>JARDYH010000004.1:131510000-141510000 GCA_029215795.1 Anniella stebbinsi
ACCTCTTAAATCGGAGCGTTTTCCTTTGAAAAGTGCAAGCCAGCGGGAAGCAGGCTCTGATCCCGTTCACACATACTCGCGGTCAAGGACTTTCGGGTAAACATGCCCAAGTTTGAGTTGTCATTGATTCGCATCCCGGACGGGGTAGGTAGTGTTTGCGAGTTGCAGCTAAGTGCCAAGGCAGCAATCCTATGTACACTTACGTGGGAGTAAGTCCCATTGAACTCAGTCGGATTTCCTTCTGAGTAGGCATGCATAGGATTACATTGTAAGAAACCCGAAATAGTAGCATGTACCCCGGACTTTTCCTCCTGGCTTGCTTCTTCCCATGAAGTCGCTACTATGAAGCGCCTTGTGAGAAGGCAGAGTTTAAGATCTACCGAAGAAACCCGTGGATTTCCTTTAGGCCGAGCTTTGCCTTTGACAGTCAGTGGTGATTCATTCTGAACGTCCGAGGAGGGCACTACAGCCCTTCCCAGTCCAGACCTTTCCCGGCCCCCTTCCCAGTCCAGACCTTTCTGCAAAGAGGCTTTGACGCCTTTGGTCTACGGTTCCTCTGTCTTTCCCCTTCGCTCAATGGCCACAATCCCCACCAAGCACATTTACTTGAGAGTGAGTCCCATTGACCCCAGTTACTTGCCACTCAACACGTGTACAGAGCCTGATTCTAACTATGTGTAAACTCAGCGTTTAGAATGGTGTTTAGAATTCGCACCCTTAAGGCTCGCCCAGGACAGGATTGGAGTGAGGGGGAGTTAAGTGAACCCTGTGGTATTGTAGCGACACAGGGAATGGGGCTTTTCCTCCCCCAATGAAAGGGGGAGGGTGTGGGGGGCAAAGGCAAACCGAGGCCGGAGTTTCCTCTAGGTCTAAAGGGTGTAAAGGGTTTAGGTTCAAAGGCGTTATATTTGGAAGCACACGTAAAATGCTTTAATGGAGTCTGTGCCTAAAAAGTAACGTGAGAATATGACAAACACATGTATGCGAACACCTGTATCGTATAGATCCACCCGTCGTGGAACCGTGCTCTAATTTCGATATATTTCCTTTTCCCCGTTGGCCTGCTGCTGGGCAATCAAGAAACATATTTCAAGACAAAGTCCGCCTTATCCCGTGTTTATTTCCTTCCTGAACAATTCCTTTGGCTTTCCTGAAAACCGGCTTTCACCAAATTAAGGCGGAAGGATGGACTGACGGACTGCAAGCAGAAGCAGATCAGGAACTTGCTGCAAGCCGTGTGCCCCAAATTTATAGCCTGGGTCACACTGCTAGAGTATTTCTAATGGAGAGTCAATTGGTTTAATTCAATTAGGCCTAGAATATAACTCAGAAAGTCCGTTAAATTCCAATTATCTAACCGCTGATGTGTGCGTGCTGTTTTCGCACATTTTGTCTTGCCTTTCTTTGCACATGTATGCAAAAGTCAAAGTACTTTACATCTTTGTATTGGCTGCCTCTGTTTTCTCTTTCTTTGTCGACCTTTGAGTACCTGGAGAGGATTGCCTACTCCAGGACAGATCCGGACAAAGTGTGTATATCCCGTAGTTTGATCAGCCCACAAAATGATCGCGTCTCTCTCGGTCTATTGAAAGCGCACACGCTCTTTCTGCGCACCTGCGTTGTGCAGGGACGCAAAAGCCTCGGTGCGCTTCAGCCCGATGAAACCAGTGAGGATATAATATATGCCTATTGTCTACAAGCCTTCGCAGGTTTTCAATTTATTCCTGCGTGCCAATGTTCGGGACGAAATCTCCGTGACATCTGGAAGGAAGGAACCACGTTCTTTCTCAGCGGTCCTCTTACGGTTTTCTCTCTGGACTGTTTTTCCGCTGTTTTTCCTCCCCTGTCTCCTTGATCGGCTGCTTGATGTTATATTTTCCTTGCACTGGGTTGTTTCTCTGGCCTCCCTTTCAAAATCTGTAGACCCACTGCCTAAACGCCCCCCCCCCCGAGGATCTCACCTTTCCCCTCCTTCTGAAATTCTTGTGGGGTCTCCTTTTGATCCCTACTAACTAGGCCTTTTTTATTTTGGGGAACAGGAAGAGTCGGATTTTCTACCAAATCTTTTTTGGGGGAGCAAGTGAGGGATTCCAGCGGAGCGATTCTAGATAGAAGTGATTAACTCCACACCCGGGGGGAGGGGCGTCCAAGGGCTGGGTGGTTCTGGACCTTGTCGCTTAATTGCTCAAAGGGACCCTCCACCCCCACCGTCTTTCACTCTTTTGCGAGGCTCTAAGTTCCCAAATGTCGCTGGAATAACATTCTCATAGCACCTTCTTTCATTAACTTGGGCGGAATACCGGGTTCCTTTTCCTCCATCTTTTCCTATTTGAAAGGACAAATTTTGGCCTAGGATCGGTTACAAAACAGCACCCAATAGATCTCCTTACATGGGTCTCCTTACCGTTCCTCGACGTCTCCATCTTCCCCTTTTTCCTAGCCGCAACAATTTTGCCTTAATTGCTTCCCCCCAAAAGGGCAACAATTATTTCACCTCTCTGCCAAAGGCAAACATGAAGCGAGGGAACGGAACCGGAGTCGCAGGGAAACCCTGATCGATGTCATTTGAACAAAACCTTGGTTCAGAGCGGAAGGGTCTTGTCAGTTTCAAAACAGTCCGGCAGAGAAGGGCGCTGAAATTGACGGGATTTTAATCCAAGTCCTTTCTCGGAGCGCTTGATGTCCCCTCCCGGCTGGCATCTACAGCGGAATGGATTTAGCCCGGATATTGAATGCAAAATCAACTGGATGGAAATCGAATTAAAACCACATTAGTTGCTTAATCGGGTTGCTGAGGATTTGTGGAGTATAAAAGGGCGCCCTCCTTTGCTTTTGGCCTGCTGGCGCCCCCCAGCCCAGCCCCGTTATTCAGATTTCTCCGTCTAGAAAACCGAATCTGGAGAAGAATTAGACTTCAGGGGGCTTTAGTTTTTCACCGCCAATGGCGTTGTGCGTTTTGGTTGTTTCTAATAGCGCAGGATGAGGAGGGGGCAAAGAACGAGAAAATATCAACGGCCCAGGAATAGTTAAGTAAATAAGACAGGCGGTAGCGGTTTGGGTCTTGCCCAGTTTCCCAGCTATAATTCCTCCTAACCGAATCTGGCCTGAATTCCAGCCAATAAAATAAAATAAAATCTCCCCTAACCCACGCAAAAGATCTCCGGGGAAACTGTGGGGAAGAGGGGTAGGTCCGACGCCCCTTGCCCTTTCTTGCTGGCCCCGATTCTTTCCTGAGTGTAGAATCCATTCTCCCTCATGGGTACAGGAGAAGGAGAAAAGCCTCATCCTGACATGCTCTTAACTCTTCCAATGTCCACCAGAGGCTTTTCTCTGCCCTCTTCCAATGCACCTGCGGAGGAATCTTGGTTGGGTGTGTGTGTCTTTTTCCCTCTTCTGTAATTACAAACTTTTTCTCACACGCAGACAAACACCCTTTTGGATGTTACTTGTGGCCACTGAAATGGGGAGTTACTTCTCTCCCTCTTGTCTGTTTGGGAGAGAAACAGGGTAGATCGACACCCCTAGACCTGGCTAGGATGTGGTTTATGTTTTGTAATCGGTAGCAAATAATCTCTTTTCTTCCATCTCGTTGTGGTTCTTCTATTGCGGGCGGGTCTTCCTTTGCCTCCCTCCAGCTTGAGGAGAAGGGAATTCGTCCTATCCCCTGGTTGGAGGGCAAAATTGGATGGTTTTCAAACGGATTTGGCTAAGAACAAAATGTAGGTTTTCTATCATTGCTATTAATTAAGTCTCAAGTAACATACAGCCCGGATCAGTCTCCTTCCCTCTATTCAGACCTATTTTCCTTTTAAGAATGTTTTTTTCTTACGAAGATGGGGTTAGAATTTTGCACTTATCCTTACATTAAATAAACACTGCCAAAGCTATATAGTGTTTCTGTTCTTTTGTTTTGGAAGTTTCTATAATCTTACGCTCTTTCTTTTTTACCTGTCTATTTAGGCACTATTATTATGCAACATTGTTTATATATTCCAATGCATTTTATTAATATGATTTTTTTAGTTATTTCTTCCATACGAAAAGGCTTTACACATCCATATACTGTGTGTTACACATAGTAATTGGTTCACCAAATATATAATACTAATTGCAAGAAACAACGATTTAACAATAAGCCAAGGAAAAGTAATAAACAGAAAGACAGACAGATGGGGTCATAGAAAAAAGAAAGGCGGGAGAGGAGGGCAGAAAAGGGCAAAGTATATTCCAAGTGGTAAATTATTCAAACCATATTCCTTATGGTTTGAATCATTAACTCGGATGTGTACATTTTCTGCTTTTTGGAACTCCCATTCATTTCAATGGGATTTTTGTAGGAGAAACTACAGGTGGGTTGTGCCCATTGTATGTCTGCGATGGACGGATAAATGTAAGCCTCCTGTTGGCGGTGGGAAAGAATTTAGTCGGGAGCAAATGCCTCCTGTGGGGCGGGCTGGGCAGAAATGGCATGAGGTTTCTCGTTTTTTAACTGTGGGTGCCTCTACAAGAGGCATTTAAAGCTCTTTCAAGGAGCATTAAAAAAATTACCTCTAGAAGAACGGAGCGCAAATCGGGCGTAGAGGCGTGTTATCTCCCCGATTATGCGCATTATCGAATGTGCGTTAAATCACGAGTTTTATTTTGCTCCGTCCGTTAAAGCGCATTTTGACTGTGTGAATAAGCGCTTATGCGCATTCACTACTTGTAAAGTGCATTTTGGACATCTGTTAATGCGCTTCGCCGCCTCTTGCCGCCTCTCGTGCAGAGGGATTAGGCGTAAATGCGCTTCAGCGATTATGCACATAATCGCCTAACCAGGTGCAAAAGCGAATCCTTGTAGAGGGGACCTGTGTGTATTGAGAGGGATGTGCAGACTGTGAGAAATCTGGATCTGAGTTGTCAGGAGGGGGTGGGGGTGGGGGCCATTGATTTCCTGTCTTTATGGGACCTAGTTCTGACCAGCAACAGAACCCGGGGGCTGCCACAGCGCAGGTTCATTTTCTACGTTTTCCTTTGGATCTGCGTTCTTCCATGCAGTTCTCATATTTCCAGCTGAGTTTCCCTTTTTTAGACCTGTGGGCGCCCGTGTTTGGACATATCCAGACACTTCCCTTCCCTTTGGTACACATGGAAATTGCCCTTGGGTACTAGAGCAAACCAGCCCAACGCAGCCAGAAGGTCCTTCATGGGGGGTGGGTGGGTGGGTGGGTGAGCACTGAGCAGAGTTTTAAGCATTTCCCTGGAAACCCACCAGGGTTTCCCTTTTTTAGACCTGTGGGCGCCCGTGTTTGGACATATCCAGACACTTCCCTTCCCTTCCTGCGAATTTCACCTGCTTTGCGTGAAATCAGCAGCTCCAGTTGGGAATTTGTAAGAAATGAAACACAGACCCACCTCCACTTTCATCTTTAAACCAAATACCGATCTGGAATCTTCATCCTGAAATTTGACACCCCTCCCCCAAATCCAGTGCATTTTAATTTCGTTTAGGATCTCTTCCTAGATTGAATGATTAGGAAATCGACGAAGAAAACAGGTTGCGGACATCTTCCTTCTTAAAATGTACTGGCGTCCATTTTGCCATTGTTTTTGCTGGTTTTGAGTTTCTTGTTCTGGGGGAAAAGAAAAAGCACAACTTTCGAATTTAAGATGGTGTGGGCCACCAAAACGCCACCGCCACCACCACTGAATTTTCAAAGCTATAATTTGGAGACAAAAAAATGGACTGACCCCCTTTTTTCTTTCTTTAAAAAATCCTGTATTTGGGGGGGGGGGGAAGGTACAAAATCCATACGTTTGTATGTAATGGTGCCCCCCTGTCACCCGTTGTCTTCCTCCCCAATCAAGCCACCACAATCCAGAGACCACACAGCAAAAACTTCCGTTGCAGAAGCGGATCGTGTCTCGTTGCTTGTCTTGCTGCAGCAGCAGGCGGTGGTGCGTGCTTGTGAGTGGGTGGGTTATATGAAGGTAAAGGGTAGCGGGGGGGGCGCAACCTTTCCCCTTTGGGCACCTTCTGTCCTTTACCAGGGCTCTCTCTCCTGTGGAATTTGTGTTCCATTCCCTGGAGAGGGATCCCTAAGGGTGGACAGAGCTCCTAATCCCATTATAGCAAAGGGAGGAAGCAGGATCTGTCCTTCCCTTTCCATGTAACACTCCGCAACCTCCTATTCTTGTGCCTGCCTGTATTTCTCTTGAACTGTTGCGTTTGGTACACATGGAAATTGCCCTTGGGTACGAGAGCAAACCAGCCCAACGCAGCCAGAAGGTCCTTCATGGGGGGGGGGGGTGAGCACTGAGCAGAGTTTTAAGCATTTCCCTGGAAACCCACCAGGCAAATGATCATGATTCCATCCTCCTCTCTGGTTAGCCACGGATGGGTTAAAGCTTCTCTATCCCACGACCTCAGCCGTCCCTCTAGACTTCTCCGTTCCCACCGTGTTTTCCTTCCCTTTTGTGGTATTTCCTAATTAAATTTGATTCGTGTTTAAGCGAAGCGGTGCGCCAAAAAAAAAAGGGGGGGCAGAATCAAACCGAAGGGGAAGGAGGGAGGGAATCGCTGCACTGCCCCAGGTTTTAAGGGTCAATTCGCAGAGATGGTGCTGTCTCTCCACACACCTGCACACACACACACACACACACACACACACACACACCGTGATAGATGTTCACATCAAAACTTTGAGGTAGGAAGTAACATGGAAGCAGGCGATATATTTGTTTGTTTGTTTTCCTCAGTCAGTGGAAGGATGTTCGGAAGAGCATCCTTCCACTGATGAGCGCATCACCCGCACACTTTCACTCCTGGGATGCAGCTTTGGCAGGTTTTTGTATTGCTTCAAATATCTGCCCAGTGGCGACAGAGAGAGGAAAGAACATACACACCACAAAAAGGAAAGATTCTGGCCAACCACGTTCACCTGTTCTATTAGAGAGAATCCAAACTATTTTTGCCCCTAGACAGGGTTCTCCGGTTTTCCTATCAACAAGCCTCCAGCTTCAAAAGGGTCTGAATCTGCTCAGTTCAAGGGGCATTTTATAAGTTTTGGTTACTGGGTAATAACAATGCAATCCTATGCATGTCTTCTGAGAAGAAAGTCTCAATGAGTTCAGTGGGGTAAGGTACTCCTAAAATAAGTCCTAGGAAAAAACCCAACCCGCTTTTTCTATGCATTAAATTTCTGTGGCACTATAATATCGCAGTTACAGAAATAAGCCATGTAATGTTATTGTTTGATGGGACAGAAATTCCAAGCAAGGGCAAACGGAAATAGTTAAAATATCTACTGGGTCTGCATTTTTAAAAGGTTCTTTTTCAGATCACCCAAGAGTCCACCAGTTACCTTTCTTTTGATCTGTCTATACATTCGGCGATACTCAGACTTCACCTGATCTTGCATCTCTGAATGTAACCTCCTCATATTTAGGGTGTGATCCAGCCAACGTTAGTTTAAAAGTCCCCCTCTGTTTGTTTTTGTTTTAATGGAAGTGAAATTAGGACCTGCTTCTTGATCAAAGTCAACAGAATTCAGGTCGCACTGCCTTGATCATGTCTACAATTTGCCATTCATAATAGTTTCACAATTTGCTGAAAAGACCACTTTGTTTATATTGGTCGGTTTTTAGGTTTGTCCCCCCTCCTCTTTTTTTTTTTTTTTTTTTTGCTTGCTTCCTTATTGTCCTTTTGTTGTTGTTTAATTTAATTGGAAGTTTTAGTACAGTAATAGTCCATTGTCCTCTTGCCCTCCTCCCCCCCCCCCCCAAGCACACAAGATGCATATCCATTATCATCTCCCCACCTCCTTTCTATTCCAGAAAAATCAGTCCTGGTTTAAACAATTAACAATTGCGCAGAATTGAAAACAAATAATGAATAATTGAAGCAAACTGATAAATGACAGGTTATCCAGCAGTTTATATGGAGCGTTGTCCTTTTGTTCCCAAAGCAGAGAACAGGAGAGAGAGAGAGAGAGAACATAGGAAGAGATCTTTTAAATGTATCAAGCCTTCCAGCGACAGAAAATGTAATCATATACAAAGTGGCTAAGAATTCTATGTGTCTGGAAAGCTTGCACACATTTGACCTAGAGAAATCAGTCTCATGAAAGAGATTGGATTACCAATTCTGAATTTATTTTTTAATATATAGCAAAGAGCATTGTGGCACACTAAAGGCTAGTATGTTTATTATGGCATAACTGAATGTTCACTTCCCCAGTCTTTTGAATTCTGGACAATAAATTTGTTTCACTCTCACTAAATATCAACATAGAGGACCGCATTAGTATGTGTCTTCAAGAGTCAATAATGCCACAACTTCTTTATGTATGTGGCTAACGTATTCAGTTTTCCAAACTCACCCATCATGCTGCCTTTTTTTAAAAAAAAAACTAACAATATATTTAGGATTATTTTTTTTCAATAAACACTACAACCACCCTGTAACACAACTCAATGTAGTTGCCATTTTACTGAAAGGAAGTAAGGCTGAGAGTGAGTGAATCCAGGTCACTCTTAGACCAGGATGCCAGGTCCTGAATCACACCCTTTTGCAACTGTAAATGGCCTACTCTTATCTAAGCGGACCACAATCAGAGCAAGGGATGGATTGGATATGGAATGACTCCCTGATATAGGATTCCCTTCTCCTTCACAAAAATACAAGTACCAGGTTGCCTTGAACGAAATGAAAACAATCAATCCAATTTATATCAAGTTAGTACTACTAGGCTGACCATATGAAAAGGAGGACAGGGCTCATGTAACTTTAATAGTTGTAGAGAAAAGGGAATTTCAGCCAGTGTCATTTGTATGCAATTAGTCCCTGGTGAAATTCTCTCTTCATCACAACAGTTAAAGTTGCAGGGGCCCTGCCTTCTTTTGTATATGGTCACTCTAGTATAGTGCCTGCAACTTTAATTGTGGTGATGAAGAGGAAATTTCACCAGGAACTAATTGCATACAAATGACACTGGCTGAAATTTCCTTTTCTCTACAACTGTTAAAGGTACATGAGCCCTGTCCTCCTTTTCATATGGTCAGCCTAAGTACTACAAATATGCAGAAGCTTGGATAACGGGGCTATGAGATTGCCAGGGACTTAGAAATAGTGTTGTGCTTCTACATATTATGTGGTTATGGATGTGGGATATGAGTTTATGCCAAGCTTGAAATTTTAAGCCCTGGGAGTATTTCCTTTATTTACCTGGTTTTGCCAAGGAACATATTGCCTGCTGTTTTTAATTAATATTTTAATTGCATTCCATATTCAGCCTTATTCTTGGAATCACTTCTCATGCACCTTTTTTACGGGCACATGTCTTCAGGTCTGGACCATTGGAACTTTTGAGTGGTTAGCGCCATATCTGCTTCTCCACCGAGAGGTGTGCCTTCCATAGCTGTTTTGTTCAATTGCAGCTCTTTGCTGAGTTGGAGGTCTTTGGAGGCATGGCTCTCCTCAGAGCTATTCCAGGTCCCTTCCCTGAATGTTCAGCTTTAATTAAAAACACCAGTGTTTTAATTAAAAACAACCTCTAGCTCTTTTACTGTCTTAGGGAGATAGAAGAAAAAATGTACAGTCAGTGCTCTGTCCTGAGCTCCTTGTTAAGAAGGAAAATCTATTTCCATCTTCCCATGTTCTGACAAATGAGTACAAAAAGCCGTAGGATGACTGAAAAGTATGACGCACTTAAAAATTAATGAATTAAAATGTACATTTTATTGAAAATTATTTCATAACTTTTAACTTTAAAACATATTAGCCCGTGTTTTATATAGTTTTTTGCTGTTGTGCATTGATTTAAGATTACTTTACCACCCACCCAACAAAATGAGCAAGGGGTGGAGGGTGGGGAAACATGTATCACCCTGAGCAGGATTTTAAAAATCTAATAAATAAATTCTAAGGAAACACTGGCAAGCATTAGAAGACAAGGGCCTAGAAATGAGTATCATCCAGGGATACAAACAGCTATTCTTACTTTCCCCTTCTATTCCTCAAATACTTGATTTTTATAATGTTGAAGGAATGTCTCGGTTGCTGTTATTATTATTATTATTATTTTTAATTAAAGTATTTTAAATCAGATAATGTTCCAGTAAATGCAACTTCCGGCTTTGTACCACATTAAAGTATTTAATAGGGGCCTTCTTATTACTTTTGTTGTTTTAAAAATAGATAACTTAGTTTCAAATGTCAGGGTTAGCCCATTTTAATGAGGTGGATGTTAAAGAGCACCTGTTGTGGTTACATTTTCTACTTCCTTATAACAAATACAAGTGCTTCTGAGGAATAATCTTATCTATGACATGAAATACTGGAGAAGGGGGGGACAGGTTGGCTCCCACTACCCCCTCTGCTAATGGCACCCCAAATTCATTATTTGATGTAGGCTCACCTCTTTCACACAATATTCTTGTTATATGTTGCACTGTATGCATAGCAGTCTCAAAGAAATAGACATTCAGAGACTATTTTGGTGTTAAGACCCATGTTAAACAAATGGCAACCTGTTCTTTATTTGTATATTGTGTGGGCATTCTTCAAGAGTTAGGAGACCAGTCCTTTATTTCACCAGTACATCATAACTGTTTTTGATTAGATTATTTCTTGGTTTCTGCTTCCTTATTGCAGCATATAAAGGCTTGCAGGATCGACACATTGGTAAGTTCAGATCATGCCCCAGTATGCTTGGAGCTACAGTTTTCGGACTTGCCAAGGCCTTCGGGTCTTTAGCATTTTAATGTTTCTCTTTTCAATGATGAGAGGTTTAAATCTCAGATTTCTGCTGAATAGGCTGAATATTTTGATATCAACGAGGGTACTGTGGGTTCCTGTGCCATGGAATGGGAGGCCAGCAAAGCCCTTTATTCAGGGCCAAATCATTGCCTATGCTGCATATTTTTAAAAAAGGCTTAGAACAGTGCAAAAGGTGCTTTTAGATAAGAAGTTGAAATCTCTTATAACCCAGTTTGCCAGTTCCCCATCAGCACAACTGTATCCACAACTGGAGTTACAAAAAGCTAAATGTGAGCTAAACAATATTCTTTCTCAGCAAGTGGAATTTGCCCCAACCTTGTTTTGAGACAGGTATACTGGGAAAATGGGAACGTCCTGGTAAAATTTTGGCACATCGTCTTAAACACCCAAAACATCAAAATGCCATTTCTGTCATTAAAGATGTGAATAATATGATACACACTTCTATTACTGATATAAATGCACAAATTTTAAGGTTTTATACAGAGTTGTATAGTAAGGGAAGTATGATATCGGAGCAGGATATGAATACTTTCTTCGCTCAGGTTAAGCTCCCTTGCTTAGATTCCTTGCAAAGGCAATATCTTATAGCTCCTATAAGACTCAAAGAGATTATAAAAGCAATTACAAGTATGAACAATGGAAAATCCCCAGGTCCAGACAGGTTCCCAATTGAGTGGTATAAAACCTTTCCTAGCTCCAAAACTTTATCAGCTTTATAAATATATATTTATTCATCCTTTCTTCATTATTAAATGATGCTTATATTACAGTCACCCCTAAACCTAGCACACTAACTGAGCTAATTATCAACTGATTTCACTAATAAACATTGATATTAAAATATTAACGGCAATTTTAGCTGATAGATTGCAACAACTTGTTACAACATTGGTTGGTCCAGATCAAATGGGATTTATTAAAAACCGACGGGGTTGACAATTTGAGACTAGTTGTGGATTTGATAGCTCTAAATACAGAAAGAACGGACCAAGCAACCATTGTTTCTTTGGGTGCTGATAAGGCATTCGACAAAATTCATTGGAAGTTTAAGCTTGCTAGATTGAGTAATTTTGGTTTTCCAATAGAATTTTTGAAGTGGGTTAGAATTTTGTATTCAACTCCAAGAACAAGAGTTATGACCAATGGTTGGTTGTCAGCTTTTTTCATGCTTGGGCGTGGTACTAGGCAAGGATGTCCACTTTCCCCATTGATATTTGATCTTTTTGGAACACCTAGCTTGTGCAATTAGACAGAATAGTATTCACGGGTTTGTGCATGCACTTAGAATTAAAATGATTCTTTACGCTGATGAACTTTTATTGTTTATTTCTAAACTCCAGGCATCCATTCCTGCTTTAACGGAACTGATTAATACTTTTGGTGGTCTTTCCAGTTACTCAATTAATTGGTTAAAGTCCGAACTGATGCCGATTGGAACTAATTGCCAATTTCGGTGGTGCCCTGATTTTATTACCTACCTGGGAATACGTATTCCAAGAGATATATCTCAACTTATCAAAATAAACTTAAATAGACTAGTGAGATTACATGAGATATAGATAGGTGGGCACCATTAAAGCTGAGTCTGTGGGGTAAAGTCAACACACTTATTATGATGAAAATTATACCTCGAATTCTTTATGTTATGTGTGGGTTTCCTTTACTTATACTTGGAAAATATTTTCAACAACTTCATGCTTTGTTTTGTAAATTCTTCTGGGGTTCTTCCCCATCTCGAATATCTTTGAAATGGATGCAGTAAATGCAACTTAAGGCTTCGTACCACATTAAAGTATTTAATGGTGCCCTCTTATTACTTTTGTTGCTTTAAAAATAGATAAATTAGTTTCAATTTCAGGGTTAGACAATTTTGATGAGGTGGAAAAGTAAAACAGCATAGTTCCCCCACCCACTAATTATCATGGGGCACAATGTACCAGGATGTTCACTTTTGAAATGTACAAGATAATGGTATTGCAACGCCATTCCACCTGTTTTCATCAAGATAATCTTGGTAGACATTTAACAAAGTTTGTGTGGATCCATCTCCCACTCTACTGCCCTTCATAGCCAGGTGGGCTGTTTTATTTCTCAGTGGAGGTAAAGAAGAGATTTTAGTATCTGCATGTGTGGAGGTGGTGATGGTATGTATGTGAAGCTTCAGTGCAAGATTCCAAAGCTTGCTTGTGGATTAAAGAGCACCTGTTGTGGTTACATTTTCTACTTCCTTATAACAAATACAGGTGCTACTGGGGAATAAACTCATCTGTGACGAGACTGGAAGTTGGCTCCCACTACCCCCTCTGCTAATGGCACCCCAAATCCATTATTTGATGTAGGCTCACCTCTTTCACACAATATTCTTGTTACACGTAGCACTGTATGTACAACAATCTCAAAGAAATAGACATTCAGAGCCTATTTTGGTGTTAAGACCCATGTCCATGTGTGGACATTCTTCAAGAGTTAGAAGACCAGTCCTAGTCCTGGTAAAAATTACTGCTGAGACTTGAAAGATGTCCTGAAAGCCCATTCAGACCAGGTCACAACACAGTGAGCATAGAAAGGACTGTCAATTTTCACTGTGTGTGATATCTCTGTACTTCCTTTCCATTAACATTGCTTTAGCAATTTGAATCCACTAGATCCATTAGAGGGGATCTAATAATGCCACCATTCTGCCTGATGGCTTACAAATTGCAAGCTGTTTGCTTGCTTGTTTGTTGACTACATTCCTATACCACCTGATAGCCAAAGCTCTCTGGGCAGTTCACACAAATAGAACTTAAAAAAACATAAAATATAGGAATATAACAAACATAACAGTTCACCAGCGATGTTTACTTGGTTATTCCCTTTTATTCTGCTGTGACTACTAAACCAGCTTAGTGGCATTGGATTGGGAGACCTGGATTTACTGATAGAACCCTCACATGATTCAGATGATCTGCATTACTCAAAAGCTTTTTTCTCTCTACTCTGTCAACATTGTTTGCACAAGAAAGAGCATTAGAGACTCTTTTGGATGCTCTCTATTTTTGGGACCAGTAACAATGCTTCAGTTTATAATTGGATATTCCTAGAATGTGGCCATGTTAGTTTGTTGCAGCAAACCCAATGAAGAGTTTTATGGCACCTTACGGATTAATAGATTCATAGAGTATTCTTCTCCACATGCATTAAGCATTATCCTCAGTTGGCAGGGTATACATGGGTACAGAGAGGATGGGGGGAACCCATCTGTTAACAGTGAGATGACAAGACAGTGAAAGGTACAGCATGCTTGTGATGTTTTATGCAAAGCTCAAATATATACAAGATAAGACCAATAACCATCCACAACAATAATAACTCTTGATAATGCAATCTTTCTAGCTTTGTTAAGCTAATTTAACACAGGCAGGGGAGAATCCTTGTTCTTAAATGTATAGAATCAAATTTGCTGGTATTCTTGCTTCTGTCACAGAGCAGAAAATGAAGGTGTCCTTTACCATCCATTCTTTGTGCCTGAAGAATTGTAATTTGCAGGTAATTTTGGTTATTTTTAACCATTTGTTTTAGAGGTTATATTTTTATATTCTGATATTTGTAGCCGTGTATTTGAATCTGCAAGTAGATTAGGGTTATCAGTATGATCCCCTAGTGGCTGCTAAACTTCAAATTGTACAAAAGTGGAAGAATGAAATAACGTCCCTCCTTTTATTGAGGGACGTTATGAGAAGCTGTGCAAGATACTAATCATGCATAAGGCATTGCACCCATTGAAGAAAGCTTCTAATCTCAGATATCATCATCATCATCTTCATCTTCAATCTCCTGTTTTGAAGTGTAACTGATGCAACAGGTTGGAAATATAATAGACCACTCAGACTCTTCACCATAAGAATTTACTGAATTGGGTATTGTGTCTATTACATGACATTGTCTTTGTATACCTGAATAGACTGCTAATTTATTTCAAATATTATGTTCGGTTTCTTCAGTATTATCCCCGGCATTTGAATTTTATTTTGTGTATGTTTGTTACTTTATAGATTGTCTCAGATTGTTATCTGAAAGGGATGCTGGTTTTTAAGTGAAAAAATTGGGGCATCGGAAAGAGCAATCAATAGTAAGAAGTTAAGGCAAAGTGTTACATATATATAAGCTTTCACGTACAGGAGGTTCACCCTGGCCAGTAAAAATGAGCACAATTTGAAAATAGCTGGAAAAGCTTCTAAAGGATGCTTAGAATGTTCTGTATTTAGAGGAGAAGAAAGTTCTGAGAACACCTTCCTTGATGTATCTGTCATATGGTCTTGACCACATGGAACATTTGGTCAAGGGAATCTTTGTGGTCTGTCTTACAGATCTTCCTTGAGTGCCGTTTGTTGGCAGAAAGATGGGATATAAATGGAACAAATAAAGAAATGAATTAAACCACAACCTATCATGAGGGAGGAGGAAATTTAGGGGCCCAGCCACTTAGGAAAGCTGTAAGTAGGTCAGCTCATACTTTGTTCTACAAGCTATCATAAAATATATCTAAATCTGGCTACAAGGAAGCCACAAATTTGCATTTAGGAAAAATGCATGAAGCAGCTTTTGCACAGTTGACCCTGGATTCAAATCTGAATTAGTGCATTATTTCAATTTCTCTGGCACTCCTCATTGGGCTGTTCTTTTAAAATATTTATTTTTGTTTTGTTTCTTTACTTCTTCTTTTTTTAAAAAATAATTTCATTTACAAATATAACAGAACAAATATGGAAGAAACAAAAAAGGAACAACAGTGGAGCAATAATATATATATATATAATATATATATATTCACAACACTATTAATAACTAAAAACATCAACACTTCTATTTTAAATGTATGCATTAATATAAGTAGTCCATATATCTGAATAAGTACCCAAATGAGATTGACGACTGATTCAAATCTAGAAACATTGGTAAGCATTTCAGACAACTGAATGATAGGTGGTAGGTGTTTATCCTTCCAGTCTTGAAACATGACTCCCTTTGAAATGTAAAGGTTCTCATGGTCCACTTTTGCTGTCTGTCTGTTAATCCCCACATCACAGGAAGGATTTTTGTGTGTGTGTGGGGGTTAAACTTCTGCAAGTATGCTGTTACCTTCCTCTTGTTTCTCAGTGGGCCTGTTTTGGTCCCATTTCTGTTTTCACCCATCGCTTGAGTTTGCTGTTAGGGGGAGTGGCGTGTGGCAAGGATGGGTATGACTAATGGCCTTGTGGACGGTTCATGCGGCCCAACAGAGCACAGGAACTCTGCTCCTGAAAGTTGCCGCCTTTTGCAGCTGCAACCTGCCTGCTTTCAAGCATTACCTCCCAACAGAAGCGTAGCCAACATCCATCTCCATTTGTGGCATTTGCTCACATTTGTTCCTTTTGGGCCCTCTCCTGTAACCTCTCCACATCCCACCCTGCTGTAAGTATGTCATATCTATAAGTACATAATATCAGTAAGTATTAGTAATAATAAAATGCCATAAAGATTTGGAAAAAAAAAGTTTAAAACGAGTTGAGATCTAGGGGCATGGATGACTGATGCTAGATTCTGACCCAGCTACATGAGGATCTGTACATGCGTACTTATCGAAAACAAATCGTCCAGTCTCTGTGGGCCAGACCCAGTGCCTTGAATTATGGCTTTAAAGGCCCCAGACTAGGTTGCCGCCAAAGCACCACCTGGAGCATTGGCATAATAAGATGCTCCTGGCAAAGCCCCTGTAGGCAGGTTCCTGAATGTAATGCGGGAAGGGCTGAGCTGAAAATCCCTGCGTACCTGACGTGATCCACACTCTATTTTCTTTATAGGAGATGGAAGCAGAGCAGTTAATATGTGGCTGATCAGCAGGTTGTATCATCATGACGGGTCCTCCGTGTGTGTCGCTTCAAAGGCAAATGCAATGTCATGAAGCGGTGGGAGGCAGGGAAGGAAAGAGGCTGCCTGGTGAATTATGGCATCATTATTATGCAAATAAACAAGCCTTCTTTTGGAATCGATAGGATTTTGTGCATGATCATTATAAAATGAAGGTGACTGTGTGGGGGGGAGTGCATGAGAAATGCAATATGTAAGTCAGTGGCTTACAGAACTTTCAAGATAATTTGACTTGATTTTAGAAAATGGGTGTTTGCTGGGGGTGGTCCAGATCCATAGTCATGGGGGGGGGGGGGCTGGCTGGCTTCCTCAGAGGTATTTCAGAACCCTTCTGAAATACCTCTGAAAATCTCTGACCCTTTTTTGTCCTTCGTTTCCTACTGTGCAAACAGTAGTTCCGACCGGGAAATAATAACCCTGCTCCAGTGTTCTGGCCAACAAACACTAGGATGACTGACAAGTACCAGGAGACCTGGCCTTTACAAATCATTAAAATTTTGATTTAAACAAATTAATGCATCGCTATTTCAACACTATCTACTCTTCAAATTTAGGGGTTTTCTGTTGTACATCAACATAAGATGTACAAGCCGCCCTCGCGTTAACAATACACCCTTAAATCCACAGGCTGCAGGGTGGGCTTTAGAACAAGTGACACATCTACCCATTACCGTATTCAGCCAATTCCATTGCTGTTAACAATCAAAGCAGTGATGCTTTCAATAAAACCAGTAACCACATAAAGATGTGTTTAGTCTGGTGGGGCATGTGTCCCTATTCCCATTACACATCTTCCCCAAATAGAAATAGCCTTGCTGTATCTAGTAAAGGCTCTTCTAGACCAGCATTCTGCTTGCAGCTCTGGTCAGTTGGATGCCTCTGGGAAACACCCAAGCAAGATATTATTAAGGGGATGAGGCCCTTTGACTGCTGTTTGTCCCCTGCATTTGGTACTGTGTCTCTGAACACAGAAGTTCTGTTTCGCTCACACAGTTAATAGCTGTAGGCAGAGAGATCCCTCCTGCTTCTAGGAGCAATTGTGTGGAGCAATCCCACCCCTCCCTACCCCATATCCTTGTGATGCCTACTGTCCTTTCCCCCAAGACCACAAAGTTCTTCTTCATTACTTTTGCTAAAGACTTCCATTCAGAACTTCAAGGAATAATGTAAAAAGGATGCAAAACTAAAGTAAATAAAAGCAAATTGATTTCCAAGAAGTATCTGAACTTAAAAAGAGAGAGAAAATCTCAATCAATCTGATTTAGTTCCTACACTCCTTTAATTGCTTCCATCCTTTGATCTTCCAGCCAGAGGTGACATTTTTAGGGTTGAATTATGAACCTCTTCATAATGGAAACACTGACAGACTCTTAACTAGAGTGGCATGGGTGAAATTGCGATGATAAATGAACAATAATATATTGCACTATACCCTTGTCTTGTTTCACATGCAAATCTTCAGTTTAAAGTCAGTTTGGACATTGTATCCCAGATGACTGGGAGATGATGGTGATGATGGCTTTTCTGTATGCAAATATATTCAAAGCACTGTTGCAATAAGTTGAAGCATTATCTATTCAAGACAGAGATGGTAAGGTTGGCGAGCATGGTAAGGATGGCCAGAGCTGTCGGTTTTATCTGCCATTGATTTTTAGGTGGTAGCAGTTGCCCGTTGTGGCTATTACCAGCTTCCTCTGCTTCTCTTGGATAAAGATTTGGCTGTGAGCCATTCATGTTTTGGTAACATCGAATATAGACAACTGAAAGGTGCCTTCTTGCAAGATGAAAGGGCTGCTTTTCAAGACAGTTCAGATTAAGCTTCAATTAGTGGAGAGGCAAGAGGCCTCTTGACAGGCATTGACTACAGGCATATTCTACTGTTGCTTGCTGGCATTAGCTTCCAGGCCCAGCTCAAAGTGCTGGTGGAGATATTTGAAGCCCGGTGTAGTCTGTGGTCTCTCTCTACCATAGAGATGGCTCCTCCCATATCCAAGTACTTTCTGCTCCCTTAGTTCTGCTGGGGCAGCATATGACTCATCTCTTACAAAAGTGAGGACCTCAGGGACTCAGAGCCATTTATTTGTTTATTTATTACATTTACATCCTATCTTTTTTCCTTCTTAAGGAACTCAAGGCGATGTACATAATCCTTCCCCTCTCCATGTTATCCTTACAACAACAACCCTGTGAGGTAGGATGGGCTGAGAATTTGTCACTGGCCCAAAGTCACCCACTGGGCTTCCATGGCCGAGTGGGTTCTAGAACCCAGATCTCCCGACTCCCAGTCCAACACCTTAGTCACTACACCATACTGGAACATCTGGCCAATGGAACCACATCCACTGGCATTCCAGGGATTACATGAAACATGGCTTTTTAGAATGGCCTTTTTCTACAATGGCTGGCAGTGTTTTGCTTTGTTTTACTGTTGGAATTTTATTGACAAGCCTGTAGCTGTGTTTTAAATAATACAAATTGTTTCATTTGATAGTAATAAATTGTTATTTTAGGTTTTAAATTGTTTTATTACTGTGATTTATAGTTGTTTGATTTATGTTGCTCATTACTTCAGGTGCCACTCTGTTCACAGAGGGCACGGCATAAAGATTTCTAAATAAATACATATAAATACAGGGATAATAAGACTGGTCTACCATATTGGATTTTTGTAAAAAAAATCCTCTGGTAATGTATGTGAAGGGCTTCAAATACCCAAAGCACTATATCAATTCTAAGTTGATATTATTGAAAAGACCACCCACAATAAATCGATTAGTGTTCTAATAAATTAATCTACTTATTACTCTTGAAGCCCTCATTTCCTTACATCCATTACACCTCTAACTTCAAACACCATAACTGACAATAACTTGATTATGTGATCAGTGTATTCTGTTTCCTGTTATGTACGTGACCACATCCTGTGCTACTGACCAGGCCTAGGTTTCTGAAGCTAGGGCTCAGGGACAACTTTCCCTTGCTTCAGTCAGGGCTTTTGAGCGTCATTCAAGCTCTGCCTACTTGAGTGACATCACTATTTCTATGGTAACTAATGCACTTCAAGGAGAAAACTGAGCAGGATTTTATTTTCTTCTAAAAGCGGGGGTGGGGGACACTAAAACAGTTGGCATAAACAAAATCTGCAATGTCGAGGATGCCATAAAGTTTTCATTGCCACTTATTGGGAAAAGCTGCATAACTCACTGACATCGTGGGAGCCGATGCAGTCCCACCTAACTCAGGGCAATAAAAATGTTATAGGGCCCAAGCCTGAATTAATTATGGCATGCACACAATATTTCCCATAAATACATGGGCAGCCTGAGTAAATAAGGAAGTTCGCATAAGCCCAGTGCAATCTATCTGTCTAGGAATTGAGAGGTGTGGGTGGGTGGGTGTGTAATATGTATTATGTTTATAGAAGCTTCCAGAAATAATCCAGCGTGCTTTTTGAGGAAATTGCCCTGAGGAAGAAGTCGGTCAGAGTTCGAAACGTGTAGGTTTTTCAAGATTAAAATACCTTTCAAGAGTAAAAGGTCTGTGTTGAATATACCTCATTTGTTCTGCCCCCCCCCCCCCCCGGCCTTTGGCTTTTGTTTTATCTTAAATTTAGAGACCCTGCTTCTGCTAGATGCATTTTGAAATTGCATTAAAAGTTCTTAGCTATTTGCTGTACTGTGGGGGAGAAGGGCATCACACCATTAATGACTGGCTGGGCATTTGGTGTTGCCCAGGCCAGGGTCAGAGTTATTGGCCCAGTTTGCATGATCACCGTGGGTTAAACAAACCATAGTGGCTTGTTTATGCCATGGCATGTAGCGGGTACCATTTGCCTAATCACCCACCTGGGCATGTCTTGTCATGTCGTCTGAACCTGGATGAGTGATTAGCCAAATGGCTGTGGCTTAGACAAGCCACTGTGCTTATTGTTTGTAGCCTGGCTGCTGCCTTGGGACAGATCCATGGATGTTTAAAAGATGGAGCTACTGCTGCAAACCCCAGATGCAGCTCGTCTCAGTGTCCTGTGGAACTGCAGAAGGCCAAATGCTGGCAGCTGGCCCAGCATATATGTTGCCAAGGCAATGAATAGAAGCATGTCAGATCTACTATGAACATGTCTCCCAATGCATTGGGTATGAGAGCGAGAGAAGATCGGCTTGGGAGGCAATGTCTATAGCTGAGGCTGCTTGTCTGCAACGGGGCTCTCTGATGATGCTAGATGCTCACTGGTATCATTGTTTCAGAGACTGCAAATGCCTAGAGCTGACCTTCACAGCATGGACATAGAGTAAGCGTAAGCAGTGTTTTGGACCACAGCTCCATAATCTCTGATCGCTGGTCATGCTGGCTGGTGTTAGTAGGTATTGAAATCCAAAATAGCTGTAGGGTGCCAGATGGCCTACTGCTGGCATAGGGTGTGCCCTAGAGTTGGGTTAAACAATGTTTTTGGGCCAATGGGCACATTTGAGAATTTGAGAAACTGCCCTGGGCACCTCCACAAAATGGCTGCCGTGGGAGGCCAGGCCAGTCACAAAGGACAAGTAATTTGCCCAAAAGATTGACTACAAGGCAGGGGTGGGGTCTGAACCCCATCACACTACATGACTCATTTTTCAGTGCCAACAGAATCTTATTCCACAAAAGGCAACTCTTTTTCTCTCCTCCTTTCTCTGCCAGCCAACTCATTCACTCTTTCTTCTCTCTTTCTCTCAGACACAGTATCTGAGAGAACTACATCCTTTAGAGGCCTCAGTTTCAAATAATAAAACATTCTAAAAAAAAAAAAAAGGAAAAAAGGAGTAAATTGCACATAAACGTTAGTAAAGACAGACGAAATATCCAACTATAACTCCATTTGTGAATGACGCCTATTTACCACCCTTTTAAATGTTGCCAGTGTTATTAGGTCTTCAATCTATAGCATTTTTATTTTTTTATTTTTGTTTTGTTGAAACATTATATATATCCATACAAGCATCCCTCCCTACTCCCCATCACTCTAATCACATAAAAACCAAGTCATTCCCCCCCAAGGTTCTTTCCAAAATCCTCCCTAAACCCTCCACCCCTCCCTCTCGCACACATTTCCCCAATTCATACAAGCAAACAAACCTCCCTAACCCCTCCCCCGGGATGATCCCTAGTGGCTCCCCCAGCCCCTGTTGGCTTCCTGGTGGCTTCCCTGAACCCCCTCCCACCCCCCAAGCTGAATTACTGCTGCTCTTCCTAAATAGTGTTTTGTTGTTTTTTGTAAATAAAAAATGGCAGTGGTCAGGCACCTCTGTGGGGGCCAAGAAAAAAATCTGGTTTGGGGGCACCACATTGCCAGCCCTTGCCCAGAGCAAGACCACGCCTCACTCATGCCAGAACCACCTAGAGCAGTGAGCTGAGTGGGACCCTAGAATGACATTCAGACAGCACTCTCTCTCTCTCTCTCTCTCTCTCTCTCTCTCTCTCTCCCCCAGGACTCCGTTCCAATTCTCTTCTCACTCAAACAAACCCTATGGGAATCAACGGGAAAGGTGTTTGAGCAAAGATGAGTGAAAACAGAGCTACACATAAAGGAGCACATTGCCTCATGTTGTCTCGTGAATCACACAAGGGCCCCCCTCTCCAGCGGAGTGAGCTTCTCGCATCTCTGAAAGACATTGACTCTGGGGTTAACGGAGTGGGTCCATTAGCTGCTAACCTAATCAGATCTGTGGTTGCTGAAAGCAAGCTCAGCTACACGTAGCTGTGTGTGTAAGGAAAAGACTAAGTGCTCATTTGTTGGGGAAAGGAGGAAGAGAGCAGGCTCGTGTTGGTGAAATGGGGGGGGGGGGGAAATGCACACACAAAAAGCGTGGCCGGAAGCATTTCATCACCCCTTTCACAGACGCACCCCTAAAAATGGCAACTTTTGCACAATTATGAAGTTTTATAACTTTGACAAAGCACTAATTCAAGAGCAATCTCATGTCATGGCCCTGGACTGAGAGCTCTTTGAGACCAAGATTTCCACCAGCATCAACTCTGAGGAGGAGTCACAGCCTATTCCTGGACCTTCACAAGTGGGGCTCTCCACTTTGGGTTCTGCATCCTGCCTAGTCAATGCCAGGAAGTGGTGTGGCCCTCCAACTCTGAGGAGTGGACCTCAGACTCCTTCAGTGAGCACGGAGGTCCTGAGGAGCATTCCCCAACCAGCTTTTCCTTCCCCAGAACCTCACCACTCAGTAGAAGCCAGCAGCTGTGGGAAAGAGCCTTGGCCCTCTAACAAAACAGATGCAACACTTGAGTTGGAGCTCCCAGGCGGATTCGCCTAGCCTAGCTTTAAAACCTTGTCAGTTGCTCTAAGTCAGTGATGGTGGGTGAGTGTATAACTTGCCTTACTGCAGGATTGCTCTCCATGGTCCTGAATTTGAGTCCCTGACCTGGTTCATCCGTAAGGAGAAGACACTGGCCCCATTCTGAAGACACCTTAAACCACGGCTTTAACCCCCATGAATAAGGCAAAAAAACCTTATTCATTGTGGTTAAAATTGTGGTTTAAGGTGTCTTCTGAACATGGGCCGTGTGGGTGAATCTCCCTGTGAGGCTTCTCATTGCAGAGCCAGGCACCATTTCAAAAATCCAAGCTGCAGCAGGGGTTCACCTTAGCTTGTGATTCTGTGCGAACTTAGCCAGGGTGGGTTGTTGGGATAGTTAAGCCATCCAGAACTCATGGCCTGTTTTAGGGTTGCTTATTAGCCTCCCCAGTGACCCACCTTGGCCAAGTTTGCACATAATAACAAGGTAAGGTTGCCCCCCCCCCCCCAATCCCATGTCCCCTTGCTTGAGCTGTCGCTTGGGCCTGAATTATGGAATTTGCAGTGAAACACGGCAGCAAAGAGCAAATCACGGGGGGGGGGGCACTCCCAATTAATTTCCTCATTCCCATCCAGACTCTTCTCCAAAGTGTAACCAATCCCCCTTCAATTAATTACCCCCATTCATCAAGTATCATTACTGCCATGATAAAATGAAACGGTGCACCATTCAGTTCCTGATTGGGGGTTTTCAAAACGTTGGGTGAACGAGGGGAGGAGTGAGGTCTGTGGAGTGGGGCAGAAAAAAGCGGCCAAGGAAAATGATGAAGAAAGTGGGCAGAGGTGGAGGCTGGAAAAAAGGGGAGGTTGAGGCAGGTTCAGGGGGAGGGGAAGGGTGGAGCAAGAACAGGGTTGCGTGGAGAGACAGGGGGAGCCTAGAAAAAGAAAAGGGAAGAGGTGATGGAGACTGAGTGGGTGGGTGGGTAGTCCTCTTTTTTCCCTTTGCTCTGCATTTTCTGGAGTTGGGACTGTATGTAGTTGGGGCTGTGTGGTGGGGAATCACAGTACACGCATGTAGGGCTCCATCACACTAACGATTTATTGCACACTTGCCATGCCTGGTATGCAGTTTTGCAGCCCAGTACTCACATGACCTCGTCCGTGTCCTGCACTCGTATCGCCTCTTCCCCTCCATGTTTCGGTTCTCTTTGGAGCGGGGAAAGTCTGGATTATTTTCCCTCCATGCAAAATAAATGCACTCCTCCCTCCCGTGTCTTGCTGTCATTGCATTCTGTCCATTCATCCCATGCTTTGTTGGGGGCGTGTGTGTTTAAGGTCAGTCTCACTAGCAAAAGGGGAGGGTGGTGTGGTTCTCCACTCAACCGTGAAGGGGGAGATAGAGAGATGTCCCATTTAACTCTATGTTATTACTCCTGAGTAGGCATGACCAGGGATACATTTTCACCTCAGAAGAAATGTGGAAAATGCACCCTCCTTGCCCACAGCTCCTAGTGATAGCTCTTAAGTAGAGCTTTCAGCATGCCAAGTTTGAATCAGATCGGTTCACCTCTTAATTTTTTAGAATTTTTTTTTTAAAATCCCCTTAAAACCATTTTCCTGATAGTCCACCCATGCAAACAATTAGGGATGTGCACTGACCCCCCGGATCGGATCGGATAGCGGATCGGAATCGGACCTGGGGGGTCGGATCGGATCGGATCGGATCGGAGGCTGGTCGGATCGGATCGGACCAGATGTCCGATCCGGATCGGACGCCATTTTGAATGCTTTTTCCCATAGCCAAGTATTGTTTTACAAAAACGCCTATAACTTTTTCATTTTTAAAGATAGAAGGATGAAACTTGGGCACATTGTAGACTGGTTAGGGGTAGTTATCTGTGAGAAATTTCAGAAAGATTGGTGCATGCATTTTGTGGCAATTAATTTTTTAATAAATACCCAGGAATGCCTATAACTTTGTCATTTTTAAAGTTACACACATGAAACTTTGCCACATTGTAGGGGGTACCTTGGGACCTATGTGTGTGAAATTTCAGAAACGTAGGTGCTTGTCTTGTGTGGCAATTAATTTTTAGAAAAATGGGTAGTAGTGGGGTAAATACAGTTACGCCTCCCATTTTTTTATTTTTGAAGATACAAACAGGAAACTTGGGCACATTACAGGTACCACTTGCCTTGATATGTGTGTGAAATTTCAGAAACATTGGAGCTTTCCTTGTGTTGCAATTAATTTTTGAAACAATGAGGAAAGAAACACCTATAACTTTGTCATTTTTAAAGTTACACACATGAAACTTTGCCACATTGTAGGTGGTACCTTGGGACCCATGTGTGTGAAATTTCAGAAACATAGGTGCTTGCCTTGTGTGGCAATTAATTTTTTAATAAATACCCAGGAATGCCTATAACTTTGTCATTTTTAAAGTTACACACATGAAACTTTGCCACATTGTAGGGGGTACCTTGGGACCTATGTGTGTGAAATTTCAGAAACGTAGGTGCTTGTCTTGTGTGGCAATTAATTTTTAGAAAAATGGGTAGTAGTGGGGTAAATACAGTTACGCCTCCCATTTTTTTATTTTTGAAGATACAAACAGGAAACTTGGGCACATTACAGGTACCACTTGCCTTGATATGTGTGTGAAATTTCAGAAACATTGGAGCTTTCCTTGTGTGGCAATTAATTTTTGAAACAATGAGGAAAGAAACACCTATACACGAGCCCTGTAATGGATACTACCAAGGATCAAAGGGATCGAGACCAGAGTGATCCTTCCTTGCACGCATGGCTGCAAAACTCAGCTAGGCTCAGCCGTTCTGCTTGAAAAGTGAAAGTAGGAAAGGAAACACGAGCCCTGTAATGGATACTACTAGCAAGGATCAAAGGGATCGAGACGAGAGAGTGTTTCCTTTTCTTCGCGGGAAGCGGGAGGGGAAGACCTGGCCTCTGTAGAAATTTTTTTGAAACATGTAATTTAAAAATTCCATAGCCATCAAATGCCTGGACCTATAATTCTGAAATTTCTGACACATATCTACCCCTAACCCATCTACAAAGTGAGCAATGTTCAGACTTCTAACTTTTAAAATAAAAAAGTTATAGGCGTTTCTTTCCTCATTGTTTCAAAAATACCTTGCCACCACATGCCTGGACCCAGCTGTCTGAAATTTTACACACATATCAAGCCAAGTGGTACCTGTAATGTGCCCATGTTTCCTGTTTGTATCTTCAAAAATAAAAAAGTGGGAGGCGTAACTGTATTTACCCCACCACTACCCATTTTTCTAAAATTAATTGCCACACAATACAAGCACCTACGTTTCCGAAATTTCACACACATAGGTCCCAAGGTACCGCCTACAATGTGGCAAAGTTTCATGTGTGTAACTTTAAAAATGACAAAGTTAAAGGCATTCCTGGGTATTTATTAAAAAATTAATTGCCACACAAGGCAAGCACCTATGTTTCTGAAATTTCACACACATGGGTCCCAAGGTACCACCTACAATGTGGCAAAGTTTCATGTGTGTAACTTTAAAAATGACAAAGTTATAGGTGTTTCTTTCCTCATTGTTTCAAAAATTAATTGCCACACAAGGAAAGCTCCAATGTTTCTGAAATTTCACACACATATCAAGGCAAGTGGTACCTGTAATGTGCCCAAGTTTCCTGTTTGTATCTTCAAAAATAAAAAATGGGAGGCGTAACTGTATTTACCCCACTACTACCCATTTTTCTAAAAATTAATTGCCACACAAGACAAGCACCTACGTTTCTGAAATTTCACACACATAGGTCCCAAGGTACCCCCTACAATGTGGCAAAGTTTCATGTGTGTAACTTTAAAAATGACAAAGTTATAGGCATTCCTGGGTATTTATTAAAAAATTAATTGCCACAAAATGTATGCACCAATCTTTCTGAACTTTCTCACAGATAACTACCCCTAACCAGTCTACAATGTGCCCAAGTTTCATCCTTCTATCTTTAAAAATGAAAAAGTTATAGGCGTTTTTGTAAAACAATACTTGGCTATGGGAAAAAGCATTCAAAATGGCGTCCGATCCGGATCGGACCTCATCGGATCGGATCGGATCGGAGGTTGTCCGGATCGGATCGGATCGGATTTTCCCGATTTTGGGTCGGATCGGATTCGGATCGTGGATCGGATCCGATCCGATGCACACCCCTACAAACAATCAATTTTCCTTTCCTTTGATCATGCAAAGCTGTGCATCTTCAAGTTCATAAAATAGAGCTCTGCTGTTCCCTTACACCTATAGAACTGACTTTTAAGAGTGTGGTCACTCAGAAGCTTTTTTTAAAAGTCTAAAACAGCAAACTGGAAAGAAGTGCTCTGCAACCCCTATGCTTACTTCTGAGGACTTACTTCTGTTTACTCAGAGTCAGAAGTAAGTCTCCCTGTGTTCAATAGGGTTTACTCAAAGGTAAGCCTGCATGGGATTTTAGTATGATTTGGATGTAAATGCAGTTGAAATCAATGGGATTTACTCTTGAGTAAGGGAACTAGCAGATCTCTATTTCATGAACTTGAAGATGCACAGCTTCACATAATCAAAGGAAAGGAAAATCGATCCTTTACACTGGCGGACTATCAGGAAAATGGGTTCAAGGGGAAATTTTTAGCAAGACTTGTCCTTCTATATTCTTGATCATGCTATCTTTAACAATGTTGTCCCCCAACTTTCTTGGAATGGACGTTAAGCTAAGTGCTCTTTAATTTCCTGTATTCCCCCAGATTCCTTTAAAAAAACCACTTCTTTCATTGGCCACTGTCCAGTCTTCAGGTACAGCAGATTTCAGAGACAACTTAAGTATTTTTGTTTGAAGATTAGCAATTTAACATTTGAGCTATTTAAGAATCCTTTGGTAGAAGTCATCCAGAGCTGGTGATTTATTTATTTTACTTGTCTGTGCTGTTTGCTTCAGTTCTTCAAACTCTGTTCTTGGAAAATGTCAGTTGAGGCACAGGTGTCTAGCCTACATCTTCCACAGTGAAGACATATGGGAATTCATTCAGCTTTTCTGCGATTTCCTTATTCTTCATTAATAAAAAAACCACCACATATTTACCTCCCTTGTTGTCCAATGATCCAAGCGCCTCTCTCTCTGGTTTCCTGCTTCTGATATACAGGAATTTTCTATCGTTGCTCTTACTAGGTTGTTGTTGTTGTTGCTTTAGCAATATGATCCTCAAAATCTCCCCCTTTTTTCTTTTTGCATCCCTTGTTGTATGCATTCATTTCTTTTGCCAAGGTTTGTGTCCCTTTTTGTTTTCCTCATTTGGGCAAGACTCTAATTTTCTGAGGGAAGCCTTCTTGCCTCTAATGTCTTTCTTCATTCTCCTTGTTAACCATGTTGGCATCACCTTGGATTTTTGATGGTACCTCTTCTGATCTGTGGTATACATTCTAGTTGAGCTGCTATTTCTGTGGTTTTGAGTAACTCTCAAGTATTCTGGAAAGATATGACCATTTTGACTTTCTGTCATTTTTTTTTAGAAGTTTCCTCATTTGAAGTAAATTATGATAGTGTTGGATTTTCTCACATGTTACTAATATTAAATTATTTTCTATTAAAAATGCTACCTGACTATTGCAATGTCACAGAATGTTATTGAATAGATTCCTGTGATATCTTATATAGAGCTCAGTACAGAAATAGATGTGCTGTTGAAGTGGTGAAGGTGGTAGAGAATCCCATTTCCCCAGTAGCAAATCATTGTGCCTTGTGTTGCTGGAAGAATGCAATATGTGTGCAATAGAAATGCTTCCATTAGGAAAGGGTGAGGATCTTCCCAATTCCCAATAATTGAACACTGGCTGCATATTTCATGTGCTAAACCTACAATATCTGGAAAGCCCCCAACAGTCTTAGGAAATAATTCAATATGTGTTTGGAACACTGAACAACTTTTCTGCTCAGGCGTTTCCAATTGTTTTGAAGGACAATGAGGCCTTTTGAAGTTCCAGGAGCAAAGTACTCAGGATGTTCTGATATTAATGATGTGTAAAGTGCCTGATTAAGGCACTTTCCAAATCCCTAGTCAGTTCCGAGAATCGTGTCCTACCATTAATCTATGACACATTTAGCACTGTAACATTTTTAAGATAACTTTTCCTATCTTTTTCACAACACTGGACAAGAGACAGATTTAAAAGAATCAAATACAGAGGAACTTCTAAGTGTATTCTAATTGAAATGTAGACTTTAAAAAGCTTCTGTTAAACCAAAAAGAAGTTACAAATTTATAACATGGAGGCTTATAAAATAATTCATAGGCCTGTGGGATGTATAGAAATCTGATAAACATTCCATCACCACCTCTCTTTTTTAGAGGTATTTTACCTGAGGAAGGGCCTTCCAAATTCTCCTTGTATTATATCTTAACAAATGTGTAAAAACTCTCCTCAAAGTACCTATGGGTGCTTCATGCTACAATTTCAGGACAGGGCCTAAAACTACTGAAGCATTAAAATTGGTGCGCTGGCAGGGCTAATCCCTGTTTTCCTGAAAATAATAAATGATTGGTTGTACAAGCCTGGGTTCACAGATCAACATGGTCTATAGTGGGTAAGTATAATTCACTCAAATCTCCTCCTGTTTGCTGTGCATTCTGTGATCTTGGAGCGTTCTAGAGGCATGTCCGGGTTGGCAAAAAGGAAGGTGCATGCGGACAAACGAGGGAATGAATTTGTAGCTAGTCAATTAAGCAGCAACGCTAATCTAATTACATATTGTGCTGGATAACTGCCTGCTACTGAAAGACAAATGCAGAAGAAACATATTTATTTTAATAAAATGCTGTAGTAACCACAGAGGTGGAGACATTTGTTGCTTTAAAGCGCTAGACTCTAATCTGGTCACAGTGCATAATTCCATTAACGTTATTCCCGTTATATTAAATAATTTGGTTAAAATAAATTAGATGAATGAAAGTAGTTTGCCAGACATACGATAGCGATGGGAGAGCTGACCCGGCAGGCATTCACATGAAAGACAATTCCATTTGAAAAGACAAAGCGGGCGTATGGATTTTTTAATTGACTCCTCTACTAATTTTAGTCTTTTGCTGTTCAACTGGGATCCCATTTTGTACCATTTTGTTTGTTTTTGTGTTGTTTGTTTTCTGTCATGTGGGGCAACCAGGTGGGATGGATTACGAAAGGGACAATCAATACTTCTTGGATTGAGCCACTCAACCAATCAGACTTGATTGATTATAAAATTTGTTTTTGTGAGCTCCTTTGAGCATCATTGATGGAAAAGCGGAATCTCAATATTATAATAAATAAATAGCATTGGAGAGGGACTGGAAAACAATAATTCAGTTAGTGTTTTGAAAATCATGGGAGAGGCATGTTAGGAAGCATCCTTGGTCTTTTAGGACCAGTTTATCCATTAGTTAATGTGTGTGCCTATGGACATAGGTGAGTGAGAGAGAGCATGTGTGTACGGACGCCAACACCTGAGCCAGAAGCAAGTGGCAAACCTTTTCCTGCACTTTACCTCTCTCTAGCCTGCTACGTAGGTTTGTGTGTGTGAGTGCGTGACACAGAAATTCCCTGCACACAGAAAAATACCACGGCCCCTCCCCACAATCTCAGGAAGTGGGAAATCAGGGCAACGTTTTCAAGAACAGATTCCTTGTAGGGTAGACCCTTGAAATAAAAACCCAACAAGCAAACGAACCCAACAGTGGAACCAAGGTTTTTAGGCAGCACCTGGCTGGCCACTGTCGGGAATACATTTTGACTACATGGGCTCTTGGCCTGATCCTCAGGGCTCTTCTTTGTTTTTAAATCATATCCGTGCCACAAAAGCAGCAACTTATATTGCCGCCTCTTGAAGTTGATTCTCGACAGCTAGCTCAAAGTACAGGGCAATGGAGTGTAGTGCTTAGACCAGAGAGAACCAGTTTCAAATCAGCCATGAAGCTCCTTGAGCTGGTCATTTTCTGCCAGCATGACCCCTCTCACAGGATTGTCGTAAGATAAAATGGGGGAAGGAACCATGTATGTTCAGAATTCCTGGGTGGAAGGGTGGGATAAAAGTGTAACCCATACATAAAATAAAAATTAGGCTCAATCGACTTCGTAACGTGAATGTAAAACCTATTTGACTAGAATGCACATTTGTGTCATAAATGCCTTCCACTTTCTCTTCAATATGACAAAGATCAGGTCTTAACATTAATAACATGAGAGAAGTTCTCAGATGTGGAAATGCCTTCATCTCGTTAGGTTGTCCTTACTTTGAGCGGTGAGCAGGTTCAGTGTTTACCCAAGTTTGATTTCCTTTGGAAGGAGATCACTGGAGGCTTATGGCATTTTGTGCTAGTTGATTTAGTTACAAATACACAGCTCGGGCATAGGTGGAAGTCAGGCCTGGACCTCCCATTAGGCAGAGTGAGGCAACGGCCTTGGGTTTCAGATACTGGTGGGGGACAGTGATGGCAGCCCCCAGCCATTCCTCTTGGGCCCCCGAGCCATTGCCCTCTCTTGGGGGATACAGTTGTGTGTGCCACACAGCCCTGTCCTGCAACCCTTGCAGTAGCCTGCTGTCTTCTGGTGTGGTGGTGCTGAAGTAAGGTTCAACTGCCAGTCTGGCCAACTTCTGTTCATGGAATGGAGGGGACGACATCTTGTCCTTTGCTTGAGGCAGTAAAATGTCTGGTGGAAGGATAGCTTTAAATACTCCTTCAGACAGGCATCTCACACTGGCTAGAGAAGAGAGAATAAAGATGAGCCATCTTCTCCAGTCAAATTATAGCCTTCCTGGTCCATTTGTCGGCATCAAGACACAACCCCAGCCCAAGATCTCTTGCTGCCTGAGGCAGGAGAGAACATACATTGCCGCATCACATCCCTTCCCCATGCACCCCATCATGCCCCTCCTTTCCCTTTGCTGCCATGTCACCTCTTCTGGCTGTGGGTCTCTCATGAGGACTCAGCTGGATAGATCTTACAAGAGTTCACCTGGGTGTTTTGAGATGGCTTCTTCTTCCAGCTGTGTGGCTCTCCACAGAGGTGATGCAGTGGTGGCAAAGGTGAAGGCATGTGATGAGGGAAACAGAGGGTTGGCAGCTGTTCCAGAGAGTCCCGCCAGCTACTATCTTGCTGTGGCAAATGCCAAGATGGGGGAGCAGTTGGCAAGGCTCTCCAGAGCACATGTTGGAGGTGGCAGGGCAGCTCTACTGCCCGATACAGGCACCTTGTACTGCTTCATGATAGGTCTGGCCCTGTCAAGAAGCAATAATCTAACAATTAACTTCCATGAAAACACATTTCTGGTATCTTTTGGGCTATTAAAATGCCTCTGTCAACAAGACTCTAGCTAGGTATTGCTTCTCCCAGCCCTCAAGTTGTTTTGGACTACGACTCCCTTCAGCCCCAGCCAGAATGGACAATGGTCCAGGATGAGGTGGTTTGTCATCCAAAATATCTGGAAGGTAACAGGTTGTGGAAGGCCTTGAGACAAACCACAGAGATAGTCCTATTCACAGAAATCTGATAGTTAATACCCATTACAACATTTTTTTCCTTTCTTTCACTGGCTACATACAAAACAAAACCCATTTACCTTCGGACCCCACCCAGGCAGATGGAGTGTAACCTGCTTTCTGAGTTGACTTTGATTAGCTATGCATCAGCATTCTTTGTCAATGGACAAATGACTACATAGGGTAGTTTATAACTTATGTACTTATACACCTCAAATTTACAAAAGTGATACTGTCTGATTAAAATGTTCTTGGACAACATGGTAACATACAGATACTGGCTGCCTTATTAAACAAATGCTCCCTTTTACGGATTAGTTTCCCCTGGATTAGGGCACAGCACAAGGCCCCTCCTTTCCCATAGCAATTATATTTAAACATTGGGTATACTTTGCATACCTTCTCAGCTCTATTGCTGAACTGGGGAGTGTGAGTGGGTGTTGCCATATTGCAGCTGCTGGACAGAGAGTTTCCCACTGGATCATCTGAAACCCAGTGATTTCCCTCTTCAGCAGAAATTGGCAATGTGGCCTGGCCAGAGCTAGTATGCAGCTTAACAGCCAGTCATCTGGTTGTTCAGCGGAAGTGAGTTTTCCGGCCAATGCAGGTTTTTTATTTGCATCGCAAGGGTGCAGAAGCACTCTCTCCTTCATGTTATGTGTCATGTCTTGGGGGATGAGCATTGCCGCTGAAGATAAATCTGAGAGCAGAAAAATGGGTTTGGTGGAAGAGGAGGCAGGGAGAATGGTGAGACAACTTGGAGAAAAGTATAGTCATTTTATCAAGACTGTGGAGTTGAATGTGCCCTGTAGATCATTCTGAGATTCTATAGTATTGGTTACATGCTTTTGGGGAAAACCCAGTTCCTAATGGCCAGTGCCTGTGTGTTTGGGGTCTGAGACAGTTGTGTTAAATAATTGAAGATAGTATGATATGGGTATCAGTTCGTAGGAGGTACACATCCATTTCTTTTGTCCTATTGTCATCTTTGGTCAAACGCCGGCACAAAAATCTGCACATTCTATAAACCGAGTTGGCTGTGTCTGCCCAGCAGGGGCAACCATGGGTCTGTCCCTCCACCTTCAGTGCCCTTGAGAACTAATGTCTATCTCCAGCAAAGAGTGCTCTGCAATAAATAAGCCAATCAGCTTGGCTGTTTCATTTGGATTTCAGTACAAAAGCTTCCATCGCTCTTGCTTCTGAGAAGCCTTTCCTGGCCATCCAGAGGATTTGTAGTGGCATAAAAAGGCAACAAATCCTGGATATTTACTGTGAGTCAGTCTCCTGCCACCCCAGAGCTACCCAAGAGGATAGGAAAAAAAAAGGGGGGGGGAAGAAAGAGAAGACGGCTCTGATGCATAAGCATCTCTTGCAATATTACTCCATACATGCTCTGCGGTTAGCTTCTTCAGAAATCAATCTTCTTTCAGGCATGTATATCAGAATTTATGTGCATTGCTTTTACTGGGTAATCTCCCTTGGCAGAGTTTTACAACACCTTCTATTATTTGGAACTATAGGCGGATGGAAATAGAGATGAACACACAGCTATTCACCTATTCTGCCTGCAGACAGGCAGGTTATACATAGACAGAATCAACAACCAAACCAGTATTTTACTGGTCTGACTAGTAAAACCATGTTCTGTCAGGTAACCAGAATTGTGATTTCCCCCCCCCCACCCCCCATAAAAAGGCCAGCAAAATGGCTGATTTTGCCAGGCTCTACCACTAGCCACCCATTTGACATCAGCTCCATTTTGTCTGGCAGACTATGCCCTGTGTTTTCCTGACTTTGCCCCACCCAAATCAAAAGTTGGCAGTCCTATCTATATCTGTTTATAAAAATTGTAGAGATATTTTAATTTATACAGAGACCTTTAACTCCCACCCCACAAAGCATCTCAAAAAGCTTTAGAAAGTGTAGATACTATACTGTTCCTAGAGGACCAACTCGTGTTTCATTAATATTTGTTGCTGAAATACAAACAAATAAACTGTGCATTTCTTACTGGAACTGATCTCAAAAAGATGCTGCCCTCCATTTCAGCAGTGTTTTGGTGTTTCCCATAACAATTTCCCTCCATGTGCCCATTCATGGGATATTTTTGATTCCTGCTTTTATTATAGTTGTCATTGGTTCATCAATTGTTCATATTTTGAGAATTTTGTTGATGATAATAATAATAGAAGGCCTATTATGGAACAGAGCTTGTCCATATTTGAGGGAAGGCTGATGTTTTTGTTGTAGCAAACTTCGGTTAGTTCAGTTTCAAAAATATGGGCTTGAAGAAAAGGACGAGCTTCTCTAGGCAGCTAACAATAACACCAAGTATGCTTTCCAAAATTACCTGTGAACATAGGGGTGTGCAAGTGGTGTGCCCAAGCACACCTTAATGTCCCAAGCAATAAGCACCAAATTGGGAGGCCATTGAGTAGGAATCCAGAGCCAGACGCAGCAGGACCAGTCCTCTGGTTGCCCTTTGGCTGCTCCATTGCCCCCAACAGCACTTTGTTGCTCCTGGCAGCAGGAGCAAAAAGGAATCGCTCTGCTGGGAGACTCTCTGCTGGGAGCCACACTTCAAAGAGGCCAGGAGGAAGGGGCCTCAAAGGCTAATGGCACCTCTGAAGCCCCTCCTCTGGCCAGTATCACTACAAAGCCCTGCCAGTGCTGGAGCTTGAGAACATCTCCTAATTTCCCTCCCCCCTTACCTGCAACAGCTTTCCCGTGGTCAGGCAAACCGAATGCAGAATAGGACATCAGTGTCTACAGTGTTTAAGAAATAAATAAATAAAAATAATGTCCTTTATCAATAAATGTTTACCTTTTTTTAAAAAAAATCCCTGGGTGCACACCCTAATGAAATGTGCTGCGCATGCCTATGCCTGTGAATAATATCTAAAACAAGAAGGAAGGTTTTTTTTATTATTTTGGTTTTTGGTACCTTTATTGACTGAAGGGTATATAAAGATTTTGTCATATCCATCCTGAAAGCTGAAACTTTTGTGTAAGACAATAAAGGGATATAGAGTTCTATATAGTGCCCAGTAGGCATTAACAACTGATTTCCACTTCTGTATTTTATTTAATAACTAAAATCATTAAAAGTTATGGGCTTGTTATTCTGCAAAGCCGTTCCTGCTTTTTAGGCAACTATACTGTAGACATTTACCGGAGATTAATTTCCTAGGACTTGCTACTGACTGAATAGACATGCAGAGGATTGGATTGTTATACATTTATTGAACGAGATCATACCATTGGATTTTCAAGGGAAGCATTTGCTACCTTAAGGAATGATGAGACTCAGAAAGAGTTAAGCCTCCTTGGATAAAAGCGAAGAAGGGGCAGGTCTGTCTGGAGAAATTTGAATGCAAAACCATATAGGGCTGAATCCAATGCTGTCACTCAGCTTGTGCCATAGATGTAGCGCTAGTGAATGTGATTTCTAGAGCACAGACTCATAGAATAGTAGAGTTGGAAGGGGTCCATAAGGCCATCGAGTCCAACCCCCTGCTCAGTGTATGCTGGCACTGGGATTTCCGGGGAAAGCCATAACACCGGCATACACTGTTGGCGCTGATGCTAGTGGTCACTTACGCTAGCACTATGTCAGTGGTGTAAGCGGAGCGGCACATTGGGTCCTGCCCATAATCTGAGAATGAACACAGGTTTCATGGCATTCTTCAAATATAGAACGCGGGGGCGGAGCTTGGGTGCTGGGAAAATGGAAGAGTGAGGTGAGAGCTCCTCAGCCTGAAAGCGCAAAATAGGGTGACTGTATGAAAAGGAGGACAGGGCACATATATCTTTAACAGGTGTATTGAAAGGGGAATTTCAGCAGGTGTCGTGTGTAGGCATGCAGCACCTGGTGGAATCCCCTCTTCATCACAACAGTTAAAGCTGCAGGAGCTATACTAGAGTGATCAGATACAAAAGAAGGCAGGGCTCCTGCAGCTTTAACTGTTGTGATGAAGACAGAATTTTACCAGGTTCTGTGTGCATACAAATAACACTGCTGAAATTCCCCTTTCAATGCTACTGTTAAAGATACAGGAGCCCTGTCCTCCTTTTCATATGGTCGCCCTAACTCCGCCCTCCATCTGGCTGATGTCTGAATAATAAAAAAAAACCTTAAAAGAGGCAAAATTATTTAGATTAGGATATTATTACAAAAACATCCAACCTCTTCCACGAGATTTGTGGAGAGACAAACTAAAGAATACAGATATAACTTGGCTTCTTTGGTGTCAGATTAGCACATTTATAACAGGAATTTATAATATTACAACAGGAAATCAGAAATCTAACACAGCTTGAAACAATATTGATGAACATGGATGAAAAAGAAAAGGGACTGATATTGAGTACTCTCAAGTCTAGGTAAGATTTGGGGAACAGATTGGAATTTAGAAATAGAAGAAGCGCAATGGTCTGCTATGTGGGGTAAATTTCCATATGAGGCTGGCTTCATCCTCAGCATGCTGTAAAGAGTTATCCATAAAGTTAATACAAAAGTGGCATTTAACTCCAGTACGGCTAGCCCGCATAGATAAGAGCTCATCACCACTCTGTTGTCGAAAGTGTGAAGTGGTTGGTTCATTTCAACACATATGGTGGGAATGGGCAGGAGTTGCTAACTTCTGGAAACAGGTCTTTCATGAAATTTCTACTATAATTGGAGCAGAAGTTAATGCGACCCTGGAATTAGCTCTTTTGCACATATTCAAAGACACCAATGAACATTTACTAAGACTAATAGGATTTTTGCTGATAGCAGCCAAATTATGAATAGCCAGATGCAACAGGATTGATCATACAAAAATGGTACAATACAGTATGGGAGCTTGCATTATCAGAAAAAAACTAACACAAAAATTTAGATTGTCAAGGGGACAGGGAGGAAAAAAGGAAACATTCACTACTGATTGGTGGGACTTCATTAAATACACAAATCAAGATGATGCAACAATACAAGTCCCAGTTGCCTTTCAAAAATTGTGGTTACAATGAATAAGGGAAAAAGTATATTGATAACAAATTGAACTTACCTGCATGAGCAAATTTTTCTTTCTTTCTTTTTTGTATACGTATTTCTGTATCTTTCTTGCTGAAGTTGAAAACATCATAACGAAATGTATTATATTATGTATGGCTTGGTATACCTACCCATGAAGTTCTGTTAAAATTGTTTGTAAAGTTGTTTTAATATTGAAAATCAATAAAAAAGATTTTTTTAAAAAAAATGTAGCACACCATAGAAGATAGTGCTAAGGCAACAATCAAAGTATCCATGAAAAGGAGAGGTACAGCTGGGTGTTGTCCACATATTGATAGCACCTCAGCCCACATCTCCAGATAACCTCTCCCAGCGGTTTCATGTAGATGTTGAACAGCAGAGAGCCCGGTGGGACCCCATGGCCCTAGGTGTCATGGGCCAGAGCAATAATCCCCCAGCACCATCTCCTGGAATTGGCCATCCAAGCAGGAGTGGAACCACTGCAATGCAGTGCCTCCAACTCCCAGCCCAGACAACCTATCCAGAAGGATATCACAGTTGATGGTATTGAAAGCCGCTGAGAGGTCCAAGAGAATCAACTGGGTCGCACTCTTGCTGTCCCTCTCCTGGCAAAGGTCATCCCACAGGGCGACCAAGGCAGTTTCCATTCCCAAATCAGGCCTGAACCTCAATTGAAATGGATCTAGATAATCCATTTCATTCAAGAGTGCCTGGAGTTGTTCTGCAACCACCCACTCAAGCACCTAGCCCAAGAAGGGGATATTAGCCACCGGTCTATAGTTGTTAACATCCTCCAGGTCCAGGTTAGTTTTTTTCAGGAGCAGTCTAATTACCACCTCTTTTAAAGAGGCCAGCACCACTCCCTCTCTCAGGGAGGCATTGACAACCTCCTGGACCCAGCCAGCGATCCCCTCCTTATTGGATGTAATGAGCCATGACGGGCAAGGGTCAAGCACACAGGGGGTCGACCAGCCTTGGCCAAGCACTTTGTCCACATCCTCGGGCCTCAATAACTGAAACTCATCCAATAAAATTGGAACTGCATTAAGTGTGGAGTCCAATTCATGATGAATTTGAGTGACTTTATCTTCAAAGTGCCATGCAAACTCATCACAGCATGCTACCGAGAGCTCCACTGTCTCTCGCCCTGGCCCAGAGTGTAACAGGCCACGAACCATTAGCCTCTGGGGGCAGACCAATTTAATAGGCCCCCCATCCTTACAGAGGGGAAAGGCCACCGAGAGTCTAAACCTCAATAGATAGTGATCTGACCATGACAAGGGGATAGATGTTAATTCCCCCACTTTCAGATCACCATCTTCTTGCCCAGTCGAGAAAACCAAATCAAGTGTGTGTCCTTTTGCATGCATTGGGCCAATGACATGTTGAGACAGCCCCATGGTTGTCATGGCGGCCATGAAGTCCTGAGCTGCCCTGGATGCAGGAGCCTCAGCATGGAAGTTGATATCCCCCAGAACCATCAACCTGGGGGTCCTCAACACCAGGTCTGAGACAACCTCCGTCAGCTCAGGCAGGGAGACTGTTGGGCGGCGGAGTGGACGGTACACCAACAGAATCCCTAATTGGTCTGGAGTACCCAACACAAAGTAGAGACACTCAAGAACAGCACTCGAATGAACAGGAAGCCTAGAGAGGGAGATCGTATTTCTATAGACCACGGCAACCCACCCCGGCCCTCAAATCGGAGCTAGTGCTGCATCAAGTACCCAGGAGAGCAAAGTTGGGTGAGACTAACCCTTCCCAGTTCACCCACCCAGCTCTCAGTGATACATACCAAGTCAGCCCCCTCATCCACAATCAGATCATGGATGAGGGAAATTTTGTTTTTGACCGACCTGGCATTCAGCAGCAGCACTGCTAAACCCGAAGGCAAGCTGGTAAGGCCTCCAGAAGCCATCTGGTTGGGGGAAGAACCAGAAGAGCAGATAGCTTTAAGAAATCAAGCCCCTCTTCTCCTCATTTGGCCTGTTGTTCCCCCAACACCATACCTCTCCCTACCCGTGACCATGGTTATGTGGCACCCCCTTGCTCCTCTGAGCTCCCCAGGCACATATTTAAAAATTACAATATATAAAATGAAATAAAACAATATAAATTGCTGCAAATTGCTGCTGGTTGCTATGGTTAGCTGGTTGGAGATGTTCGCACTGGCACAGGCAATGGGCAGGTCTGTTGTGGCTTCCTCCATGTGCCTCAAAGTGTGACACTTCACACCATGCCGAGGCGTGTACAGAGGTTCTGCCTCTGGCAGCCTTGCCCTTTAGTACCTGCAAGAGGAAGATGGAGCAGCTGGTCAGCAAACAGTAAGCTGATGCTGAATAGCCTACACAGCCAGAAGTTGCTAAATAAGCCTCACATTTTTTGTACAGATGTGCAAAAGTCCAACTGTTGGAACATGTGTACCTTATCAAGCAGCCAAAACTATCCTGGGCTCTTGGACTAGGCCTGAACTTATGCCCTTTCTAGGCATCCTGGCCCTGAACGTTTTGTAAACCAAGGCCATCCATTTTCTTGAGCTAGTTACAGCAAAGGGCAGAAACATGTTCTACTTTACAGTGGAGAGTCCTCTACTTGAAGGGCTCTCTAGCCAGTCCAAGCCTTGTTTAAAGACAAAGAGACCTAGGAAGGGAGAGCAGGGAGGCCTTGAAGATGCTCATTAATGCTTAGCACCTAAACAGGCACACACGTCACCTGGCAAAAAAAAAAAAAGAGAGACGAACTCTGGCGCTATGAAAAGCGTGTATCTTTTAATGATGTATTTAAAAGCCCAACATTTCGGATATACAATCCTTCTTCAGGAGCTATAAAAGATGAAATATATACAATGATAAAACTGAACAAAATCAACACCCATATTGAATAGTACATTTTACAGACTTTTTTTAACCAAAATGACTATATACATTTGTTTTATAAAACACGAGGTTCTTCTTTCAAAGAAAGAAAAAACATTGTGATGTCGCAGCTTTAAATGATACAATAGATGCATTGATAGAACACTACTAGCCTTTTCTACTGGCCTCGTTCCTGTAGCTTTTTGTCATAGCAGCCAGACACACACAGAAATTTAGCAGGTGGAGGCATTTTCCCGGCATGAAAAGAACAGCAACGGAAGCTTCACCTACTAAATATAGGTGTGTTCCACACTTTGTGACAAAGGTGCAGGATCAGGGGGAAAAGGTGGCTGCTCTTCTCAACAGCAGTGAGATGGTCTAAACGGAAAGGCTTTGGGGAGGCATTGACTGGGTTTACACAACACAACAATCCATACTTAAGGCTGAGTATGGGTTGAGTGTGGGTTGTGTTGTGTGAACCCAGCTGCACTAAGAAGCCATGGTTTGTTAACCACAAGCAACACATGAAGGGAACCTATGGTATGTTGTTTGGTTGTGAACTGTATGTTGTTTGTGGTTAACAAAACATGGTGTATTCGTATGGCTGGGTACAACAACAAATGGTTCAACAACAACAACCCACACTCAACATCATATTCAACCTTGAGCAGCTGTCCTGATCTCCTCTGCTGTTCCATGCTAGTCTACATGGCAAGCCAGCAAAAATTGCAGAGTTATTGCTGATGGTGCAATTCGGAGAGCGGGGTGTTCCATCAACAGCAGAGCTTTATCACATACCTTTTGGAGGAGTGTTGTGTCTTGCACACTGGGCTTTGGGCTGACCTGCAGTGCCCGTGCACCCCGCACCCCAATATTTGAAGCCAGAGACCAGTTTGCTATCATTTATCTCTCTTGGTCAGAACTGCTTGATTCTTGACATCTTTCCTTGCTCTGCAGTGGGCTTTGATTTTTGATTTTTTGGGCTGACAATGTTCTCTTTCTTCCATCACCAGAGATCCCCCAGTGTGCCGGCTGCAACCAACATATCCTGGATAAGTTCATCCTGAAAGTCCTCGACCGGCACTGGCACGGCTCTTGCCTCAAGTGCGCAGATTGCCAAATGCAGCTGGCAGACCGCTGCTTCTCCAGAGCCGGGAGCGTCTATTGCAAAGACGACTTCTTCAAGTAGGTGCAGAAAAGCTTTCCACAGTGGTGTCAGAGGGCTTGCTGGGCCTCTAATTAGCCACAGGGCATTTCTTGATGAGTGTCACGGTGGCTGACCCATGAACATGTTATTTTCTTTTGGAACAATTGAGAAGACAGTGTAGTGCAGTGGCCATTCCACATCTGTGGCACTTTCATCCGCCCGAGATGTCCAGATATGAATGACTATTCCATACTTTCTTGCCATGGTATGGGGAAGATGGGAGGGGAGTGTACTTGATAAGAACCTTCTGGTAGGGATGGGTCGATGAGAAATTTGTTTGGGGAATGTGCATTTCCAGACACGCAAACTGGAATGCAGTTGTATTTGCACTTTTCTGAGGGTTGTGATGAAGTTTGAAAATCAAAAAGTGCACAAAAAGGTTTACATTAGGGGAAAGGGTTAATAAAAATGCATCTTGTTTATTTATTTATTTATTTAAAATACTTGTATGCCACTCCACATCTAAAACAGTTTCCAGAGCGGTGAACATAAGGGTGAAAAGTAAAAACATAAAGAGAGTAAAATGTTATATGAAAATTGTTATTTTAAAAACAGATTAATTTATATTAAGGGAAATCGCTTGCAAAAATGCATGTATTAGGAAAAGTGCATTCACAAATGTGTGTAATAGAAGACAATTCATATGAATGTTCATGAGGATTTTAAAAAAAATTGTAAACTCATGCGGGAACAGGACAGAATAAAACATAATGTTGGTAAAGTGAAGAACTGAGCAGAATCAAATTTGACAATCCGATTGAACTCAAGGCCTTACTTCTGAGAAGATACATTTAGAATTACACTGTGAAGGTCCCATAACTCTGTTCTGCCTGTTCAGAAGCGTCATCACGTGGGGGGGGGGGATCGTATTTCCTTACCGTCGCTTCTCTGCCTGCGCATTTGTCCCTCATTGCTTCCTCTTTCAAAAGAGGAAGTAAACAATGTGCACGTCGCCCACTCAGTGGGCCATTTTGAGCTCGCTACTTCTTCTGCACACAGCAGGAGATAGCGGCAAGTTCCGTCTCAAAAAAAAATTGGATTTACTGGGGTCTTTTTTTGTGGTGCGAAGAAGGCTAGAAGGGGCGGGAGGCGCACGGGACTCAGACAACGTTGTGAATAGGACCTGCGAGAATCCATGAGTGCCCAGCAACAAGCATGCAACTAAATGCTTCTCTGATGATGCCCTAAAATAGGTTTTCTTGGGGTGCTTGGAACTTCAAACAACCCCACAGCAAAGGAGGAGGGACTTGGAAGAGAGACTGAGGATATACTGGGCAGAGCCCATCATAACTCAATCCAAATCAGCAAAACCAAATACAAATAGTCTGATACATTTAATTAGTGATTTATTGTCTTAAATAATTGCAATAAAATCAATGTTAATACAGGAATGCTGCCCCTTTTCTCCTCCAGTTGATCAGTACATGCAGTGGAGGGAAATGAAGCAGGAAGCAACTGCTTCCATTACTTGTCAGTTGTGTGTTGGGTCAGAACACTGGAATCCAGGAACAGGTTTAACTTCTTACCAAGCAGTTGGATAGAATCCTGTTTCCATTAGTAAAGGCAGCGGAGATTTACTGGTGTTATTGTTGTTGTTTAATAAAAGCTAAAAATAAAGGGAACAGAAGGTATCTGAAATACCTCCAAAGGGCAGCCCCGGAAGCCCTAGATTTGTAAAGGACACACCATGCAATGACAGGAAAACTTAGGACAAGTAGCTCCAACAGTTAAACTAGTGGCAAATGTGAGCACATCAGTGTAAACAGCCCTCCTGTTAGAGAGCCGCGCCAGTGGCTAAACCTAAGACACCCCCCACTCAATAGCAATCCCCCCAAGCTGTTTTGCATTAGAAATAAATCCATTTGTAACTTACTATTTCTCCTAAGCAAAACCTGATCTGCTCCTTGCAGCTGCTTTGCCTCTGTTAGGGGAAATCTAGGCATGACATGGGTTGGATAGAACAAGGGCATGGCCTCTCTGGGATCAGCTCCAAGTAACTCAGTGACCCACTTAGTTTGGGAGACAACTGATGCCCTGTCAGTCGTGGGGAATGGCAGGGGAGAAAAAAGACAAAAATGGAAATAGAATCAGAGAACCATAGGACAATAGAGTTGGAAGGGGCCTATAAGGCCATCGAGTCCAACCCCCTGCTCAATGCAAAAATCTACCTTAAAGCATCCCTGACAGATGGTTGTCCAGCTGCCTCTTGAAGGCCTCTAATGTGGGAGAGCCCACAACCTCCCTAGGTAATTGGTTCCATTGTAGTATTGCTCTAACAGTCAGGAAGTTTTTCCTGATGTCCAGCCAGAATCTGGCTTCCTGTCACTTGAGCCCATTATTCCGTATCCTGCACTCTGAGTGGATCGAGAAGAGATCCTGGCCCTCCTCTGTGTGACAACCTTTCAAGTATTTAAAGAGTGCTATCATGTCTCCCCTCAGTCTTCTCTTCTCCAGGCTAAACATGCCCAGTTCTTCCAGTCTCTCCTCATAGGGCTTTGTTTCCAGACCCCTGATCATCCACGTTGCCCTCCTTTGAACATACTCCAGCTTGTCTGCATCCTTCTTGAAGTGTGGTGCCCAGAACTGGATGCACTACTCAAGATGGGGCCTAACCAGTGCCGAATAGAGGGGAACCAGTACCTCTTGCAATCTGTATGTTTCATTTGGTGGGCCAAGGGGTGGGGCAGGCTTGGCCTACCTAGTTCTTTAAAAAGCTAGGTCCTGCTTGACTTGGGGTCCTGGTATTTAATATTTTACTTGTGTTAGATTAACAGAAAGCAACAGTAATATTTAGAACAACAAATTTCACTAGCATACCCCACCTGAAAAATGGGAAGAAATTCTAGCATGTCTTCTAATGATAGGATAGAAAAATCTGCCCATTTTATGATGGATGGATGGATGGATGGATTGATTGATTGATTGATGCTGCTTCTATACCAGTTGACATCCCAAGATTTCCAAGTGGGTCACATAAGAAGATATACAATGTAATATAAAAACTAATATAAAAACCGTATAAAACAATAAACACTTTTAAACATAACAACAAAAGCAGTAAAACAGAAACATGTCAAGTTGAAATTACCAATCAGGGAAAGCCTGAGTGAACAAATGCATTTTCAAGAGGCATTTGAAGTTTGCAACAGTTTCCATCTCTTTGACCACACATGAGACAATGTTCCAGAGGGTGGGTGCCACTATCAAGAAGGCCCTCTTACATGTGCTATCTAAAGAAACACTGAGCCTGTTCACAGATTGTGGGCTATTTAAGTATTTGTCATTGTGATGTGCGAACCAGGTCATGCTGGTTGTGAAATGACCAATAAGGCCTCCTTTGAAGATCTTAGGAGTCGAGTTTGAGAATTTAGGTGAAGGCGTTCAGCTAGAGACCCTGGTTTAGAGCTTTGAATGTCAACAACAAAACCTTGAACATGATTTGGTAACTAATAGGCAGCCAGTGCTGTTCTTTCAACCCAGGTGTAATCTGTGTATAGCTAAGTGCTCCACTGAGCATCCTAGCTGCTGCCTTCCGCACTAGCAGCGGCTTCCAAACCAGGCACAAGGGCAGCCCCACAAGAGCACATTACAATTGGGAGGTTATCAGTGCATGGATCCCCGTGACTAGGCTATCCTTACTCAAGAATTGGTGCATCAACTGAAGTTGATAAAGGGAGCTCCACGCAATGGAGTCCCTTGAGTCTCCAGTGACAAGGATGGATCCAGGAGCACCCCAGACGATGAATCTGTTCCTTCAGAGGGAGTGCAACCCCTTCCAGAACAGGCAAACACTCCAATTCCTGGACCTGGGAACCACCCACCCAAAGAGTCTATATCTTATTAGGATTCCGCTGCAGTTCATTAGCCCTCATCCAAGTAATAACTGCATCCAGGCACTGGTTCAGAATGTGCACGGCCTCTCCTGATTTGGATGTCATAGAAATAGAGCTGGGTGTCATCATCATACTGGAGTCACCGTGCCCCAAATCTTCTAATGACCACTCCCAATGGCTTAATATAGATATTAAATAACATTGGGGACAAAATCATCCCCTGTAGCACCACACAGTTCAACTGCCAGGGGACAGGGGCACAGTCACTCAAGGTTATACTCTGGAACTAAACCCACAAGTAAGAGTTGAGCCAATGTAAAATGCTGCTGCCAACTCTCAACTGACAGAGGCAGTCCAGGAAGATAGTGTAGTCAAAGGTATCAAAAGCTGATGATTGAGAAGAATTAAGAGGGTTGCTCTACCCCATCCCTCTCCCAGGAAGGTCATCCATCAGGGTGACCAAGGCACATAGCCATCTAGGTCCTCCACCACTTCAGCTCTCGGTTTCATCATGCCATCTTGTCTCCTACCTATGGCTACTATTATCCAGGCCGCCTTCCCCTCTATTTCACTTTGCCTTCCACTCAGTCACATCCTGGCTCATAAATACTTCCTCAACACTAACCAACGTAGTGCAACTCTGCTCTGCTATCATGCAGAACATTCATTCAAACAGCTAGTAGATGCAAACCGGGTGGTCAAGATACACCAATAAAGGCCAAAGCAGCAAATTAGGGCCATTGTTGATAGGCTACATATAGGCACATTGTATGTTTTGGTCTTGATGTGTACACTGTGCTTGAGTTGTTGGCGCTGCGCATATTTCTAGTTCCTGTTTTGTACCTGTAGTAGTCTCTCCCCTATTAGGGAAGGTTACAACAGCTGGGATTGTTTAGCTTGGAAAAAAGGAGGCAAGGGGGAGACATGATAAAGGTGAACAAAATTATGCATGGTGTGGAGAAGGTGGGTAAGGAGACATTTTTCTCCTTCTCCCTTAATACTAGAACTTGGAGTCATCCCATGAAGCTGATTGATGGAAGATTCAGGACAGATAAAAGGAAGGACTTCACACAGTGTGCTTAGTTAAAGTATGGAATTCACTACCACAAGACATTGTGATGGCCACCAATTTGGATGGCTTTAAAAGGGGCTGGATAAATTCCTGGAGGAGAAAGCTATCAATGGCTACTAGCCCTGATGGCTATGTGCTACGTCCAGCATCAGAGGCAGTGAGCCTATATGCACCAGTTGCTGGGGTACATGGGTGGGAAGGTACTGTTGCACCGTGTCCTTCTTTGTTGGTTCCTGGACAACAGCTGGTTGGCTACTGTGTGAACAGAGTGCTGGACTAGATGGACCCTCGGTCTGATCCAGCCTCAGGGCTCTTCTGATGTTCTTATGTCTGGGTTATGGTAGATTGACAGTGGTGGCCTCATCACTTGTGGTCTTGTTGGATTTATTTCTTTTGGTAAAAAAGCATGTTGGCCTTTGAATTACCTGAAATTTATTAAGCCTTTATGTTCTGTTTGTTTTTGAATTACACAGTATACTTCATTGGGGAATGTGAAACCCCCTGGTAATTTCAGCTATATAGGAAGGAGATAAATATCCTATTGCTAGTAAAAAATACTCCTTAATCACGCAGTGTTTAACTCTTTGAATTGAATACATAGGGCTTCCAGCAAGGACTAAGGTAGAAGTCAGGCAGGTTTTAAGAGCTGTTCCAGTGGGTTCTTTATCCATGGTGTGAACTTAGCTCCACAGCTTGCCTTACACATGAATATATCAGTGTATCAAATACTGCATTTACTCTCAGCACTGCCCTTCTAGTTCTGCATGGGATAGCTGTCATATTATTGGTCTACCTAACCCTGTGTTGTTTACACTGGCTGACAATGGCTCTCCAAGGTCTTGAGCAGAGGGGTCTTTCCTGGCCTTGATATTGGAGGATTCCTAACTGGAGATACCATGGCCTGCCCCCTGGCTGTTGTTGTTTTAGACATTACATATAAATGGATTTGAAGATGTTGTCATCCTTCAGTTTACACCCCCTCCTGTGTGAAGATTTAAAAGCCATTGCTGTGGGAATTGTGGAGGAGATATGTTGTTGATGCCTACTATCCAGTAGTTGACCTCCATAGCTGGGTTTTCCCTATTGGAGTTGAGCCACACTGAAAAACTGCAGCCTTTCCCCGCCCCAGAGTTTACCTCAGCAGGGCTTCCAGACAGAGGGCTCCTCCACTACTAGTCAGAAGACACTGGCTGAATTCGGACAACACAATAGTCAATGGTGGGGTAATAAACAACTTTACAGTTGTTCATCTAGGGGGTACTCCCAACACAACATGGTAATAAATAATCAACTGTGGTGTGGATTAGGATCAGCGCTGGGTTGACTAGGCAGCATTCGGATGACATGATAGTCAAAACAACTGACAATTGTTTCCCCTCCACTAGTTGACTATTGTGTTGTCCGAATTCAGCCACTGTGTAGCAATTCCATCTCCCCACCACCACCACCCCCAGCCCTGTAACTGATTTTCTGTGGTAAGGAACAAGATGGAAGGAGTGGTGGGTAAACATGGGAGGTGATGAGTGGAAGACATCAACGCCTGGAGGACTCCCAGTAAAATCCTGTGAATGAGGCAGAGGGCGATGGCGTCATAAAAGCCTTGTCTGGAAGCACACCAGAACAGGGAAAAAATGTATATTGGGTTACAGAACCATGGTGGCATTATTACACTCTTTCTGTACTCTTAAAATATTAGATTTGACTTCATATTTGTAGCAGTGTTTTTTTAAATTGTCCTGAGGACTATCAGTTTAGCCTTTTTCTTCCTTGCGCCCCACCATATAACACAGTTACCTAAAACAGAGGCATAAAAATATCATTGACAGTAAAAGTCATAAAATGTAAAATATGGGATGTAGGCCAGCATCAATTAAAAGTGCAGTGAAACATCCAGATCTTTAAAGCCTGTTTAAAAGTACTCATGGAGGGGGCCAGGTGTACCTTCTGTGGAAGGGCATTACATAAGGAATAATATTTGTCTTACCTTATGTCCAGTCTTATGGGAGGCTTGAAAGACTTCCAAATTAAATCTCAGTTGCTGCATTTGTTCTCTTGTAGCTGTGATTCAAGACATCTTTATTCAGTCATAGGGGAGAACATTCAGGCAGACAGTGGATTCTTTGATGTTTCTCCGGCAGCCACCGGCCCTGCTGCAGAAGCCAGGTGCTTTCCTTTCTCAACTTTAATTGAAAAGTCAGTTGCTTTTCAGCATGTGGTGGAAACTTGAAAGAAACCTCCCCTTTTCTATCAGTTATTTATCTAATACAACGTTCCTGCATTATTTTCGATGGCCTGTTTCGGACGACACGATAATCAACGGGGGTGGAGGGGAACAATCGTCCGTTGTGTTGCTGATACCATTGTTGCGGATGACATTTTAGGCAATGGAGGGGGGAAGAGGCAATGGGCAGTAAGTTATTGGCAGCATTCAGACGACACGATAATCAACACAACGGACGATCCCCCCCCCCCCCCCCCGTTGATTATTGTGTCATCCGAATGCTGCCACTGTGATCTCAGGAACCAGGAGCCACAGGTGGCAGTCAGGAATAGCTTGGCCTCAGCGGTACCGGCATTAGTAACCTCAAGGGTGGATTATTGCAACACGCTCTATGTGGAGCTGCCCTTAAAGCTGCTTCAGAAGCTGGAGCTAGTGCAGAATACAGCAGCTCGGCAGTTGTCAAGAGCTGCCCCTTTTCAGCATGTAACTCCTTTGCTGAGGGAACAGCACTGGCTGACTGTTCGCTACTGGGCCAAGTTTAAGGTTCTTGTACTAGTGTACAAAACCCTAAACAACTTGGGACCAGGATGCCTGAAAGAATGCCTTCTCCCCTATCACCTGCCCAGTCATTGAGGCCATGTGGGGCCTTGGTGGTCCCACAGATTGAAGTGCAGCAGGGAACGAGCCTTCAGTGTGGTGACCCCCATCCTATGGAATTCCCTGCCTCTGGAGGTCAGGCAGGCACCAACTTTGTATTCCTTTTGGCACCTCCTGAAAACATTGTTCCAGGGAGCTTTCCCCTAATGACCACTTTTGTTTCTTTTAAAAATGTATTTTTAATTGTGGTTTTATTCTGGTTTTATTCTTTTATTCGATTTGTCCACCACTCCGAAATTCTTGAATGGGGAGTGATATTGTAAATAAATAAATAATCAGACAAGTTGTAAGAGCCACTGAGTTTGAGCATTAAAATAACCCAGTTTGGGGTTTTGGATAATGATTAATATCAGTCAGTCCACATTAATCAATAACCTTCCTCTCACTCCAGCTTAGAATACATTATCAGTTAGATGTACAGTTTTGTGTATGTAGCTCTAAAGCCCCTTCACAGTTGGTCTAACAAGAGATATCTCCATTCCTGTTTTGTATCTCGTTTGCCACAGCTCACAGTTGATGCCTGCTAGGGGGACCCCTTGGATTCCAAAATTGTATCTCCCAACCAAATGGGAGTTACTTATCTGTGAGTGGAGATGTTTCAAGGTGCTAATTGTAGAATCAGCACCCCACTGTGAAGGAACTTCCAATGCCATGGGAAAGACCTGCACAATCAGTACCCCCCCATGTGATTGAGTCATTTAAACATTCGCCTGGCTGTGTAGGAGCTCTTCGAGGATTAGCTTCTCCTGTACAGTTGAGAGAACTTCTAAAGGGCACCTAATTCCAGGCTTCACCGCAAGCTGGACGGGGGTGGGTGGTGGTGGGGGGGAGTGGAGAAACCAAACCTCTTCCAGTCTTTTCAAATTTGGAAGCTGTCTTTCAAATATGTAATGATAGGGAGAGCAACTCTACTTCTGCAATTATTTTCCTGGCATTGGCCGTTACCCAAATGGCTATTTTCCAATAGGAAAGGAGCATTCCCACAGGGCACGGGAGGGGCTGTGCACTTCAGGCCACCACTGCCACATATGATATAGCCAAGAAAGAAGGGAGGATCCAGCTAACTTTGTGCAGATGTGCCTTGCCAGCTAAACTGGCATAAAATCGATGTAGGCTAGTAATCAATAGTAATCGGCACCCAGGTAATTTTAGATCTTGGACCTAATGGTCTTATGGAGATCCCTTTCAGATGACCATGTGCATTATTTCATTTGTGTAGCACACAACTAAAATTTATCTTCCCCACTCCCTCCAATCGCCATGCCATGCTTTGATTCTACATTCATGATATGTTAGAATAGCAACAACAACAACAACCTGTTTCCCAAGCCTGATGAAAAACCATATGCTCTCTAGCATGTGAATTTTAAGCTCACTTAATTATAGCACCATCCACTACAGGAATAAAATGGAGTTTGTTTCTGTTGCTCTGATCGCTGGCCACTCTCTGGGTAGTCATTGCGGGGACCCATGAACTGCAGGACAAGGACTTTGGTCCCACTGCTTGTAGTGCTAACATGTTCTCATGCTATGTGGGGGGGAGGAGGGAAGAAATGTACCTTTGGGTAAAATGAAGTGGGGAAAGGTGGATATCCTGGAATAGAGGTGCTGTATTAGATATGCAGGTGATCTGGGAAAATACTGGATTGTTTTTAAATTGAGTAGAATCTCCAAGATTGTACTGTCTCAAAGCCAAGTGTCCTGTTCTAGAGCTCCTACAGGATGGATGCTATTTGCGGGCATTTACCTTCCTTAGAGACCCAACCTCTCTAATATATCCTTCCTCCCACCCATACTCATTGGCTGAATTCGGACGACACAATAAGCAACCGGGGGGGGGGGCGGAAACAATCGTCAGTTGTATTGACTATCGTGTCATCTGAATGCTGCCATAGTAAACTCAGCGCTGATCCTGATCCACACCACAGTTGATTATTTATTACCATGTTGTGTGGGGAGTACCCCCTAGATGAACAACTGGAAAGTTGATTATCACCCCACCATTGACTATCGTGTTGCCCGAATTCAGCCATTGTGTTTTTAAGCCAAACCAGACTAAAGAGTCATCTGATTTAATCTCCCTTGCCTGCATCGAGCACATCTGTTCCAATCTGTGCCTGAGGGCAGAAGGAATCCACATTTATGCCCATCCTTTGCTGCCTTGCTGTTTTCCCAAGGGTTCCTGTCTTCCTTAGATTTTTGGCCTCCTGCATCAAATGCTGCATGGCATTACTGAAGCAGGGAAGTTCACCCATCTGGAAACCAGTAGAAATTTTCAGCATGGAAACCCCATGCCAACATTTAACTGCAAAATGTTTTCAACATAGCTAGTGTCATATGAAGTTATTGAAGACCTTTGGGGTATTTCACATATTACATGTTTTAGTTGTATTCCAAAGATGTTCTCTTAGAAATGTAATGTGACAGGTGTGTTTGAAAGCAGTGGAGGCTGGTGGCTCTGATGTCAGCTTCGAATTTCAGCTCCTTTAGACTTGTGATTGAAACCTGGAGCAGATTCTCTGCCCCACTGACACTGGAACCACCAGCTGCCACTATTTGCAAACATGCATATTGTGCTTGGTGCCTTGGACAGGGAGCAGTGATCAGCTGCAGCTCCCTGGTAAGTGCTCGTTTAGTGGTAAATTTTATTTCATTTTATTTTATTACATTTGTAGACCGCCCCATAGCTGAAGCTCTCTGGGCGATTTACATAAGATTAAAACAGTTAAAAACAATTTACAAAAATTAAACAGTAAAAACATACAATGTACACACAATATACACATACATTTAAGCCACTGTAATAACCACTGTAATTGCCCTGCATAATGTGCTAAATAGTCCTCAAATTGGTGCTGACGCATGGCAAGCTACTAGGAGAGACACAACCTGCTGCTGACGGTGCAAGATCCTTCTGTGCTAAGCACAGCAGCAATATCAGAATATTGCATCCTAGGAACCCCAATTTTGCACTTCCTGAAAATGAATCCTACAACTTATAGAAGTTATGCATATTTGCATATTTTTGGGGTAAAGTTTGCATAATTTATTCTGCTCCTGCTAGTCATGAGAGAGGGACAAGGAGACATGGAGAGAATTGACATCCTACCCCCTGGCCATTTAAAATCCCACTTCTGGCTTCAGCTTTCAAGTTTACAAAAACAAGTTCTCTCCCTTATGGCTGTGACAATAGGCTTGAAAATGTGCGCCAAAATTTCCAAAGTGCCCAGGAATATGAACTCAGTTTGTGGTGCTTCAGCTGTCTATGAGTGGAATCACGTAGAACACTACCGAGAGCCTTTCTATCATCTGTTGTTCCTATTGTTGTCAAAATTGCAGTGTTAGCTTTTCCTTACATTGATATAAAAAGACAGGCAACCTGTAACACACCTTTAAATACGCAGGTGAGTACCTCACATTTGACTAGGTGGGTGTAATGTAAGCATCCAGCCCAGCACACGCTCAGGTGCATGGAAAACATCACATCAGGAACAATTCCCCCCGCGCTCCATTTGGATTGTGGATCTCTGGTTGCAGTGCTTGAGATGATATCTGATTCTTCTGCCTGCCCTTGTCTTTAGCAGCTGAGAAATACAGGATAGACCAGATGCTAAATTAGCTTGGATCCTATGAAACCATAATGTAGAGAGGTGGAAGTTATGTTTATGAAGAGGATTAGAAGGACTGAACGGGTAATAGTTCCGTGTACATGGTGTTTGCTGCGTGTATTATTATTATTATTACCTCAGGTTGTAGGTTGCCTTTAGGTGAAAGTATAGTTGTAACAATTTTAAAAAGAAAGGGAAAAAGGTCCGCTCCTGACCTGACTGCTCACAATCTGAAGCCTGGTCTATATATGGAATAGAATAAGGTGGTAGAATCCTGAGGTGATAGGCTGGACTGTACCATGTCAGTCCGTACGTGGGCAATACCTTTTTCAAGTGCTCCCCCATTAGATGTAAACAAAAAACAACAACAACAAAAAACCAACCCTCCCTCCATAAAAATAAAAAGTGAAAGGCAGGAAACAATGGAGAGAGGTCCTACCCCAACTATTCTATGCTTTATCTACGTCAGGGGAGGTGATTTTTTATTTTTATTTTACATAGGGATGTTTAAAGTGTGATCCCCACCAGCAGTCTGAAGTAGTACTGCCATTCTACTACCTCAGAACAATACCACCTCATTTTGCTGCCAGGTGCAGACCAGGCCTGAAAACTGGACAAGGGATGGAAAGCGCAGTTTAAAGATCACAAGGACCAGGTATGCATGGTCGTCGTGGCTCACCATTCTGAAAATTCAAGCCATGACCACGATTTGTTGTGTCATCTGAACTTGGTGTGTGTGTGTGTGTAAGGGTTTTAACAACCCTAAAAGAGGCCATGGGTTCTGTGTGGGTTATTTAACCCTTGCACAACCCACCCCACAACACAACAGTTGTGGACTTGAACATTCAAAATGGCCACTGGTGGGCCATTAAATAAGCCATGGTGGGTTGTTTGATCATGCGAACAGGCCCATTGTGTGTAGGTGCATGCCGAAGCCCTGTCAGATACACAGCAGACAAGAGTCTGTGCATGGGGATGATCAGCTTGAGTGACATGATATGAAGGCGGGCATGAGAGCATAGCCATGGGAAAGAAAAACCTTGAAGCTAGAGTGCGTTGCAGACAAAGTCACTCAGCCATGAGATCCTAATCCAAAAAGGACAGAATATCTTTCCACCACACACAAGACCCATTATCCCCCTCCTCTTCCTTTTCCTGGAGTGTGGTAAGTAAACATTGAATCTAGTGTTTATCAGTAAGTTGTTTTCTGACGCTTCTATATTAAGCTGCCTTCAATGATGTGGGTGGGTGAAGGAGAAATGTTTCAAATAAAAAAAAATGGGATGGATGGAGCCCATCCACCTGCTCTTAGCTGTATTGAAGTTTAAGAGCAGCATTCGTTCTTTGTGCTAAGCCTGTCTTCTTCTCCTGTAATGGCTTGATTTGAAAGGAGGAAATATAGTTGGGCAATCATTCTCTGAGTGGGAGGAAGGCCTCTGTAGACAAGTGCAGACCATTGCCTGGAGAGGTTCAAGGAGCCATGCCAACCCGCTGCCAGTCTCTTGCAGTTGATATGATACTAGACAAAGTGGTTTGTCCTGTGTCAGCAGTGAGAGGCATGAAGGACATCCTCTGATCTATATTTGACAAGTACTTTGCTTCTCCCAGGGATCTAAGTTGGGGCTCAGAGGAAAATTCTTCCTTCCCATTCCTTCTAAACTGCTAGTTCCCAGGCCATGGGCAATAAGGAGAACTGGCAGACAAGCTGTCGTGAGGGTGAAGACGGGCCTCGTATCTAAAGAGCTGTCAGTCACAGTGGCTTTTTCACTTGTAGCGTAAACCCTGATGTCGCAACTAGCATTACAAATATAACGTTGCAATAGGTTGAGCACTGGATCAGCCCCCAGTCCTGGGTTGTACTCCTTTAAAAACAAACAAGACAATGACACCAGCACAATCCCCACAAACACTTTTGTTAATGGTGCAAAATTGCTGCAGGCATTGAGTCAGTGACCACATTGGTGCTAATTCTACAGCCAATTTTTCCCTCCCTGTAGCTGCCACCCCATGGAAAACCTGCCCGAGAGCAGGAGGAAAAACTACCTTTGTTTTGACAATGGCAACATCTCCACCGCCACCACCATTCTGAAATATTAGCGTCTAAGGGCTGATTTTCGTATTATTTTCTGAAGTGGTGAATTACTTTGCCATGTCAACTGCACGTGGTTAGATGTTTTTCTGAAAGCCTCCACATAGCAAAAAAAAAAAAAATAAGACCCCTGAAACTCACCAGGTTAGTGAAATGTGATTGGAAGCAAGTGATTTCTTAGATGTGACCATATCCCCAAATAATGTGAAAATTGGCCCTTCTCTGTGCAATATTGCAGAAGGCTCAAATCAGCTTCAGCCATGATTTAGGAAGTCCCACAAGGATGACCGCCCAGAGAGCTTCGGCTATGGGGCGGTATATAAGTGTAATTAATAATAATAATAATAATAATAATAATAATATAATGACAAAGTTGAAGAATCTCTGCTAGTGTCTACATCTCATTCTCTGGGCACCCAAAGGTCATAGGATGGCTGGCACTAGAGAACCCATGCAGGCTTTAGAGCTCTCAGGGGAATAATGCCATAAGAAGGCTGACCATATGAAAAGGAGGTCAGGGCTCATGTACCTTTAACAGTTGTAGAGAAAAGGGAATTTCCGCCAGTGACATTTGTATGCAATTAGTTCCTGGTGAAATTCCCTCTTCATCACAAGAGTTAAAGGTGCAGGCACTATACTAGAGTGACCATATACAAAAGAAGGCAGGCCCCCTGCAACTTTAACTGTGGTGATGAAGAGGGAATTTCACCAGGGACTAATTGCATACAAATGACACTGGCTGAAATTCCCTTTTCTCTACAACTGTTAAATAATAATAATAATAATAATAATAATAATAATAATAATAATATTTATTTATCACCCGCCTCTCCCAACGGATCGAGGCGGGGAACAACACCAAACACAAAACACAAAAACTGATTAAAAGCAGATAAAACCAGTACATCATTAAAACACCAATAAAACACCAATAAAACACTTTAAAATTCATCTAGGTAGGCCTGCCGGAAGAGATCAGTCTTTATAGATCTTTTAAATTCCTGAAGACTAGTAAATTGGCGAATCTCTCCCGGCAGGTCATTCCACAATCTGGGAGCGGCAGAAGAGAAGGTCCTCTGGGTAACGGTTGTCAGTCTAGTTCTTGTTGACTGTAATAAATTCTTCCCAGAGGACCTGAGCGTGCGGGGCGGATTGTATGGGAGAAGGCGATCCCATAGGTAACCTGGACCCAAACCATGTAGGGCTTTAAAGGTAATAACCAACACTTTGTACTTCTCCCGGAAACTGATTGGCAGCCAGTGAAGAGATGAGCCCTGACCTCCTCTTCATAGGGTCAGCCTAGCCATAAGCATTGCTATAGATAATATTTTTCTCTGTGGGCCTCCCTCCAGTGCACCTTTGTTGGCATTAATGAGCTTTTTAATCCAGCAGTTTAATATCCCCCTCATTTCACCAGTTGTTTGGATCTCTCTGGAGAGCTGGAACTGAAGTGAGAAAATAACTGCTTGACCGTCCCCAACGAACTGTCTGTTTGCTTTTAGTTAAAACCTCTCTAATGGCATTACATAAGCAGGTTTTAAAGGAAGTAACGGCTCTCGTGTGGGCATCACTCAGCAGGATAAGTCTTAGAGCCAATTCTACTGTAATATTTTTTCCATTAAAAACACACACACACCCATGGAGAAATGCACATGAAACACATTATACAGTCAGGTAGAATCCACATGGCAGTTACAGGAAAGTTAGGAGAAGGCAATTGAGTCGAGATGGAGGATTTGCATTCTATTTATATTCCTCTGTTGTGAAATTTCTTTTTATCATGTTTTCCAGCTTTTGCCTTCATATCATAACCAGAGACCACCTTCCCTTCCACTATATAGCAAAAACACACTCAGGGTGTCTCCAGACTTGAGCCTTCGTAGGAGGAGAAGGTGTTAAGGTAGAGTGACCAGATAAAATCCAGGTCAGGGCTCGTGTAACTTTAACAGTTGTAGAGAAAAGGGAATTTCAGCCAGTGTCATTTGTATGCAATTAGTTCCTGGTGAAATTCCCTCTTCATCACAACTATTAAAGTTGCAGGGGCCTGCCTTCTTTTGTATATGGTCACTCTAGTATAGTGCATGCACCTTTAACTGTTGTGATGAAGAAGGAATTTCACCAGGAACTAACTGCATACAAATGACACTGGCGGAAATTCCCTTTTCTCTACAACTGTTAAAGTTACATGAGCCCTGACCTGAATTTTATCTGGTCAGCCTATGTTAAGGCAGTGGGGAGAGAAAGAAGTTATCCTTTTCCCAATCCCCTTCTGTAACATCTGAATGGACTGAAGAGTTCCTGTTTCAGGGTTGTTGGAACCTGGACTCTTCTTAGGATGTAATCCTATGCAGCCTAGCCACATTGCCCTTAAAACGACTTATATTCTGTTTAAAAACATGGTTTTTAAGTCGTTTCATTACGTGGTGGGACACACTGAGCAGTACTTACGTTTCATAGTGACTGCTTCCTCCGTCCTCAAAGTGTTCAATGGTGTATTACAGGGTTAATTTCTTGACTCTTCTTCTTTAGTTTCTGTTTTGCAGGCTGCTTGACCTGCCCACTTCTGTCTCCGTAACTCAAGCAGCCTGCAAAACAAAACTGTTTAGACAGAAAAAAAGTGTGTCAACTCCCAGCATTCCCCAGCCAGCCTTTTTTTTTTTGTCTAAACATGGATAGGATTGCTTCTTTATGGGCTGGGGGGTATACAGCGACATTTTGTTGCAGGCCCCGCTTGTTCCCTCTCATAACAAACTCAAGTGGTCAAGTGCATATCAGTTTGGAGGCAAAACATAGCCAGTCAAAAATAAGATCATGGTTTCCACTAACTTGAGAGGCTCCCTAGTTATGCAGAAAAATATAAAATTTTAAATTAAAAGAAAAAAAAAGTAGAAGTCACCTGAATGGCTCTGTGAGTTTCTGGTACTCACAAGCTTTTGGGGCTTTTGAAAAGTTGAAAGCATAGAGATCCTATTATTTAGAGCACACTTCCCTAACCCAGTGCCCTCCAGGACGTTTTGGAATACAACACCCATTATCTCGCTAGCATGACCATATTGGCTGGGGAAGATGGGGGGTTAAAGTCTGACAAATTTGAGGGTATTGGGTTGGGGGAGGTTGTTCTAGAGTAACTCAAATTGTTATGGATACAGAAACAGCAGGCTTTCTAGCTTTAGAATAATAGAAGAGTTGGAAAGGGGCCTCTAAGGCCATTGAGTCCAACCCCCTGCTCAATGCAGGAATCTACCTTAAAGCATCCCTGACAGATGGTTGTCCAGCTGCCTCTTGAAGGCCTCTAATGTAGGAGAGCCCACCACCTCCCTAGGGCTGCCTCTACAAGAGCGATTTAAAGCTCTTTCAAGGTGCATTAAAAAAATTACCTCTACAACAAGAGCGATTTAAAGCTCTTTCAAGTCTCATTAAAAAAATACTTCTACAAGAGAGGAGTGCAAATGGGGAGTAGAGGCGCGTTATCTCCCCGATTGTGCGCATTATCAAATGCGCGTTAAATAGCGAGGTTTTTTTGCTCCGTCCATTAAAGCACATTTTGATGGGGGGGGGGCTGCTGCTCCGGCGAGCGGAAGGGACAGTTCGGCAGCTCGAGCCCGCCGCGACTCGCGAGGAGCGGCGGCGGCGGCAGCAGCTTCCCATCCCGTTTGCATCTCCTCCTCCACCGCCTCAGCCCCCAGTCGCCAGCCAGTTTCCCTCCAGTCACGAAAGCAGCCACATTTCCAAGGCAGCCAAAGATGCCTGGCAGCGTCCAGTAGCTCTCACGCACCCCTCTCTCTCCACTGTCCTCCGGCTCCTGCTGAGGGGATCAGGCTGTCAAAAGGCGCTTCCCTCCCCTCCCCGCCGCTCCCCAGCTGGCTGGCTGGTAGGCTGTGGGCAGCACGGCTGCTTCGTCTCTGGGTGGGCGCCCCCCCGCCCGCCCGCGACTCCTTCCCCGCAAGAGGGGCGCCTCCTGCTCGGCACCCGCGGCGGGGGGCCCGGCGGGAGGAGGAGGAGGAAGAAGAGGGGGTAAAGGAAGGCGAGGAGGGGAGAAGCACTCGCCTGCTGCCCACAGCCTACCAGCCAGCCAGCTGGGGAGCAGCGGGGAGGGGAGGGAAGCGCCTTTTGTCGCCGCCTCTCGTGCAGAGGTATTAGGCGTAAAGGTGTTTCAGGGATAGTGAGCATAATCGCCTAACCGGGCGCAAAAGCGAATCCTTGTGGAGGGGACCTAGGTCATGGGTTCCATTGCTCTAACAGTCAGGAAGTTTTTCCTGATGTCCAGCCGGAATCTGGCTTCCTGTAACTTGAGCACATTATTCCGTGTCCTGCATTCTGGGTTGATCAAGAAGAGATCCTGACCCTCCTGTGTGACAACCTTTCAAGTATTTGAAGAGTGCTATCATGTCTTCCCTCAGTCTTCTCTTCTCCAGGCTAAACATGCCCAGTTCTTTCAATCTTTCCTCCAGGCTAAACATGCCCAGTTCTTTCAATCTTTCCTGATCATCCTCATTGCCCTCCTCTGAACACGCTCCAGCTTGTCTGCATCCTTCTTGTAGTGTGGTGCCCAGAACTGGATGTAGTATTCAAGATGGGGCCTAACCAGTGCTGAATAGAGGGGAACCAGTACCTCCACGACTTGGAAGTTATACTTCTATTAATGCAGCCCAAAATAGCATTTGCTTTTTTTGCAGCCACATCACACTGTTGGCTCATATTCACCTTGTAATCTACAACAATTCCAAGATCTTTCTCGCTTGTAGTACTGCTGAGCCAAGTATTCCCCATCTTGCAACTATGCATTAGGTTTCTCTTTCCTAGGTGTAGAACTTGGCATTTATCCCTATTAAATTTCATTCTGTTGTTTTCAGCTCGCTCCAGTCTATCAAGACCACTTTGGAGATTGTTTCTGTCTTCCAGGGTATTGCTATTTATTTTTTTATTCATTTATTTATATTATTACATTTGTATACCGCCCCATAGCCGAAGCTCTCTGGGCGGTTCACCCAATTTTGTGTTGTCTGCAAATTTGATAAGCATTCCCTGCACCTCCTTGTCCAAATCATTAATAAAAATGTTGAAGAGCACTGGGCCTAGGACTGAGCCCTGCAGTACACCGCTCATTACCTCCCCCCAGTTTGAGAAGGTACCATTGATAGCACTCTTTGAGTCCGATTCTGTAGCCAACTGTGGATCCACCTAATAGTTGTTCCATCTAGCCCACTTTTAGCTAGTTTGTTAATCAGAATGTCATGGGGCACTTTGTCAAAAGCTTTGCTGAAGTCAAATTATATTATGTCCACAGCATTCCCACAATCTGCAAGGGAGGTTACCTAGGCTGACCAGATAAAATCCAGGTCAGGGCTCCTGTAACTTTAACAGTTGTAGAGAAAAGGGAATTTCAGCCAGAGTCATTTGTATGTAATTAGTTCCTGGTGATATTCCCTCTTCATCACAACAGTTAAAGGTGCAGGCACTATACTAGAGTGACCCTATACAAAAGAAGGCAGGGCCCCTGCAACTTTAACTGGTGTGATGAAGAGGGAATTTCACCAGGAACTAATTGCATACAAATGACACTGGCTGAAATTCTCTTTTCTCTACAACTGTTAAAGTTACAGGAGCCCTGACCTGGATTTTATCTGGTCAGCCTAAGGTTACCTGATCAAAAAATGAGATCAGATTAGTCTGACAGGATTTGTTCTTGACAAATCCATGCTGGCATCTAGTACTCACTGCATTGTTTTCAAGGTGTTTACAGATTGACTTCTTTATTATGTGCTCCAAAATTTTCCCAGGGATGGATGTCAGACTGACTGGTCTGTAGTTCCCAGGTTCCTCCTTTTTGCCCTTGTTGAAGGTAGGGACAACATTAGCCCTCCTCCAGTCATCCGGCACTTCACCCGTCTTCCATGATTTCACAAAGACAATAGAGAGTGGTTCTGAGAGTTCTTCCGCTAGCTCCTTTATTACTCTAGGATGCAGTTCATCTTATGCTGCGGGCTGGACTGGACTGGGGCTGGGGCTGCAACTGCTGCCCAATCACAGCTACACTAAAATTGTGGGTTTTGCCACTCTTTTCTATGGGCAGCTGTCACTTCGGCCCCAGGGGAAAAACAAGACAAAACAAAAGATCTGAAGGAAATGGAAGTCAGGCAAATCATGTGGGTCTTTGCTTTAGGAGAGTTGAGTCATGGAATTTTTAAGCTGCCAATTGTGGGCAGGAATGAAAATGGAGGGTGAGGGCTGGAGTGGGGAATTAGTCTGCCTTAATAGCTTATAGTACCCTGGAGGTGAGCATTAGGTTTGGGGAATGCATGCCATGAGGTTAAAAAACCTCTCCTCCCTACACAATCCCCACCCCCAGCTATCTAGCGAGGGCTGGTCCAGACAGTCTGCTGCCTGAGGCACAGCAGCAAATAACTTCTGTCCCTACAAGTTAAGGTAGAGAATATTCTAGACCAGCCAAGTTATTTGGTACCTGTGGCAGAAAATCCCACAAGTGCCTCTTTCCCTCCCTCGCGGCGAAAAAAGAATGGTAATAAATTAAATAACTAACCATTTGCTGCTCTTTCATGATACCCATAAACAGCTGCCTGAGGCAACTGCCTCATTCTGCTTAGTGGTAGGACCACCCCAAAGCACCCAGGTTCATGGCTGTCAGAAGCTGGTTACTAGTTCCCTGTTCTATATTTGCACAAAATTATCTTCTCAATCAGTAAACCTAATAAGGACCTGGATTTTATATACCTGGATCACCACCACAAAAGGGTTGGTCTATCCCCTTCAAGATAAACAATAATTTGTTCTCTCTGGCATCTATGTTTTCTATTTGTTTGCTTGTTTGTTTTTAACGGAATAGCAGTCATTCATGTGAAACACCACTTGGGAGTTTAAAATGGTAGAAGCCAGACATAGGTTTGTTACTTCACCAGCTGTTTGTGAGAAATAGGCCCTATGCACTACCCAAATCTGGTGAACAACAGGCATGTGTCCTTCCCCTCTCATGTTTCTGTCCGTTTTCCAAATCCTCCCTCGCTCACCCACATCTGTCTTTTCTTCTGTTGCCCCACCATGGGTCCCACACACACATACACATTTTCACTTGTGAGGCTTGTAATATTGCCCTCTTTTGCATCTGGTCACTCTAGTAGAGCTCCTGCAGCTTTAACTGTTGTGATGAAGAGCGGATTTCACCAGGTGCTGCACGTAAACAAATGACACCTGCTGAAATTCCCTTCTCTATACAACTGTTAAAGATACAGGAGCCCAGTCCTCCTTTGCATATGGTCATTCTACCCTAGCACAATTGTGAAAGTTACTTTTGAAAAATAAAAAATAATGCCTGCAGCACAGGGTTGGAGGATTGCAGCTCTATAGGACCACTGCCAGAACCTACACATCTGTACTTGTAAGTAAACGCTGCTATTTTCAATGTAACTGACTAATCAGTTGGCTAATTGAAGTGCGTGGACTGAGGAAACCTCATTCCAGAAAGCAATTAACTAAGGCTGAGAGGCAGGTGAATGGGCAGAAAAGGACTTGCGAAATGGTTTTGAAACTGGAAATGGGTGGCAAGCACTAGAGAAAGGAAGGGCACCCCCCCCACACACACCTTTTATCCACCTCCTCCAACTGTGCCCCCTTTGTGCATTCTCACATGCTAGGGTGACCAGATAAAATCCAGGTCAGGGCTCATGTAACTTTAACAGTTGCAGAGAAAAGGGAATTTCAGCCAGTGTCATTTGCATGCAATTAGTTCCTGGTGAAATTCCCTCTTCATCACAACAGTTAAAGTTGCAAGGGCCCTGCCTTCTTTTGTATATGGTCACTCTAGTATAGTGCCTGCACCTTTAACAGTTGTGATGAAGAGGGAATTTCACCAGGAACTAATTGCATACAAATGACACTGGCTGAAATTCCTTTTTCTCTACAACTGTTAAAGTTACGTGAGCCCTGACCTGGATTTTATCTGGTCACCCTATCACATGCACCCTTGAAAAGGATTACGTTTCTATTCATCTCTCTCCTGCCCAACTTAATAGATGTTCTGCATTAAGGAAAAAGACTGGAGCTGCACTGGGAAAATTTAGGATTGCAGTTGGCTTACAACGTCATTTAGACCAGTTGTCTTCAACCAGTGGGTCGCAACCCAAAAATGGGTTGTGAGATCAGTCTAGATGGGTCGTGGCAAAGCTGTTGCCGCCATGTTGGGCAATTGTGAAAGTGGGTCCCATGCAGTTTGGGAGTCTGAGGTGGGTCTTGAGTCTAGACCAGTTGAAGACCATTGATCTAGGCCCCACATAAATTGCATCATGAAGGGGTCATGATGCTTGCACATTAAAAGCCTCAACCAGAGGCACCCTTGTTATCCAGAGTGAGTGAAGTACTATCTTTCAGCCTAATGTGCAGGTCAAGTGGGATCAGCCCTGTGGAGCCTGCCTTGGGCTCCTTGTACAAAGGGATTTCAAAAAGGAATATTTGTCATAATGCAAATATCTCTGTCTTAGACCATAGGATTGGGCTGGAAGAATTCAGTGCAACTTGAACTAGGCATAGGATGTGTATACAATGCCCACGCTGGCTGGGAAATGATAGGGAGTTTTACTCTTAACAGATCTGGTTGGGGAAGGCTGGATGGTCGCATTTAATTCCCTCCACCTCTAAATAAATAAAAAAATACTCTCTGAGCCACACAAGGCAAAATCATCCACACTAAACTACGTCATTATGACTCAGGTTATAGTCATAGGCCCATGTGATCGAGGCTGCTTTTGGTCTTGAACGAGCAGAAAGCTAACGGCACTTCCTGGTTCCCTCTTCTTCTGGTCAGACCTCTGTCACCTTCAGCAATGAGTCATGTGGATGGGGTGACTCACAGAAGGTCTTTCAGAGATTTAAAAGCAGGGTGATGTGGCAAGGCCTACATTAGGATGTCAGGATCCTAAAGAATAAATTCCAAAGGCAGTCTGCTCTATTTTGCCTGCCCTGTTTGGTAAACTTAAGGCAATGAGGACAAGTTTCCAGAACGTGTTCCTTTCCCAAGCGTAAGAGGCAAAGCTTTCTACCACACTTGACACACCTCTGAAACAGGCCTGTTGAGGCCATACACTCTTCATGATCCCGCGATCTAAAGGGGGCCGCAACTTAACAGAAATAAACAAACAATAACACAAAAGGTAGAGAACAACAACAGAAAGGTAAGAATAGATAGAATAAAACAGTTTAAAGATCATTTTCTTCAAAGTCACTATGGACCGTGTGCCCAGCGAGACACACACAACGGCGACTGACAAAGAACTGAGGGAATAGGTGAGAATGTCCAGGGACATGCGCAGTAGGATGCTGGGGGAGGGATTCCCGCCTAATTTCTTTGCTGCAGCTATAGAAATTTCCCGAAAGTGAGGCTCCGCGCAGGTGTGTGATGCACAGAGACCACAAAGAAGAACTGGTTTCTTTCTTTCTTTTTTAATAATTTTTTTTATTATTTTTCAACATAACATAATACAACATAAACCTAAGCAACATAAAGTACAATACATACCGCATACCCCCGTGCTCCCCTCCCCCCAGGAGACCTTCAATTATACATTATTCTTCTTTCCAAAAATATAAAGACTCTTTTGAAGGCATTTGCCCCTTCCCCGTTCTTAATACATATTCCAAAAATAAACTCCATATATCTCCAAAATCATTCTTACTGGACATTCCCCTCTTTATTTTCATTTTACACGTTAGCTTATCATTAAGTGCCATGGCCCATATTTCTTTATACCATTCTTCTATGGTATATGTCCCTTGCCCTTTCCAGTTTTTAGCAATCATTATTCTGGCGGGAGCCAGGAGGTTGTTTATTAATTCTCTCTTATTTATATTCTCAGTACCTTTTCCCCATATTGCTAGTAGAGCCAGCTTTGGGTTTAATTCCAAATTACTTCCAATTATATGACTTATTTCTTTAAACACCCTTTCCCAAAATTTTTGTACATGTTTACAGCTCCACCACATATGGAAATACGTTCCAACCTCCTGACATCCCCTCCAACAATTCTTGGACACTTTTTTATCTATCTGATGAAATCTTACCGGCATTAAATACCATCTCCATACTATTTTATAATAATTCTCCTTAATTCTAATCGACAAAAGCTTTAACATTCTTGCATCCCATATCTTCCCCCAGTCATGTTCATTAATTTGTTCTTTTAAGTCATCTTCCCAAATCATTTTAAGCGAATCTCTATATTCAGCTTCCTCTGTCAGGATTTTATATATTTCGCTAGTTAGACCTTTTCTAGCTTTAATTACTTCTTTCTTTCCTCTTGATTCAATTAAATCTTCAAATCTTGTATTATTTCTACACTTCTTATTCATCTTTTTCCATTCCTGTGTCCATTTTTCCAATTGTAAGCATTTGAACCAAGCTATCTTTTGTCCTTTTAACAACTCTCTAATTTGCTCCTTATCTGTCATTCTTTCCATCCAATTCCTTAACTTAATAATTTCCTGACCCTTCAAACTTCCTTCCAATTCTACTTTTAAATTCCTTGGGAAATTTCTCACAACTACCACTGGGGCGAGTGGAGAGTCTCCTGGTATTAAACTCCCTTTAACTTTCTCCCAGATCTCTAGAATGTTTTTCAGCAACGGGTTGTCCAGTCCCCTCAAATCTTTCTTTTGGATTTTATTATTAAAAAAAATATTTTGCAATTTGAAATCTGGTTCCCCTGTTTGCGTTCCTAACCATTCTAAATCTTCCTCCCCTAATATACTATTTATAACATATCTTAACTGATTAGCACTATAATAATTCTTTATGTTTGGAAGTCCCAAACCTCCTTTCTTTTGTGTCTTATACCATAGGCCTTTATTAATCCTAGCTCTCTTATCTCCATTGCAATAAGCATTAATCATATTTTGCCAGCTCTTTAACTCTACATCCGATATTTTAATCGGCAGCATTCTAAACAAAAAATTAATCTTGGGTAATATCTTCATTTTTATAACTGCTATTCTACCAAACCAAGAGTGTTTTAATTTTCTATATGCCTCTAACTTTTCCCCTACCTGTTTTTTCAAACTTACAAAATTAATTTCCTCTAACCTGTCTAAATCTTTTGCAATATTAACTCCTAAATAACGTACTATATTTTTAAGCCTAAGACCTAACTTAACTTTACCTTCCTCCATCTCCTCTTTGTTATAATCGAATAACATCATTTCTGACTTCCCCCAATTAACTTGTAGACCTGTAACCTCCCCAAATTCTCTCAAATGTTTCTTAATCAGCTCCCCCTCCTTCAGGGGGACTTCTAATGTCAATAATGTGTCATCCGCAAACATATTTATTTTAATCTTCTCCTTCCCTCCTATCCCCTTTAATCTTGAATCCTCCCTTATAACATTTGCCAAAATTTCTATTACTATCGCAAATAAGATCGGTTAAAGTGGGCAACCTTGTCTTGTTCCTTGGGCTAGTGTAATCTGTTGCGTTAACCCATCATTAACCATTATCTCTGCTTTATTATTTTTATACAGTTGATCCATCACTCCCATAAATATCACTCCAAGCCCAAATGTTTTCAAAATTATTTTAAGTGCTGGCCATTCCACACAATCAAAGGCTTTGAATATATCCAATGCTAATAATCCCGCTTTTAAATTCCTTTTTTTAATAATATTAATTATATTTAAAACTCTTCCAATTAAATTAGGCATTTGCCTTCCTGGGATAAATCCACATTGATCCTTTCTAATATACTTATGTATAAACGTACTCATCCTTTTTGCCATTATTGCTGTAAAAATTTTTGAATCTTGATTTATTAAAGATATTGGTCTATAAGATGCTGGGTCAGTCAAATCCTTTCCTGGTTTCGGGATTAATATGATCAAGGAATGATCCCATGATGGGGGGGTCTTTCCCCCTTCTATTATACTATTAAATAATTTTTAAAATCTTGATAGTAAAATTCCTTTAAAAACTTTATAATATTCCGGCCCCAAACCATCCAATCCCAGAGATTTTCCTCCTTTTAATTTAACTATAATTCCTTCTATTTCTTTCTCAGTAACTAAACCTTCCATACAATCCCTGTTTTGCCCCTGTAATCTTATTTTCCAATTCCTCTCTACATATTCCAATACTTTAACCTGTGATCCCATATCTGATGTATATAATTCCCTATAAAATTCCTGAAATATATTTAATTTATCCTTCATTAAATTGCATTTTCTCCCTGTCTTGTCTCTAATTATCCCTATCATACTCTTAGCCTTTTTAGACTGAGTGGACCTAGCCAGCATCTTCGAATTTTTATTACTATATTCAAAAAAATCCCTCTTTAAATATAGCAAATCCCTCTGGACTTGTTCTAACTCTTCTCTCTCTAATTCTTTTTTCTTAGCTTGGATTTGGGCAAATAGGCGTTTATCTTTTGTCTCTCTTAGCTTGTCCTCTAGGTCCCTTACCTCCTTTTCAATCTTTTTCTTTTGAGCCTCTTGTTGTTTTCTTAGGGTACACATTTCCCTGATACATATCCCTCTTACTACAGCCTTCATAGTGTCCCATATTAGCCCCTGCGAGTTTATATCCTTTTCGTTAATTTCCCATATTTCCTGCATTTCTTTTTTAATATTCTCCACTATATTTTTATTATTTAGTAACCTTGTATCGATTCTCCATCTCTTAACTTGTTTATAATCCTTCTTCATTTTAAGATCCAACGTCATTAATGCATGATCTGTGACTTTAATTACCCCTATAGCACAATCTATAAGTGTAGACAACATATTTTTTGACACAAAAATATAATCATGAACTGGTTTATTTCATTCCTTCGAGCTGCTAAGCAGAGATGGTGCTAGCAATCTCAAGAAAAATTGCATTGTTTTTTGTTGTTGGGTTTGATAAAACCTATATTTTGGATATAAGGCTGTGGACAGATGGCATTATTATTATTATTATTATTATTATTATTATTTATCTCTCCTTTTGCACTCATAGTGGTTTTTCTAGATGAACATGACATGCTTTGCAAAGTCATGCTGTCTTTTATTGATTCAGGAATTCCCTACCTATTTAAGTATGACTGCTTTCTGGATGTTGGTGTGGAAATATTCTGGGAAGCCCAGTTTCTGAAGGTTTTCTGTATAATTTTTTTTATGTGATGCCGGAGATGGATGTGACTAATGGAATAATTGTGGCCTTTTCCTGTTGCCATAGTTCTTTGACATCCATAGCCAGTGGTGTATATTTGTCTCTCTTTTCATCATAATCATCACCATCATTTTTACTATACGAAGCTGCATTATGCTGAGTTCGATCATTGGGCAATTTAGTTCAATATTGTGTAATAAGACTGGCAGCAGCTCTCCAGGATTTCAAATGGGGGATCTTAAGAACATGAGAAGAGCCCTGAGGCTAGATCAGACCAAGAGACCATCTGATCCAACAGTCTGTTCACAGAGTGGCCAATTGGCTGCCCATGGGAAACCCACCAGCAGGGCATGAGTGCAATAGCGCTGTCCAACCCAAATACCTCAGCAAATAGTGTACATAGGCATATTGCCTTTGATACTGGAGGTAGCACATAGCCATCAGGACTAGTAGCCATTGCTAGCCTTATCCTCCAGGAATATGTCTAATCCCCTTTTAAAGGCATCCAAAATGGTAGCCATCACTATGTCATGTGGTGCAGATGAAATGGGATCAGCCCTATGGAGCCTGCCTTTTACCAGGTGAAGCCGGTAAAAGGCACTCTGAGCCACTGTGGCCACTTGAACCTCCGACAGCAGAGATGGATCTAAGAGTACCCCCAAACTATGAACCTGATATTTTAGGGGGAGTGCAACTCCATCCAGAACAGGCCATGAGCCTATCTCCCGGACTCAGGAACCACTCACCCACAGTGATTCTGTCTTGCCAGGATTTAGTTTCAGTTTATTGGCCCTCATCCAGCCCATTACTGAGTCTAGCACTGGTCCAGGACCTGCACAACATCACCTGATTCAGTTGTTACAGGGAGATAGAGCTGTGTGTCATCAGCATATTTATAGCAATTTGTTCCAGTTCCCCTAATGACCGCTCCCAGCGGCTTCATATAGATGTTCACAACTTAGGGGACAAGATGGTGCCCTGCGGAACCCCATAGCTGAATTGCCAAGGGGCCAAGGGGTGGTCACCCAATGTTACTCTCGGAAAACAGCCCCATAGGCAGGACCGGAACCACTGTAGCACCGTGCCTTCAATGCCCATCCCACGGAGTTAATCCAGGGGGATCCCATGATCAATGGTATCAAAAGCCAATGAGAGATTGAGCAGAATTACCAGGGTTGCACTCCCCCTGTCCCTCTCTTGATAAAGATCATCCATCAGGGCGATCAAGGCTGATTCAGTCCCATAACCAGATATGAATGGGTCTAGATAATCAATCCTCTCCGCCACAATCCCCTCAAGTACCTTCCCTAAAAAGGGGGTGTTTGCGACCATTGGATCCAGGGTGGGCTTCTTCAGGAATGGTCGCACTACTGCCTCCTTAAGGACAGCAGGGACCACTCCTTCCCAAAGGGGAGCATTTAACACCTCCTGGACCCACCCAGTCACACCCCCTTGATCACTTTTATTAGCCAGGAGGGACAGGGATCAAGAGGGCAAGTGGTTGTCGCATTGTTGTAAGCACCTTGTCCACATCAGGCTGCAGCAACTGGAACTGATCCCACAAAATTGGGCAGATGGTGGCATCAGGCACCTCAATTGGAGATGCACAAACAACAGCGTCAAGCTCGCTGTGGAGATAAGCCATTTTGTCCTCACAGTGCGATGCAAAAAGGTCACAGTGCATCCTCGACAGGGACCCATTTGCTGGGGAGGGTGTTAGCCCCCAGACCACCTGGAAGAGATCCGCTGGATTTCAGATCAGGGCAGCTGCTTCCTATTTTATTCACAGGCATGTTTTGGTAGCTCTGATAACTAAGCGCTACTGCAAACCATGTCAAATTCTAGCATCAATAATACTTCTCCAGATAAGTATCAACTGCCCAGAAAATGTTGGCTGATGGGCAAAATAGAAATGTTAGAAATAATGAAATACATTATTAATTATTATGTATTATTTAAATGGTGATTTAAAAAGAAATATAAGCAAAAGATGGTTCCAATCTTGAGGAGCTTATCATCTAAAGTTAGACACGTGTTGGAAAGTCAAGCGGGCGTGAGAAGCAATGATAACATGGGATGAATTTGAGCAGATGCAATTGTGACAATCTGGCCTTCACTATTGTTTGGAACAAGAACGATGAGGTTCAGCCAAAACCTTTATGGAAAAGGTTGGTTTTGAGATGGGCTATGAAGGAAGAAAGCGAGGTGCGATTGATAGCACATGCTTGTGACATACTAATGTTGTTTAAGTGTGTCATTTAATATATTATGTACAGTATATACTGGAAATTAATGTGTTGCACTCATTCCTCCCTTAACTCTTTGCTGTTTGATTGGAAGAAAGTGAGGTGGCACCACAGTAAACGCCTGGAGGGGGGATTTCAGGTACAAGGGTCAGGAAAGCAAGAGAGGGAGCAGGAGACTTCCAGGTTGCTTTATGGTGATAGAGTTGGAAATCACAGACGTGACATAGCAGGCTATGAAAACAGAAAGAAAAGGAGAGGCAAGACCAGGGAGAATATGAAAGAGAAAGGGCAAGGAGTTTGTGCTGGACGCAGAAAGGGATTTGAGGATGGCTGTCAGAGTGTCATCGTTGAAAACTTATGCTATATTAAAATGGGTTGGTCTGAAAGATGTGCTACTTGATCCAGACTTTGAATAACTGTCATCTTTTTCACACATTATGCAGGTTTGCTGCTGAGCATCCGTTCAGCAGAGGGCTGCAACCAATCCTAGCTCTCTGAGGAATGCATCTGTGAGATATCCATGTTTGTAAATGGGTTTGTTGCATTTGCCTCATCCTTGTGTAGGTGTACGCCTTGACTGTTGATTCACACAGCTGTCCTGGTGTATTCAATCCCCTGCAAGCACAATGGCTGCCAAATGCAGAAATATTAGCGCTCGCACTTCTCTTTAGGGAGTCAGCTGCTATTCTATTACTCACAGGAGCATCCACTCGGGGAGGAATTGAATGGATTCCCGATGTAAATGTGTTTATGCCGCCACATATCCTTTTATTAATTTGCCTTTTAAAAACTGATTGATCTGATGTCCAGCAATTGCTGCAGCTGCCCACAAGAACAAATGGCATGTTTACTTAGCCACATTTCCTGACTGTTGATAGACTCTGACAGGTGCCATTAAAGAACATGTTTTTCACGAGAGCGGAACATTTTTCACGCAGGGTGAATAGAGGCAAAAAGATGTATTAAAGGGTAATCATGGTGCTTGAAGGGTTCTGGCAGGAGACTGGCTACAAAGTAGATAGGACTGCACTTAGGAAAAGGGTTTGAGGCTCAGGTTAGAGCCTCCCTCTTGTCTTTTCTCTTTATTCAGGGAATGGACAGGAAGGGTTTCATTCATTCATTTGGAGGAATTTGCCAGTGCTGCTTGGTTCCACATCCAGCGATGCATTTCATAATTGTGCCCTGTTCAACTTTGAAAAAAAGAAAGTCTGTCAGCAAAAGGTTTCCTTCTACATGCTCAGATGATGTTGCTAGCACTGTAGGCCGTCCCTTGGACAAGGTAAGGCAACATTTCTCCTTCCTTGTGGTTCTATGATGGGCTGTGGAGGTGCTGGTAAATATCATCTGCATAGTTTAGAGACAAATATTTGCAGAGGCTGACTGAGATGCTGCTGCTGCTGCTGCTGTTGCTGCTGCTGTTGCTGCTGCTGTTGGAGTGAGCCGGGAGCCCTTCGTTATCCAAGAGCTCTTTTCCTTCTACAGCCACTGATCAACAGCTTAGTTTTGTGAGCCATGCTGTAGATATTCAAGGGCTTGTTTTCAAAGGACAAGAGAATGCAGCTTTGAAAGATGAAATGCTAGTTTGCTTGAGTGCGCTGGGATGTGCCATAGGCTAACTTTTGCTTCCACTCTGTAAGGGAGATTCTTTAGCTTCTTGTGCAGTCACACGGCTATTTTATTGTTGTTCTTTTGTGTGGTGAATAAGGAAATTAATGTGTTCTTGGATGATACATCTAACAATGGCAATTAACTGTGAAGGTAGAACCTCAATGTACAGAAGCTGTGTAGCTCTGAATACCAGATGCTGGAGATTCTTGTCTCTTTCATGCTTTCAAGCTCTATCTCGCTGTCTGTGGTTGGAAACGGAACGTGGGGCTAGAATACCCTTGCTCCAATCCATCAAGGTTATTCTTATGTTCTTATATGTACCAGGTGGGATCCAGATTCTATTCATGGAAGGCCCTGGGATCCAGTGAAGACTCCCTGATGGAGGAAGGGAGCAGGCAGGTTGCCTTTCCCAGTTCCCCCTTCTGGCCACAGTGCCACCTCTCATGCTGCCCCAGGGCTTCCCCCAAGCTTCCAGTGCAGCTCTTCAGGAGGCACAGGGGGAAGGAGGAATCATGAAGGTGGTTGTCTCCCTGCCCCTTCCTTCTGCCTGAGTGGAGCCCTGGATCCAGCCCACTGGAGGCTCCAATGTCAGTGGGATTGTGAATCCATTCCAGATTTCAGTCAGAACCAGCCAGAACTCTAAAAGGTGCTATCTAAGGTACCAGACCTGAGTCTCAAAATAGTTTCAGTACCTTGGAGAGCGCCTTTTGAGTTCCGACTGAAACTGGAGTGGATTCACTGCCCCGCTGATATTGGAGCCGCCAGCCTCCATTGCACTGTGTCGTTTCACAGAACTGAAATCTCCATGGATCCTATCATACCACGATTTCAAAAACCCAGTATTGGGGAAAAGGTGGGATAATAATAATAATAATAATAATAATAATAATAATAATAATAATGGTGAGAGCAAACAGACATAACTAGGGGTTTGTGTTTATGTACACACAGACCTTTCCAAAATAAATATATGCTTTAAGGTGGATTCCTGCAGTGAGCAGGGGGTTGGACTCGATGGCCTTATAGGCCCCTTCCAATTCTACTATTCTATGATTCTATCCAGCACTAAGTTTACTGTTAACTTTGAGAGGACACACATGCATGCAGTTAAAGTACAATATTAGATGGACTGAAAAAGTAGTAATTGTGGAGAAGACTAGGACATTTGTTTATCTATAGCCCCATTTACATGTTGTTGTTGGGCAATATCATCTAGCAGTGCAAAATTTACAAATGTGAGGGAATAAATGACTAGCTGCCACTCTATTATTTTTGCTACTAACCAGCAGTCACATATTACCGATAATAAGAATTGAGAGGTGAATTTCTACAAGCAGCTTTTACGTCCTTTTTTCTGTCTCTGCAGATTAATTATCTATGGTTTAGGTTTGGGAAGAGAGGCCATAAGATCAAGGTTCTGCGTGGCTGAACTATAACATTGTGACTCTGCTTTTCCGGTACTTAAAATAAATGTGGCTCCTTAATATTGCCTTAATGTGACTTTATGAATATATGCCATCCCAGGAACATAGTCTATCTCTGATGGAGTGAAGGACACTGTAGGCTGCATGCAAGCCATGAATCAGATAGGGGGAGCACATGCTTCCTTTGTCAGAGAAGACAGCTCTAGGGGTTGAATTGCACATTATTTCTTTAAGTCTACACCTGAGATGTTTTAAGTGTAGAATTGAAAATAACAAATGGGGACAAAGTTGTGTTTGCAAACCCTGCTATCGTACACATATATTCATTAGGGAATCAGGATTGGCTGTGGCTTCCACCTGAGTGCATATTTAGGGGCAAATTCAAATTTGCTATTGCTAAAAAAGCCCTTAGAGAAGAACAGATGTTTGAATTCCATTAAAACTCCTGGAAGTGTCCTTAAAATAACTGTTTAACTGGTCCACTCTCAAACTTGGTTAGCTGCCCTTGCTTTTGAGGTGTTGAGGATTAGCATTGTAGGCTGTAGCCCTCTAAAGAGGATGATACAGGTAATTATGCTTAGGATTTGTATCTAAGTATCTAGAACGCTTGTCACACAAACGTTTCAAAATCCTGATAACAGCCCTGTAAAGTAAACCAGCATTATTGTTCCCATATTGCAGATGTTTGACTGCGCACAAAACAGAGCAGTTGCCTCTTAGACCCTAAGACCGCCTGGTGAGTTCACAGCTGAGATGAGATTTGAGTAAGGGATTTCCTGGCTCACACTCTTTAGTCACCAAGCTACACCAGCTTTCTAGATTAATCTAGGCACCTCTTGTCAGTTCTGTTGAGCCGAGTCCTGTGGTTAAGCAAACAGTAAGGAGCAGCGGACTGTGGTTTTTAGGAACCTGGTGATCCAGGCAAGCACTGAGACTGCTATTTGTCACCTGAGAATCTAGTTTTCATCATACTTGCTGTGTAGACGTATCTTTCAGCAATACTCTTCTGCCATGATGTTGTCATTCTTACAGCAAATAGGTTATTATTGTGCCAGGGCATGGTGCTTGCTGCGGATCAGGTGTTCGATTCCTCCAGCCACATCTCTAGATGCTGCTTAATGCTGCACCTAAGAACACGATCCTTTCCAGTCGCTATGATCGAGAGAGGCCAGGAGTTCAGGCAGCTGGTTAGCAAGGGCTGACATAGACGTGGAGGCATTTGGTAAATCCATTAAATAAAGGGCTTGATCTCTTGCAGGACAATCCTAAGGACTGATTGCTTTATGTACAACAGTATTTGAAATTAATCTTTGAAATAAACGGTGAATTGTTTCTTTAATACTCCAAACTTAAACATAACAGATTTAACTCACTCTTCTTTTATTCACCCGAGACCACTTAATAACAAGCTTCACAATGGGAAATGAAAAGGTGAATAATGCGCAGTGCAAGTAAATGTAAAGTGGCGCAAATCTGGACAAAATAATATATCATAAATAGCTTGGGAGCTTGGTACTTGAACGGTATCTCTTTCTCCCATGTGAGCCTGCGACTCATCAATGGCATGAGCTTGGTGTTCATCATCAGGGGTCCTCCCTGGTTTTCCCTACCACCTAAGGCTAGGGAAGAGGGCCTTCATGATTGCGGCGCCACATGCACAAAATGTCCACCCCCAGTAACACTGGTGTGGTGGAACCAGGACTTGCATGGACACCAATGTCATCTGCCACCCCCCACCCCCCGCTCCTCAGAATTCCCTGTTCCCTCTGAGCTGAGATCCTCACAGTAGCTGAAAGAAAATAAAGTTTCCTAGCCACAATGTATTGTTCCTGTCATAATGCAAAGTATTTTGGGCTGGCTTGGTATGTCTTGTATGGGTGATTAAGCCCCATTTGATTTAAAAAAGACCTGCTCCTGATGGAGAAGGAAACCCTAGAACTGGTATGTTGATATGGGTCAACACAGCTGCCTGAATTTTTAGACTTTCCTTGGGGTTGTAGCCATGGGGACTGTCATTATAAGGGCTTGCACTTCAAAATTTGCCACTATGCTACTGCCCAGGAAGCTAGTCTGGTGTTAAGGGAGGCATGAAAGAGCTTTATAGAACTATTAACATGTGGAAAAAGTAGAGAGAAAACACACACACAAAGTAATAATATTGGAACACATGGTCACCCAAGGGAATTGTTTGGCAGTACATTCAGGACAAAAGATAGTATTTAGGTTGGAATCATATGTAAACATACTCTGGTATATATCCCATTGAACTCATTGAGCTTTACTTCTGAGTGAACACCCCCATTTCAATATGGGTAGTGTAGGGATTTTCATTTGGGGTTAAGAGACTATGGATATAGCATATAGTGGGGGGGGGGAGTCAACAGAAGGGCAGTAGTTATTCTGCATTAATTAACGTAAAGCACAAGGCTGAGAGTATGGTGCTAAAGACAGAAATGCAATTTATAGTTAGTTAATACAACCCAAATTGCTGGGATTAAGGTACACTTAATGGATGGATCCAGTCCCTGAGCTGGTTCATGTGTCTTTAAGGGTTGCATACAAACCTCAAGATTAGGGATTAAACCTTGCAAACAGGGCAGTTTCACTAGTATTGAACAAGGGGCCCTTTCCTTCTGCTTCTTTCAAAGCAATTAGTCCCCTAAAGAGACTAATCAACACCGTTTGGAACCCACCCAATATGCCTGAAGAGCATACCTCTTCTAGGACATGCTTGCTTCCTCAGGCACATTCATTAGGGGCACCTCTAAAGCAAATGTGTGGTGCCACGTGTTATTGGAGTATGCGAGACCCTATAATGCTAAATTAATCTTGAATTCATCATCCTAGGAATGGCCATAATTAATTTATTTAGTATTCATGTGGATGAAGTATGCACTATCCTTGTGAGGTCAACTGCACAGCCAACCCTGGCTTTAGTTAAAAGGACCATTAAAACCAAACCTTCCTCAGATCCATTAGGCCAGCCTTTTTACACTGAAGAAGATAAAGGCCTGCTGTGTGAAATGTCATGCATAATTGGGTCGATTGTTGCTTTAAACTCTGCCCCTTCCCCTCCACAGCCTTCTCTCTACATTTGCAGCACTTACTTTCTGCACAGGCTCTGCTGGGTTCTCGTTCACGATGGTGACTCATTCCATACTGGTTTTCAGCTGCAAACAGAGCTTTAAAATTATAATTGCGGCCTAGGTAATGCACATTATACACCAATAAAAGCTGTAAAACATTCTGCAAATCTGCATTCTTATTTACATAATTGGTTCTGGTTTTGCTGGTCCTTGTTAGGAGCAAGTCTGTATACATGGCTCTGAAGATCAACCACTGGAATGCTTATTCAGGAACACCTTCAGCTTCTGAGGTTTCAGCAGGCATTGTTTCCATAGTCAGAAGAGCAGGAAATGGTTTTTAAAACATGAACACAGAGACTTGTCAGGCAACTGGAATCTGTCCCCAGTACCACAAACTGTGCTCTCTTTTTTCCTGCACAGCATACACACAGGTCTAGTTATAGGCACTGACTCTTGCCGTCCTCTTTTGCAGACGTTTTGGTACAAAATGCACAGCATGCCAGCAGGGAATCCCACCTACGCAAGTAGTCAGGAAAGCCCAGGACTTTGTCTATCACCTGCACTGCTTTGCCTGCATTATCTGCAACCGCCAACTGGCCACAGGTGATGAGTTCTACCTCATGGAAGATGGGCGCCTGGTGTGCAAGGAGGACTACGAGACGGCCAAGCAGAACGGTAAGGGCCGAGCAAATGTATCAGCCACGCATACACAAAGGGATGACATTTGATGACCATGATGTATGCTTTCTTGCTCAGGTTAATTCAGGTCTTCAGATTTATAAATAGCCACTTACATATAGCAAGTAGCAATTACTGCTGGGCAACTAGACAGAAGAGCTTCTGTGAATTCGGACAGCGTTGTTTCTCTCTTTCTTTCAGGCTATCCATGTGCCACAAATAACATAGGTATGGGTGAGCAGGCACGTTAGGAAACTATTTTGTGACTAACATTTGAAGATGTCTTTGCAATGTAGGAACCAGGCTGTTTGGGAAGAGGGAATGAGATCCGGCAGGGCTGTTTGGTTCTATGGGTGGCTGAACATTCTCCTTAGTCAGTGGGTTACAGCAGAAGTGGAATTTAACTGGGACTCTAGAACATGCTACATAGAACACATGCAGCCCCTTGCCATTGTGGTGGCTTGCTTGAGCGGGGAATGGAGTAGCGCAGCACTAGAGAGACAGGTCAGGGTGCCATAAATAACCAAGCTGTGCTCTCCTCCAAGAATGCCTAATCCTCTGCTGCCTTGGGTCACTGGATGGTGCAGCCCAAGATCTCCAGATGTTTTGGACTCAACACCCATAAGCCCGTCAGCATGGCCAATGGTCAGAAATGCTGCAAGCTGAAATCCACAATATCCGGAGTTCTCCTTTCTGTCCATTCCTGCTGTAGCATGTCTATGTTGACGGGTGGCTACTCTTGCTGAGCAATATTACGGCTGTGCTGCCTTTGAGCTCAAAACTTGTGCAAGGCTTTCCCTCTTGGGAGGCAATTTTAGACCTCAGGAAAGGAGAAACACCCAGAGTGAACGGCTGAGAGGAGGCTAGAGCATTGCCCTATGGCAGCTAAGCCTGGGGGAAAAAATGGCTACAGACTTACAGAGTACATAGCTTTAGGAACATAGGAACCTGTGTTATACCAAGTAGCCCAATATGGTCAACACTGGCCGGCAGCGGCTCCCCAGGTTTCAGGCAGGAGTTTTTCCTGCCCTACCTGGAGATACCGGGGATCGAACCTGGGACTTTCTTCATGCAGAACATGTGCTCAATCACTGAGCTAGTCTTCCCTGCAAAGTATACAGCTCTCAGTCCCCCCCTTTGAACAATATACATGTCCTACTAGAATTCCAAGGCCTGTCTTCTTCCTCGGTGTTCTGCATCAGTCAGATTCCACGTACCTCACCTAATCTGATCCTGAATCTAGCAAGTTATTCCATTTGGTGTAGCTCCATCCCTGACCTCAACACACACAATTGGGTTTCTTACCATAGGATTCTCCGTGCTGTGACTCCAGGTATGTACAGCCTAGTGCTGACCCTCTCAGCCTCACCTTTGGCTTCATTGTCCACATTCTGCATGCAACTAACTGGCCTTGATCCTGTAGAGCCCCTGATCCAACACTGAACCTGACAAAAGTATCTTGGACCTTTGGTTCCTCTTATATGTAGAGTATTTCCATATGTGCCTTTCTTACCCTTTTTAAAATTCCTACTGAAATGTGCACGGCAGAAGATCTTTTGCTGATCGTAGAAAGGGTTGTATCAGATAGGGAATATTAACTTTTGACTGAACATCCTATTGGAATAGTTACTGTCACCTGAAAAAACACAAGTACAGGGAAATAAGGAAATGCATCCACTACTCCTGAATACGGACTCGACTCTGCCCTGTCAACTTAGGCTGTGGGTGTGGCTATGATTCCCCTCTGTCTTCCCCAACTCACCATTTTCCCTCTTGCTCTGAGCCTCCCTAACCTGACTTTCTTTTTATAGCATTCATAGTGCTTCTATCACCCCTTTTTCCTTCTGTGGCAAAACTGCTGTACCAGCATGTTTGGAGGTAAGGGGAGGCAGGTGGTGAGCACCTAACTATTCAGCACCTCCTATAGGCACCTGGGCCAAAACTTTGTTCCCCTTGAATATGTGTCTCCAGCAACCTTACATTCTCAGGGAACTGGTAATGAGCTATAGGGACACTTGCCATCTCTCTCCCGCTTAAGATGCTGTGCATGAAGAAGGAACATCAAGAGCCAAAAACAACCCCAGGCTCAGCTCCACTGGAGGCAACGGAGTTGCATCTTGCACATCGGCTTAATCTGGCCCTTAACCCAGAAAGTCTCTCATTTTTCATCCTGAGGTCTAAAATGCCAATATTTACTGTAGGTGGAAAACTCAGAATTGGGGGTGGGTTGAGGGAAGCGAGACAGAAAGTGGCGATAGATCACCAAACTCTAATGAATCCACAGAGACTGCCAAACGGTGCCTGACTGAAATTAAAACTGAACTGGTCTTTAATGGATTTCATGTTGACAAGCCCTGACTTCTCATTAATTAAGGACTCTATTTTGACCTAATCAATTTGGCTAGGGTGATGCAATGCCTATTTGTGCTAAGGGGATTGGTGGGGGGAGGCAGGGCTAGGAGATCATGGATTGAAGATTGCTCAATTTCTATTATTGACTCAGCATTATCGATGGCTTCAGTGTCATAAAGTTTTGCAGCTCATGGAGCTGCAAAGAAAGAAATGAGGAATTCCAGGGCACAGGCTAAAGTGCACTGTTAACTCTCTCTATGAGGAGAGAAGGATGTGCCTCTACAGCAAGAAATGTTGATAGCAAGGTGGGTGGGAACAGATATACTTATACAGAGCAGGACTTGAATTTGTAACTTTGACATTTGTGCTTCTATGTATTAGGGCAGACTTCTCCCATTACCCCAATCAGAACCTCATTGGTCATGCTGATTGGGCGTGATGGGTGTTGTAGTCCAACAAAGCTGGAGGTCACCAGATTCAGGAAGGCTGTATAAGATCTTCAGTGACCTGGTTTCCACGTAATGGCAAATAGTGGGTTAATTAACTCAAGATTTACCAGGCACGAGCAGGAGCAACTGACCACACTGCTTCTGGCATAATCCTCATTTCTGCTTTCATTTTACAACCTATGATGTCTGATTGTAGGTTGTTCTAATAATGTCCAAACCCAGGAAGCCTGGGTTGTTTAGGGTTTAACAACCCAAAGTTAAGCTATGAGTTGTTCTTGGTTAACTCTGGGTTGTTTAACCCCTAAACAACCCAGAGTGCCCGGGTTCAGACATAATGAAAACCTATGATCAGGGCGATTGTGGATTGCAAAATGAAAGCAGGAGCACACCGGAGGCAGCACACATGCTCACTCACTCCCACTTGTGCCTGGAAAATCTTGGGTTAATTAATTCTCAATTTGCTGCTAGTGCGAATTGGGTTTTTGTATGTACTGAATAAACTCCGGCTAATTCGATAGGCCTGCAAGGAAAGGAACTGATACTGTTAGAATGGCTGCTAAGCTTGCTACTCATTGTAAGACTCCAGAGGGGTGGGGTGGAGGAATGTATACTTTTTACATTTTAACCTGGCAGCTCCGCAGGTTAAGGAGCATAGTACCCAAAGCCAGCCAAGTTATTTTGGTACATGAGGCAGACAACAAAAATACTACTACGAAAACAAGTAAATAACTAACGATTTCCTGCCCTCTCATGCCAGCCAAAATCTGCTGCCTGAGGCAGCTGCCTTATTCTGATTAATGGTACAAGTGGTCCTGCAGTCCTAGGAAGTACACTAACAATTTGTCAGTGGTTTTCTGGAGCTAAACCAGATTTGGAGCTGGACTATAATTCCGTTTCATTGAAGGGATTCAGTTGTGCTCTTGTTTTAAGAGGGACTTGTGTGTCTTGCTTTTTCTTTCCACAAGAACACAAGGTATACACACATGCTCTTCTGCAAACTGTGCAATCAAATACTGTGCGAAGGAGCTCTAAATTAATGCTTCATAGTTTCAAACCAGGGAACTGCTGTTAAAAGGACAACAGGTTTCAAAGTGACCACTTTTTCCTAAACATAAATAAGTATAGAGAGTGCCTTTTCCAAGGATGGTCCCCCCCACTCCATATTCCTTTGTTAATTGCAAAGTAATAGGAACAATCACAAAAGTTTTATTTGCCTTAAGTGGGCATTGGAGCAATATACTAAGGACACAGGGGCCATAATATTGCAGTGGAAATGTATGTGTGGAAGCCTTTGAATTAACTAGTTAACATTAAAGCCACCACGTGAATTAAATCAGGAGTGGAATGAGACTGAGATAAAATGCTGAGGATGCAATCTTATGAACTTGAAACTTCAATGTTATGTATGAATAACAGGTTAAACAGCATTTCTCAAAGCTGAGTGTGCATTCCCTTTGTTTCTATTAGTTTGGTGGAACCTGTGTATAATCCTGTACCACATATCCATCGAAATGATGAGAACTACAAAAGAACGCATGTAACAAAATGAATGTTTGCAAGCTCTTACTCACACAGCACTTAACACACACATCCTCAGGGCCATTTCACCTATGAATTAAAGGCAAACTAAAGGGCGTGCACTTAACTCATACCTTCCTTGCAAGTGCCTTTAATTGATGTAGGTATCTGCAAACACCTGTTTGTCATGTTCATAGTTTTACATTTTAGCTGCACACTTAAAAAGATGCAAATGCCATTTACATGTGCAAATAAAGACATACCTGCCCCAAGGTACTGGTGTGAGATTTGCACTGTTCTTGCCATCCCCCCACCCCCACCCTCACCACAGGCATACACCAACCTTCTGTGTATGCATCTGTTTCATAGTTCATGGTCCAAATAATAGGGAACTGTTCTATTACAGATGATTCAGAAGCTGGAGCGAAGAGGCCCCGGACCACCATCACAGCCAAACAGTTGGAAACATTAAAAAATGCCTATAAAAACTCCCCTAAACCAGCCAGGCATGTGCGGGAGCAGCTGTCCTCCGAGACTGGGCTGGACATGCGGGTTGTACAGGTGAGCCAAATGGTATAATATCGACTCTGGCTTCAGCTAAAAGGATTGATTGATTTTATAGCATTACTTGCTTTTCCAAAATCTGCTCATTATGTGACGTACAGAATATTCTATCTTAAAACTATTAAAAGAAAACTTCAGGGAAAGACAAGGATGGATACAAGTATGACTTATGTTTTAGATGCACAGATTGTGAGGGGGCCACGAATCCCCATGGTGAACTGTGCAGTGCTGAGAACCTTTTAATGAAAATGTTTGAGTGTGGATTTTGTAGACAACAAATCTCGCCTCCTTGCATTGGCCAGATGGAACTAGCTGAGGCTGGAGAAGATTCCCAAGACGGAGGCAGCAGAAGCCCCTTTTCTTACGGGTTAAAATCCCACAATCCTACACTTCATGGGGTCAGTGGAACACATTTAGAAGCAGTTATGGACTTCTGATGCAGAAATAGGATGTACAGATGTATAGGATTTGGGGGGCCCATTAGTGGCTATTGTAGAAGAGGGAATTCAAGCATGTGCAACTTCATGTCAGAGTTGGGAAAACTGCAAATTCCCTCTTCCAAACAATCCTGACCTCTTTTTCATGTAGTCACAATTGGAGAAGCTCCAGGAAATAGCACCAGTTCAAAGAACTTTAGCTATAGGTTTAATTCTGAGGCAGGTGAACCATCTGATGCCTCGACATATCCAAGGACTCTCATGGTTCTTTAGGCAGGAACTGAAAAAAGTCCCAAAGCGTTTCTCTCCTAGTTTGTGCTCCAGCTCCTTGAAATTTCCTGTGAGAAGTCGTAGGGGGTATAGACGTTTTAATGATCAGATCAAGTTCTTTGAGTGTCTGCAAGTCTTGTCTCTCACTAAGCTTCTCTTCAGGAAACTAGGAACTACTTCTGCTTGGGCATCGATGGCAGGTTAGTTGGTATTTAATCTGTCTTGGGCTAAAGTTCCTTCTGGCTGCTATATTATTCTCATTTTATGTATGGGGTAACTGAGGATGAGTAGTGTCTCACTGAGAGCTACAATATAAATGGTACAAGCAAGGCTTGAAGGTCTTCTGGGTCGAATCCCTACTTACTGTCCATTGGACCATGTTAGAAATTGGATTCTCATTGAGAAGTGACTTTTGAGCAGCAGCAGCAGCAGCACTACAGACACCTGTTTCTGTTTGTTTGTTTCTCCTTTGCGCCCCAGGTCTGGTTTCAAAACAGAAGGGCAAAAGAGAAACGTCTGAAGAAAGATGCTGGACGGCACCGCTGGGGCCAGTTCTACAAGAGTGTAAAGCGGAATCGAGGAGGAAGCAAGCATGAAAAAGAGAGCTCTGCAGAGGACTGTGGGGTTAGTGATAGTGAGCTGAGCTTCAGAGGTAGGCATGGGAGGGCACAAGGACTGGGGGAAAGGCTAACTGCAAAGGCTGGGCCTCCAACATTTTCTTCACAGGACAATGAATGCTTGCTTTTTGAGGCTGATTGAGTTCCAGACTGGGCTCAAACGTTTGTGCCTGAAGTTGCTCCAGTCCAGGAATAAGGGATCCTTTTTCTGCCAAGGGCCACAATCCCTTTGGGACAATCAGTTGGAAATCACATGCTGGCAGTGGGCAGGGCCAAAGCCAAAAGTGGGTAGGGCTACACCTTGTCTCTCTCTCTCTTTCTGCTGCTCCTGTTGTTCCCCCCAGTGGGCTACTGGGGGAGGGAAAGGTCACTCTTGCCAGAGGTTTGAGCTGATCACTTGCAGAGGGCTTTTGAAATTAGGTTGCATGTAGGATTAGGGTCACAGGTTGCCCATCCCTGTCCTAGTCTATGGGGCTGCGCTCATCCAGTCTTTCCAGTGCCTATGTTCAAAAAAGTGGTGGCTTGTAAGAGAGGCTTGGGCTTGTTCATGCTTTCCTTCTTGGATGCAGAATGTTTCGTATAAGGCAGCCAGTATTGACTTAAACCCATGTGCATAACCTGTCGTCCATCATGGTTTTCAGGTCTCTCATCCCACCAACAGTCTATAGCCGCTGAGTGTGCTCAGTCTTCATTAGGCTGTTTGGGGATCATTTAGGGTTGATGTGTAAAGTTTTATCTTCTGCAAGCCTTGGGGTTTCCACAAGCTGATACTTCTCTCTTATGTGCTGTTTTGGCTACATAAGGATCTACACTTGGAGAATGAATTCAGTATTAGTATATAGCATATGATGGTTTCTCTGACAATCAGCTGATGACTTGAATATTAACCTGGGACAAACTGGGTGTAAGTTTGGCTTCTAATACAGATAAGGTGCTCAAGAGGACCTCATTAAAACAGAAAGACCACAAAATGGAGCAGCATTGTGATTGTGGCTGAAAAATAGAGAGGATCTTAAAAACAAATACCAAGGACACTGTCCAGACAAATACAAAGTTAAGCACCTTTAAGTCCCATTGATGTCTATAAGAGAGGACTCAGTCTTATGCTTAGTTTGCGGGAGGGTGGGATAATCCCCTAAATACATACAGATACATGCTGATCTAGCAAGTGGTCAGAAATAAGTTGATCAAAGAGTAGTTAAGAATGTAAATAATAATTGGATTTGAGAAAGCAAGGGTAATTTTTAATTGAATCTTTTCCCTTCAGGTACAATAGGTTGGTGGTACACTTTTGGCATTAAATGTTAATCTGGAAATGTCTATGAGATATTGAAATTTAAATATCTATGAGAATTTCAAAATTACTGCATGTCACACCACTTTTGAGATGTTTAGAACGGAAAGAGTTCCTTCATGCCTACTACATTGGCCAGTGTGTTCCAGAATTGGGCACTGGAGCATTTATGATGCATTTCAGTCTTTAAATTGTCAATTACAGCCATTTCATGACATTGTCATGCAGAAGAAAAGCAATCCCTTCATGCAGGCTGGTCCTGTGGCATTTGTAGTGGGTGCTCTGTCTTTGTTCCAGTGGTGGAAAATAAACTTGAGTTATAATGCAGCAGCAGTAAATGGACTTAAAACCATTCCTTTCAATTGACTTAAGTCAGGAGTAGAGAACTTGTGGCCCTCCAGATTTTTTGGGCCCCTAAGCTCCATCAGCCCCAACCAGCATGGACAGTGGGATTTGTAAACCAGCAACACCTGGAGAGGTATAGGTTCCTTGATATAAGGGCTCTTTACTGTCTTGGACTGGGCTGTGCTGGATATATAACTCCTCCACCCCACTGCTTGCCAAATGTAGGAAGTGTTCCTTGCGACTGTTGCACCTAAAATCCTGTTCTCCTTGTTTTACTTACAGAAGACCAAATCCTCTCAGAGCTTGGCCACAACAATAGAATTTACAGCAATGCTAGCGAGGTGGCTGGTGGACAGCTGATGAATGGTACTTTTTCAATGGACGGGACAGGACAATCCTATCAGGACTTGAGGGATGGAAGCCCTTATGGAATCCCACAGTCTCCAGCCTCTATATCGTCCCTTCCATCACATACTCCATTGCTAAACGGTCTGGATTACACAATGGACAATAATTTAGGAATAATAGCACATGGAGGGCAGGGGGTGAGCCAGACACTCAGAGCTATGGCTGGGGGCCCAACCTCTGATATTTCTACTGGAAGCAGCGTTGGTTATCCAGACTTTCCAACAAGTCCTGCCTCTTGGCTTGATGAAATGGATCATCCTCCTTTTTAAAGTGTCGCACTCCCTTCAATTTTGCCATACTTCCACTTGCTCCTTTGGCCTAAAACATACTAAAAGCCCCCCATGAGGGACGGCAATCAAACTTCAAGGATCACAGGTGTGCTATCCCAAGAATGTTTCCGTTATTTTAGAATGGGAATCCACTATTTGTTTTCTGTAGGGCTGAAAGGAAATATGGTATCAATATATATATATATAAATTATATATTTGCTTTCTGTTTGAAAGAGTGGGACAATAGGAGGGGCTGCTTCTGGATTCAGCACATTGATGTGTACAGTATTTGTATGACCAGACCTTTGGGGTGCAAGCTGTAGTTGATACACATTCATTGACTCTGCTGTTGAGTGCAAGGCGATGAGCACATGCTGACAAGACGGGACAGATTTTGGTTCTTTGGCAACTCCACACCAGCTCTCACACACGGCACGGCCATCGTCCTTCATTTGCTCGACTCTAGGCAACTAAGCTACGGAAAAGCGATACTTCAAAGCCAGGCCGCATAGACTGACCCCCGAAGGGAGGAAAAGCTCTTGGGAGTTCAGTCTTATCCTTTCCATTTCCCCTCTCTTCTCCTCCACGTCCCCCAGTTCCACACTTAATTGGATGTTTTATGAATGGAGGGTAAATCTTTTCCTTACTCAGGAGTAATGGAGGGGCAGCCACAAGGGTCACGATTCCTTACCCACACTGCAGCTGTGGAGCATTTGCTCTTCTCCCTCAACCCCCGTCACATAGGTTGCTGTCACCTTCGGCCCTCTTTCCTTTGCCACTATCCCAACCTGTTAGAGGATAAGAATGCTGCTACTGCACCCTAACAGTTGCTGTCCTATGCCTGTGCTGTTTTTGTCAAGGGGTGGGGTGGGTGGGTGGGGAGAAGCTGAATTACAGTTAATTGGACAATGTGCTACAGAGGGGATAAAAGGAAAAACTTGCCTTGCAGAGACTAGCAAATCCTACACCATGATGATCTCAGTAAGCAGAGGCAAAGTGACATCACAGCTGTCTGTGTTCCTGATTGGGTGCTTTAGTAACCAGTGATCCCAGCAAGAGCAGATTCCGTTTTTTTGTGGGGAGCAGGACCCTCCCTTTCATGGAAAGTACAAAAAACCCTCTCTCTCCACGCTGCACAACTTTATTGGTCTTGCAGTAATCCCCCTCCCGCATTCACCTGTGAGCAGGCAGGGGCCCAGCATGGGCTAAAGCCCACAGCAAGAAGGGCCTACACATATTCTACCCCCGCCACTACTCCTAGCTGCCAGTTCATGGCTGTAAGCAAGTCAAGCACAAGGCTGATTCCTTCTGATGTGAAAAGAGAGCCTTAGCTCATATGAAATGGCTTCACATTGAGTTTGACAACGCCTGTAATCCTATGCAGTGGGCTACGCTGTCTCATGATTTCTGCCCACGTTAGAACATGGCACTGTTCTAAGCAAAGCAGCCATTTATAATGCCATTACTGTGCTGCTGCACAAGACTATGGGAGCAACCTGTGCGCTTCCTCCCACCAGCTTCTGAGGAGAGACGGATGCAACAGTAATCTGATGAAGCGTCTTTAGGAGATTAAAAATTGTTCAAAGGTCACCCACCAACGAAAGCTTTATAGGGTAGGTAAAATTACAAAAGACAGAGAAAGCAAAATATCATGACAATCACATGAAACAAGATATTATGCAGAATCCAGAGGTGTCAAGGGGCTTTCAGAGATTGTTTGAGATGGGGAACATTAAAGTTTTTACTGAGGCTGCTCTGTGAACAGAATTTGATTTTTGTTAGGGGCTCATCAGTACTCTAAGTCTCTGACTCCCAGACCAAGGCACTGAATTGTCCTTAGAGCTGCTATATATCTGATAGCCCCTTCCATTGTTTGAGAATCACAGAACATTTCTATCAATAGAGCTGCAAACTGCTGTGACAACCCCCCCCCCCCATTTAAAATACTTTGGTGTCTTCTACAACTGATCAGAGCTTGCAGACAAAGATCAGGGAGGAATGAGGCCTTTCCTTGCATCTCCAGGCAGGTACTTGCAATTTTAATTGAATAGCAATAGCAAGGTCATATGGATGTGCTTGAAAAGCAGAAAATTGTGTCACACGTAGATGACTTGCACATGTGAATGAACAGTCACAGAACAAACACTGTGGGTAGACCGTTCACATCTCCTTAACCATACAGCTTCTCAATGGAATCAATTTACTTACAAAAGTGTGAGTCCTCATATGTAAATATACAGATATGCGTGAATCAGAGCTCTGTTTTAAGAGACTCCGTCCCCAAGCTTTTTAGCAAGAGGCTAAAAAGAAGCTTGAACAATCTGTTTTAGGGCCAGTTTTGAAATTGCTCAAGAACAGGGACCACACACAATAAAATACTAAAGGAACACTGCAAGTACGAAATGAACATACATGTGGCATTTCACAGCATGTAAGTATTTATGCCTCTCCTCCAACTATAGAGATGATTACAGTTAAGTAAAAAAGTGCATCTGAGAAATATCTATTTCCTACTATGTTCATTTTAACAGACATGGTGGAAGACATGAACAAGACTAAATGGAGTAAAATCTCCTGTCCTTCATGGCTGCTATTCCGAGTTAAAAAATAATCAAGTGAAGGAAACATCCCACAATGTATCTGTTAAAAGAGTCTCCACAGATGCAAATTCGGACATAAACATTACCCTTAAAAAAAAGCAAGTACAGACATTTCATTGGGACTCCGCCTGCACTGCTGGCAGAATCCCAGATTCTATGGGGGAGGGACGGTTGCTTTCTGCTTAGAATTTGGACTAAGTATCTTGCCATTTTGCTAAGGAATGTACATCATGCACATTTAGAATGGCTATTGATCCCATGCAAAATGAACTCCTATTCCTTCTGAACAGTACACAGTCTCATTTCCAATAAAAATCTAGAATAATTTCAGTTGGTTTAGAATCCGTCTTCGATTTACTCCCAGTACATTTAATAAGGGTAAAAATGGGCATCAAGGGATTGCAGCTCAACGAACATCATAGTACATACTGAGAGTACAAACAACTATGCTCTATTGCTGCATAAGCCCCACTGATTGGGCTTCTCTCCCTACGCCACAGTTCAATCACCACAACCACTCTTCTGAATATACTAACTACTGTAAAATCCATGTTGCCATGGGCAGTAGTAGTAGTTCTGCTCCTTTCCTGCTTTTTTGCTCCTCAGTCCCCTTGCCACAGAGGGGCTGAGGAATAATGCAAATGTGGTTCATACAGGGTGAATCCCCTCTCTGAAATTTGCACGTGGCATGGCCCCACCCTCTCCCTTGTGGGCCCCACCCTCCCTGCTGGCTGCAACAGCCTAACCACGCAGCTGTGCCCAGGGCCCACCTTTGCGCCACACTGATTGGTCAAGCACAGCTGTCCATCATCCTGCTGGTTGGGTGGGTGGGTGCCATGCCTGTTTGGCACAGAGGAAATGAATTGTTATTAAAGCTCAAGCTTTGAACTTTTTTGAACTTCAAAATTTTCTGCACATCTACACTGCTCAAGCTTCAGTTTAAAACAAAATGAGCAAAATCATTCTGGTACATCTCTATTCTTAAGTGAGATCCACATTTCCAATGTTTTACTTATAAGATACCATAACTATGCAACTTTTTTTCTATGTCATTTATTACCATGCCTCTTTATAGTGCTAACGCTAATGCAGCTTTATTACTGATGAACTTGTATTGTTCAAGAGAGAAAGCAATTATTTCAGTATCTTGACCACTTCACTGAGATCAAGTGGTAATAATCACAAACTGAAGAATTTAAAATAGGTAGAAGGATCTTTTTTGACTGACCTTTTAACTTGAACATTTTATTTTTCCAAACATTCATACTCTTCAAGCCTGTTTTTCAGGTACAGAAGATCAACACAAAAATCCAATAAGCAGGTATATGCTTGCACATGTTCCAGGAGGGGTGTTGGCCACATTGAGCACAAATAAAATTGCCAGAGGCAAGGGATTCATATATCAAGTTTTATTAGTACCAAGGCAAAGGAAATATGTTTATTTTTTAGCTCATATAGATATGAATATTGCAGGGTTTGGGGAGTTTTGGCTTTCCATGTATGACTGAAGCTTGCAAAAATATGGCATGATCCTGCCAAACATTAAGCACTTTCAAGTCCTTTTGGTTTCTGTGGGAGAGATAAACATGTGCTTAACTCTCCTACTGGAAATGATGAAACATAAAAGTGCATTATCTTTCACTGCATTATGTCAATGTTTTCTATGTCTTTCTTGCCTATACAGCATTATTGCAGCTTTACCTTGTAATTCATCAAGAATTATATATAAACTGAACCTGCCCTTCCACTTCACTTTCTTCAGTCTTCACAATTCCATTAGTCTTTTTTTAAAAAAAATCAGTAATGATGAATTGTCTTTAGCTGGTTTGGACCCAAACAATAAAGAACAATTAACACTGAGGCAAAAATAACCTGGGGAAGGAATGAAGATCAATAGTAGAGGCATGAGCTTTGCATGCAAAATGTCCCCCGGTCCAATCCTTGGCATCTCCACCTAGGCCTGGAAAAGACTCCTTTCTGAAACTCTGGATTGCTGCTGCCAGTCAGTAATTATAATGCTGAGCTAGATAGACTGGTATAAGGCAGCTTTCTGTGTTCAGGGCTGGCATCAAGGGTAGACATGGTTGGGCAACCACCTGAGGGATCACACCTCAGCAGGGGCCAACTGATAACAGCCCCATAGTGTTGCCCCTCCTCTTCACCACTGTGACTGACTTATTCACCTGCCTCTCTCTCTGGCCCAGACAATGGTGGTGGTGAGAAAGCAGATCGGGAGATATTGCTACCTGCTTGTTCACTGGCTCTTTCTTTGCCCATCAAGCAAAATGATAGAAATGATGAGAAAGAGGATGAGGAGCAATAGCGCCTCGTGCCAATGGCAATGAGAAGACAGACTCACTGAAGGAAGGGGTGCATTGCCCAAGGGGCCTTAAAATCTGTTCCTAAGAACAGAGCAGAAAAATCTGCCTGGTACATGAGACGAGACTTTAACAGAGTGGAGATGTGCCTTTAAATGCATCGCTAACTATTTACAAAGGAAAAGTACAAGTGTGGGATAGTGCCTGAATTTGACAATAGATTTATCAGATGAAGAACCAATGATACAGAAGCAGCACGAAACAGAATCCTTCCCCCGATGCAGGCCAGCAGTTGAGACCCAGACCTCAATTTACATTTTGTTGCCATCCATCCAAGATTCCTTTTAACTCTCTCAGTTTTTATTTGGAACATGTTGTGCTCTATAATGTTATCAACTCTTTAGTGAGGGATCTGATGCAGCGAATGACAAGCAGGTGATTGGCTTTGTGAGAATGATGAACATTAACACTGATTTGCTTCTGCGTATACCCTGCGTTTTCGATTTCTGGCTACAAACCCTAGCAAAGTCAATGAGAAGCTGTGAGGCTTGTGTGCACCAAGACTGAATTAACAAGTCTGCATGTAGATGAAGATGCTCTGTCTTTTAGTTAGACAGTTTACCTCTGCTACTTCTTTCCTCCACAATTTAATAGAAAATATCTGCACATCCTTACATAATCAAATGAAGGAGAATGATTTTAGTATTAACAGTCAGAAGGGTACAAAACCCAGTTAGAGATATCAATGCAGCTACAATTGCACATGTATAGCAATTTTATCAATCAGATAATATTAAGTTACAGGAAGCCAGACTCCGGCTGGACATCAGAAAAAACTTCCTGACTGTTAGAGCAGTACAACAATGGAACCAATGGCCTAGGGAGGTCGTGGGCTCTCCCACACTAGAGGCATTCAAGAGGCAGCTGGACAACCATCTGTCAGGGATGCTTTAATTGGATTCCTGCATTGAGCAGAGGGTTGGACTCGACAGCCTCACAGGCCCATTCCAGATCAACTATTCTATAATTCAATGATAAGTGGGAGAAATGTTTGCATTTGAAATTTGTGTTTAGACTGTCAATTTGCACACCAATCATCTTAACTCATTAGGTAACATTTATTGTTATGTTTTGCAAGTAGGATTTTGAAGACTTTTGCAAGTTGGATTTTAAAGACGTAAGGTTATCCTGTTTCATTGATTTCTACAGACTTTTTCATACAAAACCCAATGAGCAATTCCCTCCACCCCCAATAACTAGCTGTTACTATATTCTCCTGCTTGATTGTATATTTTAGGCACTCTAGGAATGATACAGACATCCCTGGCTGGAATTCACCTGCTTATAAATGGGACTTGCTTTGCACACCCAAGATTAAGCATAAATTATTAATGCTTTGCCATGAAGAATACAATAAAGTGTGACATTTTCTGGAGGATCTAAGAAAATCATTTCAGCTTAACATAGGCAATAACAGCTGCCTGAAATTGTTCTGATGTAGAGAGAATCATACCAATTTTTGTCTCTCAGCCTGCAAGGTGATCAAAATTGATGACTGCAGCATGTTCTTCACCACCATGTCTTTATAATAATTCTTGAAGAGCTTCACTTCAGTTTGTACTTGTCTTTGCAGTATGCTGGTCTTATAGAAAGAATCAGTATTTCTGGCCAGGACTACTCTTCTTCTATGATCTTAGCCTTTAGGAGCTCAGTATTATATAAGGTAGGCAGGAGGATTTACATGGGAAGGGAATGACGTAACCCTCCTGTTTAGAACACTTTAAAACTGGGAAACAACACCCCAAGGACAAATTCAGTTGTACTTGATTACTTGCTGTTGTAGGACTCTGGCCATGGTTGCTGAAGCTAACTTTAAAAAGAAAAGGCACACCACTGGCAAGCTGTCTCAATTTCTTGGGTTTGGCCACTGTCGTCACTATTATTATTATTATTATTACTATTATTATTATTATTATTACTTTTTACAGGATTTGCTCCCAACAGCAACAATGAAGCAGATCGTGCAAAAGCAGAGATCAGCAATACCAAATTCACACTGCTTGGTAATACAAGACCCTAAAGCACACGGGTGATTTATAGGTAATGCTGAGGAATGAGGTGGCTTCCTTTGTACCTTAGGTAGAACATAGACTGTGTACATGGAGTGGGGGGTGGGGAGAAGAGCTTATCAGGCATTCATTCTCTCCAAAAACTTTGTTGTGTAGACATGCAAGCACAGGTCTCTGGTCCCCCTTAAGCAGAGGAGAAAGACAAAGACCAGACTCAGCATCTTGGGCTCTGAACTATGAGGCTGTTTTGCCTTTTGTTTTGAATGGTTCCAAGGAAGAGACAAAGCAAAGCTGATGCATTCCTTGCACCACTCTCTACCCCACCACGGACCCTCCCAGTTCGCTCTACTTCCCCCCATGACCAACTCCCTGCAGTTATACATTTTGTACAGTTCTCCAATGAAGTCTTGTTTCTTGGGAGCGAAAGAAACATATTTATTGCCATGTGTCTTTGGAAAAACAGAAATGAAAACCTGGCAGGTTTCTTGGCATATGCCTCCTGTGTGCTGGCATGAGTTGTATGTAAAAAGCAAACACAAAAAGTTCTATGTAAAATAAATATGAAACATTCTCCAGGATTCATGTGCCTTTTTCTGTCTTGCATTAAGAGTTCAAATTAGAGCAAAGAGCAGTGAAAGAACTTTGCTTAGCGTATTGGCATATTTCCTCCAAGGATATTTTAAATATATCCCATGCACCACTGCATGGTTGAACACAGGCCTTTTATTTCTACATGCAAGCAAGCCACATTTCCCTTGGCCTTGTATGTGCCTACCATGATGTGGAAAAATATTAGCATAGCTATATAATACATACAGCCAGCAGCAGTGGTATTAAGCAATTACTGCATCATTTCCCCCAACAACATCAGCTCCCTTTGTTACTAGGGTATTTAATAAGCTCATAGCTTGTATCATCCTATCAAATGGCAAGGGGACTTTTACTGTATGTCTGTGTCTGATTAGAAATCTAGAAGGTAGTCAAGTCCTCCTTGAACTCTCTCTCTCTCTCTCTCTCTCTCTCTCTCTCTCTCTATATATGAGAGATAGATAGGCAAGTTACCAACTGGTTACCAATTCATAAATAGAATTCTGAATTCCATTTGATAGGTTACTATTTATTCTTAAATGGGAGATTTAATGCTAAAAGGGATCTAGGAGGTATCAAGGAAATTACAGGCCTGTTAGCTTAACGTCTGTTCTGGGTAAATTGGCGGAAAGCATTATTACCGATAACATTATCAAACATATAGAAGGATTTAGAAGACCAGCAAGATAACGAAGTCTTGCTGGAAAAGAATCAACATGGCTCCTGTCTCACCAACCTTTTCAGGTTCTTTGAGGGGGTCAATAAATATGTGGACAGGGGTGATCTGGTAGAAATTATTTATTTCAATTTACAAAAGACTTTCCATCAAAGACTCCTGAGCAATCATGGAATAAGACCAGAGGTCCTCTTATGGACTGGTAATTGGTTAAAGAACAGAAAACTGAGAGTAGGTATGAATTGTCAATTCTTGCAATGGAGGGAAGGAGTGAGCAGTGATGTGGCCAAATTATTAGTGTGGTTAAAATGAAAAGGATCTCTCCAAACTTGGAGAATGGAAATTAAAATGGCAAATGCGGTTCAGTGTAAGCAAGTGTAGAGTGATGTATGTTGGGGCAAAAATCCCCAACTTCACATATAAATTGATGGGATTCAAGCTAGCAGTGACTGTCCAAAGAAGAGATCTTGGAGTTGTAGTGGGCAGCTCAATGAGAATGTCGACTCAGTGTGTGGCTGCAGTGAAAAAGGCAAATTCCATGTTGGGCATACTTAGGAAAGGAATCGAAAATAAAACTGACTTTATACAAATCTATGGCGCAACCTCACTTCGAATACCATGTATAGTTCTGGCCATCACATCTCAAAAAAGATATTGCAGAGTTGGGAAAGGTGCAGAAAAGGGCAACAAAAATTATCAAGGGGCTGGAGCAACTCCCTTATGAGGAAAGGTTATGACTTCTGGTACTGTTTAGCTTAGAACAAAGGTGAGTAAAGGTGGGGACATGATAGTGGTGCATAGTTCAAGTAGGGAATTTGTTACCACAAGATGTAGTGATGGCCACTAATTGAGATGGCTTTAAAAGGAATTTAGACAAATTCATGGAGGATAAGGCTATAAATGGCTACTAGACATGATGGCTGGGAAAAATGTTGTGCTCATGTCTTACCTGTGGGTTTCCCACAGACAGCTGGTTGGCCACTCTGAACAGAAGGCTGGACTGGATGATCCAGTATGGATCTTATGTTTTTATGTTCATTTTAATAAAAGGTAGCTTGTATTCACCCAGTTCCACATACAACTCAGTTTACAAAGATGCTTCATCATGCAATTCAGCATTCAAGTGTGGCTCTGCATCCTCACATACAGGAGGGAAAAGGGTCCAACGTTAACTAGCCTGATGCGTACAGGCTGATAATACACTACCTAGATAATACACTACTTAGGTAGCTTTACAGGGCAGGTCACTTCGAACAACTATAAACGAATAGCCAGTATCTGTGTTTAATTTCAATTAAGACCTCCACCTATTGATGCTACTTTGGTGAATGGCAAAGCAATCAAACATTATGGGGGTGGGCAGAGAGAAGCTACTTATTTTCATATATCCAAGGTACAAAAAGTGACATACATTCCAGTATTGAACAGTTACCACAAAGGTGCAATTAACACCATGGCTAGCTGAGTCAGGCCAGACCACCTAAACACTTTTCAAGGGGAGTATAGTGCTTTTCTATTCTCAGGTGTGTCTTTTTGTGGTGATACTCCTGATAGTTGCCTACTCTTTAGCACAGTTGTTACTGCTGCTAAATTTTATTTGGGGTTTAATCATATGAACTACAGGGGGAATTTTACAAGGGAGGCGGCAAAGCTACACAGCAGTTTGTGGTTGTAATTGGTTTTAGTGCACCATTACAACACAGATAACCCAAGCTGTGAAAAAAGTGCTGCGTTCAGACAACACACTCATCCATGGTTCAACAATAACCCACGCTGGGTGTGTGTGTTAGAATGTTGTGTGAACCCAGCCTTTGTGTCTTATTTATTTTATTTATTTCATTTATATACCGCCCAATAGCTGAAGCTTTCTGGGCAGTTCACAAAAAATAATTAAAGGTGATGTCATTTGGGTCATAGCACTCCTACAAAGTGAAAAACAGCACTGAAGTATCCAGTCAATCTGCCTTCCCCCCCTGGTTCAGCACTGCAATCCTGGGAACGAGATAAAGAGCTGCTTGCTGTGCTACAAGCATTTCCAGTGCTACAAGCCAAGGAAATGGACAGGTTTTCTTTTTAGGGAATTCTTAACTGTATCATCAGCTTTGGAAGCTCACGCTTCATGCATGCTGGGCCAAGGAGAGCACTCTGAAGCGGTGGGTCTGGGCTCTTCATATACACCATTTTGGCTTTATATATTTTAATCATTTTAACATTTAATGCTTCGCAATTAAAGTGATTTCCTGGAGTAGATGCCAAGCTTAGTTTGAATACGCATTAACCATTTTCAGTACCGGTAGTTAAAGGCACCAGAGGATTTAAACAGCAATCTAGGGGGCTGTTGGGGGGGGGAAGGTTTGGCTGAATAAAGCAGATTATAAACAATAATATATGCCTTCACATTTTTTCTTTTTCTTTTTTTTTGGAAGGGCTCCAACCTCACAAATAGTCCTAAAGTGCTATAAACATATCCAGGCCTAAGCTCTGCAAATGTACTTTGTGAAAGCTGTGGGAACTGTTGCTTGCCACTCCGCATCTGGGCACGCACCAAGCATGTGTTATTTTGAGAGAGCTTTTGAGTACACAAGATGTCCATCAGAGAGAACTTCCCCTCAACATATTAAAATGCCAACAAGGATAACCTTCAGCACAAAAGAATGAATAAATTCTGGCTTCCAAGCAAGGGGGTTGTTCTACGCCAAAGGAACATAGAAAGGTGACCTGTTCTTTAACTTTGCCAACCACTCCATTGCACCAGTCCAAAACAGGTGACTGGTTTCAAGAATTCGGCTTGGAGAGAGTAGCTGCCAACCCTGCAGCAATTATCATACTTTTTATATCCTTCTCAAGTCACCACGCACCAAAATGCAACTGACACAATGCCACTGTGCGGCAGCTTATTTCCTCCACCGCCAAACCCAGTGAGGGTGGCTTGTTGTCGTGGTTAACAAGCCACCCCAGAACTCTACAACAGGCAACCACGTCAATAAGCCATCCCAGGCCTGTTCGCACAATCACAGAGGGGGAAATAAGCCATGGTGAGTTATTCCCCCCTGCCCTCCACGTATGCCAGTCGCATGCCGGGGGGAATTTTTTTATAATTACCTTTGCTGGCACAGCTTTCCATGTCATGCAAATCTGACAAGGGTGACTTGTTGCCGTGGTTAACAAGCCACCCCAGAACCCTACAACAGGCAACCATGGCAAACAGCCACCCTTGTTGGGTTTCCCAACATGGTAAACTGCGCCAGCAAGGGTAATTATGCAAACATGACAGACACATGTGGCAGAGGAAACAAGCCAATGAGGATTATTTCCCCCTCCGTGAGCATGTGAACCCGGTCACTACCTTAGTTGCACAATGATATTAGCAAACATATATTTGGATCTAGCATCCATGGGATGATAAATACCCTGAACATTTTTGTTAGGTGGGCAGGAAGAGATTAACAGGGAATGAAAAATATTCTGTCCCCAAAACAGTGGTCCAAAGTGTGGGCCTGTTGTTCTCAGCGTTAGATATCTTTTAGTCAGCTGTACAAGCCCTCAAAGGAATCATGCAATTAGATAGAATGTTCCAAAACTGAGGCAGGGTGGTGGTGGTGGTGGTGGGTGGGAATGCCTGGCAAAGGAGATGAAAAGTGGGCTTGCCTGGTCATTTTTGTACAGGCCACAACAGACAATGGTAGCAAGAGGGATGGACAAGAGGGCACAAAGTCAGAGCTACTATTCACCACAAAGCTACCATGAAGGCTGAAGACATTTGACTGACTCAACTGTTTACTTTTGCCTATTTTTGATTTTGTTTACCAGCTACATCCTCTGTTTTTCAAATTTTTGGAACTGAGCCTTGCAAACCACTTCTAGTGGCACCTATGTCAACTCTTAAACAATTTTAGTGTTGACAATGAAATAGTGAAGAAGTACAAATGATCGGTGACATTATTTTTACAGTGACAAGAGGAAGACAGCATAACGAAATATACTTAAAGCATATTTGAGAAGGTGAAATCCATGTTTCTTGTGTGCTGTCAGACAGTGAGTAGACATTGATGGCTACTGCAAAGTTGCTATATACTTACTTCGTGTGTCAGAGAAACTTTCCTCTCTCTTTGCGTTTCTTTCTGCAGAGAGATGCCTCTAGAATTCTAACTCCAGAATTCCTCCAACTGTGTTGGCAGTCCAAAGCACTATGAACTCTAAGTTATTATCAATAATCCTTTCCTGCCTCCCTTTCTGGATTCTCAGCCATTCATGTTTATTTATATATTTGAAGATGTTCCACAGGTTTTGTAATCACTCAAACTGGTTTCTTTCTATACTTTCAGAAAAGGAGGTGTTCAAGAGAAAACTAGTGAAATGTCCCAAGTCATATTTCATAATATCCAACATAAAATTATGCTGCTGTTTGTGTAACTAGTTTGATTTCACAATAGGCAAGGAAAAGGAACAATTCAGAAACAATTCTTTGACGTATTTTATCGTGCAAGACAGTATTTTACAACAGAGACAGAGGAACCCACAGAAAGGCCGCTCCCATCAGTTCTCATAGTTGATTGATTAACACAGCAACAGCTCAGCCTCCCTCTTTTGCCATTTTGATCTTCAGGAACTAGTAGAAAAGCCCTCTATTCTTGCATCTTGGAGAACTCCACTGCTTCCATTGCCCAATTCAAGGACGCAACAATAGTGACAATACTCTCTTTTACTAATACGTGGATTCTGCTAGAGAAAGCTTTGTAAACTGGCTCACCTGTTCCCTCCCCGACCACCAGGTACATTTCCTTTCTTACCAGTAACCTGTATCTTGCAAAAGATCATCTAGCCTTACAATCCAATCCTATGCACATTCACTTGGGAAAGCAAGACTCACAGAGTTCCACAGGGCTTACTCCTGAGTAGGCAACCATAGGATTGCAGCCTATATTCCTCTCCTCAGCCTCCAGAATCCTGATAAAACCCCACTGCATGCAAAATGAGCCTCATGCTGCATTAGGTCTACACAGCATGTGACCCACCAAACTGAACACATCACTCACCAGCCATGTTTGATGGGCTACCAGAAGCTCAATAAATCTATTTTGGTTCATCTCGGTGCTGCAAAAAACTGGGGGATGTCAGTCACAACCTAAGGCTGGGGCTATGTTTCACATGGTGGGTCACAAGATATGCAAGTCTGTGCTGCACTGTCCACACTCAAATGTTTTATTTTCTCCTCCCAGAAATATACATCCAGAGTAAGCCCCCTTCACTCAACAGGTCCCATTCTCCATATGTCGTGCATACCAATTATGTGGGAGAAGGAGGAGCGTATTGCTGTTTTTGTTCATGCTGACAGCCCTGGTTTGGGGCCATCTGCACCTTCCTTGGCCTTTTGGTTATGCTTTGCCAGCTGTGTGCTCCTGCAGCATGGAGGTGATTACTCTACAGTCCGTCACCTCCTCTGGCAAGTACCCTTCTGTGTCCCGAAGAGTAGGATCAGCTCCAGATTTCAGCAGCAGTTCCACAATGTCAGAAAATTCACAGGTAGAGGCTAGAGGAGAAAATGGCAGAGTGATCACATGTTACAATCAAGTGCTTCTTCCATCCACAGCATCTGAGGAGTGGCATCTTCCAGAACTTCAGAAGCAAAGAGTTTGAAAGCCAAACAGGGCAAGGAAGCCGGAAGAGCAGAGGAAAATTCTGCTCAACACTCATAGTCCACATTCCATTGACATGATTACCACAATCTCAGTGTTTTGCAATGTTGATCAGGCCATAGTTTTGACAGCATTGAATAAAGTCTCATTACTTGGATCTTGATCTATTACTATAAAGGAAAAGGATAAAAAGTTTGACTCTTGGAACAAGAGGAAAGCTAACTAGCAGAGCCCAGCCATGCAGCATCTCTGCTATTAGCTATAGATATTACAGCAAAATTACTTCAGAAGTAGTGAGGAAAGCATATCTTGCCGAAATGAAAGAGGAGGACGGAAGAAATGCAGGATATTAAATTTAAATCATAACCTTTCCAAAGAAATATGAGACCCTGTAACCTTGACTTTGGCATTCCCTGACTTTTGAATAATCTTAAAAAATGAATTATTTTACCAGATCATTAACGCAATTTTCTTAGGTTCACTGTTATAAAAAGACAAATTGTAAAGAAGACATTTCCGGATGTTAATGTATTTCTAGGGAGGGCAAGAACGGTCTATCCTGCACCAGATGCCAGGTCCTCCTTGGGCTAAAGGGACAATTTGTTTCCAGACACAGCTGCAGTTGTGAAGCAAAAGCTTGTGATCCAATGCTGCCGCCACCATCAATTCACAACAACCGAGGGGAAAGTGGGCTGAAAAGTCAAGGCCTTCCAAGAAAGCTAGCAGAGCGGGTTTTTCCACAGCTGTTATATTGTTAATCTGAAGTGTTTTTAAGTTGTTTGCAAATATGCAGATTTCTTCACAATTGCTATAGTGACAGCTATAGCCAGAGCTACTATGTTTTCTGGATGGTTCACTCATGAAGGTTCATGAACCAAATGGATTCCAGAACTTTGAGGGAGCAGTCACCTCCCAAGACTACTATGGTCTTTTCCCACATGAGATGAATGGAGCAGGAAGGGAGACCACTTGCACCATAGCTGCCAACTGCAGCATAAAGAATTTTTAAGCAACTATGCTGTGCCAGAGCATAGAAAAGAAGAAACCTGTGTTTTCAGATGGCACTGTGCCTGCAAAGGTGTCATCCAATGGAGCTCTTGTCTGGTCTGGTCAATGGTCTGGTCAATCTTGAGGCTACTGGACAAGATTGTACAGAGACCAGGAGTTCCATGCCATTACCAATCACATAAACTCATTCTTAGATTAACATGAAGATGAATTATTTTTTCAGCATTTCCCTCTGGATGGAGATTGACAGTTGTTAGGTGAACAGATCTGAAAATAATGGACATAAGGCACATGGGAATCTGAAGCAGCCACTCTAAAATATATTAACTTAAAGGTCATGGAAAGAAAATTCCCTGTGCCTGGTTCCTCCCAGCAGCTCTCCGAATCCTGTCCAACATAATAAGAACATAAGAAGAGCCCTGCTGGATCAGAACAAGGGTCCATCTAGTCCAGCACTCTGTTCACTCAGTGGCCAACTAGCTGTCGACCAGGAAGCCACAAGCAGGGCAAGGCACCCTCCTGCCTATGTTCTGCTCCAGGTGGCAGCAAGTAGGGGGAGGAGGGGACAGGAAAAATTCCTTCTGTGAACTTCCTTAACTTATCTTAGAATTCAACCCATTTTAAGCATCTCCTGCACAATCTCCCCCATCCTGGAATTATTGAGACGGGATGGGATGGGATGGGGTAGCAGAAAACCAAACATGCCACTGCAAAGTAATAACTGGTCCTGACTTGATCTTTATGGCAATTCAAGCAAATTTCCCCACAAAGAACTGGAACTCCAAGTGCACTTTATCAGTAGAGGTGATTAATATGATTCCATTCTCTCTCTTCTTAAAATAACAATGCAGTAAGTACATTGCTAAAGAAGTTTTTACTAGGCCAAGGAGATGAGATGCAGATCAGTATTTGTCTCATTGGCTGCTCATGTTATCAGTTACTCAGGCCAAATAATAAGGAAATCTGTGGTCCTAAAGTTGCCTTAAGGAAAGACAGGAGGACTTCAGTGTATTATGTCGTTCTGATGACAAAGCGATTCCACCCACAACGTGGCCTCAAAATCTGCTCCAGAGGGCTCAGAAACCTTCCAAAGCAGATTTTTGGGTGGCACTGAGGGCCACCGGGGGGAGGGGGGGAGAGGAGACATAGGTTGTTGCATTGTAGTTTTCCTTCATACTACTCAGAAGTATGAATCTAACCAGAAAAATGTAAAGTCACAGAACCATTCTTTAGTGACAGTGAACAAGTAACCTCCACTTAGCCCTATAACCTGCATGTTAGGGATGCTGGGAGCTTTTAGCTGTGAAAACATGGTGGTTCAAGTTTCCCTCCCTGCCTTGATTCCCCATTTGAAAGATGAGACAGGGATCTACATCTCAATGGAGACACAAAGTCAGAGGAAGGGAGCAATATTTGTTTATGGGAAAGTATATGGGGTTACCAGTTTTCTTAATCTTATCTCATTTTATTTTATTCTAAGGGGGGCACCATCAGCCTTGGGTATACTATTAATGCTAATCCTGTGGAGATGGCATGCGCCAAGGAGAGTAGCCATCAATGATTGTGCTATGGGGACATAGATAATTTGGAATATTAGCCAGGAATACATCCATGGTAAGAACAGAACAACTGTTTTAAAAGGTGGCTGAAATGTGCCTATCTTTATCTTCCAAGCCAGAACAGGCGATGTTACAAATGCATTTTAGAAGTGGGTACACAAAAACTCCTTAAGAGGCAAGTACACCAACATTTCATTCTCATTCCTTTGTTAGGTTATATATATGGGGAGAGAATAGGAGTGTGGTTTAAGTTTTCTTTCCAAATCCATAAACAAAAAGCTGTGCTCACAGTAACCTTCCCCTTTCAAGGGATTATTAAAGGGAAAGGTTGTTTTAAATTTCACATGCAAAGATAGATAGATGATAGACAGATAGATAGATAGATAGATAGATAGATAGATAGATAGATAGATAGATAGATAGATAGAGAGATATAATCCGACCAATGCAGGGTTTCAGTGGGCAACTCTTGAATAAAAATTACTGCTCTAACGAATATCAAAATTTTAAGCTTCTCTCTCTCTCTCTCTCTCTCTCTCTCTCTCTCCACTCCAACTCAACCCAGTCTCTGTATGAATACAAATAAAGGGTACAGGGCTAAAGCACCTTGTATATATAAAATGCACATGAGAATCCACATAAACTGTGTGTAGTTTAGATGCATAAGATCTGGCCAGAAGATTTGCCCTAAAGTAAATCTGTAACTGAAATTTCCAGTGGGATCTGTACCTTCAAGAAGCCTCTCTGTTGAACACTAATTACTGTTTTTAATTATATTTCAGATTGACACATTAGTGGTGTAGTAATTAGGGAGTATCTTGAATGTTTTGTTGCCTTCCTCAGCTGACACAAGGGGGAGAGGAAGCCAAAGTTTAATTAAAATAGGACAGCGGAACCATTGGAGGTTATTTAAAGGAACCTTTTTATCATATTAGGTCTTACACTTGGAAAACACTTCGTCTGTCTGGTCTGTCGACAAAGACTGGCAAGAGGTCTCAAACCCAGCTCTCCAGGGTCTTGCAGGCTCGGTTTCCAGGATCAGCCCCCCTCACCCTTGTCAGCCGATCTGGATGCTGCTTCCCATCCACACATCTTGCTAAAAAAGGGAACCAAAACAACCCCCATGGGGCAGGAAGACTTAGGTGGGCCTCCCTAAGGAGCCATGGTTCTCTTCAGACGTGAATGAGTGAATGACAGAATGAACTGCAGCCCTGGCAGTGGGAATGCAACCTGCCTACAGGACATCTCTTGAGAAGCTCCAGAAAACTCCTGCAAGGTTGTGCTAGTTGCAGCACTCTGCAGGGCAGGTGCAGGTGGGAGACCAAGGAAGAGACCGTGGAGGCTTTTGCTCCATGTCTGGGATATGAGACGGAGCTGGAGGAGAAGCTGAGTGCTCGGCCCCTCCTTTTCTGAGGACAAGGAAAGAAGAATCCAGGAGGGCCAAAGGGGCAGCCAGCCCACAGGATCTGAAGAGTGACCAGAAACAAAAGAAGACAGGCCTCCAGCACCTTCAATAGCTGTGTAGGAGAGGGAACGTCAGCAGCAGGCGTGTCTTGTCATGCAAGCTACACTAGCTGAACTTCTCTCTTCTACACGAATATTATAGGTCTCAGGAAATCCTGTCTTCTTTTGCATCTGGCCACCTTGGGTTTGAGTGTCCCGGCCTCAGCTGAAGTGTTATTCTGACCCCATACACAGAGAGTCATCAAGCACTGTGGAGCTCAAAACAGGAGTCCTGGGTGGCAAGGGCCAAACTCTACTGCTTGTGCGCAGACAATTCTGCCATTGCTTTGCATCAGGAATGACTGAATGATCCAAACACAGCCCAGTGGAAGCAGCAGAGACAGGGCCAAAGCAGGGAAATCATGCAGAGATGGTGTCAGCAGCCTCCTCTGTAGGCTCAAAAGAGCCTTTACTTTATGGCACGCTGGCAAATTCTCTTGCATCACATAGGATGCCACAGCATCCAGTTTGAAAATGGCTGCCGTCTAGTACGGAAAGTCAAACTAGAAATGTGTTTATCAGGAGCTTTCCCGGGATTTTGACAAAGAACACACCATGTCTGCACTGAATAGATTGGGAGGGCAAACTTTAAGTGAAGCATACAGTCCAAAAGAGGTAAATAAATACATATTTATTATTAAGGGGCTTGCTTGCCACATACATTGTGGCCTTTTCAGTGCCAAGTGAACACCTTATTTCCCTGGGTGATTTCTAAACAGGTTGTAGCAGAGACACATTGAAATCTGCTTCTCAAGAAATGATTAGAGCACACAATGGCGGCCCAGTTGACAGGGCTTTGTGATTTAGATTTGGATTCAAGCCTCTATTCTTCCACGGGCAGAACTAGTATTCCTTTGGCAATTGCTCTCTGAACATCTCAGTTTTAGATTGATAAAAATTGACGTACAAATGACCTTTTTCACAGGGTTGTGACTAGAAGATGACCCAGATTATGAAGCATATTAGGTTTGCTATATCGATGATAAACAGACCTCTATGATAGTAGGAGCCTTTGCAGCTCACAAAAATAAAGGTGGGGCTTACCCCATAGAAAGAGAAATATCCAGCCTTTAAAGATGCACAGCTGGATCCTATACATATTTACTTGGAACTGTATCAGGTCTTTCTTCGAAGTACATGTGCAGAGGATATAGGTTCAATTACTCAATCACTGAGGACAATTTTTAAATCAGTAAAGCTGGGAGTTAATAGCACACTTGTTTTTCTGAAATTCTTTTGATTTCAATTTTAGCATGAAAGATAATAAAAATATTAAAGATTATCTTTTATTCTAACTATCAGTGGTAGCTTTAATAAATAAAGTGATGAGTTATCTTATGGTTTATAAAGGAATCTTTACCGAGATTTTGTTAATATTTTTTTTTAATTCTATTATTAGAATTTAAATCTACTGACAGCCCTAAAATGAGCACACATCAAAAAAAGTGGGAGAGTAGTGCTCTGAGGGGAGGATAGTTGGATTCTATTTGGAAACAAACCAAAGTTAGGAATGAATCTAGTCTCTGGCTATCATTATCTTTCAACAGGAGCTTCCACAATTAGCAGAGTGGGGCTAAGTGCTACTTTACGTGAAAGTATGTTTACATTTACAATAATAACACTAGAGGTCCTTTACAAATGGAGGGCCTGACACTAAGGAGGCGCCACGTGGACAGATATTTGGCATTTCTGAGGAGCAAGCCTTAAATGAGACAATGTGTTGCCACTGCATTGGGAAACCCAAGAGGACATCAGCCCACGTTTAAAGACTGCAAAGCCATCCCTTGAGATCAGAATGGCTGTTGGATTTACGACACTCTCTGGGAACCTCTATTTGTCAAGTGCCAGCAAGGAAGTCCTGACACGGGCACAGGTGAAGATGAATTTTCATTCAGCGCAGTTTGCCTTCCGAGTCCATTAATCCTCAGGGTTTTCATGATGGATTTCTCCTTTCATTATTTATTTTCTTGCTGGCATCCCCTCCCATTGCTCTGTAATAGTGCTCAGAGAGCAGAGCAGATGGTGTTTCAACAAGAACGAACGAACGAACGAACCCAGGAGGATACAGAGAGCCAGCCCACTCTACAGTCATGTGACTCCAAGTCCAAGGAGAAACCTTGATTTCCTCTGGGAGAAGCAGAGGCAATAATTTGAGCATTCCCTGAGGAGAACAAGTGTGCGTGTGTGTGTGTGTGTGTGTGGAAGGAGGGAGTGGGGGTTTAAAGAGGGAATGTCGGCCATTCACAAGGGAGGCCACACACATCCTGGGCTTTTCAAAGACACAGTGCTCATGCTGACCAGACAGTGACAGGAGCAGGGTGTGTGTGTGTGTGTGTGGGGGGGGGGGGTTGGCAGCCCATTTGAGGGTAACGTACTGGGGAGCTGTCCTTCACTTAACCTCTGAATGGCTCTGACCCATGTTTAATCAGAATGAACCAGGATTTATAACCCATCTCAGGATGTAGTTTGACACTTTCTGTAATCATGAGAGCTGCTGAGGCAAGGACAGCTGTCAGGCCAAACACCCTCATAAAAAGATAGATAAACTCAGGTCCTACTTCACCATCTTTACTCAAAGGGATTTTGTTAACTCCTTGGTTTGTTGTAAAGCTGCAGTAAAGAGAAAATCCCCATAGAGAAGAGTTTGGGCCTACAGTCTAGTCACAATTAATGTCTTTATTATGCAGTTCAAGTAATAAATAAGGATTTTCAAGCGAGTGAAGGTCTCAGCAAGTCACAATGACTAATTCAAGTAATGTTTGATTAGTGCTACTGGAGTTGGTCACATCCAGGCCAAGACAGTAGCAGAGAAAACATGATGCAGCATACAGGTACTGGGTTCGAATTGTAAGATCCCAAGTTGTGCTTGCTGATTTATAAACAACAGGCACCCCGTCTCTGTATGTATTAACTGCATTGGACATTATTATATTGAAAAGATAACAAAAGTAAATGCAAGCAATTTGTCTCAAACAACAGAAGTTTCCAATGAATTCTTGGAACACATTTTTCATTAAACGTTTTTAGGAGGAAACTACATATACTGAATTCAGTCAAAAAGGCATGGGGCAATTTAACAACGTTTTGATGGAAATCGTCCCCCTTTTCCCTACTACTGTTGTATTGGGAATGGGAAAATTGGAATTGTTTTCTGCCTTGGAACATTATTGTGCATATATCTGCACATCTTCTAGTAAGTTCTTAGTTGTGTAGGTCGTTTACATTTAAAAACACGCACACACATATGAGCAATATTAGAATATTCATCAAGAGATGAAGTATCTAATCTGAGAGTAATTTAGCTTTTAAAAAAGAGAGACTCAAGTTTTTCGATATTCTATTAATGGTCACTTTAAACAAAATTATGGAAACAAAATGCAGTTTCCCAGTGATAGTTTTAATTTGCCAGACGTTTTTCTCATTTGCAAGAGATTAATACCTACTTCCGGGATTGTCCCCCAGAGTACAAACGGAAGTGCGATATCCCAGAAGGCAAGAAGGGTGTCGTGTCTGTCATGGTCGGCATTTTTTTTAAGCTACAGAGGAGCTGCGCACGCCAGAAAAGGTATGGGAACACCCACCCGCACCCCCCAACCCCCACCATCCTGGAGATGGCGGAATTGCTTCCCCCCATGAGCACGGAGCCACCCCATGCGGCTCTGTGCCTGTTTTTGGACCCGGGATGGCGAAAAAAATCGGGATATCCCCGGTTCCTGCTATCCCGGGGGGGTTCGTTGGGTTGTCCCCGGGATCCCCGTGCGTCATTTAGAAGCACAGGGACGACCCTGGGAAGAATCCCCAGTGTAGACAAGGCCTTAGATATCTTAGGCATTGTTTATTTTGTCTGCATGACCATGCGGGTTAATAAACACATAAGTTCATGTATTACTTACCATAATGCAATGCTGTTTGGCCTTCATCATCCTGGAAAAAGAAGAGAACTAGATTTAGTCATGTCTATACACATACATTTTAAAGAATATGTATTGCCCAGTTCCCTGGGTACAGGGAACATAGCTTGCCAAGTTTTAAAACAGCTATGCTGGCTCTCAGTCTGTTTTTGAGGACAATTCAAAGTGTTGGTTTTAACCTTTAAAGCCCTGAACAGCTTGAAACCCAGGCTTATATGGATCGATTTCTCACACACAAAGCTGCCTGCGTGTAAATATCATCTTACCGTAAGTGGTCCTTATAAAGGTCCTGCTACTACCAGAGGTGAGGCAAGTAGTGACAATCTGTTCAGTTGTGGAACTCTTCTGTCAGGGAGGCTTGCCTGGCATAGAGTTTCATATATTTTTGGCACCAGGTAAAGTTCTATTAATTCTCCGAGGCGTTAAAAACTTGTTTTTCAGATTTGAAATGTGAGGTATCAAATATTAAAAATAAAACAATTAAACTGCCACCTGATGTGCATTCCTATTTGAATCAATTAACGGGATGTAAAATTTGAGTCTAAAATGAACAGTCTCTGGAAAATTCTACAGAATCTAGACTGTAGATTCAACAATGGCAGCTGACCCCATGGGCTAATCCTTCCTCACTGTATAAAGCCCTGGTCACAAAGCATGCTCCTCTGACTGCACAACTCATCTTGAAGGTGAGGACTCTGCTGATACTTCTGCCCCCTTTCCCTGTCTCAGATTCTGACTTGACTATGTTCTTGGTCTGGCTCTTTCACTCTTGTATTTTTACTCTGGAGTTTGTCAGAGCGAAGAAACACACGGTCTCAGGACGCAAAATGTTTATTTTCAGGAAGCCTGATGCATTTCGGCCTGTTCTTTATTCCAAGGCCTTCCTCAGGGGCTTGTCATAAGTCTCTGCAGAATTTCTGCTAGCAAAAAGTTTGCCTCCTGTGGTACTTTATGTTCCCATAGATTACCACAGGAGGCAAACTTTTTGCTAGAAAAAAAAATCTGCAGAAAGAAGGACCTGAAACAGCATTATATGGATATACACATTATCTTAGCTCTGCTTACATCCAAGTCAAGGGAAAAGGCACAGGGACAAAGGAAGTTACCACTGCAACAGGATGAAGATAAGTTCCCTTTGGCTTTTGTAGGCCACCAGCACAATGTAACTGCCAAGGCCCTTGTACCACAAGAGGGTATCAAGTGCCCTATAATCAGTGGCGAAGATAGGGCCCATTCAAGCATGTGTCCCCCTTCTGTGCTGCACCCACAAGGAACACTGGAAAACGCTTCCTGCAATGTAGTATCTCAACTGTACTAAAGAAAAATGCACAGTGATTTCATGGCTTGTCAGAGCTCCCTAATGCAAGACTAAAAAGATATAATAATGTCAGGATTTCTTTGTTTTTAACTAACTTTAAGATGTAATCAATTCTCTTTTAGAAGACATACAAGTGATTGTTTACAAAATATGTATTTTGAACATTTGTTCGCAGACTAGCAAATGCCACATAAAAACTCCAGATGTCACAACAGACTGTCAAGATGAGCGAGATATTGGTTCCAAACTGGTTCCAGAGGGGTAGCTGTGTTAATCTGTTGTAGTGAAAACAACAAGAGTTCCGTGGCACCTTAAAGACAAACCATTTTTTTCCAGGCGTAACTTTTTATGGATATTGTTTACTTCATCAGATGCTTGCATCTGATGAAGTGGACAATGTGCATGAAAACCTATGCCAGAATAAAATTGTTAGTCTTTAAGGTGCCACAAGACTCTTTGTTATTAAAAACTGGATTAGAATTTAAACACATAGGGATCAGAAACATGACAACCAATGGTGGGTTAAATAGTCAACGATGGGTTAAATAGTCAACAGTGAGTTATTGTATCATCTGTTGGGAACTTTTTCACACCATGGTTGGTTATTTGGCCGAAATAACCAATGCAAATAACCCATGCTGTGCAGAGTTGTTTATTTGAACAACCATTGGTTATTGTGTCATGTGCTGTGCACCATTGACTAATTTGGCGCACCCAGTTGGTTATTTTCTGTGACTACAGAGTCCCCTTGCAAGAGCGACCAAAACAGGGGCTGCCGCTCTAGTCCAGCTGGCAGAACTTGCAATGCTGATGGGATACCAGCAGGAGACTGGGGAGGGGGGGAGTGGACAGGGCTGTCAGACTGCTAATAGTCAACTTGATGCTGGCCTTAATTCACACCATGGCTGATTACAATCATGTTGTGTGGGAATACACCCTCAATAATGAACTGTGGAGTTGACTATTAACCCACCATTGACTATTGTTTTGTCTGAACGCAGCCACAGATATACTGACTCTTTGTGCCACCACTTAAACATTTTATCTACCACATGAAGGTGACTCTTGCAGGGGCTTCAACATCTGAGAAGTGATCACCATCTGCATTGCTCCAAGGATGATGAATCTCCATCCAGCAATGTGTAATACCGGTATTATTTATTTATTTATTTATTTATTTATTTAATTCCATTTATATACCGCCCCATAGCCGAAGCTCTCTGGGCAGTTTACAACACTTAAAAACACTGAACAATTAAAACACTGATATATAAAATTTAAAAGCATAAAGCATAAAAACAAGTTAAAATTACAATATCCTTCTGGGTCAAAGCACAACAACAACACAAAAACACAAAAAACCCTCATCATATGCTGTTAAATACCTGGGAGAAGAGGAACGTCTTGACCTGGCGCCGAAAAGATAACTATGTTGGCACCAGGCGAGCCTCGTCGGGGAGATCATTCCATAATTGGGGGGCCACCACTGAAAAGGCCCTTTCCCTTGTTGCCACCCTTGATGTATCGCATGATCAAGGTGATCCTCACATAGGCCCATGTAGAAGAGGGTGCTGTTGCACCATGTCCTGCTTTGTTAGTCCCTGGCCAACAGTCGGTTGGCCACTGTGCGAACAGAGTGCTGGACTAGATGGACCCTCAGTCTGATCCATCATGGCACTTATTAAGTTCTTAGTTTTCCACAGCTTCCATTGTAATATTTTATCAACACTCTTTTTGTTTTACAATGTTACATTGTTTTAAGTCAAGGTCAGATAAACGTTTCCTTATTTGAAGAATCTGGAATAGTAAGAAAATAGTACCATTCAGAGTTCCCATTAAGTTGAATGCTACTCAAAGCACTTGTACCATATTAGTGTTTTGAGATTATATTTTTTTTATTTTCCACATGACAAAATTTTAATCCAATGAACCTGAAGAGGCTGACACATAGATTTCCATTAAGTACTTCCAGGTGCCTGCATGGAACAGTCTTCTTGGTTTTTACTGCCTAGAGTACCGTGCCTAATGGGCATCCAGCTACTCTGTGCTGGAAAGAGACTGTACTTGACTGAAGAGGAAGGAAATCTAATTCTTAATCCTGAGAAATTTCAGCATAAAAACTCATTAGGAGAAGGAGGCCCCTAAGTAAGTGCTACTGCTCTAGTTGAAGGGAAATAATAAGATTGTCACCTAATTCTACTGGTCTCCATGGAAGTCTCACTGCCTCACAATGAAGCAAGTTACACAAAAGCAGAGCTCTTTAAATTCATAGTTTTGCAGTATTTTACCACCACACAAAATGGATGGGATTATATAAATTTCCAAAATTTGCCCTAAACTTTTGGGATGCAGAGATTGTTCAGATCAAGTTCTTTTATATTAAAACAATGTAGAATCATACAACAACACTGCTTTCCATGCGTAACCCTGATAAATGGTCTCTGGGTAACTACTAGGGAAAATTTCCAGCCCTACTATAAAAATGCAACTATAAATAAGCAAATGGAACTGAGTGACAACAGTTGATCTTTTTTCCCCCTTGGAAATTGAGCAAGATAATTAAGTTTCGTTTTGAGTTACTAAGCAAGAAGAGGAAATATTTGCCATAGTTATTTATACTCTGTTCTGTTCCAAGATGAATTACTGCCTAAATGTAGCTCATTTGGAGCTGTACCTATCAACAAGAACTAAGGACTACTGAAATATGGGGGAAATGGTTAATTGATCATGATTTTATATTTCACATTTCTTCAAGCTAGGAGTCATTACGTTCATACCAGGGCCGAGTTCTTGCATTATACAGATTTTGGAAGCTCATCCAGTAAGTTGTTCATAGCAGCTCTCAAACTGCCATCCATTTTAAAGATGGTTGGCAATATTAAGCTTCTATTGCCATATATCACATTAAATTAAGGACAACTTAAAAATAACATAGCTTTCCTATTAGTTTCCATGTAAGCCACTGATGCTCAAGGGTGTGAATGTAAGTATGAATAGAAAGTGAAGGTCTCATGAACAACTACAAATGGAAGAAATGATGTATGCTCACAGAGAGATGAGCTATAACCAATGCTAAAACACACAACGTCAGAACTTTTGTTGTTGTTTATACAGTTTTAGTTTATGCAAATGCTGAAAGGGGTGGCAGGGAGGCCAACATAATGGAGAAGCAAAAGAATTTTTAGGAATTGTGACAGAATCATGTGCTCCTCCCCAAGCACCAAATGAATTAAAGACTTGCTGCATATTGAATTATTCACAGGAAAGCTGTATGAAGGGAGAAAGATAAGAACATGAGAAGATCCCTGCGGAATCAGATTAAAGGTCCATACCGTTTAACATCCTGTTTCTCACAGTGGCCAGCTTAATGCTTCTGAGAAGTCAATGAACAGGATTTGGGGACAATATCCCTCCCACATCTGTTACCCCCCCCCCCCCCAAAGTATAGGTATTCAACAGCACTACAGTCTTTGAACTGTGGCCACTGATAAAAAGGGCCATAATTTAGTGGTTGAGCACATACTTTGCATGAGAAAGGTCCCGGGTTCAATCCTGGCATCTCCATGTAGGGCTGGGAAAGACCTCCTGTCTGAAACCCTGGAGAGTTGCTGCCAATGGATGTAGACATTACTGAAGTGCTTTTTATCAGGAGAAAAATGTACTGGAAATTTTAGATTATGTTTCCCTAGGAGTAGATGGCAATGTGCTAATATTGCATTTTTTCAATGTTTCTGAAACTTTCTGTTTCCCCCCCAAAAAAACACACAGAAAAAAACCCGTTTTTTCCCCCATGGCTTCAAAATTTCCAGAAATTTTACATCTCTAGGTGGCGGGGGACCAACACAATTTCTGTCTATGTCAAAAACCTCCTGTGGCTTCCTATGTCATATAACTTATTCTCCAAGAATTCCTCTAGCCTCACTTTATAATAATCTGTTCCAGTGTCCATCACCACACATCCTGTGACAGTCAATTTCATGAATTACATTAATTATGTGATGTGTTAAGAAGTACTTTCATCTGAGCAGTGGGATACTGCAGCCCCCGCCTTTTTCCGTGCTGGTCAGCTACTCAGTAGGAAGACATCATGTAGGAGGAGAGGATTAACCCTTCCATTTCCCACTATCCAATGAAGATAGCTCTCACACTACTATAAATCTTTTCCCTAAGATTGAGAGCAGCATAGGGGAGAAGGGACAACTGCAATGGGGGTTATGGGGTGGGAGAGGAAAGAAAGATTAAGCCTCTCCTTCCTCCATGATCCCAATGCATGTGGAACGAAGGATGCATAGGCGTGAATGGGTGTGTGAATCGCAGGGTGTGTGTGGGTGTGTGAATCAGAGACAATGGCTCAATTCAGACGACACAATAAACAACTGGTGTGGTGGAAACAATCGTCAGTTGTTTTGACTATTGTGTCATCCAAATGCTGCCATAGTCAACACAGCGCTGATCCTAATCCACATCACAGTTGATTATTTATTACCATGTTGTGTGGGGAGTACCCCCTAGTTGAACAACTGTAAAGTTGATTATTACCCCACCATTGACTATCGTGTCATCCAAATTGAGCCAGAGTCTATGCATAGATGGATGCATATGAATGGGAGATGTCTATGGATGTGTGTGATTGGGGTGGATGTGTGTGGGGATGGATGGATGTGTGTGAATGTGAATGTGTCTGAAAGAGAAAAAAGGAGTTGCAAGGAGAACATGCACAGAAGAGGAGTTTCTGGCCCACTTTTTGCTTTGGCCCTACCCATCAACAGCTTCAGCACAGCCCATAGCCAATAGGAAGCCCCCAATCACTTTCCCCCAAGGGAATGTGGCCTTCAACTTTAAAAGGTTGCTCACAGCTGGCACAGGCAATGTTTAGTTAGATCAGGGGGTGGGAAACTTCAGCCCTGAGGGCCAAATCCAGCATTGCTGGTGTCCCAATCTGGTCTTCTGGTGTTCCCCAGACAGCCATGCCTTTCCTCTGCCCCCCTTCCCCTCACCAATCATTTGGTGGCTTCCCAGCTGTTGTGCTGTTTTGCCCTATTCTAAAAGGTTGAAATGCCCCTGATAAGGCTTAGTTAAATAACTTTAAACTACAATATGCTGGTAGGGTGGTGTTGGTTTTTTTTTGTATTTTGGCCCCACCCCCTTTGCCTTTGGCCCCACCTACAACTGGAATGCAACCTGAGAGCTTATCTGAAATTGAATTTGGCCCTCAAGGTGAAAGATGTTCACCAGCCCTGAGTTTTACTCTTACAGCTTGCTCCCAACTTTTTTTACTGTAGTTACATCAGCTCTGATATGTCTACTGCCTGTTCTATTCTGTATTATGGAACCAACAGTCAATATCCATTTCAAGATCTACAAAATTGTGCAGAAATTGCATATGATAACATCTGTGAAAAGGAATATACAATTTAAGGCAACTACATATTTAGAAAGTATGAGTGGAAAGTATGAGTGGAGCTTCAATGTTTTGATTTTTGTTTATGTTTGAAGCATTTAATAATAATAATAATAATAATAATATATTTATTTGCAGCCCGCCTCTCCCTTCGGATCGAGGCGGGGAACAGCAACAATATAAAACATAAAAATCACAACAGTTAAAATTTTTAAAAACAAGAAAAAAATACAACATTAAAAACATCTTAAAATTCATCTGGATAGGCCTGTCGAAAGAGGACAGTCTTCAATTTGTCAATTTGTCTAACCTCCTCCGACAGACCATTCCATAGTCTGGGAGCGATGGAAGAGAAGGTCCTCTGGGTAACACCCGCCAGCCTAGTTCTGGCTGGCTTGAGTAAATTCTTCCCAGAGGACCTAAGTGTGCAGGGCGGATTGTACGGGAGAAGGCGATCCCACAGGTACCCTGGACCCAAACCATGTAGGGCTTTAAAGGTAATAGCCAACACTTTATACTTCGCCTGGAAACTGATTGGCAGCCAATGAAGCGATTTTAAAACTGGTGTGATGTGATCACCCCTAGATGTACCAGTGACCAACCTGGCTGCCATATTTTGAACAAGTTGAAGTTTCCGGACTAGGCACAAAGGTAGCCCTATGTACAGCACATTGCAGAAGTCGAGCCTCGAAGTTACCAGTGCGTGCACTACGTCTTTAGGTCTTCCAACTCTAGGAAGGGGCGCAGCTGGCGTATCAGCCGAAGCTGATAGTAGGCACTCCTGGCCGTCGCATCAATCTGAGCTGTCATCTGGAGCGACGGATCCAGGAGCACCCCCAAGCTGCGAACACAATCTTTCAGGAGGGGTGTAACCCCATCCAGAACTGGTTGATACACCTCCAAACCCAGGTTGGGGCCTTTGACAGCAAGCACCTCCGTCTTGTCTGGATTCAGCTTCAGTTTGTTTTTCCTCATCCAGCCCATTACCGCTTCCAAGCATTCATTCAAAGGAGACACACTATCCTTAGCTGACGATGATGTTGAAGGCATAGAGAAATATATTTGGGTGTCATCAGCGTATTGATAGCACCCCGCCCCATGCCTCCGGATGATCTCTCCCAGCGGTTTCATGTAAATATTAAACAGCATTGGGGAAAGGATAGCACCTTGTGGTACACCACATAGCAGCTCCTTTTTTGAAAAGCAGCTATCCCCAAGCATCACCATCTGGAACCTGCCCAATGGATAGGATCGGAACCACTGAAGCACAGTGCCCCCAATCCCCAATTCCCCCAGGCGCTCCAGAAGGATACCATGGTCGATGGTATCGAAAGCCGCTGAGAGGTCCAAGAGTACCAGCAGGGACACACTCCCCCTGTCGATACTAAGGCGTAGATCATCCACTAAGGTGTATCCCGCTCTGAAGCCGGTTTGAAATGGGTCTAGAAAATCAGTGTCATCCAAGACTGTCTGAAGTTGAAAAGCAACTGCTCTCTCGATCACCTTGCCCAAAAATGGAAGATTTGATACTGGCCTGTAGTTATTAAGGTCCAGGGGATCCAGGGAGGGCTTTTTTAGAAGCGGCCTTACCACCACCTCTTTCAAACATGATGGAAAGCTCCCCTCCCTGAGAGATGCATTAATGATATGCTGTAGATGTGATCTAACTGCACCTCCTCCCTGGACGACCAGCCAGGAAGGACAGGGGTCGAGAGGGCAAGTCGTCTTCTTCACACGTCCAAGTACCTTGTCCACATCCTCGGTACTCACTAACTGAAACTGATCAAGTGTAATCCTACTCGCTATAACAATGGCATCTAAGTCGGCTCTTATCCGAGAGATTTTATCTGAGAAATGATCGCTGAAGGCATCACAGCGATGCCTTTCTTACGTATTTCCAATTCTATGTGCTCATTGTTTCAGGGAGCCCAATTTCTTTTTCTACTCTCTAATGAAGGGGAATATACCACAAGCAATAGCAAACACAGTAGGCAACAGACTAGGTCTCAGTCCATAGCCTGCTTACTCTGAAGGAATGTACTGGTATTTTATTGATTTGAAGCCCTTATGTTCATCTAGCCCCAGTCAAACCTTTGTTTTTTTCTGTTGCTATACAGTGTAGGACAGGGTATAAACTATCAGGAAAATATTTTCCTGTTAGTATATGCACTACATATGCATATGAAAATGTGAAAAGAAATCTTATTTTTCTTTTAAATACACTAAAACAAAGTTGCACGGTTACTCCAAGTGAGAGTTCAGGAGGTTCCCCCGCTTCCTGGGGTTTCCCAACACAGAAGCACGGTCACTGATAGGGGAGGGGTGGGATGGAAGAAGGTGCTGGAGAGAAAGAGGGCAGTCCTGACAAAGCAGCAACTCTGTTAGGGAGATGAGAGGTGGCTCCCCACATGAGCCAGCCCAGGAGGTGGAAAGCAAGAGCCAGCCACCCCCCAGCAATGGCAGCCTGAAGTTATTCCTTTTAACTCTAAACTAGGCAAGGGAACTAGGCAAGGGAACAAACAAAGCAAGGGAACTGGAGGGAGGCACATAAAAAGGCAGAAAGAGCCAGGTATTTCAGAGTAGAAGAAACTGGTAGCAATCACTCCCTTCCCTCCAATTCAAGGCAAAGGGGCTTGAAGTTCCACCCACCTTCTTTCTCATATTTAGAAAAGGGAGATGTCCACCACAAACTAAAAACCGTGAAATGCAACTTTTGCTGATCCTAAGATTAACAACCGCTTACTTCACCTTAATTCTCCAACATGAAAAAATGTAAAGTAGGAGGAAACCGGTGGGGGGGGGGGGATTCCTCAAGTCAATGCAAGTGCATATATAGGGTGAATTCGGATGACAGTTTAAGCAACGGAGGGGGAAATAGTGTACTGACCATGTGTTATTTTGGCAGCGGCGCGGTGGCACCCGCCAGATGGCATGTTGCCCCTCCCCCCGTTGCGCAGCTGAAAATCCCGGTGTCCTTCTGGGATGCTGCGTCTCCTCCCTCAGTCCTCCGGCCGTATCCCAGCATGCACCGCAAGTTCTGCTGGCTGTATCTGAGCAGCCAGGGTTTTTTCAGCTGCTCCGGCCGGCGGACTCTATGACCAAATGGAATAGTACATGGAGAGAGGGGGGTTCCCTCCACACGACACTTTAAACAATGGAATTTGGGATAAACAACATGCAAGCCCATTGCTTTTCTCCGTTGTTTGAGTACCCCAAATAGCATACTGTCAGTTGTGTGTGCACTGTGTGTTGCCCCCCCCCACGACACAATAAGCAGCACAACTGACGATTGTTTCCCCCCACCTCACTGTTGATTATCGTGTTGTCCAAACCAGGCCATAGACTTTGTCACCAAGCAGCCAGCAAAAACAGTCACCTGATCTTTTGCAGATTCTACGTGCCTCTTCCTACCATAGCCGCACCTCCTCAGCTGTATCAGTTCTCTGAGGACTCAAGTGGGAGCGCACAAATGCAACTAAAGGAAAAGAAAAGCAGGTTGTCCAGATGGCAGAGGTTCCTATACTGCAATGACAGAATGTGTTTCAGTCATTGCATGTAAACCCTGCTCTTTCTCTGAAGAACACACAGAAGCTTACACATCATTTCCAAGTAGTCTGTCATGCAGGAAGCTTACAGGTCTAGAGTTGCTTAGCTTTTGCAGTAAAATTAAATCATGCACTTTTCAAGCCAGGAGTTCTGTGCTTGTCCTAAGAAAGCTTGCTCCTATTTAGGGAGGTTCACTTCTGTCAGTATACAGAAAACATCTCCATCATATGATTAACTGAGGAGATTTATATTTCACCTTTCCAATTCCTGAAGGAAACACTCAAAGTGGCCAAAACACACAAGCCTGCATAAACAACTACTGAGCAACTATTCAGGACAACAAGGTGATCCCTTTCTTTAACATACTTAATCCCCACCAAGACTTAAATCAGAAGCCCGCCATCCATTTCTTGCAGCTCTTTTTCCCGTCAGTGGCTCCCTTCTGCCTTCTCCAGTTGCTTATCACTTTAGTATGGATGAGGCAGGTACCTGGTTATTTAAAGAGCAGGATAAATGGCCTGAGACAGTTCCCCCCCCCCCGCCCCAATTCACCAGGGAACGCTCAAGAATTCCACCTGACACTGGGACAGCCTTGTGCTCTTAAACAATCTGCCGTCTGATCCGATTGTTCCCCAGTGGGAAGGGAGGCCGCAGCTCACTCAAGAGTCATTGATTGGATTAACAGCCTAATTCCCAACAGATGAATAGAATACTGATGTCTTGTCAGCCCAGATCATAGAAGGAAAACACAATCTGCTTCTACAGCTTGGAAATTTAACCCTTTTGATTCCCCTTGCAATGCAGTATGGGTCTGGACTTGCGAGCCCTGTATTTTCAAATTTAGCATGATATCCATTTGAGCTGTAGTTATCATAACAATAATAGAGCCTTTGCTTCTCTTAGCTGACTTCATATTTAAGTTTTTCTTTAAAAGAAACAAATATTGGATAAAAAAGAGCCATTGTGTCTGCCCAATCCCTTGAGTGGGTCTAAGAAGCTCTTAGAATCCCAGCTGTTATTATTCTTGTTTATCCTCATAAACATCCTCTGTGGTAGTTTAAGCTGAAAGACAGGGACTGACCCAAGTTCACCCAGTGAGCTTTATGGCCATGTGGGGATTTGAACCCAGGTCTCTCCAGGCCAAATCCAACATTCTAGCAACTATATACCACATTAGATTGAGAGCAGAACTGAAAGTTCTAAAACTGCCAGGGGGTGGGTGGGAAAGGAAGAATAAAATTAGAATCATGGAGGTGAATTGGAAAAATATGCCAAAGCATTTATTATTCTATGTTGGTATAAAAGAAAAATTCATAGGATTTTATACATAATAGTACCCACCACCACCTAAGTTACAGAAAATGTATCATTTAACTTAGAGCAAATATGGAAGGTGTGCAAAATCTGTGCTCCTCACTAAGCAAAACAGTCCTGTTTTGTTGCACTCCTCACTAAACAAAACTCCTTAGTTGCACTCCTTACTAAACAAACAGTTGTGGACTTCAATTGTGAGGGTTACTGACATAATCAGGAAAACAGTAGACGGTATGGGCAGAAACCAACAGGGTACTTCCACCTCTGACGATTCTCTTTCACCTCGGCAATTCCGTTGCATACTTGCCTCCCCCCCCCCAGCTTGCAGGACAGCAATTGAGTACTTCTGGGGCAATCCAAAATAAGTGGAAATGCTCATTTCTGGAAGGAAGCAGGTCAGCAGAGTTCCCTTATGTGAGCTCCGCTGAATTGCATCCTTCTAGAAATGAGTTTCTGCCCATTTTGGGCGTTCCCCTAGGAAGCGTTAATCTCCCTTGCATAAGTAGCAGGTCTTGCTTGTGCAATGGAGTTGGTGGGATCCACCACTTGCATAAGGGAATCAGCGGAGCAGAAAGGAATAGGTGGGGGCATAAGTGCCCTGTTTGATTTTGCCCTGTGAGCATACATGTAAGTCTCAGAGACAACAAAGAGGAAGTTAACAGGTACAGGAATATGCAGCAGTGCAATCCTATACATGTCTACGTAGCAGTAAGCCTCATTTGGTTCAATGGACCTTATTCCCAGGCAGCTGAGTACAGGATTGTAGCTTTAGCTAGTTTATTTTGTGTAGCCAATATAATATTTTTAAACAGCAATAAAGCACTCAAATATAGAGCTCGCACTTACATCGATCCTAAACCTGAGCATGGCAGTGATTATAGCCAGTGGGGAAGATTTCAGGAGAACGAGACAGAAAAAAGGTGTCTTTTCCTACTCCTGAAATTCTCCTCCTGCACATAAGCTCCTAATAGTGCTCCAGAGCTCCTGTTCTAAGTTGGCTGGAGGCTGAACAAGAACATTTCCATTATGGGAGAGGGATATGATGCAATGTTTTGTTGGCAATCCCTGCTACTCTCCTCTTCTACCAATCTTAGATATAACTATGCCCCTCATTTTGAAGAGAAACAGAACCACCAAGGTAGTGGTTTGTTTGTTTTTTTGCATACTTGCAGGATTCCCATGTACGCAGAAGTATTTAAGTTGTAAGTTGAAAAAATGAAAAAATATATATCCAAAATACCCCTAAAAGGATGATCGCTTAGTGATGTCCAAGACCTACGGAAACTGGAGAGGGAAGGGAAAAGAACAGGACTACGCACACCCTTACATTTAGAGTCAGTTGCATATGTACCATTGTACCATGAGGTAATGAAAACTCACTTCCCCACTCTATAAAATGAGGTTGCAGGAGTGTGCGTGAGCAATACACACACTTTCTGTTTCTCAAATAAAATTCTCAGGTTCACAGTTGGCAGCCAGCTCCAAATCCAAGACCTTGAGCACTATTTGGCAGGGTGTAGGATGGTTTCTGGAAAATGAGAAGCAAACCAGGTGTCTTTTTCCTTCCCCCACCCTCCTGAGCGGTGCTAACTGGCTCCTGTTCTAGGCTGATTGGTAATATACAACCAGTCCCACCTATATGTTGCTAATATTATATTATATTATATACAGTAAACATTTAATAAAAACTATTCCTAAGCATTACGTCATTCCCAAACTGAGTGCTATGGCACATCTGTGTGTGGTGAGAAATAATTAAAGAAAGGCTCCTGTCAGCCCAAACGACCCAGCCTCATAGAGGCAGGCCTCTGTGTGCCTTCATAATTCAGTACTCTGGCCTCTTCCCAATCAAAATGAAAAGAAAAGAAACCCCAGGAAGGCAGTCAAAAAAAGCCAAAGGCAAAGGGGTGGAACCAGGGAAAGGTTTAATAAAAAGTTATTGTAAAAATGAAGGTACCAACGCGTTTCGGACACAGTCTTGTCCTTCTTCAGGGTAATCTAAAATAATAACAAATTACAAACTCATAAATCTATAACATAAATACATTCTATCCACTCTAGAACAATAATATTAAAACAATAATCTTGTAAGGAACAATTTCTATTACAGCAATACATATAAGGAGGACATTTCTAAGAACACATTCAACATTGTAACACTGAGCATACTCACTTTGGAGTCACAACACTGTCATAAGAGCCTCCTATGTTCTATCAGTTGCAACAGAGATTTCTCAGGTTTTTTAAAGCTTCAGTAATTAATTGAAGAACAGCCGTTTTCTCAGAGCAATACTGACAGGTCCAAGGACTCATTAAGACCAGAGGGAGCAATTGACTTTAGCCTTAATATCCACCTTGCCTCCCGTTCCAAGAGGATTCTATCAGTGCCTTTTTTTACTGACTCAACTGCCCAAAATGACAGATCTTTTATGCTATGTGAGTGTTCTTTCCAATGCTGTGTCAAAGGCGCACCCACAATTTCACGTTTGATGTTACTGACATGTTCTCCTATTCTGATCTTAAGATGCCTTGTTGTCTTTCCCACATATAATTTCTTACAGGGACAGGTTATACAATATACCACAGACAGAGTGTTACATGTAGTAAAATCCATCAGTGTGTACTCTTTTCCATCTGCTGGGTTCACAATTTTTTTTAGTTTCAAACTATGTACACAGTATCTGCAATGGCCACATGGAAAATGTCCAACAGGAGGGCCTACTCCTGGTAAGAATGATTGTCTATCATTATTAGCAGTTGGTTTTAATGTGTTACTCCTAACTATCCAATCACCTATGTTTCTAGTTCTTTTATAAGCCATGTAAGGTTTGTCTTTGCACCCAGCTATATCCTTCACTAAATACCAATGTTTATTAATAGAGTGTCTTAAAGATGTACTGATGTTGTCAAAGGGTAGACTGCATACCAATCTATTGTTGGATTTCCTTTGTTTGGATACCAGAAGGGAGCTTCTATCAATGTTATCCACCTTTCTTCTGGTTCTCTGTAACATTTCATTTGAGTAACCCCTCTGTAGGCATGCACGATGTAGTACCTCAGATTCTGATTTTTGGTCTGAGTCTCTTGTGCAGTTTCTCTTAATCCTAACAAATTGGCCATATGGAATATTATCTCTAATATGTTTTGGATGTGAGCTATCATATCTCTGAAGTTGGGAAATTATGCTTGGCCCCTGCATTGGGGACAGTTCCACACTCAGAGTCTACCTGTTGCATTTCTGTATGAGTCACTGCTCTGGGGCTTGCCTCCTTCCAATCAGGAGGCCTACTTAGATCAGTGACTTGTAAGAATACAAGAAATGGGATCCCCTGAAAGCAAGTAACTTACACATTCTAAAGTCCATTTCTTGGAGTGTAAGAGTGAAGTATACCTCCAATTGTAATCTCTACCTATACAGCGGAAAGTATGTGTGCGTCACATGAGTCCGGAAATGTTTACCCACTTCCAGATGAATTAGGAACTTGACACGGTGGCACAATGATAAGTCTGGCTGTACAATGTACCAGAAAAATCTAAAAACAAGAATGTGGGGTTTTAAGTATTTTTAAAGAATTTGATAAAAACCTAGGTTTACGCCTACAACTCCCAGCATGCCTTGGGCAGAAGGCCAGGTTTACTGGCCTTTGGCAGCCATTGTGAGTAGCTGCTGTGTATCTTTCACAACCCCGACTCCTAAGGTTGGTCTCGAGCAGTCAACCCAATTCCACATAAAAGGAAACAACCCACATAAATGGGTTGCATCCATTTGTGGTGTCTCCTCCCACCCTCTGCGTGGTTTTAAAATGTAACTAGATACAACAGCATGACTTTGAGGGGCCAAACATGTTCAAAGGCCCTCTGTCCTGATATTGCTGTTTTCTCAGAATCTGGGGGAAGCAAGTGTGTAGCCTTTGCCCTTAAGAGAGAGGGAGGAAGGGGAGGCACTGTGCGCATGCCCAGAAACAGACCCGACAAAGGGGGGAAGTGCCTGGCCCAGCCCCTTCAGTACAGGTTCCTGATGTATCACTTGGTGGGTGAGAAGCAGAGGCCAAGGCAATCCCAGCAGGTGCGTCCACTAATAGCCACTTACCTCCCTTCCTTGGAGATGCTACTCCTCGATGCTCTATCGAGGTGCAGCATCAGCAACAAGAGGATGCCTCAGAGGATGCGGGCACCTGTGGGCTGCCAAAGGCATGCTGAGAGGTGTAGTACTGGCATGTAGAGCGGCTGATTTAAAATAAAGTAGGGGTGAGCAAACCCTGACCTCTCATTAACTGTCTTTGTTCTCCTACCTGACTTTCTCCAACTGCCACTAACCCTGCCCACCATTCCATTCTAGCCTCAGCTATATCAGTCAATCCTTCATTCATTCTTCTGTCTCCATCGTATAGTCAGGCTGTTACATAAAAATCATAAACTTTATTCAGAAATCCACAAGCAGGGTGCCACAACTAAGATGGCCTGCTCTCCAGTTGGCATCCACCACACCTCAAATGGTGTTCAAAGATTAACACGTTATTCAGGGACCTAGGCTTATGCCTACAACTCCCAGCATGCCTTGGGCAGGAGGGAAGACTTATCAGGCTTTGGCAGCCATTATCTGGTAGTGGCTTGCTCTCCTGGGCCTGAAGGAAGAGTACCTGGGGCCAGTTGCCTCAGTTGCTAGGCTCCATCAGGAGCAGGAGGGGAAGAGGCTACAGCACTGGGCCCATTGCCAACCATCAGTCAGCAAGCCAGCTCCCTCACGGCCTACCTATGGGCACTGATTGCACAGTGTAGTGTGGACTGGCTCAGCCAGACTTCACTTCCCATGAGCTACAATAGCAGGACTCCCATTGGGTGAGTCAGGCACCACAGCAAAAGGCATTCTGGGAGTTGTAGTTTTTGTTTTCTGTGGGGACAAGGAAAATTATGGCAACAGCATCAAGGCAGCCCTGGCCATGCATTTGAAGGTGGTGGTGGGGGGAAACTAATTTAATTTGTTTAAAAGTTACCTCACAGGCCTAGGACTGGCCTACCTTGAAGGGTTGTCATGAGGGTGAGAGAGGAAAAAAAGAAATGAATTTAATTTGTTTAAAGGTTAATTCACAGGCCTAGCCAGCCTGCTACTTTAAGATGATTACTTCACAGACATATATTTTAGGGAGCCCGAGCAACACCAGGTAGAAACTTGAAATCTGGCATGCTGATAGGTCTGGCTGTACAATGTACCATAAAAATCTAAAAACATGAAATTTGGGATTTTAAGTATTTTTATGTCAGATAAAAGGCCCAAGTCACCAGTTTCCTTGACCATCCTGGCTCTCTGTCAATACCTGTTAAATGTAGATATTATATAGTAAATTATGCCAATAAAGTAGTCTGTGTTCTGGCTGCTTCCTTTTTTATAATAATAACTTCAGAGTACATGCATACAACAGTTCCTCGTGTCCACTGAGATCCGCTTCCCTACTATATGTTATTCAGATATCGGGGCAATGCTGGGTCTATTTTGAAAATATATTTTTAGGTTTGGATCTTTTTTAGCTGGTAGAAAGGGTGTTGTGTATCCTGATTGTTTCTGACGTTTAGACAGCTGCTCCAGCCAAGGCATGATGGGAGGTATAGGCATTTGAGGTAAAACAAAAAATGTGGTTTATCACAAAGCTCTAATTTAAAATACAGTTCTTATTAACACAATTTTCCATTGATTCTAACAAAACAATTTATGAACTCAACCAAACTGAAACAACAACCAACCTAAAGATGAATAAGTTGCAGAGAAATTTATTATTTATCAAATAAATGTCATAAACATTATTCACGGACCCGAGCAACACCAGGCATATCAGCTAGTTTAAAATAAAAGTGTGCTTTAGTTATCCTAAGTTTGGGAAACGCTAACATGACTGTTAAGCCAGGAATAAAAATAGTAATTCTCTAAAGGTCCTTCCTAAAAAGGCCAGCCTTAAATTGGCTGTTTAGTCTGCCAAAGCAACATGTTTCCAAAACAGAAAGGTGCTATCTTTAAAGGAATAGCACAGGACAATCTGATATATCACAGGTATGATGGAACTTATGATCTCTGTCAAAGCCAGAGATGGTGGCCATCCATCAAAAATATGTTTTGAATGATGATTATTGTTTTACCTGGTACTAGAATTATAAAATTAGCTGAACATTGACTTGCTTTCTGGCACTAGATGATGCCCTACTGAGGTTTCACCTTAGCCAGTGAAGAGAGAAGACCATATTATAGAGCCTCATATCTGCCTGAGAGGCCAGCAGGGCAGCGATTTCACTTAATCTCTCTGAACTCCAAGCCACACGTGCTGTCCTGATATCCAACAGCCGGTCCGATTTGGGCTCTCTGCCAGCAGTGACTTTGCTGGCTTTGTGGCAGAGATTATTGAAAGGAGATTACCCCTTCTAAACCCCTTAGATTTTAATTATTTCTGTATGTATTTATAAAACCTACAGTCTGCTAGTACCATGGCACAACTGTCCAAGTACCTATCCGTAACCTGGTTTCACAAAGGCCCAGTGACACTGAGTCACACAGCACAAAGTCTGACTTGTTCTGCTTTTGTTTATTCATTTGTGATAGTCTGCATTTTGGAATAAAGATAAATAATACGGTGTTTCAAACTGTAAGGCATTATATTTTGCCTGTGAAATGTAAATAATGCTAACAGTGCAGTAATGGTTTGCTGCACTACCATTTCACTAATTGCTTTCTAAGTTTGTGAGCAGTTTTCATTAGTCAGTTGATTTTCCCACACCTCTTTTATTCCTAACACTGAAATACTGACTGTACTCGGAGACTAGGCTGTAAGATATAGCTGCCTTTTATTCTGATACATTAAATGAGACAGGGTTTTATTTTTGTTTTCTGTTACAATAGACATTATTATAAATCCTGGAATACAAGTGGAAACATGCAACAAAACATTGCAGCATATCACTGGTTTGCGAGTGCAACCTGGCTGTGGAGGCTTAAAACAGTTAGCACCAAAGACAGGATACTACCTGCTCTAACCCTGGCCTTTCATTGTATGCAAAATTAATTTCACAAACATTTAAAAGTGCAACCACTCTACATACAACTCAAGGGAGCATAAGCCTTCTGCATGTGTGAGTGCTGGTTTTGGCCTGGAAGGTGGTCTGATGGGGCAATTTAAGTTGAATAATCTTTGCTACAAGCTGAGAGGTATGAGAATTTGTTTTACTTGGAATCCAAAGCAGCCTCAGCCCCATCTCTGATCTACAATATTAACAGTGGACTACTTCACAGCTCTTTCTCAGCATAGCTCCCCAACCTGCAAAAGCGGTATAATACTGAACTACACTGCAGGGTTGTTGTATACTACCCTCACAGCCCAACCTGCAAGATAGGGGTAAAGCAATGCCTATTATAGCAGGTTGTTGTAAGCTATTCTCAGCTTCAGCCTAACCCCTGGCCTGCAAATGAAGATCTACTACTGCTGAACAACATTGCAGGGCTCTCATAAGCCACTATCCCCTAGGCACGCCGCCTCCCAACCTGCAATATGGGGACAATGAATTGCATTTGCTTTGGAATTTACTTTAGCAGGCTATTTTTTAAAAAATGTTTCACATAAAATCAGAACTAAGTCAGGAAGAGCAGGGGCTCTTCTCCTTGCTGCTACCTTTTGGAATTTGTGGATGGACTCTCCCCTGTCCCTGAGGACATTTAAAAGTAGCTTCTAGACAATAAGGTGGTCTTTTTCTTTATCCTTTTTATAACTATGTGTCTTTTGTCTGACCTCTTTCGCTCACAGAGAAAGGAAGAGAAGGAGAAAAATGGAGCAAAAGACAGCAGATGAAGAGACACAGATATAATCAGCCACTTTCTACTCTCCTCCTTAGCTTCTCTGCGCTCTGTGTCTTCTCAGCTAGCCTGGTCTCCTACTTCTCAGGTGATACCTCCTAAATTTCAATGGCCACACCTTCCCCTCTTTACTAGCCATTTCCACTCAGCCTACTCATCTCATTCCCCCTTCACCCCCCATTTCTTTTCCAATTGACTCAATGTTCCAAGGCTGAGCATGCTCAGTCCTCATTCGGCTGTTTCTGACCCCTGCCCTTGCCCCAGGGCTTTCCCCTAAAGGTCTTGTGTGTTAATTGTGCCATTTTAGCTACATAAGGATGGGTGCTGGGAGAATGAGTTCACTATTAACAAAGGATACGAGATGTTTCAAATACTGCATTGTGAACGCTCAACGATGAGCGTACAGAAGAATAAAGCCCACCTGGAGGTGCACAGCCATGGCCAGTAGCACCAGATGTTCTGGTCCCTAGGGGATGGGGCATTACCTCACCCAAGCAGCTAGACAATCTGGAGCTGCTGGCTCTTCCTGGTGGTAGGGCTGAACGATAAAGGGATGGGGTTGTTTCATTAATGGAACAATTCCTCTCCCTAAGCTTTAAATATTATTGCTACTATATGTGGCATTATTGCATTTGGGGGCAGCTGTCCTGTCAAGTTAGAAAGGTTTGTAACTTTTCAGATGAAAAACAATCATTTGTCAGGTTGGAACAAAGAACCTGATACAAAGTGCACAGAAAAGCTATTTTGGATGGAGAACAATGCAGAGAATTTAAATGGCTGCCAAACTGACCAACTTGGATGATGATGATGATAATACCAGTTCCCCCACCCCCGATATTTACCTACTGTTGTACCTAGCACCCACCCATGAAGCTTGTCCTGCTCAGCTTCTACTCATCCAAAACCAACCTGAACCAGTGACCAAGAAATGTCAAAGTCCAAATCTCCCAGCATTACTTCCCAAAGTCTCACGATATGTCATACCTCCTCCTCATGAGCATGGTTGAACTTATGACTAACAGGTCAACTACCTTTTCTACAATAAATGCACATTTAAATGTAAAAATTGCTTAGAAACCTAATGTTACTGAGACTTTTTTTTTTAGCTGCAAATAAAACTCTACTTTATAAAGCACCATTATCCTAGAGTTGTGAAGGTCCAGAAAACTCCTGGGAAAATACGTTTAACCTCCATTTTTCCCGAAGCCTTCCCCCCTCCCCCCCAAAATTGGAAAAATTGGGGGGGGGGGAAATGAAGAAAAAATGGATTATGGAATGTTTTATTTTAGCATGATGCAGATTATTACAATTTCTGTGCACCGAGGACAAGCAAGTCTTAGGTTGCAAATTGAGACAACAACTCTCAAATGCAAGAGCAAGGTGCATTTCTGCCTCTGGGGGCACTGCCATTGAAGCAGAGACTGAAACTGATAGTGATAGCTACAGCTCAGAAAATAAGTCTGATTAAATTTCATGCATATTCATTGAATCTTGGTCCCCCTTTTTTCTCAGTTCTTTTTATGGGAATGGGTGCTTTATGTCTGCTTGACACTGTGGAGGACTAGCAGAAACAGAAATATTTTTCTTTGTTTCTAACGTTGATGGTTTCTTCTGGTTTTTTTAAATTGTTTTTGCCTGCTCCCCATAAACTGGCAAAACCAAAGAGGTTCCTTACAGTTCAGGTGTTCCTTACAGTTCAGGAGCTTGTAGCTCCATTTGTTTTGTTTTGTTTTTTTTAAGTAAAAATTTAAAAAACTAAATTCGATTTGTAATAATTGCTTGAACAAACTGTACTTTTAACGCCAAACCAACTTGTACATTATTACATTTTATGTTCCTAGAGTAATAAAATGACTTTCAATCTGTAAAAAGTGCTAATATTGCATTTCTTTCCCCAATTTTTCTAAAAAATTCAATTTCCTCCCAGAACCCCCCCCCCCAGAAAAAATGAGTCTTTTTCCATGGCTTCAAAATTTCCAGAAATTTTACATCTCTATTCTAAACATGGATATGCTTGTGCTCCCCAGCCCCAGAGAAGTAGGTTAGGGGTAGCCTTTGCTCTATTGTTTTGTTTGAGACAGACTGCACATCGGTGTCTTCACTTTCTCCTGTATTTGTGAAGGCCAGGAGCTGCAATGTGAAAAAGATAACTTCAGGGACATGGCGGCTGCAGGGGCAAAAATGGACTGCCTGGCCTGCAATAAGAACAGTCATAGCTCAAAACATTCTGGTACCTGAGATAGAAAATTCAAATAGTACTCCCTCCACTGAGGTAAAATTCCAACTACATTAAACGTTTGCTAGCGTCTAAAAACACCACACACACACACACACACACACACACAAATGTTGAAAGTACAGATCCAGCAGGACCCACGTTTTCAAAAATCATCTCTACCCAGGCAGGGCGAGGGTGGCCTGGGCAGGGAGAGCATAGCTCCATCTAGATCCCTGCTTTCTGGAGTGTATTTGAGAGAAAAAGGGTTGGATAAAATGTGTGTGTGTGTGTGTGTGTGTGAGAGAGAGAGAGAGAGAGAGAGAATGGACAGTTAGGGTGTATGTGTGATTCCATTCATGCACACATACACTCCATGCATCCTGATACCCATCTTTTCATGTGCACGTGTGAGTGAGAGAAACAGAGGGTGATTTTATTATGATCTTACCTTAAGATTATCACCACCCCTCTCTCTTGAGAAAGAAGCAGTATGAGCTGATGGTGATTTTACACCAAAAAGAATGAGGGGTGACTTTGGCTCACCCACTGCCTATGCATGACCTCCAACAGATTGCCTCAACAGAAAAAAGGTCCCCCAATTCTGCTCTAAAGCACTGGCTTCCACCACCTTTCATTCAACTCACTACCTGGTCCAACTTGGGTGCTTCCTGCGGTAGGGAAATCTGGAAATTGAAGGGCTCCCTTGCTTGAACAAGAACCTCCTCTATACCTTTCCTATAATCTGCGTGGTACTATATAAAAATGGTCTACTATGTTTCCTTTTCACTTCAGTTAAATCTAGGACCTTTCCCACCCCCGAAATGCCATTGAATGCCTACTTATATACATTTCACGGAGATATATCTGGCTCCACAGGTGTCTGCCACAATTTTTCCAGAGGGGGGAGGGGCAAAGCTGCATGGTAGTTTGTGATTGTAATTTGCTTAGTGTCACATTCAATGACATTCAGAAGCTTACACAGAGTAGTAAAAGAATCTGGGATGAACAGCAGAAGACTGTTATATTCAAGAAGCATCGTATCTCCAAGAAAACCTTATTTGAAGTGGGGAATGAAAAACACATACACTTAGGAACAAGAGGGAGCGGGGAACTAAATTCACAAAAACAATACAGCTGTCTTAAGAATATATATGATATTTTATGGCATCATTGCCTTTATCATAGTTTTGACAACTTCACCTGACTTGTTCTAGAATAGCTTCCTTCATTTTGGAAACATTGGTGGACACTATCGAGACCCGTCTTCCTCAACCTGCCCTCCAGATGCTTTGGACTACAACTCCCAGCAATCCTGACAATTGGCCATGCTGATTGGGGCTGATGGGAGTTGAAGTCCAAAACATCTGAAGGGCACTACGTTGGGTAAGGGAGCTGTAGGTAGTAGCAGAGGAGGCTGTGTGTGGGGGGGTGTCTTTAGCCTTGGGAGGAGAAATGAGTAAATAGTTGATTGGGGTTCAGGGTTCTAGAGGAGCCTAGATTACTCACTTGACTTTTCACATTGTTATCAGCCACTTTTTATATCAGCTGACAATGCATGGCTTAAATTTTGAACTGTAGCAATGTTTTTTTGGAACTGCATGTCCTCCTTGGAACTGGACATTTTGTGTACAGCTGCATTTAAAAAAAAACAAAAACACAAAAAAGCCCTGATACCATAAGATAAAGATCTACCATTTCTGGTAGATCTGGTGACTGAGCAGTGACAAGGCCTGGTCACCTGGTCTACCAAGATAGGTAGACATGGCCTCTGAGAAATATGTATACCAGGTCTACCCCTATGTTGTTTCTCAATGGGGAGACCTGGTGACAATGTCTTTCCGTCCTACCTGAAACCCTCAATTGTTTCCCTGACTCCCTTCATCCCAGTAACGGCCCTTGGGCCATTACAGGGGTAAATTGCATGGTTGATATGGGGGTGTCCTACTCTACAGGCAATGCACAGTAGATTCAGGTACCTTCACAACTTTACTACAAGAGAAAACACTTAACTCCTGAGGAATTGCATGGCACACTGTCTCAGCTCTAAGACCACACTAAGAGGTTCCACTTGGGCCTCCTGCAAAAATATTGTCTGCACTTTTTGCCTCACAACTCAGGTTCCACAAGGACTTTTTTCAAATGGAAATTGGGAATCTGGAGATTATGGGTCATCTGGGTAGGGTGGCAATGTGCAACTGCACCCTCTTGGCCCTTCCTGCAGACCCCCATGGCTGGCCTTGGCAGTTGGAATCCCATCTACCAAACTATACTTGAGTGCCACAACTATATAGTGGTGAGTAAATACCTACACATCAAGACACTGTTCTGAGCTATCAGGTGCAGAGGGTCAAGCATGCGTGTGGGATTTTTTTGTTTTGTTTTTCCTTTTAACTGCACAACCTAATGCTTTGAGAGTGTCTTGATGGAATCAGGGGAAATTGGATTGTCGTCCCATTTGCTGGCCTAAAACAAGCCTTTTTTATATATCCCATTAAAAAGGAACACTAGAGAAACCTTTTAAATGTCACTAAAAATTCTCTGCAATGGAGACCCCAGTCAGAAAGGCTTTAATTCTTCCATAGAACTCTTAAGCAATGCAGTATATCAGGGTTTAATAAATTAGGTGAGGGATTGTGTTTATACTACGCTGTTTGTGCTACTTCAACCAGAGGTACTTTTGCAAGCTTAGCTGTCCTCTACACTTAGAGACAGTTTCTAGCAGCAACAGACTACAGTAATAGCAGCTTAAATTCAATCAGTGTAAGGTAAACGGATTCCACAGAACATTGCTGTTTTCTTTTCTAAACCTCTTGAAATATACTGCCACTAAATTCAGTTTTGCATAATAAGAGGCTGACCACTAACATTATCTGAGCAACACATGGCACCAAAATAAGGACTGTGCATAGTGAAGACACTCTGATGTATGAGTACAGTGCCTTGGTATCACCTCATTAAAGTACAGTAGTACAGACTAGTAAATTACCTGCCTTTTAAAGGCATGTAATCTGCCATATAATAGAATCATAGAATAGTACAGTTGGAAGGGACTATAAGGCCATTGAGTCCAACCCATGCAGGAATTCACATTGCTCAAGCTATCCTGTCACACGTGAGCACACATGGAAAAGTTGGCAATATTTTCTGCACTCATCTGCAAGACTAGAACTGCATGTTAACAACAGGTCTTAAATGTCATGGCAGAAATAGAGAAATGGCAAAAAACAAAACAAACCTGCCCACCACATCAACTAAAGTTCTGAAAGAACATTTGCTGCATTACGATACCTCAGTCATTCAGAATAGGACTCATCACTCATTTATTTCTGGAATGACAATTGGAATCAATCTCCCTGAGACACATCCACATGCCTATGGCAGTTTGACATGAACTCAGATTCAGTTAGTGTAGAATAGAAGGATCCAGGCATTGCAAGGAATCAGCATGATAAAGGGACCTTTTAAGGACTCATAGGAATGATTGACACCATCCCATATTTAAAATGGTTGAACAGGAGGTCCTTTTCAAATGCATACTACTTTACTTATTAGAAAGGAATATGAGATAATAAAAAAATTTTTCATGAAGAACGCATTTGGGATGAATCAGGAGAAACATGAACTCAGCCTCAAATATTGCCATCTACTTATTTGACAGTTACAAAGGTAAGTATTCTGTGAGGAAGTTATGATATCATAGGCTTGTGTGAATGTAGCCTCTGTTAAGATGAGCGGATACTATACAGCTTCACTTGACAGGAGGAGGTAAAGCAAAACATTGGTCACGACTGAAATCCAACCCTTTCACAAGGAACCAAATCACAAAAACGCATCTTTAAACATTGCAGATCAAGATACATCTCTTTCTGTCTGCTTAACACCCTAAAATCTGCAATGCTGGAAAGTGCTAAAGAGGTGGAGGCAAAGAGAATCACACTTTCAACCCATCTCAAAACAATGCACCCAGGAGACAGATATTAGTGTCTAATCCTTCCTTTAGAGCTTCTTAATCTATTTTATAAAATGTCAAAATTCAGCATGAAAATAGGATGGGGGGGGGAAGGGACAGAGTGTATGGTTATTGGACCAATGTTAAAAGGATCAGGAGGTAGGGGCTAGGGGAGGGGGAGTGAGGCAGATAAAGTAGTGGTTCTAATCAAATCAGTTTAAAAAGCTGCAGTCTCTCAGCGCCTCTCAGAGTTAACCTTGCCAATCAGAGCGCAAGCAAGAGCATGCCTGTGCACATTAAACTGAGAGCATGTCCTTGAACCCACACGGCACATGGCTTCACAGCAACCTGCAAAAACTGTGCTATGAGCACCCTTGGGCGGGGGGGGGGGGAGGGGAGAAGCCTTGAATTCCATTATGAGTGTTCCTCAGGAATGAGTTATCATCAAGTGGCAATGAACATGGCAAAGAAAGCTCATACACTTTCCGGTTATTAAATGTTGAGCTCGTGGGATTAAGGCTTCGGGGGAAATAATTTTTAAAAGGGTTAGAAAAAATATCCCAACAAATGCAGGTGCTACAACTCTGGCAGATGCATTACAAACCCATTGTAATGGTTAGAGGCAAAGCAATCCCCTCCAAATAAGCATTCACTAAGCACTGCCATGGGTAATCTAAAAGGATTATCCTGAGGCCTTAACAGTGCCATATATTAGGCAAAGTGGAGTCTACACAAGGGCTTTCACTTTCCTGACCTGAAGTGACTCCCACCCTTTTTCCGATGGATACAATCTGATCCCATTGCTGCAAATGGTTACTGCTTACATGTAAGATATCATATTTCCTCAAACAACAAGCCACCGAGGTATAACCACACATTTAGTTAGAGCCACAGTTCTGAAACTAACCAAAATAATGAATTCCACAATCAGAGGATCTCATTCTGAAACTAGAATTTTGAAAACTGGAATACTATGCTTCACGTTGGCTATGGCAGATTAGGAAGGAATAGCTAATAATTCCTTCCTGGTTTAGGTAAGGTCATAAAAAACGTAGAAAGGTTGTACTAAAACTGAGTTATACAGATACATCTTGAAGAACGCTATGTCACTAGTTCCACCCACATGGCCCCTGCATTCAAACTCATCATGGCCAATAGTTAGGTATGCTGGGTGTTTTAGTCCAAAAACTCGGGAGGGTACCAGCTTGAGGAAGGCTGGACTACAATATATAGCCATGAAAAAAGAGATTGCTAAAATCAGAACAAAGGAATACACATATCTTCTAAAAAGAAGGAGAAGAAGAAGAAATGGGATGTCTAAATTCAGCACATTAGATGCAATTAATGGATCAGGAGATTTCTGCTCTGCACCACAAATCCATTATGATGTTCTAGCTTCAAGCATTAACCAAACAAGCATTTTACTAAGTGATCTGCAATAAAGAGCAATCCGTTTTTAAAGAACAATGGAGTCAAACGGCATGGAGTTCTAAAAAATGTGCTAAAATAAAAAGCTACTAGTTGCAATATTTCAGGATTAGTCCGGGGTATCCTGAGGAAAGCATAATCAGTTTAATGGCAACAAAATTACAGCATAGTTAGTGCAACTGAAACACTCAAAATTATTTTACAGAAGTGTAAAGCTCATACAATGCCCTTTTCATTTTCAGTCATCCCTACAACAGTGTGTACCAAATCAAAACAAACATAGTCTTTGTTAGTATGTAGGAATTTAGACATGAAAGTTTTAGGAAGAAAAAACCCTTACAGAATATCATGATTCAGTTAGATGTAAAAAATATAGCTGATTGGCTGCTTTCTGAACTCAAGTGTAATTTGAACATACTTCCCATTTAATATTTAAGCTTCGGCTATAGCTGGGCTTTTTTGCATAATCTGTCAGAGCAAAACTTTATAAGTAAAAACACACATGATGTTTCAGCTTTTCGGGAGGGATCAAGGGTGGGGGGCATCATAGTTATTTCAGCATTGTGACTGCTGTGTCTGCTTCTGCGTCAGATTCCCCTATTAGTTATTAGTAGGACATAAATAGAAACCAGTACCAACTCTTCTCCTCCCCACCAAATGTTGCAACCATATTTTAATCTTTTTAAATGATTATTTTTAAAGATTATTTGCAGACTCAGTTTTCCTGGGTTGTACATTACCAGTGTGTTGGTGAAACTCACATTCCCAGGAGAAAGCCAAAGCAAGACATTTATCAAGATCTCTTATAAGCTGTGTTGCCTGCTGGCTTCCAGCAAATGATTCTGAGACTAACCAATCTGTAACCCTCACGATGCCATTTGACAGCTCCAGATAGAAGTCGACTCCAGCACTTCTAGGTTTAGCTCCCAAGTTGTCGATGAATAGGGTGACCAGATAAAATCCAGGACAGGGCTCATGTAACTTTAACAGTTGTAGAGAAAAGGGAATTTCAGCCAGTGTTATTTGTATGCAATTAGTTCCTGGTGAAATTCCCTCTTCATCACAACTGTTAAAGTTGCAGAGGCCCTGCCTTCTTTGGTATATGGTCACTCTAGTATAGTGCCTGCACCTTTAACTGTTGTGATGAAGAGGGAGTATCACCAGGAACTAATTGCATACAAATGACATTGGCTGAAATTCCCCTTTCTCTACAACTGTTAAAGTTACATGAGCCCTGACCTGGATTTTAACTGGTCAGCCTATCGATGAACTTCAGGACACAGAATCAAAAGGTTTCCCATTGCTCCTAATCAGTTAACTGTCTGGCTCAAAGTCCATGAGGCCTTCGGTAATATCAGAGTAGCTTAGCAAAGGGGACTGTAAAACAATAGGCTTGCATCAGGTCTTACTACTGGTCAGCTGATTCAGCTGCAAGCGTTACACTGGGACATCAGAATAAATTTACCAACAGCACCAAGAGACAAAAAATGAGAACAGAAAAAGGGAGGGACAGAAGGAAAAGGGAATGCATGGCAGTCTGAGGAGGATGTTTCAATGCAAAAGCATGCTTATATTGCTGTCACATTTAATTTTTTACCGTATTGCATCGTTCTTTTGAAACCCACTTCTGTTGTGTTTAACTCTATGTAAGAACATAAGAAAAGCCATCCTGGATCAGTCCAAGAGTCCAGCATTCAGGGTGCCTTTTTGCAGCACTCCTTGCCACCCACCATCACCTGAGAATCCAGGCACAGTGTAGGATCAAGAAGCACTCCCAAGCTATGAACTTGACCTTTTAGAGGAAGTGCAACCTCTTCCAGAACAGGTTGAATCCCAATCCTAGGCTTTCTATTGACCAACAGCACCTATACCTTGGCTGGATTTAATCTCATTTTACTCATCCAGTCCATTTGCCATGCTACCACTGAAGGAATCATCTTCAGAAGGGACGCTAGAGCTACCAGAGACAAATGGCATTGAGAACAGCCTGTGCTAGGAAGCAGACCAGGAAGAGCCTTGGCCCTCGGGGAGATGGCTATGGGTCTATCTCCACAAGAAGGGGAACTTCACATCTGAGGTGGAGGCTCAATGACCACCTAGAGTCCAAGAGTGGTGGCATTTCAAGAGGCTAGCCAAAACAATCCTTGAGAGAAGGAATGTCCATTTGTAAAGCAAGGCTCCTCATGAGTAAGGTCCTCTTCACAACTGAGTGCTGGGTGGGGATCTGGAAGCTTCAGCTCATAAACCTCAATCCTAAGTAGGCAAGGTTACTTTTCCTGATCCATTAACACAATAGGTTCCTTCTTCTTCGGCATATGGAGGCATCCAACTGTGGATTATTTCCTCCTACTGCTGGGAAGTCGGGAAGCATATAACAGATTTTTTTCCCTACTATTCAATCCCCCTATTATCAAGAGTAGAGGACCTCAGGCCCGAGGGTGAAATCCAACCCTCTGGAGTTCCCCAGATGGCTATGCCCTTTCTCTCAACTGCTGCTTGGCCCCACCCAGCACTGGAATGTGGCCTCCTAGAGATTCTTAGAAACTGAATTTGGCCCTCAGGCTGAAAGAGATTGTCCATCTCTGCACAGTGTAATTATTAAGCAAAGACTTTTGGACATAGCTAGGCAGGAGCTCCTTGGAGCTGCATGGGGTCCCTGTTCCCCACAATCTCTGGGGTTGAAATTTCAATCTGGTAGAGATGGTATGCTCTATCTAAAATGGCTATCCATTCCAAAGTATAGAAAAGCATTTTCCCTAGCCAGGTTCAATGTCCTTCCCTCTAAGTTATTAGAGGGGAGATACAAGAGAATTCCACGGCACAATAGATGTTGCCCCTGCAATAATATAGAGGTAGAGAGTATTGAACATGTCTTCTTTTCTTGTAGTTATTACCAACAGGCAAGAGTAGATTTAATTTGGCCAATCACACAGCTCCTACTGGGCCAATCTACTGATTCGCTTTTAATTATTTTATTACAGGGTACAAACAAATATATAACTGAACAGGATGCCAAGTTTCTGAATCAGGCTATACTGACTAGAGCAAGAGTCGATAGTGGATCCTGTTAAAGTTATAAATATTTTTTGTAAGGTATCAATATGTTTCCCCTGTGATTTTATTATGTTTTTAACTGCTGTTATTGGTTTTTAATTGGTTTAAATATTTTATATGTTATACCTTCGGTCTAGTGACTGTAAATAAAGGTTGATTGATTGATTGATATGCTCCTCCTCAGTTCCATTGCATGGCCAAGTTGTAGCGGGGGGGGGGGACATGTGTGATTAAAAACACTGTAGAATGAATGATCAAGATTTCAGAACAGAGGATGGTAGGGATGTGTAACTTAACATAACGGATATGCCTTTCTTGAATGATTGTGCTGCCCTGTTAGCCTGTTTATTAATTATTATGCTTTTATCTTTGGTTTAAAATATTTTAAACATTTTAACTGGTGCATTTTTGTATTTGCAATTATGCATTTTAAGTTGTTTCTGTAACTGTGAAAAAATACATTTTCAATATGGTAAGTGGTATATAAATAAATAGTTACCTAGGGTAGTCTCCTGTGTCTGGCACTATGGCACTGGCTCCGTATGCTAAACAAGAAGAAATCTTCACATTAAGTACCAATGTTCTGTTCTCTTGTTTGGCACAGCAGGTATCCAACAGTGGGATGAACAATAGCTGTATAGCATCCTGGATGACTTAGGTGGCTACCTTAGGAAGGGGTAGACCATGTGTTGAAGCACCCTCCTTCTGAAGGCCACTTTGGGAGAGGCTAGAGGGTCAATCCTGTAATGTCTGGTCTACTAAGGACCATGTGACTGCACAGCAAATCATTGTTAGAGGTGTGTTTGTGGATAGAGCGACTGATGTGGCGGCTGCTTTGGTGGAATGCGCTTCTGTGTATACTAGTGGGATTTGTAAGCAAGAGAAATGCAGGCATTTATTCAATGAGCTAGTATAGAATTGGGTGCTTTCTTCCTCATGGAGGTGAGGTGGAAAGATGTGAACTGGTTGTCTGTCTGAATGATTGTGGTTGTTGTATGTAGATTTTGAATGACTTCTGATATCTTGTGCCCAGTGTGCTTGGAAGGGTAGCCAGATCTTCCAGCGCAATAGGAAAAAATAATTCATTCCTGAGATCTGTGAAATACAGAGCTGACCTTCATAAGCAACAAAGGCTCAGCCCTGAGAATTACTCTGTCCTTCCCTAAGACACAAATATATATACTGACGGACAGGATACTAAGTAGGGGTGTGCACGGACCCCCGGATCGGATCGGGACCAGATCGGGACCTCCAATTTTGTCCCAGCTCATATCGGAACAAAATCAGAGGTCCCCTGGATCGGATTGGACCCGATCCGAAAATCTGATGTCCAATTTTCGGATCGGCCGCCATTTTTCCCCATAGAAAGCTTTCCCCCAATGAAAGTCTATGGGGGAAAATGGCGGTGGGGGGTGAGTGGGGGCCTAACTCCCCCCTCCCTGTCCCTCCCCCCTCGCGTTTCTTACCTTCAGGGGCCTTCTGCTCCCGTCCGCTGACGCCCACGGGCGCCAGCGGACGGCAGCAGATGACCCTGGCAGATAAGCCCCCTCCTCCCCTTCGCGCTCCTTACTTGCCGGGGCCATCTGCTGGCACCTGTGGGCGCCAGCGGACGGCCCCCGCAGGTAAGTGGGGCCCCATCCCTCCTTGCGATCCCCCTTACCTGCTGGGCCCGTCTGCTGCCATCCGCTGCCGCCCGGGTGGCAGCAGAGGGGCCCCAGCAGGTAAGCCTCCTTACCTGCCTGGGATGTCCGCTCCCCTCCGCTCTTGGCCGCTCCTGTGAAACAGGCTTCGCGGCCTGCCCCTAAGTAGTGCGCCAGGTAATGACATCACCTGGCGCGCTACCTAGGGGTAGGCCGCGAAGCCTGCTTCGCAGAAGCGGCCAGGAGCGGAGGGGAGCAGACATCCCAGGCAGGTAAGTGGGGCCCCCTCCTCCTCCCCCTGCTTACCTGCCGGGATGGCCGCTTCCCTCCGGTGGCGCCCGCGGGCACCAGCAGACGGCAGCAGAAGGCCCCGGCAAGTAAGCAGCACGAGGGGGGGAGGCCCCCCCGATCCTCTGATCCAATCCGATCCAGTCCTTTTCGGATCGAATTGGATCGGCCGATCCAGGGGCAGGGGATGGTATCGCATAATTTTATCCGATACGGGCCGGATTGGGGTCGGATCGTGGATCGGGCCCAATCCGGTGCATACCCCAAATACTAAGTTCCAACACTTTCCTGGCTTATGTAATGGTGATCAAAAATGCCACTTGGAGAGATGGAAGTCGTAGTAGTAGAGACTTAAGTGGTTTGAAAGGTGGTTTGGGCAATGCCCAGAGGACTGTATGTAGACTTCAAGATAGAAAACTGTGAATTGTAGGTGAGTTGAGCTGAGGCACTCCTCTAAGGAATCTTTTGATGAGTTGATGGAACTTGTGAGATCTGAATACCAGTATGGGCAGTGCTGAAGAAAGTGAGGAGGCTTGGCATTTCAAGGTGTTGGGCTACACGCCAAACTTTAAGTCTGCTTGTAGGAAATCTAGAAATTCCCATAAATCCAATGTTCTATGGTCCACCTTCTTTCTCATACTCCACTAGAGGAAGGATATCTACAAAGTTTCATAGATCCTGTTTGTAGAGTGTCCTTTGGAAGCCACAGGTGTTGTAACAATGTCTTCCTTATAACCTATTTTCAGGAGGATCTCCTTTCAGTTTCCAGATGGCTAGTTGAAGCCACACTGGGTCTGGGTGATGAACTGGTCCCTGGGGTAACCAGGTTGCTCTTGATCGATAGGAACCAAGGAGGTGACAATGCCAGGTGTAGGATGACCAAGGCCACCTCGGAGTGAATCCTGTGTAGGACCTGGGGATTAAAGAACTAGGGAGCAGAGTATAATAGATTCTGGGGCCACACTGATATTAGGACATCTATGACTACTGCTCCTTCAGGCTGATATCTCAAGAACAACCTCTGGATCTTGTGATTGACTGATGAGGTGAAGAGGTCCATTATGGGATGACCTGATCCTGACTCCATTCTCCTGGTTCAAAAGTCTGGTGGCTAAGCCAGTATACTGTGGTGTTCAGAGTCTTTTTGATGAAAATGGACTGTTATGGATTGTAGGGTGTTTGGGGCTCACAATAGTAGGTCTGTGGCTTCTTGGTGGAGGTACCTGGATCTGCTTCCTCTCTCCCTATTTTTTTCCCAGTTTTTTTTCTTTTGGTATACATATAAGGATTTGTATACATCTATAACAATGATTACATATGAAATGCCAATAAGGTCCATTGTTTTGTGGCACTGGAGATGTCTGATTGTCTGTTAATTTTTCAAGCCATTTCTGGAGAAAGGGGAATAAGTCAATGGGACATATCAATAGTAGCACCTATGCGTTGCAGATAGTGTGATGAATATAAGTTTTGAGACAATTCACTAGAAATCCGTGCTGTCCCAGGCAAGTCAGGGTGAGCTGCAGGTCATGACTGGCCTTTGAAAAGATGGGAGATCAAAGCAGAACTTCATCAAGGTAAGTACAGATATGAATACCCTGTAATTGTAAGTGTATCACAAGGGTGACCATCAGTTTCATGAGGATGTCGGGGGCTGAGGTGAGAGCAAATGGTAGGGCTTGATATTGGTTATCTTTGTAGGTAAAGTACTGAAATTTGTAATGGTCTGGTAGAATGGGAATGTGCAAGGGTGCTTCAGTAAGATCTGTGGAGATGAGGACATAACTTTGGTGGAAGGATTCTCAGATAGTAACCAGGTTCTCCATCTGGAATTTGGAGTACCATACAAATTGGTTGAGGTCAGGTAAGTCATATTAGGCTCTTCTGAGGAATAAATCTGAGAAAGAATGGATGCTTATACCTGCAGTTGGTTTTAGATCTCTTGTCCCAATTGCCACTCTGAGGGGTGGGTCGGAGAGTCTGAGGAGGAGGAAGAAATGCACTCATTTCATTTGTGGGAGCATTTTTCTGAACTGGAGGGGCTTGATAAACTGAGGCTGCATCATTGACCAAAAACTTCCTTGGTGTGGAAAAGGTCTCGTACTGAGTCAAACTGCCAACTTCTCAGGAACCTAAAATGATGGTTTGGTTCGGAAGCATTGGTCTTTGGCCATCCGATATAAGGAAGGAACCGTAGCCAAGTGGACTGAATGTTCCTCATCGCAGCTGTGGCTGGACTGAATGGGATCAGTTGTGGAGCGAGCAGGGCTCGCAGAGGGGTGATTTACAATCAGGAATTTTCCTTGTGGCTGTGAAAGTATCTAGAGATTGCATCCTGAAAACTCTAATGTGCCTGAGGAAGCATTTGGTAGAAGGAGGGGACAGAGAATAGAAGCAGAGGAAAAAGCAAGGAGAGGTTGCAGGGGGAAAATGTTGGGCTCTTTTTAAAAATAAAACCAAAAGGAGATAGAGCCTAATCTAATGACAGAATGAAGAGGACAGGTGGGCCTATCTTTTGCACCAAGTAAAGGCAAAAACAAACTGAGGAGGAACAAACAGAGGGTCGTAGAAAAAATAACGTCATATGGTTCATGCCTTCCAAGCAGTAAGAAGTACCTCACTCTGCCAAACAGGAGAAACTGGGCCTTGGCAACATTATAATTTTAATCTGACGATGAGGGGAACAGAGAGCCTGGCAGGCACCCTGATAGGTCTCTGCAGGCACACTAGCACTGTGAGAGCCATGTTGAGACCACAATCCTACAAAAATTATTCAGTTCCATTAGCATATGATTGGTTTTGCAATAAAAGAGACTGAAAACATACTTTTTGTTTAAAGCACAGCAGATTCAGGACTCCTGGGTTTTGAAAAAATAATAAATATTCCGTAAAATATATTAAAACGTAAAAAAATAGATTACTTTTTGCATCTATTTTAACATCCAGAAGCAGTTACACAGAACACAGAAACATAACTAGTACAAACAACTGATTGTATTGAGTTGAATAGTTAATGTGGAAATATCAGGATTCTAATCTTTGACAATATTGCTGAAGGATCCAAATTTTCTGCAATACAGCACTACAGAGCTTTCAGTAATATTTCTATTAAGAGAGTGTTACATGTTTGTTATGGAAGACAGTCTATTCTCATGAACGACTCTCTTCAACAGCAGCTTGGACCCTACAATTGACTGAGTACAGACATCATGCTAAACTATGGTTCAGAGATATAAATGAGCCTAGGCTTCCCCTTCGCCAACCGCTCCCCTTCCCCCTCTTCCTCCTGGCCCCATGAGAAGAGGAGCTTGGAAATTTCTGCCATGTCATACAAACCTGGAAATATGGTTAATCTTAACTATGTTTAGTTTAAACAAGTCAGCTTTGTAAACCATGGTTTGAAGTTGGCTTGTTTGAAACTAAGACCCTGTTCAGATGACATGTTAAGCCACGGTGGTTAAGCATTTTGAGCTAAACATTATGGCTTAGTGTGTCATGGGAACCATGATTTAGTGTGTCGTGTGAACCGTTCCTAACCATGGCGGTTACATAACCATGGTTTAAACACACTCACTAACAATTTACTGCAAAAGGGTTAGAAGCCTAACCATGGCTTAGCAAGTTGTCAGAACAGGCCCAAAGTATTGTTAAGATGAACAGGTTTGGACAACACTGCAAGCTGTGATTAATCAGAAGGGAAAAGGGAAGCTTCTGTACTCCTGTTTGTGGAAATGCCCAGGACAGGAGTCAGTGGGTGTGAGGCTAGGCTCATTCTTGCCTCCATAAACTATAGTTTAGTGTGACATCAAAGCACAGTCATTATAAACTTATATCTTTCCTAGCATTCATTTCAAAAGATAGAACATACATTTTAACTATGCTATCTATGGCAAATTAATAAATGAAGCTATTCAGAAGTAGGGATGTACACACCCGAAAATATTGTATTTTATCGTTATTGTAATTTTGGACCAAAAAAATTATCATCTCCAATAATATTGTAGGTTAACCATATCGTCTTCACGATAATTATTGGAAATACGATATTTAATTTGCAGCCCCATTGTGCCCTATAGAGCTGGATTTTTTTTTTAGAAAAGATGCCTATAACTTCTGTATTTTCAAAGTCACAGACTTGAAACTTGGTCACAATGCTTATGGGGTATGCCTAAGTATGTGTATGAAATTTGAGATCGATCCCTCCAACCCTCAATTTTATATGAATTTATTAAAGATCATTTAAGTTCTGACAGGTCAAAAGTTGCACGATCTTTCAAAAATTCATATAAAATACAGGGGTGGAGGAACTGATCTGAAATTTGGCACATATGTGTAGCAACATGTGCTAGACATGTGTATGAAATTTGAGATCGATCCCTCCAACCCCCAATTTTATATGAATTTATTAAAGATCCTACAACTTTTTGATAGGTCTGAATGAACACACGTGGCGAGCTGTCATTCTGACCTGCCAGAACTTAAACGATCTTTAATAAATTCATATAAAATCGAGGGTTGGAGGGATCAATCTCAAATTTCATACACATACTTAGGAATACCCCATAAGCCCTGTGACCAAGTTTCAAGCCTCTAACTTTGAAAATACAGAAGTTATAGGTTTATTTATATGGCAGGCCGATAATCCGATATAATTGGGCTGAAAATTATTGTCTCTGATGATTATCATAGGAAGTTGTATTGTATCGTTATTGGACATTTTTACGATACACATCCCTATTCAGAAGTATTCTCAGTAGGTGCTCCACAATTACATGACTGCTTCTGTACGCAGTTCCAAGCCAAGAATTTTATGGAAACAAGAAATCTTTTCTATACTACATTTCAAAAGACAAATTAAACTTTGTTTCAAACACATATGCTACCGACTCTTTGGCCATGGCAGGAAGCAGGATTCTAAACATCACAAATAAGAATCTCTTTACTTCCCTTTGGCCCTTCTCTAGACAAGCTTGAGGGTTAGGTTGCATATTCCTGTAGGAAAATTCTTTTGACCTCAGTCACTGTTAATGTGACTAAAGCCCTTGCACTACTGAAGGGACATCAATAAACCGAGGCCAACTCTTTGCCATTTCTATGGGAGTTTGCTAAATTGCATCCTTCCATGCTTCCCAAGAGCCTGTAATATATCACAGGCTTCCCCTTCTAGGCTCCAATGGTCTTGGAAACACTACAAATATAACTTGTGGAATACTGTACAGGACACTGCCCTTAACAAGACCAAGCCCTCTGGCCAGTGTCAAATAAACTGTCACTATAAAGTACTTGTATCCAAGCCAGATATTTATTGCTATTGATCGACCTGATCCTAGAGAAAGACTTTTGTTCTTCCAGCCCAGGACTTTGACCTCAATTAAGTTATGAATTTCAATCCGATAGACTGTTCCACTTACCCTGCTGCTCTCTCTGACTGGATTAATTAGAATTAGCTAGGCCACCCTCGAATGTCTCATGGATCATATTATTATAATAATAAATATAGAAATGGCAACAGTATACAAGAAAGAATTTTGAAAGATTGCCCATGCAAGTACATCATTCAGAATCTGCCAATACTAATTTATCTGAATTTGATTACCTCATTTGCTGCTTTTTATTTCTATTAGAACAGAGTCCTCCTTGACATTATCCAAGCTCCAAAGTTCTCCCCTCCACATAAAGACAGTCACGTTGGCACTTACTTTCACGTAACGTTCCCTAGTTGCAGGTTCTAAATGCTATTACAGCACTCCATCAGAACTACAGACAGCAACAAGAGAACAGTCATTAAGCACTTAGTAATCTAAAAGGGGTTCATAGATAATACCATTTCCCATTACCACAGAGAGAGGTAATGGAAACAGGATAGAGAAACCTTGCACATAGTCCTGAATCTTTATTATAAAGCATTTGATATAGACTTTTCATGTAGTTATTTAACTGGCTTGTAGACAAAAACTACCACCTTCATAAAGGTAAAGTCCAATCTTGGCATCAGAGTATACATCATTTTATGAATTTTCTTATGCTTGTGGGATGGTTATAAAATAGGCTTTAAACCAAGCATGTTTGATTGGCTAATGGAAATATCTGAACTCCATGAGGTTAAACCCTGATAGATACAGTATTCTAATATATGATTAATAATCTTTATATAAAGGTTTATACAGTTCAGATTGTCAGACTATGCTGAAACAGAAATGTTTTAATCAGTCAGATCACGTCAACATCCAGGTCAACCATCTATAAAAAGGTTAAAGTTATGCAACTGTGTCCTGGTAGAATGGGAACCTAGTTTGCATAATGACTGCTAGATGATTTAACAGGAAAATTCATTCTCCTGACAATCTACCAAAACTTATGTCTCTGAAGGATCCCCCACCCCTCCCAAAAATTTATCTGAGTATTGTTTTGGTAAATTTTAATGGAAGAAGAATAAAGGCATTCTTATGGTGGTAATGATGATAGATTAGTTGTATATGCTGCACATTTCTATTTTAGGATTGTATGACTGAGGAATGATTTAATTTTTAATTCTAATTAAATAAAGAATAAAATTCCATCTACGAACACTGTGAAAGTGGCACTAGAAAACTATACTAAGATATGTATACCATAACTACAATGAGGTTTGTTTTCTACTTTTTTCGCAGATTCAGCAAGTAGCAACATTACCAACTTTGGTTGGTATGCCAGCTATGCCCATTCCTGGATAGGGATAGCCTAGCCAGAGTCATTCATGCACTGGTAACTTCACGATTAGACTACTGTAATGCGCTCTATGTGGGGCTACCCATGTGTGTGGTTCGGAAGATGCAGCTTGTGCAGAACGCAGCACCTAGGGTGCTCACGGGGGACGCTTAGCTCTGCCCACAGAAAACCTGTGCTAAAGAACTGCACTGGCTGCCTGTTAGCTACTGAGCCATGTACAAGGTTATGTTATTATCCTATAAAGCCCTAAACAACTTGGGACCAGGATACCTAGCAGATCGCCTTCCCTTATACACACCCAGACAATATTTACGATCATCAGAGGAGGTCCTGCTCGTCATCCCACGACGAACAGAATCTCCGTGTAAAACAAAAAAGGAAGGGAAAAACATTTCTAGCCCTCATTATTTAGGAGATACATCAACACTTTACTGCAAAATACTTGAATCCCAAGGGATATAAAGGATGCAAATGTATTGTCCTGACTACATCACGTATTTATCTCTTTCATGTTGTTTCTCCTTCAGCTTAGCTATGGAAGATTCCTTTAAGTCTACTTATATAAACTTACCAGCTTTCCAGGCTACGTCATACATCTGAATAAGTCATTTTAGGGCTTATTCTGTGATGGTGATGACATAGAAAAAATAGTCTGTCTTCACCACAGTATGCATGTGTGTGTGTGTGTGTGTGTGTGTGTGTGTATATATATATACGTGTGTGTGTGTGTGTGTGTGTGTGTGTATCTATCTATCTATCTATCTATCTATCTATCTATCTATCTATCTATCACCACAGTATGTCTTCATTGGCATAGTGCCGACCAGCGGAGACTCCAGATTAAAAGCAGGATCTACAGTGGTGACTGAAGCCTCAATTTGTCATATTCTTTAGATAGGTTTCAGGTTATTCAACCCAAGGATAAGGAAAGGTTGATGAAAAGGCTGAGGCAAACCACTTGCTTGTAAAGACTCATGTCCTTCCTGGCTGATCAATACTACCAGACAGGGACTGGCCACATGGGTGGCGGTCGTAAATGCCTCCCTAGAGGAGGCCTGTGTTCCTACTATATTGAAGAGGCAGTGATGAGACTTCTACTTTAAAAAAATCATCACTTGATCTTACCAACTTGATCTTGTCAATTATCAGCCTTTTTTGTATATTGTGTTACATTAAGTACTGGATATTGAACTCTAAGTTTTCTTGGAGGAAACTGATTGTTTTGATCAGGGGTGGGCAACTTTGGGGTGTCGGGGGCCAATTTCAGCTGCACTCTCCCTGCTGCCTATGCATCACGAAAATGGATGGGAGGAGAAAAACCAAAGTAAATGTGTCCATTCTAAGCCTCCATAGTCATTTGCCACTGAAGTTCGATGGCAAACTGCAACTTCCCCCCTCTTTTTAAAAGAAAAAAATAGGGGCAATGGGTCAGATGGAGATGACCCTGGGGGCAGTGGGGCCTGCATGGAGCCTGCCCCATTTTACATTCTTACCAGTCAGATGTGGGGCTGGGACTGAAATTACTTTGGTGGAGCTAGTCAGTGCATTATTCTTGGTTTTGCTGGTCCTCTCAACAACTTTCAGTACCATCAACTATGGTATCCTTCTGGGACACCTGGCCGGTATGGGGCTGTGCTGAGGTGGCTTCAGTCATATATAGCTGAATGTTCCAGAGAGTGATGCTGGGGGATTATGGTTTGGCCCCTTGTCTTATAGGGTTCTGCAGGGGTGGCAGTCTGCAGGCAGAAGTCCACAGGGAAGAGCAGTGGTGGTGGCAGTGGCAGCAGCAAGCAGGCAGGCAGGCAGGCAGGCAGGCAGGCAGGCAGGCAGGCAGGCAAAGTCCTCTCCTTCCTGGGCAACGGGCCTCCCTCTCCTGCAGATGAGGGCTCAATGTGCCCACGCTCAAGTTTTTCAGGGGCAGTGAAAGCGGCAAAGGAACATCACATCTCTGCCTCTATTGCATCTCCTTCTAAGTAACCACTCCTGAAGAAATCCTCTCTCGATTGGAAGATCTTAGCAATTTTAAGTCAGTGACGAATGCTTGAGCGGGTGGTTGCCAACTAGCTCTAGATGCTCTTGGATTAGACCGATTATCTGGATCCATTTCCTCTCCTAATTTACAATAGTATCTAATACGTTGAAGTGCTTCACAAATAAACTATACAGTATCTACTCTACAATCCCATGAAATGAACCTGCAGTATCTTTGAACAAATCATGTAGGGGTCTGAGAGATAAATGCCAGACAATCCTCCCTCAAACCCAATGCCCACCCCAACAAAAGAATTCCACAAGCTATCCTGCGTAATGAATGCCCTAAAACAGTTGCCCTAAAACAGTCTTCACCATTGCAACCTGCTTGTTCATCTGCCCAGGTGGTAGGGAGAAGGAGGAGCAATAGATGCCACTGCCTATTCGTTCACTGGCTCTCTGCCTACCAAACAAGCAAGCTATAGCAGTGACGAGAAAGAGAGACTATGGGGAGAAGTCGCAGCTGGGGACAACCCTGGTGAGAAAAACAACTTAATTCCAAAGGTTCAATTATCACCACTTTCCAAACTTCAGCTGTCTCCAGAATCAGTGAGCGAGAAAGCTGAGGCAGGCCAGGGAACGGTTTTAGCAGTGCTGAAGGGGAAAATGTCTAGAATTTCCCCAAGTACAACAGTGCAGCGCTATGCTGAATAGAGAGGCTGCAAAGCCCTTCCTTTCAGCCCACTGGCTCTAGGTCTGGGCCATAAATTGTGCTTCTCTGGCACTGAGAACTAGAAGCAGCAGAGTTACAGCCCGTGGTCTTGCCTTTTCCAGGAATCCACTCTCCATGGCCCTCTCCTAACCCTGCAGAACATACTAACATTATAACAGGGAAAGGATTACAGTACATTAACCTAATCAAGGAGTAAAACTGGATTGCTCAAATGGCCATACCTGCCCAAAGAATCCATTCTGTCTTTTCTCAGGTTAATGTTATAAGCCGGTTTACCTTCAATGTTGGGCAATTGCCACCCGCCCATTAAATGTAGACAGCAGCAGAAGTCTGTAAACAGCAACATGAAGAATTCCCTTTTAACTCCAAATAAACCCTTTTGTCAAAGACAGCTCTATGGAGTGACAGGGTGCAAATATGATTGATGCCAGGTTGAAAAGTAGGGATTTGTCAATACTAAGTAAAGACAGCAGGCATACATGTTCTTCCTTGCTTCAAGATGAAGCCCAGGATTAAAGGAAGCAATTTGTGGCTAGAGCCCCTCTGTTATGATGCGCTCACCTGGAAAAGTGATTCAGCTGCCGGAGGAATCCTGTTTTATTCTTGAACAACAGCTTGCATTTTCACACCAGATTTTTTTAAAAAAGCAGATAGTCCCCAAGAGGGCTTAGGCCTTTTGGACAATGACTTCTAAAATTATACTGGTGATTTAGCACATTAGACACATGCTTTTCAAATGACTAAATCATCAAATCTAAGTAAACAGCAAGAAGACGAGGATAATTAAACAGAACATAGGGGCACCAGAGAACGTTCAACACCACATTAAAATGTTTATTAAAATGTATGCCTGGGGGAGTGCATTTCATGATTCCATCCACAAACGTTGTTAAAAGTTACTGGGGATTTTAAAAATATTTTTAATGGCTGTGTGTCATTAAACCATAGCTTAGCTCAGTAGGTCTTGGGTTAGTACATTTCCTCTCCCCCTCCAGTATGGCCATGAGAAGGGCTTTGGAAGCTTTCACTTTCATTTTACATTAACTGCAGTTTGCAGCAATATCTCAATCTGACACACAGACCCTGTTCAGAACACACCTTAAACCATGGCTTTAACCCCTATGAATAAAGCTTTTTGCCTTATTCACCGTGGTTTTAGGTGTCTTCTGAACAGGGCCACAGTAGTTTATCTTAACAATGGTTAGTGAAAGCAAGCCAATTTCAAACTGTGGTTTAAAAAGTTGGCTTGTTTCCACTAACCATAGTTCAGGGTTCAAATGACATGTTAAACTGTGGTTAATCTGAAACAAAAGAGGAAGCTATTGATTAAAGTGATGTCCAAATGTGTCCAATGACAGCTATATGAAATGGATTGAAGTTTTGATAGAATAGATTTTAGCAGATGTGTTGATTATGTAGATAAATTTCTAGATCATTTGATAAATCTCTACGGCAAATACATTTGGCTCCTCAACTGCTGCCATATTAGCTCAGACATATCTAAGTGTGCAGGTCGAGTGATCATGACTAACTCCTAAAATTATGGTATCGCAACAATAGCAGGATGCACCAGTCAGTGCACCTCTGTCTAAATATTTCCCAAGAGCAGCATGTTTTAGGAATTGGTTATAGGATACTGAGGTTTGAAAATAAAGTTCGCCATATAGTCCACTGATAATAATGTAGCTAAATTCATAGGCCTTGCACATTCTTTCAAGTGCAGCTCCAAATGCTAAATATAAAACACACATTGACAGGAATACAAAGGGAAATAGGACATAACTTCAAAACCTACCATTTCTTTCTTGACATTAAAGAAGTTTCATTTATAGTGACACCGTACATCACAAGTGACTGCAGTTTTTCCATAATTCATGGGATTAAAGAATGTTACATGGAAAGAAAAGTACATACCAAATCCAGTGTGCTTTGGAAGGCAGAAGAGCACCCTCTCCTCAAAAGAACCAAATGATCTCTGCGATGCTGGCTGTTTACATCCCAAAGTTAAGGGTATAACCCAAGAGAAATCCCTGCAGTATCTAAAAAGCATTTTAAAGTTCCAGCAGGAACTTGTGAAATACTTTGAACCATGTTTCTGCTGAAAAGGTTTTTCCCCCTCAGAAGATATAAACAGCATCTGCTGAGTACTGACCACTTAGCATCCAACCTGCTGCCAACCTGCATTCTTCAGAGAGACCTGCGAGAGAAATCTGGAGCTGGGCCACTTCTAATAACTGTGACTGGCACCAAGTCAATGCTTTAATGCAGAAAGCTACCCTCTGTCACTAAGCAGATCTTTCCTTTCTTTTTGGTTAATGGATTTCACACCCATTGGCAACAGTGTAAACAGTGTGGGCATAGATGCTGCAGCCCTCGAACAGCAAAGCTGAGAAATCAAAGGTAAAAACTAATTTTGGGCAATGTACTTTGCAGGTACAAGCTTCCTTGTACAACTGGGTATGTTGGTGCCTTTTCTGTCTTCCTCTCTCGGTTGTCTTCAGCAGGCCTATAGTTAGAAATTTTGGAGTGGAGGTGCTCTGGGAGCCACAGAAGGGAGGGATCAAGTTTATTTATTATTTATTTATTAAAACATTTCTATCCCGCCTTGTATCACAAGGAACTCAGGGTGGCGTACAGATAAAATCATACAAACAATATTGGCAGGACTGTGGAAGGGAGAGGAAGAGCTGAACTTCCCTCGTTCAGCTTCTCTCGCAGCGCTCCCTGTGCTGAGCTGCTCGGACTTATCCATGCATTAATAGCACCTTTAAGTCCCCCATCTGCTGGGAGGCGAGGGGGGAGGGGGAGAAACACGCAATCTCTCCAAGGTTGGGGAAACGATGCATCTTCCCCCTTCACGCCAATGGTGGCCAACATTAGCATGGAGGAAGAAGAGATGCAACCTCTCCAGCCCTGGAGAAACCGTGCGCCTCTGTCACCCCTGCTGCTGATGGGGGCCCTAAAGGCTCTATTAATGCAAGTGTTAAGAAGGCCTTTAAGGCCTCCTTGGGGAGGGGGGAACATGCAATTTCTCCAAGGCTGAGGAAGTTACATACACCCCCCCAATGCGGTAATGGCGGCAGCTACCATTAACACAGCGAGAAAAAGGGCCAGGCGGGCGGCTGTTGTGTGCTCACAAACCCCGGGAGCGCTGAGCAGGGGCTCGCTGAGCCCAGTTCATGGGGGGGGGGGGGGGCGCGGCAAGGTGGCAGGAGCGCTTGCAGGGCAAACACTCCCTGGCTCGCCAACCCCTACAGTGAATGTCTTTCAATCAAACTAAGTGCAACCATCTTTGTTTTTAGTTCACTTTCTAGGAAGAACACAAGAGATTCCCACACCAGCATACGGGCACAGCATGCAATAATACAGACATTCCAACCCATTTCTGATTTGTGTAAACCAGCCTTCCTCAACCTGCTTTGGATTACAACTCCTAGCATTCTTGTCCATTGGCAGTGCTGCCTGGGGCTGATGGGAGTAGAAGTCCATAACATCTGGTGAACACCTGGTTGGGGAAGGCTGGAATTATTGAGAACAGCAAAAACCTAATTCCAAATAGCTTGTGTCTTGGGGCCAAATTATGTGAATGTGATTAACATATATGTGGAGATGCCTGAAATTTCACAAAGCTTCTACTCGAAATGCAAAGAGCAACTTTGGAGATGCATTTTTTTCTTAGAGAATAGTAATTGCATGTGATTTCTGGAAATTCTAATCTGAAAGAGCAGCACCTTATTTAAAATATCTAGTATACAAGTTAAGAGCAACTTGAGGCTAATAGCACAAATCTTCCTATGTTGTGCATATATACCAATCAAAGAAAAGTAAAGTTGGATATAATCATGCTCCACACAGAAAGCAAAGTGTTTCTTGGGAAACTAAATACATGAATTGAGTTTGCAGAAGATGAAATCATTCTGAGAATTGACCATGAATTCAGTCATTCACTGGGGGGGGGGGGGGAATGGTTCAAACCCTTTCAAATTAAATACTGCTTGCCCAAACCAGTTGAGCACTGGTACACTAACCACACATAGATGAATTTCACAGAGTTAATAGAGCCCTATTCCCCCTGTGCTTGCACCGGCAGTGGGATGTGTGGCAAGAATAGGAAAACAGGGCTATGCCCATTTTCAAGTAGATTTGGGACTTCTAAAAAAGAGAGAGGGAGAGGGAGACAATAAAACAGAATATTCAAGGTATGGTGACTTCTGCATCCAGAAAAACTCCACACACACACACACACACACACACACCAGTAAACACAAACAAACAAACTTGTTTTCTAACTGTTTACTTGTTTTTCCTACCTTAACCTTCATGGAACAAAAGCAAAGAAATGGACTTTAATTGTTTTTTTTGGGGGGAGGGGCAGTTATTTACTATACCAAATGACATTCAAATTAATCTTGAACTAGTAAATTGTCCCCGAAATAAAGCAATGTGTGTGCTTACATTCTGCTTACTTATCTTGTGGGGCATTTTTACCCAATTATGTTAAACATTGGCTGATTATTATTTTTTAAGGTACACAATGGCAAATTTCTTTTTTGTTTGTTTGTCGTTGGGTTGTTGTTGTTGTCGCAGGCTGTTCTTGATTTTCAGAAAGAAAACTCTGTATGGAGTATTAATTGGAAAAAAGTTTACCCCCATTTAGATGACTAAATGGTGAAGTCACAGTGACCTGGTTCATACAACCCGACAATCCACCATAGCTTAATTTACCTGTGGAGGCTGCTGTGTCATGCTGGGCAACTATGGGCACTATTTTTACAGGGTGCATATGGGTGCCCACTTGCCATGGTTTGCTATGTCATGTGAACCCAGGGGACAGGGGTTGTTTGAAGGTTAGACAATCCTCAAATAACCCATGGCTTGGTTTAGGTTTATTTGAGGGTTGTCTAATCCACAAACAATTCCTGTGAACTGCATTCGCACAACACTACAAGCCTCAGCATGCTGGGTTTCTGCAGATGCCATGTAAAAATGGCCCTCGCAGTGCCAGCCATAATGCAACTGCCTCTGTGAGTAAATTAAGTCAAGGTGGGCTGTCAGTCCCAGGGGTAGCGTGGGAGGAGGAGTCTGCAGGTCATGTGATGGTTACAGAAGGCCTCTGCTTCACTCCTTCCTTGCCCTTTACTCATGCCACAATCCAGCTCCAGTGGAAACATTATGTCACTTTGAGGGAGATTCTCTCATACCCAAATTTTGATTCCTGATACCCCTCTTTCAAGGAGGCCAAAAGTTATTGGTGTAGCTGACCTATGTTCTTTATTTTAAAGCTTACTCATAACTGTACCTATATAAAGAGAATGTCAAATGGAACCATGGGAGGGCAGGTAGGATGGGGCTGAACAGATGGTGTGTGTGTGTAGAGCTATTGGGAAACATTAGCCAGCACTAAATGCAGGTTTTGAGTTACATGGAATGTATAACTGCATCACATTGGAAGATGACAGAATGAAAAGAGACATAAAAGCATTTTAGAGGCACAGAATGAAAAGAAGAAAGAGAATGGAAAGAAATACTAAGGCATCTTTGACATATCCATAATTTCTACTTCATTTCTGGCTAATGGTGGAAATTAGTCTTGAGATAGTTGATAAAATCAGCCTGTCTGTGCTGGGTTAGTACCATGATCTGTGGCCAAGCAAGTACTTCTAAAATTGATTTTTCTTTTTGGCAACCAATGGTCCAGTCAATAATAATGTTGTTTGAGAAGGATTGAGTCATGAGGGAGATGAACCTTCCCTTCCATTTATTATGTTTGTATTGTCTCTATTTGAAAGGAATCCCTCCCCCACCCCCAAATACGTGCATGAGTGTACTATAAAGAAATGGCTATTCTGCATCTTAGTCTCCAGCAGCACTCTGATTCACAAGGGCCTTAGAGTTTAAACTCACAGAACACTTTCACTCTGCAAAAGGAAAGGTTATATTAAGGCAACAAAAACTCCACCCCTTCTAAATAAAAACTGAAACTAAATGATCAGCTGTCTTTCAAAAATGACTGTCGAAAATGGATCAAGACCAGAGAAGGAGGCAACAACATGGCCCTCACTGAGGTTGAAGAAATGCAGCAAAACACAAAATAATGTCAAGATACAAGGTAACATGACACAAAGGTAGCATTTTTGGTGCCAGCTCCATGTTACCTGTAAGATATAACTCTGCCTGAGTAAAGCAAAGAATCCATTTTTGAAGTGTACATTAGGCTATTAATTCCAACAAAATTCAAAGGACTAGCTATTTTACGTATTTAAAAGTTGTGGAACCAAATTAGCCAAATTACACACTAATGATGCCCTTCAACGCCATAAAGGAAAATTTTGCTAGATAGTATACGGTAATACACCCAGAACAATACAGAAGCAGCACACATTTATCTTTCCTGGGAAAGGAATAAAATGTATATTTGCATCATTTTAACAACTGGCTATCTGGTAATATAAGAACAAAGAAATGCTGAAAGTTTAGAAGCAGAGACACACTGCAGTTTGGGATATTATTACAGAGAATGCACAATTTTGTTACCGATTCTTCACAGTATTGAGAGTGTTACATGTGTTTCTATAGACTTACTTTGGGAGTTAATGTGCTTTTATGATTTTTAGCTATTTTACTGATATAATTATATCCAGGTTATGAGCTGCTTTAAGGATACTATAGCAGAATCTAAAAGGTAAGATTGAAATGTTTAAATTAAATAAAACAAACTGGGAATCAACAAATGACTGTGCCAGTTTTGCTGTCCAAATTCCTTCATGTGTTAACATACACAGGTACAAATGTCTTCTTGATTATTTCTCTATATTGGTAGAACTAATAAATTATATACACCTGTGAAAAGACTGATTTCTCCTTACAAAGGCATTCTAATTCTACCTTAATATGTAACGTTTACACAGATTACCCCTGATCTATAATGTTTACACACATTAAACAGAGACTAGACTATTCTTATAGTTTGGCTTATCTAAATACCTTGCAATTTGCCTTGTACTGAAGTTAAACTCACCCGCCAGTTATTCCTAGAACTTGGACTTCTGCTATAGAAAAATGACATTGTTAACACTAGTCCCCAGCATACAAGACAGTAAAAGGTCACAGACGAGGATATGCAATCTGCTCTTGATGACTTATTACCATTTAATCTATCAATTTGCTCTAAAACCTTGCCTACAGACATTCAATCTGTGAGAATGTTTCAGATTTATCACCTTCCAGAGGTCTTCCTCCATCATCTTGTTCAAGGAAGGTTCTAAAAAAGTGTTCCATTTCTCTGCAATATCTTCATGAACCTTGAGTATTAATCTTACAGCTTGGTAGGTGTGATAGCCTTATCAATTCCCTTGTAGGTTTCCCACATCTAATATGTTAATTGTGATTATGGCTCCTTTTTGCTTCAGATTGCTACTGGTCAAAATACCTTTTAAAGTATTCATTCATGACATTTCTATACCACTCAATAGCTGAACCAAAGCTCTCTGGGTGGTTCACAAAAATTTAAACTCTAAAATACAACATAAACAAATACTAAACCTTTAACATACAAAAATTTTAAACAGTTTGAAACAATTTTATTAACAATAAAATACCAGGACAACTAACATTAAAAAGCCCCATCACACATGGCCAAATACCTGGGAGTAGAAGGAATTTTTCACCTGGCACAGAGAGGATGGCAAGGTTGGTGCCAGGCAGACTTCACTAGGGAGCGCATTCCATGATCAGTGGCTAACACTCCGTTGTTGCCATCCTCCAAACCTACTTTGGGGGAGCTATCTGGAGAAGGGCCTTAGTCGATGAGCATAGTGTACGGTTAGGTTTATGTTAGGTTTATGTCGGGAGAGGAGCTCCATCGTGTATTGTGGTTCCAAGCCAAGTCAAAACCAGCACCTCGAATTGGGCTTAGAAACATACAGGTAGCCAGTGCATGTGAGACAGAATTGGTGTTACGTATTCAGATTTTCTGTTTCCTGCTATCAACATGGCCACATTTTGCACAAGCTGCAGCTTCTGAACCATCTTCAAAGGCAGCACCACATAGAGTACATTGCAGCAATCTAACTGGGAGCTTACCAAAGCATAGACTGCTGAAGCCAGGTTATCCCTGTCCATAAGGGCATAGCTCAGCCACGGGTCGAAGTTTGTAGAAGGTACTCCATGCTACTGAGGCAACAATGATAACTCCAGGATAACCTCCAAGTTATGCACCTGCTCCTTCAGGGCGAGTGCAACCTCATCTAGAACAGGCTGGACACCCTCCATCCTGACAGAACAACCATCGACTAACAGCATCTCGTCTTGTCTGGTTTTGGTTCCAGTTTCAATTTATAAGCCCAACTACAGTCCACTGTTGCGACAGGGCACTGATCTAGCACATCCAGAACTTAACCTGACAAGGATGAAAAGGAGAAATAGAGCTGCCTGTCATCAGCATACTGATGGCAACAGACTTTGAAACACTGGATGACCCCACTCAACAGTTTCATTTTCAATAGTATTGGGGACCATTTAACCAACCTCTGCAGAGCCCCATATTAGAAAATCCATTAACCCGAACAATGCTCTTCAAGATGTTGGAGGATATTGGATATCTGCAGCCATCTATCCAAGTAGAAGCAAAATCACTGCAATGTAGTACCGAGCACTCCCAACTCAGACAATCGCCGCAGGTATAAACCACAGTTGATGGTACTGAAAGGCTCCAGGAGATCAAGAGGAATCAACAAGGCCATACTCCCTGTCTTTCTCCTGATAAAGGCAATCCTATAGTGCAAACAAGGCCATTTTCCTGGTAAGCCTGGCCTGAGCCCCAACTGAAATGGATCTCATCCTAATAATAGTTCTCATCCAGGAGTGGGTTGGCAATCACCTGCTCAAGGACCCTGCCCAGGGAAGGAACATTCACCACTGGCCTAAAGTTGTTAAGATCTTCCAGGTCCAGAGAGAATTTCTTCAGGAGCGGTCTCAGCATTATCTCTTTCAGGCGGCACCGAACAACTCCTTCTCGCAAGGAGGCACTAATCACTTCCCTGCCCCAGTTAGCTGTTCCCTCCCTGTGAGATTTAATAAGCCATGAGGGGCAAGGATTCAATATGGAAGTGGTCACATAAACCTGTCCAAGCAATTTCTCAATGTCCTTGAACTGTACCAACTGAAACAAAACTGGAGTACAAGACTACTTTGGAAATCTCACCTAATTCCCCTGCCATAAAATGGAGTCTAAATCCTGGTGGATGCAGGAGATTTAATCCTGGAAGTGCCTCGCGAATTTGTCACAGTAGGCATTTGATAGTTCCGTAACCTCCTTAGGATCAGCATATAATAACCCCCAAACAAAAGCTCCACTGGATGACATACAGAGGATGCAATAGAGGTGGAGTAGTAATGTTTCTTCGCTGCCTTCATTGTCCCTAAATAAGCTCAAATATGGATACACATCAATGTTCAATTGCGTCTGTTGGAAGTTCTCCTCCATGTATGCTAGTCCTCTCCTCACCTGTTTCATTGCTCTCAGCTCCAGTATATACCATGAAGTTGTACGAGAGCTACTAAATAGGAGAAGGTGGTCAGGAGCAATCTTGTCAACCGCCTGGGCCATTTCTGCATTACATATATCGACTAAAGGCTCAATAGGAGAGGCAGCGATTGTCAGTCAGAAAACTCCCAGAGTCCTCTAGAAATCATCTGGATCCATTAGCCTTCGGGTGGAACTATCTTAATAGGGGGAAAGCTGCTATAAGTCCAAATCTCAATAGAAGGTGATGTGACAATGACAAAGAGACCACTTTAAAATCTCCTCTCCTTCAGCTAACCATCTCCATAGCTGGTTGAAAAAATCAAGTCTAGAGTGCGCCCTGCTACACATGCTGTGCCGATGGCATATTGGGAAAGTCCCATGGTTTACTCCAGATAAAGCACCCTCAGTGTGAATGTTGATGTCCCCCAGAACCAGCAGTCTGGGGAACCTCTTCATCACATCTGAGACCATAGTTCAAGTACAGAGACTGCTGAGCAGCAGGGTGGGCTGTACACCAGCAGAATCCCCGATCTGTTCTGGTGAGCCAAGACAAGATGCAAACACTCCAGGCTAGTAGTCAAACAGACAGGGAACGGAGAGAGAGTGAAAAAATTCCTATAGACTATGGCAACCCTCTCCACAACCCTCACGTCTACCCTGATGCTGAACCAAGTACCCAGTGGGCACAACATATTTGAGTTATACATACCAGATGGGCTGCCTCATCCACTATTAGATCATGAATGAGGGAGATTTTATTATGCACCCATCTGGCATTTAAGAGCAACATTCAGGGATCCGAGGATAGACTGATATGGCAACAATCAAACCTCTGGGTGGGAGGAGGGCCAGAACACAGCACAGCTGTTAACTATCAATCCGTATTCCCCTTACCTGGCTCTAGCCCCCTTCTAATGTCATAACGCCCCCAACTGTCACTACACTAGTTGGCCCCCCCAATATCCCCTCCCCCAGGCACATAATCAGGACTATGAAGGAAACTATTCCCCCACCAAAAACTCTAAAAAACCCAAATTGGCCAGGTGTACTCCAGCTAGTGTCACACAAAGCCCCACCAATGCTGGGGCTTGAGGAGCATCTCATTCCCACCGCCATTTGCCATGGCCCTCCCACAGTGAGGCAAGTCGAACGTGGAATAGGGCATCAGTGTCTACAGTGTTTAATAAATAAATGAATAAAAATAATGTTTTTATGATTGAGTAGTCAATAAATGTTCACCTTTTAAAAACACACACACCTGGGTGCACACTCTAATGAAATGTGCTGCACACGCCTATGTGCAGATGTTAAACAGCATCAGTGATAACCCTGAGCCCAGAGGAAGCCGCTTCTTAACTCCTAGGAAGGCAACATGCTCTCTCCAGTGATCACACTCTGCACCCCACTGGACAAAAAGAATCAAAAGAAAAAAGAATTAATCCGCTAGAGGGCTTTCCCTGAAGCACCTGCCATTTCAAGGTCCGAGAGGCAATGCGACAAAATAAGGAAGATTGGAGGGGGAAATCTTGGGGGGGGGGGGGGGGAAACGCCAACAGTTCAAGCAAGATCAGTATGGATGATGATGATGATTAAAAATTACATTTATATACTGCCCCATAGCCGAAGCTCTCTGGGCAGTTTACAAAAATGAATTCTCATGATCAGCCTCCAAAGAGCATATACCTGAAAGACCAACGCCATCTCTGACTCATATAAAATGCAGAAACCAGATCAAAGAAATTCAGGTAAACCTGGAGATTCTCAGCCATGCATGCTTACGAAGCTTGGCCAGAAACAGAAGATTGGACACAGGCTGGAAGTTTCCCAAATCCTCCTTGTTCAATTATGGCCTTTTAGAAGTAGTCAAACCATTGCTTCCTTCAGAACCAAGGGAAGCTCACTCGGTTGAAACAGAAGCCTGACCAAAATGCCACACACCTGCTACCCACCAGCTTTAACTAACCAAGAGGGACAACAGGACTTCAGCTTTTACATTGTTGCTTTTACAACCGCAGGTATCCTCTTCACATCATCAAGAAAGACCAGAACAAACTACATTTGGTTGGTCCAACAAAAGGATATCGTTTAAATCTATTCAAAATAATTGGTATTTTAAGAAGGCAGAAGTATTTCTTTAGGGAATGAAGATTAACTCCCCAGAATTAATTTGCTATTCAACAGGAATCTCTCCCCTTTTACCAAGTTGGGAAAAAAGAGGATACTGGGTCAAACACACAGCTCACAGGCTGCAAGCAAACTGAGAAGCAATGGGGAGAACCCTAACAGACATAACGTTTATGTTTTTTTACAGCAGCCATCATCTCCATTACACAAAGAATGTAACAGTTTTACTAACAGATGAGGAGAAATATATTCTGTGGCTGCATTCAAATAACTTTCAGGTAATCTACCTTCATTCTGGGGCTCAGAGGGTGGCAACATGAGAGGGGGCTTTTTTGGTAATGCTCCCCCGCCGGCTGTGGGATGCTCTCTCAAGGGACGCTTGCCTGGTGCCCACACTGCTGTCTTTCCAGCACCAGGCTAAACCTTTCCTGTTCTCAGTTTTATAATCCTAGTCCCTGCAATGTGATATTGTAGTTTCCTATGTTGGCACATCTATTAGTTTTAAATTGTTGGTTTATCATTGTATCATGTAAAATGCCCGGAAAAGCTAACTTTATAAGGCATTTAATAAATAAATAAATTAATTAAATAAATAAATAAATATGCAATACTAAAGCACAGTGTAATATCATATGAATAAGCCTCAGGTCTCCCCTACCCTCTGTTCCAAAAGCATGATCAAGAATGGGAGTTTGGAAGCTTTTGCTCTTATTTTCAGTCTAACTGCAGTCTGCCATTATGTATGAACCCACACAAATTGTGGTTAGTCTTAACTAAGGTTTAGGGCAGAGGCGGGCAACCCACGCCCTCCCTCTGTGCAGCCAAGACACCTCCAATACCTTTGTGCTGCTGCCATCAGAGGATAAAAACAGGAGGGGGAAGCTTTGAAAGCACAGATCTTACCAGATCCAGGTGTTCAAAGCCTTCCCTGCCTGAGAAGGAAAAACACAGTGCTTTAAAAGCAAAAATCATAATGGTCTGCACTTTCAAAGGGATTCCCACCCAGGCTGGGATGGAGCAGCCTCCTCTCTTCTTAAGCAGAGAGAGAATAGTACTGATCACCTGAGTAGTGCAGGGAGAGTGTCCATAGGAAAGGAGAGGTTTAATCTTTCCCTCTTCTCATGAGCCTGATTAAGATCCCGCACCCCCTTCCACACTTTGCTAATATGCTTAGGAAAAAGTTTGATAACTGTGTGTGTGTGTGGGGGGGGGGAACCATCTGGATCATGAGGAGAAGGGATGTGGCCCTCAGGGTAAAAAGATTGCCCATGCAAACAAAACATGGTTTCTGATCCTGGCTTGTTCCCTAAACCATAATTAAGAATAACCACAGTTAATAGACTGTGGTTAACTGTGGGGAAAGAGAGTGCAGTTAGCCCAAGGTTCATGTTTGTAACACTAAACCATTGTTTAGCATTATGACCAAACTCAGTCTACGTATACCTGTTTATTTATATCTATCTATCTATCTATCTATCTATCTGTGTGTGTGTGTTTGTTTGTTTGTGTGAAATGAAAATTAAATATATAAAGGATACATCAAGATAAGGAAGCAGCTTTTGGATCTAGGACAAATGTTCACTTGAAGATGTCCAAACCATCTAAATTCTCAAGCATAGTTTCTGAAGTCATAGCCACCTACTAGGAAACTGCCTGTGGCTAAGGATTTAGGTAATTAGATTACACAAATGACCCTTTTTAACACAAAGCAAAGCCTCCTCCCCCACCCCCAAATAATTCTTTCTGAAGCTTCCCACCAAGCAATCACCACCTCTTTTCAAATGTACTATTAAAGGTAATTATCAACACTCAAGGAGCTGGACTCTGCCTGCCCTATTAGTTGGAGGGGGAAAAGCCCTGTCACTTTGTTATTGCAATTCAATACTATGTGCTTACTTCAAAACCTTGAGAATAGCTTCTACTTATTAAACATGTCACAGCAACATACACTCTCTCCTGCTGACTGAAAAAAGACACTCGTTCACACTGACGAATCACCCTTGACCCAATAAATCACAGAACGCTTTATAGTTTTTATCGTTTTGTTAGCACACAACTAGGAAAACAGAAAATTTTATTATATGTGTGGCTATTCCAAGGCAGCCTTAATAGTTTTCAAGCTGAATTATCAAGTTCATGTGTCAAGTCACTTGAACATGACTAAAAGTAAGGCAAACAGCACCTGCAAAATTAAAGAGGATCCAAATGATTTAGATCAGTGACTTTCAACCACTGAGTTCTGGGGGTTCATTGGAAACATATCTGGGCATCCTTGACCAAAATTAATTATAATTATAGACAAAGATTTCTGAAATTTGAGCCTCCTCTGAAATGCTCAGCTACACAGGAGCGATGAGTGTGTATTGAGGTGTATTCATGCAAGCTGGATGCAATACCCAACATACTCAGGCCAAGCCTCTGCTAAGAATGAATGAAAAGAATGTGTGCCCTAGAACACATCCCAGAAGGCTTTACAATATGAAGGAGTTCCATGGCAGATATACATGGGTTGATATGTAAAGTGTCCTCTGGAAGTATTACAGCAGACTTCCCAAACATGGTGCCTTCCAAACACGGTGCACTACAATTCCTAGCATTCTTGATCATTTCTGATTGTGCTTGCTGGGGCTGAAGGGAATGATCAAAAACATCTATAGGGATCCAGATTAGGGAAGATTTGTATACAGTTTGACAACCATTGTTTAGATTCTATTTTTTCTGGTAGAAAGTTGCACAAAACTACTCTGTTTTATCACATTAAATCACTGTTCAGTCCTCTACATAACTGGAGGCTTCAACCTCGAACATGGTGTATGCAAAATACCTCTTTTACTATTTAGTCACGCTCATTCAACAGAGATAGCAAAGCTCTAGAGACTCCCTTGTATGCACTGGATAATATACAGGCGTAGATCCTCCGAAGTTTATGGCATATGTGGCAACATTTTTCCTATTCCAAAATAAGGACTCCAGCATTGCTCAATTTAGAGACCATATCCTCTAAGTGTCTGCTTTCCTCTCCATAAACATAGGCTGAATTCGGACAACACGATAGTCAATGGTGGCATAATAAACAACTTTACAGTTGTTCATCTAGGGGGTACTCCCCACACAACATGGTAATAAATAATCAATTGTGGTGTGGATTAGGATCAGTGCTGAGTTGACTATGGCAGCATTTGGATAACACGATAGTCAATACAACTGACAACTGTTTCCCCCGCCCCAGTTGCTTATTGTGTCGTCCGAATTCAGCCATAGTGTCTCCCTCTATATCTCTCTCACACAGAAAGCAAGCAAGCAAGAAATTATTACAATTTAACCAATTTAAAGGACTAGATGTGTGTGTGTGTGTGCGGGGGGGGGGGGGTAATCCCACAAACTGCTAGGCTTGTCTGCAACCATTTCTATTCCACCCAAGACCTTTAAAAAATCTTCCTTTATTACACGTGGGGTGGGGAGGAGGAGGATACCAAACATTGATTTTCATTTTATAACCATTATTAACCTTTTGTGACAGGCCCAAAATAATCTGGTTAGAAAACTGCAATACATTAAAAAAAAAAGTGGGGGAGAGACAGAGAAAGATTTTTTTAAGATCACGATTTCTCAATTCTATCCCTATGTTAAAATTTTACAATGGCTGTATTTGTGTGCTTTCAGAAAACTCAAACAAAATTCAGAAGGCAACCATAAGAACAAATTATGCATATATAATGGTGGAAGATCCAGCCCTTCTAAGATTCCTTCCCCAGGGTTAGATCAAGAAATTTTGCTACAGCAAAGGACAAGCTGTTTCCCATCCCCTACAATTCCACATACAGAAGCTGACTGGCCTGGCAATTAAATCTTACTACAACACTGTGGACAAGACATCTGATGGAAGCAAGCAAGTTTTGGGGCACAAGGAAGACTGCATGGTACATAAACTCTGTCCTCCAACACCTTGCCACTCCTCTGGACACCCAGCATCTATCTTCCTCCCTTACCTATCTTCCTCCCTTACGAAACCAGTGTGAATGAAATCACAGTCGCCATCAATTAATTCTGTATCGCAGGAAAGAATTCAAGATTAGATAAAACCCTCACTTGTACTCTAGTCAACTCTTGGCTAAGCAGTGTCTGCTTTGCTGGCATTTTACCACTCTTAGAAGTATTCTTTCCCTTCTATAAGCACGGTCGTATCATTTCTAAGCCTATGCAATGGTTCGCTTTCTGCATCCGCTTCAGGCTACGAGTCTTGATAGGTGAAGATGGAATGCTTTAAATAACCTCCCCTCTCTCCTCTCTCCTTTCTACCAGTCTTGCTTTCCAAAACTCAACTCCTTTTCATCCAGTAGGTTCCTTCTCCTAACTACCACCTTCAGGCCATGTGACATACCATTCCATATACACACATCCTACCATCCCACCTTGCCTTCCACTCATTCATATTACGTGGAAAGGCAGGACTAAGAGGGAAGTAGCTGCTTTAACCTTTCCCTTCCCACTCTTGGTTCACTCAAAACAGCCCTCCTCAAGCTACTATTCTTCTTCACACAAGGGTAAAGAGACACGGACCCCCTATTTCCTCCTCAACACACACACACACACACACACACACACACACACGAAAGCAGCTGGGGGGAAGCACAATTTTGAGTAGACAAATGGAAGAGAGAAAGAGTTAAACTACCTTGCCATTCCTCTGTTCAAACCAGCAGCCCTCCTCTTCAAGCTGCTTTTCAGTTAAAAGAAAACCAAATAGGTTGGGACCCTGGCTCCGGGTATAACCTGATTTGTCCCCAGCTGACACTCTGCCACCCTTCATGGGCCTTTGACCTCCTGATTTAGACTGTCAACTTGGACTCTCCATGGCAGTGCCTATGGACACCTCTACGCCCACCAGACTCCCTGGCCCCTTGGTTTTTTTAAATTAAGAAATGTTTTTCAGTGGGAGGCTGCAAAGTAAAGCATCGGGTTCCAGCATCACCTTTATTCCTAAGAATGGCTCTGGGCTCCATGTGGACCTCAGAGGCAGTACTAGAAAATACAAATGACAGGAGCCTGCAGCCAAGTCCTTGTTCTTGAAGCAGGACCAGCTGCTCAGAACAAAAAAGAAAAACATACGCCTGGGGCTAGAAGGGAGAATCCTGGGGGCTACAGGGAAGGGATGAGGTGTGTTTTTTGCTCATGGTCATGTTTGTTAGCTTTTTATAATGTGTGTGAGAGAGAGTTGGTTTGTTTGTTTTGCTCTGGTGTGTGTTTTTCCTGGGTTTGGGTGTTGGTGTGAGGTAGGGTTTTCCCTGTGGTGTATATGTGGGGTTTGCCTGTTTTAGGGGAGGGGAGGCATTTTGCTTCTGTGTTTGTGTGTTTCTCTGAGCATCACCAGTTTGTCTTCTGTGAAAAGGATATTTTATTGTTCTTTGTGGAAGCAAATATGTGATTTGCCATTTGGGGATCAGACCCCATTTCTGGCTTTTACTCATTTCTTGGCCAAGTTACTTGTCTCAGAGTCTCATCGGTTTGCCTTCTGTGAAGTGGGTGTTGGAGCAAAAAACTGGATTCAAAACAGTGGTTTTGTGTTTTGGAGCTCGGATCCCATCCCTGCCTTCTACTAAGGCAAGTTATTTTTGTTCTAGCCTCACCAGTTTGTCTTCTGGGAAACTGGTGTTTGGTGATTGGTCATGCCCACCATGGCAACCATTCTGTGAATGGGCAAGCCTCGTATAACAGCCATTTTGTAAGAGTGCCCACGACATCCTCGCAAAATTTCAAATATGCCCACTGGCCAAAAAAAGGTTGGGGACCCCTGCATAAACCCTCTGAGAAGGGTCTGTGTTTCTCCTAAACTCAGCATGTCACAAAGCCTAACATGGTACTGGTGTAAAAGAAGATTTTAAACAGTATGGCACTGAAGTGAAGTGATGCTTTTAAAATGTACTCAGCATAACAGAATCCTAAAAGAATCCTACACATATTTTAGTTGTACAACTGAGAATGTTTTACTGTATGTGCTTCCCTCTTTGAAATGCAGCAGATGTAACACAATTGTCATTTTCCAAGTCCTTACCTGGCTGTTAACATCCGCTGTGTGTTGCAGCAGTACGGAGGCTAGTTCCTTATGTCCTCTGTCACATGCCCAGTGCAGCAGAGCTCTACCCTAAAATATCAACCAATAAACAAGGTTAGATTAAATTGCTGAGGCATGTTTAATAAGTAGACAGTTGTGAACTTCAAAGCATTTCATTAGATACATTCATATGACCAGAATTTGCATTGTAATGACCTAACTCCTTTTTTAAGTCAGGCCAAATGCCCATCTGGGAGTTAGGGAATTGCCTGCCTGAATGGGGGTTGTATTCTGCCTGAAGAAACACAATTGCAGCTTGGGGATGCTCCTGGATCCATTGCTGTCATTGGAGGCTCAAATGACCTCCATGGATAGGAGCATCTACTAGAAGCTTAGTAGGAGCATCTACTACATGTTTAGTGATATGCCAACTGCACCTGTTCTTGAAAGTGATAGCCTGGTTACACTGATCCACACATTGGTAACCTTGAGATGGGATTACTGTAATGTGCTCTATGTGGGGCTGGCTCAGAAACTGCAGCTAGCGCAGAATGCAGCAGCTAGGTTACTGACTGGGGTGCTTTGCTTCACATGTATTATGCCTGTGCTAGAGGATCTACACTGGCTGTCACTCTGATACCGAACTAGGTTTAAGGTGTTGGTATTAGTATACAAAACCCTATAGGACTCAGAACCAGGTTACCTCAAGAAACGTCTCTCCCTAGTATACCAACTTCCTAGGCCACTATGATCTTCAGGCAAAGCTCTGTCATCCATGCTGTGGCCTACGGATTTCTGTTGGGCAGCAACACAGAGACAGTTCTTTACTGTGGCGCACCGCCCTGGGAAAGGTCTCTCCCCTCTGAGGTATGTCAGCCTCAACACTGGCTTTTAGACGTCCATTAAAAACTTATCTATCTATCTACTTTGGCTTTCCTCCAGCCATGAACTATCTTTGTACCAGCCTCATGATAAAATGTATGTATGTGTGTAGTTATTGTTTCTTCGTTTTTATTCTTTTGTAAATCGTTTCAAATGAGAAGTGGTATAGAAATATTGCTAACAAATATTTTAAAAAATCTAATTTAGAGTTTTGTTTCAGATACCAGCCACCCATAATCCTCTGGGAAATCACAAGCAAGAGCACACAGCTGATGGCTACTACATTTAGCTCCAGTATCTGGCTATCATGGCTACTAGCCATGGGAAAATATTTTATTAGTTTTCCAAAACAAAATCAACCAAAACCACAAGAATATTTTTTAAAAAAAAGGAAATTAAAAAAATACACTGAATTTAAATCTAATTATAGACAGAGGGTACCTCATTCAACTTATATTCATATTTTTCCACTTTACAGACCAAGATATAAATGAAATCCATGGGCTGCTTAGAAGCTTTCTGTATAATTCTTTGCTATATCAATCTTATATTTAGTCTCTTTTCCATAATCTGAGGAAAGGGTTTGACAAATACTGCTGTGGATGTCCCTGATCAGTATATATAATATTTTATAAAAGGCAGACGTTTTGTCTTTAGCTAGTTTCAGGTGGTATGTCAATATTTCTGCCATGGCTATTTGCCATAATTCCACATTTAGCGATTCTGCAGGATTCCAACTTTTGATTATGACTCTTCGGGCAGCCATCAGCAAGAACACAATTAAGTCCTTAGATGTCACTTTTGCATTTTGTTCTTCCCATATGTTAATAAGGCCAACTCTGGTGTCACATGTGTGGTTTGATGTGTAATATTTGCCATTTCTGAAAATATGATTTTCCAAAGCATGTATTTCCTGAATCTGTGTAATTTTATAGGCATCAACAACCTTGTGGTACTGAATCCCATAAGTTAATCATGTGCTGTGTGAAATACTTCTATTTGTTTATCCTGTCCAGTAGAGTGAATTAACTGGAACTCGGCAATCCACTAAAAAAAAAAAAAACCTAGAAAAATCCCATGAAGAACAGCCTATTCTGTACTAGTGGCCAACGTGTCTACATTTAAGTAGCAGTCCACTCTCCTTCTTCCACTTGAAAAAGCTACTCCTGAGAGTCAAGATACCATCCGGAATGGCATTCAATAACACAAGGAGGGCGAACAGGAAGATTCCAATGCATACACAGAAGTACTTGAGTACATATAGAGGGCTCCTTTACTAATGACTCAGGGTGCAGTTTTACATAGCTTCTTCTGCATCAAATCAAATTCTCAAATCAGTGCCTACTATCCAGGCAAGCTGAATCAAATGGCGCTATTGGATCCAAAGGAAGATGCATTATCTGGAACAGAGTGTGAACAGAACATCTAGTTTAAAAACTAGATGTTCCAAGCAGTCTAACAAATTCAAGCTCAAATTGTTTTAAAAGGAACTGGCATTTCTTAGTATGGTGGCACTGGGAGTTAGCTATAAGACTATACAGTAGGTTGACCAGATAAAATCCAGGTCAGGGCTCATGTAACTTTAACAGTTGTAGAGAAAAGGGAATTTCAGCCAGTGTCATTTGTATGCAATTAGTTCCTGGTGAAATTCCCTCTTCATCACAACAGTTAAAGTTGCAGGGGCCCTGCCTTCTTTTGTATATGGTCACTCTAGTATAGTGCCTGCACCTTTAACTGGTGTGATGAAGAGGGAATATCACCAGGATCTAATTGCATACAAATGACACTGGCTGAAATTCCCTTTTCTCTACAACTGTTAAAGTTACATGAGCCCTGACCTGGATTTTATCTGGTCAGCCTGCTATACAGCAGACATCGATTTAAAAAGCCTTGGAGCTGGACAGCCTCTCTGTAAGGTCTTTTAGAGCTGCCCTTCATTCCAACCCTGTAACATCATGCCATGTAACATAGGCACAAGCCATACCAGAAGATATAGTTTAGTTCATGGTGCATGGCATAATGATTCCACAAGCCAGTTTGAGAGGGCTTATTATCTTTAGCCATAGCTTTGCTCACACACAGCAGCAAGTTCAGCTTATTCAGGGCTCACCTAGACAAAGGCCTTGCCTCCCCACCCTCCGCATCTTAAGAAGGTTAAGACAGGTTGCAATATACAGGTCTATTTTATCTTCAAGAGAATCTTGAGTGAGTAGATGAAGAGTGACTTGCCCAATTTATATGACAAGCTTCATGGATGAACAGATTTGAACTCGCTTTCCAAAATCCCAGCACCACAATCATTATATTGTACTAAATCATGAGATTATACAGTGAGTGATTTGCAACTACTTGTAGGAAGAGCTACACGACCAACTTTGTAAGGATTGCTATAGCAATGTGGATTAGCAAAACATTTGTTATTTACCATTATCTCAAAACACCACATAATGTGTTAGTTATGGAGCTAATCTATCATTGACTTCAACAAAGCTTACATGTAATCACAGTTGTAAATTGTCAGTCATCTGTTTGCTTGTGGAAACTACTGACAGAGTTATTGTTGTGTGTCTTTCCAATTTTGTGTCCAGAATATGCCTCAAATTCCTTGCAATAATATGTCTGGACAGATGGGGCAGTTAAAAAAAAGTTTGTAGCTTGTGTGGACTCATTTTAAGCCTATATGCATCATGGAAGCACACTACTCAAGGAACCAGGAAACAGCTATTGCTCCCCATCAAGAACAAATTCTGGGCTTCTCTGCATAATGTACAGCACCACTCCTATGTCATCACCCACAACCCTGACCGCTTGTTCTCAAAGGATAAGGATTCTCAGTTAACAGATAAAGAAAGGGCACTGCTGCAGGTGTCATGATGTTCCCATTTCCTTAGGACCTCCAGAAAAGCCCTAGCGATCACTTCCCCTGCGTCCAGAGGAAATTGCAATGCTATCCTCAGATTGAGGACTCCATCCATGAAGATACCAACACACTGCAGCCATGTCTATGTTGTTTGCTGCCCAAGACTGCTGAAAACGACTAGGCCTCTTTAAGAGGGAAAACCTCAATCAAAAGGGAGGTGGGACTAAACCCAAAACCATACCATCACAATATGCTACTTCTTGGAGCAACATAGAGGCTTGTCTAGCTTTCAGCCCCATTATGACTCAGAGGTATCTGTGGTGGTGTTCACTTTCCTGTCCATCTAAAAAAACTACTTCTGCTTAGCCAGAATCCACTAAACCTGTCTTGTGCCAAGGTCCTCAGTGAGAACTGGACCCCATAGGTACCTAGCGACATCAAGCCCTCACTATGATAACAGGACTGTTTGGCTGAAACAGAAAATTAATTCTACACTTTTAAATCCATAGGTGATGGTCTTAGAACAGACTTCCCAACAGCCGTAACACTCATGTCAGCAGGCATGATCTTTACTAGATTTTCAGATCCAACTATCTATCAAGAACATCAGAAGTAATTGGCTACAACTAAATCCTATACACCAAGGGTAGAGAACCTCCAACCAATGGGCCTTCCAATCTAGCCCCCCAATGTCTTCTGCCAGGCCTCTCTTCCTCACAATCCCCCTATTGCTCAGCTGAGGAAGATTGCATAGAAGGGAGGTTTATATCTCTCCTCCCTAAGATCTCATCCTGCACTGCTCAGTGGGAAATAGCTAAGCAGTGGGGAGAAGGAAGCTGTATAGTCCCATTGCTCAGCTGAGCAGTGGGATTCCATTGCTCTCTTTCCTCTGCGGCCCTGGTAGATCCCAGGGAAGAGAAAGAGTGAGTTTTCATAATAACCACACCCCATCGTGGCTTATTTAAGTCACAGTGGATTATGGAGCATGTGAGTGGCCATTTTGAATATTTAAGCCCAAGCAGGGAGGTTGCCATGGTTTGCCATGTCATAGAAACCTGGGTGACCAGAATTGTTAGAGGAGGAAACAACTCTCAAATAACCCTACAACAGACCATGGGTTATTTTAGAGTTGTTTCTCCCTCCAACAACTCCTGCCATCCGACTGTGGAAAACACAGATAATCATGGCAACCCTCCCCCCTTCACTGTGTGTTGAGTATTCAAAATGGTCACTGGCACACACTACAAGCCACCATGGCTGCAGTGATCATGCAAACCAGTTCGACGTTTAAACCTCACCTTCCCTACAATCTCTTCACCCCATGCAGCTCAAATGATTGATGGAAAACAGTTAAACTGTACAGAAGATTGTGTGTGTGTGTGTGTGTGTGTGTGTGAGAGAGAGAGAGAGAGAGAGAATGTGGCATGTGAGACAGAATGAGGTGTGTGTTTGTGTGTATGAGAGAGAGACACACAGGGGTATGTGTATACTTTAGCCCTGGCTCATCACTGACTCTGGCCTCACACACTGCTGGTATGTAGTCTTCAACCATTTCCCCCCAAAAGGAACCCAGCCCTTGAGGGGGAAAAGAGCCATACACACTTACCTAGGAGTAAGTCCCATTAAATGCAATGGGATTTACTTATGAGTAGAGATGTACAGATTGCATTGTACAAAACTTTCTGGGGACTGACCAATAAGCATCTTAACATCCAACTGCATAATTGTCACATTCAGAGGGCGGTTGTCACCACACATTGATCTAAACTCCCAGCTTTCTCTTTTAGGAAAGAGTAAGCAAACAAAAGTTTGAGCTATAAATGGCTGTCAGGTTAAAAAAAAAAGATTTTTCCCTTTCCACTGACTACTTTTGTCCTCATTCAGATTTTTTTCTCCTTGTTATAGTTTTAATTCCCCTCATTATGGGAGGGTCTATTGAGGAAATATACACCTAAGGAAGTACCCAGCAATTTATTCTTGTGTGGCCTTTTGTTTGGTGCTTGAGTAATCTCTTCCTCCCAGAGAGCCTACTTGTTGAAAGGGGAGTGAAGAAGTGAATAAGTCATGTTATGACGTCCTAGAAAAAAACAGCACTGAGGCACTGAGCAGCCAACAGAAATGTCAGCCAACCTACCTTCACCCCAAAGAACCTAGGTAGAAAAATAACATTGGGAACAGTCACAGAATGTCGGACTGGCAAACCAGGGAGAACAACTGTCAAAGCATTCATAAACTTGAAAGCTAAAAGAAATTCCCACACTTGCAAGTGTATGTGTTAGTTAAGAATGATAAAAACACAGCTCCATTATTTCATTGCAATAACCTTGTATTGGAACTTTGTACAAATTAGTCTGCAACTTGGGATGACTTCACATTACCATATGGCATATTCCACAAGGTAGCGGGAATGTGGGGGGGGAGGGGGGAGAGGTAGATCAGGATCTACTGATAGGTTTCTAAATGATTTGCAGTAAATCTCCATTAGTTTCTGACTCCAATACTTTTAACCCGTCTTGATCAGCTCAGTCAGTTTTAGAGTGTTAGGTTAGAATCTCTAATCTCTGGTAACTTGCATGTAGATTTGCATTTTATGGCTCATGGAGTATAGTAGACTCCACAATCTGAGCCACTATTTTGTGTCTCGCTCTGGTGGTTAGACTTTGGTATTTAAATAGAAATAAAATAGATCCCACAAGTCTGAAGTCTGCCCATCACTACTATAAGGTAATCTGAGGTTGCAGGGAAGAATGATGATGGGATGGCTTGGAGAAATGGTGATAAAAAACCTGAATGTCTGGACCAACAGCCTGGCCCACCTGAGCTGTCAATCACGATCCGATGAAGGTATATCCCACCAGCTGTACCAGAAATCACATTTCACCAGTTCCACTAACCAGAGAATTCACAAAGAAATCACCAAGCACCACAGGAGTGTAGGGTTGCAAGACCAAGAATGGACCCTTTAGGGAGGTACACTTCATCCTGGGAAGATGGGACCTATCTAGGACTATGCATATGTGTAAGAGCTCAGCCTCATTCTGACCATCAATGGCAAAGCTGTCAGTGGTCCTGCAGCCCATTTCCAACAAATCCACTGAACTGGATGCTGCTTCTCTGACCTTTACTGTCCTTTGGTATCATAGACCTGGGTCTGTCCCTCTCCACTGAAAACTTTGGCTGAATTCGGATGACACAATAAGCAACTGGGGGGGAGGGTGGAAATAATCGTCAGTTGTATTGACTATCATGTCATCCGAATGCTGCCATAGTCAACTCAGCGCTGATCCTAATCCACACCACAGTTGATTATTTATTTCCATGTTGTGTGGGGAGTACCCCTAGATGAACAACTGTAAAGTTGATTATTACCCCACCACTGACTATAGTGTTGTATGAATTCAGCCTTCATCTCATCTCACATGCCCCAACAAAGGTACCCTGGAGAGTTTGTCAACTTTGAAAAAAAAGTCAGGAAGTTTGATCATCTGAAACAAAAAATTGAAACAGCAGATGCCATTTTTGGAAAACAACTTCAATCTCACTTATGCTTTCAGTGTATACACATTGTAGTTGTTAAGTAGAACTTCTTGTACCTTGAAGCGATCTTCTTTAGCACGCATGAAATCATACAACACTGTGCAATTCTTTCTGGACCACTGAGCCTTATGTGCAGGGGTTTATCAAACCACTAGCTGGCTAGCTGCAGTCTACCTCATCACAAATCTATAGACTGCAAGCAAGAAAGCAAGGCGTTTATGTATATAGCACAATTTTATGTTTGAAGTTAGGAAGGACAGGATGATATTGGCACCTAAACCAAAGCACTTTATGTTATTCAGAAAGGCATCAGATGTAGATCATTATTTTGAGTAGGAAAATGCTGTCTCAGACATCCTCTGTTAAGCTTTTCAACTCACTTTTTGACCCAACAAGTAATTAATTTTGTAACACATTATTTTAATGGTTCACTAATTAACCTTGAATTAGAATGGGCTTTGGCAATGATTCTTTATAGTAACGTAAGATGACACTCACATTAGTGCAATGTAAATTATTAAATCTGACTGCACTCAATCATATAGCACAGAAATGAAAAGGAGAGTGAAGAATTTAACATATCTGGTAAAAACAAAAATGAATTAAAATTACACTGATTAACAGATGATAATGATTAATAGATTTATCTACCGCTGAACATATTTTAAAATATCTAAGTGTTTCACAAAATAAGATGGTCTGCCCTCGAAGGCTGATGGATCCTCTTGGATTCCGGAAAGCCTTAGAGGGTGCTATGGCTGGTGTTGTCGATGATCCTGTAGAAGCCCTGGTCAATGGATGGAATCAAGACCTAACTAGGGCTATCGACACGATCGCCCCCAAATGTCCTCTCCAACCCGCTTCTAATCGGGCACCTTGGTATACTGAAGATCTTAGGGAGTTGAAGCAGGAAGGACGATGACTGGAGCGCCGATGGTGGAAAACTCAACTTGTATCCGACAAGACACAACATAGAGAACATCTTCGTTCCTATGGAGTGGCAATACGTGCAGCGAAGAAAGCTTTCTTCTCTGCACACATTGCGTCTGCGAACTCGTGTCCAGCAGAACTGTTCAGGATGGTGAGGGGTCTAACTCAGGCACCTTCCCCCCTGAACCCAATTTTAGAGCCTTCGGCAGTTCGCTGTGATGCCTTTAATGATAATTTCACAGATAAAATCTCTCGGATAAGAGCCAACTTAGACGCCATCGTTATAGCAGAAGCTGACAATGGAGTGTCCAATAACTCCGCGAGTAGAATTACACTGGATCGGTTTCAGTTGGTGAGTACTGAGGACGTGGACAAGCTGCTTGGACAAGTGAGGAGGACAACTTGCCCTTTCGATCCCTGTCCTTCTTGGCTGGTCATCCAGGGAGGAGATGCCATTAGATCACATCTACAACATATCATTAATGCATCTCTCAGGGAGGGGAGCTTTCCATCATGTTTAAAAGAGGCGGTGGTCCGGCCCCTTCTAAAAAAGCCCTCCCTGGACCCCCTGGACCTTAATACCTATAGGCCGGTATCAAATCTTCTGTTTTTGGGCAAGGTAATCGAGAGGCCGGTTGCCTTCCAACTCCAAGCAGTTTTGAACGATACAGATTTTCTAGACCCATTTCAAACTGGCTTCAGGGCAGGATACGGAGTTCAGACCGCTATGGTCGCCTTAGTGGATGATCTACGCCTGAGTATTGACAGGGGGAGTGTGTCCCTGTTGGTACTCCTGGACCACTCAGCGGCTTTCAATACCATTGACCATGGTATCCTTCTGGAACGCCTGGGGGGATTGGGAATTGGGGGCACTGTGCTTCAGTGGTTCTGATCCTATCTCTCAGGCAGGTTCCAGATGGTGATGCTTGGGGATAGCTGCTCTTCAAAGAAGGAGTTGCTATGTGGTGTACCACAAGGTGCCATCCTTTCCCCAATGATGTTTAACCTTTATATGAAACCGCTGGAAGAGATCATCCGGAGGCATGGGGGAGGGTGCTATCGGTATGCTGATGACACCCAAATATATTTCTCTATGCCTTCGACAACATTGTTAGCTAAGGATAGTGTGTCTCCTCTGAATGAATGCTTGGAGGCAGTAATGGGCTGGATGAGGAAAAACAAACTGAAGTTGACTCCAGACAAGACAGAGGTGCTTGCTGTCAAAGGCCCCAACCTGGGTTTGGAGGTGTATCAACCAGTTCTGGATGAGGTTACACCACCCCACCACCCCCGAAAGACTGTGTTCGCAGCTTGGGGGTACTCCTGGATCCGTCGCTCCAAATTACAGCCCAGATAGATGTGACGGCCAGGAGCGCCTACTATCAGCTTCGACTGATACACCAGCTGCGCCCCTTCCTAGAGTTGGAAGACCTAAAGACGGTAGTGCACACACTGGTAACTTCGAGGTTCGACTTCCGTAATGTGCATAGGGCTACCTTTGTGCCTAGTCCGGAAACTTCAACTAGTTCAAAATATGGCAGCCAGGTTGGTAACCAGTACATCTAGGGGTGACCACATAACACCTGTCTTAAAATCACTTCACTGGCTGCCAATTAGCTTCCGGGTGAAGTATAAAGTGTTGGTTATTACCTTTAAAGCCCTACATGGTTTGGGTCCTGGTTACCTGCGGGATCGCCTTCTCCCTTATAATCCGCCCCACACACCCAGGTCCTCTGGGAAGAATTTACTTCAATCAGCCAGTACTAGGCTGACGAATGTTACCTAGAGGACCTTCCCAGACTGTGGAATGGCCTGACGGAGGAGATTCGACAAATTAGCAATCTTCTTGAATTTAAGAGAGCTGTGAAGACTGATCTCTTCCGGCAGGCCTATCCAGTTGAATTTTAAGATATTTTTAATAATGTATTTGTTTTTATTTGTTTTAATGTTTTATCTATTTTATGATTTTTTATTTATATTTATTGTTGTTCCCCACCTTGATCTGTATGGAGAGGTGGGTTAGAAATAAAATAAATAATATAATTATAATATACATTACAATCCAATTATAAGAGGGAAGAATTGCTAAAATATTTATACATAAATGTTAATAAAAACATTTAAATCAGTGAAAACCAATACAACACCATAATTACAATAAATTGCATTTTTATCATCACACACATATAGCTCATCATAAGTGTCAGGCACAACTCGGACTGGAATCAGGAACCTCCTGTTCTGCCAAGGTTAGAAACACAACGCTGAAGCACTTGTATTATTCGCCAAGGATCCAGCACAATTCCACCCACTGTGGAAGAAATGACACTTCACACTCAGTTTGGATCAAGGGTCTTACCAGAGACATTGTTTTATTACATTCGATACTGCAGGGAGAGATATAAACTGCCAGAACCTCTCTGACAGTCTAGTGGTCTCTGCTGCAGGTAGATTCCAGCAAGCATTTATAGACATTCATTGTCAGTCACCAAACAGGAAAACCTGCACACATCATGACTTGCTATTTCTTAAGCAAAGTTTAAGGCCACATCATATTTTCTTCAACATCATCAAACAGCCTACTGATTCCTCCTAACCAGGCCTAAATATAAATGGTTCCAGGCCCACATACCTGTATTTCCCTGCTTTCCTTTTTCATATCTAGCCTCCTGAACAATCTGACATAACATTTTAATCTGATCTCCAGTCCCATTCCACTGGAAATGAGGAAAGGATTCACTGGAACTATTACTTCCCCATCCTGCATTCCTGGCTCCACACACCCCAGCACTGACACTAGAAGGGTACATGAGAAGCTGTACATTGGGGTTGAACTACCAGTAATTAGTATCAGTGATGCATCATCACCTACAATGATCTTCCTTTGATAAGAGTTTCTGCACTGGCACAGTCCAAAACAACCAGTATAGGCTCATTGGAGGGGTCATATAGCAGAGCTCAAGCTTTTGCAAGCTACTCCTCTCCATTAATGATCTAAGAATATGAATTTGAACACAAAACACCAAGTTTTTAAAAATCTTAGCTTTTCCCTACAAAAGATGCCATGGAAGAGGAGGGAAATCCCCAGGGGGAAAGAGAGCAAAAAAGGATTCATACTTGTGCGACATCACATTGGCAACAACTAATATAGTTGTAACGTGCATCTAATATTATGAAACTACATAGAAGTTCTATCTAGCCTGCACACATTCTGAACACATAGATAACAAGTTGCTTTTCAGCATTTTTGCATAGCACATGCTTGCTGCTTTTAAAAAAACTGGCTCTGTCCCTTTAGAAGCATCTTGTCACGCAGAAATTCAGCAGGTGAAGGTTTTCCTGCCAAGCAGGCAGGCAAGTGGTAAAGAAAAACTTACGTATTAAATGTCTATTGATCAGGCTACAGTTAAAGGCAGAGGAACAGCAAAAAGAAAAAAGAAAAAACAGGCAACTAGCATAGCCTTCAGATTCTTATCTGACAAAGTTTTCATTTAATGAAAGCAATGTTTCAAGTTCTGTTCTCCATATTTAATGAGAAAAGTCTCAACATTAAATGATATTGTTTACTAGGGACTCAAACAAAGGCGAATAAAAAAACTCCAGACTTAGGCTTCTACATTTCATTAACTATATTTACACATCTTTCTGGAGATTATAAATGTGAAGAATTGGCAATACTATGACCTTTGATTAACCTCCTGGAGGCATCACATGTTCTCATACAAACTGTTTAGGGAACCCAACCTCTTTAATAGTGTGTGTGTGTGTGTGTGTGTGTTTGCACACACACGTTGCTGAACCTTAAGTCTGAATTGCTTGGTGATATGCACAACAATCTAGTAAGACATTTATTTATTGTCTTAATGCCAGAAATTTCACAAATGGCATCATGAAAAAAAATCAATATGAACAGTTCTAATCTGGTATCTTCTACATCCATGCTGCAAACTGCACTGATTAAGCATAAACAATTTATGCAAATCAGCTACAATACTCTGGGGTCCTGAAAGCCAAACTAGAAGTGTTTCATGAGCTGAACAGTCTGTCCATCCTTGGCTTACAATATATTATGTACAAAATTGCACTGAATTCTCTGGAGAACTGTAAGCCACTCCATAGTTCATTTGTTCCCCAAACCATAAATTAAAATTGCTATGAGCTATGTCCACAAATCGGTTTCATTCTAAGTAACTTTGTTCATATAAATTTCTAACATGACCCATCTCTTGTATAAAATGTATTCAACTTTAGTTTGTTGCATGCACAAAATTATTTTATGCCCAAACCAAGGCTATGTGGAAAACATTAAAATTCGGGGTCAAAGTAATCCAAATTCTGTGGCAAGAAAAGCTAAATTCTGAAACTTGTGCTTAACTTCCATAATTTATACATTATACATTTCCAGGATTTATTGTCACGGAAAGGGGTGAAGTCAAATACAAGTCACTGGAATACACATGCCTCCAGCCACTAAAATCTTGTTCGGAAGCCTCTCTGACTTCAGGGAGTTCAGCAGCTATTAGGCCAGTTCACACGATTTGCCATGCTTGAGCAGAAGAGTGTAGACATATTGCTGCAGCGCATCAGCCACTTCCACTTTAAATCAACAACCTAAGATCAGTCAGGTTGTAGGCTGTTGAGTGTAATGTGCGAACCCAGAAAGGCGGCTAAGAAATGTTTTAAATAAATAAATAAGAGTGGTTAACCCATAGTTTACTGTTTGGATTAACTGCTTGTAGGCTGTTGATTAAAAGCAGACCTTCACTCCCATTTATGCATGGCAAATCACGTGAACCAAATCACTGTTTCCAGCATATTTTCACAGCCACAATGGCTAGAAATTTGCTTTTTAAAAAATCGCAGATGTGAAGATTGACAGGAAGATGAATTCTGCTCGTAATACCATATTCTGCTGGTTTTCTTCTCTTCCTGGAATTGAAAACACATGCAGCCCTGCTCAAAATATATTCAGGATGTCCATTACTATTTTGTTCCTTTGCCCACAGAGAACACGTTTTAGCTACAGAAGAGTGAGAGTACTTCTTAAGCTCTCAATGATCTGGAATAAAAATGCATAAATCTAATCCTAGTACACTAACCTTGCCTATTAAATCTTCCATGCCTCGCTTTGGTTAGCTGCTGCCAGCTTGGCCAGCTTCTATAACAATTTCTCAAGTGAACAGCACATAAATTTTGCTTTGCTGTATGTCACAGGTCTAGTCACAAACAAAGTAAGTGGGGAGGCTGAGAACAGGACTGTCCCTCTTCAAATATGTATGTATATCAAGACAAAACATGTAGGAACCGCTTAATTCAGACAGAAAGAGAAGACAAAGTTAAAATGAATGAAAGTCTCATTCAGAAGAAAAATTATATTTGCTGCTGTCATTTCAAATAAAATAACTTTGATGCACCCAACAGCAGAATTTTTCTGGTGGATAACCTAAGCGGATATCTTGAGTTCCTCATATGCACAAGTTAAATGTTATAAAATTTAACTAAATATTCAAATTTATTGCTATTCAATTATATTAAGGCAATGTTATTTTCTGAGCTTTTTTGCTGAACACTCTCTTCCAATTCTACATGACTATGCACAGCTCTATATACTGTTTCAAAGCTCAGTTATAAAACTTGTTGTTTACTGCAAAGTTTACAGCTTCTTTTTTCAACTTTATTATTTTCACAACCGCCACGAATTAAAATATAATTGCTATATTGGGGTGCAGCAAATCCACTTTACACTGGATATATTTGTATTTATTTCATGAATAAAAGTCAATTAATTTATATTTTTAAATTTTATGAATATACCAATCGGCACAATTTTATGTGATAATTAGGTTAAATTAAATTAAATCCTCTGTAGGTTATTTCAAAAGTAAAAGCCATTGAGTTCAACGAGACTTCCTCCCAAGTAAGTGTATATAGAACTACATACTATGTTTTATTTCTTCTTAAACTAGAAAAATAATTTAGGTTTGATAAGGAAGTACTGCATAATCCAATTTCCCCCCAAAATTTTAATATTTTCCAGGGGGAAAAAAACATTGGAAAACAAACCTATTCTCTTGCATTTCAAGTTTCCAGAAATTTTACATCTTCACCCGTCAGTTTCCTCAGGAACTTGCCTCTAACTTTACAGTAGAAGTTGACCTTTACTTCCTCATATCCCATGCCACCATATCCAACAATCCAATTATTGCTCATTTGGGTTGTTTTTAGAACCACTAGTTCCCCACTGTGTGAGCAGTCAGTCCTTCTGGCGCACAGGCAAGATTAGTTACTGCCCATTGTCTTCCATGCCTGGCCTAAATGATACTAGAGTGGATAAGAATGGGAGAAGAGATGAGAAGATGGGTTGCAATAGTGCAATCAGGTAAACAGTGAAATTTACTGTGCCAAAGAACAGCAAGACAATGTGACAACCCAGAAGAGGGAACTGAAGGGAGAGAAGATCCAAGAGATAAAGAAGTATCAAAGGTGGGGAGTGATTATTCCACCTTAGATAAGAAAGGGACTTCAGTGAATCCATTAAGTGGAGAATGCCCTGCCTTTCCAGAAGCAGGTAGGCCAGAAGGACATGTGCTCCAATCCTAGTTCATTACTATAGATAATGCTATACATTATAGTGAACACTGATCACAAGCCATTAATCTTGACTTGCAATTTATAGACATGTACCTTCTGTGGATAAACAATCTGTGGCATCTAATAGTACTGACAGAGCTGAATAATGTCAGTACAGAAGCTCTTAAGTAGCACACAGACGTTTCAGTTCACTTCATCGAGGAAGGTTTCTAGCCTTGAATTTTAAACTCCCTCCCCTTGCTTTCAACAAATTAATTCATACGAATTCCTGATTAATAATAACGACCATGCCATCAGCATTCAGAACCCCAGCAGGGAATGTCATGGCTCAAAGGGCAGAAATCTGCTTAGAGCTACAAGAGAACCCAACTGAATTTGTGGCGTCTCAGTCTATGAATGTGTAAGCACTTCATCTGTTCACTACAACACAATGCGCTGAGAGGCCACATGGTTACAGACCAAAAGCAGGACACGCAGGCAGTGTGCAAGGGTAGAAGCCAACATGTCAGACAGGTTTTATTTTGTCTGACCACAAACACCACACACATATACCCCAAGGTATTTGCTTTTTTCAACAAGCTCTCGTGTTTTTAAAAAGGAGACTTTGCAAGTTATATTCTGAATATTCTCTCTCAACATTGCTATGGAGTTACTAGTGCAGTCCTAAATCCCTTTCCTCCCCTGCTCCAACCATTGCAGAGCAAGAGAGAGCTTATAGGCATCCTATCTAGTTTTATTTTCATGTTTGGCTGAGCTTCAATGTACAGAAAGCAGAGAAAAAACAGTAGTGTGCATAAATGGCATGATTAAGTATTTACTTTCAAAATCCTCACACTATGAAGGCATGTCAAGACGGAAGCTTTCTGGTATCACAAAAAATTATTGGAATCAAAACTGCTAGGCCCCTTTGACCAAGTTATATTGAGCAACCTGGCAGCGGGGCACAAGTGCAAAGCCCGTAGAAATCTACAGTTTTTCAGCATGCCAGACCATAGTACAGAGCTCTATGGAAAAAGCAAGCTTTCAGGGAGCAACACTGACATTCCCTAGAACCTCCTTAGATGAAAAGTAAAGGAATCGCTGGAGTTTTGGAAGAGCTTCAAATGCACTTCAGTGTCACTAAATTAATTGCTGTTCAATCATTTCTAAAACTTATTTCAAATGTCACATTGGCAATGTAACTACTGTATATAATAATAATAATAATAATAATAATAATAATATATATTATTTCTTACCAGCCTCTCCCCTCTGGATTGAGGCAGGGAACAACATCAAATACAAAATACATAAAACTGATCAAAAGCACATAAAACGAATACATTATTAAAATACCAATAAAACTCTTAAAATTCAACTGGGTAGGCCTGCCAGAAGGCAAGAACAAGCTGGATACCAGCAGAAGGCAAGTCATTTGTGTGAAGTATATCCCATGTGATTTTAGGACTACCAAACAATTCATGGTCAAGAATGTTTTCTCCAGCCTAAAGTCAAGTGGCCTCAATTATCTGCCACACAGACAGAGAGGTAGGACAAGGACTCCAAATAAGGTATATATAATATGAATGAAAATTCCATATCCGGAGCTATTGCCAATGCAAAATGTTACAGCACACTATTACTTTACCGGGGACTCATTGAATTAGAGACTATTATATCGATTTAAGCTTCTCACCACCATTACCAGAGGCAACTTGTAGCCCTCCATATGTTTTGGCCTACAGCTCCCATTAGCCCTAGCCAACATAGCCAATGGAGAGTTTTGATGGGCGCTGTAGGCCAAAATATCTGGAGGGTCACAAGTTGCCCACCCCTGCATTACAATGAGGCACAGTGAAATGGCCACCTTGGGCAGTTTTTGGGTGCCATTTAAAGAGACAAAGTGGGCGGCAGACAGATAATCCACCAGAAATCCATAGGGATAATCCACCAAAAGGTTCTCCTGAGCCAGTCCCTTAAAATGAATGGGAACTTGCACAGCTACTATTTATTTCAATTAGGCTTCGGCAAGAGAATTTACCACTGGATTATTTGTCATGTCAATTAATTTGAGGAGGGAGGTCATTAAGCTTTTCTGCTTTTAAGCACCAGAATATCTTGGGCCAGCTGTAACTGTTATCAAATTCAAAAAGTCAGTCGAACCATGTGTCAGGAACTTATTGCTTAGGAGTTGCAAAGCTGGACAATTCTTCTTCTAACAGATGTCTGGTCAAACACACTGGAACAGAGATATAGCAGCTGCAAGGAAGGATTAGAGAAATGAGGGGACATTAATTTGACATACCAGCCTTTAAGACTGATTAATCCCTCCCCAGGCCCAATACCTTCTCATCTTTCGTATTCACATCCACTTTTTTTGATCGGATGGCTTTGGTTACATGGTCTATGTTGTTTTCTCTGCAGTAGTCAAATATGTTCTTATCTTCCTCCCTAAGAAGAAATAAAAAGATGTGTACTGTTACTGAGCAACACATATAAACTACACGAGCATAAGATGCCAACTTTCCCACCAATTTAATCATTTCAGCAATACAGATTACTACAAATTTTCAATGCTCTGAATGCAGATAGCATGTATCCTACATCACAGATAATTTAAACAAACTAACTGCAAACTAACCTTCCACAAGGAATAAAGTGAACAAACACAATCCAACGTCAGCTAGGAAATAAAACCTGTGCTTGTTTCCTTATAATACATTCAAATCTAAAATGTAAACTTTTCTCTTAATGTATTTAAGAAATTTATTAGTCACCTTTCAAAATGTGGCATTTCCCCAATACCTAATAAAAAGCTTCCCTGTCCTCAACTATCGTTAGCAGGATTGCTGAGTGTGGGTGGAAAGGTTAAAGCCTCTCCCTGCCCCCCCATCCTAAAGAAGGTATCTCTTTCCCCCCTGAAACAGTGAACATACATGCAGGGGCTGCTGGGGGGGGGGGGGGAAGAGGAGGTCAAAGCGAACCTAATCAGTAATTCTAATCAAGATCATTTTGGGATCAGGGTGGGCAGGCAGGAGAGTGAGTTTAAAGTCTCCTACACTCCAGCTATCTTGTCTGCATCAAGATCACCAGGGGTGGGGATGGTGTAAAGACAATTTCCCCCCTCCCCTCCCCAGCATTCCTTATCATTATTACTGCAGCAGCAGGGAAACAGCGGTCTTGATCCCTGATGTTTGATCAGCTGAGCAGCAAAGAAAGCGAGAAGAGCTCCTTGGGACTACAGGTTGCCCAGCTCCTGGTTTGTTCTGAAGCTTGTAACTATATATGGATAATAACAGACTTCCTGGCTTATTGGGGGGTAGGAAGAAGCAAAGGGCTGTGTGCACAGGCAAAAGGATCATGCATATCTTGGCTTATAATGTCAAGATATGATCATCTGAACCAGGCCTTTGCCGTATACTAAAATGGAATTACACAGTTTTACTCAAATATTGTATTAACATCACTTTGTGGTGCAGGCCTATCACCTACCAAAGCAGAAAAGCTAATGAATAGCCCAAATACGGCACTATATTGTAACTCCAGTAAGTAATCAGAGATGTGCCCATAATGAACATCACAAATCAATTGTTTTATTAATAACTAGTGAACTGACCCAGCTTCTCACCGTTTAGAATAGGCCTTAGTATAATACAGTGAAGCTTTCAAGCAATGTTATGCAGCTGTCAGAGGTGACCACATTGTCCCTCTCCTGTCTAAGCAAAGCCATGCCTCCTGGCATCCCTTGGCACAGCCCCTGCCATACTACAGTCCTATAAGCCTCCTGAGAGAGGGGCTTGTCTATTCCATTCCTGAGTGGGGGACAGAAACAATCGTACAACTCTATCTCACAGACCAGTCCCCCTGGCTTCAAATGACGTTGACTGCAAAGTTATGTGGTTAGGGAGGTTTGCCATCTAGTGGCTGAATATGGTACTACAGGTTTCAACCACACAGACACATTTAAATTAATTAAACTTTTGAATGTATTTAAAAACAAAATAACCCTGAGGTGCACACGCCTAGGTCCCCTTAGTATGTATGGCAAGGTGACTAGGTTTCATGGTCTTGGTGCTATAGCGCAGACAGACAGACAGACATTCTGTTTTATTATTACAGCTTGCTCTATTGTTATTTATGCTATTTTTTCAACTCACTTTACAATTGTAAGCCACTGTTGTTTTTTGAAGAATGGTAATGAGAAATAATGAATGGACAAATGAAAATAAATGCTGAAACAGGTACAATACAAACTGGAAATATAAATGTATTAGTAATTGCTTGGACTCTTATGAAGAACTGCTCCAGGCTGTAGCACATAAAAGCAACCCAAAACATGGAAGTAGGAGTCAAAAACACACCTGAGTGTGTATTTGGTTTCCTGCTGCTGAGGACAGCTCTTCATTTCTAGACAATGACCAGGTTGAAAATAGTCTAGTCCAGGTCAATCCAGAGCAATGCACACACATAGAAAACACATATAACAACATCTGGGTGTGTGGTGTTTTTTTAAATTTATATCCTTTAAAAAAAAAACAAGAAAAAAACTGTTTACAGTTCAACCAAAAAGCTAACTGGAAAACACCTATAACCATAACAGATGGTTACATTTCAACATGATACAAGACAGTGCTACAAATATATATATATATATATATATATACACATACACACACACACACACACATATATATATATATATATATATATATCCCACCCCTTACTATTTTGGCTCACTTTCAAATACTTTAATGGTACTTGGTGGTATTTAGCTTGCGGGTCCACAGGAAAGTATACAGAAACCACAAAGAGCTAAAGTCCTAGCAAATTATAAACCTGCCTGAATAGGAAAGCTGTCAACTTTGAATTCACCACGCAGCAGAAAAGGTTCCCAGATTATAAAGCTTACAGTTTGAGAGTAGAAGTATAGCTAATTTAGAAGTGGGATACTGGTCTATGTTATAACAGATTAATCAAGATTATGTTAAAACTAGTCATGTTGCAGTTCAAACACAGAAGTTAATGAATGGGTTTAACATGTTCCATAAGAAATGCAAAGCATAACGGGTAACATTAATGCCACAACTTTGAGAGTTAGATTACTCCCTCCGCTTCCCAAGGGAAAAAAACGCTCAAAGCATCCGTGTACCAAAATAGGTATGGAAAAAGTAGAACAAATGGAGTGTCAGATATGTAATTTCTTTACTCTTTCAGCTTTATGTGCTTAGTGAATTATGATTCATACTTCAGAACTCGGGGATTTCTTTTTCTTTCCTTCTGCTAGTATAGCAGTTTTAAAATGAAAGTGCTGATACTGGGCTACTGCAACAATAAATAAATAAATAAAATGCCAAGACAGACGTCCTCTGACCTATATTCATTGTGCATACTGCCTCTGTAGGAATTCATTCACTCCTGAACAATTTACAGCACAATCCTATACGTGTCTACTCAGAAGGAACACTGACTTAAATGAGGCTTACTCCCACATAAATGAGCATAGGATTGCAGCCCTAGGGACTGAAATACAACAGGCTGTAAGTGGTGAAGTAAGATATTTGAAAGGTTACCTATTTAAAAATAAAAGGTTAAAAAAACTTCCCTATACATTTTTCTATACATAGGAAGGCAGCCATGCTAAGGAGAACAGACTGATTCTTCCTCCTTGATATATTAGCTTTGTATATGCAGAGAGATTTTTTTTTAAAAAAAAACTAGCACTCAAACCTGATTCCCCCATCAAGCTTTACCATTGATTGTACTGACTTGCAGCACATGGTAGTTTACCAGAAAGGCATAAAAAACTATTTGTAGGTTGGTACTTCATCTCCTAATTCTTGGATTAATTGGTCTCCTGAAATCTAGTTCATTTACCAAAATATCCACCCCCCCAAAGCCTCATTTTTTAATTCCTTTACAATATTATTAACTATAAGTGTTGCTCTAATGTGTTACTAATTATCTATCAGTTTGCTGAACCGAAATATAACCATTTTATTTGAAAGCTAAACTTTGGTGGATGCATTTGGAATTAGTAATCTCCTGCATCAAATTGCATAATGCCAGAGTTAACTTAAAGTTTGAAACCTGCAGCTTGGGCTGCAATCCTACACACACTTATCTGGGAGTAAGCTCATTGACCAAAATAAAAAAATAAAATAAAAATATACTTACTTCTGAGCAGATATGTACAGGATTACAAAGAAATAAGTTTAATAGCAGGAAAGGTTATTCATCATTTTTTTACCAGCATTAAAAATGGAAGATAAAATACTATTCAAAGTTTTGGTGTGCTCCATCTGAAAAGCTTGAGGAAAGAGCATGTTAAAATCAATTTGTTTTATCATCCTCACTTTACAACAATTAAAAGCTTGAGAAAATGCTGAATAAATTATATTTAAAAGATGCTAACCATTATTTATTTATTTATTTATTTATTTATTGCATTTGTATACTGCCCCATAGCCGAAGCTCTCTCAGCGGTTTACACAGGATTAAAAACAATTAAAAACAATATACAAAAATTAAAACAGCAAAAACATACAACATACACACAATCTGTACATTTAAAAACCACTTCAACACTTCAAAAAGCTACAAAAACAAAACAAACCCAGGCTCCTCAGATATTGCCAAATGCCTGAGAGAAGAGGAAAGTCTTGACCTGGCGCCGAAAAGATAACAATGTTGGCGCCAGGCAGACCTCGTCGGGGACATCGTTCCACAATTGGGGAGCCACCACAGAGAAGGCCCTCTCTCTTGTTGCTGACCTCCGAGCTTCCCTCGGAGTAGGCACTCGGAGGAGGGCCTTAGATGTTGAACATAGTGTTTGGGTAGGTTAATAAATCTTTCCACAGTTTGCTGTAGTTGGTGAGTAGCTGTTTTAGGTTGTGAGGCTATCTGTTATTAAAGCCTGTGAGATGGAAATGTAATTGTTCTGGATACTGTTGATCACTGATGATACATTCGAGTGGTTTAGTTCAGAACTATAGGTGACAATTAGTAGTGCTCTGTTTTCTCTTCCGGGTCTGTCCTGTAGTAAATTATTCCTACGTATCAGTCTGGCCTTGATTATAGTTTTTTCCCCACTTCACTGGGTAGATACCGTAGTGTATGTAAAGTTGTGAATCTTGTCTGATGAGTCTGAACTGATGCTGTTATATTGTAGGGCTTGGCAATAGATAATGGATTTTGTGGTGTGGTCTGGGTGGAAACTGGAAGATGTTAGTATGTGTTGAAAACTAATGTTGAAGTCTGAAGAACTATCTGGATTAGGTATTCAAGATTCATTCATTGTCGCTTCATTTGGTTTAGACAGTTTATTTAAAGTGATGCAGCTCTTTTGTAGTTCCTTGATTGATCACATATCTTAATGCTTGAAAACACCATACTTTAGAACAGATGTGGGTAGAAAATGGATCTATCCTGATGTTTTGGACATCAATTCTCAGCATTCCTGATCACTGCCATGCTGATAGGGGCTTTTATGAGTTGAATTCCAAAACATCTGGAGAGCTACATTCTGTCTGCCCTTATTCTAGAACAGCGTCCCCCAACCTGGTGCCCATCAGATGTGTTAGGTTGAAACTCTCAATATGAAGAGATGCTCTAAAAAAAGAGAAGTGGTCCTAAGTTGTTCATCATCAGTTTTCCACAACCCCACAGTCACCTCTGCGTATCATATTGCATATCATAACACAAAGTGCTCCAGATGTTTGAGATGACAAGTCCCAGCATTCCTGACCATGGGACATACTGACTTGCAATGATGGGAGTTGTAGTCCAGCACCTTTGAGGACACCAGGTTGGTGAAGGGCTGCTCTAAACAAAAAAAGAGAAGTGGCCCTAAGTTGTTCATCATCAGTTTTCCACAACCCCACAGTCACCTCTGCATATCATATCCTCCATCCTGTCCTCATGGTTTATCTGCTTTGGGAGAATGAGAATTTCACTTGCACTTTCTGCCTCCTTAGGGAGGATGTGGCGTTAAAGCTTGGGAGCCTTAACTCCCAATTTCCTTGCTTTTTGGTGCTTGGTTGAAAGCTGTAGAGCCTTAACGTTGTTTTGTAAACCGTAGCATTTTTGTTTAATGAATTTCATGGTTTTGTGTAACGGATGACCGGATATTAAACAGTAGACAACCAAGCCAACATCAGCGATGATGTTGCACCATGTTGACAGCCAATATAAAATCAAAGCTAGTGTTATGTGTTGCACCCACTTTTCGAAATAATAAATGAACCCCAGAAGTTATGCTCTCTTACTTGAAATCGAAGGGGTCTCATTTGAACTTTTCAATAGCCAGTGTCCAGAGATAAAAGCTTTTTACGACTGCCTCATGAAAAGGAAGCATTTCATGTTTTGTCTGTATTTGGAGATGCCTTGAAAATTGTTCTACTGAAATTTAAAATCCCTGATTAATCCTGGAAACACACAAGATGATACAGGAAAATATCCTATATTAGAATAAGTTACAGTTTCCTATGTTAATTATTAGGTGCTCGGCCCTGAAAATCTGAGGTTCCGTCGAAGCTCTGAGTTTTCAGAGCAGAGAGGGGATAGTTTCAAAACCATCAAATACGCGCAGTGCATAGATGTGCTCATTGGAGCTCCTTTTCATTTTTGGATAACCATTCCATTATAGCCTAGAGGAATTAAGCAAAATGCTTATATCTTAAACATAAAGAGGTGAAACTTGGCATCATGGTAACTCTTCAGTAGAGATTTAGCCATGTCAAGTTGGAAGTAGATGGATTCACACCTTGATTTTTAGGAATTTTTAGGAATTTTTTTAAAATTGGAATAAACAGCCCAGGCATGGCTCAAGTCTTGCACAGGCTGCATTTCCATCCCTAGATCTTTATTCAAAAGTAAGACCCATTGAATTTCCTTGAATTTTGAAAAGCAACGGACTTGCTTTTAGATTAGCCAGTCTCAGCACTCTATGTGTGCTATGAATGCCTGCTCTGTCTGTCTCTATAGTTTCCTGCAAGGCCCAGCCAGGAGAAGCCAGTAAATTAAACCCAAGGGTGGGATTCCATCAAGTTCATCTGAGAGCGGGTGCTGTAGAACATGGACCTTCCAGGAGTGTTGAGGCCGGATTCCTGGCAGACCCAGCCAGGCAACTTTATGGCCTATTAGTCCCTCCGTTTGGTAGCAGCAGGAGCGCCTGTCTCATAAAGCACATGGCCACATGAGAACAGTTATTATGGTCTGCTACTTTGTTTGTCTTTAGTAGTCTGTGGTCCAGACCTCTTCAGAAGGGGAATAGTGTTATGTGGTTGAGGCCAGTCTAAATTATCTCCAGGGGTCCCTTACTCAGGACCTCTGATCTTAAAGAGATTGAGGATTTCCCCCCAAATCTGTTACTCTTGAAGTTACTAGGCCTGTTGAAAACAAATTTTATAACATAAGCAGGAAAGCGGTGAATACTCCTTTTAACTTGTTAAACCAATGAAAACATGCCACACAAGAAATCTTAAGATATTAATGGTTTATAAAGAAAAGTAAATGCAAAAGAACATCAGATACAGAAGTGAAATCTGAAACATTACTGTTGTTGTTATTCGTATCCTGCCTTTTGCCCAATGGGGGGCCTCAAAGCGGCCTTACAAAATTAAAACATATACAGCTAAAGCCTATAAATAGAAATATACAAAAGTTAAAAATATAACTAAATACATTTCAATATTAAAACATTTAAAATATATAACAATTTAAAAGTCAAAGGTATAGACAGAGGTCCAGATTATTTGCCAAAGGCCTGCCAGAACAAAAATGGTTTTGCCTGCCTCCAAAAACACATCAAGGAGGGAGCCAGTCTAGACTGCAATGATTAGAAAGAAAATACATGTGTGTACACTATGCAAAATACATGACAGCTTAACTGTTTCTAAACCTTATTAGAAAAACAGGGTGACTAGGCCGAAACCAACGTTGTAGGCCCAGAAGCACTTTGAAAGGTTTCAACATTGTACTTAAAACTTACATTGGCCCAAACTAATTAAATGAAGTGTTTGATGCTTTCAACTTTATAGTAGTATGGACCAAACCCTTAGAAAAAAAGTAACGGAGCACTGTGTATGTGTGTGTGTGTGTGGGGGGGGTATTAAAAGGATTGTATAGCTTCCTATTCCAAGGAGAGATCTGAAGACAAGGTTATCATGGATCCAGAGGAAGGCTGAACGAGGTCTCTGCTGAGTTCTACACCCTGCTTCACCAGCAAGCAAAAAAGCAAACTGGCCTTGGGCAAAGATAGCCCAAAATACTCTCAAAGACAAAGGAAAACATGTTCCAAAAGAGAAGAACTCTTCTTCTCTCAAAAAGGAGGCAAGAACCAGGCTGCTTCTCAGAAAGCCAGGCCTGCTTATGAACTAAAGTTTCAGTACCATTCAATTCCATAGCTTCCTTGTGGTAGGGTCTGGAACCAGGCTGCTTAGTGGTTAAACCAAAACCCAACAATCATAAGAAATAACTAAGAGAATTCCACTAAGGCTAGAGGAGGCAGGCAGCCATTTTATTTTCAACATTCTAATCTAGCTGAGGCAGAGGGAGAGCGACGCTACTTAGCATGTGTCGCACTATGCCTGAAGAAGGCCTCTGCATTCACTCTAATAGGATGAATAAATATTAATAAAAAATAAACAGAAGGGAATTTAAAAAAAAGAAAAGCTATTCCACAAACTACAAGGAAGGAGGAAGAATACACCACCACTGGATTACTTAGTAAGGGCCTATTTATTTTTCAAAAATCGATGACTTAAATAATTGCCAGTCATAATTATCAGAACCATTTTGATTCAGAGAGGGGTTTTTTTCTTTTCTACTTTAAACTGTCCTCCTTCCCTCAATCTTTCACAAATCTTCTTAGAATTTTCAGGTTATGTAAAACCAACATTTCTTTCTGGCACATGTACATTTCAGGAAGATTGGCAAAACATTTTCGATTTTATGAATCTAAGAATGACTACCCCCCCCCCCCCAATTACCACTTTAACATGGTGGAATGTGTTTTTCCCTGTCAGACCTTAACTAAATGTGTAGTGGTCAACAGGTTTGTGATATAAACTGATGTTTTTATCTTCATTATGTCACGTACTGGTCTAAGTTTAGGTTGATGGTGGTGTAAAACTTATTGAAGATCTGTCTATGAATCTAGATGATTCCTGTCCATGAATCCAGATGATAATATGCCAACAATGTATCTCTCATAGAAGAGAGTCTTTTGGCAACAGGAGCTGAGAAAGTGTTTTTCTAAATCTGACATAAAGACGTTGGCATACTATGGAGCCATGCAAGTAAGTACCCATGGCGGTGTCACTTGATCAATTTTTTATTCTTTTTCAGTAGGGGCAATATCACTTGTCCCATACACATATTGTTGGTGTTTAATAAATGATAAATAGCAAATAAAATTTGACAGGAACATGAAAATTATTTTTGAAAAGTAATATGCCTTTTTAGCTCTTATTTCTTTGTTGTGAATTCACTAATGAATGGCTATTCTTATATACCTGTATTTATATATTCTTCTGATGTTAGTTATTTTATATTGTATTTTATTCCTTTAACAGCTTGTAATACACCAAAAGAACATTAATTATTAACCGGATCAAAAATATAATAAATAATGGCTGAAATACTGCATATGTAGAAAAAATCCTTAAGACATTTTATAGAATACTCGATGCAACTTGAACATGTTTGAAAAGGAGACAACTGGCAGGTTCACATGATTGGGAAGGAAAATAAGCCACTGTGGCTTATTTTCTCGCCCTGCATGTGCCGGTTGCGTGCCGCCTAATTGCCATAATTACCTTCTCTGGCTGTAGTTTGTTGTGTCATCCAAACCTGGTGTGGGTGGGTGATGGTCGTTTATAAACCACCCCACAACCCTAGAACAAGCCACTGGTTCTGGAGTGGTTTATAAACCCACCAGCCACCCACCCTTGCTGGGTTCAACTACATGACAAGTTGTGCCCGGTGAGGGTAATTTTGGTAATAAGGCAGCATGTAATCAGCACACTCAGGGCAGTAAAATAAGCCACGATTGTGTGAACTCAGTCAATACGACCTGGTTCTCATGTCACTGCATCCGTCGATGGCAAATTCTGGTTAATGAAACCACGGTTTGTGGGGCCACATGCGAGCTACATCCAATTTTCTGAAACAGACTACAAGCACCTTAGCATGACATCTGAACCCAGACACTTTGGGTTGTTTGTGGGCTAAACAACCCAAAATCAATCTAACACTGTCCTTAGGCTAACTTTGGATTGTTTAACTTACAAACCCAAAGTGTCCAGGTTCGGACATCATGTTAATAAGCTACAAACGAAGTCTCTGAAGTTTGTTTCTGAAAACTGGAAGCAGCTCACACACAACATGCATCCCTGAAAATCATGAGTTAATTAACCCATAATTTGCAACCATGACATGCAAACAGTCCCTATATATCTTGCCCAGTTTCATTTTACTCACTGAAGATAACCAAAGAACAGGAGCTTTTCTAGATGAGCTCTCAAATGTGTTATATTTTTTATCTTACGCCACGAGGTCGTATTACCTACAGAGCCTTCCAGTAAACACAAAATTTTACTGTTTTAAAAGAAAAGGCATTGTTCCACGACTTGGACTCTTCAGCACCATTGGGAACATTGCACAAAATCTTCCTTCTCTGTATTTTGTGGTATTTTGTCTTTGAAAATAAACAGCTGGCTGACAAGGTGGCTATGCTCTATCCCCATTCCTTCCCTGTTTTTCTGGACCCATCTAATTGTTATGGTAGAAGGAGATTTGGTTGAGGGATGCTACCTTGCCCATGAGGGGCCATTCACCACAAACAGGTGGCCTCGCCTCTCTGCTCAGAACTGTGCCGCCATGTGTGCTAAAGCCCGATGAAGCAGAGAGAGAGAGAGAGAGAGAGAGAGAGCTGGCAGCCAAGACACAGTTGCAACAGTTACTGTTTATGTCAAGGCCTTCTTACCCCACAAGGGACCCATCTTCACATAATCTATAATTATCTCTTCGTTTAATCGCCCCGTCACTTCTGAGGCTCTCCTGGGCACAGGAAGAGGAAAAGCTCATTAACTGAACCTTTTCTCCTCTCTCCAGCCACCCATAGCTTTTAATTGCTTGGTGTTGTTATTATCTATCAGTGCAACTGGGATCATTTTCATAAGAAAGAGTGGTGGAAGGGAGAGAAGCAGGCACATGTCCCTGAGGTAGGCACCGCAGACAAACCTTTGCTTCCTCAATTATTTATGCCAGCTGAGGTTTCACAGGCTGAATAAATCCATAACTCAAGTTTATTCTGAACAGGCTGCTTCCCCAGGGGGGAAGTGTTGCCCACTTGCCTGCACACTTCTGTGCTGTCCTCAGAGAATAACTAGGATGTAACGAGACATGTGTCAGCCAATTGCCCACGCATGAAAAAGGTATGTACAAAATTCAAGATTAGCAAGGCAGGAGCATTTGAAAAACCACAGCCGACTCATCCCCCTCAGTGCAACGTGGTCTTTCCCCCCCCCCCCCCAATGCAAGGGAATCTAGCTTTGGTAATACTCTAGCCTACCCTGATAAAAATGAAAAATACAAATCCACTGTGCTTGTCAGAAAGTGGAAATGTCAGTGAAGCTTCTGATGACTTGTACAAACGGGAAATTCCTGGACAAAACACATTGCTCACCCCACTTAAGTTTTTGAATGTTAGCAATACAGACATCTTTCCTTCAGGCAAGGAGTCTGATCACACATAATGGTGGCAAATTGTGGGTTAATTAACCCACAATTTGCTGTGGTGTGTGCAGGGCACATTCTGCAGCCTATTCAACCCCCAATCAGGCCAATTGGAGGTTCCTACATGCCATCTGGACCTGGAAACTATAGGCTAACTTTGGGATAAACAATCCAGTTACCCTACCTACTAAGTGTAGATTAACTGTGGGTTCTTTAACCCATGAATAGCCGAATTACTGGGGTCACATGATAGGGGAAGTAAAATAAGCCATTATAGCTTATTTTCCTACCACATGCATGCCAGTTGCATGCCATAACTACCCCTGCTAGCTGTGGTTTCTCAAGTCATCTGAACCTGCCAAGAGTGTATAGTGGGTGGATTAATAAACCACCCCACAACCTATGGCTTGTTCTAGGGTTGTGAAGTGGTTTGCAACCCACTCTTGCTGTATTCCCTCACCAGGCTGAGATAACACGACAAATTACGCCCAGCAAGTATAATAATATTAATGATGCACTACAATGGCTTATTTTCCTTCTCCAATCGTGTGAACCCAGATTTGGATGTCCTGTAGTGTTAAAAATGGCAGCTGAACATGCTTAGTGCACACCACAGCAAATCTTTGGTTAACTAACCCATGATTTGCCAACATTACATGTGAACTGGGCCTATGCCTCTGTTGCCAGGAGAAAGCAGGTTGCTTACCTGTAGTTCTTCTTCATGGTCTCTGTGCATCACACATATGGGCAATTAACAAGCTGGCTTACCGAAGGAGGGTAGGTGCAAGGCAATGTCTTATTGTAGGATTGACGACAGGACTGCACAACCAAAGCTGCAGTCTTTTCGGGTTCGAACATCAAGTGTATAATGTGAAATAAAAGTTGATGGTTTTGACCATGTTGTGGCTTGACACAGCTCTCAGCTCTGGTATCAGCATCCCACAGCCAAAGGCGGTCAATGTGTAGACTCCTAGTGTTGAATGAGCCCTAATGGGATCTAATAAGTTGAGTCTGGTGCAGTCATAGGCCAGTTTGATAGTGTGCATAATCCAAGTCCCCATAACACTCAAAAAGTCACTGCAACTTACAGAATGGTTCAGTCCTGTCCTTATAGAATGCTAGCACTCAACAAATGTTCAAAGCATGCAGAGTTGTCTCTAATGAGATGAGGGGGATGGGAAGGTTGGCAGCACAATGTCCTGATTCAAGACTCCAATTGACATAGTCTTGAGTCCCTTATGAAAAAGCAAATGGAGGAAGTTAAGTATACTATTCATCGAATCTGATCGGGGTCAAAGTTATTTAGTCGAGCAAAATCACTGAAACTTTCCATTTTTTTTTTTTTTTTTTGCATTAGCTCTGCTAGTTGCTGGCTTGCGCATAGACAGCAATATGGCTTGAACTTCACTGGAGAGTTGAGTCACGGCAGATAGATCCTCCATGCCATGAGTTTGAGTGTTGCTAGATCCGGATGACAGATGCAACCATGCTGCCGGGTCAGCAATGTTGGTATCAACGGGAGTTGAAAGAAATTCCACTTCACCAACTTGAAGAACGGGGCGAACCAAGCTTGTCTTGGCCACCAGGGTGCAATTAAGATGCAATCCGAGCTCTTTATTTATTTATTTATTTATTACATTTGTATACCGCCCCATAGCCGAAGCTCTCTGGGCGGTTTACATAGGATTAAAAACAATTAAAAACAATATACAAAAACTAAAACAGCAAAAACATACAACATACACACAATCTGTACATTTAAAAACCACTTCAACACTTCAAAAAAAACTACAAAAACAAAACAAAACAAACCCAGGCTCCTCAGATATTGCCAAATGCCTGAGAGAAGAGGAAAGTCTTGACGTGGCGCCGAAAAGATAACAATGTTGGCGCCAGGCGGGCCTCGTCGGGGAGATCGTTCCACAATTGGGGAGCCACCACAGAGAAGGCCCTCTCTCTTGTTGCCGACCTCCGAGCTTCCCTCGGAGGAGGCACTCGGAGGAGGGCCTTAGATGTTGAACGTAGTGTTCGAGTAGGTTCATGTCGGGAAAGGCGTTCCATCAGGTATTGTGGTCCCAAGCCGTGTAAGGCTTTATAGGTTAAAACCAGCACCTTGAACCGGGCTCGGAAACATACTCTTTACTGTGATCTTTTGTAGAACTCTTGGAATTAGTGGAAAGGCAAGAAACAGGTAGCACAGATTCCCCAACCACAATATTTGAAATGCATCCCTGAGGGATAATCAGGTGATTTCGCCTCTCAAGCCTAACTTGCAACATACACCATTCTGAATAGTTGTGAAGAGGTCGATGTCCAGGTCTCCCGCACGGCTGAAACAGTCAACGGAGAACTGTCGGAGGCAGCTGCCACGCGTGCAATGGGATGTACGTTCGACTGAGTGAGTATGCTAGTAAACGGCCCTTGTCTGCTATGTGGAGAGCCGAGAGGATGAATAATGGAGTTCAGCCGAGGGTGAGTAAATAAAGCCAGCATCCTTGTCTTGGACCTTGTACAAGGACTCAAAGTTGGTCTCACTGAGGATGGCACGTTCCAGGACTTTTTCACTGTCTGGAGTAGAGTGAGAAAAAACGGAATGGACACTGGAGCTTTTGCCTCTCTATATATTGCATCAAATACAAAATATTGAATGCTTTTGGAAGGCTGTGTCTTGATACCAAGCGACTCTGCCATCCTCAATATCTGATCTGTGAAATGGAATAAATCTTTCAAAGACAAGGCACCTCCTTGTGTCACGCAGCAGCATCTGGTGATGAAATGAAAGGAATGGAAGGAAAGAATGTCGAATCAGATTGATACTCGACCACTGACTGCAGTGAGGCCACTCTCTCGTGCTCTGAGTCTTCATGTACCTCCTTCTGTGTCGACCGTGGTGCCGATGGTAATGGGCGATTCATTGGAGAACAAGTAGTATAATCATTACATGGCACAAACAGTACCTGATCCGACTGCGGCTTAGCTTCTTAACGAAGTGTATCATCTCGGAGGGACTGGTGAAAGAGGCAAGAATGAGGTATCCATCAGCAAGCACAATATTGTTGCTGATGGCAAGGGGTGTTATCATGGTGAGGTCACCCCTAGGTACCGGGCCCAATTATCATATACCTCACAGTCAAGAACAGGGTGCCTTATTATACTGATAATTCATATGCAGAGGAAAAGACCAATAAGAATATCTATCCTATTCTCTAACAGGTGATCTAAGCCTTACACGTAAGTCGAGCCAATAATGTTCATCCCTATGCACTTCCGAACAACCACTGTGTAATGATTCTGGGGGGAAATCGTGCCAAAGGTGATGGCTCTGCACCTTGGAACCCATATTGGTGACTGTGCAGGTGGACGGCACACCAACCCTGGTGGCGAGAGATCCTTAATCTTGCCTTCAGATATTAAAGCCATGTGAGCCATCTCTGATATTGGTACCAATGTAGCTGCCATCTGCATAGGGGAGTCAAGCAGTGGAGTTGGTTGTGGAACTGAAACGTTTGCAGAGTCACATGGATTTTTATGTTCAGACCCATGCTTACTTGATTCCTTCTTCCACTTCTTCTTCCTCTGCACCTATACGGAGGACTTCAGTACTCTGGCTTTCTTAGAGAGCTTTTTCACAGCCAATAGTTCGCGAGTGGCTAGGAGTAGGTGGATCGGTCCAACCATTGGTTAGGTCAGGGTCCAAGAGTGAGCTGTTGAAGACTGCATCCCTGCCAACGTCGCAAACACATGTGGCTTCGAGGTTGAAGATTTTTGGGAATCAATAGCCTCTAGAACTTTTGTCCAAAGCACACTTTTAAACGATCCAAGTGGTTGCATCTGGTTTGTTTAGAAAAACTCATACAATGGGGACAGGTTTTCATTATGTGTGCTTCCACCAGGCAGAGTGGGCAGAGTGAACATCCATCTGCTGGTGGAAATTTACTGCCACATCCCATGCATTCTTCTGAACAGGGCATTAACTGCCAAATGTGCCCAGTGGCAAACGGAGATCACAGAGGATACTAATGGAACAAAACCCCTAGATGATAGAAGAAAAGAACGAAATAGGAAAGCTAACTACTACCTCAGCAAACAAACTAACGAGTCTCTTTAAAGAGTGATGTTCCCGACAAGGCAGCTGGTTAAGCAATCAAAAAAGAACTGAAGAGAAGCGTGGGAATCCGCTAGGACATGTGCAATAGTACGATTTTCCTACTAGCATTGGGGTGAAAATCCACCTGGGCCTGCGAGGCAGCAGACGTCCCTGCATCTAGCTTTCATGGGCCCAGGCGGACACGCCCAACGCCAGGACAGACCTGCGCCCGACTGCTCTCAAGCTGTTGTGATCAGTTGAGCGCAGTTTCACCCTGCCCTGCACCCTCTTTGCCCTTTCCCTTTCCCTTCCTGCCCCCATGCGCCAATCAATGCAAGGTAAAGAGGGCCTTTAAGGCCCTGATTGGCATAATGGGGAGGCAAAGCACGCTTTCTGGGGCCTCCAGAAAGTGTGCAATTCCCCCGGCCAGATTCTCTATTCCTCATTTCCCACCAAAAATATTTTCCTCAGCTATAGAAGTTTCCCAAATTGAGGCTCTGTGTGATGCACAGAGACCACGAAGAAGAAGTAACTTTTACCAATACTTAAAATCTCAAATTGTAATTCCTGGCAAAGTTGAATTCTCCTCTCATTTATACTACAAGTTGATGTGTATGTAATGTGATTGCGCAATTGTCAGGTATACACACTGGACAGTACATGTGGCAGGACTTTTGCCATATTTTTTTTCTTCTTTAAAAGGCCAAACATTTCCCTGCTCTTCCACATATACACACACACATAGTTAAAATAGCTAAACCCATGTAGCTTTCTGAGGGCTCTCCTCACTGGCATGAAGCAAACATCTTCTGTATTTCATTTTTAAAAGAGGCAAACAAGGTTTTCTCTTGGAACAACGTTGTGCTATTGAATACTTAAAGAACTGTCATGCTATAAATTGTAGGATCAGGGCCAAAGGCAGGCAGGCTCACGAGGGGCAATGCTTCCATTGTTCCTTAGAACTGTTCTTACTCTCTTTTGGATGGCTACGGGCACCTCCATTCTTTATAGTACAACAAATTGTGAGTGACACATGCAGTATTCAACCAACATGTACATTTGTACACAATGGTTCAGATCACAGATAAAAGCTAAATCTGATTCCTTCCCTCAGATGCAATGTCAAGCTATGATTCACTCAAACCAGGAAGTGAGAGAAAGAGAGCAAGAAGTGTGTGAATCCAAAGCAAGGACCTGCTATCCAGCCCACGATTTGGTGTATTATTATTATTATTATTATTATTATTATTATTATTATGTATATGAATTCATAGCTGTTAATCAGTATATCTGATTGCCTTCTACATAGGCATCCAAAACAACTAGCAACAGTTAAACAAATAAGTATAGCATAATCAAACAAAAACTAAAATGAGAACCAGCAGCAGAGAAACACACCCAGCTTGACAAGCCAATGGTCTGACTGAACAAAAATATCTTCATCTCTGGGTAGAAGGCCAACAAAGGGGGAGAGGCGAGACAGGCCTCTTTGCAAAGCGAGTTCTAGGACCTGGACAAAGCCACTGAGAAAGCTATCTCTTGCCAAACACCCCTCTGAAATTGGCAAAGTACGAAGAAGGACCTCTCACTAAAATCTTACTGCCTAGGCACGTTCATATTAGAGAAGGCAACTGTTTAGGTAACTTGGTCACAAGTTGTTTAGGGCTTTAAAGGGAATAAACAGCACTATGACTTGCGCCTGGAAACAGTTAAGAAGCCAGTGAGGCTGTTGTAACAAAGGAGTCACATGCTCCCAATAACTGGCCCCAGTCAACAGTCTGGCTACAGCAAATACTAAAAATTCTGGATCATCTGACATTTCTGAAAACTTTTTGAAAGACAACCCCATGTATCCTGTGCCATAGCAATCCAACTGAGATGTTACTAGAGATGTAAAATTTCTTGAAATTTTGAGACCGGGGCGGGGGGGGGGGGGGAGGGAGACAACAGTTTTTTTCCTCAGGGTGGTTTGGAAAAATTGAAAAATAAGCAATGCTTATTTTTTTAGTGCTCTTTACAGAGTTAAAGTCACTTTGTTGCTTTAAGACAGCCTTCCCCAACCTGGTGCTCTCCAGATATTTTGTACTTCAGCTCCTATCAGCCTCAGGCATCATGGCTAAAGGTCAGGATTGCTGGGCACTGTAGTCCAAAACAGCAGTAGGGCACCAGATTGGGGACGGCTGCTTTAGTAATATAAAGCAGCCTTTCTGTTCCTAAAGTTATTTTATGTATAACTTAGTTTGCTCATAAAATTATATTTTAATTTTTTTTTTAAGTAAACTCAGTAAATTTGCAATTATTGTCTGAACAGATTACAAATACATTAAGTGATGGCAACAACATCAGAAACACAGGAGGGATCTACAGAAAAAACCCAAATTGTCAAGAATGCACAATGGTGACTCTACTCACGAGTTGGGAAACTGAGCATGAATGCTTATCAAGAAAATATATTTTAGACTAATAATTTTAATAAGGAATGAAAAAATAACTATGCAGGGAATCTTACAGAGAGGATTCAAAAACATTTCCCCCCATGGCTTCATTATTTCTAGACATTTTACATCTCTAGTCTTTCTATAGAAGTATTCTTATTACATAGTTTTTGGAAATCATTTTGGGGGGAGTAAAGGCTGGGCAACAATATATAAATATTTTGTCTTATATTCTAAAAGGAAATAGTTCATAATCCAAAACTGTTCAATTTTTCAGAAAAAAACGAAAACACACCTCGCAATAAAAACGTAAAATCCCCCCAATTTTCCGATTCCTTTTAGGGCCTGCATATCTCTAGATGTAACTAAGGATTGTGAGGCCATGGCCAGATCTGGTGCTTCAAGGAAGAGGCACAGCTTCTACATGTGAACCAAGTCACTGCCAAAGGAAGCCTTAAAATTTTGAACAATGTTATCAGCAGTACATCTTCATATTTAGTTCTACGCATAAAAGATCATTTAAAGCAAAAGCACTCCAAGTAAGATTATGGCACTTTTAACCACTAGGATATTTTCAGAAGCAGTTATTTTTAGGGAAAGTTTACAAATGTATGGGAGAAACTGCTCTTTAGAATTCTGCAGGCCTTTGCGCAGGACCACACACAGTGACCTCTGGTATTTTCTGTCAAAACAGTTCATTTGTCTCTCAGATCAACTAATCAATTCCAAAGCCATCAATCATTCCAATTCAGTACTAGTCTGGTCTAGCTCAGAGACTTGGCCAGATGGCTGCCTCTGTTAATGGGATTAATAAAATTCTGATAGATTACATGGCATCAGACTACAAAATATGATAGGGATAATCAAACATGCTAGACAAGATCGGGATGGGGGAACAGACAATAACCAAACATTTCTTGGCATTTTAGTGGCTTCTCTAGAACTAAAAACTAAAGGACACAAAATGTGTCCTTTACTTTTTAGTCCAGCCCCCCAGGAAGTATGTCTTGGTTAAAATTATGTTTTCACCACTAGATGTATTGTTCCCAAAGTTACACATACTACAGTATTAAACTTTAATCAAATTAATAACATTCAAATTATCATAAAACATTAATTTTAATGAAACAGCAGTTTTAAAAAACATTCCTCTATCATGGTTGGTATGGATTGTACCCATAAGAACAGCCGTGCTGGATCAGATCAAGGGTCCATCCAGTTCAGCACTCTGTTCCTACAGTGGCCAACCACCTGTCAACCAGGACACTACAAGCAGGACACCGTCCCGCTCATGCTTCCCAGCAACTGCTGCACACAGTCCCACTGCTTCCGATACCGGGAGTAGCACATAGCCATCAGGACTAGTAGCCATTGATAGCCTCCTCCAAAAATTTATCCAACCCCCTTTAAAGCCATCCAAATTGGTGGCTGTCACTACATCTTGTGGTAGTGAATTCCATAGTTTAACCATACACTGTGTGAAGAAGAACTTCCGTTTAAGGATCTCCTACCAATCAGCTTCATGGGATGATCCCAGATTGTAATATTATGAGAGAGGGAGATTAATGTCTCCCTGTCCACATTCTCCACACCATGCATAATTTTATACATCACTATCTCACCTCCCTCTACCCCCCCCAAAGATAAACAATCCCAGCTGTTGCAACCTTCTCTCATAAGGGAATTGTTCCAGCTCCTTATCATTATAGTTGCCCTTTTCTGTATTCTTTCCAGCTCTACAATATCTTTTTTTAGGTGCAGTGACCAGAGCTGTACATGGTATTCTAAGTGTGGTCGCACCATAGATTTGTATAAAAGCAGTATTATGCTGGCAATTTTATTCTCAATTCCTTTTCTAATAATGCCTAACATGGAGTTTGCCTTTTTTTACTGTGGCTGCACACTGGGCTGATGATTTCATCAAGCTGTCCACCACAACCCCAAGATCTCTTTCTTGATCAGTTACAGCTAGCTGTACTTGAAGTTGGGATTTTTTGCTCCAATGTGCATCACTTTACAATTGCTTACATTGAACCACATTTGCGATTTGGATGCCCACTCTCCCAATTTGGAGAGATCCTTTTGGGGCTCCTCACAACCTCTTTTTGTTTTAACTACCTTAAATAATTTGGTGTTGTCCATTTCACTGCTCATTTCTACTTCCAGATCATTTATGAACAAGTTGAAAAGAACTGGTCCCAATACAGATCCCTGTGGGACCCCACTATTTACTTCCCTCCATTGGAAGAATTTACCATTTATTCCTACTCTTTGCTTTCCATTATTTAACCAGTTACTGTTTCATAAAAGGCCCTCTCCTCTTATTCCATGACTGCTAAGTTTGCTCAGGAGTCTTTGGTGAGGAACTTTGTCTACCAGGACTTCCAAAAGGCTTTTGACAATGTCCTCCGGATCACTCCTGTCTACATGTTTATTGACGCTCTCAAAGAACTCTAAAAGGTTAGTGAGACAGGACTTACTTTTGCAAAAGCCATGTTGATTCTTTCTCAGCAGGGCTTGTCCTTCTATAAGCTTCCCAATTTTGCCTTTCATAATGCTTTCAACCATTTTACTCAGAACAGACGTTAAGCTATCCGGTCTGTAATTTCCCAGATATATACACACACATGGATATTTGAGTTCTCTGCTAACTCTAGGATGAATAACACCTGGCCCTGGTGATTTATTTGCTTTCAATTTGTTCAATGTTAGTCTTACATAGAGTAGATTCATTGAAACAAATGGGGCTTAAATAAAGGATTATATCCAATATTGATCTCATCTCTGCAAAGCTTTCAAGGGCGTTTATTGGGTAAATGAAACATGTATTGTCGTATCCAATGCTTGCCCACTCAGTAGTGCAACAGGAAGCTAGCAATTCCTGAAGCAACTGGAAACACTTGTTTCTGGAATAGGGCAAGTCTGTGGAACTCATGGAAACTGGCATTTTTTGCACATTTCTGGGGTTGCTTTAGCAAACACTAGGTTCCTGTTGCACTTGCAGTTGGTCTGAGGGTGCAACACAATTGGCAGAAATGCAATGGCAGTATTGGATATTGTACTGTATGTTTAGTCAGCTCTTACAGAACACCTGTTGTTGCTACCTACATTCTGTTAGAAATAGGTTGGTTTACACAATTTTGCCAATTTTCAAAACTTCATATATTACACCAGATCATGTATTTTATGACAAAAATGGCCACCCTCTAGTTTATATGATCTCCCACCCACAGCCTCAAAATCAGGCGCAAGTAACATGTTGAGTATTATTGGCCACACTGAACTATATTATAAGGCAGCTTTCTGAAGCTGTTATGTATAATGAACAAATGTTTGCTGATAAATTAGTATTAGAGGATAGGACTCCTCTATACTGGGCTGCATCCAGTGTTAGTCCTACTTAGAGTAGACACATTGAAATGAATGGGACTTAAGTCAGACGAACGTTAAATACAAACCAAGATGCTTTTTCTTTTCTTCTTTGTAATTCAAGATGGCACAACTCTCCTGATCATTTATCCCCTCGGTGCACCAAATCTAAACACCATCCTACAGAGAGGCTTTCTTAAGAATCAGAAAAATTTGAACATAGCAGAACTGTCAAAGCCTTTCCTCAGATTGTGGTAAAGAAACCTCCAAGCAACCTATGGATTGCACCTATATGTTGGTTTGCAAGGAAAAAGCTATGTTAAATGTATTGCCCTCTCTCTGTCAATAATTAGATTTAAATCCAATGTTGTTATTTTTAACTGTTGGTTTGTTTAATTTTGTGTTGGAAAAATAATAAAATCTTTTTTAAAAAAAATTGGGCTGGCTTTTTGTTGTGAGAACAGAAGGGTCAGGAGGGATCAAAATATACTGGGGCTGGGTGGGTAAGTACAATGCTTTAGTATATTCAATGTGCTTCACATACATTCCCTCAATAACTGTAACAACCCCCGTAAAACAGGTTAATATTGTCCCCATACTGGGAACTGAAAGAATTCCGGACTTTACCAAGGTAAGATCTGAACATAGCTCTAGCTCTTCGCTACTATACCGCAATAGTTCCCTGCATCACGATATTATAGTTATTTTAGAGCCTTCTGAATTGCTCCTTTACAGGTATTTAATATTAACATTATAATCTAGCTGAATCTCAAGAACAGAAGATCCAATTATGTGCCAAATGTATGAGCAATATAAACCTCAAATATGAAAAAATGGCCCTTGAAAAATTCTAACATCAGCTGTGTGGGGAGTACTCCCTGAATAGTCAACTGTGGAGTTGATTATTAACACAGGGTTGACTTTTGTGTTCTCTGAACTGCTTTAAATAGTTGATGGTTGGTTATTTAACCCATGGTGGGTTATTGTGTTCTGTGGTGGGAGTTTTTAACCAACAATTGGTTATTTGGCAGAAATAACCAATGCAAATAAACAACGCTATGCAGAGTTTGCTATCTGAACCACAGTCAGTTATTGTGTTGTATGGCGGGCATTGTTGATTATTTCCTTGCCCACCATAGGTTATTTCATCAGGCACAGAGTCGCAAGATAAAAGTGGTCAAAGTGGCGGCTGCGTTACGAAATTGGGGAGAGAGGCCGGGGGATGAGTGAGTCAACTCAGCGTGGACTAATAGTCAACTCAGCACTGATCCTAATCCACACCATGGTTGATTATTATCATGTCGTGTGTGGAGTACCGCCTACATAAAGTTCAGTTGATTATTATGCCATCGTTGACTATCATGTTATATGAATGCAGCCAATAGTGATCTGAAAAGCAGGATATAAATGCAGGCTAACTAGCTAGGTAAATAAATTCAGATTATAAATCGGGCTCAAGGAGCCATTATTATGGACTTGATACTGGGTACAAGGGATTAGCTGGTAACCACAGTTGTAGGGCTGTGGTGGACAACTCAATGAAAATGTTGCCCCAGTGTGAAACTGCCATGAAAAAGGCAAATTCCATTCCATGTTAGACATAATTAGGAAAGGAAACGAAAATAAAATTGCAATTATTATACTTCCCATATACTAAAACGATGGTGTCACCACACTTGCAATACTGTGTATAGTTCTAGTTATCACACCGAAAAAAGAATGTTGTAGAGTTGCAAAAAAATGAATAAAAGGGCAACTAAGGATGCAATCTTATGCATGTTTAAACAAAAAAACATACAACTCCCAGCACACCCCAGCCAAAGGGCTGGAGCAGCTCCCCTATGAGGAAAGGTTATAACATCTGGGACTATTTAGCTTAGAGAAAAGTCAAGTGAGAGGAGTCATGATAGAGGTGTACAAAATTATGCATGGTGGATAGCGAGATAGTTTTCTCCCTCTCTCAAAATACTAGAACCCGGAGTCAACCCATGAAGCTGATTGGTGGGAGATTCAGGACAGATAAAATGAAGTTCTTCTTCACACAGCACATAACTAAACTATGGATCTCACTACCACAAAATGTAGTGATGGCCACCAATTTGGGTGGCTGTAAAAGCAGATTAAACAAATTCATGGAGGAGAAGGCTATCAATGGCTACTTCTCCAGATGGCTAGATACCATCTTGAGTATCAGAGGAAGTATGCCTGTGTACACCAGTTCCTGGGAAACTTGAGTGGGAGAGTGCTCTTGCACTTGTATCCTACTTTTGAATTTTCCACTGGCAGCTGGTTGGCCAATGCGTGAACAGAATGCTGGACTAGATGGACCTTTGGTCTGATCCAGCATAGATCTTATGTTATTATGTGTTTTGGGGGTGGAAAAGTAAGTAGTAAGACCAATTATAATTGCTATTCAGAGAATAGATACCATGTGGTAAATAGATAATGTCACTAATTTTGGTTACGCTACACCCTGTTATGAAATATTTACTACACATTTCCCAAACTATTACTATCTTGTGTGACCTGGGCACTGTAGTTCAAGCTGGATGTGTCCAGTCTTGCTTCTTGCCACATTCACTAAGATCAGCTTCAGTTTATCTTCAGATGTTGACAAACAGCTTGAAGTGGGTGCAACCGCATGCAATTTAGACCTTCCTTTTGTGGTTCATTGAGAGCACTAGATTAATATTGGTGGGTTGTGAGGTGGGGTTACTTATCTCTCTGTTACAGAACTATGGATATAGATTCTACTGAAGGAAGAAGTTGCCTCATCCATACTCCCTCTTCAAGAAAACATATTTGGCTGTGGATGACCTCTCCTATTACTGCCTGGACTTGAAGTCTTCCACTTTGCGGAAAGATCACTGAGAACATAGTCACAGCAAAAATCCAGGCATGTTTAAATGTAATGTTCTTCATCCACCCATTTAAATGTTGCTTTCAGCCTTGACATGGAATGGGAGTGCTTTGGTAGATCATAGATGTATAATAGGAACATCCGTTCCATTATTATCTGTAGCTTCCCTCCTTCCCCTATATTTTTCAAATATTATTACAACTCTAGAAAAATTCATATAATATAACTGGGTAAATAAATGGAACATTGTAATAAAGGTTTTAAAACAGTTTAATTCACACTCTTAAACATTAAAATATTTCAGAATTGTGGATCATATACAACAAATGTCCCTTCATTATTCATATTGCCATCTTCAACAGTTATTCTTCCTCACAATATCTCCATTTGCTTAAATCATTAAAAGCATATTGATCTATATTTAAGGGGTTATCTATCGATCCTCCTCTAGATTCCACAGAGCATATAAATGGTGTTCAAGTAAATAATAAGTCTGAGATATTTACAAGGCCATACAAAATGTTAAGCTGATGAATAATTTTTCCATAATAGTAATTTCCCATATTTTAAAAAGCACGGTTGGTGCCTGACATTTTCCCCATAGTTGTGCTTTCTGCTATCATGAGAAGTTGAACTATAGGCTCATAATGATTCCAGGAGAGAGGTAGGTAGGAGAGGAAGATTGACAGGACTTCCTCTTGCTGGACACTCCTCCCGGAACAGAGCCATCTAGCATCAACTGTTGCAAGGGAAGGATTTTGATGACTTTTAAAATATGCTAATATTGGTTTGTTGCGATTTTACTAACACATTTTGATGTTACTTGTAAGCCACCTTCAAAGGATTTGCATATTGAAATGCAGGATGTAGTAATTGTAATAAATGATAGATCATGTTTCCACGATGTGTTTTGGTAAGACATTCACATTTAAAATAACAGAAATAGGAATAAAAGGAATTTAGGTTCTGCCACAATACTCTAACAGAGAATTAAAAAAATTAAAAGATGGCCTTTCCTAAAAATAAAAAAGAACAAAAGTTTATGTTTGATACATTGCAAAGCTCCTTTAATACCTCCAAAAGGCATCAACCTGTATTGACATTTTAGTAGTACGCAAAAGGCTTAAATTCATTGACTCATATTTGTAATTATATTTTACATATTTAAAATATTTGTATACCACCTAATAACAAATGTTCTTTGGAATTATCAAAACAGCAATTTAAACCATAAAAAGTAAAACAAAAATAAAACCAACCATAGTATAAAACTAAAATCAATAAAACTAGCAGCGGCAACATATTGATTCAGCAGGTCTAAAAGCACTGAAAATATATTAAAATTAACATGCCTGAAAATATAAAAGGGTTATTAACTGGTTGCTAGGTGAGCCCCTCTTAAGGATGACATTCCATCATCAAGTGAGGGGCACTGCCAAAAAGGAACCCTCTTTAGTAGCTACCCATTGCACCTCATTGGTGGGGGCACTTCGATAAAAGTCTCTAAGAATGATCTTCAGATTTGGATAAGGTATATGTGGGAAGAAACAATCCTTCAGGGCCCCAAACCATATAGGGATGTAATGGTTAATACCAGCACTTTGATTTGGGACTAGTGCAGATGGATTGTACTAATGTAATATAGCCATATCAGCTAGTCCCAGTTAATAGTATTTATGCCTGATTTTGGACTAGCTGTAATTTCTGGACCAAAGGCAAGACCCATGAATAATAAGGGCATAGCCATCTCCCCATTTATTGTCATAACTATGAAAACAACAATAAGATTTGGAGATTCTTTGCATCAAGTGATAAGAAATGAGTTGGCTAACAAATATGTAACAGGCTTGAATTTTGGTTCTAACATAATACTTTAATAATAATACTTTAATAGAGAATTAAGAGTGCTTTCCTTAAAATAAAAAGGAGGGGGGAGAAAAATAGCAGTGTGGGATGATTAAAATGCTATGGCAGACCACAGCCATTTATTTTGCCATAATATCCAATATTTTTGTTATATAAGTTCTTATAGCACTTTGTTGTAAAAGACAGACTTCTGCTATTGTGTTTGGTAACACAGTATATTGACCCTCACCCAGTTCGTTACCATACCTAGGTACTGTTTCAGAACAGTAGATGAATTAGATGAATTAGATGAAAAGGAGAGTAAGAGCTTAGCACCATCTATATATTGATAATACTTCAGATCACATCTTCATAGATGTTAAAGAGCATGGAGGATAAACCTGAGCCCCTTAGCTTAATGGCCAAAGGACAGAGCAATAACCCACTGCAATGCAGTACCTCCAATACCTAACTCAGACAACCTATCCAGAAGGATACCATAGTTGAAAGAATCAAAAGCCACTGAGATGTCCAAAAGAACCAACAGGGGCACACTTTCCCTTTCCCTCTCTTAGCAGAGGTCATTCCACAGGCAGTTTTCATTTCACGTTTCCAGACTTGAAGCCCAACTGAAATGGATCTAGAAATTAATTTCATCCAAGAATGACTGGAGTTGGCTGGCAACCACTCTCTCAAAGACCTTGCCCAGGAAGGGGGTGTTCGCAATTGGCATATAGATGTTCATGCCTTCAGGGTATGGGTTTGGTTTCTTCAGGAGCAGTCCAATTACTGCACTCTTAAAGAGGTTGGTATTGCTGCTCACTCAAGGAGGAAAATACGTCCTCCTTTGTTTTGTTTTTGTTAGTCCGAAATGATAAGTTATTATGCAAGAACTCTAAATTTCCCATTTCCTGGTTTCCCTTATTTAACCACAACTTTCATGCTGCATCATCATAGATTTTTCAGTTTGATATCCTTTTATATTTTTATTTCAAAAGCTAATCTCAATTAGTAACCTTGCTTTTACACTGTAATTTTTAAAACATACTATCTTTATTCCCTTTGACTAGCAATGTTTAACAGCTGCATCTTTATCCATAATCTTTAAACAGTGCTTCTGTTAAGAAAGGATACAGTGCAATACTTTGTGTATTTACTCAGACGTAAATCCAACTATATTCCATGTGGCTTTTTCATATATTTAGCTATGCAGCTTTAGCTATGCAATATGCAGAAGTAAAACATTTTAATACAGCTTATAAATGAAAACGGAGTCCCATGACAAACCTCACTACAGTATCTAACTAATACTTTCCCCCAAAGAAGGTAAAATGTTTTTGATAAATATTTTAAAAATTAAACATAGGGGAAAAAACACATTCCCCAAGCATTTCACACTAGGGGAAAATTAGTACCTGGCAGCCATACAGACAGCTATTGATTTAAACAATTACAGGCCTAGAAGGTTCTTTCCTGTCATTTATTATCTGGTTGGAGAGGCACTACCATGCTTGTTGATATTCTAAATAAATGCTAGATGAAAATTAAGCCATAAAATATCACTGAGATTCACCTGATGGTTTCTTCTTGATACAGTGAGCTGACAACTGGGCCTCCAAACCCAGTTTTTCCTTCCTTTCCTTTCTTTTCTGCTGTCTGAAAGAACAAACATAAAAATAACTGTTTTTCCATAATTTATTTCTGTCACTAGACAGCTCCTGCACAAGAGTGGAGTCCATCAACCTTCTTCATTGTTGCCACATTCAAACTATCCCGCAATTATGACACAAAGACTACATAAACATAGCATGGCCATCTTTTCATTAAGAGAGGGGGTGATAGTGAAGTTCTCTACATTTCCCAATAGAGATGATTTGTACATGAAATAAATATATCTCCCCCAAACCACGAACAGTTAATGACTACTGTCTTAAAGTCAATCACAGCCACTTAACCCAATGGGAAAGAAACAAGGATTTTGGCCACACTCCCCCCATTTGTTTCCTAAAGAAAACCAAGTCACTGTGTTCTTGCACTCCGTTTTAACCCATCTCTGCATACCTGCAACAAGGGGGGCACTATTGTCTACCCCATTGCTTATCCCGAAGTAAAATGGAGTCAGCGGTTCTAGAAGCGTTCGCCCCACACCATTCTGCTTGATTAACTCCCAAATTGTGTAAAAACAACAACATAATGAACCAAGTTACAAGTATGTTTTTTGGGGGGGAAATCATTGTGTAAACAAGCCCCTAGATATAGAAAGGATTCTACAGTTCCACAGGAACTTAGGAGCTGCCTTATACCAGGTCAGACTGCTGCCTGCTCTGAATAGTTGTGGCTCTCTCACTGAGGTCTTTCCCAAGTGCTACCTGATATGGTTAACTGGAGGTACCAAGAATTGAACCTGGGAATTTCTGCAGGCATAGCTCTACCCCTGAGCTATGGCCTCACCCCTTGCACAATACAGCCCATTTCTTGCTCATTTTCTTTCACACAAGATATCCCTGAGAAAACTTTGATATAATGGCATATGGTTCTCAGGCTATGTCTGCATAGACTCCCTCTGTTTCAGTTCATTTAGTTGTGGTTTAATTTCTGCATTAGATCTTAAAACGGCCCAATATGTATGCAAAGAGCAGGAGGAAGGCAATGAGGAATGGGTGCAACCTGAACACTAGCCAGGAGTAGGTTTGCATCAACTGCACCCATTCCTAAAGGTGTTGGAAGTGGCCACATTCACGCTAACTTTAATTGCATCCCATTTGGACCTAAGTTTCTAGTAAGGAAGATCTCCACCCAGCAAAGCTCACCCTGAGCTATCCATGTTCCTGTTGCAGCTGCTATTTACAAAAGAGGGTTTCTGCCTTTACTACACCTGGTATACGTACCTTGATCAGCCTCTACTTCCTGGAAACAATCTCACCCATTTACCTGACTGTTCTAGATCTCCCTGCCCAAATCTGATTCTGCCAGATGCCACTAGCTTCCCCTCTGCACCTCAGATAATCACAGAATGGGACAAATACTTTATGCTTATTGCTGGAAATCCCTCAGTATTCCTACTATATGAGAATGGTTGAAATTCTACATATGGAAAAATTAACAGAAATAGTTCAAAAATGAAGCAGACCAAATTCTACAAGTTTGCCACTACTAATGCAAAAGATGCCATACCCTTTTAGATACAAGAAGCTGGCTTATACCAGGTCAGACTATGTCTCCATCAAGCACAGAACTGTCATCTCCAATTAGCAGCTGCTCTACTCTCCAAGATCTCAAGCAAAAATATCTTAACTCTGGGAGCATATATCAGGAACCAAACCTGATATATGCAAGCCATGAACTTTTCCACCAAGTTATGGTTCATAAAATCAGAGCCTCCAACCTTTTCCTACTATGCATCTCCACATATTCAAGCCCTTTCCTTGCACTCTCATCTTTTGCTTTATTTTGTTCTCCTGCCAATGTGCTCTGCCCTGCATGCAGCATGTTATAGTCTGGAGAATCTCCATCTCCAAAGCCCACTGGAACAAGGATACACCTGTGACTTTACTATGAGTGTCAGAACTCATCCAAACTACAGATGGGAAACCTCGTCTCTTCCTGTAGTCTTGGAAGAGGTTAAGTGCATTAAACAGATCAGGAACTGGGCAGCAGAACTCACAGATTCACTCAAAACAAGGACAGCCAAGTGTTCGCATTCCTGGTTCAATACAGTGTATTTTTCAATAAAAAGAGCAGTTGCTTCAGAGTACAATCAGAGCCTGACTAGCTGTCAGTGGTAATGGTGCTCCACAGGCCTATGAATCTGAAAGCTGTATTCCAAATGAATGGGAGTGGTATTTGCTAACATCATTAATTCACTTTTTCCTCTACCCCCTTATTCCTTTATACACGATGTCAAGAAATATACTTTTAAATTGTTGTCAAGCATAAGAGGTGCCATGTGTCCCAGATCAGAGGTTAACATATAATGACAGACACATTAAACACACTGTCCAATGCCTCCATGACAATTTTAGCTCCATCTTCTCTTTCTAAAAGACAGCAACTCAAACACAATTATAGGCTCTAACAGAATTAAAATCAAATCATGATTGAACAATAAAATCTGAAGAGAATGGCTCTATCAAGCAAAGCATTATATAAAAGAAGAAAAATTCTGTGACAAAACTGAAGCAAACAGGGTCTTTGTAATTTCAACCTGAAGTCTACATCTGATAGAAGTTTTAAAACTGTGTCCTGGAGAACTGTTTCATGGGGTTCCTTAGAAACTTCTCAATAGATTCCTCTATAGGAAAAAAATAGTAATGGCAGACAAGTTTCCCAAAAAAAAACAATTTGCCCACTGTTCCTGATCTGCCACCACTACTGATGTTCTATGCCTAAGAAGACTGCTGGGTGTGTTCTAGGATGCACTATGTTTGAACAAAGCTACAGCAAGACCTAAAAATCATGTCTAGAAATCTGAAGCTGCTCCTAGGAGTAGGTTTTCTATACTCCAATTCCCCAAATCCAGGCAGCCTAATTTAAGAACATTAAGAAGTGCCATGATGGATCAGACCGAGGGTCCATCTAGTCCAGCATTCTGTTCACACAGTGGCCAACCAGCTGTCGGCCAGGGACCAACAAAGCAGGACATGGTGCAATAGCAACCTCCCACCCATGTTCCCCAGCAACTGGTGCACACAGGCTTGCTGCCCCAGATACTGGAGGTAGCACATAACCTCCAGTATATTTGTAATATATTTGCTAAGCACTTCCAGAATAAAATCTCTTGCAACCGCCAGGAGTTAGTATTAGAGCAGGTGAATCAGGCGAGGTATCCAGAGCACAGTCTTGACCAGTTTGCTTGGATGAATTTCAGTTGGTAGAGCTCAAGGATGTTGACAAGGTACTTCGACAGATTTGTGCAACCACCTCCGAATTAGATCCTTGCCCCTCTTGGCTAATAAAAGCTAGCAGGGATGGAACAGCCGACTGGGCCAGGAAAATGAATGTCTCTTTGCGAGAGGGAGTGGTCCCGGGCCGTCTGAAAGAGGCGGTAGTGAGACCACTCCTGAAGAAATCTTCCCTGGACCTGGAAAATCTTAATAACTATAGGCCAGTGAAAATGTTCCATTCCTGGGCAAGGTCCTTGAGCAGGAGGTGGGGAGCCATCTCCAGACACTCTTCAATGAAACCGATTATCTGGATCCATTACAGTTGGGTTTCAGGCCTGGTTTTGGTACGGAAACAGCCTTGGTCGCCCTGTATGATGGCCTATATAGTGAGAAAGACAGGAGGTATGTGACTCTGGGTGCCTCTACAAGAGAGGTTTAATGCGCTTTGAAGGTTCATTAAAAATTTTACCTCTACAAGAACGGAGCGCAAATCGGGCGTAGAGGCGCGTTATCTCCCCGATAATGCGCATTTTTGAATGCGCGTTAAATCGCGAGTTTTATTTTGCTCCGGCCGTTAAAGCGCATTTCCCCCGTGTGAACAAGCGATTATGCGCATTAACTTCTTGTAAAGCGCTTTTTGGACATCTATTAATGCGTCTCGCCGCCTCTCGCAGCCTCCCGTGCAGAGGGATTAGGAGTAAATGCGCGTCTGCGATAATGCGCATAATCGCACAACCGGGCGCAAAAGCGCATCCTTGTAGAGGGGGCCTCTGTTGATTCTCCTTGATCTCTCAGCAGCATTCAATACCATCGACCATGGTATCCTTCTAGGACGACTGTCTGTGTTGAGTGAAAGGTACTGCATTGTAGTGATTTTGCTCCTACTGGTGGGTAGGCTCCAGAAGGTGGTGCTTGGATAACATTGCTCAACCTTATGGATTCTCCAGTATGGGGTTCTGCATGGGTCAGTTTTGTCCCCCATGCTGTTCAACATCTACATGAAACCGTTGACTGTGGTCATCCAGAGTTTTGCAGTGCGTTGTCATCAGTGTGTTTGCAGTGCGTTGTCATCAATTGGCTTCATGGGATGACCCTGAGTTTTAGTATTTTCAGAGAGGGAGAAAAATGTCTCCTTATCCACATTCTCCATACCATGCATAATTTTGTACACCTCTATCATGTCTCCGCTTAGCCTCCTTTTTTCCAAGCTAAACAACACCAGCTCCAACCTCTTAATCATTTTAGTTGCCCTTTTCTGCACTTTTTCCAGCTCTATAATATCTTTTTAAAGGTGTGGGACCAGAACTGTACACAGTATTCTAAGTGTGGTTGCACCATAGATGTGTATAAAAGCAGAATGATACTGGCAGTTTTATTTTCAATTCTTTTTCTTATAATGCCTAACATGGAGTTTGCCTTCTTTACAACTGCCTCATACTGGGTTGACATTTTCATTGAGCTGTCAACCACAACCCCAAGATCTCTTTCTTGTTTGGTCACCGCCAGCTCAGATCCCATCAAGTTATATCTGAAGTTGGGGTTTTTTTGCCCAACATGCATCATTTAACACTTGCTTCCATTGAACTATATCTGCCATTTGGATGCCCATTCTCCCAGCTTGGAGAGGTCCCTTTGGAGCTCTTCACAATCTCTTTGTGCTTCAACAACCTTAAATAATTTGGTGTCATCGGCAAACTTGGCCACTTCACTGCTCACTCCTAATTCCAGATCATTTATGAACAAGTTAAAAAGAATTTGTCCCAATACAGATCACTGTGGGACCCCACTATTTACTTCCCTTCATTGGGAGAATTTACCATTTGTTCCTACTCTTTGCTTTCTGTTTTTTAACCAGCTACTGATCCATAAGAGGACCTCTCCTCTTATTCCATGACTGCTAAGTTTGTTTAGGAGTCTATGGTGAGGGACTTTATCAAAAGCCTTTTGGAAGTTCAAGTAGACAATGTCCACCTGTGACACTCTCAAAGAACTCTAAAAAGATCTGCCCTTCTATATGTCTACTAATTTTGTCTTTAATAATGCTTTCAACTAGGGGTGTGCACGGACCCCCCGGATCGGATCGGGACCCGGATCGGGACCTCCAATTTTGTCCCGGACCGGTTCGGACAAAATCGGAGGCCCCCCGGACCGGATCGAGTCCGATCCCGACCCAAAAATCGTACATTTTTGGATCGGCCGCCATTTTTTTCCCCATAGACTTGCATTGCAATGCAAGTCTATGAGGAAAAAATGGCGGCGGGTGGGTAAGGGGGGGCCTAACTCCCTCCCCCCCCCGGGGCCGTCCGCTGTGGACGGCCCCGGCAGGTAAACCCCCTCCCCCGCGCTCCCTACCCCCCCTGGGGCCGCCCGCTTCCATCCGCTGGCGCCCGCGGGCGCCAGCGGATAGAAGCGGACGGCTCCGGGGGGGGGGGGTAAGCCCCCTTCCCCGCCACTTACCTTCTTGGCCCGTCCGGCGCCGGCGGCTACTACCAGCGGGCTCCGCGGCCTACTCTCGAGTAGCGCGCCGGGTGATGACATCACCCGGCGCGCCACCCTGGAGCAGGCCGCGGAGCCTGCTGGTAGTAGTAGGCGCCGGCGCCGGACGGGAGCCGCCGGGCCGGGCAGGTAAGGGCCCCCCTCCCCCCTCCCCCCTCCGCGCGCCCCTTCCTCCCCTCCACGCACCCCCTCCTTACCTTTCCGGCCCGGCGGCTCCCGTCCGGCGCCGGCGCCTACTACTTCCAGCAGGCTCCGCGGCCTACTCTAGAGTAGCGCGCCGGGTGATGACATCACCCGGCGCGCCATCCTAGAGCAGGCCGCGGAGCCTGCTGGGAGTAGTAGGCGCCGGCGCCGGACGGGAGCCGCCGGGCCGGAAAGGTAAGGGCCCCCCTCCCCCCTCCGCGCGCCCCCTCCTCCCCTCCATGCACCCCCTCCTTACCTTTCCGGCCCGGCGGCTCCCGTCCGGCGCCGGCGCCTACTACTTCCAGCAGGCTCCGCGGCCTGCTCTAGAGTAGCGCGCCGGGTGATGACATCACCCGGCGCGCCATCCTAGAGCAGGCCGCGGAGCCTGCTGGGAGTAGTAGGCGCCGGCGCCGGACGGGAGCCGCCGGGCCGGAAAGGTAAGGGCCCCCCTCCCCCCTCCGCGCGCCCCCTCCTCCCCTCCACGCACCCCCTCCTTACCTTTCCGGCCCGGCGGCTCCCGTCCGGCGCCGGCGCCTACTACTTCCAGCAGGCTCCGCGGCCTGCTCTAGAGTAGCGCGCCGGGTGATGACATCACCCGGCGCGCCATCCTAGAGCAGGCCGCGGAGCCTGCTGGGAGTAGTAGGCGCCGGCGCCGGACGGGAGCCGCCGGGCCGGAAAGGTAAGGGCCCCCCTCCCCCCTCCGCGCGCCCCCTCCTCCCCTCCACGCACCCCCTCCTTACCTTCCCGGCCCGGTGGCTCCCGTCCGGCGCCGGCGCCTACTACTACCAGCAGGCTCCGCGGCCTGCTCTAGAGTAGCGCGCCGGGTGATGACATCACCCGGCGCGCCACCCTAGAGCAGGCCGCGGAGCCTGCTAGTAGTAGTAGGCGCCGGCGCCGGACGGGAGCCACCGGGCCGAGAAGGTAAGTGCCCCCCTCCTCCCCCCCCCCCCCCGCTGTCCACTTTCATCGGCGGGCGCCCGCTGGCGCCCGCCAATGGAAGCGGCGGTGGGCGCCAGTGGGCGCCCGCCGATCCGCCGAACCGGTTCGGAGCTTTTTCGGACCGGTTCGGATTGGATCGGCCGATCCAGCTGCGGGATCGGAAATCGGATAATTTATCCGATTTCCCACTGGACCGGACTCGGATCGTGGATCGGGTCCGATCCAGTGCACATCCCTACTTTCAACCAATTTACTTGGAACAGATGTCAAGCTAACCGGCCTATAATTTCCCAGTTCCCCCCTGGATCTCTTTTTAAAAATTGGTGTTACATTGGCCATCTTCCAGTCCTCTGATACAGAGGCTGAGCTTAGGGACATGTTGTATATTTTGGTTAGAAGATCATCAATTTCATATTTGAGTTCTTTGAGAACTCTAGGATGGATACTATCCGGGCCTGGTGATTTATTTGCTTTCAGTTTATCAATAATGTTGAGAACTTCATCTTTTGTCACCACTATTTGCCTCAGTTTCTCAGACCCCCTTCCTGAAAACATCAGACCAGGCACAGGCATCTGTCCTGTATCTTCTGCAGTGAACACCGATGCAAAGAATTCATACAGCTTCTCTGCAATCTTCCTGTCCTCCTTTAGTACTCCCTTAACTCCGTTGTCATCCAACTATCCAGCTGCTTCCCTAGCTGGTTTCCTGCTTCTGATATATTTAAATAATTCTTTATTGCTGGTCTTGATATTATTAGTGATGCGCTCTTCAAAATGCTTTTTTGTATCTCTTGTTGTGTGCTTGCATCGCCTTTGTGCTCCCTTTTATTTTCCTCACTTGGGCAAGACTTCTATTTTCTGAAGAAAGCCCTCTTTCTACAATAGCTTCCTTGACACTGCTTGTTGACCATGCTGGTGGCCTCTTGGACTTGGTGCTGCCTTTCCTAACCTGTGGAATACATTTTAATTGAGCTTCTATTATTATGCTTTTGAGTAAGCAACATGTATTTTGCAAGGGTTTAACCCTCTTGATTCCCCCTTTCAACTCTCTTTTCACCGGTTCCCTCATTTTAGAGAAGTGTCTTCTTCTGAAGTCAAATGTGACTGTGTTGGAGTTCCTGGGCAGTTTTCCACTTCAATATATATTGTGTCTGATAACACTGTGGTCACTGTTACCGACTTGGTTCAACAATATTTACATCTCATTTTAGCTCCAGGGCAACACCACTTAGGAGTAAGTCCAGGGTCACATCCCCTCTGGTTGGTTCCATGACCAACTGTTGTAGGGCACATTCATTTAGGACATTAATATTATGCAAAATGTTGTCTAAGTAGGCAAATCATGTGATGGGTGGCAAATGGGTTAAACTGCTGCTTTCCTGCTCCAAATCATTCTTTTCAATGTTACTTTATTATAGGAAAGAAATAGATTAGATTTTTCTAATACTTTAGCATGTAATGTAATTGAACCTGCACATCTATACATACTTTCCTGAGAGTAAGCCCACTGAACTCAGAGGGACTTACTTCAGAATAAACATGTATAGGATTGTGCTGTTACTCTAATCAAGTAAACCTCAAATCATGCATGTATATATGAAGTATCAGTCATAACTTTCATTTCTTATGCAAGGAAAGTCCTGATTATATTCCTTATGGTATGCAGTTAGATTCCCCCCCCCCCCAATATAAGCACTTTCAGGTGGCATTTTTATTAGGGGTGTGCACGGACCCCCCGGATCGGATCGGGACCCGGATCGGGACCTCCAATTTTGTCCCGGACCGGTTCGGACAAAATCGGAGGCCCCCCGGACCGGATCGAGTCCGATCCCGACCCAAAAATCGTACATTTTTGGATCGGCCGCCATTTTTTTCCCCATAGACTTGCATTGCAATGCAAGTCTATGAGGAAAAAATGGCGGCGGGTGGGTAAGGGGGGGCCTAACTCCCTCCCCCCCCCCGGGGCCGTCCGCTGTGGACGGCCCCGGCAGGTAAACCCCCTCCCCCGCGCTCCCTACCCCCCCTGGGGCCGCCCGCTTCCATCCGCTGGCGCCCGCGGGCGCCAGCGGATAGAAGCGGACGGCTCCGGGGGGGGGGTAAGCCCCCTTCCCCGCCACTTACCTTCTCGGCCCGTCCGGCGCCGGCGGCTACTACCAGCGGGCTCCGCGGCCTACTCTCGAGTAGCGCGCCGGGTGATGACATCACCCGGCGCGCCACCCTGGAGCAGGCCGCGGAGCCTGCTGGTAGTAGTAGGCGCCGGCGCCGGACGGGAGCCGCCGGGCCGGGCAGGTAAGGGCCCCCCTCCCCCCTCCGCGCGCCCCTTCCTCCCCTCCACGCACCCCCTCCTTACCTTTCCGGCCCGGCGGCTCCCGTCCGGCGCCGGCGCCTACTACTTCCAGCAGGCTCCGCGGCCTACTCTAGAGTAGCGCGCCGGGTGATGACATCACCCGGCGCGCCATCCTAGAGCAGGCCGCGGAGCCTGCTGGGAGTAGTAGGCGCCGGCGCCGGACGGGAGCCACCGGGCCGGGCAGGTAAGGGCCCCCCTCCCCCCTCCGCGCGCCCCTTCCTCCCCTCCACGCACCCCCTCCTTACCTTTCCGGCCCGGCGGCTCCCGTCCGGCGCCGGCGCCTACTACTTCCAGCAGGCTCCGCGGCCTACTCTAGAGTAGCGCGCCGGGTGATGACATCACCCGGCGCGCCATCCTAGAGCAGGCCGCGGAGCCTGCTGGGAGTAGTAGGCGCCGGCGCCGGACGGGAGCCGCCGGGCCGGAAAGGTAAGGGCCCCCCTCCCCCCTCCGCGCGCCCCCTCCTCCCCTCCACGCACCCCCTCCTTACCTTTCCGGCCCGGCGGCTCCCGTCCGGCACCGGCGCCTACTACTTCCAGCAGGCTCCGCGGCCTGCTCTAGAGTAGCGCGCCGGGTGATGACATCACCCGGCGCGCCATCCTAGAGCAGGCCGCGGAGCCTGCTGGGAGTAGTAGGCGCCGGCGCCGGACGGGAGCCGCCGGGCCGGAAAGGTAAGGGCCCCCCTCCCCCCTCCGCGCGCCCCCTCCTCCCCTCCACGCACCCCCTCCTTACCTTTCCGGCCCGGCGGCTCCCGTCCGGCGCCGGCGCCTACTACTTCCAGCAGGCTCCGCGGCCTGCTCTAGAGTAGCGCGCCGGGTGATGACATCACCCGGCGCGCCATCCTAGAGCAGGCCGCGGAGCCTGCTGGGAGTAGTAGGCGCCGGCGCCGGACGGGAGCCGCCGGGCCGGAAAGGTAAGGGCCCCCCTCCCCCCTCCGCGCGCCCCCTCCTCCCCTCCACGCACCCCCTCCTTACCTTCCCCGCCCGGTGGCTCCCGTCCGGCGCCGGCGCCTACTACTACCAGCAGGCTCCGCGGCCTGCTCTAGAGTAGCGCGCCGGGTGATGACATCACCCGGCGCGCCACCCTAGAGCAGGCCGCGGAGCCTGCTAGTAGTAGTAGGCGCCGGCGCCGGACGGGAGCCACCGGGCCGAGAAGGTAAGTGCCCCCCTCCTCCCCCCCCCGCTGTCCACTTTCATCGGCGGGCGCCCGCTGGCGCCCGCCAATGGAAGCGGCGGTGGGCGCCAGTGGGCGCCCGCCGATCCGCCGATCCGCCGAACCGGTTCGGAGCTTTTTCGGACCGGTTCGGATTGGATCGGCCGATCCAGCTGCGGGATCGGAAATCGGATAATTTATCCGATTTCCCACTGGACCGGACTCGGATCGTGGATCGGGTCCGATCCAGTGCACATCCCTAATTTTTATCTCTGATAATGAAACAACTGTAAAAACTAATTAAGGCTGCAATATTCACTCACCTGGTTATTCAATGGAATATACTTCTGAATAAATATGTATAGGATAGCAATGTAAGCTACTAAGGTTTACACAAACTTTTCCTTAGCCCTTTTTGAACAAAAACTATTTCGTAGCAGACCAGCTGTTTCCAAGTTTCTTTTGGGGGGGGGGAGCATTTGCACGATATTGTTCATTTGCAAATGTGTAAGTACACATTAGGTGAAGTACACTTGCGCTAATGCGCACTTGCACAAGCACATTTGCAAATGAATGAAATTGCGCAAATCCCACCAAAAGTTTTTTTAAAAAAATCAAAAACAGTCCGCAAATCCAGGACTGCATATTTCTCCAACATCCCTTCCTAGCACTCTTCCTCTCCTACTCTGGTGCCCAGTCCATGTTTCCAGAGAAAGAGTTCCTCTCTTTTTCTCCTGAACCACCTTGCTGCCTTCTATGTCAAGATAATTGCTTTATATGCCCAGATAGAGCTTCAGACACTGGTGAAATACCCATCTCAGCCAGCTTTCATTCATGGCGCAGCCTAGCCATGCTGTGCACTTAATATTTCAACCTGAGACACTCACAGGACTCCCACTCTGGGTACACGACCACAATCTTGGGGCCACTGATCTTGTTGCGGGCCCCTCAAAATCCCAGGTATGTGAGTGGGAGAGAAAGCAGCACCACCCCTTATGTGCTTTAATAGAAAGCAACAAAGAAGCTTGTGTTATATTGAAATGTATTGTGGCATGAGTTTTTGTAGGCAAAACATTTTATGCATCTCAATATAGACCAGGCCTGTGGAGTGCATATGGTCCCTGCCGCCACCATCATCTCCCAAATCCCAGCAATTCCATTGGGAAACTAGGTACATGGGAACTCACATCTTTTACCCAGCAAAATTGAGCTCCCAACAGCCTGCAACTGTTTGGCCAGATGTTGGGAGTGCAATTCTGCTGGGAAATATGGCACACAAGGATGGCTGTGCTCATGCATTCTGTCTGTTTGCAGAAGGGGGTCCTAACAGTGCACCAAACAATTATTTCACAAGCTGAGAGGAGCCCTATTCTGCAGGAAAACAAGGCACGGTGGTGGTGGCCATTCAATAGGGTTCGGGGAGGCAATGTGACCACCCCCAAGCCCCAGGCGTTGCCCACCCCTGAAAGCTGCCCCCTACAGACAGTCAAATATATTACTTATTTTAATAGTATTAGGACAAGGGAGATGAGCACCCCAGATTTTAATCCAAAGATGGAAACATTAATAGTCTAGTCCAGGGGAAGGCAACCTGGTGCCTGCTAGAAGTTTTGGACTACATCTCCCATCATCCCTGAAAACTGGCCATGCTGTCTCATGCTGATAGGAGTTGTAGTATAAAACATTTGGAGGGCACCAGGTTGCCTACCCTTTGTCTAGTCTAAAAATGGATGTCTGGGTAAAATTATACTTTAAAAATAAAAATTATATGAGCATTTACAATTTTATCTGTACACTATTAGCAAAGAACATTGTCTACTTAGATGTCTTTAAATAAGGATACACACAATTTGCATTTTAAAACTAAGTGCATGCATACATAACCTTTAGCAAAGTTGGACTGAGAGGTATTCTTTTTTAAAACCAGCTATATGAACCAATATGTCTTCTGAATCATCTAAGTTCAAATGAAACAAGTTAAAATGACTTGCTGCTCTCTCCCTTGATTAGTTTTCGGTCATTTAAGATCATCACGGCACTCAAAGATGAACAAATGTAAGAAGATATGCAAGGTCCTGAGAGAACAAAAGCCGAAGTGCCAAACTTTACTTTCCCTCTTGATTAATTGCTCTTCTACAGTAGTCTAGATTCCTGGTAAAACCTGATCCCAGAAAGATGCAAAATAGTTTGTTTCAAGTAGACTGGAAGTTCTATAAACATTTTCTAATATACTAGTAGCACCCATAAGAGGAGGACAGCCCCGTGCTTAAAAAAACAGAACAATTATCTATATTGGGCGTAAGCAGCATTTTTGGGCTTTTGGGCACATCTGACATTTTGAAAAAACATACTAAGCACTACCACAATTTGTCATGGGGGGTTAAATATTTGGAATGTTCCCCTCCTCTGGACTCCCACTTCTTTTGCTCCCACTTTGGATTCTCACCTTTCTTGGTTCCTTGCCTATTTTTTGGAAATGGCTTGAGGTTGGGAAGCCCACACACAGTCAAGGATCCTGTTGCCTCGAGGATCCTTGGTGGGGGAATGGGATTTTCCCTCCCCTCAAGCCATGTGTCAGCAAGGCAGCCTTTCCCCTACCTCTGTTAAAGTCAATGGAGTGATCTCCCTCCATTGATGTTAATAGAGGTAGGGAAAAGTTTACAGACTGCAGGCACATGGGGGGTCTTGACCCCTGATCTATATCCCTCAACAACTACAATTGTCAGGTCAACTTTAAATTAAGGACAAGGAAACATAATAATCAGCCAGCCCTTTAACTATCCTAGTTTCACAAGGCTAAAAATTAATTGTAAAAATGTTACAGGATTGCAAGACTTTTGGGGCTGATACAGTAGTCTTTCTAATAAGCAAATGGTTTCATTTACAGAAGATAGTAACAGCACAATACTACAGCATGGTGGTAATATTTGAAGCCTGTTAGCATACATTAATAATTAGTCATATATAGAACAATGATCTTACAGCTATCCAAAAACTAGCCATCAGAACCACCAATCGGTAGGATTGATAGAAACTAATGGAATGATGTCCCTCAACTAGACAGGGATGCTGTAGATTAATTTTGATAATGAACAGTAGAAGTGGGGGGGGGGGGGGGTTGTAGAATTTTACTGAACAAAAGATGGAAATAAATAATATGGATTGATAAAAACCTCCTAAAGTTTCAGAAACTCTCTCCCCTTCCTTTCTATCCCTATGTCATGCCCTGGGTCTCCTCTGGCAAGCAAACTTGGTCAAACACTAATTGTGTTTGACAGTCACAATTATACACCAGAGTGGACAACTGAAGTTGGTTAATTGTGTATACCATAATTGCTTCAACCTCTCATTTACTAGCTAAAGCCGATGCCAGGAGAGTTAAAGGAATAGAAGAAGCTCCACCTTTGAAATCAGGTGGTCTAGGATTGCAGTCTCCAAAAATAAGAGGGTACACAGCTGTCTTTCTTAGGAGGCATTGGACACAACAATACAGGGTGTTTCTTTGACAGGATCGCTAATGAGGCATGTAATGAAAGCAAATCAAATGCCATAATTCCAAAAGTGTTTTCCACCTGTAGATAATAATGCTGTGTTTCTCAATCCCAGATTATAAATGCCTAAAACAGTGCTGCCTGCTATAATATTCAGACATTGTTATGTTTTCTTCATAAAATCCTTCTCCTTCATTGAAATGTGCATACATCTTAGACTTCTTGACACTTTTTGCAGAATAAGGGGTCAGTTTACATATAAACATGCTGAAAATAAACATGGTCAGAGGGCAGTCTCCCTATTAGACTCCCTTCAGTGAATCCACCTCTTTTATGAAAGAACATTATACCTTGGTCAGAGTCTATTAGTGTGTGTCAGAAACATCCTGTTTTAGTATTCTGTTCTCAACAATACTACGCGGCTGCAATGAACAGCCACACCAAGCAACTGGACAAGAATCGGTATTTGGAATTTAAAAAGAAGATGAACAGTACCGTATTTCGCTGAATCTAAGATGCCATTGATTCTAAGTCGCACCTTAATTTTAGGGTCACTGTCAGGAAAAAAGCGTTGCATCGATTCTAAGACGCACCCCTTTTGCTGCCCCGGTCCTCACTGCTAGCACCGCTGGCAGCGGCCTCCCCAACCTGGAAACACGACGTCACTACAAAGTAGGCCAGGATCCCATGACAGATCTCGCAGGATCGTGGCCTACTTTGTAATAATGCTGCATTCCCAGGCCGGGGAGGCCGCTGCCAGCGAGGAGCTACCGCTGCGGCAGCGAGGAACAGCCTTCCCCACTCACCTCTATCGCCGCCCTGGTCCTCACCGCCAGCGCCGCTTGCAGCGGCCTCCCCAGCCTGGAAACGTGGGGCGGCGCTGGAGGCCAAGGGGGTCGGTGCCAGCAGCGCGGAGGCGAGTGGGGAAGGCTGAGTCACTTGGGGGGCCATGCAGAGCCCCTTTGTGAAGGCGCTGTGGGTGGTGGGGAGAACTTTAACCCCATACCAGCGCTGGAGAAATCCGGCGATTTTTAGACGCCATCGATTCTAAGACGCACTCCATTTTTACAGACGTAAATATGGGGGGGAAAGTGCGTCTTAGAATCGAGGAAATACGGTAATTCGTTTTCAGCAAATTATCCTTTTAATTATAAGCTACTAAATGTGCTACTGCACCATTTCATTACAATGCCTCTAGTTAAAATATATATACACAAACTCACTCACACATATACCTGTCTCCCACATATCACTAAAATGGAAATTATTTTGAAAAACCGTGATTTTTGAAACCCTGCTTTCCTTCCATGTGTGTTATGTCTCAACAAAATATAATTTACTTTAAGCCCTAGGAAGATATTGTTATCTTACTGTCCTGCAATTATTTTACTTCATTTCTTCCTGCACATCCCTTAAGGAGCTCAGAGCAACATACATGGTTCTCTCTCTCTCTCTCTCACACACACACACACACACACCCTTCCCCCCCAAACACACTTTATTATCACAACAACCCTACAAGGTAGATTAAGCTGAGAGATAGTGACTAGCCAAAGGTCACCCAGTGAACTTCATAGCTAGATAGGAGTCTGAATCCAGATGTCTCCAGTCTTAGTCAGAAATGCCATCCACTACTCCACAGATCATTTTGTAATATGTAAGCTGATTTGGGATGCATAGCAGCATTTTACATCATATTGAAACCAATATGTGGTCAACGAAACCACCCACTACCAAAAAAGCAGGATAGTCAGTTTTTCCAGAAAAGGATGACAAGTCTTAAAAGTACAAAGAAAAACCTGAAGATTCCAAATCTTCAAATAGCGTCCACCAAAGTAGTACAAGAGCACATGTCTTGCTCATCATGCCAAACTGTGCCTAGAATGCAGGAACACCACACCCTTATGAACTACTGCTTTTAAGACTTAAAGCAGCTGGCTTACAACATCCAGATGTTCCACCATATGATTAGACAGATCAGCATCTAAAGAGAAAGACTAATTCAGCATCAGAAAATATATGGTTGTCATGGACAGATCACTACCTGGTGGGGGTTTAGACTTACTGGGACTTGGAACTTCTAAAAGGGCAGGGGCCCAATTAAGGAGGCTAATGGATCTGAATGGTTTTCTTATGGTTTGGGAGGATTTTCCCATCACTTCAGCAAACAATTTGGTCAAAGTCCTGGTTGACCTCTGGAATGTGGAAATAGCCTGCACCATTGACACAATCACTCCTGAGCATCCTCTCCTGCGGATTAGACCCAAATGAAAAGGGATTGGGGGGAAGGGGAGAATTAAGTAGACTGTCAGCAGGGCTGATGGGATGGCCCTGTTCCCCCCACTCCTGAAAGAGGGGCAGACCATCTGGAACAGGCCCTGATGTTCCCTTCGTCTATCCTTGCTCCTTCATCCCATAGGGTCACAATATCAGTCAGCCTTGGGGGGGGGGGGGGGCAAGTCCACAACTGGAGCAGGCCCTGATATTCCCACTGCATATACATGAAATCTCTGGGAGAGATTGTCCAGAGTTCTGGGGTTCAGTACCACCAGTATGCTAATGACACCCAACTCTATCTCTCTTTCCCATCTAAATCCAAGGAAGCTGTTCTAGTTCTAAATCAGTGCCTGATGTTGATAACAGATCAGATGAGGCTGAATGAATTGAAGTTTAATCAAGTCACAACAGAGGTCTTCCTAGTTAGTCAAAAGGCAAATCAAGGAATAGGAATCCCAACATGTGCTGGGTGGGGTTACACCACCTTGAAGACTCCAGATTCATAGTTTGGGTGTATTTCTGGATGCTCATGTTCTAGCAGTGACCAGGTATGTTTTTGCACACCTGAGGCAAGTGGGCCAACTACACCCATTCTTGGAGATGTCTGTTCTGGTCATTTTGACGTATGCCTTAGTTCCATCCCATTTGGACTACTGTAATGGGCGCCACGTGCGGCTGCTTTTGAAAAGTGTTCAGAAACTTCAGCTGATCCAGAATGCTGTGGAAAGTCTAGTGACCAAGACTGGATACAGGGAGCATGAGACTCCGTTGTTACAGCTTCACTGGCTAGTGATCTGTTCCCAAACATAATTCCAAGTGCTGCTTATACAAACCACTATACAATTAGTGACCAGGCTATTGGGAAGACTAGAATTTGCCACTAGCCTTCCCAGGTTTTAAAATCTTCAAAGGAGGGCCTTCTCTTGGCCCCACTGCCATCAGAGGCACATTTGGTGGGGGCCCTTCTGCTGTCTGCTCCAAGGCTTTGGGACTCCCTGCCAAGAAAGGCTTAGTTGGAACCCTCTTTGCTGCCCTCCCAGGAGCAGGAGCAGATGATCTTATTCATGCAACCCTTTGACAGAAAAGCTGGTCTGCTGCTGAAGGGGTTTTTTTAGTTGGATAGTCACTATTTCTTTGTTCTTATGTTACGTTTAAATTAATATTTTGTTTTTAATTCTGCTTTTTATTTTTCACCACCTTGAGCACCATTTTGTTTTTGTTTTTTACAAAAAGGCATGTAATAAAACAAACAAACAAACAAAAATAACCCTGGTTATTAACATGAAGAAAACATGAACTTCCAGGAAAGATCCCATTCTGTGTAAATCTTTTTTTCCCCTTTTTCTTTTTTTTAAAAAAATCATGAGTTTAAATTCCAGGAGCTGGTTTGGCAGTATTTTATTTCAATCAACTGCTATGTCATAAATAAAAGCCCATAAATTTAAAGGGACATAAAGTCAAGGAAAAACAAACAAGCAGCCTATAAACCCATGCCAAAACAAAAAAACAAAACCAAAACAAAACTCCGCATCAACCTGCATCTGCAGTATTTATTGCATAAAACCACGTCATTCTCATCTTGTTATATGGAACCTATGGTTTAAGTCAGGTCTCATATGGAACTAGAAATGGTTCCATTCATTGCAAATTTTAACTGCAATAGAGGGGGGAGCCTGTCACATATCAAATCAGTTAACCTACTAAATGGGGAGGGAAAAGAAATAAAAAATAAGAACTATCCACAAGGCAATTGATAACTCTAGTACAGAACATTGATTTATAACATTGACTTGCTGGGTACTTAGTTATACGCTACCAAAACAGAAACCATTCTGGTAACACTTTCAATTTAAAATTCCATTCACTTATCAACTTTAATGCAATGATACATCACCGGCATGGAAGATATACCTTGAATGGATGTTTCCTATATAATACTTTATATTTTAGCACCGTTAGATAATACATACACAGATCCATCGACATTGTGGACTCAAAACACTTAACAAATTTGTTTTCTTCATTTAAGTGGTAGGAACTCTTCAATGCTGTACAGCAGCTTTTTTATTCTGTACCTGAACTAATACCTTCACTTTTATTTTCTCATCAATACAATGAACCTAACTTACTTGCTTGACTATCACAGGTGTGCCTGCTTTATTATTAACGTGTTATCACCATTGCATCTTACAAAATGAGGCACATAATACTTTTAAACTGGACCAGGGGTTACCTCCCATCTCTCTAGCAAGGAAGAATATAATAACTGCCATTGTGCAATAGCCACTGCAGTGGCAGGTGGTGGTGGTGGAGAGTGTTCAAGGGAATGTTTGGGCAATTTCCATTTCTTTGTACCTGTCTTGTTTTTTAAATGTAAAATTCTGAATATCTATTTAAGCTGCTCTGAGCCCTAGGATTAGAGTCGGATCTGAACTTAAATAAACAGAAAACATCAATATCAGTGCATAAGAGGAAGACTAATTTTCAGCACCGCTTTTATTAAAATGTAAAACTAGATACTCATTTTAAAATTATTCAAGTACCACAACATTAACAGTGCATTAACAGTGCAATCTTATGCATGTCTATGCCAAAGTAAGCCCCCGGGATTTCAATGGGACTTACTCCCAGGTAAGTGAGTATAGGATTGCTCTGTAAATTGGGGAAAGGCATTTTCAAGCGATTACCAACATTTCCCTCAGATGTCTTTTATTAATAGATCATGTCAAGTAATAATAAAACAGCTTTCTTATCAGTAGGGGCCATCTCAAATTATACTAGCTACCTACTAGCCACTAGACACCTCTGCAAACACATGTATGGGCATAGTAGCAATACCTAGTGCTGTACTACCAAACTAACACTGCTGCACATTATCTGCACATTAGCTGAATAGAAGAGAAATGGCAGTATGGTCTCAGAGAATTTCATTATTATTATTATTATTATTATCATTATCATTACCATCATCATTTCTATACCACCAACAGCCAAAACTTTCTGGGTAGTTTAATAAAATACAGCACAAAATCATAAATATACAATTTAGACAGCGAAAAACAGTTTCAATAGAATATCAGACCTGTTTAGATGGCTGGCATAAATGCCCCATCATATGCCATTAAATGCCTGGGAGTAGAGGACAGTCTTAACCTGCTGCCAAAATGCTGACAGTGTTGGTGCCAGGTGGGCCTGCATGAGCAGCTCATCCCATAGTTGGGTGGCCACCACTGAAAAGGCCCTCTCCCTTGTTGACACCCTTTGCACATTGCTCAGAGGTGGCACTTGGACGGGTGCCCAGATGTTGAGCGTAGTGTACGCGTAGGTTCATGTCGGGAGAGGCATTCCATCAGATATTGTGGACCCAAGCCATGTAAGGCTTTATAGGTTAAAACCAGCACCTTGAATCAGGCTTGGAAGCATACAGGCAGCCAATGCAAGCGGGCCAGAGTAGGTCTTATATGCTCAGACCTTTTGGTCCCAGTTCTGGTTACTATATTCTACACAAGCAGCAGCTTCTGAAAAGTCTTCAAGGACAGTTCTACATAGAGTGCATTACAGTAATCTAACTTGGAAATTACCAGAGCATAATTTACTGAAACCAGGTTATCTTTGTCCAGATAAGGGCATAGCTGGGCCACCATCCAAAGTTGGAAGAAGACACTCCGATCCACCGAGGCCACCCAAGCCTCAAGTGACAGAGATGGATCCAGGAGAATCTCCAAGCTACAAACCTGCTCCTTCAAGGGAAGTGCAACCCCATCCAAAACAAGTTGAGCACCCTCCATCTGGTCAGAAGAACCACCCACTAACAGCATCTCAGTCTTGTCTGGATTTCATTTTATTAGCCCTGATCCAGTCCATTGTCGCAGCCAGGCACTGATTCAGCACATTCACAACCTCACCTGAAGAAGATGAAAAGGAGAAGCAGAGCAGCATGTCATCAGCCTACTTGACAGTTATGCATTCCAAAACTCCAGATAACCCCATTCAGCAGTTTCATGTAGATGTTAAACAGCATTGGGGACAAAATTGACCCCTGAGGAACCCCATGCTGGAGAGTCCATGAGGCAAGCAATATTGCCCAACCTCCACCTTCTGGAGCTGGCCATCCAAGTAGGAGCAGAACCACTGCAATGCAGTTCCCCCCCAGCTCAGACAGTCGCCCCAGAAGGATACCATAATTCGATGGTATCGAAAGCCGCTGAGAGATCAAGGAGTATCAACAAGGTCACACTCCCCCCCGTCTCTCTCTCAACATAGGTCATCATACAAGGTGATCAAAACTGGTTCTGTGCCAAAGCCCAGCCTGAACTACAACTGAAATTAATCCAGATAATCAGTCTCATCCAAGAATCTCGGGAGCTGGTTGGCCACCACCCACTCAAGGACCTTACCTGCAAGCGGGCCAGAGTAGGTCTTATATGCCTTACCTGGGAAAGGAATCTTTGCCATCAGCCTAAAGTTGTTAAGATCTTCCGGGTCCAGAGAGAATGTATTCAAGAGTGTTCTCACTGCCACCAAGAGGGACCACTCCCTCTTGCAAGGAGGCATTAATTACCTCTTTGACCCAACTGGCTGTTCTCTTCCTACTGGTTTTTATAAGCAAAGAGGGGGTAAGGATCCAATACAGAAGTGGTAACCTGCCCAAGCACCTTATCAAAGTCCTCGAACTGTACCAACTGAAACTCATCCAAGAAAACTAGACCAGGCTGTGCTCTGGGAATCTCACCTTATTCACCTGCATTAACACTAGGGTCAAAGTCCTAGCGGATGCAAGAGATTTTCTACGATAGCCTTCACTCCAGGACACTCCAGGACACTCCACCCTCATTAGGCATCTTACCTGGTGTGGCGTGTTGCTGTCCTTCACACCTAAAATTAGCCTCTCTCCTTTTAAGTGTTACTAGCCTGTGGGTGAAATGGGCCAAGGACTCTTTTTAGACTATCTGCAGCCTAACAAGGAACAGGTGTGTGGGCTGGTAAGCCCCAATAGCTCACTGCCCTTTGCCACCTAACCCTTATAAGGGGTTTTTTTTAAGCCATTCTCTGGAAACTGGGAAGGGATGGGTCCATCTGAGGTTGGACATTATATCCATACCAGACTCCCTTTTCTCTGAATGAGTGAAAGGTACAAGGGACGCTCCTTAAGTGTTTAGTCTGTAACATAGAAGCTTGTAGCGAAACAGACAGCTTGTAAGTTTGTATTCTTGTTCAATGTATCCTTTGCTTGCTCCCTTACCTTATGTATTGTTATTTTGTAATAAACATGTCTATTTGCATCATGTATGTTGAGGTTCCTAACTAGGATCTGAGGGCTCCATCACACCAATCCCCCCCGTTTTTTACCTCCATTTCAGAAGCGTTGCAAGCGCTTCTCCCTTTCACTATCGTTGCTATACTGGTGAACTCTCTTTTCACTTGTTTGCTCTCCCACTGCTATTGCGGCTGCCTCACCCCAACCCTTCTTCTTCCCCCTCCAGTTCATTGGTTCTTGCCATTGATGGACATTGTGATGGACGTGGCAGCCTTCCCCCCTCGCTCATTGGAGCTCCTACTAGGATGTACAAAAATGCTTACACCTGTGTAATTCTTAAAGCTAAAGAGATTAAACTTGGGATCTTGAGAGCTCTTAAGTAGAGCTTTCCGCATGCCAAGTTTGAATCAGATAGGCCCATGCCTTGTGTTTTTAAGAATTTTTAAAATGCAAATTAACCAAAATGCTTACATCTGTGTAATTTATATAGATAAAGAGGTAAAACTTGGCATGGTGATAGGTCTCTAGGAGAGCTTTCGGCATGCCAAGTTTGAATCAGATTGGTTCATCCCTTGATTTCTTAAGATTTTTTTAATTTCCCTGCTCTTTAAACCTTTTGCTGATAGTTCACCAGTGCGATTTTCCACCTCTTTGCATTTGTGAAGGATCGCTTTCCCTTTCCTTTGATCATGCGAAGCTGAGGCGCTTCAGTTCATAAAATAGAGATGGCTGGTTCCCTTACTCCAAAGTAAATCCCATTGTCTTCAACTGTATTTACATCCAAGTCATACTACATTCACACACACACACACACACACACACCCCCATAGCTCCATTTTTCTTCAAAGTTACATTGCGATCTCTTCCTGTTAGATCGAAAGATCTGTTCCTGCGTTCTTTCTAGACATGACTCACTGGAAAGGATAACCTTTTGTCTTGCAAATCCGGTCTCCTTGGAAACATCCTGTGGGCTTGATTTTGTATTAAACTGCTTTGCCGAAGAAGATTTCAGGCAGTAAAAGGAATTAGAATATGAAATTCACTAGCACCAGGAAATGTTTTTTCCCAGCCATATAGGATAATATAATATAGGATATTATAGGACAATATAGGAGGAAGAATAATTTACACAAAACGGAAGAGAACCACTAGGAAGATTTATAAGGCAGGTGGAGGGGTGATGGAAGCGACAGAAATGGATGTATGAGGAAGAATCAGAGTGGTTTGAAAGGTTAAGGTGGATAGGCGTCAGGGTGAAATTCTGCGATTCCAACAGGACAGGGGTTCAGCAAAACAAGGAAGGAAGCCAAAAAAAAAAAAAAAAGAGGGAGTTGGAGCACTGAAATCTTCCTTCTAACTCCTAACGTGTCCAAAGATGAAAAGGAGGAAGAAGTTGTAAAACTGCCCTGGCCGATTAAAAGAATGCTCTATTCTTTTGTCACTGAAAACGGCCTTCAAGACACACACCCAAACACACACCCAAACACAGAAGTGGATTTACTGGTTTACACTTAGGTTTTTATTGTGCACTTCCAAGATGAAACGGACTTTCTCAGGTGCAAAATAAGCCGCGAGAACAGAGGAAAAAGTGAAAATAGTGCAGAACAAGGACAACGCCATGCGAGTCCATAGCACCAAAAGCGGAAAGGATGGGCTACGAGAATGCCATAAGAGAAGGAATGTGCAGAAAAGGACAACAAAAATGATCAAGAGACTGGAGCATGTCCCCTATAAAGGAAGGTTGCAACAGCGGGATTGTTTTGCCTAGAAAAAAGGAGGCTAAGGGAGACATAATAAAGAGCCTAATCCACACCAAGCAGGATATAGCAGTATGAAAGCGGCATATAAAATTCAGGAGCCACACTACTGCTTTCTAGCGGAACTGAAGTGCACTGACAACTGTCGGGGTCCATGACACATACCATATACTGCCTTCGTAGTGCTATATCCTGCTTGGTGTGGCTCCTGCCTCTAATATACCGCTTTCATACCCCTATATCCTGCTTGGTGTAGATCTGGCCGAGGTGTACAAAATTATGCATGGTGTGCAGAATGTGGACAGGGAGATGTTTTTCTCCTTCTCTCATAATACTAGAACCCAATGGGGTCATCCCATGAAGCTGATTGGTGGGAGATTCAGGCCTGATAAAAGTAAGTACTTCTTCACACCATGCATAGTTAAACTACAGAATTTGCTACCACAAGATGTAGTGATGGCCACCAATTTGGATGGATTAAAAAGGGGTTAGATAAATTCCTCGAGGAGGAGGCTATCAACTAGTAGTCCTGACGGCTATGTGCTACCTCCAGCAGTAGAGGCATTAAGTCTATGTACACTAGTTGTTGGGGAACATGAGTGGGACAGTGCTGTTGCACTCGTGTGCTGCTTGTGGTTTGGTCATTGGATGGTCACTGTGTGAACACAATGCTGTACGAGATGGACCTTTGGTCTGATCCAGTATGGCTCTTATGAATTTCTCCCCATGTGGCCTAACCACTCGGAAATGCTACCAAAGGTTTAAATCTGGGCCTTGGAGAAGTGGATGGAGGTGGATGAAGTCCCAGTTGGGATGGAACAATGTTACACTCGGATTCTCCATTGTGTGTAGTGGAGACAAAGACAAAGGCCTCTTGAACACTTGCATTTCTAGGCTGTCCAGCTACAGAGGCTCTGCCAGAATTTCCCCCATTAGGTACCTCAAGGGCCATTCCCCCAGACTAGCCAGGACTCTGGCAAATATCGATGGGTTTGGACAACACACAGCGGTTCATCGTGAATTATTTAACCTACTAAAAGCCATGATGCCTGAGGCACCATTTTGCATATCCAATCCACCTCCGCGGCTGCCACGAACCTGGAAAGTATGGTTATGCAAAGGTTAAACAAAATAAACCATGGGTTATATGAAGGTTTGTTTAATCCTCACATAGCCCACGCTTGATGGGTTCACAGGACATGACAATCCCCAAGTAGATTGGGCTGTATTGGCTATTGCGCAGTATAAAAATGGAGGGGGCGGGGGGGAATGGTGATCGCACATTAATGCAGACAAGGATTTGAGGCTTGGCTCTAACATCCTCTTAAAAATGAGATTCACATGAACCTACCTTGTGCAAAGGTAACCATTTCAGAATTCATTTTGTTTTAGTGAATATTACAACCCTTTACATCACAAAACAACGCAATGAGAACTCTGGAAGAAGTTTATGGAAGAGTTCCCTTTCTTTACAAATGATACATTATTAATGGAGTCATCCTTGGGCTAACAAAGTAAAGATACAAGGCAGGTTATAAAAAAAGCCATAGATTAAATTAGGCCATGACGTAACATATTTTTCCTTTGTTCTCCTCCCAACCTTTGGTAATCCTGACCAAATCCTCTATTTCTTCTCCTGACTGCAGATGATGGCTCATTGAACAAGGTGGCAACTGATTGTGTGACCGAACTAAAGAGACATGTGGGGTCTGGTTTTGCTTGCAAACCACTGCTTTGTATTAATATACACTGTGTTGATTTGATTTCTTCCAGCAACAGTAATCTCCATCTAATGTTACTTTTTCAATTCAGAGAAATTGCATTTACCTTGAGTTCTTCCATTTTAGGCTCTTAGAGATAAGCTTTCCACTTTAAAAAAAACCAAACTATTTACATTCTAAACCCTTAGTGGGAACTTTTTGACTCAACGGGTTAATTTTAACGACAAAATTTCTATGGGAAAATCAGGATCTGGACTACAACCCATACTTTTCAGTTTGTTTAAATTAGGATATGGTTATAAGTTTAATTATGCATGTTATATTACTTTTTAAATTATTTTTTAAAAGGTAGAACCAAATGTTTCCTTTATAAAGAGAAAAGATCTGCTGACTCCAAGATGGAAACAGAGTCTGTGCTACTGATGTTATATTTAAGGCTTTCCAAAGAAGCAGAGTCGTGGCAGTATAAGACTATTAAGATGCCTTGGATCTGGGGATTTGGTTGGTAGGCATCATGAGCCACTAACTACATTAATTCAATCCATTCTACTTGCTACCTGAACATTTCTTGCTATTATTTTGCTATAAATGCTGCACCATCTACCAGTGCTATCGACAGGGAAAGCTACGTTTATAGATAAGAAACTGCTTTTCTTCAGCATCACAAATGAAGCTCAAGTGAATTATGGAATTATTTGTCTGACAAATTTTAAACACCTAAACGGTAACAGCATTTGATCTCTGTTGTCTGCAATGGCTGGCTGGCCACTTGATGAGGCACTGCCCTCTAGAGGCTATTCTATTAAGGGGAGGGGAATTCCCAACAGGAAAGTTATATTTTCTACCTGAAACAGGTGAGCGTTTTAGCACCACTTTATTTACTTTCAAGCCTGTCTAGTTTCTGAGATTACACTGGCTTCTCTCAGGATGGAATCCACTGAAGTCCTCCTACTGGCAGAACTGCTTCTATCAGAAAAAAACAGAGGCGGGCCATTCCCCCTCTGCCCTGCAGCCCTCTGTGCTCCCTCAAAATCTGTTCTGGGGTGTTGGGGGGGGGTCTGGAGCAGTTTTGTGAGGTTGGGGGCTGGAGAGGGGAGGAGAGCAAGATAAAATCCTGTTGCATGAGCAGACTTCCATTCATACAACATTGAATTCTGTCCTCACTGCTCCCCTCCTGTACACCACCAGCCTCTAAATTGAGTTCACTTATTTGTTACCCAAACCTGGAAGCACTTTTTAACAATTCCCCATGCAAATAGAAAACCAACAACATTAACTGTCAAATGCAGAGCAGCCATTATCTAAAGACACACTCTCTAAAGACACACTCTCTAAAGATACACTCTCTAAAGACACACTCTATCTCAACAATATTCAGCATCAGATTTTTAAGATCCAGGGGAATTGGGAATGTAATTGCATTTGCAACAAGAGGTTATGAAGGAAGTAAAAATAAACTATCAACAATATAAAATTTAGATGGGTGAGATGCAAGAACAGCCTTGCTGGGATCAGACCACAGCTCCATCTCAGCCAACATCCTGTTTCCAATAGTGTCCAGACAGATTCCTCTAGAAACTCACAAGCAAGGCACAAAAGATCAATGGAACCTCAATATACAGAGGTGATATATTGCTGAATGCCAAATACTGGGAACAAATGGGAAAAGGACACCATGCACTGCCTGCAAGATCCAGAGGCTGGCTGCTTCGGAAACCAGATACTGCAGTAGAAGGACCTCTGTCAGAATAACAAAGCAATAGTTATGTTTTTATCAGAAAAATAAACAAGAGAAAGCAAGTGGTTTTCCATCTGAATTTTTTATTTTGCCAAAATACCTTTAACACCCTGAATTAATAGATCTAAATGCAAACACAGGAAGTAACTGACAATCCACTTACTTGTTTCTCCACACATTTCTAAATAAAAATTTGAAGCCAATGACTGCTATGAAAGAATAGCAACAGGATGACAACTGAATCAGAGCTCCCTCTTGTGGCCCAAGGAATGGCTAGCTACTAGGCAACTATAGAGATGTCAACCGTAAAATCAAGTCTGTAGTTTAACGACTTCTCTGTAACTTCCATTCACTCTTGACAGTGCTGCATATAAACCTCAGCACAGCTATTATTTTCAAATTGTTTTATTTGTAATTAAAGTAATTGTAAGGAGGAAATATGAGGCTAACACAACAGCAAGGGCTTAGGATAGTTAAGACAGCTTAACTTCCAAGGACTGCATATCAACTTAATACTAATAGTAAATATATTACATGGCCAAGCCAACCTGGCCTCTATCAAATACTTGCCTAACACTTTGCAAAATGTTTTGAATGCTCTAAATTGCAAGCACCCGTTGCAAGCAAAATCAAGGCACAGCATTTCTCCAGCAGGCCCCGGGCTCAATTCTGCCCTATTACACCTACTATCCACCATCAGTCTCCCAAATGGGAAAAAAACGTTCCTTGGAGAATGCAGAGTGGAAGGTAGGTGGAAGGCAGCTCCAGTGTACACAGATGAGGACCAACAGCCTTCTCCTTTGCTGGGAAATAATATTGTTTACCAGGGATCATAGAATAGTAGAGTTGAAAGAGGCCTATATAAGGCCATTGAGTCCAACCACTGCTCAGTGCAGGCATCTACATTAAAGCATACCTGACAGGTAGCTGTCCAGCTGCATCTTGAATGCCTCTAGTGTGGGAGAGCCTACCTCCCTAGGTAATTGGTTCCATTGTCGTACTGCTCTAACAGTCCAAAAGTTTTTTCTGATGTCCAGCTGGAATCTGGCTTACTGTAACATGAGCCCATTATTCTGTGTCGTGCATTCTGGCATGATCAAGAGATCCTGGCCCTCCTCTGTGTCACAACTTTTCAAGTATTTGAAGAGTGCTATCATGTCTCCCTTCAGTCTTCTCTTCTCTAGGCTAAACATGCCCAGTTCTTTCAGTCTTCCCTCATAGGGCTTTGTTTCCAGACCCCTGATCATCTTTGTTGCCCTCCTCTGAACTCCTTCCAGCTTGTCTGCATCCTTCCTGAAATGTGGTGCCCAGAACTGGATGCAGTACTCAAGATGAGGCCAAACCAGTGCCAAATAGAGCGAAACCAGTACCTCATGCGATTTGGAAGCTATACTTCTATTAATGTAGCCCAAAATAGCATTTGCTTTTTTTGCAGCTACATCACACTGTTGGGTCATATTCAGCTTGTGATCTACTACAATTCCAAGATCCTTCTTGCTTGTAGTATTACTGAGTCAAGTATTCCCATCTTGCAACTGTGCATTTGGTTTCTTTTTCCTAGATGTAGAACTTGACATTTATCCCTATTAAACGTCATCCTGTTGTTTTCAGCCCAGTGTTCCAGCCTATCAAGATTACTTTGAACTTTGTTTCTGTCTCCCAGGGTATTAGCTATCCCACCCAATTTTGTGTCAACTTCAAGTCACATCATCAGAGCAAGAAATTATGGATAGAGTGTCTTTTCTCACACATCATTGCTGGAGAAGACTTCCCATGCCTTGCACCCTCCTTAACTTCTGAGATTGCACGACACGGCATAACACAAGGGGTCTACAATTTTTGATGTCTTAGTGGCAAAGCCAAAAATTGTAGTTACTATCTCCTCACCCATCTTGGCAAACTTCCACCTTACAGCCTTTCCCATCAGAAGGCAGGGGAGAGTGAGGGCATGCCAGATTAGGTAATACTGCTTGGAAGAGCCCTGACCTCCAACCAGTATGACTAAAAATACAATAAAAGCACAGTGAGTGCAGAAAAGAACTTAGAACATGACACTCTAGTCATGCCTAACATTGCTATCAACACATGATCCCATAAAAGAGCAGGCAAAAAAAGCTTATTTGCATAATCCCAAAATTATCTTGACTCTGGAGGAAAGACAAAGTGTTCCTGTTGCGAAACCAAATCTGAGATTAACATCCTAGTCCAAGTAATTCCTCAAAACCAGATAATATTGCACTTCCTTAGCTATCTAACTCCCAAGGCTATAACTCTTCAGCTAGTCTTTAAACTCAGTGGCTCAATTCGGACGACACATTAACCAACGGTTGTTAAGTTAAACAACCATCAGTGGGTTAACCAAACGTGTTGTCCGAATTCAGCCACACAATGGTTAACCAACCCACGGTTGTTTAAGTTGCAGTTTTAAACAACTGAGTTAAACAACTTGCTTGTGAGATGTTTAAAAGTTAGTCAATTGACTAACGTGTTGTCCGAATTCAGCCACTTGAGGTGCGTTGGGTAAACAACTGAGGTGAGTACGTTAACACAAAAGACCATACAGGAGAGCAGCAAGAGCAGCAGAAAGAGGACGGGAGCTCAGGCGCGGATGAAACGGATCGCTGGTTTCGCCGCCATAGCAACCAGGACGCCCGCCTCCCCCACCAGGCAGCCGGCATGGAGCTCAAAAAGGAGCCAGCTCCTGCAAGCACTCACGCAGGGTGCCCAGTCAGCTACCCAAACGGACAGGGAAGCGCACCAGAAGGGCACAGACGGAATATGCAACAACCCCAGGTGCCCTGGAGCAAGGGGCAGGCCCCCCCACACCAAGAGGGAGGACAACACCCCATCCAAAGTAGACCCGCCACCGCACCGCCACCCCCACCCTCGCATCACCCAGAAGGACGAGGGAAGGGGAAGCGGCGACCAGAGAGTCCCCCCTCATCCGCCCAACACGGCTGGACAGTGAGCCTTTGCCAGGCCCCGAGAATCCCGTTGGGGAGCGTCGCACCCATGCGGAGGCGTCCCGGGTGCGTCAAAGCATCAGTGCCTGGATCTGGCTGCGCTACCCCCATCCCGTGTGAGCGTCAGCTGTGGAGTCCCATCTCTGGACTGGCATCTCTCCTTGGCATGGCCCCCTCTCCACCTCCTCCCCTTGGCACGTTCCGTGCTTGGCTCCCTGGGGGTGTGGCGTTGGCCATCCCTCTTCACCGCTGTGCCTTCCAGCTGCCTCCTCCTCCCTTCCCGGGGGCGCCTGTCCTCTCCGTAGGTTCTGCCCTGGCATAGTGGTGCCCATGTGCCTTACTGCCCATGTCTGATTTTCCTGCTGAATAAAGATTTTCCAACCGCCCCACTCTCGCCTTCTTTCCTGTGTGTGCGGGTGGCTGCTCTGGGAGGGAGGTGAGAGGGGGCTGGGGGAGGTGGGTGACTCTCGCAGATGCCAGATCTCCCATATAGGGTGGGCGGGGGTGGCTCCCTGGGGTGTGGGTGCCAACGTTTGGGGAGCATTGCTGGTTGTTACTTTTGTGTAGGTGCTGCGGTTCCTCCTGGCTGCCTCTTTGCCCGAGGCTGCTGAGTTCCGCCCAGTGACTGAGGCAGCCAATGGGGTTTGGGAGGCGTGTCCTGCGTCATCTAAGATGGCGGCGCCCATGGTTTACGGCTGCAGTGCCTTCTGGGATACCTGCTGCAGGACTGCCGGAGTTCGGTAAGCGGGGAAAATGGCGGCCGGGCTGTCAGTCAGAACTGAGTACGTTATTAACCACCAGGGTGGTTAACTTAACTTTGCATCCCCTGCTGCAGCGTGTCGTCTGAATTGAGGCCGCCTTTTTAACCCACTGTCAGTGGGTTAAGTCCTCTCAGTTGATTAACGTGTTGTCCGAATTGAGCCAGTGATTATTAGGCCATGACTTCACAAGTTGCAATCTATCCACCGAACAGAACACAGAACACCAACCATGTACAGCAACTTCCCAAGTGTAGGACAGCCTCTCTTGTTTTTCCAGTCTCAGGCAGGCAGCAAAAACAAGTAATCTGTTTAGTTCCTAGTAAGCCACAGTACATGGCTGGTGGGCCATATTCAGCTTGGCAAATCCCAAATTGTGCAGGCCTGTGTTAAGGGGGAGGGAAAACAGCACTAGTGTATAAACAATAATGGGCAGAGGGCTCATACAAGAAAAGTATTTATTTAAAATATGAGAAGTATCTGTTTATCTTTTGTAACAAAACCACATTTCTTTGAGCTCTTAGGTTAAATCTGCAATTTAATAGATAGATTAAATTGCAGTTCTAAGACACTACATAGTCCTATATGGCTTATTCATGTATATCAAGGGTGGAGAAAGTATGGCCCTCTAGATGTTGTTAGACTTCATCAGGCCCAAGCAGCATGAATGATAGAAACTGTAGTTCAACAACATCTGGAGGACCACAGCCCCACCCCCCGCCCCAATGTACACAAGAAAGTAATTTGTTTAGCCTACCTGTGGATTCCAAGTGGGGTCCAGTTTCTTCACAGTAGCAACATACTCTCGCATTGCCTGCTCAGAACTTGTATCACCCAACGCTTTCCAAGCTTCCCTGGGACACAGATGGGAGGGAAGAACCACTAATTACTCTGCAAAAGTTAATGTATCTACCTCCAAATTTCCCACCTGTAATTTAATAGCCTGGGTCAGGCTGATACACTTGATTCCTCATCCATAACTAACACAAATGCTTTGTATCATTACTTTCTAGTTGAGTTTGAATAGTTGTGTGCTTTTAACCTAAGCTTATTTTCTAACGATATATGATATGAGTCACAAGCATGGAACATCACAATTATTTTGAAATGCTCCTTACTGACAGCTTCCTCTACCCTTCCAGAACCCTCAAGCTGCATTCTAAGACGCCCTGACTTTATGGGAGTTTGGTGCAATAATTTCCAATACAGAAACACAGGCACCAGAAGCAGTTTCCCAGACGAGTTGAAAAAGCAGTTTGGTGGATCCACAGAAAGCTGTTGCTGGCATGACAACTTGGGGGTGGGTCCTTTCTTTCTTTCTTTTTTAAGATCCATAGCAAGCTTGTCTCCTCACTTGTAGATGGAAAAGAGTGGCCGTGAAATGGAGGCCTGAGTATTTCACCATGGAACCAGCTCTTGATTTAATGCTACTTTAAGGTTGGTCTTTTAACTGACAAAAAACATTTGGTCAATTGACCAGTCAAATACAGATCCATGTATAATAAAAGCTTGAACGTATTGCAACTGTAACCGAGAGACAGAGATTATAATTAAAAATGTTCTTGTTTCTATGGAACAACAAAATTAAATTCTGAACTACTGCAATTTATTGTAGCTAATTATATTTTTCTTTATAATTATTTATATTACAAATAAAATTTTTAATTATGTTCAAGAGACTTAACTTTTGTCTTGGCTTTTTGATCAAGGATGCTACATAATCCCTGATCTTGTCTGACCAAGGTCAGAAAAGCTCCACAACCCAAAGGAACAAAAGTGTACGCATAGTTCTTGATATATACTTGCTATCAGACTTCACCATTATGCAATTAAAAAGACAGGCTGGTCTGATTCACACAATACAACAGCCCACAATGGGTTATTTAATTCACAATGAGGTTGCTGCATGTGCAGTGAATGTGCAGCTGCCGTTTTGCATTTCCAACCGCCCCCCTTGAGGGTTTTCGTGTTGTGAAAACCCAGCAAGCATGGATTTTGTGAGGGTTAAACAAACCAAGGGTTATGTGAGGACTGTTTAAGAGACCATGGGTTATGTGAGGGTCACACAGACCACTCTCACTGGGTTTGCACAACACAACAACCCCCGAGTGGGGGTTGATATGCAAGGTGGTGCCTGCAGGCACTCATCATGGGTTAAATAACCCATAAAGCCACTGTTACTTTCTCAAGAGCATTCCTGCCTTCATGGAATGAAGATGTTAAACAAGAACTGTTACCACAGTAGAGCAATCAGATTATCACTGTTGCACTACTAAGTAAAAAAAAATGGGAAAGGGAACTGAAAATAGAATTGTGGGTACTGACTCTAAGACCTCTTCAATAATTAACACATAATAAATGGCACAGTAATTTACTATCCTATAAAGCAGGAGTGTTGAACCTCCTTCAGCCCAAAGGCCGAATTTCAATTCAGCCAAGCCTTAAGCAGGGGTGCGTTACAGGGTGGGCAAGGCCAAAATACCAATAATGCCAGCGTAGTTTAGCTTAAAGCTCTTACTACCAGTAATTAAGCCTTAAGAAAAACGTTTCCGCCTTTTAGAATGGGAAAAAAAATGCAAAAAAGCCAGGAAACCAGCAAACAATCAGTGGAAAGGGGTTGTAGTCGGAGGGGGGGGAGGGGACACAGCTATCTGGGGAACCACAAGGATCAGGATCCCAGGAAGGCAGATTTGGCCCCCAGGTCTGATGATCTGCACCTCTGCTCTAAAGAAACTTCTAAGGGACTTGGAAAAGATTTAAAAGTATCTATAAATTACGAGATATATCCACTTACCATTTTTGCTTTCCTTCAAAGTCAAAAAAACCAGGTTTGGGAGCGTTGCAGGTACCACATTTGACCTAAAGAAAAATATGAAGTGGGGAACAGTGTTAGAGTAAGTGCTAAAGATTTTTTTTTCTATTTGCTGGTATGACCTAGCTAACAAAATAATTTGCTTTTCGGTCTTAATATTGTCCTAAGAATATAAGAACTGCTCTGCTGGGTCAACCAAAGCCCATTTAGTCAATCACTGACTCCAGCCAGATGTCTCTGGAAGCTCACAGCTGTGTATGATACTGATGGATAGTCACTTAACCCCAGCATTTAGTACTCAGCAGGGTACTGCCTCTGAACACCAAAGTTCCACTCATTAATGATGCCATGGAAATAAGGAAGCTCCTTCTGTTTATGGACCTTTCACTTTGCTTGCCAAGTATAATATAAACAAAACAAAAGGAAAATAAAAAGACAACCCAATAATGGAGCATGCCTTCATAATCTGGCTTTCCTTCAGATACATCACACACTGAACTGGTTTGTACATCACGCTAAACTTGCAATCCTAGCTTAATAAATCACAATATGCTTGTGTGCCATGCACTTGCATGTAGCCCCTTTCTTTCTGCTTTTCTCCTCCCTTCATGGGAGCAGCAAAATAGGCCAGGATTCAGCATTTAAAACACAGCTTCCCATTACATGTGCATCTGGAACTATGGTTAAGTGCTTCAAAACAAACTAGGAATCATAAGCCAATTCTAAAACTTGGTTTAAAGATGGTTTCTAGTACTGGCATGTTTAGAAGAAATTAACCATACATAATGAGAAGCTGTTTAAATGCTGGATCCTGGGTTGTTTTGCCTCTTATGTGAAGTGGGAGTGAATGGGCTGCATTCATCTGCATGCTATTCATGCATATCCTGGTTTATTAAGCCAGGATTTTTGGCTTCCCGTTACACGTGAATGCAGGCAATAGGCCAACAAAGCAACTTACATTGATCAATCACAAAAGCCTATAAGATACTATAAGAATAAATTATTCCTACACTACAGTGGTATACATGCAAAGGAATTTAGATGCTCCAGCCATTAAAATATAAAATGGGGAGTGGCCCAAGTCAATAGTAGGGGGCAATGGGAGAGGGTACACCTTTAACATATGGAACACAAAGGGGGAGAACTTGGGAGTAGAACGGACTGAGAGATATGTAAGATTCAATAGCAAGAATTGATTGTGTAAAAGAGAAAAAAATACTATCTGGACTTTTGAAATCTGGGAACTCCATTATCAAAATGAGAACTGTTTTCAAACATACATTTTAAATAGAAACATTTATATTGGAACATTTTAAGATTTTACAGAAAGTGTTTATCTTCTGAAGAACCAGATAAATTCAGGAATACAACACACAAGATCCATGTGATTAAGGTTCTGCAGGTTGAGAAACATCAAGGTAATCCAGGCCTACTGATATTATGCAGAGAAAGGGGTTTAGACTTAGAAACATTCAGGTCGGGCGAAGTGAATCCAATTCTGTGGACATATACAAAAAAGCATCAAATGTTGCGTTAGACAGTTCTGCTGCCTGAGAATATCTGCTTTTTTTTGTTTGTTTGTTTCTTTAAGCATGTTTCTAAGCCTTTATGGCCATAAAGATAACCTTGAAACTACGTGGGCAATTCCTGCTAAATTTCAGACGCTGGAGAAATTGCTTACTAACTTTTCCAGTGGTTGATGGCAGGGCTTCAGTATCCTGCAAAGCTCCTGGCCTAGCATCTCCAGAATCTAATACTAAAAATGACAGAATAGGTTTTACAACTAAGTGAAATAATGCAAACTTAGCAAAAGAACTAAACATTTAGTGTACAATAATAAATACTATTTTTAAAAGGGAGTTCATACAGTCCACCCTATCGGGTAGAAGGTCTACTAAAATAAAACACTGTGCCCTAGCAGAATGAGCTACTAACTTTCCAGGGAGGAAAGTACTTGCAAAGAAGTGTTCATACACCTTTCAAAATCAACAGGATTCTCCTCCTATTGCCTTATCAGTCCATGTGAGGCCTGGAACATACACAGGTAGCTGAGGGCTGCAGGACCCCAATAAACCACATCTTCATTGTTTTCATCCTTACAAAATATTTTTAAAACAATTCAGCGTCTCTTCCTCCTCTCAAGTCTGTTCACCTAATCACAGAAGAATTATTTTTTTAAAAGCCTCAAATGACCTCCAGTAATTGGCAATAAACATTCAGGCAAGTGTTTATCTACTTAAGTAGTTCAAGATAAATAACACCATATTTTAACAAAGTGCTCAACTGTTACTGTCATCTTTTTACCGGGTTTGTTCCCTCTTAAATCACATCTTATAGAGAGACACATACTGAAGTGAAGAAAAACAAGAATGCTGAGTTAGAGACAGTGAATTGATCTGAGTCAGCACCTTCTATTCAATAGAGGTACTACTGTCCACTGAAGTAATATTTTATCAGCCTTTTATGCAGATTGTATTACTTGCATGATTAAACAGGGAGGAAGTAGTGTTGGATAGCAAGGTCTTGCTTTAAATCAGTAAGAGAGCATTCCTACGGCCCCTAGACAGCATCTTCGGGGGGACGGGCGCATAGGATTGTTCACTTTCCTGGCTCTGACCTCAGAGCCAGGAAACTGTCCTCCCCAACCCCTTCCCTTCCCCCTCATAGCCAGCACGGAGAAAACCGTGCCACTACCTCTTCACGTTCCTGGGGGCGGGGAGGCAAGGAGGCCGGGGCAGTTGCCTTATGCCATTTCCTATGCCTGTCCCAACCTCCTTCCCTTCCCTTCCCCTCCAAGGAACCGCTGCTAGACACCTCTGCTGTCCTCCTGCCTTGCACTGGATACTCAACACTGGATTGCACCCTAAATTTACTGATGCAAAGTTATCAAGTCTTCCTCTTGTAGTAGTTTTAAAGGGACCGACATGCAGAAAGGAATGTAATGATTTAGGCTCTGTATCCAAATCACACTGAACACAATAGCAAAGCCTGAGGACTTCTCCCAAAGAATTTTATGAACTGTAGTACACAAGCGAATAAAACCAAATGGTCAATTCACAAGACACTTCAAATGATAGGTTAGCTTGCTTCCATTGACAGTCATAGTGAGAGTTCTAGCTATGATAGCTGTTCTACACAGCCAAGGTATCATAGGATACTTGCAATTACCGTAAGCTGAACATGGTTATGTGAACTTCCTCTAGTCAAAATAGTCTGAATAAGGGCAGAATACAAAATCCATCTCCAGAAATCTATTTGTTAATGGTTATGGGAACTCCATGCACTTGAATGGTAGACATTTTAGGAGTTTTATAGCACAATAGCAGCTAGCAATATGGCACTAAATAACACAGTCCTCTGAACAATATATTCAGAGGACTGCAGTGGGTAGGAAACATCAGTGAAAACTGGATGCCCTGCCTTGCAGAAGGCAACAAACAGGATGGTAGGGAGGAGACAGTCCTTTAGGCAATCCAGACCCCAAGTCATTTAGAGCTTTAAAGGTAATCACCAGCACCTTTAGTGGGGCCCAGAAATAAACTGGTAACCCAAAACAAGCTCTTGCTCTCAAAACTGCATATCCGCTAACATTTTAGCTGATACATTCTGAATCAAGTGAAGTTTCTGGAGATTGTCCAAATGCAGCCCCATGTAGAGCACATTACAATAATTCAATATAGATGTGACAAGAGCCAATGATACAACAATTCATGGTTCAAATGAGCCATATGAGAAATTAAGACTCCCGCAATGTACCATACATATGACTTCTCAGGAACTTCAGTGGGCCCAAAATATTTCTGCAGGCTATAACCAGAATATCCCTCATCAATCCATTTCCCAAGCACAATTCAGACTCAAAAGTCACCCTTTAGAACTAGGCCTTTGCAAGCTTTGGATGTCTGAATCCGAAACACGGCGGCCATTTCATGACGGATCCGCCATTTTCTCACCCACTCCCAGGGCCCCGTACAGTCTACAACTCCCAGAATACAGTGCCTGGGAGGGCTGGACTTACCGGGGCCCAGGAGCAGAGGGTAGAGCTGCCTTCTTTGTCGCCATAGCCCACTCCTTGGTAACGTGGAGTCTACCTTCCTGGCGCCAGTGCATTCTCCCAGCGCCTGGGTGTCCTTTCCGGCAAGATCTCTCATGAGATTACTGGCTTCCCCACAAGAACTAGTGATCTTGCGAGAGATCAAGCTGGAAAGCACACAATGTACAGACCTATTTAAAGCCCTAGATAGCTTGAAAATAGTGTCTGCATATCATGCACAATTCTTTATTAGTGTGTCAGTTTTCAGTAACTTCATTTTTTTCAATTTTTACAAGTATTTAAATGAGACTGCCTACATAATATAACATTTAAATTGCATTGTGCGCTTTAATTCCCCCCCCCCAACTTATTTCAAGTCAAATACTTGTGGTATATTGGATCAAAAAATTAATATAGGTAGTTTTTTTTAGTTTTGTTTACTAAATACAAGTATAGTAGACATGCTAAATTAGATCACTCTCTAGAGCATCTGAAAATTTTCCATTGTCTTGTCCAATGCCCTTTGCGCTTTCCATCCCTACATATGTGTTCTAAAATTGGACATTACTTCATTAGTATGCCTCCTGAAGGTAAACAAGAAATTGCTTATAATGGCCAAAGCCTGGTAGTCCTTGTCAAAATATAATGCACAGCATTTTCGGAAAACAGAATTTAAAAATTACAAGTTGAAGGAAACTCACTCCATTTCAGTCAGAATACATCATTATTCCTGGTACAATATGGAATTCTAGCTGCCTCTGGCACCCAGTCACACCTACATTGTGATGCAATATTGCCAAGCATGTCTTACAAGTCTGAGGCAGAACGGACAGTTTAATGGGATGGGAGTGACTACCAGGAGAACAAGTTATTAATGTGTGTTGGCTATCATTCATTTTTTTATTTAAAATTTTGTTCTGAGATGAAAGAGCCTTGAACATCTGTTTGCTACAGTTCTCTGTTAGTATTTTGGAAAGGGAGACACCATGTCTAGTGACAACCCTGAAGTTTTAGAAAAATACAGGCCTTCTATGGAGATAGGAGGCTCAGCCTTCGGTTGTGAACCAAGGACTAATTTTTATATTAATAAACACATTAAGAACAGACCTGCTAAAATGGACCAAAGGATTATCTGGTGTAGTGTTTTGTTCCTACAATAGCCAACAAGATGCCTCTGGGAACCCTGCAAGTAGTACAGCAGCACCATCCCCACTTGTGTTCCCCAGCAACTGGTATTCAGAGGCATATTTCCTCTGATAGTGGAGGTAACAAATATCATGACTAGTAGCCATTGATAACCTTATCTCCCATGAGTTTGTCCAATCCTCATTTAAAGTTGTCCACGTTATTGGCCATCAATACATATTGTGGTAGTGAATTCCAGAGTTTGATTTTGAACTGTGTGAAGAAGTACTACCTTTTGTCTGTTCCATCATTCAACTTCAATTGATGACCCTTGGTTATCATACTATGAGGAACGTTTCTTCCTATCTACTTTCTCCACACTATGCATAATTTTGTACACTTCTATCATGGGGAGGGGGGAGAGAGGAAGAAACAAATGTCCCATATATGTTCATTCCTGTCTGCTACTATGGCTAATTGGTAACAGAACTGCTCTGCTGAGCTTACAGTAGGAGTTCAAAACCAAGGAGCTCCTCTCTCTTGCGTGACATCATGATGCTTTTACCATGCAAACGGTAAGCAGGATCCTATTTGCACCTTCCCCTTTTTGGTATCAAATTTCTATTTCCTGCTTCCCATCCCTTGTGGCACTGAAGGCTACTGCTGACAATGGCTGCATTCGGACAACACATTAGTCAATGGTGGGTTGAGTAGCCAACTCACAGTTGGTTATTTTGTGGGTACTCCCCATACTGTGGGTGGTTGGGGCTGGCGTTGAGTGGACTAATAGTCAACCCGGCATTTGACTGACAAAGCCCCTGCCCCTCTCCCCACCCACCGACCTCCCTCAGTCCTCCCAGTTCTATCTCAACAGCCTCTGCAAGTTGCACCAGTTGTAGCAGAGTGGCAGCCGCCGCTTTGGTCGCTCTTGCCGCCTGCCTCTATGGGCTTGTGTTTTAACCCACTCACCACACGCCATTAACACATTCACCCCTCCACAAAACACTTTAAACAACTGGTTTCAAGCTAAACAACTTACAAGCCAGTTGTTTCTCTCAGTTGCTTATTGGGGCAGAATAGCATACTGTCAGTAGTTTGTGAGTGGCGTGTTACCTTCCACACAACACAATAAGCAACACAACTGACGATTGTTCCCCACCCCCCAGTTGCTTAATGTGTTGTCTGAAAGCAGGCATAGTGTGTTAGTGGCTGCACATGTTGCGTGTCTTGGCCCCTCCTCTTGGAAGCTTGGCAAAAAAAGTCTCTGGGTGAGTCTTAAACTATGCACACTCTCTGGAGTCATCCAGCCTAGGGAGCTACGTATTGCTTTCTCCTTCCTCCCCTTTGTGTGTGCTCCTAAAACAGCAGTTATGAGGAGCCTAAATAGATTTGAAACCTTGCCTGAAAGAAGGTCTAGGGACTGGCTATAGTGCTCACGGGCTGAGTCACTGGTGTTGACAGAATAAGGGTGCTGTGGCATCATCTTGTGTGTTATATAAATTATGATACAAGTGTGTGCGTTGGGAACATATCCCCATTGTGCAAGTCCACTAGCTGCATCTGTGGGTGGGCAGCATGTGAACATCATCGTCAGCACAGTCCCGACTGGTGAGCTGTGATGTTTTTTCCACAAATGTTGCCAGGCAGACAGGAAGTGGTCTGGCATTGTAATGTTAATTTGGCATTTTCTAGTTGTGTTTTCCTTCTCCACATCCAGGCTGAGCTCACACTAGATACAGTGGCTGTTCTACCAGCATGGCAGCAATGTAGCTTCCACACCACTCAGCATAATCAGAGTATAAGATTGCTCTGGAAGTTGTCCACGCACACCCCACTCCACCACTCAAAAGAAGAAATGTATGTATTTCAAGCGTATCTGTTGTGGTTACATTTTCAAATATGTCCTGCTAACTATAGCCATGTTTGCAACAGGTCAGAGTCACCTCTCTTTTTTCGGCACACAAAGCTAGTACACAGGTCCCCTTTTAAAATTATAATATATCAGATATCGTTATATATTAGAGATAGGCACCTCTCTGGCTCCAAGGAACCATTAGCTTGGCTGGAAAAAAACAAAGCTGGACCAGAGGTAATGCAGAATCACCAGCATCTGGGCTGCAGTGCAGTGCCAACTCCTACCTACGCTGCAGCAGGCAGCCCAGAGGTGAGGCAGAAGCCTCCACAGTGAGAATGGAAGAAGTGTCAGATCCTAGTGGAGCTTGGGCAGGCTGGCCAAATCCAAGGCCAACATGCAGTGCACCCACCCACCTACCAACTGGGGGCCTGGAATTGTAGCCTCCCCTCCCAGAGGTCACACCTATACTACAGAGATATAGAAGCAAAAGGAAGGACTAAGCATAGCAATGGAGACCCTGACAGCCAAGGATGAGGTGACTCTTTATTACCCTAACTACAAGGCCGAGTTAGAAGGTACTCCACTGTAACTAGCTACCCATGTAGAATGGAACTAGTCACCCAGAACCATACCCTCTAAGGCTAAGCCTCATGTGAGTGCGGCACAATGGCATCCCAAAGAATCCTAGGGTGCTTGCATATAATATAATCTCTTTTCTCTATTTAACCTTTTTCGTGTGTGTGAACTGCTTTGAGAACATACCTGCTGACAGGCCGCATATAAATACTGTACTGATTAGGTTTAGTGTTAGGTGCAGAGTATGGGGTGAGGTCACTGTTGCTGGAGGCAAGAAGAATCACTGAGGGATGTGGCAGATGTGCTCCTCAAAGGTCTCTGGTAGAGCCTCTTCTTCATTCCTACTGACATCGGAACAGAATGCCTACTCTTTCTGTTTTCATGCTCATCTCCAACTTTCACTTCTACCTCTGTTGCCCACCCCCCTCTTGAACTTAAGATTGTAGGCTTCTTGGAACAGGGGCCTTTTTGCTTGTTTCTCCATGAAGTGTCATGCATATTAGAGTGGTTTACTGTGCTGCTCAGAAAAATGAGGTGCAGGAGCAGATGGAGGGCTCTATCAAACACTGCACAAATGGACTTGTACTAGTGCAACACACCTTTCCCAGCTTCTCTTCCTGCAATGCCTCACATGCCCTCAAAATCTGTTCTGAATCTGCTCCTAACCCTCTATAGCAAATTGGTAGGCCACAGGGGCTGCAAGGAAGAGAGGAAATCCCTTCACTGGTGGATACTGTTCTGCCAGCAGACAGAACACATACAGGCTGATTTCGGACGACAATTTAGGCAACAGTGGGGGAAGAGGCAACTGTCCATTGTGTTGATTATTGTGTCGTTGGGGGGGGGGGCAAACAACAGACAGTATATTGTTTAACAATGTGAAAAAACAACAGGCTGCTCCATTGTTTATCGGAGACCCACTGCTTCTCATGAGGCTGGGACTTTCACCCGCGCAACAGGGAGAGAGGAAACGGAGGGGGAAATAGCATACTGACTGTGCGTTATTTTGGCAGCGGCGGCGCAGGCACCGCCACACGACATGTTACCCCTCCCCCGTCATGCGGCTTAAAGCCCTGGTATCCTTCTGGGCTGCAGCGTCTCCACCCTCCCACCTCCCTCAGTCCTCCAGTCGTACCCCATCATTCACTGCAAGTTCTGCTGGCTGTATCGGAGCAGCAGGGTTTTTTTTGGCTGCTCCTGCTGACGAACTCTATGACCGAGTGGAATAGTACACGGAGAGAGGGAGTTAGTACACGACACTTTAAACAACAGAGTTCGGGATAAACAACGTGCAAGCCCTTTGTTTTTCTCCGTTGTTTAAGTGCCCCAAATAGCATACCGTCAGTTGTAAGTGCGTTGTGTGCTGCCCTCTACACAACACAATAAGCAACACAACTGACGATTGCACTCCCCCCAATGATTATTGTGTCGTCTGAACTGACCCAACGTGTTGTGTGTCCAGCACCGCACAAACAATGAAACGCCAGTTGCCACTCCCCCCCCTCCATTGCCTAAAGCGTCATCCGAACTCAGTCACACATTTCACCCTCAGGTTAGAGTCCCCCCCCTTCTCTTTGGCTGGGCATCACGATACCTTCGAATGAAAACCAAAACCCTCCAGAGGCTTTGAGGAAAGATACTGGAGAGAGAGAGGCTGGTTTCGGACAACACATTAAGCAACCGGGGGGGGGGGGGGGGAACAATCGTCAGTTGTGTTGCTTATTGTGTTGTGTGGAGGGTAACACGCCACTCACAAACTACTGACAGTATGCTATTCCGCCCCAATAAGCAACTGAGAGAAACAACTGGCTTGCAAGTTGTTTAGCTCAAAGCCAGTTGTTTAAAGTGTTGTGTGGAGGGGTAAGTGCGTTAATGGCGTGTGGTGAGTGGGTTAAAACACAAGCCCATAGAGGCAGGCGGCAAGAGCGACCAAAGCGGTGGCTGCCACTCTGCTACAACTGGTGCAACTTGCAGAGGCTGCTGAGGGAGGAGGGAGGGGAGGGGGCTGTCAGTCAAATGCTGGGTTGGCTATTAGTCCACTCAACGCCAGCCCCGACCACTCACAGTAGCGTAGGAATACGTTGGCTCAATTCGGACGACACATTAAGCAACTGGGGGGAGGAAACAATCCTCAGTTGTTTTGACTATTGTGTCATCTGAATGTTGCCATAGTCAACTCAGCACTGATCCTAATCCACACCATGGTTGATTATTTATTACCATGTTGTGTGGGGAGTACCCCCTAGATGAACAACTGTAAACTTGATTATTACCCCACCATTGACTACCGTGTTGTCCGAATGCAGCCAGAGAAGAGGAGAGTCTGCTGACACAGGCTTGGCCTTGTAGAGCCAGTTAGGGCACCGTCAGGCGGAGGAAGGCACCTCAAGGGGCCCCTGGCAGGAGAGGGCGGCTGAGTGGAGCCTCCATTTCCAGCAATCTCAGTTCCTGGGGAGCGAAAGGGGTAGGGTGGGTGGGTGGGGGGCGCTATTGCCCTCAGGCCCTGCTCAGGGTGCGGGGGGGGGGCTCCGCGGAGCACGTGGGGGGTGGGGGGAGGCGGGGGTCTTCCCTTCGAGCGAGGAGTCCTCCTCCTCCTCCGGAGCTCCCACACTCCCCCCCCCCGCGCCTCACCTGCTTGTAGCGCGCATACAGGTAGAGGAGCTGCTCTTTGCTGGCCGCCGCCACCAGCGCCGGCAGCCGTTGCGCCGCCCTCTCGAAGTGCTCCGGCAGGCTCGGCGGCGGCGGCGGCGGCGACGACGAGCGGCTTCCTGAGTCGGAACCGGCGCCCGGGGAGTCTCCCAACGCTAACGCCGCCGCCGCGGAGGGCGCCCCGTCTTCCTCGCCGGAGCCTCTGTCGCCTCCCGCCGCTCCCTTCTCCGGGAACAGAGCAGCCATGACCTCCCCGCGATTCGCACTCACTCCGCCGACATCTTCCTCTTCCTCCTCCCCCCCCCCAGTCAGAAAACAGGCGGCTCGCGCCCAAGGGCGAAGCCACGCCCCCAACCTCACGCGGACGCCCAGGTAGGGCCCCAAGCACTGCGCACGCGCGAAGACGACGACTGTGTGTGTAGAGATAGAGTGGGAAGGCTAGAGCGGCGCACCGCCTTGAACTTCCCTCGGCCGGATATCCTCTGTTAGAGGCAAGATGGCGGAGTCGCTTTCTGTCGCTTGGCAATTCAACACTGATGGCTTTTATTCGTCTACGGACTCCTCTGTGGTAAAAGCCCGTATGTTCATTGACAGGGAATGGAAAACCAGCTGGGTTTTAGGACTCAAGTTCCGGGGTGAGGGTTTCGTTTCCCCCCCGGAGCGGTTCAATAGAGTGAAGTGGTCCGGGTGGAAACTTTTAGACCCGAAAGTATCGTTCCGGTTAATCAGTAAAAGTTTTCCCTTTTCGTTGCGTTCGCGGCAGAGCAAGGAGGGGGGGGGAGATAAGAGCGAGTGGGATTGAGCCCGTTGCGCATCTCGATTCAGAAAGTCCGTATTTTTGTCTCTATGGCAAAACAATAGCAAAGCACGTCTGTAATGTTCTTGGCCCGGTTGCACCGAGCGCAGGCGCAGCTGAGCAGAGCCCTGCAAGGGACAATTTCGAGGGTCCTGTAACCTGGTCGATAACAAAGTATTGTCTTTTCCCAAAATTGTTCTGTCCCAGCAAGATAACATGTGAGTGCATAGTGTGGCTTGTCTTGGCTTGTCTGAGTGTGTCTGGATCTCCTAGGCTCTAAAAGCGTCTTTCTGGAGAGCACCTGCTGGTTGCATGATCCATGAGGCCAGGTTCTCATGAGTGCATAGTTCTTCTTGACAGGAGGGCCTTGCACTTGCTAGAGTAAGCTGAACATATGTGACGTGGCTGCAATCCTATATTCATTTATCTGGGAGTAAGCTTTATTGAAATCAATGGGACTTGTTTCTGAGGTTTCTTTGGGCAGTTTTCTTTGGGTCCCTGATTGAGATTTCTGTTCTCTGCACACGGAAACTGTAAATTCAGGAGATATTTGTCTAGCATTGTGATAATGGGCATCTGTTCTGGCCTTTCTTTGTATTGCTACTGACCATGGTCTTGTTTACATGGCTAATGAACCAGAGATATAATGACACATTGTTAGATTAGTTTCTCACTGATAAATCAGAAGTTGAAACAAGCTAAGAGGTGCTAGTGAGAAGTGACAACAACAACAACAACCCTTTAGTCCATTTTATTCCATGGCTAATGCTTGCAGGGTAATAGTATTTTATACTCTTTCTTAATGCTAGGTTGCTAGTTTGTTGTACTAGCTTTTTCTGTACTTGTCAACTGCTTCATTTGTTCAGTGGTAGCAGTATGCTGAAGCTGTGAGTATGAATATGAGAAAGGTGATGGGGAAAGAGTGTTAAATGTTAGGAAAGGTGAGACTATGGTCATCCAATGAAGGATTTGCAGTCAGAAAAGATATTTGAGGGAAAGGGAGACTGTATCACACAAAGTATAGCAAAATCTTTAAAGTACAGCAAAAGCTACAAAAGTAGGAGTGAAGGTAATTTCAAATACATTGAATGTCTCAGTGATTTTAACATTAAGATGTTATGTAGAACAGGTTTGCCTTAATTGTGTGCTGTGAAATCAGAAATGTGACCAAGGCCATCTTTGGGTGGACATGTCCCTTTGGGAGCTGGCCATGTTGGTGGGCATGCCCCCTTGGGGCGGCCATGTTGTCCTCCTTTTTGGTTTCCAAAATATGGTCACCCTATGTAAACCGCATTTTGGACATCCATGAATGCGCTTCGTCGCCTCTCGTGCAGAGGAATTAGGCGTAAATGCGCTTCTGCGATTATGCGCATAATCGGTTAACCAGGCGCAAAAGCGAATCCTTGTAGAGGGGACCTCAGATACATTAAAGGATCATTCACATTAGCAAGGCAACAGCTAAAGGTAACAGGGAAAAGTACAGCCTGATTGCTGAAGGCCAAATGCAATACACGTCCCAAACATTTGCTGGAACGTTAACCATAAAATACCCTACAATGGATGGAGCAATAAATGTGAAGGAAATGCGCAGCCACTCAAAAAACAATTATTGTGATAGAACCGCTCATCCTTCTTGCTATAGTTCTGCAGCAGCCTCATCACTAGACGTGCTATTAAATGTTTTCGTTTTCAGTGTGCAGGGCCCTGCAGAGCTGGTCATATGCCCAGGCCCCTTGGGAAGTGTGTGCCCCCACCCCCATTTCAAACTGCTCATTAAGTATTTTTTAATCAGTGGCACTGATTCAGTGCTAAATACATCTATGAACTAGAACGATTTATAAAAAAGGTAATGGGAAGCACTTTTATTCAAGATGCAAGACATCACTTCTTCACCTTCAGAAATGCTTTACGTGCTTTCCTTTGGGCAAATTCATCAATAACAACAGAAAAAGCAAGCAGCTTTGCCTTGTCACTGTGAATGTTCAACACTGCTAGTCCATTCAAATGCTCTTGCGCCGTTGTGGACCAAAAGTATGACTTGATACGTTTTAGGACACTGAAGCTCCTCTCATTAGAGGCCACTGTTGCTGGCAATGACAGAAAAATGCACAACGCGATGAGGACATTTGGGAAAACATTGCCCAGTCCCAAGTTCAATATTTTGCCATAAATTTTCTTCAGTAAACCACCATCGTCGGAATGCCCCCCCCCTCAAAATCGTGGTCCCAGGCCAACTGCCCCCACTGGCCCTCCTCTGCCCTGCCCTGTTAGTGTGCAGACCTAAAGTTAGCTAGAGCACAGGTAGGCAACATGGTGCCCTCCAGATGCTTTGGACTACAACTCCCATCAGCACTGATTTATTATTTCATTTCTATACCACCAAATAGACAAAGCTCTCTGGGCAAGTCACAAAGCAAGACTTAAAACTATAAAATACAATAAAATGATAAAACATAATTTAAAAAAACCTTTAAAATTTAAAGCATGCCCAATGGTCAAGCATTATGGGAGTTGTAGGCCAAAGCATATGGAAGATACCATATAATGTGCTCCTGAGCTAGAGAGTCCTGCTTGCCAGTGTAAGCTGATGGAGAGCATTTGTGATAAGCTGCCAGGTGCCATGAGGCTGAACCTAGGAGCCCTGCAGATCAAGGAAGACTGCCCATTCCCTGGGTCACTGGACGACAGAACAGCAAGCAGTTTAAACCAGAACACTAAGCACTTCAGCCCAGAATCTTCCTAGCCCTGGCAGTCAGGTGACTCTTGAGAACTAGTCTAATGCCATAACAACACCAAATCTGTTGCATTCTCAATTACTGAGACAGATCACCTCGTATTTAATGGCACATATAAATAAGCGCAGGTTCATGAACGTATGGCTGAGGGAGTTGTCTTGGCCAGGAATCCTGTGAGCCATGGTTGCCCAGAGGCTTCTGAGAAGTGGCTGCCTCTGCTTCCCACAGCACAGTTTGCTGAATCGCATCTTGCTAATTGCTGGGAAAATGGGTTCAAAGACGTCTCATGCAAAGAGACACCTGCACCTTATCTTTCCGGACAGAGTATAACGAGCTTACATTCCAAAGCTGTTGTGTCAAGAGGCAAGGCCGAAGCTTCCCCATCAATCAGTCAGCTCACCATAGTTTTCCATGGTGGGAATGCGCATGTTGTTATTGAAAGACTTGCACCTCTGCCAAGTTCAGAACAGTATAACCATTGCTTCCACCCCCAATCGGGGGTCCAGACGGATCAACAGCTTCGTGCAGGGGCTTTCGTCGTTTCAGTCCACCATTTATGAGGGCAATGCCTGTGTGCTGTGAGTTTGCCTTAGTAAACATGTCTCATCAGTAAACCTAGTCTCTGAGCATGCAGTTTCCATGGTGCTTTAAAAGAACAGCTGGGAGGCCCGAAAGTCAAGACCCCCGGTATGCAACAGGAGTAGTCAAGAACTAGCAACAAATATAGCTTCATAATTAATAATAATAATAATAATAATAATATATTTATTTATCACCCGCCTCTCCCAACGGATCGAGGCGGGGAACAACACCAAACACAAAATACAAAAACTGATTAAAAGCAGATAAAACCAGTACATCATTAAAACACCAATAAAACACCAATAAAACACTTTAAAATTCATCTGGGTAGGCCTGCCGGAAGAGATAAGTCTTTATAGATCTTTTAAATTCCGGAAGACTAGTGAGTTGGCGAATCTCTCCCGGCAGGTCATTCCATAATCTGGGAGCGGCAGAAGAGAAGGTCCTCTGGGTAACGGTTGTCAGTCTAGTTCTTGTTGACTGTAATAAATTCTTCCCAGAGGACCTGAGCGTGCGGGGCGGATTGTATGGGAGAAGGCGATCCCGTAGGTAACCTGGACCCAAACCATGTAGGGCTTTAAAGGTAATAACCAACACTTTGTACTTCGCCCGGAAACTGATTGGCGGCCAGTGAAGAGATTTTAAAACTGGTGTAATGTGGTCACCCCTAGATGTACCGGTGACCAACCTGGCTGCCATATTTTGAACTAATTGAAGTTTCCGGACTAGGCACAGAGGTAGCCCTATGTACAGCGCATTGCAGAAGTCGAGCCTCGAAGTTACCAGTGCGTGCACTACTGATTTTAGGTCTTCCAACTCTAGGAAGGGGCGCAGCTGGCGTATCAGCCGAAGCTGATAGTAGGCACTCCTGGCAGTCGCATCTATCTGAGCTGTCATTTGGAGCGACGGATCCAGGAGCACCCCCAAGCTGCGAACACAGTCTTTCAGGGGGAGTGTAACCCCATCCAGAACTGGTTGACATACCTCCAACCCCAGGTTGTGGCCCTTGACAGTAAGCACCTCCGTCTTGTCTGGATTCAGCTTCAGTTTGTTTTTCCTCATCCAGCCCATTACCGCCTCCAAGCATTCATTCAGAGGAGACACACTATCCTTAGCTGATGCTGTTGTCGAAGGCATAGAGAAATATATTTGGGTGTCATCAGCATACTGATAGCACCCCGCCCCATGCCTCCGGATGATCTCTCCCAGCGGTTTCATGTAAATGTTAAACAGCATTGGGGAAAGGATGGCACCTTGTGGTACACCACATAGCAACTCTTTTTTTGAAGAGCAGCTATCCCCAAGCATCACCATCTGGAACCTGCCCGAGAGGTAGGACCGGAACCACTGAAGCACAGTGCCCCCGAGTCCCAATTCCCTCAGGCGATCCAGAAGGATACCATGGTCGATGGTATCGAAAGCCGCTGAGAGGTCCAGGAGTACCAACAGGGACACACTCCCCCTGTCAATACTCAGGCGTAGATCATCCACTAAGGCGACCATAGCAGTCTCAACTCCGTATCCTGCTCTGAAGCCAGTTTGAAATGGGTCTAGAAAATCTGTATCATCCAAAACTGCTTGCAGTTGGAAGGCACTTTCTTTATTCATTCCCACTCATTCTTGGATGAGGAAGGGGAAACACAACTATTGTCTCTGAGGGAAACAAAGTCATGAACAGAACAACATGGATAGAGCATGGGCAGAGTTATTTTCTTCCACCACTGAAGAACTACAACCAGACTACACCTGGCATTTGGAAACCGCAAACCTAAGTCCTGAACCTTCCATCTAAAAAAAGGAGGAGGTGATAACAGTTTCCATTCTTTTGGACCTGACAGCATTGCAGAATGCTCAGGGAAGTACAAAGATCTCCACTACCTGCTCTTCTGAATTCTCCCTGCCAGAGAAGCGAAAGCTCAACAGTTCAATATGACCTTTGTGGGACAGGCCTTGCAAAAGTTATTTCAGACAATACAAGGAAGCAGCAAACAAGAGACAATCCATCATAGCCAAAGCATTTTTGATGTGTTTATAGGAAATGCAAAAGATGTTAACAGCCTTTGCATTCCTTACTGATGACCTGAATAGTCTGGCTTCTCAACAGAAAATGCCCACTGGACAACAAAACCATCATTTCACCACTGGGGTTTCAGACTGTCAAACTGTCTGCCGCCACATGAGGGCAGCCAATGCTTTCCATGTGTCATCTTGTTAATAAGCTATTTTCTTTATACAGAAGCAACTTTTCACTTACATGTTTCTTTTAGGACCAAACTACATATGATGTGGGAGATCTAGAGTCTCACATTCTCCAGAGAGAGAGAGAGAGAGAGAATCCTAGCTGCTTTTTAAGTATATATATAAGCAGCCCGGATTGTTTGTCCAAATAGGATCAGAGCAGCAGCACTTGTGGGACAGGAGTCAACATTTCCAGAACAGGAAAAAAAATGCAGGTACAGTTTTCACCCACAGGGCAAAACAGCGGAGACGTGTATGTAATTTTAATAGAGAGAAAATAGCATAAGGGATGGATTAAGAATCACCTCCCATAGCAAAGTGTTACTACAGTCCTATGTGGAAACTCCCCGCCCCGGCCCTCTCTCACGGCTACTTTTTCATAAAAATAAAATGGTCGGGAACACATCACCTGCAGCTAGCTTGGCCCCCGGAAACATCCGTGTCAGTTGCAAACACTGGCCATCAAGACCCAAAGCAGAGCCAAGCTTGGGTCTGTACGGGATCAGAGTCCACAGTCCAGCATTTCCGGAAAGTTCCAGAAGTCATTGACCAAAGGTGCAAGGCATCACTCAGAAAAGGAATATCTAAGGAATAATTCCCTAGTCAAGGTTTTTGGTGGAGAATCTACAAGTTCTTTTCAGTATACACAAAAATCTTGGACCTAGTTCTCACTGAAGCGATAAACCTGTGCTGCTTCAGAGCTCATATGGCTGACAGTTTCTCCATGTGTATGCACACACACACACACTCCATTTAGAAAAACAGCATTTCATGGAGAAAACTAGGTTAGACCTCTTCTCCTTTAGTTTTCTATATGCAGGTATATATCAGCCTATATGATATCTGTCTGTCTGTCTGTCTGCCTCTTCCTTCAAATTAAAATGGTGTAGCCCAGACAGTTTAAGACCTTAGTGAGAACTAGGTCATAGTTTCATAATATACCTGGTGCTGCACCACCTGTCTGTTTACACGCTATCTCCAGGCACAAGAAACTATCATCCATACACCACATCATGACTACACTGCAGACAGACATGTGGAGATCGGAATGTTTTCTTGGACATGGACTCCTGGTGCAATGAATATCACATCGGAAGTGGCAGGGCGAGCCCAAGACATTTTGCTGCCTGAGGCAAAAGGCCGTGCCAGCTTCGAGGGGGCCACTCCCCGTGCCCCCCTCCCATCAGCATTGTTACCAGCTCCTGCTGCTCCTGATCATCGCTGACATCTGCTTACTTTCCAGGCAGAGAGCCCCTGAGCAAATCGGCCATGGCATCTCTTGCTCCTCCAAAATGCCACCACTGTTGTCTAGGCCAGAGCAAGAGGAGGCTGAACAAGCAGGTTGCCATGGTGAAGAAGAGGAGCAGGTCCAGAGAGCACCCTGCTGGGGTGTGGGCCTGACCGTACTGACCCTTGATGCCATTCCTGGGCAAAGGACAAGACGTCCCCATTCAAATACAGAACCTGACTGGATTAGCAGTTGAACTTTACTTCAGCACTGGTAATCGTGGAACACCTGAGGACAGCAGGTTAGCTTAGGGGGTGCAGGTTGGACCACAGGGCGTATACAGCTCTCTCCTCCAATGCCCCATCACCACACCACCCACCCCCAGTACCTGCTGCGTCAGGCAGATGCCTCAACCTGCCTAATGGTAAGAAATTTAACACGAGTAAATCTGATACATGTTCTCTAGGGTAAAAGTGACAGTGTGAGTCAAACACAGCTGCGTGGAAAAAGAGGAAATCTCCTCAAGCTACAACATTCACAATGAAATAAGGTCATTTGCTGTGCACACCCAAAGGTTGATTATACCTCTCCTGGATGAAGAGAGCCTGCTGCAACATAAACATCTATTTCCTTTGTTTCTACTGTAAACACAGAAGTCGTTGAAGGCAAGATAGCCTCTAGATTTTATATATGATAGTTATAAAGACAGCACAGAAAAAACAAACTGGCCTTTCCTGTTTAGAATGTGTGATGCCATACTAAACTGGTAATGGTTTATAGGGATGTACGGATTTTGTAAAATCCGTTCCGTCTGCATTGTGCAGATTGCCAGGTGCCCTTCAGTCTATCATCCACTTGTTGATGGAATCAGATTTTTTCAATTTCCTGCATTTGTGTGAAGTCGAACTTGCGACAATGTGCAAATCCCACCCACTGCCCCCCCAATGCACATTTTCATGCTTTAGCCTATGGTGGAAATGCACATTTTCAGCTGGCGGTTTTTAAAAAAAAATTGCATATTTTTCTACAACTAAATTTGCATTAAAATCCCAGAGAGTTAAAAAACAAAACAAAAAAACTGGTCTGCCAGTATGTGGAATCCATGCAACTTGAGAAGAGCTGGTCTACTGTGGAATCCACAGGTTGGACTCATAAAAAATGGAACTCATTTTTCCATCGTGGATTTCTCCAATACCCTAATATAGCTATGATGAATTTCAGAACACCGGGAAAATCTCGAATCCCGGGAGGCAGATGAGGAAGGGTTTCTTTCTGGTTTGTTGAAACACATCTTCACCAGGATCTGTTCTACAATCAGAATGTCTCCATATATGTCCTGGGGATCCCAATCCTTCTAAAACCTGTTGTTGTTGTTGAAAGACTGTAGTCTAAATTCTGGCAGACAAAATATTGTAAACAAAACAATTTAGGAAAGTATCTTCAATACTTTATTTCACCTGAAGAATATATTATATATTTCCAGTTACAAAATTGCAGGAAGGAAGGGAATTCCACCCAGTCTGTGTATATTTAATAATGATATAATCCTGTGTTAGCTTGCTCACATACGATGTGTGTGTAAAAACTGATGCCAATCACCTAAATGTTCCCATTCAGGGATGCAATGAAAAGTCACTATTAGTTCGTGGCTTTAGCTAAATAAACAGTATGCTAACGTAGCATAATGGAAATGTATGATACTTTGCCACTAAGTCATCAAACTCTGATGAATGCCATATTGCATCAGGTATTTTCATTGTTCCACCTGCAGCCTAAATTCAATCCCAGCTTAAGAATGCTCTTACGGATAGCCCTCCTAGGCACCTTCACCTATTACAACTGTGTATTAGTACACCTAAGATTTTCGAAATGTGCCCCCTAAAATATAAGGTGTGAATGCTATAAGCATGTGTTCACAAAAAACTTTTATCATACAGGTACAACTCTGATACAGGATTTGGTGCATCTCCAAGGCAAGTGTGCATTCATGGCAAACCTGGAGAGGGAAGGGTGTTGTTGCTATGTGATGTATAGCCCCCAGGGTGCAGCATGATAGCTTGCATTCACAGATTGGCTTTGTAAGTGCAAAACCTGCTATGAGACACCAAGGATAATATTCTATAGTTTCCTGTTTTAAAGTTTCTAGTTCTCATAGTCATAGTGAAAAACGTTTAGCATTTCCTTGTATCTATTCCTTCTTCCTTATAATTCTTTTTAATTCCAGTAACAGATGCAGGCGAAACAAGAAAATGTATCAAATAAATATAACTTCTATTAGTTTATTTTCATTATTGTAACTAATTTTCCTCATTGCAGAATTTGGATATGTGGTTTTTGGTGGAGAATACACAAGGTCTCATGAGAATACGCAAGAACGATGACTTAATTCTGTGTCTGGTCTGTACCACTCCAGAATGCAGATGGGGACTCAAATGACTGAATGCCCTTCCATACAAAATAGCTTCCTCCACACAGAAAACTGGCATGTCAGGGGAAAGAGTTTTATCTAGCCATCTCTCCAGTATGTATGCAGAGAGGGCTTGGGGCTTTGTTTTGTTTTATCGTGAAACATTCCATGGTAGAATCTCCTCCTGCAACCTGTAGTGGTGCCCTGTAGACACAGGCTTCAAACCTCAGTGAGCACTAGGCCACACACACACACACACACACACACACACAGAGTACTCTTCCCCTTCGTTCCCTCTTTCCATTTGTCATTATAACGAGGAACAAGCCTTCTGAATCAGCCTAGGAAAATCCAGTTTGCCCCCTATCAACTCCAAATATATCCAACCATGTGAGCGATGAATAAACACCCAAAGCCCAAAATAGACATTCATATTTATAGGGAGAACTTGCTGAGCCAGGAGTCTGGACGAAATGAATGTTGCCTCCATCCTGTTTGCTATGAAGGTTGCTGTTCTGCAGTATCTCATATGGCTAGGCAAGAAGGGCTCGCTGGTGCCATCGCATACAACTGCCATTGCCCTCAGTGGAGTCCACAGAAGAACGCCCACAAAAACTGGTATGGAGAGTTTCCCCAAGGATTTAATACAGGCTTGAGTTTGACTTTGCTTGCACTGAAATCCAATCAAAGTATTTGACACAGATATGTTCCCCTGCTCGTCCCAGAAAATGAGAGATGCAAAACACTTAAGGTGACACTTTTTACTACACCAATTTCTGTAGTTTGTAGAAATTGTTGGGCTCCAGTAGTGTTTCCCAAACTTCTGATACTTTTTTCTGTATTAAAATTGGAGCCACTTTCACCCTCATAACTGAAACTCTCTACTTTTACAATGTGAAAGAGCTTTTCTATATGAAGCTGTTAATCCGCTGTATCTACTTTTGGTTTTGTCACAGAACTGAGATCTGAGCACTATGCAAGAGTGTCTCCTTTTCTGCTACATAACCTGTAGGTGGCACTGTGGTACAATGGAATAGCACAAATACACAAATGAAAAAAGTGGTTTCTCTCACAATTAAATGCTGCATTTTCTGTGCTCTAAAGAAACACCCTGAAAGTGCTCCTTAGATACAGCAGTGAAACTGGAGGGTCACAACATCGTCTAAAGAACTCGTAAACAACATGAGTAGGGAATTACAAGCACACAATAAATGCCTCGTGTAGGAAAGCCCTAAGAAATGTTCGCCCTCTGAAGAATCTGTTCCCTTCATTTCTGTGTTAGTCACTACTCTAACTGGAAGGGGAAATGCCCAGAGCTGCAGCTCATAAACAGATGCAACCAAGCAACCCTTCCCCCCCACACACACACACTGAGAGTGTAATTTTGCTGTCTCTGTGTATCAGGAGTAATTCAATTATCCAGCCAAGGTAGAAATGCAGCCTAATTCCCTACACCAGCTGAGGCTCATTGGATGTTGACAAGGCTAAAGTGATAAATCAAGCAGAGTCCTAGAAGGCAAGCTCATCTGTGGATAGGATCTTTTAGCAGTGGTACAATCAGTGGAAGCTTTGCTTCTTGGATGGCTCCTTCAGAGGTCTGACTGGTTGTGACTGAAACCCGGAGCGGATTCACTGCCCCACTGACATTGGTGCCATCAGGGCAGTTCTTTGGGGTAGTAGTCTGGGACCCTGCTGAATGGAATGAGCAGGAGGCTTCCAAACACAGCAGGGCTGGCTGGTCGGCCACATTTTGAAGTCACTGAAGTAATACACATTACCATCTAAACAGCCCCCACCCCACCCCCTGCCATGTAAGGCCATTCAGTCCAGATTCTAAAATTACCTAACTGCACTAATCATTTTGAGAGCTTTTAGTTATTTAGGAAGATCACCTCCTCACTTAATAGCCTTCAGACCAGCATTCTCTGACCTGGTGCGCACCAATGGCCATGCTTGCTGAGGGTGATAGGTGTTGCAGTTGGGAAAGGCCATACAGAGCAAGGTTATTTACTAGTGGACATAACCACCTGTAAATTGGACTATTGCTTCACAGGCAGGTTGCCTACCTCTTATTAATTCTAGATATTTCTGTCCCAGGTGTGCCCACCTCCCATCTCTAGTGTTCCTATTGACTCCCTCATTCTGGCCATGAGGTATGTTCTGTGCCTCCAGCCTTTTGTAGGGTCATTCTTTCCTGTATTGGATTCTTAGGATTCCCCACTTTATCTATGATCTTATTATACATAAATAAATTGGCACTCTGCCAATTGGATTTTACCTGTGCTTTGCTGTATCTCCCTGGGCATTTGGTGTAGTGACTAACTGAGGTCTTGGTTCTACAAGCCCGATGCAAGCAGGAATATTGTACATGCTGAAAGCAAAAAAAGATGAGCGGCAAATTGGCTTTCATCGTAGAGTGCAATTCCTCCCTGGTCTCCATGGTGAATGAGCCTTTGTTGCCTAGCTTCGTACCTGTGCAAAAAAACACTTCTAGTCAATAGTGTCTCACCTTTGTTGTCTCTCACCCCCTCCCCACCCCTTATACTATGTTCAGAGCAAGCTCACATTTCCATATACATAGTGGAACCGTTTGTATGCAGAGGTGCCTGGTGATTATTTGAACTGATTGAAGTTTTAAACACCCCCTCTGCCCACAGTGGGAGCCATATACTTAAAAAGGAAAGTGTGCCCTTAAACAAGGCGTATTACAGACATTTTAATTGATGAATCATATATGTTTTAGTCACATAAGGTGCAATCCTATGCATGCTTAGACAAAAAAGCATCTTATAACTCCCTATAACTTTTCTGTCCAAACATCTGTAGGATTTCACCCTTAATCTATCAATTAATTTGCATATGAACAAGAAGCATTCTTTGTTTTAGACCAGGGGTGGGAAACCACTTTTTCTGTTGAGGGCCACATTCCCTCAGGAGCCCTCCATCAAGGGACCACATGCTGGGGGTGGCAAGGCCAATGATGGGTGGGGCTGCCCCTATTTTCACTCTCCCTCTTCCTCTCTACTGAGAAAATGCTGCTGGACAGATTGCTTGCAGAGGGTCACTTAAAATTAGGTTGAAGGCCACAGGCAGCCCAGGTCCATTTGCCGATCCATTTGCAAAGACGCACACACATCCTAACAGGTATCTTCTTAGAAAAGACGTTCCTTCTAGGCACAATGCCTCTTTTAAGATGGTGCTTGCAATCTGCAAGGATTTATAAACATTTTTATTTTTAAAGAACGGTAATGCTTTTTAAAAAAAAATATGCTGCCTGATTAATTAGGGACACCTTTTTAGTCAATTAAGGATGCAATCCTATGAGGATAGATGGTATCCAATGCAGGAGGAGAGCGGCAGCTCTGCGGTCCAGCTGCCCTGCATGTCTGCTAGATGGAGGGGGAAGGAAGGCAGCCATAGGAAATGGACAGCCGCACCAGTCTCCAAATCTCCTAGAACCCACCTTTCTACCAGTGTTAGAGAAAGGCAGGCTTTTTTATGGACCAACACTGATACTGTCCTGCCTCATTAACCCCTGCATATGTGGCTGTGGGGGGACAGGGCACAGCCTGATGCTGCAAGAGTGTCTGAAGGATGCAACCAGCAGGCATGGTGGTACTTCCTTCCCCCAAGCATTTGGGGTATGCATGGAAAGGGGGCGTCTGCACACCCGCCAGGTCTAATGTACAAGGCAGAGGGATCTGAGTGAGCCACGTGACAAGTCAGGCTGCCTCATCTTCGGAACGAAGCTAATAAACGAGCCCCTTCCACACAGTTTATTCCAATGAGCTGGCAAAGAGCTCTGTTTTCCCTCACAAGACAGCTTTCACATTTGCCTTCACAGAAGGAAAGGGAAGGAGGAGCAGGAAGAGGCAAGCAATAGGCAGCCAGGATTCTGGCTGTACAGGTTAGGCTGGGAGAAGATCGACCCACCTTAGGGGAAGGACTTTTCTGGCTCCGGCTCACAGAGAAAGAAGCCTGAATCATCCCCAGCACTCGGCTTACAGGCTCTCTTCTCCCCTGCCTGCCTGTTGGTTTCAGTCTGAGCGAAAGATTGGTTTGGAGAACTCAAAAAAGTAACCCATTTGCTTTCATCCCACTTCCCACTTCTCCCCCTTTGATTAGGGGTGCCCACATTTCAGCCCTGGATGGTAGAGCCCCAACTGGAAGGGTGTCAGCGTCCTGGTGCTACACACTGTTTGGAGTAACCATTTTTCTCCCAAAAAGAAGGGGAAGGACAAGGTTACAATTACAGGCATTTACCTGGGAGTGCCCCCTCACGGCAGCCAAGCACACCATCCAGCCAGCGGCAGGTAAAAACCACAATTGCAAAAACTATTTACATCGCCTCAACACACAATGACAACTCTTGCGTGACCATGGCATAAATACAGGGAAAGGCCAGCAGTGTGTTCTTCTCTCCCTGCGTGGCTCCTTGTTTAGCTCCAAGTAAGCAGCTAAGACAATGCGTGAGCCATAATAAATGGAAACAGAATTTGGGCCCCTGAAGCGAAAGTAATTATGACTGTTATACAGAATATATTTCCCCCAAGGAGCCTTTCAATATAAACCGAGCTGTTTCATCCTGTTGAAATAAATAAAAGATGGGGAAATGGTCCGGGAAGATGGGGAGCGTCATCCTTCCCACCCCCCACACCATATTTCAGACCCTATGTTCACCTGATGTTTCAGACCATAACGAAATTTCAGGACAACTTACTGCTTCTTTACACGCTATTATTGTTGCTTTGTGCAAGGAAATGGGCAGTCAGCCTGTGTTTTAGATTCACATAGCAAAGGCACACATCTCTTAGCTTAAGGAAGGCTATAGTGACTGGGAGGGACAGAAATGTAAGCACCACCGAGCATCCAAGGAACCACACATTTACTTTCATGAGCCAAACACTGGCTTCCACCCGGAATCCAGCCCGGCGCCCCACTTTTCAAGCTGAGTGCAGATTCCAACACAATTTGCAGAATGATATGGGCATAGGGGAGAGAGAGCTCAGCTGTGCAAAGAAAAAAGCAACTGTTCCGCTGGGCCAAGACAAACTCCTTGCATATACCTAAGTAGCTTCTTGGATCACAGCCGCGGCTTGTTGCAGCCCTGAATACGTCAGAGAACAGGTGTTTCAGCTTGGCTTAATCTTGCCTGCCCTTACTGAAATCTCTTTACCCCTCCCCAGTGAAACTGAAAATAGTGCTCCTGAGTGGATGTGAGCAGGGACCCTTGCAGAACCAGCACCATCAAAGTTTGGGTCTGCTCTATTTTTCTTTTTTCTTTTTTTAAGCATGTGGTTCCGACAGTTTCAGTTCTTGGAGCTGAATAGTTCTCCGGTCAATTTTTGTTATTATTTTCATACATAAAACCCACAAAACATCTAAAACCACACACTAAAAGAGGACTATATACAGAGTTACAGTGGATTCCCAATTTTCTCCCCAGCAAAGACATGAAAACATGTGTTTCTTGCACCTAAACTGGACAAAAACAGATTTCCCCTTTCTCTTTTATCTTAACCCTTACTTCTTATTCGTTGAATCCACAGAGAAACAGTTCATTTTTTTCCTGCTCCTTCACAAAGTCTATAAGGGGTTTCCATCTATCTGTTGACTTTTCTCTAATTATTGACGTAAGTTTTGCCATCTCAGCCATCTCCAGTATCTTCAAACTCCATTCATCCATCATAGGTAACGTTGCACTTTTCCTGACTAGTTCTCGACCTGGGAGTAATAAAACACACTCCACTGGAACTCGCTCTCTGGAATTTCCACTACCTCGCACAGGCATGCAAATAAAAGACAATTCCTGTGCGTCTCATAAAAAAGGCTGCACAGCCCAGAATTTTGTTTAACGGGCCCTTAATGCATGCACCAACCTCTTTGTGCACTGTGTTTGCACACTAATGCAGGTTTCAGATTGCTGGTCTGCATGCGCTACATGCACAAAGTGGCTTGTGGCACATGGGTTAAGGACACTTTCAGTGAGAAGCCGGGCTGCAGGGAATCCTGCACAAGTCCGTGCTTTTTGTACATCTCACAACTCATTTAAATTGTCCCTGAGAGGTGCAGGCAGCACATGGGTGAGCCGAACTGGACATTTCAGCCCTTAACCACCAACCTTACTGGTAGAATGTGTAATAGCCTACATGGACTGAGAGTCCAAGGACTTACTATTCCTTCTACATGATCTACTGCATTCCTGCTCTGTGGGCTATAACACGATGGTTGCGTTTGCAAAGAAATACAGTTATGGCGACAGACTTTGTTAAGTGGACTGCTTTCTGATCCAGAATTTATCATTTTTAAGTGGGAGCTAATGTTAGGAGAGGATCTCTCTGGAGTGTTTTTGAATGGGATTCTATCAGAGCATAGAGGTGATATTGCTCCAACTGAGAGGAGGGAGCAGAAAGAAAGGGGGAAAGCAGTTTGCTATTTTGGAAGGGACAAGAGACAAAGGCTGTAAGAAAAAGCTACATGTTTCTAGCTAGGTTTAGATGCTCCTAGGAGTGCAGCCTTGGTGGGAGATTGAGGGGAGACATGATAGCACTCTTCAAATACTTGAAATGTTGTCACACGGAGGAGGGCCAGGCTCTATTCTCGATCAACCCAGAATGCAGGACATAGAATAATGGACTCAAATTACAGGAAGCCAGATTCCGGCTGGACATCAGGAAAAATGTCCTGACTGCTAGAGCAGTATGACAATGGAACCCATGACCTAGAGAGGTCGTGGGTTCTCCCACACTAGAGGCATTCAAGAGGCAGCTGGACAGCCATTTGTCAGGGATGCTTTAAAGTGGATTCCTGCACTGAGCAGGGGGTTGGACTCCATGGCCTTATAGACCCCGTCCAACTCTACTATTCTACTATTCTATTATTCTATTTCCAAGTCTGAGGGATCTTCCACTTGAGCTCTGCTTGTATTTTTATGGATAAAGCAAATATAAAGCAGATGGACTGGATGGGCCATAGGGGTGAAGGATAGGCTACCAGGTTGCCAGGCAAGGTTGGGAGGTGTCTCTGCTCAAGAACTGGAAACCCCATCGTGCTCACTCAGTATGGTTCTTTCAGAATAGTTCATAATGGCCCAGCTGCAGAAGGAAGTGGTTGAGACCTGAGGGTAGGCTGACCATATGAAAAGGAGGACAGGGCTCCTGTTACTTTAACAGTTGTAGAGAAAAGGGAATGTCAGCCAGTGTCATTTGTATGCAATTAGTTCCTGGTGAAATTCCCTCTTCATCACAACAGTTAAAGTTGCAGGCACTATGCTAGAGTGACCCTATACAAAAGAAGGCAGGGCCCCTGCAACTTTAACTGTTGTGATGAAGAGGGAATTTCACCAGGAACTAATTGCATACAAATGACACTGGCTGAAATTCTCTTTTCTCTACAACTGTTAAATTTACAGGAGCCCTGTCCTCCTTTTCATATGGTCAGCCTACCTGAGGGAAGCAGAATGGGCAGCACCACTTCAGATGAGGGGTGGGGGGGAGTAGAGGAACATCACAGCTATTTTGTTGTCCTACTGCTGCCTTAATTCCATTTTTATTGTGTTTGCTTGTGTTGATGTTTTACTTGTTAGCTGCTTTGGGTTATAAGAGAAAGAAGGATACTAAATAAAGAAATGCAGGTTGCTTACCTGTAACCGTAGTTCTTTGAGTGGTCATCTGTGCATTCACACATATGGGCTCTGTGCCTGCGTGGAGCCTGTCTCAGCTAAGGCAAACTTTTTTGGCGGGAACACCTCCCCCACCGTCTACTGACTCCATGTTCCCGCCTTTCTCCTCAGTTCCAAGAGACTGACTTGCTGGCCCCATAACTAGGAGAGAAACCACTCGGTATCAACAGTACATTTACATCGACACCAAAGCGGGGATGGTGGCTGGGTTGTGTGAATGCACAGATGACCACTCGAAGAACTACGGTTACAGGTAAGCAGCCTGCATTTCTTCTTTGTGATCTCTGTGCATCACACATATGGGCGATTAACAAGCTAAATTCCTGGTGGAGGGTAGGTGTAGATCAATGTTCCCTCCCAAGACAAAGAAATTGCTTGCCCCAAATTGCAGTTTGTCCTGGTACAACCAACCAAGTGGTAGCATGTAATGAAGTTAAAGGACTTATACCATATAGCTGCCTTACATAAATCCGGGATTGACAATCCCATGCCTAAAGATTCCAAAGTCGATGCACTGCGCATCGACTTAGCTGTTTCCGGACCAACGAGTTGCAAGCCCTTCAACTCGTAGGGCAGTTTAATAACATGTGCAATCCACTCTGCGAGTCACTGTGACTCCTAAGTCTTTTGAAACTTGTCCGTTCTAGTCCTGTGTGGAAGCCCAGGTAGGGGGCATCAATATTGAGGCAGCTAATTCACTCGATCTGTGTAGTGTTGATATAGCCATCAGAAAAACAACCTTCCAAGAAAATTAACATGATATCCGAGGGTGCCATTGGTTTAACTGGTTTCAATGTCAGAGATTGTGGCACGACAGAGAAACTCCATGCCAGAATGAACTCCTGATTAGAGGAGCCAGATTCGTAATGCCCAGAGGAACCCCCTAACAACGGGGTTGGTGCAAAAACAGGAAAATGCGGTCAAGTACCAGCATATCGACAACTATTTCAGCTCTACAGTGTATAGGGGGTGTAAAGTGTAAGTACATTGTTAAGGAGGCTGAATGGGGCTTGAGACCCTGAAGATCCATGTATTTAGAAAAGAATCCCATTCTGCAGTAGACGACTTCTTCGTTGCCAGGCTATAGGCTGGATGAAAAAATGGAATTGACCTCATATCGAAAGTAGTTACGGTATTGGGATACCCCATAGCATGGGTCTGAGCATATGCAGGGGCGTAAACTATGGGAGGGGGGGCAATGCCCCCACCGGGATTTCCCAAAGGGGGCAAAGCCCAACCAAGTAACATCAGTAAGCTCATAGCCTAACTGACAGATTCCTCAGTCAGTCTCCAGTTGTCTGTATTCTTATGTGTTTGGGGTCAGTCTAAATTACATCCAAGCACATCCAGCTTCCTCCTCAGCTGCCCAGCAGATCTCCTGCAAGACAAAAGCCACTCTCCTTTTGTGTCAGGGTCAGGCTTCCCCAGATTCATTTTCTCCTACCCCCTCAGGCCTTGTAAGACAAAAGATTGCCCATTTAGGAATTACAGTCTGGGTACATCTTGACAAGGGTTTTGCCCCAGGCCGGGGTGGATCCAGAGTGGCAGCAGATTGTCTATATGATGCAGCTGACATCCCGAAGCCATCCAGGGGCAAATCCCTAAAGCTCCGGTTTTAAAAAGTCGGGCACTTACCGTGACTTTTTTATCTTCAGAGCTGTGGCAAAGCCGATGATGACCCCTGATTGGTCGCCATTGGCTGGACAGGGAAGGGGGTGGTATGCCATGTCCCCCCTCCAAAAATTGAGAAGTCTACATCCCTGAGCATATGGAGATTGAGGTGTAAGACTCTGTCTCGATACCCGGCAAGGAGCATCAGTGCTGACAGGAGTTGGAGAATCCTACTCTGTGATATCTTCAGAAGTAGAGTGAGCCACACCTGTCTTGGCCACCGAGGGGTGACTATGATGTAGACTGTGTGGACTACACAATATTATCAAACCACAGTACTCATGGAATGAGAGGAAAAACAAGGGGAACAAGTAAATAGACTTCCAGTTCACTCGACCTGGAATGCATCCCCCAGGGACCCGTTCCAGTTTCCCGCTCTCGAACAAAAACAGATGACCAATCATGTTGTGAAGTGACATGAAGAGGTTTATCTCTGAAGTCCCCCATTCCTGCAAAAACTCGAGATAGAACCGAAGATTTGGCTGCTACTTGTGTGGGTTCCTCTGAACTCTGTTGAGCCAGACCGTTAGATACTTGTCTCATTCGCCAAAATTTAGGGCCGAAATGAGATTTCCCTGTGGATGGTCCAGTTGAAAATTGTCATTAGGGCAAACGCAGAGAGTGGGTTCCTCCTCCCCTGCTTATATACCACAACACAGGTGTATTGTTCGTAATAGCCCGCACTCTGTGAGGCATAAGTCTCAAAAGACTGGAGTGCCTTCCTTACCGCTAGGAGCTTCAGCAAGTAGATGTGGCGCATATTGTTTCTCCCTTGCTACATTCCTTGGGGTCAAGAGGGCTGCAAAGAGCTTCCCAGTCGAACAGGAAAGTGTTTGTATGAGGACTTGAGATGGGAGAGGAGGCAGAAAAAGGCATGCCCCCTAGCAAATAGTCTGTGCAAGTACACCGATGTAGGGCTGTTATATCCAAGGTGAGTCTGGATTCTGTGTTCGCTATGAGGCCCAAAGAGCTCAATAAACTGAGTAGTCACCCTGCCTTAAATAGCATTTCCTTCGAGGATGCCACCAGAAGCCAGTTGTCTAAATATGGGTAGATTTCTACCTCTTGTAGGCGAATGAACGCAAGGAACAGTGCCATACATTTTGTAAATATTCTGGGACAGGGTTTAGGCTTAACGGGGGTACCGAAAACTAGGATATGTGTCATCAGGAATTCCTGGTTGTGATGTACATACTGAGTCGTGTCAAATCCAGAACAGGCTGAAGAGATCTGTAGAGGAGTGGACCAAATATTAAATCAAAGAGTGATATAGGTCTTCCGAAGGAGGCTTCACTCTGTACAGCTATCCCATCAACAGGCAATGCAGAAGATAGCAATGCTGGGTCCGACTGATAGCCCTCTAAGGATTGAGGGGAATCAGGTTTAGTTCTATGATTTAACTCATCTTCCCCAAGCTGATCTTTTTGACACCCCACAGTGGGGCTGGAAAGGGGAAGAGCTAGGTGGACGTACTGACGCATTCACAACAGTATCATGAGTCAACGGTTGAGCCATGGACAGGTCACAATGACAGTGATCTCAGTGGAGCTGGAGGGAGTTGTGAGAAAACTTCCTCCAGTGGCAATCACAATACCGATGGAGCTGCTCGGTATCGAGAAAGGCATGTGTACCAATATAGGGGTTGGTATTGATGCCTGGTATGGGAGTTATGGGTCCATTGCAAGAGGTGTCCCCCTCATAATTGATGCCAATCTCTGTACTGGTACAGCATTCTCGGGGGAGGCAACCCAGCTGAAGTTCTGTCCCTCTTTTTTTTTCTTTTTTTTTAACAGGGACCCAAGAATGATGCCCTAGACATCACAGGCATAAAAACTCTCTCCGTTGAAATCATAGCACTCTGATTGTAGCAGCTCTAGGGAGCAGCCCTGTAATTGGCAGCTAACCTGTAATGGTTGTGCTAATTAACTTGGTGGAGAGATGTCTACTTCAAGCTGCATGTTAGATGTCTCTTCTTGGTACCGAGAGATCGGTACCGAAGGAGGCAGTTGAGTCTCACCCTTTGATGTCGATCCTGCCTGATAAACATCTCATCTTGACGTTGAAGCTGAATGTTAGACATCTCATCTTGGTACCGAGAGCTCGGTATCAAGAAGCTCGGTACCAAGGACCTCGGTACCATGGAGCTTGGTACTATGGAGCTCGGTACCAAGGAGCTCGGTACCGAAGGAGGCAGTTGAGTCTCACCCTTCGATGTTGATTCTGCCTGCTTGATGTCTCATCTTGACATCGAAGCTGCATGTTAGAAGCCCCAGTATTGAGAGCTTAGGCCGAAGGAGCCAGTTAAGTCATCGCTCCCAAAGGGGCCACCCTCGGTATCGGGGGGGGGGGGCTAACAGCTGCAGAGGGGTTGGAACCCGGTCTCTCTCTAGCTGTACAAACACAGGTAGAGTGCATCCAGATGTTGGAAGATCAGAATGACCCATGGTTAGGGTCGGGGTCCGATGACACTGAGGGGCTCTCCTTCATAGAATCGCTCCAAGCGATCAGTCCCCAGAAGGCTTATGTAACCTGGCCTTCTTAGATATCCCTTTCACTGTAGAGATAGCTAGGGAGCGTCCAAATGTTGGAAGATTGGAATGACCCATGGTCAGAGTCAGGGTCCGAGGACGCAGAGGGGCTCTCCTCCATAGAATCGCTCTATGCAATCAGCCCCAGAAGGCTCCAGCCTTCTTAGATATCCCTTTTGCTGTAGATATAGCTAGGGAGCATCCAAATGTTGGAAGATCGGATGAGGCACGAAGAAGCCATGTCTCCAGTAGGTCGAGGAGCCTGTGCCATAAGTGTAATGACTGCCTGGAATAATCCATGGCTTCTAGAGCTTTTATCCACAGAATTGCCATACAGTAGCGACAGGTTTCGACAACCTGAGCCTCTCCCAAAACAAATCAAACAGAGAAAAGTCTGTCTGCTGGGGAAGCTTGCTGACACACTTAACACATTTTCAAAAGGGGCCTTAACGGCCATGCGACCCCCCTCAATGCGATTCAAGATCGCTGGAGAATAAAATATCTAAGAATATAACAACAATCAATTAAGACTAAAAATGAACTAAAAACAAAGTAAAATAACTAAAACCCTTAGCACTCTAAAGCTTTCTCCTCACGGGAAAGACAGAAGTTCCCAACAAGACATCCTTTCAGCAAGGCGGTTGAAAAAGAACTGAGGAGAAAGGCGGGAACACGGAGTCAGTAGATGGTGGGGGAGGGGTTCCCGCCAAAAACGTTTGCCTTAGCTATAGAAGTTTCCGAGACAGGCTCCGCGCAGGCACAGAGCCCATATGTGTGATGCACAGAGACCACGAAGAAGAAATAAAATAATAATGGGCATGGTAAGTCTTCATTGCTCTCTCATCCAAAGTAAATTAAGCCCGACATGATTGCCCCTGGAGCATCTTACTGCTTGGGGAAAGTGGGGAGCGCTTAACAATACTTTTGTTAATCGGAAGGGTGGGAAACAAAGATGAACTGAAACAACAGCCAGAAGCTGCATATTACTGATTGACTGTGAATACATGCACCTTTTAATACGTTTGAGAAATTAATAGACCCTGAAAAATTAGAACACAAAGGCAAGTTAGGAATAAGATACTGGAGACCCTGTTGGGCCAACACTTTTTAAATAAGTTGAATTGAATACTCCCCCACCCCCAGTTCTTCAAAACAGAAAAAAGTGTCTTTGGACTTTTACTTTATAGTGTGATGAATACAGAATGAAATAGTGACTTGCATGTGTGAATGAGCTAAACACAGTTCAATACTACAGACAGAGTTTTCATATCATCTCACACTCAATCTTTTTTAAAAGGAGTCAGTTCACACATTCAGCTGTGAGTCATGAAGAGCTGAGCAATCAAATGGTATACAGGCATGTGTGAACTGGCCATTGTTTTCTTCCTTCATTGTCTCCACATTACAATGCTTATTTACCTTTGGGGAAAAGTGTCTATGAAATGGCTCTCCCAGAACTTTTTCTCGCTTTACACTCATGCCTAAATACATTCATATGTGCCAGCAAGTCACCCATCATAGCTGTACCATCACCTCAGACACACTTCAGTACAGAAACAGCAAAGACCAGGGCTTAAAAAAAACCCAAAAAACCTTTGAAAGCACAACAATGGAGTGTAACCATAGGTGACTGATGAGTGTTATATTCATCCCAGAGGAATGGAAATACCTTGGTATAATTAAATGGCATACAGAACACCGATTTGAAACCTATTATTCTGCATTTCAGAAAACAAAGGAGAGGCTTTTTCTGTATTGTTTTAAACCTAGATCTCTTCAGACGCAAGTTAAGGATCCCATCCCTTTTGTGAATGAAGAAATGTATAATGGGGTGTGGGCTTGTTTTGTTTAAGAAACTCGTGACATGTGGAAACGGTGAGCATAATGGAACACAGCATGCTATTGAGTTTGTGATGTCTGAGGCAAAATGAAAAAATATTAAGGAGACCTTGACCTGTGATGTGGAAACCTGAGCACAAATAATGGATATTCTTTAGCTACTTGAATATTCACTAAATATTATCTGGATATCTGGCATCTGTATCTGATACCTAATTGTATTTGAAATTTCAAAGTATTTGATTGCAGACATGAAATCATATTTTGTATTTGATAATATTTGAAGAGTTATGATTCTAAGCATGGCTTCCAGCTGAATACAATGCGCACAATCCAGCTCACAGATTACCACTTTGAAATCCACCGATTTCAATGGGAAATATTTAAGCATATGCTTAATTCTTCCATTGAGATCCATGAGCTTGGCTGGATAGTGCCCAATGTGTTTTGTTATACTTTTCTTAACTTTAATTATTATTGGAGACTGTGAATATATCCAGCAGAACCTCCTTTTTAAAAATTCCCCCACTTCTGAGTTCTACCACTTTGCTGTCTCCTGGATATGGAGCAGAAAACTGTTCTACACTGGAATACAAGGCTGGAGACAGAGGCATTGTGAAGAGGGACTGTGGGGAAATGGAGGTGGAGGGGACCCTAAAAGGCTGGCATAATATAGAGACCCAGAAACTGCAGGAGGAGGTTTGGTTCACAAAAGAGAAGGGAGAGAGGCATTTATTCTAATGTATATTGATTTTACTTCAGATAATTAACAACACCTGTGGCCCACAAATCTGACAGAAGGTGCAGTATTGTGATGAACATTGGGCATGCACACCACGAAAATAGATGTCAAATGTTAGAATTTGTGTTTTGCTGCATTTCACCAGCCAGCTATGCCTTTCCAAGGTCACAAGAAGCAGAATCCTCCCCTCTCTTTGAGCTGAAGACATCCCAGAATTGGCCCGTTTTAAAGTATGTTTTGCAATTACCTTTTTAACAGGAGAAGAGCCATGCTGGGGCAGAACAAAGGCCCATCTAGCCCAGCATTCTGTGCCCATATTGGCCAACCCCATTCCTATGGGAAAGCCACAAGCAATAATACCCTCCTGCTCATCTCCTCCAGCAACTGGTATACAGAGGCATATACTGATTCTGATACTGGAGATAAGATATAGCCAGCCTTATCCTCCATGAATTTGGTAATGTCGTCTTAAAGCCATCGAAGTTGATGGCCATCATTACACCTTGTGGTTGCGAACTCCACCGTTTGACTATGCGCTGTGTGAAGAAGTCCTTCCGGGTGTCTGTCCTGAATCTCCCCACCAATCAGCTTCATGGGATCATGACCCCACTGGGTTCTAGTATTATGGGAGAGGCGGAAAACTTCTCCCAATCCCTTTTCTCCACGGCATGAAGACTTTTATACACCTCTAATATCGCTCCTTACCCTTTCAAAGTGTGTTTGCACCATCGATTTGTATCATGATTCTGGCCGTTTTGACATTTGCTTTGCACGATCCACCAAGCCCAAGATACTTCCCACCTATTGCTCCGCGTTCACAACATCCAGCACCAGTTTCCTACATTAGATTACTTTGTTCTGCTGTCTGAGAACTCTATAGTTACAGTACATGTGAAGACCACATTGACAAGCTCACTCATCGAGCCATTGATCTAAAAGATACTTTCTTGGCCACAGACTAAACACGCCAGTGTCCTCTCTGGAACCAACATTGACTTAGGAGGCAGCTGTCCCAAGTAGGCACAGCTATTTGCTATCTGACGGCAAATGGGAAATTGAATCCTGGAGTGTAACTCATACACTCTCAAGCAGTTTATAGCTACATGTTATGGGACACACAGGCTTCTCCTGAAAACAGAAGCTTTCTCCTCCTCTTCTATCCTGCAGTAATGTGTGCTGTTACAAAACTGTGATGTAACACAACACATTGTGAGTTTTTTCCCCCACCCCTTGCTGTTTGTGGATGTGGGGAAAACTCTCAACATGATGATACTACAGGTTTTGAACAGTAGACATTATAGTAGGGGAGAGAGGAAATGGAGACCCACACAGGGCGGCTGCACTGAATGGCAGGCACAGGTGCTCTGTAATGCCTAGTTCCATCTTGACCTCAAAATGCTTTACTCCCAACTTGCCGTAAATTGACAAAAATCTGTATTCCAGAACTTTATAAATCCAGATTCCTATACCAAATTGTGAATTGTGAGGTAAAAAGTAAATTGTCGCCAAATGAGCAAGAAAAAACTGTCCTTGTCTTGAGTTCAAAAACCCTGATCTGCAGAAATTAACAGCATGAAGGTAAACATTATCAAGTGATTAACAAATTGATGAAATAACAATGTCATCAAAATCCTCTTCAAAATCCTCCCATGCACAGTCATTAACTCTTGGCTTGACTATATGATAACAAATTTGCTTCAGTTTGGTGATCATATGAAAAGGACGACAGGGCTCCTGCAGCTTTAACTGTTGTGATGAAGAGGGGATTTCACCAGGTGTTGCATGCATACAAATGACACCTGCTGAAATTCCCTTTTCAATACAACTGTTAAAAGATACAGGAGCCCTGTCCTCCTTTTCATGTGGTCATCCTAGGATTACATTGTGGGGTAGTTGGTGATTGGCTACCCAGCTGGGAACCAGATTCAACCTCACTAGAACAGAATGGAATAAGGAGCTGTTAGGACCCAGGACAGAACCACCACTTTCTTACTTCTTGGGAATTGGCTATAGAAAAAGCTGGTTTTAGAGCTGATCAAGGAAGAGAGAGGGCTCTAGCTAAAACCTAGGGTTGCAGTGTTTAATCAAATCAATTCCAAACAACTAAAAAGTGTGCCCAAATAATTTGGTGCTCTTTTAGATGAGGATGGCATAGAGGGGATCCCATAGGCAACACATTCTCAGAGTGCTATTGTATCTCTTCCCTTACATTCTCTTCTGTAGTTCAGATTTGAGCTTACAAAACTGATTTAGGGGCATGTTAAGGTGCTGGAGATAATATAAATAAAGTATGAAGTTATTTTAATAATGTGCTTTGTCACAGAAACAAATGGATTTGTACGTTGCACTGGTTTGAGGAAGAACAAGGTGCACAGCATGGGTGGCCATTTCCCACCTTAAGCATCTTCAAATGGCCGTTGTCTTTCCAGTGGCAAATGGATAATAAAGTGCTAGTGTGAAGTTACCTTGAGATATGAAACACAGAATTATAACAGTAGCTTATGTCTACCTTGAGATCCCTCCTCCCCCCTCTCTGTGGCACAAGAGATGGAAAGCGGCCATCTGTGAGTTCTTTCATTAAAGTTGGCACAATGTGAACTGGACTAGGCTTTCAGCATTTCTTTCCTTAATCATCTGTGACAAGCCTACACAATCTCAGGAAAACAGGAGAAAGGTGTGGGGTGGGCGAATAAGGCCCCCAAATCTGACCCCCCCCCCAAATTATGTGGAATGCTGCCAGGCTTAGATTCCCCCACCCCCAAGACACACCATGGAGTCTAGTAAGGCAAGTACAAAGTTCTTGCTGTGGTGACTGAGAACTGCACCTCAGGCATAATGGAGTAGAATGGATTTCCTGGTCTGTGCCATTGCAGGTGCGGTGCTTACAAGTTGAAACAAATTCCCTGTGATTCTATGAATATCATCAGAAGAGTTTAGCTTAACCAGCATGGAATTTATTTCTGATGTGATGGTGGCTGCTAGCTTAGGTGGCTTTGAAAGAGGATATATATCTGTGAGTGGCTGTACAGAATAATATTTAAAAAATTGAATCCTATTCAGAGAGGCTGCATACCTCTAAATGTGGGGTCTCCAATGTGGTGCTTATGGACACCTCTCTTGGCTCTCTGTCTTGCCTGATTTTTATTTGATTTTAAAACTTTATTTTATTTTACTGGGAGGCTGGCATGCTTTAAAGCAAAGGGCTCCGCTTCAGCACCAAATCTTTATTTGTGTCCAAAAGAGGAGTTTTGTGTTTTGAAGCTCAGACCCTACCTCTGCCTTGTACTTAGGTTCTCGGGAAAGTAACATGTCTTGTAGTCTCACCAGTGTATGTTTTGGGAAATTATATTATTATTATTATTATTATTATTATTATTATTATTATTATCTTTATTTGTATCCCACCTTTCGCCCAATGCTGGGCCTCAAGGCGACTTTACAAAATTAAAACATAGACAGTTAAAAGCTATAAATAGAAATATACAAAAGTTAATAATATAATTAAATAGGTTTCAATATTAAAACATTTAAAATACATAACAATTTTCAAAATCCCTAACATAGTCAGAGGTCCCGATTATTCACCAAAGGCCTGCATGAACAAAACCATTTTTGCCTGCCTCTGGAAATATAGCAAGGAGAGAGCCAGTCTAGCCTCCCTGGGAAAGGAGTTCCAGAGCCTTGGAGCAGCCACTGAGAAGGCCCTCTCCCGTGTTTCCACCAGGCGTGCCTGTGATGGTGGCGGGACTGAGAGAAGGGCCTTCTGTGAAGATCTCAGGTCATGGGCAGGCTCATAAGGGGGAATACAGTCTTTCAGATATCCTGACCCCAAGCCGTCTAGGGCTTTATAGGTCATAACCAGCACTTTGAATTGTGCTCGGAAACAAACTGGAAGCCAGCAGAGCTGTTTTAACAGGGCTTGTATGCTCCCCATTACTAGTCAGTTCCTATTCCTGCAGAGCATGTGTCTGTAATGGCTTCTGCTTCTTGTTTTGTTTTACATCCTTCCTTCGTTGTGACATAGTACTATTTTGCTATAAAAGAAAGGGAAGAAAAAATAACAATGAAGAAAGGATTCTGGTAATTAACCCCACCCCATACTCAAACAGGAGGACCTGACAGCTTACAGGGCAACTGAAGGACAATCCTTCTGTTATTCACCAGTCACATTGGCCATGCCGAAGAGGAAATAAGTAGAGGTGGAGCAGCTTCTGATTGAAGGCTCAATCACCCCCCCCACTCCCCCACCCCCCGAAGCCTCAATAGTGCTTTGTCTGCCACACTGCCAAGGTTGGTGACGTAATTCTGTTTTATGTGAAATTGCCACAAATCAGACCTGCAAAAATATGGGAGGACCACACAGAAGACACAGAAGACAAAGGGCTGGCAATGTCGTCTGTGTTCTCTCTAAAAGGAGAGCGAAGAAAAGGTGGCAGACAAAACAGCGATTGCAAAAACAACCCGTATTTGAATTACGTAGGGGGGGCAGGGGGGGAGCATGGGGAAATGATGTCCCCCAAGCCCCCTTCTTAACCCCCCCATCTTAGCCAAGTCATGGCCCAACTTTAGCTTTCTAAAACAGTAGCTAAGAGGACCATCACAAAATGAAAGGGGGGTATCTGTCCATCCTTCCCAGCCCCCCCAGCCCCAGTCATTCAAGCACAGGAAGCAACCGACATCTTACGATGCGCAGCAGAAGAGCATGCTTGTGGCTGGAAGCCAGGCAATCTAATAAATAACACAACAACCTTTGCTGGAATTGCAGTTGACACAAACCTGGCCGTTGAATGACTGCCTTGGGTTTGACGCCCCCACCTGCACCATATGCGCACACACGCAAACATGTGCCTATCTGTAGTAAACAGATGCTGGGAAGTATCTCCCCCGCCTCTGCTGGTCTGTCACCAGCAGTCTTATTAGCCAAGCAGGACTGAGTGCCGCTTTGTTCCGATTCGCACTTGGAATTCCCCTGAGCAGGCAGCCGAGGCCTGCAGAGACTCCACATCCCCCCCCCCCACTCCTGGTCACTGCACTGATCTAATCTCGGCCTCGTGGCATTTACAACAAAGAGAATTTCTGTCTCAAGAGCCTCTAACCCTTCTCCAGTGAAATTACCCTTTCAGCCAGGACTATTTAGGCACACATTTTTCGGTCCGAGTGTTCTTACATACCCAAGCTTTGTCTAACATGATCGGTTAACAGTATCGGGGAAGTTATTAATGTCTCAGAAAATAGGAGGTGCAGGATCTTTCCTATTGCTCATAAAATGGGCTTTCAGAGCATAGAAGTGAATTGTATGCCACGTCCTTGGGCACTAGGAAAAATGTCTCCAAAAGCACCTTTCCTGATAATTTCAGGTCTGACAGGGAACGCTGTTTTCTGGAATAAAACAAAGGGTGGAAAATGACAGTTAGAGAAACATAATGTTTACTCAAATGGATTTAAATAGAAGAATCGTATTCTCCGATCCACCAACAAATAAGGTCGAATACAGAACAAATCATAAGGTCTTACGAAGAAAGGCACATCAAATCGAGGAAAATCTTTTTAGGCGCAGGAAAGGTTGTGGAAATTAGCAAAGATTTCTGTAAACTAGATTATTTTACACAAACCTGCTCCATTTGCACGCTTCATCCTAGATCAAATATTTCTTTCAGAGTGTGGAGGGAAAGTGCAGTGCAGTGGCAACAGGACCTCAGCACCTGCATGAGGAGAGCAGCAGGTAAATATGGGGTGAGAATGTAAGTGGAGGATAGAGTGAAGGAATAAGCAGGGAAATATGCAGAGCCCCTAATCTCCGTTTCTAGAATGGAGGGGACATCATATTGTGAACCATAGCCGGAGGATTAAACCAAGGGCCTGTATTTGTTCAAATCTTCTATAGGTACAGAAGGGAATAGGGGTGTGCAGCATCAGACCCTATGATTGGCTGGCAGTATGAAGCCTCTGCATTGGCCATCATATAAATATAAGGCAGCCAGCCCAGCCTTCTGGCCTGGGCATGGGAGGGCTTTGTGCCCTCTGAACAGCTGCCTCAGCCTCCAGCAACTGAGTTAAGGCTATATAAACCAGTTGCTGGGGAACGTGGGCAGGAAGGTGCTATTGCACCATGTCCTGCTTGTGAGTCCCTGGTCAACAGCTAGTTGACCACTGTGTAAATGGAGTGCTGGACTAGATGGACGTTTGGTCTGATACAGCATGGCTCTTCTTATGTTCTTATGGATTCAGGAACCCTAGATTGGAAAATACACTCCATGTTTTGATCTGGCTCGGCCATGGCAACTGATATCCTTTACAGATGCTGCCTGTATAAGTTCCAATATATCCTCCACCCCACTCTACATTCATGAGGCCGGAAAATAAAATAAGCAGATTCTCGGTAATATATCTTCTATGCTAGATGCTAGACTGTAGGGGTGTGCAAAGCAGGTCTGCTCCTCTCCGAAATTCGGGGTGGAGCTCCGAGGAGGCGGTTCTCTGCTCTGGTTTTTGGAATGGGTCCAGCTCCCTGCACCGTCAGGTTACTCGTCAGTAAACTGCTCTGGTTTTGGGTAACTGCTCTATTACCATCAATGGGAATTAACAAAAATGCATACATCTCAGTCATTTCTAAAGATAAAGAGTTGAAACTTGGCACTCTGGTAGCTCTTAAGAAGGGCTTTAGCCTTGCCAAGTTTAAACCAGGTCCCTTCATCCCTTGATTTCCCCTCAAACCACACACACTCTTTAGATGCACTTCATCTTCTCTCAGGAGAGCGTGCAGAACATTCAGAAACTAGAAACCTCCTACAAAAATCGAAGTCTCCTATCTCCATGTGTGGAAGAACACACACACACGCATGCCCTCACTCAATAACAAGCGAAGGGGAGTGTGGGGTGGTACTACAAGGAAGAAGCAAATGGAGAGAAAAGAAAACCCAGCAAAGGAAGCTGGCTTTGGCCGCGTTGGGAGGGGAGAAGCGTTTCTTCCAGTTCCCCCCCCCTCCCGCACCCAAAATTAGGCGCACCCTTTTCTCTGCTGCTGGTCCTTCTGCAGTGCAGGAGAAGATGTCGGGTGTGGGTGGTCTTGAGGCTCCACCACCCGCACCTTCTCCTGCAAAATGCAAGTCTAGCGCCTGGGATCATTTTTCTTTGATGGCGGAGGATCCCAGGTATTCTAGATTTCAAGAGGCTGCACCCTCTTCAAGCCAGCAGTCAGGCTCAGGCTGGCAGGAGCAGCAGCAGTGCGGTGGGCAAGGCTCCCGTGCCCCGCGCCCAGAGGCAGGCCACGCTGGACCAGTGGGGCAAGGGCAAAGGGGGCTTCAAAATGCCCCCAGATAGGTAGGTGCGAGGGAAACCTGATGGAACTTTCCCATTTCCAAGACATTCAGTCAGCCGCAGCCTGCAGTCTACGGGCTCTAACTGTGTATATAATTTGCAATCCCTCCCCCTAAGCAATGTGATAGGAGGGGGGACAGGAAGGAGACTGTGGCTATTGGTTAGCCACAGATATCAATCTCAAAACTGCCCCTCCCTCACCCCTCAGCATCTTCCTAATATGAAAAGGTTCAGTTAGTTGTCAATCAACATGAAACGAGCCCTTGTGTCGCCTAAACTACCTTCAGATAACAGATCTCTTTGGAGTTCCAAACAATCTTCTAATTGCACTGTGGGTTTCCGATGGTTTTGAAACCACCCCCTAACCACACTGCGATGTCGAAGGTCCGTCGAAGGTCCGTTGAACACACACACACACACACATGATTTTCGTTACGAAGTGCACACCCCTCCTCGACTGTATATGGGATTTCATAACATCAGATGACAGAGTATTCCTTGTTATGGTTTGTGCATGGGCAAAGGTAAAGTGCATTTTTGCTGATGCTAAAGGACAGAGAGAATATTTCCCAATAATCCTGTCCAAGTAATCTTTGATTTTGTGAGGAAAAATCCTTTTCTTGAGACATGATCGAATAGCATAGAATGGAAAATGGTAACTAGAAAATACAATACTTATCAAAGAGATTTCAACTAAACGTGTTAGACTGTCTGCCTTGCTGATAAACAAGGTCAAACCTGGAATCAGATGGAATCAGTTGGGCTGAGTGATTGCCTGCTGTCTTCCACTGCATCACTTCTTATAAAACATTCTAAGGATGAAAACAAACATAAGAGTTTAAGAGTGGTGGAGTTTGTTTGATAACACTGTTGCTGCCGTGCAAAGGGACTTACCTTTTCTGATTGGGAACAAGCCCTGAAGAAGAACTCTGCAACTTTTCAGCATGATTCAATTTGAATGAATGGGAAATAACCGCAATACAACAAATGCTGTATATTTTGAGGGGGTTGTAGTAGGGCTGTGCATGGATCCAGATCTGTGCACAGCACTCCCTCCCCCTCTCCCCGCTCTCCCCACTCTCCCCCTCCCTCCCCCCACTCTCCCCGCTTACCTGCTGCCTCCTCCGCGTCGTCCCCCATCGTCCTCCGCATCTTCCTGCCTCCTCGATGTTGGCCGGCTGCTTTCCTGCTCGCGTCGGGTGATGACGTCACCTGCTGTATATTGCCTTAGAACCCCAAGTAGTGAAATATTGTATCAGTTTGGACTAAGAAATATCTAGCATGGTCTTACTAGCTAGAGCCAATGCCCAATACATCACCTAGACCCTCAATCCCTCAATTGTGAGGAGGGATGGATAAAGTGAAGGGTGAGCATATATGCATAAGTATCTATGTACCACTATCATTGTTTTTTAAGTGACACGGCCTGAGGGATGGGGCAAGAGTGAGGCTTGATACACCTCAGAATGGTAAGCAACATGCTGATTTATTGTTCAGTTTGTTGGGAGGCAGGTATCCATTACACAAGTTGCAAATTTGAGTTCACACCACAGGTGCTATGGCACCAAAAAGAAATCCGATGGATCAGAACTTGTGAGCACATGAGTTGGCTCTGGCCTGTTGTGTACACATCCATGTCTAATGTCACCCTGACATTTTACAATATACACTTGTACATGGGAGTAACATACCATTGACTTCAGAACACTAAAGATCAGTTGCTTGAGAGGAACCTAAGACAGAACCCAAAATTTAAGAATTTTATTTCATTAATTGGCCTTGACCAGCTGCATGATTGTCTTCCTTGGGTGAGCAGCTACTGTTACACCTTTGTTCAATTTGGAAGGTTGGTGGGTGATTGTTATCATATCATGTTACCTGTGAATCTTTCAGAAATGGTTGATTTTTAATAACATAAGAAGAGCTCTGCTGGATCCGACCAAGGGTCCATCTAGTCCAGCACTCTGTCCACACAGTGGCCAACCAGCTGTCAACCAGGGACCAACAAAGCAGGACATGGTGCAACAGCACCCACCCATCCATGTTCCCCAGCAACTGGTGCACACAGGCTAACTGCCTTGGATACTCGGCTTCATTCTCCAAATGAAATCCTCTGAATAAACTGACCACGTTTATCTGTCCCATTTGAAGCATTTGTGTGTGTGTGTGTGTGTGTGCCCATGGCTGTGAGATGGGCAGCCTAAAGGACTCTGGTGAGATCACAAGACTATCCCCTTTGCCTTCCAACATTGCCAATGGTTCTTCAAACCAATATGTGTTGCAGAATTATTGGCAGGCACTTTATGTGGAGTTTGGTTTGGGTTTTTTGTCACTCTTGCCATATGGTGGTACCACTTAACGTTCCTCTACAACTTGAAGCTACTGAAATAGCTTGCTAGAAAGAAAGCAGAGCAACTTGACCTTGTTCCAAGTAAATACAACACTATTTGCCAACAATTCCCCTTCGTTTGTCAGGTTAAGAGTTGAGAATTGCTTAGCTGGTTTTGGGGAGAATCCTTGCTGTTTCATGGTTGTTTCCTGAAGTCTGCAAGAAAGACCCTGCTAAAGGATGTTTGAATTAGGCTAAAGGCCACAGCCTTTAGGACAGGGCAGCGGGCTCTACACAGTAGCTAATCATTCATATTCACCCCAAGAGTTTGGTGTCAGCTACTTTTGAACCAGACAGAATCTGGACTGAAATTCGGGTTTTGCGACGTTGAGGAAAAATGGAACACGTATGTAATTTTTTAATCTGCAACCTGTAAACTGACCCATGTACTCCAACCCAGGATAGAAAGCAGAGACAGCCATATGGAAACTTACTCAATTGTTTTCCCTCCGCAGTAAATCACTTTGATTCAAGTCAAACCACCAGTCACAAACCTCACAGCTTCCATTGCGTAGCCTTTGGTTCCTCCTGTCCTATCCCGAACTTGACAAGGAGTCCAGTGGGCAAAACAGGTTCCTGTGAGCAGCTGGCTCTGACAAATCCCAAGAGCAGGCCAGAGGCTTTTATGCTTCCAGGGCCAGACAAGCCCTCTTCGGCTGTGTCTCTTCCTTGAGGAGCAGAAGTTCTTTCAGAGGCAGGCCTTGGGCTTGGAGCCTCGCTCTCCCTCCTGACAGGTCCCCCCAGGCACATTGCCTGTGTTGCAGGGCAACACGGGGATGCAGGGAGTGTGTCAGTTCCTCAGGGGTTACAGGTTTTGGGATGCAATGGGCATGGGCTGTAGCTCAGACCTAGGCCCTTTCCACACCAGGCTTTTTGCCTGGGATGGCCCCCAGCTGCTTCCTGTGTGTCGATGGTGTGTATCAGCTACTTCTGGGATCACCCTCCCTCTACACCCCTAAGGTGTAGAAAGGTCCCTAGTCATGATGCTGGGGGCTGGGTTGTAGTAGCTCTGCCCAATGAGGGCCGGTAGCTCCAGTGTGAGTGGGGCAGTGAATCTTCTGTAGGTTCCAGTCAGAATTCTGAAGGACCTCTCCAAGGTGCTTTGGAAAGCCCCAGATGTTTTGGGCTACAATCAGTGGAGGCTGGGGTTTCCAATGTCAGTGGGGCTTCTGCATCTTGGAAGCTCCTTTAGAGTTCTGACTGGTTCTGAATGAAATCTGGAGCAGATTCACCATCCCACTGACATTGGAGTGCCATTGCTCTGGCAAATGCAGGTGACCCCTCCTCATTTGAGTCAGAGGCCAGGCTGCTGTTCAGGATGGGGATCACAACACCACCATTTTCAAGATTCTCTTTTATACCCAAGTGAATATATATATATATATATATATAATCTCAAGCGAGTACAATGGCACCTCACACGTGAGATGAAATGAATGCTAGTCCATAAAAGCTCATGCCACAATAAATATATGATTCTTTAAAGCACCACAAGACTCTTTGTTGTGTTGGATAAATCACCAGGAATTTTCGGGAGCTTGTCTGCGCCTAAGTCCTTCCGTAAGGAGGGAACCCGGGGGTCTGTGAGTCAGGCAGCCTAAAGAACCTAGATTGTGTGATTGTGCTAGGGTGTTCAGGCTGTGTTCAGAGCAGCTTGTCATAGTGTCCGAACCCAGCACAATTTCCTCAGCATTGTTTGTTAACTACGTACAAGCCCTCTTGAGAACCCATGGCTTGTTGCTGGGTGTCTTATTTTCAGAGTGACCTGTCGTGAGATATGCAAACCCGGTATGATGGCTGGTGTGTGTCTTGTCAGGAAGGTCTACAGAGCCACCTGGCAAGAGCAGCAAAAAAACCAGCCACTCCCCACAATCTTGTTATCCCTTCTTTATTATTATGTCTTGAAACTGCACTAGACAATTTACCCTCCACTATTGCATCCCTAGACAGTGACACTTTTTCTACCCCACCTTCAGGGAGATTTGTGCATATTTACATGGCAAGAGCGAGTGTAAGGTCTAAGTGGGAAATGAGCCATGATAATTTGCAGAGAGCCTGATCGTCTGTCTGGACTAAATTGGTTAGCAAGTGAACAAGCAACCCACCATGGTTTATTTTCAAGTTGGCTTATCACGACACGCGAACCAGCCCCATACTTTTGTACTGCACTCTTTATGGAAGTGAGCCCACTTTGAGCAACAGCAACTTCAAATTCCCCCAGCAGATGAGCGTTCTTTTCCTGACATTAGGAAATGACAATGATTCATTGGCTGTAGTTCCTCCTTCAGTAGCTTCGGTTGTAATTGAAATGGAAAATTCAATAAAGGTAAATCCCTCCTTGCATTAAGGGATGGGAAATAATCTGAAACTAGGACAGAGAAAGGTGTGTCATTGCCCAAGCTTTGTAAGTGCAGAATAAATGTACAAGGCTATATAAATATTTTACAGCAATTAAGCTATATTTTTCATTGCCTTCATGATGAAAAGTGGGCACACAGTTTCAGATTTCACTGCAGGCGTAGAAGGGATTCTCACCCTCTCTTGAATTACCAAAGAAAAGTATGAAAAAACAAAGTACTTTAAGAGAATTTGCAAAGCTCTTTTTTATGCATTGACATAGCAATGTTATCAAACAGTCTATTAGTCACCCCCTTTCTCTTTAAGCACAAAGTTTTGTGCCTTTGGCTTGCATCCCTGGCATGCATTTAATTGCCTATAACATTTGTCACACAGAGTGTAGAACCACTGAGTTGGCTAGGATCATAGAAGCATTCATGAAGAATAATTGCATGTGATTTGGAACACATGGGCAGATAGGATGCCTACTACCACCCTCTCTAAATCATGCCCCTGATGAAAATGCACAGTGGGAGTAAAAAGCTGCTTTCATTGCAAAACAGGATTGACTATTGGGGAAGGATTTCAAAGCTCATGTATTCGAAGCCCCACGCAACTGCTGCTGCCGTGATTCCATAGGCCACAGCCAAGCGTGATATCAGAGTTAGATGTGTATGCAGCTGTAGATCCCAAGTCTATCCACCACTGTAAGAAAGTTCAGAGCCATGTCTATACGAGGTTGCATTCATCATCCCGCATTTGCCCTCCTCCAGTGGTATCCCGACGACAAGGAGAGCAAATGCAGGGTTTGTAAGGAATCCGTGCCATGCACCATTTTTTAATTATTATTTTTCCATTTGGGTGTAATTGCGCAGTTGCACGATTGCAGGTGGGCGACCCAGCATCCATTCAGCTTGCTGGGTGCCCCTTCCCCATGTCACAGAACAGGCCAGTGTCTCTCTAAAATTCCTTAATTTTTTCTTTCTTTCTTTGCAAAGCTGGGCACCCCTTCCCTGTTCACTGTTTATGTGAAATTGCACTTCTTGCTGGCCCGTGGAGGCGCATAGCCAGCTCAGCAGCTGGCCAGCTTGCTCGACCGTCCACTCCTCCTTGTTCCGGTACGCCCCATTGGCTCCAGTTGTTTATTTATTTATTTTACTCTTTATTAAACCGTGGTGCTCTGCTGACCTGTGGAGGCGCATAGCCGGCTCAGCAGCTGGCCAATTTGCTTGGTGGCCCCCTCCCCATGCCTCGCTTCATTTTTTAATTTTAAATGTTGTTATTTTCTCAATCTGTCAATGCCAAGCTCTCCAGAGGCAGCCTAGCAGCCATTTGGCTGGCTGTCCAGCTCCCTCTCCCAGCCGAGGGTGACTAATCAGGTGTCGCCATTGGCCTGGACCTGCCTCCGCTGTAAATCCAGAGCAAGGTGACTGATGGCAAATTCTCGTGGGCTAGGGTGACCATATTTTGGAAACCAAAAAGGAGAACAACATGTTCGCCCCCATGGAGCATGTCCAGCACCGCGAATATGTGCATAATCGGGCAGCTGGGCGCCAAAGCGAATCCTTCTAGAGGGGGTCTAGGTCATTGCAGCAAAACCAAAGCCTCCAGACTCAAACAATCCATCTCCCTCTTCCAAAGTCTCCCAACAGTCCAGCTGGGTTGTGAACTTGTACCCTGTGGCTGGCGGAAAGGGTGCCAGCTTATTGCTTGGTCATGTCTGGTGACTCTTACTTTAAAAACCACTGCTGCTGCCAGCCGCCTCTGCCTGCACCAACACACTGGACTCTGAGACGCTCTTAAAAAGCTCTGTGTGGCACGCCAGCCTCTCAGGGCTCAGCTACAGACATCTCTGAGTTGTGTCTTCAGTCTAACTCTGTCTCTAAGAGATATGCCAGCCAGCCCAAGCCACAAATCTATCTATTTTTCTCTGACACGCACTTCAAACGTTCTGCATTGCATGCCAACAGTGCAGACAGAGCCTTGCTCACAAGTGAACAAAGTGAAGTGGAAGGGAAGGGGTAGAGAAGCGAAGCAACGACATGCCAGGTTCCAACATCTGCAGTAACAGGACATCTGCAAAGATGAGAGCCTCTCTCTTGACTGGCATCTCACCGTTGGTCATGATGTGGAACTCTGAGAAAAAGGCCTCTGGCTCATTCTGTTTTGCCCTATAGGCTGCTTTGACTGACCCCTCCTTCCCAACATATTGATCTGTGGAGGCGTCGCCTCTGCTGAGCTCCGGGTGCCCAACTGCCCACCAAATCTGCAACAGGAAAGGTGTCATGCTCACACAGCACTTCTCAGTTAAAACTCTGGATCCCTTTGATGCCAAAAGCTAAAACTGGTCAAGGTGCAAGACCCCAAAGAGGAGGTTTGACAACCTGAGTTTGAAGGGTATGGCTCCAGTGTGTGTGTTTTAAAAAATAATTTTAAAACCTCAACATTTTAAAAAAATCCTAAAAATCAACAGATGAACAGATCTGCTTGAAACTTGGCATGACGAAAGCCCTACCTAAGTGCTATCATGTTGCCAAGTTTCATTTCTTTAGCTTTACAATTGACAGAGCTGTAGCCATTTTTGTAAATTCCCATTGACTATAGAGTAAAGCTGCCCTTTGGGTGTGGGGAGGATGGGAAAAATTTTCTTCAAATTTTCCCCTTCCCAGATTTGTTACCAAAAATCCTGACACGTCCTAGTTTTTCCTGACATATGGTCATCCACCTTGCTCACAGCAAAAAGTCTCCATAAGTTACCAACTTTTAACATTCGGAACTTTGGGGGAATGCCTCAGGACGGCTCCGTGATGGTGGCTGTGTCATATAAATGACTTGCCACCACTGCGGATCTACCCCAGGGCAAGCCCCTCATCAGGAGTCGAAGAGCTCAACAAGGTTCAAAGCAGAGAGGCCTGTTCAAAATAGGTGCAGCGGAATATAGATGCAGGCACAGCATGACATAAAGGTACAGAGTGTCAAGAAAAAAAGGCCAGAAGGAAATCAGCCAAGAGCAGCACACGGAAGCAATGACAAATCCAAGACGTCCTTGGGGCTGTCTATACATGCTGCTGTGGAGCCATCCCAAGGCTTTCCCCTGAAGCTCCGAAATAAAAAAGTTGGGGATTTACCCCCACTCTTTTGTCCGGAGCGCAGCAAGGACGGCACATCCCCATCTGCTGCTGTGCTCCAGTGCCATGGTGGAGGTGGCATGGCCAGGTGAATGGTGACCCCTGATTGGTTGCCATCCGCCCCGGCAGGGGGGAGTGGGTGGCCTGCAGGCCAGTGAGCAGAATGGCCACTGAAATGCCACTGCACTGCCTCTGGAGTGGGGAGAAAGTCTCCCGTTTGGAAAGTTCCAGGGAGCGACAGGCAGCAGCAGCGTGCTGAGGAAAGCGGGCCAGTTGGCTGTGTCAGTGTGGGTGGTTGGTGCTTGCTTGCTTCCTCCCTGTGTGCAAACAGAATGCAAGGCCCATTCGGAAGAAGGAGCCAGATGGCTGGGGAGGAAGGTGGTGGCAGTGGCGGTTCCTTCCCCCCCCCCCCGATGATCAATATAACCTCTGTGCTCGATCCTGCAAGTGGGGATAACATGGTGAAACCCCGCAGGAGCAAAACTGGGGGGTTTTGAGGGCTCTCAGTGCCAATACTCAGTCATCAAGAGAGCCCCATGGATTGAGGCTTGGGCTGGCTCCTTTGAGACCTTCTGGCAGCATTGCAAATAACCTCTGTTCTTTAATCAATTCTTACTTTATATATGCATTTTTAAGGAGGCACCACTGCTTGCTTGCATCTCAGTTGGATTGCCTTAGTTTCATATGGGGCGAGCCTGCACTTGTCTGAAAATTACAGATCAATCTTCAGATGTCTGGATTTGCTTTACAGCATTGCCATCTTTAAAGATAGCTACACTGCTGCTACCGGTTATGAGTGCCTTTTCTGTGAATCCTTCTGTTTAACACCCTAGTCCAGCCTTCCCTAACTTGATGCCCTTCAGATGTTTGGGACTACAACTCCCATAAACCCAGACCATTAGCTATGCTGGCTAGAGTGGATGGGAGCTGCAGCAGTGGAGGCTGGTGGCTCCAAGGTTAGTAGGGTGGTGAATCTGCTCTGGGTTTCAGTTAAAAGCACTCAGAACTCCAAAAGAGCATCCAAGATGCAGAAGCCCCATTGACTTTGGAGTCATCAGCCTCCACTGGTTGTAGCCCAAAATAGGGCACCAACTGAGGAATGCTACCCTAGTCCCTAGTCCCATCTTAAGTGAAGCCCAAGTAACTATTCGTGCTCATAATCATCCCACGTTAACTGTATCTCTCCCTTTGTTACTTATTTATTATTTTTATTTTTAACATTTCTGAATCGCTCCTTCATCAACAAAGGCAATCCCAGTCTGGTGCACATAAAAGTATAAAAACAACACAACATAACTACAAAAATGTAAACAGAACATAAATATTTAAACAGAAGCATAAAAACCACAACACCAGCACAAGCAAATAAAAGACACCCCAATGATCTAAAATCGATTTAGATTATGGCTTAAAATGTCCACATTCTCCTCAACATGCCTGGGCACCCAGGGACGTTTTCATTTGGTCCAGAAAAGAAGGCAGAGTGGGGGCCAACCTTTTCTTTCAGCTGGCGGGGGGATAATGGGAGTTGTAGACCAACGCATCTGGTGGACACCAATTGGAGAAGGATGATTTAGATTGTATATTCGTCATGGCAGAGGTCTGCCTTTCTATCAAGTCCATGTACATTGATGACACTGAATCCTCCTCCCCCTCCTCCTCCTCTTCCTCCTTTGGATTGCTATTGTTGCGGGGATCTGTATTTCTTTGTGTATAAGAACATGGAATTTGGGGCTGTATAGAATCAGCACATTCGTCCGATTCTGTGTGCATTTTTTCCAGAGAGAGAGAAAAAAATCAATAGAATGTCAACTTGCTCCCTCCACTATCCCTGTGACGAATGCAAATCATTCACCATTAGAGGGTGGGGAATGCTTTAAACTATCAAAAGCACATAAATCCTACCCCCAGCATATAATTAAATCTCTTTAAATAATGATGGTTAAAGCCATAATTCAGCTGCCATCCATTCTCCCACCCCACCCCTGGCGTGCCTGAAAAGGGCTTTGCGAAACAGCCCTGTCTCCGGCAACTTGCCAGCTGCCCATATTTCTTTTTGCAACATCTGGTCAGATCTTCAGCTGTGCAAAGGTTCCCTTCATTCCCCTGCCCCCACTATATGCAGACCCGTTGCCACAGGAAGCCCCCGTCTCCTTCTCTCTTGTGCAACGTAATTTACACAGCCAACAGGCAACAGGCAGCTGTGAGAACAGCCATCATCTGTTATTGAACTGTCATTGCAGGTCAAGGAAGGCAGCTTCATGTTTGCTTGATTTTGGGGGAAGCGCTGTCCATCAGCTGAGACTGTATCTCAGCCTTCCAATGGGATGAGGAACGGGGTGGGCCATGGGGCTACAATAGCAGCTGTGGGGATACAAATGGCACCCCAAGGGCAGGATTGTCCCACCTCTTTTTAAAATTGTGCTCTGTCTGAAAAGTCAGAGGTCACCCAGTTGTGACTGTGCCACCTTTGACATCGCTGAATTACCTTGGCAGCGCTCCTTGTCTTCTTAGTAGCGGCAACACAAGTTCCTGCTGGAACTTGGGCTGGTACTAGAATGAGCGCAGATGTACTTATAGCTCCCAAGTCAGGGCGGGGCCCTGGAGCCTTGAAGCGAGTGCACGCTCGCTCATTTGCAATAAAGCGCCTAAGGCCAATCTCTCAGGCAAATGGTGTGGTGCTGTGAACCAGGAAAGCTTCCAGTTCAAATCTCATCTCAGTCCACATCGATGTTGTTTTAGGCACGCCACTATTTTCTTGGCCTCAGTCCCCCCATCTGCAATATGATTAAAAATACTGGCCTGTTTTTCAGGACTGTTGGGTGGGTTACTGAGATCTGTCAGTGGAATTCTCAACATTTTCTTTACTTTAAAAGCAACAATGGGACACTCCAACGGAACCTTTTTCCTGCACCATTTTTACTGATTGAAATCTCTCTCTCTCTCTCTCTCTCTCTCTCTCTCTCTCTCTCACACACACACACACACACACACAGAGCTGCTCTTAGAGCATTACACTAGATATGAACATGAACAGTAAAAAGTGAGAAATGCCTTGGTTAGGAACCACTCTCCAGCCCCATCTCCATGGTCAAAGCGGGCAGGGTTTCTGGAAGGGAGCTCACAGGAAGGCATGGTGGCCCAAATTCGCCTGAGGAATGGAGGCTCCCCATCCCTAGCCTATAAGGTTGATAGCACGTTCATTTGGGGTGATGTCAACCTGGGGTGGTAATCACCTAGTTTCACTGTTGTGGGATAAACCTTTAGTAGGGTGACCAGATAAAATCCAGGTCAGGGCTCATGTAACTTTAACAGTTGTAGAGAAAAGGAAATTTCAGCAAGTGTCATTTGTATGCAATTAGTTCCTGGTGAAATCCCCTCTTTATCACAACAGTTAAAGTTGCAGGGGCCCTGCCTTCTTTTGTATATGGTCACTCTAGTATAGTGCATGCACCTTTAACTGCTGTGATAAAGAGGGGATTTCACCAGGAACTAATTGCATACAAATGACACTGGCTGAAATTCCCTTTTCTCTACAACTGTTAAAGTTACATGAGCCCTGACCTGGATTTTATCTGGTCAGCCTACCTTTAGTATGTGTCATTTCAACCTTAAGATGTTATAGCCAGGATGTGCCATAGAAAAAGGTTGTTTTTTGTTGGGAAGGCCACTTTGTTTCATCAGTAACTACCATGCTAGCTCTGTTGTTAGTTTTACACAGCACTGGGTCATATCTAGGAGGGGCATGGAGCAGCTGTTACAGGATCGGAGCCTGAAGTAGATTTGATCTAAAACTGAACCATTGTGCTAACCTTAAGCAGGATCAAATTGCCATACAGCTGATCAGTGTCAAATAAGGAATCCACCAACACCACATCCAAACAGGAGAAGGCTCCAGGTCCCAGGACTGGAAAATCAATAAAATATGACAACCCTAGGGAAATTCAGAATGCACAAATGTAGCTGTGCAAGAACTCCAGAAAGATATAGACGCCAACACAAATGCATGGAAGGCTGGAACAAATGGCATGAAAAGAGATGCCACAAGAATGCAAGAAACAATATAGAGACAATAATCTATGAAGTCACAGAGCAAGAGAATCTTTTGTCTTGATCAACTTGCAGAATTTATAACAGATTTATTTATTTATTTATACATACAACATCTATACTGCTTCTTATCGTAAAATCTCCAAGCATAAAAATACAATATAAAAACATTAAAATACATTAACATGTTTTTTAAAAGAGTAAAACAGAGCAGTTTTGCCACAGTTTCCGCCTCTTTGGCCACACATTGGAGAGTGTTCCAGAGGATGGGTGCCACTACCGAGAAGGTCTGCTCACGTGCTGTTATTTGACAAGATACTGTGGGTCACGGGATGACCCATAAGTAGGCTGACCATATGAAAAGGAGGACAGGGCTCATGTAACTTTAACAGTTATAGAGAAAAGGGAATTTCAGCTGGCATCATTTGTATGCAATTCATACCTGGTGAAATTCCTTCTTCATTACAACAGTTAAAGCTGCAGGGGCCCTGCCCTCTTGTGTATCTGGTCACTCTAGTATAGTGCCTGCAACTTTAATTGCTGTGATGAAGATGGGATTTCACCAAGTACTAATTGCATACAAATGATGCTGGCTAAAATTCCCTTTTCTCTGCAACTGTTAAAGTTACATGAGCCCTGCCCTCCTTTTCATATGGTCAGTCTACCCATAAGGCCTCCTTGGAAGATCTCCAGGGCTGATTTGGTGTACATAGGAGAAAACAGTCTGTTAGGTATTCTGGCTCTGAGTTGTTTAGGGCTTTGAACGTCAGCAACAAAACCTTGAACATAGCTTGGTGGCTAATAGATTTGGAAGAGCCAGGCCAGGCTAGATTCAAAAGTTACGTAGGCACAAAAGAGAGATGAGCTCTGGTGCTGTAAATATTCCTGTTTCTTTTCTTTTTTTATGTTCTGTATTTATTAAGAGAATTTTTTATTTTGTAATCTATCCATTGTGGATAGATTACAAAATAAAAAATTCTCTTAATAAATACAGAACATTGTTGTTGTTGTTTTAAAAAAGAAGAAACAGGAATATTTACGGCACCAGAGCTCATCTCTCTTTCGTGCCTATGCAAATTGGTGCTTCCCCCCCCTTTTTTTCTCGTGATTCGATTCAAACGTTGGCCAGCCACTGTTTGAAGTGGTTGTTGCATCTGAAGAGAGCTCCCATCCACAATCCCAAATGTCCTGTGTTGGCCTAGCTCACTGGGCTGAATCTTTAATTAGGGTTCCTTTTTAACCCATCTCTTAAGCCACTATTTTAAGTGGGTTTCAAATCCTGGGTTGAAGAGAACCCTGGGTAACCTTACCTGGGGCTCATGTCAGTGTCAATAGACCGCACAACCATGGAATTTGCTCCACGGATGGGAGGCATATGGGGACAGAGAGCATGTCCCCAAGTTTATTCATCTTGATTAACAGAGAACCAGCGTTATGCCTGCGCCAGTCCACTACCCTTCACTGGCTAGTAAATGCATTAGCTACTAACAACCCATATTGGTTTCTTTTTTGGTCACATTAAAGAGTTGGGGGAGGAATCAAAAGTGAGAATATGAGCGACTGAAATTATAGCAGTAACAAACGCTACTTGCATAAATTGCTCTTTTCTATGTTATCCTCACAGGATATCATGGCGAAATATCACCTACTCAGTGAGAGAAAGTATTCACACAGTTGAGCTGAAGAACAGGGCTGTGCCAAATATTCTCTAAGTTCAATAATTATCTCAGAGACAGCCAAATAAATTACGGGGGGGGGGGCATAAGCATCTTGTTGGGTGTTGCATTTTTTTTAGTCCTGTGTGGCATCCCTTTCATTCTTGAAGCTGTTCTTTCCCAGCACCATTTTCCTTCCTCTTTGCCCATGATGGTGTTTAATCCAATGGCAAGTGTCATGATTTTGTTTATGGGGACATTCCATGTCGGCACCACGATGTAGTGAGTTCAGGCCTGGTGTTGGGATGGAATCAGCCTCGGTCGCCCTGATGGATCACTTTCTTCGGGACAGGGACAGGGGGGGAGTGCAACCCTGCTTCTTCTTCTTCTCAGTCGCTCGGTGGCTTTTGATACTGTCGACCACAGTATCCTTCTGGACCACCACCATGAGTTGGGAGTTGGAGGCACCGCTCTACAGTGGTTCAACTTGTACTTGCAGGGTTAGTTCCAGAGAATAGTGTTGGGGGACTGTACCTCTGTCTCATGGCAGTTGAACTGTGGGGTGCCAAAGGGCACCATCCTGTGCCCAATGTTATTTAATATCTATATGAAGATGCTGGGAGTGGTCATCAGGAGATTTGGGGCAAGATGTCACCAGCTCTATTTCTCTCTGAATCAGGAGAGGCCATGCATATTCTAAACTCATGCCTGGATGTAGTTATGGCTTGGATGTGGTGATGAAGCTGAATCCCGATAATACAGCCCTAATGGGTTGGCAGTTCCCAGGTCTGGGAATTGGGGTGTTTGCCTGTTCTGGATGGCATTGCACTCCCTCTGCAGGAGCAGGCCCATAGTCTGGGAGTGCTCCTGGATACAGCTTTGTCACTGTGATACCAAGCAGAACAGCTAAGAATTTACTCCCCCTCCCCTGCTCTTCTTTATGAGATAGTAAAGACAGCCCAGAGCAAAGGGGGGGGGTCAAAGGAGTCTGTGTATGTGGTAGAAATGCATTCCTTGATGGAGTTTTCAGCCTTCTGTGAAGAGACAAAGAACTGACTTTTGTCCAATCAGCAGTTGCTTATTCTGTGATATATGTACATACTTACTCAAATCAGTAAGCTAGTTTGTTAGAAGCACTAACCAGTGATATTCATGTTCTGTTAACATGTGACAATGCTAGCCAATGAAATAGCTTAAGAATCAAAAAGTGTAAAAGTACTGCCTTCCTTTGTTCAAGAAGAGAGATCAAGGACACTGTTAGAGCATTCCATGGCTGCAGACACAGGAATGAATCGATTAAACTGTTTCCTCCCACCCTGTGTGTTTAATTGGGCAAGAGCGCACCGGGCCGAACTGTAATTACTCTCCTCTTGGGAGTCATCAATTCAGGGTCCAGATCCACCTTCGGTTGGTATGCCAACTGCACCTATTCCTGAACAGGAATCACCCAACCACAGTGATCCATGCACTGGTAATCTCACAATTAGATTACTGCAGTGAGCTCTGTGACAGGCTGCCCTCATGCGTGGTTCAGAAGCTGCAGCTAGTACAGAATGCAGAAGTTAGGGTGCACACTGAGACACCAAGCTATACTCACATAAACCTGTGTTAAAAGAACTCAACTGGCTGCCTATTAGGTACTAAGCCATGTATAAGGTTACGTTATTGTCATATAAAGCCCTAAACCACTTGGGACCAGGATACCTAGCAGACCAACTTCCCTTATACATACCCAGATGACCTTTAAGAATATCTTAAGATCAGCAGAGGAGGTCTTGATATTCATTCTGAAACTTACGGAACGTCGCCATGAAGTACTCCGATGTCAGGCCTTCTCTGTAGCGGCATGCACCATCTGGAAAACTCTCCCTCATATATTTCAGGAGACAGAAAATGTAGCATCTTTTGAATGCCTCCTGAAGGCACATTTGTTCACCCCAGCTTTCCCTGGTCCGTACGTCATGTAATTATGGCACTCCATTTTACTGCTCCATTTTACTGCTCCTTTACTGTAGTTGGGAGCAGAGTTTTCATACTGCGTTTTAATATTGCAGTTTTGATTGGATGTTAATGTTGTGAGAGATTCTATTATATTCAGCAGTATATAAATGTTAAAATAAATAAATAATAAAATAAAATAGTGTTGTCATGCCATTGATAAAATTACGTCAGTTGCCACAGTGGATCAAACCACACCATAGTGAGAGCAAAGGAGTCCCATGGCACTGATGGTAAAGGGAGAGCAAAAGGGTATGAAGTCAAAGCAATGTGAATATCTTTGCAACAACAGTTGAGAATTGCTGAAAACAGGAGCAGCTTTGGACAGTCATAAAAGAAAGAAAGCAATTTCAGTCCAGCTTGACTAAGAAATAATTGCTGTGTACATGACATTTATAAGCCTTGTTAGAAACCTGTACAGAAACTCTTCTGTAGTCGCAAATGCTGCTGCTGAGTTTCCTGGAATATTCTAGGTATTACTGATGGGAATGGATGACCCAAGGGAACAATTGCCTTGGCTTTGCCCACCAAGAATGTGTTTGCTTTTACTAATCAATGAATGCCATTAACAACGAATGATTGTTCATTGATCTATGTGAATTGTGTGGTCTTAATCTTGGTCTTAGTGGACAGACCCCTTGAATTTAAAGATTGCCAAACAGTTGGGCGCCTCGGTGGAATTCTAATCAAGGAGACCATGTGGCATATTTCTAGTAGAACGCTAGATTCCAAATATATGGAGAGAACTCAAAAATACGACCTCTTTTTACTTTTTTGCCTTTAACAACTGCATGATTGTAAGAAATTCAACAGGTGCTACATTCCCCATGATAGAAAAGCTGCACATAGGGCCGCCTACCATCAACTGCCCTGTGGGAAGGATTCCAGGCAAGGGAGGTGAGGATAACAACAGACACCTGCTCTTGTTCCAGGTGAACTCTTCCCTCCCTCAGCCCCTGGGGCCATCTCACACCAGCTGCCCTGAGGGAAGGATCCTGATGAGGTTTTATTGGTTAACATCATTTATGGTGATTATATTGTTTTTATGTTACTTGTAAGACACCTTGGAAGGAGTTGTAGCCTGAAAGGTGGCATATGAATAATTGTAATAAATAATAATAATAATAATAATAATAATAATAATAATAATAAATACATCAGTTAGATTTCACACTACTGTGGCACTTCTTTGATTTGGAGATACCCCAGGGGGTGTAACCTGAGTTCTTCCGCATGAGAATGTGTATCTTCAACCACTGAGCTATGTCTCTCCCTGCAAAATGGACACCTCCCCCTTGTCCTCCAAAAATGGGAGACCCAATGCCTCATGTGTCTATGGCAAAAAGGTGCAACAGAAAAAGTTAGGTACTGACAACAGACTAACAAGTTTGCTATGGAGAAGGGAACCTTCCCCCATCACTGAGCTCAGTCATGAAAGCTAATAAAATTCCTTTCCAGCTTTATTAACCAGTAATAATAATAATAATAACAATTTATTTCTTACCCGCCTCTCCGTCTAGATCGAGGCAGGGAACAACAACATGATAAAATACATAAAACTAATTAAAACATGACAAATATTATTAAAACTGCATTAAAACATCCTAAAACATCCTAAAAACATTCTAAAAATTACACTGGATATGCCTGCCGGAAGAGAACAGTCTTTATAGCTTTCTTAAATTCTAAAAGACTGTTAAGTTGACGAGTCTCCTCCGGCTATGTGTGGCTAACCTACATCCATAGCAAGTTAACCAGCCATAAAACTTGGGGTGGGGGTTGTTGTCAGCAATGGTAGTGCTTAAGCCAAGGACAGGCCTCTGTCGTGACTAGGCCTGTTCCCCTTAGGCTGGGGGAAGGAGTTTCTGGCAATCCATTGGAATCAGATTCTGCAGCAGAAGAGACGGCGCCAGAAACATACCAGCCTACACATGAAGTGAGGAAGATGATTCTCAAGGGCTCTTCACCAGCTGGGGATGAACCTTCACCAGACCTTATCACTGAAAACATTGACAATATACAGTCTGTGGGAGATCAATATTCTTCAGAGGGGGAGGGCACTTCAATGCTAGCTGATCCTAAATCTGCTGCAGACTCAAATGGGTGGAGCTAAAGGAATGCAAGAGAAGGCCAGCCCAGCTAGCTTCTCACCAAAGGCTTCTTCAGAACCAGCCTCTTTGAAGTTAAAGCGTTCTGGGGAAAGGCTTTCCCTTTTTCTTGAAAGGACAATTGCCTTGCTTAGTTTGCATAGTTTTGCCTAGAAGAAAGTTCCTAGAAGTTAGACTTCTCTTCATGTGGGAAGAGATGTTTATTGCCTGAATAAAGCGTTGTAGATTATGTGGCAGACCTCTTTATTGCCTCCCAATAAGGTGGGAGGCTTTGGGAAACACAACAGCCTCTACTGAAGGCCTCAGTGCAGACAAGAGGGAAAAGGTTATTCTTCTGGTCTGCCCAAAGCCCCACCCAACGGAGCCAGCCAGTGAAGCCAACAGGCTCCCAGGGCAGAGCGACACCATAGTCCAGCCAGTTGATGAGCCAGGCAGTGAGAAGGGTCCCAGTTCCTCCTGCACTCCTCCACCCAATGGGCATAATCAGGATGACCTGGTAAGCGGGGTTATGGGACTTGGGACAGGAATGTACAGGGCAGTATAGAAATGTAATAAATAAATAAACAAACAAATGGATTTTGTTAAATCCGTTTCCATCTGTGTGTCGCGGATTGTCAGGAATCTTTCATTTCATAATCTGCTCATTGACAGAATCTGATTTTTTTTAGGGATGTACAAGAATTTTGTTCTACATGCAGAAGTGCACATTAGCAAAAATCTCCCCTCAAAGTGTTTTTTTTAAAAGAAAAAGTTCTGCAAGTCCTCAGAATCCACAGGACTCAGAAAAAGCAGGTCCATTGCAGAATCCACAGGTCAGATTCCCAGAAATTTGAACTCATTTGAATCCATTGCAAATTTCTCCAACGTCCATAGTTTGGGAACAACGCAGGTCACATAAATCCATATAAGTCTGGTAACGTAGACATTCCCTCAAATATTGTGGGCATGTGCACACTACAATTTATCAGTTCCATGCAAATTTAACTGAGATAATCTATACTAGGCACTAAGTTGAATACCCAAAAATACTATATAGATGTAGTAGTAGTACATTAAGACATTGTTCCTGGGAATCCTGGAAGTTCTAGTTTAGTGAGGATGCTGAAAATTCGACTACAGATCTGACCCACCCATCACAGAATCGTAGTTCCCAGGGTTCTCTAGGAAAGAGAATACTATTAAATTAAACAAGTTAAGCTTGTAGTGTAGACATATCCTATGACTCAGAATTGTTACAGATTTGTCCCTTTCCATTTAGGACATCTAGAAGGCGAGAAAAAACCTAACAGACAAAAGAAGCATGAGCGCTTGCACTTAATTTTACATCCAAAATTATCTTTGTTTTAAAATGGCCCTGGTGTTGCAATACCCAGTGCTAATCTGTGCTCCCTGGCTTGTTTCTTCCCTACCCTTTTTAAAAACTGATGTCATGCTTAGCAACTTACCTCTCTAAAAATAGTTCCTTATCTTGTTTTCTTGGAAAACAAAGCTACATGGAATCTTTATCAAACTAGTTTCTGTTCTTTGATGGCTGCATTTGTAGTTATTGCATTTTAATGACTGAAATGTCTTAAGCATGTTTGAAAAAATGGGTTGGGTACATTGATTTCCTGCTCATTCTTATTTAATCAGGATTGGCTCAGCAATAGTTCTTTAGTCACCAGAGGAAACACAATTCAAAGTAAACAAAGTCATATTGAGTCTATTTCCTTACAAAGATATGTGGCCACTATACACATTGTGTATTTTACATTTGTCTTTACATTTTACATTACAATTCTTTATGCTGAATAAATGTGGATTCGTATAGCTAACTCAAGCGAGGAACAGCAGTCCAGTGGCATATTCTTCTTGCATCTTGGGTGCAGGACTGGAAACACAACAATGAGCCCATTGACAAATGTAAAATAAACAATGGGTATTGTGACCACTCACCTCTGTAAGAGAATAGACTCAATATAACTCTGTTTCATTCGAATTAGCAGAAGAAGTCAATCCTGGTTTGGCAGAACCTGCTGCAGTTGTTACAGTTTTCATCATCAAATCACCTGCTGCAGGTGTCACCAGATCACTTCAGTATGGTGAAATATAAGACCAGGCACCCTCCATGGAGTAAATGGAGGCTTACTTCTGGAGGGTGCAATTCACAACCCACAGCTCAACCTATGTTTGCTCATATCAATGAGAATATAGAATAGCTGTCCCCAGCTGGATACCCTCCAGATGATTTGGGCTACAAAGTTTCAGCATTTCTGACCATTGCCCCTGCTGCCTGGGGTTTATGGGAGTTGAAGTTCAAAACATGTGGAGGGCACCAGGTTAGAGAAGGTTGGTATAGAGAGTCTGGTTAATAGAAGGTTTTCTGACTGAGGAGCTACATTTTGTTCATGTCAGACTAGGTGAATGCATTATAGGAGAAGCCCGGTCCAACCAGGGATGGACTGCAAGAGGCAACAGGGGAACAGATTTTAGTGCAGTGCAAATCCAGACTCAGCACCTCAACCAGAACACTGTAGATGCCAGAGATGAGCTACGGCTCAATTCTAGAACCGCTTACCAGGCATTAAGCCCATGACCTCAACAGGACTAACTTCTGAATAGGCATGTATGGATAAGGTAAACATTAGAGCCTGTAGGCTCGGGTGTTGTTCTAGCACTGATCTAGTGCCTGCCGAGGGCTGAAATGAGTCTGCAGGGAGGTCTGTGTTCCAGGCCTCATCTCCCCAGGGGGAGATCTGCTTTCAATCAACACAGCCACACTCTGTTCCAGAGATGCCTGGCAGGGTTGCAATGTCTCCTACTACCTCTGGAACAGGTGTGGGGGAGAAGAAAGGATTCCCAGACTTGAGGTAGCTTTTGGGGAGGAGTTGGGGTTTGAGGATGCAGGCAAGGAAACTTCCTTGGGAGAGGGGATGGAGACCTCTCAGTTCCACAGGCCTCTTCCTTCTTTCTCACAGTGTGGACATTTCTGGCAAAGACTTTGCCATGGTGGCTGCTTCCAAAGATGCCCCATGGAGTGGGCCTCTCTCATCTGTAGGGTGCCAAGCTTCCTCCACTGATGAAAAGGAGTCTTGGTTTGAGTCCTGAGCCATGATTAATATTTTTCTCCCAGGTGCACCATCAGCTCAGCTACCATCTCTCATTTCCGGCAAGAGACAGCAGGGAGCCTGTGTTGGAAATCTCCCATCCAAAATAATTCATGGCTGCCTACCGGACAGTCTCATCCTATACCAAAGTGAGACTGTCAGGTAGGCAGATATCGATCATTTTGGATGGGAGGTTTCCAACACAGGCTCCCTGCTGTCTCTTGCCAGAACTGAGAGATGGTAGCTCATTGTAGCTTTTATTCCAGTCGAGGAATAAAAGCTACAATGGTGCAATTCCCCAGAACTATACTGACTAGGGATGAGCCTAGTTTCCCCACATATGTGGCATTTGTCTCAAAGCCTGTACTAGTGATAAAAGCTAGCTTCAGTGCTGAGGAGACGAGGAAGGAGACACAGACTGCCACCTCTCCAGGGAGCTCCCAGATTTAGGGCCAACCTTGGCTGATGCAACAGATGGGGGTTTATAGTGGCTCTCACAAACAATTTTATTAGGAATACATAGGCGGCCTTCCATGAGAGAGCATCACCTCATGAAATGCAACCAACACATTTGAGTAAACACCCAATAAAAGATTGTTAAGCTGTAAAGCCATTTCAAGGTTGTAAGCGACTTATTTGGGGCTCTTCTTTCTCTGCTGTGAAGGAGCTTCTTCCCAGTAAAGATTCTTACTCATGTAGTGACGGAAGAAAGAATTTTGATTGGCAAGAGGGTTTTAACCCAGCAGACATATACAAGGACTAGGCTGCCCTTGGGAAAAGTAATACTTAGCAAGTTCCATGACTCAGATGACTCACCTCCTGTTGGCTTCTTTGTTGCAGAGGCTTTAGGGGGTCTTTTATTTAAAGCTGAAAATGCATTCATGCCATATTAATTGTAACCGATATTTGTTATATGGGGTTAGAATAAATTTGAATTGAAGTTTATGCATTTGTTTTAGGGGGGTCTTTTGTCTTCCATCTCTCAATCTAACCACTGATTTTCAGTACATTGTGCAATTTGCCAAATTATAACAAACCATTATTTACCTGCAATCGGTTTTCTATTTTTCCAGTTCTTGGCAATAATATTTTTGCTGCTGTTCACAAAATAGGTAACGTTGGCTGCTGAACATTTGGGACCTCGGACCCCCAAATTTATGGAGGAATAGAAACCTTTTATTGAATACTGGAAAAATACTGGAAAAATAATCATGAAATAGAAATTAACATATATTCTTGCTTTGCTACTTTTTAAACCATTAGCGTTGATATTTAACTCATTCTTGGATGGTTATGTGTGGCATTATGAGATATTTAATCTATTTGATACTAAATTTAGTCCTAGATGTTTATACGTGGTGTTAGGCTGGGTCTTTTTTGCTGAGTAACTAATATAATGGAATGTGTCTATCAATTGTGTTGTATAATGATACATTGAATAATGTTTTATGTATTAATAAAAGCTAATTTCAAAGGTTAAAAATGTATGTGTTTGTTACTTCTGAATCTTGACATGTTGTTGGCCATTCCAAAATCCAAGATGTCTTGAAACGATAAAACCAGCAACTCAGCGAAACTGCAAGGGAAGCAAACAGGCACAAAACCATGTAGGGTCTTTAATTCAAGTGAGCAGTTGATAGTATTAAAAGAACAGTGGGAATTTTGAAGAGCTCAACATTTGAGTAGGCCAGTGGTGGAGAACCTCAGGCCCGGGTTCCAAATCCACCCCCATTCCCTTGGTCCTATCCCTTTCCCCTAACCACCAATTGGGCTGTCCCTATTCTAAGAGCTTGAAATGCCTCTCTTAAGGCGTAGTGTCTGGCAGTAAAAGCTTTAAACTAAAATATGTTGGCATTGTTTGGTATTTTGCCTCCTGCCTCTTCTGCCTTTGGCCCATTTCTGGAATGCAGCCCCTGAAAGCTTCTCCAAAACGGAATTAGGCCCTCAGGCTGAAAGAGGTTCTACACCCATGAAGTAGGCAGAAAGGTTTTCCATGGAAAGCTGCTGCTCTGCACAGGGCCAGGAAAGGGGAACTGTAAATAAGAGCCAAATGAAAAAGATCGGCCTTGTGATAAGATCCTTGCTGAAGAGGGGAACGAACCCATACAGCCGAATGCCTGTTTCTTCTGCCAACTAATCCTTTCAGTCAAATGACTTTTTTCCACAGCTGCATTTCCAGATGGGCTGCCCACGTGACCTGAGGCAGACACGAAAGAGAGAATGTGAGCGATGAGGGAATGATGAGCAATTGCGATGATGGTACCTTAGCTGAGGCACCATGTGCTTGTCATCATGAGTCATCTCCTACTGCAGATTAGATTGGGTACTTCATCATGGCAAGACCAGAGACAGACAGAGTCAGTGTGCCGCCACAGCCTCAAACACTAGGCCTAGACGCGTACCCCCCCCCTCAGGCTAAGCACCACCACTTAAACACCTGAGGGAAGGGTAAAAGATACACCACTTTTCCCTTATAGCAGAGGGGAAAAGGTACTGAGGATTTGAAAAAGGTTCTTCTGTGATTATTGGCTGGAAGGTGTAATGTTATGTGTTTCTGAATTAAACTAATAGAGGAGGTGACAAAGCCAAGCTGACACGTGGTTTGTGGTAGCAAAAATAAAAGAAAACGTTTATTGTTTACAGTAGGGGTGTGCACGGACCCCCCCCACTCGGGGTTTCAATCAGAACCCAAAAGGAGCTCTGGCTGGTTCTGACTGAAACCGGACCCATTGCCCCATTGACATTGGTGGCGCCAGCCTCCGCTCCATGCTTTTGGTTCCTTATTTCCTGGGTGCAATGGAGATATGGTGCAGCTGAGGCTCCCTCACTGCTGCTGATAGTAGTTCAAGCATACAGCAGTTGACATGACCTACATGGCTGGAAGTCTAAAGCTATCCCCTCCCCACTCTTGTATTTGTGGGCCAGGCTGTTCCTTGGTGGTACAACTCACTAAATCCTCTTGCAATTCCTGGCTTGGATCACCTGCTTTTAAAAGCCACCATCACTGCCTTCATTTCACTGTGTTCCCTTCGGATCTTTTCTGTGCCTGGAACTCCCATTCCTCACTTTAAGCCAAGCAACAATTCTCTCAGCATGTAAAACCACTCTGAGGGCGGACATGTGGAAAAGCCTCTGTCGCTTTCCCCAGAAAAACACAAAGCCTTTCCTCGCAGGATCAGGAGCAACCTGGGTGGCCGCGTGCTCCTGGCTGCTCCTGGCTGGCATCACAGTGCATAATTGTTCAGTTGTACCTTTTCCCCTGTGAGCTTAAGCTTTGCTCTCTGCCTTTTGTTCTCTTTCAACCGGAATGGCAAGTTATCTGGATGAAATCCCTCAGGATCTGGTCTTTTAAAAAACATTTCTGTTTCAAAACTACTCAAATGCTTAGTGCAGAGAAGATAAAATGGGCAGCAGGGAGGTGGCTTGTAGAGCTGCCTCCCACAACCTGGCGCCTTTCAGCTGTGTTGGCCTACAATTCCTATAATACCCAAGCATTGGCCATGCTGACTTGGAATCATGGGAGTTATAGTCCAATGCAGCTGGAAGATGCCAGGTTGGGGGAGGCTGTTATAGAGCACCTGTGCGAAGCCCCACCTTCCTTTTGGTATGGTGACATCTAAGCCTGCAGCTGCTCTCAGAACTGGTCATAATCCCCAATTGCCTTGGACACAAATTGTGCAGCAAAGGAGACTTCTACCATGGTAGGTAAGCAGAAGTCTGTCTGTATTGAGAATAGGTGGCCTGTGGCTGAGTCCAATGGAAAGCATTCTGCAGGCCATTTGGAGGGAGAGGACACCCGACTCTATCCATGAGGCAAGGCCCTCACATTCCTCCACCAAGGAACTAGAATCTGCACACCTCCACCTCAACAACTGTCCAAGGCCCTTCACTCTCCTGTAAGCTTTCCTCAGCAAAGGCAGAGAGGATGATACCCAGCAGTACAAGGACCCAAGCTGGGGTAGTGCACTTTTAAATTCCTGCTTGCTTTCAACTAAGGGGGATGGGGATTCAATGTCCAGCAGGACTGGTGTGCCACTTATTTAAGTTGGGGTGGGCAAATTGTGGCCCTGAAGAGGTTGCTGGGAATTCATAGAATCATAGAATCACGGAATAGTAGAGTTGGAAGGAGCCTATAAGGCCATAAAGTCCAACCCCCTGCTCAATGCAGGAATTTACCTTAAAGCATCCCTGACAGTTGGTTGTCCAGCTGCCTCTTGAATGCCTCTAATGTGAGAGAGCCCACCACCTCCCTAGGCAATTGGTTCCATTGTTGTATTTCTCTAACAGTCAGGAAGTTCTGGCTTTCTGTAACTTGAGCCCATTATTCCGTGTCCTGCATTCTGGGTTGATCGATAAGAGATCCTGGCCCTCCTTTGTGTGACAACCATTCAAGTATTTGAAGAGTGCTATCATGTCTCCCCTCAATCTTCTCTTCTCCAGGCTAAACATGCCCAGTTCTTTCAGTCTCTCCTCATAGGGCTTTGTTTCCAGACCCCTGATCATCCCCTTTGCCCTCCTCTGAACACTCTGCAGTTTGTCTGCATCCTTCTTGAAGTGTGGTGCCAAGAATTGGACGCAATGAGTTGCAGGGCTCATGAGAGTTGCAGCCCAACAACATCTGGAAGGCCACAAACTACCCACCCCTGAGATAAGTGCCCAGAGATGCAGGCGAAGCAACACATGGCTGGCCTGGTTGCTCTCCGTGGTGCTGCAGAAGTCAGCCATTCCCTGCTATCTCTTCACCCAGGTACCTGAAACTCATTTTTCTGGTGCCAGAGAACCGGTGCACCAGCTGAGGCCAATTCAAGTCTTACTTGACACACTCTCCATTCGGTATCAGCTGGTACAAGACGACGATTTTTCTGTGCCCCATAATTTTCTTTCCCCTATCTGAACTTCAGTGCATTAAGGAGCAAACACTTCTCAACTGACTCAGGCAAATGCAGTGTTATCAGAGGCAAAGAAGAACAAGGTTTCTGTACTTTGAATAGCTGCATAAAAGCAGGAATTTTGGTAGTTACAGCTTTCCCCACAGTTCCACAAGAAGCTGTAGTTAGTACATTTTCCTCTTCTGCACAAATATTTGAAAGTGCAGGAAACCTGTTCATCTTTGCATCTGGTTACTTTAGACCAGTTTTCTGCAACCTGGTGATCTCCAGACATTTTGGACTTCAACTCTCATAAACCTGAGCCATTGTTATCAATGGTAAGGAATGCTGGAAATTGTAGTCCAAAGCATTTGGAAGGTACCAGGTTGGGGAAGGCTGCTCTAGGCAAATAGGTAACTGCTAATTCTGCTAATGGCATTCCTATCTGAGGTCCTCATTCATTTCAATACCACCACCACAAAATCCCTTAGTGGTACTGTATAATGAAGGTAATGCTGCCCTGTAATGACAACAGATTCTTTATACCCATGCTGTTCAACCTCTCCAGACCTGGGACCACTAACATCAAACTAATATGGAAACTACTTTTATGTGTCCATCCTCCCCACCCCTCTTTCTTTCCCTCCCACTCTTCCTCTCTCCTTTCTTTCTAAAAATGTCGACTGAGTTTTTTTTAAAAAAATGGGTCTTCCTCTAGTCAGGGCACAATCCTTTTGTATTGGCCATGTCCTATTATGCCCAATGTCACAAATGCAAATACAGACCTATTCCGATATTCCATGTATGAAACTAATCTCTCTCTCTCTCTCTCTCTCTCTCTCTCTCTCTCTCTTTAACTTAATGGAAGAAGGTGTTTCTCCTTTTTTTTGCCCTCTAAACTAGCTTCTTCAAACACTGTTTCTTCTTTTCCCAGCAGTGTGAGAGCTCTAAAAAGCATAATTACTTTAGAGACCTATTCTATTTATAAAGGATTCTACATGCATGTGACGAAACAGGTGCAAGAATCCGCAATAGCAGGAAGCCAATTTCTAACAGTTTTCTGTTTAAATTTTAAAATGCAAGTGATGTATTTGTTGGGAGAGGAATGATACAATGAAAATCATTTACTAAGTGGGGGGAAGATATGTGTGAGAGAAATCTATTTTGTATGAGAGCCCTCCTTGATGCCAACCTTACAAGGAAAATGATCCTTCAAGTACATCAGAAGCCTCACTAGGTGGCAAGTAACCATCAGAAAGGATCTTCACTGTCTCAATTCCTAGCTTGGGGGATTAATTACAAGCATGTTGGGTGTGTGGCAGAGATGTAAATGGAAAGAAAATGTAAAAGAATAGAAGCTAAAGGGCCTATTAGACAAGGAGACTATCTTGGATCAGACTTGTGGGGGGTGCTGAAAGGCAACAACTGGATGTAAAGGAGTGATTCCTGCTCGACGTGGGACTTGCTCCTAGGAAAAGATGCATAGGAACTGGATCTCGTAGTCTTTCATGACATGCTTCTGTTGGATTGGAAGACAACGATGAGCCTCAATGCAATTAGTGACTTAAAAAAACAGACAAGAGATGAGCTTTGAAATGGTTAAAGGATCTTAGAATAGTCGAGTTGGAAGGGGCCTATAAGGCCATCGATTCCAACTGTTGGTTTTGCTCACTGTGGCCAAATCTACACCAAACAGGATATGACACTTTGAAAACAGTTTGAAAATTGTATATGGAGCATGTCCTGGGCCCCATCAGTTGTCACTACTATTATTAACCATTTTAAAGCAGTAGTGTAGATCCTGCCTGCATCACTCCCACATCAACCGTGACACCTGCAAAGGGCTCTTTAATCCTCTCCACCTGAGGGCGATTGGCAACAGAGGTTTTGACAAAGGCCTTACCCTCCTTATGCACATCAATCACTCACTCCATTACTTGAACCAAGGAAAACATAAGTAAAGATGCCATTAGCAGCCAATGCACATAAAGGGAAAACTCTGCCAAAGCCTCTGTTATGGCTTGCGTTGGCTGCAGCAATCGTAGTTGTAGGACTGACCACAAGGAATAACCCAGGCCAATGTTCCAGCAGACAAGGTTTCTGTTCAAGGGAGTTCAGGCAAAGCAGGAGTGGTCAAAAAGGCAAAGGGTCAAAGTGCAGTTAGGCAGTCCAATACATACACAAACCAGTAGCAGAATCAGGCAGGAGTCCAAGGTCATATCACAGGGCTCCAAGAACAAGGCAAGGTCAGGAAACCAGAAGACAAAGCAGGAGAAGCTGGTGAGACAAGGGCTCAATTCAGATGACACAATAGTCAATGGTGGGATGACTAACCCTAACCCTAACCCTAGGGGGCACTCCCCACACAACATGGTAATAAATAATCAACTGTGGTGTGGATGAGGATCAGCGCTGAGTTGACTATGGCGGCATTCGGACGACACAATAGTCAAAACAACTGACGATTGTTTTCCCCACACCAGTTGTTTATTGTGTCGTCTGAATTGAGCCATTGGCTTAGTTCGGACGACACTTTAGGCAATGGAGGGGGTAAGAGACAACAGATGGTACACTATTTTTGGAGTGCCCTCCTCACGACATGTTGCCTCTTCCCCTTTCACATGGCTGAAAGTGGCGGCCTCATAACAAGCAAAGGGGCTCTGAAAAACAACAGAGCAGCCCGTTGTTTTTCTCCCATTGCTTAATAATGTACCATCAGTTGTGTGTGCATTGTGTGTCGCCAAACACAATAAGCAACATAACTGATGGTTGCCTCTTCCCCCCTCCGTTGCCTAAAGTGTTGTCTGAACAAACCAGTCTGAACAAGCCAGTGTTTTCAACAACTAGCAAGGGCTGACTGCTGGTTATTACTCACAAAGGCTGCTGAGCCCCACCCAGGCTCAGGTGCTGTCCATTAGAGATCTCTGGCCAGAGCCCTACTCGAGAGGAGTTGCTTTCTCCTGAGGAGACCATCTTTGCAAGTGAGCACACCTTCTTACAGGAGGCCTACTGGCTTGTTGCTTGAGGCAACGGTGCTCCTAGGGGTCAGGGGGTTGCTCAGCATCTGCTCCAGAGTCAGAGTCCCCTCCCCCTGACAGGGAAGGACCTGGAGCTCTCTCCCCTGAAGGGCCAGGCTCCCCCTGGTCTGGTGCCAGTGACTAGAGTGACCATATGATAAGGAGGACAGGGCTCCTGTATCTATAACAGTTGTGTTGAAAAGGGAATTTCAGCAGGTGTCATTTGTAGGCATGCAGCACCTGGTGAAAGTCCCTCTTCATCACAACAGTTAAAGTTGCAAGACCTCTGCCCTCTTTTGTATCTGGCCAAGAGGGTGGGGCTCCTGTAACTTAACTGTTGTGATGAAGAGGGACTTTCACCAGGTGCTGCATGCCTACCAAAAAAAATCACCTTTCATAAATCCACCCCTAGCCCAGGGGGAAGGTCATTTTCTCAAGCAGCACACAGGAACCAAGACAGGTCCAGTGTTGCCTTTCTAATTCCTTTATCTCATCATGGAACCTGGGCAAGGCTTCTTTAAGATCTTTGACTTTACGTTTGACTGTACTTACAAACAAATAAAGCTATTGTACAACTATTATATAGGAGCTTCCAGATTTTCACATTTCATTAGTTACAAACCTTCTGATCTCCAGTCTAAATGTAATGGCTAAATTTGATCAATATATTACTCAACTTGCCTCCCCCCTTTTAATTAGGGTGACCAGATAAAATCCAGGTCAGGGCTCATGTCACTTTAACAGTTGTAGAGAAAAGGGAATTTCAGCCAGTGTCATTTGTATGCAATTAGTTCCTGGTGAAATCCCCTCTTCGTCACAACAGTTAAAGTTGCAGGGGCCCTGCCTTCTTTTGTATAGGGTCACTCTAGTATAGTGCCTGCACCTTTAACTGTTGTGATGAAGAGGGAATTTCACCAGGAACTACTTGCATACAAATAACACTGGCTGAAATTCCCTTTTCTCTACCACTGTTAAAGTGACATGAGCCCTGACCTGGATTTTATCTGGTCAGCCTACTTTTAATTTCATTGAGATTATTAATCCTTTTAATGTGATTTTAACAAAGCAAAACCATACAAATCATGTAGACAAAAGAAAGAGAGAAAAAGAACGGAAAACAAAAACAAAAAATAACATACAGAAGAAATACCAGTATTCCATTAAATACAAAATTCTAAAACCAATTCAGAAAATTATGCGTAAGCATCAAGAAAAGCAGACCAATTCATAATTCAGTGAGATTATGACTGTGAGTTTTCCCAGCCCAGGTTTCTATTTGCAAAAAGTAAAATATTAAAGCACAGCTTGCCCAGGAAATGCATATCAAAGTGGTGATAAGATTTCAGTTCTAAGGTCAGTACTTCTTGAACTGCTGATTCTAAAGTTTCTGTTGAAGGGCACTTAATCGTCATTCATTAAAATGTTTTCTACAAGCATAATAAACAGATAACATCATGAACCAGCCTAGTACAAGCAAATCTGCTGTTGCTGCTGGGGAAATCCAGAGACAAGGAGGTTGTTTGCTCCGAATATCAGAAGGAAAGGAATTTGTGACAACATTTAATGAAATGTTTATGGCAAATATGTTTTGTTTAATTTCATTCTACTGTCATCAGTCAAATGCTTAGTCCTTGAGATCAATGGGAACAGAACTAGAATACCTGACTTTATATAATGAAATAGATAATAAGACCAAACAGTAGCAAAACCAACAAAGACTCTTGTGGCATCTTAAAGACTAACACGTTTATTCTGGTGTATGCTTTCGTGGGCTATAATCCACCTTATCAGATGCATGAAGTGTAATTGCGCATTTCAGGTATACATACAGTGCATATGGTGGTGGGAGAGGAAAGGATTAGTGAAATCAGAAGGAAATTAAATGCAGAAAGTGACAATCACTATTCTTACCTAGAAAAGGTACACCAGAAGGAAGAGTTCTAAACTTATTTTCAAATTTGCTCGTTTTCTAAGCATGTAATAAATCATTGTTGTTTTTATTATTATCTCTCTTTTCTTGCTCGTGGCGGTTTTTCTAGCTGGGACATGATGGGTTTTGCCAAGTCATGCTGTCTTTTACTGGTTCAGAAATTTTCTGACTATTGAACGTGTTTTAAGTATGATTACTTTCTGGATGGTGGTGTGGATGTGTTTTGGTAGGCCTAGTTTCTGAAGGTTTTCTGTATAGCTTTTGGATTTGATGCTGGTGACTGATGTGACTAATAGAATAATTGTGACCTTTTCCCATTGCCATAGTGCTTTAACTTCCGTAGCCAGTGGTGTATTTTTTCCCTTTCTTTTCCTCTTCCTTTTCTACAACATTTTTGTCATTAGGCATTGCTATGTCGATGAGGTACTTTTTTCTCTTTTTGTCTATAACTTATGTCTGGACAATTGCAGGGTATTGTCTTGTCCGTACGAATTATTCTGTCCCAGTACATTTTATGATCTGCATTTTTCAAGATTGTTTCAGGTGAGTATGTATAGTATGGTGTAGGTTATTTGGTGTTGATGGCCAGTTGTTGGTGAATTATTTTTGCAGCTGTATTGTCCATTTCTGCCAGAATTTTACATCCTCCTGTTACGTGGTCTATTGTTTCTTGGAATGGATGCCATTTCCTGCATGAATCTGTTGTTACACTGTTATCTTTTATGATGTATTTTGGTAGTTCTCTGTTGCTATGACATAATCCTGTATGGCTATTAGGAATCCTTTTGTTTCAGGAAATAGCTTGTAGTCCTTCCCATGGAGTGCTTTTTGTGCCTATTTTCCTTTTTTCTCTGTGAGTGTGAATGGTTGTGTTTGGTCTTCATGTTGTACTGCTAGGTTGAGTGGGGTATAATTGTTATCTGCTTTTACTATGGCTTTATGAATGGGGGTGTTTTTCGTGTGAAATAATTCTCCGAGTGATTTTATCTGTTTAGCATTAATTCTGCTAATGTCCAGCAGACCTCTTCCTCCTTTTTTCCTGCTGATTGTTATTCTTCCAATGCTTGAGTTGGGATGGAGCATGCGGTGTTTCACGAGTTTGGTGAGATTGGGTCTGTTTATTTCTACGAGTTCAGAGTGCGACCAGTGTATGATTCCAAATGAGTATGTGAGACTGGGTATTGCATAGGTGTGGATGGCTTTGATAATGTTTTTAGAGTTGAGTTTGAAGTCTAGGATTTGTGATTGGTGGATTTTATATTGTATTCTTAATTGAGTTTTTACTGTGGAGTGGTTGATTTTTGTGTTTTGTTGGAATCCTAAATATTTGTATGTTTCATTTTCTTCCATGTTATCAATTTATTATTATTATTATTATTATTATTATTATTATTATTATTGCTTTGTCATCTGAGCTCTTATCCGAACATAAAAATTACATAGCTTAGACACAGGTTTCCCATCATCTTTGTGAGAACGAGAACTTGTAAGTTTATACTCACCTCTTCAAGACATAGGTTCTTTCTCTGTCTCTCACCTTCATCCTTCCTTCCTAGCTATGTCATCTTTTTGGAGCCTTCACCTGCCTGCCATTCAGACAGCCTCTTCAATCAGCCTGTTCAGGAGACACCTGAAGACCTGAGGTAGATCTGTAAAGAGCTGCAAAGCCCAAATCTGACACCATACTACAAATGCAAAGCATTCACACTGCAGAGAAAATGGAGCAGCCTTCCTTGATGTTATCTTGGGAAAAGCCTATCTACATAAAATCCTCCTGATCTACTTGTAAAAGATTGGCAGTGCAGTCTTCTGCATAAACCATTCCAGCCGGAGTGCTTTAAGATCCAGCAGATCTTGGTCCTATGCCACCTCTGGGGACTCTACACAAGTGTATCACTTTAAATACATTGGTAGAAAAGTGCACAACTGCATCCCCACTACTAGTACAACTCAGCAGGTGGAGGGGGTGAAAACAGGTGGTGTTGGGGGCATGTCAGGGGAGACATGGGACTTAGTCTGAATCCTAAGCTTTCTTAGATCCTGCTCCCATGCGTTACACCAGGGGTGCACAATCCATGCCCTCAAGTGGTTTTACACAACCCTCCTGACTCTCCAGTGCTCCTGTGGCTGCCAAATGTAGCAGGATCACTGCTTTCCCACCACTAATGGCAGTGGGAAAGCAGCAATCACAATTGGGTTTTCTAGGGGAAGGAAGGCACCCCTCTCCACCCCCAATGACCCCAAAGTATCTGGGATAGCTGCTTTCTTGCCACTAATGTTTTGAAGGAGGATAAAATCCCCCCTACACTTTCAGTGACCCCAAAGCTGCCAGGATCACTACTTTACCTGGGGTGAAGAAGCAACTCCAAAGCTGTGTGGAGGCTGTGCATCTCCGTGTGTGTGCGCATGTGCACAAGTGTGGCATCCAGCTCCCCAGCTGATACCTAATGTGGTCCTTGGTGCTGAAATGGTTGATCCATCCCTGTCCTAAAGGGACATAACATTACACCAGCAAAAGAGGTGGGTGTGCAGGGCATCAAAACACTTCCTCCGCTCAGTGAAGAACCACAAATTACAATCCTGCACTTCTTCTCCCTCTGCTCACACAGACACCAAGGAGCACAAGGTTCTGATTTACTGCCTGCTCAATCACAGAATACAGTGGTGGCTGGTTTAAGTAGGCTGACCAGATAAAATCCAGGTCAGGGCTCATGTCACTTTAACAGTGGTAGAGAAAAGGGAATTTCAGCCAGTGTCATTTGTATGCAAGTAGTTCCTGGTGAAATTCCCTCTTCATCACAACAGTTAAAGGTGCAGGCACTATACTAGAGTGACCCTATACAAAAGAAGGCAGGGCCCCTGCAACTTTAACTGTTGTGACAAAGAGGGGATTTCACCAGGAATTAATTGCATACAAATGACACTGGCTGAAATCTCCTTTTCTCTACAACTGTTAAAGTGACATGAGCCCTGACCTGGATTTTATCTGGTCACCCTAGGTTTAAGGCCACCAGCAGCCCAATCTTCAGAATGCTTACTCAGACGTAAGCCTCAGTGTGTTCAGTGAGGTTTATGTCCATGTAAGAGTGCACAGGGTCACAGCCAAGTGTGTGGCCAAAGTGAGATTTCAAACTGGGACATCTCAGCACACACTCTTAGCCCCTAAGCTATAGCAGCTGTCGAGAAACATAGTTCCGTATGCTTCTCAGCAGGTGCTTGAGTGGGCGCGCTGGGTTAAAAGGAACATTATACTGCCTGCATACTGGTGGAGCAGAAGACTGGGATGAGCATTAAGGGAATAAAGGTGGACTGCAGCAACTAGTTCCAAGTTCAGCCTGGCTTAATAAAGAATTAGGTCTAAATGGAGAAAGGGACCTCCAATGTGTGGAAAATATAGCAGGGGTCAGGGAGAAGAGAACTACTTGCTTATGTGATCTTTTGTAAAACTAGCTCCAGGATATTAATTTATTACAATAAAATATAGATTGCTCAGTTATATTCAATCATGTGCCTATAGGGTCTGTAATTTATAAGTAACTGTCTTACAGTTATAAGTAACTGTCTTAGAATTAAGCCTTGGCACGCTTTCTAACATTAGAAAAGGGCAGACATGTTAAATGGCTTGTATATCATTCTACAGTGAGTCAGTGACACAGAGAAAAAAACCCATACTGTGGTGTGGGGAGAGCATTTTGAATCAGAATTAAGGAGCCCAATTTAGCTGGGTGGTCCTATCTTGTCAGATGGGATAGAATTGCTACCACATTTCCTTGAGTTGACAGGCATAAAACTGTGCTGGCAGGAAGGAAAAACACACACACATTGGCATAACTATATTACTGATGTGCCAGTCAGAAACCTTATACTGATTGACTCCTTCAGCAGAAGGGGGAATCTGGCAAAAGAAAGTAGAGGAAGTCACACTCCCCACAATGGTGTAACATTATGCCTACAGTAGCGATGGCATACATTTAAGCAATCCCATTGGAGTCAATGGACAGCCCCAGCCAATGGAGAGCCCCGCCTCTTGCTCTAGCCATATCAATGGATATAGAATTCAGACAAACTTGGCTGCCAATCTCAATACACCACAAGTGTATGTAAGTTGAAGCGAGGGAATAAAAATATAAAATTTCAAGGCATATGGCATGGAGCCTATCTACACTACTGCTTTAAAACAGTTTATGACAGTTTTAAACCGGTCAATAACCGTTATTAGCCCATTTAAAACTGTTATGAACCGTTTAAAAGCAGTAGTGTAGATAGGCTCATGGTGAGTCCTGCCCCATGTTTTTAGAGCAGACAAGTGCAAATTTGCTGATGGGAAAACTTTGGTGCTGGTGGTGGGGATCTCCAAGACTGAGGCAATATATTCACTCCTCCCCTTTCGGAAGTTGTGGTGGAACTGTGTGGGTGCAGTGATTACTCCTGCTGCTCCACCACATGGCCAAGCTGCAAGGCAACAGCAGTTTTGAAAGGACACTTTGCACAAACCCGTAACAGTCAAGAAGAAGAAAAGGGGTGGGGAAGGTGAGTCAGAAAACCCTTACCGACAGTTTTCCCCAACCTGGGACCTACCAGATGTTTTGGACTCCAAGCATTCCTGACCATTGGCAGTGCTGGCTGGGCCAGGTGGGAGATGAAGCCCAAAAACACCTGGATGGGCCCAGGCTGGGGAAGGTCATTTTACAGTCTATTCTGTGGTTGTGCTGGTAGCAGTGGCAGTGAAGAGCAACAACTTCTTTCCACTACTGCTTTGCACATAACATCAACCAGCAAAGCTGTTCTGGGTGGTTAGGGACCTTCTCTAGCTGTGTCCTCAAAATGGCCTACTAGAACGTCTGGCAGCATGCTGCGATTTATTTGCAAAGATAAAATCACTTGTATCTGTTCTGATTTAGAAGCCAAACTGTTTGCAGAGCAGGTTCATTCCCTGCTGTTCTCCTCCTTGGTTGCTTTCACTTCCTGCACGTCAGGGGTTGATGGTGTGCTAGGATTGCTAGGATTTGGGCCCTATGCTCCCTTGTGGCAACATGGGTGGAAGGAGGAGGTTGGGATCAGTGGTTTATTGCCAATTCTCCTTTCTACTTACTCGACTTCTCTAATTTGCACAATATTGGACTGGTGTTGGGGGTGGTATCAAAGTCCAATGAAGTATAGTAGGGGTGGGAATGTGTGGCCCTTTAGAAGTTGTTAGACTGCATTTCCCATCAGTCCTAGCCAGCAGAACCAATGGTGAGGGACGATGGGAGTTGCAATTCAATAACATCTGGAGGGCCACACATTCTCCAACCCTGGAGTATAGGATTTGACCTATGTCTGCTCCTCCGTTATCTTGCCTATCCTGGCTTCCATCAGCAGAATTGGGACAACGCTGCAGATACACCAGCATGGAACTGCACTGCCATACCCACAAAGCTACACCCGAACATCTCCACCGACAAAGGTATCTCTCAAGATATGTGGGCATAGTAAGATTTCATCAGATTGATAAAAAAGTGTCTAAGAATTGTTGGAGGGGATGTCAGGAGGTTGGGACCTATTTTCATATGTGGTGGAGCTGTGAACAAATACAAAAATTCTGGGAAAAGGTTTTTAAAGAAATAAGTGATATAATTGGAAGTAAATTGGAATTAAACCCGAAGCTAGCTCTACTAGCAATATGGGATAGCAGTAATAAGCATATAATTAATAGAGAATTGGTAAACAACCTCCTGGCGCCCGTCAGAATAATGATTGCTAAAAATTGGAAAGGGCAACGAAGTTATAAAATAGAAGATTGGTATAAAGAAATTTGGGATATAGCATTGAATGATATGTTGACATGTAAAATGAAAATAATGAGGGGAATGTCCAGTAAGAGTGATTTTGGAGATATATGGAATCCCTTTTTGGAATATGTTTTAAGATCGGGAAAGGGACATTCGCCTTCAAAAGAATCATTAAAATTCTGGAAGGAAGATGAATGAATGGGAGTAGGTCTCGGGGGGGGGGGTGCACGGGGGTAGTCGAGGGAGTTAGTTTGTTTATATATCATCATGTGTATGTTTGTTTGTTTTGTTGAAAAATGAATAAAAATTATACTAAAAAAAAAAAAAAAAAAAAAAAGATATGTGGGCATAGTGGGGGGGGGGGGGGTGTTGCCATATCCTAACTCCTACCTCTCACTCACATATCTTGCTTGTGCCCTAAATTACCTGCACAACTTTGGAGAAACATATTCCTACTGATCTCTCTTCTTTTGCTGGTAATAGTGCTCCTTGATAACTGTATCAATATGAAAAAAGTGTTTGTTCTTAAAGACAAAAGAATCATTGAAATGCAGCAAGGTAAGAAATAATGTAGATGATTTAATTTATCCTTTTGTGCTACTGGAGGGTTTTTTTTTTTAAAAAATCCTGCCGTCTACTGTGTGGGAGACTTTCTAATGCAAGGTAAAATCTCTGCATTTTGGCTGCTTCCACTTGGGTAGATAAACAAATAATTTAATATGTTAAGGGCACAGTCCATTGGGAAGCTTTCCTGTGCATGAGACCTGTGTAAATTCTTCCTAGTGGATTGTGCTCTAAACTATTTAAATCATAACAACAATAAACTACGTGCACTGTATACGTATAGATTGGTAAAATAGGAATGTCAGCAGTCAGGCATACCTGGCAGCTGTCTTCTTTCCAGCAATTAATGTTTATTTGTACACAGTCCTCTCAACATTAAGCAGCTATTAGAGCAAACAAAGCTACTCAGTTAATGGAGACTAAGGGCATAATCCTATACTCAAACCTAAGAACTGGGTGGCTCTAGGATCTGGCAAAAGCCCTGTCACACCAGCAGACTTTGAAAAACACCACTGGCATGCCTCAGGAGTAATCAGGTGGCACTATTCCCCCTTTCTTCTTCACAAACACCTGCACATACAGGGTCAGGGGCAATGTAATCCAGCTGCTGCATATTGTTTGTTACTCTGGCTTCCATGACACCTACTTTTCTTTCTTGGTATGCACCCACGATTTTGACTTCCACTTCATTAGCGTGGCAAGTGCCGGTCCCTTTCACAATTGCTGCTGTTGTTTGCTCTCCTGCTATTGTGTCGTGCCCGCCCCACCCCGCCCCTTCTCTTTCCCCTCCAGTTCATTGGTTCTTGTTGGGTGATGGACATGGTTGCCTTCTCCCCTCACTCTGGTTGTGTGTTGTCTAGTGTTTTACCGATTCAGTGTTTAATCAGCTGGGCGCCATTTCTGCAGGCAATGACGGTGGGGTTGGAGCAGCAGAAGTCTGTTTGAGTAGCTCAGCACAAGTCCATTCAACCGAAAGACTCAGCAAGCTGGAGGAGAACCACCCCGCCCTCCTCTTTCATCAGCAGGACCGCCCCCAACAAAAGCAGCATAGCACAAGGATGGCAATACACGGAATGGAGGGGCGCTTTTCTTTCGCGTGGAGAAAAGAAATCGCTTTCCCTGCCCTAGAAAAAGATGGAAAATGGAGGGCGAAGTGACTGCAGGACGGACACGATGTCATGTGAGTATTGTGTTTCAAAACTGTAAACCAGGCAGGATGAGAGTGTGAAAAATGCTGGTGTTATGGAGCCCTCTGTGTCTTTTCTGGAGACCTGTGGAGAGCTGGAAAAGTCACAGAGTAACAACCAATAGGCAGCAGCTGGGATGGATGCTGTACCTCTGGAAGATTGGTCATTGCAGCATTCTTCCTGATTGGCTCTGCTGTGCATGTGGGATAGCACCCTTCTCCCTTTTTCTGTTGTGGGGATCTACCCTGGATTTAAACACACATGCCCCTGCATGTAAAATGTGTGCTGTTCCAGGCAGATATCCTTCATTCTACCTCCTCACTGTTCTTGGTGGTGTCAATGAGCTCCATCACACCAGCGGTTTAATTCACTCTCACCATGCCTGGCATCTGGATTTGCTTCGTGGGACTCACATGACATCGGCCTGTCCTGCACCTATTTTGCCTCTTTTCTTCTGTTTTACATATTATTTTGGTGTAGGGGAAGTCTGGATTATTTTCTCCAAGCGTCTTTAATGCTGTCCCCTCGCTTTTTCCTTTGTTGGGGATGTGTGCTTTGAATGGAGTTTTGCTGCCAAAAGGGGAGGGCAGGACAGTTCTCTTCCTACAGCACTTGGTGTCCAAGGAATGTTCGAATGAATTGACTTTTTACTGCTCCAACCCCACCCTCCTTGTCTGCAGCTCCCTCATTTTTAAAGATAAAGAGATGAAACTTGGGACTTTGAGAGCTCTTAAATAGAGCTTTCATGCCAAGTTTGAATCAGACCGGTTCATCCCTTGATTTTTTAAGGATTTTTTTAATCCCCCCCTTAAACCACTTCCCTGATACTCCACCAATGTGAAAGTCCACCTGTTTGCATTGGTGAAGGATCTATTTTCTTTTACTTTGTTCATGAAACGCTGTGCATCTCTAGTTCATAAAATAGAGATCTGCTGTTCCCTTACTCAAGAGTAAATCCCATTTATTTCAACTGCATTTACATCCAAGTCATACTAAAATCTGAGGCATGCTTACCTTTGAGTAAACCCCATTAAACAGAGAGAGACTTACTTCTGAGTAAACAGTAAACTGACTTTTAATAGTGTGGTCACTCAGAAGTTTTTTTTAATAGTCTAATAGCAAACTGGAAAGAAGTGCTCTGTAACCCTATGCTAACTTCCGAGGTCTTACTGCTGTTTACTCAGGTGTTCAGTTCTGGAGGACCTGGTATAGTTTTCCAGGTGGTGCTAGGGGTGTCATAAAGATGCATAGGGTTATTGGACTCTGCAGTCTCTGAATCATCATTCAATGGCCTGGGTTGTGCAGGACAGCTAGGAACCCAGACATTCCTAGTTGAAATCTCAAGTAAGACATGATCTGGCTGAGTGGTTTTAGTTGAGTCATGATTTCTCTGTCTCATTCCCCTGCTGCTGCTGACTGCCAAAACGTGTGGATCATAATACTGGCCTACTTTACAGTGCAGTTTGAAAGATTACTGAGATGATTACTGCTTTGGACGTTCAACATGTGCTATATATAAATATTACTATACTGTCGTTGTTGTTGTCGACCTCCACTATCCAAGGCAGTAAGCCTTTGTGCACCAGTTGCTGAGGAACATGGGTGGGAGGGTGATGTTGTACCGTGTCCTGCTTTGTTGGTCTTTGGTCAACAGCTGGTTGGCCACTGTGTGAACAGAGTGCTGGACTAGATGGACTCTCGGTCTGATCCAGCATCAGGGCTCTTCTTACGTTCTTATGATGATGAGATATTTAATCAGCCTGCTTTATTCATCACCTTTGCGGTGTCCCTTTGTCTCAATGTCCTCTACTAATAGAAGGCAAGTTCCAAGTGATGAAAATGGATTCCTCCACTCCACAGCACTCACCAGATCCATACTCCCCAACTTGGTGCCCTCCAGATGTGTTGAACTACAACTTCCATTATCCTCGGCCAGCATGGCCATTGGAGGGGAGATTCTGAGCTTACCATCAGGGTTGGTTGTTTCTACCTGCCATGCTGTCCTCCTCTCCTCACATCCTGCTACTGCCACTGTCACCACCACCACCACCACCACCGAGGAGCTTTCCTAAGGGAACTGCTGCTACATGGTGGGGAGAGAGAGACTCCATGGCCTGACTGTTTTCACCTGCCTTGTCCCACTCCGAGTCTTTAACTGTGAGGGGGCTTTCTGGACTTTTGAGCGTGTGTGCGATCATTAGGGATTAACACCATCAGCCTTGGGACTGCTTTCGTTGTATGTGAAGTGACTGTGCTGCCTTTGATACGGTATCCTTTAATGAGGACAACTGCCCTGGGGAGAGACTTTTCCGTCTTACTTCTCTTCCTGCTCTGCTGCCTGGAGACAATCAGGAGGGAGTGGCCATGGGAATGAGGGGGCCCTTTCTTGACCCAAGACATGGGACCCTAGTGAGAAGAGGGGGGGTAATCCCTCTTTCCTCTGCCTAAGAGTGGGCTCTCTGAAGTGCATGGTGGTTATCTTTTGTTTTCCCCTTCTTCGTCAACTGAGGAGTAAATCCCATTGAATGCAGTGGGACTCACTTCATAGGAGTGTGCTGCCTGCGTCTTTTCTCAAGTAGCCGAAAAAAATGGACACACTGGACCATTCTTTCTAATACGGCCAGAGTGGCTTTCTAATGCTGTGGGTACCTGCGTGGATATCTAAACCCACTATGCAAGACCAGCTAGGAAAGATAAAAAGTCAGTATTATGTGTATCCAATATCAATTCTATAGGACGGTGTGACAAAATTAATAGCATGAACCTGATAGTTTTTGTGTACTAACTTTGTATACGAGTTACCATTTTTGTACCTGGAGCGAAAGTACTTATAAAATAGATAGGGTCCTCAATAGCTTACGCCATAATGTGTTTTTCTACATTATGGACTTTATGGCTTAGTTTGGACGACATTTTAGGCAACGGAGGGGGGTGGGAATAGCACCCATGGTGCATTATTTTTGCGGCGCCCGCCACATGACATGTTGCCCCTCTCCTGTCGCAGGGCTGAATGTCCCGGCGTCCTTCTGGGCTGCTGCGTCTCCTCCTTCCCACCTCCCTCAGTCCTCCAACCATATCCCAGCATGCACCACAAGTTCTGCCGGCTGTATCAGAGCAGCCAGGGGTTTTCAGCTGCCCCGGCCAGCGAACTCTATGACCGAGTGGAATGATACAGGGGGAGAGGGGGGGTTCCCTCCACACCACACTTTAAAAAAACAGAATTCGTTGCTTTTCTATGTTGCTGAATTGCCCAGAACAGCCTACCGTCAGTTGTGTGTGCGTCGTGTGTTGCCCTCCACACCACACAATAAGCCACACAACTGACCGGTGTTGCCTCTTCCCCCCCACCGCCCCCTCCGTGTGGCCAGAACTGAGCCTCTATGTGGCAACAGACCTTCCTTCTGCTAAACATTGCTGGGAAGGTTCTGGAGCCCGTAAATGCCAGTCCCCAGCCAAAGGCGACCCACGGAACGCGTCCCAGGCGCCCTCAGCCCCACTGAGGCAGAGCGAGCAAGCGAGGGAGCGTGTCACCCTTCAGGCTCCGTTTCGCCTGCCGAGCCAGGACCAATGGGGGCGTGGCGTGGCGGAGACATTGCAGCGCTGTGCCCGCCCTCTCCGGGTTCGTCCTGGCAGCTCTCTCGGGGGGGGGGAAGTGGGCGTGGTCAATAGCGACGGTTTTTCTTTCTCTTCTCCCCTCCCCCCCCGCCTTCTATGCTCTTCGGGAGGCGGTTACCGTGGTGATGACGTCAAGCTCGGCTAGTGTAGGGAGGCGGGGCTTTGCCGACGGCGGAGAGGCAAGATGGCGGCCGAGGCGGCTGCTGCTGCTGCTGTTGCCGCTGGGATGCCGGAGGAAGCTGCGGGGCCGCAGTGGGCGGCGGCGTTGGCGGCGGCGTTGGCGCTGAGGCGACCGTGAGCGGGAAGCGCCGGCGTCGTGTGGGAGAGCGAAGCGGGGACGAGAGGGGCGTGGGGCTCATGTGCGGCGGAGGCGGCCCCGGTCCGTCGACCCCCGCACAAGCACCGACAGGAGGAGGCATCTCAGCCGGGTCCCGCTTCCGCTGAGCCGGCTCCGGGGCAGCCGAGAGAAGCGGGAGGGCGAGGCAGCGGCTCAGCCAGGCAGGGCTGACGAGCCCGCGGCGGCGGCGGCAGGATGAAGTTCGCCGAGCACCTTTCCGCGCATATCACCCCGGAGTGGCGAAAGCAATACATCCAGTATGAGGTACCACCTGCTCTCCTCCTCCTCCTTCTTCTGAGGGGGAGAAGGAGGAGGAGGATAAAAGGAAAGGGGGCGCGTGGGTCTGGGAACGGGTGGGGAGGGGGCGTCATTGGGGGCAGGAGGGGTGGTGGAAGGCGGCTTTATTTAGGGGGACGTAGGGGCGAAAGGAAGGGTTTGGAGGGGGGTGTTTATGGGGTGGGGAGGGGGGTCAGTCAGTTAGGAAAGGTAGAATTGGGAGGGGGGAAAGAAAGAGCTGAGTTGGATGGGCGCCTTTTCGTATGGGAGGGGGCGGCTGATGCAAAGGCTCCCGCAATGATTTAGCCATTTGGGTGGGTGGGCGCAGCCGATGTTCTGGTGATTTGCGACGCCGCTCAGCTCATCGCACCTGCCCCGAGGCGAACCCACTCTCCCCGTCCTGCGCCGCATTCCGCTATCCCGACGCCGGTTTGCTTGGGTTCCCCGCATCTCCGTGTCGTGGCCTCTCGCTTGTCTTCCGTCTGCGTCCACCCAAGTTTGCGGTACTGCAGGAAGAGCTGCGATTTCTGACCCTTCACTTGTAATCGTTTTAGTCCCTTTCACACGGTTCCTAAAAAGATGCCCCCCTCTCCCAACACCCCCATGGGCATCCCACTTTGGGAGACTGGCCGGAATGGGGCACGGGAGTGTGTGTACTTACAACGTGAAAGAGAAGACGCTTTGGGGCATGCAGCCTCTCTTCCTTTGTTGAGGGCACAAGGCAGCTCTCCTCTATTGGGTTGCTTTATAGACTCAAATCCCTCGGTTGGGATATTAATGTTGCCAAAGAACACAGGAAATGAAGAACCTTAAAGGTTATCTGCCAAACACTGGGGAAGGAAGCTAGGTGGTACCCTATCCCAGGGTTAGTGATACTCGCCAGTTTTCACACTTGCCATTTTCTGTATTAATTGTTCATAACGGTACTTGATCAAGTAATGAGTTTGTTATATACCGAAACCCTGCTGTAACTTGCGTTTAAATTTAAGGGTTCAGTTGTGTTGGTCTTGAGGTCAGTGTGTGAGGATCATGGTAAGAGCTATCCTTGTGGGTGTGGTGACTCCTGGAATTAGTTTTAGGAGAGAGTTTGCCCCATAGCTTGAGTGTCCAGCCTCCCTGGGCATTTCTTTGGGTTTGATGGATTTGGATTTAACTTGTAGAGCTTGCATCAATAGCTTCATCTTTGTTCTGCCCACATTTTCTGTTTGCTATGCTTTATTTTTTGAGGCTTTCTCTAATTACAATCGCTTTCTGTTTTTCATGGCAAGGATTTTCTCCCAAAAGTCATCAGATGCATCCTTAGTTTGTACAGCTATGTGGAAACCTACCAATATCAACCTCTGTTTTTGTGAATCTCAGCTTCCCTGTCCTTTGTGTCTTTTATTCCGGTTAAGCACTTAAAGGTATAGGGATCATTCTAGGATTGTGTGATCCCTATACCTACCTGGACATGTGTTTCTATAGTTTCCATTGTTGCTTATACTTGTACTGTTCTAGTAACAATGAAATTCTAAGTCGAGTTTGTGTATGTCTGATGTGGCAGATCAGTCACAACTTCCAAATACCTGGGGTGTGTATGTGGGGATTGGTTTTACCATTTTTTCTCTTGTGCTGACCTTTGTTTTTTATTCCTTCACTCATTGGTTCCAATGGGGGAGAAATTAGTTGTGCCAGCTCCAGGTTGTCATAGAGGGATCCCCAATCCTGGGGGCCCTGATGATCAAAACAGCTGTGGATTCATGGCTGTCTCCACACATACCTCACTGTTGCATTACCCTGTTTTAGGGCCCATTGCTGGTGGTACAGTTATAACCACAGAATTTTCTGCAGCTGTAACTGGGAAGTCTAGGGCAGATGCGGCCCTCTGCCAGCTGAGCTCCACCCCTTTCTAACCACCTTGGACAGTTGTCAAGGGGACTAAGGATTGCTTTTCCTGTATGTATAAGAAATATAGTGTATGGACATAAATGCAATTACTTTCTGAGGGGATTCTTGAGTTTTTAAAAAAGTTCCATATAAACAACTGTGGGTTTCTATGATATCTGAAGTATGGATATCTATTTTGTTCGTTCGTTAGTTTTCAACATGTCTAGAGAACAATCTATTTATTTATTTATTACATTTATATACCACCCCATAGCTGAAGCTCTCTGGGCGGTTTACAAAAATTAAAAAATTGAACATTAAAAAGTCAATATACAAAATGTAAAACCATAAAACATAAAACAGCTGATATTTAAAACATTTTAAACTTTTAAGCCTGGCCAAAAATTCAGTTAAAAACTCATCAGGGAGCTTCTTAAATCAGGTATTCCAGCTCACTCCAGACAGATTCATATATGCTAAGAGTCACATGTCAGTATTTAGTGATTTTTTTCTTGTTGTGTTTGTAGCCTATGTTTGCTCAGTGGAAAATAGCCTGAGTTTTAAAGGTCACTTTAACAATATCTTGCCATACAAAGATTTGGATCATCTTAGCAAGAGATTAGATACTGTGTTCTCCAGCATTGTCTGGTACCCTGGATTTTTCATTTGGATTCTCAAGTGAAGAAACAGGTACATGTAGTCTGAGGACCACCCTACAATGTTCACTGCCCTTGGATTTTTTTGGAGGGGCAACTTGCTGAATAATCTGTCTTCATTTAGGAATAGCACTGATGCTTTGGATATAATGTCTCTATAAAAAAGGAAAAGAGTTAAATGTTTGAGGATATATATAATATATATTTCTTACCTGCCTCACCCTCTGGATTGAGGCAGGGAACAACATCAATACAAACAATATAAAATACATAAAACTGATTAAAACATATAAAATTAATACATTATTAAAATCAACCAAGTCTTAAAATTCGACTTGGTAGGCCTGCCAGAAGAGATCAGTCTTTATAGCTCTCTTGAATTCTAGAAGACTGGTAAGTTAGAGGATCTCTCCCGGAAAGTCGTTCCACAGTCTGGGAGCGGCAGAAGAGAAGGTCCTCTGGGTAACGGTTGTCAGCCTAGTCTTGGCCAACTGTAGTAGATTCTTCCCAGAGGATCTGAGCATGCGGGGCGGATTGTATGGGAGAAGGTGATCCCGCAGGTAACCTGGACTCAAACCATGTAGGGCTTTAAAGGTAAATGACCAACACTTCGTACGTCGCCTGGAAACTAATTGGCAGCCAGTGGAGTGATTTTAAAACTGGTGTGATATGGTCACCCCAGGTGTATCGGTGACCAACATAGCTTTCATATTTGGAACTAGTTGAAGTTTCCGGACTAGGCACAGAGGTAGCCCTATGTACAGCACATTGCAGAAGTTGAGCCTCAAAGTTACCAGCGCGTGCACTACTGTTTTTAGGTCTTCCAACTCTAGGAAGGGGCACAGCTGGCGTATCAGCCAAAGCTGATAGTAGGCACTCCTGGCCGTCGTGTTTATCTGAGCTGTCATTTGGAGCGACGGATCCAGGAGCACCCCCAAGCTGCAGACACAGCCTTTCAGGGGGAGTGTAACCCCATCCAGAACTGGTTGACGTACCTCCAAACCCAGGTTGGGGCCTTTGACAGTAAGCACCTCTGTCTTGACTGGATTCAGCTTCAGTTTGTTTTTCCTCATCCAGCCTATTACTGCCTCCAGGCATTCATTCAGAGGAGGCACACTATCCTTTGCTGACGCTGTTGTCAAAGGCATAGAGAAATATATTTGGGTGTCATCAGCATACTGATAGCACTCAGCCCCATGCCTCCGGATGATATCTCCCAGCTGTTTCATGTAGATGTTAAACAGCATTGGTGATGTGTGGCGTACCTCTAGGTGCCATCCTAACAGCTCCTTCTCTGAGGAGCAACTGTCCCCAAGTCTCACCATCTGGAACCTGCCCGAGAGATAGGACTGGAATCACTGAAGCACAGTGCCCCCGAGTCCCAATCCCCTCAGGCGTTCCAGAAGGATACTATGGTCGATGGTATCGAAAGCTGCTGAGAGGTTCAGAAGTACCTGCAGGGTACACTCCCCCTGTCAATACTCAAGCGTAGATCATCCACTAAGGCGACCAAAGCGGTCTCAATGCCATATCCTGCCCTGAAGCCAGTTTGAAATGGGTCTAGAACACCTGTATCATCCAAGACTGCTTGGAGTTGAAAGGCAACTGCCCTCTCGATCACGTTGCTCAAAAACGGAAAATTTGATACTGGTCTATAGTTATTAAGATCCAGGGCGTCCAGGGAGGGCTTCTTTAGAAGCAGCCATACCATGGCTTCTTTTAGACAGGATGGAAAACTTCCCTTCCTGAGATATGTATTAATAATGTGTTGTAATTGTAGTCTAATTACATCTCCAACCAAGAAGGACAGGGATGGAGAGGGCAAGTTGTCCTCCTCACTCGTCCAAGCAGCTTGTCCACGTCTTTGGTACTCACCAGCTGAAACTGAAATGAGCATTTATTCCTAGAAGTAAACGAGGGTTATAGTTCCTGCATATGGAAAAAGCAACAATGAGAATTGTAAAAAACAACAATGCAATTTTTTAGATTGTCCAACAATCTGTTTGTTTTTGCTTAATGTGGAAGCCGTTTTTCTGCACCACTGTCAGTTCTTTGCATGCAACAGCCTGGAATTTTTTTCGTTTCAGTGCAAACTGGGTAAATTGTCCTAGTGTAGTTTTTTTTATAGCTCCCTCTAAAAAGGAGGTGATGAGAAATGTGGATGAAGAATATTGCTACTTCAATTTTGAGAATTAAATGTTTAGCATATTCATAATAGAAAAAACAGTACAAATACATGTAACAATTTCTTAATGAGTGATTATTCTTCTAGAACCTTAGTTCTTTTTTGGGGGGTTGTATGAATAGTGTGAAGATGGTGTTTTCATGGCTCAAATCCTAGTCCCCCAAATTGATTTCTGATAAACTCAAAGTGGAAAAAAGTGTTTGGAATTAGGGTTGCAAATATATTAATTTTGAGTTTATTATCTGCCTTTTAACCAATTAATAGATTACATTTTTATGGTGTTGAGACTTGGCCAAGCCAAGTAGAAAAGAAAGAGCTCCAGACAGCTGGTGCATGTTCCTCCTTCTAGTCCTTGTCCTAACTCTGGGAGTTCTCAGTGCTTGGTCGGTTTCCACTCTTCCTTTATGAATACTGGTTAATGCTAGTCTGGTTTCTATTGATTTGGTTGTATTTCTTGATTTGATTCTTGAAGAGTACCAACTTGGCTGGATAAAGGAGTAGGCCTGCTATTGGCCCAACCATTCATGGTTTTTGGTGCAATGTTAGCATAGGGAGTGTGAGCAGGGAGGCGGAGTGGCTGTAGTCCAGAAAATTCTCACCTTGCTTACTAGGAGCCCTGTCCAGTGGGCTCCCTTAATCAACTTAGTGCTGGGGTTTGGGGACAGACTAGGGTTGTGTTTATCTGTTGTCAACTCCAATACATCATGGACTCTTTGACTGAGCTCACAGAGGTGGTGTCAAGCCTAGAATTGGAAGCCACCCCCAGCATTTAGTGCTGTGTGATTTCAAAAGCCATGTTGTAATTTGATTCCCTATGTGCCCATTGGAGATTACAAGTCTAGCACTTATTTGCAAAACCAGGATTCTCTTTGTCCCATTTCCTTGAGGACCAACAAAAAGGGCTGTACTAGAAATTTATTTATTTACTGTACTTTTAAACCAATCAAAACTGAAGTTCTCTTGGTGATGTACAATATGGGAAAAAAACATACAGTACGAACGTTAAAACAATAATAAAACCACCAGCAACAAATAAAACCATTATAACATCATGCCTACCTCCCAAGAGGCAAGCCACAGGCAGCTCATTTAAATCTATCTGCATTTACCTTCTTTGTGGATCCCTGCACAACAGCTTCCTTCAGAACAGGGCTAGGGAAGGCACTGAACTTTAGGCAAAGGCTCTGAGTGAGAAGGGAAGCTAAGTAAAGTTAACCATTCCCAGCATTTCCCAATCTGATAATCTTGCTGCAAACTAGCGAAGCGACTTAGCTTTAGCCATGCTGCTTTCCTGAGGCAGTGCTTCAACTAGCCCAAGATTTTTTCTTTCTGTTAACCCTTCATTACCCTAAATAAAATTGGCAGAAGGCAACCTCTGCATAGTAATTTCAGGCACCATCCCTAATGCCCCCTTTCTTATGGAGCAGGTATGTAAAGGTGCCTGGCACATAGGAAAAACTAACAGATGTCAAGGCCAACTTGGCTGCTGTGGCTCAGAATGGCTGTCATGACAACCATGGGATTGTCCAGTGCGTTTCTGGCCAATAAATTCAGTATTTCACATGTTCGATTTGATGTTCTGTACTAGATGAGATGAAGGTAAACTGTGAGTGGGGGAGCTTGCTTTTATGAATTAAATAACCCACATTAATTACATTTTAGTTGATTAACAAAGTTGCATCTATTTTAAAATTCATGGCATAAGGAAAGGCTAAACAAGGAACATTGAGCTTGATTATGAGGGCTTGGAGGCTCCAGGATAGTGGTTCCATTAAAAAAAGTTGCATATCACAGAGAAGACAGAGGATCCTATACAAGCAGAGAATGTGGTAGGCAAGTGTTATCTCAAAATACTGGTAAGGCTGGAAATCATTAAAGCATGGAGCACAGAGGTTTTAGTTTACAGATTGCAAACATTTCAGCCAGGTGCGTGGTCGTGGTGAGGCTGTATTGATCTGTGCCTCATTACAACACAGCTTGAAAGATATCTCACACCATACCTTGAATTGTTCAATGCAGAATAGGGTTAGAGCAAGCATTAAATAGAAGAGTATAGGGAGATACATTTATTTATAATCTGATAGTGCATGGCAGGGGCTGAACCGATTAAATATAAGGAAAAACTTCCTGACAGTAAGATCTGTACAACAGTGGAACAGTCAACCTATGGAGGTTGTGGGTTCTCCATCTCTGGAGGTTTTTAAAAAGAGGCTGTGGACAGTCACCTCTCAGGGATGGTTTGATTGGATTTCTTGCACATTGCAAAGGATTGGACTAGATGATCCTTTTGATTCTATGATCACTTTTGAAATTATTGGTCACCTTTGACTGTATGTATATATTTCACTTTTCTTTCTGCCTGTATATTGTTAGTGAGGAAGATGTCTGATATGTTCATGGACTTATAGAAAAGGCATTTATCTTGACTCAATCCATATGGAGACAGCAGATTGTGCAAGAAGAGACAGAAGGTTTCATGAATGTGTTGGCTTAATTAGACTTAAGAATGAAAAGTTGAAAAGGAGACAACTCGTTCTTCCAAATTGTGATTTTTATAATTGCTCTTTATTGCCAACACGCTTAATTCAAGATCATTAGTATTTGATAGTTTGTCTGCAGGCTACACGATGAATTCTGAATGCCAGGTAAGGCTGCTTTTTTATCAGATCTGTAACTCAATATGTTTAATCTGAGATACAGAACTAAACTTAGGTGTGTTTTTCATCAAACGTTTGAATGCAATGCATAAACAATTTGTATCACATTGGCTCACATGGAAAAATAGAAAGTACAATGTCAAACTTGCTAAGTTTCTGTTTTGATTTGACACTTAAATTTGGAGTTTACACAACATGAGAAACAAGGATGCCAAATTGTACAAAAGTTTAGCTAAATTGACAAGATTGTCCTGTTTTGAGTTTAGATTTGCAACATCAATAAGCCATATGAAAACTCTAAGCACTGAAACTGAATCCCTCCCTAATATTAGCTGTGCTGTTCTGCCCTACCCAGAGAACTGAGTAACTGATGTTTTAAGTAGCTATACATGCGAACCTGATCCTACGGGATTTTCTTGACTCTGATTATTGAGTGTTAGTTTGCTGAGCTCCTAAAACCAGGCAATGTGCTAATGGATCCAGTGCAGTGCCTTAGGCTACAGTTTGCAACTTTCTCTGTTCTCTTCTTTAAAACAGAAGTGTTGCTCTTATTTGCTCTTATGCTAATCTCTGTTTTCATATACTACAACCTGAGGAACTCTTGGGTTTTGCAGCCTTGTGTTTAAACTGCTTGATAATGTAATGGCAAACTATTTTGCCATTTGCAAGAAATTAAAGTTTTAAAAGCAGTAATGCAGCATTTTTTTTTACCAAGCTGTAGTACTGCATTCATTATTGCAAATTAATGTGTTCGCATGATTCTACTACATCTTGTAGAGTTGATATTTATCACAAATTCTGGCTATAGTTGTTGGGTTGGTGTGGCATTGAGGTAGCATGGGGTAGGGGAAACATGAAGTGATGAATAACTCTGACTGCAGGTGGTCCCATTCCTTGATGCTTACAATTCCCATTTAGCACCCTTCCTCCCCTAGGCCTGTTTCCTCCTCCCTTAGATGATAGTCAGCGTTTTCAGATTTTCTCCAATTCAAAGCTATATTATTGTTTGTTATTTTTTTGGAGTGATTTTCAACTATGACACATTCTCCATGTTATGAGGTGAGAGGTAACTTTGCAAGTTGCACTACTGCTCTCTACTATTCATTGTTAGTGTTCTTATTTTTATTTTAACGGAATAAGCTGAAATCATATGATATTAACATTAAAAGATTTCTAAACCAGCTTTCAGGAGATAAAAACTCTCATATAAGGTAGTGTACAATTCTCAAACCTGATAAGATAAAATAATCTTCAAATACATACATTTCTTAAAATGAACAGTGCAAATTAATCCTAGGAAGAGCAATTAATAAAATACAGATAGTAATAAAATGGATTTAAAGATGAAGCCACATGAAGAATTTCTAGAGGGAGTGAATTCCATAAATGCCAGGTCGCCAATGGTAAATTAGTAGACATTTCTATTTTAATATGGTAACCGTTTTAATATATGTAACCCAAATCCATGGACATGATTGGACTTTTACCACTGACTTCAAAGGTAATGCTTTTCTTTGCGTTCAAACAAAGCTTATGTTTGGAAGTAGGATTTATACAGATTATATGCCTGATCATTTATTAGATTATTTAGGTTTAAACCAAAACATTTTTGTTAATTTCTTCATTTTGGGGGGTTTCACATTTCCCCCATGTTAACGCTTTGGAAATTACTGCCTAAAAACATGGCAAGCCTTAAATAGGTTTGTTTGTTTAGTACACAGACAAATTTAACATAATGTAACCAAAGTGTACAGTGATTATTTCCAGTTTTGAGAACATTGGTAAAGAAACAACTGTGTTTGTGTATATATTGCACCAGCATTCCCTTTTCTTTTCTAATGTACCCCTTCTGTCCAGAAGGAGTGGATATTGGCGGCCTGAAGTTTCTATTGTGTATTCACAGAAACCAGAAATTGCCCATAAACAGAATTTATTTTAAAAATGAATGTTGATCTTAGCAAGGAAATGGTATTCAGTGTCTATTTTCAGTTAATATGGAGCTATAATGGTAAATTAATTTTTTCTCCTGAAGAACTGAAACAATGGCGTACAGTTTAAGAATGAAGAATGGAAAAGGACAAATTAAAACACTAAATAGCGTCCTACATTTGGCCTATAAATTAGTAGTTTAGCTACAGTTCAGTCGCTATTGAAATAAAAGCAAGGAAATGTATCTCTGTTTCCAATAATTTTAAGCAAAGAACATGCTTTTTAGAATGCAATGGGTTAGTGAAATTCTCAGCATGAGTAGTGCGAATGTAGTGCTAGTAGGAGCTTAGCAGTGTGAATTACTGTTGCAAGGTGTGAAGTTAGCAGTGCTAAATAAAACAAATCGTGTTCTACTATGGACAGTGATTCCAGCTCTTCTGTCTCTTGCCATTTTATTTCTCCATGTTCTTTGACTGACTTAATAAAAACTAATAGCAAGGCAGAGATATTAGGGCTTGTAGTGTGATGGGGATAATTTCCTGTTAAACTAGGGAGCCTTGATGATGTGAAGCTCTTTCTGCAGTACAGCAACTTCCTTGACATCTACACCTGCTTGTAACTGATGTAAAATGTAGATCAGCAAACAACGACTTGGGTAATAAGGTACATGGCTCTTTTATAGCCGAAAGACCTTGTGTGGTTCAGCTGCTAAACCTTTGGGAGATGTTTGTTCCCCTCTGTTTTTCCATCTTCATCACCCTCTAAAACAATAAAACTTGTCCTTTTAGACTTTGTCTACTTTCCAAAACTACATTTCAGTTAACCGTTCTTTAGAGCTACATTGTGACTGTTTATTTCTCTCTAAGTTGAGGCTGCTGGTCATTCATTGCTTTTTTCTTGGGAGTATCAGAGTTTAGTCAGGGAAGGGAGGAAACCAGAGCTGAACTTGCCAAGCTAAAGTCCATAGCTCTGCAGTGATTAGGAATAATCAAGACTGTAAACTTCCAACATTTTTAGTGGCATAAACAAGGATGAATTGATTTAAGAAAAAAAGCCCAATTTAAATCACTTTCTTAAAGCTAAATTTTCCATTACTTACTTAGATCTTAAATAAAAGTGCATATTAACTGATTGCTATAAACATAGAAACATAATAGTTGTGTTCGGACAACACAATAGTCAACGATGGGGGTAATAATAAACTTGACAGTTGTTTATTTAGGGGGTGCTCCCCACACAATGTGATAATAACCAACTGTGGTGTGGATTAGGATCAGCATTGACTATTAGTTTGTGCTGTGTTAACTCACCCCTCACCCTCTTTCTCCTCCCTCAGTCCTTCCGCTAGTATCCCATCAGCCATTGCTGCCGAAAATCTATCCTGCCAGCAGGTCTAGAGCAGCAGCTACTGCTTTGACTGGTCTTGCCTTGTGAAATAACCAGTGGTTGCTGATGATATAACCAATGGTGCCCTCCACACAAGACAATAACCAACGATGGTTCAGATAGCCAACTCTGCACAGCGTTGGTTATTTACGTTTGTTATTTCGGCCAAATAACCAACCTTTGGTTAAAAAACTTCCTCCATGCAACATGATAACCCACAGTGGGTAAAATAACCAACAGTCAATTATTTTAACCACCTTTGGTTATTGTGTTGTCTGGACCCAGTCAATGACTTGCTAGAGTGGTGACTCTGAGCCAATTGCAGAGACCAGGTATTTACTAAGCATAAAATAGGCATAAAATTTCATCCATGTGACTCTATTGATGACACCTGTAGTGATTTTCAAGGATGTATTTTAAAGCATTTATACCTAGCTCTTCAGCTGGAAAAAATCAAGTGACTGCCCCAGTGCCTTGCTCTGACTAATCCTCAGTGTAAAGCATTGGGACGGGTGCTCCATTTGCCGCAGTAGAAAAGCAGCTAGCATGGTTCTCCAGAGATCTTGTTAGGCCCAAAGGCATTGCTTCATCAGAGCGAGGCATTGTGAGTGTGGTGGCCCTGGAGACCACCTGTGGCATCTCATTCACAATGCCTTTCTTTGAGGAAGAAACCCCTTAGAGTGAGGCAGTGAGTGTGGTGGAGGTAGCAGCGCTTCTTCCTGCCTCAGGCAGCAGGACATCCTGTGCTACTGATGATGATTGACAAAGATGTTTCCCCACGTTTCTTTATGAAGAGACCCAATCTAAAAGCTTCATTTCTATGAAGGAAATTAGTTCAGTTTTAAGAAGCTACATGTTTGGACTGAATTCATATTTCATTTTAAACCAGGTTATTTTAGAAGTATTTTAATATAGCTGAAACTTTAAAAATCCCATTTTGAAATAGCTTTATTTGCTTTATCACACACACACACACAATGTAACGAACATGGGCTAAATAAACTTTCCCCACCCAGTGATCAGGAATGTTGGGAATTGTAGTCCAAAACATCTGAAGGACAGGTTGCGGAAAGCTGAGTTAAACATAGCCTGAAAAATGTAAGGAAAACAAATCACACAGACAACTTGGTTAGGATCCGTAGTCAGTGGTTAGTAGGACATTCTACGAAGCCCAGCCACAGTTTGTGGACTCCTGCCTGAACATTTCATAGTAGGCTAATAGAGGCTCTAAATACATTGAAGAAGCCAACAACTGTATCAAATTTCCTGACTTAAATAGAAAGATACTGGGGAAACCTAACTATTCAGCAGCCTAACTGAAAACAAATGAATATCACTAGCTTTATGAGAAACTGAAGAATTGTTTTTTCTTGGGTTGCATTTGTCTAAGGCACACATGATTTAAAAGGTAATTTTAAATTGACTTTGCCTTGTTTTTAATCCAGACATTTCTGGTTCTCTTTGGGCTTGTTCCAGGAGCCCTACATCAAAATTTGGTATCATTAGTCCATGAGCTGAATATCATTATTGTGTACTGATCGCAACCTAAATGGAGAAAACACTGGCATATAATATAGACTGGAAAAATACGAAGCCTCAGGGCGGTAGGAGCTACTTTTTCCTTATATCAAATCTAAAATACTTTTTTCCTATGCATATTATACACATTTTGCACCTTCTATTTTGCAACTTTTCCATGACGTTCCCACATTATTTCAGTGCATTGTGGTTCTTTCTGTCATTTTTAGCCCCTGAGAGCTCAAATTTGGCAAAATGTATGAAAATTACAGCCCCAAACACTTACACTGTCCAGGTACAAATTTAAATTTTAGGGCTGTTCCTTTAAAATGTGTGATATAACAAAACTGTAGGAAATTTTGTAGAGAACTTTTAACCCAATGTCCATGGATTATTGTCTACCAATAAAAAAAATGCAGAGATTACATAGTAATTTCCTAAACATTATTTTCCAGTTTGCCTCACAGCCTACATGTTTCTGGCACCTAACTTGTTGAGTCCTAAAATGCACAGCTTGTGCTCTCCTCAGAAAGAATTGAAGTGTTGTAACTTGATGAACAATAGGCAAAGTACTAGTACCTTATTGAAGAAAACAATTTCTTGATCAACAATTTTTTCAGTTGTAGTTAGGGATATTGTGAGGATTCAACTAGGGTCGCTCAATTTAAGCTCCAGCAGGGATTTCTGCTAGTCAAAATGGGCAAAGCCCCCCAAACCTTGATTGGCTCACACTCCACTCTTCTGTTACCTAGCCCAAAGAAGAATGTGCATATCCTCCTTGCTATGCAGCAGAAGAGTCCTTCCAGGCTCCCCCATCTGAGAAGAAAAACCTTGGAAAGTGCAGGTTCTTCCTGATGTCTCCAGGACAGATCACACCCACTTTAGGACAACCTTCTGGCATGAGAAAATGTTTGGCTTCAGGACCCTTGCTGTTGGGGTGCTCAAGCCAATTAAGGTGGCACATGCTCTCTCGCTCTCTCCTGGGCCAGGGCAGATGGGAAGCCCTCTTCTCCTAACTGCCATAGAAAGGTGTGTTGACATAGAACTTCCAGAGTGCCCATTGCTCTGGTTTATCCTGGCTGGCCAGGAAGAAAATAACTTTTTGGGCTGGCCAGCATAAAGAGAACCGGAGTGTTGAATATTGAGCCCTTCCCTCAAGAGGCTTGGTGGGGCCTAGTTTTTTTGGTGGGGGGTTTGATGGGGTGAACAACAATGTGCTCATGCATCCCTACTTGTAATACATGTAATGCTGCTGAATCAATTATTTCAGAAGAACCTCTTGCTTATTTAACTGTGCTTTAAGTTAATATATAAGATGCAGTTTATTTGTACTTAGCGGAAACTTGTATTGAAGGCCCAGGAATTTGTGGCTGTACTGATTTAAATAATATTACTGATGATGATGTCTTAACTTCCTGTTCAAAAGCTATGTTATTGCAGTGATTCATTAAGCTAATACAATCTGAGATGCTCCCACAGTCTTACAACTGTTGATAACAATTTGTTAAAAGCACTTGAATAATGGATACTTAGAAAGTGGAGAATCTTGGAAACATAGAATTTTGTCTAGTACAGTTTTGTTGCCTGCACTAAATTCTTTTGATAAATATGCAGTATTTGTCATATTTGATACTGGGAATAAATATAACACTATCAACCTCACATTCCATGATTTTTTTATATTAGCCTTAAGGGATAAAAGGATTTTAATTGCTACTTGATTTAAGACAGGATGATCAAAGTGACTTAATGCGTTTGTTCCAACTCCTTTTTGGCAGGCTTTCAAAGAGATGCTGTATGCAGCTCAGGACCAGGCCCCTTCTATAGAAGGTAAGCAAGCTATAATTTTTCCCTTAGTAGTTTTGAACAAAGTAATTTCAAACTGGCCTTGTAAAAAGCCTGAGGCTATATTGCACCCATGATCTTCCTTACTCTTATTTTCCTGTTTTATTTTAAGAATCCAATTTAAATCTTGACTTTACATCACTGTTTTGTGTATACTTCCAAAATTAAGTTCCAGAAGCTTTGTTTATATCACAGACTTTAAAAAAACCCTTCATTTAGCTGGCTAGAGCATATTGAAAGTCTGGAAGTGATATGATCATTGTTTAATTCCTCTCTTTTTTCACATTAACTGATGTATATTGCTTTTCATCTTGTTCTCCATGCTTGTTAGCACATCTAACAGTTGAGCACACAGGCATTAGACCAGTGATAGCCTTTCCATTTTATCCACCCCAAAATGCTGTATTCATATAAATATAGCCTGGTTATTGCTCAGTTGCATAATGTTTCATGCAGGTCAGTTCAGGGGGAAGGTAAGTGAGCGAACAGCAATAGGTAGACACATCTTTTTAACAGAAGAAGCAACAGTAGGGAAAAGTGGGTGGGGAAGAAGAGGCATAAAGAGGACAGGGAGGAGAGACAGGCAACTAGAGTGATGACTTCTTAGTGGTTGCTGAAACATTCCAGGAAAGATGCTCCAATTTCTTTGGAAGCTTCTTTGCTACAGTATTTCTTATTTCACATTGAGGAAGTGCTTCCAGCCACCTTGTAATCTTTGGTGCAGTCTGAGATTTCCATTTTTGTAGAATGATCAGTGTTATGGATTGGTGTGTGTGACTTTGCTTACTGGTGGATCCCCTTCTTTACAGAAGTTTTCCCCAAAATAGTTGTTTGTAGAGTGACACCAGTTAAGATGAACCTCCTGATACACTGTGCAGCTGCTTGTGGAGTTTCTAAGCCCTATTGCCAAGGATTCCTCCTTTTAGCCCAGCTCTAGGAAATAATATAAAGAAAGGTGTTTTGGATTTTCTTGCCAAAGTCCAGACAAACAACTTAACAAAAAGCTTGTAAACATTGGAAGAATATAAGATTTGCAACTGTGCGATCTTTTGCATGGGAAAGGCTTTGAAGAGAAATTTCCTAAGGCCAAATATAAAAAAGGTATTTATTGGGAGCGGGGGAGGGAAAAATAAGGCAACAATGGTGCACACATAGAATTCCAAATAAAATCAACAAAGTTGATCTAACATAGCTAGTTACATGTTACTTATTTGGGTGGAGTCTTGGATTTCAAAGCATAGGCTGAGTTTATTGCAGGGAGGATAGTCTGAGTGAGAAAGTGGTACGTGTTTTGTCTACCTCCACGTCTTCCCCAGTAGGGGAAGGCATGGGGCATTTGAGCACCCTGATCACGGTGTGGGCTAGAAGGACTCCGCATGGTGCCTCAGCCAGGGAGTCTTAGGTGCATTTGGGCTTAAAACTGGGGGCACTGAAGCTTGCCTTCTGGTCAAGGTGACACGTAGGAGTGCTGCTCCACCTGATTCCTCAGATGCGGATGAACAAAGCCAATTCAATCCCCTTCACTCCTCTGTCGGAAGGAGGAGCGAAGAGAACTCAATCAGCTCAGTATTGTGCAAGGGAGGAGCTGAGCCATTGCCTCAGTGGGCTTTGCTCCATCTGGGATTTTCCTAGTCAAAGAAAACCCAAGTGGAGAAAAGCAGGTTCCCCAGTCGAAGCACCAGTTGGAGGAACTCCAGCTTTCACTTCTGCTCTGATGTCATTTGATCCAGATGTGGCAATCATGACCCCACACGCTACCTTATCCCTGCTCTAGGGAGTAGTGGAGAGCGATGTCAGAATATAAGGATTTGTCACAGTCAGCCAGTTATATTTTCCAAACTGGAGTCTAAGTCATCGGGAGGTAGCCCGTGATCACATTTCTTTCATTGCAGTCAGCGAGGACCCTGCATGTAAAACAGCCTTTTGATTTAGCCTGTGCTGTTTGTAATTTGTTGCAAGCCAAGGCTGGGAGTTAGCAATATGTTCTATGTCATAGGTGTTGTAGTAAAATGAGAGAGTTTACACTTAAATGGATAAACAGTTCAAAAAACAAATTCTAACTATCTAATTGAAAAACTTCCTAAGTGGTAGAATGAAGTGTGTATCAGTGGAACCTTGCATTCAACGAGCTACACTGTTCTACACTGTTTAACTTAAGCAATGTTGCACTGTTGCTCAAGGTTAAAGCCGTGGTAGAAATGGGGATGAGAGTAATATGAGTTGGTCAACATTGAACTCAAAAGAGATATCCAGTCGTAATTTGCAGGAGTCAGTTCTGGATCTGAAACTGGTCAGCATCTTCATGAATGATGATGGTAGAATGGGCATTTGCAAGAAACTAGGAAGGCTTCAAACTCTCTAGAGGGAAGGCTAGACATTCTTGCTAAAGGCACAGCTAGTCTGGCAGCATGAAATTTGGAGAGGGCAAATGTGAAATGCTGTGCATGGGATGGGAAAAAACTCTGAAGGTTGTAAGTTTTTATTGATAGGTGCACTGAAAAATTAAAAGAGATTGGACCATTCATACACTTTGAACTAACACTTGTCAGTATGCCCCCCCCCCGGTTCAAAACCCTGGACTCCTGACAGTGGTGTCTGAACAGGAAGGAGTACTTGGGCGGGAGGGTGTAATTGTTGCTGGTGCGGGCATCTCAATCACTCCTTTTCATTCAGCCACCACACACAAGGAAACACACAAGCATAACTTCAAGGTGTAATAACAGGAGGATGAAATTGACAAGTAGGAGTTACAGGCTCCCCCCTCCCCCATCGGGGCTCCTTTTTGGAGCATTAGTGCTCAGGTTACGGTGCTTCAGTGAATTTGTGTAAATCTCCCTGAAAGTAATAAAATAAAAATGTTAGATGGACTCAAAATCTCCCTGTGAAAGTGGGGGAAAAGGTGGCTGAACAGAATGGAGTGATTGGGGCATACGTAGTAACTACACCTGCCTGCCTCAATGGCTCTATCCTGTTCAGCCACCACGGTTGGCTTTTGGGGAAGTGTTGAATGAGGAGAAGACACGGACAAGTGCCAGTTCAAGGCGTAATAGTGAGAGGATGACATTGACAGGTGGAAGTTACTGCATCCCCTTCGGTGCTCCTTTTTGGAGCAATTTCTTCACTCACAACCCTTTTTTCTTTTTTGGTATTCCACTTTGACATTTCTCTTTGACAGAAGACTCCCAAAACTGGCAAAGAACAGGCTGAAGTAGAGTAGGTAATATACAAGGAAACTGACAAAGCTACTGCCGTAGACTATACATAGTGGACAGGTAAATCTGTGCACTTGAAAAAACAATTTTTAATTAAAAGAATTATGAAACCATTTGCATACTTCTGAAGCACTGAAAATAGAAGGGGGGAAGTTGGAAGCGAAGTAAGTGCTCTGAAAAGGGGTAGCAATCAGAGCAGGAACGGGAGCTGGGAAAGGATATGAGAGGGGTTGCCATGCAAAGGACACTGGGATATATGCAAGGAACAGACTGGAGGTCTGATGGGGAAAGAAGCCAATCCAAGCTGCCTTGTGCCAGATCATCTGTTGGGAGTAACATAGCTTGTTCAACGAGCAATGAAGCCACTGTGGCTTATTCCCAGGATGGTTTAACATGACATGCAAAATGGGCCTTCGTGTTCTCATGAAAAGCAAAGGAACATGGAGCACCAACATTACTCTTGGACGCTCTCACGAATGGCTCTAAAATCATTTTTTGAGTTTCCCAGATCTTGAATGAAATAACGCAATAAAATACCACATTTACTAAAATGTACATTTGACTTTCAGATGGCTCTCCTGCTTATACAGCAGCAAAAACATCTGGAAGTCACACATGTCAAACTAGAAGGCATTCTTGATATTACTAATGAAAGCGCCTCCTATCTTTTTCGCATTTGTTTCTTATGCTATGGTGTCATCAGCAAACTTGGCCACTTCACTGCTCACTCCTAATTCCAGATAATTTATTCTCCTGCTCTCTGTAAACTTCTCATAACAGGGAAGTCACAAGGAACCTTTGCTCTTCCAGTAATAGAACTGCAGTTACTTGAATGAAGATAAACCATAAATTCGATAGGCATGCACCAGTCTGGTGACTAGTGCTTGTTTCTTGGATTTTTTTTAAAAAAAGGATTTTCCCTAGTACAGTACTCGTTACATTATATTCTTCGCAAAATGCTTGTGCACTTATTTTTTAGTAAATCAATGAGTTCTGTATTGAAGTAGGTTTGCACTGCAACTCTCATGCAACTCTACCCTTTTTGACAATTAAAAGAATATACCTTAATACTTTTTCAGCTGTTAAGAGCACATGAAAACTGCAATTGTGAAGAAATGCAGGGTCCTAATTTTACAGTTTCAAATTGGAGGCAGGTTTAGGGCATGCACTGCTTTCAGTTTGGTTAACCTTGAAACATTTGCTACTTCTGTTTCCTCTGCCAATTTTAACTAAGAAATGTAATGATTGTTTACCAAAATGGTAAAATGCATTTATCTAGAATGTTAGGCAAAGGAATGAAATCCCATACTTGCAAAGCAAATTGTGTTTTGCTCTTTTGCCCCTCAGTAATACATGATGCTGGGCATCGACTGATTATTTTTACTTGGTTAGCAGATGTGCCTGTATCTCCCCAAGCTCCTTGGAATTCAGCTCTTCTCAGTAGCAGTGAAGTTTAAAGCATGCCTGTAAATTATTCATTCTGATTATCTGCCTGAATGGCCAGAGTCCACACTTGATATTTTCCCCAGGATCTTTGTTGCTCTAACGGTTGTGTTGAATGCTTTTAAAAGAACATTAGAGGAGGAAAATAATATGAAACGTGTCCTTTGGATAGGATTGCCAGATTTAATGTATTTGACAACTTCATGTAGTCCAGATAAACATTAGCTTTATTTATTCTCAGTATTTTTTTCTGTTCAATTCATGTATAATTGTCTTTTAAATAGATTTTTTTCTTTTGGTGTTAAAGATCTTGATTTTCAAATATGGATGACTTTCTCCCAGAAGAGACTTACTTAAAGAACCAGTATGCAAATGTTCCCAAAACAACCAAAGGAAAATAGGGTCATTGAAATCAGACTAAGGCGTGTGTAAGATGTTTAAACTGATAAAAGAAGCATGTGTGTGTGTGTGTTTGTGTGAAGATAGTCGTCTATCTGTGCTGGAGGGCATGCATTTTTGATATGTTTGCATTTCTATTTGCGAAGCCTTTTCTGCTCACTTGCATTATGCTCTTGATGAGATGAGGGAGGCAAGAAGTCATAAATAAACAGCCTTGTAAATATGCCCACAAAGGATATTAGCTTGGCACACTAAAGGTGCTTCTAGACATGTTTTTATTGTGTATTCACCCGGTTAATTCATGAATTTTATAGGGGACTGAGATATGGGACCTGTTCAGACAACACGCTAAACCATGGTTAGGCCGCTAACCCTTTTGCAGCAAATGGATAGTGTGTTTAAACTGTGGCTATGTAGGAATGGTTCACGTGACACACTAAGTCATGGTTCTTACGGCAAGCTAAGCCATAATGTTTAGTTCAAAATGCTTAACCACCATGGCTTCCTCTTCTCCATGGCCAGCATAGAAGCACGGGGTGGAAGCCTCTTAGTAAGCTAGTAAAAAAAAAAAAGTCTTTTACCAAATGGACAGGGGGGAGGAGGAATGGAGTGATCTGTTCATCCTCTGTCAGCATAATCACTTGCCTGCGTGGAATTCTTTGTCACTTATGTCTACGAGGGAAGTTGTTAAATTCTAGGCTGTGTTACAACACGTTACTGACTTGAATGGGCTTGATCAGTACTGTTACTTGATGGGGGGGTTTTAGACTTGATTTTGGTCTGATATTTTTAATATTCAATTCTCCCCTCCTCATGTATGAAAGTAGAATAAACCAAGCCTGCTAATTCCTTTGGTTATGCTGGTATTGCTCCTATGTAGGAAATTAATGGAAACACTGCACTTTGAGGGAGTGAGTTTCTGTGGGGATTTCTCTGTGTAGTAATATCCTTAGCATGAAAAAATTCCTTCAGGAAGAGATTTGATAAAGGGCAATATGTATGCCATTAAAATGAGTAGAAGAGAATGTTCAACTCACTGGTTTTAGGGGCAAAAGTATCTTAGATTGGCGCTGCTTCTGTGCCTCACTCTCTTCTTCCTGTTTCATACTGGTTGGATTTGGATGTCATGTTAACCCATAGTTTGGTATTACGTGAACCAGTAGCTTCAGACTTGTGTATTCCCCACTTCTCCACTTGTGTGCTGCAATTTTCAAAAAAGACTTATGGTTTCTTGGCAAACCATGGTTTGCTATAGAGTGTAAATGCAGCAAACTATGGTTTGGTGCTAGCTTGTGGCAAACTATGGCTTGAGGAAACAATAGTTAATCTTAGCAGCTTTGTTGGAAGTCTTTCAGGAAATCCTAGTGAAAGGTATGGGCTTCATTTCTGCTCATTCGCTGCATTTTGGGACAATGTTCTTCAGGTTATGGCTGACATAACCAATCAGACCATAAGAAAATGTAAGGCACTGCTACTACTGAAACTATAAGGGACAATGAATTTTTATTGCCCCAAAATTTTAATCTTATTGCTTTTAGTAGCACGTATTGAAACAGCCAAAGGCTGGAAAGACTCCACTGCGCTATCCAGAAGTGGATGACTGGACCAGATGTGAAATGTAATACTCCATGAAAAGCTAATTCATAAGTTAAATGTGGTTAACTTTAGCCACATTTAGACACCCTTGATACCTGTTAATCATTTATTATATATGCAAACACATTATAGGTCATATCTGAAATCCTGGAAAAATCCATTTTGGTGCTGTGGGATTTGCCTGTTTTCTACATTTCTGTAATATTGTTGTATGCTACTTGCTTATATTCACTCACGACACTTGGTTGGAATGCAAAGTTTTGTTTTACTTTGATTACTTGAAAAATAAAATATCAGTTATATGAAGGAAAGAATGGCAACAACATGTTGCTAGGAAGAGACCACAGTATTAAGGTTGCTGTAGAAGTGATGAATTCTCACATCACCCTAATAAAAATACAGGTATACAAATCTGACATAAGTGGTAGTGGTTCACTGATTATTGAAATGACAGAAAGCTCAAGGTGCATAATTTGCCACTTTTAAATCAGTGTTGCGGTATCTATAAATGTTCATGCTGGCAAGAACGTGAAAGAGCTGCCTTATCTGACAATTGTAGTATTTGGGGACATAATTTTCATGCGTTGGGGTAAAACTTGTTAATAAAGCCCCTTAGAATGACAAATGCCTCCAGGTTCTGCTAGTTTAGCATGGAAAGTTGCTATGAACAACTCTGCATGCAATACTTTGTTGATGAGGTATAATTTCCTTTGCTGTAAAAATGTAATTCTTTCAGTTGCTGTTCAGTCGTTTCATACCTTATGCTTTACTTAATATTCAGTATAAATGTGAATTACTCCATTCTGTTCTTCTGTTTGAATGATGGAAGCTGAGAAGAAGCAAAATGGTCTTGAAATACAATCTTATTTGGCCAGATAAGGATATTCCTTCAAACCATCATCCTGAGAAAGTAAGCCCTTGTGTAACACGAAAACCCCCACTCCCTTGTGATGCTGTCTATGACAGCGATGCTAGTTTCATTTTGTTAATCTGCTTAAAGGTCTTACCATGTGGTGGTTATTGCAGGATGGCTGCCAAAGAGAGTGTTTGGATAGCGGTATTTTATGATCAGATATTTTTAAAGTAAACAGGGACACATGCAGAGTAAAAGTCAAATACTTGGCTTCCTTTTGCTCCCACCTTTTGCAGATATGGGACTTGGTGGTACCCAGGTTAATTTAGAAATGAATATTGGTACATTCTTTTATAATTAAATTAGCACATGAAAACCTATCCTCTATTGAATTGGATATGAAGGAGACAAAAACATTTGATAAGAGTAGATTTTTGGTGAGCCTGTTGATAGAGACTGCCTTCATATCTGTACAGAGCTTAGAATGTTTTATGTGTTTTATAACTCCTGCAGTCCATAAATATTAAAATGTTCCAGTATTCCAAGAGCAACTAACCACTACAGGATCCTGTTGGAGGAAGGCAGTTTGTGCCAGTCAGTTGTTTTTTGTTGAGTTCCATTTCTGGTGGGAAGTCCTTATCTGGCAGGGGAATAGCAATCACCAGCAGCAGCTGAAAGGTTTATTTACGTAAGAATTGTTTTAGCAGGGTACAAGCAATAAAACACAGTAAAATAATACAACATTGACAAAACGTAATAAAATAGAGAAGTAATAATTTACACAAAGTAACAAAAAAGGATTCAAAAGCCTGACTGGAGGGGAGTGGGGCATTCTGCCCTAGAGTGCAAGAAAGCATCCTCAGATTGATTGTGTCTGTGTGTAATGGGCACTGTTGTGATGGTTCATAAAGTAACATTCATTTACAGATATATGCTTTACAGGAGATTGCTCCATTTCGAGCAGAACCTTGTCATGGCAGACAGTTTTGATAACTGTATTTTGCAACAATCCATACTAGAACTTTGGCATGTGCAGTTTTTCTCACCCCTCCATAAAAAAAACTGTATCTGGGTTCCTTCTTTGACACAACTGTTAAATAAGTACCAAGCCTGTCTGCACGTCTGTGCATCATCAAGCAAAGAGGAGAGAGTGGCATAAGATTCAGAATCAAATGCAAGTCCCATATTTGCAACAGAGGCGGAAAAAGGATAGGATTAGTGTATTTTTGCCACTGTTGCATTGCTGAATTTTAGTGGCATGGTGGGGGACTGAACAGAGGCCTGTTGGGGTCTCATGTGGCTCACCCCTGGTTTAATGGCTGTTCTTGGATCTGAAAATTTAGAGAAGGCAAATTGCCCCAATTGTTGGGCTGCCATCAAGAACACCATTGAAATCTTGCACATGGATGGTATTGTCAAGGTTGCACACTCTGTTGATCTTAAAGTTCTTAATGACTTGGGCAGTATACTTGCTAGAAGGAATCACCTCTCATTTGTTCCATCATTACTTTTATTGGTAAAATAAAGATAATAAGGAGCCAGTATGTAGACAGTGGAGCACTGGTGCAGTTTGCTGTCACTCCTGTGAGAAGTCAGATCCTGCACCAGCTTGAACCTTCTAAACAAGTTCTATCTAGATTGTGTTAGACTAAATGAGTCTTGAATTTAGAAGATAAATGATGGTCACCAGGCCCTGAATGGCTAGGAGGTGTCACAACCATTTTCCTAGCTGGACCTTGTGAAAGGCATGTTTGGCCAGTGGCCATTGCTTCCTGGTGTAGTTATTTAGCTGGAAGCAGTCTAAGGCTCTGCCAAACTTTCCTAATATTGCGTTTATAATTGGCATATGTTCATTTTTTCTAATGTGCTTGTGAAGTGGAAAATTTTCTATGGAAAAATAAAGCACTGGAAAAAATTCCATCCCATGTTGCTAGTTGTTTGCCCCACAGCAGCCAGCACTATGGAGAAAAGCACTTCTTGATAGTTTAGACAGAATCTACTAGGGAAACATTCAAATGAAGAGAAAGAATTAGTTGCTCCCTTTGTGGCGTTGCTATGAGAAAACAAGTTTCTCAAAACTGAACTCATGGCAAGTGTCCCTATGACCTACTCAATAACATAGATGCACTTGTAGAAGACATTGTAAGCTGGACTTGCAAATACTTATTTTTTGTTCTGCAAACTTCAATGAATGAGCATGAGCCCCACAAGAACAGCCTGAATTTGATGTGTGTTCCATCATGGTTTCCTCTCTCTTCTCCACCTGTACCCCACTCCTTGCAAGATGCCCAGAAATGAGAAGTGCTGGAGTGGAGAGCAGGATAGTTTAGATTTAGCAATCCCTATGCCAAAACCTGGCCATACTAGCAGCTGAAACCTCATGTTCCTCAGTCATGCAAATATTAAAATGTGCATTGTACTGTGTCATGGGTGAGTAGGTGTGCTAAGGATTCTTCATTGGCTATGAATAATAAATGTGGCTTGATTGCGTTTTTTTAAAAAAAAACATGAAAAATGAAATCTTGCCATATAAATGAAATCTGGCATTGTACTTTTTCTGTATGAAAAGGACACAGTGTGCATTTTTAATACATGTGGGGTCTGTCTTTGAATTATGTTGAAACCAATGATTGTAGAGAAATGCCAGCCCACTTCCCTATTTTATTCAAGTTGCAATGTTTGCCCTGGACAGGAAATGTGGTTTCTGTTTGTTGTAAATCAAACGCGTTAAGTAAATTGTGTGAGTTAAGAAGGAAGGTTTAAGGGAATTGTATATTCTTTAACATTGCTATTGCTAAATTAATTGTACCAGATTGGAAAGATTTCAAAACATATACCCTGCTATGCTACAGTATAGTGGGGGCTGTTTGGTTGATGCCACATTGCTTGAATGCTGATGGTTTTAGAAACATGTCACTAATCAAGCATGAAGCTTGGTGATAAGCCACAAGGGTACCTGTCCTTATATCCCTTCAACAATGTGAAGGATAAGTGTGAGATAATTCAAGTAGAAGGTTACTGGGTTCATCTGTTTGCACATAATTGGAGCCTGCTAAGTAGCTGGATTATGGCCTTAATGTTGAACAACATTTTTGTTTCCTACTTCCAGGATCATTGCATCTGGTTGGGTTTCATAACTGGTGTGTAAAAATCTGTAGTCTTGTTTGCCACTGAATGTAAATAAAGCCTCTTAAGATAACATATTAAAAGTGGCTCAACAATTTTTGGATCTTAGTTGCCTTTTCCAGAGCCCCTACAGTAGAGTCCTGCAATTTGAATGGTGTCTAGTTGAAGACATGCATTAGCACATAGATGTGCTAAAATTTAATCTCTGAAGAGGTGCTATCTTTGCTTAGACTTGTCCGGTTGCAAATCAGTCATATGACATGGAATTTGTTTCCCTTGAGCTATAAAAGCAGAGTCTGATGCAACCCAGCTGCCAACCAGGACATGCTGATTCAAGAATTTTGTTGCTGCCTAAAGTTTTTTCTAATTATTTTTAATTTTTCTCTTTATAATACCGTATTTTTTTGATTCTAAGACACCATTGATTGTAAGACACACCTTAATTTCAGTACCACCAACAGAAAAAAAGCTTTGATTCTAAGAAAAAATTAAAATAAAATAAAACCTTTGCTTTGTGCAAAGCGCGGGAAAATTCAAAAACTGCAATTTTAAGTCGCCATCGATTCTAAGATGCACTCCATTTTTAGAGACGTTTATATGTGGGGGAAATTGCATCTTAGAATCAAAGAAATACAGTAAATGTTTCTTATCTGGTTTTAAATCCAAAGCTAACACAAGCAAGTTAAAGCCTATGTATCTTGTAAAACAGACTATACAACTTTCGATCAAACACATACTATCTTGCTTGGTGTAATTCAGCTTAGCTCTTGTTGTGCCTTAAAATGTCATTGCCTTCAAGACTACCTACATCTGTCAAGCACATTTGGAGGTAATGATCCCACCTTGCTAAATTATGATTAACAAGCCAAGAGTAAGTGTCAAGCCTGCATCTGCCTGCTTTCCCCTTGCCTGTTCCTTCATCTCTTCCTGCTTAGCATGTTGGCTTTGGTACTTCAGTCCTCCTGTTTTGTTTAAACCAGTTCCCAGTTATGTCCAAAATGAGGAACTCTGGTTTAAGCAGTCCAGAACTTAACCTCTGAAGCTAGCATTTGTAGGAGGAGCAAGGAAGACGTGTGTGGGCCTGACTCTCATTTTTGTGGTTTCACAAGCTGAGATTATTATGTCTGAATTAAGGTAGAACTATGGATGTAATAGGCTATTTGAATTGACCAAATTCACACCATCAAACAAATGCACATGGGAGTTGTTTGAGCACATGGGAGTGAGCGAGCATGCTGGTTCCTACCAGCTTCCACTTTCCTGAACACAGGAATTGCCCTTCTTGGATTGTTATTGTTACGAACTGGAAATTAAACAACCCGGAATTAACTGTTATGTACAAACTAGGTCATTATAAATGTGCCAAATCCCATCTAGGTTTGCCTTGAGAGACAAACGATCCAAAGTGTTAACATTGTTTGTTGTGTTAAAACTCTTATGAGTTGTTTGTCCCTCATCTACCTGGAGTTCCAGGTTCAGACTAGGTTTTAAAAACACACACACACACACACACACACACACACAGTGACTCTCTTGCTCTCTCCTTACCATTCACAAAGAAACCATGGTTTGTTTAATTATCCAGACAAGGTCATACTGTTGTCATGGTCAGATGTGCCTCTCAAGAACACAGGGACAATTGTCCCAACTTGATCAGTTGCACATGGGTGTTATACTAACTTAGCACTTGGCCCTTCTTGGCAAAGATACAGTGAGTGGTTATCAGGAAAACAGCTTTTGAAGTGGCTGCACCCTGACTTTGGAAAGAGGCTTGTCTGATGCCTACTTTGATGTCCTTCCAGTGCCAGGCAAAGACCTTATATTCCCAGGGTTTTATACTGTTAAAAAAAATCTGTTACACTTCTTCGTAATACTATGTTTATAAATTGACTGTGCTTAGCCACAGGAAGAAGGACTTCCTCTCTTCTATAGACATCCCAAAGGACTACCCTCACACACCCATAAAGACCTCTCACCCCAAATACTGTGCTTCAGACAGAGCAGTTCCAATTTTATGCCCTCCCATTTTATCTGGTATTGGCAGCCAGAGTATTTACGAAGATTCTAGTGAATCTTCTAGTTCTTCTCAGATCCCACAGAATCACAGTCCGTCTTTACCTGTACAATCTGCTGACCTGCTTGCTCAATAAGTGTTTTCAGATTATGAAGACACTAGTAGTCCTACAATCCCATGGGTTCCTGATCTATGAGAAAGAGCACCTTATCTCCGTTCCAGACTCTTTTCCACCTCAGGGTGATATTTGACTCAACCAGGGGCAGGATGCTCTTAACTCCGGAATGTGAGATTTCTGTAAGCCAATATGCCCCACAGTTATCATGCAAGGCCAGAGCGCATGTATAGAAGCTTTGAAGGCTGCTGGGAATGACAGTTTCTTACCAGGACTCTGTTCAGTAAACAAGTCCAGAACGCTGGATCATGTGCTAACATGAATGGATTCATATATACTCACACACACCGAATGTGTTGGGCTATAGGTTTAAAGTATCCTTCCTTATCTCTTTTGCCTGGTAGGTTAGGTAGTGGTGACTTGTCTGGTTGAGGGCAATAATTCTTTGGTTAACCATCAGACTACTGTGCAGCTTTTTAATTTCCATAAAACTATAATCTAAAAAATGTGCTGCCAGCTTTAGAGGATGATTCACTGACCACCTAAAGTAAATGGTTCAAAGGGGAGGGAAGGAGAAGGAAGATGATGGCCTGAGATAATAACAGAAGTAGTAAAGATCAGCTGTCATTTTAGCTTCGGAGAATACCAGATAAAATACCAGATTCTCTTATTGTACCAGCTTTCTTCTCCTATTGTACCAACCTCCTTATGAACCTTACCAGGTGTTGTGTTGAAATGATATCATCTCCATAAATATTTACATGCTCTCTTCCTGCTATGTGAAAAATATACAGAAACGGGGAGGGGGGAGGAGGATGTACTAGGCAAATGGAATCATGTGGCGTATTTGCTGTTAACAACACAGAGACCTGGTTCGCATGTAACGATAACCATCGGTTTCAAAACTGGTGGGTTGTCTGTATGCATGAGAGAGTAGGCATGCTGAGTGTGACATCTGAACCCAGACCACTGGATTGATTAGCCCCTAAACAACCCAGCTGTCTGGGTTCGGACTTCATGCTCAGCAGGAGCCGATCGTGGTTTGCTGAGTCGATCGTGGGTTGTGGAATAAATCGGAAGAGGCAGACACTAAGTTGTTGTTATGTGTGAACAACCCAACTCTTGTTACATTACAGTCCTATATACAAGTTCACTCAATTGTGTTTGATTGGGCTTAGTGCCTACATAAGTGTGTATAGTGTTGCAGCCTCAGTCTTGTTCCCTGTGACTGTGGAGCCTTTTTGTGGATACAAGTTGTTGGGAAAGAGTTTTGAACTGATGTGGACCTGTGATCTTGTTTTGTTCTATAATCTTGTTTATTGTATCTACCTCTTTTTAAGATACATTGACTGGGTTCAGACGATCGCAGTGAGGAAAGCAGGTATCGTGGCTTCTCCCCCTGCGCATGCTGTGCATGTGACTGCCATTTGCATTATTCCCCATGCTGCAGTGCAGGTTGACGTGTTGCCCAAACCTAGTGTATGTTGTGGCGGGTTCGGACCCACTCTACAGCCTCTGACGTGCAGTATAGGCTGTAGGGTGGATACGTCTCCCCCTGCCACACACAGAGTTCACACGATACACCAACCCACACTGCAACACGAGGAATAATGCAACTGATGATCGCACATGTGGGGGGAGCAGCAGCTACAGTGGTTGCTTCCCTCACTGTGATCATCATAACTCGCCCAATATGTCTGAATTAACATGAGTGGTATAAGTTAAGCACACTGCATAAGTTTATATTCTTGAAGAGATGCCAGACAGCGCATGTATTTCTGCAAATCCAGACAAGAAACACAAAACTTTTGGCAAGTCTAACATGAAATATAAAAAAGCAGTAAAGTTTATTCAGTTACACTTTTCTACATTGTATATGGGATATGGTATTTGGGGTCATATATGCAAGTATCTTTCTTGGAAGCAGTGAATTTCAGTTTTTGCTCATGCAGATTACCAAAAGCAAGCAAAGTTCTATGGTAGTTGGTCAATATTTTGCCTTTGGCTATGCTTGTACACCTGTGTGTGTAGTAAAGGTGTGAGGCAGAGTCAGTATTCTAGGCACTTGATTCTTTAGTTGAAACATATATTTATAGATTCAATTCATTATTTGTTTTTCATTTTAAAGCAAGCTTCCCTAAAATAAAATTCCTTTTCAAAGGAGGCAGTAAAACAGCCTGAATGAGTGGATTCTATAAATTCTTCAGTTTGTGTTATTTATTTATTTATTTATTTATTACATTTGTATACCGCCCCATAGCCGAAGCTCTCTGGGCGGTTATACGTTATATACGTTAAAATAATGTATATGGTAGTAGTACATTGTATTGTCACGGATTGTGCTTCTGCTGAGTGCTATCAAGCTATAGTTCTAGTATTTAATTATAATGATTTAAACATTTGACATAAAGAATACACCAGAAATTACCACAGGTTGGGTTCAATTTCGGTTTTAGAGTAACGAGAATTAATAAGGGAAAAAAAATCTTCAGATCCATTTTTATTAAATCTATATATTCTCAACAAGGCATAATACAACCAGGTAGGCTGAAACAGTCGTTCCTTAACAATGAGAAATGCATAAGATTACAAAATCTTACTATTTTAAAGGAAGACAGTATTTTGTACCATTCCTTGTTAAGAAATTCCTTGTTATCAAAGATTTCAGTCTCAGCATTTAAAAGGAGAGCTTTTCATCTAAGGCTATCCAGCTAATACATATGCAACTAAAGTGGTAAAGAAACTGATATGTACAAAACATCAGATACGTACAAAACATCTCCCACATTAGAGGCATTCCAGAGGCAGTTGGACAACCATCTGTCAGGGATGCTTTAAGGTAGATTCCTGCAGTGAGCATGGGGTTTGACCTGATGGCCTTATAGGCCCCTTCCAACTCTACTATTCTATGATTCTATAACTCTTTTTCTAATTAGGAATAGAGGAATTTGATCTCTGTAAATTTCTATATTAACTGACTTATCTCGTACTTCCTAGTCTAATGTGCTGATTGGAATGTAGTTATCTACCGGCTTGCATACTTCTTGAATTTCTAATTCTGTTCTTGGCTAGAACAGTATCAAAATGCATTTAAGATTTGAATTCTGAAAGAATACATTTTAAAATAGATATGTTCTGAAGCAGTTCTCAGCTCAAATATATCAAAATGAGTTCTCAAATATGTATTTAAAAGTTTAGGAATACATATTAAAATAATTAAATGTGGATGTTCATGCAGATTTTTTTTAGAACACACACAGGTTAATCAGAAACGGGACACAATGGACTTATGGATGGTCACATGCAGAAGTGACATGGATTAGAGAGAGTGATTAGTTTATCCCCAATTCTAATTGTATCTCTACTATGGACTCACTAAGCAAATCACCATATTCTGGCATCAGCAGCCCCTTCTGCGTGAGAAGGGTTTGTAAGGATTATGGAAATAATACTTATGAAACATTTTAGAATGTTCAAAGTGTTATATAAATGCTAAGTCTTGTTCCAGCATTGGAAGTAGTGGCATAGGTAAAAGTAACCTTGTGTTTTATTTCGGTGGAAATCTTGGGCCAAGTTAGAAAGCCCTCTTGATTTTAAAAAAATGGTTTTCAGTGTATTTCAGTCTTTAAATTTCCTCACATTAAGTTCATTGATTGCAACAACTGTTTTGCTTCATTAATCCCCCAAATAACTGATATGTATTTTCTAGTAAAAGCCATTAATGGGATATTACCATCTGCTAAAAAATAAGCTTGTGTTGTTCAAACAGATTAATTTTATTGTTTCCTCCCTAGGCATATGGTTTCAAGCAGTGAGGGGGGAAATTTCTGTATGACTGAAATAATTGACTATCTGTCAAACAAATACCGAACTGCTATGACTGAAATAACATATTTAGGATCCTAGCCATTAAAATGTTAGTTTTTCAGTGTTGCATTCTGGGCCCCTTAAAATATATATCTCTTAATCCTTATGCTTGAAGACCACAATGGTGGGGGTGTTTGATAGCAAATGATTTAAATAAATGATAGTGTTAATTCAGCTCTAGTTACCATATTCTTTGGTAAATGCTACAGCTTGGAACAAGGGCTCCATAAAATCTATCAACAGTGGTGGTCTGCCTTTGGTCTCTGCTCCCACACCCACAAAAGTCGTATTCCTTTCTCTGTCTAGCAAATTGAAGAGGATTGTGGAGTAGAGATATTGGGGTGGGGAGGGGAGGAGAGCAGACAAATTCAGTGGGGGGACTTCTTTTTTCTTGTTCTCCTAGCTTTTTCCTGAGGAATTTAAATTTTTCCAACTGAAAAAACTCCTAATATGAACTACTTTCTCTTTAGGTATGAGTGAAATGCTTGTTTAAGACAAGTGTTTTACTCACTCAAAATGTGTGATATGACTAGATTGTATGAATTTCGAAGCAGTGGTCGCTAATAATTCATCAACCCCCTGAGATAAATTTATCAAACAACTGTAAGATTAAGATACCACAAGAACTCTCTATCAGACTAAATGGGAAATTAATTAATTTCATGAAACACAACCTGTAAAAGGTATGGACTTGGATGTAGAAATATGTTCAACAGTTTACTTTATGCCTAAATTGTGAAGCTATTTTTTATAAACTGATATTCAGGTGGTATCTGACACTGCCTACTGAAATCTATATGTAAGTGGAGGACAAATACTGGAGATGCAAATTCAAACAATCTAATACGTTTCATATTTTTGGTCCTGTCCTAAAATCATCAATTGGATTTTTATTGAAAATGAAAACTACAGGTTATAACTTGGCAATGGATCCTCTGGGAATGCCCTGTTCTGTGAGTGAAAGGGAAAACAGCAAAGTAGTTGTGGGCACACTCTTTTTTGTCCTTGCATTTCTGTGGCCTTTTCCACAGCCTCCAGGTAGAAATCTGTTTTTCATCTGGTTGCCTCTGCTAAACCAGTTCGCTAGGTCCCCTAAAAGAAACTGCAAAGTTTCAAATAACAAAGTTTTGAAATTTTACCGAAGAAAAATATTAATAGGATTTTTTTTTAAAAAAAAATCTGAATGGATATACACACATAATATATGAAAACAACAACCCAAAACTTTATGAGCATTAGAGTAATAAAACAACCAGGGATAAACACATCCAGCTAACTTTAATAGACTCCGTTCCTATAACTTTAATAGACTCAGTCCCTTTTTTGTCCAGGTCCCTTATCAAATATCTTATTGTTATTGGTCCAGCTTTCTCAATCGGTACTCCATTTCTAGCAGTTCTCCTTTCCTCTATGGCTCTGGACTTCCTTCCTTCCTTCCTTCCTTCCTTCCTTCCTTCCTTCCTTCCTCTCTTCTTTGTTCTCCTCTTCTGTCCCTCTGCCTTAGTTTTTATTTCTTAACATTAGTTGTTCTCTTCCCACTCCATCCAATCCGGAGGGTAGTTTCTTATTCATTCCTGAGTTAAAAATTCTTTTTTCTCTCTTTCTCTTTTGTTGAATTTTATAATCCCTTTGCTTCATGATCTCTACATTCTAACTAAATTTTTGACCTCTAAACTACTGACTTTTTTGGCTGACACTGGCTAGCACACACAGTTCTCTGTTCCCTCACATGGAGATATCCCTGGGAATATGGACTCCTTTCTTTTCTCTGGAACAGATTTCCCCGTTTACCACTGTTAATCAGATTATTGGCAATTATTGGCAACAATGTTATCAGCAGTTAAAGTTAACCAGGGTTTACCTTAAACCAATATCTGGAATTTTGGTAGTCCTCGTTGCCTATTCATTTACAGGACTACTGATTCAGATTAGTAATCTTGCATGGAGCCTTTAGAGGCAGAGCCTTACGATGGTGGTTTGAGATCTTAAATTGCTAAATAGGGTATGGAGGTCATTTTTTGACTGCCTTCTTCTCTCATGTGTTGTAGGAAAATTGTATACCAAACTTCAGACAGCGCCAGCTCCCATGAAACTGAAATAACTTGTTCATTCTCTGGCATGTCAGCTGTTATCTGGCTTGGCAGCTTCCAGTCAGCAGAACTTAAAAGAGAAAAAAAAATGATTTCCTAAATACTGCTTTCTGTTTTCAAAGAGCTTCAAACATGTTGCATTTGGTGAAGACATTTACTTGCAACTGGTTGCTTATCTTGGTCTTTGAGGCTTTGAGGATCTCTGAATTGATGTAGAACTGGGATTGATGAGGCGGGCAAGTAGGAATGAAACTTCAGTCCATTTGGTTGGTTGCTTAGGATCAAAAGTATAGTCTTTTTTTTATTTCACTTGGAAATTAATTTGTTTGCTGTTTACAAAAAACAGTGTTTAATGCTTCTTTGGAAAGTAGCTGAAAGAGCTATTTATCATAATGAAGAATTATTTTCAAGTGAAGTTTGAGGTCTGGACACAAATAAACTCTGACCATAATGGAATCAGATTATTATTGCATTGTCTTAAAGCAATTTCTGTATTTTCATGCAAAAATGTTAACTAGAGCCATGTTGATGACTTAGAAAACTGGAAGAGGTCAGTGTAGTGCTTCCTTATGTTCTCCCTGTGTTTGATGTCATAAACTTTTAAAAGGTCAGTGTCCCAACTGTGTTTACTATCTGTTAAATAATACAAGTAATACAATATTTGAGAGATTTTAACTAAGCTAAACTTAGACTTGTTATAGTGCTTAGATGAAAACATTTCCATTACAGAAGGGCCCTGTTCAGACAACACTCTAAATCATTATGGTTATCCGTTTTGGGCTAAACATTATGGCTTAGCATGTTGCATGAACCATGATTTAGTGCGTCGTGTGTACCATTCCTAACCATGGTGGCTACCATGGTTAGGGCTAGTGGCCTAACCATGGCTTAGTGTGTTGTCTGAACAGGCCCAAAGTTGGCTTAGTGCTTCTGCCATGGAATTTCTTGGAATGGAAATAACACTTCACTTAAAGGGTTAAGTACCTTCCCATACATCCCTAACTATACCTGTCTTTTATAACATTGTAAATACTTAGTTTTTACTTAATCATGTAATATGTGATACAATTGATAATTAGGTTAATAAGTTAATGAAAGAAGAAAAATAACCCCTCCCCCACACTTCCTCAAGCAAAAGCTTCTCCTGGATCAGAATCCCTTCCACAGGTGGAAGGAGCTCTTTCATTCATGGAACATCAGTTAGAAGTCAGCTTCTAAATTGCAGAAAAGTTGGAGACATAAAAGCATTGACTGTACTAATCTGACATACTTTCACTAAGGGGAAATTTTGAAGATGAGGGGCGGCTACTAAAAGTGCAACCCCCTCCAGAACAGGTTGAGCATCACTTAGCCGGGCAGACAAACCACCCGCTAACACCCCCTTGTCTGGATTGAGTCTCAGTTTGCTGGTCCTCATCCAGTCTATTACCATGTCCAGGCTGATTCAGAACAGCCACTGCCTCACCTGAATTTGATGAAAAGGAGAGATAGAGCTCGGTGTCATCCTCATATTGGTTTGTATCTCTGGATAACCTCCCCCAGTAGTTTCATCTAAACGTTAAACAGCTTTAGGGCATAACTGCTAAGGGATAGAGCAATAATCCCCCAGCACCACCTTCTGGAATCAGACATCCTGGTAAGAATGGAACCACTGCAGTGCAGTACTTCTAATTACGTTACCAGGCCAGATAGCTTAACCAGGTGGATGTCATGGTGGATGGTATAAAAAGCCATTGAGAGGTCCAAAAACATCAGCAGGGTCGCACTCCCCTGCCTCTTTCCTGGTAAAGGTCATCCCACAGGGTGAGCAGGGCAGTTTCTGTTCCAAAACCAGGTCTGAAGTCTGATTGAAATGGATCTAGATAATGTGTTTCAGCAACCACCCACTCAAGATCCTTGCCCAGGAAAGGGGTATTAGCAATCATTTTATAGCTGTTAACATATTCTGAGTCCAGATTAGGCTTTTTCAGGAGTGACCTAATTATTGCCTTCTTTAAAGGAGCTGGTACCACTCCCTCTCTTAAGGAGAAGTTCATAGCATTGTGGACCCAGCTGGACATCCCCTCCCTATTAGATGTAATCAGCCATAATGGGCAAAGATCAAGCATTGCTTCTAATGGTGGTGGCACGTGCAGAAGGGAATAATTTTTCAGGCTTAACTCCTGGTGAAATTATAGAGGAAGTCGTTGAATCACTGTGGCTACCAGAGATTGCCTCAATGTTATGTTTTCTGAAAACTCAGAGCCTTTTCAATGCACCAGGAAAGAGGGATCGTCAACAGTAAAATTTAGCCACCTGCTCAAGCAGAAGTGAAAACATGGGAATAAAATGCAAATGATGCCACTAATTTCTCACCTTGGGAGCCTACTTGTAATATTCCTGTTTATACTCATCAATGGGGTGGTGCTTACATATGAAGAAAGCAGCCAGCAGCTTGTTCAACCTGGGAAGATGTTAATGCAGAAATTAAGTCTAAAATAGATACTTAGTGTTTTTACCGCATTAACTAATTATTTTGCTTCTGAAATATGTTAACTGCTCTGGTAGTACCATCATAAAAGGGAGAGACAGTCAATGTGTTTTTAAAAACAGTAGGTGTGAATTCAGCTTGACACATCACCTACTTTAGGGAAAAGAAGTCTGGTAATTTCTACTCTCCCAGCTTTGGATGTAGGTTTGCTTGTCTGCAACCTATACCGCTAACATCAGTGTGGTCTTTCTGTACCATGGAGATATAAATTGAAGTTGCATGATAGGTAAGCAAGTCAAGAGTTGAAATAACCATTTGCGCAGTTAAACGTTCATACAACACATAATTGGTGGCTGCTATATTATGCATGGAGAGTACAAATAATGAAATGAAATGCATTAGTTATTTGAAACAGGCAGGGTAGCTACTTGCTAATCCATTTTAAAAGGATGTGTTTCATGTAGTCTGGGAATTTGCTGCATGCACTTAGTGCAGAGTTCTCTCTTTGGTATGTTTAACATAGATTTTTGCTGATGGAGCTACAATATTTGCAGGTGCCATGAGCAATACTTCAGCATCCTACTTGATGGCAAAGCATAATTCTTCTTCTTGGTCTCTGTGCATCACACATATGGGCTCGCGCCGACGCCGAGCTCAGTTTGGGAAACTTCTATAGCTAGCTTAGAGGTTTTGGCGGGAACCCCTCCCCCCACCATCCTATCGCGCATGCTCCGGGTTCCCGCCTACCTCAGTTCTTCTTTGACCGCTTCGCTGATCGCCTCGTGGGAGACTTCCTCCAACTGTTCGTATTGTCACGTCTGTAAAACAGAGTAGAATAGTTTTTAGTTAGCTTAGTTGTTGTTGTCTGTTACTAGTTATAGTTATATATATATAAAAAAGATTTTTTTAGTTTAGATATACTTGTTGCCTATTCAGGCTACTTTAGGCCCTCCCGGCTTATGGCGCAGTCCGCGCTATTTAAACATTGCTCCAAATGTCGGGCAAAATTGACTTTGACTGATGGACACTCGTTATGTCTGTTGTGCCTGGGAGAAACTCATATCGTCGACGTGTCCACATTGTATGAGTTTTTCCAGACAAACTCGCCGGAACCGAGCGGATCGACTTCGCAGTCTCCTCTGGAGCAATGCTCTTTCCGCGGTGGACAAACCTCACCCTGCTTCCTTGCTGTCGGCCCAGTCTACTTCTGGAGAGCATAGGCCTATGCTATTAAATCGCTCGAGCCCAGCATCGCCTAGCTCAACCCTCCTCCGAGCTGCAGCTATGGAACATGCAGGACGGGCTACCTCACCGTCTCTGCCACCCTCTACCCCCTCCGTTCCGGAGGGTCACAAGGGAAAGTCTAAAGACAAATCCACCAAGTCGTCGAAATCGACTAAATCCTCAAAACCGCCGAAGAAGAAAGCTTCGGTACCGCCATCGATACCGACGTCGAAACTGCTAAAGAGGAAAACGCCGGTACTGGCATCGATACCGACGTCGAAGTCGACCCCGGCGTTACCAACTTTGGGACTGGCGTCACCAATCCCTACCCGCCTCTCTTCTCTTATATTGCCAGCCTCGGTGCCGCGTGAGTCCCGCCGCCCGTCCTCGTCGGTTTTTCGGGCATCATCGCTACCGCCGCGACCCTCGATACCATCCCCGTTACCGGTGGATTCTTCTTCTGACATTGACCTTATGGATACGATTCCAATTGGTCATTAAGACATCTACGATACCGAGAACCAAGACCTTGCTGCTGTCTTGCCGGTCTCGCCACACGGTACCGAGCAACAAGACTTCGGCTCTGAATTGCACGTCTCGCCTGGGCGTACAAGACGCCAAGACTCCGGTGCCGCACTACCTGCCTCACCGATGTCGAGGACACAACCGTCTTCGCCAATGTCGAGAACATCTCGAGACAGTACGTATCGCTCCTGCTCGAGGTTGAGGTCTCGTACCAGAGCCTGGGATGCCTATTCAGACCACTCGTACCAAACGAGGCAACCGCACCACCAGCGAGAGCCACACTACCGCTTTGACCCCTACACGGGAAAACGACTCTCCTGCGTATCTAGGTCATGCCAGCCTGCCCAAACGGTAGCGTTTCGGGACCAGCCTCGGCAGCGACAGCCAGCTTCGACGTCGGTACAGCCCTCAATTCCGGAATGCCGTATGGAACCTTCTCCATCGCCTTCCGAGGAGTACGCTTCCGACACCTCTTCGGTACCGTCCCCCCCGATGACGTAGGGACCTCCGAAAGAGCTTCCCCATCGATGGAATTGGGCGGTTTTTCAGACCAGCTCTTGCACATGCCGCAATCGTTGGGAATTGAGGTTCAGCAACCACAAGATCTTCGGCATTATGTACACTGACCCATCTCCACAGTTAGTATTGCCCTTGGTCCCTACGCTTCTCAAGACGGTCAAACAATCCTGGTCTAACCCAGCAACGATGGGTGCCACATCTAAGCGACTAGATGCCCTGTATAAGGTCAAAGAGTCTGAGGCTCCATTTCTTTTACAACATCCGAAACCTAATTCGATTGTTGTTGAGGCCTCTCAGGGGAGAACTACCAGGAACCATTCTGCCCCCACAGATAAGGAAGGTAGAAAACTGGATGCATTTGGGCGTCGTGTCTATTCTTCCTCAGCCCTGGGCGTTAAAGTGGCCAACTACCAGGCCATGATGGCCCGTTATCAGCTTTTCCTGTGGGAGAAGATTTCAACTTTAACTGATTACCTACCCAACGACCAGAGAGAATTAGCTCAGGTCTTCCAGATGTAAGCTACCAGGTTCTCCAAGCAGCAGTTGACCACGTCACGTCACCAAACTGACTGTGTGGCAAAAGCAATGATTGGAGCGGTCGCCCTCCGTCGCCATGCTTGGCTACATTCTTCTACGCTCCCTCAGGAGACCAAAGCCAAAATTGAGGACCTTCCTTTTGATGGCGAAGGTCTTTTCAACTCGTCTACAGATTCCACTATGGACTCGATACATAAAGCAAAGATGACAGCACGGAAGATGGGGTTTTCCGCTCAGCAACAGCAGCCCTATCGTCCCTGGAAATGGTACCGGCCGGTGCCATACCAACCGTGCCAACATCAGGATCGTACTCAACGCTACCAGTCTCCGCAGTCTTCGTCCGCTTATCAGGCTAAGAAACAACCAGCACGTTTTTCTAAACCTCGCCGCCAGGACGCGGGTTCAAAATGGCTTCTTTGACTCCATTCCTCTTCCATCAGTCCCCAGAAACACTGTCAGCGGACTTCGGCCGTTCCTTTCACTGTGGTCAACCATCACGTCAGACCAGTGGGTGCTAAACATCATTGCCAATGGCTACCTAATAGAGTTCGAAGTCCCCCCTCCTTTTGGCTCTGTGCGATTCACTCCTCCATCACACATACTAGCTCAGGAGACATCGTCCCTCCTAGCAAAAGGCGCAATTACGCGAGTCCCGCTTTGTCAACTGCGGGCGGGTTTTTATTCCCGTTATTTCACGGTGCCAAAGAGAGTCGGGGGCCTTCGCCCTATTATGGATCTCAGAGCTCTAAACAAATTCATAAAGCCAAAGAAATTCTGAATGGTGACTCTGGCATTGATCTTACCACTGCTCAAACGCGACAGGTGGTTCACGCTAATCGATTTAAGAGACACATACTTTCACATTACAATCCATCCATCGCATCGAAAGTACCTCTGTTCCTCGTAGGAAACCAGCCGTACCAATTCTCTGTCCTGCCGTTTGGCCTGAGATCTGCGCCAAGAGTATTTACAAAATGCATGTCAGCAGTTTGTGCACATCTCCGGTCCAACGACATAGAGTTATACCCTTACCTGGACGATTGGCTAATCATATCTCCGTCGCAGTCCCAGGCAGCCAAAGATGTCCGCACCGTCTCGTCTCTCCTCTCCGCCCTCAGCCTGTGAATAAACACAGAAAAGTCTATGTTTCATCCAACACAGCAAATTCAATTCATAGGCGTCGTCCTAGACTCCACCGTGGGCAGAGCATACCTCCCCATGGACCGCAGGCATGCGATTCAAGAGCTCTCCATGCGAACCCAACTCGTCTGTCGAACCACGGCCTTCACAGTGCTTCGTCTACTAGGCCTTATGGCCGCCGCGGTGTTTATAGTCCGTTGGGCCCGCCTTCATGTGCGCCCCCTACAACAGTTGCTTCTAAAGCACTTCTCGCCAGGCCAAAACCCGCACAGGATTATACTTACCGTTCCGGATCATGTCCGCTCCTCTCTCGAGTGGTGGTCCACCCCTCACAATTCGTCGCAGGGCATGCCGTTCCACACTCCAGGACTGTCCTGCACCATCACAACGGACGCCTCCTTAGAAGGATGGGGAGCTCATCTGAACGACCTAAGTATCCAAGGAAAATGGTCACGTTCAGAGAGCCTCCTACATATCAGTCTCCTCGAACTGCTCGCGGTGAAGAGGGCTCTACATGCTTTTCTGCCCCGCTTATGCGGTCATCACGTGCGAATTCTCTCGGACAACACCACCGTGGTGTGGTACCTGAACAAAGAGGGAGGTACTCGTTCCCATCACCTAATCAGCTTAACGCTAGATATTCTTCATTGGACTATCTCACCGGACATTTGTCTCACTGCGCTGTACATTGCGGGGGTAGACAACCAGAGGGTGGACGAACTCAGTCGCATGTTCAGCGACACCCATGAGTGGGAGCTGTCATGGGACATTCTGTCTCAACTTTTTGCCAAATGAGGTACGCCTTACATAGACCTATTTGCGACTCCTGCCAACTCCGCCTGCCGGAACTTCTGCTCACGTGCAGGAATCGGTCACAAGTCTTTGGGGGATGCCTTCCAATTCCCCTGGCGCAGAGGTCTCCTATATCTGTTTCCCCCCACCACCACCAATTGCTCGGACAGTAGCACGGGCACACAGGTACTGGGTAAACGCCATAATGATAGCACCGTGGTGGCCAAGGCAAACCTGGTTCACTCCGCTCCTGCGTCTAGCGAGACACCAAGTTTGGCACCTTCCCAACGTCCCAGACCTCCTATCCAAGTCCAAGGGCATGATACTCCACCCAGACTTACAATCCCTATACTTGACAGCATGGAGAATTCAACCAGGTGGCAGAACCTAGACATCCCGCCTGGTATACGTTCCATTTTTTAGGCATCTACGAAGCCCTCAACCAGGGCCTCCTACGCCAGAAAATGGAAACGTTTTCAAGAGTTTGCTTTGGAAAAAGGGTTTCCTTGTGACAGAGGCCCCATATCCAATATTATAGACTTCCTGTGTTCCCTCCACGCAGCATGGCTAAAACCCTGCTCTATACGAGTTTATTTGGCAGCTGTGTCTGTAAATCACGGCCCAATTAACGGTTTTTCGGCTTTTGCTCACCCGGTAACGAAGACGTTCCTAAAAGGTCTTCGCAATTTCTTTCCTCCATTGCGTCCTTTGGTCCCTCAATGGAGCTTATCGTTAGTTCTCACAGTTTTAACGGCGAAACCGTTCGAGCCTCTTGCAACTGTTAATCCTCGTCTACTTACGTTAAAGGTGGTGTTTCTCGTGGCAATCACATCTGCTAGACGAGCATCTGAGCTCGCAGCATTACTCGTGGACCCACCTTACATGCAATTTTTTGCAAATAGGGTTGTGCTACGCACTGATCCGTCCTTTATTCCTAAAATTTCCTCCAGTTTCCATATTAATCAAGACATTGTTCTCCCCACGTTCTTTAGGGCTTCCGATGACCCCGTATGTTCCAAGTTGCATGCCCTGGATGTTAGGCGTGCATTAGCCTTTTACAAGTCCAGAACTGAGACTTTTCGAAAGTCTCGTAAGTTGTTTGTGTGTTACGGGGGACGGACTAAAGGTTGTGCAGTTTCTCCACAGCGCCTCTCCCGTTGGGTTGTGGACCTTATTGTCCTTGCCTACGGAATACTCGGCAAAGAGCCTCCGGTTCCGTTTACAGCTCATTCTACAAGAGCGCAAGCCACCTCCGCAGCTTTCTCGCATGGATCATCCCTCCCTGATATCTGCAGGGCGGCAACATGGTCTAATGCCTCCACGTTCGTGAAGTACTACAGGTTGGACACCAGGGCGGCGCGGGACGCCTCCTTTGGGAGGGCAGTCCTATCGTCTATATGCCAATGATTCCACAGCGTGCCTACCATCCTCCGGTAAGTCTTGCTGATCAATCGCCCATATGTGTGATGCACAGAGACCACGAAGAAGAAATGCAGGTTGCTTACCTGTAACTTGTAACCGTAGGTCATCTGTGCAGTCACACAACCCACCCACCATTCCCTCTTGGCAACGCTTTTGTGTTTAGCTCGCTCATGCTTGCATTATTATTTAGTTATTACTGTTTACCTTGGTGCGAGGCCGTACGGTCTCAGAGAACTGAGGTAGGCGGGAACCCGGAGCATGCGCAATAGGATGGTGGGGGGAGGGGTTCCCCCCAAAACCTCTAAGCTAGCTATAGAAGTTTCCCGAACTGAGCTCGGCGTCGGCGCAAGCCCATATGTGTGACTGCACAGATGACCACTCGAAGAACTACGGTTACAGGTAAGCAACCTGCATTTTTCATTTCATAATTAGAGCAAGAATGGAGCTGTCCTCTACCCACTTTTGCCCTCTCATCCTCTCAAATTGATTTGTGTTTACTAATGAAGTAGAAATGATGGCTTATTTGATCTTGACGGTGAAGAATTTGAAAGATTTGTTCAACCCGGTCCAGGGCTAGATACCTAAAGTCGTCTTGCTCCTAACTCTTGGAAATATTTCTCCATTGCTGTGATTATAAGATTGGGTCAGCGTTCTTCCTGCATGTTCCTGGCACCTGTTGTTCTTGTTCCCATATGGTAATCTTGCCATTTATGGACTGAGAAGGATTTGCTGCTAAATAGAAATGACTAGCCTCTTAGCCAGCTATATTGTTTTGCATGTGAAACCATACCCTTTTTGTAGATGTCAGTGTATGTAGAAGTTTTATTATCACGATAAAGATGCTGGAGGTAGCAGCATGGATTTGGTGGGGTAAGAAGAGGTTTGGAAATTGTTCTGCACGCACTAGAAGAAGGATCTTTCTAGTGTGTATGAATTTTCATGATGCTCGATAAAGCTGGCCATTCATAGGTGTTCAGAAAGGAGTGGTGAATTCAGTGCTAGTGAAAGAAACTGATTAGATTTAGGATTGATAAAAATTTGGAGTTGACAAAAATAACTTCGGTAAACAAACATTCCACCTAAGCTTCAGTCACTATTTGCCTCCATGTTTAGTAGTCTTTTCCCCCTCCCCCTACTTTTGTATAATCTGGAGTGTATTTATACCATTTTTCTTAAAATCTTGGACTAAAAAAAGAAAAGGTAGCATACTCTTAATTATAACTCACCTGCTCAGTGTAAACTACTTCAGAAAACCCCTTCATTTAGCTTTCAAAGTAGCTGCTAAAATTCTAAATCAAGTGAGTAAAAGCCTGACATAGATCATACCTGGCATGTTTACTGTAGAGTTGGCTTTTTTGGCTTGGGGTGTTATGATTTCTGGCGCCAACTTCAAAACTTAGCTGCCCAGTTTGTCTACCTGAATTTTTCCAACTAGTAATTTTAGTGCACTTAATTGGTAGAGTGCAGTGAATCCTCTCTATATTTGACTGTTGCTTATCCATGTTAATTATAGTAAGTTGTGTAAGAAATAAAATAAAGAACTGGGCTGTGCATATTGCCAATTTAATGATAGTAAGCCCAATGTACTCATGTAATGGCCATAACTGTTAATAGATATGTATATTCAGACTGAAAGCTCAAGTTACATTGCTGGGTTTCAGAATCCTAAGTGTAAGAAAATAGCCATGTGTCCCTATTGGCAAAACTTCATCTGTAGGTCATGTTGGAGTTTAAGCAATTAAAGTGCTATTTTGGTAAATTGACTTTCCATGACTAAGATATGTATGGATATGAGTGGCTTTAGTCACCGACATCTATGATTTTTGGGGGGTCAAACTTAAGATGCTATCTGAAATAAGGCCTTACGGCTTGTGGAGCACACACTGGCAGGAAACTAAAATCAAAATCTTTGGAGAAGGAATATAGTGATTTGGAATTTCAGTTATGAGTCTGTGGGTGCTGATCCAGCAAGCGCTTTTATGCATGCAAGGAACCACACATTCACAGCAGTGTTTTCATCCCCCCCCCCCCCCCCCCGGCTGCTTTCTTTATTCATTCATTACATTTCTATACCAGCCCTAGCAGAAGCAATTCACCCATTAAAACACATTATACAAAGTACAAAAAGAAAAGTGTTTACATAAAACTATATACACAGATAACACACAGAAAGATAACATGTATCTAAAAACAATTTGTTAAGCCATCAGCCAAAGACAATACAAGACCTAATTTAAGGGGTGCTCCTGGATCCAGAACTGTCACTCGAGGCAGGTGAACTCAGTGGCAAGGAGCACCTTTTATCAGTGTAGGATTATATACCAACTGCGCCCTTAATATGCACATCAGTGAATATTAAATACTGTTCCAGTACAAAAAAATACCAGTGTAATAACCTCCTCCCAAAAAGAAACAACTGCTATACATTACCAAAACATACATTTAAAAGAAGCATAAGCTGTATTGCATGGCCATCAATTATCTGAATTAGGCAAGCCCTTATTAAAGAGAAACAAATGAATAAGAGACAGCCTGTGATCCATTGACGTAAAAACAGTGATCCACTGGTTAGACAATTTGTGGCGGTGCCCAGAGCAGTTTCTCAAATTCCTGAGTATTCTCATAGTTCCAAAAAGGTTGGAGAGCCCTGCAGTAAAGTGTGCCGTTTTATTGCTAGTCCCATTCCAGTCTGGGTTTTGACCTGGTTATGGACTGAATTAGCCTTAGTCGCCCTGATGGATGACCTCTATGGAGAGAGGAACAAGGGGAGTGCAACCCTGTTAATTCTTCTCACTGTCTCATCGGCTTTTGATAATCATGGTATCTTCCTGGATTGACTCTGTGGGATGGGTATTGGAGGCACTGTTACAGTGGTTCTGGTCCTACCTACGGGGCCAATTTCAGAGAGCAACATTGGATGACTGTTCCTTGGCCCCTTGGCAATTGAGCTATGGGGTGTTGCAGGGTACCGTGTTGTCCCCAGTATTGTTTAACATCTATATGAAGTTGCTGGGAGCAGTCATTAGGGGATTTGGAGCAAAATGCCATCAGTATGCTGATGACACGCAGCTCTATCTCCCTGTGACATTTGAATCAGGTGAGGCTGTGCAAGTCCTGATCCAGTGCCTAGATTCAGTAATGGGCTGGATGAGGGCTAATAAACTGAGGCTGAATCCTGGCAAGATGGAAGCCCTGTGGGTGAGTGGTTCCTGAGTCCGGGAGATAGGCTCATTTCTTGTTCTGGATGGGGTTGCACTCCCTCTGAAAGATCAGGTTCGTAGTTTGGGGGCACTATTAAATCCATTACTGTCGCTGGAGGCCCAGGTTGCCACGGCGGCTCGGAGTTCCTTCTACTGGCTTTGGCCTCTTCTGGACAGGGATAGCGTGGCCATGGTGGTACAGGCATTAGTAACCTCAGGGGTGGATTATTGTAATGAGCTCTATGTGAAGCTGCCCTTAAAGCTGCTCCGGGAGCTGGAACTAGTGCAGAATGCAGCAACTCGGCTATTGTTGGGAGCTGCCCCTTTTCAACATGTAACTCCTTTGCTGAGGGAACGGCACTGGCTACCGGGCTAGGTTACTTGGGACCAGGATACCTGCGAGAACGCCTTCTGCTCTATCAACCTGCCCAGTCACTGAGGTCATCTGAGAGCATTCTCCTGGCCTATGGCCCGATTGGAGTCCACTAGGAGAAGAGCCTTCAGTGTGGTGGCCCCCTTCTTATGGAATTCCACTTCCGTTGGAGATCAGGCAGGTATTGTTTCATTGTTCCAAGAAACTTTCCCGGAATGACCGGATGTGGTTCAATAACAGCATAACCTCCATTCGGTCTCCCCATTATCACCCATCCAAGCACTTTTCTCTTGGTTGTTTTTGTATTACATGGGGTACCTAGTTATTTATTATTTAAGCTGTTGTGAATGAAACAGATCTTGACGAATAGAGGCAGTTCATGTCACGGTGGCAAATCATGGGATTTGCAGGGACATGCAGGGCATGTGAGCTATTTCCGGTTTGAATAAACAACCTACAAATGCTCCGTCCATAGGTTGCTAATGTGATATCCGAACCTGGACACTCTTGACTTGTTTATATATTAAACAGCCCAGAATTAAGCCATCAACAAAACATAGGTTAACTCTGGGTTATTTAACCCGTAAACAACCTGACTGCAAAGTGAGTATTTGTGGGTTTTTTGTTCAAACTGGAAACAGTTTACAAAGTTCGCACACGTCGCATGTCCATATTTATCTCCATGACATGCAAACCCAGGTCACAGTGATTTTATTCTGTAGAGTACATAGAGGCATTGAATCTGAATGTGACGATTACAAAATTCTTCTGACAGTGTAGCTGATGTACAAGTCTGTTATGTTTATTGCTGAACTGTCAAAAACGTATGAAACATTAAAAATACAAGTTGTGTTCCAGAGTTTAATTTACTCTACTATAAACATCTGAAGATTTAGTGGTACATATTGCATACGATACTGTATGTTTCAACATGTTTCATGAAATTTGCTAATGGACAAGAGCCCAAAGCAAATAATTTGTACTATACCCTACTATTTTAACACAATTATGATGATTGGAAGAAGTCAATTACATAATTTCATAATAATTCTGTGGCTAGGTTGGCTTAGTTTTGTAGCCAGAGTAAATTACTACATTGGAACAGAAAAGTTCCAGATTGACAATTACCTTATTTAAGTTTTATAATTCACCCCTTAATAACTATATTTCAGATAATGTTTGTACTTTGCATCATTTGTAGTTTAGTACTTATGTGTAACTGGGAGCATTAGAACTTCACACATTTATCTTGCCTCGAGTAAAGTAATGCAAGGTTGCCTACTAGGTGAAATATTTGGTGCAATTATGTTTGGCAGCCTCCTAAAACAAACATCAGATCTCTGTTTGCTTGTAAGTTGGTTTTTATAATGTATCAAGTAGCAGTTGAATTGCTTAAGAAGAATATGAAGAAATAATTTTCATCTGATAACACGTTTTCAAATATGTTTGTCACATTTACACTTAACATATTGAAGTGTATACCAGGTGTGAGAGAGAAGTAAGGAAATATGATTTTTACTATGTGGAAAGATACCTAGAACACTGCTGATGTGCATTGTGTAGCAGAGCTGTTTAAAATTATACAGTGTATAACACTGTACACACACACACACCCCTAATTCTGCTCAGCAGGGACAAGTGCCCCAGGCTGTGTGGCAACAAACATTTTGTTTTGTGATATGAAGAAGGTAAAATGAACAAGTATTTATTTCTTCAGCTGTTCCAAACTGCTGTAGAAGTGAAGAAATTCCATTTTTCTTTCAAGCCCTCCAAGAAGTGCAGAATGTGTGGAATAGTGAGAGAATATTTCATAACTTTTGCTGATGTTGGATAAGGAAAATAGACACTGCCAGTTGCAAGGAGAAATAGAGGTTGGCAGTATGCCAAGTTGATACTTGTGGAACCCTGGCTGACAACATTGTCTCATCAAGTAAATTTATTATTATTTTTGGCTCAGATCTTCATTATCTTCCTGCCCTAAAGTAAAATTGGGGACAGCAAGACGAAATGCTGTTGTTGTGCAATTAATTTCCTGAAATACTTTCAATGAGCCTGATGCAAAGTTGGGGATGTGAGTACTTGGCAGTGCAGCATGTAAGACATTCTTGGAGTAGAAAGTCATCTGAATACCATCCCAAGATCTAAGAACAGTCTGTTCTGTTTTGGTAGATATAGTTGCTTGTAACCAGGATCTTGTATGCTTCATGGCATAGTGAAGGACTCACTTCTAGGTTCATAATTTATGCCACGGAATACTGTGTTTTGGTTCCTTCCACTTGGTTCCTTCCACATGTTCATGATACGTTAAGATGGATGACTTACTTGACGTTTGGCGAATACATGCATATTATTGCACACTCTCATGTAGAATGTGTGGGATTTTGAAGTTCTGTATTTTAAAATAGCGTTACTCACTATTAAAGCTATGTCAGTTCATAATTAGAATCAGTCAACTAAACATTTTGACTGAGGGTTTTTTCCCCTGCTTTCAACCCCTTCAGTGACACTTTCTAATGGGACAAAGAGAAGAAATAATAATTTTATTAATTCCACCTCACTGCTCCCACGATGCAGAGTTGTGACACTTAGACATATGTCATCAACTTCAAGTCACATTATAAAGATGTTTTTAGCAGCATACAATGAAATAGATTCTTATTGGGAACTCAGTTGTTTAAATATGGTAAATCATTTATAGCCTGCTGGTAGAAAAAAACTTGAAAACTGCGGGGAAATGTCTTAGTCAAATAGTTGTTACTAGCTGCTGCCCTTCTTTTTCATTGTACATAGTTACTTAACAGTCAGGTTTAGTAGAGCAAAGCAGGGATGTTTATTTATTTCTTATAATTTTTCCTAGTTGTGCTTTCCAGCCCATAACAATTGGATTGAATGAAGACAGACCACATCTAGCTAAGACACTCAGCATTATTAGACAGAGTGGACAGTTTCTGTATATATTGTGTCTTGGAACTGACTCATGTGGATGAAGCAGCTTTATTCTGAGAATCACACAAGATATTAATGCATCCTCATGTGTGCTGCTTAGCTCTTTGCATCCCTTCATCAGATGGGATGTCATTAAAATAGCAAGACGCCCACTAGGCTTGTAATATACTATTTGTAAACAGGATTATGCTGTTGCATACTCTATTAAAATCACTAAGGTAGTTTTTCTCCCCTGCAACTGTTACCCAGCTGTTGGGAGTGCTTCAACATGCATAATAAACTAGTACAAAATTTGAGGCAGTACTAGGCTGCTTCATTATGTAAGTTTGAATGAGCCATGCGTTTGTTAGACACGCCAGAATTAATTGTAGCAATTAACAGTGCCCCAGGGATACTGAGATGTCAATGTGTTCTGACTCTGTGTGCTACTAGATGGCTATTGTCACAGCTTTCTTTATTTCTTTTGATGGACTATTACAGCTTCTCTAATTCATTAGGATTTTTATTGTTAACTCTGATAGACAGCAATGATAAATAGCAACAAAAATAGACTTAATAGACAGTTTCCTGTGTTAAAGAAGATCCACACTGTGATACCTCCCTTTCTCCTCTTTTGCAAGGGCTTTGCAAATAATACACTCTGATTGGTTGGAATCATTCATGTGACCAATCCAGGAAACATTACTCTGTAACCATTGCTGGTAGGGGGATGCTGGGAGTTGTACTCTTAACACACCTAGTCTGCACCAGTAGGGAAAGGCTTATAATGTAAGTTATGCAGGCACACTTTATCAGTGAATTTGACTGGCAGTAGCTCCTGGAGTGTACACTTCATGGCAAATCTGGGTTTGCTTAATGTATTGACCTGGTTTGGATGACACGGGTGCCACCATTGGTTAATTAATCCTCAGGGCATTGTGGCATGTGCCATCTGCCATTATGAATATGCAACCGCAGTTGGGGATTGCTGTGGTTTGTTGTGTTAACAGCCCTTGCATAACCCTAAAACAGACCATACGTTTGTTTATTCTTCAAATAATCTCAGCCATCTGGGTTTGGATAACATAACAAGCCACATCAACTTTTTGTCGGCGCTTGCATACTCACAAGAGTGGCTTGACCCATGACGGATTGTCGTGCGAACTCGCCAGCTCCCATGAATTGGAAAAGTGTATCATGTGAATAGATGACTCGCATGAGCACATATTGAGGATTTCAAAAGTCAGCCATCAGTGTATCATCAGAAAATATTTTCAGGGTACGGAGCATGTTCTCCTTAAGAGATGTATGTATCCTCATTTTCCTCCTTAAACTAGTTTTAGTGAGAGCAGAAATGGAGGTACTTGCGTGAAACAGGTTTAAGAATTGTTCCAAATTGTGTGCCATTTTGTTCTTTTCTATTGATTCTGCACTGTGATGATCCAGTTTAATTGGAATGCATTGCGAATCATTTTAAACAATATGGACAGGTGGAGGAGGCTGCTGATTCTTCTCCCAGCTGAAAGTATGTGCAGAACATATCATGACAGGCCCAATGCTAAACAGACTAGTTAGAAACATCAGTGAAAGTTTCCCATCTCCTTAGGACAGTAGAGGACAACGTCTGCCTTGTAGGCCTAATCCAGCCCATAGATGTGTTCCCCATAAAGCCTGCTGAAGCTTTTGATCCTTCAGCCCCCCAAGAGGTTTGGAAAGGGGGTTGAAACCCCCTTTTATCTCCAATCAGCCAGAGCTTCGTGCTGGGGAATAATATCACACCCATGAAGGGGCTTCCAGGCCCCCACCCCAACTCAGTTCCCCTCTCCTGCCTTAGGGCTACAAACAAGGCCAGTGTGTTTGCTCATTTTAAGAACTGTGGTTGTGATTTGTTTGCATTCATATTAAAATCCTGAATTTTATTCTGGGTGCAGTCTACTGCTTCAGTCATGATTTTGGCCAGTTGAGTATTGAAAGCTATATTTTAACTGAGGAGCCTGAAATTTTGAGAAATTGGTTTCTTTTAATTATTAGCACATGTTTAAGTGATATTATCACATGTTTAGAAATTGAGGTCATGCTCATCAGCCTCCGGTGCAGCCCTTCATGATCTTTGCTATCCACACATTTCCCCCCTAACATACTTGGCTAAACAGGGTCACATTATAGCTTTCACAGCACAATCCTATATATGTCTACTCAAAAGTAGATCCCATTGAATTCAGCTTGACCTACTCCTAGCCAAGCGTGTTTGGATTGCAGCCTTAATCTCTTGTATGGTGGAACAAAGAGTGGTTCCATTGTGGCATTTAGGGAGAAAATGTTTAAACATCTTCAACTTCTGCTTGTTATTAAAATGTTGATGAAGAAAATACTTAATCAGTTTTTTAAGGTCTTGTTTGGTGTGGAGGCTTACTTATGAGAGACCTCCAGTCCCTAAATTGCTTGTGAAGTCTCTGGAATGGTAGCTGATCTGGTATGATCAAAGTTTTGCAAAAACCTCAGTGCCATGTAGCCCCCAGTCTCTTGCAATAAAATATTTCTCACATCTAATCCTTCCTCACAGAAACGGATTCAGTTGCTTTATACACTTTCCAGTTCAACAGCATGTCTAGGTAACATGTTTAAGTGTTTTATTGGTGTTTTATTGGTATTTTAATCATATATTGGTTTTATGTATTTTTAATCAGTTTTGTGTGTTTTATGATGATGTTGTTCCCTGCCTCGATCCGGAGGGAGAGGCGGGTAATAAATAAATAAATATATTATTATTATTATTATTATTATTATTATTATTTTATTATTCAATTCTTAAGTGCTAGGTGAAAATTATGAATTTTAACCAGAAGGTACCATTCTTCTGTTTAAATTGTTGATACACACTAGTGAATGCTTGCAGCCCTAAAATAACATAGCTGCATCATGTGTCCAGAGGACAAACCACCTGAGCATTCCTATTAGTTCCTAAAGCACCTCCCTCTTCAGGAAAGGAGATTGACCCCTCCCCTTTTGCTTCTTTAAATGCTGTTGGGGTAACTGAGGGTAGTATCCAACTATGTCATTCTGTTAACGCAAATGATGTTTAGTTAGCAGAAACTAGGTTCTGAACTATGTGGAAGAGAAGAATTCAAGTGGTTATGCATTCTGCTCATGCAATCCGCTATGCAGCCTGTTGCGCATAATAACTCTTGTGCAACCCGTTGTGTCACCTGTTGTGTGACGTATTGTGCAAGGGTAATGGGCAACCACTTTTGCAATAGAAAGATTCAGCGTAGCTCTGCTAGTGCTATTTGAGATTGCAGAATGACGCCGTTGCATACTGCCCTTAAACGTACTTTGAAATAAGGAGGTGAAGTAATTATACTGTGGGCCTTACTTACCAACTAGGCCTGTTGTTAACATTGCTAATTTTCACAATCGTGTATTCCAAATCAATCTTGTTCTGAGTTTTATTTTTCTGCACCTTGTCCATATCCTCAGGCCTCAGTAACTGAAACTCATCCAATAAAACTGAACCAGATGGTGCTCTGAATGCCTCTACTAGTGGAACTGCATTAAGTGTGGTGTCCAATTCATGATGAATCTGAGCAACTTTATCTTAAAAGTGCCATGCAAATCCATCACAGCGGGCTACCAAGGGTTCCACCATCTCTCACCCTGGCCCAGAGTGTAGCAGGCTACGAACCACCCAGAAAAGCTCTGCTGGATGGCACTGAGAAGACGCAATGCTGGTGGAAAAGAACTGTCTCTTTGCCACCCTCACCACCACAGAGTAGGCTCGATAGTGAGCTCTAACCTGTGTTCGATCAGACTCAGCACGAGTTTTCCTCCACCTGCGTTCTAGTTGCCTCCCCTCTTGCTTCATTGCCATCAGCACAAGTTTATACCAAGGAGCTGACCAAGCTCTGCTCAGAGGGAGAGGGCGCTCGGACGTGATCGTGTCAACCGCCCGAATCATCTCTGCATTCCACAGAGCAGCCTGGGCTTTGACAGGAGCACCAGCCATACCAGCAGGAAAATCCCCCAGAGCCCTCTGGAATCCATCAGAGTCCATTAGCCTCTGGGGGCGGACCAGTTTAATAGGCCCCCCACCCTTGCAGAGAGGAAAGGCCTTTGAGAGTCTAAACCTCAATAGAAAGTGATCTGACCATGACAAGGGGGTAGATGTTAATTCCCCCACTTTCAGATCACCATCTTCCTGCCCAATCAAGAAAACCAGATTAAGTATGTGTTCTTTTGCATGCATTGGGCCGATGACATGTTGAGACAGCCCCATGGTTGTCATGGCAGTCCTGAAGTCCTGAACTGCTCCGGTTACAGCAGCCTCAGCATGGAAGTTGAGATCCCCCAGAACCACCATCCTGGAGGTCCTCAACACCAAATCCAAGACAACCTCCGTCAGCTTAGGCAGGGAGACTGTTGGGCAGCGGAGTGGGAGGTACACCAACAGAATCCCTAATTGGTTTGGAGTACCCAACACAAAGTAGAGACACTCAAGACCAGCACTCGAATGAACAGGAAGCCTAGAGAGGGGGAGATCGTATTTTTATAGTCCATGGCAATCCCCCCCTCCCTGGCCCTCAAGTTGTCTGGTGCTGCACCATGTACCCGAGAGGGCAAAGCTGGATGAGAGTAACCCCTCCCAGTTCTCCCCCTCCCAGTTCACCCATTCCAGGTCAGCCCCCTCATCCACAGTCAAATCATGGATGAGGAAGATTTTATTTTGGACCGACCTGGCATTCGGCAGATGCACCACCAAACCCGAGGGCAAGCTGGTAAGGACTCCAGGAACCATCCGGTTAGGGGAAGAACCAGAAGAAGGGATAGCTGTAAGAAATCTAGCCCCTCTTCTCCTCATCCGGCCCATTATTCCCCCATCGCCATACCTTCCCCTGCCTGTGACCACAGTTATGTGGGCATCCCCGTGCCCCCCTGAGCTCCCCAGGCACATATTTAAAAAGTACAATTTATAAAACAAGATAAGATTGTATAAAATGTTGTGATTTGCTGCTGATTGCTATATTGAACTGCTTGAGGATGTCCATAGGCAGTAAGATAGGTTGCTTGGTTGCTTACGTGCTCCTCATTACGACTCAAAGTGCGACGCCTTAGTGTTGCATTTTGTGCAGTGCCGAGGTGCTGCCTCTGGCAGCCTCGTTCTTAACTACCTGTAGAGGAAGGAGGAGAAACTGGTCAGCAAATGTCAATGCTGATGTCCAACAGGTGAGGGAGGAGCAGCAGAAAGCAGGCCTCTACAGGTTGTAATTCCTCTTCTACCCCACTCCAAACACACACATGGTTCTCAGAATGTCCTTTAATAATGCCACATGTCCTTATCTATATAGATCTAACGGTTATCATGGACACCTGTTAAAGCAGCTTTCCCCAACCTAGTCTCTTCCAGATGAGTTAGACTGCAACATCAAGCATTTCTGACCATTACCCATATTGCCTGGGGCTGATGGGAGTTAGTCGAAAACAACTGGAGGACCACAAGTTTGGGAAAGCTGTATTGCAGTGGAAAAAAACTGCCAAAGAAATGCCCATTCAAATCCAAAGCATTTATTTCCTCGGGGAGTCTCAATGATTTTATTTTTCTTGACAGTTTTACCTGTTCCAAGAGAAGGCTGGTCCTCCAGAGTAATGTTTCACAGTTGCTACTTAAAAAGACCAGGATTAAAAGTGGCATGGATTTCTAATGTCTTGATGCTTTTACAGATTCAGTTCCCCCCCCCCCCCCTCTTTCTTTCCTCAGTCACAGATGAAGACACGGTGAAGAGGTATTTTGCCAAGTTTGAAGAGAAATTTTTTCAAACCTGTGAGAAGGAACTTGCCAAAATCAACACATTTTATTCAGGTAAGAGGTTTGTCTTCAGCTATTTTTGGAGGGGAGGGGGAAAGTTTATTCAATCTTTATATCACCTCTGAAGAAGTTGTGGTGCTGGTAACAATATATATTTTATAGAAATTCCTTTATGCCTACCTAACCATTAGATTTATCTAGTAGGGTCTCCAGACTCATTAACTTCTGTTTTAAAAGCCTATGACTGGGTTCGGACGACACACTAACCACGGTGGGTTAAATAGTCAGCGGTTGGTTATTGTGTCATCTGTCAGGACTTCACACCACGGTTGGTTGGTTAGCTGAAATAACCGATGCAAATAACCAATGCTGTTATCTAAAATGTATAGATAACAGCAGGTCATTCCACTGTTAACAGTTATCACTGCATCAGAAAGATAAACCCCAATTAAGCCTTCATTTAAAGTTGTGTGCTCACAAGATCCCTGCCAAAGCATACATTTATTTTGATTCTTTTCCGTTCTGTCAAATTAACCATCCAAAGGAATTGGCCTTGCAGAAAGAAGTGCCATATGGTAGCTGGATAGTATTCACTTCAGCATCTATAGATGCTATAGAATTTATTCTGTTACTTAACCCTTTAAAGATTTTGGTGTTACAGAGTCTGCCAAAAACTAGTTATAGATTGGATATAAAATGCAGAAGTGTGTGATAGTATTTAGTGAAATCTACCATCTGCCTGGCCAGCTTGAGCTTTCTTTGAACTTCAGTCTGTGGTTTGGACCAGGATCTCTTCTTCCCTCCCCTCCCCTCCCCGCCCTTGCTTGCAATTTATTTGCCAGGTTTTGCTAGGTTTCCTCATCTTGAATTATTACTTCTGGATGTTGGAGCAGCTATTAGTATGTTGGCAAGAATAGGAGACTTGTAGATTGTCAATATTTTGAGAGGTAGGGATTTGCCATTTTTGATAGTTGTAGCTTATTTACCCATCTTGGGCTATCCTGATCTCTGAACTTGGCCATTGTCTTGTCACAGCCATATAGAACTGTTTAATGGAAGCAATTGGATTGGAATCACTTATATGTTGGTAAAGAGGGAACAGTATGGTTTAGCTGTAATTAGGGAAGAGCTACAGGTAAAAATTAAGGGAAATTTTATCTTGAATATTAGAAATAAATTGCATTGGAAGATTTCAGTGGAGTAATCCCATATTACTTGTCAAGTTTCACATTATCTTAGGAAATGCTATCAAATGAAATTTCATCCCTGCTACAATTACATGGTGTGACACTAATAATGTGCAAGACAGGAGGGGAAAATGCTTGCTTTCACTTACTGAATTGGGTTTGTATTCAAAAGGATTCAGATGATTTGTCTCGGAGCCACACAAGGTACTGTTGGCTATTAGCAGTAATAACTCAGCTGAAGCTATAGGAAGATCAGTCTGAACATACTTCATGGTGATGATCTTGAAACTGTGCTGACGTCTTAAATTGTACACGTGAAAAATGTACAAGAAAGCCGTTTCTTCTTTAGATAAATCAGATCCTGCTACACTGATCCATGCCTCTGCAACTTCTAGGGTTGATTACTGCAATGTGCGCTATTGGGGTTGTCTTTGAAGAGAAGTCTGAAGCTTAAACTAGTGCAGAATTCTAGTGCATGCCTTACATTGTACATATTAAACCTTTTTTTACGTAAGTGGCACTGGCTACCAAATTGCTTCAGGGCCCAATTCAAAATTAGGCCCAGAATGCATCGCATAGTTTGGGACTTTCATACTTTAACAATCATCTCTCCTCATATGAGACCGTTCACTAGTTTAGGTCTATTTTGGGGGCTCATTTGGATGATGATGGACAAGAATTATACTTTTACAATAATTGCCCCATATTTGTGGAACCTCCTCCTAAGTAAGTTTGTTTTCTGTCATGTTCTAACCACGTGCTCTAGAATTATAAATAGGAACTATTTCCAGAGGAATAGTGTGTTAGTCTGTTGCAGCAAAACCAAGAAAGTATTGTGGCGCCTCTTGTGTTCTTTCATAAAGCATACAAAATCAGTCATTTGTAGACCATAAAAGCAGGCCCACTGTCCAAGTCAAGATGGTTTGATAGAGGCTTAGACTGAGTTAAAAGAATAGTTAGAGAATAGTGTCACCTTTCCCAGTGTACATTAAGGTTGGTTTTCTGTCAATACGGTTATGTCACATGTTCATACAGTGTTCCTAACTAAATATCCTGAAGTTAATTTTGCTCATTTGTAGCATTGTATGATCACATTCCATTGCTTTCATCTATAGAGAAACTTGCAGAAGCGCAGCGCAGGTTTGCTACACTACAGAATGAACTACAGTCAACTTTGGATGCACAAAAAGAAACCAGTGGTCTTACGACTCTACGGCAGCGTAAAAAGCCTGTCTTCCATCTGTCTCATGAGGAGCGTGTTCAGCATAGGAACATCAAAGACCTGAAACTGGCCTTCAGTGAGTTCTACCTCAGCCTCATCCTACTGCAGAACTATCAGGTACCAACCATGTTCCTTAAGGCACTGTGATCTCATTTGCTTGGTTTTCCCCCCCCATTAAAGCATATGTTTGTTTGCTTGCTTGTTTGTTTGTTTATTCATTACATTTCTATACTTCGGGCCAATAGCCGAAGATCTCTGGGTGGTTCACAATAATTAAAACCATAAAATACAACATGAGAAGATACAATTTAAAAGTTTAAAACTGCAATATAAAGTAAATGTAAAAATAAAAACCAAAATAAAACCTAGCAGCAATGTAAAGATTTAAAGTACAGTAACAGATTTAAAATAACAGAAACTGAAAGACTGGCTGCCAGGCAAGCCTCTCTGGGAAGCTCATTCCACAACTAGGATGCCACAACAGAAAAGGCCCCTCTTTTTAGTAGCCATCCACCTCACTTCTTTTGGCAGGTGCTTCTGAAGAAAGAGCACTGAGGATAATCTTAGGGTCCAGACAAGTATAAATGGGAGGAGATGATACTTCAGGTAACCTGGGAATTAAGCTGGGAAACTCAAATCTTGGTAACAAGTTACTTGATTATTTCCTTGGTTTCTTTGGCTGGGATTCATAGATCTCCAGCTTGCTATCCATCAGATTAAACATATATAAGAAACGTTTGTGTGAGATCATATAAAAAATTAGGCTCTCCTCTGCATTGTGATTTAGAGGATTTTAAATGTGCCACACACTTAAATGAAGAGCTTGACCCTGCAGCTCATTTGCAATACTCCAGACTATTGTTTACAACAGAGGTGAGGAACTCCAGATGATGTTGGATTTCATTTCCCATCAGCCCCAGTAAGAATGCCCTATGGTCAGGGATGATGGGATTTGCAGACCAACAACATCTGGAAAGTCACAGGTTCCCCCTCCCTGGTTTACAAGCTCTTCTGAACTGGCACAGAGGCTTTGAGCAGGGTTGTATCATTATATTAGTATAAATCCATTTGTCAGTTAGTTTTGAACCTGGATTATGTATATAGTCTGTGGTTGGTGGGTTGCTAGCTAATAACAAGAATCCGGAAAGAAAGGAGATGATTGGAAGACTCTATGATTTCTGGGGGAAATCTCTTCTTCAAGTTGGTGAGGGGAGTTGGGTAAAGAAGAGATTTAGTGTTGGGGTTCAATGCATCGGTGATGGGGATCAATATTTTGTTTAAGACAATCCGGTCTACAAGTTTGTGATGCTCCCAGAATTTCCATTGTGCCTGGATCCTCAGGTCATATGATGAAGCTGCCTTATGTACTGGCAGCTCCTCCCAGGATCACAGGCCGAGATCATAACTTTCTATCCATGCTTTTAGCTGGAGATGTGGGTGTATCAATCTGGAACCTTCTGCACGCAACGCATGTGCTCTACCTTTAAGCTACCATCCACGTCCTCTCCACATGCAGTGCACAAGCATGTTCCCAGGCAATGGTGCAGCTAAGGCTGTACTTTGGGGCCAAGGTCCAGGGCCGCACAGCATAAGCCACCCCCATGATCACCCAGAGAGCAGCAGGTGATGGGAGAAGCTGCCAGTGGCATTGCGGCAGCTTCCTTTTTTCTTATTTGTAAAAACTCAGTATGGTCATGGGGCAGCCAGTTGAGGATATGCATGGTCACAGATGCTCATTTTATTATCTTTAAATATTTATTACTCTTTTCTGCAACCAAATGGAGCTTATTCTCAAGTAAAGGTGTTTAGCATCAGAAGCAAATGCCATTTTATTCCTATAGTCATGATGGGAACTATGATTTAAGTGAGTTTAAAATGCAAAACTGCATATGCTAAGAGAATTTCTTTTGGGTTGTCAGTGGAGGGTTGGGGGCAAAGAAAAGAATTAGTTGTGTGCTTCACAACTGAAGTAACACAACATGGTCATTTAAAGCCCCCACTGTAAAACCATTAAGTTCATGGTTTAAAATTACCAAGTTGCACCACTATTTTCAGGAAAAGTCCACAACTCTTCCCAATCACAGGCTTTCCATGGCCCTTCAGAGAGCAGAAACTGTAATGCCTACAGGTCTCCTCTTAGATAAGGGGCTTTAATCACTGGCAGATCAAATACAATCAGCCACTACCTGCATTTGGCTACAGAAAAAGCCAGTTTTACATGGAAGAAAATAAGGATTTTCATTGTAATCACAACGACAGGCCAGCTTCATAGCCTAGTGGCTCGGAAGCCCTGCATGTAGAAACAAGAGGTGAGAGCATTAAAAAAGACATTAGCCTCTGCCTGTCCAAGAGGTCCCCGTTAATAATGGGTGAGTCATCCAATGTTATGGTTGGCAACGGTTTCACTTGTCGTAACATTGTCCTCTAAAACAGTGGTTTTCTTTTCATTTAGGAATGAAGGCAGCCATTCAGTAATGTGGGAAAAGAATACTCAGGCGTATCACTGGGGTAGAGACTAAGCTTAGAGTGAAGCAGGTGTTGTATTCAACCATGTCCCCAATTGCAATTGGCTTACATTGTCCCATAGAATTCAATGGGGACTATTGAGAATTGACAGTGCCTATTTACTTGGCTCCATCAATCAGCATAACCTTATTCTTGATGGTGTTTCTTTAGGGTAGCACTTTAAGGTGAAAATATGTTTGAATGCTCCCCCATATTAAATACAACAAAAATCTCCCCACAAGTAGAAAACTAGAACAATAGAATGTGGGCTGTGCTGGGAGCTCTCTCTCTCTCTCCTTGCTGTTCAACTTTTCTACCTGTGGGGATGCTGTTTTAGTTTTTATATAGGAGAGCATTCCAACATGTCTTTCTCCACCTCCAGTCTGAAGTGTTATAATACAGTCTGCAACCACATGATTCTGTCATCTCATTCTCCATATGGTTGCCATTTTCCAATTCTCTACATTTGAGTAGTTTCCTTCATATATATTGTAAGCTGTGAGCTAATTATGCAAATTCTGTTCTCACTTTGTTTGAAAAATGCACATTTTAAAATACATTTTAAAGCATTTTAAAAATGCACCACATCTCCATGCAAGTCAGTGTGATGTAATAATAATAATAATAATAATAATAATAATTATTATTATTATTATTATTATTTATAACCCGCCTCTCCCTCCGGATCGAGGCGGGAAACAACAACAATATAAAAACAAGCATCACAAAACAGTTAAAATTTTAAAAACAAGAAAAAATACATAGTTAAAAACATCTCAAAATTCATCTGGATAGGCCTGCCGGGAGAGAGCAGTCTTCATGACTCTCTTAAATGTAATGTAATGGCTAGAGTGTTGGACTGGGAGTCAGGAGATCTGGGTCCTAGTCCCCACTCGGCCATGGAAGCTCACTGGGTGGTTTTGGGCCAGTCACAGACTCTCAGCCCAACCTACCTCACAGGGTTGTTGTTGTGAGGATAGAAATGGAGAGGAGGAGGATTATGTATGCCACCTTGGGTACCTTGGAGGGAAAAAAAGGCAGGATGTAAATGTACTTAATGAAAAAGAAAAAGTCAGAAGAACAGGGCTTCTGCATGCAATTGAATGCTGGATCTGGGAAGTGGAAGGAGGTATGAGGAGGCAATTGACCTAGATTGACTTTTGCTGTCATTTGAAGTATATATGCTGTGGGGTAGTTTTGCCTGGAAATCCAAACCAGTCATCAAAAGGAGGTGACCAGATGAGCAGATGGTGGTAATCACTCCTACTGCCACATCTTACTGCACAGTTGAACAACCCTGAGGCTCAAACTACACATGATTGTGTTTACTTTTTTAAGGGAAATATGCTGTGTGAGTGTGTTTGTGTGGTGTATATTTGTCAATTTTTGACCGCAGCAGTGGCATTGAAGGGTATTGCTTAATGCATTCCCGTTGGGTTATTTTTTGTGATCAAAATTACCCATAGGTAAAAAGGAAAAAAAAAGCAGTAAATTGCCCCCTTCTCTCCTAGAACTGCTGGTGCAACCAACTTCACTATAACCTGAGTGCATTTCTCTAAATCAAAGCAATACCCCAAAGTGCTGGCAGACTGGATAAAACTGGCCAACCCTGTAAGTGTCCTCCCTTCAGAAATATGGGTATAACAACACTGGACCACTTCATGGGGCTGATGTAAGCAATGCGCTCTCAGCTACAGCTCATCCTTACTTCATCTTCTATATGAGGATGGTATCAATGGACTCCATTTTCATTGGCATTGGTGCAGGAATTTTTGAAACGTTCACTATCTTTTAAAAACACACAAAACATTTTTCATATAAAGTAAGACATGAGTTAAGAGTATCAACTCCTGTCTGTGCTTATAACTTGTATTTTGGAATAAACATGCTACTAGCTTATCACAGATACACCATAATCCTTGATTTCTCCATTGTTTTCTGTGAGAAGCTTTCACTTCTGTCCAGGAGAAGACCAAAAAAATAAATAAAAATGAACTAAGAAATTCTTTTCCAGAAAGCGACTGAGTTCAGACAACACGATAACCCACACTCAAGGGTTTATTGGTTTTATTGGTTTTATTGGTTTTATTGGTTTTATTGGTTTTATTTATTTATTACATTTATATACCACCCCATAGCTGAAGCTCTCTGGGCAGTTTACAAAAATTAAAAGATTGAACATTAAAAAGTCAATATACAAAATTTAAAACCATAAAACAGCTGATATTTAAAACATTTTAAACTTTTAAGCTTGGCCAAAAATTCAGTTAAAAACCTCAACTTAAGCTGTTAAAATGCCTGGGAGAAAAGAAAAGTTTTGACCTGGGGCCGAAAGGGTAACAGTGTTGGCGCCAGGCGGGCCTCATCGGGGAGATCATTCCATAATTGGGGGGCCACCACAGAGAAGGCCCTTTCCCTTGTTGCCGTCCTCCGAGCTTCCCTCAGAGTAGGCTCCCGGAGGAAGACCTTAGATGTTGAGCGTAGTGCACGGGTAGGTTCATGTCGAGAGAGGCGTTCCATCAGGTATTGTGGGCCCAAGCTGTGTAAGGCTTTATAGGTTAAAACCAGCTATGGATTGGTTGGCTATGGATTGAATGTGGGTCGTCATTGAACCCACATTCTTGGTTTTTTTTGTGTGGATTCTTGTGGAAATGTGAGTTATATTGTCTGAACTGAGCTGTACTAACAAACCATGGTTTGTTAACCACAAACAAACCTCAGTTCATAACCTAATTACAAACCATGATTTCTCTTCATGAGTTGTTTGTAATTATCAAGCCATGGTTTGTTAGCATGGCTTGGTTCAGACAACACAATAGCCCACATTTCAATGACAACCCATACTCAACCGTTGAGTGAGGGTTATTGTGTTGTTTGAACCCAGTCACTGAGTGAGCTGGTTCACATGAAACAGCAGTCCACTGTGGGTTGATTTCCCTGCAGGGGCTGTTGCATCGTGCCAGGCACCATTTTTGCATGGTGCCTGCTGGCACCTGGGTTGTCGTGTCGTGTGAACCCAGGCAGCAGGGGTCGTTTGAGAATAAGACAATCCCCCAACTAACCCTAAAATAAGCTATGGGTTATTTGAGGGTTTTCGAACCCTGAAACAACCCCTGCCACCTGGGTTCATGTGACACCACAACCCATGGCAAGCCAGGCACCCATGGGCGCTATGCAAAATGACACAACTGCCCCTGTGGGTAAATTAACCATGGTGGGCTGTTGTGTTATGCGAACTAGGTCAGTGTGTCACTAGTCTTTCTCTCTCTCTCTGTAGATATCACCTCTTCTGTAAGCGTTAATAATAGCTGTGACGTCCCCCGTTATTTGTGCTATATAAAAGAGCCCCCATGCTCACTCCTACCCTGGCCTTTTATTCCCCTCTCTCTAAAATGTTAAGATGAATATGCTGTGTGCGGAGCTGTTGATCTCTGAAATTGTGCAGTTGGAATGGAAAGATTCTTACATGAATTCAAGCACACGTGATGTAGTAATATTAGGCTTGACAATAGCTTCAGCTTCCCGAGGCATGTAAAAAGCTATAATTACTCCCAGAGCAAGCAAATTATCCAACACAAAAAAATTGATGGCCAAAATCATGATTTTGTTTCATTTTTCATTTCAGCTTTATAAAATAAGGCACAACTGACTCAAGGGAGGGAAATGCTGGGTTTCTTCAGGAGAAAGTAATTAAAGTTTCTCATTGGCAGTAATATAGATAATTAATGCATTGGCTTCCTGTTCCCATCTCCCATCCTTTTCCTTCCCTTCCATACCACTGAACTCCAATATTAAATCACTCCAGGCATCATTAAATTGAAAATCATTTCAGCAGAGCTGTTGTAGCCTCTCCCATAGGCACAGTATTCTGCTGTTCTTTGTTTCCTTTCAAATTTGGCCTTGCATTTGTGTGGCTGCCTTAAATGAAAACACTTTCTAAACATCATTATTACAGATCTTTGGGTGTAGTATGGATAAAAGGAACCTTTAAAGCAAATCAAACCCTTTTGTACACTACCGGATTCTCTCATATGTATAGTAAAGTATGCCAAGGCATAAAAGCAGTGTAGTGCAGGCTTCTGCCTTCTACCAGTTTGTTAATTCAATCCCGTGTGCTGCAAGGAAATGAGTTGATGAACAAGTGAAGATACACATATACTTAGCACTTAATCTTGCCTTTGTTTTTTCTGATAAGCTTGATCAGAATATTATGAATTTCCCCTGACTTGAAAAACTGGTATTTAAAATAAGCTCTGATTGTTATGTTGAACGAAGACGACTGTTTGGGTTTAATGAGTATTTAATAGCTTTTCAGGTTACAGGGATAGGTCACTATTGATCTCTGGTGTTTCTAATTTGTTACCACTGTCCAAATAAAGGAACCTTGACTAGAGAGTAAAAGCTATAACTACCGTCTAATTTTTTAAATGCCTCTGTCCTGTACTAAAGCTCATTCAAGTGCCTTTAAAACATATTCACTTTGACCAGGTTAATAACCTACAGTGGCTTATTAACCACCCTTACATTGCTGAGCGCGTGCCACCCGATTTTCCTAATTACCCTTGCTGAACGCAGCTTGTCCTTATGTATGAAGCCGCCAAGGAGGGGTGGCTGGGGTGGTTAACAAACTACCCAGAACCCATGCGGTGTTGTAGGGTTGCTGGGTGGTTGTTATCCATGGTAGCCACCCACCCTCAACAGGTTCACCCTAATAACATGCCACATCCGGTGAAGGTAATTAGGAAAATGAACAGGCATGTGCGGAAATGGTTAACAAGCCACTGTGGCTTGTTAATTGCCCTTGTGTCTTGCAAACTGGGCCAGTGTCTCTTCTATTTCACACCATTTTGGAGTGTACACTGAAGATATATTAAAATGTAGACCAACAAAAGTAGAATGTGTTAATGTGACATAGGTGTTCCAGAAGACCTATATGATACAGGAAAATTCATCAGTTGCAAACCTTTATTTAAAAACATAGTGTACAGGATGTAGTGTCTGAACTCCTACTTTAAGATTGCAGCCCATGAAGGAATGAATGTTTGTTAAAAATGTGAATCAATCATTCCCAATCTTTTTTAGTTCATCATATCACCTGGAAATATTAGGAAGATCTTTGATTGCATTCTGTTATTGACATTTGAATTATTTATATCCTATTGTTCTCCTCCTTAAACTCTAGTCTATCCAACTTTGGCATTCAAATGATGTCATTATATTTTAAAAGCTATACCGAACATTTTTTGAACGTGCCTCCCCCAGAAGAAAGTGAAAGTTGTAAAAAGACCAAAAGAGAATAATGTGTTGGTGGTTTTTTTCTTTATCTTTAGAATCTAAACTTCACAGGATTCCGTAAGATCCTGAAGAAGCATGACAAGATCCTGGAGACACCCCGAGGTGCAGATTGGAGGGTGGCTCATGTTGAAGTGGCACCATTCTATACTTGCAAGAAAATCAATCAGCTCATCTCTGAAACGGAGGTAGAGTATGTTAACCCATGTCTATTGTCTGTCCTTAGATGAGCCAAAAATGTGTCTCTGCTTATTGCTGATATTTCTATACTCTTGAAATGCTGCTAACCAACTTCTGGCAACCAGGTATTTCTCAGTGTGATATATATGAATGGTTCTCTGAATTTCTGGCACCTTTTCATTTGTTTTGGGCCTCACTGCACATTCTGCTTTATGATACTGCTGTGGTAGTTAATATCAGCTCAGCTTTTATCATGTAAAGGTATCATCCTTCAGCCAAGCATTTTTTTAATAGATAGGTCTTCAGCTCAGTCAATGGTTGTTTTTTGTTTTGGTTCTTTAGACGGTGGTGACTAATGAGTTGGAAGATGGAGACCGACAAAAAGCTATGAAGCGGTTACGTGTCCCACCATTGGGAGCAGCACAGGTGATTGGAAAAAATAGAAGTGCTTAACTGTTTTTAATCCCCTAGATATGATATTGCAAAATTAACGCTTGTCATTGAAAGAGCTGGCATGGGCAAAGTCTGGTGTCTTTTTCTTTCACATTTAAATGTGTGACTTTGACTACAGAGGACCTGAACTGTAAGGGACAGAGCAGAAAAAATGCTGAGGTCAAGAAAAAATTGCTTGTGTGTTTAGAACCTGGGGCTTTAAATCTGGCCCTACAATAGTCTCCAATTCCAAGGACCTATTTTGTTATGTACCTCTGCTGTTTATTCCTATCCAAAGTCATGCAAGTGGAGTGTTCTGTAATCCCCTCGATCCAATATAAAAAGCAACAGACACATTTATAGTCATCTCCTAATTAGATTCTTAAGGCACTTATCCCAAGACATAGGTAAAAGTTTCTCCAGGCCCAGTGTCAGCACCTGGCATATTTGGTCAGTCTAGACAGACTGATGTCTTTCCTGGATCCCGCCCTCCGTATTCCCTCCGTATTGCTGTGTTTACCCACATCCACTTTGACTTCCTGGTTGTGTGGGTGCTGGCCCTGACAGTGGTGCAGCCGCCACTCACCCCCTCCATTCGAGGGAGGCTTAACCAGTAGTGTCATTAGCACTGCTTGACATTGGGCAGCCGCCATCTTTTATCTCCCTGTCATCAATGCTGGGCATTGCATTGTGGGACGTTAAAACGTGGTGGGAACTGCTTGACACTTACCCGACACTGGGTTAAGCCTGCCCTGAGAAAGGGTGGGACTGGTGGCAAGAGCAATTCCAGGGGGGATGTGATGGTGACCTGCTAGTTGTGGGAGATCAGCAGCACTAGAGTATGGGCCCACTCAAGCCTGGCTCTGCCCTGGGCTATTTAATCCCTTCCCCCAGTATTACCAGCAGCTCTTTCATATGTTCCATTTTCACCATTCCACAAATGAAATCCATAATTAGACTCTCCAATGTATTTATTTTCACTTAACAGGCATGCCTCCCCTTCTGCTGTTTGCCCTACTCAGGGGAAAATAAGTAGCTGTATTTTTTCCCAGTGGGGTGAATGGGAGAGAGGGGGCATTTATGTTGGGGGGGGGGGAATTACACAGGGAGAAAAGCATTAGATGCCTTCTTCCCCAACATTGCTTTGCCAGTCCAGTGAGGCAGGCAGATGTCTTTTAAGTGAAAATAAATTTCAGGAGATCCAGCCACAGATTTCCTATGTAATGTATAGGACTAAGCAACCTGGGGTGGTATAAGGAGAGAACTTGGCTACAATTAATGTTGGCAGGGAAAGATTCAGAGAATAGTTTGCCTGTGTCTTGACTTGTGTGGGAATGTCAATAAAATCTATTATTTTTGAAAAGGTGGGCGAGGGTTTGAACAAATTAATTCATGTTGCTGACCCTTCTGCCCTTACTCAATTGAAAATATGGAGTCTGTTAAAACCGCAAAAATTTAACAAACATGGAAACCAGAGTTATAAAGAATGTATCCTGAGATGGTCTTGAACATTTGTACAGAGAGCTTCTGTTTATGAGAATGAAGTGTTTCTGGTATAATTGAAAATGTAACCATTTTTTTTAATTGACAGAATATTTTTTAAAAGCTATTTTCTGTTCTGTCTGCAGCCCGCACCAGCATGGACTACTTTCAGGGTTGGGTTGTTCTGTGGAATATTCATTGTGCTGAATGTTACCCTCATACTTTCAGGTTAGTCTCTTAACTATAATGCTACAATTGCAACCTGAGTCCAGGGCTGGATTTGAATGACCTATTCATGTGCTGATTGAGTTCACTGTATGTGTAAGATGGCTATTACTTAACATGACAAAAATGCTATTATAAAGCCAGAAAATGATAGGAGTTTCAGACAACCAGTCTAACTCAAGAACTGGATGAAGTATGTCATAAATGGAGTGTTAATTACTTCAGGATTAAAGTCACAATTATATTTTAAAAAGTTGGAATTTTTCAGTCAAACCAATTTTAAAATTAATAGTAGTGGCAGTAATAAGTTATACCCCTGTTGTAATATGTAAGGGAAGGGTTCGCACATAATGCTAAACCACCTCTACAAATAAGCTATGCAGTGTAGCTTAATCGACAGATAATAGGGCTTGCTGTGGGTTCTACCCCTCCTCTCTGTCACATATCTTAGGGAACTTTGCGGCAAAACCAACTTGTTTCTGCCTCCCCGCTCCCAATTGCTACCTCTTTTAGTTCTGCAGCTTAAAAAAAAAAATCACTGACTCAAAAATGTGCAATTCAGGATGTGAAAGTAGTAGTAATAGTAGGGTCAGCCTTTCACAAGTGCTCAAGTGCACACGTACAGGTGTCCAATATGTGGAGTCTTGCCTCGTCAATTTCCTTCTCTGTTCCAGCTGTCAAAGAGAGGGACAACATACAAGTAACATACAAGGAATTTGACAGGACAAGGTTGCCTATTGGCTAATTTGGTCACAGTTGCAAAGGATCTAATTGTAACTGGCCATAATGATAGATTGGATGAGGACCAATAAACTGAAGTTCAGTCCAGACAAGAGAGCAGTGCTATTAGTGGGTGGTTTGTGCTCAGCCTATTCTGGAAGGGGTTGTGCTCCCGCTAAAGGAACAAATATGTAGCTTGGGCTGCTTCTAGATCCATATTTGTTACTAGAGGCCCAAGTGTCCTCAGTGGCATGGAACACCTTCTACATGCTTAGGCTAGTATGCTTGCTACAGGCCTACTTGAATAACTGTAGTCTGGCTTGTTAATGTCATATTTAGATTAGTGCAATGGTATATTGAAGACTATCCAAAAACTTCAGTAAGATTACTGCTTGGTACAGGGCATTATGCCAATATTGTACCATTTTCACTGGCTTCTGGCTTGCTTCTGGTCCAGTTCAAAGTGCTGGCATTAACCTATAAAGCCCTTCATGGTTTGGAGCCACAGTATCTGAAGGATTGCCTCTTTCCATATATTCCTACTGGAGTCCTGAGATTATCTGAGGTCCTGCTCCGTGTCCTCACATGTTGAGATATGGCCAGTGGCCACTCAAGAGTGGGCCTTTTCTGCAGTAGCTCTTCAGTTATGTAATGCCCACTAACTGGTTGTGATGACAATAGCCCTATTCTGCTGTTGCTCTCCAGAGAATACTACCTCTGAAGCTAGAAGTTCCATATAGTGATCATAGCTAATAGCCAATAATATCTTATCCTCATGAATTTGTCTAATTACCTTTTAAAGGCCAACTGAACTAGTGGCCATCACCATATCTTGTGGTAGTGAATTCGCTAAATTGAATTGTGTGTGTTAGGTCGAAGTACTTCCCTTTTATCTAGACTGCATCACTTGACAATCAGTTTCATTGGATGACCCCACATTCTAGTAGTATATGAGAGGGAGGGAATAAAATTTCTCTACACACAATACATAATTTTATAAACCTCTCTCATGTATCTCTAAATAGCTTCAGATGTCCACGGGGAGGTGCTCTAACCCGTTGATCATTTTGATTCCCTATTTCTTCACTTCTTTGTAACTTTACAAACTCCTTTTGAAATGCGTTGATCAGAACTATACACAGAATTCCAAGTTAGGACTTCTGTGTAATTGTTTGCGGACATTGTGATACTGTCAATTTTATTTTCGGTCTGTTGCATAGGATAGACTTTTACAGTAACCGCACACTGGGTCGTTTTCATTGAACTTTCTACCATGCTTAGTTGCCACCAGATCAAACTCCATAACTGTATATGTGAAGTTAGGATTTATTTATTTATTTTGCTCCAAAGCACATCGCTTTACATTTATACAGAACCTCATTTGCCATTTTCCTATCATATCAGTATACTGAAATAGCTTTGGTCGCCTTGATGGGTGATCTACACTGGGAACTGGACAGGGGAGTGTATCCCTGTTGGTTCTGCTGGACCTCTCAGCGGCGTTTGATACCATCAACCATGGTATCCTTCTGGTCTGCCTCGCTGGGATGGGACTTGGAGGCACTGTTTTACAGTGGCTCCATTCCTTCCTGGAGGGAGAGACCCAGAAGGTGGTGCAAGGGGACTTCTTTCGTCTCCTTGACCTTTGGCCTGTGGAGTTCTTCAGAGTTCTGTTTTGTCCCCCATGCTTTTTAACATATACAGGAAACTGTTGGGAAAGGTTTCTGGACTTTTGGGGTGTGGTGCCACCAGTACGCTGATGACACCCAACTCTACTTCTCCTTTCCACCCAATTCCAAGGAAGCTGTTTCGGTGCTAAACCGATGTCTGTCGGCAGTAATGGACTGGATGAGGGCAGACAAATTGAAGCTTAATCCAGGCAAGTCAGAGGTGCTCCTGGTCAGTCAAAAGGCAGATCAGGGAATAGGGACTCAGCTTGTTCTGGATGGGGTTACACTCCCCCTGAAGATACAGGTTCGCAGCTTGGGTGTACTCCTGGATTCAGCCTTGAGCCTGGATGCCCAGGTTTCGGCAGTAGCCAGGAGTGCATATGCACAGTTAAAGCTTGTGCGCCAATTGCACCTGTTCCTTGAAATGTCAGAACTGGCCACGGTGACACATGCCTTAGTTACATCCCGTTTGGATTACTGTTACGCACTCTATGTGGGGCTGCCTTTGAAGAGTGTTCGGAAACTTCAGCTGGTTCAAAGAGCTGCAGCAGAGTGTTGACCAGGGCTGGTTAGAGGGAGCATACAACTCCTCTGTTAAAACAGCTCCACTGGCTTCCAGTCTGTTTCTGGGCACAATTCAAAGTGCTCGTTATGACCTATAAAGCCCTATATGGCCTTATGAACCTGCCTGTCCTTTGAGAACTTCAAGGGAAGCCCTTCTCTTGGTCGCACCACCATCACAGGCATGCCTGGTGGGAACACGAGAGAGGGCCTTCTCGGTAGCAGCCCCAGGGCTCTGGAACTCCCTTCCCATGGAGGCTAGACTGGCTCCATGCTGTGTTTCCAGAGGCAGGCTGAAAGTTTTTTGTTCCGGCTGGCCTTTGGGGAGTAGCCTGGACCTCTGTTTATGCGTTGTTTATATATTGGATTTTTTAAAAAAATATATTCGTATTGTAAATGTTTTAATATTATAGCATGTTTAATTTTTTTTAACTTTTGTATATATCTGTTTTAACTGTACATGTTTTAATTTGTAAAGCCGCCTTGAGTCCCAGTATTGGGAAAAAGGCAGAATAATAATAATAATAATGCCAGTATGGTGTAATGATCAATATTGGACTGGGACTCAGGAAATCTGGGCTCAAATCCCCCTCAGCCATGAAGCTCACTAGGTGACTTTGGACCAGTCACTGACTCTCAGCCTATCTTATCTCACAGGTTTGTTTCGAGAATCAAATAGACAGGAGGAAGACCATGTATGTCACCTTGGGCTCCTTGGAGGAAAAGGCAGGATATAAATATGACTCCTAAACAGCAATGTGGGTTTTCTAGGAAATTTTCCAATGTAAATTAGGTTAATTTGCAGAGAGTCATTTGTATAGGAAAATGTTCGGTTTGCATAGAAAAATATTCTGATGCCCTAGAGCAGGAGGTGTTTTAGCCTACAACTCCCATCATCCTCAACATTGGCTGTGCTTGGTTGAGCTGATGAGTGTCATAGGTTAAAATATCTGGAGGGCCACAAGTTGCCCACCCATGTCCTAGAGAGACCTGAAATATTTGAGGGGGGAATTTAAAGGACACATAGTGTGATTTAAATGTGACATTAAGTATATTTTTTTTATTGAAGTGCTTGTAAAAATTTGAAGGCAATGGCATGTACTTCCCTTACATTGTTTAAATTTAAGAAAAAACAAAGGTACTGAAAACTGTTCACATACGAATAAATTTTAGCAACCCAAAGAAATGTGTGTGATCTGTTCACAACCACTCTTCACAACCACTCAACTGTTTCAACAGTGTTCAGCTCTCTTTCACTAAGGGTGTTGGGACACCTTAAGATTTGCTGTCACTATTTATTAGTCCCGTTTCACTCAGAGACATATATATGAATTTCAGTGACATATATATATATATATATATATATAATTCTCTCACATACATGATAGGGATAATCAGCTGAAAAAAACATTAATTACAATTAATGTTTGAAATTGCCAGGCTTTCCTGATATTGTATGTGTAGTTGGCAAATATCCATTGGCACTAATGAATGTATGAAACGGAAAAACAGACATGGTATTTTTTCTAGAAAATTTTCCTATTTGGAAATCTTCCCACCCCATATCAGTGCACATAAATAAATAAATAAATCCGCCCAGTTTGAGTTATTCATATCCAGTCAGGTTTTCACCTCCCTGAATAATTTCTCAGCTGCAAGCATAGTCAACTCACTGCTTAGACCTAACTCCAGATAATTCATGAAAAAGTACAGTACAATTAATATTATTATTATTATTAATAATAATAATAATAATAATAATAATTTATTTCTTATCTGCCTCTCCGTTTGGGGGACAACAGTAAATATAAAATATGATAAAATACATAAAACTGATTAAAAACATGGTACACATTATTAAAATAGCAATAAAACATCCTAAAAATATTATAAAATTCCACTGGATATGCCTGCCAGAAGAGATTAGTCTTTATAGCTTTCATAAATTCTAAAAGACTGTTAAGTTGACGAGTCTCCTCAGGCAGGCCATTCCATAGTCTGGGAGCGGCAGAAGAGAAAGTCCTCTGGGTAATACCTGTCAACCTAGTTTTCGCTGACTGAAGTAGGTTCTTCCCAGAGGACCTGAGCGTGCGGAGCGGATTGTACAGGAGAAGGTGATCCCGCAGGTAATTCCCTGAGAGCCCCCACTTAAGAGGATTCTCTTATGCCATGACTGCTACCTTTACTCAGAGGACTTCAGTGAGAGAGTTTGTCAAATGCTTTTTGGAAATGGCACCCACTTAAGACTTAAGTTCAGAGTCACTTCCTCTTTGGTTGGTTTCATGACCAGCTGTTCTAAGTCACAGTCATTTAGGCTATGTAGGCATTTTGTCTTTGGCATCACCCAGAATACCATTGGCATGACCCAACATTTACCAAACACACATAAACAGCATTATTGAAGTCACCCATATTGCACTTCCTTCTTTGGCTGCTTCCTGTGATTTTTTTCCGTCTTAAGATTGTCCTTAGTATATTGGTTGGGGGATTTGGGGTGACAGTATTTCCCTAGTACTAAGTAGCTGTTTGGGCCTGGCACTACCATACACAGTAATTCTGCAAAAAAGACTGTTGCTCTTAAATGTTGTAGTTTATTGGACAGTTCCTTCTTAGACAGAACGACATCTCCCCCCAATATTCCTGCCTTTTCTATGGAGTTTGTATCCAGGGATAACTATATTGATTCTCTCCATTCTGCTCATTATGTTCTCACAGCACCAAACACCCCAGCTCCCTCATAACAAATGAAAGAGGTTCAAGCCTACAATAATCAAGTGTAGAAAATTAAGTACGTGTAGATGTGAATCAGCCTGTAGTGGGGTTTCTGGACTTTTTGAACTAAATCATGGCATTTTGTGACTGTGCCCAGAGAGGCTCATTATAAAATTTTTTGAAGTGTGTCCAGTTCTTTTGTACTTACTAATTTATAATCGCTACCATGCTTACCATACTCCTTTTGAACATTCTGAATTGTCCTTATCTTTTCATCCTTTCCATGTCTGGGATAATGTTCATTTGACTTTAAAGAACTCATAATTCATGGAGCTTGGAACTGTAAATCTAAAAATTACAGATGAACAATTATTCTTACTGCTGGGTTTTTTTAAATAAATAAATAAATAACTGAAGAGATAACATTAAAGTGCTTCAAGGAACAACGGATGCCAGCCATGAGAAATCTAAAAGGCACTAATTTAATGCTGCTAATTAGCAGTCCTCTCACTCATCTTTTTTTTTTTTAATTGAGAAGTGAAGAGTATCAGGAATGTTTTGCAGAGGCTAATGGTCTAAAAATAGACCCAGTTTACAAAGGAGACTAGTGGAAGGAGTATCTGTACTAGGCAAGTTCCACTGGGAAGTTTTTGATAACCAAGCAAGGAAGGAGAGGGGCCCTCTGCATCATTCAATTTTTCTGAATAACTGAGTTTAGAGGAGCCTGAACAATGTTTAAATATTTGAGAGAATGAACAAGATTTCCATCTTATTTCAGGGTCTATTATTCTGTTGCCTGTTTACAGTATAACCCTGTGTATTTTGTTCAGAAGCCCCACTTAGTTCAGTGGGACTTAACTCTCCAGTATGGTCATGTATTTATAAAGCAGTTCAAGGACTGGGCACTGTACAGTGGCTGAATTAAAAAGAATGAATTCCAGCAGCACTCCTCATGAGATGAGATCATAAGGAAAAGCGAAGCAACACAAAAGAAAATAAAAAGGGAAGCAGAGATTAGAAGTTGAAAGAATAGAAAGAAAGATCTTTTCAAACACTATTAAACAGCTACTAGGAGGGAAAGCTATGAATAAAGGATGACAATGAGTTCTAGAGAAAGGAGACAATAATAGCAGAAGGGCAGAAGTGTGAAATCAGAGAAATAGCCTGAGGCCTAGACAAGAGAAGAGTATTGACAGAGCAAAGGTAGCAGAAGGCAAATGGAGAGAGAAAACAAGATAGATACGGAGAGAGAAGATAGATAAGGAGATAGTCATTTAAAAACAAATTCACTATATGAATTAATATAGACCAGCTGGAAAGTACACTAAAAGGTTTATGTTCAGAGTTTCCACGGAGAGCTCTCTTAAGTGCATCCTATTGTGCTCATACTGGCATACCTAGGAGACAGGAAGTAGTTTCTGGCAAAATGCCTGTTCTGATTATAACAAAGGACTTAAGAGGCTGGTTTGCTGATTACACCAAGACATATTTTTTCAGATATAGGAGCCAACAACAACATCTGTAATCTTAATCGATACATGATCTTCAGTTCTTAATACTAACCTAATACTCAAGATGGTTATGAAATCAGGGGAAGAGGCGTGGGGGGGAGGTACTGTGGGCCTGCCAAATGTGGGAAGCTTCATACTTTGTGGCCACTGTGTGTCTTGCACATACACCTGTGCTTTCTGCAGCAGTCATAAAATGTGGCAACAGATGCATCTTGTACATACATCTAAATGCTTGAGTATACACATTTGGGGCATGGGTTCCATGAGAGCATTTGGGGCCCACTTTTCATCCTGGTAGTCAACTGTCAACTGGGTGATGGGCAAATCTACATCCTTATTGGGATAGTGGGGGATGGGGGTTGCTGGGGGGAATCCTGATCAGGATTTCTGTAGAGTGGGGTGCTTGTGAGCTTGCCAATTTATGGGTCAAACAACTCATGAATTGGCGTTACATGTGAACCAGATCTATGACTGCTGACTAACCCACTGCGTAAGTGTCCCTCATAGAGACTTGCTTCACTTACTGCTCTGTGGTTTTTTTGAAGTAATTTTTAAACAAAATACTGTACAATTGTTAGCCATCACATGGAATCCCAGGAATTTTCCTCTGGCTTTGTTTCTCTTACTGGGATACTGCATTTTATTAGTAATCAAGTGCTAAAATTCTTGCTATGAAAATGTTATTTTCCCCCAGCTATTCCCATAATTATTTGTGACTACAATTTTGAATGTGTTTCTACAAGTACTATGGTGCTTATTGACAATGCTTGTGATAACAGTAATAATATAACTGCCAGGAAGTTGAAAGTAAGGTTTACATTTGTGGGTCTTGGGAGATCTTGCAGTGCATTCCATGTATAGTGGAGGGCGGGGGGGGGGGGAGGTATGATCTACATTTGACCTTGCTATAAGTATACATTTTCTTGTTGTGGCTGAGATGTTGTCATCTGCATAGGCTCCAGTTGTGTTGAGTCAGAATCTGTATGAACCTAACTTATGAAACTCAACAAGAATATCTCTTAAGGCAAGACTGTTTGGGAATCTTCATGTTCATCACAGAATATAGTCTCTAAACCAAAATCTACTGATTTGAGCAGATCCAAGTTTTCATTTTAAATTCCTTCATGTCCTCCGCAAACTTTTAACGGTTTGCTTATTCCTTATCTCCCCACTGTTATGTTCCATCCCTTCTTCTGTGGCATGACAAAAGTGAAGACAATATTCCAAAATTTTACAGTGAAAGGGTCATATAAGCTGCTAAGTTTATATGGGTATTTCCATTAAATATAGTTCATCCCAAAATATGGGTTTTCTGGCCCCAAAATGTCAGATGTCCTAATGTTAACCTGCTTAGAAGTAGGGCAGTGGGTGTTGGTATCATACTCTAGGTTTTACTGATACTTTCCTGATAGTGTAGACAGTGGGATTTGTTCCCTATCGTGAAGGAGCAGGAAGTCAATAGTCTCCACTAAATGGTTCATTCTGCACATGTTTGATTTGAATCTTCTTCTTGATAGGTGTGTTTAACATGAAAGGATTGAATGTGTGGCCACTCATAAGAATCTATCGAGGTGGCTTTCTCCTGATAGAATTCCTCTTCCTCCTTGGCATTAACACATATGGCTGGAGGCAAGCTGGAGTGAATCATGTCCTCATATTTGAACTCAACCCACGCAGTAATTTGTCCCACCAGCATCTCTTTGAGGTAAGTAGCACAATTCGGAAGAGTCTTGGAAGTTCTGAATTGCTGGTAAGAAAGCATTATCCAGGTTCCTTAGATGAGTGTAGCCTAGTCAAGGAGATATTGGAATTGATACTTCTTTGGCTTGATTATAGCAATGTATCGCTATCCGCTTTTAACTAGGTGATCTTTATAAGGTGTTTAAATACGCAAGCTATCAATTTTCACAGGCCCCTTCATCAGGTATATGGCTAGTTTTCTGATTCCTAAACTTGAAGCTCCAACAAGCTTAATTACAAATGCAATGTTTAGTTTTTTCAGATGCTGGCCTAATTGTAACACTGCTACCATCCAAACAGAAAATACATTATCCAGCAAAGGGTGTGGCCGGGGGGGGGGGGGGGGATCGTCAGGAAATCCATTGTTCCTGGTCTGCATCAGAGGATTACACATTTTAATTCCCAACCATGCTTATTTTAAGGTGGTGGGTGTGGCCGGGGGGAAGCGTCAGGAAATCCATTGTTCCTGGTCTGCATCAGAGGATTACACATTTTAATTCCCAACCATGCTTATTTTAAGGTGGTGGGTGTGAGTTTCATTTTATGACACTTAGCAAGGAAGTGACATCTTGGAGTGTGGAAATCGTCCCCCGAGTGCTAAAATGTTGTTTTACATATGGCTGCATTTGAGATTTCATTTGAAATATGAGCTCATCCCTATAGTTGTCACTCGTGTGTGTTGCATTATATGAAATACTTAACAAGAGGGACATGCAACAAAACGTTGCAGTGCATTTTCAGTCTCTGAGAGCAGTGCTTCTGTTCAGAGCTCCAGCCTGCCTAGAACAGGAGCCTTATAGAGTTCTTCAGGCCTCTCAGAACAGGGTGAATTTCAGGAGGGAGAAGGGGGGAAGGGAGAGAGATATTTTTCTTTTCCACTCACCCTGAGGCCTTTCCCCTGCTACCACCTGCAAACCTAAGCATTTATATCTTTATGGTCTGTGTGTGTGTGTGTGTAGCCTTATGGTGTGTGAGAGATACATTTCTATTTCTCCTGGAACATCCATTCAGAGAAGTGTATACCCCCCAGCCACCAATAATATAAGCTGTTAGGGGCTTGAGCACTACACACACATATACACACTAAACAGTATATTTTATGTGCTATCTAAGCTATACAAAATGCATGTCATGTACTTAAATTAGTTGGTAGCTTTAGGTTTGATAGAGAAAATTGCATATATATCTTTTTTAAAACAACAACCATGTTTCCCCCAAAATAAACAATATTTTTCTATGGCATAAGCATTTGTTTGCAAATTTACCTCAGTGAAATACAAAATAGGTAAGATTTTGGGACATGCTGTTTTTACGATTGTTTTTCCCTTCCTTCCCCTCTGTTAGATTGCTGGATTCCTTGGGACATTGTGGTGCCTGAGCCTGCTGGCATGTATATATGGTCGAAACATTGGTTTTCCTATGCAGGCAAACCCACTCATCTTGTATGGATTTATGTTGCTGTTTCTCATCAACCCTACAAAAACCTTATACTACAAATCTCGTTTTTGGCTGCTCAAACTCTTGGTAAGTTGGGATTTGCTCAAAACTCATAAACAACTGTCCCCCGGTAAAAACTGCAATAACTGGATATTGTTCTTCATGTAGGGCATGGTGGGTTACCTGCCCTGTTTATCAGCAGCCAGTTTGCATAAAATACTTGTTAAACATGAGTAGTGGTGTGGTAATGAGCAAAATCTAAGTTGACAGGTTATGTTTGGACTATTAGTGGTTGGTGGTGATATTATAACAATCACTTTTGCTAGCAAAATCATTAAACCCTTTTGGAATATGACAGATCTGCAGTCATTACTGATATAAGCATAATTCTAGCTACCAGCTGATTGATGGTTCAGATGGTTCATGTATGGTGAATACTTCTGTTTTACCTATAAACCATATGTTGCATGTGTTCTATAGCCATTGGCTACCTGAAGCAGCTCAGCTCTCACAGCTGCCTACAGGCAGTGTATGGAGAGCCTTTTACACTCCAATCTTTGCCCCATTCTCCAGGCAAGGAGAGTGCTGTTTGCCCGTAGTGCCATACTTTTACTGGTTGAGAGGAACAAGAAAGTTCCTTCTGACTCTCAGACTTGGGAACTTTTGGAAGGTCTCAGGACAAATACATAAGGAATGGGCAACTTCTGGCCCTCTTGACGTTTTGGCCTACAATTCCCATCAGCCCTCACCAATATATCCAGTGGTGAGGGTTGATGAGAATTGCAGGCTAAAACCTCTAGTACATCACAAGTTGCCACCCCTGCAATAAATACTACAGACACCCAAAGGCTTCTTGTGGAGTCTCATTCAAAAGCTACTGTGTGAATGTTCTAGTGATTTCGCTGTTAATAACAAGCAGTTCTGTTTAGGATAGCAGCCTAATCTCATTTTAACTATATAAACAAAGGCTTAGGTTGTGTTTGAACAATCATCTGCAACTTCATAAACCATCATTTATGAAGTTTTGCACAAGAGTCCTGCTCCTCCCTTGCCCCTCCAGTTGCACACTGACTTCAGTGCCAAGATCCTGACCTGCACTGAGCCAGAGTTCATTGTGACAGACAAACTGGGGAACTCTGGTTTAATGTCAGTACCCTGGTTTGTTAACTGCTATTGTGCAAGAGTTCCCAGGTTTGGACATAATGGAGAGCTCTGGCTTAATGCAAATCAAATTCTTGGGAGGCAAAGGCAATGTGTGATGGGAGGAGGAGAAAGGTAAAGTAGGAACATACATCCATGGGTTATGAAGCTGCAGGTGATTGACCATAGATGATGAAACCGAGGATTGATCATTCAGTTGCAGCAGAGTATGGGTTGAGTATGTGTTGTCATTGAATCATGGGTGGTTGTTGACTTGTGGGTTGTCATTATGTGCGAACCCTATACTAGCTTCGCTATAGGGCGGTATAAAAATGCAATAATAAATAAATAAATGATTTAACCACAAACAACCCAAGAAGAGAACCTGTGACTTGTTGGGTTGAGTCTCAACCCATACTCTAGGTTAACCACAAACAGCTCATAGTTAAACCATAGTGCAGGGTTGCACTAGTGCAGCAACAGCCCATGATTCAACGACAACTCATACTCAATTTGTACTCTGTGTTGTTGTTGTGTCTTAATCTGTAATGCAGATTTAATTTATAATACATGCTCATTTTTTAAAAAATAGCACAACTTTTAAAAAGTCTGTTATAACCTAAAACAGCCTATTCCTTTTAACTCTGAACTTGGTAAGCTAGCCACTGTGGGCATGAAGAAAGATTTCTAAACAAAATACAATATCTTAATTATTGGCTCAGTTCGGACAACATATTAAGCAACGGAGGAGGGGGGGAACAATCGTCAGTTGTGTTGCTTATTGTGTCGTCTGGAGGGCAACACACAACGCACACACAACTGACAGTATGTTAATCAGGCACTTTAAACAACGGAGCGAAACAACGGGCTTGCACGTTGTTTAGACCGAAGCCCCGTTGTTTAAAGTGTTGTCCGAATTCAGCCCCCCCTCTCTCCATGGACTATTCCGTTTCGGAATAGAGTTCTGCTGCCTAGAGCAGCCCAAAACCCCCGGCCGCTCTATGCAGCCGGCAGCACTCACGGTGCATGCTGATACGGCTGGAGGACACAGGGAGGAGAGGCTACAACCAAAATGGCCGCCGCAGTTCGTAGCAGCCGGGGCGTTTGCCGGTGCCGAGCAGCGCTGGCTGCAGCATGTCGTCTGTGAAGCTCCTCCTGCCTAACGCACTGTCAGTACATTATTTACCCCTCCGTTGCTTAATATGTCGTCCAAACTGAGCCATTGTTTCATCCTCCATGGATTATGTATTCAACAGATTCCAATATCCATATATGATTCATTCCACAGACTAACAATTGAGTGTTTCCCATGAAAGCTTGCATAGAATTTGTTGTGTGGTACTGTTGCTACCAGATAACTCAAATGTAGGACTCTGAATGAAGAGGTTGTCTTTAGTTACTTTGTGGGGAAATCTGCAAGGCATATACAGGGACCTGAAGCATCAATAGCACAAAACATTCTGTGTACCTGTTGCTTGTTGTGTAGAACTGAGTATCAAGATGAGATAATCTTGGTGTTTCCCTTTTAGAATTTGGATGTTGGTTGTTGTAACTAACCAGGCAGGAAGAGCTGTAATCCAAGGTAAATGGAGCATGAAATGGCCTAGCTTGAGAGGCACATAGCTGATTTTTAGACCTTGAGGGTGAAATGAGCTGAGATGGAGAACTATTTGTTTTTACTATTAATTCAAATTCCTTCCAGCCATCATGTTTGCAAAAGCATGTGAGAGCAAACTTTTCCAGTGGTGGTCCATGGTGCCAAACAAATTTCCTATACTTAGTGTATTGTAGAACAGATACTCAAAAGTATTTTACAGCATACATCATTCACCCTCGCGAAACATCTATGATATAATTTTTTTCCAACTTATATGTGGAAAACTAATGCTACAGATGTGGGTATCAACTACTTTTCCACTGAAGTCAGTTACAACACTTTTAATTTTAATGTAGATTTAACTTGAATGGGGTATGAACTATGTTCAGAGCAAAGCAAAAGATTTTGAAGCCATATTCCCAGTCCCACAGTGGGTGCATTCAGACAACACTTTAGTTCATGGAGTGTGAATAGTCCACAGATGACAATTCGCGTGTCGCACTTGGGCGACATGGAAGTACTGCTCCGTGGAGTAGAGTATTCACACTCCATTGAGTAGTCGTCTCCCCCCCCCCATCCTCCCCACCAAATGGTGGCACTGGTTCCTGCTTACCTTATCTGGATGCCATGATTCCTTGGGGAGGGGTGTTGCACGGAGGAGTGACGCAGCGCTGCAGATGTTGCTGGAGCAGTGCAGTGGCTGTTGCTAGTGAAAGAAGCAGCGGCGGTGGCATCCCACCTCCTGACAGGAGGTGGGATCAATGTGCCTTCGCTCTGGACGGCGCATCACCTCTCCTGTCATTGGAGATGATGCACCCACTGGTTCTCAGTTCGGTGGCCATGGAGGGACATGTGATGCGCCTGCTGCAGAAGCAAGGGGCTGCAGAACGGTCTCCTTGTGTGTCAGGGCATGAGATCCAACCGCCAGTGAAAGACGCGTCAGCGCCGAACAACATCATCCCTGTCAAGGGATCACATGGCTCGACACTGACACATCTTTCCCCGTCATTGCCATAGCAACAGGGAAGTGGGCGGCTATAGCAATGCTGCCCCCTTCCTTGTTGCCATAGCCCCAACGGGGAAGGAGGGGTGCCACGCCAGCGCAAGGATCTGTCCTGCAGCTGTGATGAGCAGGACAGATCCTTGCACCCTCGCCCCGATATTGGTGGATGGATTTTTCCTGCGGCTTCATATTATATGTCAAGCTACAGGAGACATCCTTCATCCACCCTGCGATCCATGTGGGGATTGGCTCGAGGGGATGGAAGGAGCTCTTTCCATCCCCTCGAGACGAACTCCAGATGGATTGCGGGGTGGGGTGGGGGGCAAAAGACATGCATGTCCCTGGGAGCCCATGGGGCGGTGTGATTGGCATCACCTCACCCAGGGATGGCATTTCCTCGTCCCGGGAAGTGAATGGGGAGCCCCCGATCGCTCCACCCCACCAAGGGACGGCATGATTGCTGGCTCTCAAAGCACTTCCTGGGACAGGATTATTTCCCATGCTGATGGAGGCGCGCAGGGCAAGAGCGGCAGGGGTTTCTGCTGTTGCCTTGTGACTCTGTAAGCACAGGAAATAATCCACGGAGCCCGCCATTCAACACAATAATCAGCGGTTGTGCAGATAGTCAACTCTGCAAAGTGTTGGTTATCTCCATTGACTTAAATTGTCCACTGTTGACTAATGTATTGTCCGAACTGAGCCGGTGTCTCCTGACTTCCCATAAAAACCAGAGTTTCTGAGTTTTATCCCTTTATTACAGGCACTGAATTTATCCAAAAACTGTGCAAGAGCCAAAGCGTTAGGCTAACAAGTCTCATAATAATTAGATGTGCATTGACATAGAGTTGCACCTACAAGGATTTGTTCAGCATCTTTACATCTGTCTTGTAAAGTTGAATAATAGGATAATTTCTGTAATGCAAACCTTCTGTTAAAGAAGGATTGCATTACCAGCTGCTGAATCTATGTTGTTCACAGCTAAGTTTGTGCCTTTTTTCCTCTTTTTCTTTTGCAGTTTCGGGTGTTTACTGCCCCCTTCCATAAGGTGGGCTTTGCAGATTTCTGGTTGGCTGACCAGCTTAATAGTCTTGCTGTGATACTTATGGACCTTGAATACATGATTTGTTTCTATAGCTTTGAGCTCCAGTGGACAGTCCAGGATGCATTGCTGGGAGATCCAGGTATGTCAGCGGGAGGGAAGATATAGTAACTGCCATGTGTAATTACATGTCTGCTTTATATTTTAGGCAAATTTCAGCTTTGTCGTTCAGTGAAAAAAAAACATAATGAATCTTCTAGGCATTTGGCATGCAGCCATAAAATCACATTTATTATGTGTGTGGAGGTGTGTTTGTTTACAATGCCTATTAGCAATGAAGAGCTAATAGGAAAAGTATTTCTTTTAAGGAAGCTATTAAGGCCCAGTTCAGCAGGGTGGTGGGGAGAGATGAGATTATTTTTGTATTTAGTTGCTAAATTTTCATTCAGTGTGTTTTATTATGTTTTATTTATGTGACATATGAAGTACTCCTGGATAATTAACTATTGAGTTTTTATTGCTGAGCACGAACTCTAATTATACCTCTAGTTCACAAGATTTGGGTTTTTGTTGTGTTATTGTTTGTTTCAAGAAAACACATCCATTTTAAAAGAAATTGTAGGAGATCTTTTTTCCTTGTCTTTTGTAGATTTTTTTTTATTTTTTATTATTTATTTACAATATGTATATACCGCTCAATTATCTCACATAGATTCCAGAGCGGTGCACATAGGTATGTTTTTATGATGTTTTATTGCTATTTTAATAATGTGTACCATGTTTTTAATCCGTTTTATGTATTTTATCATATTTTATATTTACTGCTGTTCCCCGCCTCGATCCAAATGGAGAGGCGGGTAAGAAATAAATTTATAATAATAATAATAATAATAATAATGAAAGAAGATTTAAAATGCAAATTAAAATTGTTCAATTTAAAAACAAAAGAACTAGAAAAACAGTGGCTAGTCAGTTGAGGAAGGCTTCTTGAAACAGAGTTGTTTTCAAGAGGCACCAGAAGCAGCCTAGTGTTGGTGCCTGCCTGACCTCCAGGGCCAGAGAGTTCCACAAAGAAGGGACCACTACACTAAAGGCTCTTCTCCTGGTGGATTCCAGTCAGGCCACAGGTTCATGTGGAACCACCAGGAGCATGCCCTCCGCCAACTTCAGTGATCAGGCTGGTTGGTAATGGAGAAGGCGCTCTCTCAGATGTCCTGATCCCAAGTTGTTTAGGGCTTTGTACGCTAGTACCAAAACCTTAAACCTGGCCTGATAGGCAGTGCAATTCCCTCAGCAAAGGAATTATATGCTGAAAAGAGGCAGCTCCTGACCACAGCCGAGTTGCTGCATTCTGCACTAGCTCCAGCTTCCAGAGCAGTCTTAAGGGGCAGCCCCACATAGAATGCATTGCAATAATCCAGTCTTGAGGTTACTAATGCCCGTACCACTGTGGCTTAGCTATCCCTGTGCAGAAGAGGCTGTAGCTGGCAAGCCAGCTGAAGCTGGTAAAAGGCACTCCAAGCTGCCACAGCTACTTGAGACTCCAGCAACAATAATGGATCTAGGAGTACCCTCAAACTACGAACCTAGATAATCAGGGTCATCCAAGAGTGCCTCCAATGCCTTCCCTAAGAAACGGTTATTTGCACCTGGGCGATAGTTGTCTAATACCATTGGGTCCAGAGTGGGCTTCTTCAGGAGTGGTCTCACTACTGCATCTTTAAGGATGGCAGGGACCACCCCTTCCCGTTTGTCTGGACCCACCCAGACAAACCCGCTCAGTTACCTTTTATTAGCCAGGAGGGGCAAGGCTCAAGAGGGTACGTGGTCGATCGCATGGCTGCAAGGACCTTGTCAACATCATCAGGCCGCAGCATCTGAAACTGATCCTACGAAATCGGGCAGGTGGTGGTATCTGACACCTGCCTGGAACTGCGCTAATAGCAGCATCAAGTTTGCTGCGGAGACAAGTGATTTTGTCCTCAAAGTAAGATGCTAAAAGGTCACAGTGGGTCCTTGAGGGAACCAGGGCTCTATTTGCTGTGGAGAGTGTTAGCAACCCCCAGACCACTCCAAAGAACTCTGCTGGACGACTACTTGAGGACACAGTGGAGGCAGCATGATTACCGTATTTCTTTGATTCTAAGATGCACTTTTCCCCCCATATAAACGTCTCTAAAAATGGGGTGCATCTTAGAATCGATGGCGTCTTAGAATCACAGTTTTCAAATTTTAGATATATTTTACCATTTTATTTTATTATTATTTTTCTTAGAATGAAAGCTTTTTTCTGTTGGTGGTACTGAAAATAAGGTGCGTCTTACAATCAATGGCATCTTAGAATCGAAGAAATACGGTATGTGCTCTAGAACGCACTCTGCCATCTTCGGTTTGAGTCATGTGCCATTTGCACTCTAGCCTCCATTCAGCCTGTTTCATTGTCCACAGCTCCCCAGTATATCAGGGAGCAGAGCGGGCTCCACAGCTCTGGAGAAGGCACTCAGGTGCATCTAAGTCGATGGCCCTCCACATCTCACTGTTCCATAGTGATGCTAGGGCCTCAGCTGGATCACCAGCTCTCTCCAATGGAAAGTCCCCAAGAGCATTCAGAAATCCGATCAGATTGCATCAGTCTCCTGGGGTGGACCATCCAAATGGGTCCTCCACCTCTGCAGGAGGGAAGTAACGCTGAGACTTCAAATCTCACCAGAAAGTGATCTGACCATGACAGTGGGGCTACTTGGACACCCACCCAGCCCAATTTTCAGATTACTTGACTCACCAGTTGGAGCAAAAACCAAATCAAGGGTATGCCCTGCTCCATGTGTTGGGCTGATGACAAGCTGAGACAGCCCCATGGTTGTCTTGGGTGCCATAAAGTTCCGAGCCAGAGCTCCAGAGACAGCCTCAGCATGAAAGTAGAAGCCACCCACTGTTCTGGGTTCTTCCAACACGACACTCTAGATCACTTCTGCCAGCTCGGTCAGAGTGGATGCTGGGCCGCAGGGTGGGCAGTACACCAGCAGCACCCCCAATTTGTCTCTATGGCCCAACACCAGGTGCAATCCCTCAAGGCCTGCTCCAAGGTGGAGTGGCTTCCTGGTGATAGAGATGGAAGTTCTGTAAACTACATCGACTCCACCTCCCCCAACCCTCCTGTCTATATTGGTGCTGCATCGAGTACCCAGGTAGGCAGAGCTGAGTCAGGTCAACCCCACCCAGCTCATCCACCCAGGTCTCAGTAATACATACGAGATCGTCCCTTTCATCCAGGATTAAATCATGGATGAGTATGGTCTTGTTGCGGACTGACCTGGCATTAAATAGCAGCACCACAAGATAGGCGGGCTCAGTGGATGAGCTACCAGGTACATGAGAGATAGAGGAGGATGGTAGAAGGAGAACAGTGTATAACTTCTGTAACCCATCCTACTCTGATATCCTGACCCCCTCCTCCTGCCATATCTCCCTCTGCCCCAAATCACTGGGATAGTGACACAACCTCCATGGACCCCTGCAGTTTCTGAGCATATCCTTGCCACAATGGAACTTCATTCACACTCTGTCTATTCACTACAAATAAATAAATAAATAAATAAATAAATAAATAAATAAATCTGCATAACCTCAACCATTCAAAACTTACACACTCCATTCATCCAGTCAATTATACACACCCAACTAGCATAATCTTGGTAATGGCCAGCCACTAGTCACAAAAAGGACATCAGGATAGCTAACCCACCAACAATATAAAGGTAAAGTATTTCCCCGTCATTCGGAGTAACTACCGCTTGATTCATATACACTCCATCTCTCACATATGGAGTCTGCCATACATTCCTCCCCTCTGTCTCTCACCCAGAGGGAAACCCACTTCAACCCACCGCCAACTGGAATTACACCTCCACTTCACAAGGTTTGGGTTTTCGCTTTGTTTCGAGAAAATGCATCCATTTTAAGAGAAATTACAGGAGATCTTTTTTCCTTGCCTTTTATAGATTTATTTTTGGGTTTTTGTTTTTGTAGGTACTCAGATCTGCAACACCTATGCCTATGGCGTGCGAGCAGTTGTTCAGTGCATTCCTGCTTGGTTGAGATTTGTCCAGTGCCTGCGCCGATACCGTGACACCAAACGGGCCTTTCCCCACCTGGTTAATGCCGGCAAATATTCCACAACGTTCTTTATGGTGACATTTGCAGCCCTTTACCGCACCCACAAAGGTACGGGTTTTAAAGCCTGCTCATCAGCCTGATTTCTCTTCCTTAAATCCCAACGTATTTGAGGCTTATCAGAATTGTTGATACTGTGTCTTTACTTATGGGGCAGGTTGGGGAACATAGCAGATTTCAGGTTATACAGGTGACATCTCAATAATAGCCTCTGAGGAAATGGCTTGCCTTCTTTGCCATTTTCCCCCCATTCTTTTATGTAATCTGTTGGAACTTGTGACAGTCTGAAGCTATTTTGTTTTTACTGTTCAGTTATAGAATTGGAGTACTGCAGTTCACCTCATCCCAAAGTATTATTTATTTATACGGCACCATCGGCAATGCATGGCACTTTACAGTTTGATAATAATAAGACAGGTTCTTCTTGCCAAGCAGTCTGCAATCCGTTTTGACAAGGGGTAAGACAGAGGGAGGGAACCTATCAGGGTAACCATGAGTAAATGCAGTTACGCATACTTAAAAGTAGAATTATAAAGCTATTAAACCTGTAAGTTGGTTCCAGAAGACAGTTACTTGCTTGTTTCTGATCAAATGAATAATTCTGTGTTGATGCTGTCTTGAACATAATTTTTGGTGGGATGTAAATCAAATAAATGAAATGAGACGGCCTGGCCATCTTAAGCTTCTCTAAGATTTTCAGTAAAACCTGTCTTCTCAGGGTGCTAGTGTCAGGAAAACTTTTTGAGAGTGAGAAGTGATAATTTTAAATTTTTTCCCTCTCAAAATGGAGTCTGATTCTTTTACTCATACATTTTCCTCTGAACAGAAACAGTTTAAATGCTAGATGTGTAAGGAAATGAACAGTATTTCAAGAGTGTATCTAGCCTTTGTTACAAGCCTTTTTTATGTTTGGTAGTCACAGTGCTGCGTGAAATTGAGAAGAGACCATAAACTTATGAATGTGGAGAAAAATGTCCAGTGCTAAAATGGTGCCTCTTGACTTTCATATATGACTTTTATTTTTTACTAAAGATGACAGGGAATTGCTTCCAAGCCATTGATCTGCAGGTTGAGATCTCTTGAAATATTATGTTCCTGCATCTCCGTGGAAACCACAGTGATATCCTTTTGCTGTTCTTGCAGAAGAATAAAGCTTTTAGTTCCCTGTGCTTTAGGCAGTCACACTGTCTGTCTTTGTTCTTTTCCCCTGGAGTCCCATGTCAGTCAAGAGATTTTAGTAGGTTCTAAAACACGTGTTGATTTATGTTTTGCTCACATGAAGGTACAACAGAAGCAGAATTTGAGGAGCTATAAATTATGCTAAACATTCTTACTGTCCTCCAGTAAAGCTTTTCTTCTCCCTTTGATTTATATTTTCTAGATTTTTAAGAGAACACCAGGGTTATTATGGAACCTTGGATCTCCTTGCCAAGATGGTGCTGTTGAAGTGGGATTAGCATCTAGAAATCAATCCAAGATTGGGTTCAGACATTACAATAATCAATGGTGGTTTAAATAGTCGAAGGTTGGTTATTTAACCCCCCATGGGTTAGTGGGTTGTGTGACAGGAGTTTTTTTTAACCAACAGTTGGTTATTTGGCCAAAATAACCAATGCTGTGCAGAGTTGGCTATTTGAACTGCTTTTATCATGTTGTGGGGAGGGTACCGTTGGTTATTTCGTCAGCTGCAGAGTCACAAGACAAGAGCGGTTAAAGCGGTGGCTGCTGCTCAAGTCCAGCCATCAGGTTAGAGTTTTGGCAGCAATGGCTGATGGGATACTAGCAGGAGGACTGAAGTGGGGAGGGGGGGATGAGTGAGTCAACTCAGCGTGGACTAATAGTCAACTCAGTGCTGATCCTAATCCACACCATGGTTGATTATTAGCATGTTGTATGGGGAGTGCCCCCTAGATAAACAACTGTCGAGTTGATTATTACCCCACTGTTGAGTATCGTGTTCTCTGAACACAGTCCAAATGTTGTTAAGAATTTTGGGGATATTAGCATAAAAACTGTAGTGTTAAAATTACCAGTATTCATGGGCGAGGATAGATAACATTGCATGAGGAGTAATAAATTGTAGGACTTGAAAAGCGGGAGGGGGAGGTGTTCCCTCTAGAAAAGCTAGTGGGGGCAGTGCTGGATGCCACCACTTGAAAGTGCTTGATGTGTGTTCAAGCAGCAGCGTCCTACCCGGCCTTTCCTTTGGGATGCCTTCAAGCAGTGTTGCCCAACATGGCACACTCCTGATCAGCCCTTCCATCAGGAAAGGCCATGGGGAGGGTTCAACAAGTGAGGAGGTGGGGTGGGGGCTGGCACCTACAATTTTGATTTGGTCAGCAAGGCCAGCCAAAAATTGTAGATCCCTGATGTGGGGGTTATGGATCAACAACATTTAAAATTTTGTTTCCTGCTCAGTTTTTTTACAAAAGTTACAGACAGTGCAGTCCTATCCATGTATATTCAGAACTAAGTCTCATCCAGTTCATTGTGGCTTACATTCAGATCAAGTCACCTACACCCAGGCAGCCAAAATCCCTCCCAAGTTACCGTAATTGAAAGTAAAAGGAGAGACCTGATAAAACCACTCCCTAATGAGACACTAGAGCAGTCAGTCATAGGACTATATCTCTTCTGTGACTGGCATTTTGCATTTATGGAGAGATTAGGGAGGTTACAAATATGTATCAAATTAGTAAAAAAAAAAAAAAATAAATAGAAACCCTGCTGATATTTGGAAGTGATTCTAAATTCTCAAAGCTAGCCTGCTTTACCTCAGGCTGGCCCAGACGTGACCTGCCTCAGTTTCAAAATCAGTTCAGATATCTCTGAAGCAGGAATACTCGCCTTGAATACATGCCTCGTTCAAGGTGAATGCAACACACTATTCTCTACCACAAATTTTAAAGTAGATCATAATGCCTGAATGTCCTGATATAATAAAATCAAGACTATTTGTCCCAGCGTCATGAAATCTTACCCAGAGATTCTGTTCTGAGAGCTATAAGATATTTTGATATGAAATGGCAGAAATGTGACAGTTTAAAGATTTCCCCACGAAGTAGAGTTTTCACATCTGATTCCATTTTTTTGTGCATCCATAACATACTCCCAGCATGTCCTTTGCCCCTTTAGATTCTTTCAAAATTTCAGGGAAATAACAGCTGTCTGACTTATATAAAATGGCCATAGAATCTTATTATACTTTTACTGTATCTTCAGTAGAAATACTTCACATGTTGTACTGGTTAACTGTGTGACATTCCTTTTTCATGGAAAAAGACCATAAAAGAAAAAAGGGGTGCGGGCCTGGAGTCAAAACTCGCATACAGGTACTCCTCGTGGGGATGCACCCGATGCATGGTGAAAGCCATGAGCAGCTGCCACTGCACGTTCAAAGAGGTATTGACACTTAGGGAGTTTGTGGAGCGCACCACTGGGGAGAGGGGGTGAGATTGGCAGTGACAAAGCAGAGATAGAAGAAGACGCCAACCCTCAACCCTCAACTATGCCATGTTCCTTTCTCCGATTGGCCAGTTGCACGGCGAAGAACTAAAATTGTCTCTCAGCTTCCATGAGCTCTCTGATTAAGTAGATCATGCCATGCTGCTCTTTGGTGCACAAGAGCAGGCCAGTCTGTTTTTCTTTTAAGCAGTTGGCAATCTGCGCCTTCTCCCTGCCCACCCGCACCAAAAAGACAGCTTCCCCTAATAGGGAGGCTCCTGATGCACAATGAAAACCCTGCACAATTACAAAGATGTGCAAACAAAAACAGCTTAGCACCAAAAAGAGGGTGGCGGCTCTAAAGCTTTGGAAGTTTGTAGGAGTGGGACAAAACTTCATACGCAGCTTCCCCTAGTAGGGAGGCATCCAACGCACAATGAAAACCCGGCATGATTACAAAGATGTGTGTTCGAAAAGAGGGTGGGGGCTGTAACTCCATGGAACTTCTCAGGACTGGAGCCAAAATTCACACACAGGTGTCCCTCATGAGGATGCATACGATGCACATGGAAATCCGGTGTCGCGGCGGCTGCCCAGCCAAGAAGGTGTTTGACACTTAGGGAGTTTTTAGCACGCATTGCCGTGGAAAGGGTTAGGTTGGAGTCCGCTGCCGAGTCCAATCTGTTGCTAAGTGGATCTCAGAAACAAGAGATCTGCTGGCAGAACAGCAGCACCAGCGGTTGTGACTGCTCTTGCCAAAGAACTCTATAGGTGATCTTTAATCCACTCTGTAAATCACTACGGAGTGCCAGATAACACGATAACCAACGATGGTTTGAATCAACCTCACTGCAGACCATGGCTTATCAGGGTGGCTTACTTTGGCTAAATTAAGCCACCGCGGTCGAGGAAAACCACTCACAGATGACAGATAAACCATCATGGCTTATTCATAAAAATAAACTATTGTGATTTATTGCGACGTCTGAGCTCAGCCAATACTCGATGCTATTTTTGTAGTTATAAATTATGCACATATTTTAATTAGGGTGCAAACCTATGGGATGCACCCTGTGTACCCGTAAGTCTCCGAACGCAGAGTCTTACATGTATCCAGTGCAGAGCAGGAGGCACCTGGAGAAGGAAACTGGAGAAGACTGGGGATAACGTGTAATCCCACTTCCCCAATCTCTTCCCCTCCCCATCTCCTGGTAGCACCTCCCTTTCCCCATCTTTGCACACCATCTTGTGATCACAGAGAGATAGCTGGCTATGAGGGGGAGTGTGATTTCCTAGCTTCCAGCTTGGAACCATATCTACAATCTTGAAACCAGGAAATTGAGCAATCCCATGGTCCCCAACCCCAAGACTCTGTCTAGTGGACATAGGATTGCTCCCTCCATGATGTAATTTTGGCAGCCATTTTGGTTTTTTAAATTTCCTTTTTCTCTGCATCACAGTGTCACAGAAGGCTGGTTTAGACATCAAAATACGGTATGTCATTTAATCCTCTACCGTTCTATAAGGATTTATGTTGATATGAAGATGGTTATTCTCCTTCACTTTAGGGTCAAAGCTAAAACGTATGGCTTACTTGGATTCAACTGGTCAGAAAAATAAAACAAAACATTCAAGGAACAATTCCCCTCAAGTAGTGTAAAAACTTGTGAAATCTACTTAACCAGGAATTATTTGACAATCCATGAAGTAGAATTAGCCTTATTTTGTTGTACTTGAAATGCCCTATCATAGCATGCACCTTCCATGCTGTGCGCATCAAAATTCCAGACTTATCTGTGTGTTTCTCTGGCCTCCTGATAACTAGAAAGACCAGTTAGCATCCTAGTTCAGAGCCAGTGGCAAAATATCAGGGTAGCACTCACGGAGGCGAGCCTCCCAAGGCAACCGCGTATCTGGAGAAACATAAAATGACATGAAATTGGGAAGCCAGCTCTTTGCCGTTAAGAATGGATGTTTTTCCAAAGAGGTATTATGGTGAAAGTAAGGAGGAGGGGACCTTGTTGCTTACTGCCGGAATTGTGCAAAAGAACAGACCTGTAAATGGTTGCCATGGCAACAGAGGTACATTATTTTTTAAAAGACTTCTCGACCCCCACCCCACCCCCATTATGCTTGTATGTGCCCGTTGTTGACTTCAGGGAGAAGTGGGGGGAGCTCTGAGCCACTGCTGAGAAACCAGTAATCCTCTCTCAGAAGGTCAGGTTGTTGGCTGTCATCATCTCTTTGTGTGGGAGCTGCCTAACATGTTACAGCCGTTTTGATGGGATTGTTTTCCTTCATTGATTTTTCTAGTCAAGGGAAATGTTGGCTCTCTTCCAGAGCCTGCATCTCAAGCACATATTTATGTAGATTAGCTAGATGCTGTCTCCTGTGGGGCAGTTTTGAACAGCCACATCAAACACATTGGGAAAGCTGTGTTACCTATGGCTGTAATCCAAAGCACATTTATGTATGTGATGGTGATTAAAATTAGTAGGATATTAGAATGTCTAGTTCATTCCATTGTTCAAAAGTTGTACTGGCTTCACCCAGCATCCTGCAAAAATCCTACTCAGATGAATTTTAAGTGTTTTATTGGTGTTTTATTGGTATTTTAATGATACATTGGTTTTATGTATTTTTAATCAGTTTTGTGTGTTTTATGATGATGTTGTTCCCCGCCTCGATCCGGAGGGAGAGGCGGGTAATAAATAAATAAATATATTATTATTATTATTATTATTATTATTATTATTATTATTGGCAAAGAGGTCTCATGCTTGTCTCTCACTCAGTCCTAGGGCTAAGATATGCCAACAGATCTGAGTCTTCCTTATCCCATTATTTCTAGCAGAAATGTCCTACCAATGTTATTGTATTGTATTGCGGTAGGAATCCTGAGCAGGAGGAAATTACAGAGGAGCCTCAGGTACCCAGATGTTTGTACTATAGATAAGGTAAATAAAGAGGTTGAGCAAGTGGGAAGCAAGTAGGCATACAGAGAGGCAATGGCTGCCCCAAAGCATCATTGGCTCAGCACCCCAAAATCTTAATCCCCCCAGAAATCTCTTTGGTAAAATTTTCCAGTCAGAATGACTTGATTTAAACTTTATCTATTTCCTCAATAATGGTGTAATTCTGAGAACTAAACCATGTTAATTTATACTGGTTAGAGTGCTGGACTGGGACTCGGAAGATCCAGGTTCTAATCCCCACTTAGCCATGAAGCTCACTGGGTGACTTTGGGCCAGTCATGGACTCTTAGCCTCACCTACCTCACAGGGTTGTTGTGAGGAGAAAATTGTGAGTCGAGGAGGAGGATCATGCAAGCCACCTTGGATTCCTTGCAAGAGGGGAAAAGGTGGGATATAAATACAATAAGAATATTATTTGCACTGTTTAATTCTTACAGTCAGGCCTTACATCTCTTTGTCACACTGTATACATTTGTGCTTTTCTTTCCACAGTTTGTGAGGTTAACTATAAAAACATAGGCACCTGCAACCTGGACAATTTTGTCATCTTTCTGCTTTACTCTGCCTTGGCACATCCTCACCTTCATAAAAATAAAATAGCAGACAAAATTAAATGCCCATGGCTAATACCTGAAGGTAAGGTCTGATACTTACTGGGCAGAATAGAGTAATTTATTTACATATGGTGACAATTAAATGCCTATGGCTGATAGAGTAGAAATATTAATGTTTGAGAAGTGATCAAATTGGTTCTTCATTTACATTGAAAAGCCTCTTTTAACAGTGTATCTGGCAGAGAGGGTTCTGTTTTTAGAGATTAACTATAGGGATAGCATGCGAATATTGAGATTATTCAATATTAACTTAGGTATTATTTTTGAATACAGATTTTTGGGTACACAGAGTCCATTTTCAATTTGCAAACTAAAATGTAAATAACTGAGCTCACAGGAAGCTATCAACTCAAAACCCAATCATTACTAAGTACAATTAAGGACCACATTCTTTGAATAAGAAACCCAGTTTGTTGACCAAGACACCTCTCTACATTGCTTCGAGAATGTGAGGGAAGCGTCCTCATCTCTTTTAAGAGCTGGTAGAAGTGCTCTGCAATAACATCCCAAACAATATCATGCGAAGGGCAAATAGGACCTTGTGTACTTGATAGAAACCTCAGCTTCAGCACCCTCTAAGGCTGATCTCTAAGAGTTTAAGCCAAGGTACACTTCCTTTTTGGTCCTGAGAACTGCATATGAAGCTGGCTTGGGTGCTGGAGGCGGTGTAGGCATGCACACATGTATATATGCGCACGCACACGCACACACTCACATTCCCTCCCCCAGTTTCCTCACTGATAGCTGTGGCAGAAAAAGAGCTATGTGTATCAGGATTTCTGGGGAAGGGGATGGTGCGAAGGCTAGCCCCACGGGATGCAGTGGAGGCCGGGGAGGGGGTCACAGGCAGTGCCCAGGCTGTGGGTTGTGCGCCCCTGCTTTAACCCTTTTTCACCATACACCAGATTCCAAGTCAGCCACACCAGGAGGTTGCACAGGCCTTTAATATAAATCTCAAATACACATACAAGAAAACAACATAACTTCAGATCCATCAACTATAAGGTAGCTGTGAAGTTTTCAAAGCAGTGTGCAGCTTCTCACTCCTCAAGTTGGATGGGTGGCATTTTAGTAGCCTGTTGAGGCCTCCTTTCCCCTTCTACCAACAGAGTTGAAAATGGCAGGAGTGGAATATTGGTTGGTTTGATTTGATTTGTACCCCACCTTTCTACCAAGAAAAACGGCACCCAAGGTGGCTTGCACTCTCAAAGGACGTGATTAATACAATAATAAAAACAAACACGTTAAAACAATTAAAAATACAACAGTAGCAGCAGAAAAACTGCATCCAACACAACAGACCCGCTTACATGCCCCAAAGCCCTCCTTGAATAAAAAGGTCTTTTGCCTGCTAGTGGAAAGACAGCCGAGAAGGTGCACATCTAAACGCCTTAGGGAAAGGGTTCACAGCCACGAGCCACTGGGTGGCCCTCTTTTGCATTGCCACCAAGCACACCTCTGAAGGCTGCAGTGTTCAAAGAAGGGCCTACCCTGAAGAACGTAAGACCTGGGCAGGCTCAGGTCTAGTCAGCCAACGCATTCAAATGGGAGTCAGAAGAACAGAGGAGATCCTGTGGTTGGGTAGGCAACGTGTGCTTTGGAGTGACACAATGGGCTTCAGTACTCCATTGAGTTTATCCCCAAGGAGTGGCTTGGCCAAAAGTAGTCTGGCTTACTAATAAAGATAAAAATGATATCACCAGAATGAAAACTTCAGTAGGGCCAGAAAGAATGAGCTTCTTATATAAACCTTTATTAATGCTCACTAGGAGTTTGAGAAGTGAAAGACTTCTCAAACTCCAAGGTTCGGTTCTTATTCATGCAATCATGGGGTGGGGGAAGAACGTAGCAGGAAAATTATGACTCATAACTGTTTCTCTTGGGGAATAGTTTTCATAAATAACTGAGCTCAGCAAGCATTTGTTAGGTCATTGTGTCCCTGGCTCACTTTCTACTTGATCTCACAGCTTGTGGAAAAGGGTTCCTAGACTTCTTATTTGTGGTGGGTGGAAAGGGTATGAAGATCATCAGTCCTTCGACATATTAGAAATTATTTGATGGTGTGTGTTTTTTTAAAGGCTTACTGACAAACAAAAAGGACTTTTAAATATAAAGGGGACTTTGCTGGAAGAAAAATAAAGTAGGATAGCTAATACTGCTACAGTATTTGCTGCTGGAGAGTTTCACTTCTCAACAGCACAGATGTTTGGTTATTGAAGTGACTTATGTCAGATAGTTTGAAACTGTTGCTTTAGGATTACTTCTAATCCACAATCCTTTAGCCTTATGCAGAAGTGGCTCTGGATAGAGCCTCTTGTGCAGTGATAGATTGGGATCATCCTGAAAACCACATACTGGGTGGTCAAATTTGAGTAGGGCTTTATGTGCATAGAATACACTGTTCATCATTAGTCTAAGCATCTCCTTGTATATGACCTCCAATGCATATGTATTAGATAGGCCTGAGGATACTGGTAGGGGCAAGTGCCATCCCAGTCAATATGGCGGCATGTCCGTTGTACACAGTCATGTCTGCTTAGGGCTAGTCTTCCATTTGAAATTGCAGGATGCATTGGTCCCATGCTCGTGTTAGGAAAAGCAGCATCAAAAAGTTATGCTGCTTCTCCTCCGCCCTGTGATCCATTTGTGGATCTCAGGAGAGCATGGAGGAGAGAGTCAGGAGAGCGTCCTCCTCCAGCCCATCTTCATTTGCCACAAAGCGGTGTCGAATGGGAACGGGGGACGCTACCATCTCCTGCCACTCTCAGGCTGCAGGAGATGCTTGTGCCATCGCCCGCCTCTTCTCCACAAAGAATGTTCTTTATGGAGAAGGGGCGGGCGGCGACACAAGCATCGGGGCACCCCACCCAGGGATAGCACATCCCATGTGAATCCCCCTTTGTTCCGGGTCCCCCCCATGCTGCCACATAGTGACAGGGTGGGGGAACCAGCACTGCCATTCAGTGGCGAGATTGGGGAGGGGGTGGGCAATACTCAACCAGATGTTAATAGTTAACTCCATGGATGACTGTTACCATGTCGTGTGGGGGGTACCCCCTAAATAGTCGTTCGAACGCGGCCTGCATTATCTAGTATATATACCTACTTCAAACGTTTAAAATTTAAACAGTCTGGCTGAATTGAGGCAAATCTGAAATCACAGCAACTCTGAGGATTACAGCTGTAGCAAAACTGAGCATGCAATTCACTAGTTTGTGCTGCATAAATTTAGGAGGGTATAATTTTTACATTTAAGATAAGCAGAAAGTTCCAAAACACCAACCACCCTTTATGGCATCCAGCGTGCATGCATATGAGCCAGTGTGGTGTAGCGGCTAAAGTGTTAGACCGGTAGCCGACAGATCTGGGTTCTAGTCGCCACTCGGCCAGGAAACCCACTGGATGACTTTGGGCCAGTCACAGACTCTCAGCCCAGCTTATCTCACAGGGTTGTTGTTGTGAGGATAAAATGGAGAGGAGGAGGGTTATGTAAGCCACCTTGGGTTCCTTGGAAGAAAAAAGGCGGGATATAAACACAAAAATAAATAAATAAAATATTGTACAATGCATTTGGAGGACAACAGGTTAAAAAAACCATTAATGTGACCTTAGCAAAGATACATTTGAAAACGCTGCTTACCTGTGACAACAAGGCAACCAGAATTGAAGAGATCCAAGTGATTATTGTAATAATCAAGGGATAATGGGATTGTGTGAACTCAGTTCTTCAAAAGCAAATATTTTGCATTAGAATCTGTTCTGAATATCATAGGCTTGTTCATGTGATTATTTTGGGTATTTAATTGTGACAGCTGCTTGATACAGTGAGGGGCAACAGTTTCTGCCTCCTTTCAATAATGGTTGTATAACTCAGCCCTTAAGACACTAAATTTTAATAGCTGTAATTCCCAGCAAAGTTTGATAAATGCAGTTGGGTCTGTCAATATGACCCTGTGGAGTCCAGAGAGCAATGACGAACAGGATGTGAAGAGAGAGGCTGATGTGCTTAGCTTTCAGTTCTTAGGAATTCAAGAGGGGAATGGGCTAATCTTAATAGAATATATTGAAAAAAACTAAAGCTACTTACTGGAGGTAGTAAATTATTTTCAAAGAGCTAGAACTGGTGGGTGTGCAGATATAAATAATTTCTCTTAAAATAATGGTTTAGAAACTGAATGTTATATTTCCCTTTCTCCAGGATTTGGTATTGAGCTGAAATTTGTAAACACTGTGTAACTCTTAAGCTTCCCTAGCAGAGTGCTCATTCATCATGACATTGTGGGGTTGTGATAGTTTATAGTTGTCGAAAATTAATTCTCCTCATAAAAAAAGGCTAATCTGGGAAATCCATTTTCCCTCCCCCCACTCTGATCTTTTCATTGATCCTCCAGTATACTTTACAAGGAGATCAAACGTGCATGTACAATTCACTTTCTGTCATGGATAAAATAAGGTGGGGTGGGGTGGAAGGAAGGAAGGAAGAAATGAGTAATTCCATAATTTTCCCATGAGTCCTAATTCTTTCTCCCCAATCCCCATCTTAGTTTGAGTAAAAACATTAAAAAATAATTCCCCAAAAATGCAAACAAGAGCTACTAATACATTCAGGTAATATAATGCAATTTTTTGTCTGCTGCACATATTTATTTTTGATGAAAATATTTGTGGGTCTCCAGTTGCAGAATTTTAGTACAGTTTCCCAACCTCTGTGGATAGGCGCCCATAGGGGCTCTGATAGAATCTTTAATATACAGCTAAGACTACAAAAATGCTTGTTATAAATTGTATTAGCTCTGGATCTCCTCAACAACGTTAGACTTAACATTTAGGCTAAGAGGTGGTGGGAGGAGACACCCTTTCCCATTCAGTGTGATTTCTGTGCCCTGTACAAGGTGTACATATGTCTGCTGCTTGGTCCTTTTACAGTTGTCCACATAATGTCTTTGATCGCATGACAAACAGCCATGATCCTGATTGTGGCCAATTCAAAAATACTGCTGGCCTGCATAATGTGAGAAGTCAAACAATCGCCCTGAATATATGACTCTATTGCTGAAGCCAAGTAGGTCTAATAACTGCCTAAATGTTGAACCATGTGTAAGTTGCTTTGAGTGCTTTGAAAGCAGAGTGCAAGTGTATCAAGGATTCAGTGTACCTGCATTCTGTATTATGGTCTGAAATTAGTAGCGCTCCTTCTGTACTCATAAAAGGGGAAGTGGATGTGAGTGTAATAGGGTTCATTGTAGGGCTCCCAGGTTCTTTCATTTTCTGTTGCTCTTAAGCTTCTCATCTGAGAAACTGATCACCTAACCTAAAACTGAGTTGGATGTAGCTTAGGATTCTTCAATAAATGCAAAGCGTCTGACTTGTGGGAGGCAATATTAACATTATGTCAGAAGGCTCGTATCTTACTTAGTTTAAGATTAAGGCAGCTTTTTGATAACCCCCGCAGATTCCCTGACCCTATTATCATGGCTTTAACAATCAGCAGAAACCACAGCTACCTGCAGTGGCTGACACTCCCAGAATCCTTATCATGGCCATGGTGCTCTGCATCCGTTTTTCAGTAACACATGGCATTGATTTTTTTCCCTCTCAAGCTGCATTGAATATATCGTTTGCCTCTCTAGGATAATTCGAGAGTAAACAAAGAACATTCACTGGCAGCAAATTCAATGTTAACAGTGCGTGCTGTGAAAAGGTTTCTTTTTTGCATAGTGGGCATTTATATAAAGCATATAAAGAAAGAATTTGAAGAGATAATTATCTGACAATCATATATTCTCTCTAAAAGAAACGGTTGAATTTGAAGGTATTGACCTGTTTAGCTTTCTGGGCTTAAAAAAAAGGATAGCCAAGTTGTCAGCTGTGCCTTGCCTTATAGATTTGAGAGATCCTTCAGCTATATGTCCTTTTGGCACCCCATCTTCTAGTTGTATGTTGATAGTATGCTTTGCTGAGTTTACAACTCATGCAACTAAAACACATTTTTATGCAACTGTTCGGTATTCTAGATCCATTTCAATCTGGCTTCAGGCCTGGTTATAGGACAGAGACTGCTTTGGTGGATGATCTATGCCAGGGACTGGACAGGGGGAGTGTGTCTGTATCAGTCCTGTTGGACCTTTTGGCAACTTTCAATACAATCAATCATGGTACCCTTCTGAGGCGTCTGTCTGAGGTGGGACTGTTACATAGCTGCTCCAGTCTTTCTTGGAGGGGCGATTTCAAAAGGTGGTGCTGGGGATTCCTGTTTGACGCCATGACCATTGACAGTGGTGTCCCTCAGAGTTCCATCTTATCCACCATGGTATTTAACAGATATATGAAACCACTGGGAGAGATTGTCCCGAGTTTGGGGCTGATGACACCCAAATCTAGTGGCTTATTGTCCCTCCCCATGCATGCTGGTTGAAAGCCACCTTATTAGCATAGTTACCCTCGACAGAAGTGCTTTTGGTCAATGTGAGCGGGTCTTGTGGCAAAGGCACATCAAAACCTCCTTGGTCCATTGACTCCATTAGAGACACAGCAGCTAGAAATAGGCTTTAACTCAAAAGTTTAATAAGAAAGACTCCCCTAGTTACAACACTGAATCCAGACAAGACGGAGGTACTCGCTGTCAAAGGCCCCAACCTGGGTTTGGAGGTGTGTCAACCAGTTCTGGATGGGGTTACACCCCCTCCCCCCGAAAGACTGTGTTCGCAGCTTGGGGGTACTCCTGTATTCGTCGCTCCAGATGACAGCTCAGATTGATGCGACGGCCAGGAGTGCCTACTGCCAGCTTCGGCTGATATGCCAGCTGCGCCCCTTCCTAGAGTTGGAAGACCTAAAGATGGTAGTGCACACGCTGGTAACTTCGAGGCTTGACTTCTGCAATGCGCTGTACATAGGGCTACCTTTGTGCCTAGTCTGGAAACTTCAACTTGTTCAAAATATTGCAGCCAGGTTGGGCACTGGTACACCTAGGGGTGACCACATTACACCAGTTTTAAAATCGCTTCATTGGCTGCCAATCAGTTTCCGGGCGAAGTATAAAGTGTTGGTTATTACCTTTAAAGCCCTACATGGTTTGGGTCCAGGCTACCTGCAGGATCGCCTTCTCCCATACAATCCGCCCCGCACACTTAGGTCCTCTGGGAAGAACTTACTCAAGTCAGCCAGAACTAGGCTGGCGAGTGTTACCCAGAGGACCTTCTCTTCCATCGCTCCCAGACTATGGAATGATCTGCCGGAGGAGATTAAACAAATCAGCAGTCTTCATGAATTCGGTCTTCCGGCAGGCCTATCCAGATGAATTTTAAGATGTTTTAATGATGTATTTTTCTTGTTTTAAATTTTTTTAACTGTTTGTGATTCTTGTGTTTTATATTGTTGTTGTTCCCCGCCTCGATCCGGAGGGAGAGGCGGGTTATAAATAATAATAATAATAATTATTATTATTGTCTCCAAAGAGAACATAAAGCAATGGAGACTACCTCCTTCGTTAAGAGAATTCTCTCCACCTTCACCTATGGCACAGACTGATGCCAAGCACGTAAATTATCCCCCCACAGTTTGTCTCTGCCAAATGCACGAGGAGAAACCCATGCCCACAGATGCTAAATCCTGCCCTGGTGTTTCTGCCTGGTACCTTGCCTTGAGAAAACAGTGTCTCCACCTGCCTTGGGCAGTTAAGTCTGTTGAAGCCCTTTTGGAGCTGCTCTTAAAGGGGCAGTGTAGGAAGAGGGATAGTTCTCTTCTCTCCACAACAAGTTAAACGATTCTTGAGGAGCACAGGTTGGCGTTTCCCAGGTAAAAAACTGTGCCTCCCTCCTGGCTTGCGTCTATCTCTCCTGTTATCTAGATATCTGTTCATCTCCGCATCTCTTCTCCACCTCCTCCTCACCTATCTCCTTTCCCCCACTTTTTATCCAGTACCAGCCCATTTCCCCCCGCCCCCATCTTCCTTTTCACCCACCTCCCAGATGAATCCCATCACAGTGATTAACACAAGCGTGGAGCAGGCTGGTGCTGCTCTTAATTTGCACTGCCACCACCGCTTGCCATGCCCTGGCACAGCCAATCTCCTTGAGCCCAGCATTTGGAAGGGTACAGGGCATCTTAGCAATGCCATGATAGCTCTGATGGGTGCTAGATAAGAGACACCAATCCCACCCACTCAGTCAAAAGGCAAATGAGAGAATAGGGATTCAACCTGTGCTGGATGGGGTTACACTCCCACTGAATACTCAGGATCGCAGTTTGCGTGTACTCTTGGGCTCAACCCTGAACCTGGATGTCCAGTTCTCGGCAGCTGAGGCTAGTGCACCAACTGCGCTTTTTCTTAAAGATGTCTGATCTGGCCATGTTTGCCTTAGTTACAACCCATTTGGATTACTGTAAACACGTTCTGCATGGGGCTGCCTTTGCAAACTGTTTAGAAACTTTAGCTGGTCTAGAATGCTGCACCCAGATTATTGACCAAGGCTGGTTACAGGGAACATGTGACTCCCTTGTTATAGCAGTTTTGCTGGGTACCCGTCTGTTTTAAGGCGGAATTCAAAGGTTATGACCTATAAGGCAACAATGAAGCTTGGGACCAGGCTACATGAAAGACCGCCTTCTCCCATACAACCCTGTCCTGTTCTTTTGGGGAGGCTGTTCTTTTGACCGCCCTCTCTGCTCTCCGTCCGTCAGTCTGTTGGGTTAAGTGCTGATTTTTATTTTTATTACTTTTATTTTATTCTGTAATTGTTGTTTTTGTTGTATTTTAATGTTTTTTATTGTTTTAATCAATTTTAATTGTGCCTGTAAGCCACCTTGCGTACCATGTTTTGGTAGAAAAAGAGGGTACAAATCAAATAAATAAATGAAGTTGAATGCCTATTATAGGCATTATTTTCTTAATTTTCAGGGATTAGCTGTGTTTTAAGGTGACACAAGACTCTTTCCTTTGTTTACTTAATAAACCCTTTAAAGCATACATAATACACCACTCTACAAAAATTAAACATCCACATCTGAACTAGAATTATTTTAATTAAAAGTATCATAGAGGCAGACTATGCTAACCCTAAATTGCCCCATGATTTTGGGGGCAGGGGAAATTAAAAATGGGCAAATTTATATATTTATTTATATATTTATATATTTATTTATATATATTTATATATTTATATATTTATATAGAAATTCCGTCTTGCTTTAATCTAACTAATAATGGGTGGCAGGTATTAAGAACACAGCTTTTCCAAAATCTTGTCTTACATGCTTTCCGACTGTTTCTAACACTTTAACTTCATTACATGAAAGTCCACCAGCAGAAATTATTTCTTTTCAAATGCACATAGACATTATCATAATCATACTCAGCATAGATCATTTTTGCAAATGAAGCCGGCATATATTGCTTGGGGGCTCTGGAAGGAATACCAATAGCCTGATTTTTCCAGCCTTCCAAGCAGCATTGAAGAGGACTGCTAGAATTTGCTGGTGGAGATTGAGATATAATTGCTTGCCTAGAGCAACATCTTTCCACAACATCACCAGAATACTAATGAGGAGAAACAATAAAGGAGAAAGGTGGTAAACGGATTCCTGGGGAAATTTGGGGTGTGGGGGGGAGTGATAGCATTGTGGGCCAACAATCCAAGAGGTGACAAAAGCAGTGCGTTTTTGCCATGTCTTTTTCTAGTGAAGCTTTCTGATTCCCTATTGTAGTGAAATCTTTGCATACATTATTATTTACCCACCTCAGTAATTCAACAAGAGAGGGCACAACTGCTGTTAAAGAGAAGTATGGCCTGGGGTGCAGAGGCAGAAAGATCTGCTTCTGCCAATGAATATCTTGTACTGCAATAGCAATCAGGCTAGAAGTTAATAGAGTTCTCTACGTCTCCTCTTTCTCACAGTCTCTTGCCCTTTTTAATATCCAGTTTTGGAAATTATTTAAACTTACTTTGAGACTGTCTTTAGGGCACAATAATATTTAGTTCTAGTCTCTTTTTCAGATTTGAGTCGTTGACAATTCTAGGTCCAGGTGGTGCACTGAAGATCTCAACAACGCAACGGGAGCACATGGAATAATTGTGGCTCTTTGGGAGGTTGAGGGAATACTGTACATTTGAGATTGATCAGTGTTCATAATATATAAAAGGGAAACCTTTTTATAGAGGATATAAGGGATCCTTCTGTAGTTCAGTAGCTGCAGCAGCTTCTTATCATTTTGAGTATTGCTACCCATACCGCATTGATCTGGCAGAACATGGTAAATGCCCAGGCTATCTGCTTAGGCTCTTTGAATATTGAAAGGAATCAAGTGACTTAACACTAGGCCATACTGATCTTCTGCCCATAGTCACTGCAAAAAGATACATCCAATAGTAAAATTCACTGTTTGTACCACCTGAGTTGTGATGGCAATTGTGTTTTCTTTTGCCACATTGTAGCAACTACTTCCATAGTTGCTTTCATACACTTCTAATTTAGCAATAAAGCCCTGTACCAGAAACGTGAGAAGATCCTGTCTAAGTACAGCAGAAAAACAACAACAACAACAAAAAGAGTGAGATGCTATTCACAGTAGGGCTATGCAGCCCCCCCTTCCGAACCGGATCTGGATCCGGATCCAGGCGATCCAGATCGGGCCTATCTGCTCCAGCCCGATCTGGACCTCCACCAATCCGGTTTGGACCTGGACCCAGACCCTGATTTGGGTCTCCAGATCGAGAACCAGAGACCCTCCATTTCCCCATAGACTTGAAAGTCTGTGGGGAAAAGGACTCACCGCCCTCCCCCCACTCTCCACTCGCCCTCCCCCCACTCATCCTCTGCCATCCGCGCTGCCATCCGCAGTTGGGGAGAGGGAGAGGGAGGGTGGGTCGCCACTCACCCACTGCAGTCCATGCTGCCTTCCGCCGCTGTCCTCTGGCGTCAGCTGTACTGAGAAGCAGGCTTTGTGGCCTGGTTTCTCAGTAGAACAATGGTGCGACGGGTGAGGGGGAGAGGGAGAGGGTCCAAAACAGAGCGGGGAGAAGGTGAGGGAGGGGGTGCTGTTTGACAGCTGTCAAACCCACCGTTTTGAAACTTATGGAACTTTTAAAGTAAAAAATTCATAGCCACTACACGCCTACACCTATGTTTCTGAAATTTCTCACACATAAGTACCTCAAACCCATATGCAATGTGGCCATGTTTCATGCGTCTATCTTTAAAAATAAAAAAGTTAAAGGCGTTAATTTCTTAACCCTGATTCAACCAATTCTTCAAAAATTCCTTGCCACTACATGCCTTGACGTATGTTTCTGAAATTACACACACATGAGTACCAACATACCATCTGCAATGTGGCCAAGTTTCATGTGTGGATCTTTAAGTTATAAGCATTCCTGGATCATTTTTCAAAACGTTACAGCCACAAAATGCCTGCACCTATGTTTCTGAAATTTCTCACACATAAGTACCTCAAACCCATCTGCAATGTGGCCAAGTTTCATGCTTCTATCTTTAAAAATAAAAAAAGTTATAGGCATTTTTTTACCACAATACTAGGCTATGGGGAAAATCATTCGAAATGGTGTCCGATTCTCCGATTTTATCCGATTCAGATCGGATAAAAAAACCGGATCGGATAAAATCGGAGCTCCTGGAACCAAAACCGGAATCAGAAATCGGATGTCCGATTTTGCTTGAATCATATCAGAATCGGACATCGGATCCGATTCAATGCACATCCCTAATATAAAGCTTTAGTCTCCTTTCCTGATACGATTGTTCTGGCAATCATTCGGGAGGGGGGGGGGGTTAGGGTTTGCCACCATCCGATTTGAACTTCTCCAGACGCCACATACTCTGGCACCTCCAGGGACATGGTCAAAGCTTAAACAAGATCCTGGGAGGGGAAAAGACTTATGCTCTGAGCCACCAGAGCTGGCCAGAGATGAAAGATCATGCCCCATCAAACACAGCCTGCCGAATGCTGAGCTGATACAGTATGCGTGATCACAGGGAAAGTAAAACCTCAGGCCCATCAAGCACACAATCCACAGTAAACGCAAGTTCAAATCTATGAAAAGCCTCCCAGTACTTTCCATAGCACAATCCTTAAAAATCCAGAGTCCAAATAGCAAGTGAGAGAGCATGTGCAGAGTACTTCCAAAATCCCAAAACAGATGGAATCCAACAGGAGGGGTTTCAGGCCTTGCGTCAAAAGATTATCTCTAGCAAGGTTCTTGAGCCTTGTTCCAGCCATTATATACTAAGGCCTGGCCTGTTCAAAGCCACTTGACAGACAGGTCCTCTAACCTGTAAACCATGCCCATCTTTAAAGTGGCACAAGATTCTGGATTAAATCCAGACTAAATCATAGTTAAAATAGACCCACTGAAATCTACAACATGTAACTTAGTCATGACTAACTGAAATCCTATTGATTTTGGTTGGTCTACTCTAAGAATAACAAAGTCTGGAACCAACCCTCTCTTTTTTTCAGGAATAGCAGATCCTGGTCACTATTCTTTATTACCTTCTTATCATTTCTATATAATGTGGACAGAATATTGCTGCTCTGTGTTGCCATATGTGAAAGCATTCGCTTCCATCTACTGGACAAAATGGGAACGACAGCCTTATTGGTGATTTAACCATTAAAAAAGAGTAATTTCCATTTATGCATTGCTTTTTCTATTTGCTCAAAGCATTTCACATACATGGTCTTGGTCATCCTGCAAGGTAGGGTGGTATTATTGATCCTGTAAGGTACCTGGCAATCTGAAGGACTGGTGGATAGATGTAAATAATTTAAATCGCCAAGAAGACAAGGCTGATTGATGCTACTTCGTATTTCCTAAACAATGATGAAAATCTGACCAATGAATTATGTTAATTTTACATCTAAGTTGAATATTGTTTACTTTTGTCTCATCCTTACACCCAAGCCTTGCATCTCTTTGTTGCACTGTATGCATTTGGCCTGCTTTCCTTTTCAAAATGTTCCCATATAGCATTTCTATGACTAGCAGCCATGGCCGCATGTAAGGTTAACTTTGGGAATGTAGGAACCTGCAAACTGGATAATGTTGACCATTATCGTCTTTCCGTTGTTGCTCCTTTCTGCTTTACTCTGCCATGGTCCATCCTCACCGTCACAAAAACATTAAAGTTGCAATCCTAGGCATGTTTAGACAGAAAAAAAAATGTCCCACAACTCCCAAAATGCCCCAGCCAGCATGGCTGGTTAGGGAATGCTGGGAATTGTAGGGATTTTTCTAAATGTCCATGACAAATAGCTCTAAGTAGAGTCTGGTAATTACTAGACAGAATAGTTTATTTTCTTAAGGTGAAAATGAAACACCTATGCCTGATAGAATGGAAATATTCATATTTGAGAAATGATTAAGTTTTTGTTTATATATAAAAGTCTCCCTTTAACTGTATGTAGTTGAGGCATAGATTCTGTTATAGAGACGTAACTATAGAGTTTGCATGCTTGTATTTGGAATATTTAACATTAACAGCACAGATTTGAGGTTTGGAGGGGGGGCATTTGCTTGGTCTATCGGGATTTCATATCCTGTCTGCCTGAATGCCATTATTGAGTGCTTTGTGTCTGGTGTTGGGTATCCAGGACAGGTTGAGATTCTCCTGCCGTATCATCCATCCTACTGCCCAGCAGTCTCCCTGCGTGAGCTGACAGACCTGGTCTCAGATCTGGTGCTGAAAAGTGAGCTCGTCGTTGTCCTGGGGGGACCTCAACATTCATGCTGAAATTGTCCGCTATTTTGCAGCTCAGGACTTTATGGGCTTCTTTTCATTGGCCCGTGCATGAAGCAGATCACATTCTGGATTTGCTTTTCTTGGTCAGGCAGGAAGACGATGGATCTAAAGTGAGGGATATAACTTCTACCCCTTTGTCATGGTCAAATCACTCCCTGCTGAGGTTTAGACCTTCAATAGCATTTCCTCTCTGCAAATGTGGGGAACCTATTGCAGTGTCTACCACCAGAGAGGCTAATGGATCCTAATGATTAGTTCGAAATAGAGCTGCTAAACTACTAACTGGGACTGGTAGATATGATCATGTGACACCAGTTCTTTGTCAGCTACACTGGCTTCTAGTCCTTTTCTGCGCTCAATTCAAAGGGTTGGTATTCTATCAAAAATCTAACATTATTTCTAAGCCACCTTTAAGGGTGGAACCTTTAAAGCCCGAAATGGCTTGGGGCCAGAGTTTCTAATGGAATATCTCCTCGCATATATACCTGTCCAGGTCCTTAGATCGCCTTTGTAGGTCCTCCACCCATTGCTCCTGCCGAATGAAGTTAGGTGAGTGGCTTCTCAGTTGAGCTGCCCCACTGATGGAATACCCTCCCCGAGGCTTGCCTGGCGCCCACATTGTTATGTTCTCCAGCTCCAGGTGAAGATAGTCCCCTTCTTCCAGACATTTTTGGTATTTTAGATTTTTCAGTTTAGACTTGAGAAGTTTCAAGTGCTCATAGAGTGTGGGAAGGGCTATTTCTATATATTTTATATATTTTTTCAAAAATCTCCTGTGCTCATTATTGTTGGTGCTTGCTACTTAACTATATATTGTGTTTTTATTCTTTTAGCATTGTGTAATCTCCCCAAAGAATTTTTGTTATTGGGCAGATTAAAAAAGCCTGTTTGTTCTTCTTTGGTGACTTCCTTTAAACACATTACACTTGCATAAAGTTTCAGGTCCATGTCTTTTCTGACATTGCTTTTTCATATGTGAATAAGTACTGTTTGTTTTTGTAGACATGAATCTTGAGATCCATATCTTCAAATTCATATCAGTGTTTCTTAACTGTTTAGTATGATTATGTGCTGCTCATGTAGAATACCATTAAGATAGCAGCCATCTGAGTAGAGTCTACTGAGTGTTATATAACATTACTATTTTTCTATCTTCTAGCTAAAGATCACAATGACTATCCAGTATTCTTCTACCTGTGGATCGTCTTCTATTTCATCAGCTCCTGTTACACCCTTATCTGGGACTTGAAGATGGACTGGGGCCTCTTTGACAAGAATGCTGGTGAAAATACTTTCCTGCGGGAAGAGATTGTCTACCCACAAAAAGTATGTATATGCGGATTGCTTTTGTGGGGGCTTGGAGCTGAGGATGTTTCCTTGTGATGAGATCTATTTAAGACAGGAACAAGCGATTTGGTGCCCCTCCAGATGTTTTGGACGACAACTCCAGTAATCCCTGACCATTAGCCATGTTGTCTGGGGCTAATGGGAATTGTAGTCCAAAATACCTGGAGGGCATGAAGTTATCTACCTCAGTTTAAACCGAGTTCCATTTATATTTAACACTGAAGATGTCTCAAAAAGGTATGCTTTTAAAGACAGAATTAGATAAACTAAACTAAAGTAACCTCTCTCTTAAAAACACATGTTGCAAATTTAGGGTCAATAATATATAGATATACACATTAAAGAGTGGGACAGAGAGAGGAGGGAAATGTGTTCCTGTTCTCCTACCCCCCACCCCAGTCACCTGAACACTTAGATATCTCTACTCTTCTCCCCATCACTTGCCTCTGGGTGGTGCGAAGCAACAACCAGCAGCAGGTGATGCCCTGGGGATCTCCAAGCCCAAGGCAAGCAGCTTGGGTCTTGGTTGGTTGGATGGGAGGCTGTGTGGTATCTAGTAGGTGGGTACTTTTTGATGCAACAACAAAGCGGCATATATGAAGAGCAGAAGTCCTTGTGTGCAAGGGGCATGACTTTCAAAATACCAAGGCTCCAGCATCCAGCTTACCTGCTTCGGTGAAAGTATGCTGTGTTTCTTAAGCAAGACGCATGCCAGCTCACTGCCAAACCATGAGTTGTCACTGCCATTTTCCCATTTTTTAGTTCGTGTAATATTGGTCCTTCAACCAATCAGCTATTAGAGCTTTATCTCACTTCCTGAGATACTACATTCAGGTCAGAAAGGGACGATCTATTGTACCTGCATAGAAAACCATAGTAAGTGTGGAGAGTAAGGAAAGCTAAGGGTTGGAGACTTCTTCTACTCCGTTCCAGCCTTCCCCAATCTTGTGCCCTCTGGATCTATTGGACTACAATTCTCCTCATCCCCAGCCAACATGGCTATTGGTCATGCTGGTTGGGTATAATTGCAGTTGTAGTCCAAAGCATCCAGAGGGCACCAGGTAGGGAAAGGGGGCTCTGTATTTTCGTTTAGAGGTTTATCTGGTAAGTATTCTTGCTCTGTGTTATAATTACCTGTTCTGTCTGTTTCTTCAGGCCTATTACTATTGTGCCATTGTAGAGGATGTGATTCTGCGATTTGCATGGACTATCCAGATCTCTCTCACTACCATGGAAATTCACCAGTATGCTGGGGACATAATCGCTACCGTGTTTGCACCACTTGAGGTTTTCCGGTAAGATACATAACTTAACAAGCTTGTAGGCCTTGTTTGCAAATATCATAAGTTACATGTTACTCCATGGCCCTGTTCAGAAGACACCTTAAACCACAGCTTTAACCATGGTGGTTAAGCCAGAAAGCCTGGCCGTGTTCAGGAGACACCTTGAACCATGGCTTAACCACGGTGAATAAGGCAAAAAGGTGTCTTCTGAACGGGGCCCATATAACGAAAAGCCACTTCGATCATCTTGTGTATCCTCACTGCAGACCCTGAATTGGCACTCATTCTCAGCTCACCACCCCAGACAACCCCAAATTCATAAATGCTCTCTAGTCCTTATGGTTTTGCAGAAAGATATTTTTTAAAAAGCAAATAGTAATTGGAAATCAAATGAGATCTTGGATAGGGTCTCCAGCATTCAATATATGAGACTTCCTTACCTTCTGTAACCCCCTATCCCTCTCTCTCTGGTTCCTGACCATGCCTATATGACTGTTCTTCCAATCTATGCTCCTTTCTTTCTTGCCATCTTTGCAGAATGTGCCGGAACATTCAGAAAGTTAGTAAAGAGAATTGCAGTACTGCAGTATCAGAAATTATGGAAGTTAAGTATATCTATGGAAGCTTAGTCTGCATAACTTACTACAGTTTCAGAACATGGATATGTGTATTTTAGACTATACCCAGCTCTGTTCAGTAGTACTTGCCACTCTGGCTCCCCCCCACCTCCCCCCACCCACATCTGATATACTTAAATAATGTGGGGAAAAAGAGGCTGTCAAGTAATTATATTGATCAGTTAGCTGGGAAATTGGTGCAGAAGGTTCTCCAGTGTTTGTGGCTTTTCAGAGAAGAGGAAATTTTATTCCACAAATGCCTTTTTTATTTCCGCTTGCTTTGCTCTTAGACTTTAGCAGCTATAAAGAAGCTTTTACATCTGCAGTGTATGCTTTTTAAGCTCATTATTATCTTCCGCTTTTCAGGCGGTTTGTGTGGAATTTCTTCCGACTGGAGAATGAGCACCTGAACAACTGTGGTGAGTTCCGAGCTGTCCGGGACATCTCGGTGGCACCGCTGAATGCAGATGATCAAACCCTGCTTGAACAGATGATGGACCAGGAAGATGGGGTCCGAAACCGCCAGAAAAACCGAGCCTGGAAGCGTAGCCAGAGCGTGTCTTTGCATAGACCACGTCTTGCTTCACAGTATGTATTTGTTGCTCTATAGCATAAATTTCTGTTTGGAAGAGATTTCCATCTTGATGAAAACCTAATATTGGGTTGTATCCAGTGGTGTCCTTCTGCCATCAGCGGATCAAATCTCTGCAGCCTCCTGCGCACACACCCCATCTGCTCTAGAAGGTTGGTGGATTCTCAGAGCAGGCTACAGGGGTAGGAAAGATCCATTGCGTAAGCAGATGTCTGCTGATACAGCTTTGGATTTCACTCAATGTCTTTAACACAGATTGATTTACAATGCCTTCTTCAGTTGTTGGTAATTACTGTAACAATGAAGACCTGCACCTTGTCAAAAGACCAGGGTCATTGTTCTTCAAATAAAAGCTTCTTTGGAAGTTAGAGGAGATGGAAATTGAGCAAATGTGAGGCTTAAAGTACCTGGAGGTGGTGTTTTCACAAACAGGAAGCTTGATAAGATAGGTAGAAAAAGTGACAAAACGGCTTTGGGTATTTTACATTTTTATAGGACTAGCGTTGGACCACTGGAAATGTATAATAGGAAATTCAGCCCACAATGTCTCTATAGGGCCCAAGGGTAGTAGGCCTCTGAGAATTTAAATTCCTTGGAGGTAGTTAAAAAGCACACACCATTTGTCTCATTCCTAGTTGTGAGATTAGGCTTTTCTGAACAATACTAAAACAACCTACTAAAATGTTTCTGAGGCAGAGAATGTTTGACATATCCCTACTAGCATTGTATCGAAAATCCGCCTGGGCTTGCGAGGGCTAGGATGGGCCTATGCCCAGCTCCTCTCAAGCCTTCAAGAGTGGTCGAGCATAGATCTGCCCTGACGTTTTGTCCCCTTTCCCCCACTGCATCAATGGTGGTCGCAATTTCTACAGCTTTGGGGAAATTGTGTGTTTTTCCCGCCCCCCTGCCAATGGGGGCCTTAAAGGTCATATTAACAGGCAATTTAAGGCCCCCATAGGCGGAGGAGGGGGAGAAACACACGATTTCCCCAGGGAAATCACATATTTCCCCCCTCCACTCTGATGGCAGCCACCACCATTAGAGTGCAGGGGAAAAACAGACAATTTCCCCAGCCTTGTTTCTCCCCCCCCCCCCCCCCCGTGCCAATGGAGGCCTTAAAGGCCCTCTTATGCAAAGCTACCCCCCACAACAGTGGTGGGGGGAACAGACAGTAAAGCGTACTTTCTGGCATGGCTGGGGGAATTGCACACTTTCTAGAGGCCTCAAAAGTGCGCTTTGATAGAGCAACAATATCACTCTCTAAAATATCACTATTTTATAAGAATTTTCCCATACATTTCTTTTGTTCTGTCTTATTTAAAGAATTTAAATAAGAGATAGGATGGCTCGATTAAATCTTACATTTTCAGCTGTGTTAGAAGAAAGTTGCAGGAATAGGCTATGTTCTGAGCATACCTTCATGGCTTTAAACAAGTGTAAGGCCGTGGGCATATTATTATGTACAGTCAGTTGTATAATGTACTAAGGGAACAATACTGGGGTTAAATTTTAGAGAGATTGGGAGGTATGTCCATGAGACTCTTATCTTTTTTGTGAGCAAGATAGATGTCTAACTGCAAAGATTGCAGCTTTTCTATCTGCATTAATTGATCTTAGGGTAAAAATGCTTATGAAAGCCTTGCCAGGGAGATTTTGAATTTTAAGTCCATGGTGGGTTTTATCTCATTCAGGGTTGTGTAAATTTTATTCATTTTAACATACTTCATAACGGGGGGGGATTAAAAGGGGAGTATGTGACGACCTCCCTTTGGGTCTCCTTATTACCTCTTTCTATAATAAAAAAATCCCAACCATGGACCCAGTCGGAATATTGCTGCTCAGTGGTTCTGTGTTTCGCTGACTCTTCCTGGTCCCACAGCAACCAGCCCAGCACTCTGTACACCACTCTATTCACCCTTTTACTTCACTGCTGCCGCCATATAACTCTGCACCTTCTTATCTCAGTTACTTTAAGAACCCAATCCAGTTTATGAAACAAAGTAACTTTTATTTAACAATAAGTAAGTTCAGTTTATCAATCTTATGGCTTCATTTGTTGCAATACTGGTGTGTTACAATATGGCCTGCTCTACCCACTAGTCTAACTATCTCCTCCTATTCCCTCTTTTCCCAAAACAATAAACACGTTGATCCTACACTGTTCTAAACCCCTCAGCAGACAAACCCAGGCTCTCCTCTCGTTCTGTCAACTCTCCACACACAACTCCAAACTGCTTCTAACTGCTAACTGTCACTCGCTTCAAACACTTGACTCCAACAGCCAATCAGCATTCACTTCAACATTCTTTTCACTCACTCCCCCTCCCAACAGAATTAACCACTTATCATCCTTACCATTCATAGTCCAAACAGCACTTTCATCATAGATGAAATAGCAATAAACAAGATAAACAGTAGGGATGTGCAGCGGATTGGATTGGATCCACGATCCGGATCCGATCCGGCCAAAATCGGATAAAATGAAATTATTCTGATCCTATCAACCATCCAATCCGATCCGATGGGACCCGATCCGAATCGGAAAAAATTGGAAAATCAGACGCCATTTTGAATGCTTTTCCCCATAGCTTAGTATTGTGTTCTCCACATTAGACATACCACTTTGGATCACGTGTGATAAATTTCAGAAGCATAGCTTCAAGCGTGTAGTGGCAAGGTATTTTTGAAAAATGAGGAAAGAAACGCCTATAACTTTTTATTTTAAAAGTTAGAAGTCTGAAAGTTGCTCACTTTGTAGATGGGTTAGGGGTAGTTATCTGTCAGAAATTTCAGAAAGGTAGGTCCAGGCATTTGGTGGCTATGAATTTTTTAGATTAAAAGTTACAACAACACAAAGTTTTGACAGATAAAAGAGGGAGGGGGAGGCGGGGGAGGGGATGCAATTGACAGCTCAAGCCTCTGTGGAAAAACTTTTGTAACTTTTAATCTAAAAAAATTCGTAGCCACCAAGGGCCTGGACCTATCTTTCTGACATTTCTCATACATATCAACCAAAGTGGTACCTGTTATGTGCCCAAGTTTCCTGTTTGTATCTTTAAAAATAAAAAAGTTGAAGGCATAACTGTATTTACCCTACTGCTACCCATTTTTCTAAAATTAATTGCCACACAAAGCAAGCACCTATGTTTCTGAAATTTCACACACATGGCTCCCAACATACCACCTGTAATGTGGCAAAGTTTCATGTGTGGAACTTTAAAAATGAAAAAGTTATAGGCATTCCTGGTTTGTTATTAAAAAATTCATTGCCACGAAATGTCTGCACCAATCTTTTTGAAATTTCTCACAGATAACTATCCCCAACCCATCTACAAAGTGCCCAAGTTTCATCCTTCTATCTTTAAAAATGAAAAATTTATAGGTGTTTTTGTAACACAATACTAGGTTATGGAGAAATGCATTCAAAATGGTGTCTGATACAAAATCGGACGTCCGATTTTTGGATCAGAATCGGATCGGATCCAATACAGCGGACCTCCGATTTTTTCCGATTCGATTTTAAAAAATCCGATTCCGATCCGATTTTTCCGTCCATACACATCCCTAATAAACAGCAATAAACAGTAAAACATGACAGAGTGCTATTTGTAAATCGCACAGAGATTTGGCAGCATAGAAATCAAATAAATAATAATAAAAATAAACAATATTACTTTTATACAGTTACGTAGTTTCCTTTGTTAAACTTTCATTTTATGATTGTCTGATGAATAGATTCACATAAATCTGAATCTGGTCAAATCCACATCTATTTAGATAGTATGTCAAATGTAAGATGGACGTAGAAATGCGATGGAATGGGGCAAGAGTCAGGCAAGTGTATTCCTGCTTCACCATTGTGCAGTCTCATAACTCAGGGCATATTGGATACTAAAAAGATGCAACTAGTTCTTGGGAGTATTGCAAGTTTTAAACACCAGTTGTGGATGATGTAATCCGTTTGTGCTTGATGAGCAATCTATGGTCTAATTAGAACATTTTGCTTCTCTCGTGGAGACTAATGTATGCCCAAGCTTCAGTATAAATGGTTTGCCTTGTGTGCCTTCTTTTCAAATTAGCAGCTACCCAGCAGAGGGAGCAGTTAACATGCAATATTGATACAGTGCCATAAAGATTAGTATGCGGAGTTGAAAAGACTGTGCTTGTATCTTGTGTTCTGCTTTATGTGTGGTAACATTTTTCTCTTCAGCAGTGTCTAACTTTATGTTTTCCCAGATCCAAGTCTCGTGACACCAAGGTGTTAATAGAAGACACAGATGACGAAGCAAACACATGAAATGCCCACAGAACCGAGTTCCACGTCCCTTGTGTTCTCTTCTATACTACCTTCCCCACCCCCTACCCCTAACCAATCCAACCTCTGGTATAGTTCCAGCTGAAAACAGGAGAAAAATCTGAACACACTTTCTGAGCTCTTCCGGACCGGATCCTATGGACTCCAACAAGCTCACTGTGTTTTCTTTCCTTTCCTTTTCTTCTGGTTTTAATTTGATTTCTTGTTTTTAAAATAAAAATGTAACTTCGTTTTGCCAATCAGAGGGATACTTGAGGAAGGAACTGTCTTAAAGATTGTTTACAATCTCTACAAGGACATATAATCTGGATGAAGAAGCGTCGTCGGGACTCCCTAATGGGACTCTACCGAGAACTCACTCGGCCTCTGCTCAGTCCAGTTTTGACTGGTTGAAACTGGGCCCTGCATTTTTAACTCTGGCTCGCGCTCTGGTTTTTGGTGTTTTCCTTCACGTCCAGCACCAAGGCACTGGCTGCACTTGCCGGGAAAGTGCGCCTAGAGCAGTACCTTCATTCACGAAGCTACTTTTTAATTTGATGTAACTTTCTTATAATTTTTTTTTTGGAAATACGATGTATTTGTTGCACATAGTTTTCGCATTATTTATGATAGTTAACCATATGAGAATGGTTTTGAGTCCTGTGCAATGAAGGTGGTAACCCTCTAAAAACAAGACAAGTGGTGGGGGGAAGGGGGATGTAGATCCTGAATCTCTCTTGCTGCGTGGTTAAGCCCTTCAAAATACCTCTTTGACGAGAGAACTTGCACCGGTTTAACCTAGCATATTTTTTTCCCTTCTCTTTGACTTATTTTAAACCAAAGTTTCTCTAGTGGGTTTTACTTGCTGCTGCTGCTGCTGCTGATCCCTCAGAAACCTGGGCGCCTTTCTTAGCCAGATCATCCTTATGTGTGTGGCTGTGCAGAAATAGCAAAAAATAATCTTGTTTTCTGGTGGAGGAAGGTTAGTTAGAACTAATCCTGTGCAGCTCTTCAGATACCCATGGAAAAAAACACCCTTCATTTGTAGGTTAAGAGCAGTTTTCATTTTAATGAGCTGAGTCTCTAGGATGTCACCCAATTTTTAAATAGGGAGCTCCTGTATCGTTCCATTCATTTCAGCTAGATGATAGAGAAAAAACATGATTAAGTGTGGAAATGGTCTGCCTTGTTGGGGACATAGGATGATACATTCATCAGTCCATACGGGGGTCAGGCAGACACTGAAGAGCTTGTCATAACTGGAGGCTATGTAGTCTCTGCTACACCTGGGGAAGTTGGTTTTGCAATAGAAAGGGCTCTTTATTTTTTATTTTTTAAATAATAATAATAAAAAAGCTTTTGCCGTACTTTGGCAAAGACTCGTCTGACAATCACTGGCCAAGAACATCCTCAGGTTAGTTTTTGTTTTTAATTTTTTTTAACCTATCTATCCCAAATCCTAATTTCCCAGTTTAGTGCTAGGCCTGACTTTTACAAGCGTTATGAGCGGCACTGCTCATTTGACTTAGTAGATGGCCATACAGCTTAGCAAACCCTTTAGAAAAAATTATCAGCTTGATTTTTTTTTTTAAAAAAATAATAATTCCATGTTGGCCTCCAGAGCCTGTAGGATAGAGCAGCATGAATGTCTAAGATAACCATACCCATCCCTCGTAGTCGCAAGCCTGTGTGTTGTATGCCAAGCATTTGTGCTTAATGTTAGCAAATGAAATCTTATTTGTGCTCTGTTACACAGTGTGTGCATATGTGAGGTCAACACCATGTAGTAGGAGAAGCTACTTCAAGTTTCCTTAACTCTGTCTCCAATCCAAAACTCCAGTTCACAGCAAGGACTGTGATGTGTCTTTCTTAGCCTTTTCAGGTAGAAACGTCTTACTTCATTTCTTCTGTGGAGTCCTCTGGGATCTGGAAATCAGAGGCATACTTCTAAGCAAAGAGGATTCCTCCTCCTTTAATCCCTTTCCCTTCATTTAGTTCACAATTTTGTCCCAACTCACCTATTTATTCTCTACCTATCGTCCAGCCATTCACAGGATTTATTTTGTAGGGCAACTGTGGCTGTAATATGCATATTGTGCCTGTATCTCAGAAGAATTGGAGACCTAAACCTGTTCTTAAATAGAGCAAAATAATTCAGAGCAAAACATTGTGACTGCAAAACAGGCCCCTTGGCAGGTAAGATAGCAACAGAGTGGATCTTCGGATTACAGTCACTTGTATTGTGCTTTAGCTTGTCAAGAGAACTGCTGGGAAATACTTACACAAAACCACCCAGTTTTTAACAGGATGGAAGTCCAGGGAGAAACTTTTCGGTGGTGGTAGAGAACTTGGAGGGTTAGTGCTTCTGACCTGTAACAAGACCCACTGGTTATTCCAGCACCAGGCTGCTCTAATAGGAAAGAATTTGAACAATAGAATCCTACATATATATCCTTCTTGGAGTCAAGGAACCTTTTTGCTCAGATAAAATATGATGTGCCTGCAACGAAGATACCTTTAAGATATTCCAAGGGGTTTTACTCTGTTCTTCAATTCCAAGGGCTTTTTCTATTTTCCTCATGAAAATAGTGGATTTTTTTCAAGCACCATTCTGGTTGGTAACTGATAATTACCGGTGACTGCCTGGGAACAATGGCAGCTGCTTACGCATTTCAATAAGGTGACTGAATCAACCTAACAATCTGAAATCAAATCATGTGTCGCCTATAACTTCTTCCACCCCGTATACAATATTGGAAATATTCATTCAGCTTGTTCAGATGGGACTTGGCAGAGGAATTTGACAGAATGAGGATTGAGTAGAACGACCAGCCTGGTGCTGGAAAATCTCAGCAGCCAATGAGCTCAGCTAGGATAAAGAGAAAGGCTAAGGCTGAAGACAGGTGATGGTTCTAATCAGAGCTGAAAATGGTGTAGGAGAAGCATCGTTGACCTTTGGTTTATATACAGGGTTTTGTGTGTTTTGTCACATTGTCACCTCTGGTCAAACGGCTTTTGAAGCACTAACAACCTCAGATACCTTGCTTACCAGAGGTGATAGTAGGATGAATATGCCACAGGCAACTATTCCTCTTTCATAGCACCATTACCACACTGGAGAGGGGGAGCTATTGTCATCCAGCACATTTGGAAGGAGTGAATACACGGATGGTATACACTGTCCAGGGAACTCTGCCAGCTTGTGTGGACTGCACAAATATAGAGGAGAGGTCACTTTCCAACATTAATGGAGTTCTTAATTAAAATAAATAAATAAAATCTAAGATCACTGTCGGAGCTTGATATGGCAGATTTTACCATGAAACCCCAAACTCTTTAGAATGCAACTGTCTGTAGTGATCCTTGGCTATTCTATGCCGATGTGGATGTTCAAAAGAATGAGTGGTTCAATATTGAATAATGTGCATTTCTTAATGTAACATATGCAGTAAGGACTTGCAGGTCTCACCAATGTTGAGATTCAGCTGCTCCAGAGTTCATCTCATGCTGATCTCACTATGGATAAGATCAAGTTCCTGCTTCAGATGTTTAGAAATGAGTCACTCATCCTTCTGAACTCTCTTTAAAATCATAGATCTTCCCAGGACTTTACTTATATTGTTCTTATAGTAGATGGTCAGCACAGGGTGGGACAACCTGGACACTATTTCCATCTCTCTGGAGTGAAAGTTAGGGAAAAGGTTAACTGTTTTTGGACTTAGGCAGTAGTTTTTTCAAAGTTGATGGTTTCAAAGAGGATTGTTGCTTTTGGTGTGTACACTCATTCCATTTCCTCTGGTACACAAGTTTTATAGGGTTTTTTAAACTTATGATTGTTAGAACCTGTTTGACCTGAGATAATAGAGGGACAAAAGAAATGTACTCCATAGGAAACAATGCCTCTCTAAAACCATTTTCAACTATCTTTGAAATGAAAGCAGAATGGTAGAATTTGCCTCTGCCAAGAGGGCTGTAAAAACATCTTGTGTGAGGATGTGTAGAAGCTCTTTGCTCCTTTTGCTTTCCTTTTTGATAGGAGTTCCCCCCCCCTTTCTTGTGGGCAAATGGAGGAAAGTTTGTTTTGTCTCAATTTTCACCAACAAGTGGCCTCAAAGATATTCAGGAGCTTTGGGGTTGGTGCTGGAAGTTTAAGTCTGTATTCAGGACATATTTTGTGATTCTGTTCTCTAGGAACAGGAATGGCTCACTTCCATCCTTGTTACAAACTCTGTTGTCAATGAGGCTGAACGTCCCTTTGACACTGATGACAAACCCAATTTGGGGGTGGAGACTTCTTTATCTAGATTAGTTCCTTTCAAACTGTTCTTAGGAGCACTGGGTCTCCTGGCGACACAACTTCCTCATTGAGGTCAGTAATAGCAGACACTTCCTTGAAAGAGAATTTCTCCATTATTATTTATACCGTGTACTGCTGCTAGGAAACGTTGGGTGTGTTCATGTGAGGCAACTGAGCCCAAGCAAACCTGGCCAGCCTTGTGTGTAAACTGTGTGTATCCCTAGAATGTGCCCCAGAACCAAATGCAGTGTGCAGGAGTTCCGAGGTCGTAGGTTTCCCTGAGGGGTAAGATGTTTGAAAGCCACTGATCTAGATCTTCCCAAAGCCTCTCTAAAAGGTACAGATGATCCAGTTTTAACCTAAATGTGCTTTATTATTTCATTTCTGCATGCAATTTCCCTCACATGGAAACATTACCTATGAGGACCACCATTTTTCACTGCTGTAAGTCTGCTGGGTTGGGAGAGATAATTCAACTGGGGCTGGTAGATTTGCTCCAGATATATACTTCATGTGACAATCCCATTCTTCCCTAAGAATAAGGAAAAAAAGCCAAAGTTTTCCAAGGCATAAGTTGATATGTCCAGTTTTAGGCCCTGCTAAAACTTTGTTTCATGACTGGTTGCTGAGCATACTCAGCAGTGGGGCAAAAGGCAGGCCCTAATAGTAAGTATTGAATTTAGGATCCAAAGCAATTCAGCTGTGCCTGCCCAGGTAAGGCAGACCTGAGCACCTAATTACAGATACTAAGCTGTCAGCCTACATCCTTTTCACCTTCCTGCAAACAGTTGATCAGCCATATGTAGGAAGAAGTCGTTTTGCCTTAAACAAGTATTGGGGTTCTTGGCTCAGCTGGTTACTGAAAAAGGGAGGAAGACCTCTGGGAAGGATCATTTTCATGCTGCTTATACCTCTGCCCAGCACCTTTATGTTGCTCCTTGTATTAAAATTCACCCCACCAATGTGATGGGTCCAAAGAGATGTTGCACATCGTGAGGGAAGATCGATGAACCCACTCCAGCAGTGCAGCAACATGAGAAAGCAGCCAGGGAACAAAATTTTTTTGATATTTCTGATTGGAGGATGTGTGCTTAGGTAATAAATCCTGTTCCTAGGTCGTCTTATATTCTTGATGCTGAGAAGCCACTAGTGTTTTCTTCTTTTGCGCTGCTGGAGTAGTTGGGGGTAAAGAGAGCTGCAGGGTCGATAATTAGGGTATGAAATATAATCCCTGTTGTGTCTGTACAGGCCACTAGGTGAACCCTTTCACCCTTCTAAACCGTAAATCCCCTCCAACCTGTTTAGTTTTCAGCTTCATATTGTGTCGTTTCTTCTGGTGGTGGTTGGAGGTGGCAATGAACTTTTCATTCAACCTTTGCCCTGCTGCTATCTTTGACCTCTTCCTCATTCCCATCCCTTTCCAGTGTGTTGGTCTAAATGATGATTATATACTATGATGAAGCCCTGAGCTGTAGGTGTCAAAAGTAACTATGGAATGTGATTTAGTCCTCTTGTGGGTGCTTTTCTCTTTACTTTCTTCCTTTCTCTATCCCCTTCTCCACTCCTCTTTTGGCTCAGTGGAAAAGGTGAGGACAAAGACTTGCCGCTTGCTTGGACTCATGATGATGTTTCCGTGATTGCGCTATTAGCTGTCTCCTTTTCCCTCCCCTCCCCTGCAATGGATATAAGACTTTTCTGAAGTGTGGAATTAACTTTCTTAATAAGTAGGTTTAAAATGCACAATGTGGTACTGTTTCATAGTTCCTAGATGGTTGTATAAAAAAAGTTACTGTGGTTTGTGTTTTTAAAAGGACAAAAAGTGATTGGTTTATTAACCTGTCTTTTTCATTATTACAAGCTTTGTTTTCCAATGATTTATTGCCTGTTGTGTTGTTTTGGGCCTCACATATGTCCCTATTGTGCAATTTCATTCTTGAACGTATATACATCGGGCACAGTCTAACTACATGGGAACGGATTATTCTGGAACACAGCTGATATATTTGGATAGGATTTGCACAAGAACATGCATATTTTCAAACACATATCTATAAATTTAGGCAGCTTTGCACAAGGGAGTTGGACTCAATGGCCTTATAGGCCTCTTTCAACTCTGCTATTCTATGAAATCCTTTTGGGGAACTTTTTAAAACTGCTAGCAAGACAACTAGGGCTCTGTGCCTCCCAGTTGTTAATATACTGATGCGAGGGCCTAGAATACTAATACCGAGTGATACACATCCATCTAAACAGTCTTAAATACACTAAATCTACAATCTGCAGCTCAGGGAGGGATCAGCAGCAAGTTCAAAACTGGAGGTTGCAAGTGGTGTGTCTTACCATATGGACCACTCTCCTCACAGATCTCAAAGGTCACCATGGAGTTGCTTGCCATTTAAATCCATCTAGAGTGGCCCCAGGAAGTGGAGCTGGCCCAAGACCTTGAAGCAGAAAACCTTTTATGTGGTGACTAATGAACACAGGGCACCATTCACCAGTACATTCTGTTGTACACGCCCAATTGAAATGAATGGAAGCTGCTCAAAGGCCCTACAGCTCCGATCGGCATCCCATGCTATCACAATAACACTGGCTCTTGTCTCCTGAAGTAACTGCATCACTTTACCTCATCGTAGTGCTGCTGCATCCCCCAAGGGAATGGGTTTGGGTGGGATTGGCAAGTGGTAACACTCTGATCTAATACAGGGGTGGATGACATGTGGGCCACATGTTGTCCTTGCCATTTTTGTGGGGAAGGGCCCTGCCTGTGCTGCTGAATTTGCAGTGATGACAGAAAGAAGTGACTATATATATATGTGATTGGGCAGCGTGTGTGCCTTGTTTGGAAGCAGAATCACTCCTGGAAGCCTCCAAGGTATGTGGTTCTGCGTGTAAACAACCCATCCCCTTCACCCCTTGTTTCCCTCCAAATTGGCTGGGTGTGTGTGTGTGTGGCAACATGGGCTCCAGGCAGCAATCTGGCCCGCTGACCCCCAAAAGTTGTCTACTCCTGATCTAATGCATGGAGGGAAAACTTCTGTCATTCAATTGACTGTATCAAGGTGTGTGCACATTTTAAAAACCCAATCACCAATCACTGATGCAGTAAACTGTGAAAATGCCAGTAGTATACACAATACAGGTACGTCGGCATGACTGTGTGGGGCAGGGGTTGGGAGTTCTTTTCCCCCCTGTTGAGGGCCACATTCCCCCAGGAATACTCTGTCAGGCCGCATGCCAGCTGTAGGTGGGGCCAAAAGCAGTGGACGAGCCCAGAAGTGTGCTACTCTGTTTTCTCTCTTCTGCTATCCTCCTTTTCTCTCCCTCTTCCCCACCCAATGGGCTGCCCAGGGAGGGACATTATCCTTGCCAGAGGTCTGAACTGATTGGTTGCTCAGGCTGAAATTAGGCTGAGGGCCACATGCAACCCTAAAGTAATTCTCTTGTTCTTTCATTACTTCACTATAGTGAATTTTCCCTTCAGTATGCTTCAGTACTGTAAAACGCCACAGTACAACTATTACAAACCCAAATGGTTGCCTTGAGTTTTTTTTAATGGGATGGAACACTAACCGTTTTATCTGTGCCACCTTTAAATTACACAGCAGCAGCAGTTCTAACATTATAATCTGTCACATCAGAATAGCGCACATGCCCTATGTCAAAAATAGCTTCTGTGCAAACTCCAGTGAAAAATCAGTCCTTGGTTTTCTTCGGCCTGATGAGATTTGCAAAATAGGCCAAGTACCAGAAATTGAAGCATTCTACATTGCTACCACAGTAGTTAGTAAATAGGAAAAAAGGGGGGGCTCATGTTTCTAATGCAGTGTGCTGGGACTTTGCTGAAGGAGTTGGCATCTTGGGGAGCATTTTTAGAAGACAAAGCTGATGGGCAGCATTTGTATGTTGCATTCCCAGTTGCAGTAAAGTCAACAGCCATGTATGGGGCAGAGGCGGATTAAAACAATTTAATAATCCTAGCAATTTCCTTTTTTGATCGGGATTATGAAACCAATCATGAATATCAAAAGCTGCAGCTTAAACCAGCAATTTGGGACAGATGCCTTGCAGTGATGGGTGCAGCAGACAAAGCACTGGACACTGCAAAAATGAAGAGGGAAGGTTTCCATTTCAGTTAGTGAGATTCCCTTTACACCCTCTCCTTCCATTTCCAGCAACTTGCCTGTTACTGGATTTAACAGCGATGGCCACATGATAGATATTCAGGTAAGAATTGCTTCTTTAAAACATCCATAAATATTTTGTTTGGTTTACCCCTAAACCAAGGACGAATGAACATTGCTTGTTGAATGAACTGTTTTATATTTGGGATTTGAAAAGGCATGGAGAGTTATTTTTGGACCTGAGGACATCCACTGTAGCAAATCTTAAGAACATACCAATATAAGCAGATGTTGCTATGTTGATTCCAGAGCTAAAGAAGTGAAATATGTACTGCCATAATCTATAGAATGGTTTAATTCAAAACCTAATTCCTACATTATCACACATTGGTGCAATAAAATTGCAAAGTTTTGCATAGGGAAATCCACTTTTTAAGGAAAAAAATATTTTGATAGTCTGCCCTTATATATTCAATCGATCCAATCAATCAATATTTATTATGCTCACAAGACCAGCAGAAACAAAACAACACTACAGGCGCTGCATATAGTATTCCCAGAGCCAACAAAGTAGAATGGGACTTACATATTACACAAAACCCCATTTTGCATTTAAAAAAAGCCCTCCTACTAGACAAGGTGACAGGTATCCCTAATATATACCCCATTGCAAATTGCATTAGAGTAAAATAAGAATGTGTGCTATGAAACTTGAGCTGACTTCTTAACACATATGGCTGTTCCAGCACGAAATGACAATTTGGGCATTGAGTTCTGGTGATCCTTCAATCTACTTTGACATCTGAATAAAATAGCAAGAGTATCCTAATCAGAAATCCTTTGGGATAGATTAAAAAGTTTTATTCAAGCTGATAGAGGCAGACAAAGAAGATAGGCACATATAGGTTTTATATTCTCCATTACCAATATTTGGATTATTATCCCTACCTTTTACATATTAAAGAAGGGTGTTACAGCTGGTGTGGTGCAGCAGCTTAAGAAGCTGAGCTATGAATCAGGAAGGCCTTCATTTTAATCTTGTCTCTGCTATGATCTCATTAGATGGTGAACCCACCTTTTCTGTAAAGCCTTTGGCGCAACCCCCTAGTTCCCATGGTCTACTGTAACCCAGCCTGTAACTAAGTCCAAGCACTTGCAGCTGAAACAACCACATTACTCTTCTCTGTTTACCCTGCCTCGCCTCCTGTCCCCTTCCTCTGTTGTTTCCACTGTGTCAGATTTTAGGTTGTAAGCTCCTTGGGCAGGGACTTATTATCATCCTGTATTCTCTAGAACTAGCTCCATGCACACTGATGGCACTAAATAAACAAAAACGCTAGCTACACTTTCTCAGGCTCAGGCTCTCTCTGCCCGCCCCCATCTGTAATATGCCCAAGGTTTGCAAAATAATGTATATAAAATGCGTAAAACGCTCAAAGGCTGTATAAAATAATTATTTGCAGGCTTGCATAAGACCACTAGATATTTTTGATGTGGCCTCCAAGAATACTGCATCTGTAGCTACGGTGTATTTATTAAGAGCACAGCTAAAGGTCAGACTGCCCCGAGGCATCTTGTTGCCTGAAGAAAAGGACAATATGGTGCCCCCATTTCTAGAAGCTGACCAATTAAAACTTACTTGAACACAGGTAATGGGAGAGCATCCTCCATAGCACTTGAGGGCAACAGGCTAGCTTAACGGGCACATGCACAAAGCAGCTCTATTTTCCAACATTTTACCTCTGCTTGTTCACCACTTAGATCCTGTAGTGCACCAGTGGTGGGCACCAGTAGCAGCAGCATAGTGGGAGAAGGTGACTAGGCAAGACAGACAACCTAGATCAGCAAAAAACAAGCATCGCCACTGTCAAGGCAGGAGAGTAGAAATGTCTTGGGGCAGGGGGTGGGAGTGCTTCGGAGAAACAGCTTGGGAGTGCTGCTGTCCCCACCTCCCAGCACTGCCTGAGAAGGCCACCTCTATCCATAATGGTAGGGCCCTCCTCTGATCTTTTTGGGAACCACAGTACTAATGGTCAGGCACCAGTCACTTTACAGAAATAGGATGCTAGTTAATCTCTGACATTCATGATTGCAAGTGGCTACAATAACATCTTTACAGCTCTGCAGTGGCACATGATGGGTGGTGAGATCTCTGGATAGCAGTGAACATAGGCTAGTACTCTGGCTGCCCTGCACTTATTGTGGGTGTGGAAGAGCAATCTTGGAAGAGAGACATTAGCTTTGCCTAGAGTTATAGGGTGGGCTATCAGTAACACGGTATTCTGTCTGTAGCCAGTATTGGTGTCTGAAAGGCCAAATTCTGCCAGTCGCCACTTCTGCCAAGCTCAAACTGTAACATGGCAGGTTCTGCACTTTATTCTTCACTAGCTGATATACCTGGCGTTGCTCGGGCCCCCTAAGATATATGTCTGCAAGGTAATCATCTTAAAGGAGTAGGCCGCTGCTAAGCCTGTGAGTTAACTTTTAAACAAATTAAATTGCTCAAGGCAGGCTGGGAGTTGTAAGCGTAAGGTGAGGCTAGAATGGAAAGGTGGGCGGTGTAAGTGGCGGTTGGAGAAAGTCAGGTAGAAGGAGAACTTTGGCCTTTATCACAAGGGTGGTTTTAAGCACACCCGCCGCGACTTTAATCCAGTTCTTCAGCACGGGAATTGCATGATGGTCGTCCCCCTTGCGCTGTTCTCCTGCCCTGAGTGCTCTGTTTTTCGTTTCAGTTTCAATTTAACCCTGAACGGGCAAAGTTCGTTTCAGGCAAGTTCAACAGGCCAAGCTGAGATATCGCAGCAATCCCAACCACGTGTGATTCAAAACTCTAGATTCACATAGGAAATGGGGGGGGGGGGAACTCGCAGAAGCAATCCAGGGGGGAAATGGTAGGTGTGATAAAGGCCAAAGACAGCTAGTGAGAGGTCAGAAAAGTGGGAGCTGAGTTAAGATTGAGAGATAGTGACCTGGTTTGCACAGAGTGACCTGGTTTGCTAACCCATACGTTATTTAAAATCAGTCACTCTACAGGCCAGTACTACACCTCCCAGAATGCCTTTGGTGGCCCACAGGTATCCTCATCCCCTGAGAGGCGCTTCCCTCCTCTCATTGCTGATGCTGCTCCTTGATAGATAGAACATCGAAGAGTAGCACTGCTGAGGAGGGGAGGTAAGCGGTTGTCAGTCAACATGGCCAGTTTTGGCCAAATCCTGCCGGGACTGCCTCGGCCTGCGCTTCTTGCCCACCAAATGCTCCAACAGGAGCCTGTACTGAAGGGCTGGCCCATGTACTTCCCCCCCCCCCCCCCTTCATCAGGCCTGTTTCTGGGCTTCCCTTTCCTGCCTCCTCCCTCCTAAGAGTGAAAGCCATGCATGCACTTCCCCCAGATTCTGAGAAAACAGTGATAGGGTGCCTTTGAGCATGTTCGACCCCTCAAAGTCATGCTGTTGTATCTACTTAGAATTTTAAAATTATGCAGAGGGTGGGAGGAGGCACCGAAAATGGATGCAGCCCATTTATGTGGGTTGTTTCCTTTTATGTGGAATTGAGTTGACAGCTTGAGACCAACCTTAGGAGTAGGGGTTGTGAAAGACATGCAGCAGCAACCCGCCCATGCACTCACATGCTGGGGGTTCTGCCCAAGGCATGCTGGGAGTTGTAGATGTAAGCGTTGGTTTTTATTAAATTCATTACAAATACTTAAAACCCAAAATTCTGGGTTTTTAGATTTTTTTTTCTGGTACATTGTACAGCCAGACCTATCAGCATGCCAAATTTCAAGTTTCTAACTCATCTGGAAGTGGGTAAATATTTCTGGACATACATCGTACACACATACTTTTTGCTTTATAGGTAGATATTCTGATTCTTCTCCTGACCTGCACAGTTCCTCCAAGCTACTGACTCACTCCTTTCTGCTCAAGCATGTGTGCGCACTCGTTTTTGTTTTGCCAAAGGGGTCAGTACTGTTGAGCTCAACCGCTGGAAACTCTAAGCAGAAGCGTAAGACTTTGGAGCTCTGTGCCCAAGGGAGGCCCCATTTGCTCCATCTCTGGTGGCCTTCTGCCACTGTGCAAAGCCATTTCATTCCAGCACAGATTTGGCCCGCTTACTATTGATTCGAATATCCCTGATTTGTTAACCAAAGTATATTGTCTGCTTCCTCTTTTATTTATTATTGCTGACTTTTTAGTGTTTTCCGGATGATTTTTTTTAACCAACTTAAATCGTGAGCCACCAATTTTTGAAATTGGAAGATGGGGATAAATAAAAGTATTCCTTTAAATAATATAATTAAATAAAATTCCCTTTAAGAATAGTTTTCCAGATTTTAAAGGGTACAATTTTAAAGGGTCTTCAAAACTCTCTCTTACGCACACACAGATCTTGAATGGAGATATCAAAAAGCAGAGAAGTGTGCCTATTCCGTGTATTTTGGAAGAATGTTCCTTATGCTCAGTTCACTGCCTCAGAGCCCCCTGGAAAGCAGTGTTTGCATCCTACGTTCTTCTCCCCAACCTCTGAAGGTGTTTAAAATTCAAGCCAGCTCTCTGTGAAAATGGCGACTAAACAAAAGGGCATTCCTGAATGGCAGCCAGAGGCTGCCTAGCTTCCCCTCTCCACCTTCTCTCCTTTCCCTTCCCCATATGCCTCTCTTTCTCCAAAAAATTCCCTCTGGCAGACTAGGAGAGAGAGCTTCGGCCTTGGAAGTGTAGAGTTACATGCTGCACTTCTTTCCCCAGTCGGCGAATTCTGAGTATTTTCATAGCATTTGCCCTGGCTACGTCCAGGCCTATTTTCTTTTTTTGCCCCCATCCCCCAGCCGCTGACTCGCCGTCATGGCTGTGCTGTTTCGTAGCCATGGCAACTCTAGGGGTCCCTCTGAAACACCATGCAGCTTCTGTCGCGGCCTGTGTTTGCGGTTAGTTAGCGTGAGTGGTTCTGGGTCGGATTCCCTGGTATGCGGCTTCCAGCAACCAGAAGGCCAGTTCCAGCTCCCAAAGTGAAGGCTTTGCTTGTGCACAGCTGGCTGGCTGGCTTGAGAAAGGGAGCCAGGCCGGGGGGGGGAGGAGAGGGAGGGAGGAGAGGCCACATTTGCGGCTGAAGAGCGTTACTCAAACTTCAGCAAAGCCTTTTCTTTTCCCTCCTCCTTTCCTTCCTTCCCATTTAGCTCTCGTCAAGGGGTGTGACGCTCCGAAAGCCACGGCAGAAAACTTTTCTTTTCCTAAAGGCAGGCTGAGAGGCCTAGCTGGGCTCCCTTGGACCTCGCTATGGCGGCTGGCTTCCGCAGAGCTCTTCATGTGGAGCCTCTGAGCTTCCCTGCTGTTGTTTGCTGTCGGTCTCCAGCAGAGCTTTGCACCCTCTTTCCAGTTTCATAAGTGCAGAGGTGTGTGTGTGTGTGTGTGTGTGTGTGTTTAAAACTAAAATGATAAGCCTTTGTCTCTTGAGCCATGAGGAAGCCAGGGCAAATGCGTCATTTTGAACACTGAGTATTGCTAGGAAAAGGACCAAAGAAAGCTGGAAAGTCCAAGCTGGAAGAAACCTTTCTCTTCTGCCAAGAATTAAGGCAGCTCAATTGGCTGCTCCTTTCTTCAAGGTCCGGCCTCTGTGCGATGGGGTGACAGGCTCAACCTGGACCCAGTTCCCACAGACCTTGTTTGGGGGCTTGGATGGATCCACGAGGAAACGTCTTCACAGAACGGTGAGTTTCAGACACGGGTGTTCATGCCACAACACCCTTTCCTTTCCCTCACAGGAGCAGGATTGCTGCTGATCTGAGATGGCCGGGTGAGTATCGTATCAGTCTCTTTAGAGGGTGGCAAAGTTGCTGCATTTCCCACCTACCCCAAAAGTTGCTGCGCATTTACCATTAAATTAATGACCGTATAAATGTTTCTCGCGAGTTAGAATTGTGAGGTAGAGGGAGGGAGTTGCAGTTTTGCGGGTGAGGATGATGGCAGCTCAGGTGAGGCACCTCAATGGGCCCCTTAACCTGAAAGGGGGGGGGGGAACCCAAGAACTCTGTCGCATAATGCTTTCCATTATGCTCTGTGCTAACAGAGAATGGTGGCGCTACTAGGATTGCCCAATTTGGGGGCCTTGGCAAATGCCCAACCTTGCCAACCTTTGGAGCTGGCCCTGGAAGGCAACCTCCTCCCTCTCATCAACGTGATGGAGCTGCTAGCCTGACCAACATGACCAGGAATAGGGCCCTCACCGCTTTTCTAAACAGACCAGTGTATAATTGCTATCATCTCTTCTAGACCTGGTGCGCTCCCTGCATTTCTCCCCAATTTCATTCCAGTGCTTTCCACTTGTCATTCCTTCTGGAATCTGCCTGAGGATCCAGTTTCTTTGCCTCACTTTCGGTCATAACCATCCTTAGGAAAGTAGCTGTGTTTAATCCCTGAGGCATCTCCAATGTCTTTCTTCTCAGCCAGTCGTGAACACGTCTTCCTCTAGACCCCTCTCCCCTATAAGGCTGTGCTCCATGGTTTTGTGTCTGATGGCCAGCAGGCAACATTCCCAGCTGCCTGGGTGTATTGGCGGGACTGCATGGTTGCTGTTACAGGTCTTTACATCACCATTGCACATGGGCTTCCTAAAACGCCCTGCTCCTTTGAATGCCCAGTATTGTGAATGTTCAGGTGTGGGCAGCTGTGCATTATTTGCTTTGTCAAGTCTCCAGTTCTCACCTGAAACGACTGGATAGCTAGTATGTGTGCAGTAGGGGTGTGCACTGGATTGGCTCCGATCACGATCCAGAGCCGATCCAGGGGAAATCGGATGCAATTATCCGATTTCCGATCACCCCTCTGGATCGTCTGATCTTTTCTGAACCGGTCCGGATGGACCCAATCTGGTTTGGAAAAAATCGGAGGATCGGCACCCGCTGCCGCTTCCAACAGCGGGGGGGGGGTGGTTATCTGGGAGGGCGCCCGCCAATGGAAGCAGACAGCCCGGCCAGGTGAGGATTGCGGGGGGGGGGGTCCACTTACCTGCTGGGGTGTCTTCTTCCTTCACCTGCCGGAGATCACATCATCACCTGGCGCTCTACTGAGGACTAGGCCATGAAGCCTAGTTCTCAGTAGATCTCCAGCAGATGAAGGAAGAGGACGCCCCGGCAGGTAAGGAGGAGCGTGAAGGGGGGCTTACCTGCCGGGGCCATCCACTGCCATCCGCTGCTGCCCGTGGATGGCCCCGGGAGGTAACCGCGGGGGGGGGAGGGACAGGGAGGGGGAGTTAGGCCCCCATTCACCCACCCACCGCCATTTTTTCCCCATAGACTTGCATGGGGGAAAGCTTTCTTTCCCCCAATGCAAGTCTATGGGGAAAACAAAAATGGCGGCTGATCCAAAAATCAGATGTCCAGTTTTTGGATCGGGATCGGGCCCGATCCGGTCCGGGGGGCCCTCCGATTTTGTCCGATCCGATCTGGGAGGTCCCTGCACATCCCTAGATTTAGATTTATGCCCTGCGTTAGAGGAATTGTCTTTATCTCAGCAAACAATGTCAACGCTTCCTAACTGATTACAGCTATTACTAGTATATTTAGAACTATATGCTTTCCAGCATCATCTCCTCAGCTTGGTCCAGAGATGTTTGATTGTTATGATAAATTGAAAACTATGCCAGTGGGGGAAAACAGCATGAAAGGGTGACACTCCAACTAAACATTATCAGAAGAAGTAGAGAAAGAGGAACCGCTTGCATGCAATGTTAGAACCTTAATTTGACTTGACTGTATTTCCATTACTGTCCATTCCTAGCAGTGTGGAATGAAACAGCGTGATCACTTCTTTCTTTGTTCTGCTAGCATCAGCCATAGTACTTCCTCCCAAACGTTCAAGGAGGGGATTGCACTTGGGCTGTAAAAAAATTAACTGCTCATTTTCTTAAACATATATTTTACATAGTTGAGTGCATAGACCCAGTTCACATGTAATGACAACCCATGGATTGTTGGGGCTGCTTGGGAGCACTGCGTTCCATCAGCTCTCCACTTCTGCTTTGTATCTAAGTTTAGAAAGCAATCCAGGAACCTGGCCCCCTGGGTTGTTGAGTGGAAAACAACCCAGAGTTTTAACCCATGGGTAACTGCTGGGTTAAAACTGTGGGTTATTTTCTCAATCTCCCAGAGTTCTGGGTTCACACATCATGTTCAACATCCCAGTAGAAGTGTTCCTAGTGTTTTTCCTTTTTCTTTCCTGAACCCAGATACAAAGTGGAAGCAGCGAGTGGTCAGGCAGCAGGATGCTTGCTCCTACGTTGCCCTGACCTACCATGAATTGACTGTTACATTCAAACTGGGTAATAGCTTCTTCTAATGCAGTTTGACTGCTCAGATGGCTTTTGAATATATATATATATATGCCACAGGTGACAACAAGCTCGGAGTGTTTGGTAAGTCTGTCTGCATCTTTCTCCATGTCACACCCTAGTATGATAGTTTGGTAATGTAGTACATTTATTTGGTGTTGGCATTTGGTCTCCACAACTATGTTTCAAAGTGTTTTTGAAAATGTTGTTTCCCACTCCCCAGTTTCAGTACATAGTTGTTACCCACAAAATGTTGGTTTCTGTATAACTGCTAATGTTCTACTTTCCTTAACTACTGCAAAATCTGGCATGAACTTTGAACACTGAGCCTGGCAGAAGTTGAGTTTATTCATGTAATTACATCTTGTGAGTGCATTCCTGTGTTCCTAAGGACTCAGAAAATTATTTCCTTTTTGCTGTGTGATACAGGAGAGGTGGTGGTGGGGAGTTTCGGTCCTGCAAGTGCTGAAGTGGAGGATGAAACTGAGAAGGACATTGATAGAAGGGTGATATGGCAATGTGCAAGCCCCCCCCCCCCCCAATTGCAAATGCTTTCCCTCGGTCATAAGGGCTCAGAAACGTAAATCCCTTTGGTGAGTTTCCCTTGTGAGCAGGCAACTCCAGGGGACCAATTCAAGAAAGGGTGCTGATGTAGGGAATGAGGAAATGAGAATTTCTGCCACAGAGGTCTCTGGAATACATGCCGGCAGTGGCCAGCAGGACTGAGAGGGACTGAGGGAGAAACAAGCTACGGCAAGTTGCTGAGCAGGCAGTGTCGAGAGTAACAGACAAGCCACTCACCCACCATGGCTTATTCTCAGGGGTCCCCTCTACAAGGATTTGCTTTTGCGCCTGGTTAGGCGATTATGCGCATAATCGCTGAAGAGCATTTACGCCTAATACCTCTGCACGAGAGGTGTCGAGAGGCGGCGAAGCGCATTAAGGGATGACCAAAATGCACTTTACAAGTAGTTAATGCGCATAAGCGCTTGTTCACATAGGCAAAATGCGCTTTAACGGCCGGAGCAAAATAAAACTCGCTGTTTAACGTGCATTCGATAATGCGCATAATCGGACAGATAACGCGCCTCTACGCCCGATTTGCGCTCCGTTCTTGTAGAGGTAAATTTTTTTAAGCGCCTTGAAAGAGCATTAAACCTCTCTTGTAGAGGCAGCCAGGGTGGCTTAGCATGATGTGCGAACTTGCCCAATGAAAAGCGTTAACAACACGGATATTTCTGTGGGGGCTGTTCAGTTCCCAGGGAGGGAAATTCAAATTGAGTAATCAATAGACTGGGAAGGTCTGGCCATGCATCCTCTAAGTAATTTGTACATAAGTTGAGAGAGCCTGGAAATGCAATTCTTAGGGTCTATTGCCTGATTTGTTCTTTGTTCCAAGCTCTTTCCAGGAAGAAAGAGTGAGCTGATGTGGGAGGGGAGGTTTGGTCCATCACACCTGCTTACAGGTTCCCTGCTACAATAACCCTGTCATTTCCGACCTAAATCCTAACTGTAGATAACAGGACAGCATGATTGGAGACGATATAAAAACAGTGAGGATACCATCCTTTAGATTGCTTTTGAAAAGAGACGTCTGAAAGTACCTGTTGCCATGGGCACGGTACTCCTCTTGCTACTCTGCTCTTTGGTGCTGTAATAATAACCTAGTGCTGGTAACAAATGGGAAAGAAGCTCTTAATTGCTCCTCTTTTCTTCTTCCCCCCCCCCACTACTTTTGAAAGCCATTCCCCAGTCCTCTTCAAAGCGCATTCCAAATGTTTAAAGCACGCTGTGGAAAACGTTTAGTCAACTTTGCAGGAGTTGGCTGCAGTAATTGATAACTCTGATATAATGGGGTAGGGAAATTAAATATATTTTTTTCATTTCCGACACTCAACAGGTTCTTACTATGATAGTCATAGAGTCTAAAACACCTGAGACAAAATTTTTCTTTACTTCTAGGGCTAGGATTGAATACATTAAATCTATGAGGTAAAATGATGTCTTTCTATGTTTGCTCTCTTATAAATCAAGGCTGATTAATCCTTTAATAACCTAACTTTCAATGTACATTCAGCTTACGGTATATACAAAAATTCTTCAGTAGGGAAGGGATGTTTTGAAACTGGAGCGGTGGGGAGGGAGTACTGTACATGTAATTACATGCAAATTGAAAATATTTACATACATTTTGTACCTTGAATTATTGCAGTATTAATAAACAAAGCTAAAATAGCTAAATGATACTCTTGGATGGACAGCATTACCAAATTTGGATATTTTACTTCCAGGATTGGTTTATGACCTTAGCTGGCTTGCCTATGGTTTCACAAGGTGTGTCCTACAGTTTCAGAATGCCCCTCCCTAGTGTAGACATTTGTAGGACCTTGTATATACTGTGGGCGTGGCATTCAACTTCCTGAGACTGTCAGCTGTATTTCTTTCCTTTTTTTTTGACAAGCATGTTTCTAGGTAGAGTCTCTGAAATCTGAGGAGTCAAATGTGAATCTGAATGAGTCTTGCAGTGATCAGGATTATGTATATTGTAGTTAGGGTGACCAGATAAAATCCAGGTCAGGGCTCCTGTAACTTTAACAGTTGTAGAGAAAAGGGAATTTCAGCCAGTGTCATTTGTATGCAATTAGTTCCTGGTGAAATTCCCTCTTCATCACCACAGTTAAAGTTGCAGGCACTATACTAGAGTGACCCTATACAAAAGAAGGCAGCCCCCCTGCAGCTTTAACTGTGGTGATGAAGAGGGAATATTACCAGGAACTAATTTCATACAAATGACACTGGCTGAAATTCCCTTTTCTCTACAACTGTTAAAGTTACATGAGCCCTGACCTGGATTTTATCTGGTCACCCTAATTGTAGTTCTGCAGGACTGCAGAAACAAAGTGTGGGTGCAAAATTTAACTTTCTGAGAACCTCAGCTTTCATTTGAGGACAAGAGAGTGTTTAATCCCTATGGCTCCAAATATAGAATGCCTTCTCAGAAACCAGAGAGGTGACTGAATGAGAGTTTTAGTGGTTACGAACAAGACTCCAGCACCCTGGAAAATCTTTTTTCTCTTCCATGTGACTAATCAAGCCAGAAGTAAATCATGCAAAATTGGTAATTGTTCTATTCAGTTTGGTTAAGGTATAGATTGCAGAATTCAGCTTTTCTTGGGTGCAGGTGTTTAATTATTTTAGCATGCAGTAGACACGTCTCTGGAAATGATTATGGGGCAAGTCTTCAGTGTTCCACATACTTATTCTGCCTCCCCATAATCAAGGAAAATATAATAAATGGCATGAAATTAACAAAATATGCAAATTTGCTTAATGTGCACAACGTATATTGGTTGCAAAATTCGGATTTAATTTGTGCAAAATGTTGGTTGCACTGGATAAGTATTAGCATTTTTAGTGTAGTGTATACAGCCCTGTATATAGGTCCTTCTCCAGTGGGAAGCAATTGGCCAATTCAAGTATGTTTTAAGCTTGGAGAATGTTCTTTTGCGATACAAGCAGGGTTTTTTTAAAAACTGTTGTTCTTGGTTTGCCCCTGAAAGGTTCCTTACTACCTGGAAGTGGAAGCATGGAGGGGAATTTCCCTACTGAAAGGAGAAAGGTCATGAAGAGTGTGAAGCAAAGTGTCAAAAACCTTTCTAGACCCAGACAGCCCCCTGAGAGGCCAGATGATATAAATGATTATTGCCTTAATGGGCCATCCTGGGTTCCAGTGGGACTGCCTGGGGATATGGGCAGGAGCACCTCTATTCTGGAGTCCAAGGTTAAAGCTCTGAAGGAGAAGAGAAGTGTCATGAACAGGCAGCTTTCAGCACCACACCAGGAATGGGCCTCTCCAAAAAAAGCCAAGGCTTGGAAGGGGAAGTCGCTGATTGAGCCTTCTCCTCAGGATGCAGTGGTGGAACCACAGGCTCAGATCCGTACCTACCTGACAGATGTTCTGCTGGACAGCACTGACTACCCAAGTCTCAGGCATGAGGAATCTCAGGGCGCCATCCTTGCAAGCCCATATGTCATTGACCTTGAAACCCTGAAAGGGTCTAAGGCAGCCCAGGACCCTACAAGCCTTGACTGGAGTTCACCTGAGGAGTTCCGGAGGTTTCCAGGAAAAAATATGCTAGATAAAAAGGGCTCTTCAGGCAGCATGGCCAAGAGGGCATCCCAGAATGGCCTCTATGGAGCCAGCTCTTTAAAGGACCTTTCCTTCATTCAGAGATCTTTTGAAGAAGCAAATGGTGGTGAAGACCCCCTAGTTCGGGCAAAGGGTTTTGAAAGCAGTTCTTTTGTCCACAAAAAGGATGCCTGTGGGGTGGCGACAACTGGACGGCTTTGTAGAGCAGAGAGCTGGGACAGTCTCGCCAGTGGTGGAAGCAATACCAGCACCCTGTCCCTGGCAGAGAGAGTGGAAAGGAACCGATCTATGCTGCAAGAGATGTTGAGCATGTCTCAGCTTACTCAACATCGTCACAAGAAGGAAACCCCAATCCTTGGGAATGATGAGACCAGTAATGGTATGTATATGAACCTACCCGTACACTACGCTCAACATCTAAGGTCCTCCTCTGGGTGCCTGCTCCGAGGGAAACTCGGAGGACGGCAACAAGGGAGAGGGCCTTCTCTGTGGTGGTCCTCCAATTATGGAATTATCTCCCCAATGAGGCCCGCCTGGCGCCAACACTGTTATCTTTTTGGCACCAGGTCAAAACTTTTCTTTTCTCCCAGGCATTTTAACAGCTTAAGTTGAAGTTTTTAACTGAATTTCTGGCCAGGTTTAAAGTTTAAAATGTTTTAAATCTTAGTTGTTTTTACATTTTATGGTTTTAAATTTTTTATATCGACTTTTTAATGTTCAATCTTTTCATTTTTGTAAACTGCCCAGAGAGCTTCGGCTATGGGGCTGTATATAAATGTAATAATAATAATAATAATAATAATAATACCATATTTCACCGAATGTAAGACGCCATTGATTGTAAGACGCACCTAAATTTCAGGGCCACCAACAGGGAAAAAGCTTTGCGTCGATTCTAAGATGCTCCTTAATTTCAGCAGCCCTTTCCCCTCCCCACTCACCTCCATCACCGTTGCCCGTCCTCGTTGCTGCTATGCACTGCCGCCAGAGCTCACTTCGGCCTGGCAAGGCGTCATTCCCAGTAATGAGGTGAGCGTTGCCAGCAGTGCGGAGTAGCAGTGGCGGCGGAAGCGAGGATGGGCGATGGAGGGGAGGGTTAGGGCCCCGCAACTCCCTCCTCCCCTCTCCCCCTCCCCTCTTACCTTGATCGCTGCCGACTCAGCCTGGTTCCCAGTAACGACGCCTTGCCAGGCCAAGGGGAGCATTGCCATCACTGTTGCCCGTCCTTGCTGCCGCAGCGGCCGCTTCATGCCGCTGGCAACGCTCCCCTCTGCCTAGCAAAGCGTCGTTACTGGGAACCTACTAATGATGTCTTGCCAGGCCGAGGCAGCAGCGATCAAGGTAAGAGGGGAGGGGGGACTTGCAGGGCCCTAACCCTCCCCCCACCCCTCCATCGCCCATCCTCGCTGCCGCCGCCGCTGCTCTGCGCCGCTGGCAACGCTCGCCTCGTTACTGGGAACGATGCCTTGCCAGGCCGAGGCAAGTGCTTGTGGCAGTGCGGAGCAGCAGTGGTGAGGATGGGCGACAGCGATGGAGGGGAGGGGGAGGGTTAGGGCCCCATAAGTCCCCCCTCCTCCCTTGCCAAGTCCCCCCTCCCCACTTACCTTGATCGCTGCTGCCTCGGCCTGGGAAGGCTTCAGTACTGGGAAAGAGGCTGCCTCCCCCCCCCCTCCATCGCAGTTGCCTGTCCTCGCCGCTGCTGCCGCTGCTCCACACCATCGCCAGTGCTCGCCTCAACCTGGTAAGGCATCTTTACTGGGTTCTCAGTAACGACACCTTGCCAGGCCAAGGGGAGCATTGCCAGCGGCGTGGAGCAGCAGCAAGGATGGGCGATGGCAATGGCACGCTCCCCTCAGCCTGGCAAAGCGTCATTACTGGGAACCCAGTAACGATGCCTTGCCAGGCCGAGGCGGCAGAAATCAAGGTAAGAGGGAAGGGGGGGGACTTCTGACCAGCCTTGTGGGGTCCCTTGGGACCCGCTAGGGTAAGTCGTGGGGGGGGGGCATGCAGAGCCCTCCCGCCTCCTGCAAAATGCGGGAGAAATCCCGCGATTGCAAGGCACCATTGATTCTAAGACTTACCCCATTTTTACAGATGTAAACATGGGAGAAAAAGTGCGTCTTAGAATCGATGAAATACGGTAATGAAAAACGTGAGGGAGATGGGGCTCTGGCAACTGATAAAGATTGTAACTTGGGTGTAGCCCCACTAGAAGAGCTCAGAGAGTGTTGCAGCAGAGAGCCACAACCTAACTTGAATCTCCACCTCCCTCTCTATTTGCACCCTGCTTCCTACTTCCTCAATGCCTTGCACATTCCACCTTTTAGGGTTGCCAGGTCTCAGGGTTTGATCTGAACTTTCAGGGTTTTAACCTCCTTTTTCTTCCTGGAGGAATAAAAACAGAGTGACCAACCAGAATCAAGAGGACAGGCTACTTGGTGCTTGACTCAAGAGCTTTGGTCATTTGCTTCATCCCTCCCTGCCCATGTCTGTTAGGCTTCAGGCCTAGCCTTGCTCTTCCTAGACGCAGCAGGAGCCATCCTCTCTCATCACACCCTGATGTGACCAGCACCACCCCTTAGCTCCCAGACTCTATCCGTTGCCTCTCATGGTCTGATCCTCAGGAGATGTGGCAACTCAGTACCCAACCCCTTCCTTCCTTTCCCACCTCTGCCTGCAATCTGTAGGATGGCTCCAAGATCATGCTGATACCACTGACATGTCTCCCTGCTTGTCCATTATCTCGGGGCCAAACTAGACATGATGCTAAATAAATCAGTAGCATCCATGTCTGTCTTTTAATAAAAATGAATAGCACAGGGGATGATTTTTGGTCAGGTCTGCAAATCCAATCCACCTTTCCCAACCTGGTGCCCTCTAGATGTCTTGGCCTACAACTCCTAGCATTCTTGCCCATTGGCCATTCCTGACCATTGGGAGTTGAGGTCCAAAACATCTGGAAGACACCAGGTTGGAGACAGCTGCTTTAGGACTTGTGGTTTGAGAGACTCAAGAACTTCAAGTCCCAGAGTTCTTTATTTCTTGCTGGCATTTCCTTTGCACTGTCAAAAGGGTGTGCCTGCTGACTGGTGGCAAGAGGGACGGACAAGTACGACAATGATCAGGACACTGAGGTTGCTTCCAGATAAGGCTTTTATGACACCATTGCCCCCCCCCCCCCATACTGCCAAGTCTTTTACTCCCAATCAGGCAGACAGAAATGTAAGGAGCTTTAAAGAAGGGGACACCAGTCCTCCAATTTTTCAAAGCACACAGGTCTTTGGGGAGGGAGAGACATGTCCATGTTACATGTTTGTACTGAACCAAGAAAAATGCTGGATGGGCGCTAGATACCAGAGTAGATGGACGCCAAATGCAGAATTGGGCACAGAACCTTTGGCTTGAGGGGCCCTAAGGTGAGCGGTTACTTCACTAGAAGAGCTGCATGTGTGGTTTTGCATGCCTGGTTGCATTTCATATGGTTAAGGTGTCCAAAATTGATTATATATTTCTTTTGTCATATGTCTACAGAGATTCTGGCAAATGATGTAGACTGGGATTCTGGTGTTTCCTTACAGGATTCTGAAGGCTATCGGTAAGACTCCAGAGCTGATGAACTAGGCGGCTGGGAGTTCTCATTTCCCTCTATACTAAAGGCGAGAAAATACAACATGAAAATGCTGATAGCCATTTCTAACCAGATGTAGTATCTTCTTTCTTGGACTACCCCTCTAAACACACACACACACACACACACTTGGTCTGAAGACATTTTTAGCAGCTCCATTTGCAGAAAAAAGATTGTCCAGCCAGCTTCAGTCCGTGCGGAGGCAGCTTTGAGTTGTCTAAAGAGTTGTTGCTTGTGTTGCCTGCTTGCTCAATATTGAACTGATTCCTGTTATATTCTTTGGTCTACTTATGGGATGACTCCTGAATTTGGAATGGATGCTTTTTGATTAATAGCAGTCAAAACGAAAGGACATTTACAAATATTTCCCATAGAAAGATGAGAGATAAGAGGACTTTTGACTACATTGGTGGATGGGATTTGATGTCTTACCCTGATAGGCCAGTCATTTAGCTGGCTTCCATCTCTGATTTTGGAGGTCAAAGCAATTCAGAATTGAGCAGAGGCTGATGATTTGAATAATAGAGGACAATAATACTTCAAGTTTATTTAGCGGTGGTGGTGGACTAATTAAAAATAGTCCAACTCTGATATGTATAATTTTCCTTTATAAATGGTTTTCCCTTTATAATAATGTTATTAGATTTTATAGTACAGCTCACAAATCTGATATACATACCTTGGTTTTAATAATTTAAGATCTCTTAAATACTTTTCCGTATCTCATATTCCCAAAACTAAAAAATTGAACCCATTTTGCTTCAAATTAATGTATAAGTTTCATGTTTTTATATTCAAGGATGCAATCCTGTTCATGTTTACACAGAAAAAAGTCCTACAACTCCCAGCATTCCCCAGCCTGCCCCAACACCAAGTGTCTTGACAGTAAACCTGTAGTCTATAGAAATTGTATCGGTTCTCTCAGTTCATGCACTTTTGATTGTTCAAAGCCCTTCACATACATTCTCGTAATCCTTAAAATACCCTTGTAAGGCAGGCTGTTATTATTCCCATAATGAAGCAGTGGAGGACTGAGGCTAGGAGATAGTGGATTGCTGAAGGCCACCGAAGTTGGTTGATGGCTGAAGTAATATTTGAACCAGGGACTTTCTAGCTCATAGCCACTGCACCACACTACACCAACCCTCACGAGAATATGCAATTCTGTAAATTAGACAGTTGCATGTTTATCATTCAGGAGACAAATTGCCTGGATTTCAGAAATCTCTGCATTTATTATACTCATATATTTCTATCTCACATTCAAGGATACAAATTCTTCCAAGGCAATGTACAAATAAAAGCAAATAATCAGATAATATAAATACTTAAAAATAGTCAGGGTCCTTTTCACAGGGAGAGTTGGTGGTAGCCAGCCAACCATGTGGAAAGAGGGGACAGGAATACGCCTCCGCTGATGTCTTTACCTACCCTTTTCTTTTCCATGGAATCCTTCCTGTAGAACTAAACCTCCTGAAACTCTTGACTGGGTGAACAAGGACTCACTGTCAATACAGCAGGGTAGAGTAGCTTTTAATGATTTAGGCAAGCCTTATCATAAGCATATCTACACCAGGGAAAATCCTGCAACTTTACCGCAGCTTTCAGCTTCTGTTTTTGTCCCACAATCACAATGTACTCTCTTTACACATACTTCCCTTCCCCCCTCCCCATTTTCTCCTTTAACCAGGAGTTCTATATGTTTTATTTATACAGCCACAAGATGGCACCGTAGTCTGCTGCTTCTTATAATGCGATTTCCTCTTTTCATTCTTTTTGTTACGAGGTTTTTTTTCCGTTTCAAATTAAGCCATGGAAATCCTTCCAAAGTACGAGAGAGGTGCTAGAGGTTTACAGTGTCATGTAATTGACCCAGAAACTTCCTTGAGTGGCTAGTTACGAGTGTGCTATAAATCTCTCGTTTAGAGAAGCCCATAGTCTAGTCTGATTCGGCTGTTTGCTTTTGCATTAGAGCACCCCACCACATGTGCTTGCATTTTTCTTGGGTGAGATATAGCTTTCAATGCTCAGTTTATTAAGGAATTTGCATTTATCTGGATAAGGTCTGTTTGTGGGAAGACAGGGCTCCCTTTCCCTGTCCCATCTCCTGGGAGGCATAAAGAGGAGCTACTGGATCCATTTAGTGCTCCAGTCCAGTGTAGCTTATTGGCCCAATTCGGAGGTTCCTATTTGGGCAAAATGTCTGAGGGATTTTGAAGGAAGCATGGTTTCTCAGGGGGCTTCTGCACATCATTGGGAGAAAAGCATGTTTGTGAAACAGCAGTCAGGTTCATTGTGTTTTTCATTCTGAAAAACCTTGGAAGAGCCAGATGTGTGTATATCAATAGCTTCCTTGTGGTTAACTCAAGATGTGCAGGCTGCCCTGAAAGAGTTAAGCTTAGGCCATCTGAAGCGACACTCTGAGCTGATTAAAATAATCAAGAAGATTATGGTCAGGGCCAATAGGGAAGGTCTGACGTGAGTTATGTAGATGTGCTGAGTGGGGGTGGATAGGAAGAGAAAAATGGGGCACATGACAAGACAGTAAAAATTGAAGGATGATGAATAGGAATCAGTCGTGAAATACGTTGGGAATGGATAAAGGAAACCGTCATAAGACAATGTTTAGGGCACCAGCAGCTTCTGGATGTATTAGGAACAAATGAAGAGATTTGATTTGAACCAGACATAGCATAAGAACGTGGCATCAATAAATCCGGCACAGAAGCCAGTCTGGTATAGTAACTAAAGTCCCATACTTACAGTGCAATCCTACGCATGTTTACTCAGAAATAAAGGTCATTAAATTAAATGGGACTTATTCCATTTAATTATTCCATTTAAACAGTGCGCTGATAGGTTTGCACTGTTAGTGACTGGTGTTCAAATACCTGCTCAGCCATGAAACTTACTGGTGGATTTTTAGTCAGTCACTGTCCCTCTGCTTAGCCTACCATGCAATGTGGTTGTGAGGACAAAATTGGAAGAATGACAGGTTCAACACTCTGAGTTTCTTGGAGGAACAGCATGATACAAATGCCTATTTAGATATATGAGAGAGGGAGGGAGAAAGTAATCCTAACACATTTAAAACATGACACCTTTTTCAGGGGAATAACTTTAAAACAAAACAAAAGCCTGTCTAGGCATGTTGAGAGTGCAGTTTCTTGTTTGTGGAGTACAACAGAAGAACCTTGTCCTCAAAATCCCAATAAATACTGGCTTGTGCCATTTTTTGCTTGTTTGTTTTTGCTTTGACGCTGAGGCTGCATATGGGTTGTAGGACTTTGAAAATGGAGAGTCAATATTGTAGATTGTACTTATTGCCAACTATACAGACATTTGCTTTTTCTCTCTTGCCATTATCTGTGATGAAACCAATTTTTAAGGTTTATTTGGTGATTCGTGTATACTTGGAAAAACCAGGGCTAGTCCCTAGCAGCACAGTGCGTCCTCTGTCCACTCAACAGGTGTTTGACTGTTCTGGCCACCTATCGTGATGTCTGTGATGTCGTATATGCCAAATAACATACACACACCTTCCCCACCAATAGGTCTTATAAAAGGTGTTAGGAAATATTTCGTTGTATTATAAACCTATACATTTTATTGATAGATGTTGTTAAACCTGTCTTTTTTACTTTGAACACTGTGTGGTCTTCCATTCCAGAGCTAGAGTCCCCTGTCCCATTTTCTTTTTATTATGCACGATCACTTACGGTCATCAGCAGGCAGTTTTGAAGTTGCTACCATGTGCACCCCTTTACTTTTCCTCATAAGCAAATGGCTGCCTTAGTCCTTGGTTCATGGATTTCAGTCGTCTGCCTTAAACACTTTTGCCTCCCTGTAGATTTTCTTGCTGTTCTCATCCCCAGCTGGTTTGATCATGGGTGTGCCTAGAAGCCACTCTTTATATCCATCTTGCCAATGGCCAGTCAGTTTCATCATGTCTTAGTAAGATGCCACCTAGTGTCAACTCAGGCTGCTGCAGGGGCCCATACCCATTCTCTGTGAGCCTGTTGTCTCCCTACTATGCTGCTGCCGCCGTCACTGTTAAACCACTCTTAATCCTTGTTATTTCCCCCCTAATCCTGGGCTTCTTGCTCCCTGCTGCCTTGCCTGCAGGGCCTTTGTTCCCAACCAGGAGCTGGAGCTGAGCCCCAGGCATGAACAGGCCAAGCAACTGTTGCAAAGAGCTCGTATGAAGGCCAGGACGAATCCCCTCCGAGCCAGCCATAACATCTTGCCTACTACCCCTCAGGAAAGGAGGTAAGAGCAAGAATTTATGTTGCCTTCAGGAGGACTCTGAGCCTGCGAGGAGATCAGAAAAGAGGAGGGTAGGAAAGAAGGACCTCTGTTATATTTTCAGTGTGTGGTATTCCATTCGAGCTTGTGTTTTTCTTACATAAACAATGTTTTCTTGCCTATTCTTCACATTTGTAAACCACTTGCCCCTTTTCTCACAGCCATCCACATGCACGTTCCTCCCACCACCAAATGCAATAAATTCCAAATAAGTTTATTTGCTGTATAGATTGAATACATTTGTATCTAATTCTGCTAGTCATCCCCCAGAGATGTGTACTATCTGACTTGACTTGTCTTATTTCATGTTGCCAAGCTGTCCGTCCAAAGGTATCGTAGGAATTAAGTCCTTTGCAAGAACAAAAAAAAAATACAGGCTAAATAGAGTTCCCCAGGAATTACAATATGTATGTGTGTTGATTCAGAACCAAGAAAATGATGGACAAGGGGCGGGGTAGGATTGTGGAGATAAACATGAACATTTCATTCAACCATAACCACAGAATGGAGTGAACTGTTAGAATGAATTAACCATAATTTATGACTGACACTTTTCAGAAAAAAATATTAGTACACACCTATGGCCATCTTTGGTTGATGTGTATGTGTGTGTGTGTGTTTTTAAAAAAAATATGTGTGGCACATTACTGGAACTTATGAGAAACTGACTTTCTCAGTCTTATTCTATGAACCCTTGGTTTTAATGCTAAGCAAACTATTATATTTATCTTCTCTTGTATATTGGAGGAGGATATTACACTCTCTCTCCAATGCCCAACAAACACATTCTTTCTCCTTATGCCAAACATACGGACAGCTAATGCAACGTTATTGAATCTGTAGGATTATATTGATTGACTTTTCATTTCATGAAAACAAGAGAGGCACCAACGTCCAGATCTTGGCTTCCAGGCACATTTGTGATTTTTGCAAACTAGTATCAAATGCCGCCATCTCCTTACGGTCAAACCAAACTTATAAAACCAATACTTTGCCAACAAAATGTACCTTGTCTCCTGCGCACTGCTGCTCTGTAACCTTCCTTTCCCCCTGCTATCTGGAGGAAAAGAACGTATATGAATATAAATTGTACAGGTACTCAAGTCCCCATGGAAATTATTACCTGGATGTCAGATTCAAATGTGGCTGCCTGACGGAAAGCTTGTGGCTATGCGCTCCTGCTAGATAAATGCCGAGGGCTTGAGAGCAAAGCTTGTCCTGAACAGAAGCATGAATCAGCCTCAGCTGTTGTATTTTAAATCTCTGCACTGCTGCTAGTTTTTACTCTGGATGCACGTTGATATTGTATTTTATACTATATTTTGTGGTTTTGATTTTTGTGAACTGCTCAGAGAGCTTCGGCTGTTGGGCAGTATAGAAACGTAATAAATAAATGGGAACATAGGAATATAGAAAGCTGCTTTATACTGAGTCAAACCGTTGGTCCAGTAGTGCCGACACTGACTGGGTTCACACAATATGCTAATGCACACTCGTGTGTACCCTGTCAGTGGGGCTGTGCAGACAACATGCTAACCCATACTCAGTGGTTGAGTGTGGATTGTTGTTGAACTGTAGGTTGTTTATTGAACTGTGGGTTAGCATGTTGTCTGAATGCAGGACATTTTCCTCAGGGTGGCTTGTTAACCATGTAGTGTGGCTTATTTTTCTCAAGCAAGTCACCTTGAGACCCCTTAATTTGTTGTTGGGTTGTTAACAAGCCACACTGCATAGTTAACAAGCCACCCTGTAGGAAATATCCTGGATTCAAACAACACGCTAACCTATGGTTCAACAAGAACTCACACTCAATCAGTGAATGTAGGTCAGGATGGGTGGTTCAGGGTGGTTAACAAGCCACACTGCATGGTTAACAAGACACTCTGTAGAAAATCTCCTGGTTCAGACAACATGCCAACCCACAGTTCAACAAACAACCCACAGTTTAACAACAACTGACACTCAACCATCCAGTATGGGAACAGCCCCACTAACTGGCAGTGGCTCTCCAGAGTTCCAGGCAGGAGTTTGCCCAGCCCTGGAGATGCCCGGGATCAAACCCAGGACTTTCTGAATGCAAAGCAAGTGCTCTGCCACTGAGCTACAGTCCCTCCCCTGTTGGTGAATATCATCTCTTCCCACTTTCCTCCATTGGGAGTCTTTACTGGATCTCACTCCCTTTTGTGAATGGAAGGGGCTTCTTCTGTTTCTGGAAGGGACACTCTGGGATCCTGGTATAAAAAAAGTCACCACAACAAATGCTTTTAAAATGCACCCAACTTAACAACCCAACTTTGATTTAATCCAAATGCAGGCCTTTGGACCTTGCTGAATTGCTCCTCCTCCAGTGCTAAGTTGAAAAAAACACACCCCAGTTATAATCTTCTCAACATTTAGTTTTTTGCTCAGTAAAGCTAATGATCTATTTCTGTCTGTTATGCACCAGAGACCAGTTCTTTTTGCTTCATCCTTCCAGACATGAGTCAGGCCTGTTGACCAGCACCATCGAATTGCTTGTGCAGTTGCTGTGCATATGTCATGAGTAGTGTTGGAGCTGCGTTATCCAGTCCCATGTGATCTTTGGTTTTATATGTATAAATCCATCTTGCCAATTTGCTAGCAGGTGCTGTCCAATCTTGAGACTCTGAAGCCATTGGCTGGCAGAGCACAAGCCCCTGGGTCAATCCTAAGCAGTTCTTTGGATCCATTAATTCTACATAACCCTTTGTACTACTTCCTGCTGTCTTAAAGATGCAGCAGCAGAGAGTATCAGCAGTAAATGATGTGCTAAATGCCCGATACTGAGTTGGCGTGATGAATCCACAGACAATCAGGATGCATGCTACCCAACTGGCTCGTTGTTGGTAGAAGGCAGTTAAGCTTAGGTAGAGAAATGATGAGTAACATCCCAAGGCCTGGCTTCTTGTTAGGTTACAACAGGTGCCCAAGTGGGGCCCTTTGCCCAGAGTTTGGAGGTCGGTAAAGGGGAGCCAGAATTATTAGCTTAACCACTTCCACAGTTTCTCTCATGGTTTTGCTCCTCAGGGTTGCTCGTGGGATCGCTGCTGCAGATGCAAAGAACTTTGCTCTGAAAGATGGAGACTGCCATGCCAGTGGGAACCTGAGTGACTCGTCTAGTGGGGAATCCAGCTGTGGGCAGCAGAGGAAGCGAGGGCCATCCCCATCCCGGGTGCGTTTTGAGGATGAATCTGCGAGGGATGCCGAGGTCCGCTACTTGGAGCGCCTGCAGCAGCGTCAGAAGCGAGTCTTGGATTCCGTTCTCTTATCACTGGGACGGGGCCCATTGGCTTCCAAACCAGATCTTTCAAATTATATCAATGGTGACCTCCAGCACAAAGAGAATGGCATTAACAAGGCTGGCTGGGAGCAGCCGAGTGCTGGGCAGGAAGCCAGAGCACTTGCCCATTCAAGCCACAGGGGGCACTCTGAGAAGGGAAAGGTTCTAGTGGTCAATGAAGCAGGGAAGTGTAGTGCCTGTGGGTCTTATGTCAGCAATTTGGCAGCTACTTGGAACCCAGACATTGGAGTAAACCAAATTGGGGATGACATGCATCAAACCTGTAATGTCCCTCAAGAAGGCCATGCCGGTGCAAACAAAGAGCTCAATGCATCCCAGGAGGACTCGCGAAAAAGGACTCTGGGTCCCAAAGGAGCTCCTCTGTGGATCCTTCCATCTCGGCAGCGTGTCTACACAGAACGCATCAGGGAGACTTATATAGGTGAAGTGACTTGTATAGATGACGTGGACTCTGCTTTAGACAGCACTACTGACACATCAGACAGTTACAGGACTGACAGTGAAGAAGCTGGTACCAGTAGTCTACAGTCAGTAGTCAAAAGCCACTGGCATGGTGGGCCTGGTCCTTCAGAGAGGGAAACCAAGAACAGGAAGACTGAGGGGGAGAGGCACCGGGCAAACAGCAGCTGCAATATCAATGGAGAGGAAGCCTGGGATAATGTGCCTGGCATTAGCAGAGTGGAAATTGGATCAAGTGCTAAGGAAGCAAATGACAGCAACTCGAAGGGAGCCTCTGAGGGAAGAGGTCAGGTGACCCAAATGCCCCCCAACAAGGCAGAAGCCTTTCCCAGAGGCAACCAGCCTGTAGATCTCTATCAGCTGGTCAAGAAAGGCAAGACCCACAGACACACAAAGGTGCTCAAAGCCCCGTTGAGGGAAGCCTCACCCACGGTCTACTCTCAGCAGTTGCCTTCCCACCTGGTCCTTGATGGTGTGACAGACTCTGTGGTTAGGAAGCCAGTGGAGAACTCCCATCACGCTCACAGGCCGACCAACAATTTAAGTCCAATTAGGCAGGTAAAAAATCCTTCTCAACAACTAACTAAGCAGTTGGCTGCCACGTACAACCTCGTGAATCGAATACCTGCGCCTCCCACCACCGGAAAAGCCCATTCCTCCCTTATGCCTTATAGGAGGGCTGTTTTGACAGTTAACTGCAAGCTGACTGACCAGGATCCTGAGCAGCAGGACCAAGCCAATGAACTCTCAGTTTATTCAGGGTCCCTGAATAGTTTCCAGCATGTGTATATGTCTGAGCTGGAGGAGCAGAGTGACCCGCAGAGTCCAAAGGTGCTCTCTAAGCGGCAGCTGCTGGCTTTGTCTACCAATAACTGCAATAATACACATGCCAACCACCATCCCGAAACCTCAATGACTGCTGCAGTGATAAGCAGAGAAGAACAGCTTCAGGACAGTCAGAAGACGGGGGGAAATCAAGGTAAGAGGTAAAGTTGACCTTTGACAAAGACATCAAGGGGGGCTGTCCAGTAATATGTCCAAATTCTGTGCTCCAGCTAAGCCATGCAAGTAAGATCGGTGTAGTCAAATCCACCTAACTTGCACGAGTTTGCTACTTTTTCATGTTTTAGTCAGAACATGTTTCAAGTTTTTGCACAATTTTTTGATGATTTTAAGAGTAAATTTGAGGTGGCAGGAAAAGGGTTGTGAGTGTGTGAGGAGTAACCAAGGCTGATCAAGCCAAAGGGGTTGGGGAAGGACATGTTCAAAGGAGATTGAAAGATAAGTGAACGGAATGCAAAAAGCCATAACGCAGCCTCAGCCCCACCCTCCAAACATTTATTCATTCATTCATTCATTCATTCATTCATGCATTATATTTCTCTACTGCCCAATAGCCAAATCTCTCTAACATAAGAAGATCTCTGTAGGATCATACCAATGGTCCATCTATTACAGCATTCTGTCCCCAGCATTCTGTCCACGCAGTTGCCTGTGGGAACCCACAAGTAGGACGTGAGTGCAAATAGGTCCTCCCACTCTTGTTCCAGCAACTGGTATACAGAGGCATGCTGCCTTTGATACTGGAGGTAGCCCATAACCTTCCGGACTAGTAGCCATTGATAGCCTTATCCATGAATTTGTCTAATCCCCTTTTAAAGCCATCCAAATTGGTAGCCATTATTACATCTTGGGGCAGGAAATCCCATATTTTAACCATAACCATGAGCTTTGTGGAATACTAAAATAAACAAAATAAAATAGACAGTCTCTTTCTACAAAAGTCCTTTGTAGAAAGATGCTGCCTCTGGGTTTCCAAATTAACTGCTTCAGCAGTCAGGGCTAGAAACCTATGCGAGGGTAGAATTGCTGAGGCTCAACATGCTGCCCCAAACGACACACCTGTAGGGACATGGAAGATGATGATCAGTTTTGTCTATCAGAAAATGCAAATGAATATTTATTTCAACACTGCAATAGAGGTCCTAAAACCAAGCAATAAAACTAATGGCCAGTATAAAATATCTTCATGGGAGGCATGATTTCTTCAAAAGGCAGAAGTATCAATAGCCCTGTGTAGGTGGTGTTCACCATCCACACATCCCATGTGATGATGAGGCTGTTGTCCCTGCATATCCCCATTGCCATTCCTGTAGCCCCTCATATGTTGTGGGCTGCAGTGGAGGAGCTGTTTCAAATCGAGTAGCCCCCCCTCCCCCCAGTTTAGAATCCTAGAATACAGGGCTCTAAATTATTGAAGACCAGGGTTCTATTTGAATAGAAAAGGCTCCTCGCTGTAGATGTTCAACCCCCAAAATATGGAGGGTTGCAGGAACAGCAAAGGGGATGTATGGTAGGGGAGAGGGCAAGTGGGTTCATCCCTGCTCTTCCCCTTGCGCATTGGGGATGCCCTAAATATGGCTATTAAGTATCTGGGTTTCCTGGGTTCAAATGGAAAGTTAATAGATCTTAGATTTTTTAGAGGTAAAAGTTTCTTAAAATGGGGGGGGGGAGGTCTTTTCCAGGCTTTAAGGTCAGTTGTACATGATACATCTTAGACCAAACTTGACAAACTAGATTCCACTAGAGGTTGGCTAATCCCCCCCCCCTCTTGACTCAGGGTGGGCTTGCTTGGTGTTTCCTAGCCTTTCCTGAGGATTCCAGAAAACCCTTGAGTCCAAAAAGCTTTCTCCAGTGCTTGTTCTTTCCAAGTGATTCCCTGCAGCTGTTTTCACTCCTCCAAAGGAGATAAATGAGCTCTGTTCAGTGGGAGAGAGTGCTTGGGAGAGATCTGTGTCAGCCGCCTGAGCAGCTTCTTTATGTCCCGTAGAGCCACTAGAGCTTTGACATGGTCAGCCTGACAGCCACAATCAAATTGCACACTTTGAGTTTTTCTACACGAGGCATTTATTATGCGCATGTCATTCCTTACTCATAGTTGTTTACGGGTTCTTTAGATGGCATCATGACCCTCTAGTTTCTCTTCTGTTTAAGAGCTTTTCTACATGAGCATTTAAACTTGCAATTGTTTACGGGTTCTTTAGACAACATTGTGACGCTCCAGTTTCACTTGATTTTAAACAGCACTTTTCATGAATTTTTTTAGAGCAAGGAAAGTATTGTATTGTGAAAGCGAAAGAAAATGCTTTTTTCACTTGTGTAATTGTGGTATTCTGCTATAACACAGTTCCACCTAGAGGTTATGTAGTGGAAAAGCAGGAAAGGAATCGATTTTATGATGAAACCTAAAGTAGATACAGCAGATTACCAGCCTTGTGTAGAAAAGCCCTAAGAGCACTTTCTCAGGGGATTTTAGAGTGTGAAAATGGATAATTTTTTCTGAAAGCACAAGAAAACATATTTTCCTATTCGTGTAATCGCATTATTCTACTTCAGCACTGCCACCTAGAAATTATGTAACCGAAAAGCAGGAAAGGAAAAGCTCTTTGTTTACAGCTCAGGTCTCAATTCTGCGACCAAAAATAGATGCAGTGGATTACCAGCCTTGTGCAGAAAAGCTCTGTAGTTGCCTCTGCTGCCTGCTTATGTAGTTTGCATATTGCTTTTATGGGTCTCGTATGCCTTAGAAAAATCTTGACATATGGGGATCTAGAGATTATGAATGTTAGGAATTAAAGAAAAATAGAACAGATTGGGCTTCTTTTGACTTGTTTCTGATTCTTATTATTTTTACTACACCACTTTCAACGTATTTCTGCCATTTTCTACAAATGGAAAGGTCGGAAATTTGCCTTTAAAATTTAAGGGCATATTTATGCTAATGACAAGCCATTTTAATAGAATTCTGGGAATTGTAGGGTTTTTTGGGCAGGGGGAGAGTGAACCCTGTCACACTAGCTGAAGGTGCAAACCCACCCCAAGGGTCTTCTAAGAGCAGCAAATGGAAGTGTCTGTGTTGTTGCAGTAGGTCCATCATCCTCAGCGTGTGGTGTTCCCCCTGTTACTCCCAATAACACCAGTTCCACGGCTGTTAGTCTCTCCCTGACAAGTGAGACCGACTTCACCACCTCCGTTCAGTCATCCAGTAGGGAAGCTCCAACAACAGAGGCGCAGAAGACCAAGCCATTTCAAGCAAGCACGATCCAACGGTGAGTGAGCATGCTGCACATTGTCAGGAAGGGATGGCGGGATGGGGTGGTGGTGTTCTCATGGAGCAAGGGCTGGCCATGAGATCAAACCTTCCCCCCCTTCTCAAGTCAGGACCATAGGGAATTGTTGAGGGCTGCCTCTTAGTTGTGGAATTTCCCTTCCGCTGGAAACTAGCCAAATCTCAAGCCTGACAGAGTAAGACCATTCTTTAGATTGGTTTTTGGTGAACAGGAATATATTAAGATGAGTTTTAATCAATGTAATTTAGAGTGTAGGGATTGTTTGTTTTTTCTGACCTTCCTTGAACACTTGGTATGGGATAGAATAAATAAAATGAAATAAAGAGCCATAATCCTTGGGGTCCTAACGTGACTTGGGCCAACATGAGAGTATTATAGACTCCATCCCAAAATTGTCAGATTTATCAAATAATAATGTAAGCCTCTAACTTTTATACTTGGGGAGATATAAGGGAAATGTGCAGGAAGTATTCTAACCAAACGTTCAGTAAGAATTTAAAGCTAAATCCAGCATACTGGCGAATAAGTGTAAAAGAAACGTGATGCTAAATATATTTATATTACTGAATTAAAATTTAACAATATATCTATTTAAGCATATTAGACTGCATGTGCAGTTTGTTGTTTTGCTGTTTCATCTCTTGGTGGCCAAATTTCTGGCTACTGGCTAGAGTTGTCAGCTCATGACATAAAGTATGCTGGTATCCTGGTAGAGCTTGGGGGCAGAGCCCCATGAGGACCAAGCTTAGGGCCCAGTGGATTGGAATGGGGTCCAGAGGCAAATCCTAGTGCAAAGGCTGTCTATGCACCAAAGATATGCAGCAGAAGTGGGCATCTTGTGGCCCTCCAGATGTTTTGGCCTACAAATCCCATGATCCTTCACCTTAGGCAGCTGGCTAGGGCTGTAACTGCTACAGCCCTATCAAGATGGACAGGAAAATGCCAGTTCAGTCACACACGCACACTGCTAGGAAGAAGTTAATGTATTCAAATCTGTTCAATCTGTATGCTCTGCATGCTTCATACAATACCTCACTTCTCCCTAGCTAATTGGTCTTCACGAAAAAGTGCAGCATAGATAGATGGGGAGAAAAAATAGATCTGCAGCCAAAGAGAGAGAAATTGTGACTTTCCATATTTGTTTTGGCAACTTTGACTTGGCTTCTTTTTTTTTTTTTTAAGAAACCAACAAGGATGGTTTCAAATGCGCAGTTTGATACTGGTAAACCACTGTCCTTTGGGCATACTGTTGGGCTTGTGCTGTTTAACATATTCCTCCAAAGTACATGGAGTTAGCTAGGCTTCAACGATTACACCTGCCACATTCACCGTGGCCAGTGTGGTGATTTCTTCTCAAGAGCATGACAAGTTACCAGCCTTCCTCCCAACTTTAAAGCGACAGGGGGTGGGTTGGGATCATCTTGGCAGTTTGCGTGGTGATTTCCACTCTAGAGTTGGGAGGAAGGCTGGGGTGGTCCATCAGCTACAGGGCCAAGACAGGCAGCTCCCCTTCCCACCAGCTTTTCCTGCTTTAGAACAGGGGAGGCCAGCAGAGTGGGTGGGGGGAGTCACCTGGGCACTGCTGCATGAAGGCTCCCAACAAGCCAGGACATTCCCTGCTGGCTTTTCCTGAGGCAAAAGCTTGTGGCGGGGGGGGGGGGGGGGGGGAGGAGAGCTTTCTTGGGCACTGCTGCATGAAGGCATTCAGTTCGCTCCGTCCTCTTCCCCATTGTTCTTTCCCAAGGAAGAATCCAGTAGGGTGGGTCGGTGATTTGCTGGTAGAAGTGGGCTTGCCGGGAGGGAGGCGGGTGGCTCCAATGTTTGGTGTGGCTAGCAGAATTGTAGACTCCGGTTATCCCATTTTTTTTTATCCTTGCAACAATCCTGCAATGTCAGTTTAGGCTGTGAGAAACGTGCCTAATACACCCGGAACCTAAGTAGGGCTTTGAACTGAGATCCTGGGGAGAGGTCATAGATCTGTGGAAGAGCACATGCTTTGCATAGAGGAGGTCCCACGTCCAGTCTGTGGTGTGCCCAGTTCATAGGATCAGGAAGGAGCAGCAGGTGATAGGAAAAATGTCTGCCTGAATCCCTGGCAAGCTCCTGCTAGTCAAAATAGATCATACTGGGCAAGATGGACACATAGCCTGACCTAGGGGTACTTCACACAAGCGAAATAAGGCCACTCACGGAAGTTTGCGGGTCCTTTTGACAATGTCATCAACCTCCTGCACATCTCCCACACCTTCCCCCGATAACAAAACCTTGTCTTCTGAAATGTTGTGGGATTTCCTACCATGTGCAGCCAAAGTTTGGCTACAAAGCATCCACTAGAGGATGCTGTTCCATTCAAGGCTATGAGGTGGGGAAGTTTTCAATTATACACCATGTGATGGCCCCTTTCTGACTGTGTAATGCAGCCCATTACAGTTGCGCAAGAGAAGCGGGAAGCAAAGCCCTGGTAAGGCAACACAATTTCCCTTTAATCTGAACCCCTAGTCTAAGGCAGCTTCCTAGGTTGGTATTTTTTTTCCACGTTTGACTCTTTCTTCCTACTGCATGGTGCTGGCTCCCAGTCTTGCTTCTGTGCACACCAGGAAATGCAGCAGTGGAGGCTGTAAAACAGGGCATAGCTCTTCCTGTTTGTTAGGACCTTACAGTTCCAGTGTCTCTGTTTTGTGCTACCATCTCCTCTCCTTCCTGTTTTTGTTGCAGCCTGTCCTTCAGCCAGATGCAGCTGGGCCTGCAGGTCTCCCCACAGGTGTCTTTGGCGCTCTCAGCCCTGGCTTGTTCTGATTCCTGCTGTCAGGGAGCACAGCCTCATTGATGCTGCCAGCTGGCTCTGAGCCAAGGTGGCCCCCTGCTGCTGCTTTTGCCTTCCCCCTCCCCCTGAAATCTGCCTTGACCTGCTTCTCCCTTCCTGGCAAAATCCCCAGTCACCTTACCCAGGGGTTATTCTGCAAAGCTCTGATGGCACACTATTGTTTTCTTCAATATAGAGTTTTAAACGTCCAGTTCCATAGTTCAAGCAGCCACATTTTAGAAAATATCAACTATGCACCTGCCCCTCGTAAGTAAAATAACTTGACCAGATACAAACTCCATTCAGCATTGCTTGAAACAGGTTAGTTTGAACCAGTGCAGTCCTGGCAATGTTACTGCAAAATAGGCCCATAATAGATAACTGTCAGGGAAGGAGAAATGATTTTCATGGGCCATTTGCGAGGCGGGAAGGGTAAAAGAGTTAGCATTGAATGTGATAAGCAACAATGGAACAGGGGAAAACAAGAAAAGTCCATCATCCGGTCTTAGACTCTTTAGTGGAAGGTGTGTGGTTTTTGTACAGAAAGATCACAAAATCTGATGTGCACTTATCCAAGAACTATTCAACACAGTAGTGGTGTTCAGGTGGGATCTATTAAAAAACAAGTGACCATCCCATCACACCCTTGTATGACCAAGCAACAGAGCCTTGGAATGGGACTAGGAATACAAAGGAGTGTTTCCTTCTGCCAAAGGGGTGGAATTTGAGTCTCTGTGGCTGGGGACACTAGGGACAAGGTTAAGGGCTAGCAACCCTCACCCCAGTGGTGCCTCACAGGGTATCCCTTTACTTTCTCCCATATAAATGACACCCATTCTTCACTCTCCTTTTGGGGTGAGGAGCAGGGGAGAGTAAACTGCTGCCCCTTAGAGACACATGCAGTGCCCACCCTTGGCTTTGGGTGGCGTGTTCTCACTGAAAGAAAGCCTTGCATGAGAGGTAGGTTATAAGTCTGTGAAATAAATATGGGGGGCGGAAGAGCCATCCTTACACACACTGTCACCTTGTTAGTATATCACATTAATCACCAGTTCTCAAAATTCTCTTCACTTTTGAAAGCCCAAGATTCTGCCACTCTGGAGCACCATGCTAAGAATCAGAGCGAAATTAGGTCCCAGCAGGATAGAGACTGTGCCTACACAGACCTCTTTCATAAAAGGTTCTGTGCACAACCTGGAAATTATTAAAGCTTTGCATAATAGCGTTTCTTATTCCCTTCTCATCTTGATCACAAGGAAAGTCTGACAAGATTATCCAGCCAAGTAAGGATGGCTTGTTAGTTTTCACATACTCTTGCTGTCTTTGGGTTCTCAAGTTTCATTATTATTATTATTATTATTATTATTATTATTATTATTATTATTCATTTATATACCGCCCCACAGACAAAGCTCTCTGGGCGGTTTGCAAAAATTAAAACTTTGGACATTAAAAATCGATATACAAAATTTAAAACCATAAAAACAGACAACATATAAAACCAGTGTACATTTAAAACAGCTGCGAACTCTCAGCCAGGCCTAAATATAGTTCAGGGGTCAATTAAAAATTCAGTATATGCTGTTAAATGCCTGGGAGAAGAGGAAAGTCTTGACCTGGCGCCGAAAAGATAACAATGTTGGCGCCAGGCAAGCCTCATCGGGGAGATCATTCCAAAGTTGGGGGGCCACCACTGAGAAGGCCCTCTCTCTTGTTGCCATCCTCTGAGCTTCCCTCGGAGTAGGCACCCAGAGGACAGCCTTAGATGATGATCATAGTGTATGGGTTGGTTCATGTCGGGACAGGCGTTCCATCAGGTATTGTGGTCCCAAATCATGTAAGGCTTTATAGGTTAAAACCAGCACCTTGAATCGGGCTCGGAAACATACTATGAAGTGATGTAAAGGGGAGATCAACTGTATTTTAAGTGCTCTGCGCTGCTTCTTGTGTTACTTTCGTAAAGAGGCCAGTGCCTCTAACAGGGCACATATTTCCATGTTTAGAAATAAAGTATGTGTAAGGTGAGCAAGGCAATACACAATAAACGTTTTATCTCACTTGGCACATGACGCAACTGTAACTATTGGGGCACTTCTGGATTGGATACGAGGACCAAACTATATGTGATGTTTATTGACCCAGAATTGTTGTTTTAAAGGATATTGTAATTATAACTCATTTTTATGCTTTATGGTTTTAAATTTTGTATATCGGTGTTTTTAATGTTCAATGTTTTTAATTTTTGTAAACCGCCCAGACAGCTTCGGCTATGGGGCGGTATATAAATGGAATAAAATAAATAAATAAATATTGCCTGTAAGCAATTAATATAAATGTTTTTATTTTGTTTTTAAATCTAAATAGCTGCAGTGGAGGCAAACAGGATTAGGACTATTGTAGGGTGACCATATGGAAAGTTGGACAGGGCTCCTGTATCTTTAACAATTGCATAGAAAAGGGAATTTCAGTCAGTGTTATTTGTATGCATGCAACACCTGGTGAAATGCCCTCTTCATCACAGCAGTTAAAGCTGCAAGAGCTCTGTCCTCTTTTGTAGAGTGACTAGATACAAAAGAGGGCAGGGCTCCTGCAGCTTTAACTGTTGTGATAAAGAGGGAATTTTACCAGGTGCTGCATGCATACAAAGGACACCTGCTGAAATTCCCTTCTCTACACAGCTGTTAAAGATACAGGAGCTTTGTCACCCTTTTCATATGGCCACCCTACTCATTGGTGCCAATGATAGGACATCAGGTTCATATCTCTAGTATTCTGTTGCACAGCCTAAGATCATCAGCTGTTCAGCTGAGAAAAAAGGCTCTTTCTCCTGCACAGGCCAGTGTTACCCTTACTGCTGTTCCTCCATACACTCCAAGCTCCCTTGATTGTGTGGTGTTAGCTTGTTGATGGGGTCTTGATGGAAGCTGGTGTTGGAGATAGAAAATAATGGGTTTTTTCAAATGGTCTCTTCATGCTTATTTCTTATGCAGAGGGGGTTATCCTTTTGGCATGCGGACCTAATACATTGTTCCCTTTTTAACAGTAGTCACTCAGTCTGTAGAAGCAGTGGCTTGACCACAGATATAGGTGCTCTCACAGAATAATTGCTTTGTTGGAAATACTGATGGGATGGGAGGTTGACTGCATCCCTTGCCCTCCTTATGTGATACCGTTGTCTTAGACATGTAATTCCCCACCTGGCTGCAGTCTGAAGTGGTAAAATCCTCCCAACCATGGTGAAAGATTGATCACATGCAGCCTGAACTTCTGAGTTTCATTGGCTATGACACTTCATGGGCACAGACTGGCATCATCCTGTCCCTTGACACCTCTCTAGAGAAAACACTTGATACTGTACATTATCAGTTAGAGTGGAAAACCTGTTCAGTTTTGGACCAGAAGTGCCAAAAAGATGGCGACGGTGTGTGACTCGAGCCCTTTTCTTATCCCGATGGTCCCAACAGGACTGGGCCATTAATCTGTTATGTGTAGATTGGCTCTTAGACCAATTTGCTTTGTGACTTTATTCTTAAGGCCTTCCCTTGTTTATTTCTGCCATTTAAGTATTATGATCTGGCAAATGAACCTGGGAATGGTCTCGCCTTGTAACTGTCTTGATGGGCTTCCTTTCCCTTTCAGCAAACTCTTAGAAATTTATCCAGAGCCAAAGAAGAAGCAGTCTGCCAAAAAAGGGGGTTCCTCCTCCTCTTCCTCCACCTCAGGACTAAAGAAATTCTTCACCACCCTGAGCCAGAGCACCAAGCAGAGGCTGGGCAGGTTCCGATGCTACAGCATGGAGCAGATCTGTGCCCCTGAGTCAGGAGCTGCAGTGACCACTAAGGAAGCAGGCCCAGTCACTACCGGTTCACCCAAAATGAAGAAAGTGCCTTCCCTGCAGTCCTTGAGGCTGGTGAGTCCAGAGGGTGTATCGATTGGATGCCGTGAATCCGAGATGTCAGAATGAAATCAAGCAGCAAGAACCTAGCTTGGCATCTGTAGGACGATGGTTTTCAAACTGTCGTTCAGGGAAACATAGGTTCCTCGGGGATAACGGTGGGCAAAAGCTCTCCCTGAAATAGGATCCATCCACATAGAGTGATTCTCCCTAGCACACAAACACTTTGCCATGTACGGTCACGTCAGTCTTAAGGGGGTGTTTGAGGCTGCAGCCCCCAACGTTTGCATACCTGGAACCCACCCTTTAGTTCAAACATACACTTCTTGAACCCACTTAACTTTGACCCTATATTTTTATGTAGTGGTAGTACTTATGCTAGCGCAACCCATCTTAATGCTAGGGCAACCCAGCCTGTGACCCAAAAGTGGGTTCCATCCCTCCAGGCGAAGGCCAGCATTCTAGGTCACACTCTCAGTTCCTATGAGGCCATGATGGAGCACATCAATCCTGGCTGGTGCCCCAGATACTACATACACCCTAGAATGTGCCCCCAGAACCTTCAGCAAGACGATGTTGAAGTTCTGTGGAAGATGAGACGTACAGGAATTTCTTAGTAGATCAGTTGATATGGAAAGGAATTACCATAGGTAGGAAGTTTGAAAGCCCTCTGCTGTAGGAAATTTTTATTAGCTAGCGAAAGCATAAGGACAGGTATACAGATATCAGATGAATCCCATGTTACAGTCTTTATGTAAAACAACGTCAAGCCTTCCAGCCACCCTGCTAAATAGAACAGGTATCCAAAACATGAGAACGTGGGCTTGAGCTTGCATTGCTCTGTTTTAGCATTGGTACCTGGGGTAAACAACGCAACATTTACCTTCTGGTAATTCCCAACTAAAAACAGCAGCAGCAGTTTACAAACCTAGCATGTAATAATTCAATAAAATGCAGACTGAAACATAAACATTTTGAGGGTCTGTTTAAACATTGACAAGGATGGGCTCATACATCTCTCTTTTGGGGAGAGTTCCAAATGGCCTTGACTCTAGTGATTGTCGGTCTAATGAACCTTCCTATTGGGCTAAAAACAGGATTTTTGAGGCCAATCTTAAGGCCCACGCAGGTTCAGGACATCCTTCAGATAACTTACTCCCAAACCATTTAGGGATTTAAAGTCAAACCCAGCACTTTAAATTAGCCTCAGAAAAGAATAGGCAGCCAATGTAACTAGGACAGTATTGGTGTAATATGCTCTGAATACCTGGCCCCCACATGTAGGACATTTTCTCTCTCTAAAGATGCATAGGATTGCGCCTGTAAACGTCTTTGTTGTCATGTATCTCAAAACTGCCTCCAAACACCTCTCCAGGATTTCCACAGCCTCCCTGGGACAAGCAGGTAGAAAAGTGAAGTAGAATTGCGCATCATCCACATATAGCTGACACTTTAGCCCAAACTTCCAGATGATTTCTCCCAGTGGTTTCACGTGCGTTAAATGGTGCTAAAGAACATCGAGGAGAAGAACCATGAAGTCTCCCAGCAATTATGTTCTGCAGGGGTGCATTAAGCGCATGCCTCATGTGGCTCTCCCCCGTTCCATGTGTGACCCGCCAACCTGAGGTGCCCAACCCACTTTTCCCGGCAGCCCAGCTGACCAGCACTATTAGCAGCACTGGGGCAACAATCCCAGTTGAGATCATGGCTCCCACAGTGCCCCCAAAGTGGGTGGCATCACTGCTTTACCACCAACGATTGCAGGAAAGGACGACCCCTAATCAGGGTAACAGGATCGCCAAAGCTCTCGGGATCACTTGATCCATGCCCCCAGGAAGGACTGCAGCCACTGTAATGCCGTGCCTGCAAGTCCCACCGGCGTTGGTACAGAACTACCAGGATCAACAGTATTGAAAGCTGTTGAGAGGTGCAGGAGAGCCAACGGGTTGCGTTCCTCCCATCCAACCCCCCAGAGCGACCATTCTGTCCCTGGAGCAGGCTGGAAACCGGAGTGGAATGGGAACATTCAGAGAAGTGTGCTTTACTGGTTTTCACTTGCCCTGCCTACCCAAGGGACCACCACTGTATTCCATTGCAAGGATGACCATGACTGCCTGGAAATGAACACTTGACTCCCTTGGCTGCTGCTTCCTAAGTCTGTAGAGAACACAGGCTTACAGGTGGATGTGTTTGGTGGCTCCACTCCAGTTTTAGTGCGTTCTTTGCCCCTGTGCTATCACACTATGGCTGGCTTTCTGTGGCTGGCGTTAAAGCTGGTATTTAGTGTTTAAATCAGATTAGCCTGCTATTTCATGATTTGGTTCTGTTGCGCCAGTAGGGTTACTCCTAAGTCCACAGGTTGTGGGTGGGAGAAAAATCTACAATCCTTTAAAATCAAGTCCAGAAGGATCAAGAATACTCAGAGTTTAAAACTGTGATTTCCCCCCCCCCCCATTTCTCTTTACCCAAACATACCTGCTGCAGTTAGTTTCTTCAATCCTTGCCCTGACTTGCAATGCTTTCATTCTCCCGCTAGGTGTCACCTTTCTGCCAACCAAGAAAAGCCTCTTCTGTTCAAAATCTGTATTCTCTACTGGGCAAGACTGACCGATCCAGTCTCTATCTGCTGGGTGAACAAAAGGATGACCAAGCCGCTACTAACAGGTGAAGACCAGAAAGCTGAGAGTGGCTGTCTCTGGGCCATCCTTGCTTTTGTCACTACTTTTTTTTCCTGAAATACTGCATGCAACGGATTATGTTATGTCTGAGTCCTGCAGGATCGGGATGGTGTATTAAAATGTATAGGTGATTCACACTTTCCCTATAAATGGTGAAATGCATATGTGATGCATCTAAAGTGAATGGAAATATTGGCATTGGAGTGCCTGGCTTTTTCTGCAATAAACACAGAAGAGGAGACCCTGATCCACAAATTATGCAGTCAAGTTTCCCACATTTGGGGAAATTGCAGGGGTCAGCACACCCGGAGTTCAATGGATGAGCCTTGCCTTGGGAAAACCTCCTTCATGATCGCTGTTTCTATATATGTTGTGGGGACACTCAGACATTTTAAATGCATATATGCACTATGTAGGGGTGGTCGGATCAGCCAATTTCCTGTCTGTGCCACTCTAGCATGTGTTGCACATGAACCTTTAGATGGACTGTTTCTGTCGATATGGCTTCGCACTGGCAGCATTTTGGTTACATGACGCAGCCGCCAGTGCGAAGTCATCTAGGGCAAAGGCCCTTTGCTCCGATTTTTAAAAAATCGGCCATTTAGTGCGACTTTTTTGGAGCGGAGTGGGCAGCCCAGGGAAAGGGGGTGGAGCAGCGAGCCGTAAGCTCACCGCACTGCCTCCACTGTCCTCCCTCCCATTTTGATAAAAAGAAAACAAAAAAACCCTGTACCTTACCAGCGAGGAGCCGATGCTCCCAGCCGCCCCTCCAGCTGCCGGCCTGCTGCTGGTCGCCCGGCGGCAGCGGCGGCTCAAGAAAAAGCCGGCGTGGTGCTCCTCACGTGTAGAGGGGCATCTTGGAGCGCGAATGCGCCTCGTGCCGGCTGCTGCCGCCGGCACAACACATAACAGACATCATCAAGAGGGACCCCTGGCTGTTCCAGAACATTAGGAAAGTGTGGTGGACAGCTAAATTCCAAAGCACACATTGCTCCGAGAATTGCAAATTAGGGGTTGAACTGGCTAAATTTCTGATGAGAATGAACATTTTCAGATGCAGAAGCAATTCTGGAGATTTGTTAAAATCTGGGAGGATGGGGTGGTGAGAATTTTGATACTTGGGGTGGCAATACATGTACCAGAAGTAGGAAGTATTATTAAGAATGAAAGAAATACAGATCTTCAACACATTTCCTTGGTAGTATGCCCCAATGAACCCAACAGGTCTGCAAGGCTTACTCCTCAAGAATCCAAATTACTCGATGCTCTGGATATTCCTTCCGTCTTTCCATGCATTTTCCAATATGGCTGCCTCTACACGAGACGTTTAAAGCTCTTTGAAGTCTCATTAAAAATTGTACCTCTACAAGAGCGGAGCGTAAATCGGGAGTTGAGGAGCTTTATCTCTCCGATTATGCGCATTATCGAATGCACATTAAACAGTGAGTTTTCTTTTCCTCCGGCCGTTAAAGCGCATTTTGCCTATGTGAACAAGTGAATCTCCGCATTAACTACTTGTAAAGCGCATTTGAAACAACCGGTAAGGCCACCAGTTGTGCGCTCAATTACCTCTTGCTACAAGCATTTATGATTAAGCGCTTCAGCGATTATGCTCATAATTGGCTAACCAGGCGTCAAACAGAATCCATCTAGAGGGGGTCTATGATGCGAGCTAGAAACCTACTTTCACGAAAACCAAGGTATAGAATCTAGAAGTCATGGTGGGTGATACGATGGCCACGCACTCCCTGAACTCAGGTTTCAGCTCCACGTAGGGTCTTTTCGTCCTGCATGAGGGAGGCAGGGATACTTGTTTCTCACGTGCTTCATTTTTCCCTCCTCCTTCCAGGAAAGCAGGAGCTCAGCACCGACGTTCCTTCAGTGTGGAGGACATTGGCTCCCCCAACTTAGCAAGAACTGTCGGGAGGGTGGTGGAAGTTTTCCCAGATGGAACTAGCCAACTAGAACTGCAGCGTTCCCCACAGGGCAACCTCGGATTTCGTGTTTCTTCAGGAAATGGCCGTCCTGATACAGGTATGTCCTGTGTAGCCAATTGCCCGAAATCTTGAACAAATGGGCCATCCATTCACTTTTTAAACTGTGAGCTGCAGTGTCTCTGGAATTAGCAAATGCCGATGTGTGTTCTTTTGCTACCCATCAGCATAACTCTTTTTCCCTGATGCTGGCTGACATTTGTTTTATTTATTTTATGTTATCATTTGTACCGAGCCTTTCGGAGACAGCAATGCAGACTTTAAATGGTTATTTTTTCAACTGGGAGCATTATGTATCTTTTTTAATGTACAGAACCCATTTGTTTACAACAGGGATGTCCAACTCTTTCAGCGTAGGGGGCCAGATCATCCCTAGACAAACTGCTCATGGCTACTCTCTCTCTAGCCATGCTGTCGCTCTGGCCCCCTCTTCACGATGCCGGGAGCGCTGCCCCATGGCGCCTCCCCAGTGTCGCACAGCACATTTACACCCCTTATGCTTGTCCTGACGTAAGGGGTGCGGCGGCGCTTTTCCCCCTGGAACCGCCCACACTGCCATGCATTCAGCGGCATGGCGGCAGCTGGAGGGGGGACTGGGAGCCTCAACGCCCCTACTGTCAAGTAAGTTATTATTATTATTATTATTTTTACAAAATGGGGAGGACAGCAAAGGCACGTAGGAACATGGTTTTTAAAAATTTTAAACTTAAAATTGGGGGGAGGACTTCCGAGGCGTGGTGCGGAGGTGGTGCAGTGAGCTTATGGCTCGCTGGACACCCCCTTCCCTGCCCAGCCCATGGCGACCAATCAGTGGTCGCCATAGACTGGGCAAGCCTCCCCAGAAGCGGCAGAGAAAAAGCGACAGATGGCAGAAGCCGTCATCGCTTCGCCACAAACTAAAAAAGTCGCGCTAAGTGGGCAACTTTTTTAGTTCGCAGCAAAGCCCCTTTGCTCCTAGATGGATTTGGATTGGTGGCTGCGTCATGTAACACAAGTGCTGCCATTCCGAAGCCACAGCAACGGATATTGTCCGTCTAGAAGAACTCCCACAGCAACTTTTCAAGGAAACGAAAGGATTCGAGATGTTTGGTCATAGTTCTTCAACATCTCACCTGGTTTACCACTTGGGCAGGTTTGGGAAATAGCAGGCAAAACGTATTGTTCTTCCACACTAAAACCTTTGGCTACTATGTCCTGATGGCTAAGTGCAACCTCCAGTATCAGAGGCAGTAAGCCAATGTACACCAGTTGCTGGGGAACATGGGTGGGAGGGGGCTGCTGCACTAGTGTCCTGCTGTGGTCCCCTGGTCGACAGCTGATTGGCCACTATGTGAACAGAGTGCTGGACTAGATGGACCCTTGTTCTGATCCCGCGTGGCTCTTCTTATGTCCTTTAATGCTCTATAGTGGGCACTCTTCTGCAGTGAGTTGGAAACAGAGCTGTGCTTTACATAACCACTATTTTTTCCATGCTAATATCCCACATCTTCCTTCGAGGCTACAAATGCAGATTCGCACAGCACAGACAACCCCTCAGAGCTCGGCATTAGGTGTGCAGCTGTGGCTGGGAAGAGCCAGATCACTTCTGCCATCCTCACATGGTCGTTGGTCACCCTCAGGATTTAGCGCCCAAAGCAGCCGTTCTGCTCGTCCCTCCCTTGAACTGGCCATGCACATGAGTATTTATTGATTTAAAGTTCAATTTAATAATTGCTCATGCAGCTCCTCCTTGTTTCTCATCCCCAAAATAGTTCAGCGACTCAGTTTAAATTAACTTTTCTTTAAATAAAACCCCAAAACAGACGGACAGTACTTTAAAATTTTAAATGGTTATCTTTTAACTTTGAAAAAGTCAGTTTGATATGAGTTGCCAAACTGCTCTTGGGATGAGGGGAGGACGATGGGCTTGTAATGCCAGCAATAACCAGCCAATCCTTGCAAAGTACAGCTGCCGCCTCTTACAAACTGGCAGGACTGGTTCTCCTTGAAAAGGAAATCATTAATCAGTACGTAACGTGGGCAGGACACTTCTACAGCCACTTGACCGTTGGAATAATGTACACCTGGGTACCATAGAGATTCTTAGACTCCGTGATTCCTGAATCACAAGCATTCCTCTGTCCCCCCCCCCCAACCATCCCCTCTCTGTCTGTGAGGGGGTGTCAAATGATGCATTCTCACAATAGTGGGATGCTGAGCCCACGGGGTTTAAGCTCTCTTGCACCTTCTCATTTCTTCATGGCATATTTAGGAAGAGCTGCTGTGACATCACAAAGCAAGAGCTGCTGGGGGTTTCTATTCTTTGTCAGGGGGCCTCTCCAACAGCCATTTAAAGCTCTTTCAAGGCGCATTAAAAATTTGACCTCTACAAGAGCAGAGCGCAAATCGAGGGTCGAGGTGCTTTTTCTATGCGATTATGCACATTATTGAATGTGCGTTAAATAGCGAGTTTTAATTTACCGTGGCCGTTAAAGCGCCTTATGACCATGTAAACAAGCGATTCTCCACATTAAACACCTCTAAAGTGCGTTTCATACAACCGGTAAGGCAACCTGTTATACACTTAACCACCTCCCACGTATAGTGATTTGCCGTAAAAGCGATTGCGAGAAGATGCGCATAATTGGACAACCAGGCGTCAAACCGAATTCTTGTAGAGGGGACCTCAGTGTGTCAAAACCCAAGTCTGAAGTACTTCCTGAACCTAGGACTATCTCTGAAATAGGAATTCATCCTCTGTGTGCCAACACAAGGAAGGATCTGCAAGGAAACCAGATAGTCTAGCAAGGAGCTCTCTTAAAAACGATAGGCTGGAGCAGGTCCTGCCCGATCCTTGTAAAAACTTCCAGGGTGAGGCTTGCTCAGTGTTTGGAGCAACAAAGAGCTAATGCTGCTCCTTGTGATGGTCTGCCTTGGCTTCTGCATGGTCCTGCTTCCCTTCAGTCTCATTTTCATTTTGTAAGAACAAAGGAACAGGAAGGTACCAATTCCAGGGAAGGAAGGAGATCTTCGGATATACAAGAAACTTCTTTTTTTGATTGAGCCCAATGCATTTCAAATAGAATTCTTCCTCATGGGCACTCTTCTTGTAAATTAATTCTGAATTAGTTTGGCTCGCTAACAAAATATATGATTGTGAACCAGGAGATCTCCTGTTGCATAAGCAAGCACACACAATTGCAGAAACCGGCTCTTACACCACATTAGCCACATCACTCCTTACTTTAGAAATACTTCTCCTCAGAGCTCTGTCTTTGGCCCAAAAGATGGGAACCTACTTCTACAGGTGCTTCCAGTTTAGGCTTTCATGCAATCATTTTATGCTATTTTACTGGGGATCCAGACAATGTTGTCTCCCATTTGTAACTCTCCCATGTTTTCCAATTAATTCTTCTGCCTTTTTCTTTGGTACTATAGAAAATCAGCCTTATGTAACCCTCAGCACACACCCCACTTTGGGCTGTCCTGAAACACCAGTAAAAAGGCGGCTTCTGGAAATCACCCAAACGCCTTCTTATGCTAGGATCCCACTGTAAGTTTTTTTAGGCTAAGACTGTCTCAAATTAGGTCAGATGGCAAGAGTAATTGAACACAGATGTTCCCAGGTTCTTTTCCCGGATAAGCTCTGGGGAATGTTGCAATATTTGGCTTTAAGCGCTCTGGTTCCAAGAATTTAATGTTTTCAGCGCAATACTCTGGATTTCTCCGACACTGTGTACACCCTAGCAAATTTTAGAGATGACCTGGAGTGCAGCCACACCTGACCAGCTGTGTTTCCTAGTTCACCTCTCTCAGGAAGCTTTTATGTTGTTAAAGAGGTAACATTTTCATTTAATTGGCTTAGACAAAATTCTTCCCAGCCACTATCCTGCTCCTCTTATTAGAACTCTTCTCTCTTCTGTTGGTGATGCACTTGTGGGCCTATTCACAATTTGCCTTCCTATGCCCAACTATGAACTAGCTTTTAGCCCAAACTAAGCCTGGGAGTGACTACTTGATTGCAGAATCCAGCTTTTGTTACTGCCCCTTCTCAAGTTTCCTTCCTGTCTTTATTTAGTGAACTACATCAACTTTATTGGGGCAGCTATGGGGTACTGCAGGGTACAGTCCCCTTCCCTGAATTATTTTATTTATTTATTTAAAACATTTCTTGGCTGCTTTTCAGGGCAAAGCCCTCACAAGGTGGCTTAGAACGCTAAAATACATAAAATATTAAAAATATTGAAAGCAATAAAACAGCAATTAAAACAATACAACCAACAATAAAACTAGTAGGAACAATATTAGCAGCAATAACAACAATAACAATACTCGTCATGTGAAGGCCATGGTAAAATAAAATGTTTTTAAGGCCTTCTTGAAAGCCTGCAAGGAAGGTGCATGGCGGACCTCCGATGGAAGTTTGTTCCAGAGGTTTGGGGCCACCGTAGAGAAGGCCCTCTCCCATGTGAACACAGTTTTCATTTAAACTTTTAGAAAGTCTCTGGCAAACGCCTATGAGATAGAAGAGGAAATTAGGGTGACCAGATAAAATCCAGGTCAGGGCTCATGTAACTTTAACAGTTGTAGAGAAAAGGGGATTTCAGCCAGTGTCATTTGTATGCAATTAGTTCCTGGTGAAATTCCCTCTTCGTCACAACTGTTAAAGTTGCAGGGGCCCTGCCTTCTTTTGTATATGGTCACTCTAGTATAGTGCCTGCACCTTTAACTGTTGTGATGAAGAGGGAATTTCACCAGGAACTAATTGCATACAAATAACACTGGCTGAAATTCCCTTTGCTCTACAACTGTTAAAGTTACATGAGCCCTGACCTGGATTTTATCTGGTCAGCTTAGAGGAAATGCCCTCCCCCTGAATTTTGCACTCATTCTGCACACACTCAATTCCTGCCTATAGACTTGTTGGCATGATTATAGAAGCTCTTCAACACTGTTTAAGGGAACAAAAAGCAAGGCTGAGGCATATTTGGAGTGCAGAATCAGCAAGCAGATGGAAGTCTAAGCACCGACTGGTTCTCTCCAGACCCCCATCAGCAGTATTAGGGGAAAACACACTTGAAATACCCCAAACTTACCCTCATCATGTGTTGTGCAGTCCTGAGGGACAAAACGGAAATGAAATGCAGCCAGCATGTGAGGTCTGGATATATTCTGGCTCATGTCTGGGAAGCCACTGGGTTCATCCTAAGCCAAAACATGGGGGACACAGCGCCAGTTCTTTTCTCTAATCAACAGTGGGCCCCTTCTGAACTTGATGAATCCTTAGCCGATATTCAGAGCATCCAATTTGCTGTGAAGATAGAAAAGTGCAATTACAAGTAAATATAAACAGAATAAGCCAAAAAGGGCTGAAGCAATTGGCAGTTTAAGTTGGCAGTTCTGCGTTTCGTCTATTGCTTGCACAAAGGTTTTCCGATGCCATCCTGGGCAAGGCTAATGTTTCTCTTTGCCCTGCTTGAACAACCATAATGTCTACTAGCTGGTAGGGAGGTGATGCAGGCTCTGCTGCAAATGATATAGATTAGATTTCCACAAGCTGTTTTGAATTACAGCTCCCATAATCACTGACTGTTTCCAGGAGCTGATTGAAACTGAAGTCCAAAACAACTGGAGGGCACCTGATTGGGGAAGATGGGTATAGATGGTATGGGCATCCAAAGCCTGATAGCAGGCTTTGTGGTATGAGCCACCTCATCATGCAGTTTAGTCCTGTCTATAATGTCCACGTACTATTGTTGTGGGGTTTTTTTCTCCTAGAATGATGACTTCTGTGTTTCGTTTTCTTAAATGTTGACCTTGTACAAATGTATTGTAAATCCACTTCTGCAAGCCCACAGCCAGAAATCATGTGTGTTGAGGTTACCTGTTAATCTCTTGGCAAGCATGGACTTTGAGTAGCTGCAGAGGTTGTCTGGGTTTTAATGCTAGCTTTATCAGGTGACCTGCCAGTGAAGGAAGTTGGCAGTTTCTGAGTTCAGAGAGCAAATCATGGATCCTTGTGCAGTAGCATATTTTGGAGGCTGACATTAGGGGGATACAGGCCCTATATTTCTATTCATACATCTTGAGTGCATTATTAGGGGTGGGGGAACACATTTAGCTCTCAACTGCCTTGAATTACAATGGAAAAGCCTGCATTTGAGAAAGATCTGCCCACCACTCTGAAAGTGTCATAAGTGAGTTGTAAAGCTGGTGGGAGTTTGCAAAGCCAGAGGGAAGGCAGAGTAACTTGAAATGAAAACTAAATGGAGATTTCTGAATAAGAGACCCTTGAGAATTATGGTTGAGAACAAGGTCATTGTGAAGAATGAACAGCAGAAGCAGATAATGTACCTTCTTCCACTTTGCCAGATTAGTGCAATTATTAGTGTAAACATACACTAATAGTCTCAATTTAGTTGGGTCCTTACACTGTAGAATACTTTGGATTATGGTTAATGTACGTGAACAAATGGATTTTGAGAGTTTTTATAAACTCCTAAACAGGTTGTCTCAATGTGCCGAGAAACCACTCCAAAACCAGGAGGAGGAAACAGAGGAGAGAGGTATGTCAAGGCAGCACCTGACTGCTGGTGATTGGCATAGTCTTAAAATGCTGTACAAGTTCCACAGTTCGTAACTCCCACCTCATCCTAGCTGACATGAGGCTAGACAGTAAGGAAGAATAAAGCAACAGGCATGTTAGTAAAGGAATTACCAAAAGGAATGTCATGTTTTTAGTGAATGATGTGAGAAGGAAGTTTAATGGAAGAGATACAACTCCCTGATGACTATATGCACTTCCATTGGTCCCAAAGTGCTTCAGTAGAAACTTGAAATTGGGGCCTGATGACTGGATCCATCATCTGGAGCCCTCTTTGGCATCTCTCACATGCCGTGATGTACAGCAAGGTGGACAATGAGTTTAAAGACGCTCCAAGCTGTAGACAATCCCAATAAGGATTGACTGAAACTTTGTGTTGGTAAAAGAATTCTACAAATGTAGCAATTTTATGTGCATACAGGAACAGGTGTGTGGGAAAGCCAAGGCAGGGGTCAATACCAAGGGAATAGGAGCTTGGGCAGTTTCCTTGTGCCAGAGATGAGTTGCTCAAACTATGGAGCGACCTCTGAGGCTAGGGCTTTATAGGGCCTGGTGGGCCAATGCTGGATGTTGGGGTCAGTTGACTGGATGCTCAGACAGGTTGGTACTGCACTCCAGGTGGTGTCCTTGAAGACCAAGCCTTGGTCTGCCAGGCTTGCAGTGGAAACAGACCACTGATGCCCAGGAGGTCAGGTGCCAAATCGTAATTTCTGGGGTCCTGGTTTCAGAGGTCACACTTTACTCACAACATGAATGGAAGCAGATATGGCAGCCATCTTCTCACATAGTGAAAATGCCTTGCTTGGCAGTGGAACATCTGGACCCTTATATTCACCCCCAGTGTACTTTTAGGCCTGACCTACCCCAAAATCTCTGACTGTGGAATTGCTTTGTCCTCCCAAACATAGGATCAGTTGAGACCAGGAAAATGATGGTGAGGACAAAACAGGCTGCATTAAAAGCCAAGCCAGGAGGTGAAAGTTGTCTGCATTGAAAGCACAACTAAAAACATATAGAAACCATGGCAGGGAACTCTCCCACCCCCCACATGCACACACAAAGTATCCTCCCCCTGCCCCAAGGACTTTTACCATTTTTACAACACTGAAAAAATGCTCATGAAGATTATCTCTAGCAGTAGGAAAGGTAATTCCTTTGAATACTGTACAACACTCAAAATCAAGATGTATTTCTGCACCTAAAGCAGCCTTCCTCAATATGGTGCCCTCTAGAAGCTTTGGACTACGATTTCCAACAGCTCCCGCCAACATGACTAATATGGTTGGGGAAAGTGGGAGTTAGAGTTCAAAACCTCTGGAGGGCACCAGCTTGGGGGAGGCTGACCTAGAGGGTGTTGCCATCTTCATGAGGCGAGCCTACAGGGCCTTATTCATTTATGAATTGCTGCTTGCCTTTTTCTGATAACCTTTGAGATCCCAGAAACAACTATTCAGCATCTGTTGTCCTTTTGACCTGTGGCCTATTCCTTTTCACATTCAACCTGATCTGGAGATCTTGAACGCCTCCATGTTTTTGGTGACTTTTTGGTCAGTCCAATAAAGGTATTACACTGATACAAATGATTTAGGTGTTCAGTGTTTTCAAGGTTATTATAAAGTTTAATTTGATATCCAAATATGCTGCTAGTCCTTAATATCATGACTTTATGTGACTGTTTCTGTCCACATAATACACTTTCTCTTATTTACTATAAATTTTGTGGAGGTTTTGTTTTAAACATTTTTCCTTACTTCTCAGATGGGGAAAAAGAAACTAAAATATGTGATTAGATAGTATAAGATGCAGTAGTTTACAGCTCTCTAGTATTTGGTATATTTGCAATTTTGATGTATAAAACAAAGGTATCCTATACTACCAATCCAATATACTATCTATACTATCTATTCTATAGTTTTGAGTTTGTAATCTGTGCACCCTTACCTGGGAATAAGCTCCACTAAACACTAATATTTTTAGTTTTTTAAATTATTATTTTATATTGTTACTATACTTTTACACTATTTTCATACTATATTTTATGTATATTGTGTTGTGCACTGTGTAGAGATTTTAGGATATAAACAGTATAAAAATAGCGTAAATTTAAATAAACAGTGTGCGCTTTACTTTGAGTAAACATACATAATATTGCTCTATACATTTCCTAAGTATGTCAAATACTACATTTATATATAACAAGGTATAAATGATGTGTCATATGTTGTTAAAGCATTAAAATAAGTTTAAGTTTGTTAAGAAAATATTCATAACATATATTTCAATTTCTCCCCAAATATCCATTTTTTTCTTGGGGGAGAAACTGTTTCCCCACCCCAATGGCTTCAACATTTCTGGAAATCTTACATCTCTAAATACTGAGTGTTTCCCCCCCCCCCCCCCTTCTTCTTGGCAGGCATCTATGTCCAGGAGATGGCAGACACCAGCACAGCTAAACTGTATGCTGGGCTTCTAGGAGTTGGGGATGAGATCCTGGAAGTGAACGGTGTCAAGGTTGCTGGGCTGGGGTTGGCCCAGATCAATGAACTTCTGCTGTGGGCAGACACCCTCTCCGTTAGAGTGCTGAAGCAGAGGCCGGTTCGGCGGTAGCGAAGAAGCCCAGGGGCTCACAAGGGCTGCCTGAACATGAAGCTTCTACGGAGCAGTTGCAAGGAGCCTCTGGTGCCTTCTGGCCCTGCCTGGGACTTGGAGCAGAGCTCAATTCTCATTCCTGTATCAATGCCTTTTGGACGTGGTGCAGCCCAACCCCACGGGTTGTTCTGTCATGCAAGTTGGTGTGTGCTAAATACTTAATTTAGGCAAGGTTTTGGCAGACAATGTGGATCCCTCTCTCTCCACGATTAAGAAGCAGGAATTAGCAGGGGGTGTTTGGCACTGACCTACTTTCCCGCACACATTTGATGGAGTGACAGGGGCTTACCAAACTTGTAGTTAGAGAGTTATCTTTCCACTCCCAAAACATATCCCCACATTTCCCCCTCCCCCATTAAAACTTGAAAGTTGCTGGATCATCTTAAATTAATATTCTAAATAAAATAGGCTGGGTGGGTACATAAAGACTCTGAAAAGGTATTTAAGACACAATTTGTCCATTGCTCTACATCAAATTATATATCTTCTAATGCATCTGTTTAACATGTTGAAGAAAAGCATAGGTGCACCAGCAATGGATATTCCCCTCAGGAAGCTTCCAAAATTTGAAAGGTCTTTGATTCTGTTTTTGGTAACTGGCCCCCTCCACAAGGATGCGCTTTTGCGCCCGGTTCGGCGATTATGCGCATTATCGCGGAGGCGCTTTTACTCCTAATCCCTCTGCACGGGAGGCGGCGAGAGGCGGCGAAGCGCATTAATTCATGTCCAAAAAGCGCTTTACAAGAAGTTAATGCGCATAATCGCTTGTTCACACGGCGAAAATGCGCTTTAGCGGCCGGAGCAAAATAAAAGTCGCTATTTAACGCGCATTCGAAAATGCGCATTATCGGGGAGATAACGCGCCCGTACGCCTGTTTTGCGCTCCGCTGGTGTGGAGGTAAAATTTATAATGAGCCTTCAAGGCTCATTAAACGTCTCGTGTGGAGGAGGCCACTGTGTTAGTTGCATCCCTTGATGAAAGAGTAACTAATCTATACTGGAGGTTGCAGCTTGCCTGGGTCAGCTCTAAATCTGGCATGTCAACTACACTACAAATGTAAATCTTCAAATCGATGTATCAGTTGTTGTCCTGTTTAGGGGACTAAAGATCCCTATTAGAAAATTCTCAACCACCGACAAACTAATTCCCAAAGTTCTTTACAGGAAAGGTCCTAGAACTTGTAGTTTTTTTGGGGGGGAGGGCTAGACATCTTTACCAGAGACCACTTAGCGCTAGAGGTGTGAAGGCCCGGAAAAAAACTGGAAAAATTTGGGGAAACCCTATTTTTTCCTTCCAAAAATTATCATTTTTTCCCGAAAAAATCAGGAAAAAATGATAATTTTCAGGAAAAAAGGGGGGAAATGTTTTTTCCAGGCCTTCATAACTCTACTTAGTGCTCATGTTCTTTACAGAAATCCACAAAAATTCAAATCAGTTTATGTTGTTACAGACCATGTGCCCAGACTCTGTTGCAGCAGTAAGAGTTGAGGCCTGCCCTGGTGAGGAGCAGCCAATTCTGTGCAAAATGTGAGATGTTCAATTCCATTCACCTGGACGGAAGAAGGTGGGTGACTTTGTTTTCCCACTCCACCCCCACAAACTGGCCAAAATGGGGGATTTGTTTCCCCCTGCAGATTCTAGTATGCTGCACTTAAATAAGAATGTCTTAAAGAAGCGTGCTGGATCAGACCAAAGGTCTATCTAGTCCAGCATTCTGTTCCTAAAGTGGCAGCTTGCTTCCAATGGGGAGCCCACAAGCAGAACACAAGTTCAACACCACCTTCCTGCTTATGTTCCCAAGCAACTGGCATTGTCATCATATAGCCATCATGATTAGAAGCTCTTAATACTCTGAGCTATCAAAAGCTTCACTTTGGGGGAACCTTCCTCAGTAGTCAACAGGAAGCCCTCTCAGCCTACAATCCAATTCTAAAAACTAGCCTGGCCTTCATATTCCTTCCTCATGTTCAGCCTATGACAATGACCATTTTTTCAGGAAATACTAAACCCATTTCTGGGCTGTACAGTTTCAGAACTGAAGGTGTGGCTTGCATGACTGAATGCTCCTCAGTACAAGAAGATTGCATAGAAAATGGTGAGAAGGCTAGGCCACTATCCTCCCTGGAGTGCTAGTTTTCTGCAGGTAGACATTGTTTTGTATAGAATATTCCATTTTGTGAGCCCCTACCTCCAAGTCTGATATGGTACAGCCAGTTTACCACCTCAATGAGGATTAGCTCTGCATTTGCTGCCGTGGTGAAGATACACACTCTTCTTTGTTACGTGTCTTGGAGCCATCTTGCTTTCTCACTAGCCCTAAACGACCAGGTTCCCTCATGAGCCTTGCAGCCAAGAGCTGAATTTGACAGGAGAGGTCTCTGTTGCGAAGACTGCGCTGTGTACAGCCCTGCTCTGCCGCAGTGGGCTTCTCTGCAATGCCTCTCTACCTTGGTTCACAGTGTTTCTCTCATTAAATTATTTTTTAAACCAATGGTAACGCTTTGTGCATTAAAAGGAGGGTTAAGTGAAGTCAGGGCCTGCATTAGGGGAAGCCTTCGGATCTCTGTGCTCTAAACCTGAGGAAGTGGAGACTCTGCAGTGGTGAAGCCCAGATACTCTGTCCCTATTACCTGAGAAAGGAAAGGAATAGGAAGGAGCAGATGATGGGCAGGGTGGCTCAAAGCACTTTTGAGCCGGGCATAGAAAATCCAAAACACACTTCCCCCTCTCTCCTGCCTCCCACTCCTCCCACACACATGGGGAAACTTGCACTGCAAAGGCCTTTCTTTGCCGTGGTCCAGTGAATGGATGGTTGGCTGTGGGGCTCAGTGGGTGTTTCAGAGGTGTCTCGGTCTCCCATTGCTCATGTTCCCTCAGGAGGGGGGCTATTGGGAGGAGTGTTAACGATGAACACTGAAGTCTGGCATCCTTTCAAAATATCAGTCAAAGCCCAAGACTCCAACTGAATTTTGGAAGGGACACAATGTTGATGGTGTGTGTGGATAATAAGGGACCCTGGCCGAATGGGACAGGAACGTACCTGAAGGCGGTGACAGAAAACTTGGGGTTTCTGGCCCAGAACACCACAAAGCTTTGGAATTCTGAGGGAATACCAGACTTTGGAGTTTATACATAACACAACAGTTGGAGACCCTGTGTGATGTATACGATCCAGTAATGCATAGTTCCCCGTGGGCTCCCTCACCATCAGCTGCTTGGATCGGTAACTGGATCATACCGGACAGCCCTGTGGCTACCAGCTGTATTACTTGATCATGTTCATCCTACCCTCCAAGAATCTCAGGGTGCCATATCCTGAATTTATCCTGTTTTATCCTCAACCCTCCCTCCCTTTGTGGAATAGGTTGAACTGTGACAGAATAACTGGCCCAGGATAATAGCCCTGTGGGTTTCATGAACCTCAGGGGCTCTACGTCCAGACCAACTCCCTAGTGTGGAAGCTGCCTGAGCCACCCCGGCCACTACTCTGGCTAATGCAGCACAAAGGCTCACTGTTTGCCTCCCCCTTTTCCCCCCCTTCTTTTTAAGATGCCATCACACTTTTGTATTTCTGGAATTTTTTGGTGGGAAATGAGCCGGGGGAGCAACTGCCCTCCCTTAAAGCTACAGATTGGCTGAATGTGGCTTTGAACCCTGATCTCCAAGGCCTGATTCCCAAAGCCGCCCTTGCCACTTGGCCATCAAAAGAAGAAAAACAGTGTTTGGTTTTCTAAAACACATCTTGGCTTCACTGGCTGATCTGCTGAGTAAAGTGAAGCCCACAGGGCAGCTTTTTAATTCTGGGTGCCCAGCCAGCAAGAGGGGGAAACACCCTTGGGAAAAGGCCAGTGGTACAGCTAAAGGTGGACCTTGCTTGGGGCCAAAGTCCAGGGCTTCCCCAAATGACCACCTTTGAGAGTGCCAGGTGATAGGGGCAACAGCAGACAGGCCCAACTTCAGCACTTGGTTAACGTGGACAGGCTAGGTCCTACTGGGGCTGGCCCTGCTCACCATTGCGTTATTTCTTACTTGAAAAACCTCGTCGGGGGAGATGGACAGTCATGCCCATGGTTAAAGATGCTCATTTTATTATTTTTTTACTTCAAATATATATTATCCTTTTCTACATCAAAATGGATCTTATGCCCCAGTAAATGTGTTTAGCATCAGGGTAGCAGAAAACAACTCCCATCTTATTCCTGATAGTGCTATGATTGAAGGGAGTTTAAAACATGGAACTGCGCAGGCTCAAGAGTATTACTTTTCCTTATTTGTAAGCAGGATTGACAAGCACTGTGTTTTCCTCTCCCTCTGCTGTACCTGGAAGGTAGAAGCAGTAGTAAGCCTTGGAGTGAGGGGTGGGGTGGGGGGGAGAAGTGAAATGTGAGTCCTGTGCTTCACAACGGAAGTAATGCACATGGCAGTCTCAAGGGGACTCCCACAAGAACTATAAGTCAAGGATCTAAATTTACCGAGCTGCGCCACTGAAAAAGATGTGGGCCTCCATGTCCCTCCCCTGGGCTTGAGCTTGCCACACTGAAGGTGGTAGAGGCTGCAAGCAGATAGGGAATTGACTCAGGCCGATGCCTCTAGCATGTGTGTGTGTTGCTACGTGGTCAGATGGGCTGAGGGAATCCCATGGGACAGCTTGGGCAACACCACATGACAGTCTTACCCCATATAATTCAGTTGTGCAAATTGTTGCCGCTATGACTGCACCTGCATTGGAGTGGTCCTGGGCGAACTGTTGGATACAAAGTGCTGATTTTGGATCCTAAGCAGGTACGTATAGCCTAAATCAATCAGGTGTAAGGGAGCCAAAGATTTGACACATGTATTTCCTGCCTTTCTTCCAAGGAAAGTCATTCATATGACTCTTCTCCCTTCCCCTTTTACCCCCCTCCACCCAATGAGATACTTAGGTGAGACTGAGTGACAGAGACTGGCTCAAGGGAAATTGAACCCACCACGACATTGGCTGTTAAACACAGGGCTAGCATAGCGCTCTTATTCCAGGGTTATCACTGAGATTGTTAAGGCGGCTGCTGTAGCCACATAGTTGTGCATTTCGAATCATTCATGACAATCTCTCCCCACCCCCACAATCCTCTCCCCTCTGGCTGTGCCACAGCTGGGGATCTGGTGCACAGGGATATTGAACAAGCTTGTTCTGTGCCTGAAATATTATTTGTGCACTGAAGCAGGCAAGAGGGGCTTCGCAGTCAGAGGACACAGGAGAAGGATGCTGCTGCCAGATGGACAGAATGCCTTCCAGGTGTCCCTTCCTGAAAAGGAACCAAGAGGGCAGCTCGGGTTTAACCCTCCACTTGCCTTTGCTTAGCTTTTGCTATCAAATATTATCAATGTTTTGTTTGGACTACATGTTTTGGTTTGGGGGTTAAAGCATGTTCAGAGGAGGGCAATGAGGATGATTAGGGGGTCTGGAAACAAAGCCCTATGAGGAGAGATTGAAAGAACCAGGTATATTTAGCCTGGTGAAGAGAAGATTGAAGGGAGACATAATAGCACTCTTCAAATACTTGAAAGGTTGTCACACAGAGGAGGGCCAGGATCTCTTCTTGATCAACCCAACCCAGAGTGCAGGACACGGAATAATGGGCTCAAGTTACAGGAAGCCAGATTCCAGCTGGACATCAGGAAAAACTTCCTGACTGATAGAGCAATACGACACTGGAACCCATGACCTAAGGAGGTGGTGGGCTCTCCCACACTTGAGACATTCAAGCTGGACAGCCACCTGTCAGGGATGCTTTAAGGTAGATTCCTGCATTGAGCAGGGGGTTGGACTCGATGGCCTTATACACAGTCCATAGGGTAAGATGGCTTAGATAGAGGGGTAGAAATGTTAAAGCAAAGTGTTTTACCCATCACATGGAATGTAGCCATGGGTAGGACCACTTGATGCATTCCACATGGGGGCCTATGAGATTTAGTTTTGTCCTTGGAATTACATCTGTTTTTAATTCTTCTACGATTTACTTGCCTGCATAAACAACCTCCTCCCCAGCAAAACCACAACATAAATGGAGGAAATGGAGCATTTGTGTTAAATGGTTGAATATTTCTTTTCAGGTTACATCTTTGAGTTCACCATGTTGGGGCACATCCATAAGAAATTACATTTGCAACACCAACTGATGTAATAAAAAAACAACCTTGGACATCTGAGTCTGTTCATGGTAGTTGAGGAGATAAGCAGGAAAGCCAGTTATAAGTTAAGTAAGCATAACTACCACTGTAAGATGAGAAAATATCTTAAGTCTCATACCACAACCCTCCTATTTGCACCCATTTCCTTTCTTTAAAAAAAACAGGAAGTAACATTGTATACTAAGAATGCCTTGCAAGTGCAGCCTGTGTGCCCCTTCTTCAGTATTCTTGGGCACGTGGCCTTAGCACCTTTCTCTTTTATAAAGTAGGCAGTGTCCACACCGTCAAAACATTGAACACCATTTTTTGGGAAAAGCTGTTAACTTGTGGCAATAGTTCCACACCCAGTGCTAAATATTATATGCTAGAACTGCTGTGTGCATCTGCTGGCTTTCATTTCTGGCATATATCTGTGTGTGGCAAAGGAAGGGATACACTGATAATGGTTGAAAATAAATTGGAAAGTTCTATTTGGTACTGAGAATTAATATAAACTTTTACAAATTATGGTAAAGTAGTACTAGTATAAAACACTGGCAGCCATTCTCTTTTGGGTGGGATCTCATAAAGGTGGAGGTGTGGAGTGCTCCTCTTCAGGATGCCAGCCAGCTATGCCCAGCCTTTTCCAGAATACTCTATTCCATTTTTCCACTCCCAGTTTTCTCTCCCCATCCAGCAGTTAGTCATCATTCTGTACACACTGAGCATGCTCAGTCTTCACAGTGTGTTTTGGGGTGTCTCTCTAACCAGTTTTTTTCTTCTGAATATTTTTGTATTCCTTCAAACTTGTATGCATGTATGTATTTCTTGGCCACCCATTTCTTGGCAGGAGCCCACCCACGCTGTTAATACCTCCCTCTTGTGTATGGATGGCGCCATTTTGAGTTTGCTACTAGGAGTATAGGTAAATCTAAGAGTGTGAGAATGGGGTAGGCTGCAGTTCAGTGGTGAGGGAAACTAGGGCTTAGTTCGGACGACACTTTAGGCAACGGAAGGGGGAAGAGGCAACCGTCAGTTGTGTTGCTTATTGTGTCGGGTGTCGGGCGACACACAACGCACACACAACCGACGGTACGTTATTAAGCAACGGAAAAACAACGGGCTGCTCCATTGTTTTTCGGAGCCCCGCTGCTTATTATGAAGCAGCGACTTTGAGCTGCGCAACAGGGGGAGGGGCAACATGTCGTGAGGAGGGCACTCCAAAAATAACGTACCATCCGTTGCCTCTTCCCCCCTCCATTGCCTAAAGTGTTGTCCGAACTCAGCCTAGTGCTGCATACACTTAGAGGCATTTTTCTTCAGATACTCCAGGGCTCAACCCTGGTATTGCAAACGTTCCTGGGCTGTGCCTTTGCCAGACATATAAGCCCCGGACAGACAATGCCCTCTGCTTGTAGTTTGGGCAGAGTTTTTGTTTGTGAGGCGAAATGGGAAGGTTCAAAAAAGGGAAAGGCTACAAGACCTCACCCACAGTGCCTGCAAGCGGTCTGTTTGTGTTTTCTTGCAGGAGCCACTGGGTAGGTGTAGCTGGTGTCGCTCCCACCGGCAAGAGGGGCCCTCGGCCACGTCCCACTGCCCCCTTTCTCGGGCCTTTATCACACGGGCGGTGTTATCCACACCTGCTGCGACTTCGATCCAATTCTTTCACACGACGGCCTCCCCCTCACACTGCTCTCGCGCCCCGAGTGCTCCGTTTCCCGTTCGAAGTATCCCTGAACGGGGATCGTCCATTTTCTCCCCTCCTCCTCCGCAGGCTTAGCTGAGGGATCGGAGCAAAACCGACCACGTGTGATCAAAAGGCTCCACTCACATCGGAAACGGAGGGGGAACCCGCAGAAGCAAACCGGGTAGGTGCGATGAAGGCCTTGCAGTGCTTTTGTGGCCGGCACTTTGTGGCACTCCTCTCGCTCCTCAGGGTGAGAGAACAGCAGGGTGGGGAAGGCGTCCTGCGAGTCCGGCGCTGGAAAAGTGGATCAAAGTCGCGGCGGGTGCGCATCAAACCCTGCTTGTGGTGACGCCCTTAAGCGTCCTGTCTTGACGGCTTTTCCCAAAACCCTTACAAATCCAGCCGGGGCCTAACAGCAGGGAGGGCATCTTGCTCCAGTTGCCGGTGGCTTCCGCTGGCACAAAAGCGAGTGGGGATGCAGCAGGAGCAAGGCTCTGGGCCAAACCATTCTGGGCTGGCAGCCAAGCCAAGAAGCCACCTGCCCAGCTCCAGCGCTGCCTCGGCTCTTCCCGGCCGCACCCCCAGGATCTCGGCTGCTCTCCATGGCAGGGAGCAACTCTAGCTTTTGTTCTCAGTCGTCTCCCAGGAGCGCATATTCCAATGCGAATGGCTCCAGGGTGCCTGGACAGATTGCTTGGCTGTTCTCTCAAATAGAGGGGGAAGGCGAAGGGGGGGGCGGGGGAGGGCGAAGTGGGGGGACGCTCTTGGCTTCTGGCAAAGCTTTTCTTCTCAGGAAAGAGCCTGTGAACTAGAACGAAATTGCCTCCCACTCTTCTCTTGAATTGGTATCTTGCTTTTGTCCTGGGGGGGGGCTGTTCTATCTCTGGCGCTAAAATGGTCTTTGAAGAAATACGGGGGGGGGGGGGGAGGATGCAAGGGTATGGCTGCCATTTTTGATTCAGTAGCAGAAGGATCAGGGCCGTGCAGAGCTGCTCATATATGCCCAGGCCGGATGAGAAGTGTGTGACCCCCCCTCCCCCATTTCAAACTGCTCATTAAGTATTTTTTAATCAGTGGCTCTGATTCGGTGCTAAATACATCTATGAACTAGAACGATTGATAAAAAAGGTAATGGGAAGCACTTTGATTCAAGATGCAAGCAAGACATCACTTCTTCACCTTCAGAATTTCACGACGGACAGCTTCTGCGCAGTTCCCGCAAGGCGGGCTCCTTGCTTCTCGATGGGCCGCTTATGCTATGGAAGCAGTAGCGTAAGCTGGGGTGGACCTCCTCGTCAGAGTGCCCCCTCAAAATTGTGGGACCCGGGCCAATTGGCCCCACTGCCTCTCCCCCTCTGCACGGCCCTGGGAAAGGGTGGGCAATATTTGCAACAATGTCTGAAGGCTTGCTCTTGGGTATATCACTCATTCTCTCTTACAGTGAACTCAGGTGGCTGAGCGCCGATAGTTTTGGAGCCAAAACAGGGCCACTGAGGAAAAAAAGGAGGGAGGGATTAGAATGCTCAGGTGAACTCCAAAGTATGCAGAAATACAAAATATTTGCATGTACATGGGGGTGGGTGAGTTCAAGATGATGGGGGGGGGAAATGGAGGAAGTAGGGAGGAGCGAAATGGTCTGCTTAAGTCCCATGCCTATTATATAGCATCCTGGAGCAGGGCATGGCTGCCTGGAATTCTGTAGGGGAGAGATCCTGTTAGCAAAGAGGATATGCTGCACAATTTTGTATCAGGTCCCGTTTGTTCAAGATTGAACTGCAAAAGCAAAGACTGTTTTAGAGAGCACTTGTCATTTACATGTTTTCTCCCTCAGAACTACAACCTACCCAGGTAAGGGTACCTCTAGATGGCTTATTTATGCTTCCTTGACTTTGCTCTGATGGCATTTTGGACAGATGAGCAGGGTGCAAATCAGACGTCTATGCGATTTAAAGGGTCCGTTAATGAGCATTTCCAAGGTGTCGATTTACAGCGACTTAAAAATTTTCTCCACAGTTTGAGCACATTTTTGTAATGTAACCAATATTGACCATTCGCTTTAATGCTAATAGTGGGTGTAGTTTGCTGGGCAGGGCTGGCGATGTCATGAGCGAATGACCACCCCTTCTGTTTCTCTACCTGGCCACCCCTCCCACTTCTCCATTTACGTGTTGAGGTTCTGAGCAGATTCACTGTTTAGATATGTTTGCCTTGGTACATCGTTGAGTGTCGTGATGGCTGACTCTTGCAAAAGGAAGGCGGTTGGAAAAAGGATGTGCGCTGTTCGAGTGTAATTTGAGGTCCGCTAAGGCTTCGTATCTACTCCAGTTCCCTCCCCCCCCCGTCTTGCTTTACCGGTTGCCTCCTCTTCTAGTCCCCCCACCATATGCCTGTAGATGCCTTTGTTCTTGATCATCATTGTTACTAGTAACCTCACTCTGGTTTCTGCCAGGACATGCTCTCAATTTGTCCCAGAAGGGCTACAATTCAAGCCTCATTGAACTCCGTGGGGCTTACTTCTGAGTAAATGTGTGCACACTTTGGAATTGACATGGCTGTGATCCTCTTGCACGGGGTTACACTTTGGGAAAATGCGGCATGATTTTTCACAGTAAAGTTTATAGATTGTTTATTGCTATCCAACAATTTTGTACCAAATCTCAGTAGCGAACGAGAAATAATAATAATAATTAAAAAAAACACTGACAATAAAAAAAATCTTAATGACTGTAAATGCAGAAGCAGGGAAATTATGAAGGACGCAGCACAGGATCCATCACGGCAGGGCAAGTGTGCACGTCCAACCTTTACAAATCGAGTTCACAGGCGAAGAACCACGAGAGCAACGGTAACCGGTAACCAACGGCGGGAAATGCAGGTGGGTGGTACCAAAAGCCACTAGGGTGGTCCTTTCCTCATTCAACTCTGATGCGAATGTACGCATATAAACAATTGTAAAGCCCAGTATACAGAGCCAGTAATTCGACAGGGCTATCGTCTATCGCTAATAGATGTAAATTCGAATAACTGAAAATGCACATATTTGGAGAAACAGGCGTCATACTGCTGTCATATAGAGGGACCCTAAGTCTCTTACATGTTTACAAGCCAAGGGATTTGTACCTTCGGCATGGCCACTTAGTACACAGATGCATTTAGTTGTTGACGAATGTGTAGAAACAATGATCTGGCCAGAAGTGTGAGAAGTGTTTCTAAGTAATAAACACGTCTGGCATGAAATATTGGTGTGCGTGTCTGTGTGCATGTGCTTGAATGATGCCCCTTGCCATTCCTACATCATGCCCCCCCTGTGTTGGACAATTCAGCTCTCTTAGGGCTTGGCAATAGAACCAGAAGGCCAGCTTTTGCAAGGAAACAAACATCTGCCAGTATAAAAATGGGAAGTGTGCTTTCTACTCCCGCCGTCTTCCAGGCATGACACACATTCATGAGGCCATGAAGAGGGGAAACAGTGCTGCAGCTAGTATCATGTTGGAGCTTCCAAGCCATAGGCTTTGTGATGCTGTCATGGAGTAAGGGAATAATGGCCTTCTTACAGGCAATCTGTCTGTGAAGAGTGTTGTTTGGATGTGGGAGGTTGAGGTTGAAATCCCCACTCAGCTCTGAAACAGACTTTGCTCCAGGCAAGTCACTGTCTCAACCTCAGCTTACCTCACAGGGTGCTTGTGCAGTTAAAATGAAAGGTGGTGGAGATAAAAATGTATCAGCGTTATCCTATCCTTCATGGCAGTTCTTATGAAGCACTACAGGTACATTGGTGAAGGTAAACTTGCATGAAGGGGAGATACGCATCTGCAAACGCATAGCAGATGTGTGGCACCCAAGGGGTTTGGTCTCTAAATGTCCCCAGGTGTTGGATCAGTTAAGGGAGTATCAATGCTTGGTGTCTGTTCATTAAGTGTTTGGAAATGGAAAAAAATGAATCAAAGCCACTTTTTTTCCTCTCAAGCTTTTCCAATAGCTGCAAAGCTCCCATCAGTTGAAATGCAACCCAAATTCCACAAGTGGTAAATCCACCTCCATTTTTAATACTGTAGAGCAAGAGCCTTTTTTAATACAACCAAGATTCCACAGCAAGAACAGGAAATAGCGGTTGACATCATTTCAGAATTGCACTATTTATTTTAGTTGCCAGGGGTAAAATCCTCTCCGCCACGCAATGCCTGCTTGTTTTCACCCAGGGATCTATGCTGCAGTCCTTTTGCGTTATCTCACACTCAGATTGCCAATTTTTTTTCCCCACTGGAAATGTTGGCCACAGATTATCTTCACAGTGCATTTAAAAAATCGATCTGAAGTTGTTTCTTCTGCATTGTTTGAACTTGCTGCTAACCAGTTCAGAGCCTGATATTCAAGTGGTTTGAACAGGTAATTGACAAAATTTAGTATGACGTAACTGGTGCTTCACAAAGATCTGATTGCCCTCTTTCCAATAAAAGGAACTGCCCCTTCAATTTTGCTTGCACGCACAAGCAAAATGGCAAATATTTTTCCACTGTGGTTGTTCCTCCTCTTGTATAGCAGGTCCAAAGGAGGTTAATAGTCTGAGTGATACATAAGCTAGACCTTAACAGCACTACATTAACTTGCCATATAATGAATAAATGAAACGGTATATTATTGCCCAGATGTTCTACTCCCAACAAACCTATGCAGGGAATTGATTAAAACACCACTTCCTACATGTTTAGAAATAGAGAACGCCCTTTCTGAGGGGAGGGGTGAAAGGAAGATTTGACCCTCCAAATGCTAGCTAATTTGCATTTCTTTACACAGAACTTTAGATATATAGAACAGGCTGATGGGTGTGGTGGTTGGGGACATGAGTAAGAAAAATAGTTCCTTTCTTGCAGCTTCCAAACAGCAGACTGAGATTGGGAGGGTGACATGCCTAAGGCCACCGTACATATTCATGGCTAAGGGGAGCTTTCAACTGAAGCTGTCCTTACTTGCAGTTTACACTCTTAGCATGGCTTCTCCATTGTGTCTCCACCACCTGCTTGTCATATCCATGTGGGTAGCACTACACCTAGATCATGCGGATTGAGAGAAAAAGAATTCTCTCCCCACACCCGCCCCCCCTTTGCTGTTCCCTGGCATCTGGACAATTTTCACTGAATCCAGTTGAGTGCGAATTTAACTCTGGTCTTCTTTTGCGGCATTTGAAAAGGGCTTAATGGATGGTAGAATGCTAACTCGAGCCAGAATAGTGGAAAGAAAAGGGGTGATTTGGCTTAAGCAGCATTCGACAGGTTTTCAGCTTGTAAGATAACCATAAATTTACAAGAACTAGCAACTGCTGCCTGCTATCGCTGTTCGCACATAGCCCCTGTGGCTGCTGGAGTTCCTTGACGCATATAAAGTAATGGAACAATAGAGCAGGTGTCTTAAATGAAAAAAGGACGTCATTAAGAAAAGCCAAGCAGGGAGCTATTCATCTACTGCCACTTGTTGTTGCACGCAATGCACTGGCTATGCCTGAGCATGTCAGGAAAGTCAGTGTGAAGGAGTTTTTCAGATTGACTGGAATGTCCCAAAGTTATATCTTATGACAGAAGCCAAAAGCATCACAGGTATCAATATGTTAACACCTGAGGAATGTATTTTTTTCTGAATGATAGCCAGAGGCTAGTTATATATTTTACTGAATGAAAGGTGTGTCCAGAACAGTTACTCTCGCAGGGATGCAGCAAGCAACCTCCCACAAGGACAAGTCAATGTGGCACAGCCCTGCAGTGAATGTGATTGAATGATCCAGTCACTCCCAGGGCAGAGTTCCAACAAAATCACTTACCCTCGGCGGAGGCTGAGAGGAAGGGAGCCTGCTCAGAGTCTCATGGGAGCCTGGAACGATTTCATTGTCCCTCACAGCCCACTAGCGCTTATCATACTTGTGTGGCATGGCCTTCAGTTTACAAATGGCCGCCTCTTTCTAAAACACCTTCACTATAATCATGTTTCAAGATTCATCCCATTAGTAATACAGTTCAAAGTCTCATTTAAGGCACGTACAAAATGCAGTAGAAATTTAAAAAAATGAGCAGTTTCTCGTGAAAGAGGATGGGTCAGTATATTCTGTCAGCATTTTGGAGTGGACGGTCAACTCTTGTGCTTTGCTGGAAACACCTGGAAACAGCTTTGTCCTTCCTCTGCAGGGGTGAGCCGAAGAGGCATCTTTTTGTTTTTGAAAGAAAGTCTCAAAACTCTTCTAACCTCACATCTAAAATTAGCTGTTTCATGGAATTTGGTTCAGAACAAAAGCTTTGCCTGTTCTGAAGTGGCAGCCACAGAAGAATTGTCCACACATACAAAAGTCCCCTTTGTTACAGAAGTACTGAGAAGCCAGCCCCATTCAGAGCCACAGAGACTTTTGTTAATTCAACGCTTACCCACTTTGGCAAGGGGGTGGCGGTATTAAATACAAGCATGATTTAAAGGGTAAAGTACAGAATTCACTTTAAGGGGCACAGTCGAAGACCATTATAGTATGAAAGACCATTACAGTGCGGATCTCTTATAAAGCAGGTAGAGTGGAGGCAGTCTACTTAAAATGTAAGTGTTTAGACATAACCAAAAACAAAACCCAGGGTTTTTTTAAAAAAAGAAGTTAAAAATGCCATTAAAGAGGATGTATGCCACAAAATGCTAAAATACAAGAACAAGGTCATTTCTCACTAATGAGCAAGCTTTTAAAATGCAGGCTGAAACATCTGTAAGTAATGGATAGGAAGATACCCTTGGAAAAACCAAAGAGCAAAGAACATCTAGTCTTTCAACAATTAGTGTCTACGGGTGTTGAGTACAATGTAGATTTTCTGGAACATGGGAACACCTGTCCTCCCCATCATAGAAGGGATGAAAACGGAGGGCGGGTGGAGGAGAGAGAGAGAGAAGCAGTTGTGTTCAAAAGTTCCACCTTTAGGGTTCCCATTTCCATATGGAATCGCATGGTGAGGAACCTCTCCGCATCTGCCAGGAAGCCCCAGCACACTGCTGAAGTGCGAGGGCGGCCACGGCAGGTGGAGCATTAGCCAGGCCAGCTGTCCTTTCCTGCTGGCTGCATGAATTTCGCCCCCTTAGACCATTCCCCCTGGTCCTGTGCTCACATGTTTCGGGGGAGATCAGTAGTGACGATGAGCCTTGCTCTGTCTCTCTCTCTCTCACTTGTGTGTGTTATTTATTGTCAACTGGCTGTGCCAGAATTTCATTTCTTTTCTTAAATCATGCAGACCAGTCCCAAACATGGAGCACTTCTTTCCAAGAAATGGTTGCAAATTCCCAAATTTGCAATTACATTTGGAAAAAGCATCTTTTGTAGAGATGTGCACTTTGAAATATCAGTAAACTTTCAAAGAAACTAAATCCCTCTTGCCTATTCAAAGATGGAAGTGCTGGCTGTTTCAGACACATCCCTTTCAGACCTAGATCAGGTCATTGATACATCAGTATTTCTAGTCTACACAGAAGTGTAAGCACCACCCAACAGAATCATAGAATCGGAAGGGCCTATGAGGCCATCAAATCCAACCCCCTGCTCAATGCAGGAATCTACCTTAAAGCATCCCTGACAGATGGTTGTCCAGCTGCCTCTTGAAGGCCTCTAATGTGGGAGAGCCCACCACCTCCCTAGGTCATTGGTTCCATTGTCATATTGCTCTAACAGCCAGGAAGCTGTTCCTGATGTCCAGCCGGAATCTGGCTTCCTGTAACTTGAGCCCATTATTCCGTGTCCTGCATTCTGGGTTGATCGAGAAGAGATCCTGGCCCTCCTCTGTGTGACAACCTTTCAAGTGTTTGAAGAGTGCTATCATGTCTCCCCTCAATCTTCTCTTCTCCAGGCTAAACATGCCCAGTTCTTTCAGTCTCTCCGCATAGGGCTTTGCTTCCAGACCCCTGATCATCCTCACTGCCCTCCTCTGAACACGCTCCAGCTTGTCTGAATCCTTCTTGAAGTGTGGTACCCAGAACTGGACGCAATACTCAAGATGGGACCTAACCAGTGCTGAATAGAGGACAATCAATACCTCACATGATTTGGAAGCTATACTTCTATTAATACAGCCCAAAATAGGTTAACTACTCCACTAATTTCAACCAGATCACTCTTCTGGTTGAAATTAGGTGAGACAGCATGCTGTGGATGTGCCAAGGGTTGACTCCTTCAGCTTCCGATTCCCTCAGTGAACGTGTAAACTAATCAGAACTGAAGAGAGTTCAAAAGCCCTTAGCCTAAGACTAACCTATGTAACAACACCAAAAAAGCCCATAGAAGGGGAGGGGAAACAGGTGGACCAGCAGTTTCAACCTGAAGTGAAAAGCAGGGGACCTAAACTGATCTCAGCTGTGCAAGCAGGCTACACCCAGTAGGATGTAGAAACATTAGGTTTCCATCTTGGGAGTACGTAGCGCCAGGGATGAAAGCCCTCCCCAACTCAAGATCTGGTATAAACGTTTGGGAACCGTGCTCTAATTTCCAGACAGCTCCACCAAATGTCAGTTTAGCAAAAACGACGTTGAAATTATCCACACATTAAAGGGCCGTGCAAAAACAGAAAACAAAACATATAACTAGTAAAACCGCAAACAACCTTTTCAACCTCCCTCTTGCCAGCCTGAATTGTGAAGGATGAGGGCAAGAAACAGGCTCTAGGTACCTATATCTATACATCTCCCAAGCATTTTGGATCTTGTGCAGGTCACGAAGGAGATATGGCCAGACATGAATCTCACTGGTCATAGGAGATTGTAGCTCAGATTCCACTCTGTGCATGTAAAAGTGTGCTGTTGGCATGAGGCATTACCGCTAGGCCTGGCAGTTTGGGGTTCTCAAAGGAAAAGGAGTCCCAAATGGGGAATGTTAATGTCTAAGTAGCAATGGTGCTGTCGGGACATGACTTTGGGGCAGAGATCCAGGGCCCCACTCAGCAGAATGAGGAGGGACTCTCAAATACAGCACGGCTGGCTCACCGTATTTTGAAGTCAGTGAAGCAATACACCCCCCTCCCTCCCTCTCACACACACACACCACAACCACTGTCCAAAGTCTAAAATTAGCTAGCTGCAATACTGCTAACAGACTGACCATGGGAGGGGATATCTTCTTTGGGGGGGGGGGGGGCTGGTTTAAGCAAGCCACCTGTGACAAAAAGGAGGGGATGAGATTCCTCTCACACCTTTGATGGGCCTCAGAGGGGGAGGGAGCCTGGAGCATCCAGGGACAACCATGATTCTATCTGTTTACTGGCACATGATTCCACTACACTATCAAAATGACAAAATTAGGCTTAAAAGATTAAAACCACAGTGGCTAAATTATTAGCCCAGGATTGGAATGATGATGAATGGCTAGCTTCCATATACTTTTGGGACTGTGCTTTGTTTTGCCCCAGCTGTTAAGTTTCTAAAACATTAAAGGGGCAGTACAGCTTTTAACATCCTATGTATACTTGTGCATCTAGTGAGGCATATCCTCCTTTAATGTGCACAAGTTATACACACAGGACAGAGTGAGGCCCTCTCACCAAACAGAAACAGCTGTTAATAAAAAGCAGCAGAAATGAGGGAACAGGCCCCCTTTGGGCAAGACTTCCAAAGCCCCAAATATTTCACACAAACAAAGAGCAGGCAAGATTTTAGCTAGCTTCCTACTTTGCAGTGCAGTAAAGCTGAGGTTAAAGCTCTGAAAATTAGAGTCACACAATAGTTGCCTAAGGTGGGCCAGCACAGTGTAGTTACGGTTCAGACACATAACAGTAGGTTTTGCTCATGGTTTGTACTAGCCTGCTAGAACCAGATGTGCCTCACTAAATGAAAGCTGAGATCCATACTATCAGCCCAGGATCCAGACAGGCACAGGGTTTGCTGCGGCTGCATTTGCAAGAGCCCCTGCTTTCAAGACGTGCCAAGACTCACATTCATTTCTGTTTCAACACGCTCTGGTTCAAGCTCTCCCCATTCCATGTTTCTGTGTTTCAAAGGTCTGAGCATGCATTGTCCTGTGTAGTTATTTAGCATTTCAATAGTTGGGCACACTGCTATTTCTCCTTGACGGTTCAACTGCACGCTCCTGTTCTGAAGGAAAACTGAAATACCCAAAATGAAAATTAAGCGACTGCTTTTCTTGGCCCCTTCCTCCAGCCCTTTGAAGATCCCACGGTTCTTTGCAGGGCAGGGCTGCAGGGCTGCTGGCTTGTGGAAAGAACCCTGCCGGCAATGGAATTCTTTCACGCAAGGGGGGGGGGGTGTTTCGTGGTCTGCACATGTGTGTGTGTGTATGCTGGTTTCTGACAATGCCAAGAGTCCTGTTTTGACAAGGAGAAGAACGGCATCTGGAGTGCTTCCTGAAAATGGCTCACACCTACAACAGGATGAAAATGTGACCAGGCCTTGGTTTCTTCCACTCTGAACCATCTATCTTTACAGAGTAGCACAGAGCAACAAAGCTTGCAGGAACAGCTTCCTGCGATAGCAGAGTTTGGGCATTTGTTAGTCATCCATTTTTTCCCTCAGGCAAGTTGGTGAGGATTATGGGCAGAAGAACCATGAAAGACAGACTCATGCCCCAGATGTCTATCCGCAGAAGAGCACAGGATCAAGCTCCCAGAACAGGTTTTCTGTGATGGGAATTCTCTCTGGTGGACAGAAACGGCATCTGAGGTTTCATCGAGGAGGGAGCGAGGGAAAGTCCCTGAGCTCGAATCTGTCACACCACAAAAAACAGGATCAGCACCACCACCAGGATAACAAAGAGAATGATAATTGCACACCATTGTCGCCGATCTGCAAAAGAACGTGTATGCGTTAGTCCTTTGCTTTCCAGAAAGACCGAAGTAGGGAAGCTCTTCCCATAGAGTACCGTGCTAGGATCCTAACTAAGGCCAGAAAAGCCAGCAGTGGGAGAGGACATGGCATTAATGGAAGACTTTTTGGAAATGGCAACATTTGGAACAATTCAAAAGAATGAATGTGGCACACGAGTGCGCCACCAAAAATGTGTTCCTTGGGATAACTTCTGTGACTCCCTGGGCATTGAGCCTTGGACTCAGTGCAGCGGATTCTACTTCAAGGAATATGCTTTGGAACCTTGGCATGTTGCAGGGGATTTTGAGGCATGTGAAACACATTTCGCATAGCCCCACCAGCAGCCCAGTGAAGTGCGAGGATGCCCTGGAACACTTTCAGAAATCCCCTCTGCCTCCACCTTGCAAGGGAAGCTCCACAAAGCTATGACAACACTGTGTTTTGGCCAGGAATTATTTATTCTCATTGATGAGCCTTCAAGGAACCTAAGATTTTTCTGGAATACAATTTGAAAGCAACTAGCCTACAGCATCACTTCAGAGAGAGAGAGAAATACATCCTTTCCTCCCACTCTTCTGGAAGATGAAGATCTCCAGGAGGGCCTGGGGGATGGCAACTGAGCTGGAGTTCTCAGTATCCTTCAACAAGAAGAATGAATGGAAAACCTTGAGGAAATGTGTGAGATGAGAAGTTGAAAGGAGATGTGCTGGTGTGCTTAGAAAAGGAAGCCCAAAACAATGCTTCCACACCAACAGGGTGGCCATGGAGTTTGTATAGCTGCCTTCGTTGAACCTGGGTACGCAGACCTCTATTTAAACCCACAATCCGAGAAGCAGTCAGAAACCTCAGAGGCTGCTCATATACTTCTGAGGTTTACTTCAACACAGGGGATCAGAAAGCTATGAGAAGCTTTAGAGCAGCAGGGATGGGCAATTCAAAGGCCCTGCGAGCAAGATCCATCGTGCCACATGAGGAGCTTCTGTGGTCACAGGAAGCTTTGTTGTGTAAGGCTGGCATAGGTTCTAATGCCAGGCACGTTCTTCATTTGAGCTGTTGTGAAATCTCTAGTGTTCACCATTCCTGAGAATCTTCTTTAAGCAGAGACCGAGGAGGGGGAGCATCAAATACCTTACTGGAAACTAATCATTTCTCTCCACTGCATGAACGAATATTATTCTATTTGACTTCTGTGAGTAGCATTTGCTTTCCTCGAACGACAGTGCCACACTGCTGCTGCCTCCTCAGCAACTCAGGCAAACACTAGTTGCATCAGCGTTCCACTCCTCTAGTTTGGGACAAGTGGTTTTCTACGATGGCGCCAGCAGAGGATGTGGTGTCCCCCCCATTCCTACGCTCAGATGCTCCTTGCTAATCAGGAGAGGCGACATCCTATTTCAGCCCCCTGCACTCACAGAAGACTCGATGCTTTGTTCTACATCTCCTTTAGAGTCTAGGCTACTTACCACTGGTCATGTGGGACACTTTTGCAAGCTTTTTCATAACGTTGTCTAGTCGTGACTGAGTGCTGTCCAGCTCATGAGAGAAGTCGTCCAACATGCTGGAGCCACAGGAAGAAAGAGGAAAGAGTATCCGATTAAGCTGTGGACTAAGCTTTCAAACTTAAGACTGACCTTGAAACTTAACATGGGAAGAAAGGACAAATCTGGTAACTGCACAGCACAGTCGATAGGGAAATGGAAGGTCACTTGAAGCCTCTAACACCTAAAACAACAGTAACACCCTGACTGGAGCTGAGGGGACCCCAAAATAGCTTTCGATCCAAATACCTGAAGGAGCGCCTTCTCTCATACCAATCTGATCATGCTCTAAGGTCCTTTTCCATGTGCCTCATTCGTTGGAGATGTATTGCTCAGTCACATGGGAAAGGGTGTTCTGGGCAGTGGCAGCCCAGTGATGGTCTGCCCTCCCCCCTCCCTCTCTCTCACACACAGATGTCTACAGTCCACTATCCATTCGACCTTTTGTGACACTCCACCCCCCACCTCCCTCCTTCCATATTCCCTGTTCCCCTGGCAACCCCCCCCAATCCCTTTCCTTAATCCTGATGGAGGCAGCAGCCATAGTTCAGCAAAGCAATGGGAAGCGAAGGGAGGGAAGCGCACCATGAGCTCAGAGCCCCAACCACAGCACACAGTCTCTCGCCACCACGCTCCGTGGTTTAGCTCCAAGCTTGTATGTGCATCTCCTCCTCCTCCTCGCTGTCCGCTGCCACCACGGACATTAAGGAAAGGAATGGGTGAGACAGCGGGAAACAAAGGGAGGGAGGGAGGGAGGGGCACGGGCAAGCTCAGCGGTCCAACCACACGCCACCATGGCTGAGGCATCTTTTGGAAGGATGCTCTGACCACCGCATTTCATGGCTGAGATTCCACACTTGGAATGTGTGGCAGGGCCAGCCCTCCCATCAGGCGGGATGAATCCCCTGCCTCAGGTAGCGGGACAGGAGAAGCGGCGAACTGCACGCTTCTCCCCGCTGCCGGGCGGGCCTGCTGCCACCCGCCATGTTTTTGACTTTCACCTCACTACCCCATTGCTGCTGCTGCTGTCCACTCTGCAGATCCTCTCAGAGCGACTGGCTGAGGTCCCTGAAGAGCCGCGTTAGCCAGAAAAGCGGCCGGCACAACCCAAACGCCTGGCTCTGAGGGGCCTTTCCTTAGAGCCAGGCACTGTGGGAGCAGGGATGTCCGCAGAGCTCTCCTGCACCATGGGCAGTCTCAGGGGACGTGGCTCCTACAATGCCTGATTCTGAGGAAGGGCCTCCTCAGAGCTAGAGATCTGAGCTGAGCTGGCCTCTTTTGACAGCTGACACAGCTCTTCCGAGGGCAGCAGCAATGGCAATGGGAAGGCAGGTGGGAGACGCTGTGTAGGGGGGAGATACAGCACAGCAGGGAGGTTGAGTGGAGGGGGGGGAGATGCAGCGTGCAGAAGGGGATTTGGAGGAGAGTCACGGCAGGCAGCTGTGGGGGGGGGGCTTGGCAGGTGGGAGACACGGCATGTAGCTCTGAGGGGAGATGGGAGTTGTGGCCGGGTGGGGAGGGGTGGGGAGGCGCAGCAGAGGCACACAAGAGAACTTACGCTGGCCCTGATGCATGGCTCCCTCTCCCCCTGCTTCCTGTTGCAACGGATTCCGAATGCTGCCTCCAAGGGGATTAAGGGAAGGGACAGGAGGAGATGCTGGGGGCTGCATACAACAGGGCGGAGGGCCTGCAAGCTGCACCCCTAGAGTATCTTTCAGAAGAATATGGTAGTGTGAGTCTTCCGGCTCGAGAGCTACTGCCGTGTTTCCCAGCACCCCTCGCACAAAGCTTTATTCAGGCAATAAACGTCTCCTCCCACCTGATCAATTTTGCTCATTTTCCTTTCGGAACTGAAGCTTGAGCAGTGTCGACGGGGCAGGAAATTTGAAAAAAGTTTAAGGCCCAAAGCTTAAATAGCAATACATTTCCACTGCGCCAAACAGGCAGGGCAGGCCCTCGACTAGCAAGATGACGGACAGCCCTGCTCAGCCAATCAGTGTGGCGTGAAGGCGCAGCACATGGTTAAGGCTTTGCTGCCAGCGGGGGGGGGGGGGGAGGGCGACAGAGGCAGCCGATCGGGCATGTGAGGGAGACCCACCGCTTGCAAATTTCAGAGGGGATTCAGTATGCATGAGTCACAGTTGCATCATTCATGAGCCACTCTGTGGTAAAAGTACCGAGGGGTAAAAAAGCAGGAAAGCAGCAGGACTAGCATCCACGGCGACATGGCCTTTACTCTGGTATAGTGAGAGTCCCATGGAAAATCATCTCATTGCCTGATCCCTGTATAAGACTGCAGGGTAGCAGGGAAAATAGTTTGGCTCCTTCAAAGTGTTGTTTGTTTAACAATCATCCCAAGGAGGAAAGCAAGGATTGAATAGCCCCTTGGCCTGAGTTAAGTCCCTTCTTATCAACAGGGCCCATATGCTGATCTTTTCACAAAAACACCAGAGGCCTCTTGTGTTCTAGAGGTTGCAGAGAAAATGTGCAGCAACTGTCTCCCAACAGTGACAGAGGCTTTGGGTTATTACCTTAAAAGCACCTGTGGGAGGGCTTCCACCTTGAACAGAGATGAGGGGGATGCTTAACCCTTTCTCACTCCAGCCATCTGTCTCTTCACAGTTGGGCTGCCTCTACAAGAGCGATTTAAAGCTCTTTCAAGGCACACTACAAATTTGACCTCTACAAGAGCAGAGCGCAAATCGGGAGCTGAGGCGCTTTTTCTGCCCGATTATGCGCATTATTGAATGCGCGTTAAATAGCGAGTTTTAATTTACCGCGGGAGTTAAAGCGCCTTATGACCATGTAAACAAGCAATTCTCCACATGTAAACACCTTTAAAGCGTGTTTCATACAAGCGGCAATGCGCTTCACCACCTCCCGTGTATAGGGATTAGGTGTAAAAGCTATTGCGAGAAGATGCGCATAATCGGACAACCGGGCGTCAAGCCGAATTCTTGTAGAGGGGACCTTGGCTCCCCATGCTACTTTTGCACCCATGGAGGGAAATCTACAGGTGCCCTTGTCATTCCTTAACTCAAACTCCCTGGCTACTTTTCATTAATAAAACCCTTAAGAGAGTGTTGTATACCATCTTGCCAGGGAGGCCCTATTACAACGTAAGGTATAGAGTGAGGATCCATGGCGGGGTGTGTGTGTGTGTGCACTTGTGCAACCCTTAATCTGACCTAAATTTTGAAATGGGTTAAGAAAGCATCACAACAGTCTTGATTTTTAAGCTCTATGGGTTTACTTGGCATGTATAAGAAGGAATTACAACAATGGACCCTGGAAACCCATTAAGAATTAATTCCTGAGAAACAACAATACCTCCATAAACTGAATAGTTTATTTGTAAATGGACAAGAGAGTCTGTTAACACCCTAATTTTTAAATACCCACATTTACTTATTTTTATCCCACTATTTACAACAACCAGGGAGCTTCCAAACGGAACACATTTGTTCAAGCCTTCACTATTTTAATCAAAAACTGCTTTTAAAGATGAAGCACAAGCCACAATGACTTTGCCTTCTTAGTTTAGTATTAGTACATAAAACTATAATTGCTGTATCAATTCAATGATCATAACTTATCCATCCCTACTGCAGCATAGAAAAGTAAATATTCAGAATTATCAGTGAATACCAAACAATCTGAAGGATTCTGTCTAGATAAGGCAGGCAAGCTATTTGGGGAGTTTGAGGGAGGCAAGTTATTTTTAGTTCCCCCCTCTCATTAGCAGAACTAAACTGTTTGCTTTTGGTGCTAGCCAAGGAGCCCTGGAGGATCAGACTGAAGGTCCATCTAACCCAGTACTTTGTTTCCAGCAGTGGCCATTCATATCTCTCAGAGAAGTCTACAAGCAAGGCATGAAGTCAACAAAGAATTCAATGCAGCTGCTAGGTTATTGGGGCAAGTTTATTGTACACACAGTGACCAAAAACTGTTTAATATACTCACACTGCTTGTTCATCCAACTCCCCTCCAATGCGCTGGGACATGTTCTTTAATACCCCAATGCTGCCAGAGACCAGCTCCAACTGTTCATCTTGCTGTTCAATGATGAACTGGTACCCAGAAAAGAGGAGAAGCAAGGCGGGGGGGGGGGGGGGGGGAGATTGATGTAGTAAAAATCCTGCATTCAACTATTGGCTTGGGGAGTTCAGATTGGTGACAGCAGCTTCTTACCCTTCCAATCTTAATTCCGTGAGCATCAAGAGACTAGCTTTAAGGGGGAAGTACACTGCTTTCATTAAATAAAAAAGGACTGAGGGGGAGGGAGGCACACACATGGTCACAGCTTAGTGTCTGAAATTCCCTCTCCAGAAGTCCTCCCTTTCTAAAGGGTATCCCTACCTCACATAAGCCATGTAGGCATGTTTGCCCTGAACTGAAAGGAAGACTGAATTCCTCAAGTCTTGCAGTAGTGACTCTCAATAACATGTATTACTTGAATTGGGTGTGAACAACGGATGGGTGGTAGTAAGAAGTATACAAAGTTTGAAGACAATCTATTTAACTCTTAGCAATATAGAACTAGCAGAGTCAAACTTGGTCTGTTGTGTCTGCAAACACTTTAATCATTATGTTTAATACTAAATAAGTGTCAGCTGCCTTGTCCTTGGATAAGAATAGGTGCCTGGCTGGCATTGCTTAAGAAGCTGAACTGTTTGATCTGGCGCTATGCCAGAAGAAGAGCTGCTTAGAGTTAGATTGGGCCTCTGAATAGCTAGCAGCCTGTCCCTAACTTAGCAGAAAACTAACAGTAACAGCAGGTCTAATAAAGCTACACAATGTCCTCATTCGGATAGGATTCCTTGCACTGAGCCTGCAGTTGGGCACCCTCGAAAGTCAGGGTTGAGAATTGTGCTCTTGGAGCACGCAGGATTGAACAGGATGGTTTCCTATGAGCTATTGGCACCAAAGCTGTGTGTCTCCCCTGATGCCCCTTTGTTCCTCGTTTGGACACTGTGACAATGTGTGTGCGCGCATGGTCATACTTCTGCTCACTCCCCAGCACTCCTTTAAAGGTAGGGGGCTCCCCCAGGTTCCTGTTGCCCTTGGCCTCAGAACTGAGGGGACAGATGAGCATTCACTCTCCTCATTGTCACCTTGTGAATCCCTCACCCTTTCACCTCAAGGATTGCAGGACTGTCACCCATTGTCTCTCGTTTCTGTCACACACACCCACACCCACACCCACACCGGTATCCTGGATTGGGGCTATGCAAGTTGTACATGCTTGTGAATCTTACTGAATGTCCCGGAGATCATGACATTCCTGGGGCAAAACTTTATCTGGAAACCCTGTTATGTTAGTGGCCGACCAGCCAGCATGATTGTTTCCCTGCCCTCCCTTCATATATATACATATGCAAAGTTGCCAAGACAGGATGTGTAAGACTGGCCACAGGAAATACTCCACCTGCTGCTGCACCTGCTGCTCCTCAAAGAAATGTGAATTTGCAGACTGCATTTCTCGATCCAAGCGAACATACTTGTCAGCTCCAGAACTCCAGCTATGAGTTCCACTTTCTCCCAGAAGTACCTGCATTTATTTAGTTATAAATTTATGAGTCATCTTTTGCCCAAATAGGGCGCCCAAGGCAACTTACAATTAAAATTTTAAACAATGTCAAAACTTTAAAAACAATTTAAAAACTTAAAAAATCACCACCAGCAGAATTAAGAGTAGGAGAGAACCTTAAAAACACAGGGTGTTCCAGTACAAACTGTAGCAGTGTAATAAACTCCTCCCAAAAAGAAGCAAAAATTAGACAATCCCTTATTAAAGAGGCATTGCAATGTCCAATAGACATAAAACAAACAATTTTGTTGAATAAGATGCAGCCTAAGGTCCATAGTCATAACAGGTAGACACCAAAGCTTTTTGGCATTTTGATTATGCCAAAGCATAATCTCAAATTCCCAAATGTGCCCATGGGTCTAAAAAGTTTGGGGACCTGGTTCATGGCTTTAGAGGTATGCACCAGCAGCTTGAATTGTGCCCAGAAACAGATCAGCAGCCAGTAAAGTTGATAAAAGGTCCATAAAATATGGTCAACAAAACAGGCACCAGAAAGCAATCTTGCTGCTGCATTTTGCACTAGCTGCCGTTTCCAAACACTCTTCAAGGGCAGCCCCACATAGAGTGCATTGCAATAGTCTAAATGGGAAGTGATTAAAACGTGGATCAGTGTGGCCAGATCTGCCTTCTCTAGGAAGAGGCGTAACTGACACACCAGTCAAAGCCGGGCAAAAGCACTTCTGGCTATAGCAGCTTCCTGATACACCAAAGCAACGCATCCGCAAGTTGTGAACTTGATCCTCTAGATGAATTGCCACCCCAGCCAGAACAGGCTGCACCTCCAACTTAAATTTTCTGATGACCAACAGAAACTCTGTCTTGTCTGGATTAGGCCTTAGCTGGTTAACCCACATTCAATCCATCCCTGTATCCAGACAATGGTTCAGGACTTCCACAGCCTCCTTGTCATTAGCTGACAAAGAGAGATAGCGCCAAGCATCATCAGCACGATGAGACCCAATCCAAAAACTCTGGATGAACTCTCCCAGCAGTTTCATGTAGACCTTAAAAAGCATTGGGGATAAAATAGAGTGCTCTGGGCCCCCAGAGACTATGGGGCCAAGCAGTAGTTCCCCAGCACCACCTTCTGGGAGTGCTCAGCCAGGTAAGATCAGAACCGCCTCAACTCAGTGCCTCCGAGTCCCATACTGGCCAAGCGCCCCAGAAGGATATCATGGTCAACACTGTTGAATGCTGCTGAACGGTCCAGCAGAACAAAGAGGGACGCACTCCTCCACCAAATTACCAGGCCAGAACCCAGTTTGGAAACAATCCAAATTTAGCTTAATCCAAGATGGACTTAAATCACCTCCACTTGTTCTAATGATAGTGGTTGAGGTGGGGGCAGGGGAAGAGAATCTTTAGGAGAACCCTGGAAGACCAGCTTGATTTGGCTCCCCGGGCCTGAGGTTCTGCACCTTTAATTTGAATCCTAAATACCCAGTACAAATGCCTCAGTCGCATCTAACAAATTCTGCAGTCAAGTTAGAAAATACTCCAGCAAAAATACTAACCTGCCGGTTTTTCTTTTCAGCCAGTGCTTGAACAGAAGTATTTGACATTTGATCCTTCATATCCTATTTAGTTTTAAAAAAACATTAACATTGTATTCTAAAGTTAGTATAATTGACAGACATGCTGTTGCTGTTGTTTTTAAATAAATCTGCTCCATTTACTATGACAAGACTTTATGTGATATTGGGTAGGCAACTTCCATACCTCTTTTTTTTAAAAAATAAATGAGAGTCTGCCCATAAAAAAGCTTGTTGAGAACAACTCAGTGTCTACAAGTAGGTATTTGCCTGGACATTTATTTTAGAATATGAAGTTATATTACCAAGTCTATTAGTAATGCTAGCTAAATTTAAGATAGCAAGGCTTATACAAATTTACTGGGAATAAATTTCACTGAATTCAACAGGATTTACTTCCGATTAGAAATCTATAGGATTGTTGTCAGTAACACTTATGAGCTTCCCAAGCGTACAAAAGACTTGAACGCAAAGTATGGTTGCTTGTATATCTTTGACTACTGAGCATCGTGAATAATAAAAACTACCAGTGAGGGCACCGCTCAACTCCCAAAGCAAAATGTGGGTTATTTTATTAATTACTAAACTTTGGCATTAATGTGCATTTGGAAAATCTTACTCATTCTAGTCCTAAAAGTTTCTTGCATCTGAAATGACTGAATCTTGATCTAAACTTTAGTGTTTCCTGCTGAACATAACTGCCATCCCATTGCTACAGTTGTCCTGCCTAAGCAGGCTGTGTGGTACCCTATGTGTGAAGCAATTAATAAAGTAACCCACTCTTTTTTGGGGGGGTATACCTGCTTAGTGGAGTTTCTATAGTCCTTTGGGGTTGATAGTGCCTACACTGGTATTCACGCCCCCACCCACCCTGTGGTATTAAGGACTCCAGGTATGCTGCTCAGCAAGTGGGGCAGGGAAATCTGCTGCAGCCTATTTTGTAAACTCAACCGAACATTTAAAGGCACAGAGAAAATCCCTGGGCTGCAACCTGGCAGCCCTAGCTGATGCTCTGCTACAATAAGTAGACCATTCCTCAGAGGACAGTGAAGCTGTTCAAAACAAAAGGTACCATGCATAGCTAATTTACTCTAGAAGAATATACTGACCCAGTTCACACAACGTGACAGTCCACCATGGGTTAATTTAGCTGTGGGGCTGTTCTGTCATGCCAGGCACCTGCGGGTGCCCTTTTTGCATGGTGCAATCAGGTGTCCACAGTTGCCATAGTTTGTCATGTTGTGCGAACCTGGTGTCGTGGGTTGTTTGAGAAGATAGACAACCTTCAAATAACACTAAAACTAGGCTGACCATATGAAAAGGAGGACAGGGCTCATGTAACTTTAACAGTTGTAGAGAAAAGGGAATTTCAGCCAGTGTTATTTGTATGCAATTAGTTCCTGTTGAAATTCCCTCTTCATCACAACAGTTAAAGGTGCAGGCACTATACTAGAGTGACCATATACAAAAGAAGGCAGGGCCCCTGCACCTTTAACTGTTGTGATGAAGAGGGAATTTCACCACGAACTAACTGCATACAAATGACACTGGCTGAAATTCCTTTTTCTCTACAACTGTTAAAGTTACATGAGCCCTGTCCTCCTTTTCATAGGGTCAGTCTACAAAACAAGCTATGAGTTATTTGAGGGTGGTCTACCCACTCAAACAACTGACAATGCTGGGTTCACACCACATAGCAAGATACAACCACATTACTACCACCACTTGCATATTCAAAATGGTGGCTGGTGTGCTCCACATAGCCCTGCAGGGAAATTAACCCTCAGTGGCTTAGCATTACACCTGCACAGACCCACTGGCTGCGTTCTGACGACATATTAGGCAACGGACGGGGAAGAGGCAACTGACCGTTCATTATTTTTCCGGTGCTTCTCACAACCCATGTTGCCCCTCTCCCTGTCACGCAGCTGAAACTCCCGGCGCCCTTCTGGGGTGCTGGTGCTCCTCCCTCCCTGAGTCCGTCCCATCATGCATTGGAAATTCTGCCAGCTGTATAGGAGCGGCTGGGGTGCTTTCAGCCGCTCCTGCCGGAGAACTCTACGACCTGCAGGAATAATGCACTCGACAAGGGAGCCCGTCACACAACAGAACCCGTTACATGACATCTTAATCAACATGTCTGAAGATAAGCAACGGAGCAGCCCGTTGTTTTTCCCCATTGTTTAAATTGGCAAAATAACATACTGTGAGAGTTGTGTGTCCCCCCCACGACACAATAATCAACACAACGGACAGTTGATTCTCCCCGCCCCCGTTGATTATCGTGTCATCCGAACCAGGCCACTGTATTCAACGGGGATGCTTCAGGAAACGTAGACTATAGCCTTAGTAGTGGTACCTCTTTTTAGCACAACACTGCTAAAGCCAATGTTTTCAAGTAATTTTGCTGCTAACTAAATGCCCTCACTAACAAAACACTGCTGCTCACCTCTAATTTAAGACAGGCATTTTGAGTCTTAAGGCTACAATCCTGAGACCTAACTATGACCACAGGGATTTTGGCACATATACATACATGTATATAACACACGCACCTGTAAATTACTTTTGAAGCTCTTGCGAGTTTTCCACTGAAGTGCAGATGGAAATGAGGGGTTGCCATTACAGAAAATGTCAAAAGCTCTGATTGGGTTCATGGAGCTATAGCTGAAATTTATCTTTTGTGTGTGATTCTGTATTTCTGTTTCGTTCAAGGTACTTCTCCAAAGCCCAAACTCTCAGGTTTTATTAAATCAAAGATAAGTGTTGTAAGCTATTTTTGTCTGACTTGTCCTTGGAAAAACTGCATTTCACAATCACAGTTGTTTTTGTTCTTGTTCAACTGTAACAGTTTTCAGGGCTACGTTCATGTTTCCTCTTAATATCATGGTGAATTCGAGGCTGTTTTCCTCTTAACAAGTAGCCATGATTTCTTTGTTCGGTATTGTAGTAACATCCCCCCAAAAGTCAAATGCCTTACCCTGACCACCTGCCGTGTGCTTGTGATGAAGGCTTTTCTTACACCCAGTTCTGTTGCATCAAGGTTGAATTTCCGAGGATTTGCTTCAACTATGCGTTGAGAAGAGCCAGTTAAGAAAACTATATTTGATACATAGCTCCCACTTACATATAACTATTATTAATTGGATGTATTATTTTTAATGGTCCATTTTTCTACACACACGTACAAACCCAGAACAAAGGCTTTCTATAGTCTATAGAATTTGTCCAGGTTTTTGTGCTGCTTTGAGTATTTTGCTTTATTTTCTGTTTATGTATTTTATTTCTTGGACACTGCTTTGGGAGCTTTTGATATAAAAAACACTTTTACTTACTTCAGAATTATAATTAGAACAATTCTGATGCCTTAAGTTGGCTGACTGCATGTTAGAGCTATTAAAATTATATGCCTCTAATAATGCTTTCTTTCTGTAAACTATAGAACATCTAGAAAGGTCAAAGAAGAACAAATACAAATGAACTCTTTAAAGGATAACTTGCAGCATGACAGAGGTACCAACTTGTCTCAACAATAAGTTATATTCAAACTTGGTTTTTTTTATTGGATTGAATAACTTTGTGTCAAAATCATCTGATGTTTTGGGGAAATACTATGTAGGCTCATGTATCTATTGGACTGAGAATCCAAAGGATATTAATAGTTTCATCTAAGTCTTCAAGATCCCATTCAATGCTCCTTAGGTTGTTCCTTAGCTCGTTAGTGGTCCAGTCAATTTCTTCTCTTGTAGCTGTGGATGGATCTTGCAGGAGTTCTGTCCATCTTTGGAACAGCCCCTGGGCAGTGTTCACTGCCTTCTGAACTTCCCTAGAAATGAAGGAATGAAACGTTAATTAATTAGACCACTGAAGTTTGATAGAAGACCCCGTTATTATCAATATGGAGGATGTCAACATACAACCTGTGATCATTTTGAACTTATATGCCTTCACTCAAATATAAACTATTGTAAGTTTCACCTTGAAAATGCTGGTCTATGGATGCAGAAACATAAACCAATTCATATATTCTTCCAGACTGATTCTCTTCACATGGAAGAGAAATCTATGTACACACATAATCCTTCACCATGCTCACAAGGTAATATGTGTACAGCTCTCTCTGTGTATGTCCGATTTGTGTAATTCTTTACCATTTGTATATGAGTGTGTACGTGTGTGTGTGTGTGTGTGTGTGCAGGAAGATTAGATTGTGCAGATTGGGGACTCTGGCTGGATGCTTTTATTTCAAACAACATGTTGAAGACAGCCCACCCACCAGGCAAACTGCTGGAAAGACTCACATGAAGCATGACCACTTTGCAATGGCTAAACAATGCTTGATGTGCCCAGACTAGATTTAGACTTCCATTCTGTTTAAATTCCCATAACATCATTTCCACTAGAAAGGGAGTTTCCCATTCATGAACTTCCTTCTGTCATAAACAATTGTGTGTTCCTCCATTTTCTTATACATTTAAAATACATCTCTGAACATTAGCTTCGAAGGGACTGTTGAGCTGGATTCTATCTTTAAAAACCTGAGCTGTTTTGCAACCACCTGCAAACCTTCAAAGAATATATAACTCTGTCCTTATATTTTGCTTTACAGAACCAGCTTTTCAGCTTCTATCCATCTACTTGACAGTTGGATCTGAAGAAGAAGAAATCTGCTTGCTGGAAATGTACAGAACCAAGCTATTTGGGAACGATTCTATTGACTATCTCCAAGGCTACATATTAAGTTAGTTTTCTAGTGACTGGCTGTATCACACACACACAACGGCAAGAATTAAGATAAAAAACTTGGCCACCTAAAACTGACACAACAGCAACCACAGCAGCTCCTCGATAGAGCAGTTAAACATACTGATCATTAGCAAATTGAACTGAATGGCAAATTCAAGAGATGAGAAAGCTGACTGTAGCCTTATTCACACAATCAGCAACCCTATTTCAGCCTTTAGTCCCACAAGTACCCAAAGCCAGCAAAATATTCACAGAGATGAGGGTGTATGCTTGCAGACCATGACTCAAATCCTACTTCACATAGCAAATTGCCCTTGTGCACATATATTTTAGCAATGATTTTTTTAAAAAGGCAATGAACTATATGGAGGAAGAGAAAGAAAAAAAAGAATTTTCCTAGATAAAAAATGTGCATTTGCATTTGGTATTGGGGAATTTGTGGTGCCTACAGCACAATTGTAACTTTGCAGGAAGAGGCCTGGATGTGCAACAGGTGAATAATTGCACTTTCACTGTACTGCAGAAATGTTCCACCTGGAAAAGCTGATCATAATTTTACTGAAAAGCAGCAACGAATGGGCAGCAATGGTTAGCATCCACTAAATCATAATTTAAAAGGCAGTTAAAGGATGCTGAAGGCTAGTGAATCGTAATATGCCAATGCTTAATTTTCAGAGAAGGGTGCCTGGCCTCAGGCCTGCTGGGTGTGAGGCTTGCCATCTGCCCTCAATGGAAGCCCCGCTTCCTTGATTTTGTGAGAGAACAGAGTATGGTTGCACAGTGATGAGAACCCACACTCTGGTCATGCTCAGAAGAGATCCTTTTTACTATTGCTGTTCTTCTTAAATCCCCACGCAGAAAAGCCAGGAACTCGCCAATTTTCAATGATTGGGAGAAAGGGGCCAGGGCCATCGGGGTACCTCGGGCGGGCGGGGAGATTTGGCCCCCAAGCCTGAGGTTCCCCACCCCACGGGCTAGATGGGCAAAACATCCTTGACAGCAAAAGGCGACATCTTACGCGCCTAAGGATCTCAGCTCCTAGGGCTGGGGATAGAGTGGCTATACCAAACAGTGCGGACAACAGAGGGTCGGAAGAACCCATGGTCTGACTGGAGTACAGGTCAGGCCACACAGGGTTCTGTTCTGACCCAATGCCTATCGACACTACGGCTTTAAAACGGTTTAAAACTATTACAAACCGTTTTACAGCAGTAGTGTCGACAGGCTCCCAGCTTCTTAAGACTGCAGGAGCAGTTTCTGCAGTGTTCCCCCCGCCCCCACGCCTCTAATAAAACGCAGGCGGACACCCCGCACGCAGAAAGCCAGCCCCGCAGGGAGAGGGCTATGCTCAGCCCATTCTTCTCGACGTGCTGGATCATCACGTGTTCTCTCCCCCCCTTTTTTTCTTTTTCTAAGGTGGGTGAAGCACCCAGCAATGCAGCCCTCGGGGCTGCCGAGACCCCAAACGGCGCAACCCCCAACCCCACCCCCGCTCCCTTCTGTGCAACGCGCGGGGAGGCGGCTCAGCCTGTTCAGACGACTCCGCGGCCTGAAGCGGTTCAGCCCGGACCACCTCAGCCGGTATGGGGCCGAGGACAACCCCACCCCACCCCATCCCTCCCCTCCTTCGCCCGGGCACCCACCCTTTCACCACAAAGAAGGGGTCCTCCATGGACATGGCGACTGGCGCCCCACGCCGCACCGAGCCCCGGCTAGGCTGGACAGTCCCTTCAATAGGCGGCAGCCCCCTCGCCGTCCCCCCCCCCCCGGCTCTTTCCCCTTCACGGGCAGGCAGCAGCACCCCCCCTCTCCTCTCCTCCTCCTTCTGGCCCGTCTTCCGCCCAGCGGGTCTCAGCCCTCTCGGCCCTAGGCGCCCTTCTCACGTGACCGGGGACACGCAAGACGCCCCATTGGAGAGGGAAGGCATTGGCCTCCCATCACGTGAAGAGGGAGCCCAGGAGGCCCGCCCCTTTCCTGCAGAGCCAAACCACGTGTGCATCAGGCCCAGGGAGGCGGCGGCGGCTCCGCTTTCGCTTGTGCTGGGGAGGGCGCGGGGGGACAGGGGGGGCCGTTGGCCCGGGGCCCACGATTTTGAGGGGTCACTCCAACGAGGACGAGGTTCCCCCCCCCCCCCCCGCCTACGCTCCTGCTTCCGTAGCGTAAGCGGCCCATCGAGAAGCGAGGAGCCCGCCTGGCAGGACCGGCGCAGGAGCCGTCAGTCGTGAAATTCTGCACGTGAAGAAGGGATGCCTGACATCTTGAATCACAGTGCACATCCCATTACCTTCGTTATAACTCGTTCTAGTTCATAGATGTATTTAGCACTGAATCAGCGCCACTGATTAAAAAATACTTAATGAGCAGTTTGAAATGGGGGGTGGGGGTGTCACTTCCCATCTGGCCTTTGACCCGCTCTGCATGGCCCTGGCTGTGGATCCATTCTGGGTTTCAGTCAGAAGCGGCCAGGACTTTGAACGCGCTTTCCAAAATGCCCCAAAATAGGTTCAGCACCTCGGATAGCTCCTTGAGCGTTCTGGCTGTTTCACATTGAAACCCAGAATGGATTCCCAACCCACACCGACATTGGAGCCACCAGGCTCCACTGCTTTAGATTGTGGCAAGTTTTTGTGGATATTGTCCACTTCATCAATGTATCCATGTCATTATATGAATGCGATTCAGTATATCCTTTTAAACTGATGGGGTGCCCATGGGATGATACATGTGCGCTCATTGCTAGTATTTGCCCACTCTCTATAAGAGCTTTTTCTAACCCTTTGCAGGGGATCACCCTCTACATGATCAAAGGCAATCTATTGTTACATTGGTGTATTTAAGGCTGCTTTCTTTCAAAGGGGAATGGTAATCTCTATGTGCTTAGAGGTACTTTGCTATTTGGTCCTTTAAAAAAAAAAAAAGTTTACTCTCACCATGCATAAATGCAAAAGCATTCTGCCTAAGGTGCCAATTTTTTTGCAAACAGAAGTTGAAGTGCCTAGCTGTTCATTTATTCCACCACCCCACTTCTAAAAAGTTCCTGAGCTTGACCTTGTAAGTTTGTCTAAAAGCAGATTCTCTCACTCCTCAAGTTAGTCTTAGGTATCTGATTCCTGTCATCTTGATCACCCAAACATAACCTCAGTTGATTCCCACCTGCAAACTGGATTCATGAAAGAAAACATAAGTATTGTAAACCCAATTTTAAATCAAACTTTCAAATTTAAAAAAGTTTAGTCTACTGCTGCTCTCGATTTGGATACCTTCGTTTCCTCTGCTGCTTTTCCTGTTTCTAAATTTTATATCGATTTTCAAGGTTTTTCTGTATTTTATGAGCTTATTTTCTGCCCATATTCCATATTCACAATTGTCTCCCATATCCAAGCCATTGGTAAAGAAAATTCAAACTAGAGGAGATTTTATGTGTGATCTTTAATTCAGAAAGCATTCTCAAACTATCCTGAGACTTTATTAGTTCATACTGCAGTGGTTAACTTCAGGCATAAATAGAGGCTATTAATCGATAAGCCGGTTCATGTGCAAATAATAATAAATAGCAGGCTGAACTGTGGTGTATGGAAGAGATTGTTGTTTCATAAAGTAAAATAGCCTGTGAATGGTCCAGGATTTTCAACAAGAGTGTGTAGCTAAAACTGTTTGGGATCTCTTGGTTTGGTGTCCAGAGATAAAGATTATAATCTCAGAATAGGAAAATTGATAAAATAATTCTTATGTATATTTTCCGAAGTTTGTGTCTGTCAACTTACAAAAACAAATTCAAAACAGGTCATTACTGTATTATCAATGTGATAGGCAATCCTACAGGAACTGATAACCAACAAATAGCTTCTAAGATAGGAATATCATACTCAAATGAATTGGAGGCACCAATTCCCCACCCAGGAGATCACACTTATAATTTTCCATCTCGAAATCACTTTGAGTGGAGTGTAGAACAATTCTGTCATAAGGCCTTGAGGGTTTGCATGTGACAACCCAGCCTGAATGTGGCTGTAAGATAAATTTACTGCTCTTATTTGGAGTGGCTGCCAGCCCTGCAATTATATATTGCAGCAGTAGCCCTTCTCTAATCTTTGGTTCTTAAAAAGCTGCTTCCTTCCTTTCCATGCTAATATTGGCTGCTGTATATAAAGTGATAATCCTAAAAAGAGACTGCCAGTGTGGAGTTTGGGAGTGGGCCTTGTGTGATCTAAATTCAAATCCCTTCTCAGTCATATACTCAGAGTTGGGCTGATTGCTACCACCCTCAGTTCCTCATTTGTCCAGTCAAAATAATAGCTAACCACAGGACCTGGTGTAGTGCGTTAGAGGAGAATGTGGATGTCTCTGGTTGAAATTCACTTTCAACCATGAACTCACTAGGTGGCCTAAGGTCAGCATCTGTTCTTTCAGCCACACCTCCCTCAAGTGCAATAGTGGAATAACACTGGCCTACCTTACAGGGTCGATTGTAAGCATTACTCAGGTAATGTATGCAAAGTACTTTGAACATTCCAATGTATAATGGCAAGACATTATTGTTATGAAGATTTCAAGCATTATAACATACTGTGATGGTTCTCTTCCAGTCCATAGAACCATTCAACTCGGAAGGGGGAGGAAAGGAGGGAGAGAGGGTGTGCAAAGACCCCGCACAGAAGGGAGCATCATCAGCTCCGACTGATGAAATGCGAAATTGCTAAAATGCTAGACAACAAAACCAGAGGGGGGGCGGGGGAGGTGCCCACACCCATCACAAGGTCCATCAACCACAAGAACCAATGAACTGGAGGGGGAAGGAGAACAAGATGGGGTGGGGCGGGTGCAATAGCGGAAGAGCGAACAAGTGAAAAGAGATTTCGACGATACAATACTGATACTATGAAGGCACGTGAAAGGGACCAGTGCTTGACGTGCTAACGAAATGGAGGTGGAAATCGCGGATCGTATCTGGAAAAATAAGTGTGATGGACCTCTTATAAAGAAAGTGATAGGTTTTAAATTGCAAGGGGGGGGTTCTATGCTCAGCTTGCTCCTGCTTCTGCCAGGAACAACACACTCATTTGGGTTTAGACCATATGGAGACAATTCTGTGCCGCCTCCCCCCTCACTGCTACAATAGAACCAGAAGGACATATTTTAAAATGAAACGTATATATTCACTGGATGAAATGATGCAATAGAGCCTAATATGGAAAACATCAAGTGTGCTAATTTCATGGAGGCTCTGATTTTCTTCTTGGGTCCCCATAATGAGATAAGAAACAGGGCAGACGACAGCTTCACTTTTATTTATTTTAGTTGGTGCATGACTGTGCAAAATTTATATTATGCAGAATTCTTCCTCTGGTCAGGATTGCCCCTGCCCTTTTCATGGTAAGGCTCATGTGCCTTTTAACAGTTGCACGCTGGGCATAATTCACTATATAAAACTTCCACCGCCTGCTGCTGTAACTGCAGGTTGAGGGGAAAGTGTTGCCTGCTGAATGCCTCCTTGTCATGCTGCACAGGAGCCCTGCCAGAAGAAAAGCTGCAACCCTGGCAGGACCTACACTACTGCTTTATAACAGTTTAGGGTTTTGACAACTGTTCAAGAGCTCCATAGACTATTTTCAAAATGTTTTCAAAGTGTTATATCCTGCTTGGTGTAGATCTGGCCCTTATCTCAAGTGAAGTGAAAAGACAGCTAATAATAAGCTATGTGAACACAATGGCCAGATGCATGGCTTAGACAAATATTTCAGTCATTTAAGGCAAACATTACAAAACCCTCTGGACTTCATACACAAAGTGAACCAATCCCTGCTGATCAGGCCTGGTGCACTAGATAGTAAGTGGACTTTGTTCAAATCATTCCTCACCTGTGTGCTCACCAGGTGACCTTCAGCAAATGGGTCAGCCTTTCGATTAAAGGGAAATCGTGTTTGCTTACCAGTGCTTTGCTTCCTGCTTCTCTTCCACAATTGTAATTAGCTGAATTACACGGGAGGAGAGAGACAACCATGTGGTCTGTAATTGAAAACGTTCCTGCTCATATACTTGAATGGAACAGTGCCCTCTAGTGAGTGTTTTGTAGCACAACTTCAGCTGCACACTGCAGGAAATCCCAAAATATATTTCAGAAGAATTGGAATATCCAAGTTTTTTAGGGGTTTCTTTAAGGGAATAACTGGGGGAAGGAGTGGGAGACATGCAGGAGGCTCATGATGTTGTCAAAATGACCCACAAACTTCTGTCACGAGTGTGCTATAAATCATTCATTTGAAGAAGCCCTTAGTGCCCCATCTCTAAAACTAAAATAGCCATGTGATAGTGCCCCTGCCCTCCAAAGACTGCAGATCTCCAACCAGCTGCAAAAACTCCTTTATCTCTGTAAAACTGTTTCCTGCACCCCTTCCCAATTAGGCACATGAAGGGTGGCACAAATTCCAGAACTTAATAGCAACCACCAGCCATTGTATGGCTATGAACTTGAAGCTATACAAAAGTGTGGCAGGATAATTTTAGATAACCCAAAGAGCAAACTTTGAACAGTAATGTTGTGGATCATCTCCCACCCATCAGAATAATCTCCAGCGAATTTAAATTGAAACCAAAATCCTTACATTGAATTTGATGGAACTAGGACAGGGTCTCTTGCCTTGCAAACATTTCTTGTATTGCTGCCTGCATTGTTGCTTTCCTGCTTGTTTTCTTAAGTAAGCTTCCTGAAGAGTTCACTCGCCTTCCTTGGTAAAATGCATCTTAATAGTTTGTGTAGAGAACTTGCCATACAATTACGCTTTATAATGTTAAACTACATTCTGTCATATTCTTGGAAAGATGGCATAACATCTGACCAGCAGGAAATGCATGTTCGGAGATGTCATAATTAGATAATGAAGATTTGGTAAAAAGGTTTTTAATGCAAACCTGGAAAGATCTCTGTACAATCCCTGTTGGCAATCCAAATTTCCGGTTAAAACTTGCCTAATTACGTTTGTTGACCTAAACTGCTAGGGCTATGAGTATGAAACGCAGAGCAAAGATGAGGCAGTCATGGGGAAATTTATTTATTTATTTTTATTTATTACATTTGTATACTGCCCCATAGCCGAAGCTCTCTGGGCGGTTTACATAGGAACCTTTTGTTTGCAGAGTCAAACCAATAACTTTCACCAAAGCATTCAAATGTAGGCTGACCATATGAAAAGGAGGACAGGGCTCCTGTATCTTTAACAGTTGCAAAGGACAGGGAATTTCAGCAGGTGTCATTCGTATGCATACAGAACCTGGTGAAATTCCCTCTTCATCACAACAGTTAAAGCTGCAGGAGCCCTGTACTCTTGACCATGTACAAAAGAGGGCAGGGCTCCTGCAGCTTTAACTTTGTGATGATAAGGAAATTTCACCAGGTCCTGCATATATACAAATGACACCTGCTGAAATTCCATTTTCTACGAAACTGTTAAGGATACAGGAGCCCTGTCCTCCTTTTCATATGGCCAGCCTAGATTATAGATCCAATCCCTAGGCAGCAATTTGTAACAGTTCTAAAATGGATTGGAGAAGGCCTTATGTAGCCCTGGGATTCCATCCTGTGCACATGTTCCTGGAATTAAACCTCACTAAACAAACACAGTGGGACTTACTTCTGAGTAAACATGCATACGATTGTACAGTTAACTAGGTTAGGCTGTGCTTGGTGCAAGAAGACTTCCGGTTGCACCAAAGGGCTACCAGAAGAGAGAGAGAGAGAGAGAGAGAGAGAGAGAGAGAGAGAGAGAGGTCTACCTTTGATAATTTAAAAACCAGCATGTATCCAATTTGGTCTCTGTATTGACCCCAATCCAGCTTCAGTGGCACACCTCTGGTCATGTACAATAACTAGCAAACTTCCAGTTTGTTCAATGGATCCTAGATTAACATTGTGGCTGAGGATTCTATCAGATACAGATTTCTGTAAGCATGTGCGGATCTCTCTGACTGGATCAGGGAAATGTATCCAGCAAGAAACTTCAGAGGGTAGCACTTCAGCATGCCTTAGTTTCCTTTGATGAGAGAGACTTATGAGGCCTTTGTACTATTGACAAATATACAAACACAGCATACTAGAGGAAAATACACTCCTTCAGCAGATAGCACAGCCACTGAACCTGCATTTGACTCCTCAGAGAGCAACTTGTGTTGTATAATATTGAGGCTGCACCACAAGCTCACTTTAGCTAGAAACTCCCAGGTGTGTGTATGTCTGGGTCGGCTTCCAAATTAGCAGTGCATTTTCCCCCCTTCCTCCCTTCACCAAAACAATGGTCTCAAACTGCTCTCCTTTGCCACCTAGCTTGTGCTGGTCACAGTTAGCCACACTTCTTTTGCAGACAAGAAACAAAGACAGTCTTTTTGTGCCTCCTTTTTTTCTATCGAAGCCGCAAGAGCGCTGGGCCTTTGCTCCTTTTGCATGGAACCTTCTGTCATCCTGGCTTCTTTTGTTCTGGCTTTTGCCTGACCTATTTGCTTTTATTGTGAACTGAAGTGGAACTCCCAAGGCCTGGGCTCCTGTCATCTCCCTCAGGTGTTCCATTGTCAACCAGCACTGAAAGCATTACTAAGGCTCTTCTTTTGAATACGCCAGGGGAGGTGGGAGGTGTGTGTGGGGAGGGGGAGCTGTCTGCCTCCTCCCTCTCTTCACTTCAGAAAATATATAGATAGATTGGCACGACACTGAACATTTCAAAGACAGTCTCCCGTGGCTGGGATTCTGCTCATTATTGTATCACGCTCTCAAGGGAGTTAGAGAACCGTGAAGATGCACAGCTATAACACCCGGTATGCTGATCACAGGAGAAACAGAAACAGATTCGGCAGTCAGCACAGCCCTTTCTGCTTCATCTCGTTGGTCCCTCTTATCTTACTCTTAAAAGTTCTTCCCGTTGTGGAGGGCTTGTTAGTGAAAGATCTTTGTTGTCAACCTTTTGCAAGGGGCTTCTTTAATCTGTACAGAAACATATAGACACCCTGGTATCCTAAACTGGTTCCCACAATCAATTTTGAGCAGCTGAAAGCACTTGTTAGAAGGCCTCTGGCCTGGCATTTTGTGCAGAGTGAGGACTTCGATCAGCATAATCAAGCTTGTTGGACTTAGGCTTTTGCGGAGAGCCCCGGGGCTGTGTCTTCTCAGAGCAAGTTTGCCTCCGGCAGCAAAGATTTCCATTGCCTTAGATGGGGAAAGAGAAAAGTCCAAGCATGGTAAATATTTTACCTTGCCCATGCTACCTTATCACTCTCTGCTCTACCAAGAGTTAAAACAGATTTTCTAAGGGCGCCCTCCTATGCAGTTTTAGTCAGAAAAAAGTCCTGTAACTCCCAGCATTTCTCAGCATGCATAGCATTGCACCCTTAATGCTCCTCTCTTTGTGACAAAGGCTGCCTCTACAAGAGGCATTTAAAGCTCTTTCAAGGCGCATTAAAAAATTTACCTCTACAAGAACGGAGCGCAAATCGGGCGTAGAGGCGCGTTTCCTCTCCGATTATGCGCATTATCGAATGTGCGTTAAATAGCAAGTTTTATTTTGCTCCGACGTTAAAGCGCATTTTGACTATGTGAACAAGCGATTCTCCACATCTTGTAAAGTGCATTTGAAACAACCGGTAAGGTCACCTGTTGAGTGCTCAATTACCTCCTGCATACAAGCATTTACGATAAAGCGCTTCCGAGAAGCGCATAATTGGAGGAACAGGCATCAAACGGAATCCATCTACAGGGGGTCAAAATGTGTATGGCCCCCGGTAATGTCCCTATCCAAGAATCTGCCATATCCCCACCAATTCTTTACTGTATCAGGGAGAAAGGAGTGCATTGGAATATAACAAAATGTGGGTAAGTTGTTGAACATTACCCTGATGATAACTGAGGTGCGGAAGATACAGCTGGACTCCCTGACCAAAGACACTTTTGATCTCTTCCTCACGGCCACGATGGAGGAGGGGAAGGGGGAGTGCATGAATAGGCTGACCAGATAAAATCCAGGTCAGGGCTCCTGTAACTTTAACAGTTGTAGAGAAAAGGAAATTTCAGCCAGTGTCATTTGTATGCAATTAGTTCCTGGTGATATTCCCTCTTCATCACAACAGTTAAAGGTGCAGATACTATACTTGAGTGACCATATACAAAAGAAGGCAGGGCCCCTGCAACTTTAACTGTTGTGATAAAGAGGGAATTTCACCAGGAACTAACTGCATACAAATGACAATGGCTGAAATTCCCTTTTCTCTACAACTGTTAAAGTTACATGAACCCTGGCCTGGATTTTATCTGGTCAGCCTAGGCATGAGCCAGAGCGAAGGCTATGCTCGTTGCCATCACAACAAACCATGGTGTATTTCAAACAAACATGGCAGCTTGGGGGCACTTCTCTGAGTGCCACTGCAATCCAATTAAATTGTATTCACTTTGTGTGGCTTTGTGTGGGTACATGCCACCCTTAAAGCGGTCTAGAAATAACGATAGGTAGATGTGTTTTTAACCTTTTCTTCCCATGATATTTTCCCAGTCCCCCACTCCACTTAAGTTTCTATTAGCTCTACAGGGTGTGTGTATGGAATACCTATTGCTTTCCCCCTATAGAGCTAATAGTTGCTTCAGGGAAACATTTAGATCAGGGGTAGACATCCCTGGTCCCACCAGATGTTCTGGACTACAAATCCAATCAGCCCCAGCCAGTGTGGCCAATGATTGGGGATTCTGGGAGTTTATTTATTATTTTATTTATTTATTTATTTGCAATATTTATATACTGCTCCCCATTCAAAAATTTGGAGCAGTGTACAAGATAAAATAAAATAAAAACAGAATAAAAACATGTTAAAGATTTTTTTTTAAAAAGAAGCAAAATGCAAATGAACCGTTGCTGGTCATTAAAGGAAGTCTTCCTGGAACAATGACGTTTTTTCAGGAGGAGGAGGCGCCGAAAGGAATACAAAGTTGGTGCCTGCCTGACCTCCAGAGACAGGGAATTCCATAGGAGGGAGGCTACCACGCTGAAGGCTCTTCCCCTGGTGGACTCCAATCGGAGGATGAGTCTATGTGGAACCTCGAGGAGCGTGCCCTCGGATGACCTCAGTGACCAGGCAGGTTGATTAGGGAGAAGGTGCTCTCTCAGGTATCCTGGTCCCAAGTTGTTTAGGGCTTTGTACATTAGTACAAGAACCTTAAGCATGGCCCGGTAGCAAATAGGCAGCCATAGCAGTTCCCTCAGCAAAGGAGTTACCTGCTGGAAAGGGGCAGCTCCGGACAACAGCTGAGCTGCTGCATTCTGCACTAGCTCCAGCTTCCGGAGCAGCTTTAAGCGCAGCCCCACATAGAGTGCATTGCAGTAATCCAATCTTGAGGTTACTAATGCCTGTACCACCATGGCCAAGCTATCCCTATTCAGGAGAGGCTGTAGCTGGCGAACGGGCCGAAGCTGGTAAAAGACACTCTGAGCTGCCGTGGCCACTTGAGCCTCCAGCAACAGAGATGGATCTAAGAGTACCCCCAAACTACGAACCTGATCTTTCAGAGGGAGTGCAGCCCCATCCAGGACAGGCCATGAGCCTATGTTGCAGTCCAAAACATCTGGAGCGACTGGACTATCTACTTCTGATTTATATTGTGGCATCAGCATAGGAAGAAAGCAATGCTCCCTTGATCAATTTAGTAGCCACAAACAACTGATTTGAAGTTAAAGGAAAAACATGCAAGCAAAGCAAAGCAAGAAATCCTCAACAGTATTACTATTTATTTTATCACAATTATATTTCACTCTTTCAAGGAGTTCAGAATACTTTATATGGGGCTATCCATTTTCATCTTTTTCAAATACCAATTTTAATTGATTTAAAAAAAGTGTTACAATCACTAAAACAAAATAATACAAAACTAAGACTGGAGATTACAATTTTGTCAAAGTTTTCTATATAGATAAGGTGGCAAAGTTATTAACTGTTATATGCATTGTGTGGACAGATATTCCTTAATAAACCAATGTTTTATATTTCAATACAGGAATGTACAGTAAAAATTCAGTGGCCTTTTATAGAAAGATGGGGCCATACATGTTCAAACTGGAAACCATTTCTTTATAAAATTGACTAGGGTTTGAAACCATTCCTACTTGAGAGTGATCTTATCTAACACAAAGTTGTTCTAATTTTTGCCCTCCCTGATTAAGGGCGGGGTGAGGAGAGTGATATGTGTACTACGAGCTTCATGGCAGAGCACAAATTTGAACACATAACTTGTTGGTCCTAATCTAGCCACATTATGAAATCTAGCTACTCTGTCACAGTAGCTTTGTATATAGGCCCCCCAAAACACTGCTGATTAACATTGTCAGCACCTCATCAGTCCATTTGCATCTATTCTGGACATAATTGTGCAGAGACCGCATGTATGTACATGTGCCCAGTTGGCCTTTGGCCAACCCGGATACTGTGCTGTACATTCCTAATAAACATGATTCATCCCCTGGGCACTACACTAAGGATGTCTCCAACGGATGACAAATACAAATTTAGAACAACAACAAATCTGTCACCGGCACACCTTTCTGCCGTTGTGAATGTCTACCACAACCTGTTTCCTGTCTGTGGCTTCTTATGTTAAGGTTAGCTTTCCCTTCCAGGTGGGCTTATGACTCCCTGCTGATTTGATTTATTCCGTCTGTAAACAGGTTTCCCCTTCTCCATCATCACCTGCTGTTATCGCCCAAATACTTCAAATCTTTTTTTTTTTTTTTGGTCTTTTAAAAAACGAAAAAGCCAGCTTTGTCTCTGCTTCGGCCTTTTCTCCCTCCCTCCACTGAAGAGCGATTTTGGGAAACAGACGCTGAAGAGGATTGTTAATGGTTCGTCAAACCCTTGCAGACCAGTTAGATCACATGGAAAGATTAGCCCCCAGAGTTAGTTATTGGATGGGATCCTTTCCTCTGGGAGGATACGGGCCCCTGAGAAGCAGGAAAGATATATAGCCATCCTTTGCTAGCATAGGCTGACTCAACAATAACATTTCAGTATGTGTGTGCGTGAGCATGCATGGTGTATACACACTAAATTGTAACATACTCTAACCAATCACTGCACAGACATAGAGAAACAGAGAATCCCAGAAAGAGTTCAGAACCAATCACAGGCTCTGCCTAAGAACACCACTGGCACACGCCAGCCTTGAACACACCAAACTCACATCCATACTCGCTAAGGGGCAAGGAGGCAGACAGGCAACAAAGCCACCCAAGAGGACTCCACCTCACCAGCAACTCCACTGAAACTTGCTAAAGCATTACATCAGTCTGGGAATGGGGGTGACTGGGAGGGGAAGAAACCCACAGGGGAAGGGAGGGGGAACTAGAACCAAAACATTGCTTTCTTAAAAGGGCAATGCCACAGCCTCTTTCTGCAAATTTATAGCAGCCGTGATTGTTCAAAGCTTTTCACACACAGGGTGGGGTGGGGGGGCCAGTCGGCCCAGGGCCCACGATTTGGAGGGGGCACTCCGACGAGGCGGTTCCCCCCAGCTTACTCTACTGCTTCCGTAGCGTAAGCGGCCCATCGAGAAGCGAGGAACCTGCCTTGCGGGAACAGAGCAGAACCCATCCGTGTGGAATTCTGAATGTGAAGAAGTGATGTCTTACATCTTGAATAGAAGTGCTTGCCATTACCTTTTTTTTATAAATCGTTCTAGTTCATATACGTATTTAGCACTGAATCAGTGCCACTGATTAAAAAATACTTAATTAGCAGTTTGAAATGGGTGGGGGGGCACACACTTCCCATCTGGCCTGGGCCTTTGACCGGCTCTGCAGGGCCCTGTTCACACACATCATCATTGTCCTTAGTTTATATAGCACCACTCATGTATGTGGTGCTTAACACAGAAGAGGGATGAGGGGTTTGCAGGCTAAAACAAACATGGGGTGGGGTGTGAAAACAGGAGGAGGAGGAGGAGGGGAAATGGAGGTTTGGGTAAGTAGAGGAAGACTATGTGATTGTTTCGATTGCAGATACTATGGCTTAGCTACAATAAGGAATAGGAACTAGGCAGATCATCCAAACATTCCCCAGAAAAGGTGAGTTTTGAGGCAAGTCATAAAGGGAAAAGGAAGGTGGATGCACCGAGATGATTACTTCAATAATGCTGTAAAAGACCAATAAGGTAGATCGGTATTAGTATTGACATATTTCAAATGGAAGGCCAAGGTCGAGAGAGATGGGGCTGGCCTAAAGCTACCTAGTGAATTTATGGCAAAGGCAAGATTTGAACCTGGGACTTCCTGGCTCACAGCTCAGTCTCCTAACTACTAGCACTGTGTTTACTGGCTTATTTGTTGGATTTATAACCTACCTTTCCTTCAAGGAGATCAAAGGTACATTTTTGCCTCACTGCACCCCTGTAAGGTAGGTTAGACCAATCCTTACAGTGAGCTGTACAACAACAGAAAGACAGTGAGCAGCCTTCTCCTCAACCTAGTACTCTCCAGATGGGTTGGACTATAACTCTCACCATTCCCAGCCAGCAAGGTCAGGAAAAATAGGAGTTGTAGTCCAACTCATCTGGAGGGCACCAGGTTGGGGAAAGTGGGTTAGAGTGTCAAACTAGGACCAAATCCCCACTCAACCATGAAACTCACTCCATGACCTTGAGCCAGTCACTTCCTCTTAGGGTTGTTGTGCAAATAAAGAGAGGAACCATGTATGGCACTCTGAGCTTCTTGGAGGAAAGGTGGAATAAAAATGGAATGCATGGATGAACTTTGCAGGTGTTCATTCCTTCAAGGTGTTATGGTGTCTTGTTGAAATAAACTTAATTATACATATTAGGGTACCCAATAGGGATGTGCACGGACCCCACAGATTGGATAGGATCAGGACCCGGATTGGGACCTCCGATGTTGTCCTGGATCGGTTCGGACTAAATTAGAGGTCCCTTGGATCGGATCGGACCCAATCCCAATCCGAAAAGAAAGCCTTCCCCCAATGCAAGCCTATACGGAAAACATGCCGGTAGGTGGTGAGTGGGGGCCTAACTCCCCCCTCCTTGTCCCTCCCCCACACTCACGCTCCTTACCTGCCGGGGCTGTCCGCTGCTCTGATCTACTGAGAAACAGGCTTCACAGCCTGCCTCTCAGTAGTGCACCAGGTGATGCTGTCATCACCCGGTGCGCTACTGAGAGGCAGGCTGCGAACCCTGTTTCTCAGTAGATCGGAGCAGCAGAGGGAAGCGGGCGCCCTGGCAGGTAAGTGGGGCCCTCGTCCTCCTCCCCCCTCGTCCTCCTTACCTGCCGGGGTGCCTTCTTCCATCCGCTGCTCTGATCTACTGAGAAACAGGCTTCGCGGCCTAGTTTTCAGTAGAGTGCCAGGTGGTCATCACCCGGCACGCTACTGAGAGGCAGGCCGCGAAGCCTGTTTCTCAGTAGAAGGGGGCAGCGGACGGCAGTGGACGGCCCCAGCAGGTAAGGAGCATGAGGGGGAGGAGGAGGTCTGATCATCCGATCTTATCCAAACTGGATTGGGTCCTTTCGGACCGGTTCAGTTCAGATTGGACGATCCAGAAGCCGGGATCGGAATCGGATAATTTTATCCAATTTTGGTCGGATTGGCTCCGGATCGTGGATTGGACCCAATCCGATGCACATCCCTAGTACCCAATGGTTTGACTGAGCTACTCCTGTGCCTTTAGAAAATGGTTGATGCATAGAAAGTGTAGCTGTCTCTTCCTAGCTTTCTTTGGCTGGATCATGTTGGGAGTTGTAGGCCTTTTTTCTGTCTAAATATGCATATGATTGCACCTTAATTAATGTTTTATAGATAATGTCTTAGAGTGGCTGAGTGTTTTCCTTTAGAGAGGCCAGTCCTTAAATTTGGCAAGCTGGCAGAGGACTGTCCTCTATTTGATGGGATGTCCAGTCCAAGTCTGGTTTATAGTTAAAGAACCATAAGAAGGGAACAGCAGACTGAGCAGGCGCACCAGTCACCTAGTCAGTCTTATCCACTATGGTGAGGCATATTGCATTTTTATTTAAATTATAATCATGATTTCTGAATTTGCACTATACATTTACATTTGCATATGCCTTCTTTCTGGGTGACGTGTAAGTCCCCATCCTGTCTTCAAAGCTTCCTAAGTGTTTGATCTCTTACCACCTGTCACACCATGTGCTGTTGATAGACCTGTGCCTAATTTAAAACCTAGAATGAAACACAAAATAGTTAAGTTAAAATACTAGATGCACACAATTAATTTCAAAAGTAGCCACTGGTTTGCTTTGCCCAGAGAAGATGAGGCCCAAGCTAAGCATGCAACCACCTGATTCTCAGACCCTTCCTCTACCTAAATAATTGTTCTTCATCTGTATATAGTACCAGCAACTTTCTCCAGGAAGGGCACATTTCTCTGCTTATCTATCCTGCCTCTACCTGTCCTGCTGTTCCTGGTATTGTTACTTAAGCAGCATTTTGCTTCTATTCCACCCTTTTCCTTTTTTCCTTTCTCCGTCTCTTTTCCTCTAGTGAGGAAGCCATTATATTAACCTTCCCCAAACCTGGTGTTGGACTACAATCCCATGATTCCTAGGCAGCAAAGCCATCTTCAGAGTATCTCCAGCAAAACAAACACACAACCAAGTTACTCCTGTCCTGTCAACATACTAGCCAAAATTAGCAAGTAAAATGCTGGACAAAGATACCTGCAGATTTCAGGGTGGAGAAGGCTGCAAGTTTCACATCAATTATATTGCAAAAACACAGACTTTAAAATGATGTTTGTTCTGGTTATGGGAAAAACAAACAAACAACAAATACAGTCATGCCCTTGGGCATAACTGTAGGCTTGCTCAACTGTTAATTTCTAACAAACTCAGTAAAACCAGCAAGCCAGAGTTGAAGGCATGGTTCTCAGAGATGGCAAATATGTGTCAGAACTGTGATAGCTAGTTATTTTCTTTGTATTGAGGATGTGAAGAAAAAGGAGGAAGTAAGAGGGTTAAGAGGGGTACCCCAAAACGCCAAGTCCCCACTGCTCTGTGGACAGCGAGCAAGCAAATTACCTGGTAGACGGCCACCACCCTTTAGCATCCAAAGCCAGCCTGAGCCAGGGGATACTCAGGCTCCCTCTAAAAGGATTCGCTTTTGCGCCCGGTTCGGCGATTATGCGCATTATCGCAGACGCGCATTTACTCCTAATCCCTCTGCACGGGAGGTGGCGAGAGGCAGCGAAACGCATTAATAGATGTCCAAAAAGCGCTTTACAAGAAGTTAATGCGCATAAGCGCTTGTTCACATAGGAAAAATGCGCTTTAACGGCCGGAGCAAAATAAAACTCGCGATTTAACACGCATTCAAAAATGCGCATTATTGGAGAGATAACGCGCCTCTACGCCCGATTTGCGCTCCCTTCTTGTAGAGGTAAAATTTTTAATGAACCTTCAAAGCGCATTAAACCTCTCTTGTAGAGGCAGCCTCAGACCTTTCAGGACACACTTAGGCACAGAAATAAGGGTTCAAGCTGACAGCCTCTATTTCACACCCAAAGCCCAGAATTCTAAACAGTAGCAAGACCAAAGCTGAAGGCTCTGAATTTACTACTAAGGCTTAAACAGATTAAAGCACACACAAGTTTAAATTGATGTGAAATTTATTAACAATAAGGAAGGGGGAAAGGAGTAAAAAACCCAAAAAAGATGTTCCAATATCAGAGGAAATCAAGAAACCCAAAACAATCAGAGGAAACCTTTAGAGAATCCTTTTGAAGCAATGCTGCTGCAGGCAAATACAATAAAGTACTACTTATCCTGTCCTATCCTTAACCAAAGCAAGGGGCGTCCTATAGGGCGGGATCCAAAGGTTCCCAAGCCCAAAAGCCAGTTATCAAATGAAGACTGAAGATCAAAGCAAGGACAGGATCAAAGACAAAAACCAACTTGAATAACCGAGTGAAGACCAAGTGGCAAAAGTAGCCCCTAGCTTTATACCCCACCAGGCACTTGAGATGGGTGAGGTGAGCTCCCATAGGCAATCACTGGCTGGGTTTGGATGTCATGATAAGCAACGGTTGCTTAGTCCATTGTGTTGCTTATTGTGTCGTCTGGTGGGAAATGGAAAACTGACGGTTGACTATTTCCCTGAAATAAGCAATGGAGAAAAACAGCGGGCTGCTCAGTTGACTAACCGAACAACCATTGCCTATTGTGTTGTCTGGCAGGCTCTGTTGATTATTCTCCCCTGTCCACAGGGTCGTGAGGCAAGAGTGGCAGAAACCTGGCCGCTCTAGCCCCGCGGGGCTCTATGGGCAAGGGAAAATATTCCCGTGCTGTCGAGCGCTTCAGGAGCCCTGATCGTCCCATCCCATCCCTTGGTGGGGCAGGGGACTGGGCAATCAGGGCTCTTGAAGCGCTCGCCGGCATGGGAACATGCCGTCCCTGGGTGGGGCGTTGCCAATCACAAAGCCCCACATGTTGCCAGGATCAATTGTCAGGATTTCCCTGGATTTGTCCTGGTTTTGGTTCTATTCTGGGTATCGGGGGATTTTCTGTAATTTTCATAATGTTCTGGGAAGACACGCTTTCCCTTTTAAGGCTGCATTAGCATGGTGGGAGGGAATAACCCACTTCCTGGAGTTGGGTCATTTCCCTCCCACTGTTCCTATCAGGGCCTTACAGTGGAAAGTGTGTCATTCCTGAACATTATTGAAAAGGCCCTGATTGGAGCAATGGAGTGTGGGAATGCCACTCTTTCTCTGCCTCTGGTCCAATTTGGGCCTTTGAGGTGGTGGGGGTGAATAACATGCTTTCTGGGGGCCCCAGAAAGCCGCTGTCCCCCCACTATTGGGTGTCCTCTTTTTTGGTTTCCCAAATATTGTCACTCTACCAGGGGCGTGCATATCCTGGGCCCCCACCCCAATCCATCTGGAGATCATCTCAAGGAGATAGGAGCCCCTTCCATCCCCTCCAGATCCAAGCTGCTGGTGACACCAGCAGCTCCGACCCCTGGGCTCTCCTCTGACATGCCAATCCCCATAGGAACAGGACAAAGGGTGGTGTTCTTGCACCCGCCCCTTGCCCTGTTCCTATGGAGATCACTGTAGAGGAGGCGTTGCTGAGGGGGGGGATCTCATCCATTGCAAGGAGATCCTTCTTCCCGGCGTTGCCTCTTTCATGAGAGGCATAGAAGAGGCGACGCCGGGAAGAATGATCTCATTGCAATGATCTCCTTGCAAAACAGTTTTCATCACAACTGTTAGTTGCAGGGGGCCTGCCTTCTTTGTATATGGTCACTCTAGTATAGTGCATACACCTTTAACTGTTGTGATAAAGAGGGAATTTCACCAGGAACAAATGACACTGGCTGAAATTCCCTTTTCTCTACAACTGTTAAAGTTACATGAGCCCTGACCTGGATTTTATCTAGTCAGCCTACTTTAAATCATGTGATTTCCCCTACAATTTGCGGTGGTAAAGCGCAGTGCCATGACTACCACCTCAGTGGAGACTAGACCTTAGGTTCTCATCGGAATAACCATATGCCTGAAACACAGCAGAGGAGGTTGCGGAAGGTCATGCACTGCCTATCCTACCCTAAAAGACACCTCCTTGATTCTGGGCCTGCCACATCCCATAAATGAATATATATTAATAACAACAGCAAAATTGTACACCTCAGTTTGTACAGCACAATCCTATGCATATTTACTCAGAAATAAATCCCACTGTGTTCAGTTGGTGCTTACTCCCAAGGAGGGCAGCTACATGCCAAAGAGGACAGGGCTCCTGCACCTTTAATAGTTGTGTTGAAGAGGGAATTTGACCCACTATTAAAGTTGCAAGAGCCCTGTAGTTTTCTTCTTTACATCTGGCCACCATACTCCCAAGTAATTGTGCATAGGACTATAGACTCAAAAGTCTTCACACAAACCTTAGTCCTCTGACTCCACCAACCCACCCATCCCTCGATCCAGAAACTCCTAGGTCTTAAGCTGGTGCATGCCTTACTTGCCCAACCTCAATGGTCCTTGAAACTTGCTAAGTAAAGGTAGAGCCTCATTCTTATTTCTACACTTACATCAACTTTCATATCACTTGATAGCCCCTTATTCCTGACTGGCTAATGTTGGTGAGTATATACATAGATTTTTTTTCCAGCTGGAATGGCAGCCATGAGCAAATGATGATTCTTCGGTTGGTAAAGTTGGCAACTTTTTACTGACCCTGTTCCTGTGTCTTTAACAGCAGACTGACATGCAGAACTTAAGAAGGTAAAGCTTTTCTATCACTTTACCTGTATTCCAGGAAAAACTTCACATGCAAACTTTCTGCAAGTTGGACTGCTGTCAAAGACAGAGGAGCACAGCTAATAAGAAACCAGTTGTCTCTCTTTTCTTTGGCTGTAATAAGATTTTATATTAATGATTTGGCTCTGTGTGTTTGTTTATTCTTAATCAAGATTCATCATAAATACTTCCGAGCAGCATGTAAATTAAAATTTACAGGAGTCACCTGGTAATTATGGAAAAACAACAAAGCGAGGAGTACATTCTTTAAGGAGTCATGTATGCAAACACTTTGACATTTGTTATGGGGCTGTAGGGAAACCACTGGAGATGGTGTCAGGTTTTGTCGGAAATGTTGTCAGCACTGTTTACATGACCAGGCCTCACAGCAATCCGTATTAGTTATGGCAATAATTGTGGCGGTGGTGCAGAGCATAACATTTCCATGACTCAAGATGTCAGCCTATCAGAGGCTTGTGTTGTTTTTAGCTTTCACATTTTTCTGTTTTATATTTTGGTTGTGATAATTGTTTCCTTAAGTACTTTGTTTATTGAGTGAGGTTTTTCTGGTTAAGGTAATCTCCTTCCATGTTTCTGCGTGAAACTTAACAATGCAAAATAAAAATTATTTCATATAACAAATTCTAGAGGGTTATTCAGGTGGCAACGAAGTTAGGCACATTTTAGTCCTAATGAAATCGATGGGGAAAGTGAGTTGTGGCTATCTGAAATCCCATTGGTTTCAATAGGATTACAACATAACTGGTTGGCTGGGGAATGCTTAGCCTTGCAGGCTTTTTTTCTGTCTAGATAAGCATAATATTTATTTATTTATTTATTTATTTATTTATTTATTTATTTATTACATTTGTATACCGCCCCATAGCCGAAGCTCTCTGGGCGGTTTACATAATATTGTGCTCTTATTCTGAATCCTAGCCATTGGGTAAGAAAGCCTACTCTGTCGGATGCAGATTTAGTTCCCCTTCTTCATACACACACACACACACACACACACTGAACAGTAGTTTAAAAAAAGCAATGAAATGCAAGAGGTACAATCTGTGACATTAGTCTATGCAAAGTTCAAATGTGCTATCATCAAAAACTACCCTATTTCTTCGATTCTAAGACGCACTTTTCCCCCCATATAAACCTCTCTAAAAACGGGGTGTGTCTTAGAATCGATGGCGATTTCCCCACACTTAGAATCAAAGCTTTTTCCCTGTTGGTAGTACTGAATTAAGGTGCGTCTTACAATCGATGGCGTCTTAGAATTGAAGAAATACGGGTATTGCTGTGAATGGTCATCTTACCTTGAAAATGGCTTTCTGCTCATATTTGCATGGGGAACGTAGAACTTTGGCTGGGACAAATGGGATGGATCCATGCCATAATACAATTATTTTCCATGGTATGTGTTTATTTTGGACTATCCAGAGTGTATAAGGCTGCCTCTACAAGAGGCATTTAAAGCTCTTTCAAGGCGCATTAAAAAATGTACCTCTACAAGAACGGAGCGCAAATCGGGCGTAGAGGCGCTTTAAACATCCGATTATGCGCATTATCGAATGCGCGTTAAATAGCGAGTTTTAATTTGCGGCGGGAGTTAAAGTGCCTTATTGCTGTGTAAACATCCGATTGTCCGCATGTCAACAGTTTAAAGCGTGTTTCGGTCATCCAGTAATGCGCTTCACTGCCTCTCGTGCAGAGGTATAAGGCGTAAATGCGCTTCAGCGAATATGCGCATAATCGCCTAACCAGGCGTAAAGTCGGTGTGGTAGCAGTTATGGAGAAACGGTTAACAGTTTCAATCACTAGGGGTGCTACCAGATAAGGCTTTTGTTGTGCCATTGCTCAGCCTCGCTCACATAACTTTTTACAGGGAGCCCAGAGAACATCTTCTTCCATCCATTTGTAAGCAGACCCAGAGGTTTTATTTTTGAGCAAAGGCAACAGCAGATGTCAGTGTGACAAAATGGGATTTTATTTTGTTGTTTATATATATATATATATATGTTTGAATGTTTGGTTGCAGACTTGATTTACTTTAACAAATCCTTCCTCTTTCAGGCAATGCTAAGTTGGTGGGAGGGGGCAGTTAGACTGTTTAGCTGTTTGAATAGGGCCTTCCGATTGGTCGTTTAATTTTCAGGTGTGTGGTGTGTGTGTGTGTGTGTGTGTGTGAGAGAGAGAGAGAGAGAGAGAGAGAGAGAGAAAGGCTGAGTTCCAACATGATAAGTAACGGAAGGTGGGGGAATCAACCGTCCATTGTGTTTATTATTGTGTTGTGTGTCGGGCGACACACAATGCTTATGCAATGGACGACTGATAATTTTATTGGGATAAGCAACAGAGAAAAACAACGGGCTGCTCCATTGCTTATCCTGGCACCCATTGCTTACCGTGTTGTGTGTCAGGCTCCGTTGATTATTCTCCTCTGTCCTGTGCGTGCGTGTGCTTCAGGAGCCCAGATTGTCCCATCCCTTGGTGGGGCGGGGCGATCAGGGCTCCTGAAACACTCGCACACATGGGAACATGCTGTCCCTGGGAGGGGTGTTGCAATCATGATGCCCCACCCAGGGATGGCATGTCCCAAGCTCTGCCCCCCCATCCATTTGGGGATCGCCTTGAGGATTGCCTCTCGCACCTGGACTTGAAACATCCAACCATGGGAGGCAGCTGCCTGTCCAGATCAGCGCGTTAAAGGAGTGTGCAGGAATAGGAGGAGCTGGTGACACCAGTCCCTCCTATTCCTGCGTGCTCCTCTGATGCGCTGATCTCCATGGCAACAGAGAAGGATGCTCTCTGGCTCCAAAACTGATGGGCAGAGAAGAGATGAGTCCAGGAGAAAGGAGCACCTCACAACAGAGATGGGCTCCCCCCCCCCGTGAAACATCCTTCTCTGTGATTTCCATGGCAACAGAGAAGGAGCAGCTCCGCCCCTGCTCTGTTCCCATGGAGATGACGCCGTAACATCAGCGCAGAACCACGTGGTCCCTTAGAGGGGTGCCGTGTGTCAGCGCTGACCCCTCCGTCGACACAGCTGGGATCACATGCCCTGACACCCAAGGAGACTGGCCCCAAAGCCTCCTGCTTCTGTGGCAGGAAGGCTTGGGGCTGATCTCCTTGGGTGTCAGGACATTTGATCCCAGCTGTGCTGAAGGCTCTGTCCCAGCAGCGGAGTAATTCCATATCCTGTCAACAGGACACAGGGTTCAGCCGGAACTTCTTCTGGCATGCCTGTCACCTAGTGACAGGACATGGAATTATTCCACCGTTGGGAACCTTGTCTCTGCTCCTTCCCCATAATGGCTGCATGGGTAAGGTAAGGCCTCTCCAGCACCCCCACTCAGTGGGGAGGGAGCAGAGGTGTGTGTGTGTGTGGGGGGGAGAGATGACTAAGCAACGGACAGGAGACAGTCCTCTCGACGGACAGCTCTTCCGCGTCGCCCAAAGGCGTCCATGGATTTTGCCCTCCGTCCGTGGGCTATTTCCCCTCCGTTGCTTAATATGTCGAACTCAGTCAGAGAGCGAGAGAGAGTAACTGTCACTGGGTTTTTGTTTGGACATTAGATAAAGATTGGCTGTCAAAGGGGTAGGATTAGTTAGGGACTTGGGGCTTTCGATTTGGAGGGGTGGTGGTGGTTAGATTTCCCTGGGAGATGGAGGGGGTATATTTATTTTAAAATAATAAAGCTTAAGTTATATTAAACATCCTTATTCTTGTAAATCAAGTTTTCAATAGTGTTTTGTTATGTTAAAAATGACTTTCTTGTTCGTATTTGTTGACATTAAAGGAATAAAAGAAACCATGAAGTAAGAGAAAAGTTGGTGATATTCACAGACAAAGAAGTTTAAAATTCCTTCCTAAAAGGAAGACTGTGATGGCAGCATAATAGAGGGTAGAGGTGGTGTCACAGAGGGTGGTGATGCCATAATACACCTTTCCCTACCTGACATTTGGCTTCCTGACATTTTGGCCTACAACTCCCAGCATTCCTTACCATTGGCCATGCTGGCTGGGGCTGATGGATGTTGTAGGCCAAAATTTTTGGAGTGCACCAGGTTGGGGAAGGCTGGTATATGTAAACGCAGTCATTACAAAACACTAAAAGAATCCCCTTGCTGTGGGTTTCCAGATGTGAACCCTATCGCAGGGTGGGCACCTTCAGATGTTTCAGGGGTATTCCTGAGCCTAAATCTTACTGAACATAGTTGGACTTGCTTCCATGTCAGCATGCATAGTATCCAGACTTGGATAGGATCTTACATGGGATTCCTACATAGAATCCTGAGTGATGGGAGTTGTAATTTTGGCCTACAACTCCCACCAGCCCTAGCCAGCATATTCAATGCTGAAGGATGATGGGAGTTGTATACCAAAACATCTGGAGGGCCACAAGTTGCCCACTGCATTATTTTAATACTAGAATTGAAACCACCATGTTATTCACATGCTGCTTGATATAACTTGTATGATAACAATACATGATGAAAGTATGTACTTTGCCTATTGACCTGGCTTGAAGAACAGGTCCAGGTCATTGTGGGTGATTTAACCCATGACATATCACAGTGTACACTGGATGCATGCACCTGCCGTTTTCAATATGCAACCCCTGATCAGGGCAAACAGCAGTCATGCAAGCCCGGCATTGTGGTCTATTCAAAGGTTAAGCAGCCTCTATACAACCCCTGATTAGTATTAAGGTCATAGATGGCTTATGTACTCAAAAAGGTGACTGTACCTGCCTGGCCTATACGTTAGCTCCTCTGAAGCTACAAGTGTAGCAAGCCACAAAGAACCCACCATGTCCTGGCTCTGTCATGCCAAGTGGCCCATTATCTGAGCACTCCATACAACCCTGCAAGATAGGCAGCATCATTCCCCATATTGGTTCGATTCCAGTGTCCCACTAATTTTTACAGGTTGGCTCTAAGGAGAACTAACAGTAAAAAAATAATCCTCTAATTGCAGGCGGAGGGAGGACGGTAAAGGAAAGAGGGGCAGTAGCTTGCCCAAGCCCATCCCACTGGTATTGAATTCATTGGGTCTTGCTACTGTTCCCCCCCCCCCCCTGAACAAAAGCGAGCTACACAACCGCTTCATCTGAGAAACGAGACTTCTTTCTCCCCTTCCAGGAACTGCTCAACCTTAGGGTGACCCTATGGAAAGGAGGACCGGGCTCCTGTATCTTCAACAGTTGTGCAGAAAAGGGAATTTCAGCAGGCATCGTTTGTATGCATGCAGCACCTGGTGAAATGCCCTCTTCATCACAACTGTTAAAGCTGCAGGAGCTATACTAGAGTCATCAGATACAAAAGAGGGCAGGGCCCCTGCAACTTTAACTGTTGTGATGAAGAGGGGATTTCACCAGGTGCTGCATGCATACAAATGACACCTGCTGAAATTCCCTTTTCTCTCCAACTGTTAAAGATACAGGAGCCCAGTCCTCCTTTCCATAGGGTCACCCTACTCAACCTCCCCTCCTTCGGCTCGCCTCTTTAAGGCGCCGTTCCGCTAGGGGGCAGCCGGTCCAGCGGCGTTGGAACTCGGTCATCCTCATTGGCTGAACGAGCCCGCGCGCGCCGGTGGACGAATTGGGAGTGGGTGGAGAGACCCGGGATTCAAGCCAGCCGGGCATCGCCTGCTGTTCTGATTGGCCGGAGCGCAGAGTGGCGATATAAAAACGGTGCATCCTGCACAGGCTCCCTTTAGTCGGCTGCAGCGGCGCGGGAGTGCGGGGTGCAGCTGCTGCTGCTGCTACTGCTCGCTCGCATTGCGAGAAGGAAAGCCCGGGAGTTGTGCGTGCGCACGAGCAGCGGTTCTTGCGGTTGGTGCTAGGCTGACTTGCTCTGGGCAGTTGCCGCCGCGGCGGCGCCACGCGTGACAACGGAGCAGAACCGGGGCGGCGGCGGCGGCGGCGGCGGCGGCATGGAGTGCAAGCTGGAGGCTCACCGCATCGTCAGCATCTCGCTGGGCAAGATGTACAGCGCGCGGGGCCAGCGCGGCGGCGCCAAGCTGCACAAGAACCTTCTGGTGTCGCTGGTCCTGCGCAGCGCCCGGCAGATCTACCTGAGCGAGCCCGAGGGCGCCCCTTCGCCCCTTCGCCGCGCCGCCCTCGTGCCGCCGGATCCCCTCTGGGGGGAAGAGCGCCCGGCGCCGCGGCCTCCCCTCTTCCCTCCGCGGCTCTTGCTGCGCCCGGCGCAGGCGGCGCTGCCCCCTCCGGAGACGCGGCTGCCCCCGCCGACCCCGCCGCCGCCCTGGGAGAGCCGGCGCTTGCGCTGCGGCTGCTGGCGCTCCTCGGCTTGGGCGGGCGAGCGGCCGGCGGAGGCGCGTCCCGCGCCTGTCTGCCCTAGGAAGCGGAGCGTGGGTCTTGCGGCCGCCGAGGCGCCGTCGGGGGACTCGCCGCTGAAGAAGGCTCGCCGCGAGGAAGGGGGCGAGGCGGAGACGGGCACCGTGGCCAACCTCATCAGCGTCTTCGGCTCCGGCTTCTCGGGGCTGCTCAGCAAGAAACCCCTCTGCGGCGGGGGCGGCAGCCGGCGGCCGCGGCAGGAGGTCGAGGCGGCGGCGGCGGCACCCGAGCCCGGGCAGAACTGCGGTGACGAGTCGGTGCTCAGGAGCCTCAACCCGTGGAGCACGGCCATCGTGGCTTTCTGACGTTCTCTCGCCTCTGCCCGCTCGCGTGTGTGCGGACCCCGGGAAGCGGGGACGCTGGACGTTGATCCGGAGTTAGGGGGCGAAGGTTGGAAGGGGCTTGTTCCAAGCCGCCCGGGCTGCTCTAGGCGGTTCGTGTCGAAAGGACAGCAGCAGGGACTCGCTGCACGCGCTGGCTGGCCCCCTTCTCCGGGAGAGGCGGCGCTCTTTGCGCTGCTGGGACTGGATCAGAGCAGGACCCGGCGGCGCTTAAATCGTTTCTCCTGGCCCTCCTCGGCCCCCGGATTTTCAGCCTGCATGGCAGTGTTTTTGGCTTGTTTTCCACCTCATCCAAGAGCTCTGCCTGGAGTTTCCTTTTTACTTCTCCCTCGTGTCCATTGAAGTTTGTTCTGAAGGTCATACCCCCGCGTTCTCACGCATTTTCCCTCCAGCAACCCTTGAAAAGTTTGTTATAAGGCTAAAATGGCATTTAGGAGCAGCGGAAGGAAGGATTTCTCACACTATTAAGCCGGGTTATATGGCGCTACTGAAGGTGTGTGGACTTCGTTGACAGATCAGTCGTTCCTCGTCCCCTGGGGCTTTGATTGCACCCAGACTTTGTTATATAAAGGCTCTCAGGGGGGGGGGGGTCTTCATGGACATTCTGTACAGTATTCCCTTCCTCCGGTTGATGTGTTTTTTTGTATGGAAATGTAACATTGCGTGTGCGACACGTATTAAATATTTTGACATTGTTTAAACTGCACTTGTGTTTTTGCACTTTCTGGGCTTGGGAGCAGGGGTGGGAGTGTGGGTGCCTTGGTTCTCTTCCCCTCCCCCCCTCCGCCTCACTTCTAGCCAACAGTATAGTGGCAGACCCAGATTCAAAAGTCCCTAATTGTTCGATACTATACTGTCAAACTAGCACTTTCTGCTAATCCTATCCCAAAGTGTAAGGGGGTGGGGTGGGGAATAACATGTGGGTTGTGCTGCAGCTATAATTGAGTGTGGTTGTGTGAATTGTCTTGACAAAAAGTGTGATGGTGCAGCTGAAGTGAAAGCTCTTGTCTGGTAGCCTTAATTACAAGCTAGTCACCGGTTGAAGTTGCAGTTGAGATGGGAAAGGTATGTGTGGCCTTGGCTAGAAACTGCTGCATTGCCTACAGAGGCCTTAAAAAGCAAACAAGAGACCTCTCCCCTCTTTGTTAGACTTTGCTCCGTTTTAATCGATACCATTACCTCACTTATCTCAAATTGCCTTCCTGCTCTCCCTCTTGATGCATGATATCCTTCGCAGATTATCCCTGTTAAGACCTATTTACCCAAAGCCAGGTCTGGAGAGAGTGTTCCCTAATATGTGATCCCTGGGGTACCGTAAGTGTCCTGGGGGCTGGAACTTGAAGTGCAGCCCCAGCTGGCATCAGCCCCAGTGGGCATGGCCAGTGGTTGGAGATAATGGGAGCAGTAGACCCAAACATATTGAAGCGGGTGAGTTTTGGTAGGCTTCTCACGAAAAGCTGATGAGATGGTGAGCTTGTCTGATTTGTACCACTACAGGTGCAATATCATATAACGGAATGTTCCTCTATACAGGAGATACGAAAGCTAGACATCTAGTCTAGTTTTCCACAAGCAGGAATGTGTCTTTGTGGGGGGAGGGCATCCTGTCACGTAAACCTCTACCTGCAGTCTGAGGTAGCACAGTCTAGATCTCAACTCCTATCAGCTCCAGCAGGCATGGCCAGTAGTCAAAACATCTGAGGGCACCACATTGGAGAAAACTGGTCCAGACACAGCAGCTGTTTATGGGAACTCGGCTTTGACTACCAGCCTCTCTCAGCAATTGCTGCCCTATGAAATTATGTTAAATGCAGGTTACTCTTGACCAGTGGAGGTTGGTGGCTCTGATGTCAGTAGGGCAGTGAATCTGTTCTAGGTTTCAGTCAGAACTCTATAAGAGCTATCCAAGCACCTTGGATAGCTCCTTTAGTTCTGACTAAAACCCGGAGCAGATTCACTGTCCCACTGACATCGGGGCCGCCAGCCTCTACTGTTCTTGACACCTTGCAACAATGCAATTGGACAGCCTCCTGAAGATAGGTAAGACAGTTACGAACCATATGTTGAAACAAGTTAGTAGAAGTGCCTAATTCTCCACTGCGGCCCGTGTTCAAAGGCTGAGGATTCTATCCCCCTCTCCAAGAGTTGCCATTCTATACTTAAGATATCCAAGGTGACTTCCTCTTTGTTTCTAAAATTTCAAGGATTTACTGTAGACTCCTGTAGCGATTAGCTCAATGCTGAATTGTTCTCAAAAGTCTGGAGGTGTGCTTTAATCTTCTAACTTCAATATGCTCCTTGGCCTTTCAGTCAATGTGATCAGCAGTTGTTTTCTCTCTTAAATAATCTGGAAAATTGTCAGTGTAGGTATTGGGGAAAGTGTTTCAATGCTGCTTATTTCTACTACCCCATTAATATACATGGTGATCTACAAGATCCGTTTTAAAAAGGTCCCTGACTGCATGAGAAAGAGAAGAAAGCTAGAAGCGAGGATAACATATATGTGAGTGAATTTGGTGTGTGCACTTCGATTTCACTTCCGTTAGAGATGTGGACCAGAGGGCGTTAAGCCTAAAGGCTCTACAGACGAAAGGGAGCAGAAGGGGGAGGAGCTTGAAAGAATTGGGAACTGGAAGCAGCTCTGAAGTAGAATGTAGGTTAACCATAAAATGGGGTGGAGAGTGCTTCTTTTTTGGGGGGGGGAAGTCTGCTTGGTTGGAATCTTTGCCCCTCCATTATTTGTCTAGGCTAGGAATTTGGGGACTTGCATTCCAACACATCTGGAAGATATCACCTTGGGGAGGGGAGGGATAGGACTTTATAGGTAGCAACGCTTATAGTACCTGCTTAAGAGCCAAGTGAAAGGGGATGAAATTGTACAGATACTATACTGTCAAACTCGCACTAACATCGTATCAGTGGCTTGCAGGAATGATCATTTTCACATGATATAGTCTGTGTAGATGAGCCTTCCCCAAGCTGGTGCCCTCCAGATATTTTGGACTTTTAACTCCCATCAGCCCCAGCCAGCATGGCCAATGGTCAGGAATTCTTGGTCATTGTGCAAAACATCTGGGGAGCGCCAGCTTGGGGAAGGCTGATATAAATGTTCTAGAAGATACACCAGGGTGGTGTAGTGGTTAGAGTGTTGGACGGGGAGTTGGGATATCCGGGTTCGAGTCCCCACTCAGACATGGAAGCTCACTCGGTGACTCTGGGCCAATCACAGACTCTCAGCCCATCCTATTTCACAGGGTTCTTATTTAAGATTAAAATGGAGCGGAGGATTATGTATGCGACCTTGGGTTCCTTGGAGGAAAAAGTGTGGGATATAAATGTAATAAATAAATAATAAATATATGTCCCACAAATCTGTTAAGAGGTGAAAATGTGAAGGGTGGTGTCCAGGATCAGATTGGTTTGCAGCTCAACTTCTCCAGAATGGATGGAATATGCACATTATTCCATGTGCTAATTTCTGGAGCAAAACTGTAGCATAGCAAACCTATGTAGGAACGCTGTGATGACTTGCTTCAATACTGCAACCCAATATTCAGAGGGGGCAAGGTGGTGTGTATGCACGCCCACTGGTAATCCACTGTGCCATTGGAAGCTTCCTTTCCATGACAAATAATAGCTCGGGGAGGGAGTGATTTCCCTTGTGACTACGGGGATGGGGGAAAGAGTTCTTTCCTTGCAGTGTTGGTCCTACCACCACTGTGGCTGTTGTTTAAAATTTCCCCAAACCTACACACATGAGTTGTGCAGCTATGTCTAGTTTGGCCCTGCAACAACCCTACCCAAGTTCTTTACTTCCCAGCTTGGAGTACCACATGTTTATTCACCAACTACATTTTTCTATGTAGGGCCCACTGTTAAAGGTACTTGGAGAATACTGAGTGACCCTACTAGAAGGATCATTTCCAAGCCGCAGGGTGGTATATCTATGTGAGAGATGGAGCGGGAGAGAGAGAGAGAGAGAGAGATGTGACCAAAAGGGTTAGGAAAAGTTTCAGATTGGTCAATACAGGCACAGATTTTTCAAAAAACAAAGTTTATAAGTAATTCTTCAGAAGCTTTGGGGAGGGGGGGGGGAAATATACGAATCATTTCTTTAATTCATCCTAACTTGCATTGTTTATACTATCACACTACATGGTAATTTAATAGACCTTGATTTCATTTAGAGGGGAAGCTGTGTATTTTTCTGTGAGATAACTATTGATGAAAAATTCTAATGAGCGGAGGAACCCTCTTCATTGAAAGCAAAATATTTTCTGACGTTGGCTGGGCTGCTACTCTGAACTTTTCCACAAGCAGTAGGAAGTAGGGATGTGCACTGACCCCCCGGATTGGATTGCGGATCGGAATCGGACCTGGTGGATTGGATCGGAGGTTGGGCGGATCGGATCCGATTCTGATCCGAAAATCGCATGTCCGATTTTCGGATCGGACACCATTTTGAATGCATTTCCCCATAGCCTAGTATTGTGTTACAAAAACGCCTATAACTTTTTCATTTTTAAAGATAGAAGGATGAAACTTGGGCACTTTGTAGATGGGTTAGGGGTGTTACCTGTGAGAAATTTCAGAAAGATAGGTCCAGGCATTTGGTGGCTATGATTTTTTTAGATTAAAAGTGACAACAACACAGAGTTTTGACAGATAAAAGAGGGAGGGGGAGGCGGGGGAGCAGGGTGCAATTGACAGCCCAAGCCTCTGTGGAAAAACTTTTGTAACTTTTAATCTAAAAAATCCATAGCCATCAAATGCCTGGACCTATCATTCTGAAATTTCTCACAGGTAACTACCCCTAACCCATCTACAAAGTGAGCAACTTTCAGACTTCTAAATTTTAAAATAAAAAAGTTATAGGCGTTTCTTTCCTCATTGTTTCAAAAATACCTTGCCACTACATGCCTGGACTTATCTTTCTGAAATTTCACACACATATCAAGCAAAGTGGTACCTGTAATGTGCCCAAGTTTCCTGTTTGTATCTTTAAAAATAAAAAAGTTGAAGGCATAGCTGTATTTACCCCACTGCTACCCATTTTTCTAAAATTAATTGCCACATAAAGCAAGCACATATGTTTCTGAAATTTCGTACACATGGGTCCCAATATACCAACTACAATGTGGCAAAGTTTCATGTGTGGAACGTTAAAAATGAAAAAAGTTATAGGCATTCCTGGTTATTTATTTAAAGGTTAATTGCCACAAAATGCCTGCACCAATCATTCTGAAATTTCTCACAGATAACTACCCCATACCTATCTACAAAGTGCCCAAGTTTCATCCTTCTATCTTTAAAAATGAAAAAGTTATAGGCATTTTTGTAACACAATACTAGGCTATGGGGAAAAGCATTCAAAATGGTGCCCGATTTTCTGATTTTTCCGATCCGGATTGGGTCCCTTCGGATCAGATCAGATCGGATGGTTGGTGGATCGGATCGGATCATTTTTATCCGATATTTGGGCGGATCGGATTCGGATCGTGGATCAGATCTGATCTGCTGCACATCCCTAGTAGGAAGACAAGAATCAGTATATGATCCTTGAACATGCTGGCAGACATCACATTCCTATAGGTTGTGACTGAACCTACTCCACTGAGGAATGTTTTTCTGGCCTTTCAATGACTTAATATTGAGAGGTGTGGGGATTTTTTTTAAATCAAAAAAGCACCTTCATAATTGGCTTAGTGGTGTGAGACCTTTTGCTTTAACTTGCCCATTTGACATTCCATTTGTTTGCAATATAATAGCCCAAACATTGGGATAGCTGAACGAAAGGAGACCATTCTGTGCTTCAAGGCCAAAGCACACCTTGACACAGGTGAAAAGAAGGAAATGGTTGCAATGGGGGGGGTTTCTCTGGCTTTGCATTCTTTAATAGTGGTGCTGAAGAGGGAATGTCAGCAGAGACACCTCTCTTAGACCTATACCCACTAGCTGCATATCCTAAACTTTGGAACACTTATTCTCCACAGTCTGACGTAATACAGCCCAGGCTCAGGTTAACCACCTCAGTGAGAACCAGGGCAGAGATTGGCACCATAAGCTGAAAAGGCTCAAGTTGATTTCTCCCACAAATGCCAAGAGGATGAAGCAAAGTGAGACTAAACATAACTGTGGAAAGGTGGGGGGGGTCTCTCTTGTGGAAATTACGGAGTAAGGATGTCAGAGGAAATCAGATGCTCCACCCGTTGAGTAGCAGTAAATAAAAGTCACTTGACCTGAATAGGTTTATTGGCCATTGCTATAACTGCCTTTCTGACCATCTCTGTGTTTCGGTTGAAAGACGGAGGGTTACAGACCCTTAAACCTAAATGGGCAGAAGTGACACCTAGCCGGGGTCTTTCCCCTAGGTGGCGGCTTTCAACATTATATCTAGAACAGCCTTCCCCAACCTTGTGCCCTCCAAAATGTTTTGGAAAATTCCCAGAATATCCTACCAGTATGACCAATGGGCATAGCTGATAAGAGGAGTGTAAAACATCTGGAGGATGTTTCCTCTAAGGCAGGCTTAGAGGAAGAGACGGAGCATCTGAATGGAGCTGATAGTACCATTCCCTGGACAGTTGACTGGAGAACGGAGTGGTCTTTGAGGCTACAGAACTTGGCCGGCCCTTATTAGGATCCTGCTGGGGGTGGGGGGAAGCATGGTCATCTGTATAGATTACCTTTAGTGTGACCAGTGTAGAGAGCACAAGAGTAATTTTCTTAAAGCCAGCCAGTGGACCTTGTGTATGAGCAGGACATAGATTTTGGGCAAACTGGATGGAAATTATGGAAGTTGCAATCCAACACATCTGGGGGCATCTGATTGTGGAAGGCTGTGAAATGGTTGTTTTTATAAGATGGAGCTAGGAATTATGGGAGTTGTAATACAACATCTGGAGGACACGTCTGGTTGGTGAAGGCTGATGTGGAATATATCACTCTAGATGGGTGGGTAGAAAGTAGATCTCCATGTTCGGGACTTCAACACTCAGCATTCTTGACCATTGCCCATGCTGGCAGGGTATTCTGGGAGTTGAAGTCCCAAACATCTGGAGCTCTACCTTCTGCCTGCCCTTGCTGTAAGATCACTATTGAGGAGATGGTGGGCAAAGTTGTTTACCCCCAAATGGAAGACGAAATCAATTGAATTACATCAGAACATTTTTAAAAAAAATGACCAAACAGATGTGGTTATAAAGTACAATTGCTTAGAATGACAAATAATAAAAATCTGACCATGAATAGTATGACTCCCTTCTGGGTTCATGCAACAAACATGCTCTTTAAAAAATTTAAAGCACTTCCTCTCATAGAGAAAATTTTTTGACGCAAGGTGAAAGTGTAGAATTGTTTTGACTGAGTACCTTTCCTCCATTTCAACTTTTACATTTTACTTGTTTTGTGTCAGGAACCTTCTTGCCTAAACTTCTGTCAAATTTAGAACAGTGACAGCCAACGCCTTTTGCCTGGAAGGGTTTGCAAACATCAGGAAAGGCCCTTAGTGACTAAGGCTTAGTTACTTGGTAAAAACAACAACAAATATCCTGTTGTGAGCTGACGCGAGTGCCTTGTATTAAGGAAAGACACAAATGTTTTTGATGAATAAAATAAAGAGGCAACTGCACAATATGTGGACTCTCCTTCCCCAGTTGTGAGTAGGCTGTGTAGTGTGTAAGTGAACGAGTTAGAAAGAACCCTTGAGGAGTAGGGAGGAAATGCTCCCTTCCTATGCTATGCTAGCAACATAAAAGCTAGTGCTGCAACACTGCAAGGATAGTATGAGAAGCACTGGGGCACCAATTTTTGGGAGGGCAATACTGGCACGGGGAGGGACTCTAGGAGGGGAGGGCAGCCTCTTGCCCGTGGTGTTAATCTGTCCTGCAGCCTTGCCCAGTCTGGCCTGCAGAGGGTTGAGCCACCCTCTGTGGCCCCCTCCCCACGTTCTGTTCTAGCAAGTTACTTTAACATTGGCTCCCTCTTCATGGGTGCGTTGCCTCACGGTGGCTTCAAAATGGCGTCAGTTGGGTGACATGATGCTCCCGCCAATTCGAAGCCATCTAGGGGCAAAGGCCCTTTGCTCCGCACTAAAAAGGGCGGGCATTTAGCCCAACTTTTTTCAGAGCGGAGCAGGCTGGGCAGGGAAGGGGGTGGAGTAGCGAGCCATAAGCTTGCTGCACCACCTCCGCTGTCCTCCCCCCAATTTAAATAATAATAATAATAACAATAACAATAACAATAACACTTATCTTAGAGTGAGTGGGCCGCCGCTCCAGGCGCCCCTCCAGCTGACGCTGGGTGGGCGCGGGGGCGACGACAGGAAAGACTGGCAGCAGGAGCATCAATGCGCAGCGCGCCGACTGCTGCCTCCATTGCGCGCCGGAAGAGGCGCTGTGAAGATGCAGCCATTGACTCCTCGCATGTGGCTCAGGGCTTCTTGCATTGCCATGGTGCTTCAGGAAGAAGCTACGTGGCAGCCACTTCCGTGACACTCCTGCAGCCTTCCTTAACCTGCTGCCCTCCAGATGTTATGGACTACAACGCTCATCATGCCCGACCATTGGCCATGCTGGCTGGAGCTGATCAGAGTTGCAGTCCAAAGCATCCAGAAGCCACCAGTTTGGGGGAGGCTGTCCTAGGAGGGGAGCAAAGTGGCTGAATGGAATCGCCTTTAGCTCTAGGATGGGGACCCTACAGCTCATTCTCAATGTTGTCTACCCCTCTGGACACTGTGGGCCCACTATCGCTCCCTGGACTGCCCCTCTGGGAATCACACCCTCTTCTGTATGCGCATGTGAAATGGAGAGGTAGAGAAGGGGTGGAGTGGCACAGAGGGCAAGCCATGCCATCCTCCGAACTCTGCCTGCCACCAGATCTGGCGCAGGCCACCATTGGCTGTGGCCCCAGATTGATTTTTCCCAGGGGTCAGCAGGGCTTCGTGGGAAAAAGGTTCCCCAGTCCAAATTTAGCTTGGTGGTGGAGCCTCCCTGTGGAGAAACAGTGCAACTCTTAGTACCATATTCTGGAGCCAAACCACAAGGAGGGTTATTGTATTCCTGCCATGCTTTGAAGCTCCCCAGGCTCATCTACCTGGCTGCTAATGAAAACTCAGTGCTGGACTGATGGGCCATTTGGCCTCAGTTCAAATACCTCTAGTCCTTTGGTAATGCTTTTTCTGGCTTATACCAGTAACAACAATTCTATGCACATAGAACATGCCATATGAGAAGGCTAGGCTGGCTTTTTGTCCTGACATGTTAGTTTTCTACATGCAGGGTTTTTTGTTTGCTTTCATATGCGCAGCTACTCACATGCTGCATAAAGTGGCACAGATGGAGTAAAACTGCCCCTTGATTCTGCTAGTTATATAATCTGTCTTTTATTCTAATCAATAACAAATGTCCTTTACGATACCAGGTCTGATATACTGGAAGGACATGTGGGGGTCATGTGCAGACAGACATTACACCCATGCAACAGCTGGGATCACTATCAAGGAGAGCTGGACCCATCCAGTGTGAGGAGCTGATGGGAACTATGTGGAAAGGAAGACATTTTTCTCCCTGTCTTGTAAGACTGGAACTCAGGATCATCCCATAAAGATGATTGGTGAGAGATTCAGGACAGATAAAAGGAAGCCCTTCATGCAACGCATAAACTATGTAATTCGCTATCACAAGATGTGATGGCCACCAATTTGAATGGCTTTAAAAGAGAGTTAGACAAATTCCCGGAGGAGAGGGCTATCAATGACTATTAGTCCTGATAGCTATGTGCTACCTCTGGTAAGCTTGTATGCATCAGTTGCTGGGGAACATGGGTAGGAGGGTGGTGTTGCACCGTTTCCTGCTTGTGGTTCCCTGGTCAATCGCTGGTTGGCCAATGTGTGAAGAAAGTGCTGGAAAGTGCTCTTCTTAAGTCCTTAAACTGTGTTGCCCTCACTGCAAAACTATCCTCAAGGGATGCGCTCCAGAGCAAAATGACATGTGAAGGCTAAGATGGCCTTGGCCTCTGAAAATTAAGCTTGATCCCATCTGTATAGACTCATCCTAATTCTGTTTGTTACATTAGACTGGTTTGGCAAAATACTGGAAGAGTGTGGTGGAAGTTGGATAGCTGGAAACTGGCTATTTTATACACAGAAAATAGTTGGAATGAAGTTTTTTTAAAAAAATGCAGCTGTAAAGCATTATAGCTGTGAATAATCGAATCTTTAAAGGAATGGCAAAAATTTGTTGTTGTTTTTTAATTGTTTGAAATGAGAGAGCCCTGTTAGGAGACATTCCAAGCCACCGAATGGAGCAGTTTTGCTGTACCTTTGTTGCTATGTTCACAAATATGACCTGAGATGACCAGCCTAATCAGCCTGTGGCATTCTGGGAAAACAGGACTCCCATCTATTCATGGTTACAGCATATCTGTGGCTTATCTCAGCAGTCTGGAATCTTGTGAGTTTCTAGCAGGGAGAAGGAAACTTCCGGGGCTTACATACCTCAAGCAGCCCCTCCTTAGTTTGCAGAGGAACAGCTGGTTGCCCACTTTAGGGTAGCTGAAACAACCGTCATGTTGGGCGTGGAGAGGCAGGGAGGATAAATCTGGAACCACTGGCAGCATTTTACATCCATGCCATTTTCAGAAAAACTGGGGATGAGGGGAGTGACGTGGCCTGCATTTTATAGGACAAGATTTGGCTTCAGGTTGTGTTCTTAATTCTTTTGTTGTACTTAATTAAAGGATACAAGGACCCACAACAAAATGTTGAAGTATTGAAGCCGCTGAAACGCCAGTGCTCCCATTCAGGTCTGGCACAAGAGTCTTGTACTGCTGCTCAAGGGTTGCAGTGGGAAGGAAGTTTTAGGGGGCAAAGGAAAAAGGAGACATGTTTTTTTCCGATTTTCCTAGAATCAGGCCTGGTTTTAAGGATGGGCAAGCTGGGTGGTCACCCTGGGCACTGAGCTGAAGGGGGGTGCTGCACTAAAGCTCGTTGGCTCAGTGTTGGTTGAGGGTACTGGATTGCATCCACTGTTAGTCTAACTTAGGCACCATTCGTTTCAATTGGCCTACTCTAAGTAGGCCTAACATTGGATACAATCTAGTGTCTGCAGTGAGCTGGGGTGGGGGCGGGGGGAAAGCAGTAAGAGCACAGTCCCATTGACTGTGCCCTTGCTACTCAGAAGCCCCCGAATTCGGAGGCTTCTGAGTTTCCTATTCCCTGCCAGACTGAAGCCAGCAGGATGGGAGGAACAGCTGAGGTGATCTCTGCCTCCCCGCTTTGGAGGGGGAGGTAAGGAAGCTGGAGGAGGGTCAGGATAAATCATATCCTGGCCTCTTAGGTTTCCTCCCTCTCCGCCCACCTGAACACCCTCTTTCCTGAGTCTCCGAGGATGCTTTTTCGACCTTGGAGAGGCAGCTGGCACGGTTCTCTCCAAACCAGCTGTGATGGGGAGGGAATTGGGGGTCAGATCTGCGATTCCCCCTTCCGAGGGTGGAGTGCAGTCTCCGACTTCAGGTTTTTTGTTTTACAAACTATCCAATGGTCCCTGGAACCATAACATTGCTCTCTAACTGCGTAACTTTTGTTTTTCAAAGTTCTACAGGTTGTTTTCCCACTAACTATGAATATGAACTTCCATCAGTTAGCTTTATGTTTCTTTTTCAACTGCCATTTTGGTGGTGTCAGTTCTACATAAAAATCAGTGGAACCCAACTTTACTTCACTAAAGTGTTTGCAATTCTCCATAACTCACACAACTGGACAATGCCGCAAAATTGACTTGGGATGCGCTGAAAGCGCTTCTCGCCTGGGGTGCTATTTATACTTTTTATTTATGCTATTTATGCTGGGGTTAACCCTGCCTGGGGACTCTCCAGAGGGCTTAGGTTTAATGCAGGCTGCCAGCCACAAACCTGATCAGCTCATAAGCCAGGAACAGTTTCTGGAGAGTAGGAAAATAAAGGGAGGGTTTCTTTTTTAACCCCACAATGTGCATTCTATCAACGCTGATCCTCACCTCCTGGACACTATTAGCTTTAGGCGGACTCAAGAGAGCCAGTCCCGTCCCCTGTCTTTACTTTTTTTTAAAGTCCAACGTTCTGTAGGCCCATAAGATCCTTTGGGGAGGGGATGGAGATTAAACATGATTTTAATTTAGAGACTAATCTCCTGCCCACCAGGGAATCCCTGCAGAAACCCCTGCCTTACTACCAGTTTCCAAAATGGTAGGCATGGAACCATCCAGGTTCAGCATTCGTGGGAACAAATGAGGACATGCAACCAAACGTTGCAGTGTAGCCCCAGCTGCTCAGAGGACTGCTTTAGCTGAGGACTCCAGCCAGCCTGGCACTGGAGCCTTATAGTGTTGTCCAGATCTGTAGCCAGGGGGGAGCTAGGGGGAGCCCCTCCTCCTAATTTTTCTCTTCCCCTCTTCCCCCCCCCCCCAAACAGTTATAAGCAGTTTACAATTTTGTCCTGCAAAGACCAGGGGAAAAAAACCCAACACCTATTTTTTTGGGCACTCCCCAATTTTTAGGCTAGCTATAGGCCTGGTGCTGTCTAAGGCTCACAAAGGGCACATCCCACTATTGCACTATGTCCTGCTTTTAGCCCCTGCAGTAAAACAGTGGGCTTCGCTGTAGAATTGCCATCAACCCCTCTCTCCCAGCCACAGTGACCCTCTCTTTCACCATCAGGATGGAAACAATGTACTGTATTACCATTGGCAGGACAAATTTTAAATGTTAAAAAAAAAGAAGCAGATCCCTGCAAAAGAAGGTATGAGTTAAAAAGATCTACTTTTTCTTGGGGAGTGGGACACCCTGATGATGCCCAATCACACCTTAGCTAACATCCTGGATTTCTCTTTTTTTATGAGGAGCTTTCACTTCCACCCTGGGGAAGACCAGAAAATGGCATTCAGTGTGCCATTGTCTAAAAAGGAAACCTGAAAATTCTTTCTCTGGACAATGAGTTGAGTTTACTCCAAATTCTCTCTCTCTGTCTCTCTCTCTCTCTCTTAATCTCTACGCCCTTAATATTGCATAGGTCCTGGAAGCTCACAAGTACTGACAGTTGTGTTTGTATGTGCATGCACACATAGATTTTACACTTTTTAATTATTTTATTTATTTATTGCATTTATATCCCACCTTTTTTCCTTTAAGGAACTCAAGGTGGCATACAAAATCCTCCTCCACGTTATCCTCACAACAACAACCCTGTGAGGTAGGTTGGGCTGAGAGTCTGTGACTGGCCCAAAGTCACCCAGTGAGCTTCCATGGCTGAATGGGGACTAGAACCTGGATATCCCGACTCCCAGGCCAACACTCTAGCCACTACACTCCACTGCTTACAAAAGTCTAGTCAAAAGCCTAGAAGTCCCATAAGTATGTAGAAACTAGTTTTGGATTGCCCCACTTTGCTTCCAAATTGATAGGTATTGAACTACTCAAGTTTGTTGTTAGAGGAAATGAAGTGGACCAATTCCCTCTAGTTCCTGTTTGATTTCAGGGATTTTTATTGTCCTGCAAAACAGCAGAGCAGTTGTGAAAGGCCTGATATATTTCGGGTGACCATATTTTGGAAACCAAAAAGGAGGACAACTTGGTCATCCTCTAAGGGGGCATCCCCACCAATATGTCCACCCCATGGGGCGTGTCTAGCACCAAGGGGGTGTGCCCACCTGAACATAGCCTTAGTCACATGTCTGATTTTACAGCACACAAGTAAGACAAATCTGTTCTACATAACATCTTAATGTTAAAATCACTGAAAGAACCAGTGAGACACCCAATGTATCTGAAATTAACTTCACTCACTCCTACTTTTGTAGCTTTGGCTGTACTTTGTTCCTATACTCTGTGGGATACATTCTCCTCTTCCCTCAAATAGCTTTTCTGATTGTATCCTCACTCCACTGCAAGCTGCTGCTTAACGGGCTTGCTGCCAGCTGGCTGGCTGGCTTTTTTATTTCTAAAGTTCAATTTAAAAAAAAACGTGTGTATGATTGTCACAAGTTTCTGTACTCTAACATTAGGATGGGTGTTGTGGGCGGCAGACACTACTTTGCCCATTCACACGTCTCACTTATATACATTAGCTTCTCAAGGCTTGCGCATTGACACCACTTTGCACATCCAGACTTTGAACTCCTGTCTACTTCCTGCACAAACATGTGACTCTGAAACCCTCTTTCTAATGCCCGGTGTTGCATGCCAGCACTGTGGGGCTAAGTTACAACAGGTGTCTCTGGGTTGTCTGTGCAGCCTCTGTTGACTCTCTCTCTAAGTCATTGCAGCAAAATCAAAGCCTCCATCCTTACCCAATCAATCCCCCTCCCTCTTCCAAAGTCTCCCAATGGTCCAGCTGGGCTGTGCATTTGTACCCTGTGTCCGGGGGGCAGGGGAGGAGGGGGGAGGAAGGGTGCCAGCTTATTGCTTGGTCACGTCTGGTGACTCTTACTTTAAAAAAATCTCTGCTGCCAGCTGCCTCTGCCTGCACCAACATTGGACTCTGAGACACTCTTAAACGGCTCTGTGTGGCACGCCAGCCTCTCAGAGCTCAGCTACAGACATCTCTGAGTTGTGTCTTTAGTCTAACTCTGTCTCTAAGAGATATGCTAGCCAGCCAAAGCCACAAATCTATCTATTTTTCTCTGACACGCACTTCAAACGTTCTGCATTTCATGCCAGCAGTGCAGACAGAGCCTAGCTCACAAGTGAACAAAGTGAAGAGGAAGGGAAGGGGTAGCGAAGCGAAGCAATGACATGCCAGGTTCCAACATCTGCAGCAATAAATAAATAAATCTGCAATGATGAGAGCCCCTCTCTTGACTAGCACCTCACCGTTGGTTGTGAGAGTTTTTCCTCTAAGGATGACCCTTCATCACCCATGATGTGGAACTCTGAGAAAAAGGCCTTTGGCCCATTCTGTTTTGCCCTGTGGGCTGCTTTGACTGACCTCTCCTTTCCCACATTTTGATCTGTGGACGCCTCGCCTCTGCTGAGCTCCAGACTGCCCACCAAATCAGCAACAGGAAAGGTGCCGTGCTTGCCCAGCACATCTTAGCTAATAACTTGAGATCCCCTTGATGCCAAGGGCTGAAACTGCTCAAGGTGCAAGACCCCAAAGAGGAGGTTTGACAACCTGAGTTTGAAGGGTATGGCTTCAGTGTTGTTGTTTTTAAAAAAATAATTTTAAAACCTCAAATTTTAAAAAATTCCTAAAAATCAACAGATGAACAGATCTGCTTGAAACTTGGCATGGCTAAATCCCTACTTAAGATCTATCATGGTGCCAAGTTTCATCTCTTTAGCTTTAAAAATGATGTTTTTTTAAAAAAAACAATTAATTGTAAAACCTCAAATGTTTTAAAAATTCCTAAAAAATCAACGGATGAATGGATCTGCTTGAAATTTGGCAACCTAAGAGCTATCATGTTGCCACGTTTCATCTCTATATCTTTAAAAATGACGGAGCTGTAAGCATTTTTGTAAATTCCTATTGACTATAAAGTAGAGCTGACCTTTGGGTGGTGGTGGGGGGAAGATGGGAAAAATCCAGATTTTTCTTCAAATTTCATAATCCCCCCCCTTTCCCGGATTTGTTACCAAAAATCCTGACATGTCCTGTTTTTTTCCTGACATATGGTCACCCAATAATCTTAATAATCATTTGTATTCAGAGAGCACTGCATGGGAAGAGGGTTTAGCTCAGTGGTAGAATATATCCTTGGAATACAAAAGGTCCCTCACGCAATCCAGTTCAATCAGCTAAAAGGGGGGGAATTGTCAGTCAGTTTGGACAGTAACAGGCTAGATGAACCATTGATCTGACTTATATAATAGGGTGGGCTGAAAAACGGCCAAATTTTTTCTTTTAGAAATTAAATTAGTAATAGTGCAGAAAACTTGCCTAATGTGTTCCTTAGTATACACACAAAAAAATATTGATCTAGCTCAATGTCTAGCTGGGCCCCTCTGGCTTTGAAAAAATCTAAAATGATCCAAAACTGGGTTCTTGAAATAATTTTTAATTTTTTTTATTTAGAAAACAAATTTGTAATAGTGCGGAAAAGTAGCCTAATGTGTCCCTTAGTATACACATTTTTTTTGTTGATCTAGCTCAATGTCTAGCAATGTGTTCCCCCCCAAAAAAATTCTGAGTCATTTTCAATTTTTTCAAAGCCAGAGGGGCCCGGCTAGACATTGAGCTAGATCAACAATTTTTTTGGGTATAATAAAATGTATAATAGTTTTCTGCACTATTACAAATTTGATTTCTAAATAAAAAATAAAAAATAATTATTTCGAGAAACTATTTTTGGGTCATTTTAGATTACTTCAAAGCCAGAAAGGCCCAGCTAGATATTGAGGTAGATCAATATATTTTTTGTGTCTACTAACATTAGGCAACTTTCTAAAAAAAAATTTTCAGCCCACCCTATTGTATAAGGCCACTTCATATGAAACTTGTTCAATGTGGTTCTCATACATTATCTCAGTATTCCTTACAACAGACCTGCAAGGTAGACCAATACAGCCCCCATATTGCAGATGTGGAGCTGGTGCTGAGAGAAAGTAGCTTGCTTAAGGCCAATAGCCGTCTTCTTGGCTGAGGTGACATTTAAGCACTACAGTAACTCCTAAGCACGGTTCTCCTCCATCAAGTGATCCTAAAGGCTGCATAAGGCAATACTTTGTAGGGCAAAACACATTGCTATACAGCAGCTTGGAAGAACTTCTATTTCCCAGTGCTATTTAGAGTTGGGGGAAGGAGAAAAGGCAGAGAGCCTAATGCATGTTTTAGGCCCCCTCCACAAGGATGCGCTTTTGCGCCCGGTTCGGCGATTATGCGCATTATCGCGGAGGCGCATTTACTCCTAATCCCTCTGCACGGGAGGCGGCGAGAGGCGGTGAAGCGCATTAATTGATGTCCAAAAAGCGCTTTACAAGAAGTTAATGCGCATAATCGCTTGTTCACACGACGAAAATGCGCTTTAACAGCCGGAGCAAAATAAAAGTCGCTATTTAACGCGCATTCGATAATGCGCATAATCCGGGAGATAACGCGCCTCTACGCCCGTTTTGCGCTCCGCTGGTGTGGAGGTAAAATTTATAATGAGCCTTCAAAGAGCATTAAACCTCTCTTGTGGAGGCACCCTTATTTGTTTAGATTTTTAAACTCCCCCCCCCCACACCTCTGCATGCTATGTGTGAAGCATTTAAGTGGGTGGGAAGTTACATAACACTTTTTTAAAAACTGTAATTAATTATATTTAATCATTTTATATTCTGCCTTTCTGCCTAGTTCTAGATTCCCCAGGATGATTCACAGCAAGTAAAAACTCTACACAGAATGAAATTCAAACAAAGACAAGAAGACGGTTTTAAAACCAACTCAAAATAATAACACAGCGAACAGGCTTAATTTACCAAAGTCCCAATGAAACAAAAAGGTCTTGACTTGCTACTTAAAGGCCCAAAGGGAGCCAGCTGTGTGCGTTTCAAGGGGAAGGCTTCTCACAAACAGGGTGCCCAAAACACACAGCAGGTTTAGCAAGAACTGCACAGAGAGCTTCGGCTATTGGGTGGTATAGAAATGAAATGAAATAAATACTAAACAGTGTAAAATCTAGGCAGAAGTGAGTGAATAGGCCAAGTGGCCTACATCACAGAGGACAGTCCTCTATTTGAAGGTGTTCTTTATTCAATGGGCTGTCCAATCCAAGCTTGGTTCAAAATCCAAGAACCGTAAGGAAGGAGAGGGTCAGGGGCTTTGAAGTTCCCCATCAAGAGTTAGCACCTTAGAGACAGCAGACTGAGCGGCACCCAGCCCACCCGGCCACAGTTTCCCTCACTATGGGCAGATGTGTTGGATTTCTATTTAAATGATAAGTTACCAGTTCTAAATTTGCACATATCAATCTGCATGTGCAAATTTGTGTCCTCCTTTTCGGTGATGCATTTCCTCTTTTTTTTTAAGCAATGCGTAAGTGGCCAGCTGATATAGAAAGATTCAAACGGGCAAGAAAATGGTGCATTCCCTCCAGCAGTCAGCCTCAGCAGCTCCCCCATCCGGGATTCTGATTTGCGCTGCCTCAGAGAGAGGTCATGAGAAACAAGGTCTCTTGGCTGGAGCTGGTCCAAATAGTTCCCCTGGAATTTTGGAAGTTCCGTCATCTCCATTGTACACCCAGCTGCTGTTTATTTGCGAATGGCAATTTGCTAAGGAGAAGGCTTAGAAGTAAAAGGAGCAAAATCTGCGGTGGCTGCAATCCTCTACCCAATTTACCCGGTTGGGAGTAAGCCCCACTGAACTTAACTGGACTTGATTCTGAGTAGAACATGTCTAGGGTTGCACTGCAAAAGGCCCAGATGGGAGCAGACCTGTGTGTGCTGAGAGTAATGGAAACAGAGAGGAAAGGAATCCCCCTAGTTATCTCCATTCAAAGACTGGAGATAACAAGGGGATTCGCATTACTTCGCATGCCACTTAGAGAGGTACAGCAAGTGCTGTTCATTCAGCCACTGCTTGCAGGAGCTCCTGTGAGCACTGGCCGAGTCCATCTCATTTCCTGCGCAGGGGAATAAACCTGGCTGCGCTCTCGGCCAATGCTTGCAAAAACTCTTGTTAAGTTCCTGCTGAGTCTCTTCCCTTTGTGTGGTGCACACTGCCCCAATGGGGATGGAGCACAGTGGGCAAAGGAGGCACCTGATGTGGTTGCTCCCAGCCGAGTCCCGTCCCTTTGCACAAAGACATGCCAAGGGCATTGCTGTTCTCGTTACCTTCCCTTTGCACGCCACTTGGGACACCGTGCAGTGTGCAAATGAGGCCCTTGGAGGAAGCGTTCTGTCTCTGCATGGAGGCAGGAAACTTGGGCAGGAGGGGCTTGGGATGAGGGGCCATGCGATCACGTCATCAGGCAGCCTGCCAAATTGATGTGGGGGGCAGTTTGGCCCCTGGACCAAAAAAAGGTCTCCTGTCCCTGATCTACTGCAAGTGTAGAACAGCTATATAAAGGCAGATAATCTGTTGGCAAAACCACCCCTGGAATCATGTGAACATGCTTCTATTTGGGATATTGTGTGGGTGGCTCTTACCAGTAACATACTTCACATACATTAATTTGGTAATCCTTAGAGCAGGGGGTGGGCAACATCTGGCCATCCAGATATTTTGTCCTACAACTCCCACAATCTCTCACCATTGGCTAAGGCTGATAGGAATCGTAGGACAAAACATCTAGAGGGGCGGCCTCTGCCTTAGAACCACCCCGAAAGACAGGCCAGTGTTATCCTTCTCATATGACAGTTGGGCGATTCAGACTGAGAAAGCACTAACTTGGGAGATCTGGGTTCAAATACCCCACTCGGCCACGAAGTTCATTGGGTGACATTGGGCCACTCGGCCTGACCTACCCCACAGGGTTGTAGTGGGGATAAAATGGGAAGGAGGAGACCCATGTGTGTTGCCTTGAGCTCCTTTAGGGGCAGGTTGGATAGAAATGCAGTAAGCAAATAATATCTAACATCTTTATGGCCTAGGTGAAATTTGAATCTGGAACGTCTAACTTATAGCACAATCTAATGCATACTTACATAGACGTAAGCCCCATTGAGTTCCATGGGCTTACTCCCAGGTAAATGGGTAAAGGATTGCAGCCTTGGCCAGTCAATAAGTGCTGTTTCCCATTAATCTGTTTGTATTCAGTGGTATATTCCATGCAGAGCTTCTTTGTTAGTAGCTCCCCTGGTGTCAGCAGCGGGTGGTTTGTCCAAAGGATCAAGATATTTGGTTTCTATTGTATTCCCAGCTTTTTTCTCTCCCTTTGAATCTCTGAGGAGAGAACTGGTGCATTTGCGAGTAGTCGTAAGAGTAGTAATTAGCTTGCCAGCCATCCCATTGCCGCGCATACAATGAAGAGCGAGTCCTCGTTATCGCCCGGTATTTGACAGTGAAGAATAGGAGCCCTGATGGACAGTTGGCTATTCCAAGTCCCTCAGATATGTGTTACATGTCCCTGCCAGCCAGTGTGGAGGCTTCAGGAACCCATTTGCCAAGGAGTTGATAATTGATTTTATAGTTTGAATTTGGAACGGGTAGCCAGAAGTCTCCTCTACAAGGATACGTTTTTTCGCCCGGTTAGGCGATTATGCGCATAATCGCGGAAGCGCATTTACACCTAATACCTCTGCACGAGAGGCAGCGAAGCGCATTAACGGATGACCAAAATGCGCTTTACAAGTAGTTAATGCGCATAAGCGCTTGTTCACATAGGCAAAATGCGCTTTAACGGCCGGAGCAAAATAAAACTCGCGATTTAACGCGCATTCGATAATGCGCATAATCGGAGAGATAACGCGCCTCTACGCCCGATTTGCGCTCCGTTGTTGTAGAGGTAAATTTTTTAAAACGCCTTGAAAGAGCTTTAAACCTCTCTTGTAGAGGCAGCCAGAGTTGCTAAGAAATTTCTAGAAAGGAGAGGTTTCGGGATTTCTGGCATGAATTCCTTCTATTTGCATGTTTTATTCTGAATACGACATTTCAGATGTTTGTTTGTTTATTTATTAAAACATTTGCATCACTGGGATCTCAGGGAGGTGTACAGATAAAATCATACAAACAGTATAAAACAATAACTATACACAGCTAAAAAAAAAATTAAAGCATTAATGATGCAGGACATTAAAAGGGGTGGAAAGATTCAGGGCGCTGGGAGGGGAGGCGGCTTTGGTAAATGAATGGCTGGGTCTGTGTGTGTAGGGTGGTGGGGAAAATGACTAGAGGCCTAGCCAACACCTGGCTCTACCATCAATTAAGCACTGCCGCCAAATGCCTGGCAAAATAGGGGAAATGTAATGCCACAACCTTAAGAGGTTCTAGACACATGCTTTGTTTTCTTTTGCAAAACAAAACTTGACACCCTCAGGAATCCCTATTTTCTGCCAGGTATAATAATAAACAGTGTGGAATTCTGCCCATGCAAAAATTATGGAAGAAAAGCAGGCCCTTGTTACGTAGGTTAGTTATGTCCTTGGAGAAATAAACGACCCTCCCTTCCCCAGATTTTATCCTTCTCTTCTGTCAAACAAAAACAGCCCTGAGATGCTGCTCAATCCACCTAGTGACCTTGTCAGCTGTTGCTGCCAGCAGTGAAGGTTTCCACCCTTGAGTAATGCCAGCCAGGGACCAGACTTGCAAACTCCCTGGCTTTCAAAGTGACCTCTGGTGCCAAAGAGAATCACAACGCCGTAGCCCTTTTTTCCAGGAGAACTGATCGGAGTCTTCCCATCGGGAAGGTTATTTTGGCTGTGTCACAAGCATTGCGAGCTTCCCCCGCCTTCGCATGCATCTGTATAGCGCACCGTACTGAGGCTGAGTGAGGTTTCAGCTGTCTTGCCAACAGTTATTAATGCAGCCATAAAAAAGCGACTCAGCCATCTGCTCTTCGCATCCTGCACTCTAGTTTGGGGAAAGCATGAGGCTTCCAGGGGGAGAAAAATCCCCCCCCCCCAACTATGTCTGACCTCAGCTGTCATCTTTGGTTTTGGAGGGGATTAATCTTGAGCCTAAGGACATGTTTGGACAAGTCTAATGCAGAGGAAGATCTAGCAGGAGAGGCAGAACAATGGAGCATTTTATTGCAACCGCACAAGGCTGTCAGTAACGGAATAAGGGTAATGAGAGTTCGCGAGCAACTAAGGACATGAGCTGTGTGCTAGTTCAAATCTAACCTCAGCCAGGAGCTCACAAGGTGGCCTGAGGGCCAAACTAGACTTAACAGCTGCAAATCTGCAGGTTTAGATCTGGGTCTGCAGCAATTATTGTAGAATGCAATTGTGTGTGTATTTTAAGAGCAAATGGTGAGTATGAGCGAGGAGTGCATAATCCTTCCTCTCCCATGGCTTAGCCCTAGGCACCCCTCTCCCAGGTACTTCTTTCCCAGCTGAGGAGAAAAACATATCAGGAGGGGAGCTGTGGGGAGGTAAACCACAGGCAGGGGGAGGTTTGGCATTCCATGTCCATGCGCACGTTTTGTTGTTGAAACTGGACACGCTTTTCTAAATCATTGGTGCAGACCTGGGTTTAAAAACACTGGCCTACTGCTGTTGCATCTGGTCTGGCCCATAGGCAAGCCTCTATCCTTTCTGTTGTTCCAGGTCCAGCCCAGGCAGGCAACTCTTCAGACAAAGAATCTGACATTAGGGAGCCTAAAGACTTTGTGGGACTCCCTGACCCTAGCGATAGCATCGTTAGGGAAGCTTCAACATCAGCAGGTCCTAAGGAATCTCCAGGCCAGACAGGGCTCCTCAGGACTGTAGCTCACTTGTAGGGTCAAAGGAGGAGACTGAGCATTTGCCCAGCTCCAAAAGGTGAGGCACAGGGTGTCATGTAGAGGCAAAGAACACACTTCAAGAACTACAGTAACCAGGTTGCTTGGGAGTAAAAGACTGCTTGTGAGGAGAGCCTCCCTCATGAGGAGAACTTATTCCAAAAGCCTCTGATGTACCGCAACTGAGTTCAAGGTGTGGCTTTGGGACCTCCAGCTTGGAAGCTAATAGTTGAGGCTTGCTGGCTGCTAGAACTGCCCACTCCGTCCCTGCACTCATGTACAAAGGGAAAACAAGGGTGGGAACCCTGTCTTTGCTTCGTAATATACCGTTGTGGCTAGGGATGCATGAGAATATAGTTTATGTTTGCAAATCATCCAAATATGTTTGCAATTCAGTTAACAAAAATTGTGATTGGTTTTGGAATTCCCCCCCCCCCATGTGCATTTTATACTTTAGCCAATGGATGAGGAAATGTACACTTCTGAACAATATGCACAGGAATACACACTTTTCCCATTTGAAGGCACTAAAAATGAAAACAGAAACAAGGCGGAACGAGATTTGGAACTGCATTTCGGCTCAAAAATGGTTGGTTCTTCAAACTCTAGTTGTGGCCTTACTTGCACGTTCAGGCAGAGCCACAGATTATCTCGACATGCTTTCCAGAACTCACATCTGTCAAGATAAAGCGAATTTAAGGGCTGCAGGGGTCATGTGTAGTGGAGAATACTGGTGGGCAGGAGGAAGGGGGTTTAACCTTTCATGCATCCTACCATGCAAATACAATCTTGCCCCCCCCCCCCCCCGGTCATTTTCCCTTAGCCAGATTTCTGATTTTGGAAAACAGCTGTGGAAGCAATTATTGGGGAGCATTGTTAGGTGGGGGAAGGGCTAAGCACCTCCTCTCACCAGCTAATCCTCCCCTGCAAGTGTCCCCACACAGACCCCATGTCAATGTTATGAGGGAAATGTGAAGTTGGGAGCCTTGTATTTCCTTTGTATCATGTGGTTCCACCTTTAGCATGGTTAGGGCTCTGACCTTAGACTGCACTTCTATACACTTACGCAGGAGTAAGCCCCATTGAACTCCTCAGGACTTACGTCTAGTAAACACACATAGGATTAGGCTTCATGGTTCATATTTGTCAGGGCGTGAGGCAAGGGAAATCTTTTACTTTCAGTCAGGAGCTAGATTCTTTTCACCATGAAGGGCCAGGACAAGTTTCCAAATGAGGACTTAATGGCTGCAGAGGGAAAATTAAGAGCAACAGCCAGGTGCCTTTAACTGGAGTGAACAGGCATCATAATCTTTCCCTGTATTGTAAAATGGAGGATTGCTGTACATGCAGGTAAGATCAAGTCTTCTGCATTCCAATAGATGAGCATAAGGCAGGGATATTTTGTGTACCAAATCAAGGCAGTAGGCTCAGCACCTAGTATTTATGCCACGCTTGGCCAATCCAGAGGCATCATGCTTCCTGCCAACCACAGCATCCGCCCCTGACACCAGGATTTAATTTAAAACAGGCCTCGGCCACAGGAAGAATGGATGGGAAATCATCCTGCTCTTACAGGACTGCAGACCGATCTGATTCAAACTTGGCATGCTGAAAGCTCTACTTAAGAGCTCTCAAGGTCCCAAGTTTCATCTCTTTATCTTTAAAATTACGCAGATGTAAGCATTTTGGATAATTCCCAAAGGAGCTCCAATGGGGGTGGGAAGGCTGCCACGTTGATCACAATGTCCATCAATGACAAGAACCAATGAACTGGAGGGGGAAGAAGAAGGGACAGGGCGGAGCAGGCACAATAGCAGCAGGAGAGCAAACAAGTGAAAACAGAGTTCACCAGTATAGTTACGATCGTGAAAGGGAGGAGCGCTTGCAATGCTCATGAAACGGAGGTAAAAAATGCGGATGCAAACCAGGGGGAAGAAATAGGTGTGATGGAGCCCATCATTCTGAACTCAGCTTGTGTTGAAAAGAGTGGACCAGTGGTTGGAATCCCAGTTCATGGTTGTGCAGGCAGAAATAGGAAAGGGTTAGTTGTTCTGGACTAATTAACCTGGGATGGAAGGGTGTGATTGTACATGGCCTCAGATGGCCCAGTATACCTTTGGCCACAGCTCCTCTTGGCCTTCTGTAATCATGCATGCTGGAGAGGAAGGATGAGGTGCAGCTGGAGGAAGAAATAATATTATTGCAACTGTCTCTCTCCTCCCCACTCTGGCTCTGGAGCTGTAAGCCAGGGCTAGCTGGCTGGCAGGGGAGTAGAATTTCCTGTCCATGTCCCACGTGGCTCCTTGCCTTGTCCTTCCCTTCCCTCCTGGCTTTTGGCCCCTGTGATAAATCTCAGAGTGGTGGCGGTCTCTTTGGTGCCATCCACCATAGCCCTCAAAGTTTCCATTTCCAGCTTCCCCCTCCTGCTGACATTCTATTACCAGGGAAACTTGGGAGCCAGATTCCTGGAGCAGATCAGAGCAGGTCAAGGCAGGCAGGCAGGAAGGAGGCGCTCAGGGCTGGCCCGCCAAGCTGGCTGTGTGTGGGAAAGGAGGAGCCACTGTTTTGTCTCCGCAGTGTTGCTGTGGGGAGCCAGCATGGCAGTGGAGATGCGCCAAGGCTGGCCCAGGCCCAAAGCATCACCCTGGGACAGGGAGGCACCATGTCAACACGACACCTCAGCAAATGGGTAGCTGACGCAGCTGAAAGACAGTGCACCGCTTTGAAAGGGGGGTGTTCTTGGACCCCCCCCCCAGACATTCCTTCTTAGCCTGGGAAGGGGCTTCTTTGCACAACGATGTGCCATTGTGATGATTCTTGCTATTTTACTTGGCTTCCTGGCAATTAACACAGCTCTTTGTGATGTGGGCTTTTTTGAAGGGCCATTCCAAGAATACATGCCAACAAACATGGGTTTGCCCATCCACTGGAGTTGCAGCCAGTTTTGCCTCTATGAATGTACTGTCCCTTACGGTTTAAAATTTTAGTGAACTGCCCAGAGAACTTTGGCAATTGGGCAGCATAGAAATGAAATAAATAAATACCCATATGATATACAAACATTTCCACATGGAGGTTTGTCTCAGGGACCTGTTCACACTTTGACCAGGTTTGTATGATCATGTAGGAGGAAATAAGCCACGCTGGGCTATTTCTTCTGCTGTCTGTGGTGGTTGCTTGCCAGGGGGATTTGCATAGCTACTCTTCCTGGCATGGCTTGTCATGTCACACAAATCTGGCCAGGGTGCTTTATTGCCATGGTTAATAAGCCCTCCAGAACCCATGGGTTGCTGTATGTAGGGTTCTGTAGTGGCTTGTTAACCATAACGGTCCATGGCCTCTGGGTGGCTTGTTAAGCCATACTTCCCAGGTTCACACAGCACAGCAAACCGTGCTCGCAAGGGAAATGATGGAAATCCCCCACCCCCGGCATGCAACCACGACATGTGCCTGGGAAATGAGCCGGTGTGGTTTATTTCCCTGTCTGTCATCGTGCAAACAGGCCCATAATGTTGTTTTTGAACATGTAATGTGTGAACAAGTAGAACAAACACATTAACCAGTGGAGGCTGGTGGCTTCAGTGTCAATGGAGTGGTGAGTTTGCTCCAAGTTTCAGTCAGAACTCTGAAGGAGCTATCCAAGGTGCGAAGCCTCCCCCCGCCGCCCCCCCCACTTGTAAAATTCCGTGAATGAGGCACGACGATAGTGCTACAAAAGATTCATTTGGCTTGGAAGCAACCTGGCAGTAGATTCAAGACAGACACCACTACCCCCACCCCTGGACCTAAAAATAATCATATGGAATTTGCTGCCACAGGATGTGCTGATGACCACTTGCAAAGACCCTCTCTAGATGGATTCCGTTTGACGCCTGGTTAGCCGATTATGCGCATAATCGCTGAAGCTCTTTATCGTAAATGCTTGTATGCAGGAGGTAATTGAGCACTCAACTGGTGACCTTACCGGTTGTTTCAAATGCACTTTACAGGTAGTTAATGCGGAGAATCGCTTGTTCACATAGTCAAAATGCGCTTTAATGGCCGGAGCAAAATAAAACTCGCTATTTAACGCGCATTCGATAATGCGCATAATCAGAGAGAAAATGCGCCTCTACGCCCGATTTACGCTCTGTTCTTGTAGAGGTAAATTTTTTAATGCGCCTTGAAAGAGCTTTAAATGCCTCTTGTAGAGGCAGCCTTAGATGACTTGAAAAGGGGAAGAGGGAAATTCATAGAGGATTGATGTGAATAACAGCGACTGGTCTTTCTGGCTGTATAGAGCCTCTATAGTCAGGTGCAGTATATGCCACTGAACAACAGCAATTGCCTTCGAAGCCCCTGTTTGTGGGCTTTCAGGAGACATCCGGTTGGCCGCTCTGGGAAACCGCATGCTTGACTCCGTGTCAGGCTCTTTCTATTTGCTGCTGCTAATTGGGAAACTCTCAAAAGGGAACATAATGTGCTCTCACATAAGCTTCCTTCATTTACAGGCTTCTTTGCTCCGGCAGGGCCGAAGAGGGCTGCAGTCAAGGAAACATGTTTTGTTTTTCTTGGAGAGGGGCACCTTTGCCTTCCAGTTTTCCTCATCACAACCCTTCCCTTCTATTTAGTTACATGGAACCGGGCCGGGGGGGGGGGGGTGGCAGGTTGCAGTTGACAAGATCCTCAAGGAGGACGACACTGAGCCTATCTACACACGCAGGATAAAACACTTTGAAAATGTTTTGAAAACTGTCTATGGAGTGTGTCCTGGGCCCCAACAGTTCTCAAAACGGTTATAAACCGTTTTAAACCGTTTTAAAGCAGTAGTGTAGATAGGCTCAGAGTCGCCCTGCCAAATGCAAAGAGAGCTAAATTAATTTCTGCCCAGAGAGCGCTGAGAAATGCTGGGACCCAGCCTGGCGTTGGACTTGCTTGCTAAGGTGGGGGGGGGGGAGGAATCTTCTTTTCCTATTTAGTTCCGAAGCTCCGTTTGGCCATTTTGTGTTGCCGAACTGGGGAGACTGCAGTCTCTTCTCACTCCTGTGGCCATTTCACTCTGTCCTAAGGGCTCCCCTGAGTGAAATTATATAGCCACAGCAGCAGTAACCCCCTGGTGTAAATCCCAGGAGCTTTACTCTTTGGATCATATTTCCAGGAGACAATCTCTCCCTCAATCCCTCCTAGATAGGCACTTTCCCGTTCCCAAGACAACATCACCTGAGGGCAGCAAAGCAAAGTCTTCCCTCCTGCCTGGAAAGAAAGAAAAGAAAGATGATTCAGCCCCATTGTTCCTCCCCACACTTCTCTCGCTACTCACATGGTTGCATGGATGCTTCATATCTGCCTTTTTCTTTTCTTTTTTCTTCGCTGGTTATTGAAATTGGTTAAATAGTCCCTGCAAGGATTTTCTCTCCAAGGCTGTTTGTTTCCCCAGTTCCATGGGTGAGGCACCCCCTATGGAATGAAATCTGGAGGGCTAGCGCCCCCCCATCTGCCTAGAAAGTAGGGCTGTGTATGGACCCCCTGATCCAATCCGGATCCCGATTTGTCAGGTCCAGATCGGGCTCAATCCTACTCGGATCTGGATCTGATCCAGATCCATGCATAGCACTCTCTCCCTCTCTCCCCCTCCCTCGCTCCTTCTCCCTGCTTACCTGCTGCCTCCTCCACGTTGTCCTGCCTTCATCCTTTCTCCCCGCTGTATGCCGCCACATTTCCCTCTTGTGTCGGGTGACGACATCACCCGCCGCAAGCGGGATATGCGGCGGCACACAGCGAGGAGAGAGGACGACGGGATGATGTGGAGGAGGCAGCAGGCAAGCTGTGGGGGGGGAGGGGGGAGAGCAGGAGGGAGTGCTGTGCATGGATCCAAATCGGATCTGGATTGCGGATCCGATCCAGGCCCAATCTGATCCGGTTTGGATCCGGGAGGTCCAGATTAATCCGATCCACTCCGGATTCAGGATTCAGGATCCGTATCCAGATCCATGCACAGCCCCACTAGAAAGCTGCCTAGGGTAGCATTTCAGGGAGGGATAGGGTACTTTGCTTCATCCTTAGTCCCCACTCTCTAGTAAAGTTGCTCTCTGGGAAAAACACATGGTTGACCAGGACATTTGGGGAACCTTGTGGAATTCCCATCCTTGTAGGTTTCAAGGGAAGTATGAACTGGCACCTGTCAGAGAGGTTGAAATTTATTTATTACATTTATATACCACCCTATAGCTGAAGCACTCTTACAAAGATTAAAAGACTGAACATTAAAAATCGATATACAAAATTTAAAAACAAAAATGTATGTATATATTATGTGTATATTGTATGTTTTTGCTGTTTTAATTTTTGTTTATTGTTTTTAATTGTTTTAATCTTATGTAAACTGCCCAGAGAGCTTCGGCTATGGGACGATATACAAATGTAATAAAATAAATAAATAAATTATTTAAAAACAATTTAAAACTCCCAGCCAGGCCAAAAATTCAGTTTTAAAAAAATCCTACGAAGGCCCTTTGGTGGAATGGAGCTGGGGGTGGAATGCAAAGTACAATTCTAAGAAAATTATACACATTAAGTAAATTTATGCAAAATAACATTTATCTTTATTGAGATGTAGAATTTGATTTGGCATTTAGTGTGTTAAAACATGCCATTCTGCGGCTCATTGTGCCATTCTGTGGGCCATTGGGCACAAGTGTGTGTGTGTATGTATGTTTGGGTTTGGGAGTTCATCTTATACCCATGTGGCCATCCTGGAGAGATGCTGCTGATGGATGGGTTCCTCGTTTGTTCCTCCCTCTGTGTTCAGATGGAGATGCAGAGGTGTATTGTCCGAGATTGATTGGCGCCTGGTGGCTGTCTGGACTTGATTTGAGAAATGAGGGTGGCAAAAGGCAGATTAATGTTGGATCAGTGCAAGAGGGGAGGCTAGGAGACGTTCTTGGAAAGGGGTTGAGGTCACAACAGCGCTGACTGTCCAGCCACCTCTTGTGGGGGTAGGGTAAGGACAGAGCTTGATAGGCCCCCCTCCCCAGAGGGGGGCGGCGGCGGAGGGAACGCTGTAAAAATAAATAGCACCAATAGGTAATGAGGTGAAAAGGTCACCCGCTAAAAGGTATGGAGGCCTAATTGCTCCTTGCCATTCTCTCGCTAGTAAATGGGCTGCAGTAAAATGCTGAGGTTAATGCCTCCATCTGGGGCCTGCTGGTTGGTCTTGGAAACAGGAGATCAGGATTTCATTCCCTCAGGCAGTCCTTTTACTGCACTTTTCCTGACAGGCACAATCGTACCATTGATTTATTCACTTTTGTAGATTTACGCACCTGCACCTTCCAAACGCAGGGCTGAGGAGTGGTAAGCCTGACTGAACTGACGCCGCGGTGTTGGACTCTGTCCTGTTGCGAGGGCTGGACACGCACGAGAGCATGGCCATTTCGCCCAAGCAAAGGCTGCCCAAATCCCCCCCTCCCAAAGTTCCCTAAGAGAAGGTAAAGCGGGGAAGTGGGAGAGCACAAAACATCCCCCAAAGGTGGCATCTTGCAGTCCTGTGACTAACCTAGAGGTAACACACATTACCTGACAGTCTTTAGCTGAAATGAACCTTTTCTATAAGGGTTGCTCAGCAATGGCAATGGATAGGAGGAGCTGTTGTTGGAGTCGCCCAGGCTTTTGGTCCTGGGCGAACTTCAACATCCCATTCGAGGCCAGTTTGTCAGGTGCCACTCAGGAGTTCATGGCATCCATGACAACCATGGGCCTATCCCAGTTGGTCTCTGGACCCACACATTCAGCAGGTCACACCCCTGATGCTGTTTTCAGTTCCAGACGGATCTGTGGGCGGAGGTGACAAATGCCTCTGCATTGTCATGGACAGACCATTTTCTGGTCAGGGTTAGTATCACAGCTACCACCCGCCCCTGCAGGGGTGGCGGACCTACTAAGATGGTCCGCCCTCGAAGGCTGATGGATCTTCTTGGATTCCAGAAAGCCTTAGAGGGTTCTATGGCTGGTATCGTCGACAATCCTGTAGAAGCCCTGGTCAATGGATGGAATAAAGACCTAACTAGGGCTATCGACACGATCACCCCCAAATGTCCTCTCCGACCCACTACTAATCGGGCACCCTGGTATACTGAAGATCTTAGGGAGTTGAAGCGGGAAGGACGACGACTGGAGCACCGATAGTGGAAGACTCGACTTATATCCGACAAGACACGACATAGAGAACATCTTCATTCCTATGGGGTGGCAATACATGCAGCGAAGAAATTTTTCTTCTCTGCATGCATTGCATCTGCGAATTCACGTCCAGCAGAACTATTCAGGTTGGTGAGGGGTCTAACTCAGGCACCTTCCCTCCTGAACCCTATTTTAGAGCCTTGGGCAGTTCGCTGTGATGCCTTTAATGATCATTTCACAGATAAAATCTCTTGGATAAGAGCCAACTTAGATATGGAGTTGAGACTGCTATGGTTGCCTTAGTGGATGATCTACGGTTGAGTATTGACAGGGGGAGTGTGTCCCTGCTGCTACTTCTGGACCTCTCAGTGGCTTTTGATACCATCGACCAATGTATCCTTCTGGAACGCCTGAGGGGATTGGGACTTGAGGGCACTGGGCTTCAGTGATTCCAGTCCTACTTCTCGGGCAGGTTCCAGATGGTGATGCTTGGGGATAGTTGCTCCTCAAAGAAGGAGCTGTCGTGTGGCGTACCTCAAGGTGCATTCTATCCCCAATGCTGTTTAACATCTACATGAAACAGCTGGGAGAGATCATCCAGAGGCATGGGGCGGGGTGCTATCAGTATGCTGTTGACATCCAAATATATTTCTCTAAGCCTTTGACAACAGTGTCAGCTAAGGATAGTGTGTCTCCTCTGAATGAATGCCTGGAGGCGGTAATGGGCTGGATGAGGAAAAACAAACTGAAGCTGAATCCAGACAAGATGGAGGTGCTTACTGTCAAAGGGTCCAACCTGGGGTTGGAGGTGTGTCAATCAGTTCTGGATGGGGTTACATTTCCCCTGAAAGGCTGTGTTTGCAGCTTGGGGGTGCTCCTGGATCTGTCGCTCCAAATGATAGCTCAGATAGCTGCGACGGCAGGAGTGCCTACTACCAGCTTCAGCTGATACGCCAGCTGTGCCCCTTCCTAGAGTTGGAAGACCTAAAGACAGTAGTGCACACGCTGGTAACTTCGAGGCTCGACTTCTGCAATGCACTGTACATAGGGCTACTTCTGTGCCTAGTCCGGAAGCTTCAACTAGTTCAAAATATGGCTGCCAGGCTGGTCACCGGTACACCTAAGGGTGACCATATTACAGCAACTTTAAAATCGCTCCACTGGCTGCCAATTAGTTTCCGGGCGAAGTACAAAGTGTTGGTTATTACCTTTAAAGCCCTACATGGTTTGGGTCCAGATTACCTGCGGGATCGCCTTCTCCCATACAATCCACCCCTCATGCTCAGGTCCTCTGGGAAGAATTTATTACAGCCAGCCAAGACTAGGCTGTCAGCTATAACTCTTCTGCCGCTCCCAGACTGTGGAACGACCTGCTGGGAGAGATCCGCCAACTTACAAGTCTTCAAGAATTTAAGAGAGCTATAAAGACTGATCTTTTCCAGCAGGCCTACCCAGTCAAATTTTAAGACTGTGTCGATCTTAATAATGTATTAATTTTATATGCTTTTAATCAGTTTATGTATTTTATATTGTTGGTTTTGATGTTGTTCCCTGCTTCGATCCGGAGGGAGAGGTGGGTAAGAAATACTAATAATATTTTATTATTATTATAATCTGCAGTAGCATTTACCACATATGTTGATGTCATCCTATTGCCTATTTCCTCCCCACCTGCAGCCAACAATGTGGAGCAGGGAAACACAGAACACAATGACATCACAACATGCAGGAAGTGTAAATAAAAGTATGGGGGGCAAGTTTGCCCCACTGCAGCAAGCCCAAGGACAAAAACGCCAACAGTTGGTACCTCTTCTCCACCTTTCCCTTGTTAAACAACTGATTCCAATTTCCCCTAGCAGTTTAGAGAATTTATTCTCTGTAAGATGAATCAAGGTTTATAATGAAAGGTTTATAATGAAATATGAAGACATAGACTCAAGGCTTTCTTTATGAATACAGCATTTGTTTCCCACTCTTCCTCCAAAGAGTCCCTATAGTGGTGCCTGGTTTTTCCAATTTTAACCCCACAGCAAGCCATTATAAAGGAAGTGCGAGGACTGTAATACATGGACCAGGATTTGCATTATTTTGCCATATTAATGCAGTACTACGGTTGACACAGACTGGGCTGCAGCGAACGATTCGGTCAAACTGGTTTACGAACGAGACATCCAGTAGACGCATGGAGCAATAGCTTTTTGTCAAGATATAAAATAAGGATCCGTTTGGAACTGCAATTGGCATTGCTCAGTCCCTCCTTCTGGGGAAATCTACTCCGCAACCCCGCTGCCCATCTCTCTTGTTCTGTTTCTTTCTCAATACATTCCCTGCATCGTCTTCCTGGAAACGCCATGTCTCTGTAGAGGTTATTCAGATGAATCATCACACGATGGCTTGAATATGGTTTGTAATCCTGGTTTGTGCAGAGCATAGTTTGGCAGGTTTGGATGAGTTTCGAGTCTTGGGCCCCCTCCACAAGGATGCGCTTTTGCGCCCGGTTCGGGGATTATGCGCATTTTCGCGGAGGCGCATTTACGCCTAATCCCTCTGCACGGGAGGCGGCGAGAGGCGGCGAAGCGCATTAATTGATTGATGTCCAAAAAGCGCTTTAGAAGACGTTAATGCGCATAATCGCTTGTTCACACGGCGAAAATGCGCTTTAACGGCCGGAGAAAAATAAAAGTCGCTATTTAACGCGCATTCGAAAATGCGCATTATCGGGGAGATAACGCGCCTGTACGCCCGTTTTGCGCTCCGCTGGTGTGGAGGTAAAATTTATAATGAGCCTTCAAGGCTCATTAAACGTCTCGTGTGGAGGAGGCCTTGGCCTGAGGGAATGGAAAGGAAGGAGTGCATCAGCCTGAGGCTCATCCTTGTAATGGTAATCCAAGCTTTTGGTGTTTCGTCTCTATGTTTGTTTCCATGAAGTCTGAACAGTAAATGACCTCACAATGCACCCAGGAAATCCCCTGTGAAGACAGTCCTCAGGTCAGCTCCAGAAGCAGAGGCGACCTTTCGTAGTACCAATGGTTTTCCTTGGCTTTCTTGCTTTTGGATCATTTCTATATACACACATTGTCATCAACATATATGCTACATTTTCATAAACAATAAAGCTCCTGCCCCAAGGAGCTTGCAATCAAACCTTGACTCTGGGGAAAGCAACTGGCCAGGCTTTGCTTGTTTGTGACAATTGCTTTTGATGTAGCAGGTATCTTGTCTCAGAGCAAGATCTTTTCCATCTCAAAATATGCTTCCTTTAAAAATCCCCCGGCCAAATCATAACATCCTAGGTTGCAGCCTGGCACTGCACCACCCAGTATGCTCATTCTGGCTGTGGCTGACCTGGTTTGTTTCCAGATGAACTCCTCTGCCTCATCTGGAAACAGTCCAAGACAACTAGGCCTGGTAGACATTTATAGAATGACGCAGTTACAGAGTTGCTGCATATACAGCTACACTCTCTGCAGGCAGAGGGTGCGCTTGCTTGCAGGAGTTATTTCTACTCATTCTGTGGCTGTATCCATGAGAAAATATACTGGGGTGTGTGTATGGTGAATGGTAATAACACACAAGTCTGGTGGATTTGTGGCATCCAGAATCCACAAACTGACTTTGCAAAGATGGATTTGTAGGATAGCCAAAACAACCTATTTCTCTGTTGAGGGCTACATTTCCTCCGCATAACCCAGTGCTGGCTTCAGGATAGTGAGCATATTAAAAATTTATTTAAAGGACAAAAGCTAGCGTGGTTCAAGTGTTTGCAGCTGTTAAAATGGACACAGGATTGGACCACAAAGAATAAGGAATGTAGAAACAATACTAGATTTGAAGATTTAATTGAACAATCGTGGGATAAAGAAGAAGCTAGAGCTAAGAAAGGACTCACTAGTGAGATATATAAAATATTAATAGAGGAAGAATTTCAGGACTCACTTAAGGTTATAAAAGAGGTTTGGGAAGAAGATATAAGGGGGAAAATTAATGAAGATAATTGGGGGAGGATATGGAATGGAAGAATGTTAAAGGTATTGTCGATTAGAATTAAGGAGAATTATTATAAGACAGTTTGGAGATGGTATTTAACACCTGTTAGATTTCACCAGATTGATAAAAAATTGCCCAAGAATTGCTGGAGGGGGTGTCAGGAGGTTGGGACATATTTTCATATGTGGTGGAGCTGTGAACAAGTACAAAAATTTTGGGTAAGGGTTTGTAAAGAAATAAGTGATATAATTGGAAGTAGGTTGGAATTAAACCCGAAGCTAGCTCTACTAGCAATATGGGATAGTAGGAATAAGGATATAATAAATAAAGAATTGGTAAACAACCTCCTGGCACCTGTTAGAATACTGATTGCTAAAAATTGGAAAGGGCAACGAAGTTATACAATAGAAGAGTGGTATAAAGAAATTTGGGATTTAGCTTTGAATGATATGTTGACGTGTAAAATGAAAATAAAGAGGGGAATGTCCAGGAAGAGTGATTTTGGGGAAATATGGACGCCCCTTTTGAATTACGTTTTAAGATCGGGGAAGGGACAATTGCCTTCAAAAGAATCATTAAAATTTTGGAAAGAGGATGAAGGATAATGAGACGGTCTCGGAAGGGGGGGGAGCACGGGGGGTAGTTGAGGGGGGAATTGGTTTTATGTTATTGTATGTTATATTATTGTTTATTTGTGTATGTGTTTGTTGAAAAAATTAATAAAAATATTAACCAAAAAAAAAAAAAAAAAAAAAAAAGAGAGCCCATGAGCAAGACACTCTCCATGAGGCCCCTCCCTCAGTGAGTCTACCTTCTCATCACCAGCAATGGGGACAGCCATCTTTGTTTGGTACTATGTCCACCTCCCCCTTCCTGCAGCTGCCTATAGTCAAGAAGCTCTGGAACGGGTAGTTCTCAAGAGAGGATGTCACCTAAGGAAGCACAAACCTCTCTTCTCTCTCAAACTCAAAGTCCTACTTTACCTGTATAAGCATTCTCTGTGTTCTAGAGAAAGGCCTGGGGCAGCAACTCACTGTTCCGCGGTTTTCTTTTTTTACTCCAACACACAACACATCTCATAAGATCTGGGCAATAGGGATGCAGATACAGGGAAATGATTTTCTATAAATATCCTCAAGCATGACCTGCCATCTAGTCTCAGCTTTTTTCCTTGTGGTAATAGGGTTGCAGCTGAGCCCCGAGCCCCTCCTTCGGATCTCTGGGCCTCAGTAAAGTGAACCATTTCCTTTCCCCATGCTTGGGCCCTCCAAAACCTGGATCCAACATAGAAAATAAATTTCTCGGCACATAGAAAGACAGCATAGTAAGGAAGAAAGGCCTAGAACTTGATGTGCGAGGTCCCTCTCTTCCTATGGGAGAGCATGTAAAGATGTCTCCTCCATTGGCAGTCTGAAGTAGCACAGTCCGGCCATCTGATTTTCTTCTGGCTGTGTCCCTTCGCTCTCAAATGCCACTTTGTCGGGAGCAAGAGTTCTGGTACAGGAATTGATGTCATGAATTTTCCCTTGCAATTGCATATGCAATTCATAAATAATAGGGCAAAGAACAGGTGAAGATGGGATGTTCTAAAGAGACTCAGGTGGATGGACATATGATGCTGCCTTATATTGAGCCAGACCCTTGATCTGACTGGCAGTGGTTCTCTTCTCCAGAAGACTTTCCCAGCCTTACTGAGACCCATTAACGTTGTTGTTGTTGTTGTTGTTGTTGTTGTTTTCTGACATTTATGTCCTACCTTTCCTCCAAGGAGCTCAATGCAGGGTCCATGGTTCTCTACCCCTTTGTCCTCATAACAGTCCTGTGAACTAGGTTAGGTTAGAGATAGTGACTGCCCCAAAGTCACTCCGTTGGTTTTGTAGCTGAGCAGGGATTTGAAACGAATCCCTTCCCCAGGCCTAGTCCAACACTTTTACCACTACACCACACTGGCATGTTTATTTTCCATGTTTACTTGGAAGTTAAGTCCCTCTGTGATAATGGGGTATATTTCTTGGTGTATTTAGGACTGCAACCGAATTAGAGATACTGGGGTTTCAACCTGGGACCTTATACTTCCAAAGCATGGACTCTGCCACTGACTTATGGGCCTTCTCCTAAAGCAGGTGGGCGGGACGACCAGTGGCCCCCCAGATGTTGATGGACTGTAACTCTCATAATCCCTGACCATTGGCCATGCTGGCTAGGGATTATGGAAGTTGGAGTCCAACAACATCTAGAGGGCCACAGATTCATCACCCCTCTTTGGGAGCTTGTCTCAAGACTTCAAAGACACCACAACTGAATTTGACACATGAGTCTAAGAGGCTTTGGGGGATCTGCAGAAGAGAGGAGAGGAGCCAGACTACCTGAATCTCCTTCTACTGAACTATGGAAAGCAATCCTAGTTTGAGTTTACTTACTCAAATAGTATGGCTGCCTACCTGGATGCTTTTATAAGTCACACAGTGCTATCCTCTACAGGATCCCTTGTTTTTATATATATTATATATATACACTATATAATTACATGGCATTTTGTTTCTTTCTTGAAGGAGGGAGAAGTTTATAGCAAGGAACATCCCTCTAGGGGTGAGATGGCATGCTTAGGAATGTTCCTCGCTATAAACCTCTCTGGCCATTGCTCATAAATATGCCAGATTTCAATTTCTGTCCATTTAAATCTGTGCCATTGTCTAGTTCTGAGGTTGAAGCGGTGGTTAGAACGTCTGCTGGTTGGGTTTGAGGTGGTGGACAAGTGAGTTCTGACCTGCACATTAGTCCAGGAGTTGCAGGTCAACTCAGTTTGTATTGGAATTCATACAAATCGAATTCCTCAATTGTACCTAATGACAAGCCAGCAACGCTGCAGCCTTTGCATGCTACAGCCTCTTATTCAGCTACATTTATAGACCAGGTGAGAAGGAATCACAAAGCATGTTCCAAAAGTAAAGAAGAGTATAATCAGCACGACCCAGAAATGACTGAGGCTGCCCTTGATTAGGGCTGTTATCACACGTGCGGTTTCAAGCACACTCACCGCAACTTTGATCCACTTCTTCAGTGAGGGACTCGTCTCCCTCATGTTGTTCTTGCGCCCTGAGTGCTCCGTTTTCAGTTTCTGTTTCGATTTAGCCCTAAACGGGCAAAGTCCATTTCAGGCAAGTTCAGCAGGCTGAGCTGAGGTATCGGAGCAAAACCGACCACGTGTGATTCAAAAGGCTCCACTCGCATAGGAAACGGAGGGAGAACCCGTAGAAGCAAACCGGGTAGGTGTGATCAGGGCCTGAGGAACCGCTCCCATTCACACACAGGTTTACTTCCCTGTTCCTCTGCCTGCTGCGATGGTGGCAAAGCCCTCATGTCTCCTTGTTTCCCACAGCGAGTCCCCTGAAGATGGAGACAAGGAAGTGGAAGAACAAGTGCTGACAAGTCCAGGTTTCCTTTTCATCCCTTGCTTGATCCTGGGAGTTGCTTGAGGCATTTGCGGAGGCTGCTTTGTCAGCAAAGAAATGCTTGGGACAAGGACGCAAGAACTCTGAGAACTGCCATTACTTTCTCAGCAATATGACCCCCCCAAGGTGAAATAACATCCGGGACTCTGTTGTCCCCACCCACACGCTCCACAGGTTCAAGGGTTGTAACTGTAAGCTGACCCTATGGGAAGGAGGACAGGGGGCTCCTGTATCTTTAACAGTTGCACAGAAAAGGGAATTTCAGCAGGTGTCCTTTGTATGCATGGAGAACCTAGTGAAATCCCCTCTTCATCACGACTTGGGAGCCTTCAGATGTGTTGGAGGAATGGCTGGCGTTGAGCGTCCAGCTGTGCCTGCGAGGGCACCAGACCTCCATGTGTCCAGCCCTCATGGACCCAGCCAGACATACCTCTTGGGCACGGCTGCACCCTGGGAAAGTGCACTGGGAAAGCACTTTCCCCTCCTTGCTTTCCCCCCCACTGCTCCCTGATTGGAACATGGGAGAGGCTGGAAAGTGCGCCCTCCTGAGCCTCTGGAAAGTGTGCAATTCCCCTGGACATGCTAATGGTGGTTGCCATCAGTGTGCCCGGTGGAATTGCGCGCTTTCTGGAGGCTCAGGAAAGTATGCATTCCCCCCAGAACCAATAGGGGTCTTAAATGACCTCTTAACGCTAATGATGTGCAGTTGTCACAATTAGTGTGGAGTGGGGGAAAGGGAGGGCAGTTGCCGAGGGCTCAGGAGCTCATGAGCCTCGTGAGCGCTCAGCAGGGGCTCACACAGCCTGGTTCGTTGGAGCAGACCATGTGGGGGGGGGGAGCAAGTGATCACGGGGTGGGCCCCGGCCAAGCTTGCCCATCGCTAGTCTGAGCTTCTATCGGGATGGGATTGGATGATCCTCTGGAGGAGGGGCTTAAAGGTCCCTGCTTGCTTGTTCCCCTCAGGGTTCTTTATCTTTAAAAGAACTTGGCCTGGAGAGCCCTTCAAGTAGCGCATGCCACCAATAGGGGAGAGTCGTCCAGCAGTACCTAAAACAGAGGACTGCCCTCTAAAAGAGGACACATAGCCATCCTAGCAGCAACTGAATTCAAAATGGTTGCCGCTCTCTGCTGGCTTTACCAAGAATTGTTTCTGACCGGGCACCTGCTCATGGAACGCTTTGGTTCTGACTGCCATTGTACAGGGTGCTATATGGACTGCAGTCAAAGTGCAAAGGTGTTATCCCAACTCCAGGAGCAATTCAGGATAGCATTTTGCTCATTTCACTGTGGCCTCAGTAGAATGTAGATGATGCGTGAACTTCTTATGATGCACCGTTTTGTTCTGTGGCAGTTTGAGGGCAGTGGGCTGGCTGCCTCAGGCACCTCATTTTGGATATTGCTAGTTAATTTCTTATTGTTCTGTTTTACTGCCTGGGAAGGGCAGCGGATACTCTCAGTTTTGCTTGGCCAATATGCTGTGCATCAGTTTCTATGAAGGACAGAGGTCAATACATGCTCTCTCCTGGAGCTCGGTGATGGAACTGGCAGGGCAGAAGCGAATGGTGTGACGTTAGATACTAGTGGTAATGGGGCAGTGCATTCACCCGAGGACACCAGTTTTAAAATCACTCCACTGGCTGCCAATTAGTTTCAGGGTGAAGTACAAAGTGTTGGTCATTACCTTTAAAGCCCTACATGGTTTGGGTCCAGGTTACCCATGGGATCGCCTTCTCCCATACAATCCGCCCCGCACGCTCAGGTCCTCTGGGAAGAACTTACTACAGTTGGCCAAGACTAGGCTGACAACCGTTACCCAGAGGACCTTCTCTTCTGCCGCTCCCAGACTATGGAATGACCTGCCGGGAGAGATCTGCCAATTTACCAGTCTTCCAGAATTTAAGAGAGCTATAAAGACTGATCTCTCCCGGCAGACCTACCCAGTTGAATTTTAATACTTGGTTGATATTTTAATAATGTATTAATTTTATATGCTTTTAATCAGTTTAATGTATTTTATATTGTTTTTATTGATGTTGTTTCCCGCCTCGATCCAGAGGGAGAGTCGGGTAAGAAAATTATTATTATTATTATTATTATTATTATTAAGCAGCAATGGCATGGGAGGTTCTGGGCCTTGCTCACATGCGCAGAGGAGCACTGACTGCCATTTTGGGGTCAGGAAGGAATTTCCCTCCTGGAGAGATTGGCCAGAGATCCTGGAGGTGTTTTACCTTCCTCTGGTCATCCACCAGGGGTCACATTTGATGAATAAGAAAAAATATAATTAAGGAAAATGTGAAAGACCGAACTCAGCAAATAAAAATATAATTCAATTGGAAAATTAATAATGGCCATAAACATAGGAATGGACTTTGCTTCTCTCCCCCCCCCCCCCCCCCATTATTGTACTAAGTACATGGTTGATACTCCTGATGGGACATCAGCAATTCAGCAAGACCATATTATCCCAAATCTGTGTTTGCTGAAAATCATGAATGCATCAATAGCTATTCCCAGAGGAGAAGCAGAGAGTTGGAATAGAGCACTTAACCCTTCCACCCACTTGGTGCCTCAACTTGAAATTCCTTCTCATCTCATTTTAGCTCCAGCCTGGCTTTGAGAATAAACTGGGCTGATGGAGGAACTGAAGAGAGAGAGAGAGTCAGGTAGGGGAAAGGTTAACCACCCCTTTGTCCCCACATTCACAGGGAAGGGAGTTGGGAACCCATATTTCCTCAAGGAACTTGCAGCCCTACCCTTTAATGCTTTGACTCAGCAGGACTGACTTCAGTCAGGAGTTGGATTAAGAAAGCTACAACTTTGGGTGCCTCTACAAGAGGCATTTAATGCTCTTTCAAGGCGCATTAAAAAAATTACCTCTACAAGAACGGAGCGCAAATCGGGCGTAGAGGCGCGTTATCTCCCCGATTATGCGCATTATTGAATGCGCGTTAAATCACGAGTTTTATTTTGCTCCGTCCGTTAAAGCGCATTTTGACTGTGTGAATAAGCGCTTATGCGCATTAACTATTTGTAAAGCGCATTTTGGACATCCGTTAATGCGCTTCACCGCCTTTCCCTGCCTCTTGTGCAGAGGGATTAGGCGTATATGCGCTTCTGCGATTATGCGCATAATCGCCTAACCAGGCGCAAAAGCGAAACCTTGTAGAGGGGACCACAGTGTAGGAATTTCACAAGACTAGCGGCTCTCCCTTCCCATAGCCTTGTGTATGACATACTGACCTGTTTTGCACATAACATCAACCCATTGATTTAAAACCTACGTCATGCCTACCTCTTCCATTTTACAACACAACCCACAATCAGCGCAGTGTGATGTGGGAACCCAGAACATGGATTGTTTAGGAGCTAAACAACTGAGGGGTTCACCCAGAGTTTGTTGCTGGGTCAACTGCTGGATTATTTTGCCCCTAAACATCCCAGCGGTCTGGGTTTGCATATCTCTCTGTACAACCTAGGAAGGAGCTAAAGCGGAAGAGGCAGGTGTCCCCAATGATCCATTGGTTTTACTGCTTTCTGGTTTTGCACTGAGGGAGCAGCTACATTGTTCTGAGCTGCAGAAACATGCAGGAAGCAAGATTATTTCTTCTCCCTTAAAGACTTATATACCTCTGGAAAGAGAGCCATGAAATTGGTGTCACATTAATCACCTTATCAAAGATTCTTAGAAGCACTTCAAAGATGTCCCATCATGTTGATGGTCATTGCTATGCAGGAAAACTTACAAAGCTTTGCTGGAGATCTCTGTAGTGGGACAAGCATGCACACACCATGGTGATTGTTAATGCATTTCCACCCAGGTTGTTCTTGGTGGCCTGTCTTGTTGTGCCATCTAGTGGTTACCTTTTGTATATTGCTGCCATCTAGTTCGCTGCGACACCAGTATGCCAATACTCTCCGTCAACCAACTGACCAACCAGTTCCGTTCCTTTTCCCTAAAGGCTGTGATATCAGTGTGGGTGGCCCAAGTGGTGGCTGGGAGAGGGGCACTTCTTGCTGACGAAAAGCAGGGCACATTTCAACCATGAGGCCTAAACTATACTCTGTAAGCCTATCTACAGTACTGCTTTAAAATGGTTTATAACAGTTTTAAACCGGTTATTGACCGGTTTAAAACCGTTATAAACTGTTTTAAAGCAGTACTGTAGATAGGCTCTCTGTTAAATATATAGCCTGCAGCAGATCATCAACACTGTTTTACCTTAGTCTAAGCGCAGGGCCCTGATCTAGAATGGGACCTACACACACACACACACACACACACACACACACACACCACACGTGTGGGAGGTTTACTCTTTCTCACCCAGTCCCATTTCCCCCTTTAAAATTCAAGCCCCATCACCGCAGAGACTAAAAAAGAAAAATCTCCATTAGCACCAGTAGATTTTTCTTTCTCTTTTGTGTGTGTGTGTGGGGGGGGGGAGCTCAGTTCAGCATTGTCTTCTGAAGCAGAAGCTCTCCAGGGTCTCACTCTCCCCCAGCTACTCAGGAAGGGACGTTCTTAACTGGGATGCCAGGAACCCTTGCTGAAAATACAGGAGGACCAGAAAAGGCCCACACCCCATTACCCTTTTCATGCACACCTTTGTTGCTGTTTTTTGAAGGCTTTAGGGAGGCTATGATGTAGCTAAAATTGAGATGGGGGGATCTCATCCCAAGCCCAACTACATTTCACACTATAATTCAAGTATTGCCAGGGATTGGATCCAGGACTTTCTAAATACATTTATGTTGTCCCTTAAAGACACAAGTATAGCACTGAGTACATAAGTAAAATTATCTGAGATGATGATTACATTTATGTCTCGCCTCTTTCCCTCTTACAAGGAACTCAAGGCGGCTTACAGAAACCACCTTCTCTCCATTTTATCCTCACAATAACCCTGTGAGGTAGGTTCAGCTGAGAGCCAGTGACTGAGGCCCTTTCTACACCATAGGGGTGTAGAGAGAGGGAGGGCAATCCTGGAAGTACCTACACCATCAGTGCACAGGGAAGGAGGGAGGGCGATCCCGGAAGTACGTTATACACACCATTGGCACAGATGGACCAGCCGGGGGCCATCCCAGGCAAACAGCCTGGTGTAGAAACGGCCTGACTCCAAGTCGTCCAATGAGCTTCATTGCCAAGTGGGGTTAGAACCCAGCTCTCCCTATACCCAGTCCAGCACTCTCACCACTACACCACAATGGCTCCCAGTATGTTTTGAAAATTGGTGCCCTCTTTCCTCCTCCTTTCTAGTGATGCATTTCCTCTTTTGGCGATGCATAAGGGGCGACCTTACTGCTCCCAGATGTAAACTCCTAGCAGTACCAATAAAGATACAACTGTTCCATCTTTTTCTCCACATATCTTTTGTGGAAAGGAAAAGAATATGGAAGAAGCAGAGGGAAAACATGGGAAAATTACAAGTGGAAGGCAACAATGTCTAGTCCACCCACAAAAGTTCATCAGATGAATATTTTATTGCACGCTCGTTACTGGGCACTCACGGGTTTTCATGGGTCCCTCTCATGACGTTGTTTGCCTCCCACCCCTTCTAGACAAAAAAAGGCTCCCGTAAATCCATATTACTTTTAAAGACGGAAGTTGCCGCTATCTCCTGCTGTGTGCAGGAGAAGTGCTATGATAGAGCACTTTTTACTTCCTCGTTCCTCTCCCTGAAGGAAACAGGACGTATCGAGCAACTAAAGCAGGGGTGGAGAAGCGACGGTAGGCAAGCGTGATTCCCCCCCCCCCCCACTCTGATGGGGCTCATAGATGTCCCTGAATGAGGCAGGGCTGGTAACTTCGAGGCTTGACTTCTGCAATGCGCTGTACATGGGGCCACCTTTGTGTCTCGTCCGGAAACTTCCAACTAGTTCAAAATATAGCAGCCAGGTTGGTCACCGGTACACCTAGGGGTGACCATATCACACCAATCTTAAAATCACTCCACTGGCTGCCAATTAGTTTCCTGGCGGAGTATAAAGTGTTGGTTATTACCTTTAAAGCTCTACATGGTTTAGATCCAGGTTACCTGCGGGATCGCCTTCTCCTGTATAATCCACCCTGCACGCTCAGGTCCTCTGGGGAGAATTTACTTCCACCAGAACTAGGCTGACAAGTGTTACCCAGAAGACCTTCTCTTCTGCTGCTCCCAGACTGTGGAGTCGCCTGCTGGAAGAGATTCGACAACTAGTCGAACTTTAAGATGTTTTTAATAATGTATTAGTTTTATTTGCTTTTAATGTTCTATCTATTTTATGGTCTTTGTATTTATATTCATTGTTGTTCCTTGCCTCTATCCAGAGGGAGAGGCGAGTTAGAAATAAATAAATATATTATTATTATTATTATTATTATTATTATTATTATTATTGTTATTATTACACAGGAAAAGCCTCAGCTAGAAACACCCTCATCTTAAATGATGTAGAATGTCCTTTCCTTGCTGCAGCCAATGGGTGGGTGGGAGGAGTCACAAAAGAAGTTTAAGGTGGGGGCTAAATACACCCCAGCAGTTCGTCTGCCCGTGCGCTAGATGCCATCGGTGGGGGTGGCCACACACACTCAAGTCATCAACAATCACACACACACACACACACCACCTTTCATTCAGCTGAAGGGGCTCTGGCAGCAGTCAAAAGAGCGCAGAGGAAGACGGCTTAAGCTGTGAAGAGCGGCTGCTCCAACCAGTGCCGGCCGACTCCCTCACCGCCCAGATGTCAAATATTTTCTGAAACGAAAACATTTGCTGAGGATTCACTGAAGATTTGATAGCTGCACTTGACATTTTATGGTGGGTTTTTGTTTTTGTTTGGCTGTTTGAATGGATTTATCTGAACGGTTTCAAATAATGAATTTTACATTCAACGGTTTGAGTGGCCTGATTGGGAAATTCTGAATATTCTTAAAGATCCATTTTTTTACTCTGGTGTATATATACATAATTATATACCTCTCATCTTTTTAAAATCCAGGGGTTCTCAGCTATTTGAACATCTGGGCTGCATGCACTGACATATACGCCTAGCGCGGCCCTCCTTAAACATTGACTGAGCCTGCATCTTTTTCCTCCTCACATCAGTCTAATTTTCCTTGTGTGCTAGTGTAACCTCTTCCCCCTGTGCCATCACTCTCTGCACTTTTTGTTTGTATTGTTTAAAACAGGGGTAGACAACATGGTGCTCATCGGCATCAATATGCCCTGGACTCCTTCCTTGGTTCTTGCCAAGGTGCCCTACCCTTCCCACTTAAACAAATAACCATACATTTTCTTACTGGAGCTGGGAATGCTGTTAATTTAAAACAGATTTCTGTTGGCACTGAAAACTGTGGGTTCAAAGAAGTTCTTTCGTGTGTTGGGACTCAGACCCCACATCTGCCTTGTACTCAGTCTTTTGGGCAGGTAACTTGTCATTTTCCATGCCTCCCATGACAGCCATTTTGTGGTGATGCCCAGGACAATTTCTCAAATTGCCAAGTGTGCCACAGCCCAAAAAGGCTGCCCTGCCCTCTTTTGTATCTGGTCACTCTAATATAGCTCCTGCAGCTTTAACTGTTGTAACGAAGAGGGAATTTCTCCAGGTGCTCCGTACATACAAATCACAACTGCTGAAATTCTCTTTTCAATACAACTGTTAATGATACAGGAGCCCTATCCTCCTTTCTATATGGTCACCCTATGGTTGTGGAATTCCCTCACGTGACACAATCATGTGAAGACCCTTCAGTTCAACAACATTGGCCTGTTTCGGACAACATGCTAACTCACGCAGGGGGGGTCAAACAACCATCTGTTGTGTTGCTTATTGTGTTGTGTGGAGGGCAACACACAATGGACATACAACTCACGGTACGCTATTTTAGTGAATTAACCAACACGGAAAAACAACGGGCTGCTCAATTGACTATCTGTTAATCAATTGATTAACATGTCGTGTGGAGGGTATTCTCCCTCCGTCGAGTGGGTTATTCCATTTTCAATAGAGTTTTCAGGCAGGAGCGACCAGAAGTACCCCGGCCGTTCTTACACAGCCAGCAGAACTCTATGGCTGATGGGGTGGGGCCAGGAGGACTAATAGTGGAGGGAGGAGCACCCAGCCACCCAGATGGACGCCGGGACTTTCAGCTGCTCAACGGATGGCGGAGCAACATGTTGTGTGGGGAGTACCCCCTGCTTAGTGTACTATGAGTACGTTATCCCCCGCTCTGTTGCCTAAAGTGTCGTCTGAATGCTGCCATTGTGTTTGTGTGTTTTAGGTTTTTTGCATTGCTGCTGGCTTTTATTTTGGTTTTTACTCCAATTTTATTCTGTTTTAAACTTTTAAATTGTGTTTATTGTATTAGCTTCAGCTCTTGGATGATATAGACAAGTACTAAACGAACTTGTTCTCTGATAATTGGCATAGTTGCTAGATTTCTCATCTGTTTCTGTGACTTGTCTGTTGTTAACCACTGTGATTCCTTGTGGTGCCATATAAATAGCAAACAGCACTTAAAGCTTCCTTATACAATGTCTGAACAAGTCTAAGGGATTATTTGTGTTTTATTTTCAGGAACTGTTTAATGGTGACCTTACAAATATAACTCTGTTGCGAACAACTGTGGTGCACTGGCCTTATTCCCATCTGAGTTAATTGCCTCCTGCCTCCTTGAAATACTTTGCATGCCTCCCTTCCCCAGTTGGAGAAGTTTGTTCTTTAAATGGGTTCTTATGCTGGGATAGGTTATCACAAGCTGCCTGCTTAATCTCTTCTCAAGACTTGGGTCTGTTCCAATCAGAAATGTGCAATTAGTTCACCCAGACACTTCTCAGGAACATGTTGTGATGCTCCAGACGGAAAAAAAATGTTCATCTTGTAGTGTAGAGGAGAAGGTCAGTTCATGCAGAGAACTGGCCAGGCCATTGGGCGAAGCCTCAATGCTATCCCGTGCAAACAAGCAATGTGCCCTAAAACAGTGTTTGTCACAGAAAGCTCCTTAGACCAGGGTTGGTGAACCTGTGGCCCTCCAGATGTTGTTGGATTCCAACTCCCATTCCAACTCCCATTAGCTCCAACCAGCATGGTCGGTGATTAGGGATGATGGGAATTGTAGCCACATCATACTTGAAGGGCCAGGGATGGAACTTGGCAGGGATTTCTCAGTGAGGGCAGACACTGCACCCTGAAAGACAGCATCCCCTCCAAAAAGTCACAGTCACATGGGTTTGACTCTGGATAGCTTGTCACCCCATAGCTTTCCAATATCAGGCACTCACACCTTTATTTTTTAGGATTTGTAGTATAAACACATTTGTATACGGAACACAATCTGCAGCTGTAGCACAGAGGCGCTTTGTTACACTGCCAAGGTAACACAGATCAGCCTGGGCTCACGTGGGTGGAGCCCAAACTGTGGATCTCCCCCCCCCCCCCCGTACACCACCAGTATTACCCGCAGGGTTGAGAGGCTGATGTGAGGGAAGAGCTGCAGCGTGGCTCATGCCAGAGGTTGGGAAAGCCAGGCCCTTGTCAGGCCCAGAACACATCAGCTGCAAGGCAGCTGAGGTTCATTCTCTTTGGGCCAGGGGTCTAGTAGCTAGGCCAGAAACAGCACGCGCGATCTCTGAACAGTCCCAGCTCTGCACCAAGAGAGGCGGAGATGGTTCCTCCATTCAGCTGGTGCCGTACTCATTTTAGCCCACTGGCCCATCTAGCTCAGTATTGTCTATATGGATTGGAAGCACTTTCCAGGATATTAGACAGGAGCTTTTTCCAACTCTACCTGGAGATGCCGGCGATTGAACCCACCCAGGACGTTCTGCCTGCATGACAGGGGCCCTAGCAAGGGGTTATAGCCGCCCTCTGCATTCGCTTCTTCCCACCCCCCAGACAGTTACCACTCTTAGGCCCATTTGCCTGAGGAACCTCCTAAAGCTCTCCATTGCAACGGAGACACTCCCACCCTGCTCCATTGGACCCAGTGTGGGAGCTGTTCTTGTGCTGCCAAAGGAACCCAAGACCCTATTCCATGTGGTGCAAAGTCCCCACTTCTTCTGCAGGTCGTGTACCTCTTAACTCTCAAGAGCAGGCAGACACAAATCCTCTTGCTAGTTCCCACCTTGATCCTGTTGTCTGACCCACCCATCCCAAGGCCCCTGTTCCTTGCTTGCTGTGTAGCACATTTGGAGTCCTGCTTACCATATCAGCTGCCTGGTCTCCCACTGGATCAGAAGAGTGAAAGGTGCATTTCAGTGTAAGAGGTGCCAGCTCCACATTGCTAGTACATGGCCGTGTACGATGCCCACATTTTAGTTGGGGAAATCCCTTTGCCGTACTATCTACTCAACATATGAGCATAACAACATAAGAAGAGCCATACTAAATCAAGCCAAGGATCCATCTAGTCCAGCACAATGTCTTCACACAGTGGCCAACCAACTGCCCATGGGAAACCCATAAACAGAACTTGAGGGCAACACAAGTCTCCCGCTCATGTTCCCCAGCAACTGGTGCACATAGCTTACTGCCTCGGATACTGGTAGCCATGGATAACCACCTCCTTCAAGAATTTGTCTAGTCCCCTTTTAAAGGCATCCAAATTGGTGGCCATCACCACATCTTGTGGTAGTGAATTCCATAGTTTAACTATGTGCTGTGTGAAGAATTCCTTCCTTTTGTCTGACCTGAATCTCCCACCAATCAGCTTCATGGGATGACCCCATTGGGTTCTAATATTATGAGAGAAGGAGAAAAATGCCTCCCCTATCCACATTCTTCACACCATGCATAATTTTGTATACCTCTAGTATGTCTCCCCTTAGTCTAGTTTTCTCCAAGCTAAACAATCCTCATAGGGGAGATGCTCCAGCTCCTTGATAATTTTAGTTGCCTTTTTCTGTGCCTTTTCCAGCTCTACAGTATCTTTTTTCTGAATCAGTGCCTGGGCATGGTAATGGACTGGATGAGGGCCTATAAACTGAGACTCAATCCAGACAAGATGGAGGTACTGTTTGTGGGTGGTTCATCTATCTGGCTAGGTGATGTTCACCCTGTTCTGGAGGGGGTGGCACTCCCCCGAAAGGATCGGGTCCGTAGTTTGGTGGTGCTCCTGGATCCAGAACTGTCACTTGAGGCACAGGTGAACTCAGTGGCAAGGAACACCTTTTATCGGCTTAGGATGATATACCAACTGCACCCTTATCTGGATAGAGATACCCTTATCTCCATCCTTATCTGGACACTTTCATCAAGCTGTCTCCTACAGCCCCAAGATCTCTTCTTGGTCGGTCACTGCTAGCTCAGGTCCCATCAGGTTATACCAGAAACTGGTATACTGGATTTTGTTTTTTGCCCCAAGGTACTGGCTGCTTCTTTTTCATGGGATCAAGTTTTCTTGCTTTCTTTTGATATCATTTTGCCTATCTTGTCATGTCAGAAAAACCTAGCACCGAATAAGAGTCAAACTAAACTCAGATTGCTCTACCAAATTCGACAACCGGCAGCTTGGCTCAGCTGGGAGTCAGCGACAGCAGGGAGGTCAGGTCAGAACAGCGTGACTGCCCCAGAGTGCAGACTCTTCTGCCAAATGCTTCTTTTTTGGAACTGTCACCATGAGCAGCAGATGGATTTCACTATCAATGACAAATGCCTGGAGCCCGGTGAATGGCTCTGCCATGAGTATGGACGTTCCAAGGCAGGCCACCAGGTGGCACTGCAAGCCACGCTCCAGCGGTTGCTACTGCAGAATACCACGGCCAACGCTTCTTGCTTTCAGACTACTTCTCTGTTGTCCTGGCTAATTGAATCATTGTTAGTGCTTCATCTGCAGGACACCAAAGGGCAGCATGCAGGTCTCTACCTCTTTCATATCTTCTTTGTGTCTTTGATAGATTTGCCCTCAAGCTTTTGGGGCATCCTAGCCGAACCTTTTCCTCCCATCCCCTACTGTGCATGTGCAAAGTTGCACATGCCTCCTCACATTAGAGGAGTGAGTTCTTGGCATTGCTGGTTTCAGGTGCTGGGTGGGTGGGGGGTGCTGCTACCTGGTGTTGAGATGGGTATGTGTGGGGGTGCTGTTACCTGGTGTTGAGATCTGCCCCATCAGGTGCATCATGGGCTAAATATTTGACTTTTTCTTTGGTGTGAGGCTACATTAGGGAGGGTACATTTGTGGCCTCTTGCCCAGGAGCCCATACAAACCTTCCATTGGCGCTAGTATGTGGGGCTGCCTGCCCATTCTCCCTAGCCCTATGGCGTGGTGACTTCTAGCCATGGTGCCTCAGCAGTATCAGCCCCTGCAGATGTCCAAAGCTTAATCTCTACATGGGGATGAATTCTGGTCCCAGTGGAGGCCTGCCATTCAGTATTCACATTTTGCACACTACTCTAAGTGTACTGGACACTGGGAACCTCTACCCTGACCTTCTCTTGCCTCCCTGCATAGCACGAGGCTTTTCCGCTTTCCTACACCATCCTTCCTAGCACTTCTACCAAGATGGCACTTTCCACCGGCTGCTACAGCCAAAGTACCACCTCATACCAAGTGCTGCCCCGGGTTGCTGCCCACCGTTGCATAGCAACCGCTGTGTTTGGGCTCAAAGTGACCTTTAAGCCTCTCCATTTCAGCCTCCAGAGACTGCATTTAGTTTTGACCATGAACCAACTTTTGCAGATAGTAAGAAATCCTTTTTGTTACCGGTGCAAGCTGTCCAAGTGAAATGTTGGTCCCATGGATACTTGTTTTGAGGAGAAGATGCTGACTGCAGGGCCCTCCTCCCCACCCAAATCCCACCTCAGATGTTCCAAGCGGATGTCCAATAGATGTTTTGGACTACAACTCTCATCAGCCCCAGCTAGCATGGCCAATGGTCAGGGCTTATGATTGCTTAATCCTGTTCTGAGACTTCAAATTTGGCAGGAGAGAAAAGGAGCCGTGGCTCCTTCTTGTCCCTTTGATCAGGGACCCCCCCCTGTTCCCTGCAACAAGACCCACATGCCCCCTCTCTCTGAACTACATAGCTGAGACCTCTTTCCACTCACATCGCTCCGCCCAAGGTTCTGGCTCAGGCTTCCTCTCCTTCAAATTCATGACCTGTTCCAACTGTTGCTCCAGAACAGGGGTTCAGGACTTCAGGTCTGGTGGGGGTAGCAAATCTGGCCTGTCTGGGGTCCCAATCCATCACTCCGAGTTGCCCTAGATGGCCCCCTTCCCTTTCCTCTGTGGGCAGATTCCTGGCTTTTGTGCAATCCCTCTCCCCATTCTAAATGGTCAACTCAACACGACTCTCCTAAGGCAAGGATGGGCAGAAGGTAGATCTCCAGATATATGAGACCAGTTCCCCTGTCAACATGGTCAATGTCAAGCCTGCTGAGAGTTGATGTACAAAATATCTGGAGACCTATTTCCTGCCCCCACCCATCTCCTCAGGCTTAGTTACAGGCAATAAGAACTTTAACGTAAAATATGCTGGTATTTCTGGCCCTGTCCATTTTGCCTTCAGTTCCACGCCCCACTGGAATAGACCCCTAAGAGTGTCTCCCGAATGGAATTCGGCCCTCAGCCAAAAGAGGCTCAACACCCGTGCTCTGGAATAGGCCTCTTTTGATAAATGTAGCCTTTGGAACCAGTTCCCAGGACTTTCTTGTTCTTTCCCAGATAGGCACTGTCTCCCTGGCTGAGATGAGGTTTGTTTTGGCACTGAAGAGAAAAGTGGCTTTGGGGGATTATAAAGAGGCCGGAACAGGAGCACTTTTCAGCCAATGAGGTGAGATAAGAGGCAGGTGCTCTCCTTGCCCCTCATTTGCATGGTTTGCTCCAAACCCAAGTCTTCCTTGTACCACGATGGCATGCCCTGTCCCCCAGTCTCAAAACGCGTGGCCTATCAGGAGGCCATGAAGTGCGCAGCCACTTCAGGGAATCATTGTGGAAGTTAGAAGGGGTGGGGGGAAAGAGATCTGGCCCAAGGGGGCACAGCACCAGGAGGTTCTCTCGCTGCCCCCAAAGCAGTGCTGGGCTGAGACATTTTGGCACCTGAGAGATCCAAATTCACACACACACCTTATACACACCTCCCGCTAATTAATATAACACGCTACGGAGCTATCCTGCACAAGCCTTATTGAAATGAGTGGACGCTGCATGCACAAACATGCAACTTCCACTCTGATTTAGCTGATAGGGCTCTGCACACTGGTCTGTAGCGCATGCGCAGGGGTGTGTGTGTGTAGGGCAGAGGTGGGGAACCTCTTTCACCTCAAGGGACAAATTCAATTTCAAAGTTTCCGGGGGCTACATTCCAGCGGTGGGTGGGCCAACGGCAAAAGAGGTGGGGGTTAAAAACACCCAAAATAAGCTTAGAGTTCTTACTGCTGAGGAGAGGTATTTCAACCTTTTAGAATGGAGTGGGGGATGCACAAAAGCAAACGATTGGTGATCAGGGGAAAGGGGGTGGGACCAGCAGGAGGAAGAGGCATGGCCCTCTGCTGAGCCCCAAAAGGCTGGGTTGGGACCTCAGGAGGGCCAGATTCAGCCCCTGGGCCTACGGTTCCTCACCCCTGGTTTAGGGGAACGGCCTAGCACTGTGGTGGTATCCAGGCCTGAGATGTACGGAGCTCCAGAATATGGTTTAGCATAAAGATTGTGTACTTTGCACTCCAGCAATCCCCAGATCTTATGCTCAACGGCTTGAGAAAGATGATCATTAATCTAGCAACTTCTAGTTCCTGCTGGAAAGGTCTGAGGAACATTTTTTTTTCTTTTCTATTCTCCTTCAGGAAAAAATAAATAAAAATCTCCTGCTAATCCCCCTCCCCCTTCCCTGTTTTTCTGCCTTCCCCTCCTACCACTTTGCCATCTGTGCCTTTGCTGTATACAGAGGAAAGAATTAATTTTAATTGTTGGAACAACATTGTCCCCTCTGATCAATAAATTAACCTTTGCCACCGACACCAGAGTAATAAAATGAGAGACTTCAGATTGGGAATGACTTGAGTGAAACAAATGGTTTTTCCTCCTATTCTTGTTCGAATGGCAAAACAATCTCATTCCACTCCCTGGAATCACAGCGGTTGTCTGAAGGCCCCAAAGGGGGCATCACGTTGACCCAAAGGAGGTGGGGACCTCCAAAGGGCTGCCTTTCACTTCCGCGTCACTGTCTGTCATCTATAGACAGGCTGATGACAGTCAAGTCATTTCCCCCAGGATTCTATTTTTTAAAAAATACTGGATATATACTACAGTTCCATGTGACACATGCCTGTTTATATAAACACCACACAGCTATCTAAGCTTATGCATTTATTTAAAGGTTTTATACCCTGCTTTTCAGCCCTTACAAGGGCCTCCAAGGTGGCTTACACACAACATTTCAAAATTTAATGACAAATACTGTCAAATCCAAAGGCATGGGGAGGGCAATAATGGAAAACAAGAATCAACACATGAAACCGGACTTCTCTAACCTGGTGCCCTCAAGTCCAGATGTCTTGGACTACAACTCCCAGCATTCCTGACCACACTCATCCACATACAAGCAGTCACACCCACACCCACACCCACCTACACACACACCATGGCAAGCAGCACCAGTGGGGTTAATTAGGGAAATCTGGCCAGTGCACACCCAGCATGGTGGCTTGTTTCATCCATCATGATTTTGTGATCTGGAGCAATGTCTTTCATCCTTCTTAGGATGCACCTGATGGAGTGCCTCTCCTAGCACGAACCTACCCGTACTCTCATCATCTAAGGCCCTCCACCTGGGCCCTCCTCTGAGGAAGGTTTGGAAGAACAAGGGAGAAGGCCTTCTTGATGGCGGCCCCCCAATTATGAAATCATCGCCCCACTGAGGCCTGCCTGGTGCTAACATTCTGCACCAGGTTAAATCTTCTTCTGTTCTCAGGCATTTGGCAGCATATGATGAGGTTTTGAAATCGGGTCCTGGATTTCTTATTGTTGATTGTTAAAATTGTTCAGATATGTGTGTGCATGCGTGTGCATTGTCTATCTATGAGCCAATCTACACATAAGCTTTGAAACGTTTAGGTTTGGTTTCAAGGTTGAAAAAGGAGGAAGTGGGTGTGTGAAGAATGGGGAGAAGAAGCTACTTTACAGAAAGAAACGAAGCAAACAGTCAGTGTGCCCGTACAAAGCGACCTGAAAATGGAAGAAACTATAGTCACCAACAGTAAGGACTAATGTGGCCTGTTACATTTTGAAATGTAGCAATTGACATAGCAATTAAATAGATTTTGGAACGTTTCAAACGGAAGTGTAGATCGGCTCTATGTTTATAAGTAAATGGTTTTTATATTTTGTACAATATTGTATTTCTAAGGTTTTTAAACTCTGTAAACTCCCCAAAGAGCTTGAGTTATTGGGCAGTATAGCAATGTAATAAATGAAATGAATGATGAATGAATCCTCTTTCCTGCAGCTGCTTTGGCAAGCTGGCTTGCGTGGGAAAGGCATGGCTCCAGGGAGGAATCCTGCTGCTTTGTGCCCAGCCTAATCAATCAATAGTTTGATTGGGTTTCCTTACAAGTCAGCTGATGTGCATATGCTCAGCCTAATTCAGCAACCAATCAGTTGGATTTCCTTGAAAGCAAGCAGAATGAGAGAAAGAGAGATGCGGAGACGGAGAGAGCCGCATACAGGGGATTAAGAGTTGCTGGTGGCCCTTGCAGTAAAGAACACGGAGTTATAGGGCTTCATTAGATTAAGGAGAAATTGCATTGCCTTACCGGGGTGAAGAAGGGGGACCACATGGTCTATAATGGAAAACGTCCCCTCCTCTCAGTGCTCATAGCCCTGAATGGGACAGCAACCTCTATCGGGTGCTGTGTAGTGTAACTTCCCCTGCATATGGTAGGAAATCCTGAGATATTTCAGCAGAATTGGGTTATTCAGTTTTTTTTTAAGAACAGAATTACTAGGGGAAGGTGCAGGAGGTTAACTGCGTCGTCAAAAGGACCTGCGAACTTCTGTGATTGGTCAGCCACAGGCATGTCTTATTTCACTCATGTGAAGAAGCTCGTAGTGTCTTACATGTGTATGGCAGTAAAAAACAACAAACAAAAATTATATTGTGTGCATGAATTTTTACCTTCTGAGATGTTGTGTGGTCAGTTCACCTGCATCCAAGAAACAAATTTCTATGCAATTCATTGGAAGACCACTGGGACAGGTGACTGATGTGCCTCCATCCCTCACAACTCCATCCGTATCTGCTCCAATGTTGGGCTTGCATATTGCAGCCTTGGTCTCTCTCTTGCTCTCTGTGGCAGCATTCGGACAACACGATGATCAACGGAGGGAGGGAAACAATTGTCAGTTGTGTTGATTATCGTGTCGTCCGAATGCTGTCAATAACTTGCTGTCCGTTGCCTCTTCCCCCCTCCATTGCCTAAAATGTCGACTGAATGCTGCCGATCAGCCACACAATGGACGATTGTTCCCCTCCACTCCCGTTGATTATTGTGTCGTCTGAAACAGGCCTGCTTGTAGTTAGTGGTTTTGGCAAAAGCTGATAATGTAACCAGGCCCACTGAAGAGTTAAATCCTAAAGCTTAGTAGTAGCAGGAAAAATCAATCTGATCCACCCGGTCTGCTTTCCTTAAAGGTATTGTCTGAAACTCCAGGGGAGGGTAGAAGTTTCAAAATAGAGTGGCTAGCCATTAGAAAAAAAGGGGAAATGAGCAGTACTCCAGGTGTTTTTCCAGCCAGTCATATATAGTAAGGTCCAAAAAGTGACCTTTGATGTCCGTGTGTTGAATCTAGCCTGCTGTGAGAAACCAGAAAGAGCAAACCAAGCGCCGCTGCTGTCTGGCGTCAGATCTTCCAAGACAAAGGAGGCGAAGGGCGCTGGCATTGCTTTAATGGGTGGAGAGAAAGAAGGTGAATCTCAGAAAATGAAAAAGCAACTGTGAATCTGCAGAGAATACAGGCAAACCCCTCAGACTGGGAACTCTGAATAGTTCCAAAAGGAGAATGTGAAAAAGGGGGTTTCTCATCCTATGGGGAGGGGAGAAAGGGAGGCCCTAAGAACCTTACTACTTCCAACTGCAGTATTTTGTTATATGCCCAACTCAGGCCCAGCAATACCATTAGGCAGAGGGAGGTATCTGCACCAGGCAGCTGATTTGGGGAGTCATGAAAGGGCAGCAAATTGTTAGCTATTTAATTTCTTCTTATTGTATTTTTATTGCCAAGAAGAGGTAGAGGGATTTTCTTTCTCAGTTGCCAAAATACCTCGAGTAGCCTTTGGTACAAACCACCTTGTCTACATGAGAGGGAGGACCAAGAGTTTTGCTGCTCTTCCTCAGGCAGCAAAATGTAGTGGGACATTTCCCTAATTCCACATTTCTACTCCCCAGCCCATCCGAATGTTTCAGGTTCAGTCTCTTACAAGCTAGGTTCCCTTGTAAGGCAGGTTCCAATGCAGGAAACATTGCTTTATTGTGTTTGGAGGTGAAGAAAAAGGAGGAGGGGGGGAAACCATACATATTGATGACTCATAAGCAGGTGGAAAGGAGCCAGTGCCAGCTCCAGATTTCTGAGGGCAGCTGGGTAAGACACCATCAATGGGCACTCTCCCTGAGAGAGTCTACCTTCTTACCATCATTACCACCATTGTCTGGGCCAGTGCAAAGGGCAAGTGAACAAGCAGGTTGCAACGATGGAAAGAAGGAACTCTAGAGGGCTCTTGTCATTGGCCACTGTTGGGGTGTGGGCCCTTGGCCAGTGCCCAACCATGCCTAATAATAATAATAATTATTATTATTTATTTATTTATTTATTTATTTCTTACCCGCCTCTCCCCCCAGATCGAGGCGGGGAACAACATCAATACAATCAATATAAAATACATAACTGATTAAAAACATATAAAATTAATACATTATTAAAATCAACCAAGTCTTAAAATCTGACTGGGGAGGCCTGCCGGAAGAGATCAGTCTTTATTGCTCTCTTGAATTCTAGAAGACTGCTAAGTTGATGGATCGCTCCTGGCAGGTTGTTCCACAGTGTGGGAGTGGCAGAAGGGAAGTTCCTCTGGGTCCTAAGAAGAGCCAAGACTGACGTTCATGAGATGGGATGAGGGGATTTTTAGAGGCTGCTCCAAGGCCACATTTATACCCTCTGGTCTTGGAATCTTGGGAAGAGTCTGCTACCCCTTTAAAGCTTTTCTGCTAAAATTTTGCTCACATGTAAACGAGAACTCTAAAGAAACTAATGGTCACTGGATATCATGCTGGAAGATGTTTTTATGACTTGCAGTGAAATTAAGCCATGAAGGGTGCTGAGTTTTCTCATTGCTCAGTACTGCATTGCACATCTGTTGTGTGGTTTGTTTATATAAGGTCTCTTCATTGTCTCGCTGTGTCCCACTTGGCTTGTATCCTGCATAGCTGCTTCATGTAGGAAGCAATTAGCACTTGTGCCTGATCAGTCAATACTGTAGCCAAGGTAAATAGGGAGGGAAAGAGAAGAGGGACTGGTAGCCATGTGCATCTGGATGGCATAAGAGACCCCTGGGAGGATAGCCAACTTCATGCTTCCCACAGATCATAATTACAGCTTGCCCAGCAAGGAGCTCCCTACAGCTCAGCGGGACGTCTGCTCTCCTAGGTGGAAAGAGGGCAGGAAAGAGACAGCAGAGGAAAGCACAGGCTGCCTGATTGCACTAACCTAGAAGCCGGGGTGGGGGTGGGGGAGAGGAGGTGGGGGTTTTGAAGCCGTCTTTAAAAATGTTTGTGTGTGTGTGTGCACTTTTTGCAGCCTGATTCTATGCATTTATTCTGAAATGGCAAAGGTGCAGAGCCTGGAATGGGAACACCTGAGAGAAAGGGAGGGAATCAGGGAAAAGGGTCCCCCCCCCATTATTTTTTTTAACATTCCACATCCCAAATAGTTTTTTCAGTGAAAAAAATGGGGATGCAGTGGGAAATGGTAAACATCTCTGCAATATTTTTTGCACTATTTTCTTTTTCAAAACTTTGAGTGGCATGCCTATGGCTGCCTCTACAAGTGAGGTTTAAAGCTCTTTCAAGGCGCTTAAAAAAATTGCCTCTACAAGAACGGAGCGCAAATCGGGCATAGAGGTGTGTTATCTCTCCGATTATGCGCATTATCGAATGCGCGTTAAACAGCGAGTTTTATTTTGCTCCGGCTGTTAAAGTGCATTTTGACTGTGTGAACAAGGGCTTATGCGCATTAACTACTTGTAAAGCGCATTTTGGTCGTCGTTAATGTGCTTTGCCGCCTCTCGCCGCCTCTCGTGCAGAGGTATTAGGCGTAAATGTGCTTCAGCGATTATGTGCATAATCGCCTAACCGGGCACAAAAGCGAATCCTTGTAGAGGGGACCTATGTCAGAGTAACGTTCTAAAATAATAGCATTTCAGTGAAATGCATTGCTGAAAAAACTCCTAGATCCAAGATTCAAAGGTGGTAATAATACTACATATGATAGGAATGGTGCGGCATTTGTCTGGATTAACAAAGCCATGCCCTCCAACATTCCAGAGAGGAAGCTATAGGCATGCTTAGAATAGGCTTTTCTACAAGAGGCATTTATTGGGCGCACTCATCTTCATTCACCTAATCACAGTTGTTTACAGGTTCTTTAGACAAAGTTGTGGTCTTCCAGTTCTGCTTCTGTGTCTAACCAACTGTTTCGGTGAGGTTTTTTTTAGAGCAGGGGAAATGCAGCATTTAATTGTGAAAGTGAAAGAAAGTGTGATTTCCTCTTGTGTATTTACACTATCCCAATACACTGCTGTTCCACCTAGAGGTTATGTAGCAGGAAAGCAGGAAACGGAACGCTCCTTGGGTAATGCATGGCTCTCAATTGTTTGACAATATCAAAAGTAGATAACAGAGGATTAAAAGCCAATTAACAGCCTTGTGTAGAAAGCTTTGAGTCAGGTGAGGCTGTGTACTGCCTGGATTGGATAATTGGGTGGATGAGGGCCAACAACCTTAAACTGAATCCGGAGGAGAAGTGCTTTTCACTTCAGCCTGTTTTGGATAGGGTTGCATTTCCCCTGAAAGAGCAGGTTTGCAGCTGGCGGTGTTCCTAAATCCAGGTTTGTCACTAGAAACTTTGGTGGCATGAGGTGCGTTTTACTAACGTTGGCTTGTTTGGCAGCTGTGGCCATTCCTGAACAGGGATAATCTGGTCATGGTACTGATTCCTGTACTGTGACCAGACTATTCTGGTTGGATTACTGTAGTGTGTTGTATGTCGGGGTGCCCTTGAAGAGGACTCAGAAGCTTTAGCTAGGGCAGAATTTGAATAGGGAATGACACGAGCATGAAGAAAAGCCCTCAGATGACAAAGCGAAATAGAGCTGGGTTTCACTGTCCTTCCAGGCCAATTGGAAGAGGAGGAGGAGGAGGAAGAGGAGGAGGAGAGAACCAGAACAGTGATAGAGCAGTGTAGGCCCCATCTTAAACTGGATGGAAGGGGAAGAGGCCAGGAGGGTGGAGTTCAGCAGTGCAGTGGTGGTGATGGCGGGTTCCAGGGGCTTCTGCACTGCCAGAGAGTTGGCCGGTTGGCCCAGAGATTTTCTAGGCCAAACCCAGCAATCTGGCAAGGGTTTCACCATGGTTTGATTGGTGTTTTCCACATGCTGATTGGCATCTTTCATGTATGGCCACATCTATAAATTATCTCAGCAATTCATACTACAGCCTTGCACGTTGGTACCATTACTGCTCTGTTATGGGGAACAGTTAAAGTTGCGCAGGATGTTGTAGGCTGCCTCTACAAGAGAGGTTTAAAGCTCTTTCAAGGCACTTAAAAAAATTTACCTCTACAAGGAGGGAGCGCAAATCGGGCGTAGAGGCGCGCTATCCCTCCGATTGTGCGCATTATCGAATGTGCGTTAAATAGCAAGTTTTATTTTGCGGCGGGATGTGCTGCTGCTGCTGCTGCTGCTCGCTCCCCCGCTCAGCTCCTGGCTTCCCTAGCCGGCTCCTCTGGCTCCGTCTTTTGCCTTCCGCCCGCCCACGTCCCTCGACAGACTTCCCTCCCTCCGGCGGGGGAGGGCGAAGCAACCAGGCAGGCAGGCAATGGAGCGGAGCGCTGAGGCTGCAGCCAGCGAGCGCGGGAGAGCTTCGCATGGCCGAAGAAGGGGTCGCCCTGCCGCCGCCCCCCCTCTCCCCGCCGCCGCCACCGCCGGCGGGAAGGAGACGCTCCCCGTCCAGCAGTGACAACTCCTCCCGGCTCCCCTGAGCGCCCCCCCCACCCCTGGTTTCTTGCCTTTGCAGAGAGAAAGGCCAGCGGAGGACTCTCGCTGCCCCCTCCGCTGCTCCCCGGCCAAGATCGGCTCCTGCCTCCAGGGGTCTTGCCTCCCCCCTCCCCTCTCCCTGCCTGTCTCTCGTGCAGAGGTATTAGGGGTAAATGCGCTTCAGGGATGAAGCGCATAATCACTTAACCAGGCGCAAAAGCGAATCCTTGTGGAGGGGGCCGTAAGAGCAGGGAGGCTTTACCACTTAATTCCAACCCCTATGGCTAACCATGGTCAAAGTGACCTCCTTCACAAAGACTCACATCCACAGCAGATGTCTAGGTGGAAGCTATGATCCCCTTCATTTTAACAGAGCTTTAAAATTTTCCATCATTTTGAACCTTCTGACCTAATTACCTCTTTCAACACACACACACACACACACACACACACACACGTCTAAAACATTTGCGGGGAAATCAGTCTAGCTCTTTTCTAAACACTAGCATGGCACGCTCAGGCTTGTGTTGTTTCACACCTGCTCTAAAGTTGCTAAGCTGTACTATTGGAGCTGAGATGACACCATTCAGACTTGGGCGCCAATAGAGGAAGGAGTGTCTTGGTTGCAGCTGCAGCAGCTCTCCAAGGAGTCAGTCGGGTTTCTGGCTGCTCCCAGAGAATTATAGGAAGTAAACAAAGACCATGTGGCCCATTTAGGGGCCATTTTAATTGTGCTACTTTTCCTGCATGCAGCAAGAGTTTGCGGCACATTCTGTTTTTTTTTTTTAAAAAAAAGTCAGATAAAAGGCGTCTATTTTAGGGATGTGCAAGGACGCAAAAAATCATACCAGGATCGGAATTGGAACTTTGATTTTGTAAAGAATCAGATCGGAAAAATTGGAGGTCCATCATATTACTTCAGATCCGATAACGATACAAAATTGGAAGTTCCGATTCTGATAATCGGACTGCCATTTTACATGTTTTCCCCATAGGCTTACATTGGGGGAAAGAAAGCTTTCCCCCTATGCAAGTCTCTGGGGAAAACATTGGACTACGCCTTAGGAAAGACCTTTTAGAATGGGGAAAAATAACTGCACAAAAGCCAGGACAGCAGCACATTATTGGCAGGGGAAAGTGGGGGGGGGGGCAGGGAAGGGCTCCCGGTTAGTGGCGCACAGAGCGAACTATGGTGAATTCGCCATCCCTATAATAATAATAATGAGATAGGGCAACACATAAATGCAGTCGATATTTTTTAAAATATGCATACAATTTAGCATTAAAAAACCTATAAAACAGTCCATGCTGCAAGCAAGGCCTGTACATCTAGACTCACTTACTTTTAAAAAGGTCTGCAGAAATTCTTAGAACAAAATGCCTCCTGCTGTTATTCACTAGCGACTGGAAAGAGTATGCTGAAGGTTGTGCTTTTATGCCATTAGACAAGTTTTTTTCTTAAAAATTCTTGCAGGTGCTACCATGATAAAGCAATCGACTGTGCTGAGCTACAATAACCAAGAAGCGTCTCAAAACTTTGCATCAATTACAGGAGCAGTAAAAATTCTAACTCCTCATTTAAACCTCATGGAGACAAGGTATTTAATTTCAAAATTCACCCCCTTTCTTTTTTTCAACAACTGTTTTCCTTCCTTTTTATAAAGCTTTTCCAAGTGCCCCAAATTTGAAGTCTATTGGAAGGTGTTTGTTTTCTCCATAATGACTTACTAACAGAGCACCTGGCCTTTTGTTTTTAATATTGCTCAGGTGTTCTCCTATCCATCTTGTTAGGTGTCTAATGTTTTTTTCCCATGGGTGTTTTTGGCACTTTCAAATATGGTAACTTTAGATATGTACATGCAATAGCTTCAGTGTCCAATGAGTGATGCCCCCTAGGCACCTGCTAAAATATTGGGTAGACTTTTACGACGTTCCCTAAATTTACTTCTTACCTGTATGTTTCTGGTATTTCCAGTTCTCCTGCAAGAGATGGTGGGCTTTTTCTGGCAGCCTGGTATAGGCTGAATTTCATGCCAGTGTTTTTTATGCCCCCTTGTAAGTTATTTGTGATATGATTAAATGTCAAACTACAGTCGATCCGGTTTGAAAGTGTCCTATTATGTTGTCTCCAGAGGTCAGCTGGTGTGCTTTGTGTTGGTGTATTGATGGGTTGGGGAAGGCTGCTCTTCCAGGTTTGTACAGACCCTGATTTTGCCCTGCCTGAACCAGCCTTAGCTGTTTGGGACATGGATACCTGCGATTTGCTTGTTGGATGATTCACACTATAGGCCAGTCTCCTACAAATAGGTCCTGAGCAATAGTTAATATTGCTCAGGACCTCTGAGACTTGCTGGAAGGGGACTGATGTAGACTTATCTCCCCATTTATTTTGTGTTGAGTGTCAGGTGTGCTGATTTGGCATATGCCTTCTCAGGGTAGTTCACACATGTGGGTACATTTCTCAGCTTATCTATCATTGCTTGAGATCTCAACACTTCATGGCTCACTTGAGCACAGAATGAACAGATTACCCTGAGGTCTTGTGTCTGTAGTGCTTGTTTTATTCATTGCTTTTGGTCCCAAGTTGGACTTTTAAAACTGGAGATGTGAAGGTCCGGGAGGAAAAGCACATAAGAAAGCAAACAAACAAACAATCATTTAAAAACCCACCCCATTGTTTCTCAGATATATATTTTTTTTGTTTTTGTTTTGGGGGAAAAGGGGGGGCGTTCCAATTTTTTTTCATTTTCTCTCGGACGTCACATCTCTATGCTACCCAAGAAACAATAAAATCATGAAAAATTAGAAACAACAATGAAGCAGCAAGATCAATGTGAGACAGTGCTACAGATGGTGTTTGAGCTAGGGTGGCTCATTCACACATGCAAGTCATCACTTGTTCCTGCAGTTTTGGGATATACGTGTCTGAAAGCATTCATGGCCCATGATAAACAATTTCCTGGCCTTTAATACATCAGTCCCAGCTTTTTGTAGATAAACACCCTCCAAAATAGGGACACATCCCATAAGGGCATGTGTGTGCATGTGTCTCTATATGATTTAGAAGCAGGTCCTTTGGGTTAAAGGAATATACCAGAGAGCATTATTGTTCTACGGTATGTTTTTCCTAACAGCTCAGGATGAACCTCATCAGCCGCAATGTGTGACGTGGCAGGCTGTGCGCTACCTAGTGCCTTAATGCGGATGTGCCTGTGTTTCCATGCATGTGCATTAGAGTCAAGATGCATCCGCTCCTATCCCATGCCACATAGAGAATAAACTTTGGGAAGGGGGCTGAAAGCCCAAGGCTGGCAATTCTAATGCAAAGGTGCGCACATTATATATATATATTTAAGGATTCTGGATACAACACAGCAAAGATTATTTATCAGGGAGCTGTACCAGACAATAGATCTTTCCCTATTAAAAAGAGACAATTTGAGTCTTCACCCTTCTTCAAATCCTTTTTCTTGTGTTGCTGTTTTTCCTCCTGTTTTTTCTAAATTGTAAAATAGCATATCTGGGAAATGTAATCTTAGGATAAATGGTGCAATCAATCAATAATTGTTCTTCTCTTAACTTCACAACCAAGTAATGTGGCCAAATGTATAAATGGAATAAATTAATTAACCCATTCCGTATGTCCTTACCTCCATCTGCTGTCTGCCCAAGAAAAATGTCCTTGGCCTCGCTGATGCTGGGATATAAAGTGTCTTTTGTTGACAAGAGTTTCCTTACCATATTGCATTATGACTTGTGTCATGGACTTGAATATTTCTTTCATTAAGCAAACACTGTTGCCTCTTGGACTTGCAAGCAATAAATAAAGTCACAGCTACTGACATTGTCACAAAATGATCATAATATTTGCATTGTGGGGGTCACCTGGAGGTCCCACATTGGTGATGTTCACTAAAACAGGTGTCCATGTTAAAATAGTTTTGTGGGCATTCACAAAATGGCCGCCATGTTGGGTATGGCTGGTCACAAATCACTCATTTCTCAGAAAACAAATTGATGAGACTAAAAGAAAAGCAACTTGCCCAGAAAGCCAAGAACAAGGCAGATTGATCTGACCTATCAGTCATGCTAGTTTCATTTTGTGTTTGCTACTTAGTTTATTTGTGAGGGTAGAGGGCTGGGCTAAGGCAGACCGAAGCAGAAAGAGGCAGCGTTGGAAAGAAAAAAGAGAAGACAACATGACCTATCTTTCTTTTTTTATTTCTTTATTTGCTGCATTTCTTTATTTATTTGCTGCCTTTCTATACCGCCCAATAGCCGGAGCTCCCTGGGCAGTTTAAAAAAAATTAAAACCATAAAACCCATTCAAAATATAAAACAAAGACATTATAAAAATATAAATTAAAATACAGTACAAAAGCACAACCAGGATAAAAACCGAGCAGTCATGTAGAAATTGACAGAGATTTAAAATACAAATTTAAACAGCAGGTTAAAAATCAACTGTTAAAATACTGAGAAAATAAAAAGGTCTTCACCTGGCTTCTAAATGAATATAATGTAGATGCCAGGAGAACCTCTCTGGAGAGCTCATTCCACAACCGGGGTGCCACAGCAGAGAAGGCCCTTCTCCTGGTAGTCACCTGCCTCACTTCCTTTGGCAGGAGCTCACGGAGAAGGACCCCTGAGGATGATCTTAGGGTCCGGGCAGGTACATATGGGTAGGCTGACCATATGAAAAGGAGGACAGGGCTCCTGTAACTTTAACAGTTGTAGAGAAAGGGGAATTTCAACCAGTGCCATTTGTATGCAATTAGTTCCTGGTGAAATTCCCTCTTCATCACAACAGTTAAAGTTGCAGGAGCCCTGCCTTCTTTTGTATATGGTCACTCTAGTATAGTGCCTGCAACTTTAACTGTTGTGATGAAGAGGGAATTTCACCAGGAATTAATTGCATACAAATGACACTGGCTGAAATTCCCTTTTCTCTACAACTGTTAAAGTTACAGGAGCCCTGTCCTCCTTTTCATATGGTCAGCCTACATATGGGAGGAGGCGTCCCTTCAGGTAACCTGGCCCCAAGCCGTTTAGGGCTTTGAATGTTAATACTAGCACTTTGAATCGGGCCTGGATCTGGACCAGCAGCCAGTGAAGCTGGAAAAGAACTGGCATAATATGGTCTCATTGGCCAGTCCCTGTTAACAGTCTGGCTGCCCTGTTTTGTACCAGTTGAAGTTTCCGGACTGTTTTCAAAGGCAGCCCCACATATAACACATTGCAGTAATCCAGATGAGAGGTTATCAGAGTGTGGATAGCTGTAGCTAGGCTATCTCTGTCCAGATAAGGGCGCAGTTGGTATATCATCCTAAACTGATAAAAGGTGCTCCTTGTACTGAGTTCACCTGTGCCTCAAGTGACAATTATGGATCCAAGAGCACCCCCAAACTATGGACCTGATCCTTTAGGGGGAGTGCCACCCCATCCAGAACAGGGTGAACATCACCTAGCCGGACAGACAAACCACCCACAAACAGTATCTCTGTCTTGTCTGGACTGAGTCTCAGTTTATAGGCCCTCATCTAGTCCATTACCATTCCCAGGCACTGATTCAGAACAACCACTGCCTCACCTGGGTTTGATGAAAAGGAGAGGTAAAGCTGGGTGTCGTCCACATATTGATGACACTTTAGCCCACATCTCCGAATAAGCTCTCCCAGTGGTTTCATGTAAATGTTGAACAGCACAGGGGATAAAATAGAGCCCTGTGGGACCCCATGGCCAAGGTGCCATGGCACAGAGCAATATTCCCCCAGCACCACCTCCTGGAATTCGCCATCCAAGTAGGAGTGGAACCACTGCAGCGCAGTGCCTCCAACTCTCAGCCCAGACAGCCTATCCAGAAGGATACCAGGGTCGATGGTATCGAAAGCCACTGAGAAGTCCAAGAGAACCAACACGGTCGCACTCCCACTGTCCCTCTCCTGGCAGAGGTCATCCCACAGGGTGACCAAGGCAGTTTCCATTCCAAAACCAGGCCTGAAGTCTGATTGAAATGGATCTAGATAATCCATTTCATTCAAGAGTGTCTGGAGTTGTCCTGCAACCACCCGCTCAAGCACCTTGATTTAAGCACCTTGATTTAAATCAATCCACCCGGATGGCACTGGAGATGAGCATTTCACTTTGCAGCATGCCAGCCTCCCAGTTAAATCATCATCACCATCGTTCTCATCTTAACAAAGACAATAAAAATCAGGCGGGGCAGGGAGGCTGGTGAGCACCAAGGCACTCCAACTCTAACAATTTATGATTGAAGGTGAGTGAGACAGGGACAAGAATAGGTCAGCAATGCGCAAACGTGGGAACAAGACAGGCCTTTTGCAGAGTACAAGTCGAATAAGCAACGGTGCCAGTGTAGTTCAAAGGATTCGGTTCTGGATGCAAACTTGAAAAGGCTGGATTCAAAGCTACGCACAACCAAGGGCACCTCTAGGCGGTCAGTTTCCCTCGACATGGCTTCGCACTGGCAGCAGGTGCGTTGCATGTCGCAGCTGCCAACGCGAAGACATGTAGGGGCAAAGGCCCTATGCCGCGAACTAAAAAAGTCAGCCATTAAATGTGACTTTCTTAGTTAGCGGCAGTCCTCCCCCCACATTAAAAGTTTTAGAAGTAAAAAACCCAAAAACCCTCACTGATGCGCCTCTGCTGTCCTCACCCCCCCCCCCATTTTGTATTTTTTTTTTTAAAAAAACACTTACTTGGGAGTAGGGGAGCCGAGGCTCCAGTCCTCCCTCCAGCAGCCGTTGCGCCCCCAAATGCTTGGCGGTGCAGGCAGCAACAAAGGAAAAAGCGCCGTCGCGCCCTTTACGTCAGGACTGGCAGAAGGGGCGTAAATGAGACACGCGATGCCGGGGAGGGGCCGCAGTGACCATGTTTGAGTCTACCCTGGGTTCTGTATTGGTCTCAAAGCATAGGATGCAGGTCTCAATACATCTCCTGCTGCTGAAACTAAGCAGACCTGGTACTACAAGCTGCCTGGATTGGGGGCTGCTAAGGGATTGTGAATAAAGTGCTCCAAACTCTTTGCAGGAAGAACAGGCGTATAAAAATGGGGCTTCAACATGAGGCTGATGCAAAACATAAGAATTAAAATGGGCAGCCCTGGGTTTCGATGCAGCTCTCCTCAAAATGTTTAGGCAGACGTCCCCGTGCTGTTTCATTTTCCCTGTCAGTGATGTGTTGCAAGGCTGAAGGATGCATGCTGTGATAACACTGCAACATTAGGCACAACATGCTTCAGTGTTGGGGGAGAACATGGGGAGGCCATTTTTTGGCAGCAGCCCCATGGTGAGCATCATGCCCACGCCTGCCTTAAGTATAGATAATGGGCGGGCCGAGCAATTCTGTCTTCAGGGATAGACGAACAAACCCCCTGCCAGCAGGAGACAATCGGAAAGCCACACGGCAGTTTGGTTAATACAGCAAGGCTTTGTTTCGAACGTGCCAGCAAGTTATAGGAGTTGACAGTCAGATGCAAAAGTGTGTGTCACTGGGGGGGGGGGAGGGAGGGGCGCTCTGCAAGCCAACAGGCTGCCAATGCTTGCCATGTGGGAGGCTGTGGCACAGATGAGCCTTCAAGGCTTAAATGGTGCGCTTGACATGAATTGACATTGCAATTGATTGCGGTAATTATTTCCATTTGGCGTGTGCAAAGGCTAAAAGTTTGATTGGGGCACACTGTCAGGTTCTTCAATGGGTGATCTCCGGGAGGATGGCAGAAGTATAAAGCCGAAGTTACAGCTGGAGAAAAATATACCGTTGTGTGTCAGTCAAAGAGAAAACAGCATTGGTGGCAGCTGCCCAGAACAGGGGGGTCTTTGTTGGCGCCTGTAGATACTTTCTAGTTATGTGTTTCTAGTTCCATTTGAGAGACCCCCTTCTCCCTCACCAAACGTCCCGGGTGCTGAGATCATTGGATGTGGTGTCCCTGGGCATTAACCTACCCGCGGCCTATTGGGAGTCCATTGGGAGCAGAGCTTTCACTGTACTGACTCCCTCTCTGGGGAATTCCCTGCCTGTTGATGCCAGGCAGCATCAACGTTGTTCTGCTTTTGGCGCCTGCTGAAGACATTTTTATTTAAACAAATTTTCCCCAGTTGACTTGATTTTAAATACTGTTATTCCGCATTTTAATTCTTTCTCTTTTTATTGTTCACTTCTCAGGAATCTTGCGAGATGTGGAGCGGCTAGTACATTTTGTAAGTAAGATAAATAAATGTTTCCTCTGAATTAACATTGCAACGTCCAAAACAAGATTCGTTTTTAGAATGCCTATTGATAGGAACTACTCACCCGTAAAGGAGTCCATTCCCTGTATTGTCTGTAAGAGTCACCAGCAATTCTGTCACGGTACACGAGTCTGCCCTTGCACACAATTTGGGAATTACTATTTTATAGTAAGGAAATACGGGGCTCATAGTACCGTAACGAGTGGGCTGCTTTAATTGGGAGGCGATGTGTGTGCTTTCATGCCATTGCAAAGAATTTGCAAACTATTTCAAGGTACCACGTTTCCCTATTGCTCTGCTACTGCACCATTAGATAGTAAACGCAGTCTGGCTCCATCTGTTGGCCATGGGACTAAGGGCTGCGAGTATTTGGGACTGCCTTGGGGATCATTTGATCCAAAGAAGGAACAGCAATCTTATAAATAAACAAATACATTTGAATAAAAGGAATCACCCACTTTTTATAGTACACACATACAGAAAATATAGAAACAATGTCAATCAACAATAAAGTTTTATCCATTGGAATTGTTTACTTCAGCTCTCCTCAACCTGATGCTCTTCGTATATTCTGGACTAGAAATTCCCAGCATTTCTGTCTATTGGTCATTTTGGCTGGGGTTGATGGCAGTTCTAGTCCAAAACATCTGGCAGGCACTAAGTTGGGGAAGGTTGATTTGCTGGAGTATTTTTGTCTTGCTAGAACTGGTCAGGGGTGGCCAGGGGGAGGCTGTGACAGAGCCTATCTACACTACTGCTTTGCAACAGTTTATAACAGTTTTAACGGTTTAAAACTGTTATAAACTGTTTCAAAGCAGTAGTGTAGATAGGCTCTAAGTTCACAAAAGCAGCAGGTGAGGTAGCAAAACAGTTCCTGGACTGCGCCATTTGAAGACTGCTGGCGGTATCGAATCTCACATAGCAAACTGGATGTCAGGGAGAAAACTTTTATCCTTTAAAATTTCATTGAGGAGTATTCAACGAAGGGATCGGGATCTCCCCTCATCTGCTGTCTGATGTAGTCAGTGTCCAGGAAAATATTAAACTCTATCAAGGGGAAACTGGCCAATTATGACCAAGTAGGCAGGCTGGGGGAAGTGAGACAAAAAATGGCCAGTGTGTAATCCAGGGCATCTCTACATGAAGAAAAAAACTCTTACTAGGCTTTCTTTTTATTGGGTCTTTCTGCGTTCACTACAGGCTCCTTTAGACAGAGGTCAAGAGCACCCACATGATTTTGAATCGAAAACTTCCACTCTGGGCGATGCTATTCTGCTCAATGATACAGCACCATCTAGTGGCAGAATTAATCCCATGGTAAATACTGCATTTTCTCCCCTTGTTTTTAAAGCAAGATGACTGGGGGAAAGTGCCAGAGACATCCTGGAGGTTGACAGCGTCATGTGAGTGGCCAATCATGAGTGTGCAATAAATCACTCATGTAGATAAATTCTTAGTCTGGCGATTTCCTTTGTAAAGTTCATCAGACTGAAGAATCAAATCAGAACCCAAAGATTTATAGAGCCAGATGAAATCCTATTGGTCACAGACTTCCCAAACCAGTGATACAATTTGAAGCCATGTGAGATCAGTAAGTTAAGGGACAGATTTATATTGTTGCCCCTCCTCCCTGCTGTGAAGCAGTCCCCCCTCATGTGTGGGTAGACAGACCCCTCCTTCATTGGGCTAGTTGTGTGTACCATGCTAGGTGCCATCCCTAGGTGTGCCAGTGGGTTTGCTGTCACTCAGATGGAGTAGACGCAATGAGGACTTTCAGATGGGGGAAATCGTGTTTCCTTACTGTTGCTCTGCTTCCTGCTTCTCTTCCGCATTTAAAATGAACCGAATTACACAGGAAGAGAGCAGCGACCACGTAGCCTATAACGTAAAACCTCCCAGCCCATACAGTTTAATGGGACAGTGCAGCAGGAAATCCCAACAAATCCTGACATGTTTCAGAAGAATTGGGGTTTCTGAAGATTATTTTTTGATGGGGAAAAAAACGGGAAAAGGAGCTGGCAATGTGCAGGAGGCTCACGTCGTCATCAAAATGACCCACAAACATCCATGCGTGGCCAGTCACGAGCGTGCTATAAATTGCTTGTTTGAAGAAGCCCAACGTACCCAACTCTGACAGCTGTGTAAGTTTGCTAGCAGCTAGGCCTGGCATCAAGGGCATCAAGGTTGGGCAGCTGCTGAGGGCTCACAGCCCAGCAAGGGCCCACTGATGCGCTCCTCTTCTTCCCCATGGCAACTGCTTGTTCACCTGCCTCTCTGGCCCAGCCAATAGTGGTGGTGGTGAGGAGGAGGAGGAGGAGGAGGAGCAATTGATGTCACCGCCTACTTGTTCACTGGCTCTCTGCCTATCAAGCCAGCAGGTAGTAGCAATGACGAGAAAGAGGAAGAGCGAGAGCAAGAGCTGCTGGTGATAATGGCAAGTGAGAAGCTCGAGTCGATGGGGGCAAGTTGCCCAAGGGCCACCAAAGTGCTGGAGCTGTAACTGCTTGCAGTCTTCACGGTATCAACGTCATGGCTAGTCCCACCCATGGGAAGCTGGCTCCATTCACTTAAAAAAAAAGGAACCACCCTTGGTGGCCTCAGTCAGGTGGACGGACATTTTCCAGACATATCATTGAGTATGGCCAAGGGAAGGATTCTCCTATGTCACAAGAGCCTGATAGACCATGAAACGCTTGAAGGCTTTCTCTCTGCCTTAGTTCCCCATGATTGTCATTTACAGCTGAGATGGGCATTTCATTCTGCTCTCTGCTCGGAATAAAAGCAAACAATTTTCCATGGGCCAGGAGATGAGGGAGGGGGCTTTTAAGACCTCAGTTGCTTTGGCAACATATGCTATCTAGAATGGGGGGGGACCCTATTCATTGGTTAAATATAGCAACGCTTGCCTCCTTTGATCCACTTGTAGATGTAATTTTCTGTTAAGGGAACAAAATCTGAATGACTGTGTGAATGGCAGGAGAAAAATAAAATAAACCTATGATGGGCAAATAGTCAGGAAAATGCTTGATGCAGAGAGAATGAGAGAGAGAGGGGGGGCTTCATAGAGTGCCAGTATGGAAACCTGCAGCTTCTTGTGCTGGAATCCCTCAGCTATACTGCATTCTGCCTCAGATTGCTAGATCCACGTTTACAAATAATAATTGATTGATTGCATAACACCTGGAAAAGGAAGAAACCCACAAAGGAGTGGTTGGCAACGAAATGTTCAGCAGCCAACTGTAAAGCTTGGGTACTTATATACAGAAATCTTGGGGTCCTCATGGAAATATATTGCACTTGTCAAGAAAAAATATCTTTTTTAAAAAGAGCAATGCTGAGCCATCCCCCCCCCCCCCAGCTTTAAATAAGGAGACACCCATTCTTATTTCCATTGAAATAAGACAGTGGAAACTGAAGGTTGGTTCACACATGCAGGTACATCGCTTGATTACTTTGACACCAAATTGCTGCTGCTGAATGTGTGGACAGACTCTTTAGGAAAAAGCACTGTGTTTGAGTTGACACACAAGGTGATAAACTACTTCTTTCTGTGGTGATCAGCCTGTGATGTCTGATTCTCACCTTGAGGTTACAACAATCAATGATCCATAAAAACATTCACCCTGAGTTGCACTGGAATAAGGGCTTGTTTTGGGGTGGGCAGAAGGTAGATTGTGATCAACCACTGGAGAGAGCCAAGTTGGGGTGAAGGCTTCTCAGCCATCACAGCACAAGTAAAGGGATACTACACCAACCCATGAAGTAGGAGCTCTTCTCCATAGTATTCACCCTAGTTTATGAATGAATGGAGCCAGTTCACTTCTATGGCAGAAAGTAGAGAACAATTCTCAAGGACATTGCTGAGATGGGAGAACTAGAGAGACACTGGTTTCAGGAGAGAGGGAGCAGAGCTCTCAACTGTATTCCTGAATGCTGTGTTTTTTACTTGCTCCCACAGAGTTTAATAGGAGACCTGTAGGAGAAGAAAGCCACTGCATTTAGAACTGCTGCTAAGTTAAACATTTATTTTGCGATATGCAACGATCAAAGCAAATGAAAAACAAGCACCAAGTTCAGTACCAGCTGGTGTGGAGGACCCTTGGGCAAGACACTCTCAATGGGCCCCCTCTCCCAGTGACTCTCCCTTCTCATCACCATTGCTACCAGCTGCTCCTGTTCCTCTTTCTCATCTGTGCTACGCCCTGATTGCTTAACAGGACAAAGCCAGTGAGCAAATAGGCAGCAGCGTCCACTGCCCCTTCCCACCATTACTGTTGTCTGGACTAGAGCAGGAGTCCGGTGAACAAGCAAGTGGCCGTGGGGAAGAAGAGGACCAATTCCAGAGTGCTCTTGCTAGTGTGCTCCCCCAGAGGATGCCCAACTACGCCGACCCTTGACACCAGTCCTGAAAAGGGTTGTGACTTCTCTTTTCCACAGGCCAATAAAACCATGACAGATCAAGACACATGTGTGCCTGAGGTGGGAAAGGCATTGCTTTCTGTCTCAAGATGGAGAAGTAGTTCCTTATATGGGAGAAAACATTCAGATTCAACCAATGAGTGACAGAAGGGGAAAAAATTACAAGCAAGAGGGGAAATTTTTATTTATTTAGCAGCCATGGAATATTTCTTTGTCACTTGGTGTATCGTGTTAGATGGGTCTCCTGAAACGTATCTAGTCCTTGTTAAGGAAAGGATGAAAAAGCCACAGTCTATAGCAGGGGTGGAAACCTGTGGACCTCCAGATGTTGTTGAGCTGCAACTCCCATCACCCCTGACCATTGGCCAAGCTGGCTGGGGCTGATGGGATTTGGTCCAGCAACATTTGGAGAGCGCTGGCCTATGGCCTGTTGAACTAAACACACTTGCTACTGAACCATTATTGGTTCTGCACTGTTTCATTGGACACAGTTATCTATATTTCAAGAAAATGTCCTCTTTGTACAGGTTGCCTGCCAGTCTTGAGATATATTCCTCCCCTGGACATTACTTCTTATAGAGTGTTTTTTGTTTTATTTTTATTTTCCCAGGATAAACATCTTGTCTACAGTTGAGGAAGATCTTTGACGGCAGCCAAAGGTGTGTGTCTATGTCTGTGAAGTGTCCGTGTGGGGGGGAGGAGTTCTGGATCCTTTGTTGGCTTACTGAATCATTGGGGATGTAAATGCTGGGTATGTTGGGGGAGTTGCAATGAAGCGGGCAGAAAAGGCTTACAGAGGAGTGAAGAGAATCAAAATCTGGGTGTAACAGTGTCAGGAAGAGCACAGATTGGGAGGCTGTCATGGGTTGGGATGTAGGATAGGTTGTTTATGGAGGGTAATGAATCAGGAATATGCATGGGGATTGAGGGCCTAGCAGGACTGGCCTTACCATTTGGTGAAGGGCAGAGAGGAGAAAGGATAGGACTGAGCTGTGTGTGCCACATGCCCTGCCCTGCCCTGCATACCCTAAGTAAATCTGCTTTCCGTATTAGGGATATCGGAGGAATCTGGTTGGGGGTTGTGCTTTCATTGGCTCACCACCCCCAGACTCTGTTCCATCTTCTGCCAGCTGGCCTGACGAATCGGGCCAGCTCCTGCAATTTCCATATTTTTTTTCTGTTAAAAATATTTGTGCAAATTATGGCCTCAAATTGCACAGATTTTCATAATCTGCACAAATTACCATGTTCGGGATCCAATATTGGGGAAATGGAAATTTTAGGGGGGGGGGGGAAACCCAATTAAGTTCCTGGATTTCGGGGAAAAGCCCATGGCTTGGTTTGTAAATGCAAGCCAAGCTAAGGGCTCCGGGGACATCCAACAAGCCCAAGGTGGACCAGATTTCTCTGCAATGGCCCATCTCTGTCCTCACGTACAATGGAAGCTGATTGCCAATGCCAATACGTGGAATGGAATGGGAGGGTGCGCCATCTTATTCTTTGCCTCCGGCAGCAACATGTCTTGGGCCGGACTTGGTTCCTAGAAGGAGATCTTAAGAAGACTGGTAAATTATAACCCTGCTATTATAATTGTGATGACAGAGATTTTATTATGTAAATAAATAAATAAATAAATAAATGAATAAATGACAGAGGCCCCCTCTAGACGATTGATTTACGGCTCCTTTAAGGCGCATTACCAATTTTACCTCTTTACAAACGAGGCTTAAATCAGGCATACAGGCGATTTTTATCTTCGTAAATGTGCATTTTCAATTTCGCATTAAATAGCGGTTTTTAATTTACTTCGGTTTACTTTGATGGTTCCCCATTCGAACATCGATATATGCAAACGACAGTGCGATTAAACGCATGTAAACAACTTTAAAGCACATTGTATGGAGCCCGTAATTCTCCTCTATGCCTCTCATATATAGATATTAGGTGTAAATTCGACTGTAAGCTAAAGCGCATATTTGGAGAATCAGGCGTAAAGCCGACCTCTTCTAGAGGGGGCCAGAGAGACAAAACAAACAACATCTATGTGCCGAATATGGCAACAACACAACACTCTTAAACTATTGTCTTTCTCCAGACCCATGCCCTCATTTGCTGTGGCTCTCCTTTGCCTCAGTCACTCACTCCTACAAGCATGTCTAGTCATGTCCTTCTCCCAGCCCCTAACTCAGGGACCTGGTTCACACAATCACTGCAGCACACTGGTTTATTAGCCATGATGGGTTGAGGTGCCCGTGTGTGCCATATTGGCAATCCTTCTCATTATGTGGATGGGTTGTTGGGGTGATTGTCAAGCCCCCCAGAACTATTGGCTGTTTTACCATTGCAGATGGCTTGTCAACCACCCCAACAACCCATAGTCTCTGGGTTCGCACATAATGAGAAGCTATGCTGTGTCCCCGAATATTTAAAATGGCCACTGTGACAAAAAGCCCTCTGGGGAACTTCACCCAGGATGGCTTTTTGTTTCATGCGAACTGGGCCTCTATCAGTCTATGAGGTCATTTTCCTTTGAATCCCTCCTCAAAATCCATTTCTTCGGCCACATCACCATCCAGAGTGTCTCACCATTTTTCTGTACTCTCCACTGGCTGCAACGTTTGTTCACAGCACAACGTTTCCTTTTATTATTTATGTATTTAATCAATTTGTATGCTGCTTAATACAGCTAAGAAAAGATCTCAAAGCATTTTACAGAATGCAACACCATCAATTGAAACATTTTAAACCAAAAACTCAGAACACAACAATGAGCAAACAAAGTGGAGAGCAACTCAGTCAGGGAAGGTCTAGGGAAAGAGATGAGTCTTTAACAGGCACCGAAAGCATGCCACATTTGGCGCCTCCCGAATGCCAGTCGGGAGGTCATTCCGTAAGGTGGGCAACTTCTTAAAAACATCAGAAGAGCCCTGCTGAATCAGACCAAGGGTCCATCTAGTCCAGCACTCTGTTCACACAGTGGCCAACCAGCTGTTGACTGGGAACCCACAAGCAGGACATGCATGCAACAGCAACCACCCACCTTTGTTCCCCAACAAGTGGTGTATATAGGCTTCCTGCTGCCTCTGATACTGGAGGTAGCATATAGCCATCAGGGCTAGTAGCCATTGATAGCCTTCACCGCCTCCAGGAATTTGTCCAGTCCTCTATTACTTCCATCCAAATCGATGGCCATCACTACATCTTTCAGTATGCCTATGTACAGCAGTTGCTGGGGGACATGGGTGCTGTTGCAAACATGTCCTGCGTGTGGGTTTCCTGTGGGCAGTTGGTTAGCCACTGTGTGAACAAAATGCTGGTCTAAATGGATCCTTGGTCTGACCCAACAGGGCTTTTCTTATGTTCCTAGGGGGCGGGGCTTTGGGAGGGGGGTCCCACTGGAGGCCCTGCAGGTTGGGTGGGCCGGCCTGGCAGGCCAGATTTGGCCTACAAGCCAGAGGGTCCCTCTCGCTTTTTAGGGCCTTCTCCCTGAATGTTCAGCTGTCATAGACATGCCTCTGCTCCATTCACTTGTTGAGATAAAAGGAAACACGTGCAGGGAGTAATCTGTCCAATTGCTCACCAAGAAGTGAACAATTGAGTCATTTTAAACACATTAAGCCCCCTTTATATATGTTCGGGCTGTTCTGTAATGATTTCCTACCCCCTTAAGCTCCATCACTACAAATTGTCTTGCTGAGGGCCCGTGTGAGATATGTTGTGATATCTATATCTATATCTATATATGAATGGAAACAAATTCTTTTTAAAATACACTGCTGCTTCACAATGAGGCTCTGCACTCCTGGAATGGACCCATCGTAAATGCTGCCTTAACCTTTCTCCATGTGGTTGAGTACCTGTGTACATGGGGAAATTTCATGTGTGGGAACCAGCCCTGTGCTTCTGATCAACATCAAGGAAGGAAGATCAACAACAAGAGTATTTATAACTGAAACAGATCTGTGACGTGATCAAAATACTGCCCATACATGGTCCTCAATCATTCTTGCATTTTGAGCTGCAAAATAGTGGGCGAAGAAAGGACTGAACACACATTCCCCCCCCCTTCCCCAAATAGATTTGCTTTTTTTTTTAAATTTTTTTAAAAAAGATGTGGAGACACAGCGTGTAACACGTAGTTTCTTCCTTCAGCATGACTAATTGTTGCTGCCTTGTTCTCATTGTTTATTAACAGACAGGCTACTCCTTCCAAGTTCTGAGCACCTACAAGCTGAGCTGATGGCCCCTTTGTTTTGCAAAATGCAAGATGGACAGTGGTGCATTATTAGGCCGTGGCCAGATGTGCTTGGCTGGGAGCTATTCAGAAGGAAACTTGTGTGCAGCTGCAGCTGGGTGATTTTTACCTCTCTTGTCACCCTGTTTTTCGTTCTGACAAATGCCCCAAGTGGAGAAGGAGTAGAAACTCATTGAAGCTTTTACAGCTCTTGACAAGAATGCGGGCGGAGTTTTTCAAAGGGGCCTTTGCCATGCGTGGGCCTTAATGGAAATCTAAAGACTGTAAACTAAAATAAAAATAAAATGTAAAACGAGCAGCCTGTAAATGTAAGCAGTAGAGTGTAAACTGAATGCTGCAAAGAACTCTTTTCACACTGAATAAGAAATTGTTCCGATACTAGCTTTGCTTAGACCAAAAGTTTGGTAGAATAGGGTGACAAACTATCAGATTTCAAAGAACTCTTCGGAAGGAAAGAAAGAAGAGCTCTGTGATACTTACAAATGTACTACCTACTGTCATTTTGGTTTCAATAACACATGTCACTTGAATCACAAGTCTTTCCCTGTGATCTGTCTGTAACTTTTTAACATTTACTTCTCTTCCTCATCATTTTCATATTTATAACTTTTGCTGTTGTGGTTATTATACTATTTCAGAATTCTAATTTAGATTCGGAATTACAAAGCATACAAGTTTTTGCCTTGAAAGTCCAACTTGGGGAGATAATTTACATTTTTTAAAAGATTTAGATTTTGGTGTTTGAGGCATTAATGTTCAGTATCTTTCTTAATCTGGTGAGGTCAAATCTAGATCGGTGGAGCTGAAAGTTAAGAGCTCACTTTGTTGTTGTGCTAATTGTTTTGAGGCTGTTTGAATCTGATGGGTTAGTTAAATACAGGGTGGAAAAGCAAATATTCAGTCCACCAAACAAGTGTTTTATGTGCTTATTTTAATGAAAGTACCTAATGAACAGACACTTTCTCCACAATCTCAACAGAGAACCTAGAATAAGGTTTTAGTAATTAGGAAAATGTATTTTTTAATTTAGTTAATTGGTGACAAGGACATATGAATAATCTTTAATTAGTTAGCAGCCCTAATGTTGTCTTACAGTTCCAAAGTGCCAAGAACTCCCTTCATCCTATGTGCTGCCCCTTGTGGTGAGCCATCAGGGCTGTAAACTCCTCTCCCACGCTTACCTGGGGGCTGTTTTGATGGTGCTGGGTTGCCGCTGCTTTGAGGAAAGCCCTGCACTTTCTATGAAGTGGAGTGGCAGCGACTAAACCCAATGCTCGCTGGGCCCACCCTCTGCCCAGATGGATGGTGACCAATTAGGGAAAGCCCTGCGATGGCTGCGAGGTGGCTGTTGCATTTTATAACCGACACAGTGCCACTGTGCACCCATCGCAGGGCTTTCAGAGTGCCTTGGCAGCCCCCTGGAAGTTTTTTGAGTGAGGCTGGGATTTTGCCTGGCCTATAGCAATCACAATTGTGCCTGTCTGGCTCTTTACCCTTTTGGTGTTAAGGCTTCCACCGTTGACATAGGAAGCTTCACATGGGGCGTGGGGCTCTCTTGTCGCTACCTATGTGCTATGCCCAGAAGCTTTAATCAGTAACTGAATGACCTAAAGCTTTGTTTGATTCTCGATTGGGAAGAATACATTCTAATCAGTGGGGCTGCCAATGTAAGTGTATTCTTATTAATTCTTGGGGCTATCTTGGTTCTGGTGTTACTGGAACAGAACAGAACAGTTAATAGGGTGGCCACTTAAGGGCGGAATCCAATAGGGCACTTATTCTTCTGACGATTCACATTTGCCTCACCAATTCCTGTCTGCAAGCTGCGCCCACCACTTGTGGAACGAAGATTTGGTGCTTCTGGGGCAACTGGAAATTAGCGAAAATGCTCATTTCTGGAATGGGGCACGTTGGCAGAGCTCACACGAGAGAGACCCAATGACCTTCCCAATTGAGAAATGAGTAGGGTGACCAGATTTTAAAAATCAAAATCCCGGTCCCCCCCGCCCCCCCAAAACAACCCCCCCACCAAGCCACCCCCCAAAAAAAAACCAGCCTGGACCTACCGCCGGGTTCCTCCGCCGCCCGCGCGGGGTCCTCCGTCGCCGCCCGCGCGGCCGCGCCGGGTCCTCTGTCGCCGCCCGCGCGGCCGCGCCGGGTCCTCCGTCGCCGCCCGCGCGGCCGCGCCGGGTCCTCCGCCACCCACGCGGAAGAGGCGGGAGAGGGCCGGATCCAGAAGTGACGTAACCGGTCCTCTCCCATCTCTTCCGTCCGGCCTCTGGCCTTTCTGGGGCTCGTCGCGATGGCGACGAGCCCCTAGGAGGCCAGAGGCCGCGCGGAAGAGGCGGGAGAGGGCCGGTTACGTCACTTCCGGATCCGGCCCTCTCCTGCCTCTTCCGCGCGGCCTCTGGCCTTATGAGCCCGGCAGTGGCGGCGAAGGTGGCGGAGGAGCCCAGGAAGCGGCCGCCCCAGCAGGTAAGTGCCCCCCTTCGTGCTTACCTGCTGGGGTGGCTGCTTCCCGGGCTCCTCCGCCGCCGGGTCTACCACCGCTCCTTGCTTGCTGCCACCGCCGCGTGACCCCCCGCCACCCCAGTTTGCCCCCCCGCCCCCCGGTTGGGCCGGTTTGCCCCTGGATTCCCGGTTAGGACCGGGAAATCCCGAGCCACCTGGTCAGCCTAGAAATGAGCGTTCTTGCTCATATTAGGGCTCCCTCTGGGAAACGCGAAATCTCTGTTGTGCAAGCAGTGGGTTCCTGTCATGCACAGGAATCGGCAGGACCCTCCGCTTGCACAAAAGAATCTGCAGGGTCCAGAAGCACCCTGTTGGATTCCACCCTATGACTCACCCGAAAGATGAAATGCATCACCCCAAAAGAGGGGTGGGGAGTCAGGACAGCGATTTACATAAAATGTGCATATGTCAATCCATTCATATATGCAAATATAAAAACAATGGTTCTAATTTAAATAGAAATACAGTACATCTCACCATAGTTCAGAAAATGGTGACTGGGTGACCCATGTGCCTGCCTGTTCAGTCTGCTGCCCAGGTGCTAACTGTGAGTGGCAATGATCCCCACTGTGTTCTTCACTGAGACTGGCAAAACCTATATTTTGGCTGCAACTATGAGGATGCCTTGTGCCAGGACACTTCTGCGGCTGGATCTGAGGCTGTTCCAAGTTTGGTGGATCTGCAAGAGAGGATTGTGCAGGTGCCTGCCAGTGATGGCCCCGTGGCAGCACTCTTGGAAGATGGGCGCGTGTTTATCTGGGGGCCTTTCTAGGACAAGAATGGAGTGCTGGGTTTACTGACACCCACAAGAGATAGCGGGGGACTGCATTTCCCCTATGCACCTTGAGTTGGCTGTGCCAGTCCTTAAGATTTGTTCTGGGAGCCAGCACCTACTGCTGCTTTCAGACTGTGACACCATGTATACCTGAGGCTGTGGCGACTATGGCCAGCTGAGACAAGTTCCTGTTCCCTCCATTCCAGGGGAAGCATGGAAAGATCTAGAAGGGCTGCTTCTCCTGCAGCCTGTTGTCCTCTGGCCAGAAGGCTGGAAAGCCAAGGTCCGCTTCCAGGATGTCTTCTGTGGCTCTTATTCTACCGTTGCCATTGCCCACGATAGAGATAAAGGCAAAAACATCTCCATCTCCAACTACCATCGGCTAGGCTCGCAAGGTGCTGAGGTGTTCTATTCATGTTGTTCAGGGCCTCATGTCATTCAGGTGCTCCACTGGGTCCTAGGTTGAATTATTGGCTGGGCAACACCATGAGTCTGTCTTGATTCAGAAAGTGAGCTGATGGGAATGGTGGATGCATATCATTACCTATTCTTAAATGTTTATGATCTTTATGGAACTAAGGCTAAAGAGTAAAGACAGCCATTTCAGCCCCCTGGAAAGCTATAGCAGGCATCTTCGCTCATGTTGCATACTCCTCACCCTGCCTTGCCCACCATGGAAACCAAATCTTGTCTGCCTCTACCACTTCAAAGTACAAGTAGGGGCTGATATGACTGAATGCTCCACCATGCAAAACAAACCAAACAAACCAATGAAGTAGAACACTAGATGTCAGGAAGAAGGATCCTAGCCTTCTCCTTGACACACTAGGTTTTTTAAAAATATGTGAATGGAGGCATTTTTTTAAACATGAGATCATGTGAACCTTCACTTTCAGTGTGTACAGCCAAGCACAGCTTTCAACCTCAGTGAGAACTAGGTCTATGTCCCTAGACAATCAGGTGTTGCAGGTTTTCCGAAGTGCTGCTAAACCTTTTTGACCAAAAAATGTCGATGATGAGTCACAGATATTCATGTGTTCTCTGTGAGTAATAATGGCTTTCTGATATAATCTGATGGAGTTCTCTCTTTTAAAAAATAAATAAATGCCTGTCTCAGGAAAGCAGTGCAGGAGGAAAGGATTAAAGACGTTTTCCTCCACTGCTTTTTAAAGTCAAAATTGACACTCCCTTGGCCCCTAGCTGCTTCAAAGAGGGGAGAGAGATGAGCGTTCTGATCATGAATCTCCTGTGTCGCATATACTTTTCTTAACTCTAACTGGATACTACTGGATTTAGCTACAATATAATATAATAGCGAAAGCCAGTTCATGGAATCCAATTAACATGTTGACAATATGGGTTGAGCAGCTTGTTACAGATTTTGATGCATGGTGAATCAACCGTTTTGTGCATTTACCGATCACTTGACTTGTTTCTCAGATCATGTTTCTTGTGCCAACGAAGAGCTGCCAAAAGCTCCAGTGGTAGCATTGTCAATGTAGACTGAGATCCTCATCACACCTACTGTTTTCCCACTGGTTTGCTTCTGCGAGTTTGCCCTCCGTTTCCTATGCAACTCTAGCATTTTGAATCACACGTGGTCGGGATTGCTGCGATACCTCAGCTTGGCTTGTTCCAATTTGCATTTCCAGACTTTCCCCTTTCAGGGATAAATTGAAAGAGAAACGAGAAACAGCGGGCTCAGGGCTAGAGAACAGCACGACGGGGATGACGTCATGCGAGTCCGGCGCAGAAGAAGTGGATCAAAGTCATGGCAGGTGAGCATCAAATCGCGCATGTGATGAACACCTGAATTGTAAGCATATAGTGAAGCAATCACACAATCTCTGAAAGCTGCAAGGATCCACTTAGGCAAGGGTGGGGAATGTGTGACTCTCCAGGTGTTGCTGGAGTGCATCTCCCATAATCCTTCTCCAGTGGCTATGCTGGCTAAGGATGATGGGAGTTGCAATTCAATGACTCCTGGAGGGCCACTCCTGCGTGAAATCCATGTTCCCTGTACAGTAATTTGGCTGTGTGATGTAAACCCATTGACTTCAACAACATTTGCTCCCGGTTAGTAGCCGTGGGAAGATCCTGGAAAATCTGCATTCCTTAACTGTTATTATGCTGATGATATTCCATCCCCGAGTGCTGCTGTTGAGTTGCTTTCTCAAACCTTTGGTGCTTCTTAGATTGCAAAAGTGCTTGGCAAGTGTGTGGGAGAACCCCAAAGTAAGCCCCTTTTAATTAGTCTTTGCATATGCAGTCTTTTTTCAAACGGAGAAAATGTGCAATGCCAGGTTGCATATCTTTGCTTTGTCTTGTGTCTGCTTTTGGCAGAGTTCAGATTCCTGTTCTCTCTCCCTCCCTCTCCCTCTCTCCCCCTGCACCCCGCCTTAGGCTGTTGTATATAATGTCCTGGTGATGCCCAAGTACAAAAGCTTCATAACTATAATGTTGTTGCTGGTAGGTAGTGCTGACTTTATGATATAGTCTAGCAAGGGCGTGCGCTATGATGCAAATATATTTTTGGTCCATGAGTGGCTAGAAAAGAGCAACTCCCTTAAATACAGAAATCTGTCTACTCCATCCCTAGTTTGTGTGTTTCCTTCTACTTCCAGCGTATTGCTATTTTGAGAGAGCTCAAGAATCTGCTGATGTTAAAGTACTCGGTTCAACTTGCAGCTTGGGCAAGAGTATGCACAATGATCAAATGTGCATAAATGGCATTAATTTGCACTGTGTGTGTGTGTTTTTAACTCTGGAAGAACTGGAGGCTAGAACGTTTTATATTAAAGATTGGCTTATGGGCTCCTATTATGATCCTGAGGATCTAAATTTCATTAATCAAAAAGAGTAAGGGCAAACTAAACATGTGATGTGCAAATGCATTTAATGAAATCCAGACTTACTTGTTTTTTAAAATGAAGAGCAGGCATGGGAGGCTGTGATTTTGAGCAGAGAAACTCTTTCCTTCCTGGCTACTTAAATTCACTCCCCCACCCCAAGTTGCTCTGTTTGTTTATTTGCTTACCCTTTAAAACTTGCATCTGGAATAACGCATGGGGGGAGGACCAGCTTGTGGGCTGATTTTAAACAGAAAATAGCTGAAGGTGAAAGGGTTAAGCATCACTTCTGTGTTCAGTGTCACACTCTTCTGTGGTTGCTTTTCACTTTTTTTTAAAAAAGCCCTTCAGGATTTCATTACATGTGTTGTGCCATGTAGTTGAACTCTATCTCTTGTGTGTGGAGCCCTAGCCATTCAGGAGTTGCTCAGTTCAAAATAATGCCCTCTCTTAATATTATCTACCAGAGGCAATACTGCCTACAGCAACAGAAGGAGAGGACTCAATAATAATAATAATAATAATAATAATAATAATAATAATAATACACTTTCTCTGTTTTGTAAATCTTGCAAGCTTGTTAGTTGAAGTTAAGAGGAAGCAAGACTTCTGGGACTTCACCACAAAAGGCTTTTTATCCCGTACCTTACTGGGACTTCTGCTTCTGAATTCTTTGCGTGATTTACACAGCTGGCTTTTCTTTTACTGTATAATGCTATCTGCCATTGAAACTGGTGGGTGGAGATGGTGGGATGTTACTGGATGTCAGCGACATTGGATCCCCACTGTCCACCGCCCCTGGATTAGCCCCTTCTCCCCTCTTAGCATGAACTTTTCCACTTTAACTTCCTTGCTTCCCCTTTTCACTTCCACTGCCTGTGACTCCCGCCTTGGTAACTTCTATGTACAAGCCACAGCACTTTCAAAACTTCAGAAGTCTGCTCTCCCCATCCCACCCCCGCCTCATGCACAAGTCAGGCCTTTATCACACGGGCGGTTTGATCCACACCCGCCGCAACTTTGATCCAATTCTTTCACATGACGGCGTCCCCCTTGCTCTGCTCTCACGCCCCGAGTGAGCCATTTCCCATTTCCCTTTCAAAGTATCCCTGAACAGGGATTGTCTATTATCTCCCCTCCTCCGCAGGCTTTGCTGAGGAATCGGAGCAAAACCGACCACGTGTGATCAAAAGGCTCCACTCGCATCGGAAGCGGAGGGGGAACCTGCAGAAGCAAACCGGGTAGGTGTGATAAAGGCCTCAGTCTTGCCCCTGTAAAAGCCAGCAGTAACACTTTTCTCATTTGAGAATACACTGGGAGAGGGGATTGAGTGGAAAGGGATATTGCAACATATTGCTGGCATCCGGAGTGGCAGCAGCCTCTGCCATGTCGCACTAGTGAAATGTTCTAGTGTTGTTCCCACGACTGGAATGGCGAAGGGAGGTACGGGAGAATGACAGTCCTTCCTGGCCATTATCAGTAGGTGACATCAATGCCATACCGCCCCACACCCAGTGCCCAAAGTGTGTCATAGCATGATGTCAGCAATACAGGGGCAGGTGAAGGTGGATCTGTTGTTATCATCATCATCATCATTATTATTATTATTATTATTATTATTATTATTTAATACACTTATATACTGCCCCATAGCTGAAGCTCTCTGGGTGGTTTACAAAAACTGCCCAGAGCTGCAAATAATACCGCATTTTACCTGCACAGAAGCATCACAGAGAAAGCAGGGGGAAGGCGAGGGTCAGCTGCTGCAGGACAAGGGCGTTGTGCATTGCATGTGGGAAATACCATGAATGAAGAATGACAAGCGTTCCGGGAAAAAAACAAAACCCTGTGCGAAAGAGCCCTGCTTAATAAAGACGAGGGAGAGATCAGCCTTTCCCAACTTGGCCCTTTCCAAATGTATTGGACTATAACACCTATCACCCACTGCCATGTAGGGTGGGGATAATGGGTGATATATTTTAACACATCTGGAAGGCAGCAGGTTGGGGAAGGCTGAATAGACAGTGGCTGTTTTCAGGTCATATGGTAGATGGATGATAATGGCCCACGTTGTGTACACCCATTTCTTTTGTTCTGCTCTGGGCTCAGGTCAAAAAGGCTTTCTTTAAAAACCCAACTTTTTGACTCGGGGCAAAAGTAGAATGTGTGTGTGTGTGCGTGTGCGTGTGCGTGTGTATGTGTGTGAGCAATGATGACTTTACTATGCCACCTCCAACTCTATTGCACCACCTTCCTCTCTGAAAACATCATCCACCTTAAGCCTTAATGTGAACGTGATTTGGAAGGTTCATGACGACTAGCTGCAGAGGTTAGGTGCCTGCTTCAGATCCACACAGACAAGACACCTGCGCTACATCAGCTCACACTTGTTCCTCGGTGATCTTATGTGGCTGGTGGACCATTCATGTGACTGATTTCCTGAAATGACAGCTGAGTGCCCTGTGGGAAAAGGGCATTTCCTTTTTTCCTGGGATGCTTCCTATGGTACCAGTTGTGCACTCCTGAACCCAGATAGAAACATAAGAACCCCCAGACTGGATACATCCTAAACGTCCTAATGGATGAGCTTCTTCTCCATTACAACAGGTACTGTGTACATCCTGGGCAGGGTAGATTGCAGTATGTTGGGCCTAGGAGAAGATTTCCAAATGCAGACAGGAGTGCCCCTGTGCCTTTGGGGGTGGGGTGGGGGCTGTGGGGAACAGGTTGGCCATGCAATGGCCTCTGACAGCTGGAGGTTTGCTTAGGGCATGGGCTGCAACGACAAACTGACCACAGGAATAATGGAGATGCCTGGAGCTCTGTGCAAATGGCTGGTGAGCAGCTGAACAACCATTCTCTCTGTTCTCTTTGTGTCTGGCGGAAGACGGTATAACCATGTTGGTGGTTAAAAAGTAAAAAAACAAAGGGCAGAATTGGGCTGAAAGACTGTATCGATAATCTCTAAGGCTGGTGGCCCATCTGTTCTACAGCGATCTCACAAAAAAACATTTAGAAGATGCAGATAGACTCAGCTATACACAACAGGGGAATTAGGTGTGTTCACACCTATCTTTCTAAATGGCACTCATTTACTTCCAGTCGAGTTCTTAATTTATGTACTCTCTGCACTGCCACTTCATTAATAAATTGAACTATGTTCTTGTTTTCTCTACGTGCATCCCCCCCCGATGAATATTTATCCCATATTCTGCCTTTATTGAGTCCTGGGGCTTGAAAAGGATGCTGCATTCAATTATTTCTGCTCAGAACCATTACATTCTGTACTGTCTCTCCCCCAAGCAGCTCAGGGGCCAGAGCAGTCCACTTTTGCTGAGTTTTCCAGCGGTAACTTAACACTGAACTATGACTGATGTGCCAACTGTACAGAGGCAGAGGTAGGCACACATATATCAGTAAAACAGTGGGGGAAAGTGCCTGTACTTCGTGCTTGGATTAAATCCAAATCTGTGAGTGTCGAGTATGCCTGTGTTTTGTGAGACAATGTTGTATCCAAGAGCATTCCCCAAGCTACACACCTGCTCCTTCAAAACGAGTGCAGTCCCATCCAGAACAGGTTGTACACCAACCTCCTGGAGGCAGGAACCACCAGCCCATAATGCCTCTGTCTTGTCAGGATTTATCCAGCACATTATTGAGTCCAGGCAATAGTTCAGCACCTCCAGAAAACCCAAAAATATATACTGAGGGTATTCCAGACAGAGGGCACCTAGCGCTACAAATCAAAAGGAATTGTGCAACCTAGTTTTTTCCTCCTCAATTTTTTCTGGTAAGAAGAAAAACAGAAGGAGGGTGTTCAACCTGTTCTGGATGGGGTTGCACTCCCCCTGAAGGAGCAGGTTCGTAGCTTGGGGGTTCTCCTAGAACCATCTCTGTCACTTGAGGCTCAGGTGGCCTCAGTGGCACAGAGTGCCTTCTACCAACTTCAGTTGGTAGCCCAGTTACGCCCCTATCTGAACAGGGAAAACCTGGCTTCAGTTGTCCATGCTCTGGTAACCTCCAAGTTAGATTACTGCAATGCACTCTACGTGGGGCTGCCTTTGAAGATGGTTCGGAAGCTGCAGCTTGTGCAAAATGTGGCAGCCAGACTAATAACCCTGACCAAGAGGTTCGAACATATAAAACCAACTCTGGCCCACTTGCATTGGCTGCCTGTATGTTTCTGAGCCTGATTCAAGGTGCTGGGTTTTAACCTATAAAGCCTTACACGGTTTGGGACCACAATACCTGATGGAACACCTTTCCTGGCGTGAACCTACCTGTAACTACGCTCAACATCTAAGGCCCTCTTTTGAGTGCCTACTCCAAGGGAAGCTCGGAGGATGGCAACAAGGGAGAGGGCCTTCTCAGTGGTGGCCCCCCCATTATGAAATGATCTCCCCGATGAGGCTCACCTGGCGCCAACATTGTTATCTTTTCGGTGCCAGGTCAAGACTTTCCTCTTCTCCCAGGCATTTAACAGCATATTGAGATCTTAATTGACCCCAGAACTGTATTTAGACCTGGCTGAGAGTTTGCAGCTGTTTTAAATGTATACTGTTTTTATATGTTGTTTGTTTTTATGCTTTTATGGTTTAAAATTTTGTATATCGATTTTTAATATCCAAAGTTTTTAATTTTTGTAAACTGCCCAGAGAACTTTGGCTATGGGGCGGTATATAAATGTATATAACTGTAATTAATAAGAGACAAAATTATTTAACCAGATTATGAAAGGGGAGCAACCACCCTACTCATGGGCAGAGGCAAGGATCGCAGTGATTTTAAAATCAGGAAAGCAAACTGATCAATTAGACTCCTATCATCCAATAACATTATTAAATCATGATGCACAATCATTCACTGCGGTCCTTGCATCTCGATTAAGTACCATAATAAAAAAAATATCTCCCCTGACCAAGCAGGATTTATACCCCAAAGGCAAATAGCTGATCCAATACGTGGAATATTAAATGCTATTCATATTGGTAAAAAGACAGAGAAGCCATTGGCAATTGCATCCCTTGATGCACAGAAAGCATTTGACCATTTGGAATGGAATTTTATATTTGCACTTATGAATAAATTAAATATGGAACAAAGTTTTATAAAACTTTGTCCGTTTATCAAAAATCAAATGCTATAGTGAGGGTAAATGGATTTGACTCAAGAAAGTTTCTCTTGAGTAGAGGTACCAAACGGGTGCCCTTTGTCGCCATTACTTTTTGCTCTTTCCTTAGAACCTTTAGCAAATGCAATAAGGAATAATGAAAATAATAGAGGCCTAGAAATAAATGGTCAAACATACAAGCTCAGCATGTTTGCTGATGACTTAGCAATATTAACTATAAATCCTAGGAAATCTTTGCCTGAATTAATGAAAGAGATTAGGGAATATGGAGAAGAGGCAGGGCTGCATATTAATTATAACAAATCTGGAACATTATATATAAATATAAAACCTAAAGAGCAACTCAAAATTTGAAGTCATACAGGCATTCCAATATTCTATAAGTCCTTTAAATAATTAGGAGTAATTATTCTAAAAAAACCCAAAACACTTCAGCAATTGAACTTGCATCCAGCGCTCACCCAAATAAAGAAAGATATTAAAAGATGGTCACAATTACATTTAACAATAAATGTATAGAATAAGTGCTATAAAAATGGTAGCATTACCAAAATTAAATTATTATTTTCAAAGACTACCCATAATAAATCGACCCAGAAGATTTGGTACAGTGGCAACAAATATTTTCGAACTTTGTTTATCATGGGAAAAGACCAAGGCTAGCTAAGACTGTGAGGCAAAAATGATTGTATCAAGGTGGTTGGGGAGAGCCAAGTTTTCATAAATATTACGAAGCAAATCAGTTGAGATCTATTGTATCATATATGGAGGGAACTTCTGAGAGGTTGTGGGTAGGTATGGAGGCAACGAGGAAATGTACAGTTAATCGAACAAGCAGTATTTGGAGGAGGGAAATAGGTGATTTGAAATGGGTAGACAACCCTTTTTTGCACATTACATTAAAAATTTGGAAGAAATGGAAAACAAATTAATTCTGGAAATATCCCCGTTGCTTCCATTCCTGCTACACTGAAAGTTTCATTATGAGAATAATTATTATGCAGAATGGGAATCCCATAGTAAGACAAAGCATGACTAGAAATATGACGAAATTTGAATGGATATTATCGTAACATATGGTCAATACAAAGGGATTAGTCTCTAAAATCATTCATATCTTATTGAAATACATGCAAATGTGTTTAATGGATTGAAAATAATATGGGAAGACGATCTTGGGTTATCAATAGAACAAAATGTTTGGAATAAAATTTGGATAACTCAGTCAAAGAAAACTATATTGACAATACTTAGGGAGAATTCTTTAAAACTGTTAAATCGATGGTATATGACACCAATACGACTAGCAAGAATAATGAATATAAGTAATACTAAATGCTTGAGAAAATGTAATCAGCAAGGTTCATATTTTCATATGTGGTGGTACTGTCCTATAGTGTTACAGTTTTGGAATATTATATTTACAGAAATGGAAAAGATCACACATCAAATTATAAACGTTAAACCAGCATTAGCATTACTAACAATTTGGAAGGAACACCACCTGCAGGAGAGGGAGGCCTACTGCCAGGGCAGGAGAGGGTGCCGCCTGCTGCTTGCCAGTCTGCCTGCCTACCTACCTCCTTGCCTCGCTGCTGCTGCTGCTGCCACCACCACCATCGCCCTCCTGAGTACTTCTGCCTGGCAGACTGCCACTCCCTGCAGGACCAGGCCCCCAGGTACTGAGCCAGCTGCTGTGGACTGCTCCATCTGTCCCCCTCCCTTCCTGGGAGGGATATATAAGCTGGCTGGTTAAGGGGGCCTGGGAAAACCACCAACTGCAGGAGAGGGAGGCCTACTGCCAGGGGAGGGGAGGGGAGGGGAGGGGAGGGGAGGGGAGGGGAGGGGAGGGGAGGGGAGGGGAGGGGAGGGGAGGGGAGGGGAGGGGAGGGGAGGGGAGGGGAGGAGAGGAGAGGAGAGGAGAGGAGAGGAGAGGAGTGTGCCTGCTGCTTGTAAGATGTGCCTGGGAGGGAGGATACAGGGCCAAGTGGGGGGATCTGAGGGGGGCCCAATCGTGTAGTGACGGGTAGAGGGAGATATGATGTTGTGAGGACTTGCCAGGTAAGGGGAACACGGCCCAGACAGTTAATGCCTGTGCCTTGTTCCGGTCTCCCTCACATCCACAAGTCTGTTGGTCACCCTATCAGTCAGACTGCAGGTCTCCGGATGCTGCTTTTAAATGCCAGATCGGTGCAAAATAAGACCTCCCTCATCCATGATCTAATAGTGGATGAGGCAGCCGATCTGGCTTGCATTACCGAGACCTGGATGGGAGAGCAGGGAGGAGTTAGTCTCTCCCAGTTATGCCCACTGGGGTACTTGGTTCAGCATCAGGGTAGACTTGAGGGCCGGGGAAGGGGGGTTGCTGTGGTCTATAGGAATTCCATCCCCCTCTGCAGGCTCCGTTGTTTGCACCTTGTGTTGGGCCAACGGGACATATTAGGGATTCTGTTGGTGTACCACCCACCCCGCTGCTCAACGGACTCCCTAGGTGAGCTGACAGAGGTGGACTCAGGTACACTGTTGAGGTCCCCCAGACTGTTGGTTCTGGGGGATGTCAACATTCATGCCAAGGGCACTTTATCTGGGTCGGCTCAGGAATTCATGGTTTCCATGACAACCATGGGACTGTCCCAACATGTCACTGGCGTGGCACATGTAGCAGGGCGCACTCTAGACCTGATTTTTTCCATTGGACATGGAGATGGTGATCTGAAAGTGGGGGACTTTACATCAACCCCTCTGTCATGGTCAGATCACCACCTGCTGAGGTTTAGACTTACAGCAGCTTTTCCCCTCTGCAAGGGTGGGGGACCCATTAAGATGGTCCGCCCCCGGAGGCTAATGGATCCGGATGGTTTCCAGAGGGCTCTGGGGAGTTTTCCGGCTGATAGGGCTGGCTCTCATGTCGAAACCCTGGTTGATCTGTGGAATGCAGAAATGACCCGGGCAGTTGACATGATTGCTCCTGAGCACCCTCTCCTGTGTAGAGCTCGAACGGCTCCGTGGTATACCCCAGAGCTGAGAGTGATGAAAGGAGATGGCTTGAGGGCAGATGGAGACGAACTCCTGATGGATGCAATCAAACACTGGTAAGTGCTTATGGTAAGCTGTATTCAGGGGCAGTGAGGGCAGCAAAAAAACAATACTTTGCTGCCACTATTAAATCATCAATCTGCCGCCCAGTGGAGCTTTTCAGAGTTGTCCGGGGGCTTCTACATGCTGGCCCCAAGGACATGATAGAACCATCTGAGGCCCGCTGTAATATATTTGCTAGGCACTTCCAGGATAAAATCTTTGGCATCCGCCAGGACTTAGACTCCAGTGTTATAGCGGGTGAATCTAGGTATCCAGAGCACAGGTTTGTCCTGTTTTCTTGGATGAGTTTCAGTTGGTACAGCTCGATGACGTGGACAAGGTGCTTGGACAGGTTCGTGCAGCCAACTCTGTATTGGATCCTTGCCCCTCTTGGCTTATAAAAGCTAGCAGGGATGGAACAGCCGGCTGGGCCAGGGAAGTGATTAATGCCTCTCTACGAGAGGGAGTGGTCCCAGACCTCCTGAAAGAGGCAGTAGTGAGACTACTCCTGAAGAAAGCTTCCCTGGACCCAGAAAATCTTAATAACTTTAGGCCGGTGGAAAACGTTCCATTCCTGGGCAAGGTCCTGGAGCGGGTGGTTGCTGGTCAGCTCCAGACACTCTTAGATGAGACTGATTATCTGGATCCATTTCAGTCGGGTTTCAGACCTGGTTTTGGCACAGAAACACCCTTGGTTGCCCTGTATGATGACCTATGTCGGGAGAGGGACAGGAGGAGTGTGACTCTGTTGATTCTCCTTGATCTCTCAGCGGCTTTCGATACCATCGACCATGGTATCCTTCTGGGACGACTGGCTGAGTTGGGAGTGGGAGGTACTGCATTGCAGTGGTTCAGCTCCTACTCGACAGGTCGGCTCCAGAAGGTGGTGCTGAGGAGACATTGCTCGGCCCCGTGGATTCTCCAGTATGGGGTTCCACAGGGGTCAGTTTTGTCCCCCATGCTGTTCAACATCTACATGAAACCGTTGAGTGCGGTCATCTGGAGTTTTGGAGTGCATTGTCATCAGTATGCTGATGACACGCAACTCTACTTCTCCTTTTCATCTTCATCAGGTGAGGCTGTGGTTGTGTTGAACCAGTGCTTGGCTGCGACAATGGACTGGATGAGAGCTAATAAACTGAAACTCAATCCAGACAAGACTGAGACGCTGTTAGTGGGTGGTTCTGCTGACCGGATGGAGGGTCATCAACCTGTTCTGGATGGGGTTGCACTCCCCCTGAAGGAGAAGGTTTGTAGCTTGGGAGTTCTCCTAGAACCATTTCTGTCACTTGAGGCTCAGGTAGCCTCAGTGGCAAGGAGTGCCTTCTACCAACTTCAGCTGGTGGCCCAGCTATGTCCCTATCTGGACAGGGATAACCTGGCTTCAGTAGTCTATGCTCTGGTAACCTCCACGTTAGATTACTGCAATGAACTCTACGTGGGGCTGCCTTTGAAGACGGTTCGGAAGCTGCAGCTTGTGCAGAATGCAGTGGCCAGATTGGTAACAGGGACCAGAAGGTTTGAATATATAAGACTGATTCTGGCCCGCTTGCATTTGCTGCCTGTATGTTTCCGAGCCCGATTCAAGGTGCTCGTTTTAACCTATAAAGTCTTACACGGTTTGGGACCACAATACCTGATGGAATGTCTTTCCCGACATGAACCTACCCATACACTATGCTCAACATCAAAGGTCCTCCTCCTCCGGGTGCCTACTCCGAGGGAAGCTCGGAGGACGGCAACAAGGGAGAGGGCCTTCTCTGTGGTGGCCCCTCAATTATGGAATGATCTCCCCGATGAGGCCCGCCTGGCGCCAACACTGTTATCTTTTCGGCACCAGATCAAAACTTTTCTTTTCTCCCAGGCATTTTAATAGCTCAAGTTGAGGTTTTGATTGACATTGTGGCCAGGCTTAACAGTGAAAATGTTTTAAAGTGTTTTAATGACAGCTGTTTTATGGTTTTAAATTTTGTGTATTGTCTTTTTAATGCTCAATCTTTTTAATTTTTGTAAACCGCCCAGAGAGCTTCTGCTATGGGGCGGTATATAAGTGTAATAAATAAATAATATAAATAAATAAATAAAATGTAAATGTTAAGTCTAAAGAATTAATAGTATTTATGTTGATCGCCACTCAAAGGATAATAGCCAGAAACTGGAAAATCGAGAAATTGTTAACTTTAAAATTTTGGTATATGGAACTGAGGCAAATAGCTATGGCAGAAAAGTTGGCACATCAACTTAATTTAGCTAAGGGCAAAGTTAAGACTCCTGATTTTCACAGTGTATGGTACGACTTTATATTATTTAAAGTCAAGGACACATGCAGCAGAATTTGTCACAGCCCTTTTTAAAACTATGGAAGACAGACTAATTATAATGTACAGTTATGAAGAATGACATAATCTCCAATTATTTTACAGATTCTACTCCTAACTACACCTGAAAAGAAATGGACAAAATGTGCTAAATGTATTACCTTCTACCAGTACTCAACAACGAAAATTGTTGGTTTGAATGTTTTTGTCTGTCTATGTATCTTGAAAATTAATTTGTTAAAAAAACCCAAAAAAAACAAATTCATATTGGTGGGAATGTAGAAAGATTAGGAAGTTTTAGGATAAGGTTTTTCAAGAAATAGAAAAAAATTACTGATCAAGAGATTTGCAAAATGTCAAAGCTAGCTCTATTGAATATGCATGTTAAAGAAAATAGAAAGATAAAAGAAAAAGTATTAATTGGTTTCATGTTAACAGCAGCAAGGCAATTGATAGCAACTAACTGGAAGACAGCTCGGATGTTGACAATAACTATGTGGGGAAAAAACCCTTTGGAACATAGCGATAAACAAAAAGCTGACACAGAAGTTAAGAGTTCACAGAGAGAAAAAAAAAAGAAAAGAGATACTTTCAGGATCGACTGGCAAACATACATCGACTATATGAAAAAAAGAACCGAATAGAAAAACCATGGCAGAAGCATACAAAAATTTATGGGACTCATGAAAGGATATATATATATATATATATATATATATATGCTTGTTTTAATATACCACCAGGGAATAAAGAATAGGGAAATTTTTGGAGACAAACCAAGTGAGGGGAGGGAACAGGGAGGAAATGCTTTGGGTTTGTTTATTGGTTTTTGTTGTTGATGTTGTTTTGTTTGTTTTTTCTCTTCGCTGTATTTCGTTATGAAAATTTAATAAAGATTTATTTAAAAAGAAAAAAAAAGAGCAAGAGCAAAACCAGAGGGCTCTCGTCAGTGGGCCCCCGTTAGGGTGTGGTCCCTTGGCAGGTGCCCATCCATGCCTATCCTTGATGCTGGCCCCACTTGCATGTAAAAATAGATTGGTGTGACTACTGGGAGTAGGGTAGGTGCCTGAACCCAAAATAGACATTTTAGAATCATTGTTGATGTCCTTAAAAATGGATTCACTTTTAACAACAGCAAAGGATGCCACGGTGGGGTGGGATGTGGGGAACCAGCACTAGACAGTGATGGATGGCGGATTATTTTTGAAATGCTAAATAAGATATATTCATATTTCTTTTTAAAAGATTATTGGGATGTGTATTTTAAATTCTACGTTTGTGTTCAGTATCAGTATCAGTAAACCTTTATTACAGTCAATAGACCAAAGGTACAAAACATAAAATATTAAAACTTTAAAATCATACATTGTCATTAATTTGATACAATAGTTAATATTAAAATTTAAAATACTAAGGTTATTCAGTCAATAAAATCCTTGTACACATTGCCCAATTTAAAAACTTTGCTACTTGTACAGTTATAGTCTTATCCGAGCCCAGCAAGAGCAAGACAGTTAATTGATTTATGGATCTGCCTGGAAAGGTTTGGGTAATGGGCCAAATTAAATCTGCTCGAGCCTGTTTGTAAAAATTATAAGAGAATAGAACATGTGATACTGATTCTACCTCTATACCATTGCAAGGGCAACATCTGCTATTATGCGGTATTTTCTTAAATCGGCCCTCAAGTCGTCTAGATGGCAACACGTTAAACCTTGACAGCGTGAAAGCCCGTCTGTACTTGGGCACGGTTAACCATTTTAGATAAGGTGCTTCACGTCCATCATATTGAGCTGACAAACCCAGAGACTGTGGAGCACAAGGGCCCCTAGATGCCTCCACTAGTTCTTGCCCATCTATGTCCAGTAGTCTTTGTTTAACTGTTGCTCTAGCATGGTCAAACCCCATCATGGATAGATAGGGAGCTGAAAGCCCTATGCATATAAGTTTATTCTTTAAAGCCTTTATCCCGGGAGAGGTGAAAGAATCACAAAGTGTTCTATGAGCTAAATGTTCGGCGGATAGTACTAATGAACATCTCAACCAAAAGTGCACTGCATGCATCCATGCTAAGCACTTTAATGATTTGAGACCAGCTTCAAGATTTAACGAAGCTCCAGCAATGCATCCTGGGACTCCAAAAATTGACCTAAGAAAGGAATTTTGAATACATTCATACGAAGTCTTTAGCAATGGATACCATATCGGTGCTCCGTACAAAAACAGAACACGTTTGTGTTCTAAAACAAAAAGAAACGTCCTTTTCTGAAACTGAAAATGTAGATGGGTGGGTTTTTTGTTTTTTGTTTTTGAGTGGGGTAATGTGCATACATTGAAAATAAGAAATATCTGGGTTCTTAGTACACCTTGTCAGCAGGGTAAGGTGACCATTTCTCCATGAAGTTATATAGAACTCTCTATTATTTATTGGGAAAGAAAAAATACTTGAGGTTTTAAGTAGGGCTTTGATCATCTGCTTTCTGTTGTAACAGGCTATTGCATTGTGCTTATGCAGAATTTGTGGAATCCAACATCCAAAGAATATCTTCTCCTTTTGAAAGCAAGTTTCTAGCTCATAAGGCTGAGAAAATAAGTTCGAAGATGTGTGAACACTGAGTGGTAAGATCTCAGAAGCCTGCCCGGGTGTAACAGTGGGGGTGGGGGTGGGGTGGGAAGCAGAAGGAAGAGACTTCCAATGTTCAACAAACTGGGCATCTTAATATTTTCACCCATTCCCATGGGAAATATGTTTACTATATGCAAATGTACTTGGTTTGCATAATTGTAAAGGTCACCAAATTTGGGCTAGTTTGGCACATAATTGGTCTCAACTAAGGAGTTGTTTTTGCCACCTTAGACATAGCAAAAGTTATGTGTGTGTGTGTACACACACACACATACTGTATCTTGTCTGACATTGAACAGCTTAACAATAGCATATTAAATGACCAAGTTGACTGGTTTCCAGAGGAGTAGACATGTTAATCTGCTGAAGCAAAAACAACAAAGAATTCTGTAGGCTGGCACCTTGAGGCATCTGATGAAGTGGTCAGTGTCCACAGAAGTGTGTGGTCCCATCCACAAGGATTCGCTTTTGCGCCTGGTTAAGTGATTATGCGCTTCATCGCTGAAGCGCATTTACGCCTAATACCTCTGCACTAGAGGCAGGCAGGGAGAGGGGAGGGGGGAGGTAGGGGGGAGGTAGGGCGGGCGGGCGCCTGTCTCTTTAAGGCAGGTCCCTGCGAGTTGTTATGCTGGAGAGCGAAGGAACTGACGGGGCGATTGAATGAAACGGAGCAAGGGGGGGGAACAGGGCAAGAAAAAGGGAAAAGGGAGCTGGAAGACAGAGAGCGAGAGGTCAGCGGGAGCCCGGTAGGAGCGGAGCCAGGAGCCGAGCGGGGGAGCCAGCAGCAGCAGCAGCAGCAGCAGCAGCACTCGGGAGGCAGGACGCCAGCTTCACATCCCACCGCAAAATAAAACTCGCTATTTAACGCGCATTTGATAATGCGCACAATCGGAGGGATAGCGCGCCTCTACGCCCAATTTGCGCTCCCTCCTTGTAGAGGTAAATTTTTTTAAGCGCCTTGAAAGAGCTTTAAACCTCTCTTGTAGAGGCAGCCTGTGTCAAAATAGATTTTTGGGTATTCAAGTTGCCAGAAGACTCCTGGTTGTTCAAGTTGAATAGTAAACTCTTTTCTCATTTCTGTTAATAATCTCTCTCTCTCTCTCTCTCTCTCTCTCTCTCTCTCTCTCTCCCCTTCCTTCCTTTTACAAGTGTGTCTGTGTCTTTGTTAGCCAACTGGGTTGTATCTCAGTGGCTGTTACCAGGAGGGATGTCAAAGAAATCCACAATGGAATCAAAGGAGTTCAGATTTTTATGACTCAAACCCCTGAATTCTGCAGCAGACCAGCTTTTCCCAAATTGCACGGATTCTGTGGACTTGTGGACCAGTGTTTTTGTTTTTGCTTTATGTTCTGGAATTTTACACAAATTTAGTTGTAGAAAAATACTTAAAATAAAAATGCACTGGCCCCCCAAAAATGTGCATCTGCCCCATAGGCTAAAGTATGAAAATGCGCATTTTGGGGGAGGATTTGCACAAATTTGGGAGATTGGGAAAAATCCAGTTCTGTCAATGAACGGATGACAGAACGAAAGGCACCTGACAATCCACAAAAGGCAGACAGAATGGAGTTTACAGAGTCTGTACATCCTTAGTCACTGGTGACCGTACTGAGCTAGACAGACCAATGATCTGACTTGATATAAGGCAGCTTCCTATGTTCCTAGAGATTAGAAGACTCCCAGTCACATCCCCAGGAACAAGCTCCCAGCCAACAAGTTGATTCCAAAACTGCAGGCACCGCACCCCACCCCACCTCAAGACATTTATATAGCTGGGTTAAGCACCCCTGGAATTTTGGCTGCCAGACAGTTGCTTAGTTTGCCTCCATGGCCAGCCCTGCTGCATATAAGGCTACTTGATGATTACGTCTACCCAAGGCAATTTCTTTCCAAGCAAAGAGAAATGAGGCTGGAGGTATGAGATCCCCACCCCACATCCCCAGAATGTTGGAAATCATATGAGGGGCAATGGCAAGTGTGCACACACTGCAGTGGGAACGGCACGGTGACAATGCGACCCTTTGATTAAAAGTGTGTGTGTGTGTGTGTATATATATATATATAGAGAGAGAGAGAGAGAGAGAGAGAGAGAGAGAGAGAGAGAGTGGGTGGCTATTCCAGATGGCATTGCTTTATATCCAGGGGAAAGAAAATAGAATGGCTGTCAGAATATCAATAAAAGCTCTTCTGCCAGCCAAAATTTCATCTCTGGAGGCTTTTTCTTTTTTCCTTCTAAACAAAGCTTAGAAAAGTGGTCCAATTTGTGACACGAAACAAGAGCAAATGCCTCCCCCAGCCCTCCATGCCTTACGTGCTTATAAAATCAAAACGCCCCACGGCCTGAAGATCAGCAGGCAGTGACCCAGATCTGGAGAGGCTTTTGTTGGTGCAAAGCAAATCGATTGCTAATGGCAGAGATGTTGCCGTTCAAGTGCATAATGTAACACAACATCTCGGAGCAAGGTGGTGTGCTGCTGCTGCTGCAGAAAGCAACTCAACTTGGTACCAAGCAGAAAGTAACTACCAGCCCTGTTGGAAATGCCTGTGCATCCCTTAAGCTGCTGAGGTAAGGGGCCTCCCTCCCTCCTTCCTCCTTCGGTGCTCCCTCCCCAGGAAGGCCTGCCTGAATCTGTCATTATACTGTTAGGAGTTTGGGCTCTCCTGAATGAGTCTGTCATTCTGGGTGATTGCCGTGAATGGGTCTGACACTAGAGTTTTGCCTAAATTATTGCCTGATGGGAGGCAGAGATTTGACAAAAGAATATAATGGTTCCCTCAATGACTGTGTATTTTATTTTTCAACTGAATGTGCAACTTACCTGCAGGAATTTGTGACCATTGCTCGTCAAGTGTGGGTGGTTGGGAGAGAAAGAGAGAGAGAGGAAGAGAATGTTGAGTTGGTTGAAGTTGCTCTCCTTGGGGACCAGATGCACTGCCCATTTATGGAAGTGAATTTGCCTCCACTAAGCGCTGCATGAATATGTGTGAATTAAGCCAATTACAAAGCGGCTAGGCTTGCTCTCATTTGAAGGAAATTTAACTGTGTGGGGTTGCCCCAAGAACGTCTTGCTGCTTGGAAGTGGGGAGTGCATAACAGCGTGCTTTTAATAGGCACCCAACCCAGGGTGGCAACTAATGAATCTTCTCAAAAAGAGGATACGCACCACCAAAAAAGTGGGCAAAAGTTGCCAATTTGGTTAAAATGTGCATATATTTATTCTAGAAGTACTTATTATATGTTATAATTTAAAAGTATAGTAAATCTGACCATAGTGTGTGAGATTCTAACCAGACGACCTGTTGATGGCCAACTTCAAGGCCCTTCTGATGGTTCTTTATTTTTAAACTGGGCTTGGAAAGGACAGTCCTTCAAGTAGAGGATGCCTTCAAACAGAGACCTGTCTTATAGCCCTGATGTTTGGTCTTTGAATGGACATTTCGCTCTTTGGGTGCATCTTTTCTGTCCATGAGTTTTAAGATTCTTAGGAAGCTGAATTCTGGACCCAGCACCATATTCTGGGGGTGTGGTTGGTTCTGTACTCCCATGGAATTGCAGCTCTCTCCACTGCCCTGTCCATACCTTGGTAATCCCACCCAATCAGTTTTCCCACACCTTTGCAGGTGTTGGATTTTGTTTTGTTGAGCTCAAGGGTACCTTTTGCCACTGTCCCAGATTGACTTTTCCAGGAGGTTTGCTATTGTACACCAGCATCATACTAGAACAGGACAATCATACATTAAATTAGGACAGGGGTAGTGGGGAGGGGATAACTTGAAGGAAAGAGATAAGGAAGAGGGCTTTTTGGGAAGAGACTGTCCAGGCCAGCAAAATGTAAATGTGCCAACACCAGAGACCATGCCCTTGAGTTCGTATGAGATGTCTTTCAGAATTAATTGTCTTACACTTTAAATTGGAGTGTTATATTTACACCCCTCTTCAGTCAGAAACAATGTTTAAGTGTCGTAACTTAAGCACCGGCTCTGGTTCCTACCAGTGCCTCATATGAGAACTCAATTAACATCAAAACAAGACTTGGATGCATGCACCATCCTTTAGGAAAAGCCAACGCCAGCAAAAGGTGTCTTGGCATAATTTGTTGCAGGCTGCCAGCAAGGGCAGACAAGGCAGATGGAAGGAAAGGGTCTAAGGCCTCACAGTGAGATTTCAGCCTCTCAAGGATGGAATCCAGAAAACAGAAAGCTCCCAGCACAATGCTGCATTTCAGCCAGGTCTTTGCTCCTGCTAAAAATGCCAGTAGCAAGATCTAATATTTGCAAACTGAAAACAAATGTGCTCCGAGTGCAACTGGAGTGCCTTTCCTTCCCCATTGAATGACCACAGTCTGTACAAACAAAAGTGAGAAAAGGGGGCAGGGCAAGCTTCTGGGAGAGAAGTTATGGCTTCTAGACAGGCTTTGTCCCTGTACATTTTTAGGAAGTGTGAGGCAGGAGTGCAGAACCTCTGGCCCATGCAGCCTCTTGCGGTTCCTCCAGGGCACGAGGCTTAAGCTCCAACACCACCCTGGAGAAATCCCCTTGGAGAGCATCCCCGCTACTATCGCTGGTGGCTGGAAGGTCTTGGCCAGGCTCACAGACAGACCACTTTTGGGGAGTCCAGTTCCAGTGCTGCGAGACTGAAGTCCAAAGGCTCAGGGGCAGATGATGTACAGTAATTGATCATAGGCCAGGAGTCAAAGCAGGCCTAAACTATCTGCTCATATATACCTGGGACAATTCCTGTTTTGTGGTGCCTTATTTATTTATGACATTTATATTCCCCCTCCCCCCATGTACTGCAAGGTGGTATACATGGTTTCCTTTTTTTTTTTACCCTCATAGCCTTCCCCAACCTGGCGCCCTCCAGATGTGTTGTACTGCAAATCCCACTGTCCCCAGCCAGCATGCCATTGGGCACATTGGCCAGGGGTGATGGGATTTGTAGTTCAACACATCTGCAGGGTGCCAGGTTAAGGAAGGCTGTGTTAGGCCAAGCAATGGCTCAAGATCTCACAGTACATTTTGTGGCTGAGCAGGGTTTTGTACCTGGGTGACTATGAGTCCAGTGAGAACAGTGGGTACTTCTGGTTGTGCCCCTTTGCATATGTATGTCTATGTGCAGACATGGATACAAAATGCCACCGTAATGCTTCCTTTCCCTCCTTTTCACATAGCTGCCTGTCTAGAGAGTAAATCTAACTGAATGTGGATGTGGCCATTACCAACAATTCTGCACATACAGGGGTCCATCACACCTACTTTGTTTTCCAGGTACGATCTGCAGTTTCCACCTCCATTTCATTAGCACTGGTCCCTTTCATGTACCTTCCTGGTATCACCATTGTATCGCCGAAATCTCTTTTCACTTGTTCGCTCTTCCTCTATTGCGCCCGCCCCACCCCGCCCCGCCCCACCCCGTCCCCCTTCAGTTCTTTGATTCTTGTGGTTGATGGACCTTGTGATGGGTGTGGTCGCCTTCCCCCCTCTGGTTTTGTTGTCTAGCATTTTAGCGTTTTAGCGTTTCATTGGCTGGGGCTCGTTTCTGCCTTTAGAGGTGAGATGATGCTCCCTGCTGCTTGGGGTCTTCGTGCACCCTCCCTCCCCCTTCCTGGCTGAGCAGTTCTACGGACTGGAGGAGAACCACCTCGCCCTCCTCTGTTGTCAGCAAGACCACCCTTCAACACACATGCCCCCAAGGAGGGACATTGTGCAACGTGGAGGGGAAGAGGCGAGATGCCTCGGCAGGGCAGGGAGACATCCTGTGAGGATCGCGGGGCAAAATGGTAAACAAGGCAGGACAAAGGTGCAATAAAACGCCAGTATGGTGGAGCTTACAGTCAGACCCATTCTTACAAACAAAAACAAACAAATAACACCCACCACCACCCCACAACTGCTTTGTTCAATGTACTAACACAACGTAATTCAGAAGCTGTGCAGGACCAGCAGCAATGGCAAAATGTCTGAATACATCAGTTGGAGAAGACCCTTCAGGAGTGTATTGGGAATGGGGGCAGTCAGGCAGGGATCTGTGGTAAGAGAAAAGCGATGTTACAAAGGCACAAGAGTGCTCTTATTTTCACCTGCAAAATGCTGGATGCCTGAAATCTGAGGATGAAACAGTGGTCATTTGAGAAGGAAGAGGGGTGCCTATCCTTAACTCTTTCCAAGCACCTTCTGTTTGTTGAGATATAAGGACATCTCATCCAGCATTGAATTAAATACTTAGCTAAAATATTGAAATCGTAACGAAAACTGGGGCTGTGTGGGTCCGCTTGCTTTAAACAAAAGCTGAAATGGCTGAAAGAAGCTGTTAACATGGCGCACATAAGTTCTCAGAAGTGACATTATTAATAGCGGTGTTAACAGAAGACGGATGCATTTGTTCTTTTGCTAATGAAGCTGTGGAGGAGTCAAGCTTTAAACTAACAGTTTTAATGAAGAAGTTGGGTGATACTTAATAGGAAGAAAACAACCACCATAGCCCGTTACTTCTCCTCTTCAAGCAGAATCTCACAGTTTTTGGAGAAAGAGTACATGGTGTCGACGTTATAGGTGTAGAATTCAATTCAATTTAAATTTCAGACAGACTTTCAGAAAACTCTACATTTTAGGCACGTTGAGTTATTGTGACCTTGGATAGTGAAGCGCTCTTCGTAATGTCTCTGATATCCTATTGTATTGCCAAATAACACTGAAGAATATTTTCCATTGTTTTATCAACACTGAATAATATTTTCCATTGTTTTATCAAGGAGGACTTAGGTTTTTTTTGTTACTATAGTGGTGTTTGTGCCTTATTGAGCACCTCTAATTAACTGAAACATTTGCAAAGTTCATATAATGCATTCTTCTTGCAGATTTGCTTTACTTTTCTGATTGCCAACTTTTAGTTTGAAACTCTTGTGTGAATGCGGATAGCTTTGGTATTCCCCCACTAAGACTGTGTCTTTTTATTTTGCTAGCAAAAGTCTGATTTCTCCAGCTGTTTCTGCTTTCTCTTTGCAATTTGTAGACACAGTTTCTCTGTCCACAGTCAGCTATCAATCCTGTTCCCTTAACCATCCATCTCTCCGGAAAGAATAAAATTGCTTTTGCCCTTTGCTTAGTTTTTCATCGCACAAATGCCTGCCATATATTTTAATGAGTGTCTCCCCCCAGTGTGGGAACAAGCAGTTTCATCTCACTGTTTTTTAGCAAAACATTACGCCGCTCACGAATTTTGCTCTAGCATTAGGGCAATGTGAGGTTTTAGCTCTCTGCATCTTGTTTATGTCAACCTCGTTAGGGTGCTGTTACCTTTTTAAAGTTAATTTCATGTATTCTGAATTGGATCTCCCTGTGTGCCACTGTCTGTCAATTTGAAACCCAACTGGTAGTTGTAGGCAGATGTGGCTTACTGCTTGAATATTGGATTTATAATTTATCTATTATGTACCTGACAGTAAACAAATCCCCAAAGGAGGATATTGTGAACCTGGTCACTGGTTCATAAGTAAGTAAGAAAGCTACAGAGAGCTGAATTCTACACATAAAAATAATTGTAACTAAGTGTTTCCATTAAGACATACTTTACATCTGTAAAGACATATCAAAAGTACTAGCTGCATATTTATTATTTAAGATATTTATATATACCACTTTTCAGGAGAACTTCCCAAAGTGGTTTACATAAAACGATTTAAACAATAAAAAATTAAAAGTGCAACATGGTCCTTGCATAGTCCCGTGGTGGTAACCGGAGAGGGAGAGGCATTCTCCACTGGAACCGCAGCTAGGCAGTTTTTGTTATATATGAAAACAATCACTTGTTATCAGTTAAATGACACCAGTATTCCAACATGCTTATGTTTTGTTATCATGGGATCTGGCCATTTTGGATGATGTCTTAATGGCATTCAGTTGTAGGTGTGTGTGAACTATGCTGGAAACAATTTGTGGACTTCTACAAGAAAAAAAGCAGTTATTATCAATATCCTATCTGCTTCCTAGGTGTGTTAATTTCCTCCAATTTCCAAAAGATATTAGCTTTTTTTTTTTTTTTTTTTGGAGAGTAGCCGTTCTTAGTGAGGCTGGCAAAGAGGGTCAAGCTAGACTTGGCATTCACAGTGTGGATGCAGTTAAGGTGCACGTATTTTAAAAATGTGAATAGCAGCAGTAAGAGGGCCTGATCAGCACAGGAACTAGAGAGGGTTGGGCCGGAGTGGTTACTCTTTCCTCTTGCTGAGGTTCAGATGAAAGTCACATCTCTCAGTTGCTATGTATATCATGAGGGAAGCCTCCTTGGACATAATTAGCATCTTACCTAGTTTGTCTTGGTATCATCCACACGAGGTTTTTCTGTTATAGGGCGGATCTACACACGAGGTTTTTGACGTTTTATAAGGGTTATGAAAACTCTTTGGGCCACATGACGCACTCCCGATAACGTTGTATATCTGAGGTTTTTTAAAACTCACTTCAGTTATATACAACGGTTTCACTTTTAATAAATCGTTTTAAGTAAAAGAATGTGTCCTTCCTTACCGTTTCTGATTCATAGGGGCAGTGCTTCCTTTACTGGTGCCCAAATGCTTAGCAGTTGATTGGTGGGGAAGAAAGAGGAAGTGGACCAGTGAACTACAACACCCACAATTCTTAGCCCTATACTCGCTAGGGAATGACAGAGGAACTAAGAAGGAAGTGTGTAACTGAACTATAATCCCCACAATGCCTTGCCCTAAACTCATTGAAAAACGAAAGAGAAAGAGACAGGGCAGAACAGCGTGTGACTGCACACACCGCTTTAAAGACAGAAGACTGTTCTCCTGTAACGTGAATACTCAGTAATGTGGCCTAAGACATTTTAGAATGCACCTATTTGGAACGTTTTAAAATACAATTTAAAACGTTCCAAAGGACTGTGTGGATTCCCCCATTGTGAACCCGAATCTATAGCGCTCCTGTGATTTCTGCTTTGTATTCTGCTACTTTTTCAGATCTCTTTTGTGGCAGTTTTTCTCTTCATTATGTCATCACTTCCCCAGGGGCTTGTCTGTACACCCTATATACTTCATTGTGGCTGCACAGTGGCGCTGTGTTGTTCAAATGAAACAGCCGCCAACTCACAGCCACATTGGTCTTCCCCCCCAACTGCATTTTTTTTTAGATGTAATTTTACCGTGACTTTTTCAGTTGCCTCCAAGGTCACCACGTTTTTTCGTTTGTCAGTAGTGGCCTTGGTTCAGGTTAAGGAAATGGGCATTACTAGTGGCAGATCAGTGCAACTTAAGCGTGGAAATATAGGGCAGGGGGCTGGGGGTGGGCTTAACAAGCCAAATGGCTCCTGGAGCTGCGGTTTTTGTTCACTTCTCTGGCAGGAGATTGATGTTTCCTCCTTCACCCTGTCTCCTTCTACCTTAATTTTTTTTTTAAAGATAGCAAGAATGGAGCTGTTTTTTAAATGGGTGCTGTGATTCTTCCTGGGCTGGATAGTCTGCGCTCAGCCCTGTTTGTAACTCTAATGTTGCTGCTTTGCAGCCGCGATGCTGTGGAGGTTTGGGGAAATCAGGAGGCAAAGCAGTGTCGTATAGACACAGCCTAGTTTTATGGTATGGACAAACTTGCTGCCTTCCCTTTGACAGGTGGGGGCGGGGGAAGAAAGTAGTTCTGAGGCCAAGAATTTTGTCCTCCATATCCTAACTTTTGTTGAACAGGTTAAACGGCCAACTATTTAATTTTGGGGAGGGGGGAATGCTACCTTTCAGTGTGTGTTTACACAGCAGCGCAGCTGTGCAATTAAAAAAAAAGATCTACAAAACACATCTCTTTTCTTCAATGAGGGCTTAGGTGAATAGAAAGGAAGGGGAGATGAGTTTCTCTGATTCTCCCTTCTGCCTGCAGTTCTGTGCACCCCCAAATCTGCTTGAGAGAGTTGGTTATTTGGAACAGCATGAGAAATGGGGCTGAGGACTGCAGAGGAAAGGGGTAATTCGTAAAATCAGCTCACCTCTTTTTGTTCATGGAAGCCTCTACTGGAACAAGGAGCTTTCTGTCCGTGGAGGGAATTAAACCAGTGTCTCCCCATCCCACACACATTTTTTTCCTTCAAAAGAAATGAGGTTTAGAATGCCACTTCTAGCCTTCCCAGTTCCACTCCCTGCCAAAAAGGAGGAAACTGACAGTGTAATCCTCTACATGTCTACTCAGAAGTAAGTTCCATAGATTTCAAGGGGGGGGGGGTTAGTCCCAGAATAACATTGCAGGAATAATACGGTGGATGGTCTTAAAAACAAAACAAACGCCTATTCTTTCTCACAATAGTGGCAGGTTACTGAGGCGGAGGGTGCCAAGGAAGGAACAAGTGAAGAGGTGTCCTTGAGACATGGCAATGAATGTGCCAGATGAGATGGAAGCATTCACTTTCCTGTTGGCTTGGGATGGTGGAGAATAGTTTTTGTTGGAGGTGGGGGAGTGGAGCGTAAGGTGGACTTGGGAGGGAGAAAGAGGAAGTGAAAAGCTGCCGAGCCACAGCAGCCACCATAAAGCCACACAACTGGGGTGCAGTTCCGTAGGGAACTGGGCTGCCATGGGATGCAAAAGTTGTTTCTTCCATCATCTCTGCACAACTGTGACAGACAGTGGAAGGGCAGGAGAGGTGAGGCTCTCCTGGAAGAGTCTCTTCACAGTGCACAATCCCTTTGGGAGGGGTGGGGTTCGCTGATGGGTGAAATCAGCCCAGATCAGTTCCAGAGGTTGACACACCCATCTCCATGGAGAGCAAGCGCTGTGCCTTGGTACATCCCTTCACTAAGGAGGAACGAAAGGAAGAAGATCAGTGGAGGGACATCAGGTGTGTGCGTTGGAGGGGGGATGCTCAGGGAATTTCCCCCACGTCCATCTGTTCCTCTCCCTTTGAAAACAGGGTAAAGGGGGAAACAGCACCAGGGGAGACTGCAGTCACATCACCCACAATATACTCTGCGCAAATGCACAGACATTTACCTGCCAGGGAGAAAAAGGTGTGCCCAGGAACAGCCGACGTGACCAGAAAACCACCATCCTCCTCTCTTGCATCTCTCACTCTATACACTGTCTTGTGATGTGGGAATGTGCAATATATACAGGGGATACAGGGCAAATGGCTTGCTCATCATGGTGTAAGGATTCCCAACTGTGAAGGTTAAACTTTGAAAAAGTGACACTAAACTCCAGGTGAGATTCCAAGGGGGGGGGTTAGATGGGGTGGACATGGCCTCCAGCTTCCATGTCAAGCCACAACCCATCCCTCCTAAGTTGCACTGATATTTCTAAGTGATTAACTTATTCTATGCACTGAATAAAGCAGTTAATTGAGCCTATGGATGAGGTCTGCATGCCAAAGCACAACTCCATTCCTTTTATTTTTATTGAATTTTTCGACGTAATAATGAACAATAACAAATCCAAACACATTACATGTGAGACAATTTCTTTACAGTCTTTCTGATCACCCAGGACCTTTGTTTGGTACAAGCAAGATAATTTGATAGTTAGCACTCGTCACCCTAGCAGATCATGTTATAGAGTTCCATGTGTCTTAGATAGAGAAGTGAAGGCCCAGAAAAAAACCAGATTCCCCCCCCCCCAAAAAAAAAAAAAAATCCGGGGGGAAAAAATCTGAATTTTCCCGGTTTTTTTCTGGGCCTTCACATCTCTAGTCTTAGGAGACTGTCGTGTGTTCTTCTCAAAATTCAATAAATGGACACACTATATTCCATAGTAAGTGTCAATTTCTACTTGGGCTCCTAAAGGAAAAACATGAGCCTTTGGTAACATTGCCATAGTTATTATGAGGTACAAAAAGAAACCGGAATACAAGCTCTTGAAGTACATTGGGTGTCCCCCCTACACACATGTAATCTTCAATCCATCAAAGAACAAGCTTTATTTTAAAGCTCCTTCCTCCACTGAAATCTAAGATGACACCCCTGTTCCCAGCTCTGAAGTTCAACCTCTTGTGGATTAAGAGATGGACTTCAGTTTAAATTTGACATCACATGATAGAACTCCAGGAATACAACCTAAACAGGCTTTCATAGAGATACTCCACAGGCATGTATATATCTGTGATCTTTTCCAATAGTCTCAAGTACTAAGATCTTGGCACTGCTAACATCAGCTAAGGACTGAATTGCAAGTAAGGTACAAGGGAAGTAGGAATAATACTGTAATTCCCTTTGTGTGTAGATTTGGATAACTTGCCCTTTGGTTAGGGGGGAATCTGCATTCTCCCTTGGGCCTTAGAGGATTTTCCTGGGAACGGCAAAAATCGGGAATTAAGCAGGGAATGCGTGTGGCGGGGGGAGGCTACAAATTCTGGTTCATCCTCATAGAGCAGATGAAGGGGCTTTGAATTCATATCGGTTTGTATTTGAAAATATAACATCGATACAGTCTGTGTGTGTTTCTACAGGGGGATATGTAAAGGCAAGAGGCACCTACTCAACAGTGAACCCCAAGAGTTCAATTACCCTTGCCACACAAAGTAACCATGGAAACCTCATACTCCAAAGCATTGCTTAGTCCCTGAACAAGTCTAGAAATAAATAAACAAAAGTAAAATATAAAAATACAAATCTGGTTGAGATCAGGTGGATTGTTGTGCATGGGTGTTTTGTGGCTGACGTGTGAGAACGTTGGGGTGTCACTTCAGGTTTATGTAAGAGAAGTGGGAGGGGCTGTAAGGGGCATGGAGGAGGGAAAGATCACACCAAGATTCAAAGGCTGGCTCTAGAATATATTGTGAATATTAACAAAACAGAACAAAAATACATTGTGGCAAAGAAAAACAAAGGAACATTACAGATATAGGAATATCATCATTTTTTCCCATCTGGTATACCATTCATTAAAAAAAAAGGAGGGGGAGTTATGCATAGGTTTCAAGAAAAGCAGACCATATTTCAATGTATTTATCCACTTGCAGATCATGCCTATCTAACACCCATTCAACCGTTGATAGTGTTAAGTCATCAATCCATTGCATTATGAGAGGTGAGATCCTTCCAATGTGATAGTATAAGTCTTTTAGCTGTCATAAAATGCATTTTGTGCTGACCATGTGTTAACTTGCAAGAAGCTGGTAGGTAGTTTAGGAAGACATGCACATCGTTCTATATTAAAGATAGTTTCAGTACAAAGTTTATCCTTATTATGACCTCTTCCCAAAAGAGGGCAACTACTGTGCATTGCCAAAACATGTGAATTAAAGAAGCTTTAGGTGCATTACATCTCCAACAGTTATGCAAGTTAAATAGACCCTTATTGAAAAGGCGTTGTGGAGCCCAATCAACCCAAAACAATTTTTTTTTTTTTTAGCTGAATAAGACGTAGCCTAATATCCATAGAAGCTTCAAACACAGAGGCTTGGGCAGCAATCCATTGATTAGGCAAAATAGGACACTCCTATTCTGCATTCCAATCCAGCTTTAAACCGTGTGTATCATATTTATTTACTATTACTAAGTGCTTGTATATATGGATCGTGGGTCGATATACCTGTTCAGCTACTATAAGTGTTTCTAACTACAATGGAGGCTCTAAAGCTGTGAAAGTGGCTGGACCAAACCTATATTCCAGCAAGTGTTGCAATTGCAAGCATTGCTATTCAGCCATAGTAGGTAAATTGTATTTAGCACATAAATCAGAACATGACAAATTAATTGATCCAAAATTAAAATCATCTTATCCGTCCTCCAATTCTTAAATCTGGATTTCCCTATAAAGTCAACTGTTATTGACATGATAATATACACCACACCTCTCTAGCAGCCAAAATTGCAAGGTTTATTATTATTATTCTAGAATATATTTAAGATTTAAATGGCACAAAACAACATAAGAGCATATAATAATAATAATAATAATAATAATTATTATTATTAATAATAATAATGGCAACAGGCAAAGGTCACAATTTTTCCGTTAGTCACCTCAGTCACCGGCATCACATCAAAAAATTATACACAAAACCTTCAGAAACTGGGCCTACCAAAATACATCCACACTAACATCCAGAAAGCAGTCATACTTAAAACATGCTCAATTGTCAGGAAATTCCTGAATCTGTAAAACACAGAATGACTTTGCAAAGCCCACCATGTCCGTCTAGAAAAACCACCACGAGAGAGAAAGAGATGAAATAATAATAATATTTCTTACCCGCCTCTCCCTTTGGATCGAGGTGGGGAACAACATTTGTACAATAACAATATAGATCAAATACATAAATTAATTAAAAGAGCATATAAAACAATCAACACATTTTAAAATTCTTGATTTAAAGTTTATCTGAGTAGGCTTACCAAAAGAGGCTAGTTTTTATAGCTGCCTTAAAGTCAGAGGGAGTGTTAAATTGACGAATCTCCTCCGGCAGGCCATTCCAGAATCTGAGGGCGGCAGAAGAAAAGGTCCTCTGGGTAACGCTGTCAGCCTAGTTTTGGCTGACTGAAGTAAGTTCTCCCCAGAGAACCTGAGTTGGCTGACCAGATAAAATCCAGGTCAGGGCTCATGTAACTTTAACAGTTGTAGAAAAAAGGGAGTTTCAGCCAGTGTCATTTGTATGCAATTAGTTCCTGGTGAAATTCCCTCTTCATCACAACAGCTAAAGGTGCAGGTACTATACTAGAGTGACCATATACAAAAGAAGGCAGGGCCCCTGCAACTTTAACAGTTGTGATGAAGAGGGAATTTCACCAGGAACTAATTGCGTACAAATGACACTGGCTGAAATTCCCTTTTCTCCACAACTGTTAAAGTTACATGAGCCCTGACCTGAATTTTTATCTGGCCACCCTAACCTGAGTGTATGGGGTGGACTAAACAGGAGAAGGCGATCCCACAGGTAACCTGGACCCAAAACATGTAGGGCTTTAAAGGTAATGACCAACACTTTGTACTTCGCCTGGAAACTAATTGTCAGTCAGTGAAGTGATTTTAAAGTTGGTGTAATATTGTCACCCCTAGGTGTACCAGTGACCAACCTGGCTGCCATATTTTGAACTAATTGAAGTTTCTGAACTAGGTACAATGGTAGCCCATGTACAACGCATTACGGAAGTCAAGCCTCAAAGTTACCAGTGCGTGCACTACCGTCATTAGGTCTTCCAGCTCTAGGAAAGGTTGTTGTGGTTCCTTTAAAACTCAATATAGCCAGATAAAGAAATACCCCTGAAGCATAGAAGACAGAGCTATATGGCAGTTTCTTTCTTTTCTTGCATACCTCTCTGCCATGTGGAGGGAACAGGTACCAAAGGAGAGCAATGCTGTTGAAACTTTTTACAGTTACAAAGAAGAAGGAAATGCAGCAGCGTTTTCCACCCCCTGCAGAAATCCCCTCTTGCACACTGATTAAATGGTGGTTTAAATGTCCAAGAGCCCCTCCTCCATTTCCCTTGCCCACCCTACCTTTCACAGGCATCTTCCTACAAAGGGGAGGGGCTGTGCTGAGATGGGAGACCCATTTCTGCTCAGTCTGACTAGCTTATTTCTATTCTCTGAACAGGTGTCTATGTGACTCACCTGGCCAAGAGAGAAAATAGAGGTTCTGTGAACACTCGGCGAAAGATGTATGAATCTCAGCTGAGTTTTCTGGGCTTCAAGAATGAATTAATATGGGTTGTGGTCCCTGAAACACTCCTCAAGCCAAAGAACACCAAATGGTATCACAAAATGTATGTTTATCGCTCAAACAGTATTAGAGAATAAAAAATCATTGAAACGATAAAACAGTCATCATTTAAGACTTTATAGCTACCTATCTGGCAAGCATGGTTAGCAGAGCTTAGGTAATCATCTTTGGTTCTACTATTCTTAGTTCTACCATCTAACCTAGAAATAGGTCTAGTTTTGTGCATCTTGAGTTCTTCTTCGTGGTCTCTGTGCATCACACATAGGGGCTCTGCACCTGCGCGGAGCCTGTCTCGGAAACCTCTACCGCTCAGGCAAACGTTTTTGGCGGGAACCCCTCCCCCACTGTCTACTGACTCCGTGTTCCCGCCTTTCTCCTCAGTTCTTTATCGACCGCCTTGCTGAAAGGATGTCTTGTTAGGAACTTCTGTCTTTCTCGTGAGGAGAAAGCTTTAGAGTGCTAAGGGTTTTAGTTATTTTACTTCGTTTTTAGTTCATTTTGGACTTAGTCATAGTTTCTACTCCTGACCTTAAAGGTTTAGCTCTCGACCTCAGGAAGGCCTGTTCCCAATGCAGCCAGACTTAACAGTATACTTCAGAAGCTGCCTTGCAAAGGTCCATCTCCTCATGAGGTAATGAGCTTTTTACTTCCAAGAATACGTTTTTAAACTTCCAGCTAGCTTATAGTATACATAGCTAATCACTCTATATGTAAAGTTAGCATTCAATGATTATTATGAGTTGTACTCCTATGAAACACAATGGCTGAATTCGGACAACACAATAAGCAACGGGGGGGGGGGGAACAATCATCAGTTGTATTGACTATCATGTCATCCAAATGCTGCCATAGTCAACTCAGCGCTGATCCTCATCCACACCACAGTTGATTATTTATTACCATGTTGTGTGGGGAGTACCCCCTAGATGAACAACTGTAAAGTTGATTATTACCCCACCATTGACTATCGTGTTGTCCGAATTCAGCCAAATGAGTTCTTAGCAACCATACATGTTACATTCTTGCCTTATGACAGTGCCATCTGGGAAAGTTAAAGGCCAAACAGGGGATACTTTCACAATGCCACAGATTTAGAGAACTACAGACTGCTGCAGACTTCATTCAAATTTCAAAAAGCAGCAAGAAGATAAGCTGAAACTGGTCCTTCGAGACAGTGGGGCCTCTTAAGGCTACTTCACATGACACACACACACCCCACATAAATTTGCATCTGCATTATTTTACATGTACACTAAAAATGTTAGGGGTGAATGAGACAAGCCTGTATTTACCTGTGCATATATTATACAAGTATATGTCAGGAGTTAAGGTTTCCTACACCTCTCATTTAAGATCCACTCTGAAATAAATGCAGCTTTGTCATTTTCTGATGTGATGACCTCCTTGCCGCTAGATATGGAATAGACAAATCCCTTTTCAGATCTTATCCACGTGCACATGAAATGCATGGGGAACAGGTGGGGGGAGCAGGGCCCTCTTGATGTACGCAGGTTCAGCATAACATCTGCAAAGCGGCACCTCCATACACTCATTTATTTATTTATTTATTTATTTATTTCATTTCATTTCTAACCCGCCTCTCCATCTAGATCGAGGCGGGGAACAACACCAAATATAAATATAAAACAATAAAATAGATAAACCGTTAAAACAGATAAAAACAAATACATTATTAAAAACATCTTAAAATTAAACTGGATAGGCCTGCCGGAAGAGAACAGTCTTCACGGCTTTCTTAAATTCCAGAAGACTGCTAATTTGTCGAATCTCCTCCGGAAGGCCATTCCACAGCCTGGGAGCGGCAGAAGAGAAGGTCCTCTGGGTAACACTCGTCAGCCTAGTTCTGGCTGACTGGAGTAAATTCTTCCCAGAGGACCTGAGTGTGCGGGGCGGATTATACGGGAGAAGGCGATCCCGCAGGTAACCTGGACCCAAACCATGTAGGGCTTTAAAGGTAATAACCAACACTTTATACGTCGCCCGGAAACTAATGGGCAGCCAGTGGAGTGATTTTAAGATTGGTGTTATGTGGTCACCCCTAGGTGTACCGGTGACCAACCTGGCTGCCATATTTTGAACTAATTGAAGTTTCCGGACTATGCACAAAGGCATTGCAGAAGTCGAGCCTCGAAGTTACCAGTGAGTGCACTACCATCTTTAGGTCTTCCAACTCTAGGAAGGGGCGCAGCTGGCGTATCAGCCGAAGCTGATAGTAGGCACTCCTGGCCATCGCATCTATCTGGGCTGTCATTTGGAGCGACGGATCCAGGAGTACCCCCAAGCTGTGAACACAGTCTTTCAGGGGGGGTGTAACCCCATCCAGAACTGGTTGACACACCTCCAAACCCAGGTTGTGGCCTTTGACAGCAAGCACCTCCGTCTTGTCTGGATTCAGCTTCAGTTTGTTTTTCCTCATCCAGCCCATTACCGCCTCCAAACATTCATTCAGAGGAGACACACTATCCTTAGCTGACGATGTTGTCGAAGGCACAGAGAAATATATTTGGGTGTCATCAGCGTACTGATAGCACCCCGCCCCATGCCTCCGGATGATCTCTCCCAGCGGTTTCATATAAATGTTAAACAGCATTGGGGGAAGGATGGCACCTTGTGGTACACCACATAGCAGCTCCTTCTTTGAAGAGCAGCTATCCCCAAGCATTACCATCTGGAACCTGCCCGAGAGATAGGACCGGAACCACTGAAGCACAGTGCCCCCGATTCCCAATCCCCTCAGGCGTTCCAGAAGAATACCATGGTCGATGGTATCGAAAGCCGCTGAGAGGTCCAGGAGTACCAACAGGGACACACTCCCCGTCAATACTCAGGCGTAGATCATCCACTAAGGCGACCATAGCAGTCTCAACTCCGTATCCTGCCCTGAAGCCGGTTTGAAATGGGTCTAGAAAATCTGTATCATCCAAAACTGCTTGGAGTTGGGAGGCAACAGCCCTCTCGATCACCTTGCCCAAAAATGGAAGATTTGATACTGGCCTGTAGTTATTAAGGTCCAGAGGGTCCAGGGAGGGCTTTTTTAGAAGCGGCCGTACTACCGCCTCTTTTAAACATGTTGGAAAACTCCCCTCCCTGAGAGATGCATTAATAATACATTGTAGATGTGATCGAACTGCATCTCCTCCCTGGACAACAAGCCAAGAAGGACAGGGATCGAGAGGGCAAGTCGTCGTCCTCACTTGTCCAAGCAGCTTGTCCACGTCCTCAGTACTCACCAACTGAAACTGATCCAGTGTAATTCCACTCGCGGAGTTACTGGACACTCCATTGTCAGCTTCTGCTATAATGATGGCGTCTAAGTCGGCTCTTATCCGAGAGATTTTATCTGTGAAATGGTCATTAAAGGCATCACAGCAAACTGCCGAAGGCTGTAAAATCGGGTTCGGGGGGGAAGGTGCCTGAGTTAGACCCCTCACCACCCTGAACAGTTCTGCTGGACGCGAATTCGCAGACGCAATGCGTGCAGAGAAGAAAGCTTTCTTCGCTGCACGTATTGCCACTCCATAGGAACGAAGATGTTTTCTATGTCGTGTCTTGTCAGATACAAGTCGAGTTTTCCGCCATCGTCGCTCCAGTCGTCGTCCTGCATCTGTAAGTGGTCTGAGTTGTGCAGGGATCCAGATTGTATGAACTGCCTTATGCGTGTCCATGTGTAAGCAGCACCCCCTTTGTGCACATCATGCGGAATATGCATATATCAAGAGGGTGAGGCCAGCCGTGGTGCCAGTGACACTCTTGTCCTGTTTTGATCAAGGAGCTAGGAGGCTGAGGATATAACTCATGGAGCTAAGCAGAGGCTAATGTTTCTATAGAAGGCCTGATGGCCTCGCCTCTTCCTGAAGCTGCTCAGGGCTGGGATTCAGAGCATGCATGGGGCTTGCCGCCTCCTGCTGAATTTGCCCAGTGGATGGGAAGCCTCAGCTTGCTAATCTAGCCCTGCTTCAACAGGCTTGCGCTTTGGCCTGGATCCGATGGACGGAGGGGGCAGAGTCCAGAACTGCGATGGGTGTCCCAACAAGGGACAGTGCCCCCGAGTATTGAGCCCCCTTGTGTAGTTCCAATACAGGGTGTACCTCAGGAGTTTTGAGTCTCCAGGGCCACCTTTGTGCTGCTTTGACCCTGCTCCCTCGCCTCTTTAGAGGTGATATCATCTGGGATGAGGTCTGAAATTTCATGTCCTATGTGAAATGTCAGGGGGAGGCCCTTCTCTCAGTCCACCACCATCAATGGCATTTGGTGGGGCCGTGAGAGAGGGCCTTCTCTGTGGCCACTTCCAGGTTCTGGAACTCCCTGCTGAGGGAGGCTAAGTTGCCTCCCTCTCTGTTGCCCTTCTACTCACAGGCAAATGAATGTTGATTCAGGCAGGCCTTTGGCATGTATGCTTGTCTGCTGCTGAAGGGTTTTTGAAATTGTTGCATGTTTAATTTATTCATTTTTATGTTATGTTTTAATTAAGATTATGTTTTTAATCTGTGTTTTGTTATTGTTAGCCGCGCTGAGTACCATTATTGGTGGAAAGGAGGAATATAAAGTTAAGAAAGAAAGAAATGAATGACTGAATATGCAAAATAAATAAATGCATGGAGAAGGCTTGAAGAGAGCAAATGAACCACAAAGCTCGGAGGTCGGCAACAAGAGAGAGGGCCTTCTCTGTGGTGGCTCCCCAATTGTGGAACGATCTCCCCGACGAGGCCCGCCTGGCGCCAACATTGTTATCTTTTCGGCGCCAGGTCAAGACTTTCCTGTTCTCTCAGGCATTTGGCAATATCTGAGGAGCCTGGGTTTGTTTTGTTTTGGTCGTTTTTTGAAGTGTTTTTTAAATGTACAGATTGTGTGTATGTTGTATGTTTTTGCTGTTTTAATTTTTGTATATTGTTTTTAATTGTTTTTAATCCTATGTAAACCGCCCAGAGAGCTTCGGCTATGGGGCGGTATACAAATGTAATAAATAAATAAATAAATAAATAAATGCATGGAGAAGGCTTGAAGAGAGCAAATGAACCACAAAGCCCAAAGCACCTTCTTGAACATAATGACACCTACCTCATTTCTCTGCTTCTTATCCGGTAATTCGGGGGATCCAGTCCTTCCTATGTGCTGTACAAACAGTTATAGAGGTTGCAGGGACTTAACACCACTTTCAAATTGGGATGGGGGTGTGCTCTTATTTCTCAAATAAACCACTCCTAATAGTAAGTGGAAGTTCCTGGTCCAAGGGCCACGTTTCACATTATATCTAAAATGTGTTTTTTTTTTAAGTGCACATTTAAAGAATGCAACATGCGAATGCTACTAATATGTTTTTGCAAACGGGTGTATTCTCACTGGTTGACCGCTGCTCTTTGTTGAGTGTATAAAATGGATCTCATTGGGGTTGGAGGGGATGCTGCAGAACACTGAGAAACCAGATATGAAGTAATATCAATTGTCTGCTTCAGCCTTGAGAAAAGGGTGAGAGGTGTGGGGTCTTGCAGGTTCTGATTTTTTTATTTTAATGAAGACTGGATCTGTGGCAGGGGTGGGTGTATCCTAACCTTCCCCAACCTGGTGCCCTCCAGATGTGTTGGGACTGCAACTCCTGGTATTCCCAGCCACTATGACCTATGGGGAAGGCAGGTGTATCAGACGGTGAGCCGGAAGGCCAAGGCTGTTCTTGATTGTGAGCAAAACTTGCAGCCTCTATGACTGCCAGTCCGAATGCAGCTGGACGGGTCTTTCTTTTTAATTTGAATTTGCTCTTTAGTGTGGGAAAGCGCAAATTCCATTGGTCCTTATGCCAGTTGTGCCTCTGCGAGGCCTGCAGTAAAAGCATGTTTGCATGAAGGCACATTTCATTGTGAGCATGAATGAAATGCAATTCCAACGGAAGCATTTTAATGAAAGGCTTGCTCATGGGATTCCCTTTTTATAGCTTCTTTTCTTAGGCGGGGAAGGCGTTAAAGGAACAGGAGCAAGATTGGCATTACCTAGATCAATTTACATCTAACCCACAAGGCTGACAGTTGTGTTTAGCCTACTCTGCATCTAGCAAAAACTTGCAACTGCTCTAAAAAGCAGAGCCACTGCAACATGAAATTGTGGCTTTCTCAGATGCACAGATCATCTTAATCTGAGGCAGAGGCATGGGGCATGCACTGGGAATTGATAAAGGGCCTGGCTGGAAGCAGTGACCCATGACAGGAGTCATACAGCAGTACCAAAACAGTTGACTGGAAGTGCTGAGAGCAGGATGCAGAGTAGCAGGTTATATAGGTAGAAGCCAGATCTGCAGGACCAGGGACAGCTCCAAGGCAGCGGATGCATACTCCCAACAAGCTGCAGAACTCCAACAAGCTCTTACTTCCTGATGCGGGTCCTAGTATAGTGCCTAAGACTGAAATTATGTGCCTGCTTCCCTGGTAGTAAATCCCATTGAGTTCAGTTAGGCATACTCCTAAGTAGGTGCATATGTATAGATCCCCCCCATGCATTGAAGGATGGAAAAGGACTTTACGGGGAAGCACTCTAGGTTGCAGCTTTGTACTCTTATATGATCCAGTAGCCTCCTGGTGTGTTTTCTGGCTGCTGAAATGCAGGCGGTTGGTAAGCTGACTTGTAGGCCTTCCGGTTTGCTTTCACAGGGTTCCTCCCTTTTTTAATGTGAATAATAACGAAACGGAACAAAAAGGAGCTGTGAGGGTGGGGGGAAAGAAAGAAAGAAATTGGAAAAAATAGGAATATCATCAATTTTTCCCCATCAAGTGTACCATTCATAAAAAAGGGGGAGGACTTATACATAGATTTCAAGAAAAGCGTATATTTATCCACTTGCAAGTTGTGCCTGTATAACACCCGTTCAAATGTTGATAGCATTGTTAAGTCCTCAGTCCATTGCATTATTGGAGGTGCACATTTATCCTTCCAACATGATAATATAAGTCTTTTGGTTGTCATATTGGCTCTGAAGATCCATTTGTGCTGCCCATGTGTTAACTTTCAAGAAGCTGGTATGTAATTTAGGAGGACATGCACATCGTTCCATATTATAGATTGTTTTATAACAAAGTTTATCCTTATTATAACCTCCCCCCAAAAGGAGGCAACTGCTGGGCATTGCCAAAATGTATGAAGAAGGGAAGCATTAGGTGCATTATATCTCCAACAATTGTGCAAGTTAGACAAACCCTTATTAAAAAGGCATTGTGGGGTCCAATAATCCCAAAGCAAAAAAAATTGCAGAATAAGTCGTAACCTGAGATCCATAGAAACTTCAGATACAAATGCTAGGGCAACAGTCCACTGATTAGGCAAGACAGGGCACTCCAATTCTCTATTCCAATCCTGTCTTAAACTATGAGTGTCTTATTTATTTACTGCTACTAAATGCTTTCATATATATGGGTCGTGGATTGACGTGTCTGTTTAGCTGCTATAAGTGATTCTAACAGTGCTGGAGGCTCTGAGGCTGTAAAAGCAGCTGGACCAAATCTAGATTCCAGCACATGTTTCAGTTGCAAGTATTGCCATTCAGCCATATATTTCGTCATCTACGCTACACCTTTCTAGCAACCAAGATTGTAAGAGAAGGGTTATTTGTTCTAATATATCGAGAACCAAGTGCCATCCATTTGGGAAGAGGTTCTAGCCATAAGGCTTCCAAAACTGACCAGGGTGGCCTATCTGAACAAGCAGGAAAAGACCAAAACTTAGTACAAGCCAATAGATAGCCCCGATGGTACAAAGCAAGGTCTGGAAATCCAAACCCACCTTATTTAATTGGAAGCTTCATCTGGTCCATAGTTATTCGAGGTGGGGAAGAACCCCAGAAAAAATTATGAAACAAAGCATTATGTTGTTGAAAATATTTGCCAGGTATAAATAAAGGAATCCAATGCATAACATAAATAATTCGAGGTATAATGTTCATCTTAAGTGTGTTGACTTTGCCCCACAAACACAACTTTAACAGTGCCCATCTATATCTCATGCAATATCACTAATCAGCTTGTTTAAATTTATTTTGATCAATTGGCATATGTTTCTCGGAATGAGCATTCCCAGATAAGTAATAGAATCAGGACACCATTGAAACTGACCATTAGCCAACACACTGGGAGATATCTCCAATCGGCATCAATTCAGACTTTGACCAGTTAATTGAGTAACCCGACAAATTGCTGAAACTATTAATCAATTTCATCAAAACAGGAATAGATGCCTGGGGTTTAGAAATAAACAATAATAGATCATCAGCATAAAGAATAATTTCAAATTCTAACTCAGCATGCACAAATCCGTAAATAATACTATTGTTTTGTCTAATTGCACAAACCAGGGGTTCCAAACATAAATCAAATTTCAATAGAGAAAGTGGACATCCTTGCCTAGTACCTCACCCAAACACAAAAAAAGCCAATAACCAACCACTGGTCATAACTCTTGCTCTTGGAGTCGAATATAAAATTCTAACCCATTTCAAAAATTCTATTGGAAAACCGAAATCACTCAATGTAGGAACCATAAACTTCCAATGAATTTTGTCAAAGGCTTTCTCAGCATCCAGGGAAACAATAGCCGCCTGGTCCACTCTTTCTCTGTTTAAACCTATCAAATCCACAACTAATCTCAAGTTATCAGCCTCCTGTCTGTTTTTAATAAATTCCACTTTATGTGGTCTGACCAATGTTGTAATGACTTGTTGCAATCTATCGGCTAAAATTGCCGTTAATATTTTAATACCAACATTTATTAATGAAATAGGTCAGTAATTAGCACAGTTAGTATGGTCCTTGCCAGGTTTAGGGATGACTATAATGTAAGCATCATTTAATGATGAAGGAAGCAAACCTGTTTCAAATATGTATTTGTAGAGTTGATAAAGTTTTGAAGCTAGAAAAGTAGAAAAAGTTTTATCCTACTCAACTGAGAACCTGTCTGGACCTGGGTAACTTCCCATTTCTCATACTCATAATTATTTTTGTAATCTCTTCGAGTCTTATTGGAGCCGTAAGATGTTGTCTTTGCCAAGAAGTCTAGGCAAGGGAGCTTAACCTGAGTAAACAAAGTATTCAAATTCTGCTCTGATATCTCGCTACCTTTACTATACAATTCCGTATAAAATCTTAAAAATTGTTAATTTATATCCATAGGAGAAGTATGTATCATATTATTCTCATCTTTAATAGCAGATATGACATTTCAATGTTTTTGATGCTTAAGACAGTATGCCAAAATATTACTGGGAAGTTCCCCATTTTCCCAGTGTGCTTGTCTCAAACAAGTTAAGCCAAATTCCGCTTGCTGAGAATTTTTTTGGTCTAGCTTGCATTTAACTTTTTGCAGCTCCTTGTACAGTTGTGCTGATGGGGAACTAGCAAACTGGGTTATAAGAGATTTCAACTTCTTATTTAAAAGCACCTGTTGCCCTGTTCTAAGTATTTTATTATGTGAAGCATAAGCTATGATTTGGCCCCTAATAAAGGCTTTGCTGGCTTCCCATTCCATGACACAAGAACCCGCGGTACCTTTGTTGTTATTAAAATATTCAGACAAATCTGAGATTTAAACATTGTTTAAAAGAGTAACATTGAAATGCCAAAGACCTGAAGGCCTTGGCAAGTCTGAAAACTGTAACTCCAAGAATACTGGGGCATGATCTGAAATTACCAATGTGTCAATCTTACAAGTCTTTACTTGTTGCAATAGAGAAGTGGAAACCAAGAAATAATCTAATAAAAAATAGTTATGATGTACTGGTGAAATAAAAGTATATTGTCTATCGTCAGGGTGCAGTATTCTCCAAGCATCAACCAAATCAAGATCAACCATATAGGCCTGAAGTGTATGTCTCACCGCTGTTTAGGTCTTAGGAGTGGGTGTATTTCTATCCAAAGAAAGATTTAAAATTTCATTAAAAACTCCACCAACAATCAAATAATCATAGGTCATATCAATCAATTTACTGAAACATTTGTGAAACATAGCAGGAGAGTCTGTATCTGTCCCATATACTTTTTATCATAGCAATTGTTTTATCCATATATTTCCCAACCAAAATAAAAAAGCGACCATCAGATCAATAATTGCCTGTTGCAGAAAAAGGGAAAGTCATTTATGAATTAGAATTGCCACCCCTTTGGAATGTGTTGAAGTATCTGTTACATAAACCTCACCAACCCAGTCCTTGTTTAGTAAGTGGGTGTCTTCAGCGGTCAGATGAGTTTCTTGTAAAAATGCCACACCAACATTAAACTCTTTTAATTTAGAAAGCACGCTTTTCTGCTTGTTAGTATTTTGGAGCCCTTTGACATTCCATGAAGTCACATTAAGCATTGGACAGAGAGAAACATGTCATTTATCCCTCCATATAAACAGATCATACCAATATTACAAATATTTCTTACACTTGAACCTTAAAATAATACATATTGGACTTCAAAAAACAAAAGATTCCACAGTAATATTTGTCCCTCCCGAGTTATAACAAAACTTATTTTTTAAAAAATCTGAAAAAACCAACGAAACCAAAAATAACCACAACACCACCACCAACCTAAAACAAAAAAGAGAAAATCATGCCTTCTGTTAAAGACCACGGTGCCCTCCCTCATCCTGTCCTCCCCCTGGATTGAGTTAATCAAATATTCAATCAAGCCAGAGAGTAATATTAAAGTATTAGCAGATTGCCTTGAAGGTGGTGGTGGTGGGAGTTACAGTTATTTAATCGAAGCACATAAAAGCTGAATAAAAACCAGGCCCTCCCTGGGCCTATGTTTAGGACCTCCAGGCACATGATAAGCTCTTTCTATATCCAGCTGAAAATCGTCAGGGAGTGCAAACAACTCACGCAGAAGTTTCTCCATGAAATCTGCCAGCTGTGTTTGTGATGGGTTGTTCCAGAACACCGATAACACGTAGACTACATCTTCGAGAGTTGTTTTCCAACTGGGTGATCCTAGCAGATAGCACATTATGTGATGCAGTTGTTGCTGTTTCATGAGCGATCACCCGATCTTCCAGCTTGTTGATTTTAGCCTCCATTTGCAGTCCCCTGAAGAGTATTTATAGAATCCAAAATCGGCTGAAGTTGAGACAGCTGTAATGATATGGTTTTTTCATAAAAACACTCATGTCTTCTCCATCATCTGTCTGAGAAGTTTTGGCAGACTTAGCAGCCGGAGGCTCCGGAGGTGTGGGTGGTGTTCCCATGGCTTTCTTAGCTTTCGGTAGGGCCATCCTCAACCTCCATCAGCAAGCAACAGGTAGTTAAGCAAAATTAAAAGCAAGAGTAAAAGCAAACAAAATGAAAAACCAAACTAAATAGTTAGATAATCAGGCAGTCAGAAGCTTTTAGTAAGCAGATAATCAGGAGCAGAGCAGAAATGAACTGAGTACGCTGCCGTCTCAAACTGGAAGCCCTTTCACAGGGGTTTTGAGTTGCCGGCTTTCAGGCCCATGCCTGCCTTAGAGTTCTTCTCCTCACAGGAGCCCACAAATTGTTGCCCTTAAAACTGAACTCTAGTCAGAATTGGTACTATCTCTGTTGATAGTAGATCTCTAAGCCACTGCTTGAGCCTTGACACAGCTCACAGAGCTATACATTCCATCGCTCTGCCATTTCTGATAGCTGAAGTGAACATGATAGTGCTTATCTCATGGCCTTGAGGTAAAATTACTATAGTGCAGTCCCCATGAGATTAGCTTTGATGATTGTTTTGAACAGCCGTTCCCAACCTTGAGTCACCAGTTGTTGTTGGATTGCACCTCCCATTATTCTTAGCTAGCTTTGTATAAAACAAATTAATTAAATAACTCAATACAACAATTTAAAACTGAAAATGAGAGAGAATAAAGCCAAGATTTTCCTTATATGATAGTCTAGGCCTTTCTTAACTGCCTCCTTACTTTCTTATATTAGTTTCCAAAGTCTATCTCACTTGCTTCAGACAGATGCTTCAGCTTCTGCTTTGTACAACTACCTTCTGCATTTTATCTTGGACCTCAGACCAATGACTCATGTAGGCAGCCCTGAAACAGCAGGTACACACATTTGGCACTACCTTGGCTGGCAATATCACTAACCTATAGTTCTCCATCCCCAACCCTCGAGATTTCCTAAATCTTGACTAGAGCTTGTCAATAAAACCTTCTGAAGTGACCTGTAGAGTCACATGTTAGGGAAAATGACCCCCCCCATATAACATATTGATGCTAGTATTAAATTAATGCTTAAATATAAAAGTCATTTCTGCATTCCACAGATCAACCAGGGTTTCGACAGGACAGCCAGGCCTATCAGCCGGAAAACTCCCCAGAGCCCTCTGGAAACCATCCGGATCCATTAGCCTCTGGGGGCAGACCATCTTAATGGGTCCCCCACCCTTGCAGAAGGGAAAAGCTGCTGTAAGACTAAACCTCAGCAGGAGGTGATCTGACCATTACAAAGGGATTGATTTAAAGTCTCACACTTTCAGATCACCACCTCCATGTTCAGTTGAAAAAAACTGGTCTATAGTATGCCCCGCTACATGCGTTGGGCCAGTGGCATGTTGGGACAGTCCCATGGTTGTCATGGAAACCATGAAATCCTGAGCTGTCCCAGATAAAGTGCCTTCGGCATGAATGTTGACATCCCCTAGAGCCAACAGTCTGGGGGACCTCAACAGTGCACCCGAGACCACCTCTGTCAGCTCACCTAGGGAGTCTGTTGAGCAGCGGGGTAGGCAATACACCAACAGAATCCCTCATCTGTCCTGTTGGCCCAACACAAAGTGCAAACACTCCAGACCAGTAGTCACATGGACAGGGAGCCTGCAGAGGGGGATGGAGTTCCTATAGACCACAGCAAACCCCCCCCCACCGGCCCTCAGGTCTACCCTGATGCTGAACCAAGTACATAGCTGGGAGAGACTAACTCCTCCCTGCTCACCCACCTAGGTCTCGGTAATGCATGCCAGATTGGCCGCCTCATCCGCTAGTAAATCGTGGATGGGGTGTGTGTGTCTTATTTTGCACCAATCTGGCATTTAAAAGCAGCATTTGGAGACCTGAGGGCTGACTGATAGGGCAGTTGAGAAACAGGATAGTCAGATGGAGCAGGAAGGATTTACCTGTCTCACCAAAAGCCAGCCCAGACAGGTATGGTCTTACAGTACCTTCAAACAGTGCCCAGTCCTGATGTAGGTGAGTCTTCTGAGGAGGACAGTTCCATAACGGGTGATGATGAGCCAGGAAAGAATGCTTCTCTTGGCAACTTTGCTGACTGAAGCTGACATACCGGAATCATTAAGAGATCATAACAGGGCACAAGGGAATAGGCAGCCTCTAAGGAGTGTGGTCTTAAGTCATTTAGGGCTAATGAAAGCTTTGAGATCAGATGTGAGTGTTTGGAACAGCTCTGTAGAAAGGCTGTGGAAAGAAAGAACCTTAGTGTCCCACACAGCCATTTAAATAGTACCATTCATAATTAGGCTGCATATGCGGTGTGAAGGGTGAGTTTGAGAAGCCTAGCAGCATCATGTACACAAAGGAGCATGTGTGTTCTCCACGGCTTTTTCCCCTTTCTCCTCCTCACAACTGGATGTCAGAGAGCTGGTTTCCATGGTTACCAACTGGAATCCATGCCCTGAATTATTAAACCGGGCCTGCTCTTTGGAGCCATTGCTACTGGTAACGAGTCAAGTTAGGCAGTGCTGCTTGTATAGTAAAAGCATTTGCCAGATGGTTGACAGGCATTTGCTCTCTTAAAAGGATTCTCTTGTGTAGCTGAGGAAAAACATGTATGCTGGCGTCCTAGGTTCCAGCTTAGGGATGCCAAATAGCTAGTGTTTTATTGGTCCAATCAGTAAACCTTGTTCTGTCAAGTAACAATTACTGGTGTCTGAAAGCCTATTAAAACTCTGGATTTTCAGCCTTTTCAGACCTGGGACTGGCTTCCTAATCCATTTCCTTATATTTGTGTGGTGCTGGTGCTACTGTTATGAATTGCCATAGCTCAGGTTGCGATGGGGCAGAGGTGCTTCCAGATGGAAGGCTCCTAGTGCCACCAATGTGAAGATCTTGTTCAGCTATTCTGTGTTTTCCAGAGTAAGGAAAAAGATCAAAGAAAAGGTGGAAGGACAGAGGAGGGTTACAAGTGAAAGATAACATTGTCTAGACATCCCGTCCCCTGTAAAATGATGTGAGTGAGGCAGGGGGAGTGCTACAAAAGCCTCATATAGGAACCACTGGGGGGCTGCCTATATGGCAGTAAGTTGTCGTCACAATAAGTAACCCCCGCGCTTTTGCTGTGTCTGGGGGGGGGACAGATATTCTTGACGCGGCAACAAAAGCGTGGGAGTTCTGGTGGGTGGGCCCGCCCCCTACCCTCTGCCCAGGTGGACAACGACCAATCAGGGGTGGCCAACCACCCAGCCACGCCTCTGCATCGAGGATGGAGCGAGGTTAGATGGCCCAAGGGAGCTTCTCTGGGAAGCCCTGAGGTGGTTCCATGGGGGGTGCTGCATCATATAGTCAAAGCAGTGTCACTGCGGAGCTACATGGGGGTTTCCAAAGTGTATACACAGCCCCTGGGTCCCAACGTACCAGGTGAAGACCAATGCTCGAGATCAGGGGTGCAGAATCTCAGGCATGCCTGGGGTCCCAGTTTGGTCTTCTGAGGTTTACTAGGTGGCCCCCTTCCTCTGCCCCACCCATTTCCCCCTAACCACCAATTGCTTGGTGATTTGCTGGCTTTTATGCAGTTTTCTCCCCATTCTAAAAGTTTGAAATGCCTCTCTTCAGGCCTACATATTGGCACAGTAAGAGCCTAGAGCTGAAATATATGGATATTCTGGGCCCATCCCCTTGCCTTCACCCTCACCCACCATGATTGTTCAGGTTCTGCTCTGGCTGTGAGAGTCAGCGGAACGATGCACCACTGGTAGTCTATAAACTGTGGGAAACCAACATGTACCAGATGTCAGAGCAAAGTCTGAGTCTGAGATTTTTTGCTGGTGGTCAGTTTGTTGACTATAGAAGCACAATACTGAGAACATTTATTACTCTTGTAAATAAAATGAAGAGGAATGAAAGGCAGTAAAATTTCTTACTAGCAGACAAAACCGACCAATGGCTGTGGTGGCTGGGGAGGATGAGAATTGTAGTCCAACACATTTGGAAGGCACCAGGTTGGGGAAGGCTGCCTTAACTGTTCCGATAACTTGTGTATGCGCTCTTCCTTTGTACATTTAAGGCATAGTTGTAGATCACAGAGGATTGTAGTGTTTTTAAGTGACTATGAAAGGTTCAAATCAGCCTCCTCCCCTTTTGCTAATCCATTTAAATATATGTACATACTTCAAATGATTCATTGACTTGCACTGAGGCTAAGTTAAAAGAACTCAGGTGATGAAAAACAAACCAGGTTGGTTTAAAGCTGGCCAGGTAGCTGCCCTAAATAGGGGTAGGGAATAAATGCAGGCTAGGATGCAGTGAGTTTTTACAAAGCAAACTCAACCAACCTAGTTTCCTTAAACACTACTTAGGTTATTGCAATCCTATGAACATATGGGATAAGGCCTAAAATCTGTATTACTTGATTCCATTTGGAAAGACTCCACAGTGCTCTAATTAGTTGATGTTTTCAGCAAGTATAATAAGAAATAAACTGGAGAGAAGCAGCCTTGAGGTTGCCTATCAGCAGACCCAGCAGAGTTCATGGTCTTCCCCAGGATGGTGAGATGTTTTGTATTTCTATTTAAATTATATCTAAGAAAATTATCAGATGCATCTGATAAAGTGGGCAGTGTCCATGAAAGCTTAGGCCAGAATAAATTTGTTAGTCTTTAAGGTGCCACAACTCTTTGCTGTACGTTGTTTGTGCTGCAACGGAGAGACACTGCTGTCTTCCGGAAATTCTTTAAATTACAGTAATTATTTCCAAATTGGCATCTATACACAGATTAGCATTAGGCACATTTGCATTTCCTCTTACCCTCTTTTTGGCAATTTGCAAGCGGCCATCCTAGGCTACAGCCTGGAATACTAGGGCGTGGGGAAGATGATCCACCCCTTCCTGCTACAGGGAGCCTGCAATTTTGTATGCGGGTGGTGCCAGACCCCGCCCCGTCCTTCGGCGTTCATCTTTCAACTCCCGTCCCTAGGTTCGCCATGAAGAAGTCTCTCTAAATTGCAGCAAGAGCTACGCAAGGCATTTCTCCCGGGAGAACTAGTCTGGAGTGGCAGATCTGCTACGTGGCAGGAGCTCAGGCTGCTTGCCTCCACTTAGGCTCTGCTGTGTATCTGTAAATAAATCAAACATTACAAAAATGGCAGATGTCTCCAGGGCTTTCTCCTCCACAGGAAATAAAGCCTGGGTCATGCTGCTCCTGGAACTACTTCTCACTGCTTGGGGAAGTAGGGAGCATAGAACATTACTGTTGCCATCTGATTTTCAGGATGCAGCCCCCTCCCCCCACGTTTCCAGGGGATTCCACCCCCCCCCCCCTTGCCAGGTATGAAAAAACCCAGGAACTGTGTTGATTTGATGTAATACACAGATTAGGTCCAGAGAAACTCTGATTTAAGGTTACTGAAAATAGGCTGACCAGATAAAATCCAGGCAGGGCTCATGTAACTTTAACAGTTGTAGAGAAAAGGGAATTTCAGCCAGAGTCATTTGTATGCAATTAGTTCCTGGTGATATTCCCTCTTCATCACAACAGTTAAAGGTGCAGGCAGAGTGACCATATAGAAAAGAAGGCAGGGCCCCTGCACCTTTAACTGTTGTGATGAAGAGGGAATTTCACCAGGAACTAATTGCATACAAATGAAATTCCTTTTTCTCTACAACTGTTAAAGTTACATGAGCCCTGACCTGGATTTTATCTAGTCACCCTAACTGAAAACAACCAACTTAATTAAAGCTAAAGTAGCTATGCTAGTGCTAGTATGTTCGTTGTTCTTGCACCTTTGTCATTAAATTGTGTGTCTTTGTCCCTTCTATTGCTGGTTGTTTTGTTCACGTACACAGTGTAAGCTGCCCTGGGAAACTTTATTTGAAAGGTAGGGTACGCATTTATAAATAGATAGTGTATCCTAAACGTTGAAAATGGAATTTAATGTTCTTTGGGAGCTAGGAATGTTATGTATATTGTGTTCACAGTTTATGTGGGTCCCTACTCATGTATTATATTTAAGACATGGGAACCATGGGTATGCCACACTTTCCTAGCTGTGCTGCTTGGATAATATGAGAAACAACCTCAGGTTGTGTGAGAGAAGCCCACTACGTGGCCCATGCTAACAGTTCCTCCATTTATGGGAAGGCAATGTTGACATGGGTGGGAGCCGTAGAGCCTTATCTAGCCCAAGACTTCTCCCATTAGCTGACTAGTGGAGGAAAGAGCCAATAATATCTCCCATTGCCTGAGCAGTGTGGGAAAGAGCCACACTGCAGTCGCTCCCTTGATACCTGTGTAATATATTGTGCATTCCTATATATGTCTACTCAGAAGTAAGCTGAATTGAGTTAAGTTTAATTTTGAGCATGGTCCTATGTACATTTAGACATAAAAAATGCCTAAAACTCCCAGCATTCCCTGACTGGGGCATGCTGGGAGTTGTTTCCTTAATAAGTGTGCAGAGGGTTGCAGCCTGGGAATAAGTCCAATTGAGCTCATTAGGACTTCTGAGTAAACATCCCTAGGATGATGTTGTAATTATGTTGTGGTTCCTGGATGTTAGAGGAATGAATGCCACTGTGGGGTACATCAGGCTGAAGAGCGGGTTGGAAAAAAATTATAATAAATAAATATTTTTGAAGTCAAGGTTTGCAGAATTCTTTAGTGCAGTCACCAAAGCCCATGGGAAGTGTTTAGTTCTGCTACTTTCTTTGCACCTCAGACAGTAGAATGAAAGATTTGTTCACATAAACCACTGAATAGGTGGATCTAAAGTTATATGAAAAAGCATTAGAGGGTTTTATGACCAATATTCTGAGACCAAATATGGGTTTCATGCCTGTAAGAGCTAACTGAGGCCTGATTCACACTTTACAGACTGTTATGAATGGACAGGGATCCAGTTGTCCTCTTGATTCTTATATCTTTTGGAGAAACGTAGCTGCTTAAATTTGAGCATGCTATTCACAAGTGACAATACTATGCCTGTTTGACCAACCTGCTGATCCATTTCTGATCTCTCAACAAACATGGTTTTGGGAACACATGGTTACTGTGTTTTTTTTAATTTTTCTGTGCTTCCCCAACTCTCAGCCTGCTGAAGAGTTCTGGAGAAGTCAAAAGCTTGCACAATCTTTTCTGATATTTTGGTTGGTCTTAAGAAAGGTATTGCCCAACTGTGGATTTTGGATCCCCCCCATGAGCTATCATGGCTGTCTCTGACAGGGTTCACAAAACATGACAACCCATACACAAGGTTGAGAATGGATTGAGTGTTGGTTGTTGTTGAAACGTGGGTTGTTGTATTGCCTGAACCAAGATGCTAAAAAAACATAGTTTGTTAACCATGAACATTCCATTAAGAGAACTCATGCTTTATTGTTGGGTTGCGAGCTGTGGGTTGTTTGTGGTTAACAAACCATGGTTTGTTATTGTGGCTGAATTCAGACAAAATAACCCACGTTTTTCAATGACAACCCAAACTCAACTTCGAGTGTGTGTTATCATGTGTGAACACAATCTCTGATTTATTTATTTATTTTGTGAGGAAATGGCTGGGTTCACAGAACATGACAACCCATACTCAGAGTTAAGTGTGGGTTGTTGTGGAAACATGGGTTGTATTGTGTTAACCCAGCTGTGCTAACAAACCATAGTTTGTTTATTTATTTATTTATTGCATTTTTATACTGCCCCATAGCCGAAGCTCTCTGGGCGGTTCACAAAAATTAAAACCATGAAATCATTTTAAAATATATAAAACAAGGCACAATCTAAAAACACAGAATAACATACAATATAAAAACACAACCAGAATAAAACCAAGCAGCAGGAATGAATACAGATTAAAATACAAATTTAAAACAGCAAGGATTAAAATTGAGTTAATTTAACTGTTAAAATACTGGGAGAATAAAAAGGTCTTCACCTGGCGACGAAAAGAGTACAAAGTAGGCGCCAGGCGAACCTCTCTGGGGAGCTCATTCCACAGCCGGGGTGCCACAGCAGAGAAAGCCCTCCTCCTAGTGGCCATGAACAACCCAGAGTTCACAACCCAACAACCCAACTCTCATAATAAAACCATGGTTTGTTAACTCAGCTGGTTCACATGACACAACAACCCATTCTGTTCAAAGACAATCCACACTCAATCAATTCTCAACTCTGAGTATGGGTTGTTATGTTGTGTGAACACAGCCAGTGGCTGAATTCAGATGACACAATAAGCAACTGGGGGGGGGGGGGAACAATCGTCAGTTGTATTGACTATCGTGTCGTCCGAATGCTGCCGTAGTCAACTCAGCGCTGATCCTAATCCACACCACTGTTGATTATTTATTACCATGTTGTGTGGGGAGTACCCCCTAGATGAACAACTGTAAAGTTGGTTATTACCCCACCATTGACTATCATGTTGTTCGAATTCAGCCATAGTGTGTTGCTCTACTATTAGTATGAACTGGCTCTGAGCAAGTGGTTTTAGGCAAGGCTTTTACTCTCCATCCCTGATGTTGGAAACTGAAGTAGAATTTCCACTTCTCTTTCCACTGCTGGGATAATAGGTGAATAAAGGGATTTTCCTACGTGTTCTTTCCTCTCCCACCATGGAAGTTCTGTTCATCTTCATCCACTCTTGTCCCTGGTGATGTGGGATAAGCTGCTGTCTGTTGAGGGTGTAGAATTTTGTCTAACTGCTAGTGAACTGGGGGACCCTCCTGGCAATAAGTAGGGAAAGATGCAAAACGAGCAAAGGGTCCTTGTGATTTTACATTATAAGCTTTAATCAGGCCTTTTTTAAAAAGTACAGTGTGTAGCCAAACTTTTTTTTTTTTTTTTAAAGGGAATGCTAATCAAGGTAGTGAAAAAGTGGAAGACTGTAAGAAAGGGATACGCTTCCTTTTGCAAATACGCTGTACAGCTAGGTTGACAACCATAAGGGCTGGGCACCTTCTTTTTTTTTTTAAGGAAAGCTGAAAACCTCTAAACCTGTTGCCACTCTTGTTTTTTCTGGAATTCTATAGCCACAAAGACTGAGAGAGAGAAGCCCCCTCTACCCTGTGGAGAGTGTTTGAATACAGTGCAATTTCCTTCGCTCATCAGTTTTTCTTGATGTCTATTTTTTAAACCAGTAGCGGGTCAGTAGCAAAAGAATGACTATAACTATGTTTACCCCACTCCACCTTTTTTAAAAACAAAAAAGTTTTAGAACACGGTCTTTGCCTCTGTGCAAAACCTTCATTTTCTGGTGAGATTTATGGGTCATGAATAAACTGCAGGAGGTGAATTAGGGCCTGATCTACATTACACTTTAAAAAAGCCCAATCTGCCATGGCTTCTTCTCGTGGGACATGAGGAGTAGGATCCCAAAGGAAGACCATGAAGGACTCCTCTCTGTGTGCCTTTGTGGTCCCATTGTGATGAACCGATGGTGTACTTAAGGGAGTGCTCCCAGCTGACCTTCAAGTGCAGCATACATAGGCTTGGAAAGCACTGAATATGCCTGTAGTAAATCCAAATGTGGCATAAATTGACTCCATAACCACCTTAGCAAATGTGGGAGCCTTCTGACATAGCTGACAGGGGAAATATTCTCTTGGCTTTCTAAATGTGGTGAGAGGGAATAGGTCCGTGAGGGAGCTATTTTCTTAAGAGTTTGTATTCTCTCTGCTTGTTTTGAATGACAGGACACAGAAAATTGTTGTTAAAAGCTGTAGAGACTGCTGACCTACCTCACAGCATGGGAGATTGAGCGGCTCTTATGTACACAGTTATGGGAACAGTCTGTGCTTTTAACTAGGGTGCTTCCAGACAGACAGCTCTAGCTCTCATAAATCACTGCTTTCCTGCTACAAGGTACATGCAGAATTGCAACTGACTTTCTACATACCCTGGGGATATTGTGCATTTTCAATATGTACATCCCAATATGCTCCATCCAACCGGTGACATTAACAAGTACTCATTTGTTTTGTTTTTAAGGGGCCTGGTTTTGATCTGAGTAGTGACCTACTGGGCAGGTGAACATATCATAGCGTAGCATGCACTCAGTATAGCTTTTGTGGTGGGCATCATTTTCAATACCCATTTATTTTCTTTTTAATTGATCTTTTAAGTATTTCTAAAGCACTTAATAACTTAAAATGACAGAGTGTTATACTCCTATAATGCAAAAATTAAAAACATGACAGGGAAAAACACCTTCCCAGGCACTGTCATTTTAGCAAAGTGGTTAATGGAGGAGGTGATAGCCCAAGGCAAAACCACACAGATGGAAGAGTACAATAAGGCCTGTTATACCTATGGAGATTACATTACTCTTATGTCATTCTCTCCCCCCCCCCCAAAAGCCAGACTTTCTCTGTTAAGAAAAAGAAAAGGTGAAAGGAATACTGGGAAAATATGGGAGGATTACATATGGCTGATGTCATGTGGATCTCTCATGAAATGAGTGAATGAACATCATGGTGATTCCACAACAAATCCTTGTTTGGAAGCAGCCTTGAACATTTAAAAAAACACAGAAAGTGCACAGCTGATGTCCTGTACTTTCACCAAGTAACCATATGGCAAGTCAATGTAGCATTGACAATTAGTCTTGAAGCAGGATGAGAGAGACCTGGGTTCTAATTCCCACTTGGTCATGAAGCTTGGGCCAGTCATTATTTCTCAGGCAAACCCACCTGAAAGGGTTGTAAGGATAAAATGAGATAAATGCCTTGAGGTCCTTGGACAAAGGGTGCAAACGTGATTGCGGATAACTGAGAAAGGAGTCAGAAGTCTTTTGTTTTAAGAGCGTTTCCTTATTTGTAAGGACGGTCTTCTCCATCCTTCCCTAGCAGCACATCTCATGTAGAACATTTTGATGGCATGCGTCTCATTTCCAAATGTTTCTCCTGCAGCTCTGTAGAACAAAAGCTGCTGGTGGGGGGAGGTGAATGGAACTGGAACAAAGTGTACATTGTGAGAAGGAAGCTGTACTTTGGAGGAAGGGAGAAGTAGGGGACAAGGAAATGTTAAGTGTGTGGAAAGAAATGATTATATGTCCTCCTTGGTCTTCCTAAGCTACCAAAACTGAAATACTTACGTTGGCAATGCTGAAATTGATGGAAGCTGTGAATCGATGGGATAGAGTAAGATATGAAAGTAAAATTAAGGATTAATCCTATGAGTACAATAGGTCAGGGTGGGAGGGTCCATTCTAGAACCTATAAAAAGACAAAGTTCCTCACATGGGACCTCTCCCTTGGGGAGTCTACCTTCTCACTATCATCATCACCAGCTGCTAATCGTCCTCTTTCTCATCCTAGCTACTACTTCCCTTGAGCAGGGCTGGGCAGAGGGGGGAGAGCAGGGCCGGGCAGAGGGGGGGGCAGTGGGGCCAGTTGGCCTGGGGCCCATGATTTTGAGGGGGCACTTCTGGTTCATATATGTATTTAGCACTGAATCAGTGCCACTGATTAAAAAATACTTAATGAGCAGTTTGAAAGGGTGGGGGAAGCACACACTTCCCATCCAGCCTGGGCCTATGACCAGCTCTGCACGGCCCTGTACCTTGCGTGACAGGCATCTGCTCCTGCTCCTCTTCACCACCTCCATTGCCTGGGCCAGAGCAACAGGCAGGTGAACAAGCAGGTTGTAATGAGGAAGAGGAGCAACGATTCCAGGTGTGTGGATGCTCAGCAAGTGCCCAAGCGTGCCTACCCTTGACGCTGGCCCTGGTTGGGCTGAGATACACTGAGGAATAAAAGTACTAATCACATTCCAGCTTTAAGATTCATCATTAAAAAAAATTCTGCAGAGGAGAATTAAAGCTTAGGTCCTGCACATAAATAGGAAAAAAATAGACCCCTGCTTCAGGGCCTGGCCCCGTGGGGCAGCCAATGAAAGGTTTTTCCCCTCAGCTTAGGGCACAATCCTATGTATGTATAGACAGAAAAAAGTCCCACAGCATTCCCCAGTCAGCATGTCTGGGAGTTGTAGGACTTTGTCCCCCTACAACTGTTTTTTTTTGTGTACATTTTATCACACAGCATCACAGGCATTGCAAATGTATTGCAATTGAGCAGGAGCTACTGATTTAGGATGATCTAGGGGTGGGTTGCAAATTAATTAAAGAAACTATTTTATTTTTTGTGATGCGGATGGGAAATTAATTAGCTGGCTTTGGCTTCTGTGCAATGTAAATAAATCCTAGTAATTATTTCTAAAAGTGTGTATATGGATATAAATTAGCACATGTAGTGTTGAAGTCAAGATTCAAGTCCTATGGGCCTGGGCCCACAATCTTTTGAGTGCCTGGCAACACCTCCGCCCTTCCTGCATCATCATTATTATTTACATTCATATTCTGCCTTTCCTCCAAGGACCTCAAGGCAGCACATATGTCTTTGTCTTCCCTCTCCAATTTTATCCTCCCGATAAACCTGTGAAATAGTCTAGGCTGAGAGATTGTGACTGTCCAAAGACAACTACTGAATTTCATGGCTAGCAGGGATTTGAACCCAGATCTCCCCAATCCTGATCTAACCACCACACCAGCTCTCAGCCAATTGTCCACCGATATAAAAGCCAAGAAGTTTTTTTTTCTTTTTGCCAAAGCTATACTGAAGGCGCTATACTGAAATTGTTTGAAAGGGGAGTCAAATGTCCCTTCCACTTTTGTAAGACAGTTTCCCTGCAAAAATGTGTGTGAAATACCAGCAATATTGAGGGGACAAGAAAATTCAAAGGAAGTTTGGATGGGGTGGGTTTGGCTTGGCTGCCCAGGCTAGTGGCATTCCAGTTGCAATCTGGGACAGATGACCCCAGGAGACCAATCATGACTAAGGGAACCAAGTAGAGAGAAAAATAATTCTTTTCTACTCACTAACATTTTTTTTTGATCCTCTACTCCTTCTTTTCTCCGAAAATATGGTCCTCTCATAATGGGGCATTTCCGGGAGGCATTCAGTCCCAAATTGCAAAGGGAATGCTCTGGGCAAGCAAGCAAGCAAGCAAACATTTGGCTCACCTCCATGCCAAAGTAAATAGATTTCACTTGCCCCATGAAGATTAAATGAACCTTTAGGGGCATTTTTGCCCCAACCTCACCCCTTAAAGTAGCAAAAGTTTCTGGGCCAAATCTTCCAGCCCTGTACTAAATTGTCCTACAATATGTTTATCAACAGCTCTAAATATATCTCAGCAGCTGCATTGTGTGAAGTGGCAGGCTGTGGACTCCTTAGCATTCATCCGTGTACATGCATTCACCTACATGTGCCCTGGAGACGAGAAGCATCCACCACCTCTACGCACGGAGATTTAACTTCTAGAAACTCTGGGAAGAGAGCTGAACCCTGGAGGATGGCAGGCGTAGCAATTTAAATGAGATGTCTGCAAAAGCCAAAATAGGGGGTGGGGCTGTGAGAAGAGGGCCAGTAATTTATCAGCATCAGGTAGCAAAAAATAGGGTCTGATGCTGGTAAACAGCGACCATTAGAGCAGATGTCTCCATCCTCTCTCTTCTGAAGAATGGTTGTCTGTGGACTGATGCACACAACCACTCTGTGGTGCTTGCTGGCATTTTGCTGCCTGAGGGGAAGGACCAGATGACACACACGCCACATACAGAAGCCATCTGGACCGGTAGTTGAATCTTACTTCAACACTGGCAACAGGAGAGCATCTGCCACACCTGAGGCCAGCAGGCTAACTTAGGTGAGGTAACAAGGTAGGCCAGATGGCACATACAGCTCTGATATGGGAATGGTTAGGAAGTTACCCCTCTAGTAGGGTTGTCATATGTCCTGGAAAACCGGGATTGAACTGGATTCCAATCACTTCCAAAATGTCCCGGCCAGTTGGTCAGGAATCCCAGATTCAGAGTCCGAGAAATTCAGACACCCAAAATGGTGCCTTGAGCCTGCTCAGCAGAGTGGTAGCAGCAGAGAAAAAGACAGTTCAATCTGCCGCCTTTTCCAGAACACCCCTGCTCCTCCACAGGCTCAGATGAGTCACTCACCATGACTCACCTTATTGTGCCTGCAGCTGCGTGGAAGAACTACAGCAGGGAAAGGCACACGTGCTCTCCTCAGGCTGCATGAGTCCCATGTACTTGCAAAGGAGTTTGTGGTCAGAGCTTTGGGGTAAGCGCTGGAGCAGCTGGGTTGTTTGTGGGGGGAAAAAGAGAGTTTTGTGGGGTGTGTGAGGGAGGGAGGGGGGGAGGGGGAAGGATAGGAAAGGAAAGGAGGGAGGGGAGAAAGAAAAGCCCCCCCCCCAAAAAAATCATCCTTCAAATACCCATTTCCTTGGATTTGGGTTGCAAGCCTCAAATCTGTTACTTGGAAGTAAATTGCAGAGAATTTAAGATGTCTGGATTTACAGTTGTTGATGTTTTAAGTTAAAATTCCACTTTGCAAAAACGTGAAGTAGCTTTCCTTGTATACAGTTGTGTTATGTGTAGGCTGATCATATGAAAAGGAGGACAGGGCTCATATAACTTTCACTGTTGTAGAGAAAAGGGAATTTCAGCCAGTGTCATTTGTATGCAATTAGTTCCTGATGAAATTCCCTCTTTATCACAACAGTTAAAGTTGCAGGCACTATACTAGAGTGACCATATACAAAAGAAGGCAGGGCCCCTGCAACTTTAACTGTTGTGATGAAGAGGGAATTTCACCAGGAACTAATTGAATACAAATGACACTGGCTGAAATTCCCTTTTCTCTACAACTGTTAAAGTTACATGAGCCCTGTCCTCCTTTTCATATGGTCAGCCTAGTTATGTGTGTAGAAAAATATTTCTCAATTAAAAAGAAAGAAAACAACAGAAACATTACTTTGCAACAAAGCACAAACGCAAACTTTCATTTTAACTGAATAAAATACAGTTAAGGAGATTTTCATTTGGATTTTAAAAACAAAACCAAAAAATATACACGTAAGGGCACAATCCAGTTACTATAAACACTTTTATCTACCTAAACTTATGCATGTTTAATTAGAAATAATTTCCATAGAACTCAGTGGAACTTATTTCTGGGTAGACATGCAATAAGTCCCATTGTCTGCAGTGGGGCTTGAAAAGTACTTAACTTTCGTTGGATCATGCCTTAAGTTTAATTTGGGCTGTGGGGGGGGGGTGCCTTTTAAATATGTCTAAGAAAATCAACATTATTATCCTTGTTGTTATTTACAATTCATTTTGATCTTGTCAGCTAGTGGCACCGAACATGAACAGTCCATATTCTGCTAGAGCCACCACTTGAACACAAAGTAGATGGCTACTTTGGAGTTAAACGATATATTTTAATATTAATATTCTATGGTAGCTACTTGGGCAATTGGGGTGGGGATAAGTCTCCGTATTGAATTCTCCTCTAGCTTTTGAGAACTAGTGGAGAAATGTAATTTAGTGTCATTTTTTGTTTGATTGCTTAAATTTTTATTTGCCTAGTATTTATCTGCAGATGCTTAAGTATTTAGGCTGCAATCCTATACATACTTACCTGGGAATAAGTCCTATTTAGCTCAATAGAATTTATTTCTGAGTAGACACACATAGGATTGCACTGTTAGATAACTAAAGCTTACATAGCTTTCTTCCTTTCCCTAGACCTTTACATATTGCTCAGTTTTTAAAAAATCCTAGCCCCCCTCCCCCCTCCATAATTGTCCCAGTTTTGTGGATCCAGAATATGGCAACCCTACCCGCTACCCCCAGCATCTGCTGCCTGAGGCATTGGCCTCACTTGGCATAATGGTAAGGCCAGACAGGAGCCCTGTGGGTCTCTAATGATCTCTTGCATGCTGCTGCATGGAATTAAAACTGGGAGGGAAAACGCCAGAGATCAGAATTCCCCTGGTCCTAGGAATCGGATGGCCATGCTGAGCCAATACAGTGGTAATTACTGGCAAAATAGCTCCCAGGTGGGCTGAATTCCATTTGTGGCTAAGGGAAGCTGTCCAATGGCTCCTGTTAGGATAGCCAGATGCAACGGAAGACAGTGGTGTGGAAGAGGGAGTTACAGCAGGTGCAGCTTGCGTGAGGAGCTACACTTGCTGAAATTCCCTCTTTGACACAGCTCTTAAAGGTGCAGGTACCCTGTCCTCTGTTGTATCTGGCCACACTACTCCTGCTGATTTCTGGGTTCAATTAAAGCTGCTGCTGCTGCTGCTGCTGCTGCTGCTGCTAATAGCGTTTAAAGCCATAATCTGCCTGGATCCAACACATTGCCTTTTGCTGAATAACACCTAGTGTCTTTGGCAGCTTCAGAAATAAAATGTAACAATCGCTCTCAGATACCTATGGAACTTTGTCAAGACTACCATTGTGCCTTTGGCCTCCTCCACACGAGACGTTTAATGAGCCTTGAAGGCTCATTATAAATTTTACCTCCACACCAGCGGAGCGCAAAACGGGTGTACAGGCGCACTATCTCCCCGATAATGCGCATTTTCGAATGTGCGTTAAATAGTGACTTTTATTTTGCTCCGGCCGTTAAAGCGCATTTTCGCGGTGTGAACAAGCGATTATGCGCGTTAACTTCTTGTAAAGCGCTTTTTGGACATCAATTAATGCGCTTCGCCGCCTCTTGCCACCTCCCGTGCAGAGGGATTAGGAGTAAATGCGCCTCCGTGAAAATGCGCATAATCCCCGAACCGGGCGCAAAAGCGCATCCTTGTGGAGGGGGCCCTAGTCTCTGACCACCTGAGTCACAGACATGGGATGTGCAGATTGAATGTGAGGATAAAGAATTAGATTTTGGTAAAAAGAGCCTTTGGAAAGCCTTATGTGCATTTTCCTTATTATTATTATTATTATTATTATTATTATTGGAGCTGATGCCCAGGATGTTCCACCTGTGCCTGTCCATCATGGTGAGCAGTGCTGTGCTTCCCTGCAAAGTTCTCTTGCAACTTCTACCCAAATAACAGGCTCAACACAGCCCCTCTCTTTATTCTTGAGATGTGTTGTTGCCTGATGTTGGATCATTAAATGACGTCTCCCAAGCCCTGGCTTGTCAAATTTGCCAAGGAGTGAGGCTGCCTCTACAAGAGAGGTTTAATGCTCTTTCAAGGCGCTTTAAAAAATTTACCTCTACAAGAACGGAGCGCAAATCGGGCGTAGAGGCGCGTTATCTCTCCGATTATGCGCATTATTGAATGCACGTTAAACAGCGAGTTTTATTTTGCTCCGGCCGTTAAAGCGCATTTTGCCTATGTGAACAAGCGCTTATGCGCATTAACTACTTGTAAAGCGCATTTTGGTCATCCCTTAATGCGCTTCACCGCCTCTCGTGCAGAGGTATTAGGCGTAAATGTGCTTCTGCAATTATGCGCATAATCGCCTAACCAGGCGCAAAAGCGAATCCTTGTAGAGGGGACCTTAGTTACAGGTCACCAAACTCTTAACAACCCAGCTGTCCTAAATTAGCAGATCCACACATGGCTGTTTACTACTCTAATCATGCAAAATGGCATGGCACTCCTAGCAAACCCTCCATTTCTCTTCACCTCCCTCCCTCCCTTGCTCAGCTCTTCTTGGGTAGCTATGCCTGGACATTTCTCTTACGGTTTTGATTTTGCTTGATTCCCCTGTTCTGCTTTGTTATTCCCCCGTCTGCCCCCTCTGGTATGTGTTGTGAGTTCTCTTTTTTTGCTTGTCAGAAATTTCTTTTCCACTGTGTGGGCAGGAGACAGATTTTTTACTGTCTCAATTTTCATTCCCCCTAGTCTTTCCTTTTGCCCCTTTCCCTCTCTCTTTCTCTTCCTTTTCTCCCATCTCCCAATCCTCTTCTCTTTTCATTCTTTATTTTCCCCCACCTCTTCTGTTCTTCTCTTTCTCTCCTCCTGCTTTCAGTCTTCTTTTCTCTTTCTATTACCAACAATGTCTCTGGAATGATATCACAGCCTAGTTCTAGGAGCCATGCATGTTATTCAAGGTAAGGGCTTATTTTAGCTTTTGCTGTTTGCAGTGATGGCTGTCTGGAGTAGATTGCTAGCTTTCTAAAAGTAGACAATGTCTCTTTAATATATATATTTGGTGGGGGTTGTATACCTTGTAAAAGGAATGTTAGACGGAGCTAATTTTAGTCTAATGCTGCTACCTGTTGGGGAAGAATGGATGGCTTTGAGGTTCCCCAATCTCCCTTTGACCGGAATGTGGCTTTATTTTGCGTATTACCGCACAAATAGATTTTAATCTCTACTGAATTTTACCTTCCTGCCTCTGGTGGCTTTTTGTTTGATTATTTCTTTTGTGGTAATGCTAGGAACTCTAGAAGTCTACATGGGTGTTTTATATTAATCTTGATGGAGGTACGCAGAGATATAGCAACCTTGCAAGAGGTAGGAACCTTAGAGGTTCTTTGCAATTCTTCTCTATGTGTTTTCCCTGGAGTATGTTCTCTTTTATACTGTGTGAGTATTGGGAGGGGGTGCTCCTGTTACTTTTTCCTGCCTTCTTTTACATATACAGATCCGCGTGCTCTTTTCTCTCTGTGTTTTGCTTTGAATAAGTTTTTAAGAGGAACTTTTACAAGGAGGATTCTTTGCAACACAGGGAGCTTTGCTGTTTTCTGGCTGGAGAAAGTTTTTATTAAGGTAGCCTTGGTGCATTTGGAGGTTACTCGGTTATTTAAGGTGGATCCTGTTAAGGTGAGCTGTGGCTAACAAATCCAAAGTCTTAGAGGAATGGCTGGATGACTGGATGCTTTTAAGAACCTGCAGAATGAATGGGAAGTAGTCCTCCATCGGTTACTTGACTTCTTATGTTTTAGCTTGCCTTGCCCCCCATCCCCCAAGATCGCATCAGGTAGCAGTTTGATTGATTAATTGTTCATTTGGTTTCATTCACAATTTTTTGGACCTCCATTCATTGGGGCTCCCAGAGAGAGCTTTTGGACTAATTCATGTCACATTACTACCATGTGCTTTGTACAAGAGTTCCCATCGCACCATATGTGAATCATTTCCCTTGTTGTTGGGTGAATCAGTGTTCTGAAAGCTTTTTGCTTGATCTCTCTGAACTCTCAGTACAATTTGGGGATGGATTCAGGTATGCCATCCTTCTGGGCAATTGTACCATAAGGTAAGAAACCACAATATTCTGTGCAGCATAACCTTGAAGAGTTTGGCTCTGGATTTCAATATTATTGTTGTTTTTATTAATGTACTCTGTTCTTCCTTGGCAGAAGAGTCAAGATACTGGCCCTGGCTAAGGAGGTCTGTCCCCTGAGAGGCCCGTACCCACTAAGGCTCTTGCGAGCCAAGCCTCTTGCTGCTGCCTAGCACTGGCATGCCCTTTGTGAGGGGGCGGGTCGGGTCACACTTGCCCCAGGTCTCACACAACTGGGATGGGAGGGTACAGCAACACTGATAGATAGACATTACTGTATTGTTAATCCCAAAAGAGAGAACTAGGCTAGATCTGCATTATTGTTATTATTTACCTTTCTATACCGCCCCATAGCCGAAGCTCTCTGGGCAGTTTTCAAAGATTAAAACATTAAACATTAAAATCAATATACAAAATTGAAAACTATAAAAGCATAAAAACAGACAACAGACAAAGACAATATACATTGAAGTATATTGAAGTAGCGGTATTGAAGCGCACTAGCAACTATTAGGGCACAATCCACATTCCATATACCGCTTTCATAGTGCTATTTCCTGCTTTTCACGTTCATCATGATTTGGCACGAGGTTTAGATCTGTGCCTAGTCTTAAAATACTAAATAGTTTTATTCTATAAGTTCTCTCTTTTTGGATTTCCTGTGGATGCTTTCCAGTTCTCTCATATTTTTTTCTATTGCTGCATTGTTACCACTGTTCCCCCCTGCCCCCCCCCCCTGAATGCCACTTAGGTGTGCACTGTTAACCTAATGGGGGAAATCATAAAGCAAACTCCATGATAGGGTGGTAATGTCCCTTTGCTATGAATTGACTAAGTAAGACACACCTTAGAAACACAAGTTGTAGTTGGTAGCTAGTGCATCAGCAATTCAACTTCAGGTGCTCCCAGAGCAGACTTTTATTGAGCAATTGCCCTGCCTCATTCTTAGAATTTTTGGGGGGTGGGGTGGAAACATTAACCTCATCCATTTGTAATTCTCCTGGGTTTTCTGCCCACTTTCTCCATCCTTTTTTCTTAGACCACTTAAGATGGAATAGCAGCACAATACCTTTTGATTAGTAGCACTAGGAAGTAGGAACTGTTTGTCTGGAAGTATTCCCCAGTGTCAGAAGACCTTGTTGTAAAGTTGTTGTAGTCAACACATTATAAGAGATGATTTAAATCGGCATTTAAATCAGCACTATCAAACTTCCTACCTATGTGCCAGATCTAGCCAATGGGGCAATTTTTATTTAGTCTTTAGGTCCTCTGCCAAATTTTAATCATGGCATGGTAAAAAATCTTGCCTACTGTTTTTCTCATAAGGAAACATTTTTTTCAAGTTGTAACAAACAGAACTCTTCTTTTTCTTTTGTATGTTATTTGAAATTGTACGTAGTCCTGTCCTTGAGCATATACATTTCCTAAACTGTAAAGCCCTTACTGGTAGATGGCACAAATGCTTTTATGGTGCTTGACCCATTATGGGGAGAGTGAGGTTGCTCAGCAAACTAGACTTCCAGCCCTTGAACCACAGTCTGGAGAATTTAAGCTCACCACGACCACCATCACAGGAAGATGACCGGCCTTGTGCTAAACCCTTTAGATGTGTATCCAGCACTTCCTGAAGCCAAAAACATGAAGCACTTTTGAGACTGATGCACCTTGGCAGTTTTCAAATTGTTTTGCCGATTCTGCCCCGCAAAAGGCTCCCTCCGTTCATTAGAGTAGGGCAATTCCAGGGCAGTTGCTGTGGCAAGCTCTACCTGGTGCTGGCAAGTCTCCCCTCCCTTCTTTGCCAGTAAGAATAACTGGTACCGTAGAAGAGTTTAGAGAAGACCAAAGACACTGTGGGGCTTAAGGCGGAAAATCTACTGCTGCCTAGGCCTTAATGGGATGGCTTATCCAAGAGGGCCCATGCCCAAAACACAGAGCACCTGTCTGCATGCAGAAGGTCCTAGGTTTAATCTCTGGCATTACCAGTTGAGGAAAATCTTGTAACACGGGTGAGACTCTACCTGAGGTCTACTCTGCCATTCAGAGTAAACAGTGATGGGGTAGATATAGGCTGATTCAGTGTGTAAGGGATGTACCCACAGATTTTCAGCAGCCAGTAGAGCCTGATTCTTCAGCTATCATTGCTGTCATTCCTCCCAATCCTCATAAGTCAGGTTCCTAAGAGGAGGCAGTTCAGTCTTACTCCAGGTACATTTATCCATGCAGTATTTAATACACAGTTGACTCACCTTAAGGAGGTTGTTTCTTAACCACTTCCTCTTCCTTTGTTTAAATTGCCTCAGTTCCTTAATTCTCAATTCTTTAAAATTTGGTAAGGGAGGGTGGATGCATTCGTTCTGTCTTGTTCTGAGGGAGGGAGTTATCATTACTTTTGGATCAGATCTTCCCTTTGAAGATTTTTTTTTGTCCTGAGGTGACATTTTAAAAAAAATGTTCTTGGTCATAAAAATAAGCAAGATAAATTTGCAAGAGCTGAGCTGCCGTAACTTATATCTACTTTCAGAAAAGAAGCAATTGTTTCATTTTAAGAAGTGAGGCTTAAAGGTCAAGTAACACAGGAGATGACAGTAGGTGTGTCACAATACTTTGCAGAACAAGAATGAATCCATTCATTTTCATTTGTGATTAATCCAATCATTGTATTCACTTACGCTCTGCATAGTTATGTGACACACACTGTTTCTCGCCTTGGCTAAACTTTTGGCTTCACTTTGTCAACAAAAGCAATACTTTTTCTTCTTTCTGTACTCATGGTGTATGTCTGTGCCTGTACGTGTGCACTTACACACATGCACACAGGGCCGTGCAAAGGGGGGGCAGTGGGGCCAGTTGGCCCAGGTCCCACGATTTTGAGGGGGCACTCTGATGAGGAGGTCCCCCCCAACTTCTGCTACTGCTTCTGTAGCGTAAGAGGCCCATTGAGAAGCGAGGAGCTCGCCTTGCAGAAACAGCACAGAAGCTGTCCGTCATGAATACCACAGACAGACTACAAGCTCCAGAGGGGCCATATGCCACATGCGGTGCGGGAATCTATGTGCCTAAGTTGCGACGATTGTCGTTACTGCGTCTCTTCCCTCCATCTTCTTCATGGTATATAATCTCTGGAGCGGAGGGTGAGGTCATGATGATGATAGTTATCAATGATAATGATGATGATGATACCGTGAGGGTGATGATGATAATGTTTGATAATGATGAAGGACTGTTCTGTTGTTGTTGCTTCTGTTTGTACAGCAACTATGAATAAATGTGAATTTCTGATTCAACACTGAGGTGTTGTAGAACAGGTTTAATATGAAGGTGTTACGTAGAACGGACATGTTTGTGGGCACATGGCCCTCTTGGGGCAGCCATGTTGTCCTCCTTTTTTGAAATGTGGGGAGGGGGCACACACTTCCCACCTGGCCTGGGCCTATGACCAGCTCTGCACGGTCCTGCACACACACACACACACACACACACGCTTCTACTTGCTCAGGTGACTATTTCATGCATCTGGAACAGTGGGCTCTGGACCATAAATGGTCTTTGTTAGTCTTAGTTGTTGTTGTATTTACTAGAACAGACTAACACGGCTACTTCTCTGGAATCTGGTGCTGTGGAAGCCGTCTAGACACAAACTTGATTTTCCTTCTATAATCTGTTTTGTCTCTATCAGTTTAGAAACATTGATCTGCATGCCAGAACCCAACCACATTAGCATGCTTTGACCCTTCCCTCCCCCCCCCCCAGGTCCTCCATATTGGGTGGAGAGCTGTGTTGTTTTACCAAACTTTAAAAAAGTTCGCCTGTTGTTCGTTGCCCTTTTTCATTTCCTATTGGTCTGTGCAAGCCTATCTAAGGGAACTACCTCGAGGGCCCTTTGAGTTGTGATAACTGTGATGTGATGAATAACTGTTCCCAAGGCTGTAGCTCAAGAGTTATTCCTTTTGTTTCTGTGACTCTCCCAGCTCCTGTCCTGTCCCTTCCCTTACAAAACGGGGTGCTTTGGGGAAGACTGGCTTCCCTTTCCTTCCCTCCCTTCACTCAGATGCAGCACACAGTAACATTTGTTCTCCCGCCTTCTCTTGACTCACTGGAATATAGTGGACCATGTTAAATGTATTTTTTTGCCCTGGGCTACCTTGGGTTTAGCTTATCTTGCTCACACATGCTCTCTGCTTATGACACATCACAATATGAGATATTTAGGCTAATTAGTTTAGGGGTATTTAGGCATATTTAGAGGGCTCTGGAATTCTGTACTAAAGTGACCCCAATTCTCCAGTCCAACCTATAAAATGCAACAGGCCCTATAACAAATGGAATAAATTGTGTATGCTTGCATAACTTGGTTAATTTGCATGATCTGCAGCTCAATCCCACAAATATTTCCTGGGATGTAATTATCACAGATGTCCTTGGGGCTTACTCCCAAGTAAATTTGAATGGGATTGCAACATTTGTCAGTAACGGGGGGGGGGGGGTTCCTTGCCAAATTTGAGTTTTGTTTAATCTATGAATTAGGGAAGATTTTGTTCTCAGGGTGTTAGGGGGAAGTAGATACACAGGAGCAGAGGGGAAGGATTTCAGCACCATGGAGAGTAGCTAAGTCTTTTCCTGAATGAAGAACACCATCTTTTAATGGAAGAATGCCCCCATTTCAGCCATATTCACAAAAGACAGTAAGTGTGGGATTTGATTGTTTTTGCATTTCTAATGTCTGAAAAAATATTTTTAAATCTACGTTGGCTATAATTTCAAATTAATTGATCTAAAACTTTCCATCTCATGTTAAAAATGCACAGTCCAGTGTGCGAAAACACTTTCAGATTGACATTCTAGACAATGTAATTTCCCAAATCAGTACTACAGCTGCTCTCATATCACCTCCCGCCAACAGTTTATCTTACCAGTTTTTGTTTGTCAATTATTCCACCATCAATTGAAGTGTTTACCTGTCTTTGACTGTCTGTCTCTCTCATACAGAGGGGGAAACTAAGTTATGATGGTGGTGGGGAAAGATTATTTAGTCTTCAGTGAATGCTACCTGATTTTACGGCTTGGATTTCACTGTGGGGGTAAACTTACATCAAACTTCAGGTGTGGGCTCACATAGTGGAATAACCCTCCCCCCCACACGAATCCTTGCACATAAGGAGAAGGCAAGTCTAGAACCCTTCCCCCAGACATCTGTTTTATATGGAAGAACAGGAGCAAGAGGAAATGTATGGAGAATCATTGCATGATGTGATCCCTTCACGTTCAACAGGCATTTCTTTACTATCGCAGTGAGAACTAGACCTATGTTAAATGCAGACTTCTACATTTTCTGGCGTAATTGCGACTTGTCTCACTTTCACAATTGTAGCGGTCTATAGAGCTTGGGGGTTGGGAGAAGCCGAGTCTAATTTTAGTTAGCTTAATACTTTACTCAGTTCTTTACCTGAAAATGGGAACTGTGATAGTTATTGCCATGAAAGAATTGAGATTTATAGCATGCTATCTGCATGGCAATAGCTACATACAAATACCTTGGTTCAATAGATTCTAACACAGTGTGTGTGGACAAGAATTGGCCTTGCAAGAATGGGCTAATTTGTGTGGTTTACTTTTTACATATATATAATTAGAATCCCCATAGCATTCCACTGATGCATTTTAAATTTACAAAGAAAAGTTCATATTTAGAGACTCTCAACAGTTAAGGCATAATGCTTTTGTGTTCAGTGACCCTGAGGATGCACTCTTGCTTAAGAAGTACTTTGCAGGATCAGACCAAGGGCTACCTAGACCAATGTTGTTTGCTAAAATCCCAGGAACCAGCAGGTGCTGGGTGACCATTGGAAACTGACCAGTGGTCTGCCTTTTGCTCACTCCCCAATTAGATTACCCATGGGCCTTTCCAATCCCCATGTTTCTATATTGACCAGGGTACACTCAGCCTTAAGAATGTAAGAAGAGTCATCCTGGATCAGACCAAGGTCCATCTAGTCCAGTATTCTGTTCACACAGTGGCCCATGGAAAGCCCACAAGCTGTGTGAAGAAGTACTTTTCAGTAAAGTCAACTGCAATATCTTAAAGGTATAATGGGACACTTTTCATTAACATTCCAAAGTTAGATTTTCTTCTGTGAACTAGAATCTGGAGCAAGTTGGGTGAAGAGAGGCTTCTGGATATACTGCCAACAGATATAGTGTTGCTTTCTTGGAAGGTACCACTTTCCTCGCAACCGATCAGTTGTTCTAGCCTATGCTAGAGGGCATTATGCTGTTCAATGGGATGTGAAATTGCAGCCTGTAATCTAGGAATCGGGCCAGCTTGAATAATTACACTTTTTCTTAACAAATACCCCTATAGTGTGTGGCGGCATTGTCTAAAGAAATGTATTTTATTCACCTCCTGCTGGAAACATCTGTGTGGTTGTTGTTGAATAGCTTTTGTGGCTGATGATGCATGCCAGGGCAGCTTTTACCTAAACTCCATCTCAGATGCCAGATATTGCTTTAAGCCTAGTGCCCACCGCTCCCTCCGGTGGTTAGTAGTGCATCTTCGGGTCACCATACCATATGTCTTTCCTGGCACACAGAGCAGCCCCTCCATTTGCACAGCCACACCTTTCACTAATAATTTACTTAGTTGCTTCTTGGGAGACCACTGCTTTGCCTTGCTTCCTAGGGATGTTCAGGAGAAGATGTGAAGGCCTGAGGAAAAAACCAGGAAAAATAGGTGGGGGGAGGAACAGATTTTTCTATTTTTTTCCAAGATCCATTTTTGTTTTTTTCTGCAAAATTGGACACTTTGGGATAATGGAAATGTTTTTAAAACCTCTCTGCACAGTTATTTCTTATTAAAATTATTGCATGTTGTATGTTTTGGGATGCTCCAGGTCATGCTCAGTTTCCTAACATGTGAATAGAATCACCATATGATAATATGGAAGAAAATATATATTCTTGACAGTTTAGGTTTTGTTCTGCCAAGTCCTATGTTTTTGGACTTGGTTTCCTCTGTCTCCAGTTCTTCCTACTTCTTCTGTCTTCTAGGATGATTCAGATGTTTCAGGGACTACTTGCTGAAGTTCCCTCTGGTCAGATATAGAGCTCCATCACACCAGTGGTTTAACTCACTCTTGCCACACCTGGCATCTGGTTTTGCAATGCAAGATTCACATGATGTTGTTCCTGCCCTGCACCCATTTTGCCTCTTTTCCTATGTTTTGCATATTATTTTGGTGCGGGGAAAGTCTGGATTATTTTCCCCAAGCAACTTTAATGCATTCGTGCCACCACAGCCTCAAACACCAGGCCTAGACGCGCACATCCCTCTCAGGCTAAGCACCATTACTTAAATACCTGAGGGAAGGGTAAAAGATACACCACTTTTCCCTTATAACAGAGGGGAAAAGGGTATTAAGGTTTTGAAAAAGGTTCTCCTGTGAGTATATTGGCTGAAGGTGTCATGATATGTGTTTCTTTATAAACTAAGAGAGCAGGTTACAAAGCCAGGCTGACACGTGGTTTGTGGTAGCAAAAATAAAAGAAACAGTTTATTGTTGTTTACAGTTCTTTCAAAATCAATTTCAAACCTGCCTATTCTTAATACTTCTAATAATCTTACTAATAATCCTAAATCCTTAAAATACTCTATTGAATTTCTCTTCATACACTCCTGACCAGAACACACTGCTATCTTCCACCTAACTACCCTCCACCCCACCAACACTCTACTAACAAACTCCTCCCTCACACAATATATACTCCTCCCCCCTCCCTTTTCCAGCATCACCAGCCACACTCTCCAAACACACTAACCCAGACATACCTAAGGAGACAGAAATGTGGGGTATCGCCAGAGCATCCTTAAGCCTTCATGTAGTGCTGTCTCCTCACTTTTTCCTTTGTTGGGGGTGTGTGCTTTGAATGGAGTCTTGTTGACGAAAGGGGAGGGCAGAGCGGTTCTCCTCCTCCAGCACACTGTGTTAAATGTTCGAATGAATGGACTTTTTACTGCTCCAACTCCAATCTCCTTGCCTGCAGCTCCCTCATTTTTAAAGATAAAGAGATGAAACGTGGGACCTTGGGAGCTCTTAAGTAGAGCTTTCAGCATGCCAAGTTTGAATCAGATTGGTTCATTCCTTGATTCTTTAGGAATTTTTTAATTTGTCCCCCTTAAACCCTTTTCCTGGTAGTCCACCAATATGAAAGTTCACCTGTTTGCATATGTGAAGGATCTATTTACTTTTCCTTTGATCATGTGAAGCTGTGCATTGCCAGTTCATAAAATAGAGTTCTGCTGGTTCCCTTACTCAAGAGTAAATCCCATTGATTTCAACTGTATTTACATCCAAGTCATTCTAAAATCCAATGCATGCTTACCTTTGAGTAAACCCCATTGAACAGAGAGAGACTTACTTCTGAGTAAACACCTATAGAACTGACTTTTAATAGTGTGGACACTCAGAAGCTTTTTTTAAAGTCTAAAACAGCAAACTGGAAAGAAGGGCTCTGCAACCCTATGTTTACTTCTGTCCATTAACGACAAGAACCAATGAACTGGAGGGGGAAGATGATGAAGGGGTGAGGTGGGGCAGGCACAATAGCAGCGGGAGAGCAAACAAGTGAAAAGAGAGTTCACCGTTATAACTATGATCGTGAAAGGGTGGAGCGCTTGCAGCACTTATAAAATGGCAGTGAAAAACGCGGCGGCAAACCAGGGGGAAAAATAGGTGTGATGGAGCTCTAGGAATCTAAAATGTGTTAAGTATAACTTGGTGTGCTCATAAAATTAATAATGTTTGGCAAATTAAAGTTTAAAAGTATAGTTCAGACAATTACAGTTTTACCGAGTTTGCTTTTAAAAGTTTTCCAGTATAATGATGATTTTATACATAACATAACTTTAGGAATGTAAAGACTACTGGCTTGTGTTCCAAAGCAGCCTTCCCTACAGATGTTTTGGATTACAATGCCCAGCATTCTTGACCAATGGTCATCATGCCTGAGGCTGATAGGAGCTCTAAACCAGAATATCTGGAGGGCACCAGGTTGGGGAAGGCTGTCCTAAAGCAACAAAGTGACTTTAGCTTTGTGAACAGTGCTTAAAAACAGGTATTGTTTATTATTCTATTTTCCCCAAAATTTCCATTTCCCCCTGAAAAACCAGGGGAAAACATTTTTTCTCCCATGGCTATAAAATTTTCAGAAATTGTACAACTCTAATCAACACTTCAGACTTAGACTGCTTTAACATTTGGTGTCCTACCAGAACCTTTCATGACTGCAGTTGGGGGGAGGGGGCTGTATTAATAAAGTATAGCTTCCAAATCGTGTGAGGTACTTGTTCTTCTCTATTCAGCACTGGCTAGGCCTCATCTTGAGTACTGCGTCCAGTTCTGGGCGCTACACTTCAAGAAGGATGCAGACAAGCTGGAGCGTGTTCAGAGGAGGGCAACGCAGATGATGAGGGGTCTGGAAACAAAGTCCTATGTGGAGAGACTGAAAGAGCTGGGCATGTTTAGCCTACAGAAGAGAAGATTGAGGGGAGACATGATAGCACTCTTCAAATACTTGAAAGGTTGTCACACAGAGGAGGGCCAGGATCTCTTCTCGATCAACCCAGAATGCAGGACACAGAATAATGGGCTCAAATTACAGGAAGCCAGATTCCAGCTGGACATCAGTAAAAACTTCCTGACTGTGGCTGCCTCTACAAGAGAGGTTTAAAGCTCTTTCAAGGCGCTTTAAAATTTTTACCTCTACAAGGAGGGAGCGCAAATCGGGCGTAGAGGCGCGCTATCCCTCCGATTGTGCGCATTATCGAATGCGCGTTAAATAGCGAGTTTTATTTTGCGGCGGGATGTGCTGCTGCTGCTGCTGCTGCTCGCTCCCCCGCTCGGCTCCTGGCTTCCCTAGCCGGCTCCTCTGGCTCCATCTTTTGCCTTCCTCGCCCACCCACGTCCCTCGGCAGACAGCAGGGGGAGACCCCGGCCGGCCTCGGCCAGCCCCTCCTTCCCTCCCTCCGGCGGGGGAGGGCGAAGCAGCCAGGCACGCAGGCAGGCAATGGAGCGGAGCGCTGAGGCTGCAGCCAGCACGCGCGGGAGAGCTTCGCGTGGCCGAAGAAGGGGTCGCCCTGCCGCCGCCCCCCCCTCTCCCCGCCGCTGCCGCAGCTCCCGCCGGGAAGGAGATGCTCCCCGTCCAGCAGTGACAACTCCTCCCGGCTCCCCTGAGCGCCCCCCCCCCCCGGTTTCTTGCCTTTGCGGAGAGAAAGGCCGGCGGAGGACTCTCGCTGCCCCCTCCGCTGCTCCCCGGCCGAGATCGGCTCCTGCCTCCGGGGGTCTTGCCTCCTCCCTCCCCTCTCCCTGCCTGCCTCTCGTGCAGAGGTATTAGGCGTAAATGCGCTTCAGGGATGAAGCGCATAATCACTTAACCAGGCGCAAAAGCGAATCCTTGTGGAGGGGGCCTGTTAGAGCAATACGACAATGGAACCAATGACCTAGGGAGGTGGTGGGCTCTCCCACACTCGAGGCATTCAAGCTGGACAGCCACCTGTCAGGTATGCTTTTTGTAAACCGCCCAGAGAGTTTCGGCTATTGGGCAGTATAAAAATGCAATAAATAAATAAATAAATTTAAGGTAGATTCCTGCCTTGAGCAGGGGTTTGGACTTGATGGCTTTATAGGCCCCTTCCAACTCTACTATTCTATGATTCTATGGTTAGGGATCCTCGCCAAACTACAATTCCCAGGATGCTTTGGCTGCAAGCCCTGGCAGTTAAACTAGTCCAAACTTGATAAGATGCTTGTAGCAAAGGTATGCCCTTAGAGAAGCTTGGCATGGTACTGATGCAGATTGCAGCCACAAAATTTCTAACTTTGTTATGGGTCACACATGGGGCAGTGCTGAGGTTAGCCATGCTGACTGGTGATGATGGGAGTTATAGTTAAAAATAATAATCTGGAGAGCACCAAATTGGGGAAGGCTGCTGTACGGAAGTCTCTGGAATATTTTAGCTTCAGGGTGAGCGCGACAGGCACAAACATGTTTGGTTGCCATTGCTGAGTTACTCTAATCTCAGGGAGAGCAAAGGCTTTCTGGGAGGGATACTTGCTTCCCCCCACCCAGCGTGGTACTAACTACGGCAGGCAACTAGGACTTACACAGTTTAACAACAATATCAGTGTGTTTATCCTGGAGAAATACACCAATGAGATATTGAGGGATTTGGATCCCTTAAATGTAAGGATTTAGTTGGTTTTTAATCATAATAAATTAACACAAGAAATGTAAAAAAAAAAACCACAAAGACTCGGAAAAGAGGTGACAGTTTAAGATCTCTTGGGCTGGGAAAATATCAGTTGTAAAAATTAATGTTTTACTAATATTCCATTGCATATACCCCCCCCCCCCATCAATTATAACGAATTAGCTAAAATTGAAATTAACGTTTTATGGGACGTGGGGAGGAAATCAAGAATGGTTGCCATTTTGTTATTTTCAAACTGGAGGTTTAGTTTTTCTTTTCTTGTATAAAAAGGTATTATGACCTGGCCACAGTGTCCCATCATGGATTTTGGTTAACTTCTGAAAAGCTTTCAGTCCTCAAACAGTACAATCTTCCAATAACTATCAAAAGTGCTCTTTGGCATTGCACTAAATTTGGCCAAAATGCTGTTAAATCAAATCCTTGTTCAAGAAATGTGTTTACTATATCAAGCAGGTGTAAATATATATATATATAGTCCTGGACTGTATTCAGTCCATTAAGGCTGCAATCTTGTATACACTTTCCTGGAAGTAAAGCCCCATTAAGCTCAGTGGGGATGTAATTTCTGAATAGACATGTACTATGGTCTGACTCACTATAAGGCAGCTTCCCATGTAAGTTGGAAAGGGATTTAATGAGTGGTGTCACCAAAGGTATCGAGCCAGATTTGAAAGTGAGTTCCACAGCAAACGTTGTGCATGAATGTTAAATCCTTTCTCAATCCTTTCTCAATGGTATTTAACACTATTATCTAAAGGAACGCCTCCTCCCATATGTACCTGCCCGGACCCTAAGATCATCTACAGGTGTCCTTCTCCATGAGCCCCTGCCAAAGGAAGTGAGGCAGGTGGCCACTAGGAGGAGGGCTTTCTCCGCTGTGGCACCCCGGCTGTGGAATGAGCTACCCAGAGAGGTTCGCCTGGCGCCTACTTTACACTCTTTTCATCGCCAGGTGAAGACCTTTTTATTCTCCCAGTATCTTAACAGTTAAATTAACTCAATTTTAATCCTTGCTGTTTTAAATTTGTATTTTAATCTGTATTAATTCCTGCTGCTTGGTTTTATTCTGGTTGTGTTTTTATATTGTATGTTATTTTGTGTTTTTAGATTGTGGCTTGTTTTATATTTTAAAAATGATTTCATGGTTTAAATTTTTGTGAACTGCCCAGAGAGCTTCGGCTATGGGGTGGTATAAAAATGCAATAAATAAATGAATAACACCATTAAGGTTTAATAAAATGTATACAGGACTAAATGATAGATGCTGGAGATGCAATCTGCCCAGAACAGATATATTCCACAATTTTGGGGTGTGTCCTAAAATAAGAACACATCAAATGCACCAGGGGTACTTTTTGATGGCTTATTCATGCCTCATTGAATGCGCACTTGTGGCATTTCGGATAGACGAGTGGGGCGCTCCAGTAATGCGCATTTTCGAGGTGTCGATTTACCCCAACTTTAAATTTTTCTTCTCAGTTAGAGCGCAGTTTCGTGATGTGACCAATGTAGTGACCATTTGGTTTAATGCTTTAGTGGGTGTAGTTTGGAGGGCAGGGCTGGTGATGTCATGAGTGAATGACTGCCCCTTCTCTTCCTCTACCTGGCTACCCCTCTCACTTCTCCATCCACTTGTTGAGTTCCTGCACAGAGATATTTTTGCCTTGATGCATCGTTGACCATCGTGATAGAGACACTTGTGAAAGGAAGGGGAGTTTCTTGGAAAAAGGAAATTCGCTGTTCAATGATTGCGTTGAAACAATTACATTTTTGGGTATACTTTGAGGGGGTTTTACTATTGACTTTAATGGGAGCAGGAACATGTATCCCTAAAAACACAATCTTCAATGCTGTAATGAGCCAAATACAACCCTCAGCCTTAGCGGTGGCAGCCTATTTTGTTTTCAGCTGGGGTGAGTGGGGGGTGGCTACTGGTTTCAACCTCTCTTCCATCATTCTCAGTAAAGCCTTCCATTGTACGTACACACACACACACACACACACACACACATATTCCCATCACAGCCATTGCAGGAAATGGGTGTGTGAGATGAATCGGGGAGAAAAGGACAAGGTCGGGGAAGATCAATTGGAGACCTGCGGCTGAGGATGGAATGCAGAGACTACTCCAGTAAACCCTATTTTCTTCTTCCCTCCCCCCTCTCTTGCTTTACCGGTTTCCCCCCTCCTCTCTTTGAAAATGGACTGTTTATTGCGATCCAAGAATTTTGTACCAATTCTCAGTAGCAAATGAGATTTAAAAAAAAAAAAAAAAACACCACTGACAATATATTTTTTTAACAAATGACTCCATCATGGCAGGGCAAGTATGCATGTCCAAACTTTAGAAATCATGTTCACATGCAAAGTACCGCGAGATCGCAATAGGGCAGTGATAACAGGTAACCAACGGCGGGAAATTCAGGTGGGCAGGGGTAACCAATGGTGGGAAATGCAGGTGGGCGGTACCAAAAGCCACTAGGGCGGTACTTTCCTCAGCTTTTCCTCGCTCAAGGCTCAATCTATGCTCCAACTATGCTGCGAATCTACGCATATAAACAATTGTAAAGTGCCGTATATAGAACCACTAATTCAACTTCATGGCTATCGTCTATTGCTAAAGCCGCAAATTCGAATAAAGGAAACTGTGCAACTTCGGAGAAGCAGGCATCAAACCGCTGCCATATAGAGGTGGCCCACGATATGTATTGCCGATGGATCCATCAGTGATACTGTTTTGTTTTGTAAAAATGTAGTTCTGTCAGAAGACCCTGAAGTGATGGTTCATTTATTAACAGCTTCATGTTAAGCTATTTAGTTCAGAATAGAAAAAAACATTAATCTTCCCTCTTTGAATGAGTGGCTTCTTAGAGTTTGGGACATGGCTTATATCAGGGGTTCCCAACACTGTGTTCGTGGGCGTGATGGTGCCTGCAGAGATCTCCAATTGTGCCCATGAAGCTCTGTTCTCCCTGCCGCCTTAAAAAAAGTGTTTTAAGAAAAACCTTGGAAAATGTTAGGGCCCTCTACTTTCTCTCCTTTTCTTGCCTCTAGCCTTCCTCTTTCTCTTCCTGCTACACCTTTACCTTGCTATTTGCCCCTCCCTCCCAGCCTCTAACCTTGCTATTTCCACCGCCCCCGTTCTTTAGCTCACTTTTGATTGGCCAGGACCACGCAGCAGCCATTATGTCAAAAAAGACATTGTAGAACTGGAAAAAGGGCAGAAAAGGGCAACTAAAATAATCAAGGGGCCGGACCATCTCCCCTATGAGGAAAGGTTGCAACAGCTGGGATTGTTTTGCTTGGAAAATAAGGGCGGCAAGAGGAGGCTTGATAGAGATATACAAAATTATGCATGATGTGGAGAATATGGATAGGGAGACATTTTTCTCTTTCTCTCAAAATACTAGAACCCAGGGTCATCCCATGAAGTTGATTGGTGGGAAATTTAAGGACAGATAAAAGAAAGGACTTCTTCACACAGTGCATAGTTAAACTGTGGGGTTCACTACCATAAGATGTACGATGACTACCAATTTGCATGGCTTTAAAAGAGGGTTAGACAAATTTTTGGAGCGGAAGGGTATCAATGGCTACTAGACTTAGCTGTGTGCTACCTCCAGTATCAGAGGCAGTTAGCCTGTGTACACCAGTTGCTGGGGAACATGGGTGGGAGGGTGTTGTTGTATCTGTGTCTGCTTATAGATTTGTTGTCGACATATGAACAGAATGCTGGACTAGATGGATACTTGGTCTGATCCAGCATGGCTCTTATGTTCTTATGTTAGTCATGTCCTCCATGGAAGCCATTTTGTGGTGGCACCCACAGCAGTTTCTCAAATTTCCAAATGTCCCAAGGGACCAAAAGGGTTGAGGACACCTGGCTTATATGGTCTAACTAACTCACAATTAGAGTAAGGGAAGGAAGATTATGAGATAACCATTTCATTGAAACATGGAGTTAATTCATTATGTATTGGAATAACAAAGTAAAAGACACAGTTCAGTCATTTGCTTTATTAGGAACTAGCTGATATATCCGGCGTTGCTCGGGCCCCCTAAGATTTGTATGTCTGCAAGGTAATAATTTACAGTACTAGGCCTGTGAGTTAACTTCTAAATGAATTAAATTTGTTTCTTTTTTCCCTCTCTAACCCTCATGACAACCCTACACGGTAGGCCGGTGCTAGGCCTTTGAGGTAATTTTAAAACAAATTAAATTCATTTCTTTTTTCTCTCTCACCCTTGACACATGGCCAGGGCCATCTTGAAGCCACCACCATGATTTCCCTTTTCTCCTCAGAAAGCAAAAATTACAAATCCCGGCATGCCTTTATCATGGTGCCTGACTTGCCCAATAGGAGTCCTGTAGCCAAGGTTCATAGGAAGTGAAGTTCGGCTGAGTCAGTCCTCACTGCACTGTGCAATCAGTGTCGGTAGGTAGGCCATGAGGGAGCTGGCCAACTAACTGACTGATGGTTTGCTTGCTCGTTGCCATTGGTGACGGGCCTGGAGCTATGCTCTCTTCTCTCCAGTTCCTGATGGTGCCTAGGGACTGAGGCAGCTAGCCCCAGGCACTCTCCCTACAGGCCCAGGATGGCGAGCCACTTCCAGATGATGGCCGCCAAGGCCCGTTAAGTCTTCTCGCACGTCCAAGGTATGCTGGGAGTTGTAGGCATAAGCCTAGGTCCCTGAATAATGTCTTAATCTTTGAACACCATCTGAGATATGGTGGGAGACAACTAATGAGTGAGCCTTCTTAGTTGTAGCACCCTGCTTATGGATTTCTTTATCCCAGTAGGCTTACCTAGTGACTGCATTAATGACTTTCCGGTGCCAAGTCAATTTTTTAAAAATTATTTTCCAAGGTCTTTTATCTTTATGAGTTTTTTTATGCTGCATTTTTTTTCTGTTATAACTAAACCACAACACTGCAAGACAGATGCAGGAATTACTGAATAAAGTTTATGATTTTTATGTAAAAGCCTGACTATACCATTGAAATAGAAGATTGAATAAAAGAATGACTGGTATAGCTGAGACTAGAATGGAATGGTGGGTGGGGTTAGTGGAAGTTGGAGAAAGTCAGGTAGAAGGAGAACAAAGACAGTGGCTCAGTTCGGACAATATATTAAGCAATGGAGGGGTAAATAACGTACTGACCATGCGTTAGGCAGGAGGAGCTCCACAGACGACACTCTGCAGCCGGCGCTGCTTGGAAACGGCAAACGCCCTGGCTGCAAGGAACTTGCGGTGGCCATTTTGGTTGCAGCTTCTCCTCCGTGTGTCCCCCAGCCGTATCCCAGCATGCACCATGAGTTCTGCTGGCTGCATAGAGCAGCTGGGGTTTTTGGCTGCTCTAGGCAGCAGAACTCTATTCCGAAATGGAATAGTCCATGGAGAGAGGGGGGGCTGAATTCGGACGACACTTTAAACAACGGGGCTTTGGGTTAAACAACGTGCAAGCCCGTTGTTTCGCTCCGTTGTTTAAAGTGCCTGATTAACGTACTGTCAGTTGTGTGTGCATTGTGTGCTGCCCTCCAGACGACACAATAAGCAACACAACTGACGATTGTTCTCCCCCCTCCTCCATTGCCTAATGTGTCGTCCGAACTGAGCCAGTGAGTTAGGATTCAGAGATAGTGACCTGGTTTGCACATAGTGACCTGGCTTACTAACCCGGCTTACTAACCCATGCTTTATTTAAAATCAGCCACTCTACATGACACTACTATACCTCCCAACATGCCTTTGGCAGCCCGCAGGTGCCTGTGTCCTCTGAGAGGTGTCCTCTGAGAGGTGCTCTCCTCTTGTTGCCGATGCTGCTCCTCAATAGAGAGCCAAGGAGTAGCAGCACTGAGGAGGGGAGGTAAGTGGTTGTCAGTGGACACGACCAGCTCTGACCAAGTCCTGCTGGGACTGCCTCAGCCTGCGTTTCTCATCCACCAGGTGCTCCATCAGGCTCTTGCACTTGCCCCTCTTCATTGGGCCTGTTTCTGGGCATGTGCAGAGTGTCTCACTTCCCTCCCTCCCTCTTAAGGGTGAAGACCACGCACACACTTTCCCCAGATTCTGAGAAAACAGCAATATTAGGATGGGGTGCCTTTCAAAGATATACTGTTGTATCTAGTTATGATTTTAAAACAATGCATGCCAGTCGGGAGGAGGCAGATAGACACAGCCCATTTATGTGGGTTGTTTCCTTTTATGTGGAATTGGGTTCACTACTCGAGACCAAACTTTGGAGTCTGGGTTTTGAAAGGCATGCAGCGGCCACCCATCCATGCACTCACTATGGCCGCCAAAGGCTGGTAAGTCTGGGCTACCACCCAAGGCATGCTGAGAGTTCCGCCCAAGGCATGCTGGGAATTGTAGGCATAAGCCTAGGTTTTTATTTAATTCTTTAAGAATACTTAAAACCCTAAAATTCAGGTTTTTAGATTTTTCTGGTACATTGTAGAGCCAGACCTATACATGTGTCAAATTTCAAGTTTCTAACTCATCTGGAAGTGGGTAAACATTTCTGGACATACATCCCACACACCTTCTGCTTTATAGGTACATATGCTATAAAGATACATAAAGCTTAAGTGGTATAAAAGTTCAATAGTTAGGAAATATTATATGATACTGATAAGTTGGTTAAAATTTTGATTTGCTGTATAATTATTGACATAATTTAGGTGCACTCTGGAGAAGAAACCATGTAGAATGGGATGAGGTGGGGAGGGATGTGCAGCAATGGTGATGCAAGGAAAGCCTTGGATGCATGTGTGGATAATTCTGCAGGAGACTGGAAGAGGCAGAGCTCTGGCTTTGCAGCACTGGTGGAATGTTGACACCCCAATATTTGAGTTGGTTGACCCTTTCATTTGCAGTCTTCTTGAGCACCCTGCAGTGTTTTGGGATGGGAAAGGTAGAGCCCAGGACCAAACCTAAATATTGGCCAGTGGGAGGGCGTCAATATCTACTCAAAGCAAATAGAAGTCTTTATATTGATACTGAGTTAGTGTGTCTCTCTCCCCCAACCCGCCACTGTTGAGTCAATGCAGTCCACCCACTAAATCCAGTACAATGACTCAGAGACTTTTCATAGAAGGGTATGAATCACTCACTCAAAACGACACTGATGACTTTTTAGTGACAGCTGAAAAGATCTCTCTCTCTCTCTTTAAAGCTCATCTTCCCCTTTCTCTTGGAATGCTATCCGCTCATACTTAAACCAAGCTCCTTGGATTTAAATTTGGGAATTGGGCTATATGCTCCTGAAATATGCTACCCACAAGGAACATAACTGAGAGATGCACTGTAAGAAATTATACCAGTGCCTACTGGAAATTATACCAGTGCCTACCTATTGTGCTTAAATGTCATATGGCTACATATGATGTTAGCTGGTTAGATTGTGGTAAGCCTCTTGCTGTGTTGTTTCATGTGGGGAAGAAGAAAGTTTGAGTAGTGAATGGAAGAGCTGGTGCAGACTAGGCAAAATCATGGACTAAGGGGGCAGAGGAGTTTCTAGGGTTTTTTGTTTGTTTGTTTGTTTGTTTCTCTGGGCAGGACTTTTCCACCTTTTAATAGATTTTTAAGAGGAAGGAGAAGCCAACCCATGATGCACACAGCTCTATTAAGACAAAGCCCACTGTGTCCAGAACACTGTTTGCCAAAAGTAGTGCACAAAGTCATTGTCCCTGGTGTCCTCCAGATATTGCTTGACCCCCCAACTCCCATCAGCCCCAACAAGCTGATGATGGGAGTTGTAGCACAGTGACATCTGGAAGCCCACCCCTGCTTCTGAATATGGAGCATCCATTTTGCTATCATGCCCAATAGCTGTTAGTCATATTTACCTATGCAGACATTAAGATAATCATCTGAAGCAATCCTCCAGGTGCTCCTTACCTAATAAGGTGAGGTAGGTGGCTACAAGACAGAGGGCCTTTTCAGTGGTGGCACCCCATTTGTGGAATGTTCTTTCCAGAGATGCTCTCCTGGCACTTATGTTATGGTCTTTTGGGAGCCAGGTGAAAACTCTCTTTTAAAAAAAATAATAAAAAAAATTCTCCCAGGCATTTTAAGAACCGGATTATTTTTAGTGCTTTTAGATCATTGTACTTTTATCTTGTTTCTTGTTTACTTTGGTTTCATGTAGTGCTTTTAGATCATTGTACTTTTATCTTGTTGCTTGTTTACTTTGGTTTCATGTACTATTTTTTTCTCTTTGCTGCTGGCTTTATTTTGGTGCAGTCATAACCTCCAGGAATTTGTTTAATCATCTCTTCCCCAGCCACTCTTATGAAAGGCTATAGCAAATTCCATAACTGAATTAGTATTTATTTGAATTAATTGCTGCTTATTATTTTATAGTATACACTTACGTATTTCCACTTAGAAGTAAGTCCACTTGAGTTCAGTGAGGCTTACTCCCAGGGGAGTGTGTATGAGACTGTAGCCAATTTGCAACCTGTATATTTGATTGCAGATTCTTTGATTCACTAGTAGAGAATAAATGCAGCCGATTATTTGGGAACAGCTTCTTCCATCATAGTGTTGAGGTGGCAGAAGAAGCTGCAGAGGCCAAAACTCTTCTTTCTGTGTGCATCTGGCATCTTTATGGTGATGCATACAAATTTAGGATATCAGTTCAGTGAGATGGGCCTGCCTTCTCTGCAGGAAGAGAACGCTGGAAAAGCATTGAGCAGGATTGTGGAAACTTTGTTTCTGTAGCTTTAACAACAGAACGTTGTAATTGCTTTGCTCCAATCAATACTTTTCCTGATCAGCCCTCCAGTGAAACCACTTTTTATCCAACCAATGTTTACTTTGTGTTGTTGTTGTTTTTTTAAAAAAATTGTGTATGGAAAATGCTCATTATGCCTGCGAGATCTACGTTTGCACACTAAATCTGGTTGACTTCAAATCGATTCTTTCTTAGCGTGATGAGATCTTAAGCATTGCCAAAAATAGTGGGAAGAACAGATCCTTGACGGCATTTCCAGATGGAGGATTGTTCTGATTCAGCACAGCCAGTAGTCAGAAGCCGCATAGGAGCTCTGCTGATGCTGTTGACACGAGTACAAGCAGACTAAGGGCGCAATCGTATGCATGTTTAGACAGAAGAAAAAAAAATGCTACGATATTGAGCATTCCCCATGCTGGGTAGGATTCTTCGTTGTTGCTTTTATCGTTGCATTTTATTTTAATTGTTTTTTTAAAATTCATTTTGTACACTATCCAGTGATTTGATAATTCAGGGTAGTATATAAATATTTTAAATAAACAGGTAAGAAATAAACAGTGGCCTACCTTACAGTGTTGCCAAGGGTAAGTGGGAGGTGCTTTGAATGCTCTAATGCATTATATAAATGCAAATTATCACCATCACTATCATCAAAGTCAGCATGGGTTGACTGCTTATTGCACAAAATCCCATGCAACCTCATACTACCTTTTTGTGGCATTGTTTCTAAGGATGGTCCATTGTCATATAAACATCAGAAGAGCCCTGATGCTGGATCAGGCCAGGGGTCATCTAGTCCAGCACACTGAGCACACAGTGGCCAACCAGCTGTCGACCAAAGACCCACAAGCAGGACACGGTGCAACAGCACCCTCCCATCCCATGTACTCCAGCAGCTGGTGCATATAGGCTTACTGCCTCTGATGCTGGACGTAGCACATAGCCATCAGGACTAGTAGCCTTTGATAGCCTTCTCCAGGAATGTATCCAACCCCTTTTTAAAGCCATCAAAATTTATGGCCATCTCCATATTTTGTGGTAGTGAATTCCATAGTTTAACTATGCACTGTGTGAAGAAGTCCTTCCTTTTTTCTGTCCTATATCTTCCATCAATCAGCTTCATGGGATGACCCAGGTTCTAGTATTGTGGGAGAGGAAGAAAAATGAGGTTTTTATTGAGCTGTCCACCACAATTCCAAGATCTCTTTCTTGGTCAATCACTGCCAGCTCAGATCCCATCAGGTTATATTTGAAATTGGGTTTTTGTCCCAATGTGCATCACTTTACACTTGCTTACATTGAACCGCATCTGCCATTTGGATGCCCATTCTCTCAGCTTGGAGAGATCGTTTTAGAGCTCCTCACAATCCCTTTTTCTTTTAACCACCTGAAATAATTTGGTGTCATCAGCAAACTTGGCCACTTCACTGCTCACTCCCAATTTCAGCTCATTTATGAACAAGTTGAAAAGCATTGGTCCCAATACCGGTCCCTATGGGACCCCACTATTTACTTCCCTCCATCTGGAAAATTTACCATTTATTCCTACTCTCTGCTTTCTATTCTTTAACCAGTTACTGATCCATAAGATAACTTCTCCCCTTATTCCATGACTGCTAACTGTCATGTGCATGCCCTTTCCCTCTGTCATTCACATGTGCTGGCAAACTGACATGAGACATTCACATCAGTGAGACTTCTTTTATTGAGGAAATCCCACAGTAAAAAGTTTAATGGTTACACACTCCAAAAACAGTTAAAGCTGAATGATGGTCAGAAAGCTTTAGGGTCCATTTCTGAAATGATCCTTCAGGCAATCACATGGGGTGAGTGTGGGGGAGAATTCTTGAAAGGCTGAGCAAACCATCCCAAGGGAGCTTCTCCAAATGCCACATATGCTGGTAACTCAGGGGACATGGCTCATGCCCACAAGAGCACGGGAAGGGTAAAATCTCAGGCACAGGAGTCCCGTGCTTTCTGCTAGCACTGGCAACTCCCTGCCACCTGAGTCTGGCCACAAACACACAATCCACAGCAAATGCAAGTTCAAGTCTATGAAAAGCCTCGCAGTACTTTTCAGGGCACAGTCCTTAGAAATCCAAAGTCCAAATAGCAGAAAGTCCATGTGCAGAGAGCTTTCAAAGTTCCAAACAGAGATGGATCCAAACAGGAGGGATTTCAGGCCTTGCATCGAAAAATGATCTTAGCTTGTAAAGACTTGTTCAAAGCCACCTGACAGACAGGTTCTCTGACCTGTAAACCATGCCTGGGGTGGCACTGTTCAGCCCACTAAGATGATGCTGCCATCTGAGTGACTCCTTCAACAAGTGGGCCTCCACTTTTGCAAAACACTCCCAAGTTCCCAGAGAACTAGCAGCTTCAAGGCTCAGACAGGGAGTGAGCAAGCTACTCCCGTGGAAACTTCTGACAGAGACACAACCATTCCAAAACAATTCCTAATAAATCAACCTACATTCCACAAGGCCTCCAGCCTTGTTGAACACTTATAACTGACACTAACTTTGCTCAGGAGTCTTTGTTGAGGGGCTTTTTCAAAAGCCTTTTGGAACTCCCAAGTAAACAATGTCCACTGCATCACCTCTGTCTACATGTCTCTTGACATTCTCAAAGAACTCTAAAAGATTAGTGAGACAGGACATCCAGCCTCTGTAGCTGTGTCTAACAGCAACTTGATCTGGAGCATTATTTGGTGACAGTGCTTACCTCTGTGTCCTACAAAGCTTCACCTTCTGATTTCTGCAGATCTGGCTACTCATAAAAGCACAAACACAGGCCAGGCTGTTTTCTTTTCTTCTTTTTTATGGTCGGTCACCACTGGGCAACTCTATTTCCTGCATTTGGGGTGTAAGCACTAAATCGTGCAATCAGCAGTTAATCGAAGACCACAAGAATTGCCATGCTAGATCAGAACATGGCCTGCCCTCTTTTTCTCCAGGGTTGACTAGCTACATACCGCTAGTGGAAAGCTGATAAGCAGAGCATGGTGATAAGACCATCCTCTGTTACTCCTGTTTGTCTCCAACCCCTCTGCTACTCAGAGGTCTCTAAACATGCGGCTTCCATTATTACTTAACATGGCTCACTTATCCAACATGAATTTGTCTCATCCTGTTTTTAAACCTATCTATGCTGATAGCCATTATCACATTCTCTGGCAATGACTCCCATAATCAAATTATGCACTGCAGGAATAAATACTCCCTTTTGTTTCTCCAGAGCTTGCTTGCCAATCATTGTCATTGGATGACTCTGAGTTCTAGCAGAGAGAGAGAGAGAGAGAGAGAGAGAGAGAGAGAGAGAGAGAGAGAGAATCCTCTGTTCACAATCTGCACATTGTTCATATTTCTGAGCCAAATTTGACTCAAGCCATCTGAAATTCGTTTTTTGTTTTTGCTTTTGCACTTTCTTACATGGAATCTCATCTGTTGTACTATTGCCCAGTTAATCTGGTTTGGAGGGATCCTTTTCACAAGCCCATCATACAATCTACGTAGGATTTTACCATCATAAATAACACAGTGTTGTGGTTGGAGAAATGGCACATGCTCTTTCCTTTCCTTTTTGGTGTGGGGGGTAGGGGAGGGGGCATATTTAATTTTGATATCCCTCTTGCAACCTGTAGCAGCAAAACAAAATAAAACCAGCCCTATGCCAGACAAACTGTCCCAGACAAAAGCTGATCAGGTGGAAAACCTCTCCTCTCCCCCATCCACTTTCTGTTTTATCAGGTGCTCCAATGTACAAGAAATGCAGTTACCACTCCCCCCCTTCCACAAATGCTGTCAAAATAGTCTTGATTGCTCTTTTTAACCCTCTTCCTGCCCTCTGCTTGCTGGCGTGACAGATGGTAACAGTCAGCAGCTCAGTTGGTGGCTGGGGCACTCTGTTCCTTTCTGCTGTGAGGATGAAGGCCCAGCCTGTGCTCCGAGCTGCCTCCTGGGACCGGACATAGCAGGGTTTAACAATGAGAAGATGCTTGTTAATTAGCTACTGAGCGCCCCACACCCTTCTCACTGTGCTTCTATGACTGATTCTGAACAATCCAGTGATAGGAGGGGAGAGGGCAAGCAAATGTGGAGGGGGTGATTATTGGCTTGATGTACGCTCGTTATACCTCCAGCTGTAATGTTGGGTGGCAGGATGAGGTCTGGCCTAGGATTAGGGCTGGCCTCTGCTTTCCAACCATGCTGTTTCTCTCTGCTACGAAGAGGAGTCACTCTCGTTTCTACAGTTTCCAAGGCCACTGTGTCCCCATTTGAATGAAGAAAACAGCCACTCTGAGCAATGGAAACGGTAGAGCTGTTCTGCATGAGCCATTGGTTTGTGAGAGCCCATGTGTGTGCATATGTTTCTGTATACAAAACTGTTGAATAAATAGTGTTAAGCCAGTGCGGTGTAGTGGTTAGAGTGTGGGCCTGGAATTCAGGAGACCAGGTTCTGTTGGGAATAGTTCTAGGTCCCGCTTAGCCATGAAGCTCACTAGGTGACTCTCAGCCTTATAGGGTTGCTGTGAGGATCAGATAGAGAGGAGGAGGACTATGTAGATCACATTGAGTTTTTTTGCTAGAGGAAAAAAGGTGGGATATGAATGTAATAATAAATAAATGGAAGTAAAAAAAAGTGACTAGGTGCAAAGAAGGATGAAGTCCCAGTATCAATCATAATCAGCATTAGCAGAGGGGGGACATGAAGTGCACCCCCAAATAGCTGAGGTACTGCTTCCATGCCATCCAGGAAACTGCAATACATGAAGTGCTTTTGCCCATTGCTTAGCAACCTGCCACTTGCCCCCCGTCAACGATTTCTTCGCCACCTTATTTGGAAGGTTCACAGGAAAATCAAAAGCAGCAAGTGAAGCTGAGGAAGAAGGGTGACATCGGAATGTTCCCCTCCCTGAACTGTGACAGAAGAGGACATTTGGCACAGGTAATATGGCTGCCAACATTTCTACTGGCCCTGATGCAGTGCCACCAACAGCTGCCTCTCACACACACACATACACACCAGCAGGAGATTATTTTATAACACTGCCCGGAATACATTGCTTGCTTTATCTTCGAGTGTCAGGCACAGGAGCAGAGTTAGTAAAAACAGCAACAACGGCTGCTTATTGATAATTGTAGACAGAGAGAATGTGAATGTGTGTTTAAATGAGCCAGGCCTCTTATTGCCCAGGGTGTCAGCTAGCCCAGGCAAGAGAAGTTGAGGAGAGAGGAAGCGCCCTATCGGATATGACACACATTCCTTGGCCCTGGTGCCTGCCTGCCTGCCTTCCGCCTGCAAGCCATGCTCATTTCTCAGCCTGACGCACAGCTCTATGGCAGTTCCCTGGGCAGGAGGCCTCACTGCTGTGACTAATGGGATGTTTTGACATCTCTGAATTATTCTAGCACTTCTTTTCAGCTGTAGGGGAAAAGAAAGGAAGAAGGAAAGGCTGGCAATGGGAATCAGAGGAGTTGCCAGCGGCGGCGGCAGCAACAGCAACAGCTGCCCCACTAGTTGCTTTGCAGGATCCATAAGCAGGCAGGCAGGCAGGCAGGCAGGCAGGCAGGCAGGCAGGCAGGCAGGCAGGCAACACTTTTATCAAATATTGGAACACTGTGACCCTGTTCAGATGACAAGCTAAGCCAGGGTAGTTAAGCATTTTGAGCTAAACATTATGGCTTAGTGTGTAGTGTGAACCATGACTTGGCATGTCGTGTGAACCATTCCTAATCATGGTGGCTACATAACCACTGTTTAAACACACTCACTAACCATTTACTGCAAAAAGGGCTAGCAGCCTAATCATGGCTTAGCATGTTCTCCGAATGGTAGTAGTAGTAGTGGCAGCTATACTAGAGTGACCAGATACAGAAGAGGGCAGGGCTCCTGCAGCTTTAGCTGTTGTGATGAAGAGGGAATTTCAGCAGGTGCTGCATGCATACAAATGACACCTGCTGAAGGTACAGGAGCCCTGTCCTCCTTTTCATATGGTCACCCTAATCACTCTCCACCACTACACCACACTGACCCCGAATCTATATCAGTCTCCTCCAATGTGGTGCCTTCCAGATGATTTGGACTTCAACTCCCATCAATCCCAGCCAGCATGGCCAATGGTCTGGAAAGCTGGGAATTGTAGTCTAAAAGTTCTGCAAGGCACCAGGTTGGGGAAGGCTGTACTACACCTCCTAAAAACTCCTGCTTTCCTTTTCCAGAGCTGAAAGAAAGCCTTCACTTTGCTTGATGCTGAATGGCGGTAGAGTATTCGTTGGTATTTCATAACTGCATTAATGGGTGTGGGTGCATGTGCCATATCTGATCTTTCTCTTGTCTTGTCTGCTTTGGAAGTACTTCCCTCATTGAGAACCCCCTTCATCTTTTAATATAGCAGGATGCTCATTTAATCTCGTATCTTTGCATGATCTATCATGGAGTAGGGAGTTGGGTGTTATAGTTGATCCTGTCCAGTGAAAGACTCCTTTAGGTCAGAGACCATATGCTATGCTTCATATAGGAAAATATTATTTTTAGGTCTTACGTTACACCATTATTTCTGGTTAGAGCTCATATAACTGAATGCACTGCAGTGCCCAAAAGGCAGATTTGTTACATATGCTCTCGACTTGTAAAATAATTTACTCACTGTGAGAAGATGTGATTAGATGAATAAATTTTGTATTGTGTTCTGCATGTTTATGGCACTGCATCTTATATGATTATTTCCCCCTGCCATTTGGGTCTTCAGTATTAATAAAAAAACCTAGATTGCCCGGTCTGTTTTAATTGCTAAGCAAATTATATTAAGGTCTTGGAAATCTACGACCCTGCTGACTTGTAAAATGAGTCTCCTGGAGGTGTCAATCTTATGGCTGTCAATTGTGTGTGTGTGTGTGTGTGTGTGAGAGAGAGAGAGAGAGAGAGAGAGAGATCCTGACAGAAAGGACATGTTTGTTAAAACCGACAACCCTTTTTGGTTTTGCTTTACTCTGCAAGGATACATCTACTTTTCAGATGTATCCTTGCAGGGTAACACAAAACCAAAAAAAGGGCTGGTGGTACTGTTCCCCACCACCCCACTTTCTCTTTTCTGCCTCCTTTTGCCCTTTGTCAGGTTCTTTGTGCAAGTATAATAGGTAGCTAATAAAGGTCTTGATAGAACCAATATTCTTTATTTGATGTTCTCTAAGTGACTGATGTATTTTATTTCATTTTTGTCAGTAACATTAAGATACTCATAAAGTAGTTATTAAAGTATTTATAATAACTTCACAAAACCAGTAACATATTCTAAATGGAGGGAAATGGGGGGACATCTATATATGAATGGGGTGCCAGCAGCTTTGCATGCAGACGAGCCCAGCTTTAGGGCCAAATCAGCCATTACTTTAAACTAATAGCTGCTAGCTATGTCTTGCTTTCATTTTTACTCTAGAGTAGGTACAGGGAGACAGATCTGGATGGGGATCCTAGTGTGTGGGGTAAAGAGGATTTAACCCTCTCCCTCCAGATTGGGGGGGCTGCACCACCCATTTCCATTGCAAAATAGGGATCCATAAAGAACATGCAGGCACAGGGGTGGGGGAAGTAAAAATTAAAGCCAATAATGTCTGCTTTGGCCTTTACTCCCTGACCTCCCAGGTTAAAAAGATCTGAGGTTGTAGGGCAGTAAAGTCCTTTGCCAGAGACATGGGGGGATGCTGGCAGTCCGGTTAGAGAATCCTGGGCTTGGTGGTCTGAGATAGAATAATGATCTGATTACAAGACTGCTTCATACATTTCGTGTGACAATGAAGCCTTGTTTTCTCACTTTCAGTGCTAGGAGAGGGTGCTCCAGCGAGACAAATGTTCCCTGGGAAGGGTATTGGCAAGTTGAACTGAGAAAGTCAGTGTCTGAGGGCCAAATTACCTGTGCAATGGTAATCCCATGGCTCTCTTTAAGCTGGAAAAGCTGTTTCCGATGGGACAACCGAGAGTAGAAGAGAAGCTTAGGAGATAGGGTGCTTAACTCTTTTTCTTGTAAATGTACTATTTGGGACCTTGCTTGGGAGAGGAGGGAGAAGCTGACAGGTGATTTAGGGCATAAAAATGGTGAGCAGGGGAAAGGGTTCAGCATTCTCCTCCTATCTCTTCTCCAGTCCAACCAAATGGTGTTTCCCAGTTAAAAAAAAATAGGGGAGCGGTTGGCTACAGCTACATACCTTTGCATGTAACATGTAGTTTGGCACAAAGGAGAGCGGAATCCTTGTAAGCTACCCAGAATGGAAAGTGTGCAAGCCCTGGAGCCTGCTTCAGGCATAAAAAGGAGTTGTGCAATGTCCTCCTCTATGATTGGTAGGCAGTAGGAGGCCTGTTGGATTGGCCGGGCCAGGTATAAATAGCAGAAGCCTTCAGCCCTTGCACAGAGCCAAACATCCTGCTTTGGGCTGCAGAATACTTACTCAAGTATGGGTCGAGTTATGGCTGCCCCTGACCCCAGCCTAGCCCTGGCAGAGCCATCCCCCCCCACCTCATCATCTGCAGTCTAATGAGTAGTTCTCTGACTGGTCCTGACATGTGGGGCCTCCTCATGCATAGAACCATCTGTCAACAATGGAGAGAAGAATAGGCTGTCGTTACTGTGTAATGGGGGCCATGCAATGGAGTCAACTTCTCAGGAAATTTGGAAAGCCTTTCTGCCTCTGGCTCATAGCTCCATCTCATTACAGAGACACCTTCAAATCTGTGTCCACCATGGCAATCTCAAGTTTCTCTCTTTCTTAAGCAATATCCACAACAGTTGTAGTGGTCAGTAGCCTGTTGTTTGTCTGGCTGGATAGATCTTTCAGCTAGCCACCATCTATTTTTACATATTCTATGCTTGAGTATTGTATGCTCAGTTATATGTATTAACTGACTCAACCCAAAAGTATTGGCCCTATTCACACAAATCACAACTAACCAGCATGCTGGAGCACTCTGATCAATCTCTCCCACTTGGCTCCATCTGCATGCAGGAGCAACTAAACAAACCACAGACCTTCTATCTGTAGTTTACTTTTTGTGATTTGCGAACTGGAATTCCCCAGAGTCATAAATCACACTTATGATTCTGGCTTGGCTGAGGAAAGACAAACCAGAGTTCCCAGTTTGCACATCACAATAAACAAACCACAGACAGAAGGTTCATGGTTTGTTTGCAGCTCTTGCTTGCAGTGGGATCAACTGGCCACATGCACCAGCTCTGGCTTATTGTGATGTGCAACGCAGCCAATCTTTGCGTTGACATGAATTTTCCATCTGTGGCATTACACCTGTGATGATGACTTAGCCATACATGTTGAGGCATCCTCTTCTGGATTATTCATGTGTGAAAGAGCCCTTAGATTTCTCTGCAGCTTTTTGGAAACATCAGATCTCTTGTCAACCTAGGCTGGGGACATGACACATTGGTATTGGCAAAGAGCCCCAATGTTTCATTCAGCACATCCTTTTTTGAACGGTTGCTTGCCCAGAGACTCCAGGCAAATGCCTCTGGCCATCCACTCATCTTGCCCTTCGTTTTCGGTGACTGTGATTAAATCACACAGATCGGCTTAATTTATTTTGAGCACAGAACACTGATTTGCCTGGATGCAGGGGAGGAGGCTTTTCCAATCACAGAAGCAGTTGCATCTTTTAAAGGAGCAAGGCAGGTTGGCATAACCTGAAGACCAGGTAAGTTTGGCAATTGTAAGTGGTTTGTTTACAACAGTGAATAGTCCCTTGAACCGAAGTTATTAAATGGCATTTCTTTGCATGCCCAGGGGATTACTAATACTAAGTGAGTAAACAGAAGAGACTCTTTTGCTTTTTCCCCTTTTAATGAGTATAAATTGATGGCTGATCCTTAAAACAGTTATTGAATGCTACAGCTCTTTTTCCTCTTGCTCCCAAATCATCAGAATACGTACCTCCATTCCAGCTTTTGGCCCTGAACATCTGTTCTTGGAACTTGTTCTGGTTTATATGTGTGTGAAGACTGGTCAATTCATCAGTGAGGAGTTAATCTGCCCTTGTCAGTCCTATATAGCTGACAGCATCATAAATATGGACAGTCACTTTAACTTGGGTGCCTCTACAAGAGACATTTAAAGCTCTTTCAAGGTGCATTAAATTTTTTACCTCTACAAGAGCGGAGCGCAAATCGGGGGTTGAGGCGCGTTTTCTCTCCGATTATGCGTAATATCGAATGCGTGTTAAATAGCGAGTTTTAATTTACCGCTGCCATTAAAGCACATTATGCCCATGTAAACAAGCGATTCTCCACATTTCAGCCACTTTAAAGCGTGTTTCATACTGCCGGTTATGCGCTTCACCGCATGTTGTTTACAGGAATTAGGCGTAAAAGCAATGGTGAGAAGATGCACATAATCGGACAACCAGGTACCAAACCAAATTCTTCTAGAGGGGACCTCAGTATCAGGAGCTTTCTTTTCTTTTTCATTTCTTTAAGGTGAGTGGGTGCCCACTGGGGCTGGTGTGGCAGAGAGCAGGATCATCATAGGCAAAGCCAATGAGATCTAGTTTTCTATTCTCTTACGAAGACCCTAAAAGCACTCGAGCAATGCATTACAATACAGTTCTCGGAGTCCACATTTCTTTACTCTGCAGCAGGAACCCATTTCACAGAAACCGGAAATTGATGCCTTTTAACTTTAAAATCATGCCTGCAAAGCACAGGGCAGGGAGGTGTGTGTGTGTGTGTAATTTACACAGCAGTATTTTGAATCTCCAACTGCAACTGTGAAAAAGGAAACTGAGGCGCATTAACTTTAAGAACAGTGGCATGAAAGTTCATTTTATCATCATGAGATAGAGTCCTTCCATCTCACTCTCTTCCCTAATAAGAATTCAGACTGTGGCAGGAGGTATCTACAGTCTTCTGGGATATGAACTGATGGTTTTCCCTACCTGCTGACCTCTGCTGGACTCTAAAGTGGGAGATAAAATAGGTGGTTAGCAGACTCCTGTGCTGATTTTCCTACTACCATGACAGGGAAATTGAAACTGAATTTTAGAAGATATTTCAGAATATTTATGCAGACATATTTCCTTGTATCTATGAGTGTCGAGAACTCGTGAGATTTACTGGAGTCAAACAGAAGCAGAGTTAGAGAAGACTACGTTGTACAGGCAGTATTCTGAACACAGCTTCTGCTGTTAGGCTGGATCCTGATCCAAAAAAGAGATTCTTGGCCTGGAAAATTCCCCCTGATTATCTTGCTTGGAATGGTCTTGGAGATCTCTTTCTGTGTTCCCTGCTGAATAGTGGGGGTTGCTAAAAGATCTGCTATTAGCCAGCAAGAATAAATGAAAAGTTCCTCTGGGCACAGGATGAGTGCCGCTCTCGTTCTACTGATCAACTGCAGCCTCGCTGCTACAGCCATGCGCAAGCATGAAAGACGAGAATGTGCAGGGCAGAGGGCAAGGCTCCCTCCCTTCTCTTTTCTCTCACTAGAAAAATTACAATTAAATTAAAAATTAAACAAAGGAGTCCCCCAACTCCGTTGCAAGTGTACTGTACACAATTAAGGAGAAAGTCTCACTCCCTCACTCTCACACGCCTCCTCCCAAACGTATTTTCCCCTCCACCATCATCATCATCTTCATCATCATCATCGCTAAGCTAAACCACGCCCAGGCACCAGTTTGCTAGCCCATTGGCCGAAGCTGATGCTTCCCTGTTGCCCTTCTGAGTCTCTGATTGACAGGCCTGTTCTTATGAAATCCATTGACTAATCTTCCCTTCTCTTGTCCCATTGCTTCTGCTCCCCACATTGCTAGGGTGACCATACTTGGGAAACTAAAAAAGAGCATGCCCAGTGGGGGGGGGGGGATGGCGTACTTTCTAGAGGCCCTGGAAAGTGCGCTTTCCCCTCCTCCCCTCCAATCTGGGTCTTAAAGGTCCCGATTGGAACGGCGGAGGGGAAAGTGTGTCATTCCTGCCCCCCCCCCTGCTCCAATCATCTATAATGTCTGGGAATGACAACGCTTTCCACTTTAAGGCCCCAATTGGAGCATTGAGAGGAATGATGCACCTCCAGAAAGCGTGTCATTCTCCCCCGCCGCATTAACGGTGACCTTAAAAGGGTAATCATGCCACCCCAGGACATTACAGGAAAGTACAGAAATTCTTTCCTGACACCCAGGATAGAAAGAAAAACTGGACAAATCTGGGGAAATCCTGATAGTTGGTCACCTTACCATTGCTTTTTCATGGGTGGAGATGACCTGCATCCATGAAGACCCTTCTGTAACAAATGCTGTGTGCTTGTCAATCGCTGTAAGGAGGGACTCGCCTGCTAAGATCTACAAAAACAAGACTAAGAAGGAGGCTGATTGCCAGTACTGGCCCTTGGCCTCTTGCCATGTAAGGGGGAAGTCAGGAGGGGGTTTTCTGGGGACCATCTGAGCCTGGTGGGGCAGTTCTGCATATGCTGTAAACAACAAGGCTCGGCTGGCATGGAAACGAGTCAACCTCTGCTTACAGGCTGAAGTAGTACAGCCCAGAGATGGCGTTAATGCTTGATTCTGTTGCATGACAAAAATGGAGCCTCACTTTGCGTTAGCTGCAAATGGACTCTCCAGGTTAAAAGATATGCTTCCCATTGCTGAACACATTTCTAGACCCTCTGTTTGTGCTGAGCGCTCCTGGGAATGCTGCCCTTCTCCACCTTGAGAGGAGAAGATGTTGCCATATCCCTTTGTTTGCCATCGTTATGTAATGACAATCATTACCAGCAGTGAGAAGAGAAATGTTTTTGGCATACGGATTGGAATAAGACTGAGTGAAAGGGAAGTGTGGGCTGCGAAACTTCCGGATCAGGAGAATCTTTCAGCTGTGAATTAGCTTCTAAAGATGATGCAGCAAAGTCTCTATTGTAGCTGCATGTTCATACAGCCTTGAAGAAACAGCATTGTTATGATGATCTAACTTATTCTCTGTGCATACAGGGATTGAAGTGTATTCTCTAGAGGCAGTTAATGTTTCCTGCTCTTAGTCTTTCTGGGGTGTGTGTGTGAGTTTTTAATGTAAAAGTGACCAAAAAAAGTCAGAATGTTAATATTTTATTTTGAGGCTGAATCTGTCTGACCTCATCCACCAGGGGATCAAATTTCGCATATAGAGTAAATGCATGAATAGCTGAATCCTTTGCAGGCCCCTTAACAAGTCAAAGGACTGCTGTTCCAGATCATCAAACTCCTCATGGGCTTTTTGAACAGGCAGAATTGCCCAAGATAAGAGGCTGATTACTGGCCCAGAAAGGAAGTTGAGCACACATGGCTAAATCTGAGGCACCTTTTCTGGCTTAGGAGGTGGGAGGCAAGATTAACAGCAAAGTTCATTGCTCTGCTCTTAGATATATTTGAGAGTATATTTGCAAAAAAAGTACAATTCAAGAGTGGTAGTTATATATCTTTAATACCTTCATATTTACCACATGTGGATTAAAACATTGAGGTGGCAAGTCTACCCCCACCTGCCTAAGTGTTGTCTGTTTTCAAAGAAGGTAGGAAAATAATATATTGTTAAGCAATATCTGTCTTGGGAGACTGAGATATTGGAATGGAAGTTGGTGTACACATTCAGAATATAATTCTATGCTTCAGTTATGAACACCAGCTTAACTCAAATTCCCCATCTCTTTACATCTGTTTTCAAGGGGAGAACATATGTAGAACACACTGTAATGCAATATCTCCTCTGAGCAATGAGACCTTGCCGTGAAATATGACGTATATGTTTCCAATATAATTGTTTAAAATTTGAACATCAGCTTGATCTATGCACTTGTTTTTAAGAAGGGGAGAGAAATGATAGCTACAAAATACTTTGTGATGTGATATCTGAAGCATGGCTGCTTGAATACTGTGCTAAACTAATTTAAATAGAGTATCACACACACCTTTAAAAAAATCCAAAATCTACGGTAGGACAATACTCTTATAAGAGCCAACAAACATTTCTCAAGATAGTGAACAAGCTTTTGAGTTCTTCAGAACTCTTTGTCAGGCTGGATGTTATGCAAAACAGATGGGGGTGGGGTGGAGGAGGCAGACAGATGGCCAGTTAGTAATGCAAACTCTGCAAAAACAATTGTAATAATTTACGATAGGGAATCCTGGAGGGGTCTTCCAGACATAATAAGATTAGCCTATATATTGTAGCAGATTTCAAGTTGCACCAAGGCAGAACCTCCCCCCCTTTGTGTGTGTGTGTGTGTGTAGTCATTTCCAGCCAAAGAAACGTCTGGGGAAACAGTGCCCTGGCATAACATTAAAGCAATGCTTGCTGATTCCTTGACTTTCTGGCCAGTGAGGAGACAGTCTGCTTGTCTTGTGTCTCATAAAATAGGTGCAGTGCTGAAAAACAAAGGTCTTTTTTTCCAGAAAAGGTCATTAATTGCTTCAGGGTGTCAGTTACTTATGAAATCAGCTTGCCACAAAAGCCCCCCCTTTTGACTTGTTTCTCTTTGCAGCGATTGCTTTCAGCTAATTGATGAAAGCTAATTGCTTGTTTTCGTGTCTGCCTTGACATTTTAGAGATGGTTGGGGAGGTGATTTAGTCATCTTTCTCTTACTCACACCAAAAAGTGTTAGTGCCATCAAGGTGATTGTTGTTTAACCTTTGCCATCCTAGATGGCAGGACCAATACTTTGTATTGCAAGGGCATTCAATTAGAAGGGCACATCAACAAAGAGTCAATCTACACAATAGCTTGAAGCGTTGTAAATGGCTTTTTGTTACATTTTTAAGTACTCCGTGTTAAAATGTGTTGGGTCACATTGTGAAGAACTTACGTTGCCGTGGATCATTTTCCCAAAGTTTAAATCGTTTTGTTAGGTTTCACTCTCTTGTTTGAGTCTTTTCCTGTGTTGTTTTATCCTCACTCAGTCTTTATCATGCCCACTTCCTACTTACCCTTACTTCATTTCCCTTGCTTTCAAGGCATCAGTCAGTGCTGAAATGCATGCGTGTATTTTTGAATGGTTTTTGCGGGTTACTGTACACTACTTTACAGTACCCGATGCACCCTCCCTGTGCCCCAAGCCGCCCTCAGAGTACTGCACCCCACCCAGTGTAGAACAAGCCTCAGAGGCTCTGCTCACGCCCTCGCCGCCACCGCCGCTACCGCCGCTGCCCTTTCATCCCGGCAGGTCCGTGGGAGGGAGGGGGGGAGGGATTTGTTTAAAGTGCTGTGCCCGATCGCTGGCTTTTGTTTACTACCCTCCTCCCTCCCCGGGACCAGCCTGGATGAAAGGGTGGCAGCGGCGGTGAGGGCGTGAGCAGAGCCTCCGAGGCTTGGTCCACACTGGGTGGGGTGCAGCGCTCCGAGGGCGGCTCGGAGCACAGGGAGGGCACATCGAGGACTACGTCTTGATCTACCCCAATTTAATTAGTTGTACCCTCACATACCAATGATGTGTTACAAAGGAAAACTAGAAGAAATGAAGTATACGGAAAAAAAATCAACATGTATTGTGAAAAGAAAATTACAGAAAGGTCAGTAGAACAGGAAAGAAGAACGACCACGAGAGAAGGCAAATGCAGTAACGAAGCATTTGGGCGCCAGAAAGAAAGGACACGCCCCCATGACTATGATTGGACAACAGTGGTTTGATTTGAGCAGCAGGGAAACGGTAAGTAAGAACACACTACAAGTTATAAAACAATATATTTATAGAAAAAAACACGTTACAACTCATCATCAATCGGTGCAAAAAACTATTGATCTAAAACATTATACAACGTGCGGCGTGTGCCCAAAGGCGCCCTCGAAACCAAACCAAAACGTTTCAAAGCTTCTGTGTAGATCTGCTAGAAAGCCCATCTCCTGATGCGAGTCCCTCTTTTTTCCATAGATCTGGTGGGGAGGTCCTGCTCTGAATGCCCTAATTTGGAGAGATCAAGATAAATGGCAGATAGGAGCTGGCTCCGCATTCTGCTAAGGAATTGTAGTCTTTGGAATGTGGTATTTGGGGAGTAGTCTTCACTTAGAATACTTGTTGAAACCATGATGTGGATACATTCAAACAGCAGCAGTTGCATAATGCTATTCAGGGCTCCATCACACCAGCAATTTATCGCACTCTCGTCATGCCTGGTATGTGTTTTTGCAGCGCGTGACTCACATGATGTCCCTGTCCTGTCCTCATCTCACCTCTTCCCCTCCGTTTTCTATCTTATTTTGGAGCAGGGAAAGTCTGTTTTCCCCCTCTGTGCGCAATAAAGCCGCTCCTCCCGTGTATTGCTCTCCTTGCATCATATCAGACCATCCCGTATTTTGTTGGAGGCGTGTGTGTTGAAGTGCAGTCTCGCTGACAAAAGAGGAGGATGGGGCGGTTCTCCTTTCAACTTCTCAACCGAGAAGGGGGAGAGAGTGTGCCCGAACACCTGCGGAGAAGGCGAGCGAGGCTGCTGCTGCCCGTGCCTGGAACTTGGTACCATTCAGCACTATGGTTCTTACTTCTGAGTAGGCATGTCTAGGTTTCCCCTTGCCATGCCAACATTGACCACAAACTTCTCCAAAAACTAATTGTAATACTTTCGCTTCACTTACATTGTTTAATATGATCTTAAGATCATAAAAAGCACAGTGTGTTGTTTTACCATAATTGCACAGTTTCAGGCTGCCTTATTGTATTTGCATGGAAATTTTAAAAAATGATAAAAAAAATAACTGCAGGGGGAAGGAGAACCTAGGGGGCAGGGTGAGAGATTTCGCCAGCATAGTAGCGATACAGGTGAAAAGATACACGACCTGAAATAGCACAACAACGCACAGATGTGAAAGTGCCCAGCTCTCGACTCGCTAAGGAAATGGAGGGAGAAACTGCGGACACACACCAGGGGGGAAAAGTAGGTGTGCTGGAGCCCTCATTAAGAAAATCGGAAAGTTCCCCAATACTGGCTTTCCATTTGGGTTTCCGAGACCTCTTCCTCAGGCTCATTGTTAAAATATAAGGTAGCCCACAGAGAAGAAGAGAGGAAAACACTACTGGTGGTGAAGGGAACAGTGGAGGCCTATTTGCAATAGGTGGCAGTCATAAGAACATAAGAGCCTTGCTGGATCAGACCAAGAGTCCATCTAGTCCAGCACTTTGTTCATACAGTGGCCAACCAGCTGTCAACCAGGGACCCACAAGCAGACACAGATACAACAGCACCTTCCTGCCTATGTTCCCCAGCAAATGCTGCATATGGACTTACTGCCTTTGCAACTGGAGGTAGCACACGGCCATAGGACTAGTAGCCATTGATAGCCTTCTCCAGGGATTTATCCAACCCCCTTTTAAAGCCATCCAAATTAGTGGCCATCACTACACTTGTGGTAGTTAATTCCATAGTTTAACTATGTGCTGTGTCAAGAAGCACTTCCTTTTATCTGTCCTGAACCTCCCATAATCAGCTTCAGGGGATGACCCCGGGTTCTAGTATTATGGAAGAGGAAGAAAAATGTCTCCCTATCCACATTCTATACCTTATGCATAATTTTGTACATCTCTATCAAGCCTCCCCTTGCCACCCTTATTTTCCAAGCTAAATAATTAGGGATGTGCAGAGACCCCCCGGATCGGATTGGGACCCGGATCGAGACCTCCAATGTTGTCCTGGATTGGTTTGGACAAAATCGGAGGTTCCTTGGATTAGATCGTATCTGATCCCGATCCGAAAATCGGACGTCCGATTTTCAGATCGGCTGCCATTTTTGGTGTTTTCGCCATAGGCTTGCATTGGGGAAAAGAAAGCTTTCCCCCAATGCAAGTCTATGGGGAAAACATGGCGGTGGGTGGGTGAGTGGGGGCCTAACTCCCCCTCCCTGTCCCTCCCCCCCATTCACACTCCTTAGCTGTCGGGGTGGCTGCTTCCCTCCGATGCTCAGATCTACTGAGAAACAGGCTTCACGGCCTGTCTCTCAGTAGCACGCCAGGTGATCACCTGGCATGCTACTGAGAGGCAGGCCACGAAGCCTGTTTCTCAGTAGATCCGAGCACTGGAGGGAAGCGGCCGCCCCGGCAGTAAGTGGGGTCCCCTCCCCCCTTCGTGCTCCTTACCTGCCGGGGCTGTCCACTACCACCCACGGGCGCCAGCAGATGGGAGCGGACGGCCCTGGCAGGTAAGCACCCTCCCGCCTCTCACACTCCTTACTTGTCGGGGCTGTCCACTGCCGCGGATGGCAGTGGACTGCCCTGGCAGTTAAGGGGCGGGAGGGGCGGGAGGAGGTCCAATCCTACGATCTTATCTGAACCGGATCGAGTCCTTCCAGAACAGTTCGGATCAGATTGGACGATACAAATGCGGGGATTGGAAATCGGATAATTGTATCCAATTTCCCCCGGATCGGGTCCAGATCATGGATCGGACCTGATCTGGTGCATACCCCTATAAATAATCCCAGCTGTTGTATCCTTCTCTCATAGGGGAGATGCTCCAGCCCCTTGATCTTTTTAGTTGCCCTTTTCTGCACTTTTTCCAGCTCTCCAATATCAATTTGAAGATATGGTGACCAGTACTCTACTTGTACTTGCACCATAGATTTGAATAAAGGCAGTATGATCCTGGCAATTTCATTCTCAATTCCTTTTCTAATAATCCTTAACACTTTACACTTGCTTACACTGAACCACATTTGCCATTTGGATGCCCATTCTTTCAGAGATCCTTTTGGAGCTCCTCACATTATCTTTTCATTTTAACCACCTTAAATAATTTGGTGTCATTGGCAAACTTGGCCACTTCACTGCTCATGCCTAATTCCCGATCATTTATGAACAAGGTGAAAAGCATTGGTCCCATACAGATCCCTGTGGGACCCTACTATTTCCTTCCTTCTGTTGGGAGAATGTACCATTTATTCCTACTCTGCTTTCTTTTCTTTAACCAGTTACTGATCCGTAAGACGATTGCTCAGGAGTCTTTGTAAAACCGAAGCTTATGCGTTTGCTCAGGAGTCTTTGTAAAACGGAAGCTTATGCCAGAATAAACGTGTTAGTCTATAAGAAGCCCCAAGGCTATTAGTTGTTTTTGCTGCAAAAGAGTAATGTGGCTACCCCTCTGGAAAATCTTAAGAGGAATCTGTGAATTAAATAAGTTTGTGCGTGGTGCAGGCTAATTGTCCAGGCCTCAACAATGGAGTGAGCACCTTGCTAGAAGGTCCTCACGCCGCATGGCACACAGCGCTATGCTCAGCTGCCTTTTATCAGCTTCAGATGATTCACCAGTTGTGACCTTACTTAGAGAAGATGGACACATCAGTTATCCATGTCTAAGTTATTTATGGACAGGACTATTGCAATGTGTTCTATGTGGGTCTGCCTTTAAAAATGGCACAAACATTTCAGTTGATCCAAAATGTGTTGGCTAGACTTCTGTCTGGTGCCCAACAACTGGAGCATACAGTTACAATCTTATTCTCTATTGGCTACCTATTGGTATCCAGGCTCAATTTAAAGTGCTGTTTGAATCTTTAAAATCCTAAACAATTTGGCTCTGGTTATCTCAAGGACCTTTTCTACATGCCTTTTCTACATCATTCCTTACTCATGGTTGTTTACAGGTAGTTTAGACGGTGTCATGACTCTCCAGTTTTGTTTCTGATTTTTAAAAGCACTTTCCTGGGGGGGGGGGGTTTAGAGCAGGGGAAATGGAGTATTATTTCGGAAAGCGAAAGAAAATGTATTTTCCTACTTGTGTAATTGCATTATTCTGCTATAGCAAAGTGTTTCCTAGTGGTTATGTAGCAGAATAATAATAATAATAATAATAATGATGATGATAATTTTATTTCTTACCCGCCTCTCCCTCTGGATCGAGGTGGGGTGCAACAACAAATACAAAACACCATTATATATATATATATATATATATATGCATATAAAATGAATACATTATTAAAAGACATCTTAAAATTCAACTGGGTAGGCCTGCCAGAAGAGATCAGTTTTTACGGCTTTCTTAAATTCCAGGAGACTGTTAAGTTGGCGAATCTCTTCCGGCAGTATGGGAGCAGCAGAAGAGAAGGTCTTCTGGGTAACAGTTGTCAGCCTAGTTTTTGCTGACTGTAGTAAATTCTTCCCAGAGGACCTGAGTGTGCGGGGTGGATGGTACGGGAGAAGGTGATCCCGCAGGTAACTTGGACACAAACCAGAAAAGCAGGAAAGGGAAAGCTTTCTATGTAGAGCTTGGATCTCAGTTGTGTGATGAAATCAAAAGTAGATACAGCGAATTAACAGCCTTGTGCAGAAAAGCTGAAGGACAGATGGCTCTCATACAGATCTGCGTGGGCTATAAGATTTGCTTTGGAGGCCCTGCTCTCTGTATCCTCATCAAGTGAGCATGAGATACAGGCCTCTTTGGGGGTGGCACCATGGTTCTGGAATACCTTTTTGGTGGAGGTTTGTGAGAGCTCGCCTTTTGTCTCTTTTAGGCAGAAACTGAAATCAATTTTTATTTTGATACAACTTTAATCTGAAATTTCTGCCATTGTTTTAAACTGGTTTTTGATTTGATTGTTGCCTTTAGATTAATTTGCATTGTCTTCAAGTTTATATTTTGAAATTGTTTCAGCTTTAATTGTATTGCACCACTTTTGATATAAACTGCTCAGGGTACTCTGTGAACAGCAGAGAAGGGTGATGAGGATAGTAAGAATAATGAACAAATCCGGTGATGGGATTTTGTTGAGGTGGCTTGATAAGCCACAGGTTACTCCAGGGTCCTCTTTGTGGGCCAGTGTGAGTGGGTGGGGCATTTTATAGGCGAAACAAGTTAGAAATCCAAGTCTTGTGTCTAGGGTTTCAGACTGGGAAGTACACATGTTTAGGGCCGGCGTGATCCTTGTGCTAGACGTGGCCAACTACAAGTTAATCCAGGATGAAAGGCAGGCTGCTGACTAGTTCCAGTTGCCATGGGAACTAAAGAAATCGGGGGGAGAGAGGTCAACTGGGAGAGAAAGTGAAACGTGATGGCTTCTAGCAGTTAACTGGGGTGGCGAGAGCTCTGTTTGAAACTTCTGTGGGTTCTGGGAGCAGAGCTGGCCCTAAATATTTCCCTGCCTGAGGCAAAGGACATGTTGATGCCCTCTACTCTGGACTGGAACACTGGACTTCAACGCCAGCCATGGGGTAGCATCCTCCCCAGCACCTGAGGGCAGCAGCCTATTTTAAAGGGTGCAAGGCAGGTCGTATGGCACACACAGCTCTGCCTTTCCGCAGAGAAGAATGGGCCGGGGCGGGGAGACTCAAGAGGAGCAGCTGCCACTGCTGCCTTTCAGCATTTGCCACCTGAGGCAGCGGCTTCACTCTGCCTAACGGGAGGGTCCGCTCCATCTGCGAGGAGAAGACCTTGCCTGAATGCCAAGGGGAGGGCTGCCTGTGTGGATGGAGATCAGGGGAAACTCAGTGGTCCTGAAGAGTCCCCACCAGCTGCTGCCATCCGGCAGCTTTGAGGGAACTGTCAGTGAACACGATTGCGGGGGCAGAACATTTCTCATGGAGCGTGATGTGTTGCTTGTGCACCAGAACCCAAAAGGATGAGGTCCCCCCTCTTTAAATCCACCACCAGATGAATATAAATACTGTTTCAGAGGATTCACTACATGCCCAGCAACTTCTGTGGTGTCTGCACATTTGTGTCCCATATCATTATATATCACAGAAGCCAGAAAACAAACATGTTATCAATTGAACATCATGGGAATGTTAACAATAAAACAGACAGCCCCTCTGGCCAAATATGAAATAAGGACACCATAAAATGAGTTAATATCTTGGGGGGGGGCAGGGGTGGGAAGGACTAATTTATTATAAAGACAACTTTGTATATTGCGTGGTGAGTAGAGCTAATCACAGAAAGCTAAATACTTGATACAGTTTGTTGATCAGATAATGGAAGATTTGTTTGGTCTGAGGTTGTAGAAAGCAAAGAGGAATGTAGACGTTACCGCTTTGGAGAGTTTGTTTAAAACAAATGTATAAAATGGATGCTTTTTTATTCTTAAGTTGTGTGTATTTTTATTTTTATTATTATTAATTTATTACATTTATATCCTGCCTTTTTTCCTCCAAGGAACCCAAGGCGGCATACATAATCGTCCACCTCTCCATTTTATCCTCACAACAGCAACCCTGTGAGGTAGGTTGGGCTGAGAGTCTGTGACTGGCCCAAAGTCACCCAGTGGGTTTCCATGGCTGGGTGGGGACTAGAACCCGGACCTCTCGACTCCCAGTCCAACACTCTAGACACCCTACCCGTCAAATGTGTAACCTCCACACTAAGATCATCAAGAAGGGGGCCTTGCAGTATACTAACTTCTACAGTGTTGAGAATCTCTGTGGGAAGGAAAGAACCTTTTTAGTAGCGGCCCAAAGACTTTGGAACAGCCTTTCAGAAGGCATTTACCATTGTTCCTCCCTGTTGACTTTTCAAAGGAATGCAAGGTTAGGAAGAGTAAATATAATCTGCATACAGCCTTAGATTATTTCTCCATTTGAGCATGTTCATTATTATTTGAGTTTACTCCTAGTGAAGTTTATTGCCTAGAAATATGGCAAATGTTAAATGCATACTGCATAGTTTTACATACACATTCTTTATGGTGACTGATATTTGTGGCTTCGTGAGCTAAATGCAGCCCTGGAGATGCGTGCGTGTGTGTGTGTGTGTGTGTGTGTGTGTGTACACCATCTAGATGTTCTTAGAATTGTTCATTTTTAAAAAGATAGTAAGTTTCAAGCTTTCATGATTGCAGAGAGAATCTTCAAAATGTGATAACAGATGAATTAAATCACCTGGCCCCCACCAAGGATAGTTAGGCTGGTGAATACAAGAGAGAGGGCCTTTTCAGTGGTGGCCCCATACCACTTAATCATCTTCTATCAGGGCTCCGTCAGGCTTCTTCTTTGCAGGTCTTCAAGAAAGCTCTGAAGACCCACCTGTTTTCATTGGCCTTTCATTAAATTTGGGCCATTGGCTGTTAGTCAGTTTTGTTTTTATTGATTTTAATCGGAATCTGTTTTTATGGTTTTTTTAAAAATGTATCCGATTCATGTGTTTTTAGCATGTACACTGCCTTGAATGTGGCCTAGAAATAATGTTAGAGATAGAGAGATAGGAAGAATCCTAAATTCACATGTCACTTTCCCCCCTTACAACTCAATTTATTAGTTCTAAATGCAATTGGCATACGGTATGGAAACACATCCAATACTAACTAAACCAGCACAACAGCCAAACAGCAGTAGCAGAAAGGCCACTTAAGCTATCCAGATGGTAAGATTAAAAGGCCTGAGGGCAACAAACTATACAAATATGACTCCTGGTGAGGCTGTTCCATAAACGATATACCACCACCAAGAAGATCCTGCTACAATGAACTGATTACTACAATGGTGCCTGGAGCAGAGCAACAGACAATTTCCGGGAATGGGGAACTGAACATCAGAGAACGTGTTCCTGAATTGAAGATGGAGGGCACTTATTGTTGTAGATAGCAAGTTTGAAATAAGAGGCTGGGATCCAAAGAGACACTTTTGGTGCACCCAAAGACTTCTGCATATCCAGTGGGATTTCTGACCTTTTGTTTCCTTGAGTAGCAGAGCCCTATGCTATATAATAATAATAATAATAATAATAATAATAATAATATTTATTTCTTACCCGCCTCTCCTTCCGGATCGAGGCGGGGAACAACATCAGTACAACAATATAAAATACATAAAACTGATTAAAAGAATATAAAATTAATACATTATTAAAATCAACCAAGTCTTAAAATTCATCTGGGTAGGCCTGCCGGAAGAGATCAGTCTTTATCGCTCTCTTAAACTCTAGAAGACTGGTAAGTTGGCGGATCTCCTCCGACAGGTCGTTCCACAGTCTGGGAGTGGCAGAAGAGAAGGTCCGCTGGGTAACGGTTCACAAAGCATTTTTGAAAGTCTCCCCAGTTTCGAAAGCATTTTCCCATGTGGCATGCTATTGGAGAAGTTAAGGCACAAAACTCCCATGGGCATGATTTCCACAGCATTTAGGGATCACCCTTGGCTCAGTACCATGTGGGTCCAGTGCTCTCTTACTTCTTAATTAATAAAATTGAGTGAAGGAGTGGAGAGCTCATCAATTCTTTGGGTAATGCAAAACTGCAAGCATTTCACTTGCTTTTATCAAACTACAGAGGTGGGTTGATGGCCAATAATATGTGACATATCTGGAGATTTATAGGTGCAGTTAGAAGAATGTGGGAGGCAGGAGGGCAAAAATGTTTGGAAAATGTAGGGGTTTGGAGGAGGGAGGATGAGAGGACGACTTGGGCTCCAGTGACAAGAGGGAACCTGTCGTTGGGACATTTTGGTTTAGCAGTTGGAATCAGCGTGGGGTTGGGAGTGGGGAGAGAAGAGGCCTGCTTCTTTCTAACTCCTGCAGTAGCCCAGGTGTCACCAGGCCCAGGTATCTTCGGCATCCCCTGGACCCTTGGCTTTTGGGACCGTTGTGAGGTTGAAGCATAATTGCCCAGGCAGAAACATTGTAGGAAACGTTTTAGTTATGGCATAGAAGGCAACGTTATAACGGTGTGGCACACAAAGCTGCAACACTATTTGAAGTTGTATTGCTAAGAACCTTCTATCCAAGATGTAGGAGGTAATTGTTCTGCTTGATTCTGATGTCTGAAACAAAATAGCTTGGCTGTCCCTCCTGGGTCCCTTAAGTATTACATCTTGAAGTGATTTTTTTTGTTTTTTAAGATCCAAAGGATTTAATGGGTGGAATTTTTCTTTGCAGTCTATGTGTGAGGGGGATGCTAATGATTCTTAATAACCATATTGCACTGAGTTCAAAGTGAAAAACTGTGTCGAAAATCACAGATTTTATTGGAGGAATTTTGTGGCTGTCTGTAGCAGAGGCCTGCTCTAAGCGAAGACTGGGCTGTGAATTAATGCTTTCATTATCTAGGAATCTTCCCCAAAGGCAGCATTCTCCATTTTAATTTTGGGCTGCTGTGGTATGTACCAGCTCTCTCTCCCTCCTGATCTTGTCAATGCTGAAAACATCCCTAAGGGAGTTAGAGTACAACTCAGATGACTGCTGTGCAGGAAACCTTTTATTAACGCTGAGAAACATTGTAGTTGGATTATGTGTATGTGTATTTGAGAAAGAGCGAAAGTGAGCATATATTTTATTATGGCATATCCAGACAGAGATGTATTTATTTACTTATTAATTTGTTACATTTGTATACTGCCCCATAGCTGAAGCTCTCTGGGCAGTTTACATAAAATTAAAACAATTAAAAACAATATACAAAAATTAAAACAGCAAAAACATACAACATACACACAATACACACTTACATTTAAAACCGCTACAACAGCCCAAAAAAGCTACAAAAACAAAAACAAACCCAGGCTCCTCAGATATTGTCAAATGCTTGAGAGAAGAAGAAAGTCTTGACCTGGCGCCGAAAAGATAACAATGTTGGCGCCAGGTGGGCCTTGTCAGAGAGATCGTTCCACAATTGGGGGGCCACCACAGAGAAGGCCCTCTCCCTTGTTGCCGACCTCCGAGCTTCCCTCAGAGTAGGCACTCGGAGGAAGGCCTTAGATATTGAACGTAGTGTTCGGGTAGGTTCATGTCGTGAAAGGCTTTCCATCAGATATTGCGGTCCCAAGCTGTGTAAGGCTTTATAGGTTAAAATCAGCACCTTGAATCGGGCTCAGAAACATACAGGCAGCCAATGCAAGCGGGCCAGAGTAGGTCTTATATGCTCGAACCTTCTGGTTCCAGTTATCAATCTGGCCGCTGCATTTTGCACAAGCTGCAGCTTCCGAACCACCTTCAAAAGCAGCCCCACGTAGAGCACATTGCAGTAATCTAACTTGGAGGTTACCAGAGCATGGACAACTGAAGCCAGGTTATCCCTGTCCAGATAGGGACATAGCTGGGCCACCAACCGAAGTTGGTAGAAGGCACTCCGTGCCACTGAGGCCACCTGTGCCTCAAGTGACAGAGTTGGTTCTAGGAGAACCCCCAAGCTACGAACCCGCTCCTTCAAGGGGAGTACAACCCCATCCAGAACAGGTTGATGACCCTCCATCCGGTCAGCAGAACCACCCACTAACAGCTTCTCAGTCTTGTCTGGATTGAGTTTCAGTGTATTAGCCTTCATCCAGTCCATTGTCGCAGCCAGGCATTGGTTCAGCACATCCACAGCCTCACCTGATGAAGATGAAAAGGAGAAATAGAGCTGCGTGTTATCAGCGTACTGATGACAACACACTCCAAAACTCCGGAAGACTGCACTCAACGGTTTCATGTAGATGTTGAACAGCATGGGGGACAAGACTGACCCCTGTGGAACCCCATACTGGAGAATCCACGGGGCCGAGCAATGTTCCCCAAGCACCACCTTCTGGAGCCGATCTGCCAAATAGGAGCGGAAGCACTGCAATGCAGTGCCTCCCACTCCCAATTCAGCCAGTCGTGCCAGAAGAATACCATGGTCAATGGTATCGAAAGCCACTGAGAGATCAAGGAGAATCAACAGAGTCACACTCCCCCTGTCCTTCTCCTGACATAGGTCATCATACAGGGTGACCAAGGCTGTTTCCGTACCAAAACCAGGCCTGAAACCCGACTGAAATGGATCCAGATAATTGGTCTCATCCAAGAGTGCCTGGAGCTGGCTCGCAATCACCCGCTCCAGGACCTTGCCCAGGAATGGAACATTTGCTACTGACCTGTAGTTATTAAGATTTTCAGGGTCCAGGGAAGATTTCTTTAGGAGTGGTCTCTCTGCCGCCTCTTTCAGGAGGCCTGGGACCACTCCCTCTTGCAAAGAGGCATTAATCACTTCCCTGGCCCAGCCACTTGTTCCATCCCTGCTAGCTTTTATAAGCCAAGAGGGGCAAGGATCCAATAGAGAGGTGGCTGCATGAACCTGTCCCAGCACCTTGTCAACGTCCTCGAGCTGTATCAACTGAAACTCATCCAAGGAAACAGGACAAGCCTGTGCTCTGGATGCCTCAATTGATTCACCTGCTATAACACTGGAGTCTAAGTCCTGGCGGATGCCAAAGATTTTATTCTGGAAGTGCCCAGCAAATGTATTACAGCGGGCCTCAGATGGTTCTACCATGTCCTTGGTGCAGGCATGTAAAAGCCCCCAGACAACTCTGAAAAGCTCCGCTGGGTGGCAGGTTGATGATTGAATAGTGGCAGAAGGTACTATTACACTTCTCTTAACCACTGGTGTCCCCATAGTTGAGCCACGCTGTGATTTTGATTTCCTGTGCTTTGGTCCATAAATGGTACCTGAATCATTTTCAATTATGCTTTAAGATGGATGAAGAAGGCCAGCATGAGGAGTCAGGAAGTCCAGGCACTTAACAAGACCTAGATGTGACAGTGCTGCCATTGTTGTGGCTTTGTAGAACTCTGGAGTGAACTACCCTTGACCTAGCCAGGCTCTGTGTGAAGTGAAATAAACTCTTGAGGATTCTGGGGCATTGGATCTCTCTCTCTTTGTGTGCAGGGAGATGGGGTTGGGGCTTAGCAGCAGACAGGAAGGTAGCGGTGTTGTGGACAGTGTAGAACATACCAACTGCCAAGTGACTTGAGCAGGAAGTCAGATGGGAAACGATGCTAGCAAATTCCAGGCATGGAGAATTTGGAAATCAGGTAATGCACCAAGCAGACTGTGGTTAGATATGCCCTTGTACAGCAGGCATAAATAACTAGAGAGGTGTCAGAGAGAGCAGATAGCAATGGCAAATCACCAGAGGGTGCCTCTACAAGAGGCATTTAAAGCTCTTTCAAGGCATATTAAAAAAATTACCTCTACAAGAATGGAGCGCAAATCGGGCGTAGAGGCGCGTTATTTCCCTGATTATGCGCATTATCGAATGCGCGTTAAATCGCGAGTTTTATTTTGCTCCGTCCGTTAAAGCGCATTTTGACTGTGTGAATAAGCGCTTATGCGCATTAACTACTTGTAAAGCGCATTTTGGACATCTGTTAATGGACTTCACCGCCTCTTGCCACCTCTCGTGCAGAGGGATTAGGCGTAAATGCGCTTCTGCGATTATGCGCATAATCGCCTAACCAGGCGCAAAAGCGAATCCTTGTAGAGGGGACCAGAGTCTCCTGCCACACAGCAGAGGAAGAAGATTTAAAGTCTCCATTTAAAGGCCAAAAGGGGAGCTCTGTGTTCCATCACCTATGGTAGTTCTAACACTCCATTTGTCACATAACCCCTTCCCAACTATGCCTCTGCCTCCAAGATAATTCTAGGGTCCTATATGCTGTATTTGCCACAAAAACCCTTTGAACATTGGACCATGGTTTGAAGTTGGCTTGTTTCAACAAACCAAAGATTAACCGAAGTTGAAGGTTTGGATAACATAGCAAGCTCTGGTGAATCTGAAACAGAACTGAAATTTTCCAAATGGCTCCTTGTGGCCATGCTGGGCAGGAAGCAGGAGTGTGTTAGTTTAAGGTTCACTGTGGCTCATCCTCGTAATGCTAGACCTGCCTGATCAATGGTCATGATAGCTGGGGATTATTGGGAGGCACCAGTGACCAGGCTGGGGAAGGCTGGTTTAATGTTGTATCCAAACTGGACTGATGTGTTTTTATTGACTTCTGAAATGATCTCTGTATAGTCTATACTCTTCTAGAGACATTTTTTCCTACTGTGCTGATTTAGGTGCTTCCCTTTTGTTGGGCCACTGGAAAAGATTAGAGGTTTGCTAACAGGTGACCATGATGTTTCTTCTCCCTATATATAGTATTCATTTACATAATGTATATATTGCATTTCAATCCAGTTTCCAAGGCCTCTATATTAGATGTGCAAATGACAGGAAAAAACTGAGCTGGCCTGCTCTTGTATCTTAAACAGCAGCTTGATCTTCAGAAATCAGCAGGCGCTCTATCGGAAGTGCATGACTAAATGCTCTCTCAGGAGCTAACTTCATATTACACGCTGCTGTGAGCAACAGCACACTGACATTATTATGAAAAAGCACAGCTACTTGGGGAGGTGGGAATTAGCGCAAAGAAACAGCACAGGAAAGAAAGGTGCTTAAGTAGATCCCCTCCAGCCATTTATCTAAAGGTAAACAAGCATTTGAAGAGGAGGGGGACATCAGGCTGCTTGAAGGGGGTGACTTGTAGTGGAGAAATGGCAAGCAAGGAACGGACTGAGCACCTGTAAAAGTGCCCTGAACATGTGTTACCATGTAAAGTGTTTCAGAATCCATATTAGAGTAATAATTTTATTAGGCCAACCAAAAGATTACAAAAAATGGGCAAGCTTTCGAGGTCTCGATATTTTCATCACACAAGATGTTACAAAAAGCAGTTTCAAATTGGAGGGCGGGTGCGCGGGCGGGAATAGGGGAGGAAAAAAGATGTGACTTGATCGTGAAGTCAGTGTCTGTATGTTCAGAGTCCCATGATGAAGTGGACCTTCATTATCCAAGGCAGTGCGAGGTCATGGACAGGCTGCTAGACCAGGGGGAAGTCCCTGTTCACCACGATTGTTCCTAGGTGATTTGGTGACAGTATAGCTGGCCACAACAAGAGGAAATGCATCACCCAAAAAGGACAACAGAGGACACAGATTTGCATAAAATGTGCATATGCTTATTTATATAGGCTGACCAGATTATGACAATCAAAATCCCGGACCCCCACCACCACCACCTAGGCTGTCCAGATGGCTCGGGATTTCCCGGTCCTAACCGGGAATCCAGGGGCAAACCGGCCCAACCGGGGGGCGGGGGGGGCAAACCGGGGTGGCGGGGGGTCACGCGGCGGTGCAGCAAGCGAGGACCCGGCGGCGATGGGCGGCGGAGGAGCCCGGGAAGCGCCCGCCCCAACATGTAAGTGCCCCGCGCCTCGAGCCCCGCGCCTCGAGCTCCTTACCTGTTCAGGCCGCGTCCGCTTCCCTCCAGTGCTCGGAATCTACTGAGAAACAGGCTTCACGGCCTGTCTCTCAGTATCGCGCTGGGTGATGACGTCATCACCCGGCGCGCTACTGAGGGACAGGCCGTGAAGCCTGTTTCTCAGTAGATTCCGAGCACTGGAGGGAAGCGGACGCGGCCTGCACAGGTAAGGAGCGCGAGGCGGGCGGGCGGCGCGAGCAGCGTGGGGCGAGCGGGGCGGGCGGGCGCGCGGGCGGCGCAGCGCAGCACGGGCGAAGGGAGTGGGCGGGCCGCGCGGGGGGGCGGGCCGCGCGGGGGGGCGGGCGCACGGGGGGTGCAGGCGCGCTGGCGCAAGGGCGGCGCAGCACGGGCAGGGGGGGCGGGAGGGGGGGCGGGACGCGCGGGGGGGGGGCGGGCACGCAGGGGGGGTTGTTTTATGTGGGGGGGATGGGGGGGACCGGGATTTTGGGTCTCAAAATCTGGTCAGCCTACCACCACCCCCCGCGCCGCCCCGCGCTCCTTACCTGGGCATCTGCTTCCCTCCGGTGCTCAGAATCTACTGAGAAACAGGCTTCCTGGCCTGTCTCTCAGTACGCGCCCGGTGATGACGTCATCACCCGGCGCGCTACTGAGGGACAGGCCGCGAAGCCTGTTTCTCAGTAGATTCCGAGCACCGGAGGGAAGTGGACGCCTCAGCAGGTAAGTGCCTCGCGATGCCTGCCTACCGCCACCACCGCGTGACCCCACCACCACCCCGGTTTTCCCCTGCTGCCCCCCGGTTGCCCCGGTTCGGCCTAGGTTTCCAGGTTAGGACCGGGAAACCCCGGGCCATCTGGACACCCTATATTTATATGTATGGATGTATAGAAATAACTAGCTGATATACCTGGCGTTGCTCGGGGCCCCTAAAATATATGTCTGCGAGGTAATCATCTTAAAGTAGTAGGCCAGTGCTAGGCTTGTGAGTTAACTTTTAAACAAATTTGTATCTTTTTTACCTCTCACCCTCACAACAACCCTGCAAGGTAGGCCGGTGCTAGACCTGTGATGTAACTTTAAAACAAATTAAATTTGTTTCTTCTCTCTCTCTCTCTCTCTTTCCACCCCTGACACATGTGTGCTGCAATGACTTTCCTTGTCCTCACAGAAAACAAAAAATACAACTCCCGGCATGCCTTTTGCCACGGTGCCTGACTTGCCCAATGGGCGTCCTGCTGCTGAGACTTGTGGGAAGTGAAATCTGGCCGAGTCAGTCCACGCTGCACTGTGCAATCGGTGCACGTAGGTAGGCCATCAAGGAGCCAGCCGGCGGACTGACTGACGGACAATTAGCTCGGTTGTTGCCGTTGGCAATGGGCCCAGAGCTGTGCCCTCTTTCCCTCCCTCTCCCAATGGTGCCTAGCGACTGAGGCAGCCAGGCCCAGGTGCTCTGACTTCAGGCCCAGGAGGGCTAGCCACTACCAGGTTATGGCCACCAGAGCCCAATAAGTCTTCCCTCCCACCCAAGGCATGCTGGGAATTGTAGGCATAAGGCTAAGGCCCTGAATAACGTGTTAATCTTTGAATACCATCTAAGGTGTGGTGGGAGACAACTGGAAAGCAGGACTTCTTAGTTGTGGTATGGATTTCTTTTTCCCAAGCAGGATGGCCTAGTGACTGCATTAATGGCTTTCACAGTGCCAAGTGGTTTCCCCCTTCAAGGCCTTTTAACTTGATGGGATATTTTTTTTGTTTTGCTGCATTTCTTTTCCTGTCATAACTCAACCACAACATTCCAAGACAGATACAGGAATTACTGAATAAAGTTTACGATTGTAAGGAAAAGCCTGACTATACCATCGAAACAGAAGAGTGAATGGAGGAATGACTGATATAGCTGAGGCTAGATGGAAATGGTGGGTGGGGTTAGTGGCAGTTGGAGAAAATCAGGTAGAAGGATTGAGACATGGTGACCTGGCTTACTAAACCACGCTTTATGTAAAATCAGCCACGCTACATGTCAGTACTATGCCTCCCAGCATGCTTTTGTGGCCCGCATGTGCCCGCATCCTCTGAGAGCATTCAGGAGGAGTATTGCCGAGGAGGGAATGTAAGTGTTGCAAAAGTTTGCTTGCTTTTCCCTGGTGCACTCGTTCAATTCAGCACACAAAGGAGGAGACCGAATCAAAGTCTAGGTCCAAATGATTTTATTCTGCAGAATAAGGAGACATAGGCCTCCTCCACACGAGACGTTTAATGAGCCTTGAAGGCTCATTATAAATTTTACCTACACACCAGCGGAGCGCAAAACGGGCGTACAGGCGCGTTATCTCCCCGATAATGCGCATTTTCGAACGCGCGTTAAATAGCGACTTTTATTTTGCTCCGGCCGTTAAAGCGCATTTTCGCTGTGTGAACAAGCGATTATGCGCATTAACTACCTGTAAAGTGCTTTTTGGGCATCTTTTAATGCGCTTCGCCGCTTCTCGCCGCCTCCCGTGCAGAGGGATTAGGCGTAAATGCGCCTCCGCGAAAATGCGCATAATCCCCGAACCGGGCGCAAAAGCGCATCCTTGTGGAGGGGGCCATAGGAAGCTCAACGCTTCGAAGCACTGTCTCTTCGAACAAAGGAGCCAGCAAACTATATATACGCTATCTTCTGGCGCGTGTGTGCGCGGGTCTAACAAAAAGTTCTAGCTGGAAGAGGAATGTACTGATAACCAACCACCACCCTTTGGCAAACATCCAAAGTACTCAGCTAGCAAACATGGCCTTACTTTGGTTCATTAGCTAGGTCAATTTACTCAACATAAGCAGCTGTCAGTGGACATGCCCAGCTCTGGCCAAGGCTTGCTGGGACTACCTTGGCCTACCCTTCCCGTCCACCAGGGCTGGGGCTGGGGCTGGCACTTGCCCCATTCATTGGGCTTGTTTCTGGGCATTCACAGAGTGCCTCCCCTTTCTCCCTCCCTCTTGAGGGCAAAGACCACACACACACTTCCCCCAGATTCTGAGAAAACAGCAATATCAGGACAGGGTGCCTTTGAGCATGTTCAGAGTTTGGCCTTTTAAAGTCACACTGTTGAATCTAGTTATGATTTTAAAAGCTCACACGCTGGGTGAGAGGAAGCACCACAAATGGATGCAGCCCATTTATATGGGTTGTTTCCTTTTATGTAGAAATGGGTTGACTACTCGAGACCGTCCTTAGGTGTCTGGGTTGTGCAAGGCACGCAGCAGCCCCACGCCCCACACTTACGATGGCCGCCAAAGGCTGGTAACTCTGGCCTCCCACCCAAGGTATCCTGGGAGTTCTGTCCAAGGTATGCTGGGTGTTGTAGGCATAAACCTAGGTTTTTTATTAAATTCTTTAAAAAATACTTCCACGCCAAGATATATGTCTGCAAGGTAATCATCTTACAGTAGTAGGCTGGTGCTAGGCCTGTGAGTTAACTTTTAAACAAATTAAATTGCCCAAGGCATGCTGGGAGTTGTAGGCATAAACTGAGGCCAGAATGGAATGATGAGTGAGGTAAAGTTTTCCCCCCTTTAAACTGGACTAGGACTGGACAGCCCTTCAAGTAGAGGATGTCTTCAAATACAAGATTGCCCTTTGTAAAGTAGGACACATGGCCAGCCAATGACTGAGTGAAAACTACTTAGTTTGGGGCCTTAGTTGCTCCTGGCTAGTTTTTGGTCTACTTTGAGAAGTAGCTGATGGGCTAATTGGGAATGGGTTTATTATTGTCATTGGTATATAGTGTGTGCCCTTGTGTTTCATTATGTTTTGAAAGGAATATTGGATTGTTAGCCACTTTAATCTTTTGAAAAGGCAGGATAAAAATGTCAAAGCGACACCTTAGGGTTGTTAGGATAACCCTATCTACACTGCACTGAACTCCCTGAAGTGTGCTAAATACCCAGATGTGATCAACAATATATGTTGTTTATTTACGACATTCATGTTCTGCCTTTAAAAAAAAAGTGCCCAAGGTGAAAGTAATAGACATTAGAGGATATAAACAAATAAATCCAACCCAACATAAAATTCTTCTAATACGACACACAAACAAGAGAGAAAGATCAGTATAAGATACTTATCCCCTAAAATTCATTCCAAAATGGGGCAATTGTAATTTTTTTAAAAAAAAGAATGGGACGGGGGAGACCGACCTCCCTAGGAAGGGAGTTCCATAATCTAGGAGCTGTTGTTGAAAAGGTCCCCTTCCTAGAACTATGAACCCAGCAGAAAGGCCTCAGGAAACAAGGTAAGCAGCTGGGCAGGGTTGTATGGGAGCAGGTGTAGATTCATACTTTGCATGCACATGATCCCCTGTGTCAGTTTCATCTGCACCTGGGAGTCCACATAGACTGCCACAAGCTGAGAGGGTGATGAGGCCTTCATTTTAGAGGCCATACGAACTGCAGAAGCTGCAACTTGTTTCAGTTTTCGCCTTAACTCTTATTCATCCATTAATTTTAATCATTCATGATCTACTTTATTATCACAGACAAGATTAAGTAAATAATGGGGGGATGTAATCTCCTGAAACTACAGATACCGTATTGAAGTTTTATAGTTCCATTTTCACAAGTAATATTGAATTCTGATGCTTATTGGAAAACAGGAATAAATCATGGGTGTGGATGTTTATGTCGTGCATCAATATTGATAGCTGGTTGTGAAACTGCCTTGGAGGAGACTTAAACACAATGATTTTTTTTTGATACCAGGATTCCCAAGTGGGGAACGGAGAAGGAAAAAGGAAGTATATCACTTCAGTGGAGAGAAGCAAAAAACTAGGGGCACAATCCCTCCCAGTACTTTTGTGGCTGTATGCAAAGGGATCACCATAGGGTCCAATGGCACCCTCTTCTCTTTGGTACATATGTACCAAACATTTCTACCCTTGCCTGGAATGGGAAGCTGCTGCATTTCCTGTTCCTCTATGTTTGAGCTCAAGTAAACTCCTAGCTGGAGCCTCAGGTTGAAAAGAGAAATCTGGATGAGGAAACAGGGCGCACATGTTCATTGAAGCTGAATCCAGACAAGACGGAGGTGCTTGCTGTCAAAGGCCCCAACCTGGGTCTGGAGGTGTGTCAACCAGTTCTGGATGGGGTTACACCCCCCCTGAAAGATTGTGTTCGCAGCTTGGGGGTACTCCTGGATCCGTCGCTCCAAATGACAGCTCAGATAGATGCGACAGCCAGGAGTGCCTACTATCAGCTTCGGCTGATACGCCAGCTGCGCCCCTTCCTAGAGTTGGAAGACCTAAAGACGTAGTGCACGCACTGGTAACTTCGAGGCTCGACTTCTGCAATGTGCTGTACATAGGGCTACCTTTGTGCCTAGTCCGGAAACTTCAACTAGTTCAAAATATGGCAGTCAGGTTGGTCACTGGTACACCTAGGGGTGATCACATCACACCAGTTTTAAAATTGCTTCATTGGCTGCCAATCAGTTTCCGGGCAAAGTATAAAGTGTTGTTTATTACCTTTAAAGCCCTACATGGTTTGGGTCCTGGTTACTTGCGGGATTGCCTTCTCCCGTACAATCCGCCCCACACACTTAGGTCCTCTGGGAAGAACTTACTCAAGTCAGCCAGAACTAGGCTGACGAGTGTTACCCAGAGGACCTTCTCTTCCATCGCTCCCAGACTATGGAATGGTCTGCCGGAGGAGGTTAGACAAATTAGCAGTCTTCATGAATTTAAGAGAGTCATGAAGACTGCTCTCTTCCGACAGGCCTATCCATATGAATTTTAAGATGTTTTTAATGATGTATTTTTTCTTGTTTTTTAAAATTTTTAACTGTTGTGGTTTTTGTGTTTTATATTGCTGTTGTTCCCCGCCTCGATCCGGAGGGAGAGGCAGGTTAATAATAATAATAATAATAATAATAATAATAATAATAATAATATTGTGGGCAATTGTTGGCTTACTGCAGTGTGCCCGTGCCCATATGCACCGCTGTGAAGAAAGAAAGGAAAAAGACTCCGCTGGGCCCGATGGCAATCCCTCCACATCCAGGGCGGGGACTGTGTGGCCCTCCAGACGTTGTTGGACTGCAACTCCCAACAGAGGTAGCAGCCTACCCAGTGCTGAGGGATGTTGTGAATTTCAGTCCAATGTCACCTGGAGGGCCACATGTTCCCCAGCTCTGCTCCATGTGCATGCAGCCGCACACATGCTAGGAGTGGTGTGTGTGTGTGTGCTCGTGCATGCGTGTGTGTGTGTTGTTCCTTTAATCTCCTGTCATGAAGAGATGACAAGGTCTTGCATTTTGTGGGGCAATTAAATGTTTTTATAAATGTACCTCCTTGGATGAGGGGAAAGGTACTGGGTGCTTCCAGTCAGATGGCTCCCAGCACTAAAAATTCATTGCTCTTCTGTAAGCAACAGGAGGAATTGCAGCTGACTTTCCACACGACGTGGGTATATCGGACTTTTTCTGTGTGGATATCGTACTGTGTTCTGGCTACCTCAGTACCCTTAGTGGAGTATTCTGTTGTTTTTAAGGGGCATGGCTGACACAGGTAGCTGAACCCCACATAGCTCAGCACACTTTCATTATACCTTTTCCCACAGATGACATTTTGATTACCCATTTATTTTAAACTGTAGTATTAAAAGTAGTATTAAAACACTTTTCAGATAGATACATACACACATCACTTAAATGAGAGAGTGTCATAACACTATGCCATTATAATGATACAACTATCTATATGAATGATGATTGGGGAGAGGAGGGACTTTATAGAGATATTATAGAGCTATACCTTGATAAAGCTATAACATGTTTTCTCTAAAGTATCATTATAGGGGTATAGAACTCTACCCTTATAATTCTATTAAAAAAAAGAATAAAAATAAAAAGATGTTCCCAGTTATTACTATTTTAGCAAGGTGGTTAATAGAGGAAGTAACCACAAAAGTCTTTTTTTTATTTTAAAATCGTATTAAAAAGAAGGCAACCTTTTTTTGGTCCATCAACCACCTTGCTAAAATGGTGGTGATCAGAAGGGATTTCCCGCTCCAATTTTTTTAAAATTATTGCATTATAGGGGGTATTTCGTTTAAGTGGTATTTTGTTGTTGTTAAGTCTTTTAAAATTAGCTGGAATGTGCTTTAGTGTTACTTAAAAGATTGTTTACAAGAATAAACAGGTAATAAAAATGGCACCCATTGCAGAGCTTCTAGTGAATGTGTTTTAAGCATTCCTAGGTTCACCTGGCCAATAATTCATTGTCTACACCAAAACCACTCCTCTTTAAACACAGAAGAGTAGCAATGACTTCCAACTAGACATGCCCATGTAACAGCATCTTTTTATAACAAATCTCACATACAGGAGAAAATAAATCTCATGCCTGAACTAAAGTAAGAAGCTGAAACCCAGTTTGAGTGTATAGACCACAGCCTCCCTGGCTGCCCCCATCCCACCTCAGGCCAAACACTCTCCATGTTCTATTCCATCTGGGATTCCATCTTCTGGTCTGGTCTTCAGCTCAGGCAAGGAGGAGGCACAACATGGGACAGGCAAGAGGATCACATCTGGGATTTGAGCGAATTTCAGGACCATGGATAGCAGTCTTGGAGCAAGAGTTGACAAGTTACCCCAGCACTGTCTGAGAGCAGCTGACAGAGATTTATAGTCAGAACAGGAGAGTCCTTCTGGAAGCTCCCCTCCCCTCAGGTACTGTCTCTGGGAAATGAAAGTTGGAGGAGCCAGTTAGGGACTGCGCCTCAGGATCTCCTTGTTTGCTAGAGGGTTCTAGGTTCCTCTTCTCAGTGTCAATGTTCAATGTTTTTAATTTTTGTAAACCACCCAGAGAGCTTTGGCTATGGGGCGGTATATAAATGCAAATAATAATAATAACAACAACAACAACAACAACAACAACAACAGGGGTAGTGGCACCTCCTGGGGGTCATGGGATATGATATCAGGTCCAAGGCAGTGGGCCCCAGTTCAGAAGGACCAAGGACTGGTTCTGGCACCTCCTCAGAGTCAATCACCAGAGGCTCCTGTCTCTGAGGGCTATGACACTAGAAAATCTAAGGCAGACTGACAGGCAAATCAGAAAGCCCTCATTGTGTACCTGACATGAAACTATTCTTGCTTCTAGCTTGATCCATTGTATAATTTGAGATTGGGCTGCCAGTTGTTTCCTGGCCTTGCTTTTGTGTTTTACAGCTGCACAAATTTATGCAAGGGGCTGGAATATATATATGGGCAAAATGTTAGAAAGGGTTTTATCTGTTAAATTCTTGTGTATCAGGGCAGGTATTATATATACAGGATAGGACTGCTGAAAATGTTGGCAGCGCTAATTATGTGAGGAATTATGTGAGGAAATGTTACAAGTGACTGTGAGGCGATGACCCTGTCCACACTTATGTGGAAGGAAGTCTGGTTGAACAAAGTGGAATATACTTCTGGATAAACATGCTAAGGATTGGGTTGTGAGAAATCATTTTATTACTAATGCACCTCTTTATGGATTTGTGAACATTGTTGTTATGACATTGAACAGAGGAAATTTATCTCTTATTTCTAGTGAAAGTCCCTGTTTCCCCAGCTTAGACCTGATAAGGTCCCAGAAAGGTAACACTAGGTAAACAGGAGTAGGTAATTGTAACTCAGTAGCAATGTGTATACAATCAGGGCTTAGATCTCATAGCGTTATAAACTTGTGTCCAGGCTGTACCACTGCAGACTGCAGATGGGAGCTCATATAATTTAAAGCTCCTCCAGACAAAGAAATTCCCTGCATGTAGAAACATGCGCACAAGTGATTAGAACCTTTATCTTTGACATTTAGTTTCCTATGGAAAGGTTGACTTTCCTTTTGTACAGAGTCACGAAATTCCTGACACCCAGTCTGAAGTGATATAGCCAAAACAGAGGTGAGGGCTAGGCCCAGTTTTTTTCTCTCTTTTGCTCCAGCTCTCTGAGATTGCTATACTGAAAATACTCAAACTCCAATCCTGATTTCTCTCCAAGTAGCAGGTTCGCTAAATGCCTGGGCCACTCAGCTTCTCTTGGTGTATACTGTTGAGAGAAGAAAACATATGGACTGTCTCCTTCAAACTGTAGTGGATCCCAAGTGGTATTATTTGCTTAAAGCTCTTTCACAGTGAGCATAATAAATTCTGCTTGTTTACAGGGGCACTTTAAGTTCCTTCTCGCGTTTCCCTATGCAGCTGAGCTCACCTTAACCTAACCTGAACTTGCCTGTGCCCATCATAGCTGAACAGTGAAAAGTTTGTTAGTTCCCTAAGGAGGCTGTGTTCCTTTTGGAGGTACGGTTATGGGGGGGGGGGCAACTTTATGGTGTGTTTGAATTTTTTTTTAACATGCAGACTGAGAAGGAGCAAAAGGATGACTTAGCAGCAATTGTTATTAGCAGTTTTGGCATGGAATTCCTATTCAGAATCAGCCAAGAATCTGCACTTCACTAATCTCAGCTTCCTGCACTAGTCTATAGAAACAGCTCAAAATGATGGTTCCCCCCCATACTAGTCTAATACCAGCCAGAAACTCAGTATGTTCCATATGGCTGATGAGCCATAGCAGTTGTGGAAACAAGGCAGTGGTATCTTAATTAGCTTTAACTATTTCCAAATGGATGCTGCTTGCTTTTAGACGTATTTATTTATTTATTTATTTACTTACTTACTGCATTTCTATACTGCCCAATAGCTGAAGCTCTCTGGGCGGTCATCAAAGCCATTCAAAATATAAAACAACAACAGTATAATCCAACCACTGAAGAGCTACAAGGGTAGTGAACAGTCTTGCAAGTTTCTTGTTTGCTGTCGCTGCCATCTTCTCCTTAGTGATATTGATGTGTGTGATCCTCCTGTATAGCAAGGAGCAAGCTAGGATGTAGGCCTCATATCTGGACTGGGGAAAAGATAAGGGCGGCCAAGCAAACAAATGGACAGGATTCTGTTCACTCAGCCACTTCTACATGTACAACAAAGGGATGGAGAGGTGGTGTAGTGGCTAGAGTGTTGGACTGGGAGTCGGGAGATCCGGGTTCTAGTCCCCACTCAGCCATGGAAGCTCACTGGGTGAATTTGGGCCAGTCACAGACTCTCAGCCCAGGGTTGTTGTTGTGAGGATAAATGGAGAGGAGAGGATTATGTATGCCGCATTGAGTTCCTTGGAGGAAAAAAGGTGGGATATAAATGCAATAAGTAAACAAAGGAGGGGAGGTCAGTGGAATTGTGCAGGATAGTTACAGCTCCCCATGCCAACTGGCCATATCGCCTGGCGGCCACACGTTAAACATTAGTGTGGAGGGGCCTGCCATGCCTCCCCTGGAGAAATCCTCCTCAGAGGACAATCTGGAGTCTCCTGAACAAGCCACTCCAAGGGATCCTGAGGCTGACCAAGGAGGTTCTGGGCCCTCTGGAGAGAAGGCTTCAGATCTTGCCCTCAACAGATGGAAACCCTGCTTCTGAGTCAAAGGAGGATGCTGAATCACCACCCAGCCTTTGAGCATGCTGGTGCTTGAAAGTACAGGCTAAGACTGTGGCCAGGCAAAGGAGTGCCTGCTTGTAGAAAAAGACACTTTAAGAGTAGAGGCGCTCCTCATGAGTAGGACTTTTGCTAGAGGGCCTATGATGAAGTACAGCTGAGCCCTCAGTGGGTCTCTAGGAGCTCTGGCTGCATAAGCCTTCAGTTCTGGTCACCACATCTAAAACAAATAAAAACATTATAGAGCTAGAAAAAGTGCAGAAAAGGGTCGCTAAAATGCTTAAGGGGCTGGAGCATCTCCCCTATGAGGGAAGGTTACAACAGCTGGGATTGTTTAGCTTGGAAAAAAGGAGGCTAAGGGGAGATCTGATAGAGGTGTACAAAATTATGCATGGTCTGGAGAATGTGGATGGGGAGACATTTTTCGTCTTCTCCCTTAATACTAGAACCCGGGGTCATCCCATGAAGCTGATTGGTGGGAGATTCAGGACAAATAAAAGGAAGTACTTCTTCACACAGTGTGCATAGTTAAATTATGGAATTCACTCCCACAAGACGTTGTGATGGCCACCAATTTGGATGGCTTTAAAAGGGGGATGGGTCAATTCTTGGAGGAGAAGGCTATTAATGGCTATTAGCCCTGATGGTTATGTGTTACCTCCAGTATCTTAGGCAGTAAGCATGTGTGCACCAGCTGCTGGGGAACATGGGTGGGAGGGTGCTGTTGCACCGTGTCCTGCTTTGTTGGTCCTTGGTCAACAGGTGATTTGCCACTGTGTGAACAGAGTGCTGGACTAGATGGACCCTTGATCTGATCCAGTGTGGTTCTTACGTTCCAGAATAACTGCTGCTGGAACAACATCTTACTATCAGCTCCAGTGCTTTGAATGCTTGTTCCTCTGACCTTGCTCTGTGACGAAATCTTCATGCTACTGACATTTGGACTCCTTCCTGACTCTGCATCTTGAACTGCATTTCTATCTAACTGTTTACCTGCGTTTGGGCCCTGATCGCACCTCAGTCCTTTCTCTTGGAACTCTCTCTTTTGGTCTCTCCACGCTGCTGCTAAACACACAGTCACCAGAGGGCATAGCCAGTGTGAGTATCAGCAAGGAGGAGTGAGTGCATTTAGCCCGTGTGGTCCCATTGCCCCCTCCTGTATTTATCAAGCAAGGTGGGAGGGATTTTCTGATTATTATTTATTTTATTATTATATTATTATTATTATTATTATTATTATTATTATTATTATTATTACATCTATATACTGCCCCATAGCCGAAGCTCTCTGGGCGGTTTACAAAAATTAAAAGATTGAACACTAAAAAGACAGTATACAAAATTTAAATCCATAAACATAAAACAGCTGACATTTAAAACATTTTAAACGTCCTCTCCGGCCCACTTCTAATAGGGTGCCCTGGTATACAGAAGACCTCAGGGAGTTGAAGTGGAAAGGACGTTGACTGGAGCGCCGATGGCGGAAAACTTGACTTATATCCGACAAGACACGACATAGAGAACATCTTTATTTCTATGGGGTGGCAATATGTGCAGCGAAGAAAGCTTTCTTCTCTGCGCGCATTGCGTCTGCGAATTCGCGTCCAGCAGAACTGTTCAGGGTGGTGAGGGGTCTAACCCAGGCACCTTCTCCCCTGAATCCGATTTTAGAGCCTTCGGTAGTTTGCTGTGATGCCTTTAACGATCATTTCTCAGATAAAATCTCTCGGATAACAGCCGACTTAGATGCCATTGTTATAGCAGAGGCTGACAGTGGAGTGTCCAGCGACTCCACGAGTAGGATTACACTTGATCAGTTTCAGTTGGTGAGTACCGAGGATGTGGACAAGGTACTTGGATGTGTGAGGAGGAGGATTTGCCCTCTCGATCCCTGTCCTTCTTGGCTGGTCACCCAGGGAGGAGATGCAGTTAGATCACATCTACAACATATCATTAATGCATCTCTCAGGGAGGGGAGTTTTCCATCATGTTTAAAAGAGGGGGTGGTACGGCCGCTTCTAAAAAAGCCCTCCCTGGATCCCCTGGACCTTAATAACTACGGTCCAGTATCAAATCTTCCATTTTTGGACAAGGTGATCGAGAGGGCAGTTGCCTTCCAACTCCAGGCAGCCTTGGATGACACTGATTTTCTAGACCCATTCAAACCGGCTTCAGGGCAGGATACGGAGTTGAGACCACTTTGGTCGCCTTAGTGGATGATCTACACCTCAGTATTGACAGGAGGAGTGTGTCCCTGTTTGTACTCCTGGACCTCTCAGCGGCTTTCGATACCATTGACCATGGTATCCTTCTGGATCGCCTGGGGGAATTGGGAATCGGGGGCACTGTGCTTCAGTGGTTCCGATCCTATTTCTCGGGCAGGTTCCAGATGGTGATGCTTGGGGATAGCTGCTCTTCAAAAAAGGAGTTGCTATGTGGTGTACCACAAGGTGCCATCCTTTCCCCTATGCTGTTTAACATTTACATGAAGCCGCTGGGAGAGATCATCTGGAGGCATGGGGCGGGGTGCTATCAATACGCTGTTGACACCCAAATATATTTCTCTATGCCTTCGACAACATCGTCAAGCTAAGGATAGTGTGTCTCCTCTGAATGAATGCTTGGAGGCAGTAATGGGCTGGATGACGGAAAACAAACTGAAGCTGAATCCAGACAAGACAGAGGTGCTTGCTGTCAAAGGCCCCAACCTAGGTTTAGAGGTGTGTCAACCAGTTCTGCATGGGGTTACACCCCCCCTGAAAGACTGTGTTCGCAGCTTGGGGGTACTCCTGGATCTGTCACTCCAAATGACAGCTCAGATTGATGCGACGGCCAGGAGTGCCTACTATCAGCTTCGGCTGATACGCCAGCTGCGCCCCTTCCTAGAGTTGGAAGACCTAAAGATGGTAGTGCACACGCTGGTAACTTCGAGGCTTGACTTCTGCAATGCACTGTACATAGGGCTACCTTTGTGCCTAGTCCGGAAACTTCAACTTGTTCAAAATATGGCAGCCAGGTTGGTCACCGGTACACCTAGGGGTGACCACATTACACCAGTTTTAAAATCGCATCATTGGCTGCCAATCAGTTTCCGGGCAAAGTATAAAGTGTTGATTATTACCTTTAAAGCCCTACATGGTTTGGGTCCAGGTTACCTGCGGGATCGCCTTCTCCCGTACAATCCGCCCTGCACACTTAGGTCCTCTGGGAAGAACTTACTCAAGTCAGCCAGAACTAGGCTGGTGAATGTTACCCAGAGGACCTTCTCTTCCATCGCTCCCAGACTATGGAATGGTCTGCCGGAGGAGATTAGACAAATTAGCAGTCTTCATGAATTTAAGAGAGTCATGAAGACTGCTCTCTTCCGGCAGGCCTATTCAGATGAATTTTAAGATGTTTTTAATGATGTATTTTTTCTTGTTTTTAAAATTTTAACTGTTTGTGATTCTTGTGTTTTATATTGTTGTTGTTCCCTGCCTCGATCCGGGGGGAGAGGTGGGTTATAAATAATAATAATAATAATAATAATAATAATAATAATGCCTGACCACAAAGTCAGTTAAAACCTCAACTTAAGCTGTTAATATGCCTGGGAGAAAAGAAAAGTTTTGACCTGGCGCCGAAAAGATAACAGTGTTGGCGTCAGGTGGGCCTCATCGGGGAGATCATTCCATACTTGGGGGGCCACCACAGAGAAGGCCCTCTCGCTTGTTGCCATCCTCCAAGCTTCCCTCGGAGTAGGCACCCGGAGGAGGACCTTTGATGTTGAGCGTAGTGTACAGGTAGGTTCTCTTAAACCAAACAAGCAGCTTGATGAAATACTAAGCAGCCCTAAACAGGCATCCAGAGGTCTCCTCCGACTTCTTTTTAGGGTCTGCTAGAAGGTTGGAACCAAAAGGAAGTTGATACGAACTTGTATTCCAAAGCAGAGTGGTGCAGAGAGCAAAATCAGGGCTCTGGAGGGTTACGGGCGGCTGTTTCTGTGATGGCATAGGTAATGTTGCCAGATCTTCCACTCTTTCATTTTGCTCTGGTGCCATTAACAGCAGCCTGATCTGCAACTATTAACAAATTATAATGAGCATCTCCCTGTGGTAAAAAGCTGCTGTTTAAAGTCCAGGAAAAAGCCAGCTTCTTGTTGTTTTTAATGGTCAGCTGTCAACCATAGGTGTGGGTGGATGTGTTGCAAAGGTCCCTGTGTCTGACCTGTTTGTACGTGCAGCTGAGGATTCAGATCCATATGAAAAATGCTAGTACTGAAAATAGTTATGTGGTATAAGAGCCAGTCAAGGTAATATGATCTAGGTCCCTGTCGTGGGCCTCGAAGGAGAGAGGCAGGCTTAGCAGGTGAAAGAGACCAGGCAAAATGCCAAACAATATGGCAGAGAAGCAAAGCTCTGTCATCTTTTGGAGCTTACCTTTGCAAGAAAATGTGCGCTAGTCTTTGAACAGTGGGAATGCTCATCTCATTGCTTAGAGGCAATGATGGCGCACAGTGCTCCTGACATGATGCGGGAGGAAGTGCTCCTCTTTGCCCACCCACCCCAATATTCATCCATTCCCAAGATGATGTGTTTGAATTCTCATTCAAACAACGCAACATAGCCAGCACTTCACTGATGCCAAGAAAGGTGCCAGGGAGGCCTGTGTTTGCCCAGAAGCCCCCTCCCCTCATCTTGCCAGCATGTCTTAGCAATAAACGACTCGGTGGTGAGAGAAAGATGCAGGACTCTGAAGTGCTCTTTTTCTCCAGCCAATCTATGGGCACAGTCCAGTTAGACATTCTCTTCTGCAAACTCCATGGAAATGAATGGGAGCTGCCAAGATGTGCACTACAGATCCTTTTGCCCCGATTCTGTTTATTTTTCAGTGAAGAAGGATTGTGCAGAGGAAAAGAATTCCAATTAATCAGTCTGAGATACCAAGCTTATGAAGTAAGATCTGGTACTGAGAATCTCTGCCAATATTCAACACTGGGGCAGATACTGATTATTATTATTGTTATTATTGTTATTATTATTGTTGTTGTTGTTATTATTATTATTATTATTATTACTACTGCTGCTGCTGCTGCTGCAGAAGTGACTTGGTAACATAAACCTAGTAGGTGGGGACTAGTTTGTACAATCGGCAGACTCTATTCTGCATCTTGAAGCAGGAATCGTGGTTTGTGCAGGTAGTAATAGGTAGGAGATACAGATGCAAATGTCTTGCAATCCAATCCTAACCATACATACTTGGAAATATGTCTCATTAATTACAATTGGAACTATGTATGAATACATAAGGCTTATGATTGCAGCTTCGTAGCCTAAGCCTATGCATATTTACTCAGAAGTAAGCTCCACTACTAAATTCAGTGTAGCCTTAGGCTACAATTGTTTAGAAGCATATCTCATTGAATTTGGCTGGTGACTTACTTCAGAGTAAACATCTATCAGATCGGGCTGTTCATGGTCCCCTCTACAAGATTTCGCTTTAATGCCCGGTTGCCCGATTATGCGCATATACGGATGAGCGCATTTACTCCTAATACCTATTCACGAGAGGCGGTGAAGCGCATTACAGGCTGCATGAAATGCGCTTTAAAGTTGTTTACATGCGGAGAATCGCATGTTTACATGGCCATAAGGTGCTTTAACTCCCGCAGTAAATTAAAAGTAGCTATTTAATGTGCATTCGAAAATGCTAATAATCGGAGATAAAATGCGCCTGGACCCCTGATTTGCGCTCTGCTCTTGTAGAGGTAAATTTGGTAATGTCCCTTGAAAGAGCTTTAAATCGCTCTTGTAGAGGCACCCCATGTCTTGCTTCTGCCCCTGCTGAAACTCCTGTGTATAGCTTGGGGAGGAGATGGGGGCAGGTGAATACTAGCACCTTAAACCCCAAAGCACCATCACTTACCCAAGTATTTTTAGAATTCAGGAGGAGTTTTAGTAATTTTTAATGCTACAAGCTTTAATTGGCATGATTGAATAGATGTGCAGCCTAATCCTAGCTGTGTTTATAGAGAAGTAAATCCCATTGAGTTCAATGCAGTTTACTCCCAAGCAATTGCATAGGATTGCAGCCTGGGTTAATTTAATATTTAGCTGATTAATTGGGGGGGGGGGGTGGACAGTTTTCACTGATGGGGTTGTAATGAGTCAACCACAGTTTGTTTCCTTGGACCCTTTTAGTTATAATGTAGTTGCTGTAAGTTGTAAGAGGGAACGAAAAAAAAAGACATTAAAGATGGCTTCTCTTACTAATTATGAGTGGCAACTTACAATTTAATAAACAGAAGCTATCTTAACTCTTAACCCTTAATGTATCTCCCAAAAAGCACCTAAATATAGCAAATTTATTTGAAATTAATATAATCAAAAGGAAAATTAGAGATTAACTGAATATTGTCTTAGATAAAGTTGTGGAGAGGCAGAGAGAGGACTGGAACAGTTCTTGAGCAAGAGTGTTTCTCCCACTGTGGAAGGGTCTTTGCCACTGCAGGAGGGATGCGTGCAGAATGCAAATAAAATAGATACTGGAGTGTGTGTGTGTCCTGTCACCTGTTCTATGGAGCTGGAAGTGTTGCAGTTGGTAGCTAATGGTCACTTATTTCCAACTTGTGATCTGGTCAACCGTCATTCTCATTCCTTGGAGAATGTCAAAAGGCTGTTATTCCTGTCCTCTGTCCTGTGAGAAGACTGAAAAGAAGGTGACGTGAAACTATAGCTTGGATGCAACTTGGATATAACACTAAGCCAGAATGTAGCACAGCCTTCCCCTTCATGGTGCCCTGAGGATGGTTTGGATGGCAGCTTCCATCAGCCTCAACCAGCATGGCCAATAGGCAGGGACAATGGAGGTTGTAGTCCAAAATATCTGGAGGATACCATGTTGAGGAAGGCTGATTTAGCATTACATTCGTGAGCCTTGGCAAGCCCTTAGGGCTCACGCAGTCCCCCTCCTCCTCCTGCAGGGCCAGGACCCCTGCCAAGTTTAGTTTTACCTTTCTCTGTGACTGACTTCTTGTTGTTATGTACAAACCAGGAATTGTGGTTGAAAACAGGCACAAATGGGCTTGCTGGGAACTGAGGGTTGCATGGATCTACTTGGAATAGGTATGCGGTCAGCTTGCTTGCTTCACTGCAGCCTCGGGCTTGTAACTGGAGGGGCACTTGCTTGGTTCCAGAACGTTGCCAGAAGTGGGTACAGTCCAAACATGCAGAGTTTGCCAGCTGGTTGTGTGTGTCGATGCAATTGCATGGCCCTTCAGCTGTCAGACTGTGGAAAGGGCATAGCTTTTTTATCTGGCTGTTTACATTGTTAGCTCTCCGTTCCTATTATAAAGTCAGGTTGCCAGGCTACAGTTAAAACAGGTGTGCTGCTCTGCAGCAATCCTTTCTCCCTCTAGCTCATAGGAGGCTGATGTGTTGGTGGCGTTGCCTTGTGGTGGGAGCAGGGAGGAAGTAAGGTGGCTCCTTGGTCATTTCCCAGTGCCAGCCTTTATTACTCACTTGGATGCTGTTTGTTGTATGGTTGAGAAGCACAGGAAGAAAGTGAATATGGCATCCTGTCCCATTCAGTCTATGGGCTTGTGAGGAGCCAGGCAGACCCAAGAGGCACTACTGAACATCAGATGGATTCACTCAACGTGGAACAGACCTGGGTTACAGATTCTGGTCAGCCGAAGCAGGGTCAGACGCTTTCTGTGCAGGAGTGAAGAACCACTTTCAGCCCAAGGGCTGAATGCCATTTTGGAGGAGCTCTCAGGAGCGGCATTCCAGTGGGTGGGGCCAAAATGCCAGTGGATTTTAGCTTAAAGTTCTTACTGCCAGTAACTAAGCCTTGGCAGAGGCATTTCAACCTTTTAGAATGGGGGGAGAAATGGCATAAAAGTCAGAAAACCACTAAACGATCAGGGGTTGGGGGGAAAGGGGTGGGACCAGGGGAAGGGGGCGTGGCCTTCCAGGGAATCTCAAGTGGGACCTTCTGAGGATGGGAGGGATTGAGCTGACTGAGATTTTATTTGGAGGTGTGTCAACAGGTTCTGGATGGGGTTACACTCCCCCTGAAAGACTGTGTTCGCAGCTTGGGGGTGCTCCTGGATCCGTCGCTCCAAATGACAGCTCAGATAGATGCGACGGCCAGGAGTGCCTACTATCAGCTTCGGCTGATACACCAGCTGCGCCCCTTCCTAGAGTTGGAAGACCTAAAGATGGTAGTGCACATGCTGGTAACTTCAAGGTTTGACTTCTGCAATGCACTGTACATAGGGCTACCTTTGTGCCTAGTCCGGAAACTTCAACTTGTTCAAAATATGGCAGCCAGGTTGGTCACCGGTACACCTAGGGGTGACCACATTACACCAGCTTTAAAATCACTCCATTGGCTGCCAATTAGTTTCTGGGCAAAGTACAAAGTGTTGGTCATCACCTTTAAAGCTCTACATAGTTTGGGTCCAGGTTACCTGCGAGATCGCTTTCTCTCATACAATCTACCCCACATGCTCAGGTCCTCTGGGAAGAATCTATTACAGTCGGCCAAGACTAGGCTGACAACCGTTACCCAGAGGACCTTCTCTTCAGCCACTCCCAGACTGTGGAACGACTTGCCGGGAGAGATCCGCCAACTTACCAGTCTTCTAGAATTCAAGAGAGCTATAAAGACTGATCTCTTCCGGCAGGCCTACCCAGTCAAATTTTAAGACTTTGTTGATACTTTAATAATGTATTAATTTTATATGCTTTTAATCAGTTTTATGTATTGTATATTGTTGTACTGATGTTGTTCCTTGCCTCGATCCAGAGGGAGAGGCGGGTAAGAAATAAATAATTTTATTATTATTATTATTATTATTATTATTATTATTTACCCAGTAGAGCCTGATGAAGCCACACACTGTGACACTGTGGAATTTGCTCATTTATTCTTGCATTTCAGCCCTGCTTTACAGCTGAAGCCCTCTAAGCAACTTGCAACCTTTGAATGCAAAATAACAGAGCAATTTAATTGAAATAACTAGAATCACACAAATTAATAGAAGAGCAGTGCTAAGTTACCAAACAGCTCACCAGATCTCTCCCTAGTCCAGCAAATGCTTTCCCTTGATGCTTATGCATGAAATGAGAAGCCTTTTGTAGGTTTCTGGAGTTGGGCAAGAGCGCTCACTATTCTGATAAGCTTTTCTTGAAAGGGAGTTCTCAACAAGGCTAGTGCCATCACCCAGAAGGCAACCTTGAGTCTATCCACCATCAGGACCAGTGTTAAGGGTAGGCATGGTTGGGCACCTGCCAGGGGCGTCCAGCCATTGACAAGAGCCCAGCACGGGCTCCGTGTTTCTGTGGGCCCTTGAGCAAGACATCCTCAAAGGGGCCCCCTCTTTCAATGAATCTACTTTCTCCCTGCTGCTACTCCTCATCCGCTTTCTCATCATTTCTACCACTTGCTTGTTTGATAAGCAAGTGAGCAATTAGGCAGTGGCATGTACTGCGCCTCTTTCTCACTACCACCACCATTGTCTGGGCTAGAGAGAGAGGAACGTGAAGAAGCAGGTTTGCAGTGATCAAGAGGAGGAGCAAGTCCAGGGGGCTCTTATCAGTGGGTCCCTGCTGAGGTTTGGGCCCTTGGCAGGTGCCCAACCAAGCCTACCCTTGACTCTTGGCCTGGAGTTGTTCTTCCTCTTCAGCACAGTAACTTACTTGTTTAGCTGCCTCTTTCTCTGGGCCGGAGAATGGTGATGATGAAAAGGAGGAACAGTAGATACTGTTGCCTACTGGCTCACTGGCTCTCCGCCTGTCGAGCAAGCAAGTGGTCGCAATGATGAGAAAGAGAATGAGGAGCAATAGTAGCTGGTGACCATGGCTGTGAGAAGGGAGGTTCTCTGAGTGAGGGTTGCCCAAGGGCCTTCCAAAGCCTGGAGCTGCCACTGTCTGCTGTGCCTCAGATGGTTGGGGAATCCGAAGTAGGGCCTCCCCAGATGATCTTGATACCCAGGGCCTCAATTGTTCTTCAGGCTTTAAAGGACGAAACCAGCACTTTGGGGTTGGGCCTGGGAAGCAACTGGTAACCAGGGCATCTTGTCATAGTCTTCTCCACTATATTGCGATGTATTGCATTTCTATTTAAATTATAGTACTTGCTTCTATACCTATAAATAAGTATGTGTATATTTTATCCAAATGTGTCCTCTTTTTTGATTATGCACTTTCTCTTTTGGGACATTGTGTACGTGGCCACCACATATGCCAGCCATGTAACACACACACACACACACACCCCCCTCTCTTTTGGGCAGTCCTGGGCAGGCAGTAAGAACAGGAGGGTTATCCAGCTCCTTCTGGACCACTATATGTGTCTGGTGAGGTGTGTTTAGCTTGGTGAGTCGCAAGTCATGCCAGCCTGATTGTAGAAAGAGCGAAACAAAAACCATGGGGCACTCTTAGGATCTGTCTCCCTGAACAATCTTATTTGCCACAAATTCCTGCTGCAGGGGAAATTTGCTGAGCTTTACTGGGATGCTTGCCAAGGGTTTGGGAACAATACAGAACCCCTCAAAGCTAAAGCTAAATGCCTTTCTTCTTTGCTAACTACGAATACACAATGGCACATTCTCCTGAGATTAGATACTTCAGCCTTGACTATACTCTATTTCCATATGAAGTTTGATTTCAGTAAATCTAAGAGAGGAGCTTGCTTGCAAAAGTGTAGGGGAGACCAAAGATTAGCAAATCATTTACGATAAGCCTCTCTAGTTATTTTTTCACGGAATTGAATAAGATGATAAAACCTGGGGTGGGTAATCCCGTCAATTCATTTGGGCAAATGTTCTCTGATTATCTGTCTTTTGCCAAAGACAGGCCAGATTTTCCTGATACCTCTCTGGTAAATCTCCATGCCTATTTTGCTATCTGGAGAGTGCCTTTTTAACCAGGACTGTTTGTAGCCACATATACATATACTAGACTTGTTCAAGTTTCTGCTCTGACTCCGGGTCTCTGGGTTGAGCAGGTGGGGAGTGGAGGGGGAGGAGGAAGCTCCTTGTCTAAAATGCACAGGCACACATGGACATGAAAATACATGCCACTCCATTGCTTCCCTCAGTTAATGCTTATTCAGAGAGGGAATGTTTCAGAACATCCTGGGTTTGCTGCTATTCTGTTGTAAGACCAACCAGATCCGTTGTGAGATTCAACGTTCTTAAATTGTGTGTTCAAAGGAAGCAATTATGCAAGTTGATTGATGTACCATGCTTTGAAACTCATTTCAGGACAGTTTATTGCAGAATGAACAAAGTGATACAATACAGAGCGGGGCAGGGCGGAGGTGATCTTTGGTATAATGATAGGGACAAGTCCACATCTGTGGAGTGTGTTTACAGACAATGGATGTTGTTGTTATTATTTATATTTCTATACTGCCCCATAGCCAAAGTTCTCTGGGCGGTTTACAAAAGATTAAAACATTAAACATTAAAAATCGATATACAAAATTTAAAACCATAAAAACAGACAGCATTCAAATACAATATCCATTTAAAAAACAACTTTGAACTCTATGGAAGACCTAAAAGATAGATCTGAGGTCAATTAAAATTCAACCTATGCTGTTAAATGCCTGGGAGAAGAGGAAAGTCTTGACCTGGCACTGAAAAGATAACAATGTTGGCACCAGGCAGGCCTCATCGGGGAGATCATTCCATAATGGGGGGGGCACCACTGAAAAGGCCCTCTCCCTTGTTGCTATCCTCCAAGCTTCCCTCGGAGTAGGCACCCAGAGGAGGACCTTAGATGTAGATCATAGTGTATGGGTAGGTTCATGTCGGGAGAGGCGCTCTGTCAGGTATTGTGTTCTCAAGCCTTGTAAGGCTTTATTGGTTAAAACCAGCACCTTGAGTTGTGCTCGGAAACATACAGGCAGCCAATGCAAGTGGGCCAGAAAGATCTCTTCGCACAATGTGAAAAACAATGCATTCACATTTCTGCTGAGAGTTATTAAGACTGAAAATATTTAGTATAGGAAAATATTCATTTTAAAAATGAAACTCTTGTATAAGTTAAGAATGTAAGCCAAATAAGTTTTTTTTAAAAAAGAGAAGAGAATGTAGTGAAAGTAACAATATGCTAGTGAATATTTGGCTGACCTGTTGATGCCTTGTTTGTGAACAACCCCCCAGCATGCATCAGTGATGTCATTGTTGCCGTGAGGCTCCTAGGCTTCCGTTAGTGCTGCGGCCTGTACAGTCATAATGCCACTTTAATGCTTGATGAGTTTGGGACCGACCTGAATGAATGTCCCAGGATGTTCAGTGGCTCTAAATGCAGACTCGCATTCAAGGTCTAGGTGAATACATGTGGTTTCTATATAGGGTGGCATCATCACCAAAGGCAAAAAGCACCTTCGACACGATGGTGAAATGGATGTCTATTAAAATTGTAGTCGCTATTCTTACATTTGCAGTTACACATGTAAATTAGCATATGCTGAGACGGATAGGTGGCCACCTTACGTTGGAGGCTGGCCTCAGTATCTAAGCCCAGAGAAAGCTTTTCATCACACAACTTCCTCTCAAGGGAAGAATCTAGGGTTTTTGCAAGTTAGAACTCCGGCAACTGTCGTGTATCCTGAATGATATGCATGCAGCAAGAGTGCCAGCTGCTGTTGCATGTCCTGCCCCATTCTATCCTGGGTTCCACCACTCAGCCTCTTCTCCCAACTCCCCCTCTGCTGTAGAGCAACATGAAGAGCCAGTGCTGGTTCCAGGATTTGGGGCAGCCCTTTGATATGTACAAACATAATTCTTTCATCCATGCAAAGGGAAAAAGAGAGCTGCTCTTGAGGATGGCGGTCATTTCTCACAGGCAACTGGTTGGCCACTGTGTGAACAGAACGCTGGACCAGATGGACCTTTGGTCTGATCCAGCAGGGCCCTTCCTGGGTTCTTGCTAGTCTTTAGCCCTAGCAGTGCCTAGCCTTGCCACCATCTTGCCACCCTGTTAATGTTCCACTTTGCTTCAGAAGACAGGAGAGGACAGCGAACGATGGGATGGGGTGGGGAAAGAGAGGCAATAATGGCAGCCTATCCCACTGTTTTGTTACTCTTAAAGGTAGAGGCCCATCCAGATTGCAAGGCGGGCTTCTCAAAAGAACCTGACCGCTCTCTCATTGTCCGTGATGCACCAGGGGGCAAGGCGTTTTATGTTCTCATTTTATGTTGCCACAACTCCAACAGCTTTGATTGAAAGGGAATTATTGCCGTTGAAATGTCGGCTGCTCCTGCATATTTATCAACCTCTCTTTCATATTAAGCAAAGCTGTGCATGTGATGAAACTAGGATTGGAGAATCTTTTTTGAGAGAGAGAGAGAGACTGATCTTTTTTTGTATTTCTGTCAGCAGAACAGAATTCCCTATTCACCAGTGGCAAATTGCACCAAGACCACCGGGGGTGGGTGGGGTGGGTGGGATGGACTGGGAGGATGCAGGGAGAACGCAATAGGAGGAAGAGGGGAAATAAAAGCTGCAGAAATGAGGGCAGCCTCCAAATGGTGTGCCTCCCTGTGCGTGTATGGGGCTTGGAGGGTAAGAGACGGAGAAGGGGGACCGGCCATACCTGGAGCCTCCCTTTGGAGCAGCAGGGCAAGAATTAGGGACGCTCAGCTACTTCAGTGGATGCAGTTGGGAAGTCTCCTTTCTTCTGCACTCAGCTTTGCCGGCCCGATACTAGGCATCAAACGATCATTGAAACTTCCAGCCAAGGAATGGGCTAGCTCAGCCTTTCCCCAACCTGATGCTTTCCAGATGTGTTGGACTACAATGCCCAGCATCCCCAGCCGGCTATGGGGATGGCTGGGGGATGCTGGGCATTGCACTCCAACACATCGGGAAAGCTGTGCTATCTAGTTCCAGCACATCTTTGCAACTTTCCAAAGTAGTTTCTTGTCAGGTCCCTCTTTCTCAGATCTCTTTGCCCCCCTAAGAGTTGCCTTTTTCCCCAGTGCCAGTAGAGGAACCTCAACCGCCTGAATTTCTCTGGTTTTGCAGCTCTTAAAGTTCCAGCAGCCCTGTTAGGGTCTACATCAGGGGTGAGCAACTTGTGGCCCTCCAGATGTTTTGCCTACAACTGAGGGGTGATGGGAGCTGTAGGCCCAAACATCTGGAGAGCCACAAGTTGCCCACTCTGGGATCTATCACTCTTATTTCTGCTAGCCCACAAAAGCCACCACTATCCTATGATGATGATGATGATGATGATTACGATGATAATAATAATAATAATAATAATAATAATAATAATTCTTACCTTCCTCTCCATTTGGATCAAGGTGGGGAACAACAGTAAATATAAAATATGATAAAATACATAGAACTGATTAAAACCATGATACACATTATTCAAATAGTAATAAAACATCTTAAAAACATCCTAAAAACATTCTAAAATTCAACTGGGTAGGCCTGCTGGAAGAGATCAGTCTTTATAGCACTCTTGAATTCTAGAAGACTAGTAAGTCGGCGGATCTCTCCCGGCAAGTCGTTCCACAGTCTGGGAGCAGCAGAAGAGAAGGTCCTCTGGGTAACGGTTGTCAGCCTAGTCTTGGCCGACTGTAGTAAGTTCTTCCCAGAGGACCTGAGCATGTGGGGTGGATTGTATGGGAGAAGGCGATCCTGCAGGTGACCTGGACCTAAACCATGTAGGGTTTTCAGGTGCTATAGCCAAATTCAGGTCTCCTGTACTAAACTGATTGAATATAGTTTCAAGACTGCCAAAAGGAAGTCCTACTGCACACACCATGGGACAATACATTGCTTCCTTTTGGGATGCAATGAATTTCTGAACAGCCATTGGAATCAAGAACATCAGAAGAGGGGGGCAGGAGGCGCTAAAACACACATACATGCATGTGCGCGCATGCACACGCACACACATGATCGGGGGGGGGGGGAGACACAGCTGTAGCCAAAGCTAATTGATAAAGGAGAGAGATGCAGCCTGTTTTTAGGACCCAGCAGCTGACTGCACTGTCTTGCTTGCTGAATATTGGGAGGAGAGCTTTGCTATGGAGGGAGGGGAAGGGTTGAGCTAATGTGTGGCAGGCAGGCAGGCAGGCAGGCAGCCAAGATAAGTGTGCCCTGCTCTAAGCAGGCCATCCTCTGAACTGTGAACTTCTGGTTCTACCATTCTGTAACATTAATGAACAACAGTGTCTTTTCAGTACTCTTGGGACCCCTTTTGAATGTTATATTGGCCTTTGTTGAGATGTACCCTGCAAATACCTTAGAAATAGTTCTGTGGTCCTTGATTGGCATGTATTCCATCTCTGGTCATTAGTTTTGCTTGTGCAGTGCTTTGGGGACCTGACAGAAATGGCCAACAAATTTGCCCATACAAATCATCACTGGAATACATTGGGATGGTTTGGTATCAACTTTGAGCTGCAAGTCTCAGGATAAAATGTCCATTCTCTGTCATTTGTTTTAGTATGTCCCCATATTACGCATAGTTGACACATGCAATTAGTTATCACACAATATGGAAGAAACTGCTCTAAGTAAACAACTGTAACAAGATAGTTGAATAAGATCTTGCCTGTGAAGGAAGTGATGTGTTGATTTGCATTGCCTGCATCACATTGTTTGAAGATTTTTTAAAAAAAAAATGGTGCATTCATTTTGAGGCTTTGCCCTCGTCCCACCCACCACTTCCTTCTTCTAATCAGCATGACTCCTAGGAGAATCAGAGCAGAGTACTTGCTCCTATGGAAAAACGAGGGCAATGATCTGGCGGGACACTTTTGCAGTGAGTGGAAAACCTGCTCCCTTCTGCCCAGGGTAGTGTGGGCCTCTTATGGGGGCTGTGCAATATAAACAGTGAGACATACTTGCAATATACTCCATCATGATGACTCTTTGCCCTTGATAACGACAAGCATTTTGGGACATCCCCTCCCAACATCTTGATTCTCAATAGCTACCCAATGAATTCGATGGGTCAAAAAATGTGCTACTATCAGGGACCCAGTTGAGAGGAGGGACAAAACATGCTTCCCACTCTAAATACTAGGTTCACAAGGGACAGGGGGCAGAAGTTTCTCCTGAATGCTCCACTCACTTTCTCCCATATATGTGAATGGTCCTCTCACATCCTTAAAACTTGATGGGTGCATGGGCTTTTAGCTAGTCTCTTATGAAAAGCACAAGGCGCTTTTGAGTAGGCTGAGCCTCTTTACACAGAATAAAGACTCATTTAAGGGGAAGATGAGCTTCCCCGCTTTAGAGCTTCCTTTTCTGAGGGATCCTATTGTTCCAGCCTCTCTCGAGTGTTCTGACTCTTGTGTGTTGAATCTGCTGTTTGCATGATCTTATAATTGCCTTAGTAGGTCGATTTAAGTAATGACATATATTGTGGCTTGTGAATCACCGTGGCAAATGGCAACAATTGCAATGAGAATGTGTCCCCGACGGCTCCACACAGTTAAATAAGAACTTCGTTATGATAATGATGATTATTAATTTTGTGAACAATATGTGAGACTAGTGGGGAGAGGGAGACATGTGAAAGGAGGAGCGCGAAGCCCCCGTGGATTATGAGAGCTGCACGGAGGAGCTGCAGAAGGGAGTCTGAAGGAGTGGCTGCGTTTGCAGAGAGCTCTATTGTTCTTGCCAAGGACATGGGGCCTTTGCCTCATTGCTTGTGCCAGAGCGCTCATCTTTAATTAGAGCCCTAGCCTGACTTTTTAAAAGTCTGAGATGCAGAGCTCTTTTCCTACAGTGACACTCAAACTGTTCGAACTTCCAAAGGCATCTTAAGATTGGTGGGCTGGAGGTGAGAGAAGAGAGGTATTCAATAGTAGAGACCAGTTCTCCAGGATGGGAAGGGGGAGGCATCCAGTATACAAAACATGAATATCGAACTGTTCCCAGACTACTGGAGCTGGTGGGCTCTGGAGGCTCCGTTCACTTCATAGATGGGTTGATGGTCCATTGAACAAGGATCTGGAGGTCTGGATCCAGACACAGGTCTGCCAGCTGCCCATCCTGGATTTAGATGTGGGATGTTTGGGTTCCTACATTGAGCTACTTCCCCCACTCCTTCCCCCTCTCCCAGTCTATACCCCAAACTGACTTTTCCATCAAGGCTTTGTGTTCTGTTCTGTTCTGAGCATTGCTGGGCACTGGTGAAGCCTGGGTTATAGGGTTCCACTATGGATTGGATTTTTACAGAGTTTGGGAGAAGTCAGATTCCCCAGGAAGACAGAGAGCTTTGAATGATGCTGGGGCTAGAAGCCAAATAAGATTGTCTAATCCAACAAGCAGCAAATTTGACTGAGCCTTAAGTAGGGGGTCAGGTGCCTTTAGGCTAGTTAACCCCATCTCCACACTGACTAAGGTGTCTACATGCCTGGAATCCTCAGAATCTGAGGGTGGCAATATGACCTCCTCTGGGTGCTTGGGGCAAGTCCCTGGGGTCTTCTTGCAGGACTGGGTTCTGAGAAGTTGGAAGCCTTGTGACACCTTTCTGTAACTGAGTTTTTCCCCTGAACTGTTAACTCAGGAGCCTCTTCTTCTGAAGACAAGAGGTCAGGATCCTCCAAAGAGGACTCTGGTCCATGACACTTTGGCCCAACCCAGATCTTTTTGAGTTTGAGTGTTCCTAAACTTCTTCCACCTATTATATCCTCTCCCCTGGAGTCTAGCCCTCCATTCCACAGCAGAGCATGCAGCAATCCATGGCATGAGGGCACTGATCCAAGATGGACGTTAGAAACAGGAAGGCATTTTGGACACCTCCTCCCATTACAACCTATCTGTGCCTTAAGAAGAAGCCCTTCTCCGTGCTCTAAGTGCACTATGCAAATATGAAAGAGGGCATTCTCAATAGTGGCAACCCAACCATGCAGGTTTCCAGAATGCATGGAAATCCTACGCACATAGAGTTTTCCTTGGAGATATCCACACCTAACTCTTGGATGAGGCGGGGCCAAGGAGTCACACAATCTCAGAGACAGGGGCAATTTATTTATTTATTTCATTTCATTTCATTTCTATAAAGACCAATAGCCAGATCTACATGTGATGCTCATTCACGCATGAAGGGGAGTTCTAGGACTGTGAGAGTGGGGGGGGGATTCTTTATTCCTGCTTTCCACAGCCTCCACAATTCTATAAGCCCCATCATGCCTCCTTTTTGGTTACCTTTTGCCTCAACTAAAAAGCCCCAAATATTTTAGCCTTTCCTCCTTGGGCCATAAGGTATAAAAATGAAGCTGACAGAATATTGAAAGGGCATTGCTCCTTATTCGAGTGTTTATTATAGGAACAGAAGCTTCACAATGCAAAAGTGGGTTGCCAGGCTACAATTTAAAACAGGGATGTGCTGCTCTGTAAAAACTCCTTTGTGGTGAATGTTTTTGGGGGAGGCTCTATTGGGGAAGGTGCCAGAACCTTGTGATAGCGGTCTGGACAATGAAAGGTGAGCTTGACTTGCTTTATCCTAACTGGGTGGATAAAAATTGACAATTAGAATTTAAATTGGACTCTTTAAATTAAATTTTTAAAGTGTAAATACTAAGTTTCACTTTTAATATTAATTAAGTTATTCTTAACCAAATGAATAGAAGCATGTTAAGCCTACAGTTAATCTCTAAGTGAAATCAACGCCCCCGCACCAGATACATTGAGTTAAAGAAGGCTTTCCTGTGTAAATGAAGAATCAATTTGGCAAATTCTGAACTATGAACATGTTCACTCCACCTGATTTGGAGATCTTGGATACGCACCATGGTTTGGGAAATATATGAAGATGAATCAATGGGAAACGTGATTAAAACTGGCCTTTTCATAACAATTAAATTGGCCTGTTTCTTGTTGATTTAAATGTTCTGTCAATCTGTCTGTCCTTTGTTTGAAGGACTGTCTACTCCATGTCCAGTTTAGGGTGGAGGGAATAAGAGGGAAGAGGGCTTGGAAATTGTCCACCTACAGTTAGCACCTGGGCAACAGATTACAATCGTCATCACATGGGGGGAAATTGCGTTTCCTTTTACCATCACTTCTCTGCCTGCCCGTTTGTTCCTCATTACTTCCTCTTTTGAAAGACGAAGTCAACAACATGCAGGTGGCCCATTCAGTGGGCTGTTTTGATCGTGCTGCTTCTCCTGCACACAGCAGGAGAGAGCGGCAAGTTCCGTCTTTAAAAATAGGTTGGACTTACTGGGGTGGTTTTTGTGTGTGTGTGGCATGAAGAAAGCTAGAAGGGGTGGGAGGCATGCAAATGACGTCATGAGAGGGAACCGTATCCTTGAATGCCCAGTAACGAGTGTGCAATAAAATGATCGCCTGATGGAGCTCTGAACAAGACACACAACTCACTGGGCCATAGCCTTCCACACTCTGATGAAATGGATTACATTTAGTTATAATAATGTTTTCTAGAGTTTTACACACACACACACACACACACACACACAAACATACACATGTATATGTTATGCAAATCTGTGTCTTTTGTCCTTTTTTTTAGTGAGGCTTTTCCTCTTTTTGGGCAAGCAGTAATCCAACATAGGGTGACCAGACGTCCGGATCCCCCAGGACAAGTCCAGAATAAGGGGGCCAAATTTGAATCCGGGGGGAAATTTCAGAATATCCCCCAAAGTCCAGAAAATTGGGCCTCACCTGTGCCATCTACGTCTTGTTCTTAGCCAGTGCTACTGCGCCGGCCAAGAACAAGGCCTAGATCGGCCAGGGAAGAGGCCGGAACGACACGCACCCGCACATCCGGGTACATGTCGTTCCGGCCTCCTCCCCTGCGCCATCTGGGGCTTGTAATTGGCTAGCGCGGTTGCGCTGGCCAAGAACAAGCCCCGGATGACGCAGAGGAGGCGGCCGGAACGATGCGCGCCCGCACTTCCGGGTACGCGTCGTTCCGGCCTCCTCCCCTGCACCATCCGGGGCTTGTTCTAGCCGGTGCCGGACGGCAGTGGACATCCCTGCAAGGGGGGCAGGGGGGCAGGGGGGAGGGGGGCGCATGGTGCGCTTACCTTGCAGGGACGTCCGCTCCCGTCCGGCGCCGGCTGCTACTGCGAGCGGGCTTTGCGGCCTGCTCCAGAGTGGTGCGCCAGGTGATGACATCATCACCTGGTGCTCTACTGAGGAACAGGCCGCAAAGCCTGTCTCTCAGTAGATTTGAGCACCGGAGGGAAGCGGACGCCCCTTGCAGGTAAGGAGTGCGAGGCGGGAGGAGGAGCCCCCCCACTTACCTGCATGGGCGTCCGCTTCCCTCTGGTGCTCAAATCTACTGAGGGACAGGCCGCGAAGCCTGTTTCTCAGTAGATTCGAGTACCGGAGGGAAGCGGACGCCCCTGCAGGTAAGGAGCGCGAGGCGGGAGGAGGAGGGCCCCCCCACTTACCTGCATGGGTGGCTGCGAGGCGGGCGGCCGGGCGGCGGGAGGCGGGCGGGCGGCCGGGCGGCGCGAGGCGGGTGGGCGGGTGCGAGGCGGGCGGGCGGGCGGGCAGCGCGGTCGGTCGGTGGGGGGGTTGTTTTGGGTGGGTAGGGTGGTGTGGGGGTGACCGGGATTTTGGTTCCCAAAATCTGGTCACCCTACCAAACAATGAACTGCTGGCCTAGGCCTGGGAGCCGGATCCTGCTACTATTCTCTCACTAGGCATGGTCTTGGGGCCAAACTAGATGACACATTAGAAGCATGTACATGTCTAGATTTCACTTTTCAAAACACAGCCATAACTCCCTCCCCCCAAAAAAATGAGGATTGAGACTGCAGTGCATAGGCAAGGGTTAGACTACCCACCCCCATGTGGTGTGATCCCAATTTTGATTACTCCCTTTGTTCATTTTTAAAGTATAAGAAGTTAATATAGACACAGCACCATGTTTGGCCCTCAGATATCTCTTTAGGCCTGCCTTCCCTCACCTTGTACTTCCAAATGTATTAAACTACAACTCCCAGCATCTCCTAGCCAGTACAGCTGGCTAGGTAATGCTCGGAGTTGTAGCCCAACACATCTGGAAGGCACCAGGCTGAGGAAGGCTGTTCTAGGCCTCAGTGTCAGGCAATAGATTATGCAAGAGAATTCAGCGGGAGGCCTCTACAGTAAGGGACAGGCTTCCCTGCTCCTTACACTACTGGGGCTGATAGTTGGAGGAAGCAGCAACTACAGGCAATTGGAGCTATCATTTTACCCCAAATCCTGCTGGGCATTTGGCAGTCTCAGAGAACCAATCTCATCCCACACCTTACTATAAAGCTCCCAGATCTACTGTTCTTACTGGATCCGTGCACCTCCTAGCTGAGGAAAGCTTCTCACTTCTTGGGGTGCTTACCAGACCTGAATACCTAACCTCTTGACTCTCCCTCTCCCATGACATTGACTGTTCTTCCATGCTGCTCTGGACAGGGACAGAGTTTGTTTGCACAATGCCACCTGGATTCTATACCTCGATTTGGTAGTAGTGGACAGATCCAGGCTTAGCTTTTTGAGGCTTAACCCCCCACCTCCTCAGCACTGCTGCAAACCTTTTAAAGAGAGTTGAGTAGTCAAGAAAAAGAAGAGGAGGAGGAGATTTGTTGTCTATTTGATGCAATAGACCCATAGGATGCATAATGATTCTTGATGTTTGATGTCCTTAAAGTTCAAGCTTATAGAATGGAAATTCAGGCCTTTCAACAACTTATGTAATAGGAGGGCTAAAGGTGAATGTTGCATGTCTTAAGAGGATGAGTGCTTACTGTCGGCAACGCACCGGGTATGATCAGCAAGAGCCACTCAGTTTTCAACCTGCCGAAGCTTCAGCTGACAGGGGAGGAAGGCTGATTGTCTAGTGAGTTGCAGCACAGTGGTGGACTCTGCAGCAGGGCTGGGCAAAAGGTAGTTCTCCAGGTGTTTTGGACTTCAACTCCTAGAAGCCCCTGCCAGCATGGCCAGTGGTCAGAAATGACGGGAGTTGAAGTCCAAAACATTTGAAGATTTACTTTCTCCTCACCTCCATTCTAGAGCACCTTCTCCTATGCCAAGAACTCCCATATAAGGCCTAGAGACAGGAAGCAAAGGGAAGGAAGCAGGAATAGAAAGCTGGGGCTGAAAGGACCACCTCTTATGGTGCAACCCCACTTGGAATACTGGTCAAGGGATTTTGTAGAGCTTGGAAAAGGTGCTGAAAAGGGCAACCAAAATAATCAAGCAGCTAGAACAGCTCACCTATGATGGAAGGTTACAGTGTTTAGGACTTTCTAGCTTCGAAAAAAAGGCAAATAAGGGGAGACGTGATAGAGATGTACAAAATTATGCATGGTGTGGAGAAAGTGGACAGGGAGAGTTTTTTCTCCTATTTTCATAATACAAGTACCTGGGGTCTCCAATGAAGCTGAATGGTAGGAGATTCAGGACAGATAAAAGGAAGTACTTCTTCACACATTGGAGAGTTAAAGTCACAAAGATAGCGATGGCCGTTAACTTAAAGAAAAGGGGATCAGACAAATTCATGGAGGATAAGGCTATTGTTTACTATTAGTTATGATGACTATATATTAGCTCAAGTATCAGGCAGTATCAGTATGCCTCTGAATACCAGTTGTTGGAGAACATGATGTCCTGGTTGTGGACTTCCTATAGGCATCTGGTTAGCCACAGCCGGACTCTTCCTATGTTCTGCAGGAGATATAGAAAGCCATCACAATATTGCCCAGAGACCTTTGGCTATGGGGCGGTATAGAAATGCAATAAATAAATAAATACATAGCAAGAGACGGAGCAAGCTATTAACCACAGCTTCCTGGGAAGTCCAGAGATGACAAACTGTGCTTAATCTTAACTATGATTAAAACTATAGCTTGTTTCAACTAACCATGCTTAGAATTGACCACTGTATAGCTGGTGGACAAATAGCTAAACTGTGGTTAATCTAGAACAAAAGTAGCTTTCAATTTTGTGAACCGCCCAGAAAGCTTCAGCTATTGGGCAGTATAGAAATGCAATCAATAAATAACTTCCCTTGTGTTGGAGGAAGGGAGGGGAGGGAGAGAGCACAAGTTCAAGAGTCACTAAGGGTCGTTGTTAGGGATGTGCACTGCCAGAAATATTGTTATCGTAATCGGATCGGAATTTCCAATATCAAAAATATCAGATCCGATCATGTTGCGGGGTACCTGTATTTGATTGGATCTGATATCCAATAAATATCAGAAGTTCCGATCTGATTACGGACTGCCATTTCAGGTGTTTTCCCGATAGGCTTGCCTTGGGGGAAAGAAAGCTTTCCCCCAATGCAAGCCTATAGGGAAAAACACTGGGCCGGCACTCCCTCCCTCCCCCCACTCACGCTCCCTCCCCCCACTCGTGCTCCTTACCTGCCGTCATCACTAAGCGCATCTCTCTACTGAGGAACAGGCCGGAAAGCCTGTTTAGCAGTAGGATGGACCAGCAGCAGCGGGGAAGGCCGCAGGTAAGGAGCACAAGTGGTGGGGGGGAACGGAGGGTGGGTCCCCACTTACCTGCGGCCTTCCCTGCTGCTGCCGCCGGTCTGTCCTATTGCTAAGCAGGCCTTCCGGCCTGTTCCTCACTAGAGAGACGCGCTGAGAGATGACGTCATCACTCGGCACGTCTCTTTACTGAGGAACAGTCCGGAAAGCCTGTTTAGCAGTAGAACGGACTGGCGGCAGCGGCAGGTAAGGAGCGCGAGTGGGGGGAGGGAGGGCGAGTGGGGGGAGGGAGGGATTGCCGGCCCAGTGTTTTTCCCCATAGGCTTCCATTGGGGGAAAGCTTTCTTTCCCCCAAGGCAAGCCTATAGGGAAAACACCAGAAATGGTGGTCCGATAATCCGATATGTCCGATACTTATCGGACATATGGATATCGGATCTGACTAGATAGGGCCACCTAAGGAAATTATTGTTATTGGTCATCGGATGTCCAATAACAACCTTATCGGTTCGTTATCAGACATCAGACCCGATACGATACACATCCCTAGTCATTGTCATAACAATAAATTACGGTTTCAAGTTGCCTCTGAATGCTGCCTATAGGTCCATTTCCTTTTACTGATGGAAACATTTGTCTTGATATTGTTTCTACTGCTGGTTTTCATTTCTGATCAACTGTGAGAGTACCGGACTAGGTGTGAGGTAGACAACAATGTGGAAATTTACCATTTGGAAGCTAATTTACACATGGCTGAAGATGGAAATCCCATCTAAGGATTCCCAACTGACCACCATTGGAAGCTCACCATCAGCAGGTGGAAATGCTGGGTCAGGTGACAGAAGAACCCTCTTCAGTCTCCATTATGAGTGTCTGAAAGGTTCCCATGCATGAGGGGTTAGCCCTATCGCCTATATGCCAATGGAAGATTGGAATCAGTCTGAAGGGATGTACACACACAAAGCTCTCTTCAAGTGGACGTGACTGACGTGCACAATGGCTTCTAGGACATGGAGCTAGCCTGCTCTTGCATAGAAGACATTCTAGCATTCATACTGAATGCCTGAAGAATGCTGATTACATCTTCAGATTGGTGCATATAGCTTCAGTTTTGCTGCATCTCAACATCTGGGCAACTGAACTTTAATCCTGTTGATTCATTTACAGATCTCTCACTGTAGTTACTGGCTCAGCCATGCTTTCCCAGCTCCACTGGCCATCCAGTCATCACCTGTGCTGTTGGCAACTTTGCTTTCATCCCATTTTACTTTCCCAGAGATCCACCTTTGCCTAATTCACAGAACTTTTACTATGAGCTCTCCTCATGGCCTTATGACTTCTAATTTCCCTGCTCTACTACTACAGTCACTGCCACCTTTTGGGATGGTGCTATTGCATTCGTGTAGTGCCTGAAGGCTTCCCATTGGCATCTGGTTGGCCACCGTGGGGACAGGATGCAGGACTGAATAGGATTTTGGTCTGATCTAGCACAGCTCTCATTATGTTCTTCTGCTGTTGCCCTATCCATAGCATGGCATTGGGGAGGAGAAGGTTCTGGATATGCTTCTTCTAGTTCCCTGGCTGACATTTGAAAAGTGACTTAGAGTGTAATCCAGTGCATGTTTAGACAGAAAAAAAGTCCTATAACCCCGCAGCATCCCCCATCCACAGTGTCACTGTGTTAAACCAGATTCTCTGACAAGAAAACCCCTCAATTTTGTTATCTGTATATGTTCAGCAAATGTAGCACTTTTGGCTGTTCCTATTTTTTACTTATTTATTTCCAAGATTTGTATACCACTCTTCAATAGAAACGTTTACTTTATGGTTTATTTTGTTTCTTGATTTTATAACCCGCTTTTGAAATGGAGTCCTGGAAGCAGCTCATAAGTCCTCAAAGCAGCTTTATGAAATCCAATAGATACACAGACACCATACAAAAACGAAAAAGCTGAGCCCAGCTCGATTAGGGCAGACACTTGATATTGACTTTGCCCACCTGCCTGCTTTTCTCTCCTGTTCCTTCCGACAGGGCATTTGGTTGTGTATGGCCCTGCAAGAGAGAAACTGCCAGTCCAGCTAGGGCAGGAACAGGGGGCTGATTTCCTGGGTGGTTAACAAAAGATTAACTTTCTGGCATCTCCAGGGAGGGTTGGGGAAGACCTGCTACCAATCAGTGTAGACCAGCTTCCCCAACCTGGGTCCCTCCAGATGTGTCAGGCTGCAACTCCCAGAATCCCCCAGCCAGCTCTGTGGTTGGTGAAAACTGGCATAGACAATACTGAGTTGGATGGACCAAGGCTCTGACTCTGTATGAGACAGCTTCCTAAAATTAGAATAATAAAATCATTTAAAGAAATCAATAATCAAAACATTGATAAAACAATACAAAAGATAAAACAGTCAGTAGAAAGCAGCTTGAAACATTAGCTTGAAACATTAAAAAGTCTGGTGTGTGTGTATATTTGCTGGGCATCGAAAGAATACTTGGCTGGATGCCAGACAAGCGTTCCAGTTATTTTGCCTAGTTCTGTAATTTATAGCATTTAGCACAATTTGTCCTGTTTCTGCTAGTCATGGGGAAGGACAAAGAACTATACTGGACATGGAAGCCTGCCCTTTAACCCCTGGAAATCTTTTTCAGCCACCATTTGGGCTTCAGAGGTATCAGTCTCCGTTGCCTACACAGTTCCATCTTTGCAACTTTCTTTATAAGAACAAAAAAGAAGATATGCTTAGAAAGTAGGCTGGTCACTTACGAATTGCCAAACAAAGGAAATGTGTCACTCAAGCAGTGGGGGGGGGGGGGAAGAGAGGACACAATTTGCATACAATTTGCATATGCTAATTTATAGGTATAGGCGAAAAATTGAAATAATGATTGTAATTTAGGTCTGCTGTCCAGGAGCTGCTGACGGGAAACTTCAAGGCTCAGCTCTTCTTTCTGATGGTTCTTTAAACTGGACAGCCTTTCAAGTAGAGGACTGTCTTCTGTAAAAGAGGACACATGGCTACCCGAAGGTGAATTCTGTGGCCAGTACCATATTCTGTGACTTTTCTGTGCTTCCGTGACATTGCAGTTTCTGTCTTGGAAATAATTCTTCCTGTTCCGTTCTTCTGTTAAGTTAGTTACAACTGCATAATGTACATACTACACAGCTCACTGTTTTTGGTCCTTTATACTTTTAGATAAATGGTGGTAGAAGACGGGATTGTTCATGATTTTAAGTGTAAGTACGCTAGCCATAACATTGAAAATGGAACAGATATTAAATTACTTTTGCAACTAACAGGGTAGAAAACAAAAGTATTTCAAAGGAATAGAAGGCCCAAGCCTCTTAAAGAAAATAAATGATTCCTACCCAAAATGCACCATTTCAGGTGACTGATTAGTGTGCTGAGAGCATTTGGGGCTCTTGTAATAAAAGACAGATGTGTACATGGCGGATATTTCAATGCATTCATCTGCCAGCTGCTGCAGCTTTCTTTCTTGGCATAGGAAAAAGGGCTTTCCCCCCCCCCCCCTTTTTTCTTTTAAAAAAATATAAAATAAGTTCTCAGTTCCATTACTCGCAGCACACATTCAGTGTACAGAGTAGAGCTACTTCATTTTACTAGGCACTCCAATGATTCCTTTTTAATAAGCCTTGTGCCAGCGTAGTGCTCTGAGAATTGAGGTCTGCAGTGGAGCCATGCTGGCAACAACTGCTTGTTTAAAATAACGCAAGTATTTCGTAGCTTGTCTCTGCAGCTGTGAAATTGCAAACTCTTTCGATGTCTCTCTATCTCTCTCTCTGTCTCTCTGGAAAGAACCAATGGCTTTTTGAAATGAAAACTGAATACACACCTTTTGTGGGGGTCTCTCTCTAGCATTTGAGTGAGCCTCTATTCTGCAGAGCTCTGTTCCCTATTATGTATGGTTAATTAATGTTTCCTCCTGACTATGCCTAGTGAACTCAGGCTCTTTTTCTTTGGGAGTGATTATGATGGGAAGAAGATTGTTGTATCAGTTGAAATGCTCAGATTTCTCCCTGGATTCAGGAGGAGGGTGGTGCTTTCCAGGGTGATATATCGAAAGCAGGGGTGCCATTTCAGATTTCAGTAGTGGGCGCAAAGTGACTTCACTGTGGGTTCAGCTGAGTCCATCATCATTTTAGTTGCTTTTTGCTATATTACCATCATTAAATCTAGGACTAATGCCACTGGAAATCTGAATTGGTTGAGATAACTTGATTAAAGTGCCTGGATAGAATTCACACCGGGTGGGCAACCTGGTGCCTTCCAGATGTTTTAGTCCACAACTCCCATAATCTTTGACATTGGCCATGCTGGGTGGGGCTGGTGGCAGCTGTAGTCCAAAACATCTGAAGGGTACTACTTGAGACACCAATCAGAATGAGCAGATAAAATGGCAGAGATAAAATGAAGGCAGAGACAAAGGGAAAGGAAATGAGGGAGTTCCTCCATCGCAGGGGGAAAAAATGAAACCAAGGAAAAGAGCAAGAAGAAGGGAGCCACGGTTTGCGAAGAAACTGTGTTGTTCCTGCCCCTTTCCTAGTGAGAATTCCCTTCGTCTGCCACATCAACACACTAAAAATAATTTAAATTACTGTATTTCATTGAATCTAAGACACCATCAAATCTAAGGCGCACCTTAATTTCAGGGCTACCAATAAGTAAAAAGCTTTGCGTCGATTCTAAGATGCACCCCGTTTTCAGACACATTTATATTTGAAAAAAAGTGCTTCTTAGAATTGAAGAAATATGGTAGGGACGAATCACGCTTGTAGGCCGGGCAAGGATCCTTCACTGCTGCTGCTGCTCCTCCTCCTCTGCGTCTTCTTCTCCTTCACCTCTACCGCTGCTGCCGCTGCTGCCGCTGCTGCCGCTGCTGCCGCTGCTGCCGCTGCTGCCGCTGCTGCCGCTGCTGCCGCTGCTGCCGCTGCTGCCGCTGCTGCCGCTGCTGCCGCTGCTGCCGCTGCTGCCGCTGCTGCCGCCGCCACCACATTCCAGGAAGGGGTGAGAGAGCAAGAGCAGGTCAAGTGGAGGCAGGCAGAGGCGGTAGCAGGGCCCAGGTGAGGGAGGAGTGGTGGCAGCGGCGGTGAGGAGGAGGAAGAAGTGACAAACGGGAAGGGAAGGGAAGGGTGCAGAGAGCTGAGTGGAGGCAGCAGCCACGGTAGCGAGGACCCACATGCACCCCCCCAGCGACTTGTCCTCCCCACTCACCTCCATCGCTACCCCAGTCCTCGCCACCAGCGCGCAGGATCGCGGCCTACTTCGTAGTAATGCCGCATTTCCAGACCTTCTCCTCTCCCGCTGCTGCCGCTGCCACTCCCAAATCCCAGGAAGGGGTGAGAGAGTAAAAGCAGGGCAGGCGGGGGCAGGCAGAGGTGGTAGCAGGGTGGGGAGGAGGAGGAGGAGGAGGAGGTGGAGGAAGAAGAAGAAGAAGAAGAAGAAGTAAGTGGGAAGGGGAGGGAAGGGAAGGGAAGGGCGCAGAGAGCCAGGCTGAGGCAGCAGCCGCAAGGACCTGCATGCGCCCCCCCCCAGCAACTCGGCCTCCCCACTCACCTCCATTGCCGCCCCGGTCCTCACCACCAGCGCCACTGGCAGCGGCCTCACCATCCTGGAAATGCGCCATTACTACGAAGTAGGCCGCGATCCCGCGCTCTGGCGGCGAGGACCAGGGTGGCGATGGAGGTGAGTGGGGAGGACGAGTCACTGGGGGGCATGCAGAGCCCCTTTGTGAAGGCTCTGTGGGTGGGTGGGTGTATCTTTAAACCCATTCCAGTGCTGGAGAAATCCGGCGATTCTAAGACACCATCGATTCTAAGACCCACTCCATTTTTACAGAGGTAAATATGGAGGGAAAAGTGCGTCTTAGAATCAAGGAAATATGGTAATGCATCTTAAAAACAAAATAAACCTGAAGTGCACATTCCTAGAGTCCTCATAGTATACATGCCACATTTCAGGTTTCTTGCTTTCACAGTCTTGGAGCTATGATGATGACAGACAGACAGACAGACAGACAGAGACGCATCCACTTTTATGATTACAGATAATCATATGGTTAATATGTATTGTTAAAATCTGCTTGCTACAGTGCTGTATCATGATGTGAAGTTTGTTTGAAATCAATCAAATTTTATTGAAGCAGTAAAACTTAAAAAAAAATCATTGGCTGCCATTTTTTTTCACAATGGTGAACAAAATTTTCACTATGCCTAAAACCATCCCAGATAAAGATAGAACAAATCCTAAAAGTTTCATAACAATCAGATATATGTTTTTGACTCCATCGAGGCTATACAAACACTTCCATATATATATGAAGAAGAGCTAGCGTTAAATGCAAACTGCATTTTAGAAACCTGGGGCAAAGGAGTTTGCCACAGGTGGGTTGGTTAATCCTTGGAAGCACAAAGCTTCTTGACTAAGCAAATGGACCTTCCTAAGGGTGCTTTTGAAGTCAACTGTTAGCCTGGCTGCGTTGGAAAGAAGCCCCCTTAGGATTAGATGCAGGAGCTGTGTGCAGGAGCTATGACTGGCCTGAAGCTCCTGCTTGAGACGCAGTGCCTAGATGTATGTTAAGATAAGGAACTGGAGACAATGTTAGGCAGAATGTTATAAAAGGTCGGACTTCGACTTGGTTGAGCAGAGAGAACCTGGGGGAACGAGAAGCCTACCAAATATAATTTCCTAAGCTCTGTCAACCGTGCCTGCCAGATAGGTAACAATGAGCTTCTCTACATTAAACAAAAATTCAGCATCTTTACCAGGCTTTCTTCTTCCAGAGTCTTTTTGGGTTCATGATGGGCAGCTTTTGATGGTGAACACATGATTTGGAATTGAAAACTTCCCTTTTTGGCAATGCACTATATGTTCAATAAAACAGCACCTTCTAGTGGACGAATTATAGCAATACGCTGGCATAACACACTGCTTATTTGTTATTACTGCTTATCTCTAATCTTTTTGACAGCAGGATAAAGGGGGGAAGGCACAGGAGACGTCCTGGAGGTTGATGACATTGTATAAAGGACCCGCAAACTTCCAACAATGGCTAATCACAATCACAATCATACAATAAATTGCTCTTGTAGAGAAGCTCTAGATGATTTCAATGCTGACTGCTTTGCTGCTTGAGAGGAATAGAATTTTAATTTTAATATGAACTATGTTATCCACTATTTTTATTATGCTTATATCATCTGTATTGTAGTCATGTGCTTGCTTGTTTTACCACTGAAAAGTTTTGTTATTCTCTAATAATGCTTGAGCAATAAGTATAGATTTTGTGGTGCCAAATTATGTTGTCTGGCTTGAGGGATGCTTCAGGGACCACAAGCTATAAATTAATCCTGGAAGCCCAGAACACTCAGTTGGGATTTATAAATCCGTTGCTGAGGGGGTCTGTCCGTATAGCCACTCTTTTCTCAGTCGGTTCGGTGAGTCATAAGAGGAAATAAGCTATCAGATGGCGCAGGAATGGTTTTCCTGTCTCAATGGCAGGAGCTTACAAAGAACCCCAGAGGTGAGCAAAGAGAGATGGAAGAAGGGTTGCGATGTGGGAGCACAGGAGATACCACCACCACCGCTGTTGCATCTGCTTCCATAACCACAGCTCCAGTCAGAGTCCTGGCCATGGCAATTACATCCATGGGAGAGAACATCTGGAACTGGGGCTCTTTGCCCAGCCAGCGATGGCATCTATATGTAAATGGGGATCCATGAAAAGCACGCACACACGGGGTTATTGGCAGCAATACCCAAGGGAGAAGTGGGCTGGCAGAGATGAGGAACTGAGGCCGCACCATCTCCCCACAAGAGCTACTCATGATCCTTGGGGGCTTCTGACAGACTGGGATTGGGCTCTCTGAAGGCAAAATGAACATATGAATGTAACCTAAGAAGTCTGAGCACACGTTTGAAAAGATGCTAAAGAGCACAACACTGTATATGTCTACTCAGTAGTTGGTTCCATTGAGTTCAATAGGGCTTACTCCAAATAAGTGAAAACAGGATTGCAGCCTAACTTACCATTTTCACAAAGCAATTAAAATGTATTAGCATTATTTCTATTTTGCCTTCAGTGTGATACATGAACAATTAATTAGAAGAGGACATTAGAGGCCATTACATTTGTAACAGACTCAAATAACAAAAGGATCTTTAAATCTAAAGATCTGTTGGAGGATAATAAAAAGATGATTTATTGTCTGTTTTGAGAAAATGAGTGGTCAAGACACCCCCCTCCCCCATTATATCAATAGTACTTGTGATCAAAGAGACATTTTACATCACCTGTTTCAAGGATAATTTGTGTTTTGAAATTAATCGCAATTCAAAGCACTTCTAGGGTTAGAACTCAGATCGAAAGGAAATTGTGATTTAATACTGTTACACATTTAAACGTGATGGGAGATGCATAGAAAGCGAAGGGCATAATCCAGCTAAAAGTATGCAATTGTAGGTGTTACTGATTTCACTGAGAGACTTAAGCACAAGCGTGGCACACACCCAACCAGAGCAGAGCTGCAGCTCTGTTTGTGCATGAGTGACAATTGGCTCAGACTAGGAAACTAGGTTAGGGCCATAGGCCCAGTGGAAACCCTTTTAGCCTCTTGTGAAATTGATGCCTGCCGATTAAGTAGCTGCAATACCACTCTCTGGCATCTTCAGTGGTGGTGTTGGAGAGCAGGTTAGCCGCTCCCCCTTTAGGCAACACATCATGGTGGCCATGGCCAGTGTTAAGGGTAGGCACAGTTGGGCAGCTGCCAAGGGTCACCTAGCAGGGGCCCACTGACAAGAAACCCCTGGACTTGCTCCTCCTCTTCACCATTGCAACAACCGTGGTGGTGAGAAGAGGAGGAGGAGCAGGAGATGCCACCACCTACTTGTTCACTGACTTTCTGCTGTCAAGCAAACAAATGCTAGCTGTGATGAGTAAGAGGATGAGGCGCATTAGCAGTGGTGACAATGGCAATGGGAAGGCAGAGTCACTGAGAGAGGAGATCCATTGAGGATATCTTGCCCGAGGGCCCTCAAAATCCTGGAGCCAGCACTGAGGCGAATGTGGGGCATCCGGATCCTGCTGCTGAAGAGCCCCCCAGCTTGAAACTCCTAGTGTTTCCCCTCCGGTATCCATGAAGGTCTCGTCGAGAGGCCTTTGGTGTGACTCTTTGGCATGTGTCTCTGGGTGCTATTTAGGATTTAAAGCAGTGGTGGGGAACCTGTGGTTCTCCAGATGTTGGTGGACCACAACTCCACATTGTCCCTGACCAATGGCCATGTTGACTGGGACCGATGGGAATTGTAATCCAACATCTGGAGGGCCACAAGTTCCCCATCCCTGAATTTAAGGGTCTGAGGAGGAAATTTGGCTCATGGTGGCCAAAGCTCGTCCACCCTCTTGGATTGGGTTGGCAGAAGAGCAACAACCACAGTGTCTTGTGGCAACAGATGTGAGTCCTTTGGGTGAGAGCCTGGTGAGAGGCTTCATCTCCACAAATGTGTCACTCTTTTTAAAATCAATCTCACCAGGACTTCCTTTACTTTTTTTATGCAATTCATTTCTATGTCAGTCTTGTCTTTTTTGTTTCTCCCCATTGCCGCCCTTTTCCCCACTTTTATATTTCCCCCAAAACTTGCCTTTACACGGTTGAAAGTATAAAAGAGTCGCTGTTTCAAAGAGGTCTGTTTCCTCCGAGCCACGTGCTAGTAGGGATTGTGAAATCTCCCAGCACACTCAAAATGTGGATGCTTCCACTCTTGCCGTTTACTCTGAAATGGCCACTCTTGTGCGGTCACTTTTCACGTGGCATTAGCATGATGCCATCACCAAAGAGTTCTGTGTTTTCCCAGTGGCTCTTCTGTCTCAAGATCTAACTTTTGGGGAAAGAACAGAACAGCAGTACAATCTCCACAGGTGTAGATCATCTGAGCTACTGTTCTGTCTTTTTGAAGAGGTGAGATTTTGACATGTACAGGGATGCTTGGGGTGGTTGAACCTAGATGCTTTGGGACCTGGTCAGGGCCATTTAAGCAGGATGTTTGTTTTTAAAATTAATCTTTAAACCCCACTTTTGCCTTTATTTCCAAAAAATAAAAACAAATTTGAAAAATAACTTTAAAAAGCATTTGAGTACAACTTTAACATTTGGGTGTTTTTTTTTAAAAAGTGTTGTTTTAATGGTTGGTGCCATTTTAGTGGTATATTATATAATTTTTAATTTGCCAGCTTCTGACAGATTTTCCAATTTTGCTTGTCAATTTTTTTGGACTGAGAAATGTCAAGGCAAAATTCAGATTTGATACCTTAGAATTTAAAAACTGAATGTGTTAGATTCGTTGTCATCTCTTGACTGTTTGTTTTTAACAGGCTTCCAATATATAATCTCATAAACTGTCAACTGCCAAACATGAGTTACCACAGTACTATGGATTTTGGCCAAGACAAATAAATATGAACTGAATTTAATTTCCACTACATGTTATCTATCAAATATTGTCAAATAGTAAATACTTGTGCCTGCCAACTATTAGATATGATCTAGGGTTAAATATAACTGTGTACCAACCTGGGTTCTTTGTGAGGAAGGGCAGGATGTAATATAAACACATAAATTAAATAAATGAATAAAGAACTGTCAAATGTTGTAGCTACAGTGGTTTCAACCTATCTTTTAGTGAACTGTCGGATTGTTTTGAGGCCTATCAAGGATTCTTTAGTTAAAAGAACAGCTTAATGGAAGCTTAATGTAGAGCTACATTGGTTGTGTTTCTAAGGCACATTTTCAGTTCATAATGGGTAATGGCATGACTTAACTCTGCCCTGTGAGAACTCTGTCTGCATCTAGAACATGCCCCAGTATCCTCTGTAATGTGGCAGAACATATGGAGGTTCTGTGGCTGGAGATCAGTGTGGAAAGCAGCCTCTGAAGGTGGAAGGATTGACTTTGTGATCCTCTAGTTCCGCTTCTGGTTTTTTTCAGGGCACTTTCCGGGGTGGGAAAGGGGGTTAGAATGGGGGAAAGGGGGTATTATTTCTGAAAGTGTATTTGCGCTCTTCCGCTATAGCACAGCTCCACCTAGAGGTTTTGCAGGAGCCACACAGGAAAGAAAAAGCTCTGTGCGTAGAGCTCCAACCTCAATTCTATGACGAAATCGATCTAAAGTCGATACAGCAATTAACAGCCTCGTGTAGAAAAGCTCTTTGATTGGACAGTCACTTAAATAGTGGACACCTTCAAATAGAGGACGATCGTCTGTAAAGTTGGATACATGGCCACCCTAGCTCAGGAAGCATCCAGGAAATATTCAGTGCCAAAATTTGCAAAGGAGAATTTGGAGGTGAATGTTTTTGGCAGCAAATTAGCTCCACTTCTACTCAGTTTGCTGCCATATGCTGCTGAGGTGCTGGGAGTTGGGATGACTTTTTCCTCCTGGTGGAAAGTCTGTCTTTCCCAAAGCCGAGAATTCCAAGCAAAGTCAATAGTCAATCTCACCATTCTAATAACATGCTGCCTACTTATGTAGCATCTTGAGTTCTAGTGCATATGCAGAGTTTATTGCACAGAGAATGAGAGAGAGCATCTTTGCCTCCAATTAGATGGTATATTGATGGCTCTAGGACTGAATTTAGCCCCTTTTTTATGGGTTTCTCAGTTCAGTAAAAGCCAGACCTTTAGCAGAGAGCAATAATCGTTTTGTCCCATAATTTCTACATCTCTCATGCCATTGATTTAGCAAGCAAATCAGAAAATTACCTAGTGGTTGGACGCACCTTCTTTATTGCTGTAACTTCATCTCAAAGCCCAAACGGGTTTGAGCCAGTCAACCTATTAAAAAAAAAAATTCAAGTTTCAGTTGCATATTTGAGGTCGAAAAAGTGAGCTAAGGTGAAATAAATCTATTTAGATCTCCTGGCAGGATGCCATCTGATCAGATGGTTTAGGAGACATTATTGAGCTATATCAAAAGTAGGGGCTTGTCTAGGGCACTATGAGAAATTTGTTTCAATTCTGTTTGGATTAGCATTTACCCAGTGTGCACCTTCTATACCAAACACAGACTCAAACACTATCTGCAATCGAGGCATGTAAATTTTGAAGTGTGCAATGTGATTTGCAGATCCAAAAGAGTGTATTTGACAGCATGCATACATTTGATAAAAACACATGAAAAAATGTATACATTTGAAAAATGCACACAAATAGATTTTAAGCAATGGGGAAGAACGCAAAGATGAACACAACTGATGCATACATTTGGGAAAAAAATATGCATATGGATTTTCATGCAACAACAAAAAAACACTTCATGATCTGATACAGACTTGAGTTGGAAGGAGCTTCGAGATGGAATTCAGCGAAGTTTGGTGAACTCGAGTTTTACTAATTTACACATCCCTAGATTTGTCACTCGCGCCTTCCTTGAGAGGATGGTGCAAGCTAGGCTGTGGCAGAGTCAATGTACAGCAGGTGGAGATGGACCTTCAGGAACGTGTCCTAGTTATGGAAGGTCAGGCAGGGAACCCAGCAGTGATACTTAGTGTGAAATTAGGAGGACCATGAGGACATGAGTGTCCCAAGTTTCATCTGTGAAATGGTGGAGGGTATGTGTGCAAATGTGTGATTTTCAGAGGAAACTGCTTGCCAGGTTGAGTTTAATCCAACCTTCCCTAACCTGGTGCTCTTCTGATGTGTTGGACTACAGCTCCCATCAACTCCCATCTGCTGGTGTGGGTGGGAGTTGTAGTCTACTCGATCTGGAAGGCACCAGGTTGGGGAACGCTGGTCTAATCTGATTCCATACCTCCAGATGTGGCAGCCAGCTGCCTGCCTACCACAGGAGGCCTCTGTTTGTTGTGAAATGCAAACCAGGCCTTGCATGTTCAAGTAGCTCTGCGCTCTCCGCTATGAGCAGCCTGCTGGAGCCTCACAATGAAGCCTAGACCCAACAGGGTAATTTACAACTAGGCAAATTAAGATAAGATGGCTAGCAAAATGGCTCCCAGTAAATCAGCCATCTCAGAAACCATGCTTGGCCTAGCTCTTTTGTAGGAGCTTTATTCATTCTTGCCTGTCTTACCCTTTGAGCTCTTCCTACCCCCACCCCACCCCCAGTCTAGTTCTGCATCATGAAATGAATTCTTCACATTCCACTCACCTCTCTGTGACCAGTGACTAATGTGCTGCGTGCTCCAATAGAATGCAGAAGGTGCAGAAAAACAGATTAGCTGCCTTGATAATTACCTGGCCAAGATATGGTGAGGACGTGAAGTGAGTTAGACAGCTGAGGGACAGGCAGAAATTCTGGAGTGACAGAGTACAGGATCTGCGATTTTGAAGGTGAAGATGGATGTAACGTTTTAAGAGTAGTGACCGTGGTTTGAGAGCGCTATTGCTAACCTCAAAACGCGCACATGTTTTTCTGTCCATAAGTAAGCTTTGAAAAGGGTTCCTGCAGGTTTTGGTGTGGCTCAGGGTGGAATCCAATGTTACATGAGCGGACCTCTGTTTGTGCAACAGGAATTTCCCTTCTCCTCCTCCTCCTTGCACACACCCCAGAAATGCTCTGGATTGCACCCCCCCAACTATCTTGATTAGACTTGGGGAGCACACAGGGGGTACAAGGGGGAGGGGGAAGCTGATCCACCAGCAGTGCCCATTCTGTTAGTAGAAGGGGACAATCGGATACAACCCTTACTATGGAAAAGCTGGCAGTGATGTGCACCTAGTGGCTAGTGCCTGTAAAGTCACTGAAACACTTCCTCCCTTCTCCCAAGGTCAGTTTTGCAACTTTTAAACATGTTTTGTTATTAGTAAGGATAAAAACTCAACAATTTTGTATTTGCACCTTGAATAGCTCCTTTAGTGTTGTGACTGAAACCCAGAGCAGATTCACCACCCCACTGACATTGGAGCCACCAGCCCTCCACTGCTAGGAGCCCTCTCTCTGGAAGTACCCCCAAAATCAAGTAGGAGAACTCTCTGTTGGGGATGCTCTAACTTTGGATTTCCTAAATTGAGCTGGAAGCAGGGATAGATGCCCTAGAAGGCTCCATCCGACCCCGATTCTGTGATTTTCAGTCTACAGAATTGGTGGGATAGAAATGTGGAATAGAAATGTCAGAAGCACATACAAATTGTGGTTTCCTTTTGTGGCTTATACATTTGCCTTGCGTGCAAATTCACAGAAAGGCGGGAAAAAACTCCATAAATATACAAAGAAATAATATCAAGCTCTGTGTTGAGTGATGGATTTGCCAAGGCGGTTTGGTTGTGTGGATCGGTCCTGGCTCTGCAATTCTTCCATCACTCTGTTTAATCGAAGCACTTCAGCATATGGCTGACTACATTTCCTTGATCTTCCCGACACCTGGCTAAGCAACGCAAACTGCTGAAATGTTTTAACTTCTGCCACTTCACAGGGTGTCACTTACAGAAGGAAGGGGGAGGAGTGTTGACTCTCTAAACTGCTCTGCCAATTGTTTCCTGGAGCTAACAAGACAGCATCATGAATCCTTTATGGGCTTTGACAGCTAAGATGCTCAGAGCGTTGCTTATTTGCTCAAAGAGCCCATTCTTTTGCAAGCGATACAGCTGTTCTTTAACTGCTTCCTGGCATGTACTGGGATCCGAGTGAGGAGGAGAGGTCTTCACAGGACTCTGCCTGCTTTAAAGAGGAACTGCTGCTGCGCTAGATTGTTAGTTTCTATCCCCGGCTCTTTATTACCCCTTTGGCCATGCTGGGGAAGCAGCTGGGGCAATTATATTGGTCGATCCCTTTTTGTTGCTGCAGCTCCCTCTCTAAGCTGCGCTCTGGGCCGGGTACCTAGACACTACTTTTGTCTAGGTAGTGTGAGAGAACACTATTTCTGTCACTGGTGTCCCTATAAATAAATTGATTGATTGTGGCTAGCCAGAATTTCTCTTTCTCTTCTCTGACCGCCCTTGTTCACTGACTATTTTATCAATGTAGGGATAATTAATGGGTGGGCTGCAGGCATCCCATTGGCCCCCAGCATAGCCCTTAATTCCTGGAAGCAGAAGCACAGGCAAAAAGCTCTTGAACCCAAACTCCACCCCATCCCCACCCCATGTGAAGCATAAAAGAAGACAAAATAACCAATGGTACCCTATACAACGGTGGTTCAAATAGCCAACTCTGCACAGCATTGGTTATTTTGGCCAAATAACCAACCATTGGTTAAAAACCTCCCACCACACAACACGATAACCCACAGTGGGTTAAATAACCAACCGTCGACTATTTAAACCACTGTTGGTTATTGTGTGATCAAAACCCAGTCACTTTTTTGGTTTGCACATAGGAGTAAATAGCCACGATGCATCATTTTTGATGTTTTTGTTTGTTTCTGTCTGTCTGAGCACAACTAAAGTGTATTATTATTATTATTATTATTAATATTATTATCTAGTTTTAGCAACCAAGAACTACCAAAAATACAAGTTGTTGTTGTTATTATCATCATCACCATCATTGTTATTTTTTATTACATTTATCTACCTCCTCATAGCCGAAGCTCTCTGGTCGGTTTATAAAGTTTAAAACACTGAACATTAAAAACCAATATACAAAATTTAAAACCATAAAAAGCATAAAAACAGATTACATACCAACTATTCTGGGATCAGTTAAAACACTCAACATATGCTGATAAATGCCTAGGAGAAGAGAAAAGTTTTGACCTGGTGCTGAAAATATAACCTTGTTGGGGAGATAGCTCCATAATTGGGGGGCCACCACTGAGAAGGTCCTCTCCCTTGTTGCCATCCTCTGATCTTCCCTTGGAGCAGTCACCCCGAGGAGGATCTTAGATGTTGAGCATAGTGTATGGGTAGGTTCGTGTCGGAAGAAGTGTTCTGTCAGGTATTGTGATCCCAAGCTGGGTAAGGCATTATAGGTTAAAACCAACACCTTGAATAGGGCTCGGAAACATACAGGCAGCCGATGCAAGTGGGCCAGAGTCGGTCTTATATGTTTGAACCTTCTGATTCCTGATATCGATCTGGCCACTGTATTTTGCACAAGCTGCAGCTTCTGAATCATCTTCAAAGACAGCCCCAAATATTGAAGCCAGGTTATCCCTGTCCAGATAGGGGCATAGCTGGGCCACCAACCGAAGTTGGTAGAAGGCACTCTGTGCCACTGAGGCCATCTGAACCTCAAGTGACAGAGATAGTTCTAGGAGAACCCCAAGCTACGAACCTGCTCCTTCAGGGGGAGTGCAACCCCATCCAGAACAGGCTGAACACCCTCCATCTGGTCAAAAGAACCACCCACTCACAGCATCTCAGTCTTGTCTGGATTGAGTTTCAGTTTATTAGCCCTCATCCAGTCCATTGTCGTGGCCAGGCTGTGGATGTGTTCAGCACATACACAGCCTCACTTGTTAAAGATAAGGAGAAATAGAGTTGCATGTTATTAGCATACTGATGATAATGCACTCCAGATTTCTGGATGACCACACCCAACAGTTTCATGTAGATGTTGAACAGCATGGGGGACAAGACTGACCCCTGCGGAACTCCATACTGGAGAATCCACGGAGCTGAGCAATGTCCCCCAAGAACCACCTTCTGGAGCCGACCCGCCAAGTAGGAGCGGAACCACCGCAGTGCAGTGCCTCCCACTCCCAACTCAGCCGGTCATTCCAGAAAAAATAGTTGATGGTATTGAAAGCCACTGAGAGATCAAGAAGAATCAACAGAGTCACACTCCCCTGTCTTTCTCCCAACATACAGGGCGACCAAGGCTGTTTCCATGCCAAAACCAGGCCTGAAACCCGTGTCTTCTTCATTGTGGCTCCAGTCTTATGGAATAGTCTATGCAGAGATAGCCTGCCAAGTGACATTAGTAGTCTCATTTTACTCTAGAGTCTAAACTTGTTTTGTTTTTTAAATTCTGTGGGACTTCTTAAATGCTTTAATGTTTTATTTGAATTTTGTATATAGTTTTATGCAACTTCTTAGTGTTTTCTTTAATTATTGCTTTTTATAGATTACTTCGTGTTACTGCTTATCCTTATCGCCACATGTCACTTTGAGCATTTATTGGAAAGATGAATAGAGAAAATGGATTAATCGTTGCCATTGTCATGTGGAGCATTTGGCAACTGGTTTACTTTGCTGGAAACTAGTGACTACCCCATGGGGGATGATGGAAGGGGTAAGCTAGGACCCAGGGGAGTCTAAGCTGTCGCCTCACATCTTGATGGGGGCGACTTCAAGATATATGTCTGTCTCTATAAGAAAGACAGAGAGACTGACAACAGATTTTATATATATAGAGAGAGAGAGAGAGAGAGAGAGAGCTAAATGTTTCAGCTTCCTCTCTTGTCGTCAGCTGTGCTGTGAAATGGACACCAGGGGTAAGCAGTTATAGATAGATTGGTGTGTTGTGGGTATATGAGAGAAAGACAGTTCATCCCGAGGCCTCTCAAATGCCTTCTTTTAAATTCAAGGATAGATGACCTCAATCAGCTTTCCCTCACCTGTGTCTCTCCAGATGTGCTTGACTGCAATGCCCATCAGCCCCATTCTGCATGGTCAATTATCAGTGATGATGGGAGTTGTAGTCTAAAACATCTGGTGAGGGGTAGATTGGGAAAGGTTCATTGAGTTGAACTTAGTGGGTGTATGTATGTATGTATTTATTTATTTATTTATTTATTGCATTTTTATACCGCCCCATAGCCAAAACTCTCTGGGTGGTTCACAAAAATTAAAACCATGAAATCATTTTAAAAATATAAAACAAGCCACAATCTAAAAACACAAAATAACATACAATATAAAAACACAACCAGAATAAAACCAAGAAGCAGGAATTAATACAGATTAAAATACAAATTTAAAACAGCAAGGATTAAAATTGAGTTAATTTAACTGTTAAATTACTGGGAGAATAAAAAGGTCTTCACCTGGCGACGAAAAGAGTGCAAAGTAGGCACCAGGCGAACCTCTCTGGGGAGCTCATTCCACAGCCGGGGTGCCACAGCAGAGAAAGCCCTCCTCCTAGTGGCCACCTGCCTCACTTCCTTTGGCAGGGGCTCACGGAGAAGGACCCCTGTAGATGATCTTAGGGTCCGGGCAGGTACATATGGGAGGAGGCGTTCCTTTAGATAACCTGGCCCCAAGCCATTTAGGGCTTTAAATGTTAGTACCAGCACTTTGACTTGGACCCGGACACTGTATTACCTTCACCAGTTCACTCCCAGACAGCCAGGGCTGCCTATGAACTGGGGGCCAGATCCTTATAGTATCCATTTTCAAGCCTGGCTGAGATTCTGAGTTTGGGTTTGCGTTCACTGCAGGGTCCCCCTTCTTCTAAAAGGCAGAAACACAATCAGGCTGATAGACTGACATCACATGGCACAGACGAACACTTTCAGTTTATTCAGAGGGCTTGGAGCCAAGGCATTGAACCTCTTTCAGCCAAGGGCCACATTCAATTATGGAGAAGCTCTCTGGGGCGACAATTAAAATCATACTAAAACAGTTTTGGGTTTCTTCATAATTGCCTCTGCAAGAACAGCTAGAATATTTTCTCCTATGACAATAATATCCCAGATAAGGTAAACTTGGTTTGCACGGAGAACAGGCTCCTGTGTCCTTGCACAAACTCCAGCTTCGGTGTCCTGTAAAACTTTTCTGAATGGATTGTACTAGCCTTTGAGTCATAATGAGGCCATCCAAGTCAGGAGGTTGCGCAAACATTGAATGCCCTCTAAGAGCACACATAGTGGCCCCACGCCAGCACCGACATGAAGCCCCCTGTAGAAAAAGTAGCCCTTTTTGCATACGCAGGGGCATTCCCCAGGTAAGCAGAAAAGCATTATTTTGCCCAATAAATGAGAGCCGCGTGTGCTCAAAACTAGGGGTGTGCATCGGATCGGATCCGATCCACGATCCGAATCCGATCCGCCCCAAAATCGGGAAAATCCGATCCGATCCGACCAACCTCCGATCCGATCCGATCCGATGATCGGTTACAGGGAACACTTGGCTTGATATGTGTGTGAAATTTCAGAAACATAGGTGCTTGCCTTGTGTGGCAATTAATTGTGTGGCAATGCGTGCAAGGATCACTCTCTCTCGATCTCTTTGATCCTTTGTTCCTCCCCTTCTCCTCCCCCTTGCCGGCGTTGTGTGTGCGCCCCGCCGGTGCCCTCGCATGTGGGCCAGTTCCTGGGCAGCAGAGCCTCTGCCTGGCTGCTGTGAGGCTCCTGGAAGGCTTGACTAATGCGGGCTGTTGTGCTCCGCTGGGCCACGGGGGTAGGTGATGATGAAGAGGATGATGGGGAGGGTGTTCAATGTGCCGCCACAGCTCCCTGAGGGGCGGCCTGAATGGCCCCTCCGCTCACCAACTGACAGCGCGTGCTCCGCTCCAGACACCTGGCCTCGGCCGCCAGGATACGCTGCCAAGCCCGCCGCCGCCCGCGCGCGCACACACACCACCCGTCCATTATCATTTGGGCAGCCCTAATTAAGGAGCGCTCAAGAAATGGCTGCAAAACTGAGCTAGGCTCAGCCGTTCTGCTTGAGTAAAAAGTGAAAGTAGGAAAGCAGACACGAGCCAAGTTTTTTTGTTTCTCCTTCTGTAATGGATACTAGCTCAGTTTTTGCAGCCATGCATGCAAGGATCAAAGAGATCGAGAGAGAGTGTTTTCTTTTTCTTCGCGGGAGGCGGGAGGGGGAGGAGGGGGAGACCAAGCCTATGTGGAAAAACTTTTGAAACTTTTAATCTAAAAATTCCATAGCCATCAAATGCCTGGACCTATCATTCTGAAATTTCTGACACATATCTACCCCTAACCCATCTACAAAGTGAGCAACTTTCAGACTTCTAACTTTTAAAATAAAAAAGTTACAGGCGTTTCTTTCCTCATTGTTTCAAAAATACCTTGCCACCACAGGCCTGGACCCAGCTTTCTGAAATTTTACACACATATCAAGCAAAGTGTTCCCTGTAATGTGCCCATGTTTCCTGTTTGTATCTTTAAAAATAAAAAAGTGGGAGGCGTAACTGTATTTACCCCACTACTACCCATTTTTCTAAAATTAATTGCCACACAAGGCAAGCACCTATGTTTCTGAAATGTCACACATGTAGTTCCCAAGGTACCACCTACAATGTGGCAAAGTTTCATGTGTGCAACTTTACAAATGACAAAGTTATAGGCATTCCTGGGTATTTATTAAACAATTAATTGCCACAAAATGCATGCACCAATCTTTCTGAAATTTCTCAAAGATAACTATCCCTAACCAGTCTACAATGTGCCCAAGTTTCATCCTTCTATCTTTAAAAATGAAAAAGTTATAGGCGTTTTTGTAAAACAATACTTGGCTATGGGGAAAAGCATTCAAAATGGCGTCCGATCCGGATCGGACATCCGGTCCGATCCGACCATCCTCCGATCCGATCCGATCCGACCCCCCAGGTCCGATTCTGATCCGCTATCCGATCCGATCCGGGGGGTCAGTGCACATCCCTACTCAAAACTAACCCCTACACCAGAGCATTGGACGCAATTAAAAGCTCTGGTTACTGTGAAAGCAGGGAGGATGTGACAGAGCACACGCTTTGCATGCAGAAGGCCCCAAGTCTCTAGGGAGGGCAAGGAAAGGTATCCTGCCTGAAACCCTGGAGAGCCTCGGCTGCCAGTCTGTGTCGACAAGACTGCTCTAGATGGATCAATGCTCTGATGCAGTATAAGGCACCGTCCTATGTTCCTGCAGTGATGGTAGCCCTCATTTGACAATGTCAACAAGATAAAAAAGGAGCAGCCCAGTGCATTCAGCCCTGAAAGCCCCTATAGTGTTCAGCCTTAAAGGTGGCAATAGGGAAGGGCAATTTCAGTTCCTTCCCCAGGATGCATTGCATGAGGTAGGGCATTCCCCCGTCATTTCCTTTCCCCCGCCCCACGATTACTTCGGGAAAGAAGGGAGTCTGAGCACCCACCCCATGAACCTTAGCACAAGGGTGCATGCCCTCAGGTCCAGGGACCAATTCCAGTCCACTTTGGGTCCCAAGCCTTCCCCCACTATTCCCTAGATGTCCCCTTCTCCAACTATGGATCATTTGGTGGTTTCCCAGCTTTTGGGCTGTCCCCCTCCCCCCACTCTAAAAGGCTGAAATGCCTAAGGCTTAACTACTGGCAGCAAGAGATTTAAGCTCAAAGCTGCTGGCATTTTTGGCCCCACCATTTTGCGTTCACCACCTGTCACTGGAACGGGGCGCCTGAGAAATTCTCCGATATGCAATTTGGCCCTCAGGCTGAAAGAGGTTCTTCACCTTTGCCATATATTCATAATACGAATATATGGCAAAGGGAAATAAATCCAGATCCAGACTCTTTGGGGCCAAAATGTTGCTGTGCCAGCCTGCTGTGCTGGAAGAACTCTGTGTAAAATGTCCAGTCTGGGAAGGCCCCCTTCTTCATTACTGGAGCATCCCTAGACATTACCTAATAGACAATAAAAATATGACAGTGAGACTGACATATTAGCAGCCTGTAGTGGGTTTATTTTGCCTCTAATGTCCTTTGTTCTTTGATAAATTGGGGGAGCATTCTTGTTTTCCATGAATTGAGAAAAGCTGCAAACCCAATTTTTGTTCCTTATGCTCAATGTTAGTTAACGTGCAGACAGGATGCCTGGAAAATTACATTGCATTATCCTTAGGGTGGTGATATTTCATTCTGACAAAAATATACTGCTCCACAGCACAGTTTACACAACATGACTGGATCATCGTGGGTTATTTAACCCATGATGAGCCACGGAGCGTGCCAGGCACATGTGGGCACTGTTTTCAATATGCAACATCCAATCAGGGTAATCAGGGTTGCGCCGTGTCATGTGAACTTGGCCATTGTGGGTTATTTGAGGGTTAAACAACCCTCACAGGATCCTCAGTAGTGTGATGATTCTGTGGCATGTTTGTTTGTTTTTGAAGCATTTTACCCCACTCTTAGGGACAAGGCCTCTGAAAGCAACTTACAAAGATAAAAATAAGACACGCTGCCTTCATTCTAGAAGATAGGATGGAAAACTAAAAGGCCTTGGGGGGGGGGGGAAGCACACTCAGGCACTGATTCAGTGTTACAAAGTTCTTATAATGAGCAGCAGAAATAGAAACAATTCAAGGAGAGAAGGAGCCAAAGGGTGGCCCTGCATCCTTTCTCTCTCGCCTGAGGGAATGGTTTATTCCAGGCAATGCTGGATGGAAGGAGCAGCTAGATGGAGCTGGCTTGTGAGCTGATGGCCCTCATTCCCTTCTGTCTCTCTGCCATGTTCATGATGGGCACAGACCCAGTTGACACTGGCAACTACCTAGGCCTATTGGGCCTTACCGTCATCCCCACTTGAACTGAGGGTGCAGCCCAGAAGGCAGCCCACGTTTTCCTGCAGACGCAGATGACAAGGTAAGATCAGCAATGATGGGCAAGCCGTCTTGCCTTTCCTCACTGATCTTTTCATTAAGGGCCCCCAATAAGCTTTGGAGCAGCACCATTTGAAAACCCACAGAATATGGGGCAGGTGTTTCAGTGGTGTTGCACCCAGGCCTGGCGTCGAAGCATCAGGGTTATCTAGGCAAAGGCTTCCATTCCATGGGCACTTCAGGGCTCTCCCTTCCAGGACTCCATCCACATTATTTCCCTTCATGCTCTGAGTTCATAGGTCCTCCCTTTAAATCTTCTTCCCCTCTCCTCCCAATCTAGGTTTTCACCATATCCCATCTACCTAATGTTTCAGAGGGCCCTGTGCATTCCCTTTCCACGTATGAGGTCTTGACTGTTGTCAGCCATGGGATTTTGCACTGAGCGCAGCTACATTCCACGAAATGCGCGAGCACATACCGAGGCCAGGATCGCTTGGGATTTGAGTTAGGAGTCTTCATGCCAGGGCCCCCTTGTGATGACCCAGTATGTCTGATGCAACCTGGCTCAGTGGCTGTGTTGGTGCAAAGCTGACATACTGCTCAGAGAAGTCCTGCTAGAGGAATCATTCCTCTGGATTAAAAGTTGTTGGCATCACAACATCCATTCTTTGCCATTTCTGTGCAGCAACGCACACACATGACTTGCTGACTCATTGACAGTGTTGTCTTTGCACATTCGCTCAGGTCAGAGAGCGAGACCCTATGGCACACAACAGCCAAAACCAATGCTACAGGTGGTGGGGGGGGGGAGGGTTCTGTATCTAGAGGGACAGCGCCACCTACTGCTTGAGACACTGCCCTGCAGTCCTTTTACTCTGTTCAGTGACTGAGCAGCTACTTGAGGCATGATTGCTGCATTGCTGTAACCCTTGGAAAGAGAGGGGGTCGTCAGTGGGCAAGGAAGTAATTAGAAAAGTGAGCCCATTTGGCAGCATGCCTGAGATAATTAACCAGTCACTGGAGGGGGGGTGAGATCATGTCAGGAACTCTTTAAAATTTTTTGTTCTTGGTTGGCTAATTTGACCATTTAATCAAACTGATGAAACACGACTCTTCTGTTCTCATGGTTGGTTGAGAACACTGGAGGCTGGAGCTACCCCTGGGGAGAGCTTTGGGAAGACCCAGCTCAGGATTTCCCCCAGGAGCTAGGACTGGCCTGATTTGTTTCATCTGACAAGGTCCACCCTCCACTGACTCTTTTTCAGACCCCTCCGCCACCACAGCAGGAGGTTCCCCAGCTCCACTGGGGTCTGCAGAGGAATAGGGAATGTCCCCTTAAAGTCTTAACTATCTCCTTTGGAGGGGATGGGGCTTGACAGACCAGCCTGACTTCAGGTCTACTAAAGCTAAGAGTTGCCTCCTGGCTATTGCTGAGTTGCTCTATACTGTGCCTGCCTGATACCAGCTCCACAGTGAGCTGACCATGGTCCTGGTCTTCTGAAAAACTAGCTTATGTTCCAGCTGGTGGGGAATCTCAACAGAATGCACTCTGCAACTCTTTGTAAGTGTTCTGGCCTCTTTCCTGTCCTCTTTCCTGACCTTTTCCAAGGGCTCCTTAGATCTCTTCATTCTCCTGCATTGCCCTTTGGAGCACTTTGGTGCTCCCAGCTGTCCAGGAAATCTCTGGAAATCTTTGGGGTCTTCATTAGTTTCCAGACTGCTGCTGAGGTGCTCCTTGGAATTCTTCCTTTGTCCTCGTTGTGGTGCTGTACATTGCTGAGGTCCCACTTGGTCACAATCAAACTTTGTTTAGACTGAACTGAATGATGGGGGGTTTCATTGGAGGGGACTGCAGAGCTCTGAAAGTGAAATGGGAGGGAAGTATTTCTGTATGGATGCTTTCTAAATGGGGGTGCAATTCTGAGTTTGAAATTTCAAATGAATGAAATTTTGAGAATGTGAGTTCTAACTGTAGGTTTAATGCTGCAATCCTGTGTACATATGCTTCCAAGTAAGCCCCATTAAATTCAATAGGGCTTACTTATAAGAAGAACATAAGAACAGCCATATTGGACCAGACCAAGGTCCATCTACACCCACATTCTGTTCACATAGCTGCATGTGGGAACCCAGAAGTAAGACATGAATGCAATAGCATCCTCTCAGTCATGTTCCCAAGCGACTGGTGTACATAGGCATATTGCCTCTGATAATGGAGGTAGCATATCTCCATCAGGACTAGTAGCCATTGATAGCCGTAACCTCCATGAATTTGTCTAATCCCCTTTTAAAGCTATTCAAACTGGTGGGCACCTCCACATTTTGTGGTGGTGAGTTCCATAGTTTAATAGACAATACTTCCTTTTGTCTGCCCTGAATCTCCCACCAATCAGCTTCATGAGATGACCCCGGGTTCTAGTATTATGAGAGAGGGAGAAAAATGTCTCCCTATCCACGCCCTCTAAAATTCCCAGCTTGTTGATTTCCTCCCCGCTCTTTCTCCAAATTCCAACTGCTTGAAATGTCTTTATATTCCTCCCCAAACTCTAATGGGTAGGAGATTCCAAAGGCTAAATAGAAGTTTCCATTGATTAAGCACAATTGAGTTCTTACCATCCAGTGCCACTGTAGACAAAACCATAGCCATAGACTCATTCACAATATTCAAAGCAGCCAAACGCCTTACGATATGGAAAGTGAATTCACCAGAGCTCTTCCATGATAACTTTAATGACATGTGAATGCTCTATCAATAGATTTGTGACTGTGGGTGTGTCATGGGAGGTCCAGGTTCTGCTGATTTTACTTTTTAAAAGTTAAAAGCAGCCAGAACCCCAATCCAATTAGGGCTACAGGCTGGGGGAGGTGGTGGTAAACCCTTTCCCAACCTAAATCCACCCCTAGAGCTGCTGCTTGCCATATAGTATACACAGGTGCCCATATGTGGGTCTATAGTGGTTCTCAGATTGGGAAAATGGTGTGTGAGAAAGGAATGTTCCTCTTCTCTCAGCACCACAACCACTAATCCAATTTCTGTGCCTCAATCTGGAGAGATGCCATCACCTGTAAAAACAGGGCTGTACTGGCATCACTTAACCCACTAATATGTGCTGGATCAACAGTTTAGTGATAATATTTTAGTCCTCAGTGTGTGTTAATTATGATTTCATGTTGGAATATTATTTCTTAATGTTGTAACTATATAATGAAAACTTTATAAAGCATTTTTCTGGAGGGGGGAGAATTGGAGTGTGGTTGTTGTTGTTTTTATCAAGAACTACTGCATCTCATCTAGTTTCACCCCAAACCCACATTAAAAAGGAATAGATTGGTTATTCAATTCACTAAGTGACCTCTGACGCTCACTTAGAGCTGTTTCTTTGGCAAGCATTCTTCCCTCCAGAGAAGCACAAGCTGCAGGCACTATTGACTGGAAAGAACTATATCTATACACCTGAGTGAGTAACTTTCTCTATAAATGAGAATATATGACCTTTCCATCCTCCTTGGTGTAAGCTTCTGTGTCACTTGAAATCTTGCCTAAGTAATCCATCACTCGCAAAGATGGGCCCAGAGTCCAGCAAAAGATATTGACACATCACTTTTATGTCTCCCACAAGATGTAGTGAGCCACCACATGATGCAGTGAGGGCTGCGAACTTGGAAGGCTTTGAAACAGGATTAGCCAGATTCATGGAGGTGAAGGCTATCAATGGTGATGAGTCATGACAGCTATATGCTTCCTCCAGTATTGGATGCAATATGCCTCTCAATACCAATTGCTGTAAGCTTGAGTCAGAGGATGCTATTAACTCATGTCCTGCTTTTGGGATTCCCATGGACAGCTCTTTGGCCATTGTAGGAACAGAATGATGGACTAGATGGATCCTTGGTCTGATATAAGTTCTTATGATTAAGCCACAGTGTTTAATTGTTAAATGTGTGGTGTGTACAGGAATGCCCTACTGACACAGCGGACACAATCCTGGTTCAACAGCTCCTCTCCAGGCTGGAGCCCTAGTCCTGGTCCTCTCTGGTGGGCAGTGCCAAGGACTCACCACTTCACATGCTGGTTGCCTGTAAAGTCACCAGCATGCCATGAGCACTGCAGCATCTGGCAACATGCTTCAAAGATCACTTGAAATGCTCTAAATGATTCATTTCTGAAGGTAGCCAAGTTAGAATCCTGTGACTTCTTAAAGTCTAACACATTTAATACAACATAAGCTTTCCTGGGGCTAGAGGCTACTTTGTCAAATGTATGAATCAGATAGTGAAAATGGTGTGTGTAGGGGGAGGGATTGTTCTGACAAGTGAGATCAAAACATAAGCAAACATATTTGCCAGTAAAAGGCCCACTGCCCAAACACCCCTTCCATTCTCACTTTGTACCCAAGGAAGTCAGAAGCAGCATGAGAGAATTCATTCTCATGGCTCACATCTTCTTGGTTAAGGAGACCCCCCACTCCCCAGTGAATACTGTGCATGAAGACCCGAATGCAAGACACCCTACATGGGAAACACAAATGAGCTTCAGACACTTACGGGGTCATGGGAACAACATGGGGACATAGGAAGATGCCTTACACTGAGTCAGAGCCTTTCTCCATCTAGCTCTGTACTTTTTGTGCAGACTGGCAGTAACTTTACAGGGTTTGAGACGGGAGGTTTCCACAGCCCTATCTGGAGATGTCGGGAATTGAACCTGGGACCTTTAGAATGTAATGTGCATACTCTACCACCGAGCTGTGAGTAAGAGATGGGAGTGCCAAGTCCTACCGATATACATAGATTCAGGCACCCCTATCCCTTGCAGGCTGAAGCTCAATCCACATGATGCCTCAAGAGGTGTGAGATAATTACTCTTTGTAGTGATTTAACTGACTGTGCCTTGATTCTTGGTAATTCTCTGTGTTATGCCGATTCTTTAAAAGAAGTACAGCAGCCTGCAGCTTATGTGGGGTTCATCAAGGGGGCAGCTTCCATTTCTATGTGCAACCTGAATCTGTCCGCACTTTAAAAAGGTCCTGGAAAGAAGCCTGTTGGTAACTTCTCTTTCTTTGTTTTGCCTTCTCTAGGAGAGTGATGTTCTGCAACAACGTTCATGATGCTCAGCCTTGGCACATGTTCCATCAGTGCTCACATGCTCTCTGAGGCAGGTTCTTTTCCTGCTGACGGAGCCCCTGAGCTGGACAGCGATGCCCAGGGGTACATGCTGGCCCTGCCAGAGGAAGAGGCATGGCGGAAGCACGGGCTGGGCCTGATGCAGTCCACTCAGTCTTGCAGCTTGCTGGAGCCAGAAGCCTTGGCCGATACCCTCGTCTCGCGGACCACCAGCTTCGATGCCCTCTATGAGCTGCGGTCTCAAGAGAGGGAGTCCAGCTTGGGCGTGGATGGGAGCAGCACATTTGATGTGGGGCAGAGCCAACTCATCCCTGTGAGTCCTGAGGTCATCAAGCGCCGGCGAGGGGGCCTGATTGAACAGCGGGACATCATCAAGGCGCATGAAGCTCATAAGATACAGAGCACGCCGCAGGCCAGGCGGAAGGAATGGGAGTAAGTACAGGGCTGGGTTTGCGGGGTATTCTCTGAGGTGAGATTGGTGTGGACTCAGAGCAGGGCCTTCTCTGTGGTTGCACTGGCCCATTAGAACACCATGTCCAGGGAAGCCCACCTGAAGACATTTTCCCATGCTCTTTCCATCATCCTTGAGAGAGCTTTCCCTAGGGCATGTTGGCTTGTTTTGCTTTGTATTACCATTGCTACCGGATTAGATGCAGGTCTTTTGTAACTGGATTGTCAGTTTTATTTTGCTCCAGCTTCAATTTCTGGCACCTCCAGGTAGAGCTGGGAATTATACCTGTTTGAGACCCTGGAGAGCCATTGCTTGTCAGTTTAGGCAATGCTGGCCTAGATGGATCCATGGGATGACTTGGTAAAAGGCAGCTTCCTGTGTCCCTATTTGATTTATTGTATGACATGGATTTTGAATGAGAAAGTGTTGTATAAATTTTAACAATGGTGATAGTAAAGCTGGAGGGAGCAAGGAGACCTTTGAAGGCCAATCCCTTGTCCCCAGGCAAAAAGACTACATATAACCAGTAAAATAAGTTTGAATAGTGTGAAAAGGTTAATAGGAAAGGAGGAGGAGGAGGCATAGAAAAGAATATAATTATAAAAATGTACTTATTTTGTTATTTTGCTTTTATTTTTAAGCGTTTTTCTTTGAAATGTATCCAAAAGTGAGCCTTTGGATCTGGGCCGAATCTTATACTACCTTCTACTGAAATTTGAAATAGTGATCCTCCACGGGCACAATTTCAGATTTCCGTAGATGGGGCAATGGCCCCACATTTTAACAGCCAGTACACTTGGTAAGAGAAGCTGTTGTTGGACATGCCCAGGGCTGAATATGGGGGGGGGGGGGAAATACCCCCCCCTTTTATTTTTGGAAACCTTCCCTGAGAGGACCTTAGCTTAAAGTCCTGTTCAAGTAATGTGTCAGTTCATGCTGCGAAGCCTGGCTGGCTGGATATTACTTGCCAAGTACCAGACGGTCTTCATGGTGAGCCCTTAGCAGAGAAGAAGAGTCCCCCAGCCTATCTACACACGCAGGATAAAACACTTTGAAAACGTTTTGAAAACTGTATATAGAGTGTGTCCTGAGCCCCAACAGTTCTCAAGACTGTTATAAACCGTTTTAAACTGTTTTAAAGCCGTAGTGTAGATAGGCTGACAGTTTTGAGACCTGTTGGGGCCCAGGACACACTCCACATACAGTTTTCAAAACGTTTTCAAAGTGTTTTATCCTGCATGTGTCGATAGGCTCCCCGTCTCCCAAATTGCACCAGAGAACCAAGACGGAGCCAATTCTGTGCTGCCCTGTGTTGGGCATTGCTAAGCAATAGGGAAGTTGCATTCCACGGTTCCGGAGACAGTGGCAACACTTTTAAGTGCGGTTGTAAATATGGGTTAGGGCAGTGGAGGTTGGTTGCACCAATGGCCGTGGAGCGATGAATCCGCACAGATTTCTAAAGGAGATATCCAAAGGGTGGCAGCTCCATGTGGCCTCTGAGGCTTTGCAGCTGAATTAAACAAAGCCCCCCCCCCACCCTCACCCCAAAGGTGCCCTGGTCATGATGCACCTCAGCTGCTTTCTCCCACCCCAAGTCAAGATATAAGGAAAAGGGCTCTTTAGCTGCTTCCTTCCCAATGTAAACAGCTATGGTGGCCCCCAAAGGGTTCTACTCTTATGCACCACAGTCTCAGGCTGCATTCAAGGCTCAAGCAAATGGGAGAGAGCAGCTGAGTGGAGAGTAAGGAAATTTGGACTCAGCCAAAGTTTCTGTGGTAAACCTGATGCTAATTTACTCCCAGATATTGTCCTCAAAATTCTTTGCACATTTTGAAGTTGAACATTCTCCAGCTGTTCTCTGAATGCTCAACCATTTCAGGGAGCCTCCAGAGGTAGATCTGGGGGAATGTGGGCTGAGGGGAGAGGAAGGCAAAGTCCTGCTTTTCAAATGGAATTCCACTCATTCTGCATTGGATATCACCTTTAATACCCAATGATCCTTGATTGGCAGTATAATGATATTATGTCTTGGTAGTTAATACCTGCTGGTATTTGCTGGTTATGCAATGTTAATTAGTATTTGACAGTACTGACAATTGGTGATCTTCAAACCTAGGGAACACTTCCACATTGATACCTGTCAAGATACCTCTGTGTGTCTGCGCTGCAGATCATTTGGGGCAATATTCTAGGATGCACAGTCTGTTCACCCAGGGCAGCACTGGACCTCAGCTTGACTCTTGTTAATTGAGGGAGAACACACCCAACTTTCCCCGCAGCTTGAGAGGGCACGTAACCCCCATCAGCAAAATCCCATCTCCAGCTTTGTTAATATTAGCACTACTGTGTTTTTCTTTATTGCTGCAGATTTCAAAACAGTAGTTTAATTGGGGTCAATCTGACCCCAATATCAGATCAGCAAGGAGTCCCATCCTCCCAAGTGTAGAAGGCGACATATTTTAAATCTCCCCCACTGTGACAGTGTAGTTATTTACAAAGCCTTTTGAGTCATGTGCCAGAGTTCCCTGGAGGACTTTTGGAGCACTGGATGAGAGTGAAAAAAAATGACCATAATTCTAGCTATTGTACTCAAAATGTTTTAACTAGTACATTTTCAGTGTGGATTGAATCATTCAGTGTATGAATACTGTAACATGTGGATGCTATGGTGCCACAGTAGACCTCATTATATTATAATTATTGTATTAGGAGGTGGATTAGCACTCTGTATCTGAGGCCAGCCAACACACAACATCTGAGCTGCAGGAGGAGTTAGGAGTAGCTCCTAGCACCCTAGCTATAGCTTTATGACAGTACTGGCCTTGTAGATCTGCCTTGCAGAGGATGACTGTAAGATTGGCATTCGTGGATCAGTGGGGAAGGGGTTCAGCATGTGCTCTCTTTATCCCACATGTCTCTTTCTCCAAGAGGCTCACATCACACATTTCCCATTTTAGTTTTACTGGCTCAGCAATACGACAAGCGAGAAGGATCTTGGACTTGTTGTAGATCACAAGCTGAATATGAGCCAACAGTGTGATGTGGCTGCAAAAAAAGCAAATGCTATTTTCAGCTGTAGTAATAGAAGTATAGCTTCGAAATCACGCGAGGTACTGGTTCCCCTCTATTCGGCACTGGTTAGGCCTCATCTAGAGTACTGCGTCCAGTTCTGGGCACTACACTTCAAGAAGGATGCAGACAAGCTGGAGGGAGTTCAGAGGAGGGCAACAAGGATGATCAGGGCTCTGGAAACGAAGCCCTATGAGGAGAGATTGAAAGAACTGGGCATGTTTAACCTGGAGAAGAGGTCTTAGGGGAGACATGACAGCACTCTTCAAATACTTGAAAGGTTGTCACACAGAAGAGGGCCATGATCTCTTCTCGATCATCCCAGAATGCAGGACACAGAATAATGGGCTCAAGTTACAGGAAGCCAGATTCCAGCTGGACAACAGGAAAAACTTCCTGACTGTTAGAGCAGTACGACAATGGAACCCATGACCTAGGGAGGTGGTGGGCTCTCCCACATTAGAAGCATTCAAGAGGCAGCTGGACAACCATCTGTCAGGGATGCTTTAAGTGGATTCCTGCATTGAGCAGGGGGTTGGACACGATGATCTTATAGGCCATTCGAACTCTACTATTCTATGATTCTATGAATCCCTTAATATAAGTTTGAATAAGAGATTCAGTGACTTGCCCAAGAGGTTCCCCGGAGCTTCATGCTTAATCAGGAGTTTAGAACCATGTCTTCTTGGTCCAAGTTCAGCATTCCAGCTACTACATTATGCTGGCCCACTTGTAACTCATCTCATATTTCCATCGGCATTTCAAAAGTAAACTGAATGCTGATATTGAGTTGTGAGCTGGCCACATAGTCAGTCAGATGTGTCATATTTCAGAGACAGAATCCTCTGTCAGTGTGTGTTTTCAAAATACATAGCTTCTTCTCACTGGCCAGTAGAGATGCTTCAAGATTGCTGGTAGTAATGAAAAGCAATAAGAAATAGCTTATTAAGCAGGTTAAGGATGCCAAGCAAAGGAGACATAGAGACAGTCTGAGGTCCAGATTACGAAATGCAGTTCAGGTCAGGGGTCCAAGATACACAAAGAATGCATGGTTACCAACAAGTAAAGACATTGCTGGCAATGATGGATTTTATCCTGGCCCTAAACATGCTCAACTCCTAGCTGCAGCTCATTAGAGAGCGTTCCAGCGAAGCACTGTAGAAGGACAGTATTCACAGAGCTGAGTCCTGGCCTGCAGCCGGGTGCTTCTCCAAAGGAGTTGGACTTCATTAGTCATCTCTCACAAGGTCTGGGTGGACGCTGTTCTTCTGGTTCAGAATCTGACCCGTGTGGTAAAGAAGGGAGCGGAGGACATTCCAGAAAGGGCTGCTTCCTCTTCAGCTGAATTTCCAACACCTTCCTGAGACACTGCCACTAGATTGCTCTCGAGGGAAAATAAATCTGTGAACCCAGGTAAATCAAGGTCCTCCACCTCAAAGGAATGTACAAGAATGTTCCCCTCATGCAAGTGTCCATTAATGCTAATGAGCACTTACACTACTGAGAATTAGCACAAGTGTAAATTTGTGCAAATTCACTCCTGCCCAAAATAATTTAAAAAAACAGTCTGCAGGTCCATGGAATCTGCACAACTTGCATTAAGCTGTTCCGCTGCAAAATCTGCTGATTCTCAGAAATCGGAACTCATTTGAATCCGTTGCTGATTTCTCCAGCATCCCTAGTGTGCAGGCATAGGTATCATGCAGGGGAAATTGACTTCTAGCTCCATGTTTTGTATGCTTGGTGGAAAACACAGGCTTACCTCCACGTAATATGTGGAATGGCCCTCAGTGATAGCAGACTTGGAATGGCTCTTCTTCCTTTCTCATGCTAATTATGTCTTTTCTTAGTATTTGATGCATTTTGGCTCCTCAACATGAAAGCCTCTTCTCACTTTGCCATCTGCACTGGGGAAGGTGTGCTGTGACTTGGGCACAGGAGATATTTGAAATGGGATTGGGGAAGCTTTACAAGCAAGATCAATGCCTCATTACTGGCAGTGACCCAGTGGGGGGGGGGGTGCCAAATTAATAAATGATAGACAGAAACAAAAGATGGGGGGAGGAAAAGGGTCATCCCTTGATGTGCAGTTTAATACCTGCAGCAGCAGTTTCTCTCTCATTAATACCCTGTCATCTTATTTGATGCGTGTGAGAAATATCAGCTGTCTTTGCTGCTTGTTCAGGTGCATTGGTTTGAAAGATATGAGCTGTGCCTTTCCACGCCATAACAAGAGGCCCTAGTGCTGCCACACTCCAGGGAAGCACTGCAGAACTCGTGCTCACCAGTCACTTGGGGTTGACTAGCCAAGAGGTCCACCTCTTTGGGATGGCAAAAGAGTAGTGACAGGACACCCGGAAGGGCTCAACAATATATGCCTGATGGGCTGCAGTTGGGTTGTGGTCGCCAATTTTTACAGATCAGTTCTACATGTCAGTTCTAGAGCCACACCGTCATCTCCTGAGTGTCATGTCTGTGTGTCCCCACTGATAAGCCCTCTGTTGGGGCATCATGGAGCGAAGAGGTCCACCTACTCTGTCTGAGATCCCATTTAAAAAACATAATCTCCTTGAGGTTGTTCTCTGGCCACTGCACGTGTCTCCCCAACTCTCCTCCTTGAGGCCAGAGTTTAGGCCTAGCCTTTATAAAAGGCCACTAAGCCACCACAATCCAACCAACTCCATCTCTCACACGTAACAGCTCCTTTCCTGATAGCTCTCAATGCAGTTACACATTGCTATGTCTGTGTGTCCCAATGATAACCCCAGGACACAGCCCTGTAGTAACTAATTTATCAGGCTGACGTGTTCCTTGCTTGCTTTGTACTGCACTGATATACACAGTGAGAGCAGAAGCCCTTTAGAGGCTTGACATGGTGCATGCACAACATTGTGCAGAAAGAGCCAAGGAGAAGTGTGGTTGCTGAAGTACATGACTTATTACCTCTCCCCTTCTGGTAGGCTTTAGGCATAGTAGGTGTGAGAATGGACATTTACCAGAATCTCACTGAGCCTTTTCAGAGGCCTCATGTGTTGCCTAGGCGACAGCCTTCTGGACAGGCTGTAGCCAGGGTGGAATAGGCGGGGCCTTTCCCCACACATCCCCACAGAACCATCACCTCGCCAGTCATAAAGGCAGAGCATTTTGTTCCTTTCAGAATTGGAGCCACAAAAAACTAGTTTTTGTGACGAGGACGTCCACTGTTCCTAATAACTATGTGCCAATGCATGCCACCAGAACACGAAAGTCAGCTATGGCCCTTCCACCTGGGTTATATTTATTTGTGTGGTCTTCTATGCTGAAGAAGCTTCCCACGCCACGTATCACTATCAACAATTTGAAATGAATCGTGAGCGTCAGTTAGCATATCTGAAATGCTGGCTAGATAACCTCCCAACATCAGTAGCTCCATCTGTTCCAGAAAGCATGAGATTGGCTTAAAAGGAATAATATTTTAAAATATATTCACATGTGTACACACATACAGCTTGCTCACACATCACACTGCCTACATCAGTGCAAACTCACACAATGTTGTGTTTTCTCAGCATTGGCTTATCCTGTGCCAAAATGTCTGTACCCCTTGATTTTGTCCATGTAGTTTCCTTCTACAGTCTTTGTTGTTACCATTAAACAACAACAACAACAAAAAGATTGGCATCCGCAGGAACTACTGTTTTATCACATCATGTATTTTAAAGTATTGCCCGAAAAGTTGAATTGTGCAAGACTTCCTGCAGGATATTTTAGGCTTCTCTGATACAGGGGAAGGAATTCACCAATGTTCAGGCCCCTAATTTGAGCAAAGCTTATTTTCAGATGGGAGAGGAGGTTGCAAACCACTACTGTCCTTCTTAAAATGCTGATTTGAAGAAAACTATCCATCCTGGCAGGTCAAAGTAAGTGGATCAGGACACTGAATATGCCTTCCTAAGAGCTGTAATGTTTTGTTTTCACATTAAAGAGGATCTACTAAAGAGGGCATGGGCCACAGCCCTTTAGAGTGAAGAGAAGACAACAAATTATTTATTTCCATTCTAGGATTTCCCCCAAGGATATCTGATGTGGACAGTGTCTACCAAAGCTCGTGCCAGAATAAATTTGGTCGTCTTTAAGGTGCCACAAAATTCTCGGGTTTTGTTTTGTTGTGTTTTTTGCTGCAACAGACTACATAGCTAGCCCTCTGGAAATTGTCCCAGGGATATTGTAGATGCGAGAGGCGGTTTCCAAGGGCAAATGTGCTGGCCAGAGAGAAAAACACTTGAAGTATTACTTCAAGTATCCTCCACTACAGACAAAGCAATCAAGCCCATTGTTTCACAAGACCTAGGGCAGCTGAGAACTCACAACTGGCAGCCTATTTTTAAAACTGATGTGCTAATGAGCTTGATTGTTATACCTGAATAGAAAGGGAGGCCGTGAAATAGTTGTCCATATGATGTTAAGTTTTGCAAGTTACTCTCCTTCAGCGGCACTATTTGTTCAGGGTCTTCTGCAGCCCCTGGCCTTATATCCGCTTTTCTGCCATTTCAGTATTAGCTCTGGAAGGGCCTCTGCTTGAAAGATTGATCCTCCTCGGTGACAGGCTGATTCTTTCTGCCTCATTTGGGTGTTCTGAAGGCTGAAAGATATATTATACTCGCAGGGATACATTCTAGCACGGAGGTAGCTTACACTAAGCCACATCACAGAGCACAATTCACCGATTAGGGCCTGCATTAACAGACCGTGGCATTTTGAAAAGGTGGAGGACAGAATTCTTACTTTGGCTGGACAGTTTAGCATGACATGATCTTGTCTAGTGCTGCACATAACCCCTTGCTTGCAAAAAGAGCCATACACTTAAAACTCATGACTATTAGGTGGTAGTGGGAGCCAGTCATGTGGACACAGGGGATGGCTTGTTTTCCCTTTAAATTAAATTCAGATGTGTTACTCTTTGGCGTGGATGCATTTACATGGCATTGCATTATTGATGCTCTTGTCACCATTAAGGTCATTTATCCAACCAATGTGATGAGGTCCTGACACATGTAGTATCATGGAACAGTCAGGGCCTACAGTCCCCCATCAAACATACAAAAACGCTTCAGCACCTAAAAAAAAGACACTGGCCGTGTTTCTTAAAGAAACCCATTTGCTGGTAGAAGGTTCAACATGACTGAGGAAGAGCTGAGTGGCAGAGTGCAGCCACGCCAAAAGAGACAGGAGGCGGATTGTACTTATGCATAGGAACATGAATACCACACTTCTGAGTTCATCTCTGGATGCTGCAGGCAGATATGTTCTATTAGATTTACAAATTGAATAAGAGTGAAGTGAATGTTTATGGAACCAACATTATCTCACTGAAATTGTCAGGGTTTGTTTTTGTTTTTTAAAAAAAGATCAAGGTTTTTTGTTTCATTTCCACACAAGCTTGTGATTTTTAAAAATCTGTTTTGAAATATGTACTTTTTTGTGAACATTTCTCATTGTTGTAATGCTGGCCTGTGTGCACTATTCTCAAATATACCCTAATATGTGCATGTTTTGTGCAATCTCCCCCCCAATATGAGCTGCGTCGGAAAGCTCGTAAATGGCACCTCTCTCGGCTCATAATGACAGCGCTAATTCATCCTGAGTGGATGGGGTTCATACGTACCAGGCAGGGAGCAGGTAATTTGAGGCTGCTGGTTGTTCTAGTGGCAATTAATGCCAACAGAAAGAGCTGTCATTTTATCACTGGATGCTGAGAAAGCCTTCAATAAAATTTACTGGCTGTTTATTGCCGCTACACCCACTCAATATGGCTTTCCCCGGGAAATTTTGGTTTGGGTGAAAATCCTATATGTGAACCAAAGTCCTCATCATTTTCACTGGAAAGAGGCACATGACAGGGCTGTCCACTCTTTCCAGTGATGTTTAACATCTATCTGGAGCCATTGGCCTGTGCCATCTGGCAAAACAGGGAAATTTGGGGTTTTGTGTATAACGTCACAGAATATGTGACTATCCTTTATGTAGATGGTAATGAGCCAAACAAAGTTATGACTGCTTATTTTAGAAGATACACAGCCCAAAATCTTGACTGAATTTTGGTTACAGCCCACAAAATTCCAAACATCTGCTGTCTTTATTTCTCTCTCCGCTGCGCACATATCCCTCAGACAAGGTCTCTTTCCTACCATTTTCCTTGCTCCTCGGATTCTCTTCGTCTTCTTTTTTCTAAGCCAAGTGTAATGGGTGTCAGCCTCCTCTTCCTCCTTCTCCCCCCCCCAAAAAAGTACCCACTCACTCACCCCCTGCCCTTACGACAGGGTGGGTGGAGTGACTGTGCATGCGTTGAGGCACAAGCAGCGGCAGCCCTGTTTCCCCAGGCCTATGAAATTAATTAAGGTCATGGCATCTCTAATTTTTATATCTATGGCTACAAACTTTGCAGCCATAGATATAGGAAAATATAGAGCTGTCGTTTGGGTGGGGAGGGCAGAAAAATCTGGATTTTTCCTCAAATTTCACAATTCTCCCACCCTTCCCAGATTTGTTTCCAAAAATTCTAACAAACCCTTGGTTTTCCTGTCATTTGGTCACTCTATTTTTTATTATTATTATTATTATTATTATTATTATTTATTTATTTCATTTCTAACCCGCCTCTCCATCTAGATCGAGGCGGGGAACAACACCAAATATAAATATAAAACAATAAAATAGATAAACCGTTAAAACAGATAAAAACAAATACATTATTAAAAACATCTTAAAATTAAACTGGATAGGCCTGCCGGAAGAGAACAGTCTTCACGGCTTTCTTAAATTCCAGAAGACTGCTAATTTGTCGAATCTCCTCCGGCAGGCCATTCCACAGCCTGGGAGCGGCAGAAGAGAAGGTCCTCTGGGTAACACTCGTCAGCCTAGTTCTGGCTGACTGGAGTAAATTCTTCCCAGAGGACCTGAGTGTGCGGGGCGGATTATACGGGAGAAGGCGATCCCGCAGGTAACCTGGACCCAAACCATGTAGGGCTTTAAAGGTAATAACCAACACTTTATACGTCGCCCGGAAACTAATGGGCAGCCAGTGGAGTGATTTTAAGATTGGTGTTATGTGGTCACCCCTAGGTGTACCGGTGACCAACCTGGCTGCCATATTTTGAACTAATTGAAGTTTCCGGACTAGGCACAAAGGTAGCCCTATGTACAGCGCATTGCAGAAGTCGAGCCTCGAAGTTACCAGTGAGTGCACTACCATCTTTAGGTCTTCCAACTCTAGGAAGGGGCGCAGCTGGCGTATCAGCCGAAGCTGACAGTAGGCACTCCTGGCCGTCGCATCTATCTGGGCTGTCATTTGGAGCGACGGATCCAGGAGTACCCCCAAGCTGCGAACACAGTCTTTCAGGGGGGGTGTAACCCCATCCAGAACTGGTTGACACACCTCCAAACCCAGGTTGTGGCCTTTGACAGCAAGCACCTCCGTCTTGTCTGAATTCAGCTTCAGTTTGTTTTTCCTCATCCAGCCCATTACCGCCTCCAAACATTCATTCAGAGGAGACACACTATCCTTAGCTGACGATGTTGTCGAAGGCACAGAGAAATATATTTGGGTGTCATCAGCGTACTGATAGCACCCCGCCCCATGCCTCCGGATGATCTCTCCCAGCGGTTTCATATAAATGTTAAACAGCATTGGGGAAAGGATGGCACCTTGTGGTACACCACATAGCAGCTCCTTCTTTGAAGAGCAGCTATCCCCAAGCATTACCATCTGGAACCTGCCCGAGAGATAGGACCGGAACCACTGAAGCACAGTGCCCCCGATTCCCAATCCCCTCAGGCGTTCCAGAAGAATACCATGGTCGATGGTATCGAAAGCTGCTGAGAGGTCCAGGAGTACCAACAGGGACACACTCCCCCTGTCAATACTCAGGCGTAGATCATCCACTAAGGCGACCATAGCAGTCTCAACTCCGTATCCTGCCCTGAAGCCGGTTTGAAATGGGTCTAGAAAATCTGTATCATCCAAAACTGCTTGGAGTTGGGAGGCAACAGCCCTCTCGATCACCTTGCCCAAAAATGGAAGATTTGATACTGGCCTGTAGTTATTAAGGTCCAGAGGGTCCAGGGAGGGCTTTTTTAGAAGGGGAGGGCAGAAAAATCTGGATTTTTCCTCAAATTTCACAATTCTCCCACCCTTCCCAGATTTGTTTCCAAAAATTCTAACAAACCCTTGGTTTTCCTGTCATTTGGTCACTCTATTTTTTTTTATTATTATCATTTTAGATGACTTTTTATCAGAGTTAATAAAGCTAAGGTATATTTTGGGTTTACACAATTGGATCAAATCAGAACTCATGTCTCTGGGGACAAACAGCCCATCTACCCTGTTTCTAGATGGCAATTTAAGCAATGTCCAGAAGCCATAGTTTATCTGGGACTTAAGGTCCCCAGGATGATTCACAGATAGTCAAACTAAATCTGTTACCCCTTACAGTTGAGATGCCCTTTGATCTAGAAAAGTGAACCTTACTCACTTTTAGTGTGCGAGGAAAAAACAATTCATTAAAAGTAATTGTGTTGTCCTCCAAGGCATTCCATTGTCTATCCCCAAATCATTTATCCGAAGTTTTAATGCATTAATTAGGAAATGTATTTGGGGAAGTCCCATCCCCCCCCACCACACATACACCTCTCTCTCAAAAAATTACAGCTGCCTTTGGAAGAAAGAGTTTTTAACTTCCCTGATCGAAATCTTTTATCACAAAGCCTATCTTCTCTTGTGTGCCAATGAACGGACATCCCGTCACCACAACAGCCTCCCTGGGCAAGTTTCGAATCTGCATATCTGACACCAATTTCCAAATGGATGGCATTGAACTCCATGCATCTAAACAGAGAAGGCTTTACTCCACTTCCCATTCAGACGGCTAGAGAGATATGATGCATGCTGGCCTACCAACTGCACTTTGATCCCTTCTCGTATGCCAAACTAACAATATGGTGCAATTTCTGGCCTAAATATCACAGGCCACTCTTTTCTTTGGGCTGAGTGTCTTCACTTTGGATCAACTATTGGGTGGAGACTGTGAATTTCTCCCATTTGCAGACCAAAAGAGAAAATACCAGTTGCGTCAAAGTGCACATTGGCGACACATTCAAATAACGTGTATATTGCGCACTTTGTATGGCCCAGTGGCCTGATTAGCTCAGTGCAAGCAACCAAACCAACAATAGCTATTTATAGAAAGCTTATGACAGTATGGTAAGCCTGACATTCAGACATCCAGAGAGGAGTGGAATAGGGAACTGGAATGTCACATCCTGTCACGCCAATGGAAAATGGCTGTGACTTCAAAATGGAATATTTTTCCCAACCTGAAATAATGTGTCATACAGCAGAAATTGCACATTAGGGTGTATTGGGTACTGCAGTGCCTGTTTTGGGAAAAAATATATCACCTTGCAGTAGATGCTGATGCTGTGGGACAACAGATGCATCACTGGTACATATGATGTGGGTACTATGTACAGTGGTGGCTCCCTTCTGGATAGACATTATTCGGCATATCATTTTTCGTCTTGGATACTTCATTACATTTCAGAGATGTCCATGCATTACTAAACTGTATTCCCACGGTGTGGAAATTTTCCATTGGCCAGTGGTAGTGGACTATCCGGATTCTCATGTGGCAAAGAGACTCATGCTACAGGGGTGGAAGGATCAGGTGTCTTAGTCTGGGGGTCCTGATCCTGCACGTTTCCAGTCATAGTTTGCCAAAGGGAGATGAAGTCACAAAGGGATCAGGTTAACGGTTTATTGATTACATAAAGGTAATAAAGGATGCAGAAAGAAATGCAAAGATAGCTCACAAGTCCCTTCAGCAGATCAGAGCAGTCCTCTGTCACAGCTAATTGTGTGATAGGGTCCCCACAGTACATGAGATGCCACTCCACGAACCAACAGATTTCTCCAGGCTGATAGTGTACATTTTCCCCCTTGGAGCGAGCCCAAAAAGCAAAACGAGTCTGCTGGATTTTATAGGTGTCTCCCCTAACCTTCACAGCCTGCCATGAGAAACACACTCCCTTCTCAGGAGAAAGGGGGGCTTTTCTTTCACTTCTCAGAGGAGTGAACAACATCCTTATCTCAAAGGATGAGATCACCTTACATAGGCCTAACAGCTGTGGCTATACTTGCTTGGTACCAATTAAAACATGTGAGAGGCCTACTAAAAGCTGCCCATTATGTTAGGCTATGCAGGTTTCTATACATTTAAACAGCATATAGGACACTCTATCAGTTCAAATCTGACTCCTTGCCAGTTCTTCCAAAATCAAACTCACTCACAAGGATCTCACTGCTCTTGCCTCCTTCAGGAGAGTATATTACCAAAGACAGCTTTGCCCTAACAAACATTCTGACATATGGTCAGCATGTCTCAGTCTTTATGAATAACTTGGACCAGGAGTCGTTTTATATGGATTTGGATTTTGTATTTAGACTTTTTATTGCATGTGTATATGTTTACACATATCTATAGTTTTTCTTTCTTTTTTAATTTTAAGGCTTTTTATGTATTTATTTTGCATGTGTGAGTTTGGTTATAATTGGAAATATAAACCTGAAATAAAACTTGGGGATATATATATTTTAAAATGCAGACACTGCCTTGGCTCGCTGAAAGGCTCAGAAGGTGTGACTTGGGTATATGTGTTTTTTAAAAAGAGAGCAAATTTCTCACCCATCCCTACCCAACACTGGTGATCTTGACTTCTTCCATGCCTTACATGAACATGTACCACAGTTTCATGCATCCAAGATAATTTATGGGGGAGATTTTAATGAAATCCTCAGCCCCTTAATAGTAATGCTCCATCTCTTCTAAGAGATCCCAGGTGTACACTGTGTTTCAGACCTTACAGCAAGAACCAGGGCTGAAGATACCTGGCATCTCATACATTCCATGGGTAAGGATTATGCTATTTTGTCTCAGGTGCACCAGAACTGCTTTCACCTTGATTGCTTTTTAATTAGTTCTGCATTGGTGGATTTGATCACACTATACAACGTAGCCCCCTGGTCTATTTCAGATCATGCCCCAGTAATACTAACTTTGTCTCCACCTTCCCAACCAATTAAATTACCACCAACACGGTGCTTGAACACAGCACTGTTAGAATACTTAAGGTTCTTGCTGTCCATGAAAGAAGGAATATCACAATTCCTGAAAAATAATGATACCAGAGCTGTGAAATTCACTGTGGTATGGGATAGCATGAAAGCACGTGCTTCATGTCAAAACAAGGCCTGTGGGGAAGAGCTATCCAAATTGGAAATGGAATTACTGAAATCCTATGCCAAATTGTCCACTCTGGAAAATTATAATAATTTGAATAAATTAAAGTGTGAGTTAAATAAGCACTGTTCAGCTTAGGCAGGATTCCATTTGACCTGCATCAAACAATTTTGGGGGAGTTAGGGGGAAAGGCAGGGAAGCTACTTTAATTTAGATTAAAACATGTCAAACATAGAAATTCCATCCCAGGGTTCTTCAAAGCTGAAAAAGCATTATAAATCAGATTGATGTTGACATTTTTATTCAGAATTATATTCTAAGAAAGGGGCTATACAAGAGGACATAGTTTCTTTCTTGGATAATATCCAACATAAGACTGTTTGAGAAGAAGAAGAAAAAAACCTTCATAGCTTCATCTCTTACGGCCTCTGATGGGGATAAAATCACCCAAGACAGAAAAGATCCAGGCCGCTGAAAGGTAGGAAACATTTGGTGAAGAACTAGAGCAATCCACCCTTCAAATAGCACCATAAAGGAGTGGGTTGCCTTAATTTCTAGCCATCTACATAAGCATCACATCTCTACCCCAACTGTTATGGCTACAATGAGGTCGTGGAGGAATTTGGGATCATCTCTGGGCGTTGACCCTCATCCGCATGGAGATCTCACATAGTATTGACTTGCCTCCAGTTTTTATATTATCACACAAATCAACACATCTACGAGTCAATATGCTGTCACAGTTTATTGACAACAGAGATTGCTTCAAAACTTCTGAAGACTTTAAGCTGGAATTCAAACTCCCTAAAACTGCCTTCTGGCAATATTTACAACTTAAGCACTGCCAGGGAAATTTATTTGGTCTGGATGTCCTGCCGGCATCAGAGATTCCTGCAGTGCTTGGATTCCTGGATACAGTGGAGTCACAAATGACTTAGAACTGAACTGAGTCCTGTGTTCGATAAGTTGCAGATCAGACTGGCAACTGGCAACTGAACTAGAGAGGTGACTAGATACTGTTCAGTGGAACAGTATCCTTGCGAATATCAAAAACTCTTCTTTAGATTTTCAACTGTAGTTAATCCAGCTGAAATTACCTTGCAGTCACACTAGAAACCGTACATATTTTAACAGCTGAACATCCTGGAGCATAACAATTGCTGGAGTTTTTCTAAAAATGGAGGGACCCTAACCCACATCTTACTGTCAAGACCCATCTTCAGCTTCAGTGGGCCTTGTAAGTTAGAGCTAAGATTTGATTAGAAGCAGTGTCTGGAAAGGTTTGGGCCTCTTCAGCCTGTGGAATGTCAGAATCTGTGAGAGTCTATCTCTGTCCATGTTTTCAGAGCAGAGCCAGAGAAAGTCACCCTCCCCTCTCTCCCCCAGTTGGTATGGCCTTGGCAGGCAGGGAGGCTGGAAGATGTCCGTGAGAACCTGACAGAAGTGGGGTGGTGTTTGTAGAATGGTCACCCCCGGTTGAAGCATTATCGCTAGTGGGCTGCGTGAAAGGCCAAAAGCGCTTGTCTGTCAAGTAGTCTAGAGGAGATGTCTCACAGTCATGCTTGCTCCATTTAAGCTGATGCAAAGGCAAGGAGCCTTGGCTACGAACATCTCATCTACATTGCCCGAAGCCCTCTCAGTTTGGATCCATCATCATCTAGACCTCTGGAGGTGCTCTACACATGGACTCTCCTAATTGGAATTTGGGATTGCTAAGGACCTGCCATGAGAAGTGCTGTGATGCTTTTCATAGACTTTTGAACTCTTGTTCCACTGTGGATTGTGTATCTTCCTTCTTGTTAGCCTGGAGTACCATTAGGCTGGATTTGATCTTGACTCTTGGACTTTTCCCTATCTGGACTCAAGCAGCTGGAGTTACTAAGGCGAAAGTTATGTCAGGCAGTTTACATGTTCCCCTGTCAGTTCTTGGCCCCCTCTAGAAGAGGTCAGTTTTACGCCTGATTCTCCGAATATGCGCTTTAGCTTACAGTCGAATTTACGCCTAATACCTATATATGAGAGGTGTGGAGGTGAATTACGGGCATCATACAATGGGTTTTAAAGTTGTTTACATGTGTTTAATTGCATTATCAATTGCATATATCGATGCTCGAACGGGGAACCATCGAAGTCAATTAAAAGTCGCTATTTGATGCGAAATTGAAAATGCACATTTACGAGGATAAAAATGCCTGCACGCCTGATTTAAGCCTAGTTCGTAAAGAGGTAAAATCGGTAATGCGCCTTAAAGGAGCCGTAAATCGATCGTCTAAAGGAACCCCTTGTGTGGTGAAACACTGAGTGATGAATATGCATATGAGAATCAGTCTTGAGATATATTTTCATCATAGTTTTACTAGAGGACTTCTAAATCGTCTCCTCCCCTCCCTGTTGGTGTGGGGAAAGTTACAGTGACAACATCTGGGTTACCTCCATATGCTTAGGATTGCTTTGTGCATAACATGCAGCAAGCTCAGGTTTGCCACTACCTGTTCACTTGGCCCAGAGCCCCAGCTACTCCCACCACCCAGGTAGTGTTCCTGTACGCTACATCTTTTCAAACATACATTTGTCACATTCACCCTTTACATTTTTAGGTGCACAACATTTAAGATACCTATTCTTGGTTATGTACGTAAAGATGTAACCTGTGAAGAGGCCTTTACAGTAATAGACTAAAGAAGCTGAATACAGCCTTTCGTCAAAAGTGCAAAGTGCTGTATTCAGGTCACAGGCTGGTGCTCTACTTTTAATGGTCATGGCTATTATAAATGATCTAATTAATACAGTAGACCACTCTTTCATTATTTAGACAGTATGTTCCTTTTGGTCCCAGCAGCCAAGAGTTATGGCAGTCTTATCCTCCCTATTTAGGTATTTGTGTCAGTAATGCACTGCCCATGGTTTCTAAAGACTTAATTAAAATCAGCAAAATACTATGTTAAACTAACGTTTAGCCTGGCTGGAATTCCCCAGAGCTGGAAAATTCATGGGGAAAGGAACAAACCTCTCAGTAGTTCTGTTCAGTGCAGCATATTTAGATTTTATGTCTAAATATGACATTTTTGTTTGTGCACTCTGATAGGGTAAGAAAAAATGAGAGCAATGGAACTTCCAGTCTGCTCACACTCTTATCTATCCCTTGCAAACATCCCTCGATAGTTAAAAATACCCTTCACCTGGTGCTGGTTTGTGGCCTACAATTTTAGTTAACTTTGTTTCTTCTTCGTGGTCTCTGTGCATCACACACTATGGGCTCACGCCGGTGCCGAGCCTCATCGGAAAAAACTTCTCTAGCCTAGACTCTTTTGGCGGGAACCCCTCCCCCCACCGCCCTATCGCGCATGCTCGGGTTCCCGCTTACCTCAGTTCTTTTTCGACCGCCGTGCAGCTTGCTTCGCGGGAGAGCTTCTCCGACGAACTGTTCGTATTTTTTCCTAGTTCTTGCTTAGACTCTTAGTTTTCTTAGTTTTTCACACCTTTCTATTTCCTTCTTTTTCTCTTCTTCTGAAAAATTAAAAAAAAAATTAGATTACTTGTTCCTTCCTTGAGCTATTTCTTCACCACTTTCGTTACTAGTGAGGCCTTTCCGGCAAGGATGGCACAGTCATCTCTCTTTAAAACCTGTACTTCTTGCCGGGCTAAACTAACTCTATCTGACGGCCATTCCTTGTGCCTGCTTTGCCTCGGGGAGGCACATATCGTGCAGACCTGCCCCCACTGCCAACGTTTTTCACGTCAAACTTGCAAAAACCGAGCGGACAGGCTGCGCTCCTTACTTTGGAGTAAGGCCTTGGAAGCGGTGGACACACCGGCCCAAACAGATCCGGCTAATATGGCGCCCGCGGCATCTTTAAACGAGATGGCGGGCTGGTCTACCCCATCCCAAGCGCCCAGGGCCAAGAAGCCAAAGATATCGGCACCAGGGGCTAAGGAGCACCACCACAAAAAGGGGCCAGGGGCAAAGGACGCCGGGAAACCGAAGAAGACTTCGAAATCCTCGAATTTATCGAAGTCAGGCCCCTCGGTACCGCAATCTCCAGTGCCGTCAGGACCTGCCTCGGTACCGACGCGCTCCCCGGTACTGATGGCACGGCCTGTACCGTCGCCGTCGGCTTCCATCTTGCTACCGATATCCGGCACAGCACTAGCGACCCCCCGTTCGGCATCGATGCTGCCCACGGTACCGCTCCGACACCGGCTCCGCTTGCCGACGAGGCCCTCGGTACCGACACCGCCGCATCGCCGCCGACAACAGTCACACTTGCCGCATCGCTGCCAGCACCGGTCATGCTCGCTGACACCGATGAGGGATTGGGACACCTGGCCACCGGTACCATCGCTGTCACCTTCCCATCGGCACCGATCGCGCTCCCCGACGTCGGTGAGAGACTGGGATGCCTACTCAGACCACTCCGGCCACTCCTGGACCTCCCGTTCCAATAGAAGTAGAAGGGAGGGGGGAGTGGCCTAGCAAAGATGGAATAGAGATGGAACTTTCCTGCTCTCACAAGAAGCAAAGAAATATTTATAAAATCCCTAATTTGGAGATGATGGATTCCTGATTAATGACTTGATTCTGGGTCCGGAAATTTTACTGCATCTGCGGACAGATTAACAGCTGGATAACTGCCTGGACGGCGGATGGAAAACGAAACTAACGAGGAGGAGGATCGGGAGTTCGACAGAGTGCCAACGGAAGGTAATTAATGGACTTTAATTAGAAACCGCAAGGTTAAGACAATTTTAGAGGGAGAGGAGGAACTGATTTATGTGGAAAGTGGCTTTTAATCTCCAGCCGAAGGAGATAGAAGCAGAAGTTTATTTGTTTACTTGAGCCTAGACGAAGGGGTGGATTGGTGAGTTAAGCTTTATGAAAAGAAAGCAAAAAAACCAGTCCAAAGCCCTAGGCTGGAGCAGAGAAACAAAAAATCATCCTTCCGGTCGGAATTGGCAGCGTCTGGTGAGAGTTACTGGAATTATGCCAGACAAAATGTCGGACAAGCAGCAGCAAGCCAACAAGACAGGGAAATCCCCTGTCCATTCTGGAAATACCAAAGGCACAGCTTCTAAAGATGCAGGTGCAGTACCAAAACTGGCCAGAGAGAGGCAAGTAGAGTCCTCAGAGGATTTATTCAGCAAAATTCAGAAATTGATGGAGACTGCTTTATTTAAGCAGGAGGAAAGGATAATGCAAAGGATTAAGGACTCACAGAAGGATTTTATAGTGGACCTTCAAACTGTGATGGATAATATGGATAGAATGGAGATGAATATGAAGAAGCAGCAGGAAGATACCAAGAAACATGGGGACCAACTGACAGAGATGGATTTACGATTAATTGCTTTGGAAGATCGGGACAGGAGGGTTAATATTCGAATTAGATCTTTTGGAGAGAGAGAGGGAGAGACTCCTAAGGATTTAAGAGTCATAATTTTGGATTGGATCAGGGAAATTGAAACTCAAGAAATTTGGGAGATGCAGGACCTTGAGAGGGTTCATAGAGTTGGTTATAAGAAGAAGGGGCTGCTCCCAAGAGATATAATTGTTAAATTTGCTAATTATTACAAGAAAGAAAAGTTGATGCAAGCAATTAGACGTCAAGCCCAGCTGATGATACAAGCAACATCAATCGAGGTTTATCAAGATTTATGCCCTCAAACGGTGCAGTGGAGGAAGAGTGTTAGACTGTGTACAGTGGCTTTGCGGAAGAGATCGATAACATATAGTTGGGGATATCCAGTTTTTTTGAGATTTATGTGGAAAGGGAAGCAACATAGAATAACATAGTGTGAGCAAGGGATGGAGCTTCTGGAAAAGTTGGGCTTAGTGGATCCCATGGTTGCTGGAGAAACAAAGCAGGATGCTGCTGCTGGAGGGAGAGATGGTCCTGATGGTCCACGACCAGGGCAGGTTTATCCCACCCCTGCCCCCTAGAGCACCACCTTCAGCCACAATCTCGGTCCCACCGCCTGATGCCTCGGTACCGACGCCTTCAGTACCTGACCTGTCAAGGCCGGATGCTCCCTCGGTACCGTCCAGACCGGAGGAGGTCCCGACACCTGTTTCGCCACAGTCTCCAGAGGACTATGAGTCTGACTCATCCTCTGTTGTTTCTGCTCCACCGTCGGAGCCATCCCCTGAAGCGGACGTCGGGACAAAGAAAAGAGCATCCCCTTCTGTAGAGACTGGCAGCTTCACAGAGCAAATGTTGAGGATGGCACAGTCACTAGGGGTAGATCTTCAGCAACCCCCCGAGCAGTGTATAGACACCATATTCGACGTGATGTATGTGGACTCTAACGTCTCGCTCGCCATCCCTTTGATCCCTATGCTGCTGCAAACCATCAAAGAGTCGTGGAAGAGTCCCTCGACAATGGGTGCAGTTCCAAAGTGCTTGGATGCTCTCTACAAGCTCCATGAAAAGGAGGCCAGCTTCCTCTTCATACACCCTACACCAAATTCGGTGATCGTGGAGTCTGCGCAAGGTCGGCCTACACGGACTCACTCCACACCGTCCAACAAGGAGGGCAGGAAATTGGACTCTATAGGCCACCACATCTACTCATCTACAGCGCTCTCCATGAAAATCACCAACTACCAGGCCATGATGGCCCGCTATCAGGTGTTTTTGTGGGAGAAGATGGCCTCTCTCATCACTTATTTACCTGAGGACAAGAAAGAGCTGGCTCAGATGTTCCAGACGGAGGCCACGCGCCTCGCTAAACAAGAGCTCACCACGTCCAGGCATCAGATGGACTGCCTTTCTAAGGCAATGATTGGCACAGTTTCCCTGCGGAGACATGCCTGGTTGAGGTCTGCTAACCTCCCTCAGGAGTCCAAAACTCGCATTGAGGACCTCCCGTTTGACGGGGAAGGGTTGTTCAACACCACAACAGATACAGCGATGGATACCATACAAAAAGCCAAGACTACGGCCAAGAAGATGGGGTTCTACCCCCCTTCCACGTCACAACCCTTCCGCTCTCGCTGCTGGACCCGTCCACATCAGTACCAGCCATGTCAGCTACCAAACCGGGGACAACGATACCAACAGCAAGGAACCCAAGTCCCTCCTTCTCAAAAGAGATCCTACCAGCAGCCCAGGTACCGCACACAGTGTAGCAGACAGGACCAAAGCCAAAAACAGCATCTTTGACTGCCATCTCAGCTGTCTTCCCGGGGGCCCTCCGTTTGGCACCCGCCTGGCACATTACTACAGGGCTTGGGAAAGTATACCCAGGCCAAATGGGTGTTAAACTTCATAAGAAACGGGTACCATCTTGAATTTTTCTCGTGTCCACCTCCTGGCCGTCCACAGGTGACTCCTCCATCTGACCTGCTTCTATAGGAAGTTGCCAAGCTGCTACAAAAGGGAGCCATTATCTCTGTCCCCGACTCGGAGCTCACCACGGGGTTTTACTCACGCTATTTTACTGTCCCAAAGCGAGATGGAGGCCTATGACCCATAATGGACCTCAGGGGCCTCAACCAGTTCATCGTCACCAAGAGGTTCCGAATGATCTTGCTAGTGGCTGTACTCCCTCTCCTGCACAGAAACCGCTGGTTCACTCTGCTGGACCTCAAGGACGCGTACTTCCACATCAGCATCTATCGCCCACATCAGAAATTCCTGAGATTTTCAATTGGGCACAACACATACCAATTCACTGTCCTGCCATTCGGACTAAAGACAGCACCACGGGTGTTCACCAAGTGTATGAGTGCGGTCTGCACCTCCTTGAGGACGTCAGGTGTAGAGGTATATCCTTACCTAGACGATTGGCTCATCGTCTCCCCCTCGGAAGCCAGAGCACAGAGGGACAACGAGACAGCGAGGCGGTTGCTCAACAGACTGGGCCTGCTGATAAAAGTCGACAAATCTGTGTTCACCCTGACATAGACCATCCAGTTCATCAGGGTCTTCCTCGACTCCCCCAAAGGAAGAGCGTTTCTGCCTCTGGAGCGCGCCCTCGCAATACAGGCTCTTGCCAGCAAGGTCATCCATTCCAACTGCCTCACAGCATTAACTCTCCTGAAACTACTCGGCCTAATGGCCTCATCAGTCTATGTTGTGAGATGGGCGCGCATGCGCATGAGGACTCTACAGCAATTCTTGCTCGCCCACTACACCCCATGCGACAACCCCCGTCTCATCAAGCTGTTGCTTCCCAACACACTCCGCCGAGACATCGAGTGGAGGACCGATTTGCGCAATCTCAGGGAGGGCTTGCCCTTTCTGGGGCGCGGCCCATCACGCCTCCTGACGTCGGATGCCTCTCTCCTAGGATGGGGGGCCCATTGCGGCCCGCTCACTATCCAGGGCACGTGGTCCGCCAGGGACAGGACGCACCACATCAACGTGCTCGAGCTTCTGGCGGCTCACTATCCAGGGCACGTGGTCCGCCAGGGACAGGACGCACCACATCAACGTGCTCGAGCTTCTGGCGGTACAGAAAGCACTGTATGCGTTCCAGTTACATCTCAAAGGCCATCAGGTGCGGATCGTGTCGGACAATACCACCGTCGTATGGTACATAAACAAAGAAGGAGGGACACGATCCCCTGCCCTTCTCACGTTGACACTAGATATCCTACACTGGGCAGTCCAGCAGGGCATTCAACTCTCCACCGTTCACATAGCCGGGACACAGAATGTTCAAGCGGACTCCCTCAGCAGACAATTCCAGAATGCTCACGAGTGGGAGATGTCCGCCGAGATCCTCCACCTCTTATTTCGCCAATGGGGAACTCCCCTCGTGGACTTGTTTGCGACCCAGGACAATGCTGTCTGCGTTGCCTATTGCTCCAGAGCAGGTGTGGACAGTTCCTCCCTGGGAGATGCATTCAACATGCCCTGGCCGAAAGGGCTCCTCTATGCATTTCCCCCGTTTCCACTGGTGGCCAGGGTCATAATGAGACTATTCCGGTATCAGGCCAACGCCATCCTCATAGCCCCGTGGTGGCCTCGGCAGGCCTGGTTCACCCCCCTGATGACACTAGCCAAGGGCGAGTATTGGCCCCTGCCGTCGCAGCCGGACCTTCTCTCCAGGAATCAAGGCCGAGTGCTACACCCGGACCTACATCAGCTACGACTAACCACGTGGCGCATACGTCCAGATGGCAGGACCTAGACCTGCCCATCTCAATACTGGCTGTCCTACGGGAGGCCCAACGGCCTGCTATGAGAGCTTCTTATGAGTGTAAGTGGAGCCAGTTCTCCACCTTTACTGTTGCAAGAGGCGGTGACCCAAAATCTTGCTCAATTAAGGATGTTCTCCTTTTCTTACACTCCCTCCACAAGACAGGACTTAAGGTCTCTTCCATTAGAGTTTACCTTGCTGCCATTTCACTCAGTCATGATTTAGTCGATCAATGCTCCATCTTCTCACACCCGTTGATTAAGTGGTTCCTCAAAGGGTTGCGTAACCTCCATCCGCTGTCTCGGACACTGGTCCCACAGTGGAGCCTCTCTGTGGTCCTAGCTGCGCCGAGTGCAAAGCCCTTTGAGCCCCTGGCCACAATTGATGTTCGGCTTCTGACCTTTAAAGTGGCCTTCCTAGTGGCCATCACTTCAGCTAGACGAAGCTCCGAGCTCTGTGCTCTTCTTGTGGATCCACCGCACACGCAATTCTTCAAGGACAGAGTCGTCCTAAGGCCTGACCCATCCTTCCTTCCAAAGGTTGTGTCTTCGTTCCACCTAAACCAGGACATTGTACTGCCGACATTCTTCGACTCGTCTGCGGACCCTATTAGCTCAAAGCTGCACTCGCTAGACGTGCAGCGGGCCCTTGCCGTCTACAAGTCAAGGTCCGCGACCTATCGAAAATCGAATAGACTCTTTATCTGCTATGGTGGTAAAGAAAAGGGTCAACCCGTGTCGGCGCAGAGGTTTGCGCGATGGATTACACAAACTATCACGTTGGCCTACCAGCTAGCTGGCAAGGAGGCTCCGGACGCATTGAAGGCTCATTCTACCAGAGCGCTGTCCACGTCTACTGCTGTAAGCCATGGTGTCTCCATTCCAGAAGTGTGCAGGGCAGCGACATGGTCGAATGCTTCCATGTTCGCAACGCACTACAACTTGGACGTTAGAGCCAGGAAGGACTCCTCCTTTGGACGGGCTGTCCTCTCCGCAATCCTCCAGTAATAAACAGCGGCCAACCCACCTCCGCTAAGTGCTTGCTAGTTAATTGCCCATAGTGTGTGATGCACAGAGACCACGAAGAAGAAATGCAGGTTGCTTACCTGTAACCATAGTTCTTCGAGTGGTCATCTGTGCAGTCACACAACCCTCCCACCGTCCCCTCATGGCTTCGCTGTTTTGTCAGGTCATAGGGAACACTATTGCGCATGTATGCTCACGTTTTTTAGTTTTCCTATGTTTGCATTTATTACTATCTCGTTCGCGAGGCAATACGGTCTCATAGAACTGAGGTAAGCGGGAACCCAAGCATGCGCGATAGGGCGGTGGGGGGAGGGGTTCCCCCCAAAAGAGTCTAGGCTAGAGAAGTTTTTTCCGATGAGGCTCGGCGCCGGCGCAAGCCCATAGTGTGTGACTGCACAGATGACCACTCGAAGAACTACAGTTACAGGTAAGCAACCTGCATTTCTTGAAGCAGGAGAGATACCAGGCATGCAATCCTAACAGATGAAAGCATTACCATTCTTCTGGCAATGGGGTGATTAGGTGGATGGCAATGTTGGATATTGCTGCTATTTGATTTCTAAGTTCTAATATAATATCCTATGTAACACGATGGGGACTCGGGTGATCCATAAATTCTCTAGGAATAATACTAGACCAGGAGTGGGCAACTTGTGGTCCTTCAGATGGTTTGGCCTTTCAACTCCCATCAGCCCTAGCCAGTATAGCCAGTGGTGAGGGATCATGGGAGTTGTAGGCCAAAACATCTCTAGGTCCACAAGTCACTAGCCCTTGTACTAGATGCTGGGGACAAGCAACAGGAGAAGGCTATTTTTACTGTCATGCTGTGCTTTTGAGCTTCTCAAACTCATTCACCTGGCCATGACTGGAAACAGAAGGTTGGACTAGAAGGACCTTGATCCGATCTAGCAGAGGGGTTCTTCCTATGATGATTAACTAGCAGGTACAAAATGGTAAAGATAGATCCTTAAAATTGCATTTCCATTTCGGGGTGTTGTTTGCATTATTAGAGCAGCCTTCCCCAACTGGGTACCTTTCAGATGTTTTGGATTTCAACTCCCATAATCCCTGGCCGTTGGCCATGCTATCTGGGGATTGTAGCCCAGAACATCAAGAGGGCATCAGATTGGGGAAAGCTGTGTTAGAGAATGAAAGAATCTAAGGAATGAATGATCAATGAAATGCATTCGATGGATGTCAGTTGCTTGCTGTCTAGTGAGCATGCTTAGTACAGGAACATAGGGAGCTGCCTAGTTAAGTCTGAGCATTGGTCTATCTTATCCCAGTACTGTTTGCTCCAAGTGGCAGTGGCTGTCCGGAGGTTTCTGAGTTCCATCCCAGGCCTTCTAACCTTTTATTTGGAGATGCCACAGATTGAAGTCTGAGGCTTTCTGCATGCAAAACATGTGCTCTATGAGGAACTTACAGGCCTTCCTCCAATAATGCACCCATGCATGTTGCTATTGCAAAAAGTTACGTGCCTACGTTACATCCCTAAAAAGAAAACTTAAGTGCTGCACAAAACACATAAAAATAGACTGTCCAACGTTTAATTTAGACAACAAGAGCAACAACACAACCCTAAAAATAAAGCTTAAAAATTGGAGGAGGAGAAGGCCAAACACAATTAGACATATGCTAGCTGAAATAAGTAAGTCAAAACAATTTTATATATAAAAAAGGGAGACTAAATGGATGCTGGGTGGTAAAACGTTGATAAGGAACAATGAGAAAAAAAGCCCAATAATACAAAATAGAGAAATGAGATTTGGGATTTAATAAGCAACAAAGAGAAACTGGCACCTCTTCGTATAAACTCTGTAACAACTAAGCCAATTGCCTGTTGCATACTATTGAATGGGGAAGCAGATGTAACCAGTAAGACTGAGAGTTACAAATAGATGTTTATTTTTGCAGACTAATTGAATACTGATACTCTAATAGTGCATGAAAAAGAAAGTTGGAGATGGCCTTCACTTTTGATGGTGGCATGGCTGCCTTTGTTGTTAACTTGTAATTTAACTTACAAAAAGAGCAAGCTGACTTCAGACTTGTTGGAATCTACTTTGGGTTGTTGTTGTTTTTACTATAGTCTGGATATCCACCAACTGGAGCCAGGTGCAAAATAGTGGCTCAGGCACACAGATATACACTAAGGATTAAGGAACAGGATGCCTTTAAGCACATGCTCAGCCCGGGAGTTTATGACCAGAAGCAAGCTCACAAATCCTTCCACACACAAATTCACCTGTTATCCCTTCCCCGGGTTATTTTTCCTTAACGAAATTTAGCCAGGGTGGATTGAGGGGGAACACTTTTCTGATTATTGAGGTGGTTTGCATGTCACAGTGGCAAATTGTGGATTAATTATCCCATGATTTGTGGGGATGCACAGAGCACACATGTCATTTCCAGTTTGCATAAATAACCAACAGACACCTTGTTTATTGATTGTTAGTGTGATCTCCGAACCCAGACACTCCTAGTTGTATGGGCTGAACAGTCCAGAGTTAACCCAACAACAAACCATGGTTTAACATTAATCCATAAATGACCCTGGGTGTCTGGATTTGGATGTCATGCTAACAACCTGGAAACATTTGTAGGATGTTTGTTCAAACCAGAAACAGCTTGTGCATGGTTTGCATACTCTGTGCAAATTGGGGAATAATTAGCCCACGATTTGCCACCATGACATGTGAACTAAGTCAGACAACTGGGAATCATAAATCCTAGCTGACCTACTTCAAATCATCCAGAAACCTACCAGTAGTTTCCTAATCTACTTTCTGATCACCCCTTGCAATGCATTATACACTTCCCAGAGAATCTCAAAAAGACACCTATTTTTAGGTTATCATAGTATGCAAATTACATTAAATTTGATCTGGTTAAAAAGACAGGTGATTCATAAACGAAATATTATTGAGTAGTTAGAAAACCTTTCTTATGAGCTGTTGCTCCTGCCTAGAAAGGATGCAGAAGGAAACACTTCTCCAAACCTCTTCCCAAATCTTAGGTCCATGATGTTGGTGGTAATATCATAAGATTCCAAAGAGTATTGCTCAGAATTGAAGGCCACATAGTAAACAGACCATGAGCTGCAAAGAATTTGTATTTCATATTTATACAATTAATTTTTAACATATTAATGCAATTAGCACGACACAGTCTGAGGGCCTTTGATGCAGTTACCTTGCAGGTCTTGGTCTGGTCATTTCCATAACTTAACTTAAGTTAATTGCACTTACGTCTCTTTGAAATCAACAAAGCTTAAATTGCAACTAACTTGCTGCAGGGATTTCACAACAAACATTCGCTGAATTGAGGTTTTATATTGTATTTTAATGTGAACCACTTAGGGATTTTAATATATTAAGCAATATAAAAGTATTATAAATAAACAAACAAACAGTCCCAGTTCAGGCAATGACCATTGCTTGCCTAGGAGCTGAGGCTACAGGAGGCCCATGAGCTGAAGTACATAAGAGCCATTCCAGATCAGACGAGAGGCCTACCCAGCCCAGCACAGTGGCCATCCAGATGCCTATATAGGGCAAGGAGGACATAAGCACCTTCCCACATGTGTTCCCCATCCACTGATACTAGAGATAATATATAGCCAACATGACTGGTAGCTATTGATTGTTTTCTCTGCCATGAATCTGTCAAATCCTCGTTTAAAACCATCCAGGTTGGTGGCCGTCACTACATTTTGTGGTAGCAAATTCTATAGTTTAACCATGTGCTGCCGAGGCCTGCCCCCTTCCTATTGCTCCTGCAGATGCAGAGAAGGGCTGCAGAGGGAAGTGAACATTGCACCACAGGGACCTGTCAGCCAGCCTCTTTGAGGAGTCAAGCGTGGTGCTTCCCCTCCCTCCCCTCACATGCACTCCATTCTCAATGTGGCCCTGCAGGAAAACTGATTCCTAACCAGAAGTTTATAGGATTATCACGTACCAACATAGAAATGATACTAAAGGAAGTTATGTTTGAGTCTGTTGTTGTGATACTTTTGTGTGTGGCATGGGTTGTGCAAGTATTGATTCTCAGCGCAAATTCTGTAGCATTGGTTTTGAATGCATGTGGATTCGTAGAATGGGAACAGACCCTTCATGCTTTCTTGTCCGGCTTGTAGAGCTGTAGGTTACACTTATTTGGATGCTAATGAAATATCAATACCTGGTCTTTGTGCAGACTGCAACTTTTTTCAGAATTTTCATTTTCTGTCTATCTCAACAGCAGACATATAACTGGGAATTCTATTTGAGGGCTGACAGTTTTAGCTTTCCAAATGAAGTACAGGGCAAGCCAGACGGTATATTAATGGGTGATTATTTTATGCCTCCTTGGTGGATGTGGTGCTGAAACACACTTGCCTAAGGCTTCGCCCAGGAAATTGCAACATTTTCTAGGAAACACAGAGCTGAGAAAATTGTGTCAATCCACTGAAATGACAAATATTTTTAGGTGGGATGGCATGGATTTTGTGGAGAGTGGATTTATTTCTTTGCAAGGAGTAGAAGAAAGGATAGTTGTACGTGATGGATATTTGGGGTCAGTAGAGTATGATCAGAAGCTATGAACCTGGGTATTTATTCATTTAAAAGTATACTGCACCTTTCCATTAGGAAATGTTCAGATCTGTCCTGAAGCTTCACACTCTAGTCATGAGATCCTGACTAGACTATATTTTCATCTTGGAAATATAAAGAGACTTAATAGTCTCTTTGACTTTAAGAAAGCCATAAAGACCGATCTCTTCCGGCAGGCCTACCCAGATGAATTTTAAGCGTTTTATTGGTATTTTATTGGTATTTTAATAATGTATTAGTTTTATGTGCTTTTGATTAGTTTTATGTATTTTATATTTCATGTTGTTCCCCGCCTCGATCCGGAGGGAGAGGCGGATAAGAAATATATTATTGTTGTTGTTGTTGTTGTTGTTATATACACAAACATACACACACAGAGTACACATAGCTTGAAAAGCAGGGATTATCCTACACATATTAGATTTTCCGCATGTATGCCCTGTTCAAATGGATCACCCATGTACAGCCATGCCAAGTGGGTAGGAAGGGAAGGTGTGAGTTTGCTTGCTCATTGCAGTTAGAGCAAGGATTAGTAGCTTGTGGCCCTTGAGATATTTTGGCCCATGACTCCCATCAGCCCCTAGCCAGCATAGCCAGTTGTGAAGACCATGGGAACTGTAGGAACATTCTGGATGGGGTTGCACTTCCCTTGAAGAAGCGGGTTTGTAGCTTGGGGGTTCTCCTGGATCCATCTCTGTCACTTGAGGCTCCGGCGGCTTTGGTAGCTTGGCCCACCTAAACCCCTATCTGGACAGGGATAACCTGGTTTCAGCAATCTATGTTCTGGTAATCTCCAAGTTAGACTACTGCAATGCACTCTATGTTGGGATGCCCTTGAAGATGGCTTAGAAGCTGCAGCTTGTGCAAAATGCTGCAGCCAGATTAATAACTGGGGCCGCAAGTTCTGAGCACATAAGACCAATTCTGGCTCACTTCCATTGGCTGCCTGTATGCTTCTGAGCCCAACTCAAGGTGCTGGTTTTAACCTATGCAACCTTACATGGCTTGGGACCACAATACTTGACAGAATGCCCCTCCCGACCTGAACATACCCAGATACTACAATCAACGTCTGGGCCCCCCTCCAAGTGCCTCCTCTGAGGAAGGCTCAGAGGGTAGTGAAAAGAGAGAGAGCCTTCTCTGTGGTGGCCCCCCGACTATGGAATGAGCTCTCCACTCAGGCCCACCTGGCTCCAATACTGTCATCTTTCTGGTGCCAAATTAAGATTGCCCTGTACTCCCAGGCATTTAATGGCATTTAGTGGCATATGATGGGGCATTTATGCTAGTCATCTATACTGGTTGAGTATTTTATTGAAACTGTTTTTAGCTGTTTAATATATATAAAATTTATGCCATATTTTATGCTGTATTTTTCTACTGCATTTTAGTATTTTATGAATTGTTGTAAAATGCCCAGGGGGGGGAGTGGCCTAACGGACATGGAGTAGAGTCGCAACTCTCTCGCTCTCGTTAAGAAGCGACGAATTAATTATAAAATCCCTATTTTGGAGAGGATGGATTGTTGATTAAAGATTTGATATCGGGTCCGGAAGCTTTGCTGTATCTGTGGAGAAGGAAGCTGCTGGATAGCTGCTGTATCAGCAGAGAGAAAAGCGAAACTAAAACAGAACGGGAACCCTGGCAGGCGACCAGTGATGGTAATTAATGGATTTTAATTTGAAGAAGTAAGGCTGACTGATAAGACTGGAGGGAGAGACTGAAGCGATTGTCTGTGGGAAAAGAGACATTTAACCTCCAGTTGAAAGTGTTAGAAGCCGAAACATATTTGTTTGATAAGAACGGAGAGGATATCTGAGGGTGGCAGCTAAGATTTAGGTGAGGGGTGCGGATTTATGAGTTTAGCTTTATGAAAAGAAAGCAAAAAGGTGAAAAGTCCAGTGCCCCCGCCTGGAGCAGGCTGTCAAAAGATCATCCGTCAGATAGGAACTGGCATCGGCTCACTAGAATCACTATGGCGGACAAAGTGCAGCCTTCAGACAAAGCCGGAAAAATCTCTCCAAGTCATTCCGGAAGTGGTGGTTCTAAATCTGGAAGCAAGCCAGGTGCAGTTCCTAAAGCGGCCAAAGAGAGTCAAACAGGGACATCAGATGATTTAATGGACAAATTTCAGAAGGTGTTAGAGATGGCCTTGCAGATGCAGGAGGAAAGATTAATGCAAAGAATTAAGGACTCACAGATTGAATTTATGACAGGCCTTCAAACTGTGGTGGAAAATATGGAGAATTTGGAGAAGGAGACTGGAAAGCTGAAGGAAGATAGCAAGCAGCAGGGGGAGCATTTGAAGGAGATGGACTTGCGTTTAATTGCCTTGGAAGATAGAGACAGGAGAGTGAACATTCGGATTAGATCTTTTGAAGAGCAAGAGGGGGAGAACCCTAAGGCTTTAAGAGACACAATTTTGGCATGGATTAAGGAATTGGAACCCCAGGAAACTTGGGAGATGGCTGACATCGAGAGGATCCACAGAGGGGCTACAAGAAGAAGGGGATGCTCCCAAGGGATATAATTGTTAAATTTGCCAACTATTACAAGAAAGAAAAGCTAATGCAAGCAATTAGACGTCAAGGCCAGCCGATGCTACAAGCAACACCAATCGAGGTTTATCAGGATCCATGCCCTCAAACCGTGCAGTGGCGGAAGAGTGTTAGACTGTGTACAGTGGCGTTGTGGAAGAGGTCAATAACATATAGTTGGGGGTATCCAGTTTTTTTGAGATTTATGTGGAAAGGGAAACAACATAGAATAACATCATGTGAGCAAGGGATGGATCTTTTGGAGAAGCTGGGTTTAGTTGAGCCCACAGATGTTGGAGAGACAAAGCAGGATGAAGGCGCTGTAGGAGGAAGTAGTCAATAAAGAAATATTAATGTAATAGGGATAAGAAGAGATTAGAAGGGAGGGGAGGGTCAGATTTTGCTCCGGGATTGTTGGGTTGCTTCTCCCCCCCCGAAGAGTTCTAAAAATATTTGGGGCCATTGCCCAGAAAGGTCTGGTGAGGAGGGGGGTGAAGTTTATGGGGGTAAGTGGGGGGGAGGGTAAGGGGGTATGTGTGTCACAGAGGGAGACCAATCTAGAGATTTGTGTGAAAGGAAGAGATGGAAAATAAATTAAGGGTTGCAACTTTAAATGTTAAAGGGCTAGGAACTGTTATAAAAAGGAAGAGAATAGAAATGTTATTAAAAAAAGAAAAAGCAGATGTAATTTTTTTGCAGGAAACTCATCAAAAAAAGGAGGGTGTAAATGAGCTCCGGATGAGGGATGTGGGCATTTATGAAAAGTCTTTTGGTACTTCTAAAGTGAGGGGTGTAGCGATAATAATCTCAAAAAATGTGGTATTACTATACAAAGGGTGAAGAAGGATGAAGTAGGAAGATTTCTGATAATTTTTTGCATGGTGGGGAAGGAGGAATATATATTGATTAATGTATATGCTCCAAATGGGAAACAAATGGAATTCTTCGATGAAGTTTTTAATGCGGTGGGAGAAGTGGGTAAAAAGAACATTGTGATGGCAGGTGATTTTAATATGGTACTAGATAAAGGGAAAGATAGGGATAATATATTAAGAGATCTTAAGAGTGGTGGGAAGACGGGGTTAAGCAAATTAATGGAGGGAAAAGAACTAATGGATGTTTGGAGAGTATTAAAAGGGGAAGAAAGGAAATATACCATCTACTCACCCAGGTTTAAGAGTTATTCTAGGATTGATTTTATTTTTGTGTCAAAGAATATGATATCTAATCTTATAGATTGTGCTATTGGGGTAATTAAGGTCACCGATCACGCATTAATGACGACGGATATTAAAACAAAGAAGGATTATAGACAAGCTAAGAGATGGAGAATGGATATAAGGTTATTAAATAATAAAAATATAGTGGGAAAAATAAAAAAAGAAATGCAGGAAATTTGGGAGATCAATGAAACGGAGTCAAACTCGCAAGGGTTAATATGGGACACTATGAAGGCAGTGGTAAGAGGGATTTGTATTAGGGAAATGTGTACCCTAAGAAAACAACAGGAAGCACAAAATAAAAAGATTGAAAAGGAGGTAAGGTATTTAGAGGAGAAGCTAAGAGAGACAAAAGAGAAACGCCTATTTGCCCAAATTCAAGCTAAGAAGAAGGAATTAGAGAAAGAAGAGTTAGAACAAGTCCAAAGGGATTTGCTATATTTAAGGAGGGATTTTTTTGAATATAGTAATAAAAACTCGAAGATGCTGGCCAGGTCCACTCAGTCAGAAAAGGCTAAGAATATGATAGGGACAATTAGAGATAAGACAGGGAAAAGTAGTAATTTAATGAAGGATAAATTAAATATATTTCAGGAATTTTATAGAGAATTATATATATATCAGATACGAGTCCACAGGTTAAGGTATTGGAATATGTAGCGAGGAATTGGAAAATAAGATTACAGAGGCAAGATAGGGATTATATGGAAGGATTAGTCACTGAGAAAGAAATAGAAGGAATTATTGATAAATTAAAAGGAGGGAAATCTACGGGAATGGATGGTTTGGGGCCGGAATATTATAAGACTTTTAGAGGAATTTTAATACCAAGATTAAAAAAATTATTTAACAGTATAATAGAAGGAGGAAAGACCCCGCCATTGTGGGATCATTCTTTGATTATATTTAATATTATTAAAAAAAGGAATTTAAAAGCAGGTTTGTTAGCATTGGATATATTCAAAGCCTTTGATGCATGGAATGGCCAGCACTTAAAACAATTTTAAAAACATTTGGGCTTGGAGATAAATTCATGGGAGTGATTGATCAGCTGTATAAAAATAATAAAGCAGAAATAATGGTTAATGATGGGTTAACGCAACAGATTAGACTAGCTCGAGGAACTAGACAAGGATGTCCACTTTCACCGATCTTATTTGCAATAGTGATAGAAATTTTGGCAAATGTTATAAGGGAGAATGTATTTGGAATATGTATTAAGAACGGGGAAGGGGCAAATACCTTCAAAAGAGTCTTTACAATTTTGGAAAGAGTAATAATGAATAATTGAAGGTCTCCTGGGGGGAGGGGTGCACGAGGGGTATGTTGGTTATGTATTGTGTTTTATGTTTTATGTTGTATTATGTTGAAAAATAAAATATTATTTAAAAAAAATGCCCAGAGAGCTTTGGCTATTGGGTGGTATAGAAATGAAAATATAATAATAATAATAATAATAATAATAATAATACATTGCCCACCCCCAGTGCTTTTAATTTTAAAGAAAGCAGGCTTGTTGTATGAACCTAGAAGGCAGTTATACACTTTTACTATTTATGGTCAGATTTTTGTTATATTTCATTCTGAACAATTACACCTTATAACCACAGCTGTTGGGTCACTGTAATGTTCAGATGTAATTCAATTGAATTTTGGGGGCTTCTGTTTTGGGGATATGACTAAAATGTTCCTTTGTTACCTTTGCCCAGCATCTCCTCAGTGGTGAGGTTAGAGCAGATCTGGGTAGAAGCTAGATCTCCAGATGTTTTAGACTTCCACTTCCACAATACCCTCCCAGCATGGCTAGTAGTCAGGAATGCTGGGAGTTGAAGTCCCAAACATCTAGCATCTGCCCACCCCTGTCTTAAAGCAATAGTGTGCTGATCTACAGGAAGCAGAATGGGCCACAAGTGAATCCAATTGATCTGGGCTTCATCCCAGGTGCAACACACCAGGACTGGAATGAACAGACCAATCACATTAGGCCGAGTTCAGAATTCTCATGCTGGCTCACAGTTATGGGAGTTACAATCCACTTCATCTGGAGGACACCAGGATGGGGAAGGCAGAACTACATTACCAATGTATATCTGTTTTATTATACCAATTTAAGGATCATGGCTTTCCCCAAAGAAAACTGGGAACTGTAGTTTAGTGGGTTGCTGAGAATTCTCTGTTTGAGATCCTTAACTCTTCCTCAACACAGAACTAGGGTTCCCTGGAGAGAATTAATGGTGGGTAATCCAAGCTTGTGGTGTAGACATGACCAATGGCTTTTCTTCAAGAAATAATGATTTCTGGCAACTGGCAGTACTCAGTTGAAGTCAGTTGTTTGTTTTAAATCCTTTCTGAGTTCTTATTCAGTTTAAAGACACCTTGGTTAGTTTTGATCAGAGTTTGAATTAGCATACACTATACTTGTTGAGAAAAAAATGTATCTGTTTTATGGTTTTCAGATCCCATCCTTGCTTTCTAATTCCTGACAAAGTAGCCTGAAATGGCTATTCTGTATAGTGACTGACCAAAGGGATATTCGGAAAGTAGTGATGCTGACCTTGGAATACATAATTCATTACTCCAGTTACATGCCCTCATGATCTTCCTCCTTTTATATCAATTTTCTTTGAATAAATGATGCTGCGGCTGCTCCCAAACCATCACTTCTATAGAGGGGACACATTCAAGGCATTACCCGGAACACTCTGGAGATATTAAGCCTGACAAAAAGAAACCTAAATAGGTCAGTTGGTGTGCAAGAAATAATATAACAGCCTTCCCCATCCTGGTGCCCTCCAGATGTGTTGGACAAAGTGTAACAATTGGCTATACTGGCTGGGAAGGCTACGAGTTGCTGTCCAGCACATCAGGTTGGGGAAGGTTGCAATATGATCTCCACCATATTATGAGCGCTATTAAACCCTGCAGCTTCCTTCAGGCCCCACCCAGCCCCAGCCCCATGAAATAAGTTTCTAGTCCTTATGGCTGCAGAGAGAGGTATTTAGAATAGTGTTACTAACATGTACAAAAGGTTGGAGTATGGAGCAACTGTGCCCTGGAAGTCTACTTGTACTGTCTTTTAAATGGATTCCAGTCATTTTGTCTCACCTAACTGAGAGTCCATGTTGAGTTTTGTTTCAAAATAAGAGGGTGGGTAACACTGCACAAAATTAGGCAGCTCTGAGAGTTAAAGCAATGTAGCAAGAACCACCCGAACCAAATATGGTTGTTAAGTGAAGCAGATGCTTAAGTTTGCCATTCAGAGGTTGGCTGGTTGGTTGCCACTGGTGACTAGAAATTGCCCACAGCTGAGCAGGTGATGACTTAGAGCTTCTTATATGCAGCATGTTGCTAAGGCTGGCTGGGGAATGCTGGGAGTTGTCATGCTTTTTTCTCTTTAAACACGCATAGCTTTGTGCCCTAAATTATCGTAATTATTTCCCAGTGTTCATCTATACATATAAATAAGGGTATGCAAATGTTATACAAATCTGTATCCTCTTTTGGCCTCCTTTTAGGTGATTCCTAGGTGGCCATCCCAGGAGCTGTATGAGCTTGGTCCTAATATTTAACCTAAGCCTATACCACTCATCATACAGTTCTTTTTTGAAGCACGGCCCATTGAGATCCAGAAAGCATCACTACAAGAGATCATTACAAGTACAGGCTATGAGACCACCTCCATGTTCCAACACAACCCTGATGATTGACTGAGAGCGGCCTGTTAATTTTACCATCTAGACTGGACCACAGGGTGTGTAGCAAATATGGGCTCTTCGTGGGTTGTGTCTCAAGCCTAGAATTCTTTTCTCTGCTGCAACTACACATTTGGCAGCAGTCATGGGTCTTTGAGAAGATGCAAAGCGGTTCTGCTGAGCAGTTGCAAAGCGGAAAGGTGAGGAGGCACCTTGCAATAGAGAAACAGTTGGCAGAAGTGAAGGGGGTTAACCTTTCCTCTGCTTTCCATGAGGCAGCAAGCGGATACACTCCCCGAATGCCAACTAGGGGGAAAGCAGCTGGGGGAAAGCAGAGGAAAAGTTAAGCAGCTGGGGCAATGGAGTTGTAGGGGTTGGGGGAACAGAGGAAGGGTAGCACCCCCTCTGTTAAACCATTTTGTAGCAAACTTAGGTCTGCTGATGAACATGTAGTTCTGGCCACAGCAAGGCCCAGTTTTAGGTGTCTTCCAGAAACAGTGAAAGGCTGAGATCTCCAATGTGGTGCCCATGACCAACAATGTGCCTGAGGATACCTCTCCTTGCCTCTCCTGATTTTTAGGTATTTTAATTTAAATGTTTGCACTCTGAGAAATAGGTGTTTGGTGACCAGTCACATGCGCTGTGCCATTTTGTGAATGGACAAGCACCCTTCCCCCATGGCACTCTCAAAATGACCAATGTGCCCACCAACCCAAAGAGGCTGGGGACCCCTGATGTGAGGCTTTCTTATACAAGTTGTCATTTGGCAGCCAGAGGCAGGGTGAGATAAAGCACAATGAGCTTTAGGCAACGTAGCTGGAAGTTTTGTGATCAACAGGTGGTTTCTCATCCCAAACCTTTGGGATGAGATGGGCTATAAATGGAATAAAATACCTTAAAATAAATCTGGGTAGAGGATGGCTTTGAGTATTCTGCTTGGATCTATCTTAAAATTACAGTGATCTCTGTTTTGTCTAGTGCTATTTCATCAGTGCTACTTCATTTGTTTTATACATAACTAGTGCAACCGTAGCTGTGCATTTCTGTGTAAGTAAGAAAAGATGCAGGGTAGGTGACCAGATACTTTCTAATATAGGCTAGAAATTCTCTGTGCTTAACAATGCAAATAAATCAAAATTCTCACCACATTAACTCAAATTCCTTGTCAAGGAAAGCTAGTTTCTCAGAGATTTTACCAGGAATTCCCAAAGACTTTCAAGCCGATGTGTCCAGTCAAAAGAAGCCAAAAAACTTCTCCTTTAAAAATGAGCAGAGAGATTTGTAGGATGCTTTAGAGCAATGCACCCGTGCACACGGGTCCTCTGCAAGGGGTACACTGAACCCCCCTTTATCCATAGGCTCCATAACCACAAGAGCCTATCAATGAATGCAGACAGCTTTTATTTGCAAGTCTTTGGCTGCCTCTACAAGAGAGGTTTAAAGCTCTTTCAAGGCCCTTTAAAAAATTTACCTCTACAAGAACGGAGCGCAAATCGGGCGTAGAGGCGCGTTATCTCTCCGATTATGCGCATTATCAAATGCACGTTAAATCGCGAGTTTTATTTCGCTCCGGCCGTTAAAGCGCATTTTGACTATGTGAATAAGCGCTTATGCACATTAACTACTTGGAAAGCGCATTTTGGTCATCCGTTAATGCACTTCGCCACCTCTCGCCGCCTCTCGTGCAGAGGTATTAGGTGTAAATGCGCTTCAGCGATTATGCGCATAATCACCTAACTGGGCACAAAAGCAAATCCTTGTAGAGGGGACCTTTGCCTCCAGTTCCAGCACTGAGGCAAAGCAAGCATAATGACTTCCAACTCAGGGCAAGGAATTACGTCTTCTTCCTTCCCCTCCTGGCTTGAAGGCCTTCATCACACCTACCCAGTTTGCTTCTGCGGCCTCCCCCTCCGCTTCCTAGGCGAGTGGAGCCTTTTGATCACAAGCGGTCTGTTTTGCTCCAATTCCTCAGCAAAACCTGCGGAGGAGGAGGGGAGAAAACAGACGATCCCCGTTCAGGGATACTTCAAAAGGGAAACGGGAAACAGAGAACTCGGGGCACGAGAGCAGTGTGACGGGGACACCATCATGTGAAAGAATTGGATCAAAGTCGTGGTGGGTGTGGATCCAACCACCTGTGGGATAAACACCTCAATCACACAAATGTCCAAGTCTCCCTTTTTTCAGTACTAGCCTTTCAGTTGGCAACTGTTCCCCATTTTCCTTCACAGGAGGTTGTCCAAACAGCAGGTTGGGTTCTTCCAGTGCCTTAGAGAAAGATGCAAACCCCAGGCCTGAATCTGCCTAAGGCCTTCCTGGGGTTGCCAGCCAGTGATTTCCTAGTCTTCCCACAAAAGGAAGATATGGGGGTGGGGGTAACTGCAAGTTAAGCATTCCTCCAGCATCCACCATAACAGCAACTTACTTTCTTTCTCCCCTTTCCTGCTCCTCCCCTTAACTTTATAGCTGCCCCTTGATGAGAGCCAGCTGTTGCTGCTGGGGCTTCATTCCCCCCACAGCTGGGCTGAAATGCCTTTTATCAGCTCTAGCCCTTCCCACACAGTGCTCTTTTTTAACTTTATGCACAGGCTCAGCTGCTTGCTGCCTCTCTGCCTGGGAGTCTTCAGCAAGGGAAGGACTATGACTTGGCCAGGTGAGTCCTGGCGGACTGTAAACATGACAGAACAGAAAGAGAGGGTTTTCTGAACATGAATTTTACTTGGAGTTTTGAACTATGAACAAGAATAGGAGAAATAAAGGCCACATTAACAGAAATAAATGATATGCCCAGAACCTCCCACAAGAGGAGCCTCTCCAGAAGGGCACTATTAATCTAATTATAATTAGACATACATGTGCTCTTATGACATTGTTTTATCTTTATCCAGTTTTGCTTAACCTTGCATACGTTTCCACGAAACATAGAAAAGGAATAGGGCTATCCAGGAACTTAATGTCATTTCTGAGCTTTGTTTTCCCATTGAGCAATGGTAGATCCCCACATGTTCTTCCACAGTATGCGACATGCACAATTTTGCCATGTAGGGACAAGTTAGTTATTAAAGCAAGAGTTTGTGCCATTTCAGGCTGATAATTACAAAACTATTAATACCCTGAACAGGTGTAAGACACTGACCAGCTGTCCTGGTAATAATAACCAAGGAAACACAAGCCTTTTCAAATGAAGATTACTATCAAGAAAAAAATGTGAATTTTGACATCCAGTCATTCAAGTTTGTTTTTAGGACAAAAAGCTGAGGGCACACAGTTACTGTTTTCTCAAACTTCATAATTATTTTTGGCAATCCTGTTTTAACATCTGCATAGAAAGTTGTTTTAGGAAAAAGCCCAACACACTGAGAGCTGAAAGAGTGGAGTGGCTGAGGAAAAAGCCCATCTCTCCCTTCAGCTATAGTGGGTGATCTTAAGCAAAGCCATTCACTCTCACACTGTCATCCGTAATATGGGGATAATATCAGTCTACCTTACAGGGTTGTTGTGAGACCCAATAAGAAAATGCATGTGACGTGCTTTGAGCACTTAGGAGGAGATCCGTATAAATGCCAAGTGTTGCTGTTGGTTCCTGAAAAACTTGGTTCACTAGGGAGACCAAGACGCTACGTGTTACCTTGATAAGGGATTGAAACCTTACAGCAAAGCCTGTGAAGGTGAAAATGACTCTGTCTGTGTGAATTGAGGTTTCAAAGGTGAAATGGGGTGAGTTTCAGGGGGACGGGGTAATCACCCACAGGCAATAAGCAGTGTTCCCATCTGTAATCTGCAGGTTAAAATATATAGAGATATCTTGGTTGAGTTTGCAAAAGAACTTCAGGACTGTTTGATTTCACCCACGTAGTTAACATTGGGACATCTGCTGTATTATGTTAGGTACACCACATGCTGTGGCTGGCACATGGAAGTCCTTTCATTTCTGATCTGTTGGTTTTGTATAAATCAAATGACTTTATGTACTGCTTCACCACCAGAAATTAATCCGGCGAAGGATATCACTTATTTGTTTTTCTTTTCCGGTTTTTCATGAACTCTCGAGTGACAATTGTCATCAACTTCAGTTGGCAAGATTGGCTGAATCCAGGACATGGGTGAACAATATCCATGTTAAAGCTATCAGTGCTGCTAGTCATGATGGCTATATAGTACTTCCAGTATTAGGGGCAGTCTGCCTCTGTATGCCGGTTGCTGGGGAACATGGATGGGAGGGTGCTATTGCATGCTTGTCCTGCTGTGGGCTTCCCATAGGGAACTGGTCAGCCACTGTGTCAACAGAATGCTGGACTAGATAGGCCTTTGGCCTGCCCCGGCACGCCTCTTATGCTCTTACAATATGGAGCCTGGGTGCTGCAGGAGGTGTGGCATGTCTGGATAGCAGAAGGAGGACCTAGCTGTGGCCCAGTCATCATCTTGCCCCCAGGCCACGTGTGGCCCCGCTGCCCCTGTGCCACTGAGTGTGCTGCCAAAATCCAGCAGCAAAAAGTTGCAATTTTGCCATGAAACAAGGTGTGCGCTCTCCCCACCCACGCCCATGTGCCTTTCCTGCCACGGCCCTACTGATGCATTTTGGATGCATATTTGGCAATGTGGTGGCAAATCTTGGGCGAGTGCAGCCGCCCCTCACTGGGTTCTGTGGGGGGTTGGGGGGATTGGCCTCCAGACCAGTGGAATTTTCTTCCTCCCCCCCTCCATTTCTAGATAAATCATAATGTGGGTGGAGAATAATGAGTTGCTTCCTTCCTATTTTAGCAGCATTTGGCTTCCATTCTGGAGACAGAAGGGAATGAAAGACAAAGTGTTTGTTTCCTGGGCTGAACAGCCCAAAGGCAACAGAGAGCAGAATTCTGTCAATGTCTTTACGGGTTGGGAGAAGAGGGCTAAATCATCATTTGCCCATGGTGTGGCTTGTGTGGGAATGAGTCAGACAGTGAATGATGCTCACGCTGCCGGCCCCTCAGCTTTTCTCAATCTTAACTGGTAATCAATGACTTTGAGTGCAATCCTGTGCATGTTTGGACAGAACTGAGTCTTGCAAGTCCCAGCATGGAAGTCACAGGACTTATTTCTGTCTAAGCATGCATAGGATTGCACTCTCAGAGTAAAGAAATCACTGTTATCCAGCTAAGGCAATGCCTACATGGAAACCGTCTTCTGCTATGCATCCTCCATTGGCTTGAGAGGCACACTGACAAATATATACACACACACCCCAGACACAAATACAAGCTAGTCACTAGGGATGTTGGAGAAATCTCTTTGGGGAGTAGAGTTTGATGAGTTTTCCTAGGTTCACCCCCCTGGACTGAGTTTCAGTTCTCATGCAGCACCTGACTCAATCTGCAACAAGTTGGACTAGCTGATTTTCTGGGTCTTTTGTGCATTTTTTCTTCTTCACAGGTTCCTCCATTTGGCCACAATTTGCACAAATTGTTCAGAAATTTTGCATCAGTTGCCCAGAAATTTGTGCAAGATGTGTAAATGTGCCAAACTACAGTTCCTGTAGTTCAAGGAAAAGCCCACAGTTTGGCTCGCAATCATAAATTGAGCCATTCGTGCCGCAAACTCCATTAAGTAAAAACAAGAATCGGATTTCCCAGCGACAGGCTAGTTACATCTAGTTTCTAAGGCAGCCGCCTTCCCCAACCTGGTACCCTCCAGCGGTGTTGGAATGAAACTCCCACAATTCCCAGCCAGCTGGGAGTTCTGGGAGATGCGGTCCAACACATTTGGAGAGTGCCAAGTTGGAGAAGGCTGTTCTTGGGGCTCTGGGTGCAGCTGCCCTACTCCTTCCTCATTGCTCTCTGCTGCCCCAAGAAGCCAGGCAATGCCAGGGGAAGAGTAGGTGGGCTGCTGAGCCGGTGGCTGAAAGGGTCACCACGAGCAACTTTCAGCTGCTATATTGAGAGGCTTTTGACCACATGGGAGCTCCTGTGTGAAGCTCGGTTCAATAAAGATCGGCTCTGTGCCAACGCCTTGTTCGAGGGTGGACGGTGCTGAATGAAGCTCCTTTAGCCCCGCCGGCCCAAACGGGTGCCTGGCACAGTTCGGGCTGGTACTGCTGGCACCCTTGATCAGCGGGTAAAGCACGTGCATCGGTGGATCGGGGCCAAGCGTTCTGCGTCTTTTCAACAGATCTCTAAACGTCACACAAAATGTGGTGTCAGCCTGACTCAGGAAAGCCCATTGGGAGCCGGCCCCGCCTCGTGCATTCTGGCCTCTTTTTCTTCTCTGCGCAGCCCCCCCCAACAGCTAGCCATCTGCACTTTGCTGCTCTCTCTCTCTCTCTCTCTCTCTCTCTCTCAATCTTTTAAAATATGTAACAAAATCTGTTCTAATTGCTCTGACAACTTATACCTGATGATAGATCCAAGGGGTTCAAGCTTGTGGTGCTTGTGAAACAGTTGGTCCAATAATAAATGCCATTTTGCCTGTGACGCCACCGACTCCCCCATCCAGTTGTCAGGCCTCATGTTGGGCATTGTCAGTATTTTAAGAAACATTTTTCAGTGGGGTGGGGTGGGTGGGAGGCTGGTGTTAAGATAGAATTGGGACTGCTTTTCCATCACTTAGTCAGAGATAACAAGGGGATTCCTATCCCTAGGCCAGAGGTGAGACTTGGGGAGGGGAAAGGACTTTGGGAAGGAGGGGTGAGGCCCATGGAGGGTTCCCAACCCTCCACAGTTTGAATTCAGCAACCATGGCTCTGATTAGGCCCACGGGAGGTTGCCCTTCCCTGGTCTACATATTACGTTTTGCAGGTAGCAATATGTTTGTTTAACCCATGTGTGGGCAGTGTCCTAGGTAAGCTACATTTTGGATTTGTCATGCTAATGAGTTTTGGATTCTCATTCTGCCGGCTGTTCTTGATTTTCATAGTTTTTCCATTGCATTATTAGAAGTGTTGCTGATGTCAAGTGAGACTTCAGAGGAGAAACAGAAAGTCAGCTTATTTTGAATTTGCTCATGGCGAGCCATTCTTCTTAGCATGAGATCTGATAACATCAGGGTCCAAAGCCTGCAAGATGTCCTGAACCTGAGAGATATTGGTCAAGGATTCAAGCTGTACACTGCCACTGAGCTCTGGCCGAAGAAGGGAAGGCCACTAATGGGAGGCCAGCTAGACCTGCTAGGAAAGTCCTCAGCAGCAATAGGCCAGCATAGACTCCCTCTACAAGAACTCGGTTTGACGCATGGTTCTCCGATTATGCGCATCTTCTCGCAATCACTGTTACGATAATGACTGCATGCGGGAGGCGGTTAAGCGCATAACTGGTGGCCCTACTGGTTGTTTGAAACGCGCTTTAAAGTGGCTGAAATGCGGAGAATCGCTTGTTTACATGGTCAAAATGTGCTTTGATGGCCGCAGAGCATGAAAACTCGTTATTTAACGCGCATTCAATAATGCGCATAATCGGAGAGAAAACGCGCCTCTACCCCCAATTTGCGCTCCGCTCCTGTAGAGGTAAAATTTTTAATGAGACTTGAAAGAGCTTTAAACCTTTCATGTAGAGGCACGCATAGATTATGTAGGGAGGCCTTTCCAGGTCTAGCTTGCTAAGAACATAAGAAGAGCCAAACTGGATCAGACCAAGGGTCCATCTAGTCCAACAATCTGTTCACGCAGTGGCTGACCAGCTGTTAATCAGGAGCCCACAAGCAGGGCACGGTGCAAGAGCACCCTCCCACCCATGTTCCCCAGCAACTTGTTCAGTGCCTGGGACAACAAGGGGGCTTTTTTGCCTGGCAGCAAGTTTTTGCTTTGCATTCCTGAACTGGTAAGGCCTTCCTTGTTTGCCTTACTCCCAGGAACCCTTCTTTCTGAGAACTGACAGGAGCTGGGTTTGGCAAACATGCAGCAATGTGTTGATAAACGGGTCAGATGTCTTACATGATGAAACTCATCATGTGCTCACCTACGATTTGGTCCCGTGGTGTTCTGAAAAATCATTTAATTGTCCTTTCATGGGTCCTCTTTTGTAAACTGAATGTGGGCTGTACTTAACCCCTAAGTCTGCCTCCTCCTCCTGTAGGGATGGGCAGAAAGTAGATCTCCAGATGTTTTAGACTTCAGCTCCCAACATTCCCCACCATTGGCCAAGCTGGGGCTTCTGGGAGTTGAAGTCCCAAACATCTGGAGATCTACCTTCTGCCCACCCTGCTTAAACCTACATATCTGTGACTGAACTGGAAGCACATTCTGCCCTCTTGACCATCACCTCCTCCCATTATCATTATGGGTCTTTTATACCAAAATACTTTCGAAAACATGTAATTAACAAGCCAGAGTCCATACTAATTTATTTAATTGCTACATTACTCCATCAACTTCTGCTGAGACCTAGTCAAACTTGGGTTTGTTAATGTCACAGGATACATATAATTTTGTCTTTTGCTTACAGAATCCTCACTCCTGCTAATAAAGAATCCAGGTGCTGAGTGCCGATGGAATTGTAGCCAGCAAGTGGGAGGTATTAGCATGGTTGGGGAAATCCTAAGATTTTCAGAAATACAAAAAAAAAACCACGTACACAAGCCCAATGAGCGCTGACCATGATCAGCAGCCTCAAAATACTGAGAGTCTGTTGGAGAAAGTAATGGGGCGAAGGGAGGGGAATGGAATAGCGTATCCTGGAAAAGGGCCTGGCTGGCCTGCTGGAACACTGAACCGGAGCACTGAAGACAGAAACATTTGTTGCAGGTCCACTTGTGCTGAGTAGCTTTGTACTCTCTAAACTCATAACAACCTTGCCTTGTACTTTTAACGAGATGTTCTAAGCACAATTGTTGACTTTGGTTGTTTCTGGAAGTTTCTCTTTAAGTTTTGGATTCACTGTATTCAAATTGTGCTTTCTTAACGTCAAATATTTAATCATTCTTCTTACCTATGGCCTCATCACGTGACACATCACATCTCTCCAACAGCGCAGGAGTGCATGATTGGTTCAACATGCACGCATTCAAACCAGACTTTTCCCATCAGCACTGTTGAAATCCAGCTTTCTCCTTCACCTGTAACCTTTCGCTGCACAGGGGTATTTTGAAGTGCTGCTGCTTTTGAACAGGCTGTTCCTCATGGGCATTCTGAGGATGTCCAGGCCCGTGGAAAGGCTGTACCACATGTCAACTTACGTGTGAGAATCTTTTCAGGCAAGGTCAGAAAGACGCTGATATAAGCAAAGAACTTGGTAAATAAAGGGCTCAACATATTATGGGAAACATTTTCCTGGTAGCTCAGGGCAGTACCCAGGGAGCAGTGTAATATTGTGACTCTCAAGATTTTGTCCACCTAATTTGCACATTAGTCAACTCACGTAATTCAGATTAGCAAGACTGTGTTTGCAATGACAGTTGTTCTGCCCTAAACCTATATAGGTCTCAGCTTACCAGGATATTTCCTACATAACTTACCACAGCCTCCTCCAGCATGTTGCCCCATGCAGATGTGCTGGACCACAACTCCCATGATTCCCAACGGCCATGCTGGCTAGGAATCATGGGAGTTGTAGCTGAGCACATCTGGAGGGCCCAAGGTTGGGGAAGGCTGACCTTCTAACTGGCTTTGGGAGGTTTATTTGGCTAGTGTTCCCTGATGTTACTGGAAACAGCCGGTAGATGGCACCTGAGTTGCAGGAAGGAACTTCCTAAGCGAAGTGCAAAACCTCTTTGGATTTCCAATGAGGGCAGATAGAGGAGTCCCTTCTTACTTCATTGTACCAGTGGAAAATTGTCCCCATGTGGGCTTCAAATCTGGATCATGGAATGACAAGAATATGTTTAGTGTACTGGCTGTCACATAAGGTTTCTGATTTCAAATCCATCGTTTCCTTTACGAAATGTTACCCTACCCTACAGCAGTGCAGTATAATCACTGCAAACTGCAGAAGCATCTCGCCCTGATAGCCACTTCCAGTGCTGATTTTATATATAGATCCCTTATGCAAGAGACGCGTGTTTTACAGTGGCTGCTTCCACATCAAGAGTTTACTGTGGAATAGCTATCAATGCTTCCTGTTCACTCGCTTTTTCAGGGCATCTCTACATGATGCTGTCCTCGAATTGTGTTTTTCCTCCTGTGTTTTTCTCACACTCCTAACTTTACAAACCTCAGAAAATCTGACTTAAGGAAAGAATGCCATCATAATAATGCTCTCTCCCCAGGTGTGGGCCATTCTTAGTACCACTCTTCGGTCTCTTTAGGAGCTTTGGTTTCCATTTGCACACTGATGTATCAGACAGGTGAGCCTATCACCAGGCGCCTAGACCTCCAAACGCTTTCACTTTCACTGTCTGAATGGTGCTATAGCATGTATTTATTTATTTTTAAAAAATGATCTTTTAATTTGCAGTTTTGGCCTTTTAAAAATAACATATTTGTGCAAATGTTAAAAATTGATTTTAAAAAATGTTGCCATCCTAGTCTTTCTAGTCAGCACCATTTTATCACTAGATGTTACTTTTTAACATTAACATAATTGTGAAATAGTTTACAATTTCAGATTTTAAAAGCGCTTGAGCAAAAGATGTAAAACTGATTTTAAAACCGATACAGAACCTTGTGTGCTCGGGTGAACTGTCTGTGAGCCTATCCCCATTGCCCTTAAAATAATTTATATTCTGTTTAAAAATGTGGTTTTTCAAGTCATTTCATTACGTGGTGGGACACACTGAGCAGTACTTACGTTTCATAGTGACTGCTTCCTCCATCCTCAAAGTGTTCACTGGTGTATTACAGGGTTAATTCCTTGACTCTTCTTCTTTTGTTTTTGTTTTGCAGGCTGCTTGACCTGCCCACTTCTGTCTCCGTAACTCAAGCAGCCTGCAAAACAAAAACTAAAGAGTCAAGGAATTAACTCTGTAATACGCCATTGAACACGTTGAGGACAGAGAAAGCAGTTGCTATGAAACGTAAGTACTGCGCAGTGTGTTCTACCACGTAATGAAACAACTTGAAAAACCATGTTTTTCAAAACAGAATATAAGTCGTTTTAAGGGCAATGTGGATAGGCTCCTTGTCATACTCAAGAGTACAGATGAAACATAGCAGAATGTACACACAACCCCCCCACTATATATTTACACTGTAGTCTCATACTTTAAATTTTTATAATGTATTTTATACTGCATTTAATATTTTAAATTGTTGTGAACCGCCCAGAGATCTTTGGCGTAATAAATATAATAAATAAACAAATATATCCCCATAAGTGTGGGAAATCAATTCCAATCTATAGTTTTATTTTATTATTATATTTATATCCCACCTTTTTTCCTCTTGCAAGGAACCCTAGGTGATTTACATAGTCTTCCTCCTCTCCAATTTATCTTCAAACAATAACCCTGTGAGGTAGGTTAGGCTCCAAAGTCACCCAGTGAGCTTCAGGGCTAAGTGGGGACTTGAACCCAAGTCTCCCAGGTCCCAGTCCAACATTCTAACCACTACACCACACTGGCTTTCCACTGTAAGCTATGTGTAGTTGAAGATCTAGGATTGTGCAGTGTCATGAACAAATGGCCTCGAAGCACCCAATGGAATGGGATCCATTTTCCCATTCATTTTCATTTAAAGTGGGTATGCCCCATACTCTGTTGAATTCTAAGACAGTTTGCTTGGGGGACAACACCGCTTTCCATTTTTTATTTGGTTGGGTTGTTTAGGATCGATTGTCCTTTCAGTGTGTGATTTGCTATAGCATAGTAGTTATGGGTCTGAGATACGGAACAGAAAACCCATAATTTAATTACACCTCTGCTATAAACCTGGGGCCTCTTCTCCTTTGTACCATTTTTCTAATGAAAAATCACCCCTGAAGTTGTTGTATGCGCAGGCCATGTATGGGATGGGGATCACAGTGCTGCTGTAGGGATTACAAGAAAACGTGCGTGAAATGTTGGGACCCTTGGGGGCATTGTACACATCAGGGGTGGCCCAAGTTCTACCACTATTCCCTGGACTCCCCGGGGGTGGTCATCTTCCTGCCAGTTGGCTGCCGAATTTCAGCAGCAAACCACCACGTAGGCTGGAAAGGGACAAACGTGGCTTGCTCTCGCCATTGCTGCACTGAATTTTAGCGGCATGGTGGGGTGGTGGTGGCCATAGTAGAGGCTGGCAGGGGCCATATGTGGCCCATGGCCCACATGTAGCCCGCACCTGATGTAAATACTAAGAATAATACAATGTGAGCCGATACATACTGTCATAAGCTACCTGTGCAGTTGCTGTGGTCTTCAACAGTATGGTTGTAAGAAAGGTAAACAATCTTCATCATTTCCCCCATGTTGCTTCCTATTAGGGGTGTGCATGCCAAAAAATATCGTCGTTTATCGGTATCGTCATTTCGGACCAAAAAAATTATCATCTTCATTCTTATCGTAGGTGAACCGTGGCGAGCTGTCATTCAGACCTCTCAGAACTTAAACGATCTTTAATAAATTCATATAAAATCGAGGGTTGGAGGGATCAATCTCAAATGTCATACACATACTTAGGCATACCCCATAAGCCCTGTGACCAAGTTTCAAGCCTCTAACTTTTAAAGTACAGAAGTTATAGGTATATTTATATGGCAGTCCGATAAAGCAATAAAATTGCCCAAAAATTATCATCTCCAATGATTATCGTAAGTTTTTCTATTGTATCGTCATCGTTAAACACATGCACGATAACGACCTTATCGTATAGTTATCATACATTTTAACGATACGATATACATCCCTACTTCCTATTGTATTGCATGCCCATGAGTGTTCTGCGGGGACTTTCCCCTAACGTTAGCAGTGAACTCTGTTCCTATGTTTGTGGGATTTCATAAAGGATTTTATATTACCATGAATCTGGCTGACTTGATTGCTGTGAATGAGTGGCCCGGGAACTGACAAGAGAACTTCAGTGTGTCTTAATATTTACGCATGGGCAATGTACTTGCAGGGATGGGGGTCTCGACCAGTACTCTGCAGGCCGTGTGTGTGTGTGTGTGTGTGTGTGTGTATGTATGTGTATGTATGTGTGTATGAGAGGGAGGAGAATGTTCTGGATTGGGAGATACAAAGATGGTGCTTTGGAGCTGTGAGTTGGCTGCAGGTGAAGCACTCTGAGGTACAGGAAGACTCTGGGAATCAGATGCAGGCAGGGCTGTGCAGAGCTGGTCATAGGCCCAGGCCAGATGGGAAGTGTGTGCTCCCCCCATTTCAAAAAATGAGGACAACATGGCCACCCCAAGGGGGCATGCCCACCAACATGTCCATTCTACATGACACCTTCATATTAAACCTGTTCTACAACACCTCAAGGCACATAGATCCCCGCCCCACATGCAGCATGGCTCTCTGGAGCTTGTAGTAGTGTAAGCTAGGGGGGACCTTCTCGTCGGAGTGCCCCCTCAAAATCGTGGGCCCTGGGCCAACTAGCCCCACTCCCCCCCCTCTGCAAGGCCCTGTTGGGAGATACAAAGATGGTGCTTTGGAGCTGTAAGTTGGGGTTCCTCTAGATTATCGATTTATGGCTCCTTTAAGGCGCATTACCGATTTTACCTCTTTACGAATGAGGCTGAAATCAGGCGTGCAGGAGATTTTTATCCTCGTAAATTCGCATTTTCGATTTCACATTAAATAGCGACTTTTAATTGACTTCAATGGTTCCCCATTAGAGCATCGATATATGCAATTGATAATGCGATGAAACATGTGTAAACAACTTTAAAGCGCATTGTATGGAGCCCGTAATTCGCCTCCACACCTTTCATATAAAGGTATTAGGTGTAAATTCGGCTGTAAGCTAAAGCGCATATTTGGAGAATCAGGCATAAAGCTGACCTCTTCTAGAGGGGGCCTTGGCTGCAGGTGAAGCACTCCGAGGTACAGGAAGACTCTGGGGCTCAGGTGCAAGATCAGTGGGTTTGCTGTAGAAGTGGCTGCTTGCCCCCGCTTTATATATGCAAGTAAAACACAGGTTTAGGAAGCCAGCCGACATCTCCAGTGTTCTCAGGCAAGGGGACTTCCCAGTGCTTGGAGAAGTGGGGAGAATCTGTGGCAAATACATTGTTTTGTTCCTTTGCCTTGAGGTCAGATCCAATTATTTATGGCCACCTCCGGATACCTATATGCTTACTCCGTCTAAATTAGCTTTAAAGGGGAGGCAGGTTACAAGACTAAAATATAAAAAACCTTGTTACTTAATTTGGGTGTTTTTTTAAAATGCATTTGCATGTTTGTCCATTTGTTTGGCTGTATCAGGAGGAACCTTTGATTTGTATCTACAATATTTGGTATTGCCATCGCCAAAGGCTACAGCAGTCAATACATTGGGAAGGTTTCTGGCAGGGGAGGCAATATTCCCTCCCCGCGCACAGAAACATTATGCTCAGTTCCAAGAATGAGACAACAACAGCACTGGCACCCAGCCCGTTTGAGCCAGAGTGAGTGGTAACTCCATTCGAAAACAAAAGGTTGGCTTGGCGTGAGGATCGTTACTTGGTCCTTGGCCATGCAACAAGCTTAATTAACATAAATGGACGGCATTGCAAAGGCCGAAGCTGCACCATCATTCTTAATGTGCTGGGAAGAGAGGGAACGGGAAGAAAAGCGCTCCGATCAGTTTAGGGCAGCATCTGGCCCCAGAAGGAATCAATCAGACTCTATTTAGCCATCAATCGATATTCCCAACCAGCTATAACGGAGAACTGGCAAGAGCTGGGAGGGCATAGGCCTTCCTGCACAGCATGGAGCATAGAGGGCTGCAGCCACCCCCTTCCACAGGCCCAGGATTGTATTTTCCTCTGGTGATAGTTGAGACTGACCTTTTAATTTGGTCACCCTAGGCATTAGCTAGGAGAGGGATGGCCAACACCGGCATGTTCTTTAGGCCCTCTTGAGGTTCCTAAAGGAAGAACAGGCTAGAATGTATTGGTCCATAATGCCTAATGCTTGTGTTCCTCATTGGCTTGGACACAAGAGGCCTGAAACCTAAAAGGATGCGACTTCTCCTGTGCCTTGTTGGGGACCTTTTATGCACCATAAGAGGTTGGAAAATTTATGCACCATTGATACAGTGAAGGCGCAGAGGCCCTTTTGGTGGCTATGATAATATGTAGGGATGCCTTAAGGCAGGGGTGCACAGCCTGTGGTCTGCCTACGGCCCTCAGCCACCTGCGAAGCTGGTGGGACCCCACCCACTTTTTCCCACAGCCCAACTGCTCAGCTGGACTGTGGGCGAAAGAGCGCTGTTCTGGCACTGCTATGAGCAGCCATCTCTCTGGGGGTGGGACAAGCCTGGAAGGCTCTTCCAGAGATTTTGCTTCTGAGATTGCTGGTTTCCCACCACTTGGCTCATTGATGATCACTGTGGGTTGGAAGAGGCATTCACCTTCCCGCCTCCCAGCGATCTCTAGATCTTAGGAGGCAGACTGGGGAGGTTTCAATTACCCATCTCTGCACGCTGAGGGTGTGTGTGTGTGTGTGTGTGTGCGTGCGTGCGTGCGTGCAGCTCCGCACTCCACCCCAGCCAACACTAGATACGGTCCCCAGGGCTGAAAAGGTTGTGCTCCTGTCATAAAGTGACAAAAGTGGACCATAATGTCAAGAAACCTAATCGGTCAATGGGAGTTTGTGTGTGTGTGTGTGTGTGTGTGTGTGTGTGAACGCACAATGCCTACAGCCCAGGCTGCAGTCATATGAATTGAAGCACTGGGTCTTGAGACCATTTAGTCCATAGGCTTCAACAAGATTACATTTGAAAAAATGCCCAGGAGAGGCCTTTCTCAGGGCCTTCCAGGGCTAGCTGGGTAGCAACCAAGAAGAGGGGCCTTTTCAGTGATGGTACTCCACTTATGGGATGCCTCCGCCAGATAAATTAGAGCAGGCAGTCACTGAGAGTAACTTCGTGGAGGCTTTATCCAGCTATTTATTTATTTATTGCATTTTTATACCGCCCTATAGCCGGTTCACAAAAATTAAAACCATGAAATCATTTTAAAAAATATAAAACAAACCACAATCTAAAAACACAAAATAACATACAATATAAAAACACAACCAGAATAAAACCTAGCAGCAGGAATTAATACAGATTAAAATGCAAATTTAAAACAGCAAGGATTAAAATTGAGTTAATTTAACTGTTAAAATACTGGGAGAATAAAAAGGTCTTCACCTGGCGTCGAAAAGAGTGCAAAGTAGGCGCCGGTGAACCTCTCTGGGGAGCTCATTCCACAGCCGGGGTGCCACAGCAGAGAAAGCCCTCCTCCTTTAACAGCTACTCTGCGATCTGCTTTGCCTTATTACTGAGTTTGATTGCTTATTTCTATTGGTTGATATGGAACTGGCCATTTTGTTGTTGTTTTGCTTTTTTGTGATTTCTAGTTTTATTTTATGGTTCCGTTAATAGGTTTTTAGGACTACATTGTTGTGAAGGAAACAGACCACTTTTCTACCAGGTAGGTGCGGAACTCATTAGCCGAGTTCCCCCCAAGCCCACCTCACTATCCCAAGGCCAAGTAACCCCAAGCCAGCCATTAGAAATAACCACACAGGTTAAGGACTGAAGCGATTTATTAAGATCCTAATTTCTAACCACATAAGGCTCCAGTCGTTCCAATAAGCCGTTTAAAATGCAAGCCAGGGAAGAAGGGGGGGGGGTAGCAGGGAGTAGGCTGACCATATGAAAAGGAGGACAGGGCTCATGTAACTTTAACAGTTGTGGAGAAAAGGGAATTTCAGCCAGTGTCATTTGTATGCAATTAGTTCCTGGTGAAATTCCCTCTTTATCACAACAGTTAAAGTTGCAGGGGCCCTGCCTTCTTTTGTATGTGGTCACTCTAGTATCGTGCCTGCACCTTTAACTGTTGTGATGAAGAGGGAATTTCACCAGGAACTAATTGCATACAAATGACACTGGCTGAAATTCCCTTTTCTATGTAGCTGTTAAAGTTACATGAGCCCTGTCCTCCTTTTCATATGGTCAGCCTAGCAAGGAGTGGGGGGGTAGGGTGAGGGTTGAGGTAGAAGTTAGCAGCACTAAAACAATAAAACCCACTCTAAATCACACCCAGAGGGTGACAAGTCTTTCCCTGGAACGCGCCAGACCTGAAAGCAATAAATCTATCTATTCCCCAACATCACCTTACTGGGTAGGGATCCCTCCTTCCACGCACCGGTCCCGGAGAAGATGGCTCCCACCTGGTGGGTATTCCCTTTATCTCTTTTTGGGTTAGCTGGTACCGTGACCGGCCAAAACCAATCCTCGGCCGTCCTCACGGCACCAGCTCCCTCCCTGTGAATGGCCGTTTCCCACCGCCTACTTCCAATTAACTCTGACCTTGACGCTGGGCCTCCCAAGATAAGAGTGAGAGGGCCAGGTGTGGCTCGAAGTCTTGTAACATTTCTCTTTGGGATTCTCCCCCTCCCAACTCCAAGGCCCCAGCCCTGCAAGGTAGGCCAACGCTGCCCATCCCAGCCAGACTGTAGCCTTCCTGGCCCCTTTCTTCACGATTGAGACTGATTTAATGCTTTCTATGAATTTCATTGTTTGGTTGGGAGCTGCTTGGCAGAATGCAGAGTGGAAAGGGGGCAAACCAAGCTCTTATCTTCATGGCGCCACCGGCGCTGCGCCCCACATTGGCACTCGTTCTGCCCATCTACAGTGGAAGGAGTGCTACGGCAGGCTTTCCTGCCGCTACCGCTGCCGCGCCCGCACCTGCCCAGCAGAGTATCAGCGGCAGCAGTAGGGGCAGCTGGGAGCATCGCCCCCCCCATTCAATCGTAAGTTGACATTTTATTTTTATGTTGTAAAATGGGGAGAGGACTGCAGAGGCGCGGAGGTGGTGCAGCGAGCTTATGGCTCGCTGGTCCACCCCCTTCCCTGCCCAGCCCATGCCGATCAATCAGTGGTCGCCATAGACTGTGAGCCTATCTACACACGAGTTTTTTGACGTTTTATAAGGGTTATGAAAACTCTTTGGGCCACATGACGCACTCTCTATAACGTTGTATATCCGAGGTTTTTTAAAACTCACTTCAGGTATATACAACGGTTTCACTTTTAATAAATCGTTTTAAGTAAAATAATGTCTCCTTCCTTACCGTTTGAGATTCCTGGGGGCAGTGCTTCCTTTACTGGTGCCCAAATGCTTAGCAGTTGATTGGTGGGGAAGAAACAGGAAGTGGACCAGTGAACTACAACACCCACAATTCTTAGCCCTATACTCACTAGGGAATGACAGAGGAACTAAGAAGGAAGTGTGTAACTGAACTACAACCCCCACAATGCCTTGCCCTAAATTCATTGAAAAACGAAAGAGAAAGAGACAGGGCAGAACAGCGTGTGACCGCACACACCGCTTTAAAGACTAAAGACTGTTCTCCTGTAACGTGAGTACTCAGTAATGTGGCCTAAGACGTTTTAGAACGCACCTATTTGGAACGCACCTATTTAGAATGCACCTATTTGGAACGTTTTAAAAAATACTTTTTAAAACGTTCCAAAGGACTGTGTGGATTCCCCCTGTGGCAGGCCTCCCAGAAGCTCTGGAGAAAGAGCGACAGGCAGCAAATGCTGTCGCTGCCTTGCTCCAAGCTAAAAAAGTCGGGGTAAATGCCCGACTTTTTTAGAGCGGAGCTTTGGGCCTTTCCCCCACAGTAGCTTTGGAGTGGCGGCAGCATCATGTAATCCACCTGCCGCCACTCCGAAGCTACTGCGGGGAAAAGCGCCCGGCTAGAGGTACCCAATACTTAAATAACAATAACACCCTCTGACCCAAGTAATGAGCTCGGGAAGGAGATATTACAGAAGAAAGGCCTACCTTCCTCTAGCTTTAATTTGCTGGCTTCTCTGAAATGTGCAGTGAAATCCTCACAGCCAGAGCTAGCTTTCTGGAGGGGGTTAGGAGGGGGCGGAGGCGACGTCTGCCTGCAGGGGGGCTCGTTCTGCCCAAAGAGAGCTCCTTGGGCAAAGTAACGACTGCCAGCAGTGCTCCTATTGGCAGTAGCTGGTAGAAGGCCCTGAAATGAGGCCTCTCAGGTGTGGGATGGGGTTCTGCTGCTGAGGGCCCCAATCTTTGGGCCCCTCAGCTATGTCAGCCTGGAACTGGCCTAGTGAAAAGTAAAACCGAACCCCGAACTGCCCTCTGTTGTGCCCTGGCTGGTACGAGCTGGCAGCATTTGCAGTGCGACAGTGGTTCTGCTGTTCTGCTGCCCCCGGACCCCACTTTGAACTGCTCTATCAAGTAGCGTTCCCATCCAGCTGTTCCACATGAGGACATCTGGCCCTTCTCCATCTATCTGGCAGCCAGCCCACCTGCCTCTAGTTTGTTGAATCCTCCCAGGGCCACCTGGCGAGCTTCATGGTTGAGCATAGATTTGAACTCAAGCCTTCCCAATCCAACTGTTTCCACACAGGCCGTTCTTTCCTTTGCCTTTCAAGACCTGATTGAATCAGCCATTGCCCCTCGCTCCTAGTTCTCTGCCCATCAGACTCTTTGCTGCAGCAGCAATGCAGCCACAGAGGGGAAGACTTGCCGCTGCGGGATTACCGACCTAGGCAGGAAGCTACCTGGAGTCCCCTAGTGGTAAGGCTGCCTTTGCCCATGCCTGCGGCTTGTAGGCTTACAAGGTAGCAGTACTGACTCTTCTGGGGGAGAAATCAGTTTCGAGTTGTTTACACATCTCCAGATGAGTTGTTTTCCTCAAAAGTGTCAAAACACTGCTAAGTTCTCCGAGAGGGCACTTAAAAGGAGAGGAGGAATTGACTTCTGCCAAAAGCTGGCAGCTTTCTCTCAGTCGCCTGTAAACTCTCCCTTCCCCCACTCTGCCTACTATGCCCGGAGAAATGGCTATTAAGCAGGCAGGTCGTCTGCGGGAATGAAGCCGTGGGAGTTTTCAGGAAGGCAAAAGGACCTTTACGTTCATCACAAAAGCCAATTAAAACGGTTCTGTGTGAAACACGGTGAGAGACACAGATGAGGCTCTTGTGGTGAAAAAGACCACTGCTGCCTTGAAGATGATCTGCGCTGCAGTGTGCTTTCCAGGCTGCAAATTCCAAAATATTAGAGTGCCATCTTAGAGTGCCATGCACGCACCTGGTGCTCGACAGAGTAACGTAAGCCAAACAGATAGGTCTCTGTCCCTCCAGAGCTTGCAGTCTACATTTTGGCAGGGCTTGAAGGAAGAGAGGGAGGGGTAAGAAAAGATGAATGTGTGAGCAAACACAGGTATACTAGTTTGGGCCTAGTTAACATAGGAGATGCCAGCTTTGGCTTAGCCACTTAGTCCTCAGTCCCCAATTACAGTGATCCCTAAAATCTAATTCACAGAAATAGCAGACGTCATCATATAACTGTTCCTCTATTGTTCCACTTCAGACTGAAGGAGGTGGGAGATGGCAATGCTTTGTTTCTTTTGTCTCTTTCATTCATATCCTGCCTTTCTACCAAGAAAACCAAAATAAAAATGACAATCAAGGCAACTGACAATACAGTCCGGGTTAAAAAAAAAACCCATCTTAATTAAAACATAGCATAAAAACAAATACATTAAAAATATAACAATAACAGAAATAAGGAGCTCTAATAAATTGGGGTGGGGGGACTTTAGTAACCTGAATAAAAATCTCTTTACCTGCTGGCAAAAGGACAGCAAAGAGGAGGCCAACCTGGCTCCCCTTGGCCGGGAGTTCTCTTTCCCACCACTATCAGAGGCACTTCCAATGGAAGCAATACCGAGAGGAGAGGCCTCCCCAGAAATTCTTAAAACCCAGGGAAGCTTGTATGGGAGAAAGCGGTCTTTCAAGTAGCTTGGTCCCACACTGCATTACTGACTGTTAAATTCCCAGCAAATGCAAATCTAGCATGTCAGAGAGAAGGCTATGATAGAACTTTTCTCCGTGCAATTTAGGAGATATATATATATATATATATATATATGGATGTGGAATTTTGATTTATATATGGAGGAGCAATTAATTATGTAATTCCTCCCACCTGTAGTTTGAAGTGGAATAGTCCAGGAACAGTTATACAACCGCAGCTGCTATTTCTGTGAATTAGTCTTTAGGCTTCACCCTAATTGGGTAGTGAGGACTGTGTGGCTAAGGGAAAGGATTCATGGGAAAACAGGGCTCTGGGGGTGCATTGTGAAAGAAAAATGAGAACTGATAATATGGAAGCATTTTGGGAAGGATGGAGATCCTGGCATATGGGGCAGCAAAGGCTGAGCTGCTTCAGGGAGCAGAAGAGGACCCAGTAGATCACATTTCTAGATTAACAAAGCCCTTATACACCTGTGTTTTGGTCCCAATATCATTTTTGGCTGTCGTTTTCCACTCTCTTAAATATGTCATGAAAACAATTCTTTCAAGCTTATCATGCAAGATTACATTTTTGAACTGCTCTGCAATGCACATTCTACGTGGGATAGCTCTGAAAAGCACCAGAAGATTCAGCTTGTGCAGAATGCAGCTATGCAATTGGTATCTGCATATAAACCCAGTGTCCCCATTTACCAGAGACGTCTTTATTTACTCATTTCTGTCTCTGGCAAAACACTAGCCTCCTGTTGGTTTCGGGGCTGGTGGGGAGTAAATCTACAGAATTCAATGGGACTTACACAGAGTATATGCATAAGATTGCAGCTGTGATGACTTATCCTGTTTTAAAACTACCTCCTGCTTTACTAAAGACTGTGAGTTTCTGCACATTTATTTCTGAGTAAACATGTATACGATCAGGCTGCACACAATCACACTTTATTAAGAATGAAACATCCTTAAGTTTTGAATAAAACTGTTGTTATTTCTTTACTAACACACTCAGTGAAGCCCAGTTACAGTGTGCTGCTGCTGTGATATCACAAGATCTTTCAGTGAGGGTTAGGGTATTACAAGTCCACAATAGCCCCTCATTTTGCCTGTGAAACGTTGGAGAGGATGTAACTGTTGTGGGCCCCAGGAGGAAAATGGAAAGATAATTCCCCCCCTTCTGATGTTGTCTTAGCTGTAGTAGAAGAGACGACATCTTGTTTTCTATACAGAGGAATGTTTGGTATGGAGGAGCAATCCATCAGGTGAGCCCCTGGCTGACACCCAAGCCAGACATTCACGTTCAATGCATCTTTGTACTGAACGCTCCCCTTTGCTTAATGCATGTAGCAGGTGTGGAGGGAGCAGTAACCCTTTTCCTCCTCTGGTGTGGCCCTGAGGAAAATCCCACCTCTGAAGCTGCTATTTGCATTGGGAGGGAATCGCTCCTTCGAGCTCAGGGAGGATTTCCTCCTGAAACAAATGGCTTTCAAGGAGGGGTTTTCTTTGGGAGTGTGCAAGGGGAGAAAAGGATTGAATCCCCCCTCCACAGCTGCTGTGATCCCATAAATCTTCCCCTTCAGTTGATGTTATGGCATTAAAAAAAACCTGTATGTTAAGCGCCAATATGTATTCATGCCTAGTTTGGGCCCAGCCTGCCGTCAGAAGTGATATAGTCCAGATAGAGGTTTAACTCCACTAGTGGATTGGATATGCCCCACTACCTTTTAAAAGGCATACTCATCTGCGTTGGGGGGGGAATGAGTTCCAAGCAGGAGCAGGCTTGATGCTCAGTGGTCAGGGTCACAGGGACCTCCAGGGACAAACAACAGGCCTCATTCTAGTATTGTTGCTGAGTGAGTATACCTTTTCCCTTTCACCTGTGCAAGCAAATGCCCACCCTTCATTCCTATTGGGAATTTGTTTGTATGGAGTGGTGATTCTAATTCATGTTAGTAAATTTGTGTAGAAAAGCAGAGGTGGCATCCCTTCCAGATTTCCCCATAAGCATGATATTATGCATGCTTATGGGCAGAAGTTTAATGGGAGCTGAAGGTCTCACGCCCATGTTTAATTCCTGTTCTGTTTTTAATGGCTGTACCAAGACTGGGAATGAATGATGGATGGTCACGTTTGTATCCTGAGGAACTAAAAGAGACTGGCTCTGGTGCTAATGTCAAAACGTTCTTTATTCAATTGTAAAAAAAATTTTTTTGGGAACAATCCTTTAGACAGCCCAATGTTTCGGATTGGAAACCATCCTTCTTCAGGAGCTATATTAAAATAACACAAACAAATATTTATTAAATATATACGAAAACTATTCTGGCCATTGGAAACAATACCCTACTTTTTCAATTGTAAAAATGTGAAACTAAACTAACATGATATACTTTCTTTACATGCTCTGCCTATTTTCTGAAACCTGATTTTATAGTGAGAACTCTCATTTAAAACAATGAAAAAGCTTTTATTACATTCACTTGACCTACAAGCCCTGCACAACCTGCCTAAATGCTTCCTTATATACCACCTGGAGCTTGGCTGTATACATTATTGAATTCTTCTGGAGACGTTTTTGCATTAGCACCAGAGCCAGTCTCTTTTAGTTCCTCAACTACCATTGGTGCTTTTCCCAGGAGCTCAAGGTGGTATGTGAGGATATCCCATTTTATCTGCACTCATAAAGTTTCCAGCCAATCTCACCTCGGTCACGACCCACTTGATTGCTCTAGGCTAGCCACTGTTCATTCTGCCTCAGCTCTTTATCTGCACTATGGGGATGGGAGTAATAACCTACCTTACAGGGTGGTGGTTGTAGTTGGTGAAATAGTGCATGTGAAGTGATTTGAACACTAGGAATATGCTGGATAAATGTTCATTAATATCATTATAATATTATTATTCATCCACCAGCAGGGCCTTATCAGCACACGCCTCCTCCTGTATCTGGGATCAGGGGGAAAATTAGAGGCTTCCAGAGCCAAAAGGGATTCTGGCCACTTTGAGCCCCAGTGCCTCTCTCTTCCTAGACATGTAGCATTGATTTGCTCATGTGTTGTGGTTTTTTAATATTTTATTGAATTTGCTTTTTCAGTTAGCATCCTTAAAAGGGATTTACAGCATACATAAAACACTGATCACAGTACAAACACAGTTTAGCTGTGATACATACATGTCTGCTGCAGCGTTGAAACAGAATCTGAGTTGGCAGCCAGGGCCCCCTAAATGCCATCCAGCCCATTCCCAAACCTGCCCTATTACAGAATGATTAGGGCCAACAGGAATGGCTGGGTGTGCCAGATAAACCTACGGTGGCCACAGTAAGTGGCAGCCTAGGTGGCCAGCAGTGGCAGCCTCCTGGCAGCTTTGTAGAGAGTTCCAGGTTTTCCCTTCTGCCGGTTTTGCGTGCATACAAGCCTTGATGTGTGGCATTTCTCAGCAGCCTTCTGAAGTCGAAAGTACTCAAGGAGAAATGCAGCATTTAATAACAGAATGCAAAAGTTAATTTAAAACAGAGAACATGCCCAAAGTTAAAATGCCAAGCAACCGTCCGGACAGTAACTATTAAAATCCACATGTCTGGCAGCCCTCAGCCCCGCCAAATGTTTCTCCACGTGCAGAAGTATGCTTTTCTGAGGTGTGCAATTGCAACCTTCCTCAGAGATGCTTTGCTGGAGAGGCGAGTCCTTCCAGAGTTGGAAAAGTGGGGTTGTGGCTGGAGAGGGGCAGGTCAAGTGTGGGGACCTGGAAAGGAGTTTTCCCTCTAAAGGTTCAGCTCTGAATTCCAGGAGTGCATAGATGAGTAACGCAGGGCTGTTTTTCAGTCCCGGTTCCCGATCTGCATTTTGTTCCCATTGTGAGGAAGGCAAGGAGGCGCCCTGCCTGAGAACATGTCATATCCCCAGACATGCTTTTGGATCGGGTATTGGCAATGGCAGCTCATAGAAGACAGTCCCTTGGGTGCATGATGTGTGTGTGTGTGGGGGGGGGTGCTTTAAAGCTGATCAAATCCCAGTTCTTAATCCAGTCCCAATCCACATTTCTGCATCGAACAAGGAACTGGGAAATGCAAATCGAAACACTGGAAACCAACCCCAGCTTTCCCCCAAATGGGCAGTGGAGAGGGAGGGGAACCTATCTAGCAGGCGGTATATCTTTTATGCGGCTCAGCAATCCAGGACTCCAGGGCGATTTCTTTGTTCCTTGTAGACCCACCCAACCCCTCCTTTCCGATCCTCCCTTGGGGAGGGGGAAACAACTAATCTGGTTGCTAAACAGAAGCTACCGTGTGTGTGTGTGTGTGTGTGAGAGAGAGAGAGAGAGAGAGAATGAATATGAATATGAATATGAATATGAACAGAAGGGCATAGAAGCTTAGTCAAAGCCGCTGTTAGCAATCCGCCCCCCACCCGTGTAATTGTATTAATTCTCTTGTGAGAGGTACGTGTGCGATGCTTCCTCTTCCTCTTCCCCTTGTCCTTCAGGCGGAAGGAAGGAAGGAAGGAAGGTTTCTCGCTGTAAGGAGGAAGATGGAGCCGATCGCGAGGAAGTTGAACACTTTTGCTCTCTAACTCGACCGGAGTGGGCTGCAACCTGTTTCTCCACCTCTTCTCCTCCTCCACGCTCACCCAATGGCTGTTTTTCGCCCTTCCTGATGGGCAGGTGGAAAGGCTGGGATCGCAGCCCCTCTCTTGTCTGATCGTGACAGCCACCCCGAGTGCTTCTAGATTGGATCTTTTGTGGGGGGTCCAAGGAAGGAGGTGGAGTAAGGGAGCACCCCTAAATATTATTAATATAATTTTTGTTCTTGCCTCTGAACAAAGCCGGGAGGAGGAGGAGGAGGAGGCAGAGGAGGCACAGGACGCGTGATTTAAAGCCCAACCTCGGTGCAGAGAGCTCCACGTAGAAAAGGGACAGAATCTCAGCTCCCCTCCCCAAGAAGTCTCCTTTTGAGAGAAACCTGACCCTTCTCTGAACATTTCACCATGGCTTTTGCTTGCTGGCTTGGCTGATTTGTTGGCGGAGACAGCTCTCTCTTGTTTTATTTCATTTTTAAACAATGCCTTGCGTTTTGTGTTGAAAGGATTTGCATGCCTGGCTGCTAAGCGCTGCTTCCAGAGGGATGGAGGAGTCATTGAACGTGTGGCTTTAAAAGCGTCGCCAGGAGAGAGAAAGAGAAAAGGGGGTGCTCTTGGAACGCCAGCCCCCCACCCCACCCCACCCACCCACCTTTACTGCTGCTCGCTACTTGGTGGAAAGAAGGGGGCCCTGGTTGGATCACCTCTCTCTTTTCCTTCCAGGATGGCTCGTTTTGGTGAGGCGATGGCTGGCCGATTGGGATCCGGAGATGGAGCCCCTGAACAGAACAGGAACCGCCAGGGAGCTCCTGCTCCTTCAGGGGGAACCCCAGGAGCATACAAGCAAACCAAAGCCCAAAGGGCCAGGACTATGGCACTGTACAACCCCATCCCCGTCCGCCAGAACTGCTTTACAGTCAACAGATCGCTCTTCATCTTTGGGGAAGATAACATGGTCAGGAAATATGCCAAGAAGCTCATCGACTGGCCATATCCTTTGCACCGCCACCCCTTGTCCCTTTCCCAGCTGATCTTTTTTTACATGCCATCTTATGAACGGTGCTGGCTGAACCAGCAACGTGGGCAAAGGTAAGCCGCTGTCTGCCATTCCATCCTGGAGCAGGACCACAGTCTGCCTAGGTTTGCTTGCATGTGTAGTTTCCCCTGCTGCTGTCATAACCGGTTTCTCTCTTTGCTTTGCTTCAGCTCTTTGCACGGGCTGGTCTGCCACGGGCAGGCAGGGCTGGCTTTTCGAAGGCAGCCACAGCCCAGCTCGTTGGCAGATGGGATCTGGAATAGGATGCAATTGGTCCAGCCAACTCTAGAGACAACAAGCGCTCCAGCATTTAAGGATGTGTTCTGATGGGAAAGTAATGACTGAGCAAAGGGGAACTTGAGTTCATGTTTAATCATTACTTTTTCCCAAAGCCCAACTTCTTCATATTCTCAAAACAAACAAAAAACAAAACAAAACAAAAACACCTCCTTCACTAATTTGGAATGATTACCTGGGGCTTCTCCTGTGTATGGTTACTACCTACTTCCATATATATATATATATATATATATATATATACTGCCGGGCCTTTTGTAACAAATCCATATTAACAGTGCACTGCAGTGCTTTTGATTGGACAAATTTTGGTGTGGTGCAAGAGTAGGCAAGCTTTCAAATGGCACAAACTCTTCGTCAGGCAAGAGAAAGCTTAATTTTACACCGGTGGAAGTTGCTCTAGTTGGAAGAATTGCCTTGTTTTTGACTGAAATGAGACGTGTGCAGAACACAATTTGGATCCCTTCTTTCATAAACAGCTCCCTTAATGCATAGATTTTGGGCAGCAAAACAGAACCCTATCCTTTTCTTCCTCTCTGGGGAACAAATCATTCATACTAAAATAACAACAACTGGTGTCTATTCACTTCACACACTAAATTCCCTTTGGGACAGCCTAGGAATGTAACTTTAATGCCGGCGTGCCACACGCCTCCCTTCTAGAGCACCTCCCTTTTTATCCAGGCCTCTTCGCAATAGCACTCCTGCAGAATTTAATGTGGGAACCGTTCTACTGTTAAGGCAAGGCAGCCTTCCCCAACCTGGCACCTCCCCAATGTGTTGGACTACAATTCCCACCATCCCAGGCCAATAGGCTAGCTGGCTGGGGGTGATGGGAGTTGAAGTCCAATGCATCTGGAGGGTGCCAGCTTGGGAAAGGTGGAAGTAAGGTATTTCCACCTCCACCACTTCCACCGCCACTATCCCTACCCCTGATTGAAGGGGCCAGGCAGTATTCTGTCACTGAAGGGGATCCCAGGAATTGGGAAAACAGGGCTCCTGACACTTGAATTAAAGTGAAGCCGCTTTACTCCGACTGTGGCTGCATAAACCACCCTTGCTATGTACAACATCAGCATTATAGCTGATCTGTTGTCATGAACTAATCAAGGCTGAACCCCCTCTCCCCCTGCTCCTCCTCTTTTTGGGGAATCTAAAGCACAAGGCGCTGATGCATAGCATCAAGTGCCTTAACTACCTCAAGCCCACCCACGCCCACCATTTCTCCCTGCCAGGCTTTTGTGTTGCTGTTTTTCTAGTTCTGGCAATTCTGACAAATAGCTCTTTTAGCTGCACTTGGCACACCTTTGCTGCCAGGTGAGAGGGCTGCCCCCCCAGCGCCTCCACCTTGAATTGAGTGGCCCAAGCAACACTGCTGTGGCGCTCAGCACTGGGGAAGGGGCACCCAGTCGCCTCCAGCCCCATGCTCTGAAGAACGCTCTCCATGTAGTACCCTGGATAGCTCCGTTGGCACCTTACTCTCCAGCCCGGATTCTTTAACCCTTGCTAAGCTATGCCCTTTTCACAGTTTTACCTGCCTTTTTGTACACATAGTGAGGGTGGCTATTTAAAAGGTCTCTTCCCACCATTTCAAAGTGTGTTTTTGTATGGAGTGATGATTCTCCTTTGGGTTACAGATTATGAGCAGAGAACTAAAAAGTGAGTGAACTGAATTCCAGATTGATATATTCAGAGTGAAGGGGGGGTCTTGAGTCAGTGTGTTCTGCACTGCATCAGACTCCTTCTGCTGTTATCAGTATCCTGTGCAGCCCCACCCAGAACCATGTATCTGGGTTGAGACAGTGGCTCAAAGGTTTCTCTTTCTATTTAGCTAAGGGTGTGGGTGGAAGACCCTGATATGTTGCAATCAGTCTCTGTTGGCTGTGCTCACAGAGATGCACTGCACGCCCCTGTGGATTCCTCCCTGTGTCCATGAAGGAAAGCAAGTTTTACCTCCACCACAATTGTGTCTTCAAGTGCAGGACTTTCTTTCAATGCCAGCCATTCACAAATAGGAGAAAGTAAAAGGGGTGTACTCGGAGACATTGGTAGGATGGGGTTTACTGCAGTATTTGGAGCAGGGGGCAGGATGTGTTCCAGATTGTGCCCTGTTCCTTTTCCCTTAGAGAATTCAATGGGAACTTCTAAGCACAGATCCTGCCCTGTCTCGGTAACGAACACCTTCAACTGCATAGCCCCACCTCGAGTTCTGTCTCTTGGTTGCACTGAAGTGTGACACCAAAGTGTGTAGGAATTCAGAAACTGACCTTTGGAGGAATGCAGATAGATTCCCACTTCTCCTTACCAGAATGACAGATCTTCTCATTTTGCCAACACAATTTTCCCTCATCAGCATCTCTCAACCGCTTTTCCATGACCAGAAAACAAAATACCCAGAATGCCTCATTCAGCAGTGCCAAAGAGCAGGATTGCATTGATCCTCAGAGTGTATGAAGGTCCAGGCAACTATTCTCAGCCAACCAACATAACAAAAAGTAGGGAACCTCATAGTTCATGCAGCAAAATTAGGAAAAATACAGCTGAGGCAAGAGATGCTTCTTGTAGTGACTGCTGGAGTCTTGTTGGAGAGACCTCATACATTCAAAACATTGTTGGTAGAACATTTATTCTCACGCTTTATACACCTTAACAAGGAAGCCTGGACAAGCACAACAGAACCTGGCATAGTGACATCAGAAATGATGGCCATGTTGGCCACTGGCAGTTGACTTCTGCTCTAGATGCTGCCTGGGTGCCATGAACTCAGCTTCATCCAAAAAATGCCATCTTTGCCTGGGAGTTATCCAAATAAGCTACCTGGATCCACGTGTAATCCAGGTATCAGAGCTTTCTTCAGGCATAACACAAAGAGTGTGCATGCAAGAACATCAACACCCATAACTGGCTGGCATCATGAACCCTCTGGATTGGCCAGTTCTGCTCTACATCCTGGCCATCTGCTTTTGCCTAGTCAACAGAACGTAGCTGTCTGCCTGCTCAATTTAGCACTCAAGTTCATCTATTTCACCTCATAGAATAGTAGAGTTGGAAGGGGCCTATAAGGCCATCGAGTCCAACTCCCTGCTCAATGCAGGAATCTACCTTAAAGCATCCCTGACAGATGGCTGTCCAGCTGCCTCTTGAAGGCCTCTAATGTGGGAAAGCCCACCACCTCCCTAGGTCATTAGTTCCATTGTCATACTGCTCTAAGAGTCAGGAAGCTTATCTGATGACCAGCCGGAATCTGGCTTCCTGTCACTTGAGCACATTATTCCACGTCCTGAACTCTGGGATGATCGAGAAGAGATCCTGACCCTCCTCTGTGTGACAACCTTTCAAGTATTTGAAGAGTGCTGCTATCATGTATCCCCTCAATCTTCTCTTCTCCAGGCTAAACATGCCCAGCTCTTTCAGTCTCTCCTCGTAGGGCTTTGTTTCCAGACCCCTGATCATCCTTGTTGCCTTCCTCTGAACCCCCTCCAGCTTGTCTGCACCCTTCTTGAAGTGTGGTGCCCAGAACTGGTCTTCTGGGGCTCTTGCTTAGAGCACATGACTCTGTCTGGATTTGAATAGATACCAGTGGCCATGTTATGGTCCTGCAAATGGTGATTTGGCCCTTGATACATTTATTGGAATATACACTTCTGTGGCAGTGAGTTCTTGTTTTATTCTGTATAGTGCCATGTACATTGTTGGCGCTAAACAAATAAATAAAACATAATTTTGGGGCCTGATGCTGATGATGAGTCCTAATAGAACATCACCTGCTTTTCTTCGGGATTGTGCTATGAACCATAAAATATCCCAGGGACCCCTGTGGAGCCTCTCTCTCCCTATATTTTTTACTCTGCCTATAGATGTGTGCAGTCCACCTGGGAACTGCATGAACACTCCCTTGAGTGCCTTGAAAGATAGACAGGAAGCAACAAGTTTGAACGTTAATGTATGTGTTTACTAAACATTTCCTGCAAATGCAATATGCGTGGCCTTGATCTGGGAGTGCAGCAGCCCAACTGCACACACATGGCCCAATAAAACAATCTGGAATCCTGCCGATCACCAGTTCTTTGATGGGCATTCCAGCGAGTCTGGAATGGTCAAGTGCAAAAGCCATTCCACCCATTTAGCTGACCCCTGCACCTTTCCTCACGCCCTCCAAGAGGCTGATTCTCCCGTGGTACGTGGTGCTTCCAGCGAGAAATTAGATGCAACCTGTCCAGGCGGGTCCACTTGCTTTTGTGTTGAGTGTAGGCTTTATTGGAGTAAGTGAAATAGTTCAAAAGCCGAGTATCTCCCTGTGGCTCTGCACCACCCTAGACACTTGCGCTGCAGCTTGGCACTATCCACTTCCATTTCTCTCTCCTGCAGGAGCCTCATGGGATGAACAGGACCTATGTAAGAGCACAGGGTTGTTCTTTTGCAAGTTCCATTCATTTCAGTGAGGTTTGTGGTGGAAACATTCCCTGGTGCCACGTATGAGTGAAACCTCATGGAAGAAGGGCTGATTGACAGCGGGCCTGGACTGGCATGAAATCTCCCAGGAGCGTCAGTATTTAGCAGGCTACAGCAGTCTGCTAAAAACGTTGAGTTGCGTATTGTGCCACCATTCAGGCACATTGCAAAGAAGCAAGCGGGCCTCTAACAGTTGTTCAGATTGGTGGCTTAATGTTTAATGAATAAGTGTTTATGCATATCGTTATTCCTTTGTGCGCTTGCAATAGCTTCTCTGAACCACGGCCTGTAGGTTAAGAAGATTAATACCGGAGATCCCCACCCACTGCCAAAGTAAACTTGTTTCAAACATGCATGGGTGTTCTTCCTCAATAATCTGATATTTAGATACTGGAATATATAGGAAACAAAATGATCGCCAGCCAGGATAATTAAATAAAATGTTTTGTGTTGGAAGGCAGTTTACCACTGAATGTCCAATATTGGGAGTGGGGGCAATACAGGGAGTGGTATTGCCAGTGGAGGCTGGTGGCTCCAGCATCAGTGGGGTGATGAATCCACTCTGGGTTTCAGTCAGTACACACCGGGTATTCTCCTGCCAAACAAATCATCCATGCGGCTCTTTTTGGGTGTCTACCATTTATTAGCGTAATGTGTTTCATTGCCAAGAATTTGCCAAGGTATTAGTCATCTTCAGTTTGTACATTATTGAAGGGATTTGTTACTTCTCAGTTTTATTAATAGCAATCTATTTTCTTTACCTTCTGGTGAGCACTGGAAGCTATTATTCTAATTCTTCCCAATACCATTGTACAGGAGCTACATAACAGCATTGGCTCAAAACATTAAGGACACATTCCTATGCATGTTTAGACAGAAAAAATGTCCTGCAACTCCCAGCATGCCCCAATTTGCATGAAGTAGGAAATCCAAATGATATCTCCTAATAAATACCACCTGGCATATGGCGCATTTGAGTAGGTCCTGTGGAACGTCTTCATGGGCTGTGCCCCATGGATCAAATCTGCCTAGTTCCCACTCTGCTGCCCTTAATGACACTCAAAATCCTCCTCCCAACCACTTGTCTCAAGGTTGGACAATCTCTGCTGCGGAAACCCATCTGAAACATATGGAAGTGTCTTACGTTGTATGGAGTCATTGCTCCATCTAGCCCCTTAGCACTTGTTCTGAGTGACTTTCCCACCTCGGCTAACCAAGATCCTTGACCTGGAGATGATGGGGAGTGAAAAGAACACATTGCATATGCAAAACATGAGATTATTGAGTGACAAACATTTCAACAGATGCCCACCGCTTTGACGTGGGACCAGGCTGAGATTCTGGGACAGCCATACCCAAACTGAAGATGTGAGGCTGAGGTCTCCAGCACAAGGTCCCTGCACGGCAGTGCAGAGGGGGGGCAGTGGGGCCAGTTGGCCCGGGGCCCACGATTTTGAGGGGGGCACTCCAACGAGGAGGTCCCCCCTAGCTTACGCTACTGCTTCCGTAGCATAAGTGACCCATCGAGAAGCGAGGAGCCCGCCTTGCGGAAACAGCGCAGAAGCCGTCCATCGTGAATACCACGGTCAGACTACAAGTTCTAAGGGCCATATGCCACATGCGAGGTGCAGTTACATGTGCCTAAGTTGCAATGGCTGTCCTTACTGCATCTCTTTCCTCCATCTTATCCGTGGCATATAATCTCTGGAGCAGAGGGTGAGGTCATGATGATGATAGTTATTAATGATAATAATGATAAAAGTGCTTCCCATTACCTTTTTAATAAATCGTTCTAGTTCATATATGTATTTAGCACTGAATCAGTGCCGCTGATTAAAAAATACTTAATGAACAGTTTGAAATGGGTCGGGGGGGGGAACACTTCCCATCTGGCCTGGGCATATTACCAGCTCTGCACAGCCCTGGATCCCTGAGGTTCGTTGGTGGAAATGTAGCTCAGGATTTGAACAGGATCTAAGAGCCAGAAATACAACAGATAGATGGACAAGGCTTCATATTAGCTGTCAATTTCAGGAGCTGATGCTGCACACCCATCCCTTTCTGTGCCATTCCCTTTCTCCAATCCTAGGTAGCTCATGGCAAGACCCCAGGTCCAAAACAGAGTCCTTGATACCCGTCACCACCAGTGTTTGTAGATGATCTCCTGCCTCCTCCTTCCCCAAGTCCCCAAACAGTCTCTAAGAACAGATGGCAGCAGCCTCTTAAAGTTCCTAGCTAGATGCCAACATATATCACCTAGGAAGGATCACTGCGCACAGAGCAGATGAGCTATAATAGAGCATGGGTTGCCTCCTGAAGGCACAAGCATTAGGAATCCGTGGCACATCTGGATGGGCCCGACAACAACACTGAATGAGGCCTCTGCTGCTGCCTTTCCAAAAAGTGGATCCCACTGTGTTTGGGATTGATAACATTTCTAGTGCAGGGAGGTTTCATGCACCTTATCAAAGTTCCAGTACCCAAAATTTGATGGCAGCTCTAAGCTATCTAATCAATAAATATCTAGGAGCAATTGTATCCTTTGGCTTGGCCCTGATTTTCTAAAAAACAGCAACAGCACGTGCTGTGGTTTTAAACTCATGCAGAAGCCATATCATTTGGAAGCTTTGGCACCTAATGCTAGAAATGATTAGAGATGGAGTGATGATATAATAATCAGATTTGCACCCATCCAATCTTTTAAAAAGCTCAGAATAGCACACAAGAGGTTGCTCCATTTTATCTTCAGAGCAACCCTATTGATCTTCCAGTGGCATGATCAAATTCCCGGAAAGCTAACTATATTTATCGGTTGCAGCAAAAACAAACAAAAACAAATACCACCAGAGTCTTGGGTCACCATAAAGACTAGCAGATTGTGCCCTACAGCCCACTGTCAGATGCAGGAAATCCTCTGTTGGGCTAATACAGATAAAGAGAAATAAAAATGTAGACAGTGGGTCAAAAGGCCATAAACCTTATAAAGTGCCTGTATTTCCAGCCTTGCTGTCTTCTTCCTCCTCCTCCTATCTATGTCCCATGGGTGCACACACACAGCTGATGAAGTAGGCTTTAGTCCAAGAAAGCTTATGCTACCACCAGTTTGTAACGGGACAAGACTATTGATTTGATAAGGTCCTACAGTCACTGGGCGAGTGTCATCCAATGAGTTTTATGGGTCAGCAAAAATCTTCTTGGTCGGACTCTGTCCACTTCACCACCAATAGAGATACTACACCAGCTGAAAAGTGTGATTTCCACCAGCCAACTGAAGCATTAAAAAAGTCCATGCTAATACTTCATAAATTTAAATTAAACATTGAATGGAAGTGGTTAGTTAGTCATCCCCTAAGTATTCATAATGAGCTATGTGAGTCTGACCTCCTTATGTCTTCTGTCAACATAACATTCTCTGTTCAAATGTCACACTGTGTCTTAATTAAAAAGGATGGAGCTCTAATTTCCGCCTCATCATGTAAATTCACTGAGCAGGTATCCACCCCCTCTTTTCCAGGAAGCTCATGAACCGGAAAGCCTTCAGGGATTCCCTAACCCTTATTGTATGGTAGCTTCAAATTACTCCTATGTGGCATTTTTAATTTACCAATATGCAGATTGTCTGGGTCCAGCGGGAGCAGGCTTTAAAGTGATCAGGTTTCAGCGATCACGGGATACTGGTTGGTTGTCCATGCAAGGAGATAGAGGCCAATAGTTCTTAGCTGAGGGTAAACGGGTCAAAGGGGACAGAGGCAGGCTATACAGGGCCCGATGCCCAAGAGGTAAAGTTCCAGAGGTAGCAATGAAAGGGACAGAGGTAGGTAGGTAAGGGTTCAGGTTCCAGAAGGCAGCAGCTTAACCAGACAAGGCCTTCTTTTATGAGATGAGTGGCTCAGACTGAGGAGAAAGTTCTGAGACGGGGGCTTTAGAGAGCTTGGTGGACTGCGATCAGCCCTTGATATCAGCTGACTGGTTTTCAGCCTGTAACAATATCACATAACCAAATCTGATTGGGTACACATGATGACTCACTTGCCCTGGGGAGTGGGGAGACTTATTTGAAAAGGGAAAGTGGTACAACAGCCGCCACCAACGGTGACTGTGCTCATTCTAGAGCCCTGCCTTAATGTTGCACCCATCATGCCAGGTGTTGGGGAAGAGAGTTTGAATGTGTGTTGAGGGAAGCATGGTTGCTCTGCAGGTACGTCCCCCCCCCCTGCACATCAAAGGGTCTGCCCACACCCCTGGCATCATTTGGCCCCCCAGCAGACACATCAGAAGGATGTTCTGCTTGACACACCTGCCGGGAACTGGCTTCAGTGTGCACAGGTCTTTTGCCATCGGTGTGTGCAGCATGGCTGCCTATCTGCCAGTTCATTTGAGCCAAAGCAGAAAGTGGGATGACTTAGGACAGAGCTAACTTTACCAATATTCTTCTAATGAGGGGGCACTGTAATTGCATACTATTATCAGATAATGTAGCAATGCCTGCTTATTTTCTCTTTGTAATTGTACACTGGGACAATCAGTTTTTAGTATCTTTTAATCACCTCTCAACAAATTGTGTGCTACTGTCTCAACAGCCTTTGGAGGCAGGTGAGAAGTTTGAATGTCCCCCCCCCGGATCAAATCATTTGTAGAAGTGGATTTTTTAATCTAATAGGTAGCTTTCATTTGGAAGGAGTCTGCTATTTAAAATATTTGTTTTCTAAAGGGCACTTTCTGCAGTCAGCAAAATCTTTTTGTAGATCCTATGACTACATACAGTCTGCAAAATACATACAGGTGGGGTATTTGGGGCATGATTAAATGTTCAAGTGTAGGGGGAAATACGTCTGCATGAAGAAAGCTAGCAATGCATGTCAGAGAGAAGACAAGCCAAATACGTCTCCCAGATAGTCTCATTTTCTGGAGTGTAGGGAGCCCTCCCCCCCCTGGATTCTGACTGTAATTTGGAGCTTCCTGTAGTATAGGCTAGCGAAAGCTTTGCTGCTTGATTCTGCTAATTGTACAACTAAGTCCTTATGTGGATGACCTAGAAGAAAATAAACTGGGGACCTTAGTGGTGGAGAAAGGATTGAGTTCCTTCCTCCAAATCCAGTTGACTAGGTAATAAGGATAAAAATAACTAGAAGGTGGTGATTCAGTTCTGTATATCTGCTGGGTAAATGTGTAATTATACCAGCAGCCTGTGCTGTTTTGCTTTCCAGTGTAAATAGAGGGTGATACATAGGTTGGAAATATGAGACAATGGTATGGGTTTTTTTTGTTTTGTTTCCCAGGGAGCAAGCGGATCCCTGGGCATTTCAAATCCAAAGCCAGATTTAGCGGCATCCAAGGAGAGCTGCACTTTTTGCTGCTAAAGTGGAACAACAAGCTACATTCATTTCTTCTATTGTTATGGAAACATCTTAGACAGTTAAAATAATAATAATGCATTGTATCCTGAGTGAAAATCAAATACAGACCCAGAGACTTTCAACCTCTTGCCTTCTCAGTTGTTTTTATTTCTTTATCAGCCCAGCAGCAGTCAGTGGCCAGGCCTCCTCTCTTGATTTCATTTACATGGCTGCTTGGAAAGTTACAATTTGGTTAGGCTGTGAGATAGGAAGGGCAACCCATCCATATCTGCTCCATTCGTCTTCTATTAATCATATTTGACCACAATGAGAGACCCAAAACAAATGTTCTAGCCTTATAAAGGCCAAGCACAGGACACTGGATGCTTGAGTGAATTATGCATTGACAATGCAGGTTCTTGCCAAGGTTATGTGGTGCACATTGATGGGCCAAATCCTTTAGCTGGATTTGGCAAAGAGGCACGGGGTTCTTTGGGGAAAATGATTTAAGTTAACCCAACGAAATAATAATGTGTGCTAATGGTGGTGAGGAAACTGTTGGGTGATCTGAATGGATTCTGTGTGGTACAGTATGAATTCCGGTCCTGAGAACCTCAGCTTTCATCAAGGGGAAGTGCAGGGTCCATCCTCTCCTACATACACATCATCATAGGATTACAGACCCCTCCCCCTGCTCTCCCAGCTTTCAGCCAGTCACAGGCAATCTTGGATGCATTTGACTTGTGCCTGATCATTATCTAGAATGCATCTCCTATATAGGAATGCATTGGCTCTGCTGCTCAGGGCTGTGTCTGCATATGTGCAGGAAGACATCTTGCTAGGAACATTTGGAGCCTAGACACCAGAGCCCAAGAAAAGAGGAGGCAGCGGGATCCCTCAGTGGGACACACAGGTCAGGCATTGTGTAATGTGCCCAACATAACATGAGAAGGGCTACTTTTTTGGGGGGGGGAGGTTAATGCCCAATTAGAACTTTGCACTGTCTCACATGGGTTAAAATTTTACATTGAAATTGGCTTAGGGTACTATCCTATGCATGTTGGGTAATGGTGGGAATTGAAGGACTTTTTTGTCTAAATAACAGGGCTTTGTGAGCTATCCCTGTTGTAATGCAAAGTATTTTGAGGGGTGGCTTGGTCTTGAATGGGCAACTAAGACCCAATAACTTTATAAAATCCTGGATCCTAATACAGATTGAAACTGCTGCATTTGATTTGTTGAGTTGCATCAACACAGCTGCCTGATTTTTTGGCCTCTCCTTGGGGGTGTGGCACTGTCATGATGAGCAGCTACACTTCAAAATTTACCACTATACCACTGAGTATCAGGGGACTCAGCAGGTCATCAGCTGATCTACAGGAGTATTATATGAACTAGTCAGCCCTCCTGCTGATGTGCCATATGGGTATTGCCATGGATCAGGGCTGGACAAGGGATATAAAAATAGGGGGAGATTCCTGTATGAAAACTGTCATGGGCCAAAGAGGACTTCTAATCCAGTCAGACTAGGAAGGAGAACCCAGGTTACTGTTTAAAAACATAATGTGGCCTAATTTGTTCCATCACCTAATCCAAGGCTGCAAGTTTCCCAAAAGAGACTAAGTTATATATACCAAAAAGATCTCCCTTCATCATAAATATTTGCTAAACTGTTCTTTTGTTGTCCTCTATTGCTAGGACCACTATAATGAGATTTCCCACTTTCTTGGGGAGTTTTCCCATTCTGTTCCCATCCTGTCTTTTCTCCAAGAAGAACATGGGAGTGTATGCAAGTCCCTTCCTCTTTATTAGGCTGAGAGATCATGACTTATCAAAGGTCACCCAGCAACCTTCAAGGTGGCCTATGCATTTGAGCATGGAACAAGTCTAGTACCTTTGTATCCTCTATGCCACACTGGTGCCCATTCATTGTTTCGGTGGGGCTTGCGCAGGAGAACTTCCTAGTGGGTTGTGCCCTGGGATCTTGTGTCAGTAAAAAGCATACCTTAGCAGCAAAACATATATGAATACCATCACCGTCCTTAACTGGCATTGGCACATATCTTGCGATGTGTTTCTTAAGATTCATGCTGATAAAAAAACACAACTGTCTCAGACCATTTGTCTCTAACATATTGGAATGTTTTTGTTGTTCTTACACAGCGCTGTTACTTTTGCCTTTCATTCATTAGATTTTAAGCTTTCTTTGGGAGTAGGTTTGATGGTAGGTCCATCTTTTTGACAGCTCCACAGAACGAGGGAGGGAGGGAGGGAGAGGCGCCCTGTCAGATGGTGAATTGAAACAGAGGCAGTGGTTGTCATGGTGATGCCAAGTTGCATCCAATTGCTATGGCAATCAAAGTTTAAAAAACCTCTGATAAGGCAAGAAAAGAATCACATGGTGTGGCTTTTATTTTAATGAAGAACTGGAAATCAGAACATATTTTAAAGAAAAGAATGGGCAAAAAGGTGTATCTGTGCTGTTATTTATCCATGTTAATTTTGTATAGAAACCAATATCATTCCCTGTGTAGGTAAAAACAGGCAAATAAACATGGCCAAATGCAAACCATGATTTATGTAGATCTCCGGTCAGTGCTGGCTCCAGGTTTTGGAGGGCCCTTGGGCAAGTCATCCTCAAGAGGCCCCCTCCCTCAGTGAGTCTTCTCATTGCCATTGTTACCATCTGCAATTGCTCCTCATCTACTTTCCCATCATTGCTAGCACTTGCTTGCTTGATAGGCGGAGAGCCAGCCAGCAGTAAGCAGTCGCATCCATTGCTCCTCTTTCTCCCCACCACCACCATCATCTGGACCAGAGCAAGAAGCAGGTGAGCAAGGAAGGTGCAACGGTGAAGAGGCGGAGCAACTCTTTGTTGGGAAAACCCTACCAGGGTGGGGGCCCTTGGCATGCTTACCTCCACTCTGGCCCTGTTTGTGGTGTTGCATTTGTTTAGATTACTTATCCCACTGCATCTTGGAAGGTTCAGAGCACTATACAATGGTTTAAAGCCACGTGCATAAATAACATCAGAAGAGTCCTGAGGCTGGATCAGACCGAGGGTCCATCTAGTCCAGCATTCTGTTCGCACAGTGGCCAAGCAGCTGTCGACCAGGGACCCATAAGCAAGACATGAGTGCAACAGCACCCTCCCACCCATGTTCCCCAGCAACTGGTATATATAGGCTTAAAATGGACACTTAAAGATAATTCACAAACACCAACGATCCTAGGGGCATAAAACAAGCTTTTAAAAAATCCCATTTAATTAGCCTTGCCTTTTCTAACTGTCCCAAACAGCAGGCCTGCAGAGGTGATTCCCTGCAGCTGTTGCTACAAGTAAGGATGTACAGACTGTCCAGACAAATTGTGCTAGATTGATTATTTTAAATTTAAAACAACTATATCCCACTTCATATAACCCCCCCCCCCCCCAGTAAAATACAGCCTCGTTGTTAAGTGCTTGGCATTAACTAGGACAACTCAGTAAGGCTCTAACCATTGCAGCTTATTGCCTAAATACCTTTTTAAACAAGTCAGTTTTACTTTACCCCTTCTAATAGCGAACTCAGGTGGTGAGGACCTAGAGGACTGTAGCCAAAACAGGGCCACTGAGAAACAGGGAGGCAGTAGCATGCTAAGGGTGCCTCTACAAGAGCCATTTAAAGCTCTTTCAAGGCGCATTAAAAAAATTACCTCTACAAGAACGGAGCGCAAATCGGGCGTAGAGGCGCGTTATCTCCCCAATTATGTGCATTATTGAATGCGCGTTAAATCGCAAGTTTTATTTTGCTCCGGCCGTTAAAGCGCATTTTGACTGTGTGATTAAGCGCTTATGCGCATTAACTACTTGTAAAGCGCATTTTGGACATCTGTTAATGCGCTTCGCCGCCTCTCGTGCAGAGGGATTAGGCGTAAATGCGCTTCCGCGATTATGCGCATAATCACCTAACCAGGCACAAAAGCGAATCCTTGTAGAGGGGACCTAAGAGAAACTCCAAGGAGTTTCGCGTATTGCTTATAATACATATTTTAATGAATCCAACAAATACATATGTATATCCATTAGATTAAGGTCTATGTAATATATGCACATAGAGGGGCCTTTGATGATATGGTATTTGCAAGTTGCATTCCCCATTACCCAATGAAAATGCATGTGTGTAAGATGATACTCTTTGGAGAGAGAGGAAAATCCCAGAAGGAACTAAATTTTTCAAGCATCAAGGAAGCTTTGCAGCTTGATATGTACACGATTCTCCGGTCTAAGAGCGTTTAGATCATTATTTAATGTCTTGTTCTGAGACAGAATAAGTAAATGCATTTTCCTGACAAATGGAGAAAAAGGGGGCATCCTTCTCTCACTCCAGAAGAGGAATTAATAACCACTTTGAGGCTATGAGTACTAAATTTCCCCCTCTTTCATAATGCTAGAATTCAAGGTCACCCAATGGAGTTGGTTGGCAATAGATTAAGAACTGACGAAAGGAAGTCCATAATCTATTTTTTACAGGCCACATGTCATTAACTTATGGAATTCACTGCCACAAGGTGTAGTGATCGTTACAGGATTAAATGACTTTTTTTTATAAAGGATTAGATGAATTCATAAAGAGTAGATCTATTAATGGCTATAAGCCATTTCATGGTAGCTGAGGAGTTGTATAACTCTAAATACCAGATGATGCTGTGGAAAATCTCAAGGGAAAGTCATTCTCTTCATGCTCTGCTTTTGACCTTCCTGTCTGGCTCACCACTGCAGTAAACAGAAACAAGACTAGATCTTGATCTGATTCAGAAAGGTGATACTTACGTGCTCAAGGGATGCAGCACTTTATACCAGGGGTCTTTTGGTGTAGAATTTCCATGATCCCTCTTCATAACCTATTCTGGCTACAGCAAATTAGAGTTTTAGGCCCTGATTTATATGGTTTATAGCTTTATACAGCTTTATATGGCTAGTTTTCCGTAATCAAATCAAGCTGATTAATAGCTGTCAGGTTGCAATCCAGAGATTGGTCCTGTGCTTTCTAAACATACAGCTGAAATGAGAGAGAAAGCTGTGGTGGATTCTCCTAGCCATTTCCTCTCCCCACATCCTGGTTTTTTCATCTGCCTGCTGTGGAGAACAGGACTCCAGGCACATTGCAACCTGGCAAACCCAAAGACAATATGCTAGGATTTCATTTAGTTAGGTTCTAACCTGGTACATGTTCTTGTACTTTGATTTTTAAAGGATACTATTACCTCAACTGACCTGAACATTAAGCAAGAGGTGGCCGCAAAATAGAAATTAACTCAATTCACTAATCTGGATCATTGCCAGGTAACTGCTAATGGCAACAATGGAAGTAATTTTTTTGGGGGAAAACATAGATGATCTCACTCAGTAATTCTAAAGTCCTTTTCCTCAGTCTTGACCCTACTTGCAACTAAAATATTTTAATACTATTGACATCTGTCTGTAAGCCAAAGCATAGCATAACTGCTTTGGCTGATGTGTTCTATCATAATAGTTAAGGCTGCAACCCTAAACGCACTTACTGGAGAACAGGCCTCTTGTAAGGGTCCGTTAGTGACGCTGGCCCTGGGCGGCCTATAGGGACATAGGGAAGCTGCTTGATACCGAGTCAGACCGTTGTCCATCTAGGCCAGTATTGTCAACACTGACTGGCAGTGGGGGCTCTCCCTCCAGAATTTCAGGCAGGATTTTTTGCCTTGCCTTAGCTGGAGAAGCTGGGGATCAAACCGGGGACCTCCTGCATGCCCGGCATGTGCTTTGTCCTGACAATGCCTCCATCGAAGACCACTATTTTAATTTCCCACAATGCCCTAGGAACAATTCAACACTGGGGGCATGTTGATTAAGAAAAATGGCAGCAGTAAGCCTGCTGAGGAGGCCCATCAAAGAGCACTTTGCTGAGGGCGGTGGGCTCAACCTGAAAGCCATCCCTCTTGGAGAGTAAGTTCCACTGAACTCAGAGAGACCTACCTCTGGGTAAACATGTTTCGTATAGTGCTGCCCGAGACTAAACTGTGATCCAGGTTCATATCTTGGCTCTGCCAGTTGATGGCCTTAAGCAAGCTGCTCTCAGAAATGTGTTTAGATCACCTCCTGAAAGCACCCCCCTCTTCAAATGAATTGGGATTTCTGAGGAAGCTTTATAAGCCTCAAGGTGATGTAAACACTAGAAAATCCTAATTTAGCCACCACTACCTTGCCTGCTATCCTATCCCTCTTCCCCAAGACACCAAGCAAACAAATGTAATTTTGGAAAAAATGAGTTGTTGCAAACCATGAAGGAGCCCCTCCTCCTGTTACCCCTCCCCTTGTTACCCCAAGGTAAGGGTTTCTCAGCTTGAGGAAGGTGGCAGTTAAGGAAGACGCAACAGTGGGAATACAATCTGCAATTTAAGGAAGGACCCCGGCTCATTTTGAATTGGGACTGCTCCATTTGAGGGGGGATTTCCCCCCTCCCTTTTAAATCTCCACTCCAAATACTTGCCTAATCCCATTCTCTTTTATTTTCATCTGCAAGACTGGGATAATAATGCAGACTTGCTATACTGGGTTGTTGTATGGATTACTAGACCGATGTTGCATTAATAGTTCAGTCCTGTGCATATCTATTTGATTGTATGCCCTATTAATTTCAGTGAGGTTTACTCCTAGCTAAGCAGGTTTAGGATAGCTGCCTAATGCACTTTTATCTCTTTAAATTAGGATTTACAACTTTTCAGCTTTTCCTTGCTCTTCTGCCTTTAATAAGAGCTTGTTCTGCAGCAATAACAGTGATAAAACAATCTGTTGCAGATCCCACTTGTTATTTTGCTGGATTCAAGCCCCGATTTAACCAAATTTAGTGTATATTTTTCTCAGTCCCTCTCAATTCTGAAGGCTGAGAGAGTTTGCACAATCTCACAGCTTATGCATCACTTAATTTTAAAAAAAAATACTGACGTAGATGCTGACATGGTAAAATCAAATCAAGTAGGGCCTACTGTGCTGCCTCTTCGCCAGAGTGGGAAATAATTTATGTCCCTTCCAGCTACTTGGGGAATATCGCAAATGTGTGCTATCAGGCTCATAAATCCTTCTGGGCAGTCTCATTGTATTAGGAACAGGTTCTGGTCTAGCTCTTGTGGTCCACTTTCCTGCAGTCCGTTCTTTATTGGCTGTACCCTTTATATAAGATGGGCTTCACTGCTATATGAGTTTCCCCCTATTTCATAACTATTACCACAGTAAGGTCCTTGGGCAGGCCTTGAACAGCTTGTGGCCCGCCAAGCTAAATGCAGCCCTCTAGCCATATGATAAGGTTGCTGCCTTGCGCTCTGGTCACTGGATGCCTTCCTTTCAATCTCTTAATACGTCGGAGACACAGCAGTGGCAGCTTCGCCTGAGAACTTCTCCCATGATCTTGTTGTCTCTCCTCTGCCTTCTCCTGATATGGAGAGCGGAACCCCAAGTGTGCTGTGCGCAAAATAAGGGAGGGGTTCAGAAACAGGGCTGCCGAAGGGAACGAGTGACAGAAGCCTTGTCTCCCACTGTATCAGGAGATTTAAGCCTAGTCCACATTGCGGCAGTAAACTATGTCTAGGATGTATTATTTCTAACTGCATGTGGAGGCTCACAATGCTCCTCCATTTTTTTAAAAATCCCATCACTTAGAAAGCTAACATGTCAGGGAGAAGACCAGGCTAGAATTCTGTTCTCCCTGACATGCTAGTTTTCTTTGTATAAGGAGATATATATTATAAAGAAGTGCATTCCATAGTTTTAGTTCCCACTGCAGTCTAAACTGATGCAGCCCAAATAGAGCTTTACCTCCTTGGTGAGAATTAGCCGTCAAAAGTATGTGCGTAGTGCCACGTTGAAAGGTAACAACTCTACCCATCGATGATGGCCTGCCAATAACTTGGGCCCAGCCCAAGGCCGTCTGCTACCTGAAGTAGAGCAGCAAATGGCGACCTCCACCCACTGAAGTCAAGGTGCCTAGAGCCCAAAGCTAGCCAAATTGTTTTGCCACACGAGGCAGAAAATCCCGCAGACACCTCTCTCCATCCCTGGCAATAAAAAAACACGATAGCAACACGTAACAATTTGCTGGCCTTTCATGACACCCCAAATCCACTGCCTGAGGTGGCTGCTTCACTCTGCCTAATGGTAGGGCTGGCCCTGCAACTGCTCAGTCTTCCTCTCCCTCCTTCCATTTCAGTCGTGCCAAGCAGGCAGCAGAAAGAGGAGCCAGAGATACCAGCCTTGCCTCCTTGTCACTGCTGGCCTCTTGTCCTTCTTCATCACTGGGAAGGAAATGAACGTATGACAGGTGTATTGCAGTACCGGCTGGAATGAGTTGTGTTGCTAAGGTAACAAGTCCACTATCCCGTGGAGGGAAACATATGAGGCAAATGGAGGTAACTCAATAAGAGAGAACCCTCTTTTTATCATTTCCCTGACAGTGTTGCATGAACAGCTAGGCCAGGGGAGAGGCCTTCATTACTGGGCTCAGAGGGAGGCTTTTATGTTAATAGACCTTGAGGGAGCTGAAAGATTTGTCTAATTAGACGCACCTAGGAAGGAATGCAGGGATGGGGGGGGAGAGAGAGAGAGAGAGAGAGACAGAGAATTGCACATGGATGTGTATCGCTGGATTCTTGGACTGAACAAAGAGTTGCAAGGTCTTTACTTGCCGCGCTGCGCAACTTGGGCATGTACTAAAGCCTGGCCCAACACATTTGGACAAGATGATGCTGTCCTCATCCACATATTTAAGCTGAATGGACTGGCAGCTGAATCCTACTTCAACACTGGCAATGGGACAGTGGTCCTCCACTGCACCTCAGGGCCACAGGTTAGCTCATGGGGCACAAGGCAGGCCGTGTGGCACACACTGCTCTCTTCCCCAACAGAGGGAAGCAGCTGAGGGGTACAGAAGGAGCAGTCAGCGGGGCTGCCCCCATTCCCCTCCCACACCCCCTAGCATTGGTCACCTGTGGTGGCCGTCTCACTCTGCCTAACGGTATGGCCACCAGCCCTGCATGATGTACGTTCAATCTTCCCGGTGCCGTAAGAAAGAGGACAGCTTCTGTCCTTCTCACGCATTCTCTCCTTTGTAGGCTGACCAGATAAAATCCAGGTCAGGGCTCATGTAACTTTAACAGTTGTAGAGAAAAGGGAATTTCAGCCAGTATCATTTGTATGCAATTAGTTCCTGGTGAAGTTATCTCTTCATCACAACAGTTAAAGGTGCAGGCACTATACTAGAGTGACCATATACAAAAGATGGCAGGACCCCTGCAACTTTAACAGTTGTGATGAAGAGGGAATTTCACCAGGAACTAATTGCATACAAATGACATGGATGAAATTCCCTTTTCTATGCAGCTGTTAAAGTTACATGAGCCCTGACCTGGATTTTATCTGGTCAGCCTAAGGATTACTCAACTGCGGTAGAAGGGTAAGGCCGCAAGAGAAGATGGAATTTCTACAGGTGCTCCTTTTCCAAACATGGGATAAAACAAACTCTGCCTGCTGAAATTCCCTCTTCTCCCCCAACTATTAAAGACACCCTCCTATCCACCCAAGGAAGGCGGGGCAGTGATACTTAGAATGGGATAATGGCATGGAGGGAAAGGGTTTAATAAACCCTCGCCAAGTACCTCAGTCCCTACAGGATCCTCTGCTGCCTTTTTAAAGAAAGGAAATGTCAGGAGATCTGAACACAGGTCATCTTCATCTCCTCTTGATTTGCACTTAAGATGTCCTTTCTTTCTAACAAGAGAGCAGCCTTTTGTTAAATTGCAAATTATCCTGAGCTTCCTTCAGTAACTAAAAAATGCACCCGTATTGATGTTTAAATGGCATTGATTCATTAATGGTGTAATTAGTTAAAAAGCAGGTGATTAATCATGTTAAAAATCTGTAATTGGTTGACAGCCCTAATTGTAACATATATTACCTAAGATTGCCAGATTTTCTGAGTGGAGTCTAGGAACCAAGTAATGGTGCTTGGCAGGACCAGAGAACAGCACCTGGTGGATTGGGGTAAAGCTGGTCTGTGCCTGATTCTTAAGGGGTGGAGTTGGGTGGAGATGGGCAAGATGGAGAATGAATGGCAAACACTCTCAAGCTAAGTAGAAAAATAGCCTGTCCCCAAGAATTCACTCCTTTCTTGGAGACCCTTAGAAGGAGGCTAAAGCTCTGAATTTCAAGTCATTCTCAGAGACCTGGCAACCCTAATTATTACTCTACAGGAATATACACATGTAAATTAAGAAGCACAAGTAAGACCTGCAACAGAATGTTGCAGTGTGGTGTTCTCTTGTTCACTGTTTTATCCATCCATACCTGCCCTTTTCTAGGATACTCCATTCTGTTCCCCCTCCCACTGCCAGTGTTGTTCCCTTCTCAAGCAAATACTCAGCGTTTCTCAGTCCTCATTGGCTGTTTTAGGGCCCTGTTTTCCCCCATAAAGATTTTTTGTACTTCTGCAAAAGTTGAGATTTCCCCAAACCTGCTGATCCTTCCCTCTTGTGTATGAATTGTGTTGAATTGGCACTCAGACAACGAGCTCACTATTAGAGCTCCATCACACCTACTTTTTTGGGGGGTATGTACCCACAGTTTTGATATCCGTTTCCTGTTCGCGAACGTAGCCATACCGAAGCCCTCTTTTTACTTATGGGCTCTTAGGGGTGAGGGGCTGTTCCTTGCGGCAGGAAGGGAAGGTGCAGGCAGGGAAAGATGAAGAGGGGGGAATCTCGTGTGCTGGAGGAGGAGAACCGCCCTCCCCTCCTGTTTCCTCATCAACAAACACGCCCCCCCCCCAAAAAAAGGAAAAAGCAAGAGGGGAGGGATATTCCTGACTTTCTCCGCACCAAAATCGTTTGCAACAAGGGGCGGAAGGGATGACATCATGGACAGGGATGACATCATGCGAGTACCTCGTGGCAAAAACACATACAAGGCTGGGCCAGTGTGCAGTCAGTCGCTGCTGTGATGGAGCCCGATGTCTATCTAACGATGTATAATCTATGTACTTTAAAATAGAAAATCCACAGTTTAAATAAAGAAAAAAATGGTGAGGAAAGGCAAATTAATATTGAGTGCAGCTTTGTCAGCTCTGCCTTCTTCACATCTAGCTAGAAAAATATGTCTCTTACCCAGGAGACGTGTCTTCCTGCAGCAACACCAATGAAACACTTGTTTCCCCCTTTTAAGCTAGTGTTAATTGCTTGCAGGTTTGGGGGAAATGGAGAAGGGAAACCACAAAACAAACAACACCCTAAATAGGCCAATGGCTCTAGTCCAAAGACTTTGTTTTCCACATCTTTGCTGGGACTTCTGCTCCTTGTGGGTGGATACAGGAAAAATAAGTATGCCATGAACAGAACCAGCAATGCAGTCAGATGGAATCACATGGGAGCCAAAAGCATTCTGGGAAATTATTTGAAGAGCTGAAGAGCTGTCCAGAGGCATCTCTTTAGATGACTTTAATTCATGCTGCCTCCCCCATGTTGCTCTCTAATCAGTGCAAAGTTGAGTGAGAAGTTAAGAGGTGGTTGAACAGATATAACTTCTGCAGCCCCACTCCTGCAGAGAGCTGTTCAACGTGTAGGTAGTCCACATAAATAGTAGGGTACCATTGGAAGAGTGGACTTGGGCAAGATTGCGGGTGAGTAGGAAACTTGAAACTGGTGATTTCTCTGTTCATGGAAGGGAAGAGGTGATTTCACTCTTGAGTACACTCTTCCAGAATAATACTGCTCACATGAGTGGGCACCAAACATAAGTAGTTACTTGCATGAGTTATTCCACTTCAGGAATACGTGTACGCGTTAAAACAGAATTAAGGAGAGGCGAGGATAGGTCACCACTGTCTAGCGACAATGATGTAGACTGTAGCAAGAAATATAACCCCTTTCACGCTATTTAAGTTTCAGTTTCTCATAGACATTTATGAGGTCTTAGTAAGAGTACTCTAAAGAAGTGGAGATGACAACCTATATGTCAGACCCAATTTTATGTAGTGATACTGCTGAAGTCCAGTTAATAATAGCTGGGATTTTGTGGCAGTTTTGTGGGCTCATCTTGGTGGAAGTGCTCTGAATTTGCAGTTTATTGTAACCTTTGTGGTCCAGAGCCTCTACTAACATTGTAAAGTGGGACTTGCCCAGATACCTTTGCCACCGCAACATTAATGAGATAGCAAAAGTCAGGTGCTGCAGATGATTGGCTTCCTGTATGAATGCACCTGTCCTGTGACGAGAATGTAAGTGGCCACAACATGCCAGGGATTATTAGGAAGCACATTTATTCGCCATGTGCCAATATGCAGATTGCTTTTATTGAGTCAGGGGGACCCACACTATGGAGCTTCAAACAGTGCTACTGATTAGGTAAGAGAAAGTCTTAAGTGTGGATATACCCACAATGTCTTGTTTCTGGCCAATCTCATAAGATAAGGATTCTTTTTCTGCTAAAAAAGAACCGAAGCAAAATCTGGGGTCTGGCCCCATCTATCAGCCACAGGGTTAACGGCTGCTGGATTGTGTATACTTGCCCAGATATTGCATCATTAAAATCAGCTGTAAGCTGCCTTGAGGTTCTTTCAGTTGAAAAGCAGGGGATAAATCAGATAAATAAATAAATAAATATTTTAAACTGCAGCATAACATTGTCATGGCTATGGATAGCCATATCAATAAACAAGACAATATAGACAATGTACTTCATTACCGTTATGGATATATGTGCAAACGAACGAATAGAAGCCAGCGCACTGTGATTTGATGCCATTTAAGGACAGCAAATTAAGCATATTTTAAATTTACAGGGTACAATAGCCCCAAATAAATGCCACCAAATAGGTAATATTATGTAATCTAATGAAAGCCTGTCAAGGTAGTAGTTGTGTCACCAGCGCTTCATGACCAACGCTATTGAAGGCCACAGAAAGATCTCATCGGAATCATGGGATAAAATTTGCTTTATCGATCCCTAGATGGAGGTTCTTGATCAAATTCCTAAGTGCAGTCTATTTCAGACAACTTTCAGCACTGGATGCCTTTTACAGATTTTTACCTCTACCTCTTGCTCCCCAAATCCCTTGCTGATGAAACCAAATGGGTAGATGAAGCTCGATGTAGGATTTTAAGAGCACCATACTCTAGATAACTCAGAATTGAGTCAAAAGGCCTTACTCCTAAATAAGTTAGGATTGTAGCCGAAGATTAATCAGGCTGCCTCTACAAGAGAGGTTTAAAGCTCTTTCAAGGCGCTTAAATTTTTTTACCTCTACAAGGAGGGAGCGCAAATCGGGCGTAGAGGCGCGCTATCCCTCCGATTGTGCGCATTATCGAATGTGCGTTAGGTCCCCTCTACAAGGATTCGCTTTTGCGCCCGGTTAGGCGATTATGCGCATAATCGCTGAAGCGCATCTACACCTAATACCTCTGCACGAGAGGCGGCGTGAGGTGGCGAAGCGCATTAACGGATGACCAAAATGCGCTTTACAAGTAGTTAATGCGCATAAGCGCTTGTTCACACAGTCAAAATGCGCTTTAACGGCCGGAGCAAAATAAAACTCGCGATTTAACGCGCATTCGATAATGCGCATAATCGGAGAGATAACGCGCCTCTGCGCCCGATTTGTGCTCCGTTCTTGTAGAGGTAATTTTTTTTAAGCGCCTTGAAAGAGCTTTAAACCTCTATTGTAGAGGCAGCCATAATAAATAGCGAGTTTTATTTTGCGGCGGGATGTGCTGCTGCTGCTGCTCGCTCCCCCGCTTGGCTCCTGGCTTCCCTAGCCGGCTCCTCTGGCTCCGTCTTTTGCCTCCCTCGCCCGCCCACGTCCCTCGACAGACTTCCCTCCGTCCGGCGGGGGAGGGCGAAGCAGCCAGGCACGCAGGCAGGCAATGGAGCGGAGCGCTGAGGCTGCAGCCAGCGCGCGCGGGAGAGCTTCGTGTGGCCGAAGAAGGGGTCGCCCTGCCGCCGCCCCCCCTCTCCCCGCTGCCGCCGCCGCCGCCCCCGCCGCCCCCGCTGGGAAGGAGACACTCCCCGTCCAGCAGTGACAACTCCTCCCGGCTCCCCTGAGCGCCCCCCCACCCCCGGTTTCTTGCCTTTGCAGAGAGAAAGGCCAGCGGAGGACTCTCGCTGCCCCCTCCGCTGCTCCCCGGCCGAGATCGGCTCCTGCCTCTGGGGGTCTTGCCTCCCCCCTCCCCTCTCCCTGCCTGCCTCTTGTGCAGAGGTATTAGGGGTAAATGCGCTTCAGGGATGAAGCGCATAATCACTTAACCAGGCGCAAAAGCGAATCCTTGTGGAGGGGGCCTCAGAGTGGTGTCTTTAGCAATGGTGTGAATCCAACATTGCAACTCACATTACAGACTTACATATCAGTATGCTGGATCAACCCCTATGCTTATTCCTCCTTTGTGCATCAGGATTATACAGGTTTGTGGTGGAGTTTGACATGAAGAAGTGCACGTATGCTTATTTGACTACGGGTTAATTTTTCTATCTTCACACTATGAACAAAATGTACAACTTATGGGGGGGGGGGGTTGGTTTGTTTTTTGTTTTACACAAAACTGTTCTGGAAATTCTGTGAGGATGAGAGCTATGTTTATGAAATCATGGTAACCAGACAGTGAGTACCCTCCACAGCAATCTTTTCTCCATGTAAACTGAAATATGTATTTGCTTACAGAGCAGCAGGAAATGCTATCAGACTGCATTTGCCACTTCTAAAGTAAAAAATAAGAGCCATGCTGCAGCAGACCACAGGCTTATCTAGTCCAGCATTCTGGTCCCAGAGTGGCCAACCAGATGCCCTAATGGGAAGTCCAAAAGCAAGAGATGAGTGTAATTGCACCCTCCCATTTGGCATCCAGAGGCACACTGCCTCTGATAACCAAAGTAATATATAACCATCATGACTAGTAGCCGTTGATAGCATTCTCCTCCATGAATTGGTCTAATCTCCGTTCAAAGCTACCCAAATTGGTTGGTGTCACTACATCTTGTGGTAGTGAATTCCATAGTTTAACTATGACCTGTGCTAAAGGAGTACTTCCTTTATACGTCTTGACTTTCCCACTGTTCCACTCCATTAGATGACCCCAGGTTTTACTATTATGTGAGAAAAAGGGAAACCTCTCTACCTCCCATGCATAATTTCATACACCTCTATCATGCCCTCCCTTACTCTTATTCTTTTTACGTTTAAAGGTTACAACTGTTGTAACCTTTCCTTACACAGGAGTTGCTCCAGCCCCGTGATCATTTTGGCTGCCGTTTTCTCATCTTTTCCCAACTACAATATTCTTTTTGAGATGTGGTGATGGAACAGGGATAACCTGGCTTCAGTTGTCTATGCTCTGGTAACCTCCAAGTTAGATTACTGCAATGCGCTCTGCGTAGGGCTGCCTTTGAAGACGGTTCGGAAGCTGCAGCTTGTGCAGAATGCAGCGGCCAGATAGGTAACAGGGACTAGAAGTTTCGAACATATAAGACTGATTCTGGCCCGATTCAAGGTGCTGGTTTTAACCTATAAAGCCTTACACAGTTTGGGACCACAATACCTGATGAAAGCCTTTCCCGACATGAACCTATCCGTATGCTACGCTCAACATCAAAGGTCCTCCTCCGGGTGCCAACTCCGAGGGAAGCTCAGAGGACGGCAACAAGGGAGAGGGCCTTCTCTGTGGTGGTCCCCCAATTATGGAATTATCTCCCTGATGAGGCCCGCCTGGCGCCGCCTCTGTTATCTTTTCGGCGCCAGGTCAACACTTTTCTTTTCTCCCAGGCATTTTAACAGCTCAAGTTGAGGTTTTGATTGACAGTGTGGCCTGGCTTAACAGTTTAAAATGTTTTAAATGTCAGTTGTTTTATGTTTATGGTTTTAAATTTTGTATATTGTCTTTTTAGTGTTCAATCTTTTAATTTTTGTAAACCGCCCAGAGAGCTTCAGCTATGGGGCGGTATATAAATGTAAATAATAATAATAATAATAATAATAATAATAATCCAAATGTCATCACGCCATAGATTTGTATAACGGCATTGTCATATTAGCAGTTTTAATTTTGATTCTTATTCTAATGTTGCCTAGCATGAATTTGCCTTTTCCACAGCAGCTACAGACTGGGTTGGCATTTTCATTGAACTATTCCTGGTCAGTCACCACCAGCTCAAACCCCATCAGTAAATTACCTATGGCTCTACCTAGTTACTCACATGCACTTCATTCTGATGTGTCTTGTAGAACAGGTGCATGCTGTACCCCAAAGTAAATGGGATATTTCCAGTGTTATCCACTCTTACCTGAGCTTCTTGCAAAAATCAAAAGGAGAACAATTGAGTCACATAGTTATTTTGCTCCTGCCTTTATGGTAGAACAGGGGATTTAGCTGTCTTGGTATTCCATTGTTTCTGAAACTTCAGGATTCTGTGCCCCAAATTATATTGAGACTAAGTTTCCATCCTTCTGCTTCCTGTCACTAGTTTTTTTTAAAAAATGTAATTTGTAGGGGCAAGAGTAAGGAACTGTAGCCTTACCTGTGACTGTCAGTTTATATACATTTATGTCAATAGTGTTTTGATTACCAACAACATTTAAACTTAAATAGAGACTGGAAGAGGATTAGTGAGGTTTTTAAGTTCAATTTCTGTTTGGCTTTTGGGTGCTCAGTATTAATTCTGCCAGGCAAGCTGTCGGACATAACAGGCAAAAGGAAGTTCTTTACACGTCTGACTTGTTAAATGCTGCTACTAGGAATCAAGGGGTCTGAGTACTGTGGTTCTGTAGGATTACAACTTTCCTTCTTTCCAAAACTTTATTGAAAGGATATTTAATGATATGGTGATTTATGCTGGTTCCAAAATCAGAAGATTGTAGTAGAATGACTTTGTCGAAGCCACGTTTCCTCTGTGATTTGCACCTGTAGTAGTGGTGTGTGTGTGTTTGTGTAAGTGTATGTAACAGACCCCCAACACGAATTTTTTAAAAAAGAAAAGTGTGGAAGGCTGGAATTTAGAAGTAGCAAGTTGGGGAAACCGAATCCTTTCCGGTGCAGCTTAAATCCTTGAAATTGCATTTATTTATTTGTTTGTTTATTTATAGAAATGGTGTTGAAGCTCTGTTGCATGCATTAGCATGTAAAATTTCATAAGTCCTATAGTCTCTAGCACCCTTCTGTAACTGGTAATTGAATTATCGTGGCAGAAGGCTCCAGGATTCTACTTTTTCCAACAGCCTGCAATTGTTGTTGCTGATGGTGTCAAGAGAAAGGCTTGTACTCAGAATCAGTATTCCCACATTATCCGTTTTGGAAGCACCATGTTAGTATTTTTCAAAAGGGGCGCTTTTTCCTCGGGATTCCAAACGTGGCCTCTTCTGTAAGCCACATTTACCTCAGGAAAATACCTGGAAGCAGTACAGCTGCCATGCTCCTTGCTGACTCCTCCTTCTCGCCTCCAGTTGTGCTAACCCAGGCACTTCAGTTCCCCCAATGTCTGATCCTGTTTAAAGGGGTGTCAGATTTCCCCCCATTCTTTTGTAGAAAAAAAAAAGCATTGCCTCTTCTATATATTTACTGGAGGAAGGAAATAGCCCTCAGTCTAGCTGGACAATCATGGAAGGGAGAGGGAAGGAAAAAAACCTCCACCACATTCTGCTGCTACTGAGGCGGGGTGGTGGTGAAATTCCTGACTGGAACTCTCTCCTTTGTAGCGCAAGCCATTCCTGACTGGGGAAACAGGAGCAGTAAAGCAGGGAAAACCCTCTCCAGCCTTCAGGACACTGTCACATTCACATTCTTGCTTAAGAGTTGTCCTCCATTCTCTTACAAGAATCCAGCAAAATGTTTGTACACTGCCAGAAGCCCTAAGGAGCTGGGCACCTGCACACCATACCAGAGATGGGAATTGTGAGCTTGCAAGCCGGCAGGTGTCATCCTCCTAGCCAAAATGTCAGGTGATCAGAAGGAACCAATTGCCCGTTCCTCAAAACACAGTGCAGGCCTTGTGTTTTGAAGTAGCTGCTTCTCATTGCCTGCCTTTTCCTTCCTGTTATTTTGCTTCTCCACCTTGTAGGTGTCGGGGACTCCATGACTCAAACAAGGAACCTCATGGTCATAGGCTAGAATTTAGCCTATTGAGACAGCTGGGACTTTGTATGCTCAGAACCCCCTTCAGGCACAGGAGGAAATAGGGGTGTGCAAGGTTGGCTCCTGCAATTGGCAGGTACTAGTATGAGGCCTCTAGATTGACCAGACCCTGTATAAAGAGTAGAAGCTTGGCCCTCTGCCCTTGGCTGCTCGGTCAACAAAGTCATACTTTCTTCCTTTTCTGCCTGCTATACTTCAGGCGCCAACCTCTCCAGCTCCTGGGACTCAGCTTGGTGACTCTGGGTCTAGATATCGGTATGATTCTGGCCCCCAATGTGGTTCTTAGCAGTTGACTATGAACCTGGATGGTGGGTATGGCTGCTCATGTCCCCACCCTGGCACAAGGCACCTGACAGAAGGCCTTGTTGGGATTGAGTGAGTGGGACCTTTTTCTCTCTCTGCCAATATTTTTCTGCCATGTATGTACATTCCTGTACTACCATGTTGGTTCTGGCAGTGTGCTTTTGTTCTGGTTGCGCATCATGTCCAACATGTACCAAGGCCCAGTGAATGCTGTCCATCCCAGTACAAGAAGAAATTCTGAACTGGACTAGCCGTGGAGTTTGTTAAAACTCTAGTGGGCCATGTGAAAAGGGGTGACCAGAAAACTGAAATGTGTATGATTGGACTTAGGGTGGTGGTGGTGGTGGGGATGATCTGTGGAGAATGGAAACAGGTTGGAGAAGGTTGCAGTCCTGGCAATCTTGATATGAAGAGTCTAATTGTTTGAAAAATTGTTTCATCATTGCCTTAATGACCTTGACAACTCAAACTGCCACATTAAAGTCAATCTCCTCCCACGCAGCCAGTCGGAAAGCGGAACTCTGCGGCACGTAATATTAATAACAACAATAATAATCACATTTTTCAGCTTTCTAAGGCACTTTTCCCCAAGACAGCTTCCCCCTCCTGCGCACCCTCAAGCAACAATTGAGCTGTCAATAGCGGAAGGTGACAGATTGGTCTTTTCCATAGCCCATGCTGGAGCACTTAGTTTAGTGCACAAAGAACCTCTTGCGTAGCATCAGCATGGGATGAACACGGAGGCAGACTGGTGCTGTTCTTCAGACAGCAATGAGCCAGGCCTGACGTAATGATTGTTTTATGTTTCTGAATTGCCTAGAGAGGCTGAAGTTTGAGACCCTGGGGCCACCACGAAAGGAGATTATACACCCGCTCTGAACAATTAGTTTATTGAAACCCAGCCTAGAACTTCTTTGCTGCAACTTCACATTGTGCTTTTTTGCCTTTTTATCCCATCCTTCTTCTAAGGATTTCCAGGCTGCATAGGCTGAATTATCCCATTTTCTCCTCACAACAAACAACCCTGTGAACGTTAAAGCTATGTGGGGAGTTGAACCCCGGTCTTCCCCACTTTTACTTGCTGTATCAGGTTGGCTTTCCTGTAGAATTTGAATCTGCTGTTCATTAGTAATTAGGAAGTTGTATCTGTAGAAAGACAGCTGCCAATGCACTTGACTCTTTCCCCCATCACTCACATAGCTTCCAGGCAGCTTTATCGGAATGCTTCACTGTGCTGCCCACCAAAAATGAAGACTTCTCTTTCTGCTCTGTGTGTCTATGTATGCACAAATGAGAGACTGAGGGGGTATCTACACACGAGTTTTTTGACGTTTTATAAGGGTTATGAAAACTCTTTGGGCCACATGACGCACTCCCTGTAACGTTGTATATCTGAGGTTTTTTTAAACTCACTTCAGTTATATACAACGGTTTCACTTTTAATAAATCGTTTTAAGTAAAATAATGTGTCCTACCTTACCGTTTGTAATTCCTGGGGGCAGTGCTTCCTTTACTGGTGCCCAAATGCTTAGCAGTTGATTGGTGGGGAAGAAAAAGGAAGTGGACCAGTGAACTACAACACCCACAATTCTTAGCCCTATACTCACTAGGGAATGACAGAGGAACTAAGAAGGAAGTGTGTAACTGAACTACAACCCCCACAATGCCTTGCCCTAAATTCATTGAAAAATGAAAGAGAAAAAGACAGGGCAGAACAGCATGTGATCGCACACATCGCTTTAAAGACTAAAGACTGTTCTCCTGTAACGTGAGTACTCAGTAATGTGGCCTAAGACGTTTTAGAACGCACCTATTTGGAATGTTTTTAAATACTTTTTAAAATGTTCCAAAGGACTGTGTGGATTCCCCCTGAGAATAGTGAATGTTCATTGATCAGTCATGGATGGGTGTGAGAGAGAGTGAGTGAGTGAATGAGCAAGGAAGTCAATGAATCAAGGATCTTGTTCCACTTCTGTTTTTGTATTCCTTAACTTTATCCTGCACTCCCTTTGAATACATGATTCTGGCAACCATCATTGCGAACTGCATCGTTCTGGCCCTGGAACAACACCTCCCTGAGGATGATAAGACACCGATGTCTCGGAGATTAGTAAGTTGACTTTGGTTCTGCTACTTTTGTGGATTTTGTCCCCCCTTTCTCTTCTCCTGTGTGGTTTCCATCTCAAGTGTCCATGTGTATCTGACGACCAGCAGCAACTCCGATGCCTAACAGGAAATAGCCCTTTAGATTTCCAGCAAGAGCTGGGACTACTATTTCTACAGCTCAAGAATATGTGTCATAATCAGAGGTTTCAAGGCCCAGTTTCACCACTGGACAGAAGGGACATTGGCACTCAATGGGCACCCAGTTAACAAAAGGGCCTCTATGGCCAGGTGTTATTCCTGCTGCGGTTTAGCTTAGGTCAATTGGCCATTTTGTTGACTATGGGGGACAGAAAACTACAGAACGTGAGCACAACAACTTTATTGTTTTAGTATCTGGCTTTATTAATTGTAATTTTATATTGTTTAAGTACCTGGGAGTTTTGGTGGGGAGGGGGGTTGTTAAGGAATTTAGAAGTGTAGAGATGCTCCTGAATTCCATCTAAAATGGAATTTGTGTGAATTTGAAAGTTTCTGTTCAGGTAAATTTTGAGGGAATCTAACAACATTGTTATAAAACTAGCAACATTTCTTAGAAAGGATGGGGAAATGGGTTTCATACATTCCTAGATGTGGGGAAGGAACTGAACAAATGAGATTGGATTTGGAGCCATAAAATAATACTGTTAGGGCTGCAGGTAGTCATTCAAAGTGCTGGTGTATTTGATCATCTAGGGCAGGTGCTTAGTGCAAATGGTTTTCACACCTGGCTACTAGACACATTGTAGGTGGAAGTGATATTGGTATGGATGTTTGCAAATCCCTATGCATATTGTCCTAGTTTGGAAGAGGCTTGGTGCCATTATCCCATCCTCTTACCAGTCCTTTCCACTCCCTATTTCTCTTTCACAAACTTGTCTTTTTTGGGGGAGCCAAGACTGGTGGCAGTAAGGGTTTTCATTGTTGGGGGGGGGGGGCACTAGACTGGAATTCTCTGGATATGACATACAAGCCCTGCTTCGGGGAAAGTTAGTCACACCTAAGTCCTGTTAAAATTAATAGGACGAATCAGATGAAAATAATCAAAGTCCCATTGATTCAACAGACTTACATGGGATTGTGAGTCCATGGGATTGTGAATTAGCAGAGTAATTAATCTAGGCTGGAATCCACTTTCTTGGCAGTAAGCCCCACTGAATTCAATGGGACTTGCTTCTTATTAAACCTACCTAGGATCAGGTTTCAAAATGCAATATGGAATTCCCCATCATTTATGTTGGATCTCTGCTGAATCCCTTCTTCTGACCTGTTCATTTATTCCCTTCCTGTAGGAGAAGACAGAACCTTATTTCATTGGGATCTTTTGCTTTGAAGCTGGCATTAAAGTAGTTGCTTTGGGATTCGTTTTTCACAAGGGCTCATACCTGCGGAATGGATGGAATGTCATGGATTTCATTGTGGTCCTGAGTGGGTAAGTTCTTCTCAGTGTTTTTGAGGGGGGATGGTGGATGGAATTTAAAACTTGTGACAGAATGAAGGAGGTGGGTGAGGAGGAGCTTTTCCGGTTCCTTCTGGAAATTCCAGGCTGCCTGCATTGATAGCAAAGAAAACGAAGAGGAAAATATATCTTGGGCTACCAGCTTTGTGTAGTTCTCATTCACAGTTACTGAAATACTCAAAGCTGTTACTGAGCTCTGACGGTGGCAATATAAATTCAGCTGAAGGATTTTGTTTGGAGTAGGGTTGGGGTGTGAAAACAGCCTCTTAAAGGAAACGCTGCAGGGGGGGGGGAATCTGGAGCGGGGAGGAGAGAGGAGCGTAAGCCTTTGGGTACCCATTACATCTCTGCACTAAATCTCTCCTCAAGCCAGTTTCTCATCACCAATAAAAGGCAAGTTTGTAAGGCCCACCCCTTCACTGCTTCTCAGCTCTAAATCATCTCCTTCCAAAGCTGCTTTTCCTTTGAATAAAATTCAACCAGAAATGGGGTTCTGTTACATGTGTGTGTGAGTAATGTGTACTTAAGGCCCATACCTGGTGTTATTTTTCAAAAGCTCATAATGGTGAAGATTATTTTAAAATGTGAAAAACCAATGATGATCTAAAACTGGTTCTCAAACTGACCTTTAGTTGTTGGACAAAGTGTGGCCATAGCACATAGCTGGTGGCCACAGCACAGTAATCTTTCACTATTTATTTATTTATATAAAATATTTACATACTGCCCTTCATTATCAAATCACAAGACAGTGTGCAAAATCCATTAAATCAACAATTAAAATAAAATGCAAAGATTAAAAAAAACCCACAAATAAACAAAAATGTAGTGTACTAGATATTAAAATCAGCACATGCCGGGGTAAACAGATGTATTTTCAACCAGGGCCAAAACATCATCAAGGATGGCACCTGTCAAACTGCAGCAGGGAGAGAAAGGCGGGACACCACTGTGGAAAAGGCTGCGCTCCTGTTTGCTGTCCAGTGTACCTGTATAGGTGATGGGATCACCGGGATCATCTGATCTGTGAATCTTTGTGAAGGGCATGCAGTTTGGTGTTAAATTGATTAGGCCATATATGTCAATAGCATCACCTTGGATTTGAACTGGTAATATATTGGCAGCCAGATGTTTTGCTGCCGAGTGCAATGATTATGCGTAGGGAGAGTACAGGGCCAGTGTCAAGGATAGGTGTGGTTGGGCACCTGCTGATGGCCCACACCCTGGGCTCACAGGAAAAAAGCTCCTTCTCCTCACCATTGAAACCTCGCCCAGGAAATGGTGGTGGTAGAGCAGCAGTAGATGCCTACTTATTCACTGCCTTGGTGCCTGTCAAGCAAGCGGTAACTGTGATGAGCAGCTGGTGACAATGAGAGTGAGAAGGTAGACTTACCAAGGGAGGGGCCCACTGGCTGGCTGTTCCTGTACCTCTTTGCTGACAGTGCTGAATGAGATACCCTCTTAAAGCTGAAACAGAGAGGATGAAATACATGCTTTGGTCACCTGATGAAGAGCCCTCCTCTGCCATAGGAACACCACAGGGCAATAGGACTGCTCCACCCTACTTTAGGGATTAACTGTGCTTTTGTGACATCAACAATCATTGAACCAGTTGTTTTCCTCATCTCAGAGTTATTTGCCTAGCTAGTAAGAGGCAAAGGCTACTATGTTTTCACTGGGCTGGCAGTAAAGGGTTAAGAAAAATGTGAACCCTCAAAAGGTGCGCTTGAAGCAATTTATTAAGGCACAAGTGTTTTTCAAGTTGTCTTTAGGAGCAATTGAACCACTTTCATCAAGAGGCAGCTGAAGCAATACTGGACATTATTTGCTAAAGTAACTTTAGCAGGTAGTTATTTTAGCAGATAGTGTGCAGAATAGCGTTAGCTGTGTCTCTTGATGAAACTGGTTTAGTTGCCCATGAAGAAGCTGTCTGGCTCAAAATGCATTGGACCTTAATAAACAGTTTCACCTTGTGAGGTTTCCTTTTCTCCTGTGATGGTGACTTATTTTCTTACGACAGAGGTGAGCAATGATCAGCACAACCACTCCATGCTTGTTTCCACTATCTGGAGGGTGTATTGATGTGCATAAAAGTCAGTACATAGGGGTTGGGATGGGGGAATTGTCAGTATGACTGTTCTGCCATGTCTACACATGAATGATGAACACCATGTGGAATTATTTCTCAAAATGGCAGCAAGCCAATCATTGTTTTCTGGCCCCAGGTGCCATGGTAACTCAAGATGCTTTGGAAGGAGTTAATGCCTACTCTACAGGGCTTCCCTCCTTTGCCAGCTGATTTGGTTTCTATACTAAGGATGTGTTCTGAGGGATGAGGCCTTTTCTTCTTTCTGCCATCACAATCCAATACTTTTTCATGTTTTACCACATGCCGTTCTGTCAGGAAAGAAACTAAGCTGAATTTTATCAAGCTTAATTAGGTTATTAGGTTTCTGGCTTATGCTTCATTGAGGTGAATAATGCTTAATGCAGAGGATGCATTAAGGACCAGACGGCTGCATTTGTACTAGAGCATTTGTGCAGTGTTGTCTATTATCTTTGTTCGTTGCTGCCCTACATGAGTGTTTCTCAAATGTTTTGAACTCACCCCACCTCTTAGTTTCTCTATTTATTTGTTTATTTTTAAATACCCTAACCCACTGGCAGCCATGTCCTTGGCAGGTAAACACACAGAATTCTCACACACAGTGGCAGCAGTCCAGGATGATGGTGCCTGCTAGTCACTGATGACAGAGCCAATGCCTGAAGGCCAGGTAGGCCAGAGACAAATGGCCTAGGCCAAAGGTCAGGTTGCAGAAGGAGCAACTAATGAGCAGCTGGGACAGAGGCAAGCAGTGTAGTTCAAGGCAATCAAAGAGTCCAGTTCCAGAGGCGGACTGTCGGTAAGGCTGAAGAGTAGGAATTCAGCTTGGCAAGTTCTTCTCACTAGAAGACCAATTGCTCAGGCTGAAGGGCAAAACTCGTAAAGTCAGGTGCAGCTGTACTGGCTCCATGGTCACTTGGCCAGTTGCTGATTTAGTTAGGGAGATGGGTTGTCATGTTGCCCAGGTGTGGCTTCTGTGCAGCACAGTTTAGTCTTCAACTCCTTCAGCAGTCATTCTACATTGGTGGTACATCAGAGGCAAGTTGCTGGCTATTCGGATCCTGATTTTGGGAACACTGTCATTTCATAATATAAAGTGTATATACTGCTGCTGTGGGCTAGTATAGAACATCCAACACTGATTTTACAAAGTGACTAGAACACCGCATACTGTACCAGATACCTCTGGAAAGGCATCCATCCAGGAAAGGAGACAGGAGAGGCAGGAGCTGCTGTGACCAGAAGCTCTCATATATGCCCTTCCTCTCTGCAATTTAGGCCTAATCCACACCAAGTAGGATAAAGCACTATGAAAGCGGCATGAAAGCAGTATATAAGAGGCAGGAGCCACACTACTGCTTTACAGCGGTATCGAAGTGCACTGACAACTGTTGGGGCCCATGACACATAACATATACCGCTTTCATACAGCTTTCATAGTACTATATCCTGCTTGGTGTGGCTCCTGCCTCTGATATGCCGATTTCATACTGCTTTCATAGTGCTATATCCTGCTTGGTGTAGATCTGGTCTTAGTGTGCAATCCTATGCATGTTTAAACAGACGTGCTGGCTGGGGCATGCTGGGAATTGTAGGCATTTTTCTGTCTAAACGTGCATAGCTTTGTGCCCTTACATGCTTAGCATCTACCTGCTGTCCTTATTTGCTTAGCATCTACCTACCCCTACTCCCTGGAACTCCAAGTCCCTCTCCAGATATGTTATTTAGTTCTGGCTTAAGTCAAATTCAAGGTGCATCTAGAGGTATCTGCTTGGACATTAAGCTTGTCGATAAGATCAGCTATGTTGTAGTTCAGTTCTGGCTCAATTATGCCTATACAACTTGTTATCCAACAAGTTGACTACAACCCATCAGTTATGGTTACTTGACAAGTTACTTGACAAGACCCTGTCTTTTATTTTTTATTATTTTTGCAACCCCTTTCAAGTTGGCAGCAAAAATAGCTTGATTGGGCTTCTGGTGGAACACCATATGAGGTTACATTGAGCTTAGTGGGCTACAGATTATACAGACCAGAGCTACAGCGAAATGGAAAGAGAATTTGGAGGTTCCCACTAAAGTGAAATGTCCAAAGGAAGCTGAAAGAATTGAAGTAACATGAGCAGCTTTTCTTCATGGGTCGGTGGGTGAAGGGTTGTCTATCTAGCATACATAATAGTTCTTAGTACAGTGGACATTTAGCTCCTGCTTCAGGCTGCTTCACATGTGATGCTTTCCCTATAGGAAAAACAGCAACCAGGTACACCGGTGTATCTGCATTTGTGCAGATCACACACGTATTGATTTTGCCTGGTGAACAGATCATGGCTCCCAGTGAGCGTACACCCAGAAGTATGGGTGATCCTGTAATCCTGAAGAACGATCACACATGGTCTAAAATGGTATATGTGTGTGACTGAGCCACTTTCATTTCAGACAGTGAAGCATTGGATCCAAGCTAAAGGGTATAAGTAGTGACTTAATCAAAAATGTTCTGTTACTAGTGCCTGCTCTATAGCATATTTGGCATACTGATTTATGGATAAGAGAACAAGAGATACTCAAGCTCACCAAAATTCTCCTAACTTCATTTCAAAGCTTGATTTGGCTCAGTCCTGTCCTTGTATGCAACATGCTTTTTTTCAGTTAGCTTGAGTGGGAAAAGTGTGCGTTTTTGCAAAACCGTGAATTTTCCCTCACAATCACTAAAGCATGAAAAGTCATTTTTTTAAAAGTGTGTATTTTTAAAACTGTGCTTTAAAAAAAACTGTGCATTTTAAAGTGCACATTTTGTGAACAAAAAACCAGGAATTTGCGAACGTTTTCAGATGCAAACAGGCGTTTTTGAATGATTATCAAACTGACATGAAATTCTCGTGCATCCGGCCCTGCTTGTTTCTACATTAGTTTCACACATCTGCTTCCAGATGGACTTGTGTTAATCTAACAGTAGAGGCTATATGCTTCTGAAATCCCAGGCTTTGCAACTGAGGGAAGAAGCAGGTATGTTTGGTACATAGTGGGCTTTTTGTGCCCATAAACTTCAAGATTATTTCCTAATTATCAACTTGTTTTGTTATTTATAAGGCTAAGCTGCTGAACCAGGCATGTGGTGGGTTTGGCAAATATTTTCTCAAAAGGCAGGAGGTGTGTTTCATGGCAGATTTTTCAAGGGTGAAAATGCAAAAGGGGTGGAAGTGTTCATGCAGGTAGGAAAGCCCCCGATATATTCAGGCGATCCTTCCCCCCCCCCCCCCCTGTGGTGCTCCTCAGTACCAGCCATTTAGATAGTGACAGGGCTCCAGAGTGTCATCTTTACTGGCCTAATTGGCTGCAGTTTGGGTCCCGTTTTTTGTTTTGTTTAAAAATCCGCCTTCTTCCCAGTGACTTTCATCATGTAGCCAGTCAGAAATGGAACAAATATTTTAAGAATACACTGAAACTAATACTTCCAACCCCCCTCTTCTTACTGTATTACCCTTGAAGTACACTACTTTTTAGCAATTTCATCGGAATTGCACCCTGATTTCCTTCATTCCATATATTCAGAGATAAAGGTATTCTTGAGGAATAACCACATGTGTCTAAAACAGGGTAGAGGTGGTGAGTGCCTGTTCCGCTCTCTTTTCCTAAATGAATACCCAGCTGGTCACCTTACTAAAATGACATGTTTCCCTTGTGGTAATTAAAAAAAAACCCTAAACCTTATTTCATAAGCAGCTCAAAATTGGTCAACCTCTGAGACTGAAATCATTAGCAATCACTGAGTGGGATCAAATATGTAAAACCATTAGTTTCTAATTAGCATAATTATCAACATTAGAAAGTTGCCTATTAAGCATGCATGCAGTCTTGGCATTCCCTGTCTGTGGGAAATAGGACACTATATTAGAGTTGACTCTAATTATCATCCTTTACTTCGAGTCTCAGCAGGGGATATATCTGAGAAGCAGATGGCCCTGAAAACCCAATTCTTCATGGTCCTAAAATATTGGGAGATGGGGGTGGTCTTTCATCCACCAGGCAATGGGAGAAGCTGCAGGTGACTGTGTTACACCTGTGAGAGCAACGGTAGCATTGGGATTAAGGAAGCCCCCTGGTTCAAATCTTGGTGCAAACATGGAGTCGTGGGGAGCCTTAGGGAAGTTGCAACCTAAGCTGCCCAAATGTTAGATGGGGATCATGGGAGGGAAGGGATTCACCCTGCTAGCTTGGCTTGTTTCTTGCTACAATCTGCCCAGCTCCTTCCAAGCACAGGTCTCCCAAGGTCAGAAGCAAACCAGGGAGTGTGAAGGGCAGTGGGAGAGCGAGGGCCATGCAGGAGGTGTAGTCTCCAGGAAACGGGACAGAAAGAGACAAGGGAGATTGGTCACTGCTCCAGTGAGTGGGGCTTTAAAAGGGGTCCAGGTGGAGGGGAAAGGGGAGAGCAGGGTGCAAACCGGCAGAGAGAGAGAGAGAGAGAGAGAGGAAGTAGGAGCCCACAGCCCTGGGAACTGGGTGCCAGCCAGGAAGCTCTCAGTGGATGGGAAGCCTGTGATGAGCACGCTAACTTGTCCTTGGCAAAGGAGTCATGGAGGCAATGCTGATTGTGTGGGGAAGGGGGCAGTGAAGAGGATCCTTGCCTTAAATAAAATCAGGCTCAGTCTGGGAAGAATTTATTTATTTATTTATTGCATTTGTATAGCTTCGGCTATTGGGCAGTATAAGAGGAAGGGAACACAAAGCCAATGCTGCAAGCCTACCTGTGGGGCGAGGGAAAGTGCTTCAATAAAGTTATTGAGCCTTTTAACACATGCTTAGCTAGAGTCCTTTGCAGCTCTAAGCTAGGATCCAAAGAGGTTTTTAGGGCATGGCTAAGGGATTGGGTACATGTCGTGTTTCTTCTTCTTCTTCTTCTTCTTCTTCTTCTTCTTCTTCTTCTTCTTCTTCTTCTTCTTCCTTTTAACAGCAGACTCCCATTTCATATTGCAAACTACTTTTGAAGCTCTCCCAACCATGAGTGCATGGCTCTTTGGGTCTTTCCGCTAACAAAGAGCCTATCTACACAGTACCTTGGAATATTTTAAATAGTATTTTAAAACGTTCCAAATAGGTGCGTTCCAAAATGTCTTAGCCCACATTAAGGAGTGCTCACGTTACAGGAGAAAAAAATCTTCAGTCTTCAAAGCGGTGTGTGCGGTCTCACACCCTTCTGTCCGTCTCTTTCTGTTTCATTTTTACAATGAGTTTAGGGCAAGGCATTGTGGGCACTGTAGTTCACTCGCCCACTTCCTCCTTAGTTCCCCTTTCATTCCCTAGCTTTCAATGAGTTTAGGGCAAAGCATTGTGGGTGTTGTAGTTCACTCACCCACTTCCTTCTTAGCCCTTCTTTCTTCCCTACCAATCAACTGCTAAGCATTTGGCCGCCGGTAAAAGAAGCACTGCCCTCATGAGTCACAAACGGTAAGGAAGGACACATTATTTTACTTAAAACGATTTATTAAAAGTAAAAACCATTGTATATAGCTGAAGTGAGTTTTAAAAAACCTCGGGTATACAACGTTCAAGGGAGTGCGTCATGTGGCCCAAAGAGTTTTCGTAACTCTTATAAAACGTTACAAAGCTAGAGTGTAGATCAGCTCAAATACTAATATTTCTATGGATACATACTTGGGAGTATGTCCCATTGGGATCTACAGGACGTACTTCAAAATAAACGTTCATGTTAGTTGTTCGTCTGTTATTTCTGAGATTTGAGGCTTTCAGCTCAGTGCCATTACGTCTTAATGTATGTTAGGCATACTTTCCAAACAGCTGTTTGTTCAAAACATTGACATACTTGGGTATTCTGAAATTGTATAGTCTTACATATAATGATTATGATTATTTTAAATCAAAGTGTTAGGACCAAGACACGAGGGTGATGCTAAATCCTGTTTTTCGTGACATTCACAAAACATCAACCTTTTTAGTGTAACAAAATTCTCCCAATGTGTCACTGGGTCTTTTAACATATGTGTCAGATCCATTCACTGACAATTCATACTTGACAACTGCAAAGACCAGACTTCACAGGGGAAGGGTCTGTAATACTTGGACTCAGAGAGGAGAGGGAAGATCAAATAAATACACCCTGTTGAGGCCCTGCTGAGTGGCTCAAAGTTTCTACACCATGAAGCCTGGGTGGGGGGGGCTCCCATCTAGCCCCAACCATAGCTGCTGATGCTAAGGGCCTCCATTTTTATGGGCTTCAGTTGCTGTTTGATTGACATTCAATTACTTTTACACCACTTTTTCAAATGAAATGCATACTGATGCACAGTAAAACAACAAGAAAATACTTAAAAAGCCAAACCCCAAATAAATGTCTCTCCATTATAATAGAAAAAATAAATGTACAGCAACAACATCCACATCCAGGTAAAATCACCAATAAAAGAATAAATAAATAAATAACCCTCCTCTCCCTCTGGATCGAGGCGGGGAACGTTAAATACAAACAGTATAAAATACATAAAACTGATTAACAACATATCAAACTAATATTTTATTAAAAGAACAATAAAACTCTTAAAATTCGACTAGATAGGCCCGCTGGCAGAGATCCGTCTGTATGGCTTTCTTAAAGTCAGAGAGACAGTTAAGTTGACGAATCTCTTCCGGCAATCCATTCCACAGTCTGGGAGCGGCAGAAGAGGAGAAGCTGCTCTGGGTAACCCTAACTGGCAAAAGCCCGACAGGACAGATGACCCCCCCCCCCCAACCTGAACCACTGTACTTCCCCCAATCCACCCAATCCCTGCTGTCAGACCCCCCTCCCCCGGCACTGCTGCCAGCACCCACCACCACTTGTGCTCCCTGACAGGTCAGTGCTCAGAAGGGGGGGGGGGTGAAGGCTTTCGCCCTGTCATGCTACCTTCTGAGACTCTACTTTTCCAATGCCTCTGAGGCCCAACACAATGCTAGAGGGAGGCTCTGTTCTCCTCTGGAGCATGGAGAAAGTCAGGGTCTGTTCCTCACCTCTTCCTCACTGGGCCTTGGAATGCGGCAAGACATCCGTCTCCAGCATCTGACTAAAGGACCCGGGGGGGGGGGGGGGGAATCATGAGCTAAAGAGGCACGCCAAGGATCATGTCTAAAAGGCAGTAGTCCAGACAGAAGCGACAGAACAGGAAAAGAACTGGGTTGTAGGGCTGACAGCCATGAGGAACAGGCCAGTGGAAGAAGGGACAAACCAGTGCAAGATCAGGAGGGGCTGAAGCAGGGTAGGTGCCTCCTTGCTCACAGAAAGGCCCAGTTCAGATATATTCAGAAGGAGAAAATAATCTCAGGGTGCAAATACTTTATTTGTGGAAAGCCCCCACGTTTTGCCCTCTGTTGTACTTTTAAGGCCTTCTTACTCGGGCCTTAGAAACCTGTGGCTTTGCCCAAGGATACAGCAGCTCAAGGCGCAGCGCTACAGTCCGTGTCCCAGGAGACCAATCAGTCGATGGTGGGGACTTGTGACTAATGACCATGGCAGGGTGTGCTCTTTTCTGGTCTGGTACATGGGACAACAGCCCTATGTATCCCATGGACAAGCCACATTTTCTGATTCTCTAGTCAACGTGTTGTGAAATCTTCACATCGATTCCTTTCCCCTGATTTCCTTCCTTCTTTGCAACTTTTACTTTTGCCATTCCTTCTTGGCATGAAACTGGCTGATGGAATATTCTGCGTCCATCTATCTATATTCAGCTTGTGCACCCACTGAGGAATGAACCCATTAAAGTTTGATGTGTTCTCAGGAGCTGTTGAGGAAGCCAAGGAATTTGAGAGAGCTGTAGCAGAATATTCTTCTGAATTTTCTTGTGTTTCTGTGTTTAGTGCAAGGTGGCAAAGAACACTAGGGGACCCTCTCCGTTCAGCTGTGTTTTTCATCTTACCTTTGATTGGTCTCACGTGTGGGCTAATGTTACTCTATGCCAGAGAAAACTCTCATTCTGCACTCAAAATAAATTATGCAAATCCATGCAAATTTTGCATTTATTTTGCTTGGTTTGAGGAATTGGTATGGAAGTGGGAAGAGAAATGTCAGTGAGGGCCAACGTAAGGATGAAGAATCATAGGGCCTGTTCAGACAACACACACTAAGCCATGATTAGGCTGCTAACCCTTTTGCAGCAAATGGTTGGTAAAGGTGTTTAAGCCGTGGTTATGCAGCCTCCGTGGTTAGGAATGGTTCACACGACATGCTAAATCATGGTTCACGCTAAGCCATAATGTTTAGCTCCAAATGCTTGACTACCGTGGCTTAGCGTGTCATCTGACCAGAGTCATAAAGTTGGAAGGGATCCAAGGTGTTGTCTAGTCTAGGGGTGGCAGAAAGTAGACATCCAGCTATTTTAGCTTTCAGCTCCAGAAGCAGGGGCTTCTAGAGATCTACCTTCTGCCCATCCCTGGGCTAGTCAAACTCTCTTGATAAGGCAGAGGTTTTTATCTGGACCATTCCATGATTTCCACATTTCCACAAGAAGTAAGCAACCTTTTTACAAGGCCAAGATATTTCAGAGGAGTCTGGTAACACTGTATCCTCCAGCCTGGAAGGTCCTGGAGTAGCAGATGATGGATTACATTGATGAAGCTTCATAAGAATATGAGAGGACATAACTTCCCCCCTCCCCACTCTGAGTCTCCTCTGAGCTAGAGGGGAGATTGAGGCCAGAGGACATGACACCTTTCTTCTAAAAACCTCTTTACATCTAGAATGTTTGCTGAATTTATTGTCCCAAACCTGCTTTTTAATAGTTTAAGCTCATTGAGCTATTGGATTAATAACAGTTTATTTCTTCTTAAGAAAGGAAAACATGACTGCCAGATCTGCTATGGAAATACAAGTCTTTCACAGCAGCAGTTGTCAGAATGCATATCCACAACCATGTGGGCTAGAAACCTGTAGAAATTTCTTCTTTCTGTGCTCGTACTGGCTGTTTCATCTGTGTGGAGTAGCTGTTAGTCTCTTTCTCTCTCTCTCCCCCACTAACATTCACTCACCTATGCATAAATGCAACTCTCATTCATAACATAAACATGTGCACCACATTAGAAATCCAGGCACCACCTTCCCGTGACCTTCCCAGGGGTGGGCAACTTGTGGCCCTCCAGATGTTTGGCCTATAACTCATCATCCCTCGTGATTGGTTGTGCTGGCTAGGGCTGACAGGAGTTGAAGGCCATGATTTGCCTACCCCTTACTCAGTGTGTAGGCACATACTAATGAAAGCTTGTGCAGGTGTGGTGTAGTGAATGATTGAGTAGGAGATCAGGGCCCAAATCCCCACTCAGCCATGAAGCTCACTGTGTGACCTGGAGTTCGTCACTAGCTGCTGGCTTTTGCCAGTTATACAGAGGAGAAAGGAACAGCAAGGCAAAATGGAGGCGGTGGTGGTGTGCCCTTCATGGCAAGGTACTCAGGGTTGTAGAGAGAAGGCTGAAAGAGTTGTGTTATACTCTTGAATGCCAGCACCCAGCTAGGCATGCCAATGGTTCCCTCTTGGCTTGCTCAATTGACAATGAATTTTTCCAGGCAAGGCCTAGACTTTTTGCTTGGCTTTCTAGGTTCTTTCCATGTGCATGCACTTCCCTGCCTGTTCCCCATCCTTTCTCTTTGTTTCCCATTCCTACCTAGCCTTTCTTCCTCTCCCCCAAGCTCTAATCCTGTTCTGGTGACGCTCCTGCCACCAGTACCTTGCAACCTTGGCTGCCCCCTACTTTAGTGCTGGCACTGCTTTTCCAGAAAAAGAGAGAGAGAGAGAGAGAGAGAGAGAGAGAGAGATCCTTTCTTCTGGGACCTGCCCCTGTCAAATCACTGTTTCATATTTTGGGATCTATTTTACAATATGACATTCCAACTCTCTAGACATTTAAATTTTCAGTAGGATGTGTGTGTGCACAGACATACCTTGTCTGTACTGCACGTGCATGTAAAGCCACATATATGAACAGTAAGGTGTGATGTAAAGCTGGGATGGGAAGCTTGCTGTCTAAGGGCCCATATGCAACTCTCAGCCTAGTTTCACGTGGTCCTCAGCATCATCCAGCTCCCCACTCTTTGGACTGCCCCTTTGAGAATTGTCTTCTCTTCTGCTTCGTGTGTGTGCTCACATGCGCATGCTCATACAAGAGAAAGAGAGGGAGGAGGGGGTAGAGGAGCACAGAGATAGAGAGAGAAAACTATGCAATGCTGCCTTGCCCACCGTTGGTTCTCGATCCACCCACCCTCATCTGCAGCTGCTCCCCCACCCATCCCCACCCATTTACTTTTCCTTGTAATAATCTCATATATGTTCCATTTAAAAAAATAAATCAATTCCCTTCTTTGCTAATATAGGGACTGCCACCTTTTCCTTCTCTACAACGGATCTGTGAGCCCCCATTAATGCTCGTGACAGAATGCCAGGTAACTGCTGGCTTTTCGATTTCCAAAGGGAGAGTCGATGTTGCTTCTTTGCCCCCTTGCTGCAACCTGAGATCTTCTTGCAACAGGCCCGAAAGAACAAATAAAACATCCTCCTTATTTTGGAAATCAGGACAGGATAGACTACAGCTGAAGGCAGGCAAACGAGATCCTTCAGCAGTGTGTAATGGCTGGACAGTGATACTTGATGTGAGAATAGGGGCGTTACAAATATGCAGAAGTGTTAGAGGGGATGTCGTACACCTTCTGATTTCTTGGGAATGATCAGGAAGCCAGATGTTATCCAACACACAAATAATAATAATAATAATAATAATAATAATAATATATTTATTTATTTCTAACGCGCCTCTCCCTCTGGATCGAGGCGGGGAACAACAACAAATATAAATATGAAGACCATCAAATAACAACAACAACATAGTTTATTAAAGTCAATAGATAAAACATTAAAAAACAAATAAAACTAATACATTATTAAAACATCATAAAATTCACATATGCGCAGGAGGTGAAACATTGGTTGGGGCCAGAGAATTAGGCATGGTGAAATGGGGCCATCTCTGCCAGTAGATTTTGGGGTATCATGGAATGGCAGCCAAATGGTCAGTTATTTGGTTTATTATTATTATTATATTTTTTAACCTTCATGGGCAGTGCCACCTGGACTCCTGCCTCAAGCACAAGAATAACTAGGCTCTCTCTGGTTGGTGCCCCAACATTTTTATGTGGCGAAACAGTGTGCCGCCCCCTCGCATTAGATATTTAGTGTTATGTTGACTAGCACAGACTGGATCTTCTAGGGGGATCTTTTCCTCTGCAGATTGGAATTCAGTTTCCCTACCAATCTCTCCCCAGGCAGTTCCTTGGTATTTGCAGCGCTTTGTCTGAGGCTGGGTTTCATGTGAGGCTCCCCGCTAAGCACAAGACAAAGGATGAGATGCTTTTGAAAGGGTGGGTGGGGGCGGGCAAGAAGAACATGGAGGGGAAAATACCTATCGTCTTGGGGAACAGTGAAATCATCAGGGATTTTTAGGATATGAAATTGCCAACAAACTAGCCCATAAAAGGATGCAGGGCTTACCAGGGTTGAGCTCCTCCTCCTGGTTAGGGATGAGTCCTCAGAACTCCTGACCTGCCAACTAGATGGAAAAAAACAAGCCAAACCCTGAACTGTCTGGTTTCTTTTGTCATTTGGCCAGTTTCCAGAAACGTATCACAGAACTCTTTCATGCATCTGATGAAGTCTGGGCTCTGGCCCGTGAAAGCTTATACCACCACAATAAATCTGTTGATCTTTAAGCAACATTTTATGTTATTTTTGCTGCAACAGACTAAGACAGCTACATGTGACAGCATGCCTTCTTTTTCCTTATCTTTTATTGGTTTGTTTCTCCATTTACTGGAAATGTGTTGATGTCTGGTTGGGTACTGAGCCTCCCATCTACAATATATATACGTTTCCTTGAGTGGGAGTGGCTTTTTCTTCTGGACTTGCCAAAAGTCTCTACGTATAGCAGCAGCTGCGGCAGGAACACCAGAGAGCTAGGGAGAGGCACTAACATCATGTCCTCCAAGGCCAGCATCTCCTCCTCATGCAGGCTGGACAGAATTTGGCTCGTGGCCCATGTTTGGCACTGGGGTAGCTGAGAAGTCTCACCCTTGAGTTGCAGCTATATCTGCACTTGCTGGAGGGAAGCAATTTTCCCCAGGTTTGCTACAGGCCCGATAACCACAATACCTGCAGTAACACCAGATACCTGGGGAGAGGCTTTAACATCATGTCATCCATCTGTCTATCTGTCTGTTTTTCACCTTCCCACCCCCTTCCAGCATGTTTCTAAGCTCTCCCACCACCATGGTGACTTTTTATTGATTGGTATTGTCTGTTATAAGGCACATTGAGGATTATTTCGATCAAAGAGATTAGTATAAATCTTTAAAATGTTTTCTTTCGTCCTTTTTTTTGTACTTTCTACAAATTAAGCTCTGCTAATATGGTTATGACAGGACTCCTTGGCCCTTCGTAAGCACATTTGATCCTGTATCAGATGTCAATGTAATGCAAGGAGAGTTCAGTATGCCAGGATCACATGTACTGGATTGTTATAAAATCCCAAGAAAGCAGGTTTGTGTCTACATGAAATGTACTTGCACACCCTTTTATTCTCCTTATGATACAGTTTACTTGATTTTTTTCACTATAAAGTGTTTTCCATCCTGAATGGGGTGTGGTGTAAAGGGCACTGAATGAGCTGAACAACAAAATGCTTGATAGAGTTCAAGGAGTGTGGAAGTGGTTCAAGATCAAGGGAGTGTCCCACAAGACTTTAAAGACTGACAAATGGATTGCTGCATGACAGGCTTTCATAGGTATAAAAACCATCCTGCTGGGTCAGTCTTAATATCCATCTAGTACAGCATTCTGTGGCCACTAGAAACTCAGATGCACAGGGAATAAAGGTGATAAGCCTTCCACAAGTACGATGTGTACGATACTAATTGACTCTGAGGATTATGGAGGCTTCATCGAGCTGTCGTGGTTAATAGCTGTTGATATCCTTCATCAATTGGTCCCATCCTTTTTAAAAGCCCTATATATATTCCATTTCATATTCATTTGCACACACAGATATACACAACAATATGGGAGCTGGTTTATCTATGGTGTAATATCCATGCAGTAGGGGATATCATTCCCATGCTTGTGTGTGGTGTGTGTGTGTGTGTGTGTGTGTGTGTGTGAGAGAGAGAGAGAGAGAGAGAGACTAAGGAAATGGTCATTATCACATATTGAGGTAATAGGGCAATAGCCTACTTCATCAGATGCACCAAATGGACAATGGAGGGACTGGATATTATATATACATGGATTGGTAGGCAGGGTGGTAGAATCTGTTTTTCAAGGGGAAATTGAAAGAGAAGAAATATATAACACTATTAGGCATACTTAAAACAACACCATTAATTAGTAATTTCCAAACTGCCCTGATGTTGTGAGAACCAAAATTGTGAGAATGAAAGGCTCTTCTGATTCCAAAATACCCATGCACAGAGGACGTGCCTGCTGAATTTCTGCATGATTAACTGCTCTTGCATTTTCTCTTCTCAACTTCCAGTGGGGTTGCGAAACTTCTGCATCAGGTGTGATTCCTCAGTCACTTCCAATGTAAAGACACAACAGAATGACTTGCTCGCAATGGAGGCTGCCTTTTCTATGTCTGCATGAGACACTGCTTTTGCTTGCCTCTTTTCAGTCAGGAACCATTACCCAATTCAGGGACTTAAGGAGAAATATAAGTGGCCACCTCCGAGTGCAGGTAGCTGACAGGAGCTTTGCCTCCAGTTTTAACTCAGAAAAAAGGTGTGCCTCACCTATCAGAAGCTTGAGAAAACAGCCATGCATGAATCAACGGAAGTTAAAGTACCGCACTAGGAGCTGACAAGCCCATGGATATGGCTAAGTCCAGAAATGCCCAGTCTTTGTAAAATGGGTCTCATTGTTCATAGCATCCAGTATGTCTATGATTAGTCAAGGGAGGCATGAATTCTGAATCAAGATTTGGCTTTGGATCCAATGTGAATCGGGCATTCTTCTAATCAGTCCAAGCCAAATTGTGCTGTTTTCCAAACACGGGTCTGAACTGAACTTTGCGTCAGAGCACATCCCTAGTACCTAACAACGAGTATGAAAGTCTGTCAGCTTTAAAGTACCACCCATCACCCACCCATTTCCAGTTTGATGTCATTCATTCTAGATAAAAGTGAGAGGAACTTGGCTTTACTTTGGGGCAACATCCTCAAGCACTATACACACTACAAATACTATAAACTGTATGGGCAAAGTATGTTTTTGAAAAGAATGCTATAAGTTTGCAGGGGGTAATGAAGGTACTCCTTGCCAAAGATGTGCTATTTATCCTAAGGCTGACCCATATCTCATTGGCTTCGTGTGAATTTCTGCACCCACAATGGTACTACCTAATTGTATCCCAGCTAAGTGATCCAGAAAGATACAATGGTTGGTGATACTGGAAGTCATTGAGAGGTCCAGGAGAATTGGCAGGGTTGCATTCCCGTTGGCCATCTCCCAGTGCAGGTCATCCAAGGCAGTTTCAGTTCCAAAAGCAGGCTGAAAACCAAACAAAAAAAGATCTAAATCCAAGGGAATGGTCATTGCATGTCCATAATCAAATTGAGAAAATCTTGTTTTTTCTTCAGGCATCATAGCCTATCCTACCCTCCAGTTTTGGGTGGGTATCACCGCTTTGTTCATCCTGGAAATGATAGCAGGATTACTGCTTCCCCAAATTTATGGATGGAAAGAGACTAAGAATGGCTTGTTCAAGAATGGGCCACCTCCCCCTTCCATTGTTGTCCCTATACCGATCATCTATGAATCACAGAAGCATAGCAGGTTAATTTAGTCCCATAATTCCATACACTGAGTATTTTTAGTAATATTGCTTTAAAATAAATGAGCAATCCTATGGCCCCTAAACAGAGTCTGGGGCGGGGGATTGGAATAGTTTGGATTCCTGGATCCGAGGTCGGAGACCGTGCTCCAACTTCAGACCCAGGAGTCCAAGCTCCCCACCACCTCCCCTTTGCAGTCAGCATGGAGAGAACAGTGCTGGCTGCCTCTCTGAGGTTGCAAAGGTGACCTGAAAGGGAAGAGAAAGGGGGTGTTTCCATTGGTGGGGAGGGGGGACAGCTTACACAATATCTCCCTCCCCCTCCCCAGCGTGTTAGCTAGATGGGCGAAAAAGCCCATCTAGCTAACTTGTGGAGCAGGAGATGCTCTGCTGCACCTCCCACTCTGCACTGAATAACCATAAGCCTTCAAGTTCAGAGGTGTACAAGTATCAAGGGCAGATCTGATAGGATTGCACCCTAAAGCCAATGGGCAGAGAAAATGATTCTCCTGTTTAATTTCTGCATGTCAGACTGTTGCTAAATATGTAGGAGCATGGTCTGTTTAGAGAAGGGAAGGACGCTGTGGGTGAATTGGGATTTGAATCCAACTCTTCTGTATCCATTGGATCACACCAGATTTCACGTTGTGCTGGCTTAGAGTACAATGAGGCCCACATAACTATCTAATGTTGCTGATGAATGGGATCTGTCTTAGAAGGCAAACAGTTGAAGGCACAAACTAATTATCTGATCAGCTCAGGCCAGGCGTTCATTCTATGCCAGGTCATTCCCCACCCACCCTTTCCCTTTCCCTCTCTCTCCCTCCCCCCCTCTCTCTTTCCCTCCTTTGTGAATCACGATGCCTGCCAGTTGCCTCCATGAAGCCTTCCAGTCCTCTCTCTCTCCCAGACAATTAGCAAAGTGTTTGGTCTTCTGGTTCGGATGAATAATTAATTTGCCCACTTTGTGAATGATTCATAGACCATATGCCAGGGTGGCAGGATGCATATGGATGTGTGTGTGTTTGTGTGACACAGTCACCTTATGCAAGGATCGCCATTGGGACCTTTGCTCTACTTCCTCCTCCTGCCAAATGGAGGAGGGAGTAGAGCAATGTGCTTCGGGCGGCCTCCGTTTTGTACCTCTGCTCCTGCGCCTTTAACGATAGCTAGATCCACAGGTACTAGCACGTGATCATGCTAATCTTCATGCCTGAAAGAACAGCTTTGCCTGCTGATTTCTGCCGATCAAAATGTTGCTTAAAGGCACCGAAGTAGACTAGGCTGTTGTTGCCTTATTCAGTTGGTGTCCCTAGATATGCTGAAGGCCTTGCCTGGACTGATTGGTGGAGAGTAGGAATTAGTGTATTATTAAAAGGTGGGCTTCTGTGTATCAGAAGTGTTGCTGGGTGGGTGTCTCCCTCTGTTCGCCCCAGGTGAATTTGGTTGCTGTCCTTGAGTGCCTTTGATAGACAAGCTGAACCAACAATTCCCCATGCTTTATATTCCAACAACTTTCTGAATTCTCTGTTTTATTTCTTTATTTTGTGTATATCCTGTTCTTCCTCCAAAGAGCTCAGGGTGGCTCCTCCCATTTTATCCACACAACAACAATGCAAGGTAGGTTAGGCTGACGGATAGTGGCTAACCAAAGTTACAAGTGAGCATGGCTGAATGAAGATTGAACCTGGTCTCCCTGGTCCTACTATCCAACACTTTTGCCATTATGCAATGCTGGCTTCCAGATTTCTCTTATTTACAGCTCTTTCTGACCCCTTTCAGACAAGGATACAATTTCAGAGGACAGGAGGAAGAAGGATTCAGCTAAGTCTTAGATACATTTAAGTTGTGCATTTTATTTGTAAGAGTCTTAATATTATGTGTATAACTTCATCAAAATAGGAGAATTTTTTTTGTGCTTCATAATAAATATAGCAATATTTTGGGCAGCAAGACTACCTTATGCCAGTCCTTTTCCAGCTTCACTGGCTGCCTGTCCAGTTCCAGACCCGATTCAGAGTGCTGGTATTTACATTCAAAGCCCTAAACAGCTTGGGGCCAGGTTATCTGAAGGAACACCTTCTCCCATATGTACCTGCCCAGACCCTAAGATCATCCTTGGGTGTCTTCTCCGTGAGCCCCTGCCAAAGGAAGTGAGACAGGTGGCTACCAGGAGGAGGGCTTACTCTGCTGTGGCACCCCAGCTGTGGAATGAGCTCCCTAGACAGGTTTGCATGGCACCTACGTTATACTCTTTTTGACGCCAGGTGAAGACCTTTTTATTTTCCCATTATTTTAACAGTTTACCATCTTAGTCTTTTAACTTTGCTGTTTTAAGTCTGTATTTTAAATCTGTATAGATCTCTGCATTGCTGCTCAGTTTTATCCTGGTTGTGCTTTTATATCGTACTTTTATGTTGTATTCTATACTATTGTTTTATACTTTGATTTGTATTTGATGGTTTTAACTCTTGTGAACCGCCCAGAGAGCTTTGGCTGTCGGCCGGTATAGAAATGTAATAAATAAATAGTAAATAAATTTTCAAATTTTTATTTATTTATTTACAATATTTATGTGCCACTCCCAATCCAAGGATTTCATAGCAGTGAATAAATAGAACAAAACAATAAAAACAATAAAATCACGTTAAAATTACATTTTTAAAAGAACAAAGCTCAGATAAAACCACAGCTGGTCATTCAGGGAAAGCTTCTTGGAACAACAATGTTTTGAGGAGGCACCGGAAGAATACAATGTTGGCACTTACCTGACCTCCAGAGGCAGGGAATTCCATAGGGAGTGGGGCCATCACACTGAAGGATCTTCTCCTGGTGGATTCCAATCAGACCATAGGTCCATGTGGAAACACCAGGAACATGCCCTCAGATGACCTCAGTGACTGGGCAGGTTGATAGGGGAGAAGGTGCTCTCTCAGGTATCCTGAACCCAAATTGTTTAGGGCTTTTTACACTAGTACTAGAACCTTAAACCTGGTGGGTAGCGAATAGGCAGCCAGTGCAGTTCCCTCGGCAAAAGTGTTGCAAGCTGAAAAGGGGCCGCTCCTGACAACAACCGAGCAGCTGCATTCTGCGCTAGCTCCAGCTTCCAGAGCAGCTTTAAGGGCAGCCCCTCATAGAACATATTGCAGTAATCCAGGCTTGCCTGTACCACCATAGCCAAGTTATCCCTGTCCAGGAGAGGCCATAGCTGGCAAACCAAGCAAAGCTAGTAAAGGGTACTCTGAGCTGCCGCAGCCACTTGAACCTCTAGCAACAGAAATGGATCTAGGAGTACCCCCAAACTCGATCCAGAACCCCAATCCAGAACAGGAACCACCCACCCACAGGGCTTCCATCTTGCCAGGATTCAGTTTCAGTTTATTGGCCCTCCTCCAGCCCATTACTGAGTCTAGGCACTATCCAGGACTTGTACAGCCTCACCTGATTCAGATGTCACAGGGAGATAGAACAACCTATGTGCTTTTATATGCCTACTCAGTACACATAGGCCTAGTTTATTGTTACAATAATAGTCGCTCAGGATGTACAACCTGTGAGTTCACAAGAAATCTAGATTTTCCAGAAGAATAATCACATATGGTCTGAAACACAAATGGGGGGGGGGGGGTACCTTCTACCAAATGATGCCTCTGTTACCAGTTTGGTAATTTGTGTGTCGCTCAAGCAAGCCAGAAAAGCAAATGTATTGTCTGTAGAGATTGGTGTACAAGAAGACTGCAAGAGTCAATGGGGCATCCCCTTAATTATTTGGGGATATATTTGCTTCATTCACACTATAAAATTGCTCTTTACTTTTTGGGGTTGCTGTTGTTGTTTGTTACTAGTCTTTATGATTTTTTTCTTTTATTCAACAATTAGCAATGCACTGTACCATAATGAGCAGAAGTGCATGTAATAATTAGGAACATACAAAGAATAGCACAGCAAAAAGTGGGGGGGGGTGCGTGTGTAAGGATCATACAGACTGAGTGAATTGCTCTCCTGAGGCCCAGCCTCAACTCCAAGACACAAAAGATGTTACTGTGGGGCATCGATTGTCTGATCCAGGCCAGCCACAGTAAGAGTATACATGCTCTGGGAAACCACAGCTAATTGCAGCTTCAATTTTGTATGTAGCAAAAAACATCTGTGTACAGTACAATCAATATGGATTACAATCTATATGTGGTTTCATGTTACTATCCACCCAGAAGTGCTTTCCTTGTGTTCTTTGATGTAGGAATTTTGTAACTTGTGAAATGGCCTTGGAGATCTCATGAAAGATTTGAATTGCAGGGTAAAAAGCAAATATGAAAAACTTGTTAACTAAGAGGTAAAATGAGAGGTTTGGAGGAGGAGTACTGGGGGAGGGGATCATTTCTTTTTCACAGCTCCAGTCACAGCTCAGACAGAACTGTTAGTATTTTTTTTTCTGATTTAAAAAAACCTGCTAGAAAAGGTGAGATCAGCTGACACAGTCGCAGCATCACCCGCCTTTGATAGAGGTGTCAAAAAGTGTTAGGAGGGGATTTAACAAAGTTACAGGATGTTGTCTGGACCAAAACCTTCCAGAGTACAAAGAATGTTTGATATTATAAGGAGCTTTTGTTTTGGGTCCTCTCCAAACATCTCCCTCCCGTATTTTAAAGCTGACTTTGTTTTACGACTCTGTGGTCTTTCCTTATCTCTAATTTTCTGTCTGTCTTTCTGAGTCCCATTATGTCTCAACTATTATTTCTGCAATGTGTTTAGAGCATTTTTTCTGGGTATTTTCACATGTGATGTGGAGATATTTGGAACCCTTATCAGGAATTTTGCTAATTGTACTGTAATTTTCCTTACATGTTCCAACTGACTTCCCTCCCCGCTCCCGAATTCATGTAGAATTTAGCTTTTTGCAAATTTTGGGTAGCAACCGGTAAGGCAACCTGTTATGCGCTTAACCTCCTCCCGCGTATAGTGATTTGCTGCAGTTCATGCAATTTATACTGCAGATATGACACCAACATTAGCCAGAATGCTCATGCATGTTATGGCCAAACTACATGTTACATTAATCATGCAGTTTGCCCTTAAGTGCTGGTTCTTCTTTCACAAATATCCTGAATTGACCCCTGATCTAGAAATAGGGGGTCTTTAATCATTGCTCCCTTGCTGTGATCCTGATATGTCACCCCTGTGCCTGCTATTTACGTAGGGGAAAAAACTTCCCAATCTAAATCGAAACCATAGGGGGCAAAGTCGTCTACCCTCATGCCAAGGCCCCAGTCTGGATTTGGGGCCCTGCTCTCGTTATTTGTGTGTGTGTGTGTGTGTGTGTGTGTGTGGTGGGGAATCCGGACTTACGGTGCTATGTGTCTTCCTTTAAACAGGATAGGCCCCTATTATAAGAGGTCATCTATGTGAAGGGATGCCCGGCCCAAGTCTGATTTAAAGTTAAAGAACCTTAGGAAGGAAGAGCAGGGCTTTGAAGTTGCACATGAGCACTTAACACCTGGGGAACAGACTGCGCAAGCCTACAGGTCACGTGGCCACAGTCTTCCCCACGGTTGTGAGATGTATTGCATTTCTTTTTAAATTACAGTACTTATTTCTAATTTTGCATATATACATATATACATATAAATTAGCATACGGACATTTAATGCAAAGCAGCACTCTCTTTTTCCCTCTTCTTTGGTGACGGGTAAGTGGCCTCCCTACATTTTCAGAGCAAACCACCATAAAGTTTGGCCCTTACATATGCCTCTCAGCTGCTTTCTCTTCTGCCACAGCAACAAACAAACATTTGTATTCAATATTTTTTTTAAAAAATACACTGTTGGTTAAGGTCATCTTATGTTTACTTAAGCTCCACAAAGCCACAAAATTGAAGGGAATCTGATGCCTTAACTGGCTTATCCCATCATCAGTGACGGTGTTGTGCAACGTCACAAATTGTACTCACTTAAAACTTACCCTTCATGCACCCACATGGATGCCCCACATCCTCCTGATACTGTATTGTTTTATGAACCATCTGAGCCTTACTGTTTTGCTAGAGGAATCCTCCTTTGAGTAGACTCATACCAATATGTTGCTGACATCAGTAGCTGGAAGGGTGGGTTAAACGGTGTGAGGGAGCCCTCTTCTAGTGGTAGCTAGCTGCTTCATGAGGCAATAGAGGACAAAGACAGCATGGGGGCATCTTTGCAGACCAGGGAAAAGTGTCAGTGCATTGAGGGTAAGCTGTAAGCAAACACAATTTCTGACATTGCACAACAAAATCGCTGATCACTGGCATGTCAGTTAAGTAATGATTTTTTTTTAGTTTTAAAATAATAATTGAATATATTAAGTAACTGTGTGCGCATTACAGCAGTACACTTTTTTTAAAAAAGCATTCAGTCCTGGCAATAATTAAATCAACGTTCCTTCTTTTTTAATTAACGAGAAAACATATGTGAGAATGAGCACAGCAGCATTTAAATTTAATATATATTTTCCATCCTTGAGCCCTGCATGAGAAGCACCATGAAAGCAGCTTCCTAGCAAGCCGGCAATTTGGGTTCCAAAGTGCATCTGGATGTGCAAACCCTATTTAAATCCCAATGCCTAGCCGGGGGCTATTTCACAGGGGACACCACGCTATTTGTTGTACATGGGGAGTGAGTATCCCCCATTTAGATGTACTGCATGGGATCAAGCTAAAGAAAAAACCTGACCCCATAAAACTTTGTTCCTGGAACTTCCTACCGTGACTGTGGCGTGGCTCCAACACAACAATACAATATAAAATAAGTTTTCTCCAAATATGGCAACCTTATATATTGACACTTTGAAAATATTGTCCTTTTAGCTCTAATAAATATCTAGGCCCACTTAAATTTTGACATATTCTTGACTCAAATCATCTCTCTCTCTCTCTCTCTCTCACACACACACACACACTTCTCAGGTGGCCTTTTTTAGAAAGTTGTTTTCTTCCAATTATTTCACTATTCTCTTGCTTAAAACATTTTAGCTCCATTCTCATAGAGTGGTGGAATAATGCAAGGTTTTAAGTATCTAATAAAAGATATAAAATGGAAAAAGATCATCTCTGTTTAGCTTGTTCTTTATCATTCATCTGATTTTGCAATTCGTTCTGTTTGGTTCAGACTCTGATTAGATCACCTGTCTGGGCATTAAGAAAGCGCTATGTAGAATGCTGCCAGGTTAAGTGTGCTATCAGGCACTGAATTCATGCTTCATGACAATCTCAACTTTTATTTTTAAAAAGCAAGTTTGTGAGGCTATGCTTGATAATGCTGCCTGGGGAGCATTTGAAGAATTTGAAGAAAAATCTGGATTTTTTTCCCATCCTCCCCCCACCCAAAGGGCAGCTCTACTTTATAGTCAATGGGAATTAACAAAAATGCTTACAGCAACGTCATTTTTACAGATAAAGAGCTGGAACTTGGCAGCATGATAGCTCTTAGGTAGGGCTTTAGCCATGCCAAATTTGAAGCAGATCTGTTCATCTATGAATTTTTAGGAATTTTTTTAATGTTTGAGGTTTTAAAAATATTATTTTTAAAAAACAACACTGAAGCCATACCCTTCAAACTCAGGTTGTCAAACCTCCCCTTTGGGGTCTTGCACCTTGAGCAGTTTCAGCCCTTGGCATCAAGGGGATCTCAAGTTATTAGCTAAGACGTGCTGGGCGGGCACAGCACCTTTCCTGTTGCTGATTTGGTGGGCAGTCTGGAGCTCAGCAGAGGTGAGGCATCCACAGATCAAAATGTGGGAAAGGAGAGGTCAGTCAAAGCAGCCCACAGGGCAAAACAGAATGGGCCAAAGGCCTTTTTCTCAGAGTTCCACATCATGGGTGATGAAGGGTCATCCTTAGAGGAAAAACTCTCACAACCAACGGCGAGGTGCCAGTCAAGAGAGAGGCTCTCATCTTTGCAGATGCCCTGTTGCTGCGGATGTTGGAACTTGGCATGTCATTGCTTCGCTTTGCTACCCCTTCCCTTCCTCTTCCCTTTGTTCACTTGTGACCTAGGCTCTGTCTGCACTGCTGGCATGCAATGCAGAATGTTTGAAGTTCGTGTCAGAGAAAAATAGATAGATATGTGGCTTCAGCTGGCTAGCATATCTCTTAAAGACAGAGTTAGACTGAAGACACAACTCAGAGATGGCTGTAGCTTAGCCCTGAGAGGCTGGCATGCCACACAGAGCCTTTCAAGGGCATCTCAGAGTACAGTGTTGGTGCAGGCAGAAGTGAGAAGTGTGGATGGGCGAAGTAGTGTCTGCTGCCCATAACACCCACCCTAATGTTAGAGTAGAGAAACTTGTGACAATCATATACCAGTTTTTTAAAAAATTGAACTTTAAAAATAAAAAAGCTAGCCAGCCGGCAGCAAGCCCTGTTCAGCAGCACCTTGCAGCGGAGTGAGGATACAATCAGAAAAGATATTGGAAGGAAGGAGAGAATGTATCACACAGAGTATAGCAAGAAAGTACAGCAAAAGCTACAAAAGTAGGAGTGAGTGAAGTAAGACATCCATTCATTTGATGTCTCACTTGTTATTTCAGTGATTTTAACATTAAGATGTTATGTAGAACAGATTTTTCTTCTGTACTGTAAAATCAGACATGTGACAAGCCTAGTTCAGGTGCCCCCCCCCCCCCGGTGCTGGACATGCCCCCTGGGGGCGGACATGTTGGTAGGGAAGCCCCCTTGGTGGCTGACCGTGTTGTCCTCCTTTTTGATTTCCAAAATAGGGTCAGCCTATCAGCTCTTTGCCCCTTCCCATTACTGGCTGAAGCAGGATAAAGAAGGCAAAATAGGTAAAATTGCAGAATTATGCAAAATCACAAAAATCATGCACATATTCTTGCCTAATTTATACAGGCAACTTATTCAGTTCTTCATAATGCAGAATTTAGATTTTACTTAAAGCATACAGAACTCTGGCATTGGGGTACCTTGGCTCACTTTGGCATTGAGGCAGTTTCAGTCTATGATTGTGATGGCTATTCCCTGTTGCTTATTTCCCTACATGTAATATTCAAAGGTACAATACTTCTAACCTTGGAACCTTGGCTTGCCATGCCTAATATCCACTGATAGGTCTACCATCAATTTTCCTAATGGTTTCTTTAAAAAAGGGGGGAGCAAGTGCTCATTCAAATTAGAATGGGGTGTCAACATATGCCTGCTTGTAGAATGAAATTTTGTAATTATTTTTTAAAACACTTGTGTATAAATAAAAGTGCAGTTTAATGTCATCCACACCATCCATTCCACACACACACTGGCACATTTCTCATGTCTGTGATTGCTTTCTAATCTAGAACTCCAGCACATCAGCGTTTTATCGCACCTTCGTCCTGCCTTGTTTACCAGTTTGCCCTGCGACACCCATACAATGTCGTCCCTGTCCTGTAGTCATCTTGCATCTTCCCCTCCATTTTCCGTGTTTGTCTGGGGCAGGGAAAGTGTGGCATTTTTTCTCTACACGGGATCAAACTGCTCTTCCATCCCTGTGTATTGCCGTCCTCACGCTATGTCACAACGACCCGCTTTTGTGGAGGTGTGTTCATCGAAGGGCAATCTTGCTGATGAAAGAGGAGGGTGTGCAGAGCTGCTCGAACGAACAGACTTGTGGTGAGTCGCACGAACGGATTCCACTCCTCCAACCTCACTCTCATTGCTCTTTCATTGCTATTTCTCCCCCTTGAAAGGCAGAAGCGGCACTTAATCGACCAAACGCTGAATCGTTAAAACAGTAGACAACAAAACCAGAACTGAGGGGGGGAGGGGCCCATGTCCATCACAATGTCCATCACAATGTCCATCAACCACAAGAACCAATGAAGTGGAGGGGGGAGGAAAAAGGGTGTGGTGTGGCGAGCGCAATATCAAATGAGCCGGCGCAGGTCAAATGGTAAACAAGGCTAAATAACACAACAACTCACGCATGTGAAAGTGACCAGCGCTTGACACATTAATGAAATGGAGGTGGAAATCGTGGATGCATACCAGGAAAAAAAGTAGGTGTGATGGAGCTCCTATTGCACCTTTTTAACTTTTGTGTCTTTTCCTCAACCCATTTCTGCTTTAATTGGCATTATTGAAATAGGTCCCAGTTGCAACTTTCTGTTTTGATTTCTTCTTTTTCTAAAGGAGTTACAGCATGCCTTTTGTACCTATCTGGCCTATAAAAAACACCCTCATACTCTCTCTTTTGGCACTTAAGATGAAAAGGCATGAGATCACTGAGATTTTAATAGCTCAAACCTGGCTGTATTTCCAAATTAAATTGGGTGGTGAGATGTAATTTTAATGTGGGCCTCTATCTAAAAATAAGAAAAAAATATTTATTTTTAATAGAATCAGCCCATATGAAGTGAGTTTCTTTTAATTTCTAGATGGGTGTGGGCTTATTCTACAAATTGTAGTTGGATGAACCAGTGGTTATGGATGTACAACAGCACCCACAAGAAATGTTGCCAGTTTCATCAATACATTTTGGTTCTCCTGAAATTTCTTGGATCTTCTTCCCGAGCATTTTGATTTGGCTAATGTTTACTGCTAACTCTGATCCTGAGTCTTGTCAATTTTTTCCACTGTGCGACAAGTTTCTTCCTTAAACTGGGACTCCCAATACAACATTCAATGCTGATGAGGGGTTGAAACTGATGCCCACACAGGTTGACCAGCAACTCTCATTGATGTTTTCTGGGAGTTCCAGGTAGTGAAGGGGAGAACACCTCAGGATATCAACACTTTTTTCCCCTTTCCTTGAAATCCCTCAGATGTTCTACCTAAGCAGGAACTTCCACATTCACCTCAAAATTCTGTGGCAATTCTGCCAATGACCCATCAGATCCAGCTGTTTCTGATTGATGGTTCAGATAACTTGTGCCAAATAGCCATTATGTGGCCAGGTTGGATCTAGTACAACATAATCATCCTCCCCCTCCCCCCAAAAAGCTTATAGGAGAAAGATGAAGGCATATGAAAACCCTCCTCCAGTTCTCTTGGGAACACAGGAGGAGACATATTACCTATTCTTCCAATTTAATAGGCTGTCATACTAAAACTGAACAGTCTAGGCTTTACTCACTGTAGTACACTTCAGACATTTTAGCAGGTGGATATATTCTTTGCACACGAAAATTTGCTTCCTGATCTGGAAGTCAAGCCCCTTCAGGCTACAAAGTCTCCTGCATTGTACTAACAGTCTATAATAATTTGCTTACTTAACCTATGGTTTAGGAATCACAACCAATATTGTCTGACTGAAAATATGTTTAAGTTTTGTTTCTTGTGCTGTTTTGCAAATGAACCATTTTTGTTGCCTTGATTCTGGCAGTAAAACAAGGCCCCCTCCACAAGGATGCGCTTTTGCGCCCGGTTCCGGGATTATGCGCATTATCGTGGAGGCGCATTTACGCCTAATCCCTCTGCACGGGAGGCGGCGAGAGGCGGCGAAGTGCATTAATTCATGTCCAAAAAGCGCTTTAGAAGACGTTAACGCGCATAATCGCTTGTTCACACTGCGATAATGCGCTTTAACGGCCGGAGAAAAATAAAAGTCGCTATTTAACGCGCATTTGAAAATGCGCATTATTGGGGAAATAACGCGCCTGTACGCCCGTTTTGCGCTCCGCTGGTGTGGAGGTAAAATTTATAATGAGCCTCTAAGGCTCATTAAACGTCTCGTATGGAGGAGGCCCAAGAGAGAGCTGTTGCCCATTGCTAGAATCTGGATGGTTGCTAATTCATATGCTGATCCACGCAAGTGGTATTTCTGTATGGACCTGTCTTGTCTGGGGAGTCTGATAGCAGCCCGGAGACTCCTGAGGCAATTACATGGGTGCTATTTCATGGGTGAACCCACACTGTTAATGGCTGGTTGATGTCTTGAACGGTATATACTGTTGAGACATTTCATATGTTAATTCCAGCATTTTGTTCTGCATCGTTTCAGATTCATTTCTGCATTTTTTCTCCTCTCCTTGACCTCTGTCTTACTTCGTTTTGATATATTTTGATCTATTTTGTTAAAGTTGATGGGGTTTTTTTAAAATAACTTTCTCACACTGCAAATATTTTAACATGGCAAAGATAAAATAGTCAAAAGAACTTGCAAGTTGTTTTCATGTGATTTCACTATCAGTTTTTTTTTCCTGGTAGTAGTTTGAGTTTGTAGGAAATGGAGACCAGAATGCTATTCAAATGAAAATATTTTTACTACTATGCCGAGTTCAGGCATTGATCCATTGCCATATTGTGATGTTCACAAAGCTGCTCTGAAATCCAAGAAAAAATATTTAAACAGGACAATAGGCATTCTGAAAAATGCAGGTTGTGGTACTGGGTACAGGGTTCAGCTTCCTGATATTATTTATTTATTTATTACCTTTTTATACTGTCCAATAGCCAAAGCTCTCTGGGCAGTTCGTAACCATTAAAACCATAAAATACAGCATGATAAACATTTAAACTTACAGAATAAAACCAGCAGCAGTGTAAAGGATTAAAAATACAGTAACAGATGTAAAAACAACAGAAACTGAGAGACTAAAATAAGTTTGGGGAAATAAGAAGGTCTTCATCTGATGCCAAAAACACCACAATGTGTGGTGAGCCTGTCTGGGGAGGTCATTGCACAACCGGGGTGCCACAATGGAAAAGGCCTTCTCCTTAGTAGCCACCTGCCTTACTTCATTTGGTAGAGGCACTTGGAGAAGGACCTCTGAAGATGATCTTAGAGTCTGAGCAGATATATAAGAGAGGAGACAATCATTAAAGTAACCTGACCCCAAGGCATTTAGGGCTTTCGGTATTAATACCAGCACTTTGAATTGGGCCTGGAAATGGACTGGCAGCCAGTGCTGATGAAAAAGTACAGACATAATATGATCATGTTGGCCAGTCCCTGTTAACAATCTTGCTGCCCCATTTTGGACCAGCTGAAGTTTCCAGACCATTTTCAAAGACAGCCCCACGTATGACATATTGCAGTAATCCAGACGAGAGGTTACCAGAGCATGGATAACTATAGCTAGGCTATCTCTGTCCAGACATAGTTGGTATATCAGCCTAAGGGTGCCTCTACAAGAGCGATTTAAAGCTCTTTCAAGGCGCATTAAAATTTTTACCTCTACAAGAGCGGAGCGCAAATTGGGGGTCAAGGCTCTTTTTCTGTGTGATTATGCGCATTATCGAATGCACGTTAAATAGCGAGTTTTAATTTACCGCAGCCGTTAAAGCGCCTTATGTCCATGTAAACAAGCGATTCTCCGCATTAAACACCTCTAAAGCACATTTCATACAACCGGTAAGGCAACCTGTTATGCGCTTAACCTCCTCCCGCGTATAGTGATTTGCTGTAAAAGCAATTGCGAGAAGATGCGCATAATTGGACAACCAGGCGTCAAACCAAATTCTTGTAGAGGGGACCTAAGCTGATAAAACATGATGAGCTGGGCATTGTGATCCAAACGCATCTGGAGAGAATCGGTTAGGGGAGGCTCTCGGGTGCATTAGGGCCAGAATTAAGGGGGCTGGCTATTTTGTAACTTTTGAGCTTTTGCTGTTTGTTGATGAACCTCTCTACCCCTGAAACTCTAGGCCCAGCCAGCTTTTGCCAATTTAAGGCACCAGGTGTCACCCCACCCCCATTAGACTCCAGCCTCACCCTTTACCTCTCAGATTCAACCCCAAATCTCAAGGTCTGAGGCTCTGTAGACCTGACAACCCTAATGTTGGCCCCTTGGATGGTACCGAAAAGCGGCCTCCTCACCTTATCCATGATAGGGCTGCCTCTGCTTTAAGACTATAGTTGCTAGTAAAACTCATGCAAACACTCACGCAGAATTAGATACAGGGGATTGTGCCATCAGAAGCAATTAAGCAAAGCACATCTACCTAGAGCTGTGGGTCTCTTTGACTGAATGAGACCCCAGGTCAGCAAGCACTAAAGCCTGTGCCCAGTTGAGATCCATGGAACTCCTTTTGCGCTTAAGCAGGGCACATGGGCTGCCGCTTTGCACACCCACTGTGCTGTGGCGTCAGAAGAAAGTGCTCCGTGCCGCTTGCTTGCTCTCAACATATTAAAAAAGGTATAGGGGCATGTCTGCAGTACAGACGTCAACCGTGGCCTCCAACGTTTCAGAGAAGAGGGACACGTTTATCTACATAAAATACCCCTATGCTACGAGCTGAACACTTCATATACACACAGCCACAGAACGAACACCCACCCACACACCCATGCACACACCAGTGTGCATTGCTGAAAGCCTTCCGGAGCACATTTGATAGTAAACGGTTTCCTTATTTAAAACTTAAGCATGTTTGATAGAATATTTAATCTCACAATAGATCTGATTTTACTTAATTATAGAATAGCTGTAACTTAAACACAGCCAGCAATATTTACTATATTAATAGCAGTTAGGAGAAGAAAGGGGAACTGGTGCACATTTTAATGTTGTTGTTTTAACAACATTAAAAAAGGGAACCCCAAACTGTCTCCCCCCCCCCCCGAAATAAAATGGGGACTGTAATTTACCAGGAACAGACATAAGAAAATAGGGACTGCTGGAACATATACTTAAATTAGCTCAATGGGCATTCTTTTTCCCCAGGGCAGTACTCTGGGGACTGTAGTTCTTTGCAGAGAAACAGGGATCTTGCAGAGAAGACATAGAATCCTCATGAAACTACAGTTTCTAAGGTCCTTTGGGGGATGAAATGATGGTAAACTGGTCTACAGCTGATAGCATTTGTACGTTGGATCTGCCCTTAGAGGTTAGGGCTGAGTCACCTTCCCAGGCAGTCTGGGATTTTAGCACTTTTGAGAACTCTGCTGCATGGAGGACCGGGTTGGATTTGTCTCTCTGACCTCAGTAGTCTATCAGACTAGAGAACACCCATTGCAATTTTCAGCCTCTTTATTCAGAAGTTAGTCCCACTGAATTCAGTGGGATTTCTCCATAGCCCAAATTCTACAGTAGTGGAGAGAAGGACAGTTGTGGCCAGCAGCCAAACAGGTGTATCACTAGAGGTTAATCCTGCCATAGTCCTTCTCTGCGTTATGCTCTTAAAGATACAGGACTTCTGGGCTGATTTTAGATTTGCCCATTTGGCTGTGGTTTGTTGAATTTTTGGCATTTCATTGCCTTTTTCTCTTACTCCAGTTTTTTTTTCCTTTTGTAAACTTTGTGTTGGTGATAGTCAATAATATTACTGTAAACTTCTTTGGAAGCCAGTTTGGCTGAAAAGTGGGGTAAAGTGGCAGTCCTATTTGGGGACCCAGAGGAGCTGGCTGCCAGTCCTATCCTGGGGTATTAGTTGTATGCATATGTATTTTTCAAACTGTGTGTTGCTGGTTTATGGACTGTAATAAAGATTTGATTGATTGATGGCTGCCAGTCCTAGTGGTCCAGAAGGAAGTGCATGGACCAAAGCAAGGTTCAGAAGGGCCAAAGGCAGGTGTGTAGCCAAAGCCAGGCAGGGGTCAAGATCCAAGGTAGCAATCAGGGAGAAGGAACAGAAACGTAGGAGTCTCCAAATTGAGCTAGATTCAGAATTAAAAGACATTCTTTTGTTTCCTGATGTAATAGCCCCCAGGGGCATTGTTAGGAGTGGGCTCACCCGGGCACAGGCCCCGGATCTTCTGAGCTGTGCCCCGGATCTTCTGAGGTGCCCCAATTGCCATCATCTGCCTTAATGCAAGCCTGCTTCTTCCCTCTAAGCCTAGTAACCTTGCAGTTACTTAGGCCCCCTCCACAAGGATGCGCTTTTGCGCCCGGTTCGGCGATTATGCGCATTATCACAGAGGCGCATTTACTCCTAATCCCTCTGCACGGGACGCGGCGAGAGGCGGCGAAGCGCATTAATTGATGTCCAAAAAGCGCTTTACAAGAAGTTAATGCGCATAATCGCTTGTTCACATGGCGAAAATGCGCTTTAACGGCCGGAGCAAAATAAAAGTCGCTATTTAACGCGCATTCGATAATGCGCATAATCCGGGAGATAACGCGCCTCTACGCCCGTTTTGCGCTCCGCTGGTGTGGAGGTAAAATTTATAATGAGCCTTCAAAGAGCATTAAACCTCTCTTGTGGAGGTAGCCTTAGGAGGGTTTAGGACTCATTCCCATAGCAGACCAATAGGAATGTAACATGAATGCATCAGCCTTTTAAACTAGAGGGGAGACTGCCACCTTTCTTTCCACAATCTATTCATTGTTTCCCCTCCCCTCTCCCCCTATTTTTCTGCTCTTGCATGCCCACTCTTGGGAGCTTGCTTGCAATGACGTTTTGAAGAGAGAGAGGGAAGGGCAGGAAGTGCTCCATGTCAAATACTGGTATTTCACACAGCATATATGATTTTACTGCCCCAAACTGGAACCCTTGGCTTTTGTGGAAGTTGGCTTGGCTTCAGCACAGCAAAGGGTTCAGTCAGCCTCCACAAACTCCTTTCTCCCCTCCCCCACTTTAATTTTTCCTAAATAGCAGCAGACCTTTGGTGGGTTAGGACCATGTAACATCATGATCGAGGAAGTGCTGGGGGCTTTTAAATAGGTTTTACATTTTTAAAAATGCAAGAAAAAGCCCTCAGCCGCCTCACCTCATAAAGTTAATGTAAGTAAGTGTAATCCTTACAAACCCTCCACAGCCTCTCTGAAAGGAGCCACTTAGCTGGGGGAATTCCCTCTCTTGCCCCTTCACATCCAGTCGCCAGGCTTCTTTCCTTCCTGTTTCCACCCCTTGTCCTGGATCTTTCTTCTTTATTCCAGCCAAAGCATATCTTGAGGAATCCTTTAAAAGAATTCTCTTTGGTATGCAAGAGAAGCTATGGACTGTATTTGATATTGTACAAACAGATAAAAGGGTTTGTTTTTCTCCTTCTCTTCTCACCCAAGTTCTCCAGCACAAATTATTTGTGCAGGCAGGTTTGAAGCCTGATCCTCAGCATGTTTACTCAGAAGTAAGTCCTGCGTTGTGAGCATGGTACCGCAGGCTTAATACGCTGCCAACCCAATTGTGTTCTAATGAAGGGCAACCCTTTCAGCCCAGTCCTATGCCCGTTTTGTCATTTGCTTTCCCATTTTGCATGAACTCTAGCTTCAGTGATGAGGAAAAGGCACTTAGTGCATGCTCGGAGTTTCTCCATAACTTAGTCCTAGGTTTGAAAACAGACTCACTGGCTGAGTCTTTGTGCAAGTTTCATGTCTGGGGGACACCTCCAATGACCTATGCATTTTCATACAAATTTACTCCCAAAACATGGGGGTGAAGGGAAAGGAAACCAAATCACCCCTCCAATTTTTTTTATTATTTTCAAAGTTCAATTTTGTGTTGAAACTTGCTAAAAATCAATAGATGAACAGATTTGCTTGAAACTTGGTATGGCTAAAGTCTTACTTAAGAGCTATCATGATGCCAAGTTTCATCTCCTTATCTTTAAAAGTTGTGGTTCTTTTAAAATATAATTTTAAAACCTCAGATTTTTTAAAAAATCCTAAAAATCAACGGATGAACAGATCTGCTTCAAAACTGGCACTGCTAAAGCCCTACCTAAGGGCTATCATGGTGCCAAGTTTCATCTCCTTATCTTTAAAATTGATGGAGCTGTAAGCATTTTTGTTATTTCCCATTGACTATAAAGTAGAGCTGCCCTTTGGTGGGGGGAGGATGGGACAAATCTGGATTTTTCTTCAAATTTCATAATTCCCCCCCCCCCCCCCCGGATTTGTTACCAAAAGTCCTGACATGTCCTGGTTTTCCTGACATATGAATGCTCTAATCTTATGTAAAACAAAACAAAACCTGCTTTTCAGATAAAGCTCTTTGCCCCTTAAAAAACTCTTCCCCCTCCAAAAATGACATAAAATCTCTCTCTCTCTCTCTCTCTCTCACACACACACACACACACACACACACACACACACACTTTCGTGGCCTGCAAATGGGCCTACAAAAGTGGAAGGGCATTTTCAGCACAGTTGACCAGTGGGTGAGGATATTTACTTCAGATTGGCATTGACCAGAGTACTGTTGAGGGGAGAGGCGGATACACAAAGAGTAAACCTTTCAGTTAATCACTAGTTCCAAGTCCTCCAAACTCTGACTTTGGAGATCTTGATGGACCTAAACCTAAACCCACACTTGCAATCCCATTTGAGTCTTCTTACTTGGATTCTTTGGCTCTGCTTCAATTTTCCCAGGCTCCATCAATCCATTTTAAATAAGGCTTCTACCGAGTCTGGTTCCACATGGATTCTATCTACATAATCTGTTTCACAACCCACTCTTCACCATATTTTGTGACACGCATAGTCCACCCACCATGCATAGTCACACTTTATGATATTAATCATCATCGGGTTTTTCTTCTCTTAACTCTCGATTGTATCATATTCCACTGTTGAATACTAAATCAAATTGTATCAGGTACATAGTTTTGAAATGATATCTCTGTTAGGTGTATTTATAAGTGCTGCTCAGACCACAGGCCCAGTGTTTCAGTTTTTGTTAGTTACCAGTCAACTGGGAAGGCTTATGGATGGGCTGTACTGGGCAAGGTTTGGATATACTAATCTCAGAAGAGGGCCAAGCTACATGGCACATTATATTCACACCTTCTTTAACAGGATTCTTAAACTGGCTATTTGTAGGCTGACCATATGAAAAGGAGGTCAGGGCTCATGTAACTTTAACAGTTGTAGAGAAAAGGGAATTTCAGCTGGTGTCATTTGTATGCAATTAGTTCCTGGTGAAATTCCCTCTTCATCACAACAGTTAAAGTTGCAGGGGCCCTGCCTTCTTTTGTATATGGTCACTCTAGTATAGTGCCTGCACCTTTAACTGTTGTGATGAAGAAGGAATTTCACTAGGTACTAACGGCTGAAATTCCCTTTTCTCTACAACTGTTAAAGTTACATGAGCCCCGTCCTCCTTTTCATATGGTCACCCTACTATTTGCATTCTAAAGAAAAGGCAGACACAGGGCCCCAATCCAGAATGCCCTCCCTTCCCAATTCATGCTGGGACGTCACACCCTTAGTTAGCATCTCTCCCAAGGGCTGTTGTTTGTGCCTGAAGGTTCTGTTTCCTGCAAACATCATCTTTGGGGGCAAATGACTAGGGAAAGTGGTGTGTGGTATGGAGCCAATTTAAGCATACTTTTTTAAAGAAAACAAACGTGAATGTAACACGTCGTTTGGCCCTCAAATTTCTAGCATCACTAATATCCCAGGCTAATTACCATTACCATTACTGTTCCTTACTTTTTGTTCTTGGTGTTCTGGTGCTTACTTGGGTATAGGGTGACCATATGAAAAGGAAGACAGGGCTCTTGTATCTTTAACAGTTGCATAGAAAAGGGAAGTTCAGCAGGTGTCATTTGTATGCGTGCAGCACCTGGTGACATTCCCTCTTCATCACAACAGTAAAAGCTGCAAGAGCCCTGCCCTCTTTTGTATCTGATCACTCTAGCATAACTCCTGCAGCTGCTGAAATTCCCTTTTCATTACAACTGCTAAAGGTACAGGAGCCCTGTCCTCCTTTTCATGGTCACCCTATTTGGGTAGGAATCTAGTATCAAAAGCCTTTTCTCATGAGGTGGATCATTTATTGTTTAGGACTTTACTAACTATATGTATGGCAAGTCTGGAAAAATAACTTGCCTTGTGGTTAATAAGAATGATAGCACATGTGTTGTCTGGAAGTTTTACTTCAGTTTTTCAGGCTTATTTGGAACAAATCCCTATTACTAATATTGGGAGTTTCACACAAATTGTCTGAGTTTCCAGGCATGGTGTATTTCCAAGATAGATTTAGTTATTTATTTATACCAGTTGTTTCAGTGTTAAGTGTGACAAATATTGCAACCTCAATAAAGAGGTGCTTTAGTTTTCTGTTGACCTGAAATGGTCTTCTCAATTCATTTTGGGAGTGGGGGGACCCTCTGGAATAGTATTGGCTATAGCACAGAGGCTGCAGTAGGGAAGGGGAATTGTTGACGATCAGGTGCCAAGCGGAAACATTTTCATTTAGTGCAAAGCCCCTATTGGATGGAAGGACCCAATGCCTTTCTTGGTGTCTGCCTCTCAATCATTTCATCCCAGAGAGAAAGAGATAGGAAGACTAAGATTTGGATGCTGGAAAAAAGTGAGGTGGTTTAACTTTAGAATGTGGGAGAAGGCTATGAATGGTTCCTTCCACTTTTGCTTCTAGTATTAAACTTAAGAGACCCTGAGAAGGAAGCTAAATCCTGAAACTTTGAGTTAAACTCTGGAGCTTTTCAGGTGTCTAAGCATTAAACATGCAAATCCATCTGTTTCCCATTAACTTGTCTTAAGGCATAGGAGGAGAAACGGACTCCCTCTATAATTCTAGCTTTGTCAGCTAAAAGTCTGTAAAGTGAGCAGGAGGCACCCCTTGAAACAGCAAGTAAAATAAGAAAACCTATGCTATTTGGCAACCTAAAACATTAATACATGGTATCATGGTCATCACTGCTTCCCACACTGAGCAATTGTAGCATTCACTTTGTGGTTCCAAATGTTAAGAGAGGTCATAAGGTTGCCAAGAGCTGGCAGGTACATTTTGGGCATTATTGGGCGAAGGAAAGTAGAGCACTTGCGTCCAACTGGGAGCTTCAGACCACAAATGATTGATTCATCAGAAACACATATGGTGTTATTTAGTACATTGTTGGTAATGATGACAATCTTCCTTCCTTTGGGAAATTTAATTTTTAAAATCAATGAAGTGTATTTCTAGAAAGGGAAACAGCTTTCCCTCTCCTCTTGCAGCAACCCCGCCCCAGGAGAATGAAGTATAAAAGCATAAAAAGCCAGGACAAGGAGTTGGAAGTATGGGAATGAGGGACATTACAGCGAAAGGATTAGTATATGATCAGAGAAGCTGGTGGATAGGCAAGAATGTCCTTTGCACAGAGAAAGGCTGGCTGTGGAAATTCTAGCATCTAGCATCTAGCATCATAGAGCCTATCTACACTACTGCTTTAAAACGTTTTAAAATGGTTTATAACAGTTTATAACCGTTTTGAGAACTGTTGGGGTCCAGGACACACTCCATCTACAGTTTTCAAAACATTTTCAAAGTGTTTTATCCTGCTTGGTGTAGATGGGCTCATAGTTTCAGTGAAGAGACATAGGCTGAAGCTTGTGTGAAGTGATAAAAATGGTGGGGTTTGTTTATATATTGTTTATATAAGATATACAGCACTGTGTGTACATTGAAACAAAAATCTAAATTCTGCAACAAGAAAAACTCAGTTCTGTAATGCGTAAAGGCTATGAAAACTCAGCAAACGTTTCTTTTTGTTGCCATTTTTAAAGCTACTTTGGGCTGAGTGAAGTGAGAGTCCTTTGGTTTAACTCTCCCAATCAACTTTTTTTCCTTGTAAGATTGTTTGTTTGTTTGTTTGCAGTGCAATAAACTACATTGAAAATTGCGATATTCCAATTCGGGGCCCAATTCTGTGTTTCAGCCTTGAAAATCAGTTTGATCCCCATGGTCATTTTCAAAGGCAAATACAAAGTAATGTAATACAATGTAGTACCATACATCCGAATGAACATTGGTGTGCACAGTCAAGACAGCATTTGGCATTTCAAATACTAACCTTAGGTCTACCCCACACCCAGAAAGCATCAAGCATCAGTCCAATAGGCAAAATACATGGATAATACAATCAAGTATGAACTCTTCCTTTGATGAATGAGAGATCAGAAGGAGCATTCATATGCTTGTTCACAGCATCGTTCAACGTTTCAAGTATGAACCTGAGCATTTCCCCCACATCTAATTTTAAAGAGAAAAATGCAAAACATATGCCCATATAAACATCAAACAACCCCCAAGGACTGCAGTCCAATATCTGGAGGCCTTTTAGCATAACTTTGAGCAAACACATAACTTTATTCCTTTTCCAGAAAGGGACAAGAAAAAGAAATCTTGTAGTCTGACACTGAAAAGCCTATCCATCAAAAGTTCTGGCTTCTGAGATTTCATCAACCATTCCCCCACATATAAGGTGCCCTTACTTTACAGATGACAGTCCTCTGTGTGAAGGACTATCCAGTCCAATCTGGTTTAAAGCTAGAGAGATAAGAAGGGAGAAGGCTTGACGTTTCCCATCAACAGCTAGCACTTGAACATAGCTGACTCAGCAGGCATACAATTCACCTGGTCAGTGTCTTCCCCGCTGTGGTGAGCAATATTATATTTCTATTTCAGTATAGTCATTATTTCTAACTTTGCAATGATACATATAAAGTAACATCTGCAAATTTGAAGCAAAGCAATGTCCTCGTTTGTCCTCTTTGTTTGGTGATGTGCAGTGGTCAATCCCATCCACACATGAGGGATAGAAGCTCTCATTTTTCTTTCCTTTTTTTAAAAAAAGTAAAGCTGAGATTTTAGGAGGCTGAATGTTGGTGCCAGTAATACCACAGTTCACAGTTTGTGGCTTTTTGATTCTCCCATACCAATTTCAACCCTAACCACGCACAACCCTGCTTGTATAGAGGTTTTGGCAGACCTTGCAGCCGAGTCAGTCTGACAAGAACCTCCACCACAGCCAACTTTCTGGTTAACCTCATGAGGGATGGACTAACTAGACCTTTCAATTTGCCCTATTCAAATTTGTCATAATAAACAGGAGGAGAAGAGCTACGGCCTCTTTGGTTGATGTCTTGGTATCCTAGGAAACAGAACTCTTGTTATTGGAGGGAGCCAGGTTTTATCCAACTGTATACTGGGGAGAGGGAAATAATAATAATAATAAGAAGAAATAAAGGTTGTTAATTGCCCAGCAAGGGAGACATAGCCAAGAGCTGCGTTGGCCTATAATTAGGTGAATTAGTAGAACAATGACCCAATTTTCTCTGGTTTCTGGACGGCTGCACAAAACTCAGAAAGCTGCTTCCTATCTCTACTTGTCTCAGTCTGACTCTGCCGGTGTGTGTTCTTTTCTTCCTGCATCTGGCAGACAGAGCTTCCCCTAATTTCTCATAAGCACCCTGTTGTCAGACTGCCACAATCTGGCAGGGCTACACCTTGAAACCTAGGCTGAGGCAGTGACGCGAGGTGCCTTCTGCCAACAGCAACGGTTGAGAAGGCTGCAGTCCTTTCAATTTGATAAAGACATGGTGGCTGTCATTCAGGGTCCTGCCAATGTAGACTTGGGCCAGATCTACACCAAGCAGGACACAGCAGTATGAAAGTGGTATGAAAGCAGTATATGGCATGGGCCCCAATAGTTGTCAGTGCACCTCAATACCTCTATAAAGCAGTAGCATAGATCCTGCCTTAGACTAGCACAATGTACTCTATGTAGGACAATCTTTATAAGCTGAAGCTGAAGCTGGTAAGGAATGTGGCACCCTCCTCCTAAAGAAGACAGACCCCTGCTGGAGTATATTATACCAAGGATCTGACATCTGTGCTTCTGGAAAGGAAAACATCCTCCAGTTTTACTGTTGTAGCAACAATATTACTCCACTCCTCCAGGAGAAGGGTGCATATGGAGCTGGGTATGGAGAAGGATGATAGGATCAGCGATGAATCTGCTGGACAGACAAGAAATCCATTCTACAAAGATTGCTCATCAGATCGTGGCATCCTTCTAGATGAATGGTAAAAAGGAGAGACAAAGTCGTAGGATGTAAAAAATAAAGTTCTATCCCTTGGAGTAGCCCAATACATTTTGGACCTGTACTATATATTTTGAGCCTTCTTCAGGGGCTGTACAAAAAGCAAACAATACAACATATTAGTTTACGTAGCCTGCAGAGATTTCCGAAAAATTTATGTCTCCAAGAGTAAATCCTGCAATTGGTAACATGGTTAGTAAACGGCAGTTTATATGCATACACTTACTCTTCTCAGCTGTACACAAAATTGCACTGATTAAACTCAAGGTATTTCCTTGCAGGTCTTTGTTAGGGGCATCAGGAATAACAAAAAATCAGCCTTAAAATCCACTCTAGTTCCTTTTTTAGCAGGGTTATTTTATTGTTTATGGGGAGTTTTTGTAATCACCAGAACCTGATGTCTTGTACAGAGTTATTTTGTTCTAAAAATGACTTTGCTGGAATATGTGTGTGTTTTATTCCTACAATTACAAAAGTGTTCCCTATGTGTATTTTGAGAGTCCTGGACATTTCCCCCACATAGAATGTATTAGAAGGGTATTGGATGACATAAATAGCACACAGCTGGTGTTACAAATACTAAATTATCTGAAGACATATTTTCTGACTGGGTTCAGAAGACGTGATAATTAAATAGTCCATGGTGGATTAAATAGTAAACACTTGGTTATTGTGGCGTCTGTCTGGACTTTTTCATACCAAGGTTGGTTATTCGGCTGAAATAACCAACGCAAGTAACCAACACTGTGCAGAGTTGATTATTTGAACAACAGTATTGGGCACTCTTGACTATTTCGTTGCACACAGTTGGTTATTTTGACAACTACAGAGTCCCCTGGCAAGAGTGACCAAAGTGGCACCTGCTGCTCTAATCCAGCCGGCAGAACTCACAATGGCTGATGGGATACCAGCAGGAGGACTGGGGGGGGGGGGGGAAGAGGGCAGGGGATGTGTCAATCAAACACACTATTGACTAACAGTCAACTCGATGCTGGCCTTAATCCACATCACAGTTGATTATAATCATATTGTGTGCAAAGTACCCCCTCAATAATCAACTGTGGAGCTGACTATTACCCACCATTGACTACTGTGTTGTCTGAATGCAGCCTCTGTCATCCTGCAAGCCTACATACAATAGACACAATGGCCACAAGGGTGGTATCTTGTGGGAGCCATATCCCCTGGTAAGACATAAGAATGTGTCTGTTCAGAATACTTAAATTCACTCCTCATTAGCATATCCTTGATATTTCTTTTTTCTTTTCTTTTTTTAAGAAATCAAAGGCTTTTCTTGGCACCCAGTAATATTCTGCATAACGAGCCAGTATTTCTTTATGCTTCCCTGTAAGCTATTTGTTACATAATTGAATGTTAAGCAACAGTTTGAATGGCTCTATGGTGTTCTAGTCTGTTTCTTCTGAAGGTCAGTGTATGCTCACTGTCAAACTTTGGGTACCTCTTCACGGGCACTTTGCCTCCCAGTGGCTTCGCACTGGCGGCAGTTGGGTTACATGACGCTGCCGCCAATTCGAAGCCATCTAGGGGCAAAAGCCCTTTCCTCTGCACTAAAAAAGTCAGGCATTTAGCCTGACTTTTTTCAGAGCGGAGCGGGCTGGGCAGGGAAGGGGTTGGAGCAACGAGCCGTGAGCTTGCTGCACCGCCTCTGCTGTCCTCCCCCCCCAATTTTAACATTTTTTTTAAAGAAAACTCACTTATCTTATATGCTGGGCAGGCGCGGGTGTGGCGGCGGCGGCAACAGGAAAAGCCACTGTGGTGCTCCTGCTGTGAAGACTGGCGGCAGGAGCATCAATGTGCGGCGTGCCGACTGCCGCCGCTGCACGCCGGAGGAGGTGCCGTGAAGAGGCAGCCTTTTGTTATGAATTGCAATTGAGAGCTGTGTAGCTTGAAAGAAAGAATACTTAAACTTTGAAACAAACAACGCCTTTAATTCAGGCAAAAGCAAACTGTACTATTCAGGAAGCACTTTAAAGGAAGTAAAGTAAACTAAACGTTGAAATTAACAATGACTAACGAACTCGCTTCCCTGACCACTCTCCTTCGTTAAGGTCTGCTTGCTCCTTTCTTTGTAAACGCTCAGACCGACATGGTCTCGCTCTCATCTCTGTTCTCCTCAGACGTCTGCGTTCTTTGGCATCTTTTAAAGCAGTTTCTCCCTCTTCCTCAGAGGATACGGGCGTGGTTCCACCTGCTGGATCGTCATTTAGATTAGCACTCGTTTCAGAGCGCTGATTCGCATCAGCTGGCAGAGAGGGGCTGCCAAGCCCCTCCTCCTCAGACCCAGGATCTGGACCAAACTCACGATCCCTGTCTTCTCCCGCCAAGCCACCTGGCAGCTGCTTCTCCTGCTCAGAAACCCGAGGGTTAAACACAACACCTTTGCTAAGACTAATGCTTACCACTATCCTTAGTATTGACTCAGTATTTGGGCCTTCTGTACAAAATCAACTTCATTAGTATAGTTCCGTCTTAGTAGTTTGCTATTTAAGTAGCTATATTTTTCAAGAGTTGCTATTACGTGATAGAAATGGTTGGCATGTGTGTGTGTGTGCTTGTGTTTGGACAGTATCCAATACTGCTGCTGCACTTCTGCTCGGTCTGTTGTGCACCACTCATGCAAAAAGCACCACAGAAACAAGCAGAAATGCTCATTTCCCGATCTGGACCCGTCAGTGGAGCTTCCTTCTGCGAGCTCCGCTGACCTGCTTCATATTAGAAATAAATGTTTCTGTTGTTTCTGGCTGCTCCTGGAACTGCGAGCTTCTCATTACGTTAGTGGTGGAAAGGATTGGTTACTGCCCTTTATATGCTCATTGATCCTACTCAGCTTATTGTTCTTAATTGTTTTGGTTTAGATTGTATAAAGTAAGTGCTTGCAGCGTTCCAGAGTGTGATTGCTGTTCTGTCTCTGGCATCTAGTACAATATAAGAACCCTTACACTGGATCTAGGTTTGCCAAAGGAGCCAACCTGACTAGAACTGGCCCTTATCATAGCTATTGTGTCACCTGCCCACTTTCTTTTGCTAAACTCTCCTGGGTGATCTCTGCAGCATGTTTACTGGCTTGTAACACTGACAGTTTAAAGAAGCATGTGCCTCCTGGTTTGAAGAACATTAATCTTGAGAAGTTGTCACTTGTGACCTGGGGAAAGACTCCTACCTTCACAGGGCTGTCTCCGTGTTGGATTGATTGTGCCCGGGAGGGGAGATTAAATTGATGCCATGAAAAAAGTAGTAATTTTGAAGAGCAACATCTTGACTAGTTTAAGAGCCTGGGATATAATTATACAGGATGGCAAATGGACTGGCACCATCTGTGCACTGGCTGTGGTTGAAGAGAACCTTCCATGTTGTATAAATGAGTAAATTTGGGCTTGTTACAAATAACACTTATTATTGTTAGTATCCCTTACTGACTCCGAATTGTTGCCAACTACCAATGTCTGCACATTAGCTTTGCTTATGCTCTATGTACAAACACACTAACATTTGAACCAGAGGATCAGTTTCTTCTTCAGACAGTGCCGAGGAATGGAATAGAAATGTTCAGGGTTAGCTCCAGAGGATGGAATTGCTGAGGTCACACATTTGTTGGGGTCCACAGACTGGTGACATCATTTTGGGCACCAGTACAAATTGCAGCATATGCCCCCTCCCACAAACATATCATGAACCCATACAAGCATACATATAATGACAGGATTTGTATTTATAGCTGTTCAGGGCAAGTGTGTGTGTGTGTGTGTGTGTGTACACTAGACATTTACTCACATATATTTTGGGCCTGTAAATCTTGCCAGCAGCATTGGCCTTCCACTGTCCCTATGATCAGTATAATGCTTTGCCCCTCCCATCAGCACTCCCTCCTTCCTGCCTATGCACAAGGAATTCTGACACTGAGAATAAGTCACAGTGGGTTCGTGGGTTGCTTGTTACCCCCGACAGATAATCAAGTGCTCTGCAGCTAGCCATGGCTTGTTTCCCTCTCAGTCCTCCAGCCTGCTCCCAAATGCCTTTGCAGCACAAATCCTAGTTTCCTCATTCCGTACATCAGCACCCTTTCTGCAATTGGCTCTCTGGGGTTCCTAACTCACAAGGGGAACTGCCCCCTCTCACATCAGATTGCCAAATGCATATAATTTTCTGAGCCCTTATGGATGTGATAATAAGTTCACAAACTCATTCAGGTGCAAGTGCACAGGAGTGCAAGATTGCCTGTCTGCTATTGAGCCCAGCATATTGATGTCCTTCTGTTGTCAATGTCCTTGTCGGTTTCATCCTCCACTTTGGCACTTGCCTTGATAGTGAATACTTTTTTGGGGGGGAAAAGGCTGTTTCACATGCTACCAAAGTAATTACACCCGCCCAAAAAGCTGCTGTTTCTCCAGCAGCCACCAGCTGCTTTCAGCTCCCCCTTACTTCATGCTTGCCACTCCCCTCCACTGGTCTCCATTGTTAGCTGTCAGATAGACATATGGGTTACAGAGCAGTGACGGAGATCAGTAAAGATACACACGTTTCAAGGCCGAGCAGTGATGGGGATTGGTAAAGATGTGCGAATTTCAAGGCCGAGCAGGGAGTCAGGGGGATGGGTACCGATATGCAAATTTCAAGGCAGAAGAGTGAAGGAGGGAGGTTGGTAAAGGTACACAAATTTTGAGACAGAGCTGTGATTTGGATGGGTAAAGTTAAGCAAATTTCAAGACACAGCCCTGATATAGATCAGGAAATCTACACAAATTTCAAAGCAAACAAATGAGATGGATCGATAAATCTACACAAATTTCAAGGGAGAGAAGTGAGGGGGGATCTGTAAATATACACAGATTTCATGGCAGAGCAGGAAAGCAGATGTGGAAGTTATGCAGATTTCATAGCAGTGGACTTTCGGATGTGTGCACTTGTATGATTTTTTAATTTTTTTAAAAAAAATGCAAATGCATTTGGTACATTCTCCGCTGTCCTTTCTTCTTGATTTTTAGCACGGGGAAGAGGGCAGGGAGGATGGCAGTGGCACTAGCAAGGTCATGAGGAGCAGCAGGGATTTCCACCTCTCTTGCCAGGCAGCTTTCTAGCCATTTGAGACAACTCACAATAAGGACACCCTGCTGAGTTTGGTCGTCACAAGCTACACTGAGCAACCCAACAGCAAGCTGTGGGTTCTCAGGGTGGTTTGTTTATGGAAAACAACCCATGATTTTTTTTAAAAAAAACCACCACTCTGGGTTCAGATGTCATGACAAGCTAACATGAAACAACCCACCATGGCTTAGTGTGTCATGAGAACCAGATTAACAAGAAGACATGAGCTTCTCTAGGGCATTTCTCACTTTCCGTTTCCCATCTGCTTGATGTGATTTAAGGCAAAAACACTTAAATTTTTATTGATTTTTCTGAAAACTATGCTTACAAAAAGAAAATTAACATTATGACAATAATATAAATGACAGCAATAATGATTAAATTTCCCAGTCTCATCCTCCAAAAAGGTCAAGTGTAAGATAATTTAATGTAGCACAAAACAAATGTCTTCATTCTTTATAATATATGGATAAATGACTTCAAACTTCTCAGGTTTATCGGCATCTGCAAACCCCTTTCATGCGCTGTGCCACACAAACTTATGCATGTTCCTTGGAAGTAAAGTGTTTCTAAATCAAGTTGCTTGCTGCTGCTGCTGCTGTGGTGATTCAATTGCTCTGCCTCATCCATGGAATTTTACAGGGGGCCCAGACGATGTCACCTTCCGTTTGTAACCCTCCCATGCTTTCTTACTGCTTCTCCTAACTTTTTTTTTATCAGGAAAAAATCTGTTAAGGAGGAAAAGACAGAATAGCTACACAGTGCACAGATAGCACTGCCCCCCCCCCCCCAATCTGGAAAGCATCCCAAGTTCCCCTGTGTCCAATGAGGCTTTTACTTTCTAGTAAATTTGTTTTGGGATTATAGGCTTGGTGTTTTTTTTTCCCTGAAGCAGTTTGCATAAGATCTGTTAGCTTTTGCATAACGACAATGCCTCATTATGTGATAGCTGAAATCTGAGCATTTTTCCAGAGTTGCGCAACACATAAATTTGTTGCTATTAATAAATTAGTTTAAAGGGCTTTGTATGTGTAACATTACATATGTTTCATATATTTCCAATCACCATTCAACATTAATTTAGAAATTATAGTAACTTTTCGGCACATTCTTTCTAATGAGTCGCATTAGCCTTTGTATGCATGTGTTGAATCTGCACAGGTGTTACATACCATCTATTAAAAAAAAACTATCTTTAGCTTCTATGAGAGAGGTACTTTAAAAGGATTATATTTGTTTGCCATATATATCTAACCAGCCCTCCCTCATTAATGCCATTTCCAGAGCCTTCTCTCAGTTTAAGATATATGTTGCTTTATTTTAATATAACTAGCAGTAAACACTTGTAAACGTCTGAAACCAGTGCTTAGAATATGTTAAGAAGTCTTCTCTAACCTCATGCCCCCTGAATATTTTGGACATCAATTCCCATGAGCTGCAGGCAGTATGGCCATTGGTTAAGAATGCTGGAAGTTGTAGTCCAAAACATCGACAGGGAACCGGATATGGGAAAGCTATATAAATGTACGTATTTAATGTCATAAAAAAGAGGATTATGTAGATTTGCATAAAATTTGCATATCCTAATTTGTACGTATAGGTGCACATTTAGAATTACTTGCTATAATTTAAACAGAAATACAGTACAGCTGACCATAGGTCCCCTCTACAAGAATTTGCTTTTGCGCCTGGTTAGGCGATTATGTGCATAATCGCTGAAGCGCATTTACGCCTAATACCTCTGCACGAGAGGCGGCGAAGCGCATTAACGGATGACCAAAATGCGCTTTACAAGTAGTTAATGCGCATAAGCGCTTGTTCACATAGGCAAAATGCGCTTTAACGGCAGGAGCAAAATAAAACTAGCTGTTTAACGCACATTCGATAATGCGCATAATCTGAGAGATAACGCGCCTCTACGCCCGATTTGTGCTCCGTTCTTGTAGGGGTAAAAAAATTTAAGCGCCTTGAAAGAGCTTTAAACCTCTCTTGTAGAGGCAGCCATAGTGACTGTGACCACATGGCCTCTTGTCTTGTATGCCTGTTCAGTCTGCTGACCGGAGGCTAATAGGGCAATTTCAAGGCCTCTCTCCCTGGTCTCCCTTCTTATTGTTCTTTATCTTTAAACCAGGCGCAGACTATAAACCCTTCAAATAAAGAATGTGTCCTAATAGAAGGCGATTCTCTCTAAAGGAAGACACATGGCCACCTTACTTGAAGGTGTCACCATATTGTTTTACTTGAAGCAGAGAACAGCTTGTGGATGGTGATTTTGAGCAGGCCGATGGGGATAAGACAAATGGGGTTAAGCAAGCCAGTCCACGGAAATGGGCAACTTCCCACTGCTTTTCAATAAAAGGGGTAGGGGGAAGTCAGGAAACAGTTTACACCTTTCCTCTGCGTTGTCTACTTTGGGCCTACATTTTAACAGCTGAGGAGTCAACAGAGGGAGAGGAGAAGAGAGAGGCCAGGGTAATGTTGTGGGCATGTATTTAAATTGGTTTAGGCTGAGGGATTAATGCCACAACTTTATGGAAGAGAGGATACTGGGAGTGTGAAAGGGGCCAATAAAGGCTCATTTTGGGTGTCAGGGAGCCTATTTACACATGCAAGATAAAACACTTTGAAAGTGTTTTGAAAATGTTTTGAAGACTGTATATGGAGTGTGTCATGGGCCTCAACAGTTGTTAAAACTGTTATAAACCATTTTAAAGCAGTAGTGTAGATAGGGTCAGGGTCAGGCTGCAGCTATGGGCAGCCAGACCAGAATCCAGAATCCAGATCTGAATGCTTGGGCCGAAAGCTGAGAAGCTGCTGGAACCTGCAAGACAACAAGCATAGAGCCTTGCTCTGACAAGCAGGCATAAGGCAGGCCAGGCTTCTATTATTCAGACCACGCTTCGCCTGTCCAGGAGCTTCTCAGAGCCAGCCAATGGAAGGAGACAGTGTTTCACACTCCAGTTTCCACTGCCACAGGCGAACTCTCAGGCCTGTGCACACACAGTCCCAGCCTCAGCGCCCAGGGCTCCCAATCCAAGCCCCCAAGTCTTGTGTGACTCCTGATACTGATACTGATGCAAGTATCAGATTGAGCTGGCAAATGTGAGCCCAGAGCCAGTGTGTATATTTTAATTGCTGCTCAGCTAAGTTTAGACTGAGAAATGGCTGTTGACTCACAGCGGAGGATAAGGTGTACCAATTCCGGCTGTCAGGTGCCTGGTGTGCATAACGCCCCCTCCTGCAGGGAGGCAGGCGGGCAGGCAGGCATATCTGCATTGCCTGAGGTCTATGTTTAGTAACTTCTCTTTCCTTCTTGTTTGTCTCCAGCATCCTTGCCACAGCAGGGACACATTTCAACACCCATGTGGACTTGCGGACCCTGCGGGCAGTGCGAGTGCTCCGACCCTTGAAGCTTGTCTCAGGCATCCCTAGTAAGCATCTGGCTTCTCCCCCCCCTCCCCATTTCCTTTGCCCTCCGCTTGCTTCCTTGCAGAGCAGTATTGGTGTTTACACTGTGCATCCTTAATATCCTGTGGTGCCTGCAGGGAAGTATTGCTGCAGGAGAAGTCCAAGCAGTTCTGGAATCACACTTGAGTGGCCCTTTGGTGTGGAATGTGGGGTGGAGACCAACATAAATAGTGGCCAGTCCTTAGGAACCTCAGACCCTGACACTCGGGGAGGAATCTGGTGGGCTGTGGGACGGGAGCTTGGTGAAGGAAAGGAATGGCACCTGTTGGGCCAGTGGGTACAATGTGGCTATGTGCTCAGGGGTGAAATATGATGGACATGGGAATGGAGCCAACAGCAAAAGCTCTTCATCAGGTTTGGCCTGCAGATAATGGAAAAGGAAGCTAAAACTCCTGGAGGTGCAGAGAAGAAGGCAAAATCTTGAGACTCAGTAACCCTAGTGGATGGTTCATTATCATGGGTTCATGGTGGGTGGGTCTCCACTTGGTGAGCTGATTGTGTGTATCACCTTGCCAAGCGGTGAGAAGCACTTTACCACACCTGACCTGATTCACTGATCAAAAACCTGGGGCAGCAGGCCAAGATTTACCTCCAGCCCCAGCAAGTTGGGGGAAGCAAAGTAGGAAGACTCTGGAAAAACAGACTGGCAAGGTGGTGAGCAGGCATAAGTAGTTTGACAGCAGCTCCATCTTGTCTCTAAAAAGACTGCTGGCTTAGTCTGGGGAGGCAGGACAGAGTTTTCTCAGGACCATGTGCAATCCACAACTTACCACTGATGAGTCAGCAGTTAGCAGTATTTGCTTCTACGTAGTGATGTGTGCGCCAGCACTACCTTGCCGAAACATGCATGGTGGCATTCAAGGTTGCTGTGAGCCATTGAAAATGTAGTTCCCAGTGTTCCTGATGCCCTTATTAAGCCTAAATGAAGCAACAGTGAGATAGAACAAAACTCTGAAGTTTCGTTCTACATTCTGACCCAATGTAGCTCAGAGTGGCTGAATTCGGATGATACAATAAGCAACTGGGGTGGGGGTGGGGGAAACAATTGTCAGTTGTATTGACTATCGTGTCGTCCGAATGCTGCCATAGTCAACTCAGCGCTGATCCTAATCCACACCACAGTTGATTATTTATTACCATGTTGTGTGGGGAGTACCCCCTAGATGAACAACTGGAAAGTTGATTATTACCCCACCATTGACTATCGTGTTGTCCGAATTCAGCCAGTGTGGGGTTTAAAATCCCAAAAAGAGCATTTTGAGGCCCCCCTTTTTTGAGACCCTCTTCATTAGGGAAGATTTAAGGAACAAGTCTTTCCTATGCTTCTAGCTCATGGGCATGCAAGGGGATTCACTGTTAACTATTATCCTCCTTTTGACCTCCGTAGCAAACATGTTTTGCTCACAAGTAGAGGATTGTAAAGCCACGTGAACTATTTTCTTTACAAGCATCTTTCTGCGGTGCAAATGCGTTGCGTGGCACATTATCTCCTGGACTGCATAGAACACTCTTAGGATTGTTCTGGTGGGTGGGCAGCCCTTTGTTTTAGGAATGATCATTTGGTCTCTCCCACTTCTGTCCCCCCAGACTAAAGTAGCCAGATTGACAAATAACCTTTCTGTACCTGCTTCAATCTGTGCTGAATTCTTCAGAATGGAGTTCTGCCGCCGCCTCCTCCTCCTCCTCCTCCTCCTCCTCCTCCTCCTCTTCCCCAGGCTCCTTTCCTATGGCAGAGAGAGATGATGCTGACTGGATCCACAATGACACTTCTTTTTCACTGAGCTCTCCCCTTTTCTCTTCATCCAAGGTTTACAGATTGTGCTTAAATCCATCATGAAAGCAATGGTGCCTCTTCTCCAGATAGGCCTCCTCCTTTTTTTTGCTATCCTGATGTTTGCCATCATTGGCCTGGAGTTCTATAGTGGAAAGCTGCACCGGGCTTGCTACGTGAACAATTCAGGTGAGGAACACTCTATGTCCCCTTTCCCTTTCTGGATTTTCAAATGCAGCCACTATGGGCAGTATCCTATTTGACATGACCACTGAGGTAAATTAGGTTGCGCTAGTGCTGGCTCTAGCTTTTGAGGGCCCTGAGGCAAGACAACAGCAATGAGCCCACTACCACTTGCTTGCTTGATATGCAGAGCCAGCACACAAACCGTCAGTAGCTTCTGCCTCTCCTCCTTCTCATCACCACTGTTGTCTGGGCCAGAGTGAGAGGCAGGTGAACAAGCAGGGTGCAACAGAGAAGAGGAAGAAGAAGAGGAAGAAGAAGAGGAAGAAGTATTCCAGAGAGCTTTTGTCAGTGGGGTCCTATTGGGGCGTTGGCCCTTGGCAGGTGCCCAACCATGCCAACCTTTGATGCCAGCCCTGCACAATGCCAATAGAATTTGCTGGTGTGAAGGGTTTTTCCAGAAAGCTCATTACACCATTATTATTATTATTATTATTATTATTATTATTATTATTATCATTATTTACATTTCTATATCGCCCCATAGCCAATGCTGTCTGGGCGGTTTTCAAAGATTAAAACATTAAAAAGTAGTGTCGCACTAGAGGTAGCTTTCACTAGTACAACATCATTTGTGTTAGCTGTAGTGTCGAGTAGGATACTGCGCTATGTGGCTTTAACTGTGGTCACTGTGTATGGTCTGTGCCTTCATCTGTAGCCACAACTAGTGTGTGTGTGTGTTTGTATGTTCATTTGTTTTGTACCCTGCCTTTCCACCAATAAAATTGCACACAAGTAGAGACCAGTCTGAGAACCACTGAGGACAGAGGCAGCGTAATTCATTTTGATGGAAACACAAATGACCTTCCTCCCCTGTGGTGTGCATATATACTGTAGTAAAGTAAATAATTGGCAGTTTTCTCCCCCCCCCCAATTCCCCTTCCCCAAATCTGTTTCCTGAGGGCATGGGGCAACATATCTAGCCTATTGGTAGAGCCTATTAAATGTTAGATCTAGTTGGTTGTGAGGTGATCAGTATGAGTCAGATTGACTGCTTGTTGGGGGGAATCACATGATTGAATGCTCCCACCTATAAAAAAGATCCCTCCATAGAAAACTGCCATGCCAGGGAGAAGGCTAGGCTTGGACCCTTCTCCATACCCTGATAGTTGTCTTTATAAAGAGATTTCTTTTGTACGGAGGGTCATTTAGTCATATGATCTCCACCTTGCATCTGAAGTGGTATAGCCCAGGCACAGATTTAACACCACTATCAGAACTTGGCCTAAGCTACGGGAAGCTTTTGAACTAATGCTAGGGTGTCTTGGTATGCATTGCTGAAGAAGGGGATGTGAATTCCCTGAAAAAACGGACAAAAGGGAATGCCAATTTCCATACAACTTGCATGTGCTAACTGAGATGTATAGATGAAAATGTACAGATAATTGCAATAAATACAATAATCTCACTATAGTGGAGAAGACTGTGACCAAGTAACCTCCTTTGTGCAGTCTGGTGTCCAGGTGCTAAAAAGCCTCTCCCTGTATTTCCTTCTTAAGGTTCTTTATTTTTAAAGGGGACTTGGACTGGACAGCCTTTCCAATAGAGGATGGTCCTCTGAGAGCCTTTCAAATAGCTCCCTGTCCTCTGTAAAGTAAGACACGTGGCCACCGTAGCAAGTACATGGATTGTGAAAAGCTATCGAGAATTCCCATTTTGAAGGCTCCTTCCAGCCTTCCTAGCCCTCACCACCTCAAAGAAAACCCCTAGTAAACAGAATAAAATGTAAATCTTCAGGGAAATGGCTTTATACTTTGTAGATTTCACCTTGAAACATGCACACCCACACTCACCATTTTGGTGGTTCATTAAACTTAGCCAGGGTTCCCAAAAACAAAATCTCTGCACAGGAGAGGATTTTGTTTTGGGGGGGGGGGTTGTTGTTTCTCTTGCTGTGATGTGGGTGGATGCTTTCAAGGCAGCACTGATATTTCGGGTGTCAACATGAACCTAATTGTTTCATGATGAGCATTTTTTTAAAAAAAGGGAAGCTTCTGAGCTCCTGAAGTAACCAGAATGCTATTGAAAATCAAATCACTACCAGATGGTATCTGTGGTGGTTGTAAGGTTTGTGTTTCTGTGATAAGGGTGCTTATGAGAGCCAGTATTTTAACTGCACAGAATCAGAAGAATAAATCACTTACAGTAAATCCCTATCGGTAGGGCTAAATGGATAGTTGTTGGCTCAGTTCTTACTGGCTTCTATTTAGTACTGGGGAGAAAGTAAATGCACCACAGTTGAATAGACTGTGGGAGGAGGGCAAGACTTACTCCCTCCCACAAGGAATTGGGGTCACCAGGAGCAATTGGAAGGCTTAGCCGATGTCCAGCATTGTTCCTAGGTATTTGTCTTTACTTTCTTAATGGCTGCCCTGTGGCAAAAAGTGAAGCTCAGTATTTGGGTACTATCACAATAGGGTCAAAATCTGATGTTGAGGTGGCCCAGCCTCCCATGGAGAAGGTGCAATGTGTATCTTTGTGTGCTGACTGCACAGAGATGCATTGTGTCTCTGCTTGGATCCTTGCAATAAGAGCCACAGTATCGTTCAACTGTATTAGCCAGTGTGGTATAGTGGCTGAAGTGTTGGACTGGGAGTCGGGAGATTCGGGTTCTAGTCCCCACTCGGCCATAGAAACCCACTGGGTGACTTTGCGCCAGTCACAGACTCTCAGGCTGACCTACCTCACAGGGTTGTTGTTGTGAGGATAAAATGGAGAGGAGAAGGATCATGTACACCACCTTGGGTTCCTTGGAGGAAAAAAGGTGGGATATAAATGCAATAATAAATAAATTAGGACCACCCAAAATATCATAACTTTGTGAGGAAACCTTTAGGTTCTCCAGAACTCTTCATCAGGTAAGATGCTGGACAAATGAAAGCAAGGAGAGGAGACAAGTATGAGTCCCGTCGTCCCCCATGCACCTTTGTTTGGTTCAGTAGCTAATAAAGGCATTATGATTAGGGATGGACAAATCAGTTTATGTCTGGTCTGTGTCAGTTTTGCATATATTCAAGCATACGTTTGTTCTGTCCAATGTCTGCATCCATCTGCATTTTTTTTTAAAAAGCCACAGGAAAACTCACATTTATTTTCACATGCAACTTTTCCTAACATGCCCATGTTCTAGGAAATTTTTTCTAATGTCCCACTTTTTCTATGCAATTTTTCCCGAATATATGCATTTTTGTTTGCAATTTTTAAGCCAAGAACTGTATTGTAAAATTCAGAGAAAGTGAGAATTAGGCTGGTTCACTTAAAATCCCACATCCCTAATTATGATGCTCTGGCTTTGGATTTTTTTCTTAGGGACCAACACATCTATCTACAATTTTTCAACATTTTTTGTCGTGTTGGTCTCAGGGTTCTCTGAAATACCCTGCTCATGTTTTAGGGCCCAGGACTAGCTCAGACAGAGCACTGGCAAGATCTGGTGGGCCTCCTTGTTGCCCCAGGGGTACTGTGAGTGCATGCTAAACCAGTGCTCCCTTGTGGCTGTGAGTAGCAACAGTCATGGAGGACAGGTAGGAGTGCCATCACCACCAAAGGTGGACGGAGCACAGGTAACAACTGTAGCTTGCTGCTGCTGATCACTCACCTGATCAGGCTAATTGGGAGCTGCCGATCAGGAGCTGCTGCCAAGGAAGATTGGGCAAGGAAGTGGCACAGCTTATGCTGCTCCCAACCCCATTGATATTCACCTGCTAAAGTGGACAAGCTTGGGGCACTGATAACAAGCAGCAGCAGCAGCACCCACCTTCTGCTCACCTCGCCTGCTTCTCCTCCAAGTCATTGGCTGAATTCGGACAACACATTAAGCAACTGGGGGGGGGGAGCAATCGTCAGTTGTGTTGCTTATTGTGTTGTGTGGAGGGTAACACGCCGCTCACAAACTACTGACGGTATGCTATTCTGCCCAAATAAGCAATGGAGAGAAACAACTGGCTTGCAAGTTGTTTAGCTCGAAGCCAGTTGTTTAAAGTGTTGTGTGGAGGGGTGAGTGGGTTAATGGCGTGTGGTGAGTGGGTTAAAACACAAGCCCATAGAGGCAGGCAGCAAGAGCGACCAAAGCGGCGGCTGCCACTCTACTACAAATGGTGCAACTTGCAGAGGCTGCTAGGATAGAACTGGGAGGACTGAGGGAGGAGGGAGGGTGGGGAGAGGGGTGGGGGCTGTGTCAGTCAAAGGCTGGGTTGACTATTAGTCCACTCAACGCCAGCCCCAACCACCCACAGTTTTGTAGGAATATGTTGTGTGGGGAGTACCCACAAAATAACCAACTGTGAGTTGGCTACTCAACCTACCATTGACTAATGTGTTGTCCAAATTCAGCCATTCACTCTCGCTTGCTGGTAACAAGCAAACAATAGCAGTTGCTGCTGCTGCTTCATCTCTGCTTTGGAGGAAGGTGTTGAGCTGCCTCCACAGGTGGCAGCGCGCAGACCAATGGAGGAGATGGGTCCTTTCTTCTCTCTGCTTCAGGCATTCAAAGACAGGAAGAGGTGCCTCCTGGTCCCCGGGGTCTCAGCAGCTGCTTTCTGATGCCTACTGCTTATACTGGTCCAATCGGTAACCATCAAATGCCAACATTCTCTAGGATGCAGTTGAAAACTTAAAGTGTAGTAACTTCCTGCTTTAGTGTGCCTTTCTTGGTGAAGACCTATTGCTTCTTTTATTCATCTCTGTCCCATCTGGTTTAATCTGTGTAGCTCAAGCGCTGGACCCACCTCATCCCTGCGGGGTGCTGCAGGTATGCCCTGCCGGTTACGATTGCAGAGACTGGATCGGTCCCAACGATGGGATCACTCAGTTTGACAACATCCTCTTTGCTGTGCTGACTGTCTTCCAGTGCATTACCATGGAAGGATGGACTACAGTGCTGTACAATGTGAGTAAGACCTCTGAAGAAGACAGTGATGCCCTGGTCTTGCTCAGTTCACCTGATCCCTGATGTGTCCACTGCAAGTTAGCTTGTTACTGTTTTATACAGTATTGCATCTAGTTCTTCTATATTAAGTGTGTAATGTGTGTGGATTATGAGATTTTGGTATTTACATTCTCAGGCATTATTCTAACAAGCCAGCTGACGCAGCAACATTTTCCCCTCCTTGAACCCATAATGTTTGGTACAGGAACACTTTTGTCAATGCGGAGAAACAGGCTTGTTCAGCCCAACTTGCCTGGTTGCCTGTGATGAGTAAGAATTACTTCCAGATGGCTAAGTGGGAAAACTTTTGTAGTTGGAACAATTTATTTATTTTCTTTTAGACTGTCAATTTGTATGCGTGCGTGGGCAGGCTGAATTTTTGTTTTGTTTTGCAGGCTAGTAACTTTTGTGGATATACTTTCAAAGCAGGTCAAATGTGTGCAATCAGATCCTTTCACCTCTGTTGTGTGATAATCAGTCCTGGGAAAAGCCAGCAAAGCTTTTTTCAACTAAAGGAGATGTGCTATTTTAGGTTAGAAACAGATGGAGTTTTTTTTCTTATTCTTTTCAGAAGCCTTTTTTTTAAGGGATCACGGCTTGTGGTATCTACATTTATCTCACTTTTCACTCTGTTAAGCAGATTTTGCAGGTTTTGAGATTTCAAAACCTGTAAAAACTGTTTCACTGGAGGCAACATAGCAACAAATGAAACCAGTGTGTACAGCATGGGATACACATCTCATACTACTTATAACTGTTCTGTTTTTTGCAGCTTGATCTCCATTAGGCAGGACAACATCTGCTGGAGACAGGCCAGAGTTATACAGGGCAGGCATAAGTCTGCAAGTAATAGAGATCTCTAGCTGGACGAAAACAATGTGGTGAAGAATACTAGAAAAAGCAAGTGACGGGACATAACCTTTGAGGCAAATAACTTTGAGGCAAATAACTTGCTGTAACAATTGCCAGAGCCAAACTGTCCCATATATTAGTGCAGACCCTGATGTGTGAGCCATGCCCTGCCTTCCTTTAGCATAAAAGGGCAAACACTCTAGCTGGGGGCCTAAAATTCCTTCAACTAGGGTTGTTTGTCAGTGGGAAATACAACCCATTTTTGACCCGATGGATCCCTGCAAGCCAAATCACGGGTTAGTTTCTAAAACCCTAGAACTTTATCAGGGTTTTTTATTTGTGCAACTCACGATTTGCAGAAAAACATGGGCGATTTGCACAAATTAGATCATTTATGCCCACAATTTTGCTCAAAGAGATTCGCCAACTTAACAGTCTCCTGGAATTTAAGAAAGCAGTAAAGAATGATCTCTTCCGGCAGGCCTACCCAGCTGAATTCTAAGATGTCTTTTAATAATGTATTCCTTTTATGTTCTTTTAATTAGTCATATATGTATTTTATGTTGTTTTGTATTTGTTGTTGTACCCCGCCTTGATCTGGAGAGAGAGGCGGGTAAGAAATTATTATTATTATTATTATTATTATTATTGGCTGCAATTTTGCACAAATAATAATTTGCACAAAAAGAAAAACCATCCGGAAAACTGCGAGCTTGCCTGATTTGTCACACACTGAATCAGACCAGCTTGCAGAGGAGCGAGCCAGAGTCCAGGGGCCAAACCGGTGAAAACTCACTGAGCTCCACCCTCCCAAACAGATTTCTCTGACATCCTCCCTACCTTCAAGACTCTGTGGTTTCTTTGTGGGATCTCAAGCATCTTAGGCAAAGAGGATGACACCTCAGAGAGCTTTAGCTGGCTGCTCAGATCAGTTGCGGGGCTAGAGTCTGAACTTGTGTCTGGATTTGTTTCCTGCTCCCTCTCTCAGTACATACTTTATTGTAGTCTATAGACCATAAAAGAGCATACAAAATTTAAAAGACTTGTGCTGCTGGGTCAGCAGATCTGTGTGGCTACTCCTAAGCCATAACGTCTTCCATGCTGGTACCGAGGTCTCTATTGGCATCCAGATGGTCCCTTCTGAATCAGCAGTTGCTGGCTAGCATCATGACACCAACGCTGTTAAAACAACTACCGTCTATCTCCAGCCTTATTCAGTTCCTGGGTGCTGTTCCAGGGTTTACTGCTTATCCTTTCAGGTTATTGCTTCTGCAGCAATACTAAGAAAGAGTCAGTTGAACGTCTGCATTTGTTCCACCTTTTGGGGGGTTTGTTTCCTACCTTTGCCATATGGCAAGATCTATAAGCCCGTGCAGTTGCTGTCATAACATTAGCCAAACGGGAACTAGCAAGGCCTACCAGTTAGTAACAGAGATTAGGCTCCTGACAATGCAAGTCTGCTGAGGGCAGGCAGAGTTGGTAATTATCTAAAGCAAGGCTTCTCCGCATTCCCCATCAGGCTCTTCCTGTCCTTTCCCATCTCCTCCTCCCTCCCCCTCCCCCTGCCACGAATTCCAGTAGTACGTGTGTTGAAGTGGAATAATGCCATTATAAGTACATGACACAACTCCTGTAGGCATCTGATCATGTCGCTATGCCTAAACGCCTGGCAGACACCCACGGGCTAGGCAGGCATCGAGGAAGAATGTTGCTGTTAATGATGGTGCTGAACTACAGGCGTGGTGGCGGTGCTCCCCTTGTTGGGAGGGAGCGGCAGAGCCGTGCATTCAAATTGGCGCCTTCCCCTTTCTGCTGGGAAACAAAGGACCTTGCTTCTTGGTTCCTGCTGCCCTTGCTACTCTAAATAGCTACAAATAGCAGCCCTCAGCACCTCAGCAAGGTTACTGTAGAGAATAATTATTAGTGTTTTGTCTGTGTATGAGAGACAGAGAGTTTGCACTTCTCTCTCTCAAGAGGTGAAGTTATTTGCTGCATTCACTTTAAGGTCAGAACTAAAATGAATGTTGGAAAATGAATTTATATTTTTGGTTTATTTTATTTGTTTATCTATTTATTTCTCAGTTTATATCCCTGTAAAAAGCCTCAGGGTATATCGCAATGGTAAAAGACAATAAAACTGATTTGAAACAATCGAGTCAATTATACATGTGAAAGACAGAATAAGGAGCACTTCTAAACTATAACAGTAACACATTTTAATCAAATCTGTGAAGTCTGGAATAAAATGCATATCTCTCCAAATAAGGGGAAGAATAAAGTGCTCAATGATGTCGATAACCAAAACCAAGTGGGCCTTCTGGATTTCTTTAGAAGAGAAAGTATCCCACAGTGTAGGTGCCACCACCAGGAATATCCTGCGCCTTTAGCCAGCCAACCTAGCATCAGACAATGGAGACACTTAGGGGCAGAGATCTGAATGATGGCTGCAGCAGTTTCTGGAAAGTTTCATACGAGTGGGAAGAAACCAATTTCTTGCTTCAGCAGAACTAGAATTCCAATATGAAATTTGAGCCTGGACACAAATTTCATGATTTTGTGTTTGCCATTTCCGTGTGTCCTTTTTCAATCCATCAGAGCTGCTGAGCACAGCTCGGAGAGGGGACGGATCTTGAGCAGGACTCATGTGGTAGTAAGAAACAGCTAGCAGTTTCTGGGTAACAGGCGCCAGATAATCAGGTTAATGGTCAGGCTCTTCAGGACTTGGGAGAGCTCCATGTGAGAGCAGAAAATCCTGGTCAAAGTTATTATTGGATGGCTGGGCCAAATAAAACAATCAGTTTGGGCACAAAAGGAAGGGCTTAGAGGGGAGGTGAAGGGTTTTGTAAAAGCCCCCCCTCTCTCTCTCATTTTATTTATTTATTTATTTATTTATTTATTTATTATATTTCTTGGCTGCCTTTCAGGGCAGAAGCCCTCATAAGGTGGCTTAGAACAATAAAATACATTAAAACAGTTGAAATATTAAGTGCAATAAAAACCATAAAACACAATAAAATAGCAATTAAAAACAATAAAAGCCAACAATAAAAACCAATACAAATGTTTGCTTGTTCTTTACTACCTGTTAATGGCCTTGGAGGGATAGTGACTGTATTCAATTTCCATTGCTTCGCAGCAGTTTGACAGGAAGCACTGCCCTCACTCCGGCTTGGCTTTTGGGTATCATCACATAGTCAACTCTGTTTGGCTATGAGGTATCATAGCAGTGTCAAATCAGAGTGAGGGGCCCTCACTCTGGTGACGTCAGCCAAAAGAGAGAGAAGAATATATCGGCAGTAGCGGGAAGGGAGGTCAATTGTTGCTGTTAGGGCCACCAGTAAGGACACTTTGCTTCAGCTTCAGCCCCCACCCCTGCCAACTTGCCCAAAGTGAAGGGCGGGCATTTCAGCTCATCCTCAGTCAACACTATGACAGTAAACTAGTGGTGTAAGTAGAAAAATGCCCTGCTGGTATTTCGAATTGTAGTCGAGCTATCCCTTCCCTCTTCAAACAACCTTAGCTATGAGGTATAGGCAAGGTATAGGCAAAGAGGAAGGCAAGGGAAGGCGGTGGTTGAGTATCTCTGCACCCAGCATCTGGAGCTTAGCCCCTCTGCTGCCTCTTTGAGTGACTTCCATGGATTGGATGTTAGGCCACCACATCCTAGTGTGACAGACCACTTGGTTACCCATAACCGGGTATTCCAGAGGTCAGCATGCCTCTCTGGGCTTTTCCCCTGCTGCCATATGAAGCTTGTGTCTGAAGCCAGGAGGAGCATGGTGGAGAGACAGCAGGCCACCATTTTATGGCAACACAGAAATCTCATGGCCATTCCAGCTCGCTTGCACTTCTGTGCTAATCTCAGGTTTTGAAAACTGAGTTTTCCACATGAAACTTTCATCACCCAAACCCAAGCTTTGTGGGATTGGAACGGGGCTGTTTTGAAAGTGGCTTTCTGTCATTCCTGCTTTGATAGCATTAACACCACAATCCTTTATTGCGTCCAGCAAAGATCTTTCTATTTGGACCTGAATGGTTAATCTCTGCAGAAAGGAGTGGGTAGTCAGCATGACTAAATGGAAGCGTATAGCTAAAGAAACGTTTCTCTAAAAACAATCTTCTATATTTGGGTTCAAGGTTTTTTATTTTTACTTTTTGACATATGCATGTACTAAAGTTGTTAAATAGCAGTGTACATGGGATGCAGCCCCTTTTTTCAGGGTCTCGTTTCACATTCACTGCTCTAGTTGTATGTGTCTGTTTTATAGCTCTTTTTGCTAGTTTCCCTTCCATCCAGGCTTTACCTCTCATGATAATATCTGGAGGAAGCTGTTATGAATGTTGAAGAAGAGCATCCTTTGAAGAGTCAGCCAACCATAGCTCAGGCCAGTCTGCCTTTCTGTTATGTCTACCCCTGTTTTGCTGGAGGTCAGTTGCCGTGATTTTAGGGGAAACTCCAAAGGTTGCCTAGGATTTAAGCAGGAATGCTTGATATGTTTTAGGTTTAACTTTAAACATATTTAATGGCTATATGAGCTCAAGGAAATTAAGTGATGAATTGCCAAACTCCAGAAAGATACAGGGAAGATGATGCCTAGCAGGATTGAGGTGTGTGTGCAGTGAATTTATTCGGTGCGCAGACAAATATGTGATCACTCTTTGTGTCTCCATCTGGATAAGGTTCAAAAGACAAATGGAAACAGACAAAGTCTGGCTTTTTACGTGCACCAAAAAGCTACATCTGTAACTGCTATGTGACATTCATTCCACACAAGTGGTTCTAAAATGCCACGCACTCTGCTCAAAGGTCATATGCAACCTAGCAGAGGCTTTGTCTGCCTGTGCAGCCAAATAAGGTACCACTGAGGTGATGAAATGGACTGCAGCACTTCAGACTGCAAAGAAGAGGCACCATTCCATGTGCAAAAGCCATGCAAGTAAAGACACATTAAAGGGAAAGATTTGAGCTGCTGAGCCCACTCCCTGCTGTGATGGTTTTCTGCTTGTAGGGAAGCATTGAAAAATGTGATCTCTCAATTGTGGCCTGAAGTGGTTCAGCCCATTCTGTCACCTTAGTACTCTACCACCTCATTTCCACCTCATTCTGATGCATGCATGGACAAAATAATACTAATTCTAAATACATGAGCTTTTAACTAAGGACTCCTACAAATGTTACACGTTTCCCATACACGAAACACTTCCACATGGGTGGGGGGTGGAGGGGAGAGAAATATGCAGTCCAATCAGGACTTACTTTGTGCCCAGGGCTGGCATGATTTCATTTCCAAGCTCAATTTTGGAATATATGGATAGATAAGAGTGCCCTTTGGCAGGTAAAGAGTGCATTTCTGCCGTCACTGAGTAAATGCAGAGAATCTCTGTATACCAGGAATTAAATGGAAGGGCTTCCAAACCGGAGAGACTTGAGCACCACTATCTCTTCCCCCTCCCCCCCAGAAATTAAGCCCTGCTGAATTAGCACACAGTCTGCTTTGCTCCATGTACCCATTGGCTTCCTAGGCTGAGATGTTGCAGCCATTTACAGCTTCCTAAGGTTATCCGTATAGCAAAGCAGGTACATGTCAGATTACAAACGCATAGCGATCTGCATGAGGCTTCCATGTTTTCCTCTCCAGAAGTTCCTTCTGTGTGGAAAATACAGAAGGAAATTCATTATGGAAAATACAGGAAACAAACTGTTGATCATGGAATGTGCTTGTTATCACAGAAAGACAGAAAGAAAGAAAAGAAGGTTTTAGGAGTGGCAAAATGTCCTTGAAGTATAAACATATCTATACATTCAGCGCTTGTGAAATAACTTCACAAATGTGTTAGCAAAAGTGATATGTGTTGGGTATATGTATTTATTTATTACATTTATATACCGCCCCATAGCCAAAGCTCTGGGCGGTTTACAAAAATTAACAACATTGAACATTTAAAAACCAATATACAAAAATTAAAACCATATAAGCCTAAAAACAAACTACATATCATTTAAAACTGTCCAGGGGTCAGTTACAAAGCTCAACATATGCTGTTAAATGCCCGGGAGAAGAGAAAAGTCTTCATCTGGCGCTGAAAAGATGACAGTGTTGGTGTCAGGTGAGCCTCGTCAGGGAGATCGTTCCATAGTTGGGGGGCCACCCATGAAAAGGCCCTCTCGCTTGTTGTCGTCCTCCAAGCTTCCCTCAGAGTAGGCTCTAGGAGGAGGACCTTAGATGTTGATCGTAGTGTACGGGTAGGTTTGTGTCGGCAGGTATTGTGGTCCCAAGCCATGTAAGGCTTTATAGGTTAAAACCAGCATCTTGAATTGGGCTCGGAAACGAACAGGCAGCCAATGCAAGCGGGCCAGAATCGGTCTTATATGTTCAAACCTTCTGATCCCTATTACCAATCTGGCCGCTGCATTTTGCACAAGCTGCAGCTTCCAAACTGTCTTCAAAAGCAGCCCCACTTAGACCGCATTGCAGTAATCTAACTTGAAGGTTACCAGAGCATAGACAACTGAAGCCAGGTTATCCCTGCCAGATAGGGGCATAGCTGGGCCACCAACTGGAGTTGGTAGAAGGCACTCCGTGCCACCAAGGCCACCTGAGCCTCAAGTGACAGAGAAGGTTCTAGGAGAACCCCCAAGCTACGAACCTGCACCTTCAGGGGGAGTGCAATCCCATTCAGAACAGGTTGAACACCCTCTATCCGGTGAGAAGAGCCACCCACTAACAGCATCTCAGTCTTGTTTAGATTGACTTTCAGTTTATTAGCCCTCATCCAGTCCATTGTCACAGCCAGGCACCGGTTCAGCACATCCACAGCTAGGATGGTAATCCCTAGAGCAGAAATAGGCCTAACATGGCCCACAGAAGTTTCCCATCTGGCCCACAGAGCCTCCATGGATTCCTCCAGGGGCCTCCCCCGGGAAGAATACCTACAGTTCTCTACAATCTGTGATCAGAGATAACAGGAGGGATTCCCCTGTGCACTGCTGTCCCACGCAACTGAGAGGTTGAGCAGTGTGCAGGGCAGTTCCCCCTGTTATCTCCAATAATAGATTGGAGAGAACATCAATGATGTGGGCACACACAAAGCTTGAGTGGGAGGAGTGAAAATACCAAAATAAATAGGACCAGGCTTGAAAGCAAGAATTATATCCAGGTCTCCAGGCAGTAAACGTGAAAAGAATTGGCTCGGTTTCCTTGTCTTTTTGGTCATCAGAATATCACAAATTACTAATAGATGGGTGTATCAGGTAGACAAGTAATAATGCTTGTAGGTTGTAGGCTAGTAACTTATTTATTTGGTTAGACTACATTTGGCTTGTAGGATGAAATTTTTGTTTATTCTGTCTTCTTGTAATAGATGAGTTTTGTAAACTCAAGTAAACTGTAATTAACCACTTGCTTCCTGATGAGTAGCTTGCCATACCCATGACACAGGCTGCCTTTGTGATAACACGGGTTGTGGGCCAATCCTTTTGTCTTCAAGGCTGAATCAAACATATGAGCATTCGATGCCAAGAGCTTGTTCACATGTTGCATATTTCATATGACAACACAGATGTTCAGCCCAGCTGCGCCTGCATTGACTGTGCTGTTTGGAAAACTAAAATGTATGTGTGTCACAAAAGAAATCTGAGATACATTCTCCATGGAGGAGGTGCTCAGTTTTCAGAGTACTTTGAGATCTCCAGTGCGGATCAAATTGATCTTGACCTTATTATAGTCATATATGAGCTAGATAACTGTTCAGTATAGGGCTCCCATGGGGACATCCCACTATGATTTGACTTAAACTGCAGTGGTGATCCAGAGCAGCCCCTGGCAAGGAGGGAGAAGAGACAAGAATACAAGGGTGTGCCAACCCACAGGAAATGGCTGTGGTGCTGCTTGAGCTGAAGACCAGCCTTTCAAGGATTTACATGTTTCTGAGCAAGCTACAAACACATATTTTGCTGCAATGGCATCTCTCTGCAATCTGGTTCAGTTCACGCAAGGCTGCATCAAACCCAAGTAATAGATGTGCATGGACTTTGATGAGCCTCACGTGGATTGAATCATGTTAACCTTGTAAGCCTCTGCCAAAACCTTGTGTGGGCTGAGCCTTGGGGAGTAAAAATGTATTGCTCAGTCAGTTGGTTTGAATCAGGTTTGAAGATAACCACTTGCCTATGAAAAAATGGCATGCCGCTGAATTTCTCCTAAAGTGAAGTTTTAGGTAAATCTGAAGAGACCACTTAGGTGGAACATCTGTAGACAGTCCAGGGGAAATTTGAAAGAATGACACTCAGGTTATCAAAGATGTTTCATGCGTCTTTAATGTGATGCACCCAGAGACAATTATCGCCAGGGCCAATTGGCTTATTTGTCCAATGTCAGCGCTAGCCTTAATCAGAGAGTCATAGCCTTGTAGACATCTGGTAGTCCCTGACGCATCAGCCTCAAAATGTGCCCTTTCCTACATTTTACTAGATGTCATAAAAGCATGTGTTTTCATTTTCACACAAATTTTGCCTCGCGCATACTAAAACTTCTAAATTCTGTAGCACCTGCCAATGAAGCCATGAAATCTATTTTTATAAGTAGGCAGTTTAAATAAGTAACAATATTGTCATACGAAAGAGATCAAAGTAAGTTGGAAAGATGCCGCTACATATCAGGATCCAGTGCCTCCAATGAGAAAGCAGGCTCTGTACCTATTGAAAGACATGCAATGGGAAGACAGGGAACAGGAACTTCTTGTGCTTTTTCCCAGCATCCAAACTGTAATCTCATATATCTAGATCAGACATCATTCCATATGTTGTCAGAAACTTTGCAAAAAAACATTGCTGGCAGTTTAAGTCAGTAGCTATTGCACAGGCTAAGCATGCCTCACATAATAAAGCAAATGTATGAAAGACGGAACACCAAGAAACTAATTAGAGTCTTGGTTAGTAACTCCATTTGATGGATAGCAATGTTGTGAAGAAGATTGGGCGCAGGTGGGCTCAGGGCTCACCTACTGCATATCTCCTTTTCACTTATAGGTTGACAACTGGGGATGGGTAGGGTAGGCCGCATTTGTGGGGGGTCATGGTTAGCCCAGGGGCAGCCATTGCTGACTCCTAAATTAGAGACAGATTGCTTTGTGTGGAAACTGATAATCAAGACTCAGCAAGGTTGTTGATACAAATGTTGTCTGTTTGGCACGGAGCAATGAATATGCAGTGAGCAAGAACAAATAAAACCTGCTTTCTAAACAGGAATGCTAACAAGCATTGAGAGAGCAGAAGTATGTCTAATTAAAATGCCTGTTCAGGCAGAAAGACAGAATAGAGACCAGATTTGTACTGAAGATGCTTGGAGCAAGTTCAGTGCCATGTAAAAAGTACCTAGCAAATGGGCTGCAATGTTATGCACACGATTAATAAATTGGGTCTGTTTGGCAAAAGCAAAAATTGAATGAAATAGGAATCAAAATATAGGGTGTGGGGAGACAGCAGAACTCTTGCTTCTGTTCATGCAGTTGGAAAATGGTGGCTTGACAATGGTGACTAGCAATTGCATGTAGGTGAGCGCATGGGATTCTCTGCAGGTGAGTGAGTGGGCTGGCACACCTGATCCCTCCTTTACACCTAGCACAGAAACCCAAGTGGGCTGCTAGAGGAGGGAAAGCCCCTCCTGCACACCCAACATTGAAATACATCTCTCCATCCCTCCTCGGCCATGGGTCCCCTCTACAAGGATTCACTTTTGCGCCTGGTTAGGCAATTATGCGCATAATCGCTAAAGCGCATTTACGCCTAATACCTCTGCACGAGAGGCAGCGAGAGGCGGCGAAGCGCATTAACGGATGACCAAAATGCGCTTTACAAGTAGTTAATGCGCATAAGCGCTTGTTCACATAGTCAAAATGCGCTTTAACGGCCGGAGCAAAATAAAACTCGCTGTTTAATGCGCATTCGATAATGCGCATAATTGGAGAGATAACGCGCCTCTACGCCCGATTTGCGCTCCGTTCTTGTAGAGGTAAATTTTTTTAAGCGCCTTGAAAGAGCTTTAAACCTCTCTTGTAGAGGCAGCCAAGGTCACCTTAGTGGATTCTTTTTGGCAGACTGATAATTTTGGGAGGTGTCTTTAAAAGGTTGCTAAACACACCCACACCCACACACACTATGTGAAAATTGCACTGGCTTCCCTATAAAACACATAATTCTCCCTTTTATTGGGCTGTAAAACAGGAAATTCTTTCTGATTTTCAATTAGGCATCATGAATGCCCATGGCTTTCACTAATACCCGGTGGTCTTGATCATGCCTCCCTCCCACTCCTGTTAGCAGTGATGCCCGTTGAGAAGGGCACAGCTGGGTTCACTCCACTGTCCTCCAGATGAAGGCAGGTAAAACCACTTCCCTGTACCAGGGCTCTTTATGGCAGGTGTAACATTTTAAATGCTCCTACCCCATGAACCAGTCCATACACATGCCAGCAATGCATATCCCTGGCAGCAGCTGTCTCCATGTGTAGGCGTCAGGAGGGCACCAGGTTGGGGAAGGCTACTTTAAAACGTTTCTGCTTTTCACGTAGAAAGCCAACAAAAGGAAGCTCTTTTTGATTGTTTTTTAGCCCCTTGCAAGTAGGACGGGATGTTCCCTTTGAATCAGGGAATGAGCTCCTACCTGGAGCCCTTGATGTTTAACTCAAGGGGGTTGGGGGGTGGGGAGGAATGTTCCCTTTCTGTTTTCTATCCCTGTTCTCTCGAGGAACAGTTGCACCGCTGTATCCTGCTTGGTGTGGATTAGGCCTCAAAAGCCAGGAGCAGGAAGCAGAAAGGGATGGGGCTTCCTCCGCAAATACTAGAGTTGCCATTGACAGCTTAGCTAAGAGAGAAGGAAGCACTAACCTCCCTCTGGACAGCAGACCAAAATAATAATAATAATTATTTATTTATTTATTTATTTATTTATTTATTTCTAACCCGCCTCTCCCTCTGGATCGAGGCGAAGAACAACAATAAATATAAATACAAGGACCATAATATAGATAAAACATTAAAAACAAATAAAACTAATACATTATTAAAAACATCTTAAAATTCAACTGGGTAGGCCTGCCAGAAGAGATCAGTCTACACAGCTCTCTTAAATTCAAGAAGACTGCTAATTTGTCGAATCTCCTTCGGCAGGCCATTTCACAGTCTGGGAGCGGCAGAAGAGAAGGTCCTCTGGGTAACACTCGTCAGCCTAGTAAATTCTTCCCAGAGGACCTGAGTGTGCGGGGCAGATTAAACGGGAGAAGGCGATCCCGCAGGTAACCTGGACCCAAACCATGTGGGCTTTAAAGGTAATAACCAACACTTTATACTTCGCCTAGAAGCTAATTGGCAGCCAGTGGAGTGATTTTAAGACGGGTATAATGTGGTCACCCCTAGGTGTACCAGTGACCAACCTGGCTACCATATTTTGAACTAGTTGAAGTTTCTGGACTAGGCACAAAGGTAGCCCTATGCACATTGCAGAAGTTGAGCCTTCCAACTGTAGGAAGGGGCGCAGCTGGTGTATCAGTCGAAGCTGATAGTAGGCACTCCTGGCTGTCGCATCTATCTGGGCTGTAATTTGGAGCAACAGATCCAGGAGCACCCCCAAGCTGCGAACACAGTCTTTTGGGGGGGGTGTAACCCCATCCAGAACTGGTTGACACACCTCCAAACCCAGGTTGTGGCCTTTGACAGCAAGCACCTCCGTCTTCTCTGGATTCAGCTTCAGTTTGTTTTTCCTCATCTAGCCCATTACCACCTCCAAGCATTCATTCAGAGGAGACATGCTATCCTTAGCTGACGATGTTGTCGAAGGCATAGAGAAATATATTTGGGTGTCATCAGCGTATTGATAGCACCCCGCCCCATGCCTCTGGATGATCTCTCCCAGCGGTTTCATATTAATGTTAAATAGCATTGGGGAAAGGATGGCACCTTGTGGTACGTCACATAGCAGCTCCTTCTTTGAAGAGCAGCTATCCCCAAAGCATCACCAACTGGAACCTGCCTGAGAGATAGGACCGGAACCACTGAAGCACAGTGCCCCCGATTCCCAATCCCCTCAGGCGTTCCAGAAGGATACCATGGTCGATGGTATTGAAAGCCACTGAGCAGTCCAGGAGTACCAACAGGGACACACTCCCCCTGTCAATACTCAGGCGTAGATCATCCACTAAGGTGACCATAGCAGTCTCAACTCCATATCCTGCCCTGAAGCCAGTTTGAAATGGGTCTAGAAAATCTGTATCATCCAAAACTGTTTGGAGTTTGAAGCAACCTCCCTCTCAATCACCTTGCCCAAAAACGGAAGGTTTGATACTGGCCTGTAGTTATTAAGGTCCAGGGGGTCCAGGGAGGGCTTTTTTAGAAGCGGCCGTACTACTGCTTCTTTTAAACATTATGGAAAGCTCCCCTCCCTGAAAGATGCATTAATAATACGTTGTAGATATGATCTAACTGCATCTCCTCCCTGAATGACCAGCGAAGAAGGACAGGGATTGAGCGGGCAAGTTGTCCTCATTTGTCCAAGCAGCTTGTCCACGTCCTTGGTACTCACCAACTGAAACGGATCCAGTGTAATCCTACTTGCGGAGCACCAGCAACTGATGTAGTGACCGTGGCAGCATCAGTTGGCCCCCAATGAGAGATAATAGAGATGAGGAAGACTGTCAGAATCCAAGTGTCTCCTCTTTCTCTCCACCTGGGAACAGAGTTATGGAGCCCCGTACCCCCTTTAGCAAGGGCCAATCCGAGTGAGGGTTTTCCCCATCATTACAATGCCACAAAGCTCACAGAGCACTACCCAACGCCTTCTCATCTTGCTATTTCTGCCCTCGTATCTTGGATTTCTTTGTCCTACTTATGCCTTGCAGTTTCCATGTGGCATAAATTCTAATGTGTACTAACCTCGAAGTACTGTAATTTATCCTGGTGGGAGTGGCTTCAGCCTGTAGAACCAATTTGGCTTCCTTTTTCTCACCTTCACCTTTAGCAGGGAGTGGGGAGGAAGTATGGGTCCGTCTTCTATTTACAGAGAGGTCAATCACATTGACTTCAATGGTAATTACTCCTGGGTAAGGACGGAAGGCTACAAGCAGGGGAAGGGGAAGCTGTGCGTGATACATAAAAATAGGAGGGAGATGGTGCATATGAACATTGGTGTCTGTGTGGCTTGCACAGGGGTTTGGAGAATGCTTTTTGGTGGAGCAGGAGAGGGGGACATAAGGTAGGCCTTACGCCGCCGCTGCTGCTGCTGCTGCATAAGAAAACTATTTTTCTGCTTATGCAGACTTTGCTAATGCAGACCTTCGTTGGTATGCATTACACCACTTTTAGGTCAGCAGGGCTCTTCTTGCAACCATCCCTCCCACCTCTAACACAATTCAAGCACCATGAAGCAACATGTAGCACAAATTCTCATTACAAAGTGATGCAAATCTGGTCATGTTCCTTTTCAAACCCCTCCTACTTCTCCCACAGCTACAGCACTGTGCATATATTGGTACTTGATCCCGCTATAAACACTGCTGTATTCATTAATGTGTGACCACCCAGGCAGCAATTGCATTTGGAAAAGGAACTGGGCCGCAGTGCCTCACAAACAAATGGGGCTCCAGTGTAGATCCTAGGCTAGGCTGACCAGATAAAATCCAGGTCAGGGCTCATGTAACTTTAACAGTTGTAGAGAAAAGGGAATTTCAGCCAGTGTCATTTGTATGCAATTAGTTCCTGGTGAAATTCCCTCTTCATCACAACAGTTAAAGTTGCAGGCACTATACTAGAGTGACTATATACAAAAGAAGGCAGGGCCCCTGCACCTTTAACTGCTGTGATGAAGAGGGAATTTCACCAGGAACTAATTGCATACAAATGACACTGGCTGAAATTCCCTTTTCTCTACAACTGTTAAAGACCCCCTCTAGAAGGATTCAGTTTGGCACCTGGTTGTCCGATTATACGCATCTTCTCAGAATCGCTTTTACAGCAACCACTGTATGCGGGAGGTGATTAAGCACATAACTGGTTGCCTTATTGGCTGTATGAAACGTGCTTTAGAGGTGTTGAATGCGGAGAATCGCTTGTTCACAAGGGCATAATGCGCTTTAACAGCCGCGGTAAATTAAAACTCGCTATTTAACGTGCATTCGATAATGCGCATAATTGGAGAGAAAACGCGCCTCAACCCCCGATTTGCGCTCCGCTCTTGTAGAGGTCAAAATTTTAATGCACCTTGAAAGAGCTTTAAATGCCTCTTGTAGAGGCACCCAAAGTTACATGAGCCCTGACCTGGATTTTATCTGGTCAGCCTATCCTAGAAAGGAGGGTGGGAGGAAGAAAGGAAAAGATCCCTGGCAACTCTTGAAGAACAGTGAGCTTCATACCCTCTGAGAATGGTAATTCTGACTCCCTTCCCCCTGTCTCGAGTGAGGTGGGATTCCCTTCTCCTCAGCTCTTTCTGTTTCCTCTTGGGGCATAACCCATTCCATTACTTGTTGGGATCGGGGATTGAGCTTCACTGTGACTAAGTGGGAAGGCCATCGTTTATGTCACCTGAACTACAGCCCCTGTGCACAGCTTCAGACTGGCTCCCAGAAGTCCCTGGAAGTAAGCCCCAGCCAACTCGTTGACTCCTTCCCAGACCTGTGGACTCCATCTGCATCAACTATGATAGGTTTTACACATATTTGTGTCTTCACTTGGAATACATTAATCAGCATACAGATTACAAAATCTTATCAACTGTGAATAAAACCTGTAGTATCGGGTCACGTGAAGCAAACTTGCCACACTGCCAAGCAAGCCCAGTTGGTCCTCGAATCTTGATTTTCTCTCAAGCTGATGATGAGCTGATAGCGATTTGCAATCCTGTATTGTGCCTGCAAGTGAAAGGAGGAGATTGCTTCCATGATGACTAGTGGCATGCCAAACCAAACCTTTTTGTGGAAAAATATTTCTATAATTTGTTACAGCCCAGAAGTCCCATTTTCACAAAGTTGATTACACATACATTTTACTCACTGATGTCTCAATTGTAGAATACTAGCAAAATACTGAAATCTGGTTCAAACTAAGGACACAGTTCGGGCCAGACAAAAAGGTAGGCTTAGTCCAAAGTCTTGCTTTGTGTAAAACCCATGGGAAATTTGCCATTCATTTTGATCAGTGCAAAATTGGCCCCTCAGAGAACAGTCATGCTCTAGGTACAATTTCTTGTCACATCAGTCACTGGTAGGCTGCTGGGGGCAAAAAGAAAATATAAGCCATGCACCTATTAAATAGGCGCCATTTACATTTGCAGAATTAGAAGGGGGCTTTCGCTTTGGCGTTGCATTTTTGCCTGGCCTTTTCAGTCCCTGCATTTAGGCACAGAAAGAAAGGAGAGTTTTGTGTTCTGTTTCCCCTTTTCTACTAGCAGTGCTTTGGTGTTAGAAGAAGGTTCCTCTCACCAGAGGTTTCTTTTTGCTGTTTGGGGCTGGCTCAGCCTTTGGCTTTTCCAGGGAGCGAGTTGCAGTCCTGTGAGACCATGGTTGCAAGTCTCAAGCAACAGCTTCATGGCTTAACTGAATCCATGCTTGCTCAGGGAAGCTGGAGACGTAGACATTTGAAACACAGAGGGGGCAGGAACGAGCTGCAAAGTGGATTAAGAAAGATTAATCCTTGTTCACGGGCACTCTGGGATGGGGATGGAAAGTTCAAGAGGATGGTTTCTCAACTGCAATGAACTGTGGCCAGTGGAACTTGTGGGAAGTGGATAATGAGCTGGAATTAGTAGAGATGGGCAAGATTACCCCTGCTCACCTCAGATTGATTTGGAGATTCTTTCTGGTTTTGTAGAAAGGAAATAATTTGATTCATTTTCTGAGGCAAACTCCCTGCCAACCCTCCCCTATCCCCACCCCAAAACATGCTCCCTGCCAGCTCCCCCACTTTCCAAAGCCCCCTCTTCCCTTCTCCTTATAGCCTTAGAGCATCATCAGATGAGCATTTTATCGCACGCTTGTTACTGCCCACTCACGTTTTTTGCACATCCTTTTGACGACAACGTCCACCTCCTGCACCTCTCCCGCCCCTTCTGGTCTTTTTTCCGTGACAAAACAGACCTGATTCCCCCCCTCCCCCCCAGCAAAACTTGCTGCCACTTCCTGCTGTGTGCCGGAAAAGCAGCGCAATAAAATGACCACTGAATGGGCCACTTGGTCGTTGCTGCTTCCTCTTTCTTTCCCTGTGTAAAGAAATCGTTGCTACTGTGGGATAGCAGCAGGAGGCCAGAGCCACAGTAAGGGGAAACATGATTTCCCCCCGTCTGATGAGACCCTTCGTTTACTGGCCAGTGGCTAGGCTGACCATATGAAAAGGAGGACAGGGCTCCTATAACTTTAACAGTTGTAGAGAAAAGGGAATTTCAGCCGGTGTCATTTGTATGCAATTAGTTCCTGGTGATATTCCCTCTTCATCACACCAGTTAAAGTTGCAGGGGCCCTACCTTCTTTTGTATATGGTCACTCTAGTATAGTGCCTGCACCTTTAACTGTTGTGATGAAGAGGAATTTCACCAGGAACTAATTGCATACAAATGACACCAGCTGAAATTCCCTTTTCTCTACAACTGTTAAAGTTACAGGAGCCCTGTCCTCCTTTTCCTATGGTCAGCCTACCAGTGGCGGTAGCTACACTGCCACACGAGGAAAGAGGAAGGTCCATTCCCCACACCACCAACATTTCGGCGGTCTGTGATGGAATGGGCTAGGGCAAAAGGCCTGGTGGCCCTTGGGAGATACCAAAAGGAGGAGAGCATCCACTTAGGTCAAAAAAGAAGAGAGAAGCGGTTCTCGGAATGCTGAGATACTTTATTAATTCATGCCCAATGCATTTCGGCCTATGTGGTATTTTTAAAAAGGCCTTCTTCAGGGGGTTGATAAGAGAAGTCTGCAGAAAACTCTTAACAGAATGATAGTCTCTCGTGGTGTTCACAGTCGCCAGAGAACACCACGAGAGACTATAGAATCATAGAATATTAGAGTTGGAAGGGGCCTATAAGGCTGTCGAGTCCAACCCCCTGCTCAATGCACGAATCCACCTTACAGCATACCTGACAGATGGTTGTCCAGCTGCCTCTTGAATGCCTCTAATGTGGGAGAGCCCACCACCTCCCTAGGTCATTGGTTCCATTGTCGTACTGCTCTAACAGTCCTGATATCCAGCAGGAGTCTGGCTTCCTGCAACTTGAGCCCATTATTCCGTGCCCTGCATTCTGGGTTAATTATTGTGTTAAGAATTTTCTGCAGTCTTATCTTATCAACCCCCTGAAGAAGGCCTTTTTAAATATACCACATAGGCCGAAACACGTTGGGCGTGAATGAATAAAGTATCTCAGCATTCCAAGATCCTGCTTCTCTCTTCTTTCTTGGCCCTTGGGAGATATCATTCCCCTGGCGGCTGCAGCGCATGGTTCCTAAGCAGAACATTGCTGTCATTGTGATGTATCCATTGCAAGTAATAATGGGCATGGGACTCACCACAGCGATTTGGGTCTACATTGCAAGAACAGCACATCAGTTATAGGTTTAAGTGCTTTGCATGTCCAGAAAACAAGAAGACATAATATCTACCCCCACCAAAAAAAGTGGGTGGTCTAAGACCCTGGGCACCTGACATCAAGAACCTTTGGACCTTCCTTGTGCTATTTGTGTACATGTGTGAATGTTGTTAAAACAGGTAGCATGTTTTACATTTCAATTACAGATCTAGGAAAAAGCAAGGAACACTTTTAATGTTGTAAACAAAGGATCACCTCTCCTCCAGCGCGCACTCCTTATATTTAACGTTCTCCCACTCTCTGCCCTGGACAATGGTGTGGATTCTGGCACTAATTTTGCCCACCTGGTGATTATAGCACTGATGGATTTGCTGGCTGAAGCTTCTAGCTGTTACTCTGTTGAAATGTGGACTGCAGGCAGTGACTGTCAAGAGGGAAAGGTTTTGCCCATCTGGAGCTGTTTGCCCACATCTTCACGGCCTTTGTGAATCACTTGAATCTATGCTTGCTCTCCTGTCCATATCCCCTCAAGGCATGTAAGCACTACATATTTATAATAGTTTCTAACCTACTTAACAGTTTTAGCTCCCCTATGACATATGATGCTGCCTTTTACCAAGTCAGACAATTGATCCATCTATCCCAGTTTTGTCTAGTACCTTTTCCCCATTTCACTCCCCACCACTGGCAGGCTGGGCCTAATCTTCAGCCGGGCACCACCTCAGTTCCTCCTAAGCACTGCTGAACATGGCTGTTTCTTACTTTTTCTTTTTTTGCCAGTCTTGGCCCTGAGCAGCCACTAAATCCACCACCTCAGCAGTGCATAGGTTTCGGAAATGTCCAAGGGCCAGATGAAATGAAGCAGAGGGCTGAGGGTGGCCATGTGTCCTACACTATAGAGGACAGTCCTCTGTTTGAAGGGCTGTCCAGTCCAAAACCTGTTCAAAACTGTAAGAACTGTAAGAAGAGAAGGTGCGCAGACGCTTTGATGTTGCTCATCCACAGGACAACAGCTGACTGAGCAGACACAAACAGGTCATCTGGTCACAGCCTTCCTCACCATGGCCAGATGTATGATATTTCTGTTTAATTTATAGGGTCCCCCCCAATTTGTATCTATACACAGAGTTTCACCCAGCTAGAGCAGGAAATGACAGCCATTTAAATAGAAGGAAACCTTTAAATAGAAAGCTGTCTTCTGACAGCCCTTCAAACAGAGGGCTGTCTTCTGTAGAAGAGGACGCGTGGCCATCCCAACCAGTTCGTGACTAATTCCATAGCATATGTGGCCAATGGGTACCTGTTTGTAATGCCAAGGTAAAGACTGGTGTTTTGAGAGAAAGGAAGCTGAATGCGAGAAGATCTGTTCTCACAAGCATTGGCGTGCATGGCAACTGCCACATTCAGCCAGCCTGGGCGCACTTGCAGTTGCAGCGATTTCAGCCTGTGGTAAGGGAGTTTTGTAAATGCTACTGCCCCAGGCTGAATTTAGCGGGATTGGATTTGTTTTTGTCACATCTTAGGGCAGCCTTCTCCAACCTGGTGGCCTCCAGATGTGTTGGACTGCAATTCCTATCATTCTAAGCCAGCATGGCCAATGGCTGGGGAAGGCGATCCTAAGGAGAGAGGTCTTTATCAGGCTTAAATATCTCCATAGGTATGGTCAATTCATTTCATCAAAGGGGAAATCAATTTCTCTCTCTCTCTCTCTCTCTCTCAATGTTCTCTTGGAATTAAGAGCTCCGTACCTCTACAAACAACTATAGGGTTGGCAAAGAATTAAAGAATATAGTATTTAACTGGACAGAATGCATTCATCTTTTGAATGGGATTAAATGTTTCATGACTATGACAGATGCTGAGTTGTGTGACTGACAAACACCCATCAGGGTGCGTTGGAGTATATGTGAAGCATGATTGTGAAGTGCAATTTCTTAAGTTAATTACAGTGTACACATGGGAATCTTTGTATTTATATTATCTAGTAGTTCTTCTGGAGCTTGCTCTTTTGGGTTCCATTCTCACATTATTATCAGATTTTCTTGCAATCTTACTAGATTATCGGTGTGATGTTACCCTCTGGGAGTTCTGAGATACAGATTTTTCAATCTCTTTCATGGTATACTGTTATTAATGGCACAATCCTAAGTATGTCTACTCAGAAATTACTATTTACTCCCAGGTAAACATATATAGGATTGCTTCCTTAAGTTATCCTTCTTGTGGTCTTCTGTGAGTATCCTGCTTCCCTTCTTTAATACAATTAGCCTTTGGTAATAACATTCACATAGCTGCCTTGCCGCAGCTTAGTTTTGCTGGAATTCAGTGTTGTCTGCTGGAAAGCCATAGGCTCCAGTGGCTGTGTGACTATTCTATGAGATAAAGAAAGGATGGAAACTGCAAATAAAATAGGAAATATAAGGGGGTGTGAGAGTGAAATGATCCCAAAAGAGCTGGAGTATGCACTGGAGCCAAGCCCTAGGGCAGGGACAGGTTTTTGAGCCTGCAACATTTTGAAAATAATACCACTTCTTGTGTCTTCCCCCCCCTTCCCCTTTGAGTCTGTCAAGGTGAGTATGAAAATTTAATCAACACCCTCAACTCTTAGCAGCTCTGTTGCAAATACAAAAAAACAAAATCCAACCTTGATTTTCTTTCCAGCTATTTCTCTGCAATTCCATCCCTCTCAGCAGCATCAATGCCAGAATGTGTAAATATCTCAATGCTGACTCCACCAGTAACAACAGTAACAGTTGGAAGCTGGCCTGAGAATGGAACAGAGGTGTGTGTGTTGTGGGGGGGGGAGGTGACAATACATGGGGCATAGACACTTATTCAAACAGGAAAATTAGTGATGCCACTGAACCTCATAATTACGAGGTTTGGAATATGAACTTGCATAGCTCATAAATGCTTGGAAACAATATGAATGAAATGTTATATCCCTCAGAAAGTTTAAAGCAACATGATACAATGCAACTGGAATTATGAGTTAAAGAAACCCACAAAACTTTGTGTGTGTGTGTGTGAGAGAGAGAGACAGAGAGACAGAGAGACAGAGAGAGAGGGAAAGAGAGTTCTCTGAAGATGTTTCTAAGTCAGCCTTCCCCAAACTGGTGCCCTTCACATGTGTTGGTCTACAACTCCCATAATCTCCCAGCTAATTGGGAAATGGGAGTTGTAGTCCAAGACATCTGGAGGGCACCAGGTTGGAGGATGCTGTTCTAAAGGGTGATCCATTTCCAAAACAAGCTTAGGGGAGTTCACCCATCATTACGAGAAGCCTGGTTGTAAAAGCTAAAAGTTTTCTTTGATGTTATACTGTCAATACATTCCCCGCTTCTAAATGAAACCCAAACTGGATGCGATGAGGCTGCTTGGTATCAAGATTAACAGCCCCGTATCCCTTCCTTGTATCTCCCTGGGCAATGCCTAGTAAATGAGTTGTGGGATATGGCATCATCTCATTCAGAGTTTTCCTGCCCCCCCCCCATTTTCCTTCCCAGAGAGTGCTGGGAAACTCAGAGGCTGAATTCAGACAACACATTAAGCAACTGGGTGGGGAGAACAATCGTCAGTTGTATTGACTATCGTGTCATCCGAATGCTGCCATAGTCAACTCAGCGCTGATCCTAATCCACACCACGGTTGATTATTTATTACCATGTGTGGGGAGTACCCCCTAGATGAACAACTGTAAAGTGGATTATTACCTCACCATTGACGATCGTGTTGTCCGAATTCAGCCAGAGTATAATGATGTCATATCACACATCTCCATTTGTGTTTTGAAAGCACAGGGCGTGGTTAAAAGAAATTTTAAAAAGGTGGCAATTATGAATACCACTTGTCATTTTGGCACATGGAACAGAATCATCATCTCATACATATAGAATGGGTTTGCACAACATGACAACCCATCCTGGGTGACAAGCCATGATGGGTTGTCATGTCATGTGAATGCAGACTGATTCTCACAAGCTGGCATGTGCATGGGTAACAAGCCACCCTAACAACCCATGGCTTGTTTAGCGGTGGTTGTACCTATGATGGATTGGCGTGTCATCCGAACCCGTCCTGGGTTAGGGGCATTGGCTAGTGAGCTGCTCAGTAAGAGTGGCAGAAACCCCTGCCGCTCTTGCCCAGTGATTTTGCCCGTGTCGCAGTGACAGCCCTTCCACCAATACCCAGGCAGCACTTGGGAAGGCCTGTCATTCATTTGGCTACAAAAAACTTTTCTTACAAGAATTGCACCCTGACATTTGTGCAGAATAAGGCTGAAATTTATTTTTTTATTATTATTATTTTGGTCCCAGAAATGTGCAAATGTGTGTCTTTGCAATTTTTTGGGTTTTGGTATTTTATTCACAGTTGCAGAGATGCCTTATCTTGCCTTGTCTGTTGCCTTTTATGTTTCAGCTGTCAATGGGTAGTGTACTAGGAAACAGACAAAGTAATCGATAAAACAGGGCTGCGTATGCACTAGTTTGATCTGCCTCTTAGCAAAGTTATCCTTAGATTTTAAAGTTTGCAATTTACTCTTGGGGGGGGGGGGTCCCCTCTTCTATTCCAATCCTCCCTGAATCTCCCTCAAGTTGTTTTAAGAGTGATCTAGGGTCCGCCCCATTTTTGGAGCTCCCCTTTTATTGCAAATGGAATTCTGGAAATGGGGTGGACCCCATATCACCCTTAAAACCCCTTGGTGGAGTTGTGGGGAGGGGTGGAATGGAAGGGGGACCCCAAAGGGTAAGTTCCACAATTCAGAATTTGAGGGTAACTGTGCTAAGGTCGCGATCTGGTCCCATTTCCTCAACCTGTCAGTGGGTAATTTACAACGGTATATATAACTTGACAGCTGCAATTACACACCTCTACAATTGTGAAAACCCAAGTAAAAAAAAAAACCTTTTGAAAATTACAAAGATATTTGTGCACATTCTTGGGGCTGGGGGGGCGGGGAATTGGCCCCGTTTTGCACAAATGTCGAGGCACAAAAATTATTTTATAAAGTAAGAATACGATCGGAGCAGGGTTCTGCTGCCAAGTCCCCTGGGATACGTGCCGGAGCTGGCTGGAGGACTGAGAGGAAGGAGGGTGAGAACAACCCATGGCCTCACTCTGGGTTGTTCCAATGTCAACCCACATGGCAGAGCTTATTTCGCAGGGTGGGTTGACGTGTTGTGGAAACTCACCCATTGTGTGGCAGATTTCAGGGGTGGGCTTAGCAGGGCAAAAAAACATAGCCTGTGTGTACCTGTGGAACTGTCTCGGTATGCCTCTCTTGAAGGCATGCAGAGGAGAGAACATGATGTGCTGGTGAAGAAGGTACACATGATTTGATGGAGGTAGCACAACCATCACCCAGCAGTTCTTCTGTGAAAGAAACCGCATGGCAGTGGAGCTCATGTTGGAGGACGTCCAGACGGATTGCACTCTGAGGCTTCAAGCGTGATCTTTAATCTGACGCCGGCTGTATAGTAATCAGATACCTGACAGCGAAGGGCTGACTCTCTGTTTTCAGAACATGAGCAAAAGTGCTGAATTTGCATTATGTTCCCAGAGCACCTCATTAGTCAGGAATGTATCTGGTGGTGTGGCAGCAATACAATTCATGTATCCAGATCCTGATATGTGCTCTGGTGTATTTTAAATATGTATATACCACCCTTCATTACCAAACCACAGGGTGGTGTACAGAATTCGTTAAAACAACAAGCTAAACAAAATATAAAGCTATAGTAAAAACAAAAGGTCTATTAAGCCAGGTATTAAAATCAGCAGATGCCTGGGTAAACAGATAAGCATTTAACAGGTGCTGAAACGCCATCAAGGTTGGTGCCTGTTGCTTTGCAGTGGGGAGAGAATTTCAAAAGCAGGGTGCCACAACAGAAAAGGCCTTCCCCTGGTTGCTATCAGATATACTTGTGCAGGTGATGGAACAACCAGGATGTGTACATGGAGCTCCTATGCCTGATGGGATACCCCAGTCGCTCCAGTGGTTGTGGCTGGAGCAGCTCAAATCTGCATAGTAACTAATAACAAGTGGGATTTGCAACAAAACGTGGCACCCTGGAGTGCTTCTGTTCAGGTTTCCAGCCACTCAATTTCATTTCTTCTTCCCAGTTCCCCCCCCCCCCAACAATCAGCCAGCATTCCATGCCCACTGAGCATGCTCAGACCTTATTGTGTTGTTATTATTTTCCCTCCCTCCATACCACACCCAAAGAGAGAGAGAGAAAGAGAGGTCCCCTCTACAAGAATTCGGTTTGACGCCCAGTTGTCCAATTATGCGCATCTTCTCGCAATCGCTTTTACGCCTAATCCCTATACACGGGAGGCAGTGAAGCGCATTAACGGTTGCCTGAAATGCGGTTTAAAGGTGTTTAATGTGGAGAATCGCTTGTTTACATGGTCATAAGGTGCTTTAATTCCCGCGGTAAATTAAAACTCGCTATTTAACGTGCATGCGAAGATGCGCATAATCGAAGGTAAAATGCGCCTCGACCCCCGATTTGCGCTCCGCTCTTGTAGAGATAAAATTTTAATCTGCCTTGAAAGAGCTTTAAATCACTCTTGTAGAGGCACCCAGAGAGAGAGATGGTACTTCTGCAAACCTTGGAGTTCCTTTGAGTCTTCTGATACCTTCCTTGTGTGAATGGGTGATCCAGTTTGGCCATGTAAAAAATGCCACTTGAAGATTTGAGATTGTTATTAGTAGTACTGAGGACAATCTTGGGCCACATCTATACTACGCAGGATATGACACTTTGAAAACATTTTGAAAACAGCATATGGAGTGTGGCCTGGGCCCCAACCGTTGTCAAAACTGTGATATACCATTTTAAAGCAGTAGTGTAGATCCTGCCTTGGAATTGGTCATGCCTGGTTTGTAGACTGAGTAGGCCATTTAGCTTCCATTTTGCACTTGAGAAGTGTGCTTGTTATTTGTGTGTGTGTGTGTGCATGCGTTTTCCCACTTACCTTCTCTTAAAGAAGGCGTCTTTCCTTCTCATGGAAAGAGAGAGTAGGGTTGTGTAAAAGTATAGGCAACATTTTGATGTTTTTCTTCAAATTCAATTGGTGCAATAACGCCTCACTGCCTTGGCCCCACAACCCCCCCCCCCCAATCTATCTACCTACAGATTTTAAAGTCCTTCTTACACAGCAATAAGGGCTCTGCCAAGCGGAAAATTCCCTGGGTTAAGATAAGAATCTCAAAACCCATTTGACTTTGCAGGATGTCCTGCTTTTTACAAACTTGTTGGTTTTGCCTGGAAGTTGGGCCTTACATAGCTTTCCCTAGCTAGCATCACTAATCAACTCCTCAGAGCTATTTGAAAACCTCAATTTCCTGTAAAGCAGCAACCCAGCCTCCTCTAACCAGACTAGCTTTTGTCCTGTGAGGGAGAGCTACCAATTTCCTTATTAAGCAATTGTGGAAAGAGAATGTATTCATTGAAACCCATTGTATAGTGGATGGGTAACAGAAAATGATAGCTGCAATGATATTTAACCTTAAGTACAACAGATCAAATGAAAGCTGTCCGGGTAACAAAAGCGAACGGAGAGGCCAATACAAAATGTATTCAGGAAGAGGCACTGAAACCCTGTAGTATACTGAGAGTGGTGCCAGAGAGACACTTGTTCCGGCCCAACCTGGACAAACATTCAAAATAAGCATCAAAACTCACGTTTTATATTGATAATTATTAAAATAATGTGAATTTAATAAGATTTCCTTTTCAGTTTGAAATAGTTTAACATGTTTTCAAAATAGCAAGTGAAAAACACACACACCTACACACTTCTTAGAAGCATAGGAGTGGCAGCTAGTCAGAGGTATGCCATGGGAGCTTCTCTTTGGTTTAAATCTGCAAAGTGCATGAAGCTTTTGAATATTGCTGATGGGAAAGTCAAAAACCCAAGACATGAGGAATGGGATTGTGTGTGGGTTTGCACAACAGCTTTGAGCAGGAACCGTGTATCTGACTAGTGAGGACTTTGAATGGGTTAGCAACAGTACTCCTAAATGTCTACAACCCTATTTATCTCGCCTCAGATGCTGGTTCCCGAAACAAGGGATATTAAATTAAGAGCATGCCCTGAGTGTAGAAATTCAACATTGTGAAACCATCAGGAATGTATGTATTATTTATTGTTTGAGGTACAAGTCTTCATGATTTTCTTCTATATGTTCATAAATTGGACAGTTTTTCTATGAGTAGGTTGCAGGAGAGTCAAGGAAAAAGACGGGGACAATATTACATGTGAAACCCTGCTGAATTAAGAAATGCGGATCCTGGATCCAAACTCATCTTGATGTTAGGAATCTGTCAGTTCCACGTGTTTGGTTTGTGGGTTCAGAGCTTTGGGGATTGGTTGAGTTTGATGTTGGGCTTTGCCAAAGCTCAGGGTGATGGTTTATTTTCCACTTCAAACTGCTCAATTTCTGCTCAGCAACTAGACATGTTCTCATAGTGAAAAGCCACATATCTTGCTGGGAGGCAAAGTGTCACCAATAGGTTAGGAAGAGCAGCGTCATTACCTCATCCCATTGGCTCTGTCTCGGTAGCAGCATATATTAAACTATTTAATAATAATGCTGCTGCGAGGGAGAGAATGGTCATGTCGCTGTGTCATTATTTTTAGTTTTTCTGTTCTGTTTTATGTATTTATATATTGCTTTTCCAGTATACCATATCCTCAAGTGATTTAGGATTTCCCAGATTACGGTCATGCCATCATTCTGAGAGGCGCAACCGCGGCTGCTGTGTTGTGCCTGCCCCATCCATTTCCACTCTCAGTTTCAAGCTACATGGGCAAGGTACAGGACAGAACAGAAGGTCAGTTAATTAAACATTGGAGCAGGGAAGGGGATGGAGATGCCCTCCAGTTTAACCGACACAATGGGAGCACCTCCTTGTAAGGCCAAAAGACAGTATTTTATTTATTTATTACATTTCTATACCGCCAAGAGACAGAGCTCTCTGGGCGGATCTGTCACTGACTCTGCCTATGCAAATCACTGACTTCCAGCCCTATTCCGCCTGGGATGGGTCCCTGGCTGGGTTCACTTTAATTTAAAGTGGACTAATGAGTCGTTTTCCAGCCCCAGGGGAGGGGAGGAACGAAAACAGAAAGGTCGCCCATCTGGGAAGTCGGGGAGGGGGCAGTCCCAGAATCACAGGGGAAGATACATTTGTGTCCACTGGCTGATTTGTGGCTTAATAACCCCTCCCACTGTAAACATACATAGGGCTGAGCTGTTAACATTGGCATGTGAAAGTACCATAAAACCCTACGCTGTCACCAGCAGAGGCTGGGGAAGTGCTGAAAGAGAACGTAAGCGAAAGAAGAGGTGGCTGACTGACACACGATGAGGACAGCCGTTCCAAATTTCATGCATCCACAGGAAGGGGCAAGAAGGGACAATTGACCCCCTGAGGATGACCCATAATCTCCAGGTTCCCAGCTTTCATTGAAAAGAAAAGAGAAAACCTTGTAGAACCTGAGATACGAGGCCACATGTGCAGCTGCTATTCTGCCTATTCATTTGGTGAGAAACTAGCCTGCTCCCACCTTTTAGTGTTTTAGCCAATGAACAAAGTCACAGCAATGATCAACATACCTATTATCTGGATGTGTTAAGTTAACCCTTCTGGGTTAACCCTTTTGGGGACTTCCTTGTTAGGGAGTGTTTGCAGCCTCATAAAAAACAATTTAGAAATCCAGGAGTTTCCTGTAGCTGAGTTGGGTGCTAGTGTGTCTCTCAAAAAACTAAAAGTAGCAGCAAAGGTCATGATCTTTCTAACCCAGGACTTGTTCATATATTTTTTCCTGAGTTTATAAACATTTTAAAACTTTTATCATGTGTGCAGATAAAGTTCATTATTATTATACCCATATTGCAGAAGGCAGGGCAGTGGCTGAGAAAGTGGGGGTTACACCAGTCTTGGAAAGTAGCCCAGCGTTGTTATTCCCATTTTGAGGACAGGTACGTGTGTTAGAGTAGTGTATGACAACTCTGCGTTGTACTCCAGTATTGATGGTATTTTAGGGAAATGCAGTGGGGCTAAGGAATTGATTGTAGCAGCCGTGCAGTGTATTAAATGTTAGAACAGGTTGTTGAGATATATCGCTCTATGGGAACCTGCCATTTTTAGCTCTTGCAGGAGGCCCAAGGGGAACCTCCCCCCCTCTCTCTTAGTGTCGGCCTTGGAGCTAAGACAGTGATCCATGCAGCTGCACAGAAGTTAGTGTTTTCTCATGTATTGTAGAAATGAAGAAGCCTCTTGTGAAGGCACCTGAACCTATTATGCATTGCCAGTACAGCAGAGCCTAGTAGTGGGCTACAAACTGGGCAGGGGTGAAGGGAGTCATGGAGTACCTCTAGATGGGAGCTTTTTCCACGTACATGACGCAGCCGCCACTCCGAAGCCATCCAGGGCCAAAACCCCTAAACTCTGCTGTAAAAAAGCCGGGCACTTACCCCGACTTTTTTTTCCTGCAGAGCCTGCACAGCCGATAACGGCAGCTGATTGGTCGCCATCGGCTGGAGGAGGGCTGGTTCGGGTGCCGTACGTCCCTGGCCCCCTCCACAAGGATGCGCTTTTGTGCCCGGTTCGGCGATTATGCGCATTATCGCGGAGGCGCATTTACTCCTAATCCCTCTGCACGGGAGGCGGCGAGAGGCGGCGAAGCGCATTAATTGATGTCCAAAAAGCGCTTTACAAGACGTTAACGCGCATAATCGCTTGTTCACACCGCGAAAATGCGCTTTAACGGCCGGAGCAAAATAAAAGTCGCTATTTAACGCGCATTCAAAAATGCGCATTATCGGGGAGATAACGCGCCTGTACGCCCGTTTTGCGCTCCGCTGGTGTGGAGGTAAAATTTATAATGAGCCTTCAAGGCTCATTAAACGTCTCGTGTGGAGGAGGCCCCTGTCTTCCTCCCCCTCCGGTCGCCCCATTCCTTCCCCCTGTTTTTTATACAAACGGGGAAGGAACGGGGCAGCTGGAGGGGGAGGGAGGAAGAGAGGGACGCATGTCACCCAAATCAGCTCACCTCCCTTTGACCTCCCTCTGGCTGCCCTGTTCCTCCCGAGTACGGAGTTGCCAAGAGTCGGTTCGCGCCCCTCCCTTTCTCCGCCTCTGGCTGCCCCGATCCTCTCCCCTCCCCTGCACGCGGCGGCGGCAACTCCGCACTTGCACTCGTTCCCGTGCAGATGCCGGGAAGGAGTGCGAGGGCCCAAGGCATCCCGGCGCCAACACGCCACCTTCAAGACGGGGCCATGGTAAGAATGGAAGGTTTCACCTGTGTGTGTGGAAAGATATTGTCTGGTCACCAGGTCTCCCCATTGAGAAAAAACAGAGGGGTAGACCTGGTATACAAATTTCTCACAGGCTAGACCTACCTATCTTGGGTAGACCTGGCGCCCAGGCCTTAGCGCTGCTCAGTCACGATATGTACCGGAAATGGTAGAGTTGATCTCTGATGCTATCAGGGCTTTTTTTAAATGTGCAACAAAGTGTACAGGAAAAAATATGCAGTTCCAAAAGAACATTGTTGTAGGTCAAAATTCAAGCCATGCAAAAGTTGCATTGTATTTAATGTAAAAAATGCTGAGAACAATGTAAGAAGTAAAATGAGTAGTGCAGGCTCTTCTAGAACCCTGGTCAAGCATACTCATTTCTCCTTCCACTGCTAAAGACACTCCCCACAGACTCCATTGCTACTCTTTGGAGCTGCCTTCCCCACCTAGTCCCTGTCAGTTGTTTTGAACTTTAACTCCCATCAGCCCCAGCCAGCATAGCCAATGGTCTGGAATGCTGGGAGTTGTAGTCCAACACATCTGGAGGGCACCAGGTTGTGGAAAACTGGAGAGAGTGTTCACCAATGTTTCCAAAGTGAAGGAAATAATTCTAGGATGAGTCATGTGGAGTTGTCAATACGATGGCAGTGATGCCATAAAATCTAAGGTATGATATTCTTAAGACAGCTGTACTATATTTGTACATTTGGTTGTTGTTTTTCCACTTGTTCCTCGGTGGGTGGGTGGGTGGGTGTTTTAACCCTCACTCCAAATAAAGTTGTGTTGGAGTTCACAGTGTTTTTTGAATATAACTTCTGCATTGGTGCTGTTCCCATGATCTTCTACTACTCTGTGTAGGCTTCTAAATGTCATGAAACTTGATGCTAAGTGACAAAATGCACACACACAAGAAATGTACACAGGTGTGTTGTAGCCGTGCATGCTATACATGTGAATTACAATCACAAACTGCTGTGCAGCTTTGCACACACACACAGACACACACACACCAGAAAAATTCTCAGGTGTGAAATAAGGGACATCCTCCTCCTGTGACTCCCTGTTTTTTTAAAAAAAAGTTCTGCAGATGGAAATGCCTTTGCTAGGAATTAGTAGTACTAAGTGATAATCCCACAGAAATCGCATATAATTGTCTGCTGAGCGCCATCAGGTTGGATGACTAAAACCCCAGGGGGTGCATAATGTCCTAAGAAACAACTTCTAAATTGAAATATTCTTTTTTGATTGGCTTAATGACTCACAGTTTTCCTGATGGTGTCCAGGGCTTCTTATTCCAGGATCTTTTGAGAACCAAGTGGTAGCAGTACAAATCTTCTTATAGTGCTTGGATGCTGCTCTCTGGCAAAGTCAGCTCCCGCAGACGGCCAGGAAGCAGAAGTGGCTCCACTGCCGAGCCAATTTGTCATATTTTATTTCAGCAGGGTAATGAATAAATGCTCCTTTGATCAAACATTTGTCATGGGCAAGTGCTCAAGCTATTCGATCCACATTAGAGGCCATATCCCAGAATATGACACCTGGCCAAAGGCTGAAATTGACTGATTTTTGAAATTCAGATTCTGATGTCAGTTAACCAAACAAACAAAATCAAAATTTGATCCAAATTCACCAGGTGCAGTTGGCTAAACAAATGACTAAAATTAGTGTAACATTTATTAAAACCTATTTCAAGTCATCTATTGAGATTTCAAGTACTGACTACAATCTCACATGTTGACTACTACATGTCAGATACTATCAAATATGGCGTGCCACTACATGTCAAATAATGTCAAATATGGACTGCTATATGTCAGATATCATTTTTAAAAAATCAACTGGGGCTGCATGCCCACTGTGTGGATACTGTCAAGTATCGACTGTTACATGGCAGATTTTGTCAAAGTCTGATGACCACTGAAACTCAGCTACTAGTTACTGTCATATATTGACTGCTGCTGCAAAATCTGGATGTCAAATGCTGAAGATGCATGAAAAATACTAAACGTTCACTTCTCTAGGGAATATTTTGAAAATGTTTGTCATCTTTTTTTCAAATGACATTTTTCAAGAGAATTGCTGTGGGCTGTGGATTTATTTCAGTTCTACAATATTCTATTCCCCCCTCTTCACTGTAAACAATGCTGTAGAGGGGGGGGGGAGTATCTCTCACTTCTTAGTGGGAGGGCCCCTGGCCAGGTAAGAAATCTCATCTTGCACTTCCAGTCTGGGGTGGGTGGAGGGCACCAGTTGGAATCAGGGCAGAGAGCATATGCAGCTAATTTGCCAGGAGGAAAGACATCAGGTCTTTTGAAAGAGCAAGACTGGCTACACATGCTGTGGCTGTGTGTATTGGCCCGTCTGATCCCAAAGCTATTCAGTTCAATGCTGTGGCAAGCTGACGGCGTGGACGGCGTGGGATCTGCTGTGCAGTTCTCCACGAGGCAAAATTTAAAACAAATCTTCTCAAGGTTCCAAGACTGTGCAATCGAACTCCATTGGATTGCAGAGAAGGTGAATTTAAAGTTTAGAAGGAAATGGAATAGTTATTTTGGCTCACGGAGTCGCTTCTCAACAGCATGTTAATGCCGGGGTCATGAATCTCAAGTGGGAGGGGCCATAGCTCAGTGTGATACAGCACCTGCTTTGCATGCAGAGGGTCCCAGGTTCAATCCCCAGCTTCTCCAGGTAAGGCAAGGAAAGGAATCCCCACCTGAAACCCTGGAGAGCTGCTACCAGTCAGTGTTGACGATACTGGGCTAGATGGACCAATGGTCTGAGTCAGTATAAGGCATCTTCCTATGTTCATAAATGTGAGTGGAGCTCTCAATTTTGGTTGGATGTTCAGTACCTTGGATAGTTCCTTTAGGTTTCTGACTGAAACCCAGAGTGGATTCACCGCCCCACTAACGTTGGAGACACTAGCCTCCATTGATTTGCTGTAAATGCCCCACAAAAATGGGTAAAGTGGCTTCGCCTATTGTCACTACTGGAGAGGATAATGTAGATCTTTAACTCTGGTGTAGAGTAGAAGGGATAGGTAGGTGGGTGCTGCCCTCCTCCAAGCTAGAATTAACAGCAGACTCAGGGCAGCCATAGGGAGGAATATGTCAGGAACTGTTGCCCCTGAAATGAGACACTCTTTGGGCCTTTCCTATGTGGTTGTGCACAAGAGAAAGAGTTTGGGGCACAAATTGTTAAGGTGCAGAGTAAATCTTTCATGATCACTCAGTGATAGCCAGCAGGCAAATAGAAATCATAGGGATTGGTGTGCTCAGGCTTCACAGCCCTGTTCGGATGCTAGAGGAGTGTTATAACATCAACCCCCACAATTGGCGAGCAGTATGAAGCCTTTGGATTGGCCAGCCCTGGCAGAAATACTAGGAGGATCCTAGTTTTCTCTTCCTGCTGGGTCAACAGAGCAATGACTTTAGCTGACTTCAGAGACTCCCAGTTGGGAGTCCAGATCTGGATTTGGTCCTAGCCATCCACGGGCAGCCTGCCAGTGACACTGCTTTGGGGCCACAACGCCTCTGTTTTATACCCCGGTGAAGAGAGGCAGCCTTGGGTTGGGCTGTTGGAGCTTCAAGTCTTGGGGGAGCACAGGCGGAAACAGGTTTTGCATTCTAACCCCTTCATCTCTTTCCTCCCGCACTCCTTCCCTTCTGAGGAATAATGTGATAATTGCCATGTGTGACTATTTACTGAAGGAGGAGGAGGCACCACCTCCAGTTAGGCAGGTTGATCATCAGAGAAAACATTGCTACTGCGTTGGGTCTCAAATCACTGGTAATTGAGAGTGCTTTCCCAGTGCAGGTGTGCAGCCGCCTCCAAGCTGTTTTTACCATCTGTCATGATCCCCCCTCCCTTTGTTTGTGTGTCACTTTCAGAACTAGAGTGTAACAGGAGCAAAGTCAGAGATTACACAAGCGATGGAGCAAGAAAGTGCTTGAAAGAACTGATGTGCAGTTTAAAAGTTGGCTTGGTTGCATGGTTTTTTTATTATTATAGTTGTCTCCTGTACTCCAGAGAAGTCATAGTGGTATTTTAGTTCCGCAACAACCCTGTGAGGTAGGTTAATCTGAGGCTCAGTTCACAGAGGAGGCCTAAGAAGAACCACCATGTGTCCATAAGCCTCAGCAACAGTGATTCTGATGGGTGCTCCAGTCAGCTGGAGAGTCCTTTTATTCACCTGCCTAGTTACTCACCTAGCTGTCAGCACCATGGAGTCCTTACTAGGGCTGTACACGGACCCCCCTATCCAATCTGGATCCCAATCTATCAGGTCCAGATCCAGATCCAGATCTGGGAGGCCTGGATCAGCCCGATCTGCTCGGGATTTGGGGTCCGGATCCGTGCACAGCCCTAGTCCTTACAGCACCAGAGAGACAGAATTAAGCTACAGAGCAGAAGCAGAAGCTTCTTTAATCCTATTTGGTTCTCAAAGAAAGATTCCTTTGCTCAGTGCCAGCTCCAGGTTTTTGAGGACCCTTTGGCAAGACACCCTCAGTCCGTTTGCCTTCTCATTGTCATCACCTGCTCTTGCTCCTCACCCTCTTTCTCATCACGGCTACCACTGGCTTGCTCAAGAGGCCGTGAGCAAGCAGTCCGTGGCACCTGTTGCTCCTCCTTCTCACCACTGCTGTTGTCTGGGCCAGAGCAAGAGGCAGGTGAACGGGAAGGTTGCAGTGCTGAGGTGGAGGAGCAATCCCAGGGGGATCTTGGCAGTGGGGCCTTGCTGGGGTTTGGGCCCTTAGTAGGTGCCTAACCATGCCTGCCCTTGTTGCCCGCCTTGCCTTCGCTATCAGGAGTTGAGAGAGCAGGAAGGGATGAATGGTGACAAGAGTTTGGCCCAGGCTTTTTGACTCACTGTACCATCTGTCAGCAGCATCAATAGCTGTTACTGCCAACTGGGGATTTCTGCCCACGTGAAGGTTCTTTGTAAGCCCTCCAGGGAGTGTGAGCCACACGAGGAAATGAGGCCACCCAAGAGGGCTTCGGGGCAGAATGGAGATGTGAATCTATTACTAAAACATGGGGCTTTATCACGCCTACCTGTTTTGTTTATGCGGGTTCTCCCTCCATTTCCTATGCGAGTGGAGCCCTTTGATCACACGTGGTCGGTTTTGCTCCGATTCCTCAGCTAAGCCTGCGGAGGAGGGGAGAATATGGACAATCCCTGTTCAGGGATACTTCGAAAGTGGAAGGAAAAAAGGAGCACTCGGGGCGCGAGAGCAGGTTGAGGGGGAGGACGTCATGTGAAAGAATTGGATCCAAGTCGCGCTGGGTGTGGATCAAACGGCCCGTGTGATAAAGGCCATGGTTTAATGAATTGGGACCTGCTTAGGTTTTTTGGTTAACCTGGGCCAGTTCTACACCAAGCAGGATATAACACTTTGAAAAAGGTTTGAAAACTGTACATGGAGTGTGTCCTGAGCCCCAACAGTTGTCAAAACCGTTATCAACCATTTTAAAGCAGTAGGGTAGATCCTGCCCTGGATATGGGATAGGGAGCTGGTCAGTTTCCCACCTCCACCATATCCCTCCTTCCCTCCAAGTTTTCATACTATGCCTTTCTGCTCTCTTACCTGTAGGTAAAGTCAAATGTGATGTTTCTAGCTAACTGCTTCACAGTTATGGGATGGGAAGAAGTGGGGTCCACACATTTGGGTTGCCTCACAACAGAAAGAAGTGGTGGCCAGATATGGAGCTATTGGAAGATGGCCCAAGTAGCAGTTTCAGGACCATCAATAATGCCACAACCCAACAATTCTAGCTACTTTGAGAATAATCATTCTTGCTCTGCTAGTCTTTAGAGATTACTTCTTTTAAGAGGCTTGAAATCAGCTCCTACACTGGTCCATTTGTAAATGCTGTACTGATGAGTCAGACAAAGACGAGGGCTTAATTAGTGTTAAGGAAAGCAAGGGGGAAAAAGAAGAAGAGCTGTTCATTCCAAGAAGATTGATGTTGCATCCCGCAGACAGTCACGTTCTGCTGCATCATTGTGCTGGCCAGCGTCATGGACAAACGTCCTGCCAAGAGGATAAAAGCGGCCTGGGAAAAAGCCTAGCAGTGGAGAGAGGGCCAGGCCTTATTAAAAGGCAATGAATAACCCTATTACTATCTTGAGCAATCTTGCCCAAAGCCTTTGAAGTTGTCAGTTTCTTGCTCCGTGGCTTTGTACTTTCCTGGCATTTTTCTTCCCCCTTTTCCCCTCTGTTCTGCTCCTCTGAATTTCAGCTATGCTGAAATAATTCAATTTTGTAGGCAAATAAACAGCAACACGCAATTAGTGATGATGACATTGTGAGCTTGCAAAAAATGCAGTCTGGACAAAACAAAATGGCAGTCCACGGTCGACAGGTCATAAGCACCCCACCTGTCATCGTGGCCGTAAATCCTCTCCTCTGATGTCAGCCCATGCTTGAAAGCTTCAGATGGGACAACTTGGATGACCAGCGTAGGCGTCATATTAATTGCCGAAGCATCTGCAGCTTGGACTAAACCCAACTGTGTGGAGTGTAGGCTGAGAGCCATTTACTGGAAACACCCTTCATCTTGGCTCCTGGGTTCACGCTGTGTGGGTTCTTCTGTTAAAGGGAATATGCCTATGTTGTTCCCTTCAGGTGTGCCTTTGATGCCTGCACAAAGGGGCAAGAAGAAAGCACAGGTGATGTTAATGAACATTGCAACTAACATACTATTAGAGGCCAGGACCTCAGTACTTACACAGGGGCTGAATGAGTTGTAACTTTTTGCTTAAGTTTTCATTTTCTTTCTTTCAGACCAATGATGCCTTAGGACCCACCTGGAACTGGCTGTACTTCATCCCCCTCATCATCATTGGATCATTCTTTGTTCTCAACCTTGTCCTGGGGGTGCTTTCTGGGTAAGTAAATGACTTCTTTAATTAAGCAAAATTTCAAACGGAAAATGTTGATTAGTCTTATTTGTTAGGAATTAGCATTATATGCCAGTTAGACTGGTAAGAATGTACCCCCAATTTATCAAATGTATGTTGGCGATGTAGACAGGGGAATGGAACATTTGCACATACCAAGTTAAAAAAAATATTGGTTGTTTAGATATTGTACAAGGAATTAGAGGAATAATAGGTTATGTTATCCCACTGACCCCTCAAGTTATAAGAGATAGACATGTAAGGAAATAGCATACTGTGATGGTTACTAGCCTGCTAACTGAGACATATATATTATTGGGCAAAGGCTGAAAATCTCCCCTACCATGTCTCAGTCAATGCAGACAAAAAACATGGAATGGGGGCACTGTGCTTCAGTGGTTCCGGTCCTACCTCTCGGGCAGGTTCCAGATGGTGATGCTTGGGGATAGCTGCTCTGCAAAGAAGGAGCTGCTGTGTGGCGTACCGCAAGGTGCCATCCTTTCCCCAATGCTGTTTAACATTTATATGAAACCGTTGGGAGAGATCATCCGGAGGCATGGGGCGGGGTGCTATCAGTATGCTGATGACACCCAAATATATTTCTCTATGCCTTCGACAACATCGTCAGCTAAGGATAGTGTGTCTCCTCTGAATGAATGCTTGGAGGCGGTAATGGGCTGGATGAGGAAAAACAAACTGAAGCTGAATCCAGACAAGACGGAGGTGCTTGCTGTCAAAGGCCGCAACCTGGGTTTGGAGGTGTGTCAACCGGTTCTGGATGGGGTTACACTCCCCCTGAAAGACTGTGTTCGCAGCTTGGGGGTGCTCCTGGATCCGTCGCTCCAAATGACAGCCCAGATAGATGCGACGGCCAGGAGTGCCTACTATCAGCTTCGGCTGATACGCCAGCTGCGCCCCTTCCTAGAGTTGGAAGACCTAAAGATGGTGGTGCACGCGCTGGTAACTTCGAGGCTTGACTTCTGCAATGCGCTGTACATAGGGCTACCTTTGTGCCTAGTCCGGAAACTTCAACTAGTTCAAAATATGGCAGCCAGGTTGGTCACCGGTACATCTAGGAGTGACCATATTACTCCAGCTTTAAAATTGCTCCACTGGCTGCCAATTAGTTTCCGGGCGAAGTATAAAGTGTTGGTCATTACCTTTAAAGCCCTACATGGTTTGGGTCCAGGTTACCTGCGGGATCGCCTTCTCCCGTACAATCCGCCCCGCACGCTCAGGTCCTCTGGGAAGAACTTACTGCGGTCGGCCAAGACTAGGCTGACAACTGTTACCCAGAGGACCTTCTCTTCTGCCGCTCCCAGACTGTGGAATGACCTGCCGGAGGAGACTCGTCAACTTAACAGTCTTTTAGAATTTAAGAAAGCTATAAAGACTGTTCTCTTCCGGCAGGCATATCCAGTGTAATTTTTAGAATGTTTTTAGGATGTTTTAGGATGTTTTAATGATGTTTTAGGATGTTTTAATGCAGTTTTAATAATATTTGTCATGTTTTAATTAGTTTTATGTATTTTATCATGCTGTTGTTCCCCGCCTCGATCTAGATGGAGAGGCGGGTAAGAAATAAATCGTTATTATTATTATTATTATTATTATTATTATTATGAACAAAATCACAGCTTATAAACATTTATGGGTGGGAATGAATAACACAGTGGAGACATTCCAACAGAATTGGGTTTGTTTATTCCATTTTGGAACAGGTATTGGGCCTTTTGGCTTAGTACTTTTGACAATGTGATTTTAAGAATGTCTTTTGTACTTTGGAGTTGTGAATTGTAAAACTGGATCAGCTAATTGCTGATGATCATGCACCATTGTCTGATAACAATACCCTGGACAAACCATGTGAAAAAAGAAGAAGGAAAGAACAAACAAACAAACAAACAATAGTTTTTAGAGCAGTAGCTATGTCGGTCTGTTGCAGAAAAAATAAAAACAAAGAATATTGTGGCAATTTAAAGACTAAATTAACAGATTTATTATGGCATACGTTCCATGGATTAGACAGAGACCCCTTGCATTTGACAAACTAGGTTGTAGTCCATAAAAGGTGATGTTACAATAAATCTCTTAATTGTTTTAAGGTACCACCAGCCGCTTCCTGTTGTAGTTAATAGTTGATATAAGTTGCCTGGGTATTAGGTGCTGGTTCCCAACCTATTGCAACTCAAGTCCTTCGGTGCAGAGGCTCAGAAGGCATGAGAAGCCTGTCTTTCCTGTTCCACTAAGGTATTTCTCTGGCCTTGATTGGATTCCAACCCCCGTGTTCTAAATAAATATCCTTCGTCAGATTCAGCTTGCTGTCTTCTAGGGCTGGATTTTAAACTACTGCCTGCAGCTACGTTAAGCCTTTCCTAAGATGAACCCAAGCTCAAGGAAATGTAGTAGGTTAGGAGAGAGTTGGAACAATGGAGGATAAGGCTGTCAGTGGAGGACCAATTCATGGAGGATGAGGCTAATAGTTATGACGGCTATATGTTACCTCCAATATCAGAGCAGTATGCCACTAAATACCATGAGTGTGTGGAACACCAGTGGGTGGATGCAGTGGGAACAGAATGCTGGACTAGACAGGTTTTTTGTCTTATCCAACACGGTGGTTCTTATGTTCTTAGCCACCTCTCCTAGCTCTATCTCAAATTCTGATCCACATTATCACCGCAGTCAGCACCAGAATATAGCAGGTAGTGGACCACATCCCATAACATATCTCAGAGGGTAAAGCTCTGGTCTAACCCCAAAGTCCCCAGATATTCAGAGATACATTCTAGGGAAGCAAGCACACTCCTCATCACTGGCATAGTTGTCTTTGGTTTGCTCCAAGTTTTAACTTACTGGCATTGGCCTAGAGTGAGGCTGAAGACCTGCCAGCTAATGTTAGCCTGTTGCAGAAAAGACAAAACAAGGAATGTTGTGGTAATTTAAAAACTAACAGATTTATTATGGTATACGTTCATATACACTGGCAAGGAGAGAGGGGTTCCTATATGAGAGATCCCTCATGGGTCATGGAATCTAGGGAAGAAAAATGGATTGGGTTGCCCTGTCTCTCCTCATCACTCACTATGGATATCTTATGCTCTGCTGTAGTCCACACACGCAACTCTGTATCTCCTTTTCTGCCCCCATTCCTCAGCTTACTGACTCTCCTCCGTGCGTGAGAATTCTCGGGATATGTGGAGATGTTTTATATTCCACAATGGCATGGCAAACCATCTCTCCTTACAACAGACCTGTTAAGGTCCAAGAAGCTCAAGCCCATTGGGAGATCCTTATTACTCTTTATGCATCTAGATGTGGCACGTACTCACCCTGAGGGGCGAGTGCCTGTTTTCATCTTTCTGAAGAGTGCATAATTTAAAATAATGTCAAAGGGTATGTTAAAGTTGGAATGCCAAGAATGGTTAGTGTCTATGACTGTGGAACCAGGAGGTGGTAGTTACATGGAATTCCTTAGGAGTACAAAGGATGGGACTACTGTGAAATCCATTGTATTTGGAAGTTCATGGAGATCAGGACCAGCACAAGACATATTAGTGTCAGAAGCATCAAATTCAAATCTCTCTCTCTCCCTCCCTCTCTCTCTCTCTCACACACACACACACACACACAAATTTGAGAGGCTTAAGTTCAGTTCAGTGAGGCTTCCCAACAGATTTTGCCATATCTGCCTGTTTTCTGTTCTGCTACTATTCCACTGCCTCAGGCAGCTGTTCAACCTTACCTTGTGCAAGACTAAAGATTACGTTTCAGGTAGTGTTTCTCAAATTGTTTGAGCTTGGGGGGGCCCTTCTGAACTTATTCTAGCTTCTGGCCTCTTAACCTGCTGTTCTGAAGCCCAGCATCAATCATATGTTCCACAGGTGAATATGCAGAGGTGCTCACACATAGTTCTGTGGATCAGGGCCTTCATCTAACACTGGCATTCCATGAAAAAGAAAATGTGACAACCCGAAGCCTGCATCCTAAAACCATCCAGAAGGTGCCTTTATTAGATTGAAGAAGCAACTCTTCCTAAACTTTGTTCTTCTCAAATCATGTTAAGGACTTGGGATCCAGAGGGTACAGTAACTCCCACAAATCTAGGATGGACTAATGAGAGGGTCCTGTGCTAGGGAATTATTCCACATGTTTTGGCTGGTGAGGTGTGGAATCAGCAGAGGCTAGTGGCTCCCTTGTTAGTTGGACAGTAATCCGCTCTGGGTTTCAGTCAGAGCCAGTCAGAACTCTAAAGGAGATATCCAAGGTGCGAAGCATCCATAGGCCGGCGTTGACATCAGAGCCACCAGCCTCCATTGGTGGAAGGCCTCACCTGCCTCCAGGGTTTGGTCATTCCTTGGGGTTGGTGCCCTCCACCCAGGTATTTTACATCGCTCTGTGCCAATCCCCGCTACAATTTGAGAACCACCAGTGTAAGACTCGGCCACACTTGTGAAAGAAATCAGAGCAGCTGCTAAGTGGAGAGTTTAGGTAATGGCTGTGGGGTGAATGATTGTGTGGGTATGACCAGGGCCGACGAGAGTGGTGGAAGCCGGTACAAATTACCAGGGCCCGGCGGTTCGGAAGGGGGCCCAACTATATCGCATATGTTTTCGTCTTTTGCAAAATATTTTTTCATCATTGTAGATGCGACAGCAGACTCAGCACATATGGAGCAAACTACATTCATTTTGCGTTATTGGCAAGCGCGAGTGCCAATCCAACCATACTTGTAAGGCAGCAGGAATAAATTGTGCTCCTTTAGTATAAAAAATCAAAGTATGGTCTTACTAATATTCTGGGCAGCCTGGACTGCAGACTGCCTGTGGGTAGCCTAGTAGAGTGTAGAATATATATATATATAATACCTAGATATCTAAACTTCTTGATTTGCCCTATGTGCTGTCCCTCTATTAACCACTTATTTGTTGCTCTATGCCTAGAAAATACCGTAATGTTTGTTTTACTGAAATTGACTGTCAGCAGATTTCCCTTACAGTAAGTCATAAAGACCGGAAGTAAGCGTTTAAGACCTATTTTGGACAATGACATTAGAGCAGCGTCATCTGCATACAACAATATTGGGACTTTGGACCCTGCCAGTTTTGGTGTGTGAAAGTCAGATGCTAAACAGTTCCCTATAAAATCATTTAAATAAAGGTTGAATTAATATAAAGGTAGGGGCTAATATACAACCCTGGTGAACCCCTTGTTGGCCAGAATAGGTTCTGTCAGATTGCCCTCCAAACCACACCTTACTTGGAGCATGGTGCATTGATATAAGCATTTAATAAGATACAACAATCTTTTAGCTATGGTAGAGTGTTGTAACTTAGCCCATAATCTTTCTCTTGATATTGTATCAAATTTTAAAATCTATAAAAGCAACAAACCATTTCTATGAGAATTCATATATTTCTCTGCCAGATGGTTTAGGACTAGACAATGGTCGAGAGTTGATCTGACCTTCCTGAAACTTGCTTGTTCGTTCCCCAGGATATTTTCCTCCTCTGTCCAAGTGGTGAGCCTTGAATTTAAGTAACTGACATACAGCTTCCCCACAACTGATAGTAAACTAATGGGCCTATAGTTTGATGGATCCTCTCTGTCACCTTTTTTAAATATTGGGATCACGATAGCTTCCAACCATGCTGAGGGGAGCTGGCCAGAGTTGTTAATATGCATAAAAAGATTAGCTAGAAGGAGAGCCCACCAATCTATATCAGCTTTCAGGATTTCAGAGGTTATTCAGTTTAATCCTGGGGCCTTTCTGGTTTGAGGTATTTGATTAAAGTCTTTATTTCAAGCAGAGAAACCGGGTCCCATTCTGGTAGTTAGTTTAATTCCAGAGAAGCTAAATTTTTCATTGACTTCTCCCTAAATTCCATAAAAATTTCAGAGAAATTACTCTCCCAAATATCAGCTGGAATATTACAGCTAATTGAGGCTGAAATATCATCCAAGGCACCAGTGACCAGTGCCCCAAATAGTTTGGGTTTATGATTTAACGAGGAATCCATCAGAGCCTTCCACCCATGTTGCACTGCTCCTGCTCTTGGCTGCAGCGGGAGGAAACCAGCCAGCCCTGAGGGGAGGATGGGAGCCCTTGTGCTGACGAAGCCCAGCGGCAGTCATGACAGCTGCTCCATACCCGTCCGCCTGCGAGGAGGTAGGTGCTGCTGCTTTACAGACGGGGAATCACTACAAATCTAATGTAAAGATTTTTAGCTGGTCCACCTTTGCTGGTCCCCCCGAGATTTCTTTTTCACCGGGGCCCGAACCAGCTCTTGACGGCCCTGGGTATGACCTGAGTGAATGAGATAAATCGTTTTTCCTTACCGTCGCTTCTCCACCTGCGCATTTGTCCCTCATTACTTCCTCTTTGAAATGAGGAAGTAAACAACGTGCATGACGTGGTCCATTCAGTGGGGCCATTTTGATTGCGCTGCTTCTCCTGCACACAGCAGGAAATAGTGGCAACTCTGTCTCAAAAAATAAGTTGGACTTACTGGAGTGTTTTTGTGTTGGGCGATGAAGGCTAGAAGGGGCGGGAGGCACGCAGGAGGCAAACGCTGTCATGAGAGGCACCCGCGAAAATCGGTGAGTGCCCAGCCACGAGCGTGCAATAAAGCACTTGTCTGATGATGCCCTCAGATAGTTCTGGGTGCTTTTGTACATAGATGGCCAGCATTGTAACCTTTTAATTTTTTTTCCCTGAGGAAATGGGAGTTTAATGCAAACCATCAGGCCAGGCTGGAAAAGATGCTGAGCTTCTGGTCACCATAGCAACGGGCCATGTGGCCACGCAGGCATGTTCTGAAATGCTGTCAGGAACTGAGAGCATGTTGAACAGTAAGATGAGAGAACAACAAACACAAAACAACAAACACAAGGAAATTTGACAGCCCCCCTCCCCCCACCCCCGGTTGCCTTTTTCTCTCCCTCCTTGGGGCTTATGAGGAAGCTCAAGATTGAGACTTGACAATATTAAATTCTGGACCCAAATTGCTAGAGTTTGCAAATTTCATAATTCAAGTCTCTAATGATTCAGGATTCCCTCCTCCCCAAATCTTTCAGGTTTTTTTTCCTCCCAATTAAAAATAGCTTTCTAATCTTTCTTGTAATGGTGAAAATCTTGAGGACCTGACTGCTGCACCTAGATTTTTTAAATCACCCTAAAGCAAAAGGCAAATTGCATATTATAGTTTTAAATGTATACTTCAAAGAGCCAATTTACATGGATATTTTCCCAGTAGTGTTAAACAGGAACAATACCCTTGCGTGCACTGTTGATCTTGGTCTAGTATCCCCTGCCTACCTCCTTGACCTGTTTCCATTGAACACCAGCGCTTACCCTACTTCAAAACATAGATCAAAAAGCTTAATTTGTACCCAGAGTCTGCATGTGAGGGATGAGTCCTGCACTATATGAAGTCATAAGTTGTTCTGAATATATGTAGCTTGCCTTTACCTCACCACTACAGAGAAATTGCAGTATGTAACCACACACCTAGAAATGAGAAAGAATTCCTAGGCAATGGAGATCAGGCTTAGTAGGGGGAAATGATGGTGGTGTCAATGGCAGCAACAATCACAGCTTGGATTTTTCAAATATTTTTTTTTCCAAATGTACAGCTTTTGGCAGTACTCCAGTTCCACCTCTAAGCCTTATGGTTCTGCTCCACTCCTGACTGTACATGCTCAATTTTACCTCTGCTTTTTGTCCTCCTCTATAATTAGGAGGACAAGAAACTGGCTTTTACAAATAACTCTGGATTCTGTGTTTTGGGCTGTATTCCAGGGCATGTAATGAATATGGGAGTCTAACTTGTATTGGAGAGGCAGAGGAGCAAGCTGGGAAGACTAAGTGTTGCTTTTATTCAGTCTAAACCAAAACAGTTCAAAACAACACCATTATTTAGAATCTATGAGCAGAGAACATCCAGGGGCATGAAACACATGCATAATAAACCCATCAATTTCTATCATATAACATCAGCTCTTGAAAACATTGAGTATATCTACAGCCAATATCTCTTCAGTGAAACTGTAGTTTCCTCTGGATCCTGGGATCTTCGTAGCCAAAGGATGTTCTTGTCTGTCCACCAGTTGCTTCTCTGATCCTATAATCTTACCACTTGTAATGTTAGAGACACACATTTTCAACTCATTCTCCACTCCCTGTCTTCTTATCCTTTTTCCCTTCACTTTCCTGCTCGCCTCCAGCTCCATCCACCGCCATTAACCATATTCCATCCTCCACTATGCAATATGCATTGTAAACCTCCTGGTCGGTCCATTTTCTCCCTTTTCCTAACAATCTGACCTGGTGTCCTTGGGCAGAATAAGCCTTGGCAGCAATATCTGTAGGATTTTCTACACGTTTTGACTGTGTTCAGATATCACAATATTATGACGGGAACAAACTGCAGTGAGCCTTGGGCTCATGCACAGCCCCCCCCCCCCCAGTGGCTGGCAGGAGAAGTTTTGCTTCCACTTTTGATTAATTGCAATTTAGCATTACATCTGAACCCTATAGTGTGGTTAGGTTTGATGGAACAAGCCAGCTTCATAACCCATGGTTTGAAGTTGGCTTGTTTCAAACAACCATAGATAATGGTTGGATGAAACAACAAGCTGAGGTTAATAAAAAAATGGAAGCAAAAGCTTCCAATCTCCCCCTCTTGGAGGAGGGTAAGATAGTGAGAGCTGAGAGCCCAATGCTCACTGTTGCTCATTCCCAGCATGATAATGATCATGACAATCAACTCATTTTAACTCATCTTGGCCCTTGAGAACATCATTTGCTTTGTCCAGACCAACTACATGCATCAGCCAAAAGCTGTGAACAGCTCTAAGGACAACTTCAGAGAAAGCTTAAATAAGTAGCTACAGCTGGAGCAAAATAGCACCAGGCATGGCTGAAATCATGTTACTTGGGTGGCATCCAGTGTCTGCTTAAGTCACACAGAGGCATTTATTAATGTCTGGGGATCAGTGAGCACAGCATCAATGGCCCAGCTTGGTGCATCTAGCAAGAAAAATGCTTTATTTTAGAGGGGAAAGAAAGAAATCTCTCTTTATTCACCTCGAGTAAATGGGGTATTAGCCACTCTCCGGACCAGCTCTGTAATTATGTTCTGCCTAGTGAGTTTCCCCTGGATATGTTATTCTTTCTCATTTCCTACTTTTAAAGTGGCTGTGGATGATTTCTGATATTTATTTATTCCCATTTTATACCTTGCCCTTCCTCCAAAGAACTCCGGATATCATATCTCATGGGGTTAGCATATCACATGGGGTTACCTCATTTTATACCCACAACAGTCCCTGGGAGGGAAGCAAGGGAGCAGGAGGATAGGGAAGATGGACAAATTGGAAATGGAAAAGGGAAGAGAATTTGGAAGTGTTTCTTGCAGACAATGGAGAGGGACCATGGTACAGTGCATGTTTTTCAATTCCTGTCATCTCCAGGGCTGAGAAAGACATTTGTCTGAGATGCAGGAGCACTGACCATTAATGCAACATAATCACAAGGTGAGCTGGCAGCTAATGACATGCAGAAGGTTCAGAGTAACTATGCTTCATGTGATTGAGGGCTCCTAGATGTTGCACCAAGGAGATTGGAGAAATAGTCACAGGGGATGTCGTTTTGGTGGTATCTTGGAGCCAGGGTTAATATACATATCCTTGTTCTGACAATACTGAAAAATTGTCGAGTGAATGAAGTGTTATCTGTGATGACTGATATGTGATGACTGATTTCTACATGAAAATCTCCATAGACATGCAAGAAGGGTGTGTGTCAAAGCTCAGTGGTAGAGCACATCTTTTGCATGCAAATGTACCCAGGCTTAATCCCTGGCATTCCCAGTTATACAGGATCTCAGATATAAGGAGTGGAAAGTCCTCTGCCTAATGCCTTGGAGAGCCATGGTCAGTTAAAGTAGGCAATATTGGTCTAGAGAGACCAGTAGTCTCACTTGGTATAACGCAGTTTCATCTGTTTGTTTGACGTTGCACCCATCAAGTAATGAATGTGAATATGTGATGTGGCCTTCTTTGCTCTCTTGCTCTTTCTTTTAAACCATTATTATTACAAAGCATGAATAAAATAAACTCATATACATAGAAATAACTACTGATTTTAACACCATTTGGCCATAGTTTGATTTCAAAAGGAACATATATGAACACAGCTTGATAGATAATAACTTAAAAACAGATATTCATAGATATAAGAAAAGATCTGCATGCATACAGTCTCTTGTGCCTATTCTCTATTCCAATAAACCAACAATTTATCACAACCTGACCAAAATCTAGGCATGGTATCAAGCATTCCACTAACACAATCTTTAATGAGGATTAAGATATTCATGATCATGACCAACCAAACCTTTCTAATCACCCCCCATCTCTGGGGATTAGTGGTGTAGGCCTGTATAGAAATTCTACATGCCTACTTTTATGTATAGGTAGCTGACACTTTTTTTCAGAGATGATGGCAGTTCTGAGAACCATCATTGCATGTGATGTACTCTCATACATTTATTTTAAGTCTCTTTATGGTCTCTAGTCAAACAGGTTTTGAAAGTTGTTCAAGCACTACAATAACCTGCAAATATTTTTTGACCAGAGAAACCATAGCAGGACTGAAAAATCAACATGTGTTCAGCAGAATATCATGGCTCTATTGTACCATATTTGCATCCCTGGAAAACTATCCTCTGTACGTAAGCTGAGTTGGCCTCATGCTGCGTTATTCTTTAGCAATCCAGTTTTTGTCTTGGATTGTGTTTTGAACACAAGCTGAAAAGTGTGTGTGAGTGGGGAAAGATGCCAGGTTGGTCTGTGATTCTTCCAGTTGGTCAGTGTTTTCAGTAAGAAAGTTTCAAAATTTGGCAGACTTCTCCAGGCTTTTGGGAACAGAATAGTTTTATATATTTTTCATTTGCATGTTTTACATTTGTTTTATTGTGTTTAATTTTTTTGTTAGCTGCCCTGAGACTTTTATTGATGTGCAGGGTATAAATCCTTATCAAAATAATAAATATATTTCTGAAGCTTATCTATACAGCTATTATACCATATTTAAGGCTAAAATGGTCAAACCATAATTTTAATGTTCTTTACATCTAATCTAACTAGCTGATCCCATCTGAATTTTGGCAGGTGTTAAGGATATAAGAACATAAGAAAAGCCATGCTGGATCAGAACAAGGTCCATCTAGTCCAGCATTTTGTTCACACAGTGGCCAGGCACCTGCCTGTGGGAAACCCACAAGCAGGACATGAATGCAATCGCACCCTCCTGCCCAAGTTCCCCCAGCAACTGGTGTGCATAAGTGCAGTGCCTCTGATACTAAAGGTAGATTATAGCCATCAGGACTAGTAGCCATTGACAGAAATGTACCGTATTTCCTCGATTCTAAGATGCACTTCCCCCCCTGTAAAAATGGAGTTCGTCTTAGAATCGATGGCGTCTAAGAATTGCCGGATTTCTCCAGTGCTGGTACGGGGTTGAAGATACACCCCCACCCCCACCCCACCCACAGCGCCTTCACAAAGGGGCTCTGCATGCCCCCCGCAAGCGACTCAGCCTTCCCCACTCACCTCTGCGCTGCTGGCACCGACCTCCTTGTCCTCCAGCGCTGCTCCAGTCCGCGCCACGGCGCGTTTCCAGGCTGGGGACGCCGCTGCAAGCAGCGCTGGTGGTGAGGACCAGGGTGGCGATGGAGGTGAGTGGGGAAGGCTGTCCCTCGCTGCCGTGGTGGCAGCTCCTCGCTGGCAGCGGCCTCCCCGGCGCTGGCGCTGGCAGACCAGGGCAGCGCGGACCCGGGCGGTGCTGGCAGCGAGGACCGGGGCGGTGCTGCCGATGCAGACCGGGGCGGCACTAGCAGTGAGGACCGGGGCGGCGCTGGCGGCAAGGACCGGGGCGGTGCTGGCAGCGAGTGGGGAAGGGAGGAGGGGGACTCATGCCCGGACCGGACCGGCCCAGCAGGTCCCTGGGTGGCGGATCGAGGGAGGGCATGCACAGCCCTGCCGTATTTCTTCGATACTAAGATGCACTGATCCCCAATATTAGGTGTCTGAAAATGGGGAGCATCTTAGAATCAATGCAATTTTCCTAAAATTAAGGTGCGTCTTAGAATCGATGGCGTCTTAGATTTGGTGAAATACAGTAAAATGTTTGCCTTTAGTCTTAATTCAGAAAAAGAGTGCCTCTCCCTCCTCAATTGTCAGTGGTTATGGAAAAGCTGCACTAAGCAATTGACTGTATAATATATCAAATCCCCATTTTCTGACTATTGCAAATCTTATAAGATTTCTAGGGCAGCAGCGTTTAGTCAATTAATTGATAGGGTAATCAATAGAGTGCCTACTATCAGCTTCGGCTGTTATGCCAGCTGCACCCTTTCCTATTGTTGAAAGACCTAAAGATGGTAGTGCACGTGCTGGTAACCTCGAGGCTTGACTTCTGCAATGCACTGTACATAGGGCTACCATTGTACCTAGTTCGGAAACTTCAACTATTTCAAAATATGGCAGCCAGGTTGGTCACCGGTGCACCTAGGAGTGACCGTATTACACCAATATTACAATCACTCCACTGGCTACCAATTAGTTTCCGGGCGAAGTACAAAGTGTTGGTCATTACCTTTAAAGCCCTACATGGTTTGGGTCTAGGTTATCTGCAGGATCGCCTTCCCCCATACAATGTGCCCCTCACACTTAGGTCCTCTGGAGAGAACTTACTTCAGTCAGCCAAAACTAGGTTGACAACTGTTACCCAGAGGACCTTTTCTTCTGTTGCCCCCAGACTGTGGAATGGCCTGCCAGGGAAGATTCGTCAATTTAAAACTCTCTCTGAGTTTAAGATAGCTATAAAGACTAGTCTCTTCCGGCAGGCCTACCGAGATGAATTTAAAACCTAAGAATTTTAAGATGTGCTGATTGTTATTTTAATATTGTATTGGTTTTATATGCTCTTTTAATTAGTTTTATACATTTGATTTATACTGTACTGTTGTATTTATGTTGTTCCCCGCCTTGATCCAAAGGGAGAGGTGGGATATACATATATATATATATATATATATATATAATAATTTTAAATCTTTTTATTAAAAATGTGCTCCAATTTGATTAAATAGGGAGCAGGTGTTATTTTAAAATGTTGCTTATTTTAAATGTATTTTATTTAAAAGAGCTGCAGGTGGCAGGCAGAATCTTAGAAAATATATTCCCTTTCTTTCTCACACGAGAGAATGCCTCTTTTAAAGTGATGTTTTTACTGTGCTACCTATGTGCATCACCTAAAAACAAACCCTTTCCCCTTCAGAAATATAATGTATTTAAAGCCATGCAATTATGGGTCTCAGGCTGCCTCTACAAGAGAGGTTTAAAGCTCTTTCAAGGCGCTTAAAAAAATTTACCTCTACAAGAACAGAGTGCAAATCGGGCGTAGAGGCGTGTTATCTCTCCGATTATGCGCATTATCGAATGCGCGTTAAATCGTGAGTTTTATTTTGCTCCGGCCGTTAAAGCGCATTTTGACTATGTGAACAAGCGCTTATGCGCATTAACTACTTGTAAAGCGCATTTTAGTCATCCGTTAATGCGCTTCGCCGCCTCTCGCCGCCTCTCGTGCAGAGGTATTAGGTGTAAATGCGCTTCAGCGATTATGCGCATAATCGCCTAACCGGGCGCAAAAGCGAATCCTTGTAGAGGGGACCTCATACTATGCATGCATAGGCAGAAAAAAGTCCTACAATTTCCAGTATTCCCCACCTAGCCATGCTGGCTGGGGAATTATGGGAGCTGTGGGACTTTTTGTGTCTAAACATGCGTAGGATTGCACCCTAAACAGCTTTTTAAAAAGCAGGCTAAAGGCCTACATATTTCATTTTGTGGCCTTCCAAGTATCCTTGAATTAATAAGAAACCCCATGTACGATCACTTCTGCATATCTAGGCATGTGATCTTCCAAATGCTTTGCATGACTTTGCAGAGAGAAATGAGGGTGTGATATATATCAGTTCACTGAACGACACATTGCTTGAAATGGATTTAATTCCTAGATCAGTGCTGTGCCTTCTTTGTGTTTCAGTTAATGAACGTGATGACCTGGGGAAGATAAGCAGTTGGCCCAGAAAATAACAAACTCACCCTAATGCCCGCAAATTTAGTTCCACTCCGACGGCAGGAGTTGCGATACGCTGCATGGCCACAACGGTTTCAAATCATATAATATGGCATTGTGGGACAGAATCCACAGAGTTCTGATAATCTCAGATCCTTTTTATTTTAAGAGCAAGTTTTCTACCTCATGCATACTGTTAAAAATGTAAGAATACCAGGGCTATTTAAATTTAGCCATCCATGGAGTGGAAGTCTCCTTCACATAACACTGAACCTCTTTTCTTTCATTTTGTCTAGGACTGTTTAGGGTTGTTGCAAGGGGAATCTGTGTGGCTGGGAATGAAGCAGCCATATGACATCTTCCCCAAGCCTTCCCGTTGTTGACTAAATGTGGTTAAGTGGGATGTGTGACGCTGCTTAATTTCTCTATATTTATCAAAACTTCTTCAGAAGTTTTGCCTGTAGAGAAACCTCCTCATTCACTTTGAATGTCTCTTTTAGGGAAAATTTTGGAACCAACTCTGCAGCTAACCAGCTATGAAACCTCAAACACAAAAGTTCCTGGACAACAGTGATTTTCAGTCCCAACACACAGCACCATGACACTTTCTTCACTGTGGGGAAGGTGGTTGTATTAGTGTCATGGCGTCCATTGGATTGTACCGTGATATGTTGTGTGAAATAGCACATACCCCTCCTCTGCAGCTATGCTGCATACTTGGGAGTAATCCTTTTTTAATTCAATGGGACTTATTTCTGAGTAGACATGTGTGGGATTGCTGTGCCCAGTAAGCACCAGACAAGACCCCCTGGAGAGAATATTTTAAAAGAGGAAGTGCCAGAAATAAAAAGTCCCTCTCTTTGCTCACAACCCATCAAAGGTAAATGGAGAAAGGCAGGGCTTCCAAAGATCACCTCATGTGAAAGAAGGCAGCCCTTCAAGTATGAATCCACTCTCTGATCGTTGAACATTTTATATTTCCTTCCAGGAAAAAAGGAAGCAAAGGCAGTGGGGAAGATTCTCAAAAAGAGTCTGTTTTGGAGGATACTGAAAATTACCTTGCAGAAAAGCAGTGTATTTTGGAAATTTTGTGGCAGTTAGATTTTTTTTTTTTGGAATCTCAAATTAATTGTAGCTCTGTTACCAACACAGGACAAAACGTCCAGCCTTTTGTGAAGTAAAGGAATGTGTGTGTTCTGCATGCATAGTGTAGTATCCTCTTGTGCCTGTGAGTTTCTCACAGGAGCAACTGCTTACGCGATGGGGCGCTCGCCTTTCTAAAAAGAACCCGAAACAAGTGAAAATGCTTGTTTCTGGAACAGGGCACATCAGTGGAGCTTGCAGGAGGGCTAGTTTTAGAAGTGCCATAGCTCCATTGTGCAAATGGTTCCTCCCATGAGCACAATGGAACCAGTGAAGGCAGAGCAGCCCCGATGGCTACTGCCCATAGCTTTTACGTAGGTCCATTTAATTACTTTTAACAATAGTCACTTATGGCACAATCCTATGTAAGTTTAGACAGAAAAAAACCCTACAACTCCCAGCATTCCCCAGTCAGCATGGCTGGCTGGAGAATGATGGGAGTTGTAAGACTTCTTTCTGCCTAAACATGCACAGGGTTGTGTTAGCCGAACTCGGGCTACAGGTCACTGAACCTGAAACTAAAGGGTTAATGTTTACCTGAACAAGGTGGGAGGGGATTGCTGGGATGTTTGCTCCGCCCTTTCCTGTTTCCTTTCCCTATTTCCTTCTTCTTGTTCCCAGACTCATGAACGGATGAGTGTATGGCTGACTGGAGCCATCCTACCCCAGGATGGAAAGTCACCTGTTCTACTTAAAGTAAAGTTCCTTTAAAAACATCACCGGAGTGTTTTTTCTGTCAACATGCGTAACTACTCACAGGGAGCTGGTTCGAGGGCGACAATAGGTTGTGCCCTTAGTGAAAGTATGTAGTGAATGAATTGGCCAGAGCTACAGGTGTTCCTGAGTAAGATTTTCATGTTATCTGAAACATGGAGAGGGGGGCAATGTGCCCCTTGCTTTCCCTAAATGGCGCTCCTGCCTCTGGAGAGGACAACAAGGGTTAGAGTCTTTTTGTGACTGTACGTGAAGCTCCCAAAGTATCTTAAGCATCCTTTTGGAAACAGGATCCTGGATTGGGCATCTGAGCTAGTTGGGTTGTACTTATGCTCTCATGATCAGTATGTTTAGTGGCTTGCTGCGAAGAAATAAATATTGATTGCCAACTCCTTTCCAGCTCTCACAGTTTCCTTCCATGGGTAAAACGAATAGGATCAATGAAAGAGAAGCAGCTGCCTTCCTTCAGCAATTCATCACATTTTAGAAGATCCAAGAACTTGTCCAGACTTTGGATCAGACCTTGCTGGGTTTGACAAAAAGGCAGAGGCCAGTACTGCTGGCAGTCAATCTCCAGAAGAGAATAAGCAAGGCCAAATTTCTATTATTAGCTAATTCAGGCTTTGGCTACTGCATGTCTGCTTCTTTGAGCCATTATGAATTTAGAGATGCCATGAAATCTTGAATTATTGAATTGAGAATCCAGCTTCACCCCTCATACCATTCTGCACCAGACCCGGCATGTTTTAGAATCTGCCAGGGGACTGAAATACATCTGGTTTGGAGGTGGGTCTGCTCACACATCTGCAGGGTTTGGACCATGATGACAGTGTCATCAGTAGGTGCCATGGTCTGCATACCTTAGAACAGGCAAAGATCTGCAGCTGCATAATTGAGACTGGGATCCTCCCTGCTGCCTTTGAAGCCACCACAGAGTTATCTTGGGAGGAAGTGTGCCAGGGAAAGCCCAATGCAGGCCGTAGATTGCTAGAGATACTGTTGCATATCAGAGAACTTGTATTCCCATGTACCGAGAGATAGACTGAGCCCCCTCTAGCAGTGTGTGGCCTACATAATTAATAATTGGGCCTTCCGCTTTTACACACATACACACACCACTCGAAATGACTCTCAAGAGACAGAAGAAAAGTAGATGGGGCTCTGTTCCCATCAAGCATACATCAAGGCCTTCTTAACATTAATTTGGACTCTGTTTCAGTTTCCGTATGTTAGAAATGACTTTTCAGTCTACAAACAGAAAACAACTGGAAGGTGAAAGCAAGTTCTTTTATTTTAAATACAACCTTGCAAGAAGGGGTGTGCTACAAAAGTAGGCACACCTGAGCATTCAAAAGTCACAAGCTTTTATTCTCTCAACGCGGCCGTAGGTTCCTTCCCTTGTCTCCCCATTGGCTGGGTACTCCAAGGTTTACAGCCTATCCCGAACGCCTAAGCAAGCTACTAAAATCCCCGCCCCTGTTTACATCTCCCATTACCATGATTTCTTGTGCCCCTTACTCCTATTTACTTATTACCTTATTTAGCATGCTTCCTTTGCTTCTGCAAGCAGCCTTAGCTAAGCTTAACCGCCAAAGTTTCCTGCTCTCATTCTAAAAGGTCATTTCTGCATGTCTGCCAAGCCTTGCCTTTGAAGCTTACCCGCAAAAGATATAATCTGGCCACAGGAGCTATATTCTGCTAGTTGCGAATGTCAAGTGGAACTATCAGAGCATAGTCTATTCCATTACAAGCATAGCTTTAACCACAAGCCCACCTGCTCTTTCTTGCCACATGTCTTATTATTAATTCTTCCCTGCGTCTTATTTATTTTATTATGGGTCTATGAATGAATTCTTCCCTGCATTATGATTAGAACTGGAAAAGTAACATTTTCCCATTTCTCACACATATTAATTATATATTAGAACCCTCATTTAATTCAGGAACCAAACTATGCACCAAAACCATTATGCGTTCCTACCTCAACTACTTTTGAAGTTTCCTTCAATAAAAGACTTTGCGTTTAGCTGTGTGACTTTTGCTTTCAGCTCCTTTGGCTGCAGTTTGCCTCAGTTTTCTCCATCTGTCCACCCACAATCCATCACTTCATTGCCTATTACCTTCCCCCCCCCCCCCAAGTTTGGACTTCTCTCAGGAGGTTGTTGTTTGAAAATTTGCTTTCTTAATTTATTGTTTAGTCTGCAGCATACAAAAGGTTCTGGCAGGATGATGAAGGACGGCAGTTTAGGTTTCCCGGACACTTGGTCTGGAACTATATGTTCTATGATCTGTGGCTGCTGCCAGAAAGAAAGCGCATGACGTGATGTTGTTGTGCTGAGCTTTCCCCCCCTCCCCTGCTCTCCCCAGGCAACATTTCATATGCACGATGTGACATCATGTTGCAAGGGTCCCACCTCCCCACTTATCAGCCACTGAAATTGAATGCAGGTGTGCGTGTAGAGAAAACAGTACTTTCAATGCGATGACATTATCCCATGTATTTTGCTTTTCTAAACATTAAATGGGAGAAAGGAGGAGGAAACTATGGCTTTCTGTGGTATCCACACTTCAACCATAATGTGTCTGAAAGGATAGGCTCCCCTGGGTGCCAAAAGAGCTGCCTTGAGTGCCATTTTTGGGTAGAAAGGCAGGGCACAAATAAAATAAATAAATAAAAACCTGAACGTTTCCCGCTATTGGGAAGACATGTCCTTGTGCCTGTTTCAAATGAGAACGTAAATTAAACCCTCTTTTAGTCTGCCTGTATTCTTTCTGATGAAGCTCAATCCGACCATCTACATTTTATGAGCTATTTTTTTCCTTTCCCCCCACTCCTTTCATAAGCTTTTGAAAGACAAAAAAAACTGATATTATAATGAAAGGGTCAATTTGCCAACACTTCTTTGTGTGAAGTTCTTCCTTTCTCACATCAGTTTCCATCTCTAGAGAGTGTTTTTCAGCTCCTCCAGGAGGCTTCTGAACTGATGCCGCAGCCCTTTTTTTTTGCCTCGCTCGTTTAAATTTTGTTTCCAGCCGATTTTGAAGCATACATACCAAACGATGAATAAGATTGTTCCAGCAATTAATAATGAAAGCATTAAAAGGCACTTCTGTGTATTTTCAAGGAAGGGAAGCGATTCACTGGTTGCGTACAAAATTTGCAACTATATTCCAGTTGGGATGTAGAAAGAAATGCCCAATTATTTATTGAGAAAGGGGGTGGGCAATTTAAGGAGGAGAATCATGCTTAGATCACAGAAAGATGGTGTGGGGTGAGGACAGGAAGACTGAATCTCAAACACGTTTGCTTGATTTGTTCCAACGAATGCTGCAGTTTTTGTACGTTTAAAGAGTGCGATTTTGGGCAAAAAAAAAGCCTTGATGGAAGCCCATATTGCGTTTCAGTGTGTGTTTATGTATGTATGTGCATGCATTGGAATATGCGGTGTAATATTGGGTTGGGGGGGATAAACTTTGAAAATTCCAGTTGCCATGGCAACTTGGTGAGCTATGAAATGAGTTGTAGAAGAGGCCTCTTTCAACTCCTTGTTAATTGGAAATGCAGGAGTAGCAGCGCTGAAGCTCAAGAAAGATGGGGTGGCAGAGGGGAGAGAGACACTCACTAGAGAAGTTATTTCTAGTGGTCCCAAAGCATCAGTAGTAGATAGGGAGGGGGCGGAAACAAACACCCCCCCCCCCCGAGAGAGAATAGAAGAGTTTTGTTAGGAAACTCTAAATGGACAAAAACAGTAAATTTAAGTATTCTGGTATACTGAAGTGCTAATGCCATCAGCATGGCGCTGTCGGGATATTTTCTGCAATTGAAGCAAAGGAACCTTTGCGATCCTCCTTTCGGTGCTCAGATGGACATCCATATTCAATAGGCTGACCTGGATGTTTTGCACTTCTGTAGCTCTTTCCCTTTGAAGGTCTGAAGGCCTCTATAAACAGCTTCATGTTACTTGTTTTACCCTGGAGAATGGGAATAACAACGTTGCTTGATGCTGTGTACATAATTCACAGCAAATAAGGCACGGACATCACCTTTTTTGTTTAATATATATTCCTGTCAGGTTATTCACTAAGAGATCTTTGACTTCCTCTACATATTATTTATTCAGATGTATATATAGCCAGCCCTTTGCCTCAGACTCAGGACTGGGAGAACAGCAGCACTGCTCTGTCTGTTTTGGCTTTGCAACAGCCCGATGGAGTGACTTTTCTCATTTACATCATGGAGGGTTTGGGGAGTTTCCCACCTCACTGGCACACCAGAATAGGGTCCATGCTGGTTAGATAGCAAAGCACATAGGGGGCTGCGTTGAGGGGCAAACCTTGATCTGAGGGCCTGCTCTCACGTGTTAAGGTACGAGAGGAATAAGAAGTGTGTTCAACTCTATAAGAGGTAGAGGAAGGATGAACAGTGGTGAAATATCTCTAGAGTTTCTCTTGGAGCAGGGCCAACTCCACCATTAAGCAGAATGAGGTGATTACCTCAGGTAGCACATACTGGGGGTGGGAGTGGGGGGGGGGAAGCAGTAGCTATTGATCCTGAACTCCCCACCTGTTCCCCTCCATTAGAAATTAGAGCTCTGTATGTCACACAGTCTCTCCGGCTCCTGGGGGGCCTAAACTAGCTCGCTGCCTCAGGTCCCATGGAGGACAATATCCATTCAAAAGCATTGAAATAAATATCTACTGCCAATCCAGCTGGCTTCTATGCATAGGATGGGGAGGGAGCGCCATCTTGTCCTTCGCAACAGACCACAAAATGCTTTGGGAACAAAGGGAACTTGGAGCCCAGGAGCAAGAGCGAGATGAAGCAAACTAAGTAATGCAGCCGCTCAGACACAGCTAAACACAAGAAAAGTAGCGTTGGAGCCAACTCTCGCATAATATTGTATTTGGTGATTTGATATGGCTGGCCTTTTTAAACTCATAGAACTGATACAACAAAGTTAAGGAAAACAACTACAATGGCACCAATAGTAACAACTTAGTTGCTATATGAGCAGATAATATGTATAAAATGTTTATTTCATTAAAAGACTTTATAAAACATTTCCTTACCGTCGCTTCTCCGTCCCTGCTTTTGTCCCTCATTACTTCCTCTTTCTGCCCAGAGGAGAAAGAGGAAGTAAACAAAGAACACGTGGCCCATTCAGGGGCCGTTTTATCACACCGCTTTTCCTGCATGCAGCAGGAGATTGCGGCACATTCCATTTTTTAAAAAAAGTTGGATTAAAAGAGGTCTGTTTTACGATGGAAAAATGAGCGGCAGGAGCTGGAGGTGCACAGGAGGCGTCAATCTTGTGAAGAAGGAGGTGATGGCGGTAGCGAGTACATGTATGCCCTCTGTTTCTGGGCCCCAGTAAGTACAGCTCTCCCAAGCACTGCATGCTGGGAGTTGTAGGCTGTATGGGGGCCTAGGGTTGTGCAAGGAAAATCAGCCATAAAATGGCCTCTGTGATTCAGATTTCCGAATCCAAGGCACGAGGCTTACACAGCCCTAAAATTAAACAATCTCATAATTTTGAGCTCATTTACAACTTCATGTGCCTATACTTTCCCTTATTGTTCTAGCCCTTATTTTCTTCTGCATATTGCGGGCAACTCTGAAATTGGGGTCAATGGTTTATCAATCTTCAATAAGATTCATGTTTTTAAATTCTAAACCTTTACTTCTGCCAATTAAATTCTTGCAAAGTTATCTTAATCTGTAGAATGCAATCTATGCATGAAGGGCTACCTTCTCTTGCATAGACCTGAAGTTCTAGTATCAGCTTTGGAGCTCCCTGCTTCTTCTGATATGAGGCAGTTGGCAACCATGGGAATGGTTTTATCTGTTGTGTGTAGCAGTTGTGAAATGCTGTCTCCAGGGAGGCTATCCTCATCTTTCTAGGGATGCTCAGAATCTCTTGTCTTTTCATCAGATAAAGACCTTTTAATGTAAATGTTTAGATCAGTTTTGATGGTTCTCTCTTTTTAGTGAGACTTTGCTGGTTCTCCTTTCTTGAAATGATTAATTGTTGCTCCTATTCAGTTTTGTATGGTTTTAAATTGTACACTGCACTGAAAGTTTCTGGACTGGATGGTTTAGACGTTTCCATAATCATCAATAAAAATAAATAGATACAGTGCTTAACAAAAGCTTGGTCTGTTGTGGTTGTACATTCTAAATGCTTAATTTTGACAGCCAATCTCTTGCAAAACAGTTTAAGCTGCAGAGAGCAATTTTGTGTATGTTTAGCTAAAATTAAAGCCAAAGAAGTAATGCTCAAGCATTACTGGAACATCAGCAGCCTTGTTATGGTTTGTTTGTAATTTTAAAGATTGAAATTCAGTCCTGTGCATATTTATTCATAAATGTGAAACAGCGTTTTCCTTGTTCTTGCTGAGTTGTGTGGCACCTCATGATGGTACAGAGATTTGCCCCAATGGCTTTGCATTGCCATCATTTTTATACAAATGTGACTTTGTAAGTGCCTTAATGCATCTCTTGAAATTAAGGCTTTTACATCTTAGAATGTCCTTATTTTTTTGGAAATGGGTATTTACTGAATGCCATGAGCCCTCTTGCAGGGGCAGCTGTATTCTTAGCATTCATAGGATGCTTGAGTGTGTTGAAAGCACTTCACATATTTTATGTCAGCAATCTTTCCATCAACCCTGTAAGGCAGGGATGGTCAGCCTAGTTTCAAAAGCCCTCTGCAGGTAGCCAGTTCAGACTCCTGCATTAGTGACCTGTTCCTTCCCTGGCAGCCTGCTGCATGGGAAGGAAGATGAAGTGAGAAGGAAAGGGGTGGCAGGAAGCAAAAGCAAAGAGAATGGGCAACTCAACCACTTATGGCTCTAGCTGTGCCCACCACTGGATTTGGCCCTGCTCACCACTAACATGCAATCTCTGACATATTACCCACGAGGGAATGCAACTCTTGATAGGAAAAAGGTTATTTGCTACTGCTAGGGTAGATAATTTTGTATTGTCCCCATATTATCCGAGTTATTCTTATTTACATACTTAGTTAGTCCAATGGTTCAAAAGTACGGTGGTGATTTCATCAAAGCATCTTCAAAGTTCATGAGAGAAATATGCCAAGCAAGATACAGCTGATGTAAAAAAAAAAAATTAAGCCTGTTGTAAATATTTACGCATTTTACAGTTAGAAAATAGAGACAGAAGTTCTATGATTCATGTGAATTCTCTTTCTCTCTCCCTCTAGGGGTGTCAATGGAAGAGAGCTGGTGTCAGGGTTTCTGTTACATGCTGCTGCTCCTGCTTTCAGAGGTACTAAGTATCTCATGGCACCTCCCTCTACTTCCTGGCGTTTTCAGAAAGCAGAAGGAGGTGTCAATGCAATCCGTGTCCTTACTCTCACTGACGTTGTAAATCTGGGTGTGGACGATCATACTTCAACTGCAGGGGTGCTCAAAACTCAACATTCCTCATAGGGGGAAGAATCTTTCCATTAGTACATTAAGCAGGAGGTTTATCCCAGATAAGTTGGCTTTCCATGTGGAGGGGAATAGGTTTGTTTTTAAACGGAGCATTCCATCATATGAGCCCCTACTTCGATTCTGAAGTATACAGCCCAAGTGGTATACATGTTTACTAGTTCAGGGGGAACTAGTTGCCCAGGTTGGGAGGCAGGGACTGGAGCTAGCATCTGAAGGACTAGAGTTCATTCGGAAGGCCAGGGGTGTTGAACCCCTTTCAGCCCAATTCAACTCTGAATTCCATTTCAGAGAACCTCTCTCTGAGGCCTCCACATTCCAGTGGAGGGTGGGGCAAAAGGCAAAGGAGGTGTGGGAAGAGGCAAAAGGGTGGGGGCAAAAAATACCAGCATGTTTTCACTTGGAGTTCTTACTGCCAGTCACGAAGCCTTAGGAGGGGCATTTCAAACTTTCAGAATGGGGGAAACAATTGCACAAAAGTAGGAAACCACCAAATAATTGATGCTTGAGGGGGAAGCAGCATGGACAACCCCAGAGGGCCAAATTTGCCCCCTAGGCCTGAGGTTCTGCACCCCTGTTGTAGGCTGGCATCGGTGCAAGGGAGACAAGTGTACAGTCTGTACTTGTGAGTGTTTGAGTCTGACCAAAGTGTGCTGGGGAAAATAGGAGTGTTCATAGCAGGCTCACTTCTCACGTTGAAGATCTTGGCTTTAAGAGCACAGAACCTTTATCACATCATCCTAGTATGCATGGCATGAATGTCACGATTGTACTGGGCAGTGACAAAAAGCCAGGAGAATTTGTAGGGAAGGGAAGAAGGATGAGCCATCTGTGCTCCTTGTGTGTCAGAAGACAGATGGTCCACATCTCCCTAGACCCGGATGAAGTGAGCACGTCTGGTTCCCATCACAACCTTTCATTCTCCCTTCCATTCATTCATTTCTATACCACCCAATAGATGAAGTTCTTTGGACAATTTACAAAGATTGCTCTAAGGTCTATGGATGTGTCTGATCTTGCAAATAAAATCACATCATTGTACAAGTATATTGACATTTAGACTCCAAGATAAAAATCAGTGCATGAGCTGAGTGCCTCCAAGGTCTAGTTTCAAATTTCTTGCTTAAAGGTCATCTGAGATGAGAAATACTTGGGCTAGTTTGGTAGTTATAGTTTTTCTGACTGTTAGCAACAGGACAATAGCATAATCTGGTGCTTTAGGTGGGAAGACTATTTATCCTCTCTATTACAGCAGTGACCTGACTGTTAAATGCAAGTCTTTCAAGAAGGAACAAGTCCCTTTTTATTATAAAGGCTGAATTTCTGCAAGGTTCTAGTCGGGATTCAAGGATATACATCTATCTCAAAAGCCAGGGCTAGCCCATCCACTGAACAAAACAGGCATGTCCATAGATAGGACCCTAGAAGAGGCACTTGAGTGTCTAATTAGTAGAAGTCCCCATCATGGAAATGGTAATGCTTCTCTTCCCCAAGAATGGCTATTTTTCCACTTTGGAGAGTGGGAGAGAAAAGCACGTTACAAATGGTCTCACATCTGTTCTACACTAAACACTTCCGAGTCAGTCCAGATGGGAAGTTGCATTTTCCAGTGGAAAACGTGAAAAACTCGCATTCTACATACGTAGAAGACCTGTACCCTTGCCTTCTCAGTGGTGTGCGAACTGTTAACTCTTCTAGTATAGCCTTTTCTCAGATGTGTCAAATTTTCACAAGTGCATGTTTAGGAAGCAAAGACTTAAAAAAAAATACAGCATGATACACATGAAATCTGTGGCAGTAGAATTGTGTAAGAGGACTATGCCAAGCCAGTACAATTGGTGTTCAATGTACAGCTATATGGGTAAAAGATCCTAAGGAGGAGGTGATTTCAGGTGTGCCAAGGTTCATCCAGTTATCTCAACCTGTGTCATGGTCCCAGGTGTCATGCCTCCACTGAAGGAATTCTCAGAGAAGGAGTTAAAGCTCTCAGAGATGAACACCACAGAACAACTCATACCAGAAGACCAGAATGAGTCTAGGCCCTCAGGGGAGATGGTCACAGTTCTATTCCTGCAAGAGGAGGGGAGCTCCGCCTCTGAGACTGAGGCTGAGCAATCCCCTAGCTCCTGGGAGCGATTTTATTTATTTATTTATTTAATTACATTTATATACCACCCCGTAGCTGAAGCTCTCTGGGCGGTTTACAAAAATTAAAAGATTGAACACTAAAAAGACAATATACAAAATTTAAAACCATAAACATAAAACAACTGACATTTTAAACATTTTAAACTGTTAAGCCTGGCCACAAAGTCAGTTAAAACCTCAACTTAAGCTGTTAAAATGCCTGGGAGAAAAGGAAAGTTTTGACCTGGCACCAAAAAGCTAACAGTGTTGGCACCAGGCGGGCCTCATCGGGGAGATCATTCCATAATTGGGGGGCCACCACAGAGAAAGCCCTCTCCCTTGTTGCCATCCTCCAAGCTTCCCTTGGAGTGTGCACCCGGAGGAGGACCTTTGATGTTGAGCATAGTGTACGGGTAGGTTCATGTCGAGAAAGGTGTTCCATCAGGTATTGTAGTCCCAAACCGTATAAGGCTTTATAGGTTGAAACCAGCACCTTGAATCGGGCTCAGAAACATACAGGCAGCCAATGCAAGTGGGCCAGAATCGGTCTTATATGTTCGAACCTTCTGGTCCCTGTTACCAATCTGGCCGCTGCATTTTGCACAAGCTGCAGCTTCTGAACCGTCTTCAAAGGCAGCCCCACGTAGAGCGCATTGCATTAATCTAACTTAGAGGTTACCAGAGCATAGACAACTGAAACAAGGTTATCCCTGTCCAGATAGGGGTGTAGCTGGGCTACCAGCCGAAGTTGGTAGAAGGCACTCCGTGCCACCGAGGCCACCTGAACCTCAAGTGACAGAGATGGTTTTAGGAGAGCCCCCAAGCTACGAACCTGCTCCTTCAGGTGGAGTGCAACCCCATCCAGAACAGGTTGAACACCCTCCATCCAGTCAAAGGAACCCCCTACTAACAGCATCTCAGTCTTGTCTGGATTGAGTTTCAGTTTATTACCTCTCATCCAGTCCATTGTCACAGCCAAGCACTGGTTCAATACATCCACAGCCTCACCTGATGAAGATGAAAAGGAGAAGTAGAGTTGCGTGCCATCAGCGTACTGATGACAACGCAATCCAAAACTCCAGATGACTGCCCCCAACGGTTTCATGTAGATGTTGAACAGCATGGGGGACAAACTGACCCCTGTAGAACCCCATACTGGAGACTCCACGGGGCCGAGCAATGTCCCCAAGCACCACTTTCTGGAGCTGACTTGTTAAGTAGGAGCGGAACCACTGCAATGCAGTGCCTCCCACTCCCAACTCAGCCAGTCGAGCCAGAAGGATACCATGGCTGATGGTATCGAAAGCCTCTGAGAGATCAAGGAGAATCAACAGAGCCACACTCTCCCTGTCCTTCTCCCGACATAGGTCATCATACAGGGCAACCAAGGCTGTTTCCATGCCAAAACCAGGCCTGAAACCCTACTGAAATGGATCCAGATAATCAGTCTCATCCAAGAGTGTCTGGAGTTGGCCAGCAACCACCCGCTCCAGGACCTTGCCCAAGAATGGAACATTTGCCACCGGCCTATAGTTATTAAGATTTTCTGGGTCCAGGGAAGCTTTCTTCAGGAATGGTCTCACTACTGCCTCTTTCAGATGGCCCAGGACCACTCCCTCTCGCAGAGAGGCATTAATCACTTCCCTGGCCCAGACGGCTGTTCCATCCCTGCTAGCTTTTATAAGCCAAGAGGGGCAAGGATCCAATACAGAGGTGGTTGCACGAACCCATCCAAGCACCTTGTCTACGTCATTGAGCTGTGCCAACTGAAACTCATCCAAGAAAACAGGACAATTGGTAGCATCTCAAGGGACAAGCCATAAGAATCTTAGTGAGGAGTGCCTGTTTACAAAAGAAGGGTCCGTATGAGGAGGGCCCTCCTTACAGGGAGGATGTCTCACAAAAAACTCTGATGTGATGCAGCTGAGTCCTGGGTGGGCCTCTGGAAGCTCCAACTGATAAGCTGTCAGTTGAGGCCTACTAGCTGCCAGAATAACACGTTACTTCAGCTCCTAATATCTTGAAACCTTGCTTATTTTTTTCCTTGGACTGAAATCTTGCATTGCTTCAACTGCCTCTGACCACTTTTATTACTAAATCCTTGTTCGACATTATACTTTGTCACGACGTAACTGATGCAATTTGTAGCATAGAAGCACATTGTAGAACTGATGCAATTTGTAGCGTAGAAGAAATCTGGAGCCAATTCCATCTCCCGGTTGAATTTACCTGTAGAATACATTTATGAACATGTGCTTGTCATAGTCATGCACTACATTTTTTTTCATGTACTTACGAAGTATTTTACTTCACTAGTAGTGAAGTATTTTATGAGTACTTTTTAAAAATGTAATGTGGACATAGGCATGCGCACAGGTGGTTCACCTGGTGCCCAGGCACCACCTAATGAAAAGTCCGGGAAAGGTGCAGCACGGAGAGAAGGGTGGGAAGCAGGCCGTGTGTTGTCCAAAGCTATGGAAAGTGCACAGATGGCCTACACTATTAGCATGACTAACACGCTAATAGCGTAGGCCACCTGCGCACTTTCCGGAGCTTCAGACAATGTGTGGCCTCCTCTGCCCCCTCCCCCCCCGCACCTTTCCCAGTATGGAAGGGTCTCTTAATGCTTGAATTAAGAGGCCCTTTCACACTGGGAAAGGTGGGAGGGGGTTGGAGGAGGGGGCAGAGCAGGCCGCGCGTTCTCCAGAGATCCAGAAACCGTGGAGATCACCTAATGCCATTAGCGTGGCTGGGAGGATTCTCCCAGCCACGCTAATGGTGTTAGGTGATCTCCACGCCTCTAGAGAACACGCAGCCTGCTCTATCCCCCTCCCACCTTTCCCAGTATGAAACGACCTCTTAATTCAAGTGTTAAGAGACCCTTTCATACGAGGAAAGGTGCGGGGGGGGGGGGAACAGAGCAGTCACAGCTTACCTGCTCTCTCCTCTCCCCTAGTCTCGTGATACTTCAGGATGAGACTTCTGACATTTCATCCCCATCTCGCGAGACTTGTGGGAGAGGCGGGGTCTGAGTATGAGCGGCAAAAAAGAAGGAGGCAGCAGCAGCAGCAGCATGGGCCTGGGGATAAGTAAGGCAGGGCGGGCGGGCAGCGTGGGCAGGCACAGGGCAGGACATGTGGGCGGTCAAGCAGCGGGTGGCGGTCAAGCAAGCAAGCGAGCGGTGGGTGAGCGAGTAGCGGGCAGGTCGGGTGGGCAGGCGGCGGACAGCGCAGGCGGGCTGCTGGCAGCTGAGCAGCAGGAAACCTAAGGATGAAGGTACGAGGGGTGAGGTGGGGGCTCAAACTGCAGGCTCAAAGGAGTGGTTTTCTGCTTTGCACACAGAACCTCGGTCTAATTACCAGCCAATATGTTTCACTTTGCTTTTTTAAAAATGGGTTTCTGCAGGAGCAAACAAATGTGGATTCAAAGGACACAGAGTTTTGTGTTTTGGATGTTCAGACTCCACCTCTGCTTATTGCTCCTATTTCTGCTTACCCAGGTGCCCAAGTCTCTGAACTTTCTTGCCAGTTCTTTTATATATTACTTGCAAGTATTTTCATGTATATATCAAAATGTATAACATTATGATGTATAACATATGACCCTGTGCCTTTTACAGCTACTCAATGTTCCTACATAGCTTTTCAGACAAGGGAATAACTTTGGATCATTTCACTTGCATGTGTTGTAGATCACAAGCTGAATATGAGCCAACAGTGTGATGTGGCTGCAAAAAAAGCAAATGCTATTTTGATATGCATTAATAGAGTTTAGCTTCCAAATCGCATGAGGTACTGGCTCCCCTTTATTTGGCACTGGTTAGGCCTCATCTTGAATATTGCATCCAGTTCTGGGCACCACACTTCAAGAGGGATGCATACAACTTGGAGGCCTAAATCCAATTGCTACTCCTAACTAAAATAGACACAGTGAATCAATGGGAACTTGTTAAGTCCACACTTATCTAAGTTTCATTGCTTCAATGTGTTTGCTCTGGTGGGGGCTAGCAATTGGACTGGTGTTCTGATCTGTTTCTGTAATAGCCAGAAATGCAGAATGTGATACTGCTGGGCCCAGAGTTCAGCCACCTGAAAATCTGAGTTTTTCTTTTAAACAAGGATTCTAGCCTTTATGGCTGCAAAGATGTCATTGGAAGTGTGTCATAATGCCTGCTGAAATCTCAGCATTTGTATTCTTTGATGGTGATGTAACCCACTTTTGTTTTTGAGAGACATGTTTGTAAAATAAACATGGGAAGTGTTGATGTTGTAGTTCTGTCCCTTTCCCCCTTTTTCCAAGCTCTGACTGCATTTCACAACAGTAATGGTTTAGTTGTAGGATCAGAGATGCTCGACGATATCATATTTTATTGACTTTTAGATTCTGGTTTACAGTTCAGTAAATCAGACGTGTGACCAAAGTCACACACCCTTGGGGACGGGGGCTGGACATGTTGGGGTGGGCATGCCTCCTTGAGGGTCGGCTATGATGTCCTCCTTTTTGGTTTCCAAAATATGGTCACCCTAGTTAAATGGAATTTACTCCCAAGTTTACCTTAAAAAATCCCTGGGGGCACCACCTAATGAAATGTGCTGCGCACGCTCATGAATGTGGAAAGTGTCCTTTGACAAAGTCTCTTTGTCCACAAGCACTTAACCGCCCCTACTCTTACTCACATGCAGTACTGTCTTCTGAACAGTTCTTAATCTGACAGTTTCGCCTACCAGCTTTCAGATATCACCAGCCTCCATGGCTGCCCTGATCACTGCCATGTTTCTTTCAGATGAAATTATTATTCTGTTGAGTGGATTTTAACTGTTTTTCTTCTTCTTTTCCTTTTCCTAATGGACAAAGGCAATTAGCTCATCATAAAGATTAGCAAGCTGCCAAAATTCACTTTTTAAAAAAATCACAGTCATTTGAAAGCAACTTGTTTCCAGTACAGATGGTGGTAACTGTAAATTTTAGGAGCAGTTTTTGCATTTTGACTTGCAAAGCAGATTTTTACACTTAAACACAGAGAAAGGTTTTGTAGATTTGGTAAGCACTATATAAATATATTTAATTAAATAAATAAATACATACATACACCAGAGTTGTAAATAGATCCACAGAAATTACTAGCTCATTACCACAATGTGTACTGTTGCACAACCCAGGAGATAGAATGAGTGACTATATGTTTGTATAGTTTGCAAACCCATCTGGCCAAAAATAAACTAAAAACTTACTCTTTAAAGCCTGTTGAACTCCAAGCTCTTTTGTTCCATATGTTTTCTAGCACTGGAGCTGCACTCTTGAGAATCACTGTTTTAAATGTTTAAAGAAAACAACAACTGTAAGTCCTTATGATTGTGGAGTTAGATTTGAAAATAACATTTATACATATGCTGGCATCAGTGTCTCTAAAAGAATTATTACTTAGAGCTAGAGTTTCTGGGGCCTCCCCTATCTCAATTACCCCTATGCAATTGCCCCCTTTGTTCTCCTATTGCAACAGACATATCCTATCTCTGAATTCTAAAATAAAATTTAAACTCCCCCATGAAGCTTATTCATGGTCATCATTTATTTTACTGGAGGGGTAGGTTTCCTTGGGAAAGTATCTGGCTTGCTGGAGGAAATATACATTGAAGAGGAAGACTCTTTGAGATAATTTAAGAATTGCATAGGTGGACCATACCAATGCACATATAATCCAACATTTTGTTTCTAGCAGAAGCCAACCAGATGCTTCTGGGCATGAAAGTTAGAGAAAGATTCCCCCCCCCCTCCCATCATTCCTAATTTTATAAAGTTCTATCATATCCTCCCTCAGTTGTTTTCAACTAAAGGACAAATTCTAAACTAAATTCTAAACTGAAATTTGCAATCTGGCTCCTATCAATAGATGATTTCATTCTCAGATTGTCTGGCTTTGTTTCTTGGTCATGATACAACAGCTTCTTCCAACCCATTCAGAGGAGGAAATGACACCAACACAGAGTAGGAGTTATCAAGTGTTTTGGAAGACAGGAAGGACAGCAGAGGAAAAAATGAGGGCCCAAATTTCTGACTAGTATAAACTGGTATAATTGTGCAGAAGCCATGTCTCATGTCTTCAGGCTCATATGTGAAGGAACCAGCGAACAGATGCAAAGGATGGCAGGGCTCATGGACCTTTAATGGTGGTGCAGGAAAGGGAAATTGCAGCTTTTCTCATTCCTGCATGGCAAATAACATATCCAAAATTCCCTCTTCTATATAGCTATTAATGGTACAGAATTAGAAGTCAACATGATGTCCTGTTTGGATCTTACTAGCAGCAGATGTCTCAAGGCTACATACAAGAATATATAATGCAAGGCAGAACCTGAAACTAGAAACAGAGAGGCAGTCAAGTCTGAGCCATTGTGGTGTCTGAGGAACCCCCTTCCCATCCCATGTACAGAAGTCAGCCGGACTGGCTGTTGAAACATACTATAATAATAATAATAATAATAATAATAATAATAATAATAATAATAATTTGTAGCCCGCCTCTCCCTCTGGATCGAGGCGGGGAACAACAACAATATAAAACTTAAAAATCACAACAGTTAAAAAAATTGTTTTTTAAAAAAATGCTTTTAATGCTTATGATGGGATAATGTCCTCCACCACACCTGAGACAGCAGGCTAGTTTAGGGGGATGCAGGCTAGTTTAGAAGGGTGCTGTGGAGCACACACAACTGTCTTCCAAGAGAGGGAAATCGCTGGGGTGTTCAGGATGGCCTGATGGGAGGTTGCCACCATTGTCCTCCAGTATCTACTGCCTGAGGGGATTGCCTCTCTTTGCCTAATGGTAGAGCTGTCCCACAGAGAGCTTTCCAAGCCAGAGTACTTACATACTGAATATGTCTCACTAATAAGGTGCTTGCAGGAAACACGGGACCAAATAGTCTTGCTAACATTTTGATTCTTACAATGCTGTAAAGTAGTGAACTACTACCCTTTTCTGATTATTTCATCTACTTGAGCCACGGATAAACCAGGTGTGCATTTAAACTGCGTTCATATACAGCCTTGAATCTAACCCTTGGTTTCTTCTTCCTTACTGGTTTGCAGCCCCCCACCCCAGCTACGTTTTTTATTCCTTTGAGAGACACTAAACTTCAGATATCATCTGGGTGCCTCCTAATTGTTGCTGCTCATCCATATTTTTAGCAAAAACATTCTAGTTTTGACAGTGTTTCCCTCCAGATTCTGGAGCAAGTCTGGTAACATTATTTATTAAAACATTTATGAACCACCTTTCTACCCAAAATGGGCCCCAAGATTGTATACAGCTTTAAAAACAATCTCACAGTGGAGAATCAAATTAAGAACAGAAGAAACCATCTTCAAAATATTGGCAGAGCAGAATGACAGAACCCTGTTGTTTCTGGTGTGGGGGTAAATGACACGCATTTCACCATTGCACCCATTGGAAGCTTGATTCATACTTTGCCACAGCTATGTTGAAGCCGCTTCCTGTGGTTCAGTCCTTCAAAATTCTTCAGATATGTACATATTAATCTGGTTTAAACTGAGTCAAATCTTTGATCCAGCTGACTGAGTGTGCTACATCAAATCCTTCTAAGTAGAGAGACCAGGTACAAATGGGTGAGAAATTAGTTTCAATTCATTTTTGACCAGGACATCCAATTTACACCTCCCAGACCTGAATGCAGACCTGAATGCAAGCTGCAGTCTTAAATTACATTTCTGAGCTTGTGATGTAATTTGTGCAACAACCAAAACGTTCAAAAAATACATACATTTGAAAAAAAATGTGCAGCAAAAATGCATATGTTTGAAAAACACACAGATGCACTTTAGTAGATGGAGGGAAATGAATACATTTATGTGTGCAATTGATGTATATGTTTGGGGGAATGTGCAGGAACATATGCATGAATTTTCATACAGATAAATAAAAGCTTGCTATTCAATATGGACACAAGGCAGAATTACCTTTGATGTGGAATTTGGAGATTGAGTTTTGCTGAGTTACAGTCACTAATACCAGGGATCAAACCTGGTACTATCCTCTACAGGCAAAAGCATGTTCTTTACCACTGAGCTATGGCCCTTCCCCATGATTCTTAGAGGAGCCAACAAATTCTCCTCAAAATTTGGCATTAGGTAATATTTGGTGAAAACGTACAGATGTGTGACTCCTCTTTTTGCTTCCCTCAAAGTTCCTTCCATGTTTCACTCAAAAAGCAGTTTCCAAGTTCACCTCAGTAAATTCATTGTCCACTCTAGTTTCCCCACTGTTTATGTGATTCCAACACACATGCATTACCACTGTAGCATGGAATTGACGGAACCATGGGGAGATGACCTACATGCTACCACTGTAAAATGTCTTCAGGTCTTTCTCACATTTCCACATGTATTTTTTTAAACCATGTTTCTAATTTGGGATCCTTCGAGTGATTGTAAGGTGAATTGCCCTGTCAAAATGGCCCCCACTGCTTCTCTTCATATCTCCTTACCCTTGAGTGGAGATGTGAAGGCTTGAGAAAAGATGGGTGAAATGTTTTCTCCAAAATGTTTCAAAATCCCTGGAAAATAATGGAAGGAATGTCCCCTCTCCCTTATTTTGCCTGTTTCCCCCTTCCCTGCCCCAGGCGTTCACACCTCTAATCCTGAGAGATTTCTGGGATAACAGTGCACCCAGCAATCTGTGTGACAGCCGATATGTGTATGTGTTTGGGGAAAATCACACCAAAATTGCCACTAGACAAAATGAAATCAAATGCCACATCATTCTCTTCACCATCTTTTTTGCCAGAGGATACAGTACGAAATCCAAAGCTAATTCCCACAAACAGCATGATTTTTCAGTGTCTGTGTGTTGAAGGTTAGCTAAAACTTGTAAATTAATTACAATAACCCTTGCCAGAGTGCAGGCTAATGGGCATGCAGCTTTCTTCTCCTCTAATGGAATAAAACTTTTTCCCAACTGCACAGGCTTTGATTTATTAATGGGCTTTGTAGAAACTTGCCTAATCTCCTTCCCCTTTTGAATTCTTTTCTTTCCTTATTCCTATTCTCATGTCCACTTTTAGCATCTCCCATCCCTTCTCCTGGGTCTTTTCTACTTGACCTTCCAGTGTTAGGATGGCCACATACCCATCACTAAAGAGGAAAAAATTCATCACCTTGTGTAGAAGAGAGGACACTTATTTGCATGAATTTGGAAATGTTATTTGATATGCATAGATGCACATTTATAAATAATGATGAGAATTTAAATAGGAGTACCATACAGCTCAATACGCCTGCCCACTCTGCCTCCCAGGTGCTAACTATTGATGGGCAACTTCAAGGCCTATCCCTTCTCAGTGTTCTTTGCCTTTAAACTAGACTGCCTTCCAAATAGAGGACTGTCCTCTGTAAAGTAGGACACATGGCCACCCTACTTTCCATTGTACACATTCAGAAAAACCTTCATTTTGGTCTGACAGATTGGGGCGAGGAGAGTCATTTAACGATACAGCGGGAAACAATATCTCCTGAGGTGAAATGAAAGATCATTGAATCGTCTGGGATCACAAACAAAGCATTATCAGAACATTCACATCTTTTCCCTTTTATATCCATGTGGATGTGCGTGTACACACATACAAATGCCCACATACTGTTATAAGTGTGTATAGTCAGGCTCAGCCTGACTAATAAACTCCAATTCCTTCTGGGAGCAGACATACCAATTCTTTAGAACTCCTCTTGGGCAGGAAAGGTTACTGCTGGGCTCTCACAGGAGCGAGACATTTTCCTTATAAAAGAACACTGGTGTTTGTTCTTCACAATCACGCCTCTTTCATACTGAAATTAGAATTGTGGTGGGGGTGTGGAATGGAAATCAAACCTCCCCGTGGTCCTACTCTTCGTGCCCCATGGGCTTTGTACCAGCTGCAGTATTGTGGCTGAGGTGTAAAATGAGAGAGAAGTCAACATGCGCTGTAAGCACATGTACCACAGGCCTGCAAAAGTTTGCATAATTGCATGTTGGGCACGGGTGTTAGGTTTATGCGTGTGTGGGGAATGGGGGTATTTTTCCTCTGGAACCTATTAATTCCGTTTTTTTTAACAGCGCAATTCTATACATGTCTACTTAGAAGTAAACTGTACTGAATTCTGTGGGACCTATTCCCAGGGAAGTGTGAATCGGATTACAGCCTGAAGTGTTACTTCCAACATGTTTTGAGTTGTAGATGTATGGTGAGACATTCACCTTGTGAGATGCCACATACCTCCTTCACCACACTCCAAGAATTCATATATAAGGGGCAAAGTCAATAACCATGAGGAGGGATGAAGAGCAGGAGTGGCAGATGGGACCACAGAGAACTGCAAGGCACCTGCAGTCATTTGAAGGAGGCAGAGGAGGCTCCCTGACCTGCTATCCTGAGGGAATTTACATACTGAAGCCCTGCCCTCACCAGGACATTGTTCAGCTATACACCAGGCAATGCCAGCAAATTAGATCCTGGAGAATGTAGTGGCCAGGCCATTGATGTTTGCTTCCCTAGTATATCCAAGTATATCTGGATGCCTAAGGGTTCGTGAATCAGACTGGGGTGGTACACTCTGAGGCATGCTTAGGAGAGTAGTCTCCCCACTCTGAACTATGGGAAGTCTCCACACACTTTGATATGCTCACAATGAAATGCTTACAAAATGCTGGGAATATGCATGGAAATGGGGCCATAAACAATACGTGGAAGCTGTCTAAGAAGCATATAATACAATTGTGTGCATCTGGCAACTGTTTACCTGACCAGGAGGAGCCAGTGTCTACAACAGGAAAAGCTACAACCTGTCTCCTGACTTCTTGGTGTGGGAAGATGACCATATGGAAAGGAGGACAGGGCTCCTGTATCTTTAACAGTTGTACAGAAAAGGGAATTTCAGCAGGTGCCATCTGCATGCATGCAGAACCTGGGGAAATTCTCTCTCCATCACAACAGTTAAAGCTGCAAGAGTCCTGCCCTCTTGACCATATTCAAAAAGGGGCAGGGCTCCTGCAGCTTTAACTGTTGTAATGGAGAGGGAATTTCACCAGGTTCTGCATATATACAAACGCACCTGCTGAAATTCCTTTTTCTATGCAATTGTTAAAGATACAGGAGCTCTGTCCTCCTTTTAATATGGTCACCCTAGACAGGACTCTGGCTCTACATATAAAATATGTGGGGGAGTGGGGAATCTTTGTTCTCTCTGATTGAAGCCACCACCACCCCCATTGCCGAGAAGGTGGCTCAAAAATTATCCCAAAGTCTTCTAGATTCCTTATCCAGGGTCACCTTTCATCATCTTATACATTTTTGAGTCATATTATTAGCTACAGGAATCTTGAAAATATGGGCACCAAAATGAAAGGCTGAGTGGATTATATAGCTAACCTCATTAGTAAAGCCTATGCACTCTATTGAGCATACAATAAATACAATCAAGCAGAGTGATCCGCCGAGTGCCAATCTTTTCTTCATAATTAGTGATGCCACTGAATGTTGTAACTAGTCAGCTCGCTAGAAACTTGTCCATTTGCAAAGCTCACCTTTGTAGCGAACCTGCATTGATGTATTACAGATTTGCTATTAAGTTCGGAATTGAATGCACACCAATTCCTCCCTCCAAATTTTCATCCCTATCACTTAGAAACCCCCTCCATCAAAATTTACTTGAAGTAGGTCCCCTCTACAAGAGTTCACTTTGACGCCCGATTCTCCTATTATGTGGATCTCCTGACAATCGCGTTTATGCCTAATACCCACACATGAGAGCCGTTGGTGCAGGACAAGCTCAATGCAAGGTGAATTAAAAGTTGTTTACATGCGGAGAATCACATGCAAATGTTGCTGAAAGTAATGCGTGTTGTCCCGGAAAAACTGCCCAAACAGGTTCCCTCCCTTTATTCTCCCCGCCCACCAGAATCTCCTGCCTTTGGTTACCTGCGTTACCTGCCGGTAATGACCTGGTTAACCTGTTCGGTACCTCTCTCCCCTCCCATTTCGCCCGAAGTTGTCCCCTCTCCCAGAACTGCTCAGGAGTAAATGGGAGTGTGCCTCATAAGTTTCTCCCTCCAGCACCCTTTGAAAATTTATTTTTAGTCAAGACTGCCTCTCTCCCCCACACTTTGCCCGATTGCCATTTCAAGTGAACTGCTCAGGAGTAAATGGGAATGTGCCTCACACACACACACACCAAAACAGACAGGGGGAGGCTGCTTCATTCCTTCCCCCTCCTCTTCCCAGCAAGATCAACCATTTCCCCTTTTTCCCTTCACAGTAATACCTTGTCGTTTTGGTGATGTAAAAAATACACATGCACACACACACACACACACACACACACAGAGCTCATGTCAGGAACCCACCAAGAAGCGAGGGGACGATTTGCCTAAGCAGATTGCTTAATTATGCGCACATCCGCACATTCTTACTGAACCCCCCTTCTTGTGAAACCACCTCTCGTTTGGCCCCATATCTCCATGAAAAACATATTCCAGGATGGGAGTTTAAAGACACTTTATTTACAGTTCACATTGGGTCACCTCTTCCTGGAGCTTCCATCCAGAGAGACAGAGACCAGGAAGGAAGTGGCCAGGACGAGACAGGAAACAAAACTAACGAAAAACTGGGAGGTGTTCCCAGCGAAGGGGCAGTTCTATTCATGACATCACGACAGTCCACCCACTCTGATCATTAATGCGACTGCAAAGAAATTTGTTTACATGGACGTAAGGCGCTCTTACTCCCGCGGTAAATAAAACTCACTATTTAACGGGAATGTGAAAATCCACATAATAGGAGATAAAAAACGCCTGTGCGCCTGATTTGTGCTCTGCTCTTGTAGAGGTAAAATCTGTAATGCGCCTTGAAAGAGCTTTAAATTGCTCTTGCAGAGGCACCTGTAGTCTCCTTAGCTGCTTCTGACTCTGAGAGGATGACTACTCTGTGGAGTCGAACTGTGACAGCAACTAAACATAACATACCATCGTTTTGCAGACAGAAGCAATCATGTATGAAGGGGCTTAATGTGGAGGCCCATGACATCATGCCATAATATGCGATTCCAAAGTGCAGCTCCCAAGATGCATCTCGATATTGTGCATGTGCAACTAACTCACAGAGATGGAATAGGAGAGCTGACATGGGCATGATCTACACTACCACGTTCACATGGTTTATAACAACAATGACAACTGTTGGGGCCCAGGACACAGAGCTCCATATACAGTTTTCAAAATATTTTCAAAGTGTCATATCCTGCTTGGTGTAGATCTGGCCATGGACAAATTCATTACTTGCCAAGTAAATAACGAATGTCCTCAACCTAAGTACGCCCATCACTACTCATAACTAGTTTGGCCCTCTCTTTCCTGCATCCACCTCTCATAGCCGCTTTCCTCAAGTCTCTTCTCTCACTGACTGCTTTGCCATCTTTCCTCAAACCCTTGCTGCCTTGTCCCTGGTTTCCTACTAGGCCATCCAGCAGCTCCTGACCCAACTTCCCTTCCTCCTAGCAACTACTTTTTAAATACCTTCTTTCAAAGGCCATCTGCTTTACCTGGGGGATATCTTAAGCATATTGGCTTTCTATTCAGTGACAAAAAAAAATGTTTTTTTTAATGATGTGTTTGGGGCAAGTGGTTCTCTGGCAGCTGCATAATGGATTTTAGGTTATATGATAGACTGTGGGTTGGTAGATAACATTTTGAACCAGCAACATGGAATGGCCCTCTCTTGTCGCTCAGAGCTCAGGGGTAGTGAAACATACCAATAGGGAAGGGGGCAGAAGGCTGCTGAGGTCACTGCTGGAATTTTGCCTATTGCATTTCCAAGGAAGAAAAGGGAGATTTTGAACAGCTTTTTGCTTTCCCCTCTCATTTTGTTTTCTGTCGGAACCTCTCCCGCTACTTCCCATACTAGGAAGATGAGGCAGACTGAACGCCAGGAAACCTGCATGTAACTAATGCATAGATGCAGATTTAGAATTACTCTAATTTAAAGAGAAATACAGTACATCTCATGCTAGTCAGGAAGGGTGGACTGTGACCAGCTGACCTGCTCAGTCAGCTGTCCAGGTGCTCATTGTTGAGGGAAAGATTTTATTATAAGCTCACCGTGTTTTGGAAAATTCTTCCATTGTGCTGTTGAACTTGTACTAAAATCTTTCCTCAACAACTGGAGTTTCCTCCCTCATTTTTTTCTCCTGTTCCTGTGCCATCCTGTTTTTGTTTGTTTGTTTGGCCAACTGTGGATGATGGGCAACTTCAAGGCCCATCCCTGCTCTCTCTTCTTACTGTTCTTCATCTTTAAAATGAACTTGGACTGGCCAGCCCATCAAATAGAGGAGACCTTCAAATAGAGAACTGCCTTCTCTAGTAGGACATGTGGCCACTCTATCATAGACATTTATTATAGAAGATCCCAAATGTTTGCCAAGGTAAAAATGAGTTTTAATTGTGTTATATATAAAAATACAGTGGAACTCCGTGTGTTTTTGAGCCTCCAGGCCAGCTGGTCTTTGTTTTGGCAGAATTGGGAACCCATATAGTCACAGCCAAAACAACAGGCTCCAGGTCTGGCTTTGGTAATATATTGTCCTCCCTTTTTATAGTTATGTCCTGCATTGCCTCAGTATGTAGGTGCCAGAAACCCGAAGACTACACCTCTAGCAGCCAAAAAGGGGCGGGGGCGGGCAGGTAGAGTTGCTCTTTAGCAAGAATGGCTAAACCACAGCCATTGGGCAGGTTGTGTGTGATCGGGTACAAAAGCACAGAAAAGATATATAGTCCTAGGGCTCATCTTGATGACGGGGCTTTGGCGCCACGAGCCCCCAAATCCCCACATTTGCACTCCTTTGCATAATCCCCATGCGAAGGAGCAGGTGTGGGGATTTGCTTGCGAGGAAGAGGAGCAGCTGTGCATTGGGTGTCTGTGCCTCCTCGGGTCCCAGCATGGTTTTTTAAACCTTTTATTCAGAGGAGCCGCCGCACCCTTGCACTGGGATGCCCGCGCCTCCTAGCATCCCATGTTTTTCTTGTTTGTTTTGTTTTTTACCTTTTTTTCTGGCTTCTCCCCATGCCAGAGAAGTGTAGAGGTGGCCCACCCCCTCCCCCCTATCCCAGCTGGTTGACCAATCAGGGGTCGCCATCGGCTGGAGCACGCCTCGGACGTAGCTCCGAAGCAAAGCGACGGACAGCAGATGCCGTAGTCACCTTGCTCCAAGATTTTTTTAAAAAAAGTCACGGTGGGTACGTGACTTTTTTAATCCGGAGCTTCGGGGGTTTGCCCCTGGATGGCTTCGCAATGGCGGCTGCATCATGTAGACAACCTGCTGCCACTGCAGATCCACCCTGGGGCAAACCCTTCGCAAGATTCACAAATGGGCCTGATAAGGAATGAACATCTTTGCCTTTGGTCATGCAAACCCTCTGTATGACCAAGAGCCTTGCTTCATCAGTTCTCTATCATACAGAGGGCTTGTACTTGTTTTGAGGTGAGTGTGAGTAGAAGCCCTTCTCAGACCTGGGACAGGCCTGTTTACATACGAACAACCATGAGCATATAGACACACACACGCACGAGTATGTGTGTGTGTGTGTGTCCATCTATGCTAATGCTTGTGTTCGTAAGTCAACAGATAGCTGCTATAGAAAGTGTGTGTGTGTGTGTTACGCTCAACACCATCCCATCCTGTGTGCATTTCTGACTTGGTTGCCATGGCAACAGTGGGAGACCTGAATATGTAAACAAAGCTTTACATGTGCCAAATCATCAGAGAAACACGCTGAATAGAAGGGCCAATGCTGTTGCCCAACCCAGGAGAATAGGGGCTTAGAAAATCTTCTTCGTGTAGATGGGGAGTCCATGTAATCTTCTGCTAAGATGCATCGCTGTGGAAGTAAGGAAAAGTGGAATTGCTTCTCTGTTGGGGCTCCTGAGAGTTATCCGTTATCTGTAACTGACACTAGCTACCAAATCCCAATCACGTTCTAGCCATGTCCAGGCACTATGTCTAAACGAGAAATATGAAGCTATGGGACGACGGGAGCACGGGGCCATGCATGCCGGCTCCAGCCCAACGTTGCTGTCCCCTCTCTTCCTGTTCCTGGCCTTGCCATGTTGAACATCAAGGTCTGAAGGGGGCTTCTACTCATGTTTACTTGTGTTCAAGCAGAACCCACCATGCTACTGAGAACCTTGCTTTATCCGTTCCCTAGTGTACAGAAGATTGTACTCAGACCTGGGACAGAGAAGGAGGGGCCAGTGTGCATGGGGGGGGGGGGAAACTGTGGTGCCATGTGTGGCCCCATAAATGCTCCCTGCATGGGTTCAATTTTCCTGTTCAGGCATAAGCCTGAGTAGAGCTGTTGTGTGGGATTAGAGGGGGGTATTGTAAGGAGCTAACTTCTAAAGACATTAACTTAGGTTTCCCTGGGTGTCTGACTTACTTTGGCAGGAGTTGGGGGGGGAGACTTTTTCCCCTTACTATGGAGGGTACAATCCACCACAAAGCTGAAATAAATGGGTGCCTCAGTGTGGTTACCACTTGTGAATTCTCAGGGCAGTACAAGATACTATAAGGAACTCATAGCTACCATCACTCATTATTCCTTTCACCCCTGTTCCGGTAACCTGTGGCTTTCTACAAGGAATGAGATGGCATTACTCCCTCTGGTCCTCTGCCAGATCGTTGTGTGAGGCCGGGTGGGGAAAAGCACAACATAATGGTGGCCCAGGTGTGTGGCTGCTGATTGGCCAGCTGCCAAATGTTAAACCCCAGCATCTTTCTTTTGGGGGGTGGGAGACAGAAGGGCAGGATTTGGAACATATTATGGGGAAATAATTTTGGGCGAATCCAGACGGTATTTGAATGTTTTGGGATAATTTAATTGAAGGGGAATTGATTTGGGGAGGATTAGTTGGTGGGAAAATTATATGGAAGATACTCATCTCTTCCTTATGCTTAATTTGTGGCCTTGGGAACTCCCTTGTCTCTCATCCTCACAGGTTGTCTTCTATAAAACCGATAGTATGTTGGAGCAGCCAATGTGAGGAGACTGCAAATATGTGATTTGCCGTTTATGTCTGTCTCATACTCAGTTTTGTAGTCACGTTGTTTCCATCTAGTCCAGGGGTATTGAACCTCAATCCCACGGGCCAAACCTAGCCTGCCCAGGGTCCCAAATCCAGGGTTCTCTAGAGGTCCATGTCCTCTTCCTTTCGCCCCATCTCCTTTCAAATACAACCGATTGGTGGCTTCCTGGCTTTTGCACAATCCCCCCCCCCCCAAATTCTAAAAGGTTGAAATGTCTCTCCTGAGGCCCAGGTGCTGGAAGTGAGAGCTTTAAGCTAAAACGTGGTGGTATTTTTCCTCCTTTTGCCTTTGGCCTGCCCCCTTTTGCTTTTAGCCCTGCCCACCACTGGAACGCACCCCCCCCCCCCAAAAGCTTCTCCAGAATTGAACTTGGCCCTCTGGCTGAAAGAAGTTCGACACCCCTGATCTAATCCAATACTGGGCTCTCAGCTGAGGCTAGCCAAATGCTTCTGGGATGTTTACAAAGAGGGCATGGGGGTCAGTAGCCTTTCTCCCCGGCATTTGCTAAGTAAAGGCCTGCTGCCTCTGATGATGGACCAGAAATTGAGCTCTTGTACTCTGCGTGACCGCTTGTCACCTTCTCCCTCAAGGACTTCATTCATGTTTTACTATCCATAAATTCCTTTTACCGCACAGCAGGGGTGGAAAGCCTATGGCCCAAGATTAGATTTAGCTTATTGCCTAATTTCATCTGGCCTACCATGGCTCTAGCCAAGCAACTCCCAATGTTGGACTAGGGTCGTACTGAGTTTGGGAAACAAAGAAGACACCGATTAGACAGAGTACAAACATGATCAAGGGGATGCCAGCATGATTAAGCAGCAATGTCAAGGAAGCCATTAAAAGGCAAGTCGGCTTCCTTTTAAAAGTGGAAATGTTGTTCAAATGTATGTATTTTTTGAAAACGCAAACTCTGAGAAAAGAAGTGTAAGTTGATCATAAATGGAATTTGAGTTGCTAATTCCTGAAAGCATAAAATCAAACAACAAACTTAAAAACAAACCAAAACATTAGGATCAGGAGTCTGGCCACGGAGGTGACAACAAGCTGTGGAAAGGGTGCTGTAAGCAGGGTGCCAAAGAGGTGATGTAACAGGCTTCATATTGTGGAAGATGTTGGAGAAATAGACCGATGTGAACCTGTGTGTGTGCCAGAGAGACAGAGAGGAGAGATGTGCCAGATAGAGATTACAAATGATGTAGAGCTAATTGACAGATTACAAAAAAAACAAGTCACCAGGGCCAGATTTCTTAAAGGATCCAAACATGAAATTGCTTATCTTTTAACAAAAATATGGATGTGAATAGCTCAGTGAAAATATCAACTCAGGGCTCCATCGCACCAATTCCCCCCCCCCTGGGGTTTTTTTACCTCCATTTTAGAAGCGTTGCAAGCGCTCCTCCCTTTCACTACCAGTGAACTGTTTTTTGCTCTACCGCTGCTATTGCGCCTGCCCACCCCCGCCCAACCCCCCTTCTCCTTCCCCCTCCAGTTTATTGGTTCTTGTCGTTCATGGACATTGTGATGGACGGGGCAGCCTTTCCCCCTCGTTCATTGGAGCTCCTATTAGGATGTACAAAAATGTTTACATCTGTGTAATTTTTAAAGCTACAGGAATGAAACTTGGGATCTCAAGAACTCTTAAGTCGAGCTTTCCACATGCCAAGTTTGAATCAAATAGGTCCATGCCTTGATTTTTAGGAATTTTAAAAATGCAAATTAACCAAAATGCTTACATCTGCGTAATTTATATAGATAAAGAGATGAAACTTGGCATGGTGATTGGTCTCTAGGAGAGCTTTCGGCATGCCAAGTTTGAATCAGATCAGTTCATCCCTTGATGTTTAAAGAACTTTTATATTTCCCTGCTCTTTAGTTCAAACCTTTTTCTGATAGTTCAGCAGTGCGATCTTCCACCTCTTTGCATTTGTGAAGGATCGCTTTCTCTTTCCTTTGATCATGCAAAGCTGAGCATCTCCATAAAATAGAGATGGCTGGTTCCCTTACTCCAAAGTCAATCCCATTGACTTCAACTGTATTTACATCCCAGTCATACTAAATTCGCACACACATCTATAGCTCCATTTTACTTCAAAGTTACATTGAGTTCTCTTCCTGTCAGATCAAAAGATTCGCTCCTACGTTCTTTCAGATGTTAATCTGTTGCCAAGGAGAGGGCTACCAATTCACTGGTCATGACTCACTGGAAAGGATAGCCTTTTGTCTTGCAAATCGGGTCTCCTTGGAAACATCCTGTGGGCTTGATTTTGTATTAGAGTGCTTTGCCTAAGAATATTTCAGGCAGTAAAAGGAACTAGAACATGAAATTCACTAGCACCAGGAAATGTTTTCCCCCAGCCGTATAGGATAATATAATATAGGATATTATAGGACAATATAGGAGGAAGAATAATTACACAAAACGGAAGAGAACCACTAGGAAGATTTATAAGGCAGGTGGAGGGGTGATGGAAGTGACAGAAATGGATGTATGAGGAAGGATCAGAGTGGTTTGAAAGGTTAAGGTGGACAGGCGTCAGGGTGAAGTTCTGTGATTCCAACAGGACAGGGGCCCAGCAAAACAAGGAAGGAAACCAAAAGAGAGAGAGAGTTGGAGCATTGAATCTTTCCTTCCAACTCCTAACTTTTCCAAAGATAGAAAGGAGGAAATAAGTTGTAAAACTGCCCTGGCCAATTAAAAGCACGCCCTATTCTTTCATCACTGAAAACGGCCTTGAGGGCACACACACACACACACAAACACAGAAGTGGATTTACTCGTTTACATTTGAGTTTTCATTGCGCACTTCCAAGATGAACCGGACTTTCCCAGGTACAAAATAAGCCGGGAGAACGGAGGAAAAAAGCGAGAATAGTGCAGGACAAGGACAACGTCATGCGAATCCACAGCACCACAACTGGAAAGGAGGGACTCTGAGAGTGCAATAAATACAAAGTGGGATGGAGCCCTCAGTGTGCAACAGCAGTGAAAAAAGGGCAAATTCCATACCAAGGATGATTAGGAAATGGACTGAAAATAGTACCTTTACATAAATCTATAATACAACTGTATTTGGAATGTTGTGTACAGTTATGGTCTCCTCATCTCAAAAAGGATATAGGGTGGGGGAAAGTGCAGAAAACAGCAATCTAAATGATCAAGAGATTGGAGCCCCTTCCTACAAGGGAAATCCAAAGCATTTGGGATTTTTTTCTATTAGAAAAAAGACAACAACAACATATTTATTTCTTACCCACCTCTCCCTCTGGATCGAGGCGGGGAACAACATCAAATATAAAATACATAAACCTGATTAAAAGCACATAAAACGAATACATTATTAAAATACCAATAAAACTCTTAAAATTCAGCTGGGTAGGCCTGCCGGAATAGATCGGTCTTTATGGCTTTCTTAAAGTCAAAGAAACTATTAAGTTGACGAATCTCTCCCGGCAGGCCATTCCACAGTCTGGGAGCGGCAGAAGAGAAGGTCCTCTGGGTAACAGTTGTCAGCCTAGTTTTGGCTGACTGTAACAAATTCTTCCCAAAGGACCTGAGTGTGTGGGGCGGATTGTATGGGAGAAGGCGATCCCGCAGGTAACCTGGACCCAAACCATGTAGGGCTTTAAAGGCGATGACCAACACTTTGTACTTCGCCCGGAAACTAATTGGCAACCAGTGAAGTGATTTTAAAGCTGGTGTGATAGGTCACCCCTAGGTGAAGGGAACACATGGGAGAGGGTTGTAAGATTGGGGTCCTCCAGTACAATTGGCTGGCAGTAGGTTCTGCTCAAATAGATTGTCTGCTTACACAACTTTTTAAGAAAAGACATATTTAAGTAGAATTCACTGCCACAAGATTAGATGGCTATAAAAAGGGGGCAGACAAATTTTGGGAGGTTATGTCTATCAGTGACAATAGTAACGGTAGCTAACTGGAACCTCTCAGAGGCAGCGCGCCTTTCTCTCAGTACAAGATGAAGGGGATAAGCATTGCAGGAAGTCGAGAAGGGTTGCCTTCACGTCCTGGTGGGAGGCATCTTGGGGGCATCTGACTGACCCTTGTTGGAAACAAAGTGCTGTAAGGGCTCTTCTTATTTTCTTAGGAAGAAAAGTGAATGGAGAGAATGGAAACTATACTCGGATTTCAGGCATGTTGAGAACAACAATAGGCCAATGCTATTGATCTGCCAACTTCCTTAGGCTGCAGGAGGTCTTTCTGGGATTGAATTTCTTTGGAGGAAAAAGCTCTGGAAGTTTAAGGTTTATTTGCACATTCAGATAGAAAGAGTGAGTGTGAAGTAGTAGTCAGGCAGCACTAGCAATGCTAGCCCCCAAGGCAAAATCTGCTTGGGTCTGAAAGTATAACATGCTCTGAGCCATCTAGGTTGTTTCTTTACAAGCCCATGCATCTAGCATCCAAGGCAGCTTGTTTGGATCTGCTTCCCTAGATATGGGCCTGCTCTGGCCATCCTAGTCTAACTTTTCTTATATATCCCTTGTGCTTCAGAAATTAAGCAAGTATGAAGTGTTCCTTGCCTTAGGCTGCCTCTACAAGAGAGGTTTAATGCTCTTTGAAGTCTCATTAAAAAATTTACCTCTACACCAGCGGAGCGCAAATGGGGTGTAGAGGCGCGTTATCTCCCCGATTGTGCACATTATCGAATGCGCGTTAAATAGCGAGTTGTTTTTTTTGCTCCGTCCATTAAAGCGCATTTTGACTGCTGCCGCCGCCGCCACTGTCAAAAGTCGCGGCCAGAGGGAAGGGGAGGGGAGGGAAGCGCCTTTTGACTGCTGCCGCCGCCGCCGCTGTCAAAAGTCGCGGCGGGCTCGAGCTGCCGAACTGAAGCTGGGGAGACATGTGGGGAAGGTGGGCGACTACCCTCCGCCCGCCGGCTGTCCCTTCCGCTCGCTGGAGCAGCATGAGGAGGGGGCTGCCTGGCTGCGGCGAAGGAGGGAAGAGAGCCCGCCCGCCCGCGGGGGGGGCCCGGCGGGAGGAGGAGGAGGAAGAAGAGGGGGTAAAGGAAGGTGAGGAGGAGGAGGAGCGCTCGCCTGCTGCCCACAGCCTGCCAGCCAGCCAGAGGGAAGGGGAGGGGAGGGAAGCGCCTTTTGTCGCCGCCTCTCGTGCAGTGGTATTAGGCGTAAATGCGCTTCAGCGATAGTGCGCATAATCACCTAACCGGGCGCAACAGCGAATCCTTGTAGAGGGGACCTTAGTGAAATAGCCACCTACATACTTGAATTGCTATCATCAGTCAGTTTCTCACTGAACAGCTTACGGCTATAAGGAGAAGGTGAAGCCTCTCCATTATTCATAACAGAATAAGCCTTCCCATTAAAAATACCTTCAGAAAATGTGTAGATTAGGGCTAGAAACATGGTAAAACCATCCTTCCTAGGCCCAACCCAGGTAAGAGCTCCAAAAGTGTAGCATGGTGAATAGTATCAAAAACCGCTGAAAGTTCCGGGAGAACCAACAGGGTTGCACTCCCCCCCCCCCCCCCCCCCGCCGCCAGCATTCCCTAGTGTAAGTCATGACTAAGGCTGTTTTCATCTCGTAACCAAGCCTGAAACCAGATTGAAATGGATCTTAAGTCTTCTCCAACCTGGTGCCCCCCAGATGTTATGGACTTCAATGGTATGATCAATGGTTAGGAAAGCCGGGAGTTTTAGTCCAAATATATGCAGGGCACCAAGTTGAGAGAAGCTGATCTAACTAATGTATTGTCATTCATTCATGTTATTTACATACCATCTGATAAAAAAATGTTCTCAGGGCAGATTAAAAACAGTAATGAATACAATAAAAACCAAAAGCTGCCTAGAGAGGCCACCACCCTCTCCAATATCTTGCCAAGAATGACAAATTTGATACAGGGTTGTAATCATTAAAAACTATAAGCTCTAAACTTGATTGCTTCAGTTGAGATGCTACTACTGCTTCTATTGAAACAGTGGGAACGTTGATTACCTCTGTTATCCATATCTCTAGCCCTGCCCTGACTGATGTTACAAGCCATGAGCAAGGATCCAAACAATGTGGTAGATCTCAAACTTTATCACTGCTTGTCCACATGCTCAGGCTGAAAAGTATCCATAACAACATGACTAGATGGTTCTCTAGCCCTGCCAATCTTTGACTTTATCATAATAGTGGCATCCAGATTGGCGTGGCAACTTTATCTGCAAAATATATTGTAAATAGATCATAGTGGGCCTTCAAGGAAATACAATGATCCTGTGGAGGAAAACAAACTAGGACTATATTAAACTAGTCGAGCTATGTTCTTATGGGCTGAAACCCAGACAATGTGATTGGGGCATGCGGGGCCAGAACCAAGCTTTAGTTGGCCCCTCAGCATAATGGTGCCAATGTCTCCATGGCACTTGGCTCCCATCCAAGTGGTACGGGGTGAGTGGCAGCTTCAGTGCTGCCAGGGCCACTGCTGGGGTGGGTGGGAAATAGAGGTCAGCTCCTGGGATGGGAGGGTCAAGCTCTGGAGATATAGATATATGATGTGCCAGGGCTCCCTACATAGAGGCCATCCAACAGACTCTGGGCCTCTTTGGGTTTTGGCTTAGGCCTGCTCTTAATGCTGAAGACCAGGTTGGACACCAGCTCCTCTGCTCTGGGGAAGCTGGTTTGATTAGTCTGGCCAACTCCTCTTATCTGAGTCTGAGTTTGAACCTGAACCCAGACTGCTGCTCCCAGTGGGGTCTTCCAACAATTTGACTCTCCAGGAAGCTTTTGTTTGCCCTAAATTAGGGTGACCAGATAAAATCCAGGTCAGGGCTCATGTAACTTTAACAGTTGTAGAGAAAAGGGAATTTCAGCCAGTGTCATTTGTATGCAATTAGTTCCTGGTGAAATTCCCTCTTCATCACAACAGTTAAAGGTGCATGCACTATACTAGAGCAACAATATACAAAAGAAGGCAGGGCCCCTGCAACTTTAACTGTTGTGATGAAGAGGGAATTTCACCAGGAACTAATTGCATACAAATGACACTGGCTGAAATTCCCTTTTCACTACAACTGTTAAAGTTACATGAGCCCTGACCTGGATTTTATCTGGTCACCCTATCCTAAATGACACATCAATAGATTAGCCAACTCTGATTCAAGAAATTAAAAAATATATGTCTTCCTATTTACTACGTGATCCTCAGTTGGCTGGGATCATCCTTGTGATCAATTCCAGAAGAAGATGCAGTAAATAGGAAGGAAAAAATGGCTCCAAAGAAGCAGTAGAAGCAGGAACAAATTCAAATATGGGGAACTGTGAACAGGTGTTTTTTTCTTAAAGGTGAACATTCTCTCACATTAAAGAATTATTTCTGTTCTCAGATTAAAATGAGAGACAATTCTGCATAGTCCAACTCTTAATTATATTTGTTTCATACTTGATTATTTCTTTTCATGGATAGTGTCATGGATAGTTAGGAAAATGACATGTTAAAAATAGAAAATCCCTATAATTCCCTGTTTCTGAATGGGCCAACCTGCCTCCATTACAAAGGTCAAGATTGTAGGTAGCTATTGGTTTTTTTTTCAATTCTGACATTGATTCTATATAGGATAGGATAAGCTCCTTCTTGCTCTTCCCTTACGTCCTATATCAGGGAACCATTCCCAAATCAGGTTTTGCTCTCACCCCACATCAATTTCACAGCCATATTTCCTATTAATACACGTCTTCGGTCCAGATTCCATTCTGTCCCTTTTGCTGGGATGACCGAGAAATTTTATTTTGATTTCAGATTCAAAACTACTGCTTTCTGCTATGGTTCTTCTATAACTAGGTAAAATATAACAGATCTGTCTGCTACGTCATCTAGAGCAAGTATATGAAGCTAGAACCTTTTTGCTCTTTTTATTTCCTTGACTGCAATTCTGTGTTGGTTAATAAACCTAACTTCTTAGCTAAATAAACCTGATCTGCATGGATTCTAACCAACCTTATTTCTTTCCCCATGTTAAATGCTGTTCTCCCTTGGGCTAAGTTACTGAGAAAATGTTTTCTAGCCCTTGCCCTTTAGAGGATGGTTAAAGACAGAAAGGTGGCAAGTTTCATTCGATACTCAGTTAAACTTCGCCCCCTTAATATAAAAGAACCCTTCTGCTCCTTAACCTAGTAAGCAGTACCAGGTCTTTTGTTTCTTTTTATGAATTTAGCCCCAGAGGTAAAATTACCTTATTTCTTCAATCTTAAAACGCACTTTTCCCCCATATAAACGTCTCTGAAAACGGGGTGCGTCTTAGAATCAATTGCAATTTTCCCACACTTAGAATCAAAGCTTTTTTCCTGTTGGTGGTACTGAAATTAAGGTGTGTCTTACAATCGATGGAGTCTTAGAATCGAAGAATTACGGTAGAACAACTAGACATCCATCTAATCTGATTTAACAAGTGTCCTCACCACCACAACCACCACCAGGTGCCAGGTAAGGAAAAGGGTAAAGATCTCCAAAGCACACTAGAGGCATCCCACAGATAGATAAATCGATTGATAGTAAAGCCAGCTGCTGTTCCACAAGTGCAAATAACACGAACTCTCATATGTGGGACTGCACAGAGGCCATGAAGAAGAGTGAACAGTTCCTAGATCTCCTTTTCTCTACAGGCATAAGCTGATTGAAGAAGAGCTCTTAATTTATCATTAGAAATTATAGTCACTCCCACACTTCTAATGATGACATTAGAAGTGCAACAGGGGTTCCTGAATTACAAAATGACTCAGAAAAACTAAGCTGTTTTTCTAGTCTTTCGGGGTGGTGGGGAGAAAGCTCACTTTACTGAGGCCGATCCCAGTCTGTGTGCAGAGTTGGTTTATCCATCACTGCAACCAACAGCACATATATTTTCTTTATAAATCAGGCCTTTATCCCACAGATGGTTTGATCCACACCCACCGCAACTTCAATCCAATTCTTTCACACGACGGCCTCCCCCTCACGCTGCTCTCGCACCCCGAGTGCTCCATTTCCCGTTTCCCTTTCGAAGTATCCCTGAACGGGGATCGTCCGTTTTCTCTCCTCCTCCTCCGCAGGCTTTGCTGAGGAATCGGAGGAAAACAGACCGCGTGTGATCAAAAGGCTCCACTTGCATAGGAAGCGGAGGGGGAGCCCGCAGAAGCAAAATGGGTAGGCATGATAAAGCCCTCAGTCACTGCTATAGGACTGCCTAATTTTTGGAGGCCCCCTGCATCTTTCTGTGCAGTGCAATGGTAACAATATCATGTTTCCATAAACCCTGCTCGGGACACTTCAAGGTGCGCTCTTGAGGTGGTTTACATGTACCAAAAATGTAACGTGGGAATGAAACAAACATGATTTTTGGTAACATGTAAGTTACAGGTGAACAAATCAGAATGCCATGCTTGATTGCAGTAGATTATCAAATGTCTATTTCAATGCAAATCCTAATTTGCTGCCACATAATGTACGGAGAGGCCATTTAATGTTTTTAAATAGATTTTTAAAAAAGTATTACACTTGCATCCTGCCTTTACGCAGGACTCCTTGTGATCTCCCATCTCCCAGAAACTGACCAGGGCCTCATCTACACCTTGAGGACTTCCAGGACCGGGGGGGGGGGGGAGGATCCTGGGCTCACCTGCTTCCAGGATTGTCCCCCTGCATCTAAATGCCAGAGCGTTGTCCTGGAAGTCAAGAGAGACAGTCCTTGCATGGCGTTTGTTTGTTTTTCTACATTGTGGAAGTGTGAGGCCACGATCCGGGGGGAAAGTAAGTTTTTTTAAAAAAAAGCACCTTAAAACTCGGCGCCCTATCATGCCAAGAGCCATCCCGGGGATGACGGAAATGCTGCCCCCCCACCCCTGATGGGCATGGAGTCCCCACACACAGCTCCGTGGAAGGAGGGAAGACCCAGGAGCACTTGGCACACCGCCCGCGGTCCTTGGGGTTGTTCTGGGACCGCGGGGAAAATCAGGGAAACCGTGGTCCTAGTTATCCCGGGACAACTGAGAGGTCGTCCCCGGTTGACCCCGGGATCCCCTGTGTGTCATTTGGACACACAGGGATGACCTCGAGCTGACCCCAGGATAACTGGCTGGTGTAGACATGCCCCATATCCACACCTCCTTAGCATTATGAGTGCTTCAGCACCAGGGGCCCAGCAATGGCCATCCGTTTAAGCTGGGGCTGCTTGTCTTTGTGAAGTGGGTGTGCTATCCTTTTGCTGAGGCAGATCTATGGAAACTCTTGTTTGTGTTTGAGGCAATCCTAGTGGTACCAGAGCTGTGCAGGGAAAGAGGCAGGTGGGAATGACCTTTTGGGTCATCAGTGTTATTTTTCATTCTCGGTCTTGTTTCTGTACTGGAGTGTCAGTTTTACAGATGTGTCAGGGAAGAAGCAGAGCACTGTGAGGGCTCCATGGAGCTTCTTCCTTGTGGGGATTGTGGTTATCAAGGGATCCTGGAGTATTACCAGGGGGGCCTGGATTTGGCTCCTTCTTCCTCTCCTGCCTTCCCTTCAACCCCCCCCCCACCTTCAGCAGATCCTGCAACTATGCAGCAAAATACGTTTCCTTTGAATAATGCATCCACGCCCCCACCCCATCAGCACCATTTCAGTCTGCATGTACGTGTGTGTGCGTGCGTGCGTGTGAGAGAGAGAGAGAGAGAGAGATCTTTTGCTTGCTGAAAGTCAGTGCTCCCACGATGAGTGGAATGCTAAGCATGGATTGGAGAAGCAGGGGAGAGGTTTGGTTCTCAGGCAGGAGGGAGGCAGCAACCCTGCCCTCTGGATTTATGCACAAGGTCTGCCTTTATCGGTTGTGTGCTGCCCAATCCCCTGAATCGTAAACCCAAGTCTTTCAGCTCATGAGCGAGCGTGGCTTTCAAAAGCCTCCTACTCTTTCTCCTCCCTCTGCCAAGGTTGCCTGCCTGCAAGAACGGCTTCAGCCGTCCCACTTGTGCAATCCACCCCATTCAAAGTTGTCCTTGGAAAGCTATGGTCAGCAAAGGTTGCTGGGAGGAAAGCGATGAGTTCGGGAAACATCCAGGCGAGAGAATAATAGAAGGACGAGATGAACGGGGGAGGCATGATCGGTTCCATGCTTCTCATCTGTTTCCTACTTGCTAACTCAGTCTGCAGATAACTGAGGGTGCCCAATACAGGTAGGGCCGGGGGAGGGGGGAGGAGTCAAACAGTAAAGACCTTTTGGAAGCTACTTACACCCCCAAACAAGATGACATATATGTAATGCACTACCTGTTTCTGGGGTGAGGAGGGGGAGGGACTTTGTTCAGCATTCAGCAAATAATTCCTGGGCAGGATGAGCTGAACAGTGACATGTGGAAGTGGTGGGCTGCTTCTGAGGAGAAGTCGATAGTCTGCTGCGCACTTCCCCTGAACCCAGTTTACACTCACACATACATAATTGTTTGGAGACGGGAGCAAAGGTCAGATAGTGTCTTCCCCTGAAGTACTCCTTTGATGCATAGAGGTTAAAGTCCAATTAGGATTGGGGAAATCAAGGGTTAAGGCTCCACTCAGCTCTGAAGCTCGTTGGTAACCTTGGGCCAGTCACAATCTCTCTACCTCACCTACCTTACGGGGTTGTTGTGAGGACAAAAGGGGAAAGGGAACCACGTATGCCACCTTGAACTCCTTGGAAGAAAGGTGGGATATAAATGTAAAAAGAAAGACATCAAAATCCTCCAGTACTCACTCTCGGCTGACCCTGAACTCCTCTCCCCAAAGTCACCATACAGTTTTTTTTCTCTCGTGTGCTAACTCAACCTTTTCCCTCCTGCACCACGGCTGTGGCCCAGTAGAACCTACTTCTGTAACAGTACAAGCTGGAGTGCAGGAAATCCTTCTCTAATTGGGTCTTGGCCTTTACAGGGAATTTGCCAAAGAGAGAGAGCGAGTGGAAAATCGTCGGGCCTTCATGAAACTGAGGAGACAGCAGCAGATCGAGCGGGAGCTAAATGGCTACCGGGCCTGGATAGATAAAGCAGGTAAAAATCAGCCTGGGCATCTCCAAGACCAACCTAATAGGTGCAGCTGTTGAGGTGCCACTTCAGAACAACACGAAACTGTAAAGACATCAAGAGCTGCCAAAGATGGGACATCTCTACAAACATCCATGCCCTTTTGCGCCCTCTTTGTGTGCCATTGTAGTGCAGAGTTCATACACACTACAACTTCTAGTGCAAGCAGCGACAATAGAGAAACCTACGTTTTATGGAGAAAATGTGGTACTTTTTGCAAGTAGCACATTCTAATAATCTGAAGCTTGGCGTTCAAATCAAAATGTAAAATTCAGAGCTCTGTCCTACCATTGATTGTCTTTTTTAGGATTGCTAGGTCACAAAGATGCAGTAATATTATAAACGACCCCAGCTGATAGAATTATCCCTTGTATACAACTATCAGAGACACAGGAGTCTTTCCAGGGTCTAGACCTGGCAAGGCTATGCTCACAGCTTCCTGGCCCTAAGCGTGTTCTTCAGGCCTCCGAGTCTTCCATCTGAGGCAGCTTCCAGGCAAGGTTTGGATTGGGTAAGTGCTCTGCTTCCTTCATGGACTGAGCAGAGGGTCCAGAGAATGTTGTCTTCAATGGGGAGCCCTCTTGAGTATCCCCACCGCAACTTTCATCTATTTTCTTACCAGAAAAAAAAACTTCAAGGAAGAACAGAGAGCATTGCTGTGCAATGCCTTTTGATTGTTCTGTCTGGACGCACCCTGGCTTTCCCTTAGGTTTCTGCATGTGAGTCCACTGCTTTCTCTGCCCCTTCCCTTTAGCCACCTTGCCACTGGATTATCTGTCCCTTAGGTTTCCTACCTTCGGAGACCTCCTTCAGTCAGTTTCCTATGCTTGCTACGCACAACAGTTCCCCGTGCCTGTGTGACATAAGAACATAAGAAAAGCCATGATCGATCGGGACAATTAACCTTTCTCACATAAGGTTCTACTGGTAATATTTTGGCCCAACCTGAGCAGTTAGAATATTTGTGGACTTTCCATTACATCATACTAGTTTAATGAATGTCAAAGGCTTGTAATCAACAGTGTAATGTTAGTATTGAAACGTGGTTATGTGAGTGTCTGAGACATGTAAATGACATTGATGACATAATGGCCAGGATCACACGATCATGGGGTGTAAAAGAAGCTATCCTGGCATCTCCCCCCACCCCTGTGCATGCTGTGCATGCGCCCGTTGTTTACATAATGACACATGCTGCAGCATGGGTTGGCATGTTGTCTGAACCCAGTGTGTGACGCAGTGGGGGTGCCTTCGTACACAATCCCTACTGCACATTCTTGATTGTAGGGTGGGTTCAAAGCCACTCACACCACGCACTATGTTGTAGGGTGACCATATTTTGGAAACCAAAAAGGAGGACAACACGTCCGCCCGGGGGGGGGGGGGGTCCAGCCCCCAGGGGACATGCCCACCCGAACATAGCCTTGGTCACATGTCTGATTTTACAGCAAACACTTAAGACAAATCTGTTCTACATAACATTGTAATGTTAAAATCATTGAAATAAAGACCAAGTGAGACATTCAGTGTATCTGAAATTAACTCCACTCACTCCTCCTTTTGTAGCTTTTGCTGTATTTTGAAATTTTTGCTATACTATGTGTGATACAGTCTCCACTTCCCTCAAATATATTTTCTGACTGCAAATCCTTCAAAGGATGACCATAGTCTCACCTTTTCTAACATTTAACACCCTTTCCCCATCACCTTTCTCATATCCATACTCAAAGATTCAGCACACTGCTACCACCGAACAAATGGAGCAGTTGACAAGGGCAGAAAAATCTAGTACAAGAAACAAGCACCCTAGCATTCAGAAAGAGTATCAAATAGTATAACCCTGCGAACATTAGCCATGGAACAAAAATGGACTAAAGGCTTGTTGCAGTCAATTCTCACTAGCACCTCTTAGCTTATTTCAACTTCCAGTTTGTCAATGAGAAACTAATCTAAAACATTGTCATTATACCTCGAAACTAATCTAAAACATTGTCATTATACCTCTGTTCATTAGCCATCTAAACAAGACTATGGTCAGTAGCAATACAAAGAAACGCTAAAATGGATGCCCATTATCACAATGCTAGACAAGGATCTTTCCCTCTTTTTATCCAATTGTCTGCTGAATTTACACTGCCTCAGTGTACAGAGAACAGAAATCCCAACCAGGGACCCAAAGAAACCTGTCCAAAGCAACCTCAGAAATACGTCCTGTTGATTTCAATACAGCTTACTCCCAGAGAAATGAATATAGGATTGCAGCCTCTTCAACTCTGTTCATCATCCTCTAGCAAATGCATACCCCTCCTGTCAAGGACAACTATGCAATCACCAGAGCCTAGCCTCGTGGATCATGCAACCAGCAGGTGCTCTCCAGAAAGATGCTTTCAGAGCCTAGGAGATCCAGGCTCTTTCCGCTCAATAGGGGCAGAGAGGGCGGGAAGCGGGGAAACCCAGAAGTAGCCACTTCCTGGTTCGGTGCAATGAGGCTGCACCACAATGCGGCGGCCCAGGTTTCTCCTGGACCACCGCAAGTTGCGCTGGCCTTTTTTTTTTTTAAGATCCATGGAGGTTAGTTTATTAAAAAAAATCCGCACATGATCGCCTCCTCCCCCCGCCTGATGGCCTCGCTGTCCCCCCCTCCTGATGGCCTCGGAGCCGCACGGTGCGGCTCCGTGGCCATCGGTGCAGCGGCGCTTACTCATGGGTAAGCAAGGCTGAGCCCGGGATGGGCAGCCACACCAGCCGCTCATCTCGCTTCCCTCCTGGGAGCAGGGAACAAACCGGGATAATAGCTTTCCCTGAACTCCTGGGAAAGTGGAGGGCTGGCCCCTGCCTGCTTGCAGGATGCTCTCTGCATCATGCAGACTCTCCGCAAGCAGGCTATGGGGCGGTATAAAAATGCAATAAATAAATAAATAAATAAATAAATAAAATGGCTGGTGCGGAAAGGGCCCCAGACACACTCAAACAAGTCAAGCCACGCTATGCACTCATATATTATCTTGCTGGGACAGAACAGTTGTGGGACAAGAGACAATACTTTGCAATCAACCAGACATAACAGTCATAAACAAAAAAGAAAAACACACCTACTTCATTGACATAGCAATACCTAATGACAAAAGTGTTGCAGGAAAAGGAAGAGGAAAAGAGAGGAAAATATACACCACTGGCTATGGAAGTTAAGAACTCTGGCAACAGGAAAAAGTTGCAATTATTCTGTTAGTCACATCAGTCACCAGCATCATATAAATTTTTTTTACAGAAAACCTTCAGAAACTGGGCCTACCAAAATACATCCGTACCAACAAAAGCAGTCATACTTAAACATGTTCAATAGTCAGGAAATTTATGAATCAGTAAAAGACAACATGACTTGGCAAAGCCCGTCATGTTCCTCTAGAAAAACTGCCATGAGCACGAAAAGAGAGATAGATAATAATAATAATAATAATTATAATAATAATAATAATATGGCAACCCTGTTAATTTTTTTAAGTTTTTTTTAAAAAGGATGAACAATTATCAGCAGTTGTTACAAAATATGTGTCATGCCAATTATATCAAAGCAAATTGGAGAGGAAGGTCTATGGGTCAAAATGCATTATTTAAAAAAAGGAATTACTATCTTCTAGCACCAGCCAGAGACCCACTTCTTCCTTTGCACTACAGAGCAAATAGGCACAAATAACTCAAGCAAGTGAGCCAAACCACATGCCACAGAGGATGGCTAAAAATAACTATCTATGTTGGGGGGGGGGGGGAATTCCTTCATGACTCAAAACTCCTGATCCCAAGTATGGTGGACCCAGCAAAGGTTTTAAGAAATTTCACTCATACTGGCATAGGTTGAGATATCTTACTGGTCATAATTTTCCACAGTAGAATACCAATGGAAATACCTTGATGGGAGACTTGCCAGTGAGATGCTGTGGCAAGGCAGTTGTAAAGTTCCACCCTCCCTTCAAAGACCCTGGAGTGATGTTGGGCAGCCCAGGCCATGCATATTTACTCCGAATTAACTCCCACAGAGTTCAATGAGGTTTACTCCAAGGGATCCAACTATGTGTACATAGGATTGCTGCCAATTATTATCACTACTCACTCTCAGTTTCCTTTTGCAAAAGAATATTAATGACTCCCACTCCAGACAGAAGATTCCTGACATGTGAGGCTAAAAGTGCAAAAGGAGGAGTTGGAAGAGGGTAACATTTTAATAGGACCATTGGGCTGCAATCCAATTACACTTTTCTGGAAGTAAGCCTCACTGAACATAGGTGGGACTTACTTCTGAGTAAACATACACAGGATGGTACTGCTAAACGTTTGAATCAACAGGGCATAGAAATGCTTAATTTCAACAGTACTATGCCTGCAATATTTAATGGGAAGTAAAAGTTTTAAATTCCTCTACACTTCCAATTAGGAACTAAACTTCTTTTTCCAAGTGTTTTCCCTTTCCTTCTGTTCCCAAAAACAGGTATGCCCCTTATTCACAAATTTTCTAAAGCCAGTGCTTGGGCAACAAAACCAAACTATCTTCCCCAATAAGCCAAACAAAGTTATGACTGCTTATTTTAGAAGATACAGAACCCAAAATCTTGACTAAACTTTGGTTACAGCCCACAAAATTCCAAACATGTGCTCTCTTTATTTCTCTCTCCACTGCACCCCCCCCCTTGGACCAGGTCTCTTTCCTACCATTTCCCTTGCTCCCCGGATTCTCTTCGTCTTCTTTTTTCTAAGCCCAAGTCAGTCAGGCCAGCCCAATCTCGAAATGCATTGAGCGTCAGTCTCCTGTTCCTCCTCCGCCCCTCCCCAAGAAGCACCCACTCACCCCCTGCCCTTACACAAAGCCCTTACAGTGCAGTAGGGGGGATGAGCATGCATGCATGTAGGCACAAGCAGCGACAGCCCTGTTTCCCAAGGCCTATGAAGTTAAGGTCATCGCACCTCTACTTTTACGTTGTTGTTGTAACAAAAAGTAGAACAGTCCCCTAACAATTAGGGCTGTGAACATCCCCCCTGATCCGGTCTGGATCCGGACGATCCAGATTGGGCCCGATCTGGACCGGATCGGACCTCCCCCGATCCAGTCCAGAACCGGATCCGGATCCGGGTTTCCGGATCGAGATCCGGAGACCCTCCTTTTCCCCACAGACTTGCAAGTCTATGGGGAAAAGGACTCACTGCCCTCCCTCCACTGTCCCTGCTACCTGCTGCCTCCTCAGCGGCAGCGCCATCTGCCGCTATCGTCTGCTGGCTGTGGCTGCTTCCGCTCTACTGAGAACCAAGCCTCGCGGCCTGGTTCTCAGTAGAGTGGAAGCAGCGGTGGCCAGCGGACGGCAGTAGTGGACGGCGATGAGAATGAGGCAGCAGGTAAGTAGGGTGAGTGAGGGGAGGGTGGTGAGTCCAATGGACTCACCCCTGGCCTGGCGTCCCTGGGTGCCGGCTGTGCAGCCGGCTCCCAGGGACCTGGAAGGCCAATGGGCCCTGGATCTCCAGATCGATCCAGTACAGAATGACCCGGACCTCCCCCGATCTGGTTCAGATCCTGATCCGGGAGGTCCGGATCACCCCGGTCCAGATTCGGGATCTGGATCCAGATCTGTTACCAGCCCTACTAACAATTGATGTCTAAACAGCTGTTAAAAAGAAAGAAAAAAGAAACAAATGATTGATACAATTTTAGGGGAGAAAACAAAACAAAGAATGAAAAAAGGGGAAAGGAAAAAGAAAGAAAGAAAGAAAAATAGAGATAACTGAATAACGAATATACTAATTAATAAGTGTGCTGCGTGATCTTCATTTGTTGTTATAATGTACAAATGCTCAAAGCTGAAGTAGGCATATATTGTTGTAAATATGGTTGCGGCGTATGTTGAATGAATCTCTACTTTTACTATATTTATGGCTTCAAACTACAGCAGCCAGAAAGGGCCATTCCTCTTCATGGCCACCATAATTTGTGGTCATAAATACAGGAAAAATTGAGAGCTGCCGTGACCATAACTTCGTAGGATCTTTGGGTGGGGAGGGTGGGAAAAAAAACCCAGATTTTTTTTTTCAAATTTCACAATCCCCCACCCCCACCCCCCGTTCTGGATTTGTTAGCAAAAATCCTAACAAATCCTGTTTTTTTCCTGTCATTTGGTCACTCTAAGGTTTGGACAACACACCAACCCATGCTGCAGTGCTGGTAATTATGTAAACAATGGGCACATTTGCAACATGCACAGTGGCATGAGGAGAACCTACGATGGCTTATTTTATCCCCGCAATCGTGCAAACCTAGACATTGTTACAACTCCTCACCCATGTTCAGTCACATTCCATTCATTTCTCAAATATCCCTTGCTTTTTTTTTTAGGTTATTTTAAAAGTTTTGTTGTTTGGGGTTGTTGGCAGAATGCTGCCCACTGCACACGTCTTGCGTAGGAGTGTACACACCTGGCAATATCTTTTTTAAGTTGCTCAAATATGCTATGCCGTTTTTAAAAAAATCTTTCTTTGGATTGAAAATGTTTGGAATTTGCATAGAATCTTCACAGTGTGCTTTTAAAAATATACAACCCTAACAAAATTCTCCTTCTTCCCTCATGACAGAATATATGTGAAGTAGTCACACCATTGCTGTGATGTCATTTGTGTTGGTATCAGCTAAAACAAGGTTGAGGCTAGAGGGCTGGAGAAAAACAATTATTTTAACCAAAATTTATGAAATTTACCTAGTAATGCAAAGAGAGTTCGTTTTGTGAAATGTTCCTTTTCCCAATGTTTTTTTCCCCTCTAAATCATTTCACGGATTGATTTTTCAGCACATTTACTTGTTAGAAAGTCCCATTGAAGTCAATGGGGCATCCTTCTCTATTGTCAATTAATTGCACTGCTAATCTCCGATTCTTTCCCCAACTATCACCACCACATGGAACACCTTTTAAACATTTGGGTCTGTTTTTGTATAAAGTATTTGGGGGGGGGGGGGGTTGCAAGACATTCTTATAAAAGTAAATGGAAGAAATCAAAGCCTAAAGAATATTTTTCCTATTAGTTCAGGTTTAAAAATAGGGTTGCATGGAACAGCACACTGTGACCTCATAGATTTAACAAGCCTGCTTCAATCACTGTCCTTTTTTTGGAGAGATATTTAATACTGCACCTCATAAGAACATAAGAACGCCTCTTGAATAAAATAAAACAAACTACAAGAGGAATGATCCACCCACACTGTAAAAGTGTGTTTTTTCTATAGATAATTCAACATCTACCACTGGTGAAAATTTTTTTATGTCAGCAACTGCTGCCCCTGACATTTTTTTAATGATAGCAGCCATTTTGAATTTCCCAAAATTCTAAAACAGAACAAGGCTTTCTGGGAAAACAAAATGGCGGTTTCTCCCATGCTTTCTCCCCGCCATACACACACAAAAATTGCCTCTCCCCAAAGTATAGTTTGATCAAAACATGCCATGTTGAGTTTGGTGAAACAGTTGAGAAATGGTCCTTGTCAGTTTTGTACAGTCCGAGGCAGGAGGCACATTTTTAGTGATCATTTGGAAAGGACCTGAATTTGCCCATTGTTTTACTTATTTGAGAGCTGTCAGTCTTGCCTGAGTTTCAATCAAACTCTTCATGATTTCCACAGTGATCCTTTTCAGCCTTGTTCCCTATTCCCTGTTGTAATGCACCCTGCCATTGAGACAGTACCATGCATTCTGCCGTTGCACATTGGTCCATGAATTACCTGTATGCCACCAAGTTTTTAAATATCCTTGACAGGATGTCATACCACCTCAACTGAAGCAAAGTCGCTGCAGATGTGGGAAATCAGTGGGAAAAGGTACTAGTTAGTTCACTAAACAAACATTATTTCCCCAATTGGCAATTAATTTCTAATAGGGCCCACATTTTGAACTGAACACAGACAAAGGCTCTTGACCCCACCCCAGATTCTCTTCCACGCAAGCCAAGATGCAGGGGAAGGGCACTATAACTTGCTCTCTCACAGGCTGCGTTCAGACGACATATTAGGCAACAGAGGGGGAAGAGGCAATTGACCGTTATTTTTCCGGTACTCCCCACACAACATGTTGCCCGTCTCCTCGTCGTGCAGCTGAGAGTCCCGGCGTCCTTCTGGGCTGCTGGTGCTCCTCCCTCCCTCCTCCCAGCCCTATCCCATCATGCACTGAAAGTTCTGCCGGCTGTACAGGAGTGACCGGGGGGGGGGGGGGGGTTCAGCCGCTCCATCCAGAGAACTCTATGACCTTCTGGAATAGTGCACTCAACGGGGGAGATTACACAACGGAGCCTGCCACAAAACATTTTAATCAACAGGTCTCTGGTTAAGCAATGGAGAAGTCCATTGTTTCCCCCCATTGTTTAAATCGACAAAATAACTTACTGTGAGTTGTATGTCCGTTGTGTCTCCCCCCCACGACACAATAATCAACACAATGGATGGTTGCCTCTCCCCCCCCCCCCCACCTTCCGTTGATTATCATGTTGTCTGAACGAGGCCACAATGTAAGCCAAACTGTAGATGCAAACTTACCATGGGAAAAAAAGTCTCTCAGGGCCAAATTGTGTGTTGACTCAAAGGGGAAACCTGGAGCCTGTTTGCATGTCTCCTGTGTAACCTCTCCTTTCACTCACAGAAATGGCAATCCAGTGCTCTGCCTCTGCGAGTGGCAGCTAATTCCCAAATCAATGACCTGCTTTGGGAAATGATCAGGTTCTCCGCTTTGCCAATGCAGCAGCACCCAAGGCGCTAAATGTGTGGAAATCCAGGCCAACTTTATGCTGTGATTGTCATCCATTTTGTTTTGTTACTGTTTTTATGGCTGTATTGTTGTTGTTGTGACTGCATTGATTTAATTCATTGTCCATTGTTGTTGTTTATATTTTATTTTGTAAGGGAGTATTCCTATGGCCCCTACACAGCATCTGGGACGCTGTAGGGTATTTCAGATTGCTGGATCCAAGGTCAGAGACAGTGCTCTGATCTCATACCCAGGAATCTGAGCTCCCCCTTCCACTCTCCCTCATAGTCAACATGGAGAGAACCAAACTGTTTGCCTCTGTGAGCTCACAAAAGGCACCTCAGAGAGGAGGGAATGTGCTGGTGGACGGAAGAGGGAGGGGAGGAGACTGGGGAGGCCATCTTACAATGTATCCTCAGGCCTCCCCAGCCTCCTTCCCTCCCACTCTGACATGCCCCAGCTAGATGGGCGAAAATGCCCACCTAGCCAAAATACATAGCAGGAAGAGCGTGGAGGCGAAGAACACGTCTTTCTGCATTGGATGGCTGTAACCGTCTGAGTTCAGAGGCTTACATTCATCCCAATAGGATTGTGCCCTAAGCCACTTCGGAGCTCCCTGGTGGTGGCGCTAATAGCAAAACCCTTCAAGCCAAGCAAAAAAATTGGTTGTCTCCTCCCTTGATCCCGGCCCCTCATCCTGAGCTTTTACTTCTCCCTCTGGAAATCCTGAGAAAGAGGCTAAATGCCTGAAGCTTTAAGTAAAATCCTGAGCCCTGGTAACCCTGGATGTTATAAGTGCATATTTCTCTTACATCAGAATTACTCCATTTTGCTTTATGAATAGCCATCTGCAGGCATGTTTTCTACATTCGATTACACCTTGCAGCCTTCTTTTTGTAACCCTTCTTTCCATTTTCCGCTATGAGATCTACAAATTATTGTATCCTGACAGTCATATGCCTAAACTGTTTATCTTTATGCATTTTTGTGTAGAAGAAGTCATGCTGGCTGAAGAGAACAAAAATTCTGGCACATCTGCCTTAGAAGGTAAGTGGGAAAACCCTTGAACATTCCATATTCCTTTCCTTGTATTGGATTTACAGTTGCTGCCACAGGTATAATATGTAAGCTGATAACAAGGCATGTGTATGGCTGGCTGGAGAGGGGGTGGAGCTATCTGCTTGGCAGCCAGTAAAGGTTTCTCTACCACTTCCACTGTGTATTGTGAAAGCAGCTAGAGCTGGAGGGAGGTGGGGGAAGGTTTGGAAGGGAGAAGCATCAGGGCAGGAGGAATAAGCTTTCCCCACTCACGGCTTTTCCTTTGCAGTGCCACCCCTAACGTCCCCCCACCCCCCCACAAAGGGCACCTTTAGATTACAGGGAAATCACATTTGCTTGCTGTTGCTTTCCTTCCTGCTTCTCTTCCACATTTGAAATGATCTGAATTACACGGGAGGAGAGCAGCGACCACGTGGTCTGTAATTTAAAACTCCTATAGTTGAATGGGACAGCACCCTCTAGTGGGTGCTTTGCAGCACAACTTTGACTGCACACGGCAGGAAGAATCGGGATATTGCAGAAGAGTCAGGTTTTCCAAGGTTTATTTTTAAGCGAAATAACCAAGAGAAGGAGCAGGAGATGTGAAGGAGGCTCACAACGTCATCAAAACGACTTGCAAACTTCTGTGAGTGGCCAGTCACAAGCGTGCTATAAATCGCTAGTTTAAAGAAGCCCGAAGCTACAGTTCCCCCATTGTGTTTCCTTGCCTAGTGGGAAAAAGCAGGAAAGTCGCTCCTGCAACTGCCCTTCCCCTTTGTTTGCACCTCGGCAGTAGACGCTGCCTTGGGATTCCCATGTCTACCAGCAAACACCTCACAGATGTTTTTTAGGAAGCTGGAAATGGTTTGAGAGGGGCATCCATTCCCATAATATACATGCCTATTTTCCTTCTACCCTGCTGTTGTCTCTGCTCAAGCAGATTTTTGAAACAGTCAAAAAAACGGTTAATAGAGATAAGAGTGGGAGGAGCGAACACATACCATGAGCAGCAATCCCTTTTTCAAACTGCCTTGAACTCTGAAACTGTGATTGTCTGTCTCCAGAATTTGTTGGCGGTGGGGGAGATTTCCATGGCTAAGGAATGTCCAGTCCACTATTAGCCACCTCAGAAGCTAAGGATGACAGGCAGAGATGTGAATATTTTAAATGTCTGTTCAATGGGGTTTACCCCTAGTAAATGTGTTTAGGATTGCAGCCTCAGAGTATGTGTACATAAGCCACACTTGCAGCCCAGTCAATGGGACTTTACCCAGAAGTAAGTCCCATTGATTTCAATGGGGCTTATGTCCAAGTAAGTATACTTAGATTGTAGCCTCAAACTGGTCTAATAGTCATTTTCTCTGGCAGTTCTGTGATGTTTGGCAAGGGTGCACTAACACAGGGGGGAAAGAACCCTTTTCAGCGCAAGGGATTAATTCCAGTCAGGGAAAGGACGTTCGGGCCAAATTCCATTTGGGAATGGGACCAAACGTGAAGTGTAGGTGTGGTGGCCAAAGGCAGAATTGACAGAACCAAAATGTGATTATTGCCGATTTTAAGCCTACTCAGAAGTAAGCAGGTGTCTGTAGGTCTACTCAGACGTGAGCGGGACCAACTCACATTCAAGTATCATCCAAATGCCAACATTCTGCAGGTCTGCTCAGAAGTAAGCATGAGCACCATGCCTACTCCCAAGTGACCAGATGTCCCCCCTCCTTGCCCTAGTAGAATCCTCAATGATCCATGAAGTTACCACTCCCAGGATCCTGTGTGAAAAAAAACATGCTTGCTGCGGTGCAGATATTCCTTCAGTTCCAGCTATCTGTGTTGTAAAAGCAACCTCTGCTTTAATTTCCCCACGTTTATTTTCCCTGAAGAATTGTGAGCTGCCAGGAGGAAAAGATACTTTCGTATGGGAATACAGCTGTGTTCTCTTCCTGTTGTACACTCTCATGTGTGCATACTTCTCCTTATGAAGAGAACAGGCAACTCGTACTGGCACTCAGAAACAGCCCTACTTCGATTATTTAGGACTTGGGGTAGAATCCTCCATCCTGTGGGCCCCTTTGGATTCAGCCCATGACCCCTCTCCTCAGCACTGCCCTCCAAGTATGGCAATTAGGTTGATAAAATGGGAGCCATTTTCTAAGCCTAAGTGCCACTTGGGGGGGAGGGGTTGGGGGGGTAGCTGAGGAAGGAAGAGTTAACCCTCTCTGCATGCCGCTAACCCCCCTCCCCAAATCATCCGCCCTTTGGGGCAATTAAGGTTAGGTAGGAAAGCTCCCTTTTCCATGAGTGGGAACTTTCCTTCTAAATCTAATTGGCAGACATGAGGGGGGTGGATTTCGGCAGGGAGGGAAGGGGAGAAAGAGTAAGAGTGGCAGAGAGAGGGAGGGGGAGACACGGAGGGGTCAGAAAGAAATAGGCAGTCCTGATCCAGCTCTTACCCCGCCTACTTTTGGTTTTGGCCCACCTACTCCTGACTCCGGCCACACCCACCTCTTGTATGCAGCCCCCGGGAGATTTAACTCAAGGGAATGCAGTTTTCAACAGAAATAAAAGGTTCCCTATCCTGATTAAGGCACAGTATACTATTATCAAAATGCCCAGCATTACTATGGTGTGTGTGAGGGAGTGAGGGAGTAATTAAACCTGTATAGTGGGAAGGACCCCCACCCTGGAATGCTGTCATGGGAGAGGGCCCATTTTGCCCTGATTGGCGCTGTATCCCCATGGACAACACTTTCCTTTTCCCCGAATAAATGAATGGCTCTTGGGGTACTGTAGGGATGGAAAGAGCTCCCTGCCCCAGTGACCACAGCCATTCAGAACTGAGCCTGCTTCTGCCTGCACAGACCCACCTCTTTATCTACTTAACCTCATCCTGAGGTTCTGTTGCTTGGCCATTCTAGAGTAAGGGGACCATGGCGGGGGGGGGAGAAATCACGTTTCCCTACCATAGCTCCCCCCCCCCCGCTGTTCTACAATATTTCCTCTCCCTTCACACGGATGACAATCACTAGGGCTGTAACCAGATCTGGATCCCGAATCCAGAGCAGATAGGCCTGATCCTGCCCAATCTGGGCCTGATCCAAATTGGATCAGATTGGGCCCGGATCCGCTCTGGGTCTGTGTTTTTAGGATGTTTTAATGATGTTTTAGGATGTTTTAATGCAGTTTTAATAATATTTGTCATGTTTTGATTAGTTTTATGTATTTTATCATGCTGTTGTTCCCCGCCTCGATCTAGATGGAGAGGCGGGTAAGAAATAAATCGTTATTATTATTATTATTATGTGCAGAGCCCTCGCTCTCCCCGCTCTCTCCCTCCTTCCTCACAATCGCCCTGCTTACCTGCAGCCTCCTCCGCATCGTCCCACATCGTCCTCCGCGTCGACTTGCCTCCTCGATGTCAGAAAGCTCAAGCAGGAAAGCGGCCGTCCGACATTGAGGAGGCAAGATGACGTGGAGGGATGATGGGGGATGAACTGGAGGAGGCTGCAGGTAAGCAGGGCGATTGGGGGGAGGGAGGGAGAGAGTGGGGAGAACGGGAGGGCTCTGCATGGACCTGGAGTGGATCCAGATCCAAGGCGGATGGGATCAGGCCTGATCTGGACCTCCCAGATCAGGATTCAGATCTGGGGGTCCGTGCACAGCCCTAACGATCATGGAGCTGGCCCCACTCATGGCAAAAGGGGAAAAAAGATGCAGGGGCAGCGTCAGTGGGCAAGAGATGAGGTGAATTTAACATTTATTCCTGGCTCGCCGTTGGCAGTGGAAAAGGACAGCATTGGGGGGGGGGACCAGAGAAAGGGAAAGGCATTTCCTTTCCACCTTCTCTCGCATAGAGTTCCTCCCCCTGTGCTCTGCTAACTTCAACCAGCAAGGTCCTTCCCCAGGGAGCAGTTCCCCGCCTCGATCCAAACAGAGAGGCGGGTAAGAAATAAATTATTATTATTATTATTATTATTATTATTATTATTATTATTATTATTACAGCCTCCTGGTTCAGTCCCACATCCAGCTGCAAAGTGAATTGTGCTTCTGGGACGGCAGCTTCCTCTTTCTTTCACAAGCTGAAGAGGAAGTAAACTAAGATCACGCGGGCGGTTTTATTGTGCTGCTTTTCCTGCACACGCTTCAGAAAAACGATGTCAGATTTAATGGGGTTTTTTTTGTTGTTGTTGTGCAAAGAAGGGCGGGTGGTACATGGCAAGCAGACATTGTCATGAGAGGGACCCGTGAAAATCCCTAAGAGCCCAGTAACGAGTGTGCAATAAAACACTCGTCTGATGGAGCTCTAAATGTTGAGAATTTGGTATTGCCCCAGAAGGATGGCTGTATTACTTTTGTGCCTCTCCCCCCCCCCCTTTTATTTCTAGTTCTCAGGAGGGCAACCATCAAAAGGAACCGGACAGAAACCATGAATCGTGACTCTAGTGATGAGCGTGTAGATATCTCCTCTGTGGGTAAGATGGAGCCAGTCCATGTGTGGGTCCTGGACCCAGTTCTTCTTCAGTCCAGAGTTGCTCTTATTCTTTTGACCTGCAGTGCCAAGTAATAGTTTGCCACAAAGCATGAAAGAGCAATACCCAAATAGAATCGGAAAAGGCAGCCCTGACCTATCTGGTGGGCAGAACAGTCCTGGGTTTAAGACCCAGGATTGCAGAGGGTGCCATGCAGTCAAGCGAGAGGCGCCACCGCCACTAACTACCCTTCAGTACTGGAGGTCTGAGATTGCCATCATCATTAGTAGCCACTGAGAGCCTTCTCCTCCATGGGTTTGTCTAATCCCCCTTTTAAAGCCATAAATTGGTGGCCTTCACTACATCGTGTGGAAGCCAATTCCAGAGTTTCACAGTGCACTGTATGAAGACTCTTTTATCTATCCTGCATCTTCCCCCATTCATCTTCATGGGATGTCCCAGGTTCTGGTAGGATGAGAGCCGGAGGAAAAACTCTTCCTTATCCATTTTCTTCACACAATGCATAATTTCATGCACCTCTATCATGTCTCCCCTTTCTTGCCTTTTTTTCTAAGTTGAACAGCCCCCCCCAAATTGTAACAGAATGAGGAAATAACTCTTGAATAAGTACAGCATACAATACATTCCAATAGCTGCATCCAACTCAATTTAATGCAAAGAATAAACAGTTGCTGAATAAATTGTATAGATTCAGAGATTAAAACAACAACCATTAATTGTTCACAGCTTTTAATCTTTTTGAATGTGTGTGTACTCATTCATGCACGGTGAGTGTTCAAAATGAAGTCCAGGCTAGTAATACTATATGGAGCGGTATATAAATGTTAATAATAATAATAATAATAATAATAAGTTAAAAATGTCAGGAAATTACCGCATGCATACAAGGAAAGGCCGGCCACCTAGGAGGCAACACAAAGATCAAGTTGGCCAGACTGCAGGAACTCGTGTTCCAGGGTTAGTCTGAATTTGGGATGCTTGCTAGGATTTATGGATCCTACGGCTGTGGGGCGAACCTCTAGCAAATGATAAGCCCTAAGCAAGGGATGAGAAGGAGCTGAGTTCTAAAAATCATATTTTTCCTCATTCATCTAAATGGTTTTTATACATGTGCACACTCACACACACTCACACACACACACACACGCAAAGCAGCCAGTTCTCTCTTCCCCACTACATCAGTGTGGGCTGATGTAAATCTAGGTGGGCATCTTGTTCAAGAGGCCTATGGCGTAACAGTCTCCCTTTGTATTTACAAGCACCTGGGGGGTGAGGGGAGGGAGTTGAGCTTGAATGCTTCCTCCTCCCACCTTTGCTTTTGTAGAGGGCCCATGTTTCATTGCTCTCCACCCTCATCTCCCATCTTTCTTCTTCACCCCACTGCAGGTACTCCACTTGCTCGCGCCAGCATCAAGAGTGCTAAATTGGATGGCGCATCATACTTCCGGCACAAGGAGCGCCTCCTGCGCATCTCTGTTCGTCACATGGTGAAATCCCAGGTGTTCTATTGGCTCGTCTTGAGCATAGTAGCCCTCAACACTGCCTGTGTGGCTATTGTCCATCACAAACAACCTCCGTGGCTCACTCACCTCCTCTGTAAGTGACGGGCTTATGTGTTGTTTATGTATCACTCTTGCAGCAGGAGAAAACAAATCAACAAGTCCAGGGACTACTGTACGTGTAAACAAAAACACAGGCATATGGCTTAGTTTTGTCACTACCGGGAAAAGGGACCGACTACTCCCAATCAGCCTTTTGCTGATTGGTGAGCCTCACCCTGTTGTGACACCGGTGCAAATCAGTATTGTACTCCAGTGAAGTTGTGTTGCTCAAATAAGGGCACAAGGCTAGAGACAAATCCCCTTCCTAACTGCACAATTCATACCGGGTATGGACAGTAGTGCTAATGGTCAAAGCGCACCTCATGGTTGTGGTGATTTTACAACTCACTGCAAGTGTATATTCACATAGGATTTGTAATGCCATTTGGCATTAATGTGTTCTCCTCCCTGCTGCTGCTTTGTAACATTTCCTCCTTCTTTACCCACACGTCCCTCAGTCTCATTTGCGCTCATTGCTACTGAATCTGAGTGGCTGTGGCAACCCAAATTATTTTGCTTCTGATATCACATTGCTTCATTTGGTGCGATGACATCTTGAAAGCCTGTAAAGAAACTTCTGTATGCAAAAATGGTGCCAAAAAGGAGCAGCAGCAGCCAGGAGAACAAAAGGGCCCTAAACAGACTACAGACAATGAGCTCTTTCAGACAGAGGCCGTTCCCCCACAATTTACCACTTCTTCCTCTTTTGGATCCTTTTCGGGGTTTAAATACATACAACCAGTTTTTCTGTTTATGCATAATGCTATATCCCATTTACACAGGTGGGTGGAGCCTGCCAGATGTTATCGGACGTCCACACCTCTGGCATTGCCCTTCCCCTCTCTTGGCATGAAATGAAACACTTGTCTCCTGTGTGTGCACAGGCGTGGAGATTAAATACAAAGGGTTCAAAGTTTTCCAGGGAGCACATTCAGAGCAGAGCAACCCCCACCCCTTTGTTAAGCTGTGATTCTTTGCAAGTTCAGAAGCCTGCATCTTCGGGGGTCCACCAGCCCCCCAACATGCAAGTCCGTATTGTCCCTGGAAAAGCAAGCAGTAAAACACTTTTCTCTTTGTGTAGAATCATCGAATCATCGAATCGTAGAGTTAGCAGGGGCCAATAAGGCCATCGAGTCCAGCCCCCTGCTCAGTGTAGGAATCCACCTTAAAGCATCCCTGAGAGGTGGCTGTCCAGCTGCCTCAGTGTATAAACTGAGAGAGGGGGTTGCATGTGCTCACATTAGTTGCAGTACCATCTCCCTCCCAGTTGCCCACCTGGTTAGGCATTCCTGAGATATGGAGCTGAGCAGGGCTTGGCTCCATGCTGTGCTGGGGAAACACTGGTAGGCTGCACCTCCGGCGTTCCCAGTGTTGTCCCCAGGAGCCAAAGGGCAGAAGGGCAAGAGGTCAAAGAGGCGGGAGGAGACGCTCCCAACTGATCATTTTCAGTAGAGATGTCAATGCTGCACCGCCCAACACCCACCTACCCAAAGCAGGACATAGTGTGATGGGAGGAATACACGGGGAGTCAATGGCAGTTTCAGGACATGACCGCAAAAAGGGCAGCAACTGCATTTCCCCCGTACCAAAATAACATGGGGAATGGTGGGGGGAGATGTGAGGCAACAACCGCCTGGCAACAGTGTCGTATAAAAGCTTGTGGGAAAACCGGTGGCCAAACAATGAAGATCGCATGAAAAAATGCCCATCTGAAGGAGCTCAATGGGAATGTTGGGCATGGTGGGTTTTTTTTTCTTTTTTAGCAATCCGTGTGGCTTCTTTGAATGTGGCCATTTCAAAGCTAAAATCAAAATTAGTGAATATTCAGCACAACTCTACTTGTGATCTCCAAGTACTCCAAGACAATACATTTTTTGTCAGTTGGTGCCAATTCTATTGTGCATCTAAGTTGCAAGGTCTTCTCTGAAACGTTCCAGTTTTGGCCACTTCATTTTAGGCAGAACCTGGTGTGGTGGTGTTTGCTGGAATTTAATTTGCACCAACATGCTCCTGTTTAGCGTTAGCAGAAATGGCTGAATAAAGCAGACTGAACCCAGAGAGTAAAGGACTTAACTCATTTTACTGAGTTGTGAACAGATAGTTCCTTGATTAAGCAGCCAGATGTACAAAACTACAGAGCAAATCAATCCAGGTTTCTAACAGAATAAAACCATTGCTACTACAGGATATAGTGAACATGCTAGTCTTTTTTGAACACAAGAAACCCAGGCTTCACCTGGGTTATTTGGCTCCACCTGGCTGGTAGGCAAAAACACCCACCCACCCTGCTGTGACCCTTGCTTGCACCCAAGGCTCTATCATGCATGGAGAGCTGCTAAGGAGCTCTGCAGTCTTAAGTGACCCTTGTTATTTTGCCTACTAAATTCTTCAAACCTTTAAAGACAAGTTAACCCTTGCCTTGCCCCCTTTTTGGATGAGATCCTCTGCCATCACTATTCCAACATTTAGACAAGTACATATTACTGCAAGCAAACATTATGATAGCATGGTCCTGTTATAGACATTATTTTGTTCATGTAATTGTGAGGAATCCTTTTTTTTTTTAAAAGGAAAGGATAGTGAAAATATCAGCTGCTGGATGGACATGTCCTAGCTCTAAATCTTCTCCCAGTCATTGGTGGTACAAGATTGGATAGTAATTTAATCACATTTACTCATATCCTCTGACAGTGAAGTTTGAAGCCTCTGTAAAGTTTCTTCTGTTATTGGTCAATGTTTTTGGACAAGCCTAACCTGGAGGAGAATGTTTGGTTTTGAGCCCAGAAGAAAAGAGCATTAGTGGTGTGGAAACATGAAAGCTCCCTCTCTAAATCCCTGCTGCAGTGCTTGTGCCTTAAATGCCGTACAGACTCGCCTGTTTGGAGGTTCTGACCACCGCATGCTTTGGAAAGGCTTCACAAATCGCAATGCGTATTAGCAGGCCAGGGGAGGGAAGCTCCAGCAGCTTGGCTACCATTCCAGCCTGTCAGCCAGATTGGTTCACATGGTCACGACTGCTTGGAAAACGCTTAGAGCAGGAATGGACTAACTTCAATCTCAAGTGATTGGCTATTTCATTTTATTAGAAACCCCACGGAGAAAGTAGATAGAGGAGATATCTTTTCTCCCTCTCCCATAACACTAGAACCCGGCGCCATCCAATGAGGCTAAATGGCGGGAGATTCAAGATAGATAAAAGGAAGTATTTCTTCACACAGCACCTAGTTAAACAAAGTGATGTGATGGCCGTTGACTCAAACAGCTTTAAAAGGAGATTAGATAAATTCATGGAGGATAGGCTTTCGATGGCTGCTAGTCATGATGGCTGTATATTACCTCCAGTGTTAGGTGTAGTGTGCCTCTGAATACCAGTTGGTGGGGAACCTGAGCTGGAGGGTTCTATTTCTTTCATGTCCTTCTTGTGTGCTTCCCATAAGCACCTGGTTGGCAACTGTGGGAACAGAATGATGTACTTGATAGGACTTTGGTCTGATCCAGTGTGGCTCTTGTTATGTTGGAAGCACTAAGTGCACAGCCATGGAATAGGGAATAATCTTTGTTCATTGATCCTGGGGGTGAACTCTTGCTTAGAAGTGTCATTTGGGGGCAGACAACAGGTCAGCATTCTTTGCAAGAATCCCAGCAGGCAGCAGGCAGCAGCTGGTCCACCAGAAATTGCCTAGTTGTCCACCAGTTGACTATGGGCTACTTTCTGCCCACATCTGTGCTAGAAGAAATTAGACAGAACATACTGAGGGGTTAGCCAGGGCAGCCATTTCTGTTATCACAGACACATTTTTTCTAGAAGCTACAGTTCCAAAGATGGCTACCAGGACCCTGCTTGTACAGCCCAGTTCACACTAATTTTTATCCACCCTATTGTGTGCCTGCATACACAGTTATGGTCCCCTCTACAAGATTTCGGTTTGATGCCCGGTTGGCCGATTATGCACATCTTCTTCCAATCGCTTTTATACCTAATCCCTACACACGGGAGGCGGTGATGCGCATTACCGGTTGTACGAAACGCACTTTAAAGTGATTGACATGCAGAGCATCGCTTGTTTACATGGTCATAAGGCGCTTTAACTCCCGCGGTAAATTAAAACTTGCTATTTAACGCACATTCAAAAATGCGAATAATCGGACAGAAAAAGCACCTCAACCCCCAATTTGTGCTCCGTTCATGTGGAGGTAAAATTTGTAATGCGCCTTGAAAGAGCTTTAAATCGCTCTTGTAGAGGCACCCTATGAGGAGAAATTTGACAGCATTAACCAGGTCTTCGTAGGTGTGTGATGCATTATAAAAATTTTGTTCCGATAATGGATGAGGCAAAGCAGAGATGGAGCTAACGCACCTGGATTTATTTATTTCAGACTATGCAGAGTTTATATTTCTGGGGCTCTTCCTCCTGGAGATGTCCTTGAAGATGTATGGAATGGGGCCACGCCTTTACTTTCATTCTTCTTTCAACTGCTTTGACTGTGGGGTAAGCAGTACCCAGATAAGTCACACAAAACAAATGCAAAAGAGCTAGAGGGCTAGAAGGTTTTCTTGGGAATTTCACTGATGTGAATAAGCCTCCTGCACGCCAGTGCAAATGTGGTGCCATTGTAACATCTCCAAGAGCTCAATTACCAGCTTGTCAGTGCAGGGCAGATATTCCACACTAATTTGAATTAAACTGATTGTTCCTTCGCATAGTCCCGTCATGTAATCCAGCAGTATGTTATAACGAGGGCCTTTCTTCAAGCTCCCTTTTTAATCAGTGGTCAGGGGGCAGCCTCCATCCCTGCGGGAGAGCTGGGCACGGTGATGTGATTGTGGGGAGTGGATATCAGCGCCGCTGGCACATGCAAGGGGATGGCAAGAGATTGTTTTGTCCTAAAGGGACAGGAGTGCCTTGACACACTTCCACTTGGCTACCTGCAAATAAAGAAAGAGAAACAAGGTGGCTGCAAGGAGATGGAAATAGGAAGCAGTGTAACTGGGGAACCACCGATAAAGGATAAGGAGGTTAAGGAAGAATCCCCTGCAGATCCGCCTTCAACTGAAGGAGGAGAAAGACAAAGTGGTCTTGGGAACCTCCTTCCTTCCCTTTGAGGTCACAGCAAATCATTGCTCAAACACCCAGTCAGCAAGACATAGTGATGGGGCAAAAATCCACCTAGGCCCTTGAGGGGAGCAAATGTCCCCGTGTCTGGCCCTCCCAGGCCCCAGCAGACACGCTGGGTGGATTTCCGCCCCATCACACCTGCAGGACAAAGAGGGCAGGGCAGAAGTGAGCCCGTTGTCCTTTTCCCCCCTGCTGTGGTAATGGCGGCCGCCATTCATGCAGCGTGGGGGTGGGGATATGCAATTTCCCCAGCCAAGGGGAAATTTCGGTTCTCTCACCTCTCCCTCTGCCAATGGGGTCTTGAAGGTACTATGAAGAGGGCCTTTAAGGCCCCCATTGGCAGAGAGGGGTGGAGTGGCCACCATTAGAGTGGAAGGGGAAAATACATGATTTCCCCTCCTCCTCGCCCCCACACCCCACGCCAATCATGGCCTTATAGGCCTTCTTGAATTAAGAGGGCTTCTAAGACCACAATTGACGCAGGGAGGGGGAGGGAAAGCCTGGGGGAATTGCAGACTTTCCAAAGGCCCCAGAAAGGGCGCATCGCTGAGTGCTCAGCCAGATACCAAAACAAGAGTATCTCTCCTCAATATGCAAGCTTTGGTCTCCCACTTACTCTACACATTTTCCGTGCAGTGTTTTTTTTCCCTTGGATATCACAACTTCAAAATACTCTGGGCATATCTACACCCCAGGTCTAAACTGGTTTAAGAACCATTCCCCCTCCCAAGGAAACCATGGGGACTGTAATGGAAAAAATGGGGGGTGGAGGAGGCTCCAATGGAGGATGCTGCTGTCATCACCAGACTACAATTCCCAGGATTCTTTGGAAGAACTTATGGCTGTTAAACAGGCATAAACTAATACATGTGTATCGGTTAGATTGGGCCTCAACAGTAGGCTGACCAGGTGGTTCGGGATTTCCCGGTCCTAACCGGGAATCCAGGGGCCAACTGGGCCAACCGGGGGAGGCGGGGGAAAACCGGGGTGGCGGGGGGTCACGCGGCGGTGGCAGCGAGACCCGGTGGTGGTGGAGGAGCCCGGGAAGCGGACGCCCCTGCAGGTAAGCACGAAGGGGGGCACTTACCTGCTGGGGCGGCCGCTTCCCAGGCTCCTCCGCCGCCTTCACCGCCGCTGCCGGGCTCGTAAGGCCAGAGGCCGCGCGGAAGAGGCGGGAGAGGGCCGGATCCGGAAGTGACGTAACCGGCCCTCTCCTGCCTCTTCCGCGCAGCCTCTGGCCTCCTTGGGGCTCAATCGCGATGGCGATGAGCCCTGAGGAGCCCGGACGCCTGCGCCCGCCTCTTCCGCGCGGGCATCCGGGCTCCTCGAGGCTCATCGCCATTGCAACGAGCCCCAGACAGGCCAAAGGCCGAGCGGAAGAGATGGGAGAGGGCCGGTTACGTCACTTCCGGATCTGGCCCTCTCCCGCCTCTTCCGCGCGGGCGGCGACGGAGGACCCCGTGCGGGCGACGGAGGACCCGGCGCGGCCGTGCGGGCGGCGACGGAGGACCCCGCGCGGGCAGCGGAGGAACCCGGCGGTAGGTCCAGGCTGGGTTTTTTTTGGGGGGGTGGCTTGGTGGGGGGGTTGTTTTGGGTGGGGGGGCGGGGGGGTTGTTTTGGGTGGGGGGGCGGGGGGGTTGTTTTGGGTGGGGGGCAGGGGGGGGACCGGGATTTTGACTTTTAAAATCTGGTCAGCCTACTCAACAGCTCATTATTTTTTTACAGTTTTCTGATTATGGGTTTTACGAGCCACCTCAAATGCTAGATGGGGGTAGAAATGCATAAAAATAAATAAAGGAAGGAAGGAAGTAACATGCTCACAGTTATTTATTCATTTATTGCCCCCAGAGCAATTCAAAAAGTAGTTCTCACTAATTGCAGGGGTTGACAGAGGCACCCTGTTCTTTAATTCTTAATGTGTGTCCACTCACCTGAGCCACTATTTTGCCACTAGTTAGTGGACTGCGAGGTTATAGTTTAAAATATAATAGATCCCACAAGTCTGGAGTCTGCCAATCTTTAACTGACTGCATTTTGTTTGGGATGTGATTAGGATCGTGTGAGTGTGTGTGTGTGTGTGTGAGAGAGAGAGAGAGAGGATCTGCAAATGGAGCACTTGTTGAGATGTGGGTGGGCTTGGTGATTTCCTTTTTCTTTCTAGTTATGAGTGGTTCTGTTACTTCATTCTTTCTTCTTCATGTGTTTGATTTCTCAGGTCACAGTGGGGAGTATCTTTGAAGTGGTTTGGGCTATCTTCAGACCAGGAACCTCTTTTGGAATTAGTGTCATGCGAGCCTTGCGACTTCTGAGAATATTTAAAGTCACAAAGTGAGTAGAATAAAAGGAATGAATGTCCCCATTTTCTCAAATATTCTTGAGCAAGTGGCCGTGTTCACATGTAACATTAAGCCATGGTTTATGTTAACCATGGTTTTGTTGCTATAACCATGAATTGTCTTGCAGTGAGCAAGCAAACCGCAGATTGTTTTCTCTATTTCTGTTTGTTTCTGTCCCACCATTTTGCCAGCCTTCAGAGCAGTTTCATTTTTGGCATCTCTGTGTGCTGGGCACTTTTATTTCAGGGCAGACAGCAGTGCATACAAGCCAGGATAATCCACAGTTCTGAGTTGAAGACATCATGACAAGCCTTGATTTAAATAAACCAGACATTGTAAGCCAACAACAAACTATGGGTAGTATTTGTGGTTTATAGCTGATTAGCAAACCATGCTTTGTTTGTAGTGATGGGTTCAGACACAACAACAAGCCAGATTTCAACTAACCTCACTGTGGCTTAGTGTTATGTATGAACCTGGCCAGTGTTTCCCAGTCCTTTTGCTCTGCTTTAGTTCCTCTTTGTTCCATCGACAACATTACTTCTCCTTTACATCCTTTATTATAAATACCATTTAACTTATCTGGCTACTTAGATAAACAAAACTGAGCAAAAGAAATTGGATCAAATAATGATACAGCAGAGGAGGAATGGCTATTGAAGATTACAGAGCTGGCGGAAATGGCAAAACTCGCTGCGATAATAAAAGACAAAACAACAACCGGGGTTACTGAGGAATGGAAACCTCTGATAGACTTTTTAAAAGAGAGAGAAGGGAAGGATATATTTGCATGCGGATTCAGCGATTAAATTGGAAGAAAAACAATTGACAAAGATAGGGAAGTCGGGAAATTCACTCACTATTTTGTGTCATTTTTTACTAGTATTATTTTGATAAAGCGTTAAGAAAACATAGATATTTCTGTATGTTGGAGAAATTCGGAAGCCCATTTTAATGTTGTATGCTGTATTGTTGTATTGTTTGTGTTTTATCTTTGTCTGAAAATAATAAAAAAATTAAATTGAAAAAAAATAACGATACAGCCCTACACACACACACACACACACACACTGAATTCTGGCTACCAAAAGCCAGCCCAAATGAAACAGTCTTGCTATGCTTTTGGAAGCATTGCTACATTAACATCTGGATTTTCCAGGTACTGGGCTTCCTTGAGGAATTTGGTGGTCTCACTGATGAGTTCTATGAAGTCTATTATCAGCCTGCTCTTCCTGCTTTTCCTCTTCATTGTAGTCTTTGCCCTGCTTGGGATGCAGCTGTTTGGTGGCGGGTAAGTGAATGATCATGGAAGGCAAAGGCCCGTCCCTTTGAAATTTCTGCTGAAACGTTAGAATGTTCCTCGAAGTTCCTCCATTTTAACAGGGCTGTACTGCACCCGGCTAATTTCCCCAAGGCTGTTTATGCATAAAGCAGCTTATTCTCAAACACCTTAAGGCAGGCAATCGCTTGCTGATTTCCTCCAGGTGATAGTGGCCTGGTTATATTGATTTCTGTAAGAAAGCGCTTGGAAGCTATGGCCGGCTCTGCATGTATTCTCTTGTGTCTGCAGATTTGCTGCACTAGTCTAACATTTACTAAGCAGCTGCTGGTTTTGGCATTCTAAAAAAATGTGTAGGCAGGATATCAGAACTAAAGAAAGTGGTGGCGGTAGATCTGGCAGTTGGGAGGTAGAACTGAGCATCTTACACAGATCCCTATTGCTGTCCATAGCTACTATTCCTGATCTTCATCAGCCCTTCATCTCTGTGCTCTCTCTCTCCTTTCATTCCCTGCCAATTTATTCTGTACCGATGAATATATATATATACCCACACGGGTAAGGAAAGTGATGCCTATAGGCACCAATGCATCCTCAGATACCTTTCATGTCACCCACCATAGTGCTCCATCCCTCCCACTTGTGTGGGTTTTTTTATTGCCGCCTTTTCTTACCAGCAGCTGAGATTACTGCTTGGAAATGGGATTCTGCTGGTGCTGAAACTTGGATTCAAAGGAGTTGTTTAGTGTGCTTGGGCTCAGCCCCCCACCCCTTCTGCCTTGTATTCATTCTTTTGGGCAGATGATTTGTCCTTTGCCATGCCTCTCATGGCAACCATTTTGTGGCAGTGCCACAGGACAGTTTCTCAAATTGTCAAACGTGCTCGCAGCCCCAAATGGTTGCCTAATCGTGAAGCAGAGTGGTTAAATATATACAGACACACCCACTCGGCTTAATTTCCTTGTGTAGATAAATGGGAATGCAAAACTACACAACCCTTTTATCAAAGGTGGGGAAATTCTACTAGCAGAGAGAGGGAGAGAGGTTGGGAGAGTTATCCTTCTGCTGGTTGAGTCAGAAGAAGTTTGTCCTAGCTTGTAATTTTTGCTTCATTTTTTTCTTTTTCTTTTTTTTTCCAGATTTAATTTTATAGACGGGACTCCTTCTGCGAACTTTGACACTTTCCCTGCAGCCATCATGACAGTTTTCCAGGTATAACTCTGTGGTGAGGAGCCTATAGCTGGAGGAATTAGCTCAAATGTCTGTGTTCTTTCCTGGTTTCTTTGTTTAAGTAATCAGCTCTGATTTCAGGGCAGATGTTATGGAAATTTTGGGGCTGCCGCTGAGAATGGCAACCACATGTGAAGTTCTCTGCCTTTCCCCTCTGTGTCATATGAAGCACAGCTTGCTGCATGTCCTGAAGTCATGACATTGAGCTTTCCCCTGCGCTGCCAGCCTCAAACCAGTGACGTGGTGCTGAGGCCGGGAAACCCAGGAGGCCATTAGTGCTACGTGCTACAGAGAAGGAGGGGAGAATTTCAGGAGCAGCCCCTTGTTCCTTATAATGTTTAGTCCCACACTCACTTAGGATTCAGCAGGCTGTCCTGCAACCAAAGATCTCCATGCTTATGCAGCTTCCCACATCTTTTCATCCTGCATCTATTACGTAGAGATAGTTTGTTCCATGTTAACCTAAGGGGATTTATGCACATTCTGATCAACACAGGTTAAGCAGACCAGACATAACAAAATCTTATGAAATAATGAGGAGCTCTTCGTACAGCTCTTTTGAAATACCCCCACCCCACCCCACCCCCGTGCTCATTTCCCTTGCTGCAGCTGCTAATATCTGCCCTGAATTCTTCCTGTACAGAGGGGTTGTGGATCTCAAAACAAGTACCACTAATCAATATTAATGAAAAGTAAATGCTACTGCAGCCATCTCCTACCTAACCTGACCTCCCATTATCTCCTCTTCAGTCAATTCAGGGGGCCTCTGCTGAAATAATCTGTCTTCCATTGCTGTGATCTTGTCACCCATTGATTTAAGTTTCTGCAATGGCTCCCTGTTGCTTCATACATCAACAAGCCCCTTATCCTTATGATCACACTCTCGATGCTTCAGTCGCATGCTCTGTTCATTTGCCCATCTCCCTTTCTTGCATGTCTTCCATCCTGTCTTCCTCAGAAATTAATCTGACCTCAGCCCCTTTTGTTTCCTTCTCTCACTTCATCCTCTCAATCTCCTGCCAAGCTGTTTCCTCTGCCTGTAACAGGCTAGTCTTCTGTGTTTGGCAAGACATGTCCAGTCTTTTCCTTTAAATGAATCCTTTCTCAAAAATAGCTTCTTGAGCAAAAGCGTTTGGGAACACCATTGCCTCATTTTGAAGACTCTTACTGCTAATAGTAGGCCTCTTACTGGACTATACCAGTTCAGAATGCAGGTGGAGGCTTGCATTTTAGGGATGTGTATCGTATCGTTAAAATGTACGATAACGATACGATAAGGTCGTTATCGTGCATGTGTTTAACGATGACGATATGATACAAAAACCTACGATAATCATCGGAGACGATTTGCCAAATTTGAGATCGATCCCTCCAACCCTCGATTTTATATGAATTTATTAAAGATTGTTTCAGTTCTGACAGATCAGAATGACAGCTCGCCACGTGCATTCATTCAGACCTGTCAGAACGGAAACTATCTTTAAAAAATTCATATAAAATCGAAGGTTGGAGGGATCTATCTCAAATGTCATACACATACTTAGGCATACCCCATAAGCACTGTGACCAAGTCTCAAGCCTCTAACTTTTAAAAGACAGAAGTTATCGGCATTTTTTCTTGAAAAATAGGGCTGCAAAAATATTATTTTTTCACGATAATTATCATGAAGACGATACGGTTCACCTACAATATGAATGAAGATGATATTTTTTTGGGTCTGAAATAACGACAATGATAAACGACGATATTTTTTGGCGTGCACGCCCCTATTGCATTTAACAAAATTTAAATTTAAAAAACAACATTTCAATGAGAAAGATCCTATCCTAGGCCTAGCTTTACCCCTAAAATTCTAGTTTTCCATTTGCAGGAAGTCATTTTTGTGCTTTAAAAAAAATTGGGAGGACTATTCAGATTCAAGATTCCCCCACTTATAATCTGAAGTTGTATAGTCCAGCAAGTGTTGATTTGTAGTTTGGTTCTCAGTGTTCCTTTATCAGGACTTTCTTTGCATCCACTGCTATCCTGTCTGTCTTATTTAGACAATACATCTTCTGAGAAGGGTCTGTGCCACTTCTGTATAATCCCTGGCATTCTGTTGTCATGCTGTATATTCTTATAGTCTGCTAAGACATCCAGTATCTGGGGGCAAACGAAAAATGGACTCTTGGCTAGAATAGGGAGGGAAGGTTTTCTTTTTTGTTTGTGTATAATGTAGGTGTCATTGGCTTAGTAGGATCTCTGTGCCTGGAGCAGCAGCTTCCTCATGCAAAATAAGACTGTTATTTCAACAGAACTGCTTCTTTCTTTAGATCTTGACAGGCGAAGACTGGAATGAGGTGATGTACAATGGGATTCGCTCCCAAGGTGGTGTCAGCTCAGGAATGTGGTCGTCCATCTACTTCATTATCCTCACTTTATTTGGAAACTGTATCCTTCCTATTGCTTTATTTTGAAGCTGGCTCTTAAGTAGCGTTTTGCAGGTTTCAGCACCATGGAGAGCAATAGTGTGACTCCTTCTGTGGGTATCATCACTTTCACTGGATTTTTAGGGCCAAAGAAGGAGCGTCATCACACGGGAGGTTTAATGCACATTTGCCATGATTTTGATCCACTTTTTTCAGCGCTGGACTCGCTCAGGGCAAGAGAACAGCATGACAGGGATGACATCATGCCAGTCCAGCGCTGAGAAAGTGGATCAAAGTCACGGCAGATGCACATTAAGCCTCCCGTGTGATGACGCTCAAGATGTGACACTGGGAGAGACATGATCAAACTGTAGATGTCCCCCAAAAAAACTGTAGCCATGGAGTTACGAATCAGAGCAGGGGATGGGGTGCCTCACCCTTTCTCCCTGTGCATTTTTCAGATCCAAATTGCCTTCTCCAACCTGTTTTCTCCCTCAAACAATTAGTAGATTAGTAGATCAGAGTGCTGCAGTCTTCTTAGTCTGGGCCCCCATGAGTCACAGGACATGCTTACAGACATTGGAAGAGACTAGTGGAAGCTGTCCTGCGTTTGAAATCATAGCACCCAGATCAGGGCTGAGGTCTGATTCATGGCAATGTGGCTGACATTTCTGTGAGCCCCCGCATTCACCAGGAAACCCTTCCTCAAGGCAGGATGACTCTGCATGATCTCCACCTTGCTGGTCTAATCGGATGCTCCATTCACCCTAAACTATTTTAGATACCCTGCTTAATGTGTTCTTGGCCATCGCTGTGGACAACCTCGCCAATGCACAGGAGCTGACAAAGGTAAATATAAGCCAGTTTAGCTTTAGACTCCCACTTCCTGTTAGCCTCCATCCAGATGTTTAGCGCATGGGTCATAATTGAGCACCTATTTACTAGAGCTAAGCCTCAAAAGAAATTGAATGCTAAGAGCTCAACCCCGAAACATGTGAGATCATCATTAAACAGACTGCCTCTGAGCATGTTGAAAGGGCTTTTCTTCACTGCTAAGGAGGCCCAGCCAGCCCACACCCATTTGGAATTTTAGGGTCGGGCTTCCAGATAAGTCGTAATAGTTTCCTAATGACTTCAGCCCTGTTCTTCCTTTTTTAGAAATTAACCTTTGCGCTTCTCCGGTATTATTATTATGTTTATATTTCTATTCCACTTTTCCCCATAGTTGTTTGAGTCTTCAAAACAATAAATATAATTAAATTGAAAACAACACAATTTATTGCTTTATTCTCTATTGAATTAGTTGTGTTGTTTTTAATTTTATTTTATTATTCTTTTGAAGACTCAAACAGCTATGAAACTCAAAGGTGGGATAGACACAATGAAACATGTAAGCCACGCAGATCTTAATGGCGATTAAAAACAATAAGCCCACAGCCTTAAAGTTCCAAAGGCCCCTCTGAGTAGCTGGCTGGAGTTCCTTCTCACTGTCTCAAATTCCAATTGCCTATTTCCCCCCCACACACACACACACACACACCCCTCTCCACTGATGTTATTTCTGTTAATTTTCAGAAGTGGTTGGCTATTCCTAGGGATGGGCGAACGTGTAATGCTCAAGTTCATTCAGGTTTTCTAAATTCCTCCTCAAAGTTCGGTTTACCTTATTCATGTTCCCAAATGTGTACATCCTTCTTTTTCTGATTGCATAAAATGCACATTTTTAATTGGAGAAAAATGTGCATTTTTTAATTGGAGAAAAATGTGCATTTTTAAAAGTGCACATTTTCCCAATTGAAAAAAAGTATCATTTTTTTTAAAAAAACGTGCATTTTCCCCAATCAAAATGTTTTACCCGATTTCCACAAATAGGGTAAAATGTTTAACTGCGGATTGGGGGGGGCAGAATGCGTATCTGCGTACATGCGCAAGTCTGCATTTGCACATATGTGGATGTGCATGTTTTTTGAAGTGTGCACTTTTGAACATGAATGGAAAATTTGGGAAATTGCAAAAATTTCTGAGAATTACATTCTTGTTCACATTTACATTCAGGATTTCAAATGGGTCATGGTTGCATGATTTGTGAACAGGAACAAATTTCTCATACAGCTCTTGCCAGTCCCTTTTGCAAATAGGAAAAAGCAACTTATTTGTATTGTTGTGTAGTTTGTAAATTGTTTGATCTGTTTCCTCCTGATAGTGAGCTTTTCTGCAGCTCCTGTTCATTTCAATAGGGCACACACAGGGAAATTGCCCATGGTCCCCTTCCCTGTCAAATTACCTGATTTACAGAAATTGTCATTCTTTTCCATTACAAGGGTTGGAATTGATTACAATGCATGCTTTGAAAGCACACTGCCACCACTGTTGTTCATTTGCCCCCACAATTCCCCTGCCGTCTGACATTGTTGCTATCATTAGCTAACAATTATAAGCTGGGACCATGCCAAGGAGAGTTTCACTGGGAATTGGTGGGTCGTTCTGTTCCAAGGTACCACATGGAGTAAGAGCGAGTGACCTGGACCACGGGGGCCATAGCTGCTTTCAAAATAGTATAGAAATGGAAAGATTCTAGTCCTCCAACTTTCAGCACAGCTTCCTCACCCACACTTCCTGGACACTGAGCAGACCCTCTAGCGCAAACATCCCCTTGACGCAATTAATGTGAATGAAATCAAGCATAGTAATCCATTGCATTGTCTAATTTACCCCTGGGTGAAACAAATACACATCTCCCCAATGGAAGAAAAAGGCCTGCACTATTTTATGCCCATGATTAGTAAAAATGACTCCTGGAAGGAAGAGGAAACAGAAAGGGTAGCTGATGTCATTATTACACGAACTGCAGATAGGAAGATTTCTTTCCCTTCTACACATAGCTCCAAGAATGGCCTGTGTGACACAGTTCTAATGCTGAAACTAAGCAGATCTCATCTTGTAAAGTTCCTGCACTAGACACCGTCTGGGAATCACATGCAACCTACTCTGTGGTATTTGGCCGAAGGATGGGGTATAAGTGTGAATAACAAGAATAAGAATATTAGGAAATAAATGAACTAGTGCAAGTTCTGTCTATGTCAAGGGACCAGCGCTCCTCCCCGTGCTGCCCAAAAAGTTCAATGCAGTTCATAGGCATTCTTTCCTATGTAGTACAATTATTCATTCATTCATTCATTTATTAGTTACACTTATATCTTGCCTTTCCTCCAAGGAACCCAGGTTGACATACATGAGATTGCTCCTCTCCATTTTATTCTCACAACAACCTTGTGGAGGTAGGTTGGGCTGAGAGTCAGTGACAGGCCCCAAGTCACCCACTGAGCTTCGTGGCAGAGTGGGGGCTAGAACCTGGGTCTTCCGAGTCCCAGTCCAGCGCTTGAACTGCTACACCACACCATTTAATATCCTTTGGCTTGTGTCTGCCTCTTCTAACACGGGATTTGTAGGTATGATGGGCTGGAAACAATGAGGAATATGATATGCTACTCTGATCTGTTTGGAGGAAGATGGGAATTGTTTTATGGAGTGTTGACACATTACAAGAAGCTGAACAAAATGTGTCTCAGAGTATTCCTGGGATAAGTGTGCATGCTATGGGCATGTCACACAGAAGTTGGGGAGCGAGGGCAGATAGGAGATGCCTTGTCCTCTTCCTCTCCCTTCACAGAAGTGAATGTAAAGTGATAGTGCAGACCTCCACGCTGCAGCCAGGTAGCCTTGTTTATAACACACTCCTATCATTCTTGGCCTGTTGAAAATGGTAAAGTCTTCTCTATTTTCCCCTCTTAATGAGAGTGTCTTTGTCTTGTATGTAGGATGAGCAGGAGGAAGAAGAAGCTTTTAACCAGAAGCATGCTCTGCAGAAAGCCAAGGAAGTCAGCCCGATGTCTGCTCCCAGCATGCCTGCAATAGAGTGAGTTGCCACCTTCCTTCCTCATGGGCCATCATCTCCCGGCATCCTCAAGCTTGTTACAGCCATGACTGCGGATTTCACATAAGAAAGGAAGAGTCAGCCCTGTGTAGAGTTGCTGCTTGCAATTAACCTAAAATGGGTTTGCTCTTCAGGTGAAACATCTGAGGCATTTCAAGGAAAACCAAACCAGACTTAGTGTCCGGATTCCACAATAATATCAGTAAAAAGCTTGGTGGAATTTAAAAGTTTTCAGGGAATGCTTAAAGGCTGCAAAAGATGGGCCAAACCAGATTCTCAGGGGAGAGAATTCTACAAGTATGTGTGTAGGTGGTCCTTTAAACAATCCGGTCTCAAACTGTTCAGATTGTTTGGAGTTGAAATGTCACCTCCCCCTCCAGCACCTTGCCCAGGAATGGCAAGTTTGACACTAGGTGGTAGTTATTCAAATCTGCTGGATTCAGGTTGTTTTTCTTTAAATGGGGTCAAAACTTCCCTGATGGTATAGTGAGCTGTTCCACAGAAATGACTTGCCAGGTGACCGCGTCATCTGTGGGCTGTGGTATGTGAACTGGTCCTGAGACTCTGCCTAGACAGATGCAGAGGTTTTGATTCCATTCGTCAGATGCAGAGGTTTTGAATCCATTCGTCTGGTAGAGTTGCCTCTGCAAAGCGTCTCTGTTGCGGCTGGCTCCTACCCTGGAAGAACGTTTATGTCACATTGGTAGGCTAACACTCCTCATGGTTAGTTCCAGTGGCCTTGGTGAAAAGGGGAATGCTATCATGGAGAGCACCCATGTGATACAGCCTGCTCATGGATTGTACACATTTCTACATCTTAAACTCTACGGTGTGGGAGCCAGTGACAGGGTTCCAAAAACCATGCCCGGTTGATAACATATAAATTGTCCCTTCTCAGGGACAGGGAAATTTTTGCCATTGAGAGCAAAGGCTCTTGGAGAAGGAAGATGCACAGCGAGCTAAACTGAAAAGGCCATTGGTCCATTGCAACAGTTGAGTCCATTTTTTCAGTGGAGATAAAGAAGTTGTCAGGTGAACTATGGGTCTTCAGTGGTACTTTTTGACAGAGCAGCTGAGGCTCTGCAACTCTCCAACCAGGAGCCAACCCTTTGGGTTGGGGGAGGGGGCAAAACTAGAGGATACTCAAAATCCCTTGTATAATAATTTCTGAGCAATGACAATGAAGGAAAGCAGATCCATTGATGCTAGCAGTAGCAGGAGCCCAAACATAATAAAGCTTTATTTTGAATGCTCTGAGGCTGTGCTAGAAGGAAGCAGAAAGGAAGGGAAATGGAGATCCTAGTTTGCCCAAAAAAAAATAATAATAATAACAAGGAACCACCACCACCTATTATGCTGAAAGTAAAAGTATGGTATGATATGTTGATGATGTATGAAAGGTTATGAATGTGTGTATACTGGCTTATGTGGGCCTGGATATGGGTTTTGCTGTGTGGTAATAGCCTCTGGTGCTCACCGGTTTCTATCCCTGTGGCAGGAGAGAGTTTTCATGTGGATTGGTTTTTGGTTTGTGTGCAGTGGATACGATGTGTCACATCAGAGATGTGCATGAAGGGATGGATGCTCATGGGTACCCACTCACCGATTTCATGGGCTTCATGTATGATGTGGCACTAAGATGGAAAGATCTGAGTGTGCCTTACACCATAACCATGTGAATGCCAGCTGTATCTGTTGTAAGTGAGTTGAACCAGGGACTCCGTTGTTGTCACTCCTCCCCTGTGTTTTAGAACACAAGTGAATCTTTCTCAGAATCACTTATATCACTGTTCCTTATGAGGAACTAAAAAATAATTTCAAAAATGGCCCTAAAATACACCGCTCTTCTATGATCTAATTTTGCACCTGGCCAAGGATCAGCCTTTGAACCGTTATATGAATCTTAAACAAACGGGCACTTTTCTATTGAGACCTCAAATGATGTTCTTGCTTTTGCCACGCTTTGTACCGAAATGGCCAAATTACTTGTTGTGTCCCCTTTGCTCAGTATCTACTTGAGCATATATAGAATCATTTGCATGTATGGACGTCTCTCTCCCGTCCCATCTAAGGCCCAATTCTTCATTCACAGGAACACTGTGGTTCCTGATTCCAGAGGCTCCACCCCATGCCTCTTCACTATTGTAAGAGTGTAAAAGCCATGTGGGAGGGGTGGCATAGCATGGAAATAGCTATGGGTAGTTAATTGGTCTCTGTGTACTTAAGTTGTGTATTTGTAACTTTATATGGAAGCCTGGCTAAATATCTAATCCATGGTCAGTCCTGGATGGCAGTACAAGGTATTGACCCCAGATCCCAGCGGTCTGTGGCAGACATCTCTGCCAACATGCTGTCTCAGATCCTTCTCTTGAAATGCTGAGAGGATCATCTCCTGCTTCAGGGAGGCCAAGCCTAGAGCCTCCCCTGCTGAGCTTTGATGCTCTGCTTATGCAGGTCTCTTTGCATATAGGCGAATGCAGAACAATTGTTCCAAGTCGCTCTGTATTTGGAGTGAAGCCATTTCCCAGCTGTGCCCAAAGGCATATTCCCTACTACCCTTTCTGCGTGGTTCATATTTAAAGTTCATGACTTCTGTGAAGGAAGTGGATTATGAATTGCCTCTGTGTACAGGTATCAAAGTTCCTGTGGTTTTCTGCTTGGGCATCTCTGGAATTGTATGTGCTGAGAGTCCTGAGCCCCAGTGAAACTGAACCCATTCATTTTTCTTCCCCAGAAGAGACAGAAGGAGGAGACACCACATGTCGATGTGGGAACCACGCACCAGCAATCTGTATGTGTGCATGTGATTGCTCGTTGTGAGAGGTTATGTGTGTGTATGTGTGTGTGTGTCTGTGAAATACTTACTCTGTGGGGTTTGGGTGTGTAGGTGTTGCTTCATGTTTATGTTGTGAGTGTATATGGATGTGTTTCTGTTCATTTGTGTGTGTGGTCTGAACAACTGTATTAGTGCGGGCCTATAATCCATGTACATTATACTAGTGCCTATATTTGTTTGCATTGTGTACCTCTGTGTATTGGTATGAATTTGCTAGGCACTTCCAGAATAAAATCTTTGGCATCTGCCAGGACTTAGACTCCAGTGTTATAGCAGGTGAATCAAGCAAGGTTTCCAGAGCGCAGCCTTGTCCTGTTTTTCTTGGATGAGTTTCAGTTGGTGCAGCTTGAGGACGTTGACAAGTTCGTGCAACCACCTCTGTATTGGATCCTTGCCCTTCTTGGCTAATAAAAGCTAGCAGGGATGGAACAGCCGGTTGGGCCAGGAAAGTGATTAATGCCTCTCTGCGAGAGGGAGTGGTCCTGGGCCGTCTGAAAGAGGCAGTAGTGGGACCACTCTGGAAGAAAGCTTCCTTGGACCCAAAAAATCTTAATAACTATAGGCCGGTGGCAACTGTTCCATTCCTGGGTAAGGTCCTTGAGCAGGTGGTTGTGAGCCAACGTCAGGCACTCTTGGATGAGACTGATTATCTGGATCCATTTCAGTCGGGTTTCAGACCTGGTTTTGGCATGGAAACAGCCTTGGTCATCCTGTATGATGACCTATGTCGAGAGAAAGACAGGGACAGTGTCAATCTTGTCACCCATGTTGTTCAACATCTACATGAAACCATTGGGTGCACTCATCCAGAGTTTTGGAGTGCGTTGTCATCAGTACGCTGATGACATGCAGCTCTATTTCTCCTTCTCATCTTCATCAGGTGAGGCTGTGGACGTGCTGAACCAGTGCTTGGCCACAACAATGGACTGGATGAGGGCTAATAAACTGAAACTCAATCCAGACAAGACTGAGATGCTGTTAGTGGGTGGTTCTTCTGACTGGATGGGGGGTATTCAACTTGTTCTGGATGGGGTTGCACTCCCTCTGAAGGAGCTGGTTCATAGCTTGGGGGTTCTCCTAGAACTATCTCTATCACTTGAGGCTCAGGTGGCCTCAGTGGCACAGAGTGCCTTCTACCAACTTCAGTTGGTGGCCCAGCTATGCCCCTATCTGGACAGGGATAATCTGGCTTCAGTTGTCTGTGCTCTGGTAACCTCCAAGTTAGATAACGGCAATGCGGTCTACCTGGGGCTGTCTTTGAAGGCAGTTCGGAAGCTGCAGGTTGTGCAAAATGAAGCAGCCAGATTGATATCAGGAACCAGAAAGGTTGAATATATAAGACCGACTCTGGCCTGCTTGCATTGGCTGCCTGGACATTTCTGAGCCCGATTCAAGGTGCTCGTTTTAACCTATAAAACTTTACACGGCTTGGGACCACAGTACCTGACGGAACGCCTCTTCTGACATGAACCTACCCGTAAGCTACGCTCAACATCAAAGGTCCTCCTCCAGGTGCCTACTCCAAGGGAAGCTTGGAGGATGGAAACAAGGGAGAAGGCCTTTTCAGTGGTGCCCTCCCCCAATTATGGAATAATCTCTCTGACGAGGCTCTCTTGGTGCCAACATTGTTATCTTTTTGGCGCCAGGTCAAGAGTTTTCTCTTCTCCCAAGCATTTAACAGTATATGTTGAGTTTTTTAACTGATCCCTGGGTAGTTGATATGTAGTCTGCTTTTATGTTTTTTATGGTTTAAAATTGTGTATGTTGATTTTTAAATGTTCAATGTTTTTAATCTTTGTAAACTGCCCAGAGAGCTTTGGCTATGGGGCGGTTAATAATAATAATAATAATAATAATAATAATAATAATAATACCTGTGATCCAGTTTAGGGTGCTTTGTGACTACCAGTGTGTGTGTGTATGTGTGTGTGCGTGTGTGCTTCTATTTGTGCAGGGAAAGTTGTACTGTGTGTGTTTGTATATCAAGCAGTATGTGTGTATATGTATGCCTGTGATGGTACGTCAGTCCGTTTGTAGTGTTCCTGTGTGCAGTGTTATGATATTGTCTAAACCCCCCAAAAACCAGCCTCAGAACGGCCATTGCAACAGGCATTCATTCTCATGACGGAAGGTGTAGTCTTGTTAGAGCTTTAAGTGTCCATTTTACAGTGTCCTGCCAAGAGGAAGGGATGTGAGAATGAGGATCATGCTGTCCCAAAGATACGGAGGCTCTGGTTTTGCGAGGCCAAGGCTGAAGGTGGCGGCCCTCCCCTGAGAATGACCTTTGCCCCCAAAAACCCAAAGCTAGGAACTGGGAAGATCAGACGATAGGGCAGCCCGGTCCTGTACTTTATGTTGGTGTAAAGCTGCATTATGTGCTCTGTGGACTTGCCTCCCAGTAGTAAGCCTGTTCCGGATTGCACTCGTGGGGGGGGGGGGTGCTAACACGAGAGGAGAGCAGAAGAGCAGCACCACTGCCAGCCTCTCAAGGGTGGACTCCTGGGGCGCCTCATCCATCCCTCCAGGCGCATCTGCTCCCAGGCCCTGGCACTGAGCTAGTAGTCGGGGATCAAATGTACATCCTTGGGCTCCTTGACGATGCAAGTGTGGGAGTGGTCTCAACCTCTTCGTTTGACCTTGGAGAGACACTCAAACGCAACATGCCCGGGAGTGTCGCCATCGAAATTATGTCTCTTCAAGGTCAAATGAAGAGATCGAGACCACTCCCACACTTGCATTGTCAAGGAGCCCACGGGAGCCTGTTTTGGTACATTTGACAGCCAACTATTGGCCACGCATTGCCTCCCCTCTTGCTACTCTTGCCTGCGCCCCATGCATGCTCCTCCTTGGATCCACTCCCCACCACCACACCTTAGCTTGCTGGCTGATTGCTGCCCTCTGCACAGCAGTCAAGGAAATGTCCCATTTGCCTACTGGATGAGCCAGTCCTGTCTGGACACTCTGCTTGCATGCAACACACAAAGCCACCCTTGCCACATCCATGTTTGTTTGTGTACATTTATGTGCTTAACTGCATTGTAAATGTGTTTTAAATGAAAGTCCCTGCAGACCAACGTGGGGTGGGGGGCTGGAAGGGCAGATGAGCAATGTAAAGATCCCTTTGTCTCTGGGTGAACATGTTTGTGTGCTTGGCGCATGTTGCCATGTGCCCAGTGAAATGTGGGGTGGGGTGTTGTCTAGTTTCCTCTCCATCTCATACAAGTGGGGGCCTGGTTCTCTCACGATCCCACAGATGGTGTGGCTTTGAGGGCTGAGGAAACTCTTTTGCCTGTGCCTGTGTATCCATGAAATCCTGGGGAGCAGACAACCAAGCCCCCGCTCCCAGTATGTGATTTTGGATGGTCCCAGGTGCATGCTCTATGTACTGTTATGTGTTCTTGTATTTCTGACAGGGCACAGATGGACTGAACTCCTTTGTTTTCCTTTCCCAGGAGGGACAGGAGAAGGCGGCACCACATGTCCGTATGGGAACAGCGGACCAGCCAGCTCCGCCGACACATGCAGATGTCCAGCCAGGAGGCCCTCAACAAGGACCCTCCCTTGCTCAACCCCCACGCCAGTATTTTTCGGAGAAGAAATCCACTGGAGAACGCTGGCATTGAGAAGAATGAGGAGGAGCAAGGGAGCAGGCCAGAGCGGGCCAGTGGAGAAGGCCAGGAGCAACAAATCCCAGGATCCAATCCCTGCCCCAGCATCAGAGAGGACCAGAGGAGCCCATCTCCCCGAGCCAAGAGAGACTGGGAAGCGTGGCGTCATAAATCCTTCCATGGGAACTGTGACCTGAATGAGCAGGAAGGCGGAGGGAGCACGGCCTTTGAGGAGAGGGCCAGGCTCCGGCAGAGTCAGAGGCGGAGCCGCCATCGCAGGGTGAGGACGGAGGCCAAGGAGAACAGGTCAGCCAGCCAAGAGACAGGTCCGGAAGGGCTCAGTCCCTCAAAGGAAGAACAAAATGGGGAGCAGAAGAAAAATGAGGAGGAAACGGAGGCCATTTTAATTGACACGGTGCAGGTGGCTGGTGAGGAGCTGGAAAGGTGAGTGGCGCAACACCCTTTTCTGCGGTCTCCCCATTCCCATCCCCAAGAAGGAGAAACAGGGAGCCTGTTCACCCATTCCATTGATGTGCTAGTAGCTACCATGGGAGAGGGGAGAGCCAAATCCATATAGACACTTCATTTTTCTCCGTTTTTTATGATAATTTCCCTTGGCTGCAGCCCTACGTACTTTCTTGGGAGTAATCCCCTAGATGCACAAGGAGACACTCACCGTATTGGGCATCAGACTGTCACTGGATGATGGATAAGAACATTTCTAGGCATTCCAATGATTGTAGTTATCATTTGATGTGCAAACTGCGATTTACATGGGAGGGAGCTTGCAACTGGGCTGGGAGCCAGAACCAAACCCACTGGAACAGCCTGAAGAAGGGGGAAGCTAGGACCCAGGGGAGCGTGATGTTTCTCTTGTACAAGTAGTTTTTTAAGCAGGTAGACTTATATTTCTATAAATCTGTCTTTTGTGTATGAGAGTCTTTTCACTTTTGAATACTCTCTGGCTGCATTCAGACAACACATTAAGCAATTGAGGGGGGGGGAAACAATCGTCAGTTGTGTTGCTTATTGTGTTGTGTGGAGGGTAACACGTCACTCACAAACTACTGATGGTATGCTATTCTGCCCAAATAAGCAACTGAGAGAAACAACTGGCTTGCAGGTTGTTTAGTTCGAAGCCAGTTGTTTAAAGTGTTATGTGGAGGGGTGAGTGTGTTAATGGTGTGTGGTGAATGGGTTAAAAAAAAGCCCATAGAGGCAGGCGGCAAGAGCGACCAAAGCGGCGGCTGCCACTCTGCTACAACTGATGCAACTTGCAGAGGCTGCTGGGATAGCACCGGGAGGACCGAGGGAGGAGGGAGGGTGGGGTGAGGGGCGGGGGCTGTGTCAGTCAAATGCTGGGTTGACTATTAGTCCACTCAACGCCAGCCCCAACCACCCACAGTTGTGTAGGAATATGTTGTGCGGGGAGTACCCACAAAATAACCAACTGTGAGTTGGCTACTCAACCCACCATTGACTAACGTGTTGTCCGAATGCAGCCTCTGTGTTTCTTTGTGTGCTGGCTGAATATAATATATTCAGATAACATAATTCAGTTTTGTGGATTTCGTACTGGGTGGTTTTTTTCATTTTTTTCCAAACAAGCTATGAAGATATTTTTCAATTGGCCTTGAAAACGGTGCCCTTTCAAATCCACAATTACTGCTCTGAGTGTGCTGCATGTTACAGATGGTAATTCTTTAATGCCCTGAGAAGCATGGATGAAAAGCGTGATATACGGATCTGTGTATTTGTTGTGCTCACCAGGCAGCAGCACAGCAAAAGGAAGCCACAGAGCAAAATTTTGCGTGCGTGGAATACGCAACTCATCCTTCCTAGTTTGCTGTGCTTCTTGATCACGGACACTGCAAACCTCATCACTATGGGCATATTTTGTGGAGGAATCCATGCTGGTTAGAGAGGTTTAAGTCCAGTGGAGATCTGGAGGGTAAATTCATCCTATGGCTAACATGTTGGAATGTTCTTGAAATTTGGGGGAAATTATGGGGTGTTATTTTTTCCATAATTAATTAAATGCTAGGAAATGGCAGAGGCCTGGTTTGGGAAGTAATTTTGTTTAATTAAAAAAATCCGCCCACTATGGCCCTCTGGGCAATTCACAACATAATACCATAAAGACAACGCATCTTAAAGTAATCATTTAATTATGATTGTTCCAGATTTAATTAAGCATGGAAAAAGTGTGTGATCTATGAATGATATGCCATACAACTATCTCATCAGGTCTGAAGTGGCAAAAATGATTTTACGAGCCTTCTCTATCTTGGCAAGCTGATCTTAGCTGGACTTAGGTTTGGGGTCCATCCCCACACAGGGGCAGCCAGATAGCTCTTTCCCCCTAGGATCTAAGTTCCAGGGGCCATTCAGGAGTGGTCCTCAAACGAGCAATGGAGCTGGAAGTAGGCTTAGTGAGGGTGCCAGCAAATTGTAATGCCGACACCTTAGGCAGGATCATCACTCTCAGCTCCTCTTATGGTTTCCAATGTCCAAACTCCACTTAAAATGTTCATGCTGTGAGAGTTCCTGAGTTCCTTCTTGCTTCACTTGCCCCCCAAAAGCAAAGGGAAGTAAGTGGCTTCTGTGAAGTCGAACAGAGGTTGCTTCACCCAGCAGCCTTCTCAGTGAGGAGTTACCAGGTCTTAAGGTTTGTCCTGAAGTCCCAGGACAAACCTTCCTTCCTGTCGGGTTCTCTAGGAGTAGAACTCAAAGTGAAGGGCGGGGGTCTTCTTGGTCTGGCATGATGAATGTTCTTGCTATTGGCTCTGCTTCCATACCCATCAAGTTCCTCCCATGAGCCACCAGGCATAGCTACACAACCTGCCAGGTTTGCATCAGATGCCACTGGGATCCTCCCCTCCCGTACCAGACTCTCCCCCTGAAGTGTCAGGCTCCTCCCCCTAAGTTTCCGGACAAGGAGTTTTGGAGACCTATGCTCCAGCAGTTACAGTCTGCAGGGTGTATTATTTATTTTTTTGGCTGCAGTTAGGCCAGAGGTAAGACAATGCAAACACCAACACTCCACTTCTGGCTCAAGATTGAAATCATCTACCTGTGGTGTAGGAACACAACATGGCCAGGAGCAGCTGTACACCCTGGAATTAATGGCCCCTCCCATGGCTGCATCTAGTTGGTGACTAACCAAGTCTAGATTATTTTTAATATCTGTGAAGATAGTCTATGTTAGAGATGGGTGAAACTTGCCCACCTCAGCTTGGAATGGGTTAGTCATTCTCTGCTGCCTTGGAAAATTCTTGTAAAAAGTATGGGCTTTCCCCAAGAATTCTCCAAAGCACAGAAAACAGTTTTAACAGATCTAAAGGCTCTCCTGCATTTCCTGTTCTCTGTACTAAAGTCTTCTGTGCTGGCTCAACCCCCTCACCCCTCACCCCACCCCCATTGTCCATGTCCATGAGAACCTGGGAATTGTAGTGTTTTAGTTTTCTTGTAATCAGGAGGTATAAAGAATTAGGCATAAAAGTCAGCAATGCAAGCTCTGAGCATGCTCAGAAACCTTCAGTGTCGAGTGAGGGACTGATGAGAAAAAACAGTCCTTCTCTTAACCCTGTAAATTGTAGATTTTAAATTCCTTTTGCTCAATGAGGGGGGAAAAAGTGCAGGGGTACTGCATTTCCCAGTGTTCTCATGTACTACCACAGCTTAGAAGCAGTCTTCAGTTTTAGCCTCAGCTGCTGCTCTGCCTGCCTGTGCGAAAGAGGAGAGGAAGGAAGCCTTTAAGAGCCAGCCTGAAATTTGGAAAGGGATTAGGTCAGCTGGTAGTGGCGGCGGGGATTTCCGAATTAAATGTCTATAATGCCATGATCCCAAGCTGGGTCGTACCATGTCCTTCTAGTTCCAGTGGGGTTGAATCTGGCTCCTAGTTAGTTAGTTGCTGCTTATTTTCACCACTCATCAGTACATTACGGAGGACTCTGATTTATAGAGCCTTGGAGATCCCTGGGAATGGCCGGTGAGGACAAGGGGGTAGAAAGGGATGCCGAGGTGAGTGGGGCCTCCGTGCTGTTTTGTTTCTGGTGCTTTTGCACATTTGTACGTATGTACGTATGTATAGAAGGCACAGTTCTCAGGTAAGCATAATGCAGATTAGTTGTATTTCAATAGACTATAATTTAGTATTAACAACCAGAGTGGTTAACATTTATCGAAAGGGTGGATTTTCTTTTTCTTTGGGGGATCTGTCTTTCAATATATGCTTCTGTATAGAATGATAGTTCTGATTCCTGAAACCACGAGGTTTTAATTAGATTATACCAGATTTAATTCAACGTGGAATCAAACTGCATACAGAGGTGCCCCAAATTTATCTCTCTCGCCACTGCTCTATTTTGAAATCTGTCCATAGCATTCGTTGACAGCTTTAGCGGCTACGAGTGTGAGCTATGAACCAAGGCATCACCAGTTCAGCTCTTATCAGGTCGCCTTAGGCAAGTCACCATTCCCTCAGGCCCACCCTGCCCCCCATATGAACAACACAAAGACTATATGCCATAATAACATGTGTCAGTCTTTAAGCAGCTACTGGACTGTGTGTTGCTTTTGCAGCAACAGACTAACAAGGCCATCCCTTGGAAATTTAAACATCTCCCCACCCACCCACTCACCCACAACACACATGCGCAGTATGAGGACAATACTAGCCTATCTTGAAGATGCACTGCAGGAGGACTTCTGTGGTGACCTGTGAGGTCGTGTGTCTGAACTGATTTGAAAGCACTTTGTCAATGCCAAGTATTATTTTTATACTCACTCCCAAATCTTTGCTTCTGCCTGCAAGCATACATCCCTGATCTTATTCTCAGTGTAACCTTCTCCTTCTCCTCTGCATAGAAACAAAGAAGCTCCAGCAAACGATGCTGAGTTTGCTGTGGCTACCCAAGAACCAAGCCCCTCCGAAGGCCACCTTGCATTGGACAAAGGCAAGGATGTCAGTCCGGCCGAGCAGGATGGCAATAGCCTAGACACAAGTGAGCAAGCGCTGTTGGGTGACCTGGCAAGGGAGGCGAGCAGGACTATCAGCAGGAGTGAACCTGATCTCTCCTCTATCACCGCCAACATGGAGAAAGCTACGGAGAGCACCACCATAATGATTGATGTTCAAGATTCCGCTGTGGTACAGAGTGAGGATCTGTCTCTTTTCTTGTTTGACGACACATCACAGTCTGTTATGGGGCCCTCAGGTCTGCCATTCAGGCCTGCCAGATATTCTCCTGTCCCTTTGCATGGGATGGGGGTCAGGGGCTCTCACAGGCTTGATGCATGCACAGCTCTTGATTTCTCTGCACTTAGTTTACTGAATGGCTGTTATCTGGGTGAATGAATGAATCTAACTCCATTGAAAAAACGTGCATTTGGAAGCGACCTGTGGAGATTTGAACGTTCTCTCTGTGGCATTATTGTATCTGCGATGACTTGAATCGCACATGCAAGATCACTCAAAGTGGATATGTGACTGTGAATGTGAATGAGAAACACAATTCTGATTCATGTTATAATAGAAAGTCAGCAACTGGTGCCCTTGGGGACCTGCCTAGCCCAATCCAGAAGTGAAAAAGAGTTATGACTATGGAAACCCTATTCGCTGAAAGCTACTTCACACACACACACACACACACACACACCCAGCTCCTTCTCACTGGCCCTCTGAATCATAGATTCGTGTGGACTAGGGATGTATGTGTTTTGTAAAATCCATTCCACCTGCATTTCCTGGATTATCAGGTGTCTTTCATTTCATCATCCATTCATTCATGGAATCGGATTTTTCCAATTTCCCAAATCTGCATTTGTGCAAATTCACAATTTGCACAAATTTGCACAAATTTACGCAGTCACATTTTTGTGACTGCGTAAATTTGCAGTCACAAAAATGTGCACCTCCCAATACACAAATCCCCAAAATGCACATGTTCATGCCTATGAGAGAAATGTGCATATTTGTCCAGTGGCTTTATTTTTAATTTTACATATTTTCCTGTGACAAAATTTGCGTAAAACTCTGGAAAGTAAAAAAAACCTGGCCCACAAGTCAACAGAATCCATGTGACTCAGGAAAAGTTGGTTCACTGCAAAATCCACAGGTTGGATTTATAGACACTGATTTGATTCTGTTGCGGAGTTCGCTAACATCCCTAGTTTGGACACAACAATAAACCATGGCTTAGTGTTAGAAGAATAAGCCATAGTGATCTTTGGGCTTAGGCACCGCCCCTCCCCTCTCCTCCTCCAGCATTGCCACAAGGAGGAGATTGGAAACCTCCACTTCCATTTAGATTAACTGTAGTTTAGTGTGTAATCCAAGTTCTATACACTGCGGTTAATCTTGACTTCAGTTATTTATTTATTTATTTATTATGTTTCTATAACACCCATTAGCTATAGCTCTCTGGGACGTTCACAAAACAAAATTTAAAACATAATAAAAATCCTATAAAAATCATAAGTTTAAAACACAATAAAACCAAAGCAGGAATAAAGATAAAAGCCAGCAGTAGTGCAAAGATCTAAAAAAAGCACGAATGTAACTTTTAAAAAAAATCTGAAGGGCTAAAAAAGTGAGGAAAATAAAAAGGTCTTTCCCTTGCACCAAAAATACCTCAATGTAGGCACCGTGTGAGCCTCTCTGGGTATGTCATCCTACATCCAGGGTGCCACTACCAAGAAATCCCTCTCCTTAGTAGCCACTCACCTAATTCAGTAGGAGCACCTGGAGAAGAGCCTCTGGGGATGGTCTTAGGGTCTTGGCAAGTATATATGGAAGGAGACTGTCCTTCAGGTAACCTGGCCCCAAGCCATTTAGGGCTTTGTCGGTTAATACCAGCACTTTGAATTGGGCTGGAAATGGACTGGTAGCCAGTGCAGATCATAAAGATCTGCCATAATATGATCATATCAGCCAGTCCCCATTAACAATTTTGCAGACCAGCTGAGGTTTCTGGACCGTTTTCAAAGGCAACCCCACATATAATGCATTGCAGTAATCCAAATGACAGTTTATCAGAGCATGGATAATTGTAGGTAGGCTATCTTTGTCCCCATGGGATCATAGTTGGTCTATCAGCCTTAGCTGAGAAAAAGTACTTGCTGCCACGAAGGCCACCTGTGCCTCCAGTCACAACGCTGGATCCTTTAGTGGGAGTGCAGCCTCCTCTGGAACAGGTTGATTATCACCCACTAACAGTACTTCTGCCTCATCTGTTTCGAGTCTCAACTTATTGGCTCTTATCCAGGTTCTCACCCTCCAGCTTTGTATACAACCCCACCTCATAAACTATGGTTTGAAGCTGGCTTGTTTCAACAAACTGTAGTTGGAATTAGCCACCATTCCTTCAGGCATCATGACGGGATGTGGTTCATAAAAAAGGGAAGGAATTGTTCCAAATTTGCTTGTGGCTTTGGCAAAGGGGGAGAGGAATGAATCCATATGGGGGACTAGGCTGATTCTTATCATGCGTATCCATGCCGTCACGTCCAAATGAGGCCTCAGAATGGGCAGGGCTGTAGCTCAGTGATGGAGCACATTCATTACATACTGGTGATCTCGGGTTCAATGCCCAGCACCTCCAAGCAGGGCCGGGAAAACTTCTGCCTGAAACTCTGGAGAGCTGCTGCCGCTCACGGTCAAGCGTACTGCGCTCAATGGATTGTTGGTCTGACTCAGTCTAAGGCGCCTTCCTATGGCCCTGTGAGTCAGAATCATGTTCAATCTGACCCAGTACGTCCTATTCTAATGGGTAACAGGTCTCAGGGGCTTTCTCTGCCCATCCTGTTCTTTAGAACTGGAAATATTGGGGTTGAACCTGGGACTTTTTTCTTCTTTGCATGCAACGCATGTGTTCTGCCACGGAGCTCTACCCTCGCTCAGCTCCCTCCATGTCACTTTTCTCATTAGCTAGGGTTCAGTTCTTGCTTCATCTCCTCTTCCTGCTTGCTTTTTTGGGGTCCTTCCTCCTTTTCCGTTCCATTTCTTTACCAAACGTTCAGTTCCTCTGTCTTTGGTAAAGCATTCTGAGTCATTTTCTGCACCGAATACAATCTTCTGGTGATGGACAATAGTGGACATTTATTCAAAGATGGTCTAAGTTGCTTTCATGGGTAGCAACTCGGGGCATCTGTACGAATTCTTGAGATGCCCTTAAACGTCTGAAGGATAGGATGGAGTGACAAAAACGGACCTTTTAATTTCTATTGATAAAATTTCGATGCTGTTATAAATTTCCTCTGTTAACTTCAAGAGCAGTTGCTGGATTTGTCCCAGGTGCAGGTAGAAGAAGTGTTCTGCATAGGTCGGAATTTTGCTATCCTTCCTTACCATGCAATTTATCAAGTATTTTTTTTAAAAAAATTAAAAATTCTCCCTGTTTGCAGGCAGCAAAATTGAGGGCACCATTTTCCTGAGTATTCTCTACAAAGAGGAGAAATTCTCCCAATAGTTTCTTGTGGACAGAGTTGTCCAGTAGAAGCTACAGAAGCATGATTTCTTTCTTTTTTCCAAAGCTTCTTTCATTTGCTCCTGTTGCTGCTGCAAGGAGCACCAATTGTATTGACAGTCTGGCTGACATTTTGCATCCCCCACAATGCTCCAGATGTAGCATTCCAGGATAATATGGGGTGGGGGGAGGGAATGGCAGTCACTACAAAAATGGCAGAGAATGTTCAAAGAATATTCGGCAAAATTACTGGATTTTTTCAGGGAGGAGGTAAACAAGAAAATGCTCAAATGTTCTCATTCAAATTTCTGATAAATTTTAGCTCAGTTCTAAAGAGTAGCATCTAAGGGCACAACCCTATCAGAATGACCAAAAGCCTCTGAACTTGGAAGCTTATGGCCATCCAATGTGGAGCAGGAGGAGATCACCTCCACATTCCTCCTGCTTTGCATTTTGGCTAGATGGGCTTTTCCGCCCACCAGGGGCTATACAGAACTGGAGGGAAGGGGGCTGGAGAGGACCAAGGATACATCGTAAGCTGGCCTCCCCATGCCTTCTTTCCCTCTTCTCCGAGATCGCCTTTGCGATCTCAAAGAGGCAGTCAGAGCAGTTCCTCTGTGCTGGTGGGGAGGGGAAGGGGAGTTTGGATTCCTGGCTCTGAGGTTGGAGCGCTGGCACCAACCTCAGAGCCAGGAATCTGAACTAGCCTATTGCCCCCCAGAATCTTTCTAGGGACCATAGGATTGCTCCCTCCATAATTTGGGGATTTATCAGTCAACTTCTGAATTAGGTATTTTAGATCTAGGAGCTGTTGGCGATAGGGTACTCAGTCCGGTAGGGGAGTTTCTTAGCATTCAGCCAAACTGCATTCTCCTGTCCATGACTTTAGAACGTCCCAGAAGAGTGTTCTCCTTCAGCTTCAAGGCGAGAGATTTTAAATACGGATATTAATTAAACAGCACTACCAAAAAGTGCCTCGTTAAAGCCACCTCTGTGTCTCTCTGCTTGACAGCCTCTCATGCTTTCTCCCTTTTTCCTTGTCCTCTCCTTCTAACAAACTGCACAACCAGGAGGTGAGAATGTAAAGCAGCCGTCACTGCTCACGCCTTTTCTGTAGAAGTGACATCCCCAGCGTGCCAGTGAAGAGGTGTTGGGTTTACACCTCGGCAGCCGTGGGAGGAAATATGAGGCAGGCCTGAGTGCATTCTGCGATTCCACGGGCGCGCAAGAAGAATGTGCAGAATGTGCACACAGTTCAGCTTTCTGAGGATCTCAACTTTAAAAAAAAAAAGAGAGAGAGAGACCATTTTCTAGGCCTTGCACTTAGATGAATGGGTACAGATGGTGATTTAACATGTACTCAGTAAGCTGCTATTTTGTACTGTTTTGCTATGTGAGGAGGAAATGCCACACATCTGGTCCTGATCTGAAATCCAGGAAAACTGCGGAAGTGGTAAATTCCTGCTCAATTCTCAGAAGGATAATATAGAGAAGCTCTTGACCAAGTGGTCCTATGAACAGCAGCCATCCAACCAAAGTGTGTGTGTGCAATGTCTGTTGAACTCTAGAAACCAGAATAAGCTAACTAAGATTTCAAGTGTTTGAGGGGCAGAGCTTCATTGTCTTGCAGCGCTCCTTGAGTAAGCAAGTACAAGAATAAGTTATGCAAGATAATAACAATTGCAGGAGAAAGTATTCAAATTACAGAGAGCAGAATGCATTTTTCTTGGCATCTAATTTGGATGGGCGGCATGCAGAATGTTGCTGTTGTCATTTAGCATAGAATATATACTGTCCTGGTACCAAGACTAGTCTTTGCAGCTGTTCAGCATGCAGTATTTGCTCTCCTGTTATGCAAGCCCTAATTTGGGGTGTGATTGGACGAAAAAGTTTTCGTCCTTCTGCCATGACCATTGCCAGCCCCACAAGGCTTCGTATCTGCTTAGGTTTCATTCCCAATTTTAATCAGGCTTAATTACATGTAACAGCCCACATTCTTCCCTCCCTGCTCTTGTCTCTCTTTCCCTTCCTCTCTTGTTTTCCCACTGCCTATTTTATTATATTGTAAGCTCCTAGGGAGCAGGGACCTGTCTACATTGCCTTTATATACTGATGTCACGGCATGAATAAAGAAGTGATCAGCTAAAGAACAAATTCAGCCCATTGTCTTCCACTCTCCGTGGATCCCAGTGTCGAATGTTTATTCAATGCGTATCTCTTCGCTAGCCAGAGCAGTAACAGGACTTGTTCATTTTACAGTTAGCAACAAGACAGATGGAGAGGCCAGCCCTTTGAAGGTGGCAGAGGCAAAGGAAGAGGAGGGCGTGGAGGCAGAGAAGAAGAAACGGAAAAAGGAGAAGAAGTCTGAGACGGGCAAACCTATGGTGCCCCACAGCTCCATGTTCATCTTCAGCACTACAAACCCGTGAGCTATATCGTCTAAGTCCTTTGCCTTGAATCGCTTATTACTTTTGTCTTCAAACTGTATTTTGGTGGATTCTGTTCCTTGGAAACTTATTACAAGCTCTGCACTGAGAAGATAGGTAATGAAAGACAGGTTTCCCTGAAATAAGGCTTGCCCATCACTATCCATCTTCCCCAGCAATGTGGCTCTTGGGATGCCATGCGTGCCATGGGCCATGGGTGACAGGACCCAGCATAAATCAAATGTGCATCCTGAAAATCCTCTGCAAGGGGTTCCATAGCAGACATGTTGAATTGGACAGGGGCTCTCCTAAAGATAAAATAAATTGAGAACTGAGTTCGAAGAGCTACAAAGATTCTTTTCAGGTCACAGGGGAGAAACAAGATCGGTGAGTTGCATGAATGGGAGGTGGGCGATCTCTAACTTTGAATCCCTTTGGTGTGGGAGGTGTTGTTGGTCATTTCAGCAATAATCCAGTGTTCTAGCCAAGGTCTTAAAACATATGCTGTTTCCACCCTTCAGTTTTAGACCCTTTGTAGAAGCTGTCAAATGGGAAGGGGCCATCGCTCCGTGGGACAGACTTTGCTTGACAAGGAGAAGGTCCCAGGTTTAATCTCTGGTGGCAGCTCCAGTTGAAAGGATCCAGCATTGGGTGATGGGAAGTAGCTCTGTCCAACTCTCTGGAGACTCACTGCCAGTCCGAGTATATAATTCTGGACTAGATCGAAAGGTAGTCTGGGCTAGTATAAGGCAGCTTTCTCTCTGCAAATCTGGTTCAATTCCTCTCTCCCCATATCTCTGGTGGTTTAAATATATAGTCTGAATGTATATAAATGTGGCTGATTAAAGATCAAGCCTAGGTCCAATAAAGGGTCTTGGGTAAGCAGAGTCAGGGAAGATCTTGAAGAGCCACTGCCGGTCAGAAGCCAGTCAAGAGGACTGAGCTAGGTGGACTGATGTATAAGGCAGATTCGTACAGTCAGAGATGTTCAACAGGTATGAATTGCAAAGCCACTTCTGAGGTTTTGCAATTGTGTCTTGTCTTGGAGCTAGCTGTGTGTGGTATTATTTAAAACATTTCTTGGCCACCTTTCAGGGCAGAAGCCCTCCCAAGATGGCTTACAACAATAATTTTTAAGTAACTGATTTCTGTAGAAAAAAACTAAAATATTAATTGTATTGTTAATAACCTCCCCTATGATATAAGATCTAAGTGCTTTTCTCGTTTATCCACTGAAATATGTCAATTTTAGGGTAACTGAAGCTACGATATAGTGACACACTCAAGCCAGTAAATGACTCTCTAGCTGAGGCCTCCCAGATCTCCCAGATCTAAATCCAGCATACTTTCTACTAGAACAGAGATCGGGAGACTATTTTCTTCTGTTGAGGGCTGCATTCCTTCGGGAATAATCTGTCAGAGGCCACATGCCAGTCATGGCAGAACCAGCAATGGGTGGGGCAAGAGCCAATGTGGGTGGGGCTACCACTTCTCTCTCTCTCTCTCTCTCTCTCTCTCTCTCTCTCTCTCTCTCTCTTTCCCTTCCTCCCCACCCAATGGGTTGCTGGGGCAGGGACAGATTGCTCCTGCCAGAGGCCTGGACCCTTGCAGAGCCAGGGGTCACAAGTTGCCCATCCCTGTATTAGCCCATTCCCCCCCCCCATATTTTGCTGCATGCAGCCTCTCCAACCCTGGATCCATTCTATCCCTTCATGTACTTATTCTCCTTCCCACGCATCAATCGCCTCTCTTCCTTTTCCCAGTGAGTGGCATAGAGGAGGTGGTAATCACTGAGTGAGAGAGAGAGAGAGAGAGAGCATAGGAAAGCTCCTGTATTTTTAAAAAATGTATACAAAGTCACTTTTCAGCCTTATCTAAACTAGATAAGATGAAGTACTCCTATTAAATCTGATTTAGCCCCACTATCATCATCAGGTTGGAGTCATGTGGCCAGTTTCTCCTACAACGCAGGGCATCAAATATGTTGGAGTAGATCATGCATGAGACTTGCACTCAATGGACCTGGGTTCGAACCATCATTCAGCTATTACTTTGCTCTGGTTAAAGTTGTTGTTGTTGTTACTTTTATTTATTTATTAACTTGGATTTATGTTGAATTTTTCTGGGAGGTTCACACATAACTGCATTCTCTCAGAATGCAGCAGCACAAAGTTGGATCCCCACTACTGCCAAAATGGGGCTTTTCCCTCTGCTATGAGGCCAGGTCACCAAAGACGTGTTTCACCTGGAACTCATTTTATTCATTTATGTGTTTATTATTCAGATTTATATACTGCTTTCCACAGAGACACCATTTCAGGATAACTCTAATGTGATGATTCACATATCATCATAGCACCCTACCTTTCCACAAAGGAGCTCACTGGCATACATGTGGATATCCTATTTTATCTTCATAACAATTTTATAAAGAAGGTTAGGCTGAGAAAAAGTGGTGTTTTTTTTCATTGTAAACCACCCAGAAAAATATATATATTGGGCAATATATAAATATTGCTTTAAAAATAAATAAAAGTTGCTAGGCTAAATGTGTTTTAAGAGCTGGTGCAGTGTAATGGTTAATTATGAAAGCTGTGAGTTAGGAGGTCTGCTAGTTCCAGTCTTACTTCTTCCATGATACAAAGCCCCACAGCTGCACTATGGAGATGGTAACACTGACTTACCTAAATGGCATTATTAGAAACCGTGTTTAAATTGAAGGGCAGTAACTAACTGTGCCATTCTGCCAGGACAAATGATGATGCATTAGCAGAAGCTAAATTTACACAAACGTGGTTGCACACGCTCTTCTGCAGTGGATTCGCCGGAACTCCACTAGCGCAGTTCAAGTTTGCAGAATGACACAATGGGATACTGTCTGAAGTTTGTGTTTTATTTAGCTGCTGGGATGATATTAATTGCTAGGTTGGGAATTGCAGCCCTAATCTGTATTGGCGGGGGATGGGGGTGCCGTTCATTGCAAAGAAAGTCTGGGATTGGTGGGCAGGCTGTTGTATTGGGAAGCTCGTCCACCATTACTGATGTTCTCATTGAAGAACTTCAATAAGCTTTTGAGGGACCTCAGGATTCCCACACACGTCATTGGAAAACTACTGGCAAGAGAAAGAAGGGTTGCCAAAAGAAGACATGCCATTAAGCAGAGATGGGCAGTAAGTGGGAAGTGAACCAAGACAAAATTGAGGTGAACTGGAAGCCTGTCTTTTAATTTTACCGTGGAAAGGTTTGAGGAGCAAATTATACTGAGCTCCCGTTAGAGAGTGATTGTGAAGATTACCGAGCGCATGTGTGTGAATTGCTCAGAAAACTCTGAAATGGCGTATAAATGCCAAGTTCTCCTGCACGCTTCGACCAGGACTGCAGATGACCAGAACCGCGTGTGGCTTCTGTGGCAACGCAGCGGCCATTTCAGTGACCCCTTTATCTTGCTTTCCTGACAGAATCCGAAGGGCCTGCCATTACATCGTCAACTTGCGCTATTTTGAAATGTGCATCCTTCTGGTGATCGCAGCAAGCAGCGTTGCCTTGGCGGCTGAGGACCCTGTCCTGACCAACTCGGAGAGGAATAAAGTGATTACTCCGTTTCTTGACAATTCTGCCTTGCCGTGAGGGACTAATGTAAATGAATCCCAACCCTATGCACATTTAAGCAGTCCAACACGGAGCTTCCGAATGAAGAGCTCAGAGGACTCGCAGCTCTTGCTGGGCTGTATTGTAGCTGGGTGTATATATATATATATATATATATATACGCACACCTAGCAAGTAAAAGAGAGAGGTTCTGTTCTAACCCTCTCTCTGACAGGCTGGTATCTGAATGGTACAGTCCAGGAAAAATTGAACCACATGCTTCTTCTGCTTATATGTCGTGGCTCATAGCGAGAGGCAGAAAAGTAGCTTTGCTCAGTTGTAATGATGGGATGTATTCTCCAGAGTGTTTCTGTTCTGTTCTGTCAGCAAGATTATTGACATTGAGTGCCTCAATCTATCTATCCATCTAAAATTATTTCTAGTTCCCCTTTGAGGGTAGAGCACAGTTTGTTTCTACACAAAAGTGCAAAAGCTTGTCTTTACCCTCCAGTCTTGTAGTCTGTGGTGACCTAGGTCGGAAGTTCTCACAAGAGCAGCTTCCATGTGGATCAAACTATGGAATAATAGCAGATCTCTCTGCACGGTGGGAGGGAAATAGTTGTATAAGTCCACCTTGAGCGAACCATTATGTGGGCAGATAGCTGTCATTGCTATTACACACCCATTAAGTACCAAATTGGACTCTGTTGAACTTGGTCCAACCTCTGACTAGAAAAGGGATGAAATGTTGAGACAAGGATGGATAAGAGTTTTCTTATGGTCAGTGGAGAAAAAAGAGATTGCCAGCAACAACGTGAACCCTTGTAGTTGTTGGACACTGCTTCTGTGCATTTGAGGCAAAACAAAGGTGAAGTAAGGAGAAGACTGTTTGTATTGAAGAAGGACACGTTTTCTAGATGCTGAGATCAGCCTGCAAGCGTCACCCAGAAGGTGCTATCTGGGTCAAGGAGTAGCAGCTGACACCCTCCAGCCTATGATTGCAAAGAGATTTTCTATGCGACTGTAGCTTGCCTCCTGGTAGCTTCCTCCTTTGCATGGCTCCTGTGCATCTCATGGGCCCTGCGTTGGGCCTGAGCCCTGACAGAAGTCAGGGGAAGGTGGAAAATTAACAGGGAAGAAATTAACTAAAATGAAGTTGTCTTGAAGAGCAGAATAGCGGGGAGAGAAAAGGAAAGAAGAGAAAATGGAACCAGGGGGAGCTGAGAGCGGGGAAGGCAGGTGGGGATGAGTGTACATCTTATTTTTACTTCCTGTACTGCAGGAGTTTGGAACGTCTGACTTGCCTTATTTAAAATATAAAAAGATAGCAGTTGCACTGCTGAGACAGTTAATGCTTGGTCTCAGCTTCCTATCTTTGGTCCTAAAGTCAGTAATTAGTTAGCCAGTGTGAGTAGCAAATTAGCTTGGAGGGAGGAATTCTGCTCTTAATGCCAGGGTGGGTTGTGTTAGGACTTGGGAAGTCACAGCAGTACCGATTCCTGCAACCAAGGCTTCCAGATCATCTGTTCCTAGACACAGTGAGGATAAGATATTTAAAAATGGCATTTCTCAGCTTGTGGACAAGTGGGTTAAAAGGATATACAAGTTGCGTGTGTGGGCTACACTTTGGGTAGCTCCAGCTAGTGCCTCTATAAGAGCACTTCGCTGATCGCTGCCGGATGGTGTCAGAGGGAAAGCTGGACGTAGGAGGCAGTATTGCCTCTGTATGCCAGTTACTGGGGAACTCGAGAGCAGGAGGGTGCTAAAGTGCATTCATGCCCTGCTTGTGGGCATTCCACTGGAACATCTGGTAGACCACTGTGGGGATAGAATGCTGGACTTGAAAAGCTTTTGGTCTGAGCAGCAGGGCTCTTCTCATGTTCTTATGTTGATAAGAAAGAAAGCTAAGGGCAAAAAGGTGCAGGGAATTGTCAAATAGACCGGATGGATGAAAGCCAGTCTGCAGAAAGCACAACAGGCTTAAGATAGAGCCCAAGAGCTGGAAGTGTTGATTGGCCTGCCAGCTAGGGTTACCAACCTTTGAACCAGCTCCTGTAATCTTTGTTTTACCAGCAGTTGATAATGAGCTTTCCTACACAAGGCATTTATTGTGCGCTTGTCCTGCCTTATTCACGGTTGTTAATGGTTTCTTTAGATGACATCATGACCCTCTAGTTTCACTTTTGTTTTTTAAAAGCACTCTCCTGGGGGTTTTAGAGCTAGGGAAATGGTGTGTTGAGTTTTTCTGTTAATCCGCTGTATCTACTTTCGGTTTTGTTGCTGAATTGAGATCCACACACTTCAGGAAGAGCATTTCTTTCCGGCTTTTCCACTACATAACCTCTAGGTGGCACTGTGGTATAAAGGAATAGCACTAGTGCAAAAGTGTGTGTGTGGGGGGGGGGGGGTTGCTTCCAGAAATAATACTGGGTTTTCCCTGCACTAAAAACACTTGGAGAAAGTGCTGTTTAAAAACAAAAGTGAAATTGGAGGGGCACAATGTCTTCTAAAGAACCTGTAAACAAGCATTAGTAGGAAATGATGAGCGCACAATAAATGCCTCATGTAGAAAAGCTCATTACTTGTGAAAGCAAATGAAAACATATTTTCCTACTTGTGTAATTGCAATATTCCGCTATAGCACAGTACCACGTAGAGGTTATGTAGTGGGAAAGCAGGAAAAGAAAAGCTCTTTGTGTAGAGCTAGATCTCACTTCTGCGACGAAACCAAAAGTAGATATAGCAGATTAATAGCCTCACGTGGGAAAGCTCAATGTTTAGCTCAATGCCATGATCACCTACAGATGTCAGCATATAAAAGACAGGAGCAGGTCAGATTTTTGGTTGTGATAGTTGGTTTTTCTTGCCCCTGCCATTTTTTAAATCCTACTGCAACTTTGCCTGCCTCTTAATGGAAGCTGGAACCAGAGAGTTCAGGTCTCCTCAGGGAAGCCTGCATTCTATGGCAGGGGAGGGCCAAGGTGAAGTTATTCCTAATAGATGGTAATTCAGGCCTTCATTTGTTTCCCCTTTCCCCTTCAGTGCAAGAATTAAAGTTGTTGTTCATTCATAATTTTTATATGCATTTCATGTTTTAGGAGCTCAAAAGCCCATGCTACTTATATATGTGAGAGTTCTCATCAAAAATATATCCTTCCGCCTCTCATTCATCTTTGCAGGTCCTGAGATATTTTGATTATGTTTTCACTGGCGTGTTCACCTTTGAGATGGTTATTAAGGTAAGAACCCAGCGGGGAGTGTTTGCATAAATGAATGGAAAGATTTGAGGCTTCATAGTCATACATAGCACTTTTCCATCACTCCTCAGTAAAAGGTCAACATCCAGCCTCAATGTTTTCTGCTGGCACTTGGGAGATATTCTCAACGTGGTCCTCCAAACATTTTTCCTATAAAAAGAAGTGATCTTTGCGAAACACTATTTCAGTAAATGGGGGCAGCTGCTAGGGTCTTCAGTCACAGGTAGACTCAGGCCTTGCAGGAACTGGGCTGGAGTTAGATCCTTCGGTCTTTGATAATCCCATGAGCCTTCTTAGGCCTGACACTGCTGGGCTGTGATCGCCCTGCCCTTTCCTGTTCCTCTGTCAACTTCCCCTCCCTGTCAGCCGACTTTGTCAGGGCAACAGAACCCCGTCCTCTGCTCTGCCCCTCCCTCTTTCTGCTATGTTTCCTTATTACTGCAAGCCTTTTCCTCGCTCTCTGGCCCTGGCAGCCCCACTGCCTGCTTCCCTCTTCTGGGAACAGGAATCAGCCTGCTTTTCTGACCGATGGCTTTGCCTTGCCCGTCGGTTAATGTCAGGGCCCAATTGTGTGGGACTAAAGCAGCATGACAGGAGGCCTCTCTTTTCAAACCAGTCCTCTCTATGTATGCTTATATGCAGGGATCCCCAACGTGGCACCCATGGAGACCTCCAACGGCACCCACAAAGCTCTCCACTCTGTGCCCACTTCTAAAGGGCCTTTTTAAAGACAAAGACCTGGGAAATGTTAGGGTCGTCTTCTTTCTCTCCCCGCTCCCCCTTTCCCTTGCTATTTCCCCCTCTCTCCCAGCCTCTAGCTTTGCTATTGCTCTCACCCGGACCACCTCTTTAGCTCACATTTGACCAGCCAGGTCCCCCGTGGCAGTCATTATGTGACTAGCCACATTCTCCATGGCAGCCATGGAGAAACCCAACTGTGGTCACAGGTCCAAAACAGTTGGGGACCCCTGTAAGTATGTATTCATAGGCCTTCTCTGATTACTTGGCATGGTGAAGTCTAATGTTTGAAACCCAATACAAGTTATCTGGGAGGGGGATAATGCGGAAGAGTTTTGTAGCATAAAAAAGTGGGTTTTATCCATGCACAATCTATCTTTCTCTACAGTTAGTTGAGTCTGCCCAAATCAGGCTGGACAAGATAAATCGTGGCTGAGTTCTTGGTGTGATTTCGGTTTACACTGACAAGTTTTATGACTTCCTTTTTGTGGGTGGCGAGTGTTGGGCCTCAGTGAGAACAGAACGTGAAGCTGTTTCTTGAGCAACAGAAAATTGGATACACCCCCCTCTTTTCTTACTTTTTTTTCTAGCAGGATCTTTTGCGCAGCCCTGTCATGTCTCAAATGTCACTCCCACAGAGCAGAACTTCTAAAATTAGGCACCAGATTGATGTTTGGGAAGCTAAATTGGCATTCTGTTGTGCATGTGTGTGTGTGTGTGTGTGTGTGTGTGTGTGGTGTTGTTTTTTAAAAAATCTGGTAGGGCTGAAAAAGTTTATCAAGTGCAGGATCATTTTCTACAGGCATTATGCAAATATGGATTTTCTACGGCATGATAGACCTAGGGAATGAACCTCAAGGCCTCTCCGCATAAGGAGAACCAACCCAAAGGTCAATCTGGTAAATCAATTTTGTTTCCAAGAGTGGCCAACTGGATGCCTCCAGGGAAGCCACAAGCAAGCCTCTCCTCCCTTTGTCACTCAGCAATTGGTGTTCAGAGCTAGATCATCTCTGAATATAGAGGTCCCATTTCCATTTAGCTGTCATGTCTTATACCTACCCATAGATGTACCATCCATGAAGTTGTCCAGTCTTTTTCTTTTGGAGTCATATCAGCGAGTGGCTATCACTCGCTGTTGACTCCTTGAGCAGGATCCAATGGTAGTCCTAACATAAACTAGGCCTATTGACTTCAGTGGTTCTACTCTGTGTAGGAGTACGATTGAATACTGCCTCTTCTACCCTGACCTGGCATCAATACATGGCATACGCAGGACCCCAGAGGACTTCATTTGCCCATAGTAATGTCAACAAACAGCCAAATCTGACATAAAAAAATAATCATAGAACCATAGAATACTGTAGTAGAGTTGGAAGGGGCCTCTGAGGCCATGGTGTCCAACCCCCTGCTCAATGCAGGAATCCACCTTAAAGCATCCCTGACAGATGGTTGTCCAGCTGCCTCTTGAAGGCCTCTAATGTGGCAGAGTCCACCACCTCCCTAGGTCATTGGCTCCATCGTCTTATTGCTCTAACAGTCAGGAAGTTTTTCCTGATGTCCAGCTGGAATCTGGCTTCCTGTAATTATTCCATGTCCTGCATTCTGGGATTATCGAGAAGAGATCCTGGCCCTCCTCCTCTGTGTGACAACCACCTTTCAAGTCATAATGTTGTGACTAGGGGCGGGCCAAAGTGAGACGCCTCCCACATTTTCCCCACCCCATTCAGAGGGGAGGAGAGTCTGGCAATTTTTCAGGGGGAGAAACTGGGCAAAAGTTTGGGGGCTGCTTCCTAGTGGGGATGCAATGCTGCTGGTCGTAGCCTTTCCTCCCCTTTTTGGTGGAGGCGCTGTTGCCTCTTTAGTAGCCGTGATGCTGCTTTCAGCATCTGCCACATTGGGGGCTGTTGTTTGTCCTCCCCCAGTGCCTTCGGAATAACATGGATCCTGAAGTAGCACCTTTCCAAAGGCGTTTGGGGGCAGGAAGAGGGAGGAATGGTGTTTGCCAGGTGTTTAGATCTCTTCCATTCCTTTGACTAAATTGCCTCCATCTTTTCCACAGATGATAGACCAGGGATTAATACTGCAGGATGGCTCCTATTTCCGGGATCTCTGGAACATCTTGGATTTCATTGTGGTGGTCGGAGCACTGATGGCTTTTGCCTTGGCGTAAGTGTCGTCCACGTTTAAGGACCTTTTCCTGCTCTGTTCAGACCCTCAGAGAATAACAGATTCACAACATAGAAGTACAAAGAGTGGGAAAACCACAGGAACCTGAAAGTATCAGTGGGAAAATAATTGTGTGCCCCTAAATTATGAAATACATCCTGTTTACTGATTTATTTATTTATTTATTGCAGTTCTATACTGCCCAATAGCCGAAGCTCTCAGGGCAGTTCATATAAACATATTTTGTATAAACTTTGTAACTTTGTATAAACATACGAAGTTACAAATTGTAATCAAGGACTGGTGATTCAAAAAGTTCTGATGGGTATATGGCACACTCCCACTTTTGAATAATCTTTTCCATTTAAGTCCTTTCAACTCACACTGATAAATAATGAATCCTGGCATGAATATCCAACTCTCAGCTGATTGTGCAAGGTTATCAACAGAATGCAAGTGCAAATTTTCTCTCAGGGTTTTCTATAGGGCTGTGCACGGACCCCCCGATCCAATACGGATCCCGATCTGTCAGGTCCAGATTGGGCCCGATCCAAGTCGGATCGGGTCTGATCCAGATCCGCATTTACCGGTTGCAGCGGGTGACATCATCACCCGACGCAGGCGGGAACTGCGGTGGCACACAGCGAGGAGGGGACGACACGGAGGAGGCATCAGGTAAGTAGGGAGAGTGGGGAGAGGGAGGGGGAGAGCGGGAGGGAGTGCTGTGCACGGATCCAAATCGGATCCGATATAGCCCGATCCGGCTCCAATCCGGAAGGCCCAGATCCACTCTGGATTTGGGATCCTGATCCGTGCACAGCCCTAATTTTCTATATTGATGAGCTAATGCCTGATGGCAATAAGAGTAATGTCCACACATGAAATGCACAATGAGCTCTAGATGGCGATATATCCATGTGAACTAACTGGTCACCTATTTATACTAGGAGCTCCATCAGAATGAGGGTTTTATTGCACTCTTGTTACTGGGCACTCACGAATTTTCACAAGTCCCTCACATGACGTCGTCTGCCTCCCACGCACCTCCCACCCCTTCTAGCCTTCTTTGCGCCACAAAAAACTGCTTGTGACTGGGCGTGCATGGATTTTCCCAGGCCCCTCTCATTACATTGTCTACCCGCCCCTTCTAGCCTTCTTTGCGCCACAAAAAAACACCCCAGTAAGTCTGACTCATTTTTAAAGATGGAAGTTGTCAGATTCTTGTCGTTTTTCCACCCTTTGTACTTCTGTATTTGGACCCTCCCTTTTGGAATAACTCTCACATAGTTCAGGGTCATGTGGCTAATGTCATTCTGGCTCAGGAATTCCCCGTCAACCAAAGGAGCATCCCTGATACCTACGCTTGCCTGGGGTTTAGCCATAGGGGGAAAAGATGTTTGTAATATGATGAAATTGACAGTGGAGAAACTGTGCGTGGGGGAAGCAAATACGATACAAGACACAAGATTACATGGACATGAATCTGGAAAAAGAAGGGCTGTCCAAGGCTGTCCCCTATATTTAGACCTGTTTTGCCTTTAGAACAGCCTTCCCAACTGCTGCCCTCTATATGTTTTGGCTTATAACACCCAGCATTCCTGACCATTGACCATGCTAGCTGGGGCTGATGGGAGTTGAAATCCAAAACATCTGGAGGGCACCAAGTTGGAAAGGACTGCCCTGTGACATAGGCAGTAGTAATAAAGAAGAGAATGCCCTCACATGCACAAGCTGAGCCCCACTTGCACTTATACCCTGTGCCCCACACATTCCTTTATTCCCCTTTTCGTTTATCCAACCAACCACACCCTATCCTACCACACATAGGCTGATGCTCAGTTATCCCTTCACCCCCAGAACACAAGCAAACTGCCCTTCTAGGGTTGCCCAATCTTATTGTTTAAAATTCACATTTGTACTTCTGAAATATGTTCCATCAATTAAAAATCACCATGTTTAGTATTTCAGCTCCATTGGCCATGCAGGTAAGATCTGAGTCTCCAAAACCTGATCAGTCTTGATCACTTTTTCTGGTGTATCCTACAAATTTAAACCACTTCAAAACACGTTTAAATGTCATGGCTTACCTTCAAGGAGCCCGGAGGAATGGCATTTTGTGAGAGTCCCTCCTGTGGGATCCCAGTGCTCTGGATACCTTGAGGGAAAGCCATGGAAAATCAATCACTGTATATGTCTATAGTGTGGATGTTTGTCGTAACTACGCTGTGCTTGTAATTCATGACCCAAAACCTCGAGGGCTGGATTGGGTTGGGTTTCGTTTGGTTTCAGGGATAAATAAAGAAGCAGATGGGTGGATGGGTGTGCATAAATCAAGCTGTGGCCCTCAGCCTGATTTCATGCTGAGGGCCACAGCATGAAATCAGTTCTCAAAGGCCTCTGTACATTATCAGACCCATCTGGCTCTTCCCTGGCAGCCCAGTGAACAGAGAGAAAGGAGAGAGAGAAAGGGGTAGCAGTAAGAGAAAAGACAGCAGATTCCCCATGAGGGAACGTGACCCTCAACAGAAAAATGGTTGCTCAGCGCTGGCTTAAAATCTTTCCCTACTTGCTACTTCTCCACTACAAATTGCCCCCACCCAAGAGCTCCATACTTGTATTTACCCTAACAACCCATTCTGCATTTGGACTCTGCCGTACGTGTGTGCAGATATACGCAGAGTTTTGTTTTGGCTTCCTTGTATTCAGGGGGCATGATGTGTCAGCATGCCCCAAATAATCATTTGTCTGGAAACATACAAAGGACCGTTTCACATTGCCCTTTGGTCCAAACTGGGCATGATTAGGAAGATCCATGATTAGGATCTCCTGCAGCTGTTAGCAGCCCCAAATAGCTGCTTGCTTTAAAGATGGGGGAATGGCAGCCGTTCACACCTTCCTGATGAATGCGCATGTACTGTACACTTTGCCTAGGTGTACACGGAATTCTAAAAAAATAGACTGAATTGGCCAATAGTACATGGAATCAAGGTAAGAGAAGCAAGTGGGCTCTGGGAGTGGAATGTCGGGATATCCGGGCTGTAAAATGGGATTCTTGCTCTTCTCAGATGCAAACCTTCTTCCAACAGTCTCCTCCTTGTTCCTTTGCTCTCTGCTGATGGCCCATTTCCTGTTCTTTCCTGTTTTCTTTCCATCTGTCTATCGATCTGCCTTTGTGACTGTACATCTGGGCCTTTACCCACAGGAATGCTTTGGGGTAATTATCCTTTTTTGTTTCTCTTTCGGGGATACAAATGAGGGAAATAGGGCTTGAGGGGAAGAACCTAGTTTGCTTATCTGTCTGTCGCATTACTTTCAATTCACATAGACTCATTTGAGAAAAGTGCCTTGTGCGTTTGCTATCCAAAGACACAATGTAACTGCTACTTGGAGAAGGTTCAGATTCTAATATGTGCTTTCTGGGTCAATATAATTATGAAGCATTCTGTACAGTAAAAGCCAATCAAAACCAATAGTCCTGTTAGAGCTAGAGCATTGTTTAGCCTACATCAACTGTGCAGCTGAGCTGTGTATTAAGGTCTTTTACCTCATATGATCCTTTTAAGACTTCTCAAAGTGTCCACTTCCTGCAGCTAGTCACGATGCTGTACTGGAATGGAGGTACAAGACGGCCCATGTAAGGAATAACTTTGCCCCTGTGGGTACAGATGTGATATAATATTTGAGTAATTTTTTTACTGACATGCCTATTGTATAAAAGGACTGGTTGGATGGTCTCATTTCAAGCCTTTGCAGAAGAAATACTAGTAGCAGTAGTGCAATATGGCAGTTTCTGTCCATATGGCTAATAATTTTAGAGCCAAGTTCTTGAAAATTAACACCGTTTTGTTTTTATTTCTCTTGCATTGCACAGCAGGAGTGGGGAACCGGTTTGGGGGAGGGCGCAGATAACCTTCATGGGTGAACGATGCCAGTGGACAAAGCCAGGCCCCCTTACGTCATTTGGTGCCCAGCTGAATCACCAGCTAGGGTTTAAGCCAAGAGGCCAGCTTTGATGCATGCTGGCTTTCTGGGGCAATCCAGCATGCAGGGAAGCTCCCCTGACTGAAGAGCCAGATGGAAGAGGGCTCCTCCAGCTGGCGCCTTGGTGAGGGTGGCTTCACTGTATGCAGACTTTCCCCTGTGCCAAATCCTCTTCAGCAGCCCCCACAAACGGGCAGGGTTTGGGGGAGAGGGAGGGGCTTCGGGGAGGGGAGAGAGGCCTCATTCAGGGTCCCGCCGGCCAGATGGGCCAGGCTGGCAGGCCAAATTGGCTCATAGTCCAGAGGTTCGCCAGCGATGGGGAAGGCAACTTGCCAAGACATGAGCTCCTCTTGCTAGACATGAGCTCCTCTTACTCAGGGGGTGCCATTTCAGGTCCCATTGGCGTGCTGAGGGAGCAAAGAGGAGGGTGTGATTCCATGCTTTCCCTTATAAAGCTGCAGCAAACACCTGGGGCCTGAGGCGGTTTTCAGTACTGAGCAGTAGCGGAGGCAGGTGGGGGCTCCAAGACGTGTGTGTGTGGGGGGTGTCCTTCCCCTTCAGCTGCCTCCAGTAGTGCCGGGTTTCAAAGCTTCACAACCTGCATTGGCAGCTGTAAAGGAGAAATGCATCTCTGGGCTGCCCGGCCATAACCTTGTTCTGGATGTGTTCAAGAGCAAATGGCCAACATTCAGCGTTCCGTCTCCAAATCAAGTTAATCACGACTCATTCCATTTGTTATCCTACAGAGTAACTGTGACTGAACTGAAACTTAAGGAGAGAATACCCCACCCTCGCCCCACCACAGCAGATCCGAACCCAGCAAAATCCAGAGCAAAGGTTGCAACCTGTGCCCTCTCCCTTTTCCCAGTACCTGAGCTTTGTTTTGAAAATGTGGCTCATCTTCCAACATTGTTCAAAGCTGCCACAAGAAGGCAAAACGTTTTTGTTCTCATTTGCCCTAAACAATAGAATGAAATTGCAGGGAGGTACTTTTTAGGTCACATATTCCAAGAAACAGTGTAAGTGTGAGACAGATTTTCGACAAAAGCTATACATTTCCCTTTGTTAGAAATCCAAACTAGATGCTTCCCAGTTTATAACTGAATGAGACAAGGGCCCCCTCCACAAGAATGCGCCTTTGCGCCTGGTTCCGCGATTATGCGCATTATCGCGGAGGCGCATTTACTCACAATCCCTCTGCACGGGAGGCGGCGGGAAGCGGCGAAGCGCATTAAAAGATGCCCAAAAAGCGCTTTCCAGGTAGTTAATGCGCATAATCGCTTGTTCACACAGCGAAAATGCGCTTTAACGGCCGGAGCAAAATAAAAGTCGCTATTTAACGCGCGTTCGAAAATGCGCATTATCGGGGAGATAACGCGCCTGTACGCCCGTTTTGCGCTCCGCTCGTGTGTAGGTAAAATTTATAATGAGCCTTCAAGGCTCATTAAACGCCCCGTGTGGAGGAGGCCAAGATTACTCTTGAAAGTAGGGTGGCCACTCGAACCCTGGCAATACGCAGGGCAGGAGAGGACACAATGTTGCCTGCTATTTATTGCCCTGTGGTCATTTATATGCATAGATGTACATTCATAAATAACCAATAGCATTTAAATAGGAACACGATGCTCACCATAGTAGGGGAAGACTGTAGCCGGGTGACCTGTCTGTCAGCTTTCCAGTTAAAAGGAGGACCATAGTGAACAGGCCATGGGGCTGGGGGGTGTCTGGTAATATATGTTACGGGCAAGTGGAGGGGTGCCTTCTATGCCCCCCCTCCTTTCCCAGAATTTGACTCGTTCCCTCTTTTTTTCTTCGAGAGAAAAATTTAAAAAGTTGTGTGCATGAGAGGCAGTTTCTTCTGCTTGGTTGCTGCTACGTGTGACTGCACACTTTTAGTACAACTCAAAATTTCACAGGCGTGTTGAAGAAAATCTGCACAGAGGCTAGGAAGGAAATTGTCTGCAGTGCCTTCTGTACGAGAATGGGCAGAATAGCTGCCCTCCGAGCCCTTTCCAGAGGGAAATTAAAAAAGGAGCGTGCAGCCAAGACAGCAGTGGGTAATCTAACAGAAGCAAGCAAGCGGAAAGGGCTGCGGCTATGCTGGCAGGACTTAGCTGGCTAAAGCAACGGCTTGCTCTTGAGGTCACTGCCAGAAGTACACGGTTAAAACGAAACAGTTTTCACAATCATCTATTTCACATGATGCACGGCGGTTTTGTATATCCTTTTCCCCTTGCATCCGCTGTTCACAGAGCTGTGCTCGTGAGAAGGGATCCCTGCAGTGCAGCATTCACCACTTCCCACGATGGCTGGAATTATGGGACACATCTGGAGGGCACCAGGTTGGGGAAAGCTGCCCTAGGGATTTATTGAGCTCTTTCCATCCTCCCCTGCCAGCCTTCATCCCAGTATACATGCTGCTGGCCACACTGTTCCATGCCCGGCCACTGCCTTAAATGGGGGTGGGGGTGGGGGAAAATCCATGCTTTCCACAGAAGATGCATAAGGTCATAAGATCAGAAACGGGCCTCTCTAGTCCAGCATTCTGTTGCCACAGTGCCCAGCCAGATGCCCTGATAATGTTGACAGCCTTCCAACGTCAGGGAAGGCGCTCCATATGTGTGACAATTGTACCATTTGACTCCTGGCATTTTGACAAAGCATGTTTAATCTGTTCAATGGAATCTCAGGCCTTTCCCTCATGCTTAGCCAAACTTTCCCCTGAATTCTGGTTTTCCTTACTAATCTTTGTTCCATCTCCAATTTACCATGCGATCTGGAGGAGGCCAAGCAAAAATTAGCCCTGTCTTTTGAGTCTAATTAATATAGCTGGCTCTCGAATCAAAGAAATGAACTATATTGCTCAAAAAACATTATAAAACAGACTAGGAATAATACTTGAGGGGAGGATAGACCACAACTATGACTGTGCATTGATTAACCATTTTAACCATTTCATAAATGATCTGGAATTAGGAGTGAGCAGTGAAGAGGCCAAGTTTGCTGATAACAAATTATGACACCAAATTACTTAAGGTGTCATACCAGGCGAAATATAAAGTGTTGGTTATTACCTTTAAAGCCCTACATGGTTTGGGTCCAGGTTACCTGCGGGATCGCCTTCTCCCATACAATCCGCCCCGCACGCTCAAGTCCTCTGGGAAGAACTTACTGCAGTCGGCCAAGACTAGGCTGACAACCGTTACCCAGAGGACCTTTTCTTCTGCCGCTTCCAGACTGTGGAATGACCTGCCGGAGGAGACTCATCAACTTTACAGTCTTTTAGAATTTAAGAAAGCCATAAAGACTGTTCTCTTCCATATGGGCATATCCAGTGGAATTTTAGAATGTTTTAAGGATGTTTTTAGGATGTTTTAGGATGTTTTAATGCAGTTTTAATAATATGTGTCATGTTTTAATCAGTTTTATGTATTTTATCATATTGTTGTTCCCCGCCTCGATCCAGACGGAGAGGCGGGTAAGAAATAAATTAGTAGTAGTAGTAGTAGTAGTAGTATTAAAACAAAAGGGATTATGAGGAGCTCTAACAGGAGCTCTCCAAGCTGGGAAAGTGGACATCCAAATGGCAGATGCGGTTCAATATAAGCAAGTGCAAAGCGATGCACGTTGGGACAAAAAAACCCAACTTCAAGTATAACCTGATGGGATCTGAGCTGGCAGGGACCGACCAAGAAAAAGAACTTGAGGTTGTGGCGGACAGCTCGATGAAAATGTCAACCAAGCGTGCGGCCACTATAAAGGAGGCAAATTCCATGTTAGGCATTATTTATTTATTTATTTATTGTATTTGTATACCGCCCCATAGCCGAAGCTCTCTGGGCGGTTTACATAGAAAAAAAATATATTAGAAAAGGAACTGAAAATAAAACTGCCAGTATCATACTGCCTTTATACAAAGCTATGGTGCAACTATACTTAGAATAGTGTGTACAGTTTTGGTAACCACACCTAAAAATATATATTGTATGGCTGGAAACAGTGCAGAAAAGGGCAACCAAAATGATCAAGGGACTGGAGCATCTCCCTTATGAGGGACGGTTACGACAGCTGAGATTGTTCAGCTTGGAAAAAAGGAGGCTAAGGGGGGATGTGATAGAGGTGAACAAAATTGTACATGATGTGATGAATGTGGATACGGAGACATTTTTCTCCCTGTCCCGTAATGCTAGAACCCGGGGTCATCCCATGAAGCTGATTGGTAGGAGATTCAGGACAGATAAAAGACAGTACTTCCTCACACAGCACATAGTTAAACTGTGGAATTTGCTACCTCAAGATGTGGTGATGGCCCCCAATTTGGATGGTTTTAAAAGGGGGTTGGATAAATTCCTGGAGAGGGCTATCAGTCCTGATGGCTAAGTGCAACCTCCGCTATCAGAGGCAGTAAGCCTGTATATACCAGTTGCTGGGGAACATGGGTGGGAGGGTGCTGCTGTTGCACCGTGTCCTGCTTTGTTAGTCCCTGGTCGACAGCTGGTTGGCCACTATGTGAACAGAGCGCAGAACTAGATGGACCCTTGGTCTGATCCAGCATCAGGGCTCTTCTTACGTTCTTATGTAACATTTAGTTGACTTCTTTTTGCCTTTTAACCATTTAATTGATTGAATACATTTAAATAAAAGTGGATGATAGATAGATGATAGATAGATAGATAGATAGATAGATAGATAGATAGATAGGCATTTGTGTGTCCTCCCACACAGAAAATGATAGGTGCGTTTTTCACACTTTCTGAGTTCAGATATTTTGACTCATATGGTTTGGCTTGACACACAATCTGCGGGTGACTGGAGTCACATCAGAAAGTCCTTGATGGCTTGAAATCTCTTTCCAGCCTAAGGAAAGTGACAGTCAGAACGTGGAGACAAGGGGAGGGGGCCAAACTACAGGTGGCCTGAAACACATCTTTGGGATTCCCTCCCCAAGCAAATGCCAACTTCAACGAAGGGATTTTCCTCAGGGAAGGAATGGGTTAAATTCACTCTCCTTGCTTCCTGTGAGTCCAATATTTAGCAGCCCCCCTGTACACCCACCCACCCACCCACCATCCCTCCCCAGCTAACCCTATTTGTATTTTGGCCCAGAGACAATGGGTACCTCCACAAGAGAGGTTTAATGCTCTTTGAAGGCTCATTATAAATTTTACCTCCACACCAGCGGAGCGCAAAACGGGCGTAGAGGTGCGTTATCTCCCGGATTATGCGCATTATCGAATGCGCGTTAAATAGCGACTTTTATTTTGCTCCGGCCGTTAAAGCGCATTTTCGCTGTGTGAACAAGCGATTATGCGCATTAACTTCTTGTAAAGCGCTTTTTGGACATCAATTAATGCGCTTCGCCGCCTCCCGTGCAGAGGGATTAGGAGTAAATGCGCCTCTGCGATAATGCGCATAATCGCCAAACCGGGCGCAAAAGCGAATCCTTGTAGAGGGAGCCAATGAGAAGCACTTGCAATTTGAATTGGGGCAGCGACAGAGAAAGCCAGACAGTGATTGATGAGAGGTGGCTGGAACAGTTGCTCTGTGGGGATTTGATGTTGGATCAGTGCTGCCTTGTTTAGGAATCGCTTTGTTTCCACTATATTCTATTTGTAAACAAAACAACATATGACATAAGCCTCCAATGACCTCTCTTGTACCAAAGAAGCAAATACGTGTAGCTCTTTCTCTGGACTTTTCACTACCCTGGGAAGTGGGGGTACATAACTTCCCATTGAAGGAAATGTGAGGCTTATGGTTTTTATTTAAAGCTACTAGTCCTTGTTCAAAGGAAAGAGCTGTTTTGGTATTTTTCTTCTCTGACCCAACTGGCACTGAACTAGGCTAAAAAAAAGCCAGTGGATGTGCCTTTAATTCCCAGCCCCGTTCGTTAAAATCTGCCCTCACCAAGTAACTGGCCCCACTGATTAATCATCTAATGCCTTAGTTGATTAATGGACCAATTAAAGATGGCCGGCCCAAGAGGCTTTGCTGACTGAAGCAGAATCCAAACAGAGCTGCCCCCACAAAGGCCAACCCTTTCAGGGGTTTTGCCACACCATTCCGATGCCAGTTTCTTCATTCATCTATCCTTCCTTCCTTCCTTCCTTCCCTCCCTCACGGTGCCGACTGAAACAAGCGGCTTCAGCTCCCTGCATTGCAATGCCAGCCCTGCCTTTGTCTTGTCCCATATGCACAATTGATTCACAGAGAGCCATGGTCTTAAGGGAGCTCCATCTCTTTACTGGCTACAATCCAGAAACGTCTCCTCTGCAATCCCAACTGAAATGCATGGGAGTTTTGCAAAAATACTGGTATGAACTGGGAACTGGGAACTTCCCTTTTGAAACTGCCTTTCATTTCGAAGGCATGTTGTGTTGGGGAATTCTCCACTGATTGAATCTTCAGTCTTTCAGCAGTCCTTGGTCAATGAAGTTTTTTTTTAATTAGTCCTGAACAGGAGGTTGGAGGAAGGAGTGAATGGCTGCCTGCCTGCTTGCCAGAAAACAAGGTGTAGAATAATTTCTGTGATTGGGCAGATGGCGAAGCAGCAAGGCACCTCGTAGTTCTGTAGTGAGGCCCATTGTGTTTAGCATGCTGATGGCTGACCTGGAGTAGGGGAGGTGAAGAACTCTGTGATGAACATTAGAAAGGATGCAAACGTTCCAATGTGAAGTCTAAAGCACTGCAGCAAGTTGCCAATAAACCTTGCAAGCTGAGGTGACGGAGCAATAAGGCAGCAGGCGACATGTGCCAAAAATAGTATTAATTATAATTCTAATTAGACATTGTTCGATTTGAAACTAGCTGTTTCTGCTCAGGAATGCAATCTTAAAAGTATAACAAAAACACCAGGAGAAAGGGTATCACTGTTGTTTCATGTTAATAATCTCTTTATAAAAGCTTGTCCTCAACTGCCATAGTGCCAATTCCCATCTGCTCACTTGAACATTCTTCTGCATGTGCAGGAGAACCCACCTCTGGATAAACAACTCCTGTGCAGCTAAAAGCAGACTGAAGGGCACCCCATGCACAAAAGGCCATGGTCAGATAATGCTATGAGACCAGGAGGGAGGATAACGTTCCCTCCTGGTGGACCCCATCTTTATGTGGGTTCCCCAGGAAAAGAACTTCTGATAGACTGCTAGCAGTCAGGGCAAACCTCCTGACATACGCTAGTCTGTCCAGATGCTTGGGGAGTTTCTGAGCCCTATTGCCAAGGAGAGGGAGAAAGAAAGGTACGTTGGACTTTCCCTCAAAGCCCAGGAAGAGAATCCTTTTAAAAAATCTCAAAGCACAAGCAGTCGCTTTGTAACCATGTGGGGAAGACTTCAGTGAGAAACCCCCCTTTTCAAAACAACACAGCCAAACGTGCAATAGAAACAAGAGTTTATTTGGGAGGAAGGGGAAATGGGGGGGGGGGGCAGGGAAGGCAACAATCACACACATACACAGAATTGTGAATAAAAATAAAGAAGTCAGTCACATTCCCTACTTGACTGGGGTCTTGAGTCCCACAGCGTATGTTGAGTTTATTACAGAAAGGATGGTTGTGTGTGTGTGTGTGTGTGTGTGTGTGTGTGTGTGAGAGAGAGAGAGAGAGAGAGAGAGAGAGAGAGAGATCATCTGGCTTCCATAGATGGTATATGGGAAGCTTTAGGAGGACTGAGTCTTTTTTTTAATGGGGATCTCAGCCCCTTAGCAGAAAATGATGTCTGGTCTGTCCAATAACGTGATAGCCTCCATTTCTGATGTCAGTCATCTAGTCAGCAAATAGAAAATTACCTAGTGGCTGGACTCACCTTCTTAACAACTGCAACTTACATCTCAAAAGCCCAAGGTGGTTGGAACCAGGCAGCCAATTCAAGAAAAGGGATTATGTTTTGGTTCACATTTTGGAGTACAAAAAAAGTGAGATAAGGTTAGATAAAACTTTTCAGGTGGCATTCTTCAGGTGCTAACTGACCCGATGCTCTAGGGGGCACTTTGGATTTATATCAGAAGTAGGGGTTTGTCACAGATAATAATATGGTTTTGTGTGTATAGGCTGCATGGTTATGGGATACCCAATGTGCTTACCCACCATAACCATTCTTACATAACTTGATATTAAATCAACCAGGGCTCATTCCTGTAGCCACTTACCTGGGAGTAAGCCCCATTCAACTCAGCAGGACTTACTTCTGAGTATACATGTATGGGATTGGTCTGCAAGCCATCTACCTTTTCACCAATGCATCTAATGCATTCACATGTATTTGCATTTTCCCCAAAATTTAATGTACATGCCTCTTCAAGACAGTGTGGGCAGACTAAGATAACATACAAAAGCCATCATTTACTGGCCAAGATCTAAAGATCCCTCCATACCATGAGTCCTGCGTGCCCAAGGAAACGTTGGGTTTGAGCTTCTCCAAGAGCAGTTCTCCATGCCACATGGCAAACTGCTTTTGAAACTGAGGGGGCTTTCAGAAGTCGTTAGTGATCTTGCACAGGTCTGTTGCTCATAGAAAAAAGACAGCTGATATTGTACTTACAGCAATGAGTGATGCATGGCAAGAGCCCTGGCTTTTTTATATCTCTTGTATACATTTTCCTGCGAGTGAATTTGAAGGTTTTTTTTTTTTAATCAATTTCTTCTGAGCTTCAATTCTGTTAGTTCTTGGAAGATCTTAACTATTTTTATAGATCTAAAATATACCCTTTCACCCAGCTAAAGTAGTTCTTTAGGTCCCAGACATTAGATTCTTTAAGAACCAAGATAGTGTCAGAAAATAGCCAGGTGTGTCCTTAACTCACAGCCTCAGCTACAAAACAATTCAACTTGGCCTCCAACAATTGACTACTAATGGTTTCTTTAATTAGACTCAATAGGACTTAGCCTGAGTAAACATGCAAAGGATTGTGCTGTTACTCTCCCAATGAAACAGACCAAAAATTACAAGACTATTTATATATGCTTTTTTTGTATATGAGTATTAAACTCCGTATACATATACATACAGAAAATACATTTGTCCATATTGAAGTCAGGGATATCTACCAGATCGACCAGCACGAGAGCCAGGAGTGCAATTATAAAAAGTATAAAGTATCTAAAATCTGCAAACACAAGTGCTTCCATTCCTGGACTGATAGTCAAGGTATACTTGATTTTTGTTCAAGAGCTTTGAATGTGGCACTTGTGAAGCACATTTTAATTAGTGTTACGTTTACTTTCTCCCCTCCCCCCCCTGCTAATTGTTAGATCAGTTGTTGTGCTTCCTATTGTTTTAATCCTTACAAAAGGAGTGCTTAATCCTTTGTCTTGAAATGCCTCACTTCAGAGATGTTCAAGGATACTTGACAAGGGCTTGGTTCCTTCATAGGGCTCATATGCTTTGTTTTATTAGCTTCAACCTAGTTCAAAATACAACGCTCTGGTCCCTGTTGCATCAGGATTCTCTCTGTTAGTTCTGAATTTTAATTTGTCAGCATGATGTTCTGGTTAGCTTAAGTGAGCCCTAATTAGATGGGCAACAGGGAGCGGGAACAGGAATGGAAGGGCACATGGGGTGAGTGTGTGGCTGACATTGTGGATGTGTAGGATAGAGCTTTCCAACGCCAGGAAGTGCACACCATGGTGTGAGAATTGCCTCACCAGGGAGGGAGAAACCTGTACATATGCAACTCATCACCCTCGCTGGACCAGGGTACAGGTGCTTTGTCTTCCCTGTGAGCATTTAGGTAGAATTAAAAAGAAAGCAGACCCAAATTACCAAAAAAAAAAAAAAAGTAAAGAAGTCCCAATGCAATTCACACTGTTGCCTTTCTTCGTGACAAAAGATCGTAGAAGATCATGGCACAATCCAAAGGATTCTCTAGCCCTGTGTTTCTGGAGTACATTGTGCTCAAGGTTAGGATCGGAACCTAGGATGCTGCCTTGATATCGGGTCAGATTATTAGTCCATCTAACTCAGTACTCACAGCAGCTCTCCCGGGTTTCAGACAAAACTTTTTCCCAGCTGTACCTGGAGATAGGGTGGTCACTTGCACATCAACAAAAAAGAGGAAATGTGTTGCCGTAAAAGATGTTATTGTATATGCATAGATGCACATTTAGAAATAATGACTATAATTTACATGGAAATACTATACATCTCGCCAATGTGGGGAAAATTGTGGCCAGCTGAGCTGCTCAGTCTGTTCTCTAGGTGCTAAGTGGATGAGCTCTCCCTGCTCCCTGCTCTTCCTTTTTATGGTGCTTGATCTTTAAACCAGAGTTGGATTGGACTGCCCTTCAGATAGAAGTTGCCTTCAAAAAGAAGGCTGTCTTCTGTAAAGGAGGTCACATGGCTCTCCTACTTAGCGATGTTGGGCTGGAACAGGACCTTTTATTTGCAAACATGTGCTTGGGGAGGGGTTATGGCTCAGTGCTAGAGCATCTACTTTGCCCGCAGAAGGTCCCAGTTTTGATCCTTGGCATCTCCAGAAAGGGTAGGGAAAACTCATGCCTGAAAGCCTGGGGAGCCATGGCTGCTTCTTCATATCGACAATACTAGGCTAGATGGACCAATGGCAGTTTCCTACGTACCACTTCGATGTGGCCGTTCCCAGCTTTGAGTGATAGGACGCATGTATTTAGTATCAGAGCCAGGAAGTTGCTGGGAAACATGGGTGGGAGGCTGCCATTGCACCGTGTCCTGCTTGTGGGTCCCTGGTCAACAGCTGGTTGGCCACTGTGTGAACAGAGTGCTGGGCTAGATGGATGCTTGGTCTGATCCAGCATGTCACCTCTTGTGTTCCTATGTGCACTTTGCATGGAACACCCAAGAGAATTCTCAGTCTGCACACACTACCTCTCCTAGGTTAAGGGTTCGGGCCACTGAAGGAGCTGTGGCTTGAACCATGTTGGACCTTGGTTTTTTGTTCTCTGCACCTTCTCTGCGACCCTGTGTAATTTGCAGTCCCAAATTATTTCAAGTAAAATCTGGCTATATAAATGCAAGCTTAGTTGCCAGTTGAGCAAACAGTGTGTGTATATGTGTCTGTCTATGTATATATGTATGTAAAATCCTTATCTGTAGTCTTCCATCAAAATATTAATTTGCTTTATTGTTGATATATGAATGAACAAATATTGTAGATATCATCCATAACATCTATAAGAGTTTTCATTAGGCCAAGGAATAGGAGGAAATGGATGATTTTGTGCTATTCATGAACACACCCAACACACCCCTGGGGGCTGCTGCACATTGCACGGGAAGATCATTACTGCTGGAAGATAAGCTGCTTTGGGAAAAACTTCTGCTCCACTGCTGATCTTATTGAGGAATCCCTGATAAGCTTCCAAAGGACCCCTGGCCTCCCCAGAACAGTTTGCTTGAAAACCCTGGTCGAAGGAACAAGGGATGTTTGGTTTTTTTCAAATACAGGAAACCACAAATTAGCTCTACATAGTCTTCCTAAGATAAGTTAACTTAGGGTGCAATCCTGTGCATGTTTAGACAGAAAAGAGTCCTACAACTCCCAGCATCCCCCAGACAGACATGTTTCTGTCTCAACATGCATAGGATTGTCCTCTTCAGGAAGTTAATGGAAGAAAATATTTCCCATCCCCTCCACACCCTGAAGTCATTTGAAAAGCATTTCCAGGGGGTTGGGGCCCCTCCTCAACAGTGTGGGTGGTGCTACTGTGAGGAGAGGACATGGAACTTCTCTTCCATGAACTTCCTCATCTTGGGAGCCAAGGCATTATTTCCATCCCTGCACTCCAGAGGGGGGTCCGGAGGTGGACCAGAAATGAGCTCAATTTTGTCTTTCTAGCCTGGTTGGAAGATCCTTAGAATTCAGCAATGTCAGAATTCAGCGAAGGGGATACCTCCACTTATCATCACATACCACTCTACATAAGGAAGAAGTGGCTATTTATGCATTATAATTCTAGGCTATTGCAGTGGTTGAACTGTGTCTCAAAGCACACCAGGGAAAGGGATGTTATGTTGGTGCCATTTGATGAAAGACACTGACAAGAGAGAACGTGATGATTGTTCAGACCTACCAGGCATGTGCGCATACGATATGCAGAGCACAGTGGCATAACGCCTTTACGACAGATGGTCCAACTCAGCAAGACTGTCAGATCACCTGTTTTAACCTTGCTATCTCACCCGTTCTCACAGGAATAGGATTTGAAATCAAGAATCAAGTCAAGCGATAAGGAAATGCCATAGAGCTGTTGCTGCAGGGATTTTGGGTTGTTGGGGTTTTTTGGGGTTTTTTTTACTGTTTCAGGCTGCCTGATTTTTATGACCATGGATTCCATCGTTTTAGTTTTAGCATCTGTTCCCACTATATTAAGACTTAATCACTGGCCATGGTGCAGTGTTTTCAAACTGGGTTCCACAATGAGAACATCAGTCATGGTGGACAAGCTTCCCCACAAGACAGCCTGTCCACCAATCCCAAGCTTCCTCTTCAGTGAGCAAGTGAATTCTAGGAGTGTTCTGAGGCAAACTTCCAATTTACACGAGGATGTGGTAAAGCCCAAAAGGACTAGTTAGGGACATGCCTGAACTGCGTGAATCCTGGAGTGTGCTCCAGAATCTTCTGCAATGTGCAGTGGTCCCTCAGCGGAAAAGTCTATGTGGACTCAGAAGGTAACTTTTTTAAAAGACCACTGATTAGTGCATCATTATAAATATGAGTTTCCCCCTCCCCCAAACACCCCCCCAACAAAACTAAAAATTGGCCCAGGATTTTCAGCGTATGCACATATCAGAAAGTAATTATTGCTATGTAGAACTGCAGCGAGTTCAACCTGTGTTTGAGAGGTTCATTGTGTTCTCTTCCTTTTGTCTTGTTGTTTTGGGTGGGTTGTTTCTCCCTGCAACTGTATAGGACCAATAAAGGCCGGGATATTAAAACTATCAAGTCTCTTCGTGTTCTACGGGTTTTGAGGCCTTTGAAGACCATCAAGCGGTTACCCAAACTCAAGGTATTGTTGCTTTCATTTCAGGCAGTGACAATCTTCATTAACACTGGCTTTATTCAGAACAGGAGCAATGAACGGCAGTCACGGCATTGATAGTTGCAGTCTTGTATAAGGGATCTTGCAGTGGAAAACAAGGAAGTTGTACTTCTAATAGCTGAGAATTGATTGATACAGTTTGGGCATATCTGGACCACCAAGTTCATTGGTTTTCATATCAATTTACAACTATTTTAAAAATTAACTGCAAGGGGAAGGAGTGTGTAGGGGGTGAGGCGGGAGATTTTGCCGGCATGGTAATGATTCAGGTGAAAGATACATGAGCGCAACAATGCACAGACATAAAAGTGCCCAGCACTTGACTCGCTAGGAAACGGAGGGGGAAATCATGGACAGAAGCCCGGGGGTGGGGGAAGTAGGTGTGATGGAGCCCTGATTGTGGATTTCATATTCATGCTAGAACTGCTGCTGTTTATCAAATCCTTCCCTGCAGTTCAGGCAGGGGTGGGGAACTTTTTCCCCTATGAATCACAAAATCGGGACCACCAGGCTGCCTTGATGATGGCTCATTGGCGCCACGAGCCCTCCAAACCGTGGTTTCGCTCCCGTGGGGTTGCGCCATGTTAGTCCCACGTGCAGGAGTGAGTATGGGGTTTGTATAGATCATCATGGGGGAGGAGCCGCCGCTGCCTGTCCCTTCCTGGCTTTGTCCACAGAACTTTCCAAACAGGAGACTCTTCTCCCCACTCCAAAGGCAGCACAGGGGCATGTGCAGGGTCATTCCAGTGGCCATTCAGCTCACCGGCCCACCCCCTTGCCCCTGTCCGGGCAGGCGGCAACCAATTGGGTCACCATTTGCCTGGCCACGCTTCCACCATGACCCCAGAGCGCAGCGACAAACGGCGATACACCGTCCTTGTTGTGCTCCAGACAAAAGAGTCGGGTTCAGTCCCCAACTTTTTTGTTTTGGAGCTTGGGGGGTAGCCCTGGGGTGAGTGTGCGGTGGCTTCTGCATCATATAATTGACATTGGACCACTGTGCACCCACCCTGGGCTTTCAGCACGTATAGACGGGCCCCACACCTGATGGTGGCCAGACCCAAAGCCGAAAGAGGTTTGCAGCACTGCAGGATTGCTAGGCTCTTGCTCTTTCTGTGCCAGTCTCTCACTTCTCTACCCACCCACCTCTTCACACGCACACGTGATGCGGAAGAAGGAGGGATTCCCAAAGGGGTGGCCTGGAGTGCATGAATGGGCCCTCAGCATCCAATGTCCAGAGAGCCAGATTAATCTTTACCTACCATGTAGAACATTACATTGCAGTAACATGTGTTAAAAAGTACATGAGGAAGCACTCATGACTATAAAGAATGCCAAATAATATAAACAGTCCAATATCTTGATGTGGTGAAGGAAACACCTTCATTAATGATATTTCCAATGCTCTTTATGTCCTGTTTGACAAAACATGCATTGTTGTTTGCCTTTGATGAATCACACCTTCTGGGTTTGCCTCCCCCCCACTTCAGGCAGTCTTTGACTGCGTCGTAACATCACTGAAGAACGTCTTCAATATACTCATTGTCTACAAGCTCTTCATGTTCATCTTTGCCGTCATCGCAGTCCAGCTCTTCAAGGGAAAATTCTTCTACTGTACAGACAGTTCGAAGGATACAGAGAAAGACTGTATGTAAGTATAGTGGCCCAATGCCTCTAGCCGTGTATCCTAGCAAACCATTTTCTGTGCAATCTCCTCTAAAAAATTGTGTGAAGAGCTGGAGAAGCCGACGTTGCATCCTTCCATCTTCCACTGGGAATATTTCACACATTCTAGATGCTCACAGGTCCTTAACAGGCTGTTTTTTTTTGTGGGGGGGGGGTTTATAAAATCTTCTCTCATTTACAAATGTAAATACTGCTGCATGCCTAGTGAGTTTCCTGAGTATGTAGAAACCACTATGTAATTTTTGGTTGGTCCTGTTTCATTTCCAAACTGACAATCAACCGCACAAGTTCATTATTAGAGAGAATGATATCTAAAGCTCTCAAGCGAAGCATGGACTTTAATCCTTGTTTTCTGACATGGGAAGAGGCTTCTTAATTATTCTTGACCCGTTCGTTTCAGATTTCTTTCTCTAATCCTGCTGTTTCATTCCATTCCTTCTTATATCTGCAGTTCTGTGCTCACTAATTTGTATGGGTACAGCGGTAGCCCAGTGGCCATTTTTTAATAAGAAATGCTGTTTCTGATGGAGGCAATTGGAAGTGGAGACCCAAGGGGAGCTACGGTCCCAAAGTACTCAGTGGGAGGTAGAGGGTCTGATTTTTGGAAAGGCACTAGTGGAGAGGAGCTGAACCCTCCCTGTGCCTGCTGTTTGGATCCCTGTAGTCTCTTACCCCATGTGCTCCTGCCCCCACCCCCAAGCTCATTTCTAGCATTGCAGCCAGACTGATGGGAAAGTGACATTGGAGAAGGGTTGCAGGGGGAGGATTGAGAACCCCCGGGCTGTGCTCCTTCTTGGCTCTAATAATTCCCTGCTGTCCTAAAATCTTATATCCTGAGACGTCGTCCTTCCTCTTTCATCCTGGCAGTGACAGAGTAACTAGTGCAGGGCTGGGCAACCTGCATCTCTAGGGCCACCTGTAGTCTTTGGGCCAATTTCAGCAGCCCTCTGCATGCAATCAATCAGTTGAGACCTCTGGATGGGAAGGAAGAGGGAGAGAAAGGAAAGGGGGTGGCAGAAAGAGGAAAGGGGTAAACCACCCAAACTTGACTGTGGTCCTGCTTCAGCCCCAAATACCATCAACATGTGGCCCCCTACACATTATCCACAAAGGACAGAAAAAGGGTTGCCCACCCTGATCCGGAGGCTAACAATCACTCCCAAACTTTCAGAGGCAACTATGTGGACCATGAGAAAAAGAAGATGGAAGTGAAATGCAGAGAATGGAAGCGCCATGAATTTCACTATGACAACATCATTTGGGCTTTGCTCACGCTCTTCACTGTCTCCACTGGAGAAGGTTGGCCACAGTGAGTATTTCCCTTGTAACTCAGCCTTAAACTATTTCTGTAAGAAGGGGGATCCCTAGTACATTTATGTTTTAGTGGCAAAAAAGCACAGGACATTAAATTCTGCTCCTAAAGGGAGATGCATTTATTGATTTTGACCATGACAGGAATGGTCAAGTTGCCATCTCATTCTGCAGACCTGCAAGACCTGCAAGTCTCCCATTATCACCTGATGGGCTTTCTCCAGGCAGGGAAAGAAAACCGTTTGTAGTCTTCCCTGAGGTGTCTGGTTGGCCATTATAGAAAGCAGGGTACTTCATATGCTGTTACGTTTAGATGAGTGCAGACAAACTGAAAAGCATTCAACACAGATCTACAGAGACTGGGTTTGGACAACATGCCGTGGAATGACATGGTATATCCAACCCCCACTGGGGGCCTGTCGTGTCATGTGAACCTGGTGAGCATTGATTAAACAACCAGGGGCTATGTGAGGGTTGTTTAACCCTCATATAACTCATGCTCATTTGGTTGGCACAGCCTGACAACCCCCAAGTGAGAGTTGCATATTCAAAATGGCAGCTGCATATGCCTGTACACACATCAGCCAGTATAACCCATGGTGGGCTGTCACATCTTATCCCAGTGGGCTGTTCTCTCTCTTTAGATTATTAAGTTTAAAACCAATCTGTGCATGCTGCAGAATTTCATATTGCTTTTCCTAGACTGTGGCTCAATTTGGACGACACAATAAACAACTGGTGTGGGGGAAACAATTGTCAGTTGTTTTGACTATTGTGTCATCTGAATGCTGCCATAGTCAACTCAGTGCTGATCCTAATCCACACCACAGTTGATTATTTATTACCATGTTGTGTGGTGAGTACCCCCTAGATGAACAACTGTAAAGTTTATTATTACCCCACCATTGACTATCGTGTCGTCCGAATTGAGCCTATGACTGGGTTCAGATAACACCATAACCAACGGTATGTTAGTCAACTGTGGGTTGATTAGTCAATGGTTGGTTATTGTGTCATCCGTTGGGACTTTTTCACACCACAGCTGGTTAATCGACCGAAATAACCAATGCAAATCACCAAAGCTGTGCAGAGTTGATTAATTAAACAACTGTTGGGTTATCATGTCATGTACTGTTGATTATTTCATCACACATAGTTGGTTGTTTCCGGCAACTACAGAGTCCCCTGGCAAAACTGACAAAAGTGGCAGCTGTCGCTCTAGTCCAGCTGGCAGAACTCGCACTGGCTGATGGGATAGCAGCGAGAGGACAGGGGGAAAGGAGGGGGATGTGTCAATCAAACACACCATTGACTAATAGTCACCTCAACGCTGGCCTTAATCCACACCATGGTTGATTATAATCATGTTGTGTGGGGAGTACCCACTCAATAATCAACCGTGGAGTTGACTATTAACCCACCATTGACTATTGTGTTGTCCAAACGCAGCCAACACCACTTCAGACTGCTATAGGAGGAATAAGATATTTGAATCTTCGCATACACACAACACAGCACATGATACGAATACAAAACACAACAATGACAAAACCATTTCCCTGTTCTTAAAAATTGTCACATTGGGGAGTAAGGTAGAACACTTCTCCATCCCATTGCTCATTTTCTATATGCAGTGGTGTGTGTGTGTGTGTGTGTGTGTGTATGGGCGTATGGGCGTGTGAGGGGTATGTTGCAACATATGATTCCCATGCCTGTGATGTTGTAGTTGAAGAAATGTTTCAGTTGATCACAATGTTAGAGATACATTTTTAACACAATATTCTTCTAGTGAAGCTCAGTTGGCGTAAGCTTAGAGGATGGGTATGTCATTAGCATGTGACCCTTCGTCCTCTCTCCTCTCTCTCTCTCTCTCTCTCTCTCTCTCTCTCACTATGTCCTCAGGGTTCTGCAGCATTCGGTGGATGTGACTGAGGAGGACCGTGGCCCCAGCCGTAGCAACCGCATGGAGATGTCAATTTTTTACGTGGTGTATTTTGTAGTCTTCCCTTTTTTCTTTGTTAACATCTTTGTGGCTCTCATCATCATCACTTTCCAGGAGCAGGGAGACAAAATGATGGAGGAGTGTAGCCTCGAGAAGAATGAGGTAATACATAGAAATAAGGATAGGCTGGGGGAGAAAATGATTTTGTTATTTGTTGAATGGGGCCAAGCAGATTCTTCCAAATCAATCCCAACCTCTGGATTCACACAGTTCCTCTGCAGGCTTGCTAGATGCATAATTATGAGAGGTGAGAGTGCAATTGATGTGCTTCTTTTTTTGGTAAATGTGTTTAGAAAGGTGGGATAGGAAATTTTAAAATAACAACAACAACAACAACAATTTGTCACATAGTTGCATCTTAAGCCTGCATTTCATTGTCAATTGAAAACACATTTAAACTGCATTATCTGTGCGCCAAATTTCGGAGAACTTCACAAGGTTATATCCATGTCACTGTTTTCCCCACTGTAGACATTAATATGCAAATTGGCATACTAATGATGCAATCTTTGGGACTCCCTGGCCACTGCAATCTTTGGGACTACCTAGCCACTGCAGTATGCCTTGATTTCTGCTCTCAACATGGCATGGAGATCAACCAAAAGATTGGGTGATTGAAGGCGGTAGTTCCAGCGATCAATGTTGCCCACTCCTACGGTTGGGCACTATATTAGAGCTGAGAAATATTTTTGTGGGTCTCAGTTTTCTTGTCAAAATGTATATATCCAATCAGCAGGGTCGGCCCTACCATGAGGCGAAACGAGGAGGCTGCCTCGAGGCGGCAGGTCCTGGAAGGCCAGGAGTGGGCGCAAGGTGTTGGAGGGCAGAGCTGCGTGTGTAGCTTACAGCCTGCACTGCAACCCCGAAGCTCCCTGCTGTTGTAGAGGCAGACAGCGGTAAAGTCAGATTCAGTGGCGTGGGGAGGGGGTCAGCCTCAGGTAGCAAAACGCCTTGGACTGTCTCTGCCAATGAGGGGGAACCATTCATACCAAAACCAAAAGTGTTGCTCTGCCTTTCATTCAAATCTGAACCCTGGTCCGAAGACTGATGTTAAGGCTCATAGGAAGTCCTTGAGCCCCAGGAGGAATAAAATGGTACAGTCCTTGAGCTCTTCTCCACAGCCAATGTGGCTGTAAGCAAAGCTAGGTATGGGGTGTGCTAAGGCAGGGCTGTTACCAGTTACACCTGTGCCCAGTTCCCTGGAACCTTAAAAATTTCACACGCTTCCTTGTCGTGTCCAGGACTTGGACAGGAAATAAGTGGGGGAGCAATCACAAGCACTATGCAAACTGGAATTCTTTTTCCAACAGTAAATACAACAAAAATGAAAATAATGGACTGTTTCAGCTCAGCCATAATTTTTTAAAAAATCTCTCTCTTCTGTTCCTTGTCTGTTTACGTTAGGATCCAATTAGACATGGATGTTGTTCTACCCTTTTGCAAAGCACGTAGGCAATATACTGTTGGCGATAATGTTCACAATCTGCATTTCTATTGACAAACTGGATTCCCCCCCCCCCTTCTTCTTCTTCTTCCAGAGAGCGTGCATTGATTTTGCTATCAGTGCCAAACCCCTCACCCGCTACATGCCTCAAAACCGACACACGTTCCAATATCGGGTCTGGCACTTCGTGGTCTCCCCATCATTTGAATACACCATTATGGCCATGATAGCACTTAATACTGTGGTGCTAATGATGAAGGTGAGGTAAAACCTGGGGTGACATTGAAGAGTTTCTTGGCACTTGCAATGATCTGGCTCAATTCGACAGTTAGTTTCTAAACCTGCTGAGACCTTCTGCTTGTTTTCCCCTCCCCTCCAGTCCCCTCTCCTCATCTCTTTTTTCCTTTTGTGTCCGTTCTTTTACATTGGCCAGCTTCACACATCACAACAATCCACAGGTTATTTAAACAAACTCTCAGGGAGCACGGTGCCTCTGGCACAGTTGTGTGTTCCACTTCCTATTCGAATCTACTCTTGCCCTGTTTGTAGTTTGCTAGCGTGATGTCTACACCTGGACACTGTGGGTTGTTTAGGAGGTAAACAAGCCAGAGTTAATACCCACTACTTGTCATTGGGTTAACTCTGGGGTTTTTTTTAACTCCTAAACAACCCAGAATGTCTGAGTTTGGACATCAGGCTAGCAACCTACAAATAGGGCAATCATAGATTATTAACTGAAAGTGGAAGCGACGAAGATACCAGAGGCAGCACGCCTGCTCTTTCCCACTATATTTTGGCAATTTATAGGTTAAACAACCCATGAATTGCTAACCAGAGCATGTGAGCTTGCAGGCAGGAACTCTCTTGTTCTTATTGGTCTTATGTAAGCTATTCTGGGAGCCTTTTCAACTGGAGAGCGAGGTGAATGATTAACACAGATATAAATCAAAGCTTATTTATGCTCTGCCACTGAGTTATATGGCCCTTCGTTACATGGGAACTGAAGGTCACTTCATACATTACCTTTTACGTGTGCACAGAAAGTGGTTTCCGTGTTCATATGTGCACTTAAATATGTAGCATGTGAATGTGACCAAAACACATTTACAAATGTGTATCATACAGGCATGTACAGGTGAACTTGAGAGAGAGCCACAAATTACTGTGGTGCTGAGTCAAGTGTAGACTTGGTGGTAGACCTGAGTTTGCTGCCAAGTAATGTTTAAAATATCTCCCTAAAACTCTTGCTGTTTGCCAGTCTGTTTAGGAAGACGATGTTAGAGCATACCTGGGGGCAGGGGTGGGGAGGCGTGGGGTTATCACACATCATGGACTTTAAGTGCTTTCATAATCCTCTCCGTGCCCCAAGAATTACACCTGTCCTAAACTCATGGGTGTAGCAGCTGTTTTCCTTCTATGCTACCAGTACACTGTGACTGTTCCTTGCATTAGCTTTTCTCAATTGCAACTCTTTGTGCTCAGAACAACTGTCCCATGCAACTCTATATTGAATTTTTTAAAAACAAAGATAATGATGAATGGGATACAAATGCCCTATAAAATCATTTATGTCTAGTGTGGATATTATTACACCAAATTAGAAAACTTATACTGGTAAGAACTTGTTTTTTTCCAGGATGCTTGGAAGTTTTTTTTAAGTTGTTAATTGATTTACCATCCATATTACCAATGAAAAAATGCAAACCTTAAGTGGGTGGGCAACATCCAGGGTTGCTATATTAGTACAAGTAGGATCCAGGATATTATGACCCCTTTTCTTTTCTTTTTTTGGCAGTACTATTCTGCTCCCTGCACGTACGACCTGGCTCTGAAGTACCTGAACATTGCTTTTACCATGGTTTTCTCATTGGAATGTATCCTAAAAATTGTAGCTTTTGGTTTTCTGGTAAGTTACACAACATTTAGAATTGGACATTAATGTGTTCGTTCTGGCCAACCTAGTTGCACCTAGTAAGAATGCCTTACTAAATTAGACCGATACTTTATTTAGCCCAGTATCAGTTCTCCAATGTTCATCTCCCAGTAGTTTGGAAGAATTATATAACAGGTATGACGTTTGCTTGGCTGAGCTGGGTGCCAGATTCTGGGGTGATACACTTCATGAGTCCGCTGGAAAGCAAGATATGTTTATGATCCATTGTCCAATATATTGGCAAACGTGTTGAGCCACTGGAATCCTTCTCAAAGGTATAATACTGACAAAATGGGAGATGGGTGGATGAACAGACAGATAGACAAATTTGCCCTTGGTTAATTGCTGTTGGTATTCCTAATTCTGTCCTTGAATGACCCATTTACTCAAAACAATGCCAAAAGCTTTTTATTAATGTAACAGTGTGTGGTCTGATGTATAGAGCATTGAACTTTGATCTATGAGACCTGGATAAAAATCCCTGGTTTATCATCAATTCCTTAAGTTGGAGCAGTAGGTGATAACCAGGCCTTCACTGGAGACAGCCATTAACTGCTACAAGGGCATACTTGCAATGAACAACACCATTCAACTATCACAGTGGAGCTATAAATCTAAACCGGCAATAATGAATTGGACACTTGGCTATAGCATGGGTGGCTGCAGCATTTTTAAAGAGGATATTACTATGAATTGGATGTTCACATAGTGGTTTAAGCATTGCAGTTATACCCCTCTTCCCCCTGTCCCAATCTTCCCACAGAATTATTTCCGTGACACCTGGAACATCTTTGATTTCATCACTGTGGTTGGCAGCATTACAGAAATTATCTTGACAGATAGCAAGGTGAATTTCATTTCCATTGGCCCTCCTTTGAGGGAGTTTAAGGCACAGGCATAAGTGTGATGGCTCTTTCTTGCTTTTCATTTACCTGTTTGATTTCCCCCCCACCCTCTCTCTCTCTTGTTGTTTTTTAAAGCTGGTAATTACCAGCGGCTTCAACATGAGCTTTCTGAAATTGTTCCGGGCTGCCCGTCTCATCAAACTGCTTCGCCAGGGTTATACCATTCGAATTCTGCTGTGGACATTTGTGCAGTCATTCAAGGTAATGGTAGACCTTCTGTCTTCCATCCAAGATTAGTAAATGGCTTGGGACAATAAACAATCTGAACATTACGTACACGTTCTTGGTGCAGTTCCACACAAAGATTTGCAGGTGTTCGGTGCTCTAAATTGTAGCGTCAGTCATCCATAAAGCACAAGTTTGAGGCGATGGGGAGCTAATTTTATTCCAGTTGCTACTAGTCCACACCATCTGATAGGATGAATATGGGAGGATTGTGCCCATGCTGGCAGTACTGCAATCGTAGCTCTCACTCCCACAAAAAGAATGTTCTCTTCAAGTTTCTCAAGTTGTTTGAGCAATCCATGGGAAGTCTACTGTGGGAAAGATCAAGAAGTCTGCCATCAAAAGAGCTCTGCTGGATCAGTCCAAAGGCCTGTCTAGTTCAGCATCCTGTTTCTCACAGTGGCCAGTTTCCCAAGGATGCCTATGGGAAGTGCACAAGCAAGACACGTTTAACGAGGCCTCCATGATTTCAGGTGGCATACATGGATCATTACTGAGAGTGCAAGGCAACCAGCTTCAAAAGATGTGTGGCCAGCTGTCCTACGTTTAAGGAGGCTTTAATTGTGTCCGCCCTTTGTTAAGGAAACCAGAAGGGGTGCAGTTTTCACTTAGGATCACACAACCTTGTGCCTAGTCCCCTTACTCTCACATGACTGCAGGGCTGTGGAGAGACCTTACCGCTCCGTTTGCTGTTTAGTAGTAGTCTTCCTCCACCCATGATGTGAAGCCAAAGGATTAATCCCTAGTCATGTCCGCTAATGGCAACAGTGCATCCTTACCATAGTATTTCTCCCTCCCATGCAGCAAACATATCTTGTTGTTATGCAGATTGTATTTTAAAAAACATTGCATGGGAGAAGTATAAGACTGGTGGAAGGGACCAGAAGGTTTGTTTTCTTAAACTTTACATTATTGTATAATCATAGGGCAGCATCCAATAGGGCGCTAATGCCCTTGCTGATTCCTTTCTGCCTCGCCAATTCCCTTCCGCGAGTGGGACCCACAGCTTACACAAGAGATATTTAGTGCTTCTTAGAAGAAGCCACAAAACAAACGGAAACACTTGTTTCTGGAAGGAGGAAGGCCCGTGGAGCCCCCTTATGAAAAATCCACTGGCCTCCCTCCTTCCAGAAACAAGTGTTTCTGCTCATTTTGGTTTTCCCCAGAAGTGCTAAATCACCATTCTGCAAGCGGTGGGGGCAATGGAATTGGCAGGGCATAAGAGAATCGGCAGGGGAGTAAAGCACCCTGTGGGATTCTGCCCATATAGTTTATTTAACTATTAGTTAGTTGTTGGCTTTCCAATATTTAGCCTATAATATTCTAGCAGCTCCAGGCAACCAAATAAGCTAAGCCACCAGGTTTAATGGGAAGACAAAAACTTCTGCTTTTTTGTCATTTTGTAGTGATTCTGTGTTGTTACCTTGGGCATCTCAGTGTCAAGACAGTATTTAAATACACAAATACTGTGTATATAATAAAAAAGATCCTTGCATTGTTTTCCCCTTTCAGGCCCTCCCATATGTCTGTCTCCTGATTGCGATGCTATTTTTCATTTACGCAATAATTGGGATGCAGGTAAGCAAATGTCTAGAAATGCTTTTACTTCTGCCAGGTAAACTAGGAACTAGGTAAACATTGGTGAGATTTGAGGACAGAACACACTATTAATGAGCTGCTCTTTGTAATATAATAATAATATTTAGCATCAGGTGTTCAAATAATTTAATATGTTGATATTCCAAACAACAGATTGCTAGATTCTTGATCCCGCAGCAACGTTCTTTTTCGTGGATAATTAACCCTATCAAGAATTGAACTGGTTGCATGAATTGGATGGATCCTTTTCTTAGCACACAGCAATAAGATGTTGAGTTAAAATGTTATTACTAGTGCAGATTCTGTTAAAATGTGTGCTATATACTATAATACCATACAGAATTCCAGTAACTGCTATTTGTCCATGTCTCATATATGGTGAGGGTAAAAGCAATTGTGGGGCAGGTGGGAGTACGGAGTCAGGACAAAAGCAACTGGCAGGGGAGACTAGCACTGTCTTCCCTTCTTGGATGAATAACACACCCTCCCAAAGGTATTCGGTAACACAGGAGGCTCTGTTGGTGCTTCATTACATGGAGTTCCAGTGTAACATCTAGTCTGCCCCTGAGTTGTTCAACCTGATGTTCACCGTACTGACCAATTGAGAAGTTCACCGTACTGACCAATTGAGAAGTTATCTGTGAATTATTTATTTATTTTTTTTAAAAAAGAAAGAGTGGAGAATTTCATCTAATTTTCATGAGATGGATTATGGTAGCTAGCATGATCAACTTGACTGGAGCAGACACAGGCTGGAGACCGACAATAAAGTTGAGAGTTGAAAATGGTTTGAAAAAGGATGTACTTCCCACATATTTCTTTTGACTCACTCTTTTCCCTGGTCAAACAGACCCTATGTGCTTTAAAACATTTGGTTGCACTGATATATCATGTGTGTGCATATATAAAAACACTGTGATTATATGATTACTTTGATGTATTAAGTGTGGACAAGTTGAATTGTGAACAGTGTGCTTTAAGACTCCTGTGAATTGGATTATGAACACTTATGTGCATTTAATTAATTATAATAATGGGAGTACAGTTATGCACTCAAAATATAAATACAAATACTGTTAGATTTATCATTTTTTGGGGTCCTAATTGTATTTTGGGTGGTTGGGTGCTAGGCACTTTTATATGGTATACAAACAGAATATGCAGCATTTTGATGCACAACCAGTCTGGATTCAGGCCTGGTTTTGGGACGGAATCAGTCTTGGTCGCCCTGATGGATCACCTTTTTCAAGAGAGGGACGGGGGACTGCAACCCTGTTACTTCTTTATCTTTCAGCAGCTTTCGATACCGTTGACCACGGTATCCTCCTAGACTGCCTTCATAAGTTGGGAGTTGGAGGCACTATTCTACAGTGGTTTGACTCGTACTTGTGGGGTTGGTTCCAGAAAATACCATTGGATGACTGCACTCCAGCCTCATGGCAGCTGAACTGTGGCATGCCACAGGGCACCATCTTGTCCCCAATGTTATTCAATATCTATATGAAGCCGTTGGGAGCGGTCATCAGGAGATTTGGTGCAAAGTGTCTCCAGTATGCTGATGACAGCCAGCTCTATTTCTCTGTAACATCTGAATCGGGAGAGGCCGTGAATGTTCTGAACCAGTGCCTGGATACAGTTATGGCTTGGATGAGGGCCAACAAACTGAAGCTGAATCCCGATAAGACAGAGGCCTTGTGGGTTGGGGGTTCCCAGGTCTGGGAATTGGGGTGTTTGCCTGTTCTGGATAGGGTGGCACTCCCTCTGAAGGAGCAGGTCTATAGTTCAGGGGTGCTCCTGGATCCATCTTTGTCACTCCCGACCCAGGTGGGGATAGAGTTCTGCCGGCCAGAGCAGCCATTATCAACTTCGGTTGGTACTCCAGCTACACCCATTCCTGGATAGGGATAGCCTTGCCATGGTCATTCATGCACTGGTAACTTAACGATTAGACTACTGTAATGCGCTCTCTGTGGGGCTACCCATGTGGGTGGTTCGGAAGCTGCAGCTTGTGCAGAACGCAGCAGTGAGGGTGCTCACGGGGGATCACAGTGATCCCTCTTTCACACTGCCCACAGAAAACCTGTGCTAAAGAACTGCACTGGCTGCCTGTTAGCTACTGAGCCATGTACAAGGTTATGTTATTATCCTATAAAGCCCTAAACAACTTGGGACCAGGATACCTAGCAGACCGCCTTCCCTTATACACGCCCAGACGATATTTACGATCATCAGAGGAGGTCCTGCTTGTCATCCCAAGATGAGCAAAATGTCATCACGAAGAACCTGGATGGCGGGCCTTCTCTGTAGCAGCACTCGCCCCCTGGAAAACCCTCCCTCGTGCAGTACGGGAGGCAGAAAGTATAACATTTTTCAAATGCCTCCTCAAAACACATCTTTTTAGACAAGCCTTCCCTGGAATATAACTTTTCCTGGTTTTATATGGCATTTTTTAAAAAATAAAATTTTAAATTCTGACCTTTCTATATTGTGGTTTTAATTGTTTTAATTGTGAACTGCCCAGAGAGCCTTGGCTGTTAGGCAGTATAAATATGTAATAAAATAAACAAACCTGCAAAACCTGTTTACCAGAGGCAAAAGTGAGATGAGTGTACACTCCTGAACAGTGATCCCTCTTTCACACTGCCTTCAAGTCTGAAAACACACACACACACACACACTATCTCTTGTCACACTCCAGCCACAATTATTTCATTTGCCCTGGTATCATTATACCTTGGAGGTGGGAGAAAGAGAAGTGATTGGTTTACATAGTCCTCATAATTGTCTGGCTGGGATTTGTTGCATTGTTAAGCCTGCTACGCTGAGTTTTCACTTCTCTATGTCTTCAGGTTTTTGGGAATATCAAATTAGAAGAAGACAGCCACATTAACCGTCACAACAATTTCCGCAGTTTTCTGGGTTCACTCATGCTTCTTTTCAGGTAAATACTTTTAAACTCATACAGAGATCCATTCAGATTTTTGTATAAAACACAGCACTATCTGCTTCCAGTACAATTTCAAAAAGCCTTTGAAGGCTGATCAGCCAAATAGCCAACTATATACTAGTTGCAAAGCCAACCTAAAGGGTCAACCCACCCTCCCCTTTTCCAGCCTACCTGGCTGACAGCACAACTGTTGAGCTTCTTTCAGCTCACTGGGTTACGAATGATGGAGGCCTACAATACTCTTCCCTAGAAGACCTAGTACTTCCTACTTATGGTATCGTTTGTCTTCTTCCTCTGTTCTTTGCTATGTAAAGAGCCTCCATGTTCTGAGATTAGTGGAAACTCTTTAAAGGGCAGTTTGACTCCCAAACGGAATCTTAGACAAAACATGTGCTGTTGTTCTAGCTGAACCAATAGACAGAATATGCAAAGAGTTGTGTTATCTTCTTTCAGTGAGTTGCCAGCTAAATTTGCATCATGACCTCTAACCCTGACGAAGCCTTTAATTGCTAAAGTGGGAATCACAGCTATCCTACAGGAATGCCCACCATAACATCTAAATACCACTTAGAGATATTTTAGATATTGTAAGCAGTATATAAATTGATTAAATAAAATAAAATAAAAAATTAGATGCAGAAGTAGCACCCTATGTACACCACCCCAAAATATGATTGGATAAAATTATAAATTATATCAAGTGTTCTCCCTCTTTTTTTTAATTGAATGTAATCAAATTTGGAATTTAATAATTATATAAGTACTATCCTCAATTTAAAGATTTCCTAGACTATTAGGAATTTGGATTTGCACCATTTTTGGAAGGCACCATGAGAATCAACCAATACACATCAGGTCTCTAGCTGGCATGGAAGACTTTCAGCTACACTGACTATGGAATCTTTGTAAACTCTTAATAAAATTGCTTAATCTGTCTTGCAGTACAAACTATTTTTGTGTGGATTTACCACTCTCCACCCATCACCACCCCTATTTGTGTAACATTATATGGTGTGTGAAGTCGGATTTCCGACCATTGTTTCTCTGGACAGCAGACCTTCACTCCACTCCACGTGATAACTGCCCCTGAAAATGCACTATAGTCTGTTCATGGAGAGGATATGTGCTTTTCTACATGAAGCATTTATTGGGCCCTTATCATTCTCTACTCATGGTTGTTTGCGGGTTCTTTACACAATGGCTCAATTCGGACGACATATTAGGCAACGGAGGAGGGGGGAACAATTGTCAGTTGTGTTGCTTATTGAGTCATGTGGGGAGTAACATACCACACACACACAACTGACAGTATGCTAATCAGGCAATTTAAACAACGGAGGGAGACAACGGGCTTGCACATTGTTTAGCCCCAAGCCCCATTGTTTAAAGTGTCGTCCGAATTGAGCCCCCCCTCTCTCCATGGACTATTCCGTTTGGGGATAGAGTTCTGCCGGCCAGAGCAGCCGAAAACCCCCAGCCGCTCTATACAGCCGACAGAACTCACGGTGCATGCTGGGATACGGCTGGCGAACTGAGGGAGAGGGAGGGAGGAGATGCTGCAACCCAAATGGCCACCGTCTGTTCTTAGCAACCGGTGCGTTTGCCGGTGCCGAGCAGCACTGGCCGCAGCGTGTTGTTTGGGGAGCACCGCCTGCCTAACGCACAGTCAGTACGCTCTTTCCCCCTCCATTGCCTAATATGTCGTCCGAATTCAGCCAATGTCATGACACCCTACCCCATTTCACTTCTGTGCCTAACCACTGCTTTCAGCAAGGTTTTTTTAGAGCATGGAAAATGGAGCATTTAATTAAAAGCAAAAGCAAAGGAAGCGTGATTTCCTCTTATGTACTTGTGCTATCCCACTAAACCCCAGAAGTTATATGGTGGAAAAACAGGGAAGGAAATGCTCCTTGTGTAGTGCTTGGATCTCAATTTTGCAATGAAACGGGAAGTACATCCAGCAGCTCAATAGCCTCATGTAGACAAGCTCTGTATCTTCCTGAGGCAGCAGATGTTGGCCGATGCTAGAAATGTTGACATTACAAGACTGATGGAGAGCAGTGAACTTGCAAGGTGGGTTTGTTTTGCATGCATGCAGGAGTGCCACAGGGGAGGCATGGCAGGAGATCATGCTTTCATGCCTAGAAGGTAAAGGATGTGAGAAAGACACCACAGCGACACCTGGCCAAAACGTGAATGAGCGCTGTGGCACCGATCTGGCATACGTTTACTTTGTCTCCTTCATCTTCTTCTGCTCCTTCTTGGTGAGTTCCCCATTCCCTGTTCTCTGCATTCCAGGCTCATTGATACATCGTTGTCCACAATCCCATGACTAGTGGAATACAGTGTTTACAAGAAGATTCCTGCATTCCTGGCTCAGTTGTCATCAATTCATATGATTATTACAGATGGCTAAATGAACTAGAATCTTAGAGCAGGAGTGGCATGGAACATAGGCAAAGGATTTTGCTGCCATAAAGCCACTTGTAGGGTGTTGCATAGCCGCTTTTCTTTATATGTCTCCATTTATTTATTTTCTTCTGTCTTCTTCTGTCAGTTGTCTTCTGTCCCTGCGTCTCTCTTTCCCCTTGTTATACATTTGTCTCATTTCCTCCATATATAGATGCTCAACCTCTTTGTGGCTGTCATCATGGACAATTTTGAGTACTTGACTCGCGATTCCTCTATCTTGGGACCTCATCACCTTGATGAATTTGTCCGGATTTGGGCAGAGTATGACAAAGCTGCATGGTATGTAGGCTCATTATGCTTTTAAGCTCTTTGCAAAATCTATTTAGATATGACACCCAAGTCAACCACAAATGGATTGAAAATACCCTTTCTCTGCCCTACAGCCTCCAAATGTGTTTATACAACACCCCAATCAAAGTGACTTCTGAAGCAGCTAGACAGTCTTGCTTACTCAAACAATTCAGAGTTTGAACTGGTTTGAATTAAGGGTTAAGAGCATGATTTTTTTTTAAAAAGGTCTCTATGTTCCATAGTTTTGAGTCCTATAGTAATGGTTTTGCAAGCTGCCTCTGGGAATCCCTTTTAAATAAGAGCAGCTCCACAGTTTAAGTGACAGTCGTGCCAGCCACAGACACACCAATGTTTCCTGCAGCAAACATGCACAGTGTGAATGACAGACACACATCTGGTGCAAAGTGTGTAAATATGCTGGTGAGCCACTGTGTATACAAGAATGTTTAAGGATGTGCGCCTGATATTTATTTTTGGTGTGGCGTCTTCTTGGGGGTCTGCAGCATGGAGGTAGTTAACACTGACCGAGAACTCCTCTCAAATACTTTCTCATAAAAGTGGCCATCCTGTTATTGAATGTCTTCACGTGCACACGTGCGCGCGCACACGCATCCACCCACCCACCCCCCAGACATTTTGGGAGTTCTTTAGAGAGCCTGCTTTCATCATGTCTCCCATGGGAGTTTCAGTATACTTGTCTAACTGCAAATGTGAGAGTGCTTTAGCCTAATCTGGCATTGGCTCTGTTGTCACACCATAAATAACCTTTTTGGGTCTCAAATCTCCATCAGAGAATTCAACAGTGTTGTTCTTCTGTTCTTTCTCCAGCTGCCATTGGAACTGCCTAGAGTTTAGAGTTCTATCTAGCATGGTGGCCTCTTAAAATCAGAGTGAATGTTCATAGCTTTAGGAGAACGATCAGTCATCTGTGGAGCTCTTGCAATCCTGGAAGTTCCCTAACTGGACAGAATTTGCCCTTGCATGCCTGACCTCTAATGTTATTGTTTTCTTTGAATTCATCCAATTTGCTGTTAATTGACATTATTAGTTCATGACGTGACCTTTCATACTTTTTCAACCAGACTAGATTTTCTCTTCCTTTCCAGTGATATCATATAAAGTCATAAAATTCAACACAAAACATGGACTGGAGAGAGTAGCTGGTATTGAATATCAACTTTGGAGTCAGAGCTGAAACACGCTATCAGGAGAATCTCTCCGGATTACAGTTCTTGCTGGGATTTACCACTCCACGTTGCAGGTTGAGGATTGTATCTTTTAAATGTTCTCCTATAACATGGGTGGGGAACCCCCTGCTCTGGCCCTGCCCCAAAGATGCTCCATGCATCCCCATACCTTTCCTTGTTGGTGAACCAATTTCAAACATCTGATCCTTTCCCTTAAGCCTGAAGTGGTGGAACCCAACAAAAGCTTCCAGATGCAATTCTCCTGCTAGTGGTTTCAGTTCTCAGGTGTGCATGCATGCTGCACAACTTTAGACCAAATCTTAGTAATAGTGGTAGTGTGGTCTTAGATAAACTGTGAACAAAAGATTTCTGAATCATGTTGCGCCAAACATCCCAATGAAGGATTGCATTTTGATGCGACAGTTCTATGGTTCTGGATCAGGCTATAGTTACTAGCAAGAGTTTTCCAGGCTAGTATAAATTGCAAGTTACTTCTCTACTAAGGAAAACAATAGAGAATCCTGTGACACTTTAGAGTTTAATATATTTATTGTGTCATGAGCTCTCACCAGCAAGAGCCTATATCAGCAAGTGCAACCAATGAAGTAAATGAGGTCTCTCACTTGTGCAAGTTTATGTCACAATACATATATTCATCTCTGAGGTGCCGCAGGCTAATCTTCTAAGCAGTTGACTATTCTTTCCATAGTATAAGCTTAATGGCTCATTTTAAGTCAGGTAACCTACATTATTTTCTTGAATGTTCTAGGCTTTACATTTTTTTAAATTGGGGTGTTTTTTTCTAGCTTGCATTTTCTCCCAACACCCTCCAGCCCCATATACTACATTAACTTTCCTACAGTTATTACCACAGCAAGCCTGCTAAATGTGTTTTTTGCTAAGCCTGTTTTTTAAAAGCCATCAGGCCTTGGTGGAGTTATGCGGGAGCCACCTTCTTCTTTGGCACTTGGTTACTGTGCTTAACGGGCCTATTTAAAATGTGCACACATATGGATCGTATTTCTCAATTAAACTGGTCAATTAAGCCTCCAGCAGTTCTTGCCCTGCCCTTCCATTGCTAGATTAAAGAGATGGGCGTCATGCAGAAAGGAAGCAAACTTCTGTAGGGCCAGTTAAATCTGCGGCCAGTTATTTGGAATTAATCTATAGATCTCACTGAGGTGATAAAATTGTGGGTGGGCTGTACTATTTCAGACTGCAGGTCACATGAATTAGTGCTTTCCCATACACAAATTTTCCCTTCCACGTAGAAAACGTAGCACGTCAAGGAGGAGGATTCTAACCTAGACGTCTCTCTGACATGCTAGTTTATACTCACATATACACGTATCTATGTATGTATCACTCATTGACACGAGTCTCTATTTAAATCTGCACCATGGCTCTATTACTTTAGACATTATCAGCTCAGTGAGATGGGATTAAGCAGGAACTCATGTCCTTCACCCAAAGAAGTGAATCATCATTTGCCAGCCCTACACACTACTGAAGGGATGGGAAAAGAGTGAGATTAAAAGTCAACTCCGTTGCAACTGAATTGTGCAAAGTAGGAGGAGCACAATCTCTTCCTTCTTGCCCATGTCCAAGATATTCACTTTCTCTTGTGCCAGGTGACCTGCGGTGGCCTCAGCAAGATCATTAATGATATTTTGCATATTCTACTAGCTCATTATTAGGAGTTATGAGTAATTGAATGCTATTAGATTGTTCCAATAAGGCACAGCATTGTCTCACTCTGTTGGACCGGAGATCAGCAAGTTTGGATTCTCTGCTTCTTTTTTTAAACCACTGTGCAGCTTTGGACAATGATTTTATATCTCTGCACACCAACCACTTCTGCAGAAAACTGACATGAAAAAATCATACAACCTCAACATCACAGAGGTGGTTTAAAGTGTAAGCTTTTATTTAAATAGCTGACTGTGCAAAACCGCATACTCTGCTGGTTTATCCTGGGATACACCTTGGTAGATAGGTTAAAATCCCAGACAGACAAGCAACTGTTAGATGCAACTTATCCTAGCCTCAGATTGGAACAATTTTAACTCTTTTCATATTATTATTATTATTATTATTATTATTATTATTATGGCTAATATGATAGGATCTGGACTGCCACTACCTACCATACCTTCCCAGTGACTAGCTAATCTTCTTCAGTGGGAACATGTTGGAATAGAGAGAGAGATAGCTATATTTTCACAGGGGGTGACCCTTGTTCAGATCCTTTTCTTAGTGGGAGACAGAAGGAGGAAGATGTACATCTCTGGTGCCACAAGTTACGCCCTTGATTCCTCTTTCCCATTTCCTGAGCAGCCCTATTAATCCACCTGTGCTTCCTTTCCAGTGGCAGGATCCTGTATAAGGATATGTACAAATTAGTACGGGTGATCTCGCCTCCTCTGGGCCTGGGAGAGAACTGCCCTTACAGGGTGGCTTGCAAGGTTTGCCTCCCAATCCCCAGCCACAACCCGGCAACAGGGACATCCCATTAAACCCCTCCCTTCCCTTCCGCTCTGATACCACTGCACCTCACAGGGGAACCCTGCCGTTGCTTTCCCTCGAGTTTAAAGAGATCCAAAACTGCTCAGAACCAGCAGCTGTAATAGCCAGGCTGGGATGAGGAAACAAGTTTCTGTTCACAGCTAAAACAGCAAATTCATTCTCATTTTGGTCCTCTAGAATGAAACTGGAATTTGTTTTCTTTTTGTGGGCTGCATGTCTGCCGTGGCATAGAGAAGTGGTTTGGGACGTGTTTTCAAGGTCACAGCCCTCTCTGGACATACATTTTTCTCTTTCAAATGTGCATTATTCTTGGGTTTTTAACTCACGGGCATACAAAAACACAGTATAAGGGACAAGGGATGATGAAGAAGAAAAATCAAAATGAGTAGGACATGGAGAGAAAGAAGAGATGATATTTGTTCAGTTGTGTGCAGAGGTTTAGTTATAAAGGTGCTCCACCATTGGGTATGTGAGCTCCTGTCATTTAGAACTGTGGTATTGCTGATCCTCAATAATAATGTCAACAGGATTCAAGATGTAACAGTTCTGTTCAATTGGCCAGTCTCAAACATCCTGATTCAGGCCTAGTTCTCACTGAGAAGGTCATTCTGTACCATTTCCGATTGCAGGGAGGTTATATTCCTGAATGCTCCTCAGTTCAAAAAGTAATCCCCCACATAGGAAACCAGCATATGAGGGAGAAGGCTGGTCTACAACTCGTCTCCCCAGTGTCTAATTTTTTATGTGGAGGAAATTACTTTTCATGGAGAAGTTTTTGATCTCCCATGCAGTCTGAAGTGGTATAGCTCTGGTACTAGTTTACCATCTCCGTAAGAACTAGGCTCTACTCAATAAATGTTAATTTGGTAAAAGCCATTGGGGTTGTCCTTATTTCCTTCTAATCACACACATGCATACACACACTCCTACACTCGTCAAATTCGTATTTTTTAACCTACGTTAACTTGATGGGGGGAATTAAGCTGTTTTTCACTTTTTGCAAATTACTAGTTCCAGTTATGTGCAGTCAACTAAATTGTTGACTTGTGATTTCAGCCTGTAGACTTCTGTTCTGGCAAAAACAAAACAAAAAAGAGCTCAGAATCTGGATCTAGGACTAGGTTCAAAGTTGTTCTATCTTTTGTAATTTTCTATACTTTAAAACAGGAAATTGTATTCCTGTGTGCACAATGCCTGCAGTCTAAACTATCAACTCTGTAAAGGAAACTGGATCACTAACTGGCAAAAGAAACCCGATTCACACATGGAACCTAAGAAGAGCCCTACTGGATCAGACCAAGGGTCCATTTAGTCCAGCGTTCTGTTCACAGTTGGCCATCCAACTGCCTGTTGGAAATCCATAAGTAGGACATGAGTGTAGTAGCATCCTCTCACCCATGTTTCCCAGTATACTGCCTCTGATATCAGGAAAATAACCATCAGGACCAGTAGCCATTGATAGCCTTCTCCTCCAGGAATTTGTCCAGTCCCCGTTTAAAGCCAAATTGATGGCCATCACTACAAAAGTGCCCCTTTGTCAGCTCCGGAATTTGTTCCTGAAGCCTATTCCAAATGCTCTGTATCACAGTTTAGCAAATGACAGCCAAGATGGGATAACCCCACAGAACAGTTAATTCTCTGAGCTACGCATAGACTTTCCAGTGCTTTCAACCGCCACATAATACATCAATCTTACTCATTATCAAGATAGAGTATGTATCAGAATGAATCATTTTGTCTAATATAAGACACAGGCTGTATAAGAGAATGCAATAGAGTTGATATTGAAGGCAGATGACTACCAAATTTTGTCTAGTATAAAGAGCTGTCTGTAATACTGCTGTGCCACTTAAATGGAATCTGTTACAGCTCTGGAAAGTCAACATGCCCATCATTCTGTGCTTCTGGTCTCTATTAGCTTCTAAGTCATCCTCACCACTGCATTATTGGGCCGAAGATGGCTGTGAAACAGTATCTTGTGTTCACTGGCATGTCACCTGATGATGTCAATGTTATTTAGAAGACACTTACCCAAACCATGTTTTATTTATTTCTTCTCTGTCTGAAATCTGCCTTGGGTACAATATGCCCCATCCACTTATAATGGGCTTCTATTTCCCTGAATTTCCTCTTTATAAAGAGCTTCTTCCAGGACACAATTATGATGGCAGAAGAGACTCTGAAATCTTGTCCCTAAGGAAACACAGGCATTGCCATGCACAGGGCAATAGGATGCATCATGGTACTGCAATTTCACAATTTAATGTTTCGGGTGATCTTTCATTACTTCCCTGCTAAAAGCTTCACCACAGCAAGGTGAAAATTATGTTTGTACCTGCTTGAGAAAGAAACAGCTGTTCAGATTCCACCACAAGTTTTGCCTTCCCATGTTTTCTTTTTCACAAGATGTCTTGAGTCTTAAACACGTCTGAAACCATCCACAGCCAAACCAAATCAGGCATTGCCTTTCTAATGTGTATTCATACAGTTCAGTAGCAAAAGGCTTTAAAACTTACTCATTACATTCCATGGTAGTCATTGTAGGCAGAAGTGATAACACCCAGAGTTTACAGAAGACTTTTGATTGTGCAAAGATATTAGAAAGTATGTAGGTTTTGTCTCTTTTTCTCAGCCACAGCACTACTCCATCAAGACATGAGGCACGAGCAAATGAAGTTCTCATGTGATCTTTGCCTCTCCCATAAATATTTCCCTCCATCCTTGCACATTTCTAACTTTGGCCATATTGGCAGGAAAGAAAATCCCTTGAAACCAGGCAGTTTCCATTCTTGGGCTGGCTACTTGCCCAATCAACTATGAACAGCCAAAGGTCATTGGCCAACTTGGCAATTGCCTATTTTTCATTTCCTGGGTACAGCACTGTACCAAATTTTCACTACTGTTCGGATTTCTTATCATTCTGGAAGAAAACAAACCTTTACACAGCTGCTCCCCATGTTTCTCTGGTCATGAAGATTGAACCAAACAAACCACTTCCCCTCATTTTTTAAGTCCACTTGTAGTTCCACAGTAGCTTGTAGTTCTTATCAAGCTCTGCCCTTCTCTTTCTCACAAAATTTTACTGCAAGTTCTTGTGGCTATGATTTGCTTCATTTCTTGCCACAAAATTACATATAATTCACATTTTGACATGTTTCATTGTGAGAACTCAGGACAGGGGAGGAGAAAAGTTAAAACAATTCAAAAGTATCCATCTTACTTTGAAGTTGGCAGTTTTACAGAGAGGCAATTTTAAAGCCAGGGTTATCCTGTAATAAAAACAAATCAACCTGCCAAGCTTCCCTCGTATGGGAATATTCCCATAAAAACTATTTTAATTATGTGCAAGTCACCTTGAGGCCCAGTTCACATGTAACAAGTAAACATGGGTTGCTGTCTCCTGACCACTTGCCATTCCCACTTTAGTAAATATTTTCTGGCACTCTGGATTATTGAAGGAGAAAGACACCAATGTTTTAACCCATGGCTTGTTGCGGAGTAAAAACTCTGGGCTGTTTCTTCCCTCAACAACACAGAGTGCTGGGTTCAGACATCTCACTGAACAACCCAGGAATGGGGCATTCCTGGGTTGTTTATCAAAGTGGAAATACAGCAGAAGTGGCAAGCAATTGAGAACAGCATGTTCGCAAATAACCCATAGTTTAAACAAACCACCATTGTTGTGACGTGCAAACCAGCTCTAAGTGTCATCTGACAGACATTTAAAATAAACATATGTTTAAAGCAGGGAGAAAAATAGACAATTTTGTGAAATTGAGTGCAAATATATAAAATTGAATGAAAATATACCTCAAACAAGAACGTAAGAGCAATCACAATACGAGTTAATAATAAAGTTGAAGTAGATGTCGCTCTTGATGGCTGAAAAACAGTCCAGTCTTTTAACACTGTCTCCTTGTTCATCTGGTTGTAAGAAAATATGACGGCCTTTGTGACGAGTCTGAAGAACTGCCTTATGACGTAGTAGGAAAGGCCCAGCCTGGTGTCTCTCACCTGGGAGGAGGTTAGAAACCTGAGGCAGTATTTATTAGCACAGAAAAAGCATAATTTGAGGTAGAGCTTGCTTATGCCAGGCATCAGAATCCATTTTGGAAGCCTTTTCCGAGAGCCTAGAATGCTTCCCTTCTATACCATACATTGCAGGCAGTTGTTTTTTCTCTCATCTGCAAAGCGGCAAGAGAAATTATCCATGAAGAAAATATGGACAGAGGCCTTTATTCTTTCTCCTCATTAATCCCCATGATAATAAGAAGGTTAAGGATTCAAAAAGGAGCTTCCAAGTGAGGAGATGGGACTTTCTACGAGATCTGAATCTTAATCCTTTTATAAATTAAACACAGGATATGGGATAGAATGCTACAGCAAGGGAGTTACAAGGCAGAGAATACCATCCAGGAGTGACTACAACGAATGCTTTAAAATGGGGGAGGTCCAAATTAATCCTGACCCTCAGAAGGCAAAACAGCTGCCGAGTCTGCCGAGACTCTTTAAACTCCAACCGGTTGGAATTTGAAGTCGCATGTGAGCGAGAACGGGAGGGAGGGAGGAGCATGGCATGTAGATTTCCCCCCTCGCTTTTGTTTTCTTAGCCACTTAGCATGCCTTTGCACCAGTGCATGGTGGGAAAGTGCTCCATCCCCAGAGCTCGATGGAAGCAAACGGACACATTTGTTGACAAGTGACCCTGTTTCACTGCCCTCCTATGCAAGCTGCTGCTTTTTGATTGCATAGACACTATCAGAGAGGGCGGTACATGCCACTTCAGCCATGGGTTATATGACAACGTGAATTGCAGGCCTGGTTGGGAAAGAAAGAAACCGCTGGAGCTCAGAGAACAGCTCTGGTTCTGCCAATTCGCTGGGTGTGCACCACCATATATCCTGAATAACCCCTTGTTGGAGTGCTGTGTATCTTGATTTATATCACTGGCACACAGCCCTGGGAACGATGTGGGGCAATGGCTGCATCAGCAAGAAGAACTGGGCCATAAAAAGCATCGGCCGAGATACGGAAAAGCAGGTGATTCGTACTGGTGGCATTCCTGGGTCTGTGTGAAGGGTGCTATAAATCCACATCAGCACACAGGCTGTCGTGTATGATTTGCATTGATTAATGGGTCTCCTGTTCTTTCCCTGTTTTGTCTGTTTTTTGTTTTGTTTTCTCCCTTCTGTTCCCTATATTGTGTTTTGTTTTGGGGGGCTTTGGTCTCTGGAAATGCCTTTTTTCTTTTTCTTTCTCTGCATCTTTCCCTCCCCAACCCCTCCCCCCCCATATTCCCTTTGTCCTCTTTCCCCTCCATGAGCAGTGGCCGCATCCATTACACTGAGATGTATGAAATGCTGACTCTCATGTCCCCACCACTAGGCCTCGGCAAGAGATGTCCCTCCAAAGTTGCTTATAAGGTAGAACAACCCTTCTTTCCTTTGTGGGCTACCAATCAGCAAGGAATGGGAACGGCATAATAAGGGGATAGAGGGGCAGTGGGAGAGCTTACTGAGAAGAAAGAGGCTTGATGCGTTCAAGGATTATTTGATTTTAAGCCCAATTGTGTTCACATCTTAAGTATTTAATAGTAACATACGTGATACTATAATTACTGCTAACTTGCAAGGGCCGCGTCACCAGTGAACGAAAGGAAAATATGTAGGTCAGCGTAAGTAAAGAGACGTTGGAAGTTAAGGCAGTCCCTTTTCATTGTAGGAAACACAGTGGACATATTTAGTTTAGATCAGGGGTGGGGAATGTGTGGTCCTCTGGATATTGTTGGACTGCAGCTAGCCAGTACGGCCAACGATGAAGATGATGGGAATTGTAGTCTAATAACATTTGGAGGACCGTACATTCAATATCGCTAGTTTAGATCCAGGACATAAAAGGATAAAAATTGCAATGTAATGAAGAAGGAATCCTTGGAGCTCAACCCTTGCAAAGAAATTTTAGCTTGGTATGTAGTATGTACAGTTTGCTCCAAATGCTTAGTTGAAAAGCAAGTGTTTTGTATCTATAAGATTCCAGATCCCATCTACATTTAAAACAATCCCAGGTAGCAGGACAGGAAATGAGCAGTGGCATTCCATGGCCTTGGGCAAGCTATATTAGTAGGCTAGATGGGCCAATGGTATGACTCGGAATAAAGCAGTTTATAGCAATATGATTCATTTTATTAGGCCAAGTTCTGATGGTGTAAAGCTGTTTAAGTATTTAAGGCTGTAGTCCTACACACGTACCTTGGAATAAATCCTATTGAACTTAGTGGGGCTTGCTTCTGAGAATACATGTGTAGGATTGCACTGTATAAAACTGCTACCTGATAAAAGACTTGGAACCTGAAACCTGGCACTACTTGACCAGTAGAAGCTGGTCCAATAAGAGACAGAATCTTTTACCATTTTGAATAAAATAGCTCTAGCTCCCTCGTGTCAGAGGACGAGTGTGGAAGATGGCGACTATATGGGAAGAGGATGGGAAGGCACTGTAAAGAATGTGCAACTCAGTCCCTACTGAGCAATGCAAATGTAGGGATGTGGAAGGAGTGTGACGTGCTCACCAAGCTGACATCTTTCCAGTGGGGCTCTTAACTTAAAATTTTGTATAGATCGCTCATGGAAGCACTGCTCACTGCAGTCCAGCTAGAGAAGGTCCTGTGATGTTTACCTACTGTGAGTGCTGTGGTAGCATTAAAAGCCAATGGTCCCTCTAACCTCAGTAGTAACGGAAGGAATCTGCCTGCAGACCAGGTTCTTGATGTGACAGGAGAGGAGGCTGTGACTAGGTAGGAGAATATACCCTGCTCAGTGCTGAACAGACCGGCAGCCTGAGCGCATTCTATTACAGGGTTGCAGCCCAAACCTCCAAGCCTCAGATCCTGAAAGTTTAAGTTCAAATGCTATAAGTGAGGATTGCTAAACCAAGGCCTTCAGGGTAGTTGCACAGGATTGGTTGTCTGTGGCATTATCCAGCGTTTTAGCCAAGGATGGCTTCTGTTCACTTTTGTTCACGGCAACCCTTGTTTGCACTCAGATGTCTTCAGAAGCACATGGTCCTTTTCTCCCCTCGTGTGCGTATGGAAGCATCATTACTTTTTGGGCCAGTTTCTCCCTTAATGATTCTGGGGGCGTAGTGCTTCCAAGTGTCCCAAGAATTAGGGTGGCGGGGGTGGCGGGGGAGAGAATAAGGATGTACACAAAGCAATATATACGCTCTGGGAAGTGGATTTGGCCATTTTAATTTCCCCTCCAGGGGTAAAGGGAGCATGACCCGCCCACTTCTGCCTTGGTCATCGGTTTCTCTTCATTTGCACTTTGTCACTTCAACCTCAGATAAGTTGGAACCATTGCATGAGCAACCATGTGCTGCCAAACATTTTATATATATATATATATATATATATATATATATATATACAAGTCTCAAAAAGGGGGCGCCAGGATGCAGCTGGATGGCAGGTTTATTAAAAGAGCCCTGAGTTTTCTAGTATCCTAAGATTCAATGAAATTCAAAACCAACCCCACCACCACCACCAAAATATATATATATCAAAATGGCTCTGAATGGGAGATGCAGCTGCCCCCTTAGGGCTGCCTCTCCTTGTAAAGTTACTTTTTGCTCATAGGCAGCAAAAGGGCAATATTCTTGACGAGGTGAATAACAGCGGGACGACAGCAAGCGAGCACTCTGAAGGGGGAATGTGATGTCAATTGGGGGAACAGAGGGGGGGCGATCCTTGCCCTCCTTTTTGGCTGTTACTTTATGTAGTCTAAGCAGTTTTCCTCATGTCTCCCTGATACATTTTCGATACTGTTTTCTGCCTGCTTCTCCTCCCTGCGCCCCCCCTCCTCTCTTGTGCAGAGACTGGTCCTGATGAATATGCCTGTGGCTGAGGACAACACAGTCCATTTCACTTCCACCTTGATGGCACTGATCCGAACAGCTTTGGATATTAAGATCGCTAAAGGTAAAACAACAGCGGGCGGATGGGAGGGTAAGGCAGAAAGGCCGGCGTGATGATCAGTTAGAATTCTTGCCAAGAGTCAGATATCTGGACTGCTAAAAAGCCTGAGCTTTGAACAGGGAAAAATAAACTTTGACAGTGTACCAGCTAACTGAGCCTGATAGTCCACATAGCCCTCATATCTCAAAATACATTGGGTAAAAGACATACATTGCATTTTAAGAGTGGAAAAAATTATATGAGAACACCCTCACTGCCCCCTACAATATTCAAGCACTGATAAAAACAACAACCCAATTCTGCAGGTGTTCCACATGAATTAGAAAAAGCTGGTTCCTTTTCTGATAATGCAGCTCTAATGGGTGACTATTGCTTGGTGTTTGATATTATCACCATTTTCAGAGTAGGATATGAAGGAAGAACATATGAATATATGTACTAGTATGTGAGTGTATGCAGATAGATTATATATTTAAAAAGAACATTGGATTGCCTATCTCATGCACAAGGACATTGGCAAGATTCATTTGTTGATCCAGGGCCTCATCTTTACGCCGCTGGTAGCGCTGCGCCCTGACGCCTCCCCGGCGTCGCGCGGCGCATTTATGCCTCTTACACCTGACCTGATGTAAGGGGTGCAGCAGCGCCTTTTCTTTTGTTGCCGCCCACGCCGCCGAGTATTCAGTGGCACAGCAGCTGCTGAAGGGGGCACTGGGAGCCTCAGCTCCCCTACTCCCAGGTAAGTGTTTTTAATTTTTTTTTTTACAAAATGGGGGGAGGATAGCAGAGGCTCGTCGGGGTTTTTTTTTTTAAACAACTTTTAATGGGGGGAAGGACTGCCGCTAACTAAGAAAGTCATATTTAACAGTTGACTTTTTTAGTTTGCGGCAAAGGGCCTTTGCCCCTGCTTGTCTTCGCATTGGCAGCTGCATCATGTAACGCACCTGCCGCCAGTGCGAAGCCATGTCGAAGGAATCTCTCCGCCTAGAGGTACCCCAGCATTCAACTTGTTGGCAGATAGAATTGTATCACCAATTCTAAAGGCAAGGTTCAAAAGATGTGTCGAGAACCCACTGTGAGTGCTGAAATAATTCTGTTTCTGTCTTCACCCATTGTTTATGGATATAAGCAAAACCTTCACTTGGTGCCCGGTTGCACAACGTTTCCATTTTTATCAGTCTTAAATTGACCTGAAATCTACTTATTGTTGTTGCTGCTATAATTATTCTTACTTCTATACAGCTTAATATTTTTTTAAAGCCCTAAGCTGGTCACATTAAAAATGTATGTGTATATATAATACTTACACAGAAAGAGAGAAAAATGATCAGTGTCTGAATGGAGCAACTGGAATGAGCAGGGGATCACAGAAGGCTTGTGTGGGATGGAGTGGGACTAGTATTTTTAATGAGGGACTGGCAATGAGTACAACAAAGAGAATTTTGAAAGTTCTGTGCAGAACTTTAAAGGGGAAATTAAGTTTGATAAAATGCCTCTGTATGATAAGGTCACAGCTAGAAGTGACAATTTGAATTTGATTTGCAGCTGTGAATGAAATATTTGATAGCTGTCCCTGAAGCTACCTGCATGAGCAAAAGACCTAACCTGGGATACTGGGGGGGGGGGGCATTTCAGCACTGCAAACCTGAAGGAAAACATTCAGGGGTTTTTTGGGGACAAGATCACAAGGGGGTTGGTTGACCTCTGCTGAGCTAGACCTGCCAGGGAGACGTTGCTAAATCCAACCTTTATGGTAACTTTATGGTCACAGTCCTGCACTGAGGGGAAAAACCTGTAACAACTATGTCAAATCTCCAGATGTCTGCAGACTTTGGCTGATTTTGGAAGCCGGTCAGAATTTGTGGCTGGCTCTCCCTCTCATTGAGAGAGGGAGGAAAGGTCTCGTCTCTGATGTCTCTGCGCTTCAGAGGTGCTCAGATCCAGAACGTGGCTGTGCTGCTAGCAAGCCCCTCCAGAGTAGAAGCAAACTGCTTGCTCCTAAGTTTCGGGCTTGGAAGAAGAGCAGGGCCTTGACAGGACCATTGCACTGAGCTTCAGAGGTACGGTATGCTCACCAGATTAAAAAGGTCTGCTTGCCCTTGATCAGTGCATTGGTAGACAGCTCTTGATATTTGTATTAATTTCTATAGTGATCCCTCCCCATTGTTTGTACTTCCTCCTATTGAGACATTGTGGTGAAGTGGACAGCGTAAAGTTTGTCCCACCAGGGTTATAGCGCATATCGTTCAGCATATCTTTATTACTCCTATTTTACAAGGAATACCTGGGTGATCTGATGTGTTCTATACAGATTATCTTCTGGCCGACCAGAATTCTCAGATCACTTTTAAGGCGGCTAGATTTTTATGCTGCTGCAATTGCCTGTCGGCGTGGGATAACATCTGATTGTGATAATGTTTTAATTTCCTAAAATGTGGGGGACATGCATAATGTATATTTAATTGACTGTTTATATACTACTATACTTATAGTCCCATTCTACTTTATTGGCTCTGGGAATACTATATGCAGCTGTAGTGTTGTTTTGTTTCTGCTGGTCTTGTGACCGTAATAAATATTGATTGATGGTCCCGCCAGGGTTCGAATCCCTGCTCGGTCATGAAGCTCTCTGCATGGCCTTTGGGCACGTTGCATGCCATCGGCCTGACCTATTTCACTTGCCTGTTTTGACGATAAAAAAAGGTATAATCCCCCGTGTGCATCACACTTAACTTCTTGGAGGAAGGGTGGGATGCCGGTGGGATATATAATGAGCCCAGCAGCCTAGTTCTTCTTCTTCTTCTTCTTCTTCTTCTTCTTCTTCTTCTTCTTCTTCTTCTTCATCTTCTTCTTTTCTTTCAACAAGTTGCTCAGACTCCTTTTGACCTTCTTTCTTTTAGGTGGTGCAGACTGGCAGCAGCTAGACTCTGAGCTCCAGAAGGAGATTCTGACCATCTGGCCTCACCTTTCGCAGAAGATGCTAGATCTATTAGTGCCCATGCCTAAAAGTGAGTCATTAGTTAGGAAAGGCCGAGTGTGGCTGCCAAGTTCCCATGATGACGGGAGTGAGTTGGGGAAGACTGGACAAGCAAGAAGGCACCCCCCACATGCACGCACACCAAACTGCCAACAAGTGAGGAGGGAAGTTAAGATTAACAAACTCCTTTTCCCTCTGATTCCCACTCATTTGGCATGCAGGTACTTTATTTAAACTTCTAGCCCTATGCATGGGCCTGTGGCAGGGAGCTATATACCTTTACTTTTTTAAGTACATAAAATGACAACGTTGGAAAACCTCAAAGCCTTTTCCAGCAGAGCCTCATCTACCAGTGGCCACTGAAAATGCAAACACTTTTTTAATGGCATAGACAGATACTTAAATTTGCGAGGAGGGGGGATTGGATTGAAGGAAGTTGGGGAGCCCCCAGGAACATGACTTGACATTTCCTTGTACAGCCGATCATTGGGCCACTGCAGTACGTCTCTGATTCCTTGAAAACCATCATTTACAAATTGGGAGTGAGCCTAATGAATGCAAGATCCCTCCACCTCCCTGCTCCCCACCCTGGAACAATTCTCTACTCCACACACACACACACACACACGTCCAGTTCTGTTTCACGCATTTGCATATAACACGTAGCTTGCCTCACTGCCATGCCATGAATGCCATGTCTCTTATTCAGCCTTCTACAAACCTGTTATCACACCTAAAAATATCTGTTTCAGTTAACACAAAGGGCTGCCTTTTACTTACAGCTATGGACCTGACAATAGGAAAAATCTACGCAGCCATGATGATAATGGACTATTATAAGCAGAGTAAAGCTAAGAAGCAAAGGCAGCAGCTGGAAGAACAGGTACAGTTCTGCTAGAGGAAGATACGTACAATCATGTAGCATTGGGGGTTAAAATGGAAAGTTAAGATTTTGATTGTGAACCCCCAGAGAAGCATACCTAGGATTGCAGCCTTATTGTAATTCCTGGTAATAGATCAGGAATTATTGGTATGTGAAAAGCATCTTTCCTTGAAGCAACCACAGGTGCCTAGCAAGATGTGTGTATTTGGCGAGGGGGGGGCTATTTGTCTGGGTACAGTTTACCCCTCCTTCTGATGCCATCCATGTTACAGGGCTAGACGGCTTTGCTTCAGCAGCAAACTGTGCGTCATGGGCCTTTGAACCTTTCTCTTCTATCACAGTCTCTCATATGGTAACATTAATACCAACCGACCTTAAAAAAAATGGGTGTTTTCCTCACCATATCATGAAAAATTAGTCAAACAGCAAGTTCAGTATGAGTGCAGGAAATCATATTCTTCACCTGCATTCGAGTCACAAGGACAGCTTAAATCCACTGAAATTGCCTACGTGTTGACTTCATGGGCTAAAAAAATGATTGGGTGATCAGTCCTAGATTATCACCACAGGAAGGAACTTTTTACCAAAATCTAGAGTTCTTGTTGCTGTTTTCCCTTCTCCTGTAGCATCTTGACATAGTTCATTCAAGGCCAAACTAGGTGTGATTAGATGTTTTAGTCTAATGTTTACCTCAAAAGGGACATGCAGGTGGGGGAAGCCAACCCCTCTCTGCCCTCCTCATGCTCCATCCCTGCAGGTATTATCTGCCCCAGCTCGATCGCAGCAAGGGAAGCAACCATCATGGCTGCTCCCCCTACCCATGCATGTGACCCACGCCATTTGCATCCCTCCTCCTGGTGCACTGTGGGTTAGTGAGTCATGGCAGGGGGGTTGTACCCACCCTGCAGTAGAAGTTGTAGAGCGGGGACACTCCGCTCTCCCCTGCTGCGTAGCACGCCAGGTTCGTAGGACATACCAACCCGCACTACAGCACGAGGAATAATGCAAATGGCAGCTGTGCATGCAGCACATGTGGGGGCAGGAAAAGCAGCCATAATAGTTCTTCCCTTGCTCCAATCGTCCGAACTCTCTCATAGTGGGTTGGGCTACGGGGTGTGTGTTTGTGGGGGGGGGGAGTATCTGCAGCAACAGGGTGTGGCAAGCTGAGATAGGGGAGGGGGAAGTTTTAGCTCTTCTCACTTACATGCCACCTGTATATGTGAGTAGGATAGACATAAATAAACCAACAGGGCTTCCCCTATCACATCTAGTTTGGCACTTCATATACATGAAGGTCTTCTCTAAACAAGCGATTTATAGCATGCTCGTGTGTGGCCACTCACGGAAGTTTGCAGGTCAATTACATGATGCTGTAAACCGCCAGTGCCTCTCTCATACTTTGGTAGGATTTCCGTGGCTTAATTTGAAACGGAAATAAACTAGTAACAAAAAGACCCCTTTTCTGTTTCAGCATGAAAATAAATTGCGCTATAAGATGAGGACCACAGCACCATCTTGTGGCTGTAAATGGAACGTATAAAACCCGGGATTAAAAGGGGGAAAGGGAAGGGAAGTGTGTGTAAAGGGAGCACATCGTGATCGTGGGACAAAACGGAAGCAGAAAGCCGTGGCAAAGTTGCAGGATTTTCCTTGGCGTAGAAATGCTCAAAGTCATTGCTTTACAAAACTTACCTTGAACTGAGTCCATTTTCTCTTTTTTTAATTCAGAAAAATGCCCCAATGTTCCAGCGCATGGAGCCTTCCTCTCTTCCTCAGGAGATCATTTCCAATGCCAAAGCTTTGCCTTACCTCCAGCAAGATACACTTTCAGGACTGTAAGTGTAAATGTTACAGTAAGCAACACATCCCACATTGGCATGCACATTGTTCGTTAAATGAAATGAAAATACAAAGGCAGACTAGGAAGAACCAACAAAGAGGAGAGGGATCTGAAAGAGGCCCCAAAGTCTTGATAACAAAATGCTTTGGAATAGGGAATAGGGGCAATCATTGAGATGGTGCCATCAAAAGGTATTTAACTGTACACAGGGACTCACCATGTCCCAAAACTGCACAAAGGGAAATCAGAATTGAAGATTCAGCCCTAACAATGAAGGCTAGGTTGAGGGAGGAAGAAATAACCAGGAGGTCACAAACTGCTTTTTGCATCCAGAATTCCCCCCCACACCATCTCTGCCAGCCCAGATCTGAATAGGGAAAAATGTTGATAACATCTTTCAAACTCAAAACGTAATTAGGAATAACTCAGAATAAAAATATCACTCAAAGAACCTCCTACAAAACTTCCACTTAACATAAGATTCAGGCACACTGTGGAAAGGTTTCCTCTGCTTTGGTCCTTGCAAAAACCAGTTCTGGTCTGCCAACCAACAGCGCAAGTTACACAAGCATTACAGTTAGTTGGACATTTTTACCTGGGGGAAAAATGAGTGATCCGATTGACTGAAAAACATATCAGCATTCGGGAGATGGTGGTTCTTCTGCTGACCTATACAAATTCAAATCTCAACCCTTCTGCACAATCAGAGCAAAGTTAAACTATTATAATCCCCACTGAGTCCACTGGGTCAGAGTTAAGCATGTGAGTAACCTTCCCTTTGAAATAAGCAGTCTTTGACTGCAGCTGAATCATATAGTGATTTTAATCCTATAGTGAGCAGCATAACAGCAGCAGTAGGAAGTAGCATACAGACCAGCAGTGTAACTTTCAAGAGGCCTGGCAAAGTGAAGGTGAGCGAATAATTGCCTTCCTAAAGGATCCAGTGGCATGGAACTGGTGAGCTTCCTTCTGAAGACAATTCCACAAGGCAGGTGCTTTCACAAAGGCACTGTTTCAACTATATGGAATGTTTACTTCTCACGGTAGTAGCCTCCAAATTAGAACTATTTAAGAATAGTTTTCCCACACAAGCTATGCCACTCTCTGATGGGGTTTGGAATACCCCACGGTAGGTTAATGTGCCTTCTGAACACAGCTTTCAGCAGGCTGGATTCATTTTCTGGAAACCTACCCTGATAATCCATGGACTGTTGTTAGGGTTGTTTTACCCACAATGGTCTGGCGTGTCATCCAAACCCGGACATGCCAACCCATCACGGGGAAAAGGCATTGATCAGCAAGCTGCTCAGCAAAAGCGGCAGAAACCCTTGCCACTCTTTCCAAGCAATTGTGGCCAATGCACTTGCGGTGCCCTGTTCCCCTTGCCAGCCCCTCCAACTTTGGAAGGGATGCTTTTCACCCCCTTCATCCCACTGATCCCCCCGTCCCCTGCTCAAATCATGGGGTTGATCCCCAAGGTTTTAAGTTTTGCAATGACACTTGGGAGTGCCCTGTTTTCATTCCAGATTTCCCCAAGTCTCCAGCTAGTCCTTTAAACAGAGATCTACACTCCACCCGCTTCTGTGGCTCCGGTTACTGTGAATGTGTAGGGTGGGTTGTCGTGTTATGTGAACTTACCTATTATGAAGTATGGCTTTTAGTGAGACAGAATCAAAAATTATTTTTGAGGGACACAGAAATAATCAGCAGATGCTACACCACAGAAATGTGTGTTTTCCTTTCACTTGAAGTTGGACTCTCTTTACAGGAGCAGCCGGAGTGGGTACCCCTCCCTGAGTCCACTCTCTCCTCAAGAGATATTCCAGTTGGCTTGTATGGATTCAGCCCATGGGGAATACCAAGAGCAGCAGTCTCTGGTAAATCATTGCACTATTTATGAATGGCTCTTTAACTGTTCTCTTTTGCATTGCTTTCAGAAGATGTTTCAAGTGGGATCTTGACATTATTGTATAGTTTACATTTGCAGTTGAAAGCCTTTTAGCTTCTAAGGACTGGTGTTGTTACTACTATTCATAAATCTATTTGTACATACTTACCAGCTCTAATATCCTGCCTATAAAACTATTTTCCTAATCCTACCTTATATATCTAGATTTTAGGAAGTCTCTTATTCTGTCCTTGGCAGTGAGACATCTGCATTTTCTGCCACTCTCTCTAGAAGATTGCTTCCCTTCTATCTATCTATGAATGACAGGAGGGCACTCCCAGAAATACCTCTGGCAACTGATAATGTAATGTGGAATTGCCAGCTTTCTTGGTGCTAAGTAAATATTCATTTTGTTAGTAAATGTATTAGTAATGGTATAAACTGAGAGGATGCGAGCCCTGCCACATTCATGGTTCTGATAACATAATATGGTGGAAGTTGATTATACATTGACCTTTCTCAAGAGTGTCATTTTTGTTAGGACTGGGGAGGGGGAACTGTTGCCCCACCCTTCTTATGACTTTTGGGACATGAGCAACCATTCATGGATATAATGGGGTAATCAGGTAAAGTTGGGCTGAAGGAGAGTAGACTACAGAGTACTGGATCTGGATCAGGAAGGTTCTTCAAGAAGCTGGAGCCTAGAAGAAACCAGATCAGAGAAATTTCCACAGCCCAGGCAAGACTATAATGTCTACCTGTCCAGCAGTATTAATCCTGGAAAAGTCCAGTCCTTGCCGGTTTTACTGGGTATGTATCAGGGCTTCTAATATTATAGCTCTACAACCATGATAGGTCTACAGTGGGATCCTGGCTGCTGCTTCCATTTTTTTCTGGTAGTCCCCTTGACAGTAGTTTCATCACCAACAGCAGACCCAACAGGTACAATTTACTGCCTTCCCCATTACCAACAAGATAAGAGATTTCTGGTAGGCAGGGCCTCTTGTCCATTCCTGATGGGAATAAGGGTTGCATATATCATCATAATAACATTACTATGGTTATCATTAGACATAAAAAAAGTGACAGCAAATGTCCTAACGTGATTGCATTGTCCTCAGTTTAGTCTTAAATATATTTGAGCGCTGGTCTGTGGATGTTGCCTAAATAGCATCCCCTAGCTATGCTCAAACAACAATCCTCTGGTCCCCCTCCCCCTTCATATACAGGAGTGGCTTCAGGAGCACCCTTTTATATTAGGGGAGGGGAGGGCAAATCCAGATGTTATGGCACATAATTCCTCCTCTTTGATTATGTTGACTAATGCTGATCAGAGTTGTAGGCCAAAACATCTGGAGGGTTACAAATTTCTTGCCCTTGTTTTGGGAAATCAAAGTAAAGTGGATTTTGAAAAGTGGCTGAGATTTTGGGTTACATCAAGTTGCTGCCCCAACTGGATGCCCCGGATGAAAGAAAAGTAAAAGCATGTTTCATATTATACAACCCTCTATAATGCCTTCTTCTCATTATATTTTTGACGGAGAGCCCTCAGCTTATGGAGATGCTAAGGGCTTTTACACTTTAGTAAGACATGAATGGTTCGTGATTATCCTAATAGCTAGAGAATTGATGGATGGATAAGCGCTGCTGAAAGGCTGAACTGCATCATTGCAACTGTAAATCTTTTGAATTATGAAAAGGCAGATTTTGAAAAGTTTTGAAAGTTAAAAAGGAACACAAACTACTGCCTATTAACAGACAAGCCAGATCCTCAGGATTCTGTCAACTTTCAAAATGCCACTGCAGTCACTTATAACTTAAGCCAGCAGAAAAATTTGACTCACAGTGTTTAATAGAATTATTGATGATGACGACGATGATGGTCTTTCCACAGGTTGGTTTCCTCTCATTACATGTAGTCATTTCATCAGGTGGTTTACCAGGGCTGAACAACAGTGACAGGATCTGATGCTTCTGGGTTTGTGTTCATCTTGTTGTCTTCAGTGCCATGGTCAGCCAGAACTGAGCTGTTGAATCACATCACACAAATGTGAACATATATGCCTCTGATCCATACATACACCCAACTTTCCAGTCGGCAGCAGTAATGTTTGTGTGTATATGGTTGTGTGTGTGTGTGTGTGTGTGTGTGCGCGCACATCTGTGCACCACCCTGACACTTGTTGGACTGCAGTGTATATAAATGTGCATTTCCAGTCCGCTCTGTGTGCTTCTCAGAGTGTAACACTACATCCATAAACTTTGTATCACACAACCGCACACACACAGTGTGCCTCTTTGTACTATTCTAGACTTCTGCCTGAAAAGAAACCCTGCAAACAACTTTTTGACAGACTTCGCTTTTGTGATGTCACTCCTGCTAGTAGCACACTGTTACTTGCTCACAGCCAAAAACACACAAACACACACACACAAATCTTTATCAACATTGTCCATTAACAAAAGAAAAACAAAGAATATTGACATTACACAAAAATATAAAAATCAATCACTTTGTGAATGTTTTGAAATGTCTTTACTAATTGATTGGATAGATACGCATACACACCAGGCTATAAAAATCAAACAACTAAGTCCAGAAAGTGTATGAGCATCAAGAGTATTTCTGCCAATGCAAGTCTCTGAAGAATGTAGCCAGAGATCAATCAAAAGGCATAGAAATCCAGCCCCAGTGAAGCAGCTTGATTGTCACTGAGACTCGCACCTGAATGTAAGAAGCATCCAGGAAAAGAAACTGAGCTGAATTTCCATGCTTAGCTAGATTGAAATCCATAGACCTGATGTTCAATGAAATTTACAGCTACTGTTAAATTTATAACAATCCAAAGGATATTTCCTTAGATATGTGAGTCTTTAAGATCTCTTTCCGGTCCCCTCTACAAGATTTCAGTTTGACACCCGGTTGCCCGATTATGCGCATATACGAAGAAGCGCATTTACTCCTAATACCTATTCACAAGAGGCGGTGAAATGCGCTTTAAAGTTGTTTACATGCAGAGAATTGCATGTTTACATGGCCATAAGGCGCTTTAACCCCCACGGCAAATTAAAAGTTGCTATTCGAAAATGCGAATAATCGGAGATAACCCCTGATTTGCACTCCGCTCTTGTAGAGGTAAAATTTGTAATGCGCCTTGAAAGAGCTTTAAATCGCTCTTGTAGAGGCACCCTCTCTCTCTCTCTCTCAAACACACACACACACCACACACATTGGCACAAAGCATTCCCTATGCTTTCTGTATACACCTATTCTAAAGCTATTCCTAACACACTGGTGAAAAAGACACTTCTCAGAAGATGGCAAGTGATGTAACCAAACAAAATCCCATGAGCTTGGCTGTGTGTTTATTTCCAGGAGCCAGAGATTAGAGAGTTTAAAAGAGTGCAGCCCTCTAACTGTGGCAGCTACCTCCCGGTGGATACTCAGGAACGAGCTGTATCTGGGAGGGCCTCTTCCATGCCACGCCTGACTGTGGATCCCCAGGTAAAACCAAGTGAAACAATGACTGCACAACAGGAATATGGCATTACATGAGATACGTGACCCTTTCCCGCAGGAGGTTGTTGCCTAGCTTAAGCAATGATTAGTCTTAAAATCGATCAGCCATACCATTTCAATTGGCTCCCTGTCAATAGAGTGCACTCCTTTAAGTCCCTATTAGTGCCAAAGAGTCTGAACACAGTGCCCCAATGAGACAGGGAATAGTTTAATCCTCCCCATTTTACAGATGGAGAACAGGAATACAGAATTAGTAGCTTGTCCAAGGCCACAATGAGACAAAACAGGGAACCAAACCTCAGCATAGCCCAACCGCCACCCTAATCACTCCATCAACCTTCTTCCAAGACTGCAATGAAACTGAGGAACAGAACTTTGAGGGAATCATCTTTCTACCCTGCTTCAACTACAACTGTTGCTGCTAGCAGCAAGAATGCCAACAGTTTGGAAGAATCCTTCTCCCACCTGGAAAGTATTTATTTTTCTTGACGTTAGCCACCTTCTCTTTCAAGTCTTTTCCCATTGTCCTAAGACACTTGTTTACATGCCTGCTGCCAAGCATCCTGTCCTGATCAGTCTTGGCCATACTCCATCTCTTTGTGTGTTGAGCAGGGTTTTTTTCTGTCTGTTTGTCTCGTAATCAGTTCTGATTAACAGAGAGCTATCAGCTGTTCCCAGGTTTGTAATTGTAAGCCTAGGCTATGTTACAGCAATTTAACCCTCAATGTCCATTTGACCCACACTGAAGGGACATGATTACAAGAAGGTCTAGCTAATGTCTGTTGTGTGTCAGCCCCACGTTGCTTGTGTAAGCAAAGTGTGAGGGAAGTAAAGGCTTGTAGCCTTTAAACAAACTGATAAATGTGTGCCTAACAATGGTGCCAAGACGATAGCTGAGTTCTGTTTCCTTTCCTGTTGCTCTTTGGATAACACTTCCCAAATCTATAAAATGTGATACTGAAAATCGCCCACCTTGAGAAACAGAGGTGCGCTTTCATTAGCAGCAGACCGAACTCACAGGAGGGAGAAGGATGGAAGGGAAAACAAGTATTTTGCACTAAGGCATGAGTTTCCAGATGGAAAGGCAGTATCAGTGGGAAGGAAAGGAAATCATGAGGTAAAAAGTAAAGGTAGGAACAAATAGGAAAAGGGACAGGAAGTAGGCTGAGAATGGATATAGTGAAAAGGCAAGATAGATGAGTAAGAGCCTTTCTACATGAGGCTTTTATTGTGCGCTCCTGATTACTCTCTCATGGTAGTTTGCAGGTCCTTTACACAGTGTTGTCATCCTCCAAGGCCTCTCTCATGCTTTGCAACCATTACTGTGAAGGGTTTTTTTTCTAATGAGGAAAGTCTGGTGTATATTTGAATGGCATTATAAAATCCTTGTGCATATGCGCAATTATGCTATATCACAGTGCCACCTACTGGTTGTGTAATGGAACATATAGAAAGGCAGAGAAAGAAAAAACCCAGGAAAAAATCCAAAGGAACCGATTTTAATCCTGTAAAGAATCTGGAAGCAGAAGCCTTGGTAAAAGTGTGAGCTTCATGTAGAAAAACCCTAAGTGAATAAAGACTGGATAAAAAAGATACTTATTAGACTGATGTTAAGAAAATGAGGGACTGAATTTATGAGCAAGAAACAGCACACTTTCAGGTGAGGTTCTTTTTTGACAAAGGTTATGGGAATAAAATGGAGAATAAAAATACAATGTCTCTTCATTTAACCACAATGTCGGCCTAGTTCTTACTGAAGTGGTAAACCTGTATCAGGGCTGTACCACTTCAGATTGTAGGTGTGGACTCACATAATTGAATGTTCCCCGTACTGAAGAAATGCCCAGCACATGGAAACTAGATGTCAAGCAGACAAAATGTGAAGGAATGTTTTGTGTGTGGGAAAGCATTCAGTTGTGAATTCTTACCTCAAGCCCAGACACAGGTTTCCCATTTCACTGAAAAGTAGGCCATAGATTCAGAACAAATGGATAATATGAAATTTGGATGAGCTTAGTTATTATAGGCCATACTAACAGGAGGGTATATATTACATTCCAGTTTTGTTCCAAGACAGAATTTCAATAGCAACCAACCCTGCTGATTACATCAGAGAAAACTACTGTCTAATAGGAGGCCAGACTTCTTTGCAAAATGGGAACCCATACACTATAGGTTAATGATGCATTAAACAACCCACAGATAGCCTAACTACTAATTATCTGTAGGTTATCTGTGTCTTGCTTAACCAAAAATTAAGCTATAGTGTCCAGGTTCGGACACCATGTAGTAACCCCCGATTGGACCGGGGGGAGGGGGGGTGAATATTCAAAATGGCTGTGAAATGCACCACCGTTACATATGAACAGTGTTGCTTGTTGAAAGCAACACAATTTGCCACCATTACTTGGGAACCAGGCCAGTGCTTTAGTGAATGTTAGTCAGGCCGCGCCAGAGATGCCACGGTTCAAAGGCATTGCTCTGCCATTGACAACCTCTCCCATCAAAGGCAGAATACAAAGCATGCTTGAAATGAATGGCCAGAATTTGCTATTACTTGGTATAGTTTTATTCACCCATTTCAGCCTGCAAGGGCAGATTCTTTGTTTCAACCTGACATCAAAAGAATGATACTTATTTAAAACAGAACCTCAAGATCTTGCCTATTTAAATTAAGCAGGAAATACTGTAGACTCAAGCAGACCCAACAGAGTTCTCAATTCCCTCTACTGAGATACATGGGGCCTGGGGTTTCCTATAACTAGAGCAGGAATTGGAGGAAACTGAATCTTAATCTGTCCCTAATCTGAGGTTGGGCTGCCACCACTTTCTTTATTACTCAGATGGGCAAGAAGCCTGAGATACCAGTGGAACAATTACTGTCATTTTACCAACAGCACACCCTAGAGCAAGGCAATGTGGATAGCAATGTAGGTACACTTAGAGCTAACCAAAGGAAATTATTAACAACATCATTATCAGAAGTAGACATCTACCACAAAATTCAGTGGGAGATATTCTTCCAGGCCCCTCTGCTGTGAAATGTCTTTATTCTTACCCAAGCTAAGTATCTCTCTGTGCCATTAAATACACTGGACTGAGAATAGCAAATATGTACACCAGCAGGCTCTTGCCAACCTCTAACCATTCTGTCTTCATGGGATGCGTTTCCAGGTGGTTACAGATCCAGCCTCCATGAGACGTTCATTTTCTACTATCCGAGACAAGAGGACAAACACCTCCTGGTTAGATGAGTTCTCCATGGAAAGGAGCAGTGAAAACACATACAAGTCCCGCCGTCGCAGCTATCATTCTGCATTGCACCTGTCTTCACGGCGCCTAAACGCGGACTCAGGTAACTGAGGGTAGCAATGGGATGGGGCTAAAAACAACAACAACAACAACAACAACGTATATTCCTTTTTTTAAAAAAAAATGAGGTGAAGTTGAATATACTGAGGTCACATAGTCTCATCTCCTTCCTCAATAAAGGCCAGGAGAGTTATCTTTCTATCAAATTAATATGACCCAGTACAATTAACATTTGAGCAGCCTCTAAAATGAGAATGTGTTCTGGAACACCAATTCTCCTGGCAGTGGGAGATTCGCTCTGCCTTGTGGAAGGGCTGGCCCTCTTCAGTGTATTCCTTTCCTTTAAATGACCCCCCCCCCCCAAGAAAACCCTATATAAATCAACAGCTTGTATCATGCCATTCTAAAGATCAATTGATTCCAATGCTTTCCACAACAACCCTTAGATATATATTCTTGTTTTTCATCTCAGTTTTCTCTTTGCCTTCTAATTCCTGCCACCACAGGAGGGCTGGCATCTCACAAAACTCGTTCTAACAAAGAGAGAGAAATGGCTGCTTAACTGGGGAGTCGCTTTTAGATAGATCCCAGGAAAAGAAAGCATTTCTGAGTCTTTAGGGGATATAGTAAGAAATATTCTTAATGCTTTCTTTGGAGGAACTATCATGGACCAAGGGAAAACAACAACAACTTGACAATGGAGGAACAGAGTGCTTATTGAAACGTAACATGAATGATTTACCCTTGCATATCTCCTGAGCAAAAGTGTCCCCTTTTGGCATGCACACAATTTTAAAACTGGCTGATGGAATCAGATTGGCAATTAGATATTTCCCAACTAGTTATTTCCCCAAACTGGCTAATACAATACTTTTTCCTCTAGGAGTACATATAGGAGTACAGACCAGACTTGTCTGCAGCATGGCACCTAACTACCACTAAATAAAGCAGAACAGTTGTGTATAATTAGCTGCCTGCAACATATCACTAGCTCTCTGTTCATTTATTTTCACTGGAGTTTTCTACACAAGGCTGGAGGGTCTAACCAGAACTTTTGGCAAGTTTTTAGGTTGTTGTTTTTAGAGCAGGGAAAATGTGGCATTCAATTGTGAAAGTGAAAGGAAACACAAGTTCCTCCACTATATCACACTGCCACCTAGAGGTTATGTAGTAGAAAAGCAGAAAAGAAAACGCTTCTTGTGAAATGCTTGGATCTCAATTTTGCAATGAAACCAAAAGTAGATTCAGTAGATCAACATCTGATTAATAGCCTTGTGTAGGAAAGCTCATTATCTCTCCCAACACAGCCCTTTCCCTGTAATGCAGCTACCCAGCTGACATTCCCCCCATTCCCCCACTTTTCAGTGTGTGCATGTTTCCTTCTTATTTCCTATGTGGGGATACTTCAGATTTTTCACTGATGAATTCCATCATGCTATTTGCAGGCACATCTTCTGAATTCGTATTCCAGTGCTAACAGTGTTGGTAAATGCCTACAAGCTTTATATATAAACTACATATATTTAGCAAACATACTTTATTCTTTTGTCCAAGTTGTTAATTATATTATTTTAAAATAACTTGAAAATACCAGTTGTGAACACTAATTTATAGCAGTTCAAAGTCGAGTCAATCCATATGAAAGACTCTGGGCGGTATCCAATGGTGTCCTTCCTCAGGCAGAATGGAATGGACACCACTGGTGGGATCAATTCTTTCACCCCTGCAGTCCCCTGCATATACCCCCGGAGAGTTGAGAGACCCGCTGGAGCAGATTTGGAGTATGTGCAGGGGGGAGGGGGGGCTGCAAGTGGGGAGGAGAGGAAAGGAAACCCCTGTCATGTGAGCAGGAGTCCACTTGCGTAAAGTTGGATTTAGCTCTCTATTTTCTTTTTCTTTACCAAAAAGCACCTTATCCAAGAGGGGGAGAGGAGTGATGTAGTATGAATTCTTCACAATTCAGCTTGCTGTCATTTAATGCCCTTTTGATCCTCCAAAGTGTACAAATATTTGTTCACAACTTTTGCTAATAACTTGGGGTGATTCCAGATGGAGGACTCCTAGCACTAACAATCAAGAGATTGTGCAGCTAGTCCATCTTTTCCTCCTTAATGAATTGTGGATGTGTGTGGGTTGGACAGGGGTGGGAGACATAGAAGATGTGGTGGGAAAACATGAGAGAGTTAGATATGGAAGACAACATTGACTGGATTCTCCATAAAATTCCATAAATGAGGCAGGGCAATTGCACAATAAAAGCCTCATTCGGAAGCCCCCTTAGTCAAGGTTGTGACTGCATGGTTTTCCAGAATCTCTCCTTTCCTTTTTGTAAAGAGATAAATGTTTTTCTTTGTTTGTAGCACTTTTCTTTCCTGTAGGACTTCAGTGGGTCCCTATAAGATTTGAAAGCACTAGATGGCAGCTGGAAACAAAGGGAGGGAACGCTGAAACCCATTTCACCCATGGTTTGTCTAACCCTGATAGTTGTGAGTTAGCACGCTGGCTGCTATCCTCCCGCTGAGCTAAACAACCCAGGGATGCTTTGTTCTTGGATTGCAACTCTGGATTTTGTCTCCCACAACAACTCACAATTCCAGTTTCGGATGTCACACTCAACAATGCAGGGATGGAGCATCCCTGGGTTGTTTAGCTCAGAGGGGATGAGCAAATTGGAGCCAGCTTATTAGCTCCTGCTTGTTCATGACTACCCAGGGTTTAAACAAATGATAGCCAGTCGTGACGTGCAAACCGTCTCTGAGACAAACAAGAGAGAGGTAGTGCAGGGAAGTTCTAAATTTCCCCCTGCAGATCAAACCATCTGTGACATGTGACCCGTTGCCGCTTGAACTCCCCAGCTGCTGTCATCATTTGGGTGGCCTTTGTTCTAGAATCATTATGGTCCCATACTGGTCCTCAGTTACTGTGGATGCAGTATAGGGCTGTTTTTCCCCCATCTGCAAAAGGGGTAAATCTGGACTAGTTTACCGAAATGATGCCCACGTATCGAACATTTAGTTTTCTGTGTGTAGGGATATATAGAGGAGCATTCAGTCACATGAACTCCCATCGTGATACAGCCTAGACAAAGACTGCTCACAATATTGGTGAAAATTAGGCCCCTGAACACATTCCTTATTCCTCACAGGTCACAGACTAGGCAAACAACAAACAGAGAGTCCTTGAATAATAGTCTGCTTCTCGAACACACTTCTTCCAAGTCCAAGATGCAAGAAGGAGCCCTAGTCTCTTCCTTTCTGTCCTAATTTCTGTAGTTTGCAAATCAGCTAGCTCCAGTTTCCTAAGCACGAACAGAAACTGGAGGGCCATGGCCTCCCTTCATCAAGCACTGCTTCAAATAATACTTTTTGTGTAATCTGCAAGTACAAATACATAGGCCAAAAGTCACCATTTAAACTGAAGATGTCCATATTTTAGCAGCTTGTATGTTTAGGAGCTTGTATGTTTAAAGGAGTTTTATACACTCTTCCCCCTGCTGCTGATTCACTCCAGATTCCCCACTTCTGAAACAGGTTTTATTTTTTAAAATGATATTGTGTTCTCCTAACACTCATTTTTGTGTAACATGTAGTAAGCTGTAAGCCCATTGACGTGGGGGAACAGCTACCCTTTGGCCCATAGACTGAGGGAAATTTATCTCAGTATAGAGAAATCTTTTAAAGGGAAATGGAAGGTTTTTTAAAGTGAGAAATTCCTCAGTAAATAACAAGTTTACTTTTGCCACATTCAATATAGTAGAATTTTTGTTCCTGTATCTACAAAATGTGTCCAAATTTTATTTATTTATGCCTGACTTGCAGTTAAAAACAAATTTCAAGGTATCTTATAGCAGCTTTCCCCAACCTGGTGCCCTCCAAATATCTGACTACAACTCCTACATCCCTTATCAGTGGCCATGCTGGTTGGGGCTGATGGGAGTGGGAGTCCAAAACATCTGGGAGGGCACCAGGCTGGGGAAGGCTGACTTACAATAAGAAAACGTAAAAGCCAGCCTCTGGTCACAGTGTATTTCTGCTTTGCTGCCTATGTACTTTTCTCTCACACACCCCATGCAGCTATTCACTCTAGGAGGAGCCATTTCTACTAGACGAATGAGTCTTTTACTTATTCAAAGTGCCGATTTTGCATTTTTAAATAGCTAAACCTTGTTCTGATAATAACCATGAGACAAATCTGGAGGGAAATTTGGTCCCACAAAGGGAAATCGTTACGCATGTAGAGGCGAACTTAAAGAAAATTCCAAAAATACTGAGCTGCCTTACCCTCTGCAGGCAGAGGAGATCTTGATCCTCCGCACCCTCAGCCTCACCCACACTGAACAGCAACACCAGAGGCAAGTTTATCCCTCCATGAACTCCTGCCTCCTAGGATAGGAGCCCTGGGTTCTAGCAACTACTATCGGTTCTCCCCATGAGATCTATGAATTAGCTAGTTCAGGACCATTCCCACCAATCTTTGCTTCCCTTTCTCTCCCAACTCTCTAAGGACACCATTCATTAATTTTTATATTATTATTATTATTATTATTAGATAACCAATAGCCGAAGTTGTCAAGGCGACATATACAATACAAGCCAAAAACAAAACAACCAATGATATAAACAAATAATAAAACATATTACTACTTGAAAAGCAACAACAAAACCTAAGCATTTAAAGGAGAAAAATAACTTGCTAAAAATAGAAGATATTTTAAAATGCAGCAGCACTTATATTAAATAAAGCAGGCCGCAGAGTTTTAAAGTCCTGGGAGAATAAAAAGGTCTGCCTGGCAGTGAACAGTCAACAAGGGCACCAAGAGTGCCTGTCTAAGGAAGGCATTTCACAATTCAGGGATCACGGCAGAAAAGGCCTGCCCACGAGTAGCCACCCACCAAACGTCAGTGCTCAGGGGCACTTGGAGCAGAGCCTCCTGTTTTTTCCATCCCCAAAAAGCAGTTAACAAAGCATGTAAAAACCACAAAAATAACAATAATCCACCATTAAAACAAAATTACCAGCTGAAAAGCACATGAAGGGCAACAAATATGAAAAGCCAAATCTAACAATAATGTTAAATAAAATTCAGCAACAACAGAACGAACGAAAGGCTCATTTAAAAACAAATGTCCTCAGTCTCCAGTGGAACACAAATAGAGAGATAGATCACCTAGCCTCTTGGGGCAAGAAGTTCCAGATATGGGGTACTGCCACAGAGAAAGCCCCTTCACGTGTTGTCACCAGCTATGCCCCAGAAAGCCATGGTACATGCAAGAGGACTGTAACAGCTGATCTTAAAGGATGGGAAGTTCACATGGGAAGAAACAGTCCTTAAAATAGCTCAGGCCCAAGCTGTTTAGGACATGAAAGGTAGTAACCAGCCCCTTGAATTGCACTTGCGAAGTGGAGCTGATAATAATGAGGTCACATGGTCCCACCATAGGCGTGCGCAAGGGGTGTGCCGGGTGTGCCCAGGCACCCCCTAATGTCTCAAGCAATAATGTCTCTCAGCTGGGAGCCACATTTCAAAGACACCAGGAGGAGGGGACCTGAAGGCTAATATTGCCTCTTAAGACCCTCCTCTGGCCAGTGTCACCACAAAGCCCCACCAATGCAGGGGCTTGAGGAGTGTCTCCTCATTCCGCCCCCCCTCACCTGCAAAGTCCCTCCAGTAGTCAGGGAATCTGAATGCGGAGTAGGACATCAATGGAACAGTGTTTAATAAAGAAATGAATGAAAATAATGAATCTTAAATAAATGTTCACCTTTAAAAAATAAAGTAATTAAATTCCCTGGTTGCACACCCAAATGAAATATGCTGCGCACACCTATAGTCCCACCACTTTGCCCAGTCAAGTTTTTAGTGCTTGACTAAAGTTTCCAGGTGGTTTCCAATGGCAGGCCCACATAGCAGGCATTGCAGTAGTCCAGCTGAGATGTACATGTAAGGCCCTAGCCAGGTCCTGTGACCATACCTGGAATAGGTGGAGTGGGGAAACAACCAGTATATTAATCAGAAGCTGGGGAGTAAGTGAAAAAAATAGGGAAGGGCTAGGGAGGGAACAACAGACTTGAAGTGTTTTAACTTACATTCTTATCTTAGAACTCTTGCTGGGGGGGGGTTTGGGGGGGGGGGGGAACTTGATTGATACCAGGTTTTCCAGACTTGTCATTTGTACATATAATTTTAAGCATTAAAGTGGCCGTACGAATGTGCATTATGGCCTTAGTTTATACATGCTGTCTTGCATGAATTTATATATGAAACAGTAAAGTGAAAATCAGGCCTCAGTCTGCCTTTACCTTAAGGCAACTCTGTGGATTATATTCCAGTTAGCACCTTTATGTTTACATGTTGATACCTCTCATATCTGGTCTTTGCCACATCACTTAATCTAGAACGTGCTGCTATTGATTCATCTCATAACCCTCAAAAACTCTATTAGACTGTACTTGGTTCCTGAGGCATTTTGGCTGTGATATTCTGAGACCTTAAAATAGTCTGGTCTCATCAAACTGACTTTGAACATTATGCAATGTGGGGCAGATATAATGGGAGGATACAGAAATTATACTTTGGATGATATAAGTAAGTATTGGGAAGAGGACTCATGGGGCAGTTGTGCTTCCTGTTCCTCTCATATTGCATAAGGTCACTCTGAGGCAACTGGGCCACAGGCATTTATTCAGCTGAATCAGAAAGCTATATCCATCTTCCCAGTATTTTTTCAGTGTGTGGGAAACCATCCAATAGTAAAGAAGAAGGAAAATGTGGGTGCTATTGATGTAGAATGCACCATGGAAAAGAAAGCAAATGCACATACTAGCCAATGTAGTTTTTTACATTCACATTATACAGTGATTCGACCCACTTTTAGCATCATATGTTAAAATTCCCTCAAGTCCTTAGTTTTCTTATCATTTTTGGGGGGTGGACTTGTTTTTTTGGGGTGGAAAGTAATATGCATAATTTAGGATTAACCATAGGAGATGCTAAAGCCGTTGGTTCAGCTCAGGCCAGCTCTTTTTCGTGAGCAACTGTTACATCACTATCAGTTTGCCCACTCTGATTTTCATACCTGGTCATTTGAGGACATGATCCACAAGGCAGCTTCCAACTCATCCTTTAAAACAGCTTCCAACTCATCTTCTTTAAGAGAGTGTAAATTTTGTGAATGCACTCTTAGTTCCTTAAATACCAAATAATCCTAAAATTCCTAGCCTGAATCTACATTCCCTGGCTTTGTACTCACAGTCATCAACCTGGGTAAGAATCACCACCACCATCACACGTAGATGTGTATATAAAGTATGAAGAAATGTATTTAACTGCAATAGATTATTAAGGCTACAATCCTATGAACCCTTACCTGAGATTATGTTCCACTGGTATTAGGAAACATTATTGTAGAAAACAAACAATTTAAGACCTAAAGAGAAAGAAGAAGATAGAAAGAATTGCAAAATAGGTTGGAATAAACCCAAAGGGAGCTTGGCAAGCAAAGTGTCATTTGGAAATGAATGGAGAGCCAGAGTTGCTGTATGAAGGATTGTGGGTGTTATAATCATGCTTCTTTGTATGTGTGAGAAAACGTGGGCTGCAACATTCTGTGCATCTAAGTGCAGGACTGCTGTGGCTTGGTAAGAACATATACGGAAGGGGAAGTTAAGGCAAGGATTTGACAATGTTGACCTATTACTCTCCTAAGGGGTGCAAAAGAGTTAGGGTTAATTGGCAGATTTGCCAGCACTTAAGGGTGAAGGATATTTGCATAGATAAGAAAAAGAAAAACACAAGGCTTTGGCCAGAAAAATAACAGTATATTTTTGTGTGATTATGTGGCAATTCTGAGTGTGAAATATTCCCAAAGCCAAATAGTCAAAACCAAGGAATGAGGGAGAGAGAGTATGCTTGCCAGTTCTTTTCCTGAGTGGTTCCTAAAACAAGTCTGGAAGAAGTTCAGCAGTTGCTATCTGAATAAGACAGGGACCATGATGATGATGTATGCATTCTAAAACATATTTGGAAGATAGCTGTGTATCAGGTCCTCACTAACCGATGACTGACACTTGATAAAATGTCAGATGAAATTGCTGCCATCTGCGTAGGATTCAATATTGTTGGGTACAGGAGTCTGCCATGCCCCACATTTCCTGGTTTTAGTGGTACACAGGACCATGGTGGTTGTGGGTGGCCAAGTGATCTTGACGGCTTGGGGTGCTTTTTTTCGTTTCGGCTATGACTGGTCCTGGACAGGGATAACTTGGCCACAGCGGTGCCGGTGTTGGTAACCTCAAGACTAGATGAACAATGCACTCTATATGAGGCTGACCTTGAGGCTGGTCTGGAAGCTGCAAGGCTGCTCAGCTGCTGTTTGGTGCCACTCTACATCAGCTTGCAACACCTCTGCTGAAGACCCTATACTTACTGCCCAGCCACTACTGGGCCACATTTAAGGCTCTGGTACTAGTATATAAAGCCCTGAACATTTTGGGAAAAGGATACTTGAAAACACACCTTCTCCCTTATCATCCTTCCCAATCAAAGAGTCCTTCTGAGGAGGCACTCCTGGTGGAACCACTCCTGGTGGAACCACATGGATTAGCGTGCTGGTTTCCCACCCTATGGGATGCCATTACAACAGAGATCAGGCATGCACCGACATTACTTTTCAGGGGAACATTCCCTGACTTATGACAAAATTCCAACCACAAAATTCCAGCCACTCTTTATAAATGTGTTGTAATTTCTATATTAGTATGTTGTACAAACTAATCATATCTTTTGATGTAGAGCAGTTTCTAAATTAAACAGTCAAACAACAAAAACAGTAAAGGGCTGAAAAATAGAGCTGTGTAAAAGCAGTAGCTTTTGGTCTTGTTGGCAGAATAGTAATAGAAGAGAAAAGAAGTTTCTAGCTCCAAAGGTTATTCAGAAGGAAAAAGAAGGCATCCTACAAGGTTTAAACACTGCTTTTGGATTGAATACACATGATCAAGGACATCTGTGGATTTTTATTTTGTTGTTGCCCTGGCTTTGTCCTATGCAGGCCATCGTTCTGACACACATCGGTCAGGAGGCAGAGAGCGAGGCCGATCCAAGGAACGCAAGCACCTGCTCTCTCCAGACATTTCTCGTTGCAACTCAGAGGAAAGGAGTCCACAGGCAGATGGTGACTCTCCGGAGCGACGTCAGTCCAGGTCTCCCAGTGAAGGCAGGTCACAAACCCCTAACAGACAGGTGGGTATGAAGCTGACAAAGTAATATAAGTAAGAGGAATATAAGGCAAAGAACCTGTGCGTTTGGTCTGTTGAGAATACTGGCCAGTTCAGTCATGCTCGTACATCAATGGATTTCTCATCACTCTCTCTAAAAGCAAACACAACCCATGAGTGCCAAAATGGGGCCACTGAGGCCTGTAGCTGAAACTGAGAAACAAAAGGGGGTTATCAGCTTGCTCAGGAGAACCCCAAAGTTTGCAGAAGAAATGCTTTAACGGGGAAAAAACTGACTTTGGGAGAGGGGATTCTCCAAAAAACAGCTCAATGAGTAATGTACAGAATTGACAAACTGCTGGCATGCTGACCATGCAGCCTTTGATAAAATAGTCTGTGAAATGACATAGGATCAGTACCCTGCCAGAAATCAGGCTGAAGAGACCATCTCAGGCACTCATGTCTAAAGGGTGGCAACAGCCTGGCATAAGCAGGCAACAGACTGCAGGGAAGTGATTTATTTATTACATTTCTATATCGCCCATTAGCCGAAGTTCTCTGGGCAGAAATGGAAGGCACGCAAAGTATCCTTCAGTCTGGGTAATAGCCTAACAGTCCATCCCAGCAACAAGTTGTCTAGGCTGAGGAAAGCAAGAAATTTGGGGACTGTATAGCAGGAAGCGGCATAGGACCGGCCCTTTGATTTCACCTGATTCCCAATCCAGCAGGATGCTGGACTGTGATGACTCTGTCCACTCAGCTTGAGCTACCTGCATTTCCCACCAGTCACCAGCCGTCCCTGTGCCATCAGGAGCTGAGAGCCAGTGTCTTCTCACTTATCCCAGCTTTTCATGCGCACACACACACACGTCTCTTCTTTTTTGCAGGGCACAGGCTCCTTGAGCGAGAGTTCCATCCCATCTATCTCTGACACCAGCACGCCGAGGCGAAACCGCCGTCAGCTCCCTCCAGTGCCGCCAAAGCCACGTCCCCTCATCTCCTATGCTGCTATGATGCAGCAGCATGGCGACACCTCCCCGCAACCTGACGATAGTGAGGGTGGCTCCCCTCTGCTTTCTGAGACTCTGGAGACAAACAACACCTGCTTGACTGAGTCTTCCAGCTCCCCGCAGGGAAAGCAGAGCCTTCTCTCCACCCCCCAGCGCTACATCTCAGAGCCTTACCTGATGCTCCAGGATGACTCTCACGCTTCAGACTGTGGTGAGGAGGAGACGCTCACCTTTGAGGCTGCTGTGGCCACCAGCCTTGGCCGCTCCAACACCATTGCATCGGGCCCTCGCTCGAGGCACAGCTGGCAGATGCCCAACGGGCACTACCGGAGGAGGAGGAGAGGGGCTTCACAGGGGGTGATGTATGGGGCCAGCATCGACGTACTAAGCGATACCGAAGAAGATGACAAATGCTAGAGGCTGCCTCCCCTCCCCGCTCTCCTCTGATGCATGCTGTTTGCCACATTGGAAATGAAATGAAACAGAAATCAAATGCAGCAGAAACCAAGCCTTTGTGCAAAAGAAGAAGAAAAGAAAAAGGTCCAACCCACTGATTCTTTGACCTCCTTTTTTTAATTGCACAGAGAAGCATTTGATTAGCTTCTGCAACTATGGACCCAACGCAGGTGCACTTGGCAACAGCTACCTTCATCCCAAATGTCACATGAGTCTCCATACCCCCAAAAGCCAAGAACGTGAGCCCACAGAGAGGCAGAAGTTGCTAAAGACACATAGCAGGAAACAAACTGGAAAATAAAGGGGGTCTTTTATATCACTTTCCCCCTAGACTACTAGCCCTGCCCCAAAAAAGAAAGAAAGAAAGATGGTGGTTTGGGATGCATGTAGTTAATCCCTTGAAACGACCACTGTCAACCTTTGGCGGTTTCTCCTGCAATTCAACCAATGGGATGGGTGTGGCTGAGGGATTTATCCAGAGCATCTTCAGGGTGGAGGTCGCAGCATGTAGAGGTCACATGCTCTGCCTCCAGGGTGGAGGTCACCAAAAAAGCAAATTAACCTTGTGACACAATTGAAAGAGAGGATTTGGTGAGGGGAAGGCAAGGTGGAGACACACTGGGCAGCACAAGGTGAGAATAAGGGGTTATAAGGGGTTGTACCATGGCTGATGGGGTAAAGGTGGAACCAGGAGAGGAGCACGGCTGCCCTAAATGTAGATAACGCATCATTCTCAGACGTACATTTATATTCTGAGTTTGGAATGTGTGGGAAGTATGTGCGCGTGCATACGTGTGCCTTTATATGACACACATAAACATGCACCCATGTAGAGATTTATTTTAACAAGCTGTTGTATACTAGAACTAAAGGCTGTGTGTTTTCTTTCCCCCAGGGAAAGGAGACATCTTTTCCTATGGGAATTCTTTGGTGCTGTATAATATAAGAGATGCTAGTTACAGAGGCCACTAAATTCTCCAGGTGCTTGCTTGTCTTGGACCTGGAAGCATATGACCCGCTCCCCCACCCCCGATAAGCAAGCTGTACAGTAAAGCTGGCATCACCTAGCTTAGCAGTAAGGGATAAAAGCAGAGCTTTGGTACTGCTGCTTCCCCCCCCCCCCCACAAGTAAGTTGCTTCTTTTTTAAAAACTGTACCTTGTTTAAAATTGGGCAGTGCAAGGCAGAGAAGGTACACCATCGTGAACCTGTGTGTTCTATGGGATTGAAATGGCTCACGCATCAGACAACTTTTGGAAGTAAGCCAGCCTCTGGCTGGCCCATGTGGGAAAGGTTCTAGAGAGACTTTTGTTCTGATCCAACAGGCACTGCTCTTCATATATTCTTAATGATGCCCCTTAAAATGAGGGTCACCAGCAAACTCTGCCTGAATACTAGTGGCATATGCTTTGAGTTAACCAAGGTGCTCAGTGTTATTTCTCCCCCAACCCCATCCTTGCTTAGCATTTCATTTATTTGGACAGATCTTTCTTTAACTTCGAAGGCAGCAGGCTCATTGATCTGGGGGATGGGTAGACCGTTTCTTACTCATCCCTCCTGGAATGCTGAGTGCAGGTGGCATTTCAACTGGTAAGCTTTTGTCTCTACATGAGGTTCTATTAGAAAGCAAATTAAAAAGCCAAGTAAGAGGTAAAGTGGAGAGTGAATGGCAGATGAAACAAACAGGCAATTTTACTCAATTGGGAGAAGACAACATCCCAAACAATGCTGGTAATGCCCTCCCTACCTCATAAGGGATGAAGGAACAGGGCCAACAGCCACAAGCCTTTACAACAAACAGTCTCTGGAAGAACACTCAAACTCAAAGTGGATTTAGACCTATTTAATGGGTGACAGTAAGCAGCAGCTAAAGATTCTTGAGTTGAAGTGTCGGTCTTGGGCCAGTTGCTGACGACTAAGGCAGATTTCAGTGTTACAACACTTGTATAACTGGATGCATATGTGGAAAGATATAAGCAGGATTTTCTGCAGAGGTTGCAATATTTCAAGCAAAAAGCAAAACAATGTAATGCAACTCTTCTGTAGTGGCATTCCAATGTGTAGTTGGTAATTGTCTAGCATAAATTCCCTCTGTGAAGCTTGTGCTCTGCTCCATTCACTGGGCCAGGCCTGGCATGGGATGAGAACAGCCTACCTTTTTCTGCCAGCCTATTGACCCCTCTGGATCCATGCTTCCCCCCCCCCCCCCCGCTCACTTTTGGGTTGCAATGCAACCAAGTTGCTAAGAAGTGTCTTTGCCACGCCAATTCCAGGCAGGGGTGGCAGGAAACGTCACACTCTTACAGAGCGGCCACAGAATGTGATCTGCAGTAGTGACCTGAAAGCAGTCGGCTGGCGGTGAAGCCACTGCTCAACAGTGCTGATGCTTGGGAGGGGGTGGTGAACAGCACCATCTGCCTGAACTCATTTGTTTTCCTTGGTAATTAATACCTCTTCTAACGCTGGTGGGGGCGGTAGAGCCCTAGCACTGTTTATCCTTTTAACGTAATATGTGCAAATCCTCTTAGGTCCATCGCCTTGGGACAATTAAAACGGTCAGCACAAAAGCCTATACTGATCGTTTACTTGATCTCCGTACCAAGTTTTCAAAAACCCTTCACAAAATTTCTCTACCTCAGTAGCTCCTACCCCACCTAGCAATTCTTTTTAAAAGAACTGACTTTGTTTCATAGCAATCTGGCATGTTAGAAACGTCGTTACCCACAGCATGCTCACCCCTTTCTTCCCTTTGTCACTTTGGATCAGGCAGGTTTTTGAAGCAGGACAAAACCCACTTCAAAAGCTGCTCCCACAGGCCTTACCGAGTTCGTGTAGCGACTGAGAACCCTGTTTGAATTGAACCAAGGTGGCAATGGGACAAAAGAAATGAGTATGCATGCCATCCTTCTGCAGCCTGTTGGACCACCACTCCCATCATCCTCAGTCACCATGGCCATTGGGGAGGAAATGGTGGAAACAAAATGTCTGGGGGAATGATCAGTGGGTGGGGATTAGGGTGAACACCCGTTTGCCTTGTGATGTGGTTGCACCTTCAACGATCTGGATTTCAAGTGGTATCTCTCATTTTCCATGATAACCGATCTGATTATGTTTTTATTTTTATTATTGCATTTTTATCCTGCTCTTCCGCTAACGAACTCATGGTGGGATACAGAAGCTTCTCCACCCACCCCCATCCCAATCACTCTACCCACTACAACACACTGGTGTTCTTGTACCCTTTGCCAATATGTTCCTCCCCATGACACAAACTTGAGGAAGAAGGTGATGGCCGCCTGAGAAACAGCAGCTGCATTGAGCCCCCCTGCCCCTCCTTGTGTGACAAATAGATGGGTTGCCATCTTGAGCTTCTAAATGCAAAATGCTTTCTGATAATAAGCCATGGTTTCTATACATATAAAACAGGGTTGAGCTGTAGGAAAGCAGTTTCTTTTGTGTGTATTGGGGGGAGGGGGGACACAAGAAGACAGCCTTATTTCCTGTTGATGTTAACGTTCTCTCACTTATATAACTTTTTGATTATGGAGACCATGAAGTGTGCTATGAAGTTTATATAAGAATTTTGAAACATTTCTAGGGTGTGTGAGGAACCCTGTATTTCAAGTTTAAGATCACTTCAGCCCATAATCTAGAGAAGCCTTCCCCAACCTGTTGTCCTCCAGATGTGTTGGGCTGCAACCTGGGAATGATGAGAGTTCCAGTCCAACACATCTGGTGGGCACTGGGTTGGGTGCTTGATCTAAAGGTCTATTATATGAAAACTTAACTTTTCCTCTCAGCTGCCAAGCCACAGAAGAGAGATTGTGCAGCCTCTTGCCCCAGGAACCTAACTAGAATGTTTATACACACCTGCAGTTAAGTAAGTGAAACACAGCTGGAACTCAGAGATTCCAATTAACTATATAATTGCTAGCCTTATTGGAGCTGGAGGGTTGTTTTATTTTGCTCATTTCACTTAAGGCAGAGAACACTAGGAGACAACTGGTTCCTTCAAGAGCACAGCCTCAGGAGTCAGAGCTAATCTGCTCAAGCTGTGAAGCTGCCTTTGGTGCCTCTCTCCTTCGTACAGGAGCACTGATTCACACATAAACTAACCCATTGTTTATTTAACCCATGGTTTGTTATCCTGCCCAGTTTTGTCTAGCAGATGATCGAACAAATCAGAGTTTGTTTTCTTAAAACCTGGATGATTTGTTTCCTTCTTCCTTTGCCCACTCCCTCCCTGTATCTCAAATGTCTTTGCAGTGCCATAGTACTGGCATGTAGAGCAGCTTTTTCCTTCTTTTTTACTACTCTTGCCCGCCACCTCTGTAGCCTGGCAAAACAACCAATGAACAACCCACAGTTCTGGGCTCACATGTAATGACAATCCATGGTTTAAACAATCTAGAGTTCACAACCTAGGCTGACCAGATAAAATACAGGTCAGGGCTCATGTAACTTTAACAGTTGTGGAGAAAAGGGAATTTCAGCCAGTGTCATTTGTATGTAATTAGTTCCTGGTGAAATGCCCTCTTCAACACAACAGTTAAAGTTGCAGGGGCCCTGCCTTCTTTTGTATATGGTCACTCTAGTATAGTGCATGAAGTGTTGTGATGAAGAGGGAATTTCACCAGGAAGTAATTGCATACAAATGACACTGGCTGAAATTCCCTTTTCTCTACAACTGTTAAAGTTACATGAGGCCTGACCTGGATTTTATCTGGTCACCCTATCACAACCCAACAACAAACCATGGCTTCTCTTTCTGAGTTCTTCATAGTTAACAAAGCATGGTTTGTTAACACAGCTGGGTTTGCACATCACGACAACCCAAAATTCAACTATCCACGGATTAAATACCTCCAGTATCAGAGGCAGTAAGCCTATATGCACCAGTTGCTGGGGTACAAAGTCAGGAGGGTGCTGTTGCACCTCTGTCCTGCTTGTGGATTCCTGGTCGACAACTAGTTGGCCACTATCTGAACAAAGTGCTGGACTAGATGGACCCATGGACTGAATTAGCATGGCTCTCATGTTTTTTATATTAAACATGGGTTAACATTATGTGTGAACCAGATCTCCCTAGACTTGATTTTATGAAGTCAGCTGCAGAGACAACCACCCCTGCATTCAATCATCTGTCTGCTTGGGGTCTCATGCATGGGATGAATATTCTCTAAGGCCAATAATTCCTCTCCTTTTTAAGGTGTGAGGGTGCGTTTCCCCTTGCAGTTTACAGGGTATTAGGGTGACCAGATAAAATCCAGGTCAGGGCTCATGTAACTTTAACAGTTGTAGAGAAAAGGGAATTTCAACCAGTGTCATTTGTATGCAATTAGTTCCTGGTGAAATTCCTTCTTCATCACAACAGTTAAAGTTGCAGGGTCCCTGCCTTCTTTTGTATATGGTCCCTCTAGTATAGTGCCTGCAACTTTAACTGTTGTGATGAAGAGGGAATTTCACCAGGAACGAATTGCATACAAATGACACGGGCTGAAATTCCCTTTTCTCTACAACTGTTAAAGTTACATGAGCCCTGACCTGGATTTTATCTGGTCAGCCTACAGGGTATTATAGGGGGGAAGTGAGTGCATATCTTATGTGCTCAATCCTCACTTTACTTTAGGATTGGTTCCCTTCAGCCTGACTCTTAGCTGGTTGGGGGCTACATGCTGCTCTGCACTGTTAACATATGGAGACAGGATTATGAAAGCTTTTGGCTTTGATTAGTTTTAGAGGGAGATAGGAAACCCTTTTGAAAATGCAGAATTACATACCTTGGCGTTCCCAACTCCACCACCTATAGGGACTTACTCCTAACCTCTCCTCGCACCAGGCTTTGCATCCAAAGCATCTACATGCTAACTAACCACTTTACTAAAGAGAATGTGATGTTGAGAGGCAAGTCTGAAGAGTTCTATACATCCCAGTCTTTGGGTGGAATGTGTCACTTCCATGAATTGTAACCTCAGCTAAATGCATGGTTTAGCATCTTCTCTTTGTCTCATCACCCTTTGGGTCAAGCCCTTCTGAGAATGTTCATGGTTTCATTGACTTCTCTCATCTGCAGAAATGCACCCCATACACACTCTTCGAACTCCTAATTCTATGCCTAGCATGGTGGTCTTTGGGATCTCTAACTTGTACATGTTAGTATGGAAGCCAAACAAATAGAGTCATGGGAACAAACCCATGGGAGGGGGGGGGAAACCCATAAAAACAAAATAGGAAGAAAAGGTGGGAGGAGAAGGCCCTTATTGTTGACTTTGGTAAAACTAAATGCTCTCAATTCCCAAAGAAATTAGTGTTGAATGCAATGGGACTTAATTTAGTTGTGACAATTTTAACAGGACTTAAGTGCCATTAACTGATTTTTTAAAAATTGGTGTCAATGTAGTTCTAATTTGGAAATAGAATTTTCACATTTGCGTTAATAAGCGATGGACATTCACGCTAGACTTTTTCTGACCTTCATGGTATCTTCACAAATTTACCTTACCTGTAAATATTGGCAAATTTAGCATTGATAAGAAAGTTGTCCCTGAATTGCTGGGTCACATTACATATGGTCAGGTGAAAGTCACATGTGAACAGGCCCTAAGAGTACCATTTTCTAAAGTTGGGGCATATTGCACTGGAGACAACTTATTCTGCTGAACAAAATGGTTTTATTAGTGAGTCAGTAACATATTTAAAGTTAGGCTAAACTGCAAGGCTGGGACTCTTGCTTTCAAAAGAATTCTTATATTTTTATACTTCTGCCATGATCCATCATGGGGTCTGTGCATGTGCAACTGATGCTGAGATAGGGATGTGCATCCCAATCTGAGGCTAGTAGTCACATTCGACGCAGTGTTAGTAGAGTTCAATTGGAGCCAGTGAGTAATGGGAAGACAATGAAGACAAGGGGTTCAAATATAGGATGAAAGTAAATAAAAATATGCATTTATCTGCCAAACTCCGTAAGTGAAAAAGCTAAGGAAGAGGCAATCTACAAAGGAAAAGGGTGGCTTGAGGCTCCAGTTTCAGACCACATCCTAGGGTTTTTAAATATTAGGATTAACATTATTTCTAATTGTATTATAGTTCATGGCCTAAAGAAGGCTTTCAAGTCACCAAACTATTTTCTGCTGCTAAGCTCTCAGCCTGCTGCGAAATTCAAAGAATTGTGGCTCAAAAGCATTTTGAAAAGGAGGGGATTTGGTTTAAAAGCTGCCTGAAGACAATCGCTGTGATCCTCAGCAGCACTTCAACATAGCAGGTACACAACAGAGGAGGGAAATAGCCTATTTTCCTGGGAGGAGGAGGCAGGTTACAACAGGGCAAGATTTGGAAAATGTTTCCACTTAAACTATATGAAAGGGAGGAGGATGGGGGGGATCCATTTAGTGTAAGAACTGAGATAAACCAAACCTGGCTTCATTAGAGGCCTATCACAGAGGTGAACTGAAATGCCACCAAATTAATGTGCGTGGATAGCAAAGGGAAACTGATTTGGCAACCTGAGGCAGAGATAGCTGTACCAAGCCTCACGGAAGCGCCTGAAGTCATTTTCATCTCAATTTGACAGGAAGACCAGTGAACACAAAATGGAGGCTGTACTCTCTGTTCTATCGTTTTTGATGCTGTGCTGACACACGTTCAGCTGGGTGTCATCAGACAGGCCTCCCATTGTGGTTCCCTCAGCGTGAAGCTTCTGGCTAGTCAGTGGGCTTCATAGAAGCAGCTGCGTATCAGCTCCCTGAGGTGGTATCAGGCATCTCGTCCAAACCCAGACAATGCGTTCAGCGCTGCATGTAAATGAGGTGGATATATTGTAACATAAATGCTTGTTTGGATCCAAAATAAAACCAGGAAAAAAATTACAAATCTGTAAAACTTTAATGTTTTTTTTTGGTCACAGAAAAATAAACTAAAACCTTGTTGTAAAGAATTACTTCTGCCTATAGCTATTTTCTGTTCTCTTTAATCTACTGTTTATTTCTGTGTCGCCTCTCTAGACCTTCCAATTGGGTTAAAAATAATAATCCTTGGAATAATTCACATAATTAGATTAGCTCTGTAATTATTTCAAATTAGGTTTTCCAGCCGTTCATAATTTCTTAACTATGGATTGTGGTATTTCAGGAGCTTAAAAAGTAAAACACTTATTATGGATGGAGTGTTTCCATATTTTCTCATAAGAAACAAAATCCAAACGGGAAACAGTAAATTTCACATTGATTGACTAAGGGCACAATCCTATGCACGTTTAGACAGAAAAAGTCCTATTCCCTAGACAGTCATGTAGCTGGGAAATGCTGGGAATTGTAGGACTTTTTTCTGTCTAAACATACATAGGATTGCACCCTGAATCACCCAGCACTTTGCTCTTGGTAGATAGAAGACATGTCATTCAGTTAATTGTATCAATGTACATTACCATCACAATCAACCAGCTCATTTCAATTCGATGCCAAAGAGGAAATTTTAAACACAAATTTCTGCAATTGGGAAAAAGAGGGCCTTTTCTAGAAGACACCTGAAATGGCAGGGAAATTTGAGTTAGGGGCTGTCTTCACGGTGCTGAGTTGGCGTCGCTCAGCCGCCAAACCCTGCATTTTTACTGGTGAAGGGTGGTGGCAAGTTGTACAGACAAAGGGAAGCAGCGCGGGCTTTCTGGCAGCCACTAGGCTCGCCGGGCCTGTCCCCTCCCCCAGCTTCCGCCAACCAATGGCAAGTCGCTTTCTGCCCGGGAATGGTCTCGGAGCAGCACCCGAACAAGGACAGACAGGGAAAAGGATAGCTGACCTCACTCGGGCATGAAAAGTCAGGGTAAGTCCCCGATTTTTCAGCTCCACATCTTCGGCTCTTTGCCCTGGGGTGGCTCCAAATCAGCGGCTGCATCATGTAACTGACACAGCGTGGATTTGGAGCCACCCCAGGGCAAAGACAATGTATAAACAGTCCCTTAGACACTGGCAAATTCAGCACTGGGGAAATTTAAAATATGAGTTTTCCCGTTCAAAAAATCAATTCAAGACCCAAAATCCAGACTAAGGTGGCCACCTGCGAATCACCAAAACGGAGGACAGTGATTTGCATAACATTTGCCTATGCTAATGAATATGCATAAATGCATATTTAAGAAACAATTACTATCATATAAATAAAAATACAGTACATCACACCATAGTATGGAAGACTGGCCAGATTACCTGTTTACTTGCCTGTTCTTACAGTTTACAGCAGGGGACTGTCTTAACAGTGCTGAGCTGGTGTCATGCTCCCCCTAAACTTTGCTGTTTTGCTCACCGGGGTGGCATTGGGTAATCCCCACACCAAGGAGGGAACACGGAGTCATCCAGGTACTGGAGCCGCCTGCCCGCCCTCTTCCAGGCTTTCGGCAAGCAATCGCTCCGCCATCCTCCAGAACACCTCCTGTATCAGCCACGGAGCAAGGACAGACAGCGGAAGAGCCGGGGTGGCCACGCCCCCCACCGAAAAAGTTGAGGCAAGTCCCTGACTTTTTCACTGTCCAGCTTTGCAGAAAAGCCCCACAGTGGCTGCAAATCTGTGGCTGTGTCATGGAACTGACGCAGCGCAGATTTACAGCCACTGTGGGGCTTTGAGAGTGTATAGACAGCCCCCAGAATTTGGCTATGGAGAGCACTAATTGGTTTCCCCTGTAATATCACTAGGTTACTCTCTTCCCCTCCCCAATTCCTGGAACAACTTTTGTTTAAAAAATATAGTCAATTGCAGTTTTAATAGATTTCAAGCTCAGTAAGTATGTCTGTATGCTTAGGCAATTCAAAAAAATGCACTGAGGGCACTAATCTAATCCATAGTCGATTGCCAGTCTATGCTGAAATTAAATCTTTGACAAATTTTTCAGCAAGGGATATGGTGCAAGAGTTGCCCCCAACAAGTGAACTCAAGAACAGGTAAAGGAAACTGCTTGGCTCATTTTGTGACGTATTTTATTTTAAAAGCCAGATAGGTTATTCAAGTCTGACTGCTGTGAGAAAAAGCTTAAAGGGGATGGTGTTAAATGGTTGTGAATATATAAAGGAGAATGAAAATGATACAAGTGTCATTAGCAGTAATTGAGGTCAGAGCAAGTGGTAATGGATTGAAGCCACAGAAGAAAAGGTGAAAATAAAAAGAACCCAGCAAAAACATAACAACTTTGCATTTGCCCTTATTAAGTCCATGTCATATATACCCAGAGGTCATCTGAATCCACTCATCCCCTGCCACTGATTCACTCCATGTCCTGCGCTCCTCAATTTCCACATTACTCCTACCTGCAACCTTTGCTCCTCCAACTCTACCACCTTCAAGGGCCTGCGTCAAGGGTAAACATCTGCTGAGAGCCCACACCCCAGCAGGGGCCCACTGACAAGATCCCCTGGGCCTGCCCCTCTTCAAAACTGCAATCTCCTTGTTCACCTGTCTTCGCTCTGGCCCATATAATAGTGGTGAGGAGGAGGAGCAGCAGCAGCAGCAGCAGCAGATGTGACTGCCTACTTGCCCACAGGTTCCCCGTGAAGTAAGCAAGTAGCAGTAGAAATGATGGGAAAGATGAGGTGGAGCAATAAGAGCAAGTAACAAGGGTGGTGAGAAGATTGAGTAAGGGGGTCCAATGAAGGTGTCTTGCCCAAGGACCTTCAAAAACCTGGAGCCTCAACTTCACCACAATTTGTGTACAATAGATCCCAGCCACTGCTTCTCCACTGCAAATAGGTAGAGAAGAATAGGAAATATGTGGTGACTACCCTCTTAATTCGTAAGGCTTTTTTTTTTTGTGGTCCAGAACCCACTTTACCAGATATATTTACTTAGTTGTTGGACCTACATTTCACTCCATCCCAATGGTTTTGAGCAACTTACGCAATATTTTGCAATAACAAGTCTCTTTCACCTGGCAATCTATTGTCTCAGTACAAGTGGAACTGAAATCAACAGGTATCCAGGGTCCTATTTTACAAGTACACAGAACTAATTTGATTAGAACTCATCAGGGATAATGGAGCATAAGAGGTGGAGAGTGGAGAGGTTACCTTTTATATCAGTGTCAATGACAATATATTTTTAAGGGCTCCACCCCAATCTGTCCTATCACAGTTCACTCTTCCTCCACCACCACCCCACACCAAAATATTAGACATTTGGAAATCCTCCTCATAATAAATGAAAGAGTCATTGACAAGGGAAGTAGAGCTGGTGGTAACTAGATAACACGGTGAGAGCCTCCCATTCAGGGACTTTCCTAAGCACACAAGATAGCAAGAGTCTGAGAAGAGTCTGAGTCATCATCTCATTATGATAGATAGGGGGTTGCAAACTATATTGGAGACAATGGAAATAGAGATAATTCCTCTGAATAGAGTGTGTGGGAGGAAGCATATAAATATAGAAAAAGTCAGACAGGTACTTCTGGAATGCTATTGATGATTCAAGGTAACCAAGGTGGGTTCTGCTGATCTGAATGTTAAGGAAAAGTATGACAGACAAGATGTTCTGTAACACAGCTGTCGAAACTCTTTCATCCTGAGGACTGAATTCCATTTCAGAAAAGCTCTCAGGGCCGGGAACACTTTCCAAAAGCAATGGGGGAAGGACTGTTTCCTATGTTCCTATGAATATAAAGCTTTAATAAAAAATAGGAGGTTTTTTTTAAAGGGATGCTGTTGGAAATGGAAGGGAGATAAATACTGCTCACTTATACATTCCTATATATATATATATATATATATGCATACTCAGAACAAGGCTGTACTATGTTTAAGGAGGCTTACCCCCAGGAAAGCATGCACAGAACTCCAGCACAAATTACTTGTGCAGGCAGGTTTGAAGCCTGATCCTCAGCATGTTTACTCAGAAGTAAGTCCTGCGTTGTGAGCATGGTACCACAGGCTTAATACGCTGCCAACCCAATTGTGTTCTAATGAAGGGCAACCCTTTCAGCCCAGTCCTATGCCCGTTTTGTCATTTGCTTTCTCATTTTGCATGAACTCTAGCTTCAGTGATGAGGAAAAGGCACTTAGTGCATGCTCGGAGTTTCTCCATAACTTAGTCCTAGGTTTGAAAACAGACTCACTGGCTGTGTCTTTGTGCAGTCTTGGCACAAATGAAATTATGGGGAGGAAAATACAACGACAGCTTCTGCATAACAAGGAGGTGCTACAGGAGAGTTGCACGCCCAAAAAAGACCATCTGTTTCCATGAAGGGTTGCTGGAGGATGGCAGAATGAGGAGGGATGGTTGTATGGAGGGGAACATAAATGGCAGGGGGAGAATAGAAGAGCTCAGTGGTGAAAGAACAGCATTCTGCATATGCTCAGAGGCACTCTATATTTAAGAACATAAGAACCGTGCTGCATCAAACCAAGGTCCATCTAGTCCAGCATTCTGTGCATACAGTGGCCAACCAGCTGCCCTTGGGAAATCCACAGCAAGATATGCGCAAAATCACCCTCCCACCCATGTTCCCCTGATGCTAACATTGATGAAATGTACATAAATTCTAGTACTTCTAAATTTGCATGCATACTTGCATTGAATTCAGACCAACTCTAAAACCCAAGCAGAATTGGGCAGTCTTTATGGCTCAAAATAATATGTTTTGCTTTAGTTGCACTAAGAGCCGCAGGAGGAGGGGTGGATGGTGGTTCAATGACTCACAGGTCCACCTTTTAATCCTAGGGCACATTTCACCATAGTGGTCTCCCAGCACTGTGCTTTGCAGGAGGGCAAGGATGCGACCATGAGATGTCCAGTCTTCCACTACCAGCACACTTAATTATGAAAAAGCCTTAAACTGGAATCAAAGCATTATAATTGCTCCTGCTTCTATCTTTCTGAAACTTTGCAATTCCTCTAATGACCTGTGCATTTTCATACAAATTTACCAAAAAACCATGTGTGTGGGTGGGTGGGTGGGTGTGAAAGGAAGGGGAAACAAATCATTCCCTCTCCCAAATTGGAGAACTCCCCTTCCACATAAACTGCTGTACCTATCCTGTACCTTTGCTGGTTAATTACTTAGGAACATTTCTAGGCTGTCTGTAATTTTCAGAACAATGGTCCACAAGGACCATAGGGAGATAAATATGTTCTCTTTGGAGACCCTCAAAATGTCAAGGCTACCCTTGCACAAAAAACCCTGTAGCTATCATTCTGCAATTTGGCAGGCATGGTCTCTGATGGGGCAACGAATCCTGAAACTTTCATCCAATTCTTCTAAAGAATAAAAATGTTATTGGCAGTTCTCTTTAAAAGAAAATCAAAATATAAAGGCACATAGCACAAAAATCTCTGCACTCATTGTTCAGATAATAAGACAGGTATAATCCTTTCCTTCCTAGAGGGTAACTATACCTGCAATTATCATCCAATTCTGACCAAGAGAAAAAAGTTAATTTTTTTTAAACAAAAATTCCCAGGATAGTGAACAGGAAACATAAAGACTCAGTTTTCCGAACGAACCTTGACCCGGGTTTGATATGAAACTGAAGTGGACAGACTCCAAACTGGCCCGAGCAGAAAAAGGATGTTTTCCAAACCACTGAATCAGGGTCTCCGTTGAAAGGGGGGGGTGTCGTCAGTGTACAGGTCTAATGTATGTATATATGTATGCATATATACATACATATATACATACTATCTATCTATACACATGCACATTTACATGCGCACAAACACACACACACTAGAGGTATTTATTGACCCCCGTTCTTCCTGTTTCAACTTGATAAGCAGACGCAAATTTGTGTTATGGGCCTGTGCCCTGAATCTTTTAAGAACCTAGCAACACTCCCTAGTAGGTCCAGTACCAAGACATAAGTAGTGTTTGGTAACAAAGCATGTCGTTGCCTGAGCTTCTGTGGCTTCTGTCACGGGGCTTATCTTAGTGAGTTACTGAGGACTGTGGGTGCTCAGGCATCAGGGGCTCAGACGTGAACAGGAGAGTTCAGCATGAATCCCTGTAACTGGCAGGCAGCCCCAAGCCTCTGGATTGGCCACTTCCTGGTGTAAACTGTAGCCGCCCTGCCTTCCTGCCCTTTTCAGCTGAAAACAAGACCTTCTTCCTACTGCACTTCACACTTCAAGCTCCAGCTCCAGCAATTGTCCTCCCAATGGTTCATTCATAAGTGAATTTCAATTGTGAACTGCCCAGAGAGCCTTGGCTGTTGGGCAGTATAAATATGTAATAAATAAATACACAAGTGGCAACTCCATTCTGGGGGTGGTGGGGAATTCTATCCCAGGACTAGATGCAGCTACACCCACCGGAAGCTCTGGGCTGGCCATCACACTCGCATATATAATAATAATATGATTCCAGCCATGGCAAGTTATAGCCCATAAGTTTTATTTCTTCTGCACACTCTCTGTGCTACCTCACCTTCTGTTTTCTAAATAAGGCTGTAAATCCACTGTATCTACTTTTGGTTTTGTTTAAGAATTGAGATATGAACACTACACAAAGAGCATTTCTTTTCCTGCTTTTCTGCCACATAACCTCTAGGTGGTGCTTGCTATAGCAGAATAGCATAATTACACTAGTGGAGAAAACATTTTCTTTCATTTTCATAAATACTACCACATTTCCCCTGCTCTAAAAAAAAATCTAACCAAACATGCCCTTTAAAAATAGAAGTGAAACTGAAGGGTCATGATGCTGTCTAAAGAACTCATAATAACCATGAAGGGAATGACAAACAAACAATAAATCCCTGATGTAGAAAACCTGTGCTATGGTGGGGGTGGAATGGTACCTCATTATAATAATTAAGACCATTCAGAGGCAAGGCACATGACGGTTTTGATGTGGTAAATTTATTAAAAAATTGAGGTATTTTTACATTGGTGTAAAGCTATTTACCTGTACCCCGGACCAAAACAGGCATAATAATATGAGGAGCAGAGAGCCAAAGTTAGAGGCACAGTCAAAGCTAGGAAGCAGCCTCCAAGGTAGCAAACAGGAAAAAGGAACAGGAGCTAGGCAAAGTCCTCATGATGGAAATGAGTAGCTCAGATTATGGAACAAGCAGGTAACAAATATTGGGTTTTATAGGGCCTGGGGTGCTTGGATTGACTTTTGGAGTCAGCTGACTGAATATCCAGGATGGCCAGCACTGAGTTAGTTTAATCCAGCCTTCCCCAACCTGGTGCCCTCCAGAAGTTTTGGACTTCCGCTCCCATTAGCCTCACCCTGTATGGGTAATGTTCAGGGATGCTGTAGTCCAAAACATCTGGAGGGGACCTGGTTGGGGAAGGTTGTCTTAGCCTGAGTCTTGCAGAGCAAACTGAATGCCAGTAGCACAGGAGACACACTCGCACCTAATAATCCACTCATGTCTACATTACTCCGTTTTTTCTTCCTTTTAGGCTATTGGTGTATTGTGATGCTGCACATCAATGCTCTTGGATGGCAAGCAGGCAGCAGTTGAATGTTTTGTGGTCTGGCAAATTTGGCCTTCTTAGGAAAGAGGCTGGGTTGGAAGCAAGAAAAAGACCCCCCAGATCATTAGGGGCTCTTGCCTCCTGAGAAAACTTAGGGAAGGGCCAGAGCTCAGAGGAACGGCCTCAGCTCAGTGGCTTCGCATGCAGAAAGTCCCAGGATTAATCCCTGGAATCGGTAGAGATGGAAGAAGTCCTGCCTGAAACCCTGGAGAGCTGCTGCCAGTTAAGGACCGGGACCATCTTGCATACCCAACTCATGCTTGGGGGTTGTTGTGTTGGCAAACCTGGCAAGTATGTTTAACCCTTGTTGCATATCCCATGCTTGCTGGGTTTGTACAACATGGCAACCCCTAAGTTGGGGGCTTGTTCAAAATGGCAGCTACCCACCCCACCCTGGCATGCATTATAGCCTCACCATGGGTTAAATAACCCACCGTAAACTGTCACGTCATGCAAACAGCCCCAGTGTTGACACTACTAGGCTAGATGGACCAATGGTCTGACTCAGTATGAGGCAGTTTCCTATGTTTTCATGTTCCGTGTAAATGGTAGCAGGGTTCTTATATGAAGGGGATGTTGTGAGCGTTTTTAGAATTCCTTGAAAGCATTTGGTGTGGTGGAGAGTGAGCAATGGCATATCTAAACCCACCGGGATTACCGGACTGCCTTAACAAGGGCGACCCACTGTAAAGGAGGCTTAGACCCCCATGCCTTGAAGAGTTGTAGCAGATGACATTTTTGTGGATGCAGCTTTTCTCAACCCTGTATGACAATCTGGACCTTCAAGAATTCCACATTCCTTCTATACAAGTGTGAAAGATGTAGGAACTCTCTCTTCCTTTGCATATAAAGGCTGCAAACCAAAGCAAACTTACTTGAAATCAAGTCCCACTGAAGTCAGTAGGAGATATTCCTGTGTATGGCTCCAGTCAGGGAATTAGGGCACCATGCTCTGAGGTACCATTGAGGGAAACTCCAGTGTTTCTACAACCAGCCAGAACTGGCAGCCGACAGGAAGGGAAGAGCTTGAACCCAGCCAACTCCACACCTGGCTATTCTGTTTTGACCTTACCTTTGTCAATGCCAATCAGAATGCCAGCAATGTGAACTTCTTCACAGCGGTTGTTTCCTTGCAGTGGCAACAAGGTTTTCCTCACAGCAGCAGTTGCCAGTCATCGCAAGGCTAAAAGACGGCACGCAAATTATAGGAAGAGGTTTGGAACCAGACACTTCTGATAAAAACAACAAAATTGTCTTCCTGGGGAGAGCTGTGTGCATCAGAGGGGAATAAGGTGGAGAGGAGAATAAAAGAAAATGGTGCTCAGGACGTGTCATTCTCTCTTTTGAGTTCCTGGGGGACGCTGCAGAGTAAGCGATTTGAGGGATGGAACATTCGCCTTCATATACAGAAACCAACATGAAAGGAAATGGGACCTGCTGGTGCAGTTAGGAATGACAGAGTTTTACTGATGGAACTCTGATCCCTGTGAATAGTTCCCGAGTAGGTGCACTACCCACCCTTTCAGACTGCTGCTAGGCTTGGCTTGACCTTGCTGCAACTGTGGCAGGGAATACACACGTGAAAGCAGAAGACGTTGAAGGCATTCAGGCACCTATCTTGAGGCGTCTGATCCACTTTTGTACTGGGATGCATATGCCACCATCCCAGGATGCGCTTTCTTCCCTTCTCTCTCTGGAAATGCTAGATAGCACATAATTCTAACAAGGGCAGGATCTACATGGCAATGGAATGTGAAGCACTTTCATGGTTAAGGTGGATTTTCATGAAATCGGTTTTATTCCCTCAGGGACACACATGCCCAGAAAAGTAGAGTATACCATACCTTAAAACGCGCTTTCACAGGTCACACTGCATGTCAATCCTCCTCACTTTGGGGTCGGGTGGGCTAGAGTCCCCCCACTTGCATTGAACATTATCCAATACATAGATACTGCTGAGCAAATGAGAAGCTTGGTCCTTGCCCCTGTCCACGCTCCCCTGCTCAGGGAACTTTGGAAGCACTGAATTAAGGCAGCCCCCATTCCACCCGTAGTTTAACCCCACACCTCTCCCCTCTCATCCACTATTTGAGGTATTGTGAAATACTAAAACTGCGCTTTTATGAATGGAGAAAATAGGCTGCATCCTATAAATGAGTCAAGGCGCTATCCTGACACATCGGAATTGTGAGGGAAAAAACAGGAGAGCAGCTACGGAGGTGGAGGTGGGGGTCCGATTTTCTCAATAAGAAAAAGGGGCAGTTGAGGAGGGCAGGTTGCTCAAGCAGGCGGGGAAGGCAAGCAGGCAGGCAGGCAGGCAGGCAGCAGAATGGCCAGCTCCTTGCAGCGCCCCTTTGCCAGCCCTTTGGCTCGCTTTCTCCCCTCTGCTCCTTACATATGAGTAGACCTAGCTGGCTATTCTCCCAACCCCCCTCTCCCAGCCAGGCACAGACACCCCTAGGCACACCCAGCATGCATAGGGTGACCAACTGTCAGCCTCTTCCCTCAGATCCGGGGAAATGGATTTCTCCCGAGGCTTGATGTTTAAAAGTCAAGCCGCGGGAGAAATCCTTTTTCCCCAATTGGGGGAGGGGGTGGCTTGCTTGGAGGTAGGGAGGTGTGGGGTGGAAGAGGAAAGGGGTGCCCTGTAGGGAGTTACTTGTGGGCGCCCCCACACCCCAGCACGCAGGGGGATTCTGGTGGGAAGTGGGTCTTCCCCATGCCTGGCACCCTCATTTCCACAGAAGAAATAGGGTGCTTCCCAGCTCCCTGTAGGGATCTCTCATTCTCTGCCTTGCTTCTGAGAGCGGTCGTTCTTGACAGCTCTCAAAGCAAGGCAGAGACAGAGATTGGAAAGGGGGTTCAGCACCTCCACAACTGCAGAAACATCCCCCTCCTAACAACTTCCCCCTTCCTCTATCAATGACCCTGTTTTGTGTTTATGTTGACATTTTAGGATTGCAGGCTCTATGCCCATTTACCTCGGAGCAAGCTCTATTGCAGTCAATGGGATTCACTTCTGAGTAGACATGTATAATGTTGCACTATTCAACTTGCTCAAATTCTATCACAGTGAAGATTTATCAGGGGCAGCAATAAAAAGACTAACGGCCCTGTAAGCACCTTCATTTAAGGCTAATTAATTTATTGCAGGATAGGCTGTCACAAGAAAGAAAGAAGTTATTAACCGTGTAATCCTATCTATGTCTGATCAAAAGTAAGAATTATTAACGTCAATGGAATTTGCTCCCCCGGTGAGTTCAGATTGCAACCTAAATATGTTTGAAGTAGCCAGTGAATGAGCTGATACATACACAGGAGTCTAAGGTCCAGGTAATCTATTTAACAAGGTGAGGATAAAAGACTACATCTTTTAATCTTAGGTGCTCAAAACTAAACTCTGAGATGGTGATTACATTTAAAACCAAAACCCAAATCCATTAGATGCCCAATGCACCTTGAACAATTAAAATCCCAGCGAACAGCTATTTTGCAGGCTGACAGTCTATCAGATATTTTTAAAATGTCTTTCAACTTCCGGAAAGATGCTCAGTTCTGGCCTTTTTTGTATTGCTACTACCATGCTCTTCTTTACATGGCTAATGAACCAGAGGTGTAACAACACATTTTTAGATTAGTTTCTCATTGATAAACCAGAAGTTGAAAGTGCTAGTGAAGGTGCTAGTGAAAAGTGACTACAACAAGCTTTTAGTCCATTTTGTTCCATGGCTAATGTTTGCAGGGTAATAGTATTCTATACCCTTTCTGAATGCTAGTTTGCTATACTAGATTTTTCTGCACTTTTCAACTGCTTTATTTGTTCAGTGGTAGCAGTGTGCTGAATCTGTGAGTATGGACAGAAGAAAGGTGATGGGGAAATGTTAAATGTTAGGAAAGGTGAGACTATGGTCATCCAGTGAAGGATTTGCAGTAAGAAAAGATATTTGAAGGAAGGGGAGAGTGTACCACACACAGTGCAGCAAATGTTTCAAGGTACAGCAAAACCTACAAAAGTAGGAGTGAGTGAAGTTAATTTCAGAGACACTGAATGTCTCACTTGGTCTTTATTTCAGTGATTATTACATAAAACAGGTTTGTCTTAATTGTGAGCTGTAGAATCAGACATGTGACCAAGGCCATGTTGTGTGGCCACACCCCCTTGGGGGGCTGAACATGTTGGGGTGTCCTCTTTTTTGGTTCCCAAACTCTGGTCACCCTAAGCATGCAGGATTTAATTTGGGCAAATGGGGCACACAGCTGAAGCGCACAAGAGCTACATTCAAGGTAAAACACGCATTAAAACGACTTTCAGAAAATGTGCGTTTCAGAGGGGGAAGCAGCCGGGTGGCTTTGGGGTGGCCACGACATTATATGTCCAGAACAACCATGAAATGCTTTTCCTCCACAGTAAATCATACGTGTAGATTGGCTCAAGGAGTTTGCTGCTCTCTGCTCTTAAAAATATGAAACTGCCTTACCCTGAGTTGGACCATTGGTCTGCCTAGCTCCATATTGCCTGTTTTGGCTCTCCAGAGTCCAGGCAGAGACCTTTACCAGCCCTGCCACCACCTCTTTCAACAGGACCTGAGTCGTGGACTTTCTGCTTGAAATACCGATGATCATCCCCTGCCTGGAACAAACATTCCATCCATCTGATGGATAATCAGCTAACTCTTTATGAAAACAGTCTGAAAGCGATAGAGGGGATTTGCCACTTGGTTGTAGGTACTTTCTAAACAAGTACCCAGGCTGCAAACAGATGGTAGGTGAGGACAATTTAGCTCCCAAGGCTATAGGGGTTTGGGGGCTTATAGCTGAGGTGTGATGGATCCTAAGCAAGTGCTGCTCCCATCTGTCAGCTACTTCCCCTCTCTCAATTCCCCTCTCTTAAAGTGACTTTTCAAGTAAAAAGAAAAGATGGTCAGGCTAAGGTTAAATGCATTTGTGCATATGTGTAATTTGACCATTAAGATATCTGACGGTATAAACAAATAGCTAATCTGTGTTTGCAAACCTTGAACAAACTAAGCTGACTGATAGTGTCAGTCCACTGTCCCATCGAACCTACAACTGACTTCCCTGGCTGGCAGTGACTCCTCGAAGATACAAAGCTTCTCTAAATGAGTGTTTTATAGCATGCTAGTGACTGGCCACTCACAGAAGTTTATGGGTCATTTTGATGACGTATGCCTCCTGCATATCTCACACTCCTTCCCCCAGTTATTCAATTATTTTTTTAAAAAAAAACTTGGATATTCTGATTCTTCTAAAATATATTTTGGGACTTCCTGCCAAAGTTGCACTACAAAACAAACACTAGAGGACTCTGTTCATTTCAAGTATATGAGCAGGTAAGTTTTCAATTTCAAAGCACGTGGTTGCCCCTCTCCTCCTGTGTAATTCAGCTCATTACAATTGTGGAAAAGAAGCAGGAAGAAAAAGTGCCAGTAAGCAAACGTGATTTTCCCTTTAATTTAAAGAAGGCCACAGACAGAAATATTTCCCAACCAACATTGGAGCGGAGGGTGGGGGAGCACAGTGGCATTTGCTCATCTGGGACAACAATTTGCCCCATCTAAAAATAATAATAATAATAATAATAATAATAATAATAATAATAATACAGGTTTGCAATTTCTGACATGATGATAACTACCACTTCAAGCATGAGAGTTTATTTCTAGACAAGGAAACTTCCTGGTTAAAAAAAACACCACCAGTCAAAGTGGGCTGGTAAAAATGGTAGTGCTTCTTTAATTTTCCCCACCCAGTCCTGCCCACCCAAAATCCCCCTGTCTCAAGGGGATTTCTTTAAAGACCACAATGATTCTATTATGACTGTAAGCCTGGTAGGTAGCTTAAAAGGCAATACCTTTATCAGTCCGACCAAACAAATGTCACAAAACAGAACAAGAGTTCTCCAGAACAGGCTAGATGGGAAACAAAGCATTCCGTTACTACAGGAACGTTGAGAAAAACCCTTGAGACTTGGTAATAGGGTTGCAGACATTTCTATTGATCATGGCTGCTTTTCCATCCAATCTCACCTGGCAAGGAGGGCTGAGCGTAGTAAAGCTGTGGTCTACCCTCCAGCCCTCCTGCGTCCAGCTCTGCCACAACAGCCTTTCAAACTGGCGATGTTGGGGGTTGACTTTGAGATCTTCTGCATGTAAAGCAGCCTTTCCCAACCTGATGCCCTCCAGATGTTTTGGACCAAGTCCTACCCGCCCAGCCAGCATGGCCAATGGTCAGGCATGCTGGGAGTTGTAGTCCAAAACATCTGGAGGGCACCAAGTTGGCAAAGCATTGCACTAGCGTTGCAGCCTGGCTCACCTCCCCGTTGAACCACCTCAGCTCTCGCTCAAAGGCTGTGAAGATTAAAGGGCATTTTTTGAGATTATGAACACAGATGAGAGATCCTCATAGCATGGCCAGCCTTCCATCAACTGACAGGCTTCGCTGGCCAAAGCTGCGTGTGGGCACATTGTTGTCACAGCACCTGCCTACAAACTGACTGCAGGCTGCCCTTCTTCTGTACCGTGCTTTGCGCAAGAGCTTATGCAGAGCACTTATATAATCTGACACTTCATTCTATTCTAGTCATTTTTAACAACGCTATAATGTGGGCGGGCCCGGCAGGCTTTGTGCCACAGAAACAAGGGCATGGGGGAAGAGCTTCCAGTACTTCATCTAGAGGTCGAATGCAGAGCAGGTGCATACGTTAAAGCTGGACATCATGGAAGAGATCCCAAATGTCACCCGGCAACATACGCCACACTTAAGAGCCCTGCTGGAACAGACCAACAGGCCATCTAGTGTGTCCACACAGTGTCCTACCAGCTACTGACCAGGGAACCTCAAGATGGACACAGCGCATCAGCACCCTCCCACCCATGTTCCCCAACAACTGGTGCATGCAAGCTTACTGCCTCTAATACTGGAGTTATCAGCTTTCTCCTCCAGAAATTTATCCAACACCCCTTCAAAGCCATCCAAATTGGTGGCCATCACCACATTTTGTAGTATTGAATTCTATAGTTTAACTATGTGCTGTGTGAAGTAGTTCTTTATATCTATCCTGAATCTCCCAGCAATCAGCTTCATGGGATGGTCCTAGGTTCCAGTGTTATGGGAGAGGGAGAAAAATGTCTCCCTATCCACATTCTCCACACCATGCATAATTTTGAACACCTCTATCAGGTTTCCCCTTCGCCTCCTTTTTTCCAAGCTAAACAATGCCAGCTGTTGTAACCTTCCCTCATAGGAGAGATGCTCCAGCGGCCCCTTGATAGTTTTAGTTGCATTTTTCTGCACTTTTGACTGCAGGCACTCATCATGATAGACCCTGTAGCCACACCCCCAAGGAGACTCCAACATAACAGGCAGATGTGTGGAGCCATGTCAAAAAACCATGTTTCATCTCCTCCAGGAGCAGGTCTTTTGTAAAGCTAATGGGTTTTAATTGTTCATTGTCCACCATTCAAGACCAGGCCACCCCAAAATACTTTGCATTACAACAGGGAACAATATATTGTTGCTGGAAAAAATCATTTCCCTCCAGCTACTGTGAGGATTGCAGCTAAGCTCAGAGGGCGCAGGAAAGTCTGAGGGTGGCAGATGATGTCAGCATCCCTGCTAAGAAAAAAGTGTTGGGGCTGTGAGCCCAGGCTCCACTACACCACGGGTTCTCCCTTTTCAGATTTGTGTGATGCTTCTTAACCAGAACAGGTGCAGCCTCATGTGGTGAAAGAAATTAGCCCAGCTATCTTGGTGATTCAACGCTGGCCCAGACTATTGTCTTAAAAATGCTACTCTGCCACCTAAGGATGGCTAGTCCATATATACCAAAGGAAGAGTCCTGCCCTGCTTCTGCTTCCCATAGTGACCAGCCAGATGCTCCTGGGAAGAGCACAAGCAGGGCATGATAGGAGATGGCCATCTCCTGTTCTTTGTTGCTAACATCTAGTACTTGGAGAAATGGACTTCCAGCTAGGAAAATAGGGAGGTACCTTACCCCAAGGCAAACCATGGGTCCATATTGCTCAGCATTGTCTATACCAGGGGTCCCCAACCTTTTTGGACCCATGGGAATTTGAGGAAGTGCTGTGGGCACCACTACAAAGTATTTCCCACCGACGATGTGGCTAGTCACATAATGGCTGCCATGGGGACCTGGCTAGTCAGAAGTGGGAGGGAGAGAAATAGCAAGGCAAGAGTCTGGGTGGGAGGGCAAAATAGCAAAGCAAAGGGAGAGAGGGGAGAGAGAAAATGAGGCTAGAGGCTAGGAGGGAGGAGAAATAGAGAGGTAAAAAGATGGAGGTGGGGAGATATATTGAAGCTAGAAACTGGGAGTTGAGAGAAACAGCACAATAAAAGGGTGAGTGGGACAGAAAAAGCCCAGCTAGGAAAGGAGAGAAAGAAGGAGGCTAGAGATGGGGAAGGGAGAAAAACAGCAAGGAAAGGGATGGGGTGGAGAGGAACACAAGGCTACGTATAATTCCTAGAATGTTGTATTTTCCTATATAGTTATTTCATATGGATCTATTGCTATGGATATATACAAATCCATGAACATACGATAAAAAACCAGAATAAAACAAAGCTTTGTGGTGCCTGCACACATCACATTGGGGACCCCTTTGCAGGTGCCACTGGAGGTCCCCATGGGCACCATGCCACCTGCAGGCACCGTGTTGAGGACCCCTGGCCTGCAATAGCCGGCAGTGGCTCTCCAGGGTTTCAGACAATTCCCCCAGCTCTCCCTGGTGATGCTGGAGACTGAATCTGGGGCTTCTTATGTGCAAAGCAGGTACTCCACCCCTGAGCTTCAGCTCTTCCTTTAGCCCTTCTGGACATGGAGGCTCCACTCCATCCTCATGGGTTTTAGCCAGTGAATGAATATTGAACTGCCACCAACACAGAGGTGGCCCTGAATGGAGAAATGCTAGTATGAAGAATGGCTAAATCAAGACTGGTTTGGAGAGAGAAAGAGAGAAAGGAAACGTTTTGAAAAAACTCAAGAGGAAAATGTCACTTGGAAGAGCCAAAGGAAGTTTTCAAGATGGGCCAGTGAAGGGGAGGGGAGTTTTATACAGTCTGTATGTCACAGAAATGGCATTTGTTACGCTGCCAAACTTCTGCCACAAAGAATGCCTCTAAACGTTGCAGGCCTCAGTGGGGCATGTGTTATTTTGAGTAAACTGTCCTAGATCTGTCATCTGTCATTTTCCATTGACAGTATTTGCAAAGAAAGTTTGCTTTGCTAGAGAGGCAGTAATGCTGGCCTGTCCCACAGGTGTTTAGTGTCATGGCTGACCATGAGATCAGGATGTATAAAGTTCAAATCTCACCTTAGCCCTGAACTCACTAGGTGGCCTTAGCCAACTGCTATTGCTCTGCCTTGCCATATATAATATGGGGCCAATAATAACCCAAGGCTGCTATGCATAGCTGTTGTAAGGATTGCTATGAAGGGATCTGAACATTTGCAATTTGTTGTGTTGTTGCTAAGTATGATTACAGGCAGTGCAAGCCAGTAGACAATTTTACTGGTGGGGCTGAGGGCGGGTCAGCAGAGGTAGAGCCAATGAGGTCGCAAGAGGAGGAGCAGTCTTTGCAGCCCCAAGAGCCTGCAACCCATAAGACATAAAAGGAAAACTGGGGAACATGAACATGCAAAGGAGGGGGATAGGGAACTCCCACAGCCACACAGAAGCACTCCTTTGGACCCACATCCTCCTGTTCCAGCAACAACTCCCATTCTAGAGAGAATCAAGAGACTTTAAGACCATGTGCACAGTGGGGGGGGTGCGGAGGGGAAAGAAGTCACACAGCAAAGGTTGATTTAAATAAATAATAATAATCAGATTGTTTAAAATTTAAATCAGATTTCAGAATTTTCTTAAAACAATTAGCAAAAAAAAGCCTAGGTCAAAGATATAATCATGAATTCTAATTATGCAACTTCTAATTATAGTCTATGAATATGTTATCAGCAATTTCTGGAGATTGGAGATAACCTGATCAGTTCTGTTCTGCACTGGTGGTGTACAAAAATGCATGCTTGCTTGCTCGCTTGCTGTGCAGGCCTTACCTCTCTCTAAGTGCAAAGACAGAGAAGGTCAATGAATAGAGAATTTGGGGAGATGGAGTACATTTGTACAAGGAGGAGGTGACTAGATATAAATGCAAGGGATAGAGGAGGAGAATAGAAAGTAAAATCATAAGTGAACTTAACATCTTCATGCAGTCCTGACTCTTGAGGAAACTTCTGCTGCATGTATCCTCCACTGTAGAAGGAAAATACCTAGCATGGCAGCAGCAGGCCGTAAAAAGAGGCCCCATTTGGGAATATTTTGTTTCTGTACCTGCTGTGGCTGAAATTGCCTATATTTTATTTTTAAAAGAACTTTACATTTATCTAAACTGAATAGTTAACCATTCCAAAATCCATGTGCATGTTTTATTAATGATGTTCATTGTTGAGGAAGAAAACTAACCAGAAAAATAAACCATATTATTAGTCCAATTTAAAAGCCTGTTTGGTGCGCTAGTTCGGCACATCTTGACAAAAATATCATGATTAATTGAACAGTTAGAACTGATTCATCTCCCGAATGACTTTACAAGTTCGGAACACAGCAGCAAGTTCTTAGAATATCCAAAAATCCACGGCTTTGCATATCCACCACAAAGCAGCCACCCCCAAACCAGCATGCCTACTCAGAAGTAACAGTGTTGAGAAACAGCACAATACAATAATTCATCTTATGCATACATGGGTGCAATCCTATACATGTTTAGACAGGAGAAAAAAACAGCATGCCCCAGCCACCATGGGAGACACACCCAAATGGCTTTAAAAAACAAAAGAATTAACGTGGCCTCTGTGATAAGAAATTTCCTTTAAAAAAAACTATTTGGTCACAAATCGATCCTTTTAAAAAAGTAATATAACACTGTGCAACTAAGAAACAAAGCCCATCTTTTCCTCACATACTCACAAATCCATTTTAATACCCAAATCTATTCCACACATAGTCAAGTCACAAATCCATTCCAAAACTACTAAAATTTAGAAACGCTCAGAAATCATCCATACGTTGTAAAACCAAGAAACTGATAGGGAATGTTTTTGGAAAAGCCAGTGGGACATGATTTTGGAAGTAAACAAGTCAGCAGCACACACACTCATTTCCTCCAAGCCAGAGGAAAACACACACCATGCCAGGAAAACAAGAGAGCAGGAAATTTTGAACTGGGAAGAAAATGGACCGCAAACAAGGAGGCAACACTAACGACTGCCAGTTGGTTGGATCCTCCACGCCGTGAGCTTTAGAGACTGCAGGTCCGGGTGTAAGACCCTGCCCTTGTCCCTGGACAGCAGATGCGGTACTCTGGGGAGCTGCCAAAACTGCTGTCTCGCCATGCGATACAGGGGAGTGAACCACGGTTGCCTCGGCCACCAGGGGGTCACTAGTATAGCGTCCACAGAGTATCTGCTGGCCCTGGCTATCGTTTTGGCTATTAGTGGGAATGGCGGAAACATATATAGGAAGTCTTTGGACCAATCCCACTGGAATGCATCTCCGAGCGACACATGTCCAATCCCCGCCCGAGAACAATAGTTCTGGCAAACGGCATTGACAGAGGTCGCAAACAGGTCTATGGAGGGTGTGCCCCATTTGTCGAAGAGGCGAAACAGAATGTCCCGGGACAATTCCCACTCGTGAGTGTCGGTGAAATCTGGACTGAGGGTGTCCGCCTTTACATTGTCGGTGCCCGCAATGTGTAGTGCCGATAGGCAGATACGTCTGCGTATGGCCCAATGAATGATGTCCAATGTCAGACTGAGGAGATGGGAGGAACGAGTCCCGCCCTCCTTGTTTATATACCACACGACTGTGGTGTTGTCGGACAGGATGCGAACGTGTTGGCCACGTAACTGTGGCAGGAAGACGTGAAGAGCTCGTTTCACAGCGAGTAACTCTAAAAGGTTGATGTGCAAGCGTATCTCCGAATGTGACCATCTTCCTTGGATGCTTAGGCTGTTGATGTGAGCCCCCCAACCATCCAGGGATGCGTCGGTCATCAGGATTCGGGACGGTCCCCGCTGGTGGAAGGGTAGTCCTTGTGAGAGATGTGTCATGACCGACCACCATTCGAGGGATGGAGTGACGGAAGCTGGGAGGGTAAGTATTGTCCTGTGAGGGTCTTGATCTGGGCAATAGAATCAAAGGAGGACTTGTTGAAGGGGGCGCATGTGCAGACGGGCCCAATGTACTACAAACACCGAAGAAGCCATGAGGCCCAATAGGCGGAGCACGGAGAACACCATCGCCCTTTGGTTGTATCGTAGACGAGTGGCGAGGGCCTGAATGGTGTGTCTGCTCTCTACGGGAAAAAAGGCCCGACATATGGTGGAATCTAGAAGAACTCCTATAAATTGGATCTTTTGTGTCAGTTGGAAAATTGACTTTTCTATGTTTATTTGCAGGCCGAGGCTGGCAAGGCACGAAGTGACTAGCCAGACATCGTGGAGCGCTTGAGAACGGGACGTCGACACGATGAGCCAATCGTCCAGGTAAGGGTACAATTCTATGTTTCTTGACCGTAGATAAGCACATACCGCTGCCATGCATTTGGTGAATACTCGGGGCGCTGTTCGTAGGCCAAATGGAAGTACTGCGAACTGATAGGCCCGATTTCCAACAAGGAAGCGCAGATACTTTTGGTGCGCTGGATGTATTGGTATGTGGAAATAGGCATCTTTTAGGTCCACTAACATAAACCACCTGTCCAGCTTTAGCAGGGGTAAGATCTGCGCCAGGGTCACCATTCGAAACTTTTTCGGTTGTATGAACTTGTTTAGGTGCCTGAGATCCATTATCGGACGAAGTCTTCCATCCTTCTTTGGAACCGTGAAATAGTGCGAGTAAAAACCCGCTTTTAGAAGTCGCGATGGAACACGCGTGATTGCTCCTTTTCCCAGAAGGGTAGACGCTTCTTGAAGAAGCGTTGGAGATGGTGGGGTGCATCTCACGGTGCCGAGAGGAGGGAGGACTTGGAATTCTATGAAATATCCGTTGGATATGGTTGAGAGTACACAACGGTCGGTGGTGATTGTGGCCCACGTTGACAGGAAAGGCTGTAGTCTGTTTGTGGCTGTCCTTGGTGCCAGTAGAGATGGGAAAAAGTCAAAGGCGCCGCTTTGATCCAGCATCCTGTCTGCAGGACTTGTTAAAACGAGACACTGGCTTTCGCAACTGGTAGGACAACTGAGATTGCTGGGGCTGGTAACGCTGAGAGCGTTCCCGCTGCTGGCGAGGCTGGTATGGCAGCGGACGATACCAGCGACGCGGACGAGAAGACTGTGGCTGCTGTTGCGTAGGAAGGCTCATCTTCCTTGCTGTCATTTTAGCTTTGTGTATCACGTCCATCATCGTATCTGTGGAAGAATGGAAGAGTCCCTCTCCATCAAAAGGGAGCTCCTCAATACGGGCTTTCGTCTCTGAAGGCAGGTTTGACGAGCTGAGCCAAGCGTGGCGACGTAAGGCGATAGCCCCTACCATCGCCTTTGACGCACAGTCTGTTTGATGGTTGGAGGTAGTCAGTTGTTGTTTAGACAATCTGGCAGCCTCCGTTTGAAAGACCTGGGCAAGCTCACGCTGGTCATCAGGGAGGTAGTCTGTTAGAGCGGAAATCTTGTCCCACAAAAAAAGCTGATACCGGGCCATGGTGGCCTGATAGTTAGCCACTTTAAATCCCAACGCTGCAGAGGAATATATCCTACGGCCGAAGGAATCTAATTTCTGTCCCTCTTTGTCTGTCGGTGCAGAATGGTTTCTGGTGGTTCTGCCTTGCGAGGACTCCACTACAATAGAATTTGGTTTAGGATGTGTGAATAAAAAGGGGGCATCTGCCTCCTTGACCTTGTATAACGCATCCAATCGCTTTGATGTTGGCCCCACCGTTGCTGGATTCGACCATGATTGTTGAAAGGTCTTGAGCAATGTTGGTACTATCGGCAGGGTGAGTTGTGGCACTGGGTCAGAATACATGACGTCGAATATCTTGTCTTGCAGTGGCTCTTGAGGCTGCTGTAAATCAAGGCCTAGAGATTGGGCCATCCTCTGCATCTGGTCAGAGAAAGTCCCCAACTCCATCGACGGTGGAGCTCTATCTGTAGTCCCTACCCCTTCGGGGGTGATGGGACCGATGGGGCGGGTGACAGCATCGAAGAAGTATCAGACGCATAGTCCTCTATCGATGTCGGTGACGGATCCCGTTGCCTCGGTACCGAGGACTCCGTCGATGTCGGCAATGGCCGTCGATCGCGATCCTGAAAAGCGACATGCTCTGCCGAGGTTGGTTGCACGATTCGCTTGCCCGTGTAGGGATCAAAGCGGAAACGCAGTTCACAGCGTCGATGGGAGGTGCTGTGAGACCGGTCAGAATACACATCCCAGTTACGAGATCTTGATCTGGAGCGCGAGTGGGACTGGTAGGTAATGACCCTAGAAATCCTCGACATCGGCGAGGTTGGTAGTTCCGACGCCAGAGGGCTCTGCCGCTCGGGGCTACGATGCTCGATATCGAAGCTGGTTCGGCCCTCAGTATCGAGCAACTCAATCTGGTCCAGAGTGACGGTGTCGGCGATGTCAATCTCCGAGGAGTATTCTACTGGTCCCGGAGACGGGAATGATGAACGCGGTGGTAATGATGCTGCCCTGTTAGTGTCCGCCGACGCCCAGTGCGATTCGCGTGGTACCGACGCAGGCGGTGTCGGCGACGATACCGGTCTGGTGGGTCTTGGTGTTGATAACTGCAACAGTGTCGACGTCGGCGGAGTCGAAGTTGACTGCGGTGGCTCCGAAGGCTTGGACTTCGACCTAGGCTGCACAGGCCCCGACGACTTGGACTTCGACATCGAAGTCGAGGGGGACGTCGATGTCGGGCGCGTTGATGTCGACGGTATTGGCCGCGAAGGCTTCGACTTCTGTGTCGATGTCGAGGACTTCGAAGACTTGAGCTTGTCTTTTCCCTTGAGTTTATGCGACTTTTTTGTCGAAATTTTTGCTGAGGGCTGTCTCAGATTCCCCTGCTGCTACCCATTGAGGGGTGGCACAGGGCGATGCTGGGTCAGAGCGGTTTAGTGGCATCTGCCTACGCTCCCCAGAGGTGGACTGGTCCCCCAAGTGTAAATCCTGTTCCCGTGAGGAAGGGGGATGAGGAGACCGGGCCGGTTCCCTCTGTGCAGCGCGGGGCCGGTCAACTGCTGAGAGGGCCTTGCTCCAGAGTAGACTGCGGAGTCTATCAGCCCGAGGACAAGTATCAACGATATGGCCCTCCCCAAGACATACGAGGCACAAAGAGTGTCCGTCGGTCAAAGTCAATTTTGCTCGGCACTTTAGGCAATGTTTAAAGAGCGCTGACTGCGCCATAGGCCGTAGCAGGCAATGCCTGACACACTAAAAACTTATACTTTAATTAACAATTTTTTTTTTATAACAACTATTAATACTAACGCTAAGCTAACTAAAACCTATCTTTTTCAGAAAAGGCTACGAACGATTTCACGTCCGACGAAGTCTCCTGCGAGGCGATCAGCAACGCGGTTGAAGAAGAACTGAGGTAGGCGGGAACCTGGAGCATGCGCAGTGAGATGGTGGGGGGAGGGGTTCCCGCCAAAAATGCTAGGCTAGCTATCGAAGTTTCCCGAATGGGGCTCGGCGCCGGCGCAAGCCCATATGTGTGATGCACAGAGACCACTAAGAAGAACATATATGATCTCACTACAGGACAAGGAGGCAGACTGCCAAAAGAACACTGTAATCTGCTCTTATTCTCAAGGAGTTTAAACTTCACTCTCCTAACAGCAAACCCTTGTGATGTAAGTTTTTGTTTCACTTTATTATTTTCTCTTCATGTTCTTATGGATGGGAAGGCTATCAATGGCTACTAGCCCTGATGGTGATGTGCTACCTCCAGTATTCGAGGCAGTAAGCCTGCGTGCACCAGTTGCTGGGGAACATGGGTGGGAGGGTGATGTTGTTGCACCATGTCCCACTTTTGGGTCCCTAGTCCACAGCTGGTTGCCCACTGTGTGAATGGAGTGCTGGACTAGATGGACCCTTGGTCTGATCCAGCAGGGCTATTCTTAGATTCTTATGCTTAATTCTATTTGGGCTATTTCTCCCCACCCACCCTATGCGCACATGAAATTAATTGCTCGACCATTCCAAAGGGTTCTATCCTTAAAAGCAGCCTAAAAATAATTTAAAATAAAACTAAATTTTAAAAAGGAGAGGAAGGGCATGTGGGTGTAGGAGAGCACTTGTCAGGGATGGAAAACCTACAGAAGGATGCCAGTAACTTTTGGGGGCCTGAGAGTGCACCCATTGTGTTCACCATTGTGCCTTGGGACCTTGAAGCTACAATTGTGCTTACCAGTCCCCATAATTGGCAGGGACTGCTTAGAGAAGTTCATAGCCTTTGCCACCTGTAATTATGTGCTGGGTGGGCATGGGGCATGGGAAGGTTGGTGATCAAAAGACTTTAATATGAAAGGGGGGTGAGGGATCAATCTCCTGTTTTAGCCCGTTCTTCTTTGTTAATTTGCATGGTAAATTGATATAGTGTATGCATAGTTACTAAAGCTACAACATCCTATATACACTTTCCTGGGAGTAAGTCCCATTGAATTCACTGGGTTTTACTTGAAAGTAGGCATTGCACTGTAAGTTGTGATAGAGCTCTCTCTCCCTCACTGTATGGCTGTCTCCATATGTACATGGGAGATGGCTTCTCCCCCTGCAATACAATTACCTAGAAAACAACAATACATTAAGATATCCTCCAGCTGCTGCCTCTTTTGGGGAATGGGAGAGAATTTTTATCTTGTGCAGTAGGTCCCACTCTTTCTAGTTGCTGCAAGGAACTTTAAACTGTTCAAGAAAAAGGGAGGGCGTGAGGAGCGCCTTTGGTTACCTTACCAGTTGTGGAGTAGGGCAGGACCTTTCAGCCAAAGTTTAGGGGCCCACAGAAAGGAGCAGATAATGCGAAACTGTCAAACAGATTTCAATACAGTGCTGGCAGGAGAATGTGGTGGTGAGGTGGGGCAGATCAGAGCTGTAGATGCTTGCCTTAGTGTCTTTAATTTTTTTCTTATTACAACTAAACCAAACACATTATAACCAGGGGGCAGCCATGTGAATAGTACACTGGTGGTTTTTTTAAAATTTCAAACTATATTACCCTTTCCTCCATCAAAATTGTGCTTAGTCCCATGTAAATGTGTTAATTCCATTTTATTCCTGTACTCATGATGGTATTATGATTTCAGTTAGTTTAAGCAGCTGTAAAGCATAGAATGGCACCTTATGGCATCTTGAAGGATCTATAGCATTAATGCATAACCCTCTCATAAAATGACAAGGTTAGTTCAGCATACTGAAGCTGTGATCCAAATCACAGAATGACTTCGAATTCTCCTAAGTTTTTCCGATGTATTCACTGATCTTTTGGATCTAGCTATTAGTTCTTGCGCCAATGGGCACAGCAGGGTGTGGGAGGAGAAAGGTTTTTCACTTCTCCTATAATGCTAGTTATTTCATATCATTCACCTCCAGTTTCTGAAGACTGAGACTGCAAAAAGCCCAAAGTAAAACTGTTAAAAGCCATAAAGACATTTCCTGGAGGCATGATATGAATTTATTATGTGCATCTGCATGAAGATTAACTTTATCTCTTTAGTTCCTGTCACTAGAAATGTTAAAATATTTTGCATTTTATTATTATTATTATTATTATTATTATTATTATTATTTTGGCATGCAGTCAGAAAATTTCATGTTGAAGCATGGGCAATTTTGATTTTCAGAGAATGAATGTGTATGTAGCAAGAGCAAAAGGGCTACATCTTGACTAAACTAGTTGTCTTTCCACTGTACAACAGTCACAGCTTAAATACTGGCATCTCATAATATGGCTGAATGCAAGGGGAGTACATAGGTAGACAACTCTTGACAGTTCTTGAAAATGGTATGGAATAGGCTGCACATAAAGAGTCCATGAACTGTGCAGAACTACTACGCTTCTTTCTCTTGAATAACCCCTACAGAATTCCCTATTTGTATTTTGTTTATACACAGGGATATCTTGTCACTCGACAAAGAGGGCAGGGCTCCTGCAGCTTTAACTGTTGTGCTGAAGAGGGAATTTCAGCAGGTGCTGCATGCATACAACTGTTAAAGATACAGGAGCCCTGTCCTCCTTTTCACGTGATCACCCTACTTTAAAGATTCTCGGCTTTTCAGACAAGAAAATAACTGGGTCATAACACTTGTATGTGATACAGTTGTCATGTAAAATGTTCTTGTGTCTTGTGTCTGCTTCTGAAACAATCATGCTTAAAATCCCTATACTAATGCAGTATTGTGTTCTGGCAGCCTTGTTGTTAGCCTCTTCAGTATAATTGTTCTTCTCTGAGATTAATGGTAAAGAACTAGGTGATGAAAATCACAATAAATCTGAAATAAATTGTCTTAATTGTGAGGTATAAAATTAGACATGTGACCAAGGCCACGCCCCCTTGGGGGCGGCCATCTCAAGGTGGGCCCCCCTTGGGGCTGGGTATGTTAGGTGGGCACACCTCCTTGAAGGCAGCCATCTTGTCCTCCTTTTTGGCTTCCAAAATATGGTCACCCTCCATTTTATCCTCATCCTCACAACAACAACCCTGTGAAGTAGGCTGGGCTGAGAGTCTGTGACTGGCCCAAAGTCACCCAGTGGGTTTCTATGGCCGAGTGGGGACTAGAACCTGGATCTCCCAACTCCCAGTCTGACACTTTAGCGGCTACACCACATTGGCTCTGCTTATGGACTACTGATTATGGGCATATATTTACTCCACCTAACCTACCTTACAGGGCTGTTGTATTTCCATTGTATAAAAGGCTTGCCCTGTTTAATTTCTGGCTGCCACACAGCTCTGAAAGACTGTCCACTGTCCTAGTTCAACCAAGGGGAGCTGTAGTTGAGCCTTAGGGGTACATTTTCTTATCTTTTCAAGGGGGGAAGAAAGCATTTTATAGCCCTGCTAGGCTGGCTACACCTCTTCGCTGTTAAGCTGTGAGTTACCTTGCAGCTCCATGGCATGTGTGCCTTGAGATTTTTGCATTTCAACCTGATCAATCTGGCTTGTAACTGGCTCATCCTCTAAAAACATTATTATTATTATTATTATTATTATTATTATTATCTTTATTTGTATCCTGCCTTTTTCCCAATACTGGGCCTCAAGGTGGCTTTACAAAATTAAAATGTATACAGTTAAAAGTGATAAATAGAAACATACAAAAGTTAAAAATATAATTAAATAGGTTTCAATATTTTAATAAATTGACAGCCCTCATTATCAGCACTTAGGGCCCAGTGCAGGCAGGGGAAGGGTGTGTGTGTGTAAGAAGAGAATTTGCTCCAACTGTTTAAATTGGTTGCAAAAATACACCTTCTGCCTCCAGTTCAGTGCAATTCTACTGTTGTGCATGTTCACTCAGAAGCATTCAACGGAACTTACTTCCTAGTAAAGCGGGCCTTCCATTTTTTAAAAGAGCTGCCCCAAAACAGCCATGCAGTCACACATGCCGTTACTTGGAAGAATTTTCCAAAGGGTTTGGACTACAAATACCAGAATTCCCCAGCCCCCAACAGTTAAAGCTGCAGGAGCTATACTAGAGTGACCAGATACAAAAGAGGGTAGGGCTCCTGCAGCTTTAACTGTTGTGATGAAGGGGGAATTTCATCGCATGCATACAAATAACACTTGCCCATAGACAGTAGCAGTGCTGGGGAGAAGAAATACACACACACACACACACCAACAGGAGCATCTCCCTATAACTCCTAACAGAGCAGTTTCTAAACAAAGAAATCAGAATGCAATTAATAAAACCTGGCTGCAGTCTAACAAACTTTAGGAGAGAAAGGAAGGCTGGATCCAAGAGGTGGACCTGGTTGTGGGTGTAGCTGGTGAAGTTTTAGGGAAGTTGGCCTGAGGTAAAAAGGAGTCATTTAGAGGCTTGTAGCTTCAACAGTGTTTTCTGAGTCCTTCAGAATTGTCACCAAGCAATCTTGAAAACCCCCAAATAAATATTACTATTCCCTTACATCTGGAATCCCTCCACACTCCACTCTTCAGTCTTGAATCTCTCTCCTCACTCTCAGGCACCCACCCCAGCCCAACAATTCCATACCCCCCTTTCAAGAAAAGCCTCTGCCACAAATCACCCAGTAAATGCACCACTATTTAGAGTAAACTTAACAGAAAAGAAGCATTAGTCCTGGGTTCCTAGGGTGACCCTATGGAAAGGAGGACAGGCCTCCTGTATCTTTAACAGTTGCATATAAAAGGACATTTCAGCATGTGTCATTTGTTTATAGGAAGAACCTGGTGAAATTCCCTCTTCAAAACAATGGTTAAAGCTGCAGGAGCCCTGCCCTCTTTGGTATCTGGTCAAGAGAGCAGGGCTCCTGCAGCTTTGACCATTGTGATGAAGAGGGGATTTCATCAGGTTCTTCATATAAACAAATGACACCTGCTGAAGTTCCCTTTTCTATAAAACTGTTATAGGCCTCATCTACAAGAATTCAGCTTTACACCTGGTTGGGCGATTATGCGCATATTCACAGAAGCGCATTTACGCCTAATACCGCTGTACGAGAGGTGGCAAAGCGTATTACTGGAGGACCGAAATGCGCTTTAAACTGTTGACATGCGGAGAATCGCATGTTTACACGGCGGTAAGGCGCTTTAACTCCCGCCGCAAATTAAAACTCGTGGTTTAACGCGCATTCGATAATGCGCATAATCGGATGTTTAAAGCACCTCTGCGCCCGATTTGCGCTCCGTTCTTGTAGAGGTAAATTTTTTAATGCACCTTGAAAGAGCTTTAAATGCCTCTTGTAGAGGCAGCCAAAGATACAATGGCCCGGTCCTCCTTTCCATAGGTCACCCTCTGGATTCCCCCAGTCTAGAGCCTTCAGCTACAGAAGGGATCCATTCCCCCCTTCTCATACACAGAGCTAAATGGGTTCAAGGACTGGGGGCATTGCTCAGGAGTAAAGCACCTACTTTGAATGAGAAAATTAGCTTTGGAAGAACCAGTTTCCCACAATTAATATATATTAATGCCACCTTGCAGAACACTAAAAGGCTCAAGGCTGCAAATTTCTACTTAGGAGCAAAAGCCTCTCATGCGGAGAAAGAACCAGTCCTGCAGGAACTTCTAAAGTTTCTTTTTCCCTTTTTTTAAATAGCTGCATTCAGCGCTGAAAAGCATCAAATGGGTGGAGGCTGGAGAGGTCTACTTAAGAGAAGGAAGAACCAGCTGTGAATACTAACGAGCCAGACTCAGTTCAGCTGTGAGGTGGAGAGTTTGTCTAGGGGAGAGACTCAACAAAGAACCAGCGCTGCTGTTGCTTTCCTTCCTTCCTGGGCACCTTGGGGCTGCCTGGGCCACAAGAAACACCTGGCCTTCTGCCTCAACTGCCTTCTACCTGCCAGCAAGAGTGCCTTCTTGCTTGTCCAAGCTCAGCCTGCTGGCCTGCCTACTTACCTGGACTGTTTCAATCTCCAGCTGTGCTGGTAACGGTTTGCTGTTGGGGACTGTGTGGTGGCTGGATTGGGCCAGAGCCTCACCTGGAAGTGGCTCATAAAAAAACTACCCTGCCTTGTGGTCACAGCCGCCACGTACGGGGGCATGGCCGGGCGTAGCCGCCGCGCGTGGGCTGCAGCGCATGGGGCATGGGCATGGCCGGGTGTAGCCGCCGCGCACGAGTAGCCGCCGCGCACGAGTAGCCGCCGCGCACGAGTAGCCGCCGCGCACGAGTAGCCGCCGCGCACGAGTAGCCGCCGTGCACGAGTAGCCGTGCATGGGAGCATGACCGGGCATAGCCGCTGCACATGGGCCGCCATGCACAGGGGCATGGCCGGGCATAGCCGCCGCCACAGGGGGACATGGCCAGGCACAGCCACCACATGGGTCTCCTTCCTGGGAGCAGCACAAAGGCCCAAGCGGCAGCATGAGGCTTACTGGCCACACACAAGAAAATCTAGTCCTCTGCTTCAACTGTGTATTACCTGCCATCAAGAGCGCCTCCTTGCTTTTCCTGCCTGCTTACCTGGGAGACTTGCCATTGGGGACTGTGTGGTGGCTGGATTGGGCCAGAGCCTCACCAGGAAGTGGCTCATAAAAGAAGAGGCCCTGCTGTGGTCTTCCTTCCCGGGAGCAGCACAAAGGCCCAACTGGCAGCATGTGGCTGAGTGGACCACAAGAAACACCTGGCCTTTTGCCTCAACTGCCTTTTACCTGCCAGCAAGAGTGCCTTCTTGCTTCTCCAGGCTCTGCCTGCCAAACTTCCTCCCTGCTCACCTGCACTGTTTCAATCTGCAGCTTTGCTGGTAAGGGTTTGTCTCTGGGGACTGTGTGGTGGCTGGATTGAGCCAGAGCCTCACCCGTAGGAGGCTCATAAAAAATAAAAACAAAAAACACACCTAGTCCTGCCTTGGGGGGCAGGCTGCCACTTGGGGGAAAGCCACCATCCAACATCCAAACCAATGGGGGAGGGGTTTGCCCATCTTGTGCCCAAGTGGTGGCTTACCTGTCTTACCCTGCCACTACTTGGGGGCAACCCCCCCTTGTTGGTTTGGAAGTTGGAAGGCTGCCAGGCTTCTGTGATCCTGACCTAGGGTGAGAGTGGGAAGCTGTGTTATGTGGGGTCCTCCCTCCCCTGAGTGTGAGTCAGGGAGGAGTAAAAAATGGAATGGAGGTTAAAAGCTCCAAACAGCTGGGGATAGACTGTAACCACACCTGGGCTTTATTTATTTTCCCTAACTTTTGTCACTGCTTCTTAACTTTTTCCTTCCTTATTCTTCTGTCTCTCTCAAAATTGTTACAAACCAGGATGCTTCAGGGTGGAAAGGAGGGTAACATGGAGGTAGAGGGGTAAGGGAAGGTCTGGCGCAGTGGGGAGATAATGTTATCAAACCCATAGGGGTTCTAGATGGCTATGAGCCTTTCCCCTCCCTAACTCCCTCCCCATCCCGCAGGTTCCTGGTGGACTGGCTACTGCACCCTCTGGCTGGTTGTGGTGCTGGTGAATGCCGGGTGGGTTTGCAACAAGACCCACTCATCCATGATGAGGGATCCGACTTGGTGTGCATCACTGAGACCTGTGTGGATGAGCTGGGTGGTGTAGATATGACCCAGCTTTGCCCAACAACCCAAGCTTGAGGGTGGCCATGTTCCATAAAAGTTCCATAAAAGTTCAATCTCTGCTTTAGATAGGCTGTGAGGACCTGTACCTTGTGCTGGGCCAAAGAGACAGATTGGGGGTACTATTGGTATACCTCCCACCAGGACATACTAAAACAAATGACAGTATCTGCCCACAGGGAAACCATACTTGCCCATAGGGAAAATATAGCTCCCCATAGGAAAACTATACTTGCCCTTAGAAAAATAAAGGACAGTGTTTGCCCATAGGGAAACAGGATAGTAATTGCCCATAGGGAAAATATAGCTCCCCATAGGAAACTCATACTTGCCCATGCAGAAACCATGCTAGCCCATAAGGAACATAGGACAGTGTTTGCCCATAGAGAAACATAGGACAGCACTTGCCCATAGGGAAACAATACTTGCCCATAGGAAAACATAGGAAAATACTTGCCCATAGGGAAACATTGGATAATAATTGTCCATAGGGAAGCATAGGACAGTACGTCCGCAAAGGAAAACCATACTTGCTCATAGAGAAACATAGGGCAGTGTTTGCCCATAGAGAACCATAGGATAATACTTGCCCATAGGAAAAATATACCTCCCCATTGGGGAATCATACTTGCCCATAGGGAAGATATTCTTGCCTATAGGGAAACATAGAACAGTACTTCGCTATAGTGAAACTTTGGTTGCTCATAGGGGAACCATAGGGAACCATGGCATTTGTAGATGTAGGAGCGCTCTCGTTCCTGCATTGCACAGTTATAAGCCATAGTTGGAAATACACTTGGTACTCTGGGATTGGATGGTATTGTGTTTAGTGTGTTGAAAGCATCACACAATCGTACTCTAACCAGTGCTGTGCTGAAAATTTCTCCCACGAAAATTTCAACCATTCTCATTCAATTTGATAGACAGGAAATTGCTTTCGAAAAGAAATTCAAAGGAGGAGAAATTTCAAAGAAATTTCTCATGGATTTGGTTTAGGGTTTTTGTGCTTTCCTTACTTATGAGATGGCTGAGGTCTCTGCATGATTATCCTGTCTTTCAGTGTAAAACCATGGAGAGATGTGTAATAGGGGGTAAAAACCAGTACCCTTGGCCACCTCACAGTGATTGAGTAAGGTCAAAACCACCACCAATACACATTCAAAATAAGGAGCCTCTTTCATGGAGGAAGAGGACTTTCAGGAAATTGGAGGATGGATTTTGGCACAGCGTTAGCTCCACAATTTACTTTGAGCTGGATACAACACTGCCCTTTTGTGTTGTCTTGTTTTGTATTGTAGTAGTAGTATTAGTAGCATCTCTAGACTGCGCCTTCAATATCAGTTTTTAAGGCTCAATTGAAAAGTTTTCATTTTTCTAAAGATTTTAGTATTTCTCCTTGAAAACTGTGTTCTATATTTGTCCTTATCCCCCTCCCCATTTTTTCAATTTCAATTTTAACCTTTTAAAATTTTATTAAAACTTTGTTGATATTTTTAGATTGTAAGCCATCTGGGCAGGGCATTGTTTTATTATCTTGTTCTCTGTACAGTTATGGCATGTTATAAATAAATGATAATAATAAGTACATTATTATTATTATTACTATTATTATTATTTATTTTATAGACTGCTGACTATATCTTAAAAGAGATATCTCTAAGTGCCTTACAAGGGATTAAAAAATTAAAATATGCAAAACGTTACAAAGGATTCAAATACAAATATACAAATCCATTAAAACGTTTAAAACATTTAAAATCACAGACGGACAACATAAAACACAGACAGAGAGAAAATGCACAACCTGGGCTACACAATCAGAATTGCACAACCTTTGACTTCATGGTGCTTTTTCCTACTGGCTGGAGTCAGTCTTCATATTAACAGTTTCTGGAAGCCAGGATGAGACTTAATAGAAACTTTAGTGGCTTGTTTGCTGTTTCCCTATGGGCAACTACTGTCCTATGTTTTTCTAAAGGCAAGTATAGGGTGACCCTATGGAAAGGAGGACAGGGCTCCTGCATCAACAGTTGCATAGAAAAGGAATTTCAGCAGGTGTCATTTGTATGCATGCAGCACGTGGTAAAATTCCCTCTTCCTCACAACAGTTAAAGCTGCAGGAGCCCTGCCCTCTTATATCTGGTCAAGAGGGCAGGGCTCCTGCAGCTTTAACTGTTGTGAGGAAGAGGGAATTTCACCAGGTGCTGCATGCATACAAAGGACACCTGCTGAAATTCCCTTTTCTATACAACTTTTAAAGATACAGGAGCCCTGTCTTCTTTTTCATATGGTCACTCTAGGCAAGTATGGTTTCTCTATGGGCAACTGCTGTCCTATGTCTCTCTATGGGCAAGTACTATCCTATGTTTCCCCATGGGCAAACATACCTGACATTTTTAAATTTTTGAAGTTTTAAATCTTGATTTGTGTATATTATGATTCGAATTGTGAACTGCCCAGACAGTCTTGGCTGTTGGGCAGTATAAATATGTAATAAATAAATAAATAAATGCGAGCTCTGCTCCCTAGGCTAGTCTGCTGTACTTATGGCCAGGGTGGTCAAAGAGTTATTTGGGTACAACCTTTGCTCCCCATTTCCTCCTGGCTGTACTGAACAGCAAATGAGCAAACATCCTATTGAAATACAGCTTCTCTTTGAGGGACATCTGAAAACTAAAGTGTCTCTTTGTATATTGCAATTAGTAAGTTTTACTTTGTATTATTCTTAGTGTTTTATTTGTTCTTGTGTGTAATTGTATGTTTTCACTTCTCTTCGTCAGCTTGTCTGTCTGCTTGATCAACATGCTTCAAAAAAGGTAAGTGCCTGGGATTTTATTTTCTAATGTGTTTTTTGTGGTTTGAATTGTTGTGAATTGCCCAGAGAGTTTTATTGTGAGAGTTGATTTGTGTCCATTTTTTTAGCTTTTATCACACAATCCTATGTGTGTTTAATCAGAAGTAAATCCCAATGGCCTTGTTCAGAAGGCACTTTAAAGGTGCCTTCTGAGCAGGGTCAAGGTCTTTAACTGTGAAATGGGAGGGCACCAGGTTGCAGAAGGGTGGGTGGTTTAGAGGAAGGATGGCTGGCAGGGATGAGGTTAAACACCCCTTACCAAGAGCCCTTCCTGGCTTCCTAATTGTGCTTTCACATTTTATATTGCATTTTAATTGATAGTGCATTTTGTGGTTTGAATTGTTGTGAATTGGCCACAGAGCATAGTTGTAAGAGTTGGTTTGTGTTATTTTTAGGATTTATCACACAATCCTAGGTGTGTTTAATTAGAAGTAAATCCCAATGAGTTTAACTGTGACATGGAAGGGCACCAGGTTGGAGAAAGGTGGTTGAGAGGAGCAGTGGTTAGCAGTGATACACCTTACCAAGATTCCTTCCTAGCTTCTTTGCTTGCGGACTTTGAGGACCAGGGCCCGCTCCCATCACTTCTGACAAGGTAAGACATTGCTGGTTCTCTTCCTTATTTACGGGGAATTGTTTTATTGCCTAATTATGTTTCATTGGGTTGTGTGGAGTGGTGCATGTTTTTGTATTGGTTCAGGCAGCAAAACATCTTGGGCCAGACCTGGACTTAGAACTGTGTTACACACAGCCAGGGTCCCCTTCATGGGGAGGACTCAGGTTAGCTATGGTGCCCTTCCAAGCATGGCCGACCCCTCCTTCATGGAGAACGTTATGCTTGAAGTTCAGGGACTTAGCAGACTTCCTTGCCTCCCCTTCATGCGGATGGCTGACTTTGGACTGTGTTACACACAGGCAACATCCCCTTCATGGAGATGTCTCAGTGGTCACTTGAACGCATGGCTGGCCCCTCCTTCATGGAGAATGTTATGCTTGAAGTTCAGGGACTTAGCAGACTTCCTTGCCTCCCCTTCACACGGATGGCTGACTTTGGACTGTGTTACACACAGGCAACATCCACCTCATCGGGATGTCTTAAGGTTGGAAGGTGACTTAGCAAGCATAACCAGCTCCTCCATCGTGCAATTTGTGGTTTTAATTGTTGTGAATTTCCCAAAGAGCTTCATTGTAAGAGTTGGTTTGTGCCATTTTTAGGGATAATCACACAATCCTATGTGTGTTTGCTTAGAAGTAATTTAATGTGTTTAACTGCAAAATGGGGGGCACCTGGTTGGGTAAGGGTGGTTTAGAAGAAGAATGGTTAGCAATGACAGGTTAAATACCCCTTACCAAGATTCCTAACTGCAATATCAAATGTAAAAGCACATTTTATTGTACTATGTATTTTGTGGATTAAATTGTTGTGTGTTGCATTTTTTATTATGCATTTTGTGGTTTTAATTGTGTGTTGCGTTTTTCATTATGCATTTTGTGAATTAAATTGTTTTGAGTTGCATTTTTAAAAATGAGGTATTTTGTGGTTTTAATTGTTGTCTGTGGCATTTTTTTAATGAGGTATTTTGTGGTTTTAATTGTTGTGAATTCTCCAAAGAGCTTCATTGGCAGTGATAGGACTGAACACCACTTACCAAGATTGCTTCCCTGCTTCCTAATTGCAATGCAAAATGGAAAACCAAGATTGCTTCCTTGCTTCCTAATTGCAATATAATATGTAAAAGCGCAGTTTATAACACACCTTGTGGTTTTAATTGTTGTGTCTTAATCATTGTGTATTGTGTTTTATTTTAGTATGCATTTTGGGGGGGTTAATTCTTGTGTATTGTGTTTTATTTCATTATGCATTGGGGGTTAATTGTTGTGAATTGCATTTTATTTGGGAGGGGGTTTAATTGTTGAGTACTGCAATTCTGCATTTGGGGGGTTAATTGCTGAGTATTGCATTTTATTGATACTGCATGGGGGGGAATTGTTCTGGGTTGCCCAAAGAGCTTGGTTGTGCCAGCTTTGTGATAAATCTTAACGGTGTTCAGCTCCCAATCAGGCTTTCTGCAAGGTAAGTGTGCATAGGAATGACGCATCCTATCAGGATCATTAACATCAGTTGAAGACTTTGAGAACCAGGCCCGCTCCCATCACTTCTGACAAGGTAAGTGCATAATTTGCACATGTGTGAGAGCAGAATCATAAACACCCAGCTTAGTCCTATGTACATCATTTCTCAGAGACATTGTTAGTTCTGTTGCTTCTTTACACGTAGTTTCATTATTTAGTCATGTTTTATTAGGTTGTGCTGGGTGGCGCAATTTTTGGGATTGCTTCATGCAGCAAAATACCATGGGCCAGACCTGGACTTAGAAGTGTGTTACACACAGGCAGCATCCCCTTCATGGAGATGTCTCAGTGGTCACTTGAACGCATGGCCGGCCCCTCCTTCATGGAGAACGTTACGCTTGAAGTTCAGGAACTTAGCAGGCTCCCTGGCCTCCCCTTCATGTGGATGGCTGACTTTGGACTGTGTTACACACAGGCAGCATCCCCTTCATGGAGATGTCTCAGTGGTCACTTGAACGCATGGCCGGCCCCTCCTTCATGGAGAAAGTGCTACACAGTCAAACACTATGCCTTTACAGTGCAAATTTAACATTAGGTAGATTTAAAATATAATAAATTAATGGGAAGATAGATACCAAATACAAAGGAAGGCTGTTTATTTATTATGAATTTTAATTGTTATCTCCTGAGAAATTATTGTAACCATAACCTAGTAAAGGCAACAGAAACCTGTGTGCTTTTATTTGTGTGTATGTAATAAAAAAAGGCGTTCTGTTGCAAAATTGTCTTTTTTCTTTTGTCCTCTTAATACTCTAAAAAGTTGAATAAGTTTCTCTGAGAGTGCCATTTTTCATGCTATAATATACCACCTTATGTTAAAATGTTTTGCATCCTTCCAACATTTGTTTATGTGCATTTGGCTATCTGCATTTTATTTCATTATGTATTTTGTGAATTTAATTATGTGTTCGATTTTCTTTTACAAAGTATTATGTGGTTTTAATTGTTGTCTATTGGAGTTTCTTTTACAACGTGTTTTGTGGTTGTAATAGTTGTGAACTGCCCAAAGAGCTTAGTTGTAAGAGTTGGTTTGTGTCATTTTTTAGAGTTTATCACAATCCTGTGTGTGTTTACTCAGAAGAAAATCCCAATGTGTTTAACTGCGAAATGGGAAGGCACCAGGTTGGTGAAAGCTGGTTCAGAGGAAGAATGGATGGCAGTGATAAGGTTAAATACACCTTACCAAGATTGCTTCCTTGCTTCCTAACTGCGCTTTTACATTTTATATTACATTTCATTTGATAATAATGAATTTTGTGGTTTTAATTCTTGCGTATTGCATTTCATATTGCAATGTATTTTGAGGGTTTTAATTGTTGTGATTTGCCCAAAGAATGTTGTTGTAAAATTTGGTTTGTGCCATCTTTAATGTTTTATCGCGAAGTCCTACGTGTGTTTAGTCAGAAGTAAATCCCAGTGCATTTTAACTGTGAAATGGGAGGGCCAACAGGTTGGGGAAAGGTGCTTTAGAGGAAGAATGGTTGGCAGTGATAGGGTTAAATATACACCTTACCAAGATTGCTTCCTTGCTTTAGGCAGAATTAAAATGTAATAAATTAATGGGAGAATAGATATCAAATCAAAAGGAAGGCTGCTTTCTTTAGTATTAGGTATTTTAATTTTTCTGTCCTGAGTAACTTTTGTAACCATAACCTAATAAAGGCATCTGAAACCTGTGTGCTTTCATTTTGTTTGTGCTTATATAATAAAATATCGGCATTCTGTTGCAAAAGTGTCTTTTTTCTTTTGTCATCTTAATAGTCTAAATTGTTAAGTATATTTCTCTGAGTGCTATTTCCCATACTGTACCGTTTAAACCTTTTGCGTCCTTCCAACATTTGGCAATATGCATTTGGCAGTGAGTGCTGTTTCCCATACTGTATTGTACCGTCCTCTTACGTTTAAACCTTTTGTGTCCTTCCAACATTTGGCTATGTGCATTTGGCTATCTGCAATTTATTTTGTAACGCATTTTATGGTTTTAATTGTTTATTGCATCTTATTTTTACTACATTGGGGGTGTTAATTGTTGAGTATTGCATTTTATTGATACTGCATTTGGGAGGAGAATTGTTCTGGGTTGCCCAAACAGCTTGGTTGTGCCAGCTTTGTGATAAATCTTAACAGTGTTCAGCTCCAAATTCAGGCTTTCTGCAAGGTAAGGTAAGTGCATAATTTGCATAATGAGAGTGACTCAGGTTAGTGAAGGTGCCCCTAGCAAACACGGCTGGCTCATCCTTCATGCATTTTGAAAGTTTTAGTTGATGTGTATTGCATTTTGTTTTATGGGTTGCTGTGGGGAATACTAGGAGTGGTATTTTTGTGTGAAACTACATGTGAGCTCAGCTGTGATCTTGATCTTGTCTGATTCTTCTATTGAGGATGTGCTCAGGGATGCCCTATTCCTAAATTCACAGTGTGCATCTACTGGATTCCTACTGGAAGTTCCGTGAGCCCTTAAAGGGCTGGATTTCCTGGCAACGCACATCCCTAGCCAAGAAGCATACACCTAATAAGAGGATATATGGCTGGGTCCAGGTGTCTGAAAATTCCTGTTTGAGAGAAGACTTTTGCCAGGAGAAGGACAGAGGTCATGCAACCCTGTGGACTCTCTCATACCTCTCATGCCATCCTTCTGGGAAGACCATCTTGAGTTGGGATGTGAAATCACATCTTGCGACAGTTCCGCTCCTGCCTAGAATGCCCCTTAGAGAAGGTGGTGGTAGGGGATTGTGGATCTGTCCTATGGTGGTCTTGCTACAGGGTGCCTCAGGGCTGTATTTCACCCCCATGCTTCTCAACATCTACATAAAAACGCTGGGAGACATTAACCAGGGGTGTGGGATGAGGCATCAAATGACACCTAGCTTTGCCTCTCCATCTCAGCTAGTACAGGTGGGGCAGTTGAAGCTCTGAACCAGCACATGGGCAGCAGAATGGACTGGATGAGGGCCAATAAACTTGAGATTCAATCCAGACAAGACAGACATACTGTTTGCGGGTAGTCCATCATTCCAGCTTAGTGACATTCACCCTGTTTTGGCGGAGGGGTTACACACTTCCCAAACGGTGACGTCTGTCATTTGGGGATGGTCATGGATCCATCGTTGTCCGTAGAGGCACAGGCTCCCTCCGTGGCTCAGAGTGGCTTTTCATTAGCTTACCATTTCAACTAGGGTCACAGTTTTTTAATTTCTATTTGTATTTTAGTTGTTTATTTTATTTTAGTTCTATTTTTCCTTTTTATTTATTGTACTTTTAATCCACCCAATCCTAAAGTTCTTTAGGTAGTGTACAAAACATTTAAAATAATAAGGAAAAATTAAAACAGAATAAAACTAATACAGAATAAAACCAGCCGAGATTCAAATAGAAATAAATATACTAAACTAAAACCAGCAGGAGTGAAAAGCATTAAAATCACTAAGTGTCTAATAATAATTAAAATAACTACAGAAAATTAAAAACAGGTGGTGCTCTGAGCCACCGAGGGAGCCTGCGCCTCTACAGATGAGGATGGATCCATCTTCACCCCCAAACTGCAGACCTTGCCCTTTAGGAAGTATGTAACTCCACCTTCCAGAACAGGGTGACTGTCACTTAACTGGATAGATGAACCACCCACAAACAGTATTTCTGTCTTCTCTGGATTAAATTTTAGTTTATTGGGCCCTCAGCCAACCCACTCTCCTGCCCATGTGCTGCTTCAGATTTTCAACTGCCTCACCTCTATTAGCTGAGAAGGAGAGGTGAAGCTAGGTGTCATTGGTGATGCCCCAGCCTGCGCTCCTGGTTAATCTCTCCTGGAGGTTTCATGTAGATGTTGAAAAGCATGGGAGTCAAATATAGCCCTGGGGCACCCTGGGGCAAGACCACCATAGGACAGATCCATCATCTCCTTGCTCCACCTTCTCTAAGGGGCATTCTAGGCAGGAGTGGAACCGTTGCAAGACGCGACTTCACATCCCAACCCATGACAGCCTTCCCAGAAGGATAGCGTAAGAGGTCCAAGAGAGTCCACAGGGTTGCAGGACCTTCTCCCGGCAAAGGTACAGGGATACAAGCAGGCTTTCATGCCCCTCTCCTGGCACAGGTCAACCTAATTGTTTAAGTACCTAGTGATGTTTTATTGGCTTGTGCCGGGTGTCAACTATAAGAACTGACAGGCATGTTCAAAAACTTGTTATTTGGAATTAACGGAACACAGGCTCCTAATATGGTAGTCTGGGTTCAGAATATTTTTAAATAGTTCTCATGGAAAAGAGACATTTGCACATGTTTATGCCGCAGTACAAAAAGCTTGCTTTAACTAATCTCTGGGCCTCCCCTCTCCTATTGGAGTTCAGCCCATCGCAGTGCTAACTCTTTTTTGCTGCCAAAAATAAAGCTGTTGCTAGTGTCTCACTAGTCTCTTTGTCAGTGCCTTGGAAATCCTCAACAATACCTGGGGGCCTCGTCTGTGATTTGACACCGGTAGAAGCTCTTTGGGGACTACCATTCCAGCGCAGACACAAGGTAAAGGACCTTTTGAAATCCCCGTTGGCTTAGCCTCCCATTTTGGATGAAACCATGGGTCCGGATCACGCTCGATTCCCAACCCAAGACCTCTGTGAGACCCAGCAAAACAGACTTAGAAAAGTAGAGCTAGTCTACTGGAGCGCAAAAGACAGGTCAGTAAAATGGGTCCCTGAGGAAGCAAGCGAGCAGAGCTGCTAGTGGCAGCAACAACGCCCACAGTGTATATGTACAAAAGTTATGGGCCTGGACCTGCAAATGGCTAGGAAAATAGAGCTGTTTCTAAACAGTTTCTGCTGTCTGGAAGCTTTGATTAAGATAAAATCCTCCATTTGCAGGACATGCTGGAAGCCCAAGGGGCAGATATATTTTGGAGATGTCTAAAAAGGCACACAAAATCCTGTGAGGGAGTCTCACTGAACTCTGAGAAGCAGCCAAACAAACAGTGTTAGGTTTTTATCTATTCCGTGTTGCAACTGCCTTTGACCTAAATATGTGAAAAGATTTCAAAAAGTTCAGAGAAAGAACTCATTGTGGCTCACAAACATGTCACTGGCCAAATTGAGCAGACATGAATCTGTTCATGCATCTCGTTGCCTTGCACCACACAGAAAATGCATGGTGCATGGAAAATGCTTAAGAATCCCTTAAGAGTGTAAATGAACGTTCACATTCCTTTTATGTCTTATATGTATGTCCTAAGATGAAAAGGCAGACTAATAATTGAGAATACAAATGCCTGACCATTTAGCTGTTGTTATACCTAGATTTTAGAGTCCTGCTGAAAACACCCTGTATTCTGAATCCCAAATGTGCGATGTTTATGATGTTATAATGATAGAACTCCTTCTGCTAAAGGTTTAAAATGTTCAAATTCTGTTCAGGACATCTAAAAAGAAGTTTGACTGCTTAGTTTGCAAATAGACAGGTAGAATAAGAGTTAAAATCTGGTACATGTCTCTAGGCCGCACAAAGGGGAAGGAGATTTCTCCTCGCAAAGAAAGAAATAACTTTTAGGCTGTTGTATATTTAATTTCCCTGCATTTTTTTAATGTATCACTGGCATTGAATTGTAGAAAGAATAGAAATTTCAGGCTCTGAAGAGTTAAATTGCATTTAGAGTTCAAGCGATTAAGGAAGAAATCTCATTTTAAACAACAACAACAATGCAGAATCCATTGTAGATTCAAGGGCAGAAGCAGTGGATGAGAACATGATGTGGGCAAAAAGCAAAATCGCCTTGAATATGCCACTATTGTGGTCAAATTGGTCACTAGAAAATGAGTGTCCTAATAAGCCTGGCCAACTTATGCGGACACTTCATGATGTTAGCTTCACAATGCCACACCCTTCCGCACCAGCGCTTCAAAAAGTCCTTTAGTTCTTTGTGAAATAAATGGCATTCAAGCCCAATGCCTAGTAGTTACTGGTGCTAGCTGATCTATACTAAAGTTTCAAGACTTTCCTACAGCTACACTGTCTGCTAAAAATTATAACCATTACAGGCATGTTTCTTAACTAACTGTCTCAACTTCCTCTTTAAGCAGAAACCTCCTCTATAAATAAAGATGTAAAATGTATTATTCACCACATGAAGCATTTCTTGATGCCCTAAATGTGTTGTGACCTTGCTGCAAAGCCTGGTGTGTGTGTTTTCCTGATCCCTCCTCATGCAATCCAAACTTCCAGCCTGAAGGAACTTAAAAGTGGAGTGTGTTGTGTTGAACTATGTATGTGAAACCATAATGGAGCTCTGTGTAGAAACAGTGTATTCTAAAAGAACTGACAGGCATGTTCAGAAACTTTATCTGGAAATAACGGAACAAAGACTTCTACTCTTGAAAGCTGAGTCCATAATGTATTTAGCTAGTTCTCACAGAAAAGAGACATATGCACTGAGATTGTTTACTCCACAGTATCACAAGCCTGCTCTTACTGTTCTATGGGCCTCCCCTCTCCTATTGGCGTTCAGCCCAATGCTGCCGAAAATAAAGCTGTTGTTAGTGTCTCACCAGTCCCTTTGTCAGTGCCTTGGAAATCCATGACAGGGAGATAAGTCACACAAAAGTGTTTCTGAAAAGGTATTAGCAACTGTTTGTGCCCAGCTCTGGTAGGGCCAGGATGGCTGCCACACGTTAACCATTGTCGTTTCCTTATTCCCTTTCTACTCTACTTGGTGCAATGGAATTCCTTTCTTTTTTAAATTCAATTTACTTATTTTTTAAATATTTCCCCCCCTTGGAATAACTATACATTCCTTTTAATTCCTCCCCCCAATACACACACACTGCTCCCTTCTTTTTTCTCAGAGTTTGGACGATGCTGCTATAAATTTGAAAGCTTCAAACACTTCATTTAACTAGTTTGGGCCAATTGTAAGTTTTAAGTACAACTTTGAAGCTTTTCAAAGTGCTTCTGGGCCTACAACATTCTTTTCAGCCTATTCGCACTGTTCTTTTCAGCCTATTCCACCTCAGCAACAATTAAGCTGTAGTGTATTTTGCATAGTGTACACATGTATTTTCTTCCTAATCATTGCATGTTTCACATTTCATTTCTGTATCTGATGTTCTTTTGCATTTACTTTTCTCTATAAAACATTCATATCTTTTTGTGTGGTGTGTTTTCATTGGTTTAACAAGTTAAAAGGGGTATTCACTGTTTTCCTGCTTATGTTTTAAAATCTATTTTTAACACGCCTAGTAACTTCAAGAGTTACAAAGTTGGGGGAAATCCTCAATCTCTTTGTGGTTATAGGCATTGAGTAAGGGATCCCTGGAGATAATTTAGACTGACCCCAGCCACATAACTAAGGTGACCATATGAAAAGGAGGGCTCCTGACAGTTGTATAGAAAAGGGAATTTCAGCAGGTGTCATTTGTATGCATACAGCACCTGGTGAAATTCCCTCTTCAACAAAATAGTTAAAGCTGCCCTCTTTTGTATCTGATCTACACTAGACTGACCAGATGGGCCTACATGCACCTCACCTCTGATATGCAGAGTTGACTGTGAGGTTGTGGAAAAATAATGACAAACAACTTAAGGCCACCTGCTTCTCTTTTTTTAGAGCCTCTCCTCATGTTGAGAGCTGCAACCCAACACATCTGACAGGCACCAGGTTGGGGAATACTGTTCTAGAGCAAAGGTAGGCAGAATGTAGATCGCCAGATGTTTGGAGTTCAACTCGTAAAAGCTCTTACCAGCATGGGCAGTGGTCAGGAAAGCTGGGAGTTTTGATGTCAAAAACATCAGGATAGATCTATTTTCTGTCCACATCTGTTCTAAAGTATGATATGGGCAAAAGATCTATCCTGATGTTTTGGACATCAAAGCTCCCAGCATTCCTGATCACTGCCCATGCTGGTAGGAGCTAGAACAGCCTTCCCCAACCTGGTGCCCGTCAGATGTGTTGGGTTGCAACTCTCAACATGAGGTGATGCTCTAAAAAGAAGTAGGTGGCCCTAAGTTATCAGTTTTCCTCAACTCCCACAGTCACCTCTGCATATCATATTCTCCATCTATCCTCAGGGTTTATCTGTTTTGGGAGAATGAGAATTTCACTTGCACTTTCTGCCTCCTCGGGGACAATGTGGTGTTAAGGCTTGTGAGCCTTCTTCACTCCCAATTTCCCTGCTTTTTGGTGCTTGGTTGAAAGCTATAGGGCTTTAATATTGTTTTGTAACCCATAGGTTTTTTGTTTAATGAATAATATATATAAGCCTGAAACTCTCCGTAATGCCCCATGCCTGAATAAATTGGTTCATCTTTAAGGTGCCTCTCTCTTCATTGTTGCTGTTATATGGAAGAGTGTTACATGCTTTGAAATGGATGGTGGGCCTTCTCCCAACCAACGCAGGATCTACACTGTTGTTTTAAAAGCGCTTTAAAACAGTAGTGACAACTGTTTTGGAGTGTGTCCTGGGCCCCACAGTTGTCAGTACTGTTATAAACTGCTTTAAAACACTTTAAAACAGTAGTGACAACTGTTGGGGCCCAGGACACACTACAAAACAGTTGTCACTACTAAGTGCTTTAAAGCGCTTTAAAACAGCAGTGTAGATCCGCCCCAAATCTGCCGGGAATGGCCAAATTCAAAAGACCTCCTTGCAATTTCTAAACAGGTTTCATTGCCAACTTTGCAGCACACTCTACACAAATTCCTGAGGTGCCCTTACACAAATTCCTGAGGTGCCCTTTCTAGTCATTGGCAGGATCAATAAATATCCAAAACAGAGTGAAAATCACACATGAGGGCTGACAATCCCAGATGATTCCACACACACACACACCCAAATGCCCCAAACCACCAGATATTTTCTCTCTTTGGTAGTCAGTATTCATCTGGCATATCTCTGTGTTTCTGCACATTCATGGCATTTCTCCAGGGTTCACTAAAAATTGCCAGATTTTCCCTGGAATATTACACACTCTTGACATCTACCGCCATTTCTTTTAAGTGGATCCTAAATCTCATTTGTGGCAGCAATGAAGAGGCAGAAAGAAATATCCGTTTAGCCTAGTATCCCGTTTCCAGCAAGATGCATTAAAAAAACCCTTTGCCTTTTCTCTCCTGATTTCACACATAGCAACAATTTTTGGGGGGAAAACCAAAAGGGCTGATCATTGAAATTGACTTGATTCTCAAAGCTGTCCTTTGAAAAGCGGGACAGCTCCTGCTAAACTTATCATGTGAAGCTGACATATTTGTCAGTTTCCACACACACACACACACACACACACACACACACAACCTTTTTGTGAACCTGTTGGCTGAGATAAGATTCTGGGAATCTCCCTGCGGAAGCAAATAGAAAGATCCATTTCTCCCAGTGTCCTGTTTCCAGGATGAAGGACAGAAAATTCCTTCTCTATCCTGAACCCCATTTCTTGGCCCATCTCTCTTGATCACACACACACACGTATCTGGGTGCATAATATTAACTGCCTTGATAAACCCAAAAAGACTAGCATTGAAATTAACCTCGTTTTCAAATCAACCCATTGAAAAGCAGAGAGAGAGAGAGAGAGAGAGAGAGAGAGACCCAGGCACACAGTGTGAAATTGACACATCTGGCCACTTCTTCACATGCGCTAGCCACAACCTTTCTGTGAACCTTTAGCCTGGATGAGGTCCTGGGATCCTGCCCACCGAAGCAAGCAAAAGCCAGCCCCAGTGAACCCAGTCTCCTGCTTCCAGTAAGATGGATAGAAATTCCCTTCTCTGCCCCAGGTTGGTTGCTTTGCCTTTTCTCAATATTACACATCTGCATGATTTTGAAACTGACCCGCTTCTCAAATCTACTTACTGAAAAGCACACACACACAGAGAAACTAAGCATCCCCTATGAAGCTGCCACACTTGTCCATTTCCACGCACACATTACCATTAACAGCACAACTTCCTGTGAAGCCTTCGGCAGGGATGATGCCAGGGAACCTCCCCACCGAAACAAACAAAAACCGAGATCCATTGAGCCCAGTGTCCTGTTTCCAGCAAGGCGGACAGAAAATTCCTTCTCCATCCCGGCCCTGATTGCTTTGCCCATTCATTCCCTCTTTCTCCCATGCTTGCAACCTGCAGCAACTGGGCCCATGGGAGTGCCTGGCTTTCAGCTTGGGCCCCAGACAGAGCCCCTTCCAAAACCGCTTTTCCACCATCCTCCTCCCCTATTGCCACCTGCCTTTACCTGCAGGCCCTTGGAAAGGGAGAAAAGACCACCAGCTGCACAATTTTTTTTTTGTTAGAATTTTTTAAAAAACTGAGCAATATGTAAAGACAGAAAGCTATCTAACAGCGGCAATCCTATGAGTGTCTACTCAGAAATAAATCCTATTGAGTTAAATAGGACTTATTCCTAGATAAGTATGTATAGGATTGCAGCCTAAAGTATTTAAGCTTCTGCAAATAAATAATAGGCAAAGAAGCAATCAAACAAAAAAATGACACTAAATTACATTTTTTCACTAGTTCTCAAAAGCTAGAGAATTCAATACAGAGACTTACTCCCACCCCAGTCACCCAAGTAGTTATCATAGGATATTAAGGATATTAATATTAAAATATATCTTTTAACCCCAAGTAGCCATCTACTTTGTGTTCAAGTGGTGGCTCTATCAGAATATGTACTGTTTGGTGCCATTAACTGAAGAGATCAAAATGAATTGTAAATAACAACAATGTTGATTTTCCTATACATATTTAAAAGGACACACACACACACACACACATACATCCCCAATTAAACTTAAGGCATGATCCAACCAAAGTTAAGCACTTTTAAGGCTGCAATTCCATGCATGCTTACCTGGGAGTAAGACCCATTGAACAACAGTGGGACTTATATCTGAGCAACCCAGCACATTCACCTGTCCTGAAAGCAAGCCCTACTGCAGACAATGGGATTTACTGTGTGTCTACTCAGAAGTAAATCCCAGTGAGTTCTGTGGAAATTCTAACTAAACATGCATAAGTTTAGGTAGCTAAAAGTGTTTAATAGTAGCTGGATCGTACCGTTATGTGTATACTTTTTGTTTTTAAAATCCAGAGGAAAATCTCCTTTACTATATTTTATTCAGTTAAAATGAAAGTTTGCTTTTGTGCTTTGTTGCAAAGTAATGTTTTTGTTTTCCTTCTTTTTAATTGAGAAATATTTTTCTACACACATAACAGGAAAGCTACTTCATGTTTTTGCAAAGCGCAATTTTAACTTAAAACATTCACAATTGTAAAACCAGACATCTTACATTCACTGCAGCTTACTTCCAAGTAACAGATTTGAGGCTTATACTCCAAATCTAAGGAGGTGGATTTTTGAAGGAAATTTTTTTGGGAGGGACTTTTCTTTCTCCCCTCACTCCTTTCCTCTCCTTCCCTCCCCACACAAAACTCTCTTTCTTCCCCCACAAACCCAGCATCTCTGCCCGGCACTTACTCCAAAGCTCTGACCACAAACATGCAAACTCACCAAATGCAGGCAGCCTGAGGAGAGCATGTGTGTCTTCCCCTTCTTTTTTTCTATGCAGCCTCAGGCACAATAAGATGAGTCACAGTGAGTGACTCAGCTGAGCCTGTGGAGGAGCAGCGGCGCTCTGGAAATGGTGGCAAATTGACGCGTCTCTTTCTCTGCTGCCGCTCCGCTGAACAGGCTCAAGGCACCGTTTTGGAGGTCAGAATTTCTCCAGCCGATTGGACTGGAAATCCGGGATTCTTGCCCAGCCGGTTGGGACATTTCAGAATCACCTGGAAATCGTTTTCCGGGACATACGGCAACCCTAGGAAGAGGCAACTGATGGTCCGTTATGTTTGCGTTGCCCGACACATGTCACGTTGCCCCACCCCCCGTTGTGTGGCTGAAAGTCCCGGGCTCATGATAAGCAACGGGACACCGATAAACAATGGAGCAGCCCATTGTTTTTCCCTGTTGTTACATAATGTAGGCTGAGTTCGGACGACACGATAATCAACGGAGGGGGGAGGAAACAATAGTCAGTTGTGTTGCTTATTGTGTTGTTTGGAGGGCAACAGAACGCACACACAACTGACAGTACGCTATTTGGGGCACTTAAACAATGGAGAAAAACAACAGGCTTGCATGTTGTTTATCCCGAAATCCATTGTTTAAAGTTTTGTGTGGAGGGAACCCCCACTCTCTCCATGTACTGTTCTGTTTGGCCATAGAGTTTGTTGGCCGGAGCAGCCAAAAAACCCCCGGCTGCTCTGATACAGCCGGTAGAACTTGCAGTGCATGCTGGGATACGGTCGGAGGACTGAGGGATGTGGGAGGGTGGAGACGCAGCAGCTCAGAAGGGGGAGGGGCAACATGTTGTGTGGCGAGTGCTGCCGTGGTGCCGCCAAAATAATGCACAGTCAGTACGCTATTTCCCACTCCGTTGCCTAAAGTATCATCCAAACTCAGCCACTATGTAACTATGAAAGAAGAGAATATATCAGGAGAATATTTAATTTAATTTGGCTCTGAGAATGGACATTTGAATCTGGATCTAAGGGTCAAACTATACATTATGTGGGAGCTCAATGAAAAGATTTTCTTAAGTTTTCCTTACGACTAAAATACAATTACTCTGGTGGGAGTGGGATATTTGATTGAGGTCGCAGTGCTGGGGGATGGGGCCAGTGTGGCATAGTGGCTACAACGTGGGTAAGGAGCCCATGGTCCTCCAAATGTTGCTGAACTACAACTCCCATCAGCCCCAGCCAGCATGGTCACCCTTTAGAAGTTATGGGAGATATAGTTCAACATTGGCACAAATGCAGAAAAATCCCTGTCTCCAAGAGCTATCCTTCCCTAACCTCCCTAACCTTAGCAGGCCAGACAAGAAACATGAAGAGGGGCTTCCAAGGACTATTTCAGGTGCTGGACAAATTCATACCCGAGTAAGTGTTCCTTCCATTCCCTTGGTCCTTGTTAGGGCTTTAGAGGTCAAGCAACCCCTTTGAACTGCTTTCAGTAATTGAACAGAGCTGGCTCCGGGCTTGTGGGGGCCCTCAGCATGGGGACCCAGTGGTGGTGGGCAGCCTATCCTTCTCCTATTAATATATTTCCACCAAACACAGGACTAGGTGAACTAGCCTACAGAGGAGCGGCAGCAACAGACATGATGTTGCCTCTCTGAGAGCTAAGGAGCTGCCATTGTAGCTGGCCTCACTCTGGAGCATGTTGGCCATTGACAATGATCATCAAATTGCTAGCAAAGGGGGACCCAGGGCTGTGATGTCAGAGTGGTGGGCCCTTGACGCCTGCCTACAGAGGCTGCCTTGATGCTGGCCCTGCTAATGAAGCTCCTTAACCATAGAGGTATAAATATGCTCACAAGAGTAGGCTCTTGTCAGCAAGCACTCTGTTGTAATTCTGAACCAGGTGAAGTTTCCAAAAACTTTTCAAAGGAAGCTCCATTTGTCACAGACTTTAAGCCTGGCTCTTACAAAGGCATGGAGAAGTTAAGGATATGCTAAGCTTCTTAGGAGAGGCTGTTTTGGTGTGTTACAGTGATGGCAAGCAAAAAATAAAACCTTAAAGATGGGTGTTACATCCAAAAATGAGTGGCGGGATTTATTACGTTGTAAGTTCCTACACTTCCTCCAGTAGCTTAAAAAGTTGAAGTTTTGTTGAAGTTTTGATCATTACGGTTGCCAATCTTTTTTCTTTTCTTTTTTACTGTCCCCAACTCCTGTGCCTTTAAAAGCAGCTTAATCTGCAGGCCTTACAGGTCATAACTTATTCTCCTTGCCATGAAAAGCTGCAACTCAAGCAGCCATTAAAAGTGAGAGCAGGCCTGGTGGTGTATTTTTTCTGGTCAGTTGGCAACCCTATTGATAATGCTCACCCTTATTGAAATTGAATTGCTTAACAAATTCTTCAGTTTAAAAGAGAGATGATCAGCCAGCTAGAAGTTCTTTACACCCTAATTGCCTGTCCGCTTTAAAAAAGAAAGTTTCTAAAAGAAAGGCAGCAAACTCCTAGTGTAAGGGAAAAATGGGGGACAGACCTTGGGCTCCCACTCTATTGAAGGGAAAAGGACAGCAGTTACATAGCAGGGAGTAGCACAATAAAAGGCATGCACATTGAACCAAAGTCACCAAATCCTTTGGATGAGGTAAGTTTCGGCCTCGTATTTTGTGTTCTCCAGGAACAGGAAATCAGCCCCACTGCTGACAGACTCTTGAAGCTGCAGCTGACTAGGGGAGTGCTTAAGTAGGGTGACCAGATAAAATCCAGGTCAGGGCTCATGTAACTTTAACAGTTGTAGAGAAAAGGGAATTTCAGCCAGTGTCATTTGTATGCAATTAGTTCCTGGTGATATTCCCTGTTCATCACAACAGTTAAAGGTGCAGGCACTATACTAGAGTGACCCGATACAAAAGAAGGCAGGGCCTGGAAATAAATATAATTAATCCCACCCCGTGTTTAGGCTTTTACAAAAACCAATCATTGCAGTTTAGTGTCTGTGTGGAGAGACAGGCCAAAAGATCTGAAGTTTGTAAAACAGGATTTTCATCTCTAGGTAAGAAATGCCCTTTCTCAAGGAGCCTGGAATGAAGATTCGTTTAACTAGCTTTATTTTTCAGTTTGAAACGTGGGTTGTGATCTCCCATCCACATGAGCAAGAAGGGATCTTTGGAGCAATATAAGAAGTTATAGATTCAATAACTGTTCAAACTAAGGTGTTTCCTGGACATAACAAGCAAGCCCTTTCTTCAGCCTCAGGTGTTTTGAGGGTGTCTGCAATTATGCAGTGGTAAGAGAGATTACTTTGTATGTTCCAAGGGTAATAATGTTAGACTGACCAGACGCCCGGATTTGTCCGGACATGGCAGGGAAATGGGGTGCAAATCCACATCCGGGCGGAAAAAACCGTTTTGGGGGGCCAAATCCGGAAATTTAGCCCCCCAAAACGGTGACCAGGTGGCCCTGGGGCGAGCCGGGCCAACTGGGGGGCGGCGGGGGCAAACCGGGGTGGCGGGGGGTCACGCGGCGGTGGCGCGAGGCTGGCGGCGCGAGGCACCTACCGGCTGGGGCGTCCGTTTCCCTCCGGTGCTCGTAATCTACTGAGAAACAGGCTTCGCGGCCTGTCCCTCAGTAGCGCGCCGGGTGATGACATCATCAGTCGGCGCACTGCTGAGAGACAGGCCAGGAAGCCTGTTTCTTAGTAGATTCCAAGCACGGAGGGAAACGGATACCCCCAGCAGCAGCAGGTAAGGAGCGTGGGGCGGGTGGGGGGGCGCGGGGGAGTGGGGGGGCGGCGCGGGTGCTCGCGGCAGGTGGGGGGCGGCGCAGGTGCTCGCGGCGGGGCACTTACCTGCTGGGGCTTCCCTCAGGTGCTCGGAATCTACTGAGAAACAGGCTTCACGGCCTGTCCCTACTGAGGGATAGGCCGCGAAGCCTGTTTCTCAGTAGATTCCGAGCACCGGAGGGAAGCCCCAGCAGGTAAGTGCCCCGTGCACCCGCGCCGCCCACCCCGCGCTCCTTACCTGCTGCTGCTGGTGCTGGGGCTTCCCTCCGTGCTCGGAATCTACTGAGAAACAGGCTTCACGGCCTGTCCCTCAGTAGCACGCCGGATGATGACGTCATCACTCGGCGCGTTACTGAGAGACAGGCCAGGAAGCCTGTTTCTCAGTAGATTCCGAGCACGGAGGGAAGCCCCAGCACCAGCAGCAGCAGGTAAGGAGCGCGGGGCGGGTGGGGGGAGCGCGGGGCGGGGGGGGGGGCGCGGGGCGGGGGGGGCGCGGGGTGGGGGGGCGCGGGGCGGGGGGGGCACGGGGCGGGCGCGAGACACTTACCTGCTGGGGCTTCATGTGCCATGTCTCCCTCTACCTCCCATGTGCTGCATTTCCCCTACCGTGCCTGCCCTGACCGCCTCTCCCATCTCTCACCTACCTCCCCATTGAGATTGCACTGTTGCTGCTGCTGCTGCCCTCTCCCACAATGCTTTAAGGAAGGACTTCCAAGAGTCAGGCATTTTGGCCTGTCTGAGGCACACAGGCTGCTTTTTACAGCCAGTGGAGTTTTTTCATAGAGACTGCCCCCCTCGCTCACCTTCTGAGGATCTTTGAGGAAAGCCATAGGGCGGGTGACTGCTCTGGGGAGCCCCACTGGTTATTCTTCCCCTTTGGCATTTGCTTAGGGTGACCATATGAAAAGGAGGACAGGGCTCCTGTAACTTTTAACAGTTGTGTAGAGAAGGGAATTTCAGCTAGTGTCATTTGTATGCATGCAGCACCTGGTGAAATTCCCTCTTCATCACTGTAGTTAAAGCTGCAGGAGCCCTGCCCGCTTTTGTACCTGGTCACTCTAGTATAGCTCCTGCAGCTTTAACTACAGTGATGAAGAGGGAATTTCACCAGGTGCTGCATGCATACAAATGATACCAGCTGAAATTCCCTTCTCTACACAACTGTTAAAGATACAGGAGCCCTGTCCTCCTTTTCATATGGTCACCCTAGTGTTTGAAGCTTTCAAACCATATGGTCCAAACTTTTAGAAAAAGGAAGGGAACAGTGTATGTGTGTAGGTGGGGAGGGGGAAAGATTAAAAGGAATGTATAGCTACCTATCCCAAGGAGAGATCACAAGGAGAGATCTGAAGACCAGGTTATGATGGATCCAGATGAAGGTTGAAAGAGATCTCTCCTAGAATCCAGGGTATAGAACTCAGCAAAGTCCAGGTAGGGAAAATTAAGCCACGTAGAGAGTGTAGAAAATATTTAAAAATGAAAAGATCAAAATCAAATAGAGGGTGAAAACAACACCAAGCTGCTCACACCCTAAGAAAACAACACCCTAAGATCAGTGGCCTTTTCAATGGTGACACCCCGTCTGTGGAATGCCCTCCCCAGAGAAGCTTGCTTGGTACCTATGTTGTGGTGTTTTCATCACCCAATTATTTTAATAAGTATTTTAGTGCTCTTCGCCCTATGCACCTTTATTTTCTGCTGGTTTTACTGTGCTGTTGTGTTTTTACTGTTTATGGCTGACTTCATTTTGGTTTTATTATGTGCTGTTTTTAATTATTGTTTTATTGTTTGTATGTTATTTTTTAATTATTGTACACCACACAGAGAAGTTGGGTTATTGGGTGTAATAAATAGAAAGCATAATGAATACATAAACAAGGAACACAATTAAAGTCCTATTGATTACAATGAGAAATGCCCTATCCTGTGTCCAGCTTGTGATATCATTTTAAGGTTTTCTTTTATTGTCGTATGCTTGGAGAGAGAGAGAAAGCATGCACAGACTGCTATCACTGTGCTTTAATTTCATGTATTGACAATGACAATGACATATCAACGTCCTCAGCTCCTTCCTGGAGACAGAGGCCAGCTCATGGACCAGCAGCTAATTACCTCAGAAGCTGTGGTTAGAGTTGTATTTTCATTGGAGTTCTACTGTTGAAAATTCTGACCAGCAAAATATCTCAATCTATGCCAATATGAGCGAGATTTCCTAAAACTTTTGCTGGGTCTCTCTTTTCCTCTTCCTTTTCTGCAACATTTTTGTTGTTAGGTATTGCTATGTCAATGAGGTAGTTGTGTTTTCCTTTTATATTTATGACTGTTCTTGTCCCAGAATTGTTCTGTCCCAGCATAGCATGGCTTAGCTTGAGTTTGAGTGTGTCTGGATCTCCTAGGCTCTGAAAGCATCTTTTTGGAGAGCACCTGCTGGTTGCATGTTCTCTGCACACTGAGGCAATGTAAATTCAGTATATACTTGGATAAAAGGAAGGAAAGATCCTTATCTAGCGTTGTAATAATGGGCATCTGTTCTGGCCTATCTTTGAATTGTACTGACCATGGTCTTGTTCACATGGCTAATGAATCAGAGATATAATCACACATTGTTAGATTAGTTTCTCACTGATCAACCAGAAGTTGAAACAAGTTAAGAGGCGAGAAGTGACTACAACAAGCCTTTAGTCCATTTTGTTCCATGGCTAATGTTTGCAGGGTAATCATATTTTATACTCTTCCTGCATGCTAGGTTGCTAGTTTGTTGTACTAGATTTCTCTGCACTTGTCCACTGCTTCATTTGTTCAATGGTAACAGTATGCTGAATCTGTGAGTATGGATATGAGAAAAATAATGGGGAAAGAGTGTTAAACGTTAGGAAAGTTTAGACTATTGTAATCCAGTGAAAGATTTGCAGTCAGAAAAGATATTTGAGGGAAGGGGAGACTCTGTCACACAGAGTATAGTAAAAGCTTCAAAGAACAGCAAAAGCTACAAAAGTAGAAGTGAGTGAAATTAATTTCAGATACATTCAATGTCTCACTTGTTCTTTATTTCAGTGATTTTAACATTAAGATGTTGTGTAGAACAAGTTTGTCTTAATTGTATGCTGTGAAATCAGACATGTGACCAAGGCCATGTTTGGGTGGGCACGCCCCCTTGGGGATGGACATGTTGGTGGGCACGCCCCCTTGGGGCGGCCATATTGTCCTCCTTTTTGGTTTCCAAAATATGGTCACCCTAAATAATGTTAACTTTCTGTTTACATGTGTCTAGGGTCAAAATGGGATTGATAGCCTGGATCCAGCTCTGCATATTAGCATACTTGTAAATCATGGTGCTGACGATCAATCCAGCACAGTCCTTAATTGGATAAGCAACGAGCATTTTGGAACTTCTGGAAATGAAATGGATCCAATGTCCTTTCAGAGCATACTCAGAAAGTCAAACATTTGTATACTGACTTGGAGTGAGTTGATCCCATCAGGCAAGAATTGCTGGGGGTGGGGGATCACGTTCCCTCACACTGTCGAGCTAACCTGACCATCGGTGAATTTCTTGCTCTGCTGACAAAATTCCTGAGGCATGAAACATTTATACATCTGGAAGCTGCCAGCTATGCAACCCTGAGGAAAGCACTTAAAGAATCAGGAATATGCACTAACAGTTTTTACCAGTTAGCACTCTGACTTATCATATTCATGCAGAAGTGGGTTGGCATTCTGTTTGGGCTAGAACTTTCATAGTAGAATGTTAACTTTGCCAACTTGTTTGGCCTGTAAAAGTTTATGGCTCTCCCTTATATTTCCGGAGAGAATTGCATTATGGATACTTGCTTGAGGACTTGTTTGATTGTCAACTATTTAAAATCCAGTCAGCACCCAAATCTCAGTTAAACCTTTTTATATTTAGAAAAGATTTTCTGACTGATAAATTAATAACCTATTCTTCTAGATTGTATCCATGTATCAAGTCAGTTCATCAGCAAGCCAATTACTTGGATCTTATTACCTTAGCTCCATATAGGAATACTTTTGCTGAATTAAGATGTAATGTTATATTTCCTCTTTCTTAAATTTCCGTTACAAGAAATTACCACTGAAACAGTGTCTTTATGTGTTTTGTAAAACTATCACATTGTCTATTATGATATTCGGTATCCTGTTTATAAGGATCCATGCAAAAAATATTCATCTGAGTTCAGGATCAGGAAGAATTTTGTTGCACTTAGTGAAGTTGTATGTTTTCTGTCGTTAATGAAAATTATATTACCATGCGTGTTTCCTTATTAGCACCAGTGGGCAGGAAATTTAACAGCTAAATTTCAACTCCAAATGTTCCTTTTGGTTGTGGCTTATAGCTAAACAATGAAATTATTACTTTATTGCATTAAAAGTTGGGCAATCTTGTTAGGAAAGCATGAAACTATTGCATCATTTCCAGCTGAAGCAATGGCCAGGTTATTTATTTATTTATTTAATTAATTTCTAGTATTTTTAATTCTTTAATTCTTCTTTTGTGGTAAACCGCCCAGAGAGCTTTGGCTATGGGGCAGTATATAAATGGAATAAAATAAATAAAATAAATACATTGAGCCAGATATTATTCCTCATCAGAAGATATTCTTCTCATGGCTGCCAAACAAGAAAACTATTCTCCGTGATCAAATAGCGCTCTGATGCTCTTAGAGTGTGTGCGAGCCAATTTTAATGGCAAGGCCTACTCTGTGCATTTCTTGTTAGTAAAACACAGACAGCACTAAAAGCTAATTCACTGATGGAGGAACAGCACCATCTTGTGAGTAGGTTTTCAACACGGCAGTTAATGAGCTCTATCACACCAGTGGTTTAACTCACTCTCACCACGCCTGGTATTTGGTTTTGCAGCGCAAGACTCACATGACGTCGTCCCTGTCCGGCACCCATCTCTCTTCTTTTCAGAAGTAAGACTTCAGAAGTAAGCATAGGGTTGCAGAGCACTTCTTTCCAGTTTGCTGTTTTAGACTTAAAAAAACAACAATTCTGAGTGACCACACTATTAAAAGTTAGTTCTATATGGGTTTACTCAGAAGTAAGTCACTCTCTGTTCAATGGGGTTTACTCAAAGGTAAGCCTGCATTGGATTTTAGTATGACTTGGATGTAAATGCAGTTGAAATCAATGGGATTTACTCTTGAGTAAGGTAACCAACAGATCTCTATTTTATGAACTGGAGATGCACAGCTTCGCATGATCAAAGGAAAGGAAAATTGATGCTTCACAAATGCAAACAGGTGGAAGGTTACACTGGTGGACTATCAGGCAAAGGGTTCAAGGGGGGAAATTTCAAAATTCCTAAAAAATCAAGGGAGGAACCAATCTGATTCAAACTTGGTATGCCAAAAGCTCTAAGCAGGATCTACAGTACTGCTTTAAAACAGTTTATAACAGTAGTGACAACTGTTAGAGCCCAGAACACACTCCATATGGAGTTTTCAAACCGTTTTCAAAGTGTCATATCCTGCTTGGTATAGACCTGGCCCTACTTAAGAGCTCTCAAAGTTCCAGGTTTCATCTCTTTATCTTTAAAAATTATGTAGATGTAAGCATTGTGGTTAATTTCTATTTTTAAAATTCCTAAAAATCAAGGCATGAACTGATCTGATTCAAACTTGGCATGGCTAAAGCCCTCCTTAAGAGCTATCACTGTGCCAAGTTTGACCTCTTTAGCTTAAACATTATGCAGTTGTAAGTATTTTGGTTAATTCATATTGGAGCTCCAATGAGCAAGGGGGGAAGGCTGCCACATCGATCACAATGTCCGTCAACGAGAAGAACCAATGAACTGGAGGGGGACGCAGGTAGGGCGGGTGGGGTGGGGTGGGGTGGGTGAAATAGCAGCGGAAAAGCAAAAAGTGAAAAGAGAGTTCACCTGTATAGCTATGATCGTGAAAGGGAGGAGCACTTGCAACGCTTATGAAACAGAGGTAAAAAGCACGGAGACAAACCAGGGAGGAAAAATAGGTGTGATGCAATTCAACGTGCTCATCCTTGTGCCTGCCCCCTGGCAGCAAAGGGAAGGAGATTGGTATGAACAGGTGATCATTTCCAGCTTCAGGTTTTCAAGAGCCCTTGGGCAAGACACTTTCAATGCCCCCCTTCCTCAGGGAGTCTGCCTTCTCACTCCATTGCCACCAGCTGCTTTTGACCTCATTTTCCTCATCATTGGCACCACTGGCTTGCTGGACAGGTAAAGAGCCAGAGAGCAAGTAGGCAGCGTCATCTACTGCTGCTGTTGTCTGGGCCGGAGAGAGGGGCAGGTGAAGAAGCCAGTTGCAATGGTGAGGAGGATGAGCAACTCCAGGGGGCTCTTCTCAGTGGGACCCTGCTGGGCTGTGGACCGTCAGCAGGTGCCTAATCATGTCTGCCTTTGGTGCCCGCTTCGCTGGTGATCGTAGTGCAATTGTTTCTCTACTCACAAGCCTGAACAGCAAACTGAAAGTAATGTTTTGACAGTATGTAGTGTGACCATATGAAAAGGAGGACAGGGCTCCTGTATCTTTAACAGTTGTATTGAAAAGGGAATTCCAGTAGGTGTCAGTTGTATACATGCAGCGCCTGGTAAAATCCCTTCTTCATCACAACAGTTAAAGCTGCAGGAGCCCTGCCCTCTTTTGTATCTGGTCACTCTTGTATAGCTCCTGCAGCTTTAACTGTTATGATGAAGAGGGGATTTCACCTGCTGCTGCATGCATACAAATGACACCTGCTGAAATTCCCTTTTCAATATAATTGTTAAAGATACTGGAGCCCTGTTCTCCTTTCCATATGGTCACCCTACTGGGTAGATGTAAAAGCAGGCAGGGCTCTCTAGCTATGTAGAAGAGGGGATTTCAGCAGGTGTAGTCAGCAGGTCATACAAGAACTAAAAGGTGCAGAGGTCAGGAGCCTTGGCTTCATTCACATCTGGCCACCCTACTTAAATGTGGGAAGGGAGGTAATTCTTTGGAGTTTCAGCTGGCTTGAATCTGGTGTAGCTGGGTAGCTAGTGCTGTAGAGAACTCCCTGTACAATCCTATACACACATGTCTACTCAGAAGTAGGTCCCATTGAGTTCTATGGGACTTACACCCTAACACAGCCCAGCAACCTTCTTTCTGTTAAGGTCTGCATTCCTTTGCTGGACGGTATCAGGGGCTGCAAGTCAGTGCTGTGCAGCGCCAAAGCCAAATGTGGGTGGGCCACCCCTTGCCTCTTTCTTCTCCTTCCCTCTTCCTTCCTCACCAGCAGGCTGCCAAGGAAGGGAAAATTCACTCTTGCCAGAGGTCTGAACTGATCACATGCAGAGGGCTGCTGAAATTAGCCCAAGAGCTGTATGAGGCCCCCTACTGGTGTATAGGATTGCAGCACAAGAGACTGAATTACAGATCAGAGGAGTCCTGGGTTCAAATTTCACCTCTGCAATGAAATCCTCCAGTGGTCTTAAACAAACCATGGATCTGGTTCAGACATAACAGTCAACTGTGGTTTGTTGCTATGCATATGAGCTAGCATGAGCCTTGGGCTCCCGGGCTTCCATCCCCCGCCCCGCTTTGCATGTGATCAGAAGAGATTGAACGCTGCTTTTCCTGGTTGCTGGTGTGTCCAAACATGGCACATGAGCCAGACGTGGGGGTTCGTTTGTTCAAATCCAATTAGTCTGCTCACCAACCAGGATATTAAAATAAACCCCTGGCAAAAACAACAACAAAATGGGCCCGTAAAATGCCAGCTGGTTGGCAGTGTCCACGGGCAAGAAAGGCTAAGGATGCTATCTGCCATCCTACTTGAAGTTATGTGCCTTCAACTACTCACAACCAGCAGGAATTCTGCAGGTGCAGCTTCTCGCTGGATGATCCATGACATGGGGGCAGGATCTACGTGACTGCTTTAAAATGGTTTATAACAGTAGTGACAACTGTTGGGGCCCAGGACACACTCCATATACAGTTTTCAAACCGTTTTCAAAGTGTCATGTCCTGCTTGGTGTAGATCCGGCCGGGATTGTTGTAGAGGGTGGTGAAATATAAAGAAAGGCATGGCTTTTGTGCCCTTCGTTGTTGTTTCGGTGGAGGAATTTGGGCAGAAGCAGCTTTTCTCACTCTGCGTGCATGACTCTCTGCACGGGCCCACATTCCCTCATCTACACCATGACGAAACCTGCAGCAACACTGGCCTGCACCACTACATTTTCTTAAGAAAATTGTATGCCTCAACCCTAATCCCAGCCACAAGGTCCCCAAGCGAAGTGCGCTGTGACCCTGAAATGAGGCACAACACATCTTACAATCTTTTGTATCACTACTGAGAGAAAGGATTGACAATGGAGCAAAAGGAAAGGGGGGGAAGCTTGCTCACTCTGCTTTTTTGTAGGACAGGGGTGCAGAATCTCTTTCAGCCCAAAGGCTGAATTCTATTTCGGAGAAGCTGGGAGGAGGGGCACATTCCAATGATGGGCGGGGCCCAAAGCAAAAGGGGTGGGGCCAAAACCCCAAATTACCAACATGTTTTAGCTTAGGCTGACCAGATAAAATCCAGGTCAGGGCTCATGTCACTTTAACAGTTGTAGAGAAAAGGGAATTTTAGCCAGTGTCACTTGTATGCAATTAGTTCCTGGTGATATTCCCTCGTCATCACAACAGTTAAAGGTGCAGGGGCCCTGCCTTCTTTTGTATGTGGTCACTCTAGTATAGTGCCTGCAACTTTTAACTGTTGTGATACAGAGGGAATTTCACCAGGAACTAATTGCATACAAATGACCCTGGCTGAAATTCCCTTTTCTCTACAACTGTTAAAGTTACATGAGCCCTGACCTGGATTTTATCTGGTCACCCTATTTTAGCTTAAAGTTCTTACTGCCGGTAACTAAACCTTAGTTAGCGGAGTCATTTCAACCTTTTAGAATAGGGGAGAAATGCACAAAAGCTGGGGAACCACCAAACAATTAGTGGCTGGGGAAATGGGGGAGAGGCCGGGGGAAGAACCATGGCTTTCTGTGGACACCTGCAGGCACGGACTTGGGGCGCTGGACTGAAGTTCTGCAGCCCAGTTTTAGGAGCTTGATCTGCAGAAATCAGCGGGTGAAGCTGAACTTTAAAACTTGTATACAACAGAGAGATTGGGCCAGTACAGAGTGTTGTGCAGGGAAAATTCTCTTTTTTGTTATTGGTAAATAGATATACAGGAGCTCTTTCACCTTTTTGAATCTTGCTTCAAGCTTCAGGCATCTACTCTTTCCCCGCTTTCACTAATGCAAATCTAAGCCTGCTAAAAGGTATTATCTCTCTTTTCTCACTTGGCTTTGCCAAGTCATGCCATTATTATTATTATTATTATTATTATTATTATTATGCTCCTCCTATGCAGGCAGTAAGACACCCAGAATTCAAGCCTGTCCAAGGAATTTATCTCTACACCAGGAGTTGCTCTACTTGCCACATTTCTGTGTACCAGGCAAGGCCAGGAGAAAAGCTGGCAATCTTGCATCCCTTAAGCTTGTCCTTTTCTGCTGTCAGCATAGCAAATAATAATGACATGCAGAGTTCAGCATAAGGAATTCAAATAGAAACTGTTTATTCAGATAAGAACATTTGCATTTGGTTTATTGATTTACAAGTGAAGAATTAAATTTAATGAATTCCCTGGAGCAGAATTTGGTCTGTGTGTTCCTCCTCCTAATCCCTGCTCGCAGTAAACAGAGAGCTTCCTTTAAATCCATGACCATTTAACAGCCCAAGGAAACCTGGAGGACCCCATAGGAAATGCTTCAGGATCTGTTGCTTTCACAGCAGATGTAAGCCCTACTAGAAAAATGGAGTGATACCAACCCATGGAGCTGAAAGGAGCTGAACTCTGCCATTTATGACTGGGGGCCCAAGGCAATTTGATTCAAACCGTGGGGCTTCTAGCAAGCACATTCAGCTCTGTGCACTGCAGCATTTCTGCAATCCTCTCTGGCATCCCCTCATTCACATCACAGTTTCCTAGCAGCACGGAGTGAACTCCCTTCTTCTCTAATTTCTTCTCTACAAATACTAATATTGATAGGAAACGCCATATTTGAACCTCGCCCCCTTGAGCAAAACAATGGGATCCTATGTGGAAATGCTCATGGGAACATAGGAAGCTGCCTAACACGGAGTCGGATCATGGATCCATGCAGCCCAACATTGTCGACACTAGCTGGCAGTGGCTCCCCAGGGTTTCGAACAGGGATCTTTCCAGCCCTATCTGGAGATGCCAGAGATCAAACCTGGGATCTTCTGCATGCCAAGCATGAGTTCTACTACTGGGTGACCATATGAAAAGGAGGTCAGGGCTCCTGTACCAGACCACACGTATCATTCCCTCCGCCCCTGCGATTGCTTCTGCAGGTTCCCCCTCCGTTTCCTATGGATTAATTGGCTATCGTTTATGCATAGCTTTGGCTCTTGTGGCTAACGTGTTCCAGTCAGCTATCTCAGCTGCGCTTAGACCCGCTGGTCTCGTGTCTTCCACAACATGCCAGCATCTATCGCGTCTTAGATACATTTCTAATTTGAATGACCAATTCAAGTAATTTTTCTCATTTAGCCTTTCGATGGGAATCCCTCCTTGCAAGCTCATCTGTGCCATGTTTTCCAGCTGGCTCAAAACCACAGCTTTACTTCGGCCAGACAAATCGCTTGACTCCGATTCCTCACTCGAACTTCCAGAGCCCGATAAATTTTCCTCCTGTTTAAACATATACTCTGGCAACCATCATCCGTTGCCGCAATATTTGGAACTCCTGGCACTCCTGGGCTACTGCTGGGCTATTTTCTGGGCATTTTCTGGGTCCATAACCCTGTTAGGGAGAGAAGCGCTCCCCGTTCGCTTAAGCAGAGTAAGCGTTTTTAGTCCAGGATAAGTCCAAGCAGTGAAGAAATACTCACACTCCAGCAGTATAGTGTATAATACAAGTCCTTTGTTCCAATAATATATATATATATATATATATATACACACAGGCAACTGGTTTTTCAGGTAGCTATTCTATAGCATAATTCTCTATACATAAATCTCTCATTCCACCAGCCTCCGTCTACAAATTCTTCAGCTTAACTAACCAGCCATTTCTATATTCTTCTTTTTATACACATTTACTGAACCCTGACTCAGCACACCGCTAATTACCTAACTTTCTAGAAAGATTCTCCATATCTTTCTGACCTTTTTAACAGCATAGAAAAAAGACCACACTATCAAATTATTGACTGCAGCTAGCTGTTCAGTCTTCCCTGGACACTCAAAACTTGTCCAGTTCTTTATTCAACTTAAACAGAAATTTTCCCTGACAGACAGGTGGGTGGGATGCATCTGGCTTAGTGGGTCTCAAATTGTGCACACCTGTCCTAGCTGTCACATAAAAGTGCCCCCTCCACACCCACCCTCTGATGAATAAGACAAGCAATGATGGGAGTTGTTAATTGTGACATGAATAGATTGTTTAATAAACTGAAGGACTTTTTTCATGGTATATGTGTGTGTGTATATATATATATATATATATATATGCATGGGAGCAAAAAGAAAGTGGCATCTGGGGTTACTAATTTACGCAAAAATAGGAAGCGTTAAAGGGCATTAAGATACCAGCCAATGTATATTATTGCATAGATCATTAAAAAAAAGTTTTATTTATTTATGATTCAGTTTTGATCACATATATTTTTGAGCCAAGCTATGCAGCCTGCCAAAACCCATCCACTGCATTTTTTAAAATAACAGGCCAAATTGGACATTCAGCTGCTGATGGAATTAGTTTTTACTATCCCATCAAGCCTCAAGGAGTATGAAGTGAGCTGAACAAAATTATCAGCTGTGAACCAGCTGGGCTTGGCTGTGCTAGAACAGGAGTGGGCAGAAGGAAGATTTCCAGATGTTTGGGACTTCAGCCCCCAGAAGTCCTTACCAGCATGGCCAATGCTCAGGAATGTTGGGAGTTGAAGTCCAAAACATCTGGAGATATACTTTCTGCCCACCCATGCATCCAATTGAGGCATTTTTGGGCACAGAATTTACTTTTCCTTGTGACAGATTTTTTTGCAGAAGCCTCCTATTATATTGCACCAGCTGAAATGGCACCAGTTGTGCAAGTTATATAAAAATATCAAGGGGAAAGAAATACTAGCTGACGCTCAATCCACCAACAGATTTTCCCAAGCATAATTTTAGAATCTGACTGTCATTTACCTGAAATCAAAGTGTGTCCTGGCTACGCTGGCTTGTAGATCTGTTTGGTATGCTTTGAACTTCAAGAAATCTGGAACTTTCTGACTTCAGGTTGGCCTCCTGCAACAGCAGAGCAGCTGGATTCAGTACATGAACAACACCCACGGAGGTGTACAGAAAACACGAAGAGATTTTCATGGCAAAAGTTCAGCACATCAGCAACTATCACCATAGCAACAGGAGAAAGGTACAAGAACCCACAGCAGCTCTCTAAATTGAGGAGAGCATCATACAGTCTTGCTCAGCAAAGCCCTGCTACCTATTCTGTTTGTCTGTGTGGCTTCCAGACCCTTAGCCAGTAGGTGGGTAGAGGCACCTACCTGAGCACTACCTGGACAGGGGTTGAAAGCTGACTTCAAAGATCATGTAATATACTGCTAGCTTTTACATAGGGTAATATAATTTCAGCATGCCAAGTACCAGCTTGCTCAGAGGCTTAGTGGGGGCAGCAAGCTAGGCAGGCTGGCACCATGGCTGTTTTTTAATTGGCCCTGCACCTGCAACCTAACAGAGCAAAGCACATCCAGACACTGATTACTGCCAGTGGAGGAGAAGAAAACTGGAGACATCGGACAACCGCTGCTACTAATGAGTGTTTCTGCACACCAGCTGATGAGCAGGAACAATTAAACCGAGAACAGCAACCACTTGGAGTTGCAGCAGCACCACCAGAAAACATCCGTAACCATTTTTAAATCACCCTAGAACCTGTTCTCAGAGAGGGAGGGTGCAGATTTGCGAGTCTACCTTGGGTATGGAAATGACAAGTTATAGTACTGCTCTGAATCTTGATTGCCTGCTCTCTCAACCTCAGAGAGACTGCCAAGACTTCCTCACCACTGTAGATGTCATATAAATGAAAAAGCAGCAAAATATTACCAGCCATATATTTAGAATGTCTCTTCTTTGCCGTATTTTGAGTCATAGAAAAATTTAAGAATGTAAGAAGAGCTGTACTGGATCAGACCAAGATCCATCTAGCAGTATAACACGGGAATGATTATCCTGTTTCATCCTGACTTCAAACCTGGGATTTAGGTTAGGATCAGAAATGGTGATTGGCCCAAGGTGATGGTGATTTACCCAGTCTGCTTCCTGCCTTCCCCTACCTGGCACCCTCCAGATGTTTTAAACTTCAATTCCTATCAGCCCCAGCCTATGGCCAAGAATGCTGGGAGTTATCCTCAAAAACATCTGGAGGGTTCCAGCTTGGGAAGGTTGCTCTACACTTAATCCAGCACCCTAAACACTACACCATTCTGCCAATCTTTAAGTACACGGGAGCAAGTCCTATTGAACACAATAGGGTCTACTTCGAAGTGAACATGCACAGCTGCAACCTCACACATATTGACTTAGAAGTAAGTCTTGTCGAATTCAGCGATCCTCATTCCCCATGCATAGGATCGGGCTGCAGATGTGTGCAGAGAGTGCAGAGAAGACAAAAGCTTCGTATTTTTCAGTAACAGAAACAAATGTGTTTCTCTGAGCCTATGGAATTGTTCTGCAGATCTTGAGGCGGCCTGTGATTTTTTAAAAAAATCTTAGTTTGCACATAAACTAAAATTGGCCTCTAAAAACCGGGGAAGGGGGAGAGCAGTGGGGGAGCTGTCAATCTGCATAGGCTGCCCGGTTGAAGGGTGGGTGGGGAGGGAGGGAGGAGAAGCAGGATGTAGGAAGGGGTGGGGGGTGTCGGGAGGCAGGACGTCCATGGGGTTGAGGATTGGTGCTTGTTTTTGTCACTCACACCGAAAAGGTTGGGAGAGAAAAGTGGTTTGTTAGTCGTCTGCTTTCCCCCCCCCCCCCGCTCTTTTGCTGCCAATGGTCGTGGCTAAGGGGGCGCCGGAGAGATAAATCATAATTAACAAGGGGGTGGGGGTGGCTTCCGTTGGCCAAGATGGGCAGCGAGCGCTCTGATCTCTGCCCAGATCTTGGAGGAAATGCTAAGAAGGGGGGGGGGGGGGAATCCCTTCCCGGAGCAGAACCTGGAGCCGCGAAGCCGAAAAGGAGCTGGTAAATAAGAAGTTGGGGGCTGCTCCGCTCCCCACTCCGCATCCCCATCTCTTCTCCTTCCATCGGTCGTCAGGTATCAGCGTGAGATCCTTTGCGCCAAAGTGGAGGGGAGGGAGGGAGGGAGGGGGAGACCCTGCCTGTCCTTTGCGGGTGGGGGATGAAAAAGGCTCTTCCACCACTCACCCCGCCTCCTATTCTTCCTGTCGCAGCGGCTTGTCCACCCTCACCCCCACCCCCAAATCGGGCAGCAGGGCCAGGTATGTAAGGGCCGGCCTGCCCAGGACAGGAGTAGTCAAGCGAGGATGCCCCCGGGTGCATGGTTATTTTTTTAAAAAAGTTGTGACTTCCAGCCTGTCATTCCTCTTGTCTCTTCGTTATTTAGTCTTCTATCTAGGGGCCCAAACAGGCATGACTGTGGCTAGCAGCTATGTCTTTCTTAAGTTTTTACTCGAGAGTAGGTGAAGGGCCCCCAATCTGGATGGTAAAAAGCCCCTGTGTGTGGGGGGGGGGAGGAATGCACAGCTGCTAGACCACGTTTAAAGTAATGTTCTGTTTGGGCTCTCGGAATTGCTGATTGAGAAATGTGGAGCATTACTGTGTCCCATAGAGATGTGAAGGCCCGGAAAAAAACTGGAAAAATTCGGGGGGGGAATGATTTTTTTCATTCCCCCCCCCCCAATTTTCATTCCCCCCCTTTTTATTTTTTGGAAAAAAACAAACATTTTCTAGAAAAGGGGGGGGGAGTTTTTTCCCCTGAATTTTTCTGGTTTTTTTCCAGGCCTTCACACCCACCCATGGTTTTTTCCTTGCTTTGTGCAGTTCACAACCAGGGCTTTGACTTTATAGAAACTCCACAAGGATAGCTTTTATAACATGTGTTCTGGCAGGGCTGGTGTCAAGGGAGCCAACACTCTAGGGGTGGTCCCCACTGCCAGTCCCCAGAGCCGCCTGTCCCTGCTGTTCATCCTCTGTGTGGTGGCTGCCTGTTCCCCTTCCCTCTTTAAACAAGCAGCGGGAGGAGCAAGGACAAGGACCAGTCACCTCCACACGCCTTACCCTCTCTTGGAGAGGTGTGGTACCAATTGGGCCCAGCAGGAGAGGCAAACAAATGGACAAGGTGGGCCCACTCAAGGAGTGGGGGAAACACTGTAACCTGGACAGGAATCTGATTGGCTGCATTCCCATTTCAGCAGATGGCATTGAACCCCACTCTCTGCTCCCATCCGCTTGTTTAGCTAAGATGAAGCAATCAGGATACCTGCCCAGGCTGGAAGAGGGATAGCAAACACCATGTAAAAGGTGGCAATTGATAACTTGAACAATGTTAATGTATGTTTCCCCCTCTTTTCAGTATGGAATAATTAAGAGGTACTTCACAAAAACCTATAAGCCTGATTGCTGAGCTATACCATGTCATACCTTTTGTCCATGACACAGAATTTGAATGAGAAGCTGTTGTCAGTCTTAGCCATGAAAGGAAGACTTCCTCAGGCTGCTTAAACAAAGCATATCTTGCCTTTTCTAGGTTCAGCTGTGAGCGGAGCTCAAGATGCAGAAAGTTCATTGTAAGAACATGAGTTGGTGGACCACCTCTGCAGTTTATCGTATGTAAGCATTCCTGAAAGATGCTGAAAGATGGATGTGGAAGTGAACTGGGAGTCTGACGATGACACCAGAGAAGATCATTCAAATGACTCCAACTGTGTTTCTGAGTGGGGGGGTCGGAAAGCCAGTCTACTGCTAGATGTGGAGAAAGACTATTCTCTGCCTCCCAGCTCTGACTGCAGCCCTGATGGGCCTTCTGGGCAGCAGGAGCTCCCCGTGGAACTCCACTGTGAAGAGGAAAGTCGTGGTATACGCTGTCAGTGGAGTGATTCAGCCACTGCTGAAATTTTTGTCACTTCCAGCACCAACTTTGACCTGGAGTGTGATGATGAAGACCTAGAGCTCCGTTCAACTGAGCATGCGAAAGGATATCAAGGAAGGATAAGCAAGGGCTGTGATGACATCATCACCACTGACTTTTTTGCTGAGGAAGACCTTGTACCCATGTCTGGGAATGTCTCGCCTTACCGTTGTAAGGAATGCAGAGAAACATTCAACAATCATAGTAGACTACAAGAACACCAGCAGTACCACATGGCTGAATGCTCATACCAGTGCCCCATCTGTAGCAAAGAGTTCTTCCATACAGCCAACTTAAAAATGCATAAACTCATCCATGCAAGTGACAGGCCCTACAAGTGCCCAGAGTGTGACAAAGGTTTCATTCATAAAGTTGACCTCTGGAGGCACCTACGGAATGTGCATAAAATAGAACATTCAAAAACTCTTGGGTCTTCGCTTACAGCATCATTAGTGCATCAGAACCAAAATAGTGGTGGCATCGCCTCCCAGGTGTGTCCAGAAGAGCCAGGGACAGAAAAGCCTAAACCTTATATATGCCCCACTTGCGGTAAGGCCTTCCGAACGTCTAATTTGCTGTCGAAACACAAAGTGATTCATAGGCAGGACAAGCCGTACAAATGTCAAGAGTGTGGAAAAGCCTTTGTCCAGCTGCTCAGGCTGAAAAGGCACCAAAAAATTCATACCGGGGAACGCCCCTTCTATTGCGAAGAATGTGGCGGGACGTTCACGCGCCTGACTTCACTGCATCGGCATCAGCGGATCCATACTGGAGAGAAGCCCTACTCTTGCGCGTACTGTGCTCAGGACTTCACTGAGTCAGGCTCCTTGAGGAGGCATGAACGCATTCACCAAGTGAAAACATCTTAGGGCCACTGCATACATCACATTTGTGGGTGGGGTGGAGTATACATCCAAGATGTTCTGCATGTACACCTTAAAACACACTGTATCAATGTGGCAAACATGTGTCTCATACTGGTACACTTGTCAGAGAGACAGGATTGGTTGTGGCTCCCAGCTGAGCATACACTTGGTGGCAAACCTCTACGTAATGTGTGAAATGACACATTAGCTCTAATGTTTATAGTTTTCAGCCACTTCTTTTTTTCTTTCTTTCACCCACATGAAATGGTTTGGTAAGCTAAATAAGCTGTTCCACCTGTGTTGTATGTTTATATAATGCTAAATACATGCATTGTCCCTTTTCATCACTTTTGTTCTTCCAACAGCCATGGGAGCTATGTTGTTCATAGTTTTATGTGGGAGAAAACCTATGTCTGACAGATGGAGCTTGAACCACGATCCATCCAAGATCTTTGGCTGCTGAAAGCAACAGCCCTGGATAAACCAGGAAATGTTCCCCAGCATCCTCTGCATTATTACAAGGGATTCTGGGTTACCATATTGGATGTAAAGCCCATGACATCTAATAAAGGGACAATTAATAGTACTTTCATTTTATTGTTCTTTGGCATTAGTTGTTGATTCCTTATGTAATGTGGCTCTATGTATTGGGAAATGGAACTTTCTCGGACTACTAAGGCATGGATATTGGATGTGTTGTCTGTACAAACGTTTCCTTCCTCTACTAGCATAGCATTTTAGAGTTAGAAAGGACCTTGGTGGTCACCTAGTCTAACCCCTCTGGTCAATACAGAATGCAGGATGCAACTACAGCATCACTAGCAGTGGGCAGTCCAGTCTCTATTTAAATACCTCCAGTGAAAGAAAGCTGGCTGTCTTCTTCTACAGCAAACAGCTCTTCCTATGACATCTCTCCTGATGGTTAGCTGGAACCTGCTTCCCTGCAATTTCCACCCTTCAGTTCTAGTCCTGCCCTTTGGAACAACAGAAAACATGTCTGCTCCATCTTCTGCATGAGAGCCCTTTAGTTAGTTGAAGGCAGTTACAAACTGCTTGTTATATTGAGCCAACTCGTGTTAGCTTAGGATAGTCATTCGCAAACTGAGTGCCACGGCTGTGAGAAAACTTCAGGTGTGCCATAAGAAATAAAGGTTTCTATGAGCCCAATGCGCCCATCCGGAGAAGAGGCTGCCCACTGCATCTCTGCATGATTCCCTGCTCTTGCTCTTTTCAAATCAATCTCTGCTATGGGCAGGTGGGAAGAATAATTTCTTTTGCATGCAGAAGCCTGGAAGGTGGGCTACTCTGAGGGTGGGAAATTCTAATATATGCTAGAAATAAAGTTTTTTGCAGGAGGGGGGCAGGATTAGATGAGTGAAGTGTGCCTCTCTCTTTAACTCAGAAAAGAAAAGGTATATTCCGGCTATCAGATGTTCAGGAAATGTTGGAAATACAAGGTTTTGAGCATTACGGGACTTCATCAGAAATGGAAGAGCTGCAGATGCTTGACCAGAATGAGAATCACCCTGCTGGACCAGTCCAATGGTCCATCTAGTCCAGTATCCTATTTCCAACAATGACAGGCTAGATGCCTCTGGAAAACTCACAAATGGAGCATGAAGGCATCAGCCCTTCTCTGTTACTTGTCTCCTGTATTTGGCATTCAAAAGTATACTCCCCTTAAACATAGAGGTTCCATTTAGCACTCATGCTAGTACTTCTATCAACAGCTATCTAACTGCAATATGTGAAGGAGGGATAGTGCTTTAATGCCTGCCTAAAGGATGGAGTTTTGACAGGTGTAGATTTTCTCAGCCCCCAAACAATGAACAGCATCTACCAAAATTTATCTTCTATACAATGATGATTGGTATAAGCATCCTACCTTCCTTTTAGGTCTGGTCACCTTGGATGGGATGTTGTGAGAAAGCAGAACTGAGTACGCCCAATTTTCATCTCTCCTGGGATTCTTCCAACTATTTGCTGCTGTTTTTATCAATGGTTTTTGAGCCTTGAAAACTTCTTGGTCCTCTGGGGCTAAAGCACATTCCACACCTTCTTGCTCCCTGTGCTAAATCCATTACTGGCTCCCTTTTCCTATCTTGTATCATTTATCTCTAAAAAGCACAGATACTCCCAGGAAAAGGAAGTGTTTGGGAAGATCCATATACATCCAGAAGTACTTCCCTCTCCTCTCCTGTCCTCCCTCCATCTTATGATGGAAGGAGCTTTTGAAAAGCTGGTTGCTGACCCAAGTTCAGGGCACTTTTATTCTTTTTTGTTGAGTTGTGTGGTTGTCCAAGCACATCTGGAGGAGGGGGGAAAGCAGCCCCAATCAGCTGTGTGCCATCCCTTCTCTCAGCCTACAGCGTCATCTCAAGTTGCTGGGGTGGTGGTGGTAATGAGACGGCTAAAATAAAAATAATATATTAATAAAATTAATCAAGTATTAATAAAATATTCAAAGGAGCTAACACTCTGATTAAAAACTCCATCATAAAAGACATCCAAAACCATAAAATCCTATAATTATGTTTGTGGGGCATGACTGCAATCCTATGCATAGTTACTTGGGAGTAGGTTCCATTGGCCCCAAGTGATCCTTACTTTTGACTGCATTAGTTCAACATATAGCACACAGTGAGCAAAGAATCTTCTTGAGTCAGCTGAAATGCAGCCTTTAGCTTTTAATTAGAACTGAAAACCATCTGGCAAAATGAATTGCTAGTGTGAAGTAGGAACCACATTAAAGACAAGGAAAAAGTATCCAGCCTCTACTTGATTATTTCCCTCGATCTCTGACTTTCTCTAGGCTAATTTGTCAGAAACACAAATGTTTATGCTATTTTTCAAATAAAACCCCAAAGGCTTATTATCACCTCGTTCACACCACACCAAGGCGGGTAGGTCAATTCATCTGGTGCTCTGGCAGATTACATAATCAGTTCTGCTCTCAAAAATGTCCAGGAGGAGGGGGCATAGGAGGAGGGGGCATAGCTCAATTGCAGAGCACCTGCTTTGCAGGCAAATGGTCCCAGGTTCAATCCCTGGCATCTCCAGGTAATGCTAAGAAAGACTTCTGCCTGAAACCCTGCTGCCAATCATTGTTGGCAATACTGGATTAGATGGACCATTCCATATAAGGTAGCTTCCTATGTTCCTAGGTGTGTTCCCCCCCACCTCCACCACATCATTGCATTTTAAGTGTTTCGTTACAAAATGATGCTAATAAAGGACAACCGTTGGTGTTGTTTGATTCCTTCAGGACAAAGTATTCCTGCAAACACAGGTTGCTTAACTGGAAGTGGAGGTGGGGTGGATTGGAAGCTACATGGAGACAGTTGCAGGCTGAAGATGCTCAATTGTGTATATTCCCTGATTCAGTCCGTCAGTCAGTCAGTCACCCTACAGGGCTGGGAGATAAAGCACCCTAACACCTGCTTATGGTTCGCCCAACCTAGTTGACAGTATGGGTTGATCTTAGAGTTGGGGTCCAACGGCTGCAGATTAAGAACATCCTCCAAGGGGAACACAATGTTATTTATTTAGTAACATTTATATACCACCTTACCTCCTGAAATGCTATTAAAGTGGTGTACAACCATTTAAAATAATAAAAACAAGGACATTAAAAACAGTAGAAACATTAACAATGAAAAGGCTAAATTGAAAAGATACGCCTTTACACTTTCTACTGGCCAAGAGAGTGGTAGCTAATTGTAAATCTTGGAGCACATTCCAGAATTTGGGGGCAACTCCGGAGAAAGCTCTTTCATGTGTGTCAAACAAATGGGTCTCTGTGGGTAATAGTGTCCCCCAAAAGGCTCCTCCAATTGTGATGTAACCAAGGCATGGATAACTGTTGCCAAGTCAGACCAATTCAGGAAGGGTGGCAGTTGGCGCACCAAGTGTAATTGTGCAAACACAGTCCTTGCCACTGCCACCACCTGAAGATCCAGGGATAGCATAGGACTGAGGAGGACTCCCAAGCTATGGACCTGCTCTTTCAGGGGGAATGCACACCCCTTCCAGAAGAAGTTGAATTCCAAGATCATCTCCCACATCCATTCCCCTCCACCTCACATGCTTGGGATAAGATGATATGCAGGCAATCCCCCCTTAATTTTCCTGATTGCTGTGTACAGGTGACAGTTGAAACCCTACAAAAGCTATTTGTAGTCAGAGACCATAAATAGGGCTAGTAGGGAGCAGGCTCTTGAGGGCACCAATGACTCATGTTACCTTCAAGCTGCTGGGGAAAAGATGTTGTCTGTACCGTAGCCCACGACACAATCAAAAAAAGTGGGCCAAGGAAATCATCTATATGAAATTTAGGAAAAGCAGGGAACCTGTTGAAGGCTAGATAAGAAATTTGCAGAATTGTCAAGAGTTAGGAAGATATTAATTCTTATCCAGAGCTTGGTGCGCCAGAACTGCGCCCTTTATTGGAGCGTAGCTTCATTTTCAGAAATGAAAGAGCGGTTGAGAGGGGGAGCAGGAGGGATGAGGGGTTTCTTGCCTGGAAAGTGGGGGGCAGAGAGGTAGGTGGAGCTGGCCTGAGGGAAAAGACATGGAGGGTGGGATGTGGAAGTGGGGAGTTTTGTGCCCTCCCGTCCCGGCGAGCTGAGTATGTGGATTGTTGCCAGCAAGTGGCGCTCCAGACTGGCACATAACATTGGGGAGAGAAATGAAAGGGTGGCCAAATGCAAAAAAAGATTGGGGTTCTGGGCTTTCGGAAGAGGGTGTAGCTTTTAATATACCAATAGCGAAGCCTTATGCTTGTTTAGGCAGACAAAACTCTTTTTTTTTTGTCTGAAACATGCATGGGATTGCACCCTGAAAAGCCCTGGGGCTGCTGAGGGCCCTCTTCCTTCTCAGTGGGAATATACTGTTTATTAGTGTTGATGTTGCCACCTCCATATGTAAGGCTGGGAGCAATTGTCCACCCTTAAAAAGGGAGGGGGGGAATTCTGCACAAGAGTAGTTTGCTTTGATTCCGGTCACCCAAGTGGAGGTTAAGATAGAGTGGGATGGGCAGGTGATGGACTGAACTACATATGTGAGAAAGGGATGAGCCACTTTCTTAAACGTTACAGAGGACTCTGGGCAGCTGCATGTACGTTTCAGGCTGAGCAAAGGCAAACAGGAATAATTAAATCCTAGTGGAACAGTATGTGCAAATGTTATAACGTGAAGCATATTGTGCTGAGTAAATACTGATTGCCACAATAGGATTAAAACCTATTCTTACACATGTGTAGGAGTAAATTTAGTTTAATGGGTCTTACTTCCAAATATGTGTTGCTTGGAACAACTTCTATGGGCCCTACCATTTCAGACTGCAAAATGTGGCGGCATCTGATTGTGTGTTTTGTAGGCTGACCATCTGAAAAGGAGGACAGGCACTATACTAGAGTGACCATATACAAAAGAAGGCAGGGCCCCTGCAACTTTAACTGTTGTGATGAAGAGGGAATATCACCAGGAACTAATTGCATACAAATGACACTGGTTGAAATTCCCTTTTCTCTACAACTGTTAAAGTTATATGAGCTCTGTCCTCCTTTTCATATGGTCAGCCTAGTGTTTTGGTTCTTACATGCTTGAGTGTTGAAATGGCTGTGTGAACTTCATCAATAAAATTCTGTTTGTGTTGTCATCTTAGCATGTATCCAGTTTTCTGTAACAGAACACTGGTGGAGGTTGCCTTATGCAAAAGCAGCTCTGCATATCTATCTGTGTCCAGGTAGGCAGAAGCCATTAACTTACCATCTATACATCCCCTTAGCTCTGTGTCCTGTAAGATCCTAGGAACTTCTATTGAGTCTCATCCAATGATCACTTGAAGCAGCACTATTATAATCGGCAGTGGTAAGTATGATCCCTGCAAAAATTAAATGCTAGAGTGGAATAGTTGTTAAAGGAAGAAATGCAACCAGGATCATTCCGGTATACATTATTTGGCCTGTACTGATGTTAATTCAAATATCTAGTCTTATTTCTGAGAGTGCTGATAACTGACTTCAAAGAAATGCAGGAGGAGTTCATAAAAGCTCTCAGTGCCTGTATTGATTTCAAAGTAGTCACTGCAATGCTATCAAGTGACACTTCATCCAGCTTCAAATTGTAATCCATTCATCCTTCTCTGCACTATAATGCAGTGATTTAAAGTGAGAATGAGCAAAATGAGCAGTTGTAGTTTTTTTCCTCAGTGCAAAAAGGCGCTTTGACAGTACTCTGCATTTGCTTCTAATGTTCTAAATTGTTATGATAATGGCAGTGATTAGAGATTGAACAATGGATCCTTATCTCCTATAACTAATCAAGAAAGGGTAAAGAATTGCAAATAGGAAGGTATGAGGCAGAGTAAAAGGGGTTCTGGCAAATGAAGGGGCACCACAGATTGAGGTAAAGTTAGGGTGACCATATGAAAAGGAGGACATATCTTTAACTGTTGTATAGAAAAGGGCATTTCAGCAAGTGTCATAAGTATGCATGCAGCACCTGGTGAAATTCCCTCTTCATCACAACAGTTAAGGCTGCAGGGGCCCTATTAGAGTGACCAGATACAAAAGAGGGCAGATAATAATAATAATAATAATAATAATAATAATAATGATGAACCCTGATCTCCCAACATGAGCTCTTTTGTATAATGTTTGGAAGGGCTTTGCTGCTGCTGCGGCTCTAAAGTATATATTGAACTAGCATTGTTCAGTTCTGAACAATGTTGAGACCTTGAGCCAGGGGAAGTGAGTTGTCCCAATGAAACAAGTCAGTTGTAGAGAAAACTGAAATCCCTTTGTTTTCAGTGGGACTTTGTCAAATCACTTAACTGTGACTCACAGCCATTTAATAGGTATTTCAGAAATTGGTGAGATATCTTAAATAAATATGGAACCTGTTCTTTGAGATTAGAGTGATCTTCTGATCATGAGGAGACAGTGAAGGAAAGCGTCCATAAACTCTGTTTTCTAAACTTATTTATTTATTTAAATCCCCAGCTAGTTCTGAAGGCTACACTAGTGTTTCATTATTGCCTGTTTACAGGGGTCCACAAATATGCTACTTAGCTTGCCAGTTGTATGCTTTAATGTGGATTTTTGCACTGGATTCTAACTCAAATATTCTATGATTCTAAGAATAAATTAAAAAAATGCTGGTCAGATTCTACCCCATCCACCCCATGCTATTCTCCAGCCTTACACTGAGGCTCAGAAAGGAATTTCCTCTTTTCTAGTTCTTTCCAAAGTCAGTGTGAAGTCTGGGAGATCTCCAACCATAGCTGGACTCAGGGGATCTTTCTGACCTTGCACCAGGGCCCCAAGATATTTTGCTCCCTGAGGCAAAGCACAAGATGCCCCCCCTTCCCCGTTCCATGTATAGAAGCTGATTGGACATTAAATCTTCAACACTAGCAGTAGGGCAGTCTCATTCATTGCACTTGAGTGTAGCAGGCCTAGGGAGTAGTCCCATTGCCTGCAGTGGGGCTTGCTTCTGGGTAAATGTGCCGAGAAAAATAGGCATTCAAAAAACCTTCCATTGAAACCAACGAGATCGCAGAACCCTAGGGGTATGTTTGCTCACACGTATGTCCCAATGCGTTCAATGAGTCTTACTTCTAGGTAAGCATGCATCAGATTGCAGCCTTAACTTTGGCTGGATTATGCCTTAAATTTAATTGGGGGGGATGTTGCCTTTTAAATATAATTATAAAGAATCTCCTTAAATCGATACAGTACATCTTGAGTCATGAGTCAAAAGCATATTACTTGTCAGACATTTTTAGACTAAGCACAGGAATAGGGTCTTGAGAGTATGTGATATTATTGCACTGGATGGACTGGGAGAACACTGGGCTAGAGCCTCCACCTGTTGCTTTTTCTCAACCAGTCACGCTGGGAATTGCTTGCTGCTCTCTTATGCAATCATAGCACCTCCTTCAATCACCTGGCTGAAAGAGTGGGCTAAAGCATTTTAACCCCTGCCCCCAAGCCAACCCATACATTCTTCCTCCCTTTGATTTTCACATCTGTGCATATCATTCCCCCTTTCCAGAACTCTCTTGCAGTGGCCATGAGGAGCCAGCTAGCCAGCCAGGCCTTACCAGCAGGCAGCATCAACCTTACTTTTTAATTTATATTTTATGTGTGGGTGAGAGAAAGGGGAGTGTTTCCTCTCCCCCCCACCCCCATTTTATTCTTTTTTTTAATCACATGGAACTGAGGCAACACAGGACAGGGGAATAATTCACAACTTTCCTTCATTGTGGAGGTAAAAGGGGGAACCTCTTTTTTCTTGTTTACCTTTTTTATTTTAAAATTTAGTGTGGGTGGAAGGTGGTGAGAGGTAGCCAGTTAATTCATGCAGCAAGCACAACCTTCCCTTTGGTTGTCTGGTGGGCCTTTGGTGTACCAAGGTGGTGTGTGAGAGAAAGGGGGTGCCTGCTTGTTTGCATGCATGCATGCTTGCTTGCATGCATGCATGCATGCATGGGGGAAGCCTTCCTTCCTTCCTTCCTGGTCTTGCCTGGCTTAAGGCTTTTTTTCCTGGGTAAGAAGCAGCAGCTAGGGTGGGGGGAGGCTGGAGGGAACTTGGAAAAAAGAAGGTAGCCTTTCTCTGGCTAGGGTGGAGCAAGAGAAATGGTTAGGGTCTGCTCTGCCTTCCTTTTTTCCTGGACTGGGCCTACAATTTTTCTCAATTGTGTGTATGGGGGGGGGGGGGGGTTGAAATTCTCTGGAAGCTCATATTTTGTGAAAGGGAGTGCAATGCCTGGATGCTTAATACAATATATATAGATTGATTGTGTGTGGAGGGAGATTCTAAAAGCTGATGCTGAATTGTTGTGAGAGGGTATGCATGTAGGACATTTTTTGTTTTTAAAAAAAAACCACCGTATTGCTTGACTTTGGGCTGGGGGATTCTGGAAGCTTAGGTTGAATTGCTGAGAGCAGTCTCTTTGTTAAGATGATGATTATAGCCATTGATTACTGCTTATGGACTCCACCTAATCTACCTCGCAGGGTTGTTGTAGTTCCATAATGTAAAAGGCTTACCCTGCTTAATTTCTGACTAGCCACGCAGCTCTGAAAGACTGACCACTGTTTTCTTTGCAAGGAGGGAGGGTGGGGACGTCCTAGGCTCTGCCCTGTCATGACCTCTTAGGCACTCACCAGGTCTGGGATCTACCAGCCTCCACTGCACTCTCAGGGTCACTGCAGCCCCTTTAGGTATCTATGGCCACCTTCTAGGACTTAATGGGACTGGCTACATGGCCTTTCCCAGGCATTTCTCCTCTATCGGAGAGCTTTGGCTATGGGGCGGTATATGAATGGAATAAAATAAACAAATAAATAATAAATATCCAAGTGCTGCAACCCTCACTTGGAAAGGAGGAAGAATTAATCTGCATATTCCATGGTTCTCTTCCTTTTCTTCTCAGACAGTAGGCCAGGAAAAATGAGAGGGAAGGAAATAATTAATTTGTACCTTTTCCCGGCCTTCCTTCTTTCTTCTCAGAGAATTAGGACAGGAATAGGGGTGGGGAGACTTTACTCACAGTGGAAGCCTATGACTGTTTTACTCATAGGTGATGAACGCCTAAGTAATATTGCTATACTGGCAATTCAAACGAAACTATCAGAAGCCCTGGACCTTAGTCGTTTTGCAGGAGTGCATAAAAATTGGCATGTTCAACTTCTTTAGATCTCCGTATTTCTCTATTCTCTCTCAGTGAGTGACAACCTACTCAGCCCGAAATGGCTATAATTTAGCTACACAAAAACATGCATTGGGTTTCCTAGGTGTACAGGACCCAGGTACTATCTTCGTGGTTTTGTCTGCACTGGTTGAAAAGTAAAATTGTTTTCTAAAGAAAGTGTTTTGTCTGTCTAATCTGTATGTCAAGGAAATGCTTGTGTAGTGACCCCACCTTACTGTAATTTGAATTTGGCTAATATATGCTATATATTTTTTAAAAAAATACCTACATTAATCAATATATGACTTATTTAGGAATATATGGTTAGGATGGCAGTTTTAGTGTGAGATATACTGTTGTTTTTCTTTCAGACAACAAGTGGGACACAGCCTGCCCACCTAGAAATATACTTTGCCCCATTTGTGCCCCCCCTTGAATTTTTTTTCTGGTTCTGCCACTGATCTGAATTATTTTCTCTGATGTTATAAGGATTAAGGGGTTTATTTTTTTTGCCTTTGCTTGGATTCTATCACTTTCTTCCCAAACAGAAATTAATCTAAAGCACCCTCTCCCAACCTAGTACCCTTCAGATGTGTTGGGCAGCAACTCTCATCATCCCCAGCCAGCATGAGCAGGTTAGAAAAGGCTGATCTAAAGCAATTGAGACTTTATACTGTTTTCTGAGGCTTGCATCGCAATCCTGTGTTAATATGGAAATAAGTCCACTGAATTTAATGGACCTAACACACAAGTTTGCCTATATATGATTGTAGCCTACGTTCAAATTTAAGCTAATTTATGCACGTTCTTTATTTCTAGGAAATCCAGTGGGTTATAGTTCTATGAAAAGGGCATTAGGAATCTCTAGTGGGGATTTGTAGCACTTCAAACAACTCTCAATGTTCTTTGGGGGATGCCATGACAGTTGAAGTGTTATAAAACCCAAGATAGTTTTGTAGTGTAGTTCAAAGGTTCCAGTCCAGGAGTGGCTAGATAGGATGCTGACTAAATGGCATTAAACTGATGCAGGTCTCCACCTAGCACTAGCCAGTATTCCTGTTGCCTGACAAGTACAAGGAACTGAGGCGGCCCAATTGCACCAGTGAAGTTACACACCCACCCACGTACAGTGGCAGATGAAGGATGGAATGACACTTGGCAAGGTAGTTTCCAAAAGTTTCTTAGCTGAAGCATTAGATTGAGCTGCAAATAGCTCTGTTTGAAGCCAGTTTGTTCCTGCTGATCCAGTCCTTTGGTCTCCCTCATTATCTTCTGCATATAAATTCCTAGTTACATGCTTCTGCTTTTCATCAAATTAGGAAAATCTCTTCAATTCAACCAGAAATCAAATTAGAATTCAAATCAAATAGCATTTGAATGTTGGCATAACAGTCAGGCTTTGATAGTTACAGATGCTCCAGTCTTTGGGTAGAGCAGGGTAAACCTATTTTCTATATGTTTAAAAAAGAATGTTAATTGATACTTTAAAAAAGCCCCTACATTAATATCTTGAAAACATTTTGGTATATGGGAACAGATGATGGTTTCTGTTTCCATAATATTTTGTATCGTGTGTGTTTTTGAGTGGTCAGAGCACTTTGCATACAACCTCATTAATCTTCACAAGAACCCTGTAGGGTAGGTCAGTATTATTATCCCCGTATTGCAGATGGAGAGTTGAGGCTGAGAAAATATTAGTGTTCCAAGACTACCTAATCATTTGTTCATGGTTCAGATGAGATTTGAATGGTACTGGCTCACTATTAGCCAATGCATTATACTAGTTGTTGGCAACATTAATTCTCCATATATCCATTTATACCACGGATGGGCATCTTGTGTTCCTCCATGTTTTTGGTCTACATTTCCTACGATCCTTCACTGTTGGCTAGGGTAGCTGGGAGTTGTAGGCCAAAATATTTGGAAGGTTACCAGTTGCTCATCTAATCAGTCAAAATAAATTGCATCAGCTATTTGTTTAGCTTGACACACCTGGTCCTCCTTCCTCTATGCCTATCAGAGGCTAATTACCAGGAAACTAGTGTGGAAAAACACTTCTGTTTGAACCTAACAGTGCCAAGTTCACTTTATTTTCTTATTACAAAGTAAAAAGAAATTGTGGATCTGCTAATAACATTTCATCAAATTATTATCCACCCCAAACTCTGTAAAATGACTTGTGCTGCAAAAGCAAAAACAGAATTCTACCTGTCACACATTTGTGCAAATCAGAAAAAGTAACTTTTCCCCTGCACTCCCCCATGACATTCTATTGAGAATTTCAGACAAAAATCTCTTTTCAGTAAAGCATGGGCAGTTCACAGAAGACTTCCACATGCTTTCATTTCAAGTAATTAATGCTATTTGGAAGTGATTAGAATACTGTTTAGAAGTGATGGCTGTGTCTTCCTTAAAGAAACACTAGTCACTTCATAATTTGCAATTATACTATAAGAATCACATTTTTGATGTCGCCCCTATCTTCCAAAGGGGTTAATTCCTTGATCTTAATTTGCTTCATTGCATTGTCCAGGGTGGCATCCTTCAACTCAAAAGAACAACCATATCTGCATAAAAGAGGGCATATGAGCTATTATTGTTGTTGTTATTATTATTATTATTATTATTATATGCCTTAGATACCACAGATTTGGTAAGAGCGCAGTCCTATACATGTTTAGACAGAAATGCATCCTACATTTCCAAGAATTGTAGGTTGTAGGACTTTATTTTGTCCAAACATGCATAGAATTGTGCCTTAAGTGAGTTGCCTCCAAAATGTATATTTGTAATGGGCTTAGTATGCTGTTGATATTGTAGTCAAATCCCCCCTCTTTATGTTAAAGTGGCTTCTTGTCTGTAAACTGGCTATAGTAAATAGTTGATCTCTACTTAACCTAAGAAGTCTGTTTGCTAGCAAAACACAGGAGAAAGCATGACATCAAATCAGAACTGCTGAAAGACATCTTGGAACAATTTGTGAATGTGATGTGTAATCTTACGTGTGAAGGGAGGATCTACTGTATTACTTTTCACTATATACTATGGGTGCAAAACAGCCAGAGTTAAGTATTTTAAGGTGCAATCCTATGCATGCTTAGACAGAACAAAGTCCTAAACTCTCAAAATCTCTCCAGCTATCCATGCTGGCTGGTGTATATTGGGAATTGTAGGACTTTTTATGTCTAAGCATGCACAGAATTGCACACTTAAAGTACTAGGGATTTCAATGGGAGCAGATGAAGCAAGTGCTTAACTCTTTCATTGACATCAGTGGGAATTAGATGTGCCTAACTGTCTGGATCATGCCTAATAAATATCATGCAAATCAAATGTGGACTGTCTAATTGCTCAAATCTGCAGCAATGGTTCAGTTTGTATAGAATAGTAATGTCATGGATCTATTTAATTAAGTGAAAATCATTTAAATGACCTTAATATTCTCCATTTTCTATTCTGACAATGAGACCTTCGCTCTGGTATCTTTGTTTGCCCTGTTATGAATATTGGACTTTCCAGTAGTGAAACCATTTCCACTCTTTTCACAGGGAGAGCAGTGATATAGTGCTGAAGAACACAGGCAAAAGTTATCACAATTACAGGATGGAGATGCAAGTGGATTGGGAGCCTGCAAGTGATGATAGCAACTTCAGAAGAGATCATTCAGGTGGTTCTAGCTGTATTTGTGATGGGGATGGTCATAAAGCTAGCCTGATGCTAGAAGTAGAGGAAGACTCCTGTCCTGATAGTAGCTCTGATGCACTTTCAGGTAGAGTGGGCCTCCCTCTAGAGCCATACTGTGAACAAGAGGAAAGCTCTTTGACAGCATCTTCAAAAGCATCAGCCTATTATCGACGATGGGATTCAGTCACCCCTGGTGTATACATTCCCGCTGGCCCCAGTTATAATTTCTATTATGATGGTAAGGATCTGGAACTCCAGTCTGTTGAGTGTTCTGAGGATCTGCAGGGTCTAAGGGCGGAAGGCGAGGAGAACTTCATCATCCTTATCGATAGTCTTGATGATGAGAATGTGCCCTCACAGCTGGGCAAAACGTTGCCTTATATGGGCAAGAAGTGTGGACAGTCTTTCCAAGATGTTAGTAGACTTCAGGAACACAAGCAGCTACATGTGGTTGGGAATTCATACTGGTGCTCCCTTTGCGGCAAAGAGTTTTTCCGAGCGGCTAACTTGCGAATGCACAAACTGACCCATTCTACAGACAGACCACACAAGTGCCCAATATGCAACAAGGGTTTCATTCGCACTGCTGATGTTTGGAGGCATCTCCACGGTTTTCACAAGGTTGAGCGCTCCAGTGTTGTTTTGGGAAGTGCTAATATAAAGAATCAGTGGTTTGTACCACAGCAGAAGCAGGATGATAGTTGGAAACCTGCACAGCGAGGCTCGGCTGTCAGCAACCTTGGAAAAGAAAGTTCAAAATGTTACACCTGCTCAGTATGCAACAAAGATTTCAGTAAATCCAACTTGCTTTCCAAACACAAAGTGATCCACCGGCAGGAAAAGCCATATATATGCAAAGAATGTGGCATGGCCTTTGTCCAAATGGCCAGGCTGAAAAGGCACCATCGGACACATAGTGGGGAGCGTCCTTTCTACTGTGAAGATTGTGGTAGCACCTTTACACGCCTAAGTTCGCTGCAGCGCCATCGACGTATCCATACTGGAGAGAAGCCCTATTCTTGTCTTTCTTGTAACCTGTCCTTCGCAGAGTTAGGAACATTAAGGAGGCATGAGCGGATTCACACAGTAGTCCAATCATAGTGTTTGCAACACTGAGATTATTGGGGCTGTGTGTGTTTTTCTTTTACCTTGCCTACAAATGTTGAGAAACAGCCCCTTAACACTCCAGATGCATAGTCTATCGATGGCTCTAAACATGCAGCCGAAAGAGGTGGTAAAGTCTTCAGCTGGCAGATTGGACTGTACCCACTCCAGATGGCAGTACCATTTTAAGTCATCCCTCATTTAAACTCCTTGCTGTGGGGTGGGGTCGGGACCTAGCATCACAGAGTAACATATTATATAGTTCTGCTTTCTGGCTGTTCTAGTTTTTCGCTTGTAGGGATATCCTCCCATTTCTTCTGGAGGGCATTCCGGACAACTGGTTAGCCCCTCCCAAATGTCTGGAATGCCCTCCAGAAGATACCCTCCAGAAATTCATGGTAAGAACAAATTCAGGGACACAGAATGCAGCAGCCACCTTCCCATTTTGGGTATTTTTAGAACTATCTGTAAAGATCTTACAGTGAAGGGCCCCAGTTTAAAGATAAAGATTCCAGAACTGTATTTTTAAGCTCAACACTTCCTATACTAGATTTCACATCTGGAGACAACAATAACCTAGAAAAGAAAGGACATGCAGATAACCTAACAGTGACCCTTCTCAACAACAAATGGGTGCCCAGCCAAGATGAAACTCACCACGTGAGGCACTCACCCAATAGCATGTCCCTGTGGATCGCTAAACCCCCAATTGGCAACATAAAGAAAATTCTAATGTCCAGCCTGCAAATTTCTCTATCCCAAAATGTGATTATCAAGAAACAACCAATGCATATCTGTGGGCCATTCATCCACTGTACAACTTTGGAAGGCATAGCAACAAAGGCTCCACTTATAATCCATAGGGCTTTAACCTAAATGACGTCTATCTTCTGCAATAATAACTTAGAAACAGAGGCATAAGCTTGCCATTGTTAGCCTGTCAACAAAGTTTTTCCATCTGCCCTCCAAGGACAACTTGACATGTTTCTTATCAAATTTAAGCAAAGCTTACATCTGTTCAGGACATATTAAATATGCTGCTGCCAGGTTAACTTAATATAAAAAATATGCCCAGAAACTTGAATTTTGAAATGAATTGAACTTGTATTTCATTCATCTTTATACTATTCCTTTTATGTTAGCTGGGATCAAACATGTGCAGTTTCTTCAGCTGACAAGTAGATCTGGCTGAGTAGAGATAAAAGTGCAATAATAACAAAATTGTCACCATCCAGTTGAACTTTTATAGTCTTTCTCCCACCCCCTTCTTCTGCCTGACATAACAAAAACTAATGGTTGGCTGTCAGAACAGGACAAAGTCTAACTTTAAATAATATGCTCCATTCTAATTTTCATTCTTAACAGGTAACTACACAGAGGGCATGTTGGGTTCATTACTTTAGACCTGATTGTATGTTTTGTCAGCAGGACTTAAATTCCTTACTGTGTTGGGGTAAGGTGAGAGGTCCACCTTGCAATCCCTCCCCTTGCCAGCATCGCCCCAGTTTCAAAGGCAGGGAGGTGACATTGGGTATGGGAGGAGCTTGCAACATGGGTTTGTCACATCCTAGGGAAGGAAATTTGCTTCAGCAGTTCATCCATTGCAGTGTACCATGAGAAGTAGGGCCAATGCAGCAACAGTGGCAACTATGCATGTGCCTTCCTTACTAGGCGCAGAAGATAATAATTGAACCAGGCTACACCACATTTACCTGTTTGTAGGACTGCTGGGTTCCTATGCCCAGATGTACAGTGGTGGTGGTGGTGGTGTGGAGGGAACAGACTGCAGAGTCATGGAGATTTCAAATATAGGTAACCATTGTTCTGGTTTGGACAGGATGTAAGCACTGAGGAAGCGAGGCAAGGAAGGACTGCATGCACCTTCTCACTTGTTCCCAGCTACTAAACTATGGTTTAGCAAGCTGGGAATTTAGTATCTGAACAAGGCCACTCTCTTTAAACAATAATATCTGGGATTGAGGATGGGGTCAGTGAAACTCCCTTCTACAGTTATTATGTCTGTTATTCATGAGACAAAGTCATATCTGAGTTGTCTCTTTTGTCATCAAATAAATGTCTATTTACTGTATGTCAATACTGTTTCTCCCCCCACCCCAAAAAGGAACTTGTAGCTTGCATGGGGTAAATTGTTGAGTTTTGCTGTACTCTGGTAACAATGTATATAATAACCCTTGGAAAGTAGAGGCTAGCCCACAGCCTAATCCTGCCAGAAGAAGCAAAAAACAGTACTGATAAGCTTAACTAAAGTTTGCAAAACTGCATTTTAATAGTTGAGGAAAGAGGAAAATCGAGGTATTCAAAACTGCATTTTAATAGTTGAGTAAAGAGGAAAATCGAGGTAGACAATCCTGCAATTATGAGAAGCTATTCCTATCTAAATTATCCCTTCTATGCAGGCTGCAAAAACCCACGGAGGTTCTGTCTTATTGAGTCAGGGAACCCTTAGTTTAATATTGGTGAAGCAATTATTTTGTGTATTGGGCCTTAGAAACAAAAGAGGCCCAAAGCCAATATGCTATATTTAATCAGAGGAAGCATTTCTAAAGGACCTTTGAGTCATAGGATAGCCTTCAGTAGCAGCTGTTTTAGTCCATATAAGGGATAACTAAAATAGTTATGTATACCATCTCAAGATAGTGTGTAAGGCCGAGGCCATTTTGCTACCAGAATGAATGGACAAGATGCACCCTGCATTCCATGTATAGAATCCTACTGGACCTGAATCTTACATCAATACCGGTGATGAGACCGCATCCTCCACCATGCCTTAGGGCAGCTTAGCCTGATCTATGCCTCTATGTGGCATGCTCTGCTCTGCTTCAACTGATTCACCACTCTATTTGGCACCTGCTTGCTGCTTGCTCAAATAAATGCTGCAATGAATGAGTGCCAGTGTGCATGATATGAGCAGAGCAATGCTCGCTGGAGTGCATTGCCTGTGTTGACTGCCTCTGCTCACACTTTTGGTCAGTGGCACTGCCTGTGATATACTGGGAGAAGGTGACTTGGAAAGAAAACAACTTAATTCTGGCCAGCAATAAGCAAGCAGCAGCATCCTGGGCTGCAGCTCAGGAAGGTGGGAACTGCTAGGATGGGTCTCAGAGAGACAGTGGGTGCTTCACTCTGGCTAATGGTAGTGCTGGTGGTTTGTCCATGGTCAAGCCAGTTATCCCAGAAGAAGAATTGCATGACTCTTAGTTCACCTTTGAGGCCTCTCTTGTCATTGCTTGCAAGCTGACATCCATGGTCAAACCAGTTATCCCAGAAGAAGAATTGCATGACTCTTAGCTCACCTTTGAGCCTCTCCTCTTGTCATTGCTTGCAAGCTGACAAAATTTGTAGAAGGATTTTGGATGCAATCTGATTCCTGTGGAAATAAAGAGCAAACTTGGAGTGTAATGGAGCAGAGAGAGACCTCCAGTGCTTATTTTGCCAAGTGAGATGATACCTGCATATGCAATGGTGGGGTTGTACACAAACACTTCCCTCAGGCCACTGGCCACATCTATTGCATTTATACCTGGTCTTTCTTCCAAGGAGCCCAAGGCTGGCTTATATGATTGCCCCTCTTGTCCATTTAATCCTTGCAACAACCCTGTGAGGTAGGTTAGGCTGAGAGATACTGACAGGCCCAAAGTCATCCAATGGGCTTCATGGCTGAGGGGTTTTCTCAGCAGCCAAGGATGGTGTACCGGCGTTAGCTCTTCACCTACACAAGGGCCCACTAGACAGGATGACTGGGTCATTCTGCCCATGTCCTTCTCTATAACATTATCAATTTGTTTCAGAAGGATTGCAAGGGAAGGGAATTTAGTTCCTAGGAAATCACTAATGAATGATATTCTTCACTGTCTCAGTCAGTTTCAGAATTAGACAGCAGATGGCAGCATTGTAACTCTAATGAATAGAAATAATGGATCAGAAGAAAGCCACAGAATCCATGTCAGGTGAGTGTGTACACATGCACACAAGACAGTCTAGTAGTGTCAGCTTGCTGTCTGGCATCTTTTGAAAACATCTCTATACAGGCTGGCCAGATGGGAGATAACTGGTTTACATGGGGTTTGAGTCCCTACTTTACATGAAAAACAAGGCACCCTAACTATACCCAGCTTGCTTGTTGCGGCTTCCTTTCCAGTTCGTCTGCACCTGTGCAATCAGACATATCCACAAACATATCATTAAAGCAGCAAGGCATTATTTGTTGTGCAGATCTGGATTAGTTGCTGCTATAGCCCTGTGTGAGCTGGTATTTTTAGGGGGCATAACAGATATGTGTGCAATCCACTGGAAAATTCTGTATGGGTAATTGCTGTTGAAATATATATTTAAATGGGTTTTCTGCAGGACATGCCTTCTCCTTTGCCTTTTCTGCTTACTATCCTTTTATGTTCCAATCATCACTGTAGCCCAGAATTATCAGCCCTGCTTGGCAGTAGGAGTAACAGCCAGAGGCTTTTTGTAGCCTGGCTACCCAAAATCCTCTTACCAGAAAAGATAGAATCTGCAGTATATTAGGCATAGCAGCAGTATATTTGAGCAGAATAGCCTCTGTGTGTGTGAGAGAGAGGGGGAAGAGGGAGACACACACACACACACACCCTAACGATTTTTGAGATTTCTTCATTTCAGCAATAAAATGTAGGGGAGGGGAATGGTTTTGTTTCCACTGTTAAACAATTGGAGCTCACAAATCCTTGCCTGGTCTACTTTCAAATCATCAGTAGATCCAGATCTACCTCCTGCCCACCCCTGCTATAGACTATAGCAGTCGCTGCTATCAGCTTCCTAGTGCTACATATATGAAGTGCAAAATGTACATATACTTTGCATTAAAGAAAAATAATCTGTGCCCAAGCATCCCAAATTCTGTGTCAAGAAACGTTGCATACCAATTGAGCAAATTGTCCTACTTGTTTTTGTCTTGCATGGTTTATTCTGCTATACTTTTTTTAGCCATGTTAGGTATGATTCTGTTTACCCTGCTAGTCATGAGGAGGGACAAGGAGTATACTGAAGGTCCACATCCAACCACCGGAAAACTGGTCCCTGAGATTTCAGGAGGCATTTCCTACATGCATTCAGCAAGCATACCTTCGCAACCACAAGGGCAAGAAACTTGCTTTAAATAACAATAGCAAAAACAGATTTCTCAGGAAGTTTAGTTTGTGCCCATTAAACACATTTTATGCCTTTCTTGTGCTCCTGTGGAATCATACATACCTGCTGAAGGTATGGTATTGGCAGTGGGCTGTCCTGTACTATCAAGTACTTTATAATTTATCTTGTGGTTTCCTAACATGCCTGAAAGTGGGAGAGTCGGTTGTGGGGAGAGAAGATGGAGTTACAACTACACATGCAAAACTAAGGGAACAGCTAAGCACTTACGGTGCAGTCCTGTGCACGTATAAGTAAGTCCAACTATGTTCAATGGTGCATACTCCTATGCATAGGATTGCAGCCTGCCTGAGGGTTTTGAGTGATGAGTTGTATGATCCATGGGAACACTGACAACTTTAAATGCAATTGTGAAGATCTGGCTTGGAAAATCTCCGCCTGAGTCGCCCATGAGGACTTTGTGTACCCTTTCCTTTTATCTGATAGAGCCTGGGCCAAATTTGTACTTGTATCTCTTCCTCCTACTACTTTTTATTTAATGGTTCTATTGTGTCTTTTATCAGGCTGTGTTGCTTGCTGAGTTAATGGAATAGGAAAATAGCACAATTGGAGTGGGGGAGGTACAACTGTTCTTTGGTGGCATTCTTTGGCTGGCAAGCGGGGGGGGGGGGGGGTGAAGGTTTCCATGCAAATACATTGGCCAAATAGACTCAGCTTTTCTTATCTTCGGACTCTTGCTCTGCCCAGGTAAACACACCTCCATCCAGGAAGTTCAGTAACATGCAATATCAGCAATGCTAATTCATTTTAATACATGGAAAACATACTTGACAGGCTCCAAATCTAAAATTATAAGGGATACATTCTTCAGTTCAACAAGAAACAATGGGCCAATAAATCATGTACCTTTGCAGAATTGACTGACTATTCTTTAAAATACAGGAATTATGCAGAAATACTGCCCATGTGACAAACCCCCCAGAGATATGGGTCTCCTACAATAGATTCATTGGTAGACCACTAACTGTGGGCTTCGCTACTGTCAATCATAGTAGTAAATTGCTGGGAGAAGTTATGCTAAGGTCTCTCTTACTATGGAGTAGTTGCTTTGGGTAAACACAGATTGGAAGTTGGGTTGGGAGATGGCAAGCAAACTGTTCATTGGGTCGTCCAAGATTCATGTCTCTGTTCAGGCCTTCTGCTCATTAATCTTGTGTGCAGTGGTGTCTCTTGCATGGAGTGGCTAGATAATGCACCAGTTCTTTTCCAGCTGTCTTATTCTAATCAGATGCAGGGGATGATGGAAATTCACACATTGGCCTTTGGAGAGGGAAGGAGTTTTGAACATATGCCAGATGGTGGCTTTCTTGCAACCTGGATTTTTTGGTTTGTTATTTGTGATGTCAGCACTTCAGAGTAACTAGCAATGAGGTTGGTAACTTGTTCTTCGTAGGGCAGAGGTCATGATTACAGCGAGTCACCTGTGATCTCTCGTTCATTTGGACACAGTCCAAGACGGTAGGGTGACCAGATAAAATCCAGGTCAGGGCTCATGTAACTTTAACAGTTGTAGAGAAAAGGGTATTTCAGCCAGTGTCATTTGTATGCAATTAGTTCCTGGTGAAATCCCCTCTTCATCACAACTGTTAAAGTTGCAGGGGTCCTGCATTCTTTTGTATATTGTCACTCTAGTATAGTGCCTGCAACTTTAACTGTTGTGATGAAGAGGGAATATCACCAGGAACTAATTGCATACAAATGACACTGGCTGAAATACCCTTTTCTCTACAACTGTTAAAGTTACATGAGCCCTGACCTGGATTTTATCTGGTCAGCCTACAAGATGGTGGCATGTTGCACATTCTCAGCAGCAACCAGGTTGGGCTGGACGGAGGAGGAGGATCTCAGATCTGATTAAACCTTTGATTATTAAAAAAAAGCCTTTGGAATTTTGCTAAACATGTTTTCCTTTTACTGTTTCTTGGCTACCTAAACTTTGAAAATCATTTTCAAGTTGATAAGATTTTTGTTGTGCTGGTAAAATGCTGTTTTCCATCACACAGACACATGCACACTGTAGCTTTCATGTTGTTTCTTGGCAGATTTTCTATAAGAATGTCTAGAATTTAATGCTTCTGCAAAGTATTAAAGGGTACAATAAATCCGTGCAGTGACTTAGGACTATTCTTCCTCCACCCTCAACACACATCTACTAGACAATGTATTTTCATGTGGGGCACAGGAAGGAAAATGTCTACTAGTCATTAATTCATTAGGCACTCACTAGTCCAAGTATTCCCAAAGAGAATCGCTAGTATTCAACATGAAATCAATTGATTAAGAAGTTCAAGACTTCCACAAGCCCAAAATACCTGCCTGCAGAGGAGGCTGCCTGCTGCCTCTGCATGATTTACTGTTCTTGATTTACATTGCATCCTTCCTATCAATCTCTACTGGAGCAAGGAGGGAAGATAATGTCTGCTGTGTCTCTGCTTCAGATGTGATTAGATCATTCACTTTCTCCCAATGCAGAGATATAACAGAATTGTCCACCGTTTGGAGGAGGCTGGCTGTTGTGTGGGCCTCTGCATGAGTCACTGCTTTGGACTTCCTTTTAGTGCACAGTATACACATTGACCTGTCCTGTGTGCATTCTGCATTAAAGTTAGGGAATTTGCAAAAATACCCCCTTTGGTTTAATTTATTCTGAATTTGCTAGTCATGGGAAAAGGGAATGATGCAACCATAACTTTTCCTAGGCTTGTATTTTACAGGTAACTATAATCACCATATTGGATGAACTAGCTGAAACCCACTTCAGTGTTTTCTTTAGTTTGTATTACGTGAATTTTGGAATATTTTTCTCTTCTAAATTTCTTTTATATTTTGCAAAATATAACAAAAACATACTTTTTAAAAGTCATGGGAAAAGGGGCAAGGCGCTATGCGGGGCCTGATGCTCCTCCCTGAGCCACTGGAAGGTTTATTTAGTTGTCCCTCTGGCTTCTGAGATTTCAGTAGGTGCTATCAACATTGGTGATCAGGAATATCTACATCTTTCAGGATTCTCTTGTAAACCATGAGGGTTCATGGGTCATTTCCTCTACCCAGCACTGTCACCACCTATGGGGGAACTGCTCCTTCACTGGGCAATCCCACTCATGAAGTTTCTTATTTTTAGCAAATGGTTCTATTTCAGGTCCTAAAGATTTTTCTGCAGCTATAACTCAGAGTTCCACAAGCTGATTCTTTGCTGTTGCCACCAATTCTGTTAGAATACTTCAAAATCTCTTAGTAGCTGGTATAAGAGACGTCTAAGTTTGGCACCAATAGAGACAATTTATTAAAGAGATATTTTGTACACGAAGCAATACTAATATTTACTTTGAGGTTTTCAAAAGATGGCTTAGTGACAAATCTAAAGGACTCAAGAGACTCTACAAGCCTCTTTCTTAATGGCTTCTCTTACCTCAGGCCAAATTCCCTAAACTCCACCCCAACGAAATACATTCACAACTGGTCCAGCTCTCGGGCACAGTCTTCCTCTGACTCCCAAAGCTCCTCCTGCTGTGCTACTGCCTGCTTGGGCAGTTAATCTTGGTTTACACCGCATGCTGGTGTAACCCTTTTCTGAAAAGATCTTGGGGCGATCTCATGGCATAACACAGCCACATGCTCCCTACTCCTGTTCTTCACCAGCTACATAAAGTTATCCCATAGAGAAAGGATAGCTTAACATCCAGGGCTCAGCTATTCACTTCCCCAAGTCCATCTAAAACAGCACACTGACCAGCAGACCTTCCTCTCTTTACACATACTAACTAACTGTCAACCTAATTCCTTAACTGTCATTTCCTAACTAAACTGCTCTTTTCTACCTACCTAGGTTCCTCAGCCAATCAGAATTGAATTTACCTGATCCAGGCCCCATCTAACAATATTCAAGGTGATTGTCTTGCTGGATTCAGGACATCACTAAGCAATTACTACACAGGCTTTGACAGTAAAAAACAAGGCCTCAGGCCTACTCATTGTAGCCTCACAAAGGCACGCAAAGTAAACATTACATAACAACAGCAGGATATATACAGGGTATTGCTTCACAAGGTTAGATGCATATTTTAAAAAGAAAGAACACAGATTCTGAGGAAGCTGAATTCTGCACTAAATACCACATTCTGTACTTTTCCTCTGCTGTTGTGAAATTGGCACACGCACAACCCGAGAGGTTGTGCTTTTGTTTTTTTAATGTTCCTTTTTTCTAGACTCTTGGAAGAAGGAGTAAGCCATTTCAGAACCAAAATTGTTACATCTCTTCCTTTACAAGGGCTAGGCCTCCATTCATCCAGAAGTGGTAGAGAAGATGGGTAGCAATTATTTTGAAAGACACAAGAATCTCAGCAGCATATTCATGAGAGGCACAGTAAAAGGCCAGCTGCTTATTCGTGATACACGAGCTCTGCTGTTAGTATTCTGAAGAAGTAGAAGGCTGATTCATTTGGGTATAATTTTATATTCGTGGCACTGAACAATCCCAATGTTATGCAAAACCATCTTCCACCCACCCTGCCCAAAGTAAGAGGTTGTGTTTCTCTAGGTTCCAAGCTAATGTTATACAAAATACCCTGAAATTGGGATTTGGATTTGGGTTTGCCCTAGCTTGCATATAGAAGATATATGGTTGAATTATTATTATTATTATTATTATTATTATTATTATTAATCTTTATACTGCCCATCAGCCAAAGCTCTCTGGGCAGTGCACAATTAAAAACCATAAGAATAACATTATAAATTTAAACATTAAAAAGTTAAAAAGGTAGTGTAAAACGAGCTATATTAAAAACCAGGGAAAGCCTGTGTAAAAAGGTATGTCTTCAGGAGGCGTTTAAAAGATGTAACATTTTCTGCCTCCTGAACCGCACAAGGGAGGGTTTTCCAGAGGATGGGTGCCACTATAGAGAAGGCCCTGCTGCGGAGGTTCTTCATGGCGGCATTCCGTTCATCTCGGAATGGCCAGTAGGGCCTCCTCTGAGGATCGTAGTTGTCGTCCAGGTATATATAAGGGAAGGTGGTCTGCTAGGTTAGGGTGACCAGATGGCTCGGGGTTTCCCGGTCCTAACTGGGAAACCTGGGGCGAACCGGCCCAACCGGGGGGCGGTGGGGGCAAACCGGGGTGGCGGGGGGGTCACGCGGCGGTGGCAGCAAGTGAGGAGCGGCGGTAGACCCGGCGGCAGTGGCGGCGGAGGAGCCCGGGAAGTGACCACCCCAGCAGGTAAGTGCCCTCCCTCGCGCCTCATGCTCCTTACCCGCAGGGGCGTCCGCTTCCCTCCGGTGCTCGAATCTACTGAGAAACAGGCTTCGCGGCCTGTCCCTCAGTAGCGCGCTGGGTGATGACGTCATCACCTGGCGCGATACTGAGAGACAGGCCGCGAAGCCTGTTTCTCAGTAGATTCGAGCACCGGAGGGAAGCGGACGCCCCTGCAGGTAAGGAGCGCGAGGCGCGGGGCGCGGGGCACTTACCTGCTGGGGCGGCCGGGTCCGCCGCTGCCGGGTCCTCCACCACCGCTGCCGGGCTCATGAGGCCAGAGGCCGCGCAGAAGGGATGGGAGAGGGCCGGATCCGGAAGTGACATAATTGGCCCTCCCCCGCCTCTACCGCGCAGGCGTCCGGTCTCCTCAGGGGTTGTCGCCATCGCGACTAGCCCCGACAAGGCCAGAGGCCGCGCGGAAGAGGCGGGGGAGGGCCGATTACGTCACTTCCGGATCCGGCCCTCCCCTGCCTCTTCCGCGCGGCCGCTGGCCTTACGAGCCCAGCAGCAGGGGACCCGGCGGTGGCGGAGGAAGACCCAGCGGCAGCGGCGGGGACCTGGGGGGGGGGGGGCGGCGGACCCGGCGGGGGCGGCAGCGGAAGAGAACCCGGTAGGTCCGGGGTGATGTTTTTTGGGGGTGGGTGGCTTGGTGGGGGGTTGTTTTGGGTGGGGGGGTGGCTTGGGGGGTTTGTTTTGGGGGGTGGCTTGGTGGGGGGGTTGTTTTGGGTGGCGGGGGGGACCGGGATTTTGGGTTCCAAAATCTGGTCACCCTATGCTAGGTATGCTGGTCCCAAGTTGTTTAAGGCTTTGTAGGATAACAGCATAACTTTGTATGTGGCTCAGTAGCTAATTCTGAAGACCATATACGTACAGCTAGGTACTGCAGTTTGTGTTTGCAATCATTCCTTTACAGCTTTTATCTTTTTTCTAAGGTGTATGAGTATGCATGTCTGCAGTAGTGCACAATGATTCTGGTCATTTGACAGGCCTGATCTACACTTGCGGCTAAACAATGGAGTAGAGAAGTGGACTGTAGGATTTTAGACTGCAAGTATGGGATTGCATTTTTGAATGGAGGAAAACCTCCATATATAGCACATATAACCAGTGTCTGTGCATATGTGGGTGTGTATTGATGTAGATATATAGATTAATTCTAGTTATGGTAACTAATTTCATATTGCTAGTCGAGAATTCTTTGAGGAAAGAATCAATGTTCTTATCATACTACATAGTATTTATATGGCACATTTTCACTGATAAGAGCATTTCACATGCATCATCACCATAATCCTACTATAGCCCAATAAGGTAGGCCTGTATTAGCCCCATATTTAGATGGAAAACTGAAAGAACAGTGGCTTTCCTACACACACACACATGAGTTTGTCAGATTTGTACTAGGGGCTTTCTGGATCACAAATACTGTACATATGAAACTGCTTTCTACAGAGTGAGAGGTGAATCTCAGGCAGGTGTCTAAACTAAAACCGTTTGGAGGTATGTTTTGATCTAGGTGAAGAATTTTCTCGCGATGAAGACACTTGCTGAAATATGTGTAATTTCCACTGTATTAGATTTCAAGTGCCAAATAAAAATGTGTTACCTGCTTTGAGGTTTACCTTTGTGGGGTTTTGTTTTTTTGTTTTTTTAGGTGTGTGGGGGGGTTGGCGCTAATCTGGTGCTGCCTTCCCTTCTCCTTCCTTTTTTCAAAACCATTCACCTCGCACTGTCTGTTCTGATTGGTAGCAAGTCTCCAGAATCTCAGATAAGGATATTTTATCTTTTTAATTAGAGTAGCTGGTTGGGGATTGAACCTGGGACCTTCTGCTTGCAAAACATGTGCTCTTGTAGCCTCCTCACCCTTTTGCTTTCAGTAACTGCCGTTTCTCCTTCTGTTTGTTTCCCTTCTTCATCCTTCTCGACCATTCTCACCAATTCAAACCTCCACTTTTCATTTGGTTCCTCCAAGTTTTACTTCTTACATTGGAACAGACATCTGTTGGAAGGGCTCCACTGCTTCACAGCTCATTTTTCCAACTAAGGCCTAAGCTGTTTCTCAGACCTCACAGATGCTTGATAGGGCTGAAATATTCTGTCGGCCTGTGAGTTTATATCATGTCAAAGCTGCTGTGAATGACTGGCAACCTCTTTTTCCCTCTGCGTAAGAACAACTTTTCCACAACCCCATCACACATACAATGTGGACTCAAAGACTGGCACAATTATCACTTACTTCCTGCTGGAAAAGGCCATGATTAGTTAGGACACTTCTGTATTCTTACGGGCAAAATATTCTCCAGGTTCTTATTCTGGGGCCAGAGGAGTCCAGCAACCTTAGGGACGGCCAAGCTGTATACTCATACAACAAAATTTAGTTGAAGTACACATGCAGAGCAAATGAAACAGCAATTCTTAAAAACCATTCCTTAAACTAGGGATGTGTATCATATCAGTTCGATGTCCGATAACGAACTGATAAGGTTGTTATCGGACATCTGATGACCGATAACAATAATTTCCTTAGGTGGCCCTATCTGATCGGACCCGATATCCATATGTCCGATAACTATCGGACATATCAGATATTCGGCCCGCCATTTCAGGTGTTTTCTTCATAGGCTTGCATTGGGGGAAAGAAAGCTTTCCCCCAGTGCAAGCCTATGGGGAAAAACACTGGGCCGGCGCTCCCTCCCCCCACTCGCACTCCTTACCTGCTGCTGCTGCCACCAGTCTGTACTACTGCTAAACAGGCTTTCTAGCCTGTTCGTCAGTACAGAGCCACGCCAAGTGATGACAACGAACAGGCCGGAAAGCCTGTTTAGCAGTAGTATGGACCTGCGGCGGTGGCGGCAAGTAAGGAGTGCAAGTGGGGGGAGGAAGGGAGTGCCAGCCCAGTGTTTTCCCCATAGGCTTGCATTGGGGGAAAGCTTTCCCCCAATGCAAGCCTATGGGAAAACACCTGAAATGGCAGTCCGTAATCAGATTGGAACTTCCGATATTCATCGGATATCAGATCAATCAAATCCGGGTACCCCCTGATATGATCGGATCCGATATTTTTAATATTGGAAATTCAGATTCAGATTCCTATATTTCTGGTTGTGCACATCCCTACCTTAAACTAGCTTTCCCTCCAGATGTTTTGGATGCCATCTCCTATCATTCCTGACCATTGGTCACGCTGCCTGGAGCTGATGGGAACTGAAATCCCAAACATCTGGAAGGCTCCAGGTTGGGGAAGGCTGCCTTAAACAGACCTTGTTCATTTGACACTAAGGGGAAAGGATGCAAAATTAGGGTCTGTCTCTTCTGAAGGACCAGCATGCAAAAAGAGTATCTGCCAAAAAGAGTTGCAGATTGGCCATGTTATATGGAGTCATTTAAGTGAGCCATGTGGACAGAGGGGCAATAATGTTAACTGGGTAGCTACAGAGCTTCTTCTTTATGTTGCAGCTTTTTGCAGGGATACTATCATTATCTGAACTGATGAAATATGTTCCCTTTCGCTGTTTGCACAAGCCAGTTTTGAAAGGCATGCATGTCAGTTGCAGAACTGGCTGTACCTTTTGTTCAGATTCCCAGTGAAAACAAAGGCTACAAAAGAGATCCTTCTTTTAGAGCTGGGGCAAGTACCACTGTCTGAACTGGATAACGTCTCCCTTGTGAGAGGTACCTTTGAATAGATATTGAGCTGTAACTGGGGGGTGCTGATTGAATTATTTGTCCTCTATATCAGTAGAGTTGAAATGGGTGCTTGCAGATGGCATGAAGTCTTAGATCTCTAAGGACTGAGAGACTGGTAGCATTACAGGATCTGGGAAGTCCAAGATTCAAATATCATCTCAGCCATGACCTCACTGCTACCTTTAGGCAAATCTCTCTCTCTCTCTCTCTCTCTCTCTCTCTCTCTCTCTCTCTCTCTCTCTCTGCCTCTGCACTCTCCCTTGATTTGTGGAGGAGACAGGAAGAGACAGAAGAGAAATCCAGAGGAGTGCTGAGAGAAGACAGAGAACCTGAATGGCAGCAGCGGTATCAGTATCGTTCTGCTCTCCCACAGTTACCATTCAGCAACTGCTCCACTATCAACTGTCAGCAACCGAGGCCTACAGCTACATATGAACCCCTGATTGCCCAGCCAGAGAGAGGTGCTAAAAGATACCCAGCACTTGTTGGTCATAAATTTTTTGGACTCCATTTGCCCTGTTTTATTGTTTAGAGCAGCCTCCCCTACATGGTACATTTCAGATGTTTGGGACTCCAATTCCCATCATCCCTTACTATTGATCATTCTGGCTGGCCCTGGTATAAATTGTGGGATGGGGGGCACCAAATTGGGAAGGCTGGTTTAGAGACTTATTTACTTATTTTTAAAAAAATTGCTGCCGTTCAGGAAAGAAACCCTCCCATGGTGGTGTACAATAATAAAACACATAATAAAAAATGATACGATCTTAAAAAGCAATACAAACATAGTAAAATCAACTAAACCACAATAGAAACAGCAATAAAAATAGTAACAGCACATATATCAGGAAGGCTAAGGTAAAATAATATTTTTCAGCTCCTTCTTAAAAGCTTGCAGTGATTGGTCCTGGTGGACCCCCAATAGCAATTTATTCCAGAGGTGTGGAGCCAGTGTGGAAAAGGCCTTCTCTCTCATGTGGTTGGCCACATAACTCTTCCACAGGTGGGCAAATGAGGAGGGCCACTCTCTTGCTGATCTTAAAGTGTGGGTAAGCTGATATAGGTGAAGGCAGTCCTTCAAGTAAAGTGTTTATTCATTTGAATGTTCCTTTTGCTTCCTCCTCCTGTTAAAGAAATCCTACAGCCTATCTACACTACTGGTTTAAAATGGTTTATAACAGTTTTGAGAACTGTTGGGGCCCAGGACACACTCCATATACAGTTTTCAAAACGTTTTCAAAGTATTTTATCCTGCGTGCGTAGATAGGCTCCTAGTCTGTTCTTTTTACATACAAATAAGTTACTCCCTGGTTTGCTCCTTCTCTCCCTCCAAGGAATAGGACCTCATAGGCTGGGGCATTGTTCCCCACCCCTCACCCATGGACCCAACTCCCATGGTTTCTACCACCACACAGCATTGCTCATAGGGGAAGTGGGGATGATAACTCTGCATTTTCCCATAGATGTTACAGGTAGCTTGCCCCTTTTACAAGATGGACCTTTGTCTAAAATCCCAGGCCTGTTAAAGGAATTGTGAAGGCACCAGCAGATGGGCCCTCACTACTTTTCTTCTGCAGCTGCATTTCAAGCCCTTCAATTGGTAACTTTGCTGGTTCCAGAGATTGGTTGTGAGGAACACATTTGGTGTATTTGCTGCAGCTGCAGGACATGGTCTTCTTACAATTAGGGTGACCAAAGGCAGAGCAGGAGAGGAATCCTAGTATCTTTAATACTTAGCTAGGAGATTGAGTTTTGGCAGATGCAGCTTTCCACACTTCTAATCTTTCCTCAGCTATGTCTTTGGGCAAGCCACAATTTTATCAGTCTTCTATCTGTGACCTGGGGATGGCAGTTTCTCAAATTTCCGGATGTGCTCATCGGCCCCAACCCCGACCTTAGAACAACCCTGCAAGCAGGTAGGTAACCTTTTGGCCCTGTGGGCACACCTGGAAATTTGAGAAACTGTCCCTGCCATGGGTGGGCATGGCTAGTCACAAAGGATAAGTAACCTGTCCAGAGGCATTCATGGGAAATTAAGAAGGCAGTAGCTAGAGGCTCCCACTTTGCTTTGAAGCAATCCCAGTTGCCAGTAAGAAAATACATATATATTTTAAAGTAAACATTGAGAGGAGTGTTAAGGAAATTTCTTTAATCCTCGAGTTGAAGAATTACCAGGAACAGGCAAAGTCTGATCCAACAGGTTTATTCAATACAATGTACGCAGGAGAGAGATGTGGCACATGGGTAGTACCAAAGCTGTCTGAATCACAAAGGCAAAACTGTTTCATTTTATCTCTGTTTCAGGCTTGATGTCACATACCACTCACCCCTTCCCTCCTGTGACAGACTACATGTACAATAAATGATTCAACTAAACTATTTCTTAAACTATAATAAAACAACATCCCGGGCATTTGACGCCTCAATGTAATTTGTTGCATCCTTATAACCTTCAATTACTGATACTTGGTGGTGTTTGGTTTCATCTACTGGCCAGCTTTTCTTGGGAAGAATCTGAAAATGTTTACATTATAGGTGCCATCTTGACTGTAAGATTGTGTTTGAGGGCCGTTGAGTCATGTTTTACTTACAACACTATTTGGGGGATGTGCTTGTGAGATTTGATATCAGGAAAGGATGTTTTAGGTTAAGGTGTTCTGTGTGTTCATTTTCATTGAAATGCTAGAATGTGAGGTGTATGAACTTTAGCCTGGTATAGTGTTAAATGACTTTGCTTCCTCTTGAACTATTTCTTTGAAGCTAGAGGGAAACCAGAGTTCAGATTTTGATTTTATATTAATGCCCAGATCAAAAATCCTTATCAGGAGCAGCTTGTCTTGATGGGCATGAAGGAAGGTGTGCACGGGTACATTAGTTTCGGCAGGAGGAGCGTTATGGAGGAAAAGATGGAATAGCTACACAGTGCCTTTTGATTCATAGTACTGGGGGCCATCCATCCTCACTCCAAACTGCTATAAAAATGCCAAGTGTTGTTATTCAATCCTATGCATGTTTAGTCAGAAATAAGTCCCGCTGAGTTCAGTGGAACTTACTTCAAACTAAGTGTATATAGGATTGCAGCCTTAGAGACATTTCATGCACAGTGATGTTTCTGCAGGACTTCTGTGTATTTAATAGCATACTTCTGTACATACATCTTGACATGTGTGACCACCACACACACATGTGCATGTACAAAAACAAGGAGCTGCAACTTACTATGGTTTCCCAGAGAATGTACACTATGTGTACAAACAATAAAATATGCTTGTGTACTACTATCCTCCTACGTGAACATCTAATACGTTAGCATCTATTCTATATGTTGGGCACTGGCAGATGAGTCCACACTATGCCAGTACTTTTCCAGCTGCAGTAGCTGCCAGTCCATGTCTGGGCCCAATTTAAAGTGCCGGTATTAACATTTAAAGCCCTAAATGGATTGGGGCCGGGTTATCTGAAAGATCGCCTCCTCCCATATGTACCTGCCCAGACCCTAAGATCATCCTCGGGGGTCCTTCTCTGTGAGCCCCTGCCAAAGGAAGTGAGGCAGGTGACTACCAGGAGGAGGGCCTTTTCAGCTGTGGCCTCCTAGGCTGTGAAATGAGCTCCCTAGAGAGATTCCCCTGGCACTTACATTGTACTCCTTTCAGCGCCAGGCAAAGATCTTTTTTATTTCCCCAGTGTTTTAGCGTTTTAGCATTTTATCATCCTAGTCTTTTAGTTTTGCTGTTATAGATCTGTATTTTAAATCTCTGTATTGCTGCTCGGTTTTATTTTGGTTCTTTTATATTGTGGTTTTTAAGCTGCCATATTTTATATTTTATGTTGTGGTTTTATTTTTTTGTGAACTACCCAGAGAGCTTTGGCTATTGGGCGGTGTAGAAATAAAATAAATGCCAGGAGATGATAACGTCAATTATTATTGACTTTGGTTATAAGGAGGGAGCAACTGCTTTGCACTTTACAATCCATTTGAATCATGTCCTGTTCTAAAAGCATTAAGCTGTCCTGAAATTCATGCTTCATAACCAGTGCAAGTTGCCCTATCACCCAAGCAAATAACTAACAACTTATAATAACTGGTTCCCTGGAAGATCATCTTCGTGATTGTCCTTTGCACTTTTTCCCTCTGATCTCTCCATGGGCTTCTTCCATGTCTCTCCCAGTAGCTCATTTGTGGCAGTTATGTAAGCAGGTCATTACCACAGGCGGGCACCTCTACGGTTGGTGGAGGTAATGACATTTCCAGCAATAATCCACCATGAGAGAGCAGGGGCCCTTTGAGAGGTGTCTCTGTTCAGAACTTGGCTCATGGTGCAATGGAGTTTGCACTGGACAAAAGGGGGAAAGTTTATACTTTAACCACTTTCCCACACTGAAATGGGGATAGGGAAGAAAAGACAAAGATACCCATGGCTTGCCCTATTAGAGAGCTACTTGCTTGCCAGGAAGGAAAGAATACTCCTTCTGTATCAGAGGAAGGCAAAGCTGAAGATGGAAAGGTGAAAAGCAGAATGTGTCCAGCCATTCTGTCCTCCTCCTCTTCTTCTTCTTCTTCTTCTTCTTCTTCTTCTTCTTCTTCTTCTTCTTCTTCTTCTTCTTCCTGAGCTCTTGGGAGGGACTTTTTTCCCACCACCCTCCATACTATTTCTCCCCACACCCCACCCTCAATTGTTTCTACCTCACTTGTACCATGAGGCCTTGGCAACAAAGCAGTTTTTCATAGCAAAACCATGGAGATTTTCTCTAAACTATTTTACAAGAGATTCTAAATGATTACCACCCACAGAGTGCATGATATAATATACAGGTAAACTAAGGGCTGTATTACACATTCTCTGGAGTGGTGTGGTTGCTACAATGAGAATGATTTTATGTACACAGTACTGGCCTTAGCTATTTTCACAAACGGAGATCGGTTGAAAGAGCTGGGTTCTTTTAGCTTTGACAAATGAAGGGGAGACATGTGAACTGTCTTCAGATATCAGTTGGGAAGTTATTGGTCTTGCTGTAGTCTGCACTGATCAGTCCACAGGTGGAGTACTGTATGTGGTTCTGGGCATCACGTTTTAAGAAGGATATTTGCAAATTGAAGCATGATCAGAGAAGAAAGACTAGGATGTTGAGGGGACGTAGTTCAGTGGTAGAATACCTGCTTTGCATGCAGGGGGTTCAATCCCTGGCATGTCCAGGTATGGCTAGGAAAAACTCCCGCCTGAAACCCTGGAGAGAGCAACGGCCAATCTGCATTGACAGTACCAGGTTAGCTAGATGGACTAATGGTCAGTATAAGGCAGCTTCCTATGTTCTTGTAGGGTCTGGAAACCAAGTATTACGAAGAACTATGACTTGAAGGAACCAGTTATGTTTAGCCTGGAAAAGAGAAGATTAAGGGGAGACATGATAGTGGTCTTCAAATATCTGAAAGGCCACCATGCCGAAGAGGGAGCAGAGTTGTTTACCATTGCCCCAGAGGGCAGTGCTAGAACCAATGGGTGGAAATTTCAGGGAAGCAAATTTCAACTAAACATTAAAAGACATTTCCTAATCACAAGTGCTCTTCAACAGACTGTCTTGGGAGCAGTGGACTCTCTTTGCTGGAAGTCTTAAAAGGTCATTTGTCAGGATTCTGTGATTACATCCTGTGTTGTAGATCCGGCGTTGAACTGGGGTTGAACTCGATGACTTCTAAGATCCCTTTGGGCTCTACAATTGGATCCAGACTTAGTCATACATAGAGTAGGCCTTATGAAAACAATGGGAGATAAGTTAATCATGACTAATGTATGTCAATATATATTCCAATGATGACCAGCCTGATCAAAAACCTATGAGGATTTGAGTAAATATGGCTTTTTTGGAGCAACTGGAACAACTTTGTCCTCAATGATATGGTATATGATAACCCCTAATCCTGAAACTATAATTTAATAATTGAACAACTTTAATGATGGACCGGGGGGGGGGGGGGGATGCTGTAATTGGGATCAAATTTGCAGGGGTTCTTTAACTAAAAATGGGAAATTTGCCTTCTAGTGCTTGTAGGGGGAAGTATACATTTGAAATAGTGAAGAATTGCTGTAAGCAAAAGAACAGCTTTATACTAAAAAAAAAATTATGTGAATATTCATTGAGAAACAGGGTGTTGTGATTCCAAGCCCTCCCGCTGAGATGCGACAGAATAAAGAGGTCTGCCATGTAATCCACAAAGCTTTATTCAGCAAATAAACATCTCTTCACACCTGGAAGGAGTGAGAATGCTAGGAGCTTTCCTCTAAGCTTCATTAAGCTAACTAAGCTAGGCAGCTGCCCTTTCAACTAAAAGGGAGAGTTCCCTTCGCAGCCCAAGAGCTACTTTAGCTCAGGGAGAGACTTTTTGGAGAAGTCTTTGGCGAGTGGCTAGCCTAGCAGACTGGCTCTCACCTCTTCTTAACTCCACCCACTTGATCCTGCGGCGGTCCTTGGGATCTGTCAATTCTGAAGTTCCCTCCCCTTCCGACAGTAGCTAAGTTCCAGGGACTGGGGGAGGATGAGCTCTGAGTCATTAGCATTCTCTCTGATAAACTCCTGGGAAGATTCCTATTTGACTTCTGAAGTGTCCTGGAGGATCTCCTCCCCACTTCCTGTCTCAGCTGGTAAATTTCTAGTCCTCCTCCTCTTCCTCCTCCTCCTCCTTCAGATTCTGAGTCTGATTGACCTCCTGAAACCCTTCCCCCACACTAGAGATCCTAACATAGGGAAATGCTTACCCCATATGAGCATGAAGAAGTGTATCTCATTAGCGAATGTCATAGAGCTCCATCATACCAGTGGTTTAACACACTCTCGACATGCCTGGTGTGCAGTTTTGCAGCGCGGCACTCACATGACATTGTACACATCGTGCTGTGATCTCGCTGTGATCCAACCATTTCCCCCTCCTCTTCCCCTTGCAATTTCCTTTTCAATCTATTTTGGATCGTCCCAATTTTTCTGCTGGGGGTGTGTCTGTGGAAGGATGTGCATGTAGGGTGGTGTTGCTGACGAAAGGAGAGTGCGGGGTGGTTCTCCTCCAGCATGCCATTTCAATTTCCTTTCCTCCTCATTCTTCTTGGGAACGCCTGCTGGATTGTCAGTAGAGAGTTCACAGGTCTAGTGGCCAAACCAGCTGTTCTCATGAATGCCCAGTTCACCAATGTGGTTTATAAGGATCCCAGGGAAAGCATTGTGTGTTCTTTTTCTCCCCCCTTTCTCCTAAGTTTTACAGTGCAACAATACTTTGTTGAAATGAGGATAGGTAGACCAGTCTGTGGGCATGCAAGGGGTTGACTTTCCCTAATCCCTTAAGTATACCATTGCATCATTACACCATTTCAGCCTACCAGAATTGTATTCAATTGCATTTGCACAAAAATAAAAAAAAACTTGGGAAAATAAGAATTAGGGTGGGGGAAGGAACCCATGTCCATCTCTACAGTCCCAGCCACAACAACCAATAAACTGCAAGGGGAAGAAGAAGGGAGGAGACAGGACGGTTTGTTAGTGATGTGAGCCCACACAGGTGAAAGGATGCATGTGCTGAAATAGCACTGAAATAGCACTGAAATAGCGCAACAACGCACACACGTGAAAGTGATCAGTGCTTGATGCACTGTCGAAACAGAGGCGGATAGTGTGGGGACAACCTGGGGGGAAAACTGTGGTGTGATGGAGCTCGTACAGAAAGATGCACCCAAGAGTTTTATGGCACTTTAAAGCAGGGACCACTTTCCAGTGGTGGGTGTGGCCAAAGGCAAAAGGGGAGGGTCCAAGAATTAAAACAAAAATCCCAACCCCCAATCTATTTGAGCTTACAACTCTTACTGCCAGTAACCAAGCCTTAGGAGAGACATATCAACCTCTTAAAATGGGGGCGGAGGGGGGGGCAGGACTGTGCATACAGCAGGCAGCCACCAAATGATCAGTGGCTGGGGGAAAGGGCCCCGCAGAGAAGGATGCATGGAGAACTGGACCCCCCTGGAGGACCAGCTTGGGCTCCGGAGCCTGATGATCATCTGCACTTAAAGACTATATATATACAGTATGTATGGTGGGGGGGGGGGATTGTAAACAGTGAAGTCAGAGGTATTTTAAATGTAGAAAGTACTGACCATGATAATCACACTACTAATGCAAACATACACAACCAGCATATCTGCACAGGCATGTTGGGGGGTGCTAGGAGTTGGAATTGAACACAGTTGGAGGGCACCTGGCTGGAGAAATCTGTCTTATTGGGGTGGATGCTGGAGGGCAGAGGCCCAGAAAGGGCAGGTTCTGTTTTTTATGGTGTACAGCTCAGCATTCTGTAGGCTGGCAACAGTTTGGATCCTAAGCAGGCCAGCTGCTTATGTAAGGCGCTGACAACGGGGTCAGCCAGACGGAAACACTCCGGGTTTCCAGCAGAGCATAATCATCTCTGATCTCTGTGTTTGTTCGGCAGCTTTCATGCCCCTGAAGATAGAGGAGGAGGAGGAAGGAGACAAGATTCCTGCACACACTGAACTCCTCTGTTTTTTTCAGCAGGAGGTAAGGATCTGAAAACAGGCCCCATTTCAAATATGCAGTTCCATGACAAAGCACTTTCAATCTATTGGGAAGCAAGCAAACAAATGTTAATACTTCACATTTATGTAGTATTCGTAAATACTCAAATTTATTTCGCCTATCATATCCCATCTCTTGTTCAATAAAAATGTTTTCCTTTCTGCTGCTCGCTTCTCAGTTAAATAGGATGGAGGGGTGGAGGAGTCTTGGATGATGATTTTGGTAGTGTGTTCAGAATTGCAATTGAGCCTGGTTTACTGCTGGTGGTAATGCTACTTCACATTTTCCAGTAATAGTTCTGAATGCCGTAGAGCCAACATCCAGCCATCCTAGGATTCTGAGATGTGAAATTCCATCCCCTCGGAAATGAATTCTGTGGCCCACTTTACACCAGACAATCCTCTCTTTGAAGACATCCTCTAGTTCATCCTCTAGTTCAAGACATCCTCTAGTTCAAGACATCATCTAGTTCAAGACATCCTCTAGTTCAAGGTCTGTCTAGTCCAAGTCTGATTTAAAGATAAAACAACATAAGTGGCCCCTTCACAGTTAGCACCTGGATAACAGACTTAGCACGGCACGCAGAAGGTCACCTGGTCATAGTTAGGGATGTCCATTGCCGGGAAATCCAGATCATTTTTGGCTTGCCAGAGTTTTGCGGCCTGTTCAACTCGGCTTGCATTTGCAAGCCGAGCTGCAGCTTTCCTCCAAACTCTGGGGACTTTTTCCATATTTTTGTGCATTGGCCGTAATTTGCGCAGATAGAGATTTGGGTGAATTATGGTTGCAAATTAGCACAAATTAAGCAAATCTGCACAAATTTCAGTAGCGACTTGTGCAAATTTGCATAATTGATGTCATTTACATACATTGTGGCAGTAATTTGCAGAAATTAAAAAAACACTGAAAATCCACTAGCCGGGCCGACTCACTGCAGGCTGAGTTGGGTCAGCTAGCGGGAAATGAACCGAAGTCTGGGGGCTGAGCTGATGAACGTTCACCGAGCTCCACCCCCAACCGGATTTACCCAATATCCCTAGTCATGGTCTTCCCCACTATGACGAGATGTATTGTATTTCCATATAAATTGTAGAAATTATTTTGACATTTGCACCAACAGACATGAGTTAGACACACACCCCAACCCAGCAGTAGCCACCTGTTAGGTAGGTATGGAGGACCTTGCACATCCCTCTGTGTGTCTTCACACAAGGATCTGCAGAGGCAAAGGCACATTAAAGGTTATTCTAGCAGGAGTATCACCCCTTTGGCCTTGCCCTTTTCACTACCCTATTTCTTCGATTCTAAGACACACTTTTTTCCCCAAATAAACGTCTCTAAAAACAGGGTGCGTCTTAGAATCGATGGCGATTTTCCCACACTTAGAATTAAAGCTTTTTTTCTATTGATGGTACTGAAATTAAGGTGCATCTTACAATCAATGGCGTCTTAGAATCGAAGAAATACGGTACTACTTTTTTACCTGGCAACTGAGCTTGCCTGGCTGCTCTAAGCCTTCCACTAACCTTGAACCTCAGTGTCTGGGAACTTCCCTAGTGAGCAACTGTGGATTGTGCATGCTCAGGCTGAGAGAATGGGGGATGTGTGACCAATTTCATAAATAACAGGCTTGCAATATGAATCTTCGTTGCTCATAATACCCATTTTTTATTACAACTTGTGCACCCTCACCCTAAAACTCTTGTTCCCTTCAGAATGAAACATACTGCAAGTGCACCTGTGTGGGCTGTATTCCTGGGAGCCAACCTGGCACAGCTGGTAGCTACTGCTGTCAGATGCTTCAAAGAACGTGGCTATTTTAGCTCCTTCCTTGGTTGCGAGGAAAAACTGCCTTTCCTTACTGAGAGCTGCATTTTAGACTCATCTTAAGAGGAAGCTAGATGGGACACAAAATGTGTGATTCCTTTGTTTTTGTTATTAAATAATGACCAATGTGTGTGTGTGATTCAGATGGTCCCTCTCCCCCATGCTGGGTTTTTTTTTTTATGACAACCACCCCTCTGGAGCTGGTTTTTGTTATGGAAGGTTGTTGTTTTTTAACCATTTGCACCATTTTCTTAATTACACCCCACTGTGGGCAAAATACGGCTTGGGTGGGTGTTTGTGTAAATGGTGCAAAGGGTTAAACCCCTCCTTCCATGCCCCACCCCTGACCTAAGGAGAAAGGCTTGGGATAACGCATGCATTTTGTTCCAGAATGCTATGCAGCCAAAATCCACTATCTGGAAAGGGAGGGATTGCTGCTTTCAAAAGCCTTGGGATGCACCGAGTATGGAGGCCAACAGCATTCTTTACATTTCCACGTTTGGCCTTTGAAACAGGAGAATGCAGGTGTTGAACGAATCCCACTTTCCATGGTAAGTGCAAGCCGTAATGGCAGAGGAAACTACCTTTCATATCTATCATTATAATTATTAGTAGTAGCAGCATTCATAATATATATCTTCTTGTTCTTGTGATGATTGAATGCTCCTGTGCTTGGTGTGAGTGTGTGAGCCAACTGAACAATGGCTTATTTGAGTGGCGGCTTGTTTGTTGTGTAATTGACACAAAGAACATCCCCTTCGCCTTCAATGGGAGTTTGATTAAATCCCTTTGGTTCTGGCCAGATGAAGGAATAAACAGGAGGAGGTGCAGAACCAGGAAGGGAGGAAAGGGGAAATAAAAGGCCATTATTCTCTCATGTGGTCTGAGGGGACCAGCCACAAGAATTCTCCTGAGATGATCCCACTTGTATATCAGTGCAAATGTGTGAAGAGACCGGGGTGTCCTTTAATGACATTGGACACAATCCAGCCAAAGTTGGGCACTTTAGATCCCACGTTGGTTTCAATGGGAGATAGGTAAGCACATGCTTAACTGGTGAATGAACTCTTAATGGTGCCTAAATATGCTTACTTTGGCTGGACCATGCCCAGCGGGACGTGTTTAGAAGCAGAATTAAATGAATAATAAATCATCCAGCCCATTTCACTGTGACCAAGCCAAAGGTTGCAAACTGATGATGAGGGTTTGCTGTGCTTTTGCCAGACAAAATTTTGGGAGCGGTCCAAGTGTTGTTAATATCCTAATGAAGTGTCCGGAGTAATCAGGACACAACTAGGCTAACCCACCCACATTCTAATGAGCACAGGCTTTTTAGTTGCTTTTATTTGTATATAACCAGCCAACATCTATGCCAGGACTATTTGGTTCCATGATTTTGTGCAAGCACAGGGGCAGCACAAAATGTGATATTAGTTGCAAGATTTAGGCTGCCTCTACAAGAGGCATTTAAAGCTCTTTCAAGGCGCATTAAAAAATTTACCTCTACAAGAACGGAGCGCAAATCGGGCGTAGAGGCGCGCTATCCCTCCGATTATGCGCATTATCAAATGTGCGTTAAACAGCGAGTTTTATTTTGCTCCAGCCGTTAAAGCGCATTTTGACTATGTGAACAAGCGCTTATGCGCATTAACTACTTGTAAAGCGCATTTTGGTCATCCGTTAATGCGCTTCGTCGCCTCTCGTGCAGAGGTATTAGGCATAAATGCGCTTCAGCAATTATGCGCATAATCGCCTAACCAGGCGCAAAAGCGAATCCTTGTAGAGGGGACCTTAGCTTCCTATGAATCTCATCCTTTTCCTTTCCTTTCTTTCCTTTCCAGGAAGCAATGTTATGGCTCTCATAGCTTCAAAGATAAGCTTGAAAGCGTGTGGACAATGAGTGGTAAAATCTCCAAAGCCAGAGGGGGTAACCCAGTAAAGTGCAATCCTATACTCACCTACTTCTGTGTAGACTTCTATAGGATTGCACTGTAAATCTGCAATGCTGTGCACACTTACGTAGGGCTAAACCCTATTAAACTGTGGGTGGGACTTTTTCTTAGTAAGCATGCATAGAACCAGGTTGAGAGATTTCCTAGAGTCAGAGTGAGGTTCTGGGACCCTGTGTCACTCTCCACTCCCCTCTTCCCCAGCTAGCAGCAGCACAATAAATTGGGCAAAAGCAAGCAAAAATATGCACATATGCTTAATTTGCATTGTTTAGGTATGTTTCCTTAGCCCAGAATGTACATTTTTGGGGGAGCCATGAATTTTCTAATATAAAAATATAGAAATATAGGAAGCTGCCTTATACTGAATCACTGTCTTATAATTTCCTTATATGCTGATAATGTGGCCATTATTGTCTTTTGCTTCTATTGTCTCTCTTCAGAAAGCTTTACAAATGTTATCTATGCATATGCTAATGCCTTGGGTTATCAAAGACAGGATCAAAAATTGGAATTTTTTAGCATGAAGCATTTTTCCTCATAAAAACCAAACTCAACATTATAGAAGCCTCATCAAGGATATTACCTTCAACTCAGAGAGAGGCAATAGCAATATGAGCACTAGGTGTCCACTAGATGGTCCTGACAGCTCCAGTTGAATTGGGAGCCGAAGGCCCGGATCTTGGGTGCCTGGGCCATTGGCAGGCTGGTAGAACAGCATGGGTGCCCATCCCTCCCCCACATAGGTAACAACATCACATGTGAGATAAGTGTGCAACGTGAATGCTTAGTTGGGCGGGGGGGCATTAGCTTAATATATCCCCTCTTTTCTTTTCTTTTGAGGGGAAGAATTGAACAAATTGGGCCTCTGTGCAGTTGGGCACTGGAAAAACCTTACAGAGAGGGAAAGGCGTGAATGATGTCAAAGAACAGGAATGAAGATATTCTGAAGTCCCTGAAACTGCTTTCATAAATCCAGCGCGTTTTAGAAAAATATTTCACTCCTCAGGGGATGCTCATCTTTCTATGTCTATATTTTGAAAACTCCTACTGATGGTTCCTCTGTTTCGAACTACTTTCAATCCAGCTCACACATTTTTCTGCTGCTGGTTTTAGTTTAGCTGATTGTTGCTCTTGTTATTTCCTCCAGTTTTTAATTCTTCCTGTTGTGTTTTGGGTGTTTTTTTTTTAATGTTTCTATTTTATACTGGTAAATAACTGTTGTTAGCCACCTTGTGTACCATGTGTGGAAAAGCAGGATATGAATGTATGTATCTATATATGCAGATATATATCTATTTATTTTCAGGGGTGGGCAACTTCTGGCCCTCAAAATGTTTTGGCCTACAACTCCTATGATGCCTCACCTTTGGCTACGCTGGCGAGGGCCGATAGAAATTCTAGGCTAAAATATCTAGAGGGCCACAAGTTACCAGCCTCTGAAATTTTAAGTTGAGTGAATGACTAAATAAGTGCTATATGTTGAACAGGGCTTCTCTTGGACCTTGCAAAGCCCATCATTGGCTCAGGTAGTAATCTCAGCTCCCCCTTGTCCACCTTGTCAAAGGAATTCAGTGCCACCGCCCCATCCCCAGTTGCTCTCAACTCCCAGTCTGCTGTGGGGAATTGCATGCAGAGTTGAATGAGCCGGGCGCAGGGTTACAGCACCTCTTCCAAACACCATTCAAAATCCTTGGCTCCCTCACATTATAGAGGCAGCAAGCTTGGATGCACATCTGGGATACCTGAAATTAGCACTAACTTTGGATGCTCTTGCAAGGCAGCATATCTCTCTACCACCAGATCTGCCTAGACGTCATGTATTCCATGCCTACTGTGCAAAGTATGCAGATGCGATCTGAATGTCTTAAGTGGATGTCTCATGATAACAAATATAAAATAGTTGGATGGGGGTGGGGGTGGGGGTGGGGGAAACCCTACAAGCTTGTCATGTTTAGAAACTGATTTATGCTTTTCTAATCCACATAACTGTTGATTTCCTGCCCACTAAAAACGAAGGTGGAAAAACAGATTGCAGTTTGATTGTTTGCTTCCCAGACACCCCACTCGATCTCTAAACGCATAGGTGTGTACAAAGCACACACCAACCAGTGTGTAATGACAGCATTCAAGCTGCAGAGCACTAAGAAGCTTTGAACAAATTGCTGGCCTCCTTCCCCCCCCCCCCCCAGCTTCTTTTACAGCTGCCCTCGTCCATTGACCCTGCCAGGGCCAACCCTGAAATGCAGCAAGGTGAAGTTACCTATTATTCTTATTCTTATTATTCTTATTATTTCTTACCTGCCTCTCTCTCCGGATCGAGGCAGGGAACAACATCAATGCAAAAAATATAAAATGCATAAACGAATTAAAAGCATATCAAATGAATACATCATTGAAATCAACAAAGTCTTAAAATTCGACTGGGTGGGCCTGCCGGATGAGATCAGTCTTTATAGCTCTCTTAAATTCTTGGTATGTTGGCGGATCTCCCTCGGCAGACCTGGACCTGGGGATGGGGGCAAAGGCAGGAACTAGAGGCTAAATGGTGCAGCAAGACACCTTAAAGTAGGATTGTGCCAGTAAGGGGCAATGACCTCTCCTATGCTTGCTGCTCACCGTCCTGCTTCCGCCCCTCTCCCTAAAGACTTTCTCTCCAGCCCCCTCCTATTGAGTAGACTGTACAAATGTTTCTGCCAGCCTTTCCCAATCTAGCGTCCTCCAGCTGTGTGGGACTTCAACGCCCATCATCTCCAGCCAGCATGGCCACCAGTGTTGTGGTCAAACGCCTCTGGAAACCACCACGTTGGAGAACCCTAGTTTCCGCCTAATGCAATTGTTAGTCGTTAAAAGTCTTACCAGATCCTTTATTGTTTTTGTTGCAACAGACTTACATGTTTTTCCCCCTTCTGGAATTGCCTAGTATTGATGGTGCTGGGCAGAGGAGAGAAGTTTGGGGGAGGTAAGCCTCAGAAGGGTTCTGTACTCCTCCTTACCTGTGCATCCCATTCATCTGGTACATACAGAAAAGTACCCTTCCCAATCCCCTTCTTTGTTCAAACCATGGATCTGCCAGCATCACTTCTAGTTCAACTCTTGGCTTCCTAAATCTGGATGTGGGAAACATGTGGCCGATATCCCAGTCCCAGAACAATAGAGGAGGTAGACTCAAAACAAGTACTGCACATATACCAGCACGCCAAAAAACAAACAAGCTCCTCTCTGTGCGCGCACAAACCACGCCAGAACATTCTCCTTCCCTGCTGACTTCCTCTACCTTTTCAGCAACTTCTTCCAAATCTGCCCAGTAACAGCAAAAAAGAAAACACACACACAAGCACACTCACAAGCACACACACCCTCTCTCTTCTGTTTTCTAGTAGCCAATCAACATGCAGGCATCACCCGGGGGGGGGGGAGGCTCGGTGTCCCCACGCTATATAAGGCAGTGGGATTCTCACGGAGCCTGAGAGGCGATCAGGTTTCAAGGAACAAACTTGTTTATCCCCATTGGGCTTGTGGTAGTTCCTTCTTCTCCTGCCCATTCTTCTCCGATCAGCAACCGCAAACCCTTCGTCCCCTGCCAATTGGCTCTTTCAGCGGCTGGATGAATGAGACCGTTCCTTGGGTCGCTCACAATATTTTTGTTTTTGGTTTTTTTTGGGGGGGAAAGACCCTCCAAATCCCCATTGAAAACCCAGCGTGGCTCTCGGCCACATCAGCCGGAGGAAATGTTTCTCCTTGTTTATGAACTGACTCAGCAAGAAGGAGCGATCGTAGCAGGGAGGAGGGGGCAATCAGGGGCACGGTGGGTGCCAATTCTGACCAGATATTCCCAAAATGTTGTTTGTTCCCTTGTGGTTGCTGAGCTGTCAGTCTTCTTTATCCATCTTGCAGCACTAGGCTGTGAGAAGTGGAGCTCAGGGCAGCGTTTTTAGATGATGCAAATTAATACTGTGAATTTAGAGCTGCTGCTGCTGCTGCTGCTGCTGCTGAAATATTTTAGTAGCCTCCTGTGTATTGCACCATCAATGTACATGATGCTTGGCAGCAAGTTAGGTAACCTTTGGGGACTTGAAAAATTATCCTGGGCACAACCACAAAATGGCTGCCCTGGGTGGACACAGCTAGTCACAAAGGACAAGTAACCTGCCCAAATGTATCCATGGGAGATTAAGATGGCATCAACTAGAGGCTCCTGCTTCACTTTCCCAGCAATCCCAGTTGCCAGTAAAAACAACAACATATTTTTAAAATAAAAATTGGGAGGAGTGGGTTGTCTTGGTACACATGAAGGAAGGTGTCCAGGGTCACATTTGAACCTGCAGGCAGCGCATTGACTACCCCTCTACAGCCTCCTTTCCCAACATGGTGCCCTCCACATGTTTTGTAGTACAACTTCCATCACTCCCAGCTAGCATGATCAATGGTCAGGAATGATGGGAGTTGTAGTCAAAAATATCTAGAAGGACATAAGCTAAAGGACTTGTCTAAGTTTGCTACTGCTTAATAAGAACATAAGAAGAGCCAAGAGCCTATCTATGCTAGGATCCGATGTCCCTTAGTGGGAAACAGATACCTGTGAGAAACCCCAATGTAGGACATGAAGGCGACCAACCCCTTCCCACTGTTCTTCCCCAGCAACTTGCATGCCTCAGATCCTGGAGGTAGTGCATAACTGTCATTACTAGTAGTCATAGGTAGCCTTATCCTGCATGAATTTGTCTCATTCCCCTTTAAAACAATCTATAACAGCCTAATGTATAGAAAGGACCTGAATTTTTAAAGTCTGCCAGATGAAAAGTACTTTTTCACATTGCTGGCCATCACCTGATTGAAGTCAAAACCTAATCCAGGGGTGGGCAACTTGTGGCCCTCCAGATGTTATTGGATTGCAACTTCCATCAGCCTTAGCAACATAGCAAAAACTGAGGGATGATGGGAGCTGCAGTCCAACAATATCTGGAGGGCCATAGTTTGCCCAGCCCTGTTCTACCAACCCAGTCTGAACAGAATCATCTGATTTGCACAAATCTTGTCATCAGTTTGGAAGTAGATTGATTTCAGTGTTTCGAAATCTGTGAGGCAGACGCCATCTCTGACCAATCCTTGGCGTCTTGGTTTTGCATATTTGGGCTCTTCCACTATTGCACAATACTTGTGAGAGATTTACAGGAATGAAGAGAAATTGTTCATGCCTGGAGCAGGGCAGGTGAGAACAATCCAGGGGAAATCGCGTTCTGAGACTCCCTCTGCTAGTGTGGGCGACCTCCCTGCCATCCCTTCCCTTGGTCAGAGCTGGGTGATGGTGTACAGCAGGAAATATCTGTCTGATATCCCTCAGAATTTGGCTATGCTGGTTGGGGATGTTGGGAGTTTTAGTCCAAAACATCTGGAAGGTGCCACATTGGGGAAGGCTGACTCAGATTGCCAGCTGAGTACTACCCCAGGCTCAAGTCCTGATCAGCTGATGTGAAAACAGATGACTGAGCGAAAGAAAGCTTTACCAATTGAAGGGACAGCACTAAAGAACAAAGCAAGTTTATGCCTCATGTTGCATTAGGAATTGTCAGCCACCAAAGGCATAAACAACACTTTTGCTCTCCAGAACGTGCAAATGTGAGTCTAAATAAGGATCAAAGGAAACTAAGGATGCATACTGACCCTGGGCTTGTCTTGAGGGGGAGGGGGTATGCCCTGGGGTGGATCTGCAGTGGCGGCAGGTCATCTACATGATGCAGCCGCCATTGCAAAGCCATCCAGGGGCAAACCCCTGAAGCTACGTTTTTTAAAAGTTGGGCACTTACCGTGACTTTTTTTAAATCTTGGAGCGAGGCGATGACAACATTTGCCGTCTGTCCCCTTGCTTCGGAGCTGAGTCGGAGGCGTGCCCCAGCTGATGGTGAGCCCTGATTGGTTGCCCAGCTGGGACGGGGGAAAGGGTGGGCCAGCAAGCTGAATGGCTGCTGGCCCACCTCCACGCTTCTCAGCCATGGGTAGAAGCCAAAAGAAAGGTAAAACAAACAACTCCCCCTCCCCAAAAGCCCTGGGATGCCAGGAGGCACAGGTGCGCCTCCTCCAAAGAAAAGGTTTTTTAAAAACCTGGGACATGTGGAGGCACGGGCACCCCAGTGCATGGGTGCGGAGCTTCCTCTGAATAAAATATATATATATATATTAAAAAAAAGAACTGGGCCCCAAGGATGCGCTCCTCCTCCTCGAAAGCAAATCCCCACGCTCGCTCCTTCGTGTCAGGATAATGTGAAGGAGTGCAGATGAGGGGCTTTGGGGGCTCGTGGCACCAAAGCACCATCGTCAAGTTGAGCCCCCTGTGTTTGAACTGTCCTGCCTCTGTGGAAATGCCCCCACTGTGTTCTTCTAGATAGATGTACAATTTCCCATCAAGAATTGAGCTTCAGGGAAACAGAAGCTGGCTGTGTGCAGTGCTGATTGGCTGCCACTTGCAACATCACAGGCCCATGTCTACGCACCTCCAGAATGGTTTTGCAGTTCTTCATAAATAGATTTTCATTATTATTATTATGGGGGGGGGAGTGCCAATTGAACATTGACATTAATGCTGCATTTCAAACCATTTGTTGTATGTTTAAAAAAAGGATGGACAGCCCATCTGACGATTGGAGAGAGGGGAGAAAAAGCGCTGGACAGGATCAGTGTCTGCATTGCTGATGTCCGTTGAGCACATGGTGAAGGCGTGGCCAAGGTGGTCTTACATGGAGGAAGGTGTTTAAAGGTCTCTCTATGCACCCAATACTTAAATGTGTTTTGCACATTTCAAAGCATTGTTTTCTGAAACTATTCAAGAGACAAGTTTCCCCCTTTGCCTTCACTTTCATCCCCTCCAGTGGTGATTAATGTCACACATGCTCAGCCTTGGGTGAACGTACCCACGGCACTCTGTCCCTGAGTTGGGTGTCATCTGTTACTCAGACCTCAGCCACACGATCAGTCCCCTCCCTTCTTGGACTCCAGTAGAGCCAAGTTACGGTTACATAAGCTGTTTGTTGTCTCACACAAGGAAATGAGATGGCCCAAGGGGATGAATTGGTTCAGCATGTTTTCTTGTTAACATTCTTGGTATTCCCCTTTTTGTGTGAAGTCAGACTTCGCCCTGGGGCGGTTCTTCTGCCAGGAAGAGAAAACAGGTTCTCCTACTATTATCTTCTCATGCAAAAGGTCATAGATGAGAGTTCCGGCTCATAGCTGTCAGTCACAGTACAGTTCAGCCTTTGAGTAATGTGCCAACTGCAGCGGTCTCCTAGATTCACTTTGGTTTGGTTTATACCTGGCTAAGCACATTTCTGAATGTTGTGGTCAAAAGGGTAAACCTGGAAACATCTGCGTGCCCCCATGATTTGAATGGACTTGTTCACTAGCGTCTGTCTGGCCAGTAGCCCTGGTCATTTCCTCCCTTTTCTTCTCAGCCTTACAGAGAATGTTACCAATGTTGGCTTTCGGATGTTCTGGTACCTTGAGCTGAGTGCCTCTGAGCATGAACAGAGTGTCCTTTTTCTTCTGATGGGAAGTAGCTTTTTTTGAAGCCTTGCTTGTAAGCTTGCCTAAAGCTTCTGTCTGGCCACTATTGGGAACAGAACACTGGGCTAGCGCTGGATGTTCGGTTTTATCCAACAAGACTCTCCTTATGTTCTGTTTAAAAAACCAACTACAATATAAGGCCTTCAAACATGTGCAGAATGCTCCACTTTGGAAGGATGCCATTTTTGCTTAAACATCATCCTCCCTCATAGAAAATATACTCCTGTTCTGGCATTTGGCCAGGAGGATTAAATTCTGGCTGGTTGGCAGCCTTATTTATTGCAACATGATGTTTGTGAGAGAGTGGATTAGATTACTCATAGTATACACTTGGAGAACTATCCTGTTACTACTCCCTTAACAACCCCCCCCCCCCCGGATGTAAAAAAAAACTGTTTCAGAGATTGAGCATGGTCGGACTTTGGGGGCATTTCTCTAAGGTGCAATGGAAGAAGCTTCTCCTTCTCCAGTGTGTCAGCCTGCTTAGCTTCTACATGGGGGGGGGGGGGGGGGTGCTGCCGTCTTTCAACTCAGACCGCAAAATACCTTGATCTTTGCATCTCCGTATGAGTCTCCCTTCTGTGTTCATTATGCGCTCTGTGTTCTCTGTGCGCTCTCTCTCTCTCTCTCTCTCTCTATAAAGATGGAACGCGGAAGGAGCTTTATTAAGGTGTGACTGTGTATAATTCCCCGACAGATGCAATTCCCTGACTTGGGCTAGTCACCTTTCAAGACTCAGTGTTCCTCAGCTGTATAATGGGACAAATATACTCCAGAATGTCCCCTAAATAGTATGCTTAATTCCTGAGCAATTTAACTATAGGGTCATATTCTTAGTGGGATCCCCCCCCCCCCCCCCGCGAGCTGTGGCATGGTTCACTTGCACCTGTTCTCCGTAGAGTATTTTCTCTACTCATTGCTCTGCCAGGCTCCACCCCCTTGGCCCATCCAGTAACATCTCTATTCTTGTTTGTAAAATGTTGTAGGATATGCAAGAGCCCTGCTGGGGAAACCCAAAATTTAGCAATCCCATGTGGCGAGGCACATGTCTTACAATCTAAATGGTACTATCAATGCATTCCCCCCCCCCCCCAACATTGTGCTCCACTGTTCCCCAGACTGTTTTTTGTTTTGCTTTGTTTCTGCATCCCCAGGCCTTCAGGAGCAAAACCTCTTGGCTGCTCTATCACTTCTGTTCAGATCACAGGGTGGGACTTCAAGAGACCTAGGCTGTTTCTGCATGAGGCACTTCTCGTGCACTCATGATTGGTCACCCACAGAGGTTCGTGGGTTCTATACAAGACGTTGTTATTCCGCAGGGCACCTCCCACTCTTTGCAACATTATCATGTTCTTTTTTTCATGATGGTGAAAGTCCAGCATTTTCCCTTCTCTCTCTATGAACTGCCAGAAATCTATGGTGTACTGATGAAATGGCGCTTTATCGCAGCAATACCACAGTGCCATCTAGTGGCTTTGTTATGAAACATATAGACCTTGCCCAGAATTTTAAAAAAGAAAAGAAAAAAACCCACACACAGCGAGGAGCTGATTGTAATCTCGCAAGGAATCTGGAAGCAGAAGCCCCAATAAAGTTGCAGAATTTTAGCTTCATGTAGGGGAAAGCCCTATCTGATTGAAACTGCCCTATGGAAAGAACTGGTTAAATGTAGATGTGGCCGGAAAGGGTAGCTATGGAACAATGACAAAGCAGAGTTAAGAACCCATTCTTAAGCAGAGAAGTGGAAGGTGTCCTGTTTCATTCATTGAAAAGACTGAATCAAGCATAGTTTATAAATGAATGGAAAGGATCTGCTGCTGGTTTAATGGGAGGCTCAGGATGATGAGTCTGTGTTCAGTAGAGCCCCTTCAGTTCAGGCAGTTCTTGGCCTGGGAAGTATTCCCCCCTGCCCCCACCCCCGAGATTCTGCCCATTTCCAGTGCCGGCAACCCTTGAAAAAGAATTAGGTCTTGGCAAACAGGCAATTCTTTTCATGTGAGGAGGAAGCGTTGCCATGGCAGCACCCTTGTTCCTTCCCCGCCCCCACCTTTGTATCTTGCTTCAAGTTTGAAATTCCAGAGGAGCACCAGCTTCTCCTGTTAGCCAGCCTGCGGTTTTGGGAGTAAAGCCGCCTTCATTTGCACCACTAGCTGTACATTCGAAGGGGGAAGGCAAGGCGAGCTGCTTAGGAGAATATGGAGATGAGTGTAGTTATCTGCTCACATCATATAGGGTGGCCAACATATTGTTCCTCTAGGCATTTCCCTCCCTGTGCCTTTTAATTTTTAATACCTGCTTATTGACTAATACTGAGACTGGGGTGGGTGGGATTCAGCTAATACATTTCTGCACAATAACCCACTGTTAAAAGGCAGAGGCATCTTGCAAGGAAAGAAGTTGGCAACATTGATAATCATGTACACCAATTGCCCTGTGGAGTAATGTGCAGTCTGCATTCTTGGTGGTGGTGGGCATTCTGCTTTCCAGGTAGTCGATCAGGACTTAGAAATGTATTTTGCCACACAAATGGACCCCTGTATGAGGACCGATCTACACTAAGCATGTTATGACACTTTGAAAACGTTTTGAAAACTGTATATGGAACTCTGTGTCCTGGGCACCAACAGTTGTCACTACTGTTATAAACCGTTTTAAACCATCGTAAAACATCGTCGCTCTACTGAGAACTAGGCCGCAAAGCCCAGTTCTCAGTAGTTTGGAGCAGTGAACAGCAGCGGACAAGATCCAGGTAAGGAGCACGAGGGGGGGGGGCGGCCCTAAACTGGCAGTTCGATGATCCGATATGTCCGATAGTTATCGGACATATGGATTTCGGATCCGATCAGATAGGGCTCCAGGAATATTTATAGTTATCGTTAATCGGATGTCCGGTAACATCAGATCGTTAACGGACATTGGAACGATATAATACACATCCCTAGTGTAGATCCTGCCTGAGTGGCTGCCTGGCTTAACACCTAGCAGTAAAGGCTTCGTAGACCTTACTTACCCTATAGTGAAAAAAACTATACCAACTCTTCATTAATGGTATGTCTGTCTCCACCGTAAGACACACTCATTGAAGTGGGTGAAGGCAGGTATCTGAGCTTCTTATGTTAGGTGAGTGACCAGAAGCAAAGCGGGACATGCAGGGTTGCCAGCTTGAAATAAAATATAGGGTTACCTGGGCAGAACTTCCTGAGAAGTGCTGAGCTCAAAGTAGGGCTTGGGAAGCCCAGTGGTTTTGGTGAGTCTAGTGGCAAGGCACAGTGTGAAAGCTGCCAGGTCACCTAAGATGTGCAGCCAGACAAGGAATGGCTGGGATGGGGTGAGGTACGGTCGCAGTGCAGAAAGTTTGGCTTGGCTTTCTAGATGGAAAGCAGAAAACTCAGCTAGGGTGTGGTTTATCGTTTTTTCCAGTTGACTAACAACCTTAAGGCCAAGGTTCTTACTGTAGAAGAGAGAAATTTGGCAGGAGCTGAATTATCATGCAGGGCCTTGCCTGCTACAAATCCCTTGCCCATACAATTATGAAAGAAACAGGAGGCCCACCCTCCTTTACATTTGGTCACTCCACATGTGTCTTTAGTAGCACTTCCTCTCTATTGCTCTTTTCTTGGTCTGCTACTTCCTGGTCCCTTCTCAACCTGTCTCTCCCTGTCATCTTCCGGGAATCAGAGCTGCCAGGTTCTGTGTCAACCTTTTCCAACCTGGTGTCCTCCAGATGCGGTGGACTACAACTCCCACCATTCCCGGTCAGTAGCTATATTTGCTGGGGATGATGGGAGATGCAGTCCAACACATCTAGAAGTTGCCATGTTGGGAAGAGCTGTGGACCCAGAATTTCCAAGAACTGTTCAGCTCCAATGAGACTGTTCAAAATTCTGCTGAGCCTCAAGCAGTGATCTTGAGTTACCTTTGGATATGTTTTCCCAATACTTTTGTGTTCTGGTTTTCTTCTGGAAATCTTCATGACTCACTCTCATATTAGCATCCACGCTGCCAGTCCTTTCTCATTTACTTCTTGACATCTGCAAATACTTCTGTCACCACATATCCTCTGAACATTCAAATATTTGCCAAATATTCACTGAGTAGATGTATATGACATCTATTTGATTTCAGCATTTGTTGTTGAACAATATTTGATAGTTGGCATACCATCTGTCATCTTATAAAATTTAATAGCTAAATCAAGAGATGTCAAAAAAAAAACATTTCAAGCATTTAAATTCAAATTTGGAAGCAAAATTTCACACAGAAATTTGCCTTCAACATTGGGTTGTTAAAAGTCTGAACACTTGGCAAATTTTAACTGTCTGTGAGCTCCACCAGATGAGTGTTTTATTGCACACTCGTTACTGGACACTTACAGATTTTTGCGGGTCCCTCTCACGACATCGTCTGCCTCCTGTGTGCCTCCCGCCCCTTCTAGCCTTCTTCGCACCACAAAAAAAGCCCCGGTAAGTCCGACTTATTTTAAAGATGGAAGTTGCCACTATCTCCTGCTGTGTGCAGGAGAAGCAGTGGGATCAAAAAAGCAGACTGAATGGGCCACATGCATGTTGTTTACTTCCTCTTTCAAAAGGAACAAATGCGCAGGCAGAGAAGAGATGGAAAGCAAACGTGATTTTCCTCTGTGTGACGACGCTCTGTGAATAATTGTTTCTGCTCTGCAGGCATACGAAGCTGCTATGATATGGCGAAGTACTGGAGAGAGTGACTTGATCCTTGCAACGCTTGTAGCAGCCATAAATGCCCTAATTGTCGCAAGGGAATCTTGCCCAAAAGATAAGTTATCTCCAGGTCAGCATTCACATTTGCAATCTCTTCTTAGGACAGATAAAGGCAGATGTCTTGCCCTTCGAACTGTGCATGTCTAGGGTTTGATAGGTCTCCGGGTTTGACCTGACATGTCCTGAGTTCAGCTTCTTCGTCAGGGCCTCCAGGAGAAGGATTAAAATCTCAGGGTGAGAATCAAGGGGGCAGGCTATGCTCTGCTTGGCTGGAGAACTTTTGCAGTTCACAAACCTTTCTTCCTGTCAAAGGGCCTGTCTTTGAGGAGGCCACCCGAATTCAGCATTAATAGGGTTGAATACACAGGGATTCAAAGTCAGATTTGTCAGAGTTAAGCACTTGGAGCTCTGGGCCAGGATGGACAAGTCCGTCTGTTTTAGCTTCTCCTACATTCCATTTTTTAAAATCTCAAGTTATTTCAGTCCCAAATATGATGAAATTTGATAAGAATTTGGGTAAATTCTTATCAAAGCCAAACTGAAACAATTTTCACCCACCTCTATTGTCACCCTCATAGGCTTCCTCCCCCCCCAAAAAACACTTCTGCCAGGCATCACCTCTTCTCTCCCAGGCTCTTCTTCTCACATTTCAGGGTTGGAGGTTCTGGAGACCTGACTGGCCACCCTATATGCATCGTTCACCTGGAAACAGATTTTGAGAGAAAAGGCTTACTTCCACTAGCTTACTGTAAATTTGACATTGAATGCAGATGGGTGTAACTTTCCCTGCATGGTTTCAGAGCTGAGAGTGAAATGGCCGACTGAGAGCTAAGGTGCACGCTACGTTAAAAACACAGCGTGAAGGTGGTCTTCACTTTTTAAGCATGTGAGGCCCTCATCCAAACTGGGACCCCTGTGCGCAGGTAGAGGAAGTTTACATCTTCCCATCCAGCCATTTCCCCCCTCTAAGTTCAACTCCCACCCCATGTACGCAGTGGCTAACAGAAGAAAAACTTCCATTGGCACCAGTGGAAGTTTTCTTCTTTTAGTCCCTCCATGTGTGGGGATCACATTTAGAAGGGGAAGTGACTGGGTAGATAGGTTTAAAATTTCCCCAAGGCATGCCATGGTATTAATCTGGATGAGGGCCCCATGTATATCTATGGAGGTAAAAAAAAAAATGGTGATCAGCTGCAGGTTAGGTATTTAACATAGTGTGTACTTTAGCCTTGAGGACCATGCTTGATACGAACATGCTGATATGGGTCACTTTCTCACAATTGTTTTTTGCTTTGTTTGTTTTTACTGAAAGCAGCCTTGGAAGGCTGTAAAGTTGATCACAGGAGCACGGAGGGCTGCGGCTGCTTTTCAGTAAAAAAAACAAAGTCTAATAGTAGGGGAAATGTTCCATACATCAGCACATAGCAAATTGTTTGGCCCTTAGTCAGCAGCTTTACTCTCAGCTCTGAATGGCATGAGTTGTTTCTCCAACCCAGCAGGTCAGATTTTCAGCAGATAATATACTCCAGCAGGTGAACTGTGACTGCCTTATCAGCCTTCCTGTAGGGCTTTCCTGCCCTTTCGCATGAACCTGGCCTGCTGCAAGCTATTTGAATTCTACCTCCTTGAAGAAAACATGCCTACTGTGAAACTTCAAGGCTGTCCAGTAATCACAAGAATGAAAAATAATCCATGTGCTAGTTTCTACTGGAGGTGTGGTGGGTGAGAGTAGCAATCTCATAGGGTTGTTGTGAGGATAACATGTTGACCCAGTTTGAGCCCTAAAGGTGGATGGCAGAATCTAAAACTAGAAGCCTGTTGTTGAGGCAACTAGAATATATCAGAGCAACTAGACATCTGTTATTGAGGGCTTCTTCACACATTATGCATTTTATGTGGATACATTAAAACTGCTTTCCCCAACCTGATGGCCTCCAGATGTATTGAACTACAAATCCAAAAATCCCCAGTATTAAAAAAAAAATAAGTTGCAAGTCCACCTCACTGTGACCTATGGATGCAGAAAATGCAGGTTGAATCCCAAAGAGTCATGATTGTCTCCAGTTCTCCGGCATGTGTAAAGATAGCGCAAAGCAGGGCAGGGCAGAGTGGGGGCCAATGGGGCCAATTGGCCTGCGGTCCATGATTTTGAGGGGGCACTCCGATGAGGAGGTCCCTCCCTAGCTTACGCTACTGCTTCCGTAAGTGTAAGCCTGATCTTCGGGGTATCAAAAAATACTTGGATACCTTTGAATGTGTACTGATGTCAGCCATTTGGGTTAAAGTTCTCACAATGATCCATGAGGTCAACTTGGTAGTAGAATCTCGTGATGCCACATTAGATGTGGAAAGGGACAACATTGATCAACTGCAGGCAGATATCCTGAAACTGAGAGAGAAATGGAACGATATACTTAAAGAAGCACGGCTTGTGGCAAGCAAAATTGATGGTGTGCCAGATTCTTTTTCTACTCGCAGGGGGTACCCAACTCAAGAGGATGCCGAAAATTACTTCAGGGTGAATGTGTTCTTCAACATAATTGACATTGTTATCGATGGCCTCTCATGTCGTTTTTCTGCAATCAAGGACATTTGTGGACTTTTTGATTTTTTGTGGCACTCTAAGCAGCTAAATGAGAATGAGCTGTCACAAAAAGCTATTTGGTTTCAGCTGCGATACCAAAGTAATATTTCAACTGACATTCAGAGTGAAATGCTTCTTCTGAAAATAATTTTTGATGTGAATTTCAAAATCGATGGTGATTTACTGAAGAAAATTTATGGCAAAATATTGAACTTGGGACTGGGCAATGTTTTCCCAAATGTCCTCATCGCGTTGTGCATTTTTCTGACATTGCCAGCAACAGTGGCCTCTAATGAGAGGAGCTTCAGTGTCCTAAAACGTATCAAGTCATACTTTCAGTCCACAATGGTGCAAGAGTGTTTGAATGGACTAGCAGTGTTGAACATTCACAGTGACAAGGCAAAGCTGCTTGCTTTTTCTGTTGTTATTGATGAATTTGCCCAAAGGAAAGCATGTAAAGCAGTTCTGAAGGTGAAGAAGTGATGTCTTGCATCTTGAATAAAAATGCTTCCCATTACCTTTTTTATAAATCGTTCTAGTTCATAGATGTATTTAGCACTGAATCAGTGCCGCTGATTAAAAAATACTTAATGAGCAGTTTGAAATGGGGGGCACACACTTCCCAAGGGGCCTGGGCATATGACCAGCTCTACAGGGCCCTGGCGCAAAGCATTTAGTTACGCCATGTGTCATGTATAAAGCAGCTGTAAGAAGTAGGAGAGTATATATTTATGTGTGTTTCACAACATTTATTTGTTTCCTTATTACAGTTGTATCCTGGCTTTTCTGCAAGGAACAATGGTGCATATAGTTTTCTACCCCCTTTTTTGCCTCACAACAACCTCATAAAACAAAATGAGGATTGTGAGAAGTCAGTAAAGTCAATCTGCTTCTTTTATTTTCGCTGCTTGGTGCTGAAGTCAATTTGAAATGCATCTTGAGTCTCTGAATCTTTTTTTATCTTTCCATGTGCCAGCGATGGAGTTATATAGTATCTACTTGTGTCCTTCTCAAGCCTCTGTCCAGAATTAGTTTGGGGTGCATGGGGGGAGGGGGAAGGGGCATTCAAGTACCTTGGCATTGCTTCAAGCTAAAGAACTTAAGCAAAGGAACCAGTTGAGCAGTCAGCTCCTGTTCGAGAAGATGTGAGTATATGGGATGAGCTAAGAGACTTTGAAAGAGCTCTTGTCTCCATCCCTCACAATGTCTGCAGCTAATTCTTGTCCAGCTCCAGGATTTTAGAATGGCTCTGCTCTGCAGCTTCTGGGATGTTTTCAAAGGCATTTCCCTGCCTACTGCTCAATGATCAACAGAACTTTGCAAAAGAAATGTTTTTCTTCGCTGTTGTTACCCTCATGAACACTTCAGAACCACTTTGCAAGGACAGAAATCTTGCGGTTGCATGACTTCTTCACATCAAGTTGGGAATTTTACGTCAGGGAGGAAGAGGAGGAGGAGGAGGTACCAGCCAACTGGAACATCTACAAAAGCTCCCTCCAAACCTTCCACAGCTATCAGAGAGAGGATGTTTTGAAGACATTATCCTATTCTTCCAACTGAAGGTTACATGAGAAAACTGAAATAGGACAGACACGCACTCATTCAGTACGTTTCAAAAAGTATCAGCCAGTTCATGCTAAGCCCGTGGCACAGCTTGTCCCCTGCTTTTCATGGATACAGTGAAACCTACATTGGGGAGGGGGGGAACATGGCTTAACTTAGATGCTTCTTTTGCTATCCCATTTGTTTCATTCATAGCACTACTGAAACCATCTCCTTTGAGCAAGACCAAGGGTACTAATGGAATCAAGGCTTCATCTGACTCTCTTTTCCCAAAGCACCTGACATCACACCATCAGCCCACCTGAATGTGTAAGAGCTTATTGCATTTTTATTTTTAAAAGAGTAACAAGTACCTCAACACCCATGCCTGGAAGAAAAATAAAATCTTAGGTTCAAAAGCTTGTTGTGCATATGTTAGTCTGATTTTTTTAAAAAGATCCAAATCCTTGCTTTAAAAAAAATAAATCCAAATCCTTGCTAGGTTATTTTTTAAAATAGAAAGTGACAATGGAATCAGTTTCTCAAAATTATTTCCCCTTGAAATTACCAGACTGCTTTCCTTTTGCAGAGGTGGAATTTCCTCCATCCCAGAAAATTATTCTTGGGCTCTTTAGCTCTTATTGCAAGAAAATAGAACTCGATTCAAGTTCCAGGCAAAACAAAATAATCTGAATCCATTATAGTTGCAGCTTGCAACTGGTAGCAGTCCTTTTCATCACTACAGCCAACTGTGCTGCTTTCCAAGTAAAATCTGACCTGTTGACCAAAATATGAGGTGTTGACTGAATTGGTATGGACGTGACTTTGCAGTGAAGACTGGACTCTCTGTACCACATACCCATATTTTCTTAAACTGTGCTTCTGGACCCATTGGGCTGTGAATCATTCCTCCCTGCCTAAATCCGTAGACTTAAAGTCACATTTTAGCATTCAAAATCTGATTCAGCAAATTCAGCTTCAGTCGGGGTTGAAAAAAGCCAATCCCACTTGAAAAATTATCTGTGCTGCCCTTAAGCATGCAAATTAATTAAGCTTGGAGTTTCAAGTTGAAGGTGGAAGTCCTTGAAGGCATGAGCTAGATAATTTGTAACTTCTCGCTTTCATTAATGCATCCACTGTGGTCTGGAAAGTACACTTCTTCTTTCCATGTATGAGGAAACGTTCCGTGTGAGTCTGTCTTGCATTGTGTGTGTTGTTGTGCAATATTGCCATTAGAGGGGTGTGGGTGGGTGTATATATATATATATATATATATATATATATATATGATGCAAAATATTTTATTTGTAAACTGAGCTTTTGTCTGCTTGGCCCTTGTAAAATACAACACGGGCGCTTCATAACTGGAGAACATATTAATTACGCACCTAGGGGTGCCTAATTAACACCACTTTGGCCGCTCGTTCCCTCCAAACCTCGGAGCATCACAGCTGCGGGATGGGAATGCCAAATCTAGATGGGAGCACGGGCTTTTCATCCGAAAAAGCTGCAGCGCTGGTGGCCATTTGGCCCGTCGAGCCTGCACTTTGCCCTGCCTTCCTCCGCTTCCAGTGACCAGCCCTGGGCCTCAATCTGCCCCCCGGGAAGGCTTCCAGCTTCAACCCGAAGCGAGGTTGAAGAGCAAAGGAAAAAGATGCGGTTTTGGCTGAGTTGGTGCCTGTGTCGAATAAACAACACAGCACCACTGCGCAGCTGCTAAGGGGTATAGAGGGCATATAGACAGCCTGTTAGTTACAGACATTGTACCTGCCAAACAAAATCTTAAGTTATTGAGGCACAAGCTCTTGAAGAAACTCCGCTTTGTTAACTGCCCCAGCAAACTCAGAAGGATGAGCTCATGAGCCCTTTAGACTTAAATCTGCTCAGGAAGCTAAAGATGCTTGTTTGATTCTCATTCTTTGTGGGAAAATGGAGCAGAATCTCGTATAACCTTTCACAGACTGTAGTTTGTTGAGTAAGCTCTCCATCCCTGCCCCCACTTTGCTTGTTAACTTTAAAGCAAGCAAACCTTACTGTCAGGAGTGGATACAGCTGTTTTCAGATGTGTTTTATAGGAGATGTGCTTGGCTTGTTGCCTTAGTGGTGGGTTTGGTATGAGGCACATTGCCTTGCTTCCGTGAAGTTTTGTGCACCCTGGGTCTTGGATGAGCTCCTGCTGGTTTTACAGCGGGTGTAATGGCTGTAGTTAACGATATTTTGCATCCTCTTGACCAAAGTTCAGCTTCTTTTGGAAAACAACAAGTTACATTCAGAAGCCTTGTTTAACCACACATATCTTTTCCAATCATGGAGGAGTCCTAACTGTGTATGTGTTACTGTGCTGGAGGAGGGTGCATTTTCTCCTGACATATAATAAGAACAAATATACTAATCCTAGCCTTTGGGGGTGGACAGTGCTATCTCAAATGTGTGGTGGCAGTATACCTATTGACACTCATCCTACATATCTGAGTGGTGAGACGTTGCAGTGGGGTGAAGCACTTACCTGGGCTTAGTTCCCCTTGAGAGAAAGCAACTGGAGGTTTATGGCATTTTGTAATATTTGACTTTATAAACTTACAGGCTGAGTATAGGTGGAGGCAGACGACTAAAACAGCCCTGGGGAAAAGGTGGAATATAATAATAATAATAATAATAATAATAATAATAATAATAATAATACATTTCAGTGGGCAGTCAACATCCACTATTCTTGCATTTGATCTCCAGGGATACATAGCTAACTCTCCAAAATGTATGTGTGTACAAAGCCCAAATTCCACTCTCTCTGTATCCCTCTTTGTCAAAAACTGCAATCTATTGGGTCATTTCTACACATACACAGACCTAGATTACATCATTCTTAGGTAGTGGTGGGAAGAAAGGCATGTCCCCTTTTCAGTTATTTCCTAGTCATTCAGGGCTTCGTCAAACATGCTATTTATAGTATGCTCCATTTCTGGTCACTGACAGAAGTTTCCTTGTCAATTAAATGACGCTGTAAACAAACAGGACTTCTCCCGTGGCTTCCCCTACTTATTCCATTGTAAAATAGATCAGAGAAAAGCTGGAACAAACCCTTAATGGCACAAAATGAGCAGTGTGTAAAGCTGGCATTGCATTGCTATGAAGTTGCCAAAGAAGGGAGGAAGGACTTTAAACAGAGGGAGAAGAGGGTAAAATGCCTCCCTGCAACAAAGGGAAGCGGATCTGATCTCCATGAGTCTACTCGAAAGTAAGTCCCATTTGGTTCAATGGGGCTTACTCCCAAGTAAGTGTGCCGACGGACACTCCCAGAAGACTTAAGGAAAATAGTTGAACAATGCACTCCCATGGAAACATATCTCCAGAATATCCTAGCTATTAACACTCCATTGTCAGATCCAAGACTCCAGCCAGATATTGCTCAAGGCAACCCACAGTGAGAGTGCTATTCGTAGAAATGGATAAGACTTGGCTGGTAAAATAGATGTGGTGATTTATTTTATTGGACCAACGTCTGTTCATGTCTAGTGTGTGTACACTTCCAGATTATAATAAAAGTCTTCATCAGGCATATACAAAAAAAGGGTTGGTTACTTTTTCTGTTCTATCTGAGCATCAATTAACCATTAATCTGTGTGGTGAAGAGTTGAGGAATTAAGGATGTAATCCTATGCATGTTTAGACAGGGAAACTGTCTAAACATGCATAGGATTGCTCCTTTAAAAACATATGCATATTCAGATGCATAAAGAAGATAACTGAGAATTTGCAGAAGTGTGTTAGTCTGTTGCAGTAAAAACAACAAAGAGGCTTGTGGGACCCTAAAGACTAACACGTTTATTCTAGCACAAACCTTTGCGGGCACTATCCATTTCATCCAGAGAAGATATCATTTGCCTAATTTTCTGCACTTATGTGTTCTGCGTAGGTCTTTAAAGCCTATGAAATCTCTTTGCTAAAATTTAATAGACCCCAAATATGTGGGCACAGAAATCTAGCGGCAAGACAGAAATTGAGGGAAATCGCACAGCATTTTTTCCTGCAGGATGTCTTGAATATTACAGGCTTAAGAGAAGCAGCCGAGTGCTTGCTGGATTCTGTAGCCTGTAATGCAGAGGTGTGGAATCTCTTTCAGCCAGAGGGCTGAATTCGGTTTCCAGTGGTGGGAAAACAAATACAACCATATCATAGCTTAAAGCTCTTGCTGCCAGTAACTGGGCCTCAGGAAAGTCATTTCAACCTTTTAGAATGGGGGGAACGGACATGAAAAAGCCGTAAAACCACCCAGTGATCTCAGGCAGTCCTGAGAAAGAGGATGGGGCCAGGAGAATGGGACATGGCTATCCTGCTGTAATGCTTACACTATATTTCTTACATACATGTCATATTTCAATACTTTGCGTGTTTTTTTTAAGGTGTGCGCCTTGTTTGGTCTTAAAAACACATGCGATGATATACAAGTTACAACAGGGAACAGTGATAGCCTGTGGCTCCTTATGAAATGTATGTATGGTAGAAAACACGTGCTTGCTTCCATGAAACTTGCAAAACAGCCTCAGGATTTACGTTCTCTATGTTTGCTGATGCATTCTTGTAAATATTTCTCAACTTGTAAATAACACATTTTCACAACAAGCCCATATATTCCAGTGCTCTCTCCTCCAAAGGAAGCGGACTTTTGCAAAGGCCAATATGATGTCCTGTAGTTTGGGAAATGGGGGAGGGGGGATCATCTATCGCTCTCAAACTCCAGAACACCAGAAACAGAAAGGAGATCTCTGTGTGATCAATTGAATGTATTTTCTCACCACTACCACACCCTGGGTATATTTTATTTTATTTTTTACCTTTAAAGAATCATCATGCTTTTCCTCAAGCAGGAACCTCCAACTGTGAGAAGACTGGGGATTTTCCACTGCTCCCTTGTCTTTGGAAATGATCCACGTTGTTTCCCAGTTCCTCCTTTGTAGATGGTAAGCCCAAAGAATGTGCATTCGGTGACCTGATTCTAGTTGCTGCACATATTAACACTAATTCAATAGCCTACTTAGAATTAAAAGGCGAGTTCGCACATCACTTTATAAGCTACACACAGTCACTTAATAGCCCATTGTGCCCTGTCACATGATTGAACAAATAAGCCACTGTGCATTTTTAATTTTGTTACCCTCTCTCCTCCTCCCTCTGTAGTCCTGCTTGGGCAGCCAGGTATCATAGCTTCCTCTGCAGTGGAAAACATATCCTGTTGTCCCTCACGCCACCACTACATCACCTGTCTGCCTTCGATTGTTCTGCTTCGTGAGAGAAGGCCTCTTCTGACTCCTGGGGGCTGTCTTGACAATGATGCATTGGTGCTGCGAGCCCCCAAAACCCATGCTTACCCTCCTGTGGGGTTGTCCCCACGTAAAGGAGCGATAGCGGGGCCTGCGTCCATAGAGGAGCTGCCGCTGCCCCATACACCACGGCACAGCTGCGCGCCGCTACGGAAAGGCTGCTGCATGTCTGCCTGGCCCTCCCCCTTCCCTGGGGAAACAAACAGCGCAATGTGTATAGAGCCCCCCGTTGATGGCTGGACAGGCAGGAAGGGTCCTCATCCCGGCCCAGGCAGGCAGGTGCGCTCCTCACCGAATTCCTCACAGCCTCTTAAGCTGAGCGGCTGGAGGACGAGGCAATCAGCAGGGAAAACGGAGGGTTACAAGGCAGATCAGCTGTGTGCGGAGATGGCCCAGCTGACAACTCCCGGTAAACGCTTTGAGGTGGTAGGCTGCCAAGAGTTCCCTGGCCGGCTTCCCACCTGGCTTGATTGGGAAACATGTGACAGTAGTGGGGGGAGTGGGAGGGAGTCCTCAGCTGTGCTGGGGAGATGGGAAAGCAGCAGATGGCGACCAATCAGGGGTCAGCATTCGCCTAGCCATGCCTCTGCCATGACCCCAGAGCACAGCAACAGGGTCAAACTTTTATATTTATTTATTTGGAGGAATTCTGTGGGATGGCTCCGTAATGGCTGCTGCATCATACAAATGGCCTAGTGCCACTGCGGAGCCGCCCTGGGGCTTTCCTCTTGTCAAGACAAGCTCCTGGTCTTAAACAAGTGATTTATAGCATGTTCGTGATTGGTCACTCATGGAAGTTTCTGGGACATTTTGATGATGTCACGAGCCTCCTGCATGTCTCCCGTTCCTTCCCTTGGTTATTCCGTAAAACACACACACACACACACACACACACACACACACACACACCACCTCAGATATCCTGATTCCTCTGAAGTATATCGGGATTTCCTACTGTGTGCAGCCAAAGTTGTGCTACAAAACACCCACTGGAGGGCACTGTCGCATTCAAGTATACGAGTATTTTCAGTTACAGACCATGTGGTCACCCCTCTCCTCCCTTCCCGTGTAATTCAGCTCATTACAATTGCGGAAGAGAAGGAAGAAACAATCTAAAGAAGCTCTTACACACATTTAGGGTGCAATCCTATGCATGTTTTGACAGAAAAGTCTTACTACTGGCTGGGGAGCACTGCAAATTGCAGAACGTTTTTCTGTCCAAATAGGCATTAGGATCACGCCTTTATATGTGCAAATCAAATGCTGGATCTGCCCTGGGTTTTGCTCTTCTCCCTCATGCTTTTGTCAGGCTGCTTTAGCCACCAGACAAGGAATTTGTTGACGCTCCCTAACCCTGAGCACTTGTTTCCTGCGGAGGCTGGAGCAGCGCTGGCATTTTAAAGCAGGCTCTTCCTCCTCCTTTGCCTGCTGCTGCTGTTGCTGTTCCTCAGGTACCTCCAGGGAGCCCAGGAGCAGGGCAAGAAGGGTGAGGGGACTGCAGGGGGTAACGCGGCAGTGGAGGAGATCAGCGGTGGCAGGACCCGGTAGGTCCGGGCTGGTTTTTTTTTGGGGGGGTGACTTGGTGGGGGCGGGTTGTTTCGGGTGGGGGGGGTGGCGGGGGGTGTCTGCTTGTTAGCCATATGGCGGGCAGCCTTTTTAATTTTTTTATTTTATGTTGGGGGGGGAGCTGCTTTGGGTCCCCTCCACAAGGATTCGCTTTTGCACCTGGTTAAGTGATTATGCGCTTCATCGCTGAAGCGCATTTACGCCTAATACCTCTGCACGAGAGGCAGGCAGGGAGGGGGGAGGGGGGAGGGGGTAGGTAGGGCGGGCGGGCGCCTGTCTCTTTAAGGCAGGTCCCTGCGGGTTGTTATGCTGGAGAGCGAAGGAACTGACGGGGCGATTGAATGAAACGGAGCAAGGGGGGGGGGAACAGGCCAAGAAAAAGGGAAAAGGGAGCTGGAAGACGGAGAGCGAGAGCGAGAGGTCAGCAGGAGCCCAGTAGGAGTGGAGCCAGGAGCCGAGCGGGGGAGCCAGCAGCAGCAGCAGCAGCAGCAGCAGCAGCAGCAGCACTCGGGAGGCAGGGCGCATGGGGGGGGGGGAACAGGGCAAGAAAGAGATCAGCGGGAGCCCGGTAGGAGCGGAGCCAGGAGCCGAGCGGGGGAGCCAGCAGCAGCTGCAGCAGCAGCAGCAGCACTCGGGAGGCAGGGCGCCGGCTTCATATCCCGCCGCAAAATAAAACTCGCTATTTAACGCGCATTCAATAATGCGCACAATCGGAGGGATAGCGCGCCTCTACGCCCGATTTGCGCTCCCTCCTTGTAGAGGTACATTTTTTTAAGCGCTTTGAAAGAGCTTTAACCCTCTCTTGTAGAGGCAGCCAGGGTGGGGTGGCCATTTTGGACCAGGATTTTGCTTTCCAAAATCTGGTCACCCTACCGTACAGCACCATCTAGATATTATCTACTCAGGTCTAAGCGTCACTGAGGTCAAGGGGGCTTCACTCCGAGGCAAGTCGGGTACAGGATAGCAGCCCAGACTGACCAACCTCAAGTGCTGAAGACAAAAGCAGAAGGAAACCAAACTGCCCCCTTGATCTCACTGAGATGTGGGGGAGGCTGACAATCCGTAGAACCTATCTAAGGCCAGCGTGCTGCTGAGAGAGGCTTTGTAGTGTTCCAAGTAACCTTGACAGAAGAGGAAGAAAACATCTCTGTGACATAGAGCGAGTGTGTATATCTTGGACCACCATCCACCCAGAGACAGCATTTCACAAGCAGCCACCCAATGAGCCCGTGTTCCAGTAAACAACATGAGACAAAGATTTGAGCAGCCCAGGGCTGTCCAGATCCTTTAAGAAAGGGGGTGGGGGAAGGGGGTGGGGACGAGAGGAGACAAAATGTCCATTTGGAACACATCCATCTTCTCAACCCCAGCCTGGGTATCAAATGAGCAAGCAGTTTTAAGTTCACTGGAGGACAATCTCAGGAGTGAGTCGGTTCTCTCCCCCTGTGCATTAAAGAAGAAATGGGGGAGGGGGGAGATTGCCAAGTTTTCAATCTGCCACTGTGGCTGTGCCTTTAACAGGAACTTGAGGTACAGACAGCTTAATATAATAACATCTCTAAGCAGTTTACAAATAAGAGTAACACTCTTATTTAACATGCACTATTTAAAAACTATTGGAACTAGTACTGTGCTGAAACCCTAACCCTGCCCTTTTTATGTTTCCTTGCATTTTTCTGCCTCTTTTGCAGAAATTTTGAGAAATATCTCAAGGTGCAGGGCTTCAGTGCATACCTTACTATAAGTAGGGTGACCCTAGGAAAAGGAGGACCGGGGGGAGGGGGCTCCTGTATCTTTGACAGTTGTATAGAAAGGGTAATTTCAACAGGGGGTCATTTTTATGCATGCAGCACCTGGTGAAATCCCCTCTTCACCACAACAGTTAAAGCTGCAGGAGCCCTGCCCTCTTAACCAGATACAAAAGGCGTTCACATCTAATCTTTATGCTTCAAGTTTTATCCGGCTCTGTTCTTGTAGCCTCTCTGGTTTCTGGAGCTTTCTGAAAAGCCCCCTGCACTAGAGGACTTAGCCAGGGCTTCCTCCCTGCCTGCTGAATGCCTGAAAGCTGAGGGAGGCATTTGGGGTTTAGTTTTGTTGAAGAAGAAATCCTCACTCAGCTTTCAGGCATTCAGCAAAATTGGAAACCCCGGAGGGCGGGCGGGCTGGTTAAGTCCTCTAGGGGGCTTTTCAAGAAAGCTCAAGCGGCTGGAGAGGCTGCAAGTATAGAGTGAGATAACAAATAGTCAAATAAAGAGGACCCACCCACCCAGCCACCTCCTTACAGCGAGGAGGGAAGCGCTGAAGAAGACCTGCACCCTGAGACATTTCTCCAAAATGCAGATTCTTTCCCACAATGTTGGGGTGCAATTTATTCCCCCCCCCCCCCGCCAATGGTCAAAAACAAATAGCTTGAAAAATTCATCGCAATGCCAATTGCAACTACGATAATTATAAACGGCAATGCAAAAACAGTGAAATGAGCAGCATCATGATTAATTACAAGCCAGAGAAATCATGTTTATCTCTTTAGGCAGAGCGACAACTGCCTCAGGCAGCTGCTTTGGGGTGTCATCATGAAAGGGCAGCAACGATGCTTCCAGATGGGGGGATTGTTTCTGCCCCCCCCACCCCCCACCCACCCCACCCACCCCAACAAAAGAGAAGAAAAGAAAGAAAGAAAGAAAGAAAGAAAGAAAGAAAGAAAGACCCTCCAGAGAAAGCTTACATTCCAGTGAATGCAAAGTGCTGTTTTGGCCTTGGAGATTTATTTGTCTTTGTGTGTAGCTTGGCTCATTTCCTTGCATAATTTAAATTGGCTTGGTATTGCTAGGGCAACCAGATTCTCATGGAGGGGCGAGAAAAGCTGCAGCCACTGAAATTCTCTGTTGGACATTACTCTTAAAGGTGCAGGAGCCTTGTCCTCTTTAGCATCTGTTTATCTCTGCCTTCCCCAACCTGGTGCCCTCCAGATGTTTGTGCTACAACTGCCAGCATTCATGACCGTTGGCCATTTGGAAGCCACCAGGTCAGGGCAGGCTGGTGTCTCTTAATGACCGTATTGCTATTTCTAGGCTTTGTTCTGGTATTGAAGCTGAAAAGCATCACCATATTCATTGGGTTGGCAACCGAGAGGCTTCTTTACATGTTAGTAGTGTGTTGAGGGTGTGTGTGGAATTCTACCCAACCACAGTGTTACAGATTTCCTGACCACAATGTTCAAGATAATGGGAGAAGCCACCTTTCATTGAGTTTTCACTTCTGGTAAGATGAGGATCTCAAGCGATTTTTATTGAGTTAACAGCTGGTCAAAGTGAGCTTATACCCCCTAAAAGGAAGACTGCTGCAGGAGGTATATAGTTGAAGGGGGTGGGGGGAAAGATGAGAGACACGGATAAGCTCTTTGAATGAATGTTAAACAGCAGGATTGAAAGGGGGCAGCAGATACTGGAGGCATAGTTGTTGAATATCTGGAGCTCAAGACCAGAGACAAGAGAATCCAGGGTACTAGAGAGATTTGACTGAGCCCCTGATTCATGATCTGACCTCGGCCTTGATACAGAAAGTGAGCTGCATCTCCCACTCAGCTCCAAGGAAAAAGAGGGCAGCAAGATAGAAAAATAAAAGGCTTTTTGGCTATGTAGTGATGTCCTGGAGGTTAAATAAAATACTTAAAGATGCACTGCCCTTGGTCTGAACAGAGGAGAATGGTTCAGCCTCTGGCCAGGCTGGCACATTCCAAACTGGTTCATACCTAATGATAAGCCAGAGTGCAGGGCATTGTTGAAATGTAGTTTGCCTCTATCCACCTGCGTCACCCCAAGACTCTGTGCTGCCCCCACTTCATTCATATGTCAAGTCATCCCTCTCGGCCTTGCTTGCAACTTGGCATTCTGTTGAGCTGTCAATTCATTCTCTAAAATTTCACCTGTTCCTGGACTCTAACCTTGGACAGTCTGCAAGGGAAATTGCGAAGGTGAAAAGGAATTCTGCAGAGTCAGTACTGATGTATGGGGCAAGGGGTAATTCTAGGGCAATCAGTGTCCATAAAAGCTGCAATGCCTTGGAATAGAAATCTTGCTAGTTATTTTTCTTTCATGCAGAGGCCTTGTTTATAAAATCTTGAATTCCTGCACCTTCACTTTTGTTCACAAGCTAGGTTGCCAACTTTTTCCTCAGGAGATAGAATTGAGGAACGCTTCCAAAATCCTCTTAATCAAATTTCTCATGGAACTTTCAGTTCTGGAATACTATGCATTAGGAATCCTCCATTTTCCTTTTATTTCCAAATTTTGTACAAAGCACACTGAATACACAGTTTACTGTGGCTTTCAGGGTTCATTGATACTTCCCCTCGCTCATCTATATTACTAATGAAAATGTACATGCATGATGATGATGATGATGGAATGTTGGTGTGATTGTGACTTCCATCACACCTAATATTTCCCCCTGGTTTGCCTCTGGGGGTTTTTTACCAGCGCATCAAGCTTATGATCCTTTTCACCTGAATAAGCTGCTCTTTCACTCCTTCACTCCTTTGCTCTTCTGCTCCACTCCACTCCAGTCCACCCCTCCCCATCTCTTTCTCCCTCCAGTCAGGCCCTGGCAGATGAGTTCTTCAACCAGACTGCCTTTCTCCTGGGCAAAAAATGGAACGACCATTTAGTCTGGCTCTTTGGGAGCATTGAGGGAGTACAATCCTGTCTCTGCAGAGATTCAGGTGTTGTATGATTTTTAAAAAATGCTTTGGAGCCTGGGATGCAAGGTTTGGGTTTTGTATTGAGGCTTGGGCCCCCTCTACAAGATTTCGCTTTGATGCCCGGGTCCCCGATTATGCGCATCTCCTGACAATCACTTTTACGCTTAATACCTATATACGAGAGGCATTGAAGCACATTACTGGCTGTATGAAACTCACTTTAAAGTTGTTGACATGCATGCAAATGTTGCTGAAAGTAATGTGCTTTGTCACAAAAAACAGCCCAAACAGGTTTTGCACCCTTATTCTCCCCGCCTATCTTCCGCCTTTGGTTACCTAGGTTACCTGCCGGGAATGATGTGGTTAACCTGTTCGGATACCTCTCCCCCCCCCCCTTTTGCCCGATTGCCATTTGAACTGAACTGCTCAGGAGTAAATGGGAATGTGCCTCATAAGTTTCCCCCTCCAGCACCCTTTGAAAACTTATTTATAGTCAGGGCTGCCTCTCTCTCCCCCCATTTTGTCCAATTGCCATTTGAACTGAACTGCTCAGGAGTAAATGGGAATGTGCCTCACGCGCACACACACCAAAACAAATGGGGGATGTTGCTTTGTTCCTTCCCCCTCCTCTTCCCAGTGAGCACACACACACACATACACAGCTCATGTCAGGAACCCTGCAAGAAGCGAGGGGATGATATGTCTAAGCTGATTGCTAATTATGCGCATATCCTTTTGATAAGGATTTTTTGATCTGGGCATTGATATAAAATCAAAATCTAAATTCTGGTTTCCCTCAAGCCTCAAAGAAATGTTTCAAGAGGAAGCAGAGACACTTAACACTATACCAGGCTAAAGTTCACACACCTCACATTCTAGCATTTCAATGAAAGAACACAGAATACCATAACCTAAAACATCCTTTCCTGATAACAAGTCTCACAAGCTCATTCTCCAAATGGTGTTGTAAATTAAACATGACTCAACGACCTATAATGTAAACCTATAATGTAAACATTTTCAGATTCTTCCCAAGAAAAGCTGGCCATTAGATGAAACCAAACACCACCAAGTATCAGTAATCGAAGGTTATCAGGATGCAATAAATTACATTGAGGCGTCAAATGCCTGTGTCGTATTTCAACAACTCTTGGTCTGGGAAGCCAGCCAACCTCCTTATCTAAGAATGTCTGGGAAGGACGCCAGCACTTATTTGTTTGAAGGGTTTTTATTTGTATTCAAAAAGTCCATTTACCAAAGCCAGGGTCACGCCAGAAGTTCAGTCAGTCCAAATATCGAAGCTGAAGGTCAAACCAGGTTTTACAGCAGTCCAAGGTCCAAAGCAATCAGTCAAGCCGGGTGTTCAGTCTACAGGTTCCAATCCAGAAGTATGCAGGGTGTCAAGAGCCAAATACGTCGGTTGTTCTCAACGAATCTTTGCTTATGCCTTCACCCATTTTATCTTCGCTTGAGCCTCTCCACAGCCGTGTGCTATTCCTTCGTTATCTTATTTAAGGCTTGCGTCAGCTGTGCTCTGTTTTCGTAATCTCATGCTGCGTCTTGTGGGACGAGCTTGCTCCGCACGTTTGAGCTGCCGCCTTTGCTGGGGAGTTACCGGACAAACCCCTTCAGGCCCCGAATCTTCCTCGTTAGAAACAGGGGGTGGGAGAGGGTGGCTTTCCTGGGGCTCTTCTGAGGAACCTCCATGCCGTTCCTCCTCCTCCGGTAAGTCCAGGGAAATGGGTAAAGCTGCAGTTTCTGCCCCTTCTTCCTCCTCAGAGGAAAATTCTTCAGACTGCCTCATGACAGCCTGGGATATTGTTTTATTATGGTTTAGGAAATAGTTTAGTTGAAACATTTATTGACATGTAGTCCATCACAGGAGGGAGGGGGTGAGTGGTATGTGACATCAAAGCCTGAAACAGAGATAAAATGAAACAGTTTTGCCTTCGTGATTCAGAGAGCTTTGGTACTACCCATATGCCACATCTCTCTCCTGCGTACGTTGTATTGAATAAACCTGTTGGATCAGACTTTGCCTGTTCCTGGTGATTCTTCAACTCGAGGATTAGGAAAATTTCCTTAACACTTCCTACCCCCGTGTCTCCATGAATGAGATATTCCATCAGGGGAGTTAAAATAAACTTTATTTTCAGTTAACATTGGGTCTCATCTTCCTGGAGCTTCCATCCAGAGAGACGGAGAACAAAGAGGAAGTTGCCAGGAGGAGACAGGAAATAAAACTAAATGAAAAGGTGGGAGGTTTTCCCAGCGAAGGGTCAGCTCTATGCATGACATCAAGACCATCTGATCGTTAATGCGCCTCCTCACAAAATTGTTTACATGGACATAAGGTGCTCTTACTCCTGCAGTAACTTAAAAGCCGCTATTTAATACGCATTCAAAAATGCGAATAATCAGAGATAAAACGTGCCTGGACATTTTGCGCTCCGCTCTTGTAGAGGTAAATTTGGTAATGCACCTTGAAAGAGCTTTAAATCGCTCTTGTAAAGGCATCCTTGGAGCCGGCTGCTGGGAGAGATTGTTTTTCCCTGCCAGGACCTGATGCAATCCATTCAAACCCCTAGTTCCTTTAAAACTACACAGAGGCTTAGGGCGCATTAAATGCATTTAGGGAAAATAATCCAGACCTTTAGCATTCTTCTAGGAAAGGCTGGGGAAGAGGCGGGAGGGGGGGTCAGCAGGACAAGTACAGTGTCATGTGAGTACCGTGCTGCAAATCCGCACACCATGCCTACTGAGAGTGTACTAAATTGCAGGTGTGGTGGAGCTCTGTATGTATGATTGCATCAAGATCTTTTTTTAAAAAAATCAGTATTAAAACAACTTTACAAACCATTTTAACACAACTTCATGGGTAAGTATACCAAATCATACATAATATAATACATTTTTGTTATGATGTTTTCAACTTCAGCAAGAAAGGTACAGAAAGATACCAAAAAAATTAAAACATATAATTCTTTTTCTTTGCTCATGCAGGTAAATTCAATTTATTATTAATATACCCCCCCTTATTCATTGAAACCACAAGTTTTTAAAGGTAGCTGGAACTTGTTGCATCATCTTGATTTGTGTATTTAATAAAGTCCCACCAATCAGCAGTGATTGTTTCCCTTTTTTTTCTGTCCCCTTGACAACCTTATTTTTTGTATTAGTTTTTCTGATAGTGCAAGCTCCCATACTATATGGTACCATTTTTGTATCATCAATCCTGTTGCATTTTTCCAGCATCTAGCTACTAACAATTTGACTGCTATCAGCAAAAATCCTATTAAAGTATTTCTTAGTAAAGGTTCATTGGTATATCTTTGAATATGTGTAAAAGGGCTAATTCCGGGGTCGCATTAACTTCTGCTCCAATTATATTAAAAATTTCATGAAAGACTTGTTTCCAGAAGTTAACAACTCCTGCACATTCCCACCACATGTGTTGAAATGAACCAACTAATCCACACTTTCGCCAACAGAGTGGTGATGGGTTCTTATCCATGCGGGCTAGCCGTACTGGAGTTATATACCACTTTTGTATTACCTTTATGGATATCGCTTTACAGAGTGCTGGGGAGGCCTTATATGGAAACTTACCCCACATAGCAGACCATTGTGCTTTTTCTATTTCTAAATTCCAATCTGTTTCCCAAATTGTACGTAGACTTTGGTGTGATCCCATATCTTTTGAGATTAATAATGAATATAGTCTCGATATCAGTTCCTTTTCTTTTTCATCCATGTTTATCATGGATAAACTGTTAGATTTCCGGTTCCCTGTTGTAATATTATTGGTTTTCTTATGAATGTGCTAATCTGACACCAAAAAAGCCAGGTTATATCTGTATTTCTTAGTTTGTCTCTCCACAAATCTCGTGGAAGAGGTTGTGCATTTTTGTAATAATCTTCTAGTCTAAATAAATTTGCCTCTTTTAATGTTTTTTTTTATTTATGGGTCTGTCATTCCTTTGAAATTGGGGATGGCCATGAAGAGATATCATCGGTGAAATTCCAGGTATGAGGCCCTCCTTCCTATATTTCCATATCTTTAAAAGTGCTTTAAGAGGTGTATTTGGGTTTTACAAGGCATTTCTGATCTCTTTTTTAATAAAGGGTATAATCTGTGGATCTGACTGTTTAAATAAAGATCTTTCTATTTATACCCATTGCTTTTCTTGTGAGTCATTCATAAAAGATAAGAGGTGTCTAAATTGATAAGCTTCATAATAAAGTTTAAGATTAGGAACTCCCCATCTTCCCTCAGCTAATGGCCTGTATCTTAATAGTTTTGGAGTACAAGGCTATTTACTTTGAAAGATAATTTTTTCAATTTTGGTTTGCCAGATCTTAAGATGTTGCATTGGGACTTCTATTGTTAGAACATAAAATAGATAAGTGAATTTAGGAATTATCATCATTTTAACTGTTGATATTCTACTTAGTAATGAAAGGTTTAAACAATTCCATCTTTTTAGGTCAATTTGCACCGACTTCCAAATTATTCCAATTTATTCCATATTATTCCAATTATTATTAAAGGTTTTGTTGATGTTTTTACTAATTTGGACTCTCAGATATCGAAAGGATGAGTTAACTAGAGGAATGCCCATTATTTTAGAAGTAGCCAATTGTGTGTTGGGGTTGACATTATAACATAATAAATCAGATTTAGAAAAAAATACTTAAGGCCAGATACATTTTGGAAAGACTCTAGTTCTTTTTTTATGGCTATTGCATCTTCTTTAGGGTGTTCTGTTACTAAAATTATAACATCTGCATATAAACTGATTAAATGAGTTTGAGCATTAATTTGAATTCCTTTAATTTGAGCATTACTTCTCAATTTGTCTGCCAGAAATTTGATAACTAATGTAAAGAGCTGCTGTTTGCAGTTCTTGCTGAGCTTCCGGTATCCATCTTGTCTGCTTTGGTTGAAGCCGTTCTGCTATTTTTTGGATCCTGTTCCCTTAGTTCAAAATAGTTTTTGATGTTGCTTTCTCTGGTTCTCTGTCTGTCTGCTGTCATTCCCCATCTAAGGCTGAGCTTTCCAATTGTTTTTGAGCTGTTTATGATTTTTCAGGGCAATTTTTTTGCATTCAGGCTGAGGAGCTCTCACCTCACACTGCCAAGCTCCGCCCCCCCTCTCTCTTTTTTTTTGTGGTGGTCTTTTACCAAAGTGAATGTGTACTTGTGTTCATGGATAAAACACTGCAAAAAAAACCCTATCATGATGTGATCGTACATACTGCTATACTATCTGGTCAAGAGGGCAGGGCTCCTGCAGCTTTTACTGTTGTGATGAAGAGGGAATATCACCAGGTGCTGCATGCATACAAATGACACCTGCTGAAATTCCCTTTTCTAAATAACTGTTAATAATACAGAGCCCTGTCCACCTTTTTATATGGTCACCCTACCTTTGTCTTTTACAACAGCATGGCATGCAGAACATAGGAGGCTGCCTTATACTGAGTCAGACCATTGGTCCATCTAGCCCAGTGTTGTTGATACTGACTAGATGGAACAACTATTAGGTGGATCCACAGTTGGCTACAGAATCGGACTCAAAGAGTGCTTATCAATGGCTCAGTCCTGGGCCCAGTGCTCTTCAACATTTTTATTCATGATTTGGATGAGGAGTTGCAGGGAATGCTTATCAAATTTGCAGGCAACACAAAATTGGGTGGGATCGCTAATACCCTGGAAGACAGAAACAAACTTCAAAGTGACCTTGATAGACTGGAGCGCTGGGCTGAAAACAAAAGAATTAAATTTAATAGGGATAAATGCCAAGTTCTACACCTAGGAAAAAGAAACCAAATGCACAGTTACAAGATGGGGGATACTTGGCTAATCAATACTACAAACAAGAAGGATCTTGGAATTGTTGTAGATCACAAGCTGAATATGAGCCAACAGTGTGATGTGGCTGCATAAAAAGCAAATGCTATTTTGGGCTACATTAATAGAAGTATAGCTTCTAAATCATGTGAAGTACTGGTTCCCCTCTATTCAGCACTGGTTAGGCCCCATCTTGAGTATTGCATCCTGTGCACCACACTTCAAGAAGGTCTGGAAGGCAACAAGGATGATTAGGGGTATGGAAACAAAGCCCTATTAGGAGAGATTGAAATAACTAGGCATGTTTAGCCTGAAAAAGAGAAGACTGAGGGGAGACATGATAGCACTCTTCAAATACTTGAAAGGTTGTCACACAGAGGAGGGCCAGGATCTCTTCTCGATCAACCCAGAATGCAGGACACGGAATAATGGGTTCAAGTTACAGAAAGCCAGATTCTAGCTGGACATCAGGAAAAACTTCCTGACTGTTAGAGCAATACGGCAATGGAACCAATGACCTAGGGAGGTGGTGGGCTCTCCCACATTAGAGGCCTTCAAGAGGCAGCTGGACAACCATCTGTCAGGGATGCTTTAAGGTAGATTCCTGCATTGAGCAGGGGGTTGGACACAATGGTCTTATAGGCCCCTTCCAACTCTACTATTCTATGATTCTATGACTGGCAGCAGCTCCCTTGGGTTTCAGGCAGGAGTTTTTCCTGCCCTACCTGAAGATACCTGGGACCTTGTGCATGCAAAGCAGATGCACTGAGCCACAGACCCTCCCTTTAAGTGGGTGAAGCTTTTTCAAGCAAGGAGATAAACGGTAGGCAATGGCTATGTGACAGGATGCTGTTAAAGGTCCAGGAGCAGAGCTGGTAAAAACACTCAGCAAACCTAGTTGAAGTGAGAGCAATGCGGCTCCTGCATAAATCAAAATTTGGCCATTCCATGGCTTGCAGGACCCTATTTGCTCAACTTTTCAACTCTGAAGTTTTGGCAGAGAACCATTGCAAGAAAAGATGCCAACCAACCACTTGTGTACACTTGCAAGGTTTTTTGTTTGATTAAAAAGAAAGAAAAGCTTTCTACGTATTTGATCTTCCTTCTGCACCGTTTGAGCTCTTGCCTAGCTGCCTTTTCTTGTGCTCCTGGGAGATTGGACAGAGCATTGTTCCCAAGCTCAGCATACAGCCCGGGACAAGAACTGAGCGTCCTGTGCATTGCACTTGCACAGATGTCCCATGATCCTTTGCTACCTCACTTGTCCTCCATTCCCGCCCACTCCACTCCCTTACCCTTTTAAAATCACTGAGCTAGAAACAAACATGGAGAACAAATAAAGAGTTTGCCAATTCTTACCCCCACTGAGAAATGGGTAGCTTTGCACATTCAGTGTACAGGGAGAAAGAGTTCTCCTGTGGCATTTATGCTAAGGGAATGTCTAGTAATCTGACAACAAGGGCCTGGCATAATTCAGATCTCCGACACTTGAGCAGAGACTCCAAGGTAGAGCAGATATATATAGATGTAGCTCAGGTGGAACCCCAGTTTTTCCAAGCAGGCCTGAGTAAGACCCAGTCCAAGAGAGAGCAAACCTGAAGAAGATGATCTAATGCCTGACCCTGACCCTGACAGTGGTACCTCAAAGCCTTAGAGCCTGCATGCTCTCCTCCATCACTCACATGTGAACTCGTGGCTTGGAAGGGGTGTAGAGGGCTCAGGGCAGGGGATCCCAGAAGTAGCTACTTTTGGTTCAGCGTGCGCAATCCTCATCACCAGTGGGACATCCCATCTCCTCCTGGGTCGCTGCACGTCGTGTCCACCATTTATTTGTTTTTTTCTGGAGAAGAGCACACAAGCACTCCTCCGAAAACAGTGAGTCTTAAAAAAAAAAAAAACATGCGTGCAGGCCCTCACCCCCCCCCTCCCTGCCCTCCCGGGGGTGGCAAAACTGGTGCCACCCCCTCCCCTGTTGGGCACGGAGCCGTGCAGTAAGCTGAGCCCAGGACGGGCGGGCACATTCTTCCACAGTCCCAGGAAGTCCCTGGGACTGCAGAAGAATCGGGATTTTTCTGGTATCTCTTAACCCAGAAAAATCCCGTGCCCACCTCCCCACCCCGGGACTCCCTGTGCATCATTTTGACTCACAGGGAGCAGCCGGAGGCCATCCCAGGCATTTTGCCTGGTGTGGAAAGGGCCCAGGAGACCACTCAGTGACACTGGGAGAGTACAAGCCTTTAAGGAGCTCTGCTGGTTTCAAAATCCAGACAGTTCGCCATTAAAGGGCAGAGTTTGGGCAGTCAACAGGGCTGCTTCACTTTTTAAGAATACCGGTAGCCACTTCTGCATCACCCCCATCCCAAAAGAGGAAATGCATCACAAAGAAGGACACCCATTTGCATAAAATCTGAATCCGCTAATTTATATTGTGTATTTATATATTTCATGTATATACAAAAAATAAAATTCCTTACCATAATTTAAATGGAAATGCACTCCATCTTACCATAGTGGGAAAGACTGTGGCCAGGTGATCTGTGGACCTGCTCAATCTGTTCCCTGTGCGCATCTTGAAGGACCACTTCAAGGCCTCTCCCTGCTCTCCCCATTGTTGTCTCACTGGCTGAATTCGGACAACACTTTAGTCAATGGTGGGTTGACTAGCCAACTCACAGTTGGTTATTTTGTGGGTACTCCCCACACAACATATTCCTACACAACTGTGGGTGGTTGGGGCTGGCGTTGAGGGGACTAATAGTCAACCCAGCATTTGACTGTCACAGCCCTCCTCCCTCCCTCCTCCCTCGGTCCTCCCAGTTCTATCCCAGCAGCCTCTGCAAGTTGCACCAGTTGTAGCAGAGTGGCAGCCGCCGCTTTGGTCGCTCTTGCCGCCTGCCTCTATGGGCTTGTGTTTTAACCCACTCACCACATGCCATTAACCCACTCACCCCTCCACACAACACTTTAAACAACTGGCTTCGAGCTAAACAACTTGCAAGCCAGTTGTTTCTCTCAGTTGCTTATTTGAGCGGAATAGGATACCATCAGTAGTTTGTGAGAGGCGTGTTACCCTCCACACAACACAATAAGCAACACAACTGACGATTGTTCCCCTCCCCCTCAGTTGCTTAATGTGTTGTCCGAATGCAGCCACTGTCTGTTTCTGTTTCCAAAGCGGGACAGAGGGAGGCCTTAATCGCTGGCTTTCTTGCATTATTTTTCCCATTTCTTTTTTTAACTAGTGAAGTAGCACTATTTTTTTTTTTATGAAAACTAATGTGATGAAAACTTGAATGAATGCTTTCCCCCTACAGGAACAGAAACTGACACTGCGGCAATTTAGAGAGGCTATTCAAGAGGCAATTAAACCTTCATCATTAATCCCCTTGCTAGGATCAACAGAATGAAATAAAACAGACTAAACCTGCAAGTGGGAAGTGTTTCATTAAAAGCACAGGAAACTTGAAAAGCCTTAATAGTGCTTTGCCTGTCTACTCTAGAGAGGCTGCTACAGCAATCGTGTTTTATTACCATCCCCAAATCACCACAATTGCAGTTGCCTTTGCTGAATGGGATTTACTCATGACCTACACAGCCAAATCTTGGGCATGTTGAGAGGTATTGTTATATACTATAGCGCTACAGGGAACCAGTTGAAATTCTGCTCCCAGTTAATTGCAGAAAAGCAATGCCTCAGCACTGCTAAAGGGCAGTAGTACAGGAGCAACCAAACAATCATGGGTGGATGTAAGTCGCAGCCTGTCCCTTCTTAACACTTGGCCAGTAGCTGGGCTATCTGAGAATTAGTCTTCCTTCCCTGCCCCTCCTCCTCCTCACTGCCCAACTGCTGAGGATTAAAAAGTCCTGCTTCCAATTTACGAACTCTGCTCTAATCCGCCTTCAGTGGACTTATTTTATTAAACTTGTCTCCTCCCTGTCCCTCAGATCCCTCCATGATGTCATCCCTGAGGTTGGAGCAGGAGGGAGGGAAGTATAATGCTCGTCATTGTCCGTCAACAGTCTAAGTATGATCACTTAAATATGAAGTAAGGATAAATTTCAACCCCTTAAGAATTTGTATCAGCATTTGTACTATATAGGCCATCTTTAAAAGGACGGAAATAAAATTTGGTCTGAGGTCTTAGTTTAGGATCAGAAATCTACCCCCCCCCCCAATAGGTTGAAAGGTTGTCACACAGAGGAGGGCCAGGATCTCTTCTCGATCAACCAGAATGCAGGACACGGAATAATGGGCTCAAGTTACAGGAAGCCAGATTCCAGCTGGACATCAGTATGACAATAGAACCAATGACCTAGGGAGGTTGTGGGCCCTCCCACATTAGTGGCATTCAAGAGGCAGCTGGACAACCATCTGTCAGGGATGCTTTAAGGTAGATTCCTGCACTGAGCAGGGGGTTGGACACGATGGGCTTATAGGCCCCTTCCAACTCTACTATTCTATGATTCTATGATTCTATATTCTTCTAATCTACCTGACTGGTTTCCAAATATTCAACACTTTAAAAAATGAAATGATGCAGGTTATGGCGATTCTAAATAAGGCTGTGCTCCTTCCCACTTTCTGAACCTATACCAGTCACTATACTTACTTACAATATCTGTTTTCTTTCTATATGTAGCTGGTGTGGTCTGACATGGGAACTAATACTAGAGAGTGCCTGCCAAATATACATTTCCTGGCACAATTCAATGTATTTAACTTTCTGTGAATAAGACCTCTTAATATTACTGATCTGTATGAATTCTGAAATCCAAAAAAAATCACATTGAAGAGTAGTGCATTTACTAACATTAAAATAGGACACAGTTATGACATCTAATTGTGAACATTCAGCTTCTAGGTTTGGTGAAATGTATATCTTGAAGTTCCTATTTAAACTTGTGGGGAAGCATGGAATGCTTCTAAACATGATATGACACTGGCCTCCTCCACACGGGGCGTTTAATGAGCCTTGAAGGCTCATTATAAATTTTACCTACACACGAGCGGAGCGCAAAACGGGCGTACAGGCGCGTTATCTCCCCGATAATGCGCATTTTCGAACGCGCGTTAAATAGCGACTTTTATTTTGCTCCGGCCGTTAAAGCGCATTTTCGCTGTGTGAACAAGTGATTATGCGCATTAACTACCTGGAAAGCGCTTTTTGGGCATCTTTTAATGCGCTTCGCCGCTTCCCGCCGCCTCCCGTGCAGAGGGATTGTGAGTAAATGCGCCTCCGCGATAATGCGCATAATCGCGGAACCAGGCGCAAAGGCGCATTCTTGTGGAGGGGGCCACAGACTCAGTACAATTAACCAATGGATGGATGTAGCAAAAAGCCATAGGCCATAACAATACACCCGATGCAGTTTGGAATACTTACTAAATATACAGTGGCTGAATTCGGACGACACAATAAGCAACTGGGGGTGGGGAAACAATCGTCAGTTGTATTGACTATCGTGTCGTCCGAATGCTGCCATAGTCAACTCAGCGCTGATCCTAATCCACACCACAATTGATTATTTATTACCATGTTGTGTGGGGACTACCCCCTAGATGAACAACTGTAAAGTTGATTATTACCCCACCATTGACTATCGTGTGGTCTGAATTCAGCCAATGAATTCTTTATGCACACACTGGCAAACCGTTATTTTGGGAAAGAAGGAGATTCTGTGCCTTGGGAAATCAGCTGATCTGGATAGTGGTGTGACACCAGTCCTGGACAGGGCTCCAATCTCCTTGAAGGCCCAGGTTCACAGCCTTTTGTTGGCTGGTAATATGGCCAGGAGCACTTTTTACAAGCTCCAGCTTGCACACTAGTTGTGACCCTATCGGTTTCACATAAAGCGTATTGTAGCAGTCCACTTTGGAGGTAAGCAGTGAATAGGTAACCAAGCCCAGGTCTGATGGTTTCAATCAGACCTGGGCTTGGTTACCTATTCACTGCTTATTTCCAAAGTGGACTGCTACAATACGCTTTATGTGGGGCTGCCTCTGAAGATGGTTCAGAAGTTCTGATTCGTACAAAATGTGGCTATCTGGATGCTGGGGGTGGGGTGGGGATGAGGGCAAGCAGAAAGTTGAAACACATAACTGCACTAACTGCAAATAACCTTCTATTCCCAATCAAAGTGCTGCTCTTCACTTTTAAAACCTTAAACAGTTTAAGACCAGGCTATCTGAAGAACTGCCATTATCCAAAGATCTATGTCAGGGGTATTTCTCAAATGCTTCTCATTAAGGCCCCTTGGACTCATGCACAAGCAATACAGCAGTGTCTCCAATACTATGGAACTCCCGTCCTATTAACATATACCTAACGCCTTCCATGCAGATGTTTAGGTGAACAGTAAAGACCTTTCTGTTCTCTCCAAATATGCATCTGAGTCCAAATTAAGTGCTCCATCCACACTGCTTTGCTTTCAGTTGGATTAATGGTTCAGATGCACACCCAAGAGGACACTCCATTGACAGAAATGCCATGTGGACAGACAAAGCAACGTGGATAGATTTAGGCCTGCAATTCCTGATCCTGCAAGTGATAAGAACAAAAAACAAAACAACAACAACCAACCCCCCCCCCCAAAAAAACACACCCCACCAAGCTGCAGTCTAAATAAAAATATTTTTTTGCAGGTCCATACTTGTTCCTTCTGTTAGCAAAGCCCTGCGGTAGTTCTCAACATGGAGCTGAAATCCTGATTATTCAAAGCTGATTGAAATCTATAGGAGCTTCTCTCTCTCCATTGACTTTGACACCAGGCGTTTGGATCCTGGCCACATTGTAATTATCCCTTCTATTCTAAATAGCGGAAGTCAGATGAAACAGATGAAGTCAGCCTTAATTGTGTATTCAAGAAAGATCCATCTGCAGTGTATATACCATGCCCCAGTATTCCATTTGTTGGTTATAAGCTCAACTGCACGTAAATTTCATCTGGTGCCATCCAGCTTTGGCAATATAATGTTTGATTCCATAGTCAAGTCACAAGCTTCCTTGTTACACTAAATCTGGTTCTCCAATTCCTTACATTCATAGTTCTCTCAACATGCAAGGAGGGCCTCTCTCAGGCAAGGTGCTATCAGAGACATAGAATAAAATCAGAAAATAATATGCAGTTCAGAAGGAAACATGGGAAAACTTTATGAATTGTCTTGAGGGGCCATGTTAAGTGACATGTTTTTAGGGTAATAGTAATAAATGGTGCGGTGGAGCTTGTGTGTCTGGGGAAGGCCAGAGCACACACACTGCGCACACAACACCGTCAGTGGCTGGGGGACAAGCCGTAGTGATGCTAATAGCAATGACAGCGTTCAGGCATCATAATAACCTAACATGATGAAAATGAGGTTAGTCTCCTCCTAGGCTCGTGCAACGCTCCCCGCCTCCTCAGGTGTAGCTGCAAGGCGACACTGGCCGTGTTGGGACAACACTTTAGTCAACAAGGAGGGTGGGGAATAGTCAACTGACAATACGTTATTGTGCAGGTACTCCGCACATGACATGTTGCCCTGCCGCAGTTGTGCGGCTGAGGCTCCCATCGAGTTACATCAATAGTCAACGCTGCACTTGAGTGACATTCTGGCCGGCCGTTGCTCCTCCCTCCCTCCTCCCTCCCTCCTCTCTCCGTCCTCCCAATCCTATCCCAGCAGACATTGCAAGTTGTGCCGGCTAAAGCAGAGCGGCCGGGGCGCTTTCTGCTGCTCTTAATGGAGGACTCTATGGGCTGCAGAAATAGCGCACTCAACGCGTTAAATTAGGCAACGGAACCCGCCACATGACATGCGAAACAACAGGTCTCCAGAAAATCAACGGAACAGCCCAATGTTTTTCTCCGTTGCTCGTTTGAAAAAAATAGCACACTGTCAGTTGTCCGTTTCCCGCTAGACAACACAAGAAGCAACCAAATGGACGATTGCCTAAATAAGCAACTATTGCTTCTTGTGTCATCCGAACCCAGCCATTCAGAAGCTCTTGCTTCCATTTTAGATCAACCACAGCTTGCCACATCTGCTGAACCCAACAAACTGTGGTTTGTTTGAAACAAGCCAATTTCAAACTGTAGTTGTATGCATGCAGCACCTGCTTAAATTCCCCTTTCAATACAATTGTTAGAGACACAGGACCCCTGTCCTCCTTTTCATATGGTCACCCTAACACTGACCCTATTCAGACAACACAAGCTACGGTGGTTAAGCATTTTGAGCTAAACATTATGGCTTAGCGTGTTGTATGAACCATGACTTAGCATGTCATGTGAACCATCCCTAGCCACAGTGGCCATATAACCATGGTTTTAAACATGCTCAGCAACCATTTGTTGCAAAGGGGCTAGTGGCCTAACCATGGTTTAACATATTAGCTGTGATTAATCAAAATTTGAAGCAAAAGCTTACGATCTCCTTTCAGCTGCGCCAGGGAAGAAAAGTGGGGGCAGGGGGAGAATGTGCTATCCTGAAGAGAGGTGAGGCTCAATCCTATCATGATAATCCAGGGTTGGTCTGTAATGAAGGTAAATTAATAGAGTGGCAGAATGGGAAATGGCAAGATATTCCTTTTAAAAATCTTTCCATGGCTTGATTTGCTTTTGTAATGCTATCCCAGAGCTGGTATGAAGTTAGAAATTAATTTGTGGCGTAATTGATGCAAATCAGTAAGCTATCACAAGGATTTGGTTTGTCAGTCGTACTGAAGAAATCTGCGGTTTGTGCTCCTGTTTCCCCATCCCAGAGGATAATTAATGCAAATGTCATTGTATGGTAGCCCAGCTGCCAGGATCCAGGAACAGATGTTTTATTGTTAGTACAGAACTTTTTATTCTGAAAAACCCTGAAGGTTTTTAATTGTAATGAAGGTATTTTCAGTTCCTATCCACAAAAGCTGCATAAACGTTAGAGTAAACAGATCCCGGGAAGAGACACTGATATTATATTTATGGATCCATCCAGTGACATTTTATCCCATGCTCTGTGGGGAAAAATCTTATTTCTGTGCACAAAAGGCTGAGATTCTTTAGATGGATAATGTTTATGGATAATATCTTTCGTGGTTTGGATAGGTACATTTGGTGGGACTTTGGCAATCTAGATAGCAGTGTGTGTGAATGCATGCACATGTATAGAACACACACTATAAATGCTATAAAGAACATAGTACATTAAGGTTGCTGCCCTATGCAGTCTTTTTTACTGACAAAACATGCATAAGATTGTGCCTTAAAACTACTTTATCAGTCATTGTTTCATGATTGCATTTTCAGAATTATGTGCTGCGGTTGTATGAGGTATTATTTTGTTTGAATATTTTAATCCCCCCCCCCCCCAAATGCTGCCCCAGTGAAAGTTCTCAGTAAATAACTCTCCAGGTTTTCTCTTAGCAGACTGCTTGCGGGAGTGCTTTTCAACTGGAAATTCAACTGAGCTTGCCTGTACACTGGTCTATTAATGGTAATAATATCCATCGTAACCCAGCACCGCACACATATTTTGTAACCATACATAAGGACTAGAAACTTGTTTTAAACAGAACAAACAGAATCCAATAGTGTGCCTATTAAATACTGATAGGACCCTTTCCAGCACTGGCAATGTTGTGGGATTTCTTTGTCTGTGAGATCCATCAGGCCCATTCACATGAGGTTACCAAGTGGTCATTGAAAATCTTCGCCAAGCTTTTTGTCACTATGAAGTGTGTTGATTTCAAAGTCTTGCTGTTGCGTTAAGTATGTTAGCTTTTATTAATGTGATTCTTTTTGCAGTTTTTATATTAATATAAGCTGCTTTTAGTACTGTTTGGCAGAAAAGTAGGGTATATGTTTCAATAGTAGTGTTCCTTTAAAAGTACATTTGATCCCCTCTAGCAGTATTTGAGTCATGTGTGATTAATACAATAGATAATCTGGAAAATAATGTGACCCTATGTTCTGGCTGATGTAGATTTTATGAAACAGCATTCAGCCTTTCATCTGAAAAGGTCCCCAGAGTCAAGGATTAGGTAGGGTATCTTTGGGGAACAAAGGGCAATATCATATATGGATTCCTTGAAAATACCCATGGGTTTGGAGAAAGTTTGGATTTCTCAGTATCATTAAGAACAGGATTGGTCCAGGAACATTTTGTAACTGGCCTGGTTCCAAGAGAGGAATCATAGCATTGTAGAAGAAAGAAGCTGGATGGATGTGGGAGAGGTGGCAAGAGAGCAGGAAGGTACAATTCATGCGCGCGCAAACATCCTCGTGGTAACAATTGCATCATTGGCTAAGATCCATTTGCTGTTGTTGTTGGGGGGGCGGGTTCATCGCTTCTGGGCAAACAAACTGCTCTTGTTTTCTTGGAGCCTGCAGCTGCTGTCCGCCCCCCCCCCCCCCGGCCCCACCTCCTGCCATTCCAACAGACAAACACACACACACCACCCAAATTTTCTACTCATTTCCTGGCTCCACTGCAGCACCCATGAAGTAATGGATGATAGTGTGGTGCGGTTTTGAACAGGGTGATAGTAACAACCAGGGCTGAAAGAACAGACTGCTCCCATATGGTGGTGACGTCATCCTGCCTGATGACATCGCGGGGACATTTGTACTCCATGTCAGCTGTTGATTCCAGTCTCTGCAGGGGAAGGGTTTGGGCAGAAAAAGGCGTTCTAAAGATTCCAGGACACGGTTTAATTACCCTCCCCATCTCCTAGCTATAAATAAGCCAGCAAACTCAATAGCCCAGGACAGAGCGACAGTAAGTTCTGCGGGGAATCAGGTTGCTGGCTACAGTGACCTACTTTTATACAAATCAACACCTGTCTTCTAACCTACACCAGAATTTTTAAAACGTTGCACCTCCAGGAAACCTTTACCATATCAGCTTGTACGCTGGAGGCTATTCTAGATCTGCTGGACCTCATTGTCTCCCTGCGTGAAAGGAGTGTGGGACCAGAACATGCACAACATTTTCCCCTGGCTGTGCATTGCATGGGTAGACCTGTAGTGACACGGAAGATGCTTTTCAGAAAAGTCATCCTCCATTTCTGATGTTATCATTGGGGAAAACTGGGGACTCCACAGAACGCATTTTGAAAAGTACTGATCTAAAGAAAGCAACTTTTTTCATACTGGTTGTTCATGTGGCCGAGGGATTATAATTAGAAACTGTCTGCTGGCTCAAAATAAAATAGGCCTGGATCATACCAGCCTGAAGCCAGGTCCTCTATTGACCAAGATATATTGGTAGAGAGTATTTAGTGCATGATTTATGGGCTAGCTTTTCTGCTGTTATCACATCTGATGAAGTGGGCTCTTGCCTATGTATGTTCATGCCACAACTGACTTTTACAAATTGCACGACTCTTTGCTGTTTTTTTGCTGTTGTAGACTTAACCAGCGCCAAGGTGAAGAAAGGCATCACATCAACAGGGAAGCCACAGCAACTTCTCTGCTTTCCCCTGTGGACTCCTCTTCCTTCTACCTTTGCAATGTGCCTGGCAGCCGCACTTACCAATTCACTGAACACTAGTTTAGGCTGTCAGTCTTGCTCTCACAGCCTGGTGTCCTCTTTTACAGAGGCCAGTCTTCTATTTGAAGGGCTGCCAGAGGGCCATCCTCTATGGGCTTGTCTATATGCCCTATATACCCCATAGTGGCAGCACGGTGGCGCTGCATTGTTTATATGACACAGCCGCCAATTTGCAGCCACATCGGAGGTTTACCTTTGAAACTGCGCTTTCTCGCAGTGGCCTTTTACTGTGACTTTTCTATTTGCTCCAATGCCACCACGTTGTTTCTCCCGTTTGGCAGCAGTGGCTTCGGTTTGGGGACGTTCCTAGGGGCAGTTCCCAGTGGAGGGTAAGCCCAGGAAATGCAGGGCATTAGGCAGGCTTGACAAGCAGCATGGCCACCGGATAACTCACACTCCCTCCTGCCTTCTACATCTAGCATTCCTGTCCCGCAGAAGTGATGCTGCAGGGGTTTGATAGGAAGCCGCTGCAGAGTGGCAGCATATAGACACCTCCTATGAAGGTGTCTGCTATTTGAAATGCTGTTCTGTCCCCACATAGGTCACCTGGTCACAGTTTTCCAAACCCAAAGTATGGTGAGATGTTTAAATTATCATAATTATTTCTAAATTTGCACCTGTACATATGAATTAGCATATGCAAATGTTATGCAAATCACTGTCTTCTTTTTCTGGTGAATCGTAAGTGGCCATCCTACCTTTGCACATCACCCCAGCTCACTGGCTGCTCTATATTTTTTCATATTTGTTGGTTTATACACTGATCCATGCGTACTCACACATTGATTTGACGCACTTCTCATGCAATACACATCTCTCTCTCTCTCTCTCTCTCTCTCTCTCACACACACACACACACACACACACACACACACTTCACAAGGGCCTTTCATTAGCTTGGCAGCTGCTTTAATCAAGTAAAATTGTTACCCACACACACACACTTCACCTCTCAAATCATCCAGCCATCCAGAAATCCTGTTTCCTAGCCCATCTCCCTCTTCTAATGTACTCTCTTGCTAAAAAAAATGAATAAATCCTGACACCCTACACTCTGTTACCTGTAACTTTTTCCACAAGGAAAAAAAAAATTAGGGGAGGGGAAAATGCTTTAGAAACAGACTCTATAGTGCCTGGTGCTAAACAAATCCTGGTCCCAGAGCATACAAAGAAACGAGTAATTGTATTTGATGGTTTTAATTTTTGTAAACTACCCAGAGAGCTTCGGCTATTGGGCGGTATTGAAATGCAATAAATAAAATAATATAATATAATAATAAGAGATTTCCAGCACTGTTTCCTAGGGGACATTCTAGAAATGATGGTTCTCTAGCAGAATCATCATAGGGCCCTTTAGAGCATTTTTCCTTCTCGGAGGACCTACCAGACAGAGCTTGTAGGGGCCACCTCTGGCCTGCACTTCTTGCACCCCTGATGTAGGACAATTATTATAATCTGGCTTGAGCTTTCTGAAATAAATCTTTAGAATACAAGACAGCTAGATCTACACTATTGCTTTACTGCCCAGATTCCATATACAGTTTTCAAAATGTTATATCTTGCTTTTTATTTCATATTCGTAATGATTTGAGACAAGGTGTAGATCTGGCCCATGGATCCAAGCAGAGTTGATTATATGGTGACTTTTTGAGTGTATGGCATAAGCCCACTAAACTGGGTCGGATGCTCCATGAGTGGTATTTTGAAGAAGTGCTATATGTATGTGGGTGTATATACTTATTGAAAGTGCACCATGCGCTTGACTCCTTCAGACAACCAGAAGCAATACACAAAGGATTGTTTCTGAAGAACACAGGGAGAGACTTTCCCCTTTATGTGAAACTAGTTGCAAGCCAGTGTTGATTATGCAGATCCAATAGGAGAAGTCCTGGAGACAGCTTCTTTGTTTAGGGAAGGGGAGCCTGTTAGCTCTATTTTCCTATTTGGCGCTGCTGCTTCTCCTAATTCAAAACAAATCCACGCAGTGATGGAATCACAAGCACTTTGCCCATTCTAGTCCCAAGGGAAATCTAAGGAGGACAGGGCTCTGTGCCTGTAATAGCTGCGAAGAAGAGGGCATTTGTAAGGTGCAGCTTGTCATTGCAGGGATGAGAAGGTGTACTAGCCCAAATTCTCTCTTCTACACAAGTAGTAAAGACACAGGCGCATCATCATCATGATGTTATAGCAACTTTGAGGTGCATGGTGTCTTAGAGTATAAAAGGAACACTCCTGTTTAGAATCAGAAACTTAGCACATAGGAATCGGGAAAGAGGGGGAAGTGGAGGCAAAGTAGAAGAATATGTAGATATTTCAGTTAAAATGTTATTTACAACAGGGTATGGATTGGAAATTTAGGAGTGTGCAATGAAGGTTTCACAGAAAAGGTAGATTTTGAGCAGGTATTTGAAGAAAGAGTGATAGCAATACTAAAGAGATCTATATCTAATATTATATTTTATGCTGTGTTGGCACGCTTATTAGTTTAAATATTGTTGATTTTGTGTTTTAATTTGTAGCATCATCGTCAGCATTATTGTAAAGCACCAGGATAATTTGTTATGAGGCGTTAAATACATCCAATAAAATAAATAAATAAATAAATTTTAAGGCACCCTCCTCACTCTTTTTGTATGCTTGTGGTCTAATGATTAGAATTAGCGGGGGTGGGGGGTGGGGGGGGAGAGGCAGATACCCAAGTTCAAATCCCCTCTCAGCCAGAAAATGCACTGGATGACTTTGGGCAAACCACACACACTTAGCCAAGCCAACCATACATGCATTGATTCTGGTGTTCAAATAGTAACGCCCCATCTATGCTCCCCTACATTCCTTGGATATGATATAATAATAATAATAATAATAATAATAATAATAATAACAACAACAACTACCACCATTAGAAAAGATCCAGAAACTTTGCCTCCCTTCCTGTGCATCTAGCAATCCTACTCTAATAATTTCCAAACTCTCTGTCAGGACACACTAGTATATTGTGAGCAAATCGGAAGTTTGCTGTGAGCCCATAGCACCATCCACAGAGAAAGTTGTCCACTGTCTCTCTGCATGAGTAACTGCCCTGATTTGTTTCTTCACAACCCATTGGGAGCGCACCCAGATTGATGGCTAATGGAGTGAATTCTTTTGAGACAGACTAAGTCTTCCTTTTACACGGTCTTAAAAGTAACCTTTTTCAGGAGTATGAATGAAGGGTACCTCATTTACCAAAGGTAGCTTTCACCATGCTCTCTGAGATAAATCTCCTGTCCTGGCATGCTTTCTCCCCATAGAGCCTTTTTTATCTAGTCATCGTGAATTTGTGATTGCTCTTGAATATTTCAATATTTTATGTTTCAATTTGCAATAAAACTGCCACAGAAAAACCCAAAGAGTTTAGAAATCGATTTGCTCCTGTTTTGTGTAAAGACACCCTTCTTTGTGTTTGCGACATCATTCTTTGTAAAAGGTTCATATGGCGTTCCTAATTTACAGTAACAGGCAAGCGATGCTCAGGCAAGCAGCTTTTTTGAAAGTGAAATGCAAGCAGTGCAGATCAAAAAACTTCCCCACCCTAGAGATTCCTGTAAAGAGCCAAAAATGAATGTGAGGTTTACATAAGCCAGAGAGAAAGAAAACTGAATTAGGAACAAGCTGGCTAAATTCCTCTGCAGGCCGGCTCTAAGAGTATCAGTCATTGGTGACAAAAAAGGGACTCCTCAGCAAACATCAGACCAGCCACAGGAACGAGGCCCGGAGGAAAATGTATCTTCCTCAGCCAGGCAGCTATTTCTAACCAGAGGTAATAAAGTAGAGATGTCAGGAATGTATTACCAAGGAAATCTTAAGTGGTGGAAGTTTCTTGCAACAGGGTGGAGGCTGGAGCAGGTTCTCCACATGAGTCATCAGTAAACTGACTACTAGAGCAGAACATAGATCTTCCCAGGCTTACAGAAGAGCTGGGTCTGTCATCACCAACACAGCAACTCCTTTCCATTAAATTTATGAGCAGGCCTCTAACCAAGGAGAAGTTGAAGTGAAAAAAACTTGTTTTATACTACTGTGGGGCAAAACTGCATTCTTGTTGGGAGTAAAAAATGTACAGCTAAGTTTACTCGAAAGGGCATAAACCTTGCCCTGGGTGCTGCTGAAAATACAATAAGGATCACCAGTGGCCTGAAGTGATCCATCATCATTGTCTTAGCCAATAGGTATAGTCTGTTATATCAGTTTAAATCTGAATTGTCAATTCAAATAATAGAGTTATGTTTGTATTTTAGAGCTGTTACACTTATGACATGGCAGGGTGCCTCTGAACATTTACAGAATGCCTTCCTGCACTTTAAAAATCAGTATAAGAATGGGGTTCCTTTGAGTATGTGCAGAGTTCCTGCTGAAAAGTATTACTTGTTTTCTGTTTAAAAACTATCATAGAGAAAAACGAATACATGGCATGGCATGGCTATTGTGAGAAGTGGCAGCTTAATAGAACTGCACTGATCCCTGGCCGCCTTTAATTAGCATGTAAAGCTGAGTCAAACCAGCACAAACCACCAACAAATGATGTTTGGGAAACTTTATGAAATGAAAGGGCAAAAGAGAGTGGAACAAAAACAAAGCTTGGATGCCGCCACAGAAGCAGAAGCTTGAAGAGATTCATCAGAGTCATCAGATGAAAGCAAAGGTGATATGGCGTCGGGCAAGACTGTGAGCCTATCTACACCACTGCTTTAAAACGGTTTATAACAGTTTTAAACCGGCTTATTAACTGGTTTAAAACTGTTATAAACCGTTTTAAAGCAGTAGGTTGACCATCAGTCCGGATTTGCCAGGACATGTCCTCTTTTTTCTGGCCTTGGGACCATCCGGATGGATTTCTTGATTTTTCTTAAAAAGTCCGGAAAAGGTGCAGCGGGGGGAGCAAGCCATGCATTCTCCGAAGCTCCGGTAAGTGCGCAGATGACCTACACTAATAGCGTAGGCCACCCACACACTTTCAAGAGCCCCAAAGAACGTGCGTCCTGTTCCGACCTGCACCTTTCCCGGGAGGAAATAGTCTCTCAATGCTTGAATTAAGAAGCCCTTTCATCCTGGAAAAGGTGTGGGGGGGGGGGCAGAGCAGGCCGCACGTTCTCCAGGGGTCTGGAAAGCGGTAGATCACCTACCGCCATTAGCATTGTTGCTGGGATCCTCTCAGCCACGCTAATGGCGGTAGGCAATCTCCACGCTTTCTGAGGCCCTGGATAACGCGTGGCCTGCTCTCCCCCACCTTTCCCAGGATGAAAGGGCCTCTTAATTCAAACGTTAAGAGACCCTTTCCTCTGGGGAAAGATGGGGGGCGGAGCAGTCAGAGCTTACCTGCTCCTGCTTCCAGCTCTCTCCCTGTCTTGCAGCAACACGTCCTGTCTGGATCTTCTCCCACAAGTCTTGCGAGACTGGAATGAGATGTCAGAAGTCTCGTAATCCCAATCTCGCGAGACTTGTGTGAGGAGAACCAGACAGTGGAGGCAGCAGCAGCAGGGGCCCGTAATGATGGGGTAAGTGCTGACGGGGGGCAGGCAGGCAGGCGGGCACAGGTGGCGTGGGCGACAAGTGGTGCGAGCGGGACGCAGGCAGCAGGGCACATGGCGTGGGCGGGCGGCAGGGTGAGCTGCATGCTGTGCGGGCAGGCGGCAGGGCTCACGGCTTGCAGCGCAGGCAAGCAGTGGGCATGCAGCTGAAGTCCAGGTGTCCGAGACTTTGAAAGCTCATTGAGCGCCGCCACCCTCAACTGGATTCCCAGCAGCTTCCTTTGGCAAGGACAAGGGAGTCTCTGTACTCCACGCTACAACTTCTGAACCAAAGCAATCCAAATTGGGTCTGCCCCTGAAAAGTGTCTGGAAAGTTCAAGTAGTGCAAAATGTCAACATCAGGGAGGGAGAGAGGGATCAGAGTATTTTTCATCAGTGTCAATTTTACATATGTCCATTCATAAATCCAACCGGTCCTCCTTCTGTATTAATCTCTCAGTTTAAAAAAATACCTAGAAATTGTGTATTGTTATGTATTTTACATCATGTGTGTTCTTGTTTCCATAAGACAGTATTTTATTCCTATTTAAATTATAGTGCTTATTTCTAAATTTATAGCTATAAATTAGCATATGCAATATTACAAAAACCTATGTCCTCTTTTGTTGCTGTTTTCCTCCTTTTGTGTTTGTGGGGGGGGGGTGTTAACATGTAAGTGGCAAGCCTCTAGTCAAACCAGTTGGACCTTACTGGGAGTCTGGGTGTACTGAGAGCAAAATCTCTGCAACACAAAGAAATTCTTCAGGGTAAGGAGTTTGAAAAATCTCTCATCTAGTTACATATGTTCATCAATTTTATAGATGCAGTATATTCTCCCTTTGCACCCAGTCTCAAAAGTAAAAGTAAGTTCCAAAATATACCCATGATGTAATAATCAAAGAAATACATGTTTTGTATGGCAAACTTCAGGGGAAAATTAAAAGCCAGCCAAGGTTTTTTTTTTTTTTTAAAACATCTTCAGTAACTGCATTTCAAGATCGCTATACATTATGGCTCTTAAATTATCCAGAAGCCTTTCCCATAGCTCACTAATGAAAGGTCATCCAGATCTTCTCATAATGTGCCATAAATATCACTTGGATAGCATGCAAAAAGCCACATGAAATGAGTGGGGCATACACGAAACGCAGTATGAAGATCAAAATTATATTTTATTTACCAATAGACTTAATTGAGAATCAGTATGTGATCCATGAAATGATTTCTTTGGCTTCGTCCCATTCACTTCAATGGGATTCAAGCAGTTTCAGTGCTTTGTGGAACACACAGCCTTCGTTTACAAATATGTAGGATCATGGAGGTTTAGTCTGGGATTTTAAAGCTCTTTTTTCCCAACTGGAAAAGGCTTCTAGCTCTGGAAAGATTTATCAACAAAGCATTAATAAATGGTGATGATGCTTGATTCTTAAGTGATGTGAAGAAAGCAACAAACAAGGCTGTGCATGTGTGCCACTCCATGTGTTATGGCCTTTCCTTTGAACTCAGGTCATTACTGTTTCCAGCCAGCAACTATTTTGCAGGTCCATCCGGTGTGGGGTGCAGGCGGCAGGGTGCACGGCTTGCGGTGCAGGGTGAGCAGGGGTGCGGAGTGGGTGAGCAGCAGACGGAGGGCAGGCAGAAGGCAGTCCTTGGTTGAGTGTGTATGGGTGTTTGGTTGGTTTTGCCCTGGTGCATTTTTGGATTTGTAGTCTTGTTGTTGTTGTTACCTTGGGTAAGTATGTAGGTTGGTGTTGTATTTTTTATGTTATTTTATTTTTTGCCTTGGGGTGTGTGTGCATGTCGGTGTGTAGATTTATTGTGTTGATGAATGTCATTGGGTGGGTGGCTGTGGATTATTATTATTATTATTATTATTATTATTATTATTTTGCCTTTGGTGGGTGTGGGTGTGGATTTTTATTCCCCCGTTAAGTGTGTGTGTGGAGGTTTTTTTAATTGTCTTGGAGAGGGTGTGGGTTTTTTTTCCACTTTGGGTGAGTGTGCAGGGAGTGGATTTAATTTTTTATTGTCCGTGGTAAGCATGTGTGAGGGATGTGTGTGGATTATTATTATTATTATTATTATTTTACCTTGGGTGTGTGTGTGAATGAATTTTTATTTTTGCCTTAGGTAGGTGGATTCCCCACCATCAACAGCACCATTGGTTTGTTTCTATAATAAAAAAAATGTGGCTCCAAAACTGCTTTTGTGCTGATGCTGACACATATGTTGATTTATTATTATTATTATTATTATTATTATTATTACATGCAAGGGGGCACACACTCTCACAACTTTCAGCTCGGTTCCAAACATTGCTTCTGTATGGCTTTCAGATTATGATTATTTTACAGTGTGGCTTTGTAGATTTCCCACACACCCCAACCTGGTGAAAGGTTAACAGTTAAAGTTGCAGAAGCCCTGCTCTCTTATGTATCTGATCATGTTGAGAATTGTCCTGTCCCAGCAAGATAATATGTGAGTGCATAGTGTGGCTTGTCTTGTCTGAGTGTGTCTGGATCTCCTAGGCTCTGAAAGCATCTTTCTGTAGAGCACCTGCTGGTTGCATGATCCACGAGGCCAGGTTCTGGTGACTGGATAGTTCTCCTTGACAGGAGGGGCTTGCACTTTCTAGATAAAGGTGAACAGATGTGAAGAGGCTGCAATTCTATATTCATTTCTCTGGGAGCAAGCTTTATTGAAATCAATGGGGCTTGTTTCTGAGGTTTCTTTGGGCAGTTTTTTGGGGGGGTCCCTGATTGGATTTCTGTTCTCTGCACACTGAGGCAGTGTAAATTCAGGAGATATTTGGATAAAAGGAGGGAAAGATCTTTGTCTAGCATTGTGATAATGGGCATCTGTTCTGGCCTTTCTTTGTACCTCTAATGACCATGGGCTTGTTTACTTGGCTAATGAACCAGAGATATAATGACACATTTTTAGATTAGTTTCTCACTGATAAACCAGAAGTTGAAACAAGCTAAGAGATGCTAGTGAGAAATAACTGCTACAAGCCTTTAGTCCATTTTGTTCCATGACTGTTTGCAGGGTAATAGTATTTTATACTCTTTCTGAATGCTATTTTACTCATTTATTGTACTAGATTTTCCTGTACTAGATTTTTCTGCACTTGTCAACTGCTTCATTTGTTCAGTGCTGAATCTGTGAGTATGGATATGAGAAAGGTGATGGGAAAAGAGTGTTAAATGTTAGGAAAGGTGAGACTACGGTCATCCAGTGAAGGATTTGCAGTCAGAAAAGATATTTGAGGGAAGGGGAGACTGTATCACACAAAGTACAGCAAAAGCTACAAAAGGAGGAGTGAAGTTAATTTGAGATACACTGAATGTCTCAGTGATTTTAACATTAAGATGTTATGTAGAACAGGTTTGTCTTAATTGTGTGCTGTGAAATCAGACATGTGACGAAGGCCATCTTTGGGTGGGCATGTCCCTTTGGGGGCCGGCCATGTTGGTGGGCACGCCCCCTTGGGGCGGCCATGTTGTCCTCCTTTTTGGTTTCCAAAATATGGTCATCCTAGTGTAGATAGGCTCTAAGTTTGGCTAGCAAACTTAATGAGGATATGAAAAAGCTTTTAAAACAATTAAGGAAAGATTTGCCAGTAGTTTTGAATACAGCTCTAGCACTGGTAAAAGAGACATTGGCCTTAGTATAAATATGATGGCCAGCATACATCCCAAGCACATGCCGATCTGAGGGGCAGCCATGAGATCACTTTATTAGAGGGCAATCAGCAATCCTTTCTAACAGTCCTCAGATTTGCTGCAGATACGGACTCAGGGTTGTTTGAGAACTAGCAGAGGGCATGGGATTAGAGTGGCAGAAGGGGTAGGATTAATACTCCCCGGCTTCAGCTCTCTGGCAAAAACTGCTGGGCCAACAGTACAGTGTCAGTGGTTTGGATGCATATGGATGCAGCTCCCTGGCACCTCTGTCCTAAAGAGCCCCAGATGATATGAGCCAGACAGCCTTGCACATGAGACCTTGGGGAGATGCTGGTGGTCAGAAGAAGCAAAACTCAACTGAATCTGATGGTCTGATTCAGAATCAGGCAGCTTCACCTGTTGGATTCCAGGCAGGCTTCCCTGCTTTGCCCTCTTTGGCTTGGTGTGCCATTCATCCCGACAGAGCAGCCCTGGATGGTTCACATATCTAGTGCAAACTGACGGGACATTCCAGTGCCTTGGAAACGGGTGCACTGGAAAGCTCCATGCACAGGGAGCAACTAATTTGCAGAATTGATCTTGTTACTTACAGGACAGCTGCTGAATGTTGTTTACTGCATTCGGTGCAGTGTATCCTGTGTCTGAAGCATTCCCAGAACCTTAATTTATGTAAGCTGTCTCTGACAGCTAAGCATGCAGACTGTTGGAAGACAAAACCCACGTGTGATTGTGTCGCAACCCTGTCCAAGCTGCATACTTCCTCTTTCAGAGAGTTGTTGACTGAATGACCTAGTTGCCTGATAGATCTTTTTAAAACTTGATCTTCTTCCCACAGCTGCCGTAAAGAACCAGTATGGTGGAGTGGTTAGAGTGTTGGTCTAGGACTGGGGTGACCCGGGTTCTAGTCTCCACTGGGTGATGAAGCTCACTGTGGGATCCATCACACCTATTTTCCCCCCTGGTTTGCCTTCATGTTTTTTTACCTCCATTTCTGAAGCGCTGCAAGCACTCCTCCCTCCCACCATGGTAGCTATACTGGTGAACTCTCTTTTTGCTTTCCTGCTGCTATTGCGCCTGCCCCGCCCCAACCAGCCCCAGCCCGTCCCTTCGCCTTCTCCCTCTAGTTCATTGGTTTTTGTCATTGATGGACATTGTGATGAACATGGCAGCCTTCCCCTCTTGCTCATTGGAGCTCCTATTAGAATGTACAAAAATGCTTACATCTGTGTAATTTTTAAAGATAAAGGGATGAAACTTGGAATGTCTAGAACTCTTAAGTAGAGCTTTTGGCATGCCATTGCATCAGATAGGTCCATGCCTTGATTTTTAGGAATTTTCTAAATGCAAATTAACCAAAATGCTTACCTCTGAGTAATTTTTATACATAAAGAGATAAAACATGGTATGGCGATATGCCTCTAGGAGAGATTTCGGCATGCCAAGTTTGAATCAGATCAGTTCATCCCTTGATTTTTAAATATTTTTTTAAATTTCCTTGCCGTTTAAAACCTTTTTGTGATAGTTCACCAGTGCGATCTTCCACCTCTTTGCATTTGTGAAGGATCTCTTTTCCTTTCCTTTGATTATGTGAAGCTGTGCCTCTCCAGTTCATAGAATAGAGAATTAACTGGTTCCCTTACTCCAGAGTAAATCCCATTGATTTCAACTGTATTTGCATCCAAGTCATACTAAATTCACACCCCCTCATAGCTCAGTTTCACTTCATAGTTATGTTGTGTTCTCTTCCTGTCAGATCGAAAAGATCGCTCCTATGTTCTTTCAGATGTTAATCTGTTGCCAAGGCGTTGGCTAGCAATTCACTGGTCACAACTCACTGGAAAGAATAGCCTTTTGTCTTGCCAATCCGGTCTCCTTCGAAACCTCTATGGGGGTCCCCTTCTGTGGGCTTGATAAACTGCTTTGCCTAAGAAGATTTCAGGCAGTAAAAGGAACTAGAACAGGAAATTCAAGCCCTACTCCTCCTCGTTGGACTGTGGATGCATTACTACGAAAGCCTGTTACTGTTTTTCAGTTAAAAAAAGCCCACTAGCACCAAGAAATGTTTTCTCCCGCAGCCTCCCATGGAACTTCGTGCAACTTCTCCACCGGGAGTCAGCAGCATTATCAGCCATGATAATAATATAATATAATAATATAATATAATATAATATATATAGGATAGGATAATATAGGAGGAAGAATAATTACACAAAACAGAAGAGAACCACTAGGAAGAGTTATAAGGCACGTGGAGGGGTGATGGAAGCAGACAGAAATGAATGTATGAGGAAGGATCAGAGTGGTTTGAAAAGTTAAGGCAGATATGGATCAGAGTGAAATTCTGCGATTTCAACAGGACAGGGGTTCAGCAAAACAAGGAAGGGAGCCAAAAGAAAGAGGGAGTTGGAAGACTGAAACCTTCCTTCCAACTCCTAACCTGTACAAAGATGAAAAGGAGGAAATAAGTTGTAAAACTGCCCTGGCTGATTAAAAGTAGGGATGCATATTGTATCGGTCCGATGTCCGATAACGAACCGATAAGGACGTTATCGGACATCCAATGACCAATAACTATTATTTTCTAAGGAGGCCCTCTCTGAACGGATCTGAGATCCATATGTCTGATAACTATCGGATATATCAGATTTTTGGACTGCCAGTTTAGGTGTTTTCATCATAACTTGCATTGGGGGAAAGAAATCTTTCCCCCAATGCAAGTCTATGGCGAAAATGCTGAGCCGGCATTCCCTCCCTCCCCCCAATCGCACTCCTTACCTGCCGCTGTTGCCACCGCAATCCAGCGCTGCCGTCCGTTGGCTCCGTAGTACTGAGAAAAAGGCTTTCCGGCCTACAGAGACGACGCGCTGAGTGATGACGTCATCACTCAGCACATCGCTGTACTGAGCAGGCCACAAAGCCTGTTTCTCAGTACTATGGAGCCAGCAGGCAGCAGCGGATGGCAGCGGGGAAGGTAAGGGGAGACCCCTCCCTTCCCCCCCCACTCGCGCTCCTTACCTGCGGCCTTCCCCACTGCCGTCCGCTGCTTCTGTAGAACCAAACCTTAATAGGAAGTTGCTTTATACTGAGTCAGACCCCCCCTCCCAGGGCTGGCCCAAGATGTTTTGCTGCCTGAGGCAAAGAACAAGATGGCACCCTCTCCCATTCCATGTACAAAAGTCAACTGGTCTGTTTCTTCAATACTGACAACGGAACAGCATCCTTCACTGAAGGCAGTAAATTAGCATGGGGGGCATAGGATATATCGCTCGACCCTCAGCTCTTTCCTTCAACACCTTGTTGCCACCTCCCAGCATCTGCTGCCTGATGCTACCACTTCACTATGTCTAATAGTAGGGCTATCCCTGGTCAGACCATTGGCCCTACTGACTGGCAAGGTTTCAGAGAGGAATCTCTCCTATCTCGAGATGCCAGGGGTGGAACTTGGCAAAGCAAGCGCTATCACTGAGCTAGGGCCATTTCCTTTTGACAGCCAAGAAACAAGCAGAAACATCTCCCTGTGCATTTCTATAACTTAAAAAAAAGTCTGAAGAGAGCCAACAAGAATGCTTACCTAAGAAAATGTTGTGTAAGGTTTTGAAACTTCAGTGTACCACATCTTCTCTTGAATCTTGTAAGGTTATTAAAACTGAGGAATTGATAACAAACAGCTCCTAGCGCACCAGTCTGCTAGTTTTGGATTGCAATTCTACACATACATGCTCAGAAGTAAGCCCCATTGAAATAAAAGTGACTTCCTTTTGGGTAAACATGATCAAAATTGAGCTGCTAAGGGCTGCTAATGACTTGGGTCATCCCAGTGTGTTCAGTTGTAGTTTTATGTCTGATGGGATTCTGCAGTGTTTCTGTTCCCATGAGAGGTGACAGACTATAGCAGATTTGTTATTTCCAATTCTGGAAATGTTTTGTGCATTTGGGGGGGTGGGGTCCTGCCATTTATCCAAATAGTAATTTGCACAAATTGGATAGGGGGAAGGTTGACATTTGCACAAATTTTAAAATTAAAAAAAATATATTGGTGATTTTGCGCAAGTCCACCTTTCTTCCATGTAGCCCTGCAGGGGCAGATCCCCCTCTTCTAAATACCTTTGCCAATTTCATCCTCTCCACAAGCTACTTCAGTTATATTCCATACTTGTCAGAGCAGTTGTCAATTCATCTTCCACTTTGTGGCGCACACACCATTCCCATGCCCTTGAAATGACACCCTGCCAGCTGTGATGCTTGCTTGTCGTCGGCCTAGGCAGTCTGTTGGTCTCACCTACTCACCTTCTCCCAACGGAGAGCGCTGATGGAAAAATATCCCTGACTGAATGGGGGAGACAGAGAGCTAGCCAGTTCAGGCCATGCGCTCCAGCAGGCATCATATATTGCTCTGCTCATATGATGCATGCTGGTGCCATTGCTACTGTTGTGTCTGAGCAGGAGAGAATGGGTGCCAGGCAAGCAGTGGCATGGTGTAGGAGAACAGAGCCGTGTGCCACATAGCCTGCCTTATACCCTACAAGCCACCCTTCCGCAAACTGGCACCCTCTAGATGTGTTGGACTACAATTCCCATAATCCCCAGCCACTGCCTGACAGATTATGGTAATTGTAGTCCAAGACATCTGAAGGGCACCAGGGTTGGGGAAGGCTGACAGAAGCTGTTCTGCTGCCTCACCTGCAGTAGAAGCAGCTGCCAATTGCCAACATTGAAGAAATACTCAGTTGCCAGTCCAGATGGATTCTGTACATGATCGTGGGAGAGGTGCCATCCTGTCCTTTGCCCCAGGCAGCAATCCTGGTCACGGAACCACCACCTCCCCTCACCACACCACACTACCACACCCCGCACACCTCTTGCGGCAACTTGCCCATTCTGGAGCAATATGTCCCTTGAGAAAAGATCAACAGATCACCTCTGGCTCTTAGCAAGCCATCCGTTTAACAAAGGATGGTCGCCCAGCAGCCCTAACACCATGATTGTAAATAAACCAAGCGATTGCAACAATAGCTCTGTCCTTCCCACAATTTGTACAGTATGTTCACACACCCTAACACTACCAAGAAATAATTAACTTGCTACTCTTGCGCACCCGATCCTTCTGCTTGCTTCACAGTATAGTACCTGCTCTCTTTTCTTTTCTTTTTCTTGCAACCCCAGCACAGCTTGAGGTAATATTTAATTTGTTGCCAGGTCAGCCATCGGTTTACTGCAAGGCCCTTTGTGCCAAGTAAGATTTGATGGGACCTCACCCATAATTCAGCCCGTGAGATTGCCAGGGAAGTCTGATGTACCGGCACTCTCCAAAGAGCACAAGGATAAAGAGTAACGGCTTGAGGTACTGCTATGTCTCTCAAAGCTTATATAAACCTCTTTTGCAGAGCTCATTCCTAAACAAGCATGTATTTATTCGTTAAAACAAGAGCTGGAATGAATTTGGGAGGAAACATTTTCACCCAGATTTCCTAGATCAAAATTCAAATTTATATTCAAGTTTGCATTTTCTTCACCATAGCCAATTACAGTTGTTATTGAATTTAAGAATCTTGAGGAGGGATGTATGTCTCATCATCCATCGATGAGATATAGAACCATGCTAAAAATAGAAAGTGGAATTCTGGATAATTTAATTAAACTCTTACAGGCCACAATTTAAAAAAAGGTCATTTAGGAAAGCAGGCCATGGGCTATTTGTTTTCCCCACCTTTGATTTATAGAGTCTATTTTCACATCTGAGGTTTAAAGCAGCATTTACTTCAACAGGTTTGGAATACCACTTTCTCTTCTACCTTTACAAGAATAATATTGTGTGAAAGAAGCCCAAATGTAGTATACAACTCTTGTATAAAATCACACTAGACTCATAGGCTGAATTTGGACAACACGATAGTCAATGGTGGGGTAATATAATCAACTTTACAGTTGTTCATCTAGGGGGTACTCCCCACACAACATGGTACTAAATAATCAACTGTGGTGTGGATTAGGATCAGCGCGAGTTGACTATGGCAGCATTCGGATGACATGATAATCAATACAACTGATGACTGTTTCCCCCCTCCCCCCCCAGTTGCTTATTGTGTCGTCCGAATTCAGCCATAGAGTTGGAGGGGACATGGAAGGTCATCTAGTCCAACCCTTGCTGATGCAGGGTACCTCAACCAGTCCCTGCTTAAAACCTCTGATGAAGAAAAGGCCAGCACCTTCCCAGGCAGTCAATAGTTCACTCTTTTATTTGCTTAAAACTAAAGGTCATTGTAAAACAGGAGAGAGAAAAGGGGATTTACCCCAAAACAAATCTACAATAAAGAATTAAACCATTTCCATCACACACACACACATAATTATACCAAATTCTGTCTAATTTTAAAAAAGCAGCTATTGCAAATAAAGAAACATGGTATGTCACATATTTGTTTTGATCAGCTAAAAGCATACACATTCTCTCAGAATCTGACATCTCAGAACAAGGGGGGAAACCAGGATAAAAATCTCTCTCTAGGTGCCATATACAATAGGCAGTACAACAAATAATGACAGATATTCTCCCAGGCAGTCTGTCCCAGTGTCAAACAGCTTGTACCATCAGGGCTTTGTTCCTGACCTTTTGTCAAAATCCCCTTTCTTGTCATTTGAACCCGTTGGTCTGGGCCCTACCCTCTGGAGTAACAGAGGAAACATTTGCTCCCTCATACAGACTGATGTGTAAGTTCCCTTTCATTCATCTGCTACTACTATAAATATATTTATCAGTGACCCATATAATGCACTTAGGTATCTCTCTCAGTGCATTCCTCAAGGCTTGCATACACTCTGTCTCCTCTGGAAAACGCCTCTCTTCAGTTCTCTTTCTTATTCCTCTTGCTGTTCTATCCCATTTGCCCCTTGTCTTTCTCCCTTCCTAATTAAGAACTTTCAGGGAGGCACTGCAAAAAAAAAAGGCCAATTAACAGCCAATCTCCTGTCAACACACATTATCTCCAAGAATGCAGCTAGCATTTAGCAGTCCACTTCATAACAAGCTACCAGTCAAGAGGAAAAATTTCCACATGCTAGGAAATCCGAAATGGGTCATTTGGAGGTGCACTTCCTCAGGGGTGTGACACCCACTGATAGATCGTGTGACGGACACCGCAAGGGCTCAGTGCCAGGAAAAAAGGGACACTGTGACAGCCCTCTCCCATTTATGGGATAAAATAAGAGAAGACTTTGTTTAGGAGAGAGATTATAGTTCTCTTTGGTCATGGGTTATTCAGAGAGATACGTTAATTGGAACCTAGAGATTTTTGGTAAGCTACCCAAAAGAGACGTGATCAGGCTACACACGGCACAATATCCAACACAAGGCTATTTAAACTAAACCTGAAGCAAAACAAAACCAAGCATTCATTTTTCCCTGGAACCAGAACAGAACCTGAAACTAATGAATCATTAGCACATATAATTAATTTCTGGGAGAATGTTGGGTTTTATCTAGGCTTCTGAATATACTGCCCTTTTCAAGGACTGGAAAGCAGTGCAGTCCATGGTGACTGAATTGTATAAGTTAAAACATGATCCACATTTAGCATTTTACTGTTCCGGTTTTATTTCATACATACTTCATTACACATACAGATTGTGCAGCCACTGTGGGTGAAATTCTCCATGGGGCGTCTTGCTGTGGCTCTGGAAGCCATTTTTAATATTAAAATGGCTTCCAGAGGGGCATACCACAGCTTGTTATGTGCAAACCCAGCGAGGGTGCATTGTTGGAGTGGTTAACAAGCCACCCGCAACCCTTAAAGAACCCATGGGTTCTGGGTGGTTTGTTAACCACCCCAACATCCCTCCTTCGCCAGGTTTGCATGTAGTAAAAAGCTGTGGCATACTCCTGCCACAGTTAGAATTTTCAAACAGGTAAGCCCTGCCTGGAGATTTACCCACAGTGGTTTGCTGTTACTTGAAAACCAGGTCATTGTATCCATGTATATTCAGAACTAAGTTCTACTAGATTCAATAAGACATGCCTCCAAAGTAAGTGTGCAAAACATTGCAGACTTAGGTCTAATAAATTAGAGGCATTAACTTGCTCCACCCGACTTTGCACATCAGCAATGTGATGTAAATAGGATTCCAGCCAACGAGCTACAATCTCCTTTTGTGGCAGTTCCAAGAAAAGCAAGGTCAGTTGTTTCCCCCAGGTTGTATTTTAAGCCTCAGGTGAATACACCTCTGTGGATAGTGTTATTATATAGTTTAGTCACTAGGAGGCACTAGATTTAGTTTTATTTGTCCAGTTATATCTTAGTGGAATCAGGAGTTTACTCCTCTACTCTTGTTTGAAAGAGCAATAAATTTATTGTCTAGCTTCTAGACTAGTGTGTCCTCTATGCCTTCCATGTCATCATGTAACAAGTAGAGCTGGGTCAAATTATTCATCCAGTTTCACATGAGTGGGGCGAAAATGCCCCCCCAACTTACCCAACTTTAATCAATGGGGGGATTCTAAGACCTTGGGGGGGGTCTTCTTTTAATTAAGGTGGCTGAATGTTTTTTTCCTTTCCATTTCTCCTTTTTTTAAAAAAACACTTGCTGCCAGTTCAATTGGCATTTTGACTTCCTACAGCAGACTGGCAATGTTCTGGGCTGGAACTGAGTGTTCCATGGGCCTACAGCCCCTCCTGAAAGGCCTTAGATTTTGCACCCCCCTCAAAGGCCCCAAATATCCTGCAAAAGTAGTGGAGTATCTTGAATAAATTACCTCAAAATAACATATGTGAAGCACTTTAAACAAAAGTTTTATACAAATACTAAGTATTATTATGAAGTTGCCTTTGGTTTGAGACAATATGAAATATCTACAGGACAATCCTATACAGGTAGAAGTTTTATTGAGCTCCATGGGATCTACACCCAGGTAAGTATAGCATTGCACCATAATTAAATAAAGTGAGTGATGCCAGAAATTGATTATTTTTAAGATGAACAGTTCAAACAATGTTTTTGACAGAAGGAATGGATGCAAAAAAGCCCATTGGTGCCTTAGCTTACATGGTACATCATTTGGGTTCTTCTCCTTGCAGAGACTGAGCTATGTTATTCCACTTTATTTCAGCAAAGAGGGTGTTTCCATAGTAACCTGCTCATTCAGCTGCAATACTCCATAACTTCTATAGTGTGTGATGCAGGAAGAGTTAATTCTGGTTTTCTGCTGCTTCCCATGGCTTGGTGTCAGCAGAAACAAGAATCACTAAAGAGCCCTGGTCTTAATATTCACTCCGAACTTCTGTTGGCTACACTATCACACATACCATTTCCCCCCGGATTGCTTCTGCGGGTCCCCCCTCCGTTTCCTATGCGAATCTAGCGTTTTGAATCACACCTGGTCAGTTTTGCTCTGATACCTCAGCTCAGCCTGAGGCCTTTATCACACCTACCCAGTTTGCTTCTGCAGGTTCCCCCTCTGCTTCCTATGTGAGTGTAGCCTTTTGATCACACGTGGTCGGTTTTGCTCCCATACCTCAGCAAAGCCTGTGGAGGAGGGGAGAAAACGGACGATCCCCGTTCAGGGAGACTTCGAAAGGGAAACGGGAAACGGATCACTCGGGGCGCGAGAGCAGTGTGAGGGGAACGATGTCATGTGAAAGAATTGAATCAAAATCGCAGTGGGTGTGGATCAAACTGCCGGTGTGATAAAGGCCTTAACTTGCCTGAACTTGCCTGAAACGGACTTTGTCCGTTGAGGGATAAATCGAAATAGAAACTAAAACCTGCGACCCCAGCACTGAAGAAGTGGCGCAAAGCCGAGGTGGGTGTACTTAAAACTGCCCGTGTGATAACGACCTTCGAAACCAGTGAAAACATAAAGTTTCAACAAGAAAGTTTTTCACTCACTCACTCACCCTTCACATAAATGTGCAAAGATCCACATGTTAGAGTCCTCTTCTGTGCAGGCCTGAGATATTTTGCCCCAACTTTGCCAAGGAAATTTATACTTTTTAATTAGACAAGTAAAACATTGGTAAGGCAACAAGAGCTTTTTCTTTAAGTGTTTATGGAGAAAACCGCCCCCTTTCTGGTCTGCCTGTCTCTTAGGTCTCTCTTTCGTTCCCCCCTCCCTTCGCATAGGTGTGTTCTCATTTTCCCTTCAATATATGGAAGTGAAAGAGGGGAGTTGAGAAAATCTGCTTTGTTTTCTGTTGTCAGGTGCATGAAGAGCAAATTGAGCTCAGAAGGAATCTATTGTGAAACAGTTACTCCTACAGACATTCAGACAAACTCTTCTGGGAATGAGGGCAGATAGCTTCAAAGAGTTTTCCAGAGGAAAATTCCACTGTCTATTCCCAATTCTGGAATGTTCTGTTGGCTGCTTCCTGGCTTCCTTTGGTGCTGGTGCAGCTGCTTTTTTATTGAAGAGAGCTGTGCTCTTGCTCAGCAAATTACTGATGTCACGCTCCCTGTGGCTTCACATCTGGAAGGGAAGTGCTTGGGAACAAGCATACTGGTCATTTTCCCTGTGCCCCCCTTTGGGACTTGAACCTGTTTCTCTATTGAGAGTGTTACTATATTAAACTGCCCCTGCCCTCCCCCCACTTTTCTCTTAAGCTGACTTTGCAAAACAAAGTTTTATTGGTATTTTAATGATGTATTGGTTTTATGTGCTTTTAATCAGTTTTGTATTTTATGTTTAATGCTGTTCCCCGCCTCGATCCGTTGGGAGAGGTGGGTAATAAATAAATACATATATTATTATTATTATTATTATTATCATCATCATCATCGCTGGCAAAGAAAGGACCGGCAGGAGCCAGTTAAAGGATTTTAAAAGCTGTGATATTTCCTCTGTACATCTACGTTTATTTGTGTGAATTTAGTGCTAGATTGATGCAAGGCACCTGGAATTGCTCCTATTCCGTTTTAAAGACATAACACATTTTAACAACTACTCAGTCCAGTATGTAAAGATTTCATTACCAATGTCACAGGAGAATGGCAGGTTGTCCTCTTCCAGTTAACTGTGCATATTGGATTCGATCAGAGAGATATAACAGTGCAAGTCACACTAGTTTCTTTCCTTAGGACTCAGGGCTAATTCTCATTTATTTATTTATTTATTTACTCCTTATTTAAAGTACTTATATATACTGCCTGAGGCAGAACAGTAAATGCCCTCTATCCACTCAACCCATGCAAGTCAAGGTGGGTAGTATCCAAAGCCAATCAAGTTATATTGGCACATAAGGCAATAAACAAATTTCCCATTAGCACCTCTCCCAATTCCTGGCAGTAGAAATACAATAAAAACAATGCAAATAATAAATGATATACTGCCCTTGTTTCATGACTTGACAAACCTGTGTTGCCTAAGGCAGCCACCTCATTCTGCCAAAGTTGTTTCCAGCCCTTATTAGGCCTTTCCCGTCCTTGGTTGCACCTCCCTTGGAAGTTCTGGTGCCTCAGTCTGTGAAACTTTGTTTTAATGATAGAAAGAGTTTTGGATTTGCATAACACTCAGTTTTAGGTTTAGCTTAGAGACTACCTTAACTTTCTGTTCACCACCTTGCACATCTGCCTGACAGGCAATAATAATCCAGCAGGAGCTGGATCTAAACATAGCGGAGGAGCAACTGTTTTCTCTTCCTCTAGTGGCCTCAGCATTGGCAGGTCTTAGCATAATATTTGTTCTAGGGATCTCCTTACTTCCTTCTCCTACACAGAGCAGTTAAAGAAAATTGGCTGTGTGTTAAAGCAAGGCAATTCTCAATCTACTGCAGTTTTTTTTTAAAAATTGTTTAAAAGGTAGACAGTCCACCTGAAACAACGTAGGAGTTGATATTAGACATATAACTAAAATAAATTAGGCTTCAAATCATCAGTCCATATTGTCTGTCAAATGCTTTGCAAAGCCACAGGAGAAGGCAGCCTGTTGTAGAAAACAAACAAACATATACACACGAGAGTTCTGTGTCAAGGTGCATTATTCTGTATGCACCGTATTTCTGCAATAATAGACACCCACTTGCTTTCACATAATGCATGAGCAGTTCAGGACAAACAGATAAAAGCCATGATGCAAAACTAAAATAATCTTGTAGAAAAGGAAGGGAGTTTTGAGATTCCAAACGCCTAATGAGGGATTTTCAAAGGGACTCCCAAGTGTTTTTAGATATGTTAAAACTCCACCCACACCACCTATTTACACTTCATATCAAGTCTCACATGATTCAGATTATTAGATGTCCATGTATCTCAGGCTTATTTCTGGCTGGTCAGGTTTGTCAGAGTCAATATTTACGCAGCATACATCCCTAATGTATCCTACTCACAGCAGGAAGGTTTAACAATGATCTAGCGTGTGCATATGTTAGCATAAGATACCTTTAACGGGGATTCTGCTACGTATATGCCAACATTGGTAAAGCTAAAAGAGCAGGGCTTAATGGGAGGAAGAGCCAACCATGGAATCTGTTTTCACCATTGGGGCTTAGTTTTTGATTACATGAAGCAGGATATGAGCACATTTGGGTTGATCACTTTTGTTAAGGAACAACAGTATCTCAGCCCCTGGCCCATCTTTTCCCAGACATGTCTACTTCCCTTCAGCAGAACCACGTGGCCTGCAGGGAAGGAGCCAACACAAGGAAATGCCACGTATCTTCCAGTTAGATGTGAGTGGCCTGGTCACATCCACAGTTAAATGGCCTGGAACTAGGGTATCTGCAGGAGCATTTCCCCCCTTCTTTTGAGGCCTTCTTCAGATGGTGACCAAGGGAAGGGGCCTTCTCTATGATGTTGGTCCAGCAATGGAATATCCTCCTCAGACATTTCTGCTTGATGCCATTACTATTAGGTTTTGGGCTTTAATCCTTTTGGGCTTTAATCAATCTTTTGAAGGATAATTGTCTTATTATACCCCCCCCCCTCCAGTCCCTAGTTTATACACTTCTCTAAAGTTTTGTTTCAGTAGTACTGCTTTTGATGTTGCTGTAGGTTTCTGCTGCTATATAGATTTAATGATTACTTGGATTTATTGTTGCTTGATCTAAGCCACCTTGGGAATAAACATTGAAAATAAATTGCAATACTAGTAGAAAATGCTTCAGTTCTTCATTTGCCCTGTGCCTGACCCTAATCTCTTTCCAAAACCAGTATCAGGCTATGGAAGTCTACTGGGGCTGTTTCATGCAATATGCAAGAAAACCAAGGTTTTACACAGAGAACCTGTCCAGATGACATGCTAAGCCATGGTGGTTAAGCATTGTGAGCGAAACATTATGGTTTAGCTCGTCATGTGAGCCATGACTTAGTGTGTCATGTGAAACATTCCTAACCATGGTAGCTACTAGGGTTGTGCATCGCTTCGGATCCTAATCCTGAATCCGAAGTGAATCGGGGTGATTCAGACCTCCCTAAAACAGATCCGAAGCGGTTTGGGGGAGGTCCGAATTGACCCGAAGCAAATAGGGCTCGTTTCGGAAGTGAAACAAATCGGAATCCGAAGCAAATTGGGTGGTCCGTGCACAGCCCTAGTGGCTATATAACTATGGTTATATAGTGCACAGCCCTAGTGGCTATATAACTATGGTTATAACTATATAACAGCCTAACCATGGCTTAGCATGTTGTCTGAACAGACCCAACTTGTAAATTTGACAGGGAAGGTGCTTTCTGGCTACTGAACCTATATCTCATGCTTTATATTTTTGGGTACACATCAAAAACAACTTAGGTATATACCTAAAAGTGTAACATGTCTAGGGTGACCATATGAAAATGAGGACAGGGCTCCTGTATCTTTAACAGTTGTATTGAAGAGGGAATTTCAGCAGGTGTCGTATTTATGCATGCAGCACCTGGTGAAATTATCTCCTCATCACAACAGTTAAAGCCCAAAGCTCCAGGAACCCTGCCTAGCATGGCCAGATACAAAAGAGGGATTATTTCATGGATAAAACACTGCAAAAAAAAATGCTATCATGATGTGATCGTACATACTGCTATACCAAGATTCTTTTCTATCTGGTCAACAGGGCAGGGCTCCTGCAGCTTTAACTGTTGAGATGAGGAGGGAGTTTCACCAGGTGCTGCATGGATAAGAATGACATTTGCTGAAATTCCCTTTTCAATACAACTGTTAAAGATACAGGAGCCTTGTCCTCCTTTTCATATGGTCACCCTAAAGAAACCCCCTACCATGCAAAAAAGGAGGTAAGTATTTTTCCGCTTCTGGACAGAGAAGGGAGATCTTTGAGCATGTATGCAAAGTTCCCTTCCTGCTACTGAGTTCTCAGTTCTTAGATTGCTTAAGCAAGAGGCAAACTTTGAACCTTAATACCACTCTTTATAAACTAATTGAAAAAAATTGAGAGTTATGTAGGCTGACCATATGAAAAGGAGGACAGGGCTCATGTAACTTTAACAGTTGTAGAGAAAAGGGAATTTCAGCCAGTGTCATTTGTATGCAATTAGTTCCTGGTGAAATTCCCTCTTCATCACAGCAGTTAAAGTTGCAGGCATTATACTAGAGTGACCATATACAAAAGAAGACAGGGCCCCTGCAACTAATTGCATACAAATGACACTGGTTTAAATTTCCTTTTCTCTACAACTGTTAAAGTTACATGAGCCCTGTCCTCCTTTTCATATGGTCAGCCTAGAGTTATGTGCTTCTCTTCTTATTGTGGGCCTGTTCAGATGACATGCTAGCCCACCGTGGATCACTAAAAATTGTGATCCATGGTGGCTTAGCTTGTCATGTGGTGAGAGATTTCTCTCCCTATGGCAGTTCAAGTATCCACGCCCGCTATCGGGCATCCACAGTGGTTCCTGTATCATCTGATAGGAATTACATGGGGTTTTGGTCCTGAAATGATGGAAAGGGGGGGGGGGGGGGGATTGTGGCAACTATAGGGTCTGCCGGCAAGAACAACTGCCACTTTCATGTTGCTGTTGTCACTTTGGGAATTTTCTATGGTTGCACAGCACTTTCAATGTCTGGGGAGGCTGCTGCAGCCTGAGTCACGCTGTGATGCCTGCTGAGATATGGGGCGCTGTGATGGAAGGCCACAAATTTATCCAGGGAGTGGCGAGGGGTAAATAAACTATGGTGCTCCATGGGATAACAATCATGTGGCAGGCCTGCACATCATGGTTTATCTACCCTTCATTTAACTTTGCATTCAAACTGTGGAAGTAACGATTATTGCACTTTTACCAGTCTGGAGAGGGAGGGATTGTATTTGACAGAAGTGACATGCCCAAGACTTTTCAATGGGTGCATGGGACATGGTTCTAGATCTTCACAGTCCATCTGAGTCTATCTGCAAGACCCAGGTCCACTCAGGTCAAGTGGCCTTCCAAATGTTGCATCACGATCCTCAACTGAGTCAACAATCTCAGCTTCTTGATAACATCACAGGGGCTATACAATCAGTATCATCCATAACTGGTTTCTACCTCAAACTTGCAGTATTGTTACCCTCATTCCACTGCAAGAGCTCAGCCCTGGAGATGAAAGGTACAAACTTCCCTGCCCCCTCCTCCTTCCCACAGCAGCCCCTCCTGCCCCCTGAAAAATGCTACAAAGAGGATCCGGGGATTCTGCTGAATGGAGTGAGCTGCGGTGCAGCGGGAGGGGGGACTCCTTAAAAACCAGACCGATGCAGAGGAACCTTTTGTGTTGTGCACATTTTTAATGGGTATTTTCCATGGAGGAAACTGTTACAACACCAGAATATGGCTTTTGCAATATCAGCGTATGTTAGGAAGATGAGTCAGGCTACAAGCAATGATTTAAGAAATCAAAAAGAACTAAGCAGACAGAGTGGAAGAAGTTCAGCTATTAAACATGAGGCAAGTCCAGGAAAAAATGTGGCGCTAAACAGCTGAGTGGCTATGACTGCCTCAGTGCGACAGCAGCAAATTAGTGAGTTGTTGCATTAAACGCAGTTTAGTTCCACTGGTTCCCACCACAAACATTAATCATTCACTGCTTCGTCAGAAGATGGGGAAACACACTCCGCCCTTTAGTTGCCAAGTTACTAAGCACTTCCTTTTTTCTTCATTGCCTTTGCTTGAGGTCACTTCAGGCCGTCTTCACCTGCATGTGCTGTGAGAAGGGAGCCCCACCACACTCAAGAGACACGGGAGCTGTCCTCACATTAAGCCTTGCACTGACAAGGAAGGAAGCATGGAGAACACCACTGGATCCACCAGGGGCTCCTTGTCTTTGAAGACAATGGTGGCCAAACTTTTACACAAGCAATGCATGCCACAAGTCACGTCCAAAGGCTGAGACATTCTGTTGCACGCTGCGTGTGAAAATGGCAGGACAGATGGACGGACAGGGATGACATGCCAGCGAAGGCTCAACGCACATTGGGCAGTGGCCCGAATGTCCCAGCCAGGGGCCAATTTGGCCCTCAGGTTGAAAATGGTTCCCCACTACTGTTCTACACCATCATTATAGCCTCTTGATGCACTGATGTTTATCTAAGAAAGGTGTCTGTGGGGGCAATTGGAGGAAAGTGCTTTAGTTGCTTACAGCTGCTTTGTGTCTGAGCATAAAGCACTGAAAGAATAGGCCAGAAGCACAACAGGGAAAACATAATATTTATGCAAGGATGGAATAATATTGCGATGTGTACATCTTTTTAAGGCAGGGCTAAACTAGCACTGAAGCCAATTCTCTGTAAACTAGTTCACTCTTGTGTACACGGTAGCTCCTTGAAATGTCTGGTTCTGGATTTACTGCTGGGTTTTTCCTCCCTGAGGACAGAAAACGCTGATGTGCTGGCCCACACATTCTTGTGAATTGTTTCTTGAAAATGTCATACCCCTAAGTTTCTGGCCTTTTGCTGGACCATCCTCACTTATTTCCATGTGTAAATACTAGGGCTGTGCATGAATCTGGATCCTGAATCCAGAGCAGATTGGGCCAATCCGGCCTGATCTGGGCCTGATCCAAACTGGATCGGATTGAGCCCGGATCGGGCCAGATCAGATCCACGATCCAGATCCGCTCAGGTCCAATCCGAGGCAGATCGGATCGGGCCCAATCCAATACAGGTAAGATCGGGCCCAATCCGGACCTCCCAGATCGGGATCCAGATCATATCAGGGGGTCTGTGCACAGCCCTAGTAAATACTTCCTGAGTATGAACGTACATATTGTAGTGCTGAAACAAAGTGGAGGGACAAGGTATGTGTCGAGGCTAGAAATGGTGGGAGAGAGTGGTGCTTTAATCGGGGGAAATTATGACAAATGGCCTGGGGGCTTTTACAGGGAAAGATCAGTGGGCAGGGGAGGAGAAGGGTTAAGCATATCCTACCACAGGGGCATTGAACCTCTTTCAGCCCAGAATCCAAATTACATTTCAGTGAAGCTCTCAGGGGCTGCATTGCAGTTGTGGACGTGGCCAAAGGTAAAAGGGGCGGGGCCAGAAGTACAAAAAACACCAGCATATTTAGGTCAAAGCTCTTACTGCCAATAACTAGGACTTAGTTACAAGAGGTATTTCGGCTTTTTAGAATGGGGGGGGGGATTACACAAAAGCCAGAAAACCTCCAAGGGACTGGTGGTTGTGGGAAAGGGATGTGGGATGGATTGGGATTCCATAAGGGCCAGATTGGATCCCTGGGCCTGAGGTTTTGCACGCCTGCCTACTACCTGCTGGCTTCCCCTTGCCAGTTTCACATTTTTACTTGCTGGTTTCCACCTGCCAGCTTCACCTTGCCTCCCACAGTTGCCTTATGAAGAAAACATAGGGTTGGGAACTGTATGTTTTCCTCCTCATGTGTAGGTTCGCCCTGAGTCTATAAATGTTTTCAGGTACGAATTCCCCTGTGCCAATCTCTGTTAGCCAGAGGGATCCATTACTTCATTCATTCATTCATTCATTCATTCATTCATTCACACCATGCACTCTGCCACTCATCTCAACCCTGGGCTCATTCTTTCCAAGACTAGAGATGCCAACAATATTCAAGCAAACACTCTTTTTTTGGGGGGGGGGGCAGCAGAAACTCAATTGCAATGGCAGTTTTACTTAATAGAACTGGGTCTATTGCATCCCAGGAGCCTGTGCAGCAAGGAAGCCCTAGGGATTTATATGACTTAATTGACCCCCATGCCTGCATGGCCAGCCAGAAAATTTCAGTGCATCCATAAGCTGATTACATCAATTCGTATCGCCACATGACGCAACAGAGGTCTCTCTGTACATGTGATTTTAGTTCATGGCTGTGTGATACATGGGTCTCCTTTCCATGTGCAGCAGGGCCCAGGGCTGTTCCTGGGACAGCTGTGAAGCCCATCATTCCACTCTAATGGCAAAGGTACCCTCTACAAGAATTCTGTTTGATGCTTGGTTGTCCGATTATGTGCATCTTCTCGCAATTGCTTTTACGGCAAATCACTATATGCGGGAGGCGGTTAAGTGCATAACAGGTTGCCTTACCGGTTGTATGAAATGCGCTTTAGAGGTGTTTAATGCGGAGAATCGCTTGTTTACATGGTCATAAGGCGCTTTAACGGCCGCGGTAAATTAAAACTTGCTATTTAACGCGCATTCGATAATGCGCATAATCGCATTTAAAAAGCGCATCGACCCCCAATTTGCGCTCCGCTCTTGTAGAGGTCAATTTTTTAATGCACCTTGATAGAGCTTTAAATTGCTCTTGTAGGGGCACCCCATGTCAGGTACTTGAGTGCTGGCAAGGTTGGAGCCAAAATGGGGTCACTAAGAAACAAGAGGGAAGGATCAGCATGGTCAGGTGAGCCCTGAAGTATGCAGAAGTGAAGGATTTTTTAAAAATCCAAATGCTGTAAACCACCACCAACATCCCACATTCAAAGAAAGCCCAGAATGTATCTTGGTGGGAGGAATAGATTGGCTTGTTTGCACCCCTTGCTGCTGACAGTGTCATGAAGGAGGACATGGCAGGGAGGGTGGAAGAGCCCAAACAGTTGCACTCCATTTAGGGATGAGGATGCTGTGCACCATTTTGTCACCTATTCTACTAATTATGTCTGTTCCAGAATAGGCTGCCTTCCAGATCTAATCCAGACATTTTGGCAAATTTGCCCGTTGTAGATATCTGTAGTGATTCTGTCAGGGTAGAACTTTGGGGCAGAAGTCCAAGGCCCCACTCAACAGAATAAGCAGGGGGCCCCAAACAGCAGGGCAGGCATGCCACATTTTGAAGTAAGTAAAGTAATACACATTACCATGTACAGAGGGGAGGGGACCTTGTAACCCCATTGCTCAGGGTAAAAAAATGACCTAACTGCACCACCCAAAACATGATGTGCTGCTGAACCCTTTCAGAGACTGTTAACCACGGGGTGGGGGGGATGCCTTTTCTAGGTGTCATGCTTTCAGGGATCTTTTCACATTTTAGATAACTTTTTGTGCCTTTTCACTTGCACAGCATAATGTGCTCGCCTCAGCCTGCTCCTTGCTAAATAGCGATATTGGTCCCTACCAACAGCAAAAAAAAAAGTTGCCACCTGGCACCTAACCAATTTATTGTGGCTTGAGCCTTCCTAGATAAGGGCCTGTTTAATCAGGTGCAAGAAGGCCTAGTTCACCCAAACAGCATGGATCAGGTGGTATTAACAGGGTGGCCAAATCCAAAAAAGACAGGGCTCCTGCACCTTTAATAGTTGTGTAGAAGAAGGAAATTCAGCAGACGCAGAGGGTCATGCAGGTTACACCACTCTTCTATACTATGATTCAAGGTGTAGGAGCCCTGTCCTCTTTTGGATTCAGCCATCCTAGGTGGTAAAACTGTTCTTGGACTACACCAAGTCTGCAGGTGGGATGTCACATAGATGAATGTCCCTCTGTATATTTAAAACATCAGCAAAAACACACTTTCTGCACATACAAAATCAATATATTGGAGAGAAGGTGAAGCTAGGCACGAACTATTCTCCCTGATATCTAGTTTTGTGGTGAGCTTTTTTATATGAAGGAATATTCCACTATCTGCATTCTTGGTACACAGAAAGTGTTTTACTATATCATTAGTGTTTGTGTAAACTAGGGGTTTAAGAAATTGAGATAGGAGGTAGTGTGTGCAAGTGTACATCAATGTACTGAACTGCGCTGGAGTAATAATTGACTTTTAATTAGAGCAATCTGTCATTTTGCTCAGATTGATTGCTTGAACTTGCAAGCACCTTGCAAGTTATGTGGTGTGTGAAAGTTTAGTAGGAGACAGTAGACCATAACTTCCCCATCCAGCATTTCCTCTTTGAGCTGAGAAGCACTGGCTGCTAATTGCTGATGCAGAAAGTGAATAAAGATTGCCTTCCTTCATCACATGTCACTAACCATCTTTAAAAGGCACCGGCAAATCTTTCCAAAAGACGTAAACAGAGACTCTGGGCCCATTCAGACAACGCGCTAAGCCATCGTTAGGCTGCTAAGCCTTTTGCAGCAAATGGTTAGTGAGCTTGTTTAAACTGTGTTTATGTAACCACCATAGTTAGGAATGGTTTGGATGACATGCTAAGTCATGGTTCACACTATACACTAAGCCATAACGTTTAGCTCAAAATGCTTAACCACTGTGGCTTAGCGTGTCTTCTGAACAGGGTCCAATGGTTTACCAATGGTTGGCACCAGAAATCAGGGAGTCTTTGTGGTCAACAGCGACAGTTGAGGTATATGAGATTGGTGGCCAATTTGACCACCTGGGTGTAATGAAGAGGAAAGAGGTTTCCTTTGTTCTTCCAGCCAGAGATGAAAGAAGAAAAGGAATGGCTACAACTATCTAGTTGTAGATCATTGCTACCTTTTCATCTGAGCGTGAAGCATACTGCTGTGTCCAAAACTCGATCAGATAGAACACAATTCTATTGATCAAGCCAGTAAAATATTGACAGCTTGGCCCTCTAGGCCCATTGGTGCACAAATTTCCCCCCACTGTGCTAACAGCCTAGTCTTGCGGCTCAGCCGAACAAGGAATTGTCCTTAGTGTCACCCATGAACCGCTAAGCCCCTAGCAGCAGATTGAGGTGGCCTTCGTACACTCCTGCAGGTGGTGCCCACTCTCCCAATTGGGTGCCAATTGCATTGGAAAGAACCACATGATTGGTTCCCCCCTGTGGCATCAGGGTCACGCCGCCTGGGTACACCTCCTGGGCAGCTGGCTGCACACACGAAGTCTGGCCTGAATGAGATACTGCGAGAGAGGTGATACCTGCAAAAAAACACAAAAGAAAAGGTCTTGGCGTACAGATACTTGATTGTTCTAGTTGTTTGCATGAGCAGCTTTTGACAGGAGGAGGCAGAGATTAAGCCCAACCAGGACAAGAATGTTGTTCATGTTTCTGCTTTACCCCACCCCCTCGCGAGTTCAAGTTGGCACCAGCCCTGCTCAAGATGGAGGTTACATAATGGGGCTTATGAAAGCGGAATTACCCGGCTGTGCCAGGATGGTTAGGCCAGTATGAATAGAGAAAACACACTAATGCTTCATCTTTTTGAACTCTGTCCTAATTGGAGTTGTTTGTTCAAGAGCATTGAGAATGGAACAACAGATCAGCACGTGGCTTTGCAGGATACCCTAACTCCATACTCAAGTTAGGGGCAGTAAAAAGGAAAGTGTTATGAGCAATGATAGGAGATGGAAGTTGGTTTTTAATATAAAATTAAACAACAGCTGACTTCTTTGAATGTCTTTAAGCAGGCATTAAATGCTCGATTATTCTGGCAGGCCTTCCCTTGTTAGAAACTTATTGGTGACCATTAAATATTGTTTCTATGCTGTATGGTTTTACCCAGAGGACCTTCTCTTATGTCACTTCCAGACTGTGGAATGGCCTGCCAGAGGAGACTCGTCAACTTAACAGTCTTTTAGAATTTAAGAAAGCTATAAAGACTAGTCTCTTCTCGCAGGCATATCCAGTGGAATTTTAGGATGTTTTTAGAATGTTTTATTGCTATTTTAATAATGTGTAGCATGTTTTTAATCAGTTTTATGTATTTTATCATATTTTATATTTAATGCTGTTCCCCGCCTCGATCCAAATGGAGAGGCGGGTAAGAAATAAATGTATTATTATTATTATTATTGATTGTTTTATCTTTTAAAATTGTTTTTAACATTTTTACGCCACCTAAGGTATTTTTTGTTGATTGTTTTTATTCCAAATGGAATGGGGCTGTCCAGATAAGTGGGTGGGGTGCTGCAAATGTGGACAGGCTTATTTGAAACCCCGGAGAGCAGCTGCCAGTCATCAGGGTTGACAACACTGGGCTTGATGTACCAATGGTCTGATAAGGCAGCTTCCTATATTTCATCATTCTTAATGGCTGGGATCAGGGAGTAAGTTTAGTGCACCTGTCCCTGAATGCACCCCATATAAGTGAATTTCTGTCTAGCTGGTAAAAGACAACTTTTAAAATAATGTATATTAAAGAACAAAAGGGTAATGAAAAATCAAAAGCACTGTGTTTAGGGTACAGACAAAGACCACAATGCACCTGAAATTCCAGAACTGCTTATTCTAAAATAAATAAATAAAAATAGATCTCCTTCATGCTTCTGACAAAGTGGGCCCTATGCTGTGTCAGCTTATGCTGAGCATGTATAACATTAGGGCTGTGCACGGACCCCTGATCTGATCCAGATCCCAATCTGTCAGGTCCGGATCAGGCCCAATCCGATCCGACTCGGATCCAGATCCGTAAACCGCACTCCCTCCCACTCTCCCCCCACTCTCCCTGCTTACCTGCTGCCTCCTCCACATTGTCCCGCCGTCATCCTCTCTCCTCGCTGGGTGCCACTGCATTTTCTGCTCGCGTCGGGTGACATCATCATGCGATGCGAGCAGGAAATGCAGCGGCACACAGCGAGGAGAGAGGACGATGGGGGATGACATGGAGAAGGCAGAAGGGCAGCAGGTAAGAGGGCATTTCACCAGGAACTAATTGCATACAAATGACACTGGCTGAAATTCCCTTTTCTCTACAACAGTTAAAGTTACATGAGCCCTGACCTGGATTTTATCTGGTCAGCCTAGCTATGTTCAGGTGGGCACCCCCCTTGGTGCTGGACACACCCCCTGGGGCGGACATGTTGATGGGGACGCCCCCTTGGGGACCGACCATGTTGTCCTCATTATTGGTTTCCAAATATGGTCACTCTACACAAGTTGCCCACTAGTGACCTAATGTTTCATAAAACAACACGAGCCACATTAGCACAGTGCTAGTGTGTTCGATGCATAAAGCAGAGCCACCTTCTTCTTCAGGCCAGCACATTCATGTTGTGCAAAAGCAGATATCAGGGTAATCAAACTGACAGCCTTTTCCAATCTATTTGGCACAAACATATATAGTTTTAAAATGAGCAGCACAGAGGAGAACCAACTTGAAACCTAGAACCATGTAGTAGAAGGGGGGAGAGAAGAGGAGTGTGTGTGTGTGTGTGTGTGTGTGTGTGTGTGTGTGTGAGAGAGAGAGAGAGAGAGAGAGAGAGAGAGGGAGAGCTACACGATCTGCTGCAAACAGGTAGGTGGTTGTCTCCACACTCCTTGGGCAAAGGTCTCATACATCTTGAAAGTAGCTGTACTACTGGGGCTTCAAATACCAATGTTGTTGTCTTTCATAATAACAGCACTGGAATGACTGTTGTGGCAGCAAACAACTTTACTGGCTTGTCAAGAACTCCTGGTCCATGTCTTGGAATAACAATAGCTACAAAGATAAAGGTGTGGAATTAACTTCTGATGCTGTGTTCCTAATTATGGCATGTCCGGATCATTCCATAGCAAGCTCCTTCAGGCAATCTCAGAGATGATCTAGTTCATCTCCTATTTGTTCATGTATTGTAATCTTAGTTATAGGATGCTTCTTAGGTCTTCTCCACATTTAGCAACAATCCCATAGCCTTACCGGGGCTTTGTCTTCTGGAGCCTTTGCAGGTTTAACCATCAGCACAATATACACGCTTCTCTCCTTGTTTTTGCCTGTTCCTTCCCATATGTTTCAATTATACCACCAACAGATGGCATGAGTTTGATTTATTACACCATTTTCGGGATTTTATAAAATGACGGATTCTTGCTTGAAAACAGTGGGAGAGGCATTGGAAGTTGACGATGTCATGAAAAGGATTCGCAAACTTCCAGGAGTGACCAATCACGAGCACACAATAAATTGCTCGTGTGGAGAAGCTCTTAGTCAATGGGCTTCTATCACTAACAATCCAAAGGGATTGTGCAGCTATTTATCTTTTCTTCCTGAATGTAACATGTTCCTTTCAGCAGGCTGATGATGATATTCAGGCTGCAATCGAAACTAATAATATAATCTAGTAGTAGTAGTAGTAGTAAACTGTGTGCATGATGCTGTACAAAGTAATATAAAAGGACAGTTCTCTGCCCTGAGGAACATACAATCTAAATGTAAACTTTGAGGAAAAGGAGGGAAAGGCAAGGATAATAAGGGACAAAAGTATGTGAATGCAGTTAACACAGACTTCAGACTCATTTTTGCTGGAAATGAGAACGAAGGGATGAAAGAGCCTGCATCAAGGGAAAAGTATGTTTTGAGGAAGCAACAGGAAGGCATATTTATTTAATATATTTGTACCCTTGCCTCAGTGAAAACCTTTTCAAGACATCATAGCAACATAACAAGAGGAACCAAATTCATCACTGCACAAAGGGAAGTCTTTGTACTAGAGATGCAGGAAGCAGCAGCAGAAACTGAGTAGTGGCTATTATTATTTAAGAGTTACACAGTCCTTTAAGTGCTTTGTTTCTTGACCCCAGTCTCCTGTGTGCAGAATTCACATAATTTGCATCAGAAGGTAATTTTACTGGCTTCACCTAAGCAGGATACATAATGAGTGGCGAAACTTAAAACGGTTGCTTTTAATGCAAGAATCAACAACTACAATTCCAATGTTACTCAAATTGTTTGGAAAATACTGGTGTTGGCAACATAATCGGACCCAGAAGATCAAGATCAAATCAAGTACAAGTGTAAACTTTTCTTCTGATACAACAAAGGACAAGTATTTTGATACAAAAGCTAAAGATACTTAATGGCAGAACGCTGTATTGCCTCTAGACATAAGATGACTTCTCCCTACCTTGGGATTACTTGACCACAATCCTCACAGCTGGTTCATGTTCCATCACTTGAGGATTGCAGAACGGCGTGATTAGTTGCATGCATGAAATCCAACAAGGTTTAAGTAAATTTGTTAACATCTGAAACATATTAAAGCCTTTTCATGAAAGCCTGATAGTGTTCTGATGTCTCTACAACATGCTAAAGACAAATATCAGAGGTCACGGGACAGAGACTGACAATGTGATACATCCATTATACAGGGGAAACATATCTATAGAAAAGGATGTAAAATTTAACCCAATGTCGAGATTAAGGATTTTGTTTACCAAAATTATGTTGCAGTAGTATTTCACCAGTGGGGTGTGTGTTTGTGTTACACGTGTATGTGTTGTTATAAGATTGGGAGGGGTTTGGATAGGAGAAGGTAAATGGAGCCAGAAATACTGTTGCAGACTGCCTTAAAAGTTGCTGGCAAAATTGCCAGGTCCCCACAGGGGCAGCCATGTTAATGTATTACAGCAAAAGCAACTAAGAGTCTTGTGGTATCTTAAAGGTTAACACATTTATTATGCCATAAGCTTTTATGGTGGAGTACAGCCTGCAGCATCGGATGCATGAAGTGTTATCTTGAGTTTCAAGTGTGATGGGGATCTTCCATTGGCTATAGTCTCCTGGCATATGTTTGTTGCATGTTTGGAGATATACATCACCCATGCTTCAAGTGGAATGCTGGTGTACCCTCCACTGCCATGTAAAGTGTGAGTAGCTCATTACTTAGGCCTGGTTCACACATGGATGTTGGTCAAGTGGTGACCTACGTGTGTGAAAGAACCATCCTAGAGAGAACCTTCATATATTACTTCTCCCCAGTCCTGCAATGAAACTGGTTCACACATTTATCTGCAATTTATCAAGTATTTATTAGCCAAATGATAGAAATCAAGTGACATATACACTTGCCATGTGTGAACAGGGCCTGAGGAAAGAGTGACAGGTGGAAAGTTTCCAGAGATTAGCAATTAGTCTATTGCAGCAAAAGTGTTTGTGGCACATTAAGGTCTAACAGATTTATTTTGGCATACATTTTTATGGACACTATTTCATCAGATGCATGAAGTTTTATGGGACATTTCAGGTTTATCTACAGTGCATATGAGGTGTGTGTGTAGAATTTTAAACAGTGAGATCAGAAGGGAATTAAATGCGGGAAGTACTGACAGTGATAGTTTTGTCCAGAAATTGCACCTGTTGTATAGATTAGTCAAAGCGTAGGCTGATGGTGGGGTGAAAGTTATGGAAGCCCTAAGTCCAGATAATAAAGATGCCATAAAAGAATTCTAGGTAGAGAAGCAGCTTTTGATGACAGGCACTAAGAAAGCAATGGTCTAAATTGGCCATGATGATGTCGGCATACTGTGTAGGCTGACCATCTGAAAAGGAGGACAGGGCTCCTGTAACTTTAACAGTTGTAGAGAAAAGGGAATTTCAGCCAGTGTCATTTGTATGCAATTAGTCCCTGGTGAAATTCCCTCTTCATCACAACAGTTAAAGTTGCAGGCACTATATTAGAGTGACCATATACAAAAGAAGGCAGGGCCCCTGCAACTTTAACAGTTGTGATGAAGAGGGAATTTCATCAGGAACTAATTGCATACAAATGACACTGGCTGAAATTCCCTTTCCTCTACAACTGTTAAAGTTACAGGAGCCCTGTCCTCCTTTTCATATGGTCAGCCTAATATTGTGGAGCCATGCGAGTGCCTATGGTAGTGCCAATGATCTGAAGATGTATGTTCTTCTCAAAGCTGAAAGAATTGTAGATAAGTACAAAGTGGCAGAATTTGTGGCTAGATATACTGTAGGGTCATCAGGGATTATATTCTTGATAGCTTGTAGTCCATCTTTGTGGGAGATGTTGGTGTAGACGAGGGCCTCAGGACGTTGTTGTTGGTGTAGAGGGCCTCAACATCCAGATTTATGGTGGATCATCTTCTCTGATAGACATAGACTTTCCTGCTCCCTCCATCCCATGTTAGCCCCTCCAGTCAGGAGACCCTGATGAATGGGGTGAAGTGAAGTGGGGAAGGGAGAAAAATCACTCAGAGGCAACTTTCTTGAGTGAAGCCCTTCCTCTTGCAGAAGGCAGATCCTGGATCCAACCATTGACAGCTAGGATGGTGTTTTCTGGGAGACTGTCAATGGATTGTAGTTTCTTCAAGAAGTCAGAGATATCCCATATGTAACTTGGAGTATTGGTAGCATAAGGTCTGAGAATGGAGTCCTTATAACCAAACCCCCTGTGATAGTACCTATACCCCAAACAATGGGGTGTCTAGAGTTGCTTGGTCAGTGTATTCGGGGTAGCAATGCCTGGTTGAAGCTCCTGAGGTATGTCCATATAGATTTTGTTTTTCACATCTGTGGGAAATTCCATCATCAGGTTGTGTAGTTTTTACTGGTCCTGCTCAGTGGGATAAAAGTTTTGACTTTAGTTCCCACAAGTTTGCATGGGGGGAGGGGGGAGGCGTCATCAGTCCTGTGCAGTGGACTAATGTGGCAAGTCTGAGCCTTTCAAGACAATCATATGTTGCACTGTTTTTTCCTAAGAGCTAAGATAGCAGTAGCTTCATTGTGATCCCTGTCCCCATTCAGTAAAAAAGGGATAAGGATAGTTTAGCCACAGCTACGAATTTCATAACTTGGATATGTGCACGTGCAAAATTTAAAAATCCCATTTATTCTGATTTTGCTCCATGCTTCCTTAAAAAAAAATTTGCTAGCCTAGCACATCTTAGGATGGAATTGTTAGGGAAGCATGGGGAATGATTGGAATCTTCTTTCACTATATGATGCACTAAGAACCAGATCTCAGACATCCGTTAAAACATAGGCAAGACTTTCAAAATGGCTTGCAAATAAACTTGATCTGATTACGTAAAAAGAAGAGAGCAAAAGAAATGGGATGAAAGGTCAGGAAGTTGTGTAGCTCCATCATTAAAATTCAAGTTCTAAAAGGTTCCACTGAATAGAACACCATTAAAATTGTCAGGTCTATAATGATTTGACTGCTTTAATACCTAAATGTAGTCTTTCAGATGGGCTGCTTAATAGGACTTTATGGGCCTGTTCAGACGACACTTCAGGCTCTGTGGTTAGCGAAACTGTGGTTCTCTGGGGTTAGCACTAACCATAAGCCGTGCTGTCGCACACAACACTTTAAGCCACGGTTAGAGCCACTAACTCTGCTGCCAACGGTCCGGCTGCGGTTAGTGAGTGAGCAGAGTTTAGCAAAATGCATTGCACAAGACACCTTAAACCCTGCTGCTTAACCAAAAGCCTTAACCACAGGGTTTAAGGTGTCTTCTGAACAGGCCCATTGTTTAATTTGGTGACACTGATGTTGTTGTATCCCAAGTTTGTTTGTTTTTTTAAAGGGGACAGCTGTTGGAGACATGTTTTTTTAAAAAAAGATTGCAAGCTTTGATGAATAGATTAATCAACTAAAGCTTTAGTTCAAGGGTGGGCAACTTTGAGGTTTCTGGAGCCCATTTTTCTCTCACCCATCCCCAAATTCTTCTTCCCCCCAACCCCTCAGAGTCTGTGGGGCACGGAGGGATGGGCATTTCAGTGGCAAACTGTGATGGACTGCAGAAATGTCAACTTTAGCTTGTACTAAAATGGCCAATTAGGAGGTGTTTTTTTAATGCCCCCCCCCCCCGTGCTTTAGTTGGTTGACTAATGGCACCTGCAAGGTAAGGGCACAGCTGTATGTGGGTGTTGTTTTGCACCTGATATGGTACTTGAAAGATTTCCTTTGCTTTGAATATATGCAATTCTTTCAGAAAGGCGCTTCTGGAGATTTTGATAGTATTCAACTTTCAAAGTAATTGATCAGTTAATAGATTAGTTTAAAGACAGTTCATTAATAAAAACAAAAAAGAGCACTTAATCAGATACATGGAGCATTATGGACAGTTTCAGGGTTTTTAATACAGTACATATGGTCTGTGTATGCATGCGGAGAAGGTTGTGGAAGAATTGTAAACAGTGAGATCAAAAGGAAATTTAATGCAGAAAGTGGTCATTTACAGTGTAGCTGTTGCTGATAATGAATTAGGTAAGCCAACTGGCACATGTAGTGTGATAAAGATCTGTTATCCCAATTCAAGGCTCTGGCATTAAACCTGTTAATGAATTCTAACGCTCGCTCTAATCTTCTTTTGAAATTCTTTTGCTCCATAATGGTCTCTTTAAGATCTGTGATAAGGGTGTCCTCAGATGCTAAAGGATTCTCCCACTGGTTTTGGAATATTGCCATTTCTGATATCAAGTTTGTGTCCATTCATTCTTTTCCATAGACTGCAATTCTAGGGTTTGAGGGAGGGTGTCCCAGGGGCCATATGGTGTTTCAGATCTTCCAGAGGGTGTAGAGAGAAAGGTCTATGTTCGGAGGGCGAGATTTGGACCATGACTTCACGGCGCTGCGTTGGCACCACTCTGCCGCCAAACCCCTTGGTATCACTGCTGCAGGGTGGCGGTAATCCTCACTGGACGGGTAGCACAGTTTTCCAGCGGCCATGCAGCTCACGAGGCCTGCCCCCTGCCTGGCTTCCAGCGACTAATCGGAGGTCGCCTGCAGCCTGAGAACATCCCCAGCACAATGGTGGAAGAGCCATAGTGACCTCACTCCAGCAGGAAAAGTCAGGGTGTCCCAAACTTTTCCAGCAAGTAGTTTCACAGGAAAGCCCTGGGGTGGCTGCTGTGTCATATAACCAACGCAGCACCACCACAGAGCTTTGAAATCATATGGACAGCTCCTTGACCCCAGAAGCCCTCTCCCAGATGCCATGGAACTGTCCTGTGGAATCCTTGCCTCATCATTGTCAGAGCTTCAACTCTGGTAGAGGCAAAAAGGAGATTTCTGTGGTGTGTTGGGGGAGGATCAGGGGAAGGCTTGGATTTGCAGGATCTAAAGACTTTCCATTCCCCTGGAAGACCCCTCTCCCAAATTAGCAGGAAATCTATGCTAACACGAATTGGCTTAAGTTAATTCCCTCCCATTAGAATAAATTGGAGGAAATTTGAAAGAACGGGAGAAATGGGCCAAAAAGGGGGGCAGGCCAAACACTGCTCCTCCCTCCCTTCTGCTTTGCCGATGTGAGCAGAAGATAAGATAAAAGATAAGAATGGCCATATATGAAGCCTCTGGTTATATTGCACATGGTGGAAAATGCTGAATCTGGAACTATGCACGAGGCCATTCAGAATGTAAAACTTTGAACTTCCACTTCCAGGGGTGAGAGCATGGAGTTTCATGTTCAGTCAGACAGATGGATGCATTTAACTTCTGTTGCTTTTTCCTGCTCCTTTCCCACTTACGATAAATTATATAATGGTAGCTCCTGGAAGGTAATGCAATACTGATTCCCAAAATGTGTACAAGGTAACTCTGAGATCCTTTGGAAGTCACTCAGTGCTCTAGCTCTCAAAACTACTGCAACCAGTATTTGATATATGCCCCTATTTTGCCTTTTAGGGAATGGCTTTCTGGCATTTTGCTAGCAGCCCCAACTGCATATCCAGAGAGAAAAAGCAGCTGAATGTAATTGAGAAAAGGTACAATCAGATCAATTGTGAGATTCAACATTCCATTACAGAACCTTACGTTTTGGAAACTGTTTGTTGATTTACTGACACACCTAGAATTAGTGCAGGACAGCAGTGCCTGCTGCAAGATTTGGGGGCCCATCAGGCACACCCCATAACCTAGAAGAGGTGGGATATGCATACTAATCCTCTTAGGCGGCATCTAATCTTGAATACTCTGTGCAAAGAGGTAATAACGATAGCATGATTAGGCTGGGGGATTCTCAGCCAGTCTTGGGGCCCTGGCAAATGCCCAACCTTGCTACACCCTGGATCTGGCCCTGCAGCAGAATAGGCTATAGCAGAGTAAACGAATACAGCATGCAGTGGGCAGAGAAGAGCCTCTTGCCATGTGTAAGCAGGGTGCTCAAACAGTGTACCTTGATTTGGGGATAAGATAGATACAAGTATGTTCCTTTATCCTGCAGAGGTATGGTTTCTTTGAAATCTCTTAAGGAGCTTTAAAATGAGGCGCACCTCACAATGGGAAGGACAAAAATTAAAAGGGTGAGATGAGAGTGGGTGTTTAACCACCATGGGGTGGGTGGCATTGGCAAGTCTTGGGTGGAGGAAAGTCTACCATCCTCTGGTGTGTTATGCCCTTCTTTTTGATACGAATGGTTCTGTGTAGATTCCACCTCTGTGTACATCCTCCCCCCCTCCCCTCTCCCCCTCCCTCTCTCTCTCACACAGTCCAGATCAGACTTTGGAAATGACACAAGTGTTAAATAGCATGGTTCTCAACCTAGAGACTGGTTGCTTTTGGCAGAAGATGGTGAAGATAAATAAGCTCTCAAATAGAGAATGTTCCTTCTAGTTAGGGAGGTTTGTGACCTGTTTGTATAACTTCTAAAGATTCATCCTGGGCCTGCCCCTTTCCCCTTATTCTGGAAGTTCTGTTACTTAATCATACCTGTGAGAGGATACGAGCCAGGGTTATTCAGTGGTGAAAGGAAGGCTTTGGGTACATGGCTGATGGCCCTGTGCTCCTTATCCTGAGTTAGTCTTGATAATGGAAACAGACAGAGGCTAAGGCCTGCCACAGACTAACCTCTGCAGCGGGCACAAACCAAATAGAGGCAATCCTCTAGCAGTGGCAGTTCATTATGAGGTAGCCAAACTGTTATGAATTAGCCCACTGCAATAGGGGAACTGCTTTGGGGTTTGAGAGGAAGCGACAACTCCTTTCACCACATCTATGCCAAGGTTACATTTTAAGATTAAAAGCACAATCCTATGCTATCTGCTCGGATATAAGTCCCATAGAGTTCAATGGGACACTCCCAGGCTAAGTGTACCTGTGGGATTGCAGCCTGAATTTTAAGAAAATGTTAATCCTCTGAGTAACAGTATGTAAGTGGAAATCTGCTCAGATGGACGAGAGCATGGATTAATGTATGCCATAGTGTGGGTGATGACCATGGGAACAAAGCTACTACAACTCTTGGCGGTTAACGACACAGTTGACTACTTTTGCAGCAGGGGACAAAGACTCAGATCACCCCAGTCAGAAAAGAAAGTGTGACATAGTAGCTAGTTCAAGGCAAATCAAATAAAAGTCAAGCTTGAAAAAGCATTAAAGGGAAACCAGCAAACATCACAGGGCCATGCTTTAAATCTGTGGTGAGGCCATATTTAGAAAGATCAACCAGAACTGAAAGGAGAGATCAATCTCAAAACATATTGTAAAGTAGCCTTCCGAACCTGGCAGTCTCCGTGTGTGCCAGACTACAACTCCCATCATCTTCAGCCAGCATGGCTAGTGGTAAAGGTGGCTGATATGTGATATGATGGAAAATGTAGTCCTACACATATGGAAGGCACCAGCTTGTGGGGGAGCAGGCAAGATGAATCTCACCCAAACCCAAATTCCCAGACACGTCCCCAGTATTCACAGCAGATTAACCCAAAGCAAATCACGCAAGGGCTGACACCAAAAGGACAGAGGCAGAAGTTACATAACTGGGTTTGATTTTTTTTTGTTTTTATTATAAAAAAACCCCCTATTCTCAAGTCCAAGTGCAGCGGAACCTGTTCGGCACCATCCAAGATACCAAGGTACAAAATCCCGAACGTTTGAACCTGCTAGAATTACCTCTGAGGGCAACTATGCTTATTAGTGGAATCCTGGCAAAAGTGGCAGGAGTTTTTGAGTCCCAGGACATACCTACAGGAACAGCGGTGGTCTCTGTAAAACTGTACAACTTTAGAAAACCCTAAAAATGTGTTAATTAAATCTCTAAAAATCAATTTCCCCGCTTTCCCCCCCCCCTTTTATCAAAAGCCCTGCTTTAGTTGACATGCAAATCCTACATGCTCTTTACCACCATCATCACCACCACCACCACCACCACCCCCCATTCCCTGCCAGATACTTGTCAATAACAGGGTTAAAGTTGACCAGCCAACTCTTTATTTGAAGCACAGATGCATCTTTGTTTCTGCAGCCAGCCGCACACGGTCCTGCCCAGACAGCCCAGTGGCTTCAGTTTAAATTAAAAATTAATACCTATTTTAACTTACAAGCTTGTAAACGGATAGCCCCATGTCTATAATGAACCATCAAAGCTGCTCTTGAACATAAAAAAAACCCACAGCTAATCTCTCTCTTCAACAAGCTTTTCTGCTCCTGACTCCCCATTCTATGCCAGAGTCTTAACAACCAATGAAGACATCTGCAGCAATCTCTGTCCCTCTGCAAATGGCTGATTTAGTGGACCTTTTAAACAAAACAAAATCCTTTTTGTGTGTTTTTAGACATTTAAATATATATATAAAAAACTAGTTCACTCTGTGTTAGAAACAGAAATTCAGGCAGCTTCCAGAAACAGGTCAAAGTATTTGACAGCCTTTTAATAAAACCTAGAATAAAATTTCATCTTGGGATTGGAAATGTCACTGTAGATTGCAAGAATGCCCAAGGTTCTAGCACTGGCAAAAGTTCTATCTCATATGAGAAGCGATTCAAATGCCCTTAGGCCCTCGAGAGAGCTGGCTTGTGGATCTAGGTTGTATATGGTAGCACCATGAGTTAAGCTTTTTCAGTGGTGGGACGCTGAACCCCTCCTCATTTTGAAATACCACTGAAATGAACTAACGATGCAAAGCCATGCTGTCACCCATCTCCTGTTCAGTTCAGCAGGACCCAGGAAGGGCAAATTTGGAGGAGGAGAGGACAATGAAGCCCTAAGCAAACATTTTTTCTTATCCTTCCACCCCACTGTGCTGTCTGTTCCTGGAAGCTACCAACACCCTGTCAAGACATACAGATGAATTACATGAAATAGTGGTTAACTCAGGTTTGTTTCCTCTAATGCACACATGCCTCCTTGTCCCTGCCCTTCAAATGACAAGAACAAACACCGAAAGAGACTAGACTTCCCCCCACCTCCCACAAGAAGAAACAGAGGGTGAGTTCTGGGGAGGGAGGGGCACAAACATAGTATCTCATGCCCTCAGAATTAACATCTAGAACAGAGGAAATATGGAAGGGGAAAGAGAGTGGGTGTCTGCGGGACAGAGTCCATTTTAGTTCTTGTACTCGAACGGCTCATCCCCGGTTTCGTTGAGGAGGCAAGTGCGGACTAGTGCTTCGGTCACAGCATAAGGGTCACAGTTGGCCGATGGTCGGCGGTCTTCAAAGTAGCCCTTCTTCTCTTGGCCCACATTCCTCGGGATGCGAATGCTGGCGCCCCGGTTGGCTACTCCAGCAGAGAACTCGTGGATGTTTGACGTCTCGTGGAAACCTGTCAGGCGCCTGGCATTATCCAGCCCCCCTTTGGGATCGTAGGCACGGATGTGGTACTGATGGCGCTTGCCCAGCTTCTCAATGGCTTCTTCAATGGGCCTGTGGAGGGACAAGGGACAGGATGTTGACTCCTGGTAGAGGGCCTCCAACACTCTCTTTATAGTGGAAAGTTGCACTGTCATCTAAGAGAGCAGAGGCCCCTCTTCCCACCCTTTTAAACTGTCCCCTCGTGGGAAAGCAGTGCTGGCCATCCTATAGCTCTCCAGAGCCAGGTCAACCCATAATGGCTCTGAGGCACTACATCACAACACGGCATCCTTCCAGATGCACTGAGAGAGAGAAGAAAAAAAAATGGCTGCCCCAGTACCATAAGTGACATGGCTCCAGAGAGCTGAAGGTTGGATATGGCTGATTTTCTACAATGGCAAAAAACGTTTAAGATAGATAAAATAAAAAAGCTAGGTCTCTGATGCTAACCTTGTATTATTATTATTATTATTATTATTATTATTATTATTAAACAAATGTATGTACCCCGCCCCTGCCAAAGGTTTAAGGATTTATCAGGCTCATCCCCAAATAATGCAGAATGTGTTTCCTCATCTTCAGCATTGGAGAACAGGGCTGAAAAGATGGGAAGGGACTTTTGGCTCTGCACTGAACCAGCTTTCCCCAACCTGGTGCCCTCCAGATGTGTTGGACTACAACTTCCAGCATTCTTGATTGTTGGCCATCCTGGCTGAAGTTTATGGGAGTTGAAGTCCAAAACATCTGGAGGGCACCAGCTGGGGAAGGCAGCTCTGAACCATAAGGAGAGAAAAAGAAACACAGGTTCATGAAACATGTATATTTGCTTGTGATTTTGTATTGTATTGTGCATGATTTGGAAGCTTTTAGGCAACAGCACGATGCTGCTAGAAGTCGTTATGGTCTGGCTATGCAAGGAGTTCTTTGAATAGAAGCAGGAGAACAACCTACCATCCAGATGTCTTTGCACAGGCTAAGGACAGGTACTTCCAATCAAGAGAAGAGTCTGATCTAACATGCAGCAGAATGAGAGGGTACCACTCCAGACTTGGGGTGTGTGTGTGTGTGTGTGTGTGTGTGTGTGTGTGTGTATGTGTGTGTGTGTGTGACTCACATTTTTAATGCCTCCAATGTAAAAAAAAAAAAAAACACCCCTCACACCCCCAACCCCAAAACGCTAGAGGTATAAATGAAAACACCAAGATCTGTTCTAGCTCAGCCCTCTCAGTAGTTTTCTATTTGCAGGATATTTTTTTAATGTAGGGGAGCTTTCAGCCATGGACCTCCTACGATCTAAAGTGGTCCAGTCCAGTCCACCACTGCAGACCTTGAAGCTGCAATACTCCTGGAGAGCTGTTTGTTCTCCTCCCTTAATATCCCATAAATAAAGTCTTCCAAGTTGGAAGCAGCACTTACTTGAGGCCACCGTCCTCCCGCATAGCCTTAGTGCTGAAGTTAGTGTGGCATCCAGCCCCGTTCCAGTTTCCAGGGATGGGCTTGGGGTCAAATGAGACGATGACACCAAAGTCTTCACATACTCTATGGAGGATGAACCGAGCAATCCAGAGGTGGTCGCCCATCCCAACTCCTTCGCAAGGACCCACCTGGAACTCCCACTGCAAGAAAATATAAGCTCAGTCAGGAATGGCACAAGGGAAGACTCTCGGCAAGATGCTGCTCACACGCTTCTCCCTGTGCACTGAACATATAAGATCCACCCTATCAGCAGCCTCAAGTATCTACCTGTGCGGGCATAACCTCTGCATTTGTGCCTCCAATGTTCACACCAGCATATAGACAGGCTCGATAATGGGCTTCCACAATATCTCGCCCGTAAGCTTTGTCTGCTCCAACTCCACAGTAGTATGGGCCTGCAGAAGCAAAAGAAATGTTCATGAGTTTTGCACATCTTTATAACCACCAGACAGTTGTTATTTTGCAGGATCTTGCCAGACATTCATCTAGCTCAGGGGTCCCCACCCTTTTTGGGCTGGTGGGCACATTTGGAATTTTAAGAACGGGCTGGTTGAGCTTGCACAAAATGGCTGGCTTGTATATGGGGGTACAGGTGGATTTGCATGTTCATAAAGTGGAGCAGCAAGAGTTTTGATCATTTGTCCTTCGGAAAAGTGTATTCTTTTCCTTCAAATATTTGTATTTTTTATCATGGATAGGGAATTTCCTTACGGAATTAGGCTAATCATCCACTTACTTCAGCACTGTCAATGTTCACGGTCTACTACAAGGGTGGGCAGAAACTAGATCTCCAGATGTTTCGGATTTCCAACTCCCAGCATTCCTGACCACTGGCTATGCTGGCAGGGGCTCTTGAGAGCTGAAGTCAAAAAGTCTAACTTCTGCCCACCTTTGGCCCACTGCCTAGAATTTCCATTTTTGGCAATTCCAGGGACCTAACCTCAGGCCTTGAGTATATGAAGCACAAGCTGTTATCGCTAAGCTATGGCCCCATCCCAATGGCAGGTTGACATTAGCAGCAGTGCATTAAAGGCCTTAAGTGAAATTCCCTCTCGGGATCTTACCTTGTGGTCCAGGAAAGCCATTGGAAGGCCAGCCAAATGGATGCCCGTCTGTTCCCAGAAGAGTATATTCTTGCTCCATCCCAAACCAGGGATTCTGGTTAGACACCATGTCCATAATCCTTTGACAGCTGTTCCTTAGATTTGTTTCTGAGAGGGGAAAAAGACAGCAAAGCAATAATGGTTACTTATTCAGCACCAGCACTCTAATGGTGTTTTCCTGCATAAATCCCTGACTGAAGGAACTTACAGATTGTAAGTTTCACCCTTCCAAGGGAGAGGCAGGTCTAACAAAACAGGCACAGGACAAAATGCAACCGCTCCTACTTGGGTCTTCGGCCTTTATCACACGGGCGGTTTGATTCATACCCGCTGCTACTTGGATCCAATTCTTTCACATGACGTCGTCTCCCTCATGCTGCTCTCACGCCCTGAATGCTCCTTTTTTCCTTCCTCTTTCGAAATATCCCTGAACAGGAATTGTCCGTTCCCTCCTCCGCAGGCTGAACTGAGGTATGGGAGCAAAACCGACTACGTGTGATCAAAAGGCTACACTCGCATAGGAAATGGAGGGGGAACCCGCATAAACAAAACGGGTAGTTGTGATAAAGGCCTTAGTAGCAGTTAGGGACAAAGATCAGGGATTAAATAACAGTTCTACAGAAGAGGTGCCGGGTTTTGGTTGATTGTGGAAATTGAAAATTAGCAAAGCAATCTCAAAGGGTTCTTTCTAGTTAATCCTCACGATCACCCTGTAAGGTAGGTCACCATCCTTGTTTTCCACGTCAAGGTAGAATGCAAGCTGGGCAATTTATTGCTCAAGGCCACTCAAAAGATTTTTAGCTATGCTGGGGTATGAATCTTACAGACATCCTGCCTTGAACATCAGCATCAAAGCAAACAACAGTCTGGTTAAGAAAATGCTAGAAATGTCACCTTGACAACAGTATTGTCACCATGGCTACCGCTATACCAGGGCTTTGAGATGCTAATGACTCTTGCATTTCTTCAGGAAGGTGAGGCAGTGTTAAAAGGGGAGAAGAATGTTCAATATGTTGCATGAGAGAAGCATGAATAAAGCGATGCATGAGATCACCAGACCAGCTGACATAGCTTAAAGAATGAATGTCTTGTGGTCTGGATGGGGCATCTCATGATAGCATTTCCTGGCTTTTATGCCAACATAATGTGGCCGATGAGCTTCCAAAGGCATGATGTGGCTGGTTGCTACAGGAAACAAAGTGTTGGACTGGATCGGCTTTTGGTCTGATCCTGCAAAGACATTTCTTACAGTCTCATTTTGCTCCAAAGCCAGTATAATCACTTAACAACCTGGAACAGAAATCTGTACTTTCTCACAATGTGTAACATGGACCGCCCACTACCTGAGAAGGGTAATGAAGCAATGCCAATCACCTCCTTTCCAAAGTCTCTCAAATGTTGGTGAATACAAATGGCCATTCACCAAATGGTAAATAACCACTTGGCAAGCCACTGCTCTAGACTATTCTGCCCCAAGTGATGAGAGAAAAGTTTACCTAGGGCTGAGCTGGAATGCATCCTACTTTGCAGCCCCATTTATGGGGGGGTAAAATAAAGGGGCTTACCAGTGATGGCAAGCTCTTCCCGGTGACCATCAGCTGCTCTTTTTTAAAATCCAGAATCTATCTGGGAATGACACTATGGGCTGGTTCACAAAATCAAACAGCCCACCATGGCTCTTTTTTTGTTTTGTTTTCTTTTGTTTGTTTGTTGCCAAAGTGGGTTGTGGTGTATGTGTGCAGCCGTTTTGAATATTTAAGCTGTGACCATGGTTTAACCCTTGCATAATCCACAGTCCCCGGGTTTGTTAGACATGACAAGCAGAAACTTGAATATTTAGGATGGTGTCTGAGGGGGCCGTGGATCATGTTGGCTTAAATAAGCCATGATGAGCTGCACCAATTGGGCAAATCCAGCCAATGTAATGATGAATCATCATTTCCTGAGGGCTTCTGGGTTAAAAAAAATGATGTGTCAGGGAGGTGTGTTTGTTAGGCACACGAGCGAGGGCCTTCTCGGTGGCCACGCCAATGCTCTTCAAACTCCCTGCTGAGGGAGGTGAAGTTGGCTCTCTCTTTGTTGGCCTTGTGCTGGCAGGCTTTTTTTATTCAGGCAAGCTTTGGGCATTGGTATTTTAACAATGTATTAGTTTTTATGTTTTTAACTGGTTTTATGTTTTTTATATCATTTGCTTTTAATGTTGTTCCCCGCCTCAATCCAGAGGGAGAGGCGGGTAAGAAATAAATGTATTATTATTATTATTATTATTATTATTATTATTATATAAGCGGGTCTGCTGCTGAAGGGTTGTTTTTTTAATAAATGGGTCGGTGCTGTTTATTTTTTCTATGGCTGTAGTTAATTTATGTCATGTTATGTTTTAACCTTAATCTCAATGTCATTATTATTTGCCATTTTGAACACAGTTTTGGTGGAAAGGTGGGATTGAAATTTAAATAAGTAGAAATTAAAAATGGTGACCAGCAGCTGGTGGCCACTAGAAAATGCTCTCCTTGCGCTGCTGCAACAGCGCCAGCAGCTGTGGCAGAGATGGTGGGGGAAGTGGAGCCATTTTCTACGCTTTGTACTCCCATCCCCGCCCCGCCCCCGAGTGTTGAGCCAAACATTCTTGGCTGAGAACTTTCAGGTCAGCCCTAATTTTACTACACTTCCTGCATCTGATAAAAAAAACATGGAGGAGCAGAAGCGAGGCGGCACTCTCCTCTCAGAACGCTAAACTACATAGCCAATGGGATCAACAGATGGATGCCACTTGATATATGGTTGCCTGTATCCACTCTGTCTTTCACCACTTCACACTGAGAGTCAGGTTAGACTCAGGCTGGAGGAGGAATACTGCTGCTCTTCAGAAGTAGGAGTGGGTGGATCTGTTGCCCTGCTCTTGACCTGCTTCACAAGCATGCTAAAAAGAGGTCCTTTCACCTTTTTCCAGGAGTAAAGCACTTGCTCTTGAGAAGTGGGGGAGCCTACACATTATACCAAATCGTAGATCCTTGATTTCGTAAAGGTCACCTAGGGAAAAATCTCTTGGCAGAGCCTGAAAATGATTCTTATTTTCTCCTACGAACATGAGAAGTGTCTTGCTGGATCAGACCAGGGATCCATCAAGTCTAGTGTCTTGTTCCCAGCAGTGACCAGACAGATGCCTCTGGGAAAACCTATAAATAGGGCAGGAAGGTGATGGCCATACACTCGCTCTCCCCCAGATATCTTATACTTTGAACAGGGAGGCTCCATTAAAGGATCATGGTTAAGAGTGGTTGCCATGAGATCTTAGCCTTCACAGGTCTGACTTAATCCAGGGATGGGGAACCTCTTTCAATCCAAGAGCCAAACTCAATTTCAGAGAAGCTCTCAGGGGCTGCATTCCAGTGGTGGGTGGGGATGTAGGCAAAAAGGATGGGGCCAAAACTAGCAATAGTTTTTTTTTTTTTAGCTTAAAGCTCTTACTGCCAGTGATGTAGCCTTAGGAGAGACATTTCAATCTTTTAGAATTGGGGATGGGGGGTGGGAATCCAGGAAACAACCAAATGATCAGAGGTTGGGGAAATGGGCCCGGGGTTCAAGGAAGCTCCAGAGGGCCAGATTTGGGCCCCAGGCCAGAAGTTCCTCATCCCTGGTTTAATCTCTTTTTAAAAGTTCAAATGCTACATCTCCTCACCAGGGGCTACGTCAGGTGCTTCTCAGGCCACATCGATGTGGCTCGAACTTTGGGAATGAACTTATTCTTCATTCCTGCCCACATGTAGCTTTCTCTGTACTCTCTCTTTTCCCACGCCTGTTCAAGTAGAGTAGAAAGTAAAAGGAAAGAGACTGGAACGCACCTGCAGGCTTGCGGTTGTACTTTAAGACCTCGCAGAGGACCAGCTTGTTGGGGTCTTTGCGGAAAGGATCCCGGAACATGGCAGACGGCACAAGGTACATGTCGCTGTTGGAGCCCTCTGACTGAAAGGTGCTAGAGCCATCAAAATTCCACTCTGGTAGATCTGGAAACAGAAAAACAGGGATAAAGTCCAACAGCTTCCCAGAAGCTCAGAACAGGAATCTGTGTGAATCAACCGTGCTGCTATTTCTTTCTTGTAAAGTCTGCAATGTTTATTAAACTAATCAACCCAGAGGATTTTCAGTAATGGAAACTGCTTCACAGCACAAACTTGCACCTGTCAAACTCAGAAGTAAATCCCATTTGAGATCAATGGGCTTACTCCCAGGGAAGTGGGTACTGGATTGCAGCCGTACTAGACTTCCCATTTTAAGATAAGACAAGCTCTGCTGGATCCGACCAGAGGCCTATCTAGTTCAACATTCTGTTCTCACAGTGACAGCCTGATGTCCACAGGAAACCTGCAAGCAGGACATGAGTATAATAGTTTCCTCCTGCTTGTGTTTGTTAGCAAATGGTATTAAAAAGCATTCTGCCTCCAATACTGGAGGGTAAAATACTGCCACTGTGACTACTAGCCACTGATAGTCTTACAGAAGACAATTTCAAGTTCTGTTAGATACTCGGAAGTATCCCATTAATAAGCTTGTAGCAGCTGATTTAGGAGATGCTATTGGTTTCCAAAAACAGAGAAGCTAGAAGCAGACTGCCCAACATCTTGTCATGGGTGGACAGTCCATGCATGCATCTGGGATGTCCCTGTGCATCTGGATACATTCCCACAGTAGTGTTCTGCTACTACTATTTCAAACCTTAATACTGCTTGCTAAACAATGATAGAATCTAGACAGGGGCATGTGCACAGAACTAGGATTCTTAAGAGCTTGGACTTTTGTCATTTTAAAACTGAAAGTTTGCAGAGAAACCTCCTTTAAAACATTGCCGACAGAGTTTGCAGATGCAAAACATGTGGGCTGGAACCTCTGCACCTGCTCCTAGCGTGTGGACTCTTGCGAGGTTTCTCTACTTTTTCAGGCTTTTCCAGATTTTGCCACAACATTATTCTTTACCAAACAATTATAACCCTTGCAGAAACTGGGCCTGTTCAGATAACACACTAAGCCATGGTTAGGCTGCTAATCTTTTTGCAGCAAATGGTTAGTGAGCGTGTTTAAACCGTGGTTATCTAGCCACCATGGTTAGGAATGGTTCACACGATACACTAAGTCATGGTTCACATGATATACTAAAATATAATGTTTAGCTCAAAATGCTTAACCACCATGGAGTCACTGTGAAGTTTAAAATCACATTTTTTAAAGGATCAAGTTGCATTAGGTTACATTTCCTTCTTTCAAAACATTAGTTGTTGTTCAGAATCTGAGTGTAACAGTGTGTCTAAGTATTCTGCACTCAGAGTTGTCAGGGGGAGAGAATTAGCAAACATGTAAGCATAGTTGAATTGGCATTAAAGTGTTTAATCCTTCCAGCCAGCTTGATCCCTTTCATATGTTCCAAGTGGGGAAATGATTTAACCAACCGGTGCCAGCCACTTCCTCAGAATAAAAACAAAGCACTCAAAACTAAATACTTCTAATTGGCTATACATGCTACAGCGGTTTCATAACCATCTCTGGCCAGCTCCATGGCAACCAGTGAAGAAATCCTAATGCTATTTGTTGTGTTGGGGTGGCTGTTGTGTTCTGAGAGACAAACAAAAGGCCAACTCATTGCATACCCTGGAGTTCTGAAGAGTGTTCTCTCCCCCGCCCCTCTCACCCCAACCACCAGCCCTAGGTCAAGAATGGATAGTGGTATACCAAGGCATTGAGTGAGCCAACAAATAGCATTATCATGAAGACCGGCAAGATATGGGTTATTTCAGGATCACAGCTCCACACCCATTCACATCATGCAAAAGGTTACGTAACACACACACACACACACGCCATTGCCCATCTAGGCTGTTTACATGAATCAGTGCAGTAACCAGAAAAGAGCTGTCAAGTAACATTTTATCCAATTTTTTGACTCAAGGACCCCACCCACTGCCCCAGGGGTTTTATATCGAATACAGTCACCACCGGCTGAAATAAAAATATCTAGCAGCTGGCTGTGGCCAGGGAGCAGAGCCCAGCTGTTTTTAGTGCGCCTGGAGACAAAGCCCAGTACAAAAATGTTCTGTTTACCCAGGAACAGCCCCTACCGTGAGGCAGAGTGAGGTGGCAGCCTCAGACAGCTGAGTTTGGGTGTCATGAAAGACCAGCAAACTGATGATTAAAGAATTTATTATTATTGTATTTTAACTGCCAGGGAGGGGGGGGGGGGAAAGAGGCACCTGTGGTATTTCTGCCAAAATAACTTAACCAGCCTCAGGTACCATGGACCTGGACTTGCAGGGGTGGACTGGTGGATGGATGGGGGTTGCTGCTCTGCTCCAGGCAGCATAATGTCTGGGTAAACCCTGAAAAAAATCTGAGGGGAAAGAGGTTGACCCCTGCTTTCTCACTGGTCTACGAAACTAGGGGAATACAGAGGGGGGCAGATAGGCCAGAGGCAAAATGGCTGAAAATAGGGGGCTGAGCAGGCTGAAGAAAGAGCCTGAGGGAAGGACAAGCAGACAAGACGAAAGCTGAAGGCCTGGGGACTGTGAATGTGGTAGCTACATGTGTAGAGGGATCCTGTCCCTTTAAGAGTTGCGCAGAGGAGGGAATTCTTCCAGCTGTTGCTTCTGCCCTCCCTAAAGCCGTGTGTCTTGATAATCTGAGGGGGGCCGTCGAGGGGGTGGGGTGTTGCATTTTACATATTGGCTTGAACTAACCAGTCCATTGTGGCTGCAGGCTTCCAATGCATCCCTCTCTTGACATGTGTGTGAGCATATTTATTTATTTATTTTTAAGAATTTATCAACCACGCCTTCCTCCAAAACTGGATTTCAAATCCATAGTGTGAAAACATTAAACAAGTAAGTTGTAGAAAAGAGAGAGAGGGGTGGCATCAAGCAGAAGTTCTGGAAGACAGTTAGAGATATAGTTAACAGCAAGGGAAAATAGAGTGAGCCATTTGAGAATAGGAGATTAACAGCATAGTCCTAGATACAGAAGTTAAGCCCCATTGATTTCAGTGAAACTTACTCCCAGGTAAGTGGGTATAGGATTGTAGCCATAGGCCTACACTGACAAGCCCCACTGAACTCAATGGGCTTATGTCTAAGTGGTCCTCTAAAACTTTGAATAATCCATGGATACAACAAGTTTAATGAGTGGAGCCAAGACCATGGTTGACATGCAAATGTGTATATTCGTCATAGTCATTTTGACCCAAGTGTGTTACTGTACTAGGGAATTAAAAAGATAGATATTAAAGATGGCCTTTCCTTCTTTGGACCATACAACAAACATATTTTCTCCTCACCAATGTTCTGTTCACCTAAGGAGTCTGGAAAAGAAAGGAGCTGAACTTTGGCAGACAATCCATTTCTATGCTCAATAACTCAGCTATTTCCCTGGCATGCAGTGCAATGTTTACTTAGAAGTAAATCCCATTGCGCTCAATTGGGTTGACTCCCTGGTAAGTGTGTACAGGATTGCAGGCCAAGTCCAAAAAAGTGGAAGCTCCCATAGGAATTGCTGGTTTTCCACCAAAGAAGAACCCACCATGAGCTCATAAAAACAATTCTGACTTTCACCATCTTCTACCCAGTGGAAAAACATTAAGTTCAGGGGAGGAGCTTTGTCCTTCAGACCACACAGCAAAATAGTCGCTAGTTGGAGTGGTAAGCTCGTGGGCAGAAAACAAAGAAGTGACCATCACCAAGCCAGAGTGGGGACTTGCATCACAAGTTTACCAGATACATTGCTTGCAACCATCTGCCTGCTTACCTTCAACATTCTTGGGCTCATGTTCCAGTGTCCGGGTTTTGCAACGCAGGAACTCTCCAGTTCCATCAATCCATATGTACATCGCTTGCACCTTATCACCCTGAGGCAGCTTCATGTACATGTGCTTTATAGCTTTGCTCAGGTGGGAACTTGCAGAGGTGGCCATGGCGGCAGCAGCTGTGACTGAAGTTCCTGTATGGGGAAGAGCAAGAGGAGGGAAGGAGGTCCATGAGAGTTTCCAAAGGGATTCTTTGCCAACAATCAAATAGGGATACTTTCGTTATGATCTTTGATAACCCAGATTATTGCTAGCCTAGTTTACCACAAAACCTTCACGCCTGATTTAGAGTCCATGGGCAGAGGCTATGGCTTCTGCAAGTCATCATATTTCTACTGAAAGCCACGGAGGATTGACAACTATTTATACTAGCTGAAAATCAGGCCCTAAGTAGACAGCTAGAATATAAGGAGGGCCATGCTTTGACATTGCAACACTCAAGCTCTGCACTTATTGCCTAACCACTTTTATACGATATGAAAGCCAAACCTTTTATGGCCAATACACATGTGTTTACATACTCAATCCATCTTATGTTACTGTATATCAGGACAAGGCACGTAACTTATAGTTGAGCAATAATGCTATAGAGCAGGATTCTCCCAAACTGGTGCCCTCCAAACCATTGGCCATTGCTGTCTGGGGCTAGTGGGGGTTGCACAAAGCAGATACAGTGTCAAATTTCATGGGCATTTAATGGGCATTTCTATTATTGAATCTATTGCCACTCTGGTGTGTCATGGCCAATGGTAGTTTTTAATTTAATACTGGAGGCTGTGTGTCCTTCTAATATTTCCTATCTTTTTCTTCATGCTCTCATTTGCCTTCAGTCATCCATACATTACCAGCTTTTGCATTTGACACTTTTCCTTTTTTTAAATAGAGTAACTAGGCTGTTTTGGAGATACATCAATGGGACTTTGGTCCGCTATGCTTATAGATGTTTTGCAACTAAATTGAAGATAGCTGTTATTACAACAAGAAACTCAGGCTACAAAATTGCACAAGCCACAACCAAAAAAATCCACATGGACTAGGTGGAGAAAATATCTATTTCAGAAGTTATCAACTTTCTTTCCAGAGAGCTGTCCAAAGTAATGTACAATTCTTTTTTTTATCCCCCTCATAGAACCAGTACAATGGAGCACCATAACATCAAGACAAAGTCTTCTGCAATAGAGTATTAAGAAGTACAAAAAAGCAAATTATCTCACAGCCCCAAAGCCTACTTAAACAGGAAAGTTTTTGTCTGCCTCCTAAAGCAATGGGAGAGACTAAATATAGGTGGGCCTCAATCAGGAAGAGTACCAGAGAGTGGGAGACATAATAATGAAGAACCCGATCAACATTCCTCATCAATCTAACATCTGATGATACACGAATCCCAGGCTGTATAAGGTTTTGATTCTTCATAGTCAACACCAGTTCCAAGTATTCTATTCCGCTCTTAACATGAGAAAGAAGCAAAATCGAGGTTGAGGCCATAAAGAAGGCCTCAGTCTTAATGGCTAAGATCATGAGGTTAGATGGAAGGTTTAATCAGTGCTGGCTCCAGGTTCTGGAGGGCAAGAGACCTTCAGTGGCTTCCCTCCTTCACTGAAACTACTTTGTCATTACCAGCACCTATTGATCTTCCTCTTTCTCATAACTGCTACTACTTGCTTGCTTGACAGGCAGAGAGGCAGTGAACAAGCAGTCAATGGCATCTGCTGCTCCTCCTTCTCACACCACTGGTGTCTGGGCCAGAGCAAGAGGCAGGTAAACCAGTAGATTGCAATAGTGAAGCAGGGTAGTAACTCCAGCAGGCTCTTTTCAATGGACCCCTGCTGGATTGTGAACCTTCAGTAGGTGCCCAGCCATGCTCACCCTTGAAGCCAGCCCTGACCCCAATGGGACACCTTTACTTTCTCCCTTATGTAAATCAGTGCCAGGAGGCGGGGATGTAGAGTACTTGCGTACAGTCATGAAAATAAAATGTGCCTTCTACTATTGAGAGTGGGTAGTGGCCTGGCTCTCACCAATCAGGGATCCCGCAGGGTACTTGCATGCACAGGCATCCCTAACCCTAGCAACAGACAACCCCCTTGTCATATACCTCAGCAGTCATGATGGCAGGCCTTTTACTAGTACAAGTACCACTTTGAATCATGTCTAGAAAATTACAATATACCAGTGCAAATATGTAGTTTCACCAGAAAAATTTAGTAGGTTGCTCTCACCGCTCCTTAAACTTTTAAAATTCATTGGGATACTGTACAAACTCTCACAGAAAATTGGGAAAAGCCGATCACACATTGTACCCATAATAACAAAGCAATCGACTGTCTACACACTTTTGTATATCATTGTTTAGCATGTAGAAACCTTGGATCATATCAAAACATAGTTTTCAACAGCAGCACCCTAGATTCCTCCTGTACTTGCAATTCCCATATATTTCAGACGATCCAGTTCAGCTGTATATGTTACAATCAAATTCAATTCTGCACCAGCTTGTTGTAAACTCACACTGCTGTTTATATTATTTTTAGCATCTGAGAATCCCATCCAAGAATGTGTTGTTCCCATACCTGTAACATGATATACTTGAGTGCATGAAATTGATGCCTATTGTATAAAGAAGCAGATTACAGAAAGGCTTAAACCCACCAAGAAACTTTTTCATGTTCCGAAATGCAGTTTAAACATATACTGTTTATTTCCCATTGTACCATATTTACACTCGAAGATATAGGTGGGAGAAAAGTCTGGGATTCTGAAGCCCTTTACCACTCAAGTCAAGAGTTTGACATTTTCCCCAATGTGATGTTGTACGATACTCTATAATCTAGGGAGAATGATTTCGCCATAACAATCAAGGAAAAAGTAAGTAGCCACAGAGAACCACTAAGAGGTTCAGATATTTCAAACTAATAACAGCCTAGTCTTGCCAGAGGATCATAGACCCCTTTTATGAAGTAGAATTCTAGTTTAGCCTAGACAAAACCTCCATGAAGAATCTCTATTATCTAGGATCTAGAAGATGCACAAATTCTACCTTTCTGGCAGCTAAAAACTTTGATCATAAAACAATGGAAACCTAATGATCCTCTCAATATAGAAAATTGGATTTCTAATGTATGCGTACTAGCAGCTCAGCAAGGCTGCTAGTATGCATTAAGCATGGCAAAATTTTGAATGCTTCCTTAGATGGTTTCATTGAATAATTCCCTTTTCTCATCTCCATTCAGCTGATTGTGGAAGTCCTTAAAGACCAACAAATACCTTAAGGACCAGCAAATGTATTATGGCATAAACTTTCATGGACTAGAGTTGTTTTATGCTGTCAGAACAAGGATATGCAACCTTTTGAGTTATACTTTATTCTTTGTGAGGTCAAAGGAATTCTAGTGGGCACATTTGCACACTCTTCCACTAACGGAATTCAATAACTGATCCAGTAGGTCCACATTTTTTTTAAAAAAGCCTGTTCTGCATTTGCTAATCATTGCAATAAATAATAGCATGATTACACTGTCCATCTCCTTATATCAGATAAAAATGAGTTTCTGGCTAAATTCCCAGTATCAGAATGACATTAGAACTACTTTGTAGTTCTTATTCTCTGGGATCAATACAGCCAAGGATTATCAATAACCCCTCCCCCCCTCACCAAACTGCAAATGAGCTAGTAAATATCTCCATCCCACCGAGGTCTGGATCATCTATCCCATTCCCTCAACCCATCTGCAGCTCAAATAAGGACATGAGATTGTCCCTATCTTTTATTTTAAACACACCAACTCAAAACCGGATTGCAATTGACAGCCTAAGTCCAATTACTCCTTCTGTGGAAAGCAGCCCTGAATATTTGCTGACTAATATGTAGACCTAAGTTTCCCATCAGCTGTGGTGGCACCTTGTTCTGCCCTTTTCCACTCCTCTCAATCTTGGCTGCTGTGACATTTTGCACTGTATGGATCCTTTCAGAAAGATCTGATTCTTCCTGTACCGTCCATCAATGTGTCATTTCAAGTATGACACAGAAGCAAACCCAGATTTGCCACACTGTAATGGGGAGCTGGAGCTATTACAGCTCCCCGATGAGTCTACTTTCAAGATACAGGTGGTTGTCACAAACACACTTCTTCACATGCTTAGCTATACCCTTAAAGACAGCTTGAAACAGCCTTCCCCAGTGGCCAGCTGGCTGGGGATGAATTGTAGTCCAACACCAGGTTGGGGGTTGGCTTAAAATATAGTAAGCAAGCTTTCACTGTCATATGATGTTTTAGCTGGACATAACATTATTATTTGGTTTTTGATATTTTTTTTCTAATAATCAAGACACTACCCATACTTTTAAGAACCAATGTGTGAAGTGGTGTCCACCCACCCACCCCACAGCACTCCTACAGTTTCCTCCTTTATTTAGTCCCTAGTCAAACTACCAAAAGGCAATCCAGATGAGTCCCTGTAAGTTTCTAGACAGCCTATGCATTCGTCTCTAACAAGCAGTTTCATTCCTGCCTCTAGCTCCAACCTTGTGAGAAGGGGGTACTGTCTTTTTTCTTTTCTTTTTTGTGAGTAATGAAATGTGATCCCTGCCCACTCCTCTCCTTGTAAAGATCACTCCCCAATACCATATGGAAGAAAACCATTTCATCCTACACAGAGAGAGAGAGAGAGAGAGAGAGAGAGTCTGGACAACTGCACTCTTGTTTTTTTATAAGTCCTGCTGCTTTGAAAAGCAACCAGATTGGAGATTTCTATGCCTTGAAAAGTGGAGAGAAAGGAGAGGAGAAATCCTATCCAAGGCCATTATTATCTAACGATGTTCCCCCCACCCCCACCCCACTTACTCAAAAGCTGGAACATGAATTTCCTTTTGCTCCCAGATTACAAGGCAGCCATACAGACCAGGGCTAGGAAAACCTGCTGTTTGTATCCCAAGGGACCTATAAGGAAAGAGGGAACCTCTCTCTCATACATACACAGGCACACAGTTCCCATTGTCTGCCCAGAAACAGAAGCCTAGGAACCTCTTTTGCTGATACAATCAGGGTTGATTGGAAATAAAATTAAAATAAAACCTGTTTAGTTGCCATATCTTAGGAGAGGGTAGAAGGAGAGGGGGGAAATAGCCCACAATTTTGAACATTCCAAAAGTGCAAATGCTCCTGCAAACCCTTTCCCTGCAAAAGATACACGATTCTCTCACTGCCTGCATGTGCGTGCATGAACCATACAAGCGAACAACTTCCCTTGCTTTGGTTTAAACGAACAAAACCGAAACCTCAGCCAAGACTTCTCCCTCCCCCAGCTCTTTGCTCAACCCTTGTATGAATAGCATCGGAGCAGTTCATCATAAACCTGGGTCGTCAGATCCATAATCACACCATATCACACCAAAAAGAGATCTATTTCTGTACAACTTCACTACTGCTTTAAAACGGTTTATAACCGTTTTAAACCGGTTTATAACCGTGACTAACCGGTTTAAAACGGCTATAACCCGTTTTAAAGCAGTAGTGTAGATAGGCTCTTCCTCTCCTCCCGCCCACCAACTCAATTCAGCGAAGCCAGAGGGAGACGTCCCGCCTTCCAGAAATTCATTGTGAAATACCCACTACCACTGTTACTGAGCCCTTTCGAGCAGCCCCCCTTTTTGGAGGGGGGAATGGTCTTCTTCCCCCTCCACAACCATGCTGGCAGTGGCTAGGAGCGCTTTCTTTACCTTGGCTACTGAGGAGGCGTCAATGTGGAAAGGATGCAGACGGAGGGCAAGCAGGCTGGGCTTTGGCTGCGAGGACTGGCTGCTCAGTGTTCCCGGGGATCGCCCATGCTCCGCTCTGAAGGAGCCGGGATCCCTGCTCGCTCCTTTAACAGCTGCCCAGTGCCAATCCCCCAGCTCGCTGATTGGCCTCTTCCAGACGTGAGCGCCGCATGATCAGCTGATGTGGGGGCTCATGGCTCCCGGCCATTGGGCAACAGAGAGACCGGGGGAGGGGGGGAGAAGAGGGGAGGGGGGAAACCAGGGAAGGAGAAAACAAGAACCTTCCTCCTCCTCCTCCTCCTTCTCCCTATAAGTCTTTGCGAGGTGGGGAAGGCGAGCGTGGGGAATAGCAAACCCAGTGCGGTGCCAGGAGCGGCTCATCCACTCTCTAATGGTGGTTCTGGTTCTGCACAGGAAGGCTCTGTATGCGTGATCCACACCTCCCCCCCCTAAATCCGCAAGGTTCGCGAATCAGTGAAAAAAAAACCGAAAGCCCCGATCATGCATGTTGACTTGGGAGGAAGCCCCGCGGAACAAAAGGAGGGGAGGGGGCGTCGTGTCTGAAGCAACCTCCGTGGGGTCGTAGCCGTCATCCTAACCGCACTTCTTGGGGAGGGAGCCGCATTGAGCTGGGCGAGGCTTACTTTTGAGTAAGCCTGCATGCTAAAAGAAGTGGGGTGGGGGTGGAAGGCTGGAGCTCTCCTCCCTTTGTTACTGCAGCAGGGAAGCGCTCGTCTTCGTCATGCGACGCAAAGCGAGGAGGGGGGAAAAGAAAAGAAAGTGGGTCGGGAAAGCACAATCTGAAGCCCACTGGCTGCAGGTGTTTCCTCTTCTGGGGACCCTAAATCCGTGACTAGCATCTTCCCACCAGTTGCTAAGAGTTTCCTTCTCCTGCTTTCCCCGTTATTATTGCAGCCTCGCCGTGTTGACTCGGAAGCGAGTCCCGCCGAATTCAATGGCAGCAGTCGGACGACACGATAATCAACACAACTGGCCATTGTCCCCCCCCCCCCCCCCTTCCGTTGATTATCGTGTCGTCCGAATGCTGCCTATGGAGCTTAACTCCTGGGCAGCAAGGATCGTGTTTCCAGTTGCACGCCTGCCCCCTCTGGGCCTTCACCGAGCTTGTTCTATAGTAGGATTGCATAGATTGCAGCCTCTGGAAATTTTTATAAGTGCGAAAGGTATTTTGTTTTAAGGCCTCCTCCTCCTCCCGCCCCTTCCGCTTGCCTCTCTTTTGTTTTTTAACTGACTGGGGCAAACGCATCTTAGGATGTAAACGAAAATGCCGCAATTAAGCAGAATGGATCGGGGTGTTGTGCCCCCGCCCCCCGCCCCCCGTCCTCGAAGAGTTCTTGGAAAGTAAGAACATGAGGAGCCGCTCTCGGGCGCTTTCCGAAGTGTTTACATCAGGGAGCTGCCTTTACATAACTTTCTCTGGAAACAGAACAATAAGAAATCGGTGTTGTCAACAGAGTTGTCAGTTCGAGCTAATGGACCTTAAATGTGCGCCTCCCTCTCCGGAGAGTCAAGCAATTTTAAAATGGTAAAACAAGTTCCAAAGCAGAGTCAGTTCATTTAGCTATTTTCATTATTCACAAGCGATGCTAACAAGAGGATGGGGCATTGGAAGAATGGTGGGAGATTTGAACCATGGATTTTTGGACTTAGAGCGCACACCCTTAGGATCAAAGTGGATGTGATGCTAAATGTGTCATTATGTGTGTATATATTTAACTGCAATGGCAGACATGGTGGGTGGGTGTGTCTGATTTTCATCAAAATCACACCACAAGGCTCTCCCTTGAAGCTGGTATTAGTCTCAGAAAAAAAATCCTACTGATGCTAGCGAGAGCTTTCCTTTTAGGGCTTATAGGAGCTGGGAGCTGGTTTTCATTGGGACTACAGGGAGGAGGGTCTTAATGAAAATCAACCGCCCAACCTGCTATTATTATTATTATTATTATTTAATGTAATGATGTCTTTAGCATCATGTCTAGTTTGTCATTTAATCACTATCCTGTGCCAGCTCTAAAAATTAAACGATACCTGAATACCTTTTTTAATTTGCCAAATGCCATTAGATGGTGTCTTGTGGATATCCTGTTCATCAATTCCTAGTATTATTAAGAACTTAAGAAAAGCCATGCAGAATCAGACCAAAGCTGTATTTACTCCAACATTCTATTCAACACAGGCCATCATGCTGTATTTGGGAAGCCCATAGGCAGGATATGAGTGCAATAGCAAACTGCCCACCTCTTGCTTATGTTCCCCAGCAACTGGTGTACAGAGGCACACTACCTTTGATGTTGGAGGGAATATACACTCATCATGACTAGTGGCCATTGATAGTCTTATCCTCCATGAATTTGTCTAACCTTTATAAGTCATCCAAGTTGATGGCTAGCACTACATCTTGTGATAGTAAATTCCATAATGTAGCTATGTACCCTCTGAAGAAGTACTTCCTTTTATGTGTCCTGAATCTCCCACCATTCAGCTTCATGGAATGTCCTAGGTTGTCATATTTCTCCATACAATACATAATTTTGTACACCTCTTGTCATGTCTTCCCTTACTCACCTTTTTCTAGTCTGGATCTGACAACACAACAGCCCACTGTGGCTTAATTTACCCGCAGGGGCTGTGGTGTTGTGCTGTGTACCCACAGGCACCAGTTTTACATGATTCCCATGAGTGCACAACTGGGTTTACACGTGGCTTATCGCATTGTTCAAACCTAGGTGTCAGAGGTTGTTTGAAAGGTAGACAACCCTTGAATAACCCTAAAACAGCACATGGGTTATTTGAGGGTTGTGTAACCCTCAAACAACCCCGGCCACCTAGGGTTCTTATGACACGGCAAGATGGATGCCATACAAAAATGGCACCTATGCGCACGTGGCACAATGCAACCGCCTCTGCTGGTAAATGAAACTATTGTTAAACCTGGTTTGCATGATCAAAACAACCCACCATGGCTTATTTAAATTGGTGGTGCATGCCAGACTCCTTCAGCCTAATTATTCGACTGGGTGCAGCTTGTGTTATCGGAACCTGGATAGTGTGGTTTATTTGAGAGGGATACAACCCTCTAATACCTCAACAACAGGTCATTCATATTTAAGCCACAGTGGCTTGTTTGATCATGTGAACTGGCCCATTGTAACCTTTCCTTATAGGAACTCTCCTCATAGTGAGCTTGCTACAGCTCCTTTTATCATTTTGGTTTCCTTTTTCTGAAACTTTTCTAATTCTACAATATCCTCCTTTCGGAATGGTGACCAGAATTGTACACAGTGTTCATCAATTTGTATACAGGTGTATACTGGAAGTTGGGGTTCTTTGTCACAATGTGCTTTACTTTATGCTTGCTTATATTGAATGGCATTTGCCATTTCATTGCCAATTCTTCTAGGTTTGAGATATATTTTTGGAGTTCTTCGGATTCCTTTTTGTCTTAATCAACCCAAATAATTTGGTATCATCAGCAAATCAAATAATTTATTAACAAGTTAAAAAGTACCTGTCCCATACAGATCCTTGTGGGACCCTGCTGTTTATATCCCTCTATTGTGAGAATTGACCATTTATTCCTACTTTCTGGTTTCTGTTCTTTAACTAGTTACCGATTCATAAAATGACCTCTCCTCTTATTCCATGATTGCTAAGTTTGCTCAGGAGCCTTTGGTGAGCGCCTTTAGGAAGTCCAAATAAGCAATTTTGACTAGATCACCCCTGTACACATGTTTAAAGGTTTAGTGAGAAAGGACATACCTATCATTTTTCCCTTCCATGTTAAATTAATTTCATGTGACGTTAAAATTTTATTGTTATTAATATAAAATGCCCTTAGCAACACTTTAGTTGTATCATATTATGTAAAAAAGGCCAAGTGGAAAAATTCTATAAAGATACATTTATTTATGTACACATCTATTATTGCAGCTTCTCACACAGATTAGTACTGAATAGGAATGGAATGATAACTTATTTATTTATTTATTTATTACATTTGTATACCGCCCCATAGCCGAAGCTCTCTGGGCGGTTTACATAGGATTAAAAACAATTAAAAACAATATACAAAAATTAAAACAGCAAAAACATACAACATACACACAATCTGTACATTTAAAAACCACTTCAACACTTCAAAAAAACAAAAACAAAAAAAAAAACAAAAAAAACCAAAAAAAAACCTACAAAAACAAAACAAAACAGACCCAGGCTCCTCAGATATTGCCAAATGCCTGAGAGAAGAGGAAAGTCTTGACCTGGCGCCGAAAAGATAACAATGTTGGCGCCAGGCGGGCCTCGACAGGGAGATCGTTCCACAATTGGGGAGCCACCACAGAGAAGGCCCTCTCTCTTGTTGCCGACCTCCGAGCTTCCCTCGGAGGAGGCACTCGGAGGAGGGCCTTAGATGTTGAACGTAGTGTTCGGGTAGGTTCATGTCGGGAAAGGCGTTCCATCAGGTATTGTGGTCCCAAGCCGTGTAAGGCTTTATAGGTTAAAACCAGCACCTTGAACCGGGCTCGGAAACATACAGGCAGCCAATGCAAGCGGGCCAGAGTAGGTCTTATATGTTCGAACCTACTGGTTCCAGTTATCAATCTGGCCGCTGCATTTTGCACAAGCTGCAGCTTCCGAACCACCTTCAAAGGCAGCCCCACGTAGAGTGCATTGCAGTAATCTAACTTGGAGGTTACCAGAGCATGGACAACTGAAGCCAGGTTATCCCTGTCCAGATAGGGACGTAGCTGGGCCACCAACCGAAGTTGGTAGAAGGCACTCCGTGCCACTGAGGCCACCTGCGCCTCAAGTGACAGAGATGGTTCTAGGAGAACCCCCAAGCTACGAACCCGCTCCTTCAAGGGGAGTGCAACCCCATCCAGAACAGGTTGAACACCCTCCATCCGGTCAGCGGAACCACCCACCAACAGCGTCTCAGTCTTGTCTGGATTGAGTTTCAGTTTATTAGCCCTCATCCAGTCCATTGTCGCAGCCAGGCACTGGTTCAGCACATCCACAGCCTCGCCTGATGAAGATGAAAAGGAGAAATAGAGCTGCGTGTCATCAGCATACTGATGACAACGCACTCCAAAACTCCGGATGACTGCACTCAACGGTTTCATGTAGATATTGAACAGCATGGGGGACAAAACTGACCCCTGCGGAACCCCATACTGGAGAATCCACGGGGCCGAGCAATGTTCCCCAAGCACCACCTTCTGGAGCCGACCCACCAAGTAGGAGCGGAACCACTGCAATGCAGTGCCTCCCACTCCCAACTCAGCCAGTCGTGCCAGAAGGATACCATGGTCGATGGTATCGAAAGCCGCTGAGAGATCAAGGAGAATCAACAGAGTCACACTCCCCCTGTCTTTCTCCCGACATAGGTCATCATACAGGGCGACCAAGGCTGTTTCCGTACCAAAACCAGGCCTGAAACCCGACTGAAATGGATCCAGATAATCAGTCTCATCCAAGAGTGCCTGGAGCTGGCTCGCAACCACCCGCTCCAGGACCTTGCCCAGGAATGGAACATTTGCTACTGGCCTGTAGTTATTCAGATTTTCAGGGTCCAGGGAAGATTTCTTTAGGAGTGGTCTCACTGCCGCCTCTTTCAGGAGGCCTGGGACCACTCCCTCTTGCAAAGAGGCATTAATCACTTCCCTGGCCCAGCCAGTTGTTCCATCCCTGCTAGCTTTTATTAGCCAAGAGGGGCAAGGATCCAATATGGAAGTGGTTGCACGAACCTGTCCAATGCAACTTCCCTTGCATTGAAAAACGATTAAGTAAATTTTGAACAATTGCTTTGGGGAACTAAAGCTATGCAGCCTTACGCAAAGAGCAGTTTCCCATCCTTTGAAAGAAGGCCAAAGTAGATGTGAGTTTAAATACATCTTTGCTATTTGAACTAGAAGGTGGTGCTGGGGTGGTAATTATTGGAATTGTTTAACCTTCTCCTCCTCTGCTATGGTCCTGAGGAAAATGCCTATTCTGAAGCTGGTATTTGCTTTGGCAGGGATTTGGGGGGATTTTTTGAAGATTGAGTGTTCCCCCCACCCTGTGCTTGCAGTTAGTAGAAGAGAGATACATGTGTATATGTATTTACACATGTATATATGCATGCATGCATGATGAATACTTGGGGTGCTTGTCTGTATGTTTGTGAATGGATGCATGGAGATATGTGGTGTGTGTGTGTGTGTGTGTGTGTGTGTGTGTGTGTCTACGTGTGTAAGAGAGTATAGAGGTAGTGAGAGTGAGAAAAAATATGGCGAATGAGTTGGCTGCCAGAGGAGGGAGGGAAAAGAGAGAAAAAGAATTATTTCGGTAATATAGGTTTTTATTTGCACTGAAAACTGTGGGTTCAAAGGTGCTCAGACTCCAGTTTTGCCTTGTATTCAGTCTCTTGGACAGGTTACTTGTCCTTTGTGATTAGCCACACCTCTCATGGCAACCATTTTGTGGTGATGGCCAGGACAGTTCCTCAAACTGCCAAATGTGCCCACAGGCCCCCAAAAGTGTGTGTATTCTGAGCTAAATAACAACAATCCTGTCACCATCTGGACTGAGATAGTCTAGCTTCAGTGATAACCTCCTATTTGGATTTCTGTATGTGGGGTTGTCTTTGAAGACAGTCTGGAAACTTCAGTTGGGGCAAAATATGGCTGCCACGGTTCCAACTGGGACTAGGCATTATACATGTATTACTCCGGTACTTTATGCCTTCACTGGCTCTTGGCCTGTTTCCGAGACACAAAAAGGAAATAGGCTTGAAGCATTTAGTTTTATACAGCAGATGTGTAAAAGTTGGGAAGTAGGTTTTCTCTCATTCAGTGCATCATTAATTTACAAAATTCACTACCATGAAATGTGGGGTGGCCATTTGTTTTACTTTACAGAAGAGAGACTTCTATTTGAAGGGCTCTCAGAGGATAGTTCTCTATTTGGAAGACTGTCCAAATCCAGTTTAAAGATAAAGAACCATAAGAAGAATGAACAGAGAGGCCTTGAAGTTGCCCATCCAGGTAGCACCTGGACAGCAGACTGAGCAAAGTACATAGGAAGTCACCCAATCAACCTTCCTCACTATGTTGAGATGAATTGTATTTCTATTTAAATCATAGTAATTATTTTGACATTTGAAAATCCATGCCATGTTTTGTCCTCTCTGGTAATGAGTAGGTGGTCATTCTAACAAAATGTAGTGATAGCCACTAATTTAGATGGCTTTTTAGATGGTGGTAAACCAATTCATGGAGGCTATTAGATATACCTTGTAAGAGCTAGATGGAACTTCCTTTACAAAGGCACTGTATATCTGATTGCAATTGTAGATTGCTACTACCTTACTACTACAATGAGACCACATTATGCCAGTCCTTTTCCAGCTTCACTGGCTCCTGGTTCAGTTCCGGGCCCGATTCAAGGTGCTGGTATTAATTAGGCTGACCATATTAAAAGGAGGACAGGGCTCATGTAACTTTAACTGTTGTAGAGAAAAGGGAATTTCAGCCAGTGTCATTTGTATGCAATTAGTTCCTGGTGAAATTCCCTCTTCATCACAACAGTTAAAGTTGCAGGTACTATACTAGAGTGATCATATACAAAAGAAGGCAGGGCCCCTGCAACTTTAACTGTTGTGATGAAGAGGGAATTTCACCAGGAACTAATTGCATACAAATGACACTGGCTGAAATTCCCTTTTCTCTACAACTGTTAAAGTTACATGAGCCCTGTCCTCCTTTTCATATGGTCAGCCTATATTAATATTCAAAGCCCTAAACGGCTTGGGGTCAGGTTATCTGAAGAAATGCCTCCTCCCATATGTACCTGCCCAGACCCTAAGATCATCCTCGGGGGTCCTTCTCTATGAGCCCTTGCCAAAGGAAGTGAGGCAGGTGGCTACCAGGAGGAGGGCCTTTTCTGCTGTGGTACCCCGGTTGTGGAATGAGCTCCCCAGAGAGGTTCGCCTGGCATCTACATTATACTTTAGACGCCAGGTGAAGACCTTTTTATTCTCACCATATTTTAACAGTTCTTCAGTTTGATTTTTAACCTTGCTGTTTAAATTTGTATTTTAGATCTGTATTAATTTCTGCATGGCTGCTCAGTTTTTTCCTGGTTGTGCTTTTATACTGTATTTTAAATTATGTTTTTATACTGTCATTGTTTTATATTTTGAATAGTTTTTATGGTTTTAATTTCTGTAAACCGCCCAGACAGCTCCGGCTGTTGGGCGGTATAGAAATGCAGTAAATAAATAAATAAATAAATAATTTCCTGGTTGTGGATTGGTCCGATCAAGTAAGGCAATTCTTATGCTTGCCCTAGGAAAGCCTTCTCCAACCCAGTTGCCCTCCAAACGTGTTGGATCAAAATGCCATTATCCCCAGCCAGCATGGCTGCATTAGTTTGGGATGATGGGAGTGGTAATCAGTATACAAGCAAAAGGCAATAGCTGTAATAACAGTAAGATAACTAGCGCATTCTTGTTATCTTACTGGGAGTTGTAATCCAACACATTTGGAGGGCACCAGATTGGGGAGGGCTGCCCTAGTGCAAATTCTGGTTATCTGGTTATATATTCAGTCCAAGACGCCTGGATTCACCCTTTCTCTTCTTCAACTCTCTTAGTGCTTTGAGCAAATGGTGCTTTGTTTCATACCAGGTTTTGGGGTCACTGAAAATGGTTGGTTATTTCACAGTAGACAAACTCCTATTATGCAAACAAGTTCATATCTGGTCATTTGAACCAAATTACTCAAGTAGGGGAGAAATTGGATTGCAAGGAGGGGGAGAGGGAAAGGACAAATTAATTTAATAATTTTGTGTACTCCTAATTAATGAGTATGTCCTTAGAATTGTCCAACACAAAACACATGCCAGAAACTAGGCTTAGAGTTATATTTAAGATTAGTTTGATTATAGTTTAATCTCTTCCCCCCCCACACACACACCTTGAGCTAGGGTTGCATGACAAGCTTTACCTCCTGAAATTCCCTCTTTTGCACAACTATTAAAGGTGTAGCAGAAACTCTATTCTTTAATATGTTTTCACACATAACCTGGGAATCACTTTAATTATCCCTCATCAGCACCACCCCATCTGATTTCCATTTATTTGTATTAAGTGAGGCTCCTGCTAGTGTCAAGTGCCAGTCTAGCTAGGGGAGAGAGAAGATTAGGGTGACCATATGAAGAGGAGGACAGGGCTCCTGTATCTTTTAACAGTTGTATTGAAAAGGGAATTTCAGCAGGTGTCATTTGTATGCATGCAGCACCTGGTGAAATTCCCTCTTCATCACAACAGTTAAAGCTGCTGGAGCCCTGCCCTCTTGACTAGAGAAGATGCACCTCCATTTACCCATATGGATTGCATGCAGCTTTATGGTAATGTCATTCACACATGTACACACTTACATGAGAGAGGTAAAACAGTGCTTTTGCAGCCTGAGCCTATATATGTTAACTTAGTTCAACGAAGTTTTATGGGGCTTACTCCCTAGTATGTGTAGATACCTATTTACCTGAGAGTCAGGCCAACTGAACAATGAGTATACTTGCATGGGACTGCACTGTCTGGGACCTCTTTACACATAGGCTGTTCGTAAATGAGAAAAGAAAGAAAGAAAAACGTGGTTCTTTTGTTCAAAAACTGATTTAAAGGCTGCTGTATGTCAAGAGGTATTAAAGAATCTTGCAAATTCCTGAGGAAGGAGTCTTTGATTCCAAAACATGTTGTGCTACAAGAGCTAAGTTAAAACCATTATTATTATTATTATTATTATTATTATTCCTTCAGCATCTGGTTCGCTCTCTTCTTTGTCTTGTAATAAGTGAAATAGCCCTTCGTGTGATTTGTAATAACACCAGCAGTAACTGGCCAAAGATATACTTTAAGCAACTGTGGCTTTTCATACTCCAATGGCTGTTGCACCTACCAGCATTTTTCTGTCCTAAAGACACAGAAGCCCATGTTATGCTCCTTTGTATCTATGTAGGCCCCCTCTACAAGATTTGTATCTACGTAGGCCCCCTCTACAAGATTTTGGTTTGATGCCCGGTTGCCCGATTATGCGCATATATGGAGAAGCGCATTTACTCCTAATACCAATTCACGAGAGGCAGTGAAGTGCATTATGGGCTATATGAAACGTGCTTTAAAGTTGTTTACATGCAGAGAATCGCATGTTTTCATGACCATAAGGTGCTTTAACTCCCACGGCAAATTAAAACTCGCTATTTAACGCACATTCGAAAATGTGAATAATCGGAGATAAAAAGCGCCTTGACCCCCAATTCGCGCTCCGCTCTTGTAGAGGTAAAATTTGTAATGCGCTTTGAAAGAGCTTTAAATTGCTCTTGTAGAGGCACCCTAGTGATCTTCCTAGTGGGTCTGTGGCAGAAGCAGGTCTGATATCAAGGCACCAAACCAGTGTTATTGTGCCCTCTGTAACCTGCTGTGCATGTAAGGGTAACCCTATTCATAATAGGAAAAGGATTCTGTCCCTTTAAAAGCTCTGAAAGGGACAGTCGTTGGTCCAGACTCTGCTGTTACTTTGCAAACTCTTGCAGAACAGGGTTGTACTCCAAAGGTCTGAAAGTGGCAGCTGCCTGGTCCCTTTTGGAATCTAGTTAGCCAACTGTAGGCTTACCCTGCAAAAGATATGCAAAGGAGGATGAGGCTTCTGCAGTTTTATTAGGTATGCAGAAGAGGGAATTTTACCCGGCCCAGCTTTTCTCACCCTTACAGATCAAACTGCATCCACTGAATTACCATGTCTTATGCAATGGTAAAAGGAACAGGAACCCTGTCCTCCTTCGCTAATCCACACTGACAGCAGTTCTTCCAGTGTTACCTGTTACTTATTTGTCCCAGCCAAAGGAAATTCCAGAAGGGATCAGCTTTTATCCCCTGCTTGGTTTCACTTCATCTCCTGTTTGTGGCATATCAGAACAGGCATGATTTATAGAAATAAAATAGGATTCTGTGCTAGGTGTCTAGGAGGACTGTGCTATTCAGAATTCATCTTGCTTCCTACTCACCCCCCCCCCTCCTCTGCTGATAGAGCTGTTTTCAAACCTTGTTTTATTACAAGGTAAAGCTGTTGGATGGAGGAGGCCTGGTGACTTCGCCAGTGTGAGATCAGGGCCCTCTAGTGAGGGAGGTTGGGAAATCCGCATTCTCCATTTCCTTCACTCCTCCCTTGTTTACTGACTCACATTCTGTTCTCTGGCTTGATTTACCCTACCCTACCTGCATAACCCACTGACCCACTTTTTATTATATCTTACGATTTCTTAATTTTAGATACAGAGTTGTGAAACGTAGGGTGCCTCTACACGAGAGGTTTAAAGCTCTTTCAAGTCTCATTAAAAATTTTACCTCTACAAGAGCGGAGTGCAAATCGGGGGTAGAGGCGCTTTTTCTCTCTGATTATGCGCATTATCAAATGCGTGTAAAATAGCGAGTTTTCCTGCTCTGCAGCTGTTAAAGCACATTTTGACCATGTAAACAAGTGATTCTCCGCATTTCAGCCACTTCAAAGCGCGTTTCAAACAACCAGTCGGGCCAGCAGTTATGCGCTTAACCGCCTCCCGCGTACAGTCATTATCGTAACAGTGATTGTGAGAAGATGCGCATAATCAGACAACCCGGCGCCAAACCGAATTCTTGTAGAGGGGGCCGTAAATAGTTTTATCTGTGGATCCCAAATTAAGATTAGCCAATCAGGGCCTGTTTAAAGTACATACTGTACCGTATGCTGTTCTGATCAATAAAATTGTGTCTTGTCAGGTAAACACTGTTGTAGTCTGTTAAACTAGTAACTCTAGATCAGGAAAGGGGAACCTCTGGCCCATGTGCCTGATAAGGCCCAGGGTGTTCCCCCTATAGCCCAGAAGCACCTTCCCCTGGAATCTCTGCCATGGAGCGAAAAGCCCTTGTCTCTGATCAGCGGCTGATTAGAGATAAGGGCTTCCCCCTGCTTAACACAGAAAAAGGCTCCCTATCTCATACCAGCTTCATCAGGGATTTAAAGGCATAACACCAATCTTCAGGTGGGAACTGGAGTAACTATGTGCTTTTTTCCAGGCATGTCTGGCCTTCCCTCAAAGCCTCTTTCTCCAAACACAGGAAGACCCAGATCATAAAGTTCCTAATGAGAGAAAGAACGATTGCTGTGTTGGCAGAAGCACACTGGAAAGAGATGGACCTAATCTGCTAACCATTCAGGCAAACAAGCTGTTCAAAAATGAAGGGGAAGACATGTTTTCCACTTCTATCTAATGGAAGAGGAAGTAAAGCTTTATTAAATCCAAGTTAATGGTCACATCAGTCCAGTTTTGCTCAAGAGCTGGAAACACCCCTGAAAACTGCTGAGAACAACACTAGATGTTTACAAGATATGCATGACTGCCACATCTCCCAGGCAATGCCTAGGGAATGTCTAGAGGAAGGCAATGCATGATGTGATCAAGCTCAGAGTTTATCCACCCTGCATAAGCAGCAGCCAAAGAAGTGTTAAGGGGGCAGAAACTCTGATCATGATGAGCTCAGGTGTCAAGTCGGGTGCTTCCAAACGAGGCTTTTATCACACCGTTGCCCTGCGCATTCGCCAAGGGTCCAGTCTTTGTTGCCTTGCACTCATATTCCCCCCCTCTGCATGTTTCCCCCCACTTTCCCCATCTTTTTCCTTACCACATAAAATTCGTTAAGGAAAAAAAAGACAGAATTGCTGCACAATGCCTTTTGATAGGAGCCCTCCATCTGGAAGCACCCATATCTACCAGGAAGACACTGGTCAAAGACATGCAAGAGGACCCGCAACCATCTAATTGGGCCTGACAGTCAGTTTACACAATCTGCGGAATCTAATTACTTTCCTGTCCCTGTGAAAAAAGACAAATAACCTGAATATAGCAAAATGCACGTTGGGGGAAGCTGAACCTTTCTCCCTAGCATGCTGGGTTGGTTTTTATTATTATTATTTGCAAGCATTTAAAATTTTGCAGCTGTTATTACATATGTTGCACTGGGTTTCCTCCCCCTGAACTATTTTTTTTTGTATTTTTTGTATTCTTTTAGCTTTATCTATAATCCACCCAAAAAAGTGTTGTTATTGGGCAGATACAAATGAATAAAAGAGAGATTTTATTGTGAGAGATTGTTCAGTCATACAATTGCTTCCTGCTTTGGAACAGTCCAGGAAAAGCTTTAGCATTTGATTTTGCCAATAATTACTGCCCCATAGTGAAGGTTTTTCTATGTCTGATCATAACCGTCAGGGTGGTGGTGGGTCACTTTGAACAATTGTGGCCTGCATTGACCTTGTGTGTACACTAGCAGACTGGGAGCCTGTAGATTTCAGGTATCAGGGTTGATGAAATTCCTACACAGAGCCAGAGGCCTATGTGCTTACTTTGCTTTTATGACAAATCAATATTGAAAGACTCACAAAGGTCCTGGACTAGCTTTGAAGAAGCTGCCAGGTCAAGGGTTGACGATCACTGGTTTCAAATCAGTTTTTGAATTTAGCCAAGGCCAGCGGTTTATCTGAGTTGCACTGGAAGGCTTTCTTCTTCTTTTTCTGTTTTTCTGAAAACGAGCTCCATCTGGCACTGATAGGCTTGGCTGTGATGTGCGTCAGCGACGCATCTAGGGCAATGTAGAACCAGTGGCTTCAGAAAATGGGTTGGAAGAAAAGAGAGCTGCAGCATCTGTTCTGTGCACGCTTATCTCAGAATAACTCCCATTGAATTCAGTGAACTTACTTTCACGTAGATACATATAGGATCACACGGAACATTTCATGGGTTTCTGTGTGGGGTGTAACTCGGAGGCAAACAGAGACTTTTTGAACTTGTGTTTACCTTGTAGTGCTATTGTGGATGTGCGGGACGGCATTTGCAAGGAAGAATCAGTAGGTGTGAAGAATCAGTAGGTGTAATAAAACCTTCTTCCACTCAATAATTTTCCTCCTCTTAAATTCCCCTTGGCCATAGTGCAGTTAGGCAATTTAGATTCTTGACTTCATGGTTTTATCCTAAGCCCACCCCTTTTAGATGGTAATGTATATTACCTCAGTTACTTCAAAATACAGTAAGACCCCCTCTACAAGAATTCGGTTTGACGCCTGGTTCTCCGATTATGCTCATCTTCTCAGAAGCACTTTATGGTTAAATGACTGTACGCAGGAGGTAATTGAGCGCACAACTGGTGGCCTTACCGGTTGTTTGAAATGCGCTTTAGAAGTAGTTAATGCGGAGAATCGCTTGTTCACACAGTCAAAATGCGCTTTAACGGCCCGCAGCAAAATAAAACTCGCTATTTAACGCGCATGCGATAATGAGCATAATCGGATAGATAACGTGCCTCAACTCCCGATTTGCGCTCCGCTCATGTAGAGGTAAAATTTTTAATGAGACTTGAAAGAGCTTTAAACCTCTCGTGTAGAGGCAGCCTTTGACAGACCTGCTCTGGTGGAGGACTCTTATGCTCATTGTCCCAAAGTCCTGCCTTGGGGGCACTGCTGCCCCCCTGGCTTCCCTCCCCAATCAGCTTTAAAACCAGAAATAAATGCATATGAGGGAAAGCCCAGGCAAGAGGTGGAGGAAGGGTTAAGCACACACCCCACCCACTCATCAGTTCTCCCCCTACAAATGCCCCACATTGTCATTAACTGGCAAACACACATTTGCCAAAGTATTCTAAGGGGAAACTAGCAAAAAGGGGTAAGTCCCCATCTCTGAGGCTTTTACTGTGCAACCACTCTGCCTTCACATAATTTTATAGACAGGTCCAGCTGCCATTGTCTTCCATTATAATACCCCTGCCCACGTTTTTCTGCTGCTACTTTCATCTTTTTTTCTTACTACAGAAAATTCGTTAAGGATAGAAACATGGAATAGCTGTCTTTTGATTGGTAGTGCTAGGAGCTGTCCATTGGGAAGCACCCTCAAAACCAACCCTTCAGGTTGCAGGAAGAAAGTGTACCCCCAATTTTAATTGAGAAACCAAGTGTACCTCAGCTATCGCGAAACCTGGGAAATACTCATTTAAAGTTATCCTGCACTGAGAAGACAGTCCTATGAGGACACCATTGTGTGCCACTGAAAGACAACTAAACAACTGGGAGGTGGGGAAGAGTGAGTGGCATTGTGCCGTTTTCTCAACCCCATCAAGCGTTGTATTTGAGTCCAGCTTTGACGTGACTGGCACAAACACAGCCAACATAGTAGGGTAGTAGGATCTTGGCCAAACGTTACAAGGTCAATCCACTCCCAACCCTTCCCCCTCCTCTGATTGGTCCAGAGGCTTGTGGGCAGAGGGTCGGAGGTAGAGCAGGAAGGAATGCAATGTTCTAAGTTGGGCAAATTGAAGGTGTGGCCAACGAGAGCAGAAGGCAGGGTCACTATCGTGTCCTCCCTAGTAGTACTCCAGAGTGCATATTTCATTTCCCCACATATCTTCTTCTATGAGCTCTAGAGCAGCCTTCCATATCGTGGTGGTCCCCAGTTGTGTTGGACTGCAACTCTCATATTGGGAAGTGTGTAGTCCAACACATTTGGAGGGTTCCAGGTTGGGGAAGGCTGATCTAGGGCACAGATAAGCAAAATGTAGATATCTGGTGTTTCAGATTTCAATTCCCAGCATTCTTGGCCATTAGCCATGCTGGCTGGGGCTTCTGGGCATTGATGTCCAAAACATCAGGAGACCTATCTTCTGCCCATCCCTGCTCCAGAGTGTGGCTGCATTCAGACAACACAATAATCAACTGGGGGGGGGGGGGACAATCGTCAGTTGTATTGACTATCATGTCATCCGAATGCTGCCATAGTCAACTCAGCACTGATCCTAATCCACACCACGGTTGATTATTTATTACCATGTTGTGTGGGGAGTACCCCCTAGATGAACAACTGTAAAGTTGATTATTACCCCACCATTGACTATCGTGCTGTTTGAATGCAGCCTATGTGTTTCATTTTCCTAGTGCTCCCAGTTGCCTAAACCCAGGAGCCAACTTCATGGCCTGCCTCTCATTCCAGATTCGTGACAGCAGCAGGGTCTTGGGGCAATGCCGTCGCCCACCAAGACCATTTTACTCATGGCAGCTGACCCTTTTCCTTGTTCTATGCAAGCGGAGCAATAGTGTGTCATGAAAAGAAAATCCAACCTGGCTCCCTCTTAGGTCTTCAACAGCAGCTTGATCTGTACGAATCACCAGGGGAAGCGTTTCATGGCATGGCAATACAAATTGTCACTTACTAAAACTTGCAGGTCAAGCTCTTGTTAAAGGTAGGCTGGCCAGATAAAATCCAGGTCAGGGCTTATGTAACTTTAACAGTTGTAGAGAAAAGGGAATTTCAGCCAGTGTCATTTGTATGCAATTAGTTCCTGGTGAAATTCCCTCTTCATCACAACAGATAAAGGTGCAGGCACTATACTAGAGTGACCATATATAAAAGAAGGCAGGCTCCCTGCAACTTTAACAGTTGTGATGAGGAGGGAATTTCACCAGGAACTAATTGCATACAAATGACACTGGCTGAAATTCCCTTTTCTCTACAACTGTTAAAGTTACATGAGCCCTGACCTGGATTTTATCTGGTCACCCTACCCTAGTTAAAGGTATAGTACAGGAGCAACAAACAGGATCCGGTGGGGGGTTACCTACACAGGGCGTTTTACTCCAGTTCTACTTCATCCCCAAGTTGATCATGTCACATGATGCATGCCTGTCCCCATAGCTAGTGCAGCATTTCTTGCCCTAAATCCGTCCCCCACCCCCACCCAAACACATTTTAGGATGGGTCATAATAGCTTCAGTGCAATTTGGGAGTCCATGTGCCCTCAGCTGGCTTCAGTGTGGGCTGGTGGAAGCAGCGCTGATTTGTGGAAGGGAAATTTGCGGAGGCTAATCATGTCTACCCAGAAGTAACATATTGTCTTCAATTGCACTTTGCCAAGTGTAGTGATGTTGCAGAAGTCTTAGAGGGGGTGGAGTCCAGCAGCCCCCATTCCCCGTTCAGCCTCCTGGACCTTGCTCGCCAAGTTGCTGCCACTTACTGGACCTGTTCCCTGGGTGCTTGCCAATTTGTAAGTGCCCGGCATCCGCCTGTTCCCTTACCGAGCCACCATTTTGCATAAAAATGGCAGCTTGGGGATTTCCAGGAATCTAATGTTACATAAATTGCAGCCATAAAGGGGCCATTTACGCAACATTACACTTCTGATACTGCTTCCATGTAGAGTGTGCCTAGAAAAGTGGGCAAGCCTAGCATCTTGAAACAACTGGACCTGGAACAAGAGTAGGGGGAAATGCCTACTCTCAACCATTTTCCTTTGCAAACTCTTTGCCTCAGCCGTTGTACTTGGAACTACCTAGAAATATCCAGCTTTTGATTCTGAATAGCTGCAACTCTGAAGAGCTTTTCAAAGGAGTTTCAAGGCATCACTAACTGAGGCACTTTTTCATCAAAAATGAATATCCAGTATGGATATCAAAAGCCAGTGGTTCTTTCTACTAATTTTAATCCAGATCTTCTCAATCTAGCTGTAAAATTAGACCAGAGGAAGTATATTCACTCCCTATATTCAATAGTAAAGTATATATATAGTATTTAGCATATTGTAATACCGTATTGCTTTAAATAAAGCTGCTTTTCCCAACTCGGTGCTCCCCAGATGTGTTGAACAGCAACTCCTGTAATTCCCAGCCAATATAGCCAATGAGCATGCTGTCTGGGAATTATGGGTGTTTCAATCCAACATATCTGAAGGGCACCAGGTTGAGGAGGGCTAAGATAAAGCATTGCTCTTCAGAACCTACCTGGGCTCCTGGAGTCAAGATAAGCCATGGCTGAAGATAAAGGAACAGCTTATTTCTTGAATATGGATTATCTAATTATGACATAGCTCACTGCTGCCTGAGAGAGAAGAATGGCTTTTGCTAGTGGAAGGCAAACAACTGTTGTAAAATAAATAACTTACAGGAAGGTTGCCACATTTTTAATAGCACACACAATTTTAGCAAGTTAAGTTTTCCTTGCATGAAAAGAAGTGGTGGGAAAAAAAATCTGCTCTGTGTGTGTTCACTGTTGTGTTGCTGTTAAGAGGCTTAGGAACAAATCCAGTAAAAAAGAAATGGCAATTTCATAGTGAAAGCAGGAAAACTCAGATGGGGTCCACATTGACGGCAAAAAGGAGGTCAAAAGAGTTTGTTTTACTTCTGGAAATGAGGAGTTTAAAAGGCCCAAGTATTGCTGCGATGGAGAAAAAGTTCAGCTGCTGCTGGAAAACGCCTACTTATGAAGTTTCAGGTGAAAGGCCAGGGCAGCCTTATCAAAGTTCTTTCCCGAACAGGTTACATCATCTAACAGAGAAATTGAATCATCCTTGATTGCCTCAAACTATTAACCCTGCATGCCACAGGCTTTTCTGGTGTTTTGCACATGGCAAGCAGTACATGCCTTCTCTCTGGCAAAAAGAATGTCCTTGAAACTGACTTCACTCACAGGGGCACAAGAATTGTTAGCATACTTGCGCTACACCAAATAGAAAGCTGATGCTCAGTACATACGTAGTTTAAGAAACAACATTATATTGTAATATAAAGGTCCAGAAAAAGAATAGTTTCTTTTTATTACTTGAAATTCAAGAATGAAATTTATCTTACTATAGAGGCCAGCACTGCAGATAGGGTGACCACGTGGGGAAAAAGGACCCAGGGATACCTTTACTAATTTGGAGGAGGGGGAGTTAGACAAATCCACTCACACATTAAAAGAATGCATGAGGGGGTTAAGGAGGCACATGGGTTAGTGCATTCAGTGAGCATGAAAAAGAGCTCCATTTTTTACAGTCACATGTGTGTACTGCTCTTGCATGATTGTGTCAGGATCCACTGTACACGGAAGAGTTCTATGCTCATGCATTAGTACTCGATGAACATGTGGCTGGCAGGGTGTGTGGTCAGTGCGCACACTGGGTGGCAGGCATGGTTGGTTGGTATGACCTTGCTCTCCCCACCCCTCAGTACATGTGGAGTGTTCATCTGAACAGCCGTGTTGTAGAATTCCAGCAGCTGGAGCATTCCTCAGTCCTGCATCTGCTAAAATTTCCCTCTCATAAACAACAATTAAAGTACGAGAGTCCTGTCCACCTTTGTACCAGGTCACTCTAATTAAGAGTGCCTCTACAAGAGTGATTTAAAGCTCTTTCAAGGCGCATTACAAGAGCGGAGCGCAAATCGGGGGTTGAGGCGCTTTTTATCTCTGATTATTCGCATTTTTGAATGCGCGTTAAATAGCGATTTAAAATTTACCGCGGGAGTTGAAGCTCATTTTGGCCATGTAAACAGTTTTTGAGGAGGCAAGTTATCGAAGGAAAGGGGCAGTGATTGGGCGGGGTTTGGCGATGACACTATACGTATGTGCGCATATACGTTCGTGCAGTGGGTGGAACTTAAAGCCTCCCCCCCACACACACACCAGTGATCTTCATGAAGATCTCTGTTTCATCATTGCTATCAACATCTGGTGCGGGGTGTGTGTCTTTAACTTCACTGCTCCTTCCACTGCTCCTGCTCAAGAGTGTGTATTAGAGAGACTTTGTGTGTGCGTGGCATGTGTTCTTGAGGGTGTGCATGCACATATGAGCTTGTGTGCGCCAGGGTGCGCCAGGGTGCCCATCACTCCATGTGGCCCTTGGGGATGAAAAGATTGTGCTCCAGTACAAAGCAAGCCCCACACATGAGACTGAATGTTCAGCTGTGGCTGTACTTGAATCTGAATTGGATTGGGGAAGGGGACTTTCTGTGGTTGCCGGGAGGGTATCTGTACTTATAGACCATGCGCTGAATTGACAGTGGTCCCCTCTACAAGAATTCGGTTTGACGCCCGGTTGTCCGATTATGCACATCTTCTCGCGATCGCTTTTACGCCTAATCCCTATATATGGGAGGCGTTGAAGCATATTAACGGTTGTATGAAACATGCTTTAAAGGTGTTTAATTTGGAGAATTGCTTGTTTACATGGTCATAAGGCACTTTAACTCCCGCGGTAAATTAAAACTCGCTATTTAACGCGCATTCGATAATGCGCATAATCGGACAGAAAAAGCGCCTCGACCCCTGACTTGTGCTCCACCCTTGTAGAGGTAAAAAATTTAATGCGCCTTGAAAGAGCTTTAAATCACTCTTCTAGAGGCACCCAGTTATAGTGAGACTAGGTCACCTTGACAATTTCCTCCTGTTATTTCCTCAAGAACATAGTACATCTGAATGTATTCTAATTCTTGCAACGTTTTAGAATCACCCGTTTTCAGGATATACAAGCATGCCGTACTATAGGGTGACCAAATTTTGGAAACCAAAATCCAGGTCCAAAATGGCCACCCAAAGGGGGTGTGCGGCGCCCATGAGATTGTGTTGGGACTTCAAGTACTATCGTCCCCAGCAACATGCCCAAACTGCCCCATCCCTTGGGGATGATGGTATCTGGAGCCCTACACCATCTTTTAGAGCAGGGCATCAGGCTGCCCAAGGAGCAAAAAGCTTCCACCACAGCGCTCGCTCGCTCCCCCTCCGCCCTGTTCAAAGCACCGCCGCACCAAGCCCCTCGCGGGCGACACCCTCCTGGGCTCATGTCGCACATTCACTCGCTTGTGCCGCCGCTGCTGCAGGCCGCAACTTCCAGCCCTTCCTTCAGGCCGAGCTGAGCAGTTTCTAGTCCTGCATGGTCGCGCTGGCCTAGAAGAAGCCCTGGATCGCCCGGGGGAGGGGCTGGAGGAAGTGTGCTGAGGAGGGGCGCCTGCCTGCCTCGCCCGCCCGCCCAGGGGGAAGTTTCTTCAGCACCGCCCCAAGCGCGCCGGCTCCAGGGCTGGTTTGGGGGAGACAACGATGGGACACCTGAACTGGGCGCCCTCAATTCCTCCTGCGAGGCGGTGTGGAGCAGCAGCAGCAGCGGCGGCGCGAGCGAACGAGCGACATGAGCCCAGGTGGGTGTCGCCCGTGAGGGGCTTGGCGCAGCGGTGCTTTGAACAGGGAGGAGGGGGAGCGAGCGAGCGCTGTGGTGGAAGCTTTTTGCTCCTTGGGCAGCCTGATGCCCCGCTCTAAAAGATGGTGTAGGGCTCCAGATCGAGCCAACCGTTTCCCCGGAGGTTTGCCCCCAGGGCCCAGTCGGCCTGGATTGCCCCAGTTCTCCCGGTTAGGACCGGGAAACCCCTGGCGTTCTGGTCACCCTACTGTACTATGTTCATGGCACAGATCAGATAATTAATGTTTAAAAGCCTCCCCCACTCAACGTTGGGGGGGGGGGGTGAGCAGGTGGGAAGTGGTGCCCCTGAAACTGGGATTGAGGAGTCCCTGAGTGCCAGCTCTACACTTAATCCTCATACGTCAGCAACTGTGTGGATGTAACTGGGAGTTATTGAAACATCTAAGTCAGGGCTGATAAGCAACAATAATCCAGACTTGGAAAGGAAATCCCTAGTATTAACAATTCTTAGCATGTCACTGAGATTTTCTGTTGTCCTTTCCACACCATCTCATCTCCAGCCTAAAACTCAGCTATTGCAAGACATGGTTTTTAATCTCTTTGCACCACCTGCTGTTAGAAAGAATGTACCAACCCCCTTTTAAATACTAGGAATTTAAGGAGAAACACCACCTACCTTTTCACAACCTCTTGGCTTCCCTGCAAAAGAGGCAGTTGTTTTTCCGCCTCTTTTGCAGGGATGCTGAGAATTTTGGAGAAATGTCTCAGGGTGCTGGGCGTCAGTGTTGACCTTACTGTAAGGAGATGGCTGAGCAGTTTGTGTGAACTATTTAGGCCTCAGTTTTTATCCCACTCTGTCCTTGCAGGCTCTCCTGCTTCTGGAACTTTTTGAAAAGCCCCTTAGAGGATTTAGCCAGGACTTCCTCCCTTAGGGCTTTCCATTGTGGTTGCCTTCTAAGTAGGGATGTGCACTGACCCCCCGGATTGGATTGGATAGCGGATCGGAATCGGACCTGGGGGGTTGGATTGGATCGGAGGATGGTCAGATTGGATCGGATCCGATTCCGATCCGCGGATCGGATGTCCGATCCGGATCGGACGCCATTTTGAATGCTTTTTCCCATAGCCAAGTATTGTTTTACAAAAATGCCTATAACTTTTTCATTTTTAAAGATAGAAGGATGAAACTTGGGCATATTATAGACTGGTTAGGGATAGTTATCTGTGAGAAATTTCAGAAAGATTGGTGCAGGCATTTTGGGGCAATTAATTTTTTAATAAATAACCAGGAATGCCTATAACTTATTCATTTTTAAAGTTACATGCATGAAACTTTGCCACATTGTAGGTGGTACATTGGGACCCTTGTGTGTGAAATTTCAGAAACGTAGGTGCTTGCCTGGTGTGGCAATGAATTTTTGAAAAATGGGTAGTAGTGGGGTAAATACAGTTACGCCTCCCACTGTGTTATTTTTAAAGCTACAAACAGGAAACTTGGGCACATTACAGGGAACACTTGGCTTGATATGTGTGTGAAATTTCAGAAACATAGGTGCTTGCCTGGTGTGGCAGTGAATTTTTGAAACATCGAGGGAAGAAACACCTAAAACTGATTCATTTTTAAAGTTACACGCATGAAACGTTGCCACATTGTAGGTGGTACATTGGGACCCTTGTGTGTGAAATTTCAGAAACGTAGGTGCTTGCCTGGTGTGGCAGTGAATTTTTGAAAAATGGGTAGTAGTGAGGTAAATACAGTTACGCCTCCCACTGTGTTATTTTTAAAGATACAAACAGGAAACTTGGGCGCATTACAGGGAACACTTGGCTTGATATGTGTGTGAACTTTCAGAAACGTAGGTGCTTGCCTGGTGTGGCAGTGAATTTTTGAAACATCGAGGGAAGAAACACCTACAACTGATTCATTTTTAAAGTTACACGCATGAAACTTTGCCACATTGTAGGTGGTACATTGGGACCCATGTGTGTGAAATTTCAGAAATGTAGGTGCTCCTTGAGGGAGGACCCAGAGTCCCGTGGCTTGTGCAAGGAGGGCGGCTTGCTCTCCTCGCAGGTGATAGGATCTGGAAGGCAAGGCAGCAACAGCAGGCAGGCAGGCAGGCAGGCATGGCAAAGTCCACCGGTGGTGACTCAGTGAGGTATTCCTTGAGGGAGGACCCCACGTCCCAAGGCTTAAGCGAGGCGTGTGACTGGTCCGCATCTCAGGACGGTTGTGCAAGGCAGCAGGCAGACACAGAAGGCACAGCAACAGCAGGCAGGCAGGAATTCAAAGTCCAACATTAGGGACTCGGTGAGGTGCTCCTTGAGGGAGTACCCAGAGTCCCGTGGCTTGTGCAAGGAGGGCGGCTTGCTCTCCTCGCAGGTGATAGGATCTGGAAGGTAAGGCAGCAACAGCAGGCAGGCATTCAATGGGCGAATTCACTCCTTTCCGGGGCACTGTGGCAGAGTCTTGGGCAGATGGGCAGTCTGGATTCACAAGTCTGCTGTGCGCAGTGGCAAAGAGTTCCATAGGCTGCAAAAGAAGAAGGGGGAAAAAAAAGAATGAATATGAGATGAATGAATAATACTTTACCACCACTGGCTCCCTCCCACCCAGGACTGGCCTCGCCCCAGTAGGCACACGGGGCTGCCCTCTTGCTTACTCGTAGGTAAGCTCTCTGACAGCCTCTTACCTGAATGGTGCGGGCGACGTGAATCGATGGGCCATCTCCAGGCGGTCGTGTCTTGGGCAGATGGGCAGTCTGGATTCACAAGTCTGCTGTGCGCGGTGGCAAAGAGTTCCATAGGCTGCAAAAGAAGAAGGGGAAAAATCAATATGAGATGAATACTTTAATACTGCAAAAGAATAAGGGAAAATAAAGATTTGTAAAAAATGCAAGGCCTAGTCTCCCCCCTCCAGACCCTTCTTGTTTGTGACTCCCCAATTCTCCTTCTCCTGCTTCACCCCTCCCTTTCTAAACCACTCTTTTGAGCCCTTTGTTAGAGTGATTGGCTATCCTTTTGTGTCTGGCTGGACACAGCTTACCGGAGCATTAGAGAATCACCATTTGTTTTGTCCTTGGGTTATTCATTCACTCCTATTATTATTGTTATCTCCTAATATCACCCTACTTTAGGCTGACCAGATCAAATCCAGGTCAGGGCTCCTATAACTTTAACAGTTGTAGAGCAAAGGGGATTTTTTTAGCCAGTGTCATTTTGTATGCAATTAGTTCCTGGTGAGATTCCCTCTTCCTCACAACAGTTAAAGGTGCAGGGGCCCTGCCTTCTTTTCTATATGGTCACTCTGCCTGCACATTTAACTGTTGTGAGGAAGAGGGAATTTCACCAGGAACTAATTGCATACAAATGACACTGGCTGAAATTCCCTTTGCTCTACAACTGTTAAAGTTATAGGGAGCCCTGACCTGGATTTTTATCTGTTCAGCCTACTCTACTTCACATACAGGGAAACCTTCACTACATAATACTTTAACAACTAGCTCTCAGACTGCCCCTTACCTGAGTCATGCGGGCGACGTGGTTCGATGGGCCACCTCCAGGCGGCCGTGTCTTGGAGAAGACGGTCAGTCAGGATTCCCGTCTCTCCCGGGCACTGTGGCGAAGAGTTCCATAGGCTGCAAAAGAACAAGGGAGAAAAAAGAATGAATATGAGATGAACACTTTTACCACCACTGGCTCCCTCCCACCCAGGACTGGCCTCTTGGCCGTTCCTGAGTGCCCACACCCCAGTAGGCACACGGGGCTGGTCGCTTGCTTACTCGTAGGTAAGCTCTCTGACAGCCTCTTACCTGAATGGTGCGGGCGATGTGAATCGATGGGCCACCTCCAGGCGGCCATGTCTTAGGCAGATGGGCAGTCTGGATTCACAAGTCTGCTGTGCGCAGTGGCAAAGAGTTCCATAGGCTGCAAAAGAAGAAGGGGAAAAAAAGAATGAATATGAGATGAATGAATACTACTTTACCACCACTGGCTCCCTACCACCCAGGACTGGCATCTGCCCAGTCCTGAGTGCCCACGCCCAACCGTTATGCACACGGAGCTGGAAGCTGACTCGGAAGTAAGCTTTCCGACTGCGACTGCCCCACTTCTGGTCATTCAGGTGTCCCTGCATTGACTGCACACACTTACCTTAGTCGTGAGGCCGCTGTGGATCGGAGAACCACGTCCAGTCAGGCGCTTCCAGACAAAGTCACAGCAGCATGGGCACCTCCAGACAAAGTCACAGTGTGGCACAGCTCCCTCCAGGCAAAGTCTCAGTGGCACAGGCAAAGTCTCAGTGGTACGGGCAAAGTCTCAGTGGCACAGGCAAAGTCTCAGTGGCACAGGCAAAGTCTCAGACTGGTACGGGCAAAGTCTCTGTGGTACGGGCAAAGTCTCAGACTGGTACGGGCAAAGTCCCAGTGGCACAGGCAAAGTCTCAGACTGGTACGGGCAAAGTCCCAGTGGCACAGGCAAAGTCTCACTGGCACAGGCAAAGTCTCAGACTGGTACGGGCAAAGTCCCAGTGGCACAGGCAAAGTCTCAGACTGGTATGGGCAAAGTCTCAGTGGCACAGGCAAAGTCTCAGACTGGTACGGGCAAAGTCCCAGTGGCACAGGCAAAGTCTCAGTGGCACAGAGTTCGAGGGCTGGCAGAAGTTGCAGGAGCCTTCTGCTTGCCCTTGCTGCTAGCACCAGTCTGCTGCAAGGTGCCCGCCTCGGTCCCAAGCAAAACAGACTGGTGGTGCCTCTGCATGTGGCGGCTGAGGTTGGTGGTGGTGAAGTGGCCTGCCATTTTTCCCCTGCTCACTGACATCTTGCAGTGGCGACAAATAGCAAAGCGGGAATCCACTGCCACCTCAAAGTGGTCCCACACCTTGCTTGCCTGTCGCTTCTGGGGTGACACAGATGGCCCGCCGGCGCCTTCGCTCTGTGGTGTCACCTCAGGAGCAAGGGAATGAGTGGAAGAGAGGACGGATTGTGGAGAGCGAGGCTCTGCTGCTGCCTGCTCTTCCTCTTGCCCCACATCAGAGTCCTCCTTCTCACTCTGAACCTCGCTGACTCCCACAAGATCTGGGAAAAGTTCAGTCAGCGGGTTCACAGGCTCACCCACCGAAGAACGAACTGGCGATAGTCCTCCTTCTTCACGCCCACTGCTGCTGCCAGCACCTGCCTCATGTAGCTCAAACAGTGCCCTGCAGGCACTACTTTGAGTTGCCTCTGCCTGCTTCTGCTGCCCCAGTGGAGGACACCTCAGTTTAACTGGGGGTGTGGTCCCAGAAGCAGCACCACACCCAGAGCAGCCTCTCCCAAATGCTGCCTTAGGAGCACCCCCCCTTTGAGTGCCACGTTTCATATTATTATTATTATTATTATTATTATTATTATTATTATTATATAAGTGTGTGCTTTGCTCACTATTTTTGTGTTTGTTGCTATGTAGCAGCAGGCTACACAGCCCAGCAAAACCCACTCACTCACAAGCAAGCACACACACACACACACACAGAGAGAGAGAGAAAGAGAGGATAGAAATATTTTTTATTATTTTTTGGGGTTTTTTTCAGAAGGAAAAAGAAGAACAAACACACTCACTCCAAAGACGAACTAGTACAGATATTTTACAGACAAACTGAACTAACAGACAAACAAACGTGCTGTCTACAATAGAGAAAGGAAAGACAAGAGAGAAAAAATCAGAGAGAGAGCACAAACAGCTGAAGAAAAAGATCAGAAACTCCAAACACCTCCAAATTCAATACAGTCTCCACCAGCTCCAAACCAACACTCCAATCTCCTCCTCAATCAACCCACAAAGAGCCAGAAGGGAAGGACTGAGATCCACCCTGAGATCAGGTCTGCTTCTAATAAGGACGCCTATACCCGCGGAGGGATCGGGGCCGTAACTCCAGAACGAGGGGCCGTAGGTCCAGACCTTTTGAGCCTGGCTCCGGTCCCTCTCTTCTCTGAAATGCGTTTCTTGGAGTACCAGAATATCTTGGTCCAGCGCCCTCACTAGTCCCAATATCTCCTCTCTCCTGTCTCTTTGCCTCAAGCCGTTGGCATTCCACGTTGTGATTTTAAGCCTTCTGTCAGATGTGAATGTGACAGTAAGTTGTGGAGCGCATCCTCTTTCTAATCACTAATGCTTCCTAATCTCTAAATTGTTTAATCGCTGCGCTAAAAATTATCGATTTGCTCCGTAGACTTCCACCATCTCCGGCGAGGACCCGGAGAGGCTAGGTCCACGGCCATCTGCTGCCGGTCGACCAGAGATTCAGTCATCTCTCCTTGCCTTTCCTGCGCTTGCGTTTCACTAATAACTACCCCCTCGGTCCCAGAAGATCGAGGTGTAGACTTACTGAAGTCCAGCGCCCCCTCCTCTCGAGTAAGGGGCACCGGGGGAGGTGAGAGTGGGAAAAAGGAAACATCGCCCACAAAGGGGTCTGGGGGGTGACCCGGGACTCCAGCCCCCAGCTGCGCCTCTCCTATCGATCCAACACGGTCGGGGGGCGAAGCGCCACCCCGCTCTCTCGTGTCGGGGCTCGGATGAACCTCCGCCACCCAACTATCTAGGTGCTCGTTCGCCTCCTCCTACTCGGTGCTGTGACCTTCCTCTTCGTCCCCACCGGCGGGCCGGCCAAGCTCCATGGGCTCCTCCTCCTCTCGAGGAGCGGGACCTTCCGGAGCCGCACCTCTTGCCCGCCGGGCAGAAGACGAAGCCATCATGACCGGATCGTTCCGAGAGCCTTTCCGAGGACTCAGTCTCCGCTCTTCCTCTTCCATTTGCCAAGTGGTGACCCCTGAGGATTGCATCTTGTTAAACTCCAGTTGATCTTCGATAGCTTTGATGTGTGTTTCTAAATCCAGAATATCCCCTTTTATCAGTAACACCCTCTCCATATTTGAAGCGTCCGGATGGGCTGTCAATTCCCTCTCTCTGTCCCTTAGTTCCAAGTGATAAACAGTTCCCTCTTGCTGGGCCCTCCTTAGCATCTTTACCAGCTCGCTGTTGGAACAACTCTGAAGTTCCCTTGATGTTTGCACCGTCGTAAACGACCTCTCGTTGTCCATCTGGTTTCCCCCCCACTTCCCTCCTTTCTCCCAGGGTTTCCCTGCCCTGTCCCTTTGGGTCCATTTTTCCAACGAGGGCCTAGGGGCCGAGCGTTCCCGAGTCGGTCGCTCGCCCTCCACTGCTTCCCTTTCCCTTTCGCCACCCTCCAGACCCGTGTCCGTTTCCACTTCTTTTTCTGCACCTTGGGGTTCGAGTAACCGGTAATACCGGTTTTCCTTCAAAAGTTTGTCATTCGACCATTGGCCTGTACTTCCGTCTCCTCCCTGCCCCCCTTTCGGCCCTCTTTTTTTCTTGTTCGACACTGATCGCCAGGAGTCTTCTTCCGCGGCGTCGCCAGGTTCGCCACACACGGCTGCCCGGCTTTCATCGGGAAGAGTCCTCGACGGCTGCTTTCGAGACTCTCTGGCATTTTGGTTTATCCCTTGCTCCCTTTGCCATTCTTTTTCCATTCTGCATTCCTCCCTCTCCCACCGTTCCCTCGCCAGCTGCTCTCTCCAGTCACCTTGGTGGCGTAGCTGAGAGAACCATTTTTTGGCTTCAGCCATCATCAGAAGTTCAAACCTCTCCGGGTCCTCGGCGTTCCACTGCACCTTCGGACACCAGGCATAGGGATGACCTTCACTGAGGCAGAGATTGCACGTGATGGGTCTCCCGCACCCCTCGGTGGCGTGACCCGTGGTACCGCATCGGGAGCACACTGGCGTTTTGCAATCTCGACGTCTATGCGAGAAAGAGCCGCACTGGAAGCACGCGGGCGGTTGGCCCGCGTGCCTAACCATGGCTCTGTCCACCCCCATGAAGAAGTATTTAGGAACGTGTCGTATCTGACCCGTCACTGGATTTTTGTGCAGCCCGACGATAGCCCTGTATTCGCCGGTCCACACTCCCCTACGGTCCCTCCTTTTTTCCAGCTCGAGAAGCACCTTACAACGCCTCTTCAGCCAAACAGAGACATCTTGAGCCGGAACATTGGTTGTCCTAAAGCTGACCGTGAGTACTTTTATCTCACCCCTAAAAAGAGGGATGATGTCAAAATCGCTTAGAAAGTTTCGATCGAATTTCCTGGCCGTACTGCAGGCCTCCCAAAACATATGGTAAGCCCCTTCATTCACGAGGCAGATATCTATCTCCCTCAGGCCTATCGGGGTTATGACAGCTAGGACCTGATCCAGCGGAAACCTCAATAAGTCCAGAACGATGTCTTTAATTATATATTCTCTATCTAGCTTCTCCTCATCCATTCCTTTATACCTCAGCCTGATGACAAACCGCTGCTTGGGTTCAGCGGTCATCGGCAAAGAAGTATAGAATCTATCGAGGAAACTGGCATCCTCCATATTTTTCACTTCCACATTAAAAGCGAATCCCCTCGAAACCGTAGATTTCCCAGTCCCCCTCGCTGTTCCGGCCGCCGCGGCCGTGGCATAGGATCGAGTCCCCGGTTTAGGTCTCGGCTCTGTCGGTATCCCGGGTCGCCCGTCACCTTGGGGTGCGCTAGAGGTTCCTTCCATACCTCCTCTCCTGGGTATTTCCGATTCTGCCCCTTCCTCCAGACCTGTATTTTCTCTCGGGGTCATTTCCAATCAACCCAGGACTCCCGTCGTCCCGTCCGACCCTTGAGGGATCGTGCTTCCTTTTTGACCCTCATGTTCACATCTACCTTTCTCGACGAGTACGAGACCCCTCGAGGAAGGCGCGTGTTTCCCTTTGTCTGCTAACGGTCGAACGGGTGTTCCCCCTCTCGTAGCTTTGGACCCCGGGGGGGGGAAATCTACATCCTCCACAGAGGAGTAAGCCCCCCGTGGGTGTGGCATAACAGGGTCAATCCCCGATTTACTCACTCGGGTCCTAGACCTTTCTTGCTCTCTGTCCTTGAAGGAATACACAGTTCTTTGTTCTTTTGGTGGGTCGCACCACGATAACTGTCCGGTCCGTGCCTGAGTTCTCTCGTCTCCCGTCGCGTCGGATGGAGCCGGAAGGACTCTAGTAGCAGGCGGGGCCCAAGGAGTCGCAACCTGTTTGGAAACATCACTCCGGGCACTTACGTGTTCTACTACATGCGGTAGGCCCCGCCCCGCCAACTTCAAGTTTGCGGCCTCCCAGTCCCTCCTCCCATCCTCTGTCGCCATATTTATTAAAACGTGGTCGTCGGGCGAACTGAAAAACTGTCCCGGGCTCTCTATGCACTTTGCTCCATCTCCCTCCCTTTCCTCCTCAGAGGAGTCCATCTGCTTAGCCAGTTCAGAATCCCTTTCCGTCTCTATAGCCTCCTCCCCAGACGACAAAAAAATTATTGCGGGGTTTCGATCGTAGTCCATTTCTTCCCCTTCCTCTGTTCTCTCAGCCCACGGTCTACCCTTTCCTCCTTTCCCGGGGGCGAGTTCACCCCCCCCACAACAAAACAAGAAGAAGATTCCAAACCGCAAGAGCGACCTTCACCCATTGTCGGGGACCGTGCATGAGCAGCGATCCCCTGTTGCGTGTATAAGGCCCGTCTCGGCGTTCTTTGCCTGGAGCTGTCATTCTCCTCCTCCTCTGAGGTATTGTTGGCGGGCATCGTTCGCCTTCTCGAAACGGTCCCTTTGGCCGCCAGGGACGTTCTTTTCTTTTTCTTTCTCGCTCCTAGTAGGATATCGCCACTCGACGCTTTACCCGCCTGCGTCTCGGCCTCGCTTTCTTTAGGCGTTGCAGGGTCGATCCCGCTCTCCCCATCAGCGTTCCTGGATCGAATTGTCCCGGCTTTGGGTTCTCTAATATCCTTTAAGGCCTTTCCGCTTTGATCCCTTCCCATTTGTTTCATTAACCTCATTCTGTTCCTAATGGCGTCGATGATATCCTGCAACCAATCTAGGAACACCGGTTCTGGCATTCTTTGAGCCGCGTCTTGCACAACAGCAGTAAACTGCGGTTCCCGAAACCTCCCCATCCACGGTTTATGGCTCTCGTCCATTTCCTGCGATTGCCAGGCACGCATCACCTCTTGTAGCATCCTCAGGAAGTTTTTCTCTTCTATCCAGTCTGGGTATATTATTATTTTTTTTCTAGTCGTGTCCATTTTTAAGATTCTATCGGTGGCTAACATAGTATAGGTATAAGCTCTTCCCACGTCCTTACTTTGTTCGTCAGGAGTCTTATACCCCTTCAGGATTTTAAGAAGATTTTCTTTACTCTTTGCCAGTGCCATGAAAACTTCCGCTCTCCCTAACTTCGGGAGTTTATTATACACGTTCACCGGTTCCAAAGTCAAATGAAGGACCATATAGGCCCAGAGCTTTACCATGTCCTCCGGTATGTACGGAGTCTCCAATAACCATTCTCTGACCCTTTCAGGAGGGTAATGTATCTGGTGTTCCCATAATTCCAGTCGATCGGTTCGTCTTTGTTGGGCCAATAAGTATCCCTTATAGGTAGGCACAACAGTTCGATCTGTCCGGAGAGGTTCTTGAGGCTCATCAGACCGCCCGGACACGACGGAAACGGTTTCGGTTCGAACGGGCTCCATTTCGCTAGCCACAGCTCGATCCCTAGATTCTACGCGAGAGCTGATATACGCTATTTTAGATATTTTTGGTTTAGGCTGTAATTCATCACCGCTGCTTTCCTCTACTTCCTCACTTCCTTCCTTATAAATAACCTGAATTTGCAGGTTATTTATAAGGGAGAGCAAGTAAATTGGTGGGAACGATTGAAAAGGGAAGTGAGGGGGAGGTGTAGGATACAAGAAAGGAATGCTTATCACAAGGATACTAAAAATTATCACGAAGCTATTTACCGGTTTCTAAAATGTCATGCCAGACTTGGATTAAAGTAGCACAAGCCCTGGATTGGCCCGATCTTGTGAATCAAAGATGGGAGTGTATTGCATCGGGCACAGAACCACAAAACGGTCTAAAAGGACCACAAAAACACAGTGAAAGAAAAAGGGGTTGGGCGGAGAAAAATAAAAGAACGAGGGAATTTTGGAAGGTGCCTTGGGCAACGATACGATTGGTGAAACTTTATGTTGTGTTAGCTCTTATGTATCAACGGCAAGGAGAGATTAAAGCTGGGAAAGAATGTAATGTGTTGGTTTCAGTAAATTTTGTGTTAAAGCAAATTAGAGAAATCTGTAATTATGAAAAAGAACAACTTCCTTCATACAAGTGGAGGCGTTTATGGCCCTGGAAGATGGAAACGTCATCACCTATTACTTGAGAGCAGTTATAAGAATGTATGTGTTTCTTTATATATACCTGTTAGGTACCTTTAGCGATAGAATGATAATGTATTAGAGACAGAGAAGGTAGAAAAAAAATGTATTAGTCAGAAATGAAAATGAAGAGCCATGTTGTAACGTGTTTTTGCGCTCGGATGTAATTATGAAACAGTAGTAAGTAATTTATTAATAAAAAAACTCATTCCTAAAAAAAAAAAAAATACTAATTCCTACCCCTACCCCTACCCTGACCCTGACCCTAACCTATTTCCAGTGATTTCATATCTTTCACATACATTTGTGTATTTTCACTGAACCGTTGCTATTCAGGCTTGTGTAGGAATTTTCTAGCCTCAGCAGCCCAAACTGAGAGAAATGTGTGAAATGGACAGAAACCCTGCAGATCACCTTCAAATGACCTTTTTTGCCCAACTGTCAAACATTTAACCCGTTTCCTGTGGTCTCAACAGATTCAGACATCTTTGTGTATTTTTACTGAATTGTCGATATTTAGGCAATTTTAGTGATTTTTCTAGCATGAAAGACCCAAAATGTGAGACATGTGAGAAATGTCCAGAAACCCTGCAGAGAAGCTTCAAATGACCTTTTGTGCCCAAGTTTCAAGTAGGGGTGTGCACACCAAAAAATATAGTTTATCGTTATCGTCATTTCGGACCAAAAAAATTACCATCTTCATTTATATCGTAGGTGAACTGTATAACGATAATTATCCTCAAAAAATAATATTTTTTGCAGCCCTATTTTTAAAGAACAAATGCCTATAATTTTTGTATTTTAAAAGTTAGAGGCTTGAAACTTGGTCACAGTGCTTATGGGGTATGCCTAAGTATGTGTATGAAATTTGAGATTGATCCCTCCAACCTGCGATTTTACATGAATTTTTAAAATATCTTGTTCATTCTGACAGGTCTGAATTAATGCACATAACGAGCTGTCATTCTGATCTGTCAGAACTGAAACGATCTTTAATAAATTCATACAAAATCGAGAGTTGGAGGGATCGATATCAAATTTGGCACATATGTGTAGCAAGGTCCGCACCAGGCCACCCGCTCCAGGCCACCGCCCGGGCAAGGCCCACGCCAGGCTGCCACCCGGGCAAGGCCAGGCCACCCGCGCCTGGCCGCGCTTGGCAGGGGCAGGCTGCATATGGCAAGGCCGGGGCAGGCCGCACTTGGCAAGGACAGGGTAGGTCAGGCTTGGCAAGGCCGGGGCAGGCCACGCTTGGCAGGGACGGGGTAGGTCAGGCTTGGCAAGGCTGGGGCAGGCCGCGCTTGGCAAGGCTGGGGCAGGCCACACTTAGCAAGGCTGGGGCAGGCTGTGCTTGGAAAGGCCTGGGCAGGCTGCACTGGCAAGGCCGGTGCAAGGCCGTGCTTGGAAAGGCCGGGGTAGGCCGCGCTTAGCAAGGACGGGGCAGGCCATGCTTGTCAAGGCCAGGGCAGGATGCACTTGGCAAGGCCGCACTTGGCACGGCTGGGGCAGGCTGAGCTTCCACAAGATGGAAGAGTTCCTGTCAAAATAAAGATGGACAAAGGCCATGAGTTTTTAAACAGGGCCGTAAATCACCTATTCAAAAAACATGGAGTACACCATTTTGTTACCAATAACGAAGTCAAAGCCTTTGCAAGAAGGTCTCTAAGTTACGTGCATATGTCTATTTTCGTATATGAAAATGAAACCATCTACAAGCATGCTATTGGGGGTGTGGGTATGCTCACATCTATCAGATATGCTGGACCTACACTCCATGTGGGTCTCAGGAAACAGCAAAAAGAGCTCATCCCCGGAACCAGTTTGTGTAAACTGATGTATGGGAGCAGTATCCTGATTTGAGACCACATGGTTTTCTCCCCACCTCTAGCTTGATAGGAATTACCAGAGGGGTCCTATTGGCCCAAAAGACACATGTGATACACCCAAAACTCAAAAGACCCTGTTGCACCACCAATTTGAGTCACTTAATTCACACCTGTGTACTTCTTTCTTGCCAGTGATGAGATTAAATACTTTGTGTATTTCTAGTAGACTTTACCGGAAAACATGCAACAGTTTTCAAAATGAATCATTTTATTAGATTTTATCCTCACACCAGCAATGGGATTAAATACTTTGTGTATTTGTAGAAGCCTTTACTATCCAAGAAAACAAGCACCTTTTTTTTTTTTTGCAAATGAATAATTTTATTCAGATTTTATCCTCACACCTATTGTGTATTCTCTCTTGCCAGCAATGGGATTAAATACTTTGTGTATTTGTAGAAGCCTTTACTATCCAAGAAAACACACACCCATTTTTTCCCAAATGAATCATTTTATTTTTTTATTAAAGCTGTAGAAAATATTGATATGGTCTGTTTTTAATCACATTGAAGACATGGTTTAATATTGGTTCATCAGTTTTTGTCAGAGTTTTGTTCAACAGTTTTAACGCATTGTGAGAGTGGCCAATTCTAGTCATCAAAACTAAAACCTGGTCTACACATTGTTGTGTTAGCACAAGACAGTTTAAGCTATAGCCTATTCAAATCACAACATGCAGAATGCTTTTAAAACATATTTTCCCACACACAATTCTCAGCTTTCTAAAGATGTCACTTTTGTTCCAGGATAAGCATTCATACCCGCTTTGCCCCAAAGTCTTTATTGCACAACCCATACATGTTTCATGCACATATTGCCTTAAGCAATGCCTCAGAACCCCCAAATCAGTCGTTCTCAAAATACACTGCATAGCTTTAAGCCGTTTTCGTGGAGAAGAATAATCAATTTTCTCAGTGTGTAGTCCTAGAATCCCTCTCATGAGCACATGTCCTGGTTGTTCAGATGTAAGATCCAATTCCTATAAAAAAGAATTTAAAGAATTTTGTTATTGTCTCCTAAAAAAACACAACATATGTATTTAATACTAAAACAATTTTTTTAAAGAATCACAAACCTCTATTTGAGCGTCTACACATGAAGACATGTTTAACAAGTCCACAGGGGAGGGTACCTCAGCATTATTTTCTGTAACAACACTATTCACAGACAATGCCTATAAATACAAATAAATATACCTCTTTATACGGGCAGAAATCTCTTGCGCGCACACACACGCACGCACACACACATATACATGTCGAAGGAAAGCTTGAACTTTTACCTCTGCTACCAGTTTCTCTGCTGAAATGACTTCCAAAATATTGTGCCACATTTGGAGTCTCTCTGCTTGTTCAGGCTGAGGAGGAAAACATCATCATCAGAACTTGAACTTATATACCGTTTTCTTGGGTCAGTTGCAGCAGAGCTATCCTGAGGATCTGGTATTATTTTTAAGACTGGTGATGTCATCTGGGCAGTTTTCATCTTTCTGTGTTGAATTTTCAAGGGTACCAGTGAAGGCACTGCTGAAGAACCTGTAGGGGTGCTCGGAATTGCCACCTTCTCTATGTAGAAAACATTTCTGGGCAAGTAAAAATGGCGTTGCTTCTACATCATCTGATACCCCTTGTAAAACTCCACCTATTGGCCAGTGGAGCAAAGGGGTGGGGCCTGCTGGGCTAATCCACAGAGGGTACATTTCCATTACTGCACATGTCAGGGGGGCGAGCTCTTAGGGGGGACACATGACCCTGTTGGACCAATCTGGGGTGTGGTTGGAAACACTACCCTTGGGGGGCGTGACCTAGCAGGACATGGAATAAGTCGCAAATCCTTCATCCTCCGAAAGAAGCAGTGAATTAACTGTAAATTCCCTATCCTAAAAGAGCGGTTTGTTACATACAAGTCTGCTATGGAGAGGGGAAAGCTTGCTAAAGAGACTGCAGCTGGAAGAAGATTTATGGCTTTATAATCGGCAGGACTGAGGGAGGTGACGGACCGGCAGCTTTGAAGTACGGTGAAGGTAAATAAAGGACGTATATACGATTGCTGGCTGATTGAATAGACTGTAGAGAGAACAGAACGATTGCTAACACTTAGAAAAGAGACTTTTAAGCTTTGGAAAGTTTTAAGCTTTTAAGCGTCGAAAGATTGTTGGCTGTATAACTGTTCTGCTGGGAGGAGGGGCTAACTCTGCCCGACGAGAATCGAAACTAAACTTGTCAGTCTTGGCAATTAAAAGAACAATTAAAAGACTATAAGTGATTAAAATTCGTCAGCCTTGGCAATTAAAAGAACAATTAAAAGATTATAAGTGATTAAAAGGCTGTCCGGGAGACAGAGAAGCCAGAGGGTGTGATTGAAGTGAAGAGATAAAGACTCTGATCCCTGGCTAGAAGTAGCTGTGTCCCTATCGGATAGGCTTGAAAGGTGCATGAGCAAGAAGAAAATAACTTCTTGGAATAGACCCAAGGGTGATCGGCCGTCCGATAGGAGCTACAGGCTAGTCCGTACTGACAAAATGTCGGAGGCTGAAAAGACAAAGAAGCAATCCCCTAGTCATGCCGGAAATGCCAGTGCTAAGACTGGAACTAAGCCAGGTGCAATCCCTAAAACAACCACAGGGAGGCAAGCTGACCCAACAGATGAGCTGATTCAGAATATCCAAAAGATGCTCGATGCAGCTATATTAAAGCAGGATCGAAATATTCAGCAGGCTTTATTGGAGCAAGAAGAACGTTTGGCTAAAAGGATTACCGAGTCACAACAGCAACTCTTGGCAGGCCTTCAAAAGGTGGAGAAAGAGGTTGGAGCTTTGCAGGAAGAAACTGGAGAACTAAAGGTTTTATATAAGAAGCAAGAGGAACAGTTAACGCAACAGGATTTACGGCTTATAGCGATGGAAGACAGGGATCGGAGAGCAAATTTACGCATAAGGTCTTTTGGGGAGCAGCAAGGGGAGACCCTTAACAGTTTAAGAGAGTTAATTTTGGCATGGGTCAAACAATTGGTACCACAGGAAGATTGGAAAATGGAAGATATTGAGCGGGCCCATAGGGTGGGATATGGAAAGACAAGAGAGTACCCAAGAGACATTATTGTGAAATTCGCTAATTACTACAAAAAAGAAAAATTAATGCAAGCAGTTAGAAGTCAAGGTCAACCAACGCTTCAAGCAATACCAATTCAGGTTTTCCAGGATTTGTGCCCTCAGACGGTGCAGTGGAGGAAGAGCGTTAAAATATGCACAGCGGCATTGAAGATGAAATCGATCTCCTACAATTGGGGATATCCAGTTTTCTTGAGATTTAAGTGGAATGGGAAGCAGCAAAGAATAACATCTTGTGAGCAAGGCATCGAGCTATTGGAGGAGCTGGGCATAATGGATGCCACATCGGCTGGAGAAGAGAAGCAAGAAGAAGGCGCGGCAGGAGGGAGTAATGAATAGACCTTAATAAATATTGTAAGAGGGATAGGGAGAAGAAGAGATATGGAGGGGAGGGTAGACGATATTCCGGAATGTTGGGCCGAGTTCCCCCCCCCCCTAAGAGTTCTAAGAAGATTGGGACCAATGCCCAGGAAGCTGGTGAGGAGGGGGGTGAAATTGGGGGTGAATGTGGGGGGGAGGGTTAGGGAGGGGGGGAATGGGTTACACAGAGGGAGACCGACTTAAAGACTTGTGTGAAAGAAAGAGATGGAAAATAAACTTAGATTGGCAACATTGAATGTTAAAGGGCTAGGAACAGTAATTAAAAGAAAGAGGATTGAAATGTTATTAAAGAAAAAAAATAGATGTAATTTTTTTGCAGGAAACTCATCAGGCCAAAGATGGAGTTAATGAGCTTCGAATGAGGGAGGTGGGCGTTTATGAGAAGGCATATGGAACTTCGAAATCGAGAGGGGTGGCAATAATAATTTCAAAGACATGTGGTATAACTATTCAAAGTGTAAAGAAAGACAAAAATGGAAGGTTTCTTATTATGTTCTGCAAGTTGGGAGAAGAGGAATATGTATTGGTGAATGTTTATGCTCCAAACGGGAAACAAATGGAATTTATTGATGAAGTATTTAACGTGCTGGGAGAAGTGGGCAAAAAGCACATGGTGATGGCAGGTGACTTTAATATGGTACTAGATATAGGGAAAGATAGGGATAACATATTAAAAGATATAAAGAGGGTGGGGAAGACAGAGTTAAGCAAATTAATGGAAGGGAAAGAATTATTGGATGTGTGGAGAGTTTTAAGAGGGGAAGAAAGGAAATACACCTTCTATTCACAGAGATTTAAGAGTTATTCAAGGATAGATTACATGTTTGTATCAAAAAATATGTTACCCAAAATTATAGATTGTGATATTGGAGTTATTAAGGTTACTGACCACGCGTTAATGACAATGGACATGGAAATCAAGAAAGACTATAGACAAGCGAAGAGATGGAGATTGGATGTAAGGTTGTTGAATAAAAAATACATAAAGGAGAAAATAAAGAAAGAACTGCAGGAAATGTGGGAGATTAATGAAAAAGAGAATAACCGGCAGGACATATTATGGGATACAATGAAAGCTGTGGTAAGAGGGATTTGTATTAGGGAAAGTTGTACATTAAAAAAACAACAGGAAGCTCAAAATAAAAAGATTGAAGAGGAGGTAAGGAGTTTGGAAGATAAGTTAAAGGAGACAAAAGATAAACGCCTAATTGCCCAAATTCAAGCTAAGAAAAAGGAATTAGAGAAAGATGAATTAGAACAAGTTCAAAAGAATTTGTTGTATCTAAAAAGAGATTTTTTTGAATATAGTAACAGGAATTCTAAGATGCTGGCCAGATCCACACAGTTGGAAAAGGCTAAGAATATGATAGGGAGAATAAAAGACAAGTCAGGGAATAGTTGTAATTTAATGAAAGATAAATTAAATATATTTAAGGATTTTTATAGTGAATTATATACATCAGGATCGGGACCGCAAGATAAGGTATTGGAATATGTAGAGAGGAATTGGAAAATAAAATTGCAGAAGCAGGATAGGGATTATATGGAAGGTTTAGTTACTGAAAAAGAGATAGAGGGAGTTATTGATAAACTGAAAGGAGGAAAATCACCAGGAATGGATGGATTGGGGTCGGAGTATTATAAGCTTTTTAAAGAAATTTTAATACCAAGATTAAAGAAATTATTTAATACTATAATAGAAGGGGGGAAGGCCCCGCCATCATGGGACCATTCCCTGATTATATTAATTCCGAAACCAGGTAAGGACTTAACCGATCCCGCATCATACAGACCAATTTCCTTAATAAATCAAGATTCAAAGATTTTTACAGCAATAATGGCAAAAAGAATGGCCACATTTATTTGTAAATATATTAAAAAAGATCAGTGTGGATTTATTCCGGGTAGGCAAATGTCTAATTTAATGGGAAGAGTATTAAATATAATTAGTATTATAAAAAAAAGGAATTTAAAAGCAGGCTTGTTAGCATTGGATATATTCAAGGCCTTTGATTGTGTGGAATGGCCAGCACTCAAAACAATATTAAAAACATTTGGGTTTGGAGACAAATTTATGGGAGTGATGGATAAGTTGTATAAAAACAATAAAGCGGAAATAATGGTTAATGATGGGTTAACACAACAGATTATACTAGCCCGAGGAACTAGGCAGGGATGTCCTCTTTCACCGATCTTATTTGCAATAGTAATAGAAGTTTTGGCAAATGTAATAAGGGAAGATGAAAGAGTGAAGGTGATAGGAAGAAAGGAGAAGATTAAAATGAATATGTTTGCGGACGATACTTTATTGACAGTAGAGGATCCCTTAGGGAGTGCAGAGGTGATTAAGAAACATTTAAGAGAATTTGGAGAAATTACGGGATTAAAAGTAAATTGGGGGAAGTCAGAAATGATGTTATTTAATTATAATAAGGAAGAGCTGGAAGAACGTAAGGTTAAGTTGGGTCTTAGACTTAAAAATATAGTACGATACTTAGGGATTAACATTGATAGAGATTTAGAAAGGCTAGAGGAACTTAACTTGGTAGCTTTAAAAAAACAAGTAGGGGAGAAATTAGAAGTATATAAGAAATTAAAACATTCTTGGTTTGGTAGAATAGCAATTATTAAAATGAAGATTTTACCTAAGATTAATTTTTTGTTTAGAATGTTACCAATTAAAATATCAGATGTAGAGCTGAAAAGTTGGCAAAATATAATTAACGCATATTGTAATGGGGATAAGAAAGCTAGGATTAATAAAGGGTTATGGTATAAGGCTCAAAAGAAGGGAGGTTTAGGACTTCCAAATATTAAGTATTATTATATAGCTAATCAGTTAAGATATGTTATAAGCTGTATTCTAGGGGAGGAAGACTTGGAGTGGTTGGAGACGCAAACGGGGGAAATAGATTATAAATTGAAAAATATTTTTTTTAAAAAAATTCAAAAGAGAGAATTAAAGGGACTGGACAACCCTTTGCTGGTAAATATAGTGGAGATCTGGGAGAAATTTAGGGGGAAGTTGATACCAGGAGATTCACCACTTGCCCCGGTAGTAGTAGTGGAGAATTTCCCAAGAGTGTTAAAAGTGGAGATTGAAGCGAGATTGAAAGATAAGGAAATAATTAAGTTAGGGAAGTGGATGGAAAATCTGAAAGATAATGAGCAAATTAAAGAGTTATTGATAGGTCAAAAATCAGCATGGTTTAAATGTATACAATTAGGGAAATGGACTCAGGAATGGAAATTGAAAAATAAAAAGTGTAGAAATAACACAAGATTTGAAGACTTAATAGAGTCAAAAGGTAGGAAAGAAGAAAAGAAAAATAAGAAAGGGTTGACTAGTGAGATATATAAATTATTGATTGAGGAGGAACTTCAAAATTCACTTAAAGCAATAAAAAAGGTTTGGGAAGAGGATGTAAATGGAGAAATTAAGGAGTACAACTGGGAGAGGTTGTGGAATGCAAGAATGTTAAAATTGCTATCGATCAGAATTAAGGAGAATTTTTATAAGGTATTGTGGAGATGGTATCTAACACCGGTTAGATTTCACCAGATAGACAAAAAAAATCTAAAAATTGTTGGAGGGGATGCCAGGAGGTTGGAACTTATTACCATATGTGGTGGAGCTGTGAATATGTACAAAAATTTTGGAAAAGGGTATTTAAGGAAATAAGTGAAATAATGGGAAGTAAAGTGGAATTAAACCCGAAGCTTGCTCTACTAGCAATATGGGATAAAGGGGAAGAGGACAAAAATAAGAGAGAATTGATAAACAACCTCCTGACACCTGTTAGATTAATGATTGCAAAAAATTGGAAAGGACAAGGAAGCTATACAATAGAAGAATGGTATAAAGAAATATGGGATATGGCACTGAATGATATGCTGACTTGTAAAATGAAATTAAAGAGGGGAATGTCCGGTAAAAATGATTTTGGGGAAATATGGAGTCCCCTGTTGGAATATGTATTAAGATCGGGGAAGGGACAAACACCTTCAAAAGAGTCGATAAATTTCTGGATAGAATAAAAGAATAAGAGAAGGTCTCCTGGATTGGGGGTGCACGGGGGGGATTGTCGAGGATTATGTATGTATTTTATGTTTGTTTATGTTATTATTATGTTGAAATTAATAAAATTATTTCAAAAAAAAAAAAAGGAAACACTACCCTTGGGCAGTATTTCTGCCCCCAACCAGTTACAGCTCTAAAACCCTTTCCTATTGGTCCAAGGTAGCCAGGGGAGTTGTTAGGGGGGGGTCACATGACCCCGCTAGGGGGACGCCCATGACCCCATGACCCAGTCACATAATCTCTCCGGGGCGGGACATCCGGCAGCGGGACTTACGCCTAGGGCAGGATATCCAGTTTCCAAAGGGGGAGGAGTACCTGTCACTTTTGAAAAAGGAGCATGGTTTCGAGTTTGATGGATGGTACTGACATCCTTACTAGTGTCCACCAGCCTTCCCCCTGCAGCCATCAGTACAACTATAACTCTACACATTATTCAATTACAGACATGTAATTGTGTGTAAAGCATATAACATGCCTCCTCCCAGAGAAGACAATAACATGCTTATGGCCTGCACCTCAATGCCTCTGGATATAGGGATCTTTGCCACCTTTGCTACTGCAATGCACCCTAGCCTGTCTTCCCCCTCTGGTGAAGAAAAGGAAAATATCCATCTCCATTCAAGCCTGATTCCTACAGGGTTCCATGCAGTGATGCTGCTCAATGATCCTTCTTGCACCATCCAATCCCTTTTCTGATGGGAGCAGGCTGCATGTGTAGAGCAGAACAGTCTACATCCATCCCTATTTCTCTTCCCTCTCCTGCAACTCCCCCTATCTTCTTTCTCCACTTCTTGGTTGAGCCCATGAGCCCTTTGACACAGGGCTTATAGCGTGCGATCAATATTGCTTGCTCACAGATGTCTGCAGGTCCTTTATATGATGTCATCAACCTCCAGGCCCCCTCCTGTGGTTTATTATCTTTATCCCGCTTCAAAAAGGTCGGAGATAACATGATAAGGGGCGTTATTATTCCAATGGATCCAGCTGGGTGAAACGCCAGCATGGTGCTGTAATTCACAATAATTACACTAGATGGTGTAATGGGAGGAGGACAACAAGGGTGATCAAAGCCCAATGAGGAGAGGCTGAAAGAACTGGGCATGTTTAGCCTGGAGAAGAGAAGATGGAGGGGAAACATGATAGCACTCTTCAAATACTTGAAAGGTTGTCACACAGAGGAGGGCCAGGATCTCTTTTCCATCATCCCAGAATATAAGACACGGAATAATGGGCTCGTTACAGGAAGCCAGATTCTGGCTGGACATCAGGAAACACTTCCTGACTGTTAGAGCAATACGACAAAGGAACCCATGACCTAGGGAGGTGGTGGGCTCTCCCACATTAGAGGTATTCAAGAGGCAGCTAGACAGCCATCTGGCAGGGATGCTTTAAGGTAGATTCCTGCATTGAGCAGGGGGTTGGACTTGATGGCCTTAGAGGCCCCTTCCAACTCTACTATTCTATGATTGTATGAACTACACTAGACAGTGGTGTGTAATGGAAAAGATAGAGGGGCTGTCTTGATGATGGTGCATTGGAGCGAGAGCCCCCAACCCCCCGCATTTGTGCTCCTGTGGGGATATCCCCATGCGAAGGAGGAAGCATGGGGGTTGTAGCAATGGGAGGGAGAGAAGGAGGAGGAGCCCCTCTGCTGCACCACCGCAGGAGCCCCGCTGCACCTCAGTGCAACCCTTCCCAGTTTCCCCTCTTACCTCATGTGGTATATTGTGATTTTGGAACTGGACAATGAAAACCAAAACCAATAAGAGCATTTCTCCTTCTCCTCAGGTTGTGTGGAGGCATTTCAGCAGCCATTCAACTTGCTGGCCTGCCTCCTCCTCCCTGCCTTTGTTACAATTCCAGAGCAAGGCAACAAACAGCAGATCGCATTGTCACCCTGCGCCATAGAAAAAAGTTGGGATAAGTCCCTGACTTTTTTAATTTGAAGCTTCAGGGGAATACCTGGGATGGCTCTGCAACGGCTGCTGCATCATGATCTAGCGCCACTGCAGAGCCACCCTGGAGGACGTTTTCAATTCAATAAAACTCAAACTATGTGTTTGCCGTGTAAAGCAGCCCGCCATAATCCTGGAAAAAAACTGGAAGCAGAAAGCCCCAGTAAGGATGTGGGATTTCAGCCTTGTATGATTAACCGCTTTGTCTTCATGTAATTATTGCCCCATATCTGACATTAGACAAAAAGAAAGATAGGCTGAGGTTAGAACTGGAGTGTAACGAAACTTGGCTCTGCTGCTTAGACAGGGTCAGCCTTTCCATGAAGTGCGGTGAAGCTCCTGTCTCAAGCAGCAGATCTTGAAGGGTGGCAGATTCTGCTCCCAGGAGAACTGCGTGCCCTGCCCAGTGCTCCAGAAAGCCATGCTGGCTGCTTGCTTCCTGTAGCAAGAGCAGCTGGCACAACTCTCTGGAGTGCCACCCAGTCGATGCCCTGCATTGAGGACCCCTCAGAGGCATACGTTAGGTGGGTAGAGTCTCTTGGAAGCCCCTCTAGCCCCTCCTCAGAAGAGGAGCCAGTGCAGCTTTCCAGAGATGCCCAAATGCTTTGCTGTGAGGGCTCCTTCCCTAGAGTGAGTCACTGGCAGGGAGGCAGCCATGGAGATTGTCTGTGCTGTCACTACCCTTGTTGGAAGGGGAGGGGGGAGGAGGAGGAGTGTGAGTCAGGTGGGTACCACCACTGTTGTGAAGCGAAACCAGAGGGGGGAGGAGGAAGGTGGCAACGGGGCTGCCACAACCTCCATCCCCATCCTCACCGTGAAGGGAGGAGGAATGGGAGAGGAGGAGGAGGTAGGGTGGGGCAACTGCTGTGGTTGCCACCATGGCTGTGGGGAGAGAGACGAGAGAGCAGGGGCAGGGGCGGGGGAAGGAGGGTAGGTGCCACCGCCTCAGGGGAGAAGGGAAGAAGAGGAGGGGGGCATGGCCACACGCCGCCTCTGTTATCACAACAAGGGAGGGGAGGGGAGAAGAGGGGGTGGCGGCACAACCCCCACCTCAGGAGGCAGGAAGCCGTTAGCCAGCCCTGTTCAGCCCAATACTAACCCTAGATCAACACAAGCTGGGCAGGGCTGAGTGCAGCATGAAAAGACTGTCCTGGCTCTCAGGCAGATGCTATAGGAACAGCCGGGAACAGAGCAGGGCACATTAAGCATGCCAAAAGAGCAGAAGACGAGCTTTAGTCACAATCCATTTCTTGGAGCAGAAAAACAGAAAAGCAATTAATATCTTACTGAGTGATACTAATTGATCTGAATAGCTCAAGATGTCAGACTTATTCATTAAACTTGGTTTAATATCAAAGGTTTACTATGGAAAAGTCTACAGACAGATGCTTCAGCTATCGGGTGGTATAGAAATGTAATTAAACAAATCTTACTATCTTTGGAGAAAGGCGATATCCATAATATGGTTCAGCAGGTCTCCCTTTGCTTTTGCAGGCATTTCCCATCAGTGAACTGTTGGGGGGGGGGGGCAGGGAGAGCGCCACCTAGAAATATTTTCTCTGTCAATGATGGGGCAGAGAGGAGAACCCCCCCCCCAATCTCCCAATCTACTCTTTGCTAGTTAAGGGAATTTTTAAAAATAATCTGAGACAATAGTTGCCATTTCTAAAACAAATTAGTAATTATAAATTCATAATATAATTACCGAGAGAGGGAAAGAGAGAGAGAGAGAGAGAGAGGGAACAATAACACCTTACTTGGATTTGGTTACCCTGGCTCACTAATGCATGACTCTTGTGGGGTTGTTGTTGTTTAAATCAGAAGTTCACCACATGATGTCAAGCTTCTGGAAACCTCAATTCTGGTATGTTTATTTTTAGTCTGGTGTCTGTTGCCCATGTATGAAAAGCACCTGTGAATCTAGCTTTTACTAGTAATGATCCTTCTCACCAGGGAAAGATGATTCAAACCAGCTCCTTGCTGGGGAAAAGATACGTGTTACCTCTGTGTAGAATTACATTTCAACAAACTTTAGTACAGATTAGAAACATTTATTTAGGAGGAAAAAGTTCAGATTATTCTTTAGCACAGTTTGGCAAATATATAAATTATTTCAGTATAAAACATTGTTAATGCCTGACAACAGGCAAACTCTGGATTCCTTTTTTTCATTTGCCTCTCCAATAAAATCAGGTTTTGCTTTGCACAAATCCAGTTTAGGCTTTCCTGTTATAAAGCACCACGGCTCCTATGTAGTCATTTCTTAATGCCCCAGCAGCTTTTCAGTTCCTCCCCCCCACCCCCACCCCCCACCCCTAGGTGTGGCTCTCCACACATTCCTGCATCACTGTTCTGGCACTGACCTCGTTCCCTCAAGCACAGGAGAACAGAAGGGTTCAACTGCCCACCCTGCTTGTTCATCTCTCCATGGCGCACTTTAGTCCCCACTCCCACAGCCCAGATCTTTGCCATGATGATCCATGGCCTGCCCTCTTTCCCCACATTCCAAAGTCAATGCAGGAAGAAAAGCTTGCTTCTGTTCTTCCTCCTTCTCCCGAAAATAATGTGCTTGAAAGATCTGCGGAAATCCTGGTTGAAGATGGTATAGATGACGGGGTTGAGGGAACTATTACAGTAGCCAATCCAGAAGAAGAATTTGAAAAGCGTCTCTGGGATCTCACAGGCCTCTCGGCAGATGCCATACAAGCTGTAGCTGAAGAAGAAAGGGAACCAGCAGACCACAAAGACTCCCATGACCACGGCTAGGACGAAGGTGAACCGCTTCTCCCGTGCTTGATTGATAGACTTTTGGCAGAAGCTGCTGTGTTTCTGGCGATGGGAAGAAAAAAACTCAATGGAGCGGGAAAGGCGGCTGCTGGAGCGCCTGGAGGAAGAGGAGGTCTGTCTCTTGTGAGGTTTGCCCCCAGGTTTTTCTCCACTTTGCCGGTGCCTGGCCTCTGAGGGGCTGCTCTCTTCCAACTCCACGTCATCCAACTCGGACGCCTTCCACCAGTGGGGGTCCGAGAACTGGCCATACTCCCTCGGCTGCATCTTCAAGGGTGTAAAGCCCCTGTTGGTTCGAGTCAACCCATTCTCTGCCTGGTCGGAGGGACCCTCTAGCGGAGGTCGTTTTCCGGAGAGTGTCCGGGTCCTTAACTTGGCCACCTGATAGATGCGGACATAGACCAGCACCATGATCAGGCATGGGGCAAAGAAAGAGCCGATGCAAGAAGACAAGATGTACCATGTCTCATCATTGAGCCTGCATTTCGAAGGGGCCTCCCCCTCAGGCTCCCAATATTTGGAGATTAGTGGGGGTGAGGAGATGACAGCGGAGATCAGCCAGACGAGCAGGATGACTCCTTTGATCCGCCGGGGGGTCCGCTTGTGGTTGTATTCCACGGCCTGGGTGATAGACCAGTACCTGTCCAGGCTGATGGCGCAGAGGTGCACAATGGAAGAAGTGCAGAACAACACATCCAGGGCCAGGTACATGTTGCACCAGGCCTTGCCAAAGTACCAGTCCTCCATGAGCTCATTGGCCAAGGAAAAGGGCATGACCAAGGCCGCCACCAGGATGTCCGCGCTGGCCAGCGAGACCAGGAAGAGGTTCTGAGGGGCTCTCAGCGCGGCACTGGTCAAGACCGCGATCACCACCAGCACGTTGCCGACAATGGTGACGAGGATCAGGAAGCTCACCACAGCGGCTAAGCAGGCCACGGCTCCCGGGGAATAGGAGGAAGGAGGCAGCAAGGAGGACGGAGAGGCGGGGAGAAACACCCCAAGGGAGCGGTTGTGCGGGGCCACGCTGGAGTTCCGAGGCACTTCCATGGCCAAAGCGAGAGCAGCGTGGGGATGAATTACGGGGACTCCGGGATCAGCTCACCGGAGCTGGGTCTGCCGAGGGGTGCCTCCTTTCCCACTGAGCGGAGGCGGCGGCGGCCACGCTTGGCACGTTCAGACATTTCCACGCAACGCTGCCCACCCACACACCCCTCATCCAAGCGCCCTCCTTCGCTACACGCCGCCGCCGCCGCCCGCCCGGGGGGCCTTCACTTGTCCGCCCGCCCTCCCGGGCCCTGCCGAGATCCAGCCATGGGTGTGTGTGTGGGGGGGGGTCAAGATGCCCCCAAGCCACGCCGCCCCCGGACAGCTCCGAGCACCTGGTCCTGTTCAGGTGGGAGCGGCGCGCTCGCTCCTCTCCAGGGCCAGGCAGCCATCGCCGCACGTCAAGGCCCCCCGCATCGCGAGCAGCCAAGGGCGCCCCGCTCCGCTCCCGTCGCTGTGCGCTTTGCAGGCGGGCGGGCGAAAGCGAGCTGCAAGCGCTGAGCTCTCCGCCTGCCTGCCTGCCTGCCTGCTTGCCTGCCTGCCTGGGAGCATGCCCAGTGGCAGGGACGACTACCGCGCTCTCTCTCGCGTGGGGCGGGCAGGGAAGGAGGGGCCGCGCTGGTGCCGCCGGAGGGGCGAGAGCGGGCGCCCGGCTGGGAGGCTGCTTAAGGAGGTGGCGCCCCTGCCTCGTGTTCCGCCGGCATCTAAGCGCCGTCCCGCACCGGGAGCCCCACAGGCTGCCGGCCATCCCCGTGACGGACCTTCCTGGTTGGTTGCCTGAGGGGCGCCTCCCACCTACCTTCACTTCGCTCGGAACTGCCGCCATCTCCGATAGATTGACAGCTGTCACCGTGTTCGCTGCAGAAGGGGCCCAAACGAAGATGGAACATCCCTGGAGAGGAGTGGGGTGAGTCTGTAGCCCCGAACTCGCCGATCGCGGCATGTTTGTAGGACCCCCCACAAGCTTTTGAGTTACACAGCAGTCATCGTCAGGCACTATGAAAAGGAAGGCTGTGGAGACCGCCCTGGCAATAGCAGGATCACTCGCTAGAGGGCAGCCTTGCAGTAGGTATTCCTAAGGCTCCTTACCGGGAAGGAAGAATCCAGTATTGGCTGCAGGAACTTCCTCTTCTCCTGAGGACATCAAGATCAGTTCCTTCTGCATAAGGAATCCAAAACTCAAATCCTGCCTCGCTCTATTGTAGGTTTTAGAGATTTACAACGTGTGTACTCAGAAGTAAATTCCACAGGAATAACAGTCAGGTAAATCATGGCAAGGATTTCAAAAGAAAGAAAAAATCTAGAGGGAATATAATATTTAAAAGCTATCCGTATTCCCATGATACATTCAAGAGAAATCTGCTCCAAGCACGCAGAGATAAAGGGCATCATCAGACGAGCGTTTTATTGGACGCTCATTGCTGGGCACTCACGGATTTTCGCGGGTCCTTCTCATGATGTGGTCTGCCTCCCGCGCACCTCCCACCCCTTTTGGCCTTCTTCGCATGACAAAAAAACACCCCAGTAAGTCCAACTTATTTTTGGAGCCAAAACTTGCCACTATTCCCTGCTGTGTGCAAGAGAAGCAGCGTGACCAAAATGGGCCACTGAATGGGCCACATGCACATTGCTGACTTCCTCTTTCGAAATAGAAAGTAATGAGGGACAAATGTGCAGGCGGAGAAGCAACGGTATGGAAATGCAATTTCCCCCTGTGTGATGACACTCTAAGTAACTGAATAGCTGCCACCTGTGTTATCCCTTGGATAGGCCTGGCTGGCCTCCATCTGCTTCTGCCTGTGTTACAGGGAGAGAAATGTACACTAATCAGAATGGGAAGTAGGCTTTACCTGGGATGGTCCCCAACCTGGGTGCTTTCTAAGCATCCTCTTTGCCCTGTGGTGGCTGTGAATCTGCACTGTGTCGGTAATGTTCTTTTGTTTTTTTAGGCTTATCGCTTTTTAAGTTATCATAATAGTTTTAAATGTATTTGTATATTGTATGTTTTGCAGTTTTAATTTTTGTATATTGTTTTTAAGTGTTTTAATCTTACGTAAACTGCCCAGAGAGCTACGGCTATGGGGCGGTATACAAATGCAATAAATAAAATAAAATAAATATGACACTGTCGCCAATTCGCATCCATTGCAGGGCAAATAGATGAAGCTGCACATTGAAAAAGTCAGGGACTTACCATGACTTTTTCTGCTGAAGCAAGGTCACCACGGCTCTTCCGCCATCTGACCTTGAGCCGGGGGTGGAAAGCAACCTCTGATTAAACACCAGAAGAGGCAGGGGGTGGGTCCGCTGAGCTGAATGGCCACTGGAAAGCCCGTTCTGCCTCCTTCCTAGGGATTACCTGCTGCCACTCCGCAGCAGCAAAACCATGGGGTTTAGTGACAGCCTGGCACCAAAGTGGCACCGTGAAGGCAGTCTTGCAGTCACAGAAGGATTTTTCTGTGGTTGTGATGCTTTTCAAGCAACTTTCTACAGTACAGAGATTATGACTTCCATCAGAGTAGACATGAGAGCAACGTGTGGGACAGGCCTCCCCAACTACTTTCTTAGTGAAGGATGTGGGGCAGAGGTTGGCTGAGATGTAAGGCTGCATGTGGATGGTGTGCTTCTGCACAGCTTATGATGCTGGGGCTCAGGGAAAGTGTATGTGCTGGGAAGTATCATCACCTCAGCAACCAAGTAGGTGGCCTTGGGCAAGTCACTGTTCTCTCAGACTCTATCTCCTGTCTTCAACATGGGGATAACACTACTAACTGACCTTACAGGGCTGTTGTAAGGAAATATGTGAAATACTCAAAAATTATTCTCCCGTAATTTTGTGATATTAATTTCCTTCAACTTGTCCTGCCTTTGTGGACCTTTAAAGCATGCAGTAAACTTCCTGCCTCCAGCGCCCCCCCTCACTCCCACACCTGCCTATCCACTGACCACTTGGAGATGAAAGCGCTAGTAGAAATGCCTGTTCTTCCGTTCTAACAAGGATTGGGCAAAGCCACCTGATGTTCACCCTGAAAATCAATTGGGCCTTTCAGACATTCACATCAAATGCTTGAAAAAGCTGGAGGGTTTTTTTAAAAAAATAATTGACAGAAATGTTAAAAGAGCCCAATTAATTTCAGCCCTTTGATGCCTGCCACCCCTCCTCCCTCCTCCCGCCAAGTGGAAGGAAACCCTCACTTGGGGAGACTAGATAACAGACAACAGAAGGCTCAACTGAAGGTGGAAGAGGCTACGTGGGCTTCTTCTCCAGCAGAAAATGACACTCTGAGCATCATTTCCTGCCAGAATTTACTGGATTTGTTGTAGTGCATCCCCATGATCCTTAGTGGGAAAAGACATGACGAGCATCACATGGCACAGCAACAGCAGCATGAGGAGGAGTCTACCAATCTTCTCTTGTCTTTGGTGGGCGCTCTGCTGACAGCTACTCCATCCCCTTTCCTAGGTGAGGCTTTATTTTCCTTTGAGGGAGAGTGAAAGGGTAGTAGAGAGTGGTGGGTGTAAGCCGAGTCAAGGTGGGGAGCTGCTCAAGGTGGGCTGTACCTGCCAAGGATCTGTTCTCTGTATTTTCAGCAGGCGCAATCACATAGCTGAGCACCCAGTTTTGAATTTTTGCCTTATCCCTAGTTCTAATAATTTTTGCTAATGATCTGGGACACAGCATGATGGACTTAGTTCTGGGAGACCACCTGAGTTCCAGATCAGGCACAATGGCCTTGATTGATTGCATTGATTGATTGATTGGTTTTTTTTAATGATTCTAGGAATTTGAAGAATGACTTTTAATTTTAGGTTATGATTTTTGGACTGCACTGAAATAAAGGTTTAATTCAGCTAAATTTACAAATTTTGAATTAAAACATTTAATATCTGTTAAAGTGCAAGTGCCAATGTTTGTTTGTTTATTTACCAAAACAGTCATGCTCTATAAATCCATTGCAGAAGGGCCTGACTGGAGGATGGAGGGAGTTATTGAGGTGCATTCCCTCTTGCCATTTTCTGCCCAGTTATTTCTAGATGTGATCCTGTCACTGTATGATTTTCACTTGGTTAGTGGAACTTTTGATGTTAAACTGCTGCTGAAAGAGCTTGCAAAAGTTTACATGTGTTTTCCCTGAGTTGCCTAGAAGTATGAATGGTTTAGTAATTCTATCTTTGTCCACCTAAAGAGATAGAGTGCCCCTTTGTAATGCAGAACACTCCATACTCCCCCCTTCTGGTTTCATGGGATGATGTGATGGCCACTATTTTTCTTCTCAGCCTTGGAACAAACCATAGGGGGAAAGCAGTAGCCTCATAGAGAAGTAGGACAGCTAACAATACAGAAATCATAGAATCATGCTCCAGTTTGTCTGCATACTTCTTGAAGTGTGGTGCCCAGAACTGGGCGCAATACTCAAGATGGGGCCTAACCAGTGCCGAATAGAAGGGAACCAGTACCTCACGCGATTTGGAAGCTATACTTCTATGAATGCAGCCCAAAATAGCATTTGCTTTTTTTGCAGCCACATCACACTGTTGGCTCATATTCAGCTTGTGATCTATAACAATTCCAAGATCCTTCTTGCTTGTAGTATTGCTGAGCCAAATATCCCCCATCTTGTAACTGTGCATTTGGTTTCTTTTTCCTAGGTGTAGAACTTGGCATTTATCCCTATTAAATTTCATTCTGTTGTTTTCAGCCCAGCGCTCGTCTATCAAGATACTTTGAAGTTTGTTTCTGTCTTCCAGAGTATTAGCGATCCCACCCAATTTTGTGTCTTCTGCAAATTTGATAAGCATTCCCTGCACCTCCTCATCCAAATCATTAATAAAAATGTTGAAGAGCACTGGGCCCAGCACTGAGTCCTGCGGTACCCCGCTCGTTACCTTCCCCCAGTGTGAAAAGGTACCATTGATAACCACTCTTTGAGCCCGATTCTGTAGCCAACTGTGGATCCACCTAATAGTTGTTCCATCTAGCCCACTTTTAGCTAGTTTGCTGATCAGAATGTCATGGGGCACTTTGTCAAAAGCTTTGCTGAAGTCAAGATATACTATATCCACAACATTCCCACAGTCCACAAGGGAGGTTACCCGATCAAAAAATGAGTTCAGATTAGTCTGACAGGATTTGTTCTTGACAAATCCATGCTGGCTTCTAGTAATCACTGCACTGTTTTCAAGGTGTTTACAGATTGACTTCTTTATAATCTGCTCCAAAATTTCCCAGGGATGGATGTCAGACTGACTGGTGTGTAGTTCCAGGTTCCTCCTTTTTGCCCTTTTTGAAGATAGGGACAACATTAGCCCTCCTCTAATCATCTGGCACTTCACCCGTCTTCCATGATTTTGCAAAGATAATATACAGTGGTTCTGCCAGCTCCTTTATTACTCTAGGATGCAGTTCATTGAGCCCTGGAGATTTGAACTCGTTCAAAGAAATTAGGTGTTCCTTGGCCATTTGTTTATCAAGCTCAAACTGCAATCCTGCCCCTTCAGCTTATACTTAACTTTTTCCAGGGGAGTCATAGACCTGCTTTTGGGAGAAGACTGAGCTAAAGTAGGAATTGAGCACTTTAGCCTTTTCTTTGTCATCTGTTACCAATTTACCATCCTCATGAAGCAGCTGAACCGCCATTTCTTTCCTCTGTTTTTTACTATTCACGTATCTGAAGAAAGCCTTTTTATTGCTTTTAGCATCTCTCACTAGCCTCAGCTCCTTCTCAGCTTTAGCCTTCCTGATAACATTCTGGCACTTCTGTGCTACTTGTTTGTACTCTTCTTTTGTAGCCTGGCCTTCCTTCCACTTCCTTTATGTATCCTTTTTTAATTGCAGATCATCTCTAAGCTTTTTGTGGAGCCACATTGGTTTCTTCTGTTGTCTTCTATCTTTTTTCCTTGTTGGAATTGTTTGTAATTGTGCCTTAAAATTTCCTTTTTTAAAAATTCCCACCCATCTTGGACTCCTTTTCTTATTAGGGTCACTTGCCATGGGACCTTACCTATCATAGTTCTGATTTTATTAAAATCGGCTTTCCTGAAATCCAGAGTACGTATATGGCTACATTCAGCTTTTGCTTCCTTTAAAATCAAGAACTCAAGTATGACATGATCACTTTCCTCCAGAGTTCCTGTAATTGCCACTTTATTCACTAAGTCATCCCTATTGGTCGCTATTAAGTCAAGGATAGCCGTTCCTCTATTTACTTACTCTACTTTCTGTAGGAGAAAGTTATCAGGTGCTTGGACAGGTGCGTGCAACCACTTCCATATTGGATCCTTGCCCCTCTTGGCTAATAAAAGCTAGCAGGGATGATTAATGCCTCTTTGCAAGAGGGAGTGGTCCCAGGCCTCCTGAAAGAGGCTGCAGTGAGACCACTCCTAAAGAAATCTTCCTTGGACCCTGAAAATCTGAATAACTACAGGCCAGTAGCAAATGTTCCATTCCTGGGCAAGGTCCTGGAGCGGGTGGTTGCGAGCTAGCTCCAGGCACTCTTGGATGAGATCGATTATCTGGATCCATTTCAGTTGAGTTTCAGGCCTGGTTTTGGTACAGAAACAGCCTTGGTCGCCCTGTATGATGACCTATGTCGGGAGAAAGACAGGGGGAGTGTGACTCTGTTGATTCTCCTTGATCGCTCAGCGGCTTTCGATACCATCGACCATGGTATCCTTCTGGGATGACTGGCTGAGTTGGGAGTGGGAGGCACTGCATTGCAGTGGTTCTGCTCCTACTTGGCGGGTCGGCTCCAGAAGGTGGTGCTTGGGGAACATTGCTTGGCCCCGTGGATTCTCCAGTATGGGGTTCCGCAGGGGTCAGTCTTGTCCCCCATGCTGTTCAACATCTACATGAAACCACTGAGTGCAGTCATCCAGAGTTTTGGAATGCGTTGTCATCAGCTCTATTTCTCCTTTTCATCTCCTCCAGGTGAGGCTGTGGATGTGCTGAACCAGTGCCTGGCTGCGACAATGGACTGGATGAGGGCTAATAAACTGAAACTCAATCCAGACAAGACTCTGTTAGTGGGTGGTTCTGCTGACCGGATGGAGGGTCTTCAACCTGTTCTGGATGGGGTTGCACTCCCCTTGAAGGAGCGGGTTTGTAGCTTGGGGTTTCTCCTAGAACCATCTCTGTCACTTGAGGCGCAGGTGGCCTCAGTGGCACAGAGTGCCTTCTACCAACTTTGGTTGGTGGCCCAGCTATGTCCCTATCTGGACAGGGATAACCTGGCTTCAGTTGTCCATGCTCTGGTAACCTCCAAGTTAGATTACTGCAATGCACTCTACGTGGGGCTGCCTTTGAAGGCGGTTCGGAAGCTGCAGCTTGTGCAAAATGCAGCGGCCAGATTGATAACTGGGACCAAAAGGTTCGAACATATAAGACCTACTCTGGCCTGCTTGCATTGGCTGCCTGTATGTTTCCGAGCCCGATTCAAGGTGCTGGTTTTAACCTATTAAGCCTTACACGGCTTGGGACCACAATATCTAATGGAATGCCTTTCCCGACATGAACCTACCCGAACACTACGTTCAACATCTAAGGCCCTCCTCTGAGTGCCTACTCCGAGGGAAGCTCAGCGGTCGGCAACAAGGGAGAGGGCCTTCTCTGTGGTGGCCCCCCAATTGCGGAATTATCTCCCTGACGAGGCCCGCCTGGCGCCAACATTGCTATCTTTTCGGCACCAGGTCAAGACTTTCCTATTCTCTCAGGCATTTGGCAATATCTGAGGAGCTTGAGTTTGTTTTTGTTTTTAGGCTTACAGCTTTTTAAAGTTATTATAGTGGTTTTGCTGTTTTAACTTTTGTATATCGTTTTTAATTGTTTTAAATCCTATGTAAACCGCCCAGAGAGCTTCGGGTATGGGGCGGTATACAAATGCAATAAATAAATAAATAAATAAATCAGCCACACATGTCAGGAATTTCTTGGAGGGGCCACTTTTGGCAAAATTTGTCTCCCAACAGATATCGGGGTAATTGAAGTCCCCTATTACTACTACATCGGATTTCCTTGAAACGCTGGCAATTTGCTTTTCAAAAGTTTCATCCTCATCTGGTACTTTCGGACCTGCTGGTACTTCTGGACCTCTCAGCGGCATTCGACACCATTGACCATGGTATCCTTCTGGAATGCCTGAGTGGATTGGGACTCAGGGACACTGTGGTTAAGTGGTTCCAGTCCTACCTCTTGGGCAGGTTCCAGATGGTGATGCTTGGGGATAGCTGCTCCTCAAAGAAGGAGCTGTTGTGTGGCGTACCTCAAGGCGCCATCCTATCCCCAGTGCTGTTTAACAACTACATGAAACCGCTGGGAGAGATCATCCGGAGGCATGCTGATGACACCCAAATATATTTCTCTATGCCTTTGACAACAGCGTCAGCTAAGGATAGTGTGTCTCCTCTGGAGGCAGTAATGGACTGGTTGAGGAAAAACAAACTGAAGCTGAATCCAGACAAGACGGAGGTGCTTGCTGTCAAAGGCCCGAACCTGGGTTTGGAGGTGTGTCAACCAGTTCTGGATGGGGTTACACTCCCCCTGAAAGGCTGTGTTCGCAGCTTGGGGGTGCTCCTGGATCCGTCGCTCCAAATGACAGCTCAGATAGATGTGACAGCCAGGAGTGCCTACTACCAGCTTCGGCTGATACGACAGCTGCGCCCCTTCCTAGATTTGGAAGACCTAAAAAGCAGTGGTGCACGTGCTGATAACTTCGAGGCTCGACTTCTGCAATGTGCTGTACATAGGGCTTACCTCTGTGCCTAGTCCGGAAACTTCAACTAATTCAAAATATGGCAGCCAGGTTGGTCACTGGTACACCTAGGGGTGACCATATCACACCAGCTTTAAAATCACCCCACTGGCTGTCAATTAGTTTCCGGGCGAAGTACAAAGTGTTGGTTATTACCTTTAAAGCCCTACATGGTTTGGGTCCAGGTTACCTGTGGAATCGCCTTCTCCCATACAATCCGCCCCACACGCTCAGGTCCTCTTTGAAGAATTTATTATAGCCGACCAAGACTAGGTCCTTTTCTTCTGCCGCTTCCAGACTATGGAACGACCTGCCGGGAGAGATCCGCCAACTTACAGGTGTTCAAGAATTTAAGAGAGCTATAAAGACTGATCTCTTCCAGCAGGCCTACCCAGTCAAATTTTAAGACTTGTTGATTGTAATAATGTATTAATTTATATGCTTTTAACCAGTTTATGTATTTTATATTGTTGATATTGATGTTGTTCCCTGCCTCGATTCAGAGGGAGAGGTGGGTAAGAAATTATATTATTATTATTATTATTATTATTATTATTATTATTATTATTATTATATTATCTTCTCCTTGATTGGGTGGTCGGTAGTAGACTCCGACTATCATGCTCCTTTTATTCCTTTCCCATTTATTTTAATCCAGATGCTCTTGATGGGGCTTCCAGGCTCATCCTCTTGTATTTCTGTGCAGGAATAAGTATTTTTAACATATAGTGCAACTCCGCATCCCTTTCTCTTTCTTCTGTTCTTTTTGAACAAGTCATCCCACCAAGTTTCAGCTATACCTATCAAGTCATATTTGCCTTCATGTATTTAGAGTTCAGGTTCATTCTGTTTGCTTCCCATACTCTGGGCATTAGTATATAGACATCGAAGCCCATGTGCTTTGCAGTCTGGCTTCTTTCCTACATTGTTGTGAACACTGTTTTGGGTGCTATTGGACCTGATCTCTCTGGTATGGTACATAAGCCTTCATCCATTGTTGCCTCAAAGTTTACGTCTCCCGCCCCTCGTAGGAGTCAGTTTAAAGCCCTCCTGATGAGGTTCTTCATGCTGTGGCCGAACGCATCTTCCCAGCCCTTGTGAGGTGCAACCCGTCCCTTGCCAGCAGTCCATCTTCCAAATAGCGTAGCCCGTGGTCCCAGAATCCGAATCCCTCTCGTCAGCACCACCTTCGTAGCCAGTTGTTCACCCGGAGTATTTTTCTTTCCCTTTCTATTCCTCTTCCAAGAACTGGGAGGATGGATGAGAAAACTATCTGGGACCCAAAGTTCTTGAGATTCCTTCCCAGAGCTTCAAAGTCTGACGCGATTTCTTTGTAGCTCTGCTTGGCAATATCATTTGTTCCCACATGTACGAGAAGAAAAGGATATGTGTCAGTGGGCTTGATGAGCTTTGGCAACCCTTCAGTCACATCTCTAATCTGTGCTCCAGGGAGACAGCACACCTGGCGAGTCCATGGGACTTCGTGACATACTTGGGTTCCAATACCATGCAGTAGGGAGTCTCCCACAATGATTACTCTTCTCTTCTTCTTGGTTGACTGACCTTCTGCCTCTTGCTCACTGTTGCACGGGTCTCCTGTACTTCTTCCTCTGCAGGCTGTCCTCCAGTCTCTTCCTCCAGTAGCTGAAAGCGGTTGCCTAACTCTAATGGTTCCACTGGTGCAGAGTGTCTTCTAGTTCTTCTGCTCCTCACTGTCACCCTTTTCCAAGGCGTTCCCTCTTCGTTGGCTTTCCTCATCTCAGTATTCTCCACTTCTGCTTCGGCTGGCTGTTGCTCTTCACTCTCTTGCGCTTCTTGTTGCTGTTGCAGTTCCACTGTTCTAAGAACTCTTTCGCTGATTCAAGTTCAACAGTTCTTTGCCTAAGAAATAGTCATAAATAAACAGGAAAAACTTCAAGCCATGATGAGGAAATAAATCAGCAACATAATCATTCTGTTTCTTGTCAATTTCCTATTATTGCATATGAAATAATTATCACGATAATTACTACTTTTTTAAAAAAAGGTTTAATGTTACTTAAAGTGAAAAACTATTCAAACCATGAAAAAGATTAAAGAAAGGGTTTATTTAGGCTACAATCCTATACACACTTACTTGAGAGTCAGTCACGTTGAACTCAATGGGACTTACACCTGAGTAGACATGTGTGGGAATGGTTAAAGAATGGTTAAAGCATTTGCATATGTTTGGTATACATTCATCTTTTTGAAAGGGTTCAATTGCACTTTAACCTTGTTTCAGTCAAAACTTCCTGTCACATTAACCAACCCAAATGACAAATACACACAGAAATATATATTGGAAATATATTACTGTTAGTATTTCAGTTATTGTTGTTATAATTGACATTTTCACTATCCCATGTACAATATGCACTGGTGGTCTGCTTTTGCATTTCTATTGTGTATCAAATAGCTATCCATACTATAAAGTGTAAAACTGTAAAAGGCTCCAACCAAACCAAGGTTATGCATATTTAAATTCTATTATTGTCAGTGTGAGAGTTAAGTATGTGTGTAATTCTCTCCCATTGAAATTAATGGGCTTCTTCAAGTGCTTGATTTTGGCTGGATTCTGCCCAATATGACAATGCTGATCCTAATCATTTTAGGGTTTGACATGTATCTAAATGAAACATATATTCTAGGATGAGCCCCAAAACAAGAACTATAGTGCCTTAATATGGGATTCCAACACCCATTTTGAAGCCGCTGCCTTCAAGGTAGAGAATGCCTTAAGAAACCTCTTCCAGAGTTCCTCTGTATGTTAGAAAAATGAATGGATTCATTGCCTCTTCAGATGATCCTACACATTTATTATTGGTCTGCTTGCCATTTCTTGTATCCAACCGAAATTCAGGGCAGCTCTCTTGCTCTGCCCCATTGGATTAACTGTAGGAGAAACTACTCCATTTTCAGATAACTGCTCCATTATAGCCTATGGGAATTAAATAAAATGCTTACAGCTACCTCATTTTGAAAGATAAAGAGATGAAACTTAGCATGATGATAGCTCTTAAATAGGGATTTAGACAAGCCAAGATTGAAGCAGATCCCTTCATCCCTTGATTTTCAGGATTTTTTTTAAAAAATCCCCCTCAAACCATTCCCCCATACATACACACACACACACACACGATTCTGTGTTACTAATAGGAGTAATACTAATAAATGTTAAAATAATAATAATATTTAAACTTAAACTGTTCATATGCACTGCATCTTCTCTCAAGAGAACTTGCAGAACTTTCAGAAACCTGCTACAAAAATTGAAGTCCCCCATCTCCATGTGTGTTGACATGGTCCCATGTATTATGGGAGTACTGTGTCTGAACTAGAATGTAATACAACCAATTTTCTTCACTTCTTGAAAAGGATTTAGGAAAAATGACTCACATACTAGCATACACACAAGAACCAAAGAAAACCAGAGACACAGAGAATGCAAACAAATAAAAAAGAATGCAAGTAAACAAGCAGAAGTTCTCTCTCTGACGCTCTCCTCCTTCCTTCCTAATGCTGCAAACAGCTAGCAAAGGAATGACTTCCAGGGCAAGGACAAATGGGTTATATCATTTGCAATCCCTCCCCCTAAACTCTGGGACTGGAGGGAGGAGACTGTGGCTATTAGTTAGCCACAAACGTCAGTCTCAAAAACTGAGCATTTCCCCTATATGGAGAACTATTCTGTTGACTCCCAGTGACTAAATACAAGCCTCGGAGAGACCCTAAAAACCGGTCGGATATTTTTGGGGCAGTTTGGAGGTCCAACAGCCGTCCGTTCCACCCCAAAGATCTCTGGGGGTTTTAAAACCACACACAATCTTCTCCAAGAGATCGAACCACCAATGGACACAGTATTCCAAACAGTATACAGTATTCCGAATGTGATTGCACCATAGATTTGTATTAGGTACTATGATAGTGGCAGTTTTATTTTCGTTTCCTTTCCTAATAATGCCTAACACTGGGTTGACATTTTCATTGAGCTGTCCACCACAACCCTAAGATCTCTTTCTTGGTCAGTCACTGCCTCAGATCCCATCAGCATATATGTGAAGTTAGAATTTTTTGCCCCAACATGTATCACTTTACGCTTGCTTACACTGACATATTTGATGCACATTCTCCAAGTTTGGAGAGATCTTTTCAGAGCTCTTCACAATCCCTTTTTGTTTTAGCTATCTTAAATAACTTGGTGGCATCAACAAACATGACCACATCATTGCTCACTCCTCATTCCAAATAATTTATGAACAGGTTGAAAAGCATTCCGATCCCTGTGGGACCCAACTGTTCACACCCCTCCATTGTGAGAATTTGCCATTTATTCCTGCTTTCTGCTTTCTGTTCTTCAACCAGTTACTGGTCCATAAAAGGACATCTCCTCTTATTCCATGACTGCTAAGTTTGCTCAGAAATCTTTGATGAGTGACTTTGTCAAAAGCCTTTGGAAGTCCAAGTAAACAATGTCTACTGGATTGAAGGCCTCAAAGAACTCTAAAAGCTTAGTGAGACAGGACTTGCCTTTGTGGAAGCCATGTTGATTCTTTTTCAGAAGGACTTGTCCTTCTATATGCTTAATAATTTAATCTTAGTATTACTTTCCACTAAGGGTCTGTCTTCACGGTGCCAAGTTGGCACCGCCTCCCTCTGAAACGCCAGTTTTTCTCTCCCAGGATGGCATCAGGTAATCCTGACGCTGAGGAGGAAGCATGGGGTTTCCAGCAGCCATCCGGGTACTGGAGCCGCCCTCTTCCTGGTGAAAGGCAACCAATTGCTGGCTACCTTCCAACAGAGACCACCCATGGATTGACACTGCATTGGCCCCAGAGCGACGTTAGATGACATCGCTCTCACTGAAAAAGTCAGGATAAGTCCCTGACTTTTTCAATCCACAGCTTTGCGAGAAAGTCCCCCAGCAGCTGCAAAGCTGCAGCTGCATCATATAAGTGATGCAGTGCAAATCTGCAGCCACCACGGGACTTTCCCCGCATATAGACAGCCCCTAATTTACTTGGGGGATGCTGCCTCTGGAACCTCCTTGGGGGAAGGAGAGTCCTCGAGATCAGGTAAGTCAAATGCTTCCTTAGAAGACTCTTTGGGGGGTGGGGGGAGGTCATGACAGTTCAGAGTATTCCCCTTTACAAATAAGCATACAGTTGTTAAAGCCAGGATGCAATGAAAGGAGGCAACAGTAAGAGGGCCAGATATTTGCATGACAGCACTGTAGCCTTTTTAATGATTACTGTTCCATTAAGCAGAGGAATACAAGGCATTTTACAAATAATAAAATGGGACAAATTAAAGGGATACACACATGCACTTCATTGGGCCCATAGATACTGAAGGCAAGAGAATTCCACCTAGGTAGAAAAAGTCATCATGGGATTTATGCTTAAGCAGGTTCTAAAAACAACACAGGAAGCTAAGCTCTTCACCAAACACCCTACTCTTGTGATTTCTCATGGATGTGAGAACTTCAGGGCTAATAGTGAGCTCCCCCTGATTAAGCAAAATAACCTAAGAAGAGCCCTGATGCTGGATCCACCCAAAGGCCTCTGTCTAGTCCAGTACTTGGTTCACACAGTGGCCAACCAACTGCCTGTGGGAAGCATTTATGTCTGCAACAGGACATGAATGCAACAGCACTCCCATATTCATGTTTTCCAGCAACTGTCAAGCTTTAACCAAGGGGCATAATTTCCCCATTAGAATGCTAGTGCTATTGAGTCCAATGGGGCTTACTCCCAGGTAAGTGAGTATAGGATAGCAGCCTAAAACAGATTTCCCAATTCATCTATTTAAGATCAACTATGGTGTTACTTTTATCAATACAAGGACAACCACACAGAACTGCAAATATAAGAAAAATGAAGTATGTTTTTTAAAAAAGAAAGAAATATACTAACATCTTAACACATATGAATGCAAAAAAAATCCATAGTGATTGCTTTAGCAATAGTTCTATACAGTAACTTCAACAAACAGTGAGTGATTTGATTTACAGTATTTTTTGATGAAAAAAACCAACCTACTGCCAGGAATACAACTAAACGGGCAGGTTTGGGAGCGGAACATGCATTTAAGAGGGTTTTTTTCCCCCTCTCCAGAAGGTTATGCTGATTTATTTCTAAAGGTTAATGTTTAAAGAATGTTGGAATGGTTAGCAAAGGAGGGGGTGGGCAATCTATCAGAATCTGACTCAAAAAATATGTATCAGGGGCACCATAAGATACTGCCGATCTCTCCTCCCTCCATGCCTGTAGACAGAACAAGGATGGAGGTGGAGATCCAATCATGAATCTTCCCTCTCACAGTGACTGCAACACCATCAGAGAAATCGGAGAGGGAGAAAGTGGTATGTGCTCGTGGGTGAGGGTAGAGGAAAGGGTGGGCTATGCGGAATCCTAGGGTGCCTCTAGTCCCCTCCCTGCCCACTTGGTAAGCTAGATGCGCTTTGTATTTTAAATGGAGGGACAGAGGGGAAATTGCCTACATCCTCCTCTCACTCTGTCAAGCTCTTGCTGGCAGGGCACAGGATAGATGGAAAGCTCTGAACTTGGAAGGGTGGGCAATCCATAGGATTGTGCCCATAGTTGCTATATCCTATTATAATCTTGGCATGCAAATTCATTTTTTAAAATATTATAAAATTCAACTGAAAAGGTATGAGTGATATTAATTCTTTTACATGTTTATTTTAGCCTTCCTTCATTTTTGAGGCAAGCTTGAAAATACAAATGCTAGTCCTTATTTTCAAGAGGGGGCATTGATTCTGTATAGATTATCCCTTGCAAGATTCAGTAAAAACAAATCAAAATTACATACATTGTGAAGTAAAGGAAGAAAGTGACACTGTTATCGAGTGTGGACAGGAATAATGCATTAATCTGTTTCTATAGTGTAAAAAGTAAACTGAGTTTCATAAAAGGAAAGATGGAATGAAGTTCCATTCATTTTATATGGTACTGCTAGATCCAAAGTCACTAGCTACTTCCGACACAAAAAAGCAAGTCAGGGTGCAGCTTTAGTAGAAAAAACAATTTGTGTAAAAAAACAAAGCCTAGAAAATTAACTGACAGTACATTTTGCTGAGAGATCTAATAGCCATACGTGTCGTTTTTCAAAAGTCCAACCAAAGCAATAAAATATGATTGCAAATGGAATGTGAGCTGATATAACATTTGTGCAATTTTCATGGGAAATTACAGATTGCAGCCTGGTTTATGCATAATGCCATTAATTGGTATATTAACAGCACAATTTTCACATTACCTGATGTTGCTTTGCTATCCTGAACATTCGTAGTCCAGCTATTCTAGTGGTTATAATTTAGTATGCAACAAAAACCAATTAGCTACAACGCTGGGGCAAGGTCAGCTCAAAGGTCAGAATGCTGCTGGGTTACAGCTCTGATGCTGGGGCCTGGAGGCCTCGGGCCTTCACACTTGCGCTCCTTCCCAGCATCTGTACCAGAAGGCGCACGAGTGCGAAGTGGCCACTGCTGCTGCTGCTGCCGCCACACCGAGCATCGGGAGGGGGAGAAACGGGGCAGCCAGAGGGGAAGGGAGGGAGGGATGCACGGCACCCAAACTGGCTTACCTCCCTCCGACCTTCCTCTGGCAGCCTCGCTCCTCTCCCCTCCCAAGTGCTTGGTGTGGCGGTGGCAGCGCTGCACTCTGGAGGAACGGGGCAGTCAGAGGGAGGTCAGGGGGTTGAGCCGGTCTTCCTCCCCCTCCGGCTGCCCCGTTCTTTCCTCCGTTTGTATTTTTTGTATTTTTTTTTAATTTGTAGACGCGATCCTTCGCATCTACAGATTTAAAAAAAGAATATTTTTTAAAAATGGGGGGGCAGGAATGGGGCAGCTGGAGGGGGAGGAAGAGAGGGACACACGGCGCCTGAATCAGCCCTCCTCCAGCCAATGGCGACCAATCAGCTGTGGCACGCTCCGCAGGGGAAAAAAGTTGGGGTAAGTGCCCGACTTTTTTAAAGCGGAGTTTAGGGGTTTTGCCCCTAGATGGCCCCGGACTGGCAGCTGTGTCGTGTAGATCTCCTGATGTCACTCCGAAGCCACTGCGGGGAAAAGTGCCCATCTAGAGGTATCCCAAGGCTCAGGGCCGCAGCTAAGACCAAGGTTTAGCGGGGTGGGGAGACTTTTCCTGGGAAGTGGAGCAAAGCCAGTTATGGTTTACCTGCATTGACAGTAATGCTGTTGCTGTAGCAGTTAAGTGGAAATAAATCAGTAATATCTTACTATTTCATTGTAATTGTTATGTTGGGTGGAATAATTTTGCCATTCTGCTTGTGGAGAGACAATGGATGCGCCTCCACTAACAGAAGGGGCAGAGGCAAGTTTTGTAGATCCCTCCTTCCCCCTATAGGCTGCAGTGCCTTCTCCAATTCTTTCCCAGTGTAAGGGGGCCCCTCTAGAACAGGGTTCGATGTGGTGCAGGGGGGCCTGAAGAGGGAAAGCTAGATTGCAAAAAATCACCCCACCCCCCTCTGTTAAGCAGAGGCATCTGCTGGATCAAAATCTGCTCTGCAAGCTGAGCAGAACCACTGGATTCCACCCACTGGTTATAAAAACTAGATTGTAAGTAAATAAATAGAAATATGCAGGCTGGCATAGGATTGTGCTATTCACTCTCTATTTAATAGCACCAGCTCACATAATATTTGCTGAAGTCATAGCTTTGACTTCTTGAAAAATAGCATGAAAAGCCACCTTAACAAATACACATACTATATAGTATGTATAGTATACTTAGCTGCATTTACATCCCTATTATTACACATTCAGATTTATTTAAATTAAATGCCTCAGTTTTAAATCATTACTAGTTGATACCTGATTTGGCAAGATATTAAAAAATAACAACATAAGTTATCTACCAGACACGTTTACAAACAATGTTTTTACACACACACACACACACCATGCTACCAGTTTTCCAATGGGAAATTTAACAGATTGGAATGAATCTGGTATACATCTGAAAACAATGGCAGTATTTAGTTAAATTAAAAGTACTGTGTTAGAGTTAACAAATTAATTTTCCCTATGAAGAACACATCTGGCTGCCTTTCTTCTTCTGTTCAAGCTCTTGCAGGCGTTCTTCTCTAAACTGTGCATGTTGCGTCCCCACTTTATGGGCCGTCTCTGTTGCGGTAATGTCAATCTGTGCATATTTGGTTGATTCACTCCCTGTGGGAGAAAAGCATTGCCATTGATATGGGCTATTAGTTCTTCATGTACTTTCATATAAGGTAAGTATAGAACAATACAGAAATACCCACACTATTGTCGTGCACAGCCCAAACAATAATACCCACAGTATTGGATTTGGAATTGAGACTAAAGCTCTGACCTCTTATACAGGGAAACGTAACACCATTTCTAAGAAATTTAGATAAAGCTCATAGTTCAGGTCTTACAGCTTAGAATTCAGCAAGCAAACAGGATCTACAATACAAAACTGCAGTGTATTCCCCAGCTCCTAATGGGAGGGTTCCTGTTCTGGGCTCCTGCTGCCTAGAACAGGAGTCTTGCAGTCCTTGCAGATCTCCAGGTAGGGGCACAGTTCAGGAGTGGGGAAGGGATAAAGGAGTGTTCCACTGCTGTGCTATATAGCGCAAGAGGGCTGCCAACCCCATGCCTGGGCATTTTATAGCTATATAGCAACAGATGGGGAGAGAGATCCCTTTTCTCTCCTAAAACATTCCTGTATAATACAAGGAGGAATGTTTTCAATCTCATGACATGGATTCGACCACCACCCCACCCCTAATCCTATGCTCCAGGATACTTTTTGTAAACTGTCAGGGGTTTGAGTAGGGACATTTTTCTATCTCCATTTTTCTTTTCTTTTTTCCTGCTGGCAAATAAACATTACATGTATAGATGTAATCATAGAATCATAGAATAGTAGAGTTGGAAGGAGCCTATAAGGCCATTGAGTCCAACCCCCTGCTCAATGCAGGAATCTACCTTAAAGCATCCCTGGCAGATGGTTGTCCAGCTGCCTCTTGAATGCCTCTAATGTGGGAGAGCCCACCACCTCCCTAGGTCATTGGTTCCATTGTCGTACTGCTCTACCAGTCAGGAAGTTTTTCCTGATGTCCAGCCGGAATCTGGCTTCCTGTAACTTCAGCCCATTATTCCGTGTCCTGCATTCTGGGTTGATCGAGAATGACAGACTCACACCCAGAGAACATTAGTTATTGCACAGTATATACATTTTTAAAACAAATGATACAATCTAATTTCTTTAGACCCCCCTTTCTCCCCCCCCCAGGCTCAACTGCCATTAGCAGTTTTTAAAAATATTATTTTTCTTTTAATTAATAAACTTATATACTAACGCATATCTAGGAATTTTCTTGACTATATAGAATACAGTCTCTCATTTTTGGGAGGCCCTATTTTACTTCCAAACTTACCAGCACTCAACCATCAGGTTTGCTGTTAGAAGGAACAAGTGGGGGCCCACAACAAAATATTGCAGTGTGTCCCTGGTGCGTGCAGGGCCCAGCAATAGAGGGGTATGTTTTACTAGGGCCCAGAGATCCAGAGGGACTCAGCCCATGAGGGGGGAAAATGAGGTAAAATTTTAAATCATGTTTGATATTTCTGGAAACATATTTCCCTGAAGCTGGGTACCCATTGCTCAAATCTTGTGAGGTTTGCTGGAACCATCAATGTTACAAGCAATGTTCTGACCAGTGAGTTATTGGCCTAGGCTCTTCTCTACAGCAGAAAGCATGTGTTTGTGCAGTGAACACTACATGGTTGTGGTAAGCTACTCTCTAAAGCTTCAGCCCCAGCCAGCAATACTTATACTATACTGATGGCAATTTAGCCAAGAGTAGGAAGGGCAGGGGGACTAAAGAAACTAGAAGACAAGCACAATGTGTGAGTCCCTTTAATGACATCCTAAGACAGTTCAAAGACCTTAGGAATATCCTGCTGTAGTACTACCATATCCCTGTGCATGTGTAAGAGGGTAGATCAGAGTGGAATCCACGCAAGCCATTCACTCTGTATGCAGAGATGTTGCCACCAGAAAGGTTGTGTCAAATCAGAGGGGATAAAGGTCACATATAATCACAGACTCAAAGGGTTCTCCTATCAACTGAATCTTAGGAGAACCCGTTGAGAAACCAGGAAGTAGCTGGGGAAGTCATAAACATACAGATTTGCAAGGCTGTTACAGAAGTGCTTAGGATGGGAAACACACAGTGCCACGCTATGGGGAGGGGAACCTTCAGCCTGCAAAGCCCTCCTGGGCTACTCTAGGGCAAAGGTTGGCCTTCAAGTCCTGCCCTTTGGAAGAATCCCCACTGTTATCTCTGAGCTGTGATCAGGGTGTGTGAGTGGGGGATTCGCCTGGCCACATAATGTGTTATCCAGAAACCAAATGATGCCAGGGGACAATAGGGAGAAATAAGCCAAGATATAGGTGATGGGCCAAGATACATGAAATGACAATGCAGAGAGTCTTGACAAATACATTTGAAGTTTGCAGAAAATATCAGGCACAGAGCAGAATAATGGGTTCCAGTTTTGCATAGAAGAATCAGAACACATTTGCAAGGACAAGAACAACTAATGGATGATTTAGGAGTCTATAGCAGGACTACATGGACATCTGGCCAGAAGTTCATCACAGGTGTAGATGCCAAGTAGCAAGGTTGAAAGTTTTGATGACAGGATGAAGAATCTTTTATTGCTCATAAGAGAGAATTTGAGCCATTGACACAGAGGCTGACCTTTCCTGCTCTGGAGCTGGAAAGTCTGCTGGAGGGAGCACTGGACATTCCTGCCTCTAGGTGTACTGAGCAATGGAGACTAACAGAGCACACTCCCCCCTGACCTTTCCTGAAGGAAAGGTCAGGGAGATTGATGGGGGGGGGGAGAAGGGGGCTTTTTAGGCTGCCTCTACAAGAGAGGTTTAAAGCTCTTTCAAGGCGCTTCAAAAAATTTACCTCTACAAGAACGGAGCGCAAATCGGGCGTAGAGGTGCGTTATCTCCCCGATTATGCGCATTATCGAATGCGCGTTAAATTGCGAGTTTTATTTTGCTCCGTCCGTTAAAGCACATTTTGACTGTGTGAATAAGCGCTTATGCGCATTAACTACTTGTAAAGCGCATTTTGGACATCTGTTAATGCGCTTCGCTGCCTCTCGTGCAGAGGGATTAGGCGTAAATGCGCTTCCGCGATTATGCGCATAATCGCCTAACCAGGCGCAAAAGCGAATCCTTGTAGAGGGGACCTTAGACAACACCTGGAGAGAAAGGAGGGAATTTATAAAAGGTGATCTGCCCATGAATGCAACTTCCAGAGGACCCAGCCTTGTTCCTGGTGTGGAGAACGTTTATTTGATTGGCTCTATTTCCAGAGTGGCCAAAAATGTCATATGGGTCACATCCCAGGCTTGAAAGTGAGCTGAAGACAATGCCTCAAAAGTCCACTAGTGTCCATTAGCAGAAGGTTCCTGTCTATCAGTAATTCATTCCAGCACTATGGACCATTAGAGGCAGAACTTAATGGCCTGTGTGCACCAGAGGCACAGAGCTATTGCTTGGATGTTTGCTTGCATAGAACTTGGCAAAGCTGCAATGTTGAGTTGATTGACCATTTTAATGAAATTGATTAGAACATTATGTAAGACTAAAAAGGTCTCCCAATTAATCAGTCAAGATATTTTAATTTTTGAAATTATTTTTAATGCAAATAACTGTGAAAACTGGAGATAATGTGCCTTTTTAGAAAAGGCATTCCCCCTTGTGTGAGAGTAAACTGAAAATGCTTTACATTTGTTGTTGCCATTATAAACTTTAATATTTTTTTACATTTAAAGTATAAATATACAAACAAGCGCAGCAATGATTACTTCAATTCATAGACATTAGGTCTATGAATTAGGTCTTAACATCACATCATTTCCAGGTACCACAAAAGAGCCTTAATAAACCAGTTAAACATTTTCATTTCTGTGATGCTTGCTGTAACACATGCATGCATCGTCTAAGAACAAAAGAAAAGTATGTTTTTTTTCCTTTACAACTTTTTGGTTTTTTTTCTCATAGGTAGATTTATGCAGATATAATCAACTGATTAAGTGATGAATCAGGTAACACACATATAATTAATCAACTCACATTTCATTAATCTAGTGACAGCCTTAGTTCTTGGTGTCAGCTCTGTAAGCAGCTATCTGGACAGCCCTTGCTTCTATTAGAGGAAGGAATTATTTCAGTGCTCTGTGGGCCATAACTCAGGGGAGGGGCCATAGCTCAATGTGATGGAGCACCTGCTTTGCATACATAAGGTCCCAAGTTCAATCCCCGGCAGCATCTCCAGGGAGAGCGAGGAGCGAGGAAAGAATCCTGCCTGAAACCCTGGAAAGCAATGGCTGCCAGTCAGTGTTGACAATACTGGGCTAGATGGACCAATGGTCTGACTCAGTATTAGGCAGCTTCCTGTGTTCCAAAGTTCTAGAGCACTGAAGTGTGCTCTGGACTACATGGTGTTCATACACATTTACAGAATGCTCTCCAATATGAGTTCCCTATTCCATAGAGACAAACCAGGAGTCTGAATGGCATATATACTCCTTGAAATAAATGGAAGGGAAATTATCAGTATGTTGCAGGTATAATGAAACGTGAAAAACATGTTAGTTGATTGCCGGTCCCGATGGGGGTTGAAATTGGGACAAAAACCATAGCTGCAACAGCGTGATACAAAGGTGAGAGTGAAACCATGAGGCCAAAAAGTCATTGGGTTAGCAAGGCTGTCCTAGATTAACCTCCCAAGCAAGTGAGAATGGCAACAAATTGATCCCAAGGACACTAGGAATACAGGAATCTAATGCAGAGCCAATCAAATAAATATTTGTATTGGCTGTAGATTGAATTCATTTATTTCTGTTGGTGAGACTGAGGTGTACTCTGAGATTCACCTCCAGAAAAAAAAATCTACTTATGAGTCAGTCATTGATATAAGAATAAATTCACAAGCCTTTTGTAATGGAAGTATGCAGTGACACTAATATGGACTTCAGAAATACCTCAGATGCTGCAAAGAAGCGAAAAGGTAGCATATGGCACTTATAACACCAAGTCTTGATGTTAAAATGGTGGGTTCCAAGGTGCTGTAGACAGATTGTTGTGTAAAAAAAGCATCTCTGAAGTTGACAAAGGGGTATCATACGGAGCTGTCTAGGAGGAGAAGGATATCAGGAAGAGGAAGAGGAAGAAGAAGAAGAAGAAGAAGAAGAAGAAGAAGAAGAAGAAGAAGAAGGCCAAAAGCAAAGAAAATTGACAACTCATAACTCTAGAATTGATCCCAAATTGCTTTCCTTTCCAGCAAAGTAGCAGGAATTGAATCCTCACTCGTATAGGGATGAATTAGCTCAACAATAAGAATAGCTGTAACAAAAGCACGAAATGAACAAAAAGACAGCTGAAACATGTTTCTGATTCTTTTGGGAAACTATTATTATTATTATTATTATTATTATTATTATTATTATATGTCTTTGTACTAATTGGTAAAATGTGCATGAAAAAGCAATCATGTTGCCGTTCACCAAAACAGGCTGGACTGGGTGGAAGCCAGAAATGGATTACTTATTAGTGTAGCAGTAACCCTTCCTTCTATAACATGTATCCTCTTAGATTTCTTTGTGGGCTTGCAAGCCTTGTTGCAGAGAAATGAATGCAATTATCAATGTTGTGCTACTTTCCAAAATAGAATAAGCAAAAGTTATGGCTGTCCGAAAAGTGGGCCTTTCCCTTGCAGCTATGGCACTTCTTACATAAGATTCACTATTCCGTTGGTGCAGAAGCTAATGAGAACAATACAGAAAAGGAAACAATGGCTATCACTGTTCTCTAGCTAAAATAATAGAGACCAATGAGAGAAAGGACAAACTCTGGAGAAATTTCTTAATGATGCTCCCGTCAAAACAATCAGAAGAGAACTGGGCAGGAAGGTGGATGCCTTCTCATTGGAACAGCTCAGAGAGGCAGTTCCCTGCTCAATGGGAGGAGTAAAAGTATCTCCTCCCAAGCTAAGGAATTGTTCTGAAGATGCTCAGCATGAGTGCAAAACCCAATTCCAGGAATGCATGGCGAAAACTCATTCACACAAGAGAAAAAAATATTAATGTACTTATCAATCCCGAACATAATATATAAAATTGTGAGTGATGGACAAGTTGCAATAGTTCCTAAATAAGCTACACAAGACCTATGCTTTATTCTTAGAGCCTCATAAATCTTTTTCATTTTTTGTATTTATGTATTTGAATATAAATATATTTGAATATAAATGCCCTACTGATGGGTCTAGTCAGAATAAAGGATCATCTAATCCAGTCCCATATTTCCTACAATGCCTTTCTGGGAAACTCACAAATAGGATATGAAGGCAATAGCTCTCTCCCATCATCCCTCCCAGCTAGTGGCGCTCAGAGGCTGCATGATTATTGTAGTTACTCTCTCTAGTTCTACAATACATTTTAGCATGTGTTGACCGTAACTGTAAACAGTATTTCAAGTTGGCCAAACTATAGATTTACGTAACAACATAAAAATATTAGCATTGTTATTTTCAACCCCTATCCTAACAATTCCTGCATGGAACTGACCATTTATTCCTAGCTTCTGGGTTGGTTGTTTTTTGTTTTGCCTTAACCAATTACTGAGCCATAAGAAGACTTGTTCTCTTAGCCAATGACTTCTAAGATTTCTTAGGGGTCATTGGTGAGGGACTGCGTTAAATGCTTTTTGCAAGTCTCTACCTAAACCACTCTTATTTACATGTTTGTTGACACATGAAAAGAATGCTAAAGGGCTGTTGAGGCGGAACCAGGGTGCAGAATCTCCAGCCTTTAGGCCAAGTGTGGGCATCCAGGCCTCTTAGTCCAGACCTCCAGGCTCTCCCCAGGTCATGTCTTTGATCATCCCCACTCCGGTTACTGATAGTATTTGCTCCTCTGCTCTGTTCCCAGCAACAGCACTGATGGAGGGAACCTTGCACAAGTTGGGGAAGGAGAATATCTGGATACAAATTACTATTTTTTTCATTGCATACTGAACAAAGTTAAGAATCATATCCACATCTCTGCCCACATTTCACTGTGGCCCCACTTCAATGCAGCTACCTGTATTTTCAAAAAGACCTATTTCATCCTTGGTGCTTTGCAGAGCATAACAGTAGAAAGGTTATTCAAAACCAATAATGCTTTGGACCTTCTCAAATATCCCTACCTCTTATGCTTGTACTGGGTTCCTGAAGTTCCAGCTCCATGTAATGAAGCTGTTTCTTTGATGTGGGGCTGGTAGGAATATTAACATAGGTTGCCATCTCACTGTGCAATTGATCAGACATAGATAGGTCTGCTGAATAACCTACTGCTCCTGCTAAGAAAAGGAACAGGCTATTAAAAGGTGACAACTTAACCAGATGCCCCTGAAGAAGTGGAGGGGATTAAACTGGAGTGGGAAACTTTTTCTTGAGATTAATTTTGAATTCATGAACTTGTGGCACTTTCCTTCCTTCAAGGGCTGCTCCATTCCTTTCAACAGGGAAAGCAGATTTCACCTGTGTGATGTGGTTTTGTTCCTTCAGAATGAATATGTTAGTCTGAACATAAAAGAGGTCCATATGCACACCAGAGTGCATTTAGCTCTCAAATCTATCATACTGTGAGTTTTTAAAAGTCCGCTTGCTCTCCAGTTGCTGAAGGCCAAACGAGAGGCTTGTCTATATACTGTAAATACTCCATCGTGGCAGAGTAATTGTGCTCCGATGTTTATACAATGCAGCCACCAACTCGCAGCCACATCATTTTATTCCCCGCAAACCTGTGCATTTTCGATGTGTTGTTTTACTGTAAGTTTCTACTTTATTCTGATGTCACCACGATTGTTTGTGTGTGTAACAGTAGTGGCTTCAGTTTGAAAAACCAAAAGGAGGAGAGCATCCAAATCAGGACAAAAAAAGGGGAGAAGCAGGTTCTCAGGGTGCTAAGAATACTTTATTTCAAAGCCCAACGCGTTTCGGCCTGTGTTGTATTTTAAGGCCTTTTTCAGGGGGCTGTAATATTAATAAAAATACATTAAATTATGTTTGCAGGGATAACACATAACACAGATAAATTAATATATATGTTTAGAGGTTAGTTAGGCATATTGCCACAAAGGCCTATGCCCATATGTAAGTGTATATATATATATATATATATATATATATATATGCTCTGAGGCTGTCCACAGTACACATTAAAACTTGTATAAATCATATAAAAACATTTTAAACAAAAGTATAACATACAGATTCTTGCTTGATAAGAGATGTCTGCAGAAATACTCCTAACAAGATGATAGTCTCCTACGATAATTACTGGCCACTGGGAAAAATAATCATTCAAAGGCCCATGGAAGCACCCAACATGAACCAAAAATAAAGTTTCTTTTAAGTACCCTGATGGAATATTTTTTACATGGAGACACGGAGCCAGATGGAGGTGGTTTCACAAGAAGCAAAGGGGGCAGGAAGGATGTGTGCATGTACGCATAATTAGCGATCAGCTTAGACATATCGTCCCCTCGCTTCTTGCTGGGTTCCTGACATGAGCTCTGTGTGTGTGTGCATGTGTATGTTTTACAACAGTTGAGCTCGCTGGGAAGAGGGAAGGAATGAAGCAGCACCCCGTCTGTTTTGGTGTGCGTGTGTGCGAGGCACATTCCCATTTACTCCTAAGCAGTTCACTTGAAACAGCAATTGGGCGAAGGGCGGGGGGAAGAGGCAGCCCTGACTGAAAATACGTTTTCAAAGGGTGCTGGAGGGGGAAACTTATGAGGCACATTCCCATTTACTCCTGAGCAGTTCTGGGAGGGGGGACAACTTCAGCTGGCAATCGGGCGAAATGGGAGGGGAGAGAGGTAGCTGAACAGGTTAACCAGGTCATTACCGGCAGGTAACCCAGGTAACCAACGGTGGAAGATTCTGGTGGGCGGGGAGAATAAAGGGAGGGAACCTGTTTGGGCAGTTTTTCCGAGACAAAGCGCATTACTTTCAGCAACATTTGCATGCGATTCTCCGCATGTAAACAACTTTTAAATCACCTTGCATAGAGCCCATCCTGCGCTTCAACGGCTTTCGTGTGTAGGTATTAGGCGTAAACGTGATTGTCTGGATTGGACGTCAAAGCGAACTCTTGTAGAGGGGACCCCAGAGAGTCTCTCCCCACCACCACCACTTCTGAACTGGATCTGTGCATGCAATCACCGGTGACATTACCCTTGCTCTGTGAACTCTGCAGCAAATCTGTTTACTTACCGACTTCTTCAGGTTCAGGTAGATATCCAGGTTCTGTAGCTGACATCAATTCATAGCTTCCTTTAGAGCCTAGAATACACAGACATTTCTACATACCTGATCTAATTTTAAACAATAATTTGGTTAGTGAAAATAAAGCAATTTTAGTTCCTTCAGGTTATTTTTGGCTTCTTCTTCCTTTTAATAGTAGCTCCCCTATCCCAAATCGCAAACTGCTTTTGAAGTTCTCCTTGGACATGCAGCATGGTGTGTGGCTGTTTGAGAAACATATCCAGTGCCTCCTTGGGCATGTGGAACTGACTGAGCAATTGTTTGAATTTCAGACATAGAGTAAGGACTTCGACTGTTCCTCCTTTGAATAGCAAACCTCACACACTGCTTTTGGAACTCCTTTCAGTTGAAAATTGATTTGCAGTGCTTGGGTGCATGAGCCTCTGGGATATAGGTTCCTTGGATTCTGATCTAAATTTGGGGCATGCAGCACAATCCTATGCTTGCTATCTCAGAAGTAAATCTCAATGACTTACTTCCCATATAGTCCTACCTGAGCCCTTAGTTATTGGAGGTCCTGTTCCAAGTGTCCTCATGCACTGTGGTGTGGTGCAGGGCTACTTGGGAGTGGGCCTTTTCAGTAGTAGCCCCATTGTGGAATACTGTCCTTGCTTGAGTTGTTTGTGCCTACTTGCTTCCATAGTGCAAAGGAAGAGGTGGGTCTCTAGCTGGTGCTAGAAGGTAGTAATTCTTTTTTTAATAATGCATTTTGACCCATAGACCTTCCTCTCCAATTTGCTTTGAGATAATTGGCATGATGTATATTTTGTAACAATTGCTGATAATTGTTCATCCTTCTTAAAAAATGTTTTAAGTATGACTGCTTTCTGGATGTTGGTGTGGATATATTTTGGTAGGCCTAGTTTCTGAAGGTTTTCTGTAATATATATATATATATATATATATATATATATGTGTGTGTGTGTGTGTGTGTGTGTGTGAGAGAGAGAGAGAGAGAGAGAGAGATGCTGGTGACTGATGTGATTAATGGAATAATTGTAACTTTTTCCTGATGCACACTTCTTTAATTTCCTAGCTGATTGAAAATCTGAAAATTCTTCAAAGTAGGACAAAAAAGAAACACACACAAAAAACCTGTGGCCAGTACCATCCAATTCCCACCAATTTTGCCATTCTTTAAATGTTTCTCTCTGTAGACAGTATTTCACTTCCCTTTGGCTCAATGGTAAAGAAATATCAATAATAAGAGTGCTGCAAAGCATTTTTTGCAAATAAGTCAGCCAATTCATTTCCCACTTTCCTAACAAATCTCAAGCCAGATTTTGCCCTTGTGCCTGGCCTTCCCGGGTGTCCACGGGTGCAACAGCCAACCTGCTTCCAATTCAGAACCAAATCTGAACTGGGCTGGGGCGGTTCCGAAGCCCCCTGAGTCAAACTGGGGCTGATTTGGAAACTCTGAATTGGCCTCTTAGCCAATCAGCCCAACTTTACAGTCTTCACATCCCTCACATCTGGCAAGGCTGATTTAATCACAACAATATTGCCTTGCTTCTTCCTTTCCTGAGTAAGGTCCACAACAGAATCCCCACTCTCCACTGTCCCCAATTTCTTCTTCTTTGCCTGTGTCCCAATCCACTCGCCCTCTTCAAGCCCATCTTGCACATGACCCTATTTATTCGTCCATAAATTGGGGAAAGCATTTCCTCCATCATTCTCCCTCAATCCTATTTTTTTTTGGGGGGGGGGGAACCAACGACGTGCCAAAGAACCCTTCAGCTGATGCCACCAACCTCAACCCCGAAATGCCCTCCCTGGGTGTCCTTTGCTCTCTCTTTCAACCAGCAAAACCTTTGAAGTTTTCAACAGCTGCTTCTCTTATTCCCCTCCCTTGTTGTCCTGCAACTTGACTGGTTCTTGTCTCCTACTCCCACCCATTCCTCTTTCTCTTCGCCTTTGCAACAAGCAACATGTCCCCTCTCCCTGAGGGAAGCAAGTAACTATATCTCCTGCTTTCAACCAGCCTTAGCAGGTGCTTATAATTAGTTATAGCCTTCTTCCATGATGTGTATAAAATCACTAATAAAGTAAATTGATTTGAACTTCTTCTAAACTGGCTTGAGCCTGCATTTCTTCCCTCTAATATAAATGCTGTGTTCTTACACTTTATTTCTATAAGGTAACTCTGCTGTAAGACACACCAGAATTTCCAACATGAGTTATAGGCCTAGTAAGCAGTTGACCCTTCTTTAAATAACTAGAGATGGAATGTGCAGTCAGTTTAATAGCTGAAGTCTCTCACTCACTGCAAAACAAGGCTTGATTTATTTATTTTAAAATAATTGGAACCATGGTTGAGAGCAAGCAAACAGAGACCCCCAAATTAAATGCAGAGAACCTTAATGTAGGGTTCATGTAATTCCAGGGTAGTAGCAATCCCACCCAATTTTGTGTCATATGCAAAGCATTCCCTGTACCTCCTCGTCCAAATCATTCATAAAAAGGTTGAAGAGCACTGGGCCCAGGACTGAGCCCTGAGGTACCCCACTCGTTACCTCCCCCCAGTGTGAAAAGGTACCATTGATAAGCACTCTTTGAGCCCGATTCTGTAGCCAACTGTGGATCCACCTAATAGTTGTTTCATCTAGTCCCCTTTTCACATGTCCTGCTTATGGGTTTCTCATGAGCACTTGGTTGGCCACTGGATTGCTGGAAGAGATAGGCCCCTTGGCCTGATCCAGCATAGTTCATCTTGTGTTCTAAATACCATAGCTTAATCTGATTCATGAAGGAATGTTTCTTTCCAATAATTAATTAACAAAGATCATTCCTTCTGAAAATGAATTTGATTTTCATAATCCACATCCTGGTTGCCATTAACCACCCACTTTTTCCTAGTTGACATAGGCCCATCCCCAACATAAATCAGAAGTATCATTCTAGGAGACAAAGCAATATCTTTTCCAAGAGCTCAATAATAATAACAATACTTTTTCTACATCAAGACATAATGGTCTGATCCATATATAAATAAAGTTAGCCACCTGTCTGAGGCTGAAATCTCCAAATCACTTTCCAATTTAGATCTATATCTATATGAAGGCACCAGGAAGTGATTTAACCGTGACAAGGCTGCCATCAGATGGAGCTATGAATGGATGGCTGTCATATGATAGAGAGCATTCCCTGTGTTTCTGGCAGCTGCAAGATCACCTTCCTTTCTTGTAGTCTATTATCGCCAATTCCCATTAAAATCAACAGCGTAGCAGGCAAGCAGTGCTTTCCCTGCACAAGGTAGCCAATGCAGATAGTGTGGGGCATTAACTACGTGCACCTTGTGTTAGGATCCAGGACAGGCTGGGAATTCTAGTGGTGTACTACTAGCTGCCTAATAACCCTGGAATCACTCCCTAGTAGAGTGAGCTGGTAGCAGAGCTGACCTTATCTTGAAGCGGGAAGCTCCCACATGAGGCGGCGCAGAGTGGGAAGAGCAGCAAATCATGCCCCTCCCCCCTCACGCCCCTCCCCATGCAAGAAGCACCCATCTGGGCAAGGGTGCCTCAGCACAGCAAGGGTTACTGATAGTCAGCCATGCCATTCCCTCCCTCCAAGCTGGAGCCACTGCCAGTCCAAAGCCACACCACCTACAAGGTATTAGCCAGACACACAGGGCTGCTGGCCCTTCAGACTACTTTGGCAAGCGCTTGTTAATGCGCTGCCTGCACTTGCGTGTGGGCCTGTGCTGTCGCTATCCAGTTCCTGAGAAGCAGCCACCTGGGCCAGGCTTGGTGGCTGCCTTCTTGAAGCTCAGCCACTTATGAGAAGCTCTTGCTACAGTAAGTGTCCTCCGCACTGGGCGACCAGCTCTTTCCAAGAATCCCAGGAACTGAAAGTAGGCCTGGTTCACTGGACAGTTTATTTCCAGTTCAGGGGTGGCAAACCTATTTCTTGTAGAATTTTCATGATCTCTGAGTTTTCTCATCTGACCATCTGAACTATTTATCTTTGGATTCTCCTCACTGGCCCTCAGTGAGTCCCACTGAAATTAAAAAGCTTATTAAACAACCTAAAGTGAATAAATCTCCACACCCAAATTCCAATCCCCTGAACTGTCGAAAACACATAGAGTGGTGGGACTTTTCTCTGGCAATTCTTTTTTACTCTTATTAATCAGAATGGGCAGTTCCCTGAAGCATGGACTAAGACCATTATAGTTCCTATTTTTAAAAAAGGAGCCTCAATTATCGTGCAATAATCAGGGGGAAACAATTTTTAAAAGTTGGATAGAGAATTATGACATTTTGGAACTAGAACAAATTGGATCTCCATCTCATAAATGCACATTGGCCCTGTTCAGATGACACTCAGGGCTTTGTGGTTAGCTTAACTGTGTTCAGCTGTGGTTAACGCTAACTACATGCAGAATGCTAGCAGACAACACTGTGTTTTTTTTCCAATTCAAATTTTTATTATTTTCAAACAAAGATAAAACTTATAGAGACAAACAACATTTAAAATGGACCCCCTACCTTCCCCACAACAGTTATATAAATGCCATATTTTCTCTTGCAGAAATTTTCATTCACAGAAAAAGGAAAAGGAAACTTCCCCCCTTGCACAAAATAAAATAATTTTCTTTACTCTCTTTTTTCCTTTTATGCGTTTTCTCTTTTTTCTTTCTTTTAAATAATTCTTTTTACTTGAATACCCAGTTGTTCCACTCCTTTTATAAAAAAATTACAAATGCAAATTACATTTATTTCATTATTTTGCATACCTAATTCCTTACCCTCACAACTCCTCTCCCCATATCCACCTTTTTAATTTTCTCTCTTTTTTTATGACGTCAAACATTATTCTTATACATTCTTATCCCACTTAGAAAAAACAAACCTCTCTCTTTTCTAAACAAACTTCTTACTTTTTACTTTACTTTTTTATTTTCCACTCTTTTTTTTCTTTTTTTTTCACAACATTAAGCTTATTCTTATTCTTATGATAAGTGCATATTAAAGTTTCCACAATTTTTAATCCACTTAAAAAGAAAAGAATGAAGAAAAAGAACCAAGAAAGAATAAAAAAAAAAACCCAGCTTCATTCTCAGTTCACAACCAAGTCCAGGTCAGATGCCTTTTTTTTCCAGCTGACTTCAAAGAATTTTTCACCCCTTTTCAAAAGGAAAATCTTTTTTTGATCTTTCTGCCAGCCCTTTGGGGTTTCGTCCTGCAAATACCTTACATCCTTTGACTGTTGGAGAGATTGCTCTCTGCTTTAAGTTCGCACTCAAAGCTTTCCTTTGTTCTCTGTTGATCGCTGGTACAACTTTTTCACGCCTTAATCCATCTCTTGAGTTCTTTCAAGATCACCCTTGGAAATCCTTTTCCTCTGTTATCCAAAACGCCTTTAACCTCATTAGATCTTTGTTTCGTGGTAAAATCCAAGTTTTCCCCCTTCTTGCACCTTCTCTTGTCCTTCCGCCATCTTTATCCCTTGTAATTTACACTCCCAATTTTCTGTGATGTCATCCATTTTGTCCCATAGTCTTTGGAAACAGTTTTGCATACATAATTGTAATTCCTGGAATACTTTCATGCACTCCTTCGATTTTCTTTTAACGTTTCTTATTATAAAAACCTTACACTGTTTCCCGCTTTCACTGGAGTTCCTCTCAAAGGGAAGAGGTGATTAGTTATATTTTCCCACCTCTCTTTCTTTCTTTCTTTCTTTCTTATTACTTTTCTTCTCCCTTTTTTTTCTAAGTTCATATGTAATTTACACAACTGTGACCCCCTTCGTAATTTCAAAGCTTTCTTTTTTCTTTCTTAAAAAGTCTTTAAAATGACTCACTCACAGGATACCGCAAAGAGATCGTTTTCTTTTTCCTTGCAAGACAATTGTTATTCTAATTGATTTTGCTGCAGCAGATGTACCCCTTTCCCTCTAGATGTTACCCATTTTTGGGGAATGAAGGCTGGCCGGTCTTATGCCTTATCGGGTCTGGAACGGCTCATGAGCGATGGACGCCATCACCTCCACCCTCTCATGCTGTCCTTCCGATGAAATCTCCATTTCAGCTTCATTACCTCATCAAAGGGTTTAGGAGATACTTTATGGCATGCTCTTTGTATTCGCCTTTTATCTGGGGAAATTAACTCCATCTGGGAACACCCAGACGGCAGCCAAGCCTTCCAGTTCCACAGAGCTTAAAGCTCGTGGCTCCAACCTGCCATGCCTTCACCGGAAGTCAGCAGACAACACTGTTAACCCTTTTGTGGTTAAGTTTTCCTTAACCACATGCTAACCACAAACTTGGTAGTGGAGCACCTGAGTCCTTCAAATGATCTGCCCCGTATCCCAGCAGCCCTAGCACTAGGAGCCCTTTGGGCCCCATACTGTAGCGTGAAGAAATTATAAGACATCACCCTGACTCTTGCTATAACAGGTAGATTCTCCATATGTTTTCCATATACGAGAATTTCTATGCCTGCTATACCTCTACAGTCATCACAAGGGAGGCGAAAGACTTCCAAGACGGCTGCGCTAGCTGCGTCATCAGGCAGCACCGCCACGTTAATCGGAACCTGAAGGGTGTAATGGCACTTCAGTGAGGTTGGGGAAACGGATGCTTCATATGAGGAAATTGCAAGTGGGATTTAAAAAGTAAGCACGCTCCACTATGAAGAGCCAAAATCGCTCCCAAAACCTAATGCAAAAACACGAAATGGTATCAGTTGTATCAGCCAAGCGGCAGTCCAGAGCAGCCATACAGTCCATCGGCTAGAGCAGCCACACCTATTTAGGCTGCTCTGTACTGGAAGCTCTATGTCTTTGGCCCATTAACCACAGACACATGTCAGGCAACACTTTTAGCCACGGTTAGTGCTGCTAACCATGTTGCAAAACATGGTTAGTGAGGCTGATCACATTGTGGTTAGCGGCAGCACATGGTGTCGTCTGAATGGGGCCACTGAATCATTCTATTGTGTTAGCCCATCCAGCAGGGAAATACATTAAAACAAGCAGAGGGAAAGTATTTACTGCTTTTATTGACCAGCAGGAACTTCTGCTTCAAGGTGCTCCAAACACTTTGAAGCAGTGGCTCCAATGGGGCAGGTGAGGGGCATGTAGACCCCTCTGGGAACTGTTGAGGCTCCTCAAGTGCAGCGCCACATACCCCCTTGCCTGTCCTATTGGGGCACAGAACCTCTTCTGAGAGAGAGGAGCCTTCAGGGAGGGTTTGGGGGAGGGGCATTAGCAAGGGCCTCTGTGGGCCTGGTGGGGAAGCCTCACAGGATGATACCATCAACCACGGTGTCCTTCTTGGATGATTGCTTGAGTTGGGAGTGGGTGCTGCTGCTGCTTTGCAGTGGTTTCACGCCTATTTGGATGGCAAGTTCCAAAAGGTAGTGCTTGGGAGATCTTGCCTGGCCCTGTGAATTTTCTAGTATTGGGTTCTGCAGAAATCGTTTTTGTCCTAGATGCTATTTAACATCTACATGAATCCATTGAGTAGGTTTACCAAGAGTTTTAGAGTATGTTGCCATCAGTGTACTGATGACACATAACTCTACTGCTCCTTTTCATCTTCATGAGGTGAGGCTGTGGATGTGCTAGATTCATGCCTGGCTGCAACAATGGACTGGATGAGGGCTAATAAACTGAAGTTCAATCCAGACAAGACCAAGATGCTGTTAGTGGGTGGCTCTTCTGACTGGATAGGGTTATACTCCCCCTGAAGATGTAGGTTCATAGCTTGGGGGTTCTCACCTGTGTCACATGAGACTTAGGTGGCTTCAGTGGCACCAAGTATCTTCTACCAGCTTCTGTGGGTGGCCCAGCCATGCCTCTATCTGGACAGGGATAACCTGGCTTCAGTCATCTGTATTCTCATAACCTCCAAATTACTGCAATATGCTGTACATGGGGCTACCTCTGAAAATGGTTCAGAAGCTACAGCTTGTGCAAAATGGCCAGATTGATAACAGGTGCAAGGTAGTCATATAACACCAATTCTGACCTGTTTGAACTGGTTGTCTGTATGTTTCCGAGCCCAATGCAAGGTGCATGTTTTGACACATAAAGCCTTACATGGGTCGAGACTGCAATACCTGATGGAGCACCTCTCCCAGCATAAACCTATCCATGTACTATGCTCATCATTTAAGGCCCTCCTCCAAGGAAGGTTCAGAAGGTGGCAACAAGGGAGAGTGCCTTCTCAGTGGTGGCCTCCCAATTATGGAACAATCTCCTCAGCGAGGCCTGCCTGGTGCCAACATTGTTGTCTTTTTAGTGTTAGGTGAAGATCCTCCACCACTCTCAGGCGTTGGGCAGCATATGATAAAGTTTTTAATCAGCTCCTAAGATTTCTTATTGTTCATTTTAAAACTTGTTTAGATAGATAGTACATGCATACACTCACATGGATCTATCTGTTTATATGTTTGTATGTAAACACATTTATATTATGTACAGTATTGTATTTTTATGATTTTTAATCTTTGTAAACCATCCAGAGAGCTTTGGCCATTGGGCAGTATAGAAATATAATAAATTAAATTAAATGAATCCAATCAGTGGGCTAGAGATTCCAAATCCTTGATCTATATGAAGCCATTGAGAGAAATCACCTATAGCTTGGAGTGAGATGACTTCAATATGCTGATCCAGCTCTGTATTTCTGTGGCTGAGCATCTGAGAAGCCCCATCTCTAGTCTGAATCAGTGGCTATTTATTTATTTAGACAATTTCTGTGCTACCTTTTGGTGGTGCACAGTAAAATGATAGAAATAATAATGTAAAAGCAGTATAAGATGAAACAGCAGAAGCAGCTTTAAAATAAAACCATAGAAATTCAGCAAACAATTAAAACCATAATCCAAACCAGCCTATAAATCCTACTGAAATGTCCAAGTAAATAATATAGGTCTTCACCTGGCACTGCCAAACAAGCCTCCCTGGGGAGGGCATCGCAAGTCAATAGATACTCTCCCTGGACACCACATGTTTAACTTTAGATGCTGGGAGAACATGGAGGATGGCCTCCATCGATGAATGCAGAGTTTGGGTAGACACGTGGTAGAAGGTGGTCCTTCAGGTACCTGGTTCCCAAGCACTTGAGGGCTTTACAGGTAATCACCAGCACTTTCAGTTGCACCCATAAACAGATAGGCTTTCAGGGTTATTGTTTGAGAACTGCCGATATATGATCCATATACCTTCCCAAACCTGCTGTCTGGGTTTGTTACATGTATTTGTAACATAGAACTAGCCTCTAAATTAGAACAAGGTTTCAGAGTTATTCGCATTTCACATTTCAGATTTTTTAAAAAAAAAACTTGTAACATGCTCTAGAGACAAATCCAAATAAATTATACAGGCGTAGGAGTGGCTGTGTAGTGAAGACTGCTAGGTTTACCAGCATTCTATTATAATAACATCTGAACATTCTGTTTAAGTATAACATTCCTGGAGAATTGATACTTTGGGGAGATATAATTTATGAAATTTGAGAAAAATCCAGTAAAGAATGCTTTAATTACATCAGTTGAAAAGGGTTTGTAGTAATATAAATGCCCACCCTCCGGTTTCCAAACTTTTTTTTGCCCACCGTAAACAAACCTTTTGGTTTCTCCTTTTGCCATTTTAGCTTGTGTCACAAACACAAACATTACAGTGGTCTGCCTTTTGTTAGACTAGTGAAAATCCATTGTGTATTCCTAAAGTTATGTTTCAGAGCTTCTGTTTTCTATTGGGCAATTTATCTAACGCACATCAAGGAGTCATTCTGAGAGCAGAAGGAGAGGGGAAGTGTTGGCAAATTCAGGCACATGTCTGATTAGCAGATAGTGACTGGGTTCAGACAACACGATAACCAATGGTGGTTTAAATAGTCGATGGTTTGTTATTTAACCCACCATGGGCTATCGTGTTGTGTGGAGGCAGTTTTTTCACCAACTGTTGGTTATTTGGCCACAATAACCAACGCAAATAACCAACGCTGTGCAGAGTTGGCTGTTTGAACCACCATTGGTTATCATGTTGTGTAGAGGGCACCATTGGTTATTTCCTCAGCCACAGAGTCACAAGGCAAGAGCAATCAAAGCGGTGGCTGCCGCTCTAGTCTAGCTGGCAAGATAGATTTTCAGCAGCAATGACTGATGGGATACTAGCAGGAGGACTGAGGGGGAGGAGAGGGTGGGGGATAAGTCAGTCAATTCAGCATGGACTAATAGTCAACTCAACGCTGATCCTAATCCACACCATGGTTGATTAGTATCATATTGTATGGGGAATACCCCTTGATAAACAACTGTTGAGCTGATATTACCCACCATTGACTATTGTGTTGTCTGAACACAGTCAGCATCTTCCAAGCTGGAGCCTTCTTTTCACAAATAAAATGGTCACTGTTGGGCCAGGCAGGCTTGTAGGTGTATGCACATGCATCCACCCAAAACTTCAAAGAAAGAAAGGTCTCAAAGAACAAGGAGATATATGTAGATATAGATATAGCTATATGAATAGAGGCTAAGTTGTAAACGCAGACAATGAGAGAAACTGTAGGATATGTTTGCACTTTAGATGCAAACATGCCTTAACTTATAATTCTCATGTTGTTTGGTACATGAGTTAATATATAAATGAATTAACCCTTCTTAAGCTGAAGTGTTTTGCTTTGATTTTTATCTTGTGGATTTGAACCTTACTCTGCAATCATTTTATGTGTGTGACTACTGTAATAAATCAGTTTAAACATCTCACAAAAATCTCATTGGTTCTTACCTGAATTAGCTGGTAAGACTCCAGATGATAAAATGGAAGTTTCCTTTAAAAAAAAACACACACACACACATACACACACAAATAGAATATGTTACAATGAATGAGTTTCTTACAAACTTTGCAACAATGAAAAAAACTTGCTTGATAAACCATACTCTAAAATATGATCAACCAAGTTCAGTAGGCTGATCACTTGGAATGTGCCCACCCATTGATACTATGTAAAATATCCTAGATTCTGCATTATGAATGCATCTTGTTCCCATGAGCTATGGTCCTGTTAAACTAGTTCAAAAGGTTATGTATGGACAAATTGTAGGGATGACAAACTGTATACACCTAGGTGAAAGATGAGTCATTCCAAATTCCATATTATAACTGAATGCTTTATGCCGAAATTGGCCCTCCATAAGAACTAGATAATAAATTAATCACTGTTCAATAAATAATTCTGTGTGTTCTTATTGCCTAATTTGACCTAGTGCTGATCCATAGTTCTCATAATATAAGCATATATCAGTGCAAACATGGGTACATAATACATCTTATTTAATTATTATTGAATGCTTATAAGGCCTGAATATGTGTTTTCATTGTTATCACAATCCTCATCCATGGGCAGAACAACATGCATTCCAAATATGAGTCTGTTGATTAATGACAAACCCAATCTTTCCCCTCCCTTCTAGAACATGAGTCTGAACAAAAGACATACCCAGGCAAGTCAGAATTCGCTAACTCCCAATATCTGTATTACTCAACATCTGATTCTTAAGTCCCCACCATCAACCCTATTTTAAGATGTAGATAATCCGACACCTTGTCCTGGTGAATCAAGCTCAGGACAACTACATACTTTAGTGAAATCCATAGGATGATTCCAGAGCCCAAGGACCATACAGAGAGCAACCAGAACAACCTCAAGTACTACAGTGCAAAGAATCATGTGCAGTGAGGGCAGCTGCAGCGCATCAGTTGAAATCTCATTACAACACTTTAATACAAAACATCTGGCACATGGGCTAGCACAAACCCTATCACTTCTATAAAACTTCACATGGATACTTACACAGTGGATATGTGATTAGACAAGCACAAAAAGCACAGTGCTTGGATAGTTAAGGCAGAACTTATTAAAATTTGAATGTACGGAATGTTACTTAAACCAAAATGATTTTTCCAATTGTCTAAAACTAGGTAGGGTGCATGTATGTGTTGAATGCTGAAAGCCAGTGAAATTGCAGATCGGTCTGTTGTGAAATGATCAAGAGAGAGCAGCAGTTTAAACATTTTAACCTCTATGTGCAAGTTTCCCAAATTTGCAACCATTTCCTGCACATCAATATCATACTTTCCCCTTTTTCTTTTTGCTGCTATCAGCTGGTTTAGAACTAAGGGGGAAACCAGCCCAGGGGTCTTCCCATTCCAATTTGCTGTTCTCTGGGTACCCCTGGTGAATGAAATATGGCAGATGGTAACTGTGGGGAGTACGTTTCCAGTGGTAGTCCCCATGGGTGGAATGCGCTCTCAACACCTAGATGGTCATCCTTTCAGCACCAGGCAAATACTTATTTATCTTCTCTAGCCTTTTAAGAACTTTTCACCTAAGCAAATTGGTTTTTATTGTTTTTACCTGCTTTTCTTTTTTTTTAAAAAAAAAAAAGTCTGTTACACAATAAAAAAGATGGATATGTATAGTATGTAAGGTGTCCTTGCAAAATTTTATTTGAAGGGCAGGATTAAAATTAAAGTTGAAATGACTTCTATGAAAATCTGTTGTCCGTTGGTGAAATGGAATGTTCACACTGTCTCTCCCCAGATGAAACCTCTTCCCCTGAGAAAAATGCCAGACTACTGCCAAATGGAGGTGGCTGCTAGCACCTACGGAAGGAAGGGGGCTGTGGAAGTGTTCAGTGTGTTCCTTTGTGACTGTGTATGGTGAGGGGAGGTATGTGGAGTGATTGTGGATGTGTGGTGAAGTATTTTATTTTATTTATAATACTTTTATGCTGTCTAATATAATGAAATCCCTAAGCAGTACACAATAAAATATAAGACAAAAACAAAATAAAATAATACATAATTAAAAATGTTAAGGGTGCAATCCTATGCATATTTAGACAGAAAAAAGACTGTCATGGCTGGCTGGGGATTGTTGAGAAACATAGGACATTTTTCTATCTAAAGATGTGTTAGGATTGTGCCCTTAAATGTTAAAAACAGTTCAGCAGGGTTGGGGAACCACAGACCCCAGCAGCCAGTTCCAGTCCTCTTGGACTCTCAAATCCAACCCTATAGGGCTCTCCCCATATAGCTATGCCTCCTTCTCCTGCCCCCCCCTTTCCCTCAATCTGCCAATCATTTGGTAGTTTCCAGCCATTGGGCATTTTTTCCATTTTAAAAGGTTGACACGCCTCTCCTTGTTGGAAAGTCTGGTGTGACTTAAAGCAGAGTTGCCTTATACAAAGAAAGTGTTGTAATACATCATTTAGTATTAAAGGTCATACTGTATTTCCTCAGTTCTAAGACACACTTTTTTCCCTATATTTACGTCTGTAAAAATGGAGTGCGTCTTAGAATTGATGGCATCTAAGAATTGGCGGATTTCTCCAGCCCTGGAATGGGGTTGAAGATACACCCACACACCCAGCGTCTTCACAAAGGGGCTTTGCATGCCCCCTCAGAAACTCGGCCTTCCCCACTTGCCTCTATCAATGCCACTCTGCGCCGCTGGCACTGACCTCCTTGGCCTCCATCGCTGCCAGCGCCGCCCCGGTCCTCGCCGCCAGGGCCTGGAAATGCGACGTTACTACGAAGTAGGCCATGATCCCGCGACATCTCGCGGGATCGTGGCCTACTTCGTAGTAATGCTGCGTTTTCAGGCCAGGTAGGCCGCTGCCAGCAGCGCTGGCGGCACCGGGGCTGTGATGGAGGTGAGTGGGGAAGGGAGGAGGGGCACTCCTGCCCGGGTCGAGCCAGCAGGTCCCTGGGTGGTGAGTCGAGGGGGGGCATGCACAGCCCTACCATATTTCTTCGATTCTAAGATGCACTTATCCCCAATATTAACGTGTCTGGAAATGGGGTGCATCTTAAAATCGACGCAATGCTTTTTTCCTGTCAGTGGCCCTGAAATTAAGGTGCATCTTAGAATCGATGGCATCTTAGATTCGGTGAAATACAGTAAACAGAAAGTTCATATCAACTAAGTTTATTAGTGCTTTTATACATATTGTGGAAGAAGACTATCTAATACTATTTAACTACAAGCATCCCCTAAAGCTGGTTGCACGAGTTAAAGTAAGCGAAAGCATGAGAATAATAATCATGAGAATAATAATAATAATTTCTTACCTGCCTCTCTCTCTGGATAGAGGCAGGGAACAACACCAAACACAAAACAGCATAAAATACATAGAACCTGATATGGTTATTGGCTTCTTTCAGGGTGGGGAGAGAGAGCACATGTCACCTGTTGCAGAGGCGAAGAAGAAGGGGAGGGAGGCAGCAAAGGAAACGATCAAGTTACAGGACAACAAGGGGGATGGCCAGACAAGTGGCTGTTGACACAACACATCCTCTATTGCCTCCTAATGTCTGGAAGCATGCAGAGTTGTTCCTATCATCCAACACAGCTAGGTTTAGTTACTGGCAATAAGAGCTTGATGATTGGAAGCCCCTGAACTCAGAGGAATATGATCATCCTATACAGGATGGGAGGAATGGGGGAGGCGCATCCTCCCACCCTGCATTTTTTGCTAGATGGGAGTTTTAGTCCATCTCGCAACTTCACTTCAGAGGGGGAGGGAAGGAGGCTGGAAGAACCTCAGGATATCCTGGCTTCTCAAGTCTCCTCTTCTTGACCACCAAAATGTCCCCCTTTCCCTCTCTCTGAGGTCGCTTTTCTGAGTAACACTCCAGATACTTGTGTCTTAACACAACAGTTTACTAGTAAAGTAAAACAAGCAAATGACAACTCAAGTTATTTAGTCAATAGAGCTGAGTGATACAAAGGCATTAAAAGAAAATATAGAGTTGCAAAAGTGCAAATTCTTTTACCCTGAGCTACTTTTCTGCTCCTTCCAGAAGCTCTGCTGGTCTGTCTCCTGATTAGCCTTCTCCCTCTTTTCCCAAAACAGAAAGTAAAGTTCCCAGTTTGAGGAAAAGAAATGTAATTGGAGAAATGAAACTTAACCACAGAATGAACCTTAACTGGAGAAATGAAACTGGTCCTCTCAGGGATAATGCTCCCTCCCAACAGTAGGGTGACCATATGAAAAGGAGGACAAGGCTCCTGTATCTTTAACCATTGTATAGAAAAGAGAATTTCAGCAGGTGTAATTTGTATGCATGCAACACCTGGTGAAATTCCCTATTCATCACAACAGTTAAAGCTGCTGGAGCCCTGCCCTCTTTTGTATCTGGTCATTCTAGTATAGCTTTAAAGATACAAGACCCTTGTCCTCCTTTTCATATGGTCACCCTACCCAACAGAAAAACCCAGGCCTCTAAGGCCTGACTTTTTTTTTACTTGCCTCTGTATGCCTCAAACCTTCACATAGACAAAACAACAGCAACTAAATATCTGATAGTTTTCTTAGTTTGCCTTCTGGGCACATAGTCTTGGATTCCTTTATATGGAGCCTGACTTTATTTCCAGACAGTATTCTCCTTTATGGGCCATAAATGAGAGCTGGAAATCCCTTCTTCTTTTCCTGTGTGATCCCTAGTGTCCATTCTAGCTGCTACTGGACACCTCTCCCATTTCCTCGTATTGATGGCAACCATCATCATATCATATACATCTCCTGGACACAGCACCAAGTCTGAAGACCCATTATTGGCTTTGCTAGCACTAAAGTACTTAACAACTAGTACTTAATGAAGACAAAAATAATTTGCTAATCCAGAATTAAAGGTTTAAATTGTCCAACTTTCTGAAGTTTTTCAAATTAAATACAAAATTCTTGGAAGGCAGGTAGCACTGTCCTGGTTTGGGAGAAACTGACAATGGGACAACTATCACCCAGCAGATCCACAAAGCTGGGCTTTGCAAAAAAGTGGCGAGAAGAAAGCCATTGCTGGAAAAAACCACATCAAATCCCATTTGGATTTTGCCAACAAGCATATGGGAGACACAGAAAACTTGTGGGAAAAGGTTCTCTGGTCTGATGAGACTAAACTTGAACTTTTTGGCCTTGGCGCAAAACGCTATGTGTGGCGCAAAGCCAATGGTGCTCATTGCCCTGAGAACACCATCCCCACGGTGAAGCATGGTGGTGTCAGCATCATGTTGTGAAGATGCTTTTCATGGGCAGGGACTGGGAAACTGTTCAGGATCGAGAGCAAGAGGGATGGAGCCAAAAATACAGGGCAATCCTAGAAGAAAACCTGTTTCAGTCTGCAAGGGACTGGGGACTACAGCGGAGGTTCACCTTCCAGCAGGACAATAGCCCTAAACACACAACCAAAGTTACACTGGAGTGGTTTAAAAACAAGAACCTGAATGTCTTGGAATGGCCCAGTCAAAGCCCAGATCTTATTCGCCAACTGTCTTCATCCAACTTGACAGAGCTTGAGCAATTTTACCAAGAAGAATGGGCAAATGTTGCAGGATCCAGATGTGCAAAGCTTGTAGAGACTTACTAAAAAGTCTCACAGCTGTAATTGCTGCCAAAGGTGCTTCTACCACGTATTGACTCAGGAGTGTGTGTGTGTGTGTGTGTGTGTGTGTGTTATTTATGCAACCAATAAATGCCCTTTTGTTTTTGTTTACTTAATTTTTGTGCCACAATAAAAAATATTTTGCACCTTCAAATGTTAAGTATGTTGTGAAAATTAAAATGGCAAACATGCCAATTAACTCCATTTTAATTCCATGTTGTAACACAACAAAATGTGGACAAGTCAAAGGGGGTTGAATAGTGATGCAAGGCACTGTATGTATATATGTGTGTGTATATATGTGTATGTATGTATATATATATATATGTATATGTATGTATATATGTGTGTGTGTATATATATATGTGTGTGTGTGTGTGTGTTACTATTCTTCTGATAGTAACTGAAATGATAACATTTATTTGCCCATAAAATCTACAAAAACCTACAAGCAAGGTTAGTACAATTATTTACCTTAAGCCCACCACAGACTGGGCAAGATGAAAAGATAGCTCGCATTGTCCCTGAAGGAGAGTTACATATTTCACATGCGCTGCTGGCGACTCCACCAAAAGATGTCATCTCAGTACTTCTAGAGTCTAACACCTGTCTTAGATGTGACCACCTTGAAACAAAATCCGTGCTTGCTTCAGGGTCTTTGGTATTTTCTAGGGAAAGGGCTGCTTGCAGGTCCTCTTCTGGGCTGTGTTCAGGAGCAGCTTGCACTTCCAGATGTGGTGCCAGCAATTTCAAGTCTCTAATTTTTTGAGGTGCCCGGTCCTTGGACAGTGAGGAATCTGCACTTGAATTTTGTATATCTTTAGCAGACACTTGTAACATACTCCTGGGTGTGTCATAGGTATGTCTAAGGGAGCTGGGAACCTGGTACTCCAAACTAGGGCTCCTCTGGTGCTCACCAGGTGGACAAGTACATACATTCTGGTCTGACGGAAGGTTCAGTGGCAAGCTCAACAGTGATCCAAATTCATCACCATGGCAAATGTCCAGACTCCCAGAATAGGAAGAGAAACTTCCAGAGTAAGATGAATGACTTCCAGTAGCTATTCCACTGTCAGAAGAACTTTGGCGACCTATTTCTTGTAGCTGCCTAGAACGAAGAAGTTTAGGAGGTGGCTTGGCGATGCCATGGATACCTTCTGAATGGGATTTTTCTTCCCCAAGGTGAATGCCTTTTGCTGCAGTCAATCCATGACTCTCTGAAGAAGTACTGGCGGAAGAATGATCAGGCCAAATAATCAATCTGCTCCCAATGCTAGCATCAGAGTGGCTTGCATCTGAAGATGAACTTGATAAACTTCTATCATCACCTAGGATGAAAGACAGGAGATTAATGATTCAAGTACAAATGGTTTGCACTGGAAAGCAAGGCTATCCCTCATACTGCATACAGTGATAAGGATTTTTGATCTGGGCATTGATATCAAATCAAAACCTGGAACTCTAGTTACTCCCAAGCCTCTAAAGAAACATTTTAAGGTAAAGCAGAAACATATTTCACTGCACCAGGGTAAAGTCCACACCTCACATTCTAGCATTTCAGAGGAAAAACACAGAACAACATAACCCAAAACATCCTCTCCCAATAACAAGCCTTGCAATCTCTTCCTCCGAATAGACTGTGAATTAGACATGACTCAACAGCCCTCAAACACAATCTTACAGACAAGATGGCACCCCCAATGTAAATATTTTCAGTTCTTCGCAAGGAAAATTACTGGCCATTAGAGAAAACCAAATAACACCAAGTATCAGTGATCGAAGGTTATCAGGAAACAGTAAATTTCATTGAGGTGTCAAATGCCCCGGATATTGTTTTATTATGGTTTAAGATATTGTTTAGTTGAAACAGTTATTGGCATGTATCCATCACAGGAGGGAGGGGTGTGAGTGGTATGTGACGCCAAAGCCTGTAACAGAGATAAATGAAACAGTTTTGTCTTTGTGATTCAGAGAGCTTTGGTACTACCCATGTGCCACTTCTCTCTCCTTCGTACGTTGTGTTGAATAAACCTGTTGGACTGAACTCTGCCTGTTCCTGGTGATTCTTCAATTTGAGAGTTAGGGAACATTTCCTTAACAACAACACATGAGAGTTTGGCAAGTCAGAGAGCAACGGTCTGGAGCATCCTTAGGTTTAATCCATTCCTGAAGGTTAAATGTGATAGGGGAGAAATGTTAATGATTCCTGGTAGCCATGGATTGGACCATTTCCTGGTTGGTAGCTCCTTTCCTCCTCAACCTACTGTTCAGCACCGTCAGCGAATTTACTGACATCTCCACAATCCATTCCAGGATAATTGTTCCACAACTCACAGCTGGCCCTCTTTCCCCTTTTCTTGGTTTAGAATAGTAATCCATCTATCATTTATTCATAGAAGCTAGGCAAATAATCTGTCTTTCAAACTATCTGCCAAACTGAACCTTGCACCTGTTAAACTCAGACTAGGACAACTCTCAGACACAAATGGATATATGCTGATGGCGATTCACCGAGTTACTGAATTATCAAAATAACGATATCTCAAAAGCAGTGTTGATTAATTTGATTGACAAGTCTTTTCTAATTTAAAGAATCTATTTAGGGACTAATATAAAAACAAGAATGCAATTATCCATCAGTTTTTGCACTTCTCTGAATTTTGTAATGCAAAAATTTAGGGCTGTGCAGGCCTCAGATTCAGATTTGGATATCTGAAGCCTCGACAGCCATGTTTTGCCGAAGCTGCCATTTAGTGCACAGACTTAGTGAGGAAAGAGCCTACAACTCCCAGCAGAAACAGGTGGCTCTCAAGGGAAGCAGGTGGCTATGGGGTGCTAGGGGAACTTGTGGGGATGCATCCATTGACATGGGCGGATCACATGGGCGGGCAATTGTTGCTGTGGCAAGGCCACAAGTACCTGCTGTTCCTGGGCCCCAGTAAATCCCTCCCTCCCAGACATTTGCAGGGCTACACACTAAATGGTGGCTTTGGCCTAACATCGCTGCTGAGGCTTCAAATATCCGAATCCAAAGCTTGTACAGCCCTGCAAAAATCGTTTATGGCAGGGAAAATCGGTTCCAAACATCCATATGAATTTTCATGTACACAGAAATGCACAGAAATATTCATGCAGACTTTTTTAAAAGCTTGCAAACTGATGTGGAAATGGGACAGAACATTTGCTTGAGAAAATGTGAGTGTTACAGAGAGCAAAACAGATAGATTCATCCTTCTTTAAGTAGATTATGGCACTACCCCATGAAAACAGAATTAAATCTCCACATATACATGTTTTTACCTCCACTGCCATGGTAACTTGTACAGGATAGAAGGCTGAGGCGCTTCTCTAACTGCAAAGCTTCATGGGCCATTCTCTCTTCCATGCATGCAGGATTTGCGCTGGGGTCTTCAAAAAAGATACCATCAAATTATAATTGAGATTTGGCTGTAATTATCCATTCACTTGACTACTAGAGCAACTTGAGTAAGCTTTATTTTATCTATGGCTTGACTGTACCATCTCAATCAGGTCCTATAGACTGCTCTGTGGTACTAAATGTTAAACAGCCAGAACTCTGGCTGATACAAACCAATAGAATAGGAACCTCCACTCACCACCATTTTCCAAAGAAGCTGGCCTGGCCCTAACCCTTCCCCTGTTTGCTACAATAGAAAAAGCCTAAGTGAAGAATGGGACAAGGAGACATATAGGTTGAATTCTTCCCTCCATTCCCCATCTATTATTGAGGCTACTCTCATAGACAGAGCAAGGGATGCAGCTGTGCTCGATTTGCCACATAGCCCCAAATTGAATGCAGCCTCCTAATGTTGAGGAAATCAAGAACACTCCCTACCCCCGCCCGTACATACTTACTTACACACACACGCTCACGCTCCCAACCCTTCTAGGCTCTTCTGAAAGTGTGTCACCACCCCCACCACCCCACAATCCTGGAGCCACTTTTAGAAGAGGAAGATGGAAGTATTGTTTCCTTCAAAGGTGGCCAGGCCAACTAGTGTCAATGACAATTGTTAGGTTTTGCTCCACTGCAATGTTTATTTTATTTGTACCCCCACCTTTCTATGAAAAAATGGCACTCAAGGTGGCCACTCAATGCTGTCTCAAAGTGCACCACTTTACTTTTTTGTTCATTCCTCGGAAAAGTAAAGGCATGTACTCAGGGACTCCAGTAGAACGGAAGCTCCGGTGACCCAAGAGTCTGTAGCAAAGAGGAGGTTTTGCCTCTGTTCCTTTTTATTCTACATTGCAGGCTATTTATTTTGTCCCACAATGAAACTCAATGAAAACTAAGTTATCTATTGGCTGCATAGCCCGAGTCCTTCATCTATATAGCACAGTTGAAAGAGTGGGACAGAATGACAGCAAGTGGCTTATATACACAAGGGAGGAGGCACCCCAAGTCCTAACAGGACAGCAATGCTTCTGTAATACATGATAGCCAGCCATAGGGGCCAAAGGGCTGTAGGCAAACATGCCAGAGACATCTCAAGAGAAATGCATCATGTAAAGGTCTTTTTGTCTGTTAACAATAGAAGCCTCTGAGCCAACATGGGGGAGTTGGAGTGCTTGGTTTTAAAGGAGAACAGAGAAATAATGAGCATATCAGAAACAACAAGGGGGATATGTTTACCTCTGGATAGGGTGACCAGATTTTGAAACCCAAAATCCCGGTGTCCCCCCCTGCCAACAACCCCCCCACCAAGCCACCCCCCAAAACAAACCCCCCAAGCCACCCCCCCACCCAAAACAACCCCCCCACCAAGCTACCCACCCCCAAAAAACATCAGCCCGGACCTACCGGGGCGGGTTCTGTTCTGCTGCCGCCGCCGCGCCGCTGCCACCGCCGCCGGGTCCCCCGCCGGCTCGTAAGGCCAGCGGCCGCGCGGAACGGGCAGGGGAGGGCCGGATCCGGAAGTGACGTAATCGGCCCTCCCCCGCCTCTTCCGTGCGGCCGCTGGCCTTACGAGCCGGCGGTGGCGGCGCGGCGGCGGCGCGGCAGCGGACCCGGCCCCGGCGGCGTGGCGGCCCCGGCGGCGCGGCGGCGGCGCAGCGGCGGACCTGGCTGCCCCAGCAGGTAAGTGCCCCGCGCCTCGCGCTCCTTACCTGCTTCCCTCCGGTGCTCGAATCTACTGAGAAACAGGCTTCATGGCCTGTCTCTCAGTATCGCGCCAGGTGATGACGTCATCACCCGGCGCGCTACTGAGGGACAGGCCGTGAAGCCTGTTTCTCAGTAGATTCGAGCACTGGAGGGAAGCGGATGCCCCTGCGGGTAAGGAGCGTGAGGCGCGAGGGAGGGCACTTACCTGCTGGGGCGGCCGCTTCCCGGGCTCGTCCGCCGCCGGGTCTACCGCCGCTCCTTGCTTGCTGCCACCGCCGCGTGACCCCCCACCACCCCGGTTTGCCCCCCCGCCCCCCGGTTGGGCCGGTTCGCCCCTGGATTCCCGGTTAGGACCGGGAAATCCCGAGCCATCTGGACAGCCTACCTCTGGATACAAACTCTGCAAGAAGGGCAGGGAAGTATATATTGGAGGTGTTGTCACTTTATAAATCAAAGAGGTTATAAACAAACAAGAAATCTAAAACAAAAAGGCAGGCTCCTCCGCAGAATAGCTGTGCATGGAAATACTAGGCCCCAAAAGTAATTTAGCACTTGGCACATATGATCACTTCCCTCACCAAAATGTTCAGGGTGACCTTGAGATGGATAATGGAAGGAGATTGTTGTGTAATAATGGATGGCTTCACTTACCCATGCATAGATGGAGTAAATGCATATTCCAGTCATGACAAAGAAGCAAAATTTCTAGTTACCCTAAATGACTATGTCCTAGAACAGTAGGTCATGGAACCAGTCAAAGGCAAAGCCCAGAAGTGGAGCCCAAGCTCTGGTGTGAGATATAAGCGTTGTTGAACTGATTGGCAATATTTACCACAGTGCTTATCCAAGGCAACATACATTTAAATGACAATTGCCAAGGAAGTCCAATATAGTCACATTGGACTTCAAAAAAGGGAAGTTCTCAAAAATGAGGCAACTGATACAAACAAAATTGAAAGGGAAAGTAAAGACAGTCAAATTTCCCCAGAATGCTTGGGCATTATTAAAAACCACAACAATAGTTCAAGTAGAATGTATACAGCAGGTGAAGACAGGTAGAGAAAAGTCTAAGAAGTCGCCAGCATAGTTAATAAGCAGTGTCAAGAAAGCTATTAGTAAAAAGAAGGGTTTCATCAGAAAATGGAAGTCCTGCCCAAACAAGGGGAACAACAAAGAACACAAAACTACACAAAAGGAATGCAGGACAATAAGGGATGCGAAAAAGGATTTTGAACAGTATGTTGCTAATAACATTAAGACCAACAATTTTTTTAAAAAAACTTTAAATACATCAGAAGAAATTGGCTAGGAAGGCAATTGGACCATTGGATGGCAAAAGAGTTGGATAAAGAGATTGCAGCAAAAGCTGAATGAATTCTTTGGTCAGTCTTCACTGCAGAAGATATAAGGCAGATATCCTGACTAATATTTTCAGGAAGGAAGGCTGAGAAACTGAGGAAAATAGTGGTGATAAGAGATGAAGTTCTGAACCTTCTTTAGAAACTGAAACAAACAAATCACCGTGTCCAGATGGTAAAGAATTTAAATGACCCAGTGTGAATCAACTGTGAAAAAGGCTAATTCCATACTAGGAATAATTAAAAAAGGGATCAAAAACAAAAATGCCAATTTTGTAATGTTTTTTAAAATACAAATCTATAGTGCAATCACATGGAATATCGAATATAGTTCTGGTCACTGCTTCTCAAAAAGAATGTTGTAGAGCTGGAAAAGGTGAGAAAAGGGCAACAAGAAAGGTCAGAGAGGAGTAATTCAGCTATAAAATAATCAACATTTGGGGCTTTAAAGTTTAGGGGGGAAGGTAAGGGAGGACACGACAGAGGTGTATAACATGATACTTGGTGTGGCGAAAGTATACAGAAAACCATTTTTCTCTTCTCATAATGCTAGAGCTGAGGTCATCCAATGAAGCTCAATGGTGAAAGGTTCAGGACAGACAAAAGGAAGTTGCTCTTTACACAGCAGATAATTAAACCACAAACTTCACTACCATAAGGTGTGGTGACTGTTACCAACTTAGATGGCTTTAAAAGGAGATTAGACAAATTCATGGAGGATAATAGTCACTAATGATAGCTGTATCATAGGCAGCATGACTTTGAACACCAGTCACTGAGGAGGAGGAGGAGGAGGAGGAGGTGGAGGAGGAACAGAAGCAGGCAATTTCCTTCATGTCCTGCTTCTGGGCTTCTGGTTGCCCACTGTGGGAAACAGGATACTGTACTAGATAGCCCTTTGGCCTAATCCAGGAGGAAGCTTCTTATGTTCTGGGTTCCAGCCAGCCAACCAAGAATGGGAAACGTGTAATGCTGCTTAAGCTTGCAGGGTGGGGGAGGTCACAGTGAAAGGAAAATGAACGCCTCCCACTCTCTGCTCACCTTGAACCACATTTGCTGTGCTATGAAGTACTAAAGGTTCAGGTTTGAGGATGACTGCCAACCTCAAATATGGGCACTTTATTGCTATATGCGGGGATGTAGGTGGTGGTCAATAATTGGAATTGCCTTTCTTCCCTCCTGAGGCCTCCACTAAACTCAACCAATGACAATATTATATGCTCCAGGATTTCCTAACAAGGAAGAATCTTACCTGCAAAACACATTACCTGGCAAATTCCATTTATTTCAAAGCTCCTAGTTTAACATGCTAAGCACCAATTTTCAGCTTAGTCTAAATCCGCATTGGAAACAGGTAATGTACAAAGCCCAAATTAACTTTGGGTCCCTTTCTAATTAGTTGTTTAGTATTATATGCAGTTAGATAATCCCAGGCAACATCTTGCAGCAAAAATATGAGCTATAGAGAAGATGAAAATGGGAATATCAAAATGTACACCCATTTACATTTTTGGTATTAACTGCCATTTTGCATTTTACATGCCCTGGCACCTGGAACCACTTATTCCAATCAGAGCAAAATGTGTTATCCAAGGGGAGTTCCCTCTTTAAGTGATTATCCTATATGAACCTGGTAGGACTGGATGTAAGCCAAAAGGGCCTTTCATTGGAGAGATGCCATGAACAATGCAGTCAAAGAGAAAGCTGATCTTCTCTCCTTCCGTGCAAGAGAGGAAAAAAACACCAGCCCCTGCAAGAAAGCAAAATATTTAAGGTGATTTTAAATTTGAATACAGTATAGACATGTTTAGATGACATATCCATACAAGAGAATTCAAGTGAAGAAAATTCTGAGGAGCTCTGCAAGGAAACCTAATCTAAGGAGCAATTTATATATCATGATACCCATAACATTACTTCCAAAAAGGCCCTAATCTTATAGGAGCCCCATGCAACCAAAGTCACATTTAAGAGTTCCTTAGCCTATATACTCTACTGTGTTTCTGCACTGTACAACCGTGTACCATAATGGTACGGCCAATTAAGACTGCTGATTTGGTGCAGAGAGCCAAATCCCAGGATCGGAGGGGAAGAGGCACTTTCTTATGCCAATGTTGTGAATGTTTCACTTTGTGAAGCACAACAAATGAACTGGGCTTTTGTCTTAGTAACTAAACATAGCATAACTGAAAACAGTGCAAAAAAGGGCAACTAAAATGATCAACGGCCTGGAGCATCTCCCCTATGAGAGAAGGTTACAACAGCTGGGATTATCGAGCTTGGAAAAAAGGGGGCTGAGGGGAGACATTATGCATGGTGTGGAGAATGTGGATAGCGAGACATTTTTATCTCTCCCACAATACTAGAACTCAATGGGGTCAACCCCATGAAGCTGATTGGTGGGAGATTCAGGACAGATAAAAGAAAGCACTTCTTCACACAGCACATAGTTAAACTATGGAATTCACTACCACAAGATGTGGCAATGACCACAAATTTGGATGGCTTTAAAAGGGGAATGGATAAATTCCTGGAGTAGAAGGCTATCAAGGGCTACTAGGCCTGATGACTGTGTGCTACCTCCAGTATCAGAGGCAGTAAGCCTGTATACACTAGCTGCTGGGGAACATGGGTGGGAGGGTGCTGTTGCACCATGTTGCTTATGGGTCCGTTGGCCACTGTGTGAACAGAGTGCTGGACTGGATGGATTCTTGGTCTGATCCAATATGGCTCTTCTTATGTTCTTAAACTAAACATCACATATTTTAAAGCAAGGTTTGTTTTACTGTTCTTTGGAAGCCATAAACCTGGCATAAACAAAGAATTTGATCTTCTATGAAGCATATCTGAATAACTTATTTCAATATAGAATAACAATGGCCAAATTCTCTCAAAATGACAGTCTCCCCATCTTTCCTTCTTTTATGTGAACCTACCATTTAGTGCATTCTAGAAATTTGCCAGATGTCTAAGGCTGAGTTCACACAAAATGCTAACCCACCATGGGTTACCGTGTTGTCTGAATGCAACATGTTTTCCACAGGGTGGCATGTCAACTATGCAGTGTGGTTTATTTTTCTTGAATAAAACACCTTGAGAATTCATGATTTCTTGTTGGGTTATTCAGGGTGATTAACATGGTTAATGCAGGAACACACTACGTTCGGACAACATGATAACCCACCCGGCAAAAACATGCTGTGTTCAGACAACATGATAACCCACAGTTCAATAACAACTCACACTGGGTGGGTTAGCATGTTGTGTGAACTGTTTTACTTTCATTGTCAAAATCTCAATTCAGTGTGTGGTTTCAAATAACCATAATCTGGCATTCCTGGGTTTAAAATGCCACAAACCATGCAATCCTTGAGCTAGTATATAGGGCACAGGCCAGGTCCCCTCTCAATCCTTCTAAGCCAAAAGTAGGGCAGGGGTGTTGCCAGTAATATGGCCTAGAGGAGAGCTTTTAGAGGATATATATATAAAGGAGCTGCTCCAAACTTAATCTTGGAGAAGATTATCCAGGGATGTCAGCTGAGGTGTCATCAATATACAAATGATACCCAGCATTACCTCTCCATTTCATTTAACATGTTAATGATGGATGAGAACAAATAAACTGAAGCTTAATCCAGACAAGATAGAGGCATTGTTAGCAGGTGGTTTATCTGCCCAGTTGAGTGGTGTTCAACCTGTCCTGGAGGGGGTCGCACTCCCTCTGAAAGATCAGGGCAGAGTTTGGAGGTGCTCTTGGATCCATCGTTGTCACTTGATGGGCAGGTAGTTTCACTGGCTTAGAGTGCATTTTATCAGCTTGGGTTGATATACCAGCCTCAACCCTCTCTGGACAGAGATGATCTGGCAAATGTTATCCATGCTCTGGTAACCTTCCAGTTTGATTATAATAATGCTTTGTACATGCGGCTACCTTTGAAGGTGGCTCAAAAAGTTCAGTTGGTTCAAAATAGCGCTGCTCAGCTACTAACTGGAACGGATAAATATGATGATAGGATACCAGTGCTTCCTCAGCTACACTATCTTCCCAACCGTTTCTGGGACCAATTCAAAATACCTAAAAGAATGTTTTCTCCCATATGTATCTATTTAGACCCTTCAGTGATCTTCAAAGGGGAATATACTAAAAAGGAGAACACTAAATGGCTATTGAAATGCTTTGGTTAATTTTAAAGAGCCATAGGAAATCATTGGCAAATTTTAGGGACTATCTTCAAATCAAAACACTTGCTCACACAGTGGTTTTAGGGAATAGCTCCTATGAGCACTTGCACAGCAGTCTGGAATGCATTGAAACCCACTGGAATGCATTAAATGAAAGGTAACTGGAGGTTCATATGCTAGACTAGGCGTCAACTCCAAATGGAGTTGACTTTGGAGTGTGTTCCTCAAATCACCTGGAATATTTTACGTGCTTACAGATGGATCTCTTGGGCAACCTCTACTTATGACTAGTAAGTCATTCCAAGTGACCGTAGGATTGTACCAATACCAACAGCCCCACAGAAAATTGCAGGAGTCTCAATAGTGTTCACAGGTGTCCTCAAGGCGTACCCATAAACACCCCAAGAGTCCCGATGCAATGATGCCTTCATAGCACTGGCCTCTCCTTCAGAATGGCCATAGGAACCTTCTGTCATTCCAAAAGGCCGTAGGGATTCTTTAAACTGATAAAAGCATCACCACGGGAAACAGCAGGAGCTCCAAAGCTGCTCAAAGGTGTAATGAAGGCATAACACCCAAATGATCCTGCACATTTCTGTCCTGCTGCTTGTATCACTCCAAAGCATTCCTTCAGCTATTCATAAGGACATCTGGATCTTATAGACATTCAGAAGGCGAGACCATTACTGTGGAGTTGCCTTGGAATTGAGGCCCTTTGGCTTATTTGCATGCATTTCCTCTTTATAGCTTTGAACAGTGTTGAGCTCCTACTCTTTTGTTTAGTGCTACTTGTATCAATCCAATGTATTCTTATAGCTGTTTATAAGGAAAGGGTGCCTGCTGAAACAAACCATGGTGTGTTTGAGTGTCTGTGAGCCAGATCCTGGCTTATTCAACAAACTATGGTCATGTATTATATCCAAATGTAGAACAACAATAAAAGTAATAATGTACTCATTGCAAAACTATTCATGTTTATAACAAGGCCTGGTTCTTGTTCACAACTAATATTAGGTTGACACAAGCAGACTAATTAAACATTAGCATTTTTTTAAAAAAAACATGTTTTATTTATATTTTAGAGCCAAGCTGAAATGACCATCACCAATTTTGCCACCCCATTCGCAGCCCTAATATTTCCCCCCATTTCCCCTAACTAAACTATAAGCAGTTTAGAAATGTGTTTACAACTTGGCATGGTTTGGATACTCAAATAACCAGTAAAATGAAACTAAGAGCAGAAAACTCACAGAAGCCACATCGAGTTCCTCCTTCAAAGACAAATCCATTAGGAACAGCTCCATACCGTCGCAGATCTGAGAGTTTCCATTGCCCCATGACAGAGGGTGGGGTGTCTTTTGCTAGTACTAGAATATCGTTGCAGAAGTGGAGAATCGCTGGACCACTTTCCAGTTTAGTTCCAGGTGCTACCACAACATGAAACCTGTGAACTATAAAGAGGGATGGGGATTGAAGGCAAAAGGAATTATTTTGCCAAAAATAGTCAAATATGCAAACACAGATGTTGTTACAGCTAACATTTTTAATGCCATTTAAATTCAAAGGAAAATACTTCTAAAAATGGCAAAAAGCATAAGCCATGGGGGGAGTCTGTAACGTTTTAGATTAAAAGCCTTTGTGTTGCTTTGGTATGGCCCCAAATTAATATGTTCTATAAACAACTTTGTTTAATAAGCCATTTTGAAAATGTCTGTTACATCTTACTTTGGCATCTGAGTAGCCCCAGACATGTTAAGGACTCTCAAGTATTAAGGAGACATCTTACAATTACAACTCTACCAGCTTTCAATCTCGGCCCATCCAATTCCACAAGAAAGTTAATACAATAAAACATACGGAACAAAGAAATATCCTGTATTCGAACAGGGAAATCATTAGTTGAGTGTGGATCCCATGGGGCATTTGCCATAGTAGGGGTAGCATCTGGCAGGGCTTCCCGGAGAGACCTCCTGCCTGAGGCTTCACTCTGAGAAGCTTCAGAGCGAGTCATTGGACAGGCAACGATCTGGAGAGTAATGTTGGCTATTTTTCTGCTGTGGCATTTGTGGTAGCAAAACAGCCAATATAACTTTCCAGAGCATCAGCCAGGCCACTGCCTGCCTCACTCTGAGGACCCCTGAGAGTAAGACATTGACCCACTGCTCTGGAGAGTCACATCAACTGCTCTCTTGCTACGACATATTCTGCTAGAGCAGAGCAGCTAGCATGGATCTCCAGAATGGCTGCCTGCCCACCTTACTCTGAGAGGTCTTCAATGTGAGGGATAGCGCAGTGGCAGAGTATGTAGTCCTCTTAGTGGCAATGGCCATATGTGACCGGCCACCCTTCCAAATCTGCTGCTGAGGGATTCACTCTGCCTCAGGGGAGAGCTGGCAGTGCTCTGTGGGCCCCTTCCAACTATGTAGTTCTTGATTCTAAGAGCTTAAATAGACATTGAGCTTATCTACACTACTACTTTAAAACGGTTTATAACAGTTTTGATAACTGTTGGGGCCCAAGACACACTCCATATACAGTTTTCAAAATGTTTTCAACGTGTTTTATCCTGCATGTGTAGATAGGCTCATTACTTCAAATGTGCACCTAGCACGTATGGCTGGTTTTGGACGACATATTAGGCAACGGAGGAGGAGGAAGCAACCATCAGTTGTGTTGCCTATTGTGTCGTGTGGAGGGTTACACGCCACTCACACACCACTCACGGTACGCTATCCAGCCGAAATAAGCAACCGAGGGAAACAACGGGCTTGCGTGTTGCTGAGCTCAAAGCCCGTGCCTTAAAGTGTTGTGTGGAGGGGTGCGTGCGCTAATTCCAGGCATTGAGAGCGTTACGGCGAAAGCAGGCAGCAAGAGCGGCCAATCGCGGCCGGCAGCTCTGACACACCCCCAGCAGCTCGATGCCGACGTCACCATAGCAACAGCAGACCCCACCCCCAACCAGCTGCATGGAGCACAACGAGGGCCAGCTCCCGGCAGCACGTGCGCTGGGTGGCCGGGGCAGCACCGCCACCACGCAGCACCCGGCAATGAGAAATGGATGGCAGTCCTGTACACATGCAGAGCCCCAACCACAAAGCACTGTACACAGGGAATGCGGGCAAAGCAGAACAGGGGCCACGTGACACACGGCGCCCCCATAGACCCCAAGTGCCCAGGAACACGGGCACCGGCCGCCCACCCAGCAGGGAGTGCCCCTACCCAGGCGACAGTGGACATGACGCCCGCGTGCCCTCCCCCCTCCCCCCTCCCCCCTCCCCCTCCCTGGCAACAGGCAGACCGGGAAGCGGTGACCGCGTAGCCACCCATCTTCCACCCAACCCGGCCAGACAGCGCTCACCAGCAATGGCCATCCCCAAGCCATGCTGAACGCCCATGCAAAGGGCGCACGCGGGCACCCCACCTCCACAAGACGCCGACCAGGCCAGCTGTGGGTGTTGTGGGAAACAGCCGAAGGTATGCATAACATTCCCACGGTCATGGAGCAGCCAGCCTCCAACCATAACTCCACTGCCCACAAACAGGGACATTCCCAGCAAACACAACGGCCCACTAGCCCCAACCAACCCACACGCAAACAGGACAGGAACATCAGATGAGGGACGCACACACCCGGCAGCAATGTCATCCACCACCTGCAGCACCATGGAGCAGGAGGACGAGGGGAGCCACGGCAGTCTGGGTGACGACACCAGCTCCCAGCCCCAACAAGAGGGCAGCAGCCAGGAGCCCCCTGCAAGATGCAGAGCGCCTCACTGATCCGAGGTCAAGATCGGGGAATTCATAGAACTGTGGGGTGGGCGGGAAGCATGATGGATCATGGCCACAGCCCGGCACAACCAGCTCTACCCGTGGCTCTCCAGGCAGATGAGGGAACGGGGCTATAGACGCGATGCCGAACAATGCAAGGCCAAGCTGCATGCACTCAAGAGGAAATTCAAGGAGACCGTCATGCACAATAACACAACCGGGGTCTAGCCACGCACCATGCCCTTCTACGATGAGCCAGCACGCTTGCTGGAAGAGCGCCACGACGTCATGCCAGGGCACACGGCAGGCAGCGGGGATGCAACCAGCGACGCTCCATGCCTGCGACAACGAGCCCAACCGGCCCAAGGGGGGCTGCCCCGCCGACACCTCTGCCCCAGCCACCCAACCATGTCCATAGATGGGCGTCCCACGGCCTTTGAAGACCAGCACGCCGGTGGGGAGAGCCCAACCAGACCCACTGCCAGCAGGCCCGAGGGCGCCGAGCAGGCTGCCAGGTACCCAAAGCCCATCTCTGCTGACACACCCAGCACCCGCAGTGGCCAGGAGAGCCCCATCCCCAGGCAGCACCTCCCCTGTCACCGCCTTGTCCAGCCCCACCAGCCCCACGGCCTTTCTGAGGTTGTTTTGTGCGGAGTCGCAGGCAGAGGCCATGCCTCCTGTGCCACTAGCGCCAAAGACCCAGCCGAGGGATGATCTACTCAGGCCCTCTCGGGCACGGATGCCACCCGTGAAACAACAAATGGCCAGAATTGGCGCCCACAGCATGGGTAGCAGGGCGGACAGGGGGCCCACCACATATGCGGGAGGAGATGGCGGGCAGCAGCTCGATGGTAGAGGGCTTCAACTGGCGCATCATGAACCCCGTTACGGGAATGGGGCCAGTGTCACAGGAGCTGCAAGTCAAAATGGATCAGCTCATGGAGCTCCAGGTGGGCGATGTCCTGGACCCAGAACTGTCGCCATCCCAGGAATTGCTGGAGGACATCGATACGCAGGGCACCAACATGACCTTCGTGGAAGAGGGCGAGATGGAGGCAGAGAGGCTCCTGGAGGCCGCGCTCCAAGTTGGCGAGGGCGTACTTGCAGAGGAGCTGGAGGATCCTTCACAGCCACAGGACGAGGAAATGGAAGATGCACCCCCTGGAGGAGGAGCTGTCCCCACCCGCAAGCGAGGAAGACGCAGGCCCAACTCCTCAAGCCCATCCCCTGACCAATGCAGAGAGGTGTGCCTGCCTGCACAACAAACGCAAGGCAGACTGGCTGAAGGTGGCAAAGGACCTGGTCATGGCCACGGAGGCGGAGGGAGGAAGGATCCATGAGCTATTCACACAAAGGAGCGCATCCTCACCATGTGGGCGATGCGCCTGGCCACCCAAGCCATGGAAGGATGCTCCCAGGCCATTCGGGAGTCGGAGCAGGTGGTGCGCCGTGGTTTCATTGACCATGTCAATGGGATGACCAAGGCCATGGCAACCACCGACACCATCATTGACTGGGGCATGCGCGAGCGCACGGCTGCCATTGACTGCCAAAACGAGGCCATCAGGGAGCTCGCCCAGGCGTTCCAAGGAGCCTACCAGGGCAGGCCACAGCCTGCACCCTACGGGCCTCCGTATGGATACATGCAGCCACAGCAGTACCTGCCGCCACCCACGGCCCCAGGATACTGGGCCCCACGCTGCAACAGGCGCCTCTGGGATGGGTGGGGGGGAGGCAGGAGGGCAGGAGCAGTGTTGCCTGGGCAGCATGGCCAAGCGGGTGTGGAGCTTCCTGCCCGACTCTGACAATGAGGATAGGGAGTGGGATGAGGGACCCTTCCCCCTTGACATGCCCTAAGCCTCCGGCAAGTATATGCCCCCCTGGTCTGTCTGCCGTGGAGCCGTGGCCAGAGACACCCCCTGCCGTTGCCCTGGCTACCGCCTCCTTCTAGCTGTTCTGCCCGCTCAAGGCCAAGTAGATGTGGCGCTCTCCTGTTACAATGTTGCATATCCCAGAGATATGACGTCCCCAGCCCCACTGTTCCTCATTCCAGACCCGTCCCGTCGAGATGCCAGCTCCCTACAGGTGTGCTGCGCTCCGAGTTGGCCGCCCCAGCCAGCGTGGGATGGCACGTGCCCTCTGCCACCGCCACAGGACTCTGTGCTGTGGAGGTGGGTGCTCGGGTCAGAGGGGCTGGGCGGAGGGAACCCTCTATGGGCTCCAGAGCACTGACCGCTCTCCTCCCTCCTCTCCTCCTTCTTTTCCCTCCCCAGTGAAGCTGCTCTACCGCCACTGTGCCGTCTCCAGCAGGCAGCTGGCACATATGGAGCAGGGCCTTGGCGCTATGGAATTGTCCCTGCGTGGTGTCCTGCGTCGCATTTGACGTCTGGAGCAGGCTGTCTGGCAATGACGCCTGTTGGTCACCTTGCAGGCATAGGCCCTTCCATTGGGGTGAGTGGTGGCGGACACTGGACCCTTGGGGTGGCTGAGTCCTTGCCCTGTTGTGTGGCCACCGTCCTGCTGTTGCTGCCCAGATGTGCCTCAGGCACAGTAACAGTGGGGTTGTTGGGCAGGGGAACGGCTTTGGAAGCCGTGCACCAGATTTCCCGACTGGCGACATCTGCCAACCTTCTTGAGCAGCGGGAGACCGTCTGCCGCTGGGTGTTTCCATGGACAGTTGCCGTGTGGCAGGAGATGCAGACCTTGGAGGACTGGGATGATGAGTGTTTTTGTGGGAGCTTCCGCATGTCCCACGCCACTTTCGATCTGCTGGTGGCTGAGCTGACGCCCATCCTGCAGAGGGCCTGTACGGTCATGCGCCTGTCCGTTCCGGTCTTCTGGTGTGTGGCGTTGACGCTGCACAAGCTGGCGTTCAACGTGGGCTACCTGCCCGTCGACGATCTTTGGGGTGGGCGTGTCCGCTGCTTGTGAGATCTTCTGTGAGATGGTGGCTGTGCTGAACGAGCTGTACCTGGCCAACGTCATCCGGGTTGGGGATGAGATGGAGGACATGCGTGGCTTTCAAGCCCTGGGCTTTCCACGGGCTGTAGGGGCGCTGCACTTGACCCACGTGCGCATCCTGGCCCCCCTTGCGCTGATGAGTACTACAACCGCAAGCATTACTACAGCATGGTGCTTCAGGTGGTGGTGGATGCCAAGGAGCAGTTCCTGGATGTGTATGCAGGCCTGTCTGGGCGGTGCTATGATACAGCCATCTTCTGGAACTCCCCCCTGGCGGCCAAGCTGGAGACGGGCTGCTTCCTCTCCTCCAGCCCCACTTCCGTGTGTGGGCATGCCGTGGGGCCGTTGCTCCTGGCCAACCAAGCATTCGTCCTGCAGCCGTGGCTGATGGTCCCCTACCGCTACCCGCGCAACGCCGTGCAGAGGACGTTCAACTACTACCACTGCCGTACCTGCCTGCCTGTGGAACGCGGCTGAAGGAGCGGTAGCACTCCCTGTTTAGCTTGCTGGACCTGCACGCTGACATCATCCTGGACGTCATTGTGTGCTGCTGCATCCTGCACAACAGCTGGGTTTGTTTCGCTTGGAAAATGGAGGCTCAGGGGAGACATGATAGAGGTGTACAAAATTATGCCTGGTGTGGAGAATGTGGATAGGGAGACATTTTTCTCCCTCTCTTTCCTTAGAATATCTGATGGGGGAGGAGTGGACTTCGGAGTGTCTAATGGAGTGTTAAGTTGTGGGTCTCTACCTATGCTCAACTTATATATTGCAAATAAATATCACTATTACAAAATGCCAATACACCTGCAAGGCCGTAATACCAAAGGAAGCCAAACCAGGATAACTGCTGGAAATTCTTAACACTAAGAGGAGTGGGGCATATGGAACAGTGCATTGAAAAGCAAACATTACCTTCACCCAAACTGTAGCGGATGCGTACATCCCAGGCATGCATCGTTTCCTTGTTCTCAAAACCCAGCATAACAACTTGCATCAAACAGATGATGGCAAGAGTATGATTCAGGCCCTCATAACAGAGCCCCGGATCCAAGCCACAGATGTCTTCCAAGGTCACGCTGCTCCGCTCCTTCAACCCTTTCAGTCGTTCTGACCGTTCCTTGTATACCAGCATGAGTAAGCAATCTGAAGATGGAAAAGTGTAATAAAGAACAATGTACATACTCACTGGGACATATCCTCAGCACTACCTAGGATTCTTATTTCTGAAATACTGGCTGTTCAGGTAATCTAGATTATAAAACATTACAAAAAGGTACAACACACAACATCAAACACAGAAAAGAAAGATTTGCAGGTACTATACTTCTAAATGGTTCAGGTGAGCAACATTGTCATGTATTATAAAGAAAGATACCTACCCCCTAGGGTGACCATATGAAGAGGAGGACAGGGCTTCTGAATTGAAAAGGTGTCATTTGTATGCATGGAGTACCTGGTGAACTCCCTCTTCATCACCACAGTTAAAGCTGCAGAAGCCCTGCCCTCTTGACCAGATACAAAAGAGGGAAGGGTCCTGCAGCTTTAATGGTTGTGATGAAGAGGGAATTTCACCAGATGCTGCATGCATACAAATGACACCTGCTGAAATTTTCAATACAACTGTTAAAGACACAGGAGCCCTGTCCTTCTTTTCATGTGGTCACAAGAATCATAGTGCAATCTGACTTCCTTGAAAAAAGTTAAATTCTATCATCCCACATGACTATCAGTATGAATCTACGTGTTAAAACTACATTTGCTTAGTTCTACAAGGGAAAAAACGGTCATTCTCATTATCTTTTTTCCAATTTTGTCATTACCTATGAGGAAGGGTATAACTTGTTCAAAAAGAATAGAAGAAATAGAAAGGGAGGCAGAGTTACATGTTAAAAAATACTTATCCCTGCACAGAAATACAGGACGATGAGCCTGGGAGCCTCATCGAGAGCATTTGGATTAAAATAAATGGGGCAAGGAATAAAAAGAACATGATAGTCAGAGTCTACTACCAACCACTCAATCAAGGAGAAGATGATACACGAATTGCCAGTATATCAAGGAAGTGTGATGTAGTAGTAATGGGGGACTTCAATTACCCCGATATCTGTTGGCAGCCAAATTCTGCCTAAAGTTGCCCTCCAAGAAATTCCTGACATATGTGGCTGATAACTTTCTTCTACAGAAAGTAGAGGAAGGAACTAGAGGAACAGCTATCCTTGACTTGATGCTGACTGATAAGGAGGACTTAGTGGATAAAGTGGCAGTTACAGGAACTCTAGGGGAAAGTGACCACGTCCTACTTGAGTTCTTGATTTTGAAGGAAGCAAAAGCTGAGTGTAGCCATATGCATACTCTAGATTTTAGGAAAGACGATTTTAATAAACTCAGAACTATGATAAGTAAGGTCCCATTGCAAGTGACCCTAATGAAAAAAGGAGTCCAAGATGGATGGGAGTTTTTTAAAAGGGAAATTTTAAAGGCACAATTACAAACAATTTCAACTGTGGAAAACAGATAGATGGCAACAGAAGAAACCAATATGGCTCCACAAAAAAATTAGAAATTATCTGAAAACAAAAAAGGACATAGGTCATTATCACACCAGTGGTTTTAAGCACACCTACCTCGGCTTTGCTCCACTTCTTCAGCACTGGGTTCGCATGATGTTGTCCCTCTCCTGCTACTCTCTCGCCCTGAGGTTGCAGGTTTTAGTTCCTGTTTCGATTAATCTCTCAACTGGCAAAGTCCAACAAAGGCAAAGTTCAATAGGCCAAGCTGAGGTATCGCAGCTATACTGACTATATGTGATTCAAAATGCTACACTCGGTTATGAAATGGAGGGGGAAGCCGCAGAAGCAACCCGGGGAAAAATAGTAGGTGTGATAAAATCCATATAGGAAGTGGAAGCAAGGCCGGGGTACAAAGAAGAGTACAGACAAGTAGCACAGAACTGCAGGGATGACGTAAGGAATGCTAAAAGCAACAAAAAAGCTTTCTTCAGGTACATGTATAGTAAGGCAGAGAAAAGAAATGGTGGTTCAACTGCTCAATAAGGATTGCAAATTGATAACAGATGACAAAGAAAAGGCCAAAGTGCTCAATTCCTACTTTGGCTCAGTCTTCTACCAAACATGAGTCTATGATCCTCCTGGCAAAAATCAGTACATGCTGAAGGGACAGGATTGCAGTTTGAGATTGATAACAAATGGTCAAGGAACACCTAACTTCTTTGAACAAGTTCAAATCTCCAGAGCATGACGAACTGCATCCTAGAGTAATAAAGGAGCTGGCAGAAGAACTCTCAGGACCACTGTCAATTATCTTTGCAAAATCATGTGAGACTTGTGAAGTGCTGGATGACTGGAGGAGGGCTAATGTTGTCCATATCTTCAAAAAGAAGGAACCTGGGAACTATAGACCGGTCAGTCTGATATCCATCCCTGGCAAATTTTGGAGCAGATTAAAAACACGTACATCTGTAGCCACCTTGAGAACAACGCAGTGATTACTAGAAGCCAGTCTGGATTGGTCAAGAACAAATCCTGCCAGACTAATCTGATATAATTCTTTGATTGGGAAACCTCCCTTGTAGACTGTGGGAATGCTGTGAACATAAGATATCTTGACTTCAGCAAAGTTTTTGACAAGTAGCCCATGACATTCTGATCAGCAAACTAGCTAAAAGTGGGCTAAAAGTGGGCTAAATGGAACAACTATTAGGTGGATCCACAGTTGGCTACAGAATCTGACTCAAGGAGTGCTTATCAATGGTACCTTCTCAAACTGGGAGGAGGTAATGAGTGGGGTATCGCAAGGCTCGGCCCTCGGCCCAGTGATCTTCATTTATTCATGATTTGTACGAGGGGTGCAGGGAATGCTTATCAAATTTGTAGATGACACAAAATTGGGTGAGGTAGCTAATACCCTGGAAGATAGAAACAAACTTCTAAGTAATCTTGATAGACTGGAGCACAGTGCTGAAAACAACAGAATGAAATTTAATAGGAATAAATGCCAAGTTCTAGACCTAGGGAAAAGAAACCAAATGCACAGTTACAAGATGGGGGATACTTGGCTAAGCGATACGACAAGCGAGAAGGATCTTGGAATTGTTGTAGATCACAGGTTGAATATGAGCCAATAGTGTGCTGTGTCTGCAAAAAAAGCAAATACTATTTTGGGCTGCATTAGCTTCCAAATCACATGAGGTACTGGTTCCCCTCTTTTGGGCACTGGTTAGGCCTCATCTTGAGTATTGCGTCCAGTTCTGGGCACCACACTTCAAGAAGGATGCAGACAATCTGGAGCGTGTTCAGAGGAGGGCAACGAGGATGATTAGGGCTCTGGAAACAAAGCCCTATGAGGAGAGATTGAAAGAACTGGGCATGTTTAGCCTGGAGAAGACAAGGTTGAGGGGGACATGATAGCACTCTTCAAATACTTGAAAGGTTGTCACACAGAGGAGGGCCAGGATCTCTTCTCAATCATCCCAGAATGCAGGACACAGAATAATGGGCTCAAGTTGCAGGAAGCCAGATTCCAACTGGACATCAGGCAAGACTTCCTGACTGTTAGAGCAATATGACAATGGAACCAATGACCTAGGGAGGACATGGGCTCTCCCACACTAGAGGCCTTCAAGATGCAGCTGGACAGCTGTCTTTCAGGTATACTGTCTGTGTTTGCTGGCTGGAACAAAGATTTATTGCTGTTAATTGCGGAGCCGAGCCAGAGAAGCAGCAGCTGTGGTTTTCAATGTCTTCTTGGCAGAGTTCAAAGCACGGCACTCAGAGGTCATAACAGAGCAAGGGAGTTCTAGAGCGACTGTTCTAGACCTTATAAGTCCTAACCTGACATCAGGTGCTGGCAATCATCCCTGTAACTTCCCTGAAGCTGATCTCTTACTTTCTGGAGCCTACGCTCAGCTGGGGATCGGAGGAGCCTCGTCATCCCTTTCCTCACTGTCTGAGTCTCTTAATGGGGCATCAGCCAGGTCTTGCCTGCTTTCTGAGAGTAAGGGCTCCTGTTCCACTAGTCCTTTCCCCAGGCTCTGTGGGATTTTGCTCTTCCCCTTCCTCCTCTGATGATGAGGACTCTGGAGAAGGCATGACATATGCTTTAAGGCGGATTCCTGCATTCAGCAGGGGGTTGGACTTGATGGCCTTATAGGCCCCTTCCATCTCTACTATTCTATGAGTCTATTCTATGATTCTATGAGGAAGGAGGAAATAAATCTTCCTTATCTCACATGCTGCTACTGAAGTATTAGAGTTAGCATTTATTTATTTTCATTTTTTAAATGCATAAGCCACCTTTCGATGGCACAGTCCTTAAAGAGGCTGCCAATAAAAGAGTTAACAAAATGTAACAGCTTGCACAAAAGATTCCTCAAGAGTAAAGGCCTCCTCATGAATAGGATTTTTACCAAAGGTCTATGATGAGCTACAGCTGAGCTTTGGGTGGGGCTCTTGAAGCTCAGGCTACAGAAGCTTTGGGTTTCAATCTCGCCATTGCTGGAGCAAAATATTTCTACCAACTCCAGTGTTTTGTACCCTTTTCCACTCTGTGACAAAACCTTTGTGCTACTTACCCTTGGGCTCCGGCTTGACTCTGCTTCTTGGACTGCATTTTGGATCTGACTGGTTACCTATGTTTAGAACTTAGCTGCTCTTCAGGGTTCTCTCTTGGTACTCTGCCTCTTACCTGGAAAAACTGTGCCTTTGATCATTGCCTGTTTACTAATACTTCCGCCTGGAACTGTGCTATTGCTAGACTCAGATCTCTCTACAAGGCAAGGGCCCAAAGGGTCATAAGGTCCATCCTTGCCGATCGCTAAGACTCTCCACTCACCACTGCCACCTGTTCCCTGGAAAGCCATGGTGGCAGGAGAAAGTGGCTGGCATGGCTCTTCAGACAGCTGGACAGACCCAAATGGCTGGCTCTGATGGGATCCTTCCTCAGAGCCAGGCATTGTTGGAGATGGGAGAGATATCTCAGGAGATTGCCTGTGCCACAGGCAATCTCATGGGACACCTGTTCTCCAGAGTAGCTGCCTCTCCCATTAAGCCAGAGCTAATAGAGGATGGATGACTGCTCTGGAGGTGAGGAGAGACCAACCACACCACAGGCAATCTGCTTGGACACCTCTTCAGTCTCCACAATGCCTGGTTCTAGGGAATGACCCCATCAGAGCCAGGTTTTTGGTAGCGGATAGCAGCAAGCAGAAGGGATGAGCAGTGGTGTTGAGCGGACGGCATAGGTGGTAGCAAAAGCAGGGAGGTGGAGGAAAGGGGGGCCTTTGACAGCGCCAGCCCTGTGTTCAGTACAGACAACAGAATCCATACATGATCTGCCATATTTGGGTGCCGAAAACACATTAGGATAGACTTATGTTTACCATGGCAGCCAGGAATTCCTGAGCCATACTTGTTAAGGAAGAATGGAAGTCAAAGTTTCCCAGAATTATAAATGTGGGAGCCCTTAACATCACATCAGAAACCATCTATCAGGTTAGGCAGGGGGGTATACCTGCAGAATCCCTACCCTGTCCCAGTTCCCACTAGCAAGTACCCACACTCAAAGTAGACTGTGTGTTGGATGTGGCATCAGACAAAGGAGACAACCTGTCTCTCCACTCACTGACCCTGTACTGCTCCTGTACAGAATATCTAGCTGGAAGCAACTGTGGCAAAACAGATTTACTTGCTAAGTATCCATGATGCTCATTAGGCTGGTCACCACCTTATCCTTGATTAAATAATACATTATCTGCCATTTTATTTTGTACTGACTTGGCATTAAAGAGGAGCATGACATGTATTAGTAAGCAGACCTGGAAAAAGGGAAGACTCATAAATATCTGCCCCTTCTCTTAACAGAAATATCTTCTCTTCCCTTATATCCAATTAATGGAGGATTCACTTCACTCCAAAGCACTCCCAGGGTCATAACTACTGATCTCTACCAGATACATCTGAGCCTCGAATAATAGCAAAATTGTCCCTATTCATTGATTACAATCTGTCTCATCACCAGATACCCATAAAACTGTGGGTCTAATACAGCTTTCCCCAGCCTAGATGTTTTAGAGTACAACTCCCATCATCCCACATGACTATTGTCCATATAGTTGGGACATATAGGAGCTGCGAACCAAAACATTTAGAAGGGACCAGGTTGGAGAGCAGTGACTCAGCAGCAAGAGAAGAAAGGGAGTCTTGTGGATGTCCACCTACCTACTCACAACAATACCAACCTGCTCTTGCTGTGAAGGAAAAAATCAACAAAGAATGCAATGGAAAGATATTCCATTTTCAGCTACTCATACTGAACATACACAAGTGTACTACAATATCAAAGACTCAAATATTAACTTCCCTCACTAGATGGGGAAAACATCCCAATGTGGTGTCTGTAGATACCACTGTGTCAGCAGTCACCTCCCTTGGCACCTGCCAAGTTATATTTTAATACTTTTAAAAGCAAACTCATTTAGTAAATTTATAATTACTGTATGAATAGATTAGAACTACATTAAATGACTGTTACAACATCAGAAATACAGGTCTCTATAAAACAAAACCCCAACTGTCAAGAATGGTGACTCTACTGACATGTTGGGAAACTGAGCATGTCTATCAGTAACATATATTTTAGAGCAATAATTTTAATAAGGAATGAAAGAAATTACTATGCTGGGAATCTTACAGAGGATTAAAACAAAAACATCCCCCAATGGCTTAATTGTTTCCAGACATTTTACATCTCTAGTCTTTCTATGAAAGTGTATTTATTAGATAGTTTTAAAAAATCATTGGGTGGGGGGGGAGTAAAGGCTGGGTAACAATATATAAATACTTTGTCTTAAATTCTAAAAGAAAACATTTCATAATCCAAAGCTGTTCATTTTTTTAATTTTTTTTTATTTTTCTTTTAAAAAAACAAAACCAGAATTTTCCCACGGATTTTCCCAGACCATCACATTTCTAATTCCAACAAGTCCAGTAGACCACTTGTGTGCTTGACCCTTGCCCATCGTGGCTAATTACATCAAATAAGGAGGGGACCGCTGGCTGGGTCCAGGAGGTTGTAAATGCCTCCTTGAAAGAGGGAGTGGTGCCGGTCTCGTTAAAAGAGGCGGTAATCAGACCACTCCTGAAAAAGCCTGACCTGGACCTGGAAGATGTTAACAACTATAGGCCGGTGGCAAACATTCCTTTCCTGGGCAAAGTGCTTGAACGGGTGGTTGCAGGACAACTCCAGACACTCTTGAATGAAATGGATTATCTAGATCCATTTCAATCGGGTTTCAGGTCTGGCTTTGGAACAGAAACTGCCTTGGTCGCCCTGTGGGATGACCTTTGCTGGGAAAGACAGGGGGAGTGCGACCCTGTTGGTTCTCTTGGACCTCTCAGCAGCTTTCGATACCATCAACCATGGTATCCTTCTGGATAGGTTGTCTGGGCTGGGAGTTGGAGGCACTGCGCTGCAGTGGTTCTGCTCCTACTTGGATGGCCATTTTCAGAAGGTGGTGCTGGGGGATTATTGCTCTGTGCCGTGGCATTTAAGCCATGGGGTTCCACAGGGCTCTATTTTATCCCCTATGCTGTTTAATATATACATGAAGCTACTGGGAGAGGTTATCCGGAGATATGGACTGAGATGTCATCAATATGCGGATAACACCCAGCTCTACTTCTCCTTTTCATCAAATCCAGGTGAGGCAGTGGCTGTTCTGAATTAGTGCCTGGGCACGGTAATGGACTGGATGAGGACAAGACAGAGGTACTGTTAGCGGGTGGTTCGTCTGTCCAGCGAGGTGATGTTCACCCTGTTCTGGAGGGGGTTGCACTCCAAGGATCGGGTCCATAGTTTGGGGGTGCTCTTGGATCCAGAACTGTCACTTGAGGCACAGGTGAACTCGGTGGCAAAGAGCACTTTTTACCAGCTTAGGCTGATATACCAACTGCGCTCTTATCTGGACAGAGATAGCCTAGCTACAGTTATCCATGCTCTCATAACCTCTTGTTTGGATTACTGCAATGCGTTATACATGGGGCTGCCTTTGAAAACGGTCCGGAAACTTCAGCTGGTGCAAAACAGGGCAGCCAGACTGTTAATGGGGACTGGCTAACGAGACCATATTACACCAGTTCTTTTCCAACTTCACTGGCTGCCGGTCCAGGTCCGGGTGTAATTCAAAGTGATGGTACTAACATTTAAAGCCCTAAACGGCTTGGGGCCAGGTTATCTAAAGGAACGCCTCCTCCCATATGTACCTGAGCCTCTGCCAAAGGAAGTGAGGCAGGTGGCCACTAGCAGGAGGGCTTTCTCTGCTGTGGCACCCTGGCTGTGGAATGAGCTCCCCAGAGAGGTTCACCTGGCGCCTACTTTGCACTCTTTTCGTCACCAGGTGAAGACCTTTTTATTCTCCCAGTATTTTAACAGTTAAATTAACTCAATTTTAATCCTTGCTGTTTTCAATTTGTATTTTAATCTGTATTAATTCTTGCTGCTTGGTTTTATTCTGGTTGTGTTTTTATATTGTATGTTATTTTGTGTTTTTAGATTGTGGTTTGTTTTATATATTTTTAAATGATTTCATGGTTTTAATTTTTGTGAACTGCCCAGAGAGCTTTGGCTATAGGGCGGTATAAAAATGCAATAAATAAATAAATAGTCAATTTTCTTGAAAGTGAGCCTTTTCATCTTCAAGTAAGATCGCCAGTGAAATAATTGTATTTCCATCCTTAATATGCATTGCACATGAATTTCAGTCTCATATAGCTTAATTTTAATACATTTGTATGAAATGTATAGAAAGTACACCCAAAGAGTTGCATTTAAATATAGACATTACCATTGCTGATAGCATATAGAGATCCCCATTTATAAATACAATTCCATTGTTCCAAAGAAATATTTGGAGTACATATTGGGCACAATCCAGCAAACGTTAAGCACATTTAAATTCCATTTATTTTAATGGAAGATTAATATAATTTTCAACTCACACAATGGGCTTAAATGTGTTTATATCACATATTTTATGTGTTATACCTTTCTGAGCTGTGCCCATTCTGTATTTGCACATTACAATACTAGATTGGATTCTCCAAAATTCTTAAGTTCATTATACTTGTTTCAAACTTTGAACTGTATAGATACTTTTCATCCTATAAATGTTATACATGATTTTATATACAATTTGGACTAAATTCCATATCAAAGCGCCCTGTCTGAGATCTAAATTGGCATGAAGAGGAATATGCATGCAGTGCTTAAAAACAGCAACAGAGATTTTATAAGGTAAAAAGAAAGAGAGGTTCTGCCCACAAACTAACAGATGCAAAAGTTATCTAGAAGAGGCAAGCAGGGTAGCAGAATGAAGTAACAACAACCGGGGAGGAAAGGCTGAAGCAGAGACGGAAGTTTTCAGTTGCTGTTCAAATACAAAGAAAATAAGTGTAACAGTAATTGCGTTTGCTGGAAGCTGAAACAGGGCTTGTATATAGACAGTTTAGCTGGTGCTTAACATTGCATGACCAGACCGTGAGAGGACCCAGCCTAACAACTACTATACGTAAATGCCTGTACTTAAATGCCATATTTCAAAATTAAATCAACGATTTGATAGTATATAGGAAGTCCAGTGGATTCACGCAGAGCTCCAAAGCCGCCACGAGGACGCCTTTGCTTGTCTGCCCCAAATGCAACGCAGTCTTTCTCCCGCCTCCAGTAGCCTCTTTCTATATTTAGTGCCCCACCCCCACCCCTCTCACAAGACGGGAGGGAAAAGGAGACCTCGGCGAGATGGGCAAGGGCAGCGATGTGCCGTGTGCGTGTGCGCGTGGGGGGGACATATTAAAGACCCCTTTTCTTCTTCCTCCTCCTCCTCCTCCTCCTCCTCCTCCTCCCGGCTCACTTTGGAGAACCACAATCATCTCTTCCTCTCCTCGTAGTTTTTCTAACGGCGCCCAGGCACACGGAGCCCTCTCGTCCTTGCTCTCTCCCTCCTTGCTACCTCGGGCGTTTCCCCTTTTCTCACGAAGGGACTATTCGCCCCCCCACTTGCAAGCCCCTGGACTCACCTGCAACCGGGGAAGGTTTGCGCAGGACCACCCATCTGTTCTTCCACTGTGGGGGGGGGGGAGGGGGGGAGAGAGAGAGAGAGAGAGCGTCGGTGGGGGGAAGACGCGCGCGCTCCCTTTTCCCTCACCCACCCCGACCCACCCCGCTCGCGGAGGGAAATGCCCGCTCCCGCACCACCCCGGAGAAAGTAGAAGGCGGCAGCACCGGCCCGGCCCGGCCCGTCTCGCGTTGGAGACCTTTTTCCCGTCCCTCCACTTGAGCTGGCCCTCCACCACGGCCGCGGAATCCGTCATCTTCAGTCATGATTTCCGACAGCTGCTGCTGCTGCTGCTCGCTTGGCTGAGCTGCTGCGGGGTCACTTTCAAAATAGCTTCATTGGGTTACTGCTGCCAATGAAACGGGGGGGGGGGGCAAGGAAGGGGGAAAGGGAGCGCGCAGGAAGCAGGCGGATCAGCTGCTCCGCTGACAGGGGGAATGGCAATGGGGAATTGGGCCTTGGCCGGGGCAGCCCCTGTCTGCTCACACACGCTCCTCCTAGCCCTGTAGTTATTTATGTATTTATGTATTGCATTCCTGCATTCCTTCGTTACTGGCTACATAGATGGTGCTGTCAGGATATCTTTGGTTTGTTTATTTATTTGTTTATTGCAATTCTATACTGCCCAATAGCTGAAAATCTCTAGGCGGGTCACAAAAATTAAAACCACAAAGCACAACTTGAAGTATAAGACTTAAACCACAATATAAAACACGCTATAAAAGTACAATATAAAGTACAATCTGAATGCAGAGATTTTAAAATACAACTGTAAAATGCAGATTTAAAACAGCAAAGTTAAAAGACTAAGATGACAAAACATTAAAATACTGGGGGGGGGGGAGGTCTTCACCTGGTGTCAAAAAGAGTATAAAGTAGTGCCAGGTGCTGAACAGCTCATTTCACTGCTGGGGTGCCACAGCAGAGAAGGCCCTCCACCTGGTAGCCACCTGCCTCACTTCCGTTGGCAGGAGCTCATAGAGAAGGACCCCTGAAGATGATTTTAGGGTCTGGGCAGGTACATATGGGAAGAGGCATTCCTTCAGATAACCTGGCCCCAAGCCATTTAGGGCTTGAATGTTAATACCAGCACTTTGAATTGGACTGGCAGCCAGTGAAGTTGGAAAAGTACTGGCGTAATGTTATCTTGTTGGCCAGTCCCCTGTGAATAATCTTGCTGCCGTTTTGTACCAGCTGAAGTTCCCAGACCGTTTTCAAAGGTTGCCCCCCCCCCCCGTATAATGCATTGCAGTAATCCAGATGAGATGTTATCAGAGCATGGATACCTGTAGTTAAACTATCTCTGTCCAGATTAGGGTGCAGTTGGTATATCAGCCTAAGCTGCTAAAAGATGCTCCTTGCCACTGATTCCACCTGTGCCTCAAGTGACAGTTCTATGCTTTAAGGTGGATTCCTGCATTGAGCAGGGGGTTGGACTCAATGGCCTTATAGGCCCCTTCCAACTCTACTGTTCTATGATTCTGGTTCCAAAAACACCCCCTAAACTACAAACCAAATCCTTTAGTGGGAGTGCAACTTCCTCCAGAACAGGTTGAACATCACCTAGCCGGACAGACGAACCACCCACTAATGATTAAGTCTCAGTTTATTGGCCCTCATCCAGTCCATTACTGTACCCAGGCACTGATTCAGAACAGCCACTGCCTCACCTGGATTTGATGAAAAGGAGAGGTAGAACTGGTTGTCATCCGCATATTGATGGCACCTCAACCCACATCTCCAGATAACCTCTCCCAGTGGCTTCATGTAAATGTTGAACAGCATAGGTGATAAAATAGAGCCCTGTGGAACCCCATGGCCTAGATGCCATGGCACACAACAATAATCCCCCAGCACCACCTTCTAGAATCGGCCATCCAAGTAGGAGCAGAAATATATAGTGTAAGTAGTGTGTATAATAAGTAGTGTCTAATAACTTTGTTGTTTATTCAGTATGGAATAATGGAATTAACTTTTGTAGGTAAGTGATAAACAGAAGAGTCATGAATTGAGAAACGTAAGATTTTGTAAGAAAAAAGACAAGCATAGATTTATAATAAACATTAAAATGAATGAAAGATAGCTTTGATAATTATTGGCGTCATTTTTATGCCTATACTTCTTTAGAAGAACCGATTTCAGCTCCCGTGTTCACTTGAATGGATTATTCTGGGCGCCCCCTTTGAGGGAGGTGATGGCTCCTTACACTGCAATGGGTCCGCGCGTGAATGTCAAGAAGGGATTATTATTAGCGTGTGGGGAGGGGGGGCAGAGGTCCCTTCTTCTTGCCCTCTGTCCCTTTACAGAGAAATGGGCGTAAATTGAGACCGTCTTTAAAGCAGCAAGAGGGAAAGTACGCGGCGGCGGCAGACGGTGGTTGGGAGGGGGAGGGGGAGGGGGAGGGGGAGGGGGAGGGGGAGGGGGAAGAAGAAGAAGAAGAAGAAGAAGAAGAAGAAGAAGAAGAAGAAGAAATAATAGTGGTTGTGAGGTTTTCTTAGGACGGCGAAGAGGGTCACAGAGGAAGAAGGAAGCGGCTTTTGCTGAGCTGAGAGTTCTGCCCAAGCAGCATATTGGGACAGACCCTACTGGGTTATTTGTTTTTGAGGCAGGAACATTTCTGTTTTTTTGTTTTGTTTTTTAATGTGGGCTTTCAGGCAAAGCGCCGCTATTCTCTCCCCCCCCTCCCCCGGCCCCGCTTACAACCTCGTAAAGCAAGGACTTAATTTCCCAACGTGCCTCACGCTTTGGAGTGTCCGTGAAATGGCATGATGGGAGTTGTAGTTTTTCAAAACTCTATGGTCTTTCCGACAACGCCAGTTTGTCGGACCAGCTGAGGACAAGTGACTGACAGCCCGCGTTGACCAGTGGCTGATGAGCCTGCAGGAGGGCGGGCAGGCCGGCGGGAGGGCGTCTCCTTGGTAACTCACCCGCAACGCGAAAGCCAAGACGACGGTGGAGCCGAAGAGGTGAGAGCGAGAACGCTGGCAGGGCCTGTTCTGGTGGAAGAGCTGGGATCCCTGGCGTGGGGTGGGGGGCTTTGAGTCTGTTGCCGTCCAAGCTAAGGCGCTAGTCCTCTCTCTCTCTCTCTCTCTCTCTCTCTCTGCTTGGGAGAGGAGAGGGCGTGGGGGGGGGGCGCCCCCCATCTCTCCCTCGTACGACGCGATCCCAGGCCTTTCGGTCCCATGGGCCTTTCCCTCCCTAACCCGAATGTGGCGGCTTGGGGGGTGAGGGAGGGATCGGGGCTCTGTCCGCGGATGGGAGGCGATGTCCGGTTTGACTGGGAGTCTCTGAGGAGGAGGAGGAGGAGGAGGAGGGGGCTCGAGTGGCTGAGGCGGGGTCGGGCCTCCTGGACACGCTGGCCCACTTTCACCGCTAGATTGTTCAAACGGGCCTTGGTACCTGTCCCGAGAGGAGGGCGCCGAGGAGTGAGTTGCGCGTCCCCTACTACCAGCCGTTCCACGCTCTTCCCCGGGTGTTTCGGGCGGGGCCGCTGCAGTTTGTGATTGTTGTACCCGGGTGCTTACTACTGCCTCAGGCACGACGCAAGGGATAAAGAATAAGCGTGCTGTTAAGCACACTAGCGATAAACATGCAGTGAGTCCCTCCACGGATCTCTATTAGAAACCAGTAGTATTTATCTTTCTCATGAGGAATCAGAACCAGTGGAGGCTGAGCAGTGAAGTAGTCAGGTTTGCCCAGAACACCAGATTATTCAAGCATTGTGAAATCCCAAACAGCTTGTGAATTTCTCTGAACCAGGGATGTGGGGCAGTAAATTGTCCAAACCGAAGATTTTCCTGTGCTTTTCCTGTGGAAAATGTTCCATTTATTTAATTCATTAGCAACAGTGAATGGATATCAATTGCAAATACAATATTAAAGAAACTTAACAGTTTCAAAGTTGTAAATGAGTGGTTGTGTGTTTATCATGCACAGTTCTTCAGGTTGCTAAAATGTATTAGTGTGTCAATAGTTTGCAGGACCTTTCCCCCGCCTTAAGTTTAAACAATGTAAGGCAAGTACATGCTATTGTCTTAATTTTTTTACAAGTATTCCAATAAAAAAATCTACATTATATAACATTCAAATCACATTAAGTGTGCTTTAGTTATTTTAAAAAAATATATGGTGTATTGGGACAAAAATATAATGGGGTACTTGTTTACTAAATACAAGTAAAATCAACATACTAAATTAAGGGTGCAATCCTATGGGATCCCCCTTGGTCCTTGTAAGGTTCCAAACTCAGAAGCATATGAGTGAGTATCCAGTGCATAGTGGGAAGTATGGCAGAGGAGTTCATCACCTCTGCCGTGCCTCCCACTCTGCGTTTCGGCTAGAACTTTTTTTTGCCCATCTAGCTGAGAGATTGGGGAGGAGGCTGGAGGATCCTTTATAAAGCTAGCCTCCTCAGTTCCCTTTCCTTCCTACCCACAGAAACACCTGCTTTGGCGACCTTAGAGAGGCAGGTGGCATGGTTCTCTCTGTGCCGGTTGCAAAGGGAAGGGGGCAGAGAGATTTGACTTCTGGGTCTGAGGTTGGAGCACTGGGGCCAAGGTCGGATCCAGCAATCTGAAATCTCCTATGCCCTCCCCCTCTCTAGGAGCAATAGGATTGCTCCTCAGATCACTAGGCATCAGAAAATTTTCCATGACAAACAAAAATTCCAATGCATATCACCCTATGCAAATTAGGTTAGTTTCATAGAGTAATTTGCATTGTTTGCTCCTATATAGCAAAATGTATATGCTCACACATTCAGGAGAGTGTCATTTATGAGATGGAATTGAATAATGTGTGGCCCAAAAGTTTTTTGGGCTAAAGACATTGTGAAGTGCTTGTACTCACAGTAATTATAGCCAAAATTTGTAGAAAAGACTAGGTAATTGATGCTGTGCTCCCCACAATTAAACTTTGGGCCATCACAATCCAAAATTTTCCAGAAAGTCCACATCACTACTGACTGTAACAGAGTGCCATATCTGGTGTGATGTATTTGGTAAATAATTTTCACCTGAATAACAAATTTTGATTCACTTGTATGCTGCTGAGGATCAAGGAAATATCTGAAAATATCAAGGAAAGGGATTTGGGGTCTAGAGATACAAAATTTCCAAAAAATTTGAAGCCATGGGGGAAAAGGTTTTGGATTTTTGGGGAGGGGGGAGGGATGGAAATTTTGGGGGGAAATGAAAAATAAGCAAGAGGTCACCACTGCTGGTGACCTCTTGAACTTGGTGCTACCTTTCCTAACCTGTGGTATACATTTTAGCTGAGCTTTTATTATTGTGGTTTTAAGTAACCTCCAAGCATTTTGAAGGGATTTAACCCTCTTGTCTCCCCTTTCAACTTCCTTTTCAGCACTGCCCTTATCGTAGAGAAGTTTCCTCCTTTGAAGCCAAATGTGACTGTGTTGGACTTCCTGGGCAATTTTCCATTCATATATTAATCCTAGTAGCATTGTGGTCACTATTTCCAAGTGGCTCAACATTTACATCTCGTACTAGATCCTGGGTGACATAATTTAGGATTAAATCCAGGATCGCCTCCCCCCTGGTCAGCTGTTCTCTAGAGCACAGTCATTTAGGGCATGAAGAAATTTAATGTCTTTATAGAGCCTGGAATATGTATGCATTCATCCAGCCAGCCAATGTTGGGGTAATTATGGTCACCCATTATTACAATACTTCCTCGTTGCAGGGCTCCATGATTTCGTTACCGATCTCAAGGTCAACTTGAGCATTCTGGTTTGGGGGACGATAGCATGTTCCCAGCACTAAATTAGTTTTGGAGCCCAGTATTGCCAGCCATAGTGCTTCTGTGGAAGAGAATGCCCCATTTAGGTGTTCTAGCACTCAATATTATACTTACGCCTTTACCCATCCCTCCTGTAGAGTTTATATCCATAGATGACCGTATCCCACTGATTTTCTCCATTCTACCAGGTTTCTGTAATGCACACTATGTGTAGTTTCTCATTTAAAACAAAGCACTAAAACTCTACTATTTTGACTCTGAGGCTTGTAGCATAACACCTATGCATGGTGTCCCTCCCCAGATGTCTCTGGCTGTGCATCTTTTACTATAGCACTTAGCTGTCTTTAATTATATGTTCTACCATATACTCATGTCTATTTTCTCTTCTTCTACATTTGGACAATCAAAAACATTTTCATCTTCATACCCTTGGGATGATTTGACCCAAACCGGGGTGGATGGGTAGCGGACCATAGGGAGTGGCTTCATTCCTGTTTGTGTGGCAAGCCTACTTGTCATTCTAGGCACATCTGAACAGGCCGTAGGTGTCTAATAGTCAAACCTCCCACTACCAGAAGCTCCCCTCCCTGTGGAGACGCATCCTTGGTGTGAGAAGATATTTGTTCATCTTGCGAGGAATGAGTCTCTTCTAAGGTATCATTTCCCTCTTCCTCAGGATGATGCTGTCCTTTCCTGAGATTTGCATCCTCCATGACTGCAGAGGAGCTATCAGCCTAAAGATCTCATCAGCCAACTTCTCTGCCTCTCTTAGCTTCATAGAGATGTAAAATTTCCGGAAATTTTGAAGCCATGGGAACAAATGGGATTTTTTCCAGGGGGTTTCAGGAAAAAATGATTTTTTTGGGAAATATTGAAAAAGATGCAATACTAGCACTTTTTACAGATTGAAAGTCACTTTGTTACTTTAGGAACATAAAATATAATTATGTACAAGTTGGTTTGGCATAAAATTATCACATTTGGTATATTCAAAGTACAGTGTATTCAAACAATTATTACAAATTGAATTTACTTTATTACTTTATTAAATTTTCACTTTTTTTGGTAACAAATGGAGCTATAAGATCCTGAACTGTAAGGAGCACCTGAACTGTAAAGGACCTCTTTGGTTTTGCCAATTTATGAGGGCATACAAAAATGTTTTTTTTAAAAAAACCAGAAGAAACCATCAACATTCATAACAAAGAAAATTATGTCTCTGCTAGTCCTCCACAGTGTCAAGCAGATATAAAGCACCCGTTCCCATAAAAAGAACTGAGAAAAAAAGGTGGGGGGGGGCAAGATTCAATGAATAGACATTAAATTTAATCAGACTCCTTTTCTGAGCTATAGCTATCACTATCAGTTTCAGTCTCTGCTTCTGCTTCGTTATGTTTGTCATCATCTCAGTTATTGTGGACTTCTAAAAACTGAAGTTTTGCCCGGATTGAAACAAGCTTTTCTCCCTTTCTCAAAATACCAGAACCCAGGGTTATCCCATGAAGTTGATTGGTGGGAGATTCAGGACAAATAAAAAGAAGTACTTCTTCACACAGTGCATAGTAGTGATGGCTACCAATTTGGTTGGCTTTAAAAGGGGGGTTGATAAATTCCTGGAGGAGAAGGCTATCAAGGGCTACTAGCCTTGGTGGTTATGTGCTACCTCCAGTATCAGAGGAAGTAAGCCCATGTGCACCAGTTCCTGTGTAACATGGGTGGGAGGGTGCTGTTGCACCATGTCCTGCTTTGATGGCACCTGGTCGACAGCTGGTTGGCTACCGTGTAAAGAGAGTGCTGGAGTAGATGGACCCTCAGTCTGATCCAGCATCAGGGCTCTTCTTATGTTCTTATCAGTAAATTCTTTGTGGATGCTGCATTGTATCACATTTGTCGCAACTTCTGTAGGCGTGATAAGCAGTGGGCTGAATCCATTGTTGAGGGGGAGCAAGATTGGGCTCCTTGTTCCCCCATCTTTTTGATTTCTATAAAGGATGTTGGGGATGTGGCACCAAGACCAGACCACGAAAAAAAGGAAGGCTGCAGTTGTACTTATAAACAATGGAAAGTGCCAAAGCATACAACTGCATCAATAGAAAACAATACAATTTTATCTCACTATGTGTAGTTATACAACCCCTAGTCAAAGGACTGAAATACTTTCTACTTTTTAACAAATAATTAACATAGGTATTTTATATCAGTTTATATCTTTTTATACCATGTCATCCAACACAAGTCTAGAAGTCATATGTGACTGCTAGCACCTAGCTTTCCTGGTCCCAATATTTAGAGTAGCAATTAGAATTCACCTGCTGCTATCACAACCAGTCAAATAATAGGACAATAGGCAAAACATAACAAGTTTTTAGTACACATTCATGAATAAACTGGGTGATAACATCCCACGTCAATTCACATAAAATAATAATACAACAAATTATCTACACAAATAATGTCCCTCTAATAATAATTGTTGACAGGAATCCAGATAAGTCTCGTTTCGAGGTCACTTCGTCAGATATGTTAGCTTTATTTTGCATCTGTTGAAGGATAAACATAAATATAGAGCAAATATATTCACTATCCCAAACTATATATGTATTCACTAACCCAGATACATTATCACGTATAATAAAATAACTCACCCCCAAGTAAGAGCAATAACCGTGGGAGTAAAAAGAGAAAGCAAGTCTCTTAATTATTTGGGGGAAAGCCCTCCTTCTCTAGTAATACAATCTGTATAATGTAAAAAGTTATTGTAATTAATTACTGAGTTTAGCAGAAATAACTCCCATAGAAAGATTACAAACTACAGACAACATTCACAGACCTTATGTCCCGGCAAGGAAAAGTATGCTTCAAGCTGACAACCAATTCATCACATGTATTAGCCCCAGCTGAATATATAATGGAGCATCAGGTAGACTTTGCAACAGGAGAGACCTGACATCATCCCTAACAAACAGGCTAATGATGGGGCTGTTCTAATTGCTGATCCCTATCTAGCAAGTAAAGAAGAGAATTCCAGGCTGACATTCAGACCTTGTGGTTGTACTGTATTCAATTTAAAGATCCACTCTGCTTCTTTCCTTAGCAGTAACTTCTCATGATCATTCCAATTGTATTTATGTGGGTAAACCCTTTCCAAAACCCAAAATCGAAAATCATCATACCCATGGGCCTTATCTGTAAAATGTTGCACAAGAGGTTCATCCATTATCTGATGTTTCAATTTAGAACGATGTTCAGAGATACTATGTGTTGTGATGCTTCATACAGTCTTTCCAGTATAGAGCAGTCCACAGGGGCAAATAATCAGGTAAATCACCCATTTAGTTGCACAGTTGGAAAAATGGTGTAATTTAAAAAGACGATGGTCCCCTGGATGCTCAGAAATCTTGGTCTGTAGCGATAATGGACATATGGAGCAACCTTTCGCATCTAAAGTGGCCAGTAACAGAGCTGGATATAATGTGAGGTGGATCAATGTCCGTGTGGACCAGCAAGAAAGTAAGAGTTCCTTTTAAGCCCGAGGTTTACACGATTATATGTAATGCAGAGATCATTCCATTTTATCAGCATGTATTCTTTTATAAATGTTATATCGATGACATATTCTTAGTATTTTCCCATGTACATGTGGTCAAGGACTTTTTCAAATGGATAAATACTATCCATGATAGTATTAAATTTTCCATACACATGGATAAACATCAGATTCCATTTTTGGATATGGTAATATACCAAAAATAACATAAACTGTACTTCAAGTCATACACTAAAGCCACAGATACAAACTCACTTTTACATTTTTCATCTTATCACTCACCACAGTTATGCAATAACTTACCATAGGACAATACCTCAGGCTTAAAAGGAACTCTTCCTTTCCAGAGGAATATACACATACAAGAATGATATGAGACGGCAACTAATTGAGAGAGGATATCCCAACAACATAATTAAACAGGCAGAAAGGAGAGTAGATTTACTACCATGACAGGCGCTGTTACATGATCGGGAGCCAGACTTACATGTGCCCTTACGTATTCCAGTATGATCCATCCTATTATTAATATAATTCAGAGACCCTGGCATGTTGTGGAAGATCTACCTGAGTGCAGCCACATACCTTTTTCCAGCCTTAAACATACTAGGAATCTTCGGGACTTGCTGGTCCACACGGACATTGGGACCAGGAAAGCTAGGTGCTAGCAGTCACATATGACTTCTAGACTCGTGTTGGATGACATGGTATAAAAAGATATAAACTGATATAAAATACAATGTTAATTATTTGTTAAAAAGTAAAAAGTATTTCAGTCCTTTGACTAGGGGTTGTATAACTACACACAGTGAGATAAAATTGTATTGTTTTCTATTGATGCAGTTGTGTGCTTTGGCACTTTCCATTGTTTACCAAGACCAGACCAGCATGGGAGCTGTCCGGGGTGATGGAAAGGGGTTCACATTAGCGGACCACACCATGGTGGCCCTGTCATTCCTGGCATATAGGCCAGGAAGAAGAATCATTCAGCAGGCATGCTGGTCGATGACAGGATCCATGCTCTATGCTGCAACCATGCTGTTCAACATATATATGATGCCACTGGCTGAGATCATTAGGAGTTTGGGGGTTGGATGATACTCAGCTCTGTGTCTCCTTGTCGTTGGAATCACCTGGGGTGGTGAAGGTGCTGGTCGAGGCTGTAATGGGCAGGATGAGGGTTAATAAACTGAAGCTGAATCCTGATAAGACGGAAGCTCTGTGGATTGATGGTTCCGAAGTCCGGGAATTGGGTAAACAACCTGTTTTGGATGGGGCTGCACTCCCTCTGAAGGAGCAGGTGCATAGCTTGGGAGTACTCCTAGATCCACCCTTGTCACTGGAGACTCAGGTGGACTCCGTGGCCTGGAATACTTGGGGTTTGGGGTCAGCTTCGGCTGATCCGCCAGCTACAGCCTTTCCTGGACGGGTAATCTAGTCACAGTAATGCATGCACTGGTAACTTTTCGATTTGACTACTGTAATGCATTCTACGTGGGGCTGCCTTTGAAGATGACTCGGAAGTTGCAGCTAGTGCAAAATGCAGCAGCTAGACTGCTGACCGGTGCATCCCACAAAGACTGGCTACCTATATGCTTCTGGATGGAATTCAAGGTGTTGGTAATGACATTTAAAGCCCTAAATAGCTTGGGACCTCGATATTTGAGTGAGCGCCTCTCCCTATATATGCCTGGCCGAGAATTGAGATCTGTTGGAGAAGCCCTCCTCCGCATCCCACCAACGCGAGACATACACTACGGTGGGACATGGGAGAGGGCTTTCTTTTTGCGGTTCCCTTGCTGTAAAATGCCTTCGCCTTGGAGGCCCAACTGGCGCCGGCACTGGCTTCATTTCGGCACCAAGTTAAGACATGGCTTTTTAACAAAGTCTTTGATGGCTAAAATTGGTTTTTACTGGTTTTAGCTTGATTAATGGTTTAATAAGTTTTTATCTGTGTATATTTATTGTTTTATATTCTTTGTATGATTTATCTACGTTGCCCTGAGATCCTTGTGGGATATAAATGATTTAATTAATTAATTAATTAATTAAATAAGCCAAGCCTATTGAAATCAGTCAATAAAGTTGTGGCCAAATTTATTATCCCAGCTATGTCTATGTGTCTAATTTGTTCTTGTCCCTTTGCCAACCGGACCCACCTAAGCGCTGGCCACACAATAAGAAACTAGAAATGGGTGAACAACTCACCTGTCATTTGGAAATAAGACAAGACATCTCTCCCAAACTCAGGAAATAATTCAGCTGATTTGAAAGTTAATCTGAACCTTCCATCCTTTCCTAACTCCGCAACTATCCTTCCCTTAAACATCTGCAAATGACAAACTTTTGCATGGCTCACCTGGCCATGTAAAAAGTGTTATTTGCAGCCAGGAATTGTGAAAGCTTGCAAACTTCCATGATCGCTGGTGGCAAATGACAGCCTTGTGACCCAGGAAAAGTCATGGTGGCAGAACTGTCATTTGCAGCCTGAGGTCAGGGCTGCTTGCTAGTACCCATGATCTCAGGCTGCAAAGAAGCTTCAGGCTGGCCCTATCATTAGGCAGAATGAGGCAGTCACTTCAGGTGGCAGATGCTGGGTGGCATCAGAAAAATGTCAGAGGAGAGAGCTGTGGGCCATGTGGCTTGTTTTGCACTGTCAAAGCTAGTCAGCTGCCTTCAGATGCGGTGGAGGAAGCTATCTCATTCCTAGTATTGAAGTAAAATTCATTTGCTAATCCAGTTGGCTTTTGTACATGAAATGGAAGAGGGTGCCATCTTCTTTGCCTCAGGCAGCAAAATGTCTTGGGCTGGCCCTAACTTCAGGGCACTCTCCAATAAGACTTTTTTGAGCTGCAGATTGCTGATGCCATTGGAAGCTTGAGATAGTAGGAGATTTGTTCATGCCCCTTATCTCATCATGCAAAGGAGCCCTACACAGCCCAGGAAAATCCTCACATGGGTTAGTCAGTAATTCTTCTCTAACTCTGATTTTAATCTGAGATAAAAAAAGAATGTGGGAGTCAAACATTACAACCCCCAAAACTCCCATCTGGTCCTAAGTTCTAGCAGCATCTTTATAAGGAAGTCATTCACACAGGGAGAAGATAAGTATCTTACATAGCTATACTAGGTATGTAACTGGATCTGCTACGGACTTGCTTGGGCTTAAATTCCACTGAGTCCAATAGGACTTACTTTAGTATAAAAAATTGCAGCCACCATTGCAAAATAAAGTGGAGGACAAAGGACTAGAATTTTCCTTCCATTCAAGGATTTGAGGAATGAATAAATAAGCATAATAAAAGTGTCAACAAATAGATGAATAAGGAAGCACTGATAAGGTGTGAAATTGAAGTCAGCTGTAATTCTGGTGCCTTAAGCAGTGATCTCAAGAACTAGCACTGTACTCATATATTGACCGGGTTCGCACATAATGATCTACCATGGGTTGCTATATTTAATTTTAAAAGATACATGGAACTAGGTCAATATATCTTTTTTAAATTAGGACCATCTATAGTTTGGAGTACTGCAATGTTTTGGATAGATAATTTCATATTTAAACAGTTCGTTCTATCTGTATAAAAGCAAATTTCCTATAGGAAGATCTAGTCTTTTAGGTGCAATTGTTGCAATTACACTGCATGTGGAAGACAATATGGGCTTCCTGCTGAAAGTGCATTGGGTTCTCCTTTTGCTTATAGGGAACTTGTACATGAGCCAAACTTTACTATCAGCTTTACTGAGATCAACAGCAGCAGATGTATTTAAACGGAATTTAATGTTTTTTTCTTTAGGATCTCTCACAGGATAATGAAATGAAAATTCCTTTCTGACATCCCATGAAACATTAACGGGATTGCATAGACTTTCTGTTCCAGCAAATGCCAGCATGTACAGACCAGGAGAGAAAGTGAAACGTCGGATGCAGACGCATGGTTCCAGCATAAGAAGTGTTGAAGTTGCTAGAGGGAGAGCAGGATATGGCTTTACTCTTTCTGGCCAAGCTCCCTGTGTTCTTAGTTGTGTTTTAAAAGGAAGCCCTGCTGATTTTGTGGGACTTAAAGCAGGAGATAAAATTTTTGGAATAAATGAAATTAATGTGAAAAAGGCATCCCATGAAGATGTGGTAAAGTTAATAGGCAAGTGCTCTGGAATTTTACACATGGTCATTGCTGAAGGGGTTGGCCACGCAGACTCTTGTTCAAGTGATGAAGAAGTTGGGTTTTATGATGGGAAGGGGTGGCTAAAGCCAAAGCCTGACTCAAAAGGATTGGGTATAAACAGAGCCGAGAAGGTTGTTGAGGAAATGCAGTCTGGTGGGATTTTCAACATGATCTTTGAACATTCTAATGTTTGTACTGGTAATATGCAAACCTCAGTCAGAAAGCAAATGCTGGTTTATGAAACAGCTGATGTTAAATTAGAAACAGGAACTGAACATGTAAGCAATAACAGTAATCTCTGTAATGAGGAACTGCCAAAAGCCTTGAATGATGATGCAATTTTGAGAATGGGATTGGAAAATCAGGAATATTTTGGATTTGATGCAAGCATTTTAAATGTAGCTATGGTTGTAGGCTACCTAGGATCAATTGAACTTCCTTCGTCAAGTTCAAATCTGGAATATGACAGTTTACAGGCTATTCGTGGATGCATGCGACGCCTTCGGGCAGAACAAAAAATTCACTCATTGGTGGTGATGAAGATTATGCATGACTCTATTCAACTTTGCAGTAATACAACTGGTGTGATTGCAGAGTATCCTGCAGAGAAACTAGCATTTAGTGCTGTTTGCCCTGATGATCGAAGGTTTTTTGGGCTCGTGACCATGCAGGCCCTCGATGATGCAAGTTTAACTCAGGAAGATGAAACAGTTTTAAGGACATCTTGTCATGTATTTATGGTAGATCCAGAACTGATTCATCATAAAATTCACCAAGGCATTGCACGACGTTTTGGATTGGAATGTACAACAGATCCAGACACTAATGGCTGCCTAGAATTTCCAATGTCATGTCTATCTGTTCTTCAGTTTGTCTCAGTTTTGTACAGGGATATGGGGGAATTCATTGAGGGAGTGCGGGCCAGGGCATTTCTTGATGGAGATGCAGATATTCATCAGAATAACAGTATGAGCAGTAATAGTGATAGTGGTATTGGAAATTTTAACCAAGAAGAGAAAAACAATAGAGTTTTGGTAGTTGATCTAGGAGCTAACTCCAGTAAACATGTTCTTAGTAATATACAGGACAGTCCAGTAGATAGAGGACAGGCTCTTTTCCACTGGAATTTTGGTCATGAGCAAGAAGTAAGTACGTCCCTAGCTCCTTCAGCTCACATTGAAGTTCCATTAGTTTCTTCCAAAAGTTCAATTACAACATGCAAGAAAAATTCTATGGACATTTCCCATCAAAGGTGGTTGCCTGTTCATGTGTTAAAAGGTTGGCAACATGGAGGTGTAAGTGACCAAGAGTCATACACAGATTCTACAGATGGCTGGTCAAGTGTTAACTGTGGAACTCTTCCTCCTCCAATGAATAAGATTCCTGCTGACAGATACAGAGTTAATGACAGCTTTGGTCAGCCTCATCTAATGTCTGAAAAGAATGAATTGCCCAAAAAAGAGTTTCGTAAGCAAAACACATTTGACTGTCAACACAGTGTCAGAAAGTCCAAAGAAGATAAAAAGGTAAGAATGTTTATATAATATGTTTGTTAGAATAGTCTTTGCAGTTGAAGTCATATCATTCAGTTAATTGCAAGACAATGCAGTTAGGGATTGGAGGGGATCAGTTGGCTGAAGGAAGGTATCAGGTGGCTGAAGGAAGGTAAGAAGAGCCAGATGGACTGTCTTCACCTGCAGCCAGTTGATGCTGTGCAATGCTTCCTTTGGGATCCTTCTACCCTGGGCCATGGCAGGTCTGCAGTGGGTCCCCCAAACCTGAAGGCTAGCATCTGTTGTAATTTGGACTGACAGGCTCTTTCTGAAGGTTGAGGGGGAGAGCCACTAGGTCCAGGGCTGTCTCACCTCCAAAGATAGCTGGCTTGGTTTGTGTCTCTGAGCAGCTATATCCTTTTGCAATGAAGTGGCCTAGAGTGTTTTTTGGCCCGTGGGACACAATCTATGGTAGCTAGAATGATTCCTGCCATCAGGCCTGGGGTTGGATTCTGAAAGACCTTAGCAGCCTTATTTAATAAGAATGGGAAATCCTCTGTCTGCAAAAGCCTTTCTGAGGCTGGGTTTTGTGTAGGGGCTTCCTCTGTTGAAAGGTCTCCCTGTTCTCTCTCAACAGGAATGAGAAAATGCCTCTGAATCTGATGATCTTTTTTGTTCTCTTTTGGAGTAAAGGAGAAAGATCCCCTCCAGCCATAGATCTGCATTGCTGCCCCTTGCAAAATAGGCTGGCCTTGGAGGGGGAAGGGGGAACAGCCTGTTCGTCCCACATGGTCTGCCCAAAATGATGGCCGCATTGAAAAAGGTGGAAACAAATATGGTGGCGGCATTCCGGCAGAGGAACAACCTCAATGCATGACTGGGGGTGGGGAGAGGGAGGAGAAAATGGTCCCTTTTATCTTGCCAAGTGCTTGTGCCTGGTCAAGGGAAGGCCAGAGGACTTCCTTGGATGCTGACTTGCTGCAGTGTGAGTGGGTATTATTCAGGCGGAATCTCTCCCTTGTGACAATGTGCTTGATCCATCAGCACAACTCAGGGTAAAGTACTTGGCCGTTGATGATCAGTAGTGGGGGTGATTTGGGGGCAGTTGGCTAGGATATGGGCCCCTTGGGACTTAATCCGTCTGAGTCTTCCTTGGATTGTTCCCAGTCTCTGAGTGGGGTAAGGATATGGCACTGCGTCAAGCTCACTTTGCTTGTACTAGGCCTGCCTACACTGAGGACAGGCTCTACTTTGGCCTATGACTGGATGGGGCCAGGAGGAGTCTTATCTGGGCAGATTGACTGACTTCTGGACGACCCTGTGGCCCCTTCTTTAGGTTCCCCCAATATTCTGGGGCTATCCAAAATCAGGCAATGCACGTGCAAGCCTGGTCACTGCTGCAATTGCAAAAGCTTCTTTAAAAAAAACACGAAGGAAGGAAGAAGGTAGAGAAGGATAGAGAGGAAGAAAGAATTGAGGCAAACTATAGCTATTCCAGGAACTGCTTGGAGAGGAGGCAAGAAACAAAACTCGACAGAGGCTGTTAGGGATGGGTTTAAAATTCGCAGGGGGCTGAGAGCTCACGGGATACTCCACACTTGGCCCTTTCAGGTCCTGTGGAATGTGCCTGCTGGATTTTCACCCCATTGTCCCTTGCGGCACTGGTCCTGTCTAGTGGGGGGAGGATGCGTAGTTTCCCCAACCTGGGGAAATTGTGTTAGTCCTCTCCACTGATGGGAGTCTTAAAGGCTTTCCTAGACCCATTGTTGCCTGAAAGGGCGTTAAGAGTAGGCTGACCAGATAAAATCTAGGTCAAGGCTCATGTAACTTTAACAGTTGTAGAGAAAAGGGAATTTGAGCCTGTGTCATTTGTATGCAATTACATACTCTAGTATAGTGCATGCACTATACTAGAGTGACCATATACAAAAGAAGGCAGGGCCCCTGCAACTTTAACTGTTGTGATGAAGAGGGAATTTCACCAGGAACTAATTGCATACAAATGACACTGGCTGAAATTCCCTTTTCTCTACAACTGTTAAAGTTACATGAGCCCTGACTTGGATTTTATCTGGTCACCCTAGTTAAGAGGCCCTTTCAGGCCCCAATGGGCGTGGGGAAGAAGAGGAGAAGCGTTTTTCCCTTCTACTCTAACGCCAGCCACCATTGGAGTGGAAGGGAAAAAACCCTTCTCCTCCTCCCCCTGGCTGTTTGCATTATATCAGTTATTTGCAACCTTCCTAAAGTTTTAAGAAATATTTTCAACAGTGACCTGTGAGTTGCTTCAACATTTCCATGTCCAGTGGAGAATGAGAAGAAATAAGATTGATCCTCTGAAGGCCAGATGTGGTGGCTCATTGATGAGGAATTTACAACAAAATAGAGTGTAATAAAAAAAAAATCATTCATACAAGTAGGCTTTGCATCTCTTGGTTTAGCTATATATCTTTTGCATGTTTTAAAATATTCCCATATAAGGGGATCTTTCTTATGTTTAGCTCCCATTACAGTTTGAGGTTAACAGCACAATCCTGTACATATCTCTTCAGAAATATGTTCCATTGAGCTCAGTGGGGCTTACTCCCAGGTAAATTGGTGTAGGATTGCAGCCTTAGTATGAGAATATACGCAGATGCACACTGAACAATTTTGTCATCTCTTTTTCTTTCTGGTGTTGCTCCTCTCTCATTCACTCTTAGATATTTTTTTTCAGTCATAACTTACTCCCTTGCTTGGCCAACTCCAGCACCCCATAACCACAGAACAATAATCATTTCTAGCCTTGCAGGTTTACCATGTTTATGATGAGATTTAATTGTGTTTTTTTAAGTTGAGATAAATTTACTATTTTTTTACATTAAAAAATGTAAAAAATGAAATTAAAGTTTAAGAATCCATTTTAAAATAATAATTTTTATATAGCCTTGTGAAGACCTTGTATCTTATTTGGAATTTAGGAATAGGTAAAGTATTGGTTTCAGATGCTTAGGGTACCTTTTCAGTGAAGATCTTTATGGGATTGATTGATTGATTGCATTTTTATACCACCCAATAGCCGAAGCTCTCTGGGTGGTTTACAAAAATTTAAACCATGAGAACTATTCAAAATATAAAACAACAACAATATAAAAACGTAGCATAAAAATTACAGGAAGATTAGAAATAGGTAATGTTTTCTTTGCTTGGGAGATGCTTTTTTTGTTAATGAAATAAATGTCTGGTTCATATATTGTCTGCTCACAATAGACAGTACCGATTAGTCAGAGGTGGCCAACTTCCAGGGGTGGGGGACCATATCCATTCCAGCAGCAAAAAAAAATTGCAGAAATCTCCTAAGGTGGTTTCTGGGTGCATTATACTTTCCCTTTCTGTTGAGCCTATGGAGTCTTTAGTGGCCCTCAGGGCAAACTAGACAAGCCACTATTCACACCATTAGTAATTGCACAAATGCTATTAACGTTTAAAATGCCAGGCATAAGGGGGCTGATTTGAAACCCTGGGAGTAGTGGGCATTAACCAGTTGTCCCCTGCTGCGGCCCTGTTTCAGATCAAGTGGTTCATGCCCTGCTTTTTGTATTGGAAAAGATGCTCCCGTTCACACAAATATGCAAGAATTTCAAGACAAATATACATAATCTTCAAGGAATATGTTCTGTTCGTGCAATATGCTCTGTATATATCAAGAAATATGCTCTGTTATTATTGTTAAAGTGTATATTTATATTAGAATTACATTTTTATGAAATAATTTAGTGTGTTATCCAGGTAAATGTTAACAGAACCGACTTACGGAAAGTGCCTAATTAGGGTAAAACTACAGGTCATATGAAATAAGGGCTGTGGTTGAAAATAGCAACTCTGATTGAGTTTTCCCCTTCTGTAATGTGCATTATAACAGACCTGTGTCTTAAAGTAATTCAGTTGTGTCCAGATTTAAGCACGTGTAACTGTGCTGATAGGAGCGGACTTCCCTGTCCCCTCTTCTCCACAGCAATCCCTTTAGACTCTTGAGCATGGGTCAGGGGACCCTGCTGAATTGGTAGGTTGTTGGGGTAGCTGAGGAGGAAGGCAAAGGATCCCCGGAAATCAGGCAGAGGCAACTTACGTAAGTGAAGCTTCACTCATTGAAGGTGCCTCCATTTGAATTTTGGGGATCCCTGCTGCACCACAAGTTATCAGTAGGGTCCCCCACTGTCTTCAGGGGCTGGAGGAATTGCCATGTAGAGGAGGGGGTGGAGGAGTCTGCCTCTGCTAGACCAGTTACACTTGCCTAAATCTGGGTATAACCCATTATGCAGTCAGGGTTGTGGAGCGGAGGTGGTGAAACCGACAGTATAATTAGTTGGGGCATGGATAAATTGTAGTACACGTTATGGAGGAATGAAGGGGGTGGGGTGGATGAAGACAGGGCTTCTATTTTCAACAGCCACCACATGTTCCCTAGAGATGAGTTAATAGCAACCCAATATTAGAACAGTTATTCCAGATTCTGTCATTTAAAAATAGAATAATATCCTACAATTTTAAAAGGTTACACTAAATTGTATGGCACTAAACAAAATTCCAGCTGCTACTAATTTTGCTTTATAAAGAGCTTTGTTTTTAAAAGGACAATCTCCAAATGGCAGTGAGCAGAGTTTTGGAAGATTGAAGATACTATAATTATATTCGAGAACAACTTGGTATAATATGTAGCTTTGTTAACATTACACTTGCATCACAAGTTTCTTTGAGTTATTTCAGCAAAAATAAGTTGTTTATAATCAAAACTGAAATGTATGGATGCCATGTGATCAAATTATTGCAACTATTTTTTCTTTAATTTCATTGACTGTTTGTATTCCACTTTTCCTTCAAAAAGGAAAGCCAAAGTGGTTAACAATAGCACTCCAAAACAATACAATAACATAAGAAACAAGGCAACCAATAAGAAAAATGTTCTAACACTAAAAATGCTACAATAATGAATATGAATTCAATTTCAGTTCAGTACTTTAGGGTAAAATTAAAAATTACGTTAATAAACAATACTAAATTCATAAACATCAATTCCTACAACACAAACATTTCAATAAATAAGTGGCTAAAGATTAACAGATCAAATCATCACAGGGACAGGACCATTAATATGGCAATAGCATCAAAAAGCCCTCATGTCAAACCTGTTTTCTCACCACAGATTAAAACAGAGGCAAAAGAAAGGAGGTAGGAGCTTATCTCTCACCGCTTCCCTAAGTGTCGACCTCCCTTGGCAATGGCCCATCAATGGCAACCCCCTCTGGTGTCTGCAATTTGATAGCTCAACCTGGAGCATGCTCAAAGTTACTACTGACATACTTCTAGGTTGGAGATGGGTGTCTCCTCAGATGTAAATGGAGGGGTAAGATTGGTAAATTGACTTAAATATGCAGCCAAAATCCTGTTTAATAAAGATATGTTGTGAGCAGGTCGTCTGAGTTGAGAAGTCAAAAGAGAGGTTCCTATCAGGACTCAGTTCAATTATAGAAAGCTTCATAAAAGTGAAGAGGAGCTAGTGGAACGGTGACAATTTATGACAAGAGAGAAAGGGGGGCATTGGTTGAAATTTGGCATTTAATCACTGCTTCAACAGCAGAATCAGTACAGCGATTACTCTCTTTGATTTGACCCCACTGAGGAAACCAGGTGGTTTGTAGAGGATTCTGAATTACATGCAAGGATGCATTTTCAGTTTACATAGGACTCCAGCCTTACCAGTTAAGCTGTGTCATTGCCCTATACAAATTTATACATCCAACACTCTATGGCCACTTTTAAAACAAAAACAAAACATAGATGGACACTTGACAAACTATATTTTAGAGAGAGATGATTTTAGGGATCATAAACAATATTTACTAGTTGTAAACTGCCCAGAGAGCTTCGGCTATTGGGCGGTATAGAAATGCAATAAAACAATCAATCAATCAATCAATCAATCATCATCTTGTCCTTGATGCACAGTGCACAACTCGGATCATGCTGAGGGACACTTTTACATTTCTATTCAAGAAGGCCACATTACTACATTCATTATGGGAAACTATTTTTTTGAAATGTAACTCAGCATTTTGTTTTTATCCCATTCTGTGTTAACCCTTCTTCATTGTCTCCACCTAATTGTAGTCCCTCTTCTTGCTGAACTACCAAACTTCTTGGAAATCTTTTATCTTTTTAAATGTCCCTCTTTTTCTCTGTACATCTCATAGCACCCTCTTCTTTTTGGACCACAGCTGGCCTGCACCCCTAACCTTTTCATTTACCCCACCTATGGTCTTTCTATGCCCCCTCCTCAGCTCCCTTTTTTTGCAAAGGGTTGGAAAGGACTGCAGATAATGGATATTAGAAATTCCCTCAGGGGATAGCAAACAGGGAGAGAGAGGCCCAATATTGAAGAGTATGCATTAAGCCAGTGGTGGGCAGAAATACGTTTTTTACTTCAATTTCCAGCATTCTAGACCATTGGCCATGCTGGCAGGGATTTCTGGGATTTGAAGTCCAAATCATCACCTTCTACCCATCCCAGTGTTAAGCTACAGACAGAACAGAGTTTGAAAACCAATAATTCCCCAGTAGTTCTGGGGTGGGTGAGGCAATCTATATTTTTGGGAAGGTCCTTGTTCTGGCTGGCATAGGGTCTCCAGCAAAAACTACATCAAGGGGAGAGGTTTCCCCACTGCTTCCAGATCAGTTCTCTTCTGACATGGCTTGTAGCTGAGGGTACCTCTTCATGGGCACTTTGCCTCACGGTGGCTTCGAAATGGTGGCAGTTGGGTTACATGACGCTGCCACCAGTTGGAAGCAATCCAGGGGCAAAGGCCCTTTGCTCCACACTAAAAAAGTTGGGCATTTAGCCCAACTTTTTTCAGAGCGGAGCGGACTGGGCAGGGAAGGGGGTGGAGTAGTGAGCCATAAGCTCAGTGTACCGCCTCTGCTGTCCTCCCCCCAATTTTAAACAAAAAAATTTAAAATCGTACTTACCGTAGAGTAGGTGGGCTGCCCCTCCAGCTGATGCTGGGCGGGCACAGCAGCAGCGCCAGGAAAAGCCTCCGTGGCAGTCCTGCCATGAAGACTGAATGTGCGCCGCGCCGGAAGAGGCGCCGTGAAGAAGCAGCCCGAGCCCTGGCAACACAGTTTGGGTTGTACTTTAGTAGCTTAATCATTTGTGGGAGACATCCATGTCCGAGTGGCAGACTGTGCCTCCACTCTTTGATGCCAGAGCGCTCTAGGGCTCAGTAGATGCTCAGCCACCTCTTCTGATTCTATGGGTATCCTTCAAAAGTCCTGGCTAGGGGTTCCTCAAAATACACTATTGTTGGAAGACCCACTGGAGGTTCTCCAGTGAGGCTGGAGTTGTTTTGGGCATCACTAGTGTCATGAGGGGGGACCACAATGTCTTTAGACTCCATGATATGAGAATCTTCATCTGAAGAGTCCTCCTGGCCTGGCTCTGGGTCAGGCATGACTGCTGATAGCATTGTGTTGATGTAGGTATCAAGGTAGTTATGAATGTAGAACATTTTAAAATGCCTTCCATTCTGTGTAAAATTTTCAAATCCTTTAAGCAAGGGTTTCATTGATCAGCTTAACATCTATTAACATCTGTTGTATTTAGGGAACGGTGGAAACAGATTCACAGTACTTTTAAATCCGGGATGAATACAGTTAGAATTAATATCTCTAAATTCATCCCACTCCCTCCCTTCTTCCTCTTCCAATTGCCTACTGATCAAATTACCACCGCCACACCAAATGTCATGCTGTGGTCCCTCCGACTCCTCCCTCAAATATGGTTCATGACAATCTATCACTACTCAGTGCTACTAGGTGCTTTCTTCCTTTGCTCCTCTTTTCACATGGCCTTCCTATGATATATGTGAGTGTATCTTCCACTTCTAGCCTCCCCTGAATCTCTCTCTTTTTTCTCACTGCTAGCTATCTTCAATAAGCCGTGTTCTAGTTGGTATTCTGTTAAAAAAATACATGAGTATGTATTTCTCCTCACTCACAAATAAGAATACTATGTGGTGTCAGAAAAAAGAAACATTGCAATTATTGCAGATTTTGCCTTAGTTGAGTTCCATCAAGCTACAGTTCAGTATTTAGGAAGCCCTTGGCTGCCAGTTGACTATTTATACTGGTTTACACATGTAAAACAAAGAATATGCCGCAAATTGCTGTATATTGCATTTAATTTTGGTTTTGTACTAACAAGAATTAGTAATGGAAAAAAATTAGATCTGTTTTCAGATTTTATTAAATAATATATGTTTTCACAAACATATCAAAATACAACCATTTAGGCTGGGGTAGGCAACTTGTGACCCTCCAGATATTTTAGCCTACAACTCCCACCAACCCTAACCATTGACTATGCTGGCTAGGACTGAAGGGAATTATAGGCCAAAACATCTGGAGGGACACAAACTGCCCACCCCTAATAGTTACAAGAAATGCATATGTTTCCAAGTTCTTAGTAGTTTAAAATGTTACGTAGAGAACTTTTTAAGCTGAAGTCTTTTGACCAATTCTGAATAGGCTGTCCAGTTGATAAGTAGGTAGATACACAGATGTTGGTGATCTTCTGAATGTTTGGGGCATATTGGCTTCTTAACATCAGATCCTCTTTGAGGAATGCATCAGAAGTTGATTGTAGTGTCTGGGTATGTTCAGGGAGGGAGATCATTCTATCAGGTATTGTCCTGAGCTGTGTAAGGCTTTATAGGTTAAAACTAACACCTTGAATCGGGCTGGGAAACATACAGGCAGCCAATACAAGTGGGCCAGAATTTGTCTTATATGCTCAGACCTTCTGGTCCCATTTATTAATCTGGCTGCTGCATTTTGCACAAGCTGCAGTTTCTGAACAGTCTTCAATGTCAACCCCATGTAGAATGCATTGCAGTAATCTAATTTGGACATTACCAGAACACAGATTACGGAAACCAGTTCATCCCTGTCTAGTAGGAGCATAGCTGGGCCACCGGACTTAAATGAAAGCGTGCAACAATAGCTTACTGCACAGCTGGATTTAATTAAGCATGTCTCATATTTTCCTACAAAGGAGGAAGATATCCTAGCATGGGTTGCTCCTCCCACTACTCCAGAAGGCATGGCCAAGTTTAATAAAACCAAAGTCACCTTGTTGGCTGGGAGAGTGCCCCCCAGGTCTGTTTCTGCCTTGCTCAGGAATGCAGGGATTCAGCAGTGCTCTGGCTGTGCCTCTTATTAGTTCAAAGGGTTTTGAAATGATATTTTTGTACTGAGCTAAGTTCTGTTTCAAAACTGTGAGGCATTCTCCTACACAAGAAAGTGGCTTCAATTTTATTCACATTTAGCCCTGCCTTCTGGAACGAGTGGGAGGAGCAACTCATGGTAGGATACCTTCTGCCGACTGCAGAAAATAAACCTTCATCAGAAGTTGAGCCTTGCATTCTACATTACAGAGTATGATCATCCACTGTTGCTACATCACCTCGTCAGTTGGGTTCATGATTAAGTAATGCAAACACCCTCCAGTGAAGGTTATATTTTCAAATGATAGCTATATGTTTTTGAAGCCCTTGGAGAATTTCCTGCCACACATCACATCTGTTTGGGCCCATCTGTAATGATCCATGGGCATAAATAAAAGCATTATTTGCAACAGAAGGAAATCTGTGGGCTTCTTTTGAAAGGCTGGAGCATATAGCAGTCATTATTAAAGCGATAAAAACTACTACCTGGTAATCAGAGAGGGGGAAAAAATCTTAGATTTTGCTTGACCAAGAGATCTCAGAGCCACCAAAAGTTCTCCATCCTCACTATGGATGATATGCAAAGAACCTTGGCTTAGAAAGAAGCTGTTCATGAAAACCTGCAGAGCACCATAGGCAAAACATAGGGAGAGAGAGAAATGGCTTCTAACATCTCCCCTTTATTGCTTTAGGCCCTGTTCAGATGTGCATGGGGTGTGTGGGATGATAACCATGACCAAGTTGCCCCCATATGAATGGGAACCAAGCGTAGTTTCCCTACTTACCCCACCTCCATGATTCGATCGCTTACCTCCACGCAGTTTAACTGTACATCCCAGCATCGTTTGCGCCATTAAGAGGAGGCCAGCAGCTGCTCCATTCAGGAAATGGGAAAAAATTACTGTGGCCTGTAGAAAATGCTGCCGTGGCAAGAATGTCGCTGGAAGTAGCAGTTGCCCTTGCTGGTGGACTCGGTAGTTGCCACCATATATTTGTTTTGCTCAAACTGACAAAAATAACCATGGGGTTTCTACCAGATGAACAAGATCCACCATGGATGCCCGCTAAACATCTTGCAGAAGATGGTTAGCAGGCATGGGTCATCTGCCCACTGTGGGAAGAGAATTCTACGCACACATGACATGCTATGCCACTGTGGGTCATGTTTTTGAGCGGAACTGGGCCTTATTGTCTAGGGATTCAAATGGGTAAGAGTAAGGAGAATTAGTTGCTTAATGGAGACATAATCAATACAGAAATGTGGCTCCTGGTTCAATTTGTGTTTACGTACAATTCCTTGTAATTTTTCTGCCTGTCTTTTGGAAAGCTTCATCATTTTCTGGTGAAAGCTGACTTACACATGATGAACAAAGAATCAAGTAACAAATTTATTTTAACAAACTTTTGTGAACTAGAGGCAGTTTCAGTTGCAGGTACTTTGGCTTAGTAACACCAAGGCATTGGATCAGGGGGGCTGTTATAAAGTAGGCTGACCATATGAAAAGGAGGACAGGGATCATGTATCTTTAACAGTTGTATAGAAAAGAGAATTTCAGCAGATGTCATTTGTATGCATAGAAGAGTAGAGTTGGAAGGGGCCTGTAAGGCCATGAAGTCCATACAGCACTGGTGAAATTCCCTCTTTTTCACAACAGTTAAAGCTGCAGGAGCCCTGTCCTCTTTTGTATCTGGTCAAGAGGGCAGGGCTCCTGCAGTTTTAACTGTTGGGATGAAAAGGGAATTTCACCAGGTTCTGTATGCATGCATACAAATGGCACCTGCTGAAATTCCATTTTCTATACGACTGCTAAAGATGCAGGAGCCCTGTTCTCCTTTCATATGGTCACCTTATAAGACTCTATGGAAAAGGGGAATTTTGAGAAGTGGTTTGAAGAAAGTAAGGAGGTAAGTTCATGGACACATTCTGGAAGCAGTTCCAGGCACGAGGGACAACATAGGAGAAACTGACTGGGTTCAGATGGCACAATAAGCAATGGGTGATTAATTAGGCAGCTGTCCATTGTGTTCCTTATTGTCTCGTTTGGCAGGAACCAGTCAACGGATAGTGTGCTATTTTTTCCAAATAAGCAATGAGGAAAAACAATGGGCTGCTCCGTTGATTATCTGGAGACCCGTTGCTTAACATGTCATGTGGCAGGCTCCATTGGTTAATTTCACACGTCGAGTGCGCTATTTCAGAAGGAGTGGCCGAAAGCACCCCAGCCCCTCCTCTACAGCCACCAAAACCCGATCCCCACATCTACCTAGCAACCGATGACGCCCGCCCCCCATCCAGCCCTCACTGCTCTCACCAAAGTACCAGCTTCTGAAAGGATTCACTCCCTGTGGCTGCGGATGCACTGCCACCTGCCAGCGTCCTTCACCTCAAAGGGCACAAGCATGGCCCTTGCCAAACGCATTCCAGCACCCCTGCACAGCCCCTAACCACTCCGCACGGACTCCCCCAAGCCGCTGTGGTTGGCCACCAGCGAACACAGGGGCCACAACTCTTCCTTCCCCCCAGACAAATCCATCTTTCTAGGCAGGCAGGCAGGGGGATGCTTCTCTCTTCATGCCTCCCCCCAAATTCTCCAATTGCTCTTTGGCCACCCCACACCCACTGCGGCCTTTGCTCCTTGTGTGGCTCTGCAGCCAGCTGCCCTGGCAAAGTGCCGGCCACCCAGGAGCCCGTCCGCCCAGCCCCCCTCCTTCCCTTTGGACAGCGCTAACTGGCTCTTGTGCTTCTCCAAGCCCCACCGAAAGCCCAGCCAAAGGGCGCACGCGGGCACCCCACCTCCAGAAGCCTCTGAACATGCCACAGCTGCAGTTGTATGAAACTTCTGAAAGAACGCATAACTCTCTCATGGCCATGCAGCCCTGCTTGTCTATCAACCCCTCCTGGCCCCAGTCTTCAGGGCAAATTCCCCAAACTATCTCCAGCTTCCTAACGTGAACTCTTCCATCAGAGAAATAGTGTACTGTCAGTTGTCCGTTTCCCACCAGATGAAACAATAAGCCACACAACGGACGATTGCCTACTTGAGCAACTGTTGCTTATCATGTCGTCCAAACCCAGCCAGCATTTCCTAGTGGTTGGAGGGGGTGGAACTGCCAATGGAAAGTTCCTCTTCAATTGATAGAAACTCTTCTTCCTCTTGTGATAGTTTCTGGCCTGAATGGCGAAATGCAGTATTTTCCAAAGCACATAAAAAAGTGGAGATAAGCCATTCCTTTTCTCTCAAAATGCTTTCTTAGGTGCACTCGGATACCAGAAACACATACCATTGACTAATTCATTCAGACTGCACATCTCCATTTGAGACTGGATGTAAGGTGCAGAACTCATGGCCGCAACACTTTCTGTTTCTTCCCCCATCTCTTGCATTTTGTACCGCCTAGCCTGATGCAGAGTTCTGGGGAGCTCAAATACTTGCACAATTTTGTGGAATTTTGTTGGTCCTAATAAAGGTATTTTACAACTGTAAATTTTGGGTTGTTTTCTCATGAACCACCACAGCTACATTTGCTTTTTTAAAATCCTGTTTATATTTCGCTGACAGAATAGTAGAATTTGTTCAATAGCTATTTCTGTTGATTAGAATTTAAAAAGGAAGCATTTTATCATAATTATCTATGTGACAGAATTGGAGATCTAGAGCAGTCCAATAATAACTTGTGGCAGCATTGCTTAGTTGCTGATTGGCACATGGTCCCACAAAAGAGTCTAGTGAACTCTGCTTTTTGAAACTAAATACTACCTCTACAGAGTTAGCAGAGATAAATTAATCTTGATCTACGAAGAATGAACACAAAAATACCATTATATATTTCCTGGTTTATTTAGTGTGCAAAGTTTGAACCTACTTCTGGATTAGTACAACTTCCTCAGCGTTCTTCTGCTCGAAGATCATCTGGACGGTTGAAGAGATTCAGCATTACTCGTTCACTTGATGATCTTGAGGTAATTATATGACATGAGGCTTCCATGGTTTTCTATGAAGAAGGGTGAACTGGCATTAATAAATGAACTATTTTTATGTGTAATTTGTAGAACCTAGGGGAAGTAGCTATGTTCTCAACTGAAAGCAAATATCCTGCCCCCTTCAAAAAAATATTTTTAATAAATAAATAAAAACACCCTTGAAAAACAACAACAGGGCACCAGGTTTTCTTCCTGTTCCAGAACCTGACACCGATGAGTTGGAAGAGTGGGAAAGAGTTGCTTCTTGGCTCCACCCAACTTTTTCCCATCCACACCGACCTTTCCCCTGTGGGCACTCTCTCTCTCTTTCCCGCACCGCACTTCCAGCAGCTAGTCTCGCCCAAATCTGTTTATCTTGCTCTTTCTCTCCCCTCTACCCTTTTGCCTCCCTCCCACCGTCTAGTTCACTATAATATATTAAATGCTGCTTCTGTTGCTGAACATGTCTACCACTGGACTTTGTGTTATAAAGTCTACCTTCATGCTCATTTTGAGCTCTTTGGATATTTATAGTAGAAAATACCAATTTGTGAGGCCTAAATCCCTGCTTCATAGCTGCTATATTTGGGAAACCAAAAAGGAGGACAACATGGTCGGCCCCCATGGGGGCGTGCCCACCAACATGTTCGCTCACAGGGGGTGTGTCCAGCACCAAGGGAGTGTGCCCACCTGAACATAGCCTTGGTCACACATCTGATTTTACAGCACACAATTAAGACAAATCTGTTCTACATAACATTGTCATGTTAAAATCACTGAAATAACAAGTGAGACATCCAATGTATGTTAAAACCTCACTCATTCCTGCTTTTGTACTTTGTTGCTATACTCTGCGTGATACATTTTCCCCTTCCCTCAAATATCTTTTCTGATTGTATCCTCACTCCGCTGCAAGCTGCTGTTAACAGGGTTTTGTCATGACTCAGCCCAACTCCAGGCTTCTGCTCACAAACTTAGGCAAACTGACAACACACTCCAAACAATGCAACTCCTTTATTTGTGAAATCACACGGAATTCAAGCATAATGGTTTCATTTCTGCATACATCCATGTAAAGCTGATGACAGCCAGATAGCTTTAGGTACAATGGCTTGATGCGAACCAGAACAGCAATCACTCAGGGAGAGACGTGTAGGGTTGCCCCTGTCCCATGTGAGCAGTCAGCAGGAGCGACACACACAGACTCATCAAGAACAAGAGCAGAGCCCAAGGAGAAACTCTAGCACAGGGATGCATGAAGCCCGGCAAAGACAGATTCATCTTGCACGAACCAGACTCAGCCTGCCGGAAAACACTGAGCTGTTCACTGAGCAAGATATCAGGGCACGAACCTCTTCGACCTAGGAAACCTCCCTTGCCCATAACTTTGGCTCTGAGGAAGGCTGTCTTGCAGGTCACACACACACATAATCCAGAAACAGCAATAATCAGCCTAGGAAGCTTTCCCTGTGCCCGTACTTTGGCTCCATCCAGGGAAAGCCCTCTCTCAGGCCATAGAACATGATCCAGAAACAGTAACAGCAAGTCCAAGTCTATGAAAAGCCTCAGAGCACTTTTCATGGCACAGTCCTTAGAAATTCCAAGTTCAAATAGCAAGATAACATGTACAGAGTGCATCCAACATCTCCAAACAGATAGAATCCCAAACACGAGGAGTTTCATGGCAAGCGTAGAACAGATGATTCTTAGCAAAGGGCCTCCCCTTTGCTCATTTCTCTTATAGGCTGGAGGCTGGCTATTCCAAGCCACTTGACAGACAGGACTTCAGGCTTGTAATTCAAACTCATGTGCCCATAGGGCGGCACAGTTCAACCTCCTCTTGATGATGACACTATGTGAGAGACAGCTTGCAAGATAGCCCCCACCTTTTCTAAACAATCTCTTGTTCTCAAGGAAACGCAAGGCCTCAGCTAGCAAGCCTCCCTTGAGAAACAGTAACAGATAAGCTTACAGAGACACAGACATTCTCACAACAATTCCCAATCTTTCAACTCAACAATTCACAAGGCCTCCCAGCCTTGTGAATTGTCCATGAAACACTTGACACCTGACAGGTTTGCTGCCAGCTGGCTAGCTGGCTTTTTTATTTTAAAAGTTCAATTAAAAAAAACACTTGTGTATGATTGTCACAAGTTTCTCTACTCTAACATTAGGGTGGGTGTTGTGGGCAGTGGACATTACTTCACCCACTCACACTTCTCACTTATATACATTAGGTTCTCAAGGCTTGTGCATTGGCACCACTTTTCACATCCAGACTTTAAATTCCTGTCTCCTTCCTGCACAAACACGTGACTCTGAGACCCTCTTCCTAATGCCCTGCATTGCATGCCAGCACCATGGGGCTAAGTTACGACAGGTGACACTGGATTGTCTGTGCAGCCTCTCTTGTCTCTCTCTCTAAGTCATGGCAGCCAAACCAAGGCCTCCAGCCTCCTTCCCTCTTCCAAAGTCTCCCAACAGACCAGCTGGGCTTCACACTTGTACGCTGTGGCCGGGGGGAAGGGTGCCAGCTTATTGCTTAGTCATGTCTGGTGACTCTTACTTTAAAAATACTGCTGCCTCCAGCCTTCTCTGCCTGCACCAATACACTGGACTCTGACACTCTTGAAAGGCTCTGTGTAGCATGCCAGCCTCTCAGGGCTCAGCTGCAGATATCTCTTGAGTTGTGTCTTCAGTCTAACTCTGTCTCTAAAAGGTATGCCAGCCAGCTAAAGCCGCAAATCTATCTATTTTTCTCTGACATGCACTTCAAACGTTCTGCATTGCATGCCAGCAGTGCAGACAGAGCCTAGCTCACAAGTGAACAAGTGAAGGGGAAGGGAAGGGATAGCAAAGCAATGACATGTCAGGGTCCAACATCTGCAGCAACAGGGCATCCACAAAGTTGAGACCCTCTCTCTCGACTGGGACCTCACTGTTGGTCATGAGAGTTTTTCTCTAAGGATGACCCTTTGTCACCCATGATATGGAACTCTGAGAAAAAGCCCTCTAGCCCTGTGGGCTGCTTTGACTGACCTCTCCTTTCCCACATTTTGATCTGTGGATGCCTCGCCTCTGCTGAGCTCCAGGTGCCCGACAGCCCACCAAATCTGCAACAGGAAAGGTGCCATGCGCACACAGCACTTCTTAACTAAAAACTTGAAATCCCCTTGATGCCAAGGGCTGAAACTGGTCAAGATGCAAGACCTCAAAGAGGAGGTTTGACAACCTGAGTTTGAAGGGTATAGCTCCAGTGTTGTTGTTGTTTTAATAATTTTAAAATCTCAAATTAAAAAAAAAATCCTAAAAATCAACAGATGAATAGATCTGCTTCCAACTTGGCATGGCAAAATCTCTACTTAATAGCTATCATAGTCCCAAGTTTCATCTCCTTATCTTTAAAAATAATGTTTTTGTAAAAAATAATAATTTTAAAACCTCAAATTTTAAAACAAAATACTAAAAATCAGTGGATGAACCGATCTGCTTCAAACTTGGCATGGATAAATCCCTACCTAAGAGCTATCATGGTGCCAAATTCCATCTCTTTATCTTTAAAAATGATGTTGTTTTTTAAAAAAACAAAAACACCTCAAATTAAAAAAAAACCCTTAAAATCAATGGATGAACAGATATGCTGCAAACATGGCATGGCTAAAGCCCTACTTAAGATCTATCATGGTGCCAAGTTTCATCTTTTTATCTTTAAAAGTGACAGAGCTGTAAGCATGTTTGTTAATTCCCATTGACTATAAAGTAAAGCTGCCCTTTGGGTGGGGAGAGGATGGGAAAAGGCTTGATTTTTTTTTTTCAAATTTCCCCCTTCCTGGATTTGTTACCAAAAATCCTGACATGTCCTGTTTTTTCTTGATATATGGTCACCCTTGCGGGATCACTATTTAGCCTTGGTCTAAATTTTGGCTAAAAACATGATTCTCAAAATGTATCAGGATTTTTGAAGGAGGTAGAGGCAATTTTTAGGCATATTTTGTTGAGTCCCAGAGGTATTTAGCTATGCAAAGTGACTTTTTCTGGTGACTTCTATATGAGTAAACAAAAGTGTCCTCAGCCCTTCATAGCCTGGTGAATGAAAATAACTGGGTGTGGTACTGTAATTTATGAGAATCTTGTTCTACCAGGAAAAAGAATCTTGTAAACATGTTCAAAGGAGCAAGGAAGAGACATGTAGGATGGAGCAAATAGCATAATAGGCTTGCATGTGCTAGTCATCTGGAAGGAACATGCTGCTGCATGCAGAGAAATGGAGAAAATGGCAACAATGTATCTAATGCTGTTTGATTTTAGAACTAGTTAAAGTTTCAAAATAAGGACTTCAGAAATCTTTTGATGAACTTTTTTATATGCATTTCACATTGAAACTATGAGCCATTAATATGCTGTTTTGGGAGGTGTTTCATTGTTATGCAAAGACTGTCACCACACTAATTGAAAGCCTTGAGTACAGGCTGCATTTTCTTTTTATGGGTTAATACACAAACGAATGTTTAATGTGGGTGGGTCTTCACTGGAAAGAAAGGAAGAAGTGCCACCTCAGCTTTGTTTTACTGGGTAGTTTTCAGTGAGTCCATGTTTGATAGAAACCTTTACTTAAAATGAGAGAGAGAGAAGAGTCCCTTAGGGGGATTACATAGACATGGATACAACTGGCAACGGCCCTTATGTAAGTACATTTCATTTTTCTAAACATGTGTGGAAATAAGGGAAGTGGTTTAAAGGATAATCTTCAATTGTAAGAAGTTTTGTAGTTCCTATAAAATTTGAATTTATTAGATTATATTTCTTTAATGTAAATTGATAATGTAATATTTTAATTATATTATTGTGTAGTCATAAATAAAATAGTTTTCCAGTAGATGCTTATGCTATACTGTGCCCTTTTCCGTTTGAGTTTTTTAAAGAGTAATTTGATCCATTAAAAGATATTTATAAAAATATTTATTGATTAAAATGTCTTTGTACATGTTTTTATTTGTTTATATTTTCATTTGCTAATGGTTCAGCTGCATGCTGCTTCTATGGCTCAGACAAGATTCATAACAAGAGAGTGTTCTAAAAGATGGAACTATTAAAACAGGAAAGTAGTTATACCAACTATGTTATTGATGAAATGCATTCCAGAATTATTTTTTAAAAAGCCCAGCTCAGTCAAAGACATGTCCATTTTCAAATGGTTTTTGAAATATTGTGTGGCTATTTCTTATTTTATTCTTTTGGAGAAAAGTCCAGGAAGCAGATTTGTAATCAGCAATGGGTGTGGGTGGGTGTGGCTGCAATCCTGGAAGTAACAGATGCTACTGAAGAGTAAGCCCTTTGAACTAATGGGGCTTACTTCTATGTAAACATGCATAGGATTGCACTGCACATTTTGTATGGATAAATGCATTTTCAAGAACATGTTGAAAACAGTGCCTCAGTTTAAAGGTTATATATAGCCTTACATAGTTTTATTTTTAAAATAGATCTTTAGGAATAATATATATTTGCTATATGATCTCATAGCTTTAAGAGTATTATTATTAGGGCTGCAACTTTATTACTGAAATTCTAATCAGCAGATTTCAGTCAATTAATTTATCAATTAAATTTGCATATTCATAAAACATACTTCAAATAAAAAAGGTATCCATCTCCTACTGAGTGAACATACTTGGTATTACATATATCCACATGGTGTGCTCCATATTTCTGTCATCGTTTGTTATTTCTTACTAGCAGCTGGTACTGCTAAGAGGCATATTGCCATTGTACATGGAGGTTGCATTCCCAACTATCACAGCAAAGAAGACTTTCCATGCTGAAACAGAGCTACAGTCGTAGCATGCTGTTTCTAATCTGGCCAGACATTCGTACTAAAGAACTGCTGTGCTGCAACAGAGCAAAAGTATACTAAGTGGTGCAGTTAGGTCATTTTAGACCCTGGACTTAATGGTGTTATGGCCAATTTAGATGACCATGTCATAGAATCATGGAGTTGCAAGTGATCACAAGGATCATCTAGTCCAACCCTCTGCAATGTGCAGGAAAACCAGTTAAACCATTCAGTTTCTTCTTAAAAACCTACAGAGATGGAGAACCCATAACCTCCATAAGTAGACTGATCCACTGTTGAACAGATCTTACCATCAGGAAGTTTTTCCTTATATTAAATCAAGATCTAGGTAGCTGTGACTTATACCCATTATTTCAGGTCCTAATTTCTGTAGCAATGGAAAATAGTTCTTGACCACCACTGTTTTGTGAACCTGAACACTGCTTACAATTCTCCCCTCAGTCTCCTTTTCTCTAGACCGAACACCCCAAGTTCTTTCAGCCTGTCCTCATACAACATGTCCTCAAGTCCCTGTATCATCTCGGTTGCCCTCTTCTGAACTTGTTCTAATCTGTTAATGTTCTTCTGGAAATGTGGTGCCCAGAATCGTACACAATACTCCAGATGTGGTGTCACTAGTTCCAAGTAGAGAGGAGTATGGACTTCTCGCATCTTTGATATAATGCTTTTTCTAATACTTCCCAGAACTGTGTTAGCCCTTCTAGTGGTTACCTCACATTGCTAACTCATGTTCAGCTTGCTGTTGATGACCATACCCAAATGCTTCTCTGATGTAGTGTTTCCAAGCTCTAAACCCCCCATCTTGTATGTGTATCCTACATTTCTCCTCCCTAAATGTAATACCTTATAATACTCCCTGTTAAAGGACATCTTGTTCCTCTCAGCCCAGTCTTCCACCCTGTCCAAATCAGATTGCAATCTCATTCTGTCATCATGGGTGTTGGCCAGACCTCCCAGTTTTATGTCATCCACAAATTTGATAAGAAGCCCATCAATCCCATCATCCAGGTCATTAATAAAAATGTTGAATAATATTGGCCCCAAGACAAAAGCCTGTGGTCACCTATTTTTGATAAAACCATGCTTACAATCACAGCATTGTCTTCAAGATGCTTACAAATGGTCTGCTTTATTACCTACTCTAATATCTTTCCAGGGATTTATGTTAGGTTCATGGACCAAAATTACTGGGGTCTTTTTTCCTTTCTTGAAAAGGGGGACTACATTTGTTCTTCAGTCCTCTGGCATTTCCCCATTTCACCAGGACCTGGAGAGTTGAAGGCATTCAAAGTGTCTAAAAGTTCCGGTACCACATCCTTACTGATCCGCACCCTCCCCTGTTGTGTTCATTCCCAGTCTATTCCACTCATTATTTCCTTTGGTTGTAAAAACAGAAGCAAAATGGGAGTTGAGTTCCTCTGCTTTCTCTTGGTTATCTGTTAATATTTCACTATTTGGTGTAAGTAGTGAACCCAGCCTTCTTGCTGGATTTTGCCTCCCTTGCTAGCCTCAGCTCATTTTCTGCCTTTGCCTTCCTGACCTCATTCCTACATTTCTGGGCTGAAGCTTTGTAGATTTCCTTGGTCATAAACCTTCCTTCTATTTCCAATACACATCCTTCTTTAGTCTCAAGTCCTTCATGAGGTGCCTGTTCAACCACATTGACTTCTTTATATGTCTCCTTGTTTTCTTCCTCATTAGTATTGTTTGAGACTGTGGTATCCTTAATTCCCTTTTCAAGAAGCTCAAACTGGCTACAAGACTTTTGCCTTTAAGGTTTTCTTCCCATGGTATCTAACTTACTATTTCTTTAGTTTATTAAAATTTCCCTTCCTAAAATCCATGGATTTCTGTTTGACTGTTTTTTACCAGACTATTTGTTAAAAGCACAAACTTTAATAATGTGTGGTCACTTGTACCCAAAGTTCCCATCAGTGAACTCCTCCCTGTTAGTAAGAACCGAATCGAAGGTATCACATCCCTAGTGCCCACCTCAGCCTTTTGAAAGAGGAAATTATCAGTAATACAAGTCCACTTACCTCATCATCTCCTTTGGATGTAAAGACAGAGGCAAAATAGGAGTTGAGTTCCTTTGCTCTCTCTTGGTCATCTTTTAAGGTTTTTCCATGTGTATTACGTCATTTGTGAAACCCCATTCCATGCTTTTCAAACTTTTTTTCCATTCCTGATATTTATAGGGTAAAACAAAACGAAAAAAGTTTTCCAACCCTTATTAAACACACACACACACACACATACACACACTACTCTAAGCCTATGCAGTTTTGCATTTTAAACTAAGCTAAATTGTAGCACCATCATGATTATAGGAATAAAATTAAATTTCATCTTCTGTCCTGATGCTAAACACATTTAGAGTGCAATCTTATGCATGTTTAGACAGAAAAAAAGTCCTACAACTCCCAGCATGGCTGGCTGAGGAATGCTGTAGGGAGTTCTATTTCTCCCTAAATTTGCATGGGATTGTACTCTTACTTGGAAATAACCCCACATTTTGTAGTAGAAATGGGTAATGCATTTAATATAATAAATGGGTAATGCATTTAATATAATAAAATGAGCATCAGTAATGCTGAACTTGTCTGGCCAGCCAGTTCCTGATTATAAAAGGCTTTTAAAATTAGAATAAAGGATGCTGCAATGAGCCGCATCAGCTGGAATGCTGAGGCAGGACCTGTTTGCCGCTGTCCTCATCACCTGTCATTCGATTGTTGTCATTTGGGGGGCTGCAGCGAAGTAAAGGAACAAATTTGCTTTCTGACCTGTCATTTTTGGTGGCAGGCAGCTTTTTGAGAGAGAAACCTATTGACAAAACTGTCCATGATTATTTGTGGGGGGAAATGAAAATAATTTCTGTGTGTAATGTATATATTATTTGGGGGTTGTCTACCAACATGACCCTCTTTCTGAAAAGTACTTACCTTATAGAAGGCCCACTGGGTTTAGGATGGCTTCCTCCCTAGTAGATTTACTTAGAGTTGCTGCCTAGCAGTGCAATCCTATAAATATTTTCTCAGAATCAATTTCTATTGAGTTCAATTGAATTTACTCCCAGGTAATTGGGTATCATATTGCAGCGTAAATGAATTATATCATTTTATTGCATGCTCCATTCCAAGGGATTAGGTTTGTAACCGTGTTGTACAAGAACACAACAGGTTTCTGTGGTAGACGTCTAATAGTAAATCAGAAGTGAAGGACGCATCCCCAAAGGGAAACAGGTCCCTCTCCCACCAGTCCCCAATTCATTTTGTAAACAGGAAGATGATTCTGTGATGCTGGATATATTCCTTTCTGTAGGACTGATTGCCGGAGGGAGTGAGGGAGAGAGAGAAAGGATTAGAACAATATAACCACCTTGTCGTCCCCCACCCCAAACAGATGGTATAAATAAATACTAGAACCTCTGGGAGTTGGTGCACTTTGTGTCGCCCCCCACTGCTTTATAACCCCCACTGTGATGGCAATTTCTTTCAATTGGGAAGCTCCTGACTTATCCATGTTTGGTGATTTTAGTCAAGTGATGTCAATTGTTTACCTGTCGTTAATGTGCATCACTCACTGTAAAGCAGGATTTTTCAACTGTAGTCAAGTTTGGCAGTACCATTTAAACCACGGGAATGTGTAGAAGCACCACATAATATCTATAGTTCCGAGTATTTTGTCATCCTTGGTTGGATGGGATTAGTTGAACAGAATAGGATTCACTGTGTACAGCACCACAATTAACTGCATATATAATCATCCATTCATATGCTTGTCTAGTGACCTTTAGTTCTGCAGAGTCCTTTTCTATAAGGCTGCCTAAATAACCTCTACCAGCACCAATATTTGAGAATATAGCCCCAAGACTGCCTGGTGCAATTAATCCACTGGCTGCTAGGTCTATCATGAATGGTCTTTGCCCTTGTTTCGTCCTGCCAGGCACAATGAGATTGATGGCTTTTGAAGCAGTGGACAAGCGCTTTGTGTCAACATGGCTGGCCCAAGGCATTTTTCTGCTTAAGATGGAGCACCGTCACTTCCCAGTCATGCTGCATGGTACCAAGGCCAGTCAAGTTCCAGAAATACATCTCTCCATCCCTGTCAAAAAGTTTCAGAAGTGCTTCTCCACATACCTGGCAGTAAAAAATACAACAGTAACAATAGTTTTTGTTGTTCTTGTTATAGCTGCTAAAATGTGTTGCCCTTTCATGACACTCAAATCAGTTCCCAAACTAGATGTGACATCAGGAGGCTCATAACTGGATCTTCTCTCCCCACCTTCCCCACCTTTTTTTTTAAAAAAATGTAGAAACAGCAATATGGGAAGCCTTATCGGATCAGGAAGGGCTGCAGTGCTAAGGAACTGTTAGTTCAACCTTTTATGCAATGCCATTTTCTCATTTTAAATTGTACACATTTGAAACTGTTATTTTCCCCAAGTGGGAGGCATTCAGGTGTAGGTTCCTATTTGTTTTCACCTGCAATGCAAATATCAGCTTCCAGGGAGAACAGTTGTGAAAATGGCAGAAGGGAAAGGAAATCCCCCCCTCGTCCCATAGCATCGCAGCACTGATACCCTCACAACCTCGTTTCCCTTCTCATGCAGCTGCTTTGATTTTGAAAAAGTTGTGCAAAATCTGATCATGAATGTCTCAATGTAACATCTATTTTGAACCTCACATGTTGTTCTCCATATTAATCAACGGGAAGTTGGTGAGATGTATAGGAAGCTCACTTCTCGTATGTATGGATCTACTGCACTGGATGCTTTAGGATGGAGAAGAGATTAAACTACATGCATGCCTTCTTCTTCTTGCCAGCTCCCTCCCTGCCCCCTCCCCACAATTATTCAGTTTTGGGGATTCTCTTAATTTAAAAAGGGCCCCTGTATTCAGTTGGTGGTGTGGAATTGTCCCTAAAAATTGGGACAGTTGGATGGTACTTTGTATTATGGAAAAAAATAGTCAAGATACGTGTTCGTGTCTACTCGAATTTTCCTTTCATATTTGGCCTATTTGTTGCATTGTCTAGATGAGTTTTCCAGTTGAGGAGAACCATAAACCTAACTATTTAAAAGATTTCACCTGTTCTATGGGGCATCCGTCAATTCCACAAAAAAGAAGGCCTCAGTTGTATTGATAAACAATAGAGAGTGCCAAGCACACAACCGCATCAATTGAAACCACTGCTAATTGTTGCGGTTGTGTGCTTGGCACTCTCTATTGTGCATCCGTCAATTCGCCACTTGTATATTTTTAATCTATTGGCGAAAACCAGCACTTTCAGCTTTTCTTTTGTGGCCAATTGACTGAAAGATTTTAGTAATCTCCTTATCCCTTGTTGGGTCTGAGATAGTAGAATAGTGTCATCAGCATACCTAAGAACTGTAGCTTTCCAAGAACCCAGTTTGGGAGGCACATAGTAATCGTTGCTACTTAGGTCAGCTATTAAAGAATTAACATAAATGTTAAACAGCGTTGGTCCCAATAATCATCCTTGTTGTACACCTCGCATAGAGAGGGAACCTGAAAGGTTGTCCTAACCTGAACTTTGGTATCAGAATGAAGTTTCTGTATCAGCATCAATAACCTTTTGTCAATTGAGGATTTGTTTAGTTTATCCCAGAGTTGGTCATGATTAATTGAATCAAATGCCGCTGAGAAATCAATAAATACCACATATAAGCATCTGCACTTCAGTTTTACATATTTATGAACCAAGTGAGAAAGAACAAAACAATGATCGATTGTTGAGCGGTTGCAGCGAAAACCTGCCTGTTCGTCTGCAATCAGCTCACTAGACTCAAGTTATGGTTTAATTTCTTTAATAGATAGCTGGAGTAACTTTTAGATGAAATATCCAGCAGACTAATAGGGTGGTAGTTGGCTGGATTACTAGGGTCACCTTTTTTAAATATGGGGACCACTATACTGATATTCCATTCCAGGTGGAAGTGACTACTATTGTTGATTTCTGTAAATAAAACTGCAAGTATAGAGGCCCACCAATTAGAGACTGCTTTGTAAACTTCCCCAATAATACCATCTTCCCCTGGTGCCTTCCCAATCTTTAGAGTGGCAATTAATTCACAGATTTCACTAGGAGAGACCGGATCCCACACTGAGGGGCCTTCCTCTATGCTGACGTTTAGAGCGGTATTATGTGAGTGAGATTTCGTTAGCTGGTCTTGGGAGATAGGTTCATTGAACAGGTCCTGAAAATGAGCCTCCCATATATGTGAAGGGATATTTGGTTCCATCACTAAACGACTGTTGGAGCTCAATTTGTTGATAAGTTTCCAGAATCTCTGTGAGCCTTTACTTTGAGCAGCCAAAAGGAGCTCCTTCCATTGGGACTTAGCATATAGAGACTTTTTGAGTCTTAATAATGTCTTATAGTTGCTGTAACTGGCTGTAATAAATTAGACTGGGGGCTTGGACCCTACGAGCTAATCTTGCAGATGCTTGGAGATTTATTTTAGCCAATTTGCATTCTCTGTCATACCACCCAATAGAAGAAGTGGCATTAGATGGATTTAGGGGCCCTTTCTTAGAAAATAAAGGATTCAGTATATGTAAAATGTTAGAGAACCACAAAACCAAATCCTTATGCTCTGGATTAAGGATAAAATTATTACATAGCGCAAGGCATTTCTCATTATAGAGAATCTCAAGCAATTGGTGTTCCACTTGAGCTGGCCATCTAATTATTTTAGAAGGGTTAATAGCTGGCTTATTCGTAATATTATCCCCTTGTGATATATGCATCTTAGATGCCACCATAAATAATAGGTGGATTGGATAGTGGTCACTCTCAGGATAGCAATATACTTCAAAATTACTAATAAGAGTAGTCAAATCAATAGAAACAACCACGTAGTCTATGACACTTCCACTCCGGCCCGAGAAGAATGTTATATTACCAGAGTTATCATTAGGGTGATTCCCTTTAAGAATATAGATTGTATTTCATAATTATATTGTAGAAAGCTTTACCGTAATAATTAATCTTAGTATCCCTTGATTCCCTACCTACATTTAAAGGGGAGAGTTGAGCTTGTGAGTTATGCAAATTGATCTTATCCAGAAGACACTCCTCATTTGGACCAATGCGGCCATTTGCATCTCCCATTTGCATCTCCCATTAGGATCATAGAAGCCCCCTGGCTTGTAAACCCGAGTTGTTCGATGAATTCATCCAACTCACTCCAAATATTGTCGCTGCTGTATTTGGAATTTCTGGGTGGGATGTAAACGTTTACCAACTAGATATTGATGTGGGCATCTAGATTTTTATATATATATTCACACATTGAATGTTAGGGCTAGCTACACTAATCTCAGTGCTTTTAATATTGTATTTGGTAGATACATAAGTAGTTAAACCTCCACTTGGCCTCCCATATTTTAACAACTTACGGGCACGCTTTATTATTTTATTAACTTATTATTTATTACATTTATATACCACCCCATAGCCAAAGCTTTCTGGGCGATTTACAAAAATTAAACGATTGAACATTAAACAGTCAATATACACATTTTAAAACCATAAACCATAAAACAATTGATAGTTAAAACATTTTAAACTTTTAAGCCTGGCCACAAAGTCAGTTAAAACCTCAACTTGAGCTGTTAAAATGCCTGGGAGAAAAGAAAAAAATTGACCTGGTGCTGAAAAGATAACAGTGTTGGTGCCAGATGGGCCTCATCGAGGAGATAATTCCATAATTGAGGGGCCACCGCAGAGAAGCCCCTCTCCCTTGTTGCTGTCCTCCGAGCTTCCCTCGGAGTAGGCACCTGGAGGAGGCCTTTGATGTTGAGCGTAGTGTACGGGTAGGTTCATGTCGGGAAAGGCGTTCCATCAGGTATTGTGGTCCCAAACTGTGTAAGGCTTTATAGGTTAAAACCAGCACCTTGAATCGGGCTCGGAAACCTACAGGCAGCCAATGCAAGCGGGCCAGAATTGGTCTTATATGTTCGAACCTTCTGGTCCCTGTTACCAATCTGGTCTCTGCATTCTGCACAAGCTACAGCTTCCGAACCATCTTCAAAGGCAGAGATGTAGAGCACATTGCAGTAATCTAACTTGGAGGTTACCAGTGCATAGACAACTGAAGCCAGGTTATCCCTGTCCAGATAGGGGCGTAGCTGGGCCACCAACTGAAGTTGGTAGAAGGCTCTCCGTGCCACCGAGGCCACCTGAGCCTCAAGTGACAGAGATGGCTCTAGGAGAACCCCCAAGCTACGAACCTGCTCCTTCAGGAGGAGTGCAACCCCATCCAGAACAGGTTGAACACCTTCCACCCGAAGCCCATTGTTAAAAGTGTCGTCCAAAACCAACCCCCCTCTCTCCCTGGGCTATTCCATTTGAGCATAGAGTTCTGACAGCTGGAGCAGCCGAAAACCCCTGGCTGCTCTGATACAGCTGGCAGAATTTGTGGTGCATGCTGGGATACGGCTGGAGGACTGAGGGAGGGGGAGGGAGGAGATGCTGCAGCCAAGATGGACACTGGAACTTTCAGCTGCTCAAAAGATGGCAGAGCAACGTGTTGTGTGGGGAGCAGCGCCTACCTAACACACAGTCAGTACACAATTTCCCCCCTCAGTTGCCTATTATGTCGTGTGAAACCAGCCAATGAATCCAAATTGGCTTAGGCAATTGGTAGTTTCACTTTCCCATTCATTTCAATAGGTCTAAATTGTACCCCTGGTTGCTAGTCATTTAAATTTATTGGCTTTGTTTTGTTTTTAAATGAAGTGTGTGTGTGTGTGTGTGTGTGTGTGTGAGAGAGAGAGAGAGAGAGAGAGAGAGAGAGAGAGAGAGAAAACACCACAGGACAAGCAACTCCATAATAGTCGAAGAGTACATAAACTATGCAGTGTTTCAGTTTTACAAAAAACAAAACAAAAAACTACCGCAACATTTTTACAAATATTTCAGAGAGTTGCTGGGGCCCACAGCAACCCCACTTGGCGGTTATGAAAGCATCCGATTACTCTGGCTTGTATATATGCTCCTAACTTTTGTAATAGTGACTTCCTTCATCACTTTTAAGGAAAAATAATTAATTTATAAGGGAATTTAATACTTGCAGGTAATTTTAATGTCTATGAATACTTTTATAAATTCGATGTCCTAATCTTAGTGTATGCTTGCACAAACATTTTAAGAAATCACTTTGGAACAATTAAATCAAGGCTGTATGGAGAATGTTAGCCCCTGGAGTAAGAAAATATATCATTGTCTCTCAAGTCTAGAAATCCTATTCAATAATAGATCTTTTTTTTCCTGTTCTGCAAACGGGGGAGGAATTGGTGCTTACACCCGGCCAATTCCCTGGCATCCTGCAGATACTGTTGAGCAACCGGTGGGTCCACCCACCAATTCTGTTACACAAGCAGGACCTACCACTTGCGCAGTAGAGATTTAGCATTTCCAGAGGAAACCCTGAAATGAGCAGAAAACCCATTTCTTGATTGGGAGAGGCCAGTGGAGCTCCTTTCTGTGAGCCCTGCAAAGCTGCCCTATTCCAAAAACCACAATTTTTGTTCCTTTCCAGTTGCTGGGGAAGCGCTCAATCTTCATTGGGCACCACTTGTAGATGGGAATTGGTGGGGTGCAAGAGAATTGGTGGAGGTGGAAGGTGCCGCCTTGGATGAGAAAGCAAGAGTTTGTCAGATTGGTGCACAGATTTATGCAGAGCATAACTCAATTTCTTTAGAATTAAATTTTGCTAGATATAATGATATTGAGGAAGCCTAAACAAGTTTCTTCTGCTTGATAAACAAATTGTTGAAACTTTATCTAAAACTATTCAGAAATATTTTGTCAATAATATTTATTCAAGTCCTAAGTTCTTGCAAGGCCTTTAGGCAGTTATGAGGAGGTACACTTATAATTTGCTTCTCATCAAAAAGGGATTAGGCTACAGAAAAGAGAACAACTTTTAGGGAACATTGAGTTTTGGAAAAAGAACGTGTTTACTTAGAATTAGGACTGTCTATCAACAATTACTCCATGTTAGAGAAGAATTTAAAATACTGGATGCTAAAGAAGATGATGCTATATTAAAGTATGTTAAATTACACTTATTTGAAAAGTCTGAAAAACAACACCAATTAGTGGCACACAGATTAAAAGGTGTGTGTGGGAGAAATCTAGCAGGATACAGTTTATTAGAGATATAAATGGACATTTATAAACAAAAGCAGACAAAATAATGGATTGATTGTTTCACCTTATCAGCTTCATCAGGAGAAGAAAGAATCCACCAGGTGTGGAGATGGGATCTGAAATGGGATCTGAGCAGTATAGCAAGACTTTAGGAAGACTTTCTTCCAACGTCTTTTACTCTATGCTTGTTCTACTCTCCTTCACACACCTCTGGAATATCAGAGCCTTTTTATTAGTGTTTCCAGTGCATCCCCCTGAACTTCTTCTGAGCCAGTTTACAGTTGTAGTAATGAATTTAATTAAGACAGCTGTGTGGGAGTTGTCTGGAAACTGTGTTTGTCCTTCATGACAGATTAGATGCTTTTGCTTGAGCCTGGTAAATTCTCTGCAAGAGATTGGATTTTAACAGTTCTTCTCTCAGGATTCTGATTATTCTATCTTTGCTACAATAAGATAGACACATATTTAGATCAGAAATGAATTCTAAAGATTGAACAAAATAACTTACTATTAATTGATGTTATTCCACCAGTGTTTTATACGCCATTTCATAATATATAATATTTAATAATATATTAGTTCCTGTTATCTTTAAATTGTTTAATGAATGTTTGATGCTTAATCAAATCCCAGATTCTTCGAGGGAGGCAACTATGATAGTAAATGCCAAGCAGGGAAAAGACTTCAGAGCTCTCTGTCTATCCAACACCCTGCTTGCAAGAGGCAGACAGGGAGGGAGGAGAACAGAGGCTATTATTATTATTATTATTATTATTATTATTATTATTATTTCCATTTATATACCGCCCCATAGCCGAAGCTCTCTGGGCGGTTTACAAAAATTTAAAAACATTGAACATAAAAACAACCAAACACCGATATACAAAATTTTAAACCATAAAAGGCATTAGAAGAAGTTATAATTACAATATCCTTTAAAAACAACAATTACAAAATTACAATTTTGTAATTATCAACTAGACAGGCTTCAAGCTGGTTAAAGAACCAAGCCAGCCAGTAGTGCACAGAAGGCAGGCTATGAGGTTTGGTCCTGAACCTACGAAACCCCAAGGTGTTATAGGCATCTCCTGCTTTTTGATACACCTGGGATTTTTGCTGCTTTTGCAGTTAGTGCTGGGTTTTCCTAGTGCATTGGGTGCCTCCTTAGTAGAGGGGGCTGGCTATGAGGTTTGGTCTGGATCCAGCAAACCCCCAACGTTTTCTAAGCATCACCCCTTTTGGAGGGCACTTGGGTTGTTCACTCCTCTGGAATAAATGCACAGGGGTTTGCTGGTGGATTGGGTGCTTCCCAGCTAGTAGAGGCTGTATGTAGAGTTTGGTCCTGATCCTGGTGACCACCACATGACACAATAACCCATGGTGGGTTAAATAACTCACTCTGCAGACCATGGGTGTCGAGAGAATGATCAAGTTGTAAGCATTTCAATAACTCAGAAACCTAATACTGATTTCATATATTAATTGTATACATGTAACAGGTCTCCTGTAGGTAGAACCAGCATTGTATTAGCTGGCTGGAAAGAAGCAGCTTTCTTATTTAGTTATATCAAGCCTTTTAGATAAACCTTTACCATAATGAACTTTGTTCCATCAGCAGTTACATGCATTCTGTTTTGTTTTGTTTAATTCAGACTTCATATAGCCATAATTCAGCATTCTTATGTGGCGTCCTTCCATATCTTGACCTCCAGCATTCTTATGTGGCATTCTTCCTTCTCTTGCCCTATAGCCCAAAATCCAGCATCTTTGTGTGATATCCTGTTTTATAGTAAACTTTCCCTTAATACAAAGTTATGCTTTACAAAGTTCTTCTTATGCTGTTTCTGATGTTTACAGTTTTCTATATAAGAGTGTACCCTGTATACTAATTTCAGTCAGAACCCTTTTCTGACTCAGAATACAGCTGTTCATTTCCAATAAAGCCTTATTGAAGAGATTGAGTATTGCAAGTATTATTCTATGTTTTATAGGTCAGCTATTGGACTCCACCAATTCTGGTTGCTAAGTGGGAAATTAGGCCATATCCAAACTCTATTTTCATTAAAGTTAAATCATCTTCTATCCACTAAAATAAGGGAGATTCTCAAGATTCCCATAGATATTTGGGGTCCCTTTCTCCTAAGGGGGACTCCCAGAATTCACATACACAATTTCCCACGACAATGGGCTATCTGAGTGGGTTATTTTGGTCAAATAAGCCATCATGGGTTATCAAGTCATCTGAACCCAGTCTTTATATTGAAGTCAAACAATACTTTGACAAACCCTTTTAAAAATCAAAACTCCAGCTTTTTAAACATTTCTCATTCTCCTTAGTCTTTATAAATGTTGAGAGCCACTTTGAGCTTAGGAGAGGCAGAATAGGGATGTATTAAATAGCTAAACATATTAAGTTCTTGAGCTTGCAGAATGTGTGAGTGTCTGTGGTAAAATGAAAACAGGAACAATAAACCTTTGGATTGACTCTTAATGTATTATACCGGGGGTGGGGAACATGTGGCTTTCCAGATGTTGATGGACTGAAACTCCCATCAGCCCTAGCCAGCATGGCCAGGGGTGAGGGATGGTAGGAGTTACAGTCCAGAAACATCTGGAGGGCCACATGATCCCCATCTCTGCACTGTAGATAAACAAAAAACTACAGGTCATCTTTAAGGATTGATTATTTATCTTTATCATTCAAATACTTACATACAAGTAATATTAAATCACAACCTTCCTTTTTAGTCAATGAGAACAATTTTGTTTGTATTGGTGGGATGGATCAAATTTCATTACATGGGTTGTATTGAATGGGTCAAATGTTTGGGAGGTTATAACAATTGGAAGAGGGGAATATTTTTGAACATTTCAATTTGCATTTATTGCTAATCATCTTTCTTTCTTTCTTTCTTTCTTTCTTTCTTTGCAGTCTGCAGCTGTGTCTGATGGAGGTAAGCTAAAGAATATTTGGAGAGGGCGTTTGTATATAAAAATAATTTATTTTCCTTACTTAGCTGCTGTAGCAATTTAGTATCGTAAAAAGCAACTTAGGTTTTTTGTTGAATGCTATAGACCTAATCTTCCATTTATCAAGCTGATTTTAAGTTCGTACAACTGATGTTCTAATTTATTTATTTATTTATTTATTATTACATTTATATACTGCCCAATAGCCAAAGCTCTCTAAGGAGACATTGCACTGATCATAGTTGAACCATTGCCTTATGAAGGCAGATCAAGTAGGGCATCAACAGGACCCCCGCCCCCATAACGTATCAGAGCATCATGAAATCTATCAGTACCTGAGGATCCACAGATGGAGCTGATCCGTACATGTCAGCTCTGTAGCAAAGCTCTCTATTTCCTACAAGTGAGCAAACAGAAGTTTTGCGTGGCCTGGCTCTTAAGTGGCAAGGAAGGGGTGAATTTGTTGCTTATTTAAAGGTTTCTTTCTCGTTTGGGGGCATTGTTCTCTCTCTCTCTCTCTCTCTCTCTCTCTCTGCTTAGGCTACTTAATCACCTGACTAAATCACTTGATTCTTTTTTTAAAAAAAAAGCTTTTTTCCCGTAAACTGCTTCCCCACCCCACACCAAACATATTTCTTTCTTTTATAAAGTGCTTTTCCATCCTACCCCCACCCTAAACTGCTTGTTGAGTTTGGGATTTAGATGAAAGTTTATTTTCTCAATTTGGGGCTTTGTCATCTCTCTCTGTCTCTGTCTCTCTCCTTGCTTGGGCTGCTGCATCACCTGACTACTTTTTTTCTTAACTACTTTTTAAAAACTGCCATTTATTTATTACACTTCTATATTGCCTAATACCTGAAGTTTTTCCCCTCTTTTTTCTAAACTGCTCCCCCCCATCCACCCAAATGGCTTGTTGAATTTGGGGTTTATCAATAGCCACAAAAAGGACCTAAGAGATAAACTTTTGGAACCTCTGGGCTTCTGTACATGAGGCTTTTATCCTGCAATTAACATTGGTTACTCCTGGAAGTTTATGGATCCTTTACATGGTATTGTCACTCTCCTGGCTTCTCCTGTGCTTTCTGACCTTTCTGCAGCTTTATTTGTAACAGGAATAATGAGCTATTTAAAAATCGCAATTTGAATCTCAACATGTAATGATGGATGTGCGCTATTACAACAGTGCCATCTAGTGGCTGCATAATGACACCTATAGAACTTGCAGATAAAGAAAAGCCCCAGAAAAAAGGGGCTTTTTTTCCTGGAAAAAAAAACTAGAAGCAGAAGCCCCAGTAAAGTTGAGGGATAAAAAGCCTTTTTAAAAATATTTCTCTATTTTATTGTGAATGTTAACATAACAGAACAAAAAAATAAATTGTGAAAAAGAAAAAGACATGTAAAAGCTGAATAATAACTGGCCCCTCTCTGGACCTGCGTTTAGATCCTCCGGGCACATGATAAGTCACGGGCTCTCCTACATTAGAGGCATTCAAGAGGCAGCTGGACAACCATCTGTCAGGGATGCTTTAAAGTAGATTCCAACATTTATGTAAGTTAGACAGATCCTTATTGAAAAGGCATTGTGGAGTCCAATAATGGAGGCTCTGAAGTTGTGAAAGCAGCCAAACCAAACCTGGTTTCCAGTAAGTGTTGCAGTTGCAAGTATTACCATTCAGCCGTGGTAGGTAAATTATATTTAGCACATAAATCAGAAAATTTTTAAAAAGTCGTCGTCTGGGCCTATTAATTGATCCAAAATAAAAATCATCTTATCCATCCATGTCCTCCACAAGAATGCTTTCTTTTCAATTCTTAAGTCTGGATTTCCCCATAAAGTGAATTTTGCGTGAGAGAATGGATCAAACTGTAATTGAGATGATACTGTATGCCACACCTCTCTAGCACCCAAGATTATAAGAGGGAGGTGCTTATATGTCGAGAACATTCTTATATGTCGAGAACCATGTGCCATCCATTTGGGAAGAGGTTCTAACAAGGATTCCAGAACTGACCAGGGTGGCAAATCAGAATGAACAGGAAAAGACCAAAACTTAGTACAAGCCAATAGATAGGCATGATGGTACAAAGCAGAGCCTGGAAAACCAAACCCATCTTTAATTAGAAGCTTCATCTGTTTCAAAGATATCTGAGTGGAGAAGAACCCCAGAAGAATTTACGAAACAAAGCATTAAGTTGTTTAAATTATTTGCCAGGTATAAGTAAAGGAATCCCATGCATAACATAGACCACTCGAGGTATAATATTTATTTTAAGTGTATTGACTTTACCCCACAAACTCAACTTTAACAGTGCTGATCTATCTATATCTTGTGCATTCTTGCTAATCTGCTTATTCAAATTTATTTTAATCAATTGAAATATATCTCTGGAAATGAGTATTCTCAGATGGTTATAAAATCAGGGCACCATTGAAATTGACCATTAGCCAACACACTAGGAAATATGCTGCCTCCAATCGGCATCAATTCAGGCTTTGACCAATTAATTGAATAACCAGACAGATCACCAAAAGTGTTAATCAATTTCACCAAAGCAGGAATAGATGCCTGGAGTTTAGAAATAAACAGTAAAAGATCATCAGCATAAAGAATAATTTAAATTCTAAGTCAACATGCACAAACCCATAAATACTACTATTTTGTCTAATTGCGCAAGCCAGGGGTTCCAAACATAGATCAAATACCAATGGGGAAAGTGGGCATCCTTGCCTAGTACCTCATCCGAGCATGAAAAAAGCCGACAACCAACCATTGGAAATAACTCTTGCTTTTGGGGGCAAATATAAAATTCTAACCCACTTCAAAAATTCCATTGGAAAATCAAAATTACCCAATGTAGCAAGTCCAACGAATTTTGTCGAAGGCCTTCTCAGCGTCCAAAGAGACAAAGGCCGCCGGTCAGTTCTTTCTCTATTTAAAGCTATCAAATCCACAACTAATCTCAAGTTATCGGGCCCCTGCCTGATTTTAATAAATCCCACTTGATCTTGTCCAAACAATGTTGCAGTCTATCAGCCAAAATTGCCGTTAATATTTCAATATCAACATTTATTATCGGTTGATAATTAGCACGTATGGTCCTTGCTAGATTTAGGAAACCGTAATATAAGCATAATTTAACGATAGAGAAAACGAACCTGTTTCAAATATGTATTTGTAAAGTTGATAAAGTTTTGGAGCTAGAAAAGTAGGGAAGGTTTTATACTACTCAGTTGGGAATCTAAGCAATGGAGCTTAATCTGAGCAAAAAAGTATTCGTACCCTGCTCCAATATCTTGCCACCTTTCCTCTACAACTTCATATAACATCTTAAAAATTAAAAAAAATATATCTGTAAGAGAAACATGTATCATGTTATTCTCATCTTTAATGGCAGAAATAACATTTTGATGTTTGAGACAATGTTTCAAAATTTTACCGTGACATTCCCCATTTTCCTAATATGTCTGTCGCAAGCAAGTTAAGGCAAATTCTGCCTGCTGTGAAATAATATTCTTTAGCTTGCATTTAACTTTTTGCAACTCTTGATACAGTGTGCTGACACAAAACTGGCAAACCTGGGTTATAAGAGAGTTCAGCTTCTTATTTAAAAGCACCTGTTGCATTGTTCTAAGTTTTTTCTTATGTGAAGCATAGGCAGTGATTCAGCCCCTAATAAAGGCTTTGCTGGCCTCCCATTCCATGGCACAGGAACCCACAGAACCCTCATTGTTTTTAAAATATTCGGACAATTCAGCAAAGATCTGAGATTTAACCATCTCATCATTTAAAAGAGAAACATTAAAACAACAAAGACCCAAAGGCCTTGGCAAGTCTGAGAACAGTAACTCCAAGCATACTGGGGCGTGATCTGAAATTACCAATGTATCAATCTTGCAAGCCTTTATTTGCTGCATTAAAGAAGTAGAAACCAAGAAATAATCGATGAAACCAAGTTCAACCATATAGGCCCGAAGCATATGTCTCACCACTGTTTGCATCTTAGGGGTCGGGGTGTTTCTATCCAATGAGGGATCTAAGATCTCATTAAAATCCCCACCTACAATCAAATAATCATAGGTCATATCAACCAAGTAACATTCATGAAACAATTTTCCCATCCCCCTTTTTTATTGTGAATATCAACCAAACAGAACAGAAAATACATTGTGAAAAAGAAAAGAAAGAACACATTACATATATAGAAATATCGTCATTTTTCCTTCATGTGTACCATTCATTAAAAAAAAGGGGGGGGGGAGTTAGATTTCAAGAAAAGCAGCCCAAATATCCCAGCCCAAATATCCACTCACAAGTTGTGCCACTTTAACACCCATTCAAAAGTTGATAGTGTGATTAGGTCCTCAATCCATTGCCTTACGGGAGGTGAGCATTTGTCCTTCGAACGTGATAATATAAGTATTTTAGCTATCATAAGGGCTCTGAAGATCCATCTGCACTGACCATGTGTTAACTTCCATGAAGCCAGTAGGTAATTTAGGAGGACATGCACATTGTTCCGTATTATAGATTGTTTCAGTACAAAGTTTATCCTTATTATAACCTCCTCCCAAAAAGGGGCGACTACAGGGCATTGCCAAAACGTATGACTTAAAGAAGCATTAGATGCATTACATCTCCAGCAATGTTGCAAGTTAGACAAACTCTTATTGAAAAGACATTGTGGAGTCCAATAAACCCAAAACAAAAAATGTTGCTGAATAAAATGTAGCTTAAGGTCCATAGACGCTTCAGATACAAATGCTAGGGCAACAGTCCATTGATTCGGCAAAATAGGACACTCCAATTAGCCATTCCAATCCTGTCTTTAACTATGGGTATCATATTTACTTACTGCTACTAAATAATTATGTATATGGGTCGTGGATCGATGTGTCAGTTCAACTGTTATAAGTATTTCTAACAGTGCTGGAGGCTCTGAGGCTGTAAAAGTAGCTGGACCAAACCTAGATGCCAGCAGGTGTTACAATTGCAAGTATTGCCATTGAGCCATAGTAAGTAAATTATATTTAACACACAAATCTGAAAAGGACAAAAAATCATCGTCTGCCCTATTAGTTGATCCAAAATTGGAATAAAACACAGCAACAGTGCCAATCTTCTGGTTTTTTTAAAGGCACATCATTTGCTGTACCATCTATGCATATCAACAGATGGGTCACCGACTGCATCTGTTGAGTGTTAGTACTTTATAATGATTTGTCCATTTCTGCTTGCAAAATGAGGATATCCAAAGTCCACATTTCTTCATCAGTTCCTTTATCTTGTCACTCTTGGTCACTCCATAGAGATTCATTGATAACTGAGCCAGAATAGCTGTTCAATTTCCAGTGATTAATTAAAACATCAGAGAAACCGATATTATAGTCTATGGATCACAAGTCATCTCCAAAGTCCTTAGCAGCAGGATTCCTAAGCAGTGTTATAAGTCTTGGTAAAATCTCATTATAGTCTTTTGAGTCCACTAAATCTTCAATGTGTGGTAGCCAGATGTGCCCAGCTTCATCAGAATGTTATTCCAATGCCTGGCAGCCATGTTAACTGTAGCTGTTTGATTTCCAAAGACTGAATTACTGCTTCAATGTACCTTTCATCTACTGATTTGTCTAATGCTAAGGTGCTCTTGTGAAAATGGTTAGGAAACTCAAGTATGTTGGGAAATTCCCTCTAAAGTATGGCTGATTTTGCTTCTCAGTATGTGTAGCTGTCGTAATTCACCAGTCTACTGTCTGGGAATCCAGCCAACCCCCTTATCAAGGAATGTCCGGGAAGGATGCCAGCACTTAATTGTCTGGAGGGTTTTATTTATATTCCAGAGATTAACCCCCCAGTCTGCATAGAGTGCCGAACTTACAATGCAAGGCAGATAAATCCTCAGTTCCATTCCCAAATCCAAAATCACACTAGAAAGTCCACAAAGTCCAGTTACCAAAGCCAGGGGTCGTGCCAGAGATTCAGTTGGTCCAATTGTCGAAGCCGAAGGTCAAGCCAGGTAGTAGAGAAGTCCAGGGTCCAGAGTCAACAGTCAAGCCGGGTGTTCAGTCCACAGGTTACAAGCCAGAAGTACGCAGGGGTGTCAGGAGCCGATTATGACGATTGTTCCCAACGAATCCCTGCTTCCTCATTCAAGCCTTTTATTCTTGCCTGAGCTTGTCCTCGCCCCTTCCCCCAGCTGTTTCCTATTCCTTCGCAATCTTATTTAAGGCTTGCCTCAGCTGTGCTCTGTTTTTGCAATCTCATGCTGCGTCTTGTGGGACGAGCTTGCTCCGCACGCTTCAGCCGCCGCCTCTGCTGGGGAGTTAAAGGACAAACTCTTCAGGCCCAGAATCTTTCTCGCTGGAGACAGGGGGTGGAAGAGGGTGGCTTTCCTGGGGCTCTTCTGAGGAACCTCCCTGCCATTCCTCCTCCTCTGGTAAGTCCTGGGGAATGGGTGAAGCTGCAGTCTCTGCAACTTCTTCCTCCTCAGAGGAAGATTCTTCAGACGGTCTCATGACAGTAGCCAAAGTTTGTATGAATGGATTCTCCTATCCTGTGCCCATTCCTAGAGTTGGAAGACATAAAGACGGTAGTGCCTGCACTGGTAACTTCGAGGCTCGACTTTAGCAATGTGCTGTACATAGGGCTACCTTTGTGCCTAGTCTGGAAACTTCAACTAGTTCAAAATATGGCAGCCAGGTTGGTCACCGATACACCTAAGGGTGACGACATTACACCAATCTTAAAATCACTTCATTGGCTGCCAATTAGCTTCTGGGCGAAGTACAAAATGTTGGTCATTACCTTTAAAGCCCTATATGGTTTGAGTCCAGGTTACCTGCGGGATCGCCTTCTCCCACATAATCCGCCCTGCACACTCAGGTCCTCTGGGAAGAATTTACTCCAATCAGCCAGAACTAGGCTGATGAGTGTTACTCAGAGGACCTTCTCTTCTGCCGCTCCCAGACTGTGGAATGGCCTGCCTGAGGAAATTCGACAAATTAGCAGTCTTCATGAATTTAAGAGAGCTGTGAAGACTGATCTCTTCCGGCAGGCCTACCCAGCTAAATTTCAATATATTTTTAATGATGTATTCGTTTTTATTTGTTTTAATGTTTTATCTATTTTGTGGTCCGTGTGTTTATATTTATTGTTGTTCCCTGCCTCGATCTGGAGGGAGAGGCGGGTTATAAATAAATAAATATATTATTATTATAATTGTTATCTGGATTCTCCTATCACTTTGACTATGGCAATACACTGATAGAACATAGAATCATAGAATAATATAGTTGGAAGGGGCCCAGTTGAGAAGGTACCAATGGTAAGTACTCCATGAGTCCAATTCTGACAGGATTTGTTCTTGACAAATCCATGCTGGCTTCTAGAAATCACTGCATTGTTTTCAAGGGGCTTACAGATCGACTTCTCTATAAACTGCTCCAAAAATTTCCCAGGGATGGATGTCAGGCTAACTGGTCTGCAGTTCCCAGGTTCCTCCTTTTTGCAGCTAGGGACAACATTAGCCCTTCTCCAGTCATCTGGCACTTCACCCATCTTCCATGATTTTGCAAAGATAATAGTGGCCAGATCTACACCAAGCACGATATAGCAGTATGAAAGTAGAATATATAAGTGGTATACACCAAACAAGTTATAGTGATATATGGTATGTGTCAATGGGCCCCAACATTTGTCAGTGCACTTCAGTAAAGCAGTAGTGTGGCTCACGCCTTTTATAAACTGCTTTCATGCCACTATATCCTGCTTGGTGTAGATCTGGCCACAGCTTCTAAGAAGAATGATAATATTAAATCTCCTCAGCGAAAGGATTGATTTTCAAATTGATAAGGGCTAGGATTCTGTCATGTATTGTAACATGTTCTAGGCTTTGAATGTCTGTTCTGCAGATATCACTTGACACAACCCAGGTTTCATGTGTCTTCTGGTTTCATGCATCATATACTTTGATTTTTTATTATTATGAAGAGTAACATAGCTGCTTCCTGATATTCTCGGATTCAGATGTGATGGACTACAGTAATTTTGTTCATGTTGTCATAATCCGGAATAAGTACTAAAATTTCATCTTCTGTTTACATCTCTTTCATATTTATAGCTTGCTGCAGCTTCTTTCTAGATTCAGAGGTAGCCATGCACGTTTTGTAAAAACATATGCCTCTTAGACTAGTATCCTAATCCACATCCTTTTACACAGTTAATATTTATTCAGTTCATTCTACTTCAATGCTTGACTCCTTGTTGTATCACATTGGGGGTAGCCACTTCAATCATCCGCACAGTGTTCAGCATAATATAAACAAGCCAGGCACCAATTTCTTTTTCTGACTGATCCTTGAAAAACTGTCTTCATTTTTTTATTTTTTTTATTTATTGGTCTGGTTTCTCCAGTATGGGGTTCTGCACGGGCTGGTGTTGTCCCCCATGCTATCTAACATTTACATGAAACCACTGAGTGGGGTCATCAGGAGGCTTGGGACGTGTTCTTATCACTATACTGATGACACACAAGGGTCTGTTTCTCCTTTTTATCTTCATCAAGTGAGGCTGTGGATGTGCTAGATCATTGCCTGGCTGTGACAATGGACTGGAAGGGGCAAATAAATTGAAGTTCAGTCCAAACAATACCAAGATATTATTAGTCAGTGGTTCTTCTGACTGGATGGAGGGTGTTCAACCGGTTCTGGATTGGGTTACAATCCCCCTGAAGGAGTAAATTTGTACCTTGGGAGTTCTCCTGGAGTCATCATTGTCATAGAATCATAGCATAGTAGAGTTGGAAGGAGCCTATAAGGCCATCAAATCCAACCCCCTGCTCAATGCAGGAATCCACCTTAAAGCATCCCTGACAGATGGGTGTCCAATTGCCTCTTGAATGCTTCTAGTGTGGGAATGCCCACCAGCTCCCTAGGTCATTGGTTCCATTGTCGTACTGCTCTAATAGTCAGGAAGTTTTTCCTGATGTCCAGCCGGAATCTGGCTTCCTGTAACTTGAGCCCATTATTCCGTGTCCTGCATTCTGGATTGATTGAGAAGAGATCCCGTCCCTCTTCTGTGTGACAACCTTTCAAGTATTTGAAGAGTGCTATCATGTCTCCGCTCGGTCTTCTCTTCTCCAGGCTAAACATGCCCAGTTCTTTCAGTCTTTCCTCATAGGGCTTTATTTCCAGACCCCTGATCAGCTGCGTTGCCATCCTCTGAGCACGCTCCAGCTTGTCTGCATCCTTCTTGAAGTGTGGTGCCCAGAACTGGACACAATACTCAAGATGAGGCCTAACCAGTGCTGAATAGAGGGGAACCAGAACCTCACACAATTTGGAAGCTATACTTCTATTAATGTATCCCAAAATAGCATTTGCTTTTTGCAGGAGCCACATCACACTGTTGGCTCATATTCAGCTTGTGATCTACAACAATTCCAAGATCCTTCTCGCTTGTGGTATTGCTGAGCCAAGAATCCCCTATCTTGTAACTGTGCATTTGGTTTTTTTCCTAGGTGTAGAACTTGGCATTTATCCCTATTAAATTTCATTCTATTGTTTTCAGCCCAGTGCTCCAGTCTATCAGGATCACTTTGAAGTTTATTTCTCTCTTTCAGGGTATTAGCTATCCCAACCAATTTTGTGTAATCTGCAAATTTGATAAGCATTCCCTGCACTTCCTCATCCAAATCGTGAATAAAAAGGTTGAAGAGCACTGGGCCCAGGACCAAGCCCTGCAGTACCCCGCTCGTTACCTCCCCTCAGTGTGAGAAGTTACCATTGATAAGCACTCTTTGAGCCCGATTCTGTAGCCAACTGTGGATCCACCTAATAATTGTTCCATCTAGCCCACTTTTCACTAGTTTGTTAATCAGAATGTTGTGTGGTACTTTGTCAAAGCTTTGCTGAAGTCAAGATATACTATGTCCGTAGCATTCCCACAGTCCACAACGGAAGTTACCCAATCAAAAAATGAGATCAGATTAGTCTGACAGGATTAGTTCTTGACATAGCCATGCTGGCTTCTAGTCATCACTGCATTGTTTTCAGGGTGTTTACAGATCAACTTCTTTATAATCTGCTCCTATATTTTCTGAAGGCTCTCCTCCAGTCTCATCCTCCAGTACGTGAAAGTGGTTACATAGCTCTAGTGGTTCCACTGGTGCAGAGTGTCTTCTAGTTCTTCTGCTTCTCACTGTCACCTTTTTCCAAGGAGTTCCGTCTTCGTTGGCTTTTCTCATCTCAGCATTCTCCACTTCTGCTTCGGCTTGCTGTTGCTCTTCAATCACTTGTGTTTCTTGTTGCTGTTGCAGGTCTACCATTCTGTCTAAGAACTCTTCACCTTCTCTTATTGCTTGGAGGGTGGACACTCGCCACTCAAGTGCTTTTACTTTTTTTCCAATGGTGCAATCAGCTTGCACTTGTTGCAGATGTACGCCATGTTGATCTCAAGCAGGAATACAAACATTGCACACATTTTGCAGGTCACCACAACTGGCGAATCCTTTCCGTCCGTAGTGTCCTATCGCTTTTTTCCAGCCTTTCTGATTGTATTGGAATAGCCTGTGCTTTGTCCTGTCCACTTTGAAGGTTAACAACAGAGCCTACCGGTGTATGAGTGTGTTACAAGAACAAGCTTTTGTTAAGGACCTTCCCGTTGACCTCCCCTGCCGATCTTCCCCTGACAAACTCCTGTTTGCCTGCTCTGTTCGCTTGCTCTCTGGGAGCTCTCTTCCTTATATTCCTTCTAGTCTAGCTGCAGCAGCTTCCTCTTATATGCTCTGCTCCACTAAGAGTCAGGAAACAGAGGCTCAGGTGATCTCAGTGGCACAGAGTGCCTGCTACCAGCTTTGGTTGGCCCAGCTAAGCCCGCAACTGGTCAGGGATAACCTAGGTTCAGTTGTCCATGCTCTGGTAACCTCTACATTAGATGACTACAGTGTGCTGCCTATGGAGGAGGGTGCTTTGCAGATAGTTTGGAAACTGCAGCTTGTGCAAAATGTAGCAGCTAGATTGATAGCTGGGACCAGGAGATTTGAATGTATAACACAATTCTGGCCTGCTTGAACTGTAGCTACATGTACATTTCTGAGCCCAATTTAAGGTGCTGTTTTTGACTTATAAAGCCTTATATGGCTCAGGACCGCAATCTTTGATGAAACGCTTCTCCCGGTATGAACCCTTTCTCCAAGAAGTGCCTCTTCTGAGGGTGGTTTGGAGGATGGCAACCAGGGAGAGGCCTTTCTCAGTGGGTTCCCACCACTCTGATTAAGAAATGTTCTCCCCAGTGTGGTCTGTTTGGTACCAACATTGTCATTTTTGCAGCACCAGGTGAAGACCTTTCCTTACTCCAAGTCATTTGATAGCATTTGTTTTTAATGATTCCTGCCCGGGGGGGGGGGGGGGGGTATTATTGATTGTGCAAAAAAAATCTATATTTCTGTATGCAAATAGTTTTATTTTATGTTATTATATTATATTTTTAGGGATTAATTGTTGTGATCCACTTAAAGGGCTTTGGTCATTGGGTGGCATAGAAAAATGGATTTTAAGTAAGAATATTAATTTGTTACATGTGAATAACATAGATATGAAATTCCAAACACGTCAATGAAAAGATATGTACAAAAACATATAACAGTCTAAAACGTGCAATTTTAGAGGCTTCAGAAGTCTCAGACAAGGTTTTATATTTTTAAAAAATAATTCCTTGACTCCAAAGAGACCAATTTAGACAGCAAGGACACATTCCTGCAAGGGAAACTACTATCCTAAATGTCCTCTGCTGACTGATAGAACCAGAGCAGCGTCTTAGTTTTCTATAGAGATGGGGATAATGAAATGAGTGGGACAATTGTTGGAGTACAAATAACAGAAAACCTGGAACTAATACAACAGTGTAGTTTTATTCCTTGTGTTGATTAACAGGAACGGTATTTTGAACAGCATTGAACTAGAAATTGCCTTTCATTTCTTTGCTCTCTGCGTGCAGTTGCTGTACTTGCATTCTAGTGCAATGTGAATAATTCATGTTCTTTCAGAAACAGCGGTTAAAGGTCCGTTCCTTAAATTATTTACGTAGTATTTTATAATGCTTTGTGTTAAGTATATTCAGGATTATCTGTTGTGGCTATAACGAGAAATAAGCATGCAGTGCAAAAATGCATTATATTTTGAAGTGCTATTTGAAGAAAATGCACTAATTTAGTGACAAGTGTTACAGAAGAACTATGTTCCACATTGCTCAAGGAAGATCTACCAAGCATATTCTAGGAGATTTTCACCTGCGTTAGGTATGGCTACAGAAGGATTGTTTTCAGTGAATGGTTTGAAGTATTTGGTTAAATGGCACCACAGTGGCTCTTACCAGCTCTATCCAGGTAATATCTTTAGTGATGCTAATGATCTTTTAGAAATACAGGCATTCGTAGTAGGATTTTGCTGACTTCAGTGTAAAAAAAAGATTGTATAGGAGATATTTGTTTTTAAAGGGCAGTTATAACAATTCTTTGCTTAAGTATTTTCAACATAATCCTTTAAACTAGAACTTTCAAAAACAAGTCTTATAATTAAAAACATTGCTAACTTTTTATAAAACAGGTCAGTTTTCTATATGTTTATGTAAGCCAAAAATGCAAATAGGAAATACAATTGGATTTGCTTTTTCATGCAGTTACAAATTCCCCACTCTTCATTTTTATTTCTAACAATTATGAAGGAAGAACTCTCCTCCTGTTACAAGACAGAGAGGATTTGTGCCTCCATGGTTATAAAGTTGGTTACAATCTCTCAGATGGACTTTTATTAGCTTCTGCTAGAGTGCAAATACAGTGTAAATATTTAGAATATATTTAGCAGATTACTGGTCTTATACTTAAAATAATTAATATGTGTCATGAACTATTTGCACTACAAGTGCATAGCCCACGTACGGTTCCAATTGGGCTAAATTCAGTCTTGTTTTCTTCTTCCCCATCTATGTGCAAGTATACTACCTTACAGGTAGTGCAATATTATTTATTTATTATTAACATTATTTATGGACTGCTTTTCCTCACAAAAGGTAACAAGGTGGTTTACAAAATAAGACCCATACAATAAAACATTCAGCAGATATCCAACAGTCAATAATTCAGTAGGCCAGTATTAAATATCAGTATCTGGGAATGGCTGCATGAATAGATATGATTTTCATAGAATCATAGAATAGTAGAAGGGGCCCATAAGGCCATCGAGTCCAACCCCTTGCTCAATGCGGAATCTACCTTAAAGCATCCCTGACAGATGGTTGTCCAGCTGCCTCTTGAATGCCTCCAATGTGGGAGAGCCCACCACCTCCCTAGGTCATTGGTTCCATTGTCGTATTGCTCTAACAGTCAGGAAGGTTTTCCTGATGTCTAGCCGGAACCTGTTTTCCTGTAACTTGAGCCCATTATTCTGTGTCCTGCATTCTGGGTTGATGGAGAAGAGATCCTGGCCCTCCTCTGTGTGACAACCTTTCAAATATTTGAAGAGTGCTATCATGACTTACCTCAATCTTCTCTTCTCCAGGCTAAACATGCCCAGTTCTTTCAATCTCTCCTCAAAGGGCTTTGTTCCAGACCCCTAATTTTCATTAACTGGCAGAATATCTGCACCATGGATTCCTATCGGATCTCACAAAGGAAGACATTCAACAATGTGGGACTGCTACAGAGAAGGCCCCCAGTGTAGCCATAAAATGCACCTCCACTAAATGTGGCACAATTAGGAGGGCCTCTGACGACAACCTCAATGAACAGACTGGTTTATATGGAAAGAGGTGTTGTCTCAGATAGCCTGGCCCCGAGCTGTTCAGGGCATAAACCAGCAACAGAACCTTAAACTCTGCTCAGTAGCAAATAGGCAGCCAGTCAAATTCTTTCAGCATTGGTGTAATATGTGCACTATAGGATGTTCCACCAACCACCCTGGATGCTCCATTTTGCATGAACTGCAGCTTTTGAACTGAACTGAAGAATGTCCCCACTTAGAACACATTGCAGTTACTATAGTCTAGAGGTTAATATTGTGTGAGTCACCATGGCCAAGCTTCTTGGTCAAGGAATGGCCATAGCTGGTGAACCTGCTGAAGCTGGTAAAGAGTGCTCCTTCCCACCAAGGCTACTTGAGCCTCCAGGGAACATCCAAAGCTACAAACATGCCTCCTTTAAGGGAAATACAACCCCATCAAAATGGGTAAGCTACCCAGCTGTGGTGCTGATTTATCTGTGCCTCCTATATCCCCATCCAAGCCTCCCTCCCTGTGATTTGCAAATTACTCATGTTCCAAGTATAGAGAAGGAAGGGCTGGATGGTAGTGTAGAAGAACAGGACTCCCATTTCTGTAATCTCCTCACACATTACCTGCATAGGTCCCCTTGTGTGTACATATCGACCAGGAGTGGGGAACCTCAATCTGAGGACCAAATCCAGTCCTTCAGGATTCCACAGATGGCCGCACTTCCTTCCCCCCACCCCCAACCACAAATTGTTCAGCGGTTTCTCAGCTTTTGTGCAGATTTTCCTCCATTGACTTCACCCCTACCCATCCCTTCATCCCCCCCCCATTCCCCTTTGATTTCATCCCCACCCTCCACTGGAATGTGGCCCTCGAGCAGGTCTCCAAAATTCAGTTCAGCGCTTGGATGGATAGAGGTCCCCCATCCGTGATACAGGCAGCACAGGGAGGAGCAAACTCTATCGAGCCCTGTTGGAATCCTCTGGATACAGGTGCCCTACGACCCATATCAGGCACAGAGATCGTGCCTGTTCTGTTTTGAATGTAAAAATAAAATTTGAATCAGCTGGAAGGGACTTCCCTACTCCCTGAACAGCCGAGCAGTGGCAGATTCAGGAACAGGAAGGAGAATCTGGTGCTCGGACGTTTTTCGAGTCTTTTTGTTAAACATAATGGTTTGGAGGGGACTTCGCAAGCACCATTGGTGTGGGGGGGGGCATAGGCCCCATGCTGTCACATGCCTTGGGAACCACTGCCTTAAAGGCTTAACAACTTTATTTTGCCATAAGCTTTTGTGGAGTGTTTCCAGACAGAGGGATCCTAACACGAGCAACCAGAAAGCGTTGTTTATTTATTTATTTATTTATTTATTTATTCCATCCCTATACTGCCCAATAGCTGAAGCACCCAGTGTACACATATTCCATCTTTTTTACTCTTATTTACCAGATTTTCTATGGTAAGAACAAAGATGGAAGAAATGGTGGAAAAACATGGGAGAGTTCTCAGAGGAACTCCCATAAAATGAATGAGGCTGGGCGATGGTTCCATAAAAGCCTCATCTGGAGACACCAGGCACAGAATGTTAAAGAAAGTTTCATGTTTATATACAGTCCTTATTGCTGTGTATGCAGGTGCGTGTGGAGGGTAGTCTTGTAAACAGTAATGAATGGGCTGGCCCATTCATTACACCGCCCCCCCCCCCCCCCCGCACAGAATGCTGCCATTTGCTCCTCCTGCAGCCACCACTATCATTCCCTGCCTGCTTGGTGCCCATTTGTTGAATATGCTGCCCCTCACTTACTGTTGTGTGGTTGTCGTCCCGTCCGTTCCCCCCCCCCCCCCCCCCGCCTCAAGAAGCTGCTACCTGCCTCGCCCTCACTTGATTGCCTGCTGGTTTTTCCCGTCCTGTCCAGACTCCACCATTTTGCTGCAAAGGAAGGGAGAGGCTGGAGCAAACTTCAGTCCTGCCTCTTTGGCATCACCATCTGAGCCTGGACGGGGAAGGCAGGAAAGGGAAGGTGAGAAAAAACAACCCAAGGGGAGGTGACAGGTGGTTTGGCCACTGCAATGCATCCTTTGTCGGGCTGCCCTTAAAGCTGCTCCAGCTGTTGATGGGAGCTACCCTTTTCCAGCATGCAATTCCTTTGCTGGGGAACTGCACTGGCTGCCTATTTGCTACCGGGCCAGGTTTAAGGTTCTAGTACTGGTATACAAAGCCCTAAACAACTTGGGACCAGGATACCTGAGAGAGTGCCTTCTCTCCTATCAACTTGCCCAATCACAGAGGTCATCTGAGAGCATGCTCCTGGTGGTTGCACATGGACCTTTGGCCCCATTGGAGTCCTTCAGTGTGGTGGCCCACTTCCTATGGAATTCCCTGCCTTTGGAGGTCAGGCAGGCACCAACCTTGTATTGCTTCTGGCGCTCCTGAAAACATTGTCCCAGGAAGCTTTCCCTGAATGACCAGCTGCTGTTTTATTGTATTTGTATTTTTAATGTGTTTCTATTCTTTTATTCTATTTGTTCACTGCTCCAGAATTCTTGAATGGGGAGTGGTATGTAAATACTGCAAATAAATAAATATTCTCTGACCCTTTTCATATATAATACTAAAAGATAATTTAGCACAATATGCACTTGCAGCAATGAACCTTAAGCTTGAGTACTTCCCCTTCCCCTCTATTTCTCCACTATGGCCTCAAAGGGGAGATCAAAAGTTTTTGCTTCCTGTTTTAAACTAACCAGAGTTTCTTGTTCGTGGTCTGTATGCATCACACATATGGGCTCTGTGCCAGCATGGAGCCTCAATTTGGGAAGCTTCTATAGTTGAAGACCTTTTGGTGGAATCCTTCCTCCACTGTCCCTGTGCGCATGTTCCAGGTGGATCCCCGCCTATTCCCTCAGTTTTTAGTACGCCTCTTAGGGAGCTTCTGTTTAACTTCTCCAATGAAAAAGGTTTTCGTCCCAGAGCCAGACCAGGATTTATTTACCCGAAGAGTGCAAAAGCTTAGTGAACATTTTTTGTTTATATATGACAGAAGTGTCTCAGAAAAGTGAGTCTTACAAAATTCTGGTGGTGGCGGTAGGGAGGGGGGCATGGGTTCTGGGTGGATTGTTAACCACCACAGCCACCCATCCTTGCTTGATTTGGGTGTCACAACAAGCCATGCCTGCGAGGGTAATTAGGGAAATTGGGCAGCACGTGGCCCACTGTGGCTTGTTAACCACCCTCATGTCATCCTGTTCTACTCTTTCTTTCTCCCTCCCTCTCTCTCTCTCTCTCTCTCTCTCTCTCTCTCACACACACACACACACACACTCAGAGACAAGTCCGCACTCCCACATTTTGTTTGTTGTTGTTTCCTTTCTTCCCACCCCACCCCCACACTTTCTATCTTTGTCTTTCTATTGTGCTCACCCATCTGTGCTTCTCTTACTCAGACTGCACAGATTATTCTGCCTTGCTTTTCTCATGCCAGCAAGCAGTGAGAAATTCAGTCCAAAGTCACAGCATGTCAGCAGAAATGCTTGTGTTAGTAGGCCTCCATTAGAATTGAACTGATTCAAAGTTAATATAGGAATATACATTGATTTTTTTTTTTGGCTTCTTTATGAAAATTATGAACTTAAGAGAGAGATACATACACATGTGAGAACTGTGGAAGAGCAAAAAACTATTTTGGATAAATACTTGCAACATAGCTTATTATGCAGGTTGGTGCAAGACTTGCATAATGCAAAGGCTTCTAGGACAAATAACACAACATGAAGCCCCACTTAATGCTATATTATAATTATTATTTCATCTCTTTCTCGCTCGTGGCAGTTTTTCTAGACGGACATGACAGGCTTTGCCAAATCATGCTGTCTTTTATTGATTCAGGAATTTCCCGACAATTGTGCATGTTTTAAGTATGACTGCCTTCTGGATGTTGGTGTGGATGTATTTTGGTAAGCCCAGTTTCTGAAGGTTTTCTGTATAATTTTTTGATGTGATGCCGGTGACTGAGGTGACTAATGGAATAATTGTGACCTTTTCCTGTTGCCATAGTTCTTTGACTTCCATGGCCAGTGGTGTATATTTGTCTCTCTTTTCTTCTTCTTTTTCAACAACAGTTTTGTCATTCGGTATTGCTATGTCGATGAGGTATGTGTGTTTTTCTTTTTTGTCTATGACTGTTATGTCTGGAGGTTGGTTGCAGAGTATTGTCTTGTCTGTATGAATTGTTCTGTTATTATTATTATATCTCAGACCTGGCTCCCTTGCAACATCAGCAACCAAATATGTATTAAAGGAACAGTGAACTCCTTTGTGCAGGGCACAAATGCAAGCACTTTATCAGAGTCTACAGATCCTTTGTGTTCAAATAAATTCAGATAATCCAAGCAAGATACAAAAACAGGAGCTTAAAGTCTAGTGGTATAATCCAAAACAGGTTCCCAAGGCGCAGGATTCAAGGCATGCCATAATTCAAGGTTCAAGAGTAGTCCAGCAAAGGAGTGTCTTGGTTTAGCAACTTCCAACTGCTGGTGTTATCTGGGAGACAGCCTTGGGCATGCCGCTTCCTCGGCCAAGTCTGCCTGGGCTCTTATCAAAGAATGTCCCTCAGGCTGGGGAGATTTGGCAGCTTTTCCCCAGGCTAATTATGGCTGTAGTTGAGGTGGAATAGTTGCCTCCCCCTGACCCAATCTATTATGAACCCTGGCAGCACCCTGACAGTCCAAAACTTGACTAGACCCTAAATCACATTCTTTTATCTCTGAATCAGACTCTTTCTCTGAGACTATGGCATCAGGAAAAGGCACAACACAAAGAATCCAAGGTGGCTTATATGTTTTATTTGTTTATTTGATTTATACCACACTTTTATACCAAAAATGGCACTCAAGACAACTTATTGCCATAATTAAAATTGACTAAAACAATAAAATATATTTAAATTCAATAAAACGTAACAAATATAGAATTGCAATTAAAACTCAGCACCCATCCAAACAGACCCACTTACAAGCCAAAGTCCTTCTTGAATAAAGCAGTCTTTGCCTGCTGGTGAAAGGACAGTAAAGAGGGAGCAAACTTAGCCTCTTCTGGGAGGGAGTTCTACAGCCTGGGAGCAGCCACCATAAAGACCCTTTCTCAGGTTGCCTCCAAATGTGCCTCTGAAGGTGGCAGTCTCACGAGAAGGGCCTCTCCAGAAGAGCTCGTATAGGAGGTTCGTATAGGAGAAGGTGGCCTTTCAGGTAGTCCGGCCCCAAGCCATATAGGGCTTTATATGTCATAATAAAGATTGTCCTCCTCTCCACTTTATCCTCACAACAACTCTGTGAGGTAGGTTACATTGAGAGTCAGTGACTAGCCCATAGTCACCCAGTGAGCTTCATGGCTGAGTGGGAACTAGAACCCAGATACCCCAATTCCCATTCCAACCACTACATCACACTGGCTCTACTATGGAGCTTTCTTCTGTGTAAACATGCAGAGTTTGGCACTGTCAGTGGGTCTTACTTATTCATAGATAAGCACAGGTTCAAACTGGCAGACTGCAATTTCTCAGTAAACTTACATGGAAGTAAGTCCCGTTGATTTCAATGAAGTTAGAAGAACAGTTTTAGGATTGGAGTGGTGTATATAAATGCTTGTCATGTCCCCAAGTCATGTGGGGAGAGATGACAAGAGTTTGATGTCAATTTGTAGGCAATGTAATGGAGATCATTGGAGAGCCTACAAAGTTGGTTAATTAAGAGAGGGAGATGCTAAATGGGGTCTACTACTACTCTTCTTCCATCTTCTCATTTGCTGGGAGATACAATGATGGTGGGAGGTGGGCAATGGAGAGAAACAAGCTACCCTGGCTAGCAAACAGCAGCTTCTGCTCACCTCACCTACCCTTCCTCCACCATCCCTTACTCCTCTACCTCTGCATGATTAGGGTGACCATATAAAAAGGAGGACCGGGCTCCTGTATCTTTAACAGTTGTATAGAAAAGAGAATTTCAGTAGGTGTCATTTGTGTGCATGCAGCACCTGGTGAAATTCCCTCTTCATCACAACAGTTAAAGCTGCAGGAGCCCTGCCCTCCTTTGTATCTGGTCACTCTAGCATAGCTCCTGCAGCTTTAACTATTGTGATGAAGAGGAAATTCCACCAGGGGCTCATGCATACAAATGACACCTGCTGAAATTCTCTTTTCTATGCAACTGTTAAAGATACAGGAGCCCTGCTCTCCTTTTCATATATCACTTTTCATATATCACTTTCATATACCTTTGCATGAGGAAATTCAACAATGGTCACCCAGGTCAGCAAAGCAGGTGGCTTTTTTTTCTTGAATTGAAGTGGCTGCCATAAGCAGAGGGGTTGTGCTCACTTCTCTGCTTCCCCCAATCCACCTCCTGAGGTTTGGGCTTCAGTTTGCCTTATGGTAGGTTGCAAGCAGGTGGAGGCCTTCAACTCAACACAAAATAAAGGGAAGAAAATGCTGGCAGTGGCATCACACTGAGGCAAGCAGAAGTGGTGAGGGAGGAAGGGGGCCTGGTCACAATTGCCCACCCTTCCATGAGTTGAGTTGTTTGCCTCAGTTTGTTTAATGATAAGGATAGCCCTGCTCCAGAATAATGTGTATGTGTTCCAAACTTGATCAAAGAGTTAGTAAAATATCTATTCTGAAACGAACACTAACAACTGTTCCTCTGTGGAGAGCCTTTGATTACGACATTACCTTTGCTCTTTCCCAGAACTTTGCTAACAGAAACAAACACATACACAGCATGTTTGTGTAATAATACCTACTGAATGTAATGCATAGGGCCAGCATTAGGCTTGACATCACCAGGTATTTGCCAAGTCCCATGTCCCACAATGAGGCCCACTGGAGCCTCCTGGCCTCCTGCAGTTTGCAGCTCATGACAGTTTATCTGCCCCCTCCAAGTAAGGAAGTGCTGACACCTTGCCCTCTCATTCTAGAAGTAGGTGCAGATTAGGTAAAGACTGAGATGCAAGGGAATATGGACCGTGGCAAATAAGAGGAGGTGGGTATGCTTGGGGAGGAAGGCCCACTGAGGGTATGTTGCTCAGCACACACACACACACACCCGCAAAACAATGTTGGAAGCAGCGCTGGTTATGCTCCAAGGTTGACATATTTTATGGATGGAATATTTCAAAAATTATGAAATAATGCATCATGCTGAATTGTAAAGCGTGGATAAAACTGAAGATAATGTGTTGAATAAATGTAAAGGAATGCTCATGTTTTCCTCACAAAGGAAAGTATAGTTGAGTCTAAACAAGACTTCCTTTTAACAATCAAAAATACTCTGTAAAAATCATAGTTTGTAAAAATCATAGTTTCTCAATGCACAATAGAATAGGGATGTCTACAGCAAATGGCAGAAGCGTTGTCTTCCTTGTTTCACAGAGGAAGATGCATTATTTAATGGGGGGGGGGGTGTCCTTAAAGCTGCAGATGACAGAAGAGTTTGTATCCCCAGTTCGGATTTGCAAGATTCTTCTCTGCATTTTTTAGTTCAGATGTTGCTAACTGTTAATAATTTTTAATATAGAAATTATTGTTTGTATCCTATGATGTCAATGGTCAAATACTGACCAGAGAAGAAATTAGTATCGAGGCAGGGGATGGAATTCCACCCCACCCTGTTTCAATATTTACAAACAAAGCAGCTCCTACATGATAAATTGAGACCCCTTTGTTTATTAAGAATTAATTAAATCTGAGTTGGAAATCTAAAGTACTGATAGCAAAGAATTTATATTAAATCTTATCATTTAATGATAAGGCAAAAATTTAAAGGGTATTGAGAAAAGAACTAATGGGCTGGGAAGTGCTCTGAGTTTTAGGACTTATTTCTGTCTAAATATGCATAGGAATGCACCCTTAGGCATGATAATATCAGAACAAAATTAGTCTAAATTATATGCAACTATTAAGTCAGTCTCATTAAGCCTTTTGGTCCAGAAAATACCATATAAATTGCTGTTCTGATTGTATTTAACTACTGCATTACTTCATCGGATTTTTTGGGCACACAGTTTAAATGTTAAAACGGTAAAGCTGGAAGGGCTTATATCACATATGGTGAGAATGTCAATCTGCTCAGAATCGTTGGATACAAATAGTAGATATAATTTAACAAATGTTAGGGTATACATTGTGCCCAGACCCATTATGAGTACTATTTAATACAATCCAGGTTAATATCTATCTATACTATTCAAGAAATATTGATTATTAATCTATTGATATCTGCTAAAATTGTATAAGCCTGACACTAGAAACATCGTCAGATTCCATTGACTCAAGAATGCTTATTGAAATGTTTAGATATTGCTGAAATGGATAAATTCTCAGCTGCTATTCAAAGAAAAGAAGGTATACAACTGGCAACATCCCACATCAATAGGCAAATTTTATTGTATATTGAAATTCACATTATAATCACATAGTTTGTTTGATAAGCATCATTTTTTCTGCATCATTTTCTGTATTTTTAAAAAGTAATTAAACACTTAAAAATGTTTATGTTCTGCATTTCTATGGCTGAATTAATTGGTTTTCTTCCATAACAGAGCTAAATCACCCTGATTTGAACGATTGTGTCAGTGACAATAGCTTCAGCAGCAATGCCAGTCTGCCAAGTGTCCAAAGCTGCCGACGACATCGAGAACGAAGAATTGCAAGTTGGGCTGTTGCATTTGAAAGGCTTCTTCAGGATCCACTTGGTGTTAGATATTTCTCTGTAAGTATTAACCAAAACAAAAAGTACTTGAATGCCATCCAACTAAAATAGATCACAAAGTCCAATGATTTTAATGAGAGAGATAGGACTATTTCAAAATCTCCATTGAAATCAGTAGGGTTTAAATAGACTCATAGATGTGGAGGGGGCTTTCTAGGTCATCTGATGCAACACTCTGCTCAAAGCATGAATTCTAGAGCTAGAACAAAACAAATAGATGACTGTCCAGTTTTTGCTTGAAGATCTCCAGTAAAGGAGATGTCACCACCCCTCTAGCAAGTTGATTCCATTGTTGAACAGCTGGGACTCGTTTGCAAAACATTTTTGAGATAAAATCATCCAGATCTGCTTGGACCTAGACTTCACTTTATCAATTTCAGTTGTGAATGAGGCTTGGTATTCTGCTTGTTCATTTTATTTGGTACTTTTAAACCTTTTTGGCCCTTTGGATGTGAACTGCCTTACAGGACTGCAACCAATCACTTGTGTGCTTGATCCTTGTTCATCTTAGCTTGTGAAATCAGTACAGTCAGGCTTGCACACTTGAATCTATGAAGTAATGAATGCTTCCTTTATGGAAGGGCATGTACCTAGGTATTGAAAGAGGCAGTGGTATGACTGAATCCTGACAAGACAGAAGTACTATTGATAGGTGGCTTACCTGACTCAGGATTAGGTGTGCAACCTGCCTTCAATGGGATTGCACTCCCACCAAAAGAACAGATTCGTAGTTTGGGGTGCACCTTGATTTGTCATCCTTGCTAGTGGTTGATAAGTTGGCTGAAAAGAGTATATTTTTCTAACTTTGGCAGGCTTACTAGGTACAACCATATCTGACAAATGTCAACCTTGCCAGTCATTCATGACCACATTACCTCCAGATTAGTCTACTGTAATGTGAGGTTGCCCTTGGAGAGCATCCAGAAAGTGCAGTTGGTGCAAAATGCAGTAGTTTGTTTGCTGGGAGCTAACTGCTTTAACCTTGTTACACCTGTATTAATTGAGTTGCACTAGCTTCAAGTTTGTTTCCAAGTTTAATTCAAGATAATGGTGTAAACCTTTAAAGCTTTAAATGGCTTGGGAACTGGGTACCTAAAGGATTCTCTTCTTTCATATGTTTTTCCCCATATGCACCAGGCACTGGTTCAGATCTTTTGACCTCATGAAGCTAGGAAGGCAGTCTCAAAGTCTAGAGCCTTCTCTGTGCTTGCACCCACCATATGGAATGCTCATTTTGTCTGCTTGCCACCTTGAGTTCACTTTCTGGGCACAGACAGGATATAAGCTTTTAAAATAAAATAAAGATGTCAAGATGTTTCTCTTAACGTTCAACCAAAAACATCCTTCCAGTAAATTGCGCACATTAGATCAAATCCTGCTCTCTGGGGCAGTAGAGAACGAGTCTTTGCCCTTGTTTTTATTTGAAGGATGCTATCATTTTTCTTCATGGTCTCTGTGCATCACACATTATGGGCTCTGCGCCTGCACAGAGTTTCACTTCAGGAAACGTCCATAGGTGGGGATCATTGGCGGGAACCCTCCCCCACTGTCCTCCTGCACATGCTCCATGAGTTCCTGCCCCTGCCCTCAGATCTCTTTTGACTGCTGCTTATGCTGCCTCGTCAGGAGCTTTGCTCTGTGAGAACACTCTTGTCTTGTCTTGTCTTGTCTTGTCTTGTCTTGTCTTGTCTTATCTTATTCATTTCTTCCCTTTAAGATCTGTTCTTTGCTTGTGTTACTAAAACAATGTTATTAGTTTAAAAATAATTCAAGTTAGATCTCCCCCCCTTGGGCTGCTCTTTCTTTGTGCTCTGTGGCACTTGGAGCTTTATTCAAAAAGTACTCTCGTTGCAGGAGCAAAGTCCCTTTGACCAACAGTCACTCACTTTGGGAGAGTCTCATGTTGTAGAGTCTTGCTCCCACTGTATGAACCTCTGTAAGGCTGTAGAGGCGGTTGATGCCCCTAAGTCATCCTAGAAAGAAGTCTCGCCACAGCACATGCCCCTTCCGGCTCCTTCATCACCAGACCTGTCAGCTCTAAATACGGGCCATGCAGATCCGCTGACTCCCAGCCATTCCTTGACTGTCTCAACAGCCAAAAAACTATCAAAGAGGGCAGAGGAACAGAAATCATCCATGGACAGACATAAGAATAAAAAGTCTAAGGATGCCTCCAAGAAACCTAAAGACTCCACTCTAATACCTGCTTCAGTGTTGACCCCAACCGCTTCGGCACCCATACTGCCACTGAACCGCCAAATACTGATTGTCCCGTCGGTACCATCTCTGGACCCAAGACCATCAGTCCCAGCTTTGGGGACTTCAGTGTCAGAAGGGGAAATAAGAGACTTCTCCTGTCCTAGAGAACAGACCACCCCAAGACAGCCCGGGATTGTATCGAGAGAGTCTTCTCCCCAGTCCCATTGAGAAACTTCTCAATCCCATCGGTCATCATGATACAGAAGGGTTGACTATGGCAATGGATATGTTTGTGAGTGGTCCTGTTCTCCAGTATAGAAGTGGGACAGGTACTCTGATTGGTCCATGTCTCCATACCATGCCAACTCCTTTTTGGAATGGCAGTGCCATCAGGACTAGGATATCTATTGCCAATGAGCCCACTACTTAGGAGCGGCTCCAACTCTCTACTATGCTCTTTCCGCAACTATTTCAACACCTCCACAAGAGGATTGTTTCCTCGCTCAACCTCACATAGAAAGCAGCCATTATTGCTTTCAAGGATAATAACTGCAGGTTCCTGTCTGAGTGTCCATTGCCTCCTCCAGTTTCACCCTAGAGAGCAAATTCTCCTAGTTCTGTAGAGGATTAGGAATCGGACTCAACCTCTCTCTCATCGCAGTTAATAATGTCCCCAGACGATGCTGTGTGTACACCCAATTGTGCTTCACCCTCCAAGGACATGGCACACATCTTGGAGCAGATCCTCAGGGTGGCACAATCCTTAAGGACAGACACTCAGCAACCCTCAGAGAAGACCAATGTCTATTTGATACTGTATATAACGAAGCATTGGCTCCAGTGGCTATGGCATTCCTGCTAACCCTTTTTCAAACAGTGCTCCAGTCATGGAAGGCATCATCAACCATGACTCTGACAACTAAGCGCTTGGAAAACTTTTATACCATTCAAGAGAAGGATGCCAACTTCCTTTTCATTCACCCAAAACTGAACTCAATTATCGTTAAGTACTCACAAGGTTGGTGTCACAAAGTCCATACAGCACTTGTTGATAAAGAAGGACAGAGATCATACATGATGGGTTGATGGATCTCTACATCAGCCACTTTGAGCCTCCAAGTTACAAATGATCAGGCTATGGTGGCACACTACCAGTAGTTCTTATGGGACACCTCTTTGTGCATATTTGCCTGATGATCAGCATGAACTAGCTCATATATTTCAAGCAGAAGCAAATTAAGACATTACGTCACCAGGTGGACTGCGCATCCAAGTCAATGGTAGGGACAGTGGATGCACTCAGCTTGTCTTACACCTGAAGCTTGATCCAGGATTGAGGACCTCCCCTTTGACAGAGAGGGTCTGTTCAGTTCCTCCACAGATGATGCCATGGGCACCATCCAAAAGGCATGTTTGACAGCCAAGTGTCAGATGTCAGGTGCTTCATAGACAATTCACTAGGCTGGCCTAGTGAATTGTGAGTTGAAAGCTTGGCAATTGTTGTGAGAAAGTCTGTCTCTGTCCTGTGCTTATCTGTGGCTGCTAGCCGAGGCCTTGAGTCTCCTTGAGAATGAATGAATGTTTAGAAAAGGTGGGGGGCTATCTTGCAAACTGTCTCTCACATGGTGTCGTCATCAAGAGGAGGTTGAACTGTGCCGCCTTGTTGGCACATGAGTTTGGATTACAGGCCTGAAGCCCTGTCTGTCAAAGTGGCTTGGAATTGCCAGCCTCCACCTTATAAAATGGGGCTTTTGCTAGGAATCATCTGTTCTACTGTTACCATCTGTTCTACGCTTGCCAAGAAACTCATGTTTGGGATTCTATCTGGTTTGGAGATGTTGGATGCACTCTGTACATGTTCTCTTGCTATTTGGACTTGGAATTTCTAAGAACTGTGCCATGAAAAGTGCTCTGAGGCTTTTCATAGATTTGGACTTGCAGATTACTGTTCTGGATTCGTGTTCTATGGCCTAAGTGAGAGCCTTCCCTGCATGGAGCCAAAGTACTGGCACAGGGAAGCTCTGAGGCTGATCGTTGCTGTTCTGGAATTGTGTGTGTGTGTGTGTGACCTGCGAGAGAGCCTCCTCTCAGAGTCTTTGTTACAGGCAGAGGGGTTTCCTAGGTCGAAGAGGTTCGTGCCCTGACATCTTGCTTACGTGATCAGCTCAGTGTTTCTGGCAGGCTGAGTCTGGTTTGTGCAAGATGGATCTGTTTTCTGTCAGGCTTCATGCAGCCCTGTGCTGGAGCTAAATCCTAAGGTGCTGGTCCTGTCCTTGATGAGTCAGTGTGTGTGGCCGCTGCTGACTGTTTCGCATGGGACAGGGACGAACTCTAAATGTCTCTCTCTGAGTGATTGCTGTTCGCATTAAGCCGTTGTACCTGAAAGCTATCTGGTCCTTCTTCAGCTTCAAGTGTGTGTATGCAGAAATGAAACCGTTATGCTTGAATTCCATGTGATTTCACAATAAAGGAGGTCTCACCGTTTTGGAGTGTGTCAGTTTGCCAAGTTCATGAGCAAAAGCCTGGGTCACGACACCAAGAAAATGGATATTCTTCTTCGTATTCTCTATGGGCTCTGCACCTGCGTGGAGCCTGCTTCAGGAAACTTCCATAGCTGAGAAGTGCTTTTGGCAGGAACCATCACACTGAGCATGCCCAGCAGGTCTCCATCCATTTCCTTAGTTCTCTTTTGACCGCCTTGTGAGTCACCTCACTGAGAACTTCTTCCATATTTTTGTTGTTAAAAGGCTGGAATTGGCTGAGCTTGAACATTTTTTCTCTATCCTATTTCTTCTTATTGTTCTTTATCATAACAACTATTCTATCCATGTATTTCCTAACCAAAATTAAAAAGTGACCACCAGGTTCAATAATTGCCTGTTGTAGAGAAAGGAAAGTTGTTTATGAATTAAAATCGCCACCCCTTTGGGACATGTTGAAGAATCTGTTACATGAACCTCACCAACCCAGTCTTTGTTTAACAAGTGGGCATCTTCAGCAGTCAGGTGAGTTTCTTGTAAAAATGCCACATCAACGTTAAGCTCGTTTAGTTTAGAAAGCACATTTTTCTGTTTGTTAGTATTTTGGAGCCCCTTGACATTCCATGAAGTCACATTAAGCATTGGACAGAGAGAAACATGCCATTTGCCCCTCCACATAATGGAATCATACTAATATTACAAATATTTCTTACACTTAGATCACAAGCTACATTGAATCTCAATACAATCTGCGAAAATCAAAAGATTCCACAGTAATATTTGTCTCTCCAAAGTTCTAATTAAAAAGAAATTTTTAAAATCTGAAAAAAGCCACATAAGCAAAAAAACAAACAAACCCCAACCTAAAAAAAAAAAAAAATCCTGCCTTCCGTTTGAGACCACGGTGCACCCCCTCATCCCACCCTCCCCCAATATACAATCAAAGCAGCAAGTATTATTAAAGTATTAGCAGACTGCCTTGGAAGGGGGGGAGCCAGAAGCAAAGCAGTAATTAAAAATAATCATAACAGTAATATGTCCATTAATATTAAAACTTATGCTATATACATTGCTTATAATTAGCAAAAAGATTAATAAATATATATGCAGATTGTATAGTAAATAGCAACAGCAATGGAGAAACTATAAAATGAAGTTATAAAGTGGTTAAAAAGAATGTTCAGAAGCAGGTTCTAAGAATGCTAAGATTAGAATTCTGAGAACCTGCTTCTCTTCCTTTTTTTTACCCTGAGTGGATGCTCCTTTGGATTTTAAAAAGAATATTCACCAGTGCTTAAAAGGTACTTAAGGATATATTGAAATCTATGAAAAAAAAATAAGAAGAAAAGAAATAAAAATAAAAGAGGTGAAGAAAGCATAAGATGAGAGAAAGAAAAAAGGTGATGAAGAGAAGAACTGAGATAATAATATTGTAAATATAATAACTTGGCACAATGCCCAGAAACTCTTATTGGCTTGGAGACAAACCAAACCAAAGAGGATGCAAGATAGCAAGTAACACAGCACAACGCAACTCTCCTTTCTGTTGAGCCGTATGTAGAACTTCCTTAGTCAAAACATATAAAAGCTGAATAATAACTGGCCCCTCTCTAGACCTGCGTTTAGATCCTCCGGGCACAGGATAAGTCATGGGCTCTCCCACATTAGAGGCATTCAAGAGGCAGCTGGACAACCATCTGTCAGGTATGCTTTAAGGTAGATTCCTGCATTGAGCAGGGGGTTGGACTCAATGGCCTTATAGGCCCCTTCAACTCTACTATTCTATGATTCAATATCCAGCTGAAAGTCCTCAGGGAGTGCAAACAGCTCACGCAACAATTTCTCCATGCTGTTTAGGAACCCCGAGAACACGCAGGTTACATCTCCGAGAATTGTTTTCCAACTGGACGATTCTAGCAGATAACACATTATGTGACACAGCTGTCACTGTTTCATGAGCGATCACCTGATCCTCCAGCTTATTGATTTTAGACTCCATTTGCTTAAGACTCCATTTGCAATGGAGTCCACAGTCCCCTGTAGAATATTTATGGAATCCAAAATCGACTGGAGTTGGTCCAGCTGATCCAGTCATGCTGTAACAATGTGTTTTTGATTAAAGCACTCCCATTTTCTCCTTCATCGTCTGTCTGAGAAGTGTGGGCAGTGCTCGTATGGCTTTCTTAGCTTTCGGTGGAGCCATCCTTACAGTCGTCCACAAAATACAACAGGTCATTATGTGAAAACTAAAAACAAAACAAAGTCCCTATGAAAAAAACTAAATAGTTAGATAACAAGGTAGTCAGAAGGCTTTTTATAATAATAATAATAATAATAATAATAATAATAATATATTATTATTATTATTATAATGAACTGACTATGCCGCCATCTCAAACCGAAAAGCTCGTTCTGACTCAAGTCCATATCAGATGACAAGCTTTGTTTTTCTTTTCACATGAAAACCTGTCCGTATTTTTAATGCATAGTTTTCCAAATGTCTACATCAATTGTGCACATCTTTGAAATGTATGCATTCTTCTCCCATTGATTAAAGCACATTTTTCAAAAGTGCACATGTTTCACGGAAGTTTTTTAGATGCATGCATGGTGTCGAATGCATTGTGGTGGGGTGGGGGAGGTTACGCGAATCACATTGAAAGCTTGGAAATGTACAGACAATCAGTGCAGATGGCATCCCAGTCCGTGTTTAGTCGAAAAGGTATGAACTGGGTAAATCCTGATCAAAAATGAACTGAAACAAACCTCACCTACATCCCTAATTAGGCTTTTCAGTTAAGGGTGAAATCAGTTATGGGTTTAAATTGGAATAAACAGTGCCTTGGAATGTATTTTGAACATTACTTTTTCAATACCTGAACAATGTCTGAAACACATCTCCCATATCTTCTCCTGTGGTGGAAGCATTTGTTAAAACTAAAGGTATTCAAACCTAACAAGCTCTGAAGTATTAATTAGCTTTGAATTACTATTTGGCCGTCCTTGGATGCCAGCTCACAACTTTTAAAATAATTTTTGGTTTCTCTTCCACCTAGGAGTTTTTACGGAAGGAATTTAGTGAAGAAAATATTTTATTTTGGCAGGCCTGTGAATGTTTTAACCACATATCTGCTCATGACAAAAAAGAGGTAAGACTAATATCATTGTGTGCAGTTTATGTTTATAATTTTATTTATTTATTATGTTTCTATGCTAGCCATCAGCTGCAGCTCTGATGTTATTGCTCTCTTTCTTTTTTGCCTGGCCAGAGCCCTCAGGGTTCTACCTAGATTTCTTGACCCTGGAGAGCCGCTGCCAGTCAGTGTCAACAGTGCTGGGCTAGATGGATCAATGATCTGACTCAATATAAACCACAAGAAAAGGGAGGGACCCTCACTATCAAACTGATAAGAAAAAGAGGACCTAATAAACGGCTAGTTCTCGATAAGCTCGATAATGAGATCGTTAGATATATTGTAAATGAAGACTTTATAAACACCAACGGGGCTATTTTCGCCAAATGAGATGCAAGAATTCTCTTGTCATACAATAATAATGGAACAATTAATGATTCAATAATATTTGAAAGCCGAGCATAAGAAAGCAGACCCAACAAACTTAATTAACATTCAAGAGATATAGTTATAAATTGTCAAATTTAAACATAAAATGCAGCTGCCAGTGTTCAAAAATCATGCATACAGTTGTTTGTCATCAAATCATAGTGAGTGTATACAGTTGTTCATATTCAAATCAAAATATCATATTTAAATCCTAATAAATAAATGGTAACTCTAGATTGTGTACTCCGTTTGTAGTATGATATTTACAATGAAAAAATGTTTCTAACTGCACCATGGATATGAAGGTATATATTCACTCTGACATCTGTAGGGAACTATGCACTAGAGGCAAGTTATTGTATGAATAAATTGCTAAAAAAAAACATCCCCAAAGACAAAATGGGTAAGGCAGACTTGTTACCTTCCAAGGTAGGGATTTAATTCTTCTTAAATGAAAGCTGGATATCACTTTGTTTGAGTAAGTTATCAGTCGTTGACTGTAATAATAAAACAATTCTGGGTGTGAATTCACACGTGTGTTCAAAATATTGATATGGTGTCGAAAGCATTAGGTGATAAGAAGTAAAAAGCAACTCGCCTGAAGAAACTTCCTTAAGATAGTGCTGTTCTCGTCCTGATAACAGGGAGGAGCGTGTATGAGGCATGTGAAAGAGCCACTATATGTGCTATGTAATGAGCAGTTAATTGAGTGTGATTGGGAAATCACTGGACTCTGTATTAGGCAGCTTCTTATGTTCCTTATGTTCCTTATGTTGACTGAGGTGCATGGAGGTGCATGGGAGTATCAGGCAGGATACAATTGTGAAATTCCAGACAAGAATTTTCTCTTCAGCTTAGAGTGAGATTCTTATGTGTTTGACATGACCCCTTTGCCTTCTCTCATGCTTATGAAAGTCTGTTCTGGAGCTCTTCCTTGGGCTCTTGTTCTGATCCAGGTAAGTTCTCTTTATTTAAGGAAGGTTTTGGGGAGAATAATCTGCCGTTTCAAATCTGTGACTGCAGCCTAAGTATACTATAAATATCTATATTTAATTGAACAATTAGAATTTGATATTTTTCTTATCTTTACTTAAGTAGTAATAGATTTTAGCATGTTAGAAAATTGTATTTTAGAAGATAATTTCTTCTTGACAAAAATCTTGTAAGGGAAGGAGACGACATAAGGGAAGGAGAAGCCACATAACAGAAGCAGGAGGCAGTTATTGTACATATGCTGATTTTATGTGGGGCGGGAGGGTTGCTGGGGGGGAGGAGTTGCATTCTTTTTTTAAAATAGTGGTTTTTATCTATTTTGTATCTGGAATTTTATCTTATAAGATAAGTGACCTTTAGTTATGCATTTAAATAATACCAGTAAATACCTGCTAGTTGTTTCAACCCAGACCCCATCTTTGCAAGGTGCTCTCATTGCCAGCCACTGAGATGGAGTTCTGCAATGACGTGAGGCTTTCATAACCTCATGATCACACCAATCTTCTACAATACCCAGTTCATGGGCTAAAAAAAAAAGTATGAATGCATTTAGTGCATTGTTGTTTTCTTTTAATAATAGGATTGGTACCATGGCATCTGGATTTTCAAAAATCCTTCCCCCCCACCCCGCCCCAGACGTATTGGTGAAAATGGCCTACCCATCCTCTCAGCTGCTATTTCCTCCTGAAGATGCAAATGTCTTCAATGGCAGCTTCCCTCCCAGGGCAAATAGCAGATTCAGGGGGCATTTTTTGCTGGGACCATGGCATAAGATCATGGCTGAGACTCTTCTTCCTGTATGCTACAGTCCTGGTTTTGATGCTTTCCTACACCTATCATTTAAAAACTAAAAAATAATAACTAGACATGTTAAATGTATAAATGTATTCATACTTCTAACATGCCTCGTTTTACCTTGAGTCCTCAGTACTTTGGTGTTTTATTTCCAAGAGAATAACAGAATTTGTGTTTTGTAGCTTTCTTTCAGAGCTCGGGAGATCTTTAATAAATTTTTATGTAGCAAAGCTACAACCCCAGTCAATATTGATAGCCAGGCACAGCTGGCAGATGACGTTCTTAATTCACCGCACCCAAATATGTTCAAAGATCAACAGCTCCAGGTAATTTTTGAAAGTTATTACTGAACGTGAATACAGTTTTTGGAGAGCTTATTGTATCGTGCCTTTTAGTCAGACTTATTCATAAAATGAGATTCAGTACAAAAAATGCTGGGCATAGCTGTGGGTATGTACAGATATGTGTACAAACAGGTGAGTGCAATTTGTTGTGCCGCTGAATAAGAACTCTTCAAATTATACACCTATTTGCCTCTACAGCCAGTGCTTATTTCCTCTTTGGTCCCCACTGCTTCCAAATTGTATAAACCTTAATTGATTGATTTAAAGCATTTTATACCACTATACATCATATAGTGGTGTGCAGCATAAAACAAATACCAAAAAATAACATAAAAAATCAGCAGGTAAAACACTCAAACTTTCTTAATTAAATCTGTATAAAATTTGTGAACTATCCCACTTGCTAGAGATAGTAGAGAGGCAAAGCGATTGCCTAATTGTTTGTTTTTTTACATCCATCTGACTGTCTTAGTTTTATTAGAGCTGTAGAGATGCATTTCAGAAAGTAGCAGGGAGGTGGAGGGAACCAGGAAGCAATAAATGGGCAGAGCGAGACATGTGACCAACTTGTGCAACACTTGCGCAAATAAAATTGCTTGGATCTCTGTTGACTTGGATGCCATAGTTGATGCAGATCTGGTGGATGAAACTTTGGTTTCTGCTTGTCCAGTTATAATGGATATTTTTCAGTTTATATAGTCCAAGGATGTGGACTGGGTCCTCGGAGAAATGAGGCCTGCTACGTGTATGCTGGATCTTTGCCCTTCTTGGCTTATAAGAACAGCCGGGGGGGGGCACTGGGAGGGGGTAAGGGTTGTGATGAAGATCTCCTCATGACAAGGTGTGATTCTATTTAAAGGAGGCAGTAGTGAGACCTTAGTTAAAAAAATTTTTTTAAAAAAACCTCCTGAACCCCACTATTTCTGGTCAGTCTCCACCATTTCATTTGGTTGATTTGGTGCAGCGCCGACAGTAGAGATTGGCACTGTGGGGCAGCTGCTGATGGTCCATACCCTCAGGAGAGCCCTTTGCACAACCTCAGCCCTGACTTGGAACTTCCTAGTTTCCCTACTGTATTTAATTGCGAATGACCAGGCACTGTCCTCCTTCGTCCTCTGTCACACATATGCTTGTCCCTCATACTTGGCTCAGTTCTTAGCTCTGAGCTTTTCCTCTCTCCCCTAAACAATGTAGTTTCGGGTCCACTTGATCCAGCTTGTCAGGCTCCTGCTGAACAACTCCTTCCTAGTCCTTGTGAGGTGCACTGCATTCCCGGCCAGGAGTCAGTCTTTCATATTGGTAGCAAAAGTAAGGATCAAAGAAGGTTGTAAATTCCCCCCTGAGAGAGTGAGTAGTGCTGGCTTCTTTAAAAGGGGTGTTTATCAGAGTACTCCTGAAAAATGTGGACCCAGAAGATGTTAATAATTCTAGACGGGCAGCTAACATCCCCTTCCTGGGCAAGGTGCTTGAGTGGGTGATTGCAGGGCAACTCCAGGCACTCTTGAATGAAACGGTTTATCTAGATCTATTTCAGTTGGGCCTCAAGCCTGGTTTTGGAGCAGAAACTGCCTTGGTCATGTTAGGGGTATATATTTATGGAAAATACAATTCCAATATAGCAGAGCCACCATGGAAATCCAAAGATCAGCCACACCTGCTCTCCTGAGAGAAACCTTGAAGGAATGACTCACACACGTTGAATTCTTTTCAAACGACTTTAGTGAAAAACGCACAGCACCTCCGTTCAAACTCCTTCAACACCAACCAACAATGACATAATACATATCTACATATTTATACATTTTACACATAGCTGTTGCACAAACATTGCATCAGCCAATAAATCAATCAGGAGACAATTACGATTATCTTCTCTCTCCCTTATCTTTTGGCTCCCTCTGTTTAATCTGCAACAGCTGCAGATACATGTCACCTAGATTCGTCAAGGTTCTTCTGCAGATTTAATTTTTCCAGACACCATGACAGGTCACCCTATGGGATGACCTTTGCTGGGAGGGAAACAGTGGGAGTTCAACCCTGTTGATTCTCTTGGAACTCTCAGCGGCTTTTGATACCATTGTCCATGGTATCCTTCTAGATAGCTTCTCTGGGTTGCAAGTTGGAGGCATTGTGCTGCACTGGTTCCACTCCTACTTGGATGGCTGATTCCAGAAGGTGGTGCTGGGGGATTATTGCTGTGTGCCATGGCATCTAGGCCATGGGGTTCCACAGGGCTCTATTTTAGCCCCTATTCTATTCAACATCTACATAAAAACACTGAGAGAGGTTATCCAGAGATGTGGGCTGAGGTGTCATCAATATGCGGATGACACCCAGCTCTACCTCTCCTTTTCATTAAACCCAGGTGAGGCAGTGGCTGTTCTGAATCAGTGCTTGAGAACAGTAATGGACTGGATGAGGGCCATTAAACTGATACTCAGTCCAGACAAGACAGAGGTACTGTTTGTGGGTGGTTCATCTGTCAGGCTAGATGATGTTCACCCTGTTCTGGATGGGGTTGCACTCCCTATAAAGGATCAGGTTTGTAGTTTGAGGGTGCTCCTGGATCCAGAACTGTCACTTGAGGCACAGGTGGACTCAGTGGTAAGGAGCATCTTTTAAAGATAGCCTAGCTACAGTTATCCATGCTCTGACAACCTCTCGTCTGGATTACTGCAATGAGTTATACATGGGGCTGCCTTTGAAAACGGTTCAGAAACTTCAACTGGTACAAAATAGGGCAGCCAGACTGTTAACGGGGACTGGCCAATGAGACCACATTACGCCTATCCTTTTCCATCTTCACTGGCTGCCAGTCCAGGTCGATCCAAAGTGCTGGTATTAATATTCAAAGCCCTAAACGGCTTAGGGCCTGGTTATCTGAAGGAACGCCTCCTCCAATATGTACCTGCCTGGACCCTAAGATCATCCTCAGGGGCCCTTCTCCATGAGCCTCTGCCAAAGGAAGTGAGACAAGTGGCTACTAGGAGGAGGGCCTTCTCTGCTGTGGCACCCTGGCTGTGGAATGAGCTCCCTAGAGTGGTTTGCCTGGCACCTATGTTATACTCTTTTAGACACCAGATGAAGACCTTTTTATTTTAACAGTTTATCAGTTTGATTTTTAACTTTGCTGCTTTAAATTTGTATTTAAATTTGTATTAATTTCTGCATTGCTGCTCAGTTTTATCCTGGTTGTGCTCTAGTATTTTATACTATGTTTTTATACTGTTGTTGTTTTTATATTTTGAATGGTTGTCATGGTTTTAATTTTTGTTAAGAGCTTTGGCTATTGGGCAGCATAGAAATGCAATAAATAAATAAATAAATATTATTATATTTTATAGTTTTAAGCTTTGTCTTGTAAATGTCCAGAGAGCGTTGGCTAATGTGGTTCAGGCATTAGTAAGCTCAAGCCTGGATTACTGCGATGCGCTCTTTGTGGCTCTGTCCTTAACGCTGCTCCAAGAGCTGGAGATGGTGCAGGACGCAACAGATCAGCTGTTGTCAGGAGCTGCCTCTTTTCAACATAACTCCTTTGCTGAAGGAATTGCACTGGCAGCCTATTGGCTACAAGGACAGGTTTAAGGTTTTGGTTAGAGTGACCATATGTCTGGATTTGTCCGGATCTGCTCAGTTTTTGGCTCCCTCTTGGGGCGTCTAGCCAGATTTGCTAAAACTCAGGAAAAGGTCCAGGGAAATCTCTGGTCTGTCACCCAGGTGATGTCCCTGCTTCTTCTGGAAGTCTGGGGGGAGTACTACAGACTACATGGAGCACACGACGAAGCCCAAGAAACCCATCACTTCCTTGAGAGGAATATACCGCATGCTAGGAAACGTAGTCCTCCCCGCCCCCCAATATCAATGTCCTCACTGCGTTGGCTATGTCGCTGTACTCGGGAATAGAGCATGGAGGGGGCAAAAAGGAGGCAATCCTATGGATGGGAAGGGGAAGAGACTATGGAAGCTGCTTTATACAGCCTCCAGGCCCTTTCCCTCCCCCTCTTCGAAGTCGTGCCTAGATGGGTGAAATTGCCCAACTAGGCAAAACTACAGGACGGCAGAAGGATGAAGAGGATGTCCTCTGTGCTCCAGCCGCCCTGCATAGGATCGTCAGCAGTCTTCAATTTCAGAGGCTGTCGACTGAATAGGGTTGCACCCTCCAAGGAGTTAAATGCCCCCAAACACAACAGCAGGCTGTGTCAGGTGACTCAGCAACCTGAACAAAGAAAAGAAAACCTCTACAGAAAGAGGGGAGGAAGTAGCAAGTAAAGAGAGAGAGAGAGAGAGAGAGAGAGAGAGGCCCTAAACATAATAAAAGTAGCCCTAAGCAAAGAAAAAAGTATAACTAAAGCAGAGAAGGGGAAAAGCCTGAAATAAACCACAAAGTCATCTAAAAATCCACTCCCCCTTTGCCTCGTTTAAAAGTTCCTCTCTGTTCTGCTCACCTTGTTTGTTTGCTGTGGTCGTTCACTGCCAGGAAACTGAGACTGACCTACTCTAATTACCAGCTGTGGGATTGGAATATTTTTCATAATTTCATAAGAAATTATGAAAAACAGAACTTCTACATATATTTAATCTGTTCTCTAAATCATGCATACCCAATTCATTCCTGATATACTTTCAATGTGGTTTCCTATCAATGTAGTTTTCTGTACGATATTCTGCTCTGCGTTCCAGTAGCCCTGCATTTCTGGTCGATGGGCAATTTCACTTTCTAGCAGTGGTGCCTCAGAGGGTGGTGAGGGAAGGAGACTAGACCAGCCATAGGACAGATTATTGCACAACTGCCCTGGTCTCCTCCCCTCACTACCCCCAGGAGCGCTCCGTTTCTCCCCGTCTATGTGCTGTAGATGTAGCCAGTGGGGTTCTGTCCCGACCAGCTACAAGGGGGGGAGGGGAACACGGTTTCCTGTCCTCAAAGCCAGGAAATTTAACTCTCCTATGCTCCCTAAATTATTTTCCTGCAGGTGCTGGGTCTTTTTTCCATGTTATTGGAAGAACAATCAAGTTTTAAAAACAGTGAAAAGGGAACTAATTTCATTTACCCTAGGTTAAAAATACTGAGTTAGACTGGTGGAACAGTTTCCTTCTCCTCCTCTACAGCCCCCCCCCCCCTCAAATATTCTTTAGAGGATCTGGAGCTGACTTGGGGATGGGGGCACATCCAGAGAGAGGAGAGCAGGGGGAAGCCTCATTGAGAGAGCAGAAGTCCACTTATGTAACATCGGATGTAGCCTATGAAGTAATAAATAATATTAGTAGTGATCAATTGAAAGGAAAGTAGCAGAATTTTCACAATTCAAAAATACGGGAAGATAACAGAATGTATTGACTAGCTATCAAAAGCTTTCAACAGAAGCTGTTTGCATCAAGAAAGACAAAGGCAATAACTTTTTTCATTTCACTGGTTTTCAAATATCATGGATCAGATTCTTAAGCATCTTTACATCCTATTGAATTCAAAAGTAGAAGTCAGCAGTATTTCTCTTACTGCAATAATTGGGTCTTAAGTGCTGAATTTTGTGTCCCAGATCTTTTGTATAAAATTAAACTTTATTCAGAATTTTGGTTTCAACCTTTTCAGAGAAATCCATTCTAATCATATTGGGCCTGTTCAGACAACACACTAAGCCATAGTTAGGCCACTAATCCTTTTGCAACAAGTGGTTAGTGAGTGTGTTTAAACCATGATTATGTAGCTAACATGGTTAGGAATGGTTCACTTGACACACTTAAGTTATGGTTCACATGACACTCTAATGTTTAGCTCAAAAACGCTTAACCATCGTGGTTTCGTATGTTGTCTGAACAGGGCCACTGTATTTGTAATTTCTAGTTGTGTAGGCACTACTTTTATTTATAACATTGCACTTCAGATTTATGCAATTTCTATTTTCTTTTTAAACTGAAAACACTGTTAATACAAGTAACCCTCTTGATGCTCAGCATTTTTGTTAAACTGATGCTTGTAAAGGTTTTGTTCCCCCCTATATAAAATATTAATGTGTTTGCCTCTCAGATTTTCAACTTGATGAAGTTTGATAGCTACACACGTTTTCTGAAATCTCCACTTTACCAAGAATGTATTTTGGCAGAAGTCGAAGGTCGCCCTGTCCCTGATCCGCAAGATCTTCCCAGTAGCCCTACCTCTAAGCACAGTTTTGGTTCCGAATGGTCCAATATTTCAACATCAAAAAAGGTCTTTCTTTGTTTTATAAGTAATCATTTACAGTCTAAATACATAATTGTAACTAAACATCTTGTTGTTTGTTGATCACTTCGCTATATAAAAAAATACTATAATATTTGTTCATATTGTCTAATGCAGGAGTAGGAAGGCTCCAGGCTTGTGGGTGGGATGTTGTTGGGTTTTTTACTACATCTCTGAGATACAAGTGAAGCCAAGTGTTTTGATAGCAATTCAATAAAGCACACATTAATCGTGACAGGAAAAGAAGCCATCGTGGCTTCTTCCCCACTCAAACATGTTGTATGCACCCACATAATTTCTGTTCTGCAATGTGGGTTGGCGAGTCATTCAAATGCAGTGTGTGGCACAGTGGGGGTGGCTTCGTACCCATCCTACAACCCATAACGTGCAGTAGAGGTTGTAGGGTGGAGATGAAGCCACCCTTGCCACACCATAGGCCAGGGTTGGATGACACACCAACACGTGCTGCATTGTGGGAGATTATGTAAATAGTGTGGGGGCGGAAGGGGAATTCACAGTGGCTTCTTTTCTCATTGCAATCGTCCAAACAGGCTCTTAGAATTAAAGAAGGGTACCTCTGAGCACATGCTTAGCTCAGAACTCTGTTTCAGTAACAGAACTGAGCTCTCAGCCTCAACCTTTTCACACACAAATACATTTCTCCCCCTTCCCCAACATTTCTTCATTTCAGCAGCCTAACTTAGAGAAAGAGAGAGCCTTGTTAAAGAGTAGAAAGTCAGAAACCCTTATTTATATATTATCTAGAAATCTACCATTAGATCCCAATCTACCTTTTGCCTACCCTTGGCCTAATGCTGACTTTAAGGCTCAGTCAAAATGTAATGGGAAATCATGGTTTCCTACTATATGAATGAGCCATAGGGAACCTCAGGTTTGTGGACTCCCCTCTTCTTTCACACACCAGAGGAGGAGATCAGACACTTCTACTTCCACTTTTTAAACAGAAAAACAAAAAAACACAGTTCCCTATGATGTCCAAACTCAAAGACTGGATTTGTTTAATCTATGTCTCTTCTTCATGGTCTCTATGCATCATACCATATGGGATCTCTGCCTGCACAGAGCCTCGATTCGGGAAGCTTCTATATCTGAAGATTTTTTGGTGGGAACCCTTCCCCCACTGTCCCAGTGTGCATGTCCCTAGTGGGTTCCCACTTACTCCCTCTGTTCTCTTTCACCCACCATTGTGTGCACTTCATAGGGAGTTTCTGCTGTCGTTCACTGTTTAGCACCTCGTAGTCGAATAAGCTGAGGTTTTATTCTTTTTTCGCTCTTCTAAGTTTTCTCTGTCTTTCTGATTATTTCTTTTATTCTTGCCTATTTTGCAAGACTTTCGCGACCACCCTCAGGGGCATATGACCCTGTAGGTGACTTTTTGTGGGGCAAAACTCACCCTCAGACGGGCACTCTCTCGGCTTGTTTTGCCTCAGAGAGGAGCACATTATTGAGGCTTCTCATTGTTGAGGTTTTACAAAACAAACGAGAAAAAAATCGGTCTGGTGGGTTGCATGCCACACTTTGGAAACTGACAGTGGAATCCGTCGAAGGGCCTAAACCATAGCAGACTCACCAACTTCACGCTCACACAGCCTGCTTGCCATGCTGAGCCTGCCCAGTGTTATTATTATTATTACTCTTTATTACATTTATATACTGCCCCATAGCCAAAGCTCTCTGGGCGGTTCACAAAAATTAAAAGATTAAACATTAAAAAGTCAATATACAAAATTTAAAAACATAAAACATAAAGCAGCTGATATTTAAAATATTTAAAACTTTTTAAGCCTGGCCACAAAGTCAGTTAAAACCTCAACTTAAGCTGTTAAAGTGTTGGGGTCTCTATTCCCCTGAGCATTATACTCCGCCAACTACACAAGACCCCCCCACTCCAGCTGATCTTTGGTGCTTGCACTGGTGAAAAGGCTGACAAGAAAAGGCAAAACTGTCTCTAAGCAAGCCTGTCTTTCTTCCTCAGTTCCAACAATTAAGAGGAAAAAGACTTTGAAAAGGTCACACAACTTAGCTCAGGATTGAGTTTCAGGTTCTTCTGCCCCCTCTGATTCTGCACGAGCACCTCGAGACCGAGAATGGTCCATACAGGCCTTATCTCAAAGCAACCTGACTCAGGATGAAGTGCCCGTTTCAATACATACTGCCCCAGTCTATGCAGTTTGCACAGCTCGGGATCAACAGCGAACCTCGATATCGGCTGCTCCTCCTGCTGCTCCACCATTGGCTGTAGATCAGATTTAGTCACCTGTGCCCATGGTGATACCCCTGGTTCTGCCAATGTTATTTTCTCCAATCCCCACAGTGAACCCTGGCCCAGAAGGGGGCCCGTTCTGATCATGTTAACATCAGAAGGTGAGATCTCAGATCCATCTCTCACAAGACCGATCCCTTGACCACCTCATCATTACGATCAGCAACACTATGGCATGGATCACTATCAGTGCCAATCCCTGAGCTCCATGTGCTCATTTGCTTCTTCTACAAGGGGTTTTGATGAGTGAAGCCGTGCTGAAAGTGGTCAGGATCCCCATTCTCAAATTGGGACAGACATTATAACTGGGACATGCCATACAGGAGACCCTGTGAATGGGTTGATCTCCATGGTGAGCCTTATGGCCCATATTACTCTCGCCATTTTGATCACCACCATGAGCCTCCCTATTGGGAAGAGAGTCAGCGACACCAACAGCAGTCGGCTATGGTGTTGAAGCCTCCAGACCACCAAATCCTGCTCCAGATCTGGTTCTTCTTTGGCCGCCTGTCCAAACGTCATCACTTGTCCTCCCGCAAACTATCTAGCCAGTCATGCCACCTGTTCAGCAGCTGCAGACAGCTTGGCAACTTGAGGTTCAGCTGTCTTTACTGCAGCCACAAACTGCACAATTACAGGCCACATTAACCTCTTTTCTACCACTGGCCATGCTACAGTTGGGGTCGCAAATAGGTACAGGTGCCAGGGGAGTGAATCATAGAACTGTGGAGTTGGAAGGTACCACAAGGAGCATCTAGTCCAACCCTCTGCACTGTGCAGTTCAATCATCCATGAGAGCCTCTTCTTAAAAACCTCCAGAGAATATGCCACTCACATACGCCTTACAGAACAAGCCTTTCCTGGTGACTCTCTAATGTCTGGTACTGAAGGTTAAGAATTGGACACTATCCAAAGAATGAGGGTAAATAAACATTTTATGTTAATTATAACTCAAGCATGAAATATTTAACAGTAACTCAACAAGTAGTTAAATGACAAAAACAATGCAATAGATATGACAACCTAGCAAACAGGGTTTACACGAACAAAAAGCTATCTTAATAATTGCAGTAATTAAATAAAGTGCACTCAATAGTTGCAATATCTGAATGAGGGGCTGCAGACCGCTGGCTTCTTATGCCTATTTTGCAACTGCTTCTTCAGACTAATATAACATTATCTCAATGTTCATGGTTGGGGAAAAGGGAGGATTTACAGATTACGTTCCTTAGTCCAAAATGACTTATTGGCCCTCCATAAAGGATTGACTTGAGTCCCCAGCCAGCCAGACACTAATCTTCTGGAGCAGTGAGTTCTTAACCAGCTGTAATCTGTTTGTGTAAACCCTGTTTGCTAGGTTGTCATATCTATTGCATTGTTTTTGTCATTTAACTACTTGTTGAGTTTCTGTTAAATATGTCACACTTGATTCATAATGAACATGTGATATAAAACGTTTATTTATCCCCATTCTTTGGATATTGTTTAATGTTTTAGTAGTTGTGTGCTTATTAGCATTATTCTATTTGGACTATCTCAACTGCTGCCTGCTGTATTGTATTATTAGGAATTGGACACTACATCTGTTCCGCTCTCCATTTCATTGCCTGATGTGCTGGTCAGTTCCAATGAGGCCATATCCCCTTTGGAGGATTCAGGCTGGAGCTGCCTCTACACGAGAGGTTTAAAGCTCTTTCAAGTCTCATTTAAATTTTTACCTCTACATGAGCGGAGTGCAAATCGGGAGTTGAGGCGCGTTATCTATCCGATTATGCGCATTATCGAATGCGCGTTAAATAGCGAGTTTTATTTTGCTGCGGGCCGTTAAAGCGCATTTTGACTATGTGAACAAGCAATTCTCTGCATTAACTACTTCTAAAGCGCATTTCAAACAACCGGTAAGGCCACCAGTTGTGCGCTCAATTACCTCCCGCGTACAGTCTTTTGCCATAAAGCGCTTCCGAGAAGATGCGCATAATCGGAGAACCAGGCGTCAAACTGAATTCTTGTAGAGGGGGTCTAAGTTTCATGCAAAGTCCTTAGAATGGCACAGGCTTTGGGCCTCAAAATCCAGCAGGTGCTTTTCTCTGTCCAAGATCCTGTCCTCGATGTGGTAAACACTGGTTTTCAGTCCCATGGCCATTCCAGTGCATCCTGCATTAGAGGAAACCATCAAGCAATCAAGGAAAGCTCCATCAGTAGGGCCACCAACGTCTAAAAGTTTACAGGGCATGTATTGTTTACAAGAGGCCAATGCTGAATACTTGTTCCAACATCCAGCCCCAAATTCCATGGTTTTTGAAACTGAATAGGGCAAGGTTCAAAGGTCTCACTCCTCTCCACCTGACAAGGAAGATGCCTTGATATACTTGGGAGGAAACTATATTCTTCCACAATGATGGGCCTAAATACATTGAATTATCAAACTACGATGTGAGGGTACAGTTGCTCCTGTGGGATAAAGTGGGCCACCTCCTTGAGCTTCTTCCAGATGATAAAAAAGAGTTGGCTGAGGCACTAAAGCTGTCTCAAAGGCAGATAAATACATGGCATCACCAAGTCGAAGGCCTTGTTTGGTTGTCATGCCTTGGAGTTTTCTATGTCGAGGAGTGAACAGTTTTGACTGTCTCCCTGCCTCTTTGTTTTCTATAGTGGCAAGCACAAAGGCCAGCGTTTCTCAACTCCGGGCTTCATATAACGGGCTTTTAAGACTATCAAGTTATCATATGAGTTGGCTTTGCTGGAACTTTCTGCCCTAATCCATGCTCACTCTGCTTGTGTAGTAGTGACATCAGTTGCCTTTGACACTGAGTGTGTGTGCGGGGGGTGGGGTGCCATCCACACTGCAACCTGCTTGACACTGTCTACCTTTATTAGACATTACAGATTGGATGTTCAGGCTCAAGCTGACTATTCTTTTGGTCTTGCTATTCTCTCATCTGTATTGTAGTAGGAGAATCCATTATCAGTTAGCTTGCTGCTCGCCCATATGCGTGATGCATAGAGACCACAAGAAGAATACCTGTAACTGTACTTCTTCGAGTAGTCATCTATGCATTCGCACAACCCACCTGCCATTTCCTCTTCAGTGTCATACCAAAGGTGTTTTTTCTCATTTCTCTTGGTTACAAGGCTGCAGTCTCAGTTTAAGAACGGAGGCAATAAGCAAGAATCCCTAGGGACATGCATACTGGGGGACAGTGGGGAAGGGTTCCCATCAAAAATTCCTCAGCTATAGAAGCGTCCCAAATCGAGGCTACACAGGTGAAGAGTCCATAGGTGTAAGTGCATAGATGACCGCTCGAAGAATTACAGTTTCAAGTAGCAACCTGTCTTTACTAAGAAGAACCCAGTTCCCTGAGTTCAGACATCACAGGGAACTATGGTTCATTTAAAAGCAAACATGGAAGCTTCTGCTCTCATCTTCCTGTGTGTGACAGAGGAGAGGGGAGTGCCTGAGCTTGCGGCAAAAGAGAGAGGGGGAACAGGGGAGGCTGAAGTTCGCCATAGCTAGTTCACACCTAAATCACATTTAATTAATTGCACAGTTTTACTTACAGTAGAAGAGTTTAGTTTGTTATCAATAAAATCTATCACTTAAAAGTGCATTAACTAAAAAGAGTTTCTTTGTGCTGGCAGTCAATGGGGTCGCTGCTTGTTTATGGAGACATTATTAGACTGATCCATGCTTTTCTTCTTTTCAATCTGCATTACTTTTCCTCAAATAGATATCATAGGAATCACTTCTCACAGTGAAAATTTGTTGTAAATAGGAGTAATAAATACCAGAAAGTTTAAGTGCTCATCTGAATACATTAACATGAGGTTTCCAGCTATTTTAAAGATGTATATATCTGTATATATTTTGATGGTAGTTGAGTGGAAAATCCAAGTCTGGGCGATCCTTAAATGAAGAATCTGGGGATGAAGGCTCTGAGAAAAAGAAAAAGGGGACCTTTTTTTCCTGGTCTAGAAGCAAGAGTTTGGGGAGGTCACAGAAAAAAAAGGAGAATGGTGAGTTTTGAAATGTAAACACTGAGATACATGATCATATATAATCCATTGTAATGGCATGGGGGTAGGTGAAGAGAGAAAATTTGAATCTCTCCAAGATATAGGCATGTTAGAAGCTTCTTGTTCATACACCTATATTATTGATTATAATTTTCAAACATAAAATTCAAAACTCTTTATACAAACTGAAACATATTTAGTGGATTGCAATGGAGAGATGTTTTGCAGATCTTAAAGCATGATTAGATACTTATTTTAACAAACTTTAGAGATAGTATGTGTAACACTTTTGGGGGCCTGATTCTGTCAGGTCCCAGCCAAACCAGATTCAAGTATTGCCAAAATGAAACACGTCACAATGGATCAGTTTAACATTTTATTGATTACACAAAGGTGATAAATGGATGCAGAAAGAATAATAAAAGAAACCTCACACATCCCTCGGGATGGTTGTAGCTGACACCTTTGCTACAGCTGAGTTTTTATCTGGGTATGACATGTCACCCCCAGGATCAATAATCAATTCTCCAGGCTGGTATGTGTGTACATTCTCCCACAGAGTGAGATCAAATTGGTAGGGTCTTAGCCCAATTTTTATATTCTTCTCCGATATTGTGCTCAAAGCATCACAGGCAGAGAAATTAATTACCTTCTTTATGACTAAGAGATCCCAATATTCCAATGTGGTGGTGGGGTGGGGGAGAAACTTTTTTCATCTCCTCCATGAAATAAACATTGTGGCCTTAACTGCTTTGGAAGATGAAACAAACAGACGGAAATTAGGTAGCTGTATAGCTGTTGACATGAGGATTACACCCTTTTCAGCGCCAGACTGCTAGCAATTGTTGACATATGGATTGTTGCCTTTTTGATACCAATCTCCCTGTGTAAGGAACCTATGGGAATTGTTCAACATATTTTGGGCCTACTCTAAGAAACAAAAAACTGTCCTTTATTCTATACTAGACCTTTAATAAACAGCATATAGGACACTGTTTCAGTTCAACTCCTGACTCCTTGCCAGTTCTTCCAGTGCCAAACTCACTACAATATGCATTGAACATAAATGTGAAAATTCTGGTACACAATTTAACATTTTCTAGTAATATCATGTTACTATATTTTTAATTAGTTGGCACTATCTTTGATTTAAGACTTTCCCACAGATTCTACTCATGCTAATGGGTTGTTCTTCAGACATGAATCTCAAGACTCATTGTCATCAGCTGCAAGTCTTGAAATGGTAAGACTTTCATTTTTGGACCAAAAAGAGTGCATGCAGTTAAATACAGTATATCTGAATAACATCAACTGTGTTCCCTATGCTTCAAAAGCTGTGTAGGTTTGTTTGAAGGCTCGGTGTATCAAACAAAGGAGTATTCCAAAGATGAGTGAAAAAATACATCTTGGTAGGCCCATCCAACTGATAAACAGAGGATAGTTTGTCGTCATTTTTTTGCTGTGTATTACCTTAATGTAAGATAAACTATCAATGAAAGGAATCTATAATAACTAGTGGAAAGCCCATGTCAAACTGCTACTTTCCTGCTTTTTTGCCCCTCAATCCCCTCACCACAGAGGAGCTCATGAATAATACAATTTGCATGTGGTGTGGCTCATCCCCTCCCTTGCATGCCCCTATTGGCTGCCTCCGCCCCCTTTCTCCACCCCGCTGGTGGCAACAGTCTATCCATGCAGCTGTGGCTGAGGGCCACCTTCACACCACACTGGTGGAGGGGCTGCCCTGCTTGTTTGGCACAGAGGAAATTAATTGCCATTAAAGTTCAAGCTTTAAACTTTTTCAAACTTTCAACATTTTCTGCATGTCTACACTGCTCAAGCCTCAGTTTAAAACAAAAAATGAGCAAAATTGGTCTGGGAGACCTCAAGTAATTACACTACAGTGTTCTTATATAAGATAAAAGTGGGTGGGTATCTGCCTATTTGTCAGCACCATAACGCCAGGACCGTGACACCTAGACACCTGAAACTGGGCATGCATACTAGAGGGACACTAGAGGTGTTCATCTCAGGGTTATTTTGTTTTAAAACACATTATTTAATTTTAATTAATTTAAATGTGTCCATGTGGTTGAAAGCTGCAGTAACATATTCAGTCACTAGAAGCAGACTTTGCTAACCAGCACATTGCTTTGCAGTCAATACAATTTGGAGCCAAGGGGAATTACTATTCTATAGGGGTGCACCATGGCAGTGGCCATAAATCGGGGCTCACAGTTGGGGTGGGCACAGTTCACTTCTGACAACTATAAAGGTTTCCTTGAAGGCTTTGCTGTATCAAACTAAGGGCTATTTCAACCCCAGCAAAACTGGTTCCATTCACTATTGTATAAAATATTGAAAAGAAAAAAATGAATTTCAATTCATAAATTCATAAAACCTGGCGCCAACATTGTTATCTTTTTGGCGCCAGGTCAAGACTTTCCTCTTCTCTCAGGCATTTGGCAATATCTGAGGAGCCTGGGTTTGTTTTGTTTTGTTTTGTTTTTGTAGCTTTTTGAAGTGTTGTAGTGGTTTTTAAATGTACAGATTGTGTGTATGTTGTATATTTTCGCTGTTTTAATTTTTGTATATTGTTTTTTATTGTTTTTAATCCTATGTAAACCGCCCAGAGAGCTTCGGCTATGGGGCGGTATACAAATGTAATAAATTAATTAATTAATTAATTATACCAGTATTATAAACGGTATGCAGCTATATTCAATAATTTCCTACTGTATTTTAAGAATATATATATATATATATATATTGCAAGAGGAAATGGGTTTATTTAAAATGAAAAGTGACAGTAAAGAACATTGGGCTTGTCCTGGCCAAAGTTAAGTATTTTTAAATACCATGGATTTCCATAGCAGAATATGCTTAACTCTCATTTAATTCAGTGGGATTTATAAGTGCTTATCTTTAAATGGATCACCTGGTCCTTTTTTTAAACTGAAGATGCCATTGACTATACTGAAACCTACTGTATTGTAGCTGACAGAAGTATGCTGTAGTAAGAATCATGTTACATAGAAGAATGCAGTAGTAAGAATCAAGTTACAACTTTGTTAGTAAGATTTTTAGTATGAGTACTTTTCAGTTCAATTAAACAAGAGCTGATATTGTTTATTTGATACTGAGACCCAACATAAATATCTAATTGGCTGAAATGAATGGCTAATTTTCCCACAATTTTTGAAGAAACCATAAAATACCATTAAAAAATAATCTTTTTAACATGTTATGAAAGCCAGTGAAACTAACCATATGCCAGCTCAGATTCAGAAGCTTTCCTCGCGCCTATCATCTGTTGATTCAGAATGTTGAGGGGGAAGGGGGGAAAGTGCAGAATTTGTAGGCCTTGTTCTTCTTCTCTGTTCATCACACATATGGGTTCTGCGCCTGCACGGAGCCTCAATTTGGGAAGCTTCTATAGCTGAGGAAAATATTTTGGCAGGAACCCTCCCCTACCGTGCTACTACGTGTGTCCTAGCAGGTTCCCGCCCATCTCCTCCGTTCTCTTTCAGCTGCCTTGCTGAAAGGATACCTTCATAGAATCATAGAATAGTAGAGTTGGAAGGGGCCTATAGGGCCATCGCGTCCAACCCCCTGCTCAATGCAGGAATCTACTGTAAAGCATACCTGACAAATGGCTGTCCAGATGCCTCTTGAATGCCTTTAGTGTAGGAGAGCCCACTACCTCCCTAGGTAATTGGTTCATTGTCATACTGCTCTAACCCCCAACTAAAGAAGAAATAACCACATTCTGGAAAAAAATATCTGGTCAGAACCAGTACAACACAAGGAAAGCACAAACTGGATAAGACAACAAGAAGAAAGACAGAGACAACTACCACAGCAAACAGAGTATGCAATAACTCTGGAGGAAATGAAGGAAACAATACAAAGGACACACAACTGGAAAGCACCTGGCCCAGACCAAATACAAAACTTCTGGTACAAACAGATTATATCAACACACAAATACTTCATTCAATAGATCAATACAGTCATAGAACACCCACACCTATTCCCTCTATTCCTTACCGAAGGCAAAACCTACATTAAACCAAAGACTCCAGATACCCAAAACCCAGCTAACTACAAACCCATAACATGCCTTCCTACAAAATTATAACCACCACAATCACACAGAAAATTGAAGCACATCTCACCGAACATAATATACTCACAGAAGAACAAAAAGGATGTAAAAAGAACAGCAGAGGATGCAAAGAATAGTTAATAATATACAGTGTCATCATAAGCAAACAGAAAAACAGAAAAGAAACCTCCACACCTGCTACATAGACTATAAAAAGGCTTTTGACTCCGTTCCACTCAGCTGACTGAAGAAAGTACTCAAAAAATACAAAATACATCCCTCAATCCAAAACTTTCTGACAAGAATTATGGAGACATGGAGAACGACAATACACCTATCAACAGACAAGGATCACATACAGATAGAAAAAATAAATATCAAACATGGCATATTCCAAGGTGACACATTCAGCACTCTATGGTTTTGCCTGCGTCTCAATTCACTGTCCAACACCCTTAACATCACCACATATGGCATCGACATAAAACACCAAAAACAAGCAAAGCACAAAATCAATCACCTCCTGTACATGGATGACATCAAAATCTAAGCTTCGACCTTGACACAGATAAAAGGCCTCCTGCGAATCACTGAGGAACTGACAACAGACATGAAAATGGAATTTGGGATAGGAAAATGCAAGACACTACACATAGAAAGAGGAAAATGGAAAGAAGAAGAAACAGCAGAAACACTAAATGACAAAGTATTAGATAACATGGAAGAAAATGAAAGATACAAATACTTAGGATTCCAATAAAACACAAAAATCAATCACTTCACAGTAAAAACTCAACTAAGAATGCAATATAAAACTCGCCTATCACAAATCCTAAAATCAACTGTAAAACATTTTCAAAGCCATCAACACCTACGCAATACCCATTCTCGCATACTTGTTCGGAATCATACATTGGTCACACACTGAACTCGAAGAAATAAACAGACTCAATTGCACTGAACTCACAAAACACTGCACGCTCCATCTCAACTTATGCATTAAAAGATCAACAATCAGCAGGAAAGAAGGAGGAAGAGGGCTGCTAGACATTACCACAATACATGCTTACCAGATAAAATCACTCAGAGAATTCTTCCACACTAAAAACACCCCCATTCATAACGCCATAGTAACAGCAGATAATAATTACACCCCACTCAACTAGCACTACAAAACAAAGACCAAACACGACCACTCACACTCGCAGAGAAAAAAGAAAAATGGGCACAAACAGCACTCCATGGGAAGCACTACAACATGATACAGAACCCACAAATAAACAAAGAACAATCATACGAATGGCTCAGGAAGGGTCCAGAGGGATTCCTAATAGCTATACAGGATCAAGTTATAGCCACCAAGAACTACCAAAAATACATCATAAAAGATAACAGTGTAACAACAGACCTATGCAGGAAATGCCATCAATTCCAAGAAACAATAGACCATATAACAGGAGGATGTAAAAATTTGGCAGGAATGGACTATATGGACAGACACAATACAGCTGCAGAAATAATTCACCAACAACTGGCTATCAAATTCAACCTTATCAAACAACCTACACCATACTATACATACTCACCCCAAACAATCTTGGAAAATGCAGATCATAAAATATAATGGGACAGAACAATTCATACGGACAAGACAATACCCTGCAACTGACCAGACATAACGGTCATACACAAAAAAGAAAAACACACATACCTTATCGATATAGCAATACCGAATGACAAAACTGTTGTTGAAAAGGAAGAAGAAAAGAGAGACAAATATACACCACTGGCCATGGAAGTCAAAGAACTATGGCAATAGGAAAAGGTCACAATTATCCCATTAGGCACCTCAGTCACGGGCATCACATCAAAAAATTATACAGAAAACCTTCAAAAACTGGGCCTACCAAAATACATCCACCCCAACATCCATAAAGCAGTCATACTTAAAACATGCTCAATTGTCAGGAAATCCCTGAATCTGTAAAAGCCAGCATGACTTGGCAAAGCCCATCATGTCCGTCTAGAGAAACCGCCTTGAGCGAGAAAGAGATGATAATGATAATAATAATAATAATAATAATAATAATAATAATAATATTCATTCAAGCTTTCTGTTCATAGGAACATAAGAAACTGCCTTATACTGAGTCAGATCTTTGGTCCAACTAGTATTGTCACCACTGACTGGCATTGGCTGTCCAGGGTTTGAAGCAGGATGGTTTCCTATCTCTACTTGGAGATACTGGGGGTTGAACCTGGGACCTTCTGCATGCCAAGCATGTGTTCAATCATTGAGCTATAATCCTTCCTGTTGCTGGATAATGGCAACTGACAAAACAGCCCCAGAATTGTTCCTCTGCAACCATGTGAACCCACTTTTCTCAAAGACCTGGGTGAGGAGGAGAACAAGTGAAAACAAACCTTCTTGTCTGTTTGTATAAAGTCAAATACAGTTCAGAATTTCTCTTGCCCACCAAAGAGAATTCTCTTTTAAATTTTCCCAAGATATGCTCTGGCTGGAATAATGATGACAAAGAAAGACCAGGACAAGGAAGGGAAGGGAAAAGGAAGAAAGGAAGAATGGTGATTGGAAATGGAGAGAGAGAATCCCCCAAGCCAAGTGGCTCCTGTCAGAGGAATTTAGGAGGCTGTGGAGGGTTTGTAAGGATTGCACATACTTAAATTAATTTTATGAGGTGAAGTGGCTGGGGGCTTTTTCTTGCTTTTTTTTAAAAACTGTAAAACCTATTTAAAATCCCTAGCAGTTTTTGGAGCGTGATGTCACATAGTCCGAACTCCCCTTTTGGTATGATCTGAGGCTGGCAGCTATTAGAAAAAACTAAAGTGGAGGGGAAGGAGTTTGTGGAGGCTGACTGAATCCTTTGCTGTATTTAAGCTACTGAATTTCTGCAGAAGCCAAAGGTTCCAATTTGAGCGGTAAGATGAGATGGTATATGAAATATCACAGTTTCACATAGAGTTCATCCTACCCTTCCTTCTCCCTCTTCAAAATCTCATTGCAAGCAAGTTCCCATCAGCTGACATGTAAGAACAGAAAAGTAGGGGGGAGAAAGTTTAAAAGGCTGGTGCATTCACCCTATGCTCTCTGTTGGATGGACTGCTAAGAGAGCAGGTCCTAAGATCTCCTAGTAACTGCAAGGCTACTGAGCTCAAAGGTAAAAAAGCAGGCTTGCATTAAGGGAGATTATGGCAATTGGGATAGTTCTAAAGATCCGGCGCCCATTTAGGCTTGTCTTGATATTTGACTAGTACCTTTTCCACTTCGTTGTGTTTGATTTTTGTTTTTGATTTCTACATCAAACATTAACCTTCTCTCTTGTCTCTTGAAAGTTTGACTCCTACAAGGCATCTGGACGTGTAATTGAGAAAGAGAAGTCATCTAAGTGCTGCCATATAAATCTTCCAGATGGCTCATCCTATACGATGACCATTAGAGCTGGATTTTCAATCAAGGAGCTGTTATCTGCATTCTGTGAGAACCAAGGCATTAACATAGCTGCAGTAGATCTGTTTTTAATTGGAGGAGATAAGGTATATCTTTATTATTTAAAATTATTTATTTTAAGTTATTTAACACTTAGAAAGTGTCTAACATTTTCTAAGTACTGTACAGATATTAAAAAATAAAGCAATCCCTGTCCCCAGGCTCACAATCTAATAGACACAGTGGTTCAGTTTGCATGATCTGTGGGGGAAACTACGCAGTATAGGTTGTTTGCCCTGAGTGTGCCCACCATTTGCTTAATTACCTGCACCACATCTTGGATTGCTGTGTTGTCTGAGCCCTGTGTGCAATACAACAGGAGTGGCTTCTCATGGCTTGTATAGAAAGGGTTGTGGGGTGCATTAAAAGCCACCCCCGCCGAACCACAGGCTGGGTGCAGATGACATGGCAACCCATGGCATGGGTAATTAAGGAAATGCCAGGCATGTGAGTAACGCGTGGGGGGGACAGCGACACTGCGTAGTTTTGCCTGTTGATCATAGAATCATAAAATAGTAGAGTTGGAAGGGGCCTATAAGGCCATTGAGTCCAACTCCCTGCTCAAGGCAGGAATGGGAAGGAAGAGTAAAGTGGTTGTTCCTTCATTGGCTCCAATAGAAAGGGCCAGGTTGGTCTCCCCTTTGACATAAGGTACTTTCTTGGAGGCAGGGAGTGCACCTCCCACTGGGTCCATTTTGAATCTGTTTGTTTATTTGTTTGCTGTCCAGAACTGAACTTTTCTGAGTTTGAATCCTGTATACAGCTTTCAGCTAAACATCTTATAAAATGGTTCCCTATGATGTCTTTACAAATTAGCAATGAATGAATGGCTGAATTCGGATCACACGATAGTCAGTGGTAGGGTAATAATCAACTTTACAGTTGTTCATCTAGGGGGTACTCCCCACACAACATGGTAATAAATAACTGTGGTGTGGATTAGGATTAGCGCTGAGTTGACTATGGCAGCATTCGGACGACACAATAGTCAATACAACTGACGATCGTTTCCCCATCCCCAGTTGCTTATTGTGTCGTCCGAATTCAGCCAATGTGTCCCTAAGTATAAATTAAAATACTCAACATGCAAAAAAAAATTAGGGCTGCAACATTAATCAATTAATCAAAATAATTAATCACTTAATCTTCTGTAACTCAATTAAAACTGGTACCCAACTAAATCAGGCAGGACTTATCCTTGCCACCAGCACAACCAACTGTATCCTCCGGTGCATTTTTGCCTTTAGCCCAAAGAGATGAGGTGTGACTAAGCTATTGAGCGGTGGCCTTATTCCCAGCACCTGTCAATGATCAGCATGCAAACTCTGTGATGATCTCCTCTATGTCCATCAGAGCTGGTTATCAGAATGTGGATCATAGCTGTCTGTGGCAAGCATGTCTCTACCCATTCCTGCCTTGCACCTCATGGCTGTGCTGGGATAGGAGGTGGGAGCAGCAGAGGGAAGGCAAGGGAGATGGAGGCAGATGCCGTTTGTTTGCTCAGTACTTGCCGATGTTAAAAAAAATTGCTCAGCGTGCAAATCTCCTTATCTCTTCCCATCAGAGCTAGGAAGGTGTAAGGAGTGGTCCTGGAAAGGCGTGAGGTGGAGTCAACTTGAAATATACAGCACTCAAATACCTGGTTCACATATAACACTAACCCATAGGTTATTGAATTTTGTGTTGCTGTGATGTTAACCCAGCCGTGCTAACAAGCAATGGTTTCTTCTTCGTGGTCTCTGTGCATCACGCGTATGGGCTTTGCGCCTGCACTGAGCCTTGCTTCAGTAAATTATTTACGCTGAGGAAAAAACGTTTCTCTTGGCGGGAACCTTTCCCCACCGTCTTCTGCGCATGTGAACTCTGTTCCCGCCCATCTCCTCAGTTCCTTTTTGACCACCATTGACGTTGCCTTGTCAGGATTGCATCCCTTTTTTTTGTAGTTGTTCGAGTTCCCATTCTCTTTTTTCTATTTCTAGATATATATCTAGATATCACCTCAGACTGATATCGAAAGAAATATGCATATGCTTGAAGTTAGAAGGGGGTTGGCATTTTATAAATCCAGACCTGAACCCTTCTGTAAGACGCACAGACTTTTTGTGTGCTAAGGTGGTGGTCCTAAAAAGGGCATGCCAGCGTCATCTCAATGTCTAGCCTCTTGGCTTACACAACTGATTCAGTTGACTTATATGATGGCAAGTCGGACTCATTCTACCTGAAGCATATCAGCTTCTATGGCCTTCTCTAGGGAATTCCATTGGATGGTTTATGCAAGGCTGCGACGTGGGTTACCCCAATGACCTTTGTCAAGCACTACAAACTTGACATGAAGGCAAGGGAGGATTGCACGTTCGGAAGAGCTGATTTGTCATCCGTTTTGGACTAGGATACCTTACCCACTTCCGGTAAGTGAGCTTGTTATTCACCCATATGTGTGGTGCACAGATACCACAAAGAAAGACAGGTTGCTTACCTGTAACTGGAGTTCTTCAAGTGGTCATCTGTGCATTCACACAACCCTCCCACTGTCCCCTCTAGGTGTCAGTGTCAAAGATGTTGGTACCGAGAGTGCATCTTACTTGGTTTTGGGATCGTTTGTTGGTCTCAAAGAACTGAGGAGATGGGCAGGAACTGAGTGCACATGCACAGTAGACCTTGGGGGAAGGGTTCCCGCGAAAAGAAACGTTTTTTTCCTCAGCGTAAATAATTTACCGAACTGAGGCTCAGCGCAGGTGGAAAGCCATTATTATTATTATTATTATTATTATTATTATTTACACTTATATACCACCCCATAGCCGAAGCTCTCTGGGCGGTTTACAAAAATTAAAAAGATTGAGCATTAAAAAGACAATATACAAAATTTAAAACCATAAACATAAAACAGCTGTCATTAAAACACTTTAAAACATTTTAACTATTAAGCCAGGCCACAATGTCAATCCAAACCTCAACTTGAGTTGTTAAAATGCCTGGGAGAAAAGAAAAGTTTTGACCTGGCGCCGAAAAGATAACTATGTTGGCACCAGGCGGGCCTTGTCGGGGAGATCGTTCCACAATTGGGGGGCCACCACAGAGAAGGCCCTCTCCCTTGTTGCCGTCCTCCGAGCTTCCCTCGGAGAAGGCACCCGGAGGAGGACCTTTGATGTTGAGCGTAGTGTACGGGTAGGTTCATGTCGGGAAAGACGTTCCATCAGGTATTGTGGTCCCAAACCGTGTAAGGCTTTATAGGTTAAAACCAGCACCTTGAATCGGGCTCGGAAGCATACAGGCAGCCAATACAAGATATGTGTGAATGCACAGATGACCACCTGAAGAACTCCAGTTACAGGTAAGCAACTTGTCTTTATGGACAACCCAGAAAGAGAACCCATGATTATTTGTTGGATTTTGAACTCTGAGTTGTTTAAACCATGGGTTGTGATTACATATGAACGTAAAACCATTCCTGGGTTGTTTTGCCAAACCATAGAGGCAGTGGTAGCACTCTTGCCCCTTGCCACTGTGGTCTGGCAAAACAACCCATGAACAGTTCTGAGTATGCCAAGGCATTTGGGATACAGGAAGGGAACGGATGAAAGAGGAGGGAAACAAACAACTCAGGCATTGACAAAACAAACTACAGTTTGTTTGATTATTTGCAAGGCAAATCCTAGGTAGAGCAACAAACCATGAGCTAACCTAACCATAGGTTAGCATTAAGTGTGAACCAGGTCAAGAGTATCAAGGAATACTTTGCATGTAAACTCTGTACTGAAAGTGGGTAGAATCATCCACAAAAGCAAGCTGGAAACAGCTTAAGAAGATAATATGTTTTAATTTACAAAGAAAAATATTCTACAAAAATATCTATGAGGATTGATGTTTTGGAAACAAATATTTGAATATTTGAAGTAGAATTCTTTCTACTTATAAATACAAATAGAACTTGTATCTACAATGGTAGATACCTAAATAACAGGTACTTCAGAGATTGTTTTATTCGGCGTTCTATAAAATAATGTTAAGAAAAATATCATATTTTATCGTCTCAGTTAAAGATTACATGCTTCATGGGTAATATTTAAAATTCATTACTCACGCATAGTTCTGCTATTTGTTTTAGAAATATTATTAAAGAAAATTCCACAGTAACATATCATTTTGTCCCTTCCATGTTTATAGCCACTTGTATTACATCAGGACAGCAGCATTTTAGATTCTCGAGCTCTTCGTTTGGAGAAGAGAACTTTATTTCGGTGAGAAAATAGTTCTTATCTTGTGCTTTTTAAAAGCTGTCAATGCATATTTAAAAAATGGTCCTGCTCTGAAATAAAACAGATGGCATTCATCCAAGGGCAATATTTCCTTAAGGATACAGGGTTCTGCAAGGAAGTCCACATTCACTTCAATGGAGAGAGCAACAGGTACCAAGCTGCAGCTTTCATTAAAGTGAATGGGGTTCGTGCTTTGGAGTACCTGTTAAGTAAGCACCTTGTTGCTGTGGATTAGGGGCATGAAGTATAGCCACAACTTGGAATGAAATGTGGTTGACAACCCTAACTCTTTTCCATAGAAATTTGAGGTTTACCTTTGCTCTTCAACACCAAACCTGTTCTTTCAACGTTACATTTGTAAGTTCAGGTGTAACACCAAGCTATGGCTTAGTACTACATGAACAAATCCTAAGGTTGCATCCTCCCCCTCCTGTAGTTTATAGGGGTGTGCGCTGTTGGAGGTCCATTGGTGGTCCAATCTCACGGAGCGGATCATGGGTGGTTTTAAAAAACGCTGGCGAACTTCGGGTGGAGCTGACAGTTGTCAGACCTCCGAACCACTCTGAAAATATTTAACCAGTTTTTAGGGTCTCTCTGAGGCTTGTATTTACTAGTTGTTGGGAGTCAACGGAACAGTTTTCCATATAGGGAAAATGCTCAGGTTTTGAGATTGACATCTGTGGCTTACCAGGGAGTCTCCTCCCTGCCCTCCTTCCAATCCCAGTCCTTAGGGGGAGGGATTGCAAATGATATAACCCATTTGTCCTTGCCTTGGAAGTCATTCCTTTGCTAGCTGTTCACAGTGTTAGGAAGGAAGGAGGAGAGAGTCAGAGAGAGAGAGAACTTCTGCTTGTTTACTTGCATTCTTTTTTATACGTTTGCATTCTCTGTGTCTCTGGTTTTCTTTGGTTCTTGTGTGTATGCTAGTAATTTAGTTATTCTCCAATCCCCAATTTCCTTGCACCTTAGACCCGCCCCAGACTCCCCCTTTGTGTGTTATAGTATGAGGGTGTGGGTGTTCTTATTACCCCTCTCCATTAAAAACTTCTAAAAATATATTTTAAAAATCCCTTATCTGTGTGCTGGTGTTCGCTGCCTTTAGGAAGCGAGAGAGAGAGCTTCTACTTGCTGGGTGTTGCTGTTTGTTTGCATCTCGATGTGTGTCTCTGGTTTTCTTTGGTTCTTGTGTGTGTGCTAAAGTTCTTCTTGTTGTGTATTCCAGTCCCCAAGTTCCTTGCCCCTTATACCCACATCAGACTCACCTTTTGTGTGTTATAGTGGGGGGGGGGGTGGCTTGAGGGGGGAATTTAAAAAAAATCCTAAAAATAAGAGATGAAGGGAGATGCTTCAAACATGGCATTTCTAAAGCCCTACTGAAGAGCTATCATGATGCCAAAGTTCTTCTCTTTATCTTTAAAAATGAGGGAGCTGTAAGCATTTTGATTAATTCTCATAGGCGATGAGGGATCCGTTATCCGAAAATGGAGCGGTTTCTCCTACAGTTAATCTGACTGGGCAGAACAAGGGAGCAGCCCCAAATTTTGGAGTGGAGAACCCGCTCAGAGGAGCTCCACTCCAAATTTTGGAGCAGAGTAGACCCGCTCTGCACATCTCTACTAGTTTACTCATAGGTTCCTTCTCACTTCTGATATGCACCAAAAGTATGGTATGCCACAAATACCCTAGCATAGTTTTCTGGGAGGAAGCAGGAAGGAGTGTATGAACACATCGTTCGTTCAAATAATGAAAATCTATGTTCTATGGCTAAATCAGAAATGAGAAGGGAAATCAGAGGACACAAAGGAAGAAAGGAGGGTGTGAGCATAGCACTTGTAGTGCCAAATCAAGATTTGGTGCTATGTCTGAACCAACCCTTTCTCTCATAATTGCCTAGGAGTTTCCCATCCATTTCTGTTCTTTACCTTTGTCTTTTCTTGAAATACAGCTTTGACCTTTACTTTCTATCTTTCCATGTAGAATAATTCAATGTTATTTAAGCTTCAGCTTTTAAAAAGTTTAGATTATCGCTTTTGATGCTAATTTCCTGTTGAAAGTCACAATGGATACTGTTCATGGTATACCTACAGCAAGATTGTTAAGACAGTATGGCTGTCTTCAACATGCACAATGCTCTTCACCTGAATTGCAGCCAAGGTAACTTAGTCCTTGAGCACATTCTGGCCCTGGTTCTGAACTGGATTCAGGAATATATATTGAAAGGATATATTTTAAAGCTCTAACTGGCCCAGTCTCTTTATTCCTAGAAGATTTCTTCTTGTATGTTGAACAACTATACAGTGTTAGATTACCAAGGGCAGACGAAGAGGCATTTTCTATGGTATCTTCCAGATTACAGAGCTTTCATCACCTTGGAAACCTGTCTGAACCCCACTCTGTTTATTTTCTGGTGGTAATTCAAAACTTTGTACATTTGAGACAGCCATTATAATTGTAACTGAAATTCCTGTCTTTGAAGTGGTTGGTCTGCTTTTTAATAATAAAGGGTAGAACTATGTAAGTCATCTGGAGGTAAATAAGGAAAATACTTTTTTACAGAGGAGGCACCAAGAAGAACCTACATTCATTTGCTGACTTGGAGATTTCTAGGGCAGCTAAAGTTCACCTGGTTTTCCTCAACTTCCACAGAATCTACGCTGGACGTTGTAGTTGAACATCAGCTGTAGAGCAACCATACCTTCCTCGTGGAAACAATAATGACAACATTCCCCAAGAACATGTAGAGTGTTGTGGATTTGTGAAGATGATGTGCCTATTAGTGGAGATACATAGGATTAAATACACTGCTCACAGCTTCTCATGTACTTAAATTCCCAAATATGTTTGCAAGCCTCTTGTATATTTTGAGTTGTTTTTATTAGCAAAAACTTATTGAAATTCTTCATATATTTTAGGCTGGATCTCATTCCTATCAATAGATCTGTTGGCTTAAAGGCTAAACCTACCAAACCAGTAACAGAAGTCCTACGGCCAGTGGTTGCAAAATACGGTTTAAATCTTAATAATCTTGTGGCAAGGCTAGTAAGTAACTAATTCAAATAAGTTTAACATTTTAGCTTTGCTTATTTGCAGAATATATAAACTCTTGGAATAGTTGTAATCTCTTTGTAAAAGATGCGCCATACATTGAGGTACAATATATGGTGCTTCTTTTACGAAGAGATTACAACTTTGTCTTGGGCTCCCTAACCCTTTTCTTCCAAGGTGTCTTTCTATTGTTGCTGTTTCTTTCAATATTCTACATCAGGGCTGGGCAGTTTCTTCGGTAGTGCCAGCTGGTGGATTGGGAACCACATGTGCCTGGCTAGGCACACAGGCATGCACACAAACCTTGTGCCTTCAATAGAGCTGCTGCAGCTCCAACTGGGTGGCTAGCTATCAGCGCCTGGGAAACAGTAAACCTGGCTGCGTCAGGATTTCTGGAGACAGGGAGAGTCTTCTTCTGTCCACCCAGTAATCCCAGATGCATTGGAATCTATTGTGCTGGGGAAGAGGTTGCATGAGGATTTCGCTACATGCACCCTTTTCAGCTCGGTCAGACTCTTGACAGTGCACGAAACAGCTCCATGTGTCCTTTTCCCCAGCCCCTCTTCCCCATGGGTTGACTACCTCTGCTGTACATGTATGTGTTTAGTTATGTGTGTAATCATCCCTCCTACAGACTATGGTGATGGCAGTAATTCAAAGCAAATTGATATGAATGTGTTCATATTCATACACACATGTGAAAATATACAACCCACCCCAGCCAGCTTTGCCATGGTGAACTTCAAGCATGACCAAATGAAAAAGTCTTACGGTGCTTTTGAAAGATGCTGAAACTTAGGCTTTGTCAAGTTCGCATAACCAGAATTCAGCAACATTGAAAACTCTAGCTGTTGATCCAGCTAAAAAGTAGCTTGCCACTACAGGAGCTGTAGTTGCTGCAGAAAACAACAACAAAGAAAACTTCCCAAAACAACAAAGTGAACTCCAATGCCGTGCTTAATGCCATGACTCATACATAAACTGGAGCCAGAGATTGAAGAACCTACCATTAAAAAGAAATGACCGAATCTTCAGCCTAGTGAGGACCTGCTCACACCATGTTCTAACCCAGACAGTGGTCTTGGTAGGACAGAGTTCTAATGTGAGCACAGAGTCTACACATGGGTTTGGTTTATAGCAAAACAGCATCAAGTAACCCAGGCTCAGGTTCAAATAAGGCAAATTCAAGTGAAGCAAAGGGTAAGCTACAATAAGGCAAACCAGAGGCCTGATTCCAATAAAATGGCACTATGTGAAACTCAGATGGAAGGATCAGAGGAGCAGGCTCAAATATTGCTACAACTGCAAACCCAAATTGAGTCTTAAATATTGCTGCAGCTCAAGCTTAGTGGTTAGCTCCAGCCCTGATGATCAAAGCCTCTTCAATTTAAAGGGGCCTAGCCTGCTTTAACAGCTGTTGATTCCAGGATAGGGGAGATCATGGTTCCATTAGAACTTCTGATCTGGAGTCAGAGGATGGCAATTTGATCTCCTTAGGCTGGAGAGATGTGTACCAAATGGACTTCTCTTGTGCAAAAGTTTCAAGGACAGGATTCTGTCAGATATGTGCCAAATTTGAGATTGATCCCTCCAACCCTCGACTTTATTAAAGATAGTTTTGGTTCTGACAGATTAGATGACAGCTCACCACGTGCGTTCATTCAGACCTGTCAGAACGGAAACGATCTTTTAAAAATTCATATAAAATCGAGGGTTGGAAGGATCGATCTCAAATTTCATACACATACTTAGGCATTCCCCATAAGCACTGTGACCAGGTTTCAAGCCTCTAACTTTTAAAATACAGAAGTTATAGGCATTTTTTCTTTAAAAAAATAGGGCTGCCAAAAAATACAGTTTTTTATGATAATTATCGTGAAGACTGTACGGTTCACCTACGATATGAATGAAGACGATAATGTTTTTGGTCTGAAATGACGATAACGATAAACGATGATATTTTTTTGGCGTGCGCACCCCTACCAGTTTCTTAGAGCTAGCTTACCGCCTCCAGTTCCTTTCTTGTTCCCTCCTTCCCGTTCCTTTGTTCTCTATTTTTAATGTTATTTTGCAGTCTCAATTGATCCCCCCCCCCGTGAATATTTAGAAAAGGGGGAAAAAGGGATGAGGGAAATAGAAAACTTAAGACCAGAAATAAGATAAAGCAAAAAAAAATTAACACAGTTTGAGAGGATATCTTATCTTTCAGTAGCCTCTTGTGGGGGTCAGCCAGCTTATTTCTTCATAAGCTGGCAGCATATTATTATTATTATTATTATTATTATTATTATTATTTATTACACTTATATACTGCCCCATAGCCGAAGCTCTCTGGGCGGTTTACATCGCCTTTTCATTTTATATTCTTTTTTCAGCCAATAGTTGTTTGGCACCTCATGATTTTTAAGTCCATGTCCTTTTCTGTCATTATTTTTGTCTTCATGGGAGTGCCCTTAACTCTCTTGTTGAAAAGTTTCCTCCCTTCTTTGTCTTTGTCTTTTTATTCTTAGTCTTCGTAGCCCGACACCATTCTTTCTTCACTTCTGATCCCTCCGAAGAGTCTTCTGCAGTTGTTTCTCCCACTGTTTCATCTTCTGGGCACTGTATCATGAGCTCTCTCTGATTTGGTAGTAATTATATATGAGTTTCCTTTATGTATTATCGTCAATTTGAAAGGAAAGCCCCAGAAATATTTTATTTCTTCCTCTCGTAATTTTTTTGTAAAGGCACTTAAACCTTTCCTTTTCTGTAATGTATCAGGAGCTAGATCTTGTAAGAACATCACAGGCTTGTCCATGTATTTTATTTCTTTCATTTTTTGTGTTTCCTTCATTATCTTTTCCTTTATAGAATAGTTTGTAAATCAGACAATTATGTCCCATGGAACATTTGTGTCTTGCCTTCTGGGTCCTAGTGCCTGATGGGCTCTCTCTAGGTCGTCAATCTTTATTTCACAAGATGGAAGTAGTTCTGTAAACCATTTTACTATAAATTCTTTGACAGAATCTCCACCAAGAATGCGCATATTTTTCCTACGATATCTGTTAGATAAATCCACATACTTTGAACAATGTTCTTCAATTTTCTTTTTTAAGGATTTAATTTGTACCTCATGTGCGCCTAGGCATTCTGCATTCCTTGTAACTGCCGCATCTGTTTGCTCCATTCTCTTGTGAAACTGTCCAAGTTTATCCTCAAGTATTTCCCTCCAGGCCCTCATGAGGTCTTGTTTGAATACACCTAAATCTTGTTTCAGTGCTTTTAATTGCTCTGTCCGCTCTTCTTTTGTTACTGCCTTCATTCCTTCCCCGGCTACTTTTTGAACTTTTATGCCAGTGTTTTTCTCTCCAGCCAGCATTTCCACCCTGCATCTCTCTGTGACCGCTGCTCTTTTGTCCTCTTTGTTTATTGCTTTGAAGAATTTTTTTATTCCGTTCTCAGTTCTCCCAGATAGATTCATTTATAGCAAACCAGATTTGTTTTCAGAAGATGTTTTCTTTTGAATAGTCCCTTTTGGCTCAAAATATTTCCTAATCAGCGAGGAGCTCTGAGATCACGCCGCCATCTTTGTTGGTGTCCAAACTCAGTCCCCTCTGCTTTCTATTCTTTAACCAGTTACTGATCAAAAGAGGACCTCTACTCTTATTCCATGACTGCTAAGTTTGCTCAGGAGTATTAGGTGAGGGAATTTGTCAAAAGCCTTTTGGAAGTCCAAGTAAACAATGTCCACCAGATTACCCCTGTCCACATGTTTATTGTCACACTCAATGAACTCTAAGAGCTTAGTGAGATAGGACTTACCTTTGCAGAAGCCATGTTGATTCTCTGAATTGCTCCCCTAAATGAGCAATTTGTTGCACGCACTCATGATTGGCCACTCATGGAAGTTTGTGGGTTTATTACATGACATCAATGATCAGGAACTTTCCCGAGATATCCCCTGGAAATCCTGCTTTTAAAAGAACCACAGATAATGTGGTAATATCCAGAAAAAGCGGAATCTCCCAGTGTGTAAACTTATTGTTGCATAATAATTCCACCATTAGATTGTGCTGTCTCGATGGAAATGATACAGAGAGAGGAAGTAGTCGATTCAAACCATGTGGTGACCCATGGCCGCCCATGTACTTGAGCCAATTACAATCCTAGAAAGTGAAAGCAGAAAGTCTGGTAAGGCAGTGGGTTTTTTTAATGTAGAGAAGCTCCTAGTGCCTGCATGCAGAGCAAAGGAGCCTAATTAAAGTATTTAGCTCTCATGACAACTGTATCATCTGGCCATTGACACATTTTTGGAATTGCCTAATAGAGGAAAAGTGCTTCCTTCTAATATTCCTATTTAGTAGTAGTAGTAGTAGTAGTAGCAGCAGCTGCAGCAACAACAATGTGCCTCAGTTCTTTACTCTAATAAGGAACAGATATGCTGGATGAGATGGACTTACCTTCTCCATATAAGTCCCCACAGTACCACCCCCAAAATCTTAAAAGGGTTCTGTGACTGAATCAGCTGCATAAATTCAATTGGCAGAGCTTTCCCAATCACTGCACATTCATACTGGTGAAATGCTGTATGTGTTGCATTTGTGCATTTAATGTTAAAGCTTTGGTAGCTTAATTCTCTTTGTGGTCTCTGTACATCACACATGTGGGCTCTCTGCTTGCGTGGAGCTGCGTTTCAGTAAACTTCTAAATCTGAAGAACACTTTTTGGTGGGAACCCCTCCCCCACCAACTCACTGCACAAATCCTGTTGGGTTCCCGCCCATCTCCTCAGTTTCTCTTCAGCTTCGCTCTTGTTAGATTGAATTGTTAGAAATTCTTGAGGATGCTAATTGTAAAGACTTCTTCCTTGTTCTTAAAGTCTTTTTCTCTGGGTTTTTTTTTAAGTTCACTTTTTCTTCCTTCATCATTGTTTTTCATCTTTCTGGAGCATATGACACTGAAGGCATCATTTAGAAAATATGTAAAGTGTGGCAGTAAGTTGCCTCCAGCAGACAGGCATTCTTTTTACCTCATGTCTCCGGGTGAATCGCACATAGTCAGGTCGTGCACACACTGCATAAGTTTCTCTAAACAGACAAGATGCAACAGATCAGATCACCCAAAAGCACTGCTGTGGAGAAAGTCTCTGTTAGCCATTGATGCTCTGAAGTCAAGAAAGGTGATGAATCCCTTTTTGAGCCCTTCACGATCGCCAACTCTAGCCACAGATTGAGCAGATCCTCTGACCCCCAGTTTCAGCCGCTCAAAACTAATAAAAATGGGCTAAAGTGCCAAAACCATCTTCAGAGATGTTGAAAACAAAAAAGAGGAAAAACGATGCCTCTAAGATTAAGCAAGATTCCCAAAAAGTGAAGAGACCAGTGGCCACAGCAATATTGCCACCGCTGCCTATGCAGAATTCGCCCATATCAACAGCAAGGCAATCTCCCATACTGACAACACCACAGGGATCGAGACATGACCAGTCGACTCCGATGCCGTCGGTGTCGATGCTTGCCCATGCCAATACGACATCGATATCAGAGGGTAACCTTCTACCTCCAAGTCCTATAATAGTGATAGACTTACCCCAACAGTCTTCACTCAGGCAACACCATGATCTAGATCTCATGCTTTGAGATCTAGATCTCCCGTTCACGATCGTGACTGGGACCAATATTCCGCTTGGTCCCTTCCTTCTCAACAATGCCACCCTTATGATGATTAGCAGGTCTCTCAAGGTAGAGGTTTATACTTTGACAGATCACAATATTTCAATGCAAGTTCACCTTATCATCCCCCACACACCTGCAACATTGGGCAATTCACCTAGAAGTCATCCACCTCCATCGGTGACGATTGCTAAACTGCCGGAAGAAACAGTTCTTCTTCGTGGTCTCTGTGCATCACACAAATGGGCCCCATGCCTGCACGGAGCCTCATTCGAGAAGTTTCCATAGCTGAGTTTATTTTTGGCAGGAACCTTCCCCCACCCTCCTACTGAGCATATTCCAGCAGGTTTTCACCATTCCCCTCAGTCCTCTTTCGTCTTCATCTCTACTTTTTTACATCACCTTTTTCTCGGTGGTTTGCAGTCTCTGTTTTGTTTTCTTTCCTCTATGGCATTGAGAGCACTCTTCAAGAAGTGCTCGCATTGCAGGAGTAAAGTCTCTCTCACTAACGGTCACTCCTTCTATTTACTCTGCTGGGAGAGTCCCGTGTCGTTGAGGCTTGCTCTCACTGTATGAGATTATCAAAACAAGCCAGCCGTAATCGATCAGACCACCTGAAAGCGATCCTTTGGAAAAGAACACTGGAAGCAGTTGACTCTCTGAGGCCTTCACAGCCTTCTACCACTTCTTCTAAGACTAAACCTTCTAGGCCCTCAAATTATCGAAATGTCTCCACCCGCTCCAGCCTCACCAGATATGTCGACTCTACTCACAGCCCATACAGATCCCCCAACTCTGGGACGCTCTTAGTCCATCACTATGGCCAAGAGGCTATCAAAGAAGGCAAGGGAACATAAGCCTTCCTCAGATAGCCAAAAGAATAAGAAGTCGAAAGACATGAGTAAAACGTCTAAGGACTCTGCTTCTTCCCTCCCATTGACATTGGTAGCGATGCTAACAGAGAGTGCCTCGATACCAACGCCACACCGCTCACCTTCTCCAGATTTGATCTCACCAGTGCAGGCACCAACTATCTCAGTTTCAGAAGGGGAAATCAGGAACTCTTCACCCCAGAGAGATAAACTGGCACAAGCGCATCAGTGCACGCTGCCAAGAGGTTGTCTGCCTATATATACCGAGACCTCTCTCTAGAGAGCCTTTGCCTTGAACAATCCGATCACCCAGATACACTGACAATGATTATAGACGCTGATACCCAAGGGACAGATCATGGTCTCTGCTCAGGGACAGGATGAATATTCAGAATGGTCCATGCCACCATATTGTCCTAGATCATTGGACGACTGTCACTATGAAAGAGACTATGGGGCAATCACCCAGCGAGAGTTAGAGTTTCTGGCATTGCGATCTTGTTACGTAGGACCAACAACAACAAAGTACTGATTTCCAACATCGGCTATGGCATCAAGGGTGTCCTATGAGGAACCTCTGCCACCATCAGCTGTAGTGTTGAGAGCAGCCTGGGAAGAACTTCTGCCACCACTGGTGCCACCAAGATCAACTTCTCTCCATCCTGTGGAGCCCAGGCCAAGGGAGCTGGCACAAACTGTGATCCCTCCTGACTGCCCTTTGCCTTAGCCACCACCAGAGTCACCACCCTCTTTGGATGACTATGTTTCAGACAAGACTTCTCTTTCATCTCTACCATTATATATCCCTTCACCGGATGATGTCGTAGACACGTCAGATCAAGCTTTCCTTTCTGAATACACAGTGCATTTCACAGATCAAATCCTGCGAATGGCTCAAGTGTAACAACCAGTAGAAAAGGTTAGTAACCCTGTTTTTGATGCAGTATTTAATGAGACTACATCCCCAGTTGCTATCCCGTTTCTACCAACACTGCTGCAAACTGCTCGCCAGTCATGGAAGGCGCCGTCATCCATGACCCAAACTTTGAAATGACTTCAGAAACTTTATCATGTACAAGAGAAAAACAACAACTTTCTTTTTGTCCATCTAAAACCCAACTCCATTATAGAAGAGTCTTCACAACGTCACTCCAATAAAATACACTGTGCTGTGATAGACAAGGAAGGAAGGAGATTGGACTTGATGGGCAGGAAAATTTATTCATCGGCTGGCGTTAGCCTTTGTGTTACTAACTACCAAGCCATGATGGCAAAGAATCAACTGTTCTTATGGGACAAAATGTCTTGACTGCACATTTGCCAGAGGATCAATAAGAACTAGCTCATGTCTTTTAAGCTCTGAAGCACTAAAATTATTGAGACAACTTAACACGTTCCGGCATCAGGCCGATTGTGCTTTGAAAGTGATGGTAGGTGCTGTTGCTCTGCCTAGGCATGCATGGCTTCAATCTGCTAGCCTTACGCTGGAGGCCAGATAAAGAATTGAGGACTTACCATTTGATAAGCTGTCAACACGGAAGGCATATGCAATGAAATGGAAGAGTTTCCTTTATTTTGCCATGAAGATACAGATTCTGGTTTGGATTAAAGTTTATTTATCATTAATTTACTTAAGATATTTAGTTTCCTTACCTCCCCCACACCCCGGGGCTTCCATTCTTTAACCTATACTCTCCACAACTCTATATATGCCAAAGGAGGTGTTCTCCCATCTTCTTCTTTGTTCATGAAATCAATTAATTTCCTCCATACTCCATCAATTTTGCCTTTGCTTAGTTGTCCTCACATTATCCTTAATTTTTGAGTCAGTTTTTCTAAAAGAGCAATCTGCCATTCCCTCTGATACCAGTTCTCTATATGGAGCCCTTTGCCATCTTTCCAGTGCTTGGCTATCAACCATCTAGCCGCTAACAATAGATGGCTTATTAATACCTTACTTAACACATTACTATTTGGTCCTCTATATAAATTTAGCAAGGCTAGGTATGAAGATGGGTAAGCCCATTGTCCGGTTATTGAGCTAATCTCTTGGAACACTAATTTCCAGAAAATATTTACCTTAAGGCAAGACCACCACATATGTATATATGTTCCTGTGCCCGAGCGTCCCCTCCAACATTCTGGGGATGTCCCTAGGCTCATCATTTATATTTTCCTAGGTGTGAGATACCATTTGTAGGTCAGTTTTAACATTAATTCCTTATTTTTAATTGATATTATTTTAAATGGGCATCTGTCCCATAAAGCATTCCAGTCTTTTTCCTCTATCTGAATTCCTAAATCTGTTTCCCACACCATCCAAAGTGAATTGTTTGTGCTGACTTCCTGAGTCACTATCCACTTATATAAATTAGAGGCCAAGCGTTTTGTTGTTCCTATATATCACTCCCACCCCCACCCTGTTCAACCGCTGTTAAGTTCCTAATAGCTGCAGTTTGTATTTCTGGCTGAGAGAGAAAGGCATGTGCTTGTGCAATTTTTATCCACTGTCCCCTCTCCTGGTGGTAGAATCCTTTGTATTTCCACTTAGCCATTTCTAAAGTTGTTAATCTACCTTCAAATGCTGGGAGTAGCGGTGAGAGCCCTGGTGTTAATGTTTCCATCCTTGCTTTCCATACTTTCAGTGTAGTTAATGGAAATGGAAATGGATTCTGCATCCACTGTACTCATCTAAGCTTATGTTTCCAATATGTCCAGATGCTGATAGAAACTCCCTCACACCTTATTCCTTCTAACTTCACCCACTGTTTGGAAGTATCTCCTTCCATCAAAGGAGTTGATTAACCTCATAGTAACATGTCAGGTTTGGGATTTAAGTTGATTAACCTCATAGTAACATGTCAGGTTTGGGATTCCCCATCCACCTTTCTTGTGCTGTTTAAATAGAAGTGATTTATGTATCCTGGTTTTTTTGTGTGTGCTACATATTAACAAATCCAGTTGCTTCTGCCATGTTTGTAGTTGACTTTTTGGAATCCAGACTGGCAATGTTCGAAACAAAAATAAATGTTTTGGGACTGATATAATTTCAATAGCAATTAAGTGACCTGAAGGGCCTAATTGCTGCTTCTTCCACTTCCTTATCTCAGAACTAATGATCTTCCATACTTCCTTATAGTTTACTTCATATAATTTATTTAGATTCTTAGTAATTTGGACACCTAAATATGTAAAACTAATATGACATAGCAGTATCCCCATCCTTTCAGGAAGTTGTTTTTGTGCAGGTGGGGAGATGTTTAAACACATTATCTCTGATTTGTTGTAATTTACTTTCAAACCAGCCACTAAACTAAAACTTCTCTAATTCTTTTTTCAGATAAGGTGCTGAACTAAGTGGCTGGTTTGTGGTCAAAACCATATCGTCCTTATAGAGCCCTAAAAGATGGACCTCATTTTCTAATTTAACTCCCTTAATATTTGAATTATCCCAGTGGTTTTGTGAGAGAGATTCCAGTACTGGGATAAATAATAATAATGGTGAAAGGGGGCAGCCTTGCTTTGTGCCTCTCCTCAAATCTATTTTATATGAGTATACATTATTTACCCAGATCGTTGCTGTTGAATCACTATATATTGTACTTATTATATTCAAAAATCCCTGTTCAAATTTCATCTTATTTAAGACTCCTAACAAAAATGACCATTCCACGCAATCAAAAGCCTTGAATATAGCTAAGGACATTACCACTAAAGGTGATTTATGTGACTTAGAGTGATATAATATATTTAATAATTTCCAAATAGGGTCTGAGATTTGACGTTGGGGGATAAACCTGTTTGGTCTAGATCAATATATTTGTTGATGATCTTCACGCGGTTAGCCAAGACAGCAGTAAAAATTTTATAATCCAGATCTAGATGGATCTTGGTTTAGGTATCATCACCATTTTTGAATGTGTCCAAGTCCCTGGAAGAGGCATTCCTTTCATTATGTCATTAAATAATCTGACTAGGTATGGATTTAAAATTTATTGAAAATGTTTGTAAAATGTTGCTGTATATCAGTCCAGCCCTGGTGATCTACTTATTTTGAGGTTTTTAATTACTCCTTGAACCTCTTCAAGTGTCACCTCTGCACTCAAGGATCTTGCATCCCCATGATCAAGGACTGGTAATTTTGTTGAAATTAAATATTATTTAATGGGCACTTCTGATGGGTTGGATGACTTAATCTTTGTAAACCACCCAGAGAGCTTTAGCTATGGGGTGGTATATAAATGCAATAAATAATTTTATATATCCAAATAGAATTCTGCAAATTTTTGCAATTCTGCTCAGGATCAAATATCTTTTCATCTCTATTTCCCCTTAAGAACTGAATTATTCTCTTTTCACAATTTTTCCATGAGCCATTATTTTTGATCCCCTCCAAATTCATAAAATTTCTGTCTTAGGTAAAGCATATTGCATGCTATTTGATTAATTTCCAGGTCATCTAACTCCCTAAGTTTTCTCTCCAGTAGCTGATATATCTTGTTAGAACCGACCTCTTATACTTATCCTGAAGCCGTTCTATTTCGTTTTTGGTGTCTGCCCCAACTATTTCTTTTCTTCCTTTTTGGATTGCCCCCACTTTCATACAATGGCCCCTCATTCCTGCCTTCATTGTGTCCCATAAAAGACTACTTGATAAGCTTCCTCCTTCATTCTCTCAAAAATAATTTATTAGCTCTTCCAATAGCCTCTTTTTAATACTGTTGTCCATCATTAGTTTTAAATTAAATGTCCACATATGCATAGCCTGTGTAAGGTACAGGGGTCCTAAAGTTGCTACAATTGGAGCATGGTCTGTAATTCTGATTTGGCCAATATCTACTGCTTCTTGTCTGCTGCAAAACAGCAGAAGAAGCTAATATATAATCTATATGTGTTTTTGTAGAATGTCTAGCAGATGCAAAAGAAAAACTTTGATCTCCTGGGTGCATTCCCCCCCACCCATAAATCAAAGACACCCCATTTCCAAAAAAAATTTAGCAGCTTTAATTGCTGCTTCAGCTTTCCCTTGTCTGACCCCATTCTCATCTCCTCTGCTGCATAATCAAAACCTTTACTGGAGGGGCCTTTTACATTCCAATTTAAATTCCCACCTAATAGCAGCTCTCCTTAAGAAAATGTTTTAACCTTTTTTAAAATTGTATTTATGAATTTCAGTTGCCCTGTATTTGGTGCATATATTGAACCCAATGTTATAAATTTATTTCCTTCCAGTTTCCCTTCAACAAACATAAATCTACCGTCTTTGTCTTTTAATATTTTGATTATTATAAAATCCAACCAGTTATTACAAAATAACAGCTACACCCCTTGATTTAGAATTGCCTGAGGCAACAATCTGAGTACCAAGCCGTTGTCTTTTAATAACGAGATCGTTTCTGTTACCTTATGTACTTCCTGCAGAAAAACCACTTGAGGCTTATTTTTCTTAATATAACGTGTTATTCTCTCCCTTTTCATTGTGTCCCTGAGTCCCTCCACATTTAATGTTAATGTCCTGAGATTCGTGGTTTTTCTTTTTTAATTATTATTTTTCTTTTCTTTTGCTTTCCTATCCAGGCTTGTTTCACTGACTCTCCAGCGCTTGTTTTATTATTCCCATTTAAACCAGAACTCAAATCCCTCCCTTCTATCCTCCTCCCCCTCCCTTCCCTGATTGTCTGGAGAAGTCAACTCACTCCAAAGCCGAGTGCATGCCAAGGTTGTATAAACCTATATGGCCATTCAGCAAGCAAAAGGCATCAATATTTAACTTTACCATAATTAAATAAATCAATAACATGCCAACTGGGGGATTTTCCGACATATGAATAATCAATACATTGCAGCTCCTTGGCTCCTCCATTGCATTTACCCCTTTTCTCCACAGCTCAAAGTTCGATTTCAGTCATACTTGGAATATTATGTTTTTTATGATAAGAGTTTTTAAAATCATAGTGTTTAAAATCCACATCCAGTTCTTTTAGGATCTCACAACTATTTTTGGGTAACATTTGAGCGGAGGCTTCTTGGTTGTGGCAATGTCTAGCTTGGCTTCTTCTGCCCCCTCTTTCTCCTGCTGCCATGGTTTCTTCTTGTAGTCTCCCAGCTGCTATCTGCAGATTCTGCTTCCACATCTTCCTGCACTGCAGCTTCTGGTGAGAGTCCAATATTCAGCGCTTTCAGTAGTTCCGCCATGTCTTCCCTCGTTGAGGCAGATAATATCTTCGTTCCTCTTACGACTATCAGTTTCAGTCACCTCATCTCCTTTCAAACCAATGCCAGCTGTCTTCCCTATCTGGGCATAATTATCCCCTTGATCATTTCCACATGACTCTGCCTGATTCTTTGCCTTACCGAGGTTAGGGTCTATGGTCTTCGTTGGGTTGCCTTCTGGTTCCCTTACACCATTTTCCTGTCTCATATTCTCCATCCTTCCCAAACTAGACTGCATTATGTGATTTTCAAAGCTTTGACCCAAGTCCATCCCTACCCTTACCGCTTGCTTTCCCTTGCAGGGTTTGCCGATTAGCGGGAATATATTAAGTTGCCTGAAATGTCTAGATAGCCCCACATTTCTACTCTCCAAGATCTCTCTATCTCTCAGGATATAATCAATGCTAAACTGCTCCACAAATGTGACCAATAGTCATATACCTGAGTGATACGGGCCCGCAAACTCCACTTCAGTTATATCCATTGGTCTGAGCAGGTTAAACCCTAGTTTCTGTAAGAAGTAACAAAAGTGATCATTTTTATTTATATGCGCATGGCATGCTGCCAACTTGGGGACATTTAAGAAAACTAACTGTCTCCTTATTAACATTATCATATACTGCTCAGTTCTTCACCCCCTCTTCTTTCTTAGGTGTTATTTGGCTATCATCGACCCTATCAACTTTGGGGTCCTCTTGGGGTGTCTTATTTTGAGTTACTTTGATTTCATCCTTTTGGCTGTCCACATGCTTTCCTTTCCCGTTTAACTCCTTTCTGTGATTGCATAACTTACTATTTCTCTGAGTTTCTTGCATATCTTCTAATATTTTAAAGAGAGGGGCGTAATTCAGCCCTTTAAGTTTCATCTTGCCCTTTTCTCTCTTTTCTGTCACTTTCCCTAAATCACTAATTAAGTTATAATTTAAACCTTTTTTCCTTTTTTTTAACCTTCCACTATTCTTCCCTTCTAATAATTCCCTCCCCCAGCCCTTCGTTTCCTCCGCTTCCAACCACTCCTGTCCCCAGCTTTATCATCCCTGCTTATATGATCCTCCTGCACCTCCAGGGCCTCTGCCAACACATTTATATGGGGGAGCAGGGGGGCAATTTCATTTAAACACGTGGGCTCTCTATCCATTGAAATCTCCAAGCTGGTAACCCTTTCCTCCGTTTCCCACAGCCCTCGTTCCTTTCTAGCAACTGATATTTCTGCCTTAATCAGCTCGGCCAACACCCCCGTTTGCGCTTTCAGTCCTATTATATCCTGTTTTAAGTTTTTAATCTCGTGAAAGGTTTTACTAAAGGATTCCATGTTCAAAAAACAGTACTTGGATAATAATTCTGGGATATTTCCGTTACGCATACTCTCTCCTTCAGAGTGCCACATTTCTTCCTTTTCCTCTCCACCCCTTGCTGTTTTACTTTTTAATGCCTCTGTTATATCATTTTTGGGTCCCTTCTACATAAGAAAGTACCATCCTGCCCTCCCTCACTGACATGGCTGAGACCTTCTGCCGCCTTGAGTTGTTGTCCTCGCAGGTATGTGGGAGCTTGACTACCACCCTGTAGTTCGGCTGCCCTTTTTATTGGAGGACACTTTGCGCTTGAATAGGGCCAAATGCGATTGGCCCCTGTCCCCCAATTCCCAGCCATTAGTTTTTCCACGTACTCTATTTCGCTGGCTAAGTTTATCCCTTCCTTTTCCGCTGTTCTTCCATTTTATCCCATACCCTGTCTATTGACCGGTCGAACTCATTGTTGGATGAGCTATCTGCTTTCTCTTCATTTTCTTTAACCAATACTTTTTTTGCCTGAAAATAAGACAATATTTTCATTTGTCTCTGCCTAGTAGGGAGCTCAGACACTACTACAGGCAGGCAGATTCCCATCATAGACTTGCATGCATGCCTTGTCAGCACCATCTGTGCTCCTTTTACTCTTTCAACTCCTCCACTAATTTTAAACTTAATCGGCTCCTACAAACCGTTACAATTCCAGATAAGGCCACTCCACACCATAAAACCACTCTGTACACTCTATGCGTTAATACACCCACCCCCTCTATAGGGGGGGAAAAAACAAAAAAAATGCTCCATCCCTCTGCAAAGCGTCCACTTGATTGCTGGTCCTTTACTCACTCCAGATGCAGCCCCCCTTAGTTCCTTTAGCCTGTGGTCTTTACAGCTGCGCCAGCCCGTGTCCACAGTGACCTTCCTTCGCCCTGCCCCAGTGTTTTGTCTCGAGAATGACTTAACAGTTCGAACTTGCCAATGCTTGCGTGCTCGATCTGGCCAGGACAATCACCTTCCTGACCGTGGGGTTAAGTGGAAGTTTTTTCTCTCATATTTTTCTGTGATGAACTTGCTGCCAAGCTTAAACTAAGTCTGTTCCCTTAACAGGAAAATCTCCCCCTGGAATATAATGCCTTGCCTTGATGTAATTTGCAAGGTTTGTGAGGATCACCTTCTTCATCTAAGTTGCACCTTCCCCTCGCTGCAAAATGCGATGAGCCTCCAGTTATCAGGTGTCCTTAATTCGTCAGGCACTCAATTTCACACCAGTGTTCTCCTTTCATTAATTCCTTTAGGCAACAGATTGATAGCTGAATCACCGTAGCTTGTTAAGCATAGTTGCAATGATGCTTATCGTCGTAAAAGTTATGCCTTATAATTGTTATTCTGCTTACCAAGTCCCAGAACAGCCACAAACTGGCATAAATACTTTAAAATGCTAAAATACAAAAAATTTAAGATTACTTTAAAAAGTTATAAAATAAAAGTTCGTGTTTTAAAGCCTCTTCCCCACCGGGAACCGAGTGGCTTTGTTCTTTATTCTTAAAACAGCAACCGCATCCCCCTCTCCAGGAAAGATAAAATTCCTCCTCTGTCATTCATTTCACCTCTCCGGATTAAATAATAATGAACTGCGGCTCCAAGACAAGCCCCCTCGTTTATTAAGATAAGACTCTTCGAATCCACAGCAATAACCAACCTTGTTTACAGGGAGGGTTGGTTTGGGCAAAAAAACCCTACTTTTAGTAGAACCCCTTTGTTGTTGTTATTGCAAAAGTTCCATTGGTTCAGTCTTTGCCTTCATCTTATGAAGATCTCTTTCACTAGTAGAGGTATTCAGGCCCCTCAACTATCAATTTAAAAGGGTGCCGCCAACGATAACAGGTTGTTAACATCCTGCAGGCGTTTTGTAAATGGGCAAACTTCACAGCATTTACTTAGTGTTTCAGCAGCGAGATCTTGTAAGATCATTACTGGTTAATAATAAATAATAATAATATTTTTATTTCTTACCCACCTCTCCCTCTGGATTGAGTCGGGAAACAACATTAAAAACAAATGATATAAAATACATAAAACTGATTAAAAACATATAAAAACTAATACATTATTAAAATACCAATAAAACTCTTAAAATTCGATTGGGTAGGCCTGCTGGAATTGATCAGTCTTTATATCTTCCTTAAATTCTGGAAGACTGTTAAGTTGGCAGATCTCTTCCGGAAGGTCATTCCACAGTCTGGGAGCAGCAGAAGAGAAGGTCCTCTGGGTAATGGTTGTCAGCCTAATTTTGTCATTATATGTGAAATCCTGGGTTGAATGGTTTCCATATCTCCTCTTTCTTAGTAAAGTGAACAGAATTAATTATAATGTCTCTTGGGGGAGCTGTCTCCTGTCTCCTGCCTATTGAAACTCTGTGTATGCATTCGATATCCTCCTCTGATAACTCCAAGGAGGAGATTTTAGATTTAAACCATGCAACCATAAAACTGGACAGATTTCCCTGTTCAGCCCCCTTCTTAGTATTTCCTGTGTGTATATTTCCTCTTCGCGACATGTTTTCCAATAGTTCAATATGTTCTTTTAAAAATAAATAATCTTTCTGTACCTGCTTTAGAGTTTTTGAGTTTGCAAGGCTTGTATCCATGGCAGCTGAAGCTGTTGTTGCTACAGTTTCCTCTGACTCCTGCCAAGTTACATTCCAGCGGAGCCTTTAATTCCTTCCAAATATCTGTAAACATAGTTTTTAAAGAGTCCTGTTGTGCTTTAAATTCAGCCGTTATTGTGCTGTGAATTCAGTTTTTTAGACGGCAGTAGTACCCTCCAAATTTCCATTGTTTTCTGATGACTCCGATGACTCTGATGCCATCTTTTCAGCTTGTCACCTCCCGGGGGACCATTCTTGACATTAAGAGTTCTTCTCTTGACTTTAAGAAATCCGTTAATAGTTCACTTTCAGTCCCCCTTAGCATATCGACATTCCCCTGCTTAGCAGGCTTTTTGTCATTCATTTCTAAGACCTGAGAGTCCTTCCCAATACACATTCACGGAGGGCTCTGGAGGAGCTGGATTTTTACGTGGCCATCTTGCACAGGGCCAGACCCCCCCCCCCCCCGATGTGCCACCTTTGTAATGTTCAAATCAAGTTAATAATCATTGCAGGTTACTTTACCACCATTCTGCAAACTGGTGTAGTTGCTGCTGAACTGAACTGAACATTTTTCCAAGTCGGAAGCATCTTGGTTACTGCTTGGTTAAATTTTAATCCAGACATTTCCCAGAGTAAAACCCTTACTCTTTCTGAGCTAGATATTTTTCTATCAAATTTAACATTAAGAGTATGAACCTATGCAAGTTTAGACAGAAAAAGGTCCTATCATTCCCAGTATGTTCCAGCCACCCTAAAAGGAATAAGCTTTCATGACTATATATATATATATTTGAAAATGTAATGTTTAAACACAAGCAATTCAGTTTTTAGATTTCTTATAGCAACATTAAAAATCCTAAATTTTATTCCTGTTCTTCCAGATAACTGGTTGAAAGTAATTCTTTGTCACATAATATATTTTAATGCAAACCCATAATTCAAGTTGTTCTGAAAGTATGTATTTTTCCTTTTGTATCAAAATTTGATCACAGAATGGTGAACAAGAACCATTGGACCTTGGAATTCCCATCTCTAATCTGGATGGTCAGCGGGTTATCCTAGATGAAAGGTTGCCAAAAAAGGGGAAAGGTAAGCAGTGTAGAAATTGTGTCATTTTTTTTATTAGTCTTAATCATCTTCTCTTCACATTCCTAGAGGTAAAGTTATTGAACGTAAAGCAATTTGGAGTTCAGTCGTGGCTGAGCATGACTTTTGCATGTAATCTGGTACCTGTTGTGGGATTTGGCAATTAGTTCAGAATTCTGATAAGCTTTAATTTTAAATGAGAGAGAGAGAGAGAGAGAGAGAGAGGGAGGTTGTGGCAGAAGAGGAGCCAGTATGTGTGTGTGTGTGAGGGAGAAACCAGAATGGAAGCACACACACACACACACACGGTGCACATTCATGCACACACACACACACACACACAAGGAGGCACTCCTAATGTTTTTATGATTGGCCCCTCACTTTCACAGCAGTCAATTTGTGGTGGTGTCCAGGGCTCTTTTTCAAAATGCTAAATATGCCCATGGGTCCAAAAAGGTTAAAATATTTATTTGTCAATAAAACACAGTTGAGGTCTATAGTTTATTAATTACAGTCAACCATCTTAACAGTAACAGCCAACAAAAATTGCCCACACTGCTTCTGGGAGGTAGATTGCCCTCCTATGTATATTAACTATTCATTTATCAGAAACTGTTTCATGACTCTAATCATAGATCCATAGAAGTGTTAGCACAGGAACAATACTGAGGCAACAAGCCCTGCAGTATTTTCAGTTTATGAAATTATTCTGAAACACACGATCACTGGGTGCATGTATGTAAATGAACACATATTTCATTTCCTTTGTTACATTTTTATATTGCCCAATAGTCAAAGCTCTCTGATTAAAAACCTTAAAAATACAATATTGTAGATAATATAAAAATATAAACAGACAACATTTTTATATAAACAATTCTAAAAAACAACAACCGCAAGAAATCCCAGGACCCAGTTAAAAACCTTGTCATATGCTGCCCAAAGCCTGAGAGTAGAGGAACTTCATGCTGAAATGATAACAATATAGGTGCCAAGCAGGCCTTGCTGGGAAGATCATTCTATAGTCGGGAGCCACCATTAAGAAGGCCCTTTCTCTTATTGCCCACCTCCAAGCCTCCCTTGAAGGAAGCACCTGGAGAGGCCCTTAGAGGATGAGCATAGTAAACAGGTAGGTTTATGCTGGGAGTGGTGCTCTGTTAGGTATTGCAGTACTGAGCCATAGGTTGAAACCAGAACCTTGAATCAAGCTCGGAAATGTGCAGGCAGCCCATTCAAGGGGGGCAGGATTGGTGTTATATCGCCACATCTCCTGGTTCCCATTGTCAATCTGGCTCCCACATTTTGCACAAACTGTAGCTTCTGAAATGTCTTCAATGGCAGCCCCATGTACAGAATATTGAAATAATCTAAGTTGGAACTTAGTCCATAGACAACTGAAGCAAAGTTATACCTGTCCAGCTAGGTATAGGAAGTTGGTAGAAGACCCTCCATGCCACTGAGACCACCTGAGCCTCAAGTGATCAAAATGTTTCCAAGAGAACCCCCAAACTATGAACCTGCTGCTTCAGCGGGAGGACAGGTTGAGCACCTTCCATCCATCCAGAAGAACCACTAACTAACAGTAGCTCAGTCTTGTCTGGATTGAGCTCCAGTTTATTAGCCCTCCATTCAGTCCATTGTTGCAGGGTGTCCAGGGGGTGAAGCTCCCTGAGCTTTAGTCAACTCCCCCCGCCCACTTTCCCGCAAGCTGGCCCAACTCAATCTGCATCCAGTCAGGCCAGCTTGTGGATTTCTGGTTTTTTGTATTATTATTATTATTATTATTATTATTATTATTATTATTATTATTATTATTGTGTAAAGCTGTAACCTGTGAATGTTGCGAGCGGCCAGTTGGGTCCACGAGGGCAGCGCACCCCCTGTGTCCAGCCCTCATGGACTCAACTGGACATGCTCAGCGTGAGGGTGGAACCATGCCCAAGCACTCGCGAGCCCCTGCAAGTGCTCAGGAACGGGTCCACCCTGGCTTCCAGGATCACGCCATTTCCCCTTTCCCCCTGTTGCATTAATGGCAGCTGCCATTAACACTGCGGGGGGAATTGCGCACTTTCCAGAGGCTTTGAAAAGTGTGCTTTCCCCCCGATCTGGTCCAATGGGAGCCTTAAAAGCCCTCTTAATGCAACGGTAAAGGTTGGCCCTTGTGTTGAGAGGACCTTTAAAGCCCCCATTGGAGCAGAGGAGGGGAAAGCATGCAGTGAGGGGCAGGAAAGCACACTTTCCCCTCCTCTGCTCCAATGGGGGCTTTAAAGGAAGTCTTAACGCAAGGGTACCTAGCATTAAGAGCACCCTTAGGGCCCCTGTTAAAGCGGGAGGGAAGCACACTTTCCAGGCCTGGCTAAATGCACACTTTCCAGAGGGTCCAGAAAGTGCATATTTCCCTCCGCTGTGTGAATGGGCTAGCACAGGCAGCCACTGATTGCTCACAAGCCTCACATTTGCTCAGCAGGGGCTTGCAAGGCCTGGTTTGTGGGGGTGGGCTGAAGCAGCAGCAGGGCAAGTGGTCACCAGTTTTGGCCATCCCTAGTGCAAATTGCCGCTTGAATTTGTGCAAGTGGCTTTTTGTGGAGGAAAAATCACCGAAAAAGTTCCCGGATTTCAAGAATAACCCCCTGGCTTGGCTCACAGATGCAACCCAAGTCTGCAGGCATGGTGGGAATCTGTCGAGTCCAAAAAGGGCTGGATTACCCTGCAACAGGCATCTCTATCTAGCACACCTGATGAAGAGGGAAAGGAGAAATAGAGCTGCATGTCTTCAGAACCCACAGGTCTGAGCAATCTCTCCCTAAGCACCACCTACTGAACCTAACCATACAGGTAGGAGCAAAATTACAGCAATGCATACTTCCAATTCAGACAATAATCCCAGAAAGATACCATGGTCGATGGTATCAAAGGCCGCCAAGAGATCAAGGAGAATCAACAAGGTCATACTCCCCTGTCTCTCTCCCAAGACAGGTCATCATACAGGGTGACAAAATCTGTTTCTGTGACAAAATGGATTGAAATGGATCCAGATAATCTTTCTCATCTAAATTGTCTGCACATGTTTGGCAACCAGCTGCTCAAGTATATGGTCCTTCAATGCACAGGATTCTACTATATATTTTTTGCTTTTCTCTCTCTCTCTTCATCAATAGTAGAGTGATGGTCTCAGCCTCTCAGCCCTCAAAATTGCTTTATATTTGTTTTAGTTGATGGTTCCCTATACCATATGGGAGAAGAAAGTTGGGTACTTACCATAAAGTTCAATTCCAGTTTGGCCCACAGGAGACATCTATACCATTTCCTATGGCAGGCTGAGCACCATTGTGGCACCAACATTAACTATTTTTCGAACGGACTGTGCTGGTCCCGAGAGATGGGGGATTTGTTCTGTCTCGTCAGTTTTCTCTATCTTTTCCTCTTCTTAAAGTACTGGCTGTTCAATCACTATTCTGTCTAAAAGCTTGGCTAGAAAACAACTGGCTGGGAGGGGCCACAGAGACCAGGATCAAGGCAAAAATCCTGGTTACATGTTCCTTGACTGTTCTGGGTGTTGGGAGGAGTTAAGCCATGATGAATGTCTCTTGCGCATTGAATCAGAATGGAACTGCACAGTAAATACCCAACTTTCCAATCTCAACCAAGCTCCGCTGTTCAGAACATAGAACTTTATTTGCCCTGTTATTCTTATTACCCTTCTCCTGTGACCTCTAGTCACTTTCCCTTTTCTACATGTTCCTGGTTTAGGTTGCTGGCTGCATTACTGCCCTGCACCAAATCTCCCCAGAGTCACTATAGTCCTTCTGGGATATTCCTTCACTAACTTAGCTAGTTAGTTACATTACTGTTCAGCTCCAATGACATCTGACTGTGGGATGTCTGTGAACATTAGGTGAGTCTGAAATTAGCATCTTCATTTGAGATGCCAGGGAATTTAAAACTTCCTATAGAAAGCTGATAATTACGCAAGAAATATTGGAGCTGAGCAACTCAGCAGACTAAGTTTGCGAGAATGTGCAAGACCCTGGGTGTAAAATTCAAACTTCTAAGGTGAGCCATTTTCCTGCCCCAAGAAGGGAAATGTGGAAATGGAACAATACCAGTTGGAAATAAAATCAAGGTATGTTTTACTGAGCAGGGACTGGAGGAGTGTAGATTTGAAGTCTTGTGGCACCTCACCTCCCAGAGGGAGGCAGCCAGCATAAAAAAAACCAATTTATGTCTGTTCACTGGCTCTCACGAGCCAGCGTGGGCACAATCCAGTTCATATTTGTGTCTCAAGTAGCCCCAATTATATATATTGGATTAGTGTGTTGTAGAAATGTAAAATTTCTGGAAATGTTGAAGCCATGGGAAAAACCCATTTTTTTCCTTTCTGGGAAAAAAATGAAATTATTGGAATTTTTTTTAAAAAAATGCAAGATTAGCACTTTTTACAGATTGAAACTTTGTTACTTTAGGAGCATAAAATGTAGTTATGTACAAGTTGGTGTGATATAAAATTATCACTTTCGGTATAGCATAGTGCATTCAAGCAATTATAACAAATTGAATTTACTTTTTTTAATTGTTAACTTTAAAAAAACAAAAAACAAATGGAGCTACAAGCTTCTGAATTGTAAGGAACACCTGAACTGTAAGGAACTTCTTTGGTTTTGCCAGTTTATGAGGAGTAGGCAAAAAACAATTTTAAAAAACAAACAGAAGAAACCATCAATATTAGTAACAAAGAAAATTATTTACATCTCCGCTAGTCCTCCACAGTGTCAAGCAGACTTAAAGCACCCATTCCCATAAAAAGAACTGAGAACAAAGGGGGACCAAGATTCAATGAATATGCATAGAATTTAATCAGACTCATTTTCTGAGCTATAACTATCCCTATCAGTTTCAGTCTCTGCTTCAATGGAAATGCCTCCTAGAAGCAGAAATGCATCTTGCTCTTGTATTTGAGAGTTGTAGTCTCAGTTTGCAACCTAGGACTTGATTGTCTTTGGTGCACAGAAATTGTAATAATCTGATATTGTACATAGTTTTTAAAAATCATTTATTTATTTATTTATTTTATTCCATTTATATACCGCCCCATAGCCAAAGCTCTCTGGGCGGTTTACAACAATTAAAAACATTGAACAATTAAAACACCAATATACAAAATTTAAAAGCATAAAGCATAAAAACAATTTAAAATTACAATATCCTTCTGGGTCAAAGCACAACAACAACACAAAACCACAAAAAACCTCATCATATGCTGTTAAATGCCTGGGAGAAGAAATAAATATATAAATGTATTAAACATTTTATGCATCATGCTAAAATAAAACATTCCATAATCCATTTTTCTTCATTTTTTTCATTTTTTTAAAAAAACAAAACAAAAAAAGGCTTCAAGATAAAGGAAAAACCCTTCCCCCCCCCCAAATTTTTCCAGTTTTTTTCGGGGCTTCACATCTCTAGAGCCTGAATAGGAATATCAGTGCATGTACATTGCATGGGGCACACCCACAGCCCCCACACTCACCATTTGCTCACCCTAGCCTTCCTGCATTGAGTAGAAAGAACTGAAGGTTCTATGGAAAGGCCTAAGCTTCACTTGAATGTATGTAGAGGCCTCTGCCCAATCAGGAATCCTGATTTATCAGTGCTCCGGTTCACAAAGCAGCTTCTACTCACATTGAAGTGAACACATGGAAAAGCTGCCTTCAGATCTTTCCATTGAGAATGGAGCGAATGGGGCTGGCACACAGAGACATCGTGGGTGGGTCCAGTACACACAGCTTTGTGCCCCCTATATGCCCCTGTTGGACCTAACACCTGAACTGACCAATCCAGGCTGTTGATATAGCAATCATTAAAATCCATGGGGATATATTCCAGAAAGTTTGAGAGTCCAGCCAACTGTTTCTCTCATACGTGATCATTCAACCAATATGACTTAAACGTATATGTTACAGGAAGCAGCAGGTTTTGTAATTTTTGTTAATTATCATTCACAGACCAAGGAAAGTGCACATCATTAAAACAAGGAGCCACTATAACTTCCTATGCAGGAAATCAAGCACTTACAGTAAGTTCCCTGATACTACTTTTCACTTCAATTATTTTCCAGTTTTGATATTGTTTCCCAAACGGAAATTGTGGATGAAAAGAATACCCCAACTGTTTAACTGCATTTGCTTAGTGTTTATTTCAGTGAATGCCCTATTTCTTTTCTTTACATCTGTACACCCTTTGCTCTGTTGCCTTCACTAATACAACATGCCCATGTGTCATGTTCTTTGTCTCTAATATGGGTTGAGTAATATGCCCAACTCAAAGGACCAAGCTATATATTACACATAATCACATGCAACTTCACCCAACTTTTCCCATTAAAAGCAGCAACAGGAAGCTACCATTTTGAGTGGAGCATCAAGGGGAGAAGGTGCCTTACCAGCTGCTTTTTCCTCTCCAGGGCTGGAAAATGATTAGAAGGAAAAGGGGTAAAATAGGGTTCACCCCACCTCCACCAGTGCTGTGTTTAAAGCGACAGACTCCAGTGGTTGTTTTTCATGGGGGACAGTTACTGGTGGAAAGTTAAACCAATGGTATGGGCAGAATCTTGCAATTGAAGTGAACGTCCTGTATATGTTTTGGGATTTGCAGATATAATTCTTTATTTGTTCGTGATTCACTGAAAATGCATGTTTAATCACAACTCTGTTCATGAAATTAATGTTATTCATCAATAACATATTACATACTCTTTGTAGTATTATGTAAATGTAAGTAGCCCTTTAACTTTCCTTCTAATACAGGGAGAGGAAAGAAATCTAGGAAAGTCTAATTCTATTAAAACAAAAGGAGAAAGTGGAAAAAACTCTAGGGATGTCCATCTAGCAAAAAGAGAAGAACATATTGCACAGACTGGGGGGAAAATGTGTCAGAAAATTAATTTGGACGAAGCAGAGGGTATGTCATTTTTTTTAGTATATGCAATAGTGTTAGTTTTCAAGCTGAACTTAACATTTTTGTAAACTGTGATATTGGTTCATTTTATCACTGCAGAAAATAAGTCTGCATTATACATTTCAGCCATATGTTGAAGTTACTATTAAATAGGTATAATCAACTCTGGAATTACCTGTATTTGTGGGTGAATGTGTTTGGAATTCAAGTGAAGAAGATAAAAACCAATATACTACCTAATTTTGTTGGTTTTGAATGATCTACTTTCATTTCTACAGTGGCTGTTAACTTGTTAGCACTGTATCAGTGAGGACAGAAGGTTTTTCTGCTATGTTTCTTCTTAAATTGGTAACATAACTATTTGTGTAACCTCCAGAGTTATGCAAACCAACCACATCCACAGAAATCCAAAAAGATACTGTATGGTCCATGGCAACATTTTTGCACTTCATAATAGTTTCTGAAATGCAGCCATAGGCCTGTTCCTAGTACAGTAGCTAACCTTATGACTGTGTGGGGCCCTTCACAAGATCCCCCCATCACCACCACCCTGAGCATTCTCTTCTCGCAGAGGACAGAACCATTTCAACCCTCTGTTCTTGGACCTAGGAGAACCAGCTCATCACAGGGGGGAAGGTTGAAGGCTGTCTATCCTTCCCTCCTCCAAACCAATTAACCCTTCCCAAGGATGTGAGTGCTATGTCTCCTCCCTCACAATCTTTCTCCATTTTATAAGTCCTCTATCTCTCTTCTTCCTCAGTGTTCTTTATTGCTTATAAAGCTGAAGCTGCCCTTCCTGCTCATCACATACTTCTGCTTTCCCATCCTGCCCTTATCCAGTTATTCTGAGCTTAATTCCAACTGTCTGCTGTGGGTGGGGAGGCAAAATGCATCTCTCTTGGACTCACCACAGAATGATTTGCATAATTTATCTTCACATTAGTTTTCACACTTAAACATAGGTGCCAGTAGCTACCCATCTAGGATGAGAACCAGTTACTTATCACTCCGTAGACCCCTTAAGCAGCTGTGTGCTGCAAGTGCAGAGTCAACATCAGGTCTGAGGGTGCCTCTTGCCCCAGGCCTCCTTGATGCCCCCCTCCCTCCATAAGCTTTTACCAGGCAGCAGCAATGGACAGGTATCGTTGTTTTTGTAAAACATCTTTTCTCTTCTTAAACTTTTTGTTAAAGTAAGTGTTCTGGGAAAATGAATATGATGGGTGGCTGCAGCCATACTTAGTGCTGAATTTCTGTGTCCTCCATCACCTTTGCGCACTGGCATTTGCCCTATCAGTTGCTGGTGCCAGGCCTGGGTATGTGTGTGTAGTGGATGGCTATTTGTATGGGTTGTGATTCTGATCTTAGTGTTGAGGTAATGGATAATAATAATAATAATAATAATAATTTTATTTCTTACCTGCCTCTCCCTCTGGATCGAGGCAGGGAACAACATTAAATACAAAGCAGCATAAAATACATAAAACTGATTAAAAACATATAAAACTAATTAATTATTAAAACATATAAAACTAATACATTATTAAAAGGCGTCTTAAAATTCAACTGCGTAGGCCTGCTGGAAGAGATCAGTCTTTATGGCTTTCTTAAATTCTGGAAGACTGGTAAGTTGGCAGATCTCTCCCGGCAGGCCATTCCACAGTCTGGGAGCAGCAGAAGAGAAGGTCCTCTGGGTAACAGCTGTCAGCTTAGTTTTTGCTGATTGGAGTAAGTTCTTCCCAGAGGACTTGAGTGTGTGGGTCCAGGTTACCCGCAGGTAACCTGGACCCAAACCATGTAGGGCTTTAAAGGTAATAACCAACACTTTATACTTCGCCTGGAAATGAAGTGGCAGCCAATGAAGTGATTTTAAAATTGGTGTAATAATAATAATAACAATAATAATAATAATATAATATATTTATTTATTTATTACTCACCTCTCCCAACGGATCGAGGCGGGGAACAGCATCAAACATAAAATACAAAACTGATTAAAACACTTAAAACCAATACATCATTAAAATACCAATAAAACACCAATAAACACTTTAAAATTCATCTGGATAGGCCTGCCGGAAGAGATCAGTCTTCATAGATCTTTTAAATTCCTGAAGACTGGTGAGTTGGCGAATCTCTCCCGGCAGGTTATTCCACAGTCTGGGAGCGGCAGAAGAGAAGGTCCTCTGGGTAACGGTTGTCAGTCTAGTTCTTGTTGACTGTAGTAAATTCTTCCCAGAGGACCTGAGCGTGCGGGGTGGATTGTATGGGAGAAGGCGATCCTGCAGGTAACCTGGACCCAAACCACGTAGGGTTTAAAGGTAATAACCAACACTTTATACTTCACCTGGAAACTAATTAGCAGCCAGTGGAGCGATTTTAAAGCTGGTGTAATATGGTCACCTCTAGGTGTACCGGTGACCAACCTGGCTGCCATATTTTGAACTAGTTGAAGTTTCCAGACTAGGCACAGAGGTAGCCCTATGTACAGCGCATTGCAGAAGTCGAGCCTCGAAGTTACCAGCGCGTGCACTACTGATTTTAGGTCTTCCAACTCTAGGAAGGGGGCGCAGCTGGCGTGTCAGCCGAAGCTGATAGTAGGCACTCCTGGCAGTCGCATCTATCTGAGCTGTCATTTGGAGTGACGGATCCAGGAGCACCCCCAAGCTGCGGACACAGCCTTTCAGGGGGAGTGTAACCCCATCCAGAACTGGTTGACACACCTCCAACCCCAGGTTGTGGCCCTTAAGCACCTCCGTCTTGTCTGGATTCAGCTTCAGTTTGTTTTTCCTCATCCAGCCCATTACCGCCTCCAAGCAATCATTCAGAGGAGACACACTATCTTTAGCTGACGATGTTGTCGAAGGCATAGAGAAATATATTTGGGTGTCATCAGCCTACTGATAGCACCCCACCCCATAGGAACGAAGATGTTCTCTATGTCGTGTCTTCTTTGATATAAGTCGAGTTTTTCACCATCAGCGCTCCAGTCATTGTCCTTCCCGCTTCAACTCCCTGAGATCTTCAGTGTACCAGGGTGCCCGGTTAGAAGCACGTCGGAGTGGATGTTTGGGGGTGATCATGTTGATAGTCTTAGTTAGGTCTTGATTCCATCTGTTGACCAGGGCTTCTAAAGGATCGTCGATGATATCAGCCATAGAACCCTCTAAGGCTTTCTGGAATCCAAGAGGATCCATCAGCCTTCGAGGGTGGACCATCTTAATAGGTCCGCCACCCCTGCAGGGGCAGGTGGTAGCCGTGATACTAACCCTGAGCAGAAAATGGTCTATCCATGACAACGCAGAGGTATTTATCACCTCAGTCCACAGATCCATCTGTTCAGAACTGAAAACAGCGTCGAGGGTGTGACCTGTTGAATGCGTGGGTCCAGAGACCAATTGGGGTAGGCCGATGTTTGTCATGGATACCCTGTACTCCCGAGCTGCACCTGACAAACCAGCCCCAAATGGGATGTTGAAGTTGCCCAGGACCAAAAGCCTGGGTGACTCCAACACCAGCTCCAAGACCAGTTCTGTGAGCTCGGCCAGGGAGTCTGATAGGCAGCGGGGTGGCCAGTACACTAATAGAGTCCTAGTCTATCCCTGGTCTTCAGACTCAGGTACACACACTCGATGTGATTCAATTCAAGACAGGAAGTCTGGTCAGGTTAAGGTTGTCTTTGTAGACCACAGCTACTCCGCCGCCCCCCACTTTCTCTCACCTGTTCACTAACACAGTATCCGGATGGAAGGGCCTGGACCCATGTCGGGCCGCTATTATCTCCCATCCAGGTCTCGGTGAAGCATGCCAGGTAGAATGAAAAAGAGAGATTATGCCACAGACAACAGGGAGAGATTTTTAAAAACATGCTAAGAAGAACATAATACTTTGGGGAGAACAATGGATCGTCGCAATATTCATAGATCTCACTTCCATGCCCTCATGCAGGCTCTTTTATTCTACAGTCTTGTAGAGGTTGCATGATTTTGATGTTTTGTGCCGTGTGCCACATAGATCCTCTTGATTGCATGGAGAATTTCCTGGCTCATACTGCATATTCCTGAAGTGTCCATTCCTGGCATGAGAAGTCTTTATGCACTCAGATAGTTTCAAGTGGGCTGGCCAGAGGTCTGGACATACTATTGGGCAGAGTGAAGTGGCAACCTCAGGTGGTAGATGCTGGGGATTGGGAGGTGTGGCAATGGCAGACAAGCCCCTTGGCATTTCCCATGTTCCTGAGCCCCCACCTTCACCCTGGTGGCAGGTCTTGCACTTTGCTAGGCTGACCTGGCTGGCAGTCTAATCTAGGCAGAGCCACTGGGAAAATCCCCTGACTTAAGAGAGTAAGCACAGAGACAGCAGATACAGGCCATGCTCTACAGCAGATATTGTCTGCTCATATGACATGCACACTGGCCTTGTTCAGGAGACACTTTAAACCACAGCTTTAACCACGGTGAATAAGGCAGAAAGCCATGGTTTAAGGTGTCTGCTGGACAGGGCCACTGGCTGAACCACTGCCACATTATAACATCTGGTACAGTGGAAGGTGCTGCCCTCTCACTAGCCTTGAAGTGAGGTTCAGCTGCCGGTCCAGTTAGCTTTCATACATGTAATGGTGGCACCATCTTATCCTTTGAGGATTTCTACCTGGACCTGTAATGCTATTTCTGCTTCTGCTTCAGTCCTTGGCCTTTTACATTGGCTGGTTTTAGCCTGGAACTTTCCTTCCCCCCCCCCTTTACATAGAGAGGCAGTTACTAACCTGAGTTGTCCCATTGTTGCTTCTATGAAGTGTGCCCATTCATAAAGTGGCTGCTGTGATTTGCATGGCAAAACATACAGGTGAGACTAAAAGAAAAAGGAACTTGCCCAAAAACCTAAGAATAAGGCAGGGGTGGGGTCTGAGCTCTAAAACACAAAGCTGCTCTTTGGAGCCCACAGTTTTCTGCCCCAACACCCATTTTACAGAAGGCAAACGGATGAAGTTCATACACACACCTGAGACAAAACAAGCGATGCACACATATGCACAGCACAGACAAACCCCCCCACTTAGCTTACCATTCCACATTTTACTTTTTCCTTTCCCCCTCCCCCCCTTGGCAGCTGAGGGAGCTTTGAAGCAAAGTGCTGACTACAGATGGTGTGAGCGTCTGAGGCCTTGAGGGCAGCAGACCCACCCCCTATGTCCAGCCCTCATGGACCCAGTTAGAAGCGCTCAGTGCAAGTATGGACCCACACCCAAGCGCTGACCCTCCACGGGTGCTCAGGTGCAGAGCTTCTAGCCCTTTCCCCCCTCCGTGTTAATGTCAGCCGCCATTGTCATGGGGGGGTGGGAATGTGCGATTTCCAGAGCCTCCGGAAATTGCGCTTTCCCCCCGGTGGCTGCCATTAACACAGCAGGGAGGAAGGGCCGGCAGCCAGGATGGGCAGCTGTCGAGGGCTCGGCAGAGGCTCACATTGCCTGGTTAGTGGGGGGGGGGGGGGTTGCAGCAGTGGCAGGGTGAGCCCTCCCCAATTTCAGGCATCCCTAGTGTTCACCTGCAGGTGCCAAGCATTTTAATTTTCTTAGAAAGTCTGTGTGGCTTACCTCAGGCTTGGAGGCATTACTGGAAATAAAGTTGGCACTGGAGCCTCATGCCATGTGTTTTTGAGATAAAGAACTAAATCATGAAGGCATCCAAACAAGGAAGTGTTTTAGTCATGATTGGCTTTAATTATCTTCACATTGACTGGATAAATCAAAGGTAAGTAACCTTCCCCCCCCAGATTTCCTCTTTTCTTTTCTTTGTTTTGCTCCCTTATCTGGATCCCCTCTTTCCTTGCCCCAGTGATCTGAATGCTTCTCCTCCCCTACTTGCTTGGGATTACCTTTCCCTCCCCATTGCTGATCCCCCCCCGATGCCACCTACCGTCATGCTGCTGCTGCTGCTGCTCCTCCTCCTCCTCCACTGCTCAGGATTGCCTTTGCCGCTGCTTCCCCCACCCATTGCCACCCCTGCTTCTTCCCCCACAGCCACCAGTCCTGCCTCCCAGAACCCACCCACCTGCTGCCACTTCTCACCCACCCACCCCCTGTTCCTGCTGCCTGGCTCCAATGCCACAGCCTCTTCTTCCTGTCCAACCACTTCCTGCCCACTCACCTCGGAAGCCAGGAAGTACGAAGTCTGCCAACTTCCTGCTTCCTCACTGTTGAGCTGAGGACAGTGGTAGGAAGACGTGGTGGCCTAAGCAACAGCAGGATGAGTTGGGGCAAGTGGCGGGGGGAGAACAGGGATAATGGCAAGTGCCCCTGGGGGTCCTGACAGGTGCCATGGCACCTACAAGTGCCCAGTTGCCAGCTGCTGGGATAAATGCATATTTCAGCCGTGTCAAAGAGGTTAAATTTACTGATGGGCAAAAAGGCCATTGCTTGAAATCACTAGGATTCCCTGAACATCTCACCATTTGTCTCCTGCCCAATTCCCATTCATGTTTGCAACCACTGCTCACTTTGCGCATACATCAGATTTGCACATATTGAGCAGCGATCAAACAGGAGATTTGCACAAATTTCCGCCATCGGCTAAAGTAGGCTGATTTAGTCTCCTGAGGAAATGTGCACAAATTAGGATATTTGTGTACTACATCTGACTTGGAATTTGGAAGAAGACGAACGCAAGCCCGTCTTTGATTATTTGTAAACATTTGAATGGACATGTGCTCATGCTTGAGTTTGGGGGTTTGAACGGGGCATGTTCACATATTTTGTGAGCTAAAACAATATCCTCATACATCCCCAGCTATATTTCTCAATACTCTGAATGACTGTTCTCTATAACAGTTGCACAAACAATCAATTGTCTCTATAACAGTTGGTCATGGAACTGACCAGAGGAGGCTTAATCCTAAGCGGACACAGTGCGAGATGTTAGTGTTGTTGAACAGTTGGAAATAATGACCGTATTGCTTTGAAATTTAATTCATATCTAAGTGGAAAATTGCCAAAGAGGTCCAACACAGTCACATTTGACTTCAAAAGAGAAAACATCTCTAAAATTTGGGAACTGGTATAAAAAGGAAGTTAAAAGGGAAAGAAATCAATAATGCTAAATCTTATACTCAAAAACACAGTACTAGAAGATCAGATAGGGAAAAAAGGCTTCCTTCAGAATCTGGTAGTCTTGCCCAAATGAGAACACAACAGAACACAAACTGCACAAAGGCAATACAAGAAGGCCATAAGAATGGCAAAAAGCCTTTGAGGAACATGTCACAAAAAACATCAAGGTCAACAGTAAAGAATTCTTTAAATACATCAGAAACCAGAATCCAACTAGAGAGGAGGTTGGGCCATTGGAAAACAATGGAGTACTAAATGAGGATATAGGCCTCTATACAATGTCGCTTTGGCGCATGTTTTTCTGAATATGCACTTTTTCCATTATTCAAATCTGCGTCTTTAGCGACAGATGACAGCTGCGAAGTTGATTTACTGGCTTTATATACTGTGTTTTACAATTGTTTATATGGGAGTTTCGCAGTAGAGTCGGATAAGAGGCGTAAGTTTGATGGAGGAAAAGTTCTTGAAAGGACCGCCCTAGTGGCTGTTGGCATCTCCCACCTGAATTTCCCGCCGTTGGTTACCTGAGTGATCTCGCGGTACTTCGCTTCACTTTTCAAACTTATTCGGTTAGCTCCACCTCAATCGCTCCCTATCCTCAATGCTGTTAGCAGAACTCAGGCTACAGGTCACTGAACCTGGAGCTAAAGGGTTAATGTGTACCTGAACAAGGTGGGAGGGGATTACTGGGAAGTTTTTGCTCCGCCCTTCCTTGTTTCCTCTCTCTACTTCTTTTTTCTTGTTCCCTGCCTCATGAACAGATGAGGGGATGGCTGGAGCCATCCTATCCCAGGATGAAAAGTTACCTGTTCCTAAAGTACAGTTTCTTTTAAATCACCACTGGAGTGCTTCTTTTCATCAAGACGCGTAACTACTCACAGGCAGCACTTGCCCAACGTTCATGCAAGCACCGTCCAAATTGCGCATGCGAGCACAGAGCCCCACGCATGGCCGCCCCACCCCCAGTCACTCCCTATCCCTCTACATATGGGCTGTGATGCATCAGCGAGCCCTCCCCACGTCCCAGACACACAGGAACGATTGTAATGTCAACTATCTTTATTCTAGAAGTATCATAGAAATGGTTACATGATGGGTACTTGGGCTTTGCGGATTAATCAGAAAGGCGAGGCACCATCGCCCTGGGCGAAGGTGACCAGTAAGGCACAATGGTTAGGTCATCTCAGAGCAGGGCACTTGGAAGCGGCAAGCGTCGCCAAGGGAGGAGGGTTGGAAGGAGAGGGACTTCTGCATCTGTGACCACATGTTGTCCGAACACACAATCAGCGGCCATGGCGTTCCGGAGCAGAGCGAAAGCAGAACCCTACTGCACACCTTCTAGAGAGGGAATGAGGGGGGGGGGAAGGGCACTTCTTGGTCACTCCGATGACACGGCTTGTGGACGCCTGGGGACTGCAAGACGGCAACGCCAGATGGCCTGCTCCAGGCGTGCAATGCGACGGATAACCTCGCACATGGTTTGTTCCATAGTGCTGAGCCAGTGGGCCAACTTTCCTTTCTGCCTGCTGAGAATAGCTACACGGAGGGACAGCAGTTTCACTGGCGTGGGGAAGAGAAGGAGGGGGGAGAGGAGAAAAAGCAGCCATCAGTGTTTGAGAGTTCTTAGGGGTAGCCTTAACCCCACTCCCACCTGGCCATTCACCCACCTATTCGCCGCAGAGCCCTGTGGTGGTGCTGTTGGCGATCGCCTCCCTGAGAAGTCTCCGCCGACCACCAAAGTGCCCAGCATAACTGGAGGGTGGTGGCATCTTGGCGGGCTATTCCATGACTGAGGGGCACTTTGGCTGAAAATGGCACATCTCTCTGTGAAGAGCAACACTGTAACCGAAGGGCAACAGAACGACGTGGCCTTCAGTGGGCAGATGTGCTAGAAGGAGGTGGTTGCTACAGCAACCGATAACGGAGCCTTGAGCAAGCATGGGGGTGCGTACTGAGGAGGAATCGCAGCAGACAGAAATTCCCCTTTCCCAGCCATCATGGCAGTCAACAATGGAGAAGTGGGAGGGGTGGCCAGGTAGACAAGAGAAGGGGCAATTATTCACTCATGACCTCACCAGCCCTGCCCTCCAAACTACGCATTAATCTGAATGGTCACTATATTGGTCACATTAAGAAACTGTGCTCTAACTGCGGAGAAAGAATTAAAATTGCGGTAAATCAACACCTTGAGAATGCGCCTTATCGGAGACTTTAAATTGGCTGTACGTCTCATTTGCGCCCCACTCGTCTGTCCAAAATGCCGCCAGTGCGCATTCAATGAGGCGCAAATAAGCCATCTAGAGGCACCCAAGGAGACTAAAGAAAAGCTGAATGGATTCTATTCATCTGTCCTCATTGCAGAAGTTGTAGGGAAGCTACCCATGCCTGAATTTCCATTTCCAGAAAGAGTTTGAGAAACTGAAGCAAATAATAGTGACAAGATGCCATTCTAGACTTTATTTACAAATTGAAAGCTAACAAATCACTGTAAAGAACTCAAATGTGGATTTTCTAATAAAAATATGTAAAATGCCACTATACCAGAGTACTATGCCTATCCGTTCAAATGGCTCGGACATCCTGGGAAGGGGAATCAACGGACCTGCTGGTCTGCCCCGGACTTGTGCTTTTTGACACACAATGCCTACGGGTTTGTTCATATACCTCAGGCCAGTAGAACCTCTGAATTATCCTTTCTATAGTCTTGTCCACAGCTAAATGGCCTGAACCTGGTATATCATGTGCTAGCCAAATGAACGTGTGTCTCAATGGTACTGCCACCACTAACTGTCTTAACTCAGGGCTGTTTTCACTAGAAGAAACTACTCGATACAGTAAGTCTCCATCCATTTCAAAATATGGCCCTGATCTTGTAGGCGTAGCCTCCCCTGCTAAAGGCTGAGCTTGTGCTAATGCAGGTACAAGGGTAGAGTCATTTTGTTGAAGTAGGACCAACTAAGACCAGGAAACCTGAATGTCTTCCAAGGACCCTACTCCCAAGTCTTCTCCTGCCATAACAGTCCTAGGAGCAACTAGTTCTACTAAATTTTCAAACTGTGGCCAATCTCTTCCAATCACTAGGCCATAAGCTAAGCCAGCACACCAGGCATCCACACAGGCACATTCCATGAGGGGACAGTCCCGCTTAAAGTGCCCCTCCTTCCCACAGGTGAAACAGACTACAGGGTGATAGTTGGTGTCTTTTCCTTTCCCACTATCCGGGCTATTCCCCCAAGTTTCCATTTCCTCAGATGCTACGTAGGTCTCCATCAGTTGAATGGCTTCTTCCAAGGTGTCTGGTTTTTGGACTTCACCCAGTTTCGAGCTGGTGTCGGCATTATACTAATGAAAAGTTCCAACAGAACCACTTCTGCTATCTGTTCAGATGTACGGCTGCTGGTTTTAACCACCAAAGTCCACTGGCCTTTATCTGTTGTCCCACCATTCGGGGATGGGTGCCTGGTCCAAAATTGACCTCTCTCATTCGTCTTCAGTAGGTTTCCTCTGTCGCATTCAGAATTCCCAAGATGGAAGCCTTTACTTTATCATACTGACCGGCCTCAATGGGCATAAGCGTGTCCACTGCAGCTTGGGCATGACCTATTAAACGGGGGGTCAATATTAGAGCTCAGTGGGCTTCTGGCCAAACTGCAGCCACCGCTACTCTCTAGCAAAAGTAGTCAAAAAGGCCCCAGGATCATCCTCTAGAGTCATTTTTGAAATCCGTATAGGGGCTATCCCACGCTTTCTAACCTCTGTGCCTAAATCAGCTGGGCCCTCTAGAGTTGGTGGGCGCAAGGAGCCTAAGACTTGCTGAAGTAATGTGTTTTGGTTCTGTAACTGGGTGTTGAAGAGTTGATCCGTGAGGTGTGTCTGTTGAGTAGGTAATCATTGTAGTAGTAGTTGTTGTTGTTCTTGTGCCTGCCGGCGCTGCTGGTCTGCTAACCAGTTCATCCAAGCCTCAGGCTTCAGGGCAGATGGGGTGGCTGGCCCTGCCCCTTGCACCCTGTCTGCATTCTCCACCAGTGTGCGCAGGTCTTGTGGTAAAGGCACATCAAAAGCCCTTTGTTCCATGGGCTCCATCAGAGACACAGCCACTAGAGGTAGACTTCTACTCAAAAGTTTGATAAGAGTGACTCTCCCAGTTACAATTCTGATAGTCTTTAAACATAACATAAACACTTGGGTAATAGCTCATTTGCTAGGATAATTTTCTCCCCTTTCCTCTTATGGCATGGATTGATGATGGGCAGGCAAGTAATCCTCCCCCCCGCCCCCCCACCCGCCAAGTTTGTCCTGGTCAATGGCCCCTGAAGCAACAGTCCCCGCAGCTGCCAAACCTTTCATGGCTGTTTCTTCTCAATACCTTTCCAAGAGATGCCAACTCCTCCTGGCTTCTGCAGTAGAGATTGCTGAGGCCTTTTGGGAGCTTGTCTTTAAAGGGGCAATGTAGGAAGAGCTGAAGAACTCTTCTCTCCCCCCCCCTCCCACCGCTGCCGCCACTGCCGCCATGTTGACTGGTTCCACCAGGAGTTTTGAGGAACAGCAGCTGGCGTTTTCCTTATAAAAAGTGGTTCGCTTTTCTTCTCTTGCTTTCCTCTCTCCAGCTGACGTGAGCTCTGTGTGTGTATCTCCCACTTTTACTTTTACTTTTCCTCTTCCTCTTCCTTTTCCTTTTCCTTTTCCTCTTCCTCTTCCTCTTCCTCCTTTTCCTCCTCTTCCTCCTCCCCCCTTATCTCCTTTTCTTATCTTTTATCCAGTACTCCCTGGCCTTTCCTCCTACAAATGCTTTCACCCCCTCCCTCCCTCCTCCAGGTGTCGGTCATCAAAGTGATTAATACCCTCCTCCTGCCTACCAGAGCTGTTATTCCATTGTGCTGCTGCTGCCCACAGCTGTCCTAGTGCAGCCAAACTCATTGAGCTTGTTTGGAAGGCCGAGGGGCTCCCTGCCCATGATGTGCTGGGGCTGACGGGTGTTGTGTAAGAGACGGCGAGCCCTGCTAATCCCTCACAGACCAATTCTTTTCAGCTTGTTCATAAATGATCTGGAATTAGAAGTGAGCAGTGAAGTGGCCAAGTTTGCTGATGACACCAAATTATGTAAGATTGTTAAAACACAAAGGGATTGTGAGGAGCTCCAAAACGATCTCTCCAAGCTGGGAGAGTGGGCATCAAAATGGCAGATGTGATCATAAGCGTGTGCAGCATATTTCATTAGGTGGTGCCCCCAGGGATTTTTTAAGGTAAACTTGGGAGTAAATTCTATTTAACTAGGGTGACCATATTTTGGAAACCAAAAAGGAGGACATCATAACCGACCCTCAAGGAGGCGTGCCCACCCCAACATGTCCAGCCCCCAAGGATGTGTGCCCATCCTGACATAACCGTCCCCAAGGGTGTGTGACCTTGGTCACACGTCTGATTTACTGAACTGTAAACCAGTATCTAAAAGTCAATAAAATATGATATCGTCGAGCATCTCTGATCCTACAACTAAACCATTACTGTTGTGAAATGCAGTCAGAGCTTGGAAAAAGGGGGAAAGGGACAGAACTACAACATCAACACTTCCCATGTTTATTTTACAAACATGTCTCTCAAAAACAAAAGTGGGTTACATCACCATCAAAGAATACAAATGCTGAGATTTCAGCAGGCATTATGACACACTTCCAATGACATCTTTGCAGCCATAAAGGCTAGAATCCTTGTTTAAAAGAAAAACTCAGATTTTCAGGTGGCTGAACTCTGGGCCCAGCAGTATCACATTCTGCATTTCTGGCTATTACAGAAACAGATCAGATCACCAGTCCAATTGCTAGCCCCCACCAGAGCAAACACATTGAAGCAATGAAACTTAGATAAGTGTGGACTTAACAAGTTCCCATTGATTCACTGTGTCTATTCTAGTTAGGAGTAGCAATTGGATTTAGGCCTCCAAGTTGTATGCATCCCTCTTGAAGTGTGGTGCCCAGAACTGGATGCAATATTCAAGATGAGGTCTAACCAGTGCCAAATAAAGGGGAGCCAGTACCTCATGCAATTTGGAAGCTATACTCTATTAATGCATCTCAAAATAGCATTTGCTTTTTTTGCAGCTACATCACACTGTTGGCATATATTCAGCTTGTGATCTACAACACATGCAAGTGAAATGATCCAAAGTTATTCCCTTGTCTGAAAAGCTATGTAGGAACATTGAGTAGCTATAAAAGGCACGGGGTCATATGTTATACATCATAATGTTGTACATTTTGATATATACATGAAAATACTTGCAGGTAATATATAAAAGAACTGGCAAGAAAGTTCAGAGACTTGGGCACCTGGGTAAGCAGAAATAGGAGCAATAAGCAGAGGTGGAGTCTGAACATCCAAAACACAAAACTCTGTGTCCTTTGAATCCACATTTGTTTGCTTCTGCAGAAATCCATTTTTAAAAAAGCAAAGTGAAGCATATTGGCTGGTAATTAGACCGAGGTTCTGTGTGCAAAGCAGAAAACCACTCCTTTGAGCCTGCAGTTTGAGCCCCCACCTCACCCCTCGTACCTTCATCCTTAGGCTTCCTGCTGCTCAGCTGCCAGCAGCCCCCCTGCGCTGCCCGCCGCCTGCCCACCCGACCTGCCCGCTACTCACTCACCCACCGCTCGCTTGCTCGCTCGACCGCCACCCGCTGCTCAACCGCCCACATGCCCTGCCCTCTGCCTGCCCACCCGCCATGCCTTACTTACCCCCAGGCCAATGCTGCTGCTGCTGCCTCCTTCTTTTTTGCCGCTCGTACTCAGACCCCGCCTCTCCCACAAGTCTCGCGAGATGGGGATGAAATGTCAGCAGTCTCATCCTTAAGTATAGCGAGACTGGGGGAGAGGAGAGAGCAGGTAAGCTGTGACTGCTCCGTTCCCCCCCCCCCGCACCTTTCCCAGTATGAAAGGGTCTCTTAAGTAAGAGGCCGTTTCATACTGGGAAAGGTGGGAGGGGGATAGAGCAGGCTGCATGTTCTCTAGAGGTGTGGAGATCACCTAACGCCATTAGCGTGGCTGGGAGAATACTCCCAGCCATGCTAATGGCGTTAGGTGATCTCCACGCTTTCCAGAGCTCTGGAGAACGTGTGGCTTGCTCTGCCCCCTCCTCCACTCCCTCCCACCTTTCCCAGTGTTAAAGGGCCTCTTAATTCAAGCATTAAGAGACCCTTTCATACTGGGAAAGGTGCGGGGGGAGGGGGCAGAGGAGGCCACACATTGTCCGAAGCTCCGGAAAGTGCGCAGGTGGCCTACGCTATTAGCGTGTTAGTCATGCTAATAGTGTAGGCCATCTGTGCGCTTTCCATAGCTTCGGACAACGCACGGCCTGCTTCCCACCCTTCTCTCCGTGCCGCACCTTTCCTGGACTTTTCATTAGGTGGTGCCCGGGCACCAGGTGAACCACCTGTGCACACGCCTATGGATGTGGTTCAACGGAAGCAAGTGTTAAGTGAGACACGTTGGAGAAAAAAAAAACCACTTCAAGTATAACCTGATGGGATCTGAGCTGGTGGTGATTGAGCAAGAAATAGACCTTGGGGTTGTGGTGGACAGTTTGATGAAAATGTCAGCCCGGTGTGCGGCTGCTGTAAAGAAGGCAAACTCCATGTTAGGCATTATAAGAAAAATAATTGAGAATTCAACTGCCTGCATCATACTGCCTTTACACAAAGCTATGATGCGGCCACACTTAGAATATTGTGTACAGTTCTGGTCACCACACCTAAAAAAATATATATTGTAGAGCTGGAAAAAGTGTAGAAAAGGGCAACTAAAATGATTTAAGGAGCTGGAGCATCTCCCCTATGAGGGAAGATTACAACAGCTGGGATTGTTTAGCTTAGAAAAAAGGGAACTAAGGGGAGACCTGATAGAGGGGTACAAAATTATGCCTGGTGTGGAAAATGTGGAGAGGGTGCTGTTGCTGGTCCCTGGTTGACAGCTGGTTGGCCACTGTGTGAGTCCCATGCTGGACTAGATACACCCTAGGTCTGATCCAGGCATGGCACTTTCGTTCGTATGCTGCCACCTCCCCTTCCGTGCCCTAGAGAACTTTCAGAGCAGGGGAAGGGGAAGGAAGTGGTGGTGAAGGTGACAACAGGTGAAGCACCTGTCAGAGTTTTGTGCGCATGAACTTGGAGCATACACAAAATACCAAAGTCTCTTTTGTAATTACTATAGATATGCTCATGCATCCCTACATACAAAATACCATAAAGTAGTTCAAAGTCATGGTTAAAAAAATCTTATTCAATTTATTTGGTGGAGCAGCCTGTGTGGATGGGGTAGAGAATGCTGTGTACTCCTGTAACCACAAGTTTACATGCAAAACTGTATGGGGCATAAAACAGCAGATTTGCAGGAAACATGAAAAACTAGAACAAGCAAAAATACGACTGCTTGTAGAGATTAAAATCATTGGTGTTTTAGGATTAGGGTTACCTTTTTAAAGTCACTTGTAGAAATTAATTATATAACTTCTAATTTGGCATGGGTTAGTAGGGTTTCAGGTCAGAACACTGACAAATGTTTGTTATCTTGTTCTTTGTTTCAGTATTGTTGGCAAGCACTGGAAGAGGGGATGTAAAATTATGTTCAGTTAGCAAAGTATTCAGTAAATACCTGTGTGGTGTCATGGAATTTTGCAATGTTGACTAAATTGGGTCTATTCTGGGTTTCTTGCAATAGAATTTTTTGAACTAATATCCAAAGTGCAAAGTAACAGAGCAGATGACCAGCGAGGGCTGCTGAAAAAAGAAGATCTGGTTTTACCTGATTTTCTTCATTTACCTTCCTACGGGACAGAACCTTCTTCATCTACACCTGAAGGGTCTACAGGCTGCAACAGGAGAGTTGAGCATCCTGATGTCAACAAAAAATGCACACAGTTAAGTGGCAAAGTGGGCTTCATGAAAAACAGAAAAGGCTCAGCTATGAAAACTAATATTTCCGGAAGTAAACAGAAACCAGCTGTACTGACAACTTTCATCAACCAGAAGACTTGCAGTGTTCCTTTTAGTGCCCCATTGTCTCCAACTTTGCTTTTTCAGGATGCTACAATATGGAAAATGCAATCAAAAGAAATGCAGATTGCAAGTATACAAACAATTGAGGATGAGAATGTAGCAGACTTGACTCTGGTGGCTGAGGGAGACATTAACAGCCCTAACAGCACATTATTGCCTCCGACGTCCCCCTCTTCTTCTGACAAAAGCACTCTTGCAGAAGCCAAGTATCCACATCCAGTTTTACTAACAGATGATCAGGAAAAGCCTTCCTATGAGAAATTCAAATCAGGTATTTTCCAATTTTAATTGTCTTTATTAAGAAATGATTTCCCCGTTGCATTTGTTCCGGTTCTTATTGCATCTATGTCAATATGCAGAAAAGTGTAACAGAAACCTGTTTTACAAGCATGTCCAGACCCATGGTATTGAAGAGGGCAGCACACATCCTTGCCTCTGTAGTCTTGCCTGCACCACCCTCTGGCTCCTGCTTGTCCAAACTGCCAGTAGCAGTAAATACATACAGGACCAGCCACCCTGAGCCATGGCCTATAGATCTCTGCATGCCCTGAGTCCTAGTTGAATGAACAAAAATAAAATGAAGACCATGAGATGCTGCTTGTCAGGCTTTGCTGTAGAAGCCCCTTGTCTAAGTAGAAGTCTTATGACCTTCTTTATGTAATAAACTTATAGTTTTGTTTGGAACTACCACAGAGAGTAGTTTTCCCAAGTAAACCTCCAAGAAACCCCTTTCAAGCATGTTATTTCTTAATTGTGTACCATAACAAAGTCTGGAAAGGAAAATCTGATTTTCTTATTACTAGTGAAAGACATTGGCATTCTCTCACAACGCAGGTACTGACCATTATGTTTAGTCAATCACCCAAACACATGCAAATACCACAGAAGTATGACATGATAACATCTACCATCAGGCAATACTTTTATGAGGACTAATCAAATTTGCACAAAATTGTGGGAAAGGTTTTGAGCTCTCCAGGTCTCTTCATCAGGCAAAATGTTTCAAAAAGCAGGGGATAGGGAGTGGCGGGGGAAACCGTGATGTTGAATTCATGACGTTTGCATGGTCAGAGTCTTAAGATGTATTGAAGGAGGAGTCGCACACTTCAAAGGATTAGAGGCTCTACACTTCTAGCTGCCCTGGGTGTAACCCTGAAAGTGGCATGCCATCTACAGCCTAATCTACTTAAGTCTTCCTCTCCATTTTAGGACTCTTACTATGCAGCCTTCATGATTTCAACATCAAATCACCCTCACACACCCCGCTTCTGGACCTTATGGACAGTTATAGCTTACTTTATTTTATTATAACATATGTCTCAGGGAGAACTTCCCCCATGAAGAAGGTGCCCCTTATGTACTCTGAGCAGAATGCAAAGATCAGCTCAAACAGCTGGATTCTCTACTAGAAGGCACAGAAAGCTTGTTATTGCCATATGGCTAGCAACATCGTTGTAAGGGGACAAAGAACTGCATTCACTGGTTTCCTAGAATCCAATATGCATATAGAGAGAGGCTTCTGCACCATCTCCTCTATCTACACTTGTGCCCCAGGAGCTTATTATCTTTCATTATTCCAATAGCAAGTTGTGCCATGACTTGTAAGTTGCAAGTATACAAAATTAAATGTATTTATTTTCTGGTTTGTAACATGTACTTATTTCATAATTTGCACATGCCTAATTGTGACATGCTAACAAATGATAGCCAAACATGTCTGCCCTTCTACTCTGAAACATGGGTGGGGTGGGGTGTCTTTTAAAATATTATGTAGATGCTACCATTAAAATGATTGGAATTAAACTTTAAATGAACTTGTAACTGGTCATGTCCAAATGTGAAATGCATTTTGTATGTGTGTGTTTGTGTTTTCATGGGACTTTACAAGTTAGACAATCTATTTTAAATTAGAATTCATCTGTGAAGATTTGCACTGACATCTTTGAACTGGCCTGTATTTAATGCATGCCGTACCTACCTGTATAACCTCGCAGCTGTATCTTTTGCTACTTCTCTCTTCTCCTTTTATCCTGTAGCTCTCTCAGTGTACTTTCTGCATATATTTTGTATTTGTATATTTTTCAAAGAGTAATAAACTCTGTTCTTAGTTTTCAACTTTTTATTTTATTTTTTTACTTGATAGTATTTTATGTGCACAAAATGATCTAATCCTTTGGTTCTGTAATTCTGAATGCATTTGGGACAGTTAATAAGCTGGAGCTCCCTTGCCTAAAATAGCTTCCCCGTTCATTTCAATGGAGGCAGCTTTCTGTGCAAGCAACTGAGCTCTCATCATGAAGCAGGGGCACTTGTATATTATATCTAATGCTAGTAGTGCTAACTTCATTATCCATTCAAATCCCTTTAGTTTTTAAAGCCCATTTCTCTGCTATTTTCTTCCCCGTTTTTCTTTATGATGAAAGCTTTCTTTAAAGAAGCTCCTTGTTCTCTGGTATTTCTGGGTTTGCAATAACCTCTTTTGTTCTTGCATTCTCTATGAAATGTTAAGTTTTCAAAATATTTAAGAATTTGCTTGGTTTCATTTGCTTCTATGAAATGTTGTATCCCATCATCATTATCATTGTTATTATAGACCCTTACCTAAGCAAAAAGGACAGCCTTGGCATATATGTTCCTTTGTTTTAGAAGTCCACGGATTGCTAATATGCATTCCTTGTTGTTTAGCAGGGGTCTTGAAGGGATTTGACTGCTTGCGCTGCCACACAATTATTGCACTATTGCTTTTCACTTGATAGCTCTTCTTTCCAGCTCAAATGTATAATAGCCTCTGTTATTTGTGCCAATAGTTTCCAGCTCTGAACTATAATGATACTTCGCTTCATTATGACTAAGGTTTACCCTTATTTGTCTTAGTGATGTCATCTCAAGATTTTTTTTCTTTTTGCCAAGTCTCCATAAAAGATTGTCTTGAGGAGATGGTCATGAAACATTTCAGCGGCATAGTTTGACTAGCAACAGAGCCTTCATAACCATAGCATCTACACGTGGCTGTTCAATATGTGATTTCAATTTTGATTCAATAGATGAGTACGGTTCATCCACAGTCTGGTAGAAGTAGCTTCCTATAATTGCTGGCAGAACATAAATCTAATTGGAAGGCTGGGAAGCGCATCATTCCTCACTGCCACACTAATAGTGGCCGGAGGCCCCAGAAAGAGTGCTGTCCCCACTGGGTGTCCTCTTTTTTGGTTTCCCAAATATGGTCACCTTAGTCCTGTTCCTACCACAAATTGCCCACTGGACCCATGTGCTTTCTGTCTGTTTCCAGCAAACAGATGGCCTGGATTTTTTCTATCATAATAAACACCTTCCTGAGAGATGGTATCATTCCACCTTCCCTGAAAGAGGGAGTGTTAATGCCGCTATTTTTAAACCCTCCCTCGATCCTCTAGCTCTGAGAAATTATAAGCCAGTGTCCAATCTTCTATTCTTGGCTAACTTATTTGAGCGGGCACTGTCTAAGCAGCTTCAGATATACTAAGGCAATTGAAGCACTATCAGTACTGCCCTGAATATCAGGTTATCCTGACCCATTCCAATCCAGCTTCAGGACAGGATTTTATACCAAGTCTGCTTTGGTCACCTTGGCGGACAAGCTATATCAGGGGAGAGACAAGGGGATAGTGATCCTGTTGGTTTTCCTGGCTTTCTTAACAGCCTTTGATACCATTGACCATAGTATCCTTCTGGAACAATTGGCAGGGTTAGGGGCATTGCATACGAAGTGTACCACTCCTACCTTGCTGGAAATTTTCAGAAGATATTGAAAGATCATTATTCCCCTGGGAGAACTGGGATTCCTTATGTGTTCATACTCTCTTCCAGGTTGCTTGACATCTATATAGTTGAGGTAATTTGGAGCTTTGGGATAGATTCGTATCAATATGCAGATGATTCCCAGTACTGTTTCTCTTTTTCATCTGAACAAGGTGAAGTAATTTCTCTGCTAGGATCACCCCAGTCTAGGATTGGTAAGTATCAGGAATAGTTTTGGCACTGCTGTGAGGTCTTGTGATTTTTAGCTCAGATTTAGAGGTGGTCAGGAAGGCTTTGGGCCTGTTCAGCCTCTGGAATGTCAGAATCTTTGTGAGATGAGCTCTGTCAGTGTTCTCAGAGCAGGGATGGGGAGTTGCTGTACTCCTCACAGCACCTGCTTGTCTTGGCCTTGGTAGAGAAGTTGTCTGTAAGAACTTGATAGAGAAAGGGTGGGGGTTTGCAGGAGGATCTCCCAGATTGAAGCATCATCTTGGTGGGCTGAGCGATGCTGCCCTGTTTGGACAGGGGCATTGATGAAAGGCCAAAGCCCCTGTCTGTCAAGTGGTCTGGAAGAGGCCTTTTTAAGCAGATGCAATGGCAAGGAGCCTTTGCAAGGAACATCTCATTTGAAGGGGTGACCATCTGTCTGGTTTTGCCCGGACATATCAGGAAAAAGGGGGGGCAAATCCAGCTCTGGGGGGAAATCCTTTAATTGGGACCGAAATATGGAAAGTTAGCCCCTGGGAAAGGCCCGTTTTGAGCACTTCTGGGTTCAGCCTTCCGAACAGATCTGGCTTGGGCAGGCCTCGGAAGGTCGAACCCAGAAGTAACCAAAAAGGGCCTTCTGAGGCCTGCGTAAGCCAGATCTGGGGTCCTAGAGGGCTGTCGCCATGGTGTGCTCCAACTCCCTCTTTTTTTTCTTTTCTTTTTTTGGCTTCCTTCCTTGTTTTGCTGAACCCCTGTCCTGTTGGAATCACAGAACTTCACCCTGGCACCTATCCACCTTAACCTTTCAAACCACTCTGATCCTTCCTCATACATCCATTTCTGTCCGCTTCCATCACCCCTCCATATGCCTTATAGATCTTCCTAGTGGTTCTCTTCCGTTTTGTGTAATTATTCTTCCTCCTATATGGTCCTATATTATCCTATATTATATTATCCTATAGGGCTGGAGAAAACATTTCCTGGTGCTAGTGAATTTTGTGTTCTAGTTCCTTTTACTGCCTGAAAACTTCTTAGGCAAAGCAGTTTAATACATAATCAAGCCCACAGGATGTTTCCAAGGAGACCGGATTTGAAAGACAAAAGGCTATCCTTTCCAGTGAGTCATGACTAGTGAATTGCTAGCTCTCTCCTTGGCAACAGATTAACATCTGAAAGAACGTAGGAGCGATCTTTCACTCTGACAGGAAGAGAACACAATGTAACTTTGAAGTAAAGAGAGCTATGGGGGGTTGCGAATTTAGTATGACTTGGATGTAAATACAGTTGAAGTCAATTGGAACCAGCCCTCTCTATTTTATGAACTGGAGATGCTCAGCTTCATCAAAGGAAAGGAAAATCGATCCTTCACAAATGCAAAGAGGTGGAAGAGCACACTGGTGAACTATCAGCAAAAGGTTTAAAGAGCAGGGAAATTAAAAAATTCTTTAACAATCAAGGGATGAACCAATCTGATTCAAACCTGGCATGCCGAAAGCTCTCCTAGAGCCAAGTTTCATCTCTTTATATAAATTATGCAGATGTAAGCATTTTGGTTAATTTGCATTTTAAAAAACTCCTAAAAATCAAGGCATGGACCTATCTGATTCAAACTTGGCAGGCATAATGTTCTACTTAAGAGCTCTCAAGATCCCAAGTTTCATCTCTTTAGCTTTAAGAATTACACAGATGTAAGCATTTTTGTACATCCTAAGAGAAGCTCCAATGAGCAAGGGGAGAAGGCTGCCCCGTCCATCACAATGTTCATCAATGACAAGAACCAATGAACTGGAGGGGAAAGGACAAGGGGTGGGCAGGGTGGGGCAGGTGTAATAGCAGCAGGAGAGCAAAAACAGAGTTCACCGGTATAGCTACGATAGTGAAAGGGAGGAGCGCTTGCAGCACTTCTGAAATGGCGGCAAAAAAAATGGGGGGGGATTGGTGTGATGGAGCCCTCAGTCCTGACTGGGCAGGGAAATTAAATACCCAAGCATAGGAATACCAGCAGCAGGTTCCCCATCCAGCAGTATTAGTTTATTTAGAATTATGGTTAATTGTTTAAGGACGCAATTCTAATGGGATTCCTGTCAGCCTCTGAACTCGGAAGCTAAGGGGAATGTGTACTCCTCCCACTAGATGGGCCTTTCCGCCTAATTACCCAAGGCTTAGGTGGGGGAAGGAAGGAGGCTGGGAAGGCCTCTGGATGCAGTGTAAGCCAGCCTCGGCAGTCCCCTCCCTGCCCAAGGTGCATGCCTCCTTTCCCTCCTCTCCAAGCTCATGTTTGCGAGCAGCTTGTAGAGGCAGCTGGCATGATTCTCTCCACGCCAACTATGAGGGGGAAGGAGGAGGTGGGGACATCGGATTCCTGGGTCCAAAGTCAGAGCTACTACAAATGCAACATGAAGGTAAATGTTTACGGGGGGCATAAAATAATCCTTTGAACAAAACGTTACAGACAAAATGCCCTATATAAAGATGAAACAATTAACAGGATAAGTTACAGAAAGAAAGAAAGAAAGAAAGAAAGAAAGAAAGAAAGAAAGAAAGAAAGAAGCAGAAAACAACACATTAGTAACAGAAATTAAGAAAGTTGAAGAAAAACAAAACAATGTGGACAGAAACTAACTTAGCAGTAAAACACACACACACACACACACACACACACAAAGAAAAATAGAAATGCTAGACATAAATATTTAGCAATATTAATAGACTATGTAAGTCAAAAATTTTATGAATTTAAGAAAAATTTCAGACTCCTAGCAAACAGACTTTGAAAAAAATTAAATAAAAATAAAATATCCTCCATTAAGCAAAGTGAAGGGGAAACATTTCATGAAACCAAAGATACATCCAAAGAATTTGTGGTGTGGTTTTTGCTTGTTTGTTTTTGCAAAATTATACTCTTCAAGAAAACCCAATTTGGAACATATCCAATGCTACCTGCAAAAGATAGATATCAATCGACTTAATACAGATCATCAAAACTATTTAATACAAGATTTTCACCTTCGAAGAATTCTTTTTTTAAAAAAATAACCTATAAAACTAGGGATGTGCACACCCGATATTATCGTATCGTCTCATTATCGGAATTTCAGACCAAAAAAATTATCGTCTCCGATAATATCGTAGGTGGTCTGTATCGTATCGGATTTCTGATAATATATCATTTCTCCATTTTGCCTTAGAGAGAGTTGCTTTTGAGTCTGAAAGGCCTAAAACTTCTTAATTTTCCAAGGTACAGGTTTGAAACTTCGTCACAGTGCAGAATAAGTGTTGCTAGTCATGTGTGCCAAATTACAGAACAATAGGTGCAAGCGCTACTCAGAAGTAAGCTTTCAAATACACTGTTTCAGGTGGCTGAAATGTGGTCCCTTTTTCAAGAGATGTCGTCCATGTCCAGTAGTCTTGTCATGGGCATCTCACAGATGGCCTTGAGGGGACTCATCTGTGCCCAATTTCAGATGCACAGCTGCAGGCATTACTCAGAAGTAAGCTCCCAACAACATGCACTGTTTCTAGTAATGCACTACATGCTGCTGCTGCTGAGACTTATAGGTATTATATGAATAGAATACAATGAATGGACTTTCCAAAACTGTGGATAAACCTACCTAATAGGCAGGCAGTGCCTTCCATATGCAGTCATAAAAGTAAAATGTGTTAATCAAAAGATGGTGAACCACTGCTGCCTTGTCTCATTGATTAGGCCACACATGTCAAATGAAATAATAAAAGGATTGGGGGGGGTAGGGAAATAGCATGGGTGCTACAGTTATTTTAGCCAGCCGTAGCCTGGCAGGGCCTCATTGGGCCAGGAGAGATACCCCTGCAGTGGGCAACCTGGAGGATCCCAGCAGAAGCATATCATGTGCTGCTTTGACAACTGTGAGAATGCCATCAAAACAACCATCACGCACCACCTTGACCTCATCATGCTTCAAATGACCCAGTCTGCCCGCCATCCCCGTGCAGGCAGGTTGGAATTTCTTCATGCCAGAGCTGTGCACAACATTGGCTGGAGCAGAGGCAAATAAAAAGTAACGTACAGGATAGAGGTAGGCACTTTGGCAAATAAATGAAAAGTCACATTCAGGATAGAGGTAGGCACATTGCCCAGTTCATAGAAGTCCCCTTCTGGGTAGGCAGGCACATTGGCAAATTGATAATATATGAGTCCCCTGCAGGCACATTGGCAAATTGATAATATATGAGTCCCCTGCAGGCACATTGGCAAATTGATAATATATGAGTCCCCGTCAGGCACATTGGTAAACTACCCCTTCTGGGTAGGCAGTGCACATTGGCAAATTAATAAGAGTCCCCTTCTGGGCAGGTGTAGGCAGGCACATTGCCTGGACCAAAGTCTCAAAACAAAACAAAACCCAAATGCGTGAGGGAGATGCTTCTGCTGTCCCTCACTAATGGACTCCACGAAGAGAAGACCCAGGGGACGTAGTGACGAAAAATAAAAATACAGGAATCTCTCTCAAGGCTCCCTAGAGCAGTCCCTCCAGACTGGAACCATTGGCTGGAGCAGTGTTTTTCAAAAAGAAATAAAATGTGTGAGAGGGATGCTTCTGCTTTTGCAGCCCCCCCTCCCTAAAGCAGTTCCTCCAGTCCAGACTGGAACCATTGGCTGGAGCAGTGTCTTTCAAAAAGAAATAAAAAATGTATGAGAGGGAGAGAGAGCCACCCCAGAACTGCCCCCAGCAGCAGCAACAGCAGCAGCATCTCTCCTAGACCCAGAGCCACCTCGCCCAAGGTGCATCTTAGAGCCGCGTTTCATACTGCTACGAAGTACAAAATGATTGCAACAAATGCATGCTTTGCCCGCAGTTTGTGGCTTTGTGTGCTGCTTTGACCACACAGATCCTGTGTAGCAGGCTAGACACAGCAGCAGCACATTCACAATCAAGCAAACACACACACACACACACACACACAGAGAGAGAGAGAGAGAGAGAATTTTAAAAAATATAAAAATATAATATTGCTAGACAAGGATCTTTCCCTCCTTTTATCCAAATATCTCCTGAATTTACACTGCCTCAGTGTGCAGAGAACAGAAATCCCAATCAGAGAGTGCAACGCTCAGCCCTAAGAAAACTGCCCAAAGAAGTGAGTCCCATTGAGTTCAATAAAGTTTCCTACCAGATCAATGAATAATAATAATAATAATAATAATAATAATAATAAATTTATTTCTTACCCGCCTCTCCATTTGGATCGAGGCGGGGAACAACAGTAAATATAAAACATGATAAAATACATAAAACTGATTAAAAACATGGCAAACATTATTAAAATAGCAATAAAACATCATAAAAACATCCTAAAACATTCTAAAATTCCACTGGATATGCCTGCTGGAAGAAACCAGTCTTTATAGCTTTCTTAAATTCTAAAAGACTGTTAAGTTGACGAGTCTTGTCCAGCAGGTCATTCCACAGTCTGGGAGTGGCAGAAGAAAAAGTCCTCTAGGTAACAGTTGTCAGCCTAGTTTGGCCTACTGTATAAAGTTCTTCCCAGAGGACCTGAGCATGCGGGGCAGATTGTATGGGAGAAGGCGATCCCACAGGTAACCTGGACCCAAACCATGTAGGACTTTAAAGGTAATGACCAACACTTTGTACTTTGCCCAGAAACTAATTGGCAGCCAGTGGAGCGATTTTAAAGCTGGCGTAATATGGTCAGCCCTAGGTGTACCAGTGACCAACCTGGCTGCCATATTTTGAACTAGCTGAAGTTTCCGGACTAGGCACAAAGGTATCCCTATGTACAGCGCATTGCAGAAGTCGAGCTTTGACGTTACCAGCATGTGCACTACCATCTTTAGGTCTTCCAACTCTAGGAAGGGGCACAGCTGGCGTATCAGCCGAAGCTGATAGTAGGCACTCCTGGCCGTCACATCTATCTGGGCTGTCATTTGGAGCGGCAGATCCAGGAGCACCCCCAACTGGGAGTGTAATCCCATCCAGAACTGGTTGACACACCTCCAAACCCAGGTTGCAGCCTTTGACAGCAAGCACCGCCGTCTTGTCTGGATTCAGCTTCAGTTTGTTTTTCCTCATCCAGCCCATTACCACCTCCAAGCATTCATTCAGAGGAGACATGCTATCCTTAGTTGACACTGTTATCGAAGGCATAGAGAGATATATTTGGGTGTCATCAGAATATTGATAGCACCCCATCCCATACCTCCAGATGATCTCTCCCAGCGGTTTCATATAAATGTTAAACAGCATTGGGGAAAGGATGGCATCTTGTAGTATGCTACACAGCAGCTCCTTCATTGTGTAGCAGCTATCCCCAGGCATCACCATCTGAAACCTGCCCAAGAGGTGGGACCGGAACCACTGAAGCACAGTACCCCCAATTCCGATTCCCTCAGGCGTTCCAGAAGGATACCATGGTCAATGGCATTGAAAGCTGCTGAGATGTCCAGAAGTACCAAAAGGGACACACTCCCCCTGTCAATACTCAGGCATAGATCATGCACTAAGGCGACCATAGCAGTCTCAACTCCGTATCCCGCTCTGAAGCCAGTTTGAAATGGGTCTAGAAAATCAGTGTCATCCAAAATTGCTTGGAATTGAAAGGCAACTGCCCTCTCCATCACCTTGCCCAAAAATTGAAGATTTGATACTGGCCTGTAGTTATTAAGGTCCAAGGGGTCCAGGGCTTTTTTAGAAGCGGCCGTACCACTGTTTCTTTTAAACATGATGGAAAACTCCTGTCCCTAACTGCATCTAACTGCATCTCCTCCCTGGGCAACCAGCCAAGAAGGACAGGGATCGAGAGGGCAAGTCATCTTCCTCACTCATCCAAGCAGCTTGTCCACATCCTCGATACTCACCAACCGAAACTGATCCAGTGTAATCCTACTCGCGGAGTCGCTGGACACTCCATTGTCAGCCTCTGCTATAATGACGACATCTAAGTCGGCTCTTATCTGAGATATTTTATCAGTGAAATGATCGTTAAAGGCATCACAGCAAACTACCAAAGGCTCTAAGGTCGGATTCAGGGGGGAAGGTGCCCGGGTTAGACCCCTCACCACCCTGAACAGTTCTGCTGGACATGAATTCGCAGACACAATGCGTGCAGAGAAGAAAGTTTTCTTCGCTGCATGTATTGCCACCCCATAGGAATGGAGATGTTCTCTATGTCATGTCTTGTTGGATATAAGTTGAATTTTCCGCCATCGGCGCTCTAGTCGTCGTTCCCACTTCAACTCCCTGAGGTCTTCTGTATACCAGGGCGCCTGGTTAGAAGCGAGTTGAAGAGGACGTTTGGGGGCGATCATGTCGATAGCCCTAGTTAGGTCTTGATTCCATCTATTGACCAGGGCTTCTACAGGATCGTCGACGATACCAGCCATAGAACCCTCTAAGGCTTTCTGGAATCTAAGAGGATCCATCAGTCTTCGAGGGTGGATCAAAGTAACATGGACCTAAAGATTCTTTTCCCATTTCACTCACTATCAGTTCGAGCTCCAAAAATATACCGAGAGGAATGGAAAATTACTTTAAAGACAATGCAGATCCTGCTATTGGTGCCTCCCTTTGTTGGGAAGCTATGAAAGCCATAATGTGGGGAATGTGTATGAAGGAAATTTGCATAATTGAAAGCTGTATGTGGAGGGAATAGAAAAACTGAAGGCTAAAATAGGTGAATTAACAGATTCAATAGACACTAGGAAAAAATGGATAAAAAATATCTGAACTTAACCTTTTGAATTTAAACAAAACTATGATGTTGCTGCTGTATCTTAAACAAGGACACTATGAATTTGATGGCTGTGGGTCTAGGCTACTGGCTAATAAAATGAAAAAAAGAAGGGAGAAAATGTGATCAGAGTGATTCAGGAAGACCATGGTCAAAGGCATTTAGATCCAAGTTCCAAAGCTAATGCTTTTGCAAATTATTTTGAGAACATCTATAAGGGTCAACCAGCATGTGCAGAAGAAATAGAAGTTTATCAAGCTGCAGCGAAAGTTAATGGATTCCCAGAGGATGTCAGGATGGTTCTTGATGAAGTGGAGACTGATTAAAAACTTGAAAAGTCATAACTCCCCTGGCACAGACACAGGTTTTTTTTATAAACACTTTTGCTTAGTTCTAGTTCCACATCTGGTTGCAGTCTTTAATGATGACTTGGAGGGAGCCTGACTCCCCAAGACTTGGATGCAAGCTAGGATAGTTTCTTTTTGAAGCCATATAAGAACCCATGTAGCATGGTCTCTTACAGACCAATTTCACTTTTGAATAGTGATTACAAAATCTTTACAGCAGTTCTTGCTAATAGGCTGAGAGTACACATTAATAAGATTATTAATCCGGATCAATTTAGTTTCATCCCACAATGATATATTTCAGAACCAGTAAAATGGGCTTTCAGCATCATAATTTTTTGTAGGCAACATAATAAACCACTAGTACTTGTGGCATTAGATCTGTACAAGCATTTTATTCTCTCAACTGGACCTTTCTATTAAAATCTTTAGATAGTTTTCAATTCAGCCCTAAATTTATAAATGCACTATTCTCCCACAAAAGTGCAGGCTCACTTTAATAATTTAGACTCACGGACCTTTGAAGTACATAGTGGTACTAAGATGGGATGTCCAATTTCTCCTTTACTATTTGTAATGGGAATTGAGTTTTTCGTTAACTCATTAAGAGGAAATGAAATTATTGATGGCATAAAAGCTGGCGGATCTGAGCATCTTATTAGCCTCTGTGCAGATGACCCACAACGAACTGCCCCAGCATTGCAATTGGAACTGAATAGATCTAAACAAGTTTCAGGGCTAAAAGTTAACTGTGGCAAATCGGATTTAATGTGCTTAAATGTATCTCCAGATTCTCAACTCAAGATATCCAAAGAGTTGGGCATTCCTTTAACAAACAAGCAGTTTAGGTATCTGGGTGTGTATCTGACTAAGAATCCAGGTAAGGCACTGGGAGCCAATTATGGAGTAATTTGGAAAAAATCTCACAGATCTTAAAACATGGTCTAAGTTAACACTCTCTTTAGCTAGCCATATAGCGTCTGTTAAAATGTCAGTATTACCTAAGCTGTTATACTTATTCTATGCGCTCCCCATTGAAGTCCCTAATCAAATACTCAGTTCATGGCAAAGGAAGGTGGAATTTTTCATATTTAAGAGTAAACATCCTAGAACTATCAAGGTTCACTGGTACAGGCCTATGCCAGAGGTGGGGCATTCCACTATGGGGCATTCCACTATTTAAAACATATTATGAAGCATACCAGCTCCAACATCTGATCTCTTTTCTTAGACAAGATTGCCACTTGCATTGGGTGCAAATAGATATGACTCTTTTAGATATATAGCCTCATGAAAGCATCCCATTTATAAAATGACTATTACAACAAGTGGTCAGGAGCCCAGTATCCAACTTTATGGGACCATTTAATGTTTGTAGACGATGGCTAGATAAGTTAATGCCAAATCTCTCTCCACTGCTTCCCACTATATTGTCACCCAGAATTTACTAGTAATGCAAAGCAAATCAGAGTAGAAGCATTCAAGAGAGCAGGGTTGTATAGAATGCAGGATTTCTATCATGATAATGCCTCTCTCTCTAGAGTTTTGTGGAGAACCCATCTGAAGGACTTCAATATTACATGGATGGAGTGGTGCCAGGTGGGCACATTTTTATGTCAACTGCATGTTAAGGAATGCGCCACACACCCACTCACATAGTTTGAACTCTTAATCAAGTCCTCTACAGAGATGTAGATGTAGTCTGATGTCCCAACTATATTCCCTTCTTGTTAATGCTGGGATGGGCAGTTCTGAGGGTCTAAAGAAAATGTGGTTGGTCAAATTTGTTGAGCAAATTCTTATTCAAATCTATCTCAATGTCCACAAAGAAAACAATGTTAAAGATTTTGCAAAAATGGTATTTAACCCCACTAAGGGTGGCACAATTCAATAAATCGAGTTCACAATATTGCTGGAGGGGCTTTCCAGCATGTGTGGTGGCATTGTGCTAAAATAAAGTTTTTGGGGACTTAATTTTTAAAGAACTTGAAAAAAATAACTGTGCAAAAGGTCGTTAAATCCCCAGTATTAGCATTGTTAGGACTATTTCAGAAGGATTATGAAAAAGTTTTATTTAAGCCTTTAACAGGGATCTCTTTTGGTTGTTGCCAGACTGGTTATAGTCAGATATTGGAAGGATTTGTCTGGTGCCACACTAACCAGTGGCGGCACCAGAAAAAAAATCGGGGGCACAGAAGGGACCGAGTATATTTCTAGGTGAGCAGGCTGTATCCCATATGTAAGACCTCTGAAAGAAAAATAATGGTATATCTCACACTAAAACTGCCATCCTAACTAGGGATGTGCACTGCCAGAAATTTTGGAATTGGAATCGGATCGGAACTTCTGATATTAAAAATATCAGATCTGATTATATTGGGGGGGGTACCCAGATTTGATCGAATCCAATATTCGATTAATATCGGAAGTTCCGATCCAATTACGAACCGCCATTTCAGGTGTTTTCCCCATAGGCTTGCATTGGCGGAAAGAAAGCTTTCACCCAATGCAAGTCTCTGGGGAAAAACACTGGGCCGGCACTCCCTCCCTCCCCCCACTCGCGCTCCTTACCTGCTGCTGTCGCCACCGCTGTCGCCATCGGTGGTTTGTAGTACTGCGAAACAGACTTTCCGGCCTGTTCCTCAGTACAGAGACGTGTCAAGTGATGACATCACTCGGCACGTCTCTGTACTGAGGAACAGGCCAGAAAGCCTGTTTTCACAGTACTACGGACCAGCGCCAGCGGCGGCAGGTAAGGAGCGCGAGTGGGGGGAGGGAGGGAGTGCCGGCCCAGTGTTTTTCCCCAGAGACTTGCAACTTATGGGGAAAACACCTGAAATGGCTGTCCAAAAATCTGGTATGTGTGATCGTTATCGGACATATGGATATTGGATCCAATCAGATCCAATTATTCCTCCTTAGGGAATAATTGTTACCGGTCATCAGATGTCCGATAACATCCTTATATATTGATAAATTTAGGTGTTTTTTTTTTAAAAAGCATGTATTAGCCAAATTCAAATTACTGTAAAGAAAAAACTGGCACAAACCAATTCTTATAATGAAACTTTTTGGTCAGTTCACAACAATTAAAACCACAAAGCACACTATAGATTACAATACAAAATGTAAAAGCATAAAAGTTTTCCCCAAAGTTCTACCTTTAAAAAAAAACAATGAAAATAAGTGGAAAGCTGCAATTAGGAAGAGAGGAAGGAATCTTGGTAAGGGGTGTTTACACTGCCAGCTATTCTTCCTCTAAACCAGTCTTTCCCAACCTGGTGCTCTCCAGAGGTTTTGAACTTAAACTTCCATCAGCCCCAGCCAACATGGTCAATAGTCAGGAATACTGGGAGTTGTGATCCCATAGAGACACCATACCTGTCCATAGGGATCCATAGGATAGTACTTGCCCATAGAGAAAAAAAGACAGTACTTGCTCATAGGAAAACCATACTTGCCCATAGGGATCCATTGGACAGCACTTGCCCATAGGGAAAATAAGATAGTACTTGCCCATAGGGATCCATAGGATCTCTATGGGCAAGTATGGTTTCCCTATGGGCAAGTGCTGTCCTTTTTTTCTCTATGGGCAAGGGCTGTCCTATGGATCCCTCTGGGCAAGTGCTGTTCTATGGATCTCTATGGGCAAGTGCTGTCCTATTTTTCCCTATGGGCAAGTACTATCCTATGGATCCCTGTGGGTAGGTATGGTGTCTCTATGGGCAAGTACAGTCATTTGTTTTAGTACATCCCCTATTAAAGTTATTCTCTAGCAGTTACTCCCAACCAACCTACCAAATACCGGTGGGGAGGGGGGAGAAACTAGTCCACTCTGTATTTTCCCCAGTTCAGGCAAAAAGTAGTGTTTGGGGTAAGGGGGCGGGGTGAGAGGAGCAATGGCTGGAAAGCTTTAAACATCCCCTTCCCACAAATTCTTCCCCCACTCCTAATTTCAGCCTGAGATCTTACATATCTTTAATGAGAATGCTGTACTGTTGCTTGAAAGTCTGTAAATAGTTTGAAAGTTTGTAAACCATTTTAATGAGTATCCATTACCTTTTTTCTTCCAAGATTAATACCCAAGGCACGGTACAGAAATACAATTAAAACTGAAACAATATTCTAAATATCTTTAGAATAGTTCTAAATAATCAGTTTTGATATATTCAACTTTTTTGTCCCACAAAGTAGTACAGCAAAATGTCAAAGCTGGTTAATCCTGATTGTAGAAGATGACTTATGAAAACCAAGGTGTAATAAATATCATTCTCCCTTCCTTTCCTTGTTTGTTCTAGGTGGAATCCACAGACAGAAAACAGATGTGCAAATAAGTGGAGGAAACAGCTGTAAAAAAACGAATAGTGACTTTAACTCTGGTGGAGTTAGGAAGAAAATGTTCAGAAATGAACTCCCTATAAATTGCATAATAGATGTAGATGGAGTTACAACAGAAGAGGGCATTGAATGGTTTTGTAATAAAACAGATGAAAACCTCCGTTTGAAAGGCTACATCTCCGAACTGAAATCTTGCCAGGGGAGGATGCGCACAGGAGTTTACAGGACATCGGATCTTCCATCTCTCATTGCTGTTAAGAGTGAGAAAAATAAGCATGAAGCGAACCAATGCAAAACCACTTTTGTCTGAAGTCGGTTCTTGTAGTTTTTTCCTCTGAGATCATGGCAAGGATTGATGCACATGGCAGAACCATTCCATCAAGACGCTAAGAGATTTCAGCTTTTGCTGTATATTGCCTATCAGTACAGACGACACAATTCACTTGTATTGGGAGAGAGTGGAAGCTGCCGACAGCATTTGAGAAAATTCAAGAGGAAAGTCAACCTTGTTACAAAATGTACCTGAATTTATTTGTCAACCACTTTTGTACGGCTAGTGATACAGGTATGAATGCACTATATAAACTCTTTCCAGGCACAGCAGTAGAACATTTTCACGTGTGCCCTACTTCTATAACCTTTAAACAGACAATGCCCAATACCAACTTGTAGCACAAGCCTCCTCACATACCGCAATCCCATCCCATGCATACAATCTCATGAATCCTGAAAGAAAAGTTTACATTTTAACTCTGAAATTACGTTTTCTACATTTCTTAAATTGTACCATGGCTCACCCTGAGGCTTCCCTGCCATGATCTTTCTTTGTTATTTTTGTTTGACGTAACTTCCAGATTGACCATTTTGTAACATTTTCTTGGGTCTCAATAAAGATATTATCTCTTGATGTTTTGCTCTCTGTAATTTTTTAATGAACCAATGCAGCTGCAAACATTTTACTTAAAGCTTTCTTTTTTTGGCCTTTTTAATTGCAAAATGAATTATCTGTAATGTTTTTAGAGTACAAGCCTTTGAAAAACATTTATTATTACATTTATATCCCACCTTTTTTCCTCTTGCAAGGGACATGAATCAGATAGTACAGCCTTATTCATCTTTTTTACAAGTTCAGAATTTTTATTCTGTTTTCACAAATAAAAAAAAATTAAAACACTCACAATACATACAAAATCAGAAACAACACACTAAAAGAAGATGATCCACAGATTTACAGTGGGTTCCGCTCTTCTCTCCAGCAAAGGCATATAATCAAATTTTCTTATCTCTAAACTGTATAACTATGCTATACACATTCCACATTTTCCTCTCTCTCTATTTTTAACCCTTTTTTATTCGTCAAATCCACAGATGAACAAATCATTTTTCTCTTGGGGTTTCAATTCAGTTCTAAATCTGGTGTTGACTTTTCTCTGATTATTGACATAAGTTTTGCCATCTCCGCCATCAAAATCCATTAATCCATTGTAGGAATCGTTGAGTTTTTCCAGTTTTATGCATATAACAGTCTTGCTGCCGTTGTCATATATAAAGCTAAAGTTCCACAGTTCTTTCTTATCTCATCATCCATTAACCCCAAAAGGAAGTATTCCGGTTTCCACTGTATGTTAATCTTTAATATCTTCTGCATCAGGGAATGAATTTGTATCCAGAAAGCTTTTGCTCTTTTGAAAGTCCACCATACATGATAAAAGGTTCCCTCTTTCTCTTCGCATTTCCAACAAGTTCCAGAGGGCCCCTTATACATTTTAGCTAATTTCGATAGAGACATATACCATCTATACATCATCTTGTAAAAGTTCTCTTTAAGTCAAGTACTTAATGTGAATTTTAAATCTTTCAACCACATGTTTTCCCATTGATCCATTGTTATACTTTACCCAAAATTTTGTGCCCATTTAATCATACAATCTTTCACCTGTTCATTTTCCGTCTCAAACTTCAACAACAACTTATATATTTTTGAAATAACATGTTCATCATTTGTACATAATGCCTTTCCAAATTCAGATTTTGTTTGTTCAAATCCCCACATTTTTTATCTATTTTAAACCTTTCCGCAATTTGCAAATAGGGAAACCATTGACATACATAACCTTCTTTTATTAACTCCTCTCTTGGTTTTAGTTTATATTCCCCTTGTACCACTTCTAATACATCTTTATATGTTAACCACGTATGTAGACTTGACATTTCTCTTCTATGATATACTTCCTGAGCTGATATTCAAAATGGGACCTTCTGACACAATCTAGGTTTATATTTGTTCCATGTTCTCAAAATTGCACATCACACATAATGGTTATTAAATTCCATGCTGACCTTAGCTTTGTCGTACCACAGGTATCCATGCCACCCATATCTCAGTTCATGCTCTTCCAATTCTAATAATCTTTTGTTTTCAACAATATCCACTCTTTCATCCATACCATGCAACAGGCAGAGAAATACAACTTCAAGTTTGGAAGACCCAAACCTCCCCTTTCTTTTGCATCTTGTAGTATTTTATATTTAACTCTCGGTTTTTTTGCTTGCCATATAAATCTAGCTATATCTCTCTGCCATTGCTTGAATGGTTGCTCCGAAGACACGATAGGTATTGTCTGAAATAAGAACAACATTCTTGGTAACACATTCATCTTAATTGTAGCAATTCTCTCCAGGAGTGATAATTAAACCTTATCCCATCTTTCTAAGTCTTTTTTAATTTCACTCCAGACTTTAACATAGTTATTACTGAATAGCATACAATTCTTATCTGTCAGCATGATACCCAAGTATTTTACCTTCTTCTCGATCTTAAAGCCTGTTTTTTCTATCAGCTTTAGTTGCTCTTGAGATTTCATATTTTTGTTAACATCTTGGTCTTCTGTTTATTAACCTTAAAACCTGATACTGCTCCATATTCTTTCAATTTGTTCATTAAAATTTCAATTCCTTTTAGGGGTTCTTCTAATGTAAACACCAAATCATCCGCAAATGTTCTTAATTTATAGGATTCTTTTTTTATAGTCACCCCTCTAATTCTCTTGTCTTGCCTAATATCTCTGTTCAAAATTGCCAAAGCCAAGATGAACAATCGTGGTGACAATGGACAGCCTTGTCCTGTTCCTCTTTGTATTCCGCATGATTTTGTCAAATCTCCATTAATAAGTATTTGCGCATTTTGAGAACTATAGATTGAGTTGATCCATTTTATAAAGTTTGCCCCAAAGTTCATTTCCTCCAGAATTTTAAACAAAAAATTCCAATTCAAATTATCGAACGCTTTTTCCATATCCAAAAAGCCATCAAACCTGCAGGAGAGGGAGGCCTGCTGCCCGGGGGGGAGGAAGGGCTGGCTGCTGGCTGCTGCCAGTCCGCTTTGCTGCTGCTGCTGCTGCTACCACCACCATCACCATCACCACTGCTCTTCCCCGAGGACTGCTGCCTGACTGCCACTCCCTGCAGGTCCAGGCCCCCAGGTACTGAGCCAGCTGCTGTGGACAATTACACCTGTCCCCCTCCCTTCCTGGGAGGGATATTTAAGCTGGCTGGCTGAGGGGGCCTGAAAAAGCCATCAAACCTGCAGGAGAGGGAGGCCTGCTGCTCGGGGGGGGGGGGGAAGAGAAGGACTGCCTGCTGGCTGTTTGCTTTTTGTTTTGTCTTTGTTTTTTTTGGTTTTTGTTTTTGTTTTTGTTTTTGTTTTTTCCCCTTCTCCAGGCTTGAGCTAAGTGCCTGGGAGGGAGGATGCAGGGCCAAGTGGGGGGATCTGAGGGGTGCCCCATTAGTGTAGTGACGGGTAGAGGGAGATATGCCGTTGTGAGGAGGACTTGCCAGGTAAGGGGAATGAGGCCCAGACAGTTAATGGCTGTGCCTTGTTCTGGTCCCCCTCACACCCACAGGCTTGTTGGTTGCCCTATCAGCCAGCCCTCAGGCCTCTGGGTGCTGCTTTTAAATGCCAGATTGGTGCATAATAAGATCTCCCTCATCCACGACTTAATTGTGGATGAGGCAGCCGATCCGGCATGTATAACCGAGACCTGGGTGGGTGAGCAGGGAGGAGTCAGTCTCTCCCAGCTGTGCCCACTATAGACAGAAAGGAGTCTCCCCAAGTTTCATGTCAGCATTTCAAATAAAAAAATTATGCACATGTTTCCCCCAATGCAAGCCTATGGGAAAAAAGCAGACAATAAGATGACAGCATGGAGGCCCGGTCAACCAGCTGTCAATAAAGTTGCATGATCTTTAATAACTTCATATAAAATCGAGGGTTGGAGAGATCGGTCTCAAATTTCATACACATGTCTAGCACATGTTGCTACACATATGTGCCAAATTTTAGATCAACCCCTCCACCCCTGTATTTTATATTAATTTTTAAAAGATCCTGCAACTTTTTGACAGGTCTGAATGAATGCACGTGGCGAGCTTTCATTCTGACCTGTCAGTGTTGGTGATATATATTTTGTTTGTAGTTTTGTTTGTTTTCCTTCTCTGTCTCTAGACTGAAATCTCAGCAGAGTCACTTCCTCCCACACACCAGATAAATCACTTCTTTCCACAAGGATTTTTCTTTAAGGAAGTACTTTACTTAATCAGGCAAGCTTTTATAATGAACTGAAAAACAACTTAACTTTATGCTTTACAATCTTTTTCTTCCTTTGAGCAGCCTTTAACAAAATAATGATGCAAAACAATCTTTAAGCATTCCTTTGCCTTCTTGTGCTCTTTTCCTCATACGAACCGCATTGCCTGTTCCTCGCAACGTTCCTCCAGTTTACTTCTCCAGACAGCTTGCTTCTCTGAACTTTCACTTCAGCATTTACAGAAACAAAAAACACACCAGCCTCTGCATACTCAGCTTTCTTACTGACCACCCAGCCTGACTGAACCACCTTTTCCTGACTGACCATACTTAGCTTTTTCCTTTCTTACTTATGCAGTTAATTCAGGTGTGTCTTCTTGCTTGATTCATAACACCTGTTCTCAATCTCCACTCTCATTCACTACTGATCTTCCTCATTTAAAAATAATACATACTTAATTGCAATCCTTTCAATTACTAACAGTCAGAATTTAAACGATCTTTAATAAATTCATATAAAATCGAGGGTTGGAGGGATCGATCTCAAATTTCATACACAAACTTAGGCATACCCCATAAGCATTGTGAACAAGTTTCAAGCCTCTAACTTTTAAAATACAGGTTTATTTATAGGCGGTCCAGTAATCTGAAAAAAATCCCATATAATCAGGCTGAAAATTTTCAGATTGGATATTTATCGAAGGTTTTTCTATCGTATCGTTATTGTTAATCGGATGTCCAATAATGACCTTATTGTATTGTTATCGGTCATCTTAACGATACGATAAACATCCCTAATTTAAAACACTTCTCACATTATCTTTTAGCTGTCTTTTATGTAAGACGCCGCCTTGACCCTCATGTATAAATTCTTGTAATGTTCTTTTAAGTCTTTCTGCTAAAATTGATGTAAACAATTTGTAGTCATTATTCAACAGTGATATTGGCCTGTAGTTTTTTGTCAGTGTCGGATCTTGTCCCTCTTTAGGTGTCAGCATTATATAGGTTGTCCTCCAGGTCTCCGGGATCTTCCCACTGATCAATATGGAATTCATCACATTTTGTAATGGCTGTAGAAGTTCTTTCTCAAAGTTCTTGTAATATGATCATGGAAGCCCGTCTGGTACTGGAGTTTTTCCTGGCTTAATCTTTCTTATCGCTTCAAATATTTCTGCTATTGTTATGTCTCCATTCATTACTTGCCTCTCCTCCTCTGTTATTTTTGGTAGTTTTTCTTTTTAATGTATTCCTCTATCCATCTTTTTTTGTACACCATCTTCTGAATATGGTGGTGCTAATAGTGATATTCAGAAAGCATTTGAATGGAGCATTTGAATCCTGCCGCCTGAGATAGAAGAATGCATAGGCTGATCATATTTTGGAAACCAAAAAGGAGGACAATATGGCCACCCTCAAGGAGGCGTGCCCACCCCAATGTGCCCAGCCCCCAAGGTGAGCCCAGCTGGACATGAGTGGTCACATGCCCCAAGGGGGCATTGCCTTGGTCACATGTCTAATTCTACAGCTCACAATTAAGATAAACCAGTTCTACATAATATGTTAATGTTAAAATCACTCAAATAAAGAACAAGTGAGACAGTCAATGTATCAGATATTAACATTTATTTTTAGTTACTGTACAAATTTTAAGACTCTTCCTCCTGATGTTCCCAGGAATATTTTTCAGTGGATCTTAAAAGGGATTGGGTGATAAGCAAGAAACGGTGGAAGTCCTTGCAACTCATTTGCTTATAATTATATTTCACCTGTAGAATCCCTTTCCATGTCTCCACAGACATCTGGTTCCTTTCTTTTGTCCACTGTGTTTGCATCAATGAGAAAATGCCCTTTACATCGGCATTGTGGGAGGGAACCACAAAAAAGAAGTGCCCAATCTGCAGCAGTTCTGAATGGCAGTCAATGCTTTTGGAGCTCTCAAAGTACTTAGTCCACTTCTGGTGTGTGATCAACTTTTTGAAGTCTTCATCACCGCACATCCTTTCTACAAATTTTCTCAGATTTGCAAACTGATCAAACCACTTCACATAATCGATGAGCACTCCCTTTCCACATCAGGCCATGTTGGTGTCTCAGTCAGGGCAATCCACATGAATATCAAGAACTCTTCCAGGGGTCTCATCCACAGCTCCAGATATTCAATGCACATGGTGTACTGACAATTAGGACTGTACAGTGCTTCAGTTCTGAATCCCAAATCCAAAGTGAGTCGGGGCGATTCAGAAGACCCAAAATCAGATCCAAAGCAAGTTGGGACAGGTCCAAAATGATCTGAAGCACCCACCCCAAAGGGTTGGTTTGTGTTTCTGGCTTTGAATCAAGACTATCCTTGGCTCACTTACTCAAACCTGCATAGCTGCCTGCTGCCTGCATGACCACCTGCACACTTCTCCAATATTATCAGTTTGGTCTTGCATTGCAGGGCTGGTTTGTGTTTCTGGCTTTGTTTTGACTCAATTTCTGAGGCAAATTGCGCCCAACCAGGTAATGTGTGTATTGCAGGGGAGATTTGCACTAGAAGGGATAGTGCGAGCTAGAATCGCTCTTTGCTTTCAGTAGCTGCTTTGTCTCCTTGAAAAACCATGTTTTTGGCAGTGGATTACAGGAAACCCACTTCACAGATCTGTCTGAAATTTGGCACACATGAGCACCTCCAGGGCATGTTTGTCTCATGAAAAATGAGACAGTTAAAGCACTTCACTTTGAGTGGTTTATCTGAAAAATCATATTTTTAGCAGTGGATTACAGGAAAACCACTGCATAGATCTGTCTGAAATTTGGCACACACAAGCACCTTTAGGGGATCTGTACGGTTATAGGCATTTATTTTTTCCAATGCAAGTCTATGGGAAAATGAAAAATCTGAATGATTCAGATATCCGAATCTCAATTCAGATTTGGATCTGAGGTGAGACGAACCATCTCCAAATCGATCCGAAGCAAATCGGGGTGGGGGGGTCCGTGCACAGTCCTAATTAAAACATGCTGGACTGGCGTGTAAAGATGCAATCCTAGAACTCTAACCTGGGAGTAAACCCCATTGAACTTAGAGTCAACACAACATGCTGAGGATTGCTCTGCACATCATTTAGAAATTAATGTGTTCAGAATTCTCTCCACTTTTTAAGGAAGAATGTCAAAGCAGAGTTTGACAATCCTCTCATGAGCTTTCTTTCTCCCAGTCAGCCTCTCTTCTCACACATGTTGCATCCTTTGTTACCTGGTTTTTGCTAACCATAGTTAGCTGTGATCTCCAAATGGTCAAACAGCAATTAGTTTGAAGGAGGGTTGCCCACCATAGTTAGTGGTAATTATAAGTTGCCAATTTGTATATCTCACAGCAAAGTATGGTTAGGAAAAACTAGGAGGCAGAGGAGACAACCCACATGTGAAAGGGGAAGGAAGGAGCATGTGAACCTACAAAGGTACCCTAGTCACCAATCCATGATTTGGCAGCACATCTGAATTCAGCTATTCCCCCTGAAATCAATAGCAATCCTGAAATTCACTTAATTGGGATCTGGATAAAGTTCTGCATACAAATAATGGGCTGCTATTCTGGGAAGAGAATGATAATTTTGGCTTTCTTCTTGTTTATGCTACTCCTGAAGTAGAGGTAAAAACAACAAGGAACACATTAGAGTGTCAGAGCCAGAGAAAACACTGTGTGCATATTCAGATGATGAGAGGGTGCTAAAGGAGTTGCAGTAAAATAAAATTTATACCGTTACACCAGTGATTTCAGCTAGGACACTATTGAAATGGCTCAGTATAACAGCATATGTGTTTTTCTTTAGTAGCTGCTACATTTTTTGTGTCCTTAACAAAATACTGCATGATTTGGACAAGGGGGTGCAGGGAATGCTTATCAAATTTGCAGATGACACAAAATTGGGTGGGATCGCTAATACCCTGGAAGACAGAAACAAACTCCAAAGTGATCTTGATAGACTGGAGCACTGGGCTGAAAACAACAGAATGAAATATAATAGGGATAAATGCCAAGTTCTACACCTAGGAAGAAGAAACCAAATGCGCAGTTAGAAGATGGGGGATACTTGGCTCAGCAATCCCACAAGCGAGAAGGATCTTGGAATTGTTGTAGATCACAAGCTGAATATGAGCCAACAGTGTGATGTAGCTGCAAAAAAAGCAAATGCTATTTTGGTCTGCATTAATAGAAGTATAGCTTCCAAATCACGTGAGGTACTGGTTCCCCTCAATTTGGCACTGGTTAGGCCCATCTTGAGTATTGCGTGCAGTTCTGGGCACCACACTTCAAGAAAGATGTAGACAAACTGGAGCATGTTCAGAGGAGGGCAACGAGGATGATTAGGGGTTTGGAAACAAAGCCCTATGAGGAGAGACATGTTTAGCCTGGAGAAGAGAAGACTGAGGGGAGACATGATAGCACTCTTCAAATACTTGAAAGGTTGTCACACAGAGGAGGGCCAGGATCTCTTCTCGATCAACCCAGAATGCAGGACACAGAATGATGGGCTCAAGTTACAGGAAAACAGATGCCGGCTGGACATCAGGAAAAACTTCCTGACTGTTAGAGGAGTATGACAATGGAACCAATGACCTAGGGAGCTGGTGGGCTCTCCCACATTGGAGGCATTCAAGAGGCAACTGGACAATAATCTGTCAGTATGCTTTAAGATGGATTTCTGCATTGAGCAGGGGGTTGGACCTTTTAGGTCCCTTCCAACTCTACTATTCTATGATTCTATACTGCCACAGGCATATATGTACTGTTACAATTAAATAACCAGTTGGCAAATAACATTCAGAATAATAATGTCATGGGATGAGGTGTCCTAGCTTAATCATTGGTGTGAATTCTAAGCACCTTTGATCAATGTTAAATCCTAAGGTTTGGCAGGACTTACTGCTCCCTCCCACCAAACTCTTTCTAAACTTGATTTATATTTTACTTTCTAGTACCTGATTTGAAGAGGCAATTCAAGCTTATCTACTGTAAGAGCAGAAGCAGAAAAAGGTGCACATTAGAAGCTTTTCTTTAAAATACACAGAACATGTGGTTTCAGTCATTTAGATAAAAACAACAATGCATTTCATACTGCAGTTTTAGAGTTCCAGAAGTGCATTTTTGAAAGATGAAATTTAGTCAAGCAGCAGGTCAGACAAGCAACTTCTGATTTCCATTGGCATGCAGTCAGAACTAGGTAATTCTTGACTGTTCCTTAAAAGGGTATGGAATAGGCTGCACATAAAGAGTCCATGTACTATACAGAACAACTAAGGTTCTTTCTCTTGAGTAACCCCTACAGAATTTGCCATTTGCCTTTTGTTTATACACAGGGATATCTGGTAACTTGACACAAGAGGGCAGGGCTCCTGCAGCTTTAACTGTTGTGATGAAGAGGGGATTTCATCAGGTGCTGCATTCATACAAATGACACCTGCTGAAATTCCCTTTTCTATACAACTGTCTTAATTGGTGGCCGGTCATGTCAAGGTGGGCCCGCCTTGGGGACTGGGCATGTTAGGGTGGGCATGACTCCTCAAGGGCGGCCATATTGTCTTTGTTTTTTGTTTCCAAAACATGGTCACCCTACCTACTTTGCTGCCTCCATTGCATCCTCAAGCACCCATTCAACTGAACTTTTCTAAGTGGTATTGGAACCCTTGGAGGCAGAGGTTTGCCAAACATTTTTAAGACAAACTTGCTCACCTCTATGCTGATTTGAACACCACTATTGACACAGTGCCTGTTTCAGTTTCCGTTTCTGTTCAGGTCACTGCTACTCAAAATGTGAACATGCAAAGAAACACTATCTCTGTGCCTCTGTTGCATCCTCTCTATATGCTGCCAAGTGAAGCTTTCTAGGGTTGTTTGAGGCTCATTAGTACATGCTTGCTCCAAGTGAGGAAAACAAAAGGGAGCATGAACTTGCATAAAGGCGATGCAGGCAGCCAATGAGCTTCATCAGATGGGGGGAAATCACCGTTCCCTTCCGCTGCTTCTCCGCCCTCACTTCTGTCGCACAAAATGCCAGCGGGCATTTTTATTGCACTGCTTTTCCTGCACACAGCAGGAGATTGCTGCAAGTTCCATTTTTAAAAATAAATTGGACTTACCGGGGTCTTTTTTTGTCATCAGAAGAAGGCCAGAAAGAGTGCAAGATGAATGAGAGGTGGATGGCGTCATGAAGAGGACCTGTGACAATCCATGAGAGCCCAGTAATGAGCATGCTATAAAATGCTTGTCTGACGATCCCCAAGAACACATGCAAAAAAGCACTTTGAAAGGCATATTGCTAACAATATCAAGGCCAACAAGAATATATATATATATATATATATATATATATCAGGAAACCAGCTCGGGAGCAATTAAACTGTTGGATGACAATGGAGTTAAATCAGTAGTAAAGGAGGACGAAGACAGAAACTAACCAACTTCTTCACATCAGTCTTCACTGCAGAAGATATGGGACAGATCCCTGTGCCTGAACAAATGTTTTCAGTAAGGGAATCTGAGGAACTGAGGCAAATAGCTGTAACAAAAGATGAAGTTCTCAACCTTATTGTGTCCTGAAAGCTGCTGCTGCTAAAAGCTGTTACTGGGCCTGGAAAGGTGTGGCCTGTTTGCCTGATTGCTCTCAGCAACTGAGTGGGTAGGGAGATTCTTTCCTCCTGACTTTTAGCTGAGCAGAGCTGAGAAGAGAAGCTGCCCCAGCTGGACTAGAAGGTACATAAGGAAGAGAGCTCCCAGAGAATGAGTGATAAGAGGGAGAGCAAACAGGAGTTTGTCAGGGGGAGTTTGGCAGGGGAGGTCAAGGGGGAGGACCTTAACAAAATTCCTACACAATCAGAAGGCAGAAACAAAACAGAAATGGAGACTATGGACAGAAAGGAATCTCTTGTGGTGGTGACCTGCAATGTGCGTGCAATTTTTGTGTTCCTGCCTGAGATCAACATGGCCGTACACCTGCAACAAGTGCAAGCTCGTTGCACTATTGGAAGAAAAAGTGAAAGTACTTGAGCAGCGAGTGTCCACCACCCTCCAAGGAATAAGAGAAGGCAAAGAGTTGTTAGAGAGAACAGTGGAACTGCAACAGGAACAAGAAGCGCAAGAGATTGAAGAGCAACAGCAAGTCGAAGCAGAAGTGGAGAATGCTGAGATGAGGAAAGCCAATGAAGAGGAAACGCCTTGGAAAAGGGTGACAGTTAGGAGCGGAAGAACCAGAAGACCCTCTGCACCAGTGGAACCATTAGAGTTAGGCAACCACTTTCAGCTACTGGAGGAGGAGACTGGAGGACAGCCTGCAGAGGAAGAATTGTAGGGGACCCCATGCAACAGTGAGTAAGAGGCACAAGGTCAGTCAACCAAGAAGAAGAGTAGAGTAGTCATTGTGGGAGACTCCCTGCTGCATGGGATTGGAACCCAAGTATGTCACGAAGACCCATGGACTCACCAGGTCTGCTTTCTCCCTGAAGCACAGATTAGAGATGTGACTGAAGGGTTGCCAAAGCTCATCAAGCCCACTGACACATATCCTTTTCTTCTCATCCATGGGGGAACAAATGATATTGCCAAAAGGAGCTATGAAAAAATCATGTCAAACTTTGAAACTCTGGAAAGGAAACTCAAGAACTTTGAGGGCCAGATAGTTTTCTCATCCATCATCCCAGTTCTTGGAAGAGGATTAGAATGGGAAAGAAAAATACTCCGGGCGAACAACTGGCTACGAAGGTGGTGCTGATGTGAGGGATTCAGATTCTGGGACCACGGGCTACACTACTTGGAAGATGGACTGCTGGCAAGGGAAGGGTTGCACCTCAAAAGGGCTGGGAAGAATGTGTTCAGCCACAGCATGAAGAACTTCATCAAGAGGGCTTTAAACTGAATCCTACGGGGGGCGGGAGACGTTAAATTTTAGGCAACAATGGATGGAGGCTTATGCATCATAACAGAGAAGACAGACTATAAAGCAATGTCTTCAATGTCTATATACTAATGCCCAGAGTATGGGAAACAAACATAATAAACTTGAACTCTCAATACGTGAAGACAAATACAACTTGATAGGTATAACGGAAAGTTGGGGGGATGACTCCCATGACTGGAATATAGCAATTGAAGGATATAACTTGTTCAAAAAGAACAGAAGAAATAGAAAGGGAGGTAGAGTCACACTTTATGTTAAAATACTTATCTCTACATAGAAATACAAGAGGATGAGCCTAGGAGCCCCATCGATAGCATCTGGATTAAAATAAACGGGGAAAGGAATAAAAGGAGCATGATAGTCGGAGTCTACTACTGACCACCCAATCAAGCAGAAGATGAGGACGAAACTTTTGAAAAGCAAATTGCCAGTGTTTCAATGAAATCTGATGTAGTAGTAATGGGGGACTTCAATTACCCCGATAATTGAATTACCCCGATAATTAGGAGAAAAAATCCCTGATAATTGGGAGAAAAAATCTGCCAAAAGTGGCACCTCCAAGAAATTCCTGACATGCGTGGCTGATAACTTTCCCCTACAGAAAGAAGAGGAAGGAACTAGACGGCTATCCTTGACTTGGTACTGACAAATAAGGAAGACTTAGTGGATAAAGTGGCAGTTACAGGAACTCGGGAAAAGTGACCACGTCATACCTGAGTTCTTGATTTCAAAGGAAGCAAAAGCGGAGTGTAGCCAAACGCGTACTCTGGATTTCAGGAAAGCCAATTTTAATTAACTCAGAACTTTGATAAGTAAGGTCCCATGGCAAGTGACCCTAATGAGAAAAGGAGTCCAAGTTGGGTGGGAGTTTTTGAAAAAGGAAATTTTAAAGGCACAAATACAAACAATTCCAACAAGGAAAAAAGTTAGAAGACAACAGAAGAAACCAATGTGGCTCCACAAAAAGCTTAGAGATGACCTAAAAAGAAAAAAAGGATACATATAGGAAATGGAAGGAAGGCCAGGCTACAAAAGAAGAGTACAAACAAGTAGCACAGAAGTGCTGGAATGGTATCAGAAAGGCGAATGCTGAGAAGGAGCTGAGGCTAGGGAGGGATGCTAAAGGCAATAAAAAGGCTTTCTTCAGTTATGGGAATAGTAAAAGACAGAGGAAAGAAATGGTGGCTCTACTGCTTAATGTGGATGTCAAATTGGTAACAGATGACAAAGAAAAGGCCAAAGTGCTCAGTTCCTACTTTGTTTCAGTCTTCTCCCAAATGCAGGTCTATGACCTCCCACCCCTGGAAAAAGTGAACTCCAAGTTGAAGGGGCAGGATTGCAGTTTGAGAGTGATAAACAAATGGTCAAGGAACACCTACTTTCTTTGAACGAGTTCAAATCTCCAGGGCCTGACAAACTGCGTTCTAGAGTAATAAAGGAGCTGGCAGAAGAACTCTCAGAACCACTGTCTATTATCTTTGTGAAATCATGGAAGATGAGTGAAGTGCCGGACAACTGGAGGAGGGCTAATGTTGTCCCTATCTTCAAAAAGAGCAAAAAGGAGGAACCTGGGAACTACAGACCAGTCAGTCTGACATCCATCCCTGGGAAAATTTTGGAGCAGATTATAAACAAGGCAATCTGTGAACACCTTGAAAACAATGCAGTGATTTCTAGAAGCCAGCATGGATTTGTCAAGAACAAATCTTGTCAGACTAATCTGAACTCATTTTTTGATCGGGTAACCTCCCTTGTGGACTGTGGGAATGCTGTGGATATAGTATATCTTGACTTCAGCAAAAGTTTTTGACAAAGTGCCCCACGACATTCTGATTGCCAAACTAGTGAAAAGTGGGCTAGATGGAACAACTATTAGGTAGATCCACAGTTGGCTACAGAATTGGACTCAAAGAGTGCTTATCAATGGTACCTTTTCACACTGGGGGGAGGTAACGAGCGGGGTACCACAAGGCTCAGTCATGGGCCCAGTGCTCTTCAACATTTTCATTAATGATTTGGACGAGGAGGTGCAGGGAATGCTTATCAAATTTGCAGATGACACAAAATTGGGTGGGATCGCTAATACCCTGGAAGACAAGAAACAAAGTTCAAAGTGATCTTGATAGACTGGAGTGCTAGGCTGAAAACAATAGAATGAAATCTAATAGGGATAAATGCCAAGTTCTACACCTAGGAAAAAGAAACCAAATGCACAGTTACAAGGTGGGGGATACTTGGCTCAGCAATACGACAAGCGAGAAGGATCTTGGAATTGTTGTAGATCACAAGCTGAATATGAGCCAACAGTGTGATGTGGCTGCAAAAAACAAATGCTATTTTGGTCTGCATTAATAGAAGTATAGCTTCCAAATCACGTGAGGTACTGGTTCCCCTCTATTCGGCACTGGTTAGGCCTCATCTTATTGTACACACCTTATGTACAATAAGACACAAGAACTATGCGGTCAATTACCTGATCGAGCGCTGGGGAAATGCTAGTCTTCTCCACCCTGCCAATGGGGTTCTTAGGCCCTAGTATGCTTTTTCCCCTGCATCCATCGGGGTTTGAAAGGGCCAGGGAGGTGGGAGAGGCATGGGGAAGTGCACTTTCCAGGCCTCAGAAAAATGCACAGATTCTCCTGGCCATCCCTTTAGCATGGCTGAGGGACACTGCACACTTTCCAGTTGCCCTGAAAATGCCACTTTCCCATGCCTCTCCCCCCTCCCTTGCCCATTGGGGCTGAAAGGGTCTCTTAACACTCTTCATTAAGAGGTCCTTTCAGGCCCGGATGGACACAGTGGGGAAGGAGGGAAAGCGCACATCCAAGGCATCCGGAAATTGCACAATTTCTCCAGCATGCTTGGCCGCTCACAATGCCAAGCACTCGCCAGGCTGGCTCAGCCAAAGGAGGGCTGAGCGGGGAGGGAGGAAACAGCTAGCTGGGATTGGGATGTGATTACTGCCTCTATGCAAGAGGGAATGGTCCCAGGTTGCCTGAAAGAGGTGGTGGTGAGACCACTACTGAAGAAATCCTCCCTGCACCAAGAAGGACTTAACAACTTTAGGCCAGTAGAAAATGTTCCTTTCCTGGGCAAGGTCCTTGAGTTGCCAACCAGTTCCAGATGTTCTTGAATGAGACTTATTATCTGGATCCATTTCAGTTAGGATTCAGGCTGGGGTTTGGCATGGAAATAATCTTGATTGCCCTGAACAATGACCTATATCAGGAAAGGGACAAGGGGAGTGTGACCTTGTTGGTTCTCCTTGATCTCTTGGCATCCTTGATATTATCACCAATGGTATCATCACCTTCTGGAGTGATTGTCTGAGTTGAGAGTAGGAGAGTGAGTGCATTGCAGTGGTCTTGCTCCTTCTTATTGTTGTCTCCAGAAGGTGGTGCTTGGAGGATATTGCTTGGCCCCATGGATTCTCCAATATGGGGTTCCTCAGTTTTGCCCTCTCCCCTCAATGCTATTTTACATCTACATGAAACTGTTAAGTGGGGTCATCAGAGAGTTTGGAGTGTGCTGTCATTACTATGCTGATGACACACAGGTCTATTTCTCTTTTTCATCTTCATCAGATGAAGTTGTGGATGTGCTAGATCAGAGCCTGGGTGTGACAATGGATTTGATAAGGGCTAATAATCCAGACATGGCTGAGCTGTGATTAGTGGGTTGTTCTTCTGACTGGATGGAGGATGCTCATTCTGATCTGGATGGGGCTGCACTCCTCCTGAAAGAGCAGGGTTGTAACTTGTGAGTTCTCCTGTGGCACAGAGGCCTCAGTGGCACAGAGTGTGTTCTACCAACTTTGGTTGATGGCCCAGCCCTGCCCCTATCTGAACAGGGATTGACACGCAGGGCCCCACATTACATGGTGGAAACAGCACCAGATGTTTTAATAATGAAGAACAAGTACTTTATGATACATCCTTGAGAAATACTGAACAAGTACAAAGTTACATCCTTGAGTAATACTGCGGAGTCAGGAGATTCTCTCAATTTTTCGATAAAAAGCAATTTCTGCTAGAACTGGACATGATGTATTATCAACAAAGAGCACCTCAAACACCCCTTTGAAGTCATAGGCCTCAACAAGGCAGAAGAGTATAAAAACCCTTGGCTTGCCAGCAGTTAGGAGGGTCATGTTTTTTGGACAAGTACCCTCCCTCCATTCATTGTACATGTTCAGTGATTTCCTGGCCAGATTTCAGTTACATAGATGTGAGTACGTTTTGGGTGAATCTTGTGGGTGAGATCTGTCATTCAGGGCATTGATAGGGAGCATCTTCTTTGCCTTGTCATACTTCACATATTGGTTTTTGGGTTATACAACCAATTGAGGAGCATGGGAAGGTGTCTCATTGGTGTGCATTGGGCTTGCCACTGGGCAAGTGTGATCCAAAGAGCTCCATATCCCAAGACTTTGTTGGCCGGAATTGTGTAATCCAAACAGAGGCTAACTTTATATTTAGTCAAATAAAACACCACAGTTGGGTAACTAAACTTTTGACTAGGGGGTGTAGGAATTCTTGTTTTCAGAGTGTGCGTGGGACACGCTGAGAATATTTGTAATGTTGGGAAACTAAGTCTGTAGCCAGAGAGTGTGTGCAACTCTTTGAGAATATTTGTAAATGTTTTCTCTGATTTATTTTATTCATTGCTATTTCCCTTCCCCATTTCCCTAAATAAATCCTTTGCCTGCTTTACAAACTGGTTGCATTTCCTGACTCTTTCCCAAGCCAAACCTGCCTTTAGTAGTAATCCATGTTAGAATACTGCAATTTGCTCTCTACAGAGCTGCCGTTGAAGATGGTTTGAAAGCTGAAGCTTGTGTAAAATATGACAGCCAGATTGATAGCAAGGACCAAAAAATCTTAACATATAAAACCTATTGTTGTGGGAAATAGTTTTATACTCTTTTTATAAATGTTGTTATGTTGTATTTTTAGGGATATAATTTTTGTAAACCACCCAGAGAGCTTTTGCTATTGGGCAGTATAGAAATGTAATAAATGAATAAATTAATGAATAACAATCACTCCTCCCTCTCTGCTTTAAGTGAAAGAATCTATGCCTCAGGATCACACTCCGAATGGGAATCTCATACCACTCATATGATCAAGTCTCATTCCACTCAGTCTTTCTACACATCATCCTTTTTGGAAGACAGTGTAAATTGCAGATGGGAGTTTCCATCCAGCAGCCACAGAAAAGAACAACCAGATATACTTCACCTCCCAGACAGTCCAAAAGAAGACATTAGTAGTTAATCTCTCCAGCAGAACACTCTCCCCTGCTGAGCAACTTGTTTTGGATAAAGGACTTTATTTTGTACGCACTCCCCAACATGATCCAGTACAAACCAGATTAGACCTTTCCCGGTTCTTTCGTGACATAAAACTACAGCATTACTTTAGGTCTAACGTGTACACATTTACAGACACAAGAACACTTTTTAGACCACCTTCGAAATTTATGCAAGTCTTCGAAAGAATGGTGCTACAAGACCTTGAGAAGACAGGAAAAACAGCAGCGCGTCCATGGCATAACATCAGTCATGAGGAAAGGAAGATTCCGCTGGATTTATCTCAAGACTCCTCCATAGTTTCAGGCCTGGTTTTGGTACGGAAACAGCCTTGGTCGCCCTGTATGATGACCTATGTTGGGAGAAAGACAGGGGGAGTGTGACTGTTGATTCTCCTTGATCTCTCAGCGGCTTTCGATACCATCGACCATGGTATCCTTCTGGGACGACTGGCTGAGTTGGGAGTGGGAGGCACTGCATTGCAGTGGTTCCGCTCCTACTTGGGGGGTTGGCTCCAGAAGGTGGTGCTTGGGGAACATTGCTCGGCCCTGTGGATTCTCCAGTATGGGGTTCTGCAGGGGTCAGTTTTGTCCCCCATGCTTTTCAACATCTACATGAAACCGTTGAGTGCAGTCATCCAGAGTTTTGGAGTGCGTTGTCATCAGTACGCTGATGACACGCAGCTCTATTTCTCCTTTTCATCTTCATCAGGTGAGGCTGTGGATGTGCTGAACCAGTGCCTGGCTGCGACAATGGACTGGATGAGGGCTAATAAACTGAAACTCAATCCAGACAAGACTGAGATGCTGTTAGTGGGTGGTTCCGCTGACCGGATGGAGGGTGTTCAACCTGTTCTGGATGGGGTTGCACTCCCCTTGAAGGAGTGGGTTCGTAGCTTGGGGGTTCTCCTAGAACCATCTCTGTCACTTGAGGCTCAGGTGGCCTCAGTGGCACGGAGTGCCTTCTACCAACTTCAGTTGGTGGCCCAGCTACGTCCCTATCTGGACAGGGATAATCTGGCTTCAGTTGTCCATGCTCTGGTAACCTCCAAGTTAGATTACTGCAATGCACTCTACGTGGGGCTGCCTTTGAAGGTGGTTCGAAAGCTGCAGCTTGTGCAAAATGCAGCGGCCAGATTGATAACTGGAACCAGTAGGTTCGAACATATAAGACCTACTCTGGCCTGCTTGCATTGGCTGCCTGTATGTTTCCGAGCCCGGTTCAAGGTGCTGGTTTTAACCTATAAAGCCTTACACGGATTGGGACCACAATACCTGATGGAACGTCTTTCCCGACATGAACCTACCCGAACACTACGTTCAACATCTAAGGCCCTCCTCCGAGTGCCTCCTCCGAGGGAAGCTCGGAGGTCAGCAACAAGAGAGAGGGCCTTCTCTGTGGTGGCTCCCCAATTGTGGAACAATCTCCCCGACGAGGCCCGCCTGGCGCCAACATTGTTATCTTTTCGGCGCCAGGTCAAGACTTTCCTCTTCTCTCAGGCATTTGGCAATATCTGAGGAGCTTGGGTTTGTTTTGTTTTGTTTTTGTAGCTTTTTGAAGTGTTGAAGTGGTTTTTAAATGTACAGATTGTGTGTATGTTGTATGTTTTTGCTGTTTTAATTTTTGTATATTGTTTTTAATTGTTTTTAATCCTATGTAAACCGCCCAGAGAGCTTCGGCTATGGGGCGGTATACAAATGTAATAAATAAATAAATAAATATAAATAAATAAATAGTCATCAAAGAAGCTGACAAAGGGGGAGCCATCGTAATTCAAGACAGCACTGACTACAAACAAGAGATCATTCAACAATTAGTAGACATATTGTCATATCAGGTATGTAAAAGTGATCCCACCACTGTTATTACTAGGGTGATAAAATACACCCTGGATGTCCAGCCTGGGATATATAACAGAAGGTGAATATGGGTTCTTGTATGAAACTAACCCCAGAATTCCAGTTTTCTATACATTGCCAAAAATTCATAAGGGAGTCACACACACACACACACACCTTCCTGGTAGGCCCATAGTATCAGGTTGCAATTCTGTACTGGAACCACTTTCACAGTATGTTGACTTCTTTTTAAAACCTTTCCTATGTACGAGATTCCTCTGATTTCATAAACAAATATAATCTATTAGTATACAGGAGGGAGATATTCTGATGACAATGGATGTCAGATCTTTATACACCAATATACGCCCTAACTGTCATACAACATACATTGTATAAGAGAATAGAAAAACATCCCCACCCAATTTCTCCCTTGCAGAAATCGCTCTGTGCCATAACTATTTCCAATTCAACAACAGATTTTACTGGCAAATCAAGGGGGTTGCCATGGGATGTTCCATGGCCCCAGAGGTCGTCAATTTGTATATGGCAGAATATGAAAAGGATTTTTTTTTCATCAGAGGGCCAATATGCAAAACATCTTCTGGTATGGCTGAGTTATACTGATGAAGTATTCAGCATTTGGTGGGGAAAGGGGGAGGACTTTCAACAATTTATAATGTGGGTAAACTCTAAGAATGGAAATATTAAATCTGACATTCACTATAACACCCAAGAAATTCATTTCTTAGACCTAAAAGTAAAGGAGGGGGAACGTCTCATTACCTCTATTTTTAGAAAACCCACTGATGTCTCCAGATATCTCAGCTACAATAGCTCTTTTTTCTGCTCTTTATGGAATATCTTTCCATATGGACAGTTTCTAAGACTCAAACGCAACTGTTCCAAGTAAGAGAAAAAGGGCATCCCGATGCTATAATCAGACAAGGCTTCAAAAAAGCAGAAAATAAGTCATGGATAGAGCTGTTAACAAAAAAGAACACGACACCTTCAGACCGAATCAATTGTTTAACATACAATTGCATAACAAAACATCTGCAAGGGAGCATAAGAAAACATTGGCACGTAGTCCACCATATTCCTGGGTGCCAGCAGAAACCTATGGTCGCTTTAAAAAAAAACCAGAAACATAAGAAATGTATTGACTAGGAGAACATGAGAGAAGTTAATCCAACATTTTACCCGGGGCCACCATGCCTAGGGTCACCATTCATGTGGGCACTGCTGCTTTTGCAAATAGACCTCTAAAGTCACAGTATTCATGAATCCCTCAGACCAGCAGAGCCATTCTCTGAGGCATTTCACCACCTGCAGCCCTGCCTTTGTCATTTATGCCCCTGAAGATCTATGTAGGCAAAACAATCAGGCCTAGAAGAGCACCTCAGCAACTTAAGAAACGACTAGCAAACCATTTTACAGAGAAACGCCATTCCTTTGCAGATCTTGGGCATTTGACAAACTGCTACTCAGGAAATAAAATGGATTTTGAAATTAAAAACTCTGAATCCGAGTGGCTTGAATGAAGAGCTTGAATTTTTGGCACTACTGTGACTCAGCAATTACTTTCAAATCCCCCCCCCCCCCACACACACACACACAATAGCAGCAGTGTCTTATCGGAGCCACATAGAAACACCTGGTAGAGTAAAAAAAAATAATGAACAAGGATATAAGGAGGGCCTTAAAATTATGTTCTTTCCAGTCACCATTGAGGCAATTATCTTGCTAGAGAGAATCCTGCAGACATCTCCTAATGAGTAAGAATTTGTATCTCATACCTTTGAGAAAATGATTTTTATGTGATTTTATCATTATATATGTGTATATTTATATAATTATCAGGTATAATTAATTAAAACTTTTCATAGACAAACTTATTTTAATGGAATGTGTTGTATCTTATTGTATGTTAATGTTGCAGCCCCCTGATGTGTCAGGCTTTGTAACAAAAACGTTTGCAGCCTGAGAATTCGTTTCATATTTTTAAATGTGCCTGAAAACCTGCATATGCATTTTCTCTCTTTATTACACATTTTTTGAACTGTATATCCTTGGTTTGGGCCCAAGAAATCCCTTCTTCTTCTTCTTCTTCTTCTTCTTCTTCTTCTTCTTCTTCGGTTAAAGCCCCAAATAATAATTTGCTTCCCGTTATCTCAAACATTGCAACACAATGGATTTGTCTCGCATCTAGACAAATTCACAAAGCAAACCTCCAATTTTATTTCATTAAGAAATACCCCTATGACTAATTGGCTCCCATGCTACATTGATTAGGCTCCTCATTTAAGTCTATTTACATTACAGTTTTAATGCACCTAGAATGTGATATTTCTATAAAATAGATAAATACTGTATTTACAGTAGAACTGCAAAATAAATTAAACATTAGTTTTGGAGATCATTTTCTCCAATAGATTCATCATTCTTTCTTGCAGTTGCAGACTTTGAACTTGGATGATGTTCTGCTGGTCCAGAATCCTTCGCACTTCTCTACAGGTTTCTTCCATAGCCCTGCTCAGCTTCTTCTGTTCTTCCAGCATTGCTTCCATTAACTTTAGTTTCTTCTTTTGAAAGTTACAGTTTTGCATTTTTCTTTTCTTTACAGGTCTCTCTTCAGTTCTGAAATGCAAATGTTTTGGCATTAAATCTGCTGTTGTCAGGAACCCAATGTCATACATTTTCTCTTAGGAAGTTGGTTGTGTAATGTCTAGTGTTCACCTGGACTGGACAAAAGCAATGCAATCAGCATAAAACCTGGATTGCATTTCAAAAGCTGGATCTAAAAACACGTCCTTTCCTACAGAAAGGTTTACTGTACACAACAATATTCCTCAGATTTAATTCACAAGCTATTGCATTTTCCTCCGCTCTCTCCTCCACTACACTGCTTTCCCATACCCCCCCTTCACACACGTGCATGTAGATGCATACAAATAACACAAAAGTGTTATTTTCCTCTTTTAAAAAAAATTCTAGCATCCTACAGACCAAAATGCCGCGAGGTGGTATATCTCTAGCCTTGGCTAAATAGATAGTATGCTCCCCACTAAAAACTATTAAGACACAACTTTACCTTGTAGTCATACGCAATCTTTTTGTACTCATGGTATATCTACCTACCTAGGTGCACACTTCGCACATCTGGCCCGTGCCATTACGTATTTCTGAGTATCTGAGGTGCCATAAGTCTCACATGGGAAATTGTCTACACCCCTGCCACTCAAGACTCCAAGTCTCATTGTCCTATTTGAAAGCAACGCTGTATAAAATTTCCAGAGGCATAAGCCATGTTAATCTGTTACAACAAAAGGAATGAGTCTCTTATGGCACCACTGGGCAAAATCCTTTTTAAAAAAATCCTCCACAACTACCAGCATTCCCCATCCAGCATGGCTGAGGAATGATGGGAGTTGTAAGATTCCCCCCCCCCCCATCTAAACCTATGTAGGATATTTCCCTTAAAGACTTATCATGATATAAGCCTTCATGGACTAGAGGCTACTTCAGATCTCATAGCCTCAATTATCTGGTTATATATATATATATATATATATGGAGAGAGAGGGGGAGGGTCAAGAGGCTGGTGTAAAGTGGCACAAGAGCAAAGCAACAAGGAGGCTCTGCATCCACTGTGGATGCAGGAAGTCTAAAAGTAAAATGTATAAGGAAGATAGAAAGGCTGTTAAATGATATCAGCAGTCACAGTTTGGAATGCCTCAAGATGAAAGTTACTTAGGAGAACAGGATATGGACAGCCATCTGCCAGGGATGCTTTAGGGTAGATTCCTGCATTGAGCAGGGGGTTGGACTCGATGGCCTTATAGGCCCCTTCCAACTCTATTATTCTATGATTTTATGATATCTGGGATTTACAGTTGGTTCCAATAGAACAAACAAAAGACCCTGATACATTTGACAAACAGGGAAAATACTGACAACTCTTAGAGCTCCATCACAACAGCATTTTATCACACTCTCATCATGCCTGGTTTGCTGTTTTGCAGCGTGGTACTCACATGAAGCCGTGCCTGTCCTGCAGTTACCTGCCTCTTCCCCTCCATTTTTCATGTTTTCCTAGAGCAGGGAAAGTCTGCTTTATTTCCTCCATGCAGAATTAAAGCACTCTCCTGCTTCAATCCTCGCACTATGTCCTTTCTTGGGGGCATGGGCTTTGAACGTGGGCTTGTTGATGAAAGAAGAGGGCAGAGCAGTTCTCCTCCTCCAGCACACCGTGTTGAACGAACGGGCTTGTGCAGAGCCAGTTGAATGGGCTTTTGCTGCTCCAACCCCACCCACCTTGTCTCCTTGCCTGCAGAAACATCGCCCAGCTGATTAAACATTGAATCGGTAAAATGTTAGACAACAAAGTGAGGGTGGAAGGCTCCTATGTCCATCACCCGGCAAGAACCAATGAACTGGCGGGAGAAGGAAGAGGCGCAGGTCAGGCGGGCGCAATAACAGGAGAGCAAACAAGTGAAAAGAAAGTCTCCCAGTACAGTGACAATCGTGAAAGGGACCAGCAGTTCCTGCGCTAATGAAATGGAGGTCAAAATTGTGGGTGCATTCCAGCAAAAAAAGTAGGTGTGACGGAGCTCTTAGTCCCAATGTCTTAATCTGGAGGATAATTCGTAAGCATTATATCAATCATACTTTTGTTTTTTCTCCGAAGGAATTTTTATTTATTTATTTATTTATTTCTAAGATGTATTTAGTCACACTATAGCTAATAGCACTCAGGGCAACATACAATAAATACAAATAAAATCCACACAAATCAAACACAATAAATTAAAAATAGTAATCAAAAGCAGAAAAGGCTAAAATAGGCATTTATTTATTTATTTATTTACTGCATTTGTATATCGCCCCATAGCCGAAGCTCTCTGAGCGGTTTACATAGGATTAAAACAATTAAAAACAATATACAAAAGTTAAAACAGCAAAAGCATGCAATATACACATACATTTAAAACCACTATAATAACTTTAAAAAGCTATAAACCTAAAAACAAAATCTAAAATCAAGGAGACAAAACTATCTAAAAACACAAAATAGCAGCAGAAATATAAGAGGATTAAAAGGCCTAAGATAATAAAATGTTCTTTTCTTGGCCCTGGAGATTTGCAAAAAGAACAAGAGAAAAAAGAGAAAGAAGGAAAAGAAGGGATTGAAATTGGAATATCTTTCTTGTTTGGATTTAAGGAATGTTTAGCTGGAGAGAAATTGTGGAAGTTTAAATACATATATATATATATATATATATATATCAATAGAATAAGCTTAATGATACTTAAAAAAGATGATTGGATGATGGAGATATGGGAACAGGGAGAGAGGGGAAGGGGTTGGAAAAAAAATAATTATGCTAATAATGAAAGAAAAGATAATATCTATGTGTAAATCTTTTTATAAACTGAGTGGTCTATCTGTGAATTCAACCGATAAGAAAAGTCTTACTTAAAAGAAAGAGGAAAAATTGATGCAAAAACTTTTTAGGGGGGGGGGGATTTTGCTAATTGCTTTTGTGCAGGAGAAAATAGGGTTATACATCTTTGTGGTGGAGAAAACTGGGAGTCCATTTTAATGTTGTATGTTTTTGCTTGTTTTTCATGTTTTTCATGTTTGTTTGTTTTTAAATCTATTAGTGTTCAGAAACAATAAAAATTTAAATCCCAAATAAAAAGAAGTTGATGTACATGTTCTGTCTTCATCTTTCCCAGCTTCATAAAATATATAATCTCATCTAAAGGAACATAGTCTGCTGGAAACTGTATTATATTAGGGTTGAATTTTCGGCTATTATGTTCTTCTTTGAGGTGGTAATTTCCAGTTCCACACAGTCCTCTTAAAATTTCTTTTAGATAAAATGTCTGAAGAAAATAGAAAGCTCTTTCTCACTGCATAACCTCTTGAATACAGCATTCAAACTTTCTGATACAGTAGTAGTAATGTCACTGGTTTCCTTATAAATCCCTCTTTTTCCCAAGAGCCATCTGCCAGAATTTGGCACAATAATTTTTCTCAGCTTCTGATCAGAATAACTGAGGAAGCTTGCTCTCCACTGTACCTTCAATTTCCCCAGCAATTTCAGAAATTGGTCTTCACTCTCACTGTCTGACAGCTGAAGAATATTGTTTGTGTAAACTTTCCTATCGGCTTTCCCTCCTCTATGTGTTGAGACCCAGAATTCCACATCCTTTAAAATAGGGTTCCAGCAAAGCACATGTGTACAGCCTGGTATAGCTTTCTCTACAGCATTCTCTGTATGTGACTATTACAGTTGAACCATTATTGATCTTGGGCACACTTTTTGCTATTAATAATAATAAAAAATCTCATGCACATCTGTTGTGCGCTTATCCTGCATCAGTACGACCAAAGGGATTGCTGGGTTCTCCTCAAAGAAAGCACACTGGAAAATTACGGGGGATACATAGAAGTCTCCTAGTTGAAAAGTTGTGTCATAAGACAAAAGTGTGGTTGGCATTATTACCTCTTCAAATATGCTAATAATCTCGGGAAGGCCCAAAGTTACAGTCACATCAGGGACAAGGGTATACTATAGTGATACATAAACCCTTCCAGAGCCTAGTGAAGCTCATAAACACCATACATATTATCATGACTGTTTCTGGTTTTTTGTTTCTCATATTTTAGTTTGTTTTGTGTCTTTAGGTAGCATTACTGTCATATGTTCAGGTGAAGCTATTGTTTGTTGTTGCTATTTTACATTGGTAAACTTTGCATAGGCCAAAATGTTACTATTCTGACAGTACAGATGGCATGGTACATACGTGAGTTTTCAGGGTATATTTTTTTCATATTTCCATGAGGCACAGATGGTTCAAATCTATCATCCTGTCCAAGATAATGGACGATTACTTTCTCTACACTTCCATCAGGCACTTTGTGTATATATATATATATATATATATATATATATATATATATGGAACATGACTTTCTCTGCATTAATCAGCCTTTGAAAGTACATCTTTCTTACCAGAGGATTCCCCCCCCCCCCTTGGTAATAAATGCCTTCCTTTTTTAATCCATTTATAATGATCACACCTCCAGTCATCCTTTTTATGTTTTTGGCCTTCATAGCTATACACAAACAGCTGGCCACAGTTTGGCTTAGCAGCTGGGAGAGTTGATCTTTTGCCTGCTGCTGGGGTTTTCAAAACTCAAGAGCTTCATGTGTTGAAAGTTGCTCAAACTTACTCATGAACACTATACTCATGGTATAGAAAGTCTGTTCCACTATTCCTGCTGTGGGCAAGGAAGAAGACAATTACTTGCTCCCACTGAATCACTTCTAAAATGTAATTTCAGCTCACAGGTAATGTTGCCTTTTTGTTCTGAAACAAGAAGGGGACACCCTGTCTCTTTAGAAATCAGCAGACCTTTTAACAACTGCAGTCATCATCAAATTAAAGTTGTCTATTATTAAACCAGCCAAAGTTATATTTGTCTGATTAACTCTGAAAGGAATAGCAGCATGTCAGCTTTATCTTCCCCTGTGAGTAGAACGTGAGTAGACAGAGAGTAGAAAATTTAATTTATGGAAGGTTTTAAACTTGAACATTTTAGGCTATTTATTTTCATTTGATTCAAGATAGTACGTCAATTTCTTGACAAGGATGCATAGGAAAAAGGCGTTCTGACATTCCGAATAGCATATTGCCCAGAATAACCTTATTTAAAATCATAGATAATTTGCAGTCAGTTCCAATGTATGAATTTGGTTGATTTTGCCATTTTGGAAATTGGCGATCCAGGGCTTCTGAGTAGAAGAAGTAGCAAACAAGCAACAAACTCTGTTAGAAACTGTCTTTGCAGATCTGGCCAGACTGGACTATTTCCCAAAAGAGTTTGGAGTTGATTTGGTTCACTTGGAAGTTGCCATTCTGGGCAATTTGTGGAATACAGACTATGGCCCAGAATGGGTATCGAAACATGTTTTTTGTGAAGGTTTTGGAGATTATTATATCAGTCTCACCTAGTAATGTGTGACTGGTGAGTTTGGTTGACCTATCTCACTTGGAAGCTTCTGTTCCAGCCCATTTTGTGCAAAATAGACTATGGCCCGGAATGGCTATTGGAATATGGTTTTGTGTAGGGGTGTGCACGGACCCCTCGGATCAGATCCGGATCCAGATCGGGACCTCCAATTTTGTCCTGGATCAGATCGGGCCCGATCCCGATCCAAAAATCGGACATCCGATTTTTGGATCGGCTGCCATTTTTTATTTCCCCATAGACTTGCTTTGTGGGAAAGAAAGCTTTCCCCAATGCAAGTCTATGGGGAAAAAATGGCGGATGGAAGCAGATGGCCCCGGGGGGGTAAGCCCCCTCCCCCTGTTTACCTGCCGGGGGCGTCCACTCCCCTCCGCCACTGGCCACTACTGTGAGCAGGCATCGCGGACTGCCTGAGTAGCGCACCACCTGGCGCACTACCTAGGAGCAGGCTGCGAAGCCTGCTCGCAGTAGCGGCCAGCAGTGGAGGAGAGTGGACAGCCCTGGCAGGTAAGCCCCCTGCCCCGTTGTCTGCTTCCATTGGCGGGCGCCCGCTGGCGCCCGCCAATGGAAGCAGCAGCGGGCGCCAGCGGGTGCCCGCCGATCCTCCGATCCATTCCGATCTGGATTGGGTCCTTTCCAGATCAGATCGGATAGGATCAAACAATCCAGCGGGGTGATCAGAAATCGGATAATTGTATCCGATTTCCCCTGGATCGGATCCGGATCGTGGATCGGACCCGATCCAGTGCACACCCCTAGTTTTGTGAACGTTTTGAAGCTTATTATATCTGGCCCATCTATTCAGCTGTGACTGTTGGGTTTGGTTGAGTTGGCTCATTTGGAAACTACCGTTCTGGCCCATTTTGCCCAATATAGACTATGGCCCGGAACAGCTAACAGAATGTGGTTTTGATGGAAGTTTTGTGGCTTTTTGCATCCCTGCCATGGAGTTATGTGTGACTGGTGAGTTAGTTTGATTTCCCTCATTCGGAAGTGGCCTTTCCGGGCTATCCCTTTCTGTTCCGGATGTTGTTCTGGAAGTTATGTTAGGGTGCCCATCTGCCCAGATTTGCCCGGACATGCCTGGAAAATGGCAGTCTGGGTCTGGGGGGAAATGAGGATTCGGGGGCCAAATCTGGAAATTTAGCCCCCCCGAAAGGCCCGTTTCGGGCCTCTGCCTCCTCTTATGCCACTTCCGCACATGCTCCGGGCTCTTCAGGGCTTGTCACCATTGTGACAAGCCCCGAGGAGCATGGAGCATGCATGGAAGAGGCAGCAGAGGCCCAATTTTGGCACTTCCAGAATCGGGCATGGCGGCGGCACGAGCATGGTGGAGGAAGAAGCATGGTGGCGGCAGAAGCACGAGCATGGAGGAACAAGCGCAGTGGTGGCAGCACGAGTGCTGCCACAGCATGAGCCCAGCGGCAGCAGGAGGAGCACGATGGGCATGCAGATGAGTTATGGGGTGAAGGAGGTGTGGCATGTGCAAGCGTGCACCAGACCTGTGATTTTCCTCTTTCACCAGGATACCATTTAGATATCTCCCTTTCAAGTAAGCTTCTCTCAAAGTTACACAGGCGGAAGATATTAACTCTTCCTCACACACATTCCAATCAGTACATTTTCTCAGAGCTCCTTCCCTCTCCTACTGAATTGTCCTTTTTGGATTTATGCCCCCCATCTTCTATCTTCCTTTGATATTTTGCAGCACATGCTTCTTAAAGGCAATGGGATCATGGATTTAAAATATTATACCTTAACTGGCAAAGTGGAATTCAAGGCAATCTAGTGCCATTCCCATGCAGTGATAAACTGTAATTTAAAAAAGCAAAGAAACCTTTTAATCTGGCCAATGATCATTCCTGCCATTTTTAAAAAAGTCACCTATAGAAATAATAAGGGATTGGAAACTTTCTTCCAGATAATTGGAGTGTGGTGGGGGAGGGAATGTGTGAAGCTGAATTCTTCCCCTCCCCCCGTATGCCAAGAAATCTTTTGCATTTTTTTCATCTGTATTATGCTATGATTTTAGCATAGTGGATTGTGTGTGTGTGTGTGTGTGTGTGCATTGTGGGGTGGGGGTTACAAAACTTACAAAAAATACAGAGGGGTGTGAGTGAACTCAAAATATGTGTGCACAGAAATGTATCAAACATGAAAAAAAATATTAAAAGGAGTTGTTTTGTATAAAGCTTATTATTATTATTTCTATTTTTTTCATCAAGAACAACCAAAAAAGCCTTCATGGTTACTTTCAAAAACCTTTTTTGCCAAAAATGTATTATAACGTACATTTAATGCCGGGGGGGGGGGGGGGAATTGTTTGTACATTGAGACCTTTGCTGATTCCCTTTAGCTAAGTCTCCTCTTCCTTCATTTTCCATTTTATTGAGAACTTGGTCAATCATGCAGCATTGCAATGTGGATTATTCTTTAAGTATAACCCTTCTGTACTGTTCTGTATAATGTATTGACCTTTGTACATATTATAATACAAATATAAATAATGTATAAAAGGTCTATACAAGGCAATTGGTGGCAGGGAAACCAAGGGTGGTTTTAAAAAGCAACTTGTGTGTAAAACTAGAGTGCTCTTTTTAAATATATTATTTGTACAACTCCATAATATAATATACAGATTCAAAAAAATCTCTTTGCCAAAAATAAAGGGCAAAAAACCAACCACCAATAACGACAACAAACTGTATCTAAAGGTGGCTTTGTGTTAGCAGAAGGAGCTTCCTTCTAATTGGCACCTAATTTTTGCCAATTCTAACCCTGTAGCTTCCTGCAACCTGCCAAAAGCCACTTCTTAGATTACAGGAGTCTCTGGAATAGTATAGGATATGTGTGGAGGACTGCAATAAGTGTGTGTGTGTGTGTGGGGGGGGGAAATAAGCTCAAATCAGATACCCCACATTGCATAAGCAAAGCACTTTCTGTTAAGGCAAAGTCACTATTGGATACAACATAATAATGATAATTAATAACAACAAATTAAAAGTGCAGAATTTAATTGTTCTCTGTTTTTAGGTGCTCAATTTCAGGCAAGATAAAATTTACATGTTTGTCTGCATATCAATTTCCCACTTTTGCAAAGATACTTGTAATATGTTTGGTTTTGAATATATACATTTGCCAGTTTATGAAATTCTGTTGGGTGTCAGGTGCTTCATAGACAATTCACAGGGCTGGCCCTGTGAATTGTAGACTGAAGACTTGGCAATTTGTTATGAGAAAATGTATCTCTGCTTCTCTGGTATGTGCTTATCTCAAATGGTAGGCCGAAGGCCTTGAACGTTCTCTGGGAATTAAACTATGCTTTGCAAAGGTGGGGGCTATCTTCCTCACACTGTGGCGTCATCAGAAGAGGTTGAACCGTGCCGCCCTGTTGGCACGTAAGTTTAGATTACAGGCCTGAAGCCCTGTCTATCAAAGTAGCTTAGAATTGCCCAGCCTCCACACTATATTGCCTTTGTCCTGAGAGTAATTCCGTTGCTAGGAATTATCTCGTCTATCTTCTTGCTGCTCTGCTGCTGCTGTGAGTTACTATTCTGATGTGGAATTGTGTGATGCACTCTGTACATGTTCTATTGCTGTGTGGACTTGTTACTTCTAAAGAACTCTGCCATGAAAAGTGCACTGTGGCTTTTCATAGATTTGGACTTGAGATTACTGTTCTAGATTCGTGTTCTATAGCTTGCTGTCTCCCTCCATGGAGCCAAAGTTACGGGCAGAGGGAGGCAGAAGCTGATCGTTGCTGTTCTGAAACTCGTGTGTGTGTGAGACCTGTGAGAGGACCTTCCTCAGAGCTAAAGCTACGTGAATTGGGAAGGCTCCCTAGGTCGAAGAAGTTCATTTCCTAGCTTCTGGCTTCCGTGGTCAGCTCAGCGTTCCCTGACAGGCTGAGTGAAGATTTAGTTGCCAGTTGACCGTTATACTACTGTTAAGAGGCCTAATCCTAGAGTCTCTCTATGTTCCAGAGGATTCCAGTGCAGCGTGGCCGCTCCTGCCCTCTAAGGACTAGAGTTAATCTCTAAATGTCAGTCCCTGAGTGAGTGCTGTTCTCATTAAGCCGTTCTACCTGAAAGCTGTGTGGTCCGTCTTCAGCTTCAAGTGTGTGTTTGCAGAAATGAAACCGTTATGCTTTGAATCTCCGTGTGATTACAATAAAAGAAATCTCACTGTTATTGTTGTGTATCAGTGTACCTGAAGTCGTGAGCAAGAACTTTAGAGAGTTAGCCAGAGTCACGACAAATTCATTAAATATCAGGATAGAAACAACTTAATCATACAACTTATTCAAATTATTTTGACCCACTTTTATTTTAGGAGCTCCATTTGTTGCATGCATTGAGATTAAAATTGGTCTCACGTTCTTTATTTCAGTGATTTTAACATTAAGATGTTATGCACAACAGGTTTGTCTTAATTGTGTGCTGTGAAATCAGACATGTGACCAAGGCCATGTTTGGGTGGGCACGCCCCTTTGGGGGCTGGGCATGTTGTCCACCTTTTTGTTTTCCAAAATATGGTCACCCTAATAATAATACAATATTGCAAGGGTTTTGGTCCTAAAATATTGTTCCCAAGTGTTGCTAACACATGCCACAGTTTTTGGCATGCTTTATTAATATAAAGGAGTCGTTCCAGCTAGTTCCGTTCCAGCTTTTACACCGTCCTTTTTTTCAGATTAAAAGCAGCAGCCCTGATCATACTGGTGAGGGCACCATGACTCCAGACCTCCACAGCTGAAGGCTCCCTAAGTCATTAAATTAAGTGGTCATGGGGAAAAGGGCTTTTCTGTTTTATATGTTATACTACACAGGGCCCAGAATATAAAATATCAAAGTACAATATAATGGTTACCTTAACTTATACGAAAGTAAGCTGGAGGAGCTCTCAGAATGCTCATCTTCAAAAAATTCTCCTCTCCCTTCATATGTGAACTGATTATATGGTAAATAGAGTGGTGTAGACTTGGCAGATGGCGATTGTGAGGCCTCAGTCTGTGAAGTTGAAGGGCCTGGCTGCTGACTGTCCTGCATTTTCACATCGTTGTGCTCTGACACTTTAGATAGGATTCTATCGATGGTTTTGAAATAAGGCCAGTCTGGCGCAAGGGTTTCACCATCAGTCATGCATTTTAATTTCCTGCAATGAAAGAAATACAGTCATGTATGAAAACTCAGATATTCAATAATTTCATGGAGGTTTCAAAAATTCTACCATAAACAATATGTTAATGTGTTAGATTACATGTGTGTGTTTTTAAAATCACCTTGAAGTAACTATAAAGAGAAGAAAAATAAACAGGATTTTGCAGTTCATTAACTCATTAGTGTACTTTTATTATTTTGATTTGGACCAATATTAATTTGATCCAAATCAAACCAAATTATATTAATCCAAAACTATACTAGAAAAAAATAAATCTGCTGTAAATTTATAGTGGATCTGCTAAACCATACCTAGTGTATGCTACATGTTAACAGGTTCTATACTTTTTTCAGCTAACAAATACCTGAGAATGTTTAATAGGTACACCAAGAAGGCTGCAATGCTGAGCTGCTTCTCAGCATCCATTTCAGCATATGCCTTTTTGGCTGGGGCAGCTTCCTTATATCAGGCCTCTGGAATGGTACACATAATTTTTAAGCCTTTATATGTATGCAGTTTGTTAGAGATGGTCAAGGCCATTTCTTTTTAAGTGGCATCTTTCTGGCTTTATCTAAAAGGTGGCAATTTGTGTATTTTGCTTATGTGCTTCGCACCTGATTGAATAAATAATTGGGCAATTTCCCTGCTCCTCCCTCAACCAAGTTGGATAAATGTAGAATCAGAGCATCCATTGGGCAGGCACCTAGAAACCTTTGCTGCCTCTCCTGAGTCATTTCTGATATTGTGTATCACTCCTACGTATGGTAATTTATTAAAAAGGGTTTATCGCAGGTTAGGCAGATTTCTGTCTTATTTTCTTTAGTGCCTTCTACACATATATCTTGTATTTTACTGTACACCTGTAATAAACTTTGTTCTTAGATTGGAAAATGTTGGTTGATTTCTGACCAGATTTCGGAGAGATCTAGTTTTTTTCTCTCCCCCATGCAGCCTAGACTGTTTGGTTACATGCTATTGAGTCAGGCAAGGAGAAAATGAAGTTAGCACAGGCCAAGGGCTAGCCAGTAGAGACTGGGGGCTCCAATAAGAGAGGGGGAAAGGCTGCCCGTCGATCACAACGTTCATCAACAACAAGAACCAATGAACTGGAGGGGGAAGGGAAAGGGTGGGGCAGGCTCAATAGCAGCAGGACAGCAAAAAGAGTTAACCGGTAGAACTTACAGCGCTTCTGAAATGGAGGTAAAAATGCAAAGGCAAACTGGGGGTGGGGGGGGAATGGGTGTGATGGAGCCTTAAAACTGCTGCTTGGAACTATGCCATTTGGATTTTTATATACTCCCGCATACACTGACATCTGGCCTTCGGCTCTAAGCCTCGGTTTTAGTGGGAAGCCAGATCAGCCACCAGAAGCAGCTTTCATTTGCGAAACAAAAAGAAAGAAAGAAGCTGAAAGGAGATAAGATAGTTCCTCCCTACTTCAGTGCCCCTTTCAAATCAGCCCCTGGCTGGTTTCGGATGACACAATAATCAATGGAGGGGGGAAGAGGCAACCGTCAGTTGTGTTGCTTATCGTGTCATGTGGAGGGTTACACATCATGCATACACAACTGACGGTGTGCTATTCTGCCCAATTAAGCAACAGAGAGAAACAATGGGCTTGCACATTGTTTAACCCGAAACCCGTTAAAGTGTCGTCTGAAACCAACCCCCCTCTCTCTGTGGACTATTCCGTTTGGGCATAGAGTTCTGCAGCCGGAGAAGCTGACACCCCCCCCCCCCCCCCCCGCTGCTCTGATACAGCCAGCAGAAGTTGCACTGCATGCTGGGATACGACAGGAGGACTGAGGGAGGGGGAGGGAGGAGGGAGATGCTGCAGCCAAGATGGATGCTGGAACTTTCAGCTGCTCAAAGGACTAGGGTGACCCTATGGAAAGGAGGACTGGGCTCCTGTATCTTTAACAGTTGCAAAGAACCGGGAATTTCAGCAGGTGTCATTTGTATGCATACAGAATCTGGTAAAATTCCCTCTTCATCACAACAGTTAAAGCTGCAGGAACCCTGTCCTTGACCATGTACAAAAGAGGGCAGGGCTTCTGCAACTTTAACTTTGTGGTGATGAGGAAATTTCACCAGGTTCTGCATATATACAAATGACACCTGCTGAAATTACATTTTCTATGAAACTGTTAAAGATACAGGAGCCCTGTCCTCCTTTTCATATGGTCACCCTACAAAGGACGGCAGAGCAATGTGTTGTGTGGGGAGCACCGCCTACCTAACACACGGTCAGTACGCTATTTCCCCCCTCCGTTGCCTATTATATCGTGGGAAACCAGCCCCTGACTCCTGTCAAGGGTCGCAGCTGATCTCTCAATCTCTTACTGCAATTTTGGCTTTCTCTCTTCATTTTCAGTCATCATGTCTGCCTCCTTTTTACTTCAGTTCTACTCCATCCCCAAGACGATAGTGTTAGATGACACAGCCATGATGCTAAGAAACTGCACAGTTGTGGAGCAGAGGGATCGGGGAAATGAAGGGAAACCAGCCCTCATGTTTTGAAACAGTGCTGTTGTGACCATGGGCTCAATTGCTTCCTCATGTTTGAAATATTTATTGAGAGCAGGACTGGCAAGGGAGCAGGCAGTTGCCTTGAAAATGCTCTGTTGTGCTGAGTAAACATGCTTACTCAGAAGTAGGAATAGGGTGACCCTACGAAAAGGAGGACAGGGGGCTCCTGTATCTTTAACAGTTGTATAGAAAAGGGAATTTCAACAGGTGTCATTTGTATGCATGCAGCAACTGGTGAAATTCCCTCACCCTCACAACGGTTAAAGCTGCAGGAGCCCTGCCCTCTTTTGTCACTCTAATATAGCTCCTGCAGCTTTAACTGTTGTGATGAAGAGGGGATTTCACCAGGAGCTGCATGCCTACAAATGACCCCTGCTGAAATTCCCCTTTCAATACAACTGTTAAAGATACAGGAGCCCTGACCTCTTTGCCATAGGGTCAGCCTAGAATGGGCAAACTAAGCCTACCAATGTGCTTTGTAAACTTCTCTCTCCTTTCTCCCTTCCTTCTCAGCCCCCGCTCCCTCAGACCATCATATCTACAAGGGAGCAAGTAGAGGAAAGGAGATGCAAGGGCAGTGGCTGCTTCTATTGTTATCATTTGGCGGCGGCTGCTGTCTTCAGTCACTCCCTGCCAGGTGTGTGGGGTTTGTCATGGAAGTCTACTGGTAAGCAAGTCTCCCACTGCCCTTCCTTGAAAACATGAGGGAGGAGGGGAGTAACACAGTGCTTTACTGGGGCTGCCTCTACAAGAGGCATTTAAAACTCTTTCAAGGCGCATTAAAAATTTTACCTCTACAAGAACGGAGCGCAAATCGGGCGTAGAGGCGCGTTTTCTCTCCGATTATGCGCATTATCGAACGCACGTTAAATAGCGAGGTTTATTTTGCTCCGTCCGTTAAAGCGCATTTTGACTATGTGAACTAGCGATTCTCCGCATTAACTACTTGTAAAGCACATTTGAAACAACCGGTAAGGTCACCTGTTGAGTGCTCAATTACCTCCTACATACAAGCATTTACGATAAAGCGCTTCCAAGAAGATGCGCATAATCGGAGGAACAGGCGTCAAACGGAATCCATCTAGAGGGGGTCTGGGTTGTATGTGCTGCGGAAGGAGCTAATTTGTTTTGTGAACATGTGGATTTTGCCCAAATTGCTTCACAAAGCCTTTCCATTTAGATGAGCCCCTTCTTCCTGCCACTGGACTGCTGAGTAGTGGTGATTTTTTGTCCATGAGTTGGAAATTTTGGAAGTCAAGTTATTGCTTTCAATGAGGAACAAAACAATGCTTGCTCTTTTTTCTTCCCACTGGAATTTTGTAGGAAGTAGCAAGGAGGTGCTGGTACCGACTGTGTGTTTTTACAAAAGTGAAAACTTTTAAAATGAGAAACTTCTCCTCTTTCCCTGCTTAGAAAGGCAATTTCCTACAAGCAGGGCTGTCAAGCTAGGATTGAATGAAGCTAGTATGAGTATCTCCTGTCAATTGTGTTCCTCTAACCAGCCTTTCCATTCTGTACAAAAGTCACATTAATGAGAAGTAGGTGGCTCTAAGTTGTTCATCATCAGTCACCTCTGCATATCATATTCTCCATCCTGTCCTCATGGTTTATCTGCTTTGGGAGAATGAGACTTTCATTTGCACTTTCTACCTCCTTAAGGAGAATGTGGCGTTAAGCACTGCATGTGAAAGATCTGTGCACCACAGCAGCTTCTGAGTGAGACCTTAAACCTGCCTGATCAGAGATAAGGGCCAGGGCGAGCTGAAAATGTCCCCTCCCTTTACTCTGTTTTCAAGTTAAAGAGGATCTGCTGAAGAGGATTATAGACCCTTTACCATAGGGAGAAGACAACAAATGGATTTTTCTGTTTCAAGGACATTATAGATCAGAGAAAGGAGTTTCAAAGGCTGAAAGTGCTGGATAGAGAGAAATACTTGGAATATCACCTCAAGTATCCCTTGGTGTTGTCATTAGACAAAGAATCAAGTTAATCCTTTCACAAACACCTGAGGCAGCTGAGAACTTACTTGCTGGCAGCCTGATTTTACAACTGATATGCTGATAGGTTTTGAGTGTCAGAACTGGCTAGAAGGTGAAGCACATAAAACAGCTGTTGATATCCAAATGTTAAGATTTACAAATTAATCCACTTCTTGCATTCCCCTAAGAACCAGTATTTCCCCTTTGGTCTTAACTTGGGTCTTTTTTCAGAGAGAGGGAGGCTGTTAGGGAAGAAAGAGCTAATTCCTCCTTCTCAAAAGTTGTGACCCCGCTAGAAAAATCTCCCTTCCCCACTGCATTTAGGTTTGAAAAGAGTTTCCATTAGCAATAATGGATGCCTTTTTCAAGCCTAAATGCAGGCGGAATCTGGGGAAGATCTTTGCTGGGGAGGGAAGTCCTCCTCTCCCTGATGCTGTGACCCCCCACCCCCAAGAATCACCACACCATACCACACTGTAATCAAACTTTTAAAAACTGAGCTTTCTTACTAACCATGAGATAAAAAATATAATTCAGGAAAAATATTGACACTGGCGATGTGGCATGTGATGCAATGAAAGCATACTTAAGAGGGCTAGAAAGAGGGTGAACTGGAAAATGAATTACAACAGTTACTGAAATCTTTTGCCAAATTGCCCACTCTGAAAATTATAGCAATTTGAGTAAAGTATGAGGTATATAATGAGCTAGGCTGACCATATGAAAAGGAGGACAGGGCTCATGTAGCTTTAACAGTTGTAGAGAAAAGGGAATTTCAACTAGTGTCATTTGTATGCAATTCGTACCTGCTGAAATTCCCTCTTCATCACAACAGTTAAAGTTGTAGGCACTATACTAGAGTGACCATATACAAAAGAAGGCAGGGCCCCTGCAACTTTAACTGGTGTGATGAAGAGGGAATTTCACCAGGTATGAATTGCATACAAATGACATTGGCTGAAATTCCCTTTTCTCTACAACTGTTAAAGTTACATGAGCCCTGTCCTCCTTTTCATATGGTCAGCCTAAATGAGCTCATGTATTAAACAACCATTTTAAGAGTCGGGGGGAAAGTTTGGAAAATGTCAAATATAGAAACATCATCCCAGGAATCCTAGTTCAGTACAAAGGAATACAAACCAGATCAATGAACTTTTTCAAACATTTTATTCAGGACTATACTCTAAATAAGGAAGAGGATATAAAAGATTAGATTATAAAACATAGATTCCTTCTTGGATACTATCCACTTTCAATACTGTACAAGGAGGGGGAAAAACTTAATGGCTTGACCTCTTACACCTTCCGAAATACAGGTGATGATAAAATCAATGAAAACAGGAAAGGCTGCAGGCCCAGAGGAGAATCCTTCTCCAACCAAATGCATTGGGCCAACTCCCATCAGTCCCAGACAGTATGGCCAATGATCAGGAATGCTGGGAGTTGTAGCCCAAAAGAACTGGAGGGCACCAGGTCAAGCTAGGCTAGTATAAAACATTTGGTGAGGAACTACTTCCAAAATAGAAATACAAAAATAACTTGAGACGAGGACATTCACTCCTGCAGTGTATGAGACCTCTATATTTTGACTTTTGAAACCAGGCAATTATCCCGTCTTAGGAGCAGCAATTAAAGGCTGATTTGATTGATAAATGTTGATAAAAAAAATAATTTCCATGGTTTTGGCAGCATACTTTGAGGCATATTTGGCTATGGTGAGTTATCCAGCACAGGTAGCTTTTGTACCCATGAGACAGAGAACAGATCATCTACATGATCAATATTATGGCGGAAAGCAAGGAGGTTCCTTCTCTGCACATAATCCTTTCTCTGTGTACAGAGAAAGCCTTCAACAGAGAGCACTGGGGATACCTACAATAAGTTCTGAGGAGAGTGGGTATAGAGATCACAACAATCAATGGATTCACATCTTCTCCACTTAAAATGTCAAGATGCACAACCCCTGTACACCTTTTTGTTTAACAACACCCGTGAGCCACTAATGTGCTGTTTGACAGGATTTTAAAAACAAAGGAATCCCTATTCAAGATTAAAACACAAATATGGCATTATATGAAGCTGACATGTTGATTCTAGCTGGGCCAAGACTGACTGACTCTATATTCATCTTTAGAATTTTTTCAGAATGTAAGATAAATTGGGACAAATCAGTGGCCATATCAGTAGGACAAATTCCTATAGGGGAACTGACTGCAACTCACCCTTCCAGTGCCTGTTAACACATTCAAATACTTAGACATTCTAATCCAAAGAAATAACAGGAATATAGCAATTTTAACTTTACCACACTACTTAAAATAAACATTGCAGGAGATGTAGAATGATGGAAACCATTAATTCTTAGTCTATGGGCTAAGGGTTAGGGTTAGGCTAAATAAACTTTCAGTTGGACTTGTGAGCTGCTAGAACATTGTTCTACTAGCATTAGTGCCTTGTTTCTTGTGATGCTAACCTTTGGAGTCCCTCTAGATTCTGCTCTTTGGACTGCATTTGCGTAAGACTGTTTTCCTGTGTTTTGACTATGGCAATGCTTCAGACCATGCTCTTGGACTGGTAACCCTTTCTTGACTGGTAATCCTGTGCTTTTGACCTTTGCCTGCCTTCTGACTTCTGCTGCTCTGAACTGCCCTCTTGCTGGACTGATAAAACTCTGCTTGTTCACAGATTAGCCCCATAGTTGGTCCCAGCAGGGCAGGTAAGAAAGCACATCAACTTTGTATTAGACACAGCACAGCACTGGATTTCTGTGCTTATAATTAATTTTGGGAATGCTTACCTATGAAATAGGTTAGCCTAAGCATATTATCTTACACAGCTGGAAATCCCTGACTTCATCATTTGTAGAACAATAAACAGAGGATCTCTTGGACTTGGCCACAAAAGAGAAAATAACATTTAACCAATGGGGGCAAGCCAAAAGATTCTATTTGGTCCACATTCCTGGTTCACCACCGTGTGAACAGAATGCTGGACTAGATGGACCCTTGGTCAGAACCAGCATGGCTCTTCTTATGTTCTCAAGTTATTTTGAGGATGTGGGAGTCTGGGTGAGGAATTGGGATTTTGAAAATGCAAAAAAGAAAGGAAAAGCCTGGGTTGAAGATAAAATAACAAGCCATTTATGTCTTTGAACAAAATGAGTTTTCACTTTTCAGTTAGCTTAAAGTACACTGGAGGAGGGGAGGAAGGAGAGAAATCTTGTCGGAATGTAAGTGGGTTTCTCAAAGTTTGCATCCCCCAAACAAACAAACAAACAAAAGCCCTGTAGATGAGAAACCTTCTTCAGAAACTGTTTCTTCATCCTTCAGACTGGAGTCTCATGTACATATTGGACCACAGCTGGAGTTAGAGTGCTCACAGGGATCCCCTCCTCATAGTTACTCTTTAATCAGATGTTCTAGAGGGGGCTCCAGGCTGCTAAAAAATCCTCCAAAGCAGATAGATCTGGAAAGTAATGGAGGTGCCTTGCATTGCACATTACACAGTTGGGAAGCACAGATAGATGGACAGATTATGATCACATGACAATTGTATTGCACATGTAAAGATGCATTGTTGCTCCAATATGTCTTTCAATTAATCTGAAGAAATCATTACCTGTACCCCACTGAAGCTCACACAAGCTCACTCTTCTTCAAAGCCCACATTAAAATGTCCTCTTTGATTGGGAAGTAAAAAATATTGAAAATAAATGTCAGATATAAAATAGTTTTTAGAACAGTAGTCACAATGCTCATAGGGTTCTTCCCCTCTCATTTCTCTGGAATCCCAATAATTCAAATGTTAATCCTGCAGAATCTCCCTCCGAACCTACCACTTTATCCTAGAGTGCCCTTATTACTGACTGACATGTAGGTCCTTAATGTTGGCATCTTGCAGTCCCATCCTAGTCCTCAGTATGTGGAAGCCTAGTTTCCACTTCTTCCAACCTCCCACTGATTTTATCCACAGTTTTTTTCCAGTCAGAGAGATCTGTGGCCATTGTATTAACAAAGTTGTCCTCCAAATCCTCTGATGAGGAAGAGAAAGATGAGTTGTTAAGTGGGTGATGGCCAGGAAGGGCCAGCCTTAACAATGACGCAGCCTGATGTGAGGACATGTGGCAATGTGGAATGGGCAGAGAGGCAAATTGCACCTCTCTTTCCACTCAAAAGGCCTGCCACTGATTGGCTGGCTAGCTGGCCAACCACTCTCTCTCCCTCTGGTCACCTGCCTCCCGCCTTGCCTGCAGGTGGGTGGGTGGGCAAGTGAGCAGAAAGGGAGGAGTGGGGGCCACTACTGCCACATTTAAGAAGTAGGGTGGTTGCAGTGGTGCACTTGAGATGGCAACTCAAATTGGGCCAGGCCTGTGGCCAGGCCCTGGTATGGAAGATCACTTTGGGCATTTTCAGAAGCATTTCTGTGGGATCCCATCACCAGAGGTTACTGAAAGGAGAGGCTGGAATGTGAAGCAATGCTGGTCCTTCCAAAATGAACAGAATGTCGCCATGAAGAACCTCGACAGCAGGCCTTCTCTGTATGGGCACCCACCATCTGGAAAACCCTCCCTTGTGCAGTTTGGGAGGCGGAAAATGTAACATCCTTTAAATACCTTCCCTGGGCTGTAACTACTGTTGGTTTATTTCGGTTTAGGTGGTATTTATACACTTTTAAGCGTTACATGTTTTGATCTCTTGTATTTTATGGTTTTAATTGTGAATTGCTCAGACAGCCTCAGCTATTGGGCAGTATAAACATGAAAATAAATAAATAAGCAAACAGTCTGGGGCTAGAAAGCCTCATTCTCAGCCACAATATCTGTTTATTTAGACAAGCATCTGAAAATTTCAAAAAGATTTCTAAAAACAGCCTTATAGATAGAACTGTTCTCCACGTTTCAAGTTCGAATACCGTCTTTGCTGGAAGTCCAAATGTTGAAAACCCAACAAGAAACTGTATACAACAGTCCTGCATCCAACATGGTTGAGAAAAATCTTGTGATGTTTAAAGTATATAAATTGCATTTTATGAAGTTTAGACAGTAGAATACATAGGAAAATTCAAGGCTAGGGTGTGGGTAGCAAGACAGGAGCTGGGAACAGGAGGTCAGGACAGAAGAACAATTTAGATCAGGGGGCAAATAGAAAGTAGGGCTGGAGAATGAGCAAGGAATAAGACTGAAGAGCAAGACAAGAAACACAAAACATGCCAGAGCTCAGTAGATCTTGATGCTCAAGCAAAGTTCCACTGAGACAGGAACTTCTTCCTGCCCCTCTTCCTGCCCCAGAGGAGTCAAGCCATACAGAATGGAGGTTCTTCCTTGAGAAGCTGCAGAGATGTGGCTCATCACAAGGGGCAGGTCAGCATTTCCTGACAGAAAATTCCTGATCAAGAAGTACTTGCATGCATTTTGCACGATATCTGGACACCTTAGGAGTGCTATTGTACACAATGCCTGCCAGCTTGGAAAAGAAACCTTTTAGTGCTGTTCAAGTGTCTCAAGGGAAGGATTCCACCCTCCACAACACCTCCAGAGGCATTCCTCAGTTCTGGTGTCTAGCACTAGAGAGTCCAGGTTTTGACTGGCTACCAGTCCAGAACCAATACATTTTATTCCTATAGAATCATAGAATAGTAGAGTTGGAAGGGGCCTATAAGGTAATTGATTCCAACCCTCTGCACAATGCAGGAATCCACCTTAAAGCATACCTGAAAGATGGCTGTCCAGTTGCCTCGTGAAGGACTGTAGTGTGGGAGAGTCCACAACCTCCCTAGGTCATTGGTTCCATTGTTGTTCTGTTCTAACAGACAGGTTTTCCTGATTTCCAGCCAGAATCTGTCTGCCTAAGACTTGAGCCCATTATTCCATGTCCTGCACTTTGGGGTGATCGAAAAGAGATCCTGGCCCTCCTCTGTACGACAACCTTTCAAGTATTTGAAGAGTGCTATCATGTCTCCCCTCGGTCTTCTCTTCTCCAGGCTAAACATGCCCAGTTCTTTCAGTTTCTCCTCATAGGGCTTTGTTTCCAGACCCCCCTGATCATCCTTGTTGCCCTCCTCTGAAACCCCTTCAGCTTGTCCACATCCTTCTTGAAGTGTGGTGCCAAGAACTGGATGCAGTACACAAGATGATGCCTAACTAGTGCCCAATAGAGGGGAACCAGTACCTCATGCGATTTGGAAGCTATACTTCTATTAATGCAGCCCAAAATAGCATTTGCTTTTTTTGCAGCCACATCACACTGTTGGCTCATATTCACCTTGTGATCTACAACAATTCCCAGATCCTTCTCGCTTGTCGTATTGCGGAGCCAAGTATTCCCCATCTTGTAACTGTAAGGTCAATAGGAGCACACTTTAAAAGCTCCTTCTTAAATTAAGGTTGCATGTACATGGAGGGTTTTCTTTTCTTTCTTTTCTTTTTGGTTGCTTTAAATTGGAAATGTTTACAAAAAAGGATTCTTTCTTCTTCTTTTTTTAAACAGTTTCTAATGTTTTACACCCTGGCACCCTCCTTTATTATTATCTTTCCTGGCTTAGATATTTATTTATATTGTATAAAGTTTTACGACTGTTCTTCTCATCTGTAAACCTCTAGATGAACATAAAAACAATGTGTCTCAAAGCATCTTAAAAGATTAACAAATTTATTATGGCATAAACTTCCATGGATTACGGTCCTCTTCATCAGATGATGTGGTATGTAGTCTATGAAATCTTATACCATAATGAATTCATTCATCTTTAAGGTGCCATGGGACTCTGTTGTTTTTGCTACAACAGACTAACAGGACTGGCCATCAGGCTAAAAAATATGTAGTAAATAAAATGCCTCCGGGAGGTTTACAACTAATAAACTTGTAACAGAATATTCCTGTTTCATGTCCCCACTATTTGGAATTGAGAGAGAGAGAGAGAGAGAGAGAGAGAGAGAGAGAGAGAGAGAGAGCTATGCATGTTATAATCTCTCAGACTTATCTTTTACATTTAAGTGTTTTGATGCCTGTCGCTAAAATGGATAACTGTTTTCTGGAAGGTTTTCTACATGCTTTATTCGTCCATCATATAACGTATGTGATGTGCTTGACTAACTCTTTTGAGGGTTCCTGTTTTCCAATTGTTGGCCAGATGGTGTTGATCTATGGTTACTGAATATCATCACATGGCATTAGCTGGTAGCAGGGGGACTTGTAGCTACATGCAAAAGCTGCACACTTAGGACTTTTGTGGGCTTTGCCCTCTAGCTCCCGCCAAGCTTTCCTCACCACCACCCTTGAGCTTCCAGCCTGTTGAAAGGGCAGGGAAGCAGCCTTCCCCAACTTGGTGCCCTTGTGATGAATAAAGCGAGAAGAAAGTTCCTTCTGTTTATTTTCTCCTACCTTGGAGCAAATTCAGATATGGTGCATTCAGCCTGAACCTAGTATTTCCCACTGGAAATCGCAGGGCAGCACTGTGGAAAATAAAGTTGCTTGGCAGTAGGCAGGCAGGGTCATTTCCAGGGCATCTTTGAGTGGCGGGCTGCATGTGGTGAGGGAGAGGATCAGGGGAAGGGGCGGGGGGGGCGTGTCCAGAGGCCCTGAAAATGACCCTTCCTAATACCTTCCACCTCCCCCCACTACTCCCATCAGCGACAGTGCGTGTGAGAAAATAAACAGATCCAGCGGCAGCATATAGCTCCCTGCCGGCCCACTGGACTCCAGGCACAGACAGTGAGCGAGCACTGCTGATCCCGGCCGCAATAAGGAAAGTCAACGAGCAGGCTGGAGGTGCTGCTGCGCTGTGCCTGCCTTATTTTCTGGAAAGTGCCATGCGGCGCATGCGAGCACCATCACCGATAGGAGCAGTGAGGGGGGAAGTGAACCCCCCCTGAATATATTAGGGTGTGCCTGTGCACACTTAGTACACCCCATGCGCACACCAGTATCTCACGCAATTTGGAAGCTATACTTTTATTTATATAGCCCAAAATAGCATTTGCTTTTTTTGCAGCCACATCTCACTATTGGCTCATATTCAGCCTATGAACTAAAACAATTCCAAGATCCTTCTCGCTTGTAGTATTGCTGAGCCAAGTATCCTCCATGTTGTAACTGTGCATTTGGTTTCTTTTTCCTAGGTGTAGAACTTGGCATTTATCTCTTAACAAATTTCATTCTGTTGTTTTTAGCCCAGCACTCCAGCCTATCAAGATCACTTTGAAGATGGTTACTGTGTTCCAGGGTATTAGTAATCCCACCCAATTTTTTGTCATCTGTAGGACTGAGCTCTGAAGTACTCCGCTTGTTAACACCCACCAGTTTGAGAAGGTACCATTGATAAATACTCCTTGAGTCTAATTCTGTAGCCAACTTTGGATCCACCTAATAGTTGTTCCATCTTGTCCACTTTTAGCTAGTTTGCTGATCAGAATGTCATGGGGTACTTTGTTAAAAGCTTTGCTGAAGTCAAGATATATTATGTCCACAGCATTCCCACAGTCCACAAGGGAGGTTCCCCAATCAAAGAATGGGATCAGATTAGTCTGACAGGATTTGTTCTTGATAAATCCATTCTGGCTTCTAGTAATCACTGTGTTGTTCTCAAGGTACTTACAGATTGACTGCTTGATCATCTGCTCCAAAGATTTCCCAGGAATTGATGTCAGACTAGTCTGTAGTTCCCAGGTTCCTCCTTTTTGAAGATAGAAACAAAATTAACCCTCCTCCAGTCGTCCAGCACTTCACCGGTCTTCCATGTTTTCGTGGTTCTGAAAGTCCTTTTGCCAGCTCCTTTATTACTCTAGTATGCATTTCATTGGGCCCTGGAGATTTGAACTCATTTAAAGAAAGTAGGTGTTCCTTTACCATTTGTTTATCAATATCAAGCTGCAATCCTGCCCCTTCAGCTTGTACTTCATTTTTGCCATAGACCTGTTTTTGGGAGAAGACTGAGCCAAAGTAGGAATTGAGCACTTTGGCCTTTTCTTTGTCATCTGTTATCAATTTGCCATCCTCACTGAGTAGTTGAAACCACCATTTCTTTTACTATGCACTTACCCGGAGAAATCTTTTTTGTTGCTTCTAGCATTCCTTGCTAGCCTCAGTCATTCTCAGTTTTAGCCTTCCTGATACCATTCTGGTACTCCTGTGCTACCTGTCTATACTCTTCTTTTGTAGCCTGGCCTTCCTACACTTCCTATATGTGTCTTTTTTCATTTTCAGATCATCTCTAAGCTTTTTGTGAAGCCACATTGGTTTCTTCTGTTGACTTCTATCTTTTTTCATTGTTGGAATTGTTTGTAATTGTGCCTTTAAAATTTCCGTTTTTAGAAACTCCCACCCATCTTGGACTCCTTTTTTCATTAGGGTCACTTGCCATGGGACCTCACTTATCATAGTTCTGTGTTTATTAAAATCGGCTTTCCTAACATCCAGAGTATGTGTATGGCTACATTCAGCTTTTACTTCTTTTAAAATCAAGAACATTAAGTGGTCACTTCCCCCAGAGTTCCCTTAACTGCCACTTTATCCACTAGGTCATCACTATTGATCAGTATCAAGTCAAGGATAGCCAATCCTATCAGCCACACATGTCAGGACTTTCTTAGAGGGGCCACTTTTGGCAGAATTTGTCTCCCAATAGATATCAGGGTAATTGAAGTCCCCCATTACAACTACATCACACTTCCTTCAAATACTGGCAATTTGCGTTTCAAAACTTACAACCTCACCTTCTCCTTGATTGGGTGGTCGGTAGTAGACACTGACTATCATGTTCTTTTTATTCTTTGCCCCATTTATTTTAATCCAGATGCTCTCGATGGGGTTACCAGGCATATCCTCCTGTATTTCTGTACAGGGATAAGTGTTTTAAACACATAGTGCAACTACGCCTCCCTTTCTAGTTCTTCTGTTCTTTTTGAAGAAATTACACCCTTCAATTGCTATATTCCACTCATGGGAGTCATCCCACCAAGTTTCAGTTATACCTATCAAGTCATGTTTGCCTTTATGTATTAAGAGTTCAAATTCATTCTGTTTGTTTCCCATACTCTGGGTATATAGACATTGAGGACTATGTGCTTTATGGTCTGTCTTCTTTCCTACATTATTGTGAAGACTATTTTTGGATGCTATTTATAAAGATTTTGGATCTGGACATTGATATAAAATCAAAATCTGAAACGCTCGTTTCTCCCAAGCCTCAAAGAAACGTTTTAGGTGAAGCAGAGACACTTTATGCTGCACCAAGTCAAAGTTCACACCTCACATTCTAGCATTTCAGAGGAAAAACACAGAACCCGATAACCCAAAACATCCTTTCCTAATAACAAGTCTTACAAGCACATCCCCCAAATGGTGTTGTAAGTAAAACATGACTCAACGGCCCTCAAACACAATCTTACAGACATGATGGCACCTATCATGTAAACATTTTCAGTTCTTCGCAAGGAAAATTACTGGCCATTAGAGAAAACCAAATAACACCAAGTTACAGTGATCGAAGGTTATCAGGAAACAATAAATTTCATTGAGGCGTCAAATGCCCCGGATATTGTTTTATTATGGTTTAAGATATTGTTTAGTTGAAACAGTTATTGGCATGTATCCATCACAGGAGGGAGGAGGTGAGTGGAATATGGCAAAGGCTGTAACAGAGATAAATGAAACAGTTTTGTCTTTGTGATTCAGATAGCTTTGGTACTACCCATGTGCCACTTCTCTCTCCTTCGTACGTTGTTTTGAATAAACCTGTTGGACTGAACTTTGCCTGTTCCTGGTGATTCTTCAATTTGAGAGTTAGGGAACATTTCCTTAACGCTATTAGAGCTCTTCTCTCTGTTATGGTGCATGAACCTTCATCCACTGTTGCCTCCAAGTTTACATCTCTCCCCCCTCCCCATAGGATTCAGTTTAAAGACCTTCTGATGAGATTCTTCATGCTGTGGCCAAACATATTCTTCCCAGCCCTTGTGAAGTGCAATCCGTCATTTGCCAGCAGTCCATCTTCCAAGTAGCATAGCCCGTGGTCCCAGAATCCGAATCTCTCATGTTGACACCACCTTCGTTCAACCAGAGTATTTTTCTTTTCCTTTCTATTCCTCTTCCAAGAACTGGGAGAATAGATGAAAAAACTAACTGGGCCCCAAAGTTCTTGTGTTTCCTTCCCAGAGCTTCAAAGTCTGATGTGATTTCTCCATAGCTCCGCTTGGCAGTATCATTTGTTCCCACATGGATGGAAAAGGATATGTGTCAGTGGGCTTGATAAGCTTTGGCAACCCTTCAGTCACATCTCTAATCTGTGCTCCATGGAGACAGCATACCTGGCAAGTCCATGGGTCTTCACGACATACTTGGTTTTCAATGTCACACAGCAGGGAGTCCCCCACAGCAATGTCTTGGTCGATTGACCTTCTGCCTCTTGCTCACTGTTGCATTGATTCACCTGTAATTCACCCTCTGCAGACTGTTCTCCAGTCTCATCCAGTAGCTGAAAGCAGTTACATAGCTCTAGTGGTTCCACTGGAGCAGAGTGTCTTCTAGTTCTTCTGCTCCTAACTGTCACCCTTTTCTAGGGAGTTTCCTCTTCATTGGTTTCCTCACCTCAGTATTCTCCACTTCTGCTTCAACTTGCTCTTGCTCATCCAGCTCCTTTGCTTCTTGTTACTGTTGCAGTTCCACTATTCTGTTGAAGAACTCTTTGCCTTCTCTTACTCCTTGAAGGGTGGATACCCGCCACTCAAATACTCTCACTTTTTCTTCCAATAGTGCAACCAGCTTCCACTTGATCTCAGCAGGAACACAAATATTGCACATACTTTGCTGGTCACCACCATTGGAGACTCCTTTCCATCCATTATATGCTATAGAGGAAAAAAAAGAAAAAATAGATTTGTTAAAGGTGTGCGGGGCACTGTCTTGAGCCGGGACAGAGAGTTCTAGAGGGCAGAAAGTTCTGAAGAGTTGGAAAGGAGCTAGTGTTTTTCCTTCTCTTCCTTCTGAAATATTTCTGTATGGTGCAGAAAGTAGGCTGGGGAGAGGGGAGATGGGGGGGGGGAATATATAGCTCAGGTCCAGGTTATCTGAAAGGCCGTATTCTCCCTTACAAGCCTGCCTGTCCTCTGAGCTCTCCAGGAGAGGCCCTTCTTTTGGTCCCACCTCCACCACAGGCACACCTGGTGGGAACCCAGGAGAGGGTCTTCTCAGTGGCTGCCCCCGGGCTCTGGAACCCCTTTCCCAGGGAAGCTAGACTGGATTCCACCCTGATGTGCTTCAGGAGGCAGGCTAAAACTTTTTTTGTCCCGTCTGGCCTTTGGGGAGTAGTCTAGACCTCTGCTTATGCATTGTTTATATATTGTATTAAAAAAAAATATTTGTGTTTTGAATGTTTGACTATTATAGCATGTTTAATTATATTTTTAATTTTTGTATATCTCTATCTGTTTTAACTGTACATGTTTTCATTTGTAAAACTGACTTGAGTCCCAGTATTGGGGAAAAGGCAAGATATAATAATAATAATAATAATAATAATAATAATAATTGGAAATTGTTTTTGAATAATGGGTAAAATGTTTTTTAAAGTAGTTTTTAAAAATATACTTTTAGGTGCACTTCACTTCCTGAAAATGGGTTCTAATAACCATTTAACAACTCTGTAAGACAATATACAGTACTATGTAATAAAATCCCTTTATAATGTAGATTAAACCGAAGTAAGTTTGATTGTTTTCAATTGGCTTACTCCCAGGTAAATGTGCATAGCTAGGATGACCAACTTTTCTGCCCCTGAGGACAAGATCCAGTACAACGTTCTCCTATACACAAAGCTATGAGGTGTCACACAACTGCAAGGGGAGCAAAGGTTAGCGCTCTCCACATGCCATTACCAAGACCACCAAAGAGCCATTGGTTAGGTTGGGAGAGTGCAATTTACATGGGGAGGAGAGCATGCAGTATGCTGTCATTCAGTATGCTGTCATCCCCATGAAAATTGCATTCTCCCCATTCTCCCAAAAAGAGCTGAGCTTGTGGGCATGTGGGGGTACAATTTGTTGGCAGTGGGGGGAACACAGCAGCATCTCCGAGCTGGCTGCCCACTTGTGGTGTATAAAATCCAGTCCCCACAGTATACTCCCCATAAATATTTCGAAGTCCAATGATTTTCTCTGCTGATATGTGATCTTGACGTATTGGATTAACATAATAATTTGGGTAGAGAGTCTGATTCTTGTGCGAAACTTTTTTAGGTGCTATTTTCAAAATGGCAGACAATTTTCTTTAGGTTGCTAGTTTTTGTCAACCACAGAGGTTACTATCTTGTGTATTATAGGTTTTCTGGGTCAAGGAGTTCAAAGAATATGTCATTTTAATTGTCAGAGTACTCCTTCCACCATTTTCCAAGATGGCACTGAAATGTTGTCTCATTTTCTCATTTAATTGGCAAATCAACATACAAATGTGATTTTGGCTTTAAACTATAGTTTTTTTGGGTCAAGGAGGTCAACATGGCATTAATTTTGATGGAAAGACAGTCCTTGGTACAGCAGCTTCTAAAAAATCCCTCCCTGGACCCCCTGGATCTTAATAACTATAGACCAGTATCAAATCTTCCATCCTAGAGCAAGGTGATTAAGAGGGTAGTTGCCTTCCAACTTCCAGCAGTCTTGGATGATACAGATTTTCTAGACCCATTTCAAACCAGCTTCAGGGCAGGATATGGAGTTGAGACCGTTATGGTTACCTTAGTGGGTGATCCACGCTTGAGTATTTTGAACGCTCCTACATGATAGGAGTGTTCAAAATTATGCATGGTGTGGAGAATGTGGATAAGGAGACATTTCTCTCTCTCTCCCATAATACTAGAACCTGGGGTCATCCCATGAAGCTGATTGGTGGGAGATTTAGGACAGATAAAAGGAAGTACTTCTTCACACAGTGCATAGTTAAACTTTGGAATTCACTACAACAAGATGTGGTGATGGCCATCAATTTGAATGGCTTTAAGGGGGTTGGATAAATTCCTGGAGGAGAAAGCTATCAATGGCTATTAGTCCTAATGGCTAAGTGCAACTTCCAGTATCAGAGGCAGTAAGCCTGTATACACGAGTTGCTGGGGAACATGGGCAGAAGGGTGCTGTTGCACTGTGTCCTGCTTGTGTGTCCCTGGTCGACAGCTGGTTGACCACTGTGCGAATAGAGTGCTGGACTAGATGGACCCAGCATGGCTCTTCTTATGTTCTTAAATAAACCTCCAGTTAAAAGTATTTCTTCTCCATACACAGGGGCTGTCTACATGTGGGGAAAGTCCCATGGTGGCTGTGAATCTGTGCCCCATCAGTTAGACCACCCAGGTCCAGGTTTGCAACCACCACAGGGCTTCCCCGCGATGCTGTGTTTTGAAAAAGTCTGGGATTTTTCATGATGCCTCTGCTGTGTAATGTTACTGCGCGGACCAACCTGGGGATGGAGCCTGGTGGAAGGTGACCAGCGATTGGTTACCTTCCACCAGGAAGAGGGTTGGGGCAGCTCCAGGACACGGATGGCCACCCAGAACCCCCTCGCTCCCTCCTTAGTGTTGGGATTACCCAATGCGCCCTGGGAGAGGGAAAGTGCGGGGTTGAGGTTGGAGGCGCTGCCAACCTGGTGCCGTGAAGACAGCTCCCTTAGCCTCGTGTTCATCAATGCCAGAAACAAGCAAACATCTGCACTTCTGGTTTGGGACAGAACAGCAGAACTCCCTTCTCCGAGCTCCGCTGACTTTCCCCACTCCAGAAATGAGTGTTTCTTCTAATCTCCAGTTGCTTAGGAACTGCTCGCTCCCTGTTGTCCTTGTGGAGGGTCCCACTAGCGCAAGAGCAGTATAGAATACTGTCAACATTGTCGCAACATTTTTAGAAGCATTTGAATAAAAATGTTGACATAATATTATATTTAAATCTCTTTGTGTCCTTTAATGTTTCTCCTCAAGTATTTCAGGTGAAATGCATATGGTCCATTGAGACCCAAAAAAGCTTTGTTAATGCTAAATTAAATCACATGCTAAATTAGGTCACTCTCTAGGGCATCAGAAAAGAATCCAATGTTGCAATTCGACATTTGCTAGAAAATCACTTTACTATTAGGAAATTCTGATGTTCACACTGAGAAAGTGTTATTTCTATTTCACTCAGGAAAGAGTAAAGGACTGCAAAACTACTAGAATAAAAGATCTCACTGACTATTTCTGCCTTAAAAACAGACCAATAACAGAGCACATAAATCAACCCCAGCAAAGGAGCTGATAACATGGCTGGAGAGAAAGAAAATAATTAGAATGAAACTTCAAACCTCCTATAAGGTATAGCAAAACAAATAGCACAGTTTAAAAAAGGCTTGAAACAGGAGTCAATGGAAGAGTGGAGGGAGTTACTGCAACCAACCAATAAACAACTAAAGGAAATAGCAGGTGATATAAAAGTGCAAAATAGATTGCGAATGATGCACAAGATATGGGCAACGCACAGCGCATGGAAAGTCCAAAGACAATGATGAAACTTAAAAGAACTGACAGCAGATGTCCAACTATGTGGAGGGGACAACATGATAGGATAGCTTATCAACTGGTTCTACTCCCTAGTCCCAGACTCCCACCTGAAAGGTCCTACAGAGCCCTGAGTCCAAGATTAATAGGCAGTACAAAACGGAGAGACATAATGTTGTGTTTTACATGGCATGCAATGAAGGACAATTTTCTTAAACAAGTTTGGAAACCTCCATCCCCAATGTAAAAGCAACAGAAAGTGATGTTTATACAAGATCTAAGCTCTGAAACACTCAGGAGAAGATGCACAAAAACTGGAGGAAACTAAAATGAAGAGCTCCATCAGATGGAGGAAAATCACGCTTGCCTAATGTCGCTTCTCCACCCCCGCTTTTATTGCTCAATACTTGCTCTTGCTCTCAGGAGAGGAATGAGCAAGTAAAAAAGTGCAAATGTCTCATTCAGGGGCCGTCTTTATCACGCTGCTTCTCCTGCACGCAGCAGGAGACAGCGGCAACTTCTGCCTTTAAAAATAATATGGACTTCCCGGGGGCTTTTTTTGTCGCATGAAGGCTAGAAGGGGCAGGGGGCGTGGAAGGCAGACGCTGCTGTGTGAAGGACCCATGAAAATCCGTGAGTGCCCAGTAACGAGTTTGCAATAAAAAGCTTGTCTGATGACACCCTAAATATTGCTGGGGATTCCCTTTTAAACCAATTGTAGAAAGAGAAGATATAGTTTATATTGCAATTTCACTGAAGGAGGCATTACAAATGCTGGGAGATTTAAATGTGGAACCTCCAAATGTAATTAATGATGCGGATAATTCAGATAAAGAAACAGAAGAAGGGATACAGGAGAGTGGCAAACACAACGAAGAAAGTCAGCATATAAGCAAAGAAAACAAAAAAATGGAGCAATAAGAGTGAATAAGAGAAAATAACTATCTTTGACCAGACATGTAAAGAGATGTGAACATTGAAAATGAGCTATCAGTGTCAAATGAAAATTTTAAATAAGAGAGGGAATGAAGCATGATTATATATGTTTGTAAAAACAACAATTAATCTACCTAGGTGTGGATGTGGCCTAGGAGAAAAAGAAGGGAGAAGGAGCATCAAATTAAGGTGCCACAGCCACGGTGTGGACGAAGTTCATCCTAGCATCCTATTTCAGAAGAGATTGGAGTTTTGCATATGCCCCTTACAAAGTCTATTTTTTATTTAAATATTTGTTAGAAGATTTAAAATAATATATGGAAAGAGAAATTCAGGGTAGACTTTAAAATACTAGAGTTGAATATGGCTGCAAAAAGAGATGTTAAAATGTATACACTTAATGTAAGAGAATTGGGTGACATATTAAATGAAGGCAAGTTGTAAACAATATAAGAGAAGTACACCCCGATGTTATGATGCTTCAGGAGACACATCATAACAAAAAAGAAGAATGATTAGTAAGCCTCAGGAATTGTGGGCAACATCACGCAGCCGCAGAAAATTCTAAATCAGGAGAGGTAGCAATATTTTTTTCAACAGCATTCCCATTTCAAAAACAGAAAAAAGCCAAAGATCCACAAGGATGCTACATTTTTGTAAAAGGGCAATATGTTTGCTTCTATTTATTAACCAAATAGGAAACAAATAAAAAAATTGAGGGATGTCTTCAAAGGATTAAAGAAATTTAAATAAATTTAAACAAGGAGAAGCTATAATATGAGGAGATCTGAATTAGGCTCATACTGACCCACTGGATAATAAAATATGAGGAAGAAACTGAGAGAAAATAAATTGGCCAGAGAGTTACAGATGCCTGGAGAGTAGATAATCCATTGAAGACAGTCTGTATATATTATTTGCACAAATTCAACACATATTCTAGAATACACTTCATTTTAACATCAATTCAGTAAATGCAAATTACTGTAAAAGTAGAGATCGGCATAATAAAAATATCTGACCATGCACCAGACTAGAATATACTAGAACAGTAACCAACCATTTACCCATGGAGATTTAATACCATTATGTTAACTAAATCAGAATTTAGGGGGGATACAAAAAGGCATAACATTTGTTTTAAAGAAAATTTGACAGAAGAAATTCATATGCAAGAGATGGCAAGATTGAAAAAGAAGATTCATTTTAAAAAAATTAAATTTCAGGCAGAAACAAGAGAATTAGAAATAAGACATAAAACAGCAGGATCAAAAAGGATATACAGACATTTATTAAAAGGAAAGAGAGACCACTGAATTGGACTCTATTCGAACAAAATTATTATCTAGCAAACATAATAATTATGAATTTGGCAATAAGAGTTCAAAATTGCTAGCTCATACTTTGAAAAAAACACAAATATAGGAATAAAATAGCGGCAACAGAATATAACAACACTCAAATGTATAGTATGGAACAGATAGCAGAGCAATTTGCAACATATTTTGAAAACATTAAATCTTCCTGATAAGCCACCTGAAGAAAAAAAAAACCCAGAATATTTACAAAACTTAAACATTCCAGATATTAAATAAGCAAATATTAAATAAGCCTATCAAAAGTAAAGAAATTGAAAATATTATAACGAAATTAAAAAATGAACAATCCCACTCCTTCATCAGCCCTCCTGAGGAAGCTCTTCATGCAACGGCCAAAGACATTCTTCCCGGTCCTTGTGAGGTGCAACCCATCCCTTGCCAGCAGTCCATCTTCCAAGTAGCGTAGCCCGTGGTCCCAGAGTCCAAATCTGGCACCACCTTTGTAGCCAGTTATTCACCCGGAGTATTTTCTTTCCCTTTCCATTCCTCTTCCAAGAACTGGGAGGATGGATAAGAAAACTAGATATGGGTCTATCCCTGTCACTTTTGCTTTTCTTAAGACTTTCTTAGGTGTTTTTACTGAAGATTCTACGTTGCCATTACTTTGAGAATACCCTGGTGATGTGGTGTGTTTAAAATCTATAGATTAGTGAATGCAGGGAGCACTCGCTCCACCACTGTCTGCCACCTGCCCCCGCAAGCCGGGTCTTGCACGCCTCTGCCAGGTGCTCAGTGCCCTTTGTCCCTTTCTTCCCACTGCGTTAATGGTGGATGCCATTAATGCAGCGGACGGAAATGCGCACTTTCCTACCTACCCCACTACTCCAATCAGGGCCTTAAAGGCCCTCTTAATGCAATTTAGCCTTGCTGTGAGGAGACCTTTAAGGCCCCGACTGGAGCAGTAGAGGGCAAAGTGAGGAGGGGAAGCAAGCTTTCCAGGGCCTCAGAAAGTGTGCTTTCCCAGGGCAGCCCACACCTGAGTGCTTGACTTATTGACCAAGCAGGTGGTTATCTAGCTGCCATCAGTATTTCTTCCTTCTTTTGCCAAAAACTAAGATTTTAGTTTTATCATAGTTGAGCTGAAGGGCTTCCCTCATACAATAAGAGCTTAAAGCTCTTAGAAGCCTGTGCATCCGCACCTGGGTGTATGATAGGAGAACAGTGTCATCTGCATATAATAACACTACACTGAGATGCTCCTGCCCTTTAGATGAGGTGGGGAGATATCAGGACTAGATAAGAAGGGAATTATGTCATTAAGATATAGATTAAATAAAAGAGGTGCTAGCAAACATCCCTGGCATACTCCTTTGTTGACAATAATAAGATCTGAAAGATCTCCACCCAAAGAGACTTTCATACACAAACTTGAATTCTCATACAGCCCCTGTATTCTTTTGAGCAACTTATGATCCACATTTAAAAGTGTAAGCTGATGCCAAAGGTGGGGTCTAGATATAGAATTAAAGGCTGCTTGAAGATCTACAAATGAAGCAAAAAGTGAATGATAAGAGGGGGATGTATATTTCCCTATCAAGTATTTTAGTAGAAAGTAATGGTCAACTATAGAAGCCTGCTTATCCTTCAGCCAGGAGGTTCACCCCAAACACTCAGTTTTCTAACTTGTCTAAAAGATGTCTTGCATATAATTTACTAATAAAGTCCAGTAGACTTATAGGGTGATAATTCTTAGGGTCTGACTGGTTGCCTTTTTTGTAAATGGGCACCATGATATCCAACACTCAATCTTGGCAAAAAATTCCCAGTTCTATCAATAAATGTAAATAAGGCTGCTAACATTGGGCTCCACCAATGGGGATAATCAATCAAAAAATCTGGTAGGATACTGGTCCTTCCAGGGGCCTTTCCCCACTTCAATTTTAATATCAGCATAGCTATTTCCTCACAAGTGAGTGGGGCCCAGTTGGCAACTCTGGGTCTTCCTCCTGCAATAAAGGTAGACAGGCCGTCTCATCATACAAAAGGGAACGAAAATGTAGTTCCCATTCATAAAGTTATCGATAGAGTATCTTAAAGCTGATATAAGATGCCAAAATCTGGATGTATCATTATTTTCAAGTGCTGGGGCCAATTCAACCCAATGCAGCCTGGCATACTCTTGCTGCTTTACTTTGTATTTTTATAGAATTTACATAGTGCTGCATAGGAGTGTGCTAGAGGAACTCTATCCCTGTCCCTCAGGTCCCCTCTACAAGGATTCGCTTTTGCGCCTGGTTAGGCGATTATGTGCAGAAGCGCAGAAGCGCATTTACGCCTAATCCCTCTGCACGAGAGGCGGTGAGAGGCAGCGAAGCGCATTAACAGATGTCCAAAATGCGCTTTACAAGTAGTTAATGCGCATAAGCACTTATTCACACAGTCAAAATGCGCTTTAACGGACGGAGCAAAATAAAACTCGCGATTTAACGCGCATTCGATAATGCGCATAATCAGGGAGATAACGCACCTCTACGCCCTATTTGCACTCCATTCTTGTAGAGGTAATTTTTTAAATTCGCCTTGAAAGAGCTTTAAATGCCTCTTGTAGAAGCACCCTTAGAGATTTATGTTGTCTTTTGATTTCCTGCTTAGGTTTCCTTTTTGGCCTCTGGTTCTTTAAATGGCCTTTCCAAAATAAGAGAGGTTCAACTGCTGCTGTAATCTGGGCATAGCAATTTAATACTACTTCTATCCCTTTTGAGGTGGACAGGGTATTCCTCAAGGCATGTAGGTTCTCAGAATGCCATAAGCATTCCAAAGCACTTATGTTGTAACACTCATGCTTGAAATTGGAATTATATTTTCTTGATTTACCCAGGTTTTTTTAAAACATTCCAACTGGACAATCGGTGGTTGGTGATCACTGCATGGATATGAATCCACTCTAAAGAGCACGATCAGCCCAAACACATCTGGGGGGACTACACTGGCACCAAGATGGTTGATGAAGGTGAATCCTCCTTCAGAATGAGAAGTTCGATTTGGAAAATCATTTGGATAAACAGCTTCCCTTGAATGTTTATTGTATGGTCCTTAGATTGCCTATCTTCTATCAGTGGGAAAAATATGTGGATTGCTCTATTGCATTCCAGTTTGGGCTAATCCAGGCAATTAACATCAAATGAACTTCAGAAAACTGAATCTGCAGAGCAAGTAAATAGTCTGTAAGGTTTTCTCAAACATTCTCACTGTAACGAGTTGATTTCCAAGGAGGAATATATACATTTATCATGATATATGACGTTGAATTAACTTTAAAAAATGAAGCCAAAGCACAGGATTGCAAATTACTGATAAGATAGCTTTTCCCTTTCAGTGAAGTCAACGTACAGTAGGCTAATCCTCCCCTACAGGCGCCCCATACGTCTGGGGGAACTTGTAGGGACTACATAAGTTTTATAATCACTCAGAAGAACATCCTGGTGCACCATGTTTCCTGTAGGAAAGGTATCAAAAGGTTTAAGGTACCTTAAAGCCATCTGTCTTTTTGTTGGACTACCCAGAGATATTCCAGAAGACACACTTAAGTGAGCTCCCTGCAGCCTTGTTTTGTCAGGAAGAACTATCTAATGTGATTTGATCCATTGAGGGGTCAAACTGCACAGCACCATTTAAGCACAAGGTGGCTTTCTGGATTGAATTATCCCTTTGGGAGTCATTTGATACTGGGGCCACTGTGGTATTAATTTTGGCCACCACTGTTTTCTGATTCTTTTGTGATATCAACTGAAAGTTATCAATATTAGAATTAATCATAGTATTGATTAAGGAAATTTCAGGGCCTAAAGAGACATCATATTTCGGCAGAGAGCTATAGAGAACTGGTGGCCTAGGGATTGTTCTCTGTGAGGCCTGGTCAAGAGACCCTGTATCAGTGGCCCTAATATCAGTCTCCTGAGTTGTATTTCAGTGTTAGACTGTTCTAAAACATTTTATAATAGGGTGACCAGATTTTGAGAACCAAAATCCAGGTCCCCCCTGCCACCCTCCCCACCCAAAACTACCCCCCCACCGCGCGTCCGTCCGCCCGCCCTGCGCGGCCCGCCCGCCCCACGCGGCCCGCCCGCCCCCCCCGCCCGCGCCGCACCGCCAGCCTGCCTCGCCCCGCCCGCCTCCCGCCACCACCGCGTGACCCCCTCGCCGCCCCAGTTTGCCCCCGCAAACCCCGGGCCATCTGGTCACCCTATTTTATAACCTATTCAGTGTTGGAGAATCCTGATCTATGGGTTTTCTTCTGGGTATCTGCTTAAATAATGGTGTTAATAAAGAAGTTCTAAAGACTGAGATACCGGTTCCCCTCTATTTGGCACTAGTAGGCCTCATCTTGAGTGTTGCATCCAGTTCTGAGCACCACACTTCAAGAAGGATGCAGACAAGCTGGAGTGTGTTCAGAGGAGGGCAACGAGCATGATCAGGGGTCTGGAAACAAAACACTATGAGGAGAGACTGAAAGTACTGGGCATGTTTAGCCTGGAGAAGAGAAGACTGAGGGGAGACATGATAGCATTCTTTAAATTCTTGAAAGGTTGTCACACAGAAGAGGGCCAGGATCTCTTCTTGATCATCCCAGAACGTAGGACATGGAATAATGGGCTATAGTTACAGGAAGCCAGATTCTAGCTGGGCAGCAGGAAGAATGTCCTGACTGTTGGAGCAGTACAACAATGGAACCAATGACCTAGAGGGGTCGTGAGCTCTCCCTCACTAGAGGCATTCAAGAGGCAGCTGGACTGCCATCTGTCAGGTATGCTTTCAGGTGGATTCTATGATTCTACTAATTCTATGATTCTATGACCCTTCTAGCCTTTACTCCATATTTACCTAGTTTGGACTCCACAGCAAAGATTTCTTTAACCAACTCTGATGCATTAAAAGTTATTATACATCTCTTTAAATATAAAGAACCTGGACGTGTATGTACAATTGTACATATTTCTGGTATGGATTCTTAAGTTCACCAATGCATTTAGATTAAACACAACTCTATTTTCCCCCACCAACTTGGCAATTCCCCTTTTGATAGTGGGGATATTTTAAAGGTCACCTGGTCTTTGGCATATAAAACCAGTACAATAGCTGGACAGTTAGAGGGAAACTATCCGCAGTTCTATCACCTTTCAAATATTTGTTTAAGATAGGATTATTATTATATGCATTCATACATACATCCATCCATCATCCCTCACTGGCACCAGACAGGCACCAAACTGCCTTTGGGCTTCAGCAGCTAAATAACCTCTTGCTGGGCCACGCCTCTGGAAGCTGCAGGTAGGGGGAGCCCTGCTTGCAAACAGACAGAGACAGGTAGGTGCTCAAGGGTACAGCAGGTGGTAGCCAAAGTCCCTCCCCAAGAGGTGCTTGTAAAATTTAGCTAAATGGCTGGTCATTCCCAGAAATCTCTGGACTCCTTTACAACTTGGGGTCTTGGCATGTCTCAAATAGCACTTTTATTTTCTAGATCTATCTTCAGGACCCTGCTCAGTTCAGTAATGCACTGAGCAGGGGGTTGGTCTTGATGCCTTTATAGGCCCCTTCCAACTCTGTAATTCTATGATTCTATGATTCCATGAAATGGCTAATATATGTTAATTCACTTACCATCAAATCTGGGTTTGGCCTTATTCAAGTAGCTCTATCATATTTTTACAAAAGAGGCAGGTTGGATTAGGCCCATGGGTAGGAGGTTCTTTCTCCCTGCCCTAGCAGCTTGTAGTAAATACCCTGGAGTAGAGGGGCTAGGATATGGGGGATGTATGCCATGGGATTGATAAACTCCACCCTCCTGCACTATACAGGGATATTTAAAAAGGAAGGAAATTAAAAAGGATGCCTGTTTCCTCTACCACATTCCAGAACCTTCCTCCCCCATTATATAGGGATAAAATGCTTGAATCCAGGGCTGGCAGCCATCCTGAGACCTTGAATGCTATATAACACAGTAGGAGAAGATCTCCTTTTTTTATTCTCCCTTTCTCCATCTCCCCTTCCCCTGAGAGGCATGAACAGCACTACAGGAGCACTCCTCTTAGGCAGTGGGGATATACGGTAACAGTTGGTTGCAGGTCCTCACTTATTCCCACTATTAAAGAATTTAGGTAGCTGAGTGCAACAACAACATGACTCTGTGAGCTTTCAGGACTTACAGAATTGCTAGAAGGCTGCTCAGAGGTAGGGCAGGCACCAAAGGCTTCTGAGGGAGTTGGGAACTAAGGATGTAGTTCCTTTAACAAGACCTTGCCTAAGCCAAGATGAATAAAGTGACAGCAAAGGGATCTTGCCTAATAGTCCTTCAAGGTCAGATCTGGCAAAACTGAATCTATTCAAAACTACAAATATTCAGGAGCCTTAGGATAAGAAACTGCTAATATAATTATGTATGAATTTGCCAGCCTAAAGTGATTTCCCCATGCATGATTAAATCAATATCCAGGTGTAAGACCAAGATGTTTTCAAAGTTGCAAAAAGAACATGATCTCTGAATAGCTGCTGCCTCAAGCACTGAGGGCCCATCCTAATATTGCACTCTTTTACATCCTAATGGGCCATCCTAATAGTGCACTCTTTTACATTTGAGAATACTCTAGGTAGGAGTTTTCTCAGCCCCATTGTTTCAGCTTAGAAGGACTACTGTTGGCATCTGAAAATCTTTCTACAATTTTTTTGTGGCAATGTAGTCAAATTTATGGAGGGTAACACTAATAACGGTTACTAGTCCTGATAACTATGTGCTACCTCCAGTGTCAGAGGCAGTATAGCTATGTACACCAGTTTCTGGGGAACATGAGCAGAGGAGAGGATGCTGGTTGGCCACTGTGGAAACAGAAAGCTGGACTAGGTGAACCCTTTGTCTGATCCAGCATCAGGGCTCTTTTTATGGTCTTATAGTATTGGCAGAAGTTCCACTGGCTTGTTCAGAATAGGAGAAACTCCCAGTTCCATGGGTGAGTCCAGAAAGAACTACCAAAAGAGAATGGGACAGTGGTGTTCTGTCACTTCTCCATCACTTTTTGCCCAGCCTCATTTGAGTCTGGTCACTTCGGTTCCTGCCTCATCACAAGCTGAGAGCCACTGCAAACCCTCTTTAAATGGACATATTTTTCCTTCACCTGCTGAGATCTACTAGTTTCAACATGCCCCTAACTTCAGCTGCAGGAATAGGTTATTTGAACCCAGGGGGTATTGGTAGGTTTTTAAAAGAAGCAGAACAAAATGGGTTTAAGAAAATTAGTACAATACAAGGTTCAAATGGCACTGCCACTATGCATACTAATATTATATTTAATGAAATAACTCATCCATACTGTAAAGCATAAAAAGTAATTTATAAATTTAATGATTTAACACATAATATAAAATTATACCAGAATAAGAGCTAAACAGTCCACAAGCACTAAATGGAAACTAAACATTTCACTTGTTTCTACTGGTCATATGGAAGGCTACACACATCCACCTGTCCCACATGTGTTTCGACTATGGGGAAAAGGACTCACCGCCCTCCCCCCCACTCTCCCTGCTTACCTGCTGCCTCCTCCTCACCGCCGCTGCCACCGCTGCCGCCCGCCAACGTCGCTGCTTCCTCTCTACTGAGAACCAGGCCGCGGCGGACGGTGGCGGCAACGAGGAGGCAGCAGGTAAGCAGGGAGAGTGAGGGGAGGGCAGTGAGTCCAATGGAAGGGCAATGGGCAACGGAAGGGCAATGGGCCCCAGATCTCCGGATCGATCTGGAATCATCTGATCTGGTCCGGAATGATCCGGACCTCCCCCAATCTGGTTCAGATCTCGGAGATCCAGATCACCCCAATCCGCTTTGGATTCGGAATCCAGATCCATGCACAGCCCTAGTTTCGACCACAAAGGTCTCTGTCTGTAGGATAAGAAATTGTTCAACATTACAGCCCAAAGTATAGAGAGTTTTTGTTATTTTAATTGTTCCATTCAGACCTGCAAGGCAAAAACAAAAGTAGCTGGTTACCAAGGCCTATTGGTCCTTTCCTAAAATTAAACACAAGAATTTAAACTGATAAGAATTGTTTACCAAACATTAACTCTTGTACAGCTTATCTGTGTCGGTCAGTTTATGGATGCATCAGGAGAGGAAGGGGGACTTGGCATTCCCTCCCATCTCTGAAATATGTAAAACATGAAAAAAAATACCATGTTAATTTTCTCCAAGAAGCTTAGTCAAAGACAAACTATCTAAAGGTAATCCAAATTGAAAATATAATCTTACCATATCGGCTAAGTTATAGCTGAAGCATCCATAAACCAAGACTACACTCAAAGCAGGTTTTCAGAAAAGCGCTGCATGCAAAGAACCTATGCACGCCAGACTTAGGTGCCATAACATTAGGGTGGGTGTTATGGGCAGCAGACACTACTTCGCCCATTGTGGCGTTGACACCACTTCTCACATACAGATTTTGAACTCCTGTCTACTTCCTACACAATCATGTGACTCTGAGACTCTCTTTCTAATGCCCTGTGTTGCTTGCCAGTACCGTAGGGCTAAATTACAACTGGTGTCTCTGGGTTGTCTGTGCAGCCTCTGTTGTCTCTCTCTTTCAGTCACTGCAGCCAAACTAAAGCCTCCAGCCTCAAACAAGCTCCCTCCCTCTCTTTCTGCCAAAGTCTCCCAATGGTCCAGCCAGGCCACACACTTGTGGCCAAGGGTATTGCTTATTGTTTGATCATGTCTGGTGACTCTTACTTTAAAAAACTCCGACGCCAGCCACCTCCACCTCCTCTCCTCCTGCACACCTGCTCGACTCTGATGCACTCTTAAAACACTCTGGGTGACAAGCCAGCCTCTCAGAGAAAAGCTATAGGTGAATCTGGTTGCCTTTAGCCTCTCTCTGCCTTATGCCAGTCAGCCGACATCTCTAGCTTCCAGCCTCAAACAATCTCCCCTCTCTCTCTGCCAAAGTCTCCCAACAGTCCAGCAAGGCTGTGCACTTGTACCATGTGGCTGGGGGTAGGGTGCCAGCTTATAGCTTGGTCACATCTGGTGACTCTTGTTTTAAAAAAAAACTCTGCCGCCACCCACCTCTGTCTGCACCAACACTGGACTCTGAGGTGCTCTTAAAATGCTCTGTGTGGCATGCCAGCCTTTCAGGGCTAAGCTACAGCTATCTCTGAGTTGTAACTCTGTCTGAAACTGATGCCAGCCAAAGCCTCCTACCAGCCAACACCTGCCCCAACACTTGATTCTGAGATGCTCTTGAAAGGCTCTGAGTGGCATGCCAGCCTCTCAGGGTTCAGCTTCAGCTATCACTGAGTTGTGTCTTCAGTCTAACTCTGTCTCTAAGAGATATGCCAGCCAGCCCAAGCCACAAATCTATCTATTTTTCTCCGTCACGCACTTCAAACATTCTGCATCGCATGCCAGCAGTGCAGACAGAGTCTAGCTCACAAGTGAAAAAAGTGAAATGGAAGGGAAGGGGTAGCAAAGCAATGTCATGCCACATTCCAACATCCGCATCAACAGGACATCTGCAAAGATGAGAGCCTCTCTCTCGACTGACACTTCACTGTTGGTCATGAGAGTTTTTCTCTAAGGATGACCCTTCATCGCCCATCATGTGGAACTCTGAGAAAAAGCCCTCTGGCCTGTTGCGTTTTGTCCTGTGGGCTGCTTTGACTGACCTCTCCTTTCCCACATTTTGATCTGTGGATGCCTCATCTCTGCTGAGCTCCAGGTGCCTGACTGCCCACCAAATCTGCAACAGGAAAGGTGCCCGGCTTGCCCAGCACTTCTTAGCTTAAAACTTGAGATTCCTTTGATGCCAAGGGCTGAAAATCCTCAAGGTGCAAGACCCCAAAGTGGAGGTTTGACAACCTGAGTTTGAAGGGTATGGCTCCAGCATTTTTTTTTAAAAAAATAATACATCATGTTTTCTTCAAACTGTGTTTTCAGCCAAAATAAACACAATAAATGTTAAGTTAATTAACCAATTTCATTGAAGGCTTTACCCTAGGAACCAAAAAAGGAAGGCACAAATAGTAAATTTCTATGTGTTTTAGTGAGTTCCCGGTGAGAAGGAGTTATGTATGACACTGCCATTGAGGATGCTTATAGCAAAGTTCAACAGGATTTAGGGGAGGAAGCAGCCCAGCTGCTTAGAGATTTATAAATTTAAAACAGCACCCTGAATTACACACAGGAAAAAATGGCTCACTGAAGCTCTGGTGCAACCCAGCCCCATCAAGAAACAAATTGATGTACCCTCATTCATTGAACAGAATTCCTAACAGCCTTCAAAGAAAGCACAAATTAGTTCAATACAGTAGTCTATCCTATAGGTTAGGAAGGCCATGGAAGTAATGTGATTATCTTGACATCTATAGTGAGCATCCAGTTTCATAGATGTGAATAAAACCAAGAAGAGGGTTTTGTTTTAATGGTTTGGAAACAAGATTTTTTAAAAGAACAATCAAATGCAGCTTTCAGATCCACAAACGTTGCTAACAGCACTTCATGTGGTGGGGGAGTATATTTCTCTATGAGATGGTGGAAAAGCAAGCAATGATCAATAGTGGAACATTCCCTCCAAAACCCTGCTTGTTCCTCAGCCAAAATCCCAGACTCTTCTACCCCCAGACTCTAGTTTCTCTAGGAGATATTTGCTGTAGAGCTTGCCGATCACATCCAGGAGACTGATCAGTCTATAATTTCATGGGTCATTCCTGGATCCACCCTTATATATTGGGATGGCAATTGCCATAGCCCACTCTTTTGGGAATACTCCTTTGACATCAATAGTTAGAAACAAAGATGCAAGCTTGAAAAAATGTTGAAAAACTTGTATTTTTTGTGGAATTAAAAGGAAAAAATTTAAAGGTAAAGAAGAAGCGCTGGGCAAATGCCAAACCAAGGACACTGAGAAGAATATCAAAGATGCAGCAAAATTTCTTCAAGATCAGAATTTAGCAAAGGAGGTATGCTACCACCACGCATGCCACAAACAGTACCTTAAGACTGCATCATCTCGAGAGACAGGGAATAAAAGAGAAACCAACACTGAAACATCTAGAAATATTTATCAAGGAAAACAAGACAGAGCATTTATTAAAACAGTAGATTATGTCAATGAATACATAATTACATCAAATAAGGCCCAAAAACTGACTTCAGTTCACTCCCAACATTGTGTTTACCTCTCTGAAGAAGGAATTGATGATCCTATGTATTCAAGTCAAAAGTTAGTCAACAAACTGATGAGTCACTTCGGTCCTGCCTTAAAATCAATGAAATTTAGCAACGAACAGGGAATAATACTATATTCCAACAGTATTTCATCAGTTGAAGCTGAAGCATTAGCCAATGATTATGCATCTCAAATTGAGGCACAGATTGAGGCACAACATTCAGCGTGTCCGAAACTTGATCACCCTCTTAATGTTCATGATATTATTTCAGGAGAAAATAAAATCCTGTACCATCTTGGAGTATTTTTCAGAACTTTATACAGTGGCACTTCTAAACCAACACGTGAAAAACTGGAGCATCAAGTTTCTTCATCTTCACAAGGTGCAATATTTATTGCAAGCAACAGAAGACTGAAACCAAGAAAACATCTTCCGTTGGGTTTAAGCATGAAAAGTATGACAGGGAGCAGAAAGGTACTAGAAATTCTCAACCACTGGGATCACTGTATTGGTTACCACACCTCTGAGGAGCTTAAGACAGATTTAGCTCTGTCTCTAATGAAGCAACCAGGAGTCACACCAGATAACATATGTTGAAGACCTGGGCTTTTCACTGGGATAGCCTGGGACAATTTCGACTCCAACTTGGAGACATTGTCAGGAAAAGAGAGTTTACATGACATATTCGGCATTTGCTACCAAAACTTGGAAACTGAAGAGCCTGGAAATCAAACTATGGAAGCAGAAAGTGAGATAGAATTTACTGAGAGCTCAAAAGCAGAATCCGGTATTCTCATAGATAATCCCACAGGATCTTGCAAGCCATGCAGAAAGATGAGGTCACTTCAGATTGATTCAAAGGCTCTTGAGCCATAAAAAAAAAATTAGTCAAGCCATTGTGTTCTTTGGTGAGTAATTGTCCTGTAACAAAACATTTGGAAGACTCCATACGGAGAGATTTTACTTGGATGGTTTCAGTAAAATGGGCTGAATCAACACCAATGTGGGCTGGGTGGAATTCCAAAGTTTTAGAAAATACATCTGTGAAACAGAAGATTGGTTACATGAGAAATATCACTTTGCCCCCTACACGGAATGATGTGGTGATGGAAACTATGAAGGTATCACATCCAGTAGTTGCTGAGTGTGGAGAGTCTTCAATCTTGGTTCATTATGATCTAGCTGTTGCTAAACCTGTAATCATGATCCAAAATCAAGAAAGCCCTCACTTTGACAATCTCTTCATTTGCTTTGGATCATTCCACATAGAATTAGCATGGATACTATCTCAAAGTTTCAGGGATTGAACATATTCTTTCAGAAAGCGAAGTCCTGGCATCTGGTTCAATACAAGGATTTCTCAGAGGAAAGCATCTCAACAGAGGTAAACAAGTACACATCTTACTTTCCCTGTCTCTCGAAAGCTGCCTTTTCCAGAAGTTTATAGAACTACAAAACAGTACAACATTAGAAGAACTTCACGATCAGGTGAAGAAACTGAATGATGACCTTTCTCAATATACTTTAGAAAAGTTTATTGAAAGCTCAAATATAATGCAAGTGTATGATGAGTTCAAAGCAAAAACAAGATCAGGATTTCACAGAAAAACAGCCCAGTTCTATCAACAGTACATTGATCTCGTTAACATCTACAAATTCTTCAGCAGAGCCTATAGAACAAGTAATCTTGAAATGTATACGGATGCCCTGGAGAAAATGATTCCAGCTTTTTTCTCAGGCAAGAGGCTGAACTATGCTCAATGAATGACGGTGTACCTCCTGAAACCTCTCAACCTAGGAACCAATGAATGACGGTGTACCTCCTGAAACTTCTCAACCTAGGAACCAAATCACCAGAAGTCATATAAGCACTTTCTCAAGGTCTAGGCATAAAGCACTCTAGTAACTCATTCTCTAGGGTACCAGTTGACATGGCACTACAGCAGACTATAAATGTTGACGCTGTTTCAAGGTTCACAGGCATCACAGCATTTGCAAATGAGGAAAGTGATTTTGACAGTGATGACAGCAGTTCCAATGAAAGTGAAGAGGACATCCAATGAAATTTATTTGTTAACCATTCTCACAGAACATAGTTTTTATTTTGTAAATTGTAAATTTTTGCTGAAGATATTAAAAACATTTGTTAAAAACAATTCAACCTAATAAATTAAACCTTTTTTTATATATCATCATACTCGTCTTCTTTTAAATTTTATAAAGAACATTTGAACATGTTCAACTGTAAAAATCACAGTTGAACAAGTTCTGAATGATTTGTGCATCAGATCGAGAGATATTTAGGGTGGATACTTTTGAAATGAAAGCCCTGTATGATAAATTGTAAAACCATACAATCCTGAGAAAGTGGACATATAACGAGATATCACTCATAATATCACTCATACACATTTTCTTATTCCTCATTAAAAAATGCAACTTTTTTGTTTTAGAGTATTCTTTCGAAAGTCGTATAGTTTTTGAGTAAATATCACACATAACCAATGTGAACACTGATTTTATATGTTCAAACAAACTTATCTCAAAAACTAATGGCGTTAACAAAAATGTGTAATTACAAAAAGTATTTGTCTTTAAGTTTGAAACATTTCAGAAAAAAATTCATCTCAGTAGCATAAACGGGTGAGAAATTATGCATATTTAAATGTGGCAACTACATAATAGCGCGGCAGCCATATTGATGATGTCTTCATGCAGCCCCCCGCCACTGGAATTTTGTAAGACTCGCTTTTCTGAAACAAAAATATTCACTAAACTTTTGTACTCGCTGGGGTAAATAAATCCTGCTTGTCTCTGGGACTATTTGCTTAAAATGCCAATTTGGGAGGGGTTAGCTGCACTCCTTTGAAGCATATTATGTGTTTTGTTTAATTCTTTCTTTTGTAGCCTACACCCAGAATCAAATCATAGTTTTGAGGATGTTTTAGAATGGAATAACAAGGGTTCCAGGTCGACAATCATCATGTCCTGGACTACGGCAATCTGAGTTTCCACAGGATTGCCATCCATTATTAGATGATGAAGATGTCTCATTTTGCTGGAACCAAAAATTTGTCCTTGTTGATCCATGTTCTGCCACTGAATCCTTATTCTAGTGTTCATAAGATGGCCAGTAATTCAATTCCTAATTTGTAGCCGACTGTAGATTCTATTATCACCAAACATTCCCTAATCTTCCTCGCCACCTTGACTTCTGCATCACTACCATTTTGGTTTTACAACTTTATAGTTTGTTGGAATAAGTCTCATCCAGTCTCCCATAGATCAGTCACCTGTTCTACACTTTCTATTAAAAAACCGCTACAAGATCCAACACAATGCTGGGGTATGGTCTGCTCTTTTATTTTCCTGGCCATTTTGTACCCCACTGTCAAATAATGTAAGGGAGGAGAGGGGGTAGAGGAAAGAATAATATCTCTTGCTTGGCAAACTTGCCATTTACATGGCTTTCTCTGAAAATATCAAATGTGGGGCCTGGACTTACATGCTTAACTACTCTACTTGAAATAGAACTTATGGGGGAGGCTGAGCAGGACTGGGGTGAAGTATGTTCTTTCCAAACGCTTTGTCCCACACCACAATCCTGACAAAAAATCACACAGCTCCCCGAAGCTGATGTTTTGAGTTGGGAAGGAAGCTTCTTTGGCACCACTAGCAGTTTCCTTTCCAGCTCAAACAGCAGCTTCAGCTGGGTGGTTTTTGTGAGGATCGTGCCACAGGCGTAAAGATGTGTAAAATGCTTTCCTCTTGCATTGGTCTCCGTCCTGATCAACCTCCCTAAAGCAGGAAAATTAAACATGCAAGGCCAAACTATGTGTATAATGTCACATGTTGCTTGGCACTCATTTCAATAGTCCAACAGTTGCATTGTTCAGTTGCTCAGATGTGCAACTATAACACTATGACACAAAATATTATCTTCTAGCTCTGTAACAAGTAATACTATGATGGCAGACCAAATTTTAGATTCATTCCGACTTCCACTGTGAATTCTAATCTCCCAGTTTTACTGTGTGTTCTTAACAAGTTTATTTTCATTCAAATTTCATAAATAAAATTATTGGCAAACAACACCTGATCTAAGCATATTACATTAATGCAGAACAGTTTACTACATAGCTCAGTTTTTTAAAAAAAGGCAATTAGCAATGCAGTCAATATTTTACTAATTAGCTTTGAATGGACTTGAGCTGTGTTACACTGCACCTTACAATCAGGGAGTCAAATGGATCCTGAACTGAAAACCAGACATAGTCCTTAGTTTTTATGAAATGGAACACAACCAAATACGTCAACTGGACTCTGATTCCCAGTCACTTTCAAACATCAGGAAGAGCGCTTCAGATATGGAGCAGTATGGAAATGTAAATAATAATAATAATAATAATAATAATGTACCCAAATCAGAATGAACTGCAACAACAAAAAAACAGTATCATGGAGAATTTGTATACATATTGTAGGTAGGCCTAGTGTAAGGTCTGCATCATGTCATAATTCCTAGTAAATCTTAGGGAGTTTTTACTCGTGTATCCAGTAACAATTGCCTGATAATTCCACCTACTAAGCACCTTACTCCTCTTGCATCATTGCTTGTTTCTTCAATTATGGTTAGACTGTACAAATTCTAAGAAACATTACAAAATGGCCTTTGTGTGTGTGTGTGTGTGTGTGTGTGTGTGTATATATATATAATTTCACACATGCTTGATACTGCTTATAGCTGATATTTATGTGTGAAAAGGAAAAAGAGGCAGCACCAAAAGAAGAAAAGGAAAATATAGGGGCTGGTCTTATTATTTGCCATCAGTGTCTCTCAGGAAAAGGACCTTTCTAGATCTATTGACATATAATAACCTCAGCTGCAGCTGAACCTAAAGTGAGGAAGCTATTGCACTCCCTCCAGAAATCTCTTCTTTCAGACCTTAATATGCTTTGCAGAACCTTAGCTGCTAGATCAAAGCAAAACTCTTCATCTCCGCTTCATTACACGTGAATTAAGGTCTTTCAAATAGAATTTGCTGAACAGATAAGCATCTGCAAATAGAGCAGAATATTTAAACCTAAAAGTTCAGCATGACAATATTTTAAAGTTTTTGTTTTTAGCCTAATTTAGGGTTATGAGCAAGTTAAATAGAACAGTTTACATATACACCATGCCATTCTCAGCTACAGTTTCATCTTGAATCCTGTAGTGGAGATGGAATTACTATGTCAAGGCCTTAAATTAGAATAGCCTTAAATCTCCACCTACAATTGTATTTTTAGGATATAAATTTCTATATTTCTTTTACTGTGTGTAAATATGTTTGAGAAAGAAATAGAGCATCAACTCTTCTTCCTTTAGGTTTTTGAACTATCACAATTTAGAACAGAAGGTAGAGGCCTTCAAACTACTAACTTCCTTGGTATCAGACTTTAAGCACATAATAATATCTGTGTTCCAGTGTGAAGTTATGTGCACAAAGATACTCGTGTCTTCCCCCAAGGTGACATGTCATTTTGAGAATATTCACTGTTGCATGCAAATTGCCAATCCTAACTTAAGAGGACACAATGATCAAGACAAAAGGGAAAATTAAGATTAAAAATTGAAATGCTTTTTAATAAACAGCACCTTTCAATAAAGATATGATACTCTGACAAAAAAATAAGCAGACATAGGTGCCTTTTTTAAGTAACTTTTGGGTGACGATGATGATGATGATTACTAATTGAGCACTGAAAAGAAACTAAATAAAGGAATCACATGTTTGAGAGTCATGAATTATAGTTCCTTTCCAACAACTCTATAGTACATATTACATGTTGTCTCAAAACAGCACATAGGTAAAAGCAAATCTGATACTTCATGTCGCACAGAGATAAGAAATTGCTTTTCAACAACATCATATTTCTCTTTCTCAAATCTACAAACATTTCATTCTCCAAAGCCAACTTTCCCTTCTGATGCACACTAGTTACACTTTTCCATCAAATTTCAGATACTTTTTGCCTCCCCAAGTTGCACTGATTTCTTTCTGCAAATGTAATTGTTCATTTACTAATGCTTGTTACAGTTGCAGGAAAGTGTGTCACTCAGTGATGGAGACATGCAGTTATTTTAGTCTTCATAAGTGTAACACCCTCAATTTGCAATTGCAAAATGTAGAGATTTCATTTAAAATCATTTTACTTTAACTTACTTAGTTTTCACATCCAGGAGAATTAGTTTGAAATTAATCTGTGCTGCAATGAGTTTAATTCAAGTGGAAGTTAATACAAGAACATAAACAACAATAAAAATATACCATCTTTGAATCTCCTTCTTTAATAAAAAAAAAGGAGTAAGTACCAACCACCAAAGTAATGCTAGCAGTTGAAAAGAGAAAAGAGAAAAATAAAAGAATGGAAACATGGTGTTGCTGAGAGTGATTTTTAAGAGCCCTATGAAAAACCTTTCATCTTTCTTCCAGGGATTTTCCTTATAAAATCTCTTAAAAAAGGCAAGGACCTAATTAGTTTCTATAAATTTATCTTAGAATAAAAGGAATTAACTGAAGCTTACCTGTATTGGAATGTCATGTTTGTAATTTTTATCTTTATTTCTTCTCCATGGCGAATTTCTCCAGTCATTTCAAATAGTTTGTTTGCCATTTTCTCATAAACTTTTGCATTCCTTTTAGTTTGTTTCAGTTCATCAAAAAATTCTTCCCAAACCAGCATCAAGCCTCTCATTTCTGCATCAGTCCAGTTCCTGGCCCTCCTGTGCTTCTCAGTCTGAGAAGAAACAATATAACTGGGGATTTCTGCTGCAGCCATTGCTGATTGACCTAAAAGGGTTTTTAAAAGAGAACACTTAATATAGATTTTAGTTTTTGGTTTAGAATTTTGCACTGCAAGGCATGCATATGAAGCTACAAGATTTGAATGACAACAGAACACATGAAACCTCTTTGCAACAGCTTGAAGCTTGAGTGCACAAAATGGGGCCTACATCTGACAGGCAGGAATTTAGTTAAAAGCTTTTAAACAGAGAAACGTCATTTTGATGTCACGTTTCCATAGCAACAGAGCAACTGCATAAGCTACAACAACAAAAACCTTTTAACTGAAAGCCAAAGAATCAGGACAAAGTTGACAGGCCATCAATATTAAAGCTTTTAAACACTTTAGGTCTAACAAAAACAACAACAAATCTATGCAGCCTTTAAGAAGCTACTTTTAAGTTTTTACTTGTTTTTAGATTTTTCTTACCTTTCCGGCTATCTGCTGCAGGCAGGGGGTCATGGCTGCCTCAATAAGCTTTTAAGTTGTGCCTTGACAGACTCAATAGGAGGTGGCAAGAGGTTGGGGCCATGGACGCAAAAGAAGACTGACTGCTTAACAACAATTGTCTCTAAAACGTTTCATATACCTTTGTGAAAGATGGTTAACAACATCTGAAGTATTCCAGCAGTATAGAAACCAGTTCACGCACTACAGTGGTGTTAGATTCATCTTTCAGGAACACACACACACATATATTTGCGTTTACATACACATATACATATGCATGTGTGTGAGAGAGAGCCAGAGGCCAATCTGACTTCCAAGATGCTTGTCTACTGCTAAGCAAACTCACCCAGCAGTCCTGTCAGCATGAATTTGCAGGTTCATATTACCACATATGTATTTGTACTCTGAACAATTTGAATGCTGCTTGGAGTCTTTTATTCAGCCATGTGCTGCTGCCTCAGTACTGCAGCTAAGGCATTTTAAAACTGTCTTATGGTGAACCTATAAAGATTATTGTGTAAAGGGGGAAGGGAATGGCATGCGGATTAAAACTTGTAAATAAATTGCTGTATTTCTATGGCAGTTTTCTTCATAATTCTGTTCCCTGTATAGTGGCATTACACCATTTAATTTCCCTGAAGCACCATTTCTTAGTATGTGTTGTGCCAAACATGATCTGCTCAATTCTGTCTTTTTAAGATTCATGCAAATTGTTATTTGAAGCAATGCTGATGGCTAATGGACAAAAACATTAATTCTATGTTTAAAACTGAAACTCCGGCTTACATTTTAAAATAAATCCCAGACAGGAAGAGAAGGGGGTGTACACTTTTGGATATTTCCATTTTTAATAGCAATACATTCCTCAGTGCTGGGTATTTCCTGGGGAACAATGGTGAGCAGGTGTTAATGTACTCAGGAGGTTTTTAATCCCCAGGAAATGTCCTCATTTGGTTCAGTCCATACTTAAGTATTTTATGAATTAATTACATTTTCAGTCTGAAGAAGTGTTAAAAGAACAAGACCCTGAATGAAGGGGAGATCACAAAATGCTTCTTTCAATTAAACACAGATGTTTTCTCCTAGCTGTTATCCATTCATTTTTAATTGCTTTTCTTCACTGCAGCATTTTAATGGGGGAAAGTCAGAATTAAAATTTCCTAAATAAAGAGATTAAGTGCCATTCAGATAAAAAAATACACGGAATTCTCTTCCAAGGCTCAGGTTCCTATAGACAAATCTGGCACCCCCAAAAAGTACCCTTCGAACAGCTATGGTAGCATTCTGTAGAATAACCATTTTAAGATTGGTGAAATGCATAGCGTGGCTGGCAGGAGACATCTCATAGAGACTCAGTTGGGAGGCATCATGTGACTGGGAGACAGATGGCAGCCAGGAGGAGGATTAACTGGCAGCAGGTTCTGCTTTTCGTTTTGTGTGTGGGTGTTTCAGACTACCATTGCCACAGGCTGCATGCATCAATAATAAAATCCAAATTCATTTGTGACTGGCTTGAATACTTCAGAAAAAGGATTAAGAAATGTTTTCAGAAAATAAGGCCACTGCCTACTTAACACATTTTTTTAGGCATTTCTCCAACAAGGTATTCCTGCAACAAGAAATCATCATTTGGGAATGATTTTCTTGCGGTTTAGATGACTATGTGAACAGCACCATCACAGGGAAACCTATGACTGGCTCAGATATTGGTCTGCTTTCCTTTCACATTGCAATTTTTTTCTTGTGAAAATTACTTACAGAAGAACAATTATGTGTAAATGTAACATTATGTGCTTCCCCCTTCCCCAAACAGTGAGTTCGAGGACAGCATTGAACGTTCAGCTTCCTTTGGATGGGAGAGATCACTGGACACTGATGGTGTCTTTGATGTTTATTTGATTTTTACAAATATACAAGCATAGCGAACAACTGAAAATAGTGAAAAACAAATATTCCAGAAGCAGACAGCCAAACCACTAATCCTGCATCAGCTTACCCAAACTAACAGCGTAAACCAGCATTTCTTAAACTGTGGTTGGGGACCCACCAGTGGTCTCAGTACTGTAGATTGGCCACGGCTTCTTTGCTTGACTGATCTATGCCATGGCAGCACCATGCTTACTCTATAGGTGGCTGTGGCAGCAGAGGTTTGTTAGAGAACCATGCTAATATTTGTATTATTTATTATAATAAAAACTGAGAATAAAAGGAAGAGGATAACAGAGGGAAGCTGTTATAGGAAGAAATTAATAAAAAAAAGCAGTAGGAGGGAGGCATAAAAGATGTTGGGAATTCATAGAATCATAGAATAGTAGAGTTGGAAGGGGCCTCTAAGGCCATCAAGTCCAACTCCCTGCTCAATGCAGGAATCCATCTTAAAGCATCCCTGACAGATGGTTGTCCAGCTGCCTCTTGAAGGCCTCTAGTGTGGGAGAGCCCACCACCTCCCTAGGTCACTGGTTGCATTGTCGTACAACTCCAACAGTCAGGAAGTTTTTCCTGATGTCCAGCCGGAATCTGGCTTCCTGTAACTTGAGCCCATTATTCCATGTCCTGCACTCTGGGATGATGGAGAAGAGATCCTCGTCCTCCTCTGTGTGTCGACCTTTCAAGTATTTGAAGAGTGCTATCATGTCTCCCTTCTCTAGGCTAAACATGCCCAGTTCTTTCAATCTCTCTTCATAGGGCTTTATTCCCAGATCCCTGATCATCCTTGTTGCCCTCCTCTGAACACACTCCAGATTGTCTGCATCCTCCTTGACATGTGGTGCCCAGAACTGGGTACATGTTAAGTGTGAAAGAAGAAGGGGAGAAGAGATGACAGGAAATAGATAAGAAAACTTTGAGAGGGATGCTGGGGGAGGAGAAAACAATATAACTAAACAGTTTTTTTCTACTTAGAGTAGGGGTCCCTAACCTTTTTTGGGTTGGTGGGAACATTTACTATGGAGGAACTTGCTTATTCATAAAATGGCTGCTATAATGGGAATGGCCTGTCATAAAACACTCATTTCCCAGAAGGCAAACTGGTAATAGAAATAGCAACAGCCACAAAGGCACAGGGCAGGACGGGGTGGGGTGGGGTGAAGGGAACGGGACATTGAGCTCTAAACTACAAAACCACTCTTTTAAAGTCAAATGAAGATTTTGAGCCCAAATATAGGAGAGTGCTTTGCTGTGCAGCGTGGCAAACGCCTGGTTAAATAAACCAATTTAATATAATCATGAGAAATAACATTAAAATCTGGAGGCGTTGGGAGCTTGGTGGATGCCATTTATTTATTTATTTATTTATTTATTTTCTATTCCGCCCCATAGCCGAAGCTCTCTGGGTTGTTTACATAAGATTAAAACAATTAAAAACAATATACAAAATTTTAAACAACAAAAACATGCAGCATACACAGAAACAACTATAAACAACTTTATAAACAACTATAAAAACAGATCCAGGATCAATGAAGTTCGTCACATATCGCTAAATGTCTGGGAAAAGAGAAAAGTTTTAACCTGGTGCCAAAAAGATAGCAACGTTGGCACCAGGTGGGCCTCGTCGGGGAGATCGTTCCATAATTGGGGGGGCACCACAGAGAAGGCCCTCTCCCTTGTTGCCATTTTCCAGGCCTCCCTCAGAGTAGGTACCCAGAGAAGGACCTTAGATGTTGAACGTAGTGTATGGGTGGGTTCATGTCAGGAAAGCCGTTCCATCAGGTATTGTGGTTCCCAGCCATGTAAGGTTAGAAACAGCACCTTGAATTGGGCTCGGAAATGTACAGGCAGCCAATGCAAGCGGTACAGAGTCAGTCTTATATGTTCAAACCATCTGGTCCCCTTATCAATCTGGCTGCCACATTTTGCACAAGCTGCAGCTTCTGAACTGTCTTCAAAGGCAGCCCCATGTAAAGTACAATCTAACTTGGAGATTACTAGAGCATAGACAACTGAAGCCAGATTTTTTGGCCACATTGGTGCAATGTGGGAAATTCAGACTTAGTGTGTCTGGATCAACAAATTCTTCCTGAAATGGGAAGGCTGAGTAATGATGGGCAGTATCCAACAAGGTGTTATGCCTCCGCTGATTTGGTTCCATGAGTGACCATCCTGCCAATTTTGTTGCACAAACAGGATGCACCACTTGCACAATGAAGATTTAACATTTCCTAGAGGAAGCCCCGAAATGAGTAGAAATGCTTGTTTCTGGATCAGGACAGGGCAGCAGGCCCTCCTTTTTGCAAGCTCCACTGACCTGCCCCATTCCACAAACTAGCATTTCCATTTACTCTGTGAAGCACTAGATTTCCATCGCAGAATCGTGAGAGTGTACCACCTCCCTGTCCTCCTTTTCATATGGTCAGCCTACTGATATGCCAAAGCCAAAGCCAAACAGTGGGGGCACTTTCCAGATTCTTTTACTTAAAAGGGGGTAAATTTGTGCCAGCCATTATCAGGGTATATAAAGCCAAATCAGTTTCACAGATCTTGTTTGGGGCCCCTGTCTGGTTTCCATTGTCAAAGGATTCCTTTGAGGGCGTCCAGTCTCTATTCTTAAGGCTAACATTGGGTGCTCCAAGGTGTGTGTCTGGTCCCGCACTTAACCTGGAGGCTGGTCTAAGATCTCTGAAATGCCTAGCTTGGAACCTCACTCTACAATTCTGGCTCCACCAGTATCATGCCCTTATCCTTAATTCTCTGGCATCCCAGGTCTTGCTGGATTCTTTTGAATCCCCCTGGACCAAAGCGATGGTCCGGACAGTCACCATGCTTGGGCTTTCCCTCCCTCATCTATTTTTTTTAGACCTGGGAAGCGTCAAACGGAATATCAAACAGAGATTGGTTGATATAGATCTCCAGGAGCTTCGGGGAGTTGCCCGAGGCCCATGTTCCCCTGCGACGCTGGGTCTGCCAGACTACGCTGGTAAAGGTGAAATGGCGTACCTGGAATGGTTAACTGTCCCCAAGTACAGGAAAGCATTCACTCTGGCTAGGTTCAATGTTCTTCCCTCCAAACTGCTCAAGGGAAGATACAAAACAAAATACCAGTGGAAAATAGATGCTGCCCGTATAATAATACCGAGGTTGAGTCAGTTGTACATGCTGCAACTTTTATAACGGTCACTCTATGGAGTCTATGACTACTAGTCTCCTACAGGGTAATAACTAGTATGTCACAATATCGAAATTTCTCTACCTTGTTATCTGTTGCAGAGCCCAAATGGTCGTTTGACTGCAATTTTTTCCAATAAAATATGTATACTGTTATGTATACTGTATACTGATTAATCAGCATGTTTTTACCTTGGAGAATGGTCTGTTGACTGTCAGTAAGGATGGTTGTTGTTGTCAGCCTACTGTTACCATTTTGTGACAGGTGGGTCTCACTCATCTTCAACTCTCTCAACTGGGCCCTGGTGGTAGAACTAGGCTGACCCTATGAAAAAGAGGACAGGGCTCATGTAACTTTAATAGTTGTAGAGAAAAGGGAATTTCAGCCAGTGTCATTTGTATGCAATTTGTACCTGGTGAAATTCCCTCTTCATCACAACAGTTAAAGCTGCAGGGGCCCTGCCCTCTTTTGAATATGGTCACTCTAGTATAATGCCTGCAACTTTAACTGTTGTGATGAAGAGGGAATTTCACCAGGAACTAACTGCATACAAATGACACCTGTGAAATTCCCTTTTCTCTACAACTGTTAAAGTTACATGAGCCCTGTCCTCCTTTTCATAGGGTCAGCCTAGGTAGACCCCCTGATGTAAACTATCACAGCCTTCTAGGCTGCCAATCAAAAACTCTCATCTCTCTCTGCTTCTGTTTGTGTCTGAATTCAATCTGGTACTGCTTCTAACAGTCTTTTTGGGCTTAACTACTCCATATTTGAAATCCTCTGGACCTATGTTAATGTATGGTTTTGTTTCTTTTTAAAAATTTGTTACTGTTTTTAAATTTTTTAGATGTTTTTAATTTTACTGTAGTTTTAATTCTATTTTAACTTTTGTAAACTTATATTTATATGTTTTAATTGTACGTGTTTTAACTTTGTAAACCGCCTTGAGTCCCAGCCCCGGAAAAAAGGCGGGATATAAATATAATAATAATAATAATAATAATAATAATAATAATGCCCTTTCGAGAGGGGGGAGGGTTGATCGTGAGGTTTCCTGCTTTCGCTATCATTGCTCACAGGGCACACGTGAGGGAAGTTTCTTGCAAGTAAACGACAGCTGTTGCAGGAGGATGTGAGCCCCGTGATGGCGGTTCTGCTTGTGCATCAGGCCACATGGTCGGGACTACGCAGATGACGCAGCTATAGGGCTTTTTTAATGAATCAGCAGGGGACGTACTAAAAGGAAGGACACCAAATGGCCATTGAAATGCATTGGTTGATTCTGAATAGCCACAGGAAATCATTGGAAAATCTTAGGGATCATCTACAAATACCTAATGGGGATAATCATTTACATTTCATAGAAACCAACACATAATCAAAATACAACCCAACAGAGTGGTTTTGGGGAACAACTCCTATGACTCCCAACATAGGGTGACCAGATAAAATCCAGGTCAGGGCTCATGTAACTTTAACAGTTGTAGAGAAAAGGGAATTTCAGCCAGTGTCATTTGTATACAATTAGTTCCTGGTGAAATTCCCTCTTCATCACAACAGTTAAAGTTGGAGGGGCCCTACCTTCTTTTGTATATGGTCACTCTAGTATAGTGCATGCAACTTTAACTGTTGTGATGAAGAGGGAATTTCATCAGGAACTAATTGCATACAAATGACACTGGCTGAAATTCCCTTTTCTCTGTTAAAGTTACATGAGCCCTGACCTGGATTTTATCTGGTCACCCTATCCCAGCACAGCAGTTTCTAGCAATCATCTCCAAATGCAAAAAGAAAACAGAATACAATAAACAGAAGGTGACTGATTATAAAAATGCTTCATGTACATTAGTTTTAAAAGACCAAGATATCTGGACGAGGAGTTGCGAAAAACTGCCAGTGATTATTTCCATGCCCCCCACAACACCCACTAATTAAAACAGGCCAGAATTTGTAAATCGCCATAGGAATACATGGGAATGATACCTCAACCCCCTGAAGAAACAGAAGCCCCCCCAAATACTTGTGGAGGTCCAAACTAGCACCCCAAGCACCCTAAGAGTCTCTACTTGAGTAATATGCCATCGAATAGCCCCCCCCTTCTTGCTCACGGCCCCATATTAGAATAGCCATAGGAAAGCATTGGGCTCTGACAAACACCCCACATAAAAGAGCAGGAACCTCCAAACTGCTCATGGAGGTTAGAGATAGCACCCTAAGCATCCAAATAGTCCCTCCTTGAAGCATGCACCATCAAACTGTCCCCCTTCTTGCGCACGGCCCCATTTTAGGTAGGGTGACAAGATAAAATCCAGGTCAGGGCTCATGAAACTTTAACAGTTGTAGAGAAAAGGGAATTTCAGCCAGTGTCATTTGTATGCAATTAGTTCCTGGTGAAATTCCCTCTTCATCACAACAGTTAAAGGTGCAGGCACTATGCTAGAGTGACCATATACAAAAGAAGGCAGGGCCCCTGCAACTTTAACTGTTGTGATGAAGAGGGAATTTCACCTGGAAATAATTGCATACAAATGACACTGGCTGAAATTCCCTTTTCTCTACAACTGTTAAAGTTACATGAGCCCTGATCTGGATTTTATCTGGTCACCCTACGTTGGGAGTCATAGGAGTTGTTCCCCAAAACCACTCTGTTGGGTTGTATTTTGATTATGTGTTGGTTTCTATGTCGTCTTTGGCCAGGAATGGATTGGGGTGAATGTGGTAAAGCGCACAGTATGTGCTCTTGCAAGAGAAGTCATTGGAGGACACCTATAAAATGCATGGAGGCTGAGGTCCCATTACAAGCACAAGCACTAAAGTGTTGTACTGGGAGTCAGGAGATCTGGGTTCTAGTCCCCACTTGGCCATGGAAACCCACTGGGTGCCTTTGGTCCAGTCACAGACTCTCAGCCCAACCTATCTCACATGCCGCCTTGGGTTCCTTAGAGGAAAAAAGGGAGGATATAAATGCAGTAATAAATAAAAATGAAATTAGTGGCTTCACATGAAAGTGATTTGTCTTTCTTTCAGCATCATGCCTGGGTAACACTGCACTGGATAAATTAGCATTTTGTTTTGTGTGTAAACATTGATTCCATGTAACTTGTGGCAAAGAAAGAACCATGGAACTTCCAACTTATTTTACATGGATAGGATGCAGTCCTTGCTAAGGTACCAACAGGCCTCTTGAAGCCTTTAATTCATTTGGTATTTTTTAGTAATATTACCACATATTCTTCCCTTGACCATGAAAGTGTGATTCTGTGCCTGGCACATCACAATCAGTGTTCCCCTGGCCACCCACTCCCAGAACTTCATGTATGAATTCATTCGCCCAAAGGTATGTAATTGCATGCTTGGCACAGTTCTGATGTTTGGGCTGGAGTGTGCCTGACTGGGCTGGTGTTGATTTTTGAGAGAGAGGATGTAGATCCCATATTTTCCAGGAGACAATTGCTTGCCTATTGACAATAAGGGAACAGGAAGAGTGGAAGACAGCCCACACATACAAATTGTGCATGCAACCTTCCTGCTTTAATCCCACATCACTATGATATCTAAAGGCAAGAGATCATTCACAAAAAAGACAGGAAACCTTCTCCCCGGTACATCTCCATTGCAACAGATGTGCTAAGACCACAGTAAATGGCATAAGCTTGGCGATGGCTCTCCCACTTCATGAGTGGATTCTTTATGTGAGGTGAATGTTATGGTAAAAACTCTGTGTACAGGACTTATTTGCATATGTGTAGGCTCCCACTGTGCACACAAATGGCCTGGAGAATTGAAGTACTTCTGTAAATATGAAAACCCTAACATACCTCTCTCTATGACCCCCTCTAGATGGATTCCGTTTGACGCCTGGTTCTCTGATTATGCGCATCTTCTCGGAAGCGCTTTATCATAAATGCTTGTATGGAGGAGGTAATGGTCACTCAACAAGTGACCTTACTGGTTGTTTCAAATCCGCTTTACAAGTAGTTAATGCGGAGAATTGCTTGTTCACATAGTCAAAATGCGCTTTAACGGCCGGAGCAAAATAAAACTCGCTATTTAACGTGCATTCGATAATGCGCATAATCGGAGAGAAAACGCGCCTCTACACCCGATTTGCGCTCCGTTCTTGTAGAAGTAAATTTTTTAATGCACCTTGAAAGAGCTTTAAATGCCTCTTGTAGAGGCAGCCTATCTCTGTAATCCATTGCTGATATGTAGGGGGCATGAGGATCTAAACACCAAACCATACCTAGGATCCTACACCTCTCTGTCCCAAATCACAAGCATCTTCTCCCAACTGTAAACACGGCTGAATATAGGTAGTCAGAATATGGGGGATTTTCTCTTGTTTTGTGTTGGTTTGATATGCCAGCAACATCTTTTCACTTAGAATATTTCTTAAAATCGGTTTTTCAACCCTTTGGATCATTGTTCTAGTCTGACTGTTCTTTGAATGTCACCACTTTTATTATGATCCAATTACAGTTGAAGATACTGACTGAAGCTTTCTGATGGTAAACTCAACTCCTTCTGTACACCAATCCCACTATGAAACTAAATTCCAACCAAAAGCATGAATCTCTGAGATGGGAGGGTAGAACAAGCATTTCTCAGTTGTGGAACTGTGACATTTGTTAGTCAAGCTACTGTTATGAATGGTGAGGAAGTCTGCTATCGCCACTTTCCATACTCCAGAACAGGACTTGGGTGCAGAAGCAAGGGATACACTCCACAGAACTGTCTTACTGCATTTTGATGGAAGTGAAGTAATATATATTACAGCCCCCTACTTCCTTACAAACCATGAAGTCCAAGGGAGGGAAACATAAGGTCATATATTCAGGATTCTGAAAGTATTTAACTGCACCACTGGCTCCAAGTAGGAGAATGGAAGGGGAATGAGTCTGCTGATTTCCTGGCAAATTGTAGCACACTGGTGTTTATAAGAATTTTTTTTAAGAGGTTCTCAGTGGTTGTCATAAAAATAATAATAGATAGTACACCTTAAATGTGTACATCTAGGGAGTATCTCCCCTAAACCAAATGCATTGGGTAGAGAGTTTTCTTCAGAATGACTAGTTTGTGGAAGCCATCTGCATGTTCAAGTATTTCAGGAGAGCAGTTTGATCTCCTGAAATACTTTTGTGGATGTGAAAACCCAGGGCAGGCTTGACGCATTTTACAGCGTGAGAATATCAAGATGACAACCCTTCAACAATTATGCTCTGATGCAATAATGGCTGTTCTAAGCACAGGAAATAGTTTAAATCTATCAGTTTAATAAATACAATATAGACATATGTATACATCAAATGCAGTCACATTATAATTTTACACAGATTATATACACGTCCACATTCCTTCTGATAAAACTATAGTTTTCTTTGCAAGAAATTTTAAGAAATTAAGATATAGTAACATTAATGAAAACCAAAATGTTGAACTTCCTCCACCCTATATTTCCATATGTGAAGTCAATGGCCTCTCCCAACAATATACTATTCATCTGGAATTCTAACATGCATTCATATTTGTGTGGAGCATGTGTACAGACGAAATGATGGAACACAGAAGAGAGGGCAGAATTCAATGCTACCCAACTGCTAGCAGAGCTGGCTGCTGATTCTGCTGCTTCCAGCCTGCAAGTGGCCCCTGTGACTTGCAGAATGACAATTTAACGCTTCCATGGACAAGCCACAAAACAAGCAGAAATCCTCGTTTCTGGAAGGGGAAAGTTGGTGGAGGGTCCCTGATGCGTTTCCATCTATTTCGGCTTTGCCTCTGGAAGCTCTAAATCGCCATTCCACAAGCAGTCGGGGCCACTTGGCTGGGCTGGCTCCTCATGCAAGGGCACCATTGGATTCAGCCTGTTCAGAAAATACTTCATCACACTCCATAGTAATCATAATCAGATCTGGTTCTTCATCTACATGCAGAGTACAGTGTTTTCTCCAGACAGATTAACTGCATGGTTGCAATTAGAAGACACACCAGGAAAAAGTTAAATGAATCACTGCCCAGAAGGAAACCTTTTGCTTTCCTAAAAACATTGTGCACTTAAGAAAGCTGATTGGAGTGGCTAATCCCTTCCCTCATTCACTTATCCAAAGTAAATTCAAAAGATATCCCCAAAATTAATTCTCTCTTATACCCCAATTTAAACTAATCATTATATTCAAGTTTCTCAAATAGTAACATACAAAACATGAAATATAGGGCTTAAAATGTAACTTGTGTATCAAAGTGATTTTAAAAATATACATAAGAACATACAATAGAAAACTGAAAGGTAGTACTACTGGTGTCAAGACATTAAACTAGAATGGCCATTATTGATTTCAAACTGCAAGCGCATTTCCTGTGCCACACCATTCAACATCTTTACATATTATACATGATATAGAAATATTTATAGAAGTTAATCTTTTTATCAATATATGGTTTCGAATTTTAAATGATGAGATGAAAAGTTTTATTCCTCCACCCCTAAACACCACAATGTTAGAGAGCAGCCAGAGACAGAAATATGACAGAAATATTTAGTCTTTCTTGCTTACAGTATTATGCCACAACTGAATACATACATGAAACTAAAGCATTTTGTTTTTTAAAGGCTGCAGCTTGCATTGCGAGACGGAGTATTTATCAGGTTCAATATTAGTAACAACAAAGTGACTGAAGTTTATATGAGCAATTTGCTTTGCACTGAGTATTTCTCTGTATCCTACACAGTAATCAATGCTCAAGTTTATCCCAAATTTTATAGCAAATGTAACCAAACATTCTTTTAGCATGCCCCCTGTTAACAGCCATGTTCCAATTACATATTTAGTGTACGTTGTGATGGTTAGTTCAGTTTTATGCAAAGGAAGATGGAAAAATAGAACGTATCACCCTAGAAATAGGATGGGACCTGAACATTTGCAAACTTTCAAGTGTTCTTATATACCAGATTCAATCAGTTCATCAAGTTCCAATAGTTCATTCCTTCATATGATCACTTTTCCATTTCTTTAGCATGCTGTGATTTTGTGAATGTTTTGCAAACAAGTTAGCAGGTGGTGATATGGATTTCCTGGTGATGCTACCACTTCAAATATAGACTGAAAAGCTCTGCGGTCTAGTTCTTCATCTATCTGATGTCTGTAAAAGTCTATAGCCACCAAGCAGAAGAGATCAATGTCTACTTGTTCCGATTTTCCCATTCTGCTGATAATATGTGGAAGACTTTCAAAAAGGTCAAGGATATAACAAAACACATCATATAAAATATTATGGGATTTAATTGTACCACTCACTAGTGGGACTGGGATTCAATAATTAAGTTTGATTCTACACATAAGCATGAACAAATCTAACACAGTGACTTTCAGAAAATCTACTGTTATCTGTATTTCTGAACTGCTCCAGAAAACATTTTCCTTATTTAAAAAAACCTATATGGCAATTGAACATTTTGCTAGGATCAATTATAAAGAATTTTAATTACATTAATTCAGAACTGATGAAATAGAATCAAATCTTGGTACAAGATGGTGTAATCATTGTTCACCATGTTTATAAAACATATCCATTGGCTACCAACACATGTGGTGAAATATTCTGGGATTTCTTGTACTGAGAATATTAAAAGACTACCCCTTCTATTAATGAATTTTATCCTGGAGATATGGTTAAAATATACTGAATGGTTCATACCTCCTTCTTATCTCAACACAATTGCTGCCTTCAGATTCACCGTAAGCCAAAATTGTTTTGAATGCTGACTTATCATGAATAACAATAAATGACCAGCAATTGCATACCCAGTTTATAAATGCCTGCCCCCCCTCACATACACACACACACACACTTTTTAATGGGAGCTGTGGTTTAGCAGTACAGCACCTACTTTGCATACAGAAGGTCTCAGGTTCAATCCCTGGCATCTCCAGGTAGGGTTTGAAAAAAGCCTACCTGAAAGAGCCGCTGATAGTCAGTGTCAACAGTACTGGGCTAGATAGACCAAGGGTCCCATTTAGTATAAGGCAGCTTCTTATGTTCCTGGCCTTCACCCCATTCACACACAAACACACACACTTTCTCCCCCCCCCCCCCCCAACCATTCATGCCAACCACAGATTGCCTTTTCCCCAGTCTGACAAATCTGGAGGGGAGTGATTTCAATTAAAATAATGGCATATCGTAGGCTGACCAGATAAAATCCAGGTCAGGGCTCATGTAACTTTAAGGGTTGTAGAGAAAAGGGAATTTCAGCCAGTGTCAATTGTATGCAATTAGTTCCTGGTGAAATTCCCTCTTCATCACAACAGTTAAAGGTGCAGGCACTATACTAGAGTGACCATATACAAAAGAAGGCAGGGACCCTGCAACTTTAACAGTTGTGATGAAGAGGGAATTTCACCAGGAACTAACTGCATACAAATGACACTGGCTGAAATTCCCTTTTCTCTACAACTGTTAAAGTTACATGAGCCCTGACCTGGTTTTTACCTGGTCACCCTAGCATATCGTGACTTCATGGAGAGAATGGAATGCAGGGATAATCCTCCTACCCATTAAAATGGCTTCTTGGAACCCATGTGGGCCTAACTGAAGGCCACCAAGGGCCACAGATTGCCCATGGATCATAGAATGCCCACATGTGTAGGGGGAGGGAGGGAAATGTACATTTTAGTATCATCTGAGGTCAGTTATGGCCATAATTGTGTAGAAGAACCAGAGCTTGACATCACAAATTTAAACTTATTTTCTTAGAAAACTATCCCACTGATTTCAGTGGGTTGTATCTAATGATGTCCTTCTGTTAATAAAAAAGTATTTGATTTAGTGGAGAGCTCTACTAATAGAAGAAGAGGGGAGGAGATTTTTGTCAATTGTGCCACCTTCACAATTAGTCTGGAAAGTCCCTCTGGTGCAGATTTCCGGGGGAGGAGGTGCAGGGGAAAGGGGAATTTTAGGGGGGGGGGAGCCTGAGGAGTCAAAACCTCTTTTGTGTGCGGCAGAGCACAATTGGATCCAACCCAATAGTTCCAAGTATAGCACAGCACAACTCTGTACTAGAAGCTAAAAGATCAAAAGAGAAAGATCATCCCTATGAATATGTTTCCAGTCGTATGGGGGGGGGGGGGGTTGGCTCTATAATTACACAGAGGCAGCATCTCAGGCAGCAGATGCTGGGCAGACCAAGCTCTGTGCCCCCCTAAGTTAACCTGTTTTACTTAGGTGCAGTGAATGATGCTATTTACTTCAACAGTGCTGAAGTAAACTTCTACTGCCCATCTCGTTGGCTTCTGTACAGTGAGGGAGTGGGCACCATCTTGTCCTTTGCCTCAGGCATCAACATAGTTTGGCCCAGTCCTGGATAGTCTTCACTATAGGGATGCAGAAGACCAGTGTGTCCCTAGTGTGGACTTCATGCGTACCTAAGAACTACTAAAATATTAAGTTAGTCATGATTAGCAAAAGTCTCCTTGGCAAAATATCTCAGCAGATTATGAATTTGTATACTAAGGAAAACTTTCACTAGAGTGGAACTGTTAATATCAGTATCTGTAGAATTTCTAGAATAGGCATACTGTTTATTTCTTTTATTTATTTATTTATTTATTTATTGCATTTTTATACCGCCCTATAGCCGAAGCTCTCTGGGCGCTTATAAAACAATTAAATTTGATGGGTGAAGTGGGGGGTTTGTTTTAATTTCTTATTGCATGGGAGCAAAGCTGAGTTCCTGAAAAGATAGAAAATAAAAAAACAGAGGGGAAATTTTGTTTTAAAAAGCAACATGTTTGATTAACATAATTTTGGATTTTTAATTTTTAAAACGACATTTTCTGAATTGCAGTGCAACTCTGCTCCTGGAGATACAAACACTGATTTTTAAAAAGGGCTTTAGCGGGTGGGGAATTTTGGTCATGGTTGATGAGTTCATGAGGGCCGCTGTTAAGGTGAAATGGTAAATAGGGGCTTCAGTAGTCTTGTTGCCCCTTTCTCTGTGCTTTTGTTTAAGTTAGGAGGGGGTCTGGATCTTTTGTATGTGTGGGTAACATTTTATGTTTTGGTCTCTAGACTGGTGAGGTAGGATCAACTTGCTCTACATCTGCCTTTTATATTTCTTTGTCTGGCTGTATTTGTTTCTTGTGCAAAAGTGGCCTGATCTAAATTAAGGTTAAAAGGTATAAATGAGAACATTGGGGCACTGACAATGGCGTGGTGTGATGAAGACATTCAGTAGTGAAGGGGTGGGCAGAAAGTAGGACACCATATGTTTTTGACTTCAACTCCCAGCATTCCTGACCATTTTCCATGCTGGCAGGGTGTTCTGGGCGTTGAAGTCCAAAAGATTGAGAGATTTACTTTCTGCCCACCCCTGCAATAATACCCAAATGGGGAACTGTCAGCCCCCAAACAGGCCTCCCCCCCACCCCCACCCCATCAGAGAAGGGACAGGGAGTGGGCTAGCAGCTCAAGAGTTGGGAAAGGCAAGGCAGGCAGGGTGAACCGCTTGCTCCCAGATGAGCTATGGACTTGAGGGCCACTCTGCAACTTAGGAGCGGAGTTGGGAGCCAGTCTGGGCCCTTCCCACTTCTCAGCTGATTGGCACAGATCCACTAAAGGAACAGAATTTGTGATCTTTATTCCCATCATGGTGTGCTAGGCTGGGAGGTCCAGAGCACCATGGTGGGAATGATGATACAAACCTCTTTGTTCCTCAACCGATAAGCACGCATCAGTTTAGGAGGGGGGGGGGGAAGAGTGTATGTAAATAGGATGGGTGTATGAGAATGGGGTGTGTGAGAGAGGATGTCTGCACAAATGGCAAAACATGATGCCCAGGCTAATTAAATGACTAGGGAGGGAGAAAAGTGCCTGGTTCTATGAGGGAGGGAGGGAGGACATCTGCTGTAGCATCCGTCTTCCGAAGGCAGCCTCCAGAGAGGAAAGAGAATTCTGGGTGCATGCAAGGAAACAACTTTTGGAGATTGGTCCGTGCTCTTTTGCTTAACATGCCCTTTGAGTGGCTAATGGGCTGATCTTTGCCTTTGTGCTTCTTTGGATGCCCTTTCTTGGTGAAGTGAGGGAATCCAGAGGCATCTCATCTCCCATCTTACCTTACGCTGAGGAAACAGAATGCCTGAACTTCTTTCTCATTAATTGTCAGATAAATGGTAAAAACGCTACCTCAGCATGTTCTCTTGACATTTCTGGATCTGGAAGGGAGCTTTGGGTGGGCTAGAGGCAATTCACTGTGAACGCTGGATCACCTGAACATTTTCTCAACTTTGCTGATTGGATTCCATTAGCAGGTGCTCAGACATGCTCACAATAGCAGCCTGAGGCAATTTTGTACTAATGGTCTCTATTATTATCCAAGCAAAGTGGAGGTTTGTCACTAGGGCCGAGTGGCTCTTATTTCTTCTCTTGGCCATGAGAAGTGGTGAGGAACCGTGCTGCACGTAATCTTGAGTGCCAGAGTCTTGTAGGCTGTGGAAACTCCCCCCCCCCCCAACTATTTGGGGAAGAAGGTAAAGAGAAGAGCTCAACCACCCAACCAAGTCCCTAACTAAGATGAGGCCTACAGAGGGTAGAAATTTAAAAATTCAAAATGAAATCTAAAGCACTGAGCTAGAGATGGGCTCTGCTGAGAACCTATTAACTCTTAACCAGGAAATATTTTCTGAAAACTTGAGGAAATCCACTCCCCTTTTTTGCAAATTGCCCTCCCTGCTGCCGAGGAAGCATTTTGCCCAAAGTGAAGACTGCCCCATCCCAGCACCCCCAGAAAAGAGAAGAATTGCTGTAGAATTTGACGCTCTGTACTGCATAGGATACATGGCTGAAATCCACTGGCTGGTGGACGCACTGACAAAGAAACAAGACAGACTCCACATTGCCATGGCAACAGGTGTCCTTTGTGTGAAGTTGGACAGTGACAGCATCACCCAATCACGGACCATGGATGATTGGCCAGTGGAATGCAGTGTTTGAAATACCTGCAAAAGTTAGAACAGAGAGAGTTAAAATAGATACACTTCACACTCTATAGGCAATTCATTGAAACCTTTCCTCCATGATGAACTCAACAAATATACAACATACCCATGTTATATATAAATGGTGTGGCTACTTCTATGTTTATGTTCTGTTTTTATTTTAACCATTTAATTATTATATATTCTTGCTCTTCAATCCAACAAGGATTCTCAGAGCAGCTCACAAAGATTTAAATTTATAAATAACAAAATCACCAACACAAAAAACAACAAGACTAATTAGAGGCACAGAGGAGCAATACAAGCATAAAACAGATTTAAAATAAACAACCTAAAAGGCTTGTGAATATAAAAAGGCTTTATCAGTGCCAAAAAAGGTGAGACTCCCTAACTGGGATACCAGAGCTGAAAAGGCACCCATTTCCAGCCATCACCCCCCTCACAGAACAGGCTCCGGGGAGGGGGGGTTCATATATAAGAAGGTGCTCCTGCGGAATGCCTCACATAGAGCTGGCATTAAATAAATATGAAATGGTAGAACTAAGTCCACACAGTTCATTTTATTTATTTATTTTAGGAAATTTTCCAGTCACAGTAATGCAGTTTTCCCCAACCTGGTGCTCCCCAGATCTGTTGCACTACAACTCCAACATGGAAGTCGTCATCCAACACATCCAGAGGATGCCAAGTCAGGGGAGGCTAAAGTAATAGGAGAATATACACATAACTCAATGCATGCCAGGTTGGTCTACTGAGGAGAGGTCCTGCTTGTTTCCAGTATTTCTTTTTATTCCCTTCAGGAAACAATGAACTCCAAAAAAGGGAAGGAAGAGCTACTCCAGGAAAACTCCACTTTCCAGTAAGAACACTGCAAGAGGCATTGTCCGGCTTTATTTATGATAGACAAGCAAATAGACTAAAAGGCAGCTTTTAGAAGCCTTCTGTGCGAAAGCTGATAAAAGGCACTCCACGCCACAGACGTCCCTTGGGCCTCCGATGACAATGATATATCTAAGAGCACCTCCAGACTACATACATGTTCCTTTGCGGGGGTGCAACCTCATCCAAAACATGTAAACCCACTTATTTCCAGGCCCAGGAACCACTCACTCACACTGCCTCCATCACCTTTAGCTTAATATCCCTCATTCAGCTCACCACTGCCTCTTGAACACTGTGCCCAAAAAGCAGGTATTAGTGAAAGGACAATAATTGTGATGGATCTCTGGGTGCATGGAGGGCTTTTTCTCAGGAGGAGCTGCACCACCACCACCACCACCACCTGTTTAAGGGCAGTATGCGTCACTCCCTCACTCAAGAATGCATTTCCCATTCCCCAGGACCCACCCGATCAACCTCCTTCAGCTAGCCCAAATCAGTTGTGATGGACAAGTATTGAGAGGGCATGTAGTTGGTCAAACGGCTGCAAGTGTTGCTTTCCCTATCCGATGTATTTTGGATGCAATTTATTGGGGACACCAACACCCAGGGCCCAACAGCAATAATAGCGCTACAAAAGCATTTGATCGCTTTAATTAGCAGTTTCTATTTGCTATACTAGACAAATTTGACCTGGGCGGACCTTTCATTCGCCTTCTAATGAGGCTTTATCAGGGAGATTCAGCTAGAGTCTTGGTGAACGGTATACGCTCAACCTCCTTCGCCATTGGCCAAGGCACAAAGGAGGGCTGCCCTTTGTCTCCCCTGCTTTTTGCCCTGGCCATGGAGCCCCTGGCCATAACATTAAGAACAGATCCCGATATCTGGGGGTTGATGGCAAATAACAACACTCATCTTGCAAACATGTTTGCAAATGATGTAGCCCTGATGTTGTCTTCCCCAGACATCCATCCCAGCGGTCATGAAGCAATTACAAAGCTATGGAAAGGTTTCAGGGTTTCTCGTTAATTATAGCAAGTCTGGGTTCACAAATGGAATGGCAGAAACTCACAGGTCTTAAATTATGTAGCTCACATCAGAGACTTTTATAAAGCTCAGAAATCACTTACCGGTCCAGAACTCCAGACACAATTAGAAAGTTTAGTTTACAATTGGATTACCATTCATCAAGTTATTCATCTCATAGAGCAACCAAATGTATGTGAACAAGCTACTTGTACTTTAACTGTTTTTGAAAATTTAATGTATACTTGTGATCCACTAAGTAAGGAGCCAATTTCCCAGATTTACAAAGCTATAATTTCTGCCTCATTAACACCCTTGAACTCACTGAAAGCCCAAAGGGAAAAAGATCTAGGAGAGGCAATTGATGAAACCCTGTGGAATAAAATCTGGAACAAAACACCCTTTAAAACAACTTCTGCACGAGTCCGAGAGAAAGCTCTCAAGGTTATCTAACGATGGTATATGTATCCACAATTTCTCAGTAAAATTAACAACACCCTTTCAGTATCTTGCCGGAGGAATTGTGGTAATAACATTGGTTCTTACATCCATATGTGGTGGGATTGCCCATTAGTCTCTGTATTCTGGAAAAAAATATTTCATGAAGCTGAACTCATCACTAACCAAACTATTCCGCTCAATCCTAAAATTGCCCTCCTATCAATATATGATGGAACAGCACTAGATCTTACCCAAAAGGTAACTCACCTGATGACAGCGGCAAGACTCACTATAGCCAAATGCTGGAGATCCCTTGATGGAGATCTATTTGAAATATGGCTGGCACAGTTTTGGGACTTCGCTCTTATGGGCAAATTAACAAATGAAACCCGCAACCGAAGAAGCAACACAACCACCACTGCCTTTTATAAAAGTTGGTTTAATTTTATTTCTTATGTGATTACTAAGGAACATGGATATCGACCTTCAGCTACACATGGTGATCTTTGGAACACTACTTCTATCTAACTGGCGGAAGACCCTTTTACCCTTGCTACTGGAAACTTTGTTTTGTCCTTGTTATTCTTATTTTTCAGTGATAGTCTCATGGGGGGGAGGGAGAGGGAACTATTGTTTATTTGTATTGTTTTACCTAAAATAATAAAATATAATAAAAAAAAATTTGCTGCAAGTATCCTGTCCACATTCTCAGACCACAACAGCTAGAACCAATTACCAATGAAACCAATGACCTAGGAAGGTCATGGGCTCTCCCACACTAGAGGCATTCAAGAGGCAGCTGGAGAACCATCTGTCAGGGATGCTTTAAGGTGGATTCCTGCATTGAGCAGGAGGTCGGACTTGATGGCCTTGTAGGCCCCTTCCAACTCTACTATTCTATGATTCTAGGATTCTATGAACTGATCCAAAAAAGCTGGACAAGACTGTGCATTGGACACTTCACCAGGACCTGTTATAATAGCAGCTTTAGTATCATTATGGAGACAATGATTTTATCTTAGAAGTGCCTTGCAAAATTATCACAGCTGACTCCCAAGGGTTCCAACATACCATTCACTGGAGTAGATGTTAATAACCCTTTGAACCACCTGAAATAGCTCTAATGGATGGCTACTCAAGGACACAATGGAGGCAACAAAGTAAAAGCAAAGTGTTGGCTGCCCTCACTGACACAATAAAGGTGCAATTATGCACTCTTATGTGTGTTTGGATGGCCTCACAGTGAATTTTGCACAACTTGTGTCCTAATTTTATTGCTGTTTTATTGCTCAGAGGTCTCCTGTGTTCAACAGTATCAGAGAGGGCCCTCAGGGGCAGCCATGTTGATGGCCTTTCCATAGTGAGACAAGGTTCCATAGCAAGACAACACCAAACAAAGAATATGTCCTGTCTGATGTGTCTGGTTGATGACTAATTCCATGGTTGTCATGGAGACTATGAAGTTCCAAGCTGGCCCTGTCAGTGGCATTGACGTGGATATTGAAGATACTCAGAACAATAGTCTAAGGGTTCTTCTAACACAATGTCCAAAACCATCTCAGCCAGTTTGGTTAAGGATGTCATTTGGAAGCAGTATGGGTGGTACACCAACATGTCTCTTTAGCCCAACATAAGGTACAAGTTCTTATAGCTCACCCCAAGGGGGAGAGCTTTCCTGGTGGAAATGTAAGAAATAAATTTAAAATAAATATTTAAAACAGCACAGAACAGTAAAATGAAATGGTCTTCACCTGGTGCCAAAAGGAGTTCAACGTAGGCACCAGGTGAACCTTTCCAGGGAGCTCAGCAGGGGGCCACAGCAGAAAAGGGCCTCTATTCCTGGTAGCATCCACCTCATTTCCTTTGGCAGGGACTCTGGAAGAAAGACCCCTGAAGATGATCTTAGGGTCTGGGCTATTACATATGGGAGGAGATGATCTAAAGATAACCTGGTGCCAGGTTAAATGGGCCTTTATGCAATTTCCAGGGTCTCCATTGTTCTGCCCTGTGTAAATGGGTCCTTTATGGACGTCATTTATGAAAGGTAGGAGATCATGAAGGCTCCTGACTAGAGTGGATGGCTGCTGGGTGCTTGCCAGGCACGAAAAGAGTGGGCCTGCCATCAAAACACAGCCCACCAAGCTGGGGGAGGGGACATGGGGGAGTCAATCTGGCGCCTCCGACATCCCTACCTGTTACTTCACTACAGATAAGGGGGTACTTGGTATTATGGGGATTGGGAGAAAATGAAGGGGAGAAGCAGGTTCTTCTCAGGGTGCTAAAATGCTTTATTCCAAAGCCCTGTAACGCGTTTCGGCCAGTGTCGTTTTTTAAGGCCTTCTTCAGGGGGCTGTAACATCAAGAACACATTAAATTACATTTGAAGGGATAAGACATAGATAAATTAATATATATTTTAAAGGTTAGTTAGGCACATTGCCACAAAGCCCTATGCCCACGTGTAAGTTATTTTTTTAAAATATGTTATTACAATATGAAGGCTCTGGGGCCTGTCCACATTACACATTAAAACTTGTATAAATCATATAAATCATTTTTACCAAAAGCATAATATACAGATTATTACTTGAGAAGAGATGTCTGCAGAAATACTCCTAACAGGATGATAGTCTCCTATGATAACTACCGGCGACTGGGAAAAATAATCAGTCTAGTCCCTCCTTATCTTCTAATTCATTTGTTTTCTTTCCTTCATTTTTTCTCATTTTCTTTGGCTCTGCCAGGCGCTTCCATGTAACAGTGATAAGTGCAAGGTTCCAAGATATGTCCTTACTGCTATCCTTATTGCTATTATGTGGGAGTCACGGCAGGTAATTGCTGAGTCACAGGAGTGGCAAAAATTCAAGATCTAAGTTACAGTCACTGGGATTCCGAGTTTTTAACCTCAGGATCCATTATATTCCCTTTCTTAATAACAGTTCATTGTCTTGTGCATTCAGTTTTTCCAGAGCCCAGAACTTTAAGACTGCAGAAGAATGATGTTGTGCTGAAAAGTGATCTGCTGTTCTTTAAGTTGCTGAGGTGCTCTCTTATACGCTTTTTCAGAGGTCTAATTGTTTTGCCTATTAAATCTTTGGGCATTTTCAATGGATGGCATAGATGACAAAAGAACTATTGCAGGTGGTGAAATGGTTAAGGAAATACCTTTGCTGATCAGATGGATTTTTGAAGTCCGTGACTTTGAGGGTGTATTTACAATAGCACCAGTGTCCACAGGGATGGTGACCCTTGGGCATGGTAGGACCGGGTAAAAGATTGGGTGAATTTCTGCCATGTCCTTTATATTCACTTCTGATCAAAAGATTTCTTATGTTCCTGGTTCTTTTAAAGGAGACCATAGGTTTTTCCTGGCACCCTGGGATATGTTGGACAATGTGCCAGTGTCTCCTTATGCTTCCTTGCAGATAATTTGTTATACGGTCATATGTTAGATTGCAGTTGGTTCGTTCTGGGACTGTTCTATTCTTTTTTTGATAAAAGCTCTGATTGTGATTTTGCCTCTGCCTTTCTGAGACCTTGTGGGATTACAGCATCAGGATACCCTCTTTCTTTTAATTGCACAGAGTGTCTGTGATTCCTGTCTGAAATCTGATGCCTTGGAACAGTTACGTTTAAGTCTTAGAAACTGTCCATATGGGAGATTATTTCTTAAAGCATAGGGATGGGAACTGTCGTATGTAAGATATCTGGAAACATCGGTTGGTTTTCTATAAATGGAGGTGATAAGATGTTCTCACTCCTTCTTCACTTTTAAATCTAGGAAATAAATTTGTCTGGTGTTGAACTGGATGTCAAATTTGGTATTGTCAATAAATTACAACTTATAATATATATTACCCAACACCAGACTCACAATAACGAGTAACTAATAAATGCCCCCACCAATGGGTCCATCTGATACTTAATTATACATCTTTCCAAAACTGTAGTTAGTCCTGTAAAGGTGCACACCCTTTCCCTTTTTTTAACACAAAATCTACAAATAGTCCCCAAACATCTTCAAAATAATTTCTTTTCAATAAATCCCTTTTAACCTTAACACTACTAGTTAACTTATCATTAATCGTGATATCCCATACTTCTTTATACCATTCTGTCAATTGGTAATTACCTTGTATTTTCCATTCCCTAGCTATCATTAGTCTTGCTGCTGTCATTAAATTTGTAATTAAATCTTTAACATTTTGAGTCCCCTGACCTTTATTATAAATTGATAATAGTGCTACACTGGGGCATACCTCTAAATTTAAACCAATTGTTTCATTTATTTCCTTAAATATACTTTGCCAGAATTTTTGTACATATTCACAATTCCACCACCAGTTTCCTGACAGCCTCTCTGACATAACTTTGAATATTTCTTATCAATCTGGTTTAATCTTACTGGTGTTAAATACCACCACCATACTAACTTATGATAATTCTCCTTTATCCTTTCTGACATAGTTTTCAATATACACTGGTCCCATATCTTCTCCCAACTTTGATCCCTTATTTGTTTATATCGTACTCCTACATTGATTTAAGATTATCTTTTTGTCCTTCACCTTCTATCAGCATTTTATAAATTTCACTTGTCGTACCTTTTATTATTTTATTTTCCTCCTCCTCTCTCCTTACAATCATCTTTTCAAATCTAGTATAAGCTCTACATTCTTTATTTTTCTTTAACCAATTCCGCATCCATTGCTCTAATTGTATACATTTAAACCACAATATCTTTCTCCCTTTCAACAATTCTTCTATTTGTTCTTTACTCGTCATCTTTTACACCCAATCTTTTATTTTTATAACCTTCTGTTCTCTTAATACCATTTCCAGTTCTTTTAAAAAAATTATTGAAAAGTTCTCCAGCAACACCACGGGAGTCAAAGGGGAGATATCTGGTATTAATTTCCTTTTGTAATTTACCCGTATCTCGAAAATATTATTTAACAGTGGATTTTCAATTCTTTCTAACAACCTCCTAGTTGGTTTTTAGGATGTTTTTTAGGATGTTTTTAGGCTGTTTTATCGCAGTTTTAATAACGTATGTCATGTTTTAATCAGTTTTGTGTATTTTATCATATTGTTGTTCCCCGCCTCGATCCAAATGGAGAGGCGGGTAAGAAATAAATAATAATAATAAATATTTTCTAATCCCAAATCCATCTCTAATGTATCTAACTCTAACCAGGTTAATTCATTTACTCTTGCCATACTATCTACTATACCAAGTGGCCCAAAAGTAGGTATACAGTATACTCTTCCCAACTGTCATTCTGACTCCACCCATCAACATTCTAAACAATTGTATACCTACTTTTGGACCACCCGGTATATCTTAATTGGTTAGCTATATAATATAACTTTAAATTAGGGAAACCCAAACCTCCCAGTTTCTGAGATTTGTACCATTTCGCCTTGTTAATCCTTGCTTTCTTATCCCCATTACAAAAATTGTTTATCATAACTTGCCAGCTCTTCAATTCTATTTCCGACACTTTGGTAACATTCTAAACAAGAAATTTACCTTAGGCACAACTTTCATTTTAATAATCACTATTCTTCCAAACCATGAAAGTTTAATCTTTCTATACTCCTCTAATTTTTTCCTAATCTCCATCTTTAGTTTATTATAATTTACCTCTTCTAAATTTCTTGTAATAATTATTCCTAAATACTTAATTAAATTCCTTACCTTAATATTCTTCTTCTTATTAATCAGACCTTGTTCCTTCTCTTTTTTATAGTTAAATATCATCTCAGATTTGTCCCAATTTACCTGCAACCCTGTCATTTCCCCAAACTCCTTAAGATGTGCTTTTATTTTCTCCATTTTTTTTTCTATTGGGTTCTCAATAGTTAATAGGGTATCATCTGCAAACATACTTATTTTAATCTTTTCCTTATTTCCTATCCCTATAATACTTTCATCTTCTTTAATTACATCAGCTAACGTTTCAATAACTATAACAAACAATATCGGGTAAAGGGGACATCCTTGCCTAGTACCTCGGGTTAAAGAAATTTGTTCTGTTATTCCATCATTAACCATAACTATTGCATTATTTTGTGAGTATAATTGATTTATCAGACTCTTAAATTGTGTTCCAAACCCTATTGTTTTAATATCATTTTTAAGGCTGGCCATTCCACACAATCAAAGGCTTTAAAAATATCTAAGGCCATCAATCCTGCCTTCAGATTATTATTTTTAATTATATATTTGTATGTATGGAAAATCAAGGGAGAGAAGGAAATGGGTAGCGGGATGTTTTTCTGTTCTCTTGTCCAGTGTATGTTGTATGACAGTTAAGGCATCCTTCTGATATGGTGAGATATATTGATGATGTATTTTCCATTTGGAGGGAAAAGGGAAGATCTACAACAGTTTATAAAGTGGGTAAATTATAAGAATGACAATACTAAATTTGACATCCAGTTCAACACCAGACAAATTCATTTCCTAGATTTAAAAGTGAAGAAGGAGTGAGAACATCTTATCACCTCCATTTACAGAAAACCAACCAATGTTTCCAGATATCTTAGATACGACAGTTCCCATCCCTATGCTTTAAGAAATAATCTCCCATATGGACAGTTTCTAAGACTTAAACGTAACTGTTCCAAGGCATCAGATTTCAGACAGGAATCACAGACACTCTCTGTGCAATTAAAACAAAGAGGGTACCCTGATTCTGTAATTTCACAAGGCCTCAAAAAGGCAGAGGCAAAATCACAATCAGAGCTTTTATATATAAAAAAAGAATACAACAGCCCCAGAACAAATCAACTGTAGTCTAACGTATGACCATATAACAAAACATCTGCAAGGAAGCATAAGGAGACACTGGCACATTGTCCAACATATCCCTGGGTGCCAGGAAAAACCTATCATCTTCTTTAAAAGAACCAGGAACATAAGAGATCTTTTAAGCAGGAGTGAATACAAAAAACACGGTAGAAGTTTACCCAATTTTTTCCCAGGTGCTTCCATGCCTAAGGGACCTCATCCATGTGGACCACACTGCTACTGTAAATACACCCTCAAAGTCACAGAATTCAAAAAACCATCTGATCAGCAAAGGTATTTCCTTAACCATTTCACCACCTGCAACAGTTCTTTTGTCATCTATGCTATCCAGTGCAAATGCCCAAAGATTTATATAGGCAAAACAATTAAACCTCTGAAAAAACGTCTAGGAGAGCACCTCAGTAACTTAAAGAATAACAGATCAGGTGCTCCTTTAGTAGATCATTTTTCAGCATAACTTCAACTAGTTCAAAATATGGCAGCCAGGTCGGTCACCGGTACACCTAGGGGTGACCATATTATGCCAGCTTTAAAATTGCTCCACTGGCTGCCAATTCATTTCTGGGCGAAGTACGAAGTGTTGGCCATTACCTTTAAAGCCCTACATGGTTTGGATCCAGGTTATCTGTGGGATCACCTTCTCCCATACAATCCGCCCCGCACGCTCAGGTCCTCTGGGAAGAACTTACTACAGTTGGCCAAGACTAGGCTGACAACCATTACCCAGAGAACCTTTTCTTCTGCTGCTCCCAGACTGTGGAATGACCTGCCAGAGGAGACTCATCAACTTAACAGTCTTTTAGAATTTAAGAAAGCGATAAGGACTGTTCTCTTCTGGCAGGCATATCATGTGGAATTTTAGGATTTTTTAGAATGTTTTTATTATGTTTTAATGCAGTTTTAATAATGTGTGCCATGTTTTTAATCAGTTTTATGTATTTTATCATATTTTATATTTACTGTTGTTCCCCACCTCGATCCAAACGGAGAGGCGGGTAAGAAATATTATTATTATTATTATTATTATTATTATGCAGACTTAAAGTTTTGGCCCTCAAAAAACTGAACAGACAAGACAATGAATTGTTCTTAAGAAAGGAAATAGTATAGATCCTGAGGTTAAAAACTCTAAATCCCAGTGGCTTAAACTTAGATCTTTAATTTTCGCCACTCCTGTGACTCAGCAATTACCTGCCGTGACTCTCACATAATAGCAATAAGGAGAGCAGTAATTATTAGCACCTGGCAGAGCACAAGAAATGATGGAACAATGAGAAAACATGAATTAGAATATAAGGAGGGCCCTGGATTGATTACATTTCCCCAGTCGCCAGTAATTATCGTAGGAGACTATCTGCAGACATCTCTTATCAAGTAAGAATCTGTATATTATGCTTTTGGTAATAATACTTTTTTTAAAAAGAAACTTACATATGGGCATAAGCCTTTGAGGCAATATGCCTAACTAAGCCCTAAACAGATATATTATTATGTGTTATCCCCATAAACATAATTTAATGTATTCTTGATGTTACAGCCCCTTGAAGAAGGCCTTAAAAAACAATAGAGGCCGAAACGCATTGGGCTTGGAAATAAAGTATTCTTAGCATTCAGGGAGCTATAAACTCCACTCTTCGCCTGGTCATAAGGGAGTAAAAAATGCACTCTGCTATCTGCAAGCAATCTGAGGACTAGATCTTTGAACCTGTCTGCACTGCTGATCTGAGAAGTGGTCCAAAATAACTTTTCAAGATGTCTTATAGTATAATCTCTAGTGCATTGGTGTTTTGTTACTGCTGGTCTATACTTGAAATCAGTGCTGAACTGGAATGGGTAAATTAGAAAGTGGGTGAGCTGCTCAAGTAGCTGAACTGTATGGCTGCAGATTGCTTTGTAAGAACTTTCTGAGATGTCTACAGGGTAAAAGTGTTCAAGACCTTGTAAAAGAAATGAGCTTTCCTGGATGTTAATCTGCCTCAACTGTTCCTGCAGACACCGCTGCCTTCTACTTGTATCTCAAAGAGCTAGACATCCTGGCCCTCCATGGACTAAAGCAAGCATCACATTTCTCTTAGGCAAGGCTAATAGTGGAAGAAGTCCAGTGAGGACATTGTAGCAAGACTGAAGGCTGTATAAAATGTCAGGTCCTGCCCAGGCTAGGAACTTCTTTAGTCACAACACTCTGCCAGAGGAGCTGATCCAAGTTATGAATGGGCTGGTAAGCTGGCTGTGTGCCCCCATGACTGCTGCAGACCAAGGTTAAAGGATCAGGAATGTGCCCTGGGACTGCAAGCTTCATCACACTCACCCTGAACCCCCACCCCCCACAATGGATCTACATTCTGTCTGCATCCATGTTAGCTACCAGTTTCAAAAGCTGGGTTAGGACCACACCAGGGCTAGAATCATGTCACTGATTAGAAGACAACACTCATCAATGATTAAGGTGGTTGGGATAAACTCAGTCATGAGTATGGAGACATATAAGCATATAATCCTGTTATCCATCCAATTGATTAACCCTTCTACTGACTTATTAAAAATAATACAAACTTTCCCCCTAAATCATTGTCAGCATATTCTATGCATTCTCTTCAAATCAAGGACCATTTTTCATTTCAACCCCCTCCCCACACTTTTTTTTTTACTTGAGGCTTTACTGAAAGGGCAACCTCAATTAAAATGAGAATGAAGAGGGGAGGAGGGAATAAAAGACTGCATGCTCAATATTTTTGTCTTTATACCTCCAGTTTTGAGTTGTAGGGAAGATGCATTGCAGGTCTACCACAAAAAACTACACTGGGAATCACTAAAGACCCCAGATACCATTCCTCTACAATTGCAGCATTGCACTGTAAACAGCTACCCATAAAACTCAATTTAATGTTCTTTTCCCATTAAGTTGGAATTAGTATCAAATACCTGCTTGTCCTAATATCAGATTATCAAGTGTTTGGCTAGTGGCATTGCTCCTCAGAGATGGCATGCTGTGATGATTTGCCACCTCCCTTGCAGCCCCCCAAAATGGTTGTATTTGTTTCAACTTGGTAGCCACACCTGGTTCAAGTGCAAGTGAAGTTGAAAGAAAAGGAGGCATTTCAAGGAAGAACACGAAACAAAAAGCCAAGAAGGAAAGGTGGGGGGCTATATTTACCTTGTATACGACAGTCGCCATGAATTGTGGATAGGGTTGCTGGTTAGATAAAAACTCCCCAATGACTTTATTCATTATATCTTGTGGTGGAAAAAAGTCATCAAGAAACTGAGGGAGGATCCGAGTTACTACCCTAGCTTCAAATGGAAATCCTTTTCTGACCCTAAAAGCAAAATGATATAATGCTATATTAATAATAAGAAGTAACTATCTTATTTCTTAATACTTAGATTAAATTAATCAAAATAGATAATATTAATCCCAGTCAGTATTTAGAAGAATTGAGAAAGGGTTCTCCTCCCCCTATCCAATGTTGAGAATTTTTTTTAGAGTGATCTGACTCCTTCAGGTGAAGGGCACCTTTTGGCCCAGAATCACAGTTAATCCTGTACAACTGATTAAGAACTCTCATATTGTTAATTTGGAATAACTGAGTTTCCCAGTCAATACTTCCAGCAACAGGGTGTGCTTTTTTTAGAATTATTCTTTAAAAAAGTTAGAATCTCTCAAGGTAATACAAAAAGTGGAAAATATAGAACAGCCAAGTTCTGGCAAGAAGTTGATCATTCCTAAACAAACTCCCTGGCCTGGGCTTACCTCAGGTATTAAGCTATAAATGGCCTTCATGAACATCACATTCTTACCACTTGGTAACAGTTGTCTCTTGTTGACCCACTAGGAGGTTTGTTTTTTTAACCTCACTAGGAGCTTAGCCTGACTGATTTGGTATGGTCTCAAGTGCAGATCCCTGGGTATTGAAACTTGTCCTGGTTTAGGTTTCTTTCTTTAATAATCCCCCTCAGGGTCTTGATTCCATGAGATAAACTGTGGCCCTTGGGTAAGTTTTGGCAAGAAGCTGTTTCGTGTCTACTACTTCTCCCAGTTGGATTATAACGCTATTGTCAGTGATTCCCTTTTGTCCTAGCTCTCTCTCCTTGCCAACTTTTCTCCTCTTCAACCTCTTTGACTTTGTTTCCCATCAGGATGCTGGCTGATGTCATGATTGGTCACCCCCTTTCTTTGGAATAAATCAAACATCTCCTTTTCCAGCTATGCTTGGCATTGCCTTGTCTTAAGACACCTCCCCCCCTTGTCCTTACCCATTCCACCTATTTCCGCTGTACCTTTGTCCAGCGTCCACTTTTCATACAGCTCTCTCTTGTCATTTCTTTCTCTCTTCTTACTTGGATGTTCTGCTCCTTCTCCTCCACCCCATTTCTCGTTCAGCCAGCTATTTAAATGACCCTGCACTGCCTCAATCTTCTTTCCTCTCCTTGTTCCAACTTGTAGGTTGGCCAGTGGGACTCCACAGCACACTCCTTTGATCAGCTTAGGCTGATATACCAACTGCGCCCTTATCTGGACAGAGATAGCCTAGCTACAGTTATCCATGCTCTCATAACCTCTCGTCTGGATTATTGCAATGCGTTATACGTGGGGCTGCCTTTGAAAACAATCCAGAAACTTCACCTGGTACAAAACAGGGCAGCCGGTCTGTTAACAGGGACTGGCCAACGAGACCATATTACGCCACTCCTTTTCCAGCTTCATTGGCTGCCGGTCCAGATCCAGGCCCGATTCGAAGTGCTGGTATTAACATTCAAAGCCCTAAACAGCTTGGGGCCAGGTTATCTAAAGGAACGCCTCCTCCGATATGTACCTGCCCAGATCCTAAGATCATCCTCGGGGGTCCTTCTCTGTGAGCCCCTGCCAAAGGAAGTGAGGCAGGTGGCTACCAAGAGAAGGGCCTTCTCTGCTGTGGCACCCCAGCTGTGGAATGAGCTCCCCAGACAGGTTTGCCTGGCATCTACATTATACATTATAAGGCCCCAACCTGGGTTTGGAGGTGTGTCAACCAGTTCTGGATGGGGTTACACCCCCCCGAAAGACTGTGTTCGCAGCTTGGGGGTACTCCTGGATCTGTCGCTCCAGATGACTGCCCAGATAGATGCGACGGCCAGGAGTGCCTACTATCAGCTTCGGCTGATACACCAGCTGCGCCCCTTCCTAGAGTTGGAAGGCCTAAAGATGGTAGTACACATGCTGGTAACTTCGAGACTTGACTTCTGCAATGTGCTGTACATAGGGCTACCTTTGTGCCTAGTCCAGAAACTTCAACTAGTTCAAAATATGGCAGCCAGGTTGGTCACCGGTACATCTAGGGGTGACCACATTACACCAGTTTTAAAATCGCTTCATTGGCTGCCAATCAGTTTCCGGGCGAAGTATAAAGTGTTGGTCATTACCTTTAAAGCCCTACATGGTTACCTGCGGGATCGCCTTTTCTTGTATAATCCGCCCCGCACACTCAGGTCCTCTGAGAAGAACTTACTCAAATCAGCCAGAACTAGGCTGACGAGTGTTACCCAGAGGACCTTTTCTTCTATCGCTCCCAGACTGTGGAATGGTCTGCCGGAGGAGATTAGAAAAATTAGCAGTCTTCATGAATTTAAGATAGCCATGAAGACTGCTCTCTTTCGGCAGGCCTATCCAGTTGAATTTTAAGATGTTTTTAATGATGTATTGGTTTTATTTGTTTTTAATAGCTCAACTATTTTACGATTTTTGTGTTTTGTATTTGTTGTTGTTCCCCACCTCGATCCAGAGGCGGGTTATAAATAATAATAATAATAATAATAATAATAATAATAATTACTCCTTTAGACGCCAGGTGAAGTCCTTTTCATTTTCACAGTGTTTCAACAGTTCTTCAGTTTGACTTTTAACCTTGTTGTTTAAATTTGTATTTTAAATCCCTGTCAATATCTGCATGGTTGCTCAGTTTTTATCCTGGTTGTGCTTTTATACTGTATTTTTAATTATGCTTTTATACTGTCGTTGTTTTAAATTTTGAATGATTTTTATGGTTTTAATTTTTGTAAACCACCCAAAGAACTTTGGCTATTGGGCAGTATAGAAATGCAGTAAATAAATAAATAAATACTGTAAATGAGGCAATCATCTACTGGAGCCCACCACCAGTCCAGGAGTGACTTCATCAGGCTAACGGTGTTTAATTGTGCTCTCACCATTACCACTGATGTCAGATATTATACACAGAAAATTGTCTGAAACAACTTATGTTTTGTAGTTAGTGTTTCACAGTTTATAGGATCATAAATTACATACATATCCTTTCTAGTCCACAGATGGGTGGTTGGTTCCACTATTGACACATAGAACTAATTGCTAAACATTATTTCAAACCTGGCCAATACTGAATACTAAGAGGATCATCTTTAGATAACAGATGTATGTTTATATTAAGAAATTTTCTGAATCTCTTCACTAGATTTAGATTACATTCAAATTACTAGAAAACAATTGGGAAATGGCATTTAAATTGTATCCTGACTAGTATCACTTATGAATATAAACAATACTAATTACATTTGCTTTGTGATTATCATTTCCTACCTGTCAAAAAGAACAGAAACTCGCTCCATAGCTACAATTACAGACTCATTGTCTGGGGCTGTTTGAATATGATCCATAACTCTTCCTGGACTGATTTTCTCTTTTCCTAAAGGCAAAGTACCAGGAAAACAGTTTTAAAATAAAAAGGAAACCTCTAATTCATCAATCCAGCGCATTTAAACAAAGTTAATGAAAGTAATACAGGCCTGGTTAATTCACCAATGGAGATACTACACCAATGCACGACAAATGGAGATACAAGCATACACTTACAAGTGATCATCTTCAATAACTGAAACTCATCCAATAAAATTAAACCAGTCAGTGCTCTGGACATCTCTACTGGTAGAACTACATTAACTGTGGTATTGCATGGGTCTTTAGATTTAACATCACTGTCTGCCAGGTTAACTGATGTTCAGATAAGAGCAACTGCATCTACCACTGGGACTTCAATACTTCACGACTGGGTTCAGACAACACAACAATCCATGATGGGTTAAATAACCCATGATGAGTTATCGGATTGTCTGTCAGGAATTTTTTAACCTACGATGGGTTGCTTGCCCAAAATAACCCACTCTGAAAACTCACGGTCTGCAGTAGGGGTTATTTAACCCACCATGGGTTATCGTGTTGTCTGTCAGACACCATGGGCTAATTTCTCGCATAGCTTAAAGTGCATAATTGTGCAGATGAGAATTTGCAAAATGTGAATTTGCACAAATTTGCAATCGCACAAATTAGCATTTCATGAAACTGCATTTGCGCAAATTAATTCCTGTGCAATTGTACACTTTAGGCTATGGGGAAATGCACATTTTTGGCAATTTCCTTTTTGTTTTTCAAGGTTTATTTGTTCCATTCCCTTTTTGATGAACCCCATTCCCCCACCCCATGTAATTGTTCCATGGTGAGTAGTCGCATGGCTTTTTGTTGTTGGATCAGGTGCCTCCCAATTAGGAGGGACTACGTATGTTTTGTCCCTATCACACAAAGCCCCAAGGTTTTATAGCCATCACCCCCTTTTTTCACTCCTTGGTAAGTAGGTTTTGATTTTGGATTGGGTGCCCCCCGACTGGAAATCTCCAGAGCTTTAGAGGTGAAACAGTGCCACGGCTCAAGTTGGAGGGTTGCAGAAGGACAGGGGGCAGAGTGTGTGAGTCAAATTACATTCTGAGTAGCTTATTAGCCTATTTGTGAGGTGGGGGACCATGGACTATCTCAAAATAAGTTCCTGTGAGTAGTTTATTAATCCATCATGGGCTATTGTGACATCTGAACCCAGCTCATGACTTGACCTGAGAAAGCTATCCTATGGATTGGTTTACAGTTTAAAGGGTTAACATTTGGCCTTCCATATCTTATCAAAGGAATCTGGGAAGAGCACTGCCCAGAACTTAGGAGGTCCTACTGGGAAGAAAGCTTTAGTCCCTTTGTGGGAAGAGAGTGAGAGCTGCTGGTTCCTGTAGTTTACCTTTCTCTTCTATAAGTTGGAGTGTATGGCATGCTTTTATTAGTAAGACTAAGAAAAAAAACATATAATGGAAAAAAGACAACCCTGATTGGGGCTTTGCTCTAGATCAGGGGTGGGGACCCTTCTTTGGCCAAAGGGCTGAATTAGTTCTGGGAAAACAGATCAGGACCAGCAGATCAGGACCAGCAGAATGCTTTCCATGAGCCTCTGGAGAAAGAAGGTTCTGACAATACCACATCCATAAGATACATGTGAGTGATGGCCCAAAACTCAGGATTTGTGGCACAAAGTCTTTGTCATATGTTCGGAAGAGATACTAGGTGGGGAGTTTGTAGTTAACAGAGCCCAAATCAAGGCCATGATGGGTACTGGGGCTAGCTATCCGTAGTGGGGGCCCTACTCTGCCTCCAGTACTAAACTCACTCATGACATTTGTTCAGGCACACACATACACAAGAAAAAGGGCTATTTTATGTACAACAATAATGCAAAAATACATTTTTCTACATATTTTTGTGGTAATCGTCTTGCATGCTTTCCTGGAAGCACAAGATTAATATATCAACCACGGCAGAGAACTCAAATCCAAATACAAGCTTCCTCTTCTATAGCATACACCTCTCTCTCTCTCTCTCTCTCTCTCTCTCTTCTCTCTCTCTGTCAAAGAGATACAGATAGGCTCAGTCAGATACAACAGTCAAATAGGGTAGGACACATAAGCATACACATGAGTCAGATGGGATTCAAAATGAACAAGGACGGAGAGGCGGGTAAGAAATAAATTGTTATTATTATTATTATTATGGTCAACTGTCAATCATAGCTGGGACTTCACTTATTGGCTAAACACATTGAAAGATAGTAGCAGGTCCATTTCTCACAAAGCAATTGGACAGAATAGTGCCTGGATATTTTGTCTCTTGTTTCAGGTTCTACAAGGGCTGGGCACATGCTCCATTTTTAATTGAATGCTATGAATCTGCGCTGGATGGTGGGCTGGAGGCTGCAGCCCCCTAAGCCAAATCGTTAACCTGTGTGTACGCCGCAATTGCAGGAGAGAGGAAAGTGGTTTTCCCCCCAAAAAAGGAAGCCTCAATGGACTGGAGATCATGGAAGGAGGAGGAAGCAGAAAATGAAGAGGATGAACTTTGCACATTGTTGAGGGAAACATTGTGATGATCATGCTAAAGGAATTCTATAGCAGAGAGGTCACACACAGAGCAGTTTTTGGTGAAGACAAAATTAAGAGAGTGCCGAAGGCAGAGTGTGGGGGATCCTGTTCAGAGCTGAATGATCCCTTTGGGAGATAGCTGTTGCAACTGGTTTCTGGATTTCTACGTGGAAATGTAGAAACACAGAAACCATATATTTGCAGATACTTGTTCAATGACCCAATATCTACCATTTTTGGCATCTTAAAAATAATGACAAAGGCATGTAACCTCTTTTGTGAAGTGAGCATAGTTATATTGCTTTGATGTTCATCAGGTTTTGGATAGTCTTCAGCTGGGTTCCTTTATCTTGGGGATGTTATGAATTTGTCCTTGGACATACCCATGAGAAATGGTATCCAGGCATAAGGAGTAGAATGACAGATATGCAAACGGTATTGAAGGCATCCCAATTTGCAAAGGGTGTGGAACTGGACAAACATCAGGCCATTTGGTTTTTTCCTCCCTTTTAGGAAGATGGATTATTAGAGACTATGGAGAATATAGAAGTCTGTGCTGTATTCTTGAACTGGATCCAATGATTTTTGAAGCCCTTCTGACCAATAGGGATGACTTTGTGGATAAAGTGGCAGTCACAGGAACTCTGGGGTAAAGTAACCACATCATAGTTGAGTTATTGATTTTAAAGGAAGCAAAAGCTGGGTTTTTACTATACACATACTCTGGATTTTAGAAAAGTCAATTTTAATAAACTCAGAACAAAGATAAATGAGGTCCCATGGCAAGTGACCCTAATGAGAAAAGGAGTCCAAGATGGGTGGGGGTTTCTAAAAAAGGACATTTTAAAGACACAATTACAAACAATTCCAACAAGGAAAAAAGATAGAAGACAACAGAAGAACCAATGTGATTTCACAAAAAGCTTAGAGATGACCAGTTCTGGGCACCACACTTCAAGATGAATGTAGACAGGCTGGAGGGGTTCAGAGGAGGGCAACAAGGATGATCAGGGGTCTATGAGGAGAGACTGAATGAACTAGTCATGTCTAGCCTTTAGAAGAGAAGACTGAGGGAGACATGATAGCACTCTTCAAATACTTGAATGGCTGTCACACAGAGGAGGGCCAGTTTTTGCAGACATCCTTTAAGAACCTATACTCTCAACTAGAATGACCACTGACAGGGCTACTGACAGAGTGGCTAAGAAATCATCTACCTGTTTGACCTTGAAATATTCCATAACATTGTTTGAAAAAGGCTTATGAGCCAGCTTCCCAACAATTTTGCACCAAGGAGGATTAGGCCATTCTGCTTGCACCATCCATTCAAAAAATTCTGAGTAAGGTACGGTTTACATTTAGGCCATGGCTGCAGAACCTCTTTCCAGCCAAGGCCTGAATTCCATTTTGGAGAAGCTCTCAGGGGGCACAATCCAGTGGTAGATAGGGATATGCAAATCACCTAAATTCAAGCTCGGCAAAGTTCTGCAAATTCCATGTCAAAGCTCGTTCCAACTTAAGCCTGTATCACAGGGATCCCAAAGCTTTTTTTATCATCAATTTTTTACTGTGAATTTGTAAACAAAACAAAAAACCATAAAGAAAATTAAAATTAAAAAATAAATGTATACAGCTACATATTTCAAAAACATCAGTTTCAACTACCACAATTTCTAAATAAGTAAAAAAGAGAAAAAGGGTGGCATAAATTACACAGAAACATCCGTAAAGGCAGACCAAATGGCTGACTCTCTGCAGCTTTTTGACAACTAAGAGACTGATACTACAACATTGGAAGGATAAACACTCACCTCCTATAATGCAATGGATTAAGGACATTACAACACTTTCAATATTTGAACAAGTGGCTTATAGACGCCACTTCCAAATGGATACGTATTTGGATATTTGGTCTGCTTTTGTTGAAGCCTCTGTATAATTGTTAGAAAGTTGTATGCATTTCATACAAATCCATGTACATATCTTAAAAAGAGGAGGATATAGGAGGTCCTTTTGCAGGCACCACATTGGGGACCCCTGCCATATCAGATGCTGAGGCTTTTTTTTTGGCATGAAAATCCACGTGTACTTCCATGCGTATTTTTCCCAATGATGTGCATCTCTGAAATGTCTGCATTCTTTTTTAATAATAGATTGAAGCATACCTGAGCACATTTTTCAATGTATGCATGTTTATCAAATGCACTTCGTTTGACTCCGTAAATGACACTGCAACTTCAGAATTGCGACCGATCCAGAATTTGTGAAGTGGGTGAATCGGATCAAAAACAAACTGAACCTAATTTGCAATTAGGTGGGGTGGGGACGAAGGGAAAACAGGTGGGGCCAAGATGTAAGCATATTTTAGCTTAAAGCTCTTATTTCAAGTAACTAAAGCCTTAGGAGAGGCATTTAAAATGGGGGAACATATCACAAAACAGGGAAGCCACCAAATGATTGGTGGTTGGGAAAAGGGACATGGGCATCTGAAGGGCCACAGAGGGGCTGATTGGTACCCCAGGTCTGCTGGATTTGGACCCTGGACCTGAGGTTCTGCTCTAGTTTAGGCTGTAGCTAAGGAGCTACTAATGAAAGCCTGGCAACCCCCTGGTTGGACTGTGCCTGTCCCTATCCCATTTCTTGCAAAGCCTTCCTTCATGTTGGAAGAAACAAGGCTAGGCAGTTGTTAGCACTCTGTCTCCAGCTCTAACAGGAGGAGTGGAGGATTTAGGTTGAGACAGGGTTCAGCCTCCAGTGTGTTTCTGTCTCTCAGCGCGAAACATGTGAAATGGAGCAGCTCTCAGCTATGTGGACCAGAAAGAAGGGAGAGCACAGGGATGAATGAGAATGTTGTTTTTAGCTCACAAAACATGTGAGCACGCCCTGTTTGCAACTTCGAATCGAATGCAAGTTTGTGTCCATCAAAAATGTTTGTAAATTACTTGCATTCTATTTGTACAAATTCCCTAAATCTATGCAAATTTTCCCCATACACTGAGTCAGTCTATGGAGGAAATTCAGAAAATTGAATGAATACAGGAAATTTGTTCAAACTTAACAGCCAGTGTGGTGTTGTGGCTAGAGTGTCGGACTAAGATTCGGAAGATCTGGGTTCTAGTCCCCACTTGGCCATGGAAGCTCACTGGGTGGCTTTGGGCCAGTCACAGCTTCTTAGCCCAACGTACCTCACAGGGTTGTCATTGTGAGGAGGAGGATTATGCACACTGCCTTGGGTTACTTGGAGGGAAAAAGGCAGGATATACATGTAATAAATGAATAAATAAATAGGTTCTGGGAAGTGTTGTTTCATAAAGTGTGCAGTTTCAGTACAAAAAATGGATGCATACCTGTATACATGCAAGTCAGCATTAACCCCAATGCTGCCATGGCTCGGTGAGGGCTGTGTACATTCACTCTGTCTACACTTAGTTTAACTAATGATTCACAATCCAGCCTAGAGAGTTGCTCCGAAAGGAGGAGTCGTTCTAAACCTCTAAGAACACAGTGATAAATAATGGATGGTGTTGATTCTTCACTTCCAGACAACATCACTCCACACATCTGAAATGAAAAAGAAAGAATTTTTTAAAATACAAGGTATGTAAACTTACTACAATAAGGTCAATATGGAAAACTCAGTGACATGAAAATCATTATGATAAGCAAATACAGCAATTTCGCTAGGTTGTATTACCACCTTCCTAGTATGAAGCATGACAAAGCCTAGGGCTACAAGATCTACTGCTTTGTCAGGTTCTCATGAGCATTTTGAGTTGGCAGGGTAGAGTTCGACTTGCTCAACCTTTCCACTTCTCCCTACAAATAGCTTATTCATAGGATGCTGGGAAAGCTGCATGCTTTGGTATCCAACGGTGTAATAGATGTGGAATCAAAAGCATTAGAAAAGCTTCTGTAACGGTTTAAAGCAGGATCAATGAAGTCATCTATCACCTTTTGAAGCAAAGTAGTATGGGAACAGGAGTAGACAAAGCCATGCCCAAGCTCTAGCAGCACAGAAACGTTCATAATAGCAGACACTAAGTCTGCTTCCATGCAGCTCCAAAATTCAGCTTCTGGTAACCTCCAGGTTAGATTACTGCAACGCACTCTACGAGGGGCAACCTTTGAAGACAATTCAGAAGCTGCAGCTTGTGCAAAATGCAGTGGCCAGATTGATAACGGGGACAAAGAGGTTCAGACATATAAGACCAACTCTGGTCTGCTTGCATTGGCTGCCTGTATGTTTCTGAGTCCAATTCAAGTGCTGGTTCTAACCTATAACGCCTTACATGGCTCAAGACCACAATACCTGACAGAACGCCTTCCCCAACATGAACCTACCCGTACTCTACACTCAACATCTAAAGTTCCTACTCCAAGGGAGGCTCAGAAGACAGCAACAAGGGAGAGGGCCTTCTCTGTGGTGACCCCCCCAACCAACATCGCTATCTTTTCAGCACCAGGTCAAGGCTTTTCTCTTTTCTCAGGCATTTAGCTCCATGTGCTGAGTTTTAATCGATCCTGGATCTGTTTTTAGTTTTGGCTGACAACTGAAAAGTTGTTTTTAGATATTATAATAATAATAAACAGATGAAATCACTCAGAGAATTCTTCCCCAACAAAAACACCCCCATTCATAAAGCCATAGTAAAAGTTGATAAAAACTACAGCCCACTCAACCTAACACTACAAAACGAAGATCAAACACAACCACTCACACTCGCAGAGAAAATGGGCACAGAAAGCACTCCATGGGAAGCACTACAACATAATACAGAACCCACGAATAAACAATCGTACGAATGGCTCAGGAAGGGTGAGCTATTTCCAGAAACAGAAGGATTCCTAAAAGCTATACAGGATCAAGTTATAGCCACCAAGAACTACCAAAAATACATCATAAAAGGTAACAGTGTAACAACAGACCTATGCAGGAAATGCCATCAGTTCCAAGAAACAATAGACCATATCACAGGAGGATGTAAAACTCTGGCAGGAATGGACTATACGGACAGACACAATACAGCTGCAAAAACTGGCCATCAAATTCAACCTTATCAAACAACCTACACCATACTATACATATTCACCCGAAACAATCCTGGAAAATGGAGATCATAAAATATACTGGGACAGAACAATTCATACGGACAAGACAATACCTTGCAACTTACCAGACATAACATTCATAGACAAAAAAGAAAAACACACATACCTCATCAACATAGCAATACTAAATGACAAAAATATTGTTGAAAAGGAAGAAGAAAAGAGAGACAAATATACACCACTGGCCATGGAAGTTAAAGAACTATGGCAATAGGAAAAGGTCACAATTATTCCATTAGTCACATCAGTCACCGGCATCACATCAAAAAAATATGCAGAAACCCCCCAAAAACTGGGCCTATCAGAATACATCCAGACCAACATCCAGAAAGCAGTCATAATTAAAACATGCTAAATTGTCAGGAAATTCCTGAATCAATAAAAGTCAGCATGACTTGGCAAAGCCCATCATGTCCATCTAGAAAAACTGCCACGAGCGAGATATAATAATAATAATAATAATAATAATAATAATAATAATAATAATTCACACATACCTGTATAATTCCTGAAGAGAATTCAGGCCCTACATCAAGTGGATAATTTTCTATTAAATAGAAAGCCACTGCACACATTACTAAGACATGTTGCTGGTTGTGAACATTCACACAGCTATTAAGAAAAACAAAATTAAAGATCAGACAATTATAAAGTATTTCCACAAAAAGTCAAAAGCAAGTGTTCTATAATCTTTACATAGATGGAATTCTCAAGGAGGACTAAAGAACTTTTTGTCAACACTTAGAAGTAGTGACTGGAAGAAATAACTATGTCTAAAGTCTCACCACTGTTTCAAGGTCGCTAAAATCTTTCAGTTTAACCACATTACGGGATGCTGCATTTTCAGTTGTACAACTAAGACATTATGTTAAACAAAAGCAGAGAGTTCATCAAGTTAACACCTACTGTGCTATTCCTCTCAGATTGGAAAGCAGATATTCAGTAATGATTGGAATGAGCTGCTTTGCTGTTTCATCAAGAAGGTCACATTCAAGGATGTAAAGAATGCCATGCAGAGCCCCGATTCGGCTTGGCATGTGAGTGCTGCGTAGCGTTGTTTCCAGCAGACGGCTTACAGGCTCTGCTACAGTTTTATCCTAGTAGACATGAAACAATGCATGGGAAATTATGTTGAATGATAGCTATAGCTAAAGTCAATATTTAGGTTACAATTAATGAAGTAAAAGGCATTCCAAATGTGTCCAGTGAAAAACATACAGCTTTACTTTTCAGGGTTCTTAATATTCAAGAGACGCTACTTTCCCTTAAAGAAATGATTCCAGTAATGCTTGGTGTGATATTTGGTGAGCAAATATCAGAGCCCCCTTATAAATGTAGCTTGAATGCCTTACATTTTGTGTTGAAAGCAAGAGAAAGATTGAAGAGAAAGGCAAGACTCTGGAAACAATGTTGCAAATATTTGCTAAGGCTGTCTCCACATTGGCTTCCCAACACATACTTTGATGATATCATGAAGTACAAAGATCGGGAATTAGGACCCCGGGGCCTATCAATCTGGCCCAGTGGCCCTGTCTCTTTCCCATGGCCCCACCCTGTTCCCTCTCACTCTGATCGGAAGTGGTTTCCTGTTGTCCTTTAGTGATCAAGACTGCCTTCCTTCACTGGCTCGGTCCTCCTCCTCCTCCAGTGACCCATTGCTCCTCCATCTCCCAAGCCTCCCCTGCTCAGCATTGGTTTCTGTTCTGTACTGCACTCAACAGTGCTTGTACAGTGCTTCCTACTGGCTTCTCCTTCTGTGAAGAGGCGGCGAATGGTGGGAGGGAGGGAGGGCAGTTTAGCAGGTTCTTATTGAATAGGCATAGAAATTGTCCTGTCCCTGCTCAGGCCGCTCTCTGTGGAGAAAGAGTTACAAATTCAAAAGGTCCCAACAGAAAGTCAGCCCCAACATCAAAAGCCTGCTAAACAGCACCCATTGAAAGCAAAGATTCCCACATGAGAAGCCAGCAGGTAGCACTGTTCTATCATCTGGATTTTCCTCTGCTCATCTGCAGAATTACAAATATGGCAAGGCAGACACTGTTTATGAGCAGCCGGGAAAACAAGGCATGCCTTTTCATTTGGCTGCTCTTCTCTAAAAAACAGGTTTCAAAGGTGCCCTCTGAAGGTTTTCTGTAGAGGAAAAAGAAGCAAGGGAAAGTTTTGTGTGACTTTTAAAAGAAGAGGGATTATAGCAACTTCAAGAAAAGTTCATAAAAATAGAAAATTGAAATTAAGCTACTAACAAACCAAGGTCAGATTTGCTAGACAAATTTTGAGATTTCAAAACTAAGCAAAAGGATATATAGATACAATTTTCTCTCTATTACATGAAGAAATAAAGGAAATTCTTACCATGAATTTCTGTCCTTGAGACTCCTGAAGGACATTACTTCAGTTTGGAGATAGTAACTCCCCCTGGATCTTTAGCCAGGGATAAGAACATAAGAAGAGCCCTGAGACTGAATCAAACCAAGGGTCCATCTAGTCCAACACTCTGTTCACACAGTGGCCAACCAGCTGTCGACCAGGGACCACAAAGCAATACATGGGGCAACAGAACCCTCCTGCCCCTGTTTCCCAGCGACTGGTGTACATAGGCCTGCTGCCTCCGATACTGGAGGTGGCCATCAGGACTAGTAGCCACTGAAAGCCTTCTCCTCCAGGAATTTGTCCAAAGCCATCCAAATTGGTGGCCATCACTACATCTTGGGACAGTGAATTCTATAGTTTAACTATGCACTGTGTGAAGAAGGACTTCCTTTTATCTGTCCTGAATCTCCCACCAATCAGCTTCATGGGAAGATGACCCCATTGGGTTCTATTTCTATTATTATTTATTTATTTATTTCCCACCCTTTTCCCAATACTGGGACCCAAGGTGGCTTACAAATTAAAACATGTACAGTGAAAACAAATAATAATAATAAAATTATTATTATTATTTATAACCCGCCTCTCCCTTCGGATCGAGGCGGGGAATAACAATAATATAAAACACAAGAATCACAAGCAGTTAAAAATAATTTAAATACAAGAAAAATACATCATTAAAACATCTTAAAATTCATCCGGATAGGCCTGCCAGAAGATAGCAGTCTTCATGACTCTCTTAAATTCATGAAGACTGCTAATTTGTCTAATCTCCTCCAGCAGACCATTCCATAGTCTGGGTGCAATGGAAGAGGCGATATACAAAAATTAAAAATATAATTAAACATAGTACAATTTTCAAATATTTAAAACATTTTAAAACATTTTAAATACACACAATTAAAAAATCCAAACTATAAGCAGTACATCCACAAAGGCCTGAACTAGTATTTTGAGAGAGGGAGAAAAATGTCCCCCCTCTCTACATTCTCCACATCCTGCATTTTGTACCCCTCTCTCAGGTCTCCCCTTTTTTCTAAGCTAAACAACCCCAGCTGTGGTAACTTTCCCTCATAGGGGAGGTGCTGCAGCCTCTTGATCATTCTAGCTGCCCCTTTCTGCCCTTTCTCAAAGATCTACAATGTCTTTTTTAGGTATGGTGGCCTAAACTGTACATGGCATTCTAAGTCCAGTTGCACCACCAATTTGTAACAGGGCAGTATGATATTGGCATTTGTTCTCAATTCCTTTCCTTATTATGCCTAACATGGAGTTTGCCTTTGTAAAGGAGAGCAGATAGACTGCGCTGGGTGGGGGATAAGATGGGTGAAGTAGTTGGGAATTTTAGTCTCATATGTCAAGCAGGAAGTTTTAAATGACAGAGAGCCTTGGCCGGACCACCTGGAGGGAGGAGGGGAGCTCCACAGTGAAGGCTGAGGACGCCAGGAAGAAGCGCCTTATCTGTTCAAGGTTGTGAAACTCAGCCTGAGGAGTTGGAGGTGTGAAATGGGAAGACCCAGCTGGCGCCAAGAGAGGAAGGGAGAGTCGAAAGAGAAAGGGATATAACTGGGGCCTCTTGAATGAAAGGGGGCTCTTTCTCTGGACATGGATGGACAAGAATTTGAGGGGAGGGGAGGGGGGGAGAGCCAGGCTCTGTTTAGGAGTAAGTATTTTAGTTAGAGGTTTCTTGTTTTTATTACTGGGTTTTATGCAATGCATGCTGGTATTAATCTTAATGTTCTCAATATACATATCCACCCCTAATCTAAATAAAGTCTTCTGCCTCACAGATGTGAACCATCTAGGTTTGTTTTCTTGGTTCTGTGCGAGGTCCAGTAACGAAAGGGTTTATCAGAGTTAAACAATCCTTTACAGCCTTTTTTACAGCAGCCACACAGGGTTGACATTTTCAAAGAGCTGTCCACCACAACCCCAAGATCTCTTTCTTGGTGGGTCATCGCTAACTCAGATCCCATCAGGTTCTACTTGAAATTGGTTTTTTTTGCCCCAGGGTGTATCACTTTACACTTGCTTATATTGAACCACATTTGCCATTTGGATGCCCATTCTTCCAGTTTGGAGAGATCAGTTTAGAACTCACAATGGCCCTGTTTAGAAAACATGCTTAACTGGGGTGGTTAAGCTTTTTGAACTAAACACTATGGTTTTGTGTATAATGCAAACCATGACTTAGCGTGCCACGTGGAGCATTCCTAACCATGGTAGCTACATAACCAAGGTTTAAATAGGGTCACTAAACATTTTCTGCAAAACGGTTAGTGGCCTCACCATGGCTTAGCATGTTGTCTGAACAGGCCCAATCCTTTTTTTCTTTTAACCAACCTAAACAATTTGGTTTCATCAGCAAACTTGGCCATTTCACTGCTCACTTGTATTCCAGATCATTTACGAACAAGTTGAAAAGCACTGGTCCCAATAGAGATCCCTGTGGAATCCCACTATTTACATCCTTCTATTGGGAGAATTTACTATTTATTCATACTCTCTGCTTTCTGTTCTTTAATCAGTTACTGATCCATAAGAGCACCGTACCTTTTTTTATTCCATGACTCCTAAATTTGCTCAGGAGTCTTTTGTGAGGGGTTTTGTCAGAAGTCTTTTGGAAGTTTAAGTAAAGAATGTTTACTGGATCACCTGTCTACATGTTTACTGACACTCTTAAAGAACTCTAAAAAGTTAGTGAGACAGGACTTAGCTTTGTGGAAGCCATATTGATTTTTTTTCCAGTAGTGCTTGTCCTTCTATATGTTTACTAATTTTACCTTTAATAATGTTTTCAACCAACTTACCCAGAACAGACATTAAGCCTGTAATTCTCCCGATTCCCACCTGGATCCCTTTTTAAAAACTGGCATTATATTGGTCATCTTCCAGTCCTCTGTTACAGAGGCTGATCTTAAGGACATGTTGCAACTTTTGGCTAGAAGATCAGTAAGTTCAAATCTGAGTTCTTTAAGTCCTCTAGGATGGAGACCACCTAGGCCTTGTGATTTATTAGCTTTCAATTTGTTAATAAGGTTGAGAACTTCTATTTGCCTCAGTTCTTCTGACGCCCTTCCTGAAAATTTCAGTTTAGGCAACAGGTATCTGTCCTATATCTTCTGCACTGAAGACAGATGAGAAAAAATCATTCAGCTTCTCTACAATCTCCTTCTCCTCCTTTACTACTCCTTTAACTCCATTGTCATCCAGTTAACAGCTGCTGCAGTGAAGCTCAATGGTTAGCTCCGTGTTGGTGAGAAGTTTTGGCTTCAACTCCACCCACCACTCACTTTGGCCCCACCCACCACCAGTATACAGTCAAAGGGAATGTGGCCCTCATTATAAAAATGATTTCCAACCCCTGCTCTAGATTAATTGCTTCTATGAATCCCCACTTCCCTGTGTGTTTTGATAAATGAAGCTGGAGAGTGGGAAAAGAATATGGTTGTTTCTGGTCTTCTGAATTATAGGCTCAATATTTCTGTAACATGGGATATGGAGTTAGAAATAGCCTCAAAGGGCTGTATTCAATGTTCTACTTAGGGTAGACCCATTGAAATAAATGGTCTTAAGTTAGTCATGACTTAACTCCAGTCCTACTTATTTTAACGGGACTATTCTAAGTCGAACTAACACTGGATACAATCCATTGTATATGAAATTATGCCATTGTTAGGTAGAGGTAACTCACTGTTATCTGGGTATTGATTGTATTCAATTCCATATGACTTTAAGTGATTTCATATAGATATTAAACTGCACGATGGATAAAACAGAACCTTGAAGGATACTACCGCGCAAGTGCCAATGTGCTGAGCTACATTTCCCCAGAACTACATTCTGTAATTGGCCATGCAGGTATCAGCGGAAATGCAGGTTGCTTACCTGTAACTGTAGTTCTTCGAGTGGTCATCTGTGCATTCACACATATGGGCTCTGCGCCTGTGTGGAGCCTGTCTCGGAAACTTCTATAGCTAAGGCAAATATTTTTGGCGGGAACCCCTCCCCCCCCCGTCTACTGACTCCATGTTCCCGCCTTTCTCCTCAGTTCCAAGAGACCGACTTGCTGGCCCCATAACTAGGACAGAAACCGCTCGGTATCGACAGTACATTTACGTCGGGGACAGTAGTGGGTGGGTTGTGTGAATGCACAGATGACCACTCGAAGAACTACGGTTACAGGTAAGCAACCTGCATTTCTTCTTCGTGGTCTCTGTGCATAACACATATGGGCGATTAACAAGCTACATTCCTGGTAGAGGGTAGGTGTAGATCAATGTTCCCTCACAAGACAAAGAAATTGCTTGCCCCAAATTGCAGTTTGTCCTGGTACAAACAATCAAGTGGTGGCATGTAATGAAATTAAAGGACTTATACCAAATAGCTGCCTTACATAAGTCCAGGATCGACAATCCCCTGCTAAAGATACGGACTTCGATGCACTGTGCATCGACTTAGCTGTTACTGGACCAACGAGCTGCAAGTCCTACTGGACCAACGAGTTGCAAGTCCTTCAACTCGTAGGGCAGTTTAATAGCATGTACAATTCACTCCGCGAGTCATTGCAACTCTTGCGTCTTATGAAATTTGTCAGGCTCTGTGTGGAAGCCCAGGTAGGGTGCATCAATACTGAGGTAGCTAATTCACTCGATCTGCGTAGTGTTGATATAGCCATCAGAAAACAACTTTCTAAGAAAATTAATGAGATATCTGAAGGTGCCATTGGTTTAACTGGTTTCAATGTCAGAGATTGTGGCACGACAGAGAAACTCCCTGCCAGAATGAAACTCCTAATTAGAGGAGCCAGATTTGTAATGCCTAGAGGAACCCCCTAACAACGGGGTTGGTGCAAAAACAGGTAAAGCAGTCAAGTACCCACATATCGACAACTATTTCAGCCCTATAGTGTATAGGGGGTGTAAAGTTAAAGTACATCATTAAGGAGGCTGAATGGGGCTTGAGGCCCTTAAGATCCATGTATTTGGAAAAAAATCCCATTGTGCAGTGTATGACTTCTTCGTTGCCAGGCTACAGGCTGGATGAAAAAATGGAATCGACCTCATGTCGAAAGTAGTTATGGTATTGGGATACCCCATGCCATGGGTTTGAGCATATGCAAGGGCGTAAACTATTGGGGGGGGGGGGATGGCGGAGGGGCAATGCCCCCACCGGGATTTCCCAAAGGGGGCAATGCCCAACCAAGTAACATCAATAAGCTCACAGCCTGACTGACAGATTCCTCAGTCAGTCTCCAGTTGTCTGTATTCTTATGTGTTTGGAGGCAGTCTAAATTACATCCAAGCACATCCTGCTTCCTCATCAGCTGCCCAGCAGATCTCCTTGCAAGACAAAAGGCACTCTCCTGTTGTGTCAGGGTCAGGCTTCCCCAGATTCATTTTCTTCTACCCACTCAGGCGTTGTAAGAAAAAAGATTGCCCATTTAGGAATTACAGTCTGGGTACATCTTGACGAGGGTTTTGCCCCAGGCCGGGGTGCATCCGGAGTGGCAGCAGGTCGTCTATATTATGCAGCTGGCATCCCAAAGCCATCCAGGAGCAAATCCCTGAAGCTCCGGTTTTAAAAAGTCGGGTACTTACCATGACTTTTTTTATCTTCGGAGCTGCAGCGGAGCTGATGGTAACCCGATTGGTCGCCATTGGCTGATATCTTCAGAAGTAGAGTGAGCCACACCTGTCTCGGTCACCAAGGAGTGACTATGATGGAGACTGTGTGGACTACACAATATTAATATTATCATACCACAGTACTCATGGAATGACAGGAAAAATGAGGGCTGCAAAGACATTCCAAGTTGAACAGGAAAGTGTTTGTATGAGGACTTGAGATGGGGGAGGAAGTGGGAAAGCGTATGCCCCGTAGCAAATAGTCTGTGCAAGTACACCGATGTAGGGTTGTTAGATCCAGGGGAGTCTGGATTCTGTGTACACTATGAGGCCCAAAGAGCTCAATAAATTGAGTAGTCACCTTGCCTTCGATAGCATTTCCTTCGAAGAAGCCACCAGAAGCCAGTTGTCTAAATATGGGTAGATTTCTACCCCTTGAAGGCAAATGAACGGAAGGAGCCGTCTCAAATCCAGAACAGGTTGAAGAGATCTGTAGAGGAGTGGACCAAATATGAAATCAGAGAGTGATGTAGGTCTTCCAAAGGAGGCTCCACTCTGTACAGCTATCCCATCACCCCACAGAGTGGGGCTGGAAAGGAGAAGAGCTAGGTGGACGTACTGACGCATTCACGATAGTATCATGAGGCAACGGTTGAGCCCTGTGGACAGGTCACAATGACAGTGATCTCGGTAGAGCTAGAGGGAGTTGCGAGAAAACTTCCTCCAGTGGCAATCGCGATACCGATGGAGCTGCTCAGTATCGAGAAAGGCATATGTACAAATATAGGGGTTGGTATCGATGCCTGGTACGGGAGTTACGGGCCCATTGCAAGAGGTGTCCCTCTCATAATTGATGCCACGGAAATCCTTAGTAAAAGGTGAAAGGTTTATACAATCTGAAGAGAAACCAGAGTATATAATTGATGCCAATCTCTGTACTGGTATGGCATTCTCGGGAGAGGCAACCCAGTTGAAGTTCTGTCCCTCTTCTTTTTTTTTTCTTTTTTTTTTACAGGGACCCGAGAATGATGCCCCTAGACATCACAGGCATAAAAAACTCTCTCTGTTGAAATCACAGCACTCCAATTGTAGCAGCTCTAAGGAGCAGCCCTGTAATTGGCAGCTAGCCTGTAATGGCTGTGCTAATTAACTTGGTGGAGAGATGTCTACTTCAAGCTACATGTTAAGACGTCTCTTCTTGGTACCAAGAGATTGGTACCAAAAGAGGCAGTTGAGTCTCACCCTTTGATGTCGATTCTGCCTGCTAGACATCTCATCTTGACGTCAAAGCTGCATGTTAGACATCTCATTTTGGTACCAAGAGCTCTGCACTGAGGAGCTCTGCACTGAGGAGCTCGGTACCAAGGAGCTCGGTACCAAGGAGCTCGGTACCATGGAGCTCGGTACCATGGCGCTTGGCACCAAGGAGCTCAGCACCAAGGAGCTCGGCACCAAGGAGCTCGGCACCAAGGAGCTCGGTACCATGGAGCTCGGTACCGAAGGAGCCAGTTGAGTCTCACCCTGTGATGTCGATTCTGCCTGCTAGATGTCTCATCTTGACGTCGAAGATGCATGTTAGAAGCTCCAGTATCGAGAGCTTAGACCTCGGTACCGAAGGAGCCAGTTAAGTCATCGCCGCCAAAGGGGCCACCCTCGGTATCGGGGGGGCCCTAACATCTGCAGAGGAGTTGGAACCTGGTCTCTCTCTAGCTGTAGAAACACAGGTAGAGAGTATCCAGTTGTTGGAAGATCGGAACGACCTAAGGTTAGGGTGGGGGTCCGAAGACACTGAGGGGCTCTCATCCATAGAATCGCTCCAAGCGATCAGTCTTCAGAAGTCCTATGTAACCTGGCCTTCTTAGATATCCCTTTCACTGTAGAGACAGCTGGGGAGCATCCAAACATTGGACGATCGGAATGACCCATGGTCAGAGTCAGGGTCCGAGGACGCAGAGGGTCTCTCCTCCGTAGAATCGCTTCATGCAATCAGCCCCAGAAGGCTCCTGCCTTCTTAGATATCCCTCTTACCGTAGATACAGCCTGGGGAGCATCCAAATGTTGGAAGATCGGAATGACCCTTCATCAGAGTCAGGGTTCGAGGACGCAGAGGGGCTCTCCTCCGTAGAATCGCTCCATGTGATCAGCCCCAGAAGGTTCCTGCCTTCTTAGATATACCTCTTGCTGTAGATACAGCTAGGGAGCATCCAAATGTTGGAAGATCAGATGAGGCATGAAGCGGCCATGTCTCCAGTAGATCGAGGAGCCTGTGCCATAAATGTAACAATTGTCTGGAAGAAACCATGGCTTCTAGAGATTTTATCCACAGACCTGGCGCCAACATGGTTATCTTTTCAGCGCCAGGTCAAAACTTTTCTCCCAGGCATTTCAACAGCTTAAGTTGAGGTTTTAACTGACTTCGTAGCCAGGCTTAACAGTTTAAAATGTTTTAAATGTCAGCTGTCTTATGTTTATGGTTCTAAATTTTGTAAACCACCCAGAGAGCTTCGGCTATGGGGTGGTATATAAATGTAATTAATAATAATAATAATAATAATAATAATAATAATGTAGTGACAGGTTTCGATGACCTGAGCCTCTCCCAAAACAAATTAAACAGAGAAAAGTCTGTCTGCTGGAGAAGCTTGAAAAGGGGACTTAATGGCTGTGCGATCCCCCTCAACGCAATCCAAGATCGCTGGAGAATAAAATATCTAAGAAAATAATAACAATAAATTATATTGTTTTAAATGTACGTGTGTACGTTGTATGTTTATAATTGTTTTAATCGCATGTAAACCACCCAGGGAGCTTTGGCTATGGGGCGGTATACTAATGTAATAAATAAATAAATTAATTAAGACTAAAAATGAACTAAAAACAAAGTAAAATAACTAAAAACCTTAGCACTCTAAAGCTTTCTCCTCAGGAGAAAGAGAGAAGTTCCCAACAAGACATCCTTTCAGCAAGGCGGTTGAAAAAGAACTGAGGAGAAAGGCGGGAACATGGAGTCAGTAGACAGTGGGGGAGGGGTTCCCACCAAAAACGTTTGCCTTAGCTATAGAAGTTTCCGAGAGAGGCTCCACGCAGGCGCAGAGCCCCTATGTGTGATGCCCAGAGACCACGAAGAAGAACCACTGGAGAAGTGTGTCCCTGATCTCCATCCTGGATACAGTCCAGAAGGATACCATGGTCAATGTCACTGAAAACTGCTGAGAACTACAGTAGAATAGTATAAGTAGTATATGGTATACTACAGCGTAATAAACATGGACACAATCCTCATATATCATTCTCCTGTACAGGTCATCCACACCAGTTCACCAAAAGCTGATTCAGCCCCCAAAATCAGGCCAGAAACCACCACCTTCCAGAAATGCCTTATAAATAAAAACAGTTCCTACCATTCTGAGAACAGCAGCTGCCTTACATGTGGCTGGTACCAAATATTGAATAAGGATTTCATCTTCTGATGGGTGCGCCTTCCGTAGTTCTGTTAATGTTGTGTACATCATTTCAAACTGATTCCTTTCTGTAAACAAGTCAGATACTGCTAAAAGCTGGAAGTATAAAAGCACAACAAAACATGACTCTTTTCATAGCTGTTCATGATAAAATACTTATTTGAATGCAGTGGATGTAATATACTTCAACACGGCATTACTAGAAAGAAAGTTGAAAAGAAAAATGCTAAAATACTTAATTTTGTTTTAAAATGGATATATGTATTAAAATAAATCACAGAAAGAACATTGGGCTTATTGCAAGTTTTATTTCTCTTCTGAGGTAAATAGAACACTCTGACTAGGGTAACACTCCCACCATACTCTAGGAAATGTTGTCTCTACCGACATGGGGGTCCCCTCCCAGTTCAAGACAGGCTGTGTCAGGAAAATCCATTCAAATGAAAATGCAGTATGAAACAGTGAGCTGACTAGATAAATACTGAAAATAAATTACAAACTCAGAGGCTTACAAGCAGCCAGTGCAGGGCGGGAGGTGCGGCGGACACCATCGTCCCCTTCCTGTTCCTCCCGCTCTGTATTTTCGCTAGATGAGCTTTTTGTCCATATGGCAGGGGTGAATCAGAAGTGGAGGGAAGGAAGCTGGAGAGGCCTCAGGATAGCTCATATCCCAGCTTCTTCAGTCCCCTCCCTTCGCACTGGGGTGCCCAACCTTGGAAAGGCAGCCAGTGAGGTTCTGTCTGCGCTGGGGAGAGGGAGGGGAGTTGGATGCAGATCCCTGGATCCAAAGTCGAAGCACTGTCTCCAACCTCAGATCCAGTCATCCAGTGTATCCTAGGGCCCCCAGACGCTGTCTAGCGGGCATAAGTTTGCTTCCTTCATTATTTAATGAGTGTTCTGATTAGTCAAAATTCATTACAGTGTTTTGTATTAAAATGTTGCCATTTTATCCACCAGAATAGTAAAAAACAAAACTTCTGAATGGAATAAGTTGTCCTTGTTCCCAAACATTTTGAAACAATGTATCTATTATTTATGAGACTGAAATCATTGAACACCTACGGAGCGGACAACTTCACTGATGAGAAGAACTGGGGTCCTCTTGGTTGGGTTTGAGGGCAGAATCCATTGGCTGTACAACTCCAGCAAGAACTGAGAACATGAATGGAGATCTACACCAGCACGGTGTTTCCTATAAGCAAAAAAGGCAAAGTTAGCATTACACTACATTGCATATCTTGTAAAATAATTTAAATTAGTCCCCTGGGGAGAAGCATAGCAGATCTTAGGTGGGAGCAAGGACTCTGTCAATTACCTAAGTCCTCATTCATCTTTACCTGACCATAGGATTTGAAGCACCAATCAGCTATTGCAGCCCAAGTCTAGAGACTGGGGTTGTGAAGGCCTCTGTGTGTGTGTGTGTGAGGGGGGGGAAGGACAGAAAGAAAACAGGAAAAATATCAGCCCATGCTTTTTCTCAGTATTTGTTGGGGAATTATTTGAAAGAAAAACATCCCCACCTCCATATTTTCTGTTTTTTTTTTGCCAGCTTTTTCAGAAGCCTTCACATTTCTGTGAGGGACAAGTTATTCTTGGACCACCTCCATAAACCTATTAGAAGCTTGGGCAGTTCTCTGTCATTTCTGAGAAATTTGTTTGTGAAGTGCATAAAGAATGCACTTGCAGATAAGAAGTTCTAGGAAATACAATGTGGGTATAGAATCCAAGTTATGGATTAATGCTGCTGTTAAATGTGCAATCAATGTTGCTGTCATAAATATCTAATGGATGGTATAATTTGGTGCTGTGCAAGTCAATCTTTTATTGAATCATGGTCATTCGGAACTGGGCAATACATTAAGATGGTCCTTAAACCTACTGTCATTATTAGGGACAGCACAACTTCATCTTTCGTTGTTGTATTCCTTAGGAAGGAAGTGGGAGATGTCTCCCAGCTGCTTCCAATTTAAAAAGATCTGGCCTCCTTTTGTCATGGGCCTTCAGACACTGACCCTCTTCAGACGATACGCTAAGCCATGGTGGTTAAGCATTTTGAGCTGAACATTATGTCGTAGTGTGTCATGTGAACAATGACTTAGCATGTAATGTCAATCATTCGTAATCATGATGGCTAAATAACCACGCTTTACACATGTTCACTAACCATTTGCTGCAAAAGAGCAGCCTAACTATGGCTCAGCGTGTAGTCTGTACAGGGCCACTCTGGCCTATGATAAGATTGGCCCGTGATACCTATTGGGAGGAGCAGAGAACATCCAGTGTCTGGACCACTGGATGGTTCCAAGTAGAGAGAAGTTTTAGGGTGACCATATGACAGGAAAAACCAGGATTTGTCAGGATTTTTGGTAACAAATCTGGGAAAGGAGGGGGTTGTAACTTGGCACCATGATAGCTCTTAAGTAGGGATTTAGTCATGCCAAGTTTGAAGCACATCCGTTCATACATTGATTTTTAGGATTTTTATTTTAAATTTGAGGATTTAAAATTATTTTTTAAAAATCATTTTTAAAGATAAACAGATGAAGCTTGACACCGTGATAGCTCTTAAGTAGGGCTTTAGCCATGCCAAGTTTGAAGCAGATCCAGTCATTCTTTGATTTCTAGGATTTTTTTAAAATTTGAGGATTTAAAATTATTTTTAAAAAACATCATTTTTAAAGATAAAGAGATGAAACTTAGCACCGTGATAGCAGTTAAGTATGGCTTTAGACATGCCAAGTTTGAAGCAGTTCCGTTCATCCATTGATTTTTAGGATTTTAAATTTTTTTTGAGGTTTTAAAATTATTATTTTTTAAAACCGCTGGAGTCATACCCTTCAAACTCAGATTGTCAAACCTCCTCTTTGGGGTCTTGCACCTTGAGTAGTTTCAGCCATTGTCATCAAGGGGATCTTGAGCTTTTAGCTAAGAAGTGCTGGGCGAGCACAGCACCTTTCCTGTTGCAGATCTGGTGGGCAACTGGAGCTCAGCAGAGGCGAGGCATCCACAGATCAAAATGTGGGAATGGAGAGGTCAGTCAAAGCAGCCCACAGGAGAAAACGGAATGAGCCAGAGGCCTTTTTCTCAGAGTTCCACATCATGGGCAACAAAAGGTCATCCTTAGAGAAAAACTCTCACGACCAACAGTGAGGTCCCAGTCGAGAGAGAGGGTCTCACCTTTGCAGATGCCCTATTGCTGCGGATGTTGGAACCTGGCATGTTGTTGCTTTGCTTCGCTACCCCTTCCCTTCCACTTCACTTTGTTTACTTTTGAGCTTGGCTCTGTCTGCACTGCTGGCATGCAATGCAGAACATTTGAAGTGTGTGTCATAGAAAAATAGATATATTTGTGGCTTGGGCTGGCAGGTATATCTCTTAGAGACAGAATTAGACTGAAGACACAACTCAGAGATGGCTGTAGCTGAGCCCTGAGAGGCTGGCATGCCACACAAGCCTTTCAAGAACTCTCAGAGTCAACTGTTGGTGTAGGCGTTGGCTGGCTGGAGGCTTTGGCTGGCAGCAGTTTCAGACAAAGTCACAACCCAGAGACGGCTGTAGCTTAGCTCTGAAAGGCTGGTGTGCCATACAGAGCCTTTTAAGAGCATCTCAGAGTTCAGTGTTGGTGCAGAGTTCAGACGTGGCTGGCAGTGGAGTTTTTTAAAACAAGAGTCACCAGACGCGACCAAGCTATAAGCTGGCACTCTATCCCAGGCCAGAGGGTACAAGTGCACAGCCTGGCTGGACCATTGGGAGACTGAGGCAGAGAGAGGGGGGAGATTATTTGAGGCTGGATAGGTTGGCTGACTGGCATAAGGCAGAGAGAGGCTGAAGGCAACCCAGATGCACCTGTAGCTTGGCCCTGAGAGGCTGGCTTACCACCCAGAGTACTTTAAGAGTGCATCAGAGTCAAGTGGTTGTGTGGGAGAAGAGGAGGTGGAGGTGGCTGTCGGTGGAGGTGGTTTTTAAAGTAAGAGTCAACGGACATGACCAAGCTACAAGTGCAAAGCCTGGCTGGACCATTGGGAGACTTAGGAAGAGGGGGGGAGATTGTTTGAGGCTGGAGGCTTTGGTTTGGCTGAAATGACTTAGAGAGGCAACAGAGGCTGCACAGATGACCCAGAGACACCAGTTGTAACTTAGCCCTACGGTACTGGCAGGCAATGCAGGGCATTAGAAAGAGGGTCTCAGAGTCGTGAGCTTGTGCAGGAAGTAGAGAGGAGTTCAAAGTCTGGATGTATGAAATGGTGCCAATGCACAAGCCTTGAGAAGCTAATCTATATAAGTGAGAAGTGTGAATGGGTGAAGTAGTGGCCGCCGCCCACAACGCCCACCCTAATGTTAGAGTAGACAATCATACACAAGTTATTTAAAAAATTGATTTTTTTTTAAAAAGGCAAGCAGCCAGCCAGCAGCAAGCCCTTCTAACTGCAGCAGCAGCTTGTAGCAGAGTGAGGATACAGTCAGAAAAGATATTTGAGGGATTTGTCCTAATTGGGTGCTGTAAAATCAGACATGTGACCACGGCTATGTTCAGGTGCCCCCCCCCTTGGTGCTGGACACTCCCCCTGGGGATGGATATGTTGATGGGCATGCCCCCTTAGGGGCCGACCAGGTTGTCCTCCTTTTTGGTTTCCAAAATATGGTCACCCTATAATTATTGACATATGTTTGCACATTAAAGGGCTTTTCTAGTAGCAGAATTGATGAGGAAGGCCTTGAAGATGGCTGATATGGACAAGCTAATCAGTTTGGTATATATGTGAAAAGAATTAATTGCAATAGGCTAACAAAATAAGTGGGAACCTTCTGTTCAATACAGACTTAACCAAGTCCTCATTGTCGTGACTCTTGCTAACTCTCCAAGCTTCTGCTCACGACTTTAGGCACACTGACACACAACAATAACAGTGAGATTTCTTTTATTTGTAAATCACATGGAATTCAAAGCATGACGGTTTCATTTCTGCAAACACACACTTGAAGTTGAAGACAGACCAGACAGCTTTCAGGTAAAACAGCTTAATGCGAACAGCACACACTCAAGGAATGACATTTAGAATTAGTCCCAGTCCCCAGAGATCAGGAGCAGCCACGCTGCGCTGAGTCCTCTGGAAACAAAGGGAGACTCTAGGATCAGGCCTCCTGACAGTAGAACATCGGTCATCTGGCAACTAAATCCTCACTCAGCCTGTCAGGGAACGCTGAGCTGACCACGGAAACCAGATGCCAGGGAATTAACCTTTGTGACCTAGGGTCCTTTCTCAAATCTCGTAGCTTTAGCACTGAGGAAAGGTCCTCTCGCAGGTCACACACACACACAAGTTTCAGAACAGCAACGATTAGCCTCTATCTTCTCTGTGCCTGTAACTTTGGCTCTATGCAGAGAAACAGCAGGCTATAGAACACGAAATCCGGAACAGTAATCTCAAGTCTAAATCTAGGAAAAGCCACAGCGCACTTTTCATGGCAGAGTTCTTTAGAAGTAACAAGTCCAAACAGCAACAGAACATGTACAGAGTGCATCACACAATTCCAAATCAGATAAAAACTCATAGCAGCAGCAGAGCAGCACACAAGCAGCAAGAGGTTAGATGAGATCATTCCTAGCAAAGAGATTTCTCTTAGGACGTAGGTAATATAGGATGGAGGATGGCTAATTCTAAGCTACTTTGACAGACAGGGCTTCAGGCCTGTAATCTAAACTCCTGTGCCAACAGGGCGGCACAGTTCAACCTCTTCTTGATGACGCCACAGTGTGAGCAAGAGAGCCCCCACCTTTCTTAAACAATCTTTCATTCTCACAGAACTCAAGGCTTTGGCCGACAGTTTGAGATAAGCAGAGAAGCAGAGACAAATTCTTCTCAAAACAATTTCCAAACCTTCAGTGTACAATTCACTAAGCCCGCTTAGTGAATTGTCACCCAACACTCATCTTGCATCACTAATACATTTAACTTGCAGTATTTTTTAATCTTCCAATTCAGTCTTATTTTTAATAGAATTGGATTATACTCTATATAACTAGGACCATTAATAAAAACTGTTCCTACTCTATTTATTAAATCAGAGGACATTTTTTAAAAATAAATTCTTCAATAAAAATCACGTACATTAGGGTAAAAAGTATAATCTTGTTCCTACAATTCTCTGTTCCTCCATATATCCACTAAGAAGAGGATCTTCATTCCCTTTTTAAATTCATTTGGTAACTTCCCTTGTTTCCCCTTTCTAGAAATGTACCTATCTAAATTTAGGCCAAAACCCCATTAGATTCTCCTCTTAGTATTATGTAACCTTCTGCAAGTTGTATTAGAAAGTAAAAAAAAATCAGACTCTAACATTTGCAGCATAAATGTTGGCTATTGTGGATGTTTCTCCAGATATAGTACCTAAAAGAATCAAGAAACAACCATACTTTACTTGTTCTATCCTTTAAATCTCTCTCTCTCTCTCTCTCTAGATTTTCAAAAAGATGTAGATGCAAAATATCTATCACCCAATTTATTGAAGTGCAATAAATGCCCATATTTCAGTCTCATGCGAGTATTTTGTAAGAAAACATTAGCCCTCTCTTTGCATTATTCTAATATTATCCTCCTATGTTTAACTAGATTGAGGCCATTAACACTCACAGAAAACAATTTTATTACTGTATCTTTAAAACCTCTATTTTTTATCTTGTCTATTAATGAGTATGCCCTGAATCACTGTTTACAGTTTCTATTTGATCTCACTTATTAGTTAACCTTAATCTTATATTAAGTTAACCTTAATATAACCTGTTTTGTCAGTTCTTTCTCCTCCGGTTTTTGTTCTTTGCTCCATTCTGTACATGTTCTATTATGTAATGGACACGGAATAATGGGCTCAAGTTACAGGAAGCCAGATTCCGGCTGGACATCAGGAAAAACTTCCTGACTGTTAGAGCAGTATGACAATGGAACCAATTACCTAGGGAGGTGGTGGTCTCTCCCATGCTAGAGGCATTCAAGATGCAGCTGGACAGCCATCTGTCAGGGATGCTTTAAAGTTGATTCCGGCACTGAGCAGGGGGTTGGACTCGATGGCCTCATAGGCCCTTTCCAACTCTACTATTCTATGATTCCAATCCAGAAAGTGATGTCCCTGCTTTAAATTAAATACCGCTTTTGTTTTCTCTTTATACAAAATTAATAACTTAAATGGGAATTCCCACTCCTGTCAATTCCAGGGATGCAAACTTTCATATGGTGGGAGAAGTCTGTAAGTCTCTTAAAGAAGTCGGGTAGATCACCTGAATTTTGCACTCTCGCCTCTTTGTGTCTCTCAGCTCCCCAGGCCACATGCTCTGAGTAACAGGGCAAGAACCCTTTCGCTCTTGCCCTTACCAAAGGCCCAAGCACCCAGCAAGCACTAGCCTTTTATTACCTGGTGAGGGATGTGCCCAAAAGCCAGCACTGCCTCAGTTCAGCCTTAGGATCTACAGGTGCAGCTAGTTCTCTTCCCCATTTAAGCTATTTGAACCACAATTTAATAAAAATGGGGTAACTGGTAACTTTATAAAATGGCAACATGGGGTTGAAACATGTGTTGATTGGACTGGTGGTAATCACATTAAACTTTTTGACCAATTGGAGGGGAAAATGCTTGATACAAGAACAGTATTGTTTGAATACTTTCAAATTAAACATTACTTAAATAGCTGGTTAAGAAATCAGGAGGGAGGATTAAGAAATTTGAGAAGATAATGTAGGACAAACTAAAAAAGATGCTAACTCAAATCTACAAAATTATAATGCACATTGAAGAAAATAAAAGACTATTAAATTCAAAGCTGGGAGAAAAAACTTGAAGAAAGAACATCAGATATTTTGAATAACTTAAATAGATATACAGCCTTCAATGCCTTTAATAGAAAATAAAATTAAGCTCCTGACTCAGTGGTACATGGCTCCTTTACAGTTATCTAAGATCTATGAAAATTGTAAGAATATTTGTTGGAAGTGTTGAAAAGTAAGAGCAGACTTTTTGAATTGTTCATGGAATTGCTCTGAGGAAAGGAGATTCTGGAAATAAATTATTTGTCATATTAGTAATATTCTGAAATATGCTGTACTCTTTGATCCTAGAATTTGCTTATTAACTTATCTGAAACTTATCTGAAACAACAGAGCAAACATTACTTTTATATTATATTAGCAGCATGTGTTCTTTATGCCAAGTATTGGACAAGAAAGGAAATGCCTAGACTAAAAGAGTGGTTTATTAAAATGTGAGGTTTGGAAATCCTAAACAAAATTACAAGGGTTCTTTGGATTATGCAAGGAAGATATAGGATAAATCTATTTGAACACCAGAAGAAAATCGAAGGAGTGTCAAAAGTAATCCAGGAATTGCAATTATGTATGCAACATTGTTTTCAATGATTATGTGACAAACTGGATGACATCCTAGAGAAATGGGAGTGTAAAAAGAAGATGGAACCAAGAGGGACAAAGACAGCGGAGGAAAACACAGAATGAGAGAAGGTGCAAGAAAGGAAAAACTTGGACTTTACCATGGAACAAAGATTTAATGAGGTTAAAGGTGTTTTGGATAACAAAGGAAAGAGATTTGCAAGGGTGATTTCGAAATAATTCTGTGATGGATTAAGGCTTGAAAAGGTTGTATCAGCGATAAATAGAAAACAAAGGAAGTCGATTTTTAGACAGAAAGCTGTGAGTGCAAAATTAAGGCAGAGAGCAATGTCTCGATGGATTACTCCGTCGGTCAAGAGAAGTAAGGTATTTGCAGGGAGAAACCCCAAAGGACTGGCAGAAAAAATTAAAAAAGATTTCCCTTCTGAAACGGGTTGGAAAACTTTTGAGTCAGCTGGAAAGAACAAAGGCATTTGACTAGGACTTGGTTGTGAGCTGCGACTGAAGTTGGCATTTTTTAAAAAAAATCTTGTTTTTTTAAAAAGTGGAATAAAAATTGTGGAAACTTTAATACACACCTATAATAAGAATAAGAATAAGCTTAATGTTGATGTGAGAAAAAAAAAGTGGAAAATAAAAAACTTGGAGATTTTTTTAGGGGATGTAAGTAAAAAGTTTGTTTAGAAAAGAGAGAGGTTTGGTTTTTCTAAGTGGGATAAGAATGTATCAGAATAAGCTTGATGTTGTAAAAAAAGAAAAAGAGTAGAAAATAAAAAAGTGGATATGGGGAGAGGAGATTTGAGGGTAGGAAATTAGGTATGCTACATAATGAAATAAATGTTATTTGCATTTGTTATTTTTTTATAAAAGGAGTGGCGCATCTCGGGATTCAAGTAAAAAACTGTGTTTAAAAGAAAAAAGAAAGGGGAAAAGCATAAAAAGAAAAAAGGGAAAAGAAAATTTAGTTATTTTATTTTTTGCAAGAGGGGGAAATTTTCTTTTTTTGTGAATGAAAATTTCTGCAAGAGAAAATGTGGCATTTAAATAATTGCTGTGGGGAAGGTAGGGGGTCCATGTTAAATGTTGTGTGTCTTTGTAAGTTTTATTTTTGTCTGAAAATAATAAAAAAATTGAATTGGGAACAGGATTAGGAGCCATTTAGGAAGTTTTGGAATGATAAGCAAGGTGTGATACATGGTAATCCATTTCCTTTATTGTAATGTCTCACTGTCCAAAGGTTATTTATGTGTAGATGTTTTAATCTTATTAGATATCTGATGAGTCTTGTTGCTTTTTAAAGTTTGTAACCGTGTGTTAAATGTCATAGAATAGTAATAGTGTTCATAGTTATTTGTTTTGTAAACTAATCTATTTAAAATAATCAATAAATAATTTTAAAAATAAGTGGCTAGCTGATGAAGGCACAAGTAGATTTTCATTTCAGAATGACAAACCTAAAAACTGCTATTAAATTAACATTATTCAAGCAGCAAACAAAGGCCACGTTCAGACAACACAATAGTCAATAGGGGTTAATATTCAACTCCACAGTTGATTATCAAGGGAGTGCTCCCCACACAACATTGTTATAATCAACTTTGGTGTGTTTGACACATACCCTGCCCTCTCTCTTCCCTTCAGTCCTCCCACTGATATCCCATTGGCCACTGTGAGTTCTGCCGGGTGGACTAGAGCAGCCGCCACTGCTTTGTCACTCTTGCCAGGGGAACTCTGCAGGCGCTGAAAATAACCAACTGTGTGCAACAAAATAGTCAGTGATGCCCAACACACGACACTATAACCAACAGTTGTGCAAATAATCAATTCTGCACAGTGTTGGCTATTTGCATTGGTTATTTCGCCCAAATAACCAGCCATGGTGCGAAAAAGCCCTGACAGACAACTCAATAAACAACCGTTGACTATTTAACCCACCATTGACTATTTAATCCACCACTGGTTATTGTGTCATTCAAACCCATTAAAAACTATTAAAAACCTGGAATTGATTGGAGAAGATGGCAGTGAGGAAGTGGCAGGGATATCACTCTCATCATCTTCATCTTCATCCCACTCTTCTTCCCGCAATGGAGTGATGTTATTTCCTAGCCACACAGAATGGATAGAGACCTTAAACAACAGAAAAAATAAATGAAAAAGTAGTCAACATCTTTATTTCATAAACACTCATACAATTTAACACAGTACATTGTCTCTAAAGCTGTATTGCTGTTATTTTAAAATTTTTGTTTTCCTGTGTATCACTTGCCAGTCAGTATATGACATACTCTTAGAGTAGCTATGCATTTCTCGTGATAACTGGATGGTTGTTCATGTTCAGGAGAAGGGCTAAGCTTGGTTCGAGCGGGGTACCGCAGGGCTCAGTCCTGGGCCCAGTGCTCTTCAACATTTTTATTCATGATTTGGACGAGGAGGTGCAGGGAATTCTTATCAAATTTGCAGACAACACAGAATTGGGTGGGATCGCTAATACTCTGGAAGACAGAAACAAACTCCAAAGTGACCTTCATAGACTGGAGCGCTGGACTGAAAACAATGGAATGAAATTTAATAGGGATAAATGCCAAGTTCTACACCTAGGAAAAAGAAACCAAATGCACAGTTACAAGTTGGGGGAAACTTGGCTAAGCAATACGACAAGTGAGAAAGATCTTGGAATTGTTGTAGATCACAAACTGAATATGAGCCAACAGTGTGATGTGGCTGCAAAAAAAGTAAATGCTATTTTGGGCTGCATTCATAGAAGTATAGCTTCCAAATCACGGGAGGTGCTGATTCCCCTCTATTCGGCACTGGTTAGGCCCCATCTTGAGTATTGTGTCCAGTTCTGGACACCACACTTCAAGAAGGATGCAGACAAGCTGGAGCGTGTTCAGAGGAGAGCAACGAGGATGATTAAGGATCTGGAAACAAAGCCCTATGAGGAGAGATTGAAAGAACTAGGCATGTTTAGCCTGGAGAAGATTGAGGGGAGACATGATAGCACTCTTCAAATACTTGAAAGGTTGTCACACAGAGGAGGGCCAAGATATCTTCTCGATCAACCCAGGATGCAGGCACGGAATAATGGGCTCAAGTTACAGGAAGCCAGATTCCAGCTGGACATCAGGAAAAACTTTCTGACTGTTAGGGCAATACGACAATGGAACCAATGACCTAGGGAGGTGGTGGGCTCTCCCACATTAGAGGCATTCAAGAGGCAGCTGGACAGCCATCTGTCAGGGATGCTTTAAGGTGGATTCCTGCATTGAGCAGAGGGTTGGACTTGATGGCCTTATAGGCCCCTTCCAACTCTACTATTCTATGATTCTATGATAACGCTAACCCAACCTGGAGAATAAGCTACTGTGGGTTGTTTGTTTGCTCACCAACCTATGTTACTCTTGACAGATGATCAGCCAGTTGGTGGTTTGGCATGGCTTGTTCTCTATCCCCATCATTCCTCCAATCTTCTTCTCACACGTATCCCAGTGTTTTTTACCAACATCCTGCTCCAATTGCTACCCATTTTTGGAGCACTTTCTTTGTTTGCCACATTTCTTTTTTTAAAAAAGGTGCCTCAGAATTGTGCAAATCAGGTTGTAATGGGGGGGAGGTGGCTGTGTGACAGTGCAAAATAGACAGCCCTTTGTAAAGCAAAAAAGGAAAAAACATTTTAAAATTGTGTATACTGTCTTTCTGACTTAACTGGCATTCCTGGTGACTTAACAAAATGGCAAAAAAGAGGAGTTAAAAGTTAGAATGCCCCACTCTTCAATGCAGTGAATGAGAAGTCCCATGTTCAAGGAAGTGAGAACACTTGGGACTAGTTCCTCTCAATTACTAAACACTTTTTTATCCTTGGTCTCAACAAGGACTCTTTCTATAGTTCTCCAAGAACATGATTGCAGAAAAAGATATGCTTGTTAGGCAGGACTAGTAACCTGGATCCAGCAAACACATTCCTTTTTACACTGCAATGGCTCTGCATTTAAATTGCACTTTGTGTAGTGAAGTATCTTCCACAATAGTGGAAATTTACATCATCCATTGTTTGTCTTCTTATAGGATTCCAATCCTGTGTCACCTGCTTTTTGTCCACAGATGGGCTGCCCTGATGAAAGCAGAGTTGGTGACAGAGACTTGGAATATTTTTGGAGCGCAACCTCCATTAAATTGTCACACGAATCCCTGTGTCCTCCTGCATTGTTGGCAGGAATAACAGCATTGAAAATAAGGGTAGCAACGAAGGCACTAACTACTGGAATCTTGAGTTTTTTCTGTGATGTTTTTAGAAGGGTTAAGAACCTTTTCACCAGACATTGTGCTGACATCCCATGGAAGGAGTGTCCCATTCCACTTTCCATAACTTGTCCAAAAAAAAAAAAACCCCTCAAGAAAAGTTAAGAGGCCTAGAGAATTTTGAGGAAAAACTGCCTTAGCTCCTGATTCCATACCCTCCCACCAAGATGTGAGACAAGGATCTTCTGTGCAATCCACAAAGCTTCATCAAGTAAATAAATGTCTCTTCACCCCTGAAGAGACTGTAAAGGCTTGGAGCTATCCTCTAAGCTTAATTAGCCTAACCAAGCAAGGCAGTTGACAATGGACTAAATGGGTAGTTTCCCACAGTGCCCAACATTATTTCACTGAATCCCTCCTTTAGGGAGGGTCTTCAAGGTGAAGCTTCTGCAGAGTGGCCATTGTAGCAGACTGCCTCTCACCTCTGCTGGTTTGACCCTGTGGCAGATTCTGGGGTGTGTCAACTATAATGTTCCCTTCCCCTCCGACAAAGACTGAGTTCCCGTGGGGGGAGGGTGATCTCTGAACCTGGACATCCTGTCTGATAAGCTCCTGGGAAAATTCCTTGTTGACTCTTGGAAAGTCTTGGAGAATCTTCTCCCATGCCTCCTTTTTGTACTGGTGAATGTCTCCTCCTTCTGCCTAGAAGTCCGATTGAGGCTCTGAAAGCCAATCCCCCATACTACTGAGAACGGGCCTGATCCTGACACTTAGCCTCTTTGGGTGGCTGCATGGTTTTCTGCTTTGTCTGTAAGTTACAGTATTCTTTGATCAAAACAGGGAAAACCTCAAGAGGAAGGTCTTGCTTAGTCCATCTCTTCCTCAGACAACTTGTTTTCTTGCTTGACAGGCAAAGCAACAGTGACCTCTATTGATCAAGCTAGTCTCCCCCAACAATGGACCTGTTTCCAGAAGAGATCCTCACAATATTGCCCAAGATCAAGGACTATCCTTTCCTCTTGCACAATGTCTCTTGGTTCATGAACTAGGGTCTTGCGAATGGGTGCTCTACTCCTAGAAGGGTTGGATGAAGAGAAGGGCAGCCCTTATACTCGATAGGCTTTCAGAGGGATGATTGCTGTAGTGGGATCTGTCTCACCTTTTAGGTTTGCACTTGGACCTATCTCGTGATTGGCTGTAGTGCATGCACTCATGTCTCCCACTTAACAGATGCTGGTTCTAGATCCTGTTTGAAAGTGGTGCTTCAACCACAACTTCCTGATCAGGCATTATGAGAAACTGTGGTTTAATACACCACATCTTCCTTGAAGAGAAGAGAAACGGCGAAAAGGGAGGGTTCCGGCACAAGGTTCATTCACAGTCAAATAAGTCCTGATTTTCCCAACTGAGATGACATGTAAACCAGATTATTATGCTTCTCCAATGTGACTAAACTTTCACCACGCTGTATGAAGGGAAAAGCAGTCATGAGCAGCTACACTGCTAGTAACAGTACCTTTCTAGTAAACAAAACAAAACAAAAAGGTGGGAAAGAAGCCACCCATTTAGGGAATTATTGATATCTCCACTGCTCTCTAGATCTTGGCAGTCATCAAGGCTTTACCAATTGTCTTGCTTCTCAGCCTGTTCATTTCCTGCCCAGGACAAGGGAGGAAAAGGAAGCTTGTCATGCCATTTCAAAATCAGGTTGTCTTGTTCCCTGACATGATACGGTTAGAGGAGGAGGAGAGGAAACACACACCTTGGCACTTAGTTTGTGCTCCAGGAATGCACCTGCCCCAGCTGCAAGGTAAGTGGGTGCGTGCATGCGTGGAGAGAGTGTTGGTACCATGCAGGAGGAGGCTTTGCCTCTTCTTTTTCCTGTGATGTTTTTCCACTTCATGCCCCTTGGAACTAAGAGAAGGGTAATAAAAATAATTTGCCTTTGTTTTGTTCAGCTCAACTATAATTTCCAAAAGCTTGACTCTGCCTGTTGCAGAGGGGTGGTAATATTATATCCTGAATATTCTGCTGCCACTGACAAGGATAAGAATAAACATGAATAATAAACATGTCCTGGACAGAGACCCCAAACAAAGCAAAGTTGTCACCTGCCTGCCATCAAGCAACAGGGAATGAGGACCCCAAGGAACGGCCTTATTCTGAATCAGACAACTGGCCCATCTAGCTTAGTTCTGCCCAAACTGACAGGCAGTAGAGCCCTCCAAGATTGCAGGCAGTTTTCCCAGCCTTATCTGGAGACCCTGAGGACTGAATGTGGGCCCTTCAGCTTGCAAAGTACGTGCTCTACCACTGAGCCGTGTCCCCTGGAGAGAGGACCCTCTGAAGAACACAGGAGTATCATCAACAGCAACTAGCGGTGGCATTTCCAGGTGTTCAGTCAGGGTTCTTTCTTAGCACAACTAGGAGGTGCCAGGGATTATACCTGGGCTCTTCTACATGCAAAGTGGAAGGATACAGTCATGTTCAGTACACTTTGAAAACAGGATTTTTTTTTAAGTTACTGTATTTGGATATACGTTGGAATATCCCCTCTCCATATAGAACCAGAGAGCAGGGGCATCTACAGTGAACTCATCCCTGGGAAGGACTCCCTACGAATTCTCCACTAATGAAGGGGGGAGGGGGAAAGGGGAGCAGAAAACCTTAACATACTACTGAAAACACAAAAAACATCTAATGGGGCAAAAGTAAAGGTACTAAAAAGGGGAGACAAACCATCCCAAGAACTGCTCTGTTCCTCATGTGCCTGTTGTTCAAAAGAATAAGCTGGTCCTACACAGGAGGTAGGAAAATGCCCTCCTGCCTTCCTCAAGAACATGGAACCTACTGTAAGTAAAACTTTCCTCTTTTTCTAGGGCAAGCAGGAGGGCATTGAAATTTCCATCAGGATATATTAACAGCAGTACATTTAATGGGTGGGCCTTATTGTTCTTACTGCGAAGAACCTATTAGAGAACCCCCATGACTAAAAACAGTAGCAGCCTCATACAGGCTGGAAATTGGAGATTTGTGTTTAAGGGCACAATCCTATGCATGTTTAAACAGATAAAGTCCTAAAACACCCAGCATCCCTTCAACCAGTTATGCTGGCTGGGGAATGCTGGGAATTGCAGGTCTTGTTCGTCTAAACATGCAAAGGATAGTATCCTAAATGTTTATAGGCTAACAAAACTTGTCCAATCCCTCAAACAAGAACATGGAATTGGCAGCTAGTTTGGTTACACATACCACTGCAGGATACCTAGACGTGAAATGTATTATACTGAAATGACCATGAAGATGTGCATATGTTTTTAATCCATTTTCGGCATCTTATTCCCGGGTCTTTCATCCTCACCACCATTTTGTTTGTTAAGTGTTCAGGTTTTAGTGGCACTCAGCAGATTCAGACTTAGCACACCCAAAATAGATTAAAACTCATTTACAAACATGTCTGCCCACTCCAACTAAAAATGCTTCCCCAACAATTCTGCTTCCACCCTCTTTAGGGAAGATAAAGAAACCTCTGCCCCAGCAGGTGAGGATGGATATGTACATCATCCTGACCTCACCATGGTCTGTCAATGCTAGCCAGCTTTTAGCAACTTCCTCATGGGGGTTGGTTCAGGGGAGTTTCAAGCTGTGGCTGGAGGTGTGTGAACTCTTCCTAGCCAACCTGGAGAGAAAGGAGATCTGGCTCCACCTGCACTATATATGCTCAGAACAGCCAGGAGAGCAACTGTTGTGCTTCCCCCCCCCCCACACACACACACCTATGGCGTTTCTAGCAAACAAGTGAAAATAGTTCTCACAATTATCTGTTCATGCTGAGACTGCAACCTGTAGTGAATAACTCTGAGGAATTGTGTTAAAAGAACTGCACTGCCTGCCTGTTAGTTATCAAGCCATATACAAGGTTATGTTGTCATCATACAAAGCTCTAAACAACTTGGGACCAGCATACCTAGCAGACCGCCTTCCCTACCAAGACGACAACTACAATCCTCAGAGGAGGCCATGCTGACCATTCAGAAACAAATGGAATATGTCACCATGGAGAACTTTGACAGCGGGCCTGCTCTGTAGTGGACCCCCCCCCCCCCCCACCTCATGTGGTTCATGAGGCAGAAAACGTAACATCTGGAGGAAACATACCTTTTCACACAGGTTTTCACTGGAATTTAACTTAGCTGGTTTTACATTGACTTTTTTAACTGTTAATGTTTTAAATTTATCTGATACTTGTTGTATTTTATAGTTTTAATTGTGCACTGCCTAGAGAGCCTTGGCTAATGGGCAGTATAAAAATATAATAAACAAACAAACAAACAAACAAACTACAGTTAGGCCTGCAGGAGGAGAGGAGTCCCATTTGTTTCCTTCCTCTTTGTCATCTTGGCATGTATTGTTTCAGTTCCAAAACTGGCCTGGAAGCCTAACTGAACTTGGTCATAATAATAATAATAACAATAATAATAATAATAATAATAATAATAATGTATTTCTTACTCGCCTCTCCATTTGAATTGAGGCGGGGAAATGCAGGTTGCTTACCTGTAACCGTAGTTCTTCGAGTGGTCATCTGTGCAGTCACACATATGGGCTCGCGCCGACGCCGAGCCCCATTCGAGAAACTTCTACAGCTAGCTTAGATTTTTGGCGGGAACCCCTCCCCCCCCCATCCTACTGCACATGCTTGGGGCTCCCGCCTACCTCAGTTCCCTGAGACCGCTAGGCCTCGCGACTAAGGCAGAGTGCAGTTGAGCATGCCCAGAAACCACTTGGCCTTCACAATAGCGTAGCCAAGAGGGGATGGTGGGTGGGTTGTGTGACTGCACAGATGACCACTAGAAGCAACCTGCATTTCTTCTTCGTGGTCTCTGTGCATCACACATATGGGCGAATAACAAGCCAGACTTACCGGAGGAGGGTTAGCGAGCTGTTGGGTTCGAAGTCACTGGCATATGGAAGAAAGGACTGCCCTTCCAAAGGAGGCGTCCTTAGCAGCCATGACGTCAAGCCGGTAGTGCTTAATAAAAGTAGAAGCATTCGACCAGGTAGCAGCCTTACATAGGTCGGGATGGAAGCCCCATGGATAAAGGCTGTGGAAGTTGCCTGTCCTCTCGTGGAATGGGCCGAAAAAGAGGCAGGTGGCTGTTTGCCAAGTATCTGGTAAGCGAGAATAATGGTGTCTACAATCCAGTGCGAGAGGCGTTGGGAGGAGACAGCCATACCTTTGGTCTTACCACCGTAACATATGAAAAGTTAACAAGATTTGCGGTAACCCTCAGTTCTGGATTTGTAAAAGGCTAACGTGCGCCTCACATCCAGTGTGTGCAGTGTAGAACCCACTGGATCAGTTGAAGTCTTGAAAAACGTAGGAAGAACAATGTCCTGGTTAACGTGGAACGTTGAGGAAATTTTGGGTATAAATGTCGGCCCAGGACGTAACACGACTTTATTAGGAAAAAACTGTGTATAAGGCGGGTCTACCCCGAGAGCCGCAAGCTCCGATGCGCGACGTGCAGATGTTATCGCCACTAGAAATACAGCTTTGAAAGTTAGTAGGCGAAGGTCAATAGTCGCTAAGGGCTCAAAGGGTTTAGTGGTGAGAGCGGTTAGAATGACGGATAAACTCCATTGGGGTACCAATGGGCGAACTGTGGGAAACATATTCCGGAGGCCTCTAAGAAATGTCTTGGAGGAGGGATGGGTAAAGACGGAAAAACCATCAACCAACTTATGGTTTACTGAGACTGCTGCTAAATAAACACGGATAGAGGAAGGCTTAAGGCCAGCTACGTGAAGTGAATAAAGGAACTTAATCACATCCACTATCGGGCCAGAGTGACAGTCAAAGCCATTGTCTATAGCAAACCTTTGGAAGCGTTTCCACTTTGTGGCATATGACGCCCTGGTGGCAGGCTTTATGGCTGCCTCGAAGATGGCCCGTATGTTAGGGGAGATGGCTAAGTCCTCCCATCGGGAAGCAGTTTCCAAGCCGTTAGTCTCAATGACTGGCGATTCGGGTGCAGTATTTTGCCCTCGTTCCTGGAAAGGAGGTCTGGAATGTCGGGGAGTTGCCAAATCTGGTGCCTTGCTAGCCGGAGCAGTGGCGTGAACCATGGCTGCCGAGGCCACCAGGGGGCTATCAGGATAGCGGTTGTGTGGTATCGATAGGCTCGGGTCACCGTCTTGGCTACGAGTGGGAAGGGAGGAAACATGTAGAGGAAACCTCTGGACCAGTCCCATTGGAAGGCGTCCCCTAGAGAAGTACTCCCTATCCCTGCCCGGGAACAAAAAGCCAAACAAACCGAATTGGCAGTTGTTGCAAAAAGGTCTATAGACGGTGTGCCCCATCTTGCAAAAAGACGGTGAAGGTTGCCATTCGTGGGTTTCGCAAAATGTGCGACTGAGAGTGTCTGCCATCCCGTTGTCCGTGCCCGCGATGTGCAGGGCCGACACACGCATTCTGTTGGCAATGGCCCAATGCAGAATGTCCATAGTTAGTTGGAGCAAGCGACGGGAGCGGGTTCCGTCCTCCTTGTTTAAATACCAGACAACAGCCGTGTTGTCTGAGAGTACACAAACATGGTGACCGCATAATAGCCGTTGAAACGCACGGAGAGCCTTCTGCACTGCTAGTAATTCTAGCATGTTTATGTGAAGGCATTGCTCCGAACGTGACCACTTTTCTTGAACGCACAGGTCACCGAGGTGAGCTCCCCAGCCTTCTAGGGAGGCATCTGATGTCACAACGCGGGACGGTCCCGGACTTTGAAAGGGCATTCCGTGTGAGAGATTGCGAGTAAGGGACCACCATTTGAGCGATGGATGGACATTGTCTGATACGGTAAGTAGGAGCCTGCGAGGATTCAGGTCTGGAGAGAAGTGTTTGAGAAGAAACTGCTGCAGGGGATGCATATGAAGGCGTGCTCAGCGCACTACAAAAACTGTCACGGCCATCAGGCCTAAGAGGCGGAAGATTGTGTAGGCCGATGCCTGAGTGACAACTTGCAGACGGTAGGCGTGTTCTTTTATCGTGCACAGTCTGTCGTCTGGAAGAAACGCATGGCCTCTTATTGAGTCGAGAACTACGCCTATGAATTGAATCGACTGCATGGGTTGAAAAACAGATTTTTCTATGTTTATTTGTAGGCCGAGATTCGAGAGGAGAGACAAGACTGTGTGGACGTCCTGGATCGCCTGGTTTTGGGACGAGGAGACGATTAACCAATCGTCCAGGTAAGGATACAACTCAATGTTTTTGGAGTGTAGGTGAGCGCAGACTGCGGACATGCATTTTGTGAAAACCCTTGGTGCAGACTTCAGCCCAAATGGGAGTACTGAGAATTGATAGATTTGTCGGTCGACAACAAAGCAAAGGTACTTTCGATGCGAGGGATGGATAGCTATATGAAAGTAAGCGTCTTTGAGATCGACGAGGGTGAACCATCTGTGCTTTTGAGCAAAGGTAGGATGAGAGCCAGGATCACCATGCGGAACTTTTTTGGTTTGATGAATTTGTTGAGATGTCTAAGATCCATGATAGGGTGAAGGTCCCCATCCTTCTTCGGCACCGTGAAGTAGCGCAAATAGAATCCCATCTTTAACTGGGAGAATGGAATAGTTGAGATTGCGCATTTTTCCAAGAGGGTTGTTGTTTCCTGGAACAGTGTGTCCAAGGATGTTGTAAACTTCACGGTGCCGAGAGGAGGAGGGACTAGAAACTCTATATGGTATCCGTTGGCTATGATGTTGAGGACCCAACGGTCTGTGGTAATATATTCCCAGTTTTGAAGGAAGGGTCGTAATCTGTTGGAACATGTCGTTGGTCTTAGCGCCGGAGGAAGTAAAAGACGACGTTTCGAACTCACCTCCTGCCTACCTCGGGACTTGTTAAAACGCAATGTTGGTTTTCTTGGTTGATAAGCAGATGTAGTTTGCGTTGGCTGATAACGCTGGGCACAGTCCTGTTGCTGCCTTGGTTGATAAGGGGCCGGTCTATACCACTTACGGGAGCGGTAGGATGGTTGTTGTTGTTGACCAGAAAACCCCATCTTGCGAGCCGTCATTTTAGCTTTATGGATTGTATCCATAGCTGTATCAGTTGTTGAATTAAAAAGACCTTCCCCATCAAAAGGGAGATCCTCAATTCTCAACTTGGTCTCCTGTTGTAAAGTGGCGGATCGCAACCAAGCATGCCTGCGTAAAGCGATGGCGCCAACCATCGCCTTGGCCGCACAATCGGTTTGGTGGCGTGAAGTTGTCAACTCCTGTTTGGACAGCCTGATCGCTTCCACTTGAAAGACCCAGGCTAGGTCTCGTTGGTCATTGGGCACGTAGTCAATCAATGATGATTTTTTTTCCCAAAGGAAAAGCTGGTACTGGGTCATCATGGCCTGGTAATTTGCAACTTTAATGCCCAAAGCAGCGGAGGAATAAATCCGGTGACCAAAGGAGTCGAGTTTACGACCCTCCTTGTCTGTAGGGGCAGAGTGAGTGCGTGTAGACTTGCCCTGGGAGGCCTCCACCACAACAGAGTTTGGCTTAGGGTGGAGGAATAAAAAGGGAGCGTCTGCTTCCTTCACCTTATACAAAGCGTCTAATCGCTTATTGGTTGGGCCTATCATGGCCAGATTTGCCCAAGATTGTTGGACGGTCTTTAATAATGTTGGTACCATAGGTAACATCAACTGAGGCGATGGTTCGGCATACATGACGTAGAATATTTGATCGTCCACCGGTTCCTGCGGCTGCTGATGCTTGATCCCGAGCGATTGTGCCATTCGCATCATCTGATCAGAGAAACTCCCTAGCTCCATAGGGAGAGGCCCTGTCAACAGTGCCCACACCGTCAGAAGGAGATGGTACAGAAGGAGCCAGTGACGGTACCGATGATGTATCCGAGGCATAATCCTCGATTGAAGATGTCTGGTCTTCCGGTTGCTGTGGCGTCTGTTGTGGTATTGCTGTCGAAACAAGGCCACAGTGTCAACGGGAGCCCCCCGTGGCAGATGCCTGCGGTCGGGCAGACGGCGCTGTGCCCTTGACACTAGGTAGCTTATGGCCAGTGTAGGGGTCGAAGTGGTAGCATTGTCGGTGTTGAGAGGGCTGGGTAGACTAATAGGAACGATCGGAGTAAGCATCCCAGGTTCGCGAGTGAGATCTCGAGCGGGATCTGGAACTGATAGTGCTGTAATTGCTCGGTACCAAAGCTGCCGGTATCGAGGGGGGTGCTTTAGGTTTGCCTGCCGTCTGTACCGAAGAAACTGTTGGTATCGAGGTTGTTGTTGTCTTGTCTCGGCGGTCACTCGGTATCGTAGTCGTCGGTGCCGAAGGGGTTGGTCTCGAAGTCGATTTTGGAGTTGGTGTCGAAGTCGGTACCGACGGTTTTCGCGGCTTATCGACCAATTTTGTCGATTTTGCCGGCTTTCCTCCGGTCTTACTCCTCTGCTTCTTGTGAGCTCCGACTGAAGTGGAAGGAGTCGAAAGTTGCTGGCTTGGTTGGCCAGATTCCTGAGCTGCTACCCGTAAAGAGGGCGAGCCAGGGGATGCTGGGTTCAAGCGATTTACAGGCACAGGCCTACGCTCCCCAGAAACAGGTATCTCGGTCTCCATGACGGCTGGTCTCGGTCTGTCGAGTGCTGAGAGGGCCTTGCTCCAAAGGATACTATGCAAGCGGTCGGCTCGGTTGCGGCGAGTTTGACGAGAAAAGTTTAGGCAATGCGAGCACGAGTCAACAACATGCATCTCACCGAGGCAAATAAGGCAAAGAGAATGCCCATCGGTGAGGGTCAATTTAGCTTGACGTTTCGAGCAGTGCTTAAACAGCGCAGACTGCGCCATAAGCGGAAAGGGATCTACTAACTAAGACCTAACTATATATATTAATTTATTATTATTATTTTTTATCAAACGAACAAAAACTTCATGAACAACAAGTAAAACTATCTAAGCTAACTAATTTCTCAATATTTTTTCACAGATTCAATACGAACGTAGAGCGAAGTCTCCCGCGAGGCGATCAGCGAAGCGGTCAAAGAACTGAGGTAGGCGGGAGCCCCGAGCATGCGCAGTAGGATGGTGGGGGGAGGGGTTCCCGCCAAAAATCTAAGCTAGCTGTAGAAGTTTCCCGAACGGGGCTCGGCATCGGCGCAAGCCCATATGTGTGATGCACAGAGACCATGAAGAAGAACAACAGTAAATATAAAATATGATAAAATACATAAAACTGATTAAAACATGGCACACATTATTAAAACTGCATTAAAACACCATAAAAAACATCCTTAAAACATTCTAAAATTCCACTGAATATGCCTGCCAGAAGAGAACAGTCTTTATAGCTTTCTTAAATTCTAAAAGACTGTTAAGTTCACAAGTTTCCTCTGGCAAGTCATTCCACTGTCTGGGAGTGGCAGAAGAAAAGGTCCCCTGGGTAATGGTTGTCAGCGTAGTCTTGGCTGACTGTAGTAAGTTCTTCCCAGAGGACCTGAGCGTGTGGGACAGATTGTATGGGAGAAGACGATCCCACAGGTAACCTGGACCCAAACCATGTAGGTAATGACCAACACTTTGTACTTTGCCCGGAAACTAATTGGCAGCCAGTGGAGAGATTTTAAAGCTGGCATAATATGGTCACCCCTAGGTGTCCTGGTGACCAATCTGGCTGCCATATTTTGAACTAGTTGAAGTTTCCAGACTAGGCACAGAGGTAGTTCTATGTACAGTGCATTGCAGAAGCCAAGCCTTGAAGTTACCAGCACGTGCACTACCGTCTTTAGGTCTTCCAACTCTAGGAAGGGGTGCAGCTGGCGTATCAGCCAAAGCTGATAGTAGGCACTCCTGGCAGTCGCATCTATCTGGGCTGTCATTTGGTGCGATGGATCCAGGAGCAACCCAAGCTGCGAACACAGTCTTTCAGGGGGAGTGTAACCCCATCCAGAACTGGTTGACACACCTCCAAACCCAGGTTGTGGCCTTTGACAGCTTCAGTTTGTTTTTCCTCATCCAGCCCATTACCGCCTCCAAGCATTCATTCAGAGGAGACACACTAAGCTGACACTGTTATCGAAGGCATAGAGAAATATATTTGGGTGTCATCAGCATACTGATAGCACCCCACCCCATGCCTCTGGATGATGTCTCCCAGAGGTTTCATATAAATGTTAAACAGCATTGGGGAAAGGATGGCACCTTGTGGTACGCCACACAGCAACTCCTTCTTTGTGGAGCAGCTATCCCCAAGCATCACCATCTGGAACCTGCCCGAGAGGTAGGACCACTGAAGCACAGTGCCCCCGATTCCCAACCCCTCAGGCGTTCCAGAAGGATACCATGGTCGATGGTATCGAAAGCCGCTGAGAGGTCCAGAAGTACCAACAAGGACACACTCCCCCCGTCAACGAAGCCATGAACCCTTCAAAATTGCTTCGCCACATGGAGACCAAGCACCCCTGCATTAACAGACAAACCTTTGGAGTTTTTCAAAAGAAAAAAAACATGAACACGAAGGACAGAAGCAATGATTGAAGGCCACCACGTCATCAAATGTGTCTGCATTGAGAGCGTCATTCTTAGTGGCTAACCACATTGCTAAAGCTAAGAACCCCTTTACTGTTGGTGAAGAGTTGATCCTGCCTGCTGCTAAGGACATTTGCCATGATCTTTTAGGAGAGGCTGCAGTTCAAAAGGCGGCACGTGTTCCTCTTTCAGCTAACACCATAACAAGACAAATTGATGGAATAGCAGAGGATATTGAGGCACAATTGTTAGAGAGTATGAATGATTCCCAGTAGTACGCAATCCAGGTTGACCAGTCTACCGATGTTGACAAGGCAACAAGGCTTGTTTTTGTGCGATATAGTTTTCAGGAGGATGTGCATGAGGACAGCTGCAGAACTATTTAAATCTTTGAATGATTATGTATCAGGAAAACTGAATTGGTCATTTTGTGTCGGTATATGCCCAGACAGAGCAGAGCATTACTCGGGACAGAAAGTGCGCTTCTGAATGTGAGTCTATGCACTGTGTCATCCGTAGAGAAATGCTGGCTAGCTGAAAAATGTCACCTGAACTTAACAACATTAAGTTAAATTAAAATTATCAACCACATTAAAGTATATGCCCTTAATTCACGTCTGTTCGTGCAGCTCTGTGAGGAGATGGACGCAGGGCACACATGTCTTCTCTTACACACAGAAGTGAGATGGCTTTCTAAAGGTGGATCAATGGCCAGAGTTTTTGAGTTACGAGAGCCGCTCCAAAAATTTCTTGTAGAAAAATAGTCACCACTGGCATCACATTTCAGTGACACAGAATGTGTCGCAAAACTTGCTTACTTGTGTGACATATTCAACCTGCTCAACGAACTCAATCTGTCACTTCAAGGGAGAATGGCAACGGTGTTCAAGTCGGCAGATAAAGTGGCTACATTCAAAGCCAAACTGGAATTATGGGGGCGGCGAGTGAACATTGGGACTTTTGACATGTTTCACACATTAGCAGAGATTTTGAAAGAGATTGAGCCAGAGCCTTCTTTCTCCCAGCTGGTGCATGCTCACCTATCTCAGCTTTCAAAACAGTTTGAGCATTACTTCCCAACCACAAAAAAACCTCAACTGGGAAGGAATGGATCCGTGACCCATTTGTGATTAAGCCAGGTGAATCGACTTTGTCCGTGCTAGAAGAAGATCAACTGCTTGAGATCACAAATGATGGTGGCCTTAAAAATATGTCTGAGACAACTTCAAATCTCCATATGTTCTGGATTAAAGTCAAGGCGGAATATCCTGATTGCCACAAAAGCACTGAAAAGCCTGATTCCATTTCCAACATCCTAGAGCTTTGTGAAGCATTAGGGTTTTCTGCATTGACAACAACCACAACAACGAGATTACAGAGTAGTCTGGACATAAGCAACACTCTTCGGGTGTCACTGCCTCCCATCACCCCCAGATGGGGCTGTCTAGTTGCAGGAAAACAAGCTCAGGGCTCCCACTGATTCTGCATTATGGGGAGTTGTATAATTATTTCATTATATATTACAATGTAATAATAGGAATAAAGCCCAAAACCAAAATCCCCCCCCTCCGTGAAAAAATTATCTTCCACAAACCGGTCCCTGGTGCCAAAAAGGTTGAGGACCACTGCCGTAAAGGAACAATCCTTGCCTGCTGCCTTCAAGCTTAGATTCAGTCCAGTGTTCAAGCTTGTTCAGGTCCTTTCTAATTGTGATCCCTCCTAGCTTTGCGTCATCTGCAAATTTGATAAGTAACCCCTCTACCCCCTCATCCAAGTAATTTATAATAATGTTGAATAGCACAGGGTCTAGGACAAAGCCATTGGGCACTCCACTCAAGTTATTAATTAGCACTCGATGAGTATGGTTACTCAACCAGCTGTGAATCCACCTAACTGTAGTAATATCCATCTTGTCAACAAGCATCTCCACAGCATAGTTACTCAACTAGTCACACTATCAAAAAAAGGAGGTGACGTAGGCCTGGAATGACTTATTCCTGACAAACCTATACTGACTTCTAGTAATCAATGTATTATTTTTAGATGATCACAAACTGATCACTTAAGCATGTGTTCAAAATTTTTGTGAACTATTGATGTTAGGCTGACTATAGTTTTCTGGATCTACCTTTTCCCCTTCTTGAAGATGGAGACATTTGTCCATCCCCAGTGTTTTGGCACCTCACCAGTTCGTTCCTCAAGAGTTCTCAAAGGCTGCAAGCTCCTTCAACAACTGAGGATGTAACTCATCTGGCTCTTAAGATTTGAATTCATTTAAAGAAGCTAAGTGCTTTCAGACCATGTTCTTATTTATTCTGGCTGAAAATTCCTCCATGTATCATTTGTTCTACTTGTTCCAGGTTGAAAATCTTTGTGGAAGATGACTGAGACAAAACAGGAGTTGAGTAGTTCAATCTTCTCTCAGTTATCTGTTAACAATTCATCATTACCCCTAAGCAGGAAACCTACCTTTTCTTGATCATCTTGCTCCTAACATAGCCAAAGAAGCCCTTGAATCCCTCACCAGCCTCAGCTCATTCTGGGCCTTTGTCTTCTTGACACCATCCTTACAGGTTCGGGCAACTGTATTGTATTTCTCCTTGGCAATATCTCCTACACATAACCCTTTTGCGTCTCATCTGATCAGATAGCTCCCTGTGCAGTCATGGGCTTATTAAAATGTCCCCCATTTTCCCTTCTCAAGGGAATAGTTTGTGCCTTCAGTATTTCAGTTTTCAAGATCTCCCGTCCCACTTGGACTCTTTTTTCCTTGAGATTTTCTAGCCATGGGATTCCACTCAACTCAAAGTATGTTTCTGAGGAAGCTCAGTTGTCCAAGATAACATAGTCACTTCCCTTTGAGGCTGCTGCCACTTTCACTTCATCTACCATTTCTTCTCAGGATTGAGTCCAGCACAACAGATCTCCTTTCTTTTTCCCTCAGAATGAAGCTGTCAGCAATACAAGACAAACTGTATTGGATGTTCCATTCTTTGTAGAGTTAGACTTCCAACAGATGTCAGGATAGCTGAAATTCCACATTACTATTATTGCCTCTGTGAAAGCGCCATCCATGTCTTCTGGCTTGCTGGGCAGTCTGAAGTAAACTGTCACAACAATACCACTCTTGTTTTTCCCTCCCTCTATCTTTACCCAAATGCTTTCAGCAGGGATTCCATTCTCAGAAATATGCATTTCTACGTAGGTTTATACATTATTTACATATAATACTACTTCCCCTCCCTTCCTGTTGGGTCAATTCCTTTTGATCAAGATATACCCTCAATGGCTACATTCCAGTCACAAGTCTCATCCCATCAAATCTCAGTGAAAGATCATATTTATCATCTTGAATTAAGATTTCAAGTTCATCGTACTTGTTTCACATACCCCATGCATTAGTATATAGACATCAGAGGCCATGGGTCTTGCAACTTCCCAGTTTGTGGAGGGATTGGGAAGTGAGACTTATTTCCTGTCCCCAATCAAAGCACCAATGTTCTTTATAATTGTGGGGACTGAATTATTCTATCTACCTCTGGAACAGAATGGAGAGGCATTTGGTGTGAAGCTTTTCACTTTACAGAAGGCCTAAATAATAGTGTTGGGGGGTGTGGCCACAGCATTCTCATCAAAGTTAATGAAATTACATATTGTAGCACCATTCATCCTGTTTTCAATATGATTTGTCTTCCTTTAAATAATAATCCAATTAATTAAAAAACCCAAGATTGCCATTCAGCAATGCTCGTTAAAGTTAGAAGTAAAGAATACAGACAACGGTTCTCACTAGGAATTTGAACAAACCTGTCCTAATTTATATCCCATATTTCCAATTTCACGCTCTGTATTGATCTGCAGTAAAAGGTTTTCATGGCCGATAACAGCACCTGAAATAAAAAGACCAAATAAAATAGTTTTAGACAAATATCCAAAATAAGATCTTTTATTTTAGGAAAAGATTTATTAAACAACTTCAGGAAAAGCATCACACACACAAAATGCTCAATATATTATCCATTACAAGACCATGATCAATGCCCATCATCTTTACTACAATGTTATTCCTCCCAATTCCATTCCTCCCACCATGTCAGGCTCATGAGTCCAACCCTAATCTGTCAAATGACACCGGTGGTTGTTTTCTGTTATTGTTTTCCCTTGTATGGGAAATAAAAGCTTGACAAACTGAGAAGGCATCTGGCTTAATCTGCTCTTTGAACAGGTAGGTTAGCTTTTCAGCTAGTGCCAAATACTATACCTTATGGTACTCAAATCTCTAAAGGTGTAACAATATTGTCCTTCCACTGTTTAGAAAAAAACCAATCATGCTGCTGCAACTAAAAAAATCAAGTCCTTTTGTATATAAATGCTCCTCAAAGATAGATACCCAGGAGCACTCTTAGGATAAAGATCTACCTGTTGGCATGTGATAAATGATAACTCCTTAAAGGCAGTCTTCCCAAAGTCTTTTGCCCCTGGGCAACATCATTACATGTGGCAGTACAAAGTTCTATTGCCATAGTCTCTCCAGCTCATGGATGAGTATGTATCGGAGACCATTTCAGTGGGGTGATATACCATCTGTGCACAATCTTGAGGGTAGATTCTCGAATATGCACTGATACTGACTGCAATGGTTTGTTTATTTATTTATTTATTTAATTCCATTTATATACCGACCCATAGCCGAAGCTCTCTGGGCGGTTTACAAAAATTATGTTTCCAGAGAGCTTCCCATTTGCCCTTCTCCAGTGTTCCTCCCCAAATCTTTCTCCCAAACCACTTTAAGACCACCTAGCAAACTAGTTAGATAACCTAAAATCATCTGATATATAGTAGAAACAATCTTCTTAGACACAGAAGAAGATGTCTTAGCAATAAGGTATTCAAAAGGAGTTGAACTTTCTTGTAGCTTATCCCGACTGTTGTATTTGAAATGAAATAGATCACTTGACGTAGCTGCAGGATGTAAACACTAAGGGTAAGTAAAACTAAAGAAAGTATAAGTTCAACTATTAAAAAGTCTCAGCTAATTATAGAATAAATGCAGTTCTTAATGAACGAAATTCCCGCAAGGCACTAAGCATGGTGGTCGAAAAGGAACTGAGGGAAAAGTGGGGACCCACTGGAGCACGCGCAGTAGGATGGTGGGGGAGGATCCCGCCAAAACGATCTCAGCTCTAGAAGTTCCCTGAAGCAGGGCTCAGCGCAGGCGCAGAGCCCATATGTATGGGTGATATACAGAGACCACGAAGAAGAACCAGCAGTTGGCAGACTTGTTTTTCTGCACAACCATTCATTATCGTGTCATGTGGCAAAGCTCCATGGACAATTTCCCATGTTTCCCATGGGAGAAACCCCTGCCATTCTTGCCCAGTGCACCTCTATCAGCATGGGAAATAATCCTGTCCTGGGAACCATTTGGGCAGCCACCAATCATCCTGTCCCTTGTTGGGGCGGAGCAATCGGGGGTCTCCACGCACTTCCTGGAATGGGGACATGCCATCCCTGGGTAGGGCACAGTCAATCGCGGGACACCATGTGTTCCCAGGGATGTGCATGTCCCTTGCCCCTGCCCTGCGATCCAATTGGAGATTGACTCAAGGGGCTAGAAGGTAGTACTTCTATCCCCTCAAGCCAATCCCCTAATGGATCGCGGGTGGGGGAAGGATATCTCTTGTAGCTTGATGTGTAACATCAAAGCACAGGATAAATCCTCTGCTGATATCAGGGGGGCAAAGGTTCTGACCTGCAGCTGTCACGAGCAGGAGAGATCGTTGTGCATCCGGTCCCCATTTGCCAGAAGAGAATGGGAATTGGATGTGGAACCATCTCTCCTGCTGCAGCAATGGAATCTGTACTTGTCACAGCTGCAGGAGAGATAGTTGTGCCAGTGTGGCACCTCTCCTTTCCCTTCAGGGCCATGGCAACAGGGAAGAGGGCAGTGTACTATAGCCACCCACTTCCCTGTTGCCATGGCCCTTCAGCATTGACACATCCTTCACCGGGGGCTGGATTGCCCACCCTGACATGTCAGATGGCTCCGCAGACTCTTGCTTCGCTGCAGGGGCAGCTCTGTTTCTCCGCGCACTGCAGCCACAGAAACAAGAGGCTGCAAAAGTGCCTTCTCAAGGGTCAGGGTGAGAGAGCCAACCACCAGTGAAGGATGCAACAGCACCGAGCAACGCCCCCCTGCCTGTCCCTGTGCAGCAACTGCAACGAGAACTGGCAGGCGCATCGTCTCCAATGACAGTGGAGGCGATGCCCCTGTGGGAGTGACGGCGCACTGATTCCACCTCCCGTCAGGAGGAGCAATGCCTCCACCACAGCTTCTTTCTCCGGTGACGGACACTGCGAACGATGCAAAAGGTAAATGGGCATTTACCTTTCAGCACAGTCATTTTTTCATTAGCAAGGATCAGACAGCCATTGTCTAGTATGTGCTGCCTGCTGGCCCAGCCTGTTTCTATTAATGAAAACAAGGAGATGTATTTTTTCTGCCAAACATTCTATCTGCGGTAAAGTTTGGAGACTTGATCAAGTGGTCTCTAAGATTGGAGACATAAAACAGGCCAGTGTATTTATTTATTTATTTATTACATTTGTATACCGCCCCATAGCCGAAGCTCTCTGGGTGGTTTACATAGGATTAAAACAATTAAAAACAATATACAAAAATTTAAACAGCAAAAACATACAACATACACACAATACACACATACATTTAAAACGGCTACAACAGCCCAAAAAGCTACAAAAACAAAAACAAACCCAGGCTCCTCAGATATTGCCAAATGCCTGAGAGAAGAGGAAAGTCTTGACCTGGCGCTGAAAAGATGTTGGTGCCAGGCGGGCCTCATCAGGGAGATCGTTCCCAATTGTGGAACGATCTCCACAGGGAGATCGTTCCACAATTGGAGGGCCACCACTCCCTTGTTGCCGACCTCTGAGCTTCCCTCGGAGTAGGCACTCGGAGGAGGGCCTTAGAGGTTGAACGTAGTGTTCGGGTAGGTTCATGTCGGGAAAGGTGTTCTGTCAGGTATTGTGGTCCCAAGCCGTGTAAGGCTTTATAGGTTAAAACCAGCACCTTGAATTGGGCTCAGAAACATACAGGCAGCCAATGCAAGTGGGCCAGAGTAGGTCTTATATGCTCGAACCTTCTGGTTCCAGTTATCAATCTGGCCGCTGCATTTTGCACAAGTTGCAGCTTCCGAACCACCTTCAAAGGCAGCCCCACGTAGAGTGCATTGCAGTAATCTAACTTGGAGGTTACCAGAGCATGGACAACTGAAGCCAGGTTATCCCTGTCCAGATAGGGACGTAGCTGGGCCACCAACCAAAGTTGGTGGAAGGCACTCCATGCCACTGAAGCCACCTGAGCCTCAAGTGACACAGATGGTTCTAGGAGAACCCCCAAGCTATGAACCTGCTCCTTCAAGGGGAGTGCAACCCCATCCAGAACAGGTTGAAGACCCTCCATCCAGTCAGCAGAACCACCCACTAACAGCATCTCAGTCTTGTCTGGATTGAGTTTCAGTTTATTAGCCCTCATCCCGTCCATTGTCGCAGCCAGGCACTGGTTCAGCATATCCACAGCCTCACCTGATGAAGATGAAAAGGAGAAGTAGAGTTGCGTATCATCAACGTACTGATGACAACGCATTCCAAAACTCCGGATGACTGCACTCAATGGTTTCATGTAGATGTTGAACAGCATGGGGGACAAGACTGACCCCTGCGGAACCCCATACTGGAGAATCCACGGGGCCGAGCAATGTCCCCCAAGCACCACCTTCTGGAGCCGACCCGCCAAGTAGGAGCGGAACCACCGCAATGCAGTGCCTCCCACTCCCAACTCAGCCAGTCGTCTCAGAAGGATACCATGGTCGATGGTATCGAAAGCCGCTGAGTGATCAAGGAGAATCAACACAGTCACACTCCCCCTGTCTTTCTCCCGACCTAGGTCATCATACAGGGCGACCAAGGCTGTTTCCCTATCAAAACCAGGCCTGAAACCCGACTGAAATGAATCCAGATAATCGGTCTCATCCAAGAGTGCCTGGAGCTGGCCAGCAACCACCCGCTCCAGGACCTTGCCCAGGAATGCAACAGTAGCTACTGGCCTGTAGCGATTAAGATTTTCAGGGTCCAAGGAAGAAACAAAACAATCTGTTGTAAATAATTTCTGCAGACCCTGTTACAACCCTTTGAAGAAGGCCTAACAAAAAAGCAAGAGGCCAAAACTCGTCAGGCTTTTCCACAATAAATTTGTCTATAGCATCCTGAGATTTTTCTTCCTTTTTGGTGTTCAAAGGGTTTAGAGGACATCACTTGAAGAACAATGGATAAACTCTACTAGGGTACCAGTGTGTGCACTGGAGGCATGAGTTCCCACTCACCCAAGAAACTGGGGAACAATATTAATACTCGCCTCTCCCTCAGGACCGAGGCGGGGAACAAGATTGATACAAATGACATAAAATACGTAAAACTGATTAAAAACATATGAAAATAATACATTATTAAAATACAGATAAAACTCTTTAAAATTCGACTGGGAAGCAGGGGATTAGAAAAAAAACAAAGAACCCTTGTATTGGTTAAGTGCGTAGCTGAAATGGCAGCTAAATATACATGTAATGAAGAATGTTTGTGGCCCTTCTTAAACAAAGAATATAAGAACTGAAGAACAGGATCAAAATCACTGACAGAGTTAAGCGTAGAGAAAATGGCCCATCTAGAATCATAGAACTGTAGAGTTGGAAGGGGCCTATAAGGCCATCATTGAGTCCAACCCCCTGCTTCATGCAGGAATCCACCTTAAAGCATCCTTAACAGATGGCTGTCCAGCTGCATCTTGAATGCTTCTTGTGTGGGAGAGCCCACCACCTCCCTAGGTCATTGGTTCCATTGTTGTACAGTCTAGTAGCTGGTTTGATGGGAGCCTCCAAAACAGCTGCAATGTCAGGAGGCAGCTGATGAGAAATTGATCATGAGCATTTAAATAACTCAGAAACTAATATTGATTTCATATTATTAATAGATACTTGTACCAGTTCTTCTGTAAGGTAGAACCAGCAATGTACTAGTTAGATGAGAAGAAGCTGCCTTCTTGTATAGTGGTATTAAGCCTTCACCATAATGAACTTTGTGCTATTAGCAACCATATGCATATGTTTATCTTGACCTCCATTATTCTTATGTGGTGCCTTTCTTTATCTTGACCTAGAGACAAGATACATCATTCCTGTGTGATACCCTGTATTATTGTAAACTTTCCCTTGGTACAAAAGTTATGTTGTACAAGGTTCTGACTATGCTAATTCTGATGTTTCCAGTTTCCTATATAAGAGTGATACCCTGTATCACAGTCAGTCAGAACCCAGGTTCTGGCTCCAACAGCTGTTCGTATCTAATAAACCTTTGTTGAAGAGATTGAGCATTGTAAGTACATTTTATGTTCATTGTATGTCAGTGAATGGTTTCCATCAAATTCCTAGTTGTTGCTTGGTGGGAAATTAAGCCTCATTCGAATTAATTACAGTTAAGCATCTCCTAATTAACTAAATTATTAGGCCCACACATATGAAGTCAAAGCACTTCTGAGAGCCTTCTAAAATAAGGAGCCTCTATCTTGAGGTCTCTTTGTTATAAGAGAGACTCTCAAGATTCCCACAGCTAATTTAAAATTAGCTGCAACACTATTTCCCGCCACAGCAGTATCTTTCACCAAATCCTCCATGCTGTCAGCTGGATTGTAAGCAGGTCTGGATGCTGAACCTGACCTCCACGACAGAAGACTAGGTATCAATGGTAACCTCATGTGTGCCGCTTTAGTTGATCGCAGAAGTGGAGTAAAACATGCTTGTCTTGGCCACCATGGGGCAATCAGAATGCAATCTGCTTCATCCATCTGGATTTTCGCTAGCATCCTTGCGGAAATAAGTAAAAGAACTCCTCTGTCCACATGAACAGGAAAGCATCCCCCAATGATGATAAGTCCACTTCTGCTCTACTGCAAAACCACCCACATACTGCATTCTGTGAAGTCGTGAACAAGTCCAGTGCTGGGGCTTCCCAGTAATGGTACAATGTCTGGAGCACCCCAAGTCCAGTTGCTCAATGCACTCAATCCAGGGAATCTGTAAGAACATTGTCAGTGCCTGAAATGTGCAGAGCTGTCAACTCGATGGCTCAGGAACACCCAGTTGAAAATCTCAAGTGTCAGAGTGGCCAGGACAGATGACCACGTCCCTCCCTGGTTATTGAGTTAACAAACAACAGTTGTATTGTCCATGACGACCTGAACATATTGATCCTGAAGGTCTATCTTGAATTCCTGTAGTGCTTTCTATACTGCTAACAGGTCGAGAAAGTTGACCTGTTGAGCGGTCTTGGTCTCAGTCCAAACGCCCTGGATTCACAGGGATGTGTTGGTCATAAGCATGCGAGACAGCGAGGGTGGAAGAAAAGTCATCCCTTGTTGGAGATTGTCGAGAAATGTCCAGCATCAAATGATATTGCTCAGTAAATGTAGGCAGGTCTGACAAGCATCGCTGTTGAGATTAAAGGCTCAAATGCACCAATATTGGAGAGGCTTCATCTGGAGTCGAGCATACAAGACCAAAGAGACTGTGGCTGCCATTAGAACCAAGAGCTGCTGGATGGTAAATGCCATAGCAATACAGCAGAGATACAATTCCTTCACTGGAGCAATGAGTACCACTGTTTAGTCCCAGGGAAAGTAGGGTCGACTCAGCATTGACTCCAATGCAGCTCCAATGAATAGATTTGAACCAAACACCTTTCCACAGGAGAGGCAACATCAACACCTCCAATATCTCTTGATGAATGAGTTGAGATCCAGGACTGGTGTAACTCTTCCATCCCTCTTCAGGAACCCATCTCATTGACGATGTGGCGATACGCACTGAATCACTCCCTCCTGTAGAAGGGACTCTGTTTCCGGTCTCAGCATTACTGACGGAGTAATACGGATGGTACCCAAGGGAGGGAAGATGATCCTGTAGCCCCTCTGAATGATAGTGAGTCTGATGTATTGAGGTCTATGTAGGAAGAAAACAACAGGAGAGTTCCAAAGACTGGGCAACACGTGAAGAGACTAAGAAAAACAGTGGGGGAGTCAGAGACTACACTTGTTAGTGTAGTCAGTCTTTCTGTGGATAGGATGAACCCTGGTAGATCAGTACTGCCTTCTTTGCTTAGCAGAAGCCAGTTACCTATGGGGCAGTACAGTTGCTGACAGGTGTGATAAAAAGATGACCGATGGTACTAACATCTCGACTTATACAGCTTATATGGTGGTGACTGGCCTAGTCCCATCTTCCACACCACGGTCTTTGTTTTTGGACTGAGTCCATAGCATCATCAGTTTGTGCACTGAATAATCCTTCCCTGTCAAACGGTAAATCTTCAATGCAGGTGCAAGCCTCTTCAGTCAAACCGGCCAATTGGAGACACACGTCTCCTCAGTGCTACTGCGCCCACCCTGGTCTTAGCATCAGTCGGCCTGGTGCCTGGAGGTGTTGATTTTTTGCCAAAATTACTTCAGCACCTCATACTGGAAAACTCTAGCAAATTCCCTCTCATTGTGAGATAAGTAGTTGCAGAGCGAACCCACTTTTCCCTGAGACGTAATATGGTGCCTTGATAATTTGCGATCCAAAGACCAAAGTCTGGGAAAAAATAGATTTGCTGCCCCCTCAGATCCATTCTATGGCCCTCTTTATCCACTGGTGATGTATGGATCAGTGTATGGTGATCTACCTTGGCAGGAATCTATAATAATGGAATTTGGTTAGGATGCAAGAAAAGGGAACCTGCCTTCCTTTCTTGGATTAATTACATTGATTGGACATCAGAGTCATGGAAGATGGGGCTTTCCACGATCGTTGCACTGTCTGTAACAAAGCCGGAAAGAATTATATCACCATTAGCAGCAACACCTCCATGTAAACATCATGGAACATTGGATCCTTCACTCTCTCAATCAGCTGCTGCATTTCAAGATCTAAGGATTGAGCTATATGAAGGATTTGGTCCAAGAAGTGGCTCATGTCCTCGGACAAACAGGCTCAATCCTGAATCTCCAGAGTGGCATCAGGTGAACAAATAGAATGAGCCACAGATGAATCAGACTGATAATCCTCCATGCCCAACTGAGTAGAGGCATGGAGCTGACTCTCTACTGGAGGTGGTGGTGGAGGGGGTGATAGTTCTGAAGGGGCTGGAGATGGAACTGCATGTGTGCACAAGAGTGGTGCTTGTGATGGTGATCTCCAGTGGAACGCTTCTGGTAAAGGCCTGGGAATGGCACAGCAGTTGGAGGGGAGCAGTAAAACATCCTCCATTGGTGGTTGAGACAATAATACCATTGGGTAGGGTTGGTACCGAGGAAACCTGGCACCGAGATATCTCATGCGATCATACTGTACCTATCAGTCCAATCTGGACTGCCAATCTTCTCAGCAATAAGATCTAGAGGGTGGAAAAGACCACTCCAAACATTTATCGCAATCTGATAAGGGAGATGTAGACTGTTGCGAAGTTCATATCCTCACCGTATATCAGTCACTCTATCTGAGCAGCAATCCTCTGAAATGACAGAGTCTGAAGAATTGCCATGGTGACAAGAATCCTTTGAATATTGAGAGACTTGGGTTGGTGATTAGATGCATGAATTGCAACTACCTCCATCCCGCATCAGAGCAGGATCTTGTATCTTGCCCCTTGAGGTCAAGGTTGCATGACTCGTTCCTGGTGCCAGTACCAAAAACGGAGGTGCCATTGGTATCAGCAAATTCAATAATGGAAGAAGTGCTGAAATATGAGGAAGAGGCTTCATAGCCAGATCTTGTGTCCTTTTAGACTCCTTTTTCTTTTCGTTTGAGTCTGATGTAGACTTCGGCATACTAGCCCTGTTAGAAAGCTTTTTATTGATTATAAGTGTTAGAGTTAGCTTTGGAGTGGGAAGATCCATCAGTTCATGGTCAGAGTTGACAGATGAGGCAATGCAGACCCCCACAACTTGTTTCTCTTCAAAGAAATTGAAGTCATTTGCAGGGGCTCTGCGAGGAACTCTGCACCTGTGCCGTCAGTGCTTTGAAGTGTCCACTGCATCCAACCTTTTTTCACAATATCTCCTTCAACCTGTCTGATTTATTTCAGCAAGTCTTGCTTCGTGAAGGCTTGGTAGTGCAGGCAGGTATCTACAATGTGAACTTCTCCCAAACAGAACAGGCAGAGAGAATGCCCGTCTTTTGGTGGAAACTTACTGCCACACAAATGTGTTGTGCCTCCGTTTGGGATGGAGGAGGACACAGAACAGTTTAGCCCGAGAGTGTCTGACGAGGGACTCAGCACATGGGTAAGAAGAAAATACCTGCACCTCAACCCAGCTGGCCTCACTCATCAATCAGCTTCTGCATAAAAGACAAGCCTCAAGCCCAGTTCAGGTGTTGGAAGTAATTGTTGTTTATACTTATCCATTGTAGTATACATTCCTGCCAGCTCCTGGACCTAGCTTGGATTATTCTTGAACCCAGAACAACTCCGACTATTTGTTTTCCTTGGCTTCAGATGAATATCTTTGGCTTATTGCCCTTGAATATTGCCTAGACACTTTCTAGGCCATACGCAGAGGTGACGAAACAATCACAAAGAGCACAAAAGAAATAGTCAATGGAAACGCAAAATATGAGAGAAAACAACAGCAGTAATCATAGAAGTGATAGAAAGAAAACACCTCAGCAAAGTGGTTAGAATAGTCTCAATGACAAGCAAAGTTCCCCACTAGGCAACCCTGTTCCCCCCTTTCCCCAATAATGCTGTAATAATAAATTTCCTTTCTAAAAACCAGGGAAATTTAATGACCAAAACATCTGCCAGTTTAAGACCAGAGTGATAAGACTATCTCATGTTGGTTTCACCTCCACAAAATCAGGAAATTGGAAGTCTGATACCTTAAAAGACGTGCCCTGTGATCAGTAATGATGTTGTATGTCACAAATGGTGTTTGCTTACAAGCAACAAACAGACATGGGCCAACTCAGATGCTTCATACAGCAATACAGGACCAGGACAATGTTGGGCACTGTCGTGACTCTCTAACTCCTTGCATTCATTGAAGTCAATAAGGAGGCCTCTTAGGAAAGCAATCAATCTTTTATTTAGCAAATTACCCCTTCCTTCCAGTCGAAGGGAGTTAAAAGTAGAAAGCTAAGCAAACAAGACAGTTGATCCATTCAAGAGAAAGAGAGACCTAGGGAAGTGTGAGTGAATGGAAGATAGGTTGTAAGCAAACACAAGTTGTGACAGTGCACAACATTATGATTCATCACCACTGTTTACAGGGCATATCTGCCTCAGTTTCCAATTCCCTGCTTTTGTGGAGCTTGAACCAATATGAGAGAGCTTTAATTCTGGTCTTAAACCAGCATTTGTTTTGATAACTGAGGATGTATTTTATTTTGGAATGAAAAGGAAAATATACTTCATTTTCCAACTATGACATTTAATTAGTTTTAGAAAATTAACTAATTTGTGAACAGACACAAATGGACCAAATAAAGTTTAATACATTTTAAATCGCCAAGTAGCTTTGAAAGGACTTTTTTTGTATTCTTAAATGGGGGATTTCCTCCCAAGGCAAATAGTGGCTTCAAAGGAGGGATTTTCTGTAGGATCCTTCCATGCCACCTGCTATCCCAATAATTATCATCCCACACCACCCACAAAATGATGTAATTAGTTTAAAAAAAAGACTGCAGATTAGGTGCAGAGATGTACTTAATATCATGTCTAGCTTGGTTCTGAGTATCATAGCCACTTGCACAGAAATGGAAAGCTAATGCAGGATATTTTACTCAAGAAACAGAACTGATCATAATATTACAGTCAGAAATGTGACTTTAGAGCACATAAATAAAACAGAGAAAGAAAAGCCAGAGTGTAGGACCATTGAGGTGGACAGCATTGATATTTTGATTCTATTAAATCACAATTTGACAGGGGTTTTGTAACGATGTAGTTTTAAAATGTGCAGACATAACTTTTAACTGTATTGGCCCACAGGTACATGTGAGAATATTTTCTAGGGCCACATTTTTCATTGGTTTCAGGGCTGCAGGCATATTTTCTGTGCCCTCCCCTCTTCCAGGATTCTTGCCCCCCTCCTTCTCCTTCTCCTTCTCCTCCTTCCCATTCAGGGCTTCTTTACCCCACCCCTTTCTCATTCCTGCCCCTGATGCTTCTGCCCCTGATGCTTCTGCCCCTGTGGCCTCCTTTTTCAACCCTGACATTCTACCACATTCACTCCCACTACTACTTCTGCCTCCCAGCATAGCTCATCTCAGCATTGAGGAAGCAGAACGTAAAATCAGGAGAGAGGCCCCCCAATCTGCTGACTTCCTGCTTCATAGAATCATAGAATAGTAGAGTTGGAAGAGGCCTAGAAGGCCATCGAGTCCAACCCCCTGCTCAATGCAGGAATCCAGACCCCTGATCATCCTCACTGCCCTTCTCTGAACCCCCCTCCAGCTTGTCTGCATCCTTCTTGAAGTGTGCTACCCAGAACTGGACGCAATACTCAAGATGAGGCCGAATCAGTGCCAAATAGAGGGGAACCAGTACCTCGTGCAATTTGGAAGCTATACAGCCCAAAATTAGGGTGACCATATTTTGGAAACTAAAAAGGAGGACAAAATGGCCGCCCTAAGGGGGTGTGTCCACCAACATGTCCAGCCCCCAAGGGGGCGTGCCCACCTGAACATAGCCTTGGTCACTTGTCTGATTTCACAGCACACAATTAAGACAAACTGTTCTACACAACTTTTTAATGTTAAAATCACTGAAATAAAGAACAAGTGAGAAATGCAATGTATCTGAACTTAACTTCACTCACTCCTACTTTTGTAGCTTTTGCTGTACTTTGAAGCTTTTGCTATACTCTGCGTGATACAGTCTCCCCTTCCTTCAAATATCTTTTCTGACTGCAAATCCTTCACTGGATGACCATAGTCTCACCTTTCCTAACATTTAACACTCTTTTCCCATCACCTTTCTCATATCTGTACATACAAATGCTGGGATATGCTACTTCACAGAAAATATTAAAAATATTGTTGCCCTAAGCTTGGGTTGCTTGTGCATAAGAACCATCCACAATAGCTGGCAGTGTGGATTGTTATGGATGGTTGCTTGAACTGGGAATGGATGGTAGCAAACATACAATGTACCCACAATATGTGGTAATGGACCATAGATTGGTAGTAGAGCACATGCTTAGCCTGCAGAAGGCCCCAGGTTCAATCCCTGGCATTCCCCGGTTAAAAAGTTTGGGCAGCTAGTGATGGGCAAGGGGAAAAAACTACTTGAGACCCCAGAGAGCTGCTGAAAGTCAGACTAGACAAGGAAAGACTAGATGGATAATGGTGCATATCAGGTAATTTCCAGTGTTTCTGATATAGCAGCTTGTGAAGGGACAAAGCATTTAAAACAAGAAATATGGGAAGATGTGTGTGTGAAAAGTCAGATGAAAAGACTGAAAAGGGGGCAGGTATTGAGGGACTCACCTTCCACTTCTCCAGAGCCTTCTGAGGACAGAAAAGGAAGAACCACCAGCAGCAGCAGCAGCAGGAGAAGGCTACTATCCATCCAGTAGTACTAGACCTGATGGCCATAAGTTATCTCCAGTATCAGAGGCATATGCCTATGTACACTAATTGCTGGGGAACATGGTGCTTTCCAGATGTATTGGACTATACCTCCCATCACCCCATGGCAAATGTTGGCTGGGATGATGGAATTTACAGTCCAACACATCTGTAGGGCACTAGGTTGGGGAAGGCTGCTTTAGGTTATGTTCACATGGAATGGAGCAGAGCACCATGGAAGATTTGCAAACAAATGCTTGGCTCTTAATCCCCCTTCTTCATCCCATAATTTTAACAGCATCCAAAGGACAAACAAACCAAGTCAGGAAAGCTGATTGGCTTAGGTTACCAGCTATCCCATAAAGAAGAGCAAGTGATTTTTGAAAAATGTATGACAGGTTACATTCCTTCATAATGCTACAATAATTACTTTGAGGAAATACAAAAAGCTGGTTTTTGTTTTAATTAAAAATTGACTCCATTTCATCCATCCACTCCTCAGCCTGCCCTGCTGTAGGATGGGTAAAAAATCTATGGATACTAAGCAAAAGGCTCAATGAATGCTTTGGAAATAACTGATGCTGCCTCATTGCTCAACCATTTCAGTGAGCAATGTAATATGTGCGCAGGTAGCTCACAAATTTCAGCTACAGCCGCTGTGCTATGATTCTACAACATACATTTTGGAACACTGAAAAAATGACAGAAGTCGCTGTGCCCAAGAATAATTTGCTACTACACTAGCTCATATGTTATATTTCTCACACAGACTGTTTGCTCTAACAGATTGCCGTGTGCTACATACTGGAGATCAAATATAAAATTTCACCTCTCTGCACCAGGAGTGAAGAACTTATCTGACAACTAAGGGCACAATCCTATGCATGTTTAGACAGAAAAAGGTCTGCATTCTCCCCACCCCCACTTAATTTCCCACAGAAAAATATAATTGGAACCCATTAGCTGCATGGAATTTTTCTTTATATTTCATAAGAACAAATTATATTTGGTCTCTTTTCCATAATCTGAGGATTATGGTTTGTATATCAAATAAAAACATTCCATACGCTGTGAAAATCAGATATTCTGCCTTTGCCATCCCCTAATTTCATCTGGTACATCATATGTTTCTCTTACCAGGTGGAGAAGACATCTCTTTTTGTGATGCTACTGCTGGGGTGGTGGCTGCTGCTCGTGGCCGAGCCAGCTGCAGAGGCACAGCATCATAGTCATTAAGAAATTTGGTCTAAGAACTCAACTTGAGGATATTTATTCATCTTTTAAAACATGTCTGCCGTGCCAAGAGTAGCCAAAGTAGTTCGAAGAGTCTGCGGTAGGGCAGGCTAGAATAGCTGAGGGCTCCGTATCAGGGCACACCAGAACAGCAGAGGGGAGCATGACTTTTGCCAGATACTGCCCGTCTGGGTTTAACAGAGAGATCTAACACTTCCTTTGAAAAAATGATAATTGATCAAAGAAAATTGGCAGAAAAGAATGACAGATGCCCTGCTATTCTGAAATCAAGAGAAAGAAAGACTTAAGTGGTTCAAACAGTACTAAAATTAGAATAATAGAATAGTAAGAGTTGGAAGGGGTTTATAAGGCCATGAAGTCCAACCTTCTCCTGCTCAATGCAGGAATCCACCATAAAGCATCCCTGACAGATGGCTGTCCAGCTGCATCTTGAAGGTCTCTAGTGTGGGAGAACCCACAACCTCCCTAGGGAATTGGTTCCACTGTGATATTGCTCTAACAGTCAGGAAGTTTTTCCTGATGTCCAGCCAGAATCTGGCTTCCTGTAACTTGAGCCCATTATTCCTTGTCCTGCACTCTAGGATGATTGAGAAAAGATCCTAACTCTCCTCTGTGTGACAACCTTTCAAGTATTTGAAGAGTGCTATCATATCTCCCCTCAATGTCCTCTTCCCCAGGCTAAACATGCCCAGTTCTTTCAATCTCTCCTCATAGGGCTTTGTTTCCAGACCCCTGAACATCCTCGTTGCCCTCCTCTGAACAAGCTCCAGCTTTTTTGCATCCTTCTTGAAGTGTGGTGTCCAGAACTGGACACAATACTCAAGATGAGGCCCAACCAGTGCTGAATAGAGGGGAACCAGTACCTCGCGCGATTTGGAAGCTATACTTCTATTAATGCAGCCCAAAATAGCATTTGCTTTTTTTGCAGCCACATCACACTGTTGGCTCATATTCAGCTTGTGATCTATAACAATTCCAAGATCTTTCTCGCTTGTAGTATTGCTGAGCCAAGTATCCCCCATCACTATACGATCCATTCTTTAAAATTTATTTTTGAAGTGTTTTGAATGGATATGCTTCATCGTATGAAATAAATGTTTACAACCACAAAAGCTTTGTTGTGCAAATGGTGGGTCCTGCAAGTGCAATGGAACCAGTGAAGGTCTCCTCAGGGAACTGCTAACGTTCCTCAAAAGGTATCTGGCAAGGGGAGTAGAAGTTCAGGACTCAGTGGCCGACCATATACATCTTTTCTCCAATCCCAAGATCCTACACAAGACCATGCCCAAAATGTGCAGGTAATTCTAGCGCCTTTCTTCTGGACAAGGGGCCCTAGTTCTCCAGCATACTAATGCTGGTGAACGAAACCCCATGGCTTCCTCATTGGTCTCCCTTACTGTTACACTGGGGACCAGTTCTTCATTTGAAGCCAGGATTGATTGCTACAATGAGGGCCAACGTGGAAATGTAGTATGAGCTGGAGAATGTCAGAGCGAGGAGGTGCGTTTTTAATCAGGTATTTAAATGCAAACCAGAAGGAACTAGGCAGATTCTAGGTATTGTGAGTTCCAATGGTAGAAAAATTGTATGGGGGAAAGGGAGAAGTCAGCAGAATGGATAGTGTATTTTATATTAATAAAGCCCAAACATACCAGAAATGTGAGGTGAGTAAGAAGAGGGCATGTACTGATGTAGGATTTCTGGAAACCCTCTCAAGAGCAGCACATCCCTTGCATCGCTGTGCGCAGCACATTTCATTAGGTGGCGCCCCCAGGGAATTTTTTTAAGGTAAACATTGATTGAATATACAGTCATAAAGGACTTTTTTTCATTCATCAAACTAAATAAACTAAAACTTAACTCAACTGTATTTTTTTAATTAACAACTAATCTGTACTTTAAAAATACAAATTTTAAAAATGAGACCCTGAATACTATTTTTTTGCTGTAGTGATGACCAGGCATATATAAAGATACAATATTTACATATATACAGCAGGGACTCGGGTGTCTCCAGACAGTGTCGGAATACTTTAAACAGACCATTAACATGGAGCTTTCCTGACTTCAAACACACCACACCCTAACATTTTTTTTAAAAAATACAATATGAAACAAGTAACCTGCTTATACAGATAGTTGCAGCTGTTTTGCACCGCTTCTGAAATCCTTGCCCATTTGGGGGGGGGGGGTTGGCAAAGAAGACAGGAAGAACCCCAAAGCAGGGGGTGGGGGAGAGACCCGTTTAGTTGCAGGGCTATCTCTTTGGAGTAGCAGCAGGAAGTCTTTCAGTGGGGCTGGGCAGCCTGTTGTTTTGGAGCAAATCCGAATGACTAATGATTTATGTTAATTCCACTCCACTTCTGTGAAAGAGAAAGGGCTGGGGGGGGGGGAGGAGGAGGAGGAAAACAAGCGGGGCGTTTGACTAGCTTTGGGAGGATTTTAAAAAAAGGACCAGAAAAATTGTTGTTGTTTGAATCCAATGCAATCCCCAGCTCCCTCCCCGACTGGGCTCTCCCCAACCCACCTACTCGCTGACACCACCGTCTCCTCGCCTCCCAGGACGGAGGTTTTCACACACAGGAAGCGGGAGACTTTGGAAGCCTGGGTGGGGAGCAAGCTCTTCCACGCCGCTGCTGCTCCTCCACCAGCCGTGGCGCCGAGATCTCCAGCTTTCTCGGCGTGCCCCTGTGCTGCGCCATAGAGGAGCTCAGGCCAGGGCGGCGGCAGCCCTCGCTTGCTGTCTTCTCTCCCTCGCTGGATCCGTCAGCCCAGCCTCGGCGGCAGTTGCGGTGGGAGAGTGGGCGGCGGTGGGCCTTGCAATGGGCGGCGGCAGGTGAAGATTAGGTGGTGCCTGTGCACCAGGTGAAAGTGCCCCGCGCGCGCCAGCGAACTTGCCTTTCCCCCGCCCCTCCTAGCTCTTTCTTCCTCTCTCCCCTTCCCCACTCTGCTGTCTCCAGGAGAAGGAGCCTTCCAATCACACTAATAAAGAATAATTCAACACCACCTTGCTTTGCCTCTGGCCACAATCCCTGAAATGGCAGCAGCAGCAGCAGCAGCACCCTCCCCATGCCGTGCTTCTAGGCCTGCTTTCGCTTTGCTTCCAAACTTGGCAAAGACGCACGCGGGTTGATCAGAGTTGAGCTTGTTTTATTTTTTTCCGCTTGCCCTGCTCCAAACTTCAGGCGATCTTGGCGAGAATGGGGGGTGGGGGACTTTCTGCAGCAGCTCCACCACAATCAAACACACACACACACACACACACACACACACTCTCGCATGCATCCCATCACGGAGTTGTGCTGCCGTCACCTGAACTACTCAAATTGAAACTTCCACGCGCTGCACTGCGCCACTTTTACACGCCCGGAGGAAGAGGAAAAAAAGAACAATGTAGAGTCAGACTCACTTTTTATCCCTTTTTTACACTCGTGCGCGCACTCCAACCCAAAGTCTGTAGGGGGGTAGCCGCTCTGGATCAGCTGGGGAGGTGGATGATGGGATGGAAGGGGAGGGGAGGGAGAGAGAAGAGGAAGGAGGAGAGGGAGGGCTCTCCTTCACGCCGCGGGCTGGATCTGTCTCCCTCCCCGCACGATGGGGCTGGAGGATTTAGTTATGAGCCCAACGGCCAATGTAGAGGACATGCCTGGGCTGGTCTAGGCTCCTGCTGGGTCGCCGCCATTATGGCGACCCACGAGGAGCCTGGACCGCTACTCCGGAGAGGCTAGAAAAGGCCTGTTTCATTACTTCTGTAATCGTCCCTTCCTAGCGCTGCCCATGCTACGTACAGGCTCCTTGGGGGCCATCGCAATGGTGATGAACCTCAAGGAGCCTGTATGTAGCGTGGGCGGAGCTAGGAAGGGCCTATTACGGAAGTAATGAAACGGGCCTTTTCTAGCCTCTCTTGAGCGGTGGTCCGGGCTTCTCGTGGGTTGTCATGATGGCGGCAACCCAGCAAGAGCCTAGGCGGGTGGAGGGGGTGGCAAGTTTTCCGGATTTGGGGGCAAAAATGAGTTTTTCCCCCCGGATCCCAATTTTGCCGCCATTTCCTGGACTTGTCCGGGGGTTTCCGGTTGTCTGGTCACCCTACCAAAATAGCATTTGCTTTTTTTTGCAGCCACATCACACTGTGATCAACTTGATCAGCTTGTGATCTACAACAATTCCAGGATCCTTCTTGCTTGTCGTATTGCTGAGCCAAGTATCCCCAATCTTGTAACTGTGTATTTGGTTTCTTTTTCCTAGGTGTAGAACTTGGCATTTTTCCCTATTAAATTTCATTCTGATGTTTTCAGCCCAGCGCTCCAGTCTATCAAGGTCACTTAGAAATTTGTTTCTGTCTTCCAGGGTATTAGCTATCCCACCCAATTCTGTGTCATCTGCAAATGTGATAAGCATTCTCTGCACCACCTCATCTAAACCATTAATAACAATGTTGAAGAACACTAGACCCAGGACTGAGCCCTGTGGCACCCCGTTCGTTACCTCCATCCATTTTGAGAAGGTATCATTGATAAGCACTCTTTGATTCTAATTCTGAAGCCAACTGTGGATCCACCTAATAGTTGTTCCATTTAGCCCACTAGTTTGCCTATCAGAATGTCATGGGGCACTTTGTCAAAAGCTTTGCTGAAGTCAAGATATATTATGTCCACAGCACTCCCACAGTCCACAACAGAAGTTCCCCAATCAAAAAATGAGATCAGATTAGTCTGGCAGGATTTGTTCTTGACAAATCCATGCTGGCTTTTGGTCATTGTTTTCCCGGTGTTTACAGATTGATTTCTTTATAATCTGTTCCAAAATTGTGCCAGGGGTTGATGTCAGGCTAACTGGTCTGTAGTTCCCAGATTCCTCCTTTTTGCCCTTTTTGAAGATAGGGACAACATTAGCCCTCCTCCAATCGTCCAGCACTTCACCCACAATTTCGCAAAGATAATAGAGAGTGGTTCTGAGAGTTCTTCTGCCAACTCCTTCATTACTCTAGGATGCAGCTCATCAGGCCCTGAAGATTTGTGCTACCTGTCTACACCCTTCTTTTGTAGTCTGGCCTTCCTTCCACTTCCTATATGTGTCCTTTTTTGTTTTCAGTTCATTTCTAAGCTTTTTGTGGAGCCAAACACAATGAAAATTTCCTCGAAAAAGTGGATAAATTGTAATCCTATGTAAGGGGTGGCCAGACTGTGGCTTTGGAGCCACGAGCAGCTCTTTGATAGTTCAACTGCAGCTTGAGCCAACATGCATTTTGCATGTCTTGAGATACAGATGAACTGGACAATTCTTGCTTTCTGCAGCCACTGGGATTGCAGGCACCTTGGGAGAGGGCAAAGGGAAAGCATCTGACATGCAGGAGAGAGAAGGAACTGAAGAGACATTGACAGCCTACAGGAGAGAGAGGAGGGAGGATCTGCTGAAGGCAGAAGAAAGGAGAAACAGCAGCAGCAGCTGTGTATAATGAGTGGACAGCAGGGAAAGGAGGAGAGAGTTGCTGGCTGCAGAAGACTCTGCGAAAGGTTATGAAAAGAGTGGGAAGGAGAAGAGACTCAAGCCCCCCCCCCCCCCCCGCCCCGAAAAGGAACATACATCTGGGGCAGAGAGAAAAGGCTAGTAAAGCCTGGAGAAGGGCAAGACGTCACTCTGAATAGCCAGCATTGGGATACCTGTGGCCACCTTACAAGGAGTTAAGCCTAAGATCCTGCCACCCGGCCCCAGCACATTCTCTTCCGCCTATGCTCGATAGGGCTGTCTAAAGAGTGGGGAATTCATCTGTCTCCATCAAGGCTTTTCCCCTTCTTACATGGCAGTATACCAGGAGGAGATCTTTTTCACCTTCCCCAGGCCTTTGCCTTTACCTAGGAAGGGGAGGAAATGAATGCTTGTGTCAAGGTTGTGCACATCTTGTGGCTTTTAAGCAGTTCAAGTGGTGGTCTGTGACATGAAGGAACTGAAATTAAGGCACCCATAGCCTATGTCTCTATAATGAAAGAAGACATGTTTTGCGTGTTCAAGCAGAAGCAAAACCCATTTCAAGTTAAACAGCAAAGCACAAATGTGCATAGGTTATGGGGATAGCAAAGATTTCTTCCAAATCTAGAAGTCGTTGTTTCAGAAACTGCTGCAGGGCTAAAAGCCTCTTCTGCCATTCAACACATACCTGTAGCAGAAGGGGACAGAGATGGAACAGGATCCCAAGCCTGGTATAAGTGGTGGGTGGCAATGTTATCTCTCTTGGATGCCATTTCTTGGATTTCTTTTTCTACAATTCCTCTAATGGCATTTAATTTTCTCCCAAACCTGGAGTTCAGCAGAAAGAATAAATGGATAAAGCACTTTCTACAGTAAGGTTAATCTTGACAATATATTGTTTAACAGTTAAAGATTTTAGAACAAATTCAATTTCTTCAGAAAATATATGAAATACACATTTGAAATGGAAATTAAGCTACTAACAAGCCTAGGTTACATTTGCTTAGATAGACTAATTTTGAGATTTCAGAATTAAGCAAAACCTGTGAGAACAAAACGATGCATAGATACAACCTCCTCTCTACTGCATAAGGATTTAAAGGAAATTCTTACCATGAATTTCTGCTCTTGAGACTCCTGGAGGGCATTACTTAGCTTAGGGATAGATAGCAACTCCCCCTGGATCGTGTTGTGAACACAAGAACAGCAATGCTGGGTCAGATCAGACACAGGGGGCAACCAGTTGCGCACAGAAAATGATGCACAAGCAGGACCTGAGTGCAACAGCCCCCTTCCGTCCATGGTCTCCAGGAACTGGGTTACATGCACATACTGTCTCTGATATTGGAAGGGGCCTATTAGTCTGTGGGCCAGACCAAAAATTGTTATCAAGTAAGGGGGCAAAACTCCATAAGGATTTTTTCAAAATGTGTATGTCTCTGGATTTTATTTTCATGTGCTAGCCCATTCTCTGACTGGTGCTTAAGCTTTTTATGATGTCATCAAGATGGCCATAGCCATCTTTTTCTAACTTTTCTAATTTAAGCTGTAACGTGTGACCCACATGTCCGATTTAAATTTTAAAACTGCATTGGAAAGGTAATGAATTCTCTTACAAATAGCTAATTCTAATAATGCCCTTATCTGTTACCATCTTCATGGTACAAGCCATATATCAAGGAAAAAGTAAAAATTTCTCTCATTTTATAGTTTATTGCATATGACATGTTACCTGTACCAGATATGTACCTAATGGGTATTAGATAATTGTAGGAAATTCTATTATTTTACTAACAAGCCATAGCTTGAGTGCATTAATTTTGATATCTCATAGTTAGACACATATGAGCATATCCATGTTTCATGTAATTTTACCCAAACAAAGAATGAGATAAGATTAGTCTGGCAGGATTTGTTCTCGACCAATCCATGCTGGTTTATAGTAATCACGGCATTGTTTTCAAGGTGCTTACAGACCGACTTTTTTATAATCTGCTCCAGGGCAGATTATAAAAAAGATTATCTCAATCATCCCAGAGTGCAGGGCACAGAATAATGGTCTCAAGTTATAGGAAGCCAGATTCTGACTGGACATCAGAAAAAACTTCCTGTTAGAGCAGTACGACAATGGAACCCATGACCTAGGGAGGTGGTGGGCTCTCCCACACTAGAGGCATTCAAGAGGCAGCTGGACAGCCATTTATCAGGTATGCTTTAAGGTGGATTCCTGCATTCAGCAGGGGGTTGGACTCGATAGCCTTAAAGGCCCCTTCCAACTCTACTATTCTATAATTCTGATTCTTTATCACCTATTGTCATTGAGGACTGATGAAATAGACGTTTAGAGCGTACAGACAACCACTCATTTGCTTCATTTGTGTGCTACCTCTTAACATCAAGCAGGAATTGTCCGTCCAGCTGGGTTCAGATTCTGAAATACCTCTTTACAAGGGGAAGTGGTCCCAGCCACCTTGAAAAAGGCAGCTTCTCTTGATTCTCAAGATGTTTCCAACTATTAACTGGTCACAAATATTCCCCTTTTGAGCAAGGTGCTTGAGCATGCAATTGCTGTTCCACTCAAGATACTCTTGGATGTGTTGCCAGACATCCCAATATTTTGCTGTGTTTGACATGGAAAGGAAAGTTTCATTCTGGCTTGGGAAAGCATAGGACAAGTCTGCCATTCTAAAAGCCAGGCCTCGAAGCAGAATGGTATACATGATACAAAACCATCACACACACATGACCGTTATTCTCCAGACTTCTCCGAAAGACAAATTAACCAGTATACTAAAGACAGCCCAACTCTTCTTTTAATCAAATTTGGAGTAATAGCACTACTTTGCTATCAAAACCTAATTTAAAAAGTACTCCTAAAGAGATTCAGGAATATCAAAATTCAAGCGTTACCAAAGACAAGCAGGAAGAGCACAAACATCTGAAATACCTTGTATCTAGAGCTTTTAAAGCTTTGTTTCGAGGCTGCTGTTCTAAGCAGCTAACAGCTGGATTGCCTGCATGTGGTATCGTCATGGCACTCAACACCAACGATGTAATGGCTTGAACTGCTAAAACATTTATTTGGGTCCTTTCTGTGTCTTCCTGGAGGGGGGGGAGAAATAACAACCGTAAAACCAAAGTTGTGGGTCTCATTCTACAATAAGAAAAGCAAAAGTCCAAAGAACCACAGTTTCATGCCTAACTAAACAGAATTACATAGCTCGAATTTCCAGCTAAATATCAGAGGACTTTATAAACCCTGACTTTATAAAATAATTACCATACCCAAGTTCTGCTCCTCCTTGAAAAGGTTCCTTTTGTATTAATTTTTGTGAGCCACCCAGAGAGCTTTGGCTATCAGGCGGTATAGAAACAAACAAACAAACAAACAAACAAACCTTAATGTCTGTAAAAAAGAAAAAAGAAAAAAGAAGTAGTACTGATTTTATTAATTTGAAGTATTTTTATGTTGCTCTTCTGCCAAAAGAAGGCTCCTATAGTGACTTACATATAATCAATTAAACAAGGCATTCTTTGCCTGTAGGCTTAAAATCTAAAAATACATGATACACAAGGGAAAAGGAATGGGGAAGGAAGAGGGAAGAAATAATTCTTTAATGGGGCAGGTAAAATGGCTCCGCTCTTCCTCAGCGCAGGTTGCTGGATTGCTGGCGCTGATTACCGTCAAAGGAGAAGGAGGAGGAGGAGGGGAGGGGGCTTCAAAATGGGAGGGTCTCCAGCAGGGCTCGTGGATGGCTCTTGCTTTCCCCCCCCCCCTCATCTCCCTCAACTCAGTCTGCTAGGAGACAGGGTGCAAGTAGAAACTCATGAAAAAAGGCATAGGCGTTAAGTGGTGCAAGTGGTGTGTGGGTGAGGCATTTTGGCCTAATCTGCTAGCCCTGGGGGTGCTATTAGTTACCATCCCTCCATGGAGGCATGCACAGGCATCAGGAAGGTCCATTCTGATCCTAGATACTTTTTTTTTCTTTTTTAGTAAAGATAGAGAGTCTCTGCATTCAATAGAGAGCCTTACCTATCTTGCCTTCTTTTCCTTTCTACTCCAAGTGTTTCTGCATGTTCAACACTATTTTACTAATTGAGAATGGTATTAACATTCAAAGCCCTAAGTGGCTTGGGGCCAGGTTATCTGAAGGAACACCTTATCCCATACGTACCTGTCTGGACCCTAAGATCATCCTCAGTGGTCCTTCTCCGTGAGGCCCTGCCAAAGAAAGTGAGGCAGGTAGCTACCAGGAGGAGGGCCTTCTCTACTGTGACACCCCAGCTGTAGAACAAGCTCCCTAGAGAGGTTTGCTTGGCACCTACATTATACTCCTTTAGACGCCAGGTGAAGACCTTTTTATTTTCTCAGTATTTTAACAGTTCATCAGTTTAGTTTTTAACCTTGCTGTTTAAATTTGTATTTTAAATCTGAATTAATTTCTGCATGGCTGCTTGGTTTTATCCTGGTTGTGCTTTTATACTGTATTTTATACTAGCTGATATGCCCGGCATTGCTTGGGTCAATGAATAATGTAACATTTATTTGATAAATAATAAATTTCTCTGCAACTTATTCATCTTTAGGTTGGTTTTTTTTTTTAGTTTGGTTGAATTAGTAAATTGTCTTGTTAGAATGAATGGAAAACTGTGTTAATAAGAACTGTATTTTAAATTAGAACCTCGTGATAAACCACATTTTTTGTTTTACCTGAAATGCCTACACCTCCCATTATGCTTTGGCCAGAGCAGCTGTTTAAACTTCAAAAATAATCAGGACACACAACACCCTTTCTACTGGCTAAAAAAGATGAAAACTTAAAAATATGTTTTCAACATATACCCGGCATTGCCCAGATATCCGAATAACATAAAGTAGGGAAGTGGATCTCAGCGGACATGGGGAACTGTTTTATGCATGAGCTCTGACGTTATTATTATGAAAAAAGGAAAGCAGCCAGAACACAGGCCAGTGCTATGCCTGTGAGTTAATTTTTAAACAAATTAAATTCATTTCTTTTTTTCCCTCTCTCATCGTCACGAAAACCCTGCAAAGTAGAGAAGTCCTAGGCCTGTGAGGTAACTTTAAAACAAATTAAATTAGTTTCTTTCCCCCACCTCTCACCCTCAATGCATGGCCAGGGCCACCTTGAAGCTGTCGCCATGATTTTCCTTGTCCCCAACAGAAAACAAAAACTACAACTCCCAGCATGCATTTTGCTGTGGTGCCCGACTTGCCCAATGGGAGTCCTGCTGCTGAAGCTCATGGGAAGTGAAGTCTGGCTGAGCCAGTCCATACTACACTGAGGGAGCTGGCTGGCTGACTCATGGGTAGCTTGGCCATTGCCATCAGTGACAGGCCAAGAGCTGTGACCTCTGCCCATCTGCTCCTGATGGTGCCTAGTAACCAAGACAGCCAGCCCAGGCACTCTCCCTTCAGGCCCAGAATGGTGAGCTACTTCCAGATGATGGCCGCCAAAGCCTGATAAGTCTTCCCTCCCGCCCAAGGCATGCTGGGAGTTGTAGGCACAAGCCTAGCTCTCTGAATAACATTAATCTTTGAATACATCTGAGGTGTCGTGGGAGAGTAGGCCTTCTTAGTTGTGGCACCCTGCTTAAGGATTTCTTTTTCCCAGGCAGGCTGGCCTGGTGACTGCATTAATGGATTTTAAGTGCCAAGTGATTTTTTTAAAAAATATATTTTCCAGGGCCTTTTAACTTGATGAGATTTTTTATGCTGCGGATTTTTTTCCTGTTATAACTAAACCACAACATTCCAAGACAAATGCAAGAATTACTGGATAAAGTTTATTATTTTTTTAATGTAAAAGCCTGACTATACCATTGACACAGAAGAGTGACTGGAGAAATGACTGATATAACTGAGGCTAGAATGGAATGGTGGGGTGTGTGTGAGTGACAGTTGGAGAAAGTCAGGTAGAAGGAGAACAAAGACAGTTAGTGAGAGGTCAGGAAAGTGGGGGCTGAGTTAGGACTGAGAGATAGTGACCCGGTTTGCTAACCCATGCTTTATTTAAAATCAGCCACTCTACATACCAGTACTACACCTCCCAGCATGCCTTTGGCAGCCCACAGGTGCCCACATCCTCTGAGACATCCCCTTGTGGCCCATGCTGCTCCTTAATAGAGTGTGAAGGAGTAGCATCGCCAAGGAGGGGAGGGAAGCAGCTGTCAGTGGACATGCCCAGCTCCAGCCAGCCCTGCTGGGATTGCCTCGGCCTGCACTTCTCACCTACCAAGTGCTCCATCTGGAGCCTGTACTGAAGGGCCGGGGCTGATCCGGGCACTTTCCCCCCTTTGTCAGGTCTGTTTCTGGGCATGCACAGAGTGCCTCCCCTCCCTCCATCCCTACTAAGGGCAAAAGTTGTGCGCTTGCTTCCCCCAGATTCTGAGAAAACAGCGATATCAGGGTGAAGTGCCTTTGAGCATGTTTGGCCCCTCAAAGCCACACTGCTGTATCTAGTCACGATTTTAAAACCACGCAGAGGGCGGGAGGAGGCACCGGAAAAGGATATAGCCCATTTATGTGGGTTGTTTCCTTTTATGTGGAATTGGGTTCAAGACCAACCTTAGGAGTCAGGTTGTGAAAGACACGCAGCAGCCACCTGCCTGTGCACTCACAATGGCTGCCAAAGGCCAGTAAGTCTGACCTCCTGCCCAAGGCATGCTGGGAGTCCTGCCCAAGGCATGCTGGGAGTTGTAGGCATAAGCCTTGGTTTTTATTTAATTCTTTAAAAATACTTTAAACCCCAAAATTCGTGTTTTTAGATTTTTCTGGTACATTGTATAGTCAGACCTATCACTGTGTCACCGTGTCAAGTCTCTAACTCGTTTGGAAGTGCGTAAATATTTCTGGACATATGTGGTGCACACAAACTTTCCACTTTATAGGTAGAGATTATGTGTTGTGTCTAATTCCTTCCCCCTTACTCAGGGTGAAGGAATGTTAGATGTTAATTCAGAATCAGATTCTGAACTCGAGGAAACATTCCAGTCCGTACCAAAGGGGGAGGAGGTCGTTCCCATAGTTTCGCCTTTGGAGAATATCTTTGCTGATATAGATAGCCTTCCAGCCGATAACAAGCCTTTGACTTCAGAGGACAAAGAGGGGAGTAAACTCAAAGATCCCATTTTCCATAGGAGAGAAAAGCGTGCGCAGATCAGAGAGGTTAGAAGACGGCGCTTGGAAAGATTACTTGCTCAGAAAGGGCTGGATGTGGATTCTTCTCAGAAGTGACTCTCACTTTCTTTTGGATGGATCAACTATTTGTTTGCTTAGCTAAATTACGCCTTGGGGCAAAACGCTTTCTAAGTTTTAACCCCTTTCAAAGGGAGAGAAGGGATCATTTGCTAAATAAAAGATTGATTGTTTTTTCCTAAGAGGCCTCCTTATTGACTTCAATAGGCGCTAGAAGTTAGGGAGTCACGACATTATGTTTTTATACTGTTGTTTGTTTTATATTTTTAATGGTTTTCATGGTTTTAATTTTTGTAAACCGCCCAGAGAGCTTCGGCTATTGGGTGGTATAGAAAAGCAATAAATAAATAAATGACTCTGAATGTAGTGGGAACTATGTTCATAGTACAAACTGAAGTTACGTATCAGATAATTAAGAGACATAGACGATTTATACATAATTGTAAAGAAATAAATACTTTACCTCTTGCTGATTTTCCTCTTGATCCATTACAATTGGCTGTGTAACAAGAACCCCAAGAAGAGTAGCCCAAGTCTCTTCAAACTGCATGCGGCTTGTCCACCCTAAGGGCAGAATCATACCATTGACATTTAAATCAACTAAAAGTAGTTAGACGTTTTGACTGCAACACCTGTATTTTTTACAATATATTTTATTAATCCCTGCAAGCTAACTATGTCTATCTGCAAGGGATGGAGGTGGGGAAATAGAAGGACTGCAGTTTTGGCTAAGATCAAGTGTAGTATCTGTTCTTATCACTTTATCTGTAAATACTTAAAAGTTGAAAACAGGAATTCACTTTTCCTATCTGCAACCATTCTATCCAGATAGAATCAACGTTTCTTCACACATCCAATCTGTAGCAGTTCCACTCCTGGGAGGGTAAAGGCAGGGACAGAAAGCTGGCACAGAAATTCCTTGGGCCCCGTGAAAAAGAGAATTTACTTTAGGCACAAAGAAAGGACTGGATATCAGAACCACTTTATCAAAATGGAAAATGCAAAGCTGGAGGTCAGGGGAAAGTTGCTAACTTCAAAAATTGCCTGGCCAAAGTAATGTCCACCAAAAAAGCTGTCTTGATGGTAATTTCATAGTACAGGAGGCCATGGGTTCAAGCACGAGGCCCAGATAGGCTGTTAATACCCAGTTCATAGAGTCATAGAATAGTTGAGTTGGAACGGGCCTATAAGGCCACCAAGTCCAAGTTCCATGTGAGAAAACAGTGTTCCAGTGGAGCATTACGGAGAAAACTCCCTGCAGGAAATATTTGCAGTGTGGATAGGAAGACAATGCCCCTTTCCCTTCACAAAGCACAATCTATTCAGTGCTGAAGCTTGCACTGTTCTATGATGTTGGCACTGAGGTCCTTGTCCAGACATTCTTGCAAGAATTCCAGAATGAATAATCCTTTGTGGAGGAACTTCCCCCCTTTCTTCGTACAAAGAGAAGTACACCTTGTTAGTGGACCTCTTCCTGGAAGAAAGTAATGTTTTTAGGACATATTCACTATTACCTATCTGCTTCAGCCATTGCTTCTCAACGTCCACAAGCTGTTAGACAGAAGGGTTCCAACTGAGAATTACCAATCACACCCTCCTCTGTGTGACAACCTTTCAAGTATTTGAAGAGGGCTTTTCCATGGGATTGGCACCGTTTGTTCACTCACTTTTTACAGAGCATTCAGATGAGACAGTTGTCAAATCATTGAAGTGTCTGTTACAAGAACCTCACCAACCCAGTCTCTATTTAACAAATGAGCATCTTCAGCAGTCAGATGGGATTCTTGTAAAAATGCCACATCCACATGAAGCTCTTTTAGCTTAGAAAGCACTGTTTTCTGCTTATTAGAATTTCAGAGCCCCTTGTCATGAAGTCACACTAAGCATTGGACAAAAGAACCCATATGTCATTTGCACCTCCACATAAACAGATCATACCAATATTACAAATATTTCTTACACTTAGATCACAAACCACAGTGAACCTTAATATAATACATATTGGTCTACAAAACTCAGAAGATTCCACAGTTATATTTGTCTCTCCCAAATTATAACAGAAAAAAAAATCTGAAAAAAACAACAGAACTAAAAACAATAAAAAACCAACCTAAAACAAATAAAAAAGTATCCTGCCTTCCATTTGAGACCACGGTGCACCCCCTCATCCCACCCTCCCCCAAGGTTGAATTAGTCAATATAATATCAAAGTAGCAAGTACTATTAAAGTATTAGCAGACTGCCTTGGAAGGGTGGGGGGAGCCAGAAGCAAGATAGTAATTAAAAAACCCATAATAGTAATATATCCATTAATATTAAAACCTATGCTAAATACATTGCTTATAATTAGCAAAAAGATTAATAAATGTATATGCTGATTGCATAGCAAATAACAACAGTAACAAAAAAGGGAGAAACTATAAAAGATCGTTACAAAGTGGTTAAAGGAAATGTTCACCAGTGCTTAAAAGATACGTACGGATATATTGAAATTTAAGAAAAAGTATTACAAAGAATATAAAGAAAAATAAAGGAGGAAGAAAGAGGGGGGAAACAAGAAAAGAAAAAGAAAAGAAAAAAAAAGATGAAGAGAAGAGCTGAGACAGTAGTATTGTAAATAAAGCAAAACACATAAATAATTATTAATGGAGACACCCTTGCTGTTTATCTTGGCGCTGGAAATATGGAATAGAGATATAAGACAAGATGAGAGAATTGGAGGGGTGAAGATCAAAAAGGAATCTTACAAACTGAGAGCTTTCGCAAATGACCTGGTGTTTACTCTAGAAGATCCTCTAAAAGGAATTGAAATTTTGATGAATAAATTGAATGAATTCAGAGCAGTGGCAGGTTTTAGGACTAATAAACAGAAGACTAAGATGTTAATAAAAAATATGAAATCTCAAGAGCAATTAAAGCTGACAGAAAAAACAGGTTTTAAGATTGAAAAAAGGTAAAGTACCTGGGTATTACTTTGTCAGACAAGAATTGTATGCTGTTTTATAATAATTATGTCTAAGGTATGGAATGAAATTAAAAAAGACCTAGAAAGATGGGATAAGGTTCAACTGTCACTTTTGGGGAGAATTGCTACAATTAAGATGAATGTATTACCAAGAATGTTGTTTTTATTTCAGACAATACCTATTGTAACATCGGAACAACCATTCAAACAATGGCAGAGGGATATATCTAAATTTATATGGCAAGCCAAAAACAACAACCAAGAATTAAATATAAAATACTACAGGATGCAAAGGAAAGAGGAGGCTTGGGCCTTCCAAACCTGAAGTATTATTTCTCTGACTGTTGTTTGATATGGATGAAGGAATGGATACTATTAAAAAATAGAAGACTATTGGAATTAGAAAGTCATGAATTAAGATCTGGGTGGCATGGATACTTGTGGTATGACAAAGCTAAGGTTAATGTAGAATTTAATAATCATTATGTGCGACATGCTATTCGGAGAACATGGAATAAATATAAACCTAGGGTCTGTCAGAAAACACCATTGTGGATATCAGCACAGGAAGCTTATCACAGAAGAGAACTGACAAGTACGCATAATTGGTTGACATACAGTGATAGATTAGAATTGCTACCAGGGGAATATAAATTAAAATCAAGAGAAGGGATGATAAAAGAAGGTTATATATGCCAATGGTTCACTTATCTACAAATTGCGGAAATGTTTAAAATAGACAATAAAACATGTGGGTTTGAGCAGACAAGGTCTGAATTCGAAAGGGCACTATGTACAAATGATGAATATGTTGTTTCAAAAGTATAAAAGCTCTTGTTATAATTTGAGATGGAAGAAGAACAAGTGAAGGACTGTATGATAAAATGGGCACAAAATTTTGGATATAATATACCAATCGACCAATGGGAAGGTTTAAAATTTACATTAAGCACTAGACTTCAAGAGAATTTCTATAAGATGAGGTATAGATGATAGATGTTTCCTGCAAAATTGGCTAAAATGTATAAGGGAGCCTCAGGAACCTGCTGGAAAGTGAAGAACAAGAACAGTGGGCCTGTAAAAAAGCAAAAACTTTTTGGATGCAAATTCACTCTGTGGCTGAATTTGGACAACACGATAGTCAATGGTGGGGTAATAATCAACTTTACAGTTGTTCATCTAGGGGGTACTCCCCACACAACATGGTAATAAATAATCAAGCGTGGTGTGGATTAGGATCAGCACTGAGTTGACTATGGCAGCATTTGGACAACATGATATTCAATACAACTGACGATTGTTTCCGCTCCCCAAGTTGCTTATTGTGTCGTCCGAATTCAGCCTGTAATTCAAAAGATACTGAAGATCAATATACAATTGGAGCCGGAATATTAATTGATGATCAGATGAAAAGGATCTGTGGAACCTTATTTCTGTATATGATAACGGCAGCGAGGTTATTATAAGCACAAAGATGGAAAGACCCAACATTACCTACAATTGATGAATGGATGATGAAACTACTGGAGTTGGTGGAGATGGCAAAACTCACGTCAATAATCAGAGAAAGGTCAACATCTAGGTTTATAATTGAATGCAAACCTCTTATAGACTTTGTGCAGGGACAAGACAAATACGATTTGTATGTATGTGGATTCAACGAATAAGAAGAAAAGGTTTAAATAAAAGAAAGAGGGTATGGGTGTCTCTACAAGAGGCATTTAAAGCTCTTTCAAGGCGCATTAAAAAAATTACCTCTACAGGAACAGAGCGCAAATCGGGCGTAGAGGCGCGTTATCTCCCCGATTATGCGCATTATCGAATGCGCGTTAAATTGCGAGTTTTATTTTGCTCCGTCCGTTAAAGCGCATTTTGACTGTGTGAATAAGCGCTTATGCGCATTAACTACTTGTAAAGCGCATTTTGGACATCTGTTAATGCGCTTCGCCGCCTCTCGCCGCCTCTCGTGCAGAGGGATTAGGCGTCAATGCGCTTCTGCGATTATGCACATAATCGCCTAACCAGGCGCAAAAGCGAATCCTTGTAGAGGGGACCGAAATCTGTTTTAACTTTTTTAGCAAGAGAAAATATTGGTTACATATTTTTGCTGTGTAGAAAATCGGAAGTCTATCTTAACTTCGTATGTTTTCTTTTCTAGGTTGTTTGGATGTTTGTTTTAGCTTTACTGTTCTATTTTGTATTGTTTGTTTCTTGTTTGTGTTTCAAAAACAATAAAAACTTTATTTTTTAAAAAAATGGTACAAAAACACCTATCACAGCCTCATTGGCCCCACTGCAGATGAAGGAGGGGGCGCAGCAGGAATCAACAAGCACTCGCTATGTTTAATCCCCCAACTGCCCTAACTAATCCAGTGGGGAACGGGAGCAGAGTGATGGGTGAACGTGGAGCTCACCTGAGGCCCTGTTGTAATGCCAGTAGGCAGTGCCAGTCTCAGAGAACATGCATACCCCTCCCTCTGGAGGAGATCTGCAAGATGTTGGCTCTGCCTACTGATGGAAGAGGAGGGGGTAATCCTGAAGGATAAGAATATTGGAATGCACTCTGTGAGTCCTGGGAGATAATAGATATGTCCTTCTATGATAAGAAATGTTAACTTCTGAGTAAGCCTGCATAAATACCATTTTCGTTCTCAACCAATCTCCTCTTCATCACATATCTATGTGTCAGGCAGAGTGATTCCCTCAGCCTTCAAAATTACCTCACTGTTATAGCAGTTGGTAGTTCCCTGCTACCCATTCCCCATTGTCAGCATGCTAAAAAGTCACTGTAATTCCTTTCAAAACGCTGTACTGTTATCATTCTAGGGTTTATCTACACCTACAGCCCTCTTGAGAGGGGGGAGGGGCGATTGTGAGTTTTCCCGCTTCTGCCATTGTTGCTCATGAGGCACACATGAGGGAAATTTCCTGCAAGTAAAGGAGAGCCGTTGCGGGAGGACATGTGATGGCAGTTCCGAATGTGCATTGGCAAAACTGGGCGGGCTAGGCAGTTGGGTACAGGGCATGGAATTTTTTTAGTAACTCCTCTGAGATGTGCACCAGAGCAAACACACAGCAATGCAAGGGAGGATGGGTACTGTGTCAAAAATGTGCACATCGATGTTTGTGTTAAAAAAATACACATGGCTGGCACAAAAGCACGCCTATAACCAATCAAACAATGTGCCCAAAATGGTGGACGCTCACTCCTGCACACATCCAAAACTGCTGGACACGCTTCTGACAGCAGGTTGGCTATTCGCCGAGCCAGGAGCTCATGCCGAACAGCAACAGCTTTGGGGGAGGGGGCACACCAGCTGCGGAAGTCAGGATTGTAGTGAGAGAGCTGGAAAAGCCGTGAAAAATCTAGTCACCGATATTCCTGAATAACTGAGGGGTTGTCCCAAGATCACCGCAGGTGTAGGTGAACGTCATGTGGCCTGGTAAGGACAACCTCGATATTATTCTGAAATAAATAGCTGGTGTGGATAAGGCTGTGGTTTCAGAGTGAAAATCAGCATGCCTGACATAACTTTGCCAACAGTTGTTACCATAGGTGTGATAAATTTTGAACCGCTCCTCAGAATTTTACAAAACCAATGAAAGGAACACCAACAAACCTGAATAAAGTATTCTGCAGTTTTTACCAAAACATGGAAGTAAATAGTACAAATATGTCAATTTCCAGCACATTTTAGCTTGCTATAACCGTGGCAATTTTCATCAGATTGCTTTGAAATTTTTCAAAACTCCAGACCTCATTGGAGTGCCATATTTCAGAACAAGACAAGTAAGCCATGGCTTAGGGCCTCATATTATAAGGGACCTCAAAATATGTTGGAGATAACTAAACAAAACCGCTTTGACTTCAATATGTTGGAAAGTGTAGAGAAAACATGGCAACACAGCATTTAGTATTGAAAGCAATAATCACAAACTAGAGCCAGTTTAAAAGAAATTCAAATCAACTTACTTCATTAGTTCTTTTATACACATCTTCAGAGAAGGCTATCCAACACAGTTTAACAACAAGCACCCTTCCTATTATAATCAGCGAAGGTTGGTGGTCCTGATGTCAGTGGGGCAGTGAATCCAGGTTTCAATCAGAATCAGGCAGAACTTTAAAGGAGTTATCCAAATTGCTTTGCATCTTGCGAAGCACCTTGGATCGCTCCTTCAAAGTTCTGACTGGTTCTGACTGAATCCTGGAGTGGATTCACCACCCCACTAACATCGGAACCGATGGCCTCCGCTGATTATAATCTCAATCTTGATGTGGCTCCACAAAAAGCTTAGAGATGACCTGAAAATAAAAAGGAGGAAGTGGAAGGCCAGACTACAAAAGAAGAGTACAAACAAGTAGCACAGAAGTGCCGGAATGGTATCAGGAATGCTAAAGCTGAGAAGTTGCTGAGGCTAGCAAGGGATGCTAAAAGCAATAAAAAGGCTTTCTTCAGATACTTGCATAGTAGTAAAAGACAGAGGAAAGAAATGGTAGTTCAACAGCTTCATAAGGATAATAATAATAATAATAATAATAATAATAATAATAATATAATAACCCGCCTCTCCCTCCGGATCGAGGCGGGGAACAACAATAAATATAAAATACAAACAAAACAATAGATGAGATATTAAAAACAAATAAAAAACAATACATCATTAAAAACATCTTAAAATTCAACTGGATAGGCCTGCTGGAAGAGAGCAGTCTTCATGGCTCTCTTAAATTCATGAAGACTGCTAATTTGTCTAATCTCCTCCGGCAGACCATTCCACAGTCTGGGAGCAGTACAAGAGAAGATGGCAAATTGGTAACAGATGACAAAGAAAAGGCTGAAGTGCTCAATTCCTACTTTGACTCAGTCTTCTCTCAAAAAAGGGTCTATGACCCCCCCCCCCCCTGGAAAAAGTGAAGTATAAGCTGACGGAGTAGGATTGCAGTTTGAGATTGATAAACATATGGTCAAAGAATACCTAATTTCTTTAAACGAGTTCAAATCTCCAGGGCCTAACGAACGGCATCCTAGAGTAATAAAGGAGCTGGCAGAAGAACCATCAGAACCACTGTCTATTATCTTTGCAAAATCATGGAAGACGGGTAAAGTGCCGGACGACTGGAGGAGGGTTTATGTTGTCCCTATCTTCAAAAAGGGCAAAAAGGAGGAACCTGGGAACTACAGAGCACTAAGTCTGACATCCATCACTGGGAACATTTTGGAGCAGATTATAAAGATGTCAATCTGTAAGCACCTTGAAAACAATGCAGTGATTACTAGAAGCCAGCATGGATTTGTCAAGAACAAATCCTGTCAGACTAATTTGATTTCATTTTTTGATCGGGTAACCTCCCTTGCAGACTGTGGAAATGCTGTGGATATAGTATATCTTGACTTCAGCAAAGCTTTTGACAAAGTGCCCCATGACATTCTGATTAAGAAACTAGTGAAAAGTGGGATACATGGAACTACTATTAGGTGGATCCACAGTTGGCTACAGAATTAGACTCTCCTGGGCCCAGTGCTCTTCAACATTTGTATTAATGATTTGGACGAGGAGGTGCAGGGAATGCTTATCAAATTTGCAGACGACACAAAATTGGGTGGGATAGCTAATACCCTGGAAGACAGAAACAAATTCCAAAGTGATCTTGATAGACTGGAGCACTGGGCTGAAAATAATATAGGGATGAATGCCAAGTTCTACACCTAGGAAAAAGAAACCAAATGCACAGTTACAAGATGGGGGATACTTGGCTCAGCAATACGACAAGCAAGAAGGATCTTGGAATTGTTGTAGATCACAAGCTCATGCTAACAGTGTGATTTGGCTGCAAAAGAAGCAAATGCTATTTTGGGTTGCATTAATAGAAGTATAGCTTCCAAATCGTGCGAGGTACTGGTTTCCCTCTATTCAGGACTGGTTAGGCCCCATCTTGAGTATTGCGTCCAGTTCTGGGCACCACACTTCAAGAAGGATGCAGACAAGCTGGAGCGTGTTCAGAGGATGATTGTAGGATGATTAGGGGTCTGGAAACAAAGCCCTATGAGGAGAGATTGAAAGAACTAGGCATGTTTAGCCTGGAGAAGAGAAGGTTGAGGGGAGACATGATAACACTCTTCAAATACTTGAAAGGTCGTCACACAGAGGAGGGCCAGGATCTCTTCTCGATCAATCCAGAATGCAGGACACGGAATAATGGGCTCAAGTTACAGGAAGCCAGATTCCGGCTGGGCATCAGGAAAAGCTTCCTGACTGTTAGAGCAATACGACAATGGAACCAATGACCTAGGGAGGTGGTGGGCTCTCCCACATTAGAGGCATTCAAGAGGCAGCTGGACAACCATTTGTCAGGGATGCTTTAGGGTAGATTCCTGCATTGAGCAGGGGGTTGGACCCGATGGCCTTATAGGCCCCTTCCAACTCTATGATTCTATGATTTAAAAGAAACTTTACTTTAAGTACCGGTAACTTAAGGTCAGCCATTACTGAACAGTCCGTGAGTCAGGGGAAGAAGAAGGAAGTTATATTGTATGTTATTCTGTGTTTTTAGATTGTGCCTTGTTTTATATATTTTAAAATGATTTCATGGTTTTAATTTTTGTGGACCGCCCAGAGAGCTTCGGCTATGGGGTGGTATAAAAATGCAATAAATAAATAAATAAATAAATAAAGTAGGAGGGAGGAGACAGGAAATGAGAAAGCAAGCATTGGGTCAATCCCCTCCCACCTTGTCCACAATTAGGAGGGGTAGCCAGAGAAGGGGCAGTCGTTCAGTCATGACATCACCACTAAACTACGCCCACTATTAGCATTCATCTGAATGGTCTGTAGATTGGTTACATGACGATAATGCGCTTGAACTTCGGAGAAAAATTAAAAGTCGCGGTAAATCGACAACTTGGAAATGCGCATGAACGGAGGCTATAGATCGCATAGACGTCTGATTTGCGCCCTGCTCGTCTGTCCTAAATGTCATCAGAGTGAAGTCAAGGAGGCGCAAATAAGCCGTCTAGAGGTACCCTCAATTGAAGAACATTAGGAATGTCTCATCCAATATTCTGCAGTCTTGCTTCAAGTTTTACATGGGGTGGGACAAAAAAGGGTCTACTTACAAATGGGACAATCTGAAATGTACAAATTATACTTTCATTCACATTCCAACCTGTTCATTCATATCAGGGTCCCCTTCCCACACATTTTTGTAAGCATTCTGAAATGAACTTTTCTTTTAAAGTAGCCTGTTCATTTGAATTACAAATAAAATTCCTTGCAGTTTTATAAAATAACAACATGATTATTCAGTTTTGATTTCAAAGTTACTTTAGACTCTATAAAATGGAGTTAAAGAGCAATCCTATGCTTCCCAGTATCTGAGGGACATAGATTTTTTGGGTTTCCTGGCTATGATGTCGGACAGCAGGCTCTGATCTTGGAGCTAGGAAACTACACTTCTAACCTCCTTCCTCTCCACCTCATAGCTGTCGCTGACAGAATTGCACTGGATACCTCTCCACGCTTGCAAAACAGAGATGGGGAAAAGGGAGTGTTCCAAGTGTGGGGAGGAGTCAGGGTGGTAGGCATACGACAAATCCTTTGGTCCTCCCTCCCTCCCTCCCCCTCTCCCTCTCCCTGAAGCCTCTGCTGGACAGGTGAAAATGCCCATGTAGCTTAAATCTGTGTACCTGAAATGTGTTGTGCCTCCTGCTCACACAGGATCACACAGGAATGCGCCTTTAAAGGTTTCTTTGGGATATACAGAGAAGAACTATGATAAACCTTCTCAATGTTGAAAAAATGATAGACATAGCATTATAAAGGTTATGTACTGTATTCAGAATCTGACTCAATAAGATACCCCAAAGCTGGGTTTTTTTATTGTAGCAGATCAGCAAATGCAATACAGTCTCAAGTCTCTGACTTCAGAATAGCTGCAGAACTGAAGGTGACCAGCTTGCAGCTAAGGCTTCCTACTAACACAATTTAAAATAACTTTAGCCTATCAAAAACAGTTTTAAAAAGTAATTAATAGAGAACTGCTACTTGCGTATTCAACTCAATTTTAATTTATCAACCTACCCAATGTGTTAATTCGATAGATAAACTCCTTGAATACTTCTCTCTCTTGAAGGAAGTCTACAGGTATTTCTGGGAAAGTTGTGCCAAAATCTCCTGTAGGCTTTGGAGACCAACCCAGTTTCCAGACCTGTTACAGCACACAGAAATAGAAAAAATATAAATATCTTGTATATGAGAGGCAGTGCTTTGCTTGCTATTCCAACTTTTTGCTTGACACAACAGATCAGAACGTTGGTCACTTACCATGAAGGATCTTTCTGGTTTGGTGTGATGGAAATATTGAACAATGGGTTAACTTTCCCTATCACCCCAAAACGGCAGGAATCACACATTTTTACATTATGTTCTGTACTCTCTGACTCTTCCCCCAGTTCCATTGTGTGGCTAAACTTGAGTCAGAAAGTGATCTGAGGAGCTCTTAAGGTATACAGGACAAAAGTTGGAACGTGTCTCAGCTACCTGCAATAGAGTGTGTTTTGAATGCTTCTATCACACCGGACCAGAAAGAACTTTCATGATAACTGACTCTAGTCTCAGTTTGAGGTGAGGAAGCATCTAATAATGGGACATGCACAAGCTAACCTAATTACTATGATGGGATGATGGCTGAGTTTAAGAGGGAGGAAGGATGTGCTGAAGCACTTGTCTCCGAAACCAGCTTCTACAGAGGGAAAAGCATCATGTAATACCTGGTGAATGTGATCAGATGGAACCATGTGGCTGTCCTGAAGGTTTCTGCATGAGACACATTGGTGAAGACAGCTGCTAAGGTGGCCACTACTTGATGGAATGTGCTATGACATGCAAAGCCCAGGATAGGTATGGAAATGCAAGTCCTAAGCTACCTAGCTATGGTGGTCCAGGGGCCTTTTCCTGTGAGAAGTGGAATGTAAAGATACAAATATTGAATCAGTATGTATGTCTGAGAGCTCCAGTGTGGGAAACGTAAATCATGAGAGCTCTGTGCACATCCTATTGATGCAATACTCTCTCAGAGGGATGACACGGCTTGGGGCAGAAGGAGGGGAAAATTAGTTCCTGAGCTTTGTGGGGGGGAATAAGTTACTTTAGGAACAAAATGGCTGGTCAGTGCACAGGATTACAGTGTCCTTTTGGAACATACAAAAGTGGTCCATGAAAGCACTTAGTTTGGAGATCCCACTGAAGATGTTACTGCCATTAAGAAGGCCACTTTTAGTCAGCAGATTTTTTTTAATGGCTGGAATGGGGCCATTAAACTTTATAGAATAGTTCTAAACTTTGAAACTTTTACATTCTATTTCATCATGTTGTATTTAATGTTTTTAATTGTTATGAACTGCCCAGAGAGGATCGGCTACTGGGTGATATAGAAATGCAATACATAAACAAATAAAATGTGAAATTAGTGCATTAGTAATGTGAAAACAGCCAATCAGAGAAAAGAACATAATGTAGTGATGGATGACATCATATACTATGATGTCATACTACAGTTCCCAACATGCACTTTATTAATGAAGATTTGCAACAATGCACATACACACCATGATCTGGAAATAATGGGAAACTGGTAACTGAAATTGGACCAAGGGGAAAAAAAGTCACAGCATCCAATCAGCACTGTCCATAAAATAATATGCCATGGTTAAAGAGACCCCTATGAAGAGGGAGTCCTTTTACAAATGGTCTTCAGCCTTTTGTTCTGAGCACCACACTTCAAGAAGGATGCAGACAAGCTGGAGGGGGTTCAGAAGAGAGCAACGAGAATGAACAAGGGTCTGGAAACAAAGCCCTATGAGGACAGAATGTAAGAACTGGTCTTATTTAGCCTGGAGAAGACTGGGGGAGCCATGATAGCACTAGTGGTTCTGAGAGTTCTTCTGCCAGCTCCTTTATTAATCTAGGATGCAGTTCACTGGGCACTGGAGATATGAACTCGTTCAAAGAAATTAGGTGTTCTTGGACCATTTGTTTCTTAATCTCAAACTGCAATCCTTCCCCTTCAGCTTGTACTTCATTCTTACTAGGGGAATCAGTGACCCGCTTTTGGGAGAAGACTGAGCCAAAGTAGGAACTGAGCACTTCTGCCTTTTCTTTGTCATCTGTTATCATTTTGCCATCCTCATTGAGTAGCTGTACCACCATTTCTTTCCTCTGTCTTTTACTATGCACGTACCTGAAGAAAGCTTTTTTGTTGCTTTTACCATCCCTCGCAAATCTCAGCTCATTCTCAACTTTAGCCTTCCTGATGTCATTCCTGCACTTCTGTGCTACCTGATTGTACTCTTCTTTTGTAGCCTGGCCTTCCTTCCACTTCCCATATGCATCCTTTTTTGTTTTCAGGTAATCTCTAAGCTTTTTGTGGAGCTTATTTCTTTTGTTGTCTTCTATCTTTTTTCCTTGTTAGAATTGTTTGTAATTGTGCTTTAAAATTTCCTTTTTTGGAAACTCCCACCCATCTTGGACTCCTCTTGTCTTTAAGATCACTTGCCATGGGACCTTACTTATCATAGTTCTGAGTTTATTAAAATCGGCTTTCCTAAAATCCAGAGAACTCATATGGCTACCATCAGATTTTGATTCCTTTATAATCAAGAACTCAAGTATGACATGGTCATTTCCCCCCAGAGTTCCTGTAACTGCAACTTTATCCACTAAGTTATCTCTATTGGTGAGAATCAAGTCAAGGATAGCCGATCCTCTAGTTCCTTCCTCCACTTACTGTAGGAGAAAGTTATCAGCCACACATGTCATGAATTTCTTGGAGGGGCCACTTTTGGCAGAATTTGTCTTCCAACAGATATCAGGGTAATTGAAGTCCACCATTATTACTACACCGCACTTCCTTGAAATACTGGCAATTTGCTTATCAAAAGTTTCATTCTTGTCTTCTCCTTGATTGGGTGGTCAGTAGTATCCTTGCCCCATTTGTTTTAATCCAGATGCTCTCAATGGGGCTACCAGGCTCATCCTCCTGTATTTTTGTGCAGGCATAAGTATTTTCAACATATCATAGAATCATAGAATAGTAGAGTTGGAAGGGGCCTATAAGGCCATCGAGTCCAACCCCCTGCTCAATGCAGGAATCCACCTTAAAGCATCCCTGACAGATGGTTGTCAGCTGCCTTTTGAATGCCTCTAATGTGGGAGCCCACCACCTCCCTAGGTCATTGGTTCCATTGTCGTATTGCTCTAACAGTCAGGAAGTTTTTCCTGATGTCCAGCCGGAATCTGGCTTCCTGTCACTTGAGCCCATTATTCCGTATCCTGCATTCTGGATTGATCGAGAAGAGATCCTGGCCCTCCTCTGTGTGACAACCTTTCAAGTATTTGAAGAGTGCTATCATATCTCCCCTCAATCTTCTCTTCTCCAGGCTAAACATGCCAAGTTCTTTCAATCTCTCCTCATAGGGCTTCGTTTCCAGACCCCTAATCATCCTCATATGACTCCGCCTCCCTTTCTATTTCTTCTGATGTTTTTGAACAAGTTATTCCATTCAATTGCTATATTCCAGTCATGAGAGTCATTCCCACCAAGTTTCAGTTATACCTATCAAGTAGCATTTTTCTTCATGTATTAAGTTCTTTCTGTTTCTTTCTGATACTCTGGGCATTAGTGTATAGACATTGAAGACCATGTGCTTTATAGACTGACTTTCTTCCTACATTATTGTGAAGACTATTATTGGGCCGAGTTAGAGCTGTTCTCTCTTTGATGGTGCATAAGCCTTCATCCATTGTTGCCTCCAAGTTTACATCTCCCTCCCCTGTAGCATTCAGTTTAAAACTCTCCTGATGAAGTGTTTCATGCTGTGGCCAAACACATTCTTTCCAGTCTTTGTGGGGTGCAACCCATCACTTGCCAGCAATCCATCTTCCAAAAAGTGTAGCCCGTGGCCCCAAAATCCGTATCTCTCACATCGGCACCACCTTCATAGCCAATTGTTCACTCAGAGTATTTTTCTTTTCCTTTATATTCTCTTCTAAAAACCGGAAGAATGGATGAGAAAACTATCTGGGCCCCAAAGTTCTTGAGTTTCCTTCCCAAAGCTCCAAAGCCTGATTGATGTGATTTCTTTGTAGTTCTGTTTAGTAGTATCATTTGTTCCCACATGGATGAGAAGAAAGGGGTATGTGTCAGTGGGCTTCCTGATTACATGGTTGACTATATACTACATAGTTTATACGAAAATGAGAATAGCTTTTTCTTGGGCATGGCTAAACGTCCTTCCCTTTGGAGACTGGGAAAGACATATTTATTGTATCCGTAAAACGGCTAGAGTTGGCTTTTGCAATCCCCTATGTATTGAGATTTTATTTATTTATTACATTTCTATACAGCCCAATAGCCTATACAGCCTATTACTGTTTTTGTATTTGAATGTGATACTTTTCATGACATTAGAATAAGGTATATTCTCCCTTAGTTGGAGCTGGTGAAGAAAAGGTCTTATTTTGCAAAATTATGTTTTTCATTCAGTGATGTCAATAAGTATGTAACATTTAGAACAGCCAAATTCCTTGTGCTATGTCTGCAGCTATGTTCAAGAGCCAAAGGGATGAATGTGAAACATCAAGGTTTTCCTTCTTTCTGGACGGCCATTGCTGATGTTCAGTTTTGTAAGAGTTCATGTTTTCTGCCTAATGGCTGACTGCTACAAGACACTCTCTGTGCCATCCACCATCCTTCTTCCCCTCAGATGTTCTCAGATAGACAAGGGTTAAGTGTTACGGGGAAGTGGCAGCTAGAGTGTTGTGAAACAAATATAGGAGTAAATACAGGCAATAATGTTGTACGCTTATGTACACCCCTCATGTTCGTAAAGAATGGGAACCAGACAGACATTTTTAAAAGTGTGAAGATGGCATCAGATTAATGTCTATTTACATGTCATTTCTGTGAAATAAATAGTATTAAGGGATCAGAATGGGGATGAGGTTGCAAACAAAAACAATGCAGGCAATGCCATCTCAGTCCTTAAAGACACGTGACAGAATATGCTCTAACTAAACAAACAGGCCTGAGTTAAACAAGACTGAGATGAAAAGTACCTCAGAGCAAGAACATCCTGATGCCTTTCAGGACAGTGAGGAGAGAACTGAGTGTAGAGAGGTATTTGCTTTGCCATAAAAAATGTACAACTGAGTGCAAGCTGCTTGATTTCTGTCCAAGCTTTTGTATCATCCCACATTCAGCCAAGCACATCCTCAAATGTGACCCTTCACAAAGACACAAAGGATAAGAGGGAGCATAGTCTGATGGTCTTCTTGCAAAGACCCATTCTATGGCCCCAAAGAAATAAATAGCACCCAGCAGCCCAAGGGATATTGGGGAGAAGGAGATTTGTTTTTTGGAACATGCATAGTCAACCATAATTTCTGTGCTTGTAGCAAAAGCACCCAGTCATTACCATGGAAAGGCGGCTTTTATTGATGGCTTTTAAGTGCCTTTCTCCCCCCCCCCTCCCAGTATCAGGGCACCTTATCTCACAACGGGAGTCCTGATATAGGGTGTAATTTTTGAATGGGAAAAGGAGCTAGCCTTGAAGATCATTTATACACAAAAATGTTAGCAACTGGCTGCCAATATACATTTATGTCAATCTTTGCGACCTAAAAGAAAATAGCACTGAGTTGTGTAAAGTTTTTCTGCCTTCTCATATAGACCCAAATCTTACTATTTAAAAGCTTAAGAGTTCAGCTGTTCTACCGAATTTGGAGGTCCCTTTTTTCACAGACACCAACGGCATAAGGTTATTGTCTTTAAATTAGCATCCTCAGACTTGTTACGAATCAGAGATGGAGACGATGAAGATATATTGACTTCTTCACATTTATAACAAGCTAAGAACACATATGGCAAAAACAAAAAGGCATACTCCTGTTCTGTGATATATTAGAAAAGATTCTCTTACGACCATTAAGAGGCATATGCAAATCTGCAACAATGTAAAAGTAAATATTTTATTTTGATAAATTTTGATAAAAAAGATACCAAGTCTAATAGCAAAAACTAAAGAATAAACAAGCCACAGTAACACATACCAAGGAGGGCACTCTTGCATAGCTGTTTACTAAAGGCAGCCTGGACAAGCTGATTATGATGTTCTTAAGAATAGGGGTGAGGAATGCAGGGATATGGCTATTTTTCTTGTGCCCCAAAGCCAAGACAGACTGTAGACATTCCACCAGCTCTGCTACTGTTTCACAAGTTGCTGTTATATACTCAAATTCTTAAATTGGGAGATAAAACAAAATTATATTACAGAATATTCCAATAAACATGAACATATTAAATCTAAACACCTCCAAACCCATGCCTGGATTTGGTATCAAACCTAACATTATAAGACATATTTCATCTGCCAAGACATAAAGAACTAAAACATAATATAAAAGATCCCAAAATTATTTAAGTAATATTGTTACTTGGGCTTCCAAAAGGACTTTGACAAAGTGCCCCACCAAAGACTTCAGAGAAAACCTAGCAGTTGTGGAATAAGAGGACATGTCCTTTTATGGATCAGTTACTGGCTAAAGAACAGAAAGCAGAGAGCAAGAATAAATGGTCAATTCTCCCAATGGAAGGGTGTAAACAGTGGGGTCCCACAAGGATTGGTATTGGGACCGATGCTTTTCAATCTGTTCATAAATTATCTGGAATTAGGAGTGAGCAGTGAAGTGGCCAAGTTTGCTGATGACACAAAATTATTTAGGGTTAAACCAAAAAGGGATTGTGAAGAGTTCTAACAGGATCTCTCCAAACTGGGAGAATAAGCATATAAATGGCAAGTGTGGTTCAATGTAAGAAAGTGCAAAGTGATGCACACTGGGGCCAAAAAAATCCCAACTTCAAATATAACCTGATAGGATCTCAGCTAGCGGTGACAACCAAGAAGGAGGTCTTGGGGGTTGTAGTGGAGAGCTCAGTGAAAATGTCAACCCCGTGTGTGGTTGCTATAAAAAAGGCAAACTCCATGTTAGGCATAATTAGAAAAGGAATTGAGAAGAAAACTGCCACTATCACAATACAAATCTATGGTGTGGCCACACTTGGAGTATGTGTACAGTTCAGGTCACCACACTTTAAAAGGGCTGTAGCATTTCCCCTAAGATGGTGGGATTTAGTTTAGAAAAAAGGAAGTTAAGAGGATGCATGGTGTGGAAAATGTGGACAGGGAGACATATTTCTCCCTCTCTCAAAATACTAGAACCCGGGATCATTCCAGGAAGCTGAACAGTGGGAGATTCAGGATGGATAAAAGAAAGTACTTCTTGACACAGTGCATAAACTATGGGATTTGCTACCATAAGATGTGGTGATGGCCTCCAATTTGGATGGTGTTAGGAATTTGCTAGAGGAGAAGGCTATCAACGACTACTGGTCCTGATGGCTATGTGCAGAGGCAGTAGGCCTATGTACACCAGTTGCTGGGGAACAAGGGTGGGAGGGTGCTGTTGCACTTGTGTCTTGCTTGCGGGTTTCTGGTCAACAGCTGGTTGGTCACTGTGTGAACACAACACTCAACTAGATGGACCCTTGGTCTGATCCAGCATGGCTCTTCTTTTGTTTTTAATATCAGTTAAAACTATTGTGATGGCCACAGTAGACATTAAATGTGTTAATGTATTTAATATGTCTTTTTCTTGCTTTCAAATTAACAGTTGCTGGCAAGGGAGGGGAAATTGGAAATGCAGCACATAGGGAGAAGTTTAACCCTTTCCCTCCATACATGATCCCACCCTCGTTACTTGCTCCAGGAGGCGATGATCACTGCTTCCCAGCAGCTGTTACATTAAAATATATTTTTTAAAAAAGATATAGCAAATGTAGTCATACATCCTTGATAAATTAAAATAGAAATTTCCTTACTATGAATTTTTGTTCTCAAAACTCCATGAAGAGCATTCCTTCACTTTGGGATGGCACCTCCCTCTGGACATGTAGACAAAGTCGATTTGCTACTTCTTCAGAGGGAGGAGCCACTCTCCCCTCCCAGACTGGACTGGTAGAGCAGAAGAAAAACCCTCAACTCCACAATTCATGGGAGAAAAAGTAAACTTCCATCAAAGGCATAAAAATATGAACATGATCAACTTGAAAACAAGTTTAAAACCCAACAAACAAGGGCAAACATGCCAGGCAGGCAATGGGAAACAGCCCAGGAATTCCTGCCTAGCTCCCCACATGTGCAGCGTCAGAAGCCATGACCATCCCAAATTCTTCCTCCTTAACAGAATAATACACCGGTCTGACACCAAACCAAAAAAGCCTTCTAAGTGGTGCTATAGAACCTATTAGTGGGACTTTGTCTTGAACACAGAAGGGTCTTAAGAACAGACTCTGGATATCCCAGGTTCAACAACCACTGTCTTTCAACCAAACGGCTGTTAGCTGGAAGAGGTCCGAATGTGGGTGCAGCACAGGACACAGGAGAAGCAGATTCTTCCTGCTGGCCACAGATCCTGGATCAACATGTTTATCAGTTCCAAAAACCATGGATACCTGGGCCAATGGAGCCACCAGGATGACTTCTGCTGAATTTTCTGAATTTTGTGTATCTCCTTGGGGAAAAGTGCTATTGGGGGAAAGGTGTATAGTAGTCCTTCTGGCCACGGTTCCACGAGAGCTTCTGTGCCTGCTGCTACATGACATTGAAACCTTGAGAAGGTGGGAACCTGTGCACTGTGTGGCTGGCAAACAGATCCATTGATGGTTTTCAGAGCCTTCTGGTCAGGATCTGAATGATTTGAGGGTTGAGCACCCATTCAGATTCCTTGAGAGACTTCTGATTCAACCAATCTGTTGTCAGATTGGACACTCCTGCTAGATGTTCTGCTGAGATGAACTTGAGGGAAGCCTCTGCACACATTAGGAGCTTTCGGGCCAATCTGTTCAACCGTGAGGATTTCATCCCTGTTTGTTGACATAGGCTTTTGCTGTGGTGTTGTCTGTCCTGACCAGGACATGGCTGCCCAACAGGGATGAATGGAATGCCAGAAGTTCTAGGAAAATAGCCCAAAGTTCCAGCCAATTGATGCTGCTCCTTGTTGGACCAGATCTCTGTGTGACTTCATTCCCCCAGTGACCCCACCCCCAATCCAACTAGGCTGGCATCTGTTGTGAGTAGTTTCCAAACAGGAACCTTCAAGGAGACCCAGGCCCATGTGTGAGATAACTGTGCTATTTGGCCCAGAATGGGAGAAGATAGCATTGAAGTGGTCGCGTATGTAACCTTGCCCAAGACATCAGTTCCTGGCAAGACATCAGCAGGCCCAGGAGCTTGGCTAAGTCCATGAGGTCTGTTCACTTTGCTGCCATCACAGTTGACAATCAGTTCTGGATCTTGACACGTCTTTCCTCCGATAAGAACATCCTGAACTTCCTTGTGTCTAGCAAGGACCCCTAAATGAGTCAGCTGCAGGGTGGAATCAGCTTGACAGCTCTTGAAGATTTGCATTTTCTGGCTGGGAATTCAAGTCAATCCTTTTTTGGAAGACAAATAAGTCTTTTTGAATCTGAGGAACAAACTCAACAGATCCTCTTATTTCCCCACTCATAAGCATTATAATATTGTTGTGATATTCTGATGAAGCATTTGCGACACAGGTGAAAGAAGCCGGAGGCCTGTAATTGCTTAGTTATTGCTAACTATTTTGTCAATATTCAGTTTCTGTTCAATTTTCCAGTTATTGTATTGCTTAGTTACTGCAAACTATTTTCGCTCGCTGCTCAGTTACTGCAAATTATTGTAAACCATTTATGTTTGGTTATTGTAAACAACTTGTTATGTATGTCCATCAGGCATTTGTTTCTCGAAGAGGACTGGATAAAGATGTTGTCCACATAAGGGTGGATCAATACCCCTTGGGTTCTGAGGTGAGCCACGAGAGTTATCAACACCTTGGTGCAGAGGTCAAGCTGAAGGGCAGTGCTTGATACTGGAAATGGTGATTGTCTTAACAAAACCTCAACAATCAACAATGGGAATCCCTTATCAGAATATGCTGATACATCTCTGACAGGTCTATAGAAGTGAGGAACTCTGCTTGTTCAAATACTCTGCAATTGATCAGAGTGTCTTTATTTTGAAGTATTTCTTGGGTATGTTTAATGAGCTATCTTAGATCCAGTATCACCGTTATGTCCCTATTTTTCTTGGGAACTAAGAAAAAAATGAAGTAGACCCTGAAGTGGATGTCATTCTGAGGAACTGGCTCTATTGCTTTGATGACTAGGAGATGTTCTATGGCTCTCAAGAATTTCTTGTGTTTTATTGGGTTCTTTGCCTTGAGAGAAGGAATGAATTTGTCCCTGGACCAAGAACAGAATTCCAGGGCATAGCCCTGAGTTATTGTTTCCCTGACCCATATGTCTGAGGTAACACAGAGCCAGTGTGGCGTAGTGGTAGAGTGTTGGACTGGGAGTTGGGAGATCCGAGTTCTAGTCTCCACTCAGCCATGGAAGCTCACTGGGTGACTTTGGGCTAGTCACGGACTCTCAGCCCAACCTACCTCACAGGATAGTTGTTGTGAGGATAAAGTGGAGAGGAGGAGGATTATGTATGCTGCCTAGGGTTCCTTGGAGGAAAAAACACAGCATATAAATGCAATAAATAAATGAATAAATAAATGGGGCAAAATGCATCAGCTAAACCCCTATGTGCTGAATACGAGGAAGACTGGTGTTTAGTCCCATCCTTAATGGGGAGGAAGGGCAGCTGGAGGACTAACTCTTCCCTGAGGATCTAGATGAACGTTTCCACTTATTCTTAAAACCACCTGAGGAACAGATTCTCTGTGTACTCTTCTTGTTAACTCGAAAGGAAGACTGGTGCCTGGGCTTATGGTCTTCCTTTTTATTGGTTGGCAAGATCTTTTTCTTATCCCTTGTTTCAATCAACACTGTCTCCAGCGGACTGCCAAATAGTTTGGCTCCTTTGAAGGCAGAATTAACAAATCTGGATTGTGAACCATGGTCTTCATCCTAATGATATAGCCAAATAGTTATTCTGGCCAGGGAATTGGATGCTATGGCTCTAGCATTGAACTGTAGAGCATCTAGGGCAGAATCTGTCAGGAAAGCAGCTGTATATGCAATTTTCTTGAGGCCTTTAAGGTTCTGGTGTGGGCTCTGGCCCTGCCATATCCTCTGCCCATGGATAAACTGCTCTGGAGAAAAAGGAATTGCTAGCTGAGCCCCTGAAAGCTGCAGCAGAGCATTCAAAACCCCTACAGAGCATGGCCTCCATGCTTTTATCACATGGATCTTTAGATCCCCCCTCCCATCAGCGGAAATGGCCACACAGGGAGTGCTGCAACTGGAGTGCCTACCACAGGGACCTTCAGCAAATCCATGGCTTTGCTCAGAAGCGAGTCTAGTTTATTGGCCAGTTTATGGATTAACTTGGGTTTGGAGGGGTTAGCCAGTATGCTTTCCAGGCCTCCTCAAAGAAATGGGAGAGACTGTCAAAACCATTGGAGAGGCTTAAGGGAAGGCAGATTTCTCCCCTTTTTGCATTGAGGCACCTGTGGTCTCAGATGGCACAGTGGTGTTCCCAGAAATGTGGATTATCCTAGAGGACCTGATCAGCAGCGCTGGGAACAGTTCTGGATTAAAGAGTCTGCTCTTTGAATTGGAAGGCTCAAGCTCCTCTTCAGGGAGCTGCCTTTCGTCTTTGGCACTATTTTCTGAGTCAGACTCATCCCCAACGGAAGAACGTTGAAGCCTTCTCTTCCCCAAGCCCTTCAGTTGTCTATTTCTCTTCCTTGCCTTGTTGACGGAGCAGGAGGAGAGGGTGGGGCTAGCCGAACCCCTGGCGATGGATGCCAAAGGGGAGCCCTCGTGGGATCTAGAGGTGGAGGAGGATCTTCGGTGGGAAGACCTCCACCTAGACCTGTGGTGGTGCTGCTGCTTCCTTCCCTTCTATTTAAGGGAGAAAGAGAAGCCAAGGAAGATCCCTTTCCCTGCTTGGTAGGGCCTTTGAAACCTGCATGGAAACCAGGTTCTGAATCCAGTTTGCAAAATGAGCTATGGCCCCTTCCCCTGCAAGGTCTGGCATTGGGGGTGGGCCTCTGAATCTTGGTGCCGAGGAATGTGCTGATCCCCTCTTGAGGTCAAACATGCACCCCCATTGCCCGGCCTGTCTCGCCCTGCTTAGCCTCTTCTGATTGAGGCAATGGGGGCTCAACGCTCTCTGCATGCCCTAGAGAGAGGGATGGGAGTTGGCTGTTCTTCTGGCCGCTGCAGAGGTTGCGTTTTCTGAAGATGCAGTGAAAAGACCTGGGAAAAGCAGTGGGGCAGTAGCACAAGCGCAGGCTCTGGCAGCTATAGTTTCCAAGCTGGGTGGATGGAGGCTGGAAGCTTATGAGACGAGCCCTGGGGAAGGAGAAGCTACGGGAGGCTGGGACTCTACGAAGGAGAGGGGGGGAGGGAGAACTAGCTGCCCAAGGAATAAAAGGAAAGGAAAAACTAGGCCCAAAGGAGCTAAACAGCTGGGCACCAGCTCAACTTGACTGCGTGGCTCGCTGGACAGAGCTGGCCTGGGAGAGCAGGGTGGCTCCACGCTCTGCAGCAGCAGCAGCAGCAGTAGCAGCAGCAGATCGACTCTGTCTACATGGTCCAGAGGAAGATGCCATCCCAAGGTGAAGGAAGGAATGCCCTCCGTGGAGGCCTGGAGAGCAACATAATAATGAAATGAAACGTATTTTCCAGGCAACAACGGCAAATGTAGAATTTTATAGGAAGTTGGAAGTATAAAATATGCTGCAGATGAAAAACAACAGGAGTTGGCAACATTTTCTATTAATTAACTAAAACCACAATTGCATGCGCCTATTTGGAGCTTGTTCTATCTAGCCTTACTTGGTACTTGCGGATCCACTTCATCCTCACTGGCAGCTTTTGTAAGATTCTTCTTCCTTTCTGGACTAAGAAGCCAATTTCCAGGCTCAACTGCCACTAAATTAGATATTAGCATCAAGAAATGATTTTAGGTTTCCTGGATTATCATCAGACAAGCATTTAAATGTGCAAATTTAAATTTAAACAAAATGTTATAGATTCCTAAGTATGAGTTGCACAAATTAAGAACCTTTTGGTACAAGGGTAGTATACATACATACATACATACATACATACATAAATAATAGTAGGAGTTGGGGAAGCTGTTTGATCTCATGGATTTCTGTATGCTAATATTGGTCCAGCCCACTTATTAACCACTTTGCTGATAGCTATGCCATGAAACAAAGACTGAAGATGCCATCTTGGACATGCTGGATTGCTCAGGTAAATAAGAGCCTGAGATGATACATCCACTGGGAACAAAACAAATATAATAAATGAAACAGTCCCTAGATGAACCCTGTAAAACTGTAAAGATACATTGTTTTGGGATGGGCCAGTTTACTCAAAGGAGTTTCTCATACTACTTTCATCAGGTCAACTCACCTGCTTCTATAATGAATTGGATGCAGTTGATTAGAGAGCAGGCATGTGTCATATATGCTGCTGAAGCTAGCAAGTTCCATAAATTAGGTTGCTGTAATGTCAAACAGCAGCAATCCAACACAGCTTGGAGATCAATACTTAGTGGTATATGCTTATGTATTAAATGCCATGAAAGCATCTGCGGAGAAAAATTCAACATGAAATTATTTGGAGCCATAGCTCAGTGAAAGAGCACATGCTTTGCATATAGAAGGTGCCAGGTTCAGTCCCTGATATGTCCAGGTTGGGCTGGAAAAGCTCTGGCCTGAAACCCTGGACAGCTACTGCTAGTCACTGTTGATAATGGTCTATCTCAATAGAAGGCAGCTTGCTATATTCTAAGAATATTTGATTCTTGCAGTTATCAGTATACTCTATGTCACCGAATTAGGAAAACAAGAGGCACAATCCACTCTAAGCAGCAAGGTCGATTTGATTTTATGTACACTCATTTTCCACCGCCATCACAGTGGAAGTATGGCAGATAAACTATAAAGTCACTAGAACTGAAATTTTTCTTCCTTCCTTCCTTCCTTTCCTTTCCTGTTAAGGGTGTGATGGTAGAATACCCTTAATGCATGTGTTCTGTTTGGTTTATTTGTTGTCTTACCTCTAGTAACGTTACAACAAACTTCAGAATGTCGCTCTCTTTGTCAGGTGGAACGTGAAGGGAGGCTGGTAGTTTAGAAAGTGACACAAAATATTGACTTAAAGAACGAGACAAGACCATTGCAGACTGATACACCATGGAGTCTCCTATAAAATAAGTGCATGGTTATGAACACAAATGTTATCTGCAGACATCAGATTTTGTAACTGAACTACTACTCACACATTTTAAATATCCCAAATGTCATTATTTCTAAAAGAGACAAGACACTACTTTCCACAAAGAATTTAAAGAAGAGCAATGAAGAACATTACTGCCTTAATTCTTTTTTCTAACCAAAACATTTATTGTAGGTTATCCTCTAAAGAAATGTTTGCTGATAGGATTAGTTTGACCCGTAAGAATCAAAATTGTTGAACTCATTTAAAATCCAAAGCTGTTCATAATTGTCTGTCTAACTGGCTACTGAACCTTACTAAGACTTTTCATTGCATTCATTAATATCACTACTTAAATTTTACAAATTTTGTAATTTATATTTCTTGAACATAAACTCTGATTTTTCATTGTATATTTTGATTTCCATAGGTTTTATTTTATGTTTTTCTGTTAATGCTGAAGTAAATAACTTAAAGCTAAAATTCAGTAAGAAAATAGGACATTACTTATTTATTTATCCACCATATTTACATGGTCACCCATCAACTTGACAGATTATACAATCAAGAATAAAAAACAGTAAAATTCAGCCTAAAAACCAGCTAGCAGCAGTAAAACTAGCAGCTTTTTTTTTAAAAAAAAACACTCTGCAAGATTGTTTAAAAGGCCTGGATGAATATCACCAACAAGATGATAAAAAATGTGCCAGGCAAGCCTCTCTGAAGTTGCCATTAAAAAGCTGGGGTGCCACCACCAAGAGGGACTTCTCGCTCCTAGTCAGCCACCCCACTGCACTTGGTAGAGGCACAACAGAGCAAGGTGAGAAACTGATAGAGAAAGGGTGGGGGTTTGCAGAAGTGTCGCCCAAATTGAAGCGTCATATGGGCAGAGTAGTGCTGCCCTGTTTGGACATGAGCACTGCTGAAAGGCCAAATCCCATGTCTGTCAAGTGGTCTGGAAGAGGCCTACACCTCCCTTTTTAAGCTGGTGCAAAGGCAAGGATCATCACTTTTTAAAAAGAAGCTGGGACTACTCCCTCCCTCAAGAAGACATTTACAACCTATCAGACATGCCTAGATTTAATGAGCCCTGATGGACCACATCAGTGATGGCTGTACTCGACCAAGCAGCCTGTCCACTTCCTCAGGTTCTAATAATTAAAATCCATTAAAAAACAATCTAGAGACCTTCACTGATGCCACTAAAGTAACTGTGGCGTCCAAGCCAAGATTCACTTCAGCGACTTTACCCTCAGTGCCTTGTAAATGCAGGCTACCATGGTTTCTAATAAATCTCTCTCTGGGCCAGATTGCAAAAGGTCCCACACTACTCAGACAAGCTCCCCTGGGTGACACTGAGAGGATGAAATGGTGGATGGGAACAGAAGGTACAAACGCTCTCAGTGGTTGTGCTATCCAGAGAAAGGACTGACCTTTATAAACCATAGCAGCAGCCTCCTCTCCTTGAATTTTCAGTGTATGCTGATGCTGCACTAAATACAAGAAGGCAGAGCTGGAAGAAACTATCTCCTCCCAAGCTCCCCAACTCATTAACAGCCCCTCAATGCACAATTAAAATAATGAATGACATTTTTTTATTTTAGTTTTGACTGCCCTGGCATTGAGTAACAGCACCAGCAGGCCAAAGAGGAGGCTGATCAGACTACCAGAAACCTCTGAGTTGGGGAAAAGCCAGAAGAGGAAATGGGTGCAAGACATCAGATTTTTCTTTCCCTCACTTGATTTGTCCAAAGCGCAATATTGGCAGAGTAGTATGACTGTATTCCTGAAGTATCATTTCCATATTCAGCAACTGAAGATACTCCATACTCCATTTCTGTCCCTAGTGTAGGGGAAGAAATTTCAGGGGCTGAATCTGGTGAAGAAGGAGGAGGAGGACCAGAAGTATATCAGCCAAGACAGGAAACTTGCCAGGAGCTTTTAGGCAAACTGTCATGATTCCAAACCCTCCTGCTGAATTGCAAAACAAAAAAGAGGTCTGCTGTGTAATCCACAAATAAATGCCTCTTCATACCTGGTGCGTAAATGCTAAGAGCTATCCTCTAAGCTTCATGAACCTCACCAAGCTAGGCGGCCTTTCAGCTAAAACTTGCCAGTTTCCTCAGAGCCCAACAGGCACTTTATAGGGATGTGCACTGGATCGGACCCGATCCACGATCCGAGTCCAGTCCAGTGGGAAATCGGATAAATTATCCGATTTCCGATCCCGCAGCTGGATCGGCCGATCCAATCCGAACCGGTCCGAAAAGGCTCCGAACCGGTTCGGCGGATCGGCGGATCGGCGGGCGCCCACTGGTGCCCACCGCCGCTTCCATTGGCGGGCGCCAGCGGGCGCCCGCCGATGAAAGTGGACAGCGGGGGGGGGAGAGGAGGGGGGCGCTTACCTTCTCGGCCCGTCCGCTCCCGTCCGGCACTAGCAGCTACTACCAGCGGGCTCCGCGGCCTGCTCCAGGGTGGCGCGCCGGGTGATGTCATCACCCGGCGCGCTACTCTAGAGCAGGCCGCGGAGCCTGCTGGTGGTAGCCGCCGGCGCCGGACGGGAGCGGACGGGCCGAGAAGGTAAGCAGGGGGTGCGTGGAGGGGAGGAGGGGGCGCGCGGAGGGGGGGAGGGGGGCCCTTACCTTCCCGGCCCGGCCGCTCCCGTCCGGCGCCGGCGACTACTACTACCAGCAGGCTCCGCGGCCTGCTCTAGGGTGGCGCGCCGGGTGATGTCATCACCCGGCGCGCTACTCTAGAGCAGGCCACGGAGCCCGCTGGTAGTAGCCGCCGGCCCCGGACGGGAGCGGACGGGCCGAGAAGGTAAGCAGGGGGTGCGTGGAGGGGAGGAGGGGGCGCGCGGAGGGGGGGAGGGGGGCCTTTACCTTCCCGGCCCGGCCGCTCCCATCCGGCGCCGGCGACTACTACTACCAGCAGGCTCCGCGGCCTGCTCTAGGGTGGCGCGCCGGGTGATGTCATCACCCGGCGCGCTACTCTAGAGCAGGCCGCGGAGCCCGCTGGTAGTAGCCGCCGGCCCCGGACGGGAGCGGACGGGCCGAGAAGGTAAGCAGGGGGTGCGTGGAGGGGAGGAGGGGGCGCGCGGAGGTGGGGAGGGGGCCCTTACCTTGCCGGCCCGGCCGCTCCCGTCCGGCGCCGGCGACTACTATTACCAGCAGGCTCCGCGGCCTGCTCTAGGGTGGCGCGCCGGGTGATGTCATCACCCGGCGCGCTACTCGAGAGTAGGCCGCGGAGCCCGCTGGTAGTAGCCGCCGGCGCCGGACGGGAGCGGACGGGCCGAGAAGGTAAGCAGTGGCGGGGAAGGGGGCTTACCCCCCCCGGAGCCGTCCGCTTCTATCCGCTGGCGCCCACGGGCGCCAGCGGATGGAAGCGGACGGCCCCAGGGGGGGTAGGGAGCGCGGGGGAGGGGGCTTACCTGCCGGGGCCATCCACAGCGGACGGCCCCGGGGGGGGGAGGGAGTTAGGCCCCCCCTCACCCACCCGCCGCCATTTTTTCCTCATAGACTTGCATTGCAATGCAAGTCTATGGGGAAAAAAATGGCGGCCGATCCAAAAATTTACGATTTTTGGGTCGGGATCGGACTCGATCCGGTCCGGGGGGCCTCCGATTTTGTCCGAACCGGTCCGTGACAAAATTGGAGGTCCCGATCCGGGTCCCGATCCGATCTGGGGGTCCGTGCACACCCCTAGCACTTTACATCCTGGAGGGTCTCTTTCGAGAGACTTCTGGCGAATGGCTACCCTACGCAATTGCCTCCCACCTCCCTCTCAACTCTGCCTGCTTGACCCTGTGGTGGACTCTGGCTAAAAGGTTGGATTTCCCTGCCAAGTGCTCGGCTTTGGTTGATGCCAGATTGTGTTCTGCCCATGTTAGAATCGCAAGCGCAAGCATAAAGTGTCTGATTTCAATCCTCTTTGTTTGCTCAAGAAGCCTGGGCTGCCACATTGCCTGTCTGCATCGGAACATGGTGATTCCATATTTGGTCTTGACACTCCACATGATCCACTTGATGGCTCATAGCTCCAGCAGGTTTATGCTTTCCTTTGTCTCTGTTGCTGACCATGTCCCCGGAGCCACTTGTGTTTTTGTGTGAGCTCCCCAACCAAAGAGGCTGGCATCTGTGGGGATGACAACTTTGTTGTGATTTGCCAGTGATGCTCCATGCATCAGCCAGAAGGGCTCCAGCCACCAACTTAATACAAACCACATCTCCATGGAAATCTTCACTTTGAAGGGGGTGAAGCAAGGGCTACAGAGGTTGAGTGAGAAAGCGTGGCCAACTCACTACATCCTCACAGGACACCATCAAGCTTCGAAGCTGTGCCAATGATATCAAGTCCATGTGCTTTGTTTGCGCTGCTTTCTCCAATCTCTGTCCTCTGTGAGGAACATCCTGTACTCCCTCAGGCCTAGAATCACCCCATGTGTTCCAAGTGCTGTGTTGGTACTAATGAACTCTTCTGCATGTTCACCATAAAGTCAGGTACATGGAGACAGCCAGAGTAGCCTGGACATCCTGAATCACCTTTTCTCTGGTTGCAGAGCAGATCAGTTTGTTGTCTAGGTATGGGTATAGGTTGATCCCTTCCTCTCTCAGATGAGCCACTAAGATTTTTGTGAACATCTGTGGAGCAGATGTTCTTTTGATGGTAAACAAAATGCAGAAACTTCTAGTGACTGACCATGATTGGCAAGTGTAGATACTGAAGTAAAAAAATAATAATTTTCCATCAGGGCGGCTATTATCAATTTCAGTGTCTCCATTTTGAAGTGTCATTTTCCAAATGAATTTGTTCAGCCATCTTAAATTCAATAAGGTTCTGGTATCCCCAGAAAACTCCCAATCTTTCCTGTCCCAGTGGGACTGGTTTGATTGCCTGAATGTTCAGTAGGTGTTGAATGGCCAGCTTGAAAAGTTGATGTTTCTTTGGATTCCTGGACTTGGGAGTCATCCAATACCTGTTCTTGCAAAGGCAAGCAAATTCCAGGGCACACTCCTATGAAACTGACACCAATGTCCAAATGTCTGTCATTGTTGATGACCATTGATTAGCAAACTGGAGAAGTCTGTCTCTGATAGGCCTTCTGGCATCAGGAGGAACGTAGCTTCTTCGACCATTGCCAGGGAGCCCAGGTCTATGTCCAAGCTGCACAGCCATACGTTTCACGTTAGCTACCATAACTCTAGATTGAGCCTGAATTGCATCCATGGATGAATTTGCCAAGAGTGCTGCTGTGTGTGAATCTTGCGTAATCCGTCCTTCACAGGTTTGGGAATGGAGCAAACTCTTCCAGATCTTGTGCCCATATATAAACTGTCCTAGCAAATGTGGAAATTGTTACTGTTGCTCTAAAACCCAATGCAGAGGCTTCAAAACCCTGTTGGTTCTATGGGATGGTTTAGATTTAAGTCCTTTGGAGCTAGAATGTCATGTGCATGCCCGTTCCCTCTGGCACTTACACATGCTGCAAACTGACACAAGACACTCACTTCTGTGAGACTTTTTTTTAATTGAGGAAATTTTATGGTAAAAAGCTTAATGGTTATACATTCTAAAAACATTTAAAGCTGAATGATGGTCAGAAAGCTTTAGGCACTATTTGTGATATGATTTTTTAGGCAATCACACGAGGGGGTGGAATTCTTGAAAGGCTGAGCAAACTATTTCAACGGAGCTTCTCCAAATGCTGCATACGCTGGTAACTAAGGGGACACGGCCTACGCCCACAAGATCACGGGAAGAGTAACATTTCAAGCCAAGGAGCCCCATGCTTTTTGCTTAGCACTGGCAACTCCCTGCAGCCTAAATCTGGCAGAGAAAGATCATGCACAATCAAACCCAGCCTGCCGAACGCTGAGCTGACCAGGTAAACATGATCACAGGGAAAGTAAAATATCAGGCACAGGTGTCCCGTGCTTCTGCTTAACACTGGCAACTCCCTGCCACTTGAGTCTAGCTACAAACATACAATTTTCAGCAAATGCAAGTTCAAGTCTATGAAAAGTTTCACAGTACTTTTCATAGCAGTCCTTAGAAATTTAAAGTTTAAATAGCAGTCTATGTACAGAGTGTTTTCAAAGTCTTAAACAGAGATGGATCCAAACAAGAGGGATTTCAGGCTTTGAGTCGAAAGATGATGATGATGATGATGATGATTTATGACATTTGTATACTGCCCCATAGCTGAAGCTCTCTGGGTGGCTTACATAAGATTAAAACATTTAAAAACAATATACAAAAATTAAACAGCAAAAACATACAATATGCACATACATTTAAAATCACTATAATAACTTAAAAGCTATAAGCCTAGAAACAAAAACAGACCCAGGCTCATCAGATATTGCTAAATGCCTGAGAGACGAGGAAAGTCTTAACCTGGCACTGAAAAGATAACAATGTTGGCACCAGGCGGGCCTCATCGGGTAGATCGTTCCACAATTGGAGGCCACCACAGAGAAGGCCCTCTCCCTTGTTGCTGACCTCCAAGCTATCCTTGGAATAGGCACTCGGAGGAGGACCTTAGAGCAATACGACAATGGAATCAATTACCTAGGGAGGTGGTGGGCTCTCCCACATTAGAGGCATTCAAGAGGCAGCTGGACAACCATCTGTCAGGGATGCTTTAAGGTAGATTCCTGCATTGAGCAGGCGGTTGGACTCCATGGCCTTATAGGCCCCTTCCAACTCTCCTATTCTATGATTCTAGATGTTGAATGTAGTGTTTGGGTAGGTTCATGTTGGGAAAGGTATTCTGTCAGGTATTGTGGTCCCAAGCTGTGTAAGGCTTTATAGGTTAAAACCAGCACCTTGAATTGGGCTCAGAAACATACAGGCAGCTGGGCCAGAGCAGGTCTTATATACTCGAACCTTCTGGTCCCTGTTATCAATCTGGCCGCCACATTTTGCACAAGCTGAAGCTTCTGAATCATCTTCAAAGGCAGCCCCACGTAGAGTGCATTGCAGTAATCTAACTTGGAGGTTACCAGAGCATAGACAACTGAAGCCAGGCTATCCCTGTCCAGGTAGGGGCGTAGCTGGGCCACCAACTAAAGTTGGTAGAAGGCACTCCGTGCCACTGAGGCCACCTGAGCCTCAAGTGACAGAGATGGTTCTAGGAGAACCCCCAAGCTACAAACCTGCTCCTTCAGGGGAAGTGTAACTCCATCCAGAACAGGTTGAAGACCCTCTATCCGGTCAGCAGAACCACCCACCAACAGCATCTCAGTCTTGCCTGGATTGAGTTTCAGTTTATCAGCCCTCATCCAGTCCACTGTCGCAGCCAAGCACCAGTTCAGCACATCCACAGCCTCACCTAATGAGGATCAGACGGAGAAGTAGAGCTGCATGTCATCAGAGTACTGATGACAACGTACTCCAAAACTCTGAATGACCGCACTCAACAGTTTCATGTAGATGTTGAACAGCATGGGGGACAAGACTGACCCCTGCAGAGCCCCATACTGGAGAATCCACGGGGCCGAGCAATGTTCCCCAAGCACCACCTTCTGGAGCCGACCCGCCAAGTAGGAGCGGAACCATTGTAATGCAGTGCCTCCCACTCCCAACTCAGCCAGTCGTCCCAGAAGGATACCATGGTTGATGGTATCGAAAGATGATCTTAGCAAAAGCTCTTTAGCTTTTGCTCCAGCTTTAAAGGCTTGTTCAAAGCCACTTGACAGACAAGTTCTCTGACCTGTAAACTATGCATAAGGTGGCACTGTTCAGTCCACCAAGAATATGCTACTGAGTGACACTTTCAATAAGTGGGCCTACACCTTTGCAAAACACTCCCAAGTTCCCAGGGAAACTTTACAGCTTCAAGGCCGAGATAAAGAGTGAGCAAGCTACTCCCGTGGAAAATTCTGACAGCGACCCGCTTGCACAGACATTCTGAAACTATTCTTAAGAAATCGACCTCCATGCAACAAGGCCTCTGGCCTTGTTGAAGACTTATACTTGACCTAGAAGCAGCTGCTTTCCCCTGAGGAGCTGAAGACTCTTGGGCCACCCTTCTGTGTTTGCCCTCCTTACTAGACTTCAAATCAGATGAGGAAGATTATCTGAAGGAGGAGGAGGAGGAGGAGGAGGGAGAACAAGCGGGAGATCTACATCCCTTCTTATGTTTGCAATGGGATCGGCCCCTTGACTGGCTCTGTCTGTGTCTTTTCTTGCCCTTATGGGACTTCTTGAGGGCTAGGAGACCTGTGGGAGGAATCCCTGCCTGCATCTTGCCCAGGTGTCGTAGTCTCTGCACTTACACCCACTGAACAAACTCAGGTGTGCCCTATCCCCACTTAGAACTGGGAGCTTGGGGGAGTGGGGAGAAGATGCTCTACTCCATCCCTCCATTGACATACTTTGTTCCTGGAGCACCCTTTAGTCTTGGCTGCTGCTGTGGGATGACCCCCTCTCCATCTCCTACCCGCTGTGTGGAGAAGGAAAGAGATGCTCTCCCTTCTGCAGCCCCTGTCCCGCTGCAGAAGATTGTGGCAGTGCCCAGCCTTCTAAATGGAAGGAAAATGCGCCCTATTGTAGCCTCGCATGCCAAATGGTGGGGAACTTGCTGGTGCGGAGCTCACCTGAGGCCCTGTTCTAATGCCAGTGAGCAGGGCCAATCTGGGAGAACAGGTAAATTACTCCCTCTGGAAGAGATAGGCAAGATAGGCCCTGCTTACAAGGTTAATCCCGAAGGATAAAAATATCAGAATGCCCTCTGTCAGTCCTGGGAAGTAATTGTATATAGAACACACCAAATGTCTTTCAACCATGAGGCCTTCTTGAGTGATCAAATATTTCCTGATTATTATTTCTCATAAAAGTATCAGAAAACGTATTTACAACAAAGCCACTCAGATCAATCTGCTAAAAAATAACAGTATCTGCATGAATTAAGACTCATTCTCATTCCTACAAGGCAGGGGTGGGCAACTTGTGGACTTCTAGATATTTTGATTTACAATTCCCTTAGGCCAATTGCTTACCCCTGCCATAAGCAGAACAAAATCAACATGGAAAAGTCATATTTATATCCACCTTCTTTAAATTGAAGCTCTCACTGATGTTCTTTCTACTGGTGCCTGGAACTACCATTACTGTTTGTACATGTTTTTTGAAGTCTGAGCCTGGAGGGGAGTTTCATTGTTGCTTTGGGGTACTAAAGCTTACATTCATGTGCTTGCCCATGGGCCATGGGCCATTCAATATTCTGGTCTAGTTGGTATACAGATAGTCATCCTTGAGGTGGTCATATACATATGATGCTGTTGAACGGATGCTGATGTTTCTCTCTCCTTTTTTACAGGCAAGGAGGGTGAACCAGCCCTCATGTTTCACCTTATCCCTGGCTAGATTGTCACAAAAGGTCTCAGCATTGCTGCAGCAGTTTGATGGCAACTAAGACTTACATATAGACTATGGACTTATTAGGGGAACACAATGAGGATGCCTGCTATCTGAAAAGGATATCCCATTACTCCTGACTGAGAGAGCTACCAGAAACAGGCCAATAGCTGAAGGCAAAAAACAGTCCTCCTCAAGAGGACCTAAGACTGCAGTCTCTCTGTCAAGTAAATTAATTTTTCTGAAACACTGGCTCTAGTAAATCAGCCATCAACTAATGATTTGGCCTCTCTACTAGAGACATAAAACAACTGCTGGTGCTCAGGTTGAAAGGGAAAAAGTGGCTTTACTTTAGTAAACACACTTTAAATTTAGACACAACTGGCATGGTTTTTCTCTCCATGCGCCCTGTTAGGAAAACAGTCCACAGTTCTCTGTACATCGCTCATTAGCCTGACTGGCCAGGAACACTCAGATAATAGTGTATTGATTCTACTTGTCATTGTACAAATTTAACTTGGTTAACATTGCTATGTAGCAAAGTACTTTATAAAAGTAAATCATTTTTACTAATATTACCAATGATACTGCTTAGCTTGTTCCAGTATGCTGATGTTTCAATTGGTTGCAATGGCTGAAAAATGTGATGATTGGTAGGAAGTTCTTTTACAACAGCAGTCACATGACTGAGAGTTACCCTACAGGCAATTTCAAAAAGGCTCTTCTGGTCTTTGGAGATTTCATTCATTGCAAGGCTCAAGCAAGGAGCTAGAAGGCTTATGTTGAAGTCCTGGAATAACAAATGGTAGAAGAAAGGTTGGCAAGAAGATATTTTCACACAGAAAGGGAAAATTGGAAATTCTGAATAAAACTATATTTAAATTTATTTACTCAATTTATATCCTGCCTTTCCACCAAAAATGGCACTCAAGGTGGCTAACAATAATAATAAAATAGAGATTAACCCCCCCCCCCCCAAATTAAAACATATGATTTAAGGAATTATTTTACACAATGTGCTGAATAACCATTGTCAATCAGGTGGCTATTTTACTCCATAAATTCCTTCAAGCTCAAATACATTAGACAGAAGTCCAATGTACATCCACAACATGCAAAAAGTTGAAATTTGGGGAACACCTACTGCAAGTTACCATGATTCCTAAAATGTTTTGAAAATATTTATGTTTATTTATTTATGTACAAAAACCTCACCAAATAAAGGATATTTAGATTGTATTTATGCAGACGAGCTTAACGCATAGTAAATATCCAATGATAAAAAACATGCAAAGATATGAAAAAACTGAGGAAAGAAAGCGAGGCATTAGAAATAAATAAAACAATAACATGTTATATGTGAATAATAATAATAATAATAATAATAATAATAATATATTTATTTATTTCTAACCCGCCTCTCCCTCCGGATCGAGGCGGGGAACAACAATAAATATAAATACAAGGACCATAAAATAGATAACACATTTAAAACATGTAAAAACAAATAAAAACTAATACATTATTAAAAACATCTTAAAATTCAACTGAGTAGGCCTGCCAGAAGAGATCAGTCTTCACGGCTCTCTTAAATTCAAAAGACTGCTAATTTGTCTAATCTCCTCCGGCAGACCATTCCACAGTCTGGGAGCGGTAGAAGAGAAGATGGCAAATTGGTAACAGATGACAAAGAAAAGGCCGAAGTGCTCAATTCCTACTTTGACTCAGTGTTCTCTCAAAAAAAGGGTCTATGACCCCCCGTGGAAACACCAATTTGGGCACATCCATACTTTGATATAAAAGGGAAAGCAGTAAGTAAAAATAAGCTGAAAGAAATAGGACTGATTCAAATGAGAATTTTTTATGAACAGCAACACCCCGTAACACAGGAAATATGGAAGAACCATACACAAAATTCAGGAATGTCATGGATAGTATGGATGCAAATTAGTAGATTTATAAGAATTAGAAAGATAATTAATAAAAGAGACTTAACAGAATGGGAAAAAATCATAGACAGTTACAAAGTAGGCAAGGGTATAATAACACAAATATTCAAAATCTTAATAAAGCAGGAGATTAGGGGGTATGTAACAATAAAACAGATATGGGAAAGAGACATAGAAGAGGATGGAAACCTATGGGGCAGTATACAAATGTAATAAATAAATAAATAAATATAAATGGGGGGGGAATCTTTGAGAGATTTCTCTTTCAAACAATATCCACAAGAATAAAAGGTGCATTAAAATTGGTTCAGAAGTGGTATCTGACACCCGTGAGGTTGGCAAAAATCAATAAGAATCTGTCACGGTTGTGCTGGAGAGGATGTGAAAATAATGGAACCCAAATTCATATGTGGTGGGAATGCAGAAAGGTTAGGAAGTTTGGGGATAAAATTTTCCAAGAAATAGGAAAAATCATCGACCAATAGATTTGTAAAACAACAGCGTTAGCTTTACTGAAAATGTATGTTAAGGAAAATAGAAAGATAAAAGAAAAAGCATTAATTGGATTTTTGTTGACAGCCACAAGGCAATTAATAGCAAGTAACTGGAAGACAGCTTGGATGTTGACAGTATCTATGTTGAAAAAGAAAATATGGGATATAGCAATGAACAAAAAGCTGACACAAAAGTTAAGAATATATAGAGGAATAAAGAAAAGAGACACTTCCAGGAAAGAATGTCAAAAATACATAGACTACATAAAAATAGAATTGAACAGAATAACTTTGGCAGAAGCTTACAGAAATCTGAGGGACTCACGAAAAGAAGAACAGAAATAACGGATGAATATACTACCCTGGAGAAGGAAATGAAAGGTGTAAGAAGAAAAACTCTGAAATGGACCAAGCGTGGGGAGGGAATGGGGAGAGATTTTGAATTAGTATCAATGTGTTTCATTATTGCTCCCCCCCCCCGTATTTTATTTTGAAAACTCAGTAAAAAAAAAAAACTAAGAGTCTCTGCTTGATGCATGCTCTATTGGATTCCTCCCCCCCCCCCCCACTGCATATGACCATAATATTAGGTGTCCTTCAGAATGGCCACAGAAATCATTAGGCTTTAACAAGCAACCCCACAGAAAAGTGCAAGAGCCCCAAACTGCTCATAGATGTTCTGATTAGCACCTGAAGCATCCTAAGAGTCTCTGCTTGATGATGCTCCATCAAAATGCCCCCTCCTTGTCCATGGCCATAATATCAGGTGTCCTTCGGAATGGCCATAACAATATATTGGACGGAGAAGGGCAGCCCCACAGTGAGGTATAGGAAGCCCAGTTTGATTACAGGTGTCAGAGGGAGTACCTCCAAACACCCCAAGATTCACAGTTTACTGCATGATCTATGGAATGGACTATTCTTTTGCGTGGCCATAATTTTCAGGTAACCTTCTGAATAGCCATAAGAATCATAGAATCGTAGAATAGTACAGTTGGAAGGGGTCTATAAGGCCATCAAGTCCAACCCCCTGCTCAGTACAGGAATCCACATTAAAGCATAGCTGACAGGTGGCTGTCCAGCTGCCTCTTGAATGCCTCTAGTGTGGGAGAGCCCATGGCCTCCCTAGGTAATTGGTTCCATTGTCGTACTGCTCTAAAAGTCAGGAAGTTTTTCCTGATGTCCAGCCAGAATATGGCTTCCTGTAACTTGAGCCCATTCTTCTGTATCCTGTACTCTCAGATAATCGAGAAGAAATCCTGGCCCTCCTCTGCGTGACAACCTTTCAAGTATTTGAAGAGTGCTATCATGTATTCCATCGATCTTCTCTTCTCAAGACTAAACATGCCCAGTTCTTTCAGTCTCTCATAATAGGGCTTTGTTCCCAGACCCCCGATCATCCTCATTGCCCTCCTCTGAACATGCTCCAGCTTGTCTGCATCCTTCTTGAAGTGTGGTGCCCAGAACTGGACACAATACTCAAGATGAGGCCTAAACAGTACCGAATAGAGGGGAACCAGTACCTCCTCATCCAAGTTATTAATAAAAATGTTGAAGAGCACGGGGCCAACCCGCTTGTTACTTCCCCCAGTTCAAGAAGATACTATTGATAATCAGTCTTTGAGTCCGATTCTGTAGTGAACTGTGGATCCACTTACCAGCTGTTCCATCTAGCCCACTTTTAGCTAGCTTGCTGATCAGAATATCGTAAGGTACTTTGTCAAAAGCTTTGCTGAACTCAAGATATTTTCTGTCCACAGCATTCCCAGTCCACAAGGGAGATTACCCAATTAAAACGTGAGATCAAATTAGCCTGGCAGGATTTGTTCCTGACAAATCCATTCTGGCTTCTAGTGATCACTGCATGGTTTTCAAGGTGCTTACAGACTGATGTCTTTATAATCTGCTTCAAAAAATTTCCAGGGATTGATGTCAGACTAAATAGTTCCCAGGTTCTTCCCTTTTGTCCTTTTTGAAGATAGGGACAACATGAGCCCTCCTCCAGTTGTCCGGCACTTCATCCATCTACCAGGACCGTGGTTCTGAGAGTTCTTCTGCCAGCTTCTTTATTATTCTAGGATGCACTTTTCGGTTCCTGAAGGTTTGAACTTATTCAAAGTAATTACCTGTTCCGTGACATTTCTCTATCCACCTCTAGCTTCAATCCTGCCCCTTCAGCTTGTACTTTACTTTTGGCAGGGGGGTCATAGACCCGCTTTGGGGAGAAGATGGAGCCAAAGTAGGAATTGAGCACTTCGGCCTTTTCTTTGTCATCTATCAATTTGCCTTTCCTATTAAGCAGTTGAACCACCATTTCTTTCCTCTGTCTTTTAGTATGCACATACCTGAAAACTTTTTTGTTGCTTTGAGCATTCCTCTCTGTTTTGGAATGAGGCTTGCAGCTCAAGAGGGAACAGCAGCCCCCCCCCCCCCAAACTATTGACAGGTGACATGGTTAGTACTTACCAAGGCCCAGGAGCAGAAGCTTGAAGTGCCCTCCCCACTGCCAGTGGTGTGGTCTCTGTGTCATTACCGCCGTCATTGCTGGCATCCCCACGAGAGGGCCAACGACTTCTCACACCATCCAGTATCTCCTCTTGCGGGGGACAGTGGCAATGGCAGGGATGGCAGCAGGGATGGCGGCGATCGCGTGGAGATGACACCACTGGCGGCGGCAAGGGCCCATCTAGCCTCTGCTCCTGGGTCCCAGTAAGTACAGCCCTCCCAGTCACAGCATGCTGGGAGGTGTAGGCTGTACGGGGCCTAGGACTTTGAGAGAAAATGGCAGATCTGTCCTAAAATGGCGGATCTGTCCCAAAATGGCCACCAAGATCCGATCTTCGAATTCAGAACTTGGACCTTACACACTCCTACCAAGGAGCTCTAAACACACTAAAGCAAACCATCAACTAGGGCAAGCTGTACAGTCATATATTACTTTGTCTCAAATTCAGACATTGCTGCTTGTTCAAACCTTTTTGTTTGCAAGCAAGCAAGCAAGCCGGGTTTTCCCAAAGCTGAGGTATAAAAGGTCCATCTTGGAGGAAGCAACAAATGATGAGTAATTCTCCTCCAAAGAACATGAATATGTAATTGCTGATCTTCAAACCAAAATATGCAACATATTCCTAAGATCAGCCTCTTTGCCACAGGACTGGAACATAGCCAATGTAACACCAATTTTAAAAAAGGATCTATGGGGCACCTGGGAAATTACAGGCTGGTTAACTTAATGTCTGTTCTGGGTAAATTGGTTGAAAGCATTATTAAAGACAAAATTACTAAGCATACAGAAGGACAAGCCCTGCTGAAAAAATAATCAACAGGACTTCCTTTTAGAGTTCTTTAAGAGTGTCAATAAACATGTAGATTGGGCAATCTGGTGGACACCTTTACTTGGACTTCCAAAATGGTTTTTGATAAAGTCTATCACTAAAGATTCAGGAGCACGCTTAACAGTCATGGAATAAGAGTAAACGTTCTCTTATGGATCAGTAACCGGTTAAAGAATGGACTTAGCGGATAAAGTGGCAGTTACGGGAACTCTGGGGGAAAGTGACCACGTCATACTTGAGCTCTTGATTTTAAATGAAGCAAATGCTGAGTGCAGCCATACTTGTATTCTGGATTTCAGGAACGCTGATTTTAATAAACTCAGAACTATGGTAAATAAGGTCCCATGGCAAGTGACCCTAATGAGGAAAGGAGTCCAAGATGGGTGGGATTTTTAAAAAAGGAAATTTTAAAGGCACAATTACAAACAATTCCAACAAGGAAAAAAGATAGAAGACAACAGAAGAAACCAATGCGGCTCCACAAAAAGCTTAGGGATGACCTGAAAATAAAAAGGATACATATAGGAAGTGGAAGGAAGGCCAGGCTACACAAGAAGAGTACAAACAAGTAGTACAGAAATGCCGGAATGGTATCAGGAAGACTAAAGCTAAGAAGGAGCTGAGGCTAGCGAGGGATGCTAAAAGCAATAAAAAGGCTTTCTTCAGATACGTGAATAGTAAAAGACAGAGGAAAGAATTCGTGGTTCAACTGCTTCATGAGGATGGCAAATTGGCAACAGATGACAAAGAAAAGGCCAAAGTGCTTAATTCCTACTTTGGCTCAGTCTTCTCTCAAAAGCGGGTCTATGACACCCTCCCCCTTGGAAAAAGTGAAGTGCAAGTTGTCGAGGCAGGATTGCAGTTTGAGATTGATAAAAAATGGTCAAGGATCACCTAATTTCTTTGAATGAGTTCAAATCTCCAGGGCCCGACGAACTGCATCCTAGAGTAATAAAGGAGCTGGCAGAAGAACTCTCAGAACCACTGTCTATTATCTTTGCGAAATCACGGAAGACGGGTGAAATGCTGGACGACTGGAGGAGGGCTAATGTTGTCCCTATCTTCAAAAAGGGCAAAAAGGAGGAACCTGGAACTACAGACAAGTCGGTCTGATATTCATCCCTGGGAAAATTTTGGAGCAACTTGAAAGGTTGTTACACAGAGGAGGGCCAGGATCTCTTCTTGATCAACTCAGAATGCAGGACACGGAATAATGGGCTCAAGTTACAGGAAGCCAGATTCCAGCTGGACATCAGGAAAAACTTCCTGACCGTTAGAGCAATACAACAATGGAACCAATGACCTAGGGAGGTGGTGGGCTCTCCCACATTAGAGGCATTCAGGAGGCAGCTGGACAACCATCTGTCAGGGATGCTTTAAGATAGATTCCTGCAATGAGCAGGGGGTTGGACTTGATGGCCTTATAGGCCCCTTCCAACTCTTCTATGAAAGCCAGAGGTGTGAAATTACCCCAAATGCTTTGCTATTCTCTCACTTTCCCCAACTGCAGTTATGAGGTCAGACTTCTTTTATTGGGAGACTACAATTTTAAGAACTTGTTCCCAGGTGGAATATTTTTGTTGATGCACAAGTGTAAGTAGGAGGCTACAGACAGACTGATAAAAGGCTGCCGAGGACACCAGGTGGCCAAGGGCCTCTCCCTTTTGAATTGTCTTACATTGAATTCACCTCTGATTGACTGGTTTATTTAAAGTTTAGTAGGATATGTATGCTTATGTGTTAGTTTGGTCTGCTTATCTTTAGGTTTTGATTAATACTGATTACTGAATAACTCTGCGTGAATATTGTAACCGGGAGTTACATTATTATAAATGGGTTTCTAAATATTTAAGTCTTGAGCAACATTTCACCTTTTAGAATTTAAGATTTGTTAGTAACAGTGATTCTAGGTAAATAGTTCCATCTTAAAGTATATTAAAGGATTCCTTGATTTCTATGCCCTGATGTGCTGAACCTGGCAGGGCGGGAGGAGTGGCAAAGGCAATGATCATTTCCCTGCCCTCCATCTTTGGTGATTTTTGCTAGACAGGCGTTTTAGACCACCTAGTGAGGGCACTTTAGAGGGGGAGGGAAGGAGGTTTGGAAAGACTCAAGGCATTTCATATCCTGGCATCTCAGGTCTCCTCTCCCTCCCCATCCACTCACTGGAATGGCCCCTTTCCTCCTCCTCCTCCTCCTCCTCCTCCTCCTCCTCCTCCTCCTCCAAGGTTACTTTTCTGAGCTTAGAGGGCAGCTGATGTGGTTCTTTCCCCACCTGCTGCAAGGGGACAAGGGCAGGGGGACAGATCTCCAATCCCCCCATCCTAAGTTGGAGTGCTGTCCCGGACCTTAGAAGCATTTTTCAGTATGGATGATATGAGGAGTTTAATTAAAGTACAAAGTTACATATGCAATTAGTAAAAAGTTTTTAAAAGGTGATTTAGAAAGACATCTAGAAAAAGTGGGTAATAAGAATTGGCATATAACTACTAAAACTAGAGGCATAAAAGAAAAGGCTAAAGGCTCTAATCTTTTTACTTTTCTAAATGATCTCCTTGAAACCCTTACAGCAACAGCAAAGTGTTAATATCTGGATTGTACATCAACTCAATTTGGCAACTGCACAGAAAAGGAACCTTGATAGAGATATATAGTGATTTTTTAAAAATAATACTTCTAGGGATTTGGTTATGCAAATAGCTCAAGAAAATCCTAATTCAACAATTGATGAGGAAACTATTTCTTTGGTGATCTCTCACCAATCACACAGAAAAAAAAGAAAAGAGTTAATATTTCTAACTGTTAAGCTAGCTACTATTATTTATAAATGGAGTATTCCATCTAATGTTCAGATTTAGGCAGAAGTGGATACAGTAAAGACAACAGTAGCCGTCTTATTAATTTACATGAATTACAGATGGCAGAGGCAGAAACTTTGAATGAATAAACCCAAATAGTACAAATATAAGAAAAGCATCAGAGGTCACTAAGGTTCATGAAGAAGAGAATAGAGATGTGATTGGTAAAAGACTTTTGTTTAGAGAAAATAGTATTCAGAAACACTGCGGAAACTGAGCTTTCCAAGAACTTATTTCTGTTGAGAAGAGAATAATTACCCATGAATTACAGATTATCTAATACGAGTTTTTAACGTAACTGCCTTTGCTAATTCTTATCTCTAATATATACAGTATGGTGCAAAAGTCTTAGGCCACCCAAGAAAATTATGTTTAAAATTATTTATCTGTTATTATTATTATTATTATTATTTGTCCAAGCAAATTATTTATTTGCTTGGACAAAAACACTATATAACATTAGAATAAATACAAATAAACATTAATACAATAAAAAAGTAATAAGAAGTCCTTGTGTTTTCTTGTAAGACGGCTAGAAGAACGCAGGTTTGTTTCCCAAACCTCTCCTCAGCGATTCCGTGTACAGGTTTATTTCATGGATTGGATTTGTTAAATTCCACCACCAGCACACCTGATTCTACTTAATGAGGTATTAATTAATTGAACCAGATGTGCTGGTGGTGGAATTTAAAAATACAGTACATGAAATGAGGAGAGGTTTGGAAATGGCTAAGCTAATACAATTTGACAGACAGAAAAATCATAGCTTTGTATCAACGAAGCAATTCTCAATGAGCAATAGCCTACCTAACCAGATTTTTAAGATGAAGTGTTCAACCTGTCATAAAGAAATTTGAAGGAACTTTGCAGGTTGAATACAGAAAACGCAGTAGAAGACCCCAACAGCTGCATCTGATGAACAGTACTTAAAAGTTTCCACCTTGAGGGACAGAAGGAAATCCAGTGAAGTGCTTACTCAACGTCTGGCAGTCATGTGGCACCAAAGTACATATTCCAACCATGAGAAGTCTTACAAGAAATGGTCTTGCAGGGCATGTTGCAGCTAAGAAACCATTCTTAAGGAAAGGCAACAAGCAGAAGAGATTTCAGTATGCGAAAGACCATAAAACAAGGAGCAACAACCTGTGGCAGAAAGTCTTATGGAGCAATGAGTCCAAATTTGAAATCTTTGGTCCACAAAAACGGCAATATGTCAGAAGAAGGCTTGGCGAGTAGTACACGGATGCCTGTCTGCAGCTTTGTGTGAAACACAGTGGTGGCTCTGTCATGGCCTGGGGGTGCATTTTAGCTGGCATTGTAGGGGATCTGAAGGAGATCTACACTACGGCTTTATAGCGGTATTGAAGTGCACTAGTCACATGACACGTTCCATATACCGCTTTCATAGTGTTATTTCCTGCTTTTTATTCCACATTATCCAAAATACTGCAACAAATGTCATTGCGTGTCCTAAGAGATATAAATACACAAGAGGGATATAGTGTTACCATGATGGGATAGTAATGATTTGACACAAGGTGTAGATCTGGCCCTGGTCAAAATCAATGGAAATATATATAGTGCTGAGAAATATAAACAGATTTTGATTCCTCATGTTGTACCTTCAAGAAAACGACTGATTGGAAAAACAAATTTCCTTTCAGCATGATAATGATCCCAAACACTCAGCAAACACGACTGAGGCAGACTTAAAGCAAAAGTCTGGCGATGGAACACTCACAGTATTAGATTGGCCACCTCAGAGCCCCAGACCTCAACATAATTGAAGCTGTGTGAGATCACTTGGACAGGGAAAAGAACAAAAAGCAGCCAAAGTTAAGAGAAGAGTTATGCCAAATCCTGCAAGAAGCGTGAAAAAATTACAATTTACCACAGGACTACTAGAAAAAAATTACACTACGATCTATCAAAGTGAATTGCTTCAGTTTTGCAGGCTTAGGGAGGTCACACAAAATACTGACTAGTTCTCAAAATACAAGAAGTTTCTGTCCCTTTTCACTGTATTAATGTTTCTTTGCGTTTACATCAATGTTCCATAGCATTCACCACCGGAACAAAAAAAACTTATTGCTCAGATAAATGGCTTTAATTTGCATTTTTCAGAGTATCCTAAGATTTTTGAACAATACTATAATATTACTGTTTATTTGGAAATGATTAAAATTCAAAATTTAAGTTTAAATATAAATCAACTCAAGGTCAAAAGAAGGAGAATTGTACAAGACCTAAAGCAGGGGCTGCGGAAACTCAGACCTGGGAGCCAAATCTGTCCCACCTGGAGTCCCCTTCTGGCCATCAGAGTTCCCCAGATAGCCATATGCCTTCTTCCTCCAACACCACCATGACCCTTTCTCCAACCAGGTGGTTTCCCAGCTTTTGTGCAGCCCCCCCTCCCCCCTCCATTTTAAAAGGTTGAAATGATTTTTCTAGCGCCAGTGACAGGCAATCAGAGCTTTGAGATAAAAGAGGGCATTTTTTGTAATTTTGGCCCAGCCCATTATTTTGCTTTCATCCCTGCCACCACTGGAATGCAGCACCAAGAGCTTCTTCGAAATGGAATTGAGCTCTCAGGCTGAACCCTAACCCTGCCCTAAAGAGGGTAAATAAATATATATATATACACACACACACACACAAAAGAACTCACATTAAGAAACAAAACTCAAACGTTTTGCTTAGTGTAAAACTGGAACAACCTTTTTTCATTTCCTTATACTGAGAAAAAGGATCGCAATTTTTACAAGACCCTCAGTGCAGCTGAATTTAGAGGAACAGGTAAAGAATGGAAATGGATGTTTTCTGATCCTTAAGGAGCAGATAGGAAGTTGGAAATATTAATAAAGATCTACGCACCAAATCAAGCCTAAATTCTTTTTATGGACAATAAGTTAAGAAACTGTAGCAATCTCCCAACTGTTAGATATATTAGGAGGTGGTTTCAATGGCATTTCAAACCCTGCTTTGGACAGATGGCAGGGTTCAATTCTAAGCCAAAATTTATTACCAGTTGCTTTCTCTAAAGGATGTGAAATCTTAAATTAACTGATGCTTGGTAATTTTATAATCCAGATAAAAGGGACTGTCCTTTCACACCCACCCCACACACATTTCTTCATCAATCTTATTCAAAAATAAACTTTTTGTCTCTCCTCATAGAAACAGGAATAGATCAGAGAACATCACCCTAAGCATGTTTCAGTATCTATTATGTCAGTTTACCTTATAGAAGGCCTAAAAATGGTAACTGAATGCTTATTATTTTTCTGTTGATGAATGCACATTATTGTATATAGGACCAATTAAAGTACTTCTTTGAAACTAATTCTGTATAGGACACAAATTGGGCCTGGGATACCGCAGATGTCTATATTCAGGATTGTTGTACAAGAATTCCCTTTGCTTTGCGAAAGCAGATAAAAAGTATAGGAAAGATCTATTTGTAAGTATAGGAAAGATATAGGAAAGGTCTGTTTGTGAGTTAGAAAATAAACACAAAGGAAGTCCAAATGCAAAACTGTTGGAGGGTATTAATTATCAAAGAAGATTGCTAGAAATTAAAGATATTTTGATGCTGTCTCTGAGATTTACAAAACAAACATTTGTTGAAAAGAGCAATAGGGCATATAAACTTTTAAGGTAAAAGAGGAATAATCTGAAAGCGAAATATGCTCAATATATTTGCAAGTACTCCACAAAATATGCACAAAATAATTAGGTGATTAAAATCTTTCTTTCTTTTTATAATGAATTATATAACATTGAAAAAAGTAGGATCCCATTTAAACCAGCTCAATCTCCCCAAAATTGTATTCTGAATACGGAGAATTCTTAAATGCATGTTTTACTGTACAAGATGTTCAAGCCCGGAATTTGCAAAATCATCAGCATTGGATAGATTACTAGCAAAATACTTGATTTATAGTTGTTTAGAATTACTTGAGCATCTATGTCAATGGGTAGTGTCCAATGCTAGTTCTATGCAGAACAGAAATACTGAAATTAATGGAACTTATGTTAGTTATGACTAATATAAGTCCCATTTATTTCAGTGGGTCTATTCCACACAGGACTAACATTGGATATTACCCAATATGCTTCATTTTGCATTTGTGATATTAAGGTGTGTAATGCTTTGTATATTTGCATTATTATCATCATCATCATCACCATCATCATCTCTTTTCTCACTCATGGTGGTTTTTCTAGATGAACACAATGGGCTTTGCCAAGTCATGCTGTCTTTTACTGATTCACAAATCTCCTGACTATTGGATATGTTTTAAGCATTACTGCTTTCTGGATGTTGGTGTGGATGTATTTTGGTAGGCCCAGTTTCTTAAGATTTTCTATTAAAAAAAATGATGTGATACCAGTGACTGATGTGACTAATGGAATAACACCAACACCAACAATTTTAAAAAGAAAGCCACTGGCATTCCTGAAGTTGCTGAAGGAAGGAATTTAGTGGCTTATTTGGTTGATTTATGTCTATTATAGAGTGACAGCATATCACAATGCATTTTATCCATCTGGACAGAACATTTTGATTATATTTCAAAAGTCTAGTTGTACAGATTTTTTAAAATAGTAGTATGAGCTAACACTTATATTGATGTTGATAACCATCAACGTTGAAGAAAAAAGGAGACATTTATGACAGATACATTAGTTAAAAGAAAAATTTCAATATACATGGGCTCAACTAATAGGTGGAAAACATTTTGCAGAATAAAATTCTCCACTTTTAGAAATGCATTGTTTCATAAAATTAATTAGTAATAACAAGTCAGGTTCTGCAACTACAGTGAATATAATGACTCGCATGCCATACCAACCCAATGGTTGTCTTTTGAGACAATCCATGGTGGATTAGCATGTTGTCCAAACCAGGACAGGTTTTATCAGGGTGGGTTGTTTTTCCCAAACAACTCCCCCTGATAACCCATGGTATGTTATAGAGGTTGTTTTACCCACGATGGGTTGACAGGTCATCCGAACATGAACTTGCCAATCCATTGGTGAGCTGTTTGGCCAGATCGTCAGCACTTTCCCCACCTATCAAGATCACCCAGTTAACCAAGGACCCGAAGGGATTTAAACTAACACAGACCTCTGAGATGACAGATGGAGCTGGCTGGAAGACCAAGGTGGGAAGGGGTAAACAACCAACACACTGTGGGTGGTACACTCAATCGTCTGGCGGGCTTGTCACCCACAATGGGTTGGCGTGTCATGCAAACACACCCACTATAAGTCAACTCTAAAATCAAAGTTATAACTAACGTTTTTATAGTATTAGCTAATAATTTTCTGTGACTTCTCCTAATTTATCTGATGGATTTTTGAAACTGTCTTTCAGGATAAATTAGAAATCTAATGTAAGAAAAATGTACTATTAAGTTGTCATGTTAAAATATTTACAGGTATTCCAATTAAATTAATTTCCAAGTAAAGCTTTGAATTGGCTTGAATATAATATTTAAGCCACGCTGTGCACTTTACTAATTTCCCTCCACCCAATTAAATATTTCAGTTCAGCTACTGTTGGCCACTGGAAAAATATATCAGAAATATAAAACAAGTAAAATTAACATGGCATTCATCTACTAATCAAAAGTAAAAGGCCAAACGTTAAATCTCAGATCTCCATTGTTTTTATTCAGACAGCCCTACCCTGCCCCGTTTCAATATTTTCCAGAACACCCTCATTACTGATAAGCTTTTTCATTTAAATTAATTTTAAGATACAAATAAGTGTGTGTGTGTGTTTATGTGTGATGACAGATTTTAATAGATTTAAAGCACAATCCTATGCATGATTACTTGGAAATAACTCCCATTGCATTCAATGGGGCTTACTCCCAAATAAGAATACTAAAATACAGGCTTAGACTGTTTTCATTCTAAAGTAGAAGTTTCAAATGTGGCATGTTTGTTTACTTATATTTTTAATTGTATTTTTATACTCGCAACTGTATTCTCGTTATTTTAAAAGGATGGTCAATTCATAGAAATATACATTAAAGCAAGCCCTTTTCTTTTGTATGCTAATTACCTTATGTATCATAAAAGAACTCAGTTCATGTTGAGGAAGCTGATTCACCAATTCTGCACCTTCTGGCAGAGCCGGCACTGACTTCATGTAGCATTGCGAGCTCACTAGTGAGATATACCAGTCCTTTCAAGAAAATGATAGACATTAACTACATATGCTTACAACAAAATAGTGAAAAATACATGAAGTGTCTTGCTTCATATCAAGCATTCGGCTATGGGGTGGTATATAAGTGTAATAAATAATAATAAAAGGTATTCTACACCAGAAAGCTTACACTTCCCTGTAGTCTATATCAGTTATTTCTAGAACAGAAGTTCAAAAACAAACAAACCTGCAATTAATTAACACCAGTGTTCCAGCAAATCTGAGCTACTGGAAAACATAGGAAGTTACGACCCATATATACTGTAGCGATCCATACAAACATCTTCCCTTTAATGGTTCAATAAGAGGCTTGTGTGGAAGTGCAATGAAGCTAATGTACACACTGCAGTACATATGAGTGCTACTGGCAAGGTAGTGCTTACCTCATACTGTCATTCTAAATTATTGGGGAGGGGATTGTCCCCAACTATTTAACATATTTTCATGCATCTAGGGCCCAGGCTGGCTTACCACAAACCTTTTAAGCAGACCAGCAGGAGCCTCAGATGCCAGGATGAGGACAGCAGGCAGTGGGGTTAGTTCTGTATCCCCTCCAGATAGGCCTATTATCTTGCTGAAAAAACACTTTCACCAGTCACATTGAGCACTGTGACACAATGGCTGGTTTCGGGCAACACTTTGGTCAATGGTGGGTTGAGTAGCCAACTCACAGTTGGTTATTTTGTGGATACTCCTCACACAACAAATTCCTATACAACTGTGGTTGGTTGGAGCTGGCGTTGAGTGGACTAATAGTCAACCCGGCATTTGACTGACCCAGCCCCTGCCCCTCTCCCCTCCCTCGGTCCTCTTGGTGCTATCCCAGCAGCCTCTGCAAGTTGTGCCAGTTGTAGCAGAGTGGCAGCAGCCGCTTCGGTCGCTCTTGCCGCCTACCTCTATGGGCTTGTGTTTTAACCCACTCACCGCACGCCATTAACCCACTCACCCCTCCACACACCACTTTAAACAACTGGCTTGGAGCTAAACAACTTGCAAGCCAGTTGTTTCTCTCAGTTGCTTATTTGGGCAGAATAGCATACCGTCAGTAGTTTGTGAGCGGCGTGTTACCCTCCACACAACACAATAAGCAACACAACTAACTGTTCCCCCCCCCCCACTCAATTGCTTAATGTGTTGTCCGAATGCAGCCAATGTTATAATGCTTTGGTGACACTTTAAAAAGCTGAGTGTAGATAAACCCTCAGTAACAAGCACCAGCAAGGTTCTCCTTCAGTCAGGAACTGCAGTCAGAAATGGGTTCATGCGCATGCTCCTCTGTCAGAAGGAAAAGGGCTTTCTCAGTAGCAGCAACCATGATGTCAGTAATCCCAGTAGGGCCTGTAGTGAACAAAGCACCACATCCTCTGCTACAGCACAAGAAACAAAACAGACACGAAGAGACATGAAGAGTGATTGGTGGATCGAGATGGGTGTGTAGAAGGTTATGCTTACGGGGAGAAAACCAAGAGAAAGCAATACTAGAGTACTCGCTTCTGCAGGTGAGCAAAAGGCATGACTGCAATGGTAGAGGGTCAGGAGTCTCTGGGTCTGCTGACCTCACTTAGCAGGTAAGCAACAGACATGGTGTGCCAGTCTGGCTAGGGTGCCTGCTTGTCTGATGACAGGTACACCAATCCCTTGATTGAAACTACAGAAGCTCCAACGATCTAGATGTCACAGGAAAGATGAAAGTAAGATTTCTTTGTATTCTCCTAGTGTCAGGGAACAGTTTCAGCACCGCAATGGGCCTTGTAGTTTGTAGCCAAGATTTAATTAGCGGTCGTCTGGAAGTGTTTGGGTCTATTTGGCCTGTGGAATGTCAGAATCTGTGCGAGCTTCTCTCTATCAGTGTTCTCAGAGCACAGCGGGGAGTGGGGAGTCGCTCTACTTCCCCCCACTGGCCATCTATGAAGTTGACCTTGGTAAGCAGACCTGTAGCTCTCTGTGAGAACATGACAGAGGAGGGTGGGTGTTTGCAGAAATATCATACAGATGGAAGCATCATCCTGTCAAGTGGTCCAGAGGAGCATATCCCTTTTATGTTGATACAAAGGTGAGGAACTTTTGCTAGAGAGCTTCAGCTATAGGGTGGTATAAAAATGTAATCAATCAACCAATCAATCTGCATTGCCCAAAGCCTTCGCTGTTTGGATCCCTCATCGTCTGGGTCTCTGGAGGCACTTCGGCACATAGACTCTCCTAATTGGAACTTCGGTTTGCTAAGGACTTGCCACGAAATGTAGGCTTTTCATAGGTTTGAACTGTGGATTTTATGTCTTTGTTTGTTGTCAGCTCAGTGCACCAGCAGACTGGGTTTGTTGTGCCTGGACTCCTGCAGCGTGGAGATCCAATTGCAAAAGTGGTAGCTCTGAACTCCTTGTGTCTGTGAGTTTACTCCTTCCTTGGACTTGATAGGCCTCGACCATGTAGCCTGGAGTTACCAACCAAAGATTCAAAGTTGATCTAAGTCTCTATGGGTGTGGTTTTGTTTAGGCACTTTGACAAGAATTTGCCCCTTTGATTGCCTGAGGGATCATGTCAGGAATCTTGTCCATTCCTTGTCCGGGTTTGGAACTCATGTATGGATTAACTCTTCCCTTGTATTTGGAACTATGGAGATGGTGACTGGGAAGCCATGTTGATGAGGATCTCAGTAACGGTTGTAGTGATTAGCTTTTGAGTGTTCTGGAATTTCTTAGAGCCTATAGCTACTGACTATCAGCTCTATGAGTTCTGAAGTGTGCAGTCATTAAGCTTTTGCTGTGTGATTTCCTGCAATAAAGAAGTCTCACTGATTTGGGTGGCCCATGTCAGTTTGCCAGAATGTGTGCTTGCCTGAGGAACTGGCAAACCTGACAGCTGGAGACCAAAGTGCCCTCAGCAAGTTGAGTGTGGTGCACAGGTTGTGCTCCAGTACATGATAAGACAGGTGGGGTGGGGGAACCACAAACCAGTCATCTAGGCATGGGAATAGAGTCACTTTTAAGAGCCTCAGGTGCACAGCTGCCAGAGCCATATATTCAGTAAAGAGCCTTGGGACACTGGTGACGCAGAAACGTATCACTTTGAATTGAAACATGCAACGGCCTCGTGGAAACTGGAAGAAGTGGTGACAAGTTGGTCAGCTAGAAACATGAAGATTTGTGTCTCTAGGATGTATAGCAGTGACTCAACCATCCTGCCAGAGGAGAGGAAATAGAGTTGAGTGTTCTCACGTAAGACCTCTTCAACTGAATGGACAGGTTAATCCCTCTGAGACTGAATATGGGTTGCAAACCTTCACCTCTCTTGCGCACTGTGAAATACGATGGGGAAAACACCCCATGTACAATAGGCTTGATACTGCCTGGACAGAAGTGTTCTTATCTCCTCCTGAAGAGCCAGAGATGAATTTTGGAATGTAATACCCCAATGGGGGTGGTAAGAAAAGAGAGGTAAATTCTTTGGCATAGGCCAGGTGTACAATGGTAAGAATCCAGGAGTCCATGGCGATGTTTTCCCAAGTGTGGAGGGACAAAACTTGTCACTGAAAGGCGGGTTATCACAAATAGGCAGGCAGGCGTGATTGGTCACTAAGTCAAAGGCTCGGCTTAGATATTTCAGTCCTTGAAATCTTTGAGAGATTTGAAATCCAGGATGGCCCTCTGGTCTCCGTTCTTCTTGGACACAGTGAAGAATACTGAGAGAATGCTGAAGTACCTGTCTTGCAGTGGTACATTACCATCATCTCCACCTCTACTAGGTGACTGATGGTGTCCAGTGGACACAGATGCGTCTCTCCTAACGTTAGTATCCAACAGGGGCCTTGCACTGGTGCCCAAGGCCAACTGGCTGCAGGGCATGCTTGGCAGGTGTGAGAATGCAATCGCCCAAATGAGTGGAAATCCTTGTTTTCTGGAAGGGGCAGGTTATGCTCCTGTCAGAAACGAGCGTTTCTGTTCGTTTCAGCAATTGCTTCAGGAAACCTGATATCATGCCTGTCTGTCTGTGGTAGGTGCTATCCATGTGGGAGCCTCCGCTGGATGGCCTGCGGCACCAGTATAAAGTCCTCATCGGATACTACTGTAAGTTTGGAGTACATGGGTAGACCTTGCTCGCTGTTTCTCTCACTCATCAAATTGTGGAGGCTTACTTCCAGTTAAGAGGAACGTTTTACAATTCCTTCCCTCTCAAACTGGTAGCAGCCTGGCTTCAATTGAGCTATTCTGCCTATCACAGGCTTGTGAATTGCCCTTAGTAGCCAGTGACTGAAGTTCCTTTTTGTAGCCCCTTGTCTACACCATGAGATTATCTAGAAAAAGGGTGGGGACCAAAAGGAATGTACAGCCCATTTCTGTGATTATGCTCCTCCAGATGGCATGCCTGTCTTTTGGTCCCCATCACTATGTCCTTCCTTAATTCAATGAACACTTCACTTTGAGAAAGGGAGATGGGGGTGGGTTATACCCTGATATGGCACAATGGTTGCATCTGGCCATGACAGCTGAAGCCACAGTCCTGGTGGAATCTAGGCTAATTGTTGGCTATAGGGGAGTTCAGGATGGCTAGTATGTTTGGGAGTCACAAGCTTTCTTCAGTTTGGTCTTCTCCAAGGTGTGTATGCTCAGAGTATATCTCCTCTAGGAGTTTGCAGGTCCACCATATGGATAAGCTCCAAGTAGTTCCTTCTGGCTGGAACTCTCTCCCACATATGCATTATAGGAGGATGTTGCCTCAGCAGATAGCTAGAGCCAACTGAAGTCTTATACAGGCTGACAATACCTGTATTGTGGTCAGCTCCACCCCTCCTGGAGGAGCTGACTGGATTGTTGAATGGCTCTTGCCTGATTTTATAGCCTGAGGCTTGTGAGGCTGAGGAGATGGTGGTTCTGTAGGTATATCTGAGGGTTGTGAATAAGGCACTGATTCTGATTGTCCTATCCCCAGGGAAGCAGTTGTGCCTTGCCATCACCAGAATCCTCCGCTGCACACAGGAAGCCCTGAGGGCTGATAGTTATTTCCCTTTAAAGAAAATTTACCTCATGGAAACGTGGTTATCAACAGAGCATTAGTTATCCAAGGATTCAGGTAAGCCATCTTGTTCTCTTGAGTCTTTTCACCCTTGTCTATGAAGCAAACACATTCCCCATTCGCATGGAAAACACTGTTGCCAGCAAGCATGGTGGAGATGGTGCTAAGTCAATCACTCTACAGAAAAAGCCCATCTTTTCCTAAATCAAAAAGCATTTTTTTAATCTCTTGTATCTTTATAACCTAAAGCAGACCAGAACTGCATCAACAAAGATCGCTGTAAGGTTTCAGAATTAACATACTGAAGATTAAAGACAAGAACTCACCCATTTTTGACTGCTTTTCCATCAAAGGGACAAAAGAAAAGTAAGACCAGTTTTCCCTAAACCAACCAAATAAAAGTACGATAAACAAGCCTTCAGAAAAACAGAACCTCTAGAGTTTGTCCTCATTTAGAATAGTGTGTTCAGCTTTGAGCACCACATTTGGATATGCATTTGCCAATGAAGATGAATTGGAAATGAATGATGCTCACTTCTAGGGTCACTCATTTCAATCTCTCTCTTTCTCTCTCTCTCTCTCTCTCTCTCTCTCTCTCTCTCTCTTCCAAGTACTTCTGAATACTCTCATTCCATAGCATAGGAGCAGAAATTATGAAACTGCTATGCAAAACCATAGTTTTCAACATCATAGCCACAAATGCATGATTTTGCCCAAATATATATATCTGTTTAACAAGTTTATCAGACTGAAGAGAGCTATTTGTACATTGAAAAAAAACAATGACAGTTATATTAAACCAAAACTTGCTGTATACACAACAACAAGATGGAGTTAGATGTGATTTTTTAAAAACACATCCTTACTTTATCTGGAATTACAGTTTCTACAGCAGGATGATTCTCCCCATCCAGTGGATGTGCAGTAATCAAAGATGATAAGCTCACTGTTTCTGGGGCCACAGTAAAACGAAACCTATCCAAGAGTGAGTAAAGTCTTTGATGTCTGAAAATAATAAAACAGATGCACAGTTAGATCATATAGTCCAGGAGAGATTAAAAACATTCTGGCAATATTTTCAGTGGATAAAAGTGATAAATTAAGTCCAACATTTTATTTATTTATTATTTATTTATTTATTTATTACATTTGTATACCACCCCATAGCCAAAGCTCTCTGGGCGGTTTACATAGGATTAAAAACAATTAAAAACAATATACAAAAATTAAAACAGCAAAAACATACAACATACACACAATCTGTACATTTAAAAACCACTACAACACTTCAAAAAAGCTACAAAAACAAAACAAAACAAACCCAGGCTCCTCAGATATTGCCAAATGCAATATCATGGATGATTTTTAAAGAACAGATTATGTTATGTTATTTTTGTTTATTTTTATTGTGCATTAAATCATAAGTATACATCCAACAAAATACATCAATATAATAGAAAATATAACTAAAGGAAAAGAGAAATAACTACGGCAGCCATTCTCTTCATTTACAAAGGAAAAGAGAAAAACAACAGTCATGCGAAATTTGGAGCCAAAGATATGAATTATGTCCATGGGATGTCTAGCTTCACAGAATAAACCATAGCAGGTCAGTTTAATCATAGACTTCTCCAAATAAATTTATACTTAGAAGGCATTTGCTATCCATGTGATTGTCGAGTCAGATATGTGATAAAGTGCCACCAGGTTGCTGTAAAATCTGATAGTTCAACCTCACCCCGGAAGCACATCTACATAACTTTCTTAAACCATAAACCTATGGAGTAGCAGGACACATTTTTCCAACCTTGAGCAATGACCAGTCGAGCAGCAATTAAGAGGTAGATCACTAGGGATTTACAGAAAAGATTTGAATTAGGCCCCTCAAACAATGATAATAAACACAATTGGTGAGGATAATTCTATACGTTGATCTGTGATCATACTAATCTTGTCAAGATTTTTTCCCCAAATCTTCGGGCATGGGGTGTAACTCCACCACATGTGTCAGTACGTCCCCCTTGCCTGGCAGCCTCACAAAAAGGCATTGTTGCCCAATCTAGTAATACAAGTACCACCTCTGAATTACTTTTAAAGAGTTCTCACAGATATGTGCCGATACTGAATGAAATGGGAGGGAAGACCAGGGACTGGACCATTTGACAGGGTCAATCTCTGTGCCCAAGTCAGATTCCCAAATATTTTTCAGACTTCTAAGGGGTAAAAAATTGAAGGTTTAAAAGTAATGAATAAATGTAAGATACTATACCCTTAGAAGTATTGGAGTAAGTTGAAAGTAAAAGTTCAAAGGTTCTCAAGTTTCTGCTACCTCTTTCCCTAACCTCAGGGTCTTTCAAGACTCTGTTTATTTGTTGCTTATGCAGCCAAGTGAGCCCTGAGAGTCTTGCAGTTTTTCATTTATTTGTTGTTCGGTTAATAATTTGCCCTGTGAGTGAAAATTCCATAAGCACCCTAATCTTGCCCTAGCCAAAATACTAAGTGTGGCAGTTTTCTCTAAATTATGAAATTGTTGAAGGATTAGGGGTGACAGGCAAGAGATTAGCTTGCTGTTCCATCTTTGCTATGCTTCCAATGTACATCCAGTAAAGACATTTGGTATGGAGGCTCAAGTCGACCATTGCATTGGTTTGAAAAGATGTCCTACTAAAGAAGGTGAGAATGCTCCCATTTCTATTGGTACCCAAAATTTACGTTCGTCATTTAAGATGAGTGGGAGTATTGGCGGCTGGCAGATTGGATACAGGTACATTTCATTTCCTTCTTCTTCCAATTCTTCCTCACTCTAAGGCACCTTTAGACCCAGATGCAATAATATATTGGGAAACAAAAATCTTCACTGTTTGGTGATTGTCAAATTCAGCTAATTAATTGTTAAATTTCACTTTTAATTGTGTTGTATTTTGTTAATTTGCTATGTGGGTATTGCTTTAGTTGCGGTATTGTAGAGAAAAATGTGTACAGCAAAGAAGATCTGGTGATGCCCTGCTGCATCAGGGAACTTGGAGAATATGAACCAAGACTCTCCTTGCTCCTAGGCAATGATACAAAATAAATGTCATCTATGACCTCATTACAGATGAGGAGGCCAACCTGGCATGCTTCTATTAAGTAGTCGTCAAATAGAGTCTGCCATCTGGAACAAAACCTGCCTGGTCTGGGTGGATAGAAGATGCAATATATCTATTAAACCTCACTGCTAACAGAGCTGTACACAACTTCTGATCTTGATTGAGGAGTGAGGTAGGTCGATAGGACCACCTTTTCAGGATCTTTCCCTGGCTTAGGAATAGCTACTATCTTAGTCCTCAACCAAGATTCAGGGATATCCCCTTCCTCCCAAATTTCATTTTGTAGTTAAGTGAAGGGTCAGTTGTTCCTTAATTTTTTTGTAGAAATTTGTGGGAAATCCATCCAGCCCAGGCGATTTGAGTGGTGTAAGTCTAGAAATAACAAATTCTAACTCTTCAGGAGTAATTCTGCTATTCAATAATGTCCTAAATTCATCTGAAACAGGGTGAATGTCTACCCTGTCTAACAACACCTCCACACTTGCCTGTGGGGGAGAACTTGAAATATAGACTCATAATACTTAGCAAATAGACAGCAAATTGCATCTGAGACTACTGTTCAATCTCCTTCTTCAGATTTTAAAAAGAAGACCTTTCGTTTGGTCCGTTTACATTTCAGTGCATTAGCTCATAATCTTGAATTTTTATTGCCATATTCATGGAATTTCTTCCCTAAATATATTAATGTTTGGGATGTTGCCTCTACTTCCATTGCTTCCAGAGATTTACATTTAATTAGCAGTATTCGGTAGATCCTATGGGATCCTGTAGCTTAATATTTATGTTCTAAATGAGCTATCCATTCCTGGAGCTGGGCCTTGAGGGGGGCAGACACCTTTTAGGTTTCACTAATTCGTCAATGGCTGTTCCCCTCAGGACAGCCTTCATTGCATCCCAAATAACTGGAATAGATGGGCCACTACCATAGTTCACTTTAAAATGCTTAAGGCTTTTATATTTATCATCACTGGTGCATGATCTGATACCTTTCTTGGCTCGATTTTACCATCCACTAAGCCCTCCCTCAGAGAGTCATCTAAGAATACATCATCTATCCTTGTGAGGGACCCAAACTGGGGTGAGCAGAATGTTAACCCTGGCTCTCTTGGGGACCATTTCCTCCATGCACTTCTCAAATTATAAGTTTCCTGGAGTTCTGTGAATCAATATTCTCGTTCAGGTGATATCGGGGGCCCTCTGCCTCTTCTATCCAGTCCTTCCCGATGTGATATGTTCCAATTGCCTCCTACAAGCACCTCCCCCCCTTGAAATTCTCTATGAGGGAGAGGGTGTGTGCAAGAAGTACCACTGATGGAAGTTTGGCCCATATAGGGAGGAGGCTCTAGGTAGCACTTTAGGTCCTAATTCCCCTTTCAGGAAGACCTATCATCCCTCAGATGTCATCCTTACCCTTCGATTTTTTAAAAGGGAAGGATGCTTCAAACAAAATAGCTACTCCACGTGATCTTTGGTTCCCCAGGGCAAGAATCTGTTCATGAAAGTACTGATGCCCCAGGAGATGCCCCGTTTTTAATTCATGGTGCATCTCCTGGAGGCATATAACATCTGGGCAAAATCTTTGAATCGCATCTGAGACCCTCCGTCTCTTTATAGGATCCCCCAGACCTCGTACATTCCAAGACATGAGGGTGATGTCAGACCCTACTTTGTCACCCATATGAGACGAATACATTCAATTTGAAAAAGCCAATGTGTGGGTGGGGGCTAGAAGATGACAGTGGCCCGACATGGGCCCAGGCCCTCCCAGCTGGGTACTGTGTTAGTGAACAGGCGAGGGAAAGTGGGCGGGGGGGGGGGGAGCAGAGTAGCTGTAGTCTACAAAGACAACCTTAAACTGACCAGATTTCCTGTCTGAATCACACTGAGTGTGTGTACCTAAGTCTGAAGACCAGGGATAGACTGGGGATTCTGTTAGTGTACTGGTCACCCCACTGCCTATTAGACTCCCTGGCCGAGCTCACAGAACTGGTCTTGGAGTTGGTGTTGGAGTCGCCCAGGCTTTTGGTCCTGGGCGACTTCAACATCCCATTCAAGTCCAGTTTGTCAGGTGCAGCTCGGGAGTTCATGGCATCCATGATAAACATGGGCCTATCCCAGCTGGTCTCTGGACCTACACATTCAGTGAGTCATACCCTCGATGCTGTTTTCAGTTCTGAACAGATGGATATATGGTACCACAAGGTGCCATCCTATCCCCAATGCTATTTCACATCTACATGAAACCATTGGGAGAGATAATACGGAGGCATGGGGCTGGGTGCTATTGGTATGCCGATGACACCCAAATATATTTTTCTATGCCCTCAATAACAGCATCAGCTAAGGATAGTGTGTCTCCTCTGAATGAATGCCTGGAGGCGGTAATGGGTTGGATGAGGAAAAACAAACTGAAGCTGAATCCAGATAAGACAGAGATGCTTGCTGTCAAGGGCCCTGATCTGTGTTTGGAGGTGTATCAACCAGTTCTGGATGGGGCTACACTCCCCCTGAAAGACTGTGTTCACAGCTTGGGGGTGCTTCTGGATCCGTTGCTCCAAATGACAGCCCAGAAAAATGCGACAGCCAGGAGTGCCTACTATCAGCTTCGGCTGTTGCACGCTGGTAACCTTGAGGCTTGACTTCTGCAATGCACTGTACGTAGGGCTACCATTGTATCTAGTTCGAAAACTTCAATTAGTTTAAATTATGGCAGCCAGGTTGGTTACCGGTACATCTTGGGGTGACCATATTACACCAACATCAAAATCACTCCACTGGCTGACAACTGGTTTACGGGCAAAGTACAAAGTGTTGGTCATTACCTTTAAAGCCCTACATGGTTTGGGTCCAGGTTACCTGCAGGATCGCCTTCTCCCATACAATCCGCCCCACACACTCAGGTTCTCTGGGGAGAACATACTTCCTCCGCCAAAACTAGGCTGACAACTGTTACCCAGAGGACTTTTTCTTCTGTCACCCCCAGACTGTGGAATGGCCTGCTGGAGGAGATTCGTCAACTTAACACTCTTTCTGAGTTTAAGACAGCTATAAAGACTAGTCTCTTCCGGCAAGACTACCCAGATGAATTTTAAACCTAAGAATTTTAAGATGTCCTGATTGTTATTTTGATATTGTATTGGTTTTATACGCTCTTTTAATTAATTTTATGTATTTGATTTATATTGTATTGTTGTTCTAATGTAGTTCCCCAACTCAATCCAAAGGGAGAGATGGGTAATAAATAAATATATTATTATTATTATTAGTGCAGCTTCTGTTTTTGTAGATGCTTAGTTCCCTCCACATTCACTGTCAGTCAGAACGGAAATCCCCAGCGGTAAGCAACCTTGGCTTCTTGGAGTATCGCTGCAGCTGGGCGAGGAAATTGGCAGCGGCGAAGTGTATCTCCACTAAGTTCATGTAGGGCTAAATTCTTGTGTTCTCTTGGTTGGCAAGTCTTTTCAAACTCCCAGTTTGTTTCAGGAATTCTTCCTTAGTTGAATAATAAGTAAAGCAAAGAACCACATCCCTCGGTTTAACTGCATTCATGTTCTTTGGGTATAGGGATCACAGGGGATGTTCTATACCGTGAGATGAGACTGGCTAGTCAGGGAATATTTCAGTCCACCATGAGAGAAGCGATACTCTCATGTCGGATCCTTCCGAGTCCTCCGGGAGGCCACGTAAACTAATATTTCAGCGTTTCCCACAATCCACCAAATCAGACAAGTGCATTTGTATATCCAAAGTAGTTTTCTGCAGTCTGTAAATTACTTCTGTTCGATTTAAACCAAGTTCCATTGCTTCTGTAGCAGTCATCTCAACCTCCTTCAATCTAGTGTCCAAAGCTGCGAGTTTAGCTTCAAAAGGTTTAAGGGTCGCTTTCAACTCCTCTGACAGATCCTTTCTTTGTTGTGTAAATTGTGCTGTAAACTCCCTTTGAATGAGGGAGGTAATGTCTGCTTAGTTGCCATCTTCAGTAGCTCTTCTTGTAGGTTAGTGTCCACACCAGTTGGTGTCTTAAGTTTGTTTTGGTAAAAAATAATCCCTTAGAGTACATTCTCTCACTAGCAGGATTCCTGAGGTTGTCAATAATAATAATAACAATAATAATAATAATAATTTTATTTCTTTCTTTCTTACCCGCCTCTCCCTCTGGGTCGAGGCAGGGAACAACAATAAATATAAATACGAAGACCATAAAATAGATAAAACATTAGAAACAAATAAAACTAATACATTATTAAAAACATCTTAAAGTTCAACTAGGTAGGCCTGTCGGAAGAGGTCAGAGATTAATGGGAGCTTATTTCAAAACCCGTAAATTCATGATTGTCTGGGGGTAAAGGTTTAAATGAATGGAACCTCCATAAGCAGAGATAAAACCTTATGCGTCCATTTGCTCACAAGGCAAGCACCTCACCAATTTTTAAACAGATTATGTTTAAAAAATGGTGAGATATGTATTTTCCACAATCCTAGACCAGGTGTTGAAACACGCCTCCTTTTGAAAGACAACAAACTGCCTATGTGTGCCCTGAAGTTCTGTTCAAGAACTACGTAGAGGGGGGGGAGTGGCCTAACGGACATGGAGTAGAGTCGGAACTCTCTCGCTCTCGTTAAGAAGCGACCGAAATAATTATAAAATCCCTATTTTGGAGAGGATGGATTGTTGATTAAAGATTTGATATCGGGTCCGGAAGCTTTGCTGTATCTGTGAAGAAGGAAGCTGCTGGAAAGCTGCTGTATCAGCAGAGAGAAAAGCGAAACTAAAAACAGATCGGGAACCCTGGCAGGCGACCAGTGATGGTAATTAATGGATTTTAATTGGAAGAAGTAAGGCTGACTGATAAGACTGGAGGGAGAGACTGAAGTGATTATATGTGGGAAAAGAGACATTTACCCTCCAGCCGAAAGTGTTAGAAGCTGAAACGTATTTGTTTGATAAGAACAGAGAGGATATCTGAGGGTGGCAGCTAAGATTTAGGTGAGGGGTGCGGATTTATGAGTTTAGCTTTATGAAAAGAAAGCAAAAAGGTGAAAAGTCCACTGCCCCGCCTGGAGTAGGCTGTCGAAAGATCATCCGTCAGATAGGAACTGGCATCGGCTCACTAGAATCACTGGCATGGCGGACAAAGTGCAGCCTTCAGACAAAGCCGGAAAAATCTCTCCAAGTCATTCCGGAAGTTCTAAATCTGGAAGCAAACCAGGTGCAGTTCTTAAAGCGGCCAAAGAGAGTCAAGCAGGGACATCAGATGATTTAATGGACAATTTTCTGAAGGTGTTAGAGTTGGCCTTGCAGATGCAGGAGGAAAGATTAATGCAAAGAATTAAGGACTCACAGATTGAACTAATGACAGGCCTTCAAACTGTGGTGGAAAATATGGAGAATTTGGAGAAGGAGACTGGAAAGCTGAAGGAAGATAGCAAGCAGCAGGGGGAGCATTTGAAGGAGATGGACTTGCGTTTAATTGCCCTGGAAGATAGAGACAGGAGAGTGAACATTCGGATTAGATCTTTTGAAGAGCAAGAGGGGGAGAACCCTAAGGCTTTAAGAGACACAATTTTGGCATGGATTAAGGGAAGTGGAACCCCAGGAAACTTGGGAGACGGCTGATATCGAGAGGATCCACAGAGTGGGCTACAAGAAGAAGGGGATGCTCCCAAGGGATATAATTGTTAAATTTGCCAACTATTACAAGAAAGAAAAGTTAATGCAAGCAATTAGACGTCAAGGCCAGCCGATGCTACAAGCAACACCAATCGAGGTTTATCAGGATCTATGCCCTCAAACCGTGCAGTGGCGGAAAAGTGTTAGACTGTGTACAGTGGCTTTGCGGAAGAGGTCGATAACATATAGTTGGGGGTATCCAGTCTTTTTGAGATTTATGTGGAAAGGGAAACAACATAGAATAACATCATGTGAGCAAGGGATGGATCTTTTGGAGAAGCTGGGTTTAGTTGATCCCACAGATGTTGGAGAAACAAAGCAGGATGAAGGTGCTGTAGGAGGAAGTAGTCAATAAAGAAATATTAATGTAATAGGGATAAGAAGAGATTAGAAGGGAGGGGAGGGTCGGATTGTGCTCCGGGATTGTTGGGTTGCTTCTCCCCCCCCCTGAAGAGTTCTAAAAATATTTGGGGCCATTGCCCAGAAAGGTCTGGTGAGGAGGGGGTGAAGATGGGGGGTAAGTGTGGGGGGGAGGGTAAGGGAGGGGGGTATGTGTGTCACAGAGGGAGACCAATTTAGAGATTTGTGTGAAAGGAAGAGATGGAAAATAAATTAAGGGTTGCAACTTTAAATGTTAAAGGGCTAGGAACTGTTATAAAAAGGAAGAGAATAGAAATGTTATTAAAAAAGAAAAAGCAGATGTAATTTTTTTGCAGGAAACTCATCAAAAAAAGGAGGGTGTAAATGAGCTTCGGATGAGAGATGTGGGCATTTATGAAAAGTCTTTTGGTACTTCTAAAGCGAGGGGTGTAGCGATAATAATCTAAAAAAAATGTGGTATTACTATACAAAGGGTGAAGTAGGATGAAGTGGGAAGATTTCTGATAATTTTTTGCATGGTGGGGGAGGAGGAATATATATTGATTAATGTATATGCTCCAAATGGGAAACAAATGGAATTCTTCGATGAAGTCTTTAATGCGGTGGGAGAAGTGGGTAAAAAGAACATTGTGATGGCAGGTGATTTTAATATGGTACTAGATAAAGGGAAAGATAGGGATAATATATTAAGAGATCTTAAGAGTGGTGGGAAGACGGGGTTAAGCAAACTAATGGAGGGAAAAGAACTAATGGATGTTTGGAGAGTGTTAAAATATTATTATTATTATTAGTAGTAGTAGTAGTAGTAGTATTTATAACCCGCCTCTTCCTACGGATCGAGGCGGGGAACGCAATGCAAATACAAGCATAACAAAGTTTTTTAAAAAATTAAAAACAAGAGAAACACATCATTAAAACATTTAAAATTCATCCGGATAGGCCTGCCTATCCGGATGAAAGGAAATATACCTTCTGCTCACCTAGGTTTAAGAGTTATTCTAGGATTGATTTTATTTTTGTGTCAAAGAATATGATGTCTAAACTTATAGACTGTGCTATTGGGGTAATTAAGGTCACCGATCATGCATCAATGACAACGGATATTAAAACGAAGAAGAATTATAGACAAGCTAAGGGATGGAGAATGGATATAAGGTTATTAAATAATAAAAATATAGTGGGAAAAATAAAAAAAGAAATGCAGGAAATATGGGAGATCAATGAAACGGAGTCAAACTCGCAAGGGTTAATATGGGACACTATGAAGGCAGTGGTAAGAGGGATTTGTATTAGGGAAATGTGTACCCTAAGAAAACAACAGGAAGCACAAAATAAAAAGATTGAAAAGGAGGTAAGGGATTTAGAGGAGAAGCTAAGAGAGACAAAAGATAAACGCCTATTTGCTCAAATTCAAGCTAAGAAAAAGGAATTAGAGAAAGAAGAGTTAGAACAAGTCCAAAGGGATTTGCTATATTTAAGGAGGGATTTTTTTGAATATAGTAATAAAAATTCAAAGATGCTGGCCCGGTCCACTCAGTCAGAAAAGGCTAAGAATATGATAGGGACAATTAGAGATAAGACAGGGAAAAGTAGTAATTCAATGAAGGATAAATTAAATATATTTCAGGAATTTTATAGAGAATTATATACATCAGATATGAGTCCACAGCTTAAGGTATTGGAATATGTAGAGAGGAATTGGAAAATAAGATTACAGAGGCAAGATAGGGATTATATGGAAGGATTGGTCACTGAGAAAGAAATAGAAGGAATTATTGATAAATTAAAAGGAGGGAAATCTCTGGGAATGGATGGTTTAGGTTAATACCAAGATTTAAAAAATTGTTTAACAGTATAATAGGAGGAAAGACCCCGCCATCGTGGGATCATTCTTTGATTATATTAATCCCGAAACCAGGAAAGAATTTGACGGATCCAGCATTTTATAGACCAATATCTTTAATAAATCAAGACTCAAAAATTTTTACGGCAATAATGGCAAAAAGAATGGGCATGTTTATATATAAATATATTAGAAAAGATCAATGTGGATTTATTTCAGGAAGGCAAATGCCTAATCTAATTGGAAGAGTTTTAAATATAATTAATATTATTTAAAAAAAGAATTTAAAAGCAGGTTTGGTACCATTGGATATATTCAAAGCCTTTGATTGCGTGGAATGGCCAGCACTTAAAACAATTTTAAAAACATTTGGGCTTGGAGATAAATTTATGGGAGTAATTGATCAGCTGTATAAAAATAATGAAGCAGAAATAATGGTTAATGATGGGTTAATGCAACAGATTACACTAGCTCGAGGAACTAGACAAGGATGTCTACTTTCACCGATCTTATTTGCAATAGGGATAGAAATTTTGGCAAATGTTATAAGAGAGGATGTAAGATTGAAGGGGATAGGAGGGAAGGAGAAGATTAAAATGAGTATGTTTGCGGATGATACATTATTGACATTAGAAGATCCCCTGGAGAGTGGGGAGGTGGTTAAGAAGCATTTGAGAGAATTTGGGGAGATTACTGGTTTACAAGTTAATTGGGGGAAGTCAGAAATGATATTATTTAATTATAACAAGGAGGAGTTGGAGGAGTGTAAAGTTAAGTTAGGTCTTAGGCTTAAAAATATAGTACATTATTTAGGAGTTAATACTGCAAAAGATTTAGATAGGTTAGAGGAAATTAATCTTGCAAGTTTGAAAAAACAGGTAGGGAAAAAGTTAGAGGTATATAGAAAATTAAAACAACCGCTATTTGAAGATATTACCTAAGATTAATTTTTTGTTTAGAATGCTGCCAATTAAAATATCGGAAGTAGAGTTAAAGAGCTGGCAAAATATGATTAACGCTTATTGCAATGGAGATAAGAGAGCTAGGATTAATAAAGGGTTATGGTATAAGACACAAAAGAAAGGAGGTTTGGGACTTCCAAATATAAAGAATTATTATATTGCTAATCAGTTAAGATATGTCATAAATAGTATATTAGGGGAGGAAGATTTAGAATGGTTAGAAACGCAAACAGGGGAACTAGATTTTAAATTGCAAAATATTTTTTTAATTAAAATTCAAAAGAAAGATTTGAGGGGACTGGACAACCCGTTGCTGAAAAATATTTTAGAGATCTGGGAGAAAGTTAAAGGAAAGTTAATACCAGGAGACTCTCCACTCGCCCCAGTGGTAGTAGTGGGAAACTTCCCAAGGACTTTAAAAGTAGAGTTAGAAGGGAGTTTGAAGGATCAGGGAATTATTAAGTTAAGGAACTGGATGGAAAGAATGATAGATAAGGAGCAAATTAGAGAGTTATTAAAAGGACAAAAGATAGCTTGGTTCAAATGTTTACAATTGGAAAAATGGACACAGGAATGGAAAATGAAAAATAAGAAATGTAGAAATAATACAAGATTTGAAGATTTAATTGAATTAAGAGGAAGGAAGGAAGAAACTAAAATTAAAAAAGGTTTGACCAGCGAGATATACAAAATATTGATAGAGGAAGATGATTATCAGGACTCTCTTAAAATTATTTAAAAGATCTGGGAAGACGATATAAAGGAACAAATTAATGAACATAACTGGGGGAGGATATGGGATGCAAGAATGTTAAAGCTGTTGTTGATTAGAATTAAGGAGAATTATTACAAGACAGTATGGAGATGGTATTTAACACCGGTAAGATTTCATCAGATAGATAAAAAAGTGTCCAAGAATTGTTGGAGGGGATGTCAGGAGGTTGGAACTTATTTTCATATGTGGTGGAGCTGTGAACATGTACAAAAAAATTGGGAAAGGGTGTTCAAAGAAATAAGTGAAATAATTGGAAGTAAACTGGAATTAAGCCCAAAGCTGGCTCTACTAGCAATATGGGATAAAGGAAATGAGAATATAAGTAAGAGAGAACTGATAAACAACCTCCTGGCTCCTGTCAGAATAATGATTGCTAAAAATTGGAAAGGGCCAGGGATATATACTATAGAAGAATGGTATAAAGAAATATGGGATATGGCACTTAATGATAAGCTGACGTGTAAAATGAAAATAAAGAGGGGAATGTCCAGTAAGAATGATTTTGGAGAAATATGGAGCCCCTTTTTGGAATATGTATTAAGAACGGGGAAGGGGCAAATACCTTCGGAAGAGTCTTTACAATTTTGGAAAGAGGAATAATGAATAATTGAAGGTCTCCTGGGGGGAGGGGTGCACGGGGGGGGGGGTATGTGGGTTATGTATTGTGTTTTATGTTGTTTTATGTTGTATTATGTTGTTGAAAAATAAATTATTATTTTTAAAAAACTACGTAGAGTGTGCAAGTGACATCTCAATGCTATGTCACTTTGGAAAGGAAGCAGGGCCCATTGTAAGGGTCAAAAATGAAGGCTTGCCCAGGGAGTTACCTGGAATATTGATACCATGAGGCCCAAAACCTTCGCTAGAAGCATGAGGTCGACTGATTGCTTGTGGTTTGAATTTTGGAGATCCTCTCTGGAGAGAGAGCAATGACCCCTGTTTGTGTCTCTATTGTGGCCCCCAGGTGGAGTATTCTTTGAGAGGGAAACAGATGACACTTTTGGTTGTTGACAAGAAAACCGATGTCCTTGTGGCATGCCAGTGCTTGCAAGTCGTCCATTGCCTGATGATGAGAGGTTGAAGGGATGAGAAGGCAGTCAAGATAAGGAAATATCGAGATCCCTTGCATACGAAGCTGTACCACCAGGGTGACCATAATATTTGTAAATACCATGCGGCCTGATGCTAGACCAAAGGGCATGGCTCTGTATTGAAAATGGGACACCTCGAAGGCAAAACAGAGGTAGCGCTGGTGGCTGGAGAATATAGGAACATGGAGATAACCTTCTCTTAGGTCTCCTAGGTGAAGAGATTCTTTGATGGACAGAAGAGTCTCCATCTGGAACCTGTGATAATAAGCAGTTGAAAGACGAGGTTCAAGACAACTCTCACGGACCCATCTTCCTTTGAAACTGTAAAAAAGTGAGAATAGAACCCTAATCCCCTCTCTTCTAGAGGCACTAGTTCCACTGCTGCAATATTCAGTAGATGTTGAATGGCCAATTTCACCATCTCTCTCTTGGCTGGATTTGCTGGGGCTGGTGATGGGAAAAAATAGTGGGGAGGTTGAGGTGTCAACTCCAGACGCAAACCTGAGCGAAGAGTCTCCAAGATCCAACGATCTGAAGTGATGGCTTGCCATCTGTCGGCATACCTGGCAAGACACCCTCCCACCAGCTGAGGGGTGGCATCAGAACTGGTGTTTGTATCCCCTAGACTGATTGGACGAGGCATATCTAGCAGAGAAATTCTGTTGGCCTTTATTTCCTCCTTGGGTACAAGCCCAGGTGGGATGGATGGACTGAACATCTCTCCCTCGCCTGGAGGGTCTGGAGCAGCAAAATGGTTGGCTGGTTTGGTAGGGGTGAAAAGCTCTCCTAAAAAAACACCTTTCTTCCTTCTTTTTTGCTGAGGGCATAGCCGTTCCTTATCTTTTGACTCAATTAGGACATCTTTTAAGGCTTCATCCCCGAAAAGCTTACCCCCTACAAATGGCTCTGATGCCAAGTTGGACTTAGAAGGAGGATCAGCATCCCCATGGTGCAGCCAAAGTAGTCTCCTGGAAAACACATCCAAAGAGGTGTCAGCTATGAAGGCTACTGCCCTAGAGTTCTTGAGCAGGGTCTTACGTGATATGGCTGTAACTTGGGGTGCCCTTCCAACCACAAGAGAGAAACTCTGGCAAAAACTGGCTCTGAAGCTGCTGCCCGAATAAACATCGACACGGCTTCGTAGGCTCTCTTCAAACCAGAATGCAGCTTGCGTTCAACTGTTTCCTTGAGCTGCGCATCAGTATGTTTCGGGTGAAGAGCGCGATTCACAAGAGCTACCACAGGTGTTTGTTAGCAATAGCACCAGATTTCTTGTGCTGTAACAGAAAATCCAACTCACCCTTAATCACTTTTGGGATAAGGGCAGGCAACTTTACCACTTTGTTCTTGGACTGAGGAGCAGGACAGACAGCTGACACCCTCGATGTAGAGAGTTTAGTAGCTTCCCCTGAAGAGTTCAAAGCCAAGGCTGTCACAGATTTACATAGCAGAGGAAGGTAATGGGAATCCTGAAAGAGGCGGTAGGAATCAGGCTCCTTGAGGTTGGACTCACCACTCCACTCCTCTTCATCTAGGACTATTAAATCTGCATATACTCGTCTGGGTTAGGAGAGTCCAGATCTGGGTTGGATGATGTTTTCTTTTTGTTTTCCCCTAGGCACATCATGAGGATCTGGAGAGAAATTAACTCTGTCCCAAGCTGGAGCTGAAGGCCTCCGTGCAGGCTGCTGTGCTGAAAACAGATTCCCCAAATCCCCAGTCATGTCTGCTTCTTCCTCATCAGAGAATTCTTCATCTGCCCTAGGTTCCTTCTGGCTAACTGCCTGGGAGACGATGTAGCAAACACTGGGCTCCTGTTTAAACCCAGGCTCAGACTCCCCACTCCTTCTCCTCTTCCTCCTCCTCTTCCTCCTCAGCCTCCCAAACTCCCTTCATCCAGGCCAGCTAGGGTGCTGTCACTGCCGGCACCTGAGGAAAATCTCACATCTATGATGCCCCACAATCTGTTGTGTGGGTATGTTGCCTCTAGACAAAAGGCAGACCGTATTTTTTCAACCTGGCGATAGAACAAAAACAAATCGACTCTTTTGGTCTATGGAGTATCATAAACTATATTTTAACATAAAATCTATTATACAAAAACACTGGCATATTGTACTGGATATTCCAGGATGTTTGCTGCCTCCGATGATAGCTCTCCGCAGAACTTCCAATTTGGGTGACCAGCTAGTGCATTCAGACATCAGACATGACAACAAACCCACACAACAGATTGTGGGGCATCACAGATGTGGGCATTGTTCCTGTTGCAAACAATCAGCACAGATCAAACATTTCCATAATCCAGTGGATAATCATAGGTATCAACTGAGGAATTTTACTTCATGTATAACTTCCCATGTTGTTTACATTATCAAATGCCCTTGCCATAAGATCTACGTAGGACAAACAAGTCACCCTTTACGAGTTACAATAACAGAACACAAAAGTCGTATCCGGAATAAAATAATGGAAGCTCCATTAACAGCTCATTTTGTACAACACGCACATTCACCGAATTCTTTTGACTTTTTTGCTTTGGAACACATTACTCATAGACCTTTCCATTGTACCGACCTTTACGATGTCCAGGAGAGAGGCTTTTTGGATTGTCCAGGAGAGAGGTTTTTTGGATTCACAAGTTGAGATTGCTTACTCCCACAGGTTTAAATGACAAATTGGACTTGTCTGTTTTTCTTTAATTATCTTTAGTTTCCCTTTGGATATCCGTTCAATAAGGGTTATCTGTCACTTTAAATAGTACTTAAGCAGGTGCCTTAAATTGGCAACCAATATTCTGGCTATGAGTCGTGATTGGGTCTTCATGTGGTTCCTTCAATTTGAGAACAGTAACCATTATCAGGTGTTAATTTAAGGGTTTCTATATATACAGAGTTCACTCTTCAATTCACTAGGCTTTTCCCTGCTGGGATAGATTCAATGATGAGCAGTGGATACTGGAAACAGGTAGTTACATACATTTTGAGTAAACAGGGTAATTTTTTTTCTCAAGGTGACTAGTCACTTATGAACAGAGGGTTACACTAAAAATTTAATTGTTATTGCAGATTGAGGTTTAAATTGAATATACCTTGGAAAATATGTTCAATCATAACTAAGTAAGGTAACATCATCATTATTATACATAAACTTACAGCATTATAGTTGCATGATGGGATAATGTGAATATGTTCAATATCCATCTGTTTTAGATTCAGCACAGTGTCAAATCTACAGTGGTGATTAAAGTCTATGACTCTGAATGAAGTGAGGATAAACGAACATTTATCATTGTACTGTTACACTGGAAAATTGTGACATCAAGCCCTTTTCAAATTTCTAGTCAATGTGTTTGGCTATAGTGTTAAAATAGTGTGAAATACATTGAATATGAACAGAGTTAACGTTGTTTGGCAATAGTGTTGAAATGGTGTGAAATATATCGAATAGGTACAGTTACCGAAGAAGGAGGTTGAAACGGTATAGTACAAACCGGTATTACTGTTTAATATTTTGTGTATTCAATATTCTGGAACACTTATTTGTTGAACTGGATTTTACAATACCAAATGTAGAACTGACAAATATCATTGTTAAAATTATATAGAAAATGTTCTTCTATCATGTATGTATGTCTAAATGTAGTGCAATGAATTCTCATGTATTCCAGCATAGTTGCATAGTTTTATAATTCTCACTTTTTGAATACATCCTGGCATAGAAGGGCTATTTTCATTATAAAAATAATTATTATATGCATTTTGACCCTTCTAATTCCTTGACATATGTGTATATTCATTTGTATATTTGTTGCAATTTTGGTATACAGCACACTACATCAGTGAATACTGGCTGACTCACAACGCAGGTCCCACTTCTGTGTGTTTTCTCTTCTCAAAGGAAGTAGTTTTGTGTAATTCATCCATTTTTTGGGGGAAAGAGCTTAAACAAATTTACATATTTTGAACAACGTTCACTTTATATATTACAAGAGTACAGTATCACATTACCTGTGTGCTAATCTGGTGTTCTGAAGATATTCCTGAATTCTATCCAGTTCTTCAATAGGTAACTGAGCAGTGCTGTTCTATTAAAAAAAAAAAATAGGAGAGGAAGTATGTTTACAGAAGTCATGAATACGTCATAACACTTAACTATAGTTAGCCATTGTTTGTCACCTTAACCTTAGTTAAGATATCAAAATGTACAGTGAAACTCTAGATTATAGCTCCACAAGCTAAAACCTGCAGAGGAAGGAAATTGATCCATTTCAGTCGGGTTTCAGGCCTGGTTTTGGCACGGAAACAGCTTTGGTCACCCTATATGATGACCTATGTCGGGAGAAAGACGGGGGAGTGTGACTCTGTTGATTCTCCTTGATCTCTCCCCGGCTTTCGATACCATCGACCATGGTATCCTTCTGGGATGACTGGCTGAGTTGGGAGTGGGAGGCACTGCATTGCAGTGGTTCCACTCCTACTTGGAAGGTCAGCTCCAGAAGGTGGTGCTTGGGGAACATTGCTCGGCCCCGTGGATTCTCCAGTAAGGGGTTCCGCAGGGGTCAGTCTTGTCCCCCATGCTGTTCAACATCTACATGAAACCGTTGAGTGCAGTCATCCGGAGTTTTGGAGTGCGTTGTCATCAGTACGCTGATGACACGCAGCTCTATTTATCCTTTTCATCTTCATCAGGTGAGGCTGTGGATGTGCTGAACCAGTGCCTGGCTGCAACAATGGACTGGATGAGGGCTAATAAACTGAAACTCAATCCAGACAAGACTGAGGCGCTGTCAGTGGGTGGTTCTGCTGACCGGATGGAGGGTCTTCAACCAGTTCTGGATGGGGTTGCACTCCCCTTGAAGGAACAGGTTCGTAGCTTTGGGGTTCTCCTAGAACCATCTCTGTCACTGGAGGCTCAGGTGGCTTCAGTGGCACGGAGTGCCTTCTACCAACTTTGGTTGGTGGCCCAACTATGTCCCTATCTGGACAGGGATAACCTGGCTTCAGTTGTCCATGCTCTGGTAACCTCCAAGTTAGATTACTGCAATGCCACTCTACATGGGGCTGCCTTTGAAGGTGGTTCGGAAGCTGCAGCTTGTGCAAAATGCAGCGGCCAGATTGATAACTGGAACCAGAAGGTTCAAGCATATAAGACCTACTCTGGCCCGCTTGCATTGGCTGACTGTATGTTTCCGAGCCCGATTCAAGGTGCTGGTTTTAACCTATTAAGCCTTACACGGCTTGGGACCACAATATCTGACGGAACGCCTTTCCCGACATGAACCTACCCGAACACTACATTCAACATCTAAGGCCCTCCTCCGAGTGCCCACTCCGAGGGAAGCTCGGAGGTCGGCAACAAGGGAGAGGGCCTTCTCTGTGGTGGCCCCCCAATTGTGGAATGATCTCCCTGACAAGGCCCGCCTGGTGCCAACATTATTATCTTTTTAGCACCAGGTCAAGACTTTCCTCTTCTCTCAGGCATTTGGCAATATCTGAGGAGCCTGAGTTTGTTTTTTGTTTTTGTAGCTTTTTTGGGCTGTTATAGCAGTTTTAAATGTATGTGTGTATTGTGTGTATGTTGTATGTTTTTGCTGTTTTAATTTTTGTATATTGTTTTTAATTGTTTTAATCCTATGTAAACCACCCAGAGAGCTTCGGCTATGGGGCGGTATACAAATGTAACAAATAAATAAATAATAAGAGGATTGGGGGCTGAAATACAAAGGGACTGTGTAGGCACAAAGAGTCTAAATATTAAGTGAACACAGCGTGAGACAATAGGCCATAACTCCATACATGGAATATAAGTTAAGGTGACTGCTTTAACTTACACATTCACTCATGCCTCAAAAAACATAGGAATAACAATAGATTTCACTCTTCTCAAATTGAACATGTTATTTATACTCTATATACTTCATTGAATATCTTTGAGGCTTTACGGCTACAAAAGACATGTAGGCAATAAAAAGTCTTCTACTATGTCAGCAACCAGAAGCAGGTTGAGCCATCTCCTGTGCTTCCTTCTTCTTCTTCCTCCCTCTGTACCTAACTTTTCCACCCTTATAGGACTATCTCCTCCCTCCCAGTCTTTGTTTTCTATTCTCTAAGCTTTTGCTAAATTTCCAAATACTTTGAAAACAAGAATCTTGAAAGGTGGAAAAGCAAACAAAAGTTTGCCAATTTCAGTGAGACCTCCATCACACCTAATTCCCTCCCCTCGGTTTGCCTCCGTGTTTTTTTTACCTCTGAGGCAAAAGCGCATCAAGTTTATGATCCCTTTTACCTGAATAGCTGCTCTTTCTCTCCTTCGCTCCTTGGCTTGTTAGTTCTTCGGCTCCACTCCATTCCACCCCCCCCCCTTCTCTTTCTCCCTCCAATCAGGTCCTGGCAGATGAGGACTTCAACCAGACCGCCTTTCTTCCGGGCAAAAACAGAATAACCCTTTTGTCTGGCTCTTTGAGGGCATTGAGGGAGTACAATCCTGTCTCCGCAGAGATTCAGACATCATATGATTAAAAAAAAAGCTTTTGAGCCTGGGATGCAAGGTTTGGGTTTTATATTGAGGCTTGGAGCCAGCTGCTGAGAGAGATTGCTTTTCCCTGCCAGGACCTGATGCAATCCATTCAAGCCCACAGTTCCTTTAAAAATGCAGGTTGCTTACCTGTAACCGTAGTTCTTTGAGTGGTCATCTGTGCATTCACACATATGGGCTCGCGCCGGTGCCAAACCTGCTTCGGGACTTCTATAGCTAGCTTAGATTTTAGGCGGGAACCCCTCCCCCCACCATCCTATCATGCATGCTCCGGGTTCCCGCTCACCTCAGTTCCTTGAGACCGCAAGGCCTCGCGACCGAGATGACAACCTTGATATTCCTAAAAACGTTAAAGTTATGAGCATGGCGAAGACACAACTTGACACAGGAGAGGACGCTAACAATCCTAACAACTATTGAGAACAACTATCTAAGCTAAACTATCTAAACTCTATTTCAGAGAAGAAGAATACGAACAGTTGTTCGAGTGAAGTCTCCCGCGAGGCGATCAGCACGGCGGTCGAAAAAGAACTGAGGTGAGCGGGAACCCGGAACATGCACGATAGGACGGTGGGGAGAGGGGTTCCCGCCTAAAATCTGAGCTAGCTATAGAAGTCCCGAAGCAGGCTCGGCGCCGGCGCGAGCCCATATGTGTGATGCACAGAGACCACGAAGAAGAACTATACAGAGGCTTAGGGCACATTAAATGTGCTTAGGGAAAATAATCCAGACTTTTAGCGTCCAGGAAAGGCTGAGGAAGAGGCGGGGTGTCAGCAGGACAGGCATACCATCATGTGAGTACTGTGCTGCAAATCCGCACACCAGGCATGGCGAGAGCGCACCAAATTGCTGGTGTGATGGAGCGCTTAGAAGGTCTGAGTTCCTAGATGGGAAAAGTCATGGGATGGGGTTCCCCAGTGAGTGCTAAAAAAGGGAGTTTTTTCCAGTGCCCAGCAGGGAAAAGGTGTCCCAGCAGCAAGAAAAAAATGGGGGGCAGGGAGGGAGTATAGATCAAAGGTAAGAGGAGGAGGTGTTTTAAAAGGGAATAGGCCCACAGGCTGGAGGTTCCCACCCCTGCGGTAGGTACTGGAACAACGGAGATGAGCCAAAGGCTTAATGGGGGGGGGGATTCTTACTGAACTTGAGTGAGGGCATTCACCTCTCAGGATGGCACCTCCTCCTGGATTAAGTAGGCAGGGTCCATCTGGTTTTCCCCACTTAGAGCAGTTGACAGGGACAAATAATAATATACTAGTAACATGAAGCTTTGGGTTTTGTTTTATTTTGTTTTGATTTAATTTTAAAAGGTTATAACTTCTTAGTATACTCTCTCTAGGTTTTAGGTGGAAGCTTTGTCCCCACATACAAGGCCATGGCAATGTCCCTGGATTAAGGTGGGGAGTGTTGCTCGGTTGTTCTAATTAAAATTGATCAAGTCGGTGTGGAGCTATGGGCTTTAAAATGTAATGGGTCTGATACTATGCTTTCATTACTGCAATTTCTGAAGAAGCATGGCGAAACAAATGTATGATACCGGATTCCTGTTATAGAAATAGGTTGCTGATATAAAAAAGGAAAATAGTTTGCTGATAGAAGTTGGAAAGAATTATACACAAATGGAAGGAAACATTACAGATTCATTGTAATATTATTTGTGTACTGTATTTGTGACTAGTATACTATGGTGTTTGAATTGCGGAGTTTGTCAATTTTGTGTGGCATTTTGAAGTATGAATTGTGGGGAAAAAATTGATTCATAATATAGTGTGTTTGAAATATTTGAAGTTGGTATAAACTGTACTAATACATGAATATAAATATTGTTAAACTTAGTATTGCTGGTCCTATTGTTTATTTAGGTGGTTGCGTGCAAACAAACAGAATGAACATGAACTCTTAATACATGAAGGCAAATACGATTTAATAGGTATAACTGAAACTTGGTGGGATGACTCCCATGACTGGAATACAGTAATTGAAGGGTATAAATTGTTTAAAAAGAACAGAAGAAATAGAAAGGGAGGCGGAGTTGCACTAAATGTTAAAAATACATATCCTTGCACAGAAATACAGAAGGATGAGCCTGGTAGCCCTATCGAGAGCATCTGGATCAAAATAAACGGGACAAGGAATAAAAGGAACATGACAGTCGGAGTCTACTACCGACCACCCAATCAAGGAGAAGAAGAGGATGAAACTTTAGAAAAGCAAATTGCCAGCATTTCAAGGAAGTGTGATGTATTAGTCATGGGGGACTTCAATTACCCTGATAGGCAAATTCTGCCAAAAGTGGTCCTTGCAAGAAATTCCTGACATATATGTGGCCGATTACTTTCTCCTACAGAAAGTGGAGGAAGGAACTAAAGGATCGGCTATCCTTGACTTGATACTGACCAAAAGGGATAACTTAGTGGATGAAGTGGCTGTTATAGGAACTCTGGGGGAAACTGACCACATCGTACTTGAGCTCTTGATTTTAAAGGAAGCAAAAGCTGAGTGCAGCCATACATGTACACTGGATTTTAGCAAAGGTGATTTTAATGAACTCAGAACTATGATAAGTAAGGTCCCATGGCAAGTGGCCCTAATGAGAAAAGGAGTCCAAGATTGGTGGGAGTTTTTTAAAAAATGAAATTTTAAAGGCACAATTACAAACAATTCTAACAAAGGATAGAAGATAGAAGACAACAGAAGAAACCAATGCGGCTCCACAAAAAGCTTAGGGATCTCCTGAAAACAAAAATGGACACATACAGAAAGTGGAAGGAAGGCCAGGCTACAAAAGAAGAGTACAGAGAGGTAGAACAGAAGTGCAAGAAGGGCATCAGGAAGGCTAAAGGTGAGAATGAGCTGAGGCTAGCGAGGAATGATAAAAGCAACAAAAAAGCATTCTTCAGGTATGTGCATAGTAACAGAAAGAGGAAAGAAATGGTGGTTCAACTGCTGAATAAGAATGGTAAATTGATAACAGATTACAAAGAAAAGGCCAAAGTGTTCAATTCCTATTTTGGTTCAGTCTTCTCCTAAAAGCGGGTCTGTGACCTTACTGGCAATATTGAAATACAAGCTGAAGGGGCAGGATTGCAGTTTGCGACTGACAAACAAATGGTCAAAGAACACCTAATTTCTTTGAACATGTTCAAACCTCCTAGAGTAATAAAGGAGCTGGCAGAAGGACTCTCAGAAATACCGTCTACTATCTTTGTGAAATCATGGCAGATATATGAAGTGCCGGATGACTGGAGGAGGGCTAATGTTGTCCCTATCTTCAAAAAGGGCAAAAAAGAGGAACCTGGGAACTACAGACCACTTAGTCTGACATCCATCACTGGGAACATTTTGGAGCAGATTATACAGAAGTCAATCTGTAAGCACCTTGAAAACTCTGCAGTGATTACTAAAAGCTAGCATGGATTTGTCAAGAACAAATCCTGCCAGACTAATCTAATCTTCTTCTTTGATCGAGTTACCTCCCTTGTAGACTATAGGTATGCTGCAGACATAATATATCTTGACTTCGGCAAAGCTTTTGACAAAGTACCCCATGACATTCTGATCAGCAAACTAGTGAAAAGTGGGATACATGGAACAACTATTAGATGGATCCACAGTTAGCTACAGAATCGGAATCACAGAGTGCTTATCAGTGGTACCTTCTCAAACTGGGGGGAGGTAACAAGCGGGGTACCCAAGGGCTCAGTCCTGGGCCCAGTGCTCTTCAACATCTGTATTCATGACTTGGATGAGGAAGTGCAGGGAATGCTTATCAGATTTGCAGATGACACAAAATTGGGTGCGATAGCTAACACCCTGGAAGACAGAAACAAACTTTAAAGTGATCTTGATAGGCTAGAGTGCTGGGCTAAGAACAACAGAATGAAATTTAATAGGGATAAATGCCAAGTTCTACACCCAGGGAAAAGAAACCAAATGCACAGTTACAAGATGTGGGATACTTGGCTCAACAATATGACAAGCAAGAAAGACCTTGTAATTGTTGTAGATCACAAGCTGAGCCAACAGTGTGATGTGGCTGCAAAAAACGACAACCAAATGCTATTTTGGTCTGTATTAATAGAAGTTTAGTTCCAAATTGCACGAGGTACTGGTTCCCCTCTATTCGACACTGGTTAGGCCTCATCTTGAGTATTGCGTCCAGTTCTGAGCACCACACTTCAAGAAGGATGCACATCAGCTGGAGGGGTTCAGAGGAGGGCAACAAAGACAATCAGGGGTCTGGAAACAAAGCCCGATGAGGAGAGACTGAAATAACTGGGCATGTTTAGCCTGGAGAAGAGAAGACTGAGGGCAGGGGGACAAACATTATAGCACTCTTCAAATACTTGAAAGGTTGTCACACAGAAGAGGGCCAGGATCTCTTCTCCATCATCCCAGAGTGCACGACGCGGAATAATGGGCTCCTCAAGTTACAGGAAAACAGATTCCGGCTGGACATCAGGGAAAACCTCCTGACTGTTAGAGCAGTAGAACAGTGGAACCAATGACCTAGGGAGGTGGTGGGATTTCCCACACTAGAGGCATTCAAGAGGCAGCTGGACAACCATCTATCAGGGATGCTTTAACGTAGATTCCTGCATTGAGCAGGGGGTTGGACTCAATGGCCTTATAGGCCCCTTCCAACTCTACTGTTGTATGATTCTAGTGAGGCAACGAAGCGCTGGCCTTGCAGTGCAGCTATGATGGATTTCAGCATTTTAATTTTGAAGCATTTCCTCCCTGTTTTTTCAGCCAATTACATTTCAAAATCGCTCTGATATCCCTATTTTTCTTTGGCACCAAAAAGAAATCTGAGTATATTCTAGATATAACTTAAGAGTGTAGAACAAATAACATAGAATTTGGGCAGGCCTTGAGGAATTTGAGATGTTGTTCTGGCTTTTTTGCTCTTGAAAAAGAAATAAATTTGTCTCACGGGTTTGAAAGGATTCTAGAGAATGGTGCTTGGAAAAGTGCCCTGTCCTATTCATTCAAAGTCCCTTATGAGTCACTGATTCCCTCTGGTGTCACTGAACCTGGAGTACTGAGATGTTCTCCTGTCCATAGACTGAAAGACCTAATTTGACGTGATTCTAAGCCCTCCTGCTGAGATGCAAGACAATAAAGAGATTTGCTGTGTAATCCACAAAACTTTCTTCAGTAAATAAACATCTCTTCACACCTGAAGGAAGTGAGAATGCTAGGAGCTTTCCTCTATGCTTAATTAGGCTAACTAAGCTAAACAGTTGCCCTTTCAACGAAAAGTGGCTTAAAGAGCCACTTTAGCTCAGGGAGGGTCTTCTTGGCGAAGTCTTTGGTGAGTGGCTAGCTTGACAGACTGCCTCTCACCTGTTCTCAACTCTGCTCTCTTGACCCTGTGGTGGACTCTGGGATCTGTCAACTCCAAAGTCCCCTACCCCTCCAACAAAGTCTGAGTTCCCAAGGACTGGGTGAAGATGGGCTCTGAGTCATTGGCATTCTCACTGATAAGCTCCTGGGAAGATTCCTCTTTGACTCCTGAAGGGTCTCGGAGGATCTCCTCCCCCGTTTCCTGTCTTGGCTGGATCTTCTTCTTCTTCTTCTTCTTCTTCTTCTTCTTCTTCTTCTTCTTCTTCTTGGCTGATTGATCCCCTAAAACCCTTTCTCCCACACTAGGGAGTAGAAGCCTGGTCTTGACATAATTCTATTTGGATCAGGATCAACTGTGGTGGAACTGTGTGGGCAGCTTGTTGCAATAAAGTACTGATGAGGCTTAGATTTCTATTCATCCTCTTTGGCTGTGGGCAGTGCTTTCTTTTGCTCTTTGGTCTCTACCAAATAGGCAACCACCATGTTTCCAAAGCGTTTGACTCCAGTGCAGGGCTTGATGGCCATCCATACCTTGGACTAGGGTTCCACATTCCAGCTGCACAACCATATGCTATGCCTAATTATAATATTAGCAACCATGGCTCTTGTCTCAAACTCCCTGGCATCCAGAAAAGGGTTGGCCAGGAATGCTGCAGAAAGAGACATATTCTTGAATACATCCTTAACCTGTTTTAAGCACAGAGTCCACACCTGCTCACAGGTAGGTAGCATGGACAAATAAGGAATTAGCTGCTTAAGTTTTGGGGCTTCAAAATCCTCGTGCAGGACAACTGCCACTCTCTCATCCCATGGCTCTTTAAGGCCCCTTTGCCCTTCTGGCAGAATTAATGCTGAGGAAGAGACAGCTGCCACAGGATCCTCACTCTGGGGACTGTAAGCAATTGTGTAATTGTTGGAGGAAGGAAGCAGAAATTGTTTTAACAGTTTGTGAGTGGATTTTATTTTTCCAAACCTTCCAGACCTTTTAAAAAATATCTGGAAACGTACTCTGAGGCTTGCTTTGTTTGTAGTTTTTGGACTGGAGGACTCAGAAGGTGAGGAAGAACAATGACTGGGGAATTGGGAATTGAGGATGAATCCTGGAAGGGGCTTGGGTATCCCTCCTAGATTTTTGTTTATGCATTTTTCCTTTTCCTTTTGTGTTGTTTCGGGGGGGGGGTGATAGAGATTTCCTGGTGGTCAATTTAAAACCACCCCCCCTTTACCTCCTGTGCTATAAGTTCTCTTCACCCCATCAAGGAACTGGGAAAGCACCTCCTGCTCAGGTAGTTGCTAGATGGAGGGAAGAGAAGAGTTATTCACTCTCACTTGGTTCGGAGCCCCCTCTGGAGTGAGTGCCAAAACTACGACTAGGCTTGAGGGCGAGGAGTCACAGCTCTCCGTGACCATGGCTCCGATGACCTGAACCACAACCTAACCTCGCTCTGCACTGTGGAAGGGGAGGGAGTTGGGATGGCCAGTTGGTGGTGGCTCTGATGGCCCAGAGGAACCATGGCTGTGGAAAGCAGCTTTGCAAAACTGCACTGGACACAATGTTGCTGGGCAGGCAGGCCCATGGTGGGAAAGGCAATGATTTTGCCTACCTGCATCCCAGCAATAGCATGCTCTCCTCCCTGCAAATCCCTAAGGTGGGCGGGGGGGGAGACGTAAGTATCCTCTTTCCTCCACACTCTATGTGAAGCACCATCCCAGCTGTCTGCCAATGGGGAGAGGGGGGAAAGGAGAGAAAGAAAAATACATTTTGAAGGTTGGACTCTTTGGAACTCCCACCGAACATCACTGCTCTGCACACTAGGCAGGGCTGTTCTTGGAACAGGGTGAGTCCACCCTGCTGGAGAGGTAAGAATTAGAAGTGGAGGACCCTGCCTAGTTACTCCAGGAAGAGGCATCATCCTGAGATGTGGAATACCCTCCATGAAGGTCAGGCAATGGAGGGTTTTTAGTAGGGATTTAAAGCAAGAAAGAGAGCTAGGCATGACTTCAACACAGAATAAACTCTTCCAATAAGCTGAGACAGGGGAATATAGTTTTGTTCCCAGAATTCGCATAACTTGCTGACTGATATTTAATTTACATTCAGTTATTATAACGAACTACTGCACTGTAGCAGGACACTGACAAATAAAAACATAAACAAACATGTCAACACATTTCATACCTGCACTGTTGCAGCTAAAAGCATTTCTACTCGACAGCAAGCAAGGGTGTCAATCATGCGAGCCAGCACACGGAAGGGAGTACATAACAGCTTGTCCACATACAATATTAACACAGCACCAGACTGACTCAGGTGAATCCCCTCTAAGCATTGTAATGTTTTCTTCACTGCCGTTGGCTAAAAGGAGAAAAAAAAATTTAAAGTCTTTTTTCATACTAAACTACCAAAAAAACAGATCATATATGAAGGTTTGCGACTGTGCTGAACAAAACAATTCACTCCTTAATGACTTCGTAAGCTGAAGGCCACATTTTATAAGCATGAACACAAAGACTGTGCACACAGTTTTTCTATGAGTTTCTCTTCAGGCCATTCCCCTTTCCCCCAAATGTTGATGACATCCAACTCTACCTGTCCTTTTTATCTAATTCAAGGCGAGGTGGCAGAACTCAAAACAAATGTCTGGAGACAGTAATAGCATAGATGGATGCTAATAAACAGGCTGAGTCCAACTAAGACAGAAATATCACCAAGGAGATGGTATTCTACTGGTTCTGGAAGTGGGTGTGCTACCTCTTAGGGACCAGGTGGACAGCTTGGGATCCAGCACTGGTTGTGAATGCTCAAATGGTGTCCACGCTTGACAATTGTCAAACATTGTATTCAGGATGGTCTTTGAAAAGTCCTCTGGAAGTTGAGAACAGCACCTAAAATTTCCTTCTCTTCCCCTAGTGGCTTCCTGAAAAGTTTTGGGGATATTCCAAATGTAAAAACTAACATCCTTCGTGTTGGGCTCCAATGGTATATGTTCACCTCTCAAGAAGCTATCCTTAAAAGCTGCATCAACTGAGCAAGAAGTTTAGACATAGTTATTAAAGGTGCTGGCATCCTATGCTCACAGTAAGTCCTACTGAACTCAATGGGGCTTACTTCTGAGTAGACATGTATAGGATTGCACAGGAAAAGTCTAATGGTGACAACTCAAAACAACTTACAGCTGCAAAGTTCTCACATCGTGACTGAATAGCCTGGATGAAAAGTCCACTCGCTGCTGAATTTCTGTGAATGGCACTAATGAAATCTTGTACTGGAGGTTCATGAGATAGATTAATAAGATCTTGAATATGATTAACTGTCAGCCAGGTTAAGTGTTCTGAATCATGGAGGTTTTGGCACTATAAAAGAAAAATAAATAAGTTATGTTTTCACATGGATTACTACAAACCATAAATATGGCATGGATGTTGTCTCCTTAAATGGAACAGGAAATTTCACCCAACCCCTTAGAAGTACAACAATAAAGCAGAGGGCTGGGTGCACTGGTGATAATATATACAGTAGTAATAATGATAGTAATAATAACAGTAACAATAAAAAATTTAAAAAATAATTTAATTTTCCAGTCTAGTTAAAACCATTATTTTTTTTCTACTGATACCCTAAACGAACATCTCCAGAGAATATGAGAGAGGAGAGTAAATTCTCATTGTATTAGAGATAGCAACGCCTAAATGACAATCAGGGAAACTATGTTGTGGAAAGACAGGTTGCTTACCTGTAACTGTAATTCTTTGAGTGGTCATCTGTGAATGGAGCCTCACTTCGGGAAACTTCTATAGCTGAAGAACACTTTTTGTTGGGAACCCTCCCCCACTGTTATACTACACATGCCCAGCAGGTTCCCAACCATCTCCTCAGTTCCTTGAGACTGACAGTATGATCTTGAAACTGAGGATAGTCACACTGTCAGTATCTACATAGTTCACATTGACACCAAAGTGGGGACGGTGGCAGGGTTGTGTGACTGCACAGATAACCACTTCAAGAACTACAGTTACAGGTAAGCAACCTGTCCTTTTTCTTTGTGGTCTCTGTGCATCACACATATGGGCAATTAACAACTTCACTTACCAGAGGTGGAAAATGGTGTCGCATTCCAACACTGATGATAGGACTGCTCTTCCAAAGGCACAGTTCACATGGGCATGGACACTGAATTTATAGCGTCTCATAAATGTTGATGGCGTAGCCCATGCGGCAGCCTTGCATAAATCCAACAGAGGGACCCCTTTAGCAAATGCAGTTGATGCCGCTATTCTCCATGTCGAGTGAACACAAATCCGAGATGGCAAATCCAAACACAAATCTGAGATGGCAAATCCAAGCCTGACATTTCATACGCTAGTCTTATAGTCTACACTCTCCATAATGCCAGTCTTGGAGATGATCCTGGGAGATCCTTCTTCAGTTCTGCATAGCACACAAATAGATGCTGCATTTTCCAAAAGGAGTCTTTTCTGGATTTGTAAGATACTAGTGCTCTCCGTAAATCAAAGGCATGTAATCACCTTTCTAGATCTGATGCAGGCGAAGGAAAAAAGGCTGGTAGTGTGACAGACTGGTTGACATGAAAGTCTGAAATGACCTTCAGAAGGAAAGAGACGTCCAGTCTAAGAACAACCTTATCCTTAAGAAATATCAGGGTGAGTTAACCCGTAGAGCACACAGTTCACTTGCTCTTCTAGAAGGTGTAATCGCAAAAAGGAAGACGATCTTCTAAGAGGGGAGGTAAAGAGCACAAGTGGCCATTGGTTCAAAAAGTTTCTATGCCAATGTTTTCAATACCACTGACAGGTTTCATGAGGGAGCAAGAGGTCATACAGGGGGTGCAAGATTCTTCAGCCCTCTGAGAAAATGGTGAACAAGGGGAAAACCAGACATTGGCATTCTAACACTAGAAAGAGCTGCCAAGTAACTCAGACAGAGGAAGACCTCAGTCCCTTCTGAAACAAGTGGTTCAAAAAAGTAAGAAATGAGTTATAGAACACAACAGTGGATCAAATTGATAAATAACAGCACACTGTTTGAAAACTTCCCATTTGTTCCAGTAAGATCATTTCGTAGCAAGTTTCATTACTGCATCCAATACAGTCTGTACTCCCTCTGGAATCAACATCTGATCGATCATTAATGAATTCTCCACACTGTCAACCACAGTGTTAGCAGGTCTGGGTGGTATAGGAGGGCCCTGTGGCAAGAGATACGATCCAGTGTTGTGGAGAGCGAAGAAATTCTCCTTTCACTAGATCAAGTCAGTTTGCAACCATGGTTGTCTCAGCCATCATGGAGCAATTAGCATACAAAATTGGTAAGGTCTATTCTGATTTTAGCGATCACACTTTTGTGCAGGAGAATGTGTTCTCCCGTTTGTTGAGATACCAGAGGACAGCAGTATTGTCTGTTAGAATTTGGACACATCGGTCCCTAATATACTTCTTGAAGGCACAAAGAGACTTACAAACTGCAAATAGCTCTAGCACATTTAGCGGCATTGTCTCTCTTCTGAAGGCCATAGCCCTTGGAACCGAAGTGGGCCATAATGAGCCCCCCATCCTTGAAGAGAGGCATCTGCAGTTATCATCCTGGATGGGATTGGTTGGATGAAGGGAACACCATGGCAGAGGTTGGTCATATCCATCCACCACAAGAGCGTTTGTGCAATCCTGTCAGACATTGTTGTGAGTCAAACTCAACAGGCAGCAGTGTCGGCATTGTAAACACTCAACAGCCAATTCTGCGGTGGCCTCATTTGTAGGCAGGCCCACTCCACTACTGATAGTGCCACTGCTATGTAACCTAGAAGGCGCTGAACGGTATATGTGCGGTCGTATGCCTGTTCAAGTATAGGGTCCTCACCAGAGAGGTTATCTCCCGCACATGAAATCTGGGTAAGTAAGCCCTGTTGATGCATCCAGAATGGCTCCAATGAACTGGATTGTTTGTGTAATTATCAGAGTAGATCTTTCTGTGTTGATGCACAGTCCTAGGGCTCCGAGAAGGTTTAGAATGACCACAATTGCTTAATTCAACGACTCCTTCATCGACAACCCAATAACCCAGTCGGTCAAGATATGGGTAGATCTTGATGCCTAGGTTGCGGAGAAAAGCACAGACATACATTTTGTGAAGACTCTGGGTATGGTTGTCAAGCCAAACGGGAGAACACAAAATTGGAACATATAATCCCTTATTGTGAATCAGAAAAAAATCTGAAAGGAGGGTTCAATGGAAATGTGTAAGTACGCACCTTTGAGATCTACTGCAGTGAATGAGACATCGTCTCGTAGGAGTGGGAGAATCTTGGCAAGAGTAGTAATTCTGAATTTCCTTGCAGTGATGATTTCGTGTAGGAGTCATAGGTTGAGAATAGGATGGGCACTGTAAAGTAGCAGGACACCCCACCCCCTGCAGAAGAATTGTTGGATCCTTGTTGGATCCACTGGATAGCAGCCTTTTGAAGTAGGGATTTGGTGTGACACTTACGGTACCCACAGGATACAGGACATCGAATTCCACCCGGTACCCATGTAGAACAATGGCCAAGGACCAAGAATCTGTTGTTATCACAGTCCATGTTGGGCAAAATTGAGAAAGAAGATTGCCGAAGTGTGGACTTGGATCGGAAAGAAAGTTGACTTCGAAAAGAGGAAAGTCAAAGACGATGTTTAAAAGAGTTGTTGGACAAGATGCAGCTGGACAGCCATGTTTCAGGTATGCTTTAAAGTGGATTCCTGCATTCAGCAGGGGGTTGGACTCGATGGCCTTATAGGCTCCTTCCAATTCTACTATGATTCTATAGTTCTTTACATGGGTCTTTTGCGACTTGGTTCCAGGAAATTGTCTTCTCTGTTGCTCTTCATGCGGTTGGAACTGAACAAATTGGTCAGAATATTGTCATGGCAGGTAGGAATGCTGTGGATGAAACCATTGACAGAGCCTATAAAAAAGTTGTGGTTGTAGCTGCCCCAGACCCATCTTTTTGGTGGTTGACTTTGCCTTCTGGACCGAGTCCATCTGCTCGTCAGTTTTCACATGAAACAAACCCTCACCATCAAATGGCAGATCTTCTATCCTGGAGCGGGCCTCAGGAGTCAGGCATGTCTTCTTAATGCAATCACTCCCACCATAGATTTTGCATTGCAGTCTGCCTGATGTCAGGCTATACTGATTTGGTGACAAGACAGTTTGACTGCTTCTGACTGAAAAACATGAGCAAGCTGTCTCTGCTCCTCTGGTAGATAAAATAAAATAAAAATCGCAGAGTGAATCCATTTCCTCCTCCTAAAAATAACTGATAATGAAACATGGTGGCCTCATAATTTGAAAAACACAAAAAAACAATGCCACTGAAGAATATAATCTATTCTTGTCCACTGGAGAAGTGTGAGTTTTTTGTGAACACCTCTGAACTGATTCTATAATAAAAGAATTTGGTTTTGGATGTGAGAAAGGGGGCAAACCATGACTGGCGCATGGTCTGAAGTAGGCTAGGTAAAAACGGAATTGCCATTGAAGCCACAGATTCCACATACACAGCATCAAAGACTGAGTCTTGAATTTGTTGAGTGGGCTGTTCAGCCTCAATCCCAAGGGACTGAGTCATTCGTAGCACTTTATCTGAGAAGACCCCCATCTCTTCTGAGGGGGATTCCCTGTCCTGAGTCCCCCAGAGCATCATCCAGCGACAAGATAGATGGAAGTATTGAAGAGTATGATGAGGAGTCTAATTGGTAATCCTCCGCTGAGTTAGGTGAGACCTCAGGTACAATAGCTGGTTCAGCCCCTGCATCTCGTGAAGAAGGTGGAGTAGGTGACAGAGGGAGACCTGCAAGTTCAACATCCGTCTGCATCTGAGAGGTGCTAACAGTAGGGTGTTTACCCCTGAGCAGGGATGCAAAATATGGGGAAACAGGTGAAGGTGGAATAAACAGGTGAAGGTGGCTGCGAGCTCCATGCCAATAGGCATGGTATGGAATGCGGGGGCATGACACCCAGGTACCAAGTTTGATCATAATATGAATCACAACCTTGATGAAATCTCCTCTCATTGTACTGGTAACTTCTTGGAGGAGAGACAGACCAATCTGAGAATCCCATTCTTGAGGTGATGAATGAGATCGGTCCCAATACTCTCTTTGATAGTATCTGTCTACATCCCGGTTCCTGCTAAGGAAGCAAAGCAACTCCAGTGAATGGCAGGCTCTCTCACCACTGGAGGTGATTGAGGTCGTTGGTATTGAGGAGATTGAGATCTCCTATTGTGGCAGTATGAAGTCAAAGATTCTGTTGGTTCCAATTCTCAAGTCTAAGCAGGGTTCTAGAAGAAAAATCCCGACTTTCCCCTGCAGATGTGGCAAAAATGGTTCTACAGTTGTAGTCAAAGAACCTTCACTGCATCAGAATAGGAGAGGCCAGTAGCATCGGGGCTGGTGGAATCTCAGATTGTGGAGCAATAGCAGCAGACTTTTTGGGCTCTTTCCTCTTCTTTTTCCTAGGCAAAACATCAAAAGGTGATTTTGGTTTCTTTGCCTTTTCTAACATTTCTTTGCTAGTGAACACCCCTGGTTCCCCCCCCCCCCCCCGGTCAAGCCATATCCTTAGTAGAAGTCTCTGAAGTAGCCATAAGGTGAGAAGATGAAGTTTTAGTTTGCAAAGTAGATGGCTTTTGAGAGTCAACTGGTTCCAGTGCCTGTTTCCACAATATTGCTTCATTTATTTACAATATTTATATACTGCTCACTATCTAAAATAGATTCCAGAGAGGTGCACATAGGGATAAACAGTAAAAAGAAAGATGTAAAAAAGCAAATTAAAATTGTTCAATTTAAAATAAAGGACTAATAAAGTCCTTTAAACTTTACGTCTGTCGGCTCTGTTCCTCTGAGGTTATTTAGAAAATGTCATGCAATGCGGGCAGGTTTCAACTCTATGAGCCTCTCCAAGATACCGTAGGCATAAGCGAGTGACCATAAGAAGGGGGCAATTTACTGCCACATTTTTAAACAGGGCCTTCAAGGTCATGCGCTTCAGAAAGGCGTTTCCCTCCACTGCTGGAGGAATTGGGGGGGGGGGGGGGAAGGACTGACTTTTTTTTAAGAACACAAACAACAAAAGAAAGGAAGAAGCAAAAATGCTAAACGAGCATGAAGAAAAAAATGTCTCATGAAATGTTGATGAAGTTCCCAGTGAGGCAACCATATAGGCAGTCAAAAGAACTGAGGGACGTGAGCGGGAATCTGCTGGACATGTGCAGTATGACAGTGGGGGAGGGTTCCAGCCCAAAAATGTTCCTCAGCACTAGAAGTTTCCTGAAGTGAGGCTCCACGCAGGCACACAGTCCGTATGTATGATGCACAGAGAGCACGAAGAAGAACTTCCTTTTAGCCTATGCTGTGGAACTACCTTTAAATATGGGGCAGGCCCTCCACCTCTCACCCACAATACTCAGAATGTCAATTCGGGAATTTCCAGTGATATCTAGGAAGATGTTCAGGGCACAGACAGGAGTCCAGGTTTGGTAAAGATACAGTCAAATTTCAACACTATATTTAGGGAGAATTCCTAGTTGTGGCACGGATGGCCAAAATGATAGCCACTGAAATGGCTAGTTTAAGGGACAGAAAATAGAGGACTGCAGATGAAGAAAGATTCAGGTATAGCCACAAATACTTAAAGATTTAGGCCAATGTTCTGTTTATATGCAAGGTTGTTGTGTACCATAAATACTAAAGGTGTTTTCCTGAAGCTATTCTATATCTGGCACTAATACAGTGTACAGCGACCCACCATCAGAGAAAGCTGAGAAAAAACTCTTTATTTGGAATAATTCAAAACTTACCACATAATCACAAAAAAGGATGAGAGCCCCTCTTCGGACTATCTCTTGATTACACATACCAAGCTTGGTTTCAGAATCTGCTTCACTGTTTCCTCCACATATCTGAGGGCTAAGCAGTTTAGTAGTGGAAAGACTGTGCCTTCTGGAAGAGAGAAAATGTTTTACACTGCTCAGTGGAGACCTGGATTTCTGGAAGAGGTAAATCTCCTTTTGGGAACTGCCTCCTCCTGGTTGGTAGACAACCCTTCCAGCAAGAATGTCACCAAGGGCAAGGGCTTTCCTTGATATCTTAGCATCCAGCCCAAACCTGGCCCCTGGAAGAATGCATGACTGCACCACCCCGCAACCCCTGAGTAGAGTGGGTGTTGTTAACTCTGGGGAAGGACTTAAACAGCCATCCTTTTCCCATCCACTTGCTCTGCATCTCTGAGGCACTGAGGGGGAAAGGACATAGCCATCACTCGATTGCTGTAATCTTCCAAAGAAAAGGGGGTGGGGGGTGGAAAAACAGTAGAAACCCAAGGGAACCCATTTGGGATGTTACTCATAGCAACTTCACCAGAACTACAACTTGGAGCATCTTCCTGGGCAGTGTCGTATTCTAAGACTTTGGTCTGGCCCTGCCTATATAAGGCTGGCCCTCCGACACCAGAAGGGATATAAAGGACTTTCTGTTTGTGCTGGGACTTTGGCAGAGCAACTACAGTATTCTTGGGCTCTGACATTTGGTTTTGTTGCTTAGCTCTAACACATGGCTTCCTCCTACACAGTTTATTCCCTGGCACAACTCCTGGGTTCCCTCCAACTGCTATCTCCAACACAGACCCAACACCATATAGTCATAAGCGCTAGAATCCTGATCAAAAGAAAATAAAAAGCTGATCGTAGCATTTTGTTTGCAAAGTTTATACCACAAACTATCAGCCCTGGGATAATATTCTAAAGCTGTGATTTTCAAGCTTTCCATCTTCAGGGAATCCTTTTCATGTTCATTTCACTGTCAAGAACACCCTCACATCTTCCACAAAGCCGCCCCCCCCCCCCCCCCGTACATTCAAGAAAATACTGGGAGGTGTTCTAGGGTGCATACTAGCCAAGCCTCTTGAGCACAGTTGGTCGGTATAAATTCAGAAGGCAACCTGGAACATACCTAACACTTTCATGCAGCTACACATTGCAATAGAAAGTTGGCAAGCTATATTTTAGTAAATCTTGCTTTCCCTTAGTAACCTTTGAAGAACTCATACACTTCCAAGGAACCCCAGGTTTCCTCGGAATGCAAATTGGAAACCACTCAGCTAAAGAATGAGCTTGGGGACACACTGAGCCAGTTATTGGGAGAGAAGACTTAATTTCCATTTGAAATGGAAGACTGTAAAGAAACAAACTGCACATATGTTAAAAAGAAAAAGATGACAAATGACAACTTGACTGCTGAAACACAAACTAAAAGAATGTTTTTGTTATCCAATGGCTATTTGGCTTTTTAAAGGCTAAATATAATGGTCTGTAATACGGTATACACAACCATTTGGGAAGCCATAAGAACAGAACATTATAACAAGGTTTGAATGAACTATCATATTGCATTATGGAAAAACATCTATCACTGTAAAAAAAACCAGCCTTACTTTGGAGTCTGTTGCACCTCTGACCACCAGCTGCAATTAGTATAATTAATAAGTAGTAAGATTTGACACCACAAGAGTACTAAAGAAGGATGTGTGGGTATCATGGACTGAACAAGGTCATTTAAGTTTTCAAGAGTATAAAAGTGATTATCAGAACCATCTCTTGTAAAAAGCTTCGTAGCTGCAGCTGTGATTCTTCTGAACATTCCTAAAAAATAAAAATAAAACATAGAAATAAAACATAAATGATAGCAACACATCACATTTCTGAGTTTTAAGCATTTTTTTAAACTTTCAGTGAATGCAATTTTCACTGAAAGTTCATTACACTTTGCACCATGTCCTAGGTAAATGTAAGGGACTCCAAAGGTCAAGAGTATTGACTTCAAAAAGTTCATGGACGTCACCTGGCCCTCCCACGAGGATCAAAGTCCCCTGGTTGGTTCCCATCCACCATCCCTCTGACCCCACGGTCAGTCCCTGCCCTGCCTGAGAAAGACAGGTAACAGATGCTCCCTCCTATTGTCAGGAGCCAGTGGGTCACTACTGCTTATCTAATAACTTTCTTTTCAAAGTGCTCCACATAACATTACCTAGGTAATCCTTGCAACAACCAGGCCACCTAGGCTAATTTTCTCACTATTCCCATATTGCAGATGGGATCCTAACACTGCCTAAGTCTAAGCGAAGCCCAGCCCTACTACACAGGTTTATTAAAAAAAAACAAGTCCAGTGAGTTCCAAGGTTGCACTGGGACACAGCCTGCGTTACTTCTGATAGCAACTCACAATTACAATAAAACTGACTAATGCACCACTACTGATTAGGGTTTTTCAGTCTTCTGATCTGTGGTTGATCAACAATAAGTCCTACTTACCTCAACCACCACTTCCCTTCATCATTTCAGCTGGACTAATTTAAACAGCCCTGAACCTATTCCTTGTTAATGGTCAAGATTTTAAAATATATAGAGAGAGGGAAGGATTTTGTAGCAGAGGGGGCGTGTAGTAGGATAAAAGTGTGTGCATCTCTGTGTGTGTGTGTGTGTGTGTGTGTGCCTTCCACACAAACATTTCCCTACGTAACTGCAGCCATGCAAGACGGACTCAAGGCATTTGGGGAACTGAAGCTTGGATTCTAGGCACTATCGTTTGGTGTAGTGCCAAATGTGTTTCGCTTCAGGCAGGAAAATGCCTCCAGAAAATGCCCTTTACGTCCAAACATACACTTCAATTGTGTTCTGTTATATAGAAAACACCAAGGTCTCGGACAGCTGTAACAGGGAGAATTAAGGAACAGAGCTACAGGGTATCATGCACTCTCTTCCCTGTTCTTGTATAAATGTCGCTACCCATTTCTAACATGAACTCAGAGATGGTTCCCAACTCCATTTCAGATGGTTGATTAAAATGGGATTTGGAAACAATGTTTAGAAACGCTCTCATTTGAAAGAATTTTGGCTGTAATTTCCTTGGCGGAAACAGCTTAATCAAATAGCACCTTCCCACAAATAAGACTTATATTCAAATAACGCTGAAACAAAATTAAAAGCCGTATTTCATTGTTTGGCATAATGCCACAAAAGTACCTGATTTGAAGGTATGAATTAAGCACATAAGCAATGTGCCTAACTCTTGGCAATAGAATGTGTGCTGTTGTTCATTCATATCTACATTCAAACGTTTGGTCGTAATATCTTCCAGCAAAATTCCCACTAGCTGCAACAAGAACCTGGGGGCGAGGGGGGGAGAGAGAGAGAGAGAGAGAAAGTGTTTTACAGAGCACTGAAAAAAGAATAGGCCAGGCTTAACATTTAGCTATCAACATTGCCTTGGAGAAAAAACACAACCCCACAAATAACTCTACCTGTCTCATGCAAGATTTCACTGTGCATCCATTGTCCAGACTTCTAACCAATCTCAATTGCCTAATCTCACAGGCACCCACTTCATTAAAACACACGCACGCACACACTGAGAAACTCATGCAAAAAATATATATCTAGCAATGAGAAGACAGAACAAACCTGGAAAATGTCTCTTCAGGCAGATATTTATCTTGCTCTTCCACAGCTTGTTCCTGAATTGAGGTAACTATGTTTTCACCATGTCGTAGTCTGTTAATTGTTTGCCATGAGATTAAATATGGTGAGAAGGAGAGCTCTTGTATGCGAGAAAGAACAATGTCTTCTGTTGATTGAGAAATCAAAACCCGGAGAATAGCAAGAATGCCAGATATCCATAGCTGGACAGTGCTCACTGATGCCTATTGAACCGGGGTGGGGGTGGGGTGGGGGAGAATAGAGAATGGAGAAACACCAAAATGCAGCATATTTAAATAACACACATGTGTACACACCCACCCACACATACACAGAGCTGCATCTACAGTCAGAAAATATGATTCCTGTTCAACTGTAAATTCCATCTTTAGGGAAAAAGGGATACACAATGCATGGGAATGTAAATGGGGAGGGGATGAGGGGTCTCTGTCAACTGGGGTGAAGGGTGGGTGTTTTCCCAAAAAATGTCTTTTTAGAAGATTGCTTCACTGACATTTAGATTTTACCAGGTAGAAACATTCTGCTTACCATTGTACTGGGAGTCACAAACATGCTCCTTAAAAGCATATCCACTGGGCGGAGGGCTGACGGGGCCAGAATTTCAAATAAAGTGTTCAGAACTCCCAGGGCTTCATGGGAATCTATATGCATCTGTTTTAAAAAGTAAAACACACAACGATCACCCTAATTTTAAACAAATCCAATACATCCAGTCATCACCATTATCACCACAGTAAGATGACCTGCTGGTTCACTTAAACAACTAAGAAATTTTATTTTTAAAAAACTGAAATTATGTTTATTCTGTTTCTATCACAATCTCAGCATGGCAGTAAAGCATACCACAAATTTATAGGAATTCCACACACACACCCAAAACTAAAAGATGGGGAACCACTGAGGTCCTCTTACAATGCATCAAATAATTGCTTGAAATTTTGATTATTTCCTTTAACTTCATTTAATATTAAGAGATATCAATATTTATTTGCCATATTCTAAACCAGTTAGGCATGGGGCAAGGTTCCCCATAAAATACAGTGAGATTTATTAAGCATTATTTTGAGAGGTATGGGTACCGGCGTCAAGTATCTAGAATTCTTACAACATTGAACTGGTAGGCGTTGGTACTGATGACAAAGTGGAGGTAACATTGGTACAAATCTTCTAGGACAATGTGAAAATAAGTGTTCTTGAGGTGAATAGGCAAACGAATCTCATTTGGAGGGAAGAGGGAGTATCAACGCTAGGGAAATCACACGGAACTTCCGGGGAGAGATGTAAAGGTTTAGCTAATACAGGTCCAGAATCGGCCAAACTTCTCCATTCTTTTTCAGGACCTTGAAGTGCCTTGGGCAAAATCCATCCCAACGCTGGGTGTGTGGAAAGATAGGATTGCTCCCTACTCCAAGACCATTTGAACTATGAGGATGGTGACTTGCAAAGTACCAAGTGGTGGGAGAGTACTGAACTTGATCCTGTAGTCCCATGGACTATGGAAAGGACCCAGGAATCCGATATGAGGATGAAAAACAAGGATGTCTAAGTCAAAGGCATTGCTTGTTGCTCCTGTAAAAGAGTGGATGGAGAAAATACGCAATTTCCCCAGCCATTAACACAGCAGGGGAAAAGGCAAAAGGGGCAGATCAGGGCAGAATTGTGTCCGACTGCTCTCAAAGGCCCGAGAGCAGTTGGGCACGGGCCTATCCCTGTGGCACTGGGTGTGTCCGCCAGGGTCAGTGAGGGTCGTACACGGGAAGTCCACTGCCCTCATGAGCTCAGGTGTATTTTCATGTGGCCAGTGATGAATAAAGGGGAACCAGTACCTCACACAATGTAGACACTATACTTCTATTAATGCAGACCAAAATAGCATTTGCTTTTTTTGCAGCCACATCACACTGTTGGCTCATATTCAGCTTGTGATCTACAACAATTCCAAGATCCCTCTTACTTGTAGTATTGCTTAGCCAAGTATCCCCCATCTTGTAATTATGCATTTGGTTTATTTTTCCTAGGTTTAGAACTTGGCATTTATCAGTATTAAATTTCATTCTGTTTTCAGCCCTGTGCTCCAGCCTATCAAGATCACTTTGGAGTTTGTTTCTGTCTTCCAGGGTATTAGCGATCCCACCCAATTTTGTGTCATCTGCACCTCCTTGTCCAAATAATTAATAAAAATGTTGAAGAGCACTGGGCCCATGACTGAGCCCTGTGGTACCCCACCCGTTACCTCCCCCCAGTGTGAGAAGGTACCATTGCTAAGCACTCTTTGAGTCCGATTCTGTAGCCAACTGTGGATCCACCTAATAGTTGTTCCATCTAGCCCACTTTTAGCTAGTTTGCTAATCAGAATATCATGGGGTACTTTGTCAAAAGCTTTGCTGAAGTCAAGATATATTATTTATTTATTTAATTATTTTATTACATTTGTATATCACCCCATAGCCGAAGCTCTCTGGGTGGTTCCCATGAAATTAAAACAATTAAAAACAATATACAAAAATTAAAACAGCAAAAACATACAATATACACATACATTTAAAACCACTATAATAACTTTAAAAAGCTATAAGCCTAAAAACAAAACAAACCCAGGCTCATCAGATATTGCCAAATGCCTGAGAGAAGAGGAAAGTCTTGACCTAGCGCCGAAAAGATAACAATGTTGGCACCAGGCAGGCCTTGTCGGGGAGATCGTTCCACAATTGGGGGGCTACCACAGAGAAGGCCCTCTCCTTTGTTGCCAACCTCCGAGCTTCCCTCGGAGTAGGCAGTCGGAGAAGGACCTTAGATATTGATCATAGTGTATGGGTAGGTTCATGTCAGGAGAGCCGTTCCATCAGGTATTGTGGTCCCAAGCCGTGTAAGGCTTTATAGGTTAAAACCAGCACCTTGAATCGGGTTTGGAAACATACAGGCAGCCAATGCAAGCGGGCCAGAGTAGGTCTTATATGCTTGAACCTTCTGGTCCCTGTTACCAAGTTGGCCGCTGCTGCAGCTTCCAAACCGTCTTCAAAGGCAGCCCCACGTAGAGTGCATTGTAGTAATCTAACTTGGAGGTCCACAGCATTCCTACAGTCCACAAGGGAGATTACCTGATAAAATAATGAGATCAGATTAGTTTGACAGGATTTGTTCTTGACAAATCCATGTTAGCTTTTAGTATTTGGCACTCGTTAGGCCTTATCTTGAGAATTGTGTCTAGTCCTGGGCACCACACTTCAAGAAGGATGCAGACAAGCTGGAGGGGCTTCAGAGGAGGGCAACAAGGATGATCAGGGGTCTGGAAACAAAGAATCATAAATCACCAGAGTTGCAAGATAAGCAGCAGCTACAATGGCCTTAAAACAGTCCAAGGTCGGTATGCCAAAAATATCCGTCTGGAGTCAAGGTAAACAATACTAGATTCAGGAAGGCGCAGAAGAATAGTCGAGGTCTTTCCAGGGTAAAGTATAGTTCAAGTAAAGTCAGGGAGCTGTCAGGGATGCTACTGGGACAGAGAACCAGAACCAGAAACAACAATTGCTTCCAGCAAACGCACAGCGTCTAAGGCTTGTCTTATATTGCGCTGCTGATGACTGAGTGAGACCAGCAGTGTTAGGCTGCAGCTAGCTTCCGTCTCCTCATGTGATGGGCCCCTCCCCAAACAGGCTCAGTACCACTTCTTTTTCCCCTGACCCAGATAAGGGGAGCTGGGTCACCTTGGGAGAAGCTACAGGCGAGGAAGGCCTCTGGCACTTCACAGCCAGTGCGCCTGCTGTCTGTCCCCCTGGCCAGGAGCCTCACTGCCCATAACAGCAAAGCGTAGTGACTGGCTATTGTGCACTTCTCTCTGTATAATCAGGCCCTCGCTTACAATGGTGTTGTTAAACAATTTTAGATGCTGGATGTAATAGTTTTATAGGCCCTGATATATCTTAAAATACATCACTTCACTTCAAATGGAAGAGTGTGTTCAGAGGAGGGCAACGAGGATGATCAGGGGTCTGGAAACAAAGCCCTATGAGGAGAGACTGAACGAACTGGGCATGTTTAGCCTGGAGAAGAGAAGATTGAGGGGGAGACATGATAGCACTCTTCAAATACTTGAAAGGTTGTCACACAGAGGAGGGCCAGGATCTCTTCCTGATCATCCCAGAGTGCAGGACGCGGAATAATGGGTTCAAGTTACAGGAAGCCAGATTCCAGCTGGATATCAGGGAAAACTACCTGACTGTTAGAGCAATACTACAATGGAACCAATGACCTAGGGAGGTGGTGGGCTCACCCACACTAGAGGCATTCAAGAGGCAGCTGGACAGCCATCTGTCAGGGATGCTTTAAGGTAGATTCCTACATTGAGCAGGGGGTTGGACTTGATGGCCTTATAGGCCCCTTCCAACTCAACTATTCTATGATTCTATGATGCTATGATATATCTTACACATTGCATAGCTGCTATATTCCTGATGCTGGAACATTTTTTTAAAGATCCCACCGTATCACATTTTAAACTCACACTGCAATTCTATGCATGTTTAGAAAGAAAAAAGCCCAACAGTACTCAGCATGTCCCAGCCAACCATGCTGGCTAAGGGATTCTAGGAGTTGTAGGACTTTTTTCTGCCTAAACATGCATAGGATTGTGCCTTTAACATATCATGCCACACTAGAATAACTACAGGAATAAAATAGGATTTCCTTCTGCTGCCCTGATGGGGAACACAGTTACTTAGGAGGAAGCACCATTTTGTAATAAAAAAGGATAATATATATTTGAATTAAAATGTAAAGAGTTGTCCCTGCCGCCATGTACAGAGTTTTCCGATGGGAAACAGCCTGGCTGGTTGTGATTATTTGTGGGGACTGAAATGCAGTTGTGCCTGACTGAAGGGGAGCCATTCTTCTGCTACTTTTCCTCCACCTTCCCTTCTTTCTCAGGCTGAAATCGTATGCACATTTACCTCAGAGTAAGTCCTATGGATCTCAGTGGGGCTTACTTCTTAGTAAACATACTGAGGATTGTGCTGCAACTATGTTTTTAAGGTGACAGAAGATACACACAGCATGTTCACCAAAAGAACAGCTTGCTGGCTACTGCATCATATTTGCTGGGGGGGGGGGGGGGAGAGGAACTGGATACCTTCAAATAAGAAGGGGCAGATAGGAGGAACTGTTTCGCCAGCACTCCTGAAGCTGGCTGCAGAAAGGGACGGCTGAATCCACTTTAGCCAGGCAGAAGCTCAGGCCATTGCAATTCTTGTGATCCCCCTTTCTTTTCTCTCCTGATTCAGGTTTGGGGGGGGGGCTTAGGAGTGAAGACACACACGGTGCACCTCTCCCCTCCCCAAACCTCGCAGTAGCAGTGGGGGCTACAGGGCTGATTAGGACAGCAGGGCAGCAGCTCAGTAGGGGAAATGGCCCCAACCTGCAGCTCCTGAGGATCCCACCTATCACCAGGGAGGTCACTGGGTGGCAAGAAAAAAGTTCCACTCTCCACCCAGCTGGCCAGCCTACCACTGTTCTTGGCAGCTGCTCCGTGCCTCGCGCCTCCGTGTGTTCCTTCCTGCAGTGGGGCTGCTCCTTCCTTGTGCACCAACGATCGCAAGACATCGCCCAGGGGAGCTTGCAGGAGTGAGCGGCTGGCCAAGCAAGTAAGGGGACAGGTGGCCCTAGCTACAGACTCCGGCAACAGAAAGAAGCCACGGGTCCTCCTGGGCAGTGCCGGGTTGGGGGGGGGGGGAGAGCAGCACAATGGCTGCTCTTTCCTGCTCTGGTGCCTCAGGTGGACACTTCCCCCAGCTTCATGGTGGGGCTGGCGGTGTTCAGAGTCTTCTGGTGGTTCTTTTTTTCTGTTTCCGTCCTGTGTGTCTGCCTTTTCCTAAACAAACCTCCCTCAATTTGGGTCTACAAAAATTGAGTAAACTCTGCCTTTTTAAAAACATTAAGGAGTCCATAATTAGCTCCTCTAGAAAGCAAAAGCAGTACTCACACATCCCGCACATAAGGCTGACACATTACTCACACATCCTGCACATAAGGCTGCCAGAGTCATCCTGCAGTGTTCAGGAGCACTCCAGGCTGAGCACCTGCTTCAAAGGTAGGGATGACCCATCCTTCACTTCTCTTGAGCCCTTTTAGTCCTGAAAAGGCATGGGTACAGGAGCCAAATTGGGGCAGCAAGATCAACCCTGAGGTGGCTCTGGATGCCTTGAGGTAAGCACCTCTTTCGTGTTTGAGCTTCTGCTTTCTTCTCTTCTTACATTCACGTCTGCTTTAAGGAGGAGCAGCACCTTCAACCAACCTGCTTCCAAACATTGTGGAGGCAGGAGAAAACTGGTATTGGAGAGCCCGGGGGGGGGGGGGGGGGGCTCCTAGCCTAGCCAGCTCTTCAGCTCATCTCTGTCAATTGAAAAATTTAAAAAGTGTTTGGATCATTGGATGACGCCAAATAAAGAACATATATCGTTATATAAAACACATATTGTACACAAAATAAAGATAAATATTAATTTAACCTGCTGTTTTGCCAACATTGGGAGAATTATGTCTGCTATCTGTCGAGATAATCTTTTCCACTTGTCTTCATTCTCTCTGTGACACTGTTGCAATACTAGGATAAACATTTCCAGCACCTGAAGATAAAAATATCAGAACACACAACATTCAATTGTAACATTAGAAAAAAGTGGCTCTTCTAATGCTCATCTCCTGTTAGTTTTGTAGCTGTTGCTCCTGAGTTCCCTCTTCCCTACAAAATATGCAATATAACTTCCTTTGTATCATGCTGAGCAATCCCTGCTAGCTGTAACCAATGATGAGTATCAGGAGTGGGTAAACACAGAGAAGGATGGGAAGACACACATTATGAAACAGAAAGGGAGAACTCAATACAGGGCTACCTTTTCAGCAGTAGTCCTATGTTTCTTTCTTATATGTGTGGTTCCTAGGGGTGAACAACTATATTAGAAGATTAGGAATGAAAAACTATATTAGAAACCAAAAACCATCACAAATGGATTCCTTGATGGGGGTGGTGGTATTTCATGGTGCTTGCTACAGGAAATAGATTACTAGCAAAGGGACTCATTATTTTGAAGAACAGCAAGAGTGAGGTCAAACTTCTTTGTGAAGTTTTGTTCCCCTACCTAATCAGAGTCAAAATTCTGCAGTTTAGGTGCCAGGTTGACATTCAGTTTTTTTTTTAATTTAGTGACATGTGATGAGTTAATTTTACTGTACTGAATATATGGGAAGCATATGCTAGGGTGACCCTATGGAAAGGAGGACAGAGATCCTGTATCTTTAACAGTTGCATAGAAAAGGGAATTTCAGCAGGTGTCCTTTGTATACGTGCAGCATGTGGTGAAATTCCCTCTTCATCACAACAGTTAAAGTGGCAGGAGCTAAACTAGAGTGACCAGATACAAAAGAGGGCAGGGCTCCTGCAACTTTAACTGTTGTGATGAAGAGGGAATTTTACCAGGTGCTGCATGCATACAAATAACACCTGCTGAAATTTCCTCTTCTATGCAACTGTTAAAGATACAGGAACCCGGTCCTCCTTTTCATATGGCCACCCTAGCATATGCTAATTACACAATTTTGTGATGTTCTATTACATTGTTTTTAATGTTTAATTTCTTATGTCACCTTAGGAACGTTATGGGAGGAATGCAAAATAATTTTTTTTAAAAATAAATAACAATATAAAACATGTTAGAAATATACCAGGCACTGTTACAGATTGTTAGGGATGTAAGATGCTACATTATAGAAATTGAATACTATAATGTCAGAATCTGTGTGATCCAGCCTAAATTTATTTCTTAGGTTGCTACCACAGGTTGGTCTTTGTTTCACTCCAGGCACTGAATATGCGATAGGAAAAAAATATACTTGCCCTGCCCTATATCTTAAAACAGGAAGTCAATCCTAAAACAGGCGATGAATTTCATAGTAAATAAACCATTTACAAGCAATTTAGAAATATACAACAAGTATTTTATCAAGTGTCTTCAGTCTGAGGTTAGCAAAACCGACACTCCTTGAATTATCTAACAGAAGAGTAAAGGATTTCTGACTCAAAATACTGCATTTTGTTATGGATCCTCTATAGCTAATCTACCTGCCTACTATGGCAGCAAGTATAGAAACTAGAACCAACATTTTGCTCTGTTTATTTTGCTGACTACAAATGCAGGTTGCTTACCTGTAACGGTAGTTCTTGAAGTGGTCATCTGTGCACTCATACATATGGGCTCTGCGCCGGCACGGAGCCTCATTTGGGAAAATTCTATAGCTGAGGTGTTTTGGGCGGGAACCTCCCTCCCCTGTTGAGTACTGTGCATGACTGAAGGGTTCCTGCCCATTCCCCTCAGTTCTAAGAGATCAACATTGTGGCCCCAGAACCGAGGAAGCAAGTCCTCTATGGTATTGACACCGATGCGGGGTTGGTGGGTGGGTTGTGTGAATGCACAGATGACCACTTGAAGAAGGACAGGTTGCTTACCTGTAACTGTGGTTCTTCGAGTGGTCATCTGTGCATTCACACATATGGGGCTCTGCACTTGCGCAGAGCTCAGATCGGAATTCTTCAAAAGCTGAAGTCGTTGGGCAGGATCCCCTCCCCCACTGTCCCTTGCGCCTACTCAGCAGGGGTTCCCGCCTCCTCCCTTCAGTTCCTAGAGACCGCCTACGGTCCCTATACCGAAGGTAATCCTCAGTTGGTATCAATAAAGTATTAACACCACAGAGGGGACGATGAGTGGGTTGTGTGAATGCACAGATGATCACTCGAAGAACCACAGTTACAGGTAAGCAACCTGTCCTTCTTCTTCTTCTTTGTGGTCTCTGTGCATCACACATAGGGGTGAATAAAAAGCTCCCTTACTGGTGGAGGGTAGGTGTTAAGAATCATTGTAGTATCGCTGAAAGAACGGCTTGTCTGAAACGACAGTCCTCCCTTGCTCTGACATCAAGCTTCTAGTGAGAGACCAAGGCCGACTCTCTTGCCCAAGCTGTTGATCTGCAAAGGTCAGGTAGTGGAATGCCTCTATCCAAAGCAGTTGATGTGGCCACTCCTCCAGTGGAGTCTGCTTTTACTGACTGTGGTAATTCAAGACTTGATAACTGATATGCCAGTTTAATAATCTCCACAATCCACGATGAGAAACCTTGCGTTGTTATGGAGCAACCCACAGATGTGCCCCCATACACCAGGAATAACCTGTTTGACTTGCGGAATGGGTCTGTGAGATTTTTATAAAAAGCTAATGCTCTTCTCATGTCTAAGGTATGTAAAGTAGACTCCAATGGAGTTGACGGATTTTGGAAAAACACTGGAAGAATGATGCTCTGATTGACGTGGAAGGAAGACATCACCTTAGGCAGAAATGCGATTCCTGGTGTAAGGACTGCTCTGTCTTTGTGAAAAATTAAGTATGGCGCAGCTCTATGAAGGACACGTAGTTCAGATGTTCTACGAGCCGACGGAATGGCCACTAAAAACACTACTTTCCATGTCATGAGACGAAGATCCACCATCGCTAATGGCTCAAATGGATTTTTTGTAAGAGCATTAAGGACAACAGACAGGCTCCACATAGGTATAGGCGAACGTCCCAACAGAATTAAATTCTGCAAGCCTTTGAGAAATTGACGCACAAGAGGATGGGTAAACACTGTTCTACCCTGGATGAAGTCGTCGTGAGTAGCTGAAATCGCAGCTCGGTTACACATGTAGCGATGACAGTTTAAGTCCCCTTTTAAACAGTAAATGTAAAAAGGATAAAATTCCTTCTATAGAGCCAGACAGAGGATCAAAGCCTTGTTAATTAGCAATTAGAGTGAATGATTTCATTTTGTTTTCATTTGCTCTTCGTGTAGCTGGTTTGCGTGCCGCTTGTAATACTGACTGCAGCTCGGGTGGTCAAGTTAGTGGCCGTGGGTAGGAGACATTCTCCACGCGGTCAGTGCTACGAGGGACTTGACATCGGGGTGTTGCGTTTTGCCGCAGTTCCTGGATATCAGATCCTGAAATAATGGCAGTCGGTAAAAATGGCCCCTGGATAGCCTGAGGAGCGTTGTGAACCAGGGCTGTCGTGGCCCTCCCGGTGCTATTAGAATGCAATCTGAGCTATCTGTATCTATTTTCACTACTACACGTGACAGTAGTGGAAGAGGCGGGAAGAGTTATAGGAGCTCTCCCCTCCATTGTTGGAGGAAAGCATCTCCCTGTGAGTGTTTTCCTATGCCTCCCTTTGAACAGAACCTGTGACAGACTGCATTGTTGGTGTTTGCAAACAAGTCCAGTGATGGGATTCCCCAGCGATGGAAGAGACACAGTAGTACAACTCTCGACATCTCCCAATCGTGTGTTCCACACATGATCTGCTGAGGCGATCTGCCAGAACATTGTCCTTTCCTGCAATATGTGTTGCCACAATTGACATATTTCAAGGAACAGTCCAATTTAATATCTGCAGAGTTAGTTCTGCCAAATCTAGGGAGTGTGTGCCTCCCTGTTTGCTTATGTACCAGACGACTGATGTGTTGTCTGTGAGTCATTGTCTGTGCCTCCCTATGAGTTTGTTCTCGAAAGCGTGTAACGCCCGTTGGACTGCTAACAACTCTAGAGCAATACGACAATGGAACCAATGACCTAGGGAGGTGGTGGGCTCTCCCACATTAGAGGCATTCAAGAGGCAGCTGGACAACCATTTGTCAGGTATGCTTTAAGGTAGATTCCTGCATTGAGCAGGGGGTTGGACTCGATGGCCTTACAGGCCCCTTCCAACTCTACTATTCTATGATTCTATGGTAACATCGGTATTGAAACTGGTTGTGAGCTCTCCGCTGCAACAGAATCAAACACTGGGTCCTGAACCGTTGGGGCTGCCTGATGCACCTGAAGGCCTAAGGCTTGAGCCATTCTTAGCACTTGATCGGAGAACTGACCCAAATGGTGAGAGAGCGTCATGAGAGGTTACTTCTGCATCTGGGGATGTGATCAACGGTTGTGCCAAGGAAGGTGATGAAGACTCAAAGTAGTAATCCTCTGGCTCAGAGAGTGATGTTTGCTCTCTCGGGTCTGAGTCTGGCAGCTGCATTGCCAATGGCGCCTCGGTGATAGCAGTGCTGAGATCCCGGGTCTCCATTATCAATGACTGAGGGGGCACTATGTCTTGTACAGGATGAAACCCTATGCCTGACCGAATGTGGGTTCTGTCCGGTGAGGGACCCTGGGGGGAGGGGGGGTCGAGGAGGGAAAACCAATCTCTCTCAATGAACCCTCTGGTCTTCTCTTGATACCGAAGCCGAAGAGCAATGGTATCGATAATCCGGTGCAGGATCGTAGTGGACATCATCATAATTGCTGTCAGCATGCGGATCATGCTCCCAGTATCTCGGTCTATAAGAGGGGCGACCCCAGTCTGAGTGTCTATGCCTTTACAGCAGTGATCTGGATCTGTCTCTGGATCGAGATCTGGGATAGTACTCGCCTCTGGCCAAATGAACCGAGAACATGGAATCGGGATCCTCGCCTGTAATCTCTGTCATACGGTCTATGCCGAGTGGCCGAAGTAGGTAAAGATGGTGGGAAGGCTCACGAATCTCCCCTTCTGAGGCTGAAGTGAGAGACCATTGGTCACAAGGTGGGGCATCCCTCACCATCGGAATAGGCAAATGTGATAAGGGTGGCAGGGAGCTACCTCTGGTGGTATCGTGAGGCGCGATGGAGACTGCTGGGTGTCCACCAGCACGAAGGACGAGACCACATCAATACGGCATGGAGAAGCTTTGACATCGATAAACTCTGCGGGTAGTGGGGCATCGACTGAAGCCTCTGAAGGTGGAGGGATGGGCAAACTCAGTACAGGAGTTTTTTCAGCCCCTTAAGTCTTTTTCTGTTTTCTTCCCTCTGCTGACGCATTCCCTGCTTGCTTAGGCATCTTTGTCTTTTTTGTCAATTTTCTTGCAAGAGATAAGTCAACAGAACGTCCTGGTGAAGAGGGCTGAAAGCGTGGTTCACCCTCCACTAGCACAGATGAGGGAGGGGAAGGCTCAGTGGAGGCCATAGCAGGCTGATGCCCCGTAGGAGTATCGACCGCGAGAAGAGCCTTACTCCACAAAATTGCTTTGAGCTTGTCAGATCTGTGCCTTCTAGTCTGCTTTGAAAAGGCTTGGCAGAAATGACAAGATTCGACGACATGTCCCTCTCCTAGGAACAAGGAATGTCCATCAGACGGGGGCAACTTACGCCCGCATCTTGTACGTTTTCTGAACAGGGCCCACAGGGCCATACGCCCCTTAGGGCAATATTGGGATTGTTGACGCGAGTCCGAGAAACAACAAACAGAAAAACAAAAGGAATTCCACTTCTCTTTATTTCCAACAAAAAAACAATCAGAAGAAACACCTCTCGAAGAAATAACTCAAAAGATGAAGAGAAGATCCCAAACGATGCTGCCACAATGGCGGTTGAAAGAGAACTGAGGGGAATGGAAGGAAACCCTTCAGTCATGCACAGTATGCAGCGGGGGAGGGGTTCCCGCCCCAAACACCTCAGCTATAGAATTTTCCAGAACAAGGCTCTGTGCAGGTGCAGAGCCCATATGTGTGAATCACAGAGACCAATGAGGAGAACTTTATATTTTGTATTTGTCATAGGCCTAGGCATAACGTTTTGATTAAGTAAACTGAAGTGTCTCTGGTTAGGTGTGGGTGAGTCTATTTTATGGTATTTGAACTCATGTTGGTCCTTTCAAATTATGCAGAAGGTGTATTCTTGCTTTCTAGGACAGATTGGCATTTAGGAGACTGGAACCTGTCAGAATTGTAACTCATCACCTCAGTGATTTCTCTGCCCTGCTCCTCTCAGTAGGTGATGACAGCTATTAATTCACTGGGATATTTTAGGGTGGATTCAGTACATCTGAAGCAAGTAGACACTCATTTCATTTAGCTTATCTGGAGCTTCCTGGTGTATCACATTAAGGAAACAGCGAGGAAATTGGGATCTCCCAGGGATATCACAAAAACCAAGACTAATGTACATATTATACAAAGCAGAATTATTTCAAATAATGTATATAGAAGCTGATCATCAGGGCACTTCTGAATAGGGTGACCACATTTGGGAAACCAAAAAAGAGGACCCTCAGTGGGGTGGGGGGTGGGAAAGTGGCTTTCCAGGGCCTCTGGAAAGCATGTCATTCACCCCCACTGCTTTAAAGGACCCAATTGGAGCGGAGGAGGGGAAAGTGTGTCATTCCTGCCCTCCACTGCTCCAATCGGGTCCTTTTCTATAATGTCCAGGAATGACATACTTTCCCCTGTAAGGTCCTGATTGGAGCAGTGGGAGGGAAATAACCCACCTCCAGAAAGCTCGTCATTCCCTCCAACCACGCTAATGTGGCCTTAAAGGGGAAAGCTTGTCTTTCCAGGACATTATAGAAAATTACAGAAAATCCCCCCTGACACCCAGGATAGAACAAAAACCAGGACAAATCCGGGGAAATCCTGACAGTTGGTCACCCTACTTCTGAAGGCCTAAAAAACAACCGTCACCCGCAACACCCACACAAGACTTGGATAACCATCTCCAGTCAATTAGTCTTTGTAAACTGCCTAGAGAGCTTTTGCTATTGGGCAGTAAAGAAATCTAATACATGAAATGAAATTGTACTGCAGTTAAATCACAGCAACTAAGTCTGCAATCTTTAATATTGTGCAAGTTTTTACACTGGGTTTCTTGTAAGCCATCTCAAACTTTCAGAGACAGAATAAAAATGTTTTGAATAAAAAAGTGTTGAATTCAAGCTCTTAAAGCAAAGTTACAAACAATTCCTACACAACTTACCTGATGGTACTGGATAAGCCTCAATAACATGGAAATGACCACTTCCTTTTGTGTTTCCAGTTCTTTACCAGCATCAGCTTTGTTTGCTCCTCTTAATATAAAGAGATCATGAACGATGGGTTGCAGAGCTGGTATTGCTAGAGAAAACAATGTTCTATTTTAAATCAAAATTTATTTTGTACTGCATAGTTATCGCCTCATCTAGAGGTGCTCTGATGCTCAAGCACCTTTATTTATGCAATACCTATCTTCTACACACACACGATAAAATAACTTAAGTCATTAACTAAAAAATATAATCTCAATGATTCTTGGAGGACATTCCATATCCTTTAGAATAGCACTACCTCTTGGACAAGAAGCCAGGAGCAGAGATTGTACAATACCTCCTCCATGGGGAGAGGGATCCCTGTCCTCCCAGAGCAGAAGAAACCCTCATTCTATAACTGTAATAAACAATCCTAACAGAATTAGAACAGCCACGCAAACATGCTAAACAAAACATGAGAGAAAAAAGAGGAAGTAGAAAAGACATAACAGGAAGAACCTCCCAGAAGTCTGTACCTATTGCTTCTACATAGTGTAACAGAGACTTCATGAGAATAGGGTCTTGCAGTTTGAATAGTACCAGGAATCTGTTTCAAATTTTCTCTGTATGCTCAAACAAGGACAGATGGATTTATCTATCATTCTTTTAATGAAGGGATTGCTTTATCTATCAGTATGCTTCTAGAGAAATATGTAGGTCAGGTTTTAACAGATCCAATTGGGATCTGAGATTCTATCCCAAAAAGAAGCTGGGTTGATACATGCACAGCCTTCCAATATGTAAACAGAAAGTGTGCATGTTTAATGGATAAAACACCTGGTTTCTTTTCTGCAGCTTATAAACCACGTCTTAAAGTAATGTGTGAACCCAGCCATTGCGTGCTTAACGCCAATTTTGTTTAATACATACCGGGAATTGTTGATACTGTCAGGATTGGACCCATACTCCCTGATTTGTTTTCGGACTCCAATTCAGATTTGGAGGCAGAACTAGGAGGCGCCCAGCCAAGACAGGGAGTGGGGGAGGAAATTCCCCAACTCTCCAGAAGTCAGGATTGAATCTTCCCAAGGAGGCCCAATTTCAGAGACTGTCTTCCCCCCCTTCTTGCGAACTCAGCCTTTATCAGAAGGGAAGGGTGCACCAGGACTGACAGATGCCAGATTTCAGTGCAGAGTTAAATGGGTGGAGTAGAGAGGAGGTGGGAGGCAGTCTGCCAGATTGGCTGCCAATCAGAAGTTGTGTAAGGAGGAGCCTCACTGAAGGAGGAGCCTACTAAAAGCCTAGGCATGGCAGGAAACCACTCATTTGATTTGAAAGGCAACTGCCTTCCTTTATAGCTAATTAGGCTTAGAAGACAGCTCCTGGTCTTCACTGATACGATGTGTGAAGAGGTGTTATTAACTGAAGAAAGAGTTTGTGGATTGCACAGCGAGTCTCTGTTGCCTCACTATTCAGTGGGAGGACTTGGAATCCTTGAGAGATACAAATGGTGGGTCACTCCTAGGGGCAACCCTGTTCCATCAAAACGCCTTCTGAGAATAAGTATGGTGTTTACGGAAGTTGTGGATGATAGGCAGAATACCTCGGGAAATTCAAAATATCCATATACCACTACTAGAAAATTTGAACTGAAGCATGGGCCCACAGAGTAAGGTAAATGCATTCCCAGTTAATTGCTAGTTAGTTCCACTGACTAATCCAAGCATATTGTGTGTCCACTGTCACCCACAGCAGTTCTTGACTTTTATATTAAGTACAGACCACATCTCTCCCTTATTGCCATCCTCCGAGCCTCCTTCAGAAAAAGCACTTGGAGTGACCTCATATGTTGATAATAGTGAATAGGTAGGTTCATATCTGGAGAGGTGCTCCATCAGGTATTGTGGTTCCAAGCTATGAGCAATTGCAAGTTCATTTCAGAGATGAGCCCCTAAAAATAAAGTTCATCTTTGAATAAGGGTAGCAGAAATCTCTGAAATGTCCTTCATGGGATGGAATAGGAGATGTGGTCTGTACCTAACATAAAAAAATTCCTATGAAAGAGGAAATGTCTAAATTTCTTAACTCCCTAGACTGGATTTCAAAGCCTCTCCATCTATCTGGACATAGTTTTGCTCTGCAGGGCTCAAGGATCTGAAAGAATAAGCCATTCTTGATAAATCTGTCATTACATGTAAAATCAGTGCTCTAATTTCATAAGCTGAAGCATCACACACAAGGTTGATTTCCAAGCACCAGGTTGTAATGAGTGAGGTGTTTCCAATCCTGGGTTGTAATGTGTTAACATTTGTTCTGAAGTGAGGAGCTTTCTTGCTTCCTGGACTAACATTTGTTAGTTCACTTCTACTGCTTTCCTTTCAGAATTTGGCAAAACTGAATGGTAATATTTAACAGTGAACCTATGATACATTCTCTGGGTGAGATGCTCTGAAGACTGCCCGTTTGTTTGTTTTGATTTACTTGTCGGTTGATACAATAAGTCCACACTAGTTAACTGATCTTTGAAGAACTCTCATTTATCATATATTCCATATTTTACAGTCTTGTGAGAATCTGTGCCAGATTCTTCAGGTTATCCTTCTCATTGGATCCTGTATCAATCTACGTAGCCCCTACAACTGGATTGCAGAGGGTCATGGTATATCTAAATGCCACTCCAATTATACTGGAACAATCTTTTCTGGTGTTTGATGGTCAGAAACTTACTTGATTCTTCCTCTATTTCCATTTGGAGAGAAACTGTGTCAGATCTAGTTTGCTAAACTTCTTTCCTTTAGCTAATTATTAAATCTGTCAGATTTTCAAAAATTGGGTGGGTTTTTTTTGCAGATACTCCTACACAACATCAGTAGTGACAGCAGCAGTGACATATTATGAGACCCTGCAATTATTACCGTTACATGGAAGCACCTGGCAGTGTCCAAAACGATGAGAAAAACATGAAAAACATGAACTACAATATACGGAGGGCCTTTGAATGTTTTTCTTCCCAGTCACCATTAATTATCGTAGGAGACGATCACCTTGTTAGGAGTATTTCTGCAGACATCTCTTATCAAGTAAGGTTTTGTATATTATACTTTTGTTAAAAATGATTTTATATGATTTGTATATTTGTATCATTATGCAATGTGTACAGGCCTCAGAGCCTTCATACAGCAATAATAATTTTTAAAACAACTTATATATGGGCATAGGCCTTTGAGGCAATTTGCTAAATTAACCTCAATACATAGTATGTGTTGTCCCTCAAAATGTAATTTAATGCATTTTTAATATTACAGCCTCCTCAGGAAGGTTTCTGAAAATACACACGCTGAAATGCGTTGGGTTTTGAAATGAAGTATTTTAAGCAACCTGAGAACTTGTTGCTCTGCTTTTTCTGTCCCTATTCAACTCTATTAGCCCCCAGAGGTTTCAGAGCCGTTTGTGTCATTCTGACCTCATCACAGCCTATTGTGGGCCTGGGAATGTTGTTACCTAAACCTCAGCAGTGAAGTCTGAATCAGGGTGTATGTGCTCCATGTCACTCTTGCTTCATTCCACAATTGCTTTATAAGCATGAATTTTTAGACTCCGTCTGATAATTAAAAGGGGGAAATTGACAGTAGATGAGTTAGTTCCTTAGATCCTCCTTCAAACAGACTCTTGTGTGTCAATTGGGATGCTGCCTATCATTTCCTTAAAAAATGGAAATGATTTTTCATCAATTGTATGAATTTGCCTGATTTCTGAATTGCTTTTCTATCTTCCCCTAGTTACTGAAGACGTTGTTTGGCACAAACTTGGCGTCACAATATGATGGCTTGTCTTCAAATACTAGCAGATCTCAAGGAAAAGCCCAGCGCTTAGGCTCTTCGAATTTGAGGCCAGGCCTTTATCATTATTGCTTCATGGCTCCTTACACACATTTTACGCAAGCACTCGCTGATGCTAGTTTAAGGAATATGATGCAGGCTGACCTGGAACATGATAATTCTGGGTAAGAAGAAGTTCCATCCCTTTATTTCAGACAGGTCAGTATTCAGAAAGTTTGTACTATGGGGATAGATAGACGGAATCAATGCAAAATAGCAAGCTACAGTCCCTTGCTTAAATATTCACCCCCTTTGACTTGGCCACATTTTGTTGTGTTACAACCAGGAATTTAAATGGAGTTAATTCGCATGTTTACCATTTGATTTACACAATTTGTTGTAGATGATAGCAGCAGCGCCTCATGAAAAGTCACTGACATCATCACAGCTCAATGGGAACACCTGTGAGAGGTGTTTGTTTTTTTAAAGAGAGGCAAGGGAATGATGGCTCTGACTGTCATTCTTCTCAGTCGCCAATGATTATTAGAGGAAATATTTTATTGCTAGAGAAAAATCTGCAGACATCTGCGAACAAGTAAGGAATTATATATTTCTAATGTACAACAATTTTATATGTTTTAATTGGACATATGTATAGAGGCTCTAGTGGCCCCATGCAAAATGTATAACTTTTAAAACCTATATATGTACATAGGCCCTTGTGGCAATATATCTAATTGACTTTATATCACGAACGTATTTTAATTCCATGTTTTGTCTCACAATATTTTAAAATGTATTTTTAATGCTTACAGCCCCCTGAAGAAGGTGGTTAATAGGACACAGCCCAAAATGCATCAGGCCTCGTACAAATACAACTTTTTGCATCCAGAAGCCCTGTTTCTCTCATCTTTTGATTCAACTTGGATGCTTTCCTCCTTTTAGTTTTGGTTTTTTGCTACTGGAAGGAGAAGTTCTGCAACAGTCCCAAGTCCCGTGCAGACTGAAACAGGTTTTCCTCTAGAATTTCCCTGTATTTTTGGCTCCATCCATCCTGCCCTCAATCCTGACCAGCTTCTCAGCCCCCATGGATGAAAAGCATCACAACATGATGCTGACACCCACCATGCTTCACCGTGGGGATGGTGTTCATAGAATCATAGAAGAGTAGAGTTGGGAGGGGCCTGTAAGGCCATCTAGTCCAACCCCCTGCTCAATGCAGGAATTCACCTTAAAGCATCCCTGACAGATGACTGTCCAACTGCCTCCTGAATGCCTCTAATGTGGGAGAGCCCACCACCTCCCTAGGTCATTGGTTCCATTGTCATACTCCTCCAACAGTCAGGAAGTTTTTCCTGATGTCCAGCCGGAATCTGGCTTCCTGTCACTTCAGCCTATGATTCCGCATCCTGCACTCTGGGATAGGGTGACCATGTTTTGGAAACCAAAAAGGAGAACATGGCTGCCCCAAGGGGGCATGCTCACCACATGTCCAAACCCCAAGGGGGTGTGCCCACCCAAACATGTCCTTGGTCACATGTCTGATTTCACAGCATACAATTAAGACAAACCTGTTCTACATGACATCTTAATGTTAAAATCACTGAAATAAAGAACAAGGGAGACATTCAATGTATCTGGAATTAACTTCACTCACTCACATGTCAAGTGTTTCAAGGACAATTCACAAGCAGGCCTTGTGAATTGTAAGTTGAAAGATTGGGAATTGTTGTGAGAATGTCTGTGTCTCTGTAAGCTTATCTGTTGCTGTTTCTCATGGGAGACTTGCTAGCTGAGGCCTTACGTTTCCTTGAGAACAAGAGATTGTTTAGAAAAGGTGGGGGCTATCTTGCAAGCTGTCTCTCACATAGTGTCATCATCAAGAGGAGGTTGAACTGTGCTGCCCTGTTGGCACATGAGTTTGGATTACAGGCCTGAAGTCCTGTCTGTCAAGTGGCTTCGAATAGCCAGCCTCCAGCCTATAAGAGGAATGAGCAAAGGGGAGGCCCTTTGCTAAGAATCATCTGTTCTACACTTGCCATGAAACTCCTCGTGTTTGGGATTCCATCTGTTTGGAGATGTTGGATGCACTCTGTACATGTTCTGTTGCTATTTGGACTTGGAATTTCTAAGGACTGTGCCATGAAAAGTGCTCTGAGGCTTTTCATAGACTTGGACTTGCTATTACTGTTTCTGGATCGTGTTCTATGGCCTGAGAGAGACCTTTCCCTGGATGGAGCCAAAGTACGGGCACAGGGAAAAAGTCCTAGGCTGACCGTTGCTGTTCTGGATTGTATGCGTGTGTGACCTGCGAGAGAGCCTCCTCTCAGAGTCTTTGGTACAGGCAGAGGGGTTTCCTGGGTCGAAGAGGTTCGTGCCCTGACATCTTGCTTACATGATCAGCTCAGTGTTTTCCGGCAGGCTGAGTCTGGTTTGTGCAAGATGGATCTGTCTCTGTCGGGCTTCATGCATCCCTGCACTGGAGCTTATTCCTAGGGCTCTGCTCTTGTTCTTGATGAGTCTGTGTGTGTCACTCTGCTGACTGCTCACATGGGACAGGGGCAATCCTACACGTCTCCGAGTGATTGCTGTTCGCATCAAGCCGTTGTACCTGAAGCTATCTAGCCTTCATCAGCTTTATGTGTATGTATGCAGAAATGAAACCATTATACTTGAATTCCATGTGATTTCACAAATAAAGGTCTCACCGTTTTAAAGTGTGTTGTCAGTTTGCCAGTTCGTGAGCAGAAGCCTGGAGTTGGGCTGAGTCATGATACTTTTGTAGCTTTTGCTGTACTTTGAAGCTTTTGGTGCCTTTCCCTCAAATATCTTTTCTGATTGCAAATCCTTCACTGGATGACCATAATCTCACCTTTCCTAACATTTCACACTCTTTCACTATCACCTTTCTCATATCCATACTCACAGACCCAGCATATTGCTATCACTGAACAAATGAAGCAGTTGACAAGAGCAGAAAAATCTAGTACAATAAAGGAGCATCCTAGCATTCAGGAAGAGTATAAAATACCATTACCCTGCAAACATTAGCCATGGAACATAATGGACTAAAGGCTTGTTGCAGTCACTTCTCACTAGCACCTCTTACCTTATTTCAACTTCTTGTTTATCAGTGAGAAACTAATCTAAAAAAGTGTCATTATATCTCTGGTTCATTAGCCATGTAAACAAGACCATGATTAGTAGCAACACAAAGAAAGGCCAGAACAGATGCCCATTATCACAATGCTAGACAAGGATCTTTTCCTCCTTTTATCCAAATGTCTCCTGAATCTACACTGCCTCAGTGTGCATCAAACAGAAATCCCAATCAGGGACCCAAAGAAAACTGCCCAAAGAAATGACAGAAACAAGTCCCATTGATTTCAATAAAGCTTATTCCCAGATAAATGAATATAGGATTGCAGCCTTTTCATATCTTTACCATGCAAAGTAACAAAAAAAGGGCTAAAATAGGAGACTGATCCCCCCTGCCCCCTTTCACATTAAACTCTTTTGATCACCTGGCAGCTGGCAACCTTCCCATGCCCAGCGCATAATTACAGGTGACAAAGACTGTGAGCTTCTCCAAGCAGTCCCTGCCAATTATGTTGACTGGTAAGCACAACTGTAGCTTTAAAGCCCCAAGGCACTATGGTGAATGCAATGGGTGCACTCTCAGACCCCCAAAAGTGGATTCCAGAGTTACTGGTATCCTGTAGGTTTTCCATCCCTGGCAAGTTATTAAGTGGTATGCTCCCCCACATCCACCTGCCCTTCCTCTCCTTTTTAAAATTTATTTTTATTTTAAATAATTTTTATGCTGCTTTTATGGAAAGTACACTTTAGAATTGTTGAGAAATTAATTTCACGCACACATAGGGTGGGGTGGGGAGAAATGGCCCAAATAAAATTAAGCATAAATACATAAGAGCCCTGCTGGATCAGACCGAGGGTCCATCTAGTCCAGCAACAGCAACAACAACAACAACAACAGCTCCTTTATTGCCAGTCAACAGAGCAAAGGTACAACTACACAACACAATTAAAATCATACTAAAATCACACTGCATATAAAATCATTATGAAACAATACAGCTTAACTACTAAGAATAGAATCTTGGCTAATTAGTATTAATGAATATAGAAGAAATTCTCTGTCGCTCTAACTCAATTATTTGCAGATGATCTGGTGAGAATCGCCAAGTTCAAGAACTTGGCCACCTGTTCCGTTATAGATTTAGTTGTACCCTGTAACAGAATTATTAAAAGGGACTCGGTGGTATGGCCTGGGTAAAACTGTAATTGACCAGATTAAATCTGCTCTTGCTGGTTGATAGTACTTACATGAGAATAGAATATGTGCAATAGTCTTTACTTCTAAATCGTTGCAGGGACAGCATCTTTTATGCCATGGAATTCTCTTGTATCGGCCCTCCAGTAGCCTAGAGGGAAGGGAATTGAATCTGGCTAGGGAGAACGCCTTTCTATACTTAGGAATAGATAGCCATCTCAGATTTAACATTCCGTCCCTGCTTAGTTGGAGTGTCAGTCCCAACGACCGTGGCGAGCAGGATCCCCAGGCAGCTCCTAAAAGTTCCTGATTGTCTATATCCACAACTCTTTGTTTAACAATTGCTCCTGCATTTTCAAGTCCTAACGTTAACAAATAGGTAGGTGAGAACCCTATAGTAGTAATTTTCCCTTCCACAGCATTTTTCCAAGGGGATACAAACGAGTCAGAAAAAAACTTTATGAACCAGAGAGTTGGAAGACATTGCAAGACAGCAGCGAAGCCAATATTTAATTGAATAAATCCAAGCTAAACTTTTTAATGAGTTAAGACCGGCCTCTAAATTCAAGACAACTCCTGGTACACATCTGAGAACGCCAAAGATTATCCTAAGGAAAAGATGTTGAATTCCTTCGATTGTGCTTGTTGATTGTGGGAACCAAATCGGCGAACCGAACAAGACTTGAGGCACGATACTAGCTTTGTATACTCTAGTAGCTGCAAATATAAAATTCCCTCCCTTGGTAAAAAAGAACCGAGCTAATGCACCAATACTCTGTTCTGCTTTAGTCTTAATATATTTCTCTTGCACCTTCCACCTGAGCGCTTTATGAAACCAAATACCGAGATATTTTAATGAATCTACTTGTTCAATTTTATTCCCTGCCAGAGACCAAGTAAATCTTAATTTCCTTCTTGAGAAAACCAACACTTTTGTTTTGGTGTAGTTAATTGTTAGGAAGTTTGTTTTACAGTACTCCGCAAAACTACTTAGTAATCTCTTAAGTCCCAGCCGTGTCTGAGATATCAGAATAGCATTATCTGAATACAAGAGGATGGGAACTTTAGTTTGACCAATCTTCGGTGGATGAGATGGTAAAAGCATCAACTTCAGAGGAAGGCCTGCCAGAAATAGATTAAGCAGGGTGGGAGCAAGAACACATCCTTGCTTGTCTCCTCTAGTAGCAGTTATCTCTTTAGTTATATGCCCGTTTGCTACATCGGACTTGGGCTGAAGTATTGGTATACAGAGACTGAATCAAGAAAAGTAATCTGTTCTGCTCCTAGGATTTCATTTTCACTGATCCACTCTTTTAATCTTAGACTTAAGAAACCAGCGTATAACTTCCCAACTATAGACAGCAAACTGATAGGCCGATAGTTAGCTGGGTCGTCCTTAGGGCCTTTTTTATATATAGGAATAATATAGGCCTTCCGCCAGGACTTCGGAATTAAGCCAGATTTGTTTATTGATGTAAAGAAGGCAGCCAGCACTGGTGCCCACCATGTAATATTATTTTTTAGGATTTCCGTTGGAATGCCATCTGGACCAGGGGCCTTCCCTGACTTTAATTTACCTATTAGCTCCTCTACTGTTGCAATGTCCACAGCAGGCCATTCTGGGGTGTCAAGTGGCAAACTGGGATAAAAAGCTGTAGATTGGCAGTCGTTAAAGACAGTACTGAAATGGTTTTCTCAAATGACTGCTGAAATGTGACTTTCTTTGTTACTCCTGGTGTTATTTAAAGCACCTGACACAATCTGCCAGAATGTTTTAGTATTGTTGGTAACCGAGGCCCCAATAAGTAATTCCCAGGCTTCTTTATCTACTTCACTTTTTTTATGCTGCTTAAGCCTTTTATATTTCTTCTTTAAATCATAATATGCTTGTGGTAATTGATGCTTGTTGTTTTGCCAATAAGAACGATATATCGATTGGATCCTTCTTCTGCAGTCAAAACACTCCTGATTCAGCAATTTGTTGTCATTTTCTCTAAAGTTGTTAGTATTTATAGATTTCTTTTGTAAGGAGGAGTTCAATTCTTTGATCAACTCCTCATATCTAGTTATACTTTCTTTCAAAGAGCTGGCTGCAGTGATTCGTCTATCAGCTTTAATGAACCGAGGCGACTTAACAAGCCTGGTAAAGGCTTGTGCTATATCTTTGGACCATTTAATACTTTGGGGGCTACATGACTGATTGAACTACCAGGAGGAGAACTTTCTAGATCCAACCTAACTGGCCCAGGAGTTTTTAAATGTAAGCTCCAAGGGTAGATGGTCACTGTCTAGTTTTTCCAAAATTCTAAATTTACACCCCTGTGCTTTCAAGTTCTTATGAATTAAAATGTAGTCAATCACACTGGACCCTCTGGATGAGATATATGTAAACTCACCCCATTTGTCTGTCCCCTGTAGTGTCTCCATTCAAAATATGTAAGTCATTTTTTGAAACAAAATGAAGCAGGCATATTCCTGCTGGGTTGACAACAAGGTCTTTGGAATGACGTAGGTTGGCCCTAATACAATCCCTATTGGTTGTTAAACTTTTTATGTCAATCGTCGGATCTATCAAGTACGATCCGGTCCTGGCGTTGAAATCTCCAGCAATTCTGGGTAAAGTATGAGGATGTTTGGCAATCTGATCCAGAAAAAAACTTTCTATTTTAAGCCAGGTTGCCAGTGTGTCTTCCTTGTTGACTATGGGGGCACAGTAGACGTTAAATAACAACAATGCCAATTTAGAGGCTCTCAATTCCAAAATCATGGCCAGTACGTTGGAATCGCAACAGGGCAGTTTCGTAATTTTAGCGTCGAGTCTGGAGGAGATTAATGAGGTCAGTCCCTGTCTTGCCCTGCCCTTGCCTTTATTGGCCAGAGCAGGCAGATGAAAGGGCACAAATCCACTTACATAAATATGTTTGCAACTCCAAGTCTCCCGAAGCAGTACAATATCATAATCTGTCAGGCAATCTAATATACCCTGGTTCCTACTCTTAGAATTCCACCCTGCAATGTTCCATGAGAGGAGCTTTAGGAACTTACTGCATTTTCTTTCTCTAAGTCAGTCTATCTCTGTAATAATGTCTAATACTCCTTTTGAATTTTCCAGGACACATCCATTTACTACTTCATCTAGAGGTTTAGATAATTCTTGGCCTGACCTACATGAAATGAAGTCTGTTGCCAGACCATCCTCGTGAGGTTCCAATTGCTGACAAGCAATCCAATCAGAGTTTAAGGAACCTACAGGGTTACATCCATATTCTTTGTGGTTAGTCATAGACTTGTAGGCCTCCTCAACAGGACTGGCAGAAACTGTTGTTTGGGCTAATTTAGGAGATTTTAAAATTGCCATTTTATGACTAAAGGTGTGGCCATTAGCTGTACTATGTGGTTGTATGACCTGAGTCAAGGAGGAACTCCTACAGGGGTCCGAATCATCCATTGCCCTGTGTACCTCCACATCTAGGCAGGCATTTTAGAAGAGCATCCTGATAAATTAGCAACGTGCCCTTTTTTCCCCATTAGAATCTCACCCAGGATAACTAATCTCGTTAAGATCACATTCTGCTCATGTATAGGTAGGGCACCATAACTTTCTATCAGCACTCTGTTCACACAGTGGCCAACCAGCTGTCGACCAGGGACCAACAAAGCAGAACATGGTGCAACAGCGCCGTCCCACCCATGTTCCTCAGCAACTGGTGCACACAGGCTGACTGCCTCGGATACTGGAGGGAGCACATAGGCATCAGGGCTAGTCGGCATTGATCGCCTTCTCCTATTAGCCTTTCCCTGCTCAGAGGTAGACTGCAGCTGAGTGTGGAGGTTCCATTTAGCCATGATGATAAGATTTCTCCTTGAATTGTTTCATTCCTTTTTAAAACCAACACAAGAATCTGTGTATGTAACAGCCATGCTTTTAAGCACATTCACATGCACCCCATTCACCCATCACAGAAATACACTCACCCACAAACACGCACACTCTCTCAGGATCACCCACCTCAAAACACAGCACACACAGCTATTCATAGACAAACAACCATGCACCCCATTCACTCATCTCACACACACATGCTCACCAAAGGCAATAAAAATTAAAATCCACACACCGCTTCAGACTCACCCAAAGTGGGGGGAAAACCCCATTCCCTCCCCAAGACAATTAAAAAAATAAATACACTCCCCACGCACACTTGGTGTGGTAGACTAAAAAGAAAAATCAAAGATAAGACAAAGCCAGGATAAGAACCCTCCTAGTTGACTGGATGCCGTACAGCATCAGTCCAGAGCTATAGCAACCAATGTTGTTGCCAGAAATGGCCTGCCAGGAGAGATTCATCAACAGTCTTCTGGAATTTAAGAAATCCATAAAGACTGATCTCTTCCGGCAGACTTACCCAGTTGAATTTTAAGATGCCTTTTAATAATGCATTAGTTTTATATGCTTTTAATCAGTTATATGTATTTTATGGCGTTTTGCATTTGGTTTTACCCCACCTCCATCCAGAGGGAGAGGAGGGTAAGAAATAAATATATGATGATGATGGGTGTTGAAGTTGAGGCAACCAGTAGAGCATCAATCATTGGAAGCTTGAATCACTCCCTATGATTGCTTTGGCTCACTCAGTTTTCCAGTTAAAGGAACCCTCAGGAAATTGCGCCACTAAAGGCTAATACAGTCTTAGCTGACATTTCACCCTCTGGTTTGCATTCAGTAAACCGTAAAGTAAGACAGGCTTCAATTAGCAAAAATTGAATAAAACAGTTCAGGTTGGTAGCTGCTTGGCTGATCTCTTCCTCTGACAGTTTGTCCTCTTCTATAAGGAGCAAGGCAACAAAGGCTACAGACACCATGACCAATCCCCACCCCAGAGCCACATGCCCTAACCAGCCACATTAGGCTTACAGTTGATGTGGAGATTGTGTCTCCTTCCTCTATCAGCAGTGGCATGCAGGTGAATGGGGGAGGGAGTGCATGGGAGAGACAACACCTGTAGTTGGCCACCCACCCTTCCATTGATGCCTATGCCTCTTTTCCCCTTATTCTAGGTCAATACTCTCCACCCTCAGCTGCCCCAATCTTTGTAAAACCAGGTCCAAATCCCAGGCCCAAACTAGGTGGCTGGATTATATTTTGAAGACTCACAAGGTTTCACTAACTGGAGGAATTTCAGCTGTTCCCACTATACTCTGTGCTGTAATCCCACTAAGGTCCAGGAATGATGGGGTCATAGCCACGTGTAGGTTATTCACACACCCCTGTGATGAAAGCATGCTGCATTTCTGTCCCTGCTGGTCATCTTGTTGGGCCAGCTGGCCAGAACTGACCCTGCAAATAGCTACGGACACTTTAGCTAATGTCTAGCTCAAGTTGTAATGGTGCACTGCCACCAATTCTACCTGACCAGGTACCTAGGACTTGTCCAGGAAAGGGAAGGAAACCCTTAGAAGAAGAAGCTGTAAAAGGCAAGCTCTGTCAGAGTTCACTGAAGAATCTGCTTCACTACACAAGGAAGGGACTGATATAGCAGTACAGCTATACTCGTCCCCTTGAAGGAGCTACTGGAAGAAGTCCAACCTACCTTGTAGTACAAGAGGCTATCACAAAGGACTTGGAATGTCTTCTGAGTCAAAGGAATATTATGCCATCTTCAGAAAATCTATATAATACTAATTCGCTTCTAATATAGAAGCAGCAAACACAGCATGCACATGTGTGTGTGATGGAAACCATCTGTACAGAGCTGAGAGATTAACATGGCCAGCTATACCAAACATTGTGATAAACAATCTCTGGGGGAAATCTACAGAGCTATGGAAGAGGGAGGCAGGCAGGCAGGGAAATGTCACCTCAGAGCCTGCTCCAGATGGACTGCCCCTGCCCCCTCAATAGGACCATCTATCATCAATGGCCTATGGGAACAATCCTAATCACTTTTCAAAATAAAAATTGTTTATTTGTGATTTTATTTATTATTGCTGATATTACTTGCAAGCCGCCTTGGAAGAATTGGTATTCTGGAAGGTGGGATATAAATAATTGAACTAAATAATACCATTCACATTAAACATTTCTATCTTGTTAAATTGGCAGGTCAATTTAAGGGTCAATGCAAGCAACATCTGCTGTTCCACAAAGTGTTCTCACCGACTTCTCTTATGCTCCCATCAAAAGGGATAAAAGTTTGTTAGTGATAAGGAAACATATTCACTACAGAACCAGGTTAGTCTACGACAGACTTCCCCAATCTGGTGCCCTCCAGACGTTTCGGACCAGCCCAACAAGCATAGCCAATAATCAGGAATGCTGGGAGTTGTAGTTCAACGCATCTAGAGAAGATTGATCTAAACTTTCGTTAATAAAGAATGCCCAAACACCTGGAAGATGACAAAAAAACAACCACCTAGCTCACAGTGTTTCTGTAAATATTTCCCCTCCTTAATGTAATACAATTCCTTAAATAACTAAAAGTGGAATAGCAATGCTAATAATTGTGAGGCTTCTTGAAAAGTTTTGCAGGACTCCACAACTCTTGCTATCAGACTGATTCCCTTAGGAAAATATCAGAAAATATCAAATGCAATGAAAACATTTTACATAAGTAATTATTTTAAAGAAACATATCAACTACTTAAAACAGTTTTTAGGCCTGATAAAGTTTCAAAGCCTCTACAGGGCGTTTTTTTAAAGCCTTTGGCAGTTTTACTGCTTTTACTTTTTAGTTACCGTGTGTAACTGCTTTCCTTCCGCTTGCCATTATCCCATCACAGAGTTGAATAATTTTAGGAATGCCAATGATCTGTTTGGAGTGGTAACGCTCATAAGACAACAATACCAGGAAGAAAAATATACTAGGAATAATTGCTTCTGATTCCCTGGGAGGAAAAAAAACAAAGAGAAACATTGGACTTACTGAGGCAGTCATCACAGTGTTTTTTTTTTCTGGTAATGGAGCATAATAACCTATAAAGACAGGCGTCTTCTCCTATACACTTGAAAGAGAATGGACTTCCAGGGGGTTCTGGAAATTCCCTTGAGGGAAGAGGTGCCCTCTCAATTTGGGAGACTCCAGTAGCTGAGAACTCAATTCAAGTAATCTATGCTGTAAAAAGTGGCCTACATATGCATACACAATCTATATCTATATAATCTTAAATTCTAATAACTCTAACTTAAAAAACTTAAATAACCCTGAATGAAGAATAAAGCAGAGGATCACCCCGGGGTCTGAGTATTTTAATTACAAAGAACCTCTCAACCCTCGTGCTTTTTATAATAACTTTTATCAACCTCCAATCTAGTTTTTCCTAATAAATTTGTAAACAAGATTAATATTTACTAGTATTATGCCTAACTTTTTTGTGTTAAAAGAATTTACAAATCAAATTAATAAGCAAACATGAACTAATTAGTATAAAATAAACTGCATTTCTACATATATTAAAATCCTACAATTAAGTAGCTCCTAAGTTTTATTCTGCAATGCATCTCTGTGAGATTTAGAACCAGAAAAATAATACAACCACAACTCACTAAACTTTGGTTTCCACATGCAGTAAAAATACATCCAAGAGAATGAAATATTGGGAACTCTACTTGCTTATGAAATTCTAACAAAACAGAACTGAATCTGCAGGTTCAACATACTCAAATAACACAATACTAAAATATAGCATTTTATTGCAAGTGGGTCATCAATACTGCAAATTACTATCCATATTTTTGTGCTGTGATCAAAAAGTTACCAGACAAAAACTACTTATTTTCTTCTGTACTACCGTTTTGCTTAAAGGACACCAAAACTCCCTTGTCCTCCCCCTCAATCTTAGTTCACTGGACATACATGGTACTAATTCATAAGGATATACATAATATACACATGTATACATAAGAGGTTATACCCAATGTTAATCTTACTTAAGAGTAGACCTACTGAAATGAATGGGACTTAAGTTAGACTAACATTGGATACAATTCAAGATACTAATACTCTGAAGTTTCCAGAGGCAAGAATAGGTATCACAGCACAAAGATAACTATAGCACAAATAATCTGTATAGTATTATCTATGACTCACTGGCTTTCTTTTGAAAAACATAACCCAAGGGAAAAAATTCCAGGGATTCAAATGGCTTTTCACGCACATTAGTTTTGCAATATGTGGTGCAATATCCTTCTCCTTCATTGGGTGATCTCAGCCCAGCGTGGATCACATTGTGAGTGTGAGGACAAAGCCATGCTACATAAACAAACAGTAGCAAATTAAGCTCCATTGCCTTCCTTTGGATGGGGAGAAGCAGCCAATGCTCTTGTCTAGCCCTGTCCCGGAGTGTAGCAAGACAAGGAGAGTTGACACACCTAGTCGTCTTGACTATGCGGATGCCTTTCCCCCTCTGCAGGAAACACATCTGCCCTTTTCAAGCCCCCCCCCCCCCCCCGTCTATTGCTAAAATGGTGGCGGGGAACCATTTTTAGTGACATGAAATGTTTCCGAAAATTGGCCCGTTTCAAACTCAGCCAAAGTTTTTAATATATATTTATGCAATTCAAGGAAACTGTAAAACCCTGGATTTGTACCTGAACTGTCCCACTTCAATGTATTCAAACTGTTTCAGAACAAATCCAATGAACACCTACGAGCAAAACAAATATCCACATTTAATTATGCAAAAATTCTTGAATGGTCAAAATATTTAATGCACGTTATACTAAAACATAACTAAATGAAATGTGATGAGGCAATTAAAAATGGCTTACTATGCATAACTATAATTCTACATAGCTAGTATCACTTCAACAAAGAACACTCACCCTATTTTTACAAGGAAATGAGCAATGCTTGCAGTAAGCAGGGTTACATTTGCAAAGTGTGTTTCAACCTTCCCATAAATGTCCTTTTTCATACAAGTACAAGGGTCAATCTCTGGGTTAGCCCATCCTGCTAGTAGGAAGACAGGACCTTTCTCTGACCTCACCAGGGTGGGGGTGGCATGGGAGGAAGCTCCCTGCTTTCCTAATCCGGAATTGGCAGAGCAACAGTTACATCATTTTACTTTTTCCTCAGTGTTTCTCACAAAACAATTATGTGTTTTATCCAGTGAAATAATGTCACCTTTACTGTTCATAATCATACTTCATGTCATTTAAATAGAAAGACACAAGGTACTCATTGAAAACTGCAGAACTCACCTGATCAGAGTCTAGAAGGCAGTAGTTAACCCGTAGCTGAACGAGTTGTGCAAGAAGATCCAAAACTTGCCTCTGCAGCTGGACAGATGTGGTTGTGGTATACTGCTTTAAGGCTTTGATGACAAGGGGCTCAAACAAACGGATGTGATTATGAATAATATTCTATAAAAAAGGGGAAATGCAGCAACCAAATAAGATTCTAGTTTGAAAGCAAGATATTTAATTGCCAAAGTAACATAACTCTCCCCTGCACCTCACCCAGTCATTACCATGGACCTAATTTTCCATCATTCTGAACCTTTAAACCAACATCTGGTCTGTGGAGAGCTACAAAAAGGTATTTACAGAGTATGAGATGGAATGCTGTGCAGAGGCCTAATCCCTTTGGTAATGATGTCGTATTAGTGGCTGAATTCGGACGACACATTAAGCAACGGGGGGGGGGGAACAATCGTCAGTTGTATTGACTATCATGTCATCCAAATGCTGCCATAGTCAACTCAGCACTGACCCTAATCCACACCACGGTTTATTATTTATTACCACGTTGTGTGGGGAGTACCCCCTAGATGAACAACTGTAAAGTTGATTCTTACCCCACCATTGACTATCGTGTTGTCCGAATTCAGCCAGTTATTTGGGTACACTGAAAATGCTGGGTCAGAATGTGTATATTAAAAGAGGTGGGCGTGGCAAAATAGATGATTCATTGATAGAATAGGTAAAATGTTACCTGCAGTGCCTGGTAAAAAGGAAATAGCACACATTGGTAAAACAGGTTGATCCTGGAATGAGGGGAACATTTTTGGGTATCGATGAGGGAAAGCTCAGCTGTGATAATGGGTTGGGCCATGGCAAGGCAGTTGTGAATTTGACAGCAGAATGTGAGTAATCAAAAGGGTATATGGGGTTTGTGATGCGATTTTGGGCTGCTACTGGAGTTTGTTATAGCTATGCTGATTCAGATATATTTTACAGACGTTGGATTCAAAGGTTTTAAATGGCTGGATGCCAAACTAGTGGCAAACCTGTTTCTTTACATGTAGACCTACCCCAATCTCCTATAATACAGGGATCAGAGTGGACCACTGGCGAGGAATGCAAAACTCTCCCAAAACCCACTTTTCAATCAATTGAGTTCTAATCATGGAAGTGAGCCGAGCTGGGAGAAAAGCATCCGGAGGCTGAGGGGACACAAACCACAAGAAACAGAAGGTTTATCGAAGCCTCATTCCCTATGTTTGTGACTGGGGAAGACCTGCATTTAAAGGGCTGGTTCCCATCTAGTCCAGCCTTTACAACTGTATTTCAAGGTAGGGTTTTTTTGCCCACAACATATCCTGCAGCTTTAGGGTAAAGCAGGATCAAAATCCAGATAAAAGTTCAAAAAGGTTTGTTTCTCTTTACTGTATTTAAATAAAATATAGCAAGCAGCACTTTAAGACCTGTATTCTTCCTTGTACCTTGTCAGCACGATGTTTCACTGCACTTGTCATGCCAGCTTTCAGTTGTGTGGAAACCTTTTGCAGTATATCAAACCAGCTATAAAACAAATATAAATACTTGTTATTAGTGTCCATTTATTTTATATTATCTATACTGCAGAGTAGTGGAAGCTGATCAGTCGAACTTCAAGAAGACCTGTGATTGGAGTAAAGTGGCTTGTATTACAATACAGGAGGAGAGCTGGAAGTGTATTCAGCACAAATAGATAATGAAACAAATAGTGGAAGACTGCTTAGATTAGGTTGATGACTGTTGCTCCCCACACTAAATATCACATAGCCTGCTCTAATCATGGTTATTATAAAGAAGTATTTAATCATGATTATTATGAAGCAGACAGTATTGCAGGACATTATGTAAATTTACAATTAAACAATGGAAGAACCTGCTCTTATCTTCCAGCCCTCTTCCAGCCGAAATTCCGTAATATATCTATATTAGGGCTGCAGCATTAATTGATCAACTTGACCAATTAAATAATGTTGATCAATTATATATGATAAATAATATTTTGTCCCCAATAAATTGTCAACCCCCACACATATCCAACCCTAAGCATATCCTTAAGCAAGATTTACAGCCTCTCTCTCTCCACACAAGAGCCATGCTGAGTCAGACTAAAAGCCTATCTAATCCAGCATTCTATTTATGGAGTGGTCAACCAGATATCTATGGGAAGCTCACAATGGGACATCAGTGTACTAGCATCCTCCCATTCATGTTACCCAGCAATTCATATACAGAGGCATAATATCTCCAATGAAGGAGATAATATAGCCATCATAACTAGTAGCCATTGATAACCTTATCTTCCTTTGCGGTTGTCTAAAGTCATCCAAGTTGGTGCCCATCGCTACATCCTGTGGTAGTGAATTCCATCGTGTAGCTATGCATTGTGTGAAGAACTTCCCTTTATTTGGCCAGAATCTTCAACCATTCAGCTTCATGGAATATCCCCAGGTTCTAGTATTACTATCCACTTTCTATACACCATGCATAATTTTGAACATCTTGATCATGTCTCCCAATAATGACATTGTGAACTTTCCAAGTTCACAATGCCATTATTGGGAGACAAAATATGGCAAGGAAATTACATTTTTTCCCGAGCCTCCTAGAGGTCATTCAACATCTGTGGGAGGGAACTGAGCAGGTGATTAGTGATTCAGGGCCCTCTAAAGCACCTTCCTACTGAGACAGAGCAGAGAAGTTACCTGTGAATTCTCCTTCTACAGTGGTCAAGATTCTAGGGTGTTCTCCACTCCACCAAACAGGGGGCAGGGTCTTTTTTAATTGAAGCTTAGCCTGAGGAGCTGGGCTAAGGGGCACATTTCATTTCTTCCCTAAGGCCAGAAACAACTTCTCTAAGCAATCTTCCCTATTTCATATGTTCTAACATAGGCCCAGGTGATAAATGCAGACCAGTCACTGGGGCATAGCAAATTTCTGTTTTCTCCTGAGCCTCCTGGAGGTCATTCATCATCTATGGGACTTGCCAGAGAACTATGACAAAGGAAGGGAACTGGAGCAGTTGTTAATGATTCAGAACCCCCTGATTTACCTTCCTATTTAAAGCAGTATCTGCTGAGGCAGAACAGAGAATTTTCTTTACCCATAAGTTCTCCTTTTTAAAATGGAGAAAGTATTGGTCGGTCGGCTGGACACCTCCCACTACCTCCCTAACATAAGAAATTACTTGTCTATGCCATAACTTTAATTCTCCGAGGCCTGGCTCAGGCCCTGGCAATCCATCTAGACTAAAACCATGCAAGGTGGGAGACAAACTACTGTCTGGCACAACAAGTAGCAAGAGAATATTCACAGGTATGGAATATGCTCCATTCCGCCTGCTTGATGGCCATCCAGTAGTCCAGGCACGAGGGCATAACAGCCTGGATCTGGCACGGAACCAGTCCACACCCAAAAGTTGACTCAGAGAAGGTAAACACATCTATTCTGTAGTGCTAATGTGTGGAGAGAGGACCAGGTTTAGCGGGAGAAGAACCTCTAGCCCAGGGATACGCAGTGTGGTGTGCCGGTGGTCACCAATGTGGTCGCCTGCAGAGACCTTTTCTGCTGCTCACTCAGATACCCTAGTCCTCCCAATTTTATTTATTTATTACATTTCTATATACACACACCCTTTTAGCCAAGCTCTCTGGGTGGTTTACAAAGATTTAAAACCATTAAAAATACAATATACAAGTTTAAAAACGTGAGAGTGTTTTAATAACGTATTAATTTTATATGTTTTTAATCAGTTTTATGTATTTTATGTCATTTGTATCAATGCTGTTCCCTGTCTCGATCTTGAGGGAGAGGCAGGTAAGAAATAAATATATTATTATTATTATTACTTACATAAATACACAACAAACAGACAATACACACAAAGACACATGTATCTAAGAACAACTTTAAATAATCAACCATAAAACTAGGCTGACCCTATGAAAAGGAGGACAGGGCTCCTGTATCTTTAACAGTTGCAAAAGACAGGGAATTTCAGCAGGTATCGTTTGTATGCATACAGAGCCTGGTGAAATTCCTTTTTCATCTCAACAGTTAAAGCTGCAGGAGCTATACTAGAGTGATCAGATACAAAAGAGGGCAAGGCTTCTGCAGCTTTAATTTTGTGATGATGAGGAAATTTCACCAGGTTCTGCATATATACAAATGACACCTGCTGAAATTCCATTTTCTATGAAACTGTTAAAGATACAGGAGCCCTGTCCTCCTTTTCATAGGGTCAGCCTACATAAAACAAATCCAGAATCTGATTAAACTCATCATATGCTGCCAAATGCCTGATACAAAAGAAAAGTCTTAACCTAGTGCCAAAAACAATGTTGGTGCCAGACAGGCCTTATTGGGGAGATCATTCCATAGCTCCATCAGGTATTTTGTTTTAAATATAGATTTTATATTTAAAATTATGTTTATATTTTTCTTACCAGCAGCTAAGATTGCTTCAAAGTGAATTGGGAACTTCTAGTTGCTGCCATCTTCATTTCCCCATGAGTGCCTCTGGGCAGGTTACTTCTTATCCCTTGGGACTAGTCATGCCCATCCATGTAAGCAATTTTATGGTTGTCCCAGGATATTTTTGCAGATTTCCAAATGAGCCCCACGGTTCCAAATATTTGCCTACCCCTGCCCATGAAGTAGCAACTACTCCAAGTGAGTGTGCTAAAAGCCCAGATGGCAGAGGTTTAGCCACAAACTTCTAGGTATCGAAAATGCACACGTTGATCCACCATGCTAGGGAAGTCTTTGAACAGGCCTATCTCTGCTTCTCACCCCATAGGTTATGAACAGGGCTGAGGATTGCCTCAGGGGCTGTGTTCAATGAAGGAAAATCTTCAGCACTCTCCTAAAGTCTAGAGGCAATGACATTTCTTCTCTGTGAAATTTTAGGGATTTGGACAGAATGATGGGAGTATACATTCCTGCATGCAGTGCAACCAAGAATTAATCTTTAGAACAAAGGAGGGGTCAGGATAAAGGATGGCCCTATCCTTTTGGAAAATGCAAAGGGCTGGGGCAGCAAAGAGCAGCCACCCTTCATGCCGACGTGATGGCCACTAAAATACAGTTTTAACATGCTTGGTCAATGCATGGAGAACCCAGTTATGCTACAAAGTGCACCACAAGAGTTGTACCTGTTTTTAGGAAGCACTTGATATATGGGTACGACCCCCCGAAGGACTCACTCTATAGTGGCTAATATACACCCTAAGGCTGCTACCTGCTGTTCTGCTATGGCTGGGTCAGGCTCAGCCCCGAAGCAAACTAGGGGCATATCTGTTTAGCAATGTCAAAGGCAGGCAGAGATCGGAAATACAGGGTTACCAGTCAAGTGTAGAGCGATCCAGGAGCAGAATCTGATGTGAAGTTGAGGTCAAACACAGGTGTGCACAGTCCAAGGAAAAGAGGTCAGCAGCAAGGAGAACCGTCCAAACAGAAGTGTAACTCTTTGCCACAAAGACGATGGGGCCATGTATCATGAGGTGATCGGAGAAGGTGGAATACCCAGCTCCTGGCTTCCTTTGTCATGTGGCCCAGTCATATTTCCAGTCAAACAGCTTTATTATTCCAATGACAGACCAATGAGCATTGTCTCAGGCTACAGACGTAACCCACATGCAGCAATTCGGAGCTGTCAAGGACAGTTAAGGCATGGGCTGTGGGGTTTAGCTTACCTTACACTAGCATTGCACGGCCAGCTGAACTGGTTCCTTGTCCATTTCCAGGACCAATTTAAACTGCTGGTTTTAACCTTTAAGGGTGTTAATGTCTTGGGACTAACTAACCTGAAAAACCACCTTCTTCCACACATACATACCAAGACCATAATCTCCTCTGCACTGGTTGTGGGGTCTTGTACTTTTTAGCTATGACTTAATGAGAAGTGGTCTGTTCAGCCTCTGGAATGTTAGAATCTGTATGAATTGATCTCTACCACAGCTCTCAGAGCAGGGATGGAAGAATAGTCTTACTCCCTGCAAGCCACGTGCTTGCCTTGGCCTTGGCAGAGAAGTTGTGTGTGAAGAATAAAATAAAATCTCTTGCTAAGCAGTATTAAACTTCCAATGTTAAAAGTAAAATTGTTCCCATTTTTTTACATTACGAAACCTAACATCTAAACTTGAAATTCAAAATATTGCATTGCCAAAAAAGTTATTGTGTTGAGAACTAACAATGACCTGGGGTCCACACATATTGACAACCAACATTATGGGCAACTGAATTCTAGCTCGTGTAAACCAAGGCATGCTAACTAACCATGGGTTGTTAACCATGAACAACCCAGAAAGAAAACCTATGGTTTGTTGTTGGATTGTGTAATCTTCAAGGAAATGATGCGAGCCCTGAATGAACAGTATCTCACTGATGTGATAAAGTTGGGTGAGGAGAGAAAAGTCCTTCAAGATTTCAGAGAGCTGGTGTTCCTCAGGTGGAAGGTGCCTTGATCTCTTTCACATCAGAATCCTTGGTCCAGGAAACTGTCTGGCTTGGATCGTCCCTGAAATTCCAAGATTTTTGGACTCTATGTCCCACATACTCACAGAAAAATGTCAGCACAGGCGAGAAGCCATAGACTCTATGGCACAGACAGACTGCTGCAGATCAGAGCTATGGAAATATATCCAACCTTCTGAGAGGAAGAGGCATCTAGTCCCTTCTATTTTTGGTTCACAAGAATAACAGGGAACTCAAAAGTATTTGAAATCACAAGAAACTCACAGGTTTCTCAAATTCCATTGCTTCAAGTTGGAGACTTTGTCCTCCATTGTTCTAGCAATAGTTAACTGTAATCAGTTAACCTCAAGGATGCCTATCTGTACATCCCCATCTGCCCAGCTCATCACAAATTCCTGTGATTTGCATTCAGGGAGCTGCACTCTAAATATGTCCTTTTGGGATGGGCACCTCACACAGGACATTTACCAACGTCCTGGAGGAGGATTCATAGAATCATAGAATAGTAGAGTTGGAAGGGGCCTATAAGGCCATTGAATCCAACCCCCTGCTCAATGCAGGAATCTACCTTAAAGCATCCCTGACAGATGGCTGTCCAGCTGCCTCTTGAATGCCTCTAATGTGGGGAGCCCACCACCTCCCTAGGTCATTGGTTCCATTGTTGTATTGTTCTAACAGTCAGGAAGTTTTTCCTGATGTCCAGCTGGAATCTGGCTTCCTGTAACTTGAGCCCTGATGAAGAAGAGGGGGAGAGCCAGTATAACCAGTCCCAGCCAGAGCCAGGTGAAGACCTGGAGGCTCCGACTGACAGCTCTCTCGTGGAACCATTAGAAGAGCAACCTGGCCCCTCCAGTGCCATTCCTGAACTCCTCCCCTTAGATCATTCACCCCTCTGAACAGCATAGGTTCAGACATGTGCATCAAAAGAACAAAAGAAAGCCACAGCGCGGGGCCTCCCTTAAAAGCAACATGTTGACCTAATTAGCCAGCTTTGCTGATTAACGACTGCTATAAATCATCACATCCAAAGGGAGGACTCTGCTGCAAACAGCAGCACTTTAACCGTCATGCTTTGCCTTACTCTTCTGGGCCTTTACAGATTCCTAGACCCTCGGCTGTTATTCAATGTTTTCATCAATGACCCATATGACGGGATTGATGGGCTTCTTATCAACTTATGACACAATACTGGGAGGCCTGCACCAGTACGTCACTTCCGGATCCGGCCCTCCCCTGCCTCTTCCGCGCGGCCGCTGGCCTTACGACCCGGCGGGGGACCCAGCGGCGGTGGCGGCAGCAGAAGAGAACCCGCCCCGGTAGGTCCGGGCTGATGTTTTTTGGGGGTGGGTGGCTTGGTGGTGGGGTGGCTTGGGGGGTTTGTTTTGGGGGTGGCTTGGTGGGGGGGGTGTTGGCGGGGGGGGGGGGACCGGGATTTTGGGTTCCAAAATCTGGTCACCCTACCTCACACACCCCACAAAACTCTCTTTCTTCCCCCCACAAACAACCCAGCGGCTCCAGTGCTTACCCCAAAGCTCTGACCACAAACTCCTTCACGGTGCATGGGACTCATGAAGCCTGAGGACGAGAGCGTGTGTGCCTTTCCCTGCTGTTATTCCTGTTCTATGCAGCCACAGGCACAATAAAGTGAGTCATGAGCCTGTGGAGCAGCAGCTGTGCTCTGGAAAAGGCAGCAGATTGATCTGTCTTTTTTTCTGCTGCTGCCGCTCCGCTAAACATGCTCAAGGCACCATTTTGGGGGTCTGAATTTCTCGGACTCTGAATATGGGATTCCTGACCAACCGGCTGGGACATTTTGGAATTGACTGGAATCCAGGACAATCCCGATTTTCTGGGACATATGGCAACCCTATTTTTAATCCCCAAAACATCCTGACAAGGACACGTAAGCTTTCAGGACTCAGAGAACCACTGATGGCAATTAAGCCTATGATTAATATTTTAAAATTGCATTTATAGTATTTCTAAACTGCCTTCATGAGATCCAACAAAGCAGTTTACAAGAAGTTCAAAATGTAAAAATCATAATCCAAAAAAACCTTAGTAAAACATTGAAAATCATAAAAAGCCAAACTACTAGTCAATTAGACATATTTAGACATCTTATGACACTTATATTTAAAGAGCCTAGCATAAATTTCACACACCCCACCTTTGACTTTTCCACATTTGGTGGTAATACAACCTGGAATTAAGATGGAGTTAATTAGGATTTCTTGTCACTGGTTTACACGAAACAGTTCTTTTTTCCATACTTGTGGGACTGAAATAAAGGGATGGAACTTCTTCTTACCCAGAATTATCATGTTCCAGGTCAGCCTGCATCATATTCCTTAAACTAGCATCAGCGAGTGCTTGCGTAAAATGTGTGTAAGGAGCCATGAAGCAATAATGATAAAGGCCTGGCCTCAAATTCGAAGAGCCTAAGCGCTGGGCTTTTCCTTGAGATCTGCTAGTATTTGAAGACAAGCCATCATATTGTGACGCCAAGTTTGTGCCAAACAACGTCTTCAGTAACTAGGGGAAGATAGAAAAGCAATTCAGAAATCAGGCAAATTCATACAATTGATGAAAAATCATTTCCATTTTTTAAGGAAATGATAGGCAGCATCCCAATTGACACACAAGAGTCTGTTTGAAGGAGGATCTAAGGAACTAACTCATCTACTGTCAATTTTCCCCTTTTAATTATTAGACGGAGTCTAAAAATTCATGCTTATAAAGCAATTGTGGAATGAAGCAAGAGTGACATGGAGCACATACACCCTGATTCAGACTTCACTGCTGAGGTTTAGGTAACAACATTCCCAGGCCCACAATAGGCTGTGATGAGGTCAGAATGACACAAACTGCTCTGAAACCTCTGGGGGCTAATAGAGTGGACGGCCATATTGTTGGTCCTTTCCTAAAAACGAGAGATGCCACAATCCTTATTGTCCTTAGAATCCAACAGTGGGGGGGAGGGGCGGTTACAGTGGTTGCACTTTTCAGTAAGTTTCATATAACTACCCCTCCCCCCTCGTGACAATCATGGCCTTAAAGGCTCTCTTAAAACCTTGGATTTAAGGCCCCGATTGGTGCGGGAGGGGGGAGACAAAGTGCATTCTCCAGAGCCTCCAGAAAGTGCGCAATTCTCCTGGTATACCATTTTAAGAGGGCCTTTAAGGCCATGATTGGCCGAGGGGGGGAGGCAAAGCGTACTTTCTGGGACTACCTTAGTAGAAGAATGACCTACGAAGGGAGTTTCCCTTACTGTTGGGGAAGTTGCTGCTGGGCGCGTTCTAAGAATCCTCTTTTTGTTCTTAGCCTGACTTGCTTATTTGTGGCAGCCATCAGGAAAAGAAGATAGGAGGGACTGATGAGAGGAAATGTCAAAGAGTTAGAGAGAAAAATCTGTTGCTGTTTCTTTTTTAAATACACAGAGTAAGAAAAGTGAGGGGCTGAGAGAAAACAACAGGGATAGATAGGATAAGAGGAGAGCGGAGAGCCTGAACTAAGCAGGAAGTAGTGGAGAGGACACTGCCTTTTGCTCTAAGCAAAGGAAGACATGAACTGAGAAGTCTATAGGAGGAAAGGATAGTAGAGATAAAACATCTATATATAGTCATATAGTTCCTGCCTTCCCAGTTGTAGTAAGAGTTAATTTACAGCTGGATGCTTCCCATGCCAATACAAGGACATTTTCAGTACTTTACATATTTTAGCATTTCATAAATACCCCCAAAAAACAGTTGCCATTTATATGCCTTCACAACTCCCATTCTTAAATATGGAGGTATCAAGTGATGTAAATCCTGCCTGGGATTTGATTCAGCAAAACCCAGGACAGTTTTGCTGCGGCTCAGTAAATACCAACTCTTTCTTAGTTGCTTGGATAAAAGCAAGCTAGCAAGCTAAGGGTTTCTGGGAGAAGTGGGGCCACTTGTATGGGAAAGAACCATCTGATTGCCCACACCCACATCATTACAGGTTAAACCTAACATGAGTGTATTGGAATGAACCACAGAAATACTCCTGTAATGTTTAAAGAGCCAACATTGTATTTATTCATTTTACTGGAAGAAAAAGGTAAATGCGGTATCCAAAGGGGAAAAAAACCCACGTTCCTAGTTACCTGCTGTACACATACAGTTGCTGTCATTGGTTCTCTGTTGAAACAGGATTTCAGATAACCCAACATTTCTTCAACATACTGAAAAATATAGAAATTTGAAACAAATGGCCATTTTACCAAACTTTATTTATAAAGGTATTACTATATAAATCCACAACAATCACAAGATGTTGGGCTTTTATTATTGTTATGCTAATCCGTTTTATTTTATTGAACAATTCACCTAGTTTTAAGGAATGAGACTATGAGTGAACAGGAAACCAAGATTAGCTTTTATTATAATGGCAATATAGACACAGTTCCAAACTATGGGCTCCATCGCACCTATTTTTCCCCTGGTTTGCCTCCACATTTTTTTACCTCTGTTTCATAAGCACTGAAAGTCTTCCTCCCTTTCACGATGGTAGCTATACTGGTAAACTCTCTTTTCACTTGTTTGATCTCCCGCTGCTATTGCGCCCACCCCACCTCGCCCAACCCTACCCCTTCTTCTTCCCCCTCCAGTTCATTGGTTCTTGTTGTTGATGGATATTGTGTTCATGGTGGCAGCCTTCCCTCTTGCTCATTGGAGCTCCTATGGGAATTAACCATAATGCTTACAGCTCCCTCATTTTTAAAGATAAAAAGGTGAAACTTGGCAAGGTGATAGCTCATAAGGAGGGCTTTAGCCGTACCAAGTTTGAATCAGGTCAGTTCATGCGTTGATTTTTAGGAATTTTTAAAATGGGAATTAACCAAAGTGCTTATATCTGCATAATTTTAAAAGATAAAGAGATGAAACTTGGCATGGTAATAGGTCTTAAGGAGGGCTTTATCCTTGCCAAGTTTGAATCAGATTGGTTCACCCCTTGATTTTTTAGGAATTATTTTAATTCCCCCCCTGAAACCATTCCCTGATACTCCACCAGTGCAAACTTCCACCTGTTTGCATTTGTGGAGGATCGATTTTCCTTTCCTTTAATCATGCGAAGCTGTGCATCTCCAGTTCATAAAATAGAGATCTGGTGGTTCCCTTACACAAGAGTAAATCCCACTGATTTCAACTGCATTTACATCCAAATCATACTAAAATCCAATGCATGCTTACCTTTGAGTAAAGCCCACTGAACAAAGACTTACTTCTGAATAAACAGAAGACCTCAGAAGTAAGCCTAGAGTTGCAGAGCGCTTCTTTCCAGTTTTCTGGTTTAGACTTTTAAAAAAAGCTTCTGAGTGACCACACTATTAAAAGTCAGTTCTACACGTATTTACTCAGAAGTAAGTCTCTCTCTGTTCAATGGGGTTGAACAACCCTAGAAAAAGCAACCGAAGGGGCAACAGACTGCATAGATTGAGCCCGCATGCTTGGAACCAAGCGGACAGACCCAAGAACCCTTTCTGCTGCCTTCATGACAGAGTCTAAGATTATTGCAGAAGGAATAATTATTGCAGAAGGAATAATTATTGCAGAAGGTAGAAAGCCAAAGCTCTGTAAATATCCAAAGAATGAAGAAACACTTCTAAAGGTGTGGTCAGATTTGGAAAAGACAAAACTTTGGGCAAAAAAGTAGGGTTCATTGTCCATATGAAGGACCGTAAATGGCAGATCAGAACAAAGTGCTGCTAGTTCACAGGCTCAGTGTCCAGACCTTATGGCTACTAGAAAAAGCACCATGAAAGTAAGCAACATGACATAACATGTAGCAAGTAATTCAGACGGTTTTGTCATCAAAGACTCTAGATGGGGAGTGGCCAAGAGACTGGTGGGTCTATGTTCTTTGACCTAGTAAGCCATGTTTTTGCAGTCAGATGCAAGGAAATTGTGTAGCCTGGAATCCAAGCATGAAAAGGAGGTAACACTGCCAAATATACCTGGAGGAAGGACAGCAAGTTCTGAAAGATTACTAAAAAGTGAAGAACATGGGTGCACAGAGCACAAAACAGGATCCACAGAGGGTGAAACTGCATACAACTGGAATGTTCGCCATTTATGTCTATATGAGTGAAAAGTGGTGGGTTTCCTAATAGCCTCCAGGATCTCTAAGGATTCTGAAGGGATGGGTGACAAGGGTGAATCCAGCACACTGTCAAATGTAGGGAGCACAGATCCGGTTGTTTAACCTGACTATCTTGATGACACTAAGGAAGTGTCATCCAGAGACCGCTCAACATGGACAGTAATGTGGTGAACCAGGTTTAGTAGGATGATGTCTGAACAGTCCCTCTTGAATTTCACCAGTACCTTGGTGATGAAGTGACTAGGGGGGAAGGCGTATAGAAAAGAATCTCCAAGGGGATGGTGATCAAGAACCACCCTCCAACAGAACAGGGTGACTGCAAGTTCAATCTAGTCATGGAGAGGTTGACCCCCCTTCCAGATCATAAGAATAAATCCACATCGGGGGGGGGGCAGTGGAGTCGTCTGATTCTAGAGTCTTGGACTTCTGAAAAACTCTTAGCCACCAAGCCACAGTTTGATGCAGGCTCTACTCCCCTTCTCCCTTAGGTAATCCCAAACAGCTCTGACAAAGAGGAAGGACAATGACCAGACAGGGCCCACTAGATGACCGTCTTACTTCCAAATTTTTCAATAGTGAGGATTTTTTGCTGCTGTTAACTAAAGCCATGTCTACTCTGAGTTTACAAACGAAGACATCAGAATCAACTCGGTCAGCATCCAGAAGTGCTTTCATGTTTTCTGAACCAAAACCAACTGCCAAGGAAATCCCTTTCCTTCCAGGCTTCGACAAAAACATCAAGTTCCAATGCATACTCCAGGGCAACATGACCAACAGTTTGGTACATTGCTTCTGTTAGCTCTCACAACCAGCTAAGGAAGAGTCTTAAAGACACCATTATAGTGGCTCTTCTCTCAGGGGCAGTTACGCCCAAAGATGGGGATGCTCCCCTCAGAAACCTGGAAGAGCACTTTGAAAAGTACATAAAGCAGTTGTCTTGGCCTTAAGGGTCTCAGCCACTTTCTCAGTCTTTGACCACATCTCCATCCTATGGGTGGAGGACCACATCAACAACAAAAAACTGGGTAAGATTAACCTATACAGACAGCTATCCAAGTCTTTTCTTTTCCTGGCTGACCCCACATACGACACTTGCCTTTTCCTGCAAGATCAGTCATGGCAAGTACAGTTGCTCAATAATCACTCTGGCTAAAGCACTGTAATGTGAACACCTCCTCAGGGGGCAACCTCCTTACTCTTTTTGAAGAAGCTACCCTCATTTTATTCAAAACAAACAAAAAAGGTGGTGCCCTCTTCTACCAAGAAGGAGAACCCAAAGTAAGAAGCCAACCATCTTCTGCCTCCAAAAATACCTCCCAATCTTCCAAGTCAGTATACCTGCAGTTCTGACTTCCCCAGCACTCAAACACTTAGGTCGGGGCAAGACCACAACCTTTTTGATTTGGAAATCTATAGCCTTGGGTCTGATCATAAATACTATTAGGAGGGACTATCATACCAAATGTTAGTCCTGTATGCCATCAACAATCTCTTGGAAATTGAACTTGTTTCAACACCTTAGAAAGATGCAGGAATTTATTCCATATTCTCTGCCATGCCAAAAAAATGGAGAAGACTAGAGAGCTATCCTGGACTTGAAGTACACCAACAAATTTGCGGTTCAAGTTGGAAACCTTGCATATGATAAAGACAGCATTTTACCAAGACAAATTCCTCATCTCAATAGACTTAACCAAGGCATACCTCATCATGTCCCCATCAAAAATACCTGAGGTTTGCCTACCAGGACAGCCATTTCTAGTACAAGGCTCTCCTCTTCGGTTTGGTCTCTCTGCCTCTTGAATATATTCAAAACTCATGATCACCCTGGTGGTGGAGCAACGAACGCATCCAATTTGGGCTGGGGAACAGATTGCAGTCTGTACCATGTCCTTGCGCATTGGTTCTTCAAGGGGAAGTGCTTGCACATAACACAGCCAAATATTAGCAGTTCAAAAGGATCTGATTGCATTTGAAACCATGGTTTGCAACTAGATTGTGCAGATAGCTTCCAACATCACAGCAACTAATTGGTAAATTAACAAGCAGGGAGGTACCTGTTCTAGATCCCTACTTTGGATCATGTTACATCTTTGGCAATGAGCTTTGGCTTCAGGGATTGAGTTAGCCGCAGCTCACCAGGTTGGAGAGAAGAACACACTGCCGACATGCTGATTTGCACTGTAGGAACATTGCATGAATGGATACTAGGCTGTAGAGTTGTGTGTGGTCTCTTCCAATGGAAGGTTTTTTTTACCCTGTTCTGTAGGAGATCTGCATGAATTTGTTTCTTTGTTTTGTTCTACTTTTTAGTTCTGGAGACCTGGGGGAGGGCTTGGTGGAGACATGGAGGAGTCTGAGAAATACTGTTGTCTGGTTCTTTTAGTCAGCTGCTGGATGGACTTGATGTCATTTTTGGTTTACTAAAGTAGTAGTTTGCAGGACCTGTGAAATGTAGACACAATCAGTTTCCTCCTGTTCAGAAAACCTAAGAATAAAGTAGGTGGGTCTCCCTAGTGGGAAATGGCAACAGATTTTGCACAAAAGGAGGGAAAGTCCACTTTGGAAAGTGGCTGAATGACATAGGCATGCGCACGGGGTGTGCCAGGGTCAACTTCTCTTTCCTGGCCGTCCCCCCTCACTGCTGGCTTTGTCACTGCCCAGGCCCCACCCAAGGCGTCTGCACCCCCACATGGCCACCGCCTACTTGGATAGCCAGCCAGCACTTTTCTTTTTCACACACGTGTGTGCCCCACTTCTCCTGGAGGTCTCAAGTTTTGCGAGACTTCAACCTCATTCTGGAAATCTCGAGAGAGACTTGAGACTTCCAGGAGAGACAGGGAAGCCAGCAAGGGGTCAGCTGGCAGGAATCAGCTTCCCTGTCTCTCCCAGAAGATACATACACTGGCTGCCCAGGAGGGCAGTCTGGGTGGGAGGTAGGTGTGCGGGTGGGTGGGTGGTGGGACCAAGAGGTGGCTGCTTGCTCAGGTGCCTCCCAGCTGCCAGGGCTGCTTGCTTGGACAGCCAGCTGGTCATGCCTGCTGGCCATGGAGGAGGAGGAGGGGGATCACGGGAGAGGGAAGGAGGAGGCTGTGGGGAGCAGGGGATTGCGTGGCTGAGGGAGGGGAGGGGACAGAGAAGGGAGGCAGGCTTCCACTTCAGGTGGGGACATGCCTTGGGCCAGGTCTGGTCCCCCTATTTCTTTTCTGGGCTCCCCCTCCCTCTAGAGGAGCACCAAGGCATTCGAGACTACAACCTGCCCTACCCTTCAACGGATTTGTCCAGGAGTCATAGCTCAGGGGTGGCTGCTGCGAATAAAAAGGGTGGGACAGACCGGGAGGCAGAAGGAGCGGACTCGACGAGGCGGTGGTGACATCAGCAGCGCCAATGCAGGTTTGGCTTGGCAGATCCCTTGCTCCCTCTGCTCTGACATCCCGGTCGCTGTCCCTACGCTTCAGTCCCACAACCCCTCAACTTTGCTCCTTGGGGGGGGGGGAAGCACCCGTTCCCCTCGTCACCTTTAAGGCTCTGATTGGAGCAGGGGGTAGCGAGAAAGATCTTTCCCCCCTCCTCTGCTTCAATCGGGGCTTTTAAGGTGCATACCCTAATGAAATGAGTTGCGCATGCCTATGCTGAAAGTACAGGCCTACCAATCAGCTGTTCCTTATCTAGTAAGGCATCCATTCTTGGTGATAAGCATATGTATCCAAAATGTGGTTGACCCTAATGGAGGCCAAAGGAACTGTGGAAAGGCTGGGGGATGGAAGCTGAGTTGCTTGTGAGAGGGAGAAGCGGCTAGGCAAACAATCTTGGGCCAAATGGTGCGTAGAGGCTGTGTTGATGGCCTTAGTGACTAGAAAACCCTCAGGGCGGGTGAGACCAGCCTGGCTTCGGGCAGTGGACGTTAGGGATGGGAGAACCAGGGATGCTAAAGCTGAATGACATTCTTCTAACTCCACTTCAAAGCTTGCTCCTATTTTTATTTGTGACCTTTTCTTTTTTCATTTGAACGTGAACATTTCCATGCACATTTTTCATAAGTGTGCATTTCCCCGTATTGACTAAAGTATGAAAACACATGGTTTTGGAAAAATACACATTTTAGAGTGCTTCTTTTTTTAAAATAAAATAAAATACATATTTTCCAAACATGAATGCAAGTTTAAGAATGTGTGTGCTTTTTCTGAAAAATGCACTCACGTTTGGGAGTTTGAACGGAGCAAGTTTTGACGATTTGTAAATTGAAACAAAATTCTCAAACATCCCTTAGGGGAGATCATTTGGAGGCTGGTGCTGGCAGGGCTGCTGTCTACAGTGGCTTGTTCAGAATATGAAGCAAATGGGACCTCTCAGGACTGTGAGACCTCCAAGAGCATTCCAAGATGTGAGGATGCCATCAGCTGAGGAACGTTTGTGGCTCCGCTGAAATAATGTGCCTAATTGCCTTAGTTTTAGCAGATTCTGAATGGATTTCCTCCTGGTAGGTGCTATGCGGAGGTAGAACAGAGGGGATTAAGGGTGATATATGAGATATGATGTAAACTGAAATGTGTTTTTTGTATGCTGGCTTGTTTGTTTTAAAGCTGAGAGTTACAGACAAGAGAAAAAGTAGGAATTCCAAGATTAGGAGGAGCCAGTGAGCAAAGGAATATAATGAAACAGCTTTGAGAGATAGCTCCATACTAAATGAAGACAGGGATGAACTGGAAGAGGAGCTAAGGAATACCAGTACTAGACCAAGGAAGATGGCCATGTGATCCCTGCCATCCTGGGTGAAGACATAACTCAACATTTTGAATGCCTCCTCCACACAAGACATGGAAAGAGTAAGCAAGGATTTCTCTCACTTCCTCCAATCGCAGTTCCTCATAGTTCTCTGGAGGCTGCTTGTAAACTTTCCTAGGGTTCGAGGATATCATGAAGCAAAGACTACTTCTAGAAAGAGGGCAGGGGGCAAAGAGCCATACGTGGATGCTCACCACACAGCTCTTTGGGCAGCAACCATAAAACCAAAGCAGTTTACATTAAGAATGAGGAACATCTGTCTCTCCAGACAGGGTCAGAGTACAATTCTCATAATTCCTGACCATTGCTGGCTAGTGCTGATGGGAATTAGAGTCCAAGAACATCTGGAGCACCACAGATTCCCCACCCCTGGATTACATATACTGATGACCAACCAAAATTAATGTGATATGTAAGTGCACACACACAACTGGATTTTGGCCCAAGATTGTGCAGTGAGCTATATGATACACTTGCGCATGCATTGTTGCGTTGTGTATGCATAGATGTCTCTCTAATTTCTCTCACATGGCCCCCGACTATACTGTTAACAAACCAGTTTGAGAGATTTGAAAGTAGGAAGTTGCTGTTAGACAATAAAATCAGAAGACTTGCTTGCTTCTCAGCACAAGACTCCAAATCTTTAAAGTTAACGTCTGATTTAGCACAACTATATCAACAAAGCCAGGAAGGCTCTATAACTAACAAGTCTGAGCATGATCAGTATTATGTTAATATTTGTTTCTCTAGGTGAAGTAGCATAAAGGCATTTAAAAGCATTATAAGTAATTATGAACCCACTTTTCCAATGTCTTGAAGAGTTGCAAGCTCCAAAATTTGAGAGAGGACGTCCAAAGCAGATCGCAGGAATCCACCAAACTTTTCATTGCTGTTCTGAAGATCCAGTGTAACCTTACCCACAGACAAAAAATATAGACATATATATGTATACACACACACACACACACACACACACACACAATTTAAAAATTGAGAGCATAATAGATTTAGCAAGCTTTGAAACTGCAATCCTATATCCAGTTGCCTGAGAATGATCCTCATTAAATTACTTCTATATATATCACACACACAGAATTACTATCAAGAAACAACCTGCCACAAAGAAATTAAGCAGATGAAGATGACAAAACAATAAGAAAGCTATACTTGCTTGAATTCTTTGCATTAGCAGTTCTAATATTTATTCATTAATACAGTGTAATGCTTTTATTGGGGCAACTCAAAGATTACCAAAAAAAATGTGTTAGTTTTCAAGATCTCTTCATCAGGTAAATGTTACAAAAAGCAATTAAGGGGAATGGGTGGTGGTGAATGGATATTGTAGTGTAAAGACAAGTTGCTTACCTGTAATTGTAGTTCTTTGAGTGGTCATCTGCATATCACACGTATAGGCTCTGCGCCTGCATGGAGCCTCGGTTAGGGAAACTTCTAGAGCTGAGGAATGTTTTTGGTGGGAACCCCTCCCCCACTGTCGTCTTACTGCACATGTCTATAGGGGTTCCTGCCTTTCCCCCGGTTCCTTGAGACCGCCAAGCAAATCAGCCTCATAACCGAAAGAAAAAGCTACCCACTCGGCATCATGAACTTGCATGGTGGGAGGGTTGTGTGAATGCACAGCTGACCACTCGAAGAACTATAGTTACAGGTAAGCAACCTGTCCTTCTCCTTCGTGGTCTCTGTGCATCACGTGTATGGGCGATTGACAAGCTGACTTACCAGAGGAGGGACGGTATTGAAGAGATAATGTCATCATTGTGGCAATGCAGGAAACACTGCTGTCCTGAAGTTGGAGTTCTGACGTGACTGAATGTCCAATCGATAGAGGGAGACAAAGGTGGAAGAGACAGCTCAAATAGCAGCTTGGCATCTATCCGGTATCAAAACACCTCTACTGAAAGCAGTGGAAGTAGCCATTCCTCTAGTAGAGTGAGCTCTCACTGGATCCGGGAGCTCTAACTGAGCAAATCTCATCAGACAGTTTAACGGCATCTACGATCCATGATGAAAACCATTGGGATGAGACTGGGAGGCCCTTCTTCTTCCCACTATAACATAGGAAGAGGTGCTGGGATCGGCGGAAAGCCTCTGTTCTTTGCTCGTAAAATGCTAACGCTCTCTGAACATCGAGGGCATGCAGCACAGTCTCTAGTGGAGAAGAAGGATTTTGGAAAAAAGTTGGTAGGACAATGTCCTGGTTTAAGTAAAATTCAGAAATCACCTTCGGTAAGAACACAAAGTCTGGCCTAAGCACCACTTTATTCTTGTGGAACTGCAGGCATGGAGGAGGGTCCATTCGTAGAGCACGTAACTCCAACGCTCCTTTCGCCAAAGTGATTGCAATCAAAAAGGCCACTTTCAGGGACAGCAACCTAATGTCAATAGTGGCTAAGGGTTCAAAGGGTTTTTAAGTTAGCAGTTTTAATACTACAGATAGGCTCCAAGATGGTATAGGTGACTTAGATGGTGGAGCCAAATTCAATAGGCCCCCGAGTAATTGACGCACTAAAAAGTGTGTGAAGAGTGAGCAACCTTGAACAGAGGCATGATAGGCAGATATTGTTGCCAGAAAGACCCTAATTGAAGAGTATTTTGAGCCCTTCTTAAACAGAGAAATGGAGAAATAGTAGGACCTGTTGAACAGAGCAAGAGCTTGGATCTAATTCAGATGTCCTTGCAAATGCAATAAAGGACTTCACTTATCATATGAGTTACTTGCCGATGGTTGTCGTACTGCCTCTATAATTTGTTGTACGTCAGGTGGGATCAAGGGTAGTTGTCGGTTCCCATTATTCTCCATGCCGTTAAGTTCAGCATTGCAATGTTGGGGTGGTGGACTCGATTGTTGTCCATCAATACCAGTTCTGGTGTCAATAGGAGGTGAAGGAGACAGCCGCGGGCTAACCTGTGTAGCTTGGCAAACCATGGCTGCCTTGGCCACCACGGTGCTATGAGAATGCAGTCTGTTTGATCCTTTCGGGAATTGACCAGAACCCTAGTCAGGAGAGGAAATGGAGGGAACATGTAGAACAGTGGAGAAAGGCATTTCCTAGGGAACGTTTGCCTCATCTCGCCCCCATGCAAACACGTGCGCACACTGTATTGTATGGAGAAGCAAACAGGTTGATCAACAGAAGGCCCATTTGCAAAAAAGTTTTTGAAGAACTTGATCCGATAATCGCCATTCATGGTTCAACAGGTAAGTTTTGCTCAACGTATCTGCCAAGATGTTCTCTGCCCCAGAGATGTGGTGGGCAGAAAGAGTTATTCCTCATGGGATCGCCCACTCAAAAATGTCTAGTCAACTGAATTAGACGTGTAGAGTGGGTACCACCCTGTTTGTTGAGGTACCATATGACAGTAGTGTTGTCAGAGAGGACCTGCACTCGTCAGTTCCAAAGATCGACATCCAAGGCTAGAAGTGCTTTTCTTACTGCCAGCAGTTCCAAGAAATGTATATGTTGTCTTTTCTCCTTCCAAGTCCATAACCCTTGGATCCTTAACTGGCCACAGTGCACTCTCCAACCTCAGAGGGATGTACTGGTCACTAGTTGTCTCGAAGGGTATTCCTGTGTGAACGCCCTTGAACCAGATTGTGCTTTATTGTCCACCATGACAGTGTCTCCACAATTGATGAAGGAATGTGACGTTTCATCCAACATGCATCTTCATTGAGTGAGAAATTCTGGATGAACCCATTTTTTAGAGGCCTCATCTGAACCCTCACCCAGGGGACAACAAGCACCAAAGATGCCATCACACCTAGCAAACTTTGGATTGAAAACGCTGGGGCTGCTTGCTGTTTCTGAATGAGTTGCGCCAGTGTTGTGAGTGTGGAGACCTGTTCGAGTGGCAGGAAAGCCTTCCTCTTGACTGAGTCGAGAATTGCCCCAATAAACGGGATGGTCTGAGTTGGTCGAAGCCTGGATTTTTAAATATTTATTAGCAGACTGAGGGCGGTCAGTAGGTCGCAAACTGTCTGAGTATCCTGTATACTGTCCTGGGGTGATGAGGCTCCTATAAGCCAGTCATCGAGATAGGGGTAGACCTCTATCCCGATTGTCCTGAGGAGTCCACAAACTGCCCCCATACACCCTGTGAACACCCGAGGTGCTGTGGTCAATCCGAAGGGGAGGATGCAAAATTCAAACATATCTGTCCCCATGGCGAAATGTAGGTACATCCAATGAGAGGGAGAGGTTATCAGGAGATGTGGGCTGAGGAGTCATCAATATGCGGATGACACCCAGCTCTACCTCTCCTTTTCATCAAACCCAGGTGAGGCAGTGGCTGTTCTGAATCAGTGCCTGGGCACGGTAATGGACTGGATGAGAGCTAATAAACTAAGGCTCAATCCAGAGAAGATGGAGGTACTGTTTGTGGGTGGTTCATCTGTCTGGTGAGATGATGTTCTGGAGGGGGTTGCACTCCACCTAAAGAATCGGGTCCATAGTTTGGGGGTGCTCCTGGATCCAGAACTGTCACTTGAGGCACAGGTGGATTCAGTAGCAAGGAACACCTTTTATCAGCTTAGGCTGATATACCAATTGTACCCTTATCTGGACAGAGATAGCCTAGTTACAGTTATCTACGCTCTAACCTCTCGTCTGGACTACTGCAATGTGTTATATGTGGGGCTGTGTTTGAAAATGGTCCAGAAACTCCAACTGGTATAAAACAGGGCAGCCAGTCTGTTAACAGGGACTGGCCAACAAGATTGTCGGATGTCAGGTGCTTCATAAACAATTCACTAGGCTGGCCTAGTGAATTGTGAGTTGAAGGCTTGGCAATCGTTGTGAGAAAGTCTGTCTCTGTTTTGTCCTTATCTGTAGCTGCTGGCCGAGGCCTTGAATGTTTTTTGAGAACAAGAGTTTGTTTAGAAAAGATGGGGGGCTATCTTGCAAGCTGTCTCTCACATAGTGTCGTCATCAAGAGGAGGTTGAACTGTGCCGCCCTGTTGGCACATGAGTTTGGATTACAGGCCTGAAGCCGTCTGTCAAAGTAGCTTGGAATTAGCCAGCCTCCATCCTATATAGCTACGAGCAAAAGGGGGAGACTCTTTGTTAGGAATCACCTGTTTGCTGTTCGACTGTTCTACGCTTGCCAAGAAACTTGTGTTTGGGATTCTATCTGGTTTGGAGATGTTGGATGCACTCTGTACATGTTCTGTTGCTATTTGGACTTGGAATTTCTAAGAACTATGCCATGAAAAGTGCTCTGTGGTTTTTCATAGATTTGGACTTGCAGATTACGTTTCTGGATTCGTGTTCTATAGCCTGTTTTCCCCTGCATGGAGCCAAAGTACGGGCACAGGGGAACTCTGAGACTGATCGTTGCTGTTCTGGAATTGTGTGTGTGTGTGACCTGCGAGAGAACCTTCCTCAGAGCCAAAGCTACGAGCAGGGAAGGCTTCCTAGGTCGAAGAGGTTCGTCCCCTGACATCTTGCGTTCGTGATCAGCTCAGTGTTCCCTGACAGGCTGAGTTTGATTTGGTTCAAGATGATCTTGTCTACTGTCAGACCTCATGCACTCCAGTGTTGGGGTTTCTCCTTTGAGTTTTCCCGTGTTCCTGATGAGTCAGTGTGTGTGGCCACGCCTGTTCACATGGGACAGGGGCTAACTCTAAATGTCTCCCCCCTGAGTGATTTGCTGTTCGCCTTAAGCCGTTGTACCTGAAAGCTATCTGGTCCGTCTTCAGCTTCAAGTGTGTGTATGCAGAAATGAAACCGTTATGCCTTGAATTCCGTGTGATTTGCAATAAAAGAAGTCTCACTGTTTTGGAGTGTGTCAGTTTGCCTAAAGTTCGTGAGCAGAAGCCTGGGGTGAGCTTGCATCACGACAAAGACCATATTACGCCAGTCCTTTTCCAGCTTCACTGGCTGCCAGTCCAGATCAGGGCCCGATTCAAAGTGCTGGTATTAACATTCAAAGCCCTAAACGGCTTGGGGCCAGGTTATCTGAAGGAATGCCTCCTCCCATATGTACCTCAGGGGTCCTTCTCCATGAGTCCCTGCCAAAGGACGTGAGACAGGTGGCTACTAGGAGGAGGGCCTTCTCTGCTGTGGCACCCCGGCTGTGGAATTAGCTCCCAAGAGAGGTTCACCTGGCATCTACATTATACTCCTTTAGATGCCGGGTGAAGACCTTTTTATTTTTACAGTGTTTTAACAGTTCTTTATTTTTATTTTTAACCTGCTGCTTAAATTTGTATTTTAAATCCCTATCAATTTCTGCATGGCTGCTCGGTTTTTATCCTGGTTGTGTTTTATACTGTATATTAATTTATGTTTTTATACTGTTGTTGTTTTATATTTTGAATGGTTTTTATGGTTTTAATTTTTGTAAACTGCCCAGACAGATTCAGCTACTGGGCGGTACAAAAATGCAGTAAATAAATAAATAAATAGTTATGTGAAAGTACCCTCCTTTAGGTCTACCGCTGTAATCCCTAACCCCTTCCTCAGTAGTGGAAGGATTGCAACTAAAGTCACCATCCTGAATTACCTTCCGATGATATGCGTTGAGACCCCATTGATCTAAGATAGGTGAAGTCCCCCATCCTTCTTCGGCAACATGAAATATCGGGAGTAGAAGCCGACAGTATCTGAGGGAGGCAAAGCATGGATAGCTCCTCCACTCAGTAGCTCCTGTACCTCGGTCCTCAATGCCTTGGGAAGGGGGCGTTACTGTCACGGTACCGAGAGGAGGGGGGAACATCGAACTCTATCTTGCATCCATTTTTTCTGATGTCTAGAACCTAGTGGTCCGATGTTATCTCCGACCATGCTGCAAGAAAGGTAGGAGTGCATTTCCAAAACACTGGTTGGCTAGTTGAGAAGGAAGAATTATCTTCTCTGAGTCAAAGACGGTGTTTCTGCCTGGCATCGGATGTGGGATGGAAGTGACAAAATTGCCTGAGATGGCTTTCTCCTTTGTTTTTGGTGCTGTGATCCAAAGTAGTTGAAGGGATGATCCTGTCTTTGAAGCAGTATATACTGTAGGTTTGGATGGAACCATCAATGGAATTTTAAGGCTGATGCTGTTGCGGGAGGTTAATACCCATCTTTTTAGTGGTGGTCTTAGCTTTTTGAATGGTATCCATCGCCTCACCAGTTCCTGTGTTGAATAATCCCCTCACCATCAAATGGCAAGTCCTCTATTTTAGAGCACGCTTCGGGGGTTAAGCCTGTTGACCTGAGCCAAGAATGTCAGCACAAGGCCACTGCACCGACCATAGTTTTAGAGCTGCAATCAGTCTGATGGTGTGTGATATTAATTTGTTGTTTCGACAGACGGAGCGCTTCCCCTTGAAACAATTGACCAAGTTCTCTTTGGGACTTGGGAAGGTAATTGCAAAGTGAAGACATCTTTTCTCACAAGAAAAGTTGACATCTTGTCATCGTTGCCTGATAAATGGCCATCTTCAGGTTAAAAGCTGTAGAGAAGTAACTTCGACAGCCAAGTAAATCCATGTGCCTTCCTTCTTTGTTCACCGGCATTGAGTGTTGTTTCTGTGACCGGCCCTGTGAGGCCTCCACGACAATGGAGTTTGGCTTCAAGTGAACAAAGAGAAACTCTGCATCCTTGTTCTGAACCCTATAGAGTGATTCTAGTCTTTTTGACATCAACATCAAGGAGGGGGCTTTCCATGAATGGTGAACTGTCTGTAGGAGGGTTGGTAAGAATGGTATGGAGACTGGAGCAGTAGCCTCGGTACAGACCACGTCGAAGACTGGATCTTGTATCCTTTCAGTTGGTTGTTGGGTATCTCTACCCAGAGATTGGGCCAGGAGTAGTATTTGCTCTGTAAAGTTCGTGAATTCTTCTGGTGGAGAGGATCTTTCAGGGATGTAAACGACGACGCCTGGTGATGAAAGAGGAGGCGGTACTGACGAGTAGGAGGAGGTACTGGAAAGGTGGTCTTCAACAGACTGAAGAGCAAATTCCAGAGCTGGCTGGCTGCCTCCCTATTTTAGAATGTTTCGGAACAGGAGGTCAGGGTCTTGAATCTTCTGTATGTAGTGAAGTTGTTTGAGGTGGAACAGGAGGTGGTATTACAAATAGGTCGGAATCGTGCGGCCTTGATACTGACCTTGGCGGTGGGGACTAGGTGATCTCTCCCAAAGTGGCAATGAGCCCCAACGGTTACAGACGACAGCATGGCGCACAATCAAAATCATCCTGTCTGGATGTAGTTGACTAGAAGTGAGAAGAACCTGGGGGAGAGGCGGTGGTGCCTGGCCTCGATGCCGAAGCCAAAGGAGGCCCTTGGTCTCATGGAGGCTCATCTCTGAGAGATCTTCCCCTGCCCGAGTATGCATCGAGGTCACTTTATGGGTGCCAGTCTTCCCAGAAATTTTTATTATTTATTTTATTATTTATTACATTTATATACCGCCCCATAGCCGAAGCTCTCTGGGCGATTTACAAAAATTAAAACTTTGGACATTAAAAGTCGATATACACAATTTTAAACCATAAAAGCATAAAAACAGACAACATATAAAAACTGTATACATTTAAAACAACTGTGAACTCTCAGCCAGGCCTAAATATGGTTCTGGGGTCAATTAAAAACTCAGTACATGCTGTTAAATGTTAATGCCTGGGAGAAGAGGAAAGTCTTGACCTGGCACTGAAAAGATAACAATGTTGACGCCAGGTGAGCCTCGTCGGGGAGATCATTCCATAATTGGGGAGCCACCACTGAGAAGGCCCTCTCTTTTGTTGTCATCCTCCACATTTCTTGGCTAGGGTCTGCACAGGAACCCCTTTCATCTTTTTCTTTTGGGGGTCAGTCCCCAACTCATGCACTTTAGCCCTTTTAGAGATCTTCTTAGCAGCAGTTACTGCAAGGCTTGCTCAGTTTGGCTTGTTGCAGAAGGACCTGGGGAAGCCGGTGTTGGTGTCGCCATAGCTCTTGGGGGTGGGGGGGAGAGATCGGCCCAGCTGCCTTGGCATATCCACTGCTTCTAATGCTTTCCTTCAAAGGTTCGCCTTTAGGTGGTCAGAGTGGTGGCGGCATGTTTGCTTAGGGAAGCCCTGGCAATGGTGACAAGATTGAATTTTATGGGTTTCCCCTATACAAAGCAAACATAAGCAGAGTCCATCCAAAGGCGGAAGCTTATTTCCACACTTCACACACTTCCTAAATGGCATCTTGAGTGCCATAAGCAACTGCTTCTTATCCGTGAAGAGACAGAATAGAGAGGGAAAGGTAGATTTTTTTAAAAAAAATGGAGAGTACAATAAGACAACAACAGGAACAATGAAAAACTCCCAAATCCTCAGCAAATACGTGGGGAAAAAAACACAAATGCTCAAAGGAGAAAAAGTTCCCTGCGAGGCAACTGCTATGGCAGTCGAAAGAGCACTGAGGAAAAGGCGGGAACTCTTATAGACATGTGCAGTATGACGGTGGGGGAGAGTTCCCGCCAAAAACGTTCCTCAGCTCTAGAAGTTTCCCAAACCGAGGCTCCATGCAGGCGCAGAGCCCATATGTGTGATGCACAGAGATCACAAAGAAGAATAAAGATATTATACTATTTGAATTTTGGAATTATTCATATAGCCAACACAGCTGCCTTTGTTTTTTATTCATAAACTGTCTTTTATAGAAATCCCATCCCAACAAGAACAGAAGCAAAGTTAGTAAAAGAACAAAAAGAGGAGGAGGTGAAGGAGCCAGGAGTAGCATCTACTATCACTGTAATATTATGACAAAAGCCACATACGTTATGAAAGTTACACTACTACACAGGGGTTCTCACTCATAGTCTAAACGCAGAAGCTCAAAGGTGCCATGCCTAACCCAGACCAGGATGGCACTCTGAAGATCCTGACACTGCAGAGTCTGAAGGACCCTGTGGGACACCCTAATTCTAGTGATACTCCAGGCATCATCACCAACTGAGGAGAAGCTACATCTGGCCCTTCAGCACTGGTGGGCCCTGAGGAACCCCCAGATGGGGCCACGGAGGGCTGTATCTTGCCCATGGAATCGAAGGAGGAGGCCGAGCATCCACCAAGGCCTAGAGCATCCCAGTGCTAGAGGTGGAGGCCTAGGTCACCACACAGAGGTGAATGACATGCCTCAAGACCTGCTGCAATCAGGCTCCAAGAGGGTAAAAGTGTACTTGAGAGCAAGGGTCTCCTCAGAACTAGGGAGACTCTGAAGCCAGGACTAATGCCTTGCAACTGTACCTGGGTGTTGGCTAGGAGACTTAACTATGGAAGCTCGCAGACGAGACCTGTCGGTAGCTGGAACAACACCTCCCAGCACCTTACAACCTAGTTTTCCTGACATCGGTTCTTCTATGAACTGATCTCTCTTGCTGCTGACACATCAATTCCTGATAAGCCCCTGCGACTTGGATTGTGCTTGAATGGAGCTGCTTGCCTGTGCTTGACTTCGGCTCTGTCTCAGAACCTGCTTTTGGAGTTCGCTTGTTCTTGGCTAGTAATGCTCGTCTTCTGACTTTGGTGAGCAAATCTGCCCCATAGCAGTACATTTTCAAACAATCTTTACTGCCCAAAAGAATTTTGTCACCAGTATTATCCTTCTACCTCTCATCTATGCCAGGTGCTCCTAGTTCTCCAGTATGTCAATCTGAAATTACAGATCTTATTTTACAATTACTTTCTGGAAAGGCATCAGGCCCAGATGGAAGGCAAATATGTCCTGGTGGGCTCCCTTATTGGCCCATCTTTTTTCATGGACCAATAACTCTGAGGAATTTCCTGCTGTTTGGTGTAAGGCTATCATCCTCCCAATTTACAAAAAAGGAGACAGCACTGATTCTAACAGTTATTGGCCCATCAGTTTGTCATCCATTATATGGATATTGTATGCCAATTACATCTGTAAGAAACTGATTAGATGTTCCGATGTTATTGGGCAAGAACAGGTCAGCTTTAAAGCAAGCACCTTCACCTTGAGCCACTGACTGACTCTAGCCAATTTAGCATAGACATATTCCTTTCAAATGGGGGTAGTTTATTTGTGACATTTGTTGATCTGAAGTCTGCATTTTCCCATCAGAATCTTTGGCGTAAGTTCTAACATTTGCAATGTGAACCTTAGCTATTATTCTATGCTACAGTAAGGAAAGGCATCTTTCAAATGTTATTTGTACAAGAGGGCTTAGACAAGGTTGTACCCTTGCTCTAACATTATTTAATCTTTACCATGCCAACTTTCCAGAGGCCCTCGCGTCAACTGATTTTCATCCTACCAAATTATCTATACACAGAATTTATACCCTTCTCTATGCAGACTGGACGGTGTTACTACCCTGAACTTCTCTAAGAATGAAACAAGCACGAGATGGCTTTGCTGACTATTTTGAGGAAAATCAATTAACTATTAAGTATGGCAAAGCAATAGTAATTTTTTCCAGAAACCAGGTAAAATAGAGTTGGCAATTGGACAGTAATCCTATTGAACAAGAGTATGTATACAAATGTTTGGGCATCTATTTCCATTAATCAGTCCAATGGTGGAACATAGGAAAAGGGCTTTGGAAAAAGTTGAATACAGCTACAAAGTAATTTTTCATTTTGTTTTTTTGTCAAGAGGCAACGAAGTTGCCCCTAAGTATAAGGTTAAAGTAATCTTTACGATGAGTTCCAGTGTGGATTACAGACCTTCATTCATCCATAGAAAGATTTCAGTCATCTTTTTGGAGAGCAGTTTTAGGCTGCCCATGTTGCATGGGAGGTCTTGAACCAAGGTGAAGGACTCTGGGTTCCTTGGAGAATCTGGCTTGCAAGTACATGTTACGCTTCTGGATCAGATTATGCTCTGGCAATTCCTCTAGCTCTTTTGTCTACTATACAAGTATATAAAATGAGCTCAAGATTTGGAGCATAAAATATGCTCCTCTATTGTCTGCTCTGAAACTGAACTACAAAGCAAAGAAATATAATTTACAATATAGATTAACTAGATAATGCCAGAGCACGCACATACAAAAAGTTTGGATTTAAGTGCAGGATAGATGGTACCTTATAATTGGCATGGGTAGCTTTCAAAACATCATACAGCTTGAGATATGATGGGAGCTGATAGAAGTTGCCAAGTGATGATGATCTGCTTGCTGGAGCAGGACCTGAAGTATCAGTTTGCCTGGGAGCTTATTAATAAAAAAGAAACAAATTACGTTTTAATCATTTACCTACAGAGATAACAGTACTTTACTTCCGGTTCTGCAATCGTTCTGTGCATTGAATACTGAAGGGGCACAGGAATGCCCCTTTGGTTAAAGCAGCCTTCCCCAACATGGTGCCCTCCTAAGGTTACAGTTACCAACATTGCTAAACATTGGTCATGCTTGGCTGGGGCTGATGGGAGTTAAATCCCAAAACATCTGGTGGAGAGAAGGTTAGCAAAGGCTGAGTTAAGGTTAATCGTAAAATAAATAAATAAATACATCTACTCTTATAAGTTTAAAAGTTTTAGTGTTTATACAAATGATAATAACTCAAATCTTGGCATCTATGTTCTACCTGATGAAGTCTACAATTATGCAAAATTTCAAACCAGCAAGTTAAAAAAGTTGAAAATTGACACATTTGTACTTTTTGCTCCAAGCTGTGGCTTGGCATATCACATATTTCTTTCACATTTTCCTGAAAACTACTGGTGTATGTTCTTCAGCATTGTTGAGGAGGAGATGTCTTTCCTTTCATTGGTTTGGTGAAGTTCTGAGCAGTAGTTCAAAAGTTCTTCAGGTTTTTCTGCCCCATGCAAGCCTATGGCATCAACTGCTGGCAAAGTTATGTTGGGCATGCTCTGAAGCTAGAATGCTGCCATTACTCCAAGGTTTTCAGAAGAATTCTACTACAAGGGGCTTCTATATATCCCATACCTATTCCTTTAGTTATGGAATATGACCTCACAAGGTGAGACTACATCTTACTATACAGATTGGGGCCCTAGCATTTAACCCTTTGGACTTTAATTCTTTGCTCCCCCACCCTGCAGGTTCCAACCTGGATCAGCCGCCCTCTATGCTTCCAATATACATTGCCAAAAATGCATCTAGTTGTAATGTAAATTAAAGCCCCCTACTCACTACTCTAGGGTCCTGGTCCATATGAGTTCTCATGAACTTACTTGTAAGCAAAAAAACACCCTAGCTACATCTTTATAGTAACATTTGACTTTCAGAGAATTTGGTAGGGGTTGGGATGGAATGCACACCAGGGGGGAATTGTTATAGATCACAAGCTGAATAAGAACCAACAGTGTGATGTGGCTGGGGAAAAAAGTAAATGCTATTTTTGGCAACATTAATAGAAGTATAGCTTCCAAATCGCGCGTAATACTGGTTCCCCTCTATTCAGCACTGATTAGGCCCCAGCTTGAGTACTGTGTCCAGTTCTGGGCACCACACTTCAAGAAGGATGCAGAGAAGCTGGAGTGTGTTCAGAGGAGGGCAACAAGGATGATTAGGGGTCTGGAAACAAAGCCCTATGAGGAGAGATTGAAAGAACTGGGCATGTTTAGCCTTGAGAAGAGAAGACTGAGGGGAGACATGATAGCACTCTTAAAGTACTTGAAAGGTTGTCACACAGAGGAGGGCCAGGATCTCTTCTTGATCAACCCAGAATGCAGGACATGGAATAATGAGCTCAAGTGACAGGAAGCCAGATTCCGGCTGGACATCAGGAAAAACTTTCTGACCATTAGAGCAATACAACAATGGAACCAATGGCCTAGGGAGGTGGTGGGCTCTCCCACATTAGAGGCATTCAAGAGACTGCTGGACAACCATCTGTCAGGGATGCTTTAAGGTGGATTCCTGCATTGAGCAGGGGGTTGGACTTGATGGCCTTATAGGCCCCTTCCAACTCTACTATTCTATGATTCTATGACTGATCAGGGGCTCATACCTCCTTTCTGAAAGCAAAAATGTAGCAGAAGGACAAGCAAGGATTATGTCTCACACTAGGGGTACATTCACACATTACACTAAACATGTATGCTAACTGTTGCGAGAATCTAGCCCTATGCAGTCATTTTAATAATGTGTATTATTATTATTATTATTATTATTATTTACATTTATATACCGCCCCATAGCCGAAGCTCTATTGCCAGTTTACAAAAATTAAAAGACTGAACATTAAAAGTTAATATACAAAACTTAAAACTATAAAACATAAAACAGCAGATATAAAACATTTTAAACTTTTAAGCCTGGCCACAAAGTCAGTTAAAACCTCAACTTAAGCAGTTAAAATGCCTGGGAGAAAATAAAAGTTTTGACCTGACATCGAAAAGATAACAGTGTTGGTGCCAGGCGGGCCTCATCGGGAAGATCATTCCATAAATGGGGGGCCACCACAGAGAAGGCCCTCTCCCTTGTTGCCGACCTCTGAGCTTCCCTTGGAGTAGGCACCCAGAGGAGGACCTTTGATGTTGAGCATGGTGTACGGGTAGGTTCATGTCGGGAGAGGCGTTCCATCAGGTATTGTGGTCCCAAACCGTGTAAGGCTTTATAGGCACCTTGAATAGGGCTCGGAAACATACAGGCAGCCAATGCAAGCGGGCCAGAGTCAGTCTTATATATTCGAACCTTCTGGTCCCTGTTACCAATCTGGCCGCTGCATTTTGCACAAGCTGCAGCTTCCGAACCGTCTTCAAAGGCAGCCCCATGTAGAGCGCATTGCAGTAATCTAACTTGGAGGTTACCAGAGCATAGACAACTGAAGCCAGGTTATCCCTGTCCAGATAGGAGCGTAGCTGGGCCACCAGCCGAAGTTGGTAGAAGGCACTCCATGCCACCGAGGCCACCTGAGCCTCAAGTGACAGAGATGGTTCTAGGAGAACCCCCAAGCTACGAACCCGCTCCTTCAGGGGGAATGCAACCCCATCCAGAACAGGTTGAACACCCTCCATCCAGTCAGAGGAACCCCCACTAACAGCATCTCAGTCTTGTCTGGATTAAGCTCTACACGAGGACAGGAAGAGGAATTAACTTTCTTGCTTAACCTCCTCCCTCACCATTTTCATTGCTTTCGACTGTGGAGGGCGACTGCCTTCAGAAGAGAGCCTTCTCTATTCATGGAAGTTTTCCCTGAGATTTTAGAATCTTGACTCTTGAATTTAAATTATTATTACCATTAGTTAGGTATTTATAACCCCCTTTATCATATAGGGTTTATAACTTGCAAAAAAGCAGATTCAAATACACTGGAGAGAAATAGGATTGCCAACACTATAATTATAAATTTCCTTTTCATAAAACAGAGAAATTCAATGATTAAAAAAAACCCTGCTGGTTTAAGAGAAAGCTTTTCCTTCATCAGTTTTTCTTTGGTCAACAAAGATGCCCCAGGTTGTCCTGATCCTGTATTGCCTTATTGAAACATCTAGCCTTACTGATAGAAGAGGGCTTCCTCTCAACGTTAAACTTAGCCTGTCAGCTACTAACGAAAGCAACAAACTGGCATGAGTCAACTCACAAGCAGATTCTTCTAGCGATATAGTATAAGACTCAGATGTTTCTTAAGGCAATACAAGACCAGGACATCTTTGAGGGTTCCAGGCATGCCATCCTCCCCCATCTGGATTTGGGCCTGAAAGACCCAGGAAAAGTGTGGGTATGTGGAGGGTATGTTGTAAGCAAGCACAATTTGTAACATTGCAAAACATCATCACTGATCATGGGGTAAATCAGTTGAGGCATCAGTCTTAGCTTCCAATACCCTGGATTTGTGGAGCTTGAGCCAACATGAGATAGTTTGAACTTTGGTCTTAAACCAGCAGGTTGATCACTTAATATGAATATATGTACACAAATGCACACAAGTGGGATCTCAAACAAAATGTTCACGTTGATACTCTTGCTCAGGATTCCAGGCAATCCATTCTTTTGTTCTGCCGACCAATAAGCCCGCATTCCATGCTCACTGGGTATGCCCAGTCTTCATTGGGCAGGGCGTTTTTTGGGTGGAGGATTCCCCATAAGTGTTTTTCCCCATCATTATTTTTCTGTACTTCTGCAAACCTTGCAGTTCCCCTGCACGGGTGCTGATACTTCCCTTTTGCATGTGGTGTGGATGGTGCCAATTGGGCTACAAAGGGAGCCACACTTGGAGAATTGAGGTTTGCTATTGGTATCTCAGCCATCCCAACCAGATTACCTTCAGATGGTTTCAACTTCAACCCCCTTCAACCCCAACCAGCATGGCCAATGGTCAGGAATATTGGGATTTGTAATCCAAAACATCTGGAGGGCAGCAAGTTGAGGAATACTGAAAGTGAAAGTCCATTCTTGGTTGGTGTGATGAAGGCACCAAGGAATGGGTTATCTCCTCTCACTGCACAGGAAGGCAAGGAACACATTAGATTACTTATCTTTGAAGGACGTTCTTGTCCCCTAGCCCCACCTCCAGTTTCCATATATGGTCAAACTCAAGTAGTAGGGAAATTCTTAAGAAGACAGACAGTGGAGCAAAGAAAAGCACAAAGCAGTAGACACCACTCAGGAAGGCAAGACAACAAGCTGTGGAGTGCACAGAGAAGGCCAAGGAGGTAAAATGTCACTTACCCTTGACGGGTGGGTTGGATGCCTCTGTCACACCAACCAAGAATGGACTGCCAAGGTAAGTACCCAACATTCCATTCTCAAGTTGGTGTGAGGTGGCACCCAAGAAACGGGATGTGCCCAAGGTAACCCTCTTAAAATGGGTGGGTACTGGCTGATCCTAATTGGGAAAAAAACACTTTGTTGAACTCATCTCCCCAAAAGCCCCCTCAGCCAAGACGAATGTGTCTAATGTGTAGTGGACTGGGATTACCCCATGTCACTACATTGTGTACCTCCACCCATGGGGCATTGGTGGGGATGGCTACAGCTTGCTGGGAGTGAATATTGTGAGGTGAAAAGGTCTAGGGATATACTGTGCATCATATGCCATGGTAATACAGACCTTACAATAGTGGTTGTGGATCCTGATTGCCTCAGGGAAGAGGGGTGCAATAACACAAACAGTGAATCCATGCACACAGCCCATTTAGTCCAAGGGATATACATTTTGAATGCCCTGCACAGACTCAATTTATGCCAAACTAGCTCCAAAGAGTGAAAGGGGCTGGGACAAAAGGAAGAAAGCCCTTGAGATGGGTGAAGGAGAGAGAATTAATTCTTGACACAAAAAAGAGTCCAAACAAAGTGTGACTTGAGTCCTTGCCAAAAGTCCTAAGGTATTCGCTCACTGAGAAGGCTCCCAGATCTGAGATCCTTCCGAATGATATTGATGGTGACCAGAAAAACCAACGTAATGGACAGGAGTCAGAGAGGGATTGTTTGTAGTGTCTTAAACAAACGTTTAGCCATTTGAGCACCATTTGAATGCTCCATGAAGGAAATCTGTAAATCACTGGGGAGCCTGGAATGCTGTGCCATGGAGCATTTGAGAATGGCGTGCGACCTAAAGTAATGCTTCCCTGGCCTGGACAGGACTGAGGAAAGGGCAAAGATGGGGCTTTGCAAGTTGACTGATCATAGGCCAAGATCCAGCCCTATTTGCAGGAAGGTAAACAAGTTGTTGATGCCAGTTTTGGAATAGAAGATGACCTTCCTTCTGCACCAGTGGGTGAACGCCCTTCCATGTGACTTCAAAGGTCTGCAGGGCTGATGGTCTCCAGAATGATATGACAATGTTCACATTGTTGAGCATCTTAAATGTAGGAGGGCATCCCACTCAGTCTCCACATGGTGAGGTGGAGGTACCCCAGGTCTGGTTGCTCTATTGGCCCCTATGTGAAAATGTCTAGTCCAAGAGGGAGAAACCAGAGGCTGGATTGGGCCAGCTGCATCTGTTGCATATAGTGATTTCTTTCATTGATTAAAACATCATTATAGGATTTAAAAGGAAAAGGTTTTGTCAGAAAGCTCAAAATGTAAAAAAGAGTACAGTTACCAAACATGGCTCGGATATCACTAGACAGAAATAAGTGGATGAATTCAATGCAACATAGAGATGGCCCTTCTCCATATTCCCCAAGGACTTGTTCTTCCTACCTGGGCTGTTGTCGCTTGTCTTCTTCGGGCTCATTGGTACAGAGGCCTGTTCCGTAACTTCTTTTTCTTTTCCTTTGCGCCGAATTGGACTCAAAGAAGGTGGGTTTGTGAGAGACGGTAATGTTGCCTTAAAAAAAGGACCTGCTATCAGTAAAAATAAAGCCAACTATGCTCCCAAAGCAATAAATCATGCACATTAACATAAAACAGCAAGAAAACAAAGACTGGAAGCTAGTCTGTAATCTTGCCAGCATTACAGCCATGATATAACTGAACCAGGAATAGCTTTAAATGTTAGCATAGAAACTGCAAAAATTATAATATTTTACACTTTAGGGAAGTGTTTAAAAACATTTAAAGTCTAAGCTTTTAAATCCTTCTCTCAGTAGAATTCTAGCAAAGTAAGATCATAAAAACTGATGAAGTTTGCCTTCTGTATCTTGCTAAACATTTTTTTTCATTAGTACCTTTTCTTAGCTCCAACTGAAACATCACAGAATATTTATTTAATCTCACTACATGGTGATGTTTCAATTGGTCCTCATAAACGATATGCTGCTTAGTGTTTAGGAATATGTTAGCAATATTACAAAAAGACCATGTTATACCTTTATTGTTGGGCCAGGAACAATATCATCCAGTACATGAGCACAAATATTAACGACCTTCAGCAAATGGGAAAAAAACTGTTCTACCAAAACCACAAGGGTTCTGTCCGCTAGAGCTGGCCAAGGCTCCTCCTGCTTAGTAGCACCAACATTCACATCATCCTCATTAGTCCAAGGGTTTTTCAAAGATTTTGAAGCACTGGCTGAAATCATAACAAACCTACTTTTGAGAATAGTTTACATTCAACAGAATAATAACAATATTAAACATGAACACAATTACGAAGCAAGTAAAATCTGTGTAAGCCTGCAGACACATTAAAACAGGCCTTCTTTCTGAAACAGCAATGACACAGAGAGACATAATGCTTTCTCAAAACTAGGATAAAACCCTGCCAGCAGAGAAAGGCTAATGAACACATACAATTGAAAATACAAAGTTCAGCACTAACATGATTTCATTGGGCTGCTCTTCATATTCACTACGCCAAAAAAAAAGTGTTTACGAATTAAAGGGTGCTGTGATTTGCATGCTACAAAGCTCATGTGACATTGACCACAAATCTACTGTCAGATTTTAACAATGAGGTGACTAGTACATAACTGATTTAGCAACAAATAAGGCCAAACTATTTCATTTCCAGTTGTATGTGTATGGAAGTTTTACATATCACTCTCTCACACAGCCTATAAGGAGCACGAGGAACACTTGCAAAATGGCCCTAAAACACAAGTGGAGAAGTCCACCAGGAGCTCATAGATGTTTCTCTACATGACAAATTCAGTCTCTATTCAACTCCTTTAAGTGTCCCACAACATGTTTTCCCTCACGTTTAGCTTAGTACATAGGATTCTCAATGCAATTTCTATGCCAAAAATTCCCAAACTATCATTCTACCCACTTCCCCAACACCATTATTTGTCTCTCTCGCTTTGTTTGTTTGGCAGATGACAAAAATATAATTAACATATGGCATCAAGATGTTTTTGCTTAGCAGCCATCTTTAGTTATTGTTTTATAGCGCTGGCTTCTTGGATACATAATCTCCTTATTATTGATTTCATTGCATCCCACGCTATTTATTCATATCAGGAACTGAATTTGTGGTAAAATGGGTTTTGATTTTCTCCTTTAACTTAACTGGTAATTCTTGCTTAGCTATTAAATTTGGACTGAGCCACCAAGCGTATGTCCTTGATTGCTTGTCTGTAAGAGCGATAGTCAACCTTGTTGTTCAGGACAAGGTGATCACAAATTGTGACAGCTCCTATCCAAGTTTCTAGCACCTTAGTCATTGCATCCTGGGAAGTTGAAAGGCGATCAAAGGTAGGTGTTATGCCTTGGAGAGTTTTTTTATGGTTGCATTCAGCTTTCTCCAAACATCTATTCAACCTTTATTGCTAAGTATTTCTGTTAAGCATTTAGGCTCCTCCACCACTTACAATTTTTCCACTTCTATCTAATGTGGCATCTAACATTTTACTGAAGAATCCTCCTACTATAACCATACCTTGTCTGAACACTTCTAATATTCCCATTGCTTCTTTCATAAAGATGTCCTGTCCTTTGTTAGGACTATAGAGTGATCTTAGTGTGAGCTGCCTTTCAACCAAATTCCCTTTACTATAGATGTACCTTATTACCCTTGGATCTTTGACTATATATGTCACTGCTAGTGGGCACTTTTTTGCCAGTCGTACTGCCACTCCCCTCTCATTAAACGAAACAGATGCATAAAATTGTTCCCCTAACCATGTTCCCTTCACATGCAACTCTGTTTTTGGCTTTTGGTGTGTCTCCTGCAGTAATATAATATCTGGGTTTTCTTTTTTAAACAAAGTCATTACATGGGATGGTTTTATAGGAGTCCCTAGCCCCTTTATATTAAGGGACACAACTTTTAACCTGTCCAACATTATTTTGTTTTTGATTTACCAGCCATAGTCTGCGTGGCACATCAAAACTGGTATGTAATTCTTCTGCTAAGCAGGATGGACTTTTTTGTACTCAAAAGTAACAAACAAACCAACAACTTCAAAATGAAACCAAATTGCCACCTGTCCCCAGAAGGAGATGAATAGTACTGTCACCACCATGTTTAGGTTTTACCCAACTTTCTAGCCTGGAAGATGTAACTTGGGGTTGGGATCCAAATATCAAGTTAACCACCTGATCAACCTGCAGGAGAGGGAGGCCTGCTGCCAGGGGAGGAGAGGAATGTGCCTGCCTGCCTGCTGGCTTTTTGTTTTTGTCTTTGGGTGTTTTTTGTTGTTGTTGTTCCCCCCCCCCCTTCCCCAGGCTTGAGCTATGTGCCTGGGAGGGAGGATACAGGGCCAGGTGGGGCGATCTGAGGGGAGCACAATCAGGGTAGTAACAGGTAGAGGGAGATATGGCGTTGTGAGGAGGACTTGCCAGGTTAGGGGAACAAGGCCCAGACAGTTAATGGCTGTGCCTTGTTCTGGTCCCCCTCACACCCACGGGCTTGTTGGTTGCCTTATCAGCCAGCCCTCAGGCCTCCGGGTGCTGCTTTTAAATGCACATGACAAGCTGCTAAAGTTGGGCTTGGATGGCACTACAGTAAGGTGGGCCCACAACTGGCTGGCCAACTGCACAGCATTAATAGTTCTATATCAAGTCTGAGAGCAGTAACCAGCAGGGTACCAAAGGGTTCTGTCTTGGGACAATTATTATTCAACATTTCTATTAATTACCTGGATAACGGGATTGATGGGTTTATCAAATTTGCAAATGAGATGAAACTGGGAGGTCTGGCCAACACCCATGATGACAGAATGAGACTGCAAACTGGTTTGGACAGGTTGGAAGACTGGGCTGAGAGGAACAAGATGTCCTTTAACCGGGAGAAAAGTAAGGTATTACATGTAGGGAGGATGTAGGGTACTCATACAAGATGGGGGTTCATGGCTTGGAAGCACTACATCGGAGAAGGATTTGGGAGTGGTCGTCGACAGCAATCTGAACATGAGTCACCAGTGCAAGATAGCCACTAGAAGGGCTCACGCAATTCTGTGCTCTGCACTGGCCAAGCAAGGGCATAACAAAGTTAAACAGTGTCAGAGATCCAGAGAGTTGCTGTGTCAAAATTGGAGAATCCTTGCTTTTACTCCCATAACAGAAAAAGAGTTTAGGGGTCTTCCTGAAAGAAGCTGTCCAATGCAGGTGGAAAGCCAGGGTCCTTCGTATGTCTAAGGAGTCATGGGAAAGTCATGGGAAAGAAAACAGGAAGAATGATGTCCTGTTTCATATGGAAGGAGGAAACTAATTTTGGTAGAAAATTTGGGTCCTGTTTTGAGTTATTCCTATGAAGGATAGTGAATGGCAGGTTGAAAGAGAGAGCAACCAGCTTATCTGCTCTTTAACCCAAAGTTACAGCAACAAGGGTAAGAAGTTTAAAGGTAAGCTGACAGAGGTCAGATGGAGCAAGAAGCTCAAAGGGTTTGGTCATTAAAGTGGCAAGAATGAGTTTGGAAACTGGAAAATATAGATTCTTACATCATTTGAGAAATCTCTTTGTAACTGGTTGAGAGAACACTGTACATCCTTGAATCTGGCCATGGAAAGCAGACAGAGCTGCTAAACTTGAAGAGAAGGCAAGGTGAGTCCTCTCTTACGAATGTCAAAAGGAACTGAAGGATATGAGGAAGAAGAGTTGAAATTGACCAAGACAAAATAGGCAAATTGTAGGATTGCTTGCTGCTTAAGGTCATAGGCTTGGTGAATAGTAGGCTTTCTTGCCACCTCTAAAACCTGTTTGATGGCAGATGGGATGGGCAAGGACACAGAATACAACAGGCTATGAGACAGAGCAACATGAGATCTGGATGCTCAACACAACCATTCTGTTGTGTCAGGAAATTCAGCACGTTGAGCAGTATGAACCTGACTTCTGTCTACAGGGATAGTAGAGTGGCAAACCACCGTTGTCTAGGCCACTATGGGATAATCATAATGATGTCTAATCCATTTAGGCAGATTTTGGCCAAAACCCGTGCAATGAACGGGATTGGAGGGAATGCATATAGGAGGACTGTGTTCTACCAATAGAAGAAGGAAGGCATCTCCCAGGGAGGTATTGGAGCCTGCTCTGCTACAGAAAAGGTTGCACTGAGCATTAATGATGGGGGTATCCAGCAGTTGTACCTCCAAACCTAACAACGTAGCCATACAGATCAGCTATTCTGTATAAGGACAACTGAAGATGGTGGTGAATGACCCTTGATTCACTGGTCTAGGGAAAAAATCAATTGGGGGGCTGATTTTACTTCAGACAAATCTGACTGGTAGGTGTTGGGGTCTAATCTGAATTGCATTGGGAGATCTAGCAGTCCTTTTGTGGTTGTGGTGAGTGGTGGGACAGATACTGAAGAAGTAGTCATGGCTTGAAGAGCAGGTGGTGTCCAAGTGGTAGTTACTACCGGCTGTGACTTCATACAGGTTGTATGGACTAAAGGAGGTTCTCAAATAGATGGGACTGATGACTTTGCCCCATGAGTTAGGGCAGTGAAGCTGAGTTTGTTGGGCCCATTAGAAGGTGTCCTAGGAACGAGAACTGTTGCCCAAGAGCTCGTGAGCCCCTATAAACACTTGGGTGCGGGTCTGCCCTGGCTTCTGGGATAGCGCCCTTCCCCCTCGCCACTGCGGTGGTGGGGCAAAAGCATGTTGATTCTGTGTAAGGTCTGGGTCTCCTGCAAGGCCAGGGAGGCCTTGCAGACTATGAGTAGATTTAATTAGAACTCGTTTGGAATGTCTGTGCAAGCTTGTCTCTGTCAGAAGTTCTCACGGGAGTAGCTCGGCGTTGAAGCTATAAATCTTCTGTGGGAACTTGACAATGTTTTAGATAGGTTGAGGGAGTCACTCAGATTGTGCCATCATCTTGGTGGGCTGAGCAGTGCTGCCCTGTTTGGACACAGGCATGATTTACAGGCCTGAGCCCCTGTCAAGTGGCTTTGAACAGGCCTTTATAAGTGGGGGTGGGGGAGAGAGGAAGGCGAAGAGGTTTGCCAAGATTATCTTTCAACTCATAGCCCAAAATCCTTCCCTGTTCCAATCCATCAACGTTTGGGATTTTGAAAGCTCTCTGCATATGGATTCTCTACATTTGGACTTTGGAATTCTAAGGACTGTGCCATGAAAAGTACTGTGAGGCTTTTCATAGACTGCAGCTTGCATTTGCTGTGGAGTGTGTGTGTTTGAGGTCAGCTTAGCATACGGCAGGCTGGGACTTCTTCCCAGCCAGACTCAGGTGACAGAGAGTCCCTGTGCTAAAGTTCATGCACGGGAGTTCTTGTGCCTGAGCTTTTACCCTCCCTGGTCAGGTCACCATACGGCAGGCTGGGATTGACCGTTGGATTTCTTCCCAGCCAGACTCAGGTGGCAGAGAGCCCAAGTGATACAGTTCTTACAGTTCGCGTGCCTGAGATTTTACCCACCCTGTGATCTTGTTTAGGCTGAGTAGTTCCCTGAGTAGTCAATGTGTGGCCGTGTTTGGACTAGCTCCCTTGGGATGGTTTATTAAGCTTTTCAAGAATTTCCATTGTGACTGCCTGAAGCATGGAGCCTAAAGAATTCTGACCATCAATCAGCTTTAAGTGTTTTTGGAAGTATGTAACCATAAAGCTTTTTACTGTGGGAGTTCCTCAATAAAAGATGTCTCACTGATGTGAGTGTCTCGTGTCAGTTTGCCAGAACGTCTGAATGCTGGAGGAACAGGCGTGCACACAACAATTTGGCCACCCCTAGTTGTACAATAAATAAAAAAGAAGTACCAAGGGCAGTCTCTGTAACGTCTTTGATGGGAGTCTCTCAGGGACTGCCTGTCCCAGGAGTGGAATGGCAGGCAGAGCTATCTGCTGAAATAAGGGTTTTGCTAGGATGATCCATATTTTCTTTGTTTGACTAAACACGTTCAGAGTGTCTCAAGTAGTATGAGTCAGGCAAATCTCGTCTGGAGTCTGGTGAGCAACTGCACCTTGGTGATAATGTACATTCTACATCTCAATGTATCTGTCAAAGTGCAACAAATGAGAGTGAGAAGTCGCTAATCTCCCCTTCTGACGTAGAACCAAGTATGTGGACTTCATATGGCGCCATAGGAGAGATCCATGGGGGATTTTGTACCATGGTGCAAGGTAAAATCAGGAGTGGTGATGGTGGCCAGAGTGGTTCCTGTCAAGGAACATCCAAGTCGTCTTATGATAGAGGAGATGGCATAGATGTTTGAAACCATGGGGATCTTGCCACTGAGTTTGACTTTTTTTCTTTTTAGGTTCAGGAACTGGGTTAACAGCTGTTGGATTTAATCGTCCATGGGTTAGAGCAGTCTGAGGTTCGATCTTGGGAAGACACCAGTGATATTTCAGACTGAACCATAATGCTAGCTAAAAAGACAGGTTGCTTACCCGTAACTGGAGTTCTTCGAGTGGTCATCTGTGCATTCACACATGGGCTCTGCGCCTGCGTGGAGCACCTTTGGGAAACTTCTTTAGCTAAAACGCTTTGGGTGGGAACCCCTCCCCCTTGGTGCAGTGCGCACGCTCAGTGGGGGTTCCTGCCCATTCTCCTCAGTTCCTTGAGACCGACATTGTGGCCTCGGAACCGAAGTGAAAATAAAATAAAATCTTTGATGTAACATGGTACCATAAACTCAAGGTGGTAGTTGACATGGATCGTCGATATTGATAAAGTAACATGACACCACCATGGAGTAGGCGGGCGGGTTGGGTGAATGCATAGATGACCACTCTAAGAACTCCAATTACAGGTAAGCAACCTGTCTTTCTCCTTCGTGGTCTCTGTGCATCACACATGGGCGAATAGCAAGCTGACTTATCCAGAGGAGGGAAGGTGTTCATGTCAAGATTGATGACAAAACTGCCCTGCCAAAGGTGCAATCCTCTTGAGCCTGAACATCCAGTCTGTAATGTTGAACAAAAGTCGAAGTCTGTGAGCAGGTCGCCACTTTGCATAAGTCTGGGACCGCAATGCCTTAGTCGAAAGCAGATGACACAGCCATGGACCGTGTCAAGTGGGCCTTAATTGGTGCCGTGAGTGGAAGCTTCTGCATGTCATAGGCGAGCATGATGGTGCTAACAAGCCAGGATGCAAGACGCTGTGGAGAAACTGATGCACTCTTGGTTCGTCCGGAATAACAGAGGAACAAACGGTTGGATGTGCGGGAAGGCGTGTTGAGGAAAAATTCCAGAGTCTAAGCGGATTGGTGGAAAGTTTTTAGAAGCCTGAAGGACAGATCAGCCAGCTGCAGGCAATAAGGTTGAGAGAGAGTTTTTTATGTACAGAACTGGAAAGGTCATCCTGATTATTGCCTAAGTGTCTAATATGATAAGATGATTAAGAAGGGCTGGGCTGATGTCTAAAGGTATAAAAGTGAGCCTTAGTCTAATGGCTACTGTGGGTGTCAGACATGGGTGTCAGACGCGAGTGTAAGACATGGGTGTCAGACATGTGTATTTGGACGTGGAGAGAATTATGAAAAGGACTGTACATATCTGGATGGAAACTGTTGTGCTTCTGTATATATTGGACCACGAGTAAACAATCTGTATTATACACAAGATTTGGTGTGTGAGTATTTCTTCAGCTCCTGGAATTGCTACTAGACTGATTGCTAATACAAATGCTCGCAGCGTTTGCCCTCTTTTGCTTCCACTCCTCAACAAGGCGCAGTCTTGTCCTTATAGTAGGCTAGTGCCCTTCTCATATCAAGGGTATGCAGTGTAGTTTCAATTGGAGTACTCGGTGTTGAGAAGAAAGTAGGTAAGGATGAAACGACTTTTGGTAAGAAGGCCTTATCAGACAACAGGGTCCTGGCCACCTTTTTAGGCTGCTTAGCTTTTCATAGATAGCTTTTTTGCTACATTCAATGTAAATCAACGGGTAGAAGAGGACGAGGATCCGCTGGGGCCAGGCTCCTGTGGTGAATCAGGTGAAGGAGCAGTTGCTGGCTGATCGGTGGCTGTATCGACAGCCTGGAGGGTTTTCGTCCACATAATGGCCTTAAAGCGATCCGAACGATGTTGCTGAGTTTGCTTTGAAAAAGCAAGACAATGGCGGCACTTCTCAACAACGTGTCCCTCGCCTAGACACAAAAGGCACAGGGAGCGTCTGTCCGAAGGAGGGAGTTTGCTCCCACACGCTGAGCACTTACGAAAAGGGGCCTTAGCGGGAGTACTTCGGGCTGCTACGCGGTCCGAATATTTTCAAAAAGCTTACACTAACTTTAAAACTAATAACTATCTAATGCTATATAATTTTTTTTTAAAAAAAAAATTAGACGAAGAAAATGCTGAGAGAAAACGAAGAGAAGTCCTCAGAAGGTGCAGCCACAATGGTGGTCGAAAGAGAACTGAGGAGAATGGGCAGGAACCCCTACTGAGCGTGCGCACTGCACCGAGGGGGAGGGGTTCCTGCCCAAAGCATTTTAGCTAAAGAAGTTTCCCGAAGGTGCTCCGCGCAGGCGCAGAGCCCTTGTGTGTGTGATGCACAGAGACCATGAAGGAGAACCAACAGCTAGGATGAGACCGACAGTAGTGACGCTGATGCCAAAGCTATTCTAAGGGACAGCTTACAACCACCCTGGGGTGGGTGGGATCCAGAATGCTTAATCCAGTCCTTTGCTTGTAGGGCACATTCTCATAGCACGGCACAAAAGGCAGAACTATCCATTCCTTTACGCTTGTTTGGTAAGTCTTTGTGCACAGGATTCTACTACAAGCCCTTCACCAAAGCTGAGCAGCGGAGCTTGTGGCCATCTTTTGGCGGTAGTCCACACACGTACTATACGGAATGGGATCCTAAGTGCCATAGGCTGCTGAGAGGGGCTACAAAAGCAGTAATATGCTGTGGAAAAGGTAAACTGAAAGTGTAGAAAGAACAAAAGGAAAGCTAGGAGGAAAAGGCTGAGAGAGAAAGCAAGCTCAGCTCAACTGCTAGTCAGACGGAAGCTGTCGATGATGTTGTTAGTAGTCCAAGAGGAACTGATGAGAAAGACAGGATCCCCTAGGCATGCGCAGAAGGCAGGGTAGGGCAGGCTTCTTGCCTAAAATCAAAGCTCTAGAAGGGTTACGACGAAGACTCTGCACATGTTCAGAACTCAGATGTGTGATACACAGAGAGCACAAAGAAGAATTAAAGAATTTTGACACCAGAGACCTGTTTTGAGTACCAGAACTAAATGGCTATTCCACACAACAATCCACTCCTGGGTACCCCAAGCTCTCTTCATTTCAGCAATATAATTTAAGTTTGGGGAGTGGGATTTTCTTGCTGCTGATTTTCAACAATTGAGAGTCAGAAAACACTAGCCTGGGAAGGAAGCTCTAAAGGTGGCGTGCTGCAACTGAAAAGGCCCTTTCTCTAAGTTACCACACACTGTGTTTCAAATGGTGGTAGAAAAGGGTTAGGGTTTCCAAGGCTGATCTCAATAACTGAGCTACTTTATATTAGAGCATGCAGATGTTTAAGTATCTTGCTCCAAAGCCATTTATAATTTTATAGATTAAAAACAACTCAATTGTGCTTGAAAGTGGACAGGTAGCCAGGATAACGGTTGCATAATTGGCATGATACAATCCATACATCAGGTCCTTGTTAATAACCATACTAATATATTTGATTGATTGATTTGATTTATACAGCACTTTTTTACCAGAAAATGACACTCAATGCAGCTTACAAAAACAATTTAAAATAGATTAAGGGTGCAATCCTATGGTGAACTCAGAGGCTTACAGGCACCCTATGCAGAGCGGAAGGAGTGACAGAGGCAATCTTCGCCTCCACGCTCCTCCTCCTCCTCCTCCTCTGCATTTTGGCTAGGCAGGCCTTTTCGCTCGCCTACCAGAGCAGGGTGGGGTGCGCTGGAGCAGGAGGAAAGGAGGCCTCAGGATACATCACATCCTGACTTCCCAAGTCCCCTCCCCACCCACTGGCATGTCTCCTTTCCACCTCCCTCTGAGGTCGCCTTTGCAGGGAGTGCAGATCCCTGGATCCTCAGTCAGAGCGCTGTCTCCAATCTCAGATCCAGGAATCTGCATTATTTTATGACTCCCCAGACTCTATCTAGGGCCCATAGGATTGCTCTATAGAACAACAATATACACTAACGTATCATTAAAAATAATGGTATGTTATGGTGAGCTTTCTGTTACAGTCCAAAGACCAGCAAATTACCATCCAGGTTGCCAAATTTTTGCACAATGTAATCAGCTGTAGAAATCAATTAAGTCTATAGGTAATTGTACTTTGTAATGACGATATGTAAACAGTGCAGATCCTATTGCTCCTATTGCTCTGTATAAATTGTATCTCTTTTTATTGGCCTTTTGGCCACAAATAAAATTTTCGTTTCGTGTAGAATATTCATTGGGAGGGGCCATAGCTCAGTGTGATAGAGCACATGCGTTGCATGCAGAAGGTCCCAGGTTCAATCCCTGGCTTCTCCAGATAGGGCAAGGAAATATTCCTGCCTGAAACTCTGGAGAGCCACTGCCAATCAGTGTCGACAATATTGGGCTAGATGGACCAATGATCTGACTCTGTGTAAGGCAGCTTTCTCTATTTCCAAATTGTCTTCAAGGAAACGATCTAAATGAGATGTCACGAGTGCACAGAAAAAGGAAGAGCATGAGATGAGATAAGAGATAACTAGATATAAACTTGCAGGGGCAGCAGTAAAACAGCTGTTTAACATTAAAGAATCAGTGTTGAACTTTTCTCTTACCTGCAAGCAAGTTTCCAGCCAGTAACAAAACATCTTGATGGGCAGACAGATCTAGTGGGAACCAAGCTGACGAAAGGAGGGACAGAACCAAACCAGCCATTCCAATAGTGCTACTCTTTTGAGAGTCTTCTGTAGAGCGCAGTAGGGAAACACTGGAAGTTGAATTATGAAGTCAATTTTCACAAGAGGAGATGCAAATCATCATGCACAACAGATGCAACACAGTATATAGTTTGTGGTAAATTCAAAAGTGAAACATCCAGCAGTCTTGTTCTTTAACGCTCACATGGGGTAAAATAACAATGACCTCCAAATGAAGGTCCCTTTTGTCATTATAATTGCACCCAACAAGCAGTGTGCATTGAGGCCCTCTTGCCACCTCCCTGTGTGTCTTATACTGACAATACAGTGGTCAGCTTCCATGAAGCTGCATTGCATTGCATCTGCACAGAGACGAACATGCGAATGAGCTTTACGACAGAAGAACCGTTCAGCCTGAGCCTAGTCTGCTGACAGTCATGAAAGAATTTTGTCACATGCTCAGTTCTGGTGGATGTGAAGGTTCATTAAGCACCACTCGACTAATCCTGATAAAAAGATGATGATTGGTCCCTTCCTATGAACATAATGTATGTCTTGAACGCTAAACACGATCCTAACTCTACAGATGATCCTTCTAGCGTTTGGAAATTTTAGAATTTCCAAATGCCAGAAGGATTATTTTTACCATTAATCTGTTGTCCATTTATAGACAAAAGAAATTTTCTTACCAGAAATTCATGTCCTTGAAGGAAACAGGAGGGCATTCTATATCCCCTCCCATATAGACAGGAGGCAGGGTCAACTGATGATTAACTCCTTCATGGGGAGGGCTCCCAATCACCCACAACTGACTGGCAAAAGGAGGAATGCTAAATTCCAAACAGGAGGTAAATCAAAAAGCAACTAATACAGCAACGTGGCAGAAAACAGAGTGAAAAGACACAAGAAACAGCAAAAATAGAAATTAACCAGAGCTAAATGAGCCAAATTAACCTTCTCCAAGCTGGTGTCCTCCAGATGTTTTGGATTTCAACTCTCATCAGCCACAGCCAGCATGTCCAATGGTCAAGAATTCTGGAAGTTGTAGTTCAAAATATCTGGAGGGTGAACTATAGAACAATTCTGGAGTTCCTACTTCCTCATGTGCCTATCATTGAGAAGGATAAATCACACCCATCCTGAGCAGAAGGGAGTGGGTAGAATGCCCCCCTGCCTCCCTCAAAAACAGGAATTTAATGGTTTACAAATTCCCTTTCCCCCATGAAGACAGGAAGGTATTCTTTAGGATATAGAATAGCATTATCTATCTCTGCATTCTGGACCAGGAGTTCTTACTAGAGAAGAACCCTATGTAGAACACTCTTACCAAATGGAACACATGCAGATGCCAACGGTTCTACCTTGCAGTGTCTCTTAAATGTATACACCCATCAGGGTGCCCTGCACAACTCATCCAAAGGGCAATTATTCCAGAACATGACAGAAATAGTCGCACCCTTCAATTATTGTTCCATGATCTCCTGCAGTTGACTCTTATTCAGTGCTCCATATGCCATATAGGCCATATAGGCCCTAAACCATCTTAAGAGAGTGACCTTAGACACCTTCTTTGACAATCAAAGCTTCCTCAAGAAAATACACAAATACAGCTTCAGATGGCCTAGATCCTACTATTCTGAGAACTCGTTCCATATCTAGCCTATGCTGGCTCTTCGTTGGGTATAAGCATAAGGAAAAAGGAAAGAAGAATCAGGTCCAAGAACTACCTTGACCTTATAAAAACCTTATAGAAGGTATAAACAGCTCTGAGTTAGAACGCTCCCAAATGCTGAACCTGTCTGGTCACTATAACTGCCATCATGAAAATAATTTTAAAGGCTAGTACCTTAAAGGCATCCGAGCCATATGCTCAACGGGATGGTGTGTGAGCATATTGATGACCCCTTTGAAGTACTAGTGGGAAAGAAATGTGTTATGGGTGGGTGGATGAATGAATGCCACTGTCCTTAAAAGACCACATGGGCAGAGGAGAGGAGGGGAAACACTTCTTTCAACCATCCAATATATTTTTGGTGCTCGTACATGGAGATTCAAAATACTGGTGCTCAGGTCTTTGGAAAGACCCTCATGTGAGGACTCCAGGATAACCAGAATACTTTTCTAGTATGAACCCTGTCCCCTTTAACGTAATAGCATCTTGACTGTATGCAGTCTGGAGACCAAGAGAGTAGTCAGGATAGTAGCCAAGAATAAAAACCAACTCCCATTCAGTCTGTTAGACAGAAGTGATCAGGCTACAGATGTACAATTGGCTCCTGGTAGAACAGATCCCACCATTTTGCTAGTACCCAGTGTGTGTGGCTGGACTGACACTGCTATCAATGATGAAAACCACAACTTCTGGCAGTAAGGCACTATAAAATCTACTTGTTATTCATTTATTTTCTATAGGACATTTGGGTTAAGTCCCCCTCTTGGACACACTTTGGCCAAAGCATTTATTTATTTAAAATATTTGTAAGCCGCCTTTCTGCACCATGTCCACCCAAGGAAACAAACAGCAATATAACCATAAAATACAATATAACAACACTTTTAAAATTTTAAAAATACAAAATACCATTAATACATTGAAATATAATTCAAGAAGCATAAAAAAAATTCCAAGGCCAAAGCAATAAACAGTAAAATAGAAGCTCACAAAAAGGAGGTTAAAAGTTGCTTGAAATAAATGGCTTTTTAACGCCTTTCTGAATGTTACAACTAAAAGGGCCAACCATGCATCCCTTGGGAAGGAACTCCATAAGGCAGGGGCCACTACTGAGGAGTGTCTGTCCCAAGTGCCTTGCAATCAAATTGATTTTAAAGGTGGGCCAACAAGCAGTGCCTCCAAACTCCAACCTTAAAGCCTGGGCAGGATTATATGGACACAAAGCAGTCCTTCAAATAATCATCCAACATCCCTAATCAGTTCAGAAAATCCTTTAAACTGATAGGCATGGGCCATATCCTGTGTTCCTGGTTTGGAAATCTCATCAGCAGGGTGCTCTGGCATGGCCTTTGGTGGAACCTGGACCAATCCACTTTCTTCTGGCTAGATACCATAATAACCATGAGTCTCCTTTGTCCAGCCTTTATTCTATGGAACTGCCAGATGATGCTCATATTCAAAATGTTACTCTTCACGTTTAATGGAATGTAGTATTATATAAACTTGAAAACAGCTGTCTTCTTATACACACCAGCATGTCCAAGAATAATGCAAGTACCCCATGTACTGGTGTTCATTTTCCAGACTATCAGATGCAATAGAGCAGGTTGAGGCTGGTAAAGGGAATCCTAATTCAGCAAATCTGGTCTTCGAGGGAGTGGGGAGGGGGCAAAAATTTTGAGAAACAAACATTTGCCACATCTGTCAACAATGGGCATCAGGCCAGTAAGATGCTTTCAGTATAACTTGAGCCTCTGCTCTCAGATTTTCTGTACAACTCAAACAGCAGATGAAGAAGATCACACTATATGGTATATCATTCAGATAGAACTGAGCAAAAACATCTGCCCCCTCCACTTTAGTCTTTAGAAAGTGGGGAAAATATTTCTCTTGGTGTTCACCTGGGTTACACAGAGGTCCAGAATCAGTTGACCCATCTTTGAGATTTACTTCTGGTGAATTTGTTTATGGAAGAAATACTCAGTCTGATCCATCATTTAGAAATATAAGGCCATTGAGTCCAACCCCCTGCTCAATGCAGGAATCTACCTTAAAGCATCCCTGATAGATGGTTGTCCAGCTGCCTCCTGAAGACCTCTAATGTGGGAGGGCCCACCACCTCCCTAGGTAATTGGTTCCATTGTCGTATCGCTCTAACAGTCAGGAAGTTTTCCCTGATGTCCAGCCGGAATCTGGCTTCCTGTAACTTGAGCCCATTATTCCGTGTCCTGCATTCTGGGTTGATTGAGAAGAGATCCTGGTCCTCCTCTGTGTGACAACCTTCCAAGTATTTGAAGAGTGCTATCATGTACCCCCTCAATCTTCTCTTCTCCAGGCTAAACATGCCCAGTTCTTTCAGTCTCTCCTCATAGGGCTTTGTTTCCTAATTATCCTCGTTGCCCTCCTCTGAAAGTGCTTCTTTTCTTTATTCCTCTATATATTTTTAATTTCATTTATTGCCATATCCCAAAAAAATTTTTCCACACTGATACTGTTAACATCTGAGCTATCTTCCAATTACTTGCTATTGATTGCCTTGCGGCTGTCGACAAAAAAACAAATAATGTTTTTTTTCTTTTATCTCTATGTTAAAGGATCTCCTGAAGCCTGAAAAAAACTCCTTCCTGTCTCTACTAGCAGGGACAATGAGCAAGGAGTTAAACAGTGTCTTCCTTGTATCAATAATAACACAACTCACATTATCTAAACACCCATCCTCCCTTCAGTTCATCAGCAAAGTATAGCCTTGTTTCCTATACCCTGATAAGGCTTTCCATCTGTATACCCCCAATGCCCCCATTGCTAATGCCTACCTGGAATAGAGCAATAAATACAATCTCTGCATTTACTTTGATTTACAAGCTCATCCTATCTAAAGAGATTATTGCAATGGCACTTATATATATGGTAAAGTACCTCTTTTAATTTTGGAGAGGTTTTTTTATATAGCAGAGGCAGGTTACTTAATAGCCTAAAAAACTAGTGGCTAATAGATCACTGAGGTGTTGTTGTTCTTTTCCTCTCTGAGAAAAAGTAAAACATTTTCTATGAAAAGAAAATTACTCTACCTAATTAATGATTTGAAGCCATGTTTTCACTTTTAAATCTATGTTTTCAAACGTGTATTACGACATTATGAAACCTATCTTAAATTGCCACAGAAATTTAAGATGATCCATTCTAATGATGCTTCATTTCTTACAGTAGAGAAAGGAACCATTATCAGTAGGTACAGTTCCTATGAGGTATACAGCTAAGGAAAGATATAGACTTTAGTTGCCTACTTAACTTTGTTCAGAAATGTCTTAAAGAACTAAAATTTACATTTCTGATCCACTCTCTGTGGCTAGTGTGTGATTAACTAAATTATCACAAAAATGCAGTTATAGGAAATATTACTCCATTAAAAAAAAAAATCACACCCAATTCCAAAATACCTCACACTTATCTTCACTGGGAAAGGTGCTTTCTCCTTACACTTTTAAACATAAATGAAATAACAGTATTTTTAAATTAACAAAAGTTCCAGACCTTTATATGACAGCCTATCACACTAACTGTTATTTTCTCTTCTCAGTAAGGTTCAACAGCAAGCGAACTAGAGCAGAACTTTTGATACCTGAATAAGTGTCCCGTTTTTGTAAATATGTACTCTAGAAGCTTGTATACTGGAGAAAGAAACATACCTGCAGTGCCATCCTACATTCCAGGTGCAAACTGGGAATGATGTGGACAAAAGACACAAAGCTTCGCAGCAACCAAACTGGAAACCGAAGCAGAAAATACAATGCTATTAGTAACATGGGAAATATGGAACAGGGCACAGCACTCCCACATTAGCCTTCATTACGTACTTGAGATAGAAATAGTATATTCATAGCAAGGGTAAAAAAACACCACAGTGCAATCCACAGTGCAAAAACACCACAGTGACTACTCAAAAGTAATTCCCATGGAGTTCAATGGTACTTGCTCCCTCCATGCAAGTGTATATAGAATTGCAGTCCATGTATTTAAAAAACCAACTGGTAACTACTCAAGTCATGGATACATTTGAAAAACTTACGGTTAGAGATCTTGTTGATGATGTTGTTAGGGCATGGGAAACTGCTGCAATAACCCTAGAAAGGTTATTTTCTATTGTGACATCTGCTGAAGTTTGCAGAATGTTATATCCTCTGTATGTTCTAGAACAAAATTGATACACCTATACTTTATGTTTATCTACAACAGTTAAACAGTACCTTGTTAAATTAATAAAACTCAAATTTAGTTTGTGAAGAATCATCTTTACCACCCCACATTATCTCAAATATTCAATTTCCTGGTTTGTGCTTTGTCTATGTTCAGAGGCTCTTTAAAGTGTCACACTAGAGTAGGCGTGGGAAACCCCTTGGCCCATGAGTGTGAGCTGCTTCAGCAGAGATAGGGAAATCACTCTGTCCCTGCTCATTGCTTTTCTGTGCTGGGCGAGGAGGAAGAGGAGTGCCTTTTCCCTGCCCAGCACTAAAGCCAAGTGAGCTACTGGTAGAGGGACAGATTGCCCTGCACCTCAACAGTTCACTGCATTTCTTTGTCCAACCAAGTAGAACAAGAAAGGGAGGCATGAGAGAGAGAGAGAGAGAGAGAGAGAGAGAGAGAGAGAATGAACAAATTAATATTGGGTGATAGTGAAGGGTGAGTGGGAGAAAGGGTGAGTGGTGGTAATGATCTTAAGTTAAGGTGACCTGCCCCCCCCTCTCGAGGTGGTTTGGCTGACCTGCCCCCTCACCCCTGTCCTGCAGCTCTGAAGCATGACACCCAAGGGAATGTTGGAAGAAAGGTTCCTTACCCCTGCTTTAAAAACTGGACCTCAGAAGGATTCAGAACTCACTTTTAGACTCACCACTGGATCCCCACTATGGAGTAGGCAAAACATTAGGACTAGCAGGAGCACTTGCGACATACGCTTATTTCTTCCTTTGCTCAGACACGATCATCAATGTTCTTTGTGCATGCAACAACTTACAAAAACAAGCCCCCTACTACTACTACCACCATCAGAAGACAAGCTCTACCTATTTTGTAGTTGTTACCCCTTTGTGCGCCAGGCTAACCAACGTCTGTGATAAATTGGAGAATGATGGGGAAGAATTCACCTTTGAATGTAATTTTTGATTTAACCTTGCTCAACTCCCAGAAATCAAATCTTTAGCCTGGATAAATAGAAGTAAAGACTAGAAGAAAGAACGAGCTTCCAGGGAGCTTAATATGAAATTTGTTATCAACCATCTTTATACAGCAGCAGCAGCAGCAGCAAAAAAAAAATTATAAGAGAGAGTGAAAAATAGTACATGGAAATGGTTTCCTCCGTCAATGACTTCATAGCTTCTACAATAAAAAATCCTCTTCCACACCACTAACTTGGAGGGAGAGAAGGAAGGGAGGAAAGCCAAAGTCATCCAAAACCTGGTTGCCAATTAGGGCAAACAGCTTCTGCTTCTACCGTTCCTGCAAAGGCTCTCTCTCTCTCTTCCTTTCTTTTTTTCTTTTTCTTTGGTTGGCAGGAAGTGGAGCTACAGGGAGAGGACACCGCAGTGCCTCTGGAAGACTCTGCCTCCCAGCCTTGAAAGTCAGGGCCTTTCCCAAGCTAGCTTGCCTCCAGCACTCCTGCACTCCAGGGCAGAAACCCTGGTAACTACAAGAAAGTACATTCAATCTATAGCACACACTCCTGCACTCCAGGGCAGAAACCCTGGTAACTACAAGAAAGTACATTCAATCTATAGCACACACATATCTGTCAGTGGGCAAAATGATGTATTCAATACCTTACAATGGAGTCCAATAGTTTAGGAATTTGACTCAGGTGGAAAACAATGAGATAAGAAAGCATAGCTCTACCTGGTGATCGTGCTTACTGCAAACTGAGAAACAGGTGGAGTTTCATGCATTAGCAATTTTAGATAGACACTACTTTGGTCCCTTGCCACTGCTACTACAGGATCAGCTTGTCCTTGGTCACAATTATAGAACAGGTTTGGAACCAGCCTGAAATAAAGAGAAAAGCAGGCTTTTATGAGAAACATGTAATGAAATATATATCACAGAATCATAGAACAGTAGAGTTGGAAGGGGCCTATAAGGCCATCGAGTCCAACCCCCTGCTCAATGCAGGAATCTACCTGAAAGCATCCCTGACAGATGGTTGTCCAGCTGCCTCTTGAAGGCCTCTAATGTGGGAGAGCCCACCACCTCCCTAGGAAACTGGTTCCATTGTCCATTATATATATAGTCTTCAAGACCAAAAGGTGTCATCATTTAAAGTAATAGGCAACCTATAGGCAAATATTCCCTGCCCCATGTATTTTAATCCAGATGCTCTTGATGGGGTTCCCAGGCTCATCCTCCTGTATTTCTGTGCAGGGATACGTATTCTTAACATATAGTGTGACTCCGCCTCCCTTTCTATTTCTTCTGTTCTTTTTGAACAAGTTATTTCCATCAATTGCTATATTCCAGTCATGGGAGTCATCCCACCAAGTTTCAGTTAGACCTATCAAGTCATATTTGCCTTCATGTATTAAGAGTTCAAGTTCGTTCTGTATGTTTCCCATACTCTGGGCATTAGTATATAGACATCAAAGACCATGTGCTTTATAGTCCGGCTTCTTCCCTACATTGTTGTGAACACTATTTTTGGGTGCTATTGGACCTGTTCTCTCTGGTATGGTGCATAAGCCTTCATCCATTGTTGCCTCAAAGTTTACGTCTCCCACCCCTCATAGGATTCAGTTTAAAGCTCTCCTGATGAGGTTCTTCATGCTGTGGCCGAACACATTCGCCCCAGCCCTTGTGAGGTGCAACCCGTCCCTTGCCAGCAGTCCATCTTCCAAGTAGTGTAGCCTGTGGTCCCAGAATCCGAATCCCTCACGTCAACACCACCTTTGTCACCCAGAGTATTTTTCTTTCCCTTTCTATTCCTCTTCCAAGAACTGGGAGGATGGATGAGAAAAGTATCTGGGCCCCCAAGTTCTTGAGTTTCCTTCCCAGAGCTTCAAAATCTGACACGATTTCTTCGTAGCTCCGCTTGGCAATATCATTTGTTCCCACATGGATGAGAAGAAAAGGATATGTGTCAGTGGGCTTGATGAACTTTGGCAACCCTTCAGTCACATCTCTAATCTGTGCTCCAGGGAGACAGCACACCTGGTGAGTCCATGGGTCTTTGTGACATACTTGGGTTCCAATACCATGCAGCAGGGAGTCTCCCACAATGACTACTCTACTCTTCTTCTTGGTCGACTGACCTTCTGCCTCTTGCTCGCTATTGCACAGGTCTCCTGTACTTCTTCCTCTGCAGGCTGTCCTCCAGTCTCTTCCTCCAGTAGCTGAAAGCGGTTGCCTAATTCTAATGGTTCCACTGGTGCAGAGTGTCTTCTGGTTCTTCTGCTCCTCACTGTCACCCTTTTCCAAGCAGTTCCCTCTTTGTTGGCTTTCCTCATCTCAGCATTCTCCACTTCTGCTTTGGCTTGCTGTTGCTCTTCAATCTCTTGCGCTTCTTGTTGCTGTTGCATTTCCACTGTTCTCTCTAAGAACTCTTCGCCTTCTCTTATTTCTTGGAGGGTGGACACTTGCCGCTCAAGTGCTTTCACTTTTTCTTCCAATATTGTAACCTGCTTGCACTTGTTGCAGGTGTACACCATGTTGATCTCAGGCAGGAACACAAACATTGCACACATGTTGCAGGTCACCACCACTAGAGACTCCTTTCCATCCATACTCTCTATTTCAATTTTATTTCTGCCTTTCTGATTGTATTGGAATTGCCTGTGTTTTGTCCTGTTCTCTCTGACAGTGAACAACAAAGTCCCTTACTGTAAGAGTGTGTCATCCAAGAACAAAGTTTTATTAAGGACCTCCCCTGCCGAACTCCCCCTGACAAACTCCTGTTTGATCTCCCTGTTAGCTCTCTCTGATCATTCGCTCTCTGTGAGCTCTCTTCCTCAAATTCCTTCTAGTCCAGCTGGGGCAGCTTCCTCTTCTCTGCTCTGCTCAGCTAGGAGTCAGGAAACTACCTTTTGTAGTTTCAAATGTAATAGGGTTACATGGCTACCCCTCTGGAAAATTAAATTCCAGAATGTTACCAGTGTTGACTGCCACCTTGAAATGTCAGTCACAATGAAGAACAAATATACTTTTATATTCATGTAATTGCTATACACATGCTTTTATTATCAAGTTTGTGATGACTACAAACCACTTCCACTCATGCCATTCTAAACAGACCTGCTACAGAAACACCATATGTTCCAGTACTTAAAAGCCCATATCTGGATCCCTCCATGTACTACAATATACATCTGTGCATCTCACTATGGGCAAATAACAAGCAAACTTACCGGAGGAGGGTAGGCACGCTGGTCAGTCACTGGCATATTGACGAGAGCACCACCCTGCCGAAGGAGCAGTCCCGTCTAGCCCTCACGTCCAACTTGTAATGCTTGACAAAGGTAGAAGCATTAGACCAGGTTGCAGCTCTACACAGGTCAGGGACCGAAACTCCACGTAGCAGAGCGGTGGAGGTGGCTTGTCCTCTCGTAGAATGTGCCGTAACTGAGAGCGGTGGCTCCTTAATAGTCTCTACAATCCAGCTGGATAAGCGTTGTGAGGAAATACGTAAACCCTTGTTCTTTCCTCCATAGCAGACAAACAGTTGTCAGGACTTGCGATAAGATTCAGATCTAGATTTATAGAAAGCCAACGCCCTTCTAACGTCCAAGGCGTGCAATGTAGAACAGAACGGGTCTGACGAAGCTTGGAAGAACGTAGGCAAAACAATATCTTGATCGATGTGGAAACTGGAGACAACTTTGGGAGTAAATGACGGGCCAGTTCGTAACACAACTTTGTCCCGAAAAAAATGGGTGTAAGGGGGATCTATGACCAAGGCGGCAAGTTCAGATGCTCGTCTCGCTGACGTTATAGCCACCAGAAAAACTGTTTTCACTGTCAGCAGACGAATGTCAGTAGTAGCCATGGGCTCAAATAGCTTAGCGGTTAAAGCGTTTAAAACTATAGACAAGCTCCACTGGGGCACCAATGGACGAAATGGAGGGAACGTATTACGTAGTCCCTTTAGAAAAGTCTTAGAAAGTGGGTGTGTGAATACAGAGAAGCCGTCCACCAAGTTGTGATTTACAGAAATGGTGGCTAAATAAACTCTGATAGACGTGGCTTTTAGGCCGGCGGCGTGTAGGGAGTAAAAAAATTTAATTACCCTGACTATGGACCCTGATTGATGGTCAAAGCTATTGTCACGTGCAAATTTTTGGAACCTTTCCCACTTTCTGTTATACGACAGCCTGGTAGAGGGCTTCCTGGCTGCCTCGAAAATGGACTTGATCTCTGGCGGGATAACTAGTCCCTCTGGCGGGATAACTAGTCCCTGGCTGGATTCTCCATGCAGTGAGGTTCAGGGTCTGAAGGTCTGGGTGAAGTATGCTGCCGTTGCTCTTGGACAGCAGGTCTCTCGTGGTTGGAAGACGCCAAGTCCGGTACTTTGCTAGTCGGAGGAGCGGGGCAAACCATGCTTGTCTGGGCCACCACGGGGCTATCAATATCGCATTCACTCGGTATCGGTGAATTCGTGTCACGACTTGACCGACTAGAGGGAAGGGGGGAAACATGTAGATTAGACCCAGGGACCAATCCAACATGAAGGCATCCCCAAGAGAGGCGATGCCTATCCCTGCTCTGGAGCAATAGGCCCGACAGACAGCATTGCTTTGCGTAGCAAAGAGATCTATGTCTGGACTGCCCCATAGAGCAAAAAGGCGCTTCAGGATCCTTGGAGACAACTGCCATTCGTGAGTGTCTCGGAAAGTTCGGCTGAGGGTATCTGCCCATACATTGTCTGTGCCCACAATGTGGATTGCCAAGAGGCAGATTCACCTGTGAATCGACCACAGTAGGATGTCCATGGTTAGTCGCAGGAGAGGAGCAGAACGAGTTCCTCCCTCCTTGTTCAAATACCAGACGACTGCGGTATTGTCTGAGAGAATCTGAATGTGATGGCCCTGCAGGAAAGTCTGGAACGCGTGTAGCGCTATTTTCACAGCGAGGAGTTCCAATATGTTTATATGAAGGTGTCTCTCCGAAGGTGACCATCTTCCCTGGACGACTAGATCGCTGCAATGGGCGCCCCAGCCTTTCAGGCATGCATCTGTAGTCACCCTGCGAGACGGTCCCCGACTCACAAACGGCATTCCTTGCGAGATGTTGGCGAGGCTCAACCACCAGCTTAGAGAAGTTTGTACTGATGGCGAGATGGTAAGTATGACCCTGTGTGGGTTCATAGTGGGGGCGAAGTCCCGCAGCAGAAGTTGTTGAAGCGGACGCATGTGCAGTCTTGCCCAATGAACCACAAACACCGATGCTGCCATGAGGCCCAACAGTCTCAGGATGGTGAGGGCCGATGCTCGGGGCTTGTATTGTAAATGCAGGGAGAGATCGCGAAGTACCAATGCTCTGTCTTGCGGTAGGAATGCTCTTCCGACTGTCGAGTCTAGGCGGACTCCTATGAATTGGATAGTTTGGGGCGGTTGAAAGATGGACTTTTCCATGTTTATTTGCAGGCCCAGAGATTGGAGGATCGAGCTCACTGACTCTACATCCCTCGAGGCTTGGATTCTGGATGGAGATACTATCAACCAATCGTCCAGGTACGGGTAGAGTTCTATGTCCATGGAACGTAGGTGCGCACACACTGCTCCCATGCATTTTGTAAAACCTCTGGGGGCTGTCTTTAGACCAAATGGGGGGACAGAGAACTGATAAGCGCGGTGTCCTATCACAAACCTGAGGTATTTTTGGTGGGAAGGATGGATTGCAATATGAAAACAGGCATCTTTTAGGTCTATCAAAGTAAACCACGGGTCTTTCTTGAGCAGGAGCAGAATGGTTGCGATCGTGACCATGCGGAACTTCTTCGTCCTGATGAATTTGTTGAGATGCCTGAGATCCATAATAGGGCGAAGTCCCCCGTCCTTTTTTGGTACCGTAAAGTATCGAGAATAGAAGCCTGTTCGTAGATGTGACCACGTGACTCTGGTAATTGTCCCTTTTTGCAGGAGAGACTTTGTCTCCTGAGACAAGATTACTGATGGTGGGGTCATCTTTATGGTGCCAATAGGAGGGAAGGCTTGAAACTCTATTTTGTAACCATTGGTGATCATGTCCAAAACCCAGCGGTCTGTAGTGATGGAGGCCCAAGCATGACGAAACTGTGAAAGGATTTTGCCAAATGTCTGTAGTTTTAGGGGGACTTGGGCAGAGTCAAAGACGATGTTTCGGCGCAGCGTCCTGTCTGTTACGGGACTGCCTAAAACGCGATGCAGGCTTCTTCTGTTGGTAAGAAGTGGCAGATTGAGATGGTTGATATCGTGGAGCGAGATCCTGAGGTTGTCTTGGTAACGGGTGATACCACTTGCGGGCACGATATGATGGCTGCGGAGGGGGGTTGAAGCCCATTTTACGCGCTGTCATCTTCGCCTTGTGGATTGTGTCCATTGTCGTGTCAGTGTTGGAATTAAAAAGGCCCTCTCCATCGAAGGGGAGGTCCTCAATTCTAGTCCTTGTCTCCTGCGGAAGAGTGGCAGATCTGAGCCAAGCGTGGCGACGTAGAGCCACGGCTCCCACCATAGCCGCGGCACAGTCAGTCTGGTGACGAGAGGTCGTCAATTCCTGCTTGGAAAGCCGAACTGCTTCCGCATGAAAAACCCTGGCAAGCTCACGCTGGTCTTCCGGCAGGTAGTTCATAAGGGAAGACATCTTCTCCCAAAGGAAGAGCTGATACCATGCCATCATGGCCTGGTAGTTTGCCACTTTGATTCCCAGCGCCACTGATGAGTAAATCCGGCGTCCAAACGAGTCCAGTTTACGACCCTCTTTGTCAGTTGGAGCTGAATGGCTTCTGTTGGACTTTCCTTGTGAGGCCTCGATGACAATAGAGTTTGGTTTGGGATGAACAAACAAGAAAGGTGCATCAAACTTTTTCACTTTGTAGAGAGCATCAAGGCGTTTAGACGTTGGCCCCACGGTAGAAGGGTTGGTCCAGGACTGCTGGACAGTTTTTAGTAAAGTTGGCACCTTAGGAAGGGTAAGTTGAGGTGACGGATCCGTGTACATGACGTCAAATATACGATCCTCGACACTCTCCTGAGGTTGTTGGTGCTCGATACCGAGCGACTGAGCCATGCGCAGCATCTGCTCCGAAAATTTTCCAAGTTCCATGGACAGAGATGCCCTGTCGGTGGTACCGACACCATCGGTAGGGGACATTACCGAGGGAGCTGCTGATGCTACGGAGGATGTATCAGACGCATAGTCTTCCACCGACTGAGGCAAGGAAGGAGTAGGCACCTCGTGTCGACGCTCCGGTACCGAGGACATCGGAAGCGATGCTGTCACTGTAGCAGTTGGTGGTTGGCGCGGCAGTAGTGGTGGCGCAGGCAAGCGATCGTCCAGCAAGTGTTCTCCGGTATAGGGATCGAAGGTGAATCTGTAGTGAGGTGCGCCTCGGTAACGAAGAGGCAAGTTGGAACGTGATGAGTGCGCTGAACGATCGGAGTATCTATCCCAGTCATGGGAATGAGATCGAGACCGCGAACGAGAGTGGCGGCAAGTGGAACCACAGCGAGAGGTCCGAGACATCAGAGACCGGGACCGTACAGACCTGTCTGTTCCGTGTTGTGCGATGGGATCTGGCTCGAGAAACTCCACATCTGAAGCGGCCTTCGTTGGAAGCGTTAGCGGCATCGGTACCGATGTGGGAGGCGGTACCACGGTCGTTGGAAGCGGTGGAGACGCTACTTGAAGCTGCGGCAAGAGCTGGGACAGAGCCCTGGTCGGTATCAACTCACTCGGTATCGAGGGAGTTGGGGATGTCGGTATCGAAGAAGAATGCGGCTGTGTCGGTAACGATGTCGGTACCGAGGCACTCTGTACCGAAGTTTTCTGAGACTTTTGACCCATTTTTAGAGGTTTCGAGGGCTTGTCTCGAGGTTTAGTCTTCGGCTTTTTTAGCTTCATGCTCTCATCCCGAGAAAGTTTGGCAACCTTCTTTGGGTGCTTCTTAGCTGCAGCCTCCATGGAGGGCAAGCTAGGCGTTGCTGGGCTCGAGCAATTTACCGGCAATGGCCCATGCTCCCCAGAAGTAGAGGCTGTCAATTACATTGCAGCCAGTTGGGGCGAATCCACCGCCGCCAATGCCTTTCTCCAGAGGAGGCTTCTCAAGCGGTCTGCCCGGTTACTTCTTGTCTGCCTGGAGAAGCTCATGCAGTGAGCACAGGCCTCAACAATATGGGATTCCCCCAAGCAAATCAAACACAACGAGTGCCCGTCTGTGACGGCGAGCTTGGCCCGGCACCTCGAACAATGTTTGAAGAGCGCGGTGTGCGCCATAAGATGGGGCAGGCCCGAAGTAACAACTACTCTTACAGAGAAATATGACTATTTTTTTTTTAAAAAAATTTTTAAACTAACAATATAACTAAATACTAAAAACTATAAACTATCTAATCTAACTACTACAAAATTCTCTTCACAGAGGGAATAATACAAACAAACGTAGACGAAGTCTCCCGCGAAGCGATCAGCACAGTGGTCGAAGAATAACTGAGGTAAATGGGTAGGACGGTGGGGGGAGGGGTTCCCGCCTAAAATCTAAGCTAGCTAAAGAAGTTTCCCAAAGCGGGCTCGGCGTTGGCACGAGCCCATAGTGTGATGCACAGAGACCATGAAGAAGAAAGAACCTCCTATTCTAGAGATGAGAGAAGGCGGGGGGGGGGGGGGGGGGGGGAACAAGAGTTTTAAGAAAAAAGAGTTTTCCCAAGGGCTATTCTTGTACAGGGAGGGAAATGGTGTTGCCCCTCCGTTCAAACAAAATTCACCCTTCCAATTTCTATTGGATATTTTGTAAGTAATAGTAATAATCTTAGCACTTTTCAGTTTAACTATTACCTTATTAAAGAAGCAGCAGCAATGTGCCTCACTCTGGGGTCTTCATCTCCAAGCAGAGAAATTACTACATGATTGAGTACCCGGTCCTGAAGTTTTAACAGCTATGGGAACAGGATAATACAAAAACTGATCAGTGAAAAACAGTGTTTGAGTTGAAAGGAGACTTAAGATTTTTAAAACAAAAGACATTTGAAAATCTGATAAAATGAATAGATGGTTAACAAATAGGCTGAAAAAAGAAAAGCCATTTGGTGTACCCAATAAATTCAACAGGTTATGCGCAAAGAATAAAGTGGGTGAGTTTTATTCCCAACATGATCTAGAAGTAATTCAAAAATCATCATTTTCCCCACATCTGCGTTTTTTAAAATTTATTCATGGATATGAGAGCTATTTACATGAGTTATCAGTAGTGTCATTTAGAAAGTCATTTCTGGCATTGCATTTTCAAACTATGCCTTCGCAATATTTAGAGGTCCATTATTTTAAAATACCTGTAGACCAGAAGTTCTGTTTATGTGGTGCTTAAGTAGCAGAGGACCTCTACCACTATTTATTATATTGTTCTCTGTATTGTAAACCTAGGACAAGGTTTATTTTGAATCTGTTACGAGATATATCTGACAGTGATGATCAAGTTAAAGTTGCATATTTGCTCTCTGATGCTGACAAATTTGTGACAGACAAGAGTTGCGAGATTTGCAGTGGATGCTCAAAAGTTGAGAAGATTCATAGAGGTCAATATGGTGAACTGTAATTATGAAATTTAACATGAAGTTGTAATGTATATGTAATATTAACCTTTACACATTTATGGATTTATTTAAAATGTAAATTCTTGTTAGTGTCTCGTATTATTTTAATCCTTTGTATTAAAACTAATTTTTACATATTTATGGGCACCATCTAATGAAAACCTTGGATAGTATCTTTTTGCATTTTTTATCCTTTGTATTACAGAGTTTTTGTATGTTTATCTGTATTGTAGGTGTATGCATTTGTAAAGTTGATATAACCATGATGGTTGAAACAAGGAATAAACAACAACACTGCATATCATCCAAAATAAATAGTGCAGGATTGTTTAGAATACTCTGAAATCTTGTATAAATGAGAGAAACCACCTCCTCAGAAGATTACTGATTTTCTAATATATTTATCTATACCCATATATTCGCAAGAAAACGCTTAAAGTCTTGAATCAGAGATGTCATTAGAGGAAGTCGGAGTAATAATTACTATTACTAAAAAATAATAAAGCACCAGGGGTTGATGGATCCAGTATTCTATAAAAAGTTTACTGAAGGAATATCGGGGTCTTTAACTTAAATTATGAAATATGTAATGGAATGCTTAATGGATTTATTCCAGTTATGGAGATATGCCAAGGTTGTGGACTCCAGCCAAAATTATAGTTCTTCCCAAATTGGGCAAGGATCCTTCATTTCTGACATCTTATTGGCCAAGACCTGGGAAATGGTGTTGGCAAATTGATGAAGAACGCAATCCTATTAGATCCGCCCTGTGTATGTGTAAGCCTCCAAACTCTGAGGCTTACGAGTCTGCAATGCAGTCTGGGAGACGCGCTCTGCCTCCTGCTCTGCAGTTTAGCTACACAGGCGGCGCTTTCGCCTGTCTAGCTGAGGCGTAGGAGAGAAGGAGTGGGGGCTGGGGAAGGCTGGGAATAGCTCATATCCCCATTTCCCCATTCCCTTCCTCTTCTCACCCGCTGGCACGCCCCTTTCCATTTTCTCCCAGCTTACGTTTGACAGCTCATAGAGGCAGCTGGCACAGTTCTTTCCACCAGCTGCAAGGTGGCGGGGAAGGGCACAGGGAGCTCAGATTCCCTAGGTCTGAAGTCAGAGCACCTTCTCCGGATTTGGATCCAAGAATCCAGAAAATTCTATACCGCCCCTGAAGCTGTCTACAGGCCATGGCAGGCTCTCTAGGCGGGCCATGGCAGATAAATATATAGATTCATTAAACAAAAAACCTACGGTTTACAAAAACAATGTTAAGGATCTACAGATTCCAACCAAGCACCAAAAAGCAGGTAAATTGGGAGTTAAGGCTCACAAGCCTTAACGCCACATCCTCCCTAAGGAGGCAGAAAGTGCAAGTGAAATTCTCATTCTCCCAAAGCAGATAAACCATGAGGACAGGGTGGAGAATATGATATGCAGAGGTGACTGTGGGTTTGTGGAAAACTGATCACGAACAACTTAGGGCCACCTACTTCTCTTTTTTTTGTTTAGAGCAGCCCTTCCCCAACCTAGTGCCCTCCAAAGGTGTTGGACTACAACTCCCATCATTGCAAGTCAGTATGTCCCATGGTCAGGAATGCTAGAGGGGTTAATCAGAGTCTTGATTTAGCCCCGTTCCTTTAATCAGCTTACAGTATGGGCTGTTGGCAGGTAATCACTAATTAAGCCAGGGAGGCTTGACAACTAGTATTTATTAAGAACAGCTGGACTTAGCCAATACCCAGGAGCAATTCTAACCAGTATTCTATGGGAGACAGGTCTGTATGGCTGTTTTTGTGAATAATCCTGACAAGGTATGCAATATGGGCTAAGGTACTGAATATTTTCTCTCTGAGCTGATAACTGGTAATAAGAACCTGTATACGAAGGTCCCAGTATCTGAAACGTACCCTGAGAAAGTCTGGTGCCTACATGGGGGTGAGTGTACTCACTATAAAATTTATGAGTGGGGAGGACTCGAGGTTTCATTAACGTGTGTTTGATATTAAAGCATGTTCATTATGTTTACAGAATGCTCAATAATTAAAGAAATGTTTCTGAAGAAGAGTCGAAACGAGATAAATACCGGATACTCGTTAAACTAATTGCTGTGTACCAAGTGTGATAAATCAATTGCTGTATACTAAGTGTGATTAACAAACTTGTAATAGAAAAACTTCTGTTATCAGACTGGTGATATCAAAAAACGATTACTGTAAACAAATTACTGTTTGAAACTAAACAAATTGTGGTTATCAAACTGTGGAAAAAAATTCTGTTATAAAACTGGTGATATCAAATATTATGAGAATATAAGTTATAAACAAATTTATGTTTTTTGAACAGCTGTTAGCACATGTAATGAAAGAACTGCTGTTCTCAAGCTGTTGTTATGATACTTAATGAAAGAAATTTATTATTGTATATTTAAGTAGTAATATTATCTGTGAAGTAAAAACAGACAAGAAAGTGAAACCTACTGTGTGTTGGGAGTCTCAGACGGTGTTTGCAATTTGCATTTAACTTAGCTAGTATTTAGGTTGACCATTTTGAATAAGGGGTGCGTGCATTAGCATTATTTCATAACAATTAGTTGCAACCTTTAGCCTTTTTTGAGTATTACACTCTAGTATAGTGCCTGCAACTTTAACTGTTGTGATGAAGAGGGAATTTCACCAGGGACTAACTGCATACAAATGACACTGGCTGAAATTCCCTTTTCTCTACAACTGCTAAAGTTACATGAGCCCTGTCCTCCTTTTCATATGGTCAGCCTAAATATACAAAAGTTAAAAATATAATTAAATACTTTTCAATATTAAAGCATTTTAAACATTTTAAATACATAACAATTTAAAAGTCAAAGGTATAGACAGAGGTCCACATGATTTGCCAAAGGCCTGCTGGAACAAAAAAGGGTTTGTCTGCATCCAAATACACATCAAGGAGGGAGCCAGTGTAGAGTGCAAGGATTAGAAAGAAAATCCATGTGTGTACACTATGCAAAATAAACGACAGCTCAACTGTTTCTAAACCTTATTAGAAAAACAGGGTGACTAGGCCGAAACCAGCGTTGTAGGCCCAGAAGCACTTTGAAAGGTTTCAATATTGTACTTAAAACTTAACACAGGCCCAAACTAATTAAATGAAGTGTTTGAAGCTTTCAACTTATAGCAGTATTGACCAAACTCTTAGAAAAGAGGGAAGGAGCACTGTGTGTGAGTGGGGTGGGGGAAATTAAAAGAAAGGTATAGCTACCTATTCCCAGGAGAGATCTGAAGATCAAGTTACCATGGATCCAGAGGAACCACACCCTGCTTCACCAGGGAGCAAAAGAGCAAACTGACCTTATGAAGATAGTCCAAAATACTCTCAGAGCCAAAGGAATGCATGTTCCAGAAGAGAAAAGAGAAACTCTTCTTCTTCTTCTTCACTCAAAAGGTCTGTGCTAGAGGCAGCGGCCATTTTACTCACCCACCCCACATTCTAAGGCAGGAGGAAGGGGGGAGAGTGTGTCGCGTTATGAGGGAAGATGGCTGCCTCATTGACTTGAATTAGAGGTTAAAATAGTCCTTAAAAGTAAACCGAAGGGAATTTTAAAAAAACGAAAAGCTTTCCGTCAACTACAGTCAAGGAGGAAGAGGACCCCACCACTGGATTACTTAATAAGGCTCTAAAATTATGCAAATTGTGAGCACAAAAAGTAGCAACCCGGAAGTAAATTTTACAAAAGCAGGGAGACAGGTTTGTATTCCTTTTTTAACTTAAACTGCTCTCCTTCCCTCAATCTTTTACCAATCTTCTTGGAATTTTCAGGTAATGTAAAACAAACATTTATTTCTGGCACCTGTGGAAAGGTTGATGAAACATTTTTGATTTTATGGCTGTTAGAATGACCCCCCCCCCCCCAATTATCACTTACATGGCGGAATGTGTTTTTTACTGACGGCCCTTAACAATGGAGGCACGGCTGTGCCTCCATTAATAAGGATCAATTCAAGTTTAGAAGAGAATGGCAGTTGGCACATAGTATAAGGAAAGTGACTGACATAATTCATCAAATAAAATGAGGTCAGAACCCAAGGGGCTTTACTGTTTATATATACTGAAAAAGCATTTTATAGAGCTGAATGGCAATATTTATTTGCTGCTTTAGATAATGGGTAAAGACTGTGAAGTACGACGACTGGAGCACCGATGGCAGAAAACTCGACTTATATCAGACAAGACACGACATAGAGAACATCTCCGTTCCTATGGGGTGGCAATACGTGCAGTGAAGAAAGTTTTCTTCTCTGCACGCATTGTGTCTGCGAATTCACGTCCAGCAGAACTGTTCAGGGTGGTGAGGCGTCTAACCCAGGCACCTTCCCCCCTGAATCCTATCTTAGAGCCTTCGGTAGTTCGCTCTGATGCCTTTCACGATCATTTCACAGATAAAATCTCTCGGATAAGAGCCGACTTAGATGCCGTCATTATAGCAGAAGCTGACAATGGAGTGTCTGTCTAGCAACTCCGTGAGTAGAATTACACTAGATCAATTTCAGTTGGTGAATACCGAGGATGTGGACAAACTGCTTGGATGAGTGAGGAGGACAACTTGCTCTCTCAATCCTTGTCCTTCTTGGCTGGTTGCCCAGGGAGGAGATGCAATTAGACTACAACTACATTATTAATGCATCTCTCAGGGAGGGGAATTTTCCATCCTGTTTAAAAGAAGCGGTGGGACGGCCGCTTCTGAAGAAGCCCTCCCTAGACCCCCTGGACCTTAGTAACTACAGACCAGTATCAAATCTTCCATTTTTGGGCCAAGTGATCAAAAGGGCAGTTGCCTTCCAACTCCAAGCAGTTTTGGATGATACAGATTTTCTAGACCCATTTCAAACCAGCTTCAGGGCAGGATATGGAGTTGAGACCGTTATGGTCGCCTTAGTGGATGATCCACGCTTGAGTTTTGACAGGGGGAGTGTGTCCCTGCTGGTACTCCTGGACCTCTCAGCGGCTTTCGATACCATCAACCATGGTATCCTTTTGGAACGTCTGAGGGGATTGGGAATCAGGGGGCACTGTGCTTCAGTGGTTCCGGTCCTACCTCTGGGGCAGGTTCCAGATGGTGATGCTTAGGGATAGCTGCTCCACAAAGAAGGAGCTGCTGTGTGGCATACCACAAGGTGCCATCCTTTCCCCAATGCTGTTTAACATTTACATAAAACCGCTGGGGAGAGATCATCCGGAGGCATGGGGTGGGGTGCTATCAGTATGCTGATGACACCCAAATATATTTCTCTATGCCTTCGACAACAGCGTCAGCTAAGGATAGTGTGTCTCCTCAGAATGAATGCTTGGAGGCGGTAATGGGCTGGATGAGGAAAAACAATCTGAAGCTGAATCCAGATAAGACAGAGGTGCTTACTGTCAAAGGCCACAACCTAGGTTTGGAGGTGTGTCAACCAGTTCTGGATGGGGTTACACCCCCCCTGAAAGGCTGTGTTCGCAGCTTGGGGGTGCTCCTGCATCCGTCGCTCCAAATGACAGACCAGATAGATGCAACGGCCAGGAGTGCCTACTATCAGCTTCGGCTGATACGCCAGCTACACCCCTTCCTAGAGTTGGAAGACCTAAAGACGGTAGTGCAAGCGCTGGTAACTTCAAGGTTCGAATTCTGCAATGCGCTGTACATAAGGCTACCTCTGTGCCTAGTCCAGCAATTACTTTCCGGGCGAAGTACAAAGTGTTGGTCATCATCTTTAGAAGCTCAAATGGTGGTCGTTGGAAAGCAGATAACACCTTGTGAAGATCCCAGGGTGGGAATCTGTGTTGCACAAGAGGAGACTTAAGCTGAGCTCCACGAAGAAACTGTTTCAGGAAAGAATGTTAGGCCATAGGTTTAGCAGAAGTTTTGGAGAGGACGGTAGAAAGAGTAGAGGCCTGCCAACGAAGAGTATTAGGCTTCAGTCCCAATAAAAGTCCATCCTGCAAGAAAGAGAGAAGGTGGGGTAATCCAACTTTCATGGGTTTAACTTTCTGTCTAGCACACCAAGAGAATGTTTTCTAGGTACTCTGATACAGTCTGATCAGAAGGTCACCTAGAAGAAAATATGGTCTCAATTACAGGTTCTGGAAGTCCTGCCTTAAGCAGATCTCTTCATTCAATTTCCACGCATGAAGATTTCTCCATGCTGGATCTGGATGGTGGAGATGACCCTGAGATAGCAGATCTATTCTAAATGGAAGAGGCCATGGGCGAGATGTCACCATGTTGACTAGGTCGGAGAACCAAGGTCTCCGAGGCCACAGGAGGGCACCAAAATGATGGTCGCCCTCTCCTCCCTAATCTTCCTGAGAACTCTAGATGGGAGAGGCAGAGGAGGAAAAGCACACAGCACCCCTGAGGGCCAGGAGGAGTTTAGAGCATTTACCACTTCTACCCCTGGAGACGGAAAACGGGAGAAGAACTTTGTCACTTTGGTGGTTGGATTCCAAGGCAAGGAGATCTACCTGTATCTTCCCAAATTTCAAGGTGATCTTGTTGAAGACTGCCGGATGCACCATCCACTTCCTGTTCTGGATTTGCTTCCTGCTCAGCCAATCTGCCTGAATGTTCTTGAGCCTGCTGAGATGGTCTTCTGTTATGGATTCTAGCTTCTTTTCTGCCCTGAGAAGTAGAGCTGAAGTTTCCACCTGAAGAGTTTGAGATCTAGTCCTGCACTGTCAATTCACATGTGCTTTCACAGTCACAGTTTCCTTGCAGATCAGGACTGCTCACAGGGGAAACAGAGTCGTGAAATCTTCAACTGCAAGGCGAATTGCACGGAGTTCTAGGAGGTTCACTGGAAGAAGGGTTTTGGGCCACCTTGTCTTTGCAGAGTGGGCCCCATCCTGATAAGCTGGCATCTGAGTTCATGATAGTTCTGGGAGGATCTCTGAATGGAACTCCCCAATAGAGTGATGAGCGATAGAGCCATCACTGGAGTGAGATTCAGACTCCCTTGGGTAAACACATCCAAAGTTGGTGTTCATGAGCAACAGCATTCTGAAAGGGAAGGAACCACTGAAGAGGCCAAGAGCGAAGTCGAGCTCATGGTGTGACTTCAATGGCAGAGTTCGCGAGACCTAACAGAACTGCCAAATACGTCAGAGGTATTGATGACTTTTGTAGAACTTCCTTCACCAACTCCTGGATCTGGAGACAAAGCTATGACACCTGACTCCATGTCGACAAAGGCTCCCAAGTGGATTATCTGGCAGGATGGGGACAGGTGGTTCTTGTGAGTGTTGACTAAGAAGCCTAAGCCTTTGAGGCATGCAAGGGATATCTGCAAGTCCTCCAGGCCTGAACCTTGGATGGGGAGTGAATCAGGAGATTGTTGAGGTAAGGATGGATGGAGATTCCTTGAAGGCGAAGATGTGCTACCAAGGCGGCCATGACCTTGCTAAAAATTCTTGGAGCAGAAGAAAGGCTTTGTACTGAACATGGCACCCCCTGAAGGAGAAGCACAGGAAGCACCTGTGAGCTGGATGAATCATCACATGTCAGGTCTATTGATGATAAGAAATCTCCCTGACATAAAGCTTCCTTGATGAATGCCAGGAACTTCATCCGAAACTTCCAGTGGCGAATGAAATTGCTGAGGTGTTTCAAGTCCAATGCTGCCCTTGCTAAGCTGTCTTTCTTGGGGACGGTGAAGAAGTGCGAGTAGAATCCCAATCTATATTCACCTTGAGGCACTGGTTCTATTGCTGAAATCTCGAGGAGATGCTATATGGCTTGATCCATCTGCAGCTTCTTATCAGGGTTGTATGAAATGGGAGAAAGGAAGAACTTGTTTGGAGGTCGGGAAACCAGCTCCAAGTGATGGTCTCCAATATCCAGTGATCTGTGGTGATGGCCCGCCATCTTTCAAAATAGCCTGAAAGATGACCACCCACCAGGGGAGAAATGGTGTCAGAATTGGTATCTGGATCCCCTAGAACTAGTCGAGCTGCCCGCTCTGGCTGGATACAATTGTTGGCCCCTAGATCTACCTCGAGGACAATTCCAGGTGGAATGGAAGGACCGAAAATCTCTTCCTCTGGAGGAATTTCTTGAAGAATGAAAGGACTGGTAAGGATGAAGGGATCGCCTATAGGAACGCCTGTCTTCCTTCCTCTTGGAAGAGGGCATAGCCTTTTTCTTATCCTTGGATTCCACCAGGACATCACGAAGAGCATCATCTCCAAAAAGCTTATCCCCCACAAAAGGTTCCATGGCTAAGCTGGAATATGATGTGGGCTCAGAGTCCCAGTGGAACAGCCACATCATCCGTCTGGCAAAGACAGAAGCTGCTAGTGCATGAAAATAAAATTGCACTGAGTCCAATGAGGTGTCTGCAATACAGGCAATGGCCCTGGAAAAATTTCAAAAGGATTTTCCTCAGTCTAGCTAGATCATCTGGAGAATTGTTGAGGAGGTCTTCCAGCCACAAGAGTGAAGCCATCGCGAAGACAGAGGCTGATGAGGAGGCCCGAATGGAGACAGCATCGGCCTCATGAACCTAGCGCAGACCAGACTCCAATTTCCTTTCAAATGTGTAGAAAGACACAGAGACGAGGCAAACATCCCTCTTTTTCTTTAAATGAAGTAGAAAGCAAGGGGAAAAACAATTCGGCAATAAACAATACTCACATGCAGGACGACGACAAAGAATCAGGAAAAAATCAGGCCTGAGCCAAAGGAGAACACAGAGAGAAAACGGTAAGACCACTTTGGTGTAAGGCAAATCAAAAACTGGGCTTCCAGGCTTAACTAGGCCTCTTAAAGGTTCTGTTGCAGTGATTTGTCTTAGACCACGAGGTGGTACTCAGGTCCCCTACTGATGGAATCCTCAAGCAGAGAGAAAGTATTCACCCCGAATAGCATGTAGAATATCATTTTGTGCATCTTTGTTGCATAATGAAGAAATTTAATGAAGGGATTTTTTTTAGGCAAGGTGCCTAAATGGAAGGAAAGGGATTTGACAATGGGTAAAGACTTTTTGGAAGACGATATAGTTCATACGGTTCAATATATTAGAGAAAAGTTTGAAATGCATGACATGCAGTGGTACCTATTCTTTCTGGTTCATTATGCAGTCAATGCCTGGTGAGGAAATATTATCTTTTAGGGACTTAACATCCATTGAGAATCTTTATCTTTGTCGCACTAGTAAAGGATTGATAGGAAAAATATACTTGATCATAAAGGGGTTGCAGGAAGAACAGTCATGGAGGAAGTGATCCTATTCCTAGCTCTGAAGTCAGAGACAGCAGTCTGTCACCTTGGATCCAGAAAACAGCTCTCAGCCCCCCCCCCTCCTCGCAGCTGGCATGGAAAGAACTGCACTGGCTGGCCCTCTGAGATCAGGAACACAACACTAGAGAGGGGGGTAAATGAGGTGTTCCAGTAGGTGGGGAGGGAACTTGAGAGACTGGGATATGAGCTATCCTGAGGTTGCTCCAGTCTCCTTCCTTCCCCCTCTGAAATACCCAAAGTAGATGGGCAAAAAAGCCCATCTAGTCAACACGTAGAGTGGGAAGAGCAGCCGAGGCAAAGTTTTCCCCTGTCACTCTTCCGCTCTGCACTGGATGCTTCGTAAACCTCTGGATATTTAAACATTACATCAATTATATTTAACACCTTGCAAAATTAAGAAGCTATATGGCTTAGAACATGATAGACGTTGGAGATACAATTCTTGTAGAGCAGATTATATGCACTTTTTTTGGTATTGTGTTAAAATGTAATCTTATTGGAATCTAGTAGATAGCATGTTTTAAGCTTTCAATGGATCCTCCTAGGATACTCAACTATTTAAAAGATTGTGTGAAAAAGGTGGATGTGGAATTAGTAATTCATCTTTTGACAGCAGCAAAAATTTCAATAGCTTCATTTGAAGAAAAAAAAAGGTACTGCCCCTCCTCTGTCTGATTGGGTTTTTAGAATATGGGATGTGGCAAATAAAGACCATTGAAGGGCTAGAAAGCAACAAATGCTTGAAAATAAGTTTATTGAAAGGAGAAGTACCTTTTTTAGGGTTTAGAGCAATACATTTAGAGGTAGTGTTCACCTGTATTCCTTGTTTTTTCTGATCTGATTTTGTTGTTGAAAGATATGTACACAAGTATTGGGTGAGTCTTTGTGTTAATTTTTAAATTTTATCTTATATGTTTAAATAAGATTAAAAACCATTTATTATTGACCATAATATAACTATTAAGAAGGTTACAATACAACTTCCACAAGATGTAGCGATGGGCACCAATTCGGATAGCTTTAAAAGGGAGTTAGATAAATTCCTGGAGAAGGTGATCAATGGCTACTAGTTCTGACAGCTAGCTATGTGCTAACTCCAGTAGCAGAGGCAGTAAACCCATGTACACCAGTTGCTGGGGAACATGGTTGGGGTGCTGCTGTTGCACCTGTGTCCTGCTTGTGGGTTCCTGGCAACTGTGTGAACGGAATACTGAATTCGATGGACTCCTGGAATGATCCAGCAGGGCTCTTCTTACATCCTTATACTGACTTTAAAAAATGATGGTATGTTAAACTGAAGAGAATAATGCATAAAATAAATCAAACCAGCATTCTAATTCCATCTTCAAAGATTTTCATTCACAAATACTACTTCCTGTGAACTGAATCCTTAATTCCCAGCAAGCATAAAAGTGAAGAGCTGAATAAATACTCACCCCAGTATAATGATGAGCACCTCTGTGCAAGTTGTTGGCCCTTCCTTCCAAAAAATTGATTAGCCTTAAAAAAAAAAGGATAAAAACAGTTGAGCAAAGAATAACAATAGTAGTGCCAACTATAACTTCATTTTTAAAAGAAAAATGTATTTAAAACTTGAATAAAATTTTGAAATAACACTTACCGAAAATCTATCTCAGCAAGAGTTTCCAGCAGTTCAGTCCTAACTAGCCAATAGGAATTATTCCTCAGTGTAAGGAGGTCAACCATTAATTTTAAGCCTAAGGCACTATAGCTGCTACTGCACAAACTCATGATGCAATGCTGAAGAGAGAAGAGAGACTTTTAATTGTTTTAAACATAATAGTGATTTAGTACTTAATAATAGAATTTACACATTACAAAAACCGATTTACTTATTATTTGAAGATTATACTTGAACTGGAGAATTTGCCTATTACAATGACTGAACTAATAAAGTAAAACATAAAACAAATCCAAGCTATTTACACAACAGACTGCATTAAAAGAACTCTTACCCCAAACACCAATGCATTGAAACAAATCAAGCTGAAATGTCAATGGGCCTGTTCAGACGACATGTTCATTCATGGTTAGTGAGCATGTTTAAACCATAGTTATATAGCTACTATGGTTAGGAAAGTTTAGCTGAAAATGCTTATCCACCATGGTTTAGCGTGTCATCTGAACAGTGCCACAGAGGACATGACTAGATCTAATAGGCTTAAGTCGTAGGAGTGTGGATTTCAGCTGAATATTAGGAGAAATGTTTAAATGGCAATAGCAATTGGACAATAGAACCAATTACCTAGGGAAGCAGTGGGAAAGCCAACTGTTGAGAAGGTTCTAGCTCTGTATTTCCTGCATCAAGCAGGAAATTGGGTTGGATGGTCTAGATGTCCAACCCCAAATTCTATCATCTCTTGTACAACTAATGATCACAAGGGAAAATATATGCACCCGTGTGCCTATGTACAGTCACACATACTTTAAAACATCAAGAATCACAAGCTCAGTTTCTGTGGTACAGCCACTGGGACTATTTGCTCTAACAGCAAATTTGGGTGATTGACTGCCTGTCAGTGTGGAAGTGTCCAGGACTACCCTAAAATAAGATAGTATGAGGTATGCCGAAGTGTGTCTGTCTATCTGTCTATCTGTCTATCTATCTACACGTGTGTGTGTGAGAGAGAGTGCCAGCACAGCCTGACAAGCACCTGTGAGTTTCCAAAAGGTACTGAATGTTGACGTATCAGTTGAGGAAAAAGAAAATGAGGGGTGAGGAAGAGAAAAGGAAAATTGCCTGAGTCAAGAAGAAAATTGCCCTAGGCAATTGACAGCATACGATGAGGCTTAATTTAGTGTGCAGTCGTACAGGGATGCCTGCAAACTTCTGAACTTGGAGGCTGACAGGCATCCTATTCAGGCATTTTTGCTAGACCGGTTTTTTGCCTGTTTAGCTGCAGCTCTGCAGAGCGGGAGGGAAGGCCGGCAGAAGCCCGGAGGGTTCATAAAAAGTACGCATCCCCAATTCCGTCCCCTCCCTGCACACAGAACGGCCCATTTGCCCTCCTCTCCCTTCCCTTCAGCTGTCATGCTGAAGATGGAGCAGATTTGTTCTCTGTTACTCCAGGGGCAGGAGTAGAACCAGCAGATGGAAATGGCAGGGAAGCAGATTTCAGATAAATACTAGGAGAAATGAATGTGTCTCCTAATGTTGCCTCAAGAGGTGGTGGGTTCTCCTCTGGAGGTATTTAGGTAGATGCTCCATGGCTATCTGTCAGGGATGCCGTAGCTACACCCTGCAGTACAGCACCTGCATTTAGCAGGGGGTTGACTCGATATCTCTGAGATCCCTTTCAACTCTGTGATTCTATGATTGCATGATGGCGTGGTTTCCGCTGCCGTGATGGAGGTGGTGGTGCAACCACCCCTGAGAAATCTCTTTCTTGATCCAGATATTTATATTACTGCCTGGTCACAAATAACCCCTTTTTAGGTAAGATGCTTGAGAAAGTGGTGGTGTCTCAGCTGCTGGTGCCCTTGGATAAAACTGATTATCTTGACCCATTCCAGTTTGGTTTTATGCTTGGTTTCGGGATGGAATCGGCCTTAGTTGTTCTGATAAATGACCTTGTTTGGGAGAGGGACAAGGGGGCACAAACTTTTTGATTTTCCTTGATCTCTCAGCGGTTTTGATACCACTGTATCTTCCTGGACTGACTCTGTGAGTTGGGAGTTTTACATTGGTTCAACTCTTACTGTGTTCCAGAGAATACGATTGGATGACTATGACTCGGCTCCCTGGTAGTTGAACTGTGAAATGCTACAGGGCCCTATTCTGTCCTCAATGCTAGTTAACATTTATATGAAGCTGTCGGAAGCAGTCATTAGGAGATTTGGGGCAAGATGTCATATCAGTATTCTGATGATATTCAACTCTTATTTCTCTGTAACACCTGAATCAAGAGAGGCAAGTGAACATTCTGAACCAGTGCATGAATGAAGTTATGGACTGGATGAGGGCTAATACTGAAGCAAAATCCTGGCAAGACAGACACTGTACGGGTGAGGGGGTTCCCAGGACCAGGAAAAGGATGGTTTACCTGTTCTGGACAGGGTTGGACTTCTTCTGAATGAACAGGTCTGTAAATATGGGGGTAACTCCTGGAACCATCTTTGTTACTAAAGGTCCAGGTGATCTCAGTGGCTCAGAGCGCCCATTACCAGTTTCAACTGGTGTGCTAACTATGGTCATTACAAGGATAGTCTAGCCACTGTGATGCATTCACTGATAACTTAATGATTACTGTAATTCATTCTATGTGGGGTTGCCTTGCATCTAGCTCAGAAGCTGCAGGTAATGCAAAACGCAGGAACTAGGATGCTCAGTGGAGCTGCTATAGAGAGAGAGAGACAGACTTATTACATCTATATTAAAATAACTGCACTGGCTGCCTATTAGCTACTGAGTCATGTTCAAGGTCTTGTTGTTGATATACAAAGTCCTAAAAAACTCAGGGCCAGAACATCTAGCAGACCATCTTCCACTATATCTACCCAGTAAACCTGAGATCTGAGGGGGTCTTATTCAGTGGCCAATGGAATGTCACCAGGTACATAAGTGGGACTCTTCAGTGGTGGCATCTACTCTATGGAATACTTTCCCACATGTAGTTTGAGAGGGAGAAACTGTGGCTAGTTTTAAATGCCTTTCGAAAACACACTTGTCCACAGAGGTTTTCCCTAACTTGTGAGGGACTTTGTTACTACCCTGTTTACTATATATGGTGTTATAATGTTTTTATGTTTTTATGTTTTATGTGTTTATGTATTATTTTTATCTTGCTTTTATCTTGTATTTTATCATGAAATGCAGGTTGCTTACCTGTAACTGTAGTTCTTCGAGTGGTCATCTGTGCATTCACACATATGGGCTCTGCGCCGGCGCCGAGCCCCAATCGGGAAACTTCACTAGCTAGCTTAGTGCTTTTTTTGGCGGGAACCCCTCCCCCACCATCCATCGCGCATGCTCCGGGTCCCGCCTCACCTCAGTTCCCTGAGACCGCGTTACGGCCTCGCACTAGGTAAACAATAGGAAGCATATGCGCTCTAATCCTCCTGCATACACCATAGCGTTGCAACGAGGGGATGGTGGGCGGGTTGTGTGAATGCACAGATGACCACTCGAAGAACTACAGTTACAGGTAAGCAACCTGCATTTCTTCTTCGTGGTCTCTGTGCATCACACATATGGGCGATTAATCAGCCAAACTTACCGGAGGAGGGGATGCACGCTGGTGGGTCACTGACAGATAGAAGACAGGACCGCTCGGCCGAACGAAGCGTCCCTTGCCGCTCTAACGTCCAGCCTGTAGTGCTTCACAAAGGTCGATGCACTCGACCATGTCGCTGCCCTGCAAATGTCTGGAACTGATGATCCATGGATCAGGGCCGACGATGTCGCTTGTCCCCTTGTCGAGTGTGCTGAAAACGAGGTTGGGGGCTGTTTTCCAAGAACTTGATAGGCCAGGACAATAGTGTCCACAATCCAATGGGCCAGACGCTGGGAAGAAACCGCCAGTCCCTTAGTCTTCCCACCGTAACAAATAAACAGCTTATCCGATTTACGGATAGGTTCTGTTCTCTTTATATAGAAAGCTAACGTACGCCGAACATCCAGCGCGTGCAAAGCCGTCGAAAGGGGATCTGTAGACGCCTTAAAAAAAGTTGGAAGAACTATATCTTGGTTAATGTGGAACATGGAAGAAACCTTAGGGACAAACGAGGGACCAGGACGTAACACAACTTTGTCCCGAAAAAACTGAGTATAAGGAGGCCCCACCATCAGCGCCGCTAGTTCTGAGGCGCGTCTAGCGGATGTTATAGCTACCAGGAATATGGCCTTAAATGTTAGCAAGCGGAGATCTATTGTAGCTAACGGTTCAAATGGCTTTGTCGTCAACGCCGTTAAGACTACAGATAAGCTCCATTGAGGAACAATCTGTCGAACTGGCGGGAACATGTGGCGTAATCCTTTCATAAAAGTTTTAGCCACCGGGTGTGTAAAAACCGTATAGCCATCTATCTTAGCGTGTTGTCCTGAAATGGCCGCTAAGTAGACTTTGATAGAGGAGGGCTTTAAGCCTCCTGCATGAAGTGAATACAAAAAATCGATGATACTCGAGACGGGGCCATCATGCGCTGGAAAACCTTTATCGTTTGCAAATTTCAAAAATCGGTTCCACTTCCTAGTGTAGGAAGCTCTCGTAGACGATTTTATAGAGGCTTCGAATATGGAGCGTAGAGCTGGTGGCATATCTAGCGACTGCCAATTTGTTGGATCCGCCACGCTGTGAGGTTCAGCGACTGAAGGTCCGGGTGCAGGATATCTCCTGCGTTCTTGGACAGCAGATGCGGTATCCTGGGTAGACGCCACCACTGTTGGTGCGACAGACGATAAAGGGTGGTGAACCAATGTTGTCTCGGCCACCAAGGGGTCACCAGGATCGCGTTCAAGGAGCATCTGCTGGCCTTGGCCACCGTTTTTGGAATCAGCGGAAAAGGGGGGAACATATAAAGGAAGCCGTTGGACCAATCCCACTGGAATGCATCTCCGAGAGATGCATGTCCAATCCCCGCCCGAGAACAATAGTCCTGGCAGACAGCATTTGCAGAAGTCGCAAACATGTCTATCGACGGCGTGCCCCACTTTGTAAACAGGCACTTCAACACCTCTTGGGATAACTCCCACTCGTGGGTGTTGGAGAATTCCCGACTGAGTGAGTCTGCCTTTGCATTGTCCGCTCCCGCAATGTGAAGCGCGGATAGAGAGATGTCCCTGAGAAGGGCCCAATGCAGAATGTCCAGTGCCAAACGGAGGATGCGACGAGATCTTGTCCCGCCTTCTTTGTTGATGTACCACACCACAGTGGTGTTGTCGGACAGGATGCGCACATGATGCCCTTGAAGGTGTGGTAAGAAAGCATGCAGTGCCCGCTTTACGGCAAGGAATTCTAGGAGATTGATATGGAGTCTGGACTCTGACCTTGACCATCTCCCTTGAATTTGCAGACCGTTGTAGTGTGCTCCCCATCCTTCCAAGGAAGCATCTGTAGTGACTGTTCGAGTTGGACCCTTGTGGTGAAACGGCATGCCGTGAGTCAGATGAGTTGCGGACGACCACCAACGGAGAGAAGGGAGGACAGTCGACGGAATGGTAAGTATGATTTTTCTCGGGTTTTGATGAGGGCGGTAGTGCTGGAGAAGCACCTGCTGTAGCGGGCGCATGTGGAGACGGGCCCAGCGGACAACGAACACCGCAGATGCCATGAAGCCTAGCATGCGCAGCACAGAGAATGCCGTCGTGCGGGAGCTCTGTTGAAGCCGCGAAGCGAGAGACACTATGGTTCGAGTGCGCTCGGCTGGTAGATAAGCTCGTCCCACCGTGGAGTCTAAAAGCACCCCTATAAAATGAATCGTCTGTGTGGGATGAAAAATGGACTTTTCTTTGTTTATTTTTAGTCCCAGGCTGGCGAGACAAGACGTGACGAGACCGACGTCGACCAGTGCTTGCGACCGGGTTGGAGAAACGATCAACCAATCGTCGAGGTAAGGATAGAGCTCGACATTCTGTGATCTGAGATGAGCACACACCACGGCCATACACTTGGTAAAAACTCGTGGTGCAGTCCGGAGGCCAAAGGGAAGGACTGAAAACTGATACACCCTTTTCCCTATAATGAATCTCAGGTATTTGCGATGAGCTGGGTGTATTGGAATATGAAAATAGGCGTCTTTGAGATCCACCAAAGTGAACCACCGATGTCGCTTGAGTAGTGGCAGGATCTGGGCTAGCGTAATCATGCGGAATTTCCTTGGCTTTATAAATTTGTTTAAGTGTCTGAGGTCCATTATAGGACGAAGGCCGCCGTCTTTCTTTGGAACCGTGAAATAGCGCGAGTAAAAACCCGCTTTTAATAGTTGCGAGGGAACGCGGACGATTGCTTTCTTCTGTAACAGGGTTGCTGTTTCCTGCAACAGTGTGGGAGACGGTGGAGTGGTCCTTACAGTGCCTAGAGATGGGTAGGCTTGAAACTCTATGAGGTATCCCTCGGAAATTGTTGATAGCACCCACTTGTCTGTTGTTATTGAGTTCCAGCGATGCAGAAAAGGTTGGAGCCTGGTAGTCGGGTGTTGTGGCAGACTTATTGGAATGGAGTCAAAGACGCCGTTTTGACGTCTGGTCCTGGCGGCGTGCCTTGGTATATCTGTTGCCAGGTTTTCTGGCCTGAAAAGAAGACTGCGGCTGCTGTGATTGGAAACGCTGGTTGCGTTCCTGTTGTCGCCGTGGTTGGTACTGGAAAGACCGGTACCAACGGCGCGAGCGAGGCTGCTGTTGTCCCTGTTGAGTGGGTGCGCTCATTTTACGAGCCGTTACCTTCGACTTATGGATGACATCCATAGTATTGTCGGTTGACGAATGAAACAGGCCCTCTCCGTCGAACGGGAGATCCTCGATCCGAGCTTTTGTTTCGGCTGGTAGTGTTGAGGAGCGCAACCATGCATGGCGACGTAGCGCAATCGCCCCTGCTAGAGCCTTCGCTGCGCAATCTGTCTGGTGGTTAGCCGTGGTCAGCTGCTGCCTGGATAGTCTGGTTGCTTCAGCCTGGAAAACCCTAGCCAGCTCACGTTGGTCATCTGGGAGGTAATCCGTTAACGTGGAAATTTTCTCCCAGAGAAAGAGCTGGTACCTCGCCATGGTTGCTTGATAATTCGCTACCTTAAAACCTAGCGTTGCTGAAGAATATACACGGCGACCAAAAGTGTCCAACTTCCTACCCTCTTTATCCACAGGAGTAGAATGACTTTTCGTGGAGCGTCCTTGCGATGACTCCACCACAATGGAGTTCGGCCTTGGATGACTACACAAGAACGGAGCCTCGACGTCTTTGACTTTGTACAAAGTTTCTAAACGCTTCGAGGTAGCCCCCACAGTTGCTGGGTTCTCCCATGCACTCTTGAAGGTTTTTAGGAGCGTCGGTACCAACGGCAGAGTAAGTTGAGGTGCTGGCTCCGCATACATAACATCATAAATTTTATCATTTAGATCCTCTTGCGGTTGGTTGATATCTAACCCAAGAGATTGTGCCATCCTCTGCATCTGGTCAGAAAAGGAACCTAACTCTAACGATGGCGATGGTCTGTCACTACACCCAACCCCCTCAGGAGGAGAAGGGACTGATGGTGCCTGAGAGCGTATAGACGACGCGTCGGAAGGGTAGTCATCACCCGAGGTAGGAGAGAGAGGCCTAGGAACAAGTGCCGTTGAGGTGTGCGCTGGCGCTAGAGCTGACCGTTGACGTGAGACGCTGCGTTGAAGTCTGCGTTGCGAGGATGACCTTCCGATTCTCTTCCCTGTATAGGGGTCAAAAAGATAGCGCGGAGCTCTTCTATGACGGGATCTACTTCTGGATCTATCCGATGCCGAATCCCATTGTCGGGATCGCGAGTGAGACTGGGATCTAGTGCGCGATCGAGACCGACAGGTTGTCTTTGAGGCCCTCGATATCGGGGACGCACCGATACCCAGTGGTGAAGGTTGTTGCTGGTACTCTTCACTAGGTCCCACATCAACGTCGTGATCTATAGAGATGTCTGATGGGAGAACATCTACAAGCTCCACATCCGAGGAGCACACTTCAACATCTAAAGTTTGAAGGACTGGCCGTGGAGGCAACGACGAAGCCCACTGCGTCAATGAAGCAGATCTCTGAGAGAGAATTGGTGAGGACGCTGGACGGGCAGGCGTCGATGTCGAGTGTTTCCTGAGCGACGCCGAGGGCTTGCCCGTCGGTATCGAAGGATCAGGACGACGCGGAGTCGACGACGTCGATCTTCGACTCGATACCGATGTCGGCTTTTTGGGCTGGTCCCTCGAGATCGACGGTTGTCCCGATCTCGACGGCGCTGCAGATGTCGATGATCGCTTCGGTGCCGAAGACGCTGCTGCCGATGCCGAAGATCGCTTTGTTGCCGACGCCGACGTCGATGGTGCAGTCGATGCCGAAGAGCGCTTTGCTGCCGAAGAGGATGCTACCGCTGCCGAAGATAGCCTCAGTGCCGATGTCGACGATCTCTTCGGTGCCGAAGAAGATTCCAACACTGATGTCGACGGGCGTTTGAGAGCTGGAGGGCGGTCTTCTGTAGCCGCCGTATGCTCCTTAAGTTGCTTCGACGTCGAAGTTGGCTTCGGTGCCAACGACAAATACTTTGATTTTTTATTTTTGCCAGACTTCTTGGCCGCCACGGTAGTCTTTTTGGACGGCTTAGTCGGAAGTCGTGGCAGAGGTGCTTCTGCCGCGTCCCCATGCGGGGGAGAGCAGGGAGATGCCGGTTGAGAGCGACTTACAGGCGTTCGCCTACGCTCACCGGAGGGCGACTGGTCCGCCTCAGAGTCCACTGGCTGTGGAGAGCGAGAATGGTGGCGAGGCCGGTCTACCGCAGACAAGGCCTTGCTCCATAGCAGGCTACGTAGCCTGTCCGCCCGAATCCTCCTGGTTTGGCGGGAAAACGCCATGCAATGGGGGCAGGAATCTACAACATGCCCTTCCCCCAAACACACGAGGCACAACGAGTGTCCATCCGTTAGGGTTAATTTTGCCCTACAACGGGAGCAATGTTTGAAAAGCGCCGCCTGCGCCATAACTCCAACTATATCTATAACTATATAAACTTTTTTTTTTTTTTTTTTTTTTTATATATAACAACAACTAACAACTAACACTAACACTAAGCTAAAATAGAGTAACAAAAAGATTTTTCTTTCCTCAGAATGCTACGAACGAAAACGTTCAGAGAAGTCTCCCGCGAGGCGATCAGCTACGCGGTCGAAGAAGAACTGAGGTGAGGCGGGACCCGGAGCATGCGCGATGGATGGTGGGGGAGGGGTTCCCGCCAAAAAAAGCACTAAGCTAGCTAGTGAAGTTTCCCGATTGGGGCTCGGCGCCGGCGCAGAGCCCATATGTGTGATGCACAGAGACCACGAAGAAGAACTACTTAATGCACAACCCTATTAGATCCGCCTTGGGTACTCATAAGCCTTCTGCTCTGCATTTTAGCTAGATAGGTGCTGTCGCCTGTTGAGCTGTGAAATCAGGGAGGGGAAGAAAGGAGGCTGGGAAGGCCTCTAGATACAGCATTAGATGGCCTTCCCAGGTCCTTCTCTGCCCATGGGAATGCCCCCTTCCTGTCCTCTCCAAGGTTGCCTTTGCAATCTCAGAGAGGCAGCCAGTGTGGCTGGGTGGGGGCAGGGGAGGTGAACTCCGACTTCTGGGTCCAAAGTCGAAGCACTGATTCTGGCCTTGCATCCAGGAAATTTGAAAAATCTTATGATCCCCCAGATACTGTCAAGGGGCCATAGGATTGCTCTCTTCATGATTTTAATATATTAACTGGTATAAAAGTTATGATAAATAGATAGATTAGACAGACAGATAGACAGACAGACAGACAGACAGACAGACAGACAGACAGACAGACAGACGGCTTTGGGGCTTGCAGCCTCAAACCCAAGCCCTCCATCACAATAGGAATGTAGAAAGCAGCCTTATACAATGTTAAGCTATTTTTCCACCTAGCTCAATGTTGTCTACTTTGACTGGCAACTGGCTCAACAGGGGTTTCAGGCAGAGTGTTCTTCCACATCATTCATTCACCACTTAGGGGGGAAGGGGGAAGAAAAAAAGATACATTTCCCCCCCTTTTAAACACCTGGAGCCCACACACATCCACTTAATGCCCCTTTTTTCGGGTTAGCTAAAGCCCTGCACATGAGCACTCTCTTTATGCCTTAGATATGCTGTAACGTTTCAGTTACCTCGCCTAGGATCTCCTCAAGCCCAAGTCTCCTGTTAACTTTACCTACCACTTTCATGTACAAGCTGTAAAGCATGGCAAAAAAAAAATGGAATCTTGCCATGCTCCTTGGTTTGAGCAGTAGCCTTCCAGTACCACTTTCTAAGTCCTATCCCACCCGCCCAGGAATCACCAGAGCCATTGCAATAAAGTGCCCATTAGCCCCATCCCTGAAAGGTGGTTGAGAAACACCATGGTCAATACCAAATATCACTGAGATTTGAACAAGAATCAACAGAATTCTGGAATATTAATCTGACCCATGTGTGTTCCATTAACAATAATTTCCTTTGATTTAAATGATCAATCATGCACATTCTAAGCCCATGCTTTTAGACTGAGTGGCTCTAAGACATATTGATCTATCACATCGCAACTCATTACTTGAAGATATATGCCTTTCCTTTTCCAAAAGTACTTTTTGGAGGAACAATGTTTCTTCCATATGCCATAAAATTCCCCGATAAATGTTAACTTGCCAATTGGACTTGTTCTGTAAGGCACCCCATGTCCACCTGCATATATATGGTACACGTCAGATGTAAGGATAGAAGCGATTTTATACTTGTGGCTGGGGGGATTTCCATAGCCTTGTGATCTCTCTCCTATGAGTTCTCTTCTTCAAAGCACAGAGGACTCAGGGAGGTAAAAGGGTCTATAACCTCGAGCTGTTCAACCAGGGGCAGGTGGTTGCTAAAAAGATCTGTGGTCATCACTGGCCACATGGTAACTATGCTTATGGACTCCTGCCTCTGCAATAAAGCCATAGAGATATGAGTGCCACTCTTCAAAATGCTCTGTTTAGAGAAGTTTCCACTTACCCGTACAGCTGTACAAGCCAGCTTGCATGTAACTGAAGACTCATCTTTCAGAGTTCTTTGTAACAAAGGTATACAGTCTGTCAGTGAAAATCTGTTTCCTGGGAATAAGGAAAGCCAAGGCAGTGAAACAGCTGAAAACATTATGGCACAAAAATTAAGATTCCCAGAAATGTCCTCCATTGTTACCTGATGAAGCTCTTGTGTCTGCTAGCCAATTTTCCACATCAAAGCGAGATTTACTGAGAATGGAATAAACTATTGTTCCGCATAAAATGGCAGTTGCTCCTCTAATCTGGGGATCTCCATGATCAATATAATTCAAAATATCCTTTACATACTGTTCTTCTAGAAAAATAAATTAACAACATATAATAAGGAACTGAATCTTGACTATAAGCATTCTACTTGTCATTTTCCACAGGGGCACTGAAAATAAGATGGTTGGTTGGTTGGTTGGTTGAAATCACATATCTAACATCAAATACACTAATAACCACCTATGACAACTGTAAATCAGAGAAGTAATTGCAAGGTGAACATTTCAAACATACGTTATTAGAGGAAAAGATAACCTCACTAAAGATCAAACACTTGGTCATACTTGGAGTAGACCCACTGAAAACAATGAGATTTAAGTTAGTCATGACCAACCTAAGTCCTGCTAAAACCAATGAGTCTACTCTAAATAACACTAAGAATGGGTTCACATGATAGGTTAAGCCACAATAGTTTACTTTTCTGAATTAACCACAGTGGTTTATCATGTCATCTGCATTCAGTTTTCCCCAACCACGGTGGTTTATTTAGCCAAAATAAGCCACCTTGATAAGCCACAGTCTGCAGTGAAGTTTATTTTAGCCACCATGGCTTATCATGTCATCTGGTGCTCCAGTGTAGGTAAAGGGCATTGGGGTGCTAGCTGCTTTGTCAGACCGGCAGGAATCTGCTGTTCTTGCCCAGTGAGGCCATGGTCGCCACTGGCAATCGCACCCAAGCCACGGCCCCTGCCGCCTTCCCAGGGCTTTTCACAAAAATGTGACTGTTTGCTTAGGAGCGGGGTGGAATGAAAGCACCCCACACCTAAAACCCCACTTCCCAGCACAGTGTGATCTGTGATCCTTTGGGTCAACCCCTTGCCCCATACCTCCCTCTGGTTTTCTTTTTTTAATGTCCGTACCTTCTTTTGTGCATAAGGAGGGATGCAGAAAGTTTTTAGAAGCTAAAAATTGGTGGGGTAGCAATCCAAGCCCATCCCAAGGATGGTTGGGGCATCGCAATTCTTGGGGGGAGCTTGGATTTTGGAGGGCCCACTTCTGAGTTTCACAAGGAGTACACAATTGGAGCTGGGAAGGGGGGCTTGGCAAAGGTTGGAACAACCAGCAACCAGCAGCAATTTGAAGTTTTATACTGTTGTATAATTTGTATATTTCTAATATGTGCCTGGGGGCTCAGAGGGGCAAGGGGGTGCCCGCATAACTGTGGTCACGGGTAGGGGGAGGTATGGTGTTGGGGGAGAAACAGGCCAGATGAGAAGAAGAGGGGGTAGTTGCCTTAAAACTATCCCCACTTCTGATTCTTCCCCCGACTGGATGGTTCCTGGCGGCCTTACCAGCTTGCCCTCGGGGTTAGTGCTCCTACTGCTGAAGGCCAGGTCGGTCCAAAACAAAACCTCCCTCATCTATGATCTGATTGTGGATGAGGGGGCTGACCTGGTATGTATCACTGAGACCTGGGTGGGTGAACTGGGAGGGGTCACTCTCACCCAGCTTTGCCCTCCCGGGTACTCTGCAGCACCAGCAGTGACTGGAGGGCCGGGGGGGGGGGGGGGGGGGGTTGCCGTGGTCTATAGAAATACAATCTCCCTCTCTAGGCTTCCTGTTCATTCGGGTACCAGTCTTGAGTCTCTCTACTTTGTGTTGGGTACTCGAGACAGATTAGGGATTCCGCTGGTGTACCACCCACCCCGTTGCCCAACAGTCTCCCTGCCTGAGCTGACAGAGGTTGTCTCAGATCTGGTATTGAGGAACCCCAGGATGGTGGTCCTGGGGGATCTCAACTTCCATGCAGAGGCTCCTGCATCCAGAGCGGCTCAGGACTTCATGGCTGCCATGACAACCATGGGGCTGTCTCAGCATGTCATCGGCCCAATGCATGTAAAAGGATACATGCTTGACCTTGTCTTCTCAACTGGACAGGAGGATGGTGATCTGAAAGTGGGGGAACTAACATCTACCTCCTTGTCATGGTCAGATCACTTTCTATTGAGGTTTAGACTTTTGGCATCCCTTCCCCTCTCAAGGGTGAGAGGGACTATTAAAATGGTCCACCCCCGGAGGCTAATGGACTCCAATGGATTCAAGAAGGCTCTGGGGGATTTTCCTGCTGATATGGCCGGTGTTCCTGTCGAAACCCAGGTCGCTCTGTGGAATGCAGAGATGACCCGGGGAGTTGACATGATCGCACCCAAGCGCCCTCTCCCTCTGAGCAGAGTCCAGCCAGCACCTTGGTATACACCTGAGCGGAGGGCAATGAAGCAAGAGGGGAGACAGCTAGAACACAGGTGGAGGAAAACTTGTGCTGAGTCTGATCGGACATGGGCTAGAGCTCACTATTGAGCCTATTCTGTGGCGGGGAGGGTGGCAAAGAGACAGTTCTTCTCCACTAGCATTGCATCTTCACAGTGTCGTCCAGCGGAGCTTTTCCAGGTGGTTCGTGACCTGCTACACTTTGGGCCAGGGCGAGAGACGATGGAACCCTCAGTAGCACGCTGCAACGAGTTTGCACGGCACTTTGAAGAGAAAGTCACTCAGATTCGTCTTGAATTGGATGCCACAGTTAATGCAGTTCCACTAGTAGAGGCATTCAGAGCACCATCTGGTCCAGTTTTATTGGATGAGTTTCAGTTATTGAGGCCTGAGGATGTGGCAAGGTGCTTGGCCAAGTCCGGTCGATCACTTGTGTGCTTGACCCTTGCCTGTCATGGCTAATTACATCAAATAAGGAGGGGACTGCCGGCTGGGTCCAGGAGGTTGTAAATGCCTCGAGAGAGGGAATGGTGCCGGCTTCTTTAAAAGAGGCAGTAATCAGACCACTCCTGAAAAAGCCTAACCTGGACCCGGAAGATGCTAACAACTATAGGCCGGTGGCAAACATCCCCTTCCTGGGCAAGGTGCTTGAGCGGGTGGTTGCAGAACAACTCCAGACACTCTTGAATGAAACGGATTATCTAGAACCTTTTCAATCAGGCTTCAGGCCTAGCTTTGGAACAGATACTGCCTTGGTAGCCCTGAGGGATGACCTTTGCCAGGCACGGTAATGGACTGGATAAGGGTTAACAAACTGAGACTCAATCCAGACAAGACGGAGGTACTGTTAGCGGGTGGTTTGTCTGTCTGGTGGAGGTGATGTTCACCTTGTTCTGGAGGGGGCTGCACTCCCCCTAAAGGATCAGGTCCGTAGTTTGGGGGTGTCTTGGATCCTGAACTGTCACTTGAGGGACAGGTGAACTCGGTGGCAAAGAGCACCTTTTATCAGCTTAGGCTCATATACCAACTGCGCCCTTATCTGGACAGAGATAGCCTAGCTACAGTTATCCACGCTCTGATAACCTCTTGTCTGGATTACTGCAATGCATTATATGTGGGGCTGCCTTTGAAAACGGTTCGGAAACTTTAGGTGGTACAGAACAGGGCAGCAAGATTGTTAACAGGGACTGGCCAAGGAGATCACATTACGCCAGTCCTTTTCCAGCATCACTGGCTGCCGGTCCAGGTCTGGGCGTAATTCAAAGTGCTGGTACTAACATTTAAAGCCCTAAACAGCTTGGGGCCAGGTTATCTGAAGGAACGCCTCCTTCCCATATGTACCTGCCCGGACCCTAAAATCATCTACAGGGGTCCTTCTCCGTGAGCCAGTGCCAAAGGAAATGAGGCAGGTGGTCCCTAGGAGGAGGGCCTTCTCTGCTGTGGCACCCCGGCTGTGGAATGAGCTCCCCAGAGAGATTCACCTGGTGCCTACTTTGCACTCCTTTTGTCGGCAGGTGAAGACCTTTTTATTCTCCCAGCATTTTAACAGCGAAATTAACTAAATTTTAACCCTTGCTGTTTTAAATTTGTATTTTAATCTGTATTAATCTCTGCTGCTTGGTTTTATCCTGGTTATGTTTTTATATTGTATGCTATTTTGTGTTTTTAGATTGTTGTTTGTTCTATATTTCTTAAAATGATTTTATGGTTTTGATTTTTGTGAACCGCCCAGAGAGCTTCGGCTATAGGGCGGAATAAAAATGCAATGAATAAATAAAATAAATAAACAGATGAGACAAGTCTGCCGCCACGTCCCCTGGGATGTGGACTAGAAGACTGATGGGCAGGGAGGGGAGGGAGGGAGGGGGGAAATAAGCTATGCAGAGTAGCTTGTTTGTCCAAGCATGTGATCAGGGCTACTTTTATAATAAGCTACTGTGTGTAGTTTATAAGCCTCCATGGCTTAAAGTGACATGCGAATCTGCCCTAAATCTGGAGCCAATTCAAAGTTCTCTAGTTTTGAAACTTAACTGAATTTGGCACAAGGCTAAACATTTATGGTAGCTCCAAACTATATCTATAAGTGGGACTCAGCATGATATAACAATTCTCTTGCACTGTTTGGGAATGGCTACACTGCTCAGATACTTGGAGATGAGAAGGTAATCTGTTGCCACTGCAAGAAGCAAAACATCATATTCTTCACTGGATGTAGCAGGAAAGGAAAAGAGGCTGTAAAGATATTAATTCTGTCACAGCCAGACAGGAATCACAGTCATATATCAAGGTATAATGTATGTTGGAGAGGTGAGTCTTAGTTTACACGTGGCAAGAAAAGAATCCTTACAAGATCTCCTTCTTGATACTGAAGCAGAACAAGTAACTTCTGAGCTGCCAGGTGGTGGCAACTGACAAACACTGAAAGCTCCACTCTATGAACCATTTGTGGTTTCATTCTAGATAAGTATCTGCTAATTTTTGAAACAGTCTGACATAAAAATCAGATTTTTCACACACACACACACACACACACACACACACACACACAAATACACACAAGTAAAGATGCAATATAAAGCTGAACATACCACACTCTTCTTGGGTGGCCTCCAAAGGCATTTTATACAGCTTGCTGAAGAAGGCTTCAGGATGGAGAGCAACAGCTGCCCCGACACAGCTTACTGCTAAAGCTTTTACGCTGACTCGTACATCTTTATCAGGCACCAGTGCTAAACAGAAGAAGGTGAATATAAATTTAATAAAATATTATTCCTTTCATTATATAACATAAGCAGGCCCATGCTTTTAGCCTATCATATCTTTGTCTGGATAAATACCACATTAATGAAATCTCAGCAGTACGACAGCTGCTATAACAAAGTATCAGAAATAATATTTTAAAATATGATTTTCATTATGGAGTTAAAACGGGCAACACATCTAAAATAATAATAATAACACCCATATCAGAAGTAAAGTTGGTTAATATCAGGGATTTTGCTCCATTAAAATGGAAACAATTTCAGCCCAATTCCAGTGGAATTTGAAGTCTCTTGGAGGCATCTCTGTTCCGCTCCACCTGGTGATGAGCTGAAGCCCTCACTAGGCCTTTCATAAGGCCTATTCTATATCTCATACAATGTTATCAGTATGCCAACTGTTATAGGCCTTGGTAAAGGAAGCAGCTAGTAAACTACAAAGTAGAGCTTCTCCAACGTTATGTGGAATGTCCGATTCTTGCTATACAGAGTCCAGAGTTTGCCTGTAGGCTTCACCACACACCAGTGATATTATCAGCATGTACAATGACTCAGACCTAACCCAACCCATGGAGATTCCCCATCAGGCCCACAGAGGCTTGAGCTCCCTGTACAGGACCCGCCGCCTGGCCTAGATGCTACCAGGACTTGGGGAGGATGAAGGGAGAGGAACCCCATGATTATCTCTGATCACAGAGTGGATATAAAAATAGGATCCCCCTGGGTATCAGCGCACTAAGTGCTGTGCATTCAGCTAATATTTGCAGAAGCGCCAACAAGCTCCAGCTGTGTATGCCTCGCTCTTGTGCAGAACGAGAAGAGTGAGGCTGCCCAAGTCTCTTCCCAGTGCATGAAAGAGTCACCCAATTGGCTTAGCTTTGCCTGCCCTGCGGCTTTACCCAATGGGAAATGGCACAGAGCAGGCAAAGCCACCCCAGCCAATAAGCTGGGTAGATCATGGGGGAAGCGCACACCCTGTGGAGCCAGATAGCCGACTGAAGGACTGAGTGGGTGATCCACCTGGCCTCTCAACTAAGAAGAAAATGACGTCAGGGAACATGGCCCCACCTCTTGATGACATTTGGGCCTCAAAGACCTGCATGGGGCAGTCATCTGACCCAAAACTGGTTCCCCATCACTGTTTTAAAACCTCAATGTCCCAGTGTAGTAGGGTGTGATCAACTGAACCTGATATAGATTCCAGCATGTTCCTCACACACCAATTCACTAAACATTCCTCCCAGCTGTTAACATCAAAATCTAGCCCATATTCTTGCTGTAGCAGAATTTAGTATCAACCCTAGCTGAAACATTATTTAACAATGCAATCCTATTTATTTTAGTCAGTAATAAGTCCCAATAAGTCCCAAGGCTTATTCCCAAACACTTAGGTACAGGACTGTACCCTAAAATACATTCTCAAACACATTGCTCATTTATGGTCTTTGCAACTCAGAGTTTAACCACATCACAGAATGAACTAATCAGATGTTAACTAAATTAAGTGGAATCCAATATAAAAATATATTTTTTTACTTTGGGTTAAATCCAACTTTACAGTAGCAGGAATCTGTTAGCTCAATGAGACTCTCTGTCCTCCCCTCATGAGGCTCTCCACTCACCCCAAACATCTACCTTGGAAAAGTATCCAGATCTCTGGAGCAGATTTTGAGGACGTGGGCTGGGAGTGAGGGAAGGAATCACACACCATCACCCCCCCCCCCCGGCTCCACTGACAGGACTGCTTGCATCAGAGGAATGACATCATTGGATTCAACCAACTCTGGGTGCATTAGGACAACACTTTAGTCAACAGAGTGCAAACATGGAAGTAGTCAAGTGTGGAGTAAAATGTTCACATTCCGTTGACGATTCCTCCCCACTGAATGGCAGTACTGGCTCCCACTTACCTTATCAGGGCACCGCCATTCTGGGGGGAGGAGAGACGCAGTGTGCGAAGACGGTGCTACGGCGATGTGACCTTGGTGATCCCAAAGCAGCCGCAGAGGGAAAGGCGAGGTGGGCACCAATGTGTCCTTCACCAGCAGATAGATCTCGTCCTGACATGCCAGTAGACCGTTCCACAGCTTGTTGCTTCTGCGATGGGCGCAGCGCATGTTCCTCTGTGTGCATGCCACAGAGGCAACAAGCTGTGGAACAGTCTCCTTGCATGTCAGGGGACGAGATCCATCCGCTGGTGAAGGACGCATCGGCTTCCGCATCAGCGTCCACATAAATTGATTCCCTAACAAGGCATGACATTGTGTGGCGCCGACACATTCTTCCCCATCGGCACCATAGCAGCGGGGAAGAGGCCGGCTATAGCAGCACTGCCCCCTTCACTGTTGCGATGGCCCCAATGGGGAAGGAGGAGTGCCACGCCGGTGCAAGGATCTGTCCTTCAGCTGTGACGAGGCCATTCTCGTGTGGTGAATGGGGATAGGACGCGCAAGCATCTCTCCTGCTTATCACAGCAGCAGGACAGATCATTGCGCCCCCTGCCCTAATATTGGTGGATGGATTTCTCCCACAGTTCGATGTTGCACATCACTCCACGGAAGACATCCTTTCCCTTCCCCACCCCCCATGATCCATTTGGATATTGGTCCAAGGGAATGGAATGAGCTCCTTCCATACCCTTTGAGCCAATCTCCAGATGGATTGGGGGGGGGGCAAGAAAAGTGTACATCCCGGGGAACATGTGGGGCAACACGCTTGGTGGCGCCCCACGCAGGGATGGCATATGGCCGTCCCAGGAAGCATGTAGGGAGCCCCCAATCACACCACCCCAAGTGCAGCTCCCCAAGTGCTTCCTAGGCCGGGATTATTTCCCATGCCGATAGAGCCCCACTCGGCAAGAGCAGCAGGAGTTTCTGCTGCTCTTGCCTCGCGACTCTGTAAGCATGGGAAATAATCCACGGAGTCCGCCATACAACATGATAATCAACAGTTGTGCAGACAATCAGCTCTGCAAACTACTGGTTATCTCCGTTGGTTATTTCTAGACAACAACCAACCATGGAGTGTTTTTTTCCTGACAGATGACACTAGTCAACGGGGACTATGTAAGCAATGGTTGCTTAAATAGTCCACCATTGACTAATGTGTCATCCGAACCGAGTCTATGTCTAATTTTCTTACCTCCTTTCTCCCCCGTGAGCAGAAAAGAGGCTGACAGGAGACGAACACAATAAACTAGTGGAGCAGCATTTCCATCATAGTAACATCCTATATCTCCTTTAATTCTGGAGAGCTGTTTAAAAAGACATCAAATTATATTCTTGCAATAAAATCATTTCAACAAAGATTAAGACAAATATATAATTTCAAAATAGTTTTTGCACCAAAAAAAAATTGAGTACTTTAAAACTAGCTTGGGTTTGAAAGAAAATCGACTACAGCATCTTTTCATTTCAAGAACTACAAGAACATATTTCTGGTGCATGTGTTGACTGGTGTAGAAAGCTTTAAAAATTTGTGAAAAAATAATTGCCAATTGCCACAGTGGAGAGACTGGGCCTTCAATTAACAAATATTACTATAGGCACTACATAATGCTTAGGGAAAAAATGGAAGTAGTTAGAAGGACATTCATCCATGGGGAAGTACAGATTTGCAATAGTTTTTCTAGAACAATTTTGATAGCGGGAATGTGCACAGGTGGAGCACAATATTTGCAGATACAATAGCCTCAGTCCAAATCCACATGATGGAGAAAAGCTGAGCTTCACAGTATACCAATAAAAGATATCCAAACTAGATTCTAGTATATTCATCACATATTTGAGATGATCCATCAGAATTATTTTTCCTCCAGAAACCACCCATCATCTCCACACATTGACATCATACTAGAATTCCTTCCTCTAGGAGATTATTTGGCTCCCTATTTTCTTGACCTTTCAAGGATTAGTTAAGGCTGCACCATTTCATCATCCCTTCAGCTCATGATAGATATGTTTTCTCACCTCGTATGTAGCTTCGGTGTTGGTTATTTTGCATTGTTAAGTTTTTATATCTTGTTAATTATGTCTGTACATTTTATTTTCATTTTGGGGATTGTTTTATTGTATATTGTATATTGTATTTTATTGTATATTGATTTGGAAGACCTATTAAGCTGGGATAGCTTATAAGACACAAAGCTCCTAGCTCAGAGACAAAGGGAGGTAATGGCCAAGGAGGAAAATAGTCTTGAAGATTAATACTTTAAAGGTGGCTGCCCCCAAAGGTTCTAATGGAGTCATGGTTAATGCCTTGAGGACTACGTTGAGGCTCCACATTGGAAACCTCGTGACTGGGGGAGACTTAATCAGGGAGGCTGCCCCGAGAAATCTTCTGACATGGGGTGGAACCCTATGGATCCCCTGTCCAATTCCTGAGGATGGATCCAAAGGCAGAAACCTGTTTCCTCAAGGTATTGTCCTGAGGCCTGCAGACAGGACCTCCTGGAAGAACTTCAAGGTATCTCCTATGTTGGTGGACAGCAGGTCCCTCCCTGATGACTGGGCCCATCAGAAGAAAACCTTCCAGGTACACTCATACGACTTAGTAGATGCACTCCTGGAGGTGAGAAGAGTGGAGACCACCCTAGTCAAGTAGCCTTGGCAATCTAGAAGTCCCTATTCAACCTCTAGGTGGTAAATTTCAAAAAGCCTGAGTCATGGTGTATGATTGGTCCCTGGGTCAGCAGGACGTACCAGAATGGGAGGACTACCGGGTTGGCCATTGACAGTTTTACTGGCATACCATGGTTTTCTTGCCAGCTGGGCACTATTATGATTAGTTCAGAGCACTTTCAGGATGAGAGGCGAGGGGGGAAGGCATTAAGAAGCCCACTGGGTCACCTGGTGGCCAAGGCATCCATGAGTTCAGCACCATTTGTGAGACAGCGGGTGCCAAACCTGGGATCTTGATGCTTTGCTGAGAAGCGAAAAGTTCAAAGAAGGACAGGTCTAGCCAATCCCCCACCTGAAGGAGTCTGAGTGGAGGGACATTCTGATCAGCCTGGACATTTAGCACACCTTTCAGATGTTTCACCTTGATGTTCGCATAGGCTTTGGCTACAACACTGTCCATTCATAGAATCACAGAATATTAGAATTGGAAGGGGCCTTTGAGGCCATTGAGTCCAACCCCCTGCTCAATGCAGGATCTACTTTAACGCATCCCTGACAGATGGTTGTCCAGCTGCCTCTTGAATGCCTCTAATGTGGGAGAGCCCACCACCTCCCTAGGCAATTGGTTCCATTGTCATTTTGCTCTAGCAGTCAGGAAGTCTAGCCGGAATCTGGCTTCCTGTAACTTGAGCCCATTATTCCTTGTCCTGCATTCTGGGTTGATCGAGAAGAGACCCTGGCCCTCCTCTGTGTGACAACCCAAGTATTTGAAGAGTGTTATCATGTCTCCTCTCAATTTTCTCTTCTCCAGGCTAAACATGTCTAGTTCTTTCAATCTCTCCTCATAGGGCTTTGTTTCCAGACCCGATCATCCTTGCTGCCCTTCTCATACAAGTCATGAATACTGGGCCCAGGACTGAGTCCTGTGATACCCCGCTTGTTACCTCCCCCCAGTGTGAGACTGATTCTGTAGCCAACTGTAGATCTACCTACCGACAAGCTGTCGAGGCAGGATTGCAGTTTGAGATTGATAAACAAATGTTCTTCGAACACCTACTTTCTTTGAAGAAGTTCAAATCTCCAGGGCCCGACAAATTGCATCCTAGAGTAATAAAGGAGCTGGCAGAAGAACTCTCAGAACCACTGTCTATTATCTTTGCGAAATCAAGGAAGACGGGTGAAGTGCCGGACGACTGGAGGAGGGCTAATGTTGTCCCTATCTTCAAAAAGGGCAAAAAGGAGGAACCTGGGAACTACAGACCAGTTAGTCTAACATCCATCCCTGGGAAAATTTTGGAACAGATTATAAAGAAGTCAATCTGTAAACACCTTGAAAACAATACAGTGATTACTAGAAGCCAGCATGGATTTGTCAAGAACAAATCCTGCCAGACTAATCTGATCTCATTTTTTGATCGGGTAACCTCCCTTGTTGACTGTGGGAATGCTGTGGATATAGTATATCTTGACTTCAGCAAACCTTTTGACAAAGTGCTCCATGACATTCTGATTAACAACCTAGTGAAAAGTGGGCTAGATGTAACAACTATTAGGTGGATCCACAGTTGGCTTAAGAATCGGACTTAAAGAGTGCTTATCAATGGTACGTTTTCACACTGGAGGGAGGTAACGAACGGGGTACCGCAGGGCTCAGGCCTGGGCCCAGTGCTCTTCAACATTTTTATTAATGATTTGGACGAGGAGGTGCAGGGAACGCTTATCAAATTTGCAGACAACGCAAAATTGGGTGGGGTTGCTAATGCCCTAGAAGACAGAAACAAACTCCAAAGTGATCTTGATAGACTGGAGCGCTGGGCTGAAAACAACAGAATGAAATTTAATAGGGATGAAAGCCAAGTTCTACACCTAGGAAAAAGAAACCAAATGCACAGTTACAAGATGGGCTAACCAATACGACAAGCGAGAAGGATCTTGGAATTGTTGTAGATCCCAAGCTGAAAATGAGCCAACAGTGTGATGTGGCTGCAAAAAAAGCAAATGCTATTTTGGGCTGCATTAATAGAAGTATAGCTTCCAAATCGTGAGAGGTACTGGTTTCCCTCTATTCGGCACTGGTTAGGCCCCATCTTGAGTATTGTGTCCAGACCTGGGCGCCACACTTCAAGAAGGATGCAGACAATCTGGAGCGTGTTCAGAGGAGGGAAACAAGGATGATTACGGGTCTGGAAACAAAGCCCTGTGAGGAGAGATTGAAAGAACTAGGCATGTTTAGCCTGGAGAAGAGAAAACTGAGGGGAGACATGATAACACTTTTCAAATACTTGAAAGGTTGTCACACAGAGGAGGGTCAGGATCTCTTCTTGATCAACCCAGAATGCAGGACACGGAATAATGGGCTCAAGTTACAGGAAGCCAGATTCCAGCTGGGCAACAGGAAGAACGTCCTGACTGTTGGAGCAAAACGACAATGGAACCAATTGCCTAGGGAGGTGGTGGGCTCTCCCACATTAGAGGCATTCAAGAAGCAGCTGGACAATCATTTGTCAGGGATGCATTAAGGCAGATTTCTGCATGGAGCAGGGGGTTGGACTCAATAGCCTTATAGCCCCTTCCAACTCTACTATTCTATGATTCTATGATCTGTCTCCCCAGTTATCAACAATAACAATCTGTATCCCCAGTTATCAACAATATGGGTATATACTGCCCGAGCAGTATATACCCATATTGTGATTCCCAGTCAGACTGGATTGCCAGAGTGGGGTGGGCAGAAGAGGGGAAAACTTTCCTCGACATATCCCTCCTTCCCACCCACTTTCCCAGTGCAATGGGGCTCTTCTCCGCCCCTCCCCCTCCCTTTTGATCAGCTCTGAGGCTCCATAAGTAGCTGTGTCGCACTATGAAGTCAGACAGGGATTCAATGAAGGAATAAAAAGTCTTTAAAATTCAAATACATGGAATTAAAAAAAAGGGTGGTGGGAGAGGAAGCTTAAACCCTTCAGTCACAAAAAGCCATGGCCCCTAAATACACAGAGCTCCCAGAGAAAACTACAACAAAATCCACACACCCCTTCAAGCTAGTGATTGGGGTGAGACTCATTGCAGGCAATAGAATTTACTTCTGAGTAGATTAAATTGAAAATCAAGCAGCAGCAAAGATCAAATGAATAATAAATGAACACACCCACACAAAGTAAGCAAGTTTTTAATTGTAGGATTATTGTGCTAGAAAGGAGAGGAAGTTCTCAGTAGCATCTCTCACTTTCCTCCTAGCCAAGGTTCCAGGCAGTTTTAAAAAGGCTGCAACCCCCTACACACTTAGCTGAGAGTAAGACCATTACACTCAATAGAACTTACTACTGAGAGGACATGTCTATACTTTAGGAGCAAGCCATTTTTGTTCAATATTCTAATCTAGCTGAGGCAGGAGGGAGGGGGAGACACATGCTACAGAGCATGAGTCGCATTATGTTTTCGACATGGCTGCTGCATTCACTCTAATACGATGAATAAATATTAATTAAAATTCAACAGAAAGGAACTTAAAAAAAAGGAAAGCTATTCCACCAACTACAAGGAAGGAGGAAAAAGACACCACCACTGGATCAATTAATAAGGGTCTAATTACTTCAAAAATCATGAGCAGAATAATCACCAGTCAAAATTATCAGAACCATTTTGACTCAGAGATATTTTTTTCTTTTCTACTTTAAACTGCCCTCCTTCCCTCAATCTTTCACCAAACTTCTTGAAATTTTCAGGTTATGTAAAACTAACATTTCTTTCTGACACATGTAAATTTCAGGAAGATTGGTGAAACATTTTCAATTTTATGAATGTTAGAATGACCCCCCCCCCATACCCCTTTAACATGGTGGGATGTTTTTTTCCCTGTTGGCCCTTAACTAAGGAGGTATGACCGTGCCTCCATATATATATATATATATATACACACACATACACACACACACACACACACACACTTTGAGCTAAACGTTTCAGCTTCTGCCCTCGTTAGTAGCTGTGTTGGTTAAATGGATACTAGGAGTGGCAGTTTGGAATGCCTGGAGATGAAAATTCCTTCGGAGAAAAAAGAAGAAGTAAGACTGGTATAATCTTACAAAATGTTCTTCAGATTAAGGCCATTTGGATGAACAGTTCTGAGTCTGTAGTTCCAGAAGTTTTCCTTTTTGTCAAGGATGTTAGGGTCTTTTGTTTGTTCTACTAGACGCAACTGTAAATCAGAGAGATTATGTGAACGTGAATTGAAATGTCTTGCAACAGGCTGCTTCCGTTTTCTGGTAAGAATCACAGATTTGTGATTATGAAATCTTGTTCTTAGGTCTGTTGTACTTTTCCCTACGTATTGCATAAAACATCCTTTTAGACATGCTGTGTGTGGTTGTTTTTTTTAGTAACTGTGCTCCTGAAAGAACTGGCTTCTTGGTGGTAACTGCAGGTAATGCAGTGCACTGATCTACATTCGTGTGATTTTGGGTTACAAGTATCTTGTTTAAGTGCAGCTTTAATTAACATCTCTTTCACTTGAGGCTCAGGTGGCCTCGGAGTGCCTTCTACCAACTTTGACTACACCCCTATCTGGACAGGAATAACCTGGTTTCAGTCATCTCTGCTCTGGTAATCTCCAAGTTAGATTAATACAATGCCCTTGAAGACTGTTCAGAAGCTGCAAATTGTGTAAAATGTGGCAGCCAGATTAATAGGTGGGAGCAGAAGGTCTGAGCGAATAAGACCAACTCTTGCATTGGCTGCCTGTATGCTTCCAAGCTCAATTCAAGGTGCTGGCTTAACCTACAAAGCCTTACATAGCTCGGAACCACAATACCCGACGGAATACTTCTCCCTATTTGAATATATGATCAACATCTGGTGGCCCCAACCAAGCGCTTCCTCAGAGAGAGGCTCGGAGGATGTTGTCAAGAGAGGGCCTTCTCAGTGGAAGCCCCCACTATGGAATGAGCTCCGAATTCAGGCCCGCCTGACTCCAACACTGTCATTTTCATGGCCTGGAAGCAGAGGGCATTTATGTCAGTGATCTAAACAGGTGTGGCATTTTATTGAAACTGTTTTTAGATGTCTACATTGTTTTCAATTTTATAAATGTACATTTTTATGCTGTATTGTATGCTGTATTTTTATGTTGTGTTTTATTATTCTATGAATGGTTGTAAATTGCCCAGACAGCTTCAGCTATTGCAGTATAAAAAAATGAAATGAAATAAATAAATAACAACAAAAACTAATTCTGCAGCTTGGGTGGTTTTCAGAATGCGATGCAGGACGGAGCATTCATGGCTTCCGCTAATCGAGCACAATAGGAGATAGTTGGATAACTAACTTTCATGACATTGTGCTAATGAGGGACAGCAGGATGGTAGTTCACAACAAATGGAATGTGAGTTCCTTTCAAAGAGTTCGTCTTTGCTTCATAAGGGAGAGTCTCTCCGGATATCACGGATTGCTCTATGGATATTTTAGTCAATAATTTGACTAAGGTATTCACATTATTGGAGATGTTTTTTAAGTTCATTAGATCTTCTTGAGAAGCTTTCTTCATTATTGGAAATATGTTTTATCCTAAGAGCCAAGCCATATATAATGTTCTTCTTTAGATAGTTTGGATGACATGATATGAAGTTAAGGTACAAGTGGACATATGCAGGTTGCTTACCTGTAACTGTAGTTCTTCGAGTGGTCATCTGTGCATTCACACATATGGGCTCGCGCCGACGCCGAGCCTGCTTCCGGGAAACTTAGCTAGCTTAGACTTTTTGGCGGGAACCCCTCCCCCTACCATCCTATCGCGCATGCTCAGGGCTCCCGCCTCTCCTTTACCTCAGTTCTCTGAGACCGCTTGGCCTCATGACTAAGGCACAACTATATTATTATAAAATAAGCATGGCGAACCAATTGACCATCACAAACAGCGATGCCAAGAGGGGACGGTGGGTGGGTTGTGTGAATGCACAGATGACCACTCGAAGAACTACAGTTACAGGTAAGCAACCTGCATTTCTTCTTCGTGGTCTCTGTGCATCACACATATGGGCGAATAACAAGCAGAGACTTACCGGAGGCGGGTAGGCATGCTGGTTGGTCACTGGCAAATCGAGGAGAGGACCGCTCTACCAAACGAGGAGTCCTGTCTCGCCCTGACATCCAGGCGATAATGCTTTACAAAAGTAGAAGCATTGGACCAAGTGGCCGCTTTGCAGAGGTCAGTGAGCGTAGCGCCATGGAGCAGTGCTGACGAGGTAGCCTGCGCTCTGGTAGAATGCGCCGTTGTGTGAAAAGGAGGATCTTTATTGACAACCCTGTAAGCCAGGACAATGGTCTCCACAACCCATCTGGAGATTCGCTGTGGGGATACAGCCGACCCCTTTGTCACGCCTCCATAACAGATGAACAACTTACGAGATTGTCTAAATGCCTCAGTTCTTGACTTATAGAAAGCTAATGCTCTTCTAACGTCTAATGCGTGTAACTTTGAAGACAAGGGATCCGACGACGAGCTGAAGAACGTGGGTAAAACAATATCTTGACTCACATGAAACGATGAGGAAACTTTAGGAATGAACATGGGGTCCAAACGTAACACAACTTTTTCCTTAAAAAACTGCAAGTAGGGAGGATCTATCAGCAGTGCTGCTAACTCCGAAACACGTCGTGCAGACGTGATGGCAACTAAGAATATGGTTTTTAGAGTTAATAACCGAATATCAATTGTTGCCAATGGTTCAAATGGTTTGGAAGTAAGGGCTGTGAGCACGACAGAAAGACTCCATTGCGGTACTACCGGGCGAACAGATGGAAACAAGTTCATTAAACCCTTTAGGAAAGCTTTTGCCATCGGGTGTTTAAAAACAGAAAAACCATCCACCAAACCATGGTTTGCTGTGATTGCTGCCAGATAGACTTTAATGGAAGGTGGTTTCAGCCCTTGGGTATGCAAAGAATATAGAAACGAGATAATTTTAGGCATGCTTGACGCGTAAGCATCAAAACCGTTAAGTACTGCATAGTTCTGAAAACGTGCCCATTTTCTATTATAGGATAGCCTAGTTGAGGGCTTACGTGAGGCCTCCAAAATAGATTTCAATCGCTCTGGGAGGTCAAGGACTCTCCAAGACGACGGATTCTCCAGGCCGTCAGGTGTAAGGAGTGGACATCGGGATGAAGAACCCTGCCCTGCTGTCGAGACAGAAGGTCGGGGAGGCAAGGTAGGTTCAAAGTCTCCGCTCTCGCTAGTCTGAGTAGCGACGTGAACCACGGTTGTCTTGGCCACGACGGTGCTATCATTATAGCGTCCGAATTGCTGCGCTTGAGGGTAGTCACCGCTCTGGCCACCAGTGGAAATGGCGGGAAGAGGTAGAGGAGACCCTTGGACCAGTCCCATTGAAAAGCATCCCCCAGCGATGCGTGTCCTATGCCTGCCCTGGAGCAATAGGCCGGGCAAACCGCATTGGCAGCCGTCGCAAAAAGATCGATGTCGGGCGTGCCCCAACGAGCGAAGAGCCGATTTAGTATTCGAGTGGCGAGTTCCCACTCGTGTGTGTCTGTGAAAGACCGACTGAGAACATCCGCCTTGGTGTTCTCCTTTCCCGCAATGTGCAATGCTGAAAGAAGTATCTTGTGGGAGATGGCCCACTCTAGAATGTCCATTACAAGCCGCAGTAGACGGCGTGACCGGGTGCCTCCTTCCTTGTTTAAATACCACACGACTGTGGTATTGTCTGTTAGAATGCGGACATGATGCCCTTGTAGGCGAGGTAGGAATGCGCTCAACGCTTTCTTGACCGCCAGAAGTTCCAACATATTGATGTGGAGGCGAGTTTCTGAAGGTGACCACCTTCCTTGCGTTAGTAGGTCGTCGTGGTGAGCGCCCCATCCGTTCAGAGATGCGTCTGTTGTCACTATACGAGATGGCCCCCGCGGTGCGAATGGCATGCCCTGGGAAAAGTTGCTTGAGACCGACCACCACTGGAGAGACTCTCCGACCCGCCGCGGAACGGTAAGTATCAGCTGGTGTGGGTTTTGCAGTGTTGAGTAGTGTTGGAGCAGGAACTGTTGGAGGGGACGCATTCGGAGTCGCGCCCAACGGACGACGAAGACGGCTGCCGCCATTAAACCTAGCAACCTTAGAATCGAAAACGCTGATGCTCGAGGATGACCTTGCAACTGCATTGCCCGCTTTTGCAGGGTGGTAATTCTGTCCGCAGGGAGGAAAGCCTTTCCCATAGTAGAGTCGAGGGTAACTCCTATAAACTGCAGTCTTTGGGATGGCTGAATGATGGATTTCTTGTAATTTATTTGCAGCCCAAGCGACGACAGAAGAGAGATGACCTGGTGGACGTCGGCCAGTGCCTGGTTTCTGGACCTCGAGACGATCAGCCAATCGTCCAGGTAAGGATATAAGTCGATGTTGTGAGACCGTAGATGCGCGCATACTGCCGCCATGCACTTGGTGAACACTCTTGGTGCTGATTTTAGGCCGAAGGGGAGGACGGCAAACTGGTATGCGTTGTGCCCAATTATAAATCGCAGGTAACGTCGATGGGCAGGATGAATAGCGATGTGGAAATAAGCGTCTTTTAAGTCTATCAGTGTAAACCAGTCGCCCTTTCTCAGCATTGGTAGGACAGATGCCACTGTAATCATGCGAAATTTCTTGGGAAGTATGAATTTGTTCAGGTTTCTGAGATCCATAATAGGACGAAGTCCCCCGTCCCTTTTTGGCACCGTAAAATAACGGGAGTAAAATCCTGCATGAAGCTGATACCGCTGTACTGTTGTGATAGCTGCTTTGCGTAGAAGGGAGGCAGTCTCCTGTGCAAGAGTCACTGAGGGCGGTGTAATTTTTATGATGCCAAGTGGAGGAGGGACTTCGAACTCTAACTGGTATCCTTCTGCTATGATGTTTAGCACCCAAGCGTCCGATGTTATTGACGCCCAGGCTTGCAGAAAAGGCTGTAGCCTGTTGGCGTTGTCGCTGCGCAGGGATGGCGCCAAGTCAAAGACGACGCTTGTTTCGTTGCTGCTTGTTACGGTGTTGAAAACGCGGTGTGGATTTACGCGGCTGATAAGCTTGTGCCGAGGCAGGCTGATACCGCTGCGACCTTTCAAGTTGCTGCCGGGGCTGGTACGGGACTGGCCTATACCACTTACGCGACCGGTAAGACTGCTGTGGCTGCGGAAAACTCATCTTTTTAGCAGTCATCCTAGCCTTGTGCAGTGTATCCATAGTTGCGTCAGTGTCTGCATGGAAGAGACCTTCCCCGTCAAACGGGAGGTCTTCGATTCGGTTCTTGGTCTCCTGTGGAAGAGATGCTGAGCGCAACCAAGCATGTCGACGTAATGCCACTGCACCAACCATGGCCTTAGATACACAGTCTGTTAGATGTCTCGCTGTCGTCAACTCCTGTTTTGACAGCCGGACTGCCTCTGATTGAAAAACCCTAGCGAGCTCACGCTGATCATCAGGCAGGTAATCTGTCAGTGATGATATTTTCTCCCATAAGAAGAGTTGATATCGAGCCATGAGCGCCATATAGTTGGACACTTTTATGCCTAGTGATGCAGAGGTATAAATCCTGCGGCCATATGCATCAAGCTTTCTCCCCTCCTTATCAGTGGGCGCAGAATGCACTTTACCTGATCTGCCCTGCGCTGCCTCCACTACCACCGAATTGGGTTTTGGGTGGTGGAAAAGAAAAGGCGCCTGTGCCTCCTTTACTTTATAGATAGCATCCAGGCGCTTTGACGTCGGACCAACAGTAGCTGGATGTTCCCAGGACTGCTTGATGGTTTTTAGCAGGGCCTTTACTATAGGCAGGCTCAACTGGGGCAATGGCTCCGTAGACATAACATCATAGATGCCATCGTCCGACTCTTCAGCTGGCTGTTGGCATTCAAGGTTAAGGGACTGGGCCAGTCTCTGCATTTGGTCCGAAAAACTGCCCATTTCCATTGTGGGTGAAGCGCGGTCCTCGGTACCGACCGTGTCCAAAGGAGACGGTTCCGATGGCCGAGGGGATGGAGCCGACGACGTGTCTGACTCGTAGTCTTCAAAGGAAGGAGACGGCTGTCGCTGTCGATGTGACGCCCGTGGTGCATGTTCACGAGGTCTAGTCGCTGTCGCCGTCGGTAGCTCTCGACGTCGAGCCGAAGGCTGGACAAGAGAGGTGGTCCTACGCGGGGGGACCGGCGGAGGCGATTGTTCCCCACGGAGTCGGCGCCCTGTGTAAGGGTCGTATCGGTACCGAGTACGTTCAGTGCGGTGAGAACGCATTGAAGAAGTCTCCCAGCCTTGCGACCGTGTCCCAGAACGTGATCTCGATCGCGAACGACTTCGAGAGCGATGCTGTCGACGCCGACGATCATCCCGCTGCCTCGGTGGCGACGCTCGTGCCGGGCCAGGGCGCTCTGTATCCGAAGGTAGAAGGATGGGCATCGGTCCGGGAGAAGGCAGTGATCTCGATGGCGAAAGGGCAATCGTTTGCGGCTGCACCCTTGGTGTCGACGGCGTACGTAACAGAGGAGATTCCGAAGGCGCCCGTCGCTTCGATGTCGAAGAGGTCCGAGAAGCCGCTGTCCTTTGCGATGAAGTAGAAGCGATCGACGTCGATCTACGCCTCGGCGCCGATCGTCCGGTCGGTACCGATGAGGACTTGTGGACCATGGCGACGACTTTTATCGACGTCGAAGCAGGCATAGAAGATGGCCGCGACTTCTTCGATACCGTAGACGGTACCGACAGTGTTGCAGGCGCACCAGCAATTTTTGAAGATTTCTTCGGCTTCGATTTTTTCGACTTCTTAGCCGGAGGTGGAGAGGAAGCCGGTGAAATGGCTGGTAATGATGCCGGTGCTGCCGCCCTTAATCGGGGGGAACCCAGAGATGCTGGGCTTGAGAGGGTCCGACTCTCCCCAGAAACCACGTTTTTCAGCATTGAAGGACGTGGTTGGTCAACTGCCGATAGAGCCTTCGTCCACAAAAGACTACGCAGGCGATCAGCTCTATTTCTTCGCGTCTGCCTAGAGAACCGCATGCAATGGCTGCATGAGTCAACAACGTGGGTTTCTCCCAGGCAAATGAGGCAGAGCGAATGTCCGTCGGTGAGGGCTATTTTGGCCCTACACCGCGAACAACGCCGAAACAACGCGGACTGTGCCATAAGATGGCGAGCCGCCTAAGAATTTAAATATCAAAAAACTGCTATCTAATCTAATTATACAAGAAATTTTTTTTTTTTTTTTTAAAACACTAGAACTATATTAACTAACTACTATTCTAACAACTAAGCCTAAGCTAACTATTAATCTCTTCTTTTTCTCTCAAAAACAGGTACAACGTACCAGAGAAGTCTCCCGCGAGGCTACTGCGAAGCGGTCGAAGAAGAACTGAGGTAAAGGAGAGGCGGGAGCCCTGAGCATGCGCGATAGGATGGTGGGGGGAGGGGTTCCCGCCAAAAAGTCTAAGCTAGCTAAGTTTCCCGGAAGCAGGCTCGGCGTCGGCGCGAGCCCATATGTGTGATGCACAGAGACCACGAAGAAGAACTGTCGGTTTACAATATAAGTCTGTGAAAATTTGATAGTTTTCAATAGTTAAGAGGACATCCAGGAAGGGTAATTTTGGGGTTTCAATTGTGCTGTTAAACTTTATTGTTGGGTGGATAGTGTTGATAAACATAGTAAAATTCTCCAAGCTATCCATTCCGTAGACCCAGATGACAAAAATGATGGCCTGGGTAATTCGGAGCATTCCTGATGATGGTGGTGGATGGGGAGGGGGGAGGTTGTATTCAGCAAACTGTTTACTTTTTAAAAAAAATTAATTTTCCTATTTATTTCCCACTGTAAGATAAGAGAGAAGTTGCTGCCTCAGGAAGCTCAGACTGCCTTGAGCCAGTGGTTTCTAAAGGCCTTATTTTCTCTCAGCGTGGAGGAGGTGAGGAACAAGACAACCCTGGGGTGCGCCAAGCCAGTTCAGTTAGGGGTGTGTGCACTGGTTCCTTTTCATATGCCATGTGGAGCTTTGCTATAAGCTCCCTCCACCAAGACCTGCTCCTGATCTTATCATGGAAAGAATCCTCGTGGTAAGAACCACCTGAAAGGGTACAGAGGAAAAAGAACACCTCAAACTCACACAGCAAAAATAATGTTCAAAGCAGGAGATATGTCAGGGAATAGTTTCAGCACTGCAGTGGGCTTTGTAATTTGTAGCTAATTATAAATAATCTGGAAGGGTTTGCCAGAATGTGTGCTTGTCTAAGGGATGGGGAAACCTGAGAAGATCTTACATTCATTTGAACATAGGTTTATACTAGTGTCATATCACAGACCAAGTAGATCCTGTGGTTAAGTAACAGTGACATTTCTCAATTCATGCTTTACACTCTACATGATGCATGAAGGGTAGGGATGAGTTACGCAAGCCCAAGATCACTTCAGATCCATCCATGCACAAAACACAAGAGCTTTGTTGGATCAGATGAAAGGACGATTTAGTCCACCCTGCCGTTCCACACAGTGGGCTACCAGAGAAGTGAGAGAGTGTCATTGGGACATGCTCGAAGAAAAAAAAATGGTCTTCTCCTTTCTTTCACCTTTCCACTGTAGACAGTTTTCAACTAAGCATCACCCTTGAGTGAGAGCAACAGTCTTACCTTATTTTCATGATCAGCAGGCTCCATTTCTTCTTTTGACATAAATGTATCCATGCTACTGTTGGAAGGCTGTCTGTTATGACCCATGCTTTTTAATAAATGGGACTGCTGAAGGGCTTCAGAAAGAAAGCAGAATTATACAGCTGTTGACTTAAATTTCACCTTAAACAATAAATATTAGGTGCATTCTTTTAATTTAGAAAGTCCTGTCCAGAGACAGCTTTGTCCTAAGTAAGAGACAGTTCCATAAATACCATCTTCTCATATATTTTCTCATTCTACATACCAAGGAAAGAATGTCTAAAAGGATCAATGTTCTCATCCTGGGGGATATTTGCAGTTTCCTCTTCCTCATCTTGCAGCTGTCCAATCTGCATTCCAGAATATTGGTTTTCAGCACCTTCTAGAATCTAATATGTACAAGGAGTAAACTTTAAAAACATTTAAGTTTAATACTACAAGCCAGTCTCAATGTGCTCTTTGTTCTTTTGTAGATTCATAACACCTCACATAATCCTCAGATTAATGATCCCTGACAAACTGTTTTTTCCCAGACATATATTATCCACCAAACCTACAATGGCAGTTCAGTCCCAAAACCTGATCAGAAGCCAGATTCAAATGCCAGATAGTAAGCATCATCCAGAAATGACTAGAATTAGAGTAGTACTACCTACTCAATAAAAAGTAAAAAAGCCAGGTGATGTACTATAGTTCTCCAAGCGGTCACCATCTATGTAGTTATAGATTGGAAAGTTGGGTACCCACCATGAAGTTCCATTCCAATTTGTCATGCAGGAGACATCCATCATGGGTTAACTCCTCCCACTGGCCAGGACAACCAAGGAACATATGACCAGGCTTTTTGCCTTGGTCCTGGCCTATGTGGCTCCCCCCAACCAATTCTTTTCTAGCTGAGCTTTTAGACAGAGCCAGAAACAAAGAAAGAAGAAACTGTAGGGACAAGTGAAGAGACAGAACAAAAACCCTTCTCTTAGGCACACTCGTTTGGGAAAAAAACACAATACTTGAGATTGCTCAGCCTGCCACAGGGTGTGGTATGGATGTCTCCTGTGCACCGAATTGGAATGGAACTTCACAGTAGGAACCCAACTTTCCATTCCCATCCCGTGTGAAGAGACATCCATCATGGGATGTACAAAAGCTACTATTCTTGTTAATCTGGTACTAAAAGGGTTAAATCATGTTGTATTGAAGAGGCTACTACAAAGTAAAGATGGCTGATTTGATCTGGAATACTTGAATAACCTGAGGGTTTGGGTGACACAAGCAGATCCCAATTCCAGAGCCATGGGCATGAACCTTTGAAGTTTGATCCTATTCTAAGTGATTTTATATAATTAACTAAGACTCTAAGACTTGGAGGACTGGCTTTGAAGAAAAGGAGGGAAATACAGTTGACTTTACAAGCGGCTTCATAGAGCTTGGTCAAGGTCATAGTGTGCCAGCAGAGTGAATGAACGAGCTGAACTGAAGAAATGAGCATGCTCAGATGTCCACTAAAAGGAGGAAAAGTACTGTTTGACATCTCATGGTGTGCACCTACTGATAACAGAATGTCCTTTCTTGACATTAGTTGGGCAGGGAAAGACATAACACTGGGAACAAACAACATCTGGAAGGAGGTGCTTGGGTGGATACGACCAAATATGTCTGAAGATGAAAGTGAGTTCAAAGAAGATGTACCAGGGAGAAATACACTAATCAAGTTAATATGCCCAGATGTCAGACTTATAGTAAACCTCAAATTAACCTGTTAATGGTAATAGCAGAGATGTTCCCAAAACATGTGAGATGCTGGGGAGGAAGAAACACTTTTGATGAGAGAATGGGTGGTCTAATCACTTATTCATCCCATTTGTGATGGAAGATGGTGGTCTCATTATTCATTGGGGGCCCCACTTTAGACCAGAACAAGTATATAACAGCACAGGTAGTGAGGGCTGCAGCATTTAACTTTTTGGCTGCTTCACCTCTGATTTTATTTGGACCAATGAACCAATTTGGGTAACTATGGATCTCTTTAGACTTTCAGATTTTAGGACTTAGAATATTTTCTGAATTTAGGGCTTGGAGTTATTTCTGAAGATAGAACTTAGAATTATTTCCAAGTGCTGGGTTTTCCCTTTCACTCTAACTTCTACTTTTATTCTTCACGTGCCTAGAAGAACTTAGTAATGCTTTAGTATAGCTTTTATATTCAAGTAATGTGCAGGAGGAGGAAAAGGGAGAGTTAACCATTAATATTTTAGTTTAATTTAATTTTGTTTTAGTTTTCAACCGCAAAGGGTAAGCAGGAGAAGATAAGGAGGAGTCATAACAATGTTAGACGTTCAAGACATTATCTTATTAGCTGAATTAATACCACCCTTGGCAATTGCAATTCTTTTAACTGATCTTATATTTTTGTTGCATTCTCTTTCCCTGTAATGACAGAAAATGTTTCTAACACTCACATAACTGCCGTGCCACCACTTACTTTTAATTTGATAATTTTCTAAGATATGAGATAGAACCTGTTTTGATACTCAATATCCAAAGGCTGGATCAGCCAAAGCATATTTGTTTAATTTACAATACCTACCAAATGTGTGAAGTGAGGACCAAGTACCTGACCAGCAGATCTTCAGTAGGGAAGCGGCGAACGTCAGTTTCGGTCTGCAAGGGCAGCAGATGCCCCACACCCAGCCCTCACAGGCCCAAGTGGACATGCCCTGTGCAAGGATGGGCTCGCGAGCCTCCGAGAGTGCTCGGGTGCCTGTCCATCCTGGCTTCCAGGACAGCCGTCATTAACACAGCGGGGGGAAATAGGCAATTCCCCCCCCCCCATGAGGGCTTGTAAAGGCCCTCTTAACACAAGTGTTCATAGGACCTTTCAGGTTCCCACTGGTGAGGGGAGGAACACACGATTTCCCCAAAGGTGGGGAAATCACGTATTCCCCCCCCATGCTAATGGCTTTGGCCACCTACCCTGGCTTTGGCCCTTTTCCCAATGGGTTGCTAGTGGCTGCCATTAGTGCGGCAGGGGAAGTGCGCACTTCCTGGAGGCTCTGGAAAGCGCACTCCCCTCCCCCCGCACCTATGGGGGCTTTAGAGGCCCCATTAGTGCCAGGTACCTTTAAGGCTCCCATCAGTGCAAGGGGAGGGTCTTTGCGGAATCATCGAAGATGGGGGAAGATGGGTGAAACGCTAGACGACTGGAGGAGGGCTCATGTTGTCCCTATTTTCAAAAGGAGAAAAATGGAGGAACATGGGAACTACAAACAAGTCAGTCAGACATCCATCCCTGGGAAACTTTTGGTGAAGGTTATACAGAAGTCAATCTGTAAGCACCTTGAAAACAATGTAGTGATTACTAGCAGCCAGTATGGATTTGTAAAAAAACAAATTCTGTCAGACTAATCTGATCTTATTTTTTGATCAGGTAACCTCCCTTGTGGACTATGGGAATGCAGTGGACATAAATATATGTTGACTTCAGCAAAGCTTTTGACAAAATGCCTGTGGCGTCACCTGCCTCTGTGATGTCTATTTCAATCTCTCCTTCGCTGCCACCACGCTATTCTTTATCCTCTAAAAGAATGAGGGAACAATAAACCTTTTAATTTTCTATTTGTGTGTGAGTGTGGGTGTGTATTTACCAACTGAAGTAACATAAACGACTGAGCAGACGTGGTTGATAAAACCAAATAAGAAAGGCATTTATTCATAAAGGTAAAGATTTTTAAAAGACACTTTAAGTTTATTCTGAGTTGTACACATTCACCTTCCTACCTCAATCTCTCAGGGAATACTAACCACCTCCACATCCTATCACCCCACTTTCCTAATACTACCCTGAAACAAGCCTCTAATAAACCCAACTCACTCCTACCCTCACTAACTCTCTCTAACTGCCAAACCTGCCTGTCTCTCACTCCCCCCTTACTCTCTCTGTCTCTCTCCATTCAAATCAACCACCCAATCAGACGATACCATTCACACTGCTCACCGTTCTAACACCCCCCTCCCACTTACTTACCATTTCCAGAAAATAAAAGAATCAGCCACACAAATCCAAACCTGAACCAAACACTTAAATATACCAATATAAAGAATAACACAAAATATCCTTTTGTCACAGTGCCCCATAACATTCTGATTACCAAACTAGTGAAAAGTGGGCTAGATGGAACAACTATTAGATGGATCCACAGCTGGCTACAGAATCGGACTCATTGGGCTTATCATTGGGGGAGTTAATGAGCGGGTTATCGCAGGGCTCAGTCTTGGGCCCAGTGCTCTTCAACATTTTTATTCCTGATTTGGATGAGGAGGTGCAGGGAATGCTTATCAAATTTGCAGATGACACAAAATTGGGTGGGATAGCTAATACCCTGGAAGACAGAAACAAACTCCAAAGTGATCTTGATAGGCTGGAGTGCTGGGTTGAAAACAACAGAATGAAATTTAATAGGGATAAATGCCAAGTTCTACACCTAGGAAAAAGAAACCAAATGCACAGTTACAAGATGGGGGATACTTGGCTCAGCAATCCCACAAGCGAGAAGGATCTTGGAATTGTTGTAGATCACAAGCTGAATATGAGCCAACAGTGTGATGTGGCTGCAAAAAAAGCAAATGCTATTTTGGGCTGCATTAATAGAAGTATAGTTTCCAAATCGTACAAGATACTGGTTCCCCTCTATTTGGCACTGGTTAGGCCTCATCTTGAGTATTGTGTCCAGTTCTGGGCACCACACTTCAAGAAGGATGCAGACAAGCTGGAGAGGATTCAGAGGAGGACAACATGGATGATCAAGGGTTTGGAAACAAAGCCCTATGTGGAGAGACTGAAAGAATTGGGCATGTTTAGCCTGGAGAAGAGAAAACTGAGGGGAGACATGATAGCACTCTGCAAGTATTTGAAAGGTTGTCACACAGAAGAGGGTCAAGATCTCTTTTCGATCATCCCAGAGTGCAGGAAACAGAATAATGGGCTCAAGTTACAGGAAGCCAGATTCCGGCTGGACATCAGGAAAAAAATTGACAATGGAACCAATGACCTAGGGAGGTTTTGGGCTCTCCCACACTAGAGGCATTGAAAAGGCAGCTGGAGAGCCATCTGTCATATATGCTTTAAGATGGATTCTTGCATTGAGCGGGGGTTGGATTCGATGGCCTTATAGGCCCCTTCCAACTCTACTATTCTATGATTTTAAACACTGCTTCAATGTGCTTTTCCATAGATTCTTGAAGCCTCCCAAGAGTAATGCTGCTACAGGAACACCTTACATTTTTCCAGAACTCCAAGAGGTAAAGAGTAGCACCTTTGTGCCAGGTTGGAAGCTTTCCTGCTTTGGAGGGGGGCATTCCATTCAGCTTTAATCAGTTTTTCAAAAGACAAAGGAAAGGGGGGCTTAAGATTAGCTGGTTTTAGCTAGGAGGCAGCCTAGCAGGTTCTTGAGTGAAAGAATATTTAAAAATCCCGTAGCTTTGGAGAGAATGGAAAGTCATCCTTATTACATCACCATTCACTGGAAGTTTCTTTCACTGAACCCAGACTATTCCCCTTCTAACTATGCTGCTGCATTGAACAAAGCAGGAGAATCTGAGTCTAAGAGATGCTCATATGAAACCCTTTTCGTGTTACAATGCTTCCCTTTAGTGGTTTGTTTAATGTCTTAAAAGGTGCCTTATGACATTCAGACCATTGGTCCATCCAGTTCAGGATCATTTACACTGAGCGGCAGCAGCTTTCCAAGGGGTCAGGCAGAGAAGGATTTTTCCCAGCCTTACTTGAATGTTCCAGGAATCAAACCCAGGACCCTTTGTATGCAAAGCATATGCTCTACTACTGAGCTATGGGCCTTACCCTGAGATGGGGAGACCTGCTGAGCCATTTGTCTTGAGGAAGAGGAATGTACATCCAAAGAGGTCTGCTGTATCTCTATTTCCTCCCCCAGGGATGTCTGAGTATGCTTGAGAATGCAAGTACTTACAGGTCTGGGAAAGGAAAGTGACTTTTGGTGGGAAAACAGATGGGTAAAAATACAGCTTCTACCCACTCTGAGGGTATCCAGAATTGTTTACACGTCCTTGTGAACACCTCTGGGGGTTGATGACCGGATCAGTCTCAGATAAGGTAGGAATGGAGTAAAGGACACGCAATCTCCATCTTCCCGTTTGGGAGGGGGGGATCTGCCATGATCCGCCTCCATTTGTTGCACTGCACAAAGCTTGATTGCTGTATTAGCATCAGAAACCGGGGGGGGGGGGGGATTAGCATCCGCTTGCCTGGACCCTACAGGCCCCACCCACCCTGTGCAAATCCCCAGAATCCTCTGAATCAGCAGGGACCAACCACTTTTCTGATTTGAATGGGAAAGGTGCTTTTTGATTGATTTGCCATTTGGGTCCAGACCAATTAATCTGAGCAACTGACCTTTCCTTTTTTCCATTCCAGTTTTGGAGCTTTTCTTGTTTTGGAGCCATCTTGTGACAAAAGAAGAAAAAGCCAACAGAAGGAGAAAGAAACAAAAGCGCTTTCGCTCTCTTTTTGGTTTGTTTGTTTATTTATTTGTTTGTTTGTTTAAGCAGAGAACAGAAAAACTGGAAAAGGAAAGAACATAAACTCCAAGGTATATAGAAATAAGGAATAGGGAAAGAAAAAAAATAGTAAGAACTTCTCCCGTACAATCCGCCCCGTACACCTAGGTCCTCTGGGAAGAACTTACTCAAGTCAGCCAGAACTCGGCTGGAGAGTGTTACCCAGAGGACCTTCTCTTCCATCGCTCCCAGACTATGGAATGGTCTGCCGGAGGAGATTAGACAAATTAGCAGTCTTCATGAATTTAAGAGAGTCATGAAGACTGCTCTCTTCCGGCAGGCCTATCCAGATGAATTTTAAGATGTTTTAATGATGCATTTTCTCTTGTTTTTTAATTTTTTTAACTGTTTGTGATTTTTGTATTTTACATTGTATTCCCCGCCTCGATCCGAAGGGAGAGCGGGTTATAAATAAATATTATTATTATTATTATTGTTGTTGTTGTTGAAAGAGAAACCAGAACCAGAATCGAACTGGCTGAGAGGAGCCACACAGATCGGGATCAAGACAAAAAGCCTAGCCACATGTTCCTTGCCTGTCCTGGGCAGTGGAAGGATGGATGTCTCCTCGCACTGCATGGGAATAGTTCAGCGCCTGCACAGACCAACCTTCAACACCTTGTAGAGTAAGTAACACAGCATTATATTGGGAGGCCAACCCCCAGCCCTCAGGATGCATGCTCCTGGGAGTGTGCACCCCTGCCTTCCTGCTCAGTTCCGAATGGCAAGTAGCCCAGTATAGTTCAGGAATTTAGATTCTTTTCACAAATGCTATGGAGGAGACTATGGCTCTACCAGAACAAACATTACATTTTCTTGGGTTCAGCAAGACATCAGTTCATAGCAGAGTTTGACGTGGAACCACTCAGAGAACATCTGGATGAAGACAAGTTGGCCCTTGTAACCAATAGAAATGAGGTTCTAGCCAGAACCTAGCTGGTCTACCAAATAAAAAGCCAGTGCCATTCACACAATCCAGTGCATGCAAGGCATGTTTCAAACCTGATGAGAGAAACATGTAGAGCACAGGAAGGTCAATTTCCGTATTGAGACTAAATTTGGCAAAAAAGGCAGTCAAGCCTTATCTCTAAAGGGTTAAGGATTGAAGGATGTGGAGTTCACTGGAAAGATGTTAGAGCATGTAATAAAACAGGCCATTTGTAAGCCACTTGAAGGCAACGCTGTGATTGCTAAGAGTCAGCATCCTTTGCCAAAAATAGGTCATGTGAGACAAATCTCAATTTCAGCAAAGCTTTTAACAAGGTTCCACATGATATCCTCATTGACAGCTGTTCAAGTTTGGCTTGGATGGCACTACAATAAGGTGGGTTCACAATTGGCTGGCTAACCATACTCAGAGAGTCAGCATGAATGGCTCTACATTGAGTTGGTGAGCAGTAGCCAGCGGGGTACCACAGGGCCCTTATTCATCTCTACTTGGCATTAATGAGACCAATTCACTACCCAATCTAGTTGCCTAGCAGGATTGTAAAGTTATTGATGTTATGTAAAAGTAAGGCTATAATAAAAGTGGTAAAATGGCATCAAACAATCTAAAGAAGGTGCTAACCTTTCTAGTGCTGCTGAGGGTAAAAAGCACGTTATGCTTAAATCAGGACTCTTCCTTGAAAACAAAAGAGAGACGACGAAACAGATTCCTCAGTAACCACTTGGAAACTCACCCACCCTTTTTGAGTACATACCATTTCAGAAAAGTCCGAAGGGGTGACAGCTGAATCTGGGCCTTCTGTCGTCGTCTGAGAGCTCTCACTCATTGGAGAAGATGCCCGAGTGTCATGGTTCAAGTCTACAGTAGGGTCTGACTGGACAGCACTGGTTTGGCTGGAGCTTCTACTAAGGACATCAGCATCAGCATCTCTTTTGTTCGTCGAACTTGTCAAATCACAACTTGTCAGGTCTGACTCTGATTGCAACATATGCTGAGACCGTGGTTGCTCAGTTATGATGTCACACCCTGAGGAATCAGCTGCTGAACTGATAGCTTTTGATAGGCTTGATGAAGACGCTAATTCACTGGTCAACTCAGTTTTCATAGAGGCTACAAAAAATGCAAGACAAGTCTGTAAAAATGCAGGAACACAGTTTAATACTCTTTACCTACCAGATGAAATGATAGTAAGTTAAGTGTCTTAGGGTCTGTTCACAATTAGCCATGGTTAGGCTGCTAATGCTTTTGCAGCAAATGGTTAGTGAGTGTGTTTAAGCTGTGGTTATATAGCCAGCATGGTTAGGAATAGTTCACATGACATGCTAAGCCACAATTTTTAGCTCAAAATGCTTAACCACCATAGCTTAGTGTGTTGTCTGAACATGGCCATAGAGTAACTTACTGACAGGAGCGTATCCCTACCTATTTTTCAAAGCATCATCTAAAAAGCCTTTCACTACCATTCATCCCTAATTATTGGCTCCCCATAGTTTAACACATTACAGCGTGTGCTCAGAGCTTTTGATACAAAAGCTTCTTTCCAGAAACTTTCAATATATTTACATTTATGTTTTAAAACTACCATAAAGAAAAGCTAAAATGAAAATACTTAGAACTGTTGTCTTACCAATAATCACAATGAATTGAATAGCTAGCGAACACAACTTAGATAACATTTGAACATCCTTATGATACACAAGTCTGCAAGGTATTAGCAACATCAATGGTAAACCTTGCTATCTTCCTAGACTTAATTAGAACAGACCTTCACCAATAAATCCAGAATGTCTGTTTCTTCCTTCAAGAGGAAGAGAGCAGCCAGCAGAGGAATTTTGAAAAGGAGCAGATTCCAAGGTGGGAAATCCTAAACCAAACAACCCTCTTGATGCTGACTCATCCTTCTATGGCAGACATGGGAAACCTCTAGCCTGTGAAAGAATGAGTGCCCTCTGAAGACCCTTTCCCCTCCCAAAGCCCCGCCCATCGCCTGGAGGCCACCAGGGGCTTGGGAAGATGGCGAGAAGAAGGGAACACTTTTCTTGTTCTCTGACATCTGTCATTGGGGAGAGCTTCTGCACACTCAGCCAACTGGTGCTTCTGCTAGCCCCCTGGAAATCTGCTTCAGAGGGTCTCCCAACCCTCCAGAGCAGATTTTGAGGGCATGCACAGGACTGCAGTGAGGAAGAGTAATTGTCCTCCCTCCCAGTTCCAGATGTATTTTCCCATGTAATCCTCAAGGGTGGAATTTCTACAAGCATATTGTTTTTATATTATTAATTTCAAAGGTTTTTTATTATTAAGTACAAGAAAATGTTTCTATGACTGATTAAAACTGATAATGGAGTAAACAGATTTCAGTGATACTAAAACAAACAAAATAATAAGAAAATCTACCTGCAAAACCTGTGTTGCTGACTTCAGATCTTGTTTCAGAGTCATCTTCCAAACCTTCTTCTTCTCCAAGAAGTACTTTAGCTGATAATCAATGCAATTTTTTTAGCTTTTCAACTAATAGTATACACCACTACATACAAAAATTCAGTATCTCCTTGAAAAGTACTTATTGTATTTATACTGTTCAGATTAGATGCACAGGTGAAAAAAAACATTTTAAAGAAGAAAATACAACAGTCAGGATATCAAAGGGAACTTAGAAATGGACTAACAAGATAGTGGTTAATTTTAGCAACAATTTCTGCTTCGGTACAATCAGGAGGTTAAAAGAACCATAACAATACTTCAAGCAATACTAATTCATTGCCTAGCTGTATTTTAAGTTTTTTAATATAAAAATCTAGATCAGAGCCCCAGTTCCCAAAACTAGAAACGTTCAATTTTGCCGTGCCAAACAGATGATGTCTTGGTGCCTGGAGATGCTTGGATTGGAGGGAGTAGGAGAAGAAACTGCAATCCCTGTTGCTATAAATGTGGTTATGTGAATTTGGTCAAACATCATCACCACCTTCAAGAATACAGTGTTGTTAGAATTTCCTTTATATTGCCAATAATATATTATAATGAATGTATTGTAATATTATATTTTTGGCTTGGAATTTGAGATATTATCTTGAAAGTGCAACTCTTGAGTTTAAATTCTGGCTTATATTTTAGAATGCTTGGAATTTGGGGTGCTATTCCTGAATGGGGGTGACTTTTGTATTGTGGAGGGGCTGTGGATATGTGAAACTATTAGCTTTATTTTTGGTCTTGGATTTAGGGATGGTTTGTCTTTGAATCTGAGATGCTGTTCCTATGCACGCTTACCTAGGAATATACTCGATTGAATTCAATATTAAAAAAATTAAAAACTGCCGTTTTAAGACCAGAGTTAAGGCTATCTCATATTGGCTCAAGCTCCAAAACCCCATGAAATTGGGAGCTAAGGTTGATGCCTTAACAGATATTCCCCATTATCATTACTGATGTTGTGCTATATCAAAAAAATCTTTCTTACAACTTACTCTCCACATACCCACAATTTTCCTTAGTCATTCAGGCTTAAATCCACATGGGGCAGATGAAATCCCTGGGACCAGCAAAGATGTCTTGGTCCTGTATTGCCTTATGAAGCATCTGAGCCTTACTACTGGGCTAGAGAAATTCTCATGTAAGCTGTCCCATGCCAGTTTGTTGCTTTCATCAGTAGCTAATACGATGGGTTTAACAGTGAGAGGAAGCCCAATTCTATCAATAAGGCTAGCTGCTTGCCCAAACTTGCAATCTGCCCTGGCTCAAACATCCAAACGGTATGAAATGAAAGTAGAGGGTTTAGACCAAGTAGCCGCTTTCACAAGTCAGAGATTGATACTCCCGTCAAAAACAGTCAACATCGTGACACTACACGTTGAATGGCTGTTATCGGGCCATCCCGTTGCAAACCTTTTCACTCATAAGCCAGTTTGATAGCATTTACAATCCAGACTGCAAGTCTTGGTGACGATACTGGCTGTCCTTGCTTTCAACCAACATAACAGACAAATAGCCTCTGAGTCTTATGAAATTTGTCTGTTCTAGCCCTCCTTACATCGAGTGAATGTTACGCCAATTCTACTGGAGTAGGATGGACAAAAGGGCCAGTAAGACTATCTCTTGACTGACATGAAAGTCTGACATGACCTTCGGCAAAAAAGTCACATCCAGTCTAATAACAACTTCTTCTTTGTAGAAAACCAGGTAAGGTACATTTATATGGAGAGCAGCCAACTCACTCGATCTGTGTGCTGTTGTGATCGCAATCAAAAATACAACCTTCCAAGAAAGTAGTATGATATCCAAGGTTGCCATTGGTTCAAATGGTTTCGATGTTAAAGACTGTAGCACAACAGATAAACTCCATGCTGGTATGAAATACTGGACAAGGGAAGCAAGATTCTTAATGAGCTTTAGGAACCATCAGACAATAACAAGGGTAAATAGTGAAAAATCCTGGATAGAGCCATGAAAACCAGATAAAGCAACCAAATATACACATCTTGAAGGTCATTTCAGCCCTTTAGCATATAGCGGGAGCAGAAAGGTGTCAAGAGAATTGATCATGGTATGAGCATTTCAATAACTCAGAAACTAATACTGATTTCATCTATTAATTGTATATCTGTAGTAGTTCTCCTGTAAGGTAGAACCAGCATTGTACTAGCTAGCTAGAAAGAAGCTGCCTTCTTGTATAGTTGTATTACGCCTTTGCCATAATGAACTTCCTTCCATCAGCAGTTATATGCATTTTGTTTTGTTTTGTTTAATTCAAACTTCATATAGCCATAATCCAGCATTCTTATGTGGCATCCTTCCTTATCTTGACCTAGAGTCAAGATTCATCATTCCTTTGTGATATCCTGTATTATTGTAAACTTCCCCTTAATACAAGAGTTATGCTGTACAAGGTTCTTCTTATGCTGATTCTGATGTTTCCAGTTTCCTATATAAGAGTGTACCCTGTATACTAAAGGCAGTCAGAACTCTGTTCTGGCTCCAACAGCTGTTTGTTTTAATAAAGTATTTTGAAGAAAGAATCATGTTGTAAGTATACTAATTCCTGGGCATCAGCTTGTGGTCCCCACTAAATCCGGTTGCTGGGTGGGAAACTGTTCATCCCTACCTGAGAGAGGAAATACCCCAGTAGATGCTATCAATATGCATCTGTAAATGTAATCACTAATTTATCCTAATCAAAAAAGCCCACACATAGGAGGTCAATCCTCTGGCCTGACCTCTCAAGAGCCTTCTAAAATAAGAAGCCTCTTTCACTTAGCAGTTCCTTTCTCATAAGAAGAGCTTTCCAAGTTCACATATCCAGATTTGTTTCCCACCACAAAAGGTGAGCATGTCCTTTAAGGAGGCCGAACGAGGCTGGAAATCTTGAATATCCGCATATGGGGGGGGGGATCCATTTCACTGTATACAATTTTCTCATTGTTGGCTTACAGGCTGCTTGTAAAATGCAGTTGACCTCCGTACTGGATTCAGTCACAGTATCGAGATTCTCCATGCCATGGGTCTGAGCGTCTGTAAATCGAGTTGACAGATTCTGGCTTGATCCCTCGTAAGGAGTGTCGGTAACAATGGAAGTCATAGGAATTTTCCCTGTAACTTTTTCAGAAGTAGAGTAAACCAAGCCTGCCTTGGCCACCAAGGAGTGACTATGATGCAGTCTGTGTGGTCCACACACACATTTTTTGCAGTATCCTTGGAATGAGTGGGAATGGGGGAAATAGATAAAATCAAGTCCCATTCCACTCGATCTGGAACATATCCCCTAGGGATCTCTTCCCAATTCCTGCTCTCGAGCAAAACAGACGACAAACTGTGTTTTGAGGTGTTGCAAACAGGTCTGCCTCAGGAATTCCCCATTTCTGAAAAATTTGAGCCAGAACTGACAGGTTTAGCTGCCATTTGTGTAAGTTCTCCTGAACTCTGCTGAGCGCGTCTGCTAGGCACGTCTCCCGTCCGGCAATATGTAGAACTGAAAGTGAGATTCCCCTATGGATCGCCAAGTTGAAAATCTTCAATGTCATCCATGCCACCAGAGAAGCGTGGGTTCCTCTTTTTTTGTTTATATACCACAACATGGCCATGTTGTCTGTAATAACTCACATTCTGTGGCCAGTCAGGTAAGTCCCAAAAGACTGAAGAGCTTTCTTTTGATGTGAAGCAGTCTGTCTTTCCCATGCCACATTCACTGGGATCGAAGAAGACTGCAATGAACTCCCTAAATGAGCAGAATAGCATCTATTATGAGTACGTGAGATGGAGGAGGAGGTGTAAAGGGTATGCCCTGTAGCAAATTGTCCATGCAACTCCACCAACATAGAGTCCCTTGCACATAGCTCGGTATCAACACCTTGATCCTTTGAGCATTGTTAGGGACCATCCTTGCAAGTCCCGCATTTGAAGACTCACCCATTGGACAACTGTAATGGTGGATGCCATAAGCCCCAAAAGTCTCTGTACTTCAAACACAGTTGTATCGCCGTTGCTCAGAAGTTTGCCTGTGAAAGTAGAGAGGGCAACAGCTCTGTCCTGAGGAAGGTAGGGTCTCTCCATATCTGCATTGAGAACGGCTTTAATAAAAGGAATTGTTTGTGAAGGGATGAGTCTGTGTTTCTCTGTATTTACCATGAGACCCAGGGAATTCAGCAAATTGAGGGCTAGCCATGCTGCTTTTGATAGCATTTCCCTCGAAGATGCCACCAGGAGCCAATCATCTAAATATGGGTAGATTTCCACCCTCTGTAGACAAATGAATGCACAAACCACAGCCATACATCTTGCCAAAATTCTGGGGGATGTGGTTAGCCTGAACAAGAGCACTTGGAATTGAAACAGGTCAGTACCTATGATTAACCTCAAGTACTTCGGGTCAGTGTCCTGTATTGCTATATGAAAGTACGCATACTTTAAGCCTATGGAGGCAAACCATGTGCCCTTCTGAACGAGAGGCATTGTCAAAGATAGCGTGATCATCTGGAATTGATTGGTCCTGATGTAAACATTGAATCGTCTGAAGTCCTCTGTCCCTCTTCAGCACTGTGAAGTGATGGGAGAAAAACCTGTTGGTGGTACTGTAAGGAATGACTTGCTGGATAGCAGCTTTTTGTGAATCTCATACAGTGGTGAACAGTTTCAATGACATTGGCCTCTCCCAAACAAATGTCGTGAACTTGCCCAACACCCCAGGCTTCTGCTCACGAATATTTGCAAACTGACAAGACACTCAAGGCAGTGAGACTTCTTTCATTGTGAAATCACATCGAATTCAAGCATGACGGTTACATTTTTGCATACATCCACGTAAAATTGATGAAGGCCAGGCAGCTTTAGACTCTAAAGGTATGATACGATCCAGAATAGCAACCACTCGGGGGAAGACGTGTAGGGATAGACCAAGTCCTATCTGAGCAATTAGCAGATGCGAAACACGCTGACCCATTAGAAACAGGCCCAGAGCCCAAGGAAAAGCTCCAGCACAGGGGTGCATGAAGACTGGCAGGGAGAGTTACGTCTTGCACTAACCAGACCCAGTCTGCCGGAAAGCACTGGGTTGATCCACGTAAGCAAGATGCCAGGGAACGAACTTCGACCCAGGAACCCCCCTGCCTGTAGCTAAGGCTCTGAGGGAGGCTCTCTCGCAGGTCACACCCAAAACACGATCCAGAATAGCAACAGTCGACCTAGGAAACTTCCCTTTGCCCGTAACTTTGGCTCCATGAAGGGAAGCTCTCTCGCAGGCCATAGAACACACTATTCAGAGCAAACATCAGTCCAAGTCTATGAAAAGCCTCAGAGCACTTTCCATGGCACAATCCTTCGAAATTCCAAGTCCAAATAGCAACTGAGCATGTACAGAGTTGAATCCAACATCTCCAAACTGATAGAATCCAAAACACGAGGGGTTCCATGGCAAGCGTTGAACCGATGATCTCCAGCAAAGCCTTTGCTCATTCCTCTTATAGACTGGAGGCCTGGCTTCTTCCAAGCCACTTGACAGACTGGTCCTCAGACCTGCAAACTAAACTCATGTGCCGACAGGGCAGCACAGTTTCACCTCCTCTTGATGACGCCACCATGTGAGAGACAGCTTGCAAGATAGCCCCCACCTTTTCCAAACATTCTTTGTTCTCAAGGAAACTCACTGTGAGAAACAGTGACAGATGATAAGCTTACAGAGACACAAGACTTTCTCACAATTCCCCATCTTTCAACTTACAATTCACAAGGCCTCCCAGCCTTGTGATTTCCCTATGATACACCTGACATCTGACAACCAATCAAACAAAGGGAATGTCCATCTATTGGGAGAAGCTTACTGCCACATTCAACACATTTCTGAAAGGGGGTGTTAACGGCCATGCAAGCCCCCCCAACGCAATTGAAGATCGCTGAAGGAAAAATAACAAATAATTTTTTTTCTGTGAAGAACAAAATGACGAAGACAATGACGACACGAAAAAACTAAGCCTCAGCACTCTCTCAAGTTTTCTCCTTAAGAGAAAGACAGAAGCTCCTAATGAGGTGTCCTTTCAGCAAGACAGTTGAAAGAGAACTGAGGAGAAGGGCGGGAGACATGTGCAGTTGGGGGTGGCGGGTGGGTTCCCGCCAAAAATGTTTGCCTCAGCTATGGAAATTCCCTGAAACAAGCTCCGTGCAGGTGCAAAGCCAATAAGTATAATGCACAGAGACCACAAAGAAGAAATAACGATGACAAGAGATGAAGTTCCTGATCTTCTAGAAAAATTGAAAGCTAATATATCACCACACCCAGATGGTATCTATCCTAGAATTCTTAAAGGACTCCTAAGAAACTAGTAATTTTCTAACAAAAATATGTAACATGTCCCTAAGTTCAGCCTCTGTACTAGAGGACTGGAGAATGGCCACTGCAATTCTTATTTTTAAAAAGGGATCCAGGGGAGATCCAGACAATTACAGACCAGTTAATTTAATGTCTGTTCTGGGTAAACTGGCTGAAATTAGTAAGCATACAGAAGGATAAGCCCTGCTGAAAAAGAATCAACATTGCTTCCAGCCATGCACTACCAATATTATACAAATCTGTTGTGCAAGCACACTTCGAATACCATGTATAGCAGAGATCCACAACCTCTTTGAAGGCATGGCTGCATCTGGGAATTTGAGATACTGCCTGGCCTCCAAGGGAAGGGAATTCCAAAAGGGCCACCATACTAAGGTCTCTTCTCCTGGTAGACTCCAGTCACACCATAAGTCCATGTGGAACCACCGAGAGCACGCCCTCCAACAACCTCAGTGACTGGGCAGGTTGGTTAGGGAGAAAGCGCTCTCTCAGGTATCCTGGTCCCAAGTTGTTTAGGCTTTGTATGCTAGCATCAAAACCTTAAACCTAGCCTAGTAGCAAATAAGCAGCCAGTGCAGTTCCCTCAGCAAAGAAGTTACACGCTGAAAAGGGGCAGCTCCTGTCTTAAGGGGAGCCCCATATAGAGTGCATTGCAGTAATCCAGTCATGAGGTTACTAACGCCTGTACAACTGTGGCCAACCTATCCCTGTCCAGAAGAGGTCACAGTTGATAAGCCAGCTGAAGCTGGTGAAAGGCACTCCCAGCCACCATGGCCACTTGGGCATCCAGCAGCAATTATGGATTTAGGAGAAATCCCAAACGACGAACCTGATCTTTCAAATGGAGGCAATGATCCTATCTCCCGAAATCAGGAACCATTTGCCCACAGGGCTTCCATCTTGCTAGGATTCAGCTTCAATTTATTGGCCCTCAACCGGCACTGATCCAGGACTTGCACAGTCTCACCTGATTCAGATGTCACAGGGAACTAGAGCTGTGTGTCATCGGTGTATTGATGACACTTGGCTCCAAATCCTCTAACGACCGCTCCCAACGGCTTCATGTAGATGTTAAGCAACATTAGGGACAAGATGCCATGAAGCTGATTGGTGGGAGAATCAGGACAGATAAAAGGAAGGACTTCACACCACATTAAACTATGGAAGATGTAGTGATGGCCACCAATTTGGACGGCTTTAAAAGGGGATTAGACAAATCCCTGGGGGATAAATCTATTAATCCCTAGTCGTCATATCAGCTATATACTACCTCCAATACCACCATAGGTGGTATGTCTATGTATACCAGTTGCTGGGAAACGTGAGCGGGAGGGTGTTTTTGCACTCATGTCCTACTTGGGGGTTCCCATAGGCATTTGGACGGCCATTGTGTGAGCAGAATGCTAGACTAGATGGACTCCTGATTTGATCCAGCGCAGCTGTTATATCCTTCAAAGGCATTATGAGATCCAACTAAAATTAATTTGTACAGAAGGATATAAAAAAATAGAGAGAAGCCGTCTTAAGAATGTCTTATTGGATATTTTATGGCATCAGTGTCCTTATCATAACAGTGAGGACTTTAAGTGACTTGTCCTAGAATAACACTATTACCCAACTGTGGATTTTGAATCTTTTTCTCATGGACCAGCATGACTACTTTTGTTTTCTCTACATATACAAAATGTACAACCACACACAAAATGTGTAGTTCTGTGGGTGGGGGGTGGGGGTGGGGTGTAATTCCAATATGCTATTCCTGCAGTTTAAATCTCAAGTCATGAAAACATTGTATTCGGGTGACATAAAAAGTGACTGATAACACTGTGAAAATCTGAGTATTCAAGGCTCCTGTAGAAACTTAATTCCTAATCAAGCCTTTCCCTTTTTCCTCTCATTGCCAAAGACACTTTCAACAGACATCACAGCCAGAGTATTCACCAATGGATAGCAACACTGGACTACACTGCAAAGTTAACAAACACTATTCTGCCCACCACCGTTTGTGACTAAAAATTAGAATATTATAGTCACTATTTTTTGTCATTGCAATTTATAGAAACATAGAAAAGTAGAGTTGGAAGGGGTCTATAAGGCCATCAAGTCCAACCCCCTACTCAATGTAGATCCACCTTAATCCATTTTAAAGCATACCTGACAGATGGCTGTCCAGCTGCATCTTGAAGGCCTCTAGTGTGGGAGAGCCCTTGACCTCCCTAGGTCATTGGTACCATTGTCGTACTGCTCTAACGGTCAGAAAGTCTTTCCTGATGTCCAGCCGGAATCTGGCTTCCTGACACTTGAGGAGCCCATGATTCCATGTCTTCCTGCACTCTGGGATGATCAAGAAGAGATCAGCATTTCTGATGTCATTCCTGCACTTCTGTGCTACCTGACTGTACACTTCTTTTGTGGCCTGGCCTTCCTTCCACTTCCTATATGTATCCTTTTTTGTTTTCAGGTCGTCTCTAAGCTTTTTGTGGAGACACATTGGTTTCTTCTGTTGTCTTCTATATTTTTTCCTTGTGGAGATTATTTGTAATTGTGCCTTTAAAATTTCCTTGGACTACTTTTCTCATTAGGGACACTTGCCATGGGACCTTACTTATCATTGTTCTGAGTTTATTAAAATCAGTTTGCCTAAAATCAAGAGTAAACATTTGGCTACACTCAGTTTTTGCTTCCTTTAAAATCAAGAACTCAAGTATGATGTGGTCACTTTCCCCCAGAGTTCCCATAACTGCCACTTTATCCACAAAGTCCTCCCTGTTGGTCAGTATCAAGCCAGGAAAGGATCAATATCCAAGGAAGTAGAAACTCAAGTGATGTAGATGTAACAAGATGGCTTGTTCAGACTGAGGAACAAGTCCTGGAGCTAGGATGTTATAAGGCCTGGTAGACAGGGTTTGGGTTTGGGTTTAGATGAATGCTCAAAAGTAGGCATGAACTTCAGCCTTTAATCATCATCATCATCTCTTTCTCGCTCGTGGCAGTTTTTCTAGACAGACATGACGGGCTGTGCCAGGTCATGCTGTCTTTTACAGATTCAGGAATTTCCTGACAATTGACGATCTTTGCCGAGATCGATGCGCTCGGCGTCGATGGTCCTCACCCCGACGAATGGGCTGTTGCGGTTCCGGCGGTAACGAGCGCTCGGTATCGGAGGCGATAAGGATCGGCCCCGGAGACGGCAACGAGCGCGAAGGCGACAGTGGCTGTTGCAACTGAACTATCGGAGTCGGAGGAGTACGCAGCGAAGACAACACCGAAGGAGTGCGCCCCTTCGATGCCGACGGTACTGGAGAGAGCTCCGGACGCAGGGACGACTGCGATGCGGAACCTATTGATGCCGTGCGTTGCCTCGATACCGAGGACTGCGTCGGTAGCGAGGCGGACTTGTGTACCATCGCTACAACTTTGACCGTCGAAGAAGACGGTACCGACGCCGGACGCTCCATCGACTTTTTCGCTACCGATGGTTTTGAAGATGGGCGCGTCTTAGCTTTTGCAGGAGCTGCTTTCGAAGACTTCGATTTTTTTGTCCTCTTAACAGGAGGAGGAGATGAAGAGGGTGAAAATCCCGATAAAGATGCCGGCTGTCCACTGCGAACATGAGACGAAGCCGGAGATGCTGGGGTCGAGAGGTCTCGACTCTCCCCAGAAACAGGCTCCTGCATTGCCGCCCGTCGAGGCTGATCCACCGCTGAGAGAGCTTTAGACCATAAAAGGCTGCGAAGCCGGTCTGCTCGATTTCTCCTCGTCTGCCTCGAAAAACGCATACAGTGTGCGCAAGAGTCAACGATGTGGGTCTCCCCCAGGCAGAAAAGGCAGAGCGAATGGCCGTCAGTGAGGGCAATTTTAGCCCTACACCGGGAGCACCTCCTGAAGAGCGCGGACTGCGCCATAAGATGGTGGCTTTAGAAATAAAATCACTCTTCCAGGAGCAAAACCAACTAATTATTTCCACTAAAATATTAATATTATTTTTTTTTTTTTTTTTTTAACTAACTAACTATAACTATAGAAACACAACTCTATCTAACTAATAACTAAATAATCTATAAGTATTCTTCTGTCTTACAGGTCAAGGATTGACGAGGAAGTCTCCCGCGAGGCTAACAGCGAAGCGGTCGAAGAAGAACTGAGGTAAGTTAGAGCGGGAACCCTGAGCATGCGCGGTGGATGGTGGGGGAGGGGTTCCCGCCAAAAACTCTATCTAGCTATTGAAGTTTCCCGGAAGTAGGCTCGGCGTCGGCGCGAGCCCATATGTGTGATGCACAGAGACCACGAAGAAGAACTGAAGGTTTTCGATATAGTTTTTTGATGTGATGCTGGTGACTGCTGTGACTAATGGAATAATTGTGACCTTTTCCTGTTGTCATAGTTCTATTATAGTTACAATATTTATATACCACTCAATTATCTAACACAGATTCCAGAGCGGTGGACATAGATTTAAACAATAAAAGAAAGAATTTGAGTATTAAACAGCCTAGTGTTGGCGCCTGCATAACCTCCAGGGGCAGAGAGTTTCACAGAGATGAGGCCACTAAACTAAAGGCTCTTCTCCTGGCAGATTCCAATCAGGCTAAAGGTCTCTGTGGAACCACCAGGAGCATGCCCTGCAACAACTTCAGTGATTGGGCAGGTTGGGAAGGGAGAAGGCACTCTCTCAGATAGCTGCTGCGTTTTGCACTAGCTCCAGCTTCCAGAGCAGTCTTAAGGGGGGCCCCACATGGAGCGCATTGCAGTAATCCACTCTTGAGGTTATTAATGCCTGTACCACCGTGGCCAAGCTATCCCTGTCCAGAAGAGACTGTAGCTGGCGAGCCAGCCAAAGTTGGTAAAAGGCACTCCAAGCCACTGTGGCCACTTGGGCCTCCAGCGACAATGATGGATCTAGGAGTCCCCCAAACTATGAACCTGATCTTTCAGAGGGAGTGCAACTCCATCCAGATCAGGCAATGAGCCTATTTCCCGGACTAGGGAACCACTCACCCACAGGGCTTCCGTCTTCTAGCCAGGATTCAGCTTCAGTTGATTGGCCCTCATCCAGCCCATTCCTAAGTTTAGGCACTGATCTAGGATTTTGCTCCAAATCCCCTAATGACCACCCACAAAGGCTTCATATAGATGTTAAACAACATTGGGGACAAGATGGTGCCCTGTGGTACCCCATAGCTTAATTGCCAAGGGGCCGAGAACTGATCACCCAATGTTATTCTCTGAAACTGACCCTGCAGTTGGGACCTGAACCACAGTGCCTGAACACAGTGCCTCCAATGCCCATTCCATGGAGTTGATCGAGGAGGATACCATGGCTGATAATGGTATCTCAATAAAAGTCATCCATTAAGGCAACCAAGGTTGATTCAGTCCCGTAACCAGGTTGAAACCCAGATTGAAATGGGTGTAGATAATGAGTGTCCTCCAAGAATGCCTGCAGTTGTTCTGCCACGACCTTCTCCAATACCTTCCCTAAGAATGGTACCTTCAGGCTTCTTGCAGCAGGGGAATGGTGATTTTTGAGGGGGAGTTGCAGTCTTGGATGGGAGGTTTAGCCCCCCCCACACACACACAAATCCTCCCACTGCCATTATGCTCAAACGAACAGGGCTTCTGTAAAGCCTGACTGCAGCATGGGAAAATGCTTTTTGAGGTGGGTCACAGTGTTTGGGAGGAGTGGGTTAACCACCACCCCGGAAAATGCTGCCCTACAGAGCAATTAGGCTTTATAAAAGCCTCCATTGCTACCAATTGGGACTTTTTAAAGCCTGACTGTAACGTGAAAGAAGTGCATTATCAAGGTAGGGTCACAGTCTTGGGAGGGGAGGGTCAGCTCCTCCATCCCCCAAAATGCAAAATCCTCACTGCAATTGGCACGATTAGAGGCTTGTTGAATGTCTTAAGGCAGTGTGGCCAGGGGAGCAGTGAAACAGTTTCATCTCCAATCAACTATCAGCGATAATAATAATAATAATAATAATAATAATAATAATAATATATTTATTTATTTCTTACCCGCCTCTCCCTCTGGATCAAGGCAGGGAACAACAATAAATATAAATACAAAGATCATAAAATAGATAAAACATAAAAAACAAATAAAACTAATACATTATTAAAACATCTTAAAGTTCAACTAGGTAGGCCTGCCAGAAGAGATCACAACTCTCTTAAATTCAAGAAGACTGCTAAGTTGTCGAATCTCTCCTGGCAGGCCATTCCACAGTCTGGGAGCAACAGAAGAGAAGGTCCTCTGGGTAACACTCGTCAGCCTAGTTCTGGCTGACTGAAGTAAATTCTTCTCAGAGGACCTGAATGTGCTGGGCGGATTATACGGGAGAAGGCGATCCCGCAGGTAACCTGGACCCAAACCATGTAGGGCTTTAAAGGTAATAACCAACACTTTATACTTTGCCCGGAAACTAATTGGAGTGATTTTAAGACTGGTGTAATGTGGTCACCCCTAGGTGTACTGGTGACCAACCTGGCTGCCATATTTTGAACTAGTTGAAGTTTCCGGACTAGGCTGGGGTGGATGGGGACCTCCTGGAGGCCATGCTATGCTTCCTGACTGTTAGAGCAGTACAACAATGGAACCAATTACCTCGGGAAGTCATGGGCTCTCCCACACTAGAGGCATTCCAGAGGCAGCTGGGCAGCCATCTGTCAGGTATGATTTAAGATGGATTCCTGCATTGAGCAGGGGGTTGAAGTCGAAGGCCTTATAGGCCCCTTTCAACTTTACTATTCTATGATTCTATGAGGTTCCCCATCCCTGATATAGATTATTTCCTACTACTGCAGAAATAATCCAAATTATAATGTGCCTCAAATCCTGACTCTTCAGTTCAAGGAATCTAGAAGGCTCAGGTGTGCTAAGTCATATTGGGATCGTGGATGAAGGAGTCTAAGAAAAGAATATTTCTAGATTTAATGACAGAAATAGACATACTAGTATCATATTTCAAGATCTAAGTTTAAAAGTAATAAAGCCAAATAAGAGCTGAAGATAAACAAACAGTTAAAGTTCAACATTCTAGTTTAATAAATCATATATCAGCTATGTTAGTCAGAGAACATTATATACAAAGAATAGTTGAAAATATGCAGTAGATAGGCATGCATTAAGCAAAGATCACAAATGTTGAAATAAAAATGAACAAAGCAAATGTAAAGTGTAAAAAAAGTGCATTTTGTTCAAAGCATGTTATAGTTACAAGGAACATTCATATTTACACATGGCCAATTTTGAAAATAGCAAAACCCAAGGAATACAGAAAATTGTTGAAAGTTGTTATTATTTAATAATCAAAAACCACATATGATAAAAACAAGAAAACAGTAACACAGAATTCTCTTCAGTTGCAATCATACACCCACTTTTCTGAGAGTAAGCCACACTGAACTCTGTTGGGCTTACTTCTGAGTAGACATGCATAGGATTGTATTTTAAGTGAATAATTAAAAAAAGAACCAACCAAGATATACATTAATGAAAAACTATACCAAGTCAAAGAAATGAAAACAGGCAGGAAAGCATAGAGCCTGTGATTTCATTCATACACACACACACACACACAGAGAGAGAGAGAGAGAGAGAGAGAGAGAGAGAGAGAGAATAATCACCTTTTTGTTTTCTGGAAAAAATGGGACTGCATGAAGACTCCTCTCCAGCTGGAAATTACATAAAGTAACAAATCAAGACATGAATCAGACTGAATGCCAAGAAGGAATTATAGAACCCTCTGAAAATATGTTGCCTAACTTATAAAATATTTTCTGACAACACTCAGCAGCAAACCTAACTACTGAAAATTGGTTGTGTCTAACAAACATGAACAAACTAATCCAGTACCATATTTAAATATTCCAATCATAAATGAAACAAATATTTTTGAAAACGTTAGTAATTAGAGATATAAAGGCAATCTTCCAAGAGAATTGAACTCACTATTTATCCTAATCTGACTTAGTTCCAGTACAAGAACTGGTAACGATACCAACACTTAAAAAGACAACACAATTATATATTTCTGAGGCACCTTGAACACTAAGCAGATTATGCCATAATTTATTGTAGTTTTAAGGTGCCAAAGGAGTCTTTTCAATGTAGCTAGCATGGCTACCTCTGTGGGATTTAATACTTAAAAGCATCTAGAATGCTATTTTAAATCTTGTGGTTAAATATGCTTTGAAAGTTCAACTCTTGTTTTCTGTAAAAACAGAACTTTTAACTCAAACTTAACACAAACTTCCATTTTTGAAAAAGTAAAAAGATATAGTTTACCTATAAGTTCTACTATGCTGTCACTGCGATGTCTGTTGGTAGGCTCATCTTTGGATACGTTGACTTGCGTAATGCCACCAACAGTAGTCAGTGCAAGGAGGAGATTAGGAGGCGGTGTTCTAAGAAGCTGCTGTAATAGTTCCAAAGAGCCAGTCACAACATTGTGGTCCTGGTGCCGCATGTAATGTAGACTCAGTTCGTAAACCTAGAATTCAAGAAGGTCAGCAGGATTCAAAAATTTCTAGGGATGTGTCAGAATGCTTCCTACATGAAATGCAGTTTCTACCATTTCCCTTTCTAACAGCAATCCTTGTGCTGCACCCACTGCTGATTTACAGGGCAACCCCAATGTTCCACAGCAGGTTTGGGGACAATGTAGGGTACTGAAAGAGGAAAGGCAAAGTTCCAAAAGCCCAGATGAACACATGAAAAGTTGAGCATACTGTGAAATTCCATTCTGGGATATGGGAGCAGACAGACAATAGCGAATGCATCTTCTGGCTGAAGACAGAGCCAGCAAGTTCACTGTCCATTAGGGCAGGAGATTTCCCTTAACGGAACATTTTCCAGCACTTTAGGTTTCCGCAGGAATTTTTCCCATTTCATAAGTTCATTAATAAAAATCAATGAGGGCCAATTGCAAATATAGTATTATGCAAGTCTGGAAGTTTCAAAGTTTAAAATGAGTGGCTGTCAACATATGCACAGATCCTGGGACTGCTAAAATTAATTACAGTTTCAACAATTTATTTATTTATTTATTTGTAGTAGTCATTGTTGTTCTATTCAGCCTATGTAGAAAATACTCTAGGCAGCAAATACCCTGGTTTTCAGTATCTTTGTATTTTTTCTTAAATTTAAACAATGAGGTATATTTAAACCACAAGGGAGGTTACCCGATCAAAGAATGAGATCAGATTAGTCTGACAGGATTTGTTCTTGACAAATCCATGCTGGCTTTTAGTAATCATTGCATTGTTTTCAAGGTGCTTACAGATTGACTTCTTTATCATCTGCTCCTAAAATTTCCCAGGGAAGGATGTTAGACTAACTGTAGTTCCCAGGTTCCTCCTTTTTGCCCTTTTTGAAGATAGGGACAACGTTAGCCCTCCTCTAGTCGTCCGGCACTTCACCCGTCTTCCATGATTTCACAAAGATAATAGACAGTGGTTCTGCAAGTTTTTCTGCCATCTCCTTTATTACTCTAGGATGCAGTTCGCTGGGCCCTGGAGATTTGACCTCGTTCGAAGAAATTAGGTGTTCCTTGACCAGTTTATCAATCTCAAATTGCAATCCTTCTCCTTCAGCTTGTACTTCAGTTTTGCCAGGAGGGTGGTCATAGACCCACTTTTGAGAGAAGACTGAGCCAAATTAGGAATTGAGCACTTCGGCCTTTTCTTTGTCATCTGTTACCAATTTGCCATCCTCATGAAGCAGCTGAACCACCCTTTCTTTCCTCTGTCTTGTACTATTCACATATCTAAGGAAAGCCTTTTTATTGCTTTGAGCATCCCTCGCTAGCCTCAGCTCATTCTCAGCTTTAGCCTTCCTGACACCATTCCAGCACTTCTGTGCTACTTGTTTGTACTCTTCTTTTGTAGCCTGGCCTTCCTTCCACTTCCAATATGTGTCCTTTTTTGTTTTCGGATCATCTCTAAGTTTTTTGTGGAGCCACCTTGGTTTCTTCTGTTGTCTTCCATCTTTTTTCCAGTTTAACTATGTGCTGTGTGAAGAAGTACTTCCTTTTATTTGTCCTGAATCTCCCACCAATCAGCTTCATGGGTTCTAGTATTATGGCAGAGGGAGAAAAATGTCTCTCCATCCAAATTCTCCACATCACGCAGAACTTTGTACACCTGTCTCCCTCAGCCTCCTTTTTTCCAAGCTAAACAATCCCATCTACAAGACTCCCTAGAAGACCCCACACTCGTATTAAAGACCTCATATGTATATTCCAGACCCTTGACCCATGAGCATGAAGACCTTGAAGTTTTGATTCTATGCTAATTGATGCTATGGCATTATAATAATACCTCTAATTCAGACTCTGCAAGACTGGGTTTGAAGAAGATGGGGGGGGAGGAATAGCCGTCTTTACAAGTGGCTTCACCAAACGCGCTCAAGGTCACAGAGGCAGGACAATGTTGATGTCAGGTATGGGTGTTAGAACAAAAGAACTGAGTATGTTCCAATGCCCACTAGGAGAAGGAATAAAATTACTATTCTGCCTTTGACGAGAAGAAATATATAAAAGCACAGGCAGTAAAGGCTGCAGCTTCACTTTGTTCTTCCGCTGCTTCACTTCTGATCTTCTCTGGACCACTGGACCCAATTATTTGGTAACTATGGACCTCTCTAGATTCTTAATTGCAAATAATTTAATCTTTTTGTTTCTGAAGTTAGGACATAGAATATTTTTGAGGTTGAGACTTAGAATTATTGCTGAGCATGGGACTTACAATGTTTTATGACCATAGGACTTAAGCATTATTTCTTAAATTTTTTCTTTCACTCTAGCTTCTACTTTTAATGAATACTTTTCACATGCCTAGAGGAACTTAGCAATGCTTTAGCTTAGCTTTTTATATTCAAGTAATGTGCAGCAGGAAATAAAAGGGAGAGTTAATTTTGTGTATGAAGTTTTAGTTTAGCTGTAAACCACAAGTATTAAGTAGGATAAGGAGAAAACATAACAATGTTAGAAGTGAAAGCCATTATCTCGCTAGCTACATTTGTAGTGCCAGCTTTGTCAATTGCAATTCTTTTAATTAATTTCATATTTTTGTTACATTCTCCTTCCCTGTAATCACAACTTTTCTAACACTCATGTAACCACCATGCTTCTTCCATTTAATTTTGTAATATTCTAAAATAAAGCATTATATAGATTCCAATTTACAGTTTTGTCTGTGTTTATGTTTGCCAGTTTGGACTTAGCTTGGTTACCCATTGGAGTGTTTAGAACCCATTTGGTGTAGATGCTGATGTTAAACACAACCAAATTTACACTCATCAATGATTTCTCAACAAACTGGAAGGGATATCAAATGGGGTGCCGCAGGATTTGGTCCTGCGCCCTGTACTCTTCCAAAAAATTTATTAATCACTTGAAAGAAGAGGTGGGGGGAATACTTAACGAATTTGTAAAGGATACAAAATTGGATAGGATAGTCAATACCTTAGAAGGCAGAAAACTAAATATAGAAAAAAGATCCTATTTAAAAAATATATGGAATGGATTCTAAAGCTAAAAGCTTTGGTCTTGATGAGGAATTATCTTTCTTTCCTCTACTATAATAATAGTAATAAAAAAAAATGGTGACATTCCTTTAGTTTTTCTGTGTGGTTTGCTAAGGCGTTCCTAACTAACTCCTAATCTCTCCAAAATTGCTATTACCTTAGCAAGGGACTGTCAACACCTCTGCATAGGGTATTTAATCACTACATTCAACAATAATTTTACCTGCCAGTTACTGAGTTGGCCACATATCTTTTGGAGTTCTCTGAAGGCAATTTTAAAGTTAGTAAGCATTCAAAGGCAATCACGCAGTTTGTATTAATTTTACACATTGTTTCCTATAAGTTATTCTAAGTAATTTAATTGTAAGTATTGTTTGTTTTACAGATCCTGAAAAAGGCTCCTAAACAAATAAGCGCCAAAACACGCTGGGCTTTCTAAAGAGTAATCTTTTCCGGGATCTTGAAGTCTCTCTTGGAGGATACGTGGCTTGAGAATAGTACATTATTATAAGATGAATACGAATTAGTAGTGTGATGTGCCTGAAAAAAGGCATATGTAATTTTAGCTTGCACAAACAGAAGAATAGTTTCGAAATCATGAGAAGTAATAGTTCCAGTCTACTTTATGCTGGTCAGACCTTACCTTGAATACTGTGTCTAATTCTGGACATTAGACTTTAAGAAGGATTCAGATAAATTGGAATGAGTTTAGAGAAGGGCAACCAAGATTATCAGGGGACTAGAAAGACCCCTTGGAGCCCTTATTGGTCTTTCTAACAGCATGTTGTCAGGTAACAGCATATAAATGGGCCTTCTTGGCACCCAGCTTCTAGAAAGCTCTCCCACATGCGGTTCAAGTGGTGGAAACTGTGGAGGCCTTTTGAAGATGTTATCTATTTACTCAAACATTTCCTCAGTTTTAATTGCTGTGTTTTGCTGTTCATGTAATGTTTTCATGTGTTTATTATTTCATACTGTTTTTAGATTGGGTTTTATATTGTCTTTATGTATCTTTTATGTGAACCGCTTAGAGTCTGGAACATCAACATCTGTTGAGCATCAAGAAAAAAATTCTAATGATCAGAGCAGTCAGTTAAGGGAACCAACTGCCTAGGCAGGTGATGGGCTCTCCATCACTGGAGATATTCAAGCAGAGACTGGACAGCCAACTGAATTTCTGCACTGAGCAGGGGAAGGAACTGATAGTTAGTAACTCTCTCCACTATGAATCATTCACAGCTGACTTGCCATGAAGAGAAGTAGCCCACTCTGATTTGATAAGTTTGTCATAGTCCGAAAAGGGGCTTCATGAACAGCTGGGTTTGGCTCTAAAAACAAAGAAGGCCCTCTGGATTTAGTCTAAGTTGTCGCTGGTACTGTGGGCTGTAAACATGGCTTTAGATAAAAGAAATCCTGACCACTGAAAAATCTGGTGCTAGAGGAATCCTCTAGCAGTACCTAGTCTGACCATTAAGCTAATGGGGCTGCCAAATTCCAAAGAAGGCAAACTGCGTTCAGACAGTTGGGAAGTAGGCAGTCTGGCTCTAAAGTGTGCCTTTTTCACAACCCCATGACCGATGTGTTGGAAGATTCCCTTGTGGATTTGTTTGAGTGAGCATGGCCTTTGGAGTGGGTTAAAGCATTACACTGGTGCTAGGAAGGTGCGGTCTTGGTGAACAAGCATGGCACGGTCCTCAACTTGCAAGTTGTCCTCGGAGCAGTCATGGCTGGGCTTGTCACGGGTGACAAAGCTGCTCTGGTGCTTAATGCTGCCATTGTCAAGCTTGTCTGTGATCTCCACTGGAGTCATCCCCTCTGGTGTCTCTGCAAACACCTGGTGACGCCCTTGTCAAAAGCAACTGAGGTTGATGCTCCTCATGCTGAATGAGCAAGCCCTGGAGCTGTCAAAATCAGACTGGCCACTTCATATGCCAATGTAATTGTACTAACCACCCAGGATGCCAAATGTTGTGATCATACTTGAAAGCCCTATCACTGTCCAGACTAGTACACAACCACGCAAGGGGATCTTCTAAATGACTCTGTCCTAGCCTTGTAAAAAGCTAGCGCCCTTTGTATGCCCAAAGTATGTAAAACTGACTCTGGGTCTGTCGTAGGAAAAGGAAAAAATGCTGGCAAGACAATGGCTGAATTCAGACAACACGATAGTCAATGGTGGGGTAATAATCAACTTTACAGTTGTTCATCTAGGGGGTACTCCCCACACACCATGGTAATAAATAATCAACTGTGGGGTGGATTAGGATCAGCGCTGAGTTGACTATGGCAACATCTGGATGACACGATAGTCAATACAACTGACTATTGTTTCCCTCCCCCCAGTTGCTTATTGTGTCGTCCGAATTCAGCCAATAACTTGATTTAGATGGAAATCTGAAACTACTTTTGGGAGGAAAGAAATATCAGGTCGTAACACTAGCTTTCCATTATGAAAAGTCAAACCGAGAGCACATAGTTCACTGGATCGGCGCACTGAGGTGACAGCCACCAATAAGGCTACTTTCCAGGAGAGCAGTCGTAGGCCCACTTTTGCCAGAGGTTCACATGGTTTTGCAGAGAGCATCAAGACCACCAATATACTCCTATCTGGAACTGTAGGGCAAATTGTCAGAGTCAAGTTCCTTACGCCATTCATAAATCTTTTCGCAGTCAGATGCGAGAAAACTGTGAAACCCTCAACTGGAGGGAGAAAGGACGAAATTGCTGACAAGTAACCTCTAAGTGAAGGTAACTTAAGGTCTTTCTCCAACAGTTTTAACAAAAACAGGGTTCCATCTATCTATCTATCTTAGTGAGTCAGCATCGAACCACTACTGACATTTCACATGCCGTCATGAGTAGAGTTGACAGATCTGGATGCCTCACTCAACTGTGCTGCTGTACCAATAGGGCCAGCATCTGTAGCAAACTATAATACTGATTCATAGAAGTGGAGCAAACCATGTCTGCCTGGGCCACCAAGAGTAACTTGAATGCACGTTGTTTTTTCAGTGTTAATTTTCAACAGCACATGTGTTATGAATGGAAATGGAGGGAAAGCATAAAATGAGGGGGGTGTCCATGATACAATGAAAGCATTCCGTTGGACTTGGGCCATGCCCTGCTTGGCTGCAATAATTTGGTACAACCACATTGTGTTTGGTGGCGAAGCGATCCATCTCTGGTGTGCCCCACTGTTGGAAGGTTTTCGATAGAACAGTGCTGCCCATCTCCTACTCGGTTGCCAATGTCAATTGTATAGAATGAATACAGTAGGTGAGTTAAAGTGGGGGGGGGGAGTGAGTGAATGGAATGTTGGTGTGCTGGTGACTGATCGGTGGAGAGCATGAGGTAACAATGTTTTAAATAGGAGTGTTTGTAGTCAGTTAGAGTCAGTGGGAGAGTTAGGGCTCATCTACACCTAGAGCCCTTTCGAGAGGGGGGAGGGGTGATCGCGAGGTTTTCCGTTTCTGCGATCATCGCTCACGGCACACACGAAGGAAGTTTCCCACAAGGAGAGACGTTGTGGGAGGATGTGTGCACCGTGACGGCAGTTTTGCTTGTGGAGCGGGAGGAGTGGGAGGGACTACACAGATGATGGGGGCTATGGGCCTTTTTTTATGAATTGGCAGGGATGCGCAGGAACGCAAAATCAGAGCTACACATGGGGGGAAACGAAGTCCAGCGATTTTGCGATGCTGCACAAAGATATGTTTGTGTTAAAAAATACACAGCCCTGACACCAAGACACGCTGATAACCAATCAAACCATGTGCCCAAAATGGGAAACGCCAACTCCCACACACGTCCAAAACTACTGGACACACCTCTGACAGTGGTTTGGCAGTTTGACGAGCTGGGAGCTTGCACCAAACAGCAACAGCTTTGGGAAGGGGGGACACACCAGCTGCGGACGTCGGGATTGTAATGAGAGAGCAGGAAAAGCCATAAAAAATTCAGTCAGCGATATTCCTGAATAACTGAGGGGTCGTCCCGAGATCACTGTGGGAGTAGGTGAACATCATGTGGCCCGGTAAGGATGACCTCAATATTAATCAGGAATAAAAGGTTGGTGTAGATTTTAGAGAGTGCAGGGACAAGTTGTTTTTTTATTATTATTTTGGGGCAAGAGATTGAGGGAGAAGTTAAGAATAGAAAAGAAACAATAACGTCAGTGCTTTATTGAACATACACAAGTACAGCTTATCTACTGTTTTAAAGTGTAATTAATAATAATTTATTTCATTAATCAATGCTCAGTGTGGTATCTATCATTCAAGATAGTCAATATGAGACAAAAGGTATATTGTTGGAAACATATGGTGAAAGCGGTATTGAGAGTGGTCAAATCCTGGTAGGAAAAGCAGTATTTCTTTTATCTGGGCTTAAAGGTGTATAAGGGACAAGGTTTGAAGTGAAAGGATAAACCCTTTCTTATACACTGCAATATAAACTTAGCCTCAGGGAGGGGATCTCAAGGAGACAGGGACGACATATGCATCTGCCCATAACCTCCTGTTCGAAAGTTCTGAGTGCCTTCTGTAGGACCTGGAGTTTGATTATATTGAGATTCTGTTTCCTGACTCCTAGCTGAGCAGAGAAGAGAAGAAGCTTCCCCAGCTGGACTAGAAGGAACATAAGGAAGCAAGCTCCCAGAGAGCGAGTGATCAGAGCAAGTGAACAAGGAGAGTAAACAAGAGTTTGTCAGGGGGAGTTTGGCAGGGGAGGCCAAGGGGGAGGTCCCTATCGAAACTTTTTTTGTTCTTGTAACACAGACCCATATAATACAGGACTCTGTTGTAAACCTTCAGGGAAGACAGGACAAAGCATAGGCTATTCCAGTACAGTCAGAAATGCAGAAACAAAAAGGGACTATGGACGACAAGGATTCTCCAGTGTTGGCGACCTGCAAGGTGTGTGCAATGCTTGTGTTCCTACCTGAGATCAGCATGGCCTACAAGTGCAACAAGTGCAAGCTGGTTGCACCACTAGACGAAAGCGACAGGTGTCCACCCTCTAAGAGAAGACGAAGAGTTCTTAGAACAGAACGGTGGAACTGCAACAGCAACAAGAAGCACAAGAAATGGAAGAGCAACAGCAAGTTGAAGCAAAAGTGGTGAATTCCGAGATGAGGAAAGCCAATGAAGAGGAAACCCTCTAAACAAGGGTGACAGTTAGGAGCAGAAGAACTAGAAGACACTCTGCACCCGTGGAACCAGTAGAGCTATGAAACCACTTACAGCTACTGCAGGATGAGACTAGAGGGCAGCCTGCAGAGGAAGAATGACAGGGGACCCCACCCAGTAGTGAGCAAGAGGCAGAAGGCCAGTCAAGCAGGGGCAACAATACCAAGGCCTACAACAAGAAGAAAAGAGTAATCATTATGGGAGACTCCCTGCTGCATGGGATTGAAACCAAAGTATGTCGTGAAGACCCATGGACTCACCAGGTAGGTTGTCAGTATGACTGAGACCTGGTAGAATTATTGCCATGAGTGGAATATAGCAATTCAAGGATATCACTTGCTCAAAATGAACAGAAGCCAAAGAAAGTAGTGGCAGCATATGTAAGAAATTTAGACATCTCCACAGAAATACAAGAAAATAAATATAGTGGTCGTGCTGACAGCATCTAGGTTAAAATGAATTGAGGAAGAAATAAAAACAATACTGTGGATGCAGTCTACTATCGACCCATGGACTCGCCAGGTATGCTGTCTCCCTGGAGCACAGATTAGAGATGTGACTGAAGGGTTGCCAAAGCTCATAAAGCCCACTGACCCATATCCTTTTCTTCTAATCCATGTGGGAACAAATGATACTGCCAAATGGAGCTATGAAGAAATCTTGTCAGACGTTGAAGCTCTGGGAAGAAAACTCAAGAACTTTACCGCCCAGATAGTTTTGTCAGGAAAAGGAATAGAAAGGGAAAGAAAAATACTCCACGTGAACGACTGGCTACGAAGGTGGTACCGACATGAGAGATTCGGATTCTGGGACCAGGGGCTACGCTACTTGGAAGATGAACTGTTGGCAAGGACAGGTTACACCTCACAAGGGCTGGGAAGAATGTGTTCGGCCACAGTATGAAGAACTTCATCAGGAAGGCTTTAAACTGAATCCTACAGGGGAGGGAGATGTAAACCTGGAGACAACAATGGACGAAGGAAGGCCAGCCTACAAAAGAAGAGTACAGACAGGTAGCACAAAAGTGCAGGAATTGCATCAGGAAGTCTAAAGCTGAAAATGAGCTGAGGCTAGCAAGGAATGCTAAAAGCAACAAAAAAAGCTTTCTTCAGGTACGTGCATAGAACAAAGAGAGGAAAGGTATGGTGGTTAAACTGCTTAATGAGGAGAGCAAATTGATAACAGATGACAAACGCTGAAGTGCTTAATTCCTACATTGGCTCAGTCTTCTCCTAAAAGCGGGTCTATGACACCCCCTCCCCTGGCAAAACTGTAGTACAAGCTCAAGGGGCAGGATTATAGTTTGAGATCGATAAACAAATGGTCAAGGAACAACTAATTTCTTTGAATGAGTTCAAACCTCCAGGGCCCAATGAATTGCATCCTGGAGTAATAAAGGTTCTGGCAGAAGAACTCCCAGAACCACTGTCTATTATCTTTGCGACGAAATCATGGAAGACGGGTGAAGTGCAGGACGACTGGAGGAGGGCTAATGCTGTCTCTATGTTCAAAAAGGGCAAAAAGGAGGAACCCGGGAACTACAGACGAGATAGTTTGACATCCATCCCTGGGAAAATTTTGGAGCAGATTACAAAGAAGTCAATCTGTAAGCACCTTAAAAACAATGCAGTGGTTACTAGAAGCCAGCATGAATTTGTCAAGAACAAATCTTGCCAGACTAATCTGATCTCATTCTTTGATTGAGTCAGGAATGCTTTAAGGTAGATTCCTGCATTGAGAAGGGGATGGACTCAATGCCTTATAGGCTCCTTCCAACTCTACTATTCTATGATGTGGTCAGTCGCAACCATTGATGTCCATGAACCATACACCATTAGGTGAGCAAAATGTTCTCCCTCGTCCTGTACGATGTCCACAATTATAGAAGTTGGAACTGGATGTTTAAAAAGGAACTCAGCATCTGCTTCTTGCACTTTATACTTTCCCTCCAGCCAGTTTGACACGGGTGGCATGGATGAGGTTGTTTTCCAGTATTGTTTTACAATTCACAACATCGGGATCGATACAGGGTGAAATGTGTCGGTAGTGACTGAATAAAAAACCAAGTCTTGCAAAGTTGGTGCCAATTGCTTCACTGTGATACCCAGTGATCGGTATGGAGCTGGCCTCGAAGGCCATCAGTATGGAGAAGTCTCAGGGCTGTGTAGTGCTTTCACTCAAATCCTCAGGCCCTTTAACATACTTTCTCTTCTTTTCGTCTGCAGCCAAGGGTGTTCAGAGCTTTGTAGCTTTAGCCTTCTTTGTCAGCTTTTCTCTACTGAGAGCACAAGAGATCTGCCTGGTGTCGGAGGCTGATCTGGCTGACTCTCATCCTCATAGACACTTGCAGGGACCTGTCTCCCATAATAATATCACGAGGAGCTGTTTGAGACTGCTGCACTGGCTGATCCACAGCTTGGAGAGCCTTACTCCACAAAATGGCCTTGAATCTGTCAGATCTACTTCACTGTGTTTGCTTGGAGAATCCCTGACAAAGGTGGCAAGACTCAATGATGGGTCCTCCTCCTAAACAAAGGAAATGGCCATCTGACTGGGGTAGTTTACTTCCACACTTGGAACAATTTCTTAAAGGGCCATGTGTCCTTTCGGGTGATATACACAAATATAAATGAAAGCAAGAAGTAACAAGAATAAGAAAAGAGAGAAATCGAATAAAACACCTCTATTAATTAATCTTTTTAGCAAATGTTCATGAGAAGCTCCCAAATGAGGTTGCCACAATGGTGAATGAAAGAAAACAGAGGGAATAGGCGGGAACCCATTAGGACATGTGCAGTGGACAGTGGGAGAAGGGTTTCTGACTAAAATGCTTCAGCTATATATAGAAGTTTCCCAAAGAAAGGCTCTGCACAGGCACCGAGCCCATATATGTGACGCACATAGAACCCATGAAGAAGAACTTTGGATTGCTAAGGACTTGCCATAAGAAGTACTGTGAGGCTTTTCATAGCCTTTGAACTCTTGTTTTGCTGTAGATTGTGTCTTTGTTGTTAGCCCAAAATCCTGTGAAGCTGAATGATTTCCCCCCCCCCCTCTTTTTTATTGTGAATAGTAACAAAACAGAACAAAAAAAATTGTGGAAAAGAAAGATACATTACATATATAGGAATATCATCATTTTTTTCCATCAGATATACTATTCGTTTTAAAAAAGGGGGGAGTTATGCTTAGGTTTCAAGAAAAGCTGACCAAATATCCATGTACTTGTCCACTTGCAAGTCGCACCTATGTAAAACCCCTTCAAATGTTGATAGCGTTGTTAAGTCCTCGGTCCACTGCATTAGGGGAGGTGAGCATTTATTCTTCCAACGTGATAAGGCCTCTGAAAATCCATTTTTGCTGACCATGTGTTAACTTCCAACAAGCCAGTAGGAAGTTTAGAAGGATGTGCACATCGTTCCATATTTAAGATAGTTTCCTTACAAAGTTTATCCTTATTATATCCTCCTCCCAAAGGGGAGCGACTACTGGGAATTGCCAAAACATATGAATTAAAGAAGCATTAGGTGCATTACATCTCCAACAGTTATGCAAGTTAGACAGACCCTTATTGAAAAGGCGTTGTGGAGTCCAATAAACCCCAAACAAGCTTCAGATACAGACACTAGGGCAACAATCCATTGATTAGGCAAAATAGGGCACTCCAATTATCTATTCCAATCCTGTCTTAAACCATGGGTATCATATTTATTTACTACAACTAAATGCTTATATATATGGGTCATGGGTCAATGTTTCTGCTCAGCTGCTATAAGTGTTTCTAACAATAATGGAGGATCTGAAGCTGTGAAAGCAGCCGGATCAAACCTAGATTCCAGTAAGTGTTGCAACCACAAGTATTGCCATTCAGCCATAGTACGCAACTTATATTTAACCTGTAAATCAGAAAATGACAAAAAAACCGTCGTCTGGGCCTATTAATTGATTCAAACTAAAAGTCATCCATCCTCGTCCTCCACAAGAATGATTTCTTTCTGATTCTGGATTTCCTCATGAAGTCAATTTTGCGTAAGAGAATGGATCGAACTGTAATTGACAAGATACTATACGCCATACCTCTCTAGCAAGTTTGTAAGAAGGGGAAAGCTGAATTTGATCTTGACTCTTGGACTTTTCCCTGTCTGGAGTAGAGTTATCCAGGCGCAAGCTATGACACAGAACTCTCCACACAGACTTACTTAGAATAGGCCTCACCTATGTACTGCAGAGATCCCAATGAAGGTTCAAGGTTGGATGAAGTCTCTCTGTTGTGTAGATTTGTTTGGGCCTTTTCTAGAACACTTGCCTTTGATTGCCTAAGAAAGATGACCCTAAGAATCATTCCTGTCCTGCGTGTAGAGATTCATGTCTTTGATTGCTTGGGAATGATGACTCCAGGATTCTTTTTGGTTACTGAATGTTGTCCTCAATTGCTTGAAAAGGATGATTCCAAGAATCCTAATCTCCTTCCCCTGTGTTTTGAGCCCCAGAGATTTCAATGAGGAAACCTGTTTTATAGCTCTCTATCAAGGCTGTAGTTTTAGCTTTGGGCCATTCTGGAATTACATTGAGCCTATACCTACTATCCATCAGCTATAAGATTTCTGAAGACTGTAACCATTAAACTTTTGCTGTGAGATTTCCTACAATGAAGAAGTCTCACTGATTTGGGTGTTCTGGATCAGTTTGCCAGTGTGTGTGTGCTGGAAAGAACAGGAAACCTGACAATTTAATATGAATCAGAAAATATTACACAAAAACAAAGAATTGCTTAGGACATGGCCAAATCATTGTTTGCCTGTGAGTTGCATAAATCAAAATAATAAAAAGGCTAAACTAAGCACATGAAACATCAAATAAGGAGAAACAGAACAAAAGAAAGAAAGAATGAATGTCCTATACAATTGGCAGTATCCAATGGGGCAGTTCCAGCCCGCTGATTCCTTTCCAGAAGCATTGTTAATTCCACTTGCGCAAGCAGCACCTACTGCTTACACTAAAGAAATTTAGTACTTCCCAGAAGAAGCAGGAAACAGGTGGAAACGCTCATTTCTAGAAGGAGGCTGGTTGGCAGAGCAATCTTATGTGAGGTCCACTGACCCACTTCGGCCCAGAAATTAGCATTCCCACTCATTTTGGGCTGCCCCTGGAAATGCGAAGTCTCCCTTGCATAACCAGTAGGTGCTGCTTGTGGAAGAGGATCTGCAGTGCTCAGGACAATCACCAAGGACAGAAATTGGATACTGTCCAATATGACCAAAACTGTTTATCAAGTTAAAATAACTGTCAGTCTTACCTGAATAAGTTGATCCAAGGAAGGAGAAATCTCTGTTTCTTTCCGTATCACACCAAAACTACCTTTGAGACTTGTATCTTTCACCTGCTGCTGCAGCAAAGGTATCAGATACCTTAAGGTGAGCAATACACCAAGAATTAAGACACTGGGATATTCATCTTCCATGGGAAATAATAAACCTGCAAAGAAGATCACCATGGTATAAATGAGACAACACAGGTACAATTATGAAGATCAATATATTTGTAGAATCTTTTTTCTTCACTCTGGAGGTTTCCATAGACATTAGGATATTAAGCTTCTTCTACACTGGTAGGATATTTTAATTCACAAAAATCAACCTCCATAATTCAATTGGTATGCAGTGGACAACAGTCCAAGACCTTTGTCAATATATTTATGTCATAAGGTACAAAAGTTGTGGCATCTCCAAAACTGCCGATTTTATGCTGAGCATTTAGGGAGTAGCAGCTCCCCACCAGTAAGACAAGTTGCTTACCTGTAACTGTAGTTCTTCTAGTGGTCGTCTCTGCTTTCACACATATGGTCGTCTCTGCGCCTGCACTTTGGTAAGATTCCCAGTTTGTCAGGAACCCTCCCCCACCGCTGCACTGCACATGTTCTATTGGGTTCCTACCCTCCTTCAGTTCCTTGAGATCACCAATTATAGCCTCGACACCAAGGGAAAAACAACACCTGGGTATCCATATCTGTATCGACGTGGCACCAAAGTGGGGATGATGGGTGGGTTGTGTGAATGCACAGATGACCACTCGAAGAAATACAGTTACAGGTAAGCAACCTGTCTTTATTCTTCATGGTTTCTGTGCATCACACATATGGGCAATTAACAAGCTTAACACTTACTGGAAGAGGGTAGGTGTCATTGAGGCTGAAATTAAGTAGTTTGGACAACGTGGAAGCCTTGCATATATCCACCAAGGAAACTCCCTTCGCGAATGCCATAGAAGCTGCAACTCCACGAATTGAGTGTGCTCACACCTGCGCAGGATGTTCCAAATTTGACAGCTGGTAAGACAGCCAGATGGTCTGCACAATCCAATTTACTAATCGTTGTAATGAAACAGGCAGGCCCATCTTGCGACCTCCATAGCAGATAAAGAGGCACCGAGCAGACCTGAAGGATTGAGTTCTGCCTTTATAGAATGCCAGTGCTCGTCAAACATTTAGTGTATGCAGCTTCCATTCTAAATCAGTGAAGGGGGACAGAAAGAAGGTTGGTAGCATAATTGGTTGGTTCACATTAAAATCTGACACCACCTTAGGCATGAAGGATAAATCCAGCTGCAATACTGCTTTGTCCTTGTGAAAGACTAAATAAGGTAGGTCAATGCAGAGTGCTCAGAAGTCACATGCCCTCCAGGCCGAGATTACAGCAATGAGAAACACCACTTTCCAGGTAAGCAGACGAAGGTCACAAGTAGCCATTGGCTCAAAGGGTTTGGCAGTCAAAGCTCGAAGTACTACAGATAAACTCAATTGTGGAGTCACTGGTCTTACGGGGGATAACAGGTTTCTCAGTCCCCAGAGAAACTGGCGATCCAGGGTGTGCGTAAACAGCATGTAACCCTGCGATGGACCTCGATACGCAGAAAGTGCTGCAGCACAGACTCAAATATAGATAGGTGTGTTTAAGACCTCTATCAAAGTGATGGCCCAGTTCTGAAAGTGAATTTTGAAATATGATAGTGCCTTCCTCACACCCAGAAGTTCCCCCCCCCAAAAAAAAATGTAAAATGTCTTTTGACTGTTGTCCATCGACTTTGAACACAGAGAGGACTGCAATGAACCCACCAGCCCTCGAGGGAAGCATCCTTTATGAACGCTGGAGTCAGGAGGGAGGGAAACCGATGAAGGGTATGCCCTCTTGTAAGTTTGAAAAATCCCTCCACCACAGAAATGACTGGGCCACACTAATCGGGATCATAATGCAGTATCGGCGAGCGTCTAATGTCCCATCATATATCTTCACGAGCCAGCGTTGCAGTGGCCTCATTCTTAATTGGGCCCATTCCACAATGGTTAGAGTGGAGGCCATGTATCCTAATAGTGTCTGAATAACATGAGCAGTAGAGAGTCGCACAATATGTTAAAAATAATTATCCCTGAACAAAAATACAGGAGGATGAGCCTGGTAGCCCCATTGAGAGCATCTGGATTAAAATAAATGGGGCAAGGAATAAACGGAACATGATATTCTGAGTCTACTACCGACCACCATATCACGGAGACAACGGAAAAGGAACTTTTGATAAACAAACTGCCAGTGTTTCAAGGATGTGTGATGTAGTAGTGATAGGGGACTTCAGTTCCCCCTTTATCTGTTGGGAGACAAATTCTGCCAAAAGTGGCCCCTCCAAGTGGTTGATAACTTTCTCCTAAAGAAAGTGGAGGAAGGAACTAGAGGATAAGCTATCCTTGACTTGATACTAATCAATAGGGATGACTTAGTGGATGAAGTGGCAGTTAGGGAACTCTGAAGGAAACTGACCATGTCACAATTGAGTTCTTGATTTTTAAGGAACCAAAAGCTGGGTGTAGCCATATGTGTACTCTGGATTTTAGGAAAGCTGATTTAAATAAACTTAGAACTATGATGAGTAAGGTCTCATGGAAAGTGGCCTGATGAGAAAAAGAGTCCGAGATGGGTGGGAGTTTTTAAAAAAGGAAATTTTAAAGGCACAACTACATACAATTCCAAGAAGGAAAAAAGATGGAAGACAACAGAAGAAACCAATGTGGCTCCACAAAAAGCTTACAGACAACCTGAAAACAAAAAAGGACATACAGGAAGTGGAAGAAGGCCAGGCTACAAAGGAAGAGTACAGACAGGTGGCACAGAAATGTCGGAATGGCATCAGGAAGGCTAAAGCTGAGAAGGAGCCGAGGCTAGCAAGGAATGCTAAAAGCAACAAAAAAAGCTTTCTTCAGGTATGTGCATAGTAAAAGACAGAGGAAAGAAATAGTGGTTCAACTGCTTAAGGATGGCAAATTGATAACAGATGACAAAGAAAAGGCTGACGTGTTCAATTCCTACTTTGGCTCAGTCTTCTCCCAAAAGTGGGTCTGTGACCCCCCTGGAAAAGTGAAGTACAAGCTGAAGGGGCAGGATTGCAGTTTGAGCTTGATAAACAAATGGTCAAGGAACACTCAATTTCTTTGAACGAGTTCAAATCTCTAGGGCCTGATGAACTGCATCCTAGAGTAATAAAGCAGCTGGCAGAAGAACTCTCTTTGCAAAATCATGGAGGACGGGTGAAGTGCCGGATGATTGGAGGAGGGCTAATGTTGTCCCTATCTTCAAAAACGGCAAAAAGGAGGAATCTGGGAACAATAGACAAGTCAGTCCGACCTCAATCCTGGGAAAATTTTGGAGCAGATTATAAAGAAGTCAATCTGTAAGCATCTTGAGAACAACACAGTGATTACTAGAAGCCAGCACGATTTGTCAGGAACAAACCCTGCCAGACTAATCTGATCTCATTTTTTATTGGGTAACTTCCCTTGTGGACTGTGAGAATGCTGCAGACATAATGCACCTTGACTTCAGCAATAACTTTGACGAAGTGCCCCATGACATTCTGATTAACAAACTCGTGAAAAGTGGGCTAGATGGAACAACTGTTAGGGGATCCACAGTTGGCTACAGACTCAAAGAGTGCTTATCAATGGTACTTCCTCAAACTGGGGGGAGGTAATGAACAGGGTAAAGCAGGGCTCAGCCCTGGGCCAAGTGCTCTTAAACATTTTTATTAATGATTTGGACGAGGAGGTGCAGGGAATGCTTATCAAATTTGCAGATGGGATAGCTAATACCCCGGAAGACAGAAACAAACTCCAAAGTGATCTTGATAGACTGGAGAGCTGGGCTGGAAACAATAGAATGGAATGCAGTGATCTCAGTAAACTAAGGAGAGAGTCCGGAACCATGCCTAGTGGCCATGTGCAGGAAGTGACAGGGTGGGTTTCCTGCTCAAAAGGTTCAGCTCTAGAAGTTTTCCCGATAGAGGTCTGTGCAGATGCCAAACCCATGCATCCTGCATGGAGGCCAAGAGAAAGAACAGAACCTGTTGGAACTTAACAGACTCACTCAACTATAACATTAAGTACTGTGCTATACAATGACTAGTACAAATGTTTTACCCACTGTTCTTTCTTTACAAGGAACAGTACTTTTCATAAGAGAGTCATAAGTGGGCCATGGTTTGGCGCTCTGCCTGAACCAACGCATGCCAAATATAATGTGGCTAAGTTACAAATCAATTATTTTCCCAGTTTCTACTAAAGCTTGAAGCAGTATTTTTACCATCTTACCTAGCAATACATGCAGTAGCCAAGTATAAAAATACTGTGTTCTTCTTGAATGCTGACAGATGCTCACGGCTGATGCAGCTGCAGTTCGACGGATAGTAGGAGAACTTGACTTAAGGTTAGCTATGAAAGCCTTCAATAAAACCTAAAGTGAAAGAAACTTTTATCAATTGTTAATTTATCTGCAATGCACTGCAAGGTCTACGCTTAATTGGGGGGGGGGGGGGGGGTCAAGTTTGACTAAACCTTAAACTGGTATGACATTTAGACAACATTATGTAAAATGCATAAAATTAAAAACTTTCAGTAAACAAAGCTATATAAACTGTGAATGGACTAAAATTTCTCATCACTTGTAACAGAAATAGAAAGAACAGCTTTTCCTGCTCAGCACTCAATGTCCTCCTATCTATTCATCAAAGCATTTGTAGCAGCACATCGTATTTCACAACTTTTAGCCACAGTGGTAAAAAAGAATCTTGCAGTACAGTGATCTGCCAAAAGGTACTAGCATGCACCCTATTCCTCATGGTCCAGCATTTGCCCAATGGAATCTGTTACTATCAAATGCCTCCAACAAGTGGCTGCTGCATTTTCTTCTGGGTTGGAGAAGAAATCTGAAAGAATGTTTCCTTCTGACCATACTAGACCAAAAACTAAAACCAGGCAAAACAAATGCCATTGTTTCAATGTGACAAGGCACAACTTGCTGCCTAACTCGGCTCAGTTCCCCCCTTCAGGTAGCAGCATCAGTACATTATCAGACCCATACAAGAATCTGCATGGGAACTGGTGTCCTGGCTAGCACTGAACACAGAACCCATTGCCATGTTCAGCTTACACCTTATTTGGTGCTTTAGTCTCGATTAAAAGACTATATGACAGAATTTGACAGGGAAATGTGCAATGCATTCATGTATCAAAGTTGGAAATGGTATTGCCGGCTTTCATGAACATTTGTGAAAATAGGACTGGTAGTGATGTTTGTGTACATACAAATAAAGAGTTATATCTTGTTTGTTTACTGGATGTATTTGCATGTAGCCATTGCTTAGACCTCCATCACACCTAATTTCCCCCCCGTTTTGCCTCCGTGTTTTTTTTTTACCTCTGATGCAGAAGCGTGTCAAGCTTATGATCCCTTTCAGCTGAATAACTGCTCTTTCGCTCCTTCACTCGTTTGCTCTTCCACTCCACGCCAGCCCTCCCTTCTCTTTCACCCTCCAGTCAGGTCCTGTCAGATGAGTACTTCAACTAAACTGCCTTTCCAGCAGGCAAAAATGGAAGGACTGTTTAGTCTGGCTCTTTGGGGGCACTGAGGGAGTATAATCCTGTCTCTACAGAGATTCAGGCGTTGTATGATTTTAAAAAAATGCCTTCAAGCCTGGGATGCAAGGTTTGGGTTTTATAGTGAGGCTTGGAGCCCGCTGCTGGGAGAGATCGCTTTTCCTTGCCAGGACCTCATTTAAGCCCCCAGTTCCTTTAAAATAACATGGAGGCCTAGGGCACATTAAATGCGCTTAGGGAAAATAATCCAGACTTTTAGCGTACTAGGAAAGGCTGGGGAAGAGGCGAGGCATCAGCAGGACAGGCACAGTGTCATGTGAGTATCATGCTGCAAATCCGCACACCAGGCATGGCGAGAGTGCACTAAATCACTGGTGTGATGGAGCTCTTAGTGTTATGAGAATGAGCCACAGCAAGCCTTGGGAGCTTCTCCTCTTCCATCTCCTCCCCCTCCACTGTGGCTAAAGGATGGAATTTCTAATTGTAGTTTATCATCACATCTGAACCCAGGCAAACTGCAGTTAATCTTTAAACATTATTAGCAGAAGCTTAAGCCAAGTTTACAAAGCTGGCTTGTTTTCACAAGCCATAGTATGGATTAACCACAATTTAGGATTTAGATGTAATGCTAAACTGTGGTTACTCAAAATGGGAGCACAAATATCTGATCTCCCCTCATGGTTACATTGGACAAGGAAGGGGGAGCGTGCAAGCTCAAGCTTTGCTGCTTGGGCTTGCATTACCATGATTTAGCATTACATACTAACTGGGCCAAAGTGATGCAAATGAAATAAAGCTGAAATCTTGCAATTGAAGATGTATTTCAAACTTGTCTCTTGATGTTTCCATAGTACACACGTTACAGGACAGTAATTGCAATACTTGTGCCACTCTCTATTTAGAATTACAAGACTGCTATTAGTTTTCTACAACCCTGCAATTTTGCATATTTCAAAATGATGTATTTCCTGCTGGTAAATTTTGTTTTATTTACCAGCAACTAATTATTGAGTGTAATGTAACATTTTAGATAATTATACCTTAATTTCATTGTCATTCGCAAAATTTCCAAAAGCTGCCAAAATTTTTGGCATCGCTGCAGCCAGTGTCTCTTGTACCGATTCTTCAGACCGCTTGCTTACTCGTGTTAGGCAGGGCAAAAGGTTTACCAAGTATGGTCTGCAACCAAAACACAGGACAAAAATAATATTCAATGGCTTTGAACAGAACACTCAATGGACTAAATACAGACTTGCCCCTCTTTGAATGGAAGAGCTCTTTATTCACACAGGGATTTGGGCTCCAGGGGATGAGATGATGCTGGTGGCTACAGGGGGAAGGAGAAATTGGGGGGGGGGGGAATGCTGCCCCACCCCTCTCCTCCAGCACCACTGGAATTCTGCTGAGCACCAAATCTGGATCCACTTGAAGGTGTCTGAATAGTTGGAAAGACTAGCGTGGTGCTTTACAATCAGGAATGAGCTAATATTTTCTTACTTAAACAGCTGAAAAACAATGAATTTACCACGTGTGTTTCTTCTCTTTAGAGTAAGGAGAACATCTTCACTAAGGTTACAGAGTGCTAACCAGATCAAAAACCAAAGCCCAACCGAATGCACCCCACAGCAACACTGCAACCACTAATAAACAGCGTAAAACAGAAAATTGATGGGCCCAGCCACAAAGAATGCCAAAGTGGAGCTACAGAATGGAACATTGAACGTTTACTGTTTCCTCTAATCTGGTGCAATGGAGATAAAACACATCCTTCCCCACTCCCTCATGGATGTTGGCCATTTCAACCCTGGTTAGCTTTAGCACATACCACTCTTGAATGCCTCCTTCAACATAGAACGCTTGGCTCTTATTGTGAAGGTTCCTTCCCGTTTGATGTGACAGAAGCATCCAATCCATACCCTCGATATTAACTGGATATCCACCTCATAGGCAAACATGGACTCACTACATGCTGGCAGCTTCATACCTCTTCCAGCTTGAGCTAGGTTCAACCAGAGAATTATTTCCCCCTTTGTCTCCTAATACTTACAGCAGACTCCTCAATGCATGCTTTGCTTGACTATAGGAAGGAATTGGGGAGGAGTCTCAAGACAGTGGACCTAGTATTGAAATCTTGGTCACATACTTTCCGACTTCCCTGATTGGTAGGACAACAATACCTATCCTTGGATTGCCTCCGTGACACCAAATGGAGACCCACACTAATCTTTCTTGCAGAAAGTCAGCAGACTCAACTAAAATGGGTGGGACAGGATGTTCCTCTTATCTCCAATGAGAAGGAACATCCACAATAAATCCACTGTTCCATTCTGCTTTGGAGGAGAAGAGCATCCTGACTAGGGATTTAAGAAAGCTATATCTCTCTTCCCAGATAGTCCTACCTGCTGTTGAAAAGGATTACACATTGATACTATGCTTCTTCTAATGCAGCCCAACACTGTGTTAACCCTTCAAGCGACTATCTTGCACTGCTGACTCATGTTCAGACTGCTGTCGATGACCACACCCAAATCCTTCTCCAATGTAGTGCTTCCAAGCCATGAATCCACCATCTTGTACATTTTCCCTAGCTAAATGTAATATCTTACATTTCTCCCTATTAAATGACATATTGTTCCTCTCAGCCCAGTCTTCCAACCTGCCCAAATCAGATTGTAGTCTCATTCTGTTATCATGGGTGTTGGCCAGACCTCCCAGTTTTGTGTTATCTGCAGGTTTGATAAGAAATCCATCAATTCCGTCATGCAGGTCATTAATAAAAATGTTGAATAATACTGCCCCCAAGACAGAACGTTGCTCTCCAACTCTATGCAGAGCCATTAATGCTATCTCTTGGAGTGCGGTTAGTCTGCCAGTTGTGGGCCCACCTTACTGTAGTGCCATCTAAGCCAAACTTTAACAGTTTGTCAATGAGAATGTCATGTGGAACCTTGTCAAAAGCTTTGCTGAAATCAAGGTAGATTATGTGCACAGCATTCGCCTTGTCCACTAGTTACCCTGTCAAAGAAGGAAACATTTGTCTCACATGACCTCTTTCTGATAAAGCCATGTTGACCCTTAGCAATCACAGTATTGTCTTCAAGATGCCTGCAAATGGTCTACTTTATAACTTGTTCTATCATCTTTCCAGGTACTGATGCTAGACTCACTCGTTGATAATTACTGGGGTCTTCTTTTTCCCTTTCTTGAAGAGATCGTGTGTATCAAGGATATCCCGTGTTTAGGTAGAAATGATAAGATTAAAGTGAATGTGTTTGCGGATGATACGTTATTGACACTAGAAGATCCCCTAGAAAGCGGGGAGTTGATTCAGAAACATTTGAGAGAATTTGGGGAAATTACAGGATTACAAGTTAACTGGGGGAAGTCAGAATTGATGTTGTATAATTATAACAAGGAAGGGATGGAGAAATGTAAAGCTAGGTTAGGATTAAAGCATAAAAATATAATACGATATTTAGGAGTTAATATAAAGAATTAGATAGATTAGAGGAACTTAATTTTGTTAGGTTAAGAAAAGAGGTAGGGGAGAAATTACAGACATATAGAAAATTAAAACATTCTTGGTTTGGTAGAATAGCGGTTATTAAAATGAAGATATTACCTCAGGTTAATTTTTTGTTTAGAATGTTACCTATTAGAATATCAGTAGCTGAGATTAAAAGTTGGCAAAATATGATTAATGCTTATTGTAATGGATATAAAAGAGCAAGGATAAATAAGGGGTTATGGTATAAGGTTCAAAAGAAAGGAGGTTTAGGACTTCCGAATATTAAGAGTTATTATATTGCTAATCAGTTAAGATATGTTATTCATGCTATTTTAGGGGAGCAAGATTTGGAATGGTTGGAATCGCAAACAGTAGAGATAGAATGTAAATTGCGAAATATATTTTTTACTAAAATGCAAAAGAAAGAATTGAAACTACTGGACAACCCATTGTTGGAAAATATATTAATGATCTGGGAGAAGTATAGAGGGAAGTTGATACCAGGGGATTCTCCGCTCGCCCCAGTTGTAGTAGTGGGAAACTTCCCAAGAGTATTAAAACCAGAGATAGAAGCGAGACTGAAAGAACAAGATATTATTAAATTAAGGAATTGGATGGAAAAGATGAAGGATAGTGAGCATATTAAAGATTTATTTAAAGGACAAAAGATAGCGTGGTTCAAGTGTTTGCAATTGATAAAATGGACACAGGAATGGAGGATAAAGAATAAGGAATGTAGAAACAATACTAGATTTGAAGATTTAATTGAACAATCAGGGAAAAAAGAAGAAGCCAGAGCTAAGAAAGGACTCACTAGTGAGATATATAAAATATTAATAGAGGAAGAATTTCAGGACTCACTTAAGGTTATAAAAGAGGTATGGGAAGAAGATGTAAGGGGAAAAATCAATGAAGATAATTGGGGGAGGATATGGAATGTAAGAATGTTAAAGCTATTGTCGATTAGAATTAAGGAGAACTACTATAAGACAGTTTGGAGATGGTATTTAACACCTGTTAGATTTCACCAGATTGATAAAAAACTGCCCAAGAATTGTTGGAGGGGGTGTCAGGAGGTTGGGACATATTTTCATATGTGGTGGAGCTGTGAACAAGTACAAAAATTTTGGGAAAGGGTTTTTAAAGAAATAAGTGATATAATTGGAAGTAATCTGGAATTAAACCCGAAGTTAGCTCTACTAGCAATATGGGATAGTAGGAATAAGCATATAATAAATAAAGAATTGGTAAACAACCTCCTGGCACCCGTTAGAATACTGATTGCTAAAAATTGGAAAGGGCAACGAAGTTATACAATAGAAGATTGGTATAAAGAAATTTGGGATTTAGCTTTGAATGATATGTTGACTTGTAAAATGAAAATAATGAGGGGAATGTCCAGCAAGAATGATTTTGGAGAAATATGGACTCCCTTTTTGGATTATGTTTTAAGATGGGGAAAGGGACAAACGCCTTCAAAAGAATCATTAAAATTTTGGAAGGAGGATGAATGATTATGAGATGGTCTCAGAGGGGGGGTGCACGGGGGGTAGTCGAGGGGGGTAGTTGTTTCATATTATTGTTTTATATTATGTGTATATGTATGTTGAAATCAATTAAAAAATTATTAAAAAAAAGGATATCCCGTGTTTGTTTATTGTGTTATGTTTGAAGTGTTTGGATGTTACATCCATTTGTTATTAATATAAAATTCAATTAAAAAAATTAAATAGAAGATAATTGACAGAGGCCCTGACAGCTCTTTAGCCAGTTCCTTCGATATTCTAGGGTGTATTTCATCAGGGCCTGGGGACTTGAAGGCATCCAAATTGGCTGGAAGTCCCTATACCACATCCTTACTGATCTGCACCCTCCCCCTTTTGCTTTTGTTCCCAATCTATTCTACTTCTGCGTTAGCCCTTCTAGTGGCTATCTCGCTCTGCTGACTCATGTTCAGGTTGCTCTTCTGATACGCTCTTCTGACATTTAAGGTGTGCAGAGTAGACTCCATGAGTGAAGAAGGATTCTGGAAGTAAGTTAGAAGAGTAACATCTTAGTTTAGATGGATGCTGGCGACTACATTAGGCATAAGGCTAAATCTGGGTGAAGGACTAGTTTATCCTTGTGAAATCTGAGTGGATCGACCTGAAGTGCACAAAGTTCTGAAGCTCTGTGCCAACAGGATGGCCACTAAAAATGCCGCCTTTAGAGATGATAACCTAAAATCCACTTCGACTAATAATAATAATAATATTTATTTATTTATAACCCGCCTCTCCCTACGGAACGAGGCGGGGAACACAATACACATACAAGCATAACAAGGTTAAAAAATTTAAACAAGAGAAACACATCATTAAAACATTTTAAATGGCTCAAACAGCTTTGTTGTTAGCGCTTTGAGGACTACTGATAGACTCCAATATGGATCGAACATAGGGAGCTAGATTCTTCTGTCCCGGGAGAAATTGTTTCACCAAAGGATGCTGAAAAATTGACAAGCCTTGAATTAAGTCATGTAATGCAGAGACAGCTGCCAAATAGACCTTAATAGATGAGTATTTTAGCCCCTTTTTTTAAACAAAGAATGTAAAAACGAAAGGACTGTTTCAACAGGACCCAAGCGTGGGTCAAAACCTGAACTTTTAGCGAAATCTGTCAACTACTCTATTTTCCTAGTATAAGATTTTCTTCTAAATGGCTTTCTAGCTGTTTCCTTTTTTATATGTATCTATTTTTATTGAATTTTACGGGTGTAACATCCAAACACATCAAACATAACACAATAATCAAACATGGGATATCCTTGATACACACGATAAGCATCGAACTAAGTTAACCAGGAGCAACAGTAGACTGATTGTAACTGTATATATTCAAAGCTAGAGGAAAATATATCAAAACGATTTTCCCCTCCAAAGTCTTATCCTAGCAGATCTTTTCAGCATGTTCCATGAGTTAATGGTGGTACAGTAATGTCCTTATTGCTATTAGCATAATTAATAAATGACTCCCAGATCCCATAGAAATTATCAATATATGTCTCAGATCTATACTGCTTCACCTCTTTTGTGAGCTTTTCCATTAATGCCAGAGACCAGAGTTTATTTCTCCATATACTAAGGGATGCTGATTGTTCTTTTTTCCATGAAGATGCTATTATCATTCTGGCAGCAACACACATGAAAGTAAGGAGTTCTTTATGTGCCAGGTTTTTATTTTTTATTTCAAAAATGGCTAATAGAGCTAATTGGGGACATAAGTCAATTTTTTGTTGAGTAATCTTCTCAGACTCTTTGAAGACATTTCTCCAGAACTGGTTAACTGAGGCACAAAGCAACCACATAAGGAAGTAGGTGCCAACTTCATCACATCCTCTCCAACAATTTGGGGACGTTGATGTACTAATATGACGTAATTTCACTGGGATAAAGTACCATCAATACAATAGCTTTGATAGAGTTCTCTTTTATTTTGGCAGAAACAGATTTAAATGGGGCACTAGTCCAAATCCTGTTCCAGCTAGAATTATCAATAGGTTTGCCCAAGTCTCTTTCCCAAGCTGCTTTGACACCTTCACAGGATCCATATTTAAAATCAATTAGCATATTATATAATTTTGAAACTAACTCTTTAGTGTATAACTTCGTTTTTGCAATGACAGATTCATTTAGTGGGCGAACTACTTCTGCTTTCACTTAAGGTTTTGCCGTAAAGGAAGAAATCTGATAAATCTGAAACCAATTTGTGTTTGTGTCCTGAAGCATATCTCTGAGTTGTTCACCAGATCTAGGGCACATATCCACAAACAAGTCTTTCAGTCTATACAGACCAGCCTGCTCCCAGCCCTGAAACCTTTCTAATTTCTTTGGCTCAAAAAATAATGGATTACGGAAAGGAATCATAGGAGAAGGCTCAGGAGCAAGAGATTTGTGCCATTTTTCCATAGCTTCCTGCAGAAATGGGTGTCTATTGCCTGCAATCATTTCCATTTGTCTAGTCGGAATGGTAATCCCCTTAGCTCTACTAATTTGTTATTGGTTGTCTCCAATCCAATCCATGTGCTTTCGGGTTGGTTAATTAGTACCTGAGCTAACTGTTTGAGATAATATGCATCATAATACGACACCAAAATCAGGAATGCCCAAACCTCCTAGTCTGAATGTTTATAGAGAATCTGTTTTGATAATCTTGCCTTTTTCTTCTCATGAATAACATTTATTATGTGTGATTGCCATCTGTACAAGAATTTAACTGAGAGAGCAATAGGCAAGGTCTGAAATAGATACAAAATTTTGGGCAGAATAGTCATCTTTATAGCAGCAATTTTCCCTAACCATGAAAGTTTTAAATTCCCCCAATTCTTAAAATAACCTAAAACTTGGGTACATAAAGGTTGAACGTTTAGTTTTATCACATTTTGTATTGTATTCGTATCCCTAAATATTTCATATTCTTGGCATTTATAGCGGTCTCTAATACCACTTGAATGTCATCTGATATTGTGGTCCGAGACCATAGCTAAGTCTCTATCCCGAGAATCCTACATGCTGTCAGTCTCAAAGTGGCAATGTCTGGATGGTGAACTCATCCGTTGTCTCTTGATAAAAAGGTTCGGCGTTTACGGGAGATGCAGGAAGCGACTCCAGGCCAATTTGAGTAGATTGGCAAATCACGACTGCACTGACCACCACATGGCTTTTAGAATGCACAATCTGTGCAATCTGTCTTGATCTTGGCCAACACCTTCATTATAAATGGAAAGGGTAGAAATAGGTAAAAAAAGGTCCCGTTCTCCACCTGTGTAGAAAAGCATCCCCTTGGGATCCTGCACCGAACCCCTGCTTTCATACAGAATAGTGGGCAAACTGCCTTGACTGGGGAACGGCTGACGGAGGATCGAAGCCGACAACTGCCACTCGTCAGTCAACAGGTAACTCCTGCTAACTCCTGCTTAGCACATCTGCCCAAAGTAATCCCTCTTTGAATGGTCAAATCGAAAATCTCCAGAGTCAGTCGAACAAGTCATGATGAATGGGTGCCCCTTGCTTGTTCTCGTGCCAAACTACTACCATGTTGTCTGTCTAGATCAGTACACGCTCATACCAAAGGTCCCTCTCGAATGCTATGAGCGCTTTCTTCACAGCTAAGAGCTCTAGGAAGTTTATATGCTGCTTTTTCTCTTGACTGGACTATATCCCCTGGATCTCCAGTGGTCCACAGTACAATCCCCACCCCTGCAAAGAAGCATCTGTGACTAGTTGTTTGGACAGATCCTTTTGCATTAACGGAACTCAACGGAGAAGATTGTAGGTGTCTTCCCACAAGGAAAGGGTTCCTGCAATTTCTGGAGGTATTGTCACTCTCGTTCAATGAGCATCTCTGTCCTTTTTGAAATGCTGAAGAAACCAAAGTTGGAGTGGCCTCATCCTAAGTCTTGCTCACGGTACCACTGTAACCGTGGAAGCCATCAAGCCCAAAAGCCTTTGTATGGAAAAAGCTGTTGCTGCCCACTTCCCTCTCAGATCTTTTGTGAAAGAAACAATTGCTTGAACATGATCCATTAGGAGGTAGGCTTTCCCTACTTGACAGTTTATCACTGCTCCAATAAACAGAATTATCTGGGTCGGTTGCAGTCTCGATTTCGTTTATCGATAAGCCAAGTTTCTCAAGGAAAAAAAACAAATGGTACATGTTGCTTGCACAATTTCTTGATGAGACTGAGCGACTAAAAGCCAATCGTTGTGATACAGATGTATTTCGACACCGATAGTCCTGAGGTGCCAACAAACTGCAGCCATGCACTTAGTGAACACCCGAGGTGCCTGCCATTGCCAGTCTGAAGGGAAGAATCCTGAACTTGAATGCATCTGGATCTGTCATGAAACGAAGACACTTTTGATGAGACTGATGGGACTGCTATATGGAAATACGCATGTTAGAGACTGACTGCTGTAAACCAAAGACCTTTCCTTAAGACTAGGAGGACTGATGCTAAAGTCACCATATGAAATCTCCTCGGGGTGATGAAAGAGTTGAAGTCCTTGATGTCCAAGATTGGACGAAGTCCACCATTCCACTTTAGTTCCATGAAGTTTGCAGGTGACACAAAATTGGGTGGGACAGCTAATACTCGGGAAGACAGAAACAAACCCCAATACTTATAATCATAGTAGAGTAGGAAGGGCCCAATAAAGATATTGAGCCCACACCCCAGCTCAATGCAGGAATTCACCTAAATGCATACCTGACAAATGGCTGTCCAGCTGCATCTTGAATCCCTCTGGTGTAGAAGAGCCCACAACCTCACAAGGTAATTGGTTCCATCGTCGTATTGCTCGAACAGTCAGGAAGTCTTTTCTGATGTCCAGCTGGAATCTGGCTTCCTGTAACTTGAGCCCATTATTCCGTATCCTGCACTCTGGGATGATCAAGAAGAGATCCTGGCCTTCTTCTGTATGACAACTTGTCAGGTCCTTGAAGAGTGCTATCATGTCTTCCTTCCTTCACTCTTCTCTTCTCTTCTCTAGGCTAAACACGCTCAGTTCTTTCAATCTCTTCTTATAGGGCTTTGTTTCCAGACATCATCCTCGTTGCCCTCCTCTGAACACACACCAGCTTGTCTGCATTCTTCTTGAATTGTGGTGCCCAGAACTGGATACAATACTCAAGTTGAGGCCTACCCAGTGCCGAATAGAGGGGAACCAGTACCTTGCGCAATTTGGAAGCTATACTTCTATTATAGCTTGGGGTGGGAAAGGAAGAACTGTGGCTCCAGAGGCCTGCTCTCTGCGGTTCCCCCACACCACTTGTTTTCAACATCACCTTACCATCTGCTGACCAGATGCCTCATCTTCTGCTTTCAGGTATTTAAGGCAAGGCTGCCAGTGGCTCATTATGAAGGAGCCAGAACAGACCTGCCCTGTTGCCTGTGCCATCATCTCCAACCCGCTGTACACATTAACCAGTGGCAAATTCCAGCATTTTAATTCTATTTTTTAAATACGTGCCTGGGGAGCTCAGGAGGGCAAGGGGGTGTCCACATAACTGGGGTCACGGGTAGGGGGAGGTATGGCAATGGGGGAACAATAGGCCAGATGAGGAGAAGAGGGGCTAGATTTTTCACAGCTATCTCCTCTTCTGGTTCTTCCCCCAACCAGATGGTTCCCTGGCGGCCTTACCAGCTTGCCCTCAGGTTTGGTACTGCTGTTGCTGAATGCTAAGTCAGTCCAAAATAAAACCTCCCTCATCTATGATCTGATTGTGGATGAGGGGGCTGGCCTGGCATGTATCACTGAGACCTGGGTGGGTGAACTGGGAAGGGTCACTCTCACCCAGTTTTGCCCTCCCGGGTACTCGGTGCAGCACCAGCAGCGACTGGAGGGCCAGAGAGGGGGTATTGCCATGGTCTACAGAAATACAATCTCCCTCTCTAGGCTCCCTATTCATTCGAATGCCAGTCTTGAGTGTCTCTACTTTGTGTTGGGTACTCGAGACAGATTAGGAATTCTGCTGGTGTACCCGCTGGTATGGTTGGTGCTCCTGTTGAAGCCCAGATTGCTCTGTGGAATGCAGAGATGACTAGGGCGGATGACATGATTGTGCCTAAGTGCCCTCTCCCTCTGAGCAGAGCCCAGCCAGCACCTTGGTCTACACCTGAGCTGAGGGCAATGAAGCAAGAGGGGAGATGGCTAGAACGCAGGTGGAGGAAAACCCGTGCTGAGTCTGATTGAACACGGGTTAGAGCTCACTATCAAGCCTACTCTGTGGTGGTGAGGGTGGCAAAGAGACAGTTCTTCTCCGAATTGCATCTTCTCAGTGTCGTCCAGCGGAGCTTTTCCAGGTGGTTCTTGGCCTGCTACATTCTGGGCCAAGGCAAGTGTCAAGGATCTACACCTCAACGTTCAGAGTTCCACCTTCCTGGCTGGACACTCTGATTCTGCTCTTTAAAGATAGCCTGCCTCTTTAAGAGCAACCTTGTCCCTTTTCTGGGACCCAAGCTTCCACTTTTCTCTTCTCCCCTTTTCAGTAGCGTGGGGGTTCGACTGTAGGCAGGTGTGAAAAGGACTCTCCAACAACACACGTTTTAAATCAAAACTCTTTACTATTCTTGGCATAGTAAGGCACACTTTGCTTAAGGTATCTACACACATAGAACTGATGTTACAAAGGCAAGAAAACAAACAGACAGGAGTACAAACGCAGGTCCATCTCTTGACTAACTACTCCTGATATTTACTCCTAAAGTATCTTCTGGAATGGTTCTTACCTCCATTCCTAACGAAGGCAATCTCGAGGCAGAGAGAGAGGGAGATTGCCTTCATTAGGAATGGAGGTAAGAACCATTCCAGAAGATACTTTAGGAGTAAATATCAGGTGTAGTTAGTCAAGAGATGGACCTGCGTTTGTAATGAAATGAAAACAAGGGCAATGAAAACAAGGGGGAAATGCTTCATTTTCTCATCCTACACATAACAAACAACAGCACATGGACAAAGGGAGGGGGGGCAGTACTCTAAAGGTCCAACGTGTTGTCCTGATTCTCATCTGTACTGGGCGTATAGGGCACTGCACTGAACTCAAAGAACAATTAAGTTTTGTCATGTCTGCCTAGATTAAGTAAAGAAAACACCTTTCAAAAACACCAAAATAACTTCCCAATTTGTTATTGGCCAAGGCATATCAAAAGTTCTTCACATCTCTAGAATAGGTACAACATCACACAAAAAAGCACATACCTGCGAAGGAACTTTATTTTCTATTATGTACACAGTATCTGAATAGCTCAGCTATTTTTATGTCTACCAGTCTAGAACAACAGTCAATCTCACCTGCACTTCTGGGGTCGAACAAAATGCGCAAGCTCAGCAAACCTCCAAAGAGCAGCACGCAGACTTCGAGAAGCACCATTCTAGTCAGATATAAGAGAGAATACATACATCAGTCATACAGATTTCAGAACGTGGTTCTGAGTTACCCCCCCCAAAAAAAACCCAATATGAAGGAAAGTCATATGTATAGACAAGAAACAGATCTAGAGCCCCCCCAAAAAGCTTCTTAAAAATACACACATATTATTAATTCTAACCAGATGGTTAATATTTTATGCATTTTTAAAAATACCCAGTGGAAAATCAGTGTGAACTACTATTTATAGAACACAGAAGATCCACTTGAAAAGATGGAGTGATGTTATATAAATCCCTCTGCAGCATCCCAAACCAGGGACCTTAGTAATACTTTACAAGCTACGTCTAAGGACCTAATAACATGTTACTTCTTTTCATGTTCAAAAATTGTGAGATGGGGGGCACCAGACAACTGACTTTTAAAATGGAATTAAAGCATGCAAAATCCTATTTTCAGAAGACACTTAGCTAGGTATAAAGATAATAGAGCAGATAATAAAGTATATAAACAAAACTTGGTGCTTATTAAAGACCTATAGATATTTGAACAACCTGGAGATTAATCGCTATAGGAGTATTAGCAGCCTTCAACACTCAGTTTTTCTGAGACAATACCAAAAACCAAAAACAACCATTTCAATTTCCTCCCTAAATTCCTTGAGAGGCATATTTGACTATAGAATGTAATTGGTTACCTGTACTATAGCTTTAAAATCTTAAATGCTATAATCTGCAAATGAGCATATATGTTTGGAATAGTCGTGGTACCTATTACATACCAAGGTGCCTCATTATATGTTAATGGGAAATACTCTGTGAGCCCGTAAATGCAGGTTGCTTACCTGTAACCATAGTTCTTCGAGTGGTCATCTGTGCATTCACACACTATGGGCTCGCGCCGGCGCCGAGCCTCACCGGAAAAAACTTCTCTAGCCTAGACTCTTTTTGGCGGGAACCCCTCCCCCCACCGCCCTATCGGGCATGCTCGGGTTCCCGCTCACCTCAGTTCTATGAGACCGCCATTGCCTCGCGAACGAGATAATTAACGATCTAACATAGAACAAATACATGAGCATGTATGCACAATAGTGTTCCCTATGACCTGGCAAAAACCGCGAGGCCATGAGGGGACGGTGGGAGGGTTGTGTGAATGCACAGATGACCACTCGAAGAACTACGGTTACAGGTAAGCAACCTGCATTACTTCTTCGTGGTCTCTGTGCATCACACACTATGGGCGATTAACAAGCAAGCACTTATCGGAGGTGGGATGGCCCGCTGTTTATTACTGAAGAATTGCAGAAAGGACCGCTCGGCCAAAGGAGGAGTCCTTCCTGGCTCTCACGTCCAACTTGTAATGTGATATAAAGGTGGATGCAGTCGACCACGTCGCCGCCTTACACACATCTGGAATGGAAATGCCACGGCTCGCCGCTGTAGAAGTCAACAGCGCCCTGGTGGAGTGAGCCTTTAATACATCTGGAGCCTCCTTGCCAGCTAACTGATAAGCCAGCGTGATAGTTTGGGTGATCCAGCGTGCAAACCTCTGAGACGACACTGGCTGACCTTTGTCTTTCCCTCCATAGCAGACAAACAGCCTATTCGACTTCCGAAAGGATGTGGACCTTGACTTATAGAACGCGAGTGCTCGCCGTACGTCCAGAGAATGTAATTTTGAACTCACTGGGTCCTCCGGAGAGTCAAAAAACGTAGGTAGCACGATGTCCTGATTTAGGTGGAAGGAGGATGCCACTTTCGGGAGCAAAGACGGGTCAGGCCGCAGAACAACTCTGTCCTTGAAGAATTGCGTATGTGGTGGGTCCACAAGAAGAGCACAAAGCTCGGAACTTCGGCGTGCTGACGTTATGGCAACCAGAAAAGCCACCTTAAACGTCAGGAGCCTTACGTCAATTGTAGCCAGAGGCTCGAAAGGCTTCACACTTAGTGCCGCTAGGACCACCGAGAGGCTCCACTGTGGAATCAATGTCCTATACGGTGGATGAAGATTATGCAGCCCTTTCAGGAAATGCTTTGCTAACGGATGAGAGAAGACAGTAAAACGATCGACAAGATCATGGCTAACAGAAATGGCAGCAAGATAAACTTTAATCGATGCGGCTTTAAGTCCCTTCTCATGGAGGGAGTGTAAGAAAACGAGGACGTCTTCAATCAGACAGGAAGTTGGGTCACCTCCTCTTGCAACTGTAAAAGTGGAGAATCGACGCCACTTGTACTCATAAGAAGCCCTTGTCGCAGGCTGTCGAGCTTCCCGGAGAACATCTAGAATTACAGTAGGTAGGTCTAATTCCTGCCACCTGGACGGATGCACCACGCAGTCAATCGAAGCCCTGGTTCGATTGACCCTGGTTCCTGGAGAGAAGGTCCAGCCAAGGCGGCAGTTGCCAGTACTCGCCCCCGGTCAGTGTCATTAGTGGGGTGAACCAAGCTTGTCGAGGCCACCATGGGGCTATAAGAATGGCATCGTTCCGGTACCGGAACAGTCTTGTCACAACTTTGGCCACTAGTGGAAATGGGGGGAATGCATAAAGGAGCCCTTTCGGCCAGGGCGTGTTGAACGCATCCCCTAGCGAGGAGCCCCCCACACCAGCTCTGGAGCAGTAGGCGGCGCAGACAGCATTTTCCTGGGTCGCAAACAAGTCTATTAGGGGAGTTCCCCACCGTCGAAACAAGATGTGGAGGACTTCTGCGGACATCTCCCACTCGTGCGCATCCTGGAATTGTCTGCTGAGGGAATCCGCCTGAACATTCTGTGTCCCAGCGATGTGTACTGCAGAGAGTAGGATGCCTTGTCAGACTGCCCAGTGAAGGATCTCTAAAGTCAGTGCCAGAAGGGCAGGGGATCGCATGCCTCCCTCTTTGTTGATGTACCATACAACAGTGGTATTGTCTGATACAATCCTCACATGATGGTTCTCGAGGTGTATCTGAAAAGCGTACAGGGTTTTCTTTACCGCTAGCAACTCCAGCACATTGATATGATGAGCCTTCTCCTGGACGGACCACGTGCCCTGGATCGTCAATGGGCCGCAATGAGCCCCCCATCCTAGGAGAGAGGCATCCGACGTCACCATGCATGATGGGCCGCGATCCAGAAAAGGGAGACCCCCCATGAGATTGTGCAAGCTGGTCCACCATTCGTTGTCTCGGCGGATGTTGTTGAGGAGTGTTAGCTTGATACGTCTCGGGTCGTCGCATGGGGTGTAATGCGCTAGTAAAAACTGCTGCAGAGTCCTCATGCGCATGCGTGCCCACCGGACGACATAGACCGATGAGACCATCAGGCCTAACAGTTTCAGAAGAATGAGTGCTGTGAGACTGGTAGAGCGAATGACCCTGTATGCCAGAGCCTGCAATGCGAGAGCTCGCTGCTCGGGAAGGAATGCTCTTCCTTTGAGGGAGTCGAGGACGACCCCAATAAATTGGATGGTCTGTGTTGGGACGAATACGGATTTGTCGGTGTTTATCATCAAGCCTAATCTGGTGAGAAGCCGTCTCGCTGTGTCGATGTCCCTCTAGGCCGTGGACCTGGAGGGGTAGACAATTAGCCAATCGTCCAGATACGGATAAACTTCTATGCCGGACGTCCTTAAGGTGGCGCATACTGCACTCATACACTTGGTGAAGACTCGAGGTGCTGTCTTCAGGCCGAAGGGTAGAACAGCGAATTGGTACGTGTTGCGCCCAACGGTAAATCTCAGGAATTTTTGATGCGGGCGGTAGATGCCGATGTGGAAGTACGCATCCTTCAACAGTGTGAACCATCGGTTCCTGCATAGGAGGGGGAGCACTGTCGCTAGCGAAATCATTCGGAACTTTTTGGTGGTGATGAGCTGATTGAGACCCCTGAGGTCCATGATGGGACGTAGGCCGCCATCTCGCTTTGGGACAGTAAAATAGTGAGAATAAAATCCTGCGGCAAGGTCCAATGGGGAAACCGGAGTAATGGCTCCTTTCTGTAGTAATTTGCCGACTTCTTGAAGAAGCAAATCGGACGGCGGAGTCACTTGTGGGTGGCCAGGAGGTGGTCGGGAGAAAAATTCTAGACGATATCCGTTTCTTATTATGTTTAACACCCATTTGTCTGACGTTATAGCTTCCCAGGCGTTGTAGAAATGCGACAGACGGGTGCCAAACGGTGGTTGCCCGGGAAGTGGATCCAGGTGGCAGTCAAAGGCGCTGCTTCTGACCCTGATCCTGCCGGCTTCGCTGAGGACGGTACCTAGGCTGCTGGTAAGGTCTCTTATGGGCAGGAGGAGGCTGGCTGCCTTGCTGTTGGTATCGTTGCCCTCTGCTTGGTAGCTGCCGCTGCTGATACTGCTGAGGTTAAGTCCAGCGACGGGAGCGAAAAGATTGTGAGGTGGAGGGAGGGTAGAACCCCATCTTTTTGGCGGTTGTCTTAACCTTTTGTATTGTGTCCATCGCCGTATCGGTGGTGGTGTTAAACAGCCCGTCTCCGTCGAAGGGGAGGTCCTCAATGCGAGTTTTAGATTCCTGCGGGAGACTCGCGGACCTCAGCCAGGCATGCCTACGGAGGGACACCGTGTTGACCATCGCCCTAGCGAGACAGTCCATCTGGTGCCTGGACGTGGTGAGCTCCTGCTTGGCAAGGCGCGTGGCCTCCGCCTGGAACATCTGTGCCAGCTCTTTCTTCTCTTCAGGCAAGTATGCAATGAGCGACACCATCTTCTCCCACAGGAAGACGTGGTACCTAGCCATCATGGCCTGGTAGTTGGTGATCTTCAAAGACAGAGACGTGGAGGAATAAATGCGCCTGCCAATGGAGTCCAACTTCCTGCCCTCCTTGTCGGCTGGCGTTGAGTGCGCTTTTGTTGGACGGCCCTGAGCTGATTCCACAATCACTGAATTCAGAGCTGGGTGCGTGAAAAGGAAGCCTGCATCCTTCTCTTGCAGCTTATAGAGCGCATCCAAACGTTTGGAGGCAGTCCCCATTGTAGAGGGACTCTTCCACAGCTCCTTGATGATCTGCAGGAGCGTAGGAATCAGGGGAATGGCTAGCGAAGCGTTAGCGTCCACGTACATGACATCAAATATTGAGTTGCTGCATTGTTCCGTTGATGTTGAAGATCCACCCCTAAGGATTGTGCCATCCTCAGCATCTGCTCAGTAAAACTGCCAGTCTCAACCGACGGAGATGCCCTCTTCTTTGTTCCGACTTTGGCTTCAGGGGATGGTTCCGAGCGAGGCATCGAGACCACCGAAGAAGAATCCGACTCATAATCCTCTACGGACTGCGGGGACACTGGTGTGGGCACTTCCTCCTGTTGGGTCGGTACCGAGGGCGTCGGTACCGTAGGGTCCGGTGGTGGAACCGATAGCGTTGCCGACGGCGGCGCCCTTGGGGGAAGCGGTGGAACAAACCCTCCCTGGTCATGTAATCATTGCCCCGTATAGGGGTCGAAGAGGTAGCCTTGGCGCCTGTCAGCTGCACTCCGTTGGCTTCGGTGACTTCCCTCGGATCCGGAGGCCCAGGAATGGCCGGAGTGGTCGGAGTAGGCATCCCAGCCCTTTACCGGTGTCGGGGAGCGCGATTGGCGGGACGACGGGGTCGGTACCGGAGGCCTGGTATCTAAATCTCACGATGTCAACGAGCGCGACCGGTGTCGGGACGGCAGCGTCGGTATCGAGGTCTCTTTCGGGGTCGAAGATCGGAACCGATGCCGGTGGCGGCGTGTCGAAGGCGGCATCGAGAGCCCCGTCGGGGTGCGGGACCGGCGCTGGCTGCGTGGCGTCAATGTCGGTACCGAGAGCCATGGAGAAGCCGGAGGAGTCGGGGTCGGTGCTCTCGGAGGCGAGAATGGCCTGGGGGTGCCTCTCTGCAAAGTAGGACACGGCAGCTCAAACGGCCTCTTTGCTGCACGCTGTGCCTCTCTTGCTGTGCTGACAATCGGCAGTGAGATAGAGGTCGATGGAGAGGGTGCAGGCTGTGCCATCGGTACTGGGGAGCGCATCGGTACTGAGGCAGGTCCTGACGGTACCGACGGTCGTGGTACTGAGACGCTCGGCGTTGGTGTCTTCGCCGATTTCGAAACTTTTTTTGGCCTCGCCGCGTCTTTTGCCGCCGTTTTCTTCCTATGGTGCTCCTTCGGCTTAGGGGCAGAGACTTTCGGCCTCTTCGGCTTCGGACCGGTAGACTGGGCCTGCTCCGTCTCGGCCGGGCGTGGCTCCCACCTTGATGTCGAGGGAGCCGTGCTAGCTGGGGCCGCCGGGGTCGGCGGATCCACCGCCTCCAAGGCCTTACTCCAGAGTAAGGAGCGTAAACGGTCCGCCCGATTTTTCCAGGTTTGGCAGGAAAATCCCTGGCAGTGGGTGCAGGACTGGACGATATGCGTCTCTTCCAGACAGAGAAGGCACAACGAGTGGCCGTCCGATAGAGTCAGCGTAGCCCGGCACGACGTGCAAGACTTAAAGAGGGCTGACTGCGCCATTTCAGCTAACAAAGTGGTGAAATCAGTAGAAAGGAAGAAGGAAATTTTTTTTTTTTATATATATTTTTCAGAAAAGAAGAAGAAGGAAAGGTCTGAAGAAAAGTTATCCTAAAAAGAGTCTAAGAAGAGTCTAAGCAAGAACAAGTAAAAGAAACTACGAACGGTTCCTTTAGAGAAGCTCTCCCGCGAGGCAAACTGCACGGCGGTCGAAAAAGAACTGAGGTGAGCGGGAACCCGAGCATGCGCTATAGGGCGGTGGGGGGAGGGGTTCCCGCCAAAAAGAGTCTAGGCTAGAGAAGTTTTTTCCGGTGAGGCTCGGCACCGGCGCAAGCCCATAGTGTGTGATGCACAGAGACCACGAAGAAGAATGAGGAGATCTCATTGGGGGTAAATTGTAAACTTGCAAGATCAACACCTGACGTACTGCATTAAAAAGCTTCACTCCCACTCAGTGTATACAGCTGGCTATCCAACGCACACACGAGTGGTGGTGCACCATATCAAAAAACGCTGTAAGTAAATGACATATTTGATTTAAGACTTTAAAATATTTTTTTGATTATACCAAAAGGTGAGGATGTGTATCTGTTTGTTACCGACATCTCTCAAAGCAGGGGAGTGATGCTCTTTATCTTACATACATTTGTTGAAACAGTTTTTAGTCAGCCCCAGCAGAATGCAAGATTAGCAAAAAAAGCCAATTCAGCTTTGAATCAACTGTGGTATGTTACTTGAAAAATGATATGGTTTATATTTTATTATACATTTTGCAATAGATTTGGAATATTCCTATTTGTATATATAAGGCACTAATATGAATGTATGTATGTATTTTATAGTGAAGTGGCCACTGAGGAGGACATACGTGTCGAAACGCGTCTGGCCATAACAGTGAAGATTGCTGGAGCATTATTTTTATTGTAATATTTTAACTGTATGTCATATTTTAAGTGCTTATCAACTACTTCTTTATATATATGAAAAACTGTATGAAACTCATTTATATTCTACCTTAACCTTTTTTGGATATATACTGTAGTTTTTGGTTAAGGGCAACACCTTTGTTTACGTTGGTGTCACATATAAAACCGTAGAAAATGGATCTGGTAGAATTCTTCAAAATACCCCCTGCCACTCCCCTAATCATTAACAGGGCACCACTATTCAGTTGCACTTGCATTACTTTGCAGGAGCAAGGGGTCAACAGAGAGCTTATTTTGTAGGGGCTCACCGTTTACATGATTTGCCTGAGGTTTGCATTCAAATCCAGTATGATGTTCCACAATAATTCCTATTCATCCACTATTCTCTACCCGCTCCAGAAATGAATCTTCTGGCAATAGAGAAACACTTACTGCACTGATGAGGTTTGGAATCATTGCCTCAGCTAGCCAACATTCTCTAGATAATGCTGGGGAAAAAGTGGCTCACCTTTTTAATCTCTTTGTAGAGTTCTAACTGTATCCTAGGAAGATTAGAATCCATCAAAGCCTAGAATGAAACCAAATGATAAACGTCAAGTATCAGCAAAATATGCATTGCTCTTGTCCTGAACAGCTTACACTTTTACTTGATATACTGTTATTAGCCACAGCCATCATGGCCTTCAGGGGTTTGGGGCATTGTAGTCCAAAACATCCTGAGGACACCAGGCTGTCTACCACTGTGCTAAATCCACAGAGATGGGACTTTTAATATAGTATTTGTTACAACCATGGTTTACAAGCTTTTACCATTTCAATGGTAAACTCATCTACAACAAAATCCCAGCACACTGAAGATGATTGTTAGGAAAATTCTAGGGTACACATTCAGGATTGTGTGGGGCACTGAGCAGGCCTGTGGGGCTTGTCAGCCTGCATGAACTGAGTGAGCCCTACTGGACACACAGCTGCAAGGGAAGACTGTTAGTAACTGAGCATAACTGCCTCTATTTCTGATGCTCAAGCATGAGTATTATTATTATTATTATTTATTATTATTATTACATTTATATACTGCCCCATAGCCTCATCGGGGAGATCATTCCATAATTGAGGGGCCACCACAGAGAAGGCCCTCTCCCTTGTTGCCGTCCTCCGAGCTTCCCTTGGAGTAGGCACTTGGAGGAGGACCTTTGATGTTGAGCATAGTGTACGGGTAGGTTCATGTCGGGAAAGGTGTTCCATCAGGTATTGTGGTCCCAAACCATGTAAGGCTTTATAGGTTAAAACCAGCACCTTGAATCGGGCTCGGAAACATACAGGCAGCCAATGCAAACAGCCAGAATCGGTCTCATATGTTTGAACCTTCTGGTCCCTGTTACCAATCTGGCCGCTGCATTCTGCACAAGCTGCAGCTTCCGAACAAAGGCAGTCCCACGTAGAGCACATTGCAGTAATCTAACTTGGAGGTTACCAGAGCATAGACAACTGAAGCCAGGTTATCCCTGTCCAGATAGGGGCGTAGCTGGGCCACCAGCCGAAGTTGGTAGAAGGCACTCCGTGCCACCAAGGCCATCTGAGCCTCAAGTGACACAGATGGTTCTAGGAGAACCCCCAAGCTACGAACCTGCTCCTTCAAGGGGAGTGCAACTCCATCCAGAACAGGTTGAACACCCTCCCTCCATCAGGTCAGAGGAACCCCCCACTAACAGCATCTCAGTCTTGTCTGGATTGAGTTTCAGTTTATTAGCTCTCATCCAGTCCATTGTCGCAGCCAAGCACCAATGTTTATGTAGCCAAAATGTAATCACATTGTATCAGCAGACTTAGCAGGTCTCAGTCAAAAACTGGGTTGATAATCCACTCAACAACAGCATCAACCACTCCACGAAGACGTGGCAAACCCAACTGTGAGTTGCTAAGCTGCTCTACTATAAGGAACTTAGGGTCTTGAAAGATCTTGAGGAAACACTGCATGATGGGTTTTTTAAAAAATGATTTGCCATTATCAAAAAGTGTTTAATGACCCTCATGAATTTGCTTATAGAAACCTCACGGATTGCAATCAAATCAGCTTATTAAAGAAGCATAACCTACGAAAGGACAACATACTGTGCCAGGACTACCTACCATAGTTCAGTGCTCCTTACAGAGAGCATTCCGGAGACTGAAGGCAAAGTTCAACAACCAAGTCAAAACAAACTATTTCACAGAGCCAAACTGGTATATACTTTTCTCCCTTGAAACCCTCCTATTCTTATACATCTGAATAACATCCAGAATAGAACTGTTTTAGTCCCCACTGTTACTTCTGGTTGCACTGGCATTCAACTTCTAATTTTCATATAAATTAAAATATACACTTAAATGGACATTTTAATAGGGTATTCTGTTTTTCTCCTTCCTTAGGCTGTTAAATCACATAGCGACATTTTGCTACATTCAATAATTTTATCAGCAATTCTATGTCAATAAACTAAATACAACTTACTTTTATAACTTTATTGAGACACTCATCAGCAACCATCCTTACATCTGAATCCACGTCATCACTACACAGAAGGAAAAGTTCCATAGCAATGCCCAGCAATTTCTGAAATTCTGGAGAATTTCTTAAACAAAGAATAGTCAAAATGGGTTTAACTTCTGGAAGTTATGCTGTTATATATTCACAAAACAATCCTCAAATATTTTGAAATAAGTCCTTAGTGCAGAAGGGCAAAGCATATTGAGACAAAATGTGTTAAGTTAGAGAACTTTAAACATAATATGAAGCCAGCCATTAGAACATGGAATTTACTATTCTGAAGGCTGAATATTTCTGTGAGGCTGGCCTTAGTTTATAGTTTAGAATAAGCTATATAAAAGTAAATGGGAAAATGGTGGGACTTGGACAAAAGGACAGAGATATCATTACCTCATTCCTTTCTAATCTTAAGACTCATAAAATTATATATACAGTCGGAAACAGAGGCCTGATTCAGACACAGGGGTCACCAAGCCAAAACGTCTGATCACCAGGACCTATCCCTCCCCTTCAATACAATCTTATGCATGTTTACTCAGATGTGAAGTCTTACTGTGTTCAATAATACTTACGCCCAATTAAGCACTACTGAACACTTACTTCAATGGAATAAACCTCTTCAACACAATGGAATGTATTTCTGAGTAAACATGTATAAGCTTTGGCTGTTTCTCCTTGACTGTGCCTTTCATTTCTGCCCCAAATCAGGGGCAATCCCTTGCTCCAAGCGTGGAACTCAAGCAGTGTGCAGAATCTCTCCAGTTGTGAGTGTACTTGAGCAACGAGTGTCCACCCTCCAAGGAATAAAAGAAGAAGAAGAGTTCTGGGACAGAACGGTGGAACTTCAACAGCAGAGAGAAGCACAGGAGGTGAAAGAGCAACGGTAAGTTGAAGCAGAAGTTGAGAATGCTGAGGTGAGGAAAGCCAATGAGGAGGAAACTCCCTGGAAAAGGGAGACAGGAGCAGAAGAACTAGAAGACACTCTGTGCCAGTGGAACCACTAGAGCCATGTAATAGTTTTCAGGTAATGGAAGATGAGACTGGAGGACAGTCTGCAGAGGGCGAATTACAGGGGACCCCATGCAGAAGTGAGTAAGAGGCAGAAGGTCAGTTGAACAGAGGTAACAATACCAAGTCCTACAACAAGAAGAGAAGAGTAATCGTTGTGCGAGCCTTCCTGCTGTGAGGCAAACTGATAACAGATGACAACGAAACGGCCAAAGTGTTCAATTCTTACTTTGACTCAGTCTTCTCCCAAAAGTGGGTCTATGACCCCAAAGAACATCTAATTTCTTTGAACAAGTTCAAATCTCCAGGGCCTGATGAACTCCATCCAAGAGTAATACAGGAGCTAGCAGAAGAATTCTCAGAACCACTGTCTATTATCATTGCAAAATCAAGGAAGACAGGTGAAGTGCCGGGCTAATGCTGTCCCTATCTTCAAAAAGGGCAAAAAGGAAGACTGGGAACTACAGACCAGTTAGTGTGACATCCATCCCTGGGAAAATATTGGAGCAGATTATAAAGAAGATAATCTGTAAACACCTTGAAAACAATACAGTGATTACTAGATGGTATGGATTTGTCAAGAACAAATCCTTTCAGACTAATTTGATTTCATTTTTTGATCGGGTAACCTCCCTTGTTGACTGTGGGAATGCTGTGCACATAATATATTTTGATTTCAGCAAAGCTTTTGACAAAGTACCCCAGAATTGAACTCAGAGTGTTTATCAATGGTACTTCCTCAAATTGAGGGGAGTTAATGAGCTGGGTACCGCAGGGCTCAGTCCTGGGCTCAGTGCTCTTCAACATTTTATCAATGACTTGGATGAAGAGGTGCAGGGAATGCTTATCAAATTTGCAGATGACACAAAATTGGGTGGGATAGCTAATATCCTAGAACACAGAAACAAAGTTCAAAGTGATCTTGACAGGCTGGAGTGCTGGGCTGAGAACAACGAAATGAAATTTAATAGGGATAAATGCCAAGTTCTACACCTAGGAAAAATAAACCAAATGCATAGTTACAAGATGGGGGATACTAACCCCCAAGTGAGAAGGATCTTGGAGTTGTTGTAGATAAAAAGCTGAATATGAGCCAACAATGTGATGTGGCTGCAAAAAAATCCAATGCTATTTTGGGATGCATTAATAGAAATATAGCTTCCAAATCGCATGAGGTACTAATCAGCACTGGTTAGGCCTCATCTTGAGCACCACACTTCAGGAAGGATGCAGACAAGCTGGAGGGGGTTCAGAGGAGGGCAACATGGTTGATCAGGGGTCTGTAAACAAAGCCCTATGAGGAGGACTGAAATAATTTGGCATATTTAGCCTTGAGAAGAGACTTGGGCCAAGGAAGTAAATGACGTTATGTGGCCATGGCCACACCCACTTCACATCATACAGCACACAGCAGGCTAGGTGGGGCATCATCTGTTCCACCACTTAAAACTAGTTCTGCATGCCTGATTTAAAAGATACGATACGAAAGGTAAGAGAATTGGTAGAGCAAGATTCAGGCATTAGTTCTTAGCTTTAATGTTCTTTTAGGTGCTCTTTCTGGAAGGAAAGGTGAAACAAGCTCCTGCAGCTGATGTATGGGACTGGGCTGGTCTTCCCCTCTATCATGTTCCTCCTGGGAGGCAGAAGGTGCAGCCTCCCAGTGAGCCTTGGTTTTCTGGCTGATGGATGAGCCCAGAGCCTGCAGTTCCAGGGAACACCATTTTTGATGGTCCTCTGAACTGAGCTCTTCCCTACTTCCTCCTCTTCCCGCCTTGATCAACAGCGACTTGGCCTTCACAAGAAGGAATGAAATTTTAGAATTTATATCAACCTTTGCAGGCTTCATCCTGCAATTAAATGTGAAACTAAGTGCAACCCACTTCTCCTGCTTATATTATAAAACATGCTGAATCCTTAAAACAAGAAAAAATATTTTCATTAGTCTTTCACAAAAAACACAGTATTTGTAACAACAGAATTCAGAAAATGTTTGCTTACCTTAAAGACTGAGCAACTATATTTTCACATATTATTAGGCAATGATTTACTCGATCCTTCTTGGCTGTGGAAAGTTCTCTCTTTCTAAAATAAAAGACAGCATTTTACAGATCTCGACACCTACAAATTAGAAATCTCAACATTTCAAATGGGTTTTTCAAACGCAGAAATGTTAGCTTTAGCTAATTTTGCTCTTAAGTAAATTGCCACCATCTTCTAGTATCAAAGATTTTGCATTCTTTCCAATTCTTTCTTAAGCCCAGTTGTTACATATGATCATATCCATGGGCATATTATTCATGGGGACTAGATTCTACACAGTGGGAGCCAGATGCCACCTCCATGATTGTAGCTGATACAATAAGTTCTTCTGCATTTATAGAAATGGCAGCCAGCTACCCTTTGCATACAACAAGCCTAACCATTTTGAGTCAGTGGGCATAATGGAATGTTGAGCGTTGTGAATGCTTAGAGACGTGAAGCCCAAAGGAAAAAAACGGAAACATTTGGAAACAATACATTTTTTCCCAGAACTATTTGTTCTTTTCCTGAAATTTGAACAACTTTGGATTATGAAATATTGTTGGTGGTCCAATTAGGCCACCCATAGTTATGGCTGGGAACACCATCTTATACGTAATTCCATAGGGGCAAAAAGTCAATTTTGAGGGCATAGCTAAGCTCTCAATTGTCTGATCTGCCCCAAATTTTGCACGGAGATAGCTATGCAATTCTCCAGTGGATTAGCTAGGTTTAGTGCATAATAAAGCAAATTAGTTATTTATTTAAACGTTTTTATCTCACCCTATATCACTAGGATCTCATGGCGGTGAAGATAAAATTATACAAACAATATAAAATAAACATACACAGCTAAAAAATAAATTAAACCATTAATTGAGCTGAAACCACTATAGAATTTAAAAGCAGTAAAACCCAATTAAAACAGTTAAAACAATGTGCAAGCTTGGCGAATTTAGCCATCAAAGGCTTTGTTAAAAAGCCATGTCTTTACTTGGCGCTGGCCCTAGTTGGACCTCCAAGGGGAGGGCAGTCCACAGTTGGGGTGCCACAACAGAGAAAGCCCTCTCCCATGTCCCACCATAGCGTATGTCTCACATTGGTGGGATGCTGAGGAGGTCTCCTACAACAGTTCTCAAGTCTTGGGCAGACATATATAGGGAGAGGTGCTCCCTCAAGTATCGAGGTCCCAAGCCATTTATTGCTTTAAATGTCATTATCAACACCTTGAATTCTGACCAGAATCATATAGGCAACCAGAGCAATTCCTTTAAGACCAATGTTATATGGTCTGTGTGGGATGTACCGGTCAGCAGTCTAGCAACTGCATTTTTCATCAACGGCAACTTCTGAGTCATCTTCAACGGCAGCCACACATAGGCTGAATTCAGACAACACGATAGTCAATGGTGGGGTAATAATCAACTTTACAGTTGTTCATCTAGGGAGTAATAAATAATCAACTGTGGTGTGGATTAGGATCAGCGCTGAGTTGACTATGGCAGCATTCGGATGACACGATAGTCAATACAACTGACGATTGTTTCCTCTCCCCCCGTTGCTTATTGTGTCGTCCAAATTCAGCCATAGAGTGCATTGCAGTAGCCTAATCGGGAAGTTACCAGTACGTGAACTACTGTGTTTAGGTTATTCCTATCCAGAAGAGGCCGTAGCTGGCAGATCAGCAGAAGCTGGCCCCAAGTACTTCGGGCCACAGAGTCCACCTGGGCCTCCAGTGACAAGGGTGAATCCAGGAATACCCCCAAGCTATGCACTGCTCCTTCAGAGGGAGTGCAGCCCCATCCAGAACACGTTGCTTACCCAATTCCCGGACTCTGGAACCACCAATCCACACAGGTTCCATCTTATCAGGATTCAGCTTCAGTTTATTGGCCCTCATCCAGCCTATTACAGCCTCCAGGCACTGGTCCAGCACCTTCACTGCCCCAGCTGACTCCGATGACAAGGAGACATAGAGCTGAGTATCCTCAGCATACTGATGACACCCAACCCACAAAACCCTAAGGACTCCTATCGGGGAAAAGGATTCACCCCTCACAAAGAGTCACATGGGCAGAAGTTAGTTTCCAATCTGCCGCCACAGCTGAGCTCTTGCGCCTCTCTGCCAGGGATCGGCAGAGGGAGGTGCAGTTGCTCAGCCACAACAGTAACCCTTTGTACCCTCCTTCACTGCAAGGAGAGCATGAAGGTTGACAGGCATTCAGGGCAGGCTCGCACAAGCTCTCGTTGGGTCCCCGCAGACCATCCAGCGGCTTGCTCCACACACGAAAGAGGGTTGGGCGACCAGCAGGAGTCCGATGAGCAGTGCGGGCATGAGTGAGTTCTCCCATCCCTTGTGAGAAATGGGATTTCTTCCCTCTCTCCCACCTGCCTTTGCTTTCCATGTTGGAGAAGCAAGTTCTGCTAGAAATTGCTATATTTGTGCTGTTACTCTAGATAAATTTGCAGGAGCAGGGAGAATTGGTGGGTTGAACTGTTTGTAAATTTGGGCTTTGAAATCACTTTGTCTTGCTATATAATGGATCTGAGTCACATTGTGAACATATGGTTTTAAAATCCTTTCTTTCCTGACTATATTCTTCCTGTTCAATGTTTGCTGGGCCAAACCTTTAAAAAAAAAATCAAAAAATAATCACAACCCTGAGATTATATAACCCAAATTCTCTCACTTCGTTATTAATTCTGAATTGACTGCTACCTCAGTTTCCTCTCCCTCCGCCCCATTGCTTTCACTAAGTAGGCTCTGCCACAAACTGCTTGCTCTTTACTATTATTCTGGAGAAATGACTGGGAAGTGGGGTGGGTTGAACTGTGTAGCAAAAGGCTTGTGTTTAGCAAAATGGGTGCCCTTGGGTTCACCTCCAGCGCCCACCTCTCTGTCCAACCAGTTGGACTGGCCATGAGCAAATACTGCAGAGACCTAAATAGGAACCCCCCAAACTGCCCGCTAATCTGGAACCCCAAACCAAGCTCCCTTCAGACCCCCCCCACCCCGGCAAACCCAAACTGTCCCTCCCCTCTGTCAGGAGCTCCCAACCGAGTTGCCCGTATACATCACACAAACCCCAACCCTGGCACAAGCCAGCACCCCGACAGCCACCCCCAGCATGAACCCTGACTCCATACACCCATCCCTAGCACAAGGACCCACTCAGCAGCCCCAGACATGACCTCCTTCCCAAATCAGTGCCCCCAGCCTGGAGCCCACCATCTCCAGACCTTCACCCCAGTCACCCACCCCCAGCATAAACTATGTTTTGGAAGGGGAATCTTTCACAATAACGGTATTCTTCCGAGTTAACCTATTATATGGGGGTGAGTGAGCTGGTGTATCCCCATGTTCTAAATGTGGGGAAATCTTCTTTTACAGCTCCAGTGTTGCTAAACACCAGAGTGTCCACACCCTCCCTAACAAAACCTGTGATCTCAGTGTCAAAACCTACAGTGATTCATGAGTGATAAGTTGAATTGAACACACAAAAGCTGGGAGATCATTGGACAAGTGACAAAGGGCAGGAGCCCATTGGTAAGCGCACATGACTGCTGAACCACAGGGCTCTGGGACCTGTGAAATATTATGCATGCCAAGTCAGAGTTGCCCCCTCATGCCTGAGTGAAAACAGATGAGGGAAACCAAACAGTACAGGGGTTCACAGTCTGGCACCTACAGTCTCCACCTCATATGCTGCTTCCCATTTGTTCCACCGCCTGCTACCCTGTGCCACTATCAGCAGTGAAGGAGATAACAGCTTGAGTACTGTTTGGCAGAGAGGAAGTTGGGGTGTCATACTGGATAGAGAGGGGAAAGTTGACGCACAGTACAACAAAAAGTTAACAGCTTTATCCCCACACCCAGGTTGCACCAGCACTGCAAAGACAAACAGTTACAAACGGGTATCAGCTCATTTGGTATCAGCTCATTGTTGTTGTTAATAAGCTATCAGTGGCTGAGGATACATTTGTAATGGCTTGCAATTAGTTAGTGATGCATTTTACCAACCAACTGTTGAAGCCTGCACTGTGATTGTCAGGATCAGGCCTGGTCTCCTTTGAGTTTATCCTGAATTGGACTTGGAGGCTGAAGACCAGCCAAGACAGGAAGCGGGAGAAGAAATTCTTGAAGACTCTCCAGGAGTCAAGGAGGAATCTTCCCAGGAGTTTATCAGACTGGAGGCCCAGGTTCAGAGATCATCCTCCCCACCTGTGGGAACTCAGACTTTGTGGGAAGGAGAGGCAACATTAGAACTGACAGACCCCAGAGTCTGCCGCAGGGTCAAGTGGGCGGAGTTGAAAAGTGGTGGGAGGCGGTCCACTAGGTTAGCCACTCGCCAGAGAATACAACTCGAAGACCTGCCCTAAGGGAGGGGTTTAGTTAAACCCTGTCTGGCACTGCAGGAAACTGTCCATTTAGCTGATAGGCAACTTCCTTGCTTTGTCAGGCTAATTAAGCTTAGAGAATTGCCCCTAGCATTAACACTTCCTTCAGGTATGAAGAGATGTCTAATTATTGAGGAAAGCTTTGTAGATTGCATGGCAGAACTCTTGACTATCTCACTTCTCAGCGGGAGGGCTTGGAATCATGCTGCTAGCAGCTTTTGGTGATGACACAAGATTGGGAAAAAGAGAGGGACAAAAGGAGAGGGACAAGAGGTATAGGCTATAGGGGCTGTTAGCCCACACAGAGGTGGTGCAGCCCAGTGGGATCCAGAACATTAAGGCTTATACTGATCACTGGCTTTCTCGCTATATCCCAACTTCCTCTCTGCTAACCAGCACTCAGGCTGATGACCATTTCACTGCTACAAGATCATAAGCAGCTTGATCTTCAGTTACAGAGAAAGCTACAAAAGCAGTCACTCAGAGATACTTAATAAAAATGAAATGAGGGAGCAACTCTAACATGGCATGTATAATAAACATCTCAAAGGCCTGAGAACTCAGGCTGTTGACTGATAGGTCCCAGAGTCCTGTGGTCCAAGTGCCCTTCATCACTTGCCACACATGTGCTGGCCCCCCCTTTGCCCAAAGCGTGTTGTGGATTGAAATAGGGCTGGAGTTTTGTTTTGAAAAAATATTTCACAGCTTTTTTGTGTTCAAGTCAACCATAACTCACAAATCACAGTAGGTTTTGGGACTTAATTTTATTTTAGAATTTAAGATAAAGTATGTATATATTGTTACCCAGCCTTTACCCCATCCCCCACAAAACGATTTCTAAAACCTATGTAATAAGAACACTTTTATAGAAAGACTAAAAATGTAAAATGTCTGGAAATAATGAAGCCATGGGGGGAAATGTTTTTCTAATCCCTTCTGTAAGGATCCCAGCATAGTTTTTTCTTTCATTCCTCACTGAAATTATTGATCTAAAATGTATTTTACTGACAGACATTTATGCTCAATTTCCCAACATGTGAGCCAAGTCACTATTGTGCATTTTTGACAGTTTGGGTTTTGTTCTAAAGAATCCTGTGTTTCTGATGCTGCTGTAGTGTTTCTGATCCTGTCTCATTTAATGTAGTTCTGATCTATTCAGACAATAATCATACATTTACTAACTGAATTTACTTTTAAAAGTGTTAAAATACATGATAATTTAATGAGCAAATGAAGTTATACGTAAATTAACTTTGGGAACAGAATGGCTGCTTCATGTTCCTAAAGCAGCCGTCCCAAAACTGGTGCCCTACAGGTGTTTTGGACCACAGTGCCCACCATTCCTGAAAATTGGCCCTGCTGCCTGAGGCCGATGGGTCTGAAGTCCAAAATATCTGGAGGGCACCAGCTTGGGAAAGCAAAATAGTGATTTTAGATTTGTAAAGAGCACTAAAAAAGGTTTTGTTTCTTTTTCCAAAACTTATTTTTTCTGAGAAACGCCACCCTCCCATGGCCTCAACATTTCTGGAAATTTTACATCTGTATGGATGCTCTCACAAAATGCCTGACATGGTGGACATGGCAGTCACAAAACACTCATTTTCTAGAAGGCAAGCTGGTGAGACTACAAGAAAAGTAATTTGCCCAAGAACCTGAGTACAAAGACTGGGGTCTGAGCTCTGAAACACAAAGCCACACTTTTGAACCGAAAGGCGCTGGAGGCAGCCTTTGGCTTTGTAGCATACCAGCCTCCTGATTATTATTTTAAATTAAAGAAAATCTTAAGGAATAAAATAAAAATCAGGAGAGGCAAGGAGCCTGGCAGGCACCAAAAGAGAGGTCACAAGCACCACATCAAAGACCCCAGAAAGTCATGTACTTGCTTATACAATCACATGGATTGTATGCAGAACTAAGCACACTTAATGAACGTTATTCTTAAGATGTCAAAATACACTCAAGAAAGATATGAAATGAAATGAAAGTCATTCCTGGACACACAAACACACACAATACACATCGGGCTTCAAATAACCTAGGAGAATCAGAAAGCAGCAGAAATACAATCTACAAGACTAAGAGATGTTACATTTCTGGAAACTGTGAAGCTATCGGAAAAATAGTGTGTGGAAGTAGGGGGGTTGAAATTTTGAGAGGGAAAAGAAAAAATGAAGTACTTATTTTTTAGCACTTTGTTACTTTAGGAACATAAATTCTAGTATGTATAACTTGATTTTCCGTTGACATTAGCATTAAATTTAAAAACATTAAAAAATAAACAAAGCAAATTTGTAATCATTTTTTGAATGAATACTTTAAAATATAATATACCAAACATGATGATTTTATATGCAAACCAAGTTACACATAATACAATTTACATTCCTGTTTTATGTCTAATCAGAAGGAATTTCAGCAAGTAGTCCCAGAAATATCTGAATCGTCCTATAAGCCACAGCAACCAGAAAGAGCTGGAAACAAAGGAAGACTGGAATACAGCATCTGTTCCTTTCTGTAAGAAATTGATTGGGGGTAGAGTTCAAGGAAATCCGGCCTAAAGGACTCTTTTGCCTATTAGGAATGGTAATCAAGCATATTTAATTTAAGAACCTTTAATACACAACCGGTTCACACATAGCAACAACCCCGTTTATGAAACTGTGGGTTGTTGACTGAAGTGGGGTTGAGCGAGTGTGGTGGCACCCAGCTCCTGCTCATTCACGGCTACCCACGGTTTATTTAAACCCTGATGTGCAGTGACATACAAACAGGGTTAATCTCAACCTATTAGTTGAAGAGTAACAGTTTATTCACCAAGGATGCAATCCTATGCATGTTCAGATGGAAAATAATCCTACAACTCCCAATATGCCCCAGCCATCACTGCTGGCTGCGGCATCCTAGGTGTTGTGGGACTTTTTTAAATGTATAAACATGCATAAGTTTGCACCCTTAGTAAATAATTCCACTTAATAAACATCTTAAATTTTGCTCATTTTGAAATGTTGTTCCTAACGGTGATGCCAATCCCATGCCATATTAATCAGGCTATTGAGTTTCTTTTAAATGTAGAGGATTTATTTCAATAACAGCAGTTAAAGAGTTTATAGCTGAGGCAAGAAGAAGATATATTTGGGAACTTTATTAAAAACTGTAGCTCTGAGTTGTACAGATAAAAGTCTCAATGTTTTCTTTGAAAAAGTAAATACAGGCATAATATCCACACATTGTTCCACCACACATAGTGGTAGTTATAGGATAACCTGCCACCCCCACCCCCGCTCTGCCCTCATATCGAATCAGCTCCCCACGTGCCTCCTGGGACCCACATGTGCTGTCGCTGGGTGGGTGGGGCACCACCATCGGCAGCTTCCCTCCCAAAGCCATCCTTCCGTTGCCATGCAAAACATTTCTCCCCTAAAGCTACAGGAGAGAGGCTTGCTCATGCAAGCATCTCTGCCACAGCTTTCATGCACATCCTTGGGAACACGTGGGGAGCCACCAATCATAGCGCCCCACCCAGAGATGGGTTGTGCTTTCGTTCTCCACAAAGTTGTGAAGAATGGGCGGGTGGAATTATCTCTTCTGTAGCTTGACAGCCATAGGAGAGATCCTTCTGCCCCCCCCCCCCCCGCCTCATAGCCATAAATGGATATTGGGGCAGGGGCGGAAGAATCTCTCCTGCAGCTGTCAAGCCACGGGAGAGATCTTTCCACCACTCCAGCCCGATATCCACAAATTGATCTCGGGGCAAGGAGGGGGCGGAAGCCTCTCTCACATTGCTTTAACCCTCAAGGATTTAGGAGGTGGACGGTGGAACAATATTGTCCCACTGCCCACTCATGAAATCCTTGAGGGTTTCAGCTACGTGGGAGATGCTTCCAGCTGCCCCTCTTTGCAAGTGCAAAGCAGGGCAGCTGCAAGCAACCCTTGCATAGCTTTAGGGAAGAAATCCTGGGAACGGGAGAACAGCTCAGGGAGGGAAGTGGCCGATCGCAGCACCCCACCACACCCAGGGACAGCACGTGCATGTCCCGGGAAGCACATGGAGAGCAACCAATAGCCATGCCCCACCCAAGGACAGCACATGCACGTCCTTGGGAACACGTGGGGAGCCACCAACCATAGCGCCCCACCCAGAGATGGGTTGTGCCTATCCCGGGAATCTGACACATGTCTATGGAGCTCCGCTGGGCAAGAGCAACAAGAGTTTCTGCTCCACTTGCCTCGTGACTCTGTAGGCATGTGAAACAGTCAACACAGCCCACCACACGACATTAAATAGCCAACTCCGCATACCGTTGATTATTTGCGTGGGTTATTTCGGGTAAATAACCAACCGTGGTGTGGAAATGGCTTGCCAGATGGCACAATAGTCAACGGTTGACTATTTAATCAACCATTGACTCTAATGTGTTGTCTGAACCCAGTCATACAGGAAGAGGACGGAGGGACAAGTCACTAAGGAAGTGTACAGGCAGATAGCTCGGAATTGCAGAGATGATTTCAGGAAGACTGAACTGAGGCTGGTGAGGGATGCTAAGAAAAATAAAAAGGAGTTTCATCAGATATGTGCGAAGTAAAAGGACAAATGTACTGGTAGACCACCTGCTCAGCGAAGATGGGAAAATGCTGACAAGGAAAAGGCAGAACTGCTCAACTCCTATTTTGACTCAGTGTCCTACCAAAACAGGATCTCTGTCCCATCTGGCATATGTGAGAAATATGCTGAAGGGACAGGAATACAGCTTGAGGTTGAAAGAGAGATGGTCACACAATGGCTCAATTCGGACAACACGTTAAGCAATGGTTGTTTAATTAAACAACCGTCAGTTGAGTTGTTTAACGTGTCGTCTGGAGGGAGGCACACAACCCACAGCACGCTAATCGGGAGAATTAAACAACCAAGACAAACAACTCACTTGCGAGTTGTTTAGGGATTAGTCAATTGACTAAAGTGTCGTCTGGAGGGGAGCATGGGTTAAACAACTGTGGTGAGTACGTTATCACAAAAGACCATAGAGGAGACCGGCAGAACATGGGCGGCCGCTCAGCAACACCCACAGCAGATCGCCGGCATTGCCGCCATAGCAACCAAGGATGCCCGCCCGCCCCCCACCACCACCAGGCAGCCGGCACGGAGCGCAACAAGGAGCCGGCTCCTGCAAGCACTCACGTCAGGCGCCCATGCAGCCACTCAAATGGAAAGGGACGCACAACAGAAGAGAACCACATCCAAAGGGGGGGGGAGAGAGGACGCCGACGCCATCCCTGTGGACGGGCGGGACATTGAGCCGTTGCTGGGCCCCGTGAATCCCGTTGGGGAGCACCACACCCATTTGGAGGCGTCCCGGGTGCGAGAGAGCATCAGTGCCTGGATCTGGCAGCGCTACCCCCACCCCGTGAGCGTCGGCTGTGGGGTTTCATCTGTAGACTGGCATCTCCCCCTAGCGTTCTGCCCCTCTCCGCCTCTTCCTCATCGCCCATTCCGTGGCTAGCTCCCTGGGAGTGCTCGTTCAGCTTCCCCCTCCTCACCGCTGTGCCTTCCAGTCGCCTTCTCCCTTCCCGGGGGCGCCTGTCCTTCCCGTGGACTCTACCCTTGCTTCGTAGTGCCCATGTGCCTTATTGCCCATGTCTGAGGTTCCTGCTGAATAAAGTTTTCCAAATCGCCCCAACTCTTGCCTTCTTTCCTGTGTGTGTGGTTGGATGCTTAGGGAGGGTGATGTTTGTGGCTGGGGGCTGGGGGACGTGGGTCACCCTCGCGACTGGCTGTCCCCCGTGTAGGGTGGGCGGGGGTGTCTCCCTGGGACGTGGGTGCCAACGTTTGGTGCATTGTGCTGGGTGCGGGGTGCAGACGTTGCTTTGGTGCGGCCGTCCCTCCTGGCTGCCTCTTTGCCCGAGGCTGCTGAGTTCCGCCCATTGCCTACAACAGCCAATGGGGTTTGGGAGGCGTGTCCTGCATCAGCTTCAATTGCGGCACCCATGGTTTTCGGCCGCAGTGTGTGCTGGGATACCTGCTGGAGGACCAATAGAGGTCAGTAAGCAGAAAACATGGCGGCCGAGCTGTCAGTCACAGCCGAGTATGCTATTAACCACCGGGGTGTTTGCCGGTTCCCTGCAGCACTTGCTGCAGCATGTCGTCTGTGGAGCTCCTCCTCTTTAACACACCGTCAGTAGGTTATTTACCCACCATTGACTAAAGTGTTGTCCGAATTGAGCCAATATCTAAGTATCTTAAATGAGTTCAAGCCCCCAGGTCCAGATGAATTGCTTTGTAGGGTGTTGAAGGACTCTCAGAAATGAAGGATTCTTGGAACCTTTATCATCTTTGAGAAATCCTGGCGAACAAGGCTGAAGGAGAGCAGGGCTGTTCTTACCTTCAAAAGAGGCAAAAAGGAAATTATACACCCATCAGTCTGCCATCAATACATGGGAAGATTCTAAAACAAATTATAAAACACTTTGTCTGTAGCCACTTGACACTAATGCAGTGATCACAAGAAGCCAGCACGGATTTGTCCTCTTCAAACTTGAAGGAGGTATTGAGTGGGGCGATACAGGATTTGATCCTGAGCCCTAAACTCTTGAACATTTTTATTAGTCACATGGAGGAAGAGGTTGGGGGGATGCTTACGCAGATGACGCAAAATTGGATAATAATTAGGTAATACTTTTACTTTTAAAGACAGAAACAAAATTAAAAATGATATTGATATATTAAAATTAAGAGCAGAAAATAACATAATGAAATTTAACAGAGACAAGTACAAAATTCTACATCTAGGAAACAGAAATAAAATGGGGGGGGGAAGTACCTGGCTTGAGAATAGTATGTGGGGAAAAGATTTTGACAGTGTAGTCAATCACAAGCTGAATATGAATCAGCAATTGTGCTGTGGTCGTAAAAAAGACGAATGCAATTTTACGTTACATCAACAGAAGTATATTTTTTTGCAGATGAGGGCCAATAAACTGAAACTTAATCCAGACGAGGTGGAGATACTGCCTGTGGATGGCTCGCCTCTCCAATTAAGTAGCACTTCAACTCTCCTAGAGGGGGCTACACTTCCCTAAAGGATTAGGTTCATAATTTGGGGGGTGCTTTTGGTTAAATCATGATAGCTGGTACATTCAGTGGCTCAGAATGCTTTTTATCAATGACATATATCAATGATATATCAATGATCATAGAATCATGGGATAGTAGAGTTGGAAGGGGCCTACCAGGTCATCAAGTCCAACCCCCTGCTCAATACAGGAATCCACCTTAAAGCACACCTGACAGATGGTTGTCCAGCTGCCTCTTGAATGCCTTGAGTGTGGGAGAGCCCACCACCTCCCTAGGTAATTGGTTCCATTGTCGTACTGCTCTAACAGTCAGGAAGTTTTTCCTGTTGTCCAGCTGGAATCTGGCTTCCTGTAACTTGAGCCCATTATTCCGTGTCCTGCACTCTGGGATGATCGAGAAGAGATCCTGGCTCTCCTCTGTGTGACAACCTTTCAAGTCCTTGAAGAGTGCTATCATGTCTCCCCTCAATCTTCTCTTCTCCAGGCTAGACATGCCCAATTATTTCAGTCTCTCCTCATAGGGCTTTGTTTCCAGACACCTGATCATCCTCACTGCCCTCCTCTGAACACACTCCAGCTTGTTTACATCCTTCCTGAACTGTGGAGCCCAGCACTCGACACAATCCTCAAGATGGGGCCTAACCACTAGCGAATAGAGAACCTCACGCAATTTGGAAGCTATACTTCTATTAATGCATCCCAAAGTTGCATTTGCTTTCTTGGCAGCCACATCATACTGTTAGCTCATATTCAGCTTGTGATCTACAAAAATGCCAAGATCCCCATCTTGTAACTGTGCATTTGGGTTTCTTTTTCCTAGGTGTAGAATTTGGCATTAAATTTCATTGTTTTCAGTCCAGCTCTTCAGCCAATCAAGATCACTTTGGAGTTTGTTTCTGTCTTCCAGGGTATTAGCTATCTCACACAATTTTGTGTCGTCTGCAAATTTGATAAGCATTCCCTGTGCCTACTCATCCAAATCATTACTAGAAATGTTGAAGAGCACTGGGCCCAGGACTGAACTGTGCTGTACCCTGCTCATTAACACCCCCAGTTTAAGAAGGTACCATTGATAACACTTTTTGAGTCTGGTTCTGTAGCCAAATGCGGATCCACCTAGTTGTTTAATCTAGACCACTTTTAGCTAGCTTGGTGACCAGAATGTCACGTGGTATTTTGTCAAAGGCTTTGCTGCAGTCAAGATATATTATCCACAAGGGAGGTTACCCAATCAAAGACTGAGATTAGATTAGTTTGGCGGGATTTGTTCTAGACAAATCCATGGTGGTTTATAGTAATCACTGTATTGTTTTCAAGGTACTTGCAGATTGGCTTCTGAGAGTTCTTCTGCCAGCTTCTTTATTACTCTAGATTGCAGTTTGTCAGGCCCTGGAGATTTGAACTCATTCAAAGAAATTAGGTGTTCCTTGATCACTTATTTATCAATCTCAAACTGCAATCCTTCCCCTTCAGCTTGTACTTCACTTTTGCCAGGGGGATCATAGTCCCACTTTTCAGAGAAGGCTAAGCCAAAGTAGGAATTGAGAACTTTTGCCTTTTGTCATGTGTTATCAATTAGCCATCCTCATTAGGCAGTTGAACCACCATTTCTTTCCTGTCTTTTATTATGCATATACCCGATGAAGGCTTTTCTTGTTGCTTTTAGCATTCCTTCTTTGTTTCTGTACTCTTCTTTTGTAGCCTGGATTTCCTTCCACTTCCTATATGTGTCCTTTTCTGTTTAGGTAATCTCTAAGCTTTTTGTGGATGCAAATTGGTTTCTTCTGTTGTCTTCTATCTTTTTTCCTTGTGGGAATTGTTTGCAATTGTGCCTTTAGAATTTCCTTTTTAAAAAACTCACACCCATCTTGCACTCCTTTTTTCGTTATGGTCACTTGCCATGGGACCTTACTTATCATAGTTCTGAGTTTATTAAAATCAGCTTTCCTGAAATCCAGAGTACGCATTTGGCTACACCCAGGTTTTGCTTCCTTTAAAATCAAGAACTCAAGTAGGACGTGGTCACTTTCCCCTAGAGTTCCCGTAACTGCCACTTTATCCACTAAGTCAACCCTATTGGTCAATATCAAGTTAGGGATAGCCAATCCTTTAGTTCCTTCCTCCGCTTTCTGTAGGAGAAAATTATCAGCCACACATGTCAGGAATCTCTTGGAAGGGCCACGTTTGGCAGAATGTGTCTCCCAACAGGTATCGGCGTAACTGAAGTCTCCCATGACTACTACATCACACTTCCTTGAAATATTGGCAATTTGCTTTTCAAAAGTTTCATTCTTGTCTTCTCCTTGATTGGGTGGTCGGTAGTGGACTCCGACTATCATGCTCCTTTTATTCCTTGACCCATTTATTTTAATCCAGATGCTCGGGGGTCCGAGGCTCATCCTCCTGTATTTCTGTGCAGGAATAAGTATTTTAACATATAGTGCGACTCTGCCTCCCTTTCTATTTCTTCTGTTTTCTTTGAACAAATGATACTCTTCAATTATTGTATTCCACTCATAGGAGTCATCCCACCAAGTTTTAGTGACCCTATCCGGACAGAGATAGCAAATAATGGTTGACTATCTAGTAACCTCCAAGTTAAATAATTGCAATTTGTTATACATGATGCGGATTTTGAAAACAATCCAGAATCTTCAGTTATTCCAAAACAAGAGGGCTAGACTATATATACGACTGACTAACACACTCAAATTATGTCAGTACTCTGCCATCTGTACTGACTACCAGTTTCTAAGCACAATTCAAAATGCTGGTTTTAACCTTTAAAGTCCTAACAGCTTAAAACCAAGTTACCCAAAGGACAGTCTCTACCCATATTTACCTATGGTCATTTTCCAAAGCCCACCTCAAGTTGTCTTCAACTTTTGAGGCGAGGCAGGTAGTTAATAGAGTATTTTCAGTGATGGCACCCCGTCTGTGGAATGTCCTCCTTAGAGAGACTCATCTGGCATCTAAATTATGGTCTTTCCAGCACCTTTTTTATTCTTCCAGCCATTTTGAGACCTACTGTGGTTTAAATATTTTTATCATTTAATTTTTTGCATGTGTAGTCCACTGTTTTACCCCTTGATAATTTGACTTTGTACTATTTTATAGATTCTTATTAATATATTATGCTTTTAATTTATATATTGTGCTTTTTAATTTACCTGTTACCACTGAGAAAGCTATGGCTATAGGGCAGTGTTTTTAAAAAAGAAATAAATCAATTACGACTTCAACTAATGCGCCATAGTTTAGAGGCAAGTGAGACAGACATGACAGTTAAAAACACATTTGTAACTAGCCACATACCTTGTCACCTCTGATGAGTACATATCAGTTCAAGGCAACCAGAATTAGAAGCTTTAGAAACTTTAGTATAGATGCTGTTCTCTCCCCTCTCACACACACAAGTTAACATACCACAAACATAGGTATGCACGTAAACAATAGGTGAGTAAAATTATCTGCAAAGCTACTAAAATTTGCAAATTTATTCTGTACTGTTACTTTAAAATAAGGACTAGGATTTTGAAGCTAGCCCCATTACAGCACATGTGGGCAACACATGGGCATGTGGTGGCCCACCAACTTTTCCTGCCACCATCAGCTGGGAGGAAGGCAACAGATAGTTGTTTCCCAGCTGCTAGTACTCATCTATATAGTGAATTGTAGCAATTTAAGCCACTCAAACAATCTCCATACATACATTAATCTATGTCAGGATCGCTGGGAGAGGGCATGATTAAAGTCTCTCCGTCCTCCCGGTGATCCCAATGTGATAGCTGTTTCCTTGTGCTAGTAGCAGGGAAACAGCAATCTGTAACAGAATAGTTTAGGGGAGGGGGCTTTAATCTCACCTAGTTTCAGCAATCACTGCTTCCTTGCTGCTGTTAGCAACCTCAACTCCCCGATCACTGAGATTGGAGGAGTGAAGAAATGGGCAACCCCCCTAACCCTGATGGGGTGGGAGGAGAAGAGATAAGTGGAACAATGTGAGGAGCAGGGAGAGAAGCTCCTTGCAGTACTCCCTGCATTTCTCTTCAAATCTCGTTCTCTGACTTCCCTAGGATGAAACATTTTCATTTAGGGATTTGAATTGTGTCTTCCTCTATTTTTGAAATACCAATACTCTTCTCTCCCTGTCATCCCATCCCTCACCGTTATGTTGCTATTTCTGAGTTGCATTCACTTGTTTCCTTGGTGGACCTCTGTTTAAATTCTTTATAAATTGTGACACATGTTGGCAGTCCACTTCTGGATTTGGAAGAAATTACACCATTGAGAAGAAGCATTATATTATTTTTCACTACTGTTTTACAGTGCAATTCTATGTATGCCCACTTAGCAGTCCCACTGTGTTTAAAGGTGCTTACTCCTAGGGACACCGCATAGGAGTGCAGTCTTAGTGTCTTTTTCCTTCCCCGTTCCATACCATTAGAGGAAAACACAAGACCTTATTAAGTTGTGGATCCATGTGTCCCCCTTTGCTTTCCTTCAATCTAATTTCTAACTTTGGTGCCAGTTTGCTGATGTTTCTTCCTACCAACTTTCCAAATAGAATGAGGACTGCACCCATGTGTAGCCGTCATATTCAATCAGATATGGAATTGTGGGGGGAATTAAAAATCCATCCCCCCCATGTGCATCAGGGTCCCCCAAACAATTACAACAAGAACACACTTTGGCCCTCCAGCCCTATTTTAGTGGCTACGCGCTACCATCACAGTATCTCCCACATTATGAGATTATTCATGCAATATACCTGGCATAAATCCACTTGATTCCTCATCTCCTTTTTTTGTGAGTATCCCTGCTTCTCTCCCACAGGTCTACCACAAAGATCCCACTCCCTGCTGCTAATACCTTCCTGCAAAAGCTAAACGACCCCTCTTTTACTCAACAGAAAACTTAGGAAAGAAAAACTTTATCACAAATGAAGGATGAATACAATTATATGTTATTTAAAGAGAGGTGTTTGTAAACAATGCATAGTTTCCCTCTGGCAAGAAACTAGGACTAACAACAGCATATATGTCCATAGGGTTCCAGCCTCAAGGAATAAGGGCACAATCATATGTATGATCAGACGGGGATGGGGAGGCTAGCCAGAGAAAGCTCGGAGTTGTAGGACTTTTTTCTATCTAAACATGTATCAGACTACGCTTTTAATGCCTTTGTTTTAAAAGGATGGGGAGGAGTGCCATCGTATATTTATCTGGTGGATTTCTACGGGTCTATCGTGCGAAGTCAGCAGAGAAGCAATTTTTTTTTCTTTTTGAAAGGTCCCCCAGAAAACATTAAAAAGCGGCACTTCGACACACATCGCTTCCCACTGAACAGATAACGCACCTCGCCGTGATGGAGGAGGAGGAGGAGGGCATTGAGAGCCGTCGTCGCCCCCCATCCTACCCGCCCGAGCTCTCTCTTTTCCTTCCCCCCCCCCCCGCCTCCCACTTCCTGCCACTCACGGCTTGTGAAGCGATTCCTCAGGGACGGCGGTCCCCGCTGAGGGAACAGCTGCTGCTGCTGCTGCTGCGCCTGCTGCTGCTGCCGGGGCGGCCGCGGGGCTCTGCTGCTGCTGCTGCTGGAAAGAGCGGAGGGACTCGAAGGCCTTCATCAGCTTCTCCATGGTGGTCATATTCGCATTCACGCGCGGCAGACAGGCAGGGCGAGCGGCGACCCCCCGCCCCTCGTACAGTCAGCCGCCTGGGGAAAGGGAAGCGAAGGGGCTCAAGAAGAAGAAGAGGAGGAGGAGACGTCGCGCTCAAGCCACCACCGACACGCAGCCGCCATCTTGAAAGCCTCCCGTCATCCCCAGCGGCGGCGTCTGCGGCATCTCTACGCGACGACGGTTCCTTTCCCCCCCCCCCCCCCCGTGAGTTCAGTGAGCGGCTACGGCTTCCTCCTCTTCCCCCCAGCCGCACCGCCGCACGGCAATCGCCTCAGAGAGGCCGTCCGAGCCACAGCGGGAGCGGACGAGGGCTCCGTCGCTCTCACGCGCGCAGAGTCCGACAGGACGGGCTGGAGGGACGGTTTTTATGCACGTCAGAGGTCTCGAACTAGGCGAGGTCGGAGGCCGAAGCCAAGGGGCGCCAATCAGGGAAAGGGAAAGCGGGTCGTGGGGAGGGGAGAAATGGAGCCAGGCGTCTCTGGCCCTCCTCCTCCTCCTCTCCCCGCCCGCCCTGTTCGCTTTCAGGTCGCCGCGCAAAGGCCCTGCTGTGCTCCGCCTTGTCGGAAAAGAGAGATCCGAGTCAAGTCTTATTTCGCGTTCAAAAGAAATTTTGTTTTTCAAAAATGATCGTGGGCTGGGGGAGGGGTGGGGGGTCTGTGACTGAGAGAAGCCGCCGCCGCCCCCCCCCTCGCCAGGTGGCGCGTTGTTAATGGTGCAGCGCAGAGGCCGGGGGGGGGGGGAGAGGGCGGCGGCGGCGGACCGTGAATTCCCCGTCAAGAGCCTCCCGCGCAGACTGCTGTAGCCGCACAGGCTGAGTCCACTGGACTTGGGCCCCTTCAGGCTCCCTCGCAGTCCGTGCAGAAGCCTCGCGTTCCACTGACAGGCAGGCAGGCAGGCAGAGACGGTTGGCACGCTTTCATCTTTAAAAACCTTTTGATGTTTTTAAGCTAGACAAAATAAGAATTTTAAGTTGCGAAAGCATCAAAGGCTTCTTTGCCGCTACATTTCGTTTTGGGGGTGAAGAGGACTGCTTGCTTGCTGCCCAGGCACCGTGACGGCAGCATTTCCTGTTGTTTTCTACAGGCAGCTGAAGCCTCTGCCCCGGGGAAAGCAACGTCTGAATGGGGGACGGAGGGAGGGTTGAAACGAGAATCCGGTTCTCCACTTCAGATCGTGACGTTGCCTATGGGCAGTGGAGCTTTGAATAGGAAGCCATGTTAAAAGGGGGGAAAGGCAAGCCCTTGCGCCGTGGCCAGAGGCGGCGGCGGCGGCAACCTCTGGAAGCCACATTGATCTCGCGCTCCGCCGGTGGGGGGGTCTCTCTCATCGAGAAGGCCGTCGCCGGGCTCCGGCGCAGGAGGGGAAGAGAGACAAGGCCGCGTGAGGCATTGTGGGCCGACACACCGACTTCTCTCAACCCCTCCCATATCGGCCGTGAAGGTCGCTGTGTTTTAGTTTTCCGCTCCAGATCTCGCGGGATCTCAGCGCAAGGAGATTCGCAGGCGCGAGGCGGTGGGCGGGGCTTCGGCAGCGGAAGGGGAGGGCACGTGGCCGTGGCTGGCCGGGATTCGGGGGCGGGCCGCTAGTCTTAAGCGCGTGAAGCGGGCGGAGGTTTCGTTCCCCTGCTGAGGCTCCGGGTGGGACGGAGGGAAGCGTGGTCCGTGAAGCGTGGTCGGCAGCGATGGGCAAGGCAGTCAAGCAGCTGAAGCGCCGTTCCGCTGCCATGACCGGCCGCAGGCCTCGCGGCCCTCCTGCCTCCGCGCGGAGGAGCCCTTTTGAGGTGAAGGTCAACAAGCAGAAATTTCACATCTTGGGCAGGAAGACGCGGCACGACGTCGGGCTGCCCGGTGCCGCGCGCTCCAAGGCCCAGAAGACGGTGAGTGAGGAGGCGCGGCGGCGCTTTGTGTCCACGAAGGCCCCAGGCCGGCCGGGCTCCTCCTGGGCTTCCGAGCGCTTGCCGCTCAGTCCGTGCTGCTGCTGGCGGCGGCGGCGGCGGCGTGGCAGTGGCTTTCTCCCGAGGGCGCAGTCGTTCTTTCTCCCTTGATGGCCAAGCGCCTGAGGGCCTCTGCCCATGGCCCCGTGGTGGTTGCGATCTGGAGTTAAGAAATGAGGCCGCCTCTTTCTTGACAGCTTGTGTGGTGGTGAGCCTAATGAAGCTCTGGTAACCCAAGGTGCTGCCGCCACCCTCTGCCTAATTAGACAGGAAGAAGTCTGCGCAAAGAGCTGACCTGGGCATGATGCTGTGAGCTGTAGGGCTGCTGGTTTTTGTCTAACCATCCATCCAGCCTTAATTGTGAAAAAAGCTGAAAATACATAATAAGCGATTATGACTATAAGTCTGATGCCTTTTGCTCAACTTGAATCCAAAAGGGCTCAAATAGACTGGAAAAATAGTCATAAGGTATTGAAATAATTTTGGCAACAGCACTGAAAAAGATGCAAAACGCGATGCAAACTCTGTACAGGAAGCATCGTAAAACCTTGTTGTTCAGCTAAGGATGAAACTGTTCATGGAGGCTGAGCTGTGGTCTGTCATGTTTTTTCTCATTTTAGCCTGTTATCTGAAACTATCAATGGTTGTTCATAACCGTTGAGATAAAATTCCCAGTGTACAACAAATACTCCTCCACATTTGCCAGCACAGTTCCTTCCAAATACATGAGCCTTTAAATGGAGTAGTTGGTGCCATCTTGAGGGATTTATCCAGAGACCTTTTTTTGTAATCGTGAGAGAAATACTGTAGGTTATCGTGCCACCACATGTGATGGCAAGATATGTCTTCTTTTAAAAAGAATATGTTTAAAATAATAATAATAATAATATAAAGAAATCCCAGCCCCACATTGAGCCTTAGGTCTATGGAATTCACTGCCACAGTTTCTAATAAAGTTCTCAATTAGACATCACTACTGCTGCCTCAGCTATAAAACCTTTTAACTGCTGCCAGTAGAATAAACCTTCTCTACCAAAATGAAACTCAGTAGCCTTCTGGTATAGGCATGGTATTGACGGTATACTAGAGACCACCTTTCCAAATGAACAAAAAATAAAATCCTCATTAACAGAATAGTTACAAAAGTGAATAAAATCACTCTTCAAATGATAAGTTGAGATTGTTTAAATGTTCTTAAATTAAATATGGTTGCTTACCATTCCTAAGCTGAGTCTTTCCCAGTTAAATAAAGCCTTAGGAGCTTTTCCTTGAAATCAGATTTCAGATTCATAAACAGGAATAGGTTTATGAATTTCCCTTAACTTTCTTGCAAATAGGAACAGATACTGTACACCAGAATTCCTCTTCCTGCTTCTTCTGCCTTCTAGGATGATTCATATGTGTTTTTTTTATGTTCCCTCTGGTCAGACCTTAAATAGGAACTAAAATATATTATGTATAACTTGGATTGCTCAGGTTGGGGAAGACTATCCTGAAGCAACAAAGTGACTTTAGATCTGTAAAGAGCGCTGAAACAAATAATTATTGTTTATTTTTCCATTTCCTCCCAAAGTTTGGAGGTTTTTTGGGGGAAACTTTTTTCCCATGAAATTCCAGACAATTTAAAAAACACCCTTACAGGAGTGGCTGAATGAGAAGGACTTACACACATCGATGGGTCTCCATTCACTCTATCCCATGCAGCCACCATGTAAGGTGGTTTTGGGATTTTTTAGCTGTCAGGGTGATTTGCACACATCCTTTGAAGTGTAGTAACTGCTCTTAAAAGGAGCTGCAAAAGGGTTGCGTGTACAATCCTGTACATGTTTAGACAGAAAAAAGGCCTACAACTTCCACATTCCCCTGCTAGCATGGCTGGCCCTTAAAGACTTAATTTTAAAACCTGATGATTACTGTCCTGCTGAATTGCAGAGATGCCCTATTGCAAATCTCCCTAAGGGCAGTCTTACAAGTGAGCAACCAGCATCATTGTTATCTACCTGGTCAATATTTCTTGAGCTCCTTTACTCTTATTTATTTAAAATATTTCTTGGCCATCTTTCAGGGCAGGAGCCTTCCCAAGATGCCTTTCAGAGTAAAATACATAAAATCAGTTAAAACTGTAAACGTGATAAAAACAACCACAATAAAATAGGAATAAAACAACAACAACAGCAGCAACCATATCACAACAAGGCCAAGGTAAAAAAAACATTCTCAAGGCCTTCTTAAGAGCGCAGTTCTCAGTGGGAATGCCCGAAAGAAAAAGCTGAGGACTTTTAGTTATTGTTACATATTGTAACAACTTGTGTTTTCCTTCAGGTCAGTTGGTTTAGTTATTTCTTTGGGGGTATGTTTGGCAATTATAATGAATATTATTATAAATTGTATAAAAGCATGTTTAATGTTATGCTTTAGAGCCAGGATTTCATAAGAATTTTTTATAAAGTATTATCTGCTTGGCCTTCAGTTTTTGCAACATGGGCAGGGAGTTGCCTCTAATTAGCATTTATATTGTATTAATATTGTGCTTTTGGCTCCCGAAGAAGGGTTGTTATCAGAAATGCATGGAGCTAATTAAAGAAAAGATAGTTTTTACCAGTACCAGAGCTTCTCTCTCTTTTGCATCTGTATCGTGGTACTTCCCCCCTCTTTTCTCTACTCCTTAAAAGTCTGCAATGATGGGGCATGGCAAACCTCGGTTGGCAACTTGTTCCAGAGTTGTGCAGTTACTGCAGAGAAGGCCCTCTCATGGATGGTCACCCGCCTGACTGTACTCATGGGTGGGCAAATGAAAAGGGGCTGTCTTTCTGATCTTAGTGCAGGCAGGCTGATAAAGGTGAAGGCAGTCCTTCAAGGAACTTAGTCCCTACCCATTTAAGGTTTTAAAGATCAAAGCCAGCACTTTAAATTAAGTGCAGCATAGGCATTATGTGATCAAATTACCTCACCTTCACCAAAACTCAGTTGGCCAGATTCTCTATATAGAATCATAAAGTAGGAAGGGACCTATAAGGCCATCACGTCCAACCCCTTGCTCAATGCAGGAATCCACCTTACCTGACATATGGTTGTCCAGCTGCCTCTTGAAGGCCTCTAGTGTGGGAGAGCCCACCACCTCCCTAGGTAATTGGTTCCAGTGTCATACTACTCAAACAGTCAGGAAGTTTTTCCTGATGTCCAGCCGGAATACGGCTTCTTGTAACTTGAGCCCATTATTCCATATTGTGCACTCTGGGATGATCGAGAAGAGATCCTGGCCCTCCTCTGTGTGACAACTTGTCAAGTATTTGAAGACTGATATGTTCCCTCAATCTTCTCTTCTCAAGGCTAAACATGCCCAGTTCTTTCAGTCTCATAGGGCTTTGTTGCTAGACCCCTGATCATCCTCGTTGCCCTCTGAAATCCCTCCAGCTTGTCTGCATCCTTCTTGAACTGTGGTACCCAAATTGGATGCAGTACTCAAGATGGGGCCTAACCAGTGCCGAATAGAGAGAAACCAGTACTCACATGATTTGGAAGCTATAGTTCTATTAATGCAGCCACAAATAGCATTTGATTTTTTTGCAGTCACATCACACTGTTGGCTCATATTCAATTTGTGATCTACAACAATTCCAAGATCCTTCTCGCTTGTCGTATTGCTGAACCAAGTATCCCCCATCTTGTAACTGTGCATTTGGTTTCTTTTTCCTAGGTGTAGAACTTGGCATCTATCCCTATTAAATTTCATTCTGATGTTTTCAACCCAGTGCTCCAATCTATCAAGATCACTTTGGAGTTTGTTTCTGTCTTCCAGGGTATTAGCTATCCCACCCAATTTTGTGTTGTCTGCAAATTTGATAAGCATTCTCTGCACCTCTTTGTCCAAATCATTAATATAAATGTTGATGAGCACTGGGCCCAGGACTGAGCCCTTCATTACCCTGTTCGTTACCTCCCCCCAGTTTTAGGAAGTACCATTGATAAGCACTTTTTGAGTCCAATTCTGTAGCCAACTGTGGATCCACCTAATAGTTTTTCCATCTAGCCCACTTTTAGCTAGTTTACGAATCAGAATGCCATGGGGCACTTTGTCAAAAGCTTTGCTGAAGTCCCACAGTCCACAAGGAAGGTTACCCAACCAAAAAATGATATCAGATTAGTCTGACAGGATTTGTTCTTGACAAATCCATACTGGCTTCTAGTAATCACTACATTGTTTTCAAGGTGTTTACGGACTGACTTCTTAATAATCTGCTCCAATATTTTCCTAGGGATGGAGGTCAGATTGACTGGGCTGTAGTTCCCAGGTTCCTCCTTTTTGCCTCTTTTGAAGATAGGGACAACATTAGCCGCCCCCCTCCAGTCGTCCGGCACTTCTCCCATCTTCCATGATTTCACAAAGATAATAGACAGTGGTTTGGAGAGTTCTTCTTCTAGCTCCTGTATTACTCTTGGATGCAGTTCATCAGGCCCTGGAGATTTGAACTCGTTCAAAGAAATTAGGTGTTCCTTGACCATTTGTTTATCGATCTCAAACTGCAACCCTACCCCTTCAGCTTTTACTTCACATTTTCCAGGGGGGGGTCACAGATCCGGTTTTAGGAGAAGACTGAGCCAAAGTAGGAATTGAGCACCTTGGCCTTTTCTTTGTTATCATTTTGCCATCCTCATTGTGCAGCTGAACCACCATATTTTCCCTCTTTCTTTTACTATGCACATACCTGAAGAAAGCTTTTTTGTTGCTTTTAGCATCCCTCCCTAGTCTCAGCTCCTTCTCAGCTTTAGCCTTCCTGATATCATTCCTACACTTGTTTGTACTCTTCTTTTGTAGCCTGGCCTTCCTTCCACTTCCTATATGTGTCCTTTTTTGTTTTCAGGTCATCTCTTAAGCTTTTTGTGGAGCCACATTAGTTTCTTTTGTTGTCTACTATCTTTTTTAGTTGTTGGAATTGATTATAATTGTGCCTTTAAAATTTCCTTTTTAAAAATGAAATTAGATTGCTGCAATTAGATTGCTGCCTGTCACTTGATGGAAGGGAAAAGGCTTGGGTTTTACTGTGTGTTATCTAGGTGGTTACTAGACATGCTGCAGTCTTGTTAAAAGCACCCTGGAAACGGTAGCACACACTTCCATGATCCGTCTTCAGCAGGGATGGGCAACCTTTTTAGGCTATGGGCACATTTGACAATTTGAGAAACTTGTCCTGAGCACCACTGCAAAATTGCTCCCATGGGAGGCATGGGAAAGGACAAGTAACCTGCCCAAAAGACAGAAGTACAAAGCAGAGGTGGGCTCTGAGTCCCAACATACTAAATAGGTCAATTGAAACTACAGTTTTCAGCATCAACAGAAATCTATTTTATAGCAATCTAGGCTGTTGGTAAAAAAAATGTGTCAATAAAAAAAAAAAGTTGCAACTGTTGAGCACCTTGGCAGGCACCAAGCAAGTTTTTTGGGGGTGCATTGGTGTCCGCAGTTACAACTTTGCTAACCCTATTCTTGAGGGTTCCCTGGGGTGGCACAGTGCTACCAGGAGGAGGGCCTTCTCTGCTGTGGCACCCCGGCTGTGGAATGAGCTCCCTAGAGAGGTTTGCCTGGCCACCTACGTTATATTCTTTTAGATGCCAGGTGAAGACCTTTTTATTTTCTCAGTATTTTAACAGTTTATGAGTTTAATGTTTAACTTTGCTGTTTTACATCTGTATTTTAAATTGGTATTAATTTTTGCATTGCTGCTTGGTTGTATCCTGCTTGTGTTCTTAAATTGTATTTTTTTATATTTTGAATGGTTTTTACGGTTTTAATTTTTGTAAACCGCTCAAAGAGCTTCGGCTATTGGGCAGTATAAAAATGCAATAAATAAATAAGTAAATAAATTTGCTTTTGTTTTGACAATCCTTTGTAATTTACATTAATGTGTTATGATGTCTTAGTGTACAGATGTGTCTTATTTGTTTATTTAAACTAAAAACAAAAACAGCTCAACTGTAATATTTCTACATCATCTAATCCTTGTAACCGGCTAAGAGGGTACTATTCTACGGACTAGTAAAATTCTTGTTGGCCCTAATCTTGTGCATTAAAAGAAGCGAGAGAGATTGGGAAAGGAGAAAATACAGACCTAGGAAAGATGAGCATTTGGAAAACGTGAAATCCCAGTACATGAAAGGGGATAACATTCATGATATATGGGTTTTAACATACGCAACCGTTGCTTCTTGGTGCCCTGTTCAAATAAGTTTTTGTTTTGCCTTAAATCGTTTTTTGTGATGTTCTATTTTTCAGCGCACTCAGACTTTGCTGAAAGAATATAAAGAAAAGGAAAAATCCAATGTGTTTAAAGATAAACGTTTTGGTGAATATGATACCAAAATAAGTTCAGAGGAAAAAATGATGAAGAGGTTTGCTATGGAACAACAGGTAATGTATGATAGTACTTTAGTTTAAAAAAGGAAAGTAAGTCATGGACTCAGGGAACTGATTTAGGGTCTTATGAAAGAGTCAAAAATTGCTATTTAATTAGGACGCAATACTATGGACTGACCTCACTGTTCGGAAGCCCCTGAACTCGGCACTTATCCGTGAAGCCAGCAGGGCGGGAGGCATGACAGAAATGATCTTTGCCTTCCCGTTCTCCAGTCTCCTTTATTCTCACTAGACAGGCTTTTGAGCCCATGTAGTGCAGGTGCTTTGAAGTGGGAGGGAAGGAGGCTGGAGAAGTCTCCAGATAAATCAGATGCTGGCCTCTCCAGTCTTCACTCCTCCCCACCCACCAGAGGTCCCTGTTTTCCTCTTCTCTGAGGAGGCCATTTTTCAGACCTTGGAGAGGCAGCTGACATGCTTCTCCCTGCACGGGCCTGGGAGTCAGATCTCCAACATTCCTTTCTGAGGTAGGAGCACTGTCTATGACCTTGGGATGGGTTTTCTGAGCCAACCTATGGTCCCTGGAACGCTTGCGTATAGAGACCGTAGGATTTCTCTCTTCAACCTTTACTGTGTTTGTAATACCAGGATGGGGAGGAGTGTTTAGAATTTTCTGCCTCAGGTGCCAAAATTACTTGGCTGGCTTTATGTGCTATGTACTTTGACTGCTCTGCCTCAGGCAGCAAAATGACTTAGGCTGGCCCTGGCTGTAATAGTTTTTGCTTCTCACAGAAAAAATCCCTGAAGTTGTTTTATAAAATTAATCAAGTCTAATGCTTTTTTTTACTCAATATTGAAGATGGGTTCTGAGTTCCAGTTATGACTGATACTTGTTTTCTCTACTGCCACTTGTTGCTTGCAGTCCCGTTTTCCTTGGTAATTTGCATCTCACGTCATTTGAGTTCCCGCTTTTCTCTGAGAAGTGGAACACCCAGTGAGGGCTTAATGCATTCTTTCTTCAGAAGGCAGGCTCATGGGTAGAATTTTCTTTCCAGGTAAGGTAGAACCCCCTCAGTCCTGGCTCTGACTTCTGCGAAAGGGCAGGATGAGCTTGTCCCTTCACAACTGTTACATGGCCATTTTTAATGATCACACCCTCTTTTTATTTTATCACGGTCTCTGTCAGCTTTTAAGAAATTGAAAGGGACAGGATATATTCCTTTTCATTGCACTTTTCTTGCGGTAATGCGAGTTGGCTCCTCACTTCCCATTGTCACTTTTCATTCCTCCTCCTTTAATGGGATAGTGAAAAGTTTTCCAGCCCTCTGTTATTGGACTCTCCCTCTTAACTTTTGCCAAGGTAACAGGAGTAGGCTTCAAGTCCCACACCATACCCACCCACACCATTGCCAGAAAAGAGAGGGTGCCTCAAACTTAGTGACCTTGCTGGTAGACATGGCGAGTAGTAAAAGTTCTAATAATTGGCTTGACCTGGGAAGAGGGAGTGCCCCATCCCCAGGAGCTACTCAAATGGATCAACCAGGCAATCATGAAGGAGACCACATCTTAGCTTGCTAGGAGGCTGGACAGACACTCACACCGATGGAAAAGTTCTTGGTCTTCCAGCACCGTTCTTCTCTGCTGCCATCTAGCAAGCACAAGAGCAGGTCCCCTTCACAGCTGAACTGTTGATGGGTATCTCCAGTGACTGGCTTGGTGGATGAGGCATTCCTTCCAAGTACATAGTCATCAGTACCAGGGCACTTCTGAGTGGCACTTTGATGGAGAGTCTACTTTCCATCTCTAAAATTGCTTCCGTGGTGGATGCCAATAGAGAAGAGTACGAGTTCTGAAGGGGTGATCCTGTTTGTTAATCACAGGGCTAAGTCGTTTAACACAGACACCTACCTAGTCATTCTGCAATGGACGGTAAACATCTTGCATTTAGACCATCCCACATGACTATCTCAACTGATAAAACCAGGGGCTCCGTAAAGGTCTTCATGCATAGTATCTTCAATCCATTTTAATGAATTCTTTACCTCAAGAGTAGAGGGAACATACCAGGTCCAGATCTGTTCATAATCCTTCCAGAAGGCTTTATCTCTTCCCTGCAGAGGTGATGGAATTTTTTTTAAGGTGCTCTCAGTAGTCACCTTTGTGGCACCCTAATCACCAAGTCTGTGGTGCCCAGGAAGAGGGGACAGTCTTTCAAATCAGGGAGACAGCAGGAATGATACAGCTCTTCACACAGCCACAGCTGGACAGAGGCAGCTGGACAGCCATCTGTCAGGGATACTTTAAGGTAGATTCTTGCATTGAGCAGGGGGTTGGACTCGATGGCCTTATAGGCCCCTTCCAACTCTACTATGATTCTGTGATCTGCTTTGACCAATTCTCTTATTTCTCAGATCTCGGTGCTATGGGCATGATCCATCTTTCCTGAGGTAATCTTGGGCTTGAAGCATCTGGCACAAGGGTCTCAATAAGCTGGCTAGGGCAGCTTAATTCATGGCTGATTCCTCTATGGCAGCCTTCTCCAACCTGGTCCCCACTAGATGTTTTGGACAGAATGATAGAATCATCGAATAGTAGAGTTGGAAGGGGCCTATAAGGCCATCGAGTCCAACCTCCTGCTCAATGCAGAAATCTATCTTAAAATATAGCTGACAGATGGCTGTCCAGCTGCCTCTTGAATGCCGCTAGTGTGGGAGAGCCTACGACCTCCTAGGTAATTGGTTCTATTGTCATACTGCTCTAATAGTCAGGAAGTTTTTTTCTGATGTCCAGACAGTATCTGGCTTCCTGTAACTTGAGCCCATTATTCCAAGTCGAGAAGAGATCCTGGCCCTCCGCTTCCTCTGTGTGGCCATCTTTCAAGTTTTTGAAGAGTGCTATCATGTCTCCCCTCAATCTTCTCTTCTCCAGGTTAAACATGCCCAGTTCTTTCAATCCCTCCTCATAGCGCTTTATTTCCAGACCCCTGATCATCCTTGCTGCCCTCCTATGAACATGCCCCAGATTGTCTGCATCCTTCTTGAAGTGTGGTGCCCAGAACTGGATGCAATACTCAATATGAGGCCTAACCAATGCCGAATAGAGGGAACCAGTACCTCACGTGATTTGGAAATTATACTTCAATTAATGCAGCCCAAAATAGCATTAGCTTTTTTTGCAGCCACATCACATTGTTGGCTCATATTCAGTTTGTGATCTATAACAATTCCAAGATCTTTCTCACTTGTCGTATTGCTGAGCCAAGTATCCCCCATCTTGCAACTGTGCATTTGTTCTCTTTTCTAGGTGTAGAACTTGGCATTTATCCCTATTAAATTTCATTCTGTTGTTTTCAGCCGAGCTAGAGCATATCAAGATCACTTTGAACTTTGTTTCTGTCTTCCAGGGTATTAGCTATCCCACCCAGTTTTGTGGCATCTGCAAATTTGATAAGCATCCCCTGCACCTCCTCATCCAAATCATTAATAAAAATGTTGATGAGCATTGGACCCAGCGGTACCCTGCTCATTACATCCCCCCAGTTTGAGAAGGTACCATTGATAAGCACTCTTTGAGTCCGATTCTGTCCCCAACTGTAGATCCACCTAATAGTTGTTCCACCTAGCCCACTTTTAGCTAGTTTGTGAATCAGAATGTCATGGGGCACTTTGTCAAAAGCTTTGCTGAAGTTAAGATACATTATGTCCACAGCATTCCCACAGTCCACAAGGAAGGTTACCCGACTAAAGAATGAGATCAGATTGGACTGACAGGATTTGTTCTTGACAAATCAAAGCTGTCTTATAGTAAGCCCCAGCCAACATGACGTGCTGGGAGTTATAGTCCAAAATACCTAGAGGACTCCCAGAGACAGTTTCCTGATCTCCCCAATTTCAAAAGAAATCCAGAAAAGTGTCAACATTACAAATTAGCACCTGGTAGACTAGGGGTGTGAAAATTGTGGCCCTCCAGATGTTTTAGTCTAGAGCTCCCATCAGCCCTAGCCAGCATAGAATCATAGAATAGTAGAGTTGGAAGGGACCTATAGGGCCATTGAGTCGAACCCCCTGCTCAATGCGGGAATCCACCTTAAAGCATATCTATAAGATGGCTGTCCAGCTGTATCATGAATGCCTCTAGTGTGGGAGAGCCTACGACCTCCCTGGGTAATTGGGTCCATTTTGGGACTGCTATAACAGGAAGTTTTTCCTGATGTTCTGCCAGAATCTGGCTTCCTGTAACTTGAGCCCATTTTTCCATGTCCCGCACTCTGGGATGATTGAGAAGAGATCCTGGCCTTGTTGACGATAGTCAACAGTGGGGTAATAATCAGCTTGGCAGTTGTTTATCTATGGGGTACTTCCCATACAACATGATAATAATCAACTGGTGTGGATTAGGATCAGTATTGAGTTGATTATTAGTCCACACTGAATTGCCTCAGTCATCCCCCTTGCTCCATCCCCTCCTCAGTTCTCCAGCCAGTATCCCATCAGCCATTGCTAAAGCAGCAGTCACCACTTTGGACACTCTTGCCTTGTGACTCTGTGACTGATGAAATCACCAGTGTGGTGAACGGTGTCCTCCACGCAACACGATAACAAACAGTGCTTAAAATAGCCAACTCTGCACAGCGTTCGTTATTCGTGTTGGTTTTTTTGGGCAAAAAAACAACTATTGGTAAAGAAAACGTACCTCCACACAACAAAATAACCCACGGTGGGTTAAATAACCAACCATCGACTATTTAAACCACCATTGGTTATCCTGTTGTTTGAGCCCAGTCATAAAAACGTAATAAATAAATAATAATATATTTATTTATTACCTGCCTCTCCCAAGGGATTGAGGCGGGGAACAGCACCAAACACAAAATACAAAACTGATTAAAAGCACATAAAACCAATACATCATTAAAATACCAATAAAACACTTGGGCAGCTTTTCAACAGTGGTGCTAGCATAAGAGGATTCCCTTATTCCCAGCCTCAGTACTGTGAACAGCCTTGATTTTCTGCACGTTGGACTGGATCAAAGGCTGCTTTTCAGCAATCATAAAAGTCAGGTGGTAGCTACTGGAAACATATTAAGGGATTCTTCCAAACTGACATGGTTCACATGTCATGAAAAATTCTTGTGTTGTTTAATCCAGGAATCTTTGGTGCCATGTGACACACTCATTGCTTCTCCTTTCAATCATTCCTAGGTTATCGTATCTGAACCCAGAACTCTGAGTTTTTATGCATTAAACAACTCACAGTAAATCCAACAGCAAACCATGAGTGACAAACACAGAAGTGAGGTGTGAACTAGGGCAATGTGTATCACATCCTTCCCACATGAAACACTTCTTGCATAGTGACACACTCTTCCTCCCCCACCATTATTCAAAGGTTCCCTATGTGAAACTGACCCTAGTCCTGAGGGTCTTCATAATTGCACTTTTCCTCTCCAAGATAGTCTTCCTAGTAGCTTTAGCTTCAGCTGGCGGGAGAGGGAACTTCGGTCACTTTCCATTAGAAATGACCTTTGCATCTTTGACAGTGTGGTACTACTGGCACAGTTAATTTGGTCTTCCGCCTCACACTGGAGACAACACTCTACCCAAATCCTTCACATCCCAAAGAGAGGAGGTGACGCATGTTGGCTATCAGCTGACTGTCAACTAGTGCTTACATTAGTTATACTCAGGACAGAAGTTTGTTGCCTTTAAGAGTCCATGGGAATAAGATATCTAGGCCCACTAGAGATAGATGAGAGAATGTATTGCCCTGGCATATCTTGTTCAAGTCTTATTCACCACCCCTTGGCATGGCATTCTTGGGCTGTGGCTTCAACAAGATGAGATGCCAGCGCTCCCATGGAAGACAGACAGCAAGGCAGCTACTTAGGCCAATCAGTTTACATTCATGCAGCAATATAAAATCGACAAGTTCACAATTGCAGGGGCTTGTTTTGGGAGAAGGTTCATCCACTTGGATTCTGCTTTTGGACAGGGCTTTGGATTACTCCACTGACTGGGAACAGAAAGTTGGTCATATTGGGAAATGTCCTAGTCAGCAGAAAGTGCAGCTGACAGTCTCACCATTTATTTGCCTATGGTCTGTTTCTGGCATAAAGTGGGATTGGGGTGCATTTGCCTTGTACTCTGTGTTAGTAAATTAGGATTCAATTTGGGGGAGGGGGGAACCTGTATTTTCTCCCTGGTTACTTTTCCCTGTGGTTGTAGTTCACATTTTTTTCACAGCTAAGTCACCATAGTATTAGGGAGGATTCCTCTTCTCCCAGTGTCAAGAACAGGCCTGGTCACACTGATATGGATCACGAATCAGACTTGAGAGCCTGAAGAAGGAGACCAGCCAAGATAGGAAGTGGGGGAGGAAATTCTCCAAGATTCTCCAGGAGTCAAGGAGGAATCTTTCAAGGAGCTTATCAAACAGGAAGCCCAGGCTCAGCGATCATCCTCCCCCTCTCTAGGAACTCAGACTTTGTGGGAGAGGGACGGAACTTCGGAGATTCTAGAGTCTGCCACAGGGCCAAGTGGGCAGAGTTGAGAGGGCATTGGAAGCAGTATTCTAAACTAGCCACTCATAAGAGGCTACAGCCTGAAGACCCTCCCTATAGGAATAGTCCACTAAAACCCTATTAGACATGATGGGAAATTGTCCATTTAGTTGATAGGAAACTCCCTTGCTTTATTAGGTTAATGAAGCTTAGAAGAGAGCTCCTAGCATTTACACTTCCTTCGGGTGTGAAGAGATGTCTATTTTCTGAACAAAGCTTGGTGAATTGTATGGCAGACCTCTTTATGGTCTCACATCCGGTGGGAAGACTTGGAATCATGAAACCCAGAATGACAACTCTGTCAGGTTGGTCCTGTCTTCTTCTGAGGAGGAGGAAGAGGAGGAGGAAATAATCCTTTACTGTCTACTCCCACTCCCACAGTAAGACTAAGTTTTTGCCAGTGATCCTATCCATATTTATTTGAGACTAAGTCTAATTGAACTTAAGTTGCATTTACTTTCCGAGTAAGCACACATGGGTTAGGCTGTTCGATTTTGAAATTAGCAACATGTTGGATAGTGATTGTAAACCATTATTGCAGGGCTGTGCATTTTTATTATTATAAAGAACTACCAATTCCTGAACATATTTTAAGTGTGGTATTGAGAAACATATCCATTCAGTACATGAGGTTGATTGGACATGTGGCTGCCATATTCATAAGACAAATTAGATATGTGCATCATATTGTTTAGAAGGGAAATTCAGGGATTTTACTGCAGCGAAAGCAAAGCAAAATGTGATGTTAAACAAGCCAAGCAAAATGTGATGATGTTAAACTAGACAGAATGACAGATGCAGAAGGAAGTACCAGAGAAAAAAATCAAGAAGACTTGAATGTATGGTTTATGCAGGTGTGCGTAACCTCTGGTTTGTGGTACATTTCTAAGCCTCTGTCTGGAACGTCAGACTCCCTCATGCCTCATCCTCTTACTAGCCCCACTCTATGTTATTGATATTTATTCTGTCCTGCTCTGTCTTCCAACAACAAAGCAGATAGAATTGTACACAAGTTGCAGAAGGTGAATACCTCTTTGCTGTTGTTTATTGATCGTCTTTAATTCCACCCGCTTTTGGCTCTAAGTGAAATGCAAATCTCAGTAGGTTTTGATGGGGGGGGGTCTTGTGGACCTCAAATAGAAAAAAGTTCCCCAACCCAGCTTAAAGTTTTCAGGTTGTAAAGCTATCAGGAAAAGAAACACCATTCCTATTCTCTCTTTGTAGCAATATATTTTTGGCAGAAATTTGGTCAGTCTGTCTTATCTAACAAATGCTAAATGTAAAAACTAGAGCTGTCCAACCACTTTAATAATGTGTTGAGAAAAGAGAAAATTACAGAAAACAGGAATTTAGCTAACAAAATGAAGGAGATGAGACAGTGACCTGATTCAGCCCACCATGGGTTACTTTGCCCACAGGGGCTGTCACATTGTGATGGAAGCACGTGGGTGCCTGGCTTGCCATGGCTTGTCATGTCATGTGAACCCAGGCAGCAGGAGCCAGACAACCCTAAAAAAAGTGATGGGTTATTTGAGGGTATGCTCCCACAGGCACCATACAAAAACTGTCGCCCATGGAGACCCAGCACGTTGTGACAGCCCATGTGGGTAAATTAAGCTGTGGTGGGTTGTCATGTTGTGCAAATCAGGTCTAAGTCTTAGATTTTGTTGAAAAAATCATAAGGAAAGCAGAAGCCACAAACTTGAAAATCATGCTTCTGTGTCTAACGGGTATGATGAAAACTGCATTTGACTGCATATTTTTAGACTAAGGTTGAGCTATACTTGGTTTCAGCCCAGATTAGCACCCCAGATAAGCCCCCCCCATTTGTACAGCTATAAAACATATACCTTATCCAACTTTTTCTGATGCAAAGGGGGAAAAAACCTCATTGATTGCCTACTCCTCTTCAAATCTCGCCACCATCATCCCAAATAAACTAGTCTACAATGGGGTAGTTTTACAGTTTTGTATATAATAAAAGTAGGTGGCTTGCCTCACAAGCTCTGTAAATAGTAACTATTAAACATACTAAATATATAAGTTTTTTTCCCCTTCTTACAGAAACATTATGAAAAGAAAAATATATATAATCTCAATGAAGAGGAAGACTTGACCCACTATGGTCATTCTCTAGCAGACATCGAGAAACTTAATGATATTATTGATAGCGACAGTGATACTGAAGAAAGAGGAATACTGTCAGGTAAGAAGAGTCAAACAGGCATAGGGGTACATATGCAACAATGTGGCGTGAATTATTTTCCAAAATGATGTTTTTCCAGGAAATTTCCATTTTGTAATGGAATGGATGCCAATTGCAAATACAATATTGGGCAAGCTTGGCCGTTTCAAAATTATAATGTTTTTCAGATAATTATTTCTAGTAAGTATGTGAGAGAATACATGTATGCCATTGAAATGCATATATGTAGTGACTGCAAAACTGAAGGTGCCCCAACAATTGGAAGGAAGTTGAAGTGTTGAAATCATTGAGTAGTTGTCAACATATCATTCGGTTTGCTAAAATTTATTTGTGTGCCACCAGTTTCCAGTACTTTCAGAAATTTAAAGAACGTCAGTGCAGTACATGCTACTGACTTTAAAGTTTTACAAGTATTTCGACAAATTCTAAATAAGAAAACATTTGAATAACTATGGGTGTGTGTTAATATTTTCCCTCAAGTATTTTAGGTCAGATACGTAGTCTGGGACAAATTTTCTCTAACTGTGGAAGCTGGCTGGGGTAAACATTTGGTATGCCATCCCTGGAGATCGCATGTGAAATCCCTCAATTTTTGCAAGGGCACAAAAACACCACCACCTGGGCTTTTAATAAACACACAGCGTGATGCTGAGGTCGTATTCTCAGTTGACTTACTTTTTTCATGCTCTTTCATTCTAGCGGAATTAACAGCTGCTCACTTTGGAGGTGGTGGGCTTCTTTGTAAGAAAACCCTCATCGGGCAGCAAAGTGAAGAGGATAAAAAGCCCAAGTCACCGAAGGACCTCATTGAAGAACTGATCGCAAAATCCAAACAAGAAAAGGTTAACCTTGCATTTCTTGTTCTAAGTTGAATTCCTTTGAAATAAAAAATAAGACTCTCTAAAAGGCAGAGCTTACCATTTTGTCATTTTCCATACAATGGTTCTTAACGTTCCTTGCTAGCCTCAGCTCCTTCTCAGCTTTAGCCTTCCTGATGCCATTCCATTCTATGCTACCTGTCTGTACTCTTCTTTTGTAGTCTGGCCTTCCTCTCACCTTCCAGATGTGTGTGTTTTTGTTTTCAGGTCATGTCTAAGCTTTTTAAAAAAGGGAATTTTAAAGACACAATTACAAATAATTCCAAATTCTTTTTTTTTTTTTGGAATTATTTGTAATTGTGCCTTTAAAATTTCCTTTTTTAAAAAACCCATCCGTCTTGCAGTACTTTTCTCATTAGGGACACTTGCCATGGCACCTTACTTATCATAGTTCTGAGTTTATTAAATTCAGCTTTCCTAAAATCCGGAGTACACATATGGCTACACTCGGCTTTTGCTTCCTTTAAAATCAGGAACTCTAGTATGACATGGTAACTTTCCCCCAGAGTTTCCCTTAACTGCCACTTTATCCACTAACTCAACCCTATTGGTCAGTATGAAGTCAAGGATAGCCAATCCTCTTGTTCCTTCCTCCACTTTCTGTTGAAGAAAGTTATCAGCCATACATGTCAGGTGTTTCTTGGAAGCGCCACTTTTGGCAGAATTTGTCTCCCAACAGATATTGGGGTAATTGAAGTACTCCATCGCTACTCCATTGCACTTCCTTGAAACACTGGCAATTTGCTTTACAAAAGTTTCATCCTCATTTTCTGCTTGATTGGTAATAGACTCCGACTATCATGCTCCTTTTATTCCTTTCTCCATTTATTTTAATCCAGATCCTCTCGATGGGTTCCCAGGCTCATCCTCCTGTATTTCTGTTCAGGGATATTTTTAATATATATTGCGACTCCACCTCCCTTTCTAGTTCTTCTGTTCTTTTTTTTAACAAATTATACCCTTGAATTGCTGTATGCCATGCATGGGAGTCATCCCACCAATTCGAATTTGCCTTCATGAATCAAGAATTCAAGTTCGTTCTATTTGTTTCCCATATTCTGGGCATTATTATATAAACATCGAAGTTCATGTGCTTTATAGTCTGGTTTCAGTCGTACCATTAGAGCTATTCTCTGTTATACTGCATGAACCTTCATCCATTGTTGCCTCCAGGTTTATGTCTTTCTCCCCCATAGGATTCAGTTTTAAGCCCTCCTGATGAAGTTCTTCATGCTGTGACCAAACACATTCTTCCCAGCCCTTGTGAGGTGCAACCCGTCCCTTGCCAGTAGTCTATCTTCCAAATCGCGTAGCCCATGGAGCCAGAATCCAAATATCTCATGTTGGCACCACCTTCATAGCTAATACTTCACACTGAGAATTTTTCATCCTTTCCATTCCTCTTCCAAGAACTAGGAGGATAGATGAGACAACCATCTGGGGCCCAAAGTTTTTGAGTTTCCTTATGAGAACTTCAAAGTCTGATGTGATTTCTTCGTAACTCTGCTTAGCTGTATCATTTTTCCCACATGGATGAGAAGAAAGTCACATCTCTAATCTGTCCTCCAGGGAGACAGCGTGCCTGCCAGGTCCATTGGTCTTCGTGATATACTTGAGTGTCAATGCCACATAGCAGGTGGTCTCCCACAATGACAACTCTTCTTTTTGTTGTAGACCTTGGTATTGACCTTCTGCCTCTTGCTCACTGCTGCACTGGGTCCCCTGTAATTTTTCCTCTGCAGGCTGTCCTACAATCTCATCTTCCATTACCTGAAAGCAGTGACATAGCTCTAGTGGTTCCACTGGCACAGAGTGTCTTCTGGTTCTTCTGCTCCTAACTGTCTCCCTTTTCCAGGGAGTTTCCTCCTCATTGGCTTTCCTCATCTCAGCATTCCCCACTTCTGCTTCAACTTGCTCTTGCTCTTCCACCTCCTGTGCTTCTCTCTGCTGTTGAAGTTCCACCGTTGTAAGAACTCTTCGTCTTCTCTTATTCCTTGGAGGGTGGACACTCGTCGCTCAATTACACTCACTTTTCTTTCCAACTGTGCAATGAGCTTGCCCTTGTTGCACGTGTATGCCATGTTGATCTCAGGCAGGAACACAAACATTGCATACACTTTGCAGGTCACCACCACTGGGGAACCCTTTCTGTCCATATTCCCTTTTTGCTTCTGCCTTTCTGACTGTACTAAAATAGACTGTGTTTTGTCCTGTCCTACTTGAAGGTTAACAACAGAGTCCCATGCTATATGAATGTGTGTTTCAAGAACAGAACTTTGTTAGGGACCTCTCCTGCCGAACTCCCCCTTACAAACTCCTGTTTTCTCTCCCTGTTCACGTGCTCTGATTGCTCATTTTCTGGGAGCTGGCTTCCGCATTTGCCTTCTGTTCCAGCTGGAGCAGCTTCCTCTTCTCGGCTCAACTAGGAGTCAGGAAACAGGAACCAACACTTTTAAAATTTGTTTGAGACTGCCACCCACAATCTGTTGGCTGTTCCCCCTCGGTCCTCCAGCCAGCTTTGGCTGGCATTCCAGGGGCTTGGTGGCAGAATTTGACTTCTCGGCCTTTTGGCTAAGATCAAGTGTAGTAATTTGACTTGTCTGCCCCCAAGCCCCAGTCCTTGCTATCTGCCCCTTCCCTGTCTCACTCCGATCGCAATCCCAATTGTGCTTGGAACCTTTTTCTCATGCAAAACCAAGGCCTGGAAAGAGAACCACATTTTCCTAGTCTCCTTTGATGTATGCAAATGTATGCAAATGGACCCTTCATTGGTTAGTTTTTATTGGGTACTTCTTGGTCATAGAGAAGTTTTCCACGTTTCTCCTCTTCACGCCCCCTTCCCGGTCGGTGTCTACAAGCCACATCAGAAAATGAGCAAAAAGAGGGTGGAAGGTACTGTTATATGAAAACTGAGTGCTGCCGACTTGGGGTGGGGTGGACTAGAAAGGGACACCCCGAAGGGTTGGGGCAAGTCTTTAAATGAGCACTTGGCTAACTGGGTGGTCGTGAGCACTTTCCCCAACGTCAAAGTGCTCAAGACCACCCAGTTTGTCAAACAACCCCAGGAATTTAAAGTGTTGCCATGATCCTAGGGGATTTCCCTCCTTCTAGTTCCACCCCCCATATCTACAGTGCCGAGTTTTCATCAAAGTTCACGCAACCCCTAGAAGTCGTTCATTTAAGTGGGTTAGTGTGTCGATGTATGACAGATCATTTGTCGCATTTCTGTGTCTCTTTTTTTCCTTTTAGAGAGAGAGAAAAGTGCAAAGGGAAAATACATTAGAGCTTACAGAAAAACTTAATAATGATTGGAAAGAAATCCAAGCCTTTCTCTTCTGCAAGACTTCCAACTTGGATATGAAAGATGAAGTGGAGAAGCTTAAGGTTGGTCTTTCGTTACCCGTATTGTCCTTTGTTCGCTCATTCAAAATTGTAAAATTGAAAGAAGGTATAGGGAAAAGCGAAACCGTATGAGCTTTTATGATGCTAACTTATGTCTCTTTCCCAATCATTGCTTGTTGTTGTTTTTACTGCTCTTTACCATGAATTGCTGGGTCTGGTGATGGCCTAGATTTTCCTGTGCAACACTCCTCCATTCCTATTTATTTGTAAAATACCTATAATCTAGCTGAAGGTTCTGCTCATGAGTTTACTTGCAGCATCTACAATATTTCCTGTATACATAAAAATAGCGCTCCTGGGAAATGTGAAACAGATCGGAGAGAAGGAGGGATGACAGAGGTAGAAATTATAATGGAGCCAGAAAAGGACATGGCATTTTGTTGTGGGGCCCCATTTGAACAACAAAGGGAAATGATCCATGCCCGAAGAAAACTAAAAGTGCAATGTAAAAGCTGGGGAAAATGATATAAAATGCTTGCCTTTCTTTGCTGTAAAATCAAATAAATGTTTGAACAAACAAAACTGAAATGTTTAAAATACAAAAAAATTAACTCAGTTTCTTTGACACAATGAAATCCTTAATTCAAGACAGAATTAAGAGAATGACAGATTTACTCACCGATACATACTAGAATGATTAATCAACAGTATGTAGTGGTGAAGAATAATTCCAGATGTCAGATGTTTCAATATTTCAGTCTTCTTCAGTGGCTTAAATGTTGCAAATAGTGAATTAGATACTGCAGAGTATGATAAGACAATTCAGGCTTGCTTAGCACAAGAATTGTTGTGTTCATGTGTTTCTGTAGATAAACAGCCTTTATTATGAAAAATCTCCACTCTCCAGAGTCACTAATTCTGGACAAAAGAGTGCAATTGCAGTTCGAAAGTTCTGGAAGTTATCCCCCCCCCCCCCCCCCAAGTAACTTGGTTGACAAATGTCTGTTACCGGGTCTTTAAAATAGAAGGGGTTCTCAGCTGTTTTAGATGTAGGTATTAATTTTTTTAGATTAAAAAATACTGACTGAGGATGCAAATACATGTGTGAGTGAGAATCATTGTACTAAAAGGGATCTACTTCTGCGTAGACATGTATAGGATCAGCTGTAGGAGCTCTTGATAGGATAGCTCTTTATTTCTCACCTTCACACAGACAGACCTATCATTCTTTCTGTTTCTGCTTTTCTTAATTATGGGTTGTGAACTGGTACTAGACTTACTAGGTTTGGGGTATTATTTGGGGATGTCTGCTGCTCTGGATGATCCATTGCATATTCGATAAACAAATTTGACTCCATAATTTGTCTTTGTGTTAAAGTGCTTAGTGCTTCCTGGTGTGGGATTCATGGAGTAGATATGAAATTCTTGCATCCTTTCTCCCAAAAATAACTCCTACAAATAATTTGAAGTAATGGAACTAATAAAACATTTATTTTACTTTTAAACGGGGGGGGGGGGGCACCTCTGCAATAATAACAGGGGGCCAGAGTACATGATAAAGGTTTAAAGGTGTTTCAGGCAAAAATATTGGTCCTCAAAATATAAGTTATAAATGTGTTTTTTTATTGGAGTAAATTGATGCATGTGAATAATTTAAATATCTCCATTAATGTGTTGAGATGGAGACGAAGCCATGGCAACATTCTCGGGGGGGGGTCTGTGTCTTTTGTATTGGTCCTTATTTTAATGAGTGTGAAATGTTCATAGGTATAATCATGTTTTCATTGTGATTTCTTCACTTGCAAACTTATTGTAGAAATATAGCATAAAAACTACCTTTCTTGTTTTGTTTTGTTTTCAGCCTAATGAATATGATATACTAGTGAAGCAACTAGGGTTTGAGATGAAGGTGCAACCCTCTGTTAGGATGAAAACTAAAGAAGATTTGGCAAAAGAGGAACAAGCGAAACTCCTACAATTGGAGGTATCCTGTATGTTTGTGTATGGCATTATACTTCATCTTATAATGCTTTCAGTGGCTCCATTTGATTGCTATTTGTAGCATCTCCTTTCTTTTCTATAATGTCGGTATCATAATTAGAGAGCCAATGTGATATAGTGCTGGCTTCCCAAGGGCAGCAAAACACCTGTAGAGACATTCTCCTCGGTCCATGCAGCTCTCTGCACCACTCCCTGCTTTTTTGTGAAGTTATTCAAGACCAGCAGCTCCCAAGCCATGCCACCATTAGCCATCTTTTTGCCTTTCCCCCATTGCTGCTATAGAACAGCACAACTCAGTTGGAAGGCTGCTCCTCCGCTCTGATTGGTCAAAGGCAAAGGATAACGCAGGGCATGATTGACATCTCTGTCCAGTTGGGGAAAATGCATGGAACTGGCTGAGCAGTATGAGAAACAAAGAGGGTGGAAACAATTCTATGGGGTCATTAACTCAGCCTAACCTACCCCACATGGTCATTATGAGGGTAAAATGGGAGGTGGGAACCAGTGATTACTGCCCTGGGCTCCTTAGAAGAAGAGTGGGATAGAAATACAATAGACAAATAATGTACAGAAATGCTATGTTATACCCAATGCATATAGATATTTGCTTGTTGGAGCCATAAATTGCAACAGTACATACTAATGAGGAAAAATTTTATTCATACTTGCTGTGATATATAAGCAGACTAGCTGTTTTCTTAAATGTATTTCAAATAAAACAAATGACCTCTAGCAGTGCATCCAGTTTATAATTTTTTATGTTTTTAAAATTTTATAGCTTGTACTTTACCTTTCAGGCTGACCGTTTACGTCGAATGCATGGAGAAGATGAGCCCGAGATCAAAAAGAAACTCAAGTACCCTTCAGCTGATGATTTGGCAGATGGATTCCTCCTCGATAAAGATGACAGGCATTTGCTTTGTTATAATGTACGTTTCCTTTTCTGAAATTGTTCTAGTGTAGCTGAAACAAAGCTTATGTCACAATCCAGCCATTAAGTCTCGGGGAAATTGTAGAGGCCTCTGTAGATGTACATTCCTTTGAGGGCTGAGTACATAGTACTGCTGGCACATGAATTCTGCCTCCTTATTGCTGTACTTAGATTAAGCATAGCTGGCCGTAGTGGGATATTGAGAGGTCCAGGGTGTCTCTCAGCAGGGCGTCTTCCATTTCTTAGACTCGGCCCATACAGTAATATTATTCCTACTGGCAATGTATAAAGACCTGACTGAAGGCTTTCTGTTGCTCAAAAGAGATGGAGTCATGGTTTGGGGGCGGGATAAGTGAGAGTGGGCTCATTTGGGGAGAGTGCATCCAAGGCCTTGCCACCTACGATCAAGTTGCCAAACCATATCTAGGAGGCTTTAAGAGAGCACTGATGAATTTTATTTGATCAGTAGCACAACGGTCAACTGCATCCTGCAACTGTTTCCCACAGCACCTGGGTGACTCCTCTGCTGACAGATCATTTAACTCCAGGAAGGGTCTAATCCCTGCTATCTACAGCTAAAGATAGGGCTGGGATATAACTCTGGCTAAGACTTGGAGAATCTCTGTCAATTTGGCTAGAGAAAATTGAATTAGATGGATCAGTGGTCTTGAACATACAATGGTGCTTTATATATTCATACAATCACCCCCAAGCTGTTCCCAGACTTGTATGCCTGAGTCATGGCGTTTGTTTCAATGGAACAGTTTGGGAGTTCTGTTTTGTGCTGAACTACATTATATGAAGGAAAGAGCTCAGCCCTCAAATGGTTGAATCAGCATAGTTTCTTCTGAAAGTCAGAAAGTACAGTGTAGTAAAGATTTAGCAGTTCCACAATTGGCATGGAGGCTCGTCACAGGTTGCCAAATTATTTTACAGTTAAAATTTTTGATTTGATTGTAAAACTTAGTTGTTTACATTCTAAAAGTTTATAAGCTATTGCTGGAAGTGTCATAGTTAACCTATTTGTGCAACTCTATATAGTGGTAGCAACTGCCTCGTTCTCTTCAAAATTGTTGTATCACCTTTGATCTAAATTGGAAGGTAGGGGGCTATTACTTTTAAGAAGGGTTACCAAGAGCAATAATAGCTCTCCCTATTTGCCGTTCAGTGGTCCAGACATCAGTGGATGGGGCATAATTGTTCACTAGGAGGCAGATTCTTCTGAGCCTTGGATCAGGGCTGGATTAGGAGACTTCCCCGCTAGAGCCGATATTTCTCCTGTCTCTGCAGTGACAAGTTCCAGGTCTGTTTTACTAGTCACTGCTAGAAGTAGCAAGTAGCAAGAAGTAGCAAGATCTCACTTCAGTCTACCCAGCTAAGCAAAAAAGAAATTGATTGGGGCCAAGTTGCTTCCTTACCCAAGGGCTGATTGCTATCTCTTAGCCCACACCCCAAGTTGAAGACTGGACAAGACTTTGGAGGCAAGAGCAGTGCCATAGCACCTAGAAAGTGAAGCCCAGGTCAGGGAGCTTACACCTCAGTTCCTGAGGAGACCACCAGTTGTCTGAGACAAATCTGTTTTTTTATATGTCTATGTGTTTTACTAATTTAAATTTTAAAAATCTTTCAATGCCTTGGCAAAAAAGTGGTATAGCAGCAGAAACAAAAACATCTGAGTCTCTAGGCCAATTTTTCTAGTGATCCCATGGTCCCTTTCCATCAAGATGTCCTTTTTCATGGCCATTACCTCAACGGACAGAATCTTTGAATCAGTTGCTCTGCCAGCTGTCCCAGATTTCTGTGTGTTCCATAAGCTTCCATAGGGAGTGGATGCTGATCATGCCAACATTCTGTCCTAAGCTTGGCACTGCTTAATACAGCATGGAAAAGATTTAGTAGTTCCACAACTGGCATGTGGTCTTTACACAGGCTGCCAAGTTATTTTACAGTTAATAGTACTTTTGGATTTGATTGTAAAACTTAGCTATTCACATTCTTCGTGATCTCTGTGCATCACACATATGGGCTCTGTGCCTGTGTAGAGCTCGACCAGGAAATGTCTATAGCTGAGGAGATTTGGTGGGACCCCTTCCCGCACCGTCCCACTGCGCATGCTCCACTGGGTCCCCGCCCAGTCTCTCACTTCTTCATTGACCGCCATCGTGGCAGCATCGCCTGGATGTACATCTGTCTTTAGAGACAATTGCAGAGGGGATTTTCTTCCTTTTCTTTCCTTTGCTGTTCCTATTTCTTCAGTGCTCTTTTCCCCCTCTTTGTTTTGTGTTTTCTTTCTTTGTTGTCAGAAGGGGAAATCCTCGATTCCTCATCTGTGCCCCCATTGACGACGCTAGCCGAGTTCAACTGTGCGCTGCCAGTCGGTCTCCAACAGCAGTGCCTGCCACACTACCTCAAGTAGAACTTCATTCCCTAGTCTCCCACCGACCTAGAAGGGGCAGATCCTGCTCCCCTCTGTCAGACTGGGGAGGAGCGTCCAAGTACTCCTACCACCACAGGTGCAGAAAAGCATGGAACGACTGGGAATACTATTGCCCTTTGGGTTATGAGTTTAACTGCCAGGACTATACGGCAGCAACATGCAAGTCTTACTGGTGTCGTCTTGGAGCTTCACCATCCCAACACAATATGGGCAATGTCTTTATGCCGTCTCTACCTACCAACCCTCACAACACCACCAGGAGGATTGTCAGTATCGACAACAACAGCAGTCCCAACAATCTAAATGCTAAAACTTTGGCGCGTCCAAGTTTTCTTCCTCTCACAGAAGGCAAGATTACTCAAAGAAACAGCAGCTTTGACTGCTTTTAGCCCCGACTGCAAAACTTACAAATGCTTCTTTTTGAGTCTCGCCTTTTTCATTTCAAGAACGCTTGGGAGGCCATTACTGCTGACACCTGGGACTTCAAGATGATAAACTACGGCTGCAGAATTGAGTTTGACAACCTCCCTCCCCTTTCGAGTATCACAACTGTGCCACCTTCACCGATTCTTCAAGCAGACATCGAGACCTTGCTCTCAAAAGGCGCTAACCGCCTGGTCAGGAAACACGAAGAGCACACCGACTTCTACTCTCTCTATTTCACCATCCCCAAAAGGGATGGAGGTATCTGTCCAACTCTGGGCCTCAGAGGAGTAAATGTCTTTCATCACCACAAGAAAATTCTGAATAGTTACTCTCAGCTCTATTCTTCTCCTCCAAAGATGGGACAACTGGTTCACTGCCATAGTTTGAAAGATGCTTATTTTTACATGGCTATAGAGAGAGACAGCCAGAAATTTCTTGGTTTTGCAATCAGAGGCCATTGTTACCAATTCCGTGTCCTACCTTTCGGGCTTGCCCCCCCCCCCCCCAGTGTATTTACGAAATGCATGGCAGTGGTCTGAGCCCACCGGAGACTTCTCAGAATACAGGTGTACCCTTACATCGATGACTGGCTACTGGTGGACCAGCCAGCTACGTCATGACATCTCTTAGACACTAAAAACACTGAGAGCCTTTAGTCTATGCATCAACTTAGAAAAGTCTGTTCTGACCCCCTCAAGGATCATTCAGTTCATTGGCGCATCCTTGGATGCCACCAACGGCAAGCCATCCTTCCAAAACAACGAGCTGAGAAAATTGTGGCTCTTGTTTCAATTATTCGCCACAGGAATGTCACCAGCTTTCATCTACAGAGACTTATCAGGCTCGTGGCATTGACCACAGTTGTAGTCGTTTTCACACGCCTCAAGATGCGCACCCTACAGAATTGGTTCAACAGAACTTTCAACCTTCGCATGGACGCCAGAAGAGTCATCATTCACCCACCACAACAGGTGAGAGCTGCACCCAAATGGTGGGAATGAATCAACCTAACAACAGACCTCCCCTTTTTGTCAACCTTTACCTACGAAAGTAGTTACAACAGACGCCACCCTGTCAGGTTGGGGCGCACATTTCGACTCTCTCACAGTCCATGGTACCTGGTCAACTGCGGAGGCCTGGCACCGCATCAACCATCTCAAGCTCCTAGCAGTCAGGAAGGCATTACAAGCCTTCAACACCATCATCCACCACCGGGGCATACAGGTGGTTTCAGACAATAACACAATCATTTTCGATTTGAACAAACAAGGGGGATACACATTCCAACCCTCTCATGTTCCTGACATTAAAAATGGGGACTGGTGCATTTGGAGACGGATTTCCCTCACCACCATCCGCATCACTGGGTATGACAATGATGTTGCCGATGTGCTCAACCGTTCCAAGTGCACGTCACACGAGTGGGAACTGGATCCGTGAGTTCAGGAAGACCTCTTTGCCTTCTTAGGGATACCATCAGTAGATCTTTTTGCCACAGAAGAGAACAAGTTTGCAAATGTTTTTGCAGCCATGCCAGCAAGGGCACCTACTTGATGGACGTCTTCACCATTCCCTGGATGGGGACGACCTTTTACATTTACCACCCCACCCCTGTTTCCACTCCTAATGAGGGTTATCATGAAAAACGAGGATTGTGCGACTTGCATTTCTCATCTCTCCATGGTGGCCTAGGCAACTGTGGTTTGTGCCTTTACTGCTGCAGTCCAAACAGACATTTCACAAGCTGCCTTCGATCCCAAACCTCATCTCCAGGAATGGCGGCAAGGTGCGTCACCCAGACCTCAACACCTTACGGCTGACTGCATGGCTGATTCACCAGGAACTGACAATCACCTACCACAGCCAATGCTAGACAGCCTCAAGGAGTCTCAACGGCCAACAAACAGAAAATCCTACTCTCGGAAATGGAACTCTTTTGCCGCCTTTATGGTTTTACAGGGTTCTGACCCGAACGCTACATCGTCTCAGCAGATACTTGAGTTCTTATACTCGCTCTATTTAAAGTGCCTTAAACCTTCCTCTATCAGAGGGTACCTCACAGCCGTATCAGCCAGTCATCCCACCTGTCGGGACTTTCACAGTGTTCACACATCCTCTGATACACAAATTCTTTAAGGGCCTCAACAATTTAGATTGGTCAACTCGGTCACTGCTACTAACATGGAGCCTTTCCGTTGTACTCCATGCCCTCACTAAGCCACCCTTTCAACCGCTACTAACAACTGACTTCAGGCTCTTGTCCTTCAAACTAGCTTTCTTAGTTGCAGTTATATCTGCACAGAAAGCTGGTGAACTGACTACGCAGTGGGTCAACCAGCCCTGCCTCAATTTCCACAGAGATAACAGTTGTTCTCCACCCTGACATTGCCTTCCCGCCCAAGGTTGACTTGGGACAAGATATAGTTAAAAATACTTAGCCCTGCACAGAAATATGGGGAGGATGAGTCTGGTAGCCCCATCAAGAGCATCTGGATTAAAATAGGGCAAGGAGTAAAAGGAACATGAGAGTCTGAGTATACTACTGACCACACAATCAAGCAGAAGATGAGGATGAAACTTCTGAAAAGCAAATTGCCAGTATTTCAAGCAAGTGTGATGTAGTAGTTATGGGGGACTTCAGTTATGCCGATATCTGTTGGGAGAAAAATTCTGCCAAAAGTGGCCCCTCCAGGAAATTCCTGACATGTGTAGCTGATAACTTTCTACTACAGAAAGTGGAGGAAGGAACTAGAGGAACGGCTATACTTGACTTGATCCTGACCAATAGGGATGACTTAGTGGATAAAGTGGAAGTTACGGGAACTCTGGGGGGAAATGACCATGTCCTATTTAAGTTCTCGATTTTAACAGAAGCAAAAGCTGAGTGTAGTCATATGCGTACTCTGAATTTTAAGAAAGCTGATTTTAATAAAACGAGAACTATGATAAGTAAGATCCCATGGCAAGTGACCCCAATGAGAAAAGGACATACATAGGAAGTGGAAGGAGTACAAAAGAAGAGTACAGACAGGTAGCACAGAAGTGAAAGAATGACATCAGGAAAGCTAAAGCCGAGAATGAGCCAATAGTGTGATGTGGCTGCAAAAAAAGCAAATGCTATTTTGGGCTGCATTAATAGAAGTATAGCTTCCAAATCACGTGAGGTTCTGGTTCCCCTCTATTCGGCACTGGTTAGTCCCCATCTTGAGTATTGCATCCAGTTCTGAGCACCATACTTCAAGGAGGATGCAGATAAGCTGGAGGGGGTTCAGAGGAGGGCAACGAGGATGATCAGGGGTCTGGAAACAAAGCCCATTGAGGAGGGACTGAAAGAGAAGACTGAAGGGAGACATGGTAGCACTCTTCAAGTACTTGAAAGGTTGTCACACAGAGAAGTTCCAGTATGCAAGATACGGAATAATTGGATCAAGTTACAGGAAGCCAGATTCCAGCTGGACTTCAGGAAATGCTTCCTGACTGTTAGAGCAGTACAACAATAGAACTAATTACCTGCAGAGGTTGTGGGCTCTCCCACATTAGAGGCATTCAAGAGGCAGCTGGACAGCCATCTGTCAGAGATGCTTTAAGGTGGATTCCTGCATTCAGCAGAGGATTGGACAATGGCCTCATAGGCCTCTTCCAACTCTGCTATTCTATGATTCCAGCCTTTTTGCAGCTCCTTCAACACCACTCGAGTCTACGATGCATACTCTGGACGTTCAATGTGCATTGGCCTTTTAGAAGGCAAGGACAGAACTTTTTTGTTGTCCTCCCTCCCTCCTGGCTTGGTCATATGCTGTGGAGGCAAGATGAAGAGACCTCCTGTTTTTTCCCAGAGATATGCCTCCTTGGTTGTACAGACTATCAAGCTGGCCTATGATCTTTCAGGGTTAGAACTGCCTGACCAGGTCAATGCTCACTCTATTAGAGCAGTAGCCACATCAGTGATGTTCGGTAAAGGAGAATCGCTCCCAGAACTCTGCAGAGTGGTGACTTGTGCCTCCCCATCCACATTCATGAGACACTATTGCCTCGATGTTTGGGCAAGGGACGACTGCTTTTTTGGTCGTACAGTACTGTTTGAAGTTCTTTGCTGAGACGACACCTACCCTCCTCCAAGGTAAGTCAGCTTGCTAATTGCCCATGTGTGTGATGCACAGAGACCACAAAGAAGAAAGTCAGGTTGTGTACCTGTAACTCTAGTTCTTTGAGTGGTCATCTGTGCGTTCATGCAACACAACCACCATCCCCACTTGGTGTCAATCTTCTTTACTGTCAATACCAATTCTCTCAGTACTGGGAGGCCACGGTGGGGGCCTCCTTGAAATTGAGAAAGTGGGCAGGAACTCAGTGGAGCGTGCGCAATGGGATGGTGGGGGAAAGGTTCCTGCCAAATCTCCTCAGCTATAGAACTTTCCCGAAGTTAAGTTCCGCACAGGCACAGAGCGCATGTGTGTATGCACAGATGACCACTCGAAGAACTACAGTTACAGGTGAGCAACCTGACTTTCTGGTTGTATACAAGTTACAGCTGGAAGTGGAAGAGTTTATTGACGAAACAGCTTTTCAGGCAGTCCTGTTCACTTTTTGTCAATGGGGTCAGAGGAATGGGCAAAAAGGCCTCAAAGACCTGTCTTTCCTGTGTAACTCTGTGTATTATGGAAGCCTACAAGGCAGCAGGCAAGGTACTGCCAAGTATGATGCAACCTGTGACCCTCCAGATGTTTTAGCGTACTACTCACATCATCCATCACCATTGGCTATGCTGGCTAGAGGTGATGAAAGTTGCAGTCCATACCATCTGGAAGGCCACTAATTGTCTATTCCTGCCATAAGGGATTGGTTACCTTGTGGACTAGCAAATCTACGGACTCTAGCAAAGAGATATGTTGGATAGCCATGTGGTCCACACTTCTGCTGGACACTATAAAATCAGTACCTTTGCCTTTCCTGAAGCCCCTTTCTGAAAGCTGAAAGTGCATTCTAGAGCCATTAGTCTAGCTATTCTCTCCCACCTCTGAGCTAGTGGGATACTGCTTTGTTAAGCACCAGCATCTAGGTTGCTAGATGACAGCAAGTATAGAGAACAGAGCAGTTGCTTAACTGTTAATTCGCCTTCTATGTGTTCAGCAAACTGGTTCAGATCCTGTCCTTGCTCTTGATTTCATTGTATTTTTCATGGCACATATATTAGGGGGATCTTTTTAGCTGGCTCTAGGGAGGAAGGAAGTGGGAGATTCCTTCTAGTCCAGCCGCTAGCCAGGTTTTTTACTGCCCCGTAGTAGCTCAAGTAGACATCATCCCCAGAGTCTGTACCATTCCCTGGCAAAAAAAATTAGATGAAAGCAAATTCTCCATGATAAGGTCTAAGGTTTCTCTGATAAATATATACTGACCTATTAAATAGGATGGCAAACCAAATTTTGGGGGTGATCAAGATGAGAAGAAAGGAAGCAAAGCGAGAAAAGAAGATGACTGTGAGAAAGAAGGAAGTGAAGAAGAATATGATACTAAAGCTGATGCTATTGATCCTTACTCTGACTGTGAAACTGATGAGGGGAGCATGGAGGGAGCCAGTGAAAGTGAAGAACGGAAGAGGAGGAGGAGGAGTAAAGGACACAAAAATAAATGGCAAACTAATTACCAAAATGCTGTGAGACAAGCTGCCAAAGTGGAGTTGCCATATTTGTTTGCTGGTAAGGAAAAATCTTTATTCCAGTTGGATTAAATGCATTCTGTGGGGAAGCACTGGGCTCATATTTGATAAAATACAGTATTATCTGGCTTTTAAGAAAAGATGGAATCTAAAGATGGTAACATGTTCTAAAATGAGCGCAGGGCTCAACTATTCTCATTATTAGACGTCTACGGGGAAAAAAATGTCTCACACAAAAACATTTTTTAAAAAATGCAAAGTATATACATTATTTTACATGCAATTTTAGGTCAAAATTCAAACTTGTTTAAGAAACTAAAGGTCTCATGTAACTACAAATTATGGCTGGACTTAGTAGCCAAATGTTAGTTTCTACTAGCCAGCTGTAAAGTCTAATCCCACCATGATAGGGCACCAATACTACATGCATCTATCCACACATACAAATATATTTTCTAATGAAGTTATGTAACTCAGTTTTTTTGTAAGCTCAGTTTTTTATTTGTAATTTGAGATTCATTCGAAATCTTATGACAGTTTTTTTCTCTTCCATATTTTAAGGCTGTTTCCCACACACTGAAATATATTGATATAGATAACCTTTATATAATCTCAAATACTTTTTTCCTTTTTTTATATATAAAAGTTTTTATTTCAAAATAAGATAAAGTTACATTAATAATATTCTAGCAAATGTAGCGGTTGTTTCTTCATGATGAAAATGTATACTTATAAGAATATTTCAGGCAGAGCCATAACATTGTCTATATTATATGAAAATATGACCAGTTCCAATTTCAATCAAAATTCAATAATTAGCCTAGAATAAGGTTAACAGGAGACTGGATCTACCAGCGGTTCCATTAACATAATTGATAACCGGGGACCATATTGTGTCAAAAGGATCATGTCTCAGTTGGCCTCACAAGACCCTATGATAATATGTTAACTTTTCAGAAAGAGCTGTACACTTTCCTTTTCAATCATTTAACGTGGGGCCCTTTGGGTCTTTCCAATGTACAGCAATTTCCAAACACGCTGCCGTAAGCAACATAGCTACAAGTTCCCTCTATTTGGCACTGGTTAGGCCCCATCTTGAGTATTGCATCAAGTTCTTGGCACCACACTTCAAGACGGATGCATGAAATATGGAGCGTGTTCAGAGGAGGGCAACAACGATGATTAGGGGTCTGGAAACAAAGCCCTATGAGGAGAAATTGAAAGAACTGGGCATGTTTAGCCTGGAGAAGAAAAGATTGAGGGGAGACATGATAGCACTCTTGAAATACTTGAAAGGTTGTCTCACAGAGGAGGACCAGGATCTCTTCTCGATCAACCCAGAGTGCAGGACGCGGAATAATGGGCTCCTCAAGTTACAGGAAGCCAGATTCCAGCTGGACATCAGGAAAAACTTCCTGACTGTTAGAGCAATACGACATGGAACCAATTAGGGAGGTGGTGGGCTCTCCCACATTAGAGGCATTCAAGAGGCAGCTGGACAGCCATCTGTCAGGGATGCTTTAAGGTGGATTCCTGCATTGAGTAGGGGGTTGGACTCGATGGCCTTATAGGCCCCTTCCAACTCTACTATTCTATGATTCTGTGTCATAAATTGTGAGGTCAAGCCCTTGTCTTTTCCTTTGGGGCCTAAACATAAGTGTTCAAAGGCCGTGAGGGAGCAAAGACTAAACATTTACATTGCTGTTATTGCTGTTGTCTGGTACAACCACAAAATGTTAGGGAAGTGTGAAATTTGGCTAACGAAATGCTTATTTAAATTTTTTAAGGGCACAATCCTATCCAGATAGTCACTAGCCTCCAAAATCAGCAGCTGTCAGCTATCCTATGCAGGGTGGCTGGAGCATGGTGAGGATCCTCTCATCCTCGCTCCAGCCACCCTGCATTTTGTCTAGATGGAGAATTTTGCCTGTTCAGCCACGACTTCATGGAGGGGGGAGGGAAGGAGTCTGGGGATGCAATACAAAGTTGTGTAAAGCAGCTTCCATGATCTCTTCCCTGCCTCTGGGACCACCCCCTTTCCGCCCTCTCCATACTCCGTTTACAAACACAAAGACATGCCCAGCATGGAGAAAACTGCCGGGTCCAAGGGGATGGGAGAGGGGCAGAGAGAGCAGTTTCTGGGATCCAAAGTCATTCTTTGATTGGGTAACCTCCCTTGTGGACTGTGGGAATGTTGTGGACGTAATATATCTTCACTTCAGCAAAGCTTATCTCAAAGTACCCCATGACATTCAGATTAGCAAACCAGCTACAAGTGGGCTAGATGGAACCGCTATTAGGTGAATCCACAGTTGGCTTCAGAATCAGACTCAAAGAGTGCTTATTCATGGTACCTTCTCAAACTGTTGGGGAAGGTTACGAACAGGGTGCAGCAGGGCTCAGTCCTGGGCCCAGTGCTCTTCAACATTTTTATTAATGATTTGGAGGTGGAGATGCAGGGAATGCTTATCAGATTTGCAGATCACAGAAAATTGGGTGTTATAGCTAATATCCTGTAAGGCAGAAACAAACTTCAAAGTGATCTTTACAAGCTAGAATGTTGGGCTGAAAACAACAGAATGAAATTCAGTACGAATAAATGCGAAGTTCTACACCAAGGAAAAAGAAAACTAAATGTGCGGTTACCAAATGGGAATACTTGGCTCAGTAATACTACAAGCAAGAAGGATATTGGAATTGTTGTAGATCATAAGCTGAATATGAGCCAACAGTGTGATGTGGCTACAAAAAAAAAGCAAATGCTATTTTTGGCTGCAATAATAGAAGTATAGCTTCCAAATTGCATGAGGTACTGGTTTCCCTCTATTTGGCACTGGTTAGGCCCCACCTTGAGTACTGCGTCCATTTCTGTGCACAACAGTTCAAGTTGGATGCAGATAAGCTAGAGGAGGGCAACGAGGATGATGAGGGGTCCGGAAACAAAATCCTATGAGGAGAGACTGAAAGAACTGAGCATGGTTAGCCTGGAGAAGAGAAGACTGTGGGGAGACATGATAGCAGTCTTCAAATACTTGAACGGTCACACAGGGGAGGGCCAGGATCTCTTCTTGATCATCCCAGAGTGCAGGACGCGGAATAATGGGCTCAAATTACAGGAAGCCCGGTTGCAGCTTGACATCAGGAAAAACTTCCTGACTGTTGGAGCAGTATGGCAATGGAACCAATTACCATGAGAGGTTGTAGGCTCTCCCACACTAGAGGCCTTCAAGAGGTAGCTGGACATCCATATTTCAGGTATACTTTAAGGGGAGTTAGACTTGCTGGCCTTATAGGCCCCTCCCAATTCTATGATTCTATGAGACAGAAGAAGTCATCCCTAGTGTGAAGTGGGGCCAATCTGATACAGGCTGGTGACATAGTGGCAGCGCGAGAAATGGCGTGATATAGCTTCCACCACAAAGGAAGCTAGGATACCTGCCCCAGCGGAATTTGTCTCCCAATAGTTACTGGGGTAATTTATGTATTTATTTATTACATTTGTATACCGCCCCATAGCCGAAGCTCTCTGGGTGGTTTACATAGGATTAAAACAATTAAAAACAATATACAAAAATTAAAACAGCGAAAACATACAACATACACACAATACACACATACATTTTAAACCACTACAACAACCCAAAAAGCTACAAAAACAAAAACAAATCCAGGCTCCTCAGATATTGCCAAATGCCTGAGAGAAGAGGAAAGTCTTGACCTGGCGCTGAAAAGATAACAATGTTGACGCCAGGCAAGCCTCATAAGGGAGATCGTTCCACAATTGGGGGGCCACCACAGAGAAGGCCCTCTCCCTTGTTGCCGACCTCTGAGCTTCTCTCGGAGTAGGCACTTGGAGGAGGGCCTTAGATGTTGAACGTAGTGTTTGGGTAGGTTCATGTCAGGAAAGGCGTTCCGTCAGGTATTGTGGTCCCAAGCCGTGTAAGGCTTTATAGGTGAAAACCAGTACCTTGAATCGGGCTTGGAAACATACAGGCAACCAGTGCAAGCGGGCCAGAGTAGGTCTTATATGCTCGAACCTTCTGCTTCCAGTTATCAATCTGGCCGCTGCATTTTGCACAAGCTGCAGGTTCCAAACCGCCTTCAAAGGCAGCCCCACGTAGAGTGCATTGCAGTAATCTAACTTGGAGGTTACCAGAGCATGGACAACTGAAGCTAGGTTATCCCTGTCCAGCTAGGGAAGTAGCTGGGCCACCAACCGAAGTTGGTAGAAGGCACTCTGTGCCACTGAGGTCCCCCATTACTACTACATCGCACTTCCTTGAAATACTGGCAGTTTGCTTATCAAAAGTTTCGTCCTCATCTTCTCCTTGATTGGGTGGTCCGTAGCCTCTGACTATCATGTTCCTTTTATTCCTTTCCCCATTTATTTTAATCCAGATGCTCTTGTTGGGGCTATCAGGCTCATCCTCCTATATTTCTGTGCAGGGATAAGAATTTTTAACATATAGTGCAGCTCCGCCTCCCTTTCTATTTCTCCTGTTCATTTTGAACAAGTTATACCCTTCAATTGCTATCTCCCACTCATGGGAGTCATCCCACCAAGTTTAAGTTATCAAGTCATATTTGCCTTCATGTACTAACAGTTCAAGTTCATTCTTTTTGTTTCCCATACTCTGGGCTTTAGTATATAGACATCAAAGCCCATGTGCTTTATAGTCTGACTTTTTTCCTACAACATTGTGAAGATTATTTTGGGGTACTGTTAGAGCTCTTCTCTGTTATGGTGCATAAGCCTTCATCAGTTTTTAACTTGACGTTTCCATCTCCCTCCCCCATAGGATTCAGTTTAAAGCTCTCCTGATGAGGTTCGTCATGCTGTGGCTGTACACATTCTTCCCAGCCCTTGTGAGGTGCAACCCATCCCTTGCCAGCAGTCCATCTTCCAAGTAGCATAGCCCCTGGTCCCAGAATCCGAATCTCTCACAACAGCACCACCTTCGTAGCCAGTTGTTCCTGCGGATTATTTTTCTTTCCCTTTCTATTCCTCTTCCAAGAACTGGAAGGATGGATGAGAAAACTATCTGGGCCCCCAAGTTCTTGAGTTTCCTTCCCAGAGCTTCAAAGTCTGATGTTATTTCTTTGTAGCTCCGCTTGGCAGTATTGTTTGTTCCCACATGGATGAGAAATTTCTCAGTGGGCTTGATGAGCTTTGGCAACCCTTCAGTAATGTCTCTAATCTGTCCTCCAGGGAGACAGTCTACTTGGTGAGTCCATGAGTCTTTGCGATCTACTTGAGTTTCAATCCCATGCAGCAGGGAGTCTCTCACAACGGCTGTTCTTCTCTTCTTCTTGGTCGACTGACCTTCTGCCTCTTGCTCGCTGTTGCATGGGGTCTCCTGTACTTCTTCCTCTGCAGGCTGTCCTCCAGTCTCATCCTCCAGGAGCTGAAAGCAGTTTCATAGCTCTAGTGGTTCCACTGGTGCAGAGTGTCTTCTAGTTCTTCTGCTCCTAACTGTCACCCTTTTCCAAGGCATTCCCTCTTCGTTGGCTTTCCTCACCGCAGCATTCTCCACTTCTGCTTCGGCTGGCTGTTGCTCTTCAGTCTCTTGCACTTCTTGTTGCTGTTGCAGTTCCACCATTCTCTCTAAGAACTCTTTGCCTTGGAGGGTGGACACCCACCATTCAAGTACTCTCACTTTTTCTTACAGTAGTACTCCTATCTCATCCTCCAGTAGCTGAAAGCAGTTTCATAGCTCTAGTGGTTCCACTGGTGCAGAGTGTCATCTAGTTCTACTGTTCCAGTCGCACTTTTCCAAGGAGTTTCCTCTTCTTCGGCTTTCCCCACTTAAACTTAAACTTGCTTTTGCTCTTCCACCTTCTGTGCTTCTCTTTGTTGTTGCAGTTAAAAACATAAGAACATAAGTGCAATGCTGGATCAGACCACGGGTCATAGAATCATAGAATAGTAGAATTGGAAAGGCCTATAAGGCCATCGAGTCCAACCCCTTTCTCAATAGTCCAGCACTCTGTTCACACAGTGGCCAACCAGCTGTCAGCCAGGGCCCAACAAATCAGGACACATTGCAACAGCACCCTCCCAGCCATGTTCCCCAGCAACTGGTGCACACAGGTTTACTGCCTCTGATACTAGAGGTTGCACTTAGCCATCAGGACTAGTAGCCATTGATAGCCTTCTCCTCCAGGAATTTATCCAATGCCCTTTTAAAGCCATCCAAATTGGTGGCCATCACTACATCTTGTGGTAGTGAATTCTATAGTTTAACTATGCACTGTGTGAAGAAGGACTTCCTTTTCTCTGTCCTGAATCTCCCACCAATCAGCTTCATGGGATGACCCCAGTGTTATGAGAGAGAAAAATGTCTCCCTATCCACATTCTCCAAACCCTGCATAATTTTGTATCCCTTTATCATGTCTCCCCTTAGCCTCTTTTTTCCAAGCTAAACAATCCCAGGTGTTGTAACCTTCTCTCATATGGGAGATGCTCCAGACCTTTCATCAGTTTAGTTGCCCTTTTCTGCACTTTTTACAGCTCTACAATAGGTTTTTTTTAGGTGTAGTGACCAGAACTGTACACAGTATTCTAAGTGTGTTCGCACTGTAGATTTGTATAAAGGCAATATGATATTGGCAATTTTATTCTCAATTCCTTTTCTAATAATGCCTAACAGGGAGTTTGCCTTCTTTACAGAGGCCCCATCAACCTGTCCACCACAACCCCAAGACCTCTTTCTTGTTCTGTCACAGCCAGCTCAGATCCCATCGGGTTATAATTGAAGTTGGGATGTTTTGCCCCAACTCGTATCACTTTACACTTGCTTACATTGAGCCACATCTGCCATTTAGATACCCACTCCCCCAACTTGGAGAGAACCCTTTGGAGCTCTTCACAATCCCTTTGTGTTTTGACATCAACAGTTCCACAGTTCTGTCTCAGAACTCTTCGTCTTCTCTTATTCCTGGAGGGTGGACACTCGTCGCTCAAGTCCTCTCACTTTTCCTTCCAATAGTGCAACCAGCTTGCACTAGTTGCACATGTACGCCATGTTGCTCTCAGGCAGGAACACAAACATTGCACACACCTTGCAGGTCACCACCACTGGGGAATCCTTTCCATCCATAGTCTCTATTCCCTTTTCCCCTGCCTTTCTGATTGTATTGATTAGCCTGTGCTTTGTTCTGTTCTCCCTGAAGGTTAACAACATACCTTATTATATGAGTGGGTTAGGCTGGGTTAAGCTGGGAGATAATGACTCATCTGAGGTGTATCATGATCCTCACCCAAAGTCCGATCTCCTGCCCCAACCCAATTTGCTTTGCTACTTGTAACCTCTTGGTAGAACACAGGTTCATTCCAGGCATGTTCAAATTACATACACAGGTACAATCAGGGCACGCCTTATGAGCTCCAACATGATAAAATGTGTGGATAAATCGCATTAAAAAATGAACAAACTACAAACACCTTATTAGCGCACAGCACGTAGTAGATATTCCCCTTGACCCAACACCAAAAAACATCCTGAAAAGCCGCAATACAAATCCGGTGATGTCTAATCCCAGCAAAATCTTGGGGGAGGGGGACTGACAATCTACCGAAAGTCACTCATCAAATTTTAAACTCCTATATATAAGCATTTCTTTCTAAACTGGCAAGAGCGATCCTCAAACCTACTGTCTTACACTACCATGTTTCTGAGTATAAGTCACTCAACTGTTTCCTAAACTGTAGCCTCTGCTGCCCCCCAGATTACTGGTTATAATGGCGGAATATGACTAATCCAACATAGGGATGCAACTGCTGGTTGTTAGCATGATAGAAAAACTGGCTATTGGGAATCCTGCTGTTTTATAGCAATTTATAGAACAAATTTTATTCTTCATTTTAGAATTATTATGCCTTTTTCTCTAGCATATTACGTGTAAAGGCTTCTGTATGTTTTGCATTTTTACAACAGCTCCAGAATCTTATGAACAACTTAAAGCTTTGTTGTTGGAAAGAACAATAGAAGAGCAGCTACTTGTGATAGAGAGGATTCGGAAATCAAATCATCCAAGCCTTGCAGTGGGGAATAAAGCAAAGTTAGAAGTATGTTTTTGAAATCATATATTATTATTCAAAGAGCTGTCTGAAAAAAAAATTCTCTTGATTGCAGGGAACAAAGTAATTTGCATTTAAGAGTTAATTTGCTAATCATCCTAAATTGCATTTCATAGAAATTGTTTGAATTCCTTCTGGACTATGTTGGGGAGTTGGCACGTAAGGACCCACCAGAAATAAAAACAATTGACAAGTTGGTCCTGTAAGTATAATCACATAATATCAACTTGTGATGACTATGTATTATCTCAAGTAGTAGTTGCACTCATTTTCAATAGGCATCTCATTTGGCCTCTGGAAGTAGAATGCTTGGATTCCTTTGGTCTGATCCTTCATGGCTCCTTTCGTGTGATGAGCTCTCCAGGGACATTGTAGTGGCATTCCGTTACTCAGGGTGGCAGTTCCTCTACTGTGATGGAAAATGAGTTCTCAGGGAAGGAGAACGTCACTCTGGGGAAAAGGGAAATGGCAATTTGCTTTTCAATAGTTTCATCCTTGTCTTCTGCTTGATTGGGTGGTTGGTGGTAGACTCCTTTTATTCCTTTCCCCATTTATTTTAATCCAGATGCTCTCAATGGGGCTCCCAGGCTCATCCTCCTGTATTTCTGTGCAGGGATCAGTATTTTTAACATATAGTGCAACTCCGCCTCCCTTTCCATTTCTTCTGTTCTTTTTGAACAAATTATAACCTTCAATTGCTGTATTCCACTCATGGGAGTCATCCAACCAAGTTTCAGTTGTACGTATCAAGTCGTATGTGCCTTCATGTATTAAGAGTTCAAATTCGTTCTGTTTGTTTCCCATACTCTGGACTACTCTATAGACAGGTTGTGCTGCAAAGTCCCTGGGATATGTACTGGGAGCGGGCAGGAAAATGAAGGGGGAGACAAACCATGACAAGCTGGCAAACGCTTGGTTGTCTTTAGGCAGCAGTGTAGTTTAGCGGCCCACTATGGCCTGTTTTTCAGCATGGGTTTTTTGACATGCGCCTAGTAAAACAAGGTGTTTTCCTTAACAATAAAAACACACACAAGCAAAGAGTTAAGGAAACTTGAAAGTAACAAAATTGTTTCTAATCTGTACCAAATATACTTAAAATACAATGCAAATGTACAATCTTAAGGCACAACAGTGTGCTACAATCAAATTTAATACAATACTTAAAAAAATATAAAATAAAATTCAGGCCAAACGCGTTTCAGTACCTGAGGGTGCCTTCTTCAGTGACCAGTACTGAAATTGAAACATACATGAAAACACATGAATATGTTTAAAAAGAAAAAGTCCAACATGAGATGTATACCACTCAAAAAATTATATATATATATATATATATATATACACACACACACACATACACATACATATTCAACAAGCTAAAAAACATACCCAATCCTTTTTGTTGAAAAAATAAGTTGTAAGGAGGGCTGTGATGATACCCCACATTTCTATCCCCTGCAAACATAAAAGTTGTATTAAACATAAAAGACTACAAGCACCGTTAGTGGGTCATTTCATTGAGATGAATCATATTGTTGAGGATTTGAAATTTTTGGTAATTGAAAAACAAAAGGGAATGGGAGCTCAATTGGAGTTAAAATTAAGGAGGAGAGAACTATATTGGATCTTTACCTTACAAACATTAACACCAAAAGGTCTGAACGATGATTGTAATTGGTCCTCCTTAGTAAAAGGAGTATACTACTGTGATGTTAGATTCCATAAAAAGTCAAACCTATGTGTTCAATTATTGGCTTTTTAGTTTCATATGTGCAAGGAATGACACTTGAGTAGTTATATCACTCAAATTGGTGTTCCCAATTACTAGCACTTAATTGGATACAACCTTCACTATGTAATCAGAGAGGTTATCAGCTAACTTTGACGCCAGCTGTTTTAAGACAGAAACTCCTGCTCTCTGGGAGAGAATGGAAGTCAGTTGTAAGGGCTCTTGCCTTTCATTCCTTTTATAAAGTTTTTAGTGGAGGACATGGAGGAAATTGGTTATTTTTCTAAAATAAATAAATATATTTATTTATTCCTTTAGTAAATAGACATCCAGTTGAAGAATAGGAGAAATATTGGCTACCCAGTTTCTTCTAAGAAAGCCCTCCTTACAACTTATTTTTTCAACAAAAAGGATTGGGTATGTTTTTTAGCTTGTTGAATATATATTTTTTAAAAATAAAAAATTTGAGTGGTATACATCTCATGTTGGACTTTTTCTTTTTAAACATATTCATGTGTTTTCATGTATGTTTCAATTTCAGTACTGGTCACTGAAGAAGATTGGAAACAATTTTGTTACTTTCAGTTTCCTTAACTCTTTGCTTGTGTATGTTTTTGTGACATGCGAACAGGCCCAGTGCATGCAGACTGAGCAAGAGTGACTTTTCCCATGAGAAATGTTTGAGGTGGGGGCTCTGAGGGCTCAAATTGTATGTATGTCTTGACAAACTCATTCCAGTGCTTAGTGTTGAGCTTAAAAAAATAAAAATAGATTTTTTTAATTTTATGGTAAAATTTGACACTGACTTGATCTTGTTAACAGGACCTTGTATGAACTTTGCCAGATGTTCCCTAAGACTGCGAGCAATCATTTTAAAGTTGTACTTCAAGATGCTACTCATGACATGGAAGAAATTCTAGAAGTGAAAAGTCATGCAGCTTTTCCAGGATTAGACATGGTATATTTGAGTTATTTATTGCATTTAAATTTGTGCCTTTCTGCAGGAGAACTCAAAGCAGGTTATAATTTCTAAAATTAAAGGATCTTTTCCTCTAATAGAGAAGTTGGGTGGTTGAATGCCTATGAAAGGAAAGGTAACTTTTTAAAAACCAAACAAACTGCCTCACAAAAACCTCCGAATGTATAAAAGGCTGATGGCAGCTGTTTCCATAGATGGGGTGGGTGTGTAAAAAAAGCCCCAAACTCAGATAAATTGTGTGAGTCTGCCGATCAAATCTCTCCAAAAGCATTTTACAAATGAACATTCGTGTCTCATTTGAAAACAAAACCAGGAAGTGGGGGGAGGGGCGGACAAAGGAAGAGAAGGGAGTGACTGTGATGCCATCCCCTCTGGTCTTCCTTTATTCTTTCCTATAAATCAAAGGATCCCAGCAATGGAACGGGTATCAGAGTGCTGCTTACGGTCTCTGTGACTCACCACCCTTGTCTAGCCTCACAGCAGCCCAGCCCAGCCCTCTATAGTCGCAGCTTCCCTTCCGCTGCCACCATTGAATCCTGTACCCTACCTTAGGTACCTCAAAAGAAAAACTCCAGTGTGAAACAAAAAGAATGTGTATTAACAACAAGTAAGATTATGCAGGTAAGCGACGTAATGGTTGCATCAGGTTCAAACTTATTTGTTTCAGTACAGTTCCATATACAACCCTGCCTACTCTACCCTGTAGACTACACTATCTCTCCTCCCTTTGCTGTATTCCCCCAAATAACAAAACACATTGTTCCTACACTAAATGTAGACCCTCTCACAGACAGACCCAAAACCCTTCTCTCTCACAGTCTTCACACACTTCTCACTAACTGCTTCTCTGCTAACTCCTCCCACTCCCTGCTAACTGCCAGTCCTAACGTTTGGACCAGCAGCCAATCAGCATTCACTCTCACATCCTGGTCACTCACTCCCCTCCCCACTAGAATTAACTACTTACCAAATATAAGTATAAGCAGCAAATATATCTTTAAACCGCAACCATTATTAGAACAGTACAAATACCACTGCAAAACAGGCATTAAACAGCAAAACATCACAGTGACCTGTCTCCAAAACTGAATGCCTTCCCACACCTTGCCATATAGCTATAAAATGCTCAGGTTTAAGGCTGATGGCCCCAGCACTATACAGCCCAGCAGAGGAAGTCAGGCAGGGGAAGATATGTGCCCTTTATCCTTTCCCCCCACTGCCTGATTGTCTGTTAGCTTAGTGAGTGAACAACAAGCCCATGGTGGCTTATTCTCAGGGTGACTTGGCACAACATGCAAACCAGCCCATAAAGTGGAAGTCAGTCAGAGGATGATAAGTGTTGTTTATCCCTTCCCGCAGTCCTGATATACTCCCCTCTGAGTCCTGAATAGCTGTGTAACAGCTTCTGTACCAAACCTTCTTCTCACCAGGAGGGGATATACTGAAACATTGTGTTGCAGGCCACACTTGTACAACCTAATAGATGTGATATAAAAGAAAAAAGGGATGAACAGAAAAAAGGAAAATAAACAAATTCAGGAACCAATTCTTCCATAATGTTGCGCTAGTCTTTCAAAGAGCAAACACAGATGGTGAACACTGAGAGAAATAGAGCCAAAACTAGGCCACTGAGAAAATAAGGAAATTATGAGAATGCTCAGGAGAAACGCCAGGTTTTGCAGTAGTACAAAATAATAATAACAACAACAATAAACAAATTGGATAAGACAAGAAGAAGAAAAACAGAGACAATTACTGCAGCAAACAGAGTATGCGATAACCCTGGAGGAATTGAAGAAAATAGTACAAAGGACACACAACTAGAAAGCACCCACCCTGGATCAATTTCAATTTTTTTGGTACAAATAGTTTACATCAACACATGAATACCTTGCTCAACTGATCAATGCCCACACCTATAGTTCTTACCGAAGGCAAAACCTACATTGAATCAAAAACTCCAGACACCCCAAACCCAGCTAACTATAGACCCATAACATGTCTCCCAACACTCTACAAAATTATAATTGCTACACTCACACAGAAAATTGAAGCACATCTCACCCAACATAATATACTCACTGGCTCAGTTCGGACGACACATTAAGCAACGGAGGGGGGGGGGATAATCGTCAGTTGTGTTGCTTATTGTGTCATCTGGAGGGCAACACACAACTGACAGTACGTTAACCAGGCACTTTAAACAACGGAGCAAAACAACGGGCTTGCACGTTGTTTAGCCCGAAGTCCCGTTGTTTAAAGTGTTGTCCGAATTCACACCCCCCCCCCCCCCCCCGTGGACTATTCCGTTTCGGAATAGAGTTCTGCTGCCTAGAGCAGTCAAAAATTACCAGCAGAACTCACGGTGCATGCTGGGATACGGCTGGGGGACACACGGAGGAGAGGCTACAACCAAAATGGCTGCCGCAAGTTCCTTGCAGCCGGGCCGTTTGCCGGTTCCGAGCAGCGCCGGCTGCAGTGTCTCATCTGTGGAGCTCCTCCTGCCTAACGCACGGTCAGTACGTTATTTATCCCTCTGTTGCTTAAGATGTCGTCTGAACTGAGCCACAGAAGAACAAACAGGATATAAAAGGAACAGCAGAGGATGCAAAGAACAGTTAGTAATAGACAATGGCTGAATTCGGACAACACATTAGTCAATGGTGGGTTGTGTAGCCAACTCATGGTTATTTTGTGGGTACTTCCCACACAACGGCTCAATTTGGACGACACAATAAACGACTGGTGTGGGGGAAACAATCATCAGTTGTTTTGACTATTGTGTCATCTGAATGCTGCCATAGTCAACTCAGCGCTGATCCTCATCCACACCACAGTTGATTATTTATTACCATGTTGTGTGGGGAGTACCCCCTAGGGGTAGGGTTAAGACTATCGTGTCATCCAAATTGAGCCAACATGTTCCTACACAACTGTGGGTGTTTGGGGCTGGCATTGAGTGGACTAATAGTCAATCTGGCATTTGACTGACACAGCCCCCACCCCTCTCCCCACCCTCCCTCCTCCCTCAGTCCTCCCAGTTCTATCCCAGCAGCCTCTGCAAGTTGCACCAATTGTAGCAGAGTGGCAGCCACCACTTTGGTCGCTCTTGCTGCCTGCCTCCATGGGCTTGAGTTTTAACCCACTCACCACACGCTATTAACACACTCACCCCTCCACACAACACTTTAAACAACTGGCTTCGAGCTAAACAACTTGCAAACCAGTTGTTTCTCTCAGTTGCTTATTTGGGAGAAATAACATACTGTCAGTAGTTTGTGAGCGGCGGGTTACCCACCACACAACACAATAAGCAACACAACTGACGATTGTTCCCCCCCCCCCCAGTTGCTTAATGTGTTGTCCGAATTCAGCCAGTGTCGTCATGAAGCAAACAGAAAAAGAGCAAAGAAACCTCCACACTTGCTACATAGACTACAAAAAGGCTTTTGACTCCATCCCACACAGTTGGCTGGAAAAAGTACTCGAAATATACAAAATTGCATCCCTTGATCCAAAACTTCCTGATGACAATAATGGAGACATGGAGAGCGATAATGCACCTAACAATAGACAAGGATCATATACAAACAGAAAAAAAAAATATCAAACGTGACATATTTCAAGGTGACACATTCAGCACTCTATGGTTTTGCTTGTGTTTCAGTCTACTATCCAACACTCTTAGCGATACCTATGACGTTGACATAAAACATTAAAAACAAGCAAAGCACATGGATGACATCAAAATCTATGCTTCAACATTGCAAATCACTGAACTGATGACAAACATGATAATGGAATTCGGGATAGGAAAATGCAAGCTGTTACACATAGAAAGAGGAAAATGGAAAAAAAGAAAAACACGAAATAATGAAATATTACATAACTTGGAAGAAAATGAAACGTACAAATATTTAGGATTCCAACAAAACACGAAAATCAACCACTCTACAGATACCCACCTATCACAAGTCCTAAAATCCAAATTCAACTCTAAAAACATTTACAAAGCCATCAACACATACTCATTTCGAATCTTACACTGGTCACATACTGAACTCGAAGAAATAAACAGACTCAATCGCACCGAACTCACGAAACCCCGCATGCTTCATCCCAACTCATGCATTGAAAGAATTAACAATCAGCAGGAAAGAAGTAGGAAGAGGCCTTCTGGACATTGATACAATTCATGCTATATGGATAAAATCACTTAGATAATTCTTTCGCACTAAAAACACCCCCATTCATAAATCCACAGTAAAAGCAGATAAAAAGTACACCCCACTCAACCTAGCACTACAAAACGAATTCTGGCAGAAATGGACTATAAGGACAGGCACGATACAGCTGCAATTTTTTTTTTTTTACCAACAACAGACCATCAAATTCAACCTCATCAAACAACCCACACCATACTATACATACTCAAAACAATCTTGGAACATGCTCATCATAAAATACACTGGGATAGAACAATTCATACAGACAAAACAATACCTTGCAACCGACCAGACATAACAGTTACTGACACAACAGAAAAACACTCCTACCTCATAGACAAAAATGTTGTAGAAAAGGAAGAGGAAAAGATAGAAACATATAAACCACTGGCTATGGAAGTTAAAGAACTATGGCAACAGGAAAAGGTGACAATTATTTCGTTAGTCACCTCAGTCATTGGCATCACATCAAAAAACTATATAGAAAACCTTCAGAAACTGGGCCTACCAAAATACATCCACACCAACGTTCAGAAAGCAGTCATACTTAAAATATGGTCAATCGTCCGGAAATTCCTGAATCAGTAAAAGACAGCATGACTTGGCAACGCCTGTCAGGTGAAAAAAGCCAAGAGCGTGAAAGGACAAATTAATAATAATATGAGGATGATCAGGGGTCTGAAAACAAAGCCCAGTGAGGAGAGATTGAAAGAACTGGACATGCTTAGCCTTGAGAAGAGAAGACTAAGGGGAGACATGATAGCACTCTTCAAGTGCTTGAAAGGTTGTCCCACAGAAGATAGCCAAGATCTCTTCTTGATCATTCCAGAGTGCAGGACATGGAATAATGGGCTCAAGTTACAGGAAGCTAGATTCCTGCTGGACATCAGGAAAAACTTCCTGACTGTTAGAGCAGTATAACAATGGAACCAATTACCTAGGGAGGTAGTGGGCTCTCCCCACGCTAGAAGTATTCAAGATGCACCTGGACAACTACCTGTCAGGCATGCTTTAATTTGGATAGCCTTATAGGCCCATTCCAACTCTACTATTCTATGATAACTCAAGGAGAAAAAAGGTCCAGTGATGACTGAAGATTCTCAGTAGCTCTGGAATGTTGAATGTCAGTTGGAAAAAGAAATTCGGGTGGAGGTTGAATGCCTGCTTGGAGTGAGTTTGCACTTCCTGCTAAGCCACCCTGAGAATACATCACCATGGGCTGGTTGTTCACTTGCTAACACAACAGATGATCAGGCACTCTGTGGCTTGCCATGGCTTGTTTCCCCCTTCAGTCCTTCAACCAGCATGTATCCCATGCACGTTTGTGGCAGAGCCCCCTTTTTTCTCCGTCCCTGTGTTAGCACCCTTTCTGCAGTTGGTCTACTACGGTTGCAGATCCTCAACGGACTATCTGTCACACATAATCACATAAGATCACCAAATGGAATTAATTTTCTGAGCCCTTATGAACATGGTGTTCACAATTTCTTTTTGGGGGGGGGGGGTGTTGGGAGTCATGCGCAAGAGTGCAAGACCACCCGTCTGCTGTTTAGCCAAGCATACTGATACACCCCTCTTATCAATGTATTTGTTAATTTCATCCTCCCCTTGCTAGCAAACAGGTTTTTTTAAAGGCTGCTTCATGTTGTACTCAAGACCACGTGCCCCTAAAGTTCACCCTCTCCCCATCATGCTTGTCACTTCCCTTCATTGGTCTCCGTTCCTATCTGTCACGTACACATATGGGTTACAGATCAGTGAGCGGGATTGCTAAAATAAGCAAATGACATAGCAAAGCAGTGAAAGAAAGGGGAGAATTGCATAAATTCACGGCAGAGCAGTAAAACTAGAGGAGAAACTGCACACATTTTAAGGCAGAGAAAAATGACACAAATTTCCTAGCAGTGGACATTCACTCCTGCACACTTGCGCAAGACAGAGGGGAAACAATGCAACCACATTCAGGACAATTTCTGGTGTTCTTTCTTAATTTCTAGAATAATGGGATAGAGGGCACAGAGATGGCATGAGGGAGGAAGGCAGGGGGCACTCGTGAAATTTTGGTGAGCAGCGGGGGGGGGGGGTTGCTGCTCTTGCTGTGCTGTTCTCTAGCTGTTTCTGAGAACCCATGATGAAGTCTCCTGCTGGGTTCAGACATTGTAAGATGCCACCTTGGATATGAACAATCCAACAACAAACCATGGATTCTCAGGGTGGCTTGTTTGTGATAACCAATTCTGTATTGTGCAAACCAATTCTGAATCTCTGATAGCTTATTGTATCCTGAAGAAGAGGTCATGGTTGCCTGGATGGAACTCTTAACAGAAACACGCCTGTTAGGAGGTGTGGAGGGTACTTTGCAACACTTTGCTGCATGTCCCAATTGTAATGGTTATAAATTAGACTGGCCAGCGAGGGATATTGTTCTGGGTGGGAAGGAGCTAAATTGCAGTTGGTTGCAACCAGATAGATTCAAAATATTGCTGAAAACAAGAATACTTTTTGCTCCCAAGCTATATGTATAGAAGTGGAAGGCCATATTCATCTTACATTGCAAATCCACTTATATTGAATTTTCTGCATTGGTTCTTGCTGTGCTAATTAGAAAATAACAAGTCTGCCTTGTGTATGGATGTCCAATTACCTCAAAGGGTTTAGCCTTCATAGAGCATTTCACTTGTCGCAGAACAACTGGTTCTGCGTGGCTGGGTCCAATGCTATTCTGATAATGTATGGAAACAGGAATAGACGGGGGGGGGGGGGGGGGGAGAACAGCCACAGCACTGTGTGCATTCCTGTTCCACATGGTTACCTGACTGACTCAGATGTTATCAAAGCAGCTAGTAATGTACTTATTGCTTCTGTTATTGACAGTGAATCTTTATCCTTTCAGCTCATATATTTGAAAATTATTGCAGTAATTTTTCCAACTTCTGATTTCTGGCACCCAGTGGTAACTCCATCATTGCTGTATATGAGCCAGCTGCTTACAAAGGTTAGTTAGAATGTCACACTTTTCTGCAAAAACCTAGTTAAAATGTGTTGATCTTCATTGTAACTATAGTTAGGAATATTTGAAAGTAAATAAATCCACTTGTCTATATTGTCTGTATACCAAGGTGAGGGCATGACATTTTTATAGAACGCCTTACCACGGAGTAGGCAATTTCTGAGCTTCCCAGAAAATTGTCAATCTTTTCTGCTTGGCCTGTATTAGTGGCCATAGTGGAAGAATTTTGAAGAAAAGGTATGGGGATTGTAATTTTGTGCAGTTCTGGTGTTGCAACTCACTTTGAGAACCTGCAGCTAAGTAACTTTATCTCTTTTGAGCTTCAATATGCACATGTAAGACACTTAATTATTAGATGTTTATGACTATAGAGAGCAATGTATGGAGCCTTGGAAGGATGGAGCAGAAATATCAGGGACAGCACTGTCTGGCATGAGCCCTGAACAGTGAGATCTGTGTTTGTATAAAACTCTTGAAGCTGAGTAGGTAATGCAGACCAGTCTACTTGTTTTGTAAAGGGGTACAAGAATGGCAAGTCCAGCCAGTATTAGGTGCTGTAACTACTCATTAAGTGTTGGCCTAATCTTACATTGTTTTTCTCCTTTCCCCATTGCACATATGCTCTCATTTCATTGTTACTTGAGGGCCTAAATCTATGTAGAGTCTGATGTGATAGAGCGTAAAGCAGTGGTGTAGTGTGTCATCTCTCCTCACATTCTCTAAGGCTGTAAATTCTTTTTTTTTTTGTCTTTTCAAATATTATTTATTTTGTTATTTATGGATACAATATCAAGTATTACAATTTCAATTATATATATATACATACACATGGATGTGTATGTATATATATATAACAGAATTATACATTTCAATTTATTATTTTCTTTTTATTTTATTTATTTATTTATTTATTTATTACATTTGTATACTGCCCCAGAGCCGAAGCTCTCTGGGCAGTTTACATAGGATTAAAAACAATTAAAAACAATATACAAAAATTAAAACAGCAAAAACATACAACATACACACAATCTGTACATTTAAAACCACTTCAACACTTAAAAAAACTACAAAAACAAAACAAAACAAACCCAGGCGCCTCAGATATTGCCAAATGCCTGAGAGAAAAGGAAAGTCTTGACCTGGCGCCGAAAAGATAACAATGTTGGCACCAGGCGGGCCTCGTCGGGGAGATCGTTCCACAATTGAGGAGCCACCACAGAGAAGGCCCTCTCTCTTGTTGCCGACCTCCGAGCTTCCCTCGGAGGAGGCACTCGGAGGAGGGCCTTAGATGTTGAACGTAGTGTTTGGGTAGGTTCATGTCGGGAAAGGCGTTCCATCAGGTATTGTGGTATTTAGAGAGTGGAAAAAAATTATCCGGTATTGACACTCTACTATCTACTCCAGATATCTGTATATTGTAAGGGAGGCTTTCTCCCTCCTTCCTCTTTATTTGTGAAATCAATAAATTTGCCCCAGATTTCCATAAAATTCTCATCCCTTAGTTGTCCTCGCACTTTCCTCACTTTCTCAGTCAATTTTTCCAAAAGAGCAATTTGCCAAACCCTCTGGTACCAGTTTTTTACATGAAGCCCCTTGCCATCTTTCCAGTGTTTGGCGACCAGCCATCTAGCCGCTAATAATAGATGGCTGATTAAACCCTTATCAGAGAGTTTGCTATCCAATCTTGTGTTTAAGTTTAATAGTGCTAGGTGAGGAGTTGGATGTACCCATTGTCCAGTTATTAAACTTATTTCCTGGAATACCTCGTTCCAAAAAATATTTGCCTTTGGGCATGACCACCACATGTGAAAATAGGTTCCAACCCCAGAACAACCCCTCCAACAATCTGGGGAAGTCCCTGGGTTCATTAAAGATATTTTTCTTGGAGTGAGATACCACCTATGCACTAATTTTAACATTAATTCCCTGTTGCGGCATGATACTGTATCAAATGGACTTCTATTCCACAAAGCATTCCAGTCTTTTTCCTCAATTTGAATTCCTAAGTCGGTTTCGAACTCAGTCCTTTAGTTACCCCTTTGTAGCCCAGCATCTCAAGTTCAAACACAGTTAAAGCCCTCATTGCTGCAGTTTGCAACTCTGGTTGTAGAAGGAGCGCATGAGCTTGTGCAATTCTTAACCATTGTCCTTTCTCTTGTCCTAACTTTTCTGCCATTTCTTCTTGCCTAATCGAGTGCCCCCTTTGGAAGAAATCCCTAAGGCAGAATAGACCTTTGGATTTCCAGTTGATTTTTTCTCTGGCAGTAAGTTTATCTGCAAACTCAGGGAGATAGTATATTGGGGTTAACGGTGAGAGTCCTGGTGACAATGACTCCCTCCTTATTTTCCAAACTTTCCAAGTAATCAATGTGAATGGATTCTGCATCTGCTCATCCTGTCTATACCTACATTTCCAGAGTAACTTTGAGCAGCCAGAAGTTCCCTCGCTCCCAAAACCTTCTATTTTCACCTACTGTTTAGACGTATCTTCTTCCATCAGAGGGACGATATGTTTAAGTTGATTGGCATCATAGTATCCACTTAAATTAGGGATACCCCATCCACCAGCCTCCCGATGTTTATATAATAATTATTTTCATATTCTCATTCGCTTCATACCAAATATAAATTCATTTAATTGCTTCTGCCATTGTTGTATTTAATTATTTGGGATCCAGACTGGTAATGTTTGAAATAGAAATAGCAATTTAGGAAGAGATATCATTTTAACAGCAATTAAGCGTTCAGAAATGCCCAAATGCTGCTTCTTCCACCTCTTTATTTCAGAACTGATAGTTTTCCAGACTTTTTTATAATTTGCTTCATATAGTTTATTTAAATTCTTAGTAATTTGGATCCCTAAATATCTAAAACTGGTGTGACAAATTGGGGTTCCCATTTTTTCAGCCAATTGCTTTTGTACAGATGGAGAAACGTTTAAGCACAGTATCTCGGATTTATTATAATTTACCTTCAGACCGGCCATAGATTGAAACATCTCTAGTTCTTTTTTCAAATATGGGTCTATACTAGTTGGTTGGTCTGTGGTCAAAACCATATCATCCGCATAAAGACCTAAGAGGTATTCCTCGTTTTCTATTTTGATTCCTTTAATATTTGGGTTATTCCGAAGATTTTGTGTCAGAGGTTCCAATGCCAAAATAAATAACAGTGGAGAGAGAGGACAACCTTGTTTTGTGCCTGTTTTCTGAGTTAACATTAGTTACCCTAATTGTTGCGGTTGAGTCGCTATAAATCTTATCAATTGCATCCAGAAATTTATTTTCAAATTTCATCTTACTTAAGACCTCTTTCAAAAATGGCCATTCCAGGTAGTCAAAGGCCTTGAAAATATCTAATGCCATGATCGCCAGAGGTATCTTATTTGCCTTGGAATAGTAAAGTATATTTAGTAACTTTCGAATAGGGTCAGCAATTTGGCGCCTAGGGACAAAACCTGTCTGGTCTGAGTGAATATATTTATTAATATTTTCTTCAGGTGATTTGCCATGACTGTTGTGAAAATTTTGTAGTCCGGATTGAGAAGAGTTATAGGTCTGTATGATTCAACACAGTCTGGATCTTTAAAAGGTTTAGGTATCACTATTATTTTTGAATGCGTCCACGTCCCAGGTAGAGGCATTCCTGTCAATATGTCATTAAATACTTTGACCAGATATGGATTTAATATTTCCTGGAAATGTTTGTAGAATGAAGCTGTGAATCCATCCAAACCTGGTGATTTCCCTATTTTAAGGTTCTTAATAATTCCCCTAATCTCCTTGAGTGTTACCTCTGTATCCATAAGTCTAGCATCCACACTGTCTAAGGCAGGTAAATTAATTGTGCTTAAATAACTCCTAATGGCCTCTTCTGATGGATCGGATGATCTGTATTTGAGTAAAATTCTGCAAATTTTTTACATATCTGCTCTGAATCAAGAATCTTTTCCCCATCCTTTCCCCTCAGAGATCTAATTAGTCTTTTTTCTCGTTTTTTCCGCAGCTTATTGGCCATTATTTTGGAACCCTTACCCCCAAATTCATATTTTTTTTGTCTTAAATAAAGCATATTACATGCAATTTGGTTAATTTCTAGTGCATCCAATTCCTTGCGTTTTTTCTCCAATAACCAGTATATCTTGTTGGTACCCGACCTCTTATAATCTGCTTGCAAACCTTCTATTTCTATTTTAATATTTGCTCCTATAATTTCTCTTTTCTTTTTTGAACTGCTCCCATTTTTATAGAATGACCTCTCATTACAGCTTTCATTGTATCCCATAACAAGCTACTGGTGATCTTATCTACATCATTCTCTTGAAAATAGTTGATAAGATCTTCCCTTAGCCTCATTTTATTATTGTTGTCCAGTAATAAGTTCGAATTAAATGCCCATGTGGGAGAGGTCTTGGAGAAATGAATAGGTCCTAGGGTAGCTGTAATGGGGGCGTGGTCAGTGATTTTAATTTGACCAATATCTACTGCTTCTAATTGTTGCATCACCATTTGGGATCCTAAAATATAATCTATGTGTGTTGCAGTGGAGTGTCTGGGCGAGATATAAGTATAACTCTGATCACCTGGATGCGATTCTCCCCACAAATCCCAAACCTTCCACTTCTGGAAGATTTTTAGCTGTTTTAGTTGTTGCCTCCCTTTTCTCTTGTCGGTTCCCAATTTTATTTCTTTTTTTTTCCAGTCACACCAAGGTCCTTGCTGGAGAGACATTTTATGTTCCAATTCAAATCTCCTCCCAGTATCAGCTCCCCTTGGGAGAAGGTTTTAATCTTTTTTAATATTCTATTTATGAATTGCAGTTGCCCTTTATTGGGAGCATACATTGAAACCAGCGTTATTAATTTGTCCCCATCTAATTTCTCTTCCACAATCACAAATCTACCTTCTTTATCTTTTAAAGAATAATTGCAAGTCCCCTAGATTTGGAGTTGCCAGGGGCAACCACCTGTGTGCCGAACCTCTTGTCTTTTAACAGTGGGATTTTCTCTCTTGCCTTGTGTGTTTCCTGTAGAAAGACAACATGGGATTTACTATTCTTAATATAACATGTTAGTCTTTCTTTTGTAATCACATTTCCAAGTCCCTTTACATTTAAAGTTAATATCCTAAGATTTGTCATTTTTCTTTATTATAGTAGTAATAGTCTTTCTTCTGTTTTGGAGCTCTGTCGCAGTGTTCTTCTTGTAAACTGTAAAAGTTACAACCTTGTATCCATTTGATTCAAAATTCCACTTCCCCCTTATCCCCCTTATCCCCCACCCTTCCCCTCCTCCCTCCAACAGCTTTACTGATAAGCTGCACTCCTTTCGAAACTGAGTGCAGGTCAGCTTATGATATATACACTGACAAATCAGCCAGCCAAAGGCAATTATGAACAATTTTACATTCCGCTTCACTTTGTTCAAACAAATCATAACCATGCCCATTGGGGGTAATTCCCACGACTGTACAGTCAATACATTACTCCCTCCAGAGACATTTTTTTACCTATTTCTGTTCCATAGCTCCACTGTCAATATAGTACTTCATTTATAATAATTGTAACGCACCATCACTCCTTCAACTGTCCCATTTCTATTTTTTTGCAGTGTGGGAGCGCAAGCCTCTAGGTTCTGTCGGCTTATAACTGGGTTTCTCACGTTTCTTATTTCTATTGCCCTGTTTTCTTCTTGTGTTCTCCCCACTTCCATCTGAAGTCTCTCCTGCTTCTTCTTCTTGTGTCTCCACGTCTGGCCCACTTCCAATATTCAGCGTTTGCAGAAGCTCCGCCATTTCTTCCCTCGTGGAGGCAGTCAACACTTGTGAGCCCCTCATGACAGACAACTTGAACGGATTCCCCCACGTATAGCGTATATCTGCATCTCTCAAACATTTAGTATATGGACAAAACTCACATCGTTTTTGCAAAGTTTCAAAAGTTAAATCTTCAAAAATCATTATCTGATGCCCTTCGTGTGTCCTGTGAAGAACGGCGTTTCTTCCTTATCTCTTCCCTTTTGTCGAAGCGGGTGAACTTAATTATAATATCCTTTGGAGAGGTTGCTTCTCGTCTCCGTCCCCCTGGAATTCTATATATACAGTTAATATCTTCCTCAGATAACATCAGGGATGGGATTTTAGACTTAAGCCACTTGACCATGAAGCAACACAAATGGTCACTTTCAGCTCCTTCCTTAATGTATTTCACACGCAAATTATTGTGACGTGCTGCACATTCCAAGAGATCTACTTGGCCTTTTAAGAGTACATAGTCCTTCTGAACCTGCATTAAGGTTTTAGAATTTTCTATACCTGTGTCCAGTGCTTCCAAGGCTGTGGTTGCAATTACTCCAACTTTCTCGCCCAGTTCTTTCAAGTTGCTTTCCATGGGGGCCATCAGTTCCTTCCACGTGTCTATAAACATTGCTTTTAAGGTACCCTGCTGTGAGGCGAACTCCGCTTTTAGCATTGCAAATTGTGCTGTAATTTCTGCCCTCAGAGCAGCAATTGAGGCCGGGGAAGATCCATTGTTACCGGCTGAATCCTCTGATGCCATCTTTACGGCTTGAAGCCTGGCAGGCAACTCCCCTCGTAGTTCTTCTTTTCTTGGCTCAAAATACTCTGATATCGGTTTCGTTTTCAAATCTTTTTGACGTGCTGACATTTCTCTACACCCGGGTCTTTTTTGGTGCTTTTCATTGAGCTAGGATATATTTTAAATTAGCATTTTCATGTTGCCCTGGAGGAGCTGATGTTCTATGCGGCCATCTCGTTCCGTTGCTAGCCACGCCCCCTGTAAATTCTTTTTGATCTCTCTCTTGCACATGTTCAAGAATCAATACACTGGGGGTTTTGGTAGGGAGTTGTCCCTCATCTGTGATTTTCAAGTTACATGTGAGAGCAGCTTTCACTTCTGGCAGATGTTGGACTTTTCCATTTAGGATTTATACCATTATAAAAGTGGGCATTAAGATGTTCCACCAAGAGGTGTGAGACGTCATAATTTAAGATTTCGTGTCTGTAAATGGTTTGCATGTTTTAACACATATTTAATTCCAAAATATTTCAAGCTGCTTGGACGAGTGAGGAAGGCGACTTGCCCTCTCGATCCCTGTCCTTCTTGGCTGGTCGTCCAGGGAGGAGATGCAGTTAGATCACATCTACAACATATTATTATTATTAATGCATCTCTCAGGGAGGGGAGTTTTCCATCATGTTTAAAAGAAGTGGTAGGACGTCCACTTCTAAAGAAGCCCTCCCTGGATCCCCTGGACCTTAATAAATACAAGCCGGTATCAAACCTTTCATTTTTGGGCATGGTGATCGAGAGGGCGGTTGCCTCCCAACTCCAAGCAGGTTTGGATGATACAGATTTTCTAGACCCATTTCAAACCGGCTTCAGGGCAGGATACGGAGTTGAGACTGCTATGGTCGCCTTAGTGGATGATCTACGCCTGAGTATTGATGGGGGAGTGTGTCCCTGTTGGTACTCCTGGACCTCTCAGTGGCATTCAATACCATCGACCATGGTATCCTTCTGGAATGCCTGAGGGGATTGGGAATCGGGGGCACTGTGCTTCAGTGGTTCCGGTCCTACCTCTCGGGCAGGTTCCAGATGGTGATGCTTGGGGATAGCTGCTCTTCAAAGAAAGAGCTACTATGTGGTGTACGACAAGGTGCCATCCTTTCCCCAATGCTGTTTAACATTTATTTGAAACCGCTGGGAGAGATCATCCGGAGGCATGGGGCGGGGTGCTATCAGTATGCTGATGACACCCGAATATATTTCTCTATGCCTTCGACAACAGCGTCAGCTAAGGGTAGTGTGTCTCCTCTGAATGAATGCTTGGAGGCAGTAATGGGCTGGATGAGGAAAAACAAACTGAAGCTGAATCCAGACAAGACAGAGGTGCTTGCTGTCAAAGGCCACAACCTGGGTTTGGAGGTGTGTCAACCAGTTCTGGATGGGGTTACACTCCCCCTGAAAGACTATGTTCACAGCTTGGGTGTGCTCCTGCATCCGTTGCTCCAAATGACAGCCCAGATAGATGTGACGGCCAGGAGTGCGTACTATCAGCTTCGGCTGATACACCAGCTGTGCCCTTTCCTAGAGTTGGAAGACCTAAAGACGGTAGTGTACGCGCTGGTAACTTCGAGGTTCGACTTCTGAAATGCGCTGTACATAGGGCTACCTTTGTGCCTAGTCCGGAAACTTCAACTAGTTCAGAACATGGCAGCCAGGTTGGTCACCGGTACACCTATGGTTGACCACATTACACCAGTCTTAAAATCACTCCACTGGCTGCCAATTAGTTTCTGGGCGAAGTACAAAGTGTTGGTTATTACCTTTAGAGCCCTACATGGTTTGGGACCAGGTTATCTGCGGGATTGCCTTCTCCCGTTTAATCCGCCCCGCACACTCAAGTCCTCTGGGAAGAATTTACTTCAATCAGCCAGAACTAGGCTGATTGCTCCCAGACTGTGGAATGGCCTGCTGGGAGAGATTCGACAACTTAGTAGTCTTCTTGAATTTAAGAGAGCCGCGAAGACTGCTCTCTTCCGGCAGGCCTGCCTAGTTGAATTTTAAGATGTTTTAATTATGTATTAGTTTGATTTGTTGTTAATGTTTTATTTATTTTATGGTCTTTGTATTTATATTTATTGTTGTTCCCTACCTCGATCCAGAGGAAGAGGCGGGTTAGAAATAAATTTATTATTATTATTATTATTATTATTATTATTAATAATAATAAGTGCTGCTTAACCTTCAGCAAAGCAAGGAGAGACATATGCAGAGAAAAATGTTTTTTTAAATTTAAATATCTTTCTATACAGGTGCTCAAAACCCAGCAATTATTGAGACATGCTGATTGTAAAATTAGTTTTCTATGGTTCTTCATCATGGTCTCTGTGCATCACACATATGGGCTCTGCACCTGTGCAGAGCTTGTTTCGGAAATTTCCAAGCTGAGGAAAAACATTTTGGCGGGAACCTCTCCCCACCATCTACTGTGCATGTCCATGGGTTCCTGCTCCTCTCCTCAGTTCTCTTTTGACTGCCTTACTAGTCGGATGCATTGTGAGGAACTTGTGCTTTCTCGTGATGAGAATAGTGCCGAGGTTTTTTCCTTTCTTTCTCCGTCGTTCTTAGCTATCTAAAAGAAATTTAGATTAGTTATCTCTCTTTCTCTTTTATTACTTATTATTTGTGAGTGGGACCGTATGGCCGTTAGGGCCCCATTCCTCAAGTGCATCAAGTGCAAGCTCCTGCCTTCTGACGGGCACTCACTGTGTTTGCTGTGTCTAGGAGAGGCACATATAGTGGAGACTTGCAAATTTTGCTCTAAATTCAGTAAACAAATGAAATGCCATCGAATGGATCATCTTCGGGTGCTCCTCTGGCAAAAAGCACTGGAGGCCACGTACTCTTCAAAATCCAAGAATACTGCGATGTCTGAAACTACTCATCCCCAGCCCCAGGAGCCTACAACATCAATGACTGAGACAGCTCCTTTGGATCCCCCCACACCTGGGCATTCTTTAACTGTATCTACAGCAAAGGAGATTTCAAAGAAAGCACGAACATCAAAACCGACAGCAGAGGTGCATAAAAAGAAAATTAAGTCACCTCTATCGGTCCAGAAGACCACTACTCCACCACAAATTCCGCCCCCCGCCCCTTGCTGAGGTTGCCAGTTCAACTTCCCATCTCGGTACCAGTGGCTCATACTGACCTGTTGATACTGAGAATGGATGCCGCTCCTGTGACTTCGATATCAGAGGGAGAAATCAGAGATGCATCCCCTCCAGGACTGGAACTTCCCCCGTGTCCACCTCGGGGTCAGAACCAACGTGATGATTGCTCATTTTATTCGTCGATCCCCAGATGTTACGGCGACCGAAACTATTATGCCAGGGATCAGTGGACCCACTATCACTGATCCCTACCAAGAGAATGGGACAATTCCTCTCGGTGGTCGATACCACCTCAGCCGTCATATCAATACTATGACTGGCAATGAGACACTGATCGGTACGGTGATGGTTTCCAGCCACGCTCTGTTCCTCCACAACACCCTCCGTCACTGAGAGGACATCTTGCACCGTCGGCATCCTTGTCAAGGCCTGCACTAGAGAACATCGATGTAGGTCAAGACCGACCACAAACACCGATGCCACCTAGAACACTGTCTCCGATGACCCATTTGGTACCGGGACAGCATGTTTTAGCTACCCAAGATGGGGAAGGAGCAAGTAGTATTTCTCAGCTACAAGTGATTCAGGTGGCCTCTAGGCCACCCTCAACTTCTCATCCTACAGCCACCTGGCGATACCATGGTGCAACCTATCATAGAGGACTCCAAACATGTACGCCCTCCGACTTCGCCCTACTCGCATGAGGATTATGAGTCGGACTCCTCTTCATATTCCTCCATACCACCTTCCATTCAATCGCCTATCAATGCCATAGTGACACAGTTTTCGATGCCGTGTATACTGAAGCTACAACTCCAGTTTCAATCCCCTTCTTACCGACTCTTCTATATACAGTCAAGCAATCTTGGAAAGTGCCGGCAGCTATTGGGCGGTATAGAAATGCAGTAAATAATAAAAATAAATAAATATAAGGTCCAGGAGAAGGATGCTACCTTCCTGTTTACTCATCCCAGTCCAAATTCGATAATCGTTGAGTCTTCTCAAGGCAAATCCCAGAAGATACTTGCTTCACCAGCGGATAAGGAGGGATGTCATCTAGACATGCTAGACAGGCATATCTACTCTTCAACAGCATTGAGACTAAGAATAGCAGATTATCTCGCGATGATGTCACACTACCAACTATTTTTATGGGAGAAGATGGAGGCTCTGTGTAACAATCAACCTGAAGAACACAGAGAATTGGTGCAAGTATTCCAGAAGGAATCCCTCCGCCTCTCCAGACAACAACTTAATACTACCCGCTACCTTACGGATTGCGGTGCCAAGGCCACGGTTGGAGCTGTAGCTCTGCATCACCACGCATGGCTTCGTTTGGCGGGACTCACACCCAAGGCCCATTCCCTTCGATGGGGAAGGCTTATTCAATGCCGGCACCGATGAATCTACGGAAGCAATTCAAAAGGCTAAGACCACAGCCAGGAAGATGGGCTTATCCCCCCAATTCCAACAACCAGCTGATAAACAACGACATTGGTCTCCCTCCCAACCATATTACCAACCGCAGTATACTGATAGGGCACCTAGTTTAACCCTCCGAACGAGCCACGAAAGCAACAGGCTCCCAAAAGGTTTCGCCAGTCTCACTCATGGAACGACCAGCCACCCAGATGGCGCCTTTGACTTCTGCAGCGTCTCTCGATCCTATCTGCGTCAATCCAAGTTGTTTGGGACTGTTCTTTTTAAATTCCTTCAAAACTGGTGCCTGATTACCACTGACAAGTGGGTTCTCGACATTACCAGTTTGGTTACCACATCGAGTTCAAAGTCCTCCCTCCCCTCGATACCGTAAAGATTATGCTGCTATCAGCAGTTCTCTTTATAGAGACTACCATCCTTCTTGACAAGGGCGCTATCCAGAGAGTAATTCCCTATTGTGTATGGGATGGTTTCTTCTCACGGTACTTCATGGTACCAGAGATGGATGGAGGACTTCAGCCTATATTGGACTTAAGAGGGCTAAATCATTTTATAAAACCCAAAAGATTCAGAATGACCACCCACGTGTCGATCCTACCACTTCTCCGTCCGGGAGTGTGGTTCACGTTAGTGGACCTCAAGGATGCCTATTTTCACATCGCCATCCGGGACATCCACCACAAGTATGTTTGCTTTGTTATCAACAACAAGATATTTCAATTCGGAGTGCTCCCATTTGGCCTGTCCACAGCTCCTTGCATTTTCACCAAGTGCATGGCAGTCGTTTGCGCTTTCTTACACATCCAAGGAATAGAAATTTACCCATACCTCAATGACTGGCTGTTGGTCTCCAGGACCAAGGAAGGCCCACGAAAGTAACCATGTTCGTCCTGAATCTCCTGGACTCTCTTGGTCTCCAAATGAACAAGAAGAAATCCAACCTTACATTCTTTTTGTAGGCGCAATCCTGGACTCTGTTTCCAAAAGGGCATACCTTCCGCACCAGAGGGCTCTTACACTCGCCAGCCTGGCGCTCAGAATCTTCTGGAATGGGAACACAACAACCTTTATGCTACTTCTTGGACTGATGGCACTGACTGTCACAGTCATAAGATTGACACGGTTGCGGATGCGACCACTCCAGTCCTGGTTCCTCAGAAATTTCCGCGGACATGTCAACGGCCACAGGACCAAGCTCACAGTACCGGAAGACATTCAGGACACCCTACACTAGTGGACAGTGGAACACAATCTCCTACTTGCCATTTGTTACACCCATATCGAGAATCCTAGTCACAGATGCTTCACTCTCGGGATGGGGAGCACACTGTGGCCCATTCACACTTCAAGGTGTGTAGAAGGATTGTCACAAGTCCCAGCACATCAGTTTCCTGGAATTCACAACTGTCTATGTAGACCTTTGTTCTTTCAAGTTTCACCTTGCAGGTCACCATGTTCAAGTCCTCATGGACAACACTGCGGTAATATGGTATCTGAACAAGGAAGGTGGGACACATTCCCCCCAACTGAATGGTCTCACTCTAGAAATCTTCAGCTGGGCAATACGGAGACATATCTCCCTGTCTGCGCTACACATCGCAGGCAAAAACAATTGTCTAGCAGACTCCCTGAGCAGGGTTCAACTCACATCACACGAGTGGGAGCTATACCTACAGATACTAGGCTGAGTATTCTGCCTTGGGGTCATCCATGAATAGATCTGTTCATAATAGCTCAAAACACAGTATTCCCTCTATACTGTTTGAGAACAGGCGTAGACCATGGCTCCCTGGGCAATGCCTTCCAGCTGGAATGGAGTGGGAGTATCTTCTACCTGTTCCCTCCATTTCTACTCATTGTTCGTTCATTGTAGAAGATCCTTCAGGACCGAACAGACTGCATTTTGATGACACCATGGTGGCCATGTCAACATTGGTTCTCTCTTCTCAAGAACGTTGCCAACAACGTCTTCCTACATCTACCAACTATTCCCAAGCTTCTAACCAGGGATCAGGGCAAGACCAGGCACCTCGGTCCCCAGACACTCAGTCTCACAACGTAGAGGATATTGATCCAGTGACTAGTTTTGGGGAGGAGATTGACTCTATTCTACTTGCGGCACGAAAGCCGGCAACTAGAAAGGCATATCCGTTTGAGTCCCAGCCCTGAGAAAAAGGTGGGATATACATAAATAAATAAATAGTAGTAGTAATAATAATATGATGGCAAAATTGACAATTGCTTCCACGGTGTGACTAAAGGACATTTTGTTGTTTTTACGCTCTCTCTATGACAAGGGACTTAAAGTCTCTTCAATCCGAGTCTACTTGGTGGCCATAGCAGCAGCATACCATGGACCAATACAGGAGGTTTTATTATTTAGACACCCAGTGCTCTGTCGATTCCTGCATGACGTCAAGAATCTGGCCCCTCCAGTACGCTCTATTATTCCTTCATGGAGCCTTTCAGTGGTCTTACAAGCCCTGACCTTGAAGCCGTTCGAACCTCTCACTACCATGGACATTAGATTGGCCTCATGGAAAGTGGTTTCCTTGGCCACTATTACTACCGCACGAAGAGCAGGAGAGCTTACTGCCCTACCTGTGGATACTCCATATCTCGTGTTCCATAGAGACAAGGTTGTGCTCAGGCCTGACCTGTCATTCTTGCCGAAGGTAATCTCTCCTCAGCTTGGAAGTTTCCAAAACAAGCTCCGCGCAGGCACAGAGCCCACATGTGTGAATGCACAGATGACCACTTGAAAACACAATTACAGGTAAGCAACCTGTTCTGAGTAATTATGTGGTTCTTTTTTTAGTGCCGAGTAACGACAATACAAGACGTTGTTAAAGGATTGTTTGTTTGCTGTCTTTTCCTGGAATATGTATCCCTGTCTCAAAGATTCATCCCAGAACTTATCAATTTTCTCCTGGGAATTCTTCACATGGCTATGCCCAAGAAAGGAGTCCAAGGTAATGGGGATAATATATTTAAAGATTCCATACACACTTTTTCTCCGTCTCCTGCTATGACTTTTGTCAATTTTATGTGATACTCTTCTAATGTGCAAGCTTTTGGCCGCATTTGGACATCATTATAGCCCATGATGAGTTAATCAGCTATGCATAATAGCTTGTTATTGAAATAGTAGCTTGTTTCTCACCCCCTCCCTCCCCCTTAGCCTTCCTGCCCGAATTCCAGGGGGCCTGGCAGCAGACCCAACTTATATCCCTTAAGTCCCCCTTCCTGGCCCTGATCACAATCTTGATTGGGCAAAATGGGCCTTGGGTAAATAAAGAAAAATCTGGAAATTGGAGGTGGGTGGATGTGAAATCCAACCCCCCCCCCCCCAGGACTGGCGGGGGGGGGGGGGGCAACACAGTTCTTGAAGAGGGGATTGGATTTTGTCCTCCACCCCGGATGTTCACAAGGAGCACGTTGAAATCTAATGAAAGCAAGTGGAGCTCATTGCGCCATTCACTTGCATTAAGGTCCCCCCCGTGAGTTTCCCAAACCTTTCCTGCAGCACTGCTGTCTCCCACCTCAACATGAAGGGGGGAACTGCTGGGAAGGGGCGTTTCCAAGTTGGGTGTAAGAACAGCACAGGAGCTCTCCCATCTCCCTGTGCTGAAACACCCCCTTCCCAGCTGAATCCCCCTTCATGCTACAGTGGGGGAGAACCCTAGGGGGGGCTGCCCTAATTGGGATTCCACTCATCTCCAGGCCCTATACCTCTCTGCCTCCAAGGAAGCCCTTTCCCACAAGTTGGGGAAATGGATTTTTCCTGTGGCTTGATTTTTAACAGTCCAGTCACGGAAGAAATCAGTTTCCCCCATCTATGAGACAAGGGCTTTCTTGGAGGTATGAAGTGGGGGGGGGGGGGGAGGAAAGGGGGTTTCCTTCCACTCAGGCATGAATGGCCATTCCACTGCAAAGTAGCTCTTTGAGTCCCTTTGTTCTCACGGGGTGGGAGGAAGGGTCTTAAAGACCCACTTCCCAGCAGAGTCCCCATTCATGCTGCATCCAAAAGGGGGGCAAAACCAACCCACAATCCTTGGTGAGGGGTCTGTTTCCTTTCCCACAACCACCAGTTTTCCTGACGGGGCACCTGAACAGTGCACTTGCATTGGGGTTTTAAAGGTGCCTCGTGAGGAATATCGTCAAGGACAGTGGGGATAACCCAGTCCTTGGCAAGGTGTTGGGTTTCACTCCTAGCCCTGATTTTCTGCTTTTTTAGTTGTTTTGGAACCCCTTTTGCGCATGTTCAGAGGAGGGCGACGAGGATGATCAGGGGTCTGGAAACAAAGCCCTATGAGGAGAGATTGAAAGAACTAGGCATGTTTAGCCTGGAGAAGAGAGGATTGAGGGGGAGACTTGAAAGGTTGTCACACAGAGGAGGACCAGGATCTCTTCCCAATCATCCCAGAGTGCAGGACACAGAATAATGGGCTCAAGTTACAGGAAGCCAGATTCCGGCTGGATATCAGGAAAAGCTTCCTGACTGTTAGAGCGATACAACAATGGAACCAATGACCTAGGGAGGTGGTGGACTCTCCCACACTAGAGTCATTCAAGAGGCAGCTGGACAACCATCTGTCAGGGATGCTTTAAGGTAGATTCCTACATTGAGCAGGGGGTTGGATTTGATGGCCTTAGAGGCCCCTTCCAACTCTTATTATTTTACGATTCTATGAAAATAAGGCGGCGTCCCCCCACCAGGGCACCCCTTTCCTCCCCCACTCCACATCTCCCTACTTCCAGGAGGTCTTTTCCCATTGGTCGAGGAAAAGGGTTTCTCCCACAGCTTGACTTTTAAAGCCCTTTGGGTGTCCCCCCACCAGCCTTTTTTAATTGTTTTTTGAATTCCTTTTGTGCAAAACGGGTTCCAAAAAACATTTTGAAAAGCAGAAAATCAGAGAAGGGAAGCAAGAAAGTTGAACACAGTTCCCAGTCCCGTTTTTGAGCAAAACTGGGACCATGAACATTTGTTGTTGTTTTTTGCGGGACCCAGGAAGGGGGGTATGGGCAGCAGCGTCGATGCGTTCACAAATACAATCCTGCCCTGTGGGAAAGGATCAGCAGGGGTTTCTGCTGCTCTGGCCACACAGATCTGTATCCAGCCACCCATGGTGACTACCAGACAACATAATAACACATAATGGTTTAAATAACCCACTCTGCAGACTATGGGTTATCCGGGTGGGTTATTTTGGCCAAATAAGGCATCGTGCATTGCAACCCCCCTGCTGCCAGTTGACACAATAACCCACAATAGGCTAAATAAGCCATCATGTCTTATTTAACCCATCGGGGTTTATTGTGACATCCGAATCCAGTCTGTGGTTCAAAAGCAAGTGCAGTTTGCATAAGATGTTTTCTGCCTATTGTTTCCTTGCTTGAACAATGAACAAATTTTTCTTGGACCCCCCACCATAAGCTTAACAAAACCTCCAGCTAACCCAAAGAATTATAGATTTGCAATTCTTTTGGTGTTCTAAAATTGGTATGCTAAGTTTTCAGTGCCTTCATGGTTTATATTCTTAAAATTTGAACAAGGAAGCATATGCTATTAAGTTAGGTTTTATGTGATGTGGCGAGAAACCAGAGTACATTGAGTTATGTTTTAAAATTATGTAAAAGTTAACCATAAGCATAATTCCCATATAAAGATTTCAATATAACATTTAAAATAGCTTGTATGTGCTTTATCAAAATCTTTTTTCTGATCAAATTTTTCATTTCAAATACTTTTGGCTATTGGAAATTTTTTTTAGAAGGATATAGTTTCCAAAATTAATATGGAGTACTTTTTTAGTTTTGTGTACTAAATATAAATCAAATGAATCTGCTAAATCAGAACCCAATTGATTTGGGACATCAGAAAATTTTCTCATTCAAAATTTTCCAGAAAATCATGAATGTAATTTTTTTCAGATTTAATCTGACTCTGAATATTTCAAATTTATAAATCTTTTCCCCATACCTTAGGATGTTGAATGTAGTTGAAACTAATGTAGTCTTCTCTTCCAGGCTATACTTTGGTGCATCCTTTCGGGTCTTTAGGAAAACATTCAGACTTGCTCGTGATCAGTGAAACAAGCATAGAGACCTGGCAAAAGCAAAATCTTCCACTTCATATCATAACTACATCAAAAGAAGTTAACACAACAGAAGTTAATCATCTTGGGTATGCCATGGAAGTAAATTTATTTAAGAAACCAATTTCAGTTATTCTGTTCTAGGCCACTGGGTTATGTGCTTTGGACGTGTTAGAAAATATTTCCATTTTATGATAAATAATTAATGTTTTATGCCTTATCTTCACATGATTTCTTTGAGAGTACTATTGCTCCCATAGGCTTCCTCTGCAATTGAACAGTTGCTGCAGAAGCACGTGGGTCCAAGCATTTACAAGGTATAGAGAATCAAAGAATTGTGGAGTTGGAAAGAACCACATGGATCATTTAGTCCAGTGGTTTTCAGCTGGAGGGTTGCCAGATCAGGTCTCAGCAAAGCTGTTGCCACCATGTCTGGCAGTTGTAAAATTATGAAAGTGGGTACCATGTTGCAAGCTGGGAGTCTGAGGTGGGTCTCTGGTCTGAACCAGAGACCCACCTCATTGCAAAGGGTTTTGTCTAACCCTTTGCAATGTGCAGAAAAACCAATTAAACTGTCCATTAGAGGTGGCTGTCTAGCCTAGGCTGACCATCTGAAAAGGAGGACAGGGCTCATGTAACTTTAACAGTTGCAGAGAAAAGGGAATTTCAGCCGGCATCATTTCTATGCAATTAGTACCTGGTGAAATCCCCTCTTCATCACAGCAATTAAAGTTGCAGGCACTATACTAGAGTGAACGTATACAAAAGAGGGTAGAGCCCCTGCAGCTTTAACTGTTGTAATGAAGAGGGAATTTCACCAGGTACGAATTGTATACAAATGACGCCAGCTGAAATTCTCTTTTCTCTACAACTGTTAAAGTTACATGAGCCCTGTCCTCCTTTTCAGATGGTCAGCCTAGTCTAGCCTATCCTTAAAATCCTCCAGAGATGGAGGCCTCACAACCTCTGTTGGTAGACTGTTCCACTGTTGTACAGATCTTACCGTCAGGATGTTTTTCCTTATATTTATTATTATGTATTACATTTATATACCACCCCATAGCCAAAGCTCTTTGGGCGGTTTACAAAATTTAACCAAAATCTAGGTAGGTGTAACTTAATACCCATTATCTCGGGTTCTAATTTCTGTGGCAGTGGAATATACTTCTTAACCATATTCCCTGTGGCACCCTTTTATGTACCTGAACACTGCTAACGTGTCTCCCCTCAAGTCTTCTTTTCTCCAGACTGAACATCCCAAGTTCCTTCAGCCTGTCCTCATAGGGCATGTCCTCAAGTCCCTGTATCATCTTGGTTGCCCTCCTCTGACCTTGTTCTAACCTGTCAATGACCTTCTAGAAATGTGGTGCCCAGAATCATACACAATACTCCAAATATGTTCTCACTAGTGCCAAGTAGAGAGACGTCACACATCTTGGATGCAATGCTTCTTCTAATGCTGGCCAGAACTGCATTAGCCCTTCTAGTGGCTACCTCAGACTGTTGACATGTCCAGCTTGCTGTTGACAACTACATCCAAATCCTTTTCTAATGTAATTCTTCCAAGCCATGAATCCCCCATCTTGTATGTGTACCTTACATTTTTCCTCCCTAAATGTAATACCTTACCTTTCTCCCTGTTAAATGACATCTTGTTCCTCTCAGCCCAGTCTTCCAAGCTGTCCAATTCAGATTGCAGTCTCATTCTGTCCTCATGGGTGTTGGCCAGACCTCCCAGTTCTTCTTCGTGGTCTCTGTGCATCACACATATGGGCTCGCGCCGACGCCGAGCCTACTTCCGGGAAACTTCACTAGCTAGATAGAGTTTTGGCGGGAACCCCTCCCCCACCATCCACCGCGCATGCTCAGGGTTCCCGCTCTAACTTACCTCAGTTCTTCTTCGACCGCTTCGCTGTTAGCCTCGCGGGAGACTTCCTCTTCAATTCTTGAACCTGTAAGAAAGAAGAATAGTTTATTTAGTTGTTAGTTAGATAGAGTTGTGTTCTATATTACATAGTTAGTTAAAATATATATATATATATATATATATATATATTAAAATTGATTGTTATTAGGATAGTTTCCTGAGAGAATAGTTTATTTCTAGAAGCCGCCATCTTATGGCGCAATCCGCTCTCTTCAGGAGGTGCTCCCGGTGTAGGGCAAAAATTGCCCTCACTGACGGTCATTCTCTCTGCCTTTTTTGTCTGGGGGAGACCCATATCGTTGACTCTTGCGCACACTGCATGCGTTTTTCAAGGCAGACGAGACGAAATAGGGCAGACCGGCTTCGCAGCCTTTTATGGTCTAAAGCCCTTTCAGCGGTAGATCATCCGCGACCAGTGGCAATGCAAGAGCCTGTTTCTGGGGAGAGTCGAGGTCCTTCGGCCCCAGCATCTCCGGCTTCGTCCCATCCTCAGGTTGGGCAACCGGCATCACTATCGGGGTTTTCACCCTCCTTATCTCCTCCTCCTGCTAAGAGGACAAAAAAATCAAAGTCTTCAAAAGCGACCCCTTCGGCGGCGAAGTCGCGTCCATCCTCGAAACCGTCGACATCAAAAAAGTCGAAACAACGCCCGGCGTCGGTACCGTCTTCAACGGTCGAGGTTGTGGCTATGGTGCACAAGCCCGCCTCGTTACCGACACAATCATCGGCATCGAGGCAGCGCACGTCCTCGATGGGTTCGGCCTCACAGTCGTCTCTGCGTCCAGAGATTTTTCCGGCACTTTCGGCACCGAAAAGGCACACCCCTTCTCTGTCGCCTCCGCTCCGCACTCCGCCAACTCCGATGGTGCAGTTGCCACAGCCACCGGCCCAGTCGCCTTCACGCTCGTTGCCGTCGCCTGGACCGATCCTCATCGCGTCCGATACCGAGCGATCGCTACCGGCGGAGCCGCAGCAACCCGCTGAGCGGAGTGAGATCCATCGACGTCGAGCCCATCGATCTCGACAAAGGTCTTCGATGTCGACGTCCAGATCGAGGTCCCGATCTCGAGAATGGGAGGTTTGTTCTGCCCACTCGCGGCCGTCTGATCACGGCCGCTATCTGTTTGACCCATACACGGGTCGGCGGCTCCGGGGCACCCACTCTCCGGTTCGCCAGCGAGCGGCACAATCTCCACCACCGGTTCCTCCACGTCGCACGGCATCGTTATCGCAGCATAGTCGGGAGTTGTCGACCCCAGCGGTACCGACCAACCGGGATCGGTTATCGGTTCGACATCGACAGCCGTCACAATCTTTCGAGGATTACGTTTCCACCATCTCTAATCTTAGCAAAAGAAACCACCAAACTGCTCCGCAAAAGGGCAATCACAAGGGTGAAGCCACACCATCTCCACTCAGGATTTTATTCCCGGTATTTTACGGTGCCAAAAAGGGACGGGGGTCTTCGTCCCATTATGGATCTCAGAGTTTTGAACAAGTTCATACGAACCAAAAAATTTCGAATGATCACTCTGGCGTCAGTTCTTCCAATGTTAACGGAGGGCAGCTGGTTCACATTAATAGACTTAAAGGATGCATATTTCCACATCGCCATTCATCCGTTATACCGACGTTACCTCCGGTTTATCATAGGACAACAAGCGTACCAGTTCTCTGTCCTGCCCTTTGGGCTAAAATCTGCACCAAGAGTGTTCACCAAGTGCATGTCGGTGGTTTGCGCGCACCTTCGATCAAACAACATCGAGGTGTACCCGTACCTGGACGATTGGCTCATCGTCTCCGCCTCCAGAAGCCAGGCCCTCGCCGACGTCCACGACGTAATCACTCTTCTTTCGTCGCTGGGGCTGCAGATAAATTACAAAAAGTCAGTCACCAGGCCAGCACGTCGGATACAATTCATAGGAGTTACTCTGGATTCCGCTGTGGAAAGAGCGTTTCTTCCAGCGAACAGGGCTATGGTCCTGCGACAACTTGTGGAGAAGCTCAGACGGAGACCCCGAATCTCAGCTTTTCAGATTTTAAGGCTGCTGGGATTAATGGCAGCGAGCGTGTTTGTCGTACGTTGGGCAAGGCTACGCATGCGGCCTCTCCAACAGTTTCTGCTCCAGCATTACTCCCCTATGCAGAACCCCCACAAGTTAATACTTACCGTACCGCGGTCTGTAAGAGACTCACTCCGATGGTGGTCGGACGATCACAATCTGTCTCGGGGAATGCCGTTTACCACTCCGGCACCGTCTCGCATAGTCACAACCGATGCGTCGTTAGCAGGTTGGGGTGCTCACCACGGCGATCTAGTAACACAAGGAAGATGGTCACCTTCAGAAGCCCGCCTTCATATAAACATATTAGAGCTCTTGGCGGTCAAAAAGGCTCTGCAAGCCTTTTCCCCTCACCTGAAAGGACACCATGTTCGCATTTTAACAGACAATACCACAGTAGTCTGGTATTTGAACAAAGAGGGCGGGACACGGTCACATCACCTCCTTCGTCTTGTGATGGACATTTTGCAATGGACAATTTCCCACAATATGCTACTGTCGGCATTACATATTGCGGGAACGGAGAATGTCATAGCGGACGACTTAAGCAGAACGTTCAACGACACCCACGAATGGGAACTCTCCCCTCATATCCTGGACCGTCTATTTGCTCGTTGGGGAGTCCCGAGCATCGACCTGTTTGCAACAGCTGCCAACACGGTGTGCCCAGCGTTCTGCTCAAGAGCGGGCATAGGACGGGCGTCGTTGGGGGACGCCATGCAATGGGACTGGTCGAAGGGACTTCTTTATATCTTCCCTCTGTTTCCTATGATGGCCTTGGCAGTAGCCAAAGTCAGGCGAAGCAATGCAAATGCTATAGTGATAGCGCCGTGGTGGCCAAGGCAGCCTTGGTTCACGCCGCTACTCAAACTAGCGAGGTCGGAAGTGTGGCACCTTCCACGTCTCCCCAACCTCCTCTCCAGGGAGGGAGGGAAAATCCTGCACCCCGAGGCCCACGCTCTGCACCTAACGGCGTGGAGAATCCGGCGTCATGGAACGACCTCCGTTTGTCAGAAGAAGTGAAGGGTATTTTAAAGGCTGCTCGTAAGCCCTCAACCAGGCTGTCATACGATAGAAAATGGAGACGTTTCCAAGATTATGCACTGATCAATGCCTTTGATCCTTTGACAGCAGATTTGCCTAACATCGTTTCCTTCCTTTATTCTCTACACTCGGCAGGACTAAAGCCGGCTTCCATCCGTGTATACCTGTCTGCCATCGCGGCCAACCATGGGTTGGTGGACGGTTTTTCCGTGTTTACACATCCCATGGCAAGAACTTTTTTGAGAGGTTTGAATAATTTGTTCCCTACTATCCGTCCAGTAGTTCCACAGTGGAGCCTATCTTTGGTTCTCACTATACTCACATCAAAACCTTTTGAACCGTTAGCTACCATAGATATTCGGTTATTAACACTTAAAACTCTTTTCCTGGTTGCTATAACGTCTGCAAGACGTGTTTCGGAATTGGCAGCATTACTAATAGACCCTCCCTACTTACAGTTTTTTAGGGATAGGGTAGTTCTGAGGCCGGACCCGAGGTTTGTCCCTAAAGTTTCCTCAATGTTCCACATAAGTCAGGACATTGTCTTACCCACGTTCTTCAAGTCCTCATCTGACCCGTTGACTGCAACGTTGCATGCATTGGACGTTAGAAGGGCGCTAGCATTTTATAAGTCCAGAACTGAGACTTTCAGGAAATCTCGCAAGTTGTTTATTTGTTATGGAGGAGTATCCAAAGGACTGCCTGTTTCTTCTCAACGCATATCCAAGTGGGTAGTACAAACCATTACGTTGGCCTACCAGATAGCAAAGCGGGACCCGCCGTTCCAGCTGACGGCGCATTCTGCTAGGGCGCAAGCAACGTCTTCGGCGTTGCTCCAAGGGGCTTCGCTGACTGATCTCTGCAAGGCAGCTACCTGGACTAATGCTTCCACGTTTGTTAAGCATTATCGCCTTGATGTCAGAGCTCGACAGGACTCCTCTTTTGGAAGGGCGGTCCTCTCCTCGATTTGCCAATGATCAAGCAGCGTGCCTACCCACCTCCGGTAAGTTTTGCTTGTTATTCGCCCATATGTGTGATGCACAGAGACCACGAAGAAGAAATGCAGGTTGCTTACCTGTAACTGTAGTTCTTCGAGTGGTCATCTGTGCAGTCACACAACCCTCCCACCATCCCCTCTTGGCATCGCTGTTGTGACGTCAAGTTGATTCGCCATGCTCTTGTTTGATTTCGTACATTAATGCCTTAGTTGCGAGGCCAAGCGGTCTCAGGGAACTGAGGTAAGTTAGAGCGGGAACCCTGAGCATGCGCGGTGGATGGTGGGGGAGGGGTTCCCGCCAAAACTCTATCTAGCTAGTGAAGTTTCCCGGAAGTAGGCTCGGCGTCGGCGCGAGCCCATATGTGTGACTGCACAGATGACCACTCGAAGAACTACAGTTACAGGTAAGCAACCTGCATTTTTGTGTCATTGCAAATTTGATAAGAAGCCCATCAATCCTGTCATCTGGGTCATTAATAAAGCTGTTGGATAATACTGGCTCCAAGACAGAACCCTGTGGTACCCTGCTGGTTACTGCTCTCCAGCTCGATGTAGAGCCATTAATGCTTGACTCTCTAAGCGTGTTTAGCCAGCCAGTTGTGGACCCACCTTACTGTAGTGCCATCCAAGCCAAACTTTTAACAGCTTGTCAATGGGAATGTCATGCAGAACCTTGTCAAAAGTTTTGCTGAAATCAAGGTCGATTATGTCCACAGCTTTCCCCTTGTCCACTAGAGTAGTTACTTTGTCTAAGGAGACATGATTTCTCTCACATGACCTATTTTTGACAAAGCCATGCTGACTCATAGCAATCATAGCATTGTCCTCAAGATGCTTACAAATGGCCTGCTTTATTACCTATTCTAACATCTCTTCAGAGATTGATGTTAGGCTCACTGGTCGATAATTACTGGGATCCTCTTTTTCTCCCTTTCTTGATGAGGGGAACTACATTTGCCCTTCTCCAGTCCTCTGAAATCTCCCCAGTTCTCCAGGACTCCACAAAGATAATTGATAGAGGCCCTTATAGCTCTTCAACCTATTCCTTCAATACTCTAGGGTGTATTTCACCAAGGCCTGGGGACTTAAAGGCATTCGAATTGGCTAGAAGTTCCTGTACCACATCCTTACTGATCCATACCCTCTCCTGTTTTGTTCGTTCCCAGTCTGCTCTACTTAACTCATCATTTCCTTTGGACATAAAGACAGAGGCAAAATGGGAGTTGACTTCCTGTACTTTTCCTTGGTCACCTGTTAAGATTTCTCCATTTGGTGTAAGCGGTGAGCCCACCGCCTCTGTTGTCTTTCTCTTGCTGTTGACACAGTTGAAGAAACCATTTTTGCTGGATTTTGCCTCCCTGGCTAACCATAGCTCATTTTCTGCCTTTGACTTCCTGATCTCATCGCTTCATTTCGGGCTGAAGCTTTTTGACTTCCTTGGTGATAAGCCCTTCCGTCCATTTCCAGCAAGCATCTTTCTTTAGTCTCAACTCCTTCGTGCCTGTGCAACCACATCAGCTTCTTTAGATGTCTCCTCATTTTCTTCCTCATTGGTCTTATTTGAGATGGCGCTATCCTTAATTCCCTTTTCAAGAAGTCTCAGCTGACTACAAAACTTTTGCTTTTAAGAGTTTCTTCCCATGGTTTCTTCCTTACTATTTCTGTTAGTTTATTAAAATTGGCCTTCCTAAAGTCCACGGTTTGTGTTTGACTGTTTTTCCCCCCAACCTATTTGTCAAAATCACGAACTCTAACAATGTGTGGTAATTGGAACCCAAAGTTCTCACCACCTTAATATCGTCAATCAATTACTCCCTGTTAGTAAGAACTAAATCCAAGGTAGCAGATCCCCTAGTCCTCACCTCAACTTTTTGAAAGAGAAAATCATCGCTAATAGAAGTCAAGAACTTTTCTGACATCTTGTGTTTGATAAAATTAGTCTTCCAACAAATATCTGGGTAGTTGAAATCACAACTGCTTCATGTTTTTTTGAGGCTTCAGTTACCTGCTTTAGTAAATCTTCATCTACCTTTCTGACTGGGTTGGTGGTCTGTAGCAGATACCTAGCAAGATATCCCTTGGATGATAAGAAAAGGATATGTGTCAGTGGGCTTTATGGGCTTTGTCAACCCTTCAGTAACGTCTCTAATCTGTCCTCCAGGGAAACAGCGTACATGAGGAGTCCATGGGTCTTCGTGATATTCTTGGGCTTCAATCCCATGCAGCAGGGAGTCTCCCACAATGACTGCTCTTCTCTTCTTGTTGTTGTAGGCTTTGGTATTATTGTCTCTACTTGACTGACCTTTGCCTCTTGCTCACTGTTGCGTGGGGTCTCCTGTACTTCTTCCTCTGCAGGCTCTCCTCCAGTCTCATCCTCCAGTACGTGAAAGTGGTTACATAGCTCTAGTGGTTCCACTGGTGCAGAGTGTCTTCTAGTTCTTTTGCTCCTAAACGTCACCCTTTTCCAGGGAGTTTCCTCCTCTTTGGTTTTCCTCACCTCAGCATTCTCCACTTCAGCTTCAACTTGCTGTTGCTCTTCCACCTCCTGTGCATATCTCCGCTGTTGAAGTTCCACTGTTCTGTCTAAGAACTCTTATTCCTTGGAGGGTGGACACTCGTTGCTCAACACTTTTCCTTCCAACTGTGCAATGAGCTTGCCCTTGTTGCACGTGTATGCTATGTTGATCTCAGGCAGGAACACAAACATTGCACACACCTTGCAGGTCACCACCACTGGGGAATCCTTTCTGTCCATAGTCTCAATTCCCTTTTTGTTTCTGCCCTTGTGATTGTATAGCCGGTGCTTTGTTCTGTCCTCTCTGAAGGTTAACAACAGAGTCCCCTACAAGAACACAATATTTTGGTTATGGACCTCCCCTGCTGAACTCCCCTGACAAACTTCTGTTTGGTCTCCTCTCTGGGAGCTTGGTTCCTTATGTACATTCTAGACCAACCATGGCAGCTTCCTCCTCTCAGAGACAGTTCATCTTGCTTGTTTCCCATACTTTGTGCATTAGTGCAGAGACATTTGAGATAATGGGTTATACTCCCTGTCTTCAGTCTTCTTTTCGATTTATGCTTGCCTTTCCTTTATTTCTTTGTTAAACTAGTAATTTTCAACACCACTTTCCTGCTGTAATTAATCCATTACTTGCCAATTAATTATTCACCAATGATCTTATAATTCCAACCCTCCCCCCTTGCCTTTTACACCTCTATTCTTGCAGAAATGGCTTTTATGGCAGCCATTGTGTGCAAGATCATTTTGACAGACTTTCAGGGGCTCAGCATTTACCAGCAGTGGGAAAAAGTGGGCGGCTGTGTGTGTTTGCAGGCCCTGCGGTGAGCCATCCAGCGCCTTGGGCAGCCTTAAACACGCGGGTGAGTGGGCAGCGACGAGGCCACAAGCACCCGCCGCTCCCAAACCCTATTGAGTGCATCCATCCTTAGTAATGCATGCTGGGAGTTGAACCTTTCCTCACTTGACACTAGGGCTGTGCACAAAATGGAGGATTCTATGTAAAATGGCTGCCAATGCTTCAGACTTCCAAAGTTGAAGCTTGCACACGCCTATTCCTGCCCAGGTTAGCCAGCCACCGTCCAAAGATGTTGTTTCCTTCATGGTGAGATGAGTTCTCTCTCTGCAAAGCAGCCCCTCGTCCCTGGGGATTGTACCAGGGTTGAAAAGTCCAAACGTTGTCTTCTTGCACCAGTGTTGCAGCCAGGAGTTCACTTGAAATTTTTCTGAAGAATTGAACCCTTCTAAACTATCTTGTATGGAAATGAACTGCCTCTTGTGGCTCCTTGTGGCACAGAATCATGCTGTGGGGGACTATCCTAACTTCCCTTTTTGGAGATAGATTTGAACTATTGGGCATTAACTATATGATGGCCCATATCTGGCAAATCTGCAGAACAACCTTATCCATTCATGCTCTGCAGCGATTAGTAAGTTGGCTGGACTCATTCTCCAGTTCAGTCTTCTAATATAGCAGTTGTTGGATTAAAACGGCCTGTGGATGAGTTCCACTGCTGCAGGGATAGACACCATAGCACTGTCCTGTGTGCCTGGGGCAAACTTAATCACAGTAGTGTGGGGCAGGAAATTTCATAGAGAAGTCTGTTCTTTTGGGGAATAGAATGTGAATACCTAAAAACAGGGCTACAAGGGACTGGTTAGAGAAGGGGTGGGCAACTTGTGGTCTTCCATATGTTTTGGCCTACAATTTCCATGATCCCCCACCATTGGCTATGCGGCCTAGGGCTGATGGGAGTTGTAGGCCAAAGCATTTGGAGGGACACAAGTCGCCCATGCCTAGGTTAGAGGAATTTTGTTCTCATCCTTTGGTGTTCTCAGTTGTGATAAAAAATGACCTCAGCACACACTATCAGTTCTCCCTGTTGACTACTTTGCTCTTCCAGTGGATGGTCCCCCAAAGCCCAGGCTGGTGAAGTGAAATATAACAGGAAGAGAGCAAGCAAACTTAATACTGTCATGCCGTTTGTATGTCAGATCCTTAAGTGAAACTCATTGCACCTTGGGCACTGGCCCACTCACTACTTTTCAGCCTAATCAAACGGACAGGCTTGTTGTGAAGTCACAAAGAAGCACTATTGGGTGCATTAGGTATACGATGCCCATGTATCCTTGGAGAAAGAGCAGGATAAAAAAATGTAGTAAGTATGGCAGAATGCTATTAATGCAGTGAAGGAATAGACACCTGTGCCCCAGCACTAGCACTAATAACATTGCACTAGCAAAAGCTAATACTTGTGAAACGTAACTAGTGCTTCACCATGGTTGGATACTACCCAGAAATGTGCAGTTTTTTCCTCTACCTATCAACTCAGAGCATTTCAAGATGCCCAGTGGGTTGGGAAAGCCCTCTTCCCTTGTCAAGATGCTGTCAGAAGAATAGGGGCCCCAACACTGTGCATTGGAAGATAATTCTTCACTTTGGGACATTTCTCCTTGCAATTTTACTACGGCTTTTTCTCAGAAATTAATGCTGCAGCTAAATATTGCATTAAAATGCAGTGTGAGTTCACCATAATAGTTTTGTGCTTATGATTTTGACTTGGCTATGACTGTTATTTTACAGGTTATCATGCCTATGCCTATGCTTGGATCTTGTTAAGAGATGTACAGTTCTGTATGGATCACTTCCATCCTTCCAAGAAATAGTGCAACCCATCCATAAACTCCTTAGTACACAGTTGCCATTGATCAGGTATCCTACAAAACTGCAGGTAACAACTTGCTGCCTTCTCATTGAGATGAAGTCTGTGAAAACATTCTGTGAAGCTACTTCCCCACAAACCTTTTTGGTAGCTTCCCATATGGTATACTTATGTCCTTTTGTTTGCTAATCAAAAAAATCATCAGGATGAAAAGGCAAATTGACAGAATTCTTAAGAGCAATTTACCAAACTAATCTGGCTGGCCTTTAAAGTTATCCAAGCTTGTATACTCAGACCAAAGGTCAGTCTAGGACTCTTTCCTACAGTGGCCAACCAAATGCTTCTCTGAAGGCCGCCAGCTGAGTATGCAGGCAGTACACCACCACTCCAGCAACTAGTATTCAGTGGCATACTGCTTCTGGACCTAGAGATGCTATTTAGCCATGCTAGCTGCTGGTAGACATACCTCCATGAATTTATCTAATCTACTTTAAAGCCAGTAAGCTTTTGTGCATGTTCTGAATCCTGTTAGTCAGTTTTGTTGACTACAAGTTCTAGTATTATGTTATTTATTTATTATATTTATATACTGCCCCATAGCTGAAGCTCTCTGGGCGCTTTACAAAAATTAAAACTTTGGACATTAAAAATAGATATACAAAGTTTAAAACCATAAAAGCATAAAAACAGACAACATATTTTAAACAACTGCGAACTCTCAAGCAGGCCTAAATATAGTTCTGGGGTCAACTAAAAACTCAGTATATGCTGTTAAATGCCTGGGAGACTTACATCTTTTTCAACATCTTTTATGATTTTTATAAGCCTCTACCATGACCGCTTTCTTATCCTCACTCCCACAAACTAAAAAGCCTTTGAACATTTTAGCCTGTCCTCTGAGGGAAAGTGGGCCATCCTCTTGACCATACTGCCCTACTTTACACATTTTACATCCCGTTTGGATTACTGTAGTGCGCTCTACATGGGGCTGCCTTTGAAGAGCGTTTGGAAACTTCAACTGGTTCAAAGAGCTGTGGCCAGATTGTTGACTGGGGCTGGCTACAGGGAGCATACAACTCTCCTGTTAAAACAGCTCTACTGGCTCCCAGTCTGTTTCCGGGCATAATTCAAATTGCTGGTTATGACCTACAAAGCCCAATACGGCTCGGGTCCAGGATATCTGAAAGACCGTATTCTTCCTTACGAGCCTGATGTCCCCTGAGGTCTTCAGGGGAGGCCCTTCTCTCTATCCCATCACCATCACTGGCAACGCCTAGTGGGAACACAGGAGATGGTCTTCTCGGTGGCTGCCCCAGGGCTCTGGAGCTCCCTTCCCAGGGAAGCTAGACTGGCTCCCTCCTTGGTGTGCTTTCAGAGGCAGGCTAAAACTTTTCTTTTTCAGCAGGCCTTTGGGGAGTAGTTTAGACCTCTGTGCGTGTCTTGTTTATATCTTGGATTTTTTATATTATTTGTATTTAATATGTTTTAAAATGTTTTAAATATTTTAAAACTGTACTACGATTAATTATATTTTAAATTTTTGTATTTCTGTATCTGTTTTTAACTGTACATGTTTTAATTTGTAAGCCGCCTTGAGTCCCAGTATTGGGGAAAAGGCGGGATATAAATAAATCTAATTATTATTATTAATTTTATATTCTTTTGAGGTGGAATGACCAAATGTACAGTACCAAAGATTCATATAAAAGCAGTATGGTAGTAGCTGTTCTCCATATTATTGGCCCTGTTCAGAAAACACATTAAACCATGATGGTTAAGCATTGTACGCTAAACATTATGGCTTAGTGTGTTGTGTGAACCATTCCTAACCATGGTGGTTACATAACCACAGTTTAAACACGCTCACTAACTATTTGCTGCAAAAAGGTTAGCGGCCTCATCATGGGTTAACATCTTGTCTGAACAGGCCCAGTGTGAGGAAGGCATCCCCCAATGGGTTAGCTTCCCCTGTTGCCCAGGAAAACCAGGGACTCATGTGACTGAGTTTTAAGCCCTCTATCCGTCTGAAGCTTCTCCTAGCCAGTTCGTCCCTGCTTTTCACCCAGGACAGAGTTAATTCTCATCTCCTCTTATCTCAAGCCTATACTCTATTTCTAAGATTTCTTAAACTCCTTACCTCTGTCACCCTTTTTCTCACAACCAGCCTTTATTTTTTTCACATTCTCTTACCAAAAAACAATAGGTTTCTCTTCTTCTTTTTCCCTGCTACTTGCCTATCATTCTCCATTCCCCCCCCACTGGCAAAGGAAACCATTTCAAAATCTGAAAAGCAAAGCAAAACAATGACTCTTGTGAGAGATGTTAAGAAGCCATCAGCAGACAAAAGGATCTGATAGGGAGATAAGGGAGATACCTCCTACTGGCTGCCTATGGAGTCTTCCAGCCACAGAGGATCAAAGAGATCAGCCCGGAGGCTCTAGCCCCTTGCTGAATCTTTTTAGACACCAGGAATGGTGTGATCTCGACCTCAAAGGAAGCGTCTGAGACTGAGGGAGTCGGGGAGGGGGCAGCAAGCCACCCTCTCCACTCAGAACAGGAGGAGGAAGCAGTGGAGCAACTAGATGCTCCAACAACATCAAGGGGGAGATCAAATCCATTTTTCCTCCCCCACCTGGAGACGTCCCGCCATTTTAAGGCAGCCAGCCATTTGAAGTTGCAGTTTCAGTTCCAGCTTGCAAAGAAAAGCCCCTCCTCCCTCTACCTCCTCTATTGCTCAGACAGAGAACTATGAAATAGCCCAAACGCCTATCTCAAGCATGGCTCAAATAGATAAATCAGTCTTATCACAGATCACTAAGGCAGTACTGCACAATCCGACAGACCATTTATTAGATAAACAAACTTTGAGATCAAGCCATTGTGCAAAACGCACCAGAAGCTTGCACACTCCCGAGTCTTCCGTCTCTCCCCCTCCCCACTTAGAAAACAAAAGTAAAACTAAAACAAAAATAAGGCTTCAAAATCAAAACAGCCCAGTCCTTCCCATAGTCTGCACTCATCAGTGGGCTCTGGGGATGACTCTCCAGACCCACAGGTCACACTAATAAATCCAAGACCGCCTTGGCTGAGCCCCATCCTGACAGTAATTCCTCCATAATTTCACTCAGGAGTCCTTTTCAGAAGGGCATGAAGGTGGATGGTCAAACATAGAAATTACAGACCATTCTTCATCCGATCGATTCTTTAACAATGAGGACTTTTTACCTTTATTTTCCAAAGCAATTGCCTCCCTAGCTAGTGAGCAATCATTATCTAGAGGGGCAGCGATGTTTCCAGAGCTTAAGCCAGCCACCAGAGAGGTACCTTTTCTTAATTCCTTTAATAAATTAATAAAGGATAAGTGGAAATCTTCCCTCTAGGGAAAAAAGGGAGTCAGTACAGCACAGAGGTTTTACACTCTTCCTCATGATGTGCTGGAAGAACTAAAAATTCCCTTAGTAGATGCCCCTGTGGTAGCCTTGCTCTCAGGTACTATCATGCCAAGAGATGATGACATTCCCTAAAAGACCATGCGGGAAGGAGATCGGATACAGCATTAAAAAAGGAACATGATGCTTCAGCATTTGCTTTAAAGGACCTCAGCAGTATCATCTTATTTCACAACAGCTTCCATCTTATGGGTGGAAGACATAATAAACAATAAGGAATTAGATCAGACCACTTTATACAGAGGACGGATGAAACTCTCTAAATTTGTTTGCCTTCTCGGCTGATGCCACACAAGATGTGCTCCAGTTTTCAGCCTGCTCCTACTTATGTGGCCACACATTCCATTTGGCTCAAGCACTGGAATCTTGATCTTCCCTCAAGGGGACATCTTGTGACCATACAGGTGCACACCTTTTTGGAGAAAAGGCCTTAAAAGGTGTGCTCATAGAAACTAAGATAAGAAAAAAGTTATGCTTTCATCCTCTCAGAGAAAAGATAAAAAGAATTTTAAAACTTGCCCGATCTTATGCGTCCTTTCGTCCATTCTAGATCACTAACCAATCTTCCTTTCGATCCAAAAATGACAGGTTCCCTAAACCAGCATGGTCCATATGCACCAACTCCACTAGCTCCTCTGCCAAGCCCTCTTCTACTTTCCAGACCTTCAGGAAGTTCTTATGCCAGGGAACCCATCATCGGATGGAGACCCCAGCATTTCTTACCAGCTTGGGAACAATCCACAGATAATCACTGGGTCCTGGACACTATCTCCCACGGTTATCTCATAGAGTTTTGGAAACAATCTCCCCCTTGGTTCATCCCATCCCCCACCATCACAATCCACAACTAAGAATCACATCCTATCTACTGCAATACAGCATCTACTTCAAATAGGAGCAAGAACTGGTACCATCTCACGAAAAATACAAAGGTATTTATTCCATTTTCTTTCTGGTTGCCTAAAAGGGCAAAGGCTGGACCTCAAACACCTGAACAGGTTTGTCAGATACCAATTTCGTGTGGAGACACTCCAAACCATCAAGGAGACTCTTTACAAAACAATATTTGACATCAATAGACCTCACAGAGGCATCTCACCCCGCTTCACAGAAAATTCCTACACTTTACCTACCAGAACTATCATTACCAGTACAAAGTGCTTCCATTTGGCCTATCCTGTCTTACGAAGTATTTTTGTAAGCCGCCTTGAGAGCCTTTTTTGGATTAAGGGCGGAATAAAAGTGCTATAATAAATAATAAAGTGTCGTGTGCATGCCCGTTCCCTTTGGCATTCACACGTGCTGGCAAACTGACACGAGACACTCACATTAGTGAGTTTTCTTTTATTGAAGAACTCCCATGGTAAAAAGCTTCATTGTTACACACTCCAAAACACTTAAAGCTGAATGATGGTCAGAAAGCTTTAGGCACCATTCATGATACGATCCTTCAGGCAATCACCAGGGGGGTGGATTCTTGAAAGTCTTAACAAACCATCACAAGGGAGTTTCTCCAAACGCCGCTTACGCTGATAACTCAGGGGACATGGCCAACGCCTATAAGATAACAGGAAGGGTAAAATCTCAGATACGGGAGTCGCATGTTTCTGCTTAGCACTGGCAACTCCCTGCCACCTGAGTCTGGCAGGGAAAAATAATGCAGAGTCAAACCCAGCCTGCTGAACACTGAGCTGACCAGGAAAACGCACAATCCACAGCAAAGGCAAGTTCAAGTCTATGAAAAGCCTCACAGTACTTTTCATGGCACAGTCCTTAGAAATCCAACGTCCAAATAGAAGAGAGTCCATGTGTAGAGTGCTTTCAAAGTCCCAAACGGAGATGGATCCAAACAGGAGGATTTCAGGTCTTGCGTCGAAAGATGAGCCTAGCACAGCTCTTCAGCTTTGCCCCCCCTTGCTTAACAGAGGCATGGGCCTCTTTCCAACCACTTGAAAGAGAAGGTCTCTGACCTGTCAATCATGCCCATGGCCCAAAACAGGGTGGCACCACTCAGCCCACCAAGATGACGCTACAATCTGAGTGACTTCTTCAACAAGTGGCCCCCACCTTTGCAACATACCCAGGTTCCCAGGGAAACCTTTTACAGCTTCAAGGCCAAGACAGGGAGTTGGTGAGTTACTTCCGTGAGAACTCTGACAAAGATAAGCTTGCAGAGACATTGACATTCTAAAACTATTTCTCATTAAATCTACTTACAACCCTGCAAGGCCTCCCTGGCCTTGCATGAGAGTTATACCTGACATAAATAAATGTCCTTGGTGCTCCGCATCTTCACCAAGTTCGTGGTGTCACTAATAGCTCACCTCCAGCTAAAAGGCATGCATATTTACCCCTACTTGGACAACCTTCTTATCCGTTCTGTTTCCAGTCAGAAAGCCTAACATGATCTGCAGACAACAGTCAAATGCCTAGAAAGACACGTCTTGGTCATAAACAGGAAAAAAGAGCCATCTCACACCCACCCAGGTCCTCCCTCATCTAGGAGCACTAATCGACACTGCCAAGGGTTTCAAATTCCTCTCCGCAGCATGAATAGTCAAGATTCAGGACCATCTCGTGTCTTGGCATTCTCCCATGGGCCAGACTGCATTCTCGCTTCCTTCAGTAGTACCTATTATCCTTCTAAGCTCAAATAGCAAAGAGTACGTCCCTGTACATCTCCCTCAGCATGTCAGAGACTCCCTCAGATTGTGGCAAGACCTCCAAATTCTACAGGGGGGCAGTCCCTTCCAGGAGCCAGAGAGGATCACACTGATGATAGATGCTATCCTTGAAGGGTGGGGAACAAGGAAAATTGAACACAGAGGAAAAACGCCACAGCATCAATTGGCTGGAGCTCAGGGCAGTCCATCTGGGTCTGAAAGCATTCCCACGCCAGCTTCTACATTCTCATGTCCTAGTCAGAATGAACAATACAAGCCGACACAATGGCTCAGTTCGGACGACACGATAGTCAGTGCTGGGTTGACTAACCCTAATCCTCACACTAACCCTAGGGGGCACTCCCCACACAACATGGTAATAAATAATCAACTGTGGTGTGGATGAGGATCAGCGCTGAGTTGACTATGGCAGCATTCGGATGACACAATAGTCAAAACAACTGACGATTGTTTCCCCCACACCAGTCGTTTATTGTGTCGTCCGAATTGAGCCAATGTGTCAAGGGGGTTCCAAATCCCTACACCTGGAGGCCCAGAGCATGCTATTATGGGCCGAGCGGAACTTAGCCTTCGTATCAGCCCAACCCATCAAAGGGACTCTGAAACATTCAGCAGACTAAGTCAGCAACAAATAGACTTGGGGGAATGGAGTCTACATCCAGCAGTCTTCCAGGAAATCATACACCACTTCAGCCCACTCATGCTGGACCTGTTTGTATCCAAGCACAACTAAACGCTGCCAAGATTTCTCACCAGGTTTCAGTCTTATGGAGCCAAAGGAATAGATGCATTGTACATCAACTCGCCTAAAGAGAGGCTCTACGCATTCCCTCCAACCCCCCTCTTACCCAGAGTTCTGCAGAAAATCAGAAAGGAATGACTAGTCCTAGTAGCCCCCTTCTGACCGCAACGTCTCCAGTTCCCCGAGATCCAGTGCAAGGTCCATGGTCCCAGAATCCAAAACTCTCATGTTGGCCCCACCTTTCTTTCCCTTTTTATTCCTCTTCCAAGAACTGGGAGGAAGAGTGAGAAAAAAATCTGGGCTCCAAAGTTCTTGAGTTTTCTTCCCAAAGCTTCAAAGTCTGACATGATTTTTTCGTAGCTCCGCTTGGCAGTATCATTTGTTCCCACATGGAGGAGAAGAAAAGGATATATGTCAATGGGCTTTATGAGCTTTGGCAGCCCTTCAGTCCATGGGGACAGGTGCCAAGGAGCTCCTAGCCTTTCTCCAAGAAGACCTGCATATGAGTTTGAAACCGGGCACTCTACACAAATGTCAGCCTTGTCATTGGTCCTTTCCAAGCCCAGTAGGCAGCCACTAAGTTCACACACTCACATCAAAAGATTTGTTCATGGAGCAGCACTCAAGAGTTCTCCCGTAGTCCATAGGCTTTCTTCCTGTAGCCTACAAGTTGTACTTTATGCATTGACTCAACCTCTCTTTGAACCAATTAGACCTATCCCGCTATGAATTCCATCACAAAAAAAAAAAAAAATTCCTTGTGGCCATCATGTCTGCTCACAGAATCTCAGAATTATCTGCCATCTCAATCAGAAAAGGCTTCATCACCTTCTATAAGGATTCCGTTGTCCTTCGAACAGACCTGACCTTTCTCCCTAAGGTCAACCCACTATTCCATAGGTCACAGGAGCTTATTCTAGCATCTTTCTATCCTAATGCTTCTCATCCACAAGAGAAGGCCTGGCACAAACTATATGTCTGCAGAGCCATTAAAGTTTACCTAAGAAGGACAGAGTCTTTTTGAAAATCTGACTCACTGTTTGTTTCCTTTCACCCTATTACTATGGGCAAGAAGGTTCTATCCTAGCATATATATATTTTTGTCCTATGAGGTGTCACAGTTCACTCCACTAGAGCATCAGCCACGTGAACCACCTTAAGAACTAATGCCCTTCTGGCAGAAATCTGCAAGGCGGCCGCCTTGACAAGCCTTAATTCCTTCATAAGAACAAGACACAGATGCCTCAGCAGATGCCTCCTTTGGCAGGAAAGTTCTCCAGCAGTAGTAACAGTACAATAGACCCGGCCTCAGATTTTTCGCATTCAAATAAGGGGTTTTAGCTTTAGCATGTCCCGTTGTGGGAGGCCTTCCTCACACCAGCCTGGAGAACAGAACATTGGTACTTCCCAAGAAGGTTCCTTCTGGGCTGGTATATAGAAGGCATCCCAACCTTGCCCTGCAACACCACCAAGTCTATTTGTATGGGTAATCAGGCCACTTCTCTCTGCGCTTGGATGGCCAAACTTTCTCCTCAGAAGCCTCAAAGTTTGCATTCTCAGATTGATTTCTCAGTACTTACTAACAAATTATCTGTTCCTCTGTGGTTCTTCCTTCCCTATGATACAAAGAGATGTTTTCTTCCTCCACTTCTGAGCTTTAGCCATGGATGGAACTGGCTAGGAGGAGCTTCAGACCAATAGAGGGCTTAAAACTCAGTCATGTGAGTCTTGCCTGGGCAAAAGGGGATGTTAACCCATTGTAGAATGCCTTCCACTCACCAACCCAGAAGGAACATTGGTAAGTACCAATGTTCCATTTTATTTTCAATCTTTCTCTAATAATTCCTTGCATGAAACTTGCCTTTTCATGAACACTACATACTTAATTGACATCTTTATTGAGCTTTCTGTCACAATCCCAAGTTCTTTTTCTAATTAGTCAGTGCTAATTCAGGCACACACACATTGATGGAGAAGTTATTTATTTGAATTGTACCCTACCTTTCTACCAAGAAAAATAGCACCCCAAGGTGGCTTACAATTGTAAATGAAACTTGATTAAAACAATAATAAAACAAATGCATTAAAACACAACATCCCATTCAACAGACCCACTTATTTGCCAAAGGTCTGCCTGAATAAAAAGGTCTTTGCCTGCTGGTGGAAGGACAGCAGAGAAGGAGCAAACCGAACCACCCTTGGCAGGGAGTTCCACACCCTTACAGCAGCCACCAAGAATGTCCTCTTTCGTTATGCAACCAAACGTGCCTCTGAAGGTGGTGGTCTTGAAAGAAGGGCCTCTCCCAAAGATCTTAAGACTAGGCCAGGCTCAGACGAGAGAAGGCAGTTTTTCAGGCAGCCTGGTCCCAAGCAGTATAGGACTTTATATGTCATAACCAGGACTTTGAATTGTGCCTGAAAGCAGACTGGTAACCAGTGAAGCTGTTGTAACAAGGGAGTCAGTTTCCCCCTGTAACTGGCCACAGTCGACAATGTAACTGCAGGATTCTGGACCAGCTGAAGTTTCTTAACAGTTTTCAAAAGCAGTCCCATGTGGAGCTTGTTAAAGAAGTCCAGACAAGATGTAAATAAGCCCTGTGTGACTGTGTCCAGAGAAGACATTTCTAGGAATAGATGGCAGTTGGTGCACTAGGCGCAGCTATTAGGCAAATGTGCTCCTGGCCACCATCTAAACCTGGCATCCAGGTTCAAGGCAGAGTCCAGGGGGATTGTAACCCCATCCAGTACATGTTTAATCCCTATTCCCTGATCTGCCTTTCAACTAATCAGTTGCAACTTTGTCTTGACTGGATTGTGCTTCAATTTCTTTAACAGACACCAGTTTAGATCTAGAAGAGATTCTTTGGATTTGGATGGAAAGGTGAAATAGAGATAGGTGTCAGCATACTGTGGTGCTGAACCCCATAATTCTGGACAATCTCTTTCTTGTTAAATAGCATGAAACCCAAGAGACGCTACAGGCAAATAGTCCCAGTATCAAACAGAAATCCCCCAGCACAACCTTTGAGATTGCTCCTCCAAGAAGGACCAGAGCCACCATATAACAGTGCCTTCCAGCCCTATCTCAGGAGAACACCCCAAAAGGATACCATGGTCAATGGTACGGAGAACTGCTGAGAGGTCCAGCAGAACCAACAGGGAGACACTCCTCCCCCTGTTCAGTTCCTGGCATAGAACATCCACCAAGGCTGCCAAAAACAATATCTGTTCCATAATCAGGCCTGTAGCCAGATTGAAAAGGCTATCTTGGCTATCTCGCTGTTCATCTGACTTTGGATTGTTTATGTATAATAAATAGCACAGATCGCCACTGCTTGCTTGTTTCCATTTGCTTTCTGTTCTTTAACGAGTTATTGATCCCTAAAGATCTCTTATCCCATAACTGCTAAGTTCACTTAGAGGCCTTTGTTGAGAGACTTCATTTAAAGCTAGTAGTATATAATGTCTGTCATCTCCCCATTCACATACTTGGTTACACTCTTAAGAACGCCAAAAGATTAGTTAGAAAGATGCTCCTTTTGCAGAAGCTAGGCTGATTCTTTCTTAACAAGACTTGTTCTGCTGTATGCTTAATAATTTCATTGCATTCTACCAGTTTACAGAGAACAGATGTTAGGCTAATGGATCTACAACTTCCTGGAGACTTCTAATTTGAAGTTCCTTTTCAAATTCAAGGGATTGAAAATCCCTTTTCAAATCAACATTTGTTGGGTCCCTCCCCCCGGTCTTCCAGTTAAGAAGTTGATTTTAAGGACATTGAAGCTTTAAGACATTCCAGAAAGAGCCAAAGTATTGAAATCTAGATATAATTTTATTAACATTTAAGCTGGATATCTTAATTACAGAATCAATATATGTTAAATGTAATTTATGCGTAATTTCATTTCATTGTTATGCTAATGTCTTTAAAATGGAATCTCTTGGCCTTTTTAGGAATTTCATGACCATGTTCTGAAACAGCTGGAAGTCCAAAAACAATGTTATCCATTAGTCTGTGAAAAGAAAAAACCAGTGCCTTTGAAGCTGTACACACCCAAAATAATGAAAGTGTGAGTATCTCTAATTCTGGTAGATATAAAGATGAAAATCATGCATAAACTGTGCTTGTATACATAGTAGGAGTATGCACCGAACCATCACTTTGACTCGGAACCCGATTTGGCGCTTTGGAAAATGGCCCTGCTTCTGTTCCAACCAACTTGGAGTCAATCTACTTCGATATGGAACCCAAGAGTTCATGCTTCCGAAAAGCAGCTGTAGCTTTCCTTTCTCTAGGTCAGAATTGGACGATGCGTGCAGACATAGCAGTCCTTTAGGAGGGACTAGCTGGTATACCCGGCTTTGCTTGGGCCCCCTAAGATATATGTTTGGGAGGTAATCATCTTAAAGTAGTAGGCCGATGCTAGGCTGGTGAATTAACTTTTAGACAAATTAAATTCATTTTTTCCCTCTCATCCTCATGACAACCCCGCAAGGTGCTAGGCAGGTGCTAGGCCTGTGAGGTAACTTTAAAATGAATTACATTTGTTTCTTTTTTTCTCTCTCTCACCCCCAACACAGGCCATGCTTTATTTAAAATCAGCCACTATACCTGCCAATACTACAACTCCCAGCATGCCTTTGGTGGCCCGCAGGTACCCCCGCTTCCTCTGAGAGGTGCTTCCCTTGTTGCCGATGCTGCTCCTTGATAGAGAGAGGATTGAGCTGCAGCATTACGAAGGAAGGGAAGGGAGCAGCTGTCAGTGGATGTGCTCCTCTCTGGCCAGCTCCTGCCGGGACAGTCCGCCTCGGCCTGAACTTCTCGCCCACCAAGTGCTCCATCAGGAGCCTGTACCACAGGGTTGGGGCCAGCCCACTCACTTGCCCCCCTTCGTAGGGCCTGTTTCTGGGCATGCGCAGAGTGCCTCCCCTTCCTCCGTCGCTCTTAAAGATGAAGGCCACAGATTCTGAGAAAACAGCGATATCAGGACAGGGTGCCTTTGAGCATGTCCAGAGTTCAATCTCTCAAAGTCACACTGTTGTATCTAGTTATGATTTTAACACCATACAAACTTTCAGAAAGTTAAGGTGCAAGAGTTCATATGAAAAGGGAGCTCCAATTTTGGAGAGGGGGGTGGGGGGAAGTGATCAGCAGCATCTCCTTCTCTTCCCCCATGGTTGTTCGGGCTATTTATATGAAAACGGCAACATCCTAGAGGTGTTCCCAGGAAAGAAACCTGCCAAGTTTCCAAAAGATATATAAGAGTTTGGGGGTTACGATGCTTGAAAAACAGTTTAAGGCTTTAAGGGACTAACGTAATATGATTAATGAAACACCCACACACCCACACACATTTAAGTTTTCCTAGCTAGGATAAATGGATTGACGAGTTAATTGCACAAATACACTCACACATATACACACCCTAGAGAGATGAAGGCCCAGAAAAAAAACAGATTATATTGTTACCAAGCTTTTACACCCCCCCCAATGATTTCTAAAACTTTTATAGAAAGACTAGAGATGTAATATGTCTGGAAATAATGAAGCCACGGGGGGGGGAAATTATAATCCTTTCTGTAAGATTCCCAGCATAGTTATTTCTTTCATTCCTTATTAAAATTATTGATCTAAAGTATATTTTACTGATAGACATTTATGCTCATTAATAAAAGGCTCAATAGAATGAATTCCTCCCCTAAAACACATTGCTTGGAAGCCCTAGTAAAATGTGCCCCAGATTAGAAAGCAGACCTGTCAGTCAACCTAGAAACCCTCCCCTTGCAGCATTTAGAAAATCAAAACCAAAAAAGACACTATTTTGTATTTATTTTGGGACATAGGAAGTCTGCGCAAGCGTATGTATTATCTCCGAATCAGGTATCTGTGACAGTGCCTTGTTCTGGGCCAGGATTAGGTTCAATTGACTTCATAGAGAACTGCACAGCTTTTGGGTTCTGGGGCTCATCCAAATTTATTTCACAACCCTAATACATAGATTGAATATATTGCAAATCAAATGAGTCACAGTGTACATGACAAATCGTTTAAAAATGAACATTATTTTGTGTGTGTCATTGCTATGGCTGACTACTCCAGTTGGAATTAAATCAGTTAGAAGGACAAATACTTTAAATATATAACTAAGATTGGATTCTTGTACTCCAGTTGCAGCCTGGTTGCAGCCTGGTTGCATCCTATCCTGCATCATCAGTATGAACTGGGGATCGCAAGGCTGGTGATCATGAGTTCATCTACCAGCACCTCTTATCCTTAGGAGGTGGTGGCCGGGGAGGCGTGAAAATAAACTACATTCTTCTTCGTGGTCTCTCTGTGCATCGCACATAGGAGCTCATTTCAGGGACCTTCTATAGCTGAGGGAAACATTTTGGTGGGAACCCTTCCCTGCCATCCAGTGCACATGTCCCAGTGGGTTTCCACCTATCTCCCCAGTTCTCTTTTGAGTGCCTTGCTAGTCAGTTGCTTTATCAGGAACTTTGTTCTCTCGGGAAGATTTTCTCTCTTTTTGCTGAGTGGAACTTCATTCTCTCTGGATATTTTTTTTTCTATATTTTTGCTGAGGTTCTATTTTTTTCCCCAGCTTTCGGGCTTGTTTTTCCTTTTTAAAAAAATGGGCTGTTTTCTGGCCATGGTTAAGATCTTCAAAAAAGCCAAGTTGGTAAAACCTTTGGGTGACTCACAATAGAAAAAGTCAAAGGATTCCCCGAGGACAGAGCCTCCTCCTACGTCATCGACCTTGGAGGGTGAAATTAGAGACCTCTTGCTACTGAGAGTCGATATTGATACACCACCTCGACCACCAATTCAACCACCTCAGATGCTACAGGAGCTTCAACACTGTGGGTCAGCTCTGGAATCTATACGATCTGACCGATTGGGCGTGTATTACTGGGATTGCCGCTGATCCAGATCACCGATGAGGGAATGGGACCGATACTTGAACTGCTCCCTTGCCCTGAAGATGCAGTACCAATATGAGGACTGGCACTACCCTCATGATAGGGGTGCTTATATTGAGAGGGTACAGTATCTGGAAGCAGCTTCCCCCCGCTACTATTCAGTCCCATTGGCATCGATGTTGAGATGGCCAGACAGGGAGCTTTTTGTAGCTGGTCCCACCAAGATCGACATCTCTCGATCAACGGACATCAACAGTGACTCCTAGGACAGTCCAAGCAGCAGAGAAACTTCTTGATCCACCACAACCTCTTCCTCCGGTGCCATGCTCAGTAGCAGAGGGCCAGACTGCATAGCTACGGTTGGTGGAACTCACCCCAGAAGTGCGGTCTCGCATCGAGGACCCTCCCATTTGATGGAGAGGGCCCCTTTAATTCTAAAACTGATGATGCCATAGAGACCATCCAAAAAGCAAAGAAAACAGCCGGGAAGATGGGAGTGAGTCAACAACCCCCGACCTGCACCAGAAATGGTTTCAACAAGAGCCTGATCGTGATTTCCCCTACAGCTGAAATCGTTCATCTTGTTATTCTAATCAGCAGCTCCAGAGACAACAGCAGCCTTCCAACCATTTTTGACAGCCCCATCAGAAGACGGACTACTCTTCAAAGTGGAGATTTTGAGTAGGTTTACCTGCATTCTTGTCTCCAGTCCATCCCTCCGATCTTTGGGTCACTGCTAGCTGCATTCCTTCCAAATTGGGTGATAACCACCAGCACATGGGTGCTCAACATTTTCCAATTTGGTTATGCGATAGAGTTCGAGGTCCTGCCACCTATATCGGTATTCTGAAGATAACGGCCCCATCTGAAGTGCTGAAATTGGACACTCTCCTCAAAAAGGGTGCCATTCAGCAGGTTCTTCCATACCGAACTAGGGACATTTTTTTCTTCTGTTACTGCACAAAATCGAAGTTGGACAGAAGACTTCACCCTATCTTGGACTTGAGGGAATTGAACACCTTCATAAGACCAGAAGATTTCGAATGACTAGGTTATTGACAATATTGCTGCTCCTTTGTCTGAGGTTTTGGTTTGCAGCCATAGATTTGAAAGATGCATATTTCACATAATTATATGAGAAGACCACCACAAGTATCTTCAGTTCATCATAGGCACAGAGATGTTTCATTTCAGGGTGCTCCTCTTTAGGCTGTTAACTGCCCCCAGGGTATTCACAAAACGTATGATTATGGTGTGTGCATTCCTTTGTTTTCAGAGAATCTACCCTTACTTGACTGATTATGGCATCCTCATATTCAATATCACTTGTCCACAATTGTCTGACTTCCCTTGGCCTAGTCATCAACAAGGAAAAATCATATCTCAATCACAGAATTGCTGAGTTGGAAGGGACTACAAGGATCATCTAGTCCAACCCTCTGCAATGTGCAGAAAAACCACTTAAACCATCCATGAAAGGTGGCTGTTCAGCCTTGTCTTAAAAAATCTCCAGAGGTGGAGAACTCACAACCTCCGTAGGTAGACTGTTCCACTATTGTACAGATCTTACCGTCAGGAAGTTTTTCCTTATATGTAATCGGAATTTGGTAACTGTAACTTATACCCATTACTTCGGGTCCTAATTTTTGTGGCAATGGAAAATAGGTCTTGACCATCTTCCGTGTGGCATCCTTTCATATACCTGAATACTGCTAACATGTCTCCTCTCAGTCTTCTTTTCTCCAGACTGAAAATCCCAAGTTCCTTCAACCTGTCCTCAGGGCATGTCCTCAAGTCCCTGTATCATCTTTGTTGCCCTCCTCTGAACCTGTTCTAACCAGTCAATGTCCTTCTGGAAGTGTGCCCAGAATTGTACTCAATATTCCAGGTGTGGTCTTACTAGTGTTTAGTAGAGAGGAATAAGGACTTCACATGTCTTTGATACAATGCTGCTTCTAATGCAGCCCAAAACTTTATTAGGCCATACCGAGTGATTTCCTTTCATTGGAGCAGTGCTAGATGCGACCATGGGGAGAGCCTTCCTCCCACAAGAAAGAGGTGCTGTGATTGTGCGGCTAGCAACCAAGTTAATACAAAGCAATTGGACAAAAGCCTTAGTGGTACAGAAGTTATTGGGACTCATGGCCTCAATGGTCTCTGTCGTAGCCTGGGTGAGACTCCATATGATGAAACTTCAGGATTGGTTCCTCTCAGTTTTCCTCAATGACTGTGATGCTCACAAGGTCTGTCTATCAATGCCGATAGTGGTAAGGGATTCCCTCCGCTGGTGGACGTGCCGTTTGTTCAACAAGCGTCATTCATTGCAGACGCTTGTGACAGATGCATTGAGGCTAGAATGGGGAGTGTGGTACAGTCCCAAGGTCTCCCTTCATATCAGTGCCCTAGAATTACTAGCAGTGAAAAAAAACCTTGCAGTCATTCGAAACCTACGTACTTGGGCACAGGATACACATCTTAACAGACAACACGGCTGTGCTGTGGTACATCAACAGAGAAGAACATACCCAATCCTCTTGTCTCATAATGATGACTCTGGATATTTTCAATTGGGCTGTAAGGAAGGGAATGACATTTGCTGCTCTCCACATCGCAGGCCCTGAGCAAAGTTCAGTCAATGTCACACAAATGGGAATTAGCCCCAGCAGTACTGCAAGATCTGTTTCGGAGATGAGGTTTTCCACAGATAGACTTGTTCACAACAACACAATATACTATGTGCCCCAAGTTCGGTTCCAGAGCAGGCATAGGCAAATGATCTCTTGGGGATGCATTTCAGATTCTCTGGACTGGGCTCCACTTATACATGTTTCCTCCCTTTTCTGTAATACTAAGGTTGATTCAAAAGATAAGGGCAGACAGAGCGAACTGTATACTGATGACTCCTTGATATCCGAGACAGCCATGGTGCGCTATGCTCACAACAATGGCATGAGGAGTGTTCTCTCAACTCCTGTTGATACCAACATTCCTAACCAGGGATCGAGGCCAAATATACAACCCCAATCTTCAGACTCTCAAATTCATGGTATGGAGGCTCAACCTGAGATAAGGATTCTCTTTCAAGGTGAACTTAGCGCTACAGGCTGCCTGTAAACCAGTCACTAGGAAGACCTATGGTGCAAAGTAGAGACATTTTTCCCTATGTGTTGAAGAGCGGGGTTTTGATCCACATTCTGCTTCTTTGGGGGAGATACTTGCCTTCCTATATTCTCCCTCTTCTAAAGGCCTCAAGGTCTCTTCCACTAGAGTTTACCTGTCAGCACTCTAAGCTTTTCATAGGTTTATCCAGGGATTGTCGGTCTTTACTCATCCAGTAATCCACCAATTTATGCGGGGATTTACAAATCTGGTTCCTTCGGTAAGACTCTTAATCCTTCTGTCAGTGGTGCTGAAGGCTTTAATGGCAAAGCCTTTTCTTTTCTCCCAGGCATTTAACAGATTATGTTGAGTTTTTAACTGAGTTTTTTTGACCTGGCTGAGAGTTTAAAATTGTTTTAAATGTTAGCTGGGTTTTTTTAAAAAAAATTTTTTAATTTTGTGTATTGATTTTTATTGTTCAGTCTTTTAAACTTTGTAAACCACTCAGAGAGCTTCGGCTATGGGACGGTATATAAATGTGACTAAAAATAATAATGATGATGATGATAATAAGAAAAGAGAAACAAATATACACCACTAGCCATGGAAGTTAAAGAACTATGGCAACAGGAAAAGGTCACAATTATTCCATTAGTCACATCAGTCACTGGTATCACATCAAAAAATTATACAGAAAACCTTCAGAAACTGGGCCTACCAAAATACATCCACCCCAACATCCATAAAGCAGTCATACTGAAAACATGCTGAACTGTTAGGAAATTCCTGAATCAGTAAAAGACAGCATGACTTGGCAAAGCCCATCATGTCCATCTAGAAAAACTGCCACGAGCGAGAAAGAGATGAAATAATAATAATAACAACAACAACAACCTGCTGGGACATGGGCACTGGATGGTGGGGGAAGTTTCCCCCTGAAATGTTTTCCTCAGCTATAGAAGTTTCCCAAAATGAGCTCTGTGTAAGCACAGAGTCCGTATGTGTGAATGCATAAATGACTAGTTGAAGAACCACAGTTACAGGTAATTAAATGATGTGGGTTTTCCAGAATATGATCCAGGGCAAGTTAGGGGTTCACACGAAGTAGGATACTCTTCCTCCAAAGAGAAGAAAGACCAAATGAAGATAAAGGAGGGGGATGGTCCAAGCATAAACACAAAAGGTTTGACTGCCAACTCCAAGTCTCTGTCTTCCAGCTCTACATCTTCTAAGGGGCCTGACTCTTCCCTTGGTCCCTAGTTCTCTCTGTTTTTAGAGCACACACACACACACACCGCCTGGCAGCCCATCTAAGCAATTCTAGCAAAGCACAAGAGGAGGAAGCAAGCCCCACAGCCCACCCCTTACTTACCCTCAGGCATAGTAACTAAATAGTAGGGGCAGAACAACAGCTGATTGTGATAAGAGGGTTGAAGCAGTAGCTAGAGATGTGAAAGACCTGGAAAAATCCAGGGGGGAAATAACTTTCCTCCATTTTCCCCCCAAGGCCTTTTTTGTTTTTAAAATAATTGGAAAGTTTATAAATATTTGGCTTATGAAATATTTTATTTTAGAATTATGAATAAAATGTTTAAGACAAGGTGTTTATATATTGCTACCCAGCCTTGAATCACCAAAAATGACTTCTAAAAACTATGTTATAGGAGGACTAAAGAGGTAAAATTTCTGGAAATGTTGAAGCCATGGGGGTAAGCCTCCTCTCTGTAAGATTTCTTGTATTCCTTACTAAAATTATTGATCTAACATATCTTTTACAGAGATACATTTAGGGATGCTTCATGTCATGCTCAGGTTCCCAGCATGTGGCTAGAGGAGGGAAAACATGTTCATTTTTGACCATTTGGGCTTCATTCTATGTTTCTATGATAGTTCTGGTTAGATGCTATAGCAGTCAATTAATGTAGTTCTTTCGCATGTAAGGTTTAGAGATGATGTGGGTTATTCTGCCATTGCCACTACATGCAACAGAATAGTGTGTGAGGTATTACACATGGGTTTCTTTTTTAAAACCTTTGAGGCTTGAGTCTATGGAACTCACTGCCACAGTTTTTAATAAAGATCCCAGCTATACCGCTTGACTAAGGAATGCTACCTCAGCTACAAAACCTTTAACTGCTGCCACAAAAGTAAACCCTCTCTAGGGCTGGTTCCTATGTAGAGACAGTAGTTCAAAATGAACAAATAGTCAGATGTTCATTAAGGGCAAATATTTACAAAAGAGACTAAAATGTCACTCTTCAAATAATAGGTTGTGATTGCTTAAATTTTCTTTAAATTAAATATGTGTGGCTGCCATTTCTAATAAATGAGTCTTCAGACCAGATTTCTCTAAATTTTACCCCAACTAATTCCTCACAAATTCCTCTTCCTCCATCTCTAAAATGTATTATGTATAACTTGTTTTGCTCATAAAATGATCGTGTTTGGTATATTAAGTTTAAAAGTATAGTTTATTCAGGCAGTATTCACAAATTTAGTGAGTTCACTTTTAAATGTTTTAGTTTTAAAAAATGGTGTGAAAAGAACAAGTTATACACAATTCATTCTTTGTCCCTAAAGTGACAAAGAGACTTTAGAGCAATTAAAAGACAGAGGTGTTGTGTCTGTGTCCAACTCCCTGCTTCAAGGGGATGAAATCTCAGACAGCGATTCTGATCCTGGAGAAGGAATGCAACAGGCGGGGGAGTTGGTGCCAGAAGGAGAACACTTTCCCACAGCGGACGCGGGAGATAATTCCCAAGGAGACGCTCCTAACCGAGGAGAGAACACTTTCTCTTCTGAGACAAAGAGACTCAAAGATGCTGTTGTTCGCAGAAAGCCTAAAGAGAAAGGATTTCAAACTTTAAACCGCCCGCCGCTCAGAGAGGCTTGCAAACAAAGCCCTACAGGCTAATTCGTCTTAATTATGTGACTCTGCTCTCTTTCTCTCTCAGTTAACTCAACTGAATAGCTTGCTTATCTAAACAAGCCTCTGAGCAAAAAGACCTCTGCTAAGTTTGTTTCCTCTTACTTGCTGGAGGAGAGGGGAGGATCGTCTTTTGTATAATAAAGGATTGTATTTTCCCTCAAAGGGGTCTCTTTATTGTCCTCCACCTACGTTAGAACTTACAGAGTCATGACAAGAGAGCAGTAAAGAGCAGTAAAAAAAACAACCAACCTATTACATATTTTCCTGTTTTCCTCAAAATTACCCTTGTGTCAATAGGGTCTTTAAGGAGCCCCATTAGCATGGAGAGGTGGGAACACACAATTTCCCATAGCTCTGGAAATTTTGCATTTTCACCTTCCACGCTAATGGCGGCTGCCATTGGCGCAAAAGGGAGGAGGGCGTGATTGCAGAGGCAGCTGCAGGTGGGGGCGGCAGTAGCGGTGGGCGGCGCAAGTGCTTGCCGAGGCGGATGCTGCACGATTTCACCCAGCCCTAATTGGTACTGACTTTTAAAACGCATTTTCATACGTTGCATTCCCTGTTTGTAGAGCTGTTTTATTAATAAACAGGAAAAGCTATATAGCTGAAAAGAATTGCAGTTTATTTACTCTGTGGAAATTTTCTGCTGTATTTCTTTATGTGATGGGATTTTTAATCTAAACCTATAAGGGTGAATCAGATTTTCACTGTATTGAATTAATATATAAAGGGAATAATAAATATTACCCAACATGTAAATGTTGTTGAAAGTCCTGATGCAAAAAAGATTCAAGCTACGTCCACAAAGAAGTATGTTTGGGATTCTGTAATTTCTAATTTCAGCCTGGAATTTGGAAGAAAACAAGAAAGTAGTAAGAGAGAGCAAGAAAGAAAACATCTAATTCATAAGCACAAACGTGAACTTAAAGGAGCTGTTCGTGAGATCCGCAAAGATAACCAGTTCCTTGCTAGAATGCAGCTTACAGAAATCATGGAAAGGTAATACATAATTCATTCACATTCCAAATGTATTGAATAATTCTTGTCCTTGAAAAGGTGATAACTTCTATATAACAGTTTTTGTGTAGAAATCCTCAGATTTCACATAAAATCAAATCTTTCATTGTCAGTTCAGAAAGTGACCTATTTACCAAAAAAAAAAATAGTAATCGCTTAACCAACAAGGACTTAACAAACTATAGTAATAGTGTTAATTCTCAAGTATTAAAGATCATAATTTACTTTTATGACTAGGGTGGATGTCGAAGGGGATGACGATAATATTGGAAGGAAAGTAAATGTTTTCATGAACATTTCTTATGACTTTAGGCAGTCTATTCTTAGATTCCTTATCACTCAAGCATAAATATAATGTAGGAAGCCATTCAACCTGTGTTGAGCATGGCTTGAACTTTCTGTCAGGGATTTTTTCTTTGTCTCTGAAGAGCCTTCTGACATCAGTTCTGGTAAAAATATCAGTCTGGTCCTCATAGACTGGAGGGGGGCACAACCTTTTCAGCCCTCAGGGCCACATCAGATCATTGCTGAGGTCGCAGGAGCCACATATGTGAATGCACATTCACATACAATTCCCATTTGATACCCACCACTCACATACCACCACTCCTTCTCACAAACAACAAAATACTGCTTCAAAGGACACACTGGGGACACTTGAGAAATGAAGTTTCTATGGCAGGAACCATAGAGCCCATTCCTAGAGGGTTTGTTCCCCTCCCCCCTTTTTGTTTGGCGGCAATTCATGTTGAGAGTCTCGGGTGCTGCCTGCAGCCCACAGATTTTGTCCCCATCTCATAGAGTCATAAATCTGTAAGATGATGGATAAGGATTTCTTAGATCTTTCAGTTCAACTTTAACTTAATCAAAGATAGAAATTAAGAAATATATGTAATGTTATACTGAGTATGTAGCTCAAAATATATTTATAATTTTATTTTAATTTTCAGGGATTCTGAAAGAAAAATAAAAGTGAAACAACTCTTCAGGAGCCTTGCTCAGCAGGAAGGCGATTGGAAGGCAATGAAGAGAAAGAAGTTTTAAGGATTTGCTCATATACTGTACAGACGAAAACCAAGGATATTTCTATTTTTAGTGTAGCTTGGAATGTTTCAATTATTTTGCATGGATCTTACAGGTGTGTGTAGTGCTCCTGGGAAAACAAAAACAACCTGGACAAATAGGTACTTCCTTATCAGGGAATAATCTCATTCTAAATAAAATTGAAGATTATATTTGGTATACTTTTTCAGAAGAATTTTTGGCTGAGTACATTAGACTTAGCAGCATTGATACTTAACTGATTTTGTCCCCATAAAGTTTGAAACATTACTTTTGAACAAAGAGTGGCCCTATTCAACCCCTTCCATTGCCCCTACAAAGTGCCATCTTGCAAACAACTAGCGCAGTAGCCTCAAACAGGTCTTTAACCAAACATCCCGGGAGAACGTCCATTATGCTATTTGTTTCTCTCTTCCCTCCCTACAATGAAGTGGATCCATTGTGGAATACATCATATCAGTTATCCAATTCACGTGGACATTGGGCCAGTTTGGATGTAATGAACTTTATGTTTTAAACTCTGGTTTATTAAGATGAGAACAAACAGCGCGCCAATTCATTCCTCACCTGCTCCTTCCTCATCTCTTCATGTATCAGCTTTAATGCTTCTTTCCTGGTCATCTTAAACCAGTTTTCTGTAGTGTTGGGGCGAAAATCTGCCTGGGCCCGTGAAGGCAGCAGATGCCCCCCCCCCCCCCCACATCCGGCCTTCATGGGCCCAGGCGGACATGCCTGGCGGATTTTTGCCCCAACGGTAGCAAGGGCACAGGGTCCTCCCTTTGTCTTTTTCCCCATTGCGTTAATGATGGCCAAGGGTAGGGAAGTAGCGTATTTTCTCCCTCCGTTGGCATGGGGGGAATTGCGCGCTTTCTGGAACCATGCTTTGCTTCCCTCCCCTTAAAGGCCCTCTTAATCCAAGGGGCAGGGGCAAAATGTGCCTTCTGGGGCCTCCGGAAAACGCACAATTCCCCTGGCCTGGAACAGCGCTGCCCGAGCAGCAGCAGTCCATGAGTTCTCTAATCCGCAGTTTTTTGTTACATCCAAACCAGGAAAAGTGTTTACCAACCATGAGAAGAAAACTGGATCTGCCATGGAGATGCTGATTCTCCGGATGCTCCGGATTCTCTGTTTCCACTGCTCAGGTAGAATATAAAATCAGCTCCCCATGCAATGCATCCTGCAACTTTCGTTCAAATAAATAAAGCAGTGCAACCCAGATCCTGACCTACAATAATTACATTATCCAATCTAAAGCTAGACAGCTACATTGGAAGCTATGCCTAAAGCTACATCTATACTCCATGTTAAAAAATACCCATTGCTTCACACACATATGGGTGCTGCACCTGGTCTAGAACAGTCTAGAGCTGAAGAGTGTTTTAATAGGAGCCACACCCACCACACATGTCCCTCGGCAAAGCTCCTTCTTTCTCTGGTGCCTCCCCAACTGCTGAAGAAAACACATAACAAGGAACATTCTTCAGGTCTCTTATAGGACAATTAGGAGACTGCGGTGATGAGCTTTCTCTTTTCTCTTTCCTCCTTTAGTTTTGGCATTCGTTTTCTTTTTCTCAGGATCCTTCACCACCATTGTCAAACTCCACCAACCTCTGAGCCTCTGTTCTGCATTTCCCCAGCTCAGACAATTTCCTCCCTAGTCCTCTTTTGTACTGACACGGGCCTTAAGGGACCAAACGATCTGCCCCTACAATGCCACATGGCCTCCACTCTGCTGACAAGTGTTCAACCAATTGCTTCCCCAACTCCCAGAAGGGAAGTAGATAGTGCACAACCTCAGAAATCTAACTAAGCACCAGGGTTCCCCCCCTACAGGGACTTGGGCAGGCAAAGATAAAGAGGCATCATAAAAATAAGCCCATAAAGATCCTCCAGTGAATACTCCATCTACAGCCAACATTTAGCGTCCCTTGCAGACACTCTGGATCTGGCTCCATCTTCTGAGCCTATCTTGGACAAAAATACGGCGAATTTGCCGCAGCCATTGTGTGTGGTCCATGTTACAGGCTCTGCTTCTGAAGGAGAGATTGGTTTTATATATCCGCTTCCTCATCAACCACTTTGGAACAGATCTCCCTTTTTGTCTCCAAGCCTCCAGATGGTACTTTAAGCAGGACCAAACATCTTCCCTTCTCTGCCTTCAGTGCCTACTGTTTTTCAACCACCCATTGTCACTGCCACAACAACTCAATATCAGGAAGCTTCGCCGCCACTATCTTTGCATAAAAGTTCCCTCTTCAGCTTCCCCTGATCCGCTCTTGGGGGGACCAGGGCCTAGCTTCACCAACAGAAGCCTCCTGCTCTTACCTCAAACAGGTTACTTTGTAACAAGTTCCCTAGGCTACAACCAAACTCATTAATATTTAGTAAGGAGGTGAAAACATTCTACTTCCTTGGAGTTCTTCCTGATAGGAATCCCCAGCAAGAACTTGGGCATTAGGTGACTTAACTAAAGGGATATAGCAGTAAATAACCAGTCCTAATCCCCTCCCCTCCTGCCATTTGTGATGTATTCTGAAGTTACAGGGGCAGAATAGTAGCATATTGATCTTAAAAGTATACAGTACAGAGTGTGATTTGACAGTTTCATATCATCCATATAACGAAGGTAGATGAACAGAGCACAGAACTCACTTTCCCCCAGAGTTCCTGTAACTGCCACTTTTATCCACGAAGTGTTCCCTATTTGTCAGTATGAAGTCAAAGATAGCCATTCCTCTAGTTCCTTCTTCTACTTTCTGTTCATCTAGGAGTCAGGAAACAGAATACATCCAAGTTACAAGAGGTCAACATCAAATAGAGATGGAGCTTTCCACAAAGGAGAAGCCATGACTGCCGCATCACACAAGAAAACAAGACACATGGCACAACTGAATCTAATTGTGGATAATAACCCCAATGGCAGAGAGCATGACAGAGCTGAGGATCTCGTTTGGAGTCAAGCAGGGGAGTAGAGTAGAGCCATCAGCCCAATGCATGAAAAAGACCAGTGGCTCAGGAAGAGCAGCACCTCTGATCCGCCTAACAGCTTCGCAGCAGTCGTTACCCCACCGCTACCGTCATGAAACAACTACTTTAGCCCAACATTAACGAATCTGGTCCTAGCCTAGGAAACTTGTTACAAAGTGAAGCAGTTATGGTCGAAGATACTGAGTTTTACATGCTAACTGCAGAATGTCTAATTTCTTGAGGGTGACCTCAGGGCATATATGCTGAATGTAAATGGGCTAGGCAATCCATGCCATCAAAAAAGTCAAACCTGAGATTGTTTTCCTACAAGACATTCAACACAAGAGGCAGGAAGTTGGTTTGCTTAAACGCTCGTGGCTTTTTTAGAGCTGTAGGATCTAAAGATAGATATTATACAAGCAAACTCTTTGGATTTCAAAAAGCAGGATGTCTACAGAAATGCCAATTAAAGGTTTATTTTTGCCAAGAGAACACTTAACTGGGAATCTGTAACACTGGTGTGCTACTTGCACAATCTATTTAAAACTGGTAAAATATTGTTAGGTGGAGACTTATATATGGTAGGCAATAAAAATGTAAATAAAACCCTTAGCTCAAAAGCACAAGGTAATAGATTATCCTCTCTTCAGGATTTCTTTAGTTTCCAGGAAAGAAAGATCTCACCTACTATTTACCTAGATACAAGTTGATTACATTTTAATAACAGAGTGATGGGCACCTGCTAAATTGAGAGCAGACATAGGGATGTTAGAGGTCTCAGACCATGCATCAGTGCTAGCTTGATTACAAACCTCAAATAATCAGTGCCACCCTTATATAGAGACTAAGGCCCATGTTGCTACTAAGAGAGTACAATCTAACCTTGCTTGTAATAGGGCCTTCCCCTTTAGAAGGCCGCTATCTTCCCCCCCCACACCACCACCAGGTGGAGCACCAACACCTGCTGCGGGTGTTACAGAAGCAGAACTGAACAACATATGGAGGAGACACCCCCACTGCAAGCCATGCCTCCCCAACACTGGACAGAGGTTGACCAAGCCCCAGCTGTGTGCCACCAGCTGCTCAAGTTGCTCTGTGGCTGGTCTAGAACACTATGCCCCAGTCTTCACAGATCTGCTGAGAAAAAACAACAATTTAAACTGAAACAGTTCACAGTGCTTCATTTACGAACATAGGCCTTGAAAGCCCCAGACCGCTATATCCCAATGGCCTGACCATTGGCATTTCCAAGCCCCGTTGCTGCAGCGGTTGAAGCAGCACCAATCTTGAAAGAGTGGGTCTCAAATTGATATACCCTAAGGCCAAGTCCGGGGTAGCCCATTCACATGGCAGAATAAGAACCCAGGCTCCTGCCCTCAGAGGGTCAAGTAGGCATTCAAGGCTGTTAGAGGGCAGATTTCCTCACGAGAATCAGCAGCGAGTGACACAACAGTGACATGGCCCATCTGATAGGTCTTAGACCATCGGAGGTGCAAAACTGCCCTGTCAGCTGTTAACAGGATGTCATCAAGCTGAAGAGCCTAGGCAGAACCATCCAATTTGCAACCTGCCAGGACTTCTCCAATTCTGAATGCTCCAAAGCAGGTGGTCAGTGCAACCGTATGAAATAGGGTGTGTTCGTATGTGGAAAAGTATAAAGTTGCCCTCTTCCCCTTCAATCCAATGTGTATCTCAGGGGTGATTGGGCGGTGCCTATCTGGGAGCAGAGGGGGTCCCTAGCCCACCCCTCCAACTTCCGTCACACATGGAAATCAGCTGTGTTGTCGACAAACCCATGTGATTTGGCCGCGAATGACAGCCCTGCCAGCTTACTTCGTAAGGTCCGAGTGGACAACCCAGTGCGGTAAACAACCACACAACTCAAGTAGGTGGTCAACTGGGATGGGCCACAAGGCCGGGAGCCCCTGTTTAGCCCTAAAAGTGCAGAACTCTCTACCTGCTCTCTCATAGGATGCTCGAGTGCTGGGGGTCACTGATCTTATGATGGCTTCTTCTGCCTCACCTCTCCAAGATCCCACAGTGAACTGGGCATGGGATCCGGGTGCTGCTTGCCCGTAGGGGCCAATTCCCAAAATCTGGACATTGGTTACGTGACAAGGCGTCAGCAATTCCATTATCCATCCCGGCATGTGGTGGGCAAAAAAGGTGAGATTATATTGCAGGCAGTGAGAGGACATGGCCCTCGCCAGTCGCATTACGCAAGGGTTCTTTGATGACAGTGAATGGACTATGTGAATAGTGGCCAAGTTATCACACCAAAAATGAACTGCAGAGTTGGAGAGAAGTTTGACTCAAAGCCAAACCGCCATTACAATGGGGAAAAGTTCCAAAAAGTTTAAATCCTGACAAATCCCTGTCTCTCCAATGCTGAGGCCACTATTGGCCACATCAACAGTCATTATTATTATTATTATTATTTATTTATTTATTTATTTCTTACCCGCCTCTCCGTTTAGATCGAGGCGGGGAACAACAATATGATAAAATACATAAAACTGACCAAAACATGACACACATTATTAAAACTGCATTAAAACATCCTAAAACATCCTAAAAACATTCTAAAATTCCACTGGATATGGAAAATAACTCCAAACTTGTGTGAGCCAGAGGCATCTGAATGGACTTGTAACTGTGCCTCCAGTAATAACTCCTGCCTCCAAAATTAAACCCTGTTGTACTGGTCTAAAAAAGTTTCCCATACATCCAGGTCGGCTGTCATCTCAGCCGATACCCATATGCAATGAAGAGGGCACTTTGCCCCCTTCACAGCATTACAGAGCCACCTGATGAAGGCCTGACCAGGGGCTATGGCCCTGCAGGCAAAGTTTAGGTGCCCCACCAACTCCTGCAATTGCCATAGAGTAATCTTATGGGCTCGGCAGGACTGTGAGGTCAATTTGCACAGTGTGTCCAATTTTTCTGCCGGAAGACTACAGCATTGCAATGTGGAGCACTGTGGCTGGGCCCTCCATTTTCTCATGGGCGAGTAGCATGCTGATCTCCCTGGCCAGGGATTCAAATTCAGCCATAGAGAATTTGCACTGCTTGGTGTGAGCTGGACCTGCGAAAAGGAAGTCATTCAGGTAGTGCACTGAATTAAACCAGTGCAACACCCTTCAAGCCCTCTCCAAAAAGGTACTAAACCTCTCAAAGACTGAACAGGATATGGAGCACACCATTGGGAGGGCCTGGTCGAGATAGAACTGTCCCTGAAATGAAAAGCCCAAAAGATCAAAATTATCTGGATGCACAGGGAGAAGGCAAAAAGCAGATTTAATGTCGCACTTATCCATTAATGCCCCCTTGCCATAGTGCCAGACCATGCATATGGCACTGTTGGAGGAGGTATAATGCACTGTACACTGCTCAGGGGGTGGGGGATGGCGTCATTGACGGATCCACCCTGGGGGTGTGAGAGATTATGGATTAGAGACAGAAGCCTGGTTCTTGGCATAACTCGGTTCACACCAGCCTTCAAAAGGGATCCTGAAACCATTTTCAAAACCATGGAAAAGAAAGGACACATCCTCCCTGTGTGGGTAGGCATGCAGGAGGAAGTCCTAACTTAATTGGGCTGGGGCCCTTACCGCTGAGGTCCTTGGTTAGAGGGCCTGCCCCTGGGCTGCCCCGCCCCCACGATGTGGCCTGACAACTCTAACTCAAAGGCATACCAAGAATGGGGGCGTGCCTCCACAGATGGAACACTCGTGTCAGTATTTGCATGGGTTCCTTGGACAAACGCCCTGGAAGCTAAATTCCCAGCACAGGGGGTGGGGTTAAACCGCCTGCCCAGCAGGGCCCCACCCAGACACAGGCCCTACCAGGCAGGACAAGATATGGCCATTGTCAGCCCTGTCACCCAGTACAGGTCTGGCCAGCATCATAAATTGAAGCCAAAGCTCCAGCTCCATAACATCTCATTTCAAATTGAGATTGAAAGCAACCTTGAGCCTGAAGGCCTCATCCTATCCCAGCCAAGCAGGCCTGAGGTATTCAGAGTAGCACCGGAATATAATGTCCAAGTACTTGGTAAGCACCATCCCTTTGTCAGGGTGCTTCTGTTGGATGACGCCCATGAAACTATGTAACTTGCTAGCCAATTAGCCCATGTATGCTCAACGTTCTTCTTCCTTACTCTCTCCTGCTCCCTGTCCCCATACTTGTCTTTAGCATTGCTTTTGTCTTCCCTGTACAACAGGGAGAACAAGTAAATATATTCCCCTTTCCATTTCTTCTCTTTGGTGGATGGGATCAGGTGATACCCCAGAGGTGTCGACACTGCCCCATATGGCACCAAGGAGCCCTTAGCTGATGCTTATGGGTCAGCACAGGGTAGAGCCAATCCAGCCTCTGCCTCCATTTGTGTTGGCTTCGTTGCCACAGTGTGATGAGAGGCCATACTTGCTGCTGTGTTGGCCATAGTCCCAGATTCTCGCTGGGCTTGCATAGAGGTGGCAGAAGTACTGATAGCAGGCTGCCATACTGGTGGGCATGCCACCAGGAGGGCCTCCTGCTGAGAGCCCTCACCCCCCACCTTGCTCTTCCAAGTTGACTGGCCAAGAGAAAGGCCACTCTTGTTCTCATGCCCCAAGCGGGATGGCTCCAAGGCCCCAAAGGTGGCCACCCAGGCCAACTTGCCATGTGCTGCATGACATACTCACTTTGAGCAACAGTGGGAGTGTCCAGTGCCTGTCCAGGATCCTGTGCCTGAGGGCCCTGAGCTACCTCACTTGTAGGAATTGCTGATGAAGCTTTGCCAGCTGCCCTGACTTTCCCAGCAGTGGCTGTCCGACCTGGAACAGCAGCTAGAGCCCCGTTAGAAGCATGCCTACCACTCAGCTCCTTGGAAGGACTAAAGGTCCTGGCCTTTCTTAGTTGTTTTCAGCCTTGCATTATCTTGTTCAAGTGCAGCAATGCGCTTCAGAACTTTAGCAAGGTCTGGTGTCTCCTCATGGGAAGATGTAAGTGGTTGCTGAAGGGGACGCTCAACAGGAGGGTGCTGCGCCCTGCCCTTGCCGCCACCTGCTCCTTCCTTGGGAGGCATCTTTAGCCAAACTAAGGTAAATTCTGCCGAACAAGCAGCTTAAGGCCATCTGCAGCAGCCAGTAACCACTCAAGGAAATGGAGAGTAAAGCTTGAACTCCCTTTGAGTCACTGGGGGACTCAGGCCTTCTATGGAAGGTGGCCAGAAATTGGGCTCTGCCTCTTGTGGGGAGGGGACAAACCCAGCCTTCACACTATGGGCAGGCCCACAGGCATATGAGGTCACTAGGCCGAAACCACAGCTGGACTGCTCCTTTGTCCCTGCCTAGGTGTGGCCCAGCAATTCGGGCAGACCAAGGAAACCTCCTCCCTCCTTGCAGGCTAGGCCACGTGAAGTTGGGTGGCAAGTCTGGGCAGCCAACTCAGACCACACCCATGGCGGATTAAAAGGAAGAGGCGGAAAAGGGGCACTGGAGGCCCAGACGGGAGCAAGCTTAGGGTGACCATATTTTGGAAACCAAAAAGGAGGACAACATGGCCACCCCAAGGGGGTGTGCCCACCAACATGGCCGGCCCCCAAAGATGGCCTTGGTCACATGTCTGATTTCACAACACACAATTAAGACAAACCTGTTCTACATAACATCTTCATGTTAAAATCACTAGGAGATGCAGTGTATCTGAAATTAACTTCACTCCTACTTTTGAAGCTTTTGCTATACTTTGTGTGATACAGTGTCCCTTTCTTTTTCTTTTTTAATAATTTTTATTAATTTCAACACAATAAACATACACAATATAAAACATACACAATATAAAACAAACTACAACCCTCAACAATCCCCCCGTGCACACCCCCCGAGACCTTCTCATGATCATTCTTCCTCCTTCCAAAATTTCAACGAATCTTTTGAAGGTGTTTGTCCCTTTCCCGATCTTAAAACATATTCCAAAAAGGGACTCCATATTTCTCCAAAATCACTCTTACTGGACATTCCCCTCTTTATTTTCATTTTACATGTCAACATATCATTCAAGGCCATATCCCAAATTTCTTTATACCAAACTTCTATTGTGTAGCTTCCTTGCCCTTTCCAATTTTTAGCAATGATTATTCTAACCGGTGCCAGGAGGTTGTTTACCAATTCTCTGTTAGTTATATGCTCATTCTCACTATCCCATATTGCTAGTAGAGCTAACTTTGGGTTTAATTCCAACTTACTTCCAATTATATCACTTATTTCTTTAAAAACCCTTTCCCAAAATTTTTGTACATGTTCACAGCTCCACCACATATGAAAATAGGTCCCAACCTCCTGACATCCCCTCCAACAATTCTTAGACACTTTTTTATCAATCTGGTGAAATCTTACAGGTGTTAGATACCATCTCCAAACTGTCTTATAGTAATTCTCCTTAATTCTAATCGACAGCAACTTTAACATTCTTACTTTCCATATCCTCTCCCAGTTATCATCATTAATTTTTCCCTTTACGTCTTCTTCCCAAATCTCTTTTATAACATTAAGTGAGTCCTGAAATTCCTCCTCTATCAATATTTTATATATCTCACTAGTCAGACCTTTCTTAGCTCCAGCTTCTTCTTTTTTTCCTTTTAGTTCAATTAAATCTTCAAATTTATTATTATTTCTACATTTCTTATTTTTCAACCTCCATTCCTGAGTCCATTTTTCCAATTGTAAACATTTGAACCATGCTATCTTTTGTCCTTTAAACAACTCTTTAATATGCTCACTATCCTTCATCTTTTCCATCCAATTCCTTAGCTTAATTATATCTTGATCTTTCAGTCTCGCTTCTATCTCTGCTTTTAATATCCTTGGGAAGTTTCCCACTACTACAACTGGGGCGAGTGGAGAGTCTCCTGGTATCAACTTCCCTCTAAACTTCTCCCAGATCTCTAATATATTTTCCAACAATGGGTTGTCCAGTACCTTCAATTCTTTCTTTTGCATTTTAGTAAAGAATATATTTCCCAATTTACAATCTACCTCTGCTGTTTGCAGTTCCAACCATTCCAAATATTCCTCCCCTAAAATACCATTAATAATATATCTTAACTGATTAGCAATATAATAATTCTTAATATTCGGAAGTCCTAAACCTCCTTTCTTTTGAGCCTTATACCATAACCCTTTATTTATCCTAGCTCTTTTATCCCCATTACAATAAGCATTAATCATATTTTGCCAACTTTTAATCTCCGCTACTGAAATTCTAATCGGTATTATTCTGAACAAAAAATTAACCTTAGGTAAAATCTTCATTTTAATAACCGCTATTCTACCAAACCAGGAATGTTTTAATTTTCTATATATCTGTAATTTCTCCCCTACCTCTTTTCTTAACCTTACAAAATTAAGTTCCTCTATTCTTTCTAAATCTTTATCTATATTAACTCCTAAATATCGTATTATATTTTTATGCCTTAATCCTAACTTAGCTTTACATTTCTCCATCTCTTCCTTGTTATAATTATACAACATCATTTCTGACTTCCCCCAATTAACTTGTAATCCCGTAATTTCCCCAAATTCTCTCAAATGCTTCTGAATCATCTCCCCACTTTCTAGGGGATCTTCTAGTGTCAATAATGTATCATCCGCAAACATATTCACTTTAATCTTGTGGCTTCTTCCTATCCCCTTTAATCTTCCATCTTCCCTTATTACATTTGCTAAAATTTCTATCACTATTGCAAATAAGATCGGTGAAAGCGGACATCCTTGCCTAGTTCCTCGAGCTAGTGTAATTTGTTGCGTTAACCCATCATTAACCATTATTTCCGCTTTATTATTTTTATACAACTGGTTAATCACTCCCATAAATTTATGTCCAAACCCAAATGTTTTTAATATAATTTTTAACGCTGGCCACTCCACGCAATCAAAGGCTTTGAATATATCCAATGCTAATAATCCTGCTTTTAAATTCCTTTTTTTTATAATATTAATTATATTTATAACTCTCCCAATTAAATTAGGCATTTTCCTACCAAAAATAAATCCACATTGATCTTTTTTGATATATTTAAAAATAAATGTACCCATTCTTTTTGCCATTATTGCTGTAAATATTTTTGCATCCTGGTTTATTAAAGATATTGGTCTATATGATGCTGGATCCGTCAAATCCTTACCTGGCTTCTGTATTAAGATAACCAAGGACTGATCCCACGATGGCGGAGTCATTCCTCCTTCTATTATATTATTATATAATTTTTTAAATCTTGGTATTAAGATATCCTTAAATATTTTATAAAATTCCGGCCCCAAACCATCAATCCCTGGAGATTTACCTCCTTTTAGTTTATCAACAATTCCCTCAATTTCTTTCTCAGTGACCAAGCCTTCCATACAATCTCTATCTTGCTCATCCAGTCTTATTTTCCAATTTCTTTCTACATATTCCTGAATCTTATCTTGTGATACCGCGTCTGATGTATATAATTCTTTGTAAAATTCCTGAAAAGTAATTAATTTATCTTTCATTAAATTACATATACTCCCTAACTTATCTCTTATTGTCCCTATCATATTCTTAGCCTTCTCTGACTGCGTGGATCTGGCCAGCATCTTTAAATTTCTATTATTATATTCAAAAAAATCTCTCTTTAAATATAACAAGTTCTTTTGAACTTGTTCTATATCTTCTTTCTCCAATTCCTTTTTTTTCTTGCTTGTATTTGGGCATATAACCGCTTATCTTTTGTCTCTCTTAATCTCTCCTCTAAAATCTTTATCTCTTCTTCAGCCTTTTTATAAAGTACTTCCTGTTGCTTTTTAAGTGTGGACATTTCCCTAATACAAATCCCTCTTATTACTGCTTTCATAGTATCCCATAATAACCCCTGCGATTTAACCTCTTTTTCATTTATCTGCCATATTTCCTGCATTTCCTTTTTTATTTTATCCACTGTATTTTTATTTTTAAAAATTCTTCCATCCAGTCTCCATCTCTTTGCTTGTTTATAATCCTTCTTCATTTTAATATCCATCATCATTAATGCATGGTCTGTGACCTTAATTACTCCAATATCGCAATCTATTAGTTTAGGTACCATATTCTTTGATATAAAAATAAAATCAATCCTTGAATAACTCTTAAATCTAGGTGAGTAGAAAGTATATTTTCTTTCTTCCCCTTTTAAAGCTCTCCATACATCCATTAATTCCTTCTGCTCCATTAATTTAGCTAACTCCGTCTTCCCCTCCCCTCTAACATCTCTTATAATGTTATCCCTATCTTTCCCTTTATCGAGTACCATATTAAAATCTCCTGCCATCACAATATTCTTTTTCCCCACTTCTCCCACCATATCGAATACTTCTTCAAAGAATTCAATTTGTTTCCCATTTGGAGCATAGACATTGATCAACACAAATTCCTCCTCTTCCATCGTGCAGTAGATTATAAGGATCCTTCCATTCTTATCTTTCTTTACACTTTGAATATTAATACCGCATTTCTTCGATATTATTATTGCCACACCTCTCGCTTTAGAAGTACCAAATGACTTTTCATATACTCCTACATCCCTCATTCGTAACTCATTAACCCCCTCCTTTATTTGATGAGTTTCCTGCAAAAAAATTATATCTATTTTTTCTCTTTTTAGCAACGTTTCTATTCTTCGCCTTTTAATAAGTGTTCCTAGCCCTTTAACATTTAAAGTTGCCATTCTTAATTTATTTTCCATTTCTTACTTTCACACATATCTTTAAATTGGTCTCGCTCAGTGATACACATACCCCCCCTCCCTTACCCTCCCCCCACATACTCCCCCATTTTTACCCCCTCCTCACCAGACATCTGGGCACTGGTCCCAATTATTTTTAGAACTCTTCAGGGGGGGGAACCCGGCCCAACCTCCAGAGCAGAGTCCAATCCTCCCCTCCTTTTTATTTATTTTTTCCTTCTAATCCCCTATCCTTGACTGGATCCTCCAACCGCGCCTTCTTCTTGCTCTATTTCTCCACCATCCTTGGCATCGATTATGCCCAGCTTCTCCAACAGCTCCATTCCTTGTTCCCACGATGTTATTCTTTCTTGCTTCCCTTTCCACATAAATCTCAAAAACACTGGATATCCCCAGCTGTAAGTTATCGATTTCATCCTCAATACTGCTGTGCACATTTTGACGCTCTTCCTCCATTGCACGGTCTGAGGCGAGAGATCCTGGTATATTTGAACTGCTGTCGCTTGAATCATTGGTTGACCTTGTCGTCTAATTGCTTGCATAAGCTTTTCTTTTTTATAATAATTAGCAAATTTGACAATTATGTCCCTTGGGAGCAAACCTTTCCGCTTATACCAACTCTATGAACTCTCTCAAAATCCAGCAACTCCCAAGTCTCGTTTGGAACCTGAAGTCTTATCCACGTCAAAATTGTATCTCTTAAATCTTTTGGAGTCTCTCCTTCTTGTTCCCCATAATCTCTTATGCGAATGTTTGCACGTCGATCTCGATCCTCAATGGTGATTAAGCGTAAGTCATGTTGAGATAGCTGCTCTTCCTGCTTCTTGCAAACTCCAGTCAAAGCTTTAGTCTCTGTCTGCAGCACCTCCACATCCTTCACCACTTGCTTTAAACCCGCCATTAACTCAGTTTGTGTATCATTAATACGTTTTGCTAACCTTTCCTCGAGATCCACCAACTCAAGCCTGATCATTTTTTTAATATCTTCCTTTAGTTCATACATTGGGTCTGGCTGACCTCCTCTGGCGGTCTTTGGAATTACAGCTGGCTCTGCTGTGTGTGACGCAGAGCTTTATACAGGGGACGTCTTCTTGCTAGTCAGCTTATCTGGCATGCTTTGAATGTCAGAATGTGTCAATCTCTGCCAAGTTCTGTCCGATCCACGCTCTTTTGAGGGTCTAACCCAGGCGGGGGTAGGAATAGGGGGCCTCTTCTCGCGTCTCCCCTTTTTCATAAATTAATACCCCCCCCCCCATCTGCCTGGTGACTCCTTCTTGCTCTTGCCACAGCCAGCCAGCACTAACTTCGGATTTTACTGGGGATTAACGTTTCTCCCCTTCACTATATTCACATATATTTTATCCCGTCTCTCTCCCAGTATGCTGTCAGCCAGCCAGCCCTCCTTGTATCTTCAATTATAAGTCCATAAATTACCTCAGTAATGGCGGCTCCTCTTCTTTATCCTCAGCTCATTTGGTTTCGATTTTAAAGCCAGGAAGGTGGTGCCGCATTCCAGCTCTCCGTCAAGCAATTTATCACTTCCAGTCAATATATCATGCCTTTTATTACTCTCCAAACACTCCACGATAAGGAATTAGTGCTTAATTCAAAGCTTTTTTAAGGAGCTCAGAAGATTTATGACTTCACTCCATCCCGATCCGGCCACGCCCCTCCTATTTCCTTGATAGTTTTAAAAGCTATATCTCCCCAGCTGTATAATAAGTAGACATCTGGATATATATTAAAGTTAATTGTGTGTCGGTTATTGGCAATTTCCCCACTTACTTATACTTTCGATTTGTAGTAGCTGGTGTCTGTCCTTGCATCTGCTCACTTAATTGCAAGCCTCCTTCACAACTCCTTTACAGCTCAGTTGCTATTCTGAGCCTCTTGTTGCGTCAGTAAACCTTCCAATGGCCAAAACGAGAGCTTGACTCCCTTCACACCAGTCCAACTTCTAATCACTCCTCAGCCTTGAGATGGTTTTATTGTTCTGCCAGTTCCACAAACTCTTACACAAAAAATCCTGAAGCTATAACTAAAAATTTAACGAGGTTTTTGGTAGTTTCAGAGAGAACTCTGCTAGATCTCTGCCTCAATTGCCATCTTGGCTCCACCTTATTGAGTAGATGGTAGATGTCCCTTCCCCTCCTGGCAAAAGCTGAAATTTCAACAATCTCATATCACCTTTGAACATAACCAAGGTTTTGTGCTAGTTTCATCCTCTTTTGTCCACAAATCTCCAGTTCTGCCAACCCAATCAAGTAAGGGACACACCTAGATACCCTCGAGGGGAACCCTGACAAATATTTTGCAATGTTTTGGGATAAACTTTTCTCAAACATGAATAACATGATAAATGATTTAAGACTGTGTAGAAAATAAATATTTATGTTAACATGGAATAAATCTATAAAAAAAAATCTAGTAATTTACAAACTGGAGTAAAGGTAAGTCTCCTGGAAACTGCTATGTTTTACATTTGACAATTAGTTGAAAACATTATCTTCTCAGTCAACTGAAATTTATAATGGTCCACCTCAGAAGAATGCAGGTACATAAATTCCTTGTTCATATGTGGCAAATAATTGCTTTGCTTTTATTAGATAATGATTTCTTGTATGTCAGATAACTGTACTCTTCCCATGTGTCACTGTCTCTACGGCAATGTGCCACATCATGCCCTATGGCATTCACACTGAGAGATGTGCCACCCAAGAATTCAACAGCTCCTTGAAAAGTATAATTCACCTCACCTACTCTGTGCAATTGTATGCTTTTCAGCATCTGATTCAGTTGGTTACTTGCAACTGCTGCCCCTGTTTGTGTTTTCATGGTATTATTCTCAATATCACAAGTCCGTCTAAGAAGACTTTTAAAACAGTTCAGCACCTATTGTGCAGGGAAAAAATGATCTAGTCATTAACAATGACAAATCAAAACTTGTAGTTTTTGGTAAAAAGAAAAAAATCACATAAATGGTGCATGAACTCTAAAGAGATAAAACAGGTAAAATCTTATTGCTTACCTTGGTATAATTTTTTCGGCCTTGGGCTATTAGGCCTTACAAATAAAGAAAAATGAAGTAAAATCTATTGTCTGTTTGCAATCTTTGAATAGGCTATTCAGTGATAGATACCCTGGCTCACTACATCAAATCATAAATATTTTTGAAAGCAAAGGTGACACCAATGCTAATCTACGGTACAGAAATTTGGGGTTTTACAGTGAAGGAATGAAGACACACACACCGAGATGTTCTTGGCAGGAAGCAACTTTACTGTCTGTCAGCTTGGTTTATATAGATCTTTTACAATGCTGTTTGTCAAGACACAGCAGCTTTCCACACAGTATAACACACACACATAATAGCTTGTCATAGAGAAGAACAATGAACCTCAGAATAAGACTGCTACATCATTACTGCAACATTTGTTCCTAGCCTGATGCTGGCAAGCTAAGGCTAGAATAGCCTGGATGTGCTAGGACATTTTGCATGTAGCGGGGAAAGAGATAGCAGATAGAAAAATCTAGGTGAGAGAAGGCACCAGGGTTTTCCCTACAGTACTTTTTCTCAAGATAGCTCCTTCATCTGATCTCTTCTTTATTCTGTTTTTATTTTTGAAGTTAATAAGGAGGTGGTTTGTGTGTGGAATATGAAGTACAGGTAAAGCAATCTTTTACCATTTTTAACAGCGAAGGGATACATTGAGCAAAACAACATACGGATGTTAAGATAGCTAGTCCACAAATGACATAGAAAAATAGCTGTCTGAGATATGCAAAATTAGGAAGCCAGTCTGTTAACCAAGAAAACACAGAGAATTGTGTATGAACATTGTTTTGAATAAAACATGCTAAATTAGACAAATGATCTTCGATAGTTTGATTTAAGTCATGATAATGTACTTCACAACCGGCAGGGCTCACTAATTTACAGAACCCTCCAGTTTTTGCTAACAGATAGTCTATTGCAAACCGATTTTGCATTTGATCTTGATGGAGCTCATTAATTTCACGTTGTAGATCACGAACAATATCACCAGTAGCATTAACAGTTTTTTCTAAACGACATGTTGATCCAAGGATAGAGCGTCTATTTTCTTGTGCAATGATTCCAGGATAGGATCCTAAGGATAAGAGGCTGGTGATAGCTCCTAGAATAGCTCGAGGCCCATCAGACAAATCAGACAGTTGGGTATCGATAATAACTGTATCTGAACAATGAGGTCCCAAAGGGCCACTCTGAATGGCCCGAGCTATCCTTGTAGCTACTGAATATACAACTTGTACAGGTAGTGTAAGGTAACCTAAAGCAGCACATTGGTATGCGCCTGGGTGATAATTAGTAGCTGTGTTATTGAAGAAAAACCATAAATTAGGGTCTTGGATTTGCCAACCACTACAAATACTACCGGTCATAGCTGTATAATTTGGTTGAAACATAGGGAAAGTTGTATAAATGTCATTAAGGGTGGAGGACTGATCCCAGTCTGTATCATTAAAGGGATAGGAAGCGTTATAATTGCCCCATAACCAAAAATTTTCAGTGCAAGCAGTGTAATTACCTACGGTAGCAAGGATTTTAACAGCTTTATGCCAGTCATGCCACTTCATATTCCAAATGCCCGTGGCATGACAGTAAAAGCACATAGCTGGAGTGATTTTAGTCACTCGCAAATATCGCCAGTTGGATAGGTTTAAGCTTTCTGGGTTAGTAAACAGTGTTGATTGATGAATATTCTGCAGGTGAGAGACTACAATGTCAGGGGTGATAAAGGCTGTAGGGATGAAAGCTACTTGGCTGGCAGTGAAGGGGTGTTCATAATACAAGGTAGCATTGTGACCATGAACATTAAACATATATTGCGCATGTCTAATCCAAATGTTAGCATCAGGTACTAGAGAAACTGAAGGTATTGGAGCAGCAGTGCTTAAATCAAATAATACTGAGATTAAACATAATATCATCATAGAGTTAGCAGTAATTACAGCAAATACAGCGGTAACTAAATTTTCAGGAGTTTCAGGCAGCTCTTGTTGTCGGAGACATCTCTGAGCTGTAAAAATTGTCTGTTTAACTGCTCTCCACGTTATCTTCGATACTGGGACTTTCGGGACCAACGGTTGTTGTGGAGCAGTCCGGTGAAGCTGAGGATTGAAGTTCGGAATTGGATTGGAAGGGACTTGATGCCACGACATTAGAGTGATAAGGCTTGACACACTTGGCAGGAATCCAAACAGGACCGTCACTGGTGGACACAGCAGCGTAACCACGACCCCAGGTGATGAGAGGAACCGGGCCTTTACACTGTGGATCAGGAAGTTGACGGTATAAGACCTGTGGGCGTGGAAGGTTAGGGAGACAGCCAAAATGACGTTGCACGGGAGACAGGTTATCAATTCCAAGGGTTAAATGATTCCAGATAAAGAGGACTACAGCTAAATGGGTTTGAATATTTCTGTAATGGGGAAGAACAGCAGCTTGTTTTACACGCTTGTTAAGGAGTTCTTTGAGAGTGCGATTAGCCCTCTCAACAATGGCTTGTCCTTGGGAGTTGTAAGGAATGCCATGAGTGAGAACAATATCCCATTGAGAGCAGAAATCTTCTAGTGCTTTGGAAACATAAGCCGGTGCGTTATCTGTTTTTAGTTTTTGAGGCTTGCCTAAGATGGAGATGGCTGCTAACAAATGTGCTGTTACAGCAGGGGTGTTTTCGTGTCTCTGTGCGGTTACATGAAGGTAATGCGAGTATGTGTCAATACTAACATGAAGCAAAGAATAAGGTTTGAAGGGGGGGAAGTGCGTGACGTCCATTTGCCATAGACAGTTAGCTTTTTCTCCTCTGGGGTTTACCCCCATAGACGGAGAGGAATGATGAAGGGAGCAATGTGAGCAATTTCGAACAATTGCTTGTGTCTTTGTCAGTGGGAGAGAAAATTGGCGTGCTAAGGATTTAGCAGATTGGTGAAAAAAGGAATGACTCTGGAAGGGATCTGAGAATAAGGAATTTGCTGCTGGACACCGTAAGGCAGCATCAGCTTGAGCATTGCCAAGACTCAATGGTCCTGGCAAAGGGGTGTGGCTGCAAATATGTGCTACGAAAAAAGGGATAGTGCGTTGTGACAAAACATTTTGCAAAGTTAAGAACAATGCCATTAGATTGTGATCAATTTGAGCAGTCAGCAAAGAATCAGCTAAATGAAAAATAATATGATAGACAATTAAATTGAAGGGCTGTTGTGCAAAATGCTGAAAAGCAAGTATTACTGCAGCTATTTCAGCTCTCTGTGCAGAAACCTGAATGGGGGTATAGAAAAATCGCCAGGTTTTAGTAGTGGCATCTATATAAGTAAGGACACCCCTTTTTGGGGAGCCATCAGTGAATGCTGTGGGGGCTCCTTGTAAGGGGGCTGCAACTGCAACTGACTGTGCCTGTAGCTTAATGGTCAAGGTTAAAGTGATGCGTGGATCTTTTGGCATGTTAAATGACAGAGGACCCACATGATTAGAAAAAGCAAATTGGTAACTATCTGAAGTAGTCATTAGGTGAATATGTTCTGCTTTTGTAATAGGTAAGTGAACAGTGAGCACATCTTGGCCTAGAAGCTGCAAAGCTCTGTTACGACATTTAATGAGGAGATCTGCATAGGCCTGTACCAGTGGGTAAATATTGCGTGGTGGAGTAGCAGACAATACTAACCATTCACAAATATAAATAGACTTGTCATCTTTTGGCACAAAAAGCAAAGCAGTGGGTGAGTGAGGCGTTGATAACAGGGCAACAGAAAGGCCTGGACATGAGGAAGGAATGCGATCAACGAACTGCTGCTGCAGCAATTCAAGGATATGCTGCAGATTTCGCTAATGGTCATGATCTAATTCTACAAGATCAGAGGGATGCATTTTATTGCGTAGTAGTTGAAACAAAGGAGACAAAATTGAAGTGGGGAGTTTGAAATATGGACGAACCCAGTTAATGGTTCCCAAAAGTTGTTGGAATTCTACAAGCGAATATGAGGGTTTGACAACTATCTGAGGTATCACAGGAATAGCAGCATGTGCTAACAGCCTGTGACCCAAATACAAATAGGGAAAGGAACGCTGCATTTTTTCTGGAGCTATGTAGAGTCCACTTAGAGCCAGAGTAAGTTGCAAAAACTCTAAGTGTGCTGCTGTCAGATAGGGGGATGCTATCAAAATGTCATCCATGTAGTGATAAACTAAGACCCTGGGGTACTCTTGACGAAAGGATGTGAGTGCTTGTTGTACAAATAATTGACACAAGGTGGGACTATTGAGCATACCTTGTGGTAGGACGACCCAATGATACCTCTGGGTAGCTGAGAATGATTAAGAACAGGTACTGTGAAAGCAAACCGTTCTTTATCGAGGGGGGGGGGTGTAAAGCAATTGTGAAAAAACAATCTTTCAAATCAACAATGAGAATTTGATAATCATGTGGAATCATGTTAGGATTGGGTGTTCCACACTGAAGCGCTCCCATTGGCTGAATGCATTTATTAATTTCACGTAAATCATGAAGGAAGCGCCATTTCCCCGATTTCTTTTTAATTACAAACACAGGAGTGTTCCATGGGCTTGTGGAAGGCTCAATGTGCCCATCACGCAGTTGTTCAGCAACTAAAGTGTGAAGGGCATGGAGTTTCTCAGAAGGCAATGGCCACTGATCAATCCATACAGGAGTGTCATTAGTCCATTTTAAAGGCAATGTAGTTGGGACAAGGTCATTGAGCATTGGATTTGATTTAGACATCTAGGACAAGTGTTGCACTTACCTGTTCCAGTAAATCACGACCCCAGATGTTCAAAGGGAGAGGCAAGACAAAAGGTTTTACACTAGCAACCTGAATAGGACGATGAGGCGATTTAACAGCAAGCCATCTGGAGCTCTGCTGCGCAGTTTGTGGACCACCAATGCCCCACAGCTGCTGCACAGGCTGAAGGGGCCACTGTGATGGCCACTCGGAGCATCTAAGTACGGTCACATCCGCGCCGGTATCAATGAGACCTGTAAATAATGTGTTATTGACAATGAAAGTGCAAAGCGGCCGCTGTCGGCCAATTGATTGCTCTAAGTAAGATATGCAGGGAAAATCAGTTGAACCAAAACCTGCATTTCCTCGGACTGCAGGCGAGGCATGAGGAACAGAATAAGGCAATAAAATCAATTGTGCAATTGAGGAAGAGCGAGGGAGTGTCTGGGGAAGAGAGGTCCAGACTTGGAGCTTGATGACACCTGTGTAGTCAGAGTCAACTACACCTGGGACAATGAAAAAGGCTTTTTTGCTGGCAGAAGAGCGAGGAAGGATTAAACCAAACAGCCCATCAGGCAGTGGGCCTGTCACTTGAGTAGGGATAAGAAGCACTTCTAAAGAAAATTTCGTGTCTTCAGTAGTGATTAAGTCAAGCCCAGCGCTACCGACTGTGGCAGCTGTGAGCTTCGAGACAGGTACGGATTTGAGGGCTGAGGAGGAGGAAGAGGCTGGGAGTTGTTGTCTGGAGGAGGGATGGTGAGAGGGTACGCTCTCTTTTGGCCTGGGGCTGAGGGCACGCCCGGTTTGGAGTTTCCCGAGTGGCATTGGTTTGCCCAATGATACCCTTTCTTGCAAATTGGACACTTGGTAGATGGTTTCTTAGTTGACTGTGGATTGGAACGACACTCATGTCGAAAATGTCCTTGCTTGCCACAATTGTAACATTTTCCCACTTTTTTGTTGCCTCGTGTTAAGGCTTGTGCAAGCAAGTTCATTTTGTAATTTTGTGTGCCAATGTCTTGGTAGGTACGGAGCATGTCAGCTAAGGAGACATTAGCAGCTGAAAGGGGTTGCAATGCTTGCTGGCAATCTTTGTTAGCGTTATCTTTAGCTAAGCGCATGAGCAATTCTGTGGCAGCGTCCACATTGTCTACTTGTTGTGTAATAGCAGACTGCAAACGGTTAATGAAATCAGCATAGGGCTCAGTAGCTCCTTGCCGGATGTTAGCAAAGCTTCTGCGAGGTTGGCCAGAAGCTGGAACTTTTTTGAAGGCTATTACTGCGCACAGACTAGCAGCGTGTAATGTAGCCTGTGGCAGTACACTCTGAATTTGTACAGTAGCAAACTGCCCTTCACCAATTAGTTGTTCAACAATTACAGCACCACCAGCAGCTCGGGCATGTGCCTCAGCATGCCGTCTCAACTCACTGCTCCACATTACAAACTGAGAGGTATTTAGCAGCATGCGCATAATATCCTTCCAATCATTTGGAATCATAGTATATGCACTAGAAATACCTTCTATCATTCCAATTACATAATTACTGGTGATTCCCATATCTTGAATGGCTCTACGAATTTCACGCAAGACTGGGTATGGTAGTGCTTCCCAAGTAGCCATTTCTTGGCCCTGGGCATTTTGAGTGTATGTTACAGGGCAGACTGCAAGCAAGTCTCCCAACTCTTCTCCAGTCAGAGTAGGATCTTGCTTACACTTCTGCACCATGCGCTGAAACCCAGACATGGGCTTAGAATCAAAAGCTGCAGAAGCTGAAGCAGGAGGAGGGGGGTCATTGGGAGCTGAAGGGTGAGTTAGTGAAGCAGGGGATTGAAGGGTAGGTGTGTGTGTGTGAGAACCAGGAGAAGGATGTGCAGGTAAAACAGTTTTGGACCCGTAGAGGTCGACTGCGTGAAGGCATAAATGCCACACATGTAAAATTTCAACAGGAGCCCGAGGCTCTGTGTGAAGCAGTCGCCCTATACGTTCCCAATCGCTTAAAACCAAAGATCCATTTTCTGGGTACCATGGACATTGTTCCTGAAGTGTACGGACCAGCCGTGTGATTACAGAAGGAGGAACGCTGTGCCCAATTCTCTTTAGCAAGAATGCTAATTCGTCTGCGTGTCTCTGCTGTGCCACTGACAGCGAGACGCCCATACTCACCGGGGTCCCGAAGGATGAGAGGTGCACCTGAAGCTCGTGCCGAGCGTAGTGAGTGGGCGGAGAAGTCCCTGTTCGGGCGCCAGATGAAGGAATGAAGACACACACACCGAGATGTTCTTGGCAGGAAGCAACTTTACTGTCTGTCAGCTTGGTTTATATAGATCTTTTACAATGCTGTTTGTCAAGACACAGCAGCTTTCCACACAGTATAACACACACACATAATAGCTTGTCATAGAGAAGAACAATGAACCTCAGAATAAGACTGCTACATCATTACTGCAACATTTGTTCCTAGCCTGATGCTGGCAAGCTAAGGCTAGAATAGCCTGGATGTGCTAGGACATTTTGCATGTAGCGGGGAAAGAGATAGCAGATAGAAAAATCTAGGTGAGAGAAGGCACCAGGGTTTTCCCTACAGTACTTTTTCTCAAGATAGCTCCTTCATTACAGATCTTTCAAAAACTGAAAACATTCAATGCCACTTTATGTGTATGATTTAGAGGCATGATTTAGGGGTACTCACCTCAGTTGTTTAATCCACGCACCTCAAGCGGCTGAATTCGGACAACACGTTAGTCAATTGACTAACTTTTAAACAACTCGCGAGTTGTTTAACTCAGTTGTTTAAAACTCCAACTTAACCAACCGTGGGTTGTTTATCCGTTGTGTGGCTGAATTCGGACGACACGTTGAGCTAACCAACTGACGGTTGTTTAACTTAACAACTGTTGCTTAACGTGTTGTCCGAATTGAGCCATAGTGTATTTGTGGAGACCCAGTTTTGGAGGCTTTGGCCCATTACATGCTTGAACGTCACCTGATTCTGTAAAGTCTGTAAAGTGCCATAGTAAGTGGGAGACCTGAACATGTAAAATTGCACCTTGCTAAGATTTTAACTCCCACTTTTAGTCTTTTAGTTGTAATGTTTTATAGTTGTTTAAGCAAAATTTTGTTCAATTTTATTCAGTTTTTAATGTTTTATGTGCTGATTTTAAATTTTTGAACTCTGCCCCAAACATGTAAGACTCCTACTGTTTTAATTCAGGTTTTGTCTTGCAATGGTCCTTGGACCCAAGCAATAAAATATGTGTGTATATAATTTGCCTCTAACCCATGGCCATCCACCTTCAATGCCCCACAGCAATGAAGGCCTGGGCTGTCCTAGCTTTCTTTAGGCTGGGCAGGGGAGGAGAGAGGGGGGTCCCCTCGGAATTGCAAATACCAAGGATTCACCTGCGTGGATCCTAAAGAGCTTTGACTCGTTGGGCGATCAGTAGAGGAGGCAGCGCGTCTGGCACGGCTCTATTGCTTAGCTGGGCAAGGGACGCGGCGGAAGGAGGGGGCTGCTGGGGGGGCTGCTCGGGGGGGGGGGCGGGGGGCGTTGCTCATGGCTGCTGCTGCTGCTGCAACCCGCCAGGATTTCCTCGTACGTCGCCAGAACAGGAAAACGGCCCGACTCGCTCTTCCTTCCTCCGCCCTCAACCTGGCGAGGAAGCAGTACGTGCAGCGATCCCGGCTTGTGGATCCCGGCTGCCAGTCAGGCGATGCGTGTCCCTGCGGGATGCTCGGTGGGCGGCGGTGCAGCCGCGGGTGCTGCAAGGTCTGAGCCGTCGCCTCGACGAGCAGCAGCAGAGGGAGCGGCCCCAGCCCGGAAGAGGAAGGCTGGAGCCGCGGCACGAGGAAGGGCAGCCGCCGCCGTCGGCCCTGAGACGCGGAGCTGCGAGCGCTGCGCCGCCTTGCCCCGCCGCACGCCAGCCGAGGCCGGACGTCTCTGGCCAGCAGGCAGGTGGGTCGCGCGGCTTCGGAGGGCTCCAGCGGGCGCGCGCCCTTGCACGGCATCCTCCCCCCCCCCCCCCCGCCGCCTCTGGCCTCGCGCCCCTCTTGCCCCCCCTCGCCGCCGCCGCCTTTCCCTGCGCTTCTCTGTGGGGCTTCCCTCCTCCTCTGGCCTCGAGAGTTGGGGGGAGGCCGGACGTCGGGGGTCCCTGTGAACGAGCGGGGTGATGACTTGCCCTCACCGGGTGTAGGCAGCGAGGACCGAGCGCGTGGCTGCGCTCGCGGGGCCGGAGGAAGAAGGGCATCGCTCCCGCTGGAGTCACAGCGGCCGCAATGGGCGCACCGTGAGACCCTCCTCCCCCCTTCTGGCAATGGCACCTGGAGGGAGGGGGGACTGGAGCGGGACTTGCGGGGACCTTTCCTTCCTCTCCCCCCCCCCCCCCCCCCCAAGCCCTGTGGAACAGTTTCCTCGGATGTTATGATCTGGAGATCTCGAAGGTTGCCCGCAATTCTGTGCCTATTTGCTTGGTCTTCATAAAGGTGTTGCCTGAGCGTGGCTTTTGATTTCCCCCCCAGAGACTAGCATGGCTTTCTTTGTTTTAATGTTTGCATGTTGTGCCAGTAGCTGATCTTCATTGGAGACAATGCTGTATTATTTGCAGGTAAGTTCTTAACAAGTTCTACGCTTGCATCTTAATATTTCCAGTATTGTTTGAACTGGCTTTAATTCTACTGCATATTCGTTTTTATTATTACTTTGCAATTTTAAACTATATTTGAACAATCGTTTTTATTTTTATTCATAGTTTTGTAAGCTTCCCTGAGAATAATAGCACATGATGGCAGGATATCAATCTTCTAATAAAGGAAGCAATTCCAAAAAATTAATAAAGAAATCCTGGGCAACACTTTGCTTGTTCAGTGTCTTAATTGCTTTTTAAAGGGAGATTATTATTCTATTGTTTACAAAATTGCCCCTGGAGAAGTTTTCTAGAGAACAGGAAGTAATTCTTCAAATCCTTATTTCTCAGAGTTGCTTCACATCCATCTGATGGCATATTTCCCTTTGGGTAAAGATGAAAGTAACATTTTAATTGTGCTGGAAGCAGTCTAGTGTGCACATTCCAGAATGTGTCCTGGGTGTATCAAATGTGTGATCAAATCACCTCCTTTGTAATCCAAAAGGTGAAGATTGAAGTTATACTTTCACAATTAGTTTGTTACAATCTGAAAATGATGAATTGCTGCAAAATAGGCCTCATGATTTCCGTGCATGACAGTTTCCCTTGTTGTACAGGTTTTTTTTTTAAAAAAAAAATCTGTTTATGGAACACATCATACCAGAGCACCTGCTAAGTTTATCATGAAACTCAGAAGTGTTCAGGAAGTAAAGTATATATTTTAAATAAAACATCTGATGTAATACACAAAGTCTCCTTTGGATATTCATTTTTCATTTACCGGCTTCCTCATTTAATGTGCTGCCATTTGAAGAATAATGTAAGCCATTAATGTCTCCACGTTCAAATCAAGTATGTATTTTGTATATACTGTGGCTATAAAAGGGGAAATATGCATTTACCAGAGATAGTGTGAACTGAATGATTTCATGTGTAAGAGACTAATTGTGTGGTGTGGTGTGAATGGTTGGGTGCTGTATCCTCTGTGTATGGGGTAAAGGAGAAGGTTATCTTTTCAGAATTGTGCCTTATGAAGCCTGAAATGTTGGGTCTCCAGAATAGATTTCGGAAAACAATAATATAATTTTAAAATGTCAGTGAATTCTAGATATAAAAATCCAACCCTTCTGGGTTTTGGGGGCCTACTGGAAAATATCTTTTCCAACAGGTAGGTAATCTTGTCCTTTGTACGAAGACTTGTTTTTTGTACATCACCTAGAATTTTTTTAAGGTGTACACTGTAGCAAGGCTGTTTTGACAGCCTTGCACCATTGAGAGGGAATAATAAATGGGGTGTAGGTTACCCGCCTAGCTAGGGTATCCCCATGACCTGAACCTTGGGAGTGCCCTGATAGGAATCCTCATTTGTCCAAGGTGCCACCCTCTTTTCTTGTTCAAATCGTGGTAACCAGTTTCATTATGGCGGCTGTCAAAAATAAAAGCAGTTACTCTCTTTGGCGTAGAGAAATTGGGTGGCACGCACTCTTCCATGAAAAGGAGGTGGGTAGGGGTGGCAGTTTAAATCCCTGGAGTTCTTGGCTAACTTTGAGAGGTGGGGAAAGTGCGCAAGACTGCCACTTTAGCCAAGTGCCCCCCCCAATAATAATAATAATAATAATAATAATAATAATACATTTATTTCTAACCCACCTCTCCCTCCAGATCGAGGCGGGGAACAACAACAAATATAAATACAAAGACCATAAAATAGATAAAACATTAAAAACATTGGGATGTCCCCTTCTAGTCCATCCCACCTTGAGTCAGCAGGAACCCATTTTCATGGAAAAGTCCATCCTGACCCCTTTTCACTAGTATGCTATTAGCCCCATGGGAGTTTGACAATGGTCAAAGGAGCTGTCAAAACTCTGGTGCGACTAGTAGAAATGGGGGGAAGGGAAATGAGTGGATCTGCTTGGAAAAAGCTCTCTATGATAAGGAGGAACCAATTAAAAGGGGGGGAAGAAAAGAAAAAAGGGGCTATTTCTGCACATCAAATGGGGCTGGGAAAATTCAGTCCCCCCCACCCTGTTTTTGTATCAGAAAAAAAAGGAAAGGAAAGAAAGAGGGGAGGGGGAGAGAGAGAGAATGCTCCAACCATGATTGGTTGTCAAAAGAAGAGCTGTCAGTCTCCAGCTTGGCTAGTGGAAAGTAGGGTGGGGGGAAGGGGGAAACAAGTGGATATAGTTGAAAAAGACTCTTATATGTTTGCTTATTCTATGACAAAGAGTCTTTTTCAACTATATCCACTTATTTCCCCCTTTCCCCTTCCCTCCCACCCCACTTTCCACTAGCCAAGCTGGAGTCTGACAGCTCTTCTTTTGACAACCAATCGTGTGGGGTGGGTGGGGGGGGTGTATATATATATATATATCTGAAGCACACATAGGGCTGGGAAAATACAAAAATAATATCCCAGCCCCATTTTGGTGCAAAACAATTAAAAAGAAATAACAAAAAAAAGAGGGCTCCAACTGCTATCGAGGCCATGGTCGGAGTGGGGCTGGAGAGGCTGGCGGGATTGGGGTCAGTGACAACCCCTCCGAAGTTCTATTTATGGACACTTTGGAGGGGATGCCACTGGCAAGGGGCAAAAGGCACTGGAGGGGAAAAAGGGCTCTGAGATCACAATCAAAGTGGGGACAGGGGGCTTTGGAGGCAGACAAGATGGATTCTGCTGTCAAGTCCCTTGGAATGCCAGGCAGGGCCTGCTGGAGGACTGAGGGGGAAGTGGGGGGGATAAGTTGTGCACGGTGGGTGGTGAGCCTCATTGTCTGTCAGGCGCACCACCCACGCACTGTGGGTTGTTTGCAAAATGATAGCTGTGTGTTTAGTATGTTCATGGTTTAGTGTGTCGTAAGAACACGCCCAGTGTGACAAAGTTATAGAGAGACTGTAAGCATAGATTTAGCATATTTATAGTGAGATGCAATTGTAACTACATTTAAGAATCTAATATAAATTAACCCCCCCCAATCATCCACCCTATTTTTCTCCCCCTCTTTCCCACTGCTCAGATCTTTCCTGCTAAGCAGTGGTGGGGGCAAAGACATCACACAGGCTCAGGGGCTTTAAACCCCTCTCTCTTCACAGTAGTTCCTGCTTGCCAGTGCTGCTAAACTGATTAGTGGCAAACAGCTGAGCAGAAAAGCAGATCATGGTTGTATATGGGTGGATGAGTATGAATCGGACAGATAGAAAAATGGGGAGATAACCCACTTTTTGGTTCTGGCCCCATTCCAGCCATTATCACTTTTGTATGTGTCCCTTGACCACTTTTTCCAGTGTGAACGCTGCTGCCCCTGTGAGGAAAATTTTCCCCAACTCCTGCTTTGATTTTTTTACCCCTATTAAAATGTAGGATTCTTGGCTATTCTTCCTGCTATAAATAAAGGTTGCCTGCCTGCAAATCTAATCTTGTTTTTGGTTGACTACTGAAGTGGATACTGTGATAAAAACTTCTATTTAAGCTATCTTAATTGAAGAGAATCTGATTGATTCAACAATTGATCATCCTGTTTGCTCTTAACCAAATAGTTTATGGCTCCAGCCCATTAACCCCTCAAATGAGAAATGGAGTAGTAAGAAAGTTTGCAGTTTAATCAGTTTTTATATTCTTGTATTGAATGTGTCATTTTGATGTTCATGTTTTTTATATTTTGTGTGTTTATTGGAAGCCATTTTTAAAATATTTTAATTAAAATGCAGGATATAAAAACAAAACTAAATCAAATAAAAATTCTTCATTAATTGCAGTAAGATTTGATCTGAGGGAGATGAGTGAGAATGAATCAGGAAGTTGTTGCTTCAGTTCTTCTTTTGTTTCTCTCCCTCTTTAGAGCAATTTGCAATCCGTGGCAAGATGTCATTGGAAGAGAGCAGGAGGCCTTTCAAGGGGTCACTGAGAACTGAAGAGGGCTCCACTCGCGTCATCACTATTGTCTTTACTGCACTCCTAATAGATCTCTTGGGTTTCACCCTCATCCTGCCCCTCCTCCCTTCAATACTGGATCATTACAGCAAGAGTGGTGTAAGTTAGAGCTAAGCCATACTTATGGAAACTACTCTCACTCGTGAGTTGTGAACTCTACCAATAATATACAATGGTAAAGCTAATTTGTTTTGGATGTGAGATACTGGGGAAGGGAGCTCCCATTTGAGCACTTATGGCCAGTGGCTCTGTGCACTGGAATTCCTTGCACCCTCCTCTGCCTGGATAATTTGTAACGGAGAGCAGCATCAAAATTTATTCTCTTGTATACACATTTATATACAAACACACAGAGATGTGGGCAGGTTTTGGGAGATGCCCCACATTTCTCCAGCTCTGTGATTTGGAAGGAAGTACACACAATTTCCCTTCAACTGGAGGATATCTGGTATCTTCCCCTCTCTCCCTTATTTCTTTTGATGTGAAATTAGGAAATATTGGAAACATAGGGGAACATTGCTCTGCTTTGATCCCTTATAGATTTCTTCTGATTCCCTAATTTTATTGGGAAGCCTGTGTAATGTGTCCCCAGTCCTATTTCCCCATTTTGAAATTAAAGGAGGAGACACATTTCCTCTACCTGTTCGCAAACTCCCCATAGTTCTGTGCTTGACTATGCGCCAATGTAGCATTTACTAGTTTTTCAGTGAGGTTTAACTGGAGTGTACTTTTCTGAAGGTTTGATTTGCTCTATTCTCAGCTTTTGTTATTATTTAAATTGTTTTAAATATTTGTTTGGCACACCACCTTGAGAACTTAATGGCCTAAAAGAGGCTTAAACATATGTTAATAAATAAATTTATTTATCCGTTTTATTATAAGTATTTTTACTCCATTCCATACAACACTGCAGTGAGTTTTAATGGTGAGGACCTATTTAGGTGCTATTGTTACCTTAACAGTATGGCAATTTAAACTTAGAATTGTGATTTAATTTTGTTTTCCTCTTTTTGTTATACACCACCACGGGTGTTGGTGACAGTAGGAAGGCATTATAGAAAATACATACAAGTCTTTGTAATATTCCGTTTAGTGGATGTGAGGTGTAGGATAAGAAAAGAATGTGAAGAGTTCCTTCTATTGTGACATAGTTCAAATTTCTAATAAGGGGGGTGAGGCAGGGTGGGGTTAAGCTGTTCCCTTAGCTTGTCCGTACCAATAAGATACTAAGTAAGGTGATCCAAAGATTACAAATCTTGTTAAAACCTCATGATGGCAATGGGTATAGTCCTTCCTTAATATTATCTGTTAAAGTAAACATCTGTTAAAGTAGATGTCACACCAGCATAGAATCATAGAATAGTATAGTTGGAAGGGGCCTATAAGGCCATTGAGTCCAACCCCCATCTTGATGCCGGAATCCACCTCAAAGCATACCTGACAGGTGGCTGTCCAGCTACATCTTGAATGCCTCTAGTGTGGGAGAGCCCACAACCTCCCTAGATAATTGATTCCATTGTTGTACTGCTCTAACAGTCAGGAAGTTTTTCCTGATGTCCATCTGGAATCTGCCTTCCTGTAACTTGAGCCCATTATTCCATGTCCTGTAATCCAGGGTGATCGAGATGTGATCTTGTCCCTCTTCTGTGTGACAACCTTTCAAGTATTTGAAGAGTGTTATCATGTCTCCCCTTAGTCTTCTCTTCTCAAGGCTAAACATGCCCAGTTCTTTCAGTCTCTCCTCATAGGGCTTTGTTTCCAGACCTCTGATCACCAGTTTGTACTGCTTTTGCAGACCCTGTGGGAAATGTTTTGTGATCCATCTGGTCACAAGGAATCTTAGGGCTAAACTGCACACTCCATTAAATGTGTTCTGTGCAACTGATTCTCACCTGTTTTTAACCTTCCCACCCAGCTGCATGTGACTTATTTAACACAGCGGCCCTGTTCAGACAACATGCTAAGCCATGATGTTTAAGCCTTCTGAGCTAACCATGATGGCTTAGTGTGTCATCTGAATAGCGTTTTTCCTCACCATGGTGGCTACGTAACCACAGTTTAACAACCCTCACAAACCATGCTCTGCAAAAGGGTTAGCCCTAACCGTGGCTTAGCGTGTCATCTGAACAGGCCCCTTTGGTTAACCAAGCACTACTATAGAGCTTCTTGTCAAGAGCAGCTGAAAACGGTTCTCCTGGATCTCTATGGTCAAAATGTACAGTCTCACACTTGGCCATTAGCAGTGCTGTCCCTGTCAACAGAATCAGATTGTCCTGATTCAGGAAAACCGCCAAAAAAAAAAAAAGGCCAATAATGCTGTTTTTAGTTGTTGTTGTTTAAAAATTATTTTGCAGTTTTCCCAAAGGTCAAAAGGTTAAAGAATGGGGCTAATTTCCCAGATTTACAAAGCTATAATTTCTGCCTCATTAGCACCCTTAAACTCACTGAAGCCCGATGGGAAAAAGTTCTAGGAGAGGCAATTGATGAAACCCTGTGGAATTAAATCTGGAACAAAACACCCTTAAAAACAACTTCTGCACGAGTCCGAGAGAAAGCTCTCAAGGTTATCCAATGATGGTATATGTATCCACAACTTCTCAGTAAAATTAACAACACCCTTTCAGTATCTTGCCGGAGGAATTGTGGTAATAACATTGGTTCTTACATCCACATGTGGTGGGATTGCCCATTAGTCTCTACATTCTGGAAATAAATCTTTCATGAAGCTGAACTCATCACTAACCAAACTGTTCCGCTCAATCCTAAAATTGCCCTCCTATCAATATATGATGGAACTGCACTAGATCTTACCCAAAAGGGCCTCATAACTCACCTGATGACAGCGGCAAGACTCACTATAGCCAAATGCTGGAGATCCCTTGATGGAGATCTATTTGAAATCTGGCTGGCACAGTTTTGGGATTTCGCTCTTATGGGCAAATTAACAAATGAAACCCGCAACCGAAGAAGCAACACAACCACAACCACTTTGTATAAAAGTTGGTTTAATTTTATTTCTTATGTGGTTACTAAGGAACATGGATATTGACCTCCAGCCACACATGGTGATCTTTGGAACACTACTTTTATTTAACTGGCGGAAGACCCTTTTTACCCTTGCTACTGGAAACTTTGTTTTGTCCTTGCTGTTCTTATTTTTCAGTGATAGTCTCATGGCGGGGAGGGAGAGGGAACTATTGTTTATTTGTATTGTTTTACCTAAAATAACAACATATAATTTTTAGAAAAAGGTTAAAGAATAGCTGCTGCAGTGCTGGCCCTGTAATGACTGCCCACATCTGTAAACAGCACTGGCCTGTAATAGCTGCTGCTGGCAGTCTGGGCCACTGAGGATGCTGGGATGTGTGAGGGAGTGGCCAGAGGCCTGCAGGAGTCTGCCTGATGGTAGATGGTGAGGGAGTGGTTAGGTTAACCATGCTGTAGAGGGGGTGGTTAAGCGGTTGTCTGGCAGCGGCACACGTAGTATTAGCCACCATGCAGTGTGGTTAGCCTAACCACGTTTCCCCAAGTGTTGTCTGAACAGGGCCAACATGTAGCTTAGTCCTTAGCTATGGGGCAGTTGTAAGTTGGTTCCAGTACAGTATAGTGCTGATAGTGCTGTAGTAGTTGGCCTGGTTTCAGATGCTTCCATAGCCACCTATTCTTGGATAGTAACTTGTATTTAGGCTGTCTTGCAGCTTCAGTTTCTTGTTTGTTTAAAATGGAAGTAATATTACTCTGCACACATCAGCCTGGAAGGGAAGCTAATACCTCAATAAGCTTGCTAATCTTTAAAATGCTATTGTACATTATATTCTTTTGGTTCTAAACGGTTAACACAGCTACTCTTTGGGAATCTTGTTCTGAGGAATACTAATATTATGAATAATTAAAACCTAGCTTTTGAAAATAAGTCTTATGTGTTAAGTAAACTCGTTGAGAGAGTCCATTCAGGTGTACTATTCCTAGTTTTGAGTGTGGAAGCAGGAGAAACTTCAGAGTGCTGATGAGATTCAAAGGCCTGCTTTTGAAACTGTTCAGGATTAAACTGCAGAAGTACTTGAAAAATATTTGTTATGGTTTTGTTTTGCATTTCACATTTGGTAGGTACAGAAATATATCTACCTACCAAATAGTCCCACATAGCTGGAACAGGGAAATGCCTTTCCTGAAGAGCTCCCCTGAATTCATTCTACCTATGGGCATTGCTTTTCTTCTACAGGATGGTTTCTACATGACCTTGCAGCGTGGGGTGGACTGGTTCACTGAAGTGGCTGGTGTGCCGGCAGAAAGGAAGTACAACAACGTCTTATTTGGAGGTATGAAAAAAGCTTCAATATAGGACACTGTTTTAAGGGCAGTATAGCTAGGTTGGTTTGCACATTGGGAGGGACACAGAACCTTATACATCTGGTACTAAATGCATTTCATCCATCTGTGAGCGTCTACTGGTTTGCTGCATTGGCATCTCCTTCGCCTCTTCAGAGGAGGGTAGAGGTGAACTGGCTAGAGCGGGAGGCACCCACTTATGCCGTTAGATGCATGATGTTGTCAGCTCATGCACCAAGGCATGTCTACATGGGGAATTTACTTTGTCATGGTTGGAAATTTGCACACCTTTGTTTGCACAGTTCTCTATGTGTGTGTCATTAGTGGGGTGAATGGTGGGCATATTTTGGGGGCAGATCCCACCTCTATCACTGCTATGGGACTTCCCATTTTTCTTTCCTCTGGTCTTTGTTATCATGCAGGGAGCCCAAGGCGACAACAGATTGCCCAAAGCATATCTACATGGAAGTAAGTCATTCCCTGCAATGCACTTTACCAAGTATAAGCAGAGGGGTCAGGAGAATCCCTTTACCTGCTTGTTTTGCAATGTGCACATAACTGTAGTGCGTTTAAAGGGTGTTTGCCCCCAAAGGAGCCTTCTTCCTGTCAAGAAATGGTGGATAGAAGGATGTTGGCTTAACATATTTGGAAGTAACTCATTATCCCGTATTGTATTCGATTTAGCAGGCAAGTGGGAGGGGGTGGAAAAGCAGGTTGTTTTGAAACCTTCACTTTTTCATAAGAGTGAAGATATGAAGGGGTGCCAGTGGAGGTTGGTTGTGGTGGTGATCAGCAGAAGGGAAAGTTGCTGTATGAAAGAGTGGGCATGAGGGTAAAATATCTCATTGACTTCAAGTGCACTTTGGTGATGGGAGAAGAGAGGAGGTCAGGAGAATTTAAATTTCCGGACCAGGGCACGTGTGCAGAATTTGCCTGCTGGTTCCGCTTCTCCTCAGCTGTCTACTGCTCGACAGCCTTTCCCTCCTTGCCCACCCGTGTTCCCAACAGGTAGCTACTGATTGTGTGGAGCTGGCTCCATGGCGAAGGAGTGGGGGGTCATTGCCACATCATCATTGTCTCCCTTGACCCCAGCCAGCCTCTTGGCAGTCCCCTTTAGTGAGGGGAAATACTAACCAGAACGGGTGCTGAGGCTGTGATTTTAAAAGCTAATCGCCCCCATTGAGACATGGAAGAGAAATGCTAGCTAAAGAATGTTTACTCGCAAGTAACTCATCCTCCATTGCACAGGTGTGTATGCATGGAGCAAATCTCCACTCGTTCACTGCCTTGCACCTATGCAGTTGATGATGTTCATTTGTGTATTCTAATGCCATTGAAATAAGTGTCTTACTCAGAGCCTGGAATATGGACTTCCCAGAGTTGTGTGGAAGCAATTGTCCTTACAGATTATATGCAGATTAGTGAGAAAAAGTGTGTCAACCCTAATAATAGTTTAAGTTTGCACTGTGTGAAGAAGTCCTTCCTTTTATCTGGCCTGAATCTCATACCAATCAGCTTCATGGGAAGATGACCCCACTGGGTTCTAGTATTATGAGAGAGGGAGGAAAATGTCTTCCTATCCATATTCTCCACACCATGCATAATTTTGTACCCCTTTATCATGTCTCCCCTTAGCCTCTTTTTTTCCAAGATAAACAATCCCAGCTGTTGTAACTTTCCCTCACTGGAGAGTTGCTCCAGCCCCTTGATAATTTTAGTTGCCCTTTTCTGCACCTTTTACAGCTCTACAATAGCTTTTTTTAGGTCTGTGACCAGAACTGGACACACTATTTCAAGTGTGGTGACACCATAGTTTTGTATAAAGGCTGTATGATATTGGCAGTTTCATGCTCAATTCCTTTTCCAATTATGCCTAACAAGTAGTTTGCCTTTTTTTACAGCAGCTTGACATTTTCATTGAGCTGTCCACAACAACCCCAAGATTTCTTTCTTGGTTGGTCACTGCCAACTCAGATCCCATCAGATAATATTTTTGAAATTTGGATTTTTTTGCCCCAATGTGCATCACTTTCCACTTGCTTACATTGAACCACATTTGTCATTTAGATGCTCACTCTCCTAGCTTCGAGAGATCCTTTTGGAGCAACTCACAATCCCTTTTTGTTTTAACCATCCTAAATAATTTGGTGTCATTGGCAAACTTGTCCACTTCACTACTCACTCCGAATTCCAGATAATTTATGAACAAGTTGAAAAGCATTGCTCCCAATAGCAATGCTTTTGCTATTGGGAGCAACTTGGGCCCCAACTATTTACTTCCTTCCATTGGGATAGTTTACCATTTATTCTTACTCTCTGCTTTCTGTTCTTTAACCAGTTACTGATGCATAAGAGACCTTTTACTCTTATTCCATGACTGCTAAATTTGTTCAGGAGTCAGAATCAGGATCAGAAACTTTGAGTTTGGTTTTCACCATTTGGTTGTGTGGAAACAAATCATGCCGCAATCAAAAGACATCTCCAAGGATCTCAGAGAAACTTGCAATGCTTCTCATCATCTAGAAAAGGTTATAAAACCATTTCTAAGTATTTGTCATTCCATCCATCCACTGCAAGTCTACAAATGGAGAAAGTTCAGGACCACAGCCACCCTACCTAAGACTGATCAGCCTACCAAAATCTCTCCCAAGTACAAACCGGTGCATCATCCAGAAAGTCTAGAAGCAACCCAGAGTAACACTCCAGGATCTTCAGGCCACTCTCACCTTGGCTAATGTGAGTGTTCACGTCTCACTGATCAGGAAAAAAAGCTAAATAAGAATGGTGTTCATGGGAGGATAGCCAGGAGGAAACTGCTGCTGTCTAAAAAGAAGATTGCTGCCAAAGATCATATAGATGATTCCCCAGGACTTCTGGAACAAGTCAAAAGTAGAACTTTTTGGCCTCAATGGGGGAAACATTATGTTTGGTGAGAAACAAACACTGAGTTCAGACAGAAGAACCTTATCCCAGCTGTCAAGCATGGTGGTGGGAATTCCATGGTTTGGGTCTGCTTTGCTGCTGCAGGACATGGACAGCTTACTGTCATTGACACAACCATGAATTCTGCAGTGTATCAGAAAATTCTAGAGTAGAATGTCAGCCCCTCCATCCATGAGCTGAAAACCAACCCAGTCCTTTGAGCAAGTAACACCAGTATTTATTATGGGGGGATTAGGCTTAACCACCAATCCTTCCTCAGGATGGAAATTAATAGTTTTAAATGCTCCATCTTGCTCTGATTTTTTAACTGTACAGACTTGAGAGAGCACTTTAGAGGTTGGTAGCGGTAGAACTGCTGAATCCTCATGTGATTTATCTAATTTCCCAGTAGTTGTAAAAAGTCTCAAAAGCTTAGTTTTCACTATATTTAATCTCTCTATGATATTAATTTGCTCTGCCTGTGGGAGTGCAGAGAAGGAACCAAAGAGATGAGACTCCCATTTCCAAAAGTCATCTCTAACCTGAGTTATGAATGAGATATAGAAAGTATATACTTTGCCTTTTCTAATTCTATCTGTGGAGGATTTGAAGGAATAACTTTAGACATGGGCAAGTCAGTAGATATGGGATCCACCCATCTAATTAAGTCTGGGCTTTCTTTTAACAGGATTAGATCCTGTTGTAAATTAGGTGCTATCTGTTGGGTTTATTGTACATATTTAGTACCTTTAAGGTCTGCAATACCTGACAGAATTCCCTGAGTAGATTGATTCATATTTGTTAAACTGTCTGATCTCTTACAAGTGACATCCTTAGTGTTAAAGTTGATTCCAGAACCTCTTATAGCACCACTATGTCTCCTGTTAGGAAAGAGAGGTTTAAGAGATAGATCTTTAAAAACTCTTGTAGGAAAAATCTCAAATGAGTTAAGCAAAAACCTCTCCATAATTAAGAGAGTAGGAATATCTGTTTTGCTAAAACTAAGAAGAGCTCTGGTGTGTGTTGGTAAAGAGGGCAGCAATTCAACAGCTCTCAAATAAATTAACCCCCAATAGCTGTCTTAGGTAATGTTTGACCATCAGAACTGAGTCCCAGTGTGGCATACCGCCATTAAAGGGCATAATATTTAGAACAGCTTGGTATGTTTGTAAAACCAGATGATGTTCTGAGCCCCCTAAAGGTTGTTCCTTACTTTCTTTGAGGGTATAATCAGCAGATGATTTCAGTTGGGCTGAAGAGGTGTCTTTCTCCGCCAATACTGAGGGTTGGTTGGAGGCAATACAATTCCCAGAATCTAAACTTCCACTTGAGGCAAGAGTCACTAAGTGGTTTAGAGTCCTCCCTATTTCTCTTAATTGGGAATAAATATTTTGTGTCATATTAGCCACCAAGAAACACTGATTAGCCAAAAGTTCTATAAAAGGTAAGTCAAAGGAAAAAGGCTCAGGTTCAATAGCCTCAGCCTTAGGAGGTGTGCGACAAACATCTTCAGTTCTAGGAGGAGGCTCGTTATCCTCAGCAAATGCAGAGTAGCTATTCGTGACTGGAATAGTAAAGGCTGTTTCTTTTAATTGAGGTCTTTTAGGAGGCAGAAAGTCATCAATTTTAGACTGCGTGAAAAGTGGTTGAGACACCAGATCACTCCGAGATCTACATCTTTTCCTACCTTTCATAGTCATTTCACTTGAACTGCCACAAAACCCCCCCAAAACAAAAACAAATAAAAAACAAAAAACCTAACAACACTGACAGTGTACAGTCTAGAACAAGAAAACCCTGTTTTAAAAAAATATTAGAATTTAACAGTCAACTAGAGCAATAGTAAAACATAAAACATAAACAGATTCCTCTTCTCCAAGCAGGGACTTATTTGTATATTGTGGAGAAGTTCTCCTCCTACCCCCAGCATGGACGTATTTAAAACTTATTTCTATGTCATATACATTAAAGTCCATTCAGACAAGGAAGGTGTTCCTAAACGGTGACAAGTCCTGCAATGAAAAGTGCCAAGCTGTTTTCAGAGTTTTATGCTGACTAGTGAAATCTGCCAGAGCTGGGTTGGAGTTGGAGATATGGACCTTGGAGGTGGTTAATGACTTCTTGAGGGATGGTATGGTTCCCACTGCCTTGAAGGAGACAGCAATGAGGCCTTAATTGATGAATATAGTCCTTCCTAGGAGATCAGTCTCAGAAATTGGTGCTAGGGGACTTTTGCTCTATCCGATGGTCATGAATATATAGCAGTCTTCCTCAAGCTCGTGCCCTCTAGATGTTTTGGACCTCTACTCTCTGCATTTCTGACCATTGACAATGCTAGCTAAAGACCAAAACATCCACCAGATAAGCTGGCTTATCTGGTGGCATAAGGTTGTATTCTTTCCCTATGCTTTTTAATCTACACCGGGGGAAGTCAACTGGAAGTTTGAGCTGATGTGTCATCAGTATGCAGTTGGCACTCAACACTACCTTTCATTTGCAATATTTGTGTTCCTGCCTGAGATCAACATGGCGTACATGTGCAGTGAGTGCAAGCTGGTTGCAGTATTGGAATTAAAAGTGAGTGTACTTGAGTGACAAGTGTCCACCCTCCAAGGAAGAAAAGAAGAGATAAATGCCAAGTTCTACACCTAGGAAAGAGAAACCAAATGCACAGTTACAAGATGGGGAATATTTGGCTCAGCAATACTGCAAGCGAGAAGGAACTTGGAATTGTTGTAGATCACAAACTGAATATGAGCCAATAGTGTGACATGGCAAAAACAGCAAATGCTATTTTGGGCTGCATTAATAGAAATATAGCTTCCAAATTGTGCGAGGTACTGGTTCCCCTCTATTTGGCACTAGTTAGGCCTCATCTTGAATATTGCATCCAGTTCTGGGCACCACACTTCAAGAGGGATACAGACAAGCTGGAGGGGGTTCAGAGGAGGGCAACAAGGATGATCAGGGGTCTGGAAACAAAGCTCTATGAGGAAAGACTGAAAGATCTGGGCATATTTAGCCTTGAGAAGAGAAAGCTGAGGGAAGACATGATAGCACTCCTCAAATACTTGAAAGGTTGTCACACAGAGGAAGGCCAGGATCTCTTCTCGATCATCCCAGAGTGCAGGACACGGAACAATGGGCTCAAGTTACAGGAAGCCAAATTCCGTCTGGACATCAAGAAAAACTTGACTGTTAGAGTAATATGACAGTGGAACCAATTACCTAGGGAAGTTGTGGGCTGTTCTACACTAGAGGTTTTCAAGAGACAGCTAGACAGCCATCTGTCAAGTATGCTTTAAGGTGGATTCTGGCATTGAGCAGGGGTTTGGACTCAATGGCCTAATAGGCCCCTTCCAACTCTACTATTCTATGATTGTATGATTCTGTGATTTCCATGTACCCATTTCAGGGAGGCTGTGGTACTCCTGACGCAGTGTCTGTAGACAGATTTTGAATGGATGAGGGCAAACAAGCTGAAATTTAATCCAGATAAGATGGAGTACTGTAGGTAGAGAAACCATCTACTCTTGCCCACCTGCAGGATGCTGGGGGCATGGGGACAATCTAGCCCCCAGATCAAATTTTGCTTCCCATTCCTTCACTAAAGCATGTCCACATTCTCCAGCCAGGAAAAGACAATGAAAGCATTTAGTGAGCATCCCTATAATATTACATAATTTTGTTGGATTCATACTTTACATTTTTAGGAGTAATTCTTACAAGATTTTAAGCATACACCAAAAAATATAATATGTGATGTGGTCCATAAGCGTATATCGCCTAGAGTAGAAAAATGACTTTGGTGCTTGCAGATCCATATTGTGTTTAATTATCCATCTTTTCCAGGTATGATTGGCTCCATATTTTGTTTCCTTCAGTTTCTTGCCTCGCCAGTAACTGGTGCTGCATCTGATTATTTTGGAAGAAGACCAGTCATGTTGTTGACTGTGGTATGTCTATTGATTGGAATAGAAAATGTACAGTGGTTATTTTTCTGTTGCAACCTTAAGAGAAAAACGGGGAAAGTGGCAGGGGAGAATAACAACAAAACAACTAATATCCATTCACAGAAATCATTCACAACACCATTAATAAAAAAGGGCTCATCACTTCTATTTCAATGTATGCATTAATATAAGTAGTTAATATATCTAAATAACATCAAAATGAGATTGGTGATTGTAGGATATATGTCCCAATGTAGAGAGAGCAGTAGGGTCCTCATACAATTGAATGATAGGTGGTGGTGGTGGTGGCCTTATCTCTCCAGGCTTCAAGTAGGAGCTCTTTGCAACAGCCATGTCTGCACGACATCACCAGCATCTAGGAGAGGTAGACAGCTTCTTTTTAACAAGTTTCTGTGATGTCTAATATACACCAGAACATCATTTTTTGTGGAGTGAACTTTAATTTTAAATCTACAGAAACAGTATTTTCTATTGATTAGGCTGTATGGAGCATTCTAGTTCCCTATTCCATTCATCCAAATAAGTTGACTCCAGAATATCCCATAGAGAAGTATTAGTGGAAAAAGATATTTTCCAATTTGTGAAAAGCTATGACTTGTGGTATAAGCTAAGATCTTGGAAATTAAATCTTCTTTCCCTGATTAGCAACACAGCATTGTTCTTAAGTAATAAGCAGAGAGAACCCTCTACCCCCTGCCCTCCAAAGAAACTTTCAGAATACTGCATAAAGTTTTTGAAAATATATTTGGGGAATACATAAAGGAATATTACACAATATAGAAATTACCCATAGCAATACCCCAAGTATTTAACTTAAGAGATGCCCATGTCTCCAAATTAGCAGATATTTCTGTCAGCAGTACACTTAAAAGTTGATCATTTGAGAAATACCTCTAGGCACTAATATATCTAAGATGTGTTATAGCTTGAAACAGTGGTGGAATTGCCATTTAGCAAATAAACTAGATGACTTGATATCATCTACAGGGTTTAATTCAGATTTTTGACAATTAATAGTATAGCCAAAATTGTGCCAAAGGCAACTATTACATTAATCGTGTTAATTCCAGTAGAGAATATTCTAACCTACTGATAAAAAACAACAAATCATCTGCATATAAGTTCATTTTATATTCACTCTACTCATACACAAATCTGTAATTTTTTCAACTCTGCCTAATTGCTTACACCAAAGCACAAATCAGATATCAAGTGCGAAAGAGGATAGCGCTGCCTTGTGCCCATCTCTAAACAAAAGAAACTAGAAACAATTCCATTTGTCATCACTCCTGACACAGGGGAGAGAGATAAAATTCCAATCCATCTTAAAAATTCTTACAGAAATTCCTTACAGAATACTATTTTTAAATTTATTTTGTATAATAGGTTTCAACAAAACAAAACAACCCCCCCCCCCCAAGTGTAACTACATACGTTGGGCATGTTCAGATAACACAATAGCCAACCCTGTGTGAATAATCCACTTCACAGATGACTATTAGCAGGTCACGCCTGTGCAACATGCTAATGGTCATCCATGGAGTAGGCTACAAGCAAAGGGTTGGTTATAGCTCTCTCCCCCACTCCCCCCTCACCACTGAATGGTGGCGCTGGTTCTTGATTTCACTGCCACTCCATGGGGAGGGCGGGAAGAGGGGGAGAGATGCAGCAGGACTCCTTGCTACAGCGACAGCTGTGCTGAAAGACACATTTTGAAATAAGTTTTTAGGTCTAGATTATCCCATAAAGGCAAAAAGGCAAAAAGGAGGAACCTGGGAACTACTTCCCAGTTAGTTTGTTAGAGCAGTACGACAGTGGAACCCAATGACCTAGGCTCTCCCACACTAGAGGCCTTCAAGAGGCAGCTGGACAGCCGCCTGTCAGGAATGCTTTAAGGTGGATTCCTGCATTGAGCAGGGGGTTGGACTCAGTGGCCTTATAGGCCCCTTCCAACTCTACTATTCTATGATTCAATGATGTCCTAATGAATGTCACATGCTGAAGTCTACTGGCAAGAATTCCCGTTAATATGTCAGCATCTACATTTATTTAAGAAATTGGTCTACAATTTGCACAATTGGTATGATCATATAAAGGTGCTGGTAAAGTTCCTAATTCAAATGTCTTACAAAAAGACAAAGTAGCTTAGTAGTCAAAACATCAAAATCAGACTTTATACCATTATATAGGAAAACCATCTGACCCCAGAGCTTTCCCATACATGGGCAGGCTCATATAGGGAGATGTAAAGATAAACACCAGCACCTTGAATTAATAATAATAATAATAATAATAATAATATATATATATTTATTTATTCATTACCCGCCTCTCCCTCCAGATCGAGGCAGGGAACAACATCATCATAAAACACACAAAACTGATTGGAAGTGAATAGGCAGCAAGTTAGCTCCTTCAGAATTGGTGAAAACAGTTCTGTGAGAAGTGCCTGGCTGCAGTGGCTACAATTCTGGCTGCTGTGTTCTCCACTAGCTGAAGCTTCGGAGTCATCTTTGAGGGCAGCCCCACATATAACACATTAAAGTAATCCAATTGGGTGGTTATCAGAGTCTGAACTACTGTGGTTAGACAATCCCTGTCCAGAAACAGTTCTAGTTGAACCAGCCAGAGCTGGTAAAAGACATTTGTAGCCACTGAGGCCACCTGAGGCTAAAGTGACTAAGGGTGCCTCTACAAGAGCGATTTAAAGCTCTTTCAAGGTGCATTAAAAATTTGACCTCTACAAGAGTGGAGCACAAATCGGGGGTTGAGGCGCTTTTTCTATGCAATTATGCACATTATCGAATGTGCGTTAAATAGCGAGTTTTAATTTATCGCGGCCGTTAAAGTGCCTTATGACCATGTAAACAAGTGATTCTCTGCATTAAACACCTCTAAAGCGCGTTTCAGACAACTGGCAAGGCAACCTGTTATGCGCTTAACCGCCTCCCGCGTATAGTGATTTGCCGTAAAAGCGATTGCGAGAAGATGCACATAATCGGACAACCAGGCGTCAAACCAAATTCTTGTAGAGGGAACCCAATTTGGATGAAGGAGTACCCCCAGGCTATGCACCTGCTCTTTCAGAGGGAGTTCAGCCTCTTCTGGAACAGGCTGCACATCCGATTCCCAGACATGCAAATCACCTACAAGCCACAAGCCAGAGGTTCCCGATCCCTGGTTAGTTGATTCAACTTTTAATCGTTTGCAAGTTCTTATTTTTAAAAATGCAGATGGCAAAAACACCATCTTAAAGTGCATATTCCCTCATTCTTATGTTGAGAGGGTATCCCTATTCTAAGATGATTGCTATTACACATACCCACATTACCTAAAAACAAAGTAACAGCACAGTTCTCTCTATATGTCTACCCAAATGTTAGTCCCATTTAGTTCAGTGGGGTTACTCCCATATAAGTAGGTATAGAATTGCATCCTAAATCTGCTTCTTGCTTCACAATTATTGTTTTATCTAAATGCAAGTTTAATTAATAAAACACATATGATTAAACTTAAAAAAACAGGTGTGATTTTTATCTTAATTCCATATGTTTTAAGTATGATGGAAGCTTAATTTTTAACTAAAGCAAAATGCATCCAATCCCTTGCTCATTCACATACCACACATCTGCATGCAGTGGTGTAGTGAAGCCATCGAAGTGCAGGGCCTTTTTAATTTAGCAGGGTTGCCCCCCTTCAGGCTTCTCTGTTCCCTCTCAGCTTAGCTGCAATCCTCACAACAGAATGGATTTTTCCAGCAACAATACATTGGCTAGGTTTGCATGTCACTTTAAACCATGGTGGCTTATAACCTACTCAAAGTAGTTTATAAGCAACTATATCCCCCACACAATTGGACAAATACTCTACTGTGCGTACCTTATTTTCCCCATCCTCACCCCTTCTCCCTCTACAGGCCTCCTGCTTAGCAGGTGATGCCATTAAACCATTGAAAGTTTGCAGGATAAGGACAAAACTTGATACACAGCTTCGCCTATGGGGGATGGACCCGATGACCCATCAACCCACTGAGTGATTACATTCAGAGGAGCAAAACCCCAGGGTAGGCCAAAAAGGGAGTGGCACAAATAAACCCTTGGAGGTTTGCCGGATCGGGACAAAACTTTATACGCAGCTACCTCTAGGGGGAGGCACTCAATGATCTGTCAACGCCCTGTCAATTTGCAGTAGCGCTAAATTGCAATAGTGCACATAAGGCAATTAGCACTTTCTGCTGCTGTTTATATAGGGCAGTAATCAAGGAGCACTACATCGCAATTGCGCATTTTGGGCAATTGGCGCGCTCTGTTACTCTTTATTTTTGGTTCCCACTATAGAGCAATAGCAAAGTAGTGCTACGTATAAATGCACACTTTGGGCTTTGGGGGATGGATTGGTGCTCTCGCTACTGATCTTTATTTTCACTTTCCATCAGAGCGTGCAGGAGCGCTGTTTCACTGTTCGCTGCTTCGTAGTGCTGCCCTGTTGATATCGGGCAATTAGCCAAATGTAGTTGCTGCTCTGATTGCTCTTGCTTTGCACTACTTTAGTATTTCATGGGCAGTTTAGAGCTTTTTTTATTGGCTATCTTTCACTGCTGGAGCAGAACAGTGGTTTTGACGGCTGTTGCCAAGGGACCTTCAGCCACTGTGGAGAGCCAGGCAACACAATAAACCACCATGGACTAAATACACTTTGCTACAGACCATGGCTTATCCGGGTAGCTTATTTTGCTTTAATAGGCCACCCTGGTTGGGGAAAAGTGCTCCCGGATGATTCAAAAACTAGGTTCTGATGTCACGAGAACCCATGGTGGGTTAAATAAGTCATAATGTCTTATTTAACCTTTAATGGGTTGCTGTATCATCTATCAGGAGTTTCTTTTAACCCACAATGGCTTATTTGGCCAAAATAACCCACTCTAATAACCTGCAGTCTTGTGTGGTGCTCACAGTGGGATATTTTAGTCACGTACCAAGTCACTTAGTCAAAATTGCTGCTGCCGCTCTCCTCCAGCCAGCAGATCAGTTTCCATGATCTGCTTAGCAACTGATTGGGCTCACAGCTCAACCCCACCCTAACCCTCCCCCTGGCAGTGCAGACTGCAACAGCCTCCTCAAGTGCCAAACGCTATCTCGGTTGGGTGGCTGCAGCTGCACAGGCGTCTCACTTTGCCTCGTGTGCATCCTTGTCAGGGGATGGGTTGTGTATGGGGTTTTGTCCTGCGCCTACACACTTCCATGGAGTTATAGCCCCCACCCCAATGTTGGAGAAAAGGTGCTTTCGCTCATATGGTTTTGTCAGATGTGCTGGTTTTTCAATGGGCCTCATGTGCATCCCTGCTGGGGGGGGGGGGGCTGTGTAGGAAGTTTGCTCCCAATCTTGCAAACCTGGGGGGGGGGGGTTTGCTCCTTTGTGTGTAATGGCACAGGGACTGTGGAATGTTCAAACAGGCTGCTGTGATGTTGTCAATGGGTGAAACAGCGCCACTGCTGGGGCGGGAGGACTGCAGCAGGTTTGGTTCAACTTCCTGTGTGTAATACATACTCCTTAAAATGAGTGAACCAAGATTTTCTGTGCTTTCTAAGTATCTTCTCATTCAGAAATTTATTTGATAGTGAAGCTGATTAAGTTGTGTTGTGTAATGAAAATATCCTCTTCTGTCTGTAGATTGGTCTGATAGCATCATATTCCCTGTGGGCCATTTCCAGGAGCTTTCAGCTATTTATTTTCTCTAGAGTCATTGGTGGAATAAGCAAAGGGAATGTCAGCCTTTCCACTGCCATAATTGCTGACTTGCCGTGTCCAAAAGTCCGAAGCAAAGGCATGGTGAGTTAACAGAATATGTTTGTGCTTTTTATGAGTTAACAGCATATGTTTGTGCTATTTAGTCTTTAATCAACCACATTTGCAGGATTCCTTCCACCCCAAGCAAATAATGCATGTGAATATGTTCCCAATGAAGAATGCACTTGGATGGGATATAAGTTGACATAAGTCAATCACCACCCATCATCTTGGCAGCTTTTGATTGCACATTTGCAAAATACTAAGCAAGTATTACCTGGGGGCTCTCTATACATGTTCAAAGCCCCACTTTGGCTGCGAATCAGCGCTGCTTCAGTTATATGATGCAGCCGCAAATTTGCAAACACTCAAAGCTGCATGGTTAAAAAGTTGGGGACTTACCTCAACGTTTTCATTGGGAGCGAGGTTATGGCTCTTTCTCTGACCTTTCTCCGTGGTTGATCTAGGGGGCAGTCTGGGTGAATGGCAACCAGCGATTGATCACCGGAAGCCAAGAAGAGGGTGGGGTGGGGCTCCAGTACCCGGATGACTGCTGGAAACGTCCGAGCTCCCTCCTTGGTGTGGGGATTACCCAGCGCAACCCGCAGGAGTGAAACTGCAGGGTTTACAGGAACGCAGTGCCCATGTGGCTCCATCAAGGCAGCCCTGGATCCCACTTTCCCTTGATGCTGGGGATGGAAGGAGTTAGTCTTAGGTAGCCAGTCAAAGAAGTGAGAATGCATTTGGGAGCAACTTTAATTTTTTCTTCTTTCTGCTAATCATTTATTCCAGTGTAAAGTTCATTATTGGTATTGCTTGTTATGCCATTGCATGAACACGGATATCTAATTCTCTTGCCTGCAATTCTCTACTTTTCCCGTTGCTTGTGGTCTAGTGAAATTTATGCAGTGGCTAGTTGTCAAGTTACAAACATCTTTAGATGGGTTGATTCACGTTTCATGTTCTGCATAACATTTGGCCAGGGATGGGCAGCTTCCTTGGATGATGATGATGGTGATATTAAAATACAAGAAAAATAAGATACAGTGGATTAGTCAATTGAAAGCAACAATATGAAACAACAAAATTGGGGGATAAAAATAGCTTTCCCAAATTAAGGAGTGTTCTTACCAGCCTCCTATCCCATATATTATATATTTAGAGATTGAAAACCCAAACAGACAAGCGAGATTCTAAAAAAGGTTATCCCAGTTAGAGGAATAAAGGGATGCTTTAATCATCACCCCATTCCAACTATTTAGGGATTCAGGGCAAACAAGCAATCAGTATAAAGAACTCACAACTTAACCCTTTTTCTTACATTAGAATACTTCTAATATTATTGGTTGCCACAGTGGGTAAAATCCAGCCTACGTCCAACTTAGAGTAGACCCATTGAAATGAAAAATTCATTTCAATGGGTCTACTCTAAACAGGACTTAGGTTGGATTTTACTCACTGAGAGGTGATCACCACCCCATCTTACGCTAATTAATTAAGTACCATCCCTCCAAAGCCAAGGCTAAATGGGGATGTCCCTCACTCTTACACCAACCTCAAGGGACAACCCAATGGGAAAACTTCCCTTTGATTTTGCCCTTTTTGATCGTGACTGGTGACCATCCCAAATCTCCCCACAGTGGCTGCCACATGGTCACAGTTGTAAAATATCCTCATAGGATAGAACTACCTTTTGTGCCTTGTTGTTCATCCATTTCACCCTTGCAGTAGACAAGCACCTTGGGGGCTTCGTAGTTAAGCATCCCCTAAGGCATATGTTCCAATCACTGCTCCCCTCGCCGTCCACAGACAAACAGAATTTCTTGGCCCAGAACCAAATAGCTCTCAAAAGAGTTGCTTCCCATTTTTGTAGCTGTAGCTGTTTTCCAGGTAGGACTTCTTTATAAGGACCACAATCAAGAGCAGGTGAAAAAGTTCAGCCCTGAATTTCTCCCTGCTTTAATGTAGCTGACAAAGCAGACCAAAGCATGTAGTTCTCCCATTAAGATCAATGGGATTTACTTCCCACTGTGTTTAGAATTTTCAATAATCTGGCAGCAGTCAAGCAATCATTGGTTAGGTGTTGCATTTGTTCTTCAGTGTTCTTACTTTGAAATTGCTGAGTTCAAGTGTGATAAGAGCTGGACAAGGTACAGAAAAGGGCAACTAAAATGATCAAGGGGCTGGATCAACTCTCCAATGAGGGAAGGTTACAACAGCTGGGATTGTTTAGCTTGGGAAGAAAAGAGGCCAAGGGGAGGCCTGACAGATGTGTACAAAATGATGCATGGTGTGGGGAATGTGGATAGGGAGAAAATGTTCTCCTTCTCCCATAATACTAGAACCCAATGGGGTCATCCCATGAAGCTGATTGCTGGGACATTCAGGACAGATAAAAGGAAGTACTTGTTCACACAGAACATAGTTAAACTATGGAATTCACTACCACACGTTGTAGTGATAGCCACCAATTTGGATGGCTTTAAAAGGGGGTTAGATAAATTCCTGGAGGAGAAGGCTATCAATGGCTACTAGTCCTGATGGCTATGTGCTACCTCCAGTATCAGAGGCAGTAAGTCTCTGTACACCAGTTGCTGGGGAACATTGTGGGGAGGTTGCTATTGCTGCTTATGAGTTCCTGGTCAACAGTTGGTTAGCTACTGTGTGAACAGAATGCTGTATTAGATGGACCTTTAGTCTGGTCCAGCATGTCCTTCTTATGCCTCAAATTGTACATGTCAGTATTAGCTGCTCTAGAAGCTCTTTTACAGTTTAAGAGCCAGGTAGAAATATGAGTAAATAAATATGAGCGATTTTTCCCTAGGCAATGATTGGCGTGGCTTTCTCCTTGGGTTTTACTCTTGGTCCTATGCTTGGCGCATACCTTGCCATGGAGACAGAGAAAGGAGAACTCTTCTATGTCAGGTCTGCTACATTTGCTGTCATCTTTGCGATTACTGACTTGGCTTTCATCTTCATCTTGTTGCCAGAGACACTCCCAAAAGAAAAGCGGGTAATATGTTTTGGAAACTGATAGTAGCCATATTTGTCTTACAGAATAAGGAACAGAAAGCAAGAGAGAATTTTAAATAGTTTCTGCTCCAAATAAAGAAGCCATTGTCTTGCTCCAAGATTGCAAAAAGGATTAAACCCCCATGGATGTTAAGGGTGCAATCCATTGGGAAGTTCTCCATGTGTCCCATTAAGGGTGCAGTTCTATGGCTTGTGCTCTCACGAGTTGGTAACCTCTGAACTCGAAGGCTTCCCTGTATCCAATGCCCTGCATGACGTGAGGAGGGAGGGAGGGAGGTGATCTTCACTTTCTCAGCCTCCCTTTGCTGGGTTTTTCGCTAGATTTGCTTTTTTGCCGATCTAGCAATGGTGCTTCAGACAGGGAGTCTGGAAAACACTGAGGATAGCTTGTACCTGGGCCTCTCTGGTCTCTTGCCCTACCCACCTTCCAGAATGCTCCCTTCCCCCCCCCCTCCAAGGTTGATTTTCTGACTTTGGAGGCCAGCTGGCATAGTTCTTCCTGCAGTGGGGGGGAATCTCCATCTCCTACTTTCAAAGTCCGAGTGCTGTCTCCAGCCTCAGAGTAGAGAATCACCACTATCCTATGGCCGCTCAGACCATGTCTAGGGGCCATAGGGTTGCTCCCTAAATAATTAAAAATGCACACGTAAAAGGGGATCCCTGTTGATCTAGTTGGAGCATGGTCATACTGGTGTGAAAGAAGAAGGACAGTGCCAGGTGATCAGTGTCACTAAAGGCAATATTGCACAGATGATTTTCATGGGGCTCTTGGATAATTTTTCAACGGCTGAACAGGTGTTGGACCTACTGACTTGCCACGAGCTCTGTCTTCAGCTACTGCTGGCTATTTATTTAGTAATAGAAATCATTCAGTGCACAAAAGTAACACAGTACTTACTAAAAAGCTGCATGATGAGGAGAGCAGTGATTTTAAGAAATAGTGGGGATGGGCCTTGAGAGTGAGGATGGGGGATGCGAAAGGGTAGAGGGTAGATGGTGCAAGTAAAGTGCTAGTTTGATTTCAAAGTGGGACCAGGATTGCATCCTGACATGTCCTTGAACACCACATAGAGAATGAAACTGTTTTGAAAATCTGATTATAAAAAGAATCCGAAACTATGATTTAAAGATTGTATAAATTGTGTTCTGTAGTTCCCTCCACACTGTGGCTGCCTCTACACGAGAGGTTTAAAGCTCTTTCAAGTCTCATTAAATTTTTACCTCTACATGAGCAGAGCACAAATCGGGAGTTGAGGCGCGTTATCTATTCGATTATGCGCATTATCGAATGCACGTTAAATAGCGAGTTTTATTTTGCTGCGGCCCGTTAAAGCGCATTTTGACTATGTAAACAAGCGATTCTCCGCATTAACTACTTCTAAAGCGCATTTCAAACAACCGGTAAGGCCACCAGTTGTGCGCTCAATTACCTCCCGCGTACAGTCATTTACCATAAAGCGCTTCCGAGAAGATGCGCATAATTGGAGAACCAGGCGTCAAACCGAATTCTTGTAGAGGGGGTCCTAGAGTGAGAGCATGGAGAGAGGAGATTGACTGCTCATGCTGGCCCCATCCCTAACGTTGCCATGACTAGCAACCGCTATTACTGACCTCCACACATTAGGTAGAAGATTTGCAAAGTGTTTATGCAACTTTCATGTCATTTGGAACCCTAATTGTGCAGGGTTCAATATTCCATGGAAGGCCTATGTGCAGACAGCTGAACGTTCATAGAACTTACTTTTAGATCTTCCGGCTAATGTGGAGGGCCAGAGATGCCCTGCATATATGGTCTCCCTGCTGCTTTTAGAGTAATACAAAAATATTACACATTTGCATTATTTTTAAATGATTACTATCACTATACAGAATTGGGAAAATGTTTAATATTACCAACTGAATTTAGAACTACGTGTAGAAAGGATTTGATTCTTATATAGTCTCTGCAACTTTAAAAGAAAACTCTATGAAAAAGTTACACTACCCCCAAATGACATAAATATGATATATAAAACAGGAAACAATAGGAGATGGATTTTTTAAAGGAGAGGAAAATTTTCTACATTGTTGGAGAGGTGGCCCAAAAGTGGGAAAGTATTACAGAACATAAAATTTAAAAGGAATTGTTTTTAGATCCAGTAAAATTTTCTTATTTGAAGAATATACTTTCTAAAGAAGAAGAAAAGTTACTGTTTTATAATATTACATCCTCAAGGTTAATGTTAGCTTGTAATTGGCAACTGAGTAGAATTCTGAGGTCTGAAAATTTAGGTATGAAATTTCAGTATCTGGCAGTAATTGCCAAATTGACAAGTTACATTCAAACCAAGGGAAGGCAACTAAAAATAATTTTAAAGGAAAATTAAAAAAAGATTTAAATAGATTTTTAAGATAATGCCCATGGTTTCACTGCAAGGTATGAGATAATTTTACATGAAGTTTGCATTTAGACTAGGAGTGGGGAACCTTTTCCTGCCTGAGAGCCAAATTGATTCCAGGCTAGCAGTGGGTGGGAGCACATCCCAAAATGAACGGGGCCACCGTACTGCTGGCACGTGGTTCCACAATGTGTTAGTCCCCACCACACACATACACATACACTCATACATTAAAAGCCTGATTGCAGTGGGGAGGGTTGATTTTTTTTAAGGAAGGGCACAGTGTTGGGGAGAGGAGGATTAATTCCCTCCCCAGCTGCTCCAACATCCAAAATTAGGTTTTCAAAAAGTTGCAATTGCCTAGTTCAGATTGTTGGGTGAAGCAGGAGAAGGGCAGGATGATGGGTGCAAGGACAAGGGCTGTTCCTCATTTCTCTCAGAAAACAATCTTGGGAGTGGGGGGCAAGGATGGCTGTGTTTCAATATTATAATAAATCATGGAAATGAGCCTAGCCTCTCCTCACCATTCCTGTGCCACCATGGCCATAAAGTGGCGATGAGAAGCTTCCACTACCATTTTAGATTAACCACAGTTTGTCATCTGAACTCTAAACTGTGATATAAAATGGAAACCAAAGCATCCAAACACCTCCTTGCAGCTGCACTGCACACCCAGGGTGAGGAAGCTCTGCTCATTCCCATCACTGTAAACTATGGTTTATCATGACATCTGAACTCCTCCATTGTCAGACAGGGACTCCCACACCCATGCTCTGTGCTACCTCCTTGCTTTTTCACTTCAACTTTGCAGAAAGTTGGATCACTCAAAAATGGTGTCTTTTGACATATAATACCTGCCACCTCCATCCAGTGCAGCTGTGAGGAGGTGTTTGGATGCTTTTTGGCTCCCATTTTTTATTAATAAAATCTGATAAACTATGGTTAATTTTATCTATGGTGCCCCTTGACATTTGTGTGTATGCATTGTGGTACAAAATATTTTTCTTTGCCTGGTTGAATTTATGGATTGCCCTTGTAATTCAACTGGACTTGCTTCATGTTGAATTCTGTGTCTTACATGTTCCAGCTTTTCATGAAAGAGATCATGATGAATAACATTTAGATGTATTTCAAATACATAAGAACCTAAATCTGTAGTGTGTGATGACCTGTAGCTCCAGTAAGTTCTGATGTTGTGGGGGATTTGAGATGTTCATTTGTGTAAGTCTGTGTGAACTCTTCAGCCGCAAGGTATGTTTTTTCTTTTCTCCTAGGTGTCCTCTGTGATATGCGGTTTTCAGTCAGTAGCTGGTCTGATCAGTCCTTGGGCTTTATTCCAGTTTTCTGCAGTAAGCCAAGGAATGGAAACCCCTTCAAAAGAGAGCAAGTTCTTAAGTTTTCTATTATAAATCTGACTTTTTGTAATGAAGTTGTTTGACTATTTGAGAATCTATTTTTTTGCTCCCTTGGATTAATCTTAATACTGCAAATGTTTGCATTCTCTTTCTCCACAGTAAAGGGTAGTCCTTTTCTGGTCGAATTTGGATATCTGCATTTTCTCTTAGTATTTGGCTGGTGATCAACTCAGCTTAAGTTATACATTTTTATAATTCCTAGACAATTGCAGAGATACGTTTTGCATGTATAACATTTAATTGTCTCTGACATCTGTTGTAAAGGGTAGACCTGGCCCCAGGACTCAGCCAGCCACCTTTTCCCTCTGCCTCCTCAGTGCTCCCTTTACCAGGATTCTTGAAGGAATTCTCCCATGTGTCTCAGTACCATCAGCCAGATCTACTGGGTCAGTAGCCCTCTGGCTGTAGCGCTGATCCAATGAAGGAAATAGCACCATAAAAGGTTGAGGTAGGTTTATTTACAAGTTAGGGGTGAAGGAATGGGAAGAGCAATAAAAGCAAAATACAAGAAAATATCCAAGAACCAATTCCCTAATAGACTAAAAGTAATAAATTCTACCTGGCCTAACTACTTGCATCCAAAGTAGGATCCTTTGTGCCAGTAAAAATCTCCACCTGAACTGGACAGAACCTCAAAGGACAAAGAGTGGAAATTCCTCAAAAACCTTTATACCGTTTCCAGCCTGACTCCCAACTCCATCCCCCCTCTCTTTTCCTAGGAAGAATGAAATGGCATTTTCACTCCTTTCCAGCTGGGGCTGTTCTCTTGGCCTTGAATTGAGATTTACGGCCTTGAATTGAGATAAGGGCTCAGGGCTGGTGCCACGAGATGATCTGGTCTCCCCCTGGCCCAAGTGGCTGGGTTGCACATCATCCTTGCTGGACCCTACTCTTTCTATTATAAATCAATCAAATGCTAGCTAAAAGAATTGCCATTCTCTGTTAACCCTTACCTCTTATGGTGATCACAATGGACAGGGCAGTCTTCTACCTTACACCATCTATTCTTTACATCAAAGAATATAAGAAGAGCCCTGAGGCTGGATCAGACCAAGGGTCCAACTTGTTCAGCATTCGGTTTACATGGTGGCCAACCAGCTGTGGACCAGGAACTCACAAGCAGGACACAGGTGCTATGTGCCCCAGAAACTGGTTTATGACTCGTAATACTGGAGGTAATACATGTAACTGTAAGGAAGGAATCTGGGTGAGGCACCGGAACTTAGTCAAACACGGAAGGCCCTTTGTTTTACAGAAAGTATGAATTTATTATTAACAACTTAACAATTAACACTCTGTGAATCTCTGAGTTGTCTCAACTCCTAAATAGCGGCCCAACATTTCTTGCTGGGCCCTGCACGTTGCCCGGGTAAACTTCTTGATGTTGCTCCTGAAATATTGTTCAACATGGCAGTCTGCCCAATTCCCTGCTCCTTGCAGACATTCTGTGACTGGTTTGGACTTCCTGGGCAGTTTCCCACTCATATGGTGAACACTCATATCCGAGTAAGATTGCCTTCAGAGTAAGATTGTCTACCAAGATTATCTTCCAGAGTTAGAGGGACTTTATCTTTGGGTTCCCAGATGACTGTGGAGCCTGATCCTGGATCCACAAAGCCTCCCACAGTGAAGGCATAGGTTACCAGATGGAAGGCAGTCACGGTGAGGGTTTGCTTGGCGTATTTTCCGCTTAGCTCTTTTATCCCTTTCACCCTGTCTATGCTGTTCTTCAAAATCCATAGCACCTTTGGTAACAGCTAACCTCCAATTGGGATGCTCCTGGGCAAAATCTTCCCAGTTCTCGATGTTCATTTTATATTTCTTCAGGTTAGCTCTGAGAACATCCTTAAATCTCTTTTGCTGTCCTCTGAGGTTATGTTTTCCATCCTTAAGTTTGGGAATAGAGCAGCTGTTCTGGAAGATGGTAATCAGGCATTCAGACAACAGGCCTGTCCAGCGAAGTTGATTTTGGATGATCTTTGTTTGAATGCTGGTGGTCCTTGCTTTTTCTAGGACACTGGTGTTGGTTCGTCTGTCTTCCCAAGTAATTTGAAGAATTTTCAAAAGACAACGCTGGTGGAATTTTTCAAGAAGCTGGAGATGGCATTTATACGTGGTCCATGTTTCTCAGGCATACAATAAGGTCGGTAATATAATAGCTTTGCAAATAAGCATTTTGGTCTCCCTGTGAATATTCCGATCCTCAAGGACTCTGCACTTCATTTGGGAGAATGCAGCACTCCCGGAGCTCAGTCGGTGCTGGATTTCAGCATCGATGTCAGCTTTGGTAGAGAGATAGCTGCCAAGTTAGGGAAAGTGATCAACATTTCCAACGTCATGCCATTAAGTTGGATTGATGGTGCTACAGAAGGACCAGTTTGCACAGGTTGGTAGAGCACTTTGGTTTGTTTGATGTTAAGTGACAGACCAAGCATTTCATATGCTTCAGCAAAAACATTTAGGATGGTTTGGAGATATTCTGAGTGTGCCGAGACTACGTCATCATCAGCATATTGAAGTTCTACAACAGAGGTTGTGATGATCTTGCTTTTTTGCTTTCAGTTTGCGGAGATTGAAGAGTTTTCCATCTGTTTGATCTATGATTCCCACACCAGTGGGAAGTTTCCCCTCAGAAAGGTTGAGAATCATAGCAATGAAAATAACAAATATGGTCAGAATAATGACACATCCCTGTTTTACACCTGATTTGACTCTGAATGGGTCACTTTGAAAGCCACTGTTGTCCAAGATTGTCACTATCATGTTGTCCTAAAGAAGATGCAGGACTTTCACAAATTTATCAGAGCATCCAAGTTTCAGGAGGATGGTCCAAAGAACAGTTCGATTCACAGTGTCAAAGGTCTTGGTCAGGTCAATGACTGCCATATACAGAGGTTGATTCTATTCACGGCATTTTTCCTGAAGCTGTCGTGCAGTGAAGATCGTATCCTGAGAAGAGCGGAAACAATTTTGGGATTTGGAAGAATGTCTTCTGAGATGGTCAGAAGGCAGTTTGCGAGAATCCTTGCAAGGATTTTGCCTGTGGTGGCAAGGAGGGAGATGTCACGGTAGTTCTCACAGTCTGTCCTGTCACCCTTCTTGAAAAGAGTGACAATTATGGCATCCCTGAAGTAATCTGGTATTTCCTCCCTTATCCAGATCTTTTCAATGAGTTTATGAAGTCATTGCATGAGTTCAGGCCAACCTTCTTTAAAGGCTTCAGCAGGAATCGCATTGGGTCTACTGGCTTTATTATTCTTCAATTGTTCGATAGCTTTGCTGATTTCATCCAGGCTAGGGGATATTGCAAGCTCATATCTAGTTTGTTGTTGCTGAGTTTGTAGGAAGCCTCATCAGCCACGACAGAGTTGCGATTAGGAGGTCATGATAATGCTCTTTCCAATGCAATGCAAGAGACTCTTTGTCCTTAAGAAGTTTGGTGCCATCCTTTGAGCATAGAGGGTTCATGCCATGATTTGTCAGTCCATAGATGGCCTTTATGGAATTAAAAATCCCCGTGTATCATGGATGTCTGCTAAGTTCAGGATTTCTTGTGCTTTCTCTGACCACCAGACCTCCTTAAGTTCTCTGGTTCTTTGTTGGACCTCGACCTTTGCAATGGCGTAGGCTTCCCTCTTCGCAACACAGCCAGTATCCTACTGCCATGTCTGGAAAGTTCTCCTTTTCTCATCGATGATGCGTACAATGTCAGTGTCATTCTCATCAAACCAGTCCTGATGCTTCTTGGTTTGATATCCAATAGTCTGTTCAGAAGCTGCGATGATGGAAGTCTTCAAGTTGGCCCAGTGTTCCTCCACAGTTTCAGGGGGTTCCATAGGTAGGTGTTTCTTAAGCACTAATTTAAAAAGTCAGGGCAACAAGCTTTCTCTAAGAGAATTGTTTAAAGTAGATATTTTATTTCTGAGCTCTTTTAAATGTATTAAAATACTTTTACCCCACCTTTAATACTGTTCAAGTTAGCTTACATTATCTTTAAAATCTGACATGTAAAACTCTTAAATAGTTACAGTCAGAAATGAGGTTGTTTACGAAATGCCTTAGAATTCACGCCTTTGAGGTCTAGTGCAGAGATATAATTGGCTCATTGCAAATAACGATTTGGAAACTTAAGAGCTGCCTTCAGGGATGCCTGACACTTTCCCTTCCCCCTCCCGTTTCTGGTGTGAATTCCCCTCCCCTTCTGCCTTAACCATTGCTGGGAAAATAGGGTTTGAATTAAATAAGCAAACCCTGCTTAAGAGAAAGCCTAGTTAGGGTTAATTATGGTTAGTGCTGGCGGAAATGCAAGTCTAAGCTATGAAAAGGCAGGGAACGGGAGGAGCAGGAGAGGAGTGGGGCTGGCTCCTGATTTGCAAATCATTACTTCTGCAGTGGACTTCTAGCCCCTTTTGATGTGAATTGTCCTCCTGATTTCCACCACTGGAGCCAGACCCTGATCTGTGGTTTGCAAACTCTAGGGTTGCTTGGTACATGCATTCTGTTGGTATGACCATGCATGCTGACTTTTGTGATTGTTACAAATGGGCCTTGAGCATTTTATTATTTTAACAGATCTCAAGATCCTAGGCCTGGTGTATTTCCTATATCTCTTCCTGTTCTCTGGCCTGGAATACACACTGAGTTTTCTTGTTCATCAACACTTCCAGTTCAGCAGGTATAGTATTTATTTTGTGTGCAAAAATCATGAGCTTCAAAAAAGGCATGATTACAAATACAGAGTATAATTGTATTTATTCAGCTGAGCTCTGTCTTGTATGCAATATTAGATCTCCCTTCCCTCCTGGGTAAAATAAACTCTGATTCAGAAAATACCTGTAGTATAATTATTGTTATCGTAAGTGGAAACTCAGTTGGCAGCCCTCTCTTCCGTGAGTGGGCATCCCTATAGCCCTCTTTTTTCCATGCTATGTTCAAATCATGCCCTTCTGCCGAGGAACTGGGTTTGGCAATTTACCCTACCAGCAATGCTATCATTCGGAGAAAGTTACTTACCTAAGCCCCCCCCCCCCCCATGGTGTTTCATGGTTGAACAGAAATATGAATTGGAGTTTTCCATGGCTAAGCCAAGCACATGATACCACACTGGCTTTGCGTATGCTCTTTTGCAAAATTTAGGCCGCATTCTGTATCCATACAGGGCCAGCTCCGTGATTAAATGAGCCCCTTGCAAGGCACTCCCCATTTGGATCCAAGGTTCGCTGCCAACAGTGACCGCATCTGGGCGTCTGTGTACCATTTGAATTTCCCACAGTGCTCTAGAGTGATGCTACACCAGGCATTTCAGGGTATTGTTGGAAATAAATTGGCGGTGGCTTTGTAGATGTTAACCATTTACCTACCAGAACGCAATCTCTTACTCCATTTGGAACTTTCAGGTGTGGACTTTCCCCCGACTTGGGGTCTGTTCATTCATTCCACCTTCATTCCATCCTGATACTCCGCCTCAGAAGTGGGTAAATCAGAAGTGGGAAGAACAAAAAAGGGAGACTATGATTGAGGTAGAAGTGTTTGAGTTGAAGTGTTTGAGTTGACATCAGTGCTCAATGCCCTTCGGAGAGCAATTTTCTCCATAGTCTAACAATAAAACAAGATAAACCAGAATAAATACATGTAATTCTTTTTTAAAATGGGATAAACACACATCGACTCATAAAATCTATAAAAAAAAATTCTATCTACAAGCCCACATATTGCATAGCAGTAATGTATTGGCTCACTTGAGAGAGTTGCAGTAAAAACAAAAAATGTTTTTTCTTGCATGTAAAATATTTTGTCATTCCATATGGTTAATATCAGAACTTTAATTAATTTTGTTTACCCACATGTCAAAATATCTAATACATTAGAATTCTCCACTAGCCACAAAAATTTTCCACTAGCCACAAGCTGGGCTGAAAACAACAGAATGAACTTTAATAGAGATAAATCCCAAATTCTACACCTAGGAAAAAGAAACCAAATGCACAGTTACAAGATGGGGGATACTTGGCTCAGCAGTACAACAAGCGAGAAGGATCTTGGAATCATTGTAGATTACAAACTGAATATGAACCAACAGTGTGATGTGGCTGCAAAAAAAAGCAAATGCTATTTTGGGCTACATTAATATTAGTATAGCTTCCAAATTGCACGAGGTACTGGTTCCCTTCTATGCGGCACTAGTTAGGCCCCATCTTCAGTATTGCATCCAGTTCTGGGCACCACACTTCAAGAAGGATGCAGACAAGCTGGAGGGGGCTCAGAGGAGGGCAACGAGGATGATCAAGGATCTGGAAACAAAGCCCTATGAGGAGAGACTGAAAGAACTGGGCATGTTTAGCCTGGAGAAGAGAAGATTGAGGGGACATATCAGTCTTCAAATACTTGAAAGGCTGTCACACAGAGGAGGGCCAGGATGATGATGATGATGATGATGATGATGATATAATAATAATAATAATAATAATAATAATAATAATAATAATAATTGTTCCCCTCTGGATCAAGGCGGGGAACAACAACAAATATAAAACACAAAAACTACAAAATAGTTGAGATATTAAAAACAAATAAAAACCAATACATCATTAAAAACATATCTTCTCGATCATCTCAGAAAGCAGGACATGAAATAGTGGGCTCAAGTTACAGGAAGCCAGATTCCGGCTGGACATCAGGAAAAACTTCCTGACTGTTAGAGCAGTACGACAATGGAACGAATTACCTAGGGAGGTGGTGGGCTTTCCTACACTAGAGGCATTCAAGAGGTAGCTGGACAGCTATCTGTCAGCTATGGTTTTATGTGGATTCCTGCATTCAGCAGGGAGTTAACTTGTTTTATTATTAAACTTACTCCTGATGAACGATAAAATTGCTCTCCAAACACGTTGGTCATTTATATCATCCCCAAGTACCACAGACATGTTCTCCTTTTTCTTCCTCCTGTGTCTTCTCACTCCTCCGTCTTCTGCAAGATCAGAAGTGGGGCTTACTCGCTGATTTTGTCACATTTAAGTAGAATGCGAAGAATGAGGCAGGAGATTAAGCATTTATTTAGATGCTGGATTCCCTTGACTGTGTAATGTAGAACCCACAGGTGTCCTTAAATGTTAGCAGATAGCAGTTCCATTTTTTTCAGCTCCTGGTATGCCCTCTGTTTTATTTTATTTTTCTAGTCTAGAATAAGGAAGTTGTTCTAGATAATAAGCTATCTATCTGTTGACCTTTCCAAGAGTGCAGGTTCTAGAATTGCATTCAGCCCCTAAATCAAATTGACACATATTCTCAAACAAGAACAGAAAAAAGAAGATGGTCTTGTTTTGTAGAACAAGGGGTCAAGAACAACTATATCTACAAGAAGAAAACAGCTGTATGGATTATTATTTTTATTCCCAATGAATTTCAATATACAATCTTTTTCAAGGGGGTAGATTCTTTTATTTTTTTAAATAAACCAGGTAAATTACTTGCTTTCTCTTCTCCAGATAATTATAATTATACATTTATTTCTAAAACATGGAGTAGGATCTAACAGGGACCTACGGCTGGCGATAAGTACCACTGGTTCCCGGTAAATTCTTCATAGCTGTAGCTAATTCAAGCAGAGTCTGAGTTAGCAGGCTGCGTGAAGGATTTTTGAGCAGTTTCTTACCATGTCTGAAGAATAAATTTAAAGAGAGGGCAAGCAATTTATTTGTTGCTTTGTATAAATCTGTTCTCCTGAAAAAGATTGTGTGTTGGAAATAAAGAATAAAAGACAAAAATAAAAAGTACAATTGTGTTTTTTAATTGTGTTTAATCTATTTGTTTTTATGATTTTTTTAAAGTAAGTTTATTTTAATCTTGGTTTTATTATTGTTGACTGACTTGAGTGCCATATTTATGATGGAAATGCAGGATATAAATCAAATAAATAATCAAAATCCATACAGCTATTTTTCTGTGTTGATCTAGTCTTGCTAATAGGGCCTTGTTTTAATTAGGGCAGTATCCAGTTCAATATTACTACTAGCACAAATTGTGTTGCCCTAGTGTAAGTGACCACTCTCAGAATGGCAATAGCATTTCCTGGTGTGATGGGTTTTCTAGCACAATGAAATTTATGCTAGTGGAGTGTTAAATTGGGTACTGCCCTTAGTCTCCAGTAAATAAGACTCTGGGGGCTGGTTGTTGTTTTAATTCAGGTGCTAGCTCAATTCTTTTGAAAGGTAGGCTGGAGATCATCATGATTTTTTTTTATTTTCCCAGAAGTCTCAAGGCAGTTTGGCCAGACTCATCATACTATCTTCTTTGGTCAAATGGTTTTTGCATGTTTTTGTATTATTTCAAAAACTTGCCCAGAGGTGGTGAGCACATCACCAAAAGAGAAGGGGGACGTAGACATCCACCACTGTGAAAAATGCCTCTTTCAAAGCTCTGGAAAATATTACCTTCTCCAGCTAGAGTGAACCAGGGATTGACTTTCTGCCTTTTTTCCCTTCTTCTCCCTTACCCATTTTTTGGGTGCTCTATTTTCTACCAGTATGGAGCAAGGGAAGATGTTTCTCTTCATTGGAATTACAATGGCTGTGATCCAGGGAGGTTACACTCGCCAAATTAAGCCAGGAAATGAACTAAAGGTTGTTAAAAGGGTAGGTTTCTTTTTGGCATTTAAAAATGTGTTATTTTTCCCTTTACATCACAGGTACTTTAAGAATTTTTGGAACAAAATACTTTCTCCTCCATTGAACTCTTAATGTATCCTGTTGATTTCTCTTCTTCCACTTGTGAGAGAATTCAAATGTTGTATTATGAGATAATACATTTTGACAGGGAAAAGGCTCATGCACAGTGGGCCATGATAGTGAAGACTTTTTCATTCTCTGCAACTTGGGTGTGGAGCTATGTTATCTGTCTTTGTAGTATTATAAATAAGATTTGTAAATTGCCAATAACAGCGAGGATGAAACTGACCAAGACATTGACAGAATGGAGAAAGTAGTGAAATCACAAATGAGTAGAACAATGTGGGGGGGCGGGGTTGGGGGTTGGGCGTAGGGGGGGGGGAATCGAACAGGAACACAATGACCCTGGCAACTGTGAGTGGCTCCATCAGAACAGTGCTATAGCACCATGAAGATTTTTTTTTAAAAAAGGGGGTGTTGCTTCACATTACCAATTTCACAAGGAGGTGCCCAGGATTTAAAGGATGGATCCAACCTTGGGCTGGGGTCTCCTTGCAGTCCACATCTCCCAGAGTTGTGCCCAGCTTGGCAGATGCTCACCCGTTGCCACCAGCCCCTGGCGCTCCGGGCCGGCTGTGTGAGCCTCTTCTGAGGCTCAACTTGGTTTGGTGCCTGCTCTGATGGTTGAAATCACACACTTCCCCCTCTGTGTTAATGGTGGCTGCCATTCACGCAGGGGAGAGTGTGTAATTTTGGCAGCCAGGGTGGGCAACTGCTGAGGGCCCGTGGGGGCCTCGCGAGCGTTTGGATGTGGGTCTGCGCTCGCGCCAAGGGCGCCCAACTGGCTCCTGGGATCTGGACATGGGGGGAGGGTCCGCAGGACTTCTGGGCCCAGTTGGGCACTTGCAGCAGCCCTGCTGACCACTCCACTTTTCCCTCCCCAAAAGCACTTTTCCTTTAAATATGTGTCTGTGCATGCGTGTGTGTGTGTGTGTATGTATTCAGGGCATGAGGGACACACCAAAGCTTTTCTTTACATGGAAACTGATGATGAGGGTGGTTTGTTGGAGTGGTTGACAAGGCCCCTGCAACATTAAAACAGACCAGGGATTCTGGGTGGCTTGTCAATGTCCCCAAAAAACACCCTTGCCAGATTCACATTTAATGGAAAACTGTCATGGTGGGATTTGAATTGACAACCTGGTGCCTGTGGATGCCACAACCCACCATGGCTAATAAGCCAAAGTGGGCTGCAGTGATTGTGTGAACGAGGTCCTTATTTGGTTATGGGTTGTTGTTGTTTGGCCTAACAATGACTTGCAGCTGAACTCTGAACAAGAAACTACAACGGTGGAAATAGTTCCAAGGCTTTGGCAACCTATTCTGCATTTCACCCTTCAGTAGTTCTGAGGACTGGCTGTGTGTCTGTCAGTGCTAGTTCGTGGAGATGCCTCTAATGGGGCTGCAAATCGGTCTTAGGATATTCATAGGGCAGGGAAGCAAAAAGTCTCAAAACAGCTGCAGTGAATATTCAGGGGTCCCCTCTACAAGGATTCGCTTTTGCGCCTGGTTACGCGATTATGCGCATAATCGCAGAAGCGCATTTACGCCTAAACCCTCTGCACGAGAGGCGGAGAGAGGCGGCGAAGCGTATTAACAGATGTCCAAAATGCGCTTTACAAGTAGTTAATGCACATAAGCGCTTATTCACACAGTCAAAATGCGCTTTAACGGACGGAGCAAAATAAAACTCGCGATTTAACGCGCATTCGATAATGCGCATAATCGGGGAGATAATGCGCCTCTACGCCCGATTTGCGCTCCGTTCTTGTAGAGGTAATTTTTTTAATGCGCCTTGAAAGAGCTTTAAATGCCTCTTGTAGAGGCACCCAGGGAGAGGAATAGAAAAAGCAACAGCAAAAGCCAGTGTTATTTATTTTTTATTAATCCAGAATAGCTCTTTTTTCCTCAAGAGAAATTCTTTCAAATGATTACGGCAAAAAACAAACGTAGTACTGATTCATTTCTGAAGTAAAAGCAGTAGAAAACTTGTTCAAACGTATTTCAAAAGTAGCAAAAGAGAAGGGCACTTAAGATATAATGCCTACTCATGATTTACACTGATTGTCCTATATACATAAACCAGGCAGAACATCCTTGAGGGAAATTCATGATCTTGAAAGTACTTGCCTCAGTTTGTCTTTTCTGTGCAATGGACTACTACTCGAGCAGAAAATTGTGGTTCCAAATGTGTACTTTTTTGTTGTTGTATCAATCAGATCACCACTTCCAACCTTATGCTTTGCACTTATGATCTTGATATTACTTGTCTCTTGAATATCCAAAATCCAGAGAGCAGTGGGAGGGGGAGGGGGGAACCAAACTCCACAGTTAGCTAATACCTTTATTAGGACCAAAGGATTGTGTGAGCTCTAATTTGTTGGTTTGCTATAAGATATAATATTTGTTGCAGTTGTAGCCCTTTCTTAGCTCTATCTTGTAACTTTTTAAAAAAATTGTTGACTTGATTTTGGACTAGTCTGTATAAACCTGTTTATTCCCAATTGGCATATTATTCCAATTTATCTGGTTCGTAAAAGAATGGATGAGGTACAAATGGAATTATTGGGGATGGTGCTGGAGTGAGGATTTTACACCATTTCTTCCAGGATTCTAATGTTGCTTGAATAAAAGGTTTAACATTAATTCTTAGAGCTTTACACCTGTCAAACCTAAAAGTTAATCCTCTAAATTCAGTGATATTGCTTGCTTCACAATTATTTATTAATCTTTGTATAAGTTGTACGAGGTGGTATATTTCGTATTATGTCTATGTCTGGAATACCAAATACTCCATGTCTACTTTGTTTATATAAAGCATGTTTTGGTAAACATACTTTTTTATTTACATGAATGAACAATGTAGGAAAGAAGCCAGACTACAAAGCACATGGTCTTCAATGTCAATATACTAATGCCCAGAGTATGGGAAACAAACAGAATGAACTAGAACTGTTGATACATGAAGGCAAATATGACTTGATTGGTGTAACTGAAACTTGGTGGGATGACTCCCATGAATGGAATATAGCAATTGAAGGATATAACTTGCTCAAAAAGAACAGAAGAAATAGAAAGGGAGGCGGAGTCTCACTATGTGTTAAAAATACTTATTCCTGCACAGAAATACAGGAGGATGAGCCTGGGAGCCACATTGAGAGCATCTGGTTTAAAATAAATGGGGAAAGGAATAAAAGGAGCATTATAGTCAGAGTTTACTACCGACCACCCATTCAAAGATAAGACGAGGATGAAACTTTTGAAAAGCAAATTGCCAGTGTTTTAAGGAAATCTGATGTAGTAGTAATGGGGGACTTCAATTACCCTGATACCTGTTGGGAGACAAATTCTGCCAAAAGTGGCCCCTCCAAGAAATTCCTGATGTGTGACTGATAACTTTCTCCTACAGAAAGTAGAGGAAGGAACTAGAGGAACCGCTATCCTTGACTTGATATTGACCAATAGGGATGACTTAGCGGATAAAGTGGCAGTTAGGAGAACTCTGGGGGAAAGTGACCACGTCATACTTGAGTTCTTGATTTTAAAGGAAGCAAAAGCTGAATGTAGCCATACGCGTACTCTGGATTTCAGGAAAGCTGATTTTAATAAACTCAGAACTATGATAAGATGCCATGGCAAGGGGCCCTAATGTGAAAAGGAGTCCAAGATGGGTGGGAGTTTTTAAAAAAGGGAATTTTAAAGGCACATTTACAAACAATTCCAACAAGGAAAAAAGATAGAAGACAACAGAAGAAACCAATATGGCTCCACAAAAAGCTTAGAGATGACCTGAAAATAAAAAAAGGATACATATAAGAAGTGGAAGGAAGGCCAGGCTACAAAAGAAGAGTACAAACAAGTAGCATAGAAGTGCCGAAATGGTATCAGGAAGGCTAAAGCTGAGAAGGAGCTGAGGCTAGCGAGGGATGCTAAAAGCAATAAAAAGGTTTTCTTCAGATACGTGAACAGTAAAAGACGGAGGAAAGAAATAGTGGTTCAACTACTTCATGAGGATGGCAAATTGGTAACAGATGACAAAGAAAAGGCCGAAATGCTCAATTCCTACTTTGGCTCAGTCTTCTCCCAAAAGCGGGTCTATGACCCCCATGGCAAAAATAAAGTACAAGCTGTCGGGGCAGGATTGCAGTTTGAGATTGATAAACAAATGGTCAAGGGACACCTAATTTCTTTGAACGAGTTCAATTCTCCAGGGCCCGATGAACTGCATTCTAGAGTAATAAAGGAGCTGTCAGAGGAACTCTCAGAGCCACTGTCTATTATCTTTGTGAAATCATGGAAGAAAGGTGAAGTGCCGGATGACTGGAGGAGGGCAAATGTCCCTATCTTCAAAAAGGGCAAAAAGGAGGAACCTGGGAACTACAGACCAATCAGTCTGACATCCATCCCTGGGAAAATCTTGGAACAAATTATAAATAACTTATAAATGATTATAAATGATTTGGCATTAAACCTGAACCACTCCAGGATCTGTTTGTCAATCACCACTTTTGAAATTAGTTTGAGCAGGTCTTCTACTGCCTTTACTTCAGAGACAGATCAATAGAAGGTTGTTGGCCTTGAGTATTGAGAGGATAAGTAGCTGAAACTGCTTTTCTAAATTGTATGTACAATTTCCCTCCAAAAAGAAAGAAAGAAAGGAGGAAATTGAAAGGTATTGGGGTTGATGGGTATTCTGTTTCCCTTCACAGCTGTTTTGTTTTATCTTAAGACAAGGAAACTTCTACATTGCAAGGAGCTTTTTGGAATCATCACAAGAAAAAGGGTGGAGAGGATGAGTCACTGACTATTCCTTATGACTCATCCAAATATCACCATCGGCCTGTAACCTAGCCAAACCATTTTAAAGAGCTTTGCTCATTTTAGCTGCCACAGTGTAAGCAGATGTTTTATCTCAGCAGCTGAAGCAGAGCAGGGGGTGGGAGCTTGGATTGGGCTTTGAGTCCCACCTCTTGAACATTTATCTAGCTTCTCTCAAAGGAGGGACAGGCTCTAGGTTTCCATTATGGGTTCCGCTGTTTGCCCTACCCTGAGATGTCTAACTTTCTGTCCCCCTCCCCTTCCTTTCCCTTGGTAGGCCATAATGCTGTCAGTACCTGCTTTCCTTTTAATCGGCTGGAGTGGCAACGTGATTATCCTGAGCACAGGACTCGTGTTCTACTCTTTTGGTGAGCTCCTCAAACAAATATTTTCATGCACTAAAGTGAAGCAAAGCGTGCTTAATCTGCGCTACTCGTTTATTGAATTAATTAGTGCAGATGGGTTTAATGTTTCAAAGCTGCCACCCTCCTTATAAAACCTTAAAGGAACTGCAGGCTTGTGTGTTCTAATGTTAATAGGCATTCCTAGAAGTTGCCATGGTTAGGGTGAAGATATAAAAAGTAGGACAGGCTCTTGTATATTTAACAGTTGCATTGAAGAGGGAATTTCAGCAGGTGTCATTTGTATACATGCAGCACGTGGTGAAATTCCCTCTTCATCGCAACAGTTAAAGCTGCAGGAGCTATACTAGAGTGACCAGACATAATAGAGGGCAGGTCTCCTGCAGCTCTAACTGTTGTGATGAAGAGGGAATTTCACTTGGTGCATACAAATGACACCTGCTGAAATTCCATTTTCTATTCAACTGTTAGAGATACAGGAGCCCAGTCTTCCTTTTCATATGTTCACTTTAACCACTATTATATTAAATTACATTAATCAATAATTTTGGCTTGGCATGTTTCTTTTAAAAAAATAATTGATGTCTCAGAAAGATATGACTTCTGTGCATTAAACATTGGACAACAGGCTGAGGAAAGTTATGTAGTTAGAAGGTATGTCTCAATTGTGAGAAGAGATGTAAATCTTGGTCTTCAGCACAGTATGCAAGGACTCTTCAAACTAGAGGATACTTAGTATTCCAGTTGGCTACTGAGAGAGTAGGGTGACCAGATAAAATCCAGGTCAAGGCTTATGTAACTTTAACAATTGTAGAGCAAAGGGAATTTCAGCCAGTGTCATTTGTATGCAATTAGTTCCTGGTGAAATGCCCTCTTCATCACAACAGTTAAAGTTGCAGGGCCCCTGCTTTCTTTTGTATATGGTCACTCTAGTATAGTGGCTGCAACTTTAACTGTTGTGATGAAGAGGGAATTTCACCAGGAACTAATTGCATACAAATGGCACTGGCAGAAATTCCCTTTTCTCTACAACTGTTAAAGTTACATGAGCCCTGACCTGGATTTCATCTGGTCACCCTGCTGAGAAGGTGAACTTGGTTTTTTTTCTTTTGCAATGTAATTCCTGAATTGAGAACATCCAAAATCCTACAAAAGACCATCAATTTCTTTTCCAAAAAGAAATGCTTGAACTTAAGAACTCTTCATTGTGGAACTTGGGGAAGTCCAGTTGTTATACCAAGGGTTGCAATGCACCAAATAAAATCTCACTTTAAGATGTGACGGAGAACATTTTTTAGTCTGAAACTTAAATTGACCTCTGGGCCAAAACAACCTGTATAGTGTTATGTGGTTGGGGCCAGTCTAAATTATCTCCAGGAGTCCCTTACTCAGTGCCTCTGATCACAAAGAGATTGAGGATTTCCCCCCAACTCTGTAACTGCTGTAGTTTTTAGACCTGTTGAAAATATATATTTTAAACAGCAGGAAAACAGTGAATGTCCTTTTAACTTGTTAAACCAATGAAAACATGCCACACAAGTAGTCTTAAGATATGAATGGTTTATAAAGAAAAGAAAATGTGAAAGAACATCAGATACAGAAGTGAAATCTGAAACATGCAATGGTTAGAAAGAAAATACATGTGAACCGTATGCAACAGACACGACAGTTTAACTCTTTCTAAGACCTATTAGAAAAACAACACAAGTAGGCCCAAAACAACGTGAGCGTGGGGCCCACACAAGAGGCTTTCGAGAGGCAGCTAGACAACCATCTGTCAGGTATACTTTAAGGAGGATTCCTGCATTGAGCAGAGGGTTGGACTCATGGCCTTAGAGGCCCCTTCCAACCCTATTATGCTATGATTCTATGAAAGGCATTTTAAAAAGTTTCTTAGTTCTACTTAAATTTCCACCAGTTCGCACTAGTTAAATGAAGAATTTGAAGCTTTCAACTTTATAGTAGTATGGTCCAAACTTTTAGAAAAAGCAAGGGAGCAGGTGGAGGGATTAAAAGGAATGTATAGCTACCTATCCCAAGAAGAGATCATCCCACACCAACAAGCAATTGCAGCAGTACAACATCTAGTCACCTTGGAAGTTATTTGAGAATTCTGGTCGGCCAGGAGATAATCTGTATAAAACACATCAGATCTCCCAGGTATTCGTTGTAAGATAGGATTAATAAAAATGTACCGAAAATCACAATAGAAGGAACAGCCACAGTCTCCACCATGCCAGCTTTATAGGGGCATAAGCAGTCAGAATGTGGAATACTATTGTATCTACTCTCCAAAAGTGCAGAGGGTCGCACATTAAACTTAGCCAGTGTGAACGCTTTCCTGTATTTTGGAATAGTTAAAATAGTTAAATAGGTTGCAGGTGAAAAAGCCTGCCCCTTATCTCTGAATTCAGAATACGGATTGGCTGCTCTTATATGATCTTGTAGCTCAGTGTCCCTAATATGCTGGCATATGTCCTCTTTGGCTTTTGTATGGCCTAGGACCAGGATGGCATTTCGCGAGAAACCCAGATTATACAGTTTCTTGTCCACAGCCCTTTTCCATTTTGACTGAAATGCACCATCTAGAGTCAAAGGGACCAGACCTTGAGGGACAAATATCATTTTCAGCCAAAAGTTTAATTTATACCTCCAGGCATGAGATTCGACCGAGATTCGACCTGTCTTTAGTTGTAAGAGTACATTGGGCACACAACTTGGGAGACTGAGAACATTTCTCAGGAATTCTGTTTGGGTGGATTCCATAGCAGCAAAATTTCTATAAACGTACAGTTGAGCACCATAGAGCAGTTGTGTTAACACCTTGGCAGAAAACACTTGTAGGGCTGATGGTATATACTGGTATATACTGTCCTCCTTTGGCATAAAACTGAAAAATTACTCCCAAGTATTTATAAGTTTTAACCTGCTCAATTGGGTGCCCATTTATCTGCCACCGATGTTTAGTCCACTTTCGAGTGAAAACTAGGACTTTAGATTTAGTATAATTAATCACCAGCTTTTCAGTTTTACAATAAATGTCCAGAGATTTTTTCTCCTTAATTAAATTTTTGTATCTTTTCTTTAAAATCAACCATTCAGAAGGTAGGGTTGGCAAGTCCATTTTCCTGTATGTCCTGTATTTGTCTATTAAGGATTTCTTCATATCCAAACATTCTTAGTCAAACCAAGGTTTGGACATACAGAGAGGGACATGTTGCCTTGCAGGGATTTTATAGGTTAGGTGATTTTGGAGAAGTAAGATCATTTCTTGATACAAATCTAAAACGTTTTGCAGTGACCCCTCTATTATCAAGGTGTCCCGTAATCTAAGGCAACTTTCTGAGTATAACAAAGAGGATAGGCCGTCGTCTAGCTTGGCAGACCATCTTATACGTGAGGCTCTGATTTCAGCCTCTGGATAAAATAGAGGTTCATGGTCTGCATGGACATCCTGATCCTTAAGGTTTAGGAGGACAATTAAAGGGAGGTGGTCACTCTCTGTACGTGTACCCACCCTGCAACTAATTGCCAAGTTGAACAGATTGTAAGAAACAATAAAATAGTTAATTGTCGATGCTCTAGAACCTGATAAGAACGTGAATTCACCTTTTCTGTCTCCCTCTATGCCCCCATTTACTAACACTAAATCTAAGCCGTTTATCATACGTAGGAGGTACAACCCGGAGTGATTACAACCCTTGTAATGCCTTTCAGGTATTAAATGGGCCACCTCTGTTTCAAAAGGAGAAAAGAAGAGTCTTCTTCTCCCAAAGGAGAGGCAAGAACCCGGCTGAGTCTGCTTCTCAGACCTCAGGTAGCAAAACTTTATGCCTTCAAGGAAAGACAGGGTTAGGATCATGAACAAAAGTTTCACTACCATTCGATTCCATAGCTTCCTTCTGAGCCCTCTGTTCCCAGCACTTGAACCCAGAAAATGACCTTAGTGACACAAATGATTAAAGAAGGGGAATGGGTGGGAGGGCAGACCAGTAAGCAGAAGTGGTTAAGCTGAAGAGATTGCTTGTTCACATATGCACAGAGGCCCCAGAAAGGTGTTGTTGTTGTTGCTGCTGCTGCTGCCTTTACTCCACATGGTAGATACGCTCTCCCTCTCCCCTGCCTTCAACATTCTGAGTACTGTGTTATGAACTCTCATAGGCTTTTATTAGCAAATAAAAAATATGTAAAAATGAATTAATTAAATAATTAAAAAAGAAATCCCATTCCACCAACTATAGTAGAAAGGGAACAAGAAAACAGCAATGTTTAAAATATGGAGACTGTAATGGCTTTACAAGAGATGAGTACAAATGGTTGCCAGTGAGCAAAATCAAATGGGGGCAAATACTACACCAGAAACACTTTTGCATGGCTGAGGTTTTTTTTCTTCTGTTAACTGCCCCTTCTCCCTCAATATTTAACCAGTCCTGAAATTTTTCAGGTTGTGTCAAATAGACATTTGTTTCTGGTTTATACAATTTTCAGGAAGATTGTTGAAACACTTTCGATTTTATTAAAGTTATAACAACCCACCCTCCTGATTTGCATTTAACCTTACAGAATCCTTATTTTACTGATCACCTTATCTATTGGACCCACTGTACCAATAATTTAGTTGAACACATTGATTTGTGGTCATCCCATACTGAGTGAGCTCCCCACTCACTCAGAACATTGATCAAGGATGGTGAAATTTTCCATTTGCAACCTGATGCATGTGGTGAACAGCTGGGGGGGTACTAAATTAATCACAGGGATTGGTACATTCGTGGCATATGATTTCTAGATGTGATTTCAGAGCTACAAAGAGCCCTGTTTCAGTTGTTCTCTATGTGTATGCATACAGCAGCCAGTGCTATGCACATATAGACCTGTCATGGTGAACAGCTACCTGGCAGGGAGGAGGGGAAACCAAATCCAGTTGCCCACCCACTCCTCCTGAAAAGCTGAACTGTACATTTGCTGATTTTCTGAGTGCAGCTGGAACTGGGGAGGAACTACATGCACAGGAAAAAAAATTGCATACATGGTTCCTTGTCCAAATAAGGATATATGTGCAGATCCCTGTGTTTACACATGGTACATGTATAGATCAGGTCAGTGCTATTAGTTTTCTATTATGTAGTCTCGCCTGCTCAAGCTTTATAACTCATTTGCATTCTCACTTGTTTAATAACATAAAACAATGTTATTGTTTAACTTTCTTCCAGCGGCTGCTGTCGTTGTTCCTTGTTTGTCTACAGTAGTGTCCGGCTATGGTAAGTGTTTATTTAATCATGGAAAAGGCCCATCTCTATTGAAATGTTTGCTAGCTGTTTCAGCTGTCTCTTGAATCTTCAGACCTAAGAGTTCTGCCAGATTTTTTTCCTCATGGTTGGAGTTGGCTTGAAACACAAAATCTGAAGTCGGTTCAACATTTCCTTCGCCCCTGCAATGACCCTGTTCAAAAGAGATGCTAAGCCATGGTGGTTAAGCATTTTGAGCTAAACATTATGGCTTAGCATGTTGTGTGAACCATTCCTAACCATGGTGGTAACATAACCATGGTTTAGACATGCTTAGTAACCATTTGCTGCAAAAGGGTTAGCAGTCTAACCATGGCTTAGCATAATGTCTGAACAGGCCCCATGAAGACACTGGATGCGGTCCAGGCAAATATAAACATTTTAAGTACCACTAATTTAATTAAAAAGAGAGTTAACAATGTGCTTAACTCTCACACTGAGATAAATGATGCTTCAAAACGCTTATCTCTGGCTATTATGCTGGCAATTGCAAAAAGCCCTATAGTTTATAAATAAAAATGCAGATTTTGCAAATGGAAACTATTGCCCCATTTTCAAAATCTGTATGTGCATGCGTGAAGTTAAAAGACATTCATTTCAAACTAATAGTAACACTAACTTAATGAAGACTCAGCTTGAAGCTGGAAAAGGCTCTCTTCCTTGACCTTACTAATTTTTCCTGTGGTGAGTGGGCTACAGTCTTGATTCTGAAGTATAGCTGAGAAACGCAGGCAATTACACCTCACATGCTGGAAGCAAAAACAGAGAGTCTCAGAGTACCTTGATTCAGTCACGTTTCTTGTGGGTTTTGGGGGGGCATTAATAAAGGCATAGTTCGGAAAAAATATCTAATATGACTAAGCCACATGTACCTAAAAATGCCAGTCAGGTTTCAGTCCTGGTTTTGGCATGGAAACAGCCTTAGTCGCCCTGTCGGAAGAACGACAGGGGGAGTGTGACTCTGTTGATTCTCCTTGATTTCTCAGTGGCTTTTGATACCATTGACCATGGTACTCCTCTGGGACGACTGGCTGAGTTGAGAGTGGGAGGTACAGAAAGTGGTGCTTGGGGAACATTGCTCGGCAGGGGTCAGTCTTGTCCCCTTTGTTGTTCAACTTCCACATGAAACTGTTGGGTGTGGTCATCCGGAGTTTTGGAGTGCTTTGCCATCAGTACGCTGGTGACATGCAGCTCTATTTCTCCTTCTCATCTTCATCAGGTGAGGCTGTGGATGTGCTGAACTGGTGCCTGGCTGTGACAATGGACTGGATGAGGGCTAATAAACTGAAACTCAATCCAGACAAGACTGAGATGCTGTTAGCGGGTGGTTCTGCTGACCAGATGGAGAGTCTTCAACCTGTTCCGGATGGGGTTGCACTCCCCTTGAAGGAGCGGGTTTGTAGCTTGGGGGTTCTCCTAGAACCATCTTTGACACTTGAGGCTCAGGAAGCCTCGGTGGCATGGAGTTGGTGGTCCAGCTTAGCACTTATCTGGACAGGGATAACCTGAATTCAGTTATCTATGCTCCGGTAACCTCCAAGTTAGATTACTACAATGTGCTCTACGTGGGCTGCCTTTGAAGATGGTTTGGAAGCTGCAGCTTGTGCAAAATGCAACTGCCAGATTGATATCAGGAACCAGAAGGTTCAAACATATATGTCTGACTCTGGCCCACTTGCATTGGCTGCCTGTACGTTTCTGAGCCCGATTCAAGTGCTGGTTCTAACCTATAAAGCCTTACATGCTTGAGGCCACAATATCTGATGGAATGCCTCTCCCGACATGAACCCGCACACTATGCTCAACATCTAAGTTACTCCTCCGAGTGCCTACTCTGAGGGAAACTCAGAGGATTGCAACAAGAGAGACGGCCTTTTCAGTGGTGGCCCCCAATTAAAACAACCTCCCTGATGAGGCTTGCCTGGCACCAACATTGTTTTCTTTTTGGTGCCAGGTTAAGACTTTTCTCTTTTCCCTGGCATTTAACAGCATATGTTGAGTTGTTTAATTGGCCCCTGGATAGTTGATATGTTGTTTGTTTTTATGCTGTTTGTGGTTCAAAATTTTGTATATTGGTGTTTAGATGTTCAATGTTTTTAATTTTTGTTAACCGCCTAGAGAGCTTTGACTGTGGGGCAGTATATAAGTGTAATAAATAAATAAATAAATAAATGTGAAGGTTGAAGAATGAAATAAAAATAGTTTGGATGCTTGCTGTCATGGGTCTAAGCTTCCTACCTTAGGACAAGCTAACAGAGGCTGCCTCTACACAAGACGTTTAAAGCTCTTTGAAGTCTCATTAAAAATTTTACCTCTACAAGAGCAGAGCGTAAATCTGGAGTTGAAGCGCTTTATCTCTCCGATTATGCGCATTATCGAATGCGCGTTAAATAGCGAGTTTTATTTTCCTCCAGCCATTAAAGCGCATTTTGCCTATGTGAACAAGCAATTCTCCGCATTAACTACTTGTAAAGCGCATTTCAAACAACTGGTAAGGCCACCAGTTGTGCGCTCAATTACCTCTTGCGTACAAGCATTTACGATAAAGCGCTTCAGCGATTATGCACATAATCGGCTAACCAGGCGTCAAACAGAATCCATCTAGAGGGGGTCAGAGATACAGATTCAGTGACAACTTTATTGGAGCAGATGAGGTGACTTAGATCACACTTCAGAGGTCATAGTCCTTAACCTTAGAAGTTATAAATTGGTTAACTTGAGAGTTAATGGCCCATGGCTTAGAGTTTCATGATACCAGAACAGGTCATTGTTCACAATTCAAGAGGAGTGATGACTAGAACCCTAAGCAATATAGAGACATTCCCAAATGCAGGATCCCTATGCTCAGGAGCCCCAACAAGCTGACTTGGGTTTAGGATTCAAGAATAGTTACAGCAAGGCAGGATCCCAGCTTTTATAGGATTGCTACTTTGAGGGTTTCATGCTGAACTAAGTATTCAAGAATAAACCAAACCAACGAACCCCTGGCAGTATGGGGACATTCCCAGATGCAAGATCCCTACACGCTGGGTCCTGAGCTGACTCATATTCAGGATACAGAATAGGATTGGGAAAGTTAGCGTTCCAAGAGTCACAGATAGTAAAAACTGGTGAGAACAAGTCTTGAGAAGCAGAGAGGTTTCCCCTCAGGGCTTCTACTGAAAATGGCCCCTGGCAGAACATGATCCAGGAGATAGGCTTAAATTCAGACCGGGTTGAAAAGCAGTTTCTACATTGGAAATTTCTACTGGACGTGTGTCAAGGTAAAAAACAATTCAGGAGTCAAGAATAGGTCAGACCAGAATGCAGATGAAGGTTTATGGCAAACAAGAATCCAAGGTCCATGAAAAGGTTGTTTCCAGCATTATATTCTATGACAGCTTTTAATGATATGAGGTTCAGACAGACAAGGGTCCTGATTGGATGGAAAGTCCAAATGAGAAAGCATTTCAGCAACTCCTTTCAAAGGTCTTTCTGCTCTGCCCTCTCATGCTAACGCTGAGAGCTGTGCCACGTTACCCTCCACCACCCTCATCCCCTCCTGCTCAGTTATCATGCCAGATTTCTTAGGTACAAAATCAGAACCTGGCTCAAGGCCCCTTATCTTGCAGCTGGTCTGATAAGGTGTTTTACTCTTTTGAAATTTACCCCTTCTTTTGCCTGCAATTAGCTGAGAAGTTGGGCAGAGATGGGCTCCCATGGCTACTAACTGCCCACAGATTCAAATCTGCAGCAGACCTTGGTTCAGAGGCTGCAATGGCAGGACAAATCCCAACAGTTGCTGGGTTAAAGGGTACAACCATGCTCTCACTTTTTCAGTGCTTGAAGAACTTGGGTTATGCTGGATATGATGCTGACCAGCATCAGATAACAGAGTAGGGAGCTACGTGTTCAGTTGTACTGAATAGCTGCAAAATGGTAGGGTGAGGGTCTGATTTGAAGCTGATTAGGGTCAGCAAGAGCAGCATGCTTAAACTACTTCTGTACCTGCTATCCTTCCCTTCAACCCCTCACCCAGCAGCTTTTGGCCATGACCTAAGAAACTAGACAAAGGGTAAACACACACTCCTCTGCTGCTGCTTCACTACAGATTCCTCCTCACCCCACCATTTTGCAGCTATTTGACAGGGATTTGAATTTTCAGATCTGGGTCTGTTGACCAACATATACCCCAGCTTGGCTTGGGAGAAAGTGGACTCAGGACTTCACCACATGAGGCTAAAATCCTGCATCCTTACTGGGGCTTCTGCTTCCAGATTCTTTGTGTGATTAAGATCAGCTCCTTGACATGGGCAGACCTGTGCTTTGAATCAAGGACTTCCTTTCCTGGCAAATCCTATATGTTTCATTATGCAGCCATTAGATGGCTCTGCCAATATCTTTTTAATAGCGGGATAAAGGTCAAAAATTGCAGGAGACACTGTGCAGGTTGATGACATTGTGTAAAGGACCTGCAAACTTCCATGAGTGACCAATCATGGTCATGCAAAAAAGGCCTCTCTGTCGTCTTCCTAATTTTAGCAGGTCCTTAGTTTAAAGGTACATGTTTTTCCCCCAAATCCATATCCTATATAATTTAATTTCTCAGATCTTTTAAATGTATGCCTCCAATTTAGCAGCACTTTTGCATTCTTTTTTATTTAAAATGGGGTTTCCTTGATGGTGCTGGACATTCAATTTTTCCTTGCTGGGAAAGCTAAGGAGCAAAGTTAAAAATAACATGATTATTGTTTTCTCCAGGGAGAGTGTACTGCTCAGTAAGCACTCATCCTTAGTCAAGAGGAAATTTGCTGAAAAGTGAAGTGAAGGCAATTGATTTGATTAAATATAATGTTAAAAAGAAACACAAAAGAAGTATATGGACAGAAAAGATTGGTGTCCAACTCTTATTTTCACAGGGTTAGCAAGCCAAAAAGGGACAGTAATGGGGATCTTAAGAAGTCTGGGAGCCCTTGCGAGAGCAGTTGGACCAATCATGTCAGCAACAGGTAATTGCGTGTGTGTGTGTGTGTGTGTGTGTGTATACGTAATTGAGGATTTCAGTAGGGAGAAGACTAGAAAACAATGATACCTAATATGAAACTGGCACTGTGCATACCATGGAAGAAACCCCTTATTATGGGGAGTTTGCCATTTTTGTTATTGTCATCAAAGACTGTCAGCAACAACATGGATTTCATATAGTTACTCCAAAGGGCCAGAACAGCAAAAGACAGAGACTTGCCACCTAAAAAGGACCTTCTTTCAGAAATGGCAGATCATTTCAAATTGCTTCAGTACAACCTAGGGATCAATGGACTCACCCAGCTTTCTTGGGCCCTTTCCAAGCCACCACCCGTTTGTGCTCCCCAGACGCGCCTGACAAGCCCTGCACCTGGCAAGTGGGTCCTGCTGCCTCAGCAAGTCGCCCTTTTACGTAAATGTGCCAACTCATGTTTTTTTATGAATGTAAAATGGCAGAAATGGCCGTGCCTCCCATCCGCCTCCTGCCTCGCGACGACTGTGATGGGAGGTGGAACAGGCGTCAGCGCTGGCACGGCCGGAGGAGGCTTCTCCCCTCCTCCTCCTCTTCCGTCTGCCTGCCTGCCTGCCTGCCTGCCACCACAGTAGCTGGGGTCGGAGGTGTGGGCTGTGCTGGCCGTGGGGGTTTGCCAGGATGGAGGCGGCCGGCAGGGGCTTCTCTCCTCCTCTTCCTGCCCGCCACTTCTGCCACAGTAGCCAGGGTGGAAGGAAGAGAAGGGAGCATTGCTCCCATGCCGGCTACTGTGGTGGACATCAGGCCGCCATATCTGCAAGTTGGCATTGATGGAAAGAAATGTTACCATCTTTACATAAAATGATGACTTTCTGAAAACGTGAATGGCTGCTGAGTGCTCTTGGACAGGTCTATTAAGTCATGTACAATTTACTCCAGTCAGCCAAAACTAGGCTGGCAACTGTTACCCAGAGGACCGTCTCTTCTGCCACCCCCAGACTGTGGAATGGCTTCTGCTGGGAGAGATTAATTAACTTAATAGTCTTTCTGAGTTTAAGAAAGCCATAAAAACTGATCACTTCCAGAAGGCCTACCCAGATAATGTTAAGATGTCTGATACTGTATCAGTTTTATAGGGTCTTTAATCAGTTTTATGCATTTTATGGAATTTTTGTATGTAATGTTGTTGATGCCTTGATCCAGAGGGCAGGCAAGGGGAGCAGCTTGGCTCAGTGAATCTGAGGGGCTGAGTGGAGGCAAGTCTATCAGGCTCCACCCTCCTCTCGGGCACTCAAAAGCTTAAGAACAAAAAAATATGGATTTCACAATGAAGCTAATGAAGTGCTCAATTTGGGCATTCAACAGCAGAAAAAGTTACAAATACATTTCAGAGTTACTCTAGAAATGCAATTAAAGATTGAAGAGCTGCAGAATCAAGAACAATGGCTGAATCCTTGATTCTGTTCTTTCCATGGATTCCATGGAAGAGCAAAACACTGTACAATTTCCTGCTTGGTGCTTTACAGAGACAGTGGCTGGTTTCGCACGACACATTAAGCAACTGGGGGGGGAGGATGCAACCGTCAGTTGTGTTGCTTATTGTGTCATGTGAAGGGTTACACACCACGTACACACAACTGACAGTATGCTATTCTGCCCAATTAAGCAACGGAGAGAAACAACGGGCTTGCAAGTTGTTTAGCTCGAAGCCCGTTATTTAAAGTGTCCTCTGAAACCAACCTGCCCCTGTCTCCGTGCACTATTCCATTTGGGAATAGAGTTCTGCCAGCTGGAGCAGCCGAACCCCCCCCTCCCCCGGCTGCTGTGATACAGCCGGCAGAATTTGCGGTGCATGCTGGGATACGGCTGGAGGACTGAGGGAGGAGGAGGGAGGAGACACTGCAACCAAGATGGACGCCAGAACTTTCTGCCGCTCAACGGACGGGGTAGTAACATGTCGTGTGGGGAGCACCGCCTACCTAACGCATGGTCAGTACACTATTTCCCCCTCCTCCGTTGCCTAATGTAGCGTGCGAAAGCAGCCTCTGTCAGAGCAGTCACTGACATGGAGAGTAATGGTGTCTAACCTCCTAATGCAACCAAAGCTTCACTGGGCTTACAATAAAAGAAGCCCTTTTGAAGCACAACCATGAGTGAGTGACATTCAATACTTTGAGGGCAAATAAATCATAACTCTGCCCTGGAACTCTATGGCACAGAAACCTTCAAAGTATACACAGAAAAGCACCAAGCAGCCCAGATCCCATGCAGATGGTGTTTTTTTTTCCAGTCCACCTGTTAGTGAGCCTCCAAGGTTTCTTTCTCAGCAACCACACATGTTTTCAGCAACCACACACAGGGAAGCAAAGGATCTTGCCATGGCAGTTAAACCTAGAAATAGATGAAGATTCCACAGCATCCAGCAAAGAAGAAGGGAATTAACCCCAGAATCAAACCAGGCAGAAAAATGGCTTGGTTACATCCAGAATACAAGAGCAAAGAAAAGACAATGTTTCATAAAGATGATGGCTTTTAATCCAGCTCAAACACACCGACTACCGACCTCACAACTGACCTCAATTCAAGTTACATTTTTGTTATGTCATCTTCTATGCTAATGTCTGGAAAGTAACATCATATATAGATGTTTCTATGCTAATGCTAGAAGCCTCCAAGCCAAGATGGAAAAGTTGGAGTGCTTGGTTTTAAGAGAGAACTTAGTGGGCATAATGGAGAACTAGTAGAATGGAGAGAACCCATGCAATATGGTAATCTCTTGATACAAACTCTACAGGAAGAAAAGGGAAGGGTCGTACTACTCTAGTCAAAGAATACATGATCTCAAGCAAACTACGACCCTTAAAAGGGGCAGACTCCTCTTTGCTATTGCTAGTAGGGATGTGTATATCATTACGATGGCCGATAACGAACCTATAAGGTCGTTATCGAACATCCAATTAATAATAACAATACACATTTCCTCAGGCCCTATCTGATCTGATCCGAAATCCATATGTCCGATAACTATCGGACATATCAGATTATTGGACCTAGGGCCGGCCCTCCCTCCCTCCCGCCTCTCACTTGCGCTCCTTACCTGGGCCTTGTCCGCTGGTGTCTGCTGCTAGGAACTACTGAGAACTAGGCTTTGCGGCCTAGTTCTCAGTAGAGCACCAGCACGCCAGGTGATGACATCACCCAGTGCATCGCCACTCTACTGAGGCTATAAAGCCTCATTCTCAGTAGTTCCTAGCAGCAGACGGCAGCGGACAAGGCCCAGGTAAGGGGGACCCTTCCTTCCCCTCCCTCCCTCCCCCCCACTCCTTACCTGGGCCTTCCCCACCGCCACCCCGTAGTACTGCTAAACAGACTTTCTGGCCTGTTCATCAGTACAGAGCCACGCCGAGTGATGACGACATCACTCGCCGCTTCTCTGTACTGATGAACAGGCCGAAAAGCCTGTTTAGCAGTACTACCGGGGGGGCAGGGGGTAAGTAGTGTGAGTGGGGGGAGGGAGAGAGTGCTGGCCCAGTGTTTTTCCCCATAGACTTGCATTGGGGGAAAGCTTTCCCCCAATGCAAAACTATGGGGAAAAACAGTTATCGTATTGGAACTTCCGATATTTATCGGATTTCCAATCCGATCAAATCTGGGTACCCCCGATATGATCGGATCTGACATTTTTTTATGTCGAATTTCCGATAACGATACGATACGATAATTTCGGCCGTGCACATCTCTAATAGCTAGCCACATAGATCCTGTTCCGGTGACACGTTAAGCCATGGTGATCAGGCATATTGAGTTAAACATTATGGCTTAGTATGTTGTGTAAACCATGATTTAGCATGTCGTGTGAACCATTCCTAACCATGGTGGCTATATAACCATGGTTTAAACATATTCACTAACCATTTGCTGCAAAAGGGTTAGAAGCCTAACCATGGCTTAGCGTGTCGTCTGAACTGGCCCACTGAATCTAAGTGATTAGCAATAGCAGCCTTCTTCATAAGAAGTGCATAAGGAAACAATGGCTCAATTCGGACGACACGATAGTCAATGGTGGGTTGACTAACCCTAACCCTAGGGGATACTCCCCACACAACATGGTAATAAATAATCAACTGTGGTGTGGATGAGGATCATCGCTGAGTTGACTATGGCAGCATTCGGATGACACAATAGTCAAAACAACTGACGATTGTTTCCCCCACACCAGTTGTTTATTGTGTTGTCCGAATTGAGCCATTGTCATAATACTAGAATCCAGTGGGGTCATTCCATGAAACTGAATGGTGGGAGATTCAAAACAGATAAAAGGAAGTACTACTTCACACCACATATAGTTAAACTGTGGAATTTTCTGCCAGAAGATGTAGTGGTGACCACCAACTTTGATGGCTTTAAAATGGAATTGGACAAATTAATGGAGGATAAGGCTGTCAATGGCTACTAGATGAACCTTTTAATTGGATCCAACATGGCCCTTTTCTTCATTAAATTTCATGTGCAAGCAATTGATATGCAAAGGCAAGGTTGAATACAAATAGACTTTGATGTTTGCCATGACTGACTGAAAAGTATACACACAACGTTAATGGACTGGGCAAATTGACAAAAAGGCAAAAAGTCTCTACTGCAATTTGAAAGTTAAAGACTTTATTCAGGGGCCACACGAGCATCGGAAAGAATGGCCTGATATAGGTCCTAATACACATCTTCAGATTGTCAAAAGCAGGGGGCAGTCCCCCATCTGGCCCCCAGAGTTTCTCAGGAGGAATCCCTGCTGCACGAGTGCTGCACAAAGGACTCACCCCTGTAATCTCTGGTCAGAGATAAAGTGAGGCCTGTGGGCAGGGGACTCACCTGTGTGACACCCAAGGCTGAGCCAGTGATTGGAGCCCTCCTCCAGCTGCCAAGTCAGTCACAGTGGCTTTGCTGTATGCTGGCCTCTGCAAAAGCCAGCCATACTGCACATCACCTGTGAATCAAACAATGTCAGAAGATGGCCAATGAACCCAACAGCATTTGGCCTGTGGAAGGCACGGTGGGAGAACATCCAGTCTTCACCTCAATTTAGTTCCTCAATCTTGAGTTAAAGCAAGAGAGGTAGCAATTATTGTGTCTGCGTTCCCTTGATTTTAAAATAAAGGAAATAGACAAGGACAAGACAGTCAGGTATATATTTATGAAGTCCTATTTAAGTGACAACCCCATCATGTTGACTTCTATTCATGCCCCAAATTCAGGGCAGGAGCAATTTCTGGGAGAAGTGCTAGCTAAACTAAATCCCTTTAAAATGGGGAACATGATTGTAAGGGGAGACCTGAACTTCATTGATGACAAAAAAATTAGATAGGACCAAGGGGAAAGGGGGGTTAAATATTGTCCCTAGCAGGGGCTTTTACAAAAATATACCTGTGCTGATGAGTGGAAGTCTGATCATTCCAGAGTTAGTAATTTTACATATTACTCTTCCAGACACGAGTCTTATTTATGTATAGATTTCATACTGAGATCAGAACAGTAGAGAGCAAAAATCATACAAGCAGACAAAGTCCCATAGAAATCTTGGACTATGTGTCTATGACAATTACTCTGCAAACTAGTACCAGCCAACCCCACTACCTGAACATGGAAATTAAAACCCATGTTGCTGCAGTGGGAACGTTCAGTTGAAAGAACAGAAGGAATAGCTCAGGTATTTTTTGTCCTCCACTCATCTGATGAACCTGTATTAGTAAGCTGGCCTTACTAATACGGTAATAAAACTAGGAAACAAATGAGAAAAATTGTTGACTGTTACATCAACAGTTAAAGAGAGACACAAAGAGACAGATAATAGCAAAATATATTGAGATTTATTACAGAAAAGAAGTGAATTAGAGGTGTTAGACTTTGGAGAATTTACAATGGCCCTCCTTTGCTTACACCAAAAATATTACAAATTTGGTAATAAAAATTCAAAATTCTCAGGAAAATGGTTTGAAAAGAATAAAGCTAGAAACAATCACAGTTATAAGAATGAAGATGGGTGTCAAATATAGAAGAAATAAATCAACACTTTGTATCATTCTACAGGACAATCCATCAGTTATGGCTACTGAGGAATACCTAGATGTAATGGATATTAGTCCCAGAGCCAGGCAGGATTTATTTACCCCAGTGAGTGCAAAGCTTAGTGAATATTTTTGTTTATATATGACAGAAGTGTCTTAGAAAAGTGAATCTTACAAAATTCCAGTGGTGGGGGGCATCATCAATATGGCTCCCATGCTATTATGTAGTTGCCACATTTAAATATGCGTAACTTCTCACCCGTTTATGCTACAGAGATGATTTTTTCTGAAAGGTTTTTGTATATTGTTTTTAATTGTTTTTAATCCTATGTAAACCGCCCAGAGAGCTTCGGCTGTGGGGCGGTATACAAATGTAATAAATAAATAAATAAATAAATAAATAAATTTAAAGACAAATACTTTTTGTAATTACACATTTTTGTTAACTCCATTAGTTTTTGAGATAATTTCATTTGAACATATAAAATCAGTGTTCACATTGGTTATGTGTGACATTTAATCATGATTTACTCAAAAACTATTAGACTTTTGAAAGAATACTCAAAAACACAAAAGTTGCATTGTTTAATGAGGATTAAGAAAATGTATAATAACATGGGGTTTACCCCAACGCTTAGGGAATTATGAGTGATATCTCGTTGTATGTCCACTTTCTTGGGATTGTATGATTTTACAGTTTATCATACAGGGCTTTCATTTCAAAAGTATCAACCTTAAATATTTCTCGATCTGATGCACAGATCATTTTGAACATGTTCAACTGTGATTTTTACAGTTGAACATGTTCAAATGTTCTTTACAAAATTTCAAACAGGACAAATATGATGATATATAAAAAAGACAATTTATTAGGTTGATTTGTTTTTAACAAATGTTTTTAAACTCTTCAGCAAACTGAGGAGAAACAGAAAACACTTTTTTAAATCAACCTAAAACAGATGTTGAAGTTAAGGATAACTAAAGAAATCATACATCCCTGGTCATTGATGGATTTTCCTACAATTCTTATTAAAAAATCAGCCATCAACTAGGCCCACAGTTGATTAATCTTAGAGGGAGAATCTGTCCCCAGTTGAAAGTTACCTTACAAACAATAGTATATCCGAAAATTAGGGAAGGACCCTGAATAGGTGGAATTATTGGAATCATTGCCTTCACCCCCTTTGACTTGTCCACATTTTGTTGTTTTATGACCTAGAATTAAAATAGAGTTAATTGGCATGTTTACCATTTGATTTACACAACATACTTAACATTTTGAAGGTGCAAAATCTCTTTATTGTGCCACAAAAGTTAATTAAACAAAAACAAACTGCATTTCTTGGTTGCATAAATTTTGCTTAACTCTGAACTTTATTAGTAGATTTTGATTTGTTTTGAGATCTTTTTTGGGCGCAACTTGGTTGTTGCATCTTTTTTGGGAGAATAAGAGGGATTTTCTTATCTCGTTTTGAACATGTTTCTCAGGGCTTTGAGGCTATTTGGGGCTATCTCTCCCCATGCCAGTTCTCTGAGCCAGGTACCTGATGTAGTTTTTTGTCTCTGTTAATTTTGTTCACAGCACTTTTCATTAAAAAAAATATATATATTAGCATAGAAGGGGAAATGCATAATTTCTAAAGACTCCAGAAATTGGCCATTTCCCCTTTCCATGCTAATGGCAGCTGCCAAGTGCTCGCTGGAGGCTCACAAGCGCTCAGCCTCAGGTCCATGCTCGAGTCGATGGTGCCTGACTGGCTCTACAAGGGTCAGAAGTGAGTGGGTCCTCTGCCCTCAGTTTGGTGCTCATGACAACCCCAGTAGCCAAAGCTCTCTCTCTTCTGATTCAAACCTCTGGCAATAGAATTAAACCTGTTGTTGAATTTTAACTTAGCAGCCAGACTCTGCTGAGAGATTCTTTGTTGTTTTAGGTGGAATCTTTTAGACCTATATCACAAATTAAACAAGACACCAAGATATTTACAGCAATCTTAGCAATCATATTTAATACATTTGTCACACAGTACATAAAGGTTGACCAAGCCAGCTAGGGTATACCTTGACAGAAGAGCTGTAGCTACAGTTCACTGAATGCAGCCAGCATACAGCTTATGCATTTTTTTAAAATGCAACAAACAATTTGTAGAAGTAAGTCACACTTTAAGCACTTTCCCATTCTCTCATTGTAGAGTTTTGGGAGCCTAATCTGTTGTCTTGGATGAGTGAAGTCTTCTTTTATTGGCACTCCAGCATTCTCTTGATATTGTTGGACAGAAGTAGAGGGTCCAGTCCTTACCAAAAAAAAAAACGGGTTAAATGTGACCTTTGCTAGAGAGGAAAAACTGCATCTTTGGGGGATGACAGAGGTCTTCGCGCTTAGTTTGGCACAAAGCCTTTGTTTCATGAAAGTTCCCATTTTTTGTGATTGATTGTTTAAAATGTTTTTTTTCTTTCCAGTATACTGGCTGGCAGGTGCTGAAGTTTGTTTAAGTGTCTGGGCCTTTTTGTTCCTCCTCCCCTTCATTCTGCTTCAATACATTCAAGAGCAAAGGAAAGAGAAATAAGCAACTGTGACTACTGTTTTTCAAGAAACTCCAGAAACAATGCCAAAGTGGATTGCCGTCGAACATCATATTGTTTTATAATGTCATATTGCTTTGATATTCTAGAAAGCTAACTAGAGGATCAGTTATAATGTCTTCCACATTGTCCCCCAATAGGACTTTGTTACTTATGTATGGTTTGCGCACACAAATAAGCTTTTTGAAAAAAGATTTTTATTCAATGAAATAAAACAGTGCCCACAAATACATGAAAGTTATACTGCACAGTGTATGTGTGTGAGTATGGGGTGGGGAGATACCCTATTCAGTCATTTGGCTGAACACGTGAGGGCCACACTTAACATCACACACTCAGGTGAATACCTGAACAGGGCTAGAGAGAAAGAGAAACTACCAAATATGGACTACATTTCCTTAAGCCCAGGTATAGAAACATATGCATATTTTGACCATAAAATATCTCTCTTAGTTTGGTTTTAACAAGTTGCAAAGAGGAGCAGTTGTTGCCTTAAATCAGAGACAAAGGTTGCAAACCAGAACCTGTGCACAAGAGAGTGTGTGGTGCCAAGGACCAATTTTCTGTGACATGTTGGCAAGCACAAATATCAGCGACATCTTTTCTTGTAGTAGATGAGGTAACACAGATCATCCTTTCAGACACCACAGGGGAAAAAACACACACAGTTACAACCTCCATATATCAGATAGCACAGCAGTGGCTATTGGCACATTGCTTAGTTCAAGAAATGGTCCCGTAGTACAATAGGGCCCCAGTGATTGCTGGGGCTAGACTTGATAGGAAGCAACAAACTGCAACCACTCATCATGCTTGTGATACTCATTAGGGTGACCATATGAAAAGGAAGATCCTGTATCTTTAACAATTGAATAGAAAAGGGAATTTCATCAGGTGTCATTTGTATGAATGCAGCTGCTGGTGAAATTCCCTCTTCATCACAAAGCTGCAGGAGCTATACTAGAGGGACCAGATACAAAAGAGGGCAGGGCTCTTGGAGATTTAAGATACAGAAGCCCTGTCCTACTTTTCATATGGTCACCCTAGTACTCATTATCTTTGTAAACCCCCAGACAGCTTTGGCTATGGAGTGGTATAGAAGTGTTAATAATAATAATAATAATAATAATAATAATAATATAATTGGGCCTGTTCAGAGCCATGGCATCCCTCCCTGGCATGCTGCCCCTCTCCACCACATCCCCTTGGCACGTTCCGTGCTTGGCTCCCTGGGGGTGTGGCCTCGGCCGTCCCCTCTTCACCGCTGTGCCTTCCAGCCGCCTCCTCCCTTCCCGGGGGCACCTGTCCTCTCCGTAGGTTCTGCCCTGGCATAGTGGTGCCCATGTCTGGTCTCCCTGCTGAATAAAGTTTTCTACGCCACCCCACTCTCGCCTTCTTTCCTGTGTGTGTGGAAGATGCTCTAGGAGGGAGGTGGGGGGGGTTGGGGGCTGGGGCATGGGTGCCAACGTTGGAATTGCAGCGCTGGGCGTGTGGTGCGAATGTTGTATTGGTGCTGCCCTTCCTCCTGGCTGCCTCTTTGCCCGAGGCTGCTGAGTTCTGCCCACTTGACTGAGGCAGCCAATGGGGTTTGGGAGGCGTGTCCTGCATCGGCTTCAATGGCGGTGCCCATGGATTTCGGCCGCAGTGCCTTCTGGGATACCTGCTGAAGGACTAACGGGGTTTGGTAGGTGGGGAAAATGGGGTGAGCTGTCAGTCAGAGCCGAGTAGGCAATCTGCAACCGGGGTGGTAGCCGATTCCTTGCAGCCCCTGCTGCAGTGTGTTGTCTGTAGATCACCCACTTTTCCAACAACCGTCAGTAGGTAACTCAACAACCGAGGCTCAGCGTGCTGTCCGAATTGAGCCAGTCAGTGAATGGTCAGGAAAGTGGGGGCTGAGTTAGGACTGAGAGAGAGTGACCCGGTTTGCTAACCCATGCTTTATTTAAAATCAGCCACTCTACATACCAGTACTACACCTCCCAGCATGCCTTTGGCGGCCCACAGGTGCCCACATCCTCTGAGACATCCCCTTGTGGCCCATGCTGCTCCTTGATAGAGCGTGAAGGAGCAGTATCGCCAAGGAGGGGAGGGAAGCAGCTGTCAGTGGACATGCCCAGCTCCAGCCAGCCCTGCTGGGATTGCCTCAGCCTGCACTTCTCACCCACCAAGTGCTCCATCTAGAGCCTGTACTGAAGGGCTGGGGCTGGTCTGGGCACTTTCCCCCCTTTGTTGGGTCTGTTTCTGGGCATGCACAGAGTGCCTCCCCTCCCTCCATCCCTATTAAGGGCAAAAGTTGTGTGCTTGCTTCCCCTAGATTCTGAGAAAACAGCGATATCAGGGTGAAGTGCCTTTGAGCATGTTTGGCCCCTCAAAGCCACACTGCTGTATCTAGTCATGATTTTAAAACCACGCAGAGGGCGGGAGGAGGCACCGGAAAAGGATATAGCCCATTTATGTGGGTTGTTTCATTTTACGTGGAATTGGGTTCAAGACCAACCTTAGGAGTCAGGTTGTGAAAGACACGCAGCAGCCACCTGCCTGTGCACTCACAATGGCCGCCAAAGGCCAGTAAGTCTGGCCTCCTGCCCAAGGCATGCCGGGAGTCCTGCTGAAGGCATGCTGGGAGTTGTGAGCATAAGCTTTGGTTTTTATTTAATTCTTTAAAAATACTTAAACCCCCAAAATTCGTGTCTTTAGATTTTTCTGGTACATTGTACAGCCAGACCTATCACTGTGTCACTGTGTCAAGTTTCTAACTCGTCAGAAAGTGGGTAAACATTTCCAGACATACGTGATGCACGCATACTTTGCGCTTTATAGGTAGAGATCCCTTTCTCTAACAAAATGGTGCTTACTCCTAAATAAGTGTGTTCAGGATCAGGGCAGCAGAAGGAAACCCTATTTTATTCCTGTGGCCATGCTTGTGTGACATGATGAGTTAAAGGCACACTCCTATGCATATTTGGACAAGAAAAAGTTCCACAACTCCCAGAATACCCTAGTCAGCATGGCTGGGAGAATATCGGGAGTTGTAGGGCGTTTTTCTGTCTAAACATGCAGATGATTCACCTGAAGTGACTTTAAAATGTGGGATTCTGCTCATGTGTGGAAACACTAAAGAAAGTAGAGCTGCCGTTGTTGTTGTTGTTCTAGCACCAGAAATGTAGCAGCTGTGCAATGTGGAAGGCATGCCTGCCATCTGAAGTGATGCATTTTAAGATTTAAAGGGGCCTATAAGACCATTACATCCAGCATCCAAAATTGCTTAACAGAAGTGCCCAGCAGCCCAGAGAGGTGTCCAGGAGCCAAACCCTGCATTTTGCCATCGTAGACAGTGAGGCTCCTGGCAAAGGATGAGCAGGTACAATGGCTGCTGCTATGTTCAATGGAGCACCAGAGGCCTTCCTCATCTGTTGCTACTTCCAAGCTGGCCCAGGTCCCTTATCTGGGATAGGGGGACATAAATGTTTTTGCTGCCAAAAAGGGATGTGAGCAGCAATGTCTGGACTAGGGTGCAATGTAGTATGTGAGATCACAGTGTGGCTTGGCTTGAGTGTGTATAGAATAGATCTCCTAGGCACTGAAAGCATCTTTCTGGAGTGCACCTGGTGGTTGCATGATCCACTAGTCCTGTCCTTGGTGGGTGCAGAGTCCTCCTTGACAGGAGGGGCTTGCACTTGCTAGAGGAAGGTGAACACACGTGGAGAAGCAGAGGCACCTCCTCTTGTTCTTTTGTGTTCAAAAGCTACAACGTGTCTTGTGGCATCTTGAAGGTTCACAAATGTATTATGGCCTAATAAACTTCCATGGACTAGAGTCCATAAATGCCAAAACAACTTGACTGGCTTTTGGCATCTGGCCTTGTTGGGAGTGGGGCCGTCATTGGCTGTTTTGTCTCAAGCAGGAAAACCTCTTGGGCCAGCCCTGATCGTCAGCCTTGCCACAGCTGTTCTCCAGCCCGCCTGCGCTTGCCTTGGGCTGGTGCAGGCACTGTCTCTTTCCTCCTCATTGGCTCGTCCTCGTCCTCCTCATATGGAAGGTGTTGTGGCTGCCTTCTTAAAGACAACATTCAGAGGCGAGAAAAGAGGCTGAAGAGGAGAGTCTGAAGTGCAGCATTCTAGGGCAGCCTCTACGGCCTCAGTGTTGGTGAGCTGGGATGCTGGTTGTGAAGCCTCATGTGGCAACCCAGCAATTTCTGAATAATCCTGTATATTTCCCAAACACTGGTATAGTATTTTTTATATATTTCATATCTACATGTTAGGGCTATGAGCATTTCTGCTGGGCTGGCAAGCTGTATGCAGACTTTTTAAAAATGTAGTTGCTAAATGCTTGAGACTCCAGGCATTGGATGCTGAAGTTTAGGAATGGAGGAAGAAGGAGTGTGAGGGGGGGTGCTTACAGCTTTTCCAGTCATAGCTGTTCTCAGACAACCCCTTGCCTCAAACCCTTTGGCTTTTTGCCTCCACTGCCTTGGGGAAAATACACAGTGGCCCAGTTTCTCCCTGTGTATTTGGTGGGCTGGTTGGGGGTAGCTGCTAGGGGAATAGCTTTAAAAGAAACCTTGCCTGACCTGGCACTGTCTAGATGGTTTGGACCACAATTCCCAGCACACCAGATTGGGGCTGATGAGAGTTTAAGTTCAAACATCTGGAGAGCACCAGATTGGGGAAAGCTGGTTTAGAGGAAGAATGGCTGGCAATGATAGGGTTAAAAACACCCCCTTTCCTTCCTCACTTCCTAATTGCACTTTTGCATTTCATATTGTATTTTATAATGCATCTCATGGCTTTAATTGTGAAAGCCCAGAGAGCTTTGTTGTAAGAGTTGGTCTGTGGCATTTTTAGAATTTATCACACAATCCCATGCATGTTTACTCAGAAGTAAGTCCCAACTTACTGCCAATGGACATTAGGAGCCCTTCTGGGCAAGCAGAGGGTTAATGGGTGTTTTCCTCCCCCTCCTTTGCTTTCAGTGTTGCAAGGGGGTTGCTGGGTTGAACTGTTTGTAAATGTGGGCCTAGAATCCATTTTGTTTTGTTGTATAATGCATCTCAGTTATATTTGAACATGTGGTTTAAATAAAACCCTTCCTTTCCTTCGTGGTGTGAGTTAATACATATTCCTAGCTAAATTCCTCCTGTTTGATGGGGCACACTTTCCCCCCTAAATCTGTGATTACGTAACCCAAACTTTCTTGCTTGTAGCCATTGACTCTTATTTGCCTCCTGCCTCAGTTTGCCTATGTGTGAATTGGGTTTCCTGGTCTCCCATCTCCCTTAATTTAAATCTTGGAGAAGTGGGCTTGGCTATAAATGCCTTTCTCTATGTTGGGACATAGAGACACTTAAAAAAAAAAGCCCATTCTCTGTTGGCTCTGGGAACTTAGTATGCTACAATTATGTCACCCAAACTCTCTCTCTCTCGTAGTCATTGACTCTTATTTGCCTTCTGCCTCAGTTTGCCCATGTGTGAAATGGGTATCTTCCTTTCCCACTTCCCCTTGCTTTCAATAAGTAGGCTCTGCCACAATCAGCTTTCTCTATGTTATTCTGGAGATGTTTCTGGGAGGGGGTGACCCCTCGTGACTCTGCCTCCAGTGAACCCACTTTCTGCCCCACCAATTAGGGTTAAGTAACTGAAGTTCAGGTGGGTGGGGTGAGGGCAGTCATAACTGCATCACACTTAAAACCCCTGATGCCTAAATGTATTATTGCAATTCTCCAAACTACTCTGGCACCAGCTGCCAGAGCCAGCTAGAATATCCTCTTATCCCATTCCCATGATTTCCAGTGCAGGAAGGGAGAACACAGCCACAGCACTACATCAGCTCCCCAGTAAGTATTTAGGACAAGTACCTTTTTGTGCTTTACAGTGCAGGGGGTGGTGGACAAATTTTATAGCAAGGTTTCTTTAACATCTTGGTAATCATGAAAAAGATGGAGGCAAATGAGAAGCTATTGAATTATTAATATCCATTGTAAGAGCTGCTTGAGGGCTGCCCATGTTGGGGTGGGCACACACCCCTTGGGGGCTGGTCATGTTGGGGTGTCCTCTTTTTTTGGTTTCCAAAATATGGTCACCCTATAAGGGCTATTAAGCGTAGTGACTGGAAGATTCTCTATTCAATTAATTGTTGGCGGGTACAGAAGACAAAGGGTAGGTGGTTTGGGAAGGATGTGGCTTGCAAGGACTGAGTCCTTTTTCTCTGTGTGTGTGTGTTTAACTGATAAGCTGAACACTTAAATGTGCTTTATTTAATAAAGTTCTATTTAAGGCCTAAAGCCTGAGCCTAAACTGAACCCAAACTAGGTAGCACTTTTTCCTTCTTATAAACAGACTCTTATACTAGTCCTTTAAAGTAGCTCTTACTTTTTCCCCCTCACGAATTTGCTTATCTTGCTTGTTTGCTGATGCTTTGTCACTGGGGCTCCTCTTGCTCAGAGGAGTCCAACACTCTACTTATTATCTCATACTGGTTCTCAGTCCAGCTCTGAGAGAGGGAGGCTACTGTAACCTGTTTTTCATGCCAGGACTAAGCCTTAAAGTAGGATATTTTGAAAGCAGACAAGGATGCCATAGAGCATGCGCAGAGTGCTAATCTCATACCACCATGTATCCATGGCTTTGTTCCCCATCCTCACCTATCTGAAGAGGTAGGTTTCCCCAACTTTCCAAGCTCCATAAACTCTAACATGAGAAGTGCCCCCTCTTATACTCTGTTGCCAACAGAATTGTCAATTTATCCCCCCCCCCCCCCGGCATGCTCCTCTGCCTTTAGTTGCTTTACAAGCAGAAGATGTTCAGTAAGTTAAGCTTTCCCCAATCACTGCACCCACATCCAGTGGTAGGGTTGAAACTGCTCCTGCTAAATTTCTACCTGTCACATAGAATCATTATAAAAAGCGTATCATTCCTCCTAGAAACTATTTTTAAAAAGAGATGCAGGAACCAAAGTAACCCAACGATGCATTTCACACTTGCCCCACGTTTGTGCCAGGACTGAATCACCTCCTTTCCTCAAATAAACTTTTTTAGGTCTCAATCTCATGTACGTCTACGTAGACCAAATATGCATAAGAATGTGCCTTTAATATATTTATACATTTGGCTGAATTGCTTTGCAAGGGAAATGCAAAAGCCTTCCCTGCATGCAGGATTCCACAGTTGCTACAGTACTCCCTATGTTCTTAGGATCTTCCCAAGATTCTGTTATAGAATTGCTGAGTAACTGAGATCCCCAACATCAGGCTCCTTGTCTCTACTTTAGAAAGGAAATCTGCATGTATTGAGGTATTATATTAGGTTTTAAAAAATATTTCTTGAACATGTATATTTAATACATGCACATTGAAAGGTTTAGTATTCTCAAGCTGCAGTTTGTTTACAGGCACAATCCTACGCATATTTAGACAAAAAAAGTCCTACAACTTCCAGCATTCCCCACTGAGCCATGCTGGCTGGGGAATCCTGAGAGTTGTAGGATTTTTTTTTCTAAACATGCATAGGATTCCACACTAAATGACTGTATCTTATCTGACCAATCTTCTGAGAATGTCCCTGTTCAGAAGACACCTTAAATCATGGCTTTAACCATGGTGCTTAAGCCAAAAAGCCTTAAGTATTGTGGCTAAAGCCATGGTTTAAGGTGTCTTCTGAACAGAGACATTGGGATATTGTTCCTGCTCTCACTCATTAGCCTTGAATAATCCTTGGTGAAGTTGACATTGCCAAACATGTTCAGTACTCTTCAAGAGGCATGAATTAGAGTATAAGCAAACTCTCCACAAGATGCAGAGTGCCGGCTCTGAAGGAAATAACGTTTTCTCTCTCCAATTATATCAAGCTATGTAAAAATCTGTAGTTATCTTAAAGGAACAGATACATAGCTCCTGCTACTATTAATTAGTGGGGTTTGAAAGAAGTTTTGAAAATGATTGTTCAGAATGAGAGTATACCAGAGACCTGCCTAAAATATGTCTTCTTGGATCAATGTTTTTAATTAGAATCTGCAACTTTTCACGTTTATGTTATGGGATTATAATAAAATGATGTATTTCATATTCAGAAATTACATGTAAACTCTGAAATTATATTTCTATTGATATTTTCAGATTCTTATGGTTTTCCATTCATTTGTATTCCATTGGAACAGACCCATGACACTTCAAAATTCCAAATGTGTCCCGTGGGCCCAAAAGGGTTGGGGGGGTCCCCCGATGTATAGGATTGCTGTTAATTTCTATAGATTATTATGCATTAGCCGAGTTTACCCAACTTTTATTTAAATGTACTAAAAATGTATCAAAGAGTGCAATGATTCTTGCAAGGGTCAGCAATACGTGAGCTTTGAAACAAGACAGGAAAACACATGTTTCCTTCAAAGAATTTTATTTGTGAGTAGAATTGAATGATAAACAAAAGAAGATAAAATACAGGACACTTCCCTTTCCCACCCCATTTCACACTGCCCACTGTGTGTAATCACACCATACACAACTAGATTTCGTATTTCAATAGAAAGAATTGAGAAGTACAAAATTAAAACTTAACAATCATTGCATATGTGGTCAAAAGATAGAGCCCCTGCAATGGCTTTTGTAATGCAATTTCAATCCTGACAATGAGACACAATTAAGCTTTTTAGTGTTCACAGGACACACAGTTAGGCAACAAGCTGAAAGCCATTAGTGCCATGCAACCCATAGGAAACATTACTGTTCAGGTTTCTCATCTTTCTCTCTCTCTCTTTTGCAATGAGCAGCACTTGCTGCTTGTCAGTTTCCCTGTAGTGGTGCTGTTGCTGCTACAAACCCTAATTTCCCTGTACCCCTTCTACACTGGTATTACAGAAGTAAGATGTATTTACTATTTTAAGCTGCTCCAAGGTATCTATTTGGAACTTAACACAGGTGGGACATTTACAATTAAGCTGTATCCAATCACTGAATTAATTCTATTTTTCTGTATTTTCTTAAAGCACAAGTTATAAGGCATTCAATACTAGCTATTTTTACCAAACTTTAATTAAAGGACAAAAAACAAACAAAACTATGATCTTGAAGTGGTATACTATCCATTATTAAGTTCATGTTATTTCATAAAACTATCAACTCAGTTCCTCCTGACCTCAAGTAATATATGAACATTTGTTTTTGTTATAACCAGAAATTAGCAGAGTTTAAGTTTTGAAAGAATACCAGTTATTAGAGTAAAATTGTTTGAAATATTCACATGCACAACTCAAAGTTTAGTCTCTGCATTCTATTTTTAAATGAACAAATCCACAGAAGTAGAACAGGACAGCAAGCTCTGCCAAGTCCCAACTATGCCACTTGCTGATAGAATATGGCAAGCCTTCCCAGGGCTCAAAGGAATGTGCCACATGGTCTTGATTTAACTGTTATTAGGAAATGACTGATCCAGCTACCATAATGACTGCTGACAGTATTAACAAGAGTTGCCACATACAGCAATTTAATGAGGTGGAAGAAGTGTAAATAAACGCAGTAGGTCTGTGGAGATTTTATTTCCAAGGGCTTGAATTTATCTTCCAAATTTTCAGGTGAGTTTGAATACAACATCTCCCTAGAAAACAAGTTAGTAAAATAGCTGATTGCTCTGTGAAAAAGATTACATTAAACTTATTAGAGGCATGTTAGAAAAAGTCAGGAAACCCTACAAGTACAAATAGGTTTAAACCTCAGCATACAGAATAAGAGGGAAGACAGCATTTTAAAAGCCTCAGTGTAACATTATTTCTAATTACACAGTGCTAAAGACACTCAGTTCAATAATATAAACTTTGAAAACATAAATGCAGCCATCTCCAAGTTGTCTGTACTTAAAGCCACTTGCAACAACAGTCAGCTCTGGGACAAGGGTACATTGTCCGTAGTAAGCAGAGGGCCCTTTTGGAAAAATGCCTTGATAAAAAGTAACATGAGCTTTCAAAGTTACACACACATCGATGTAATTTACTTTTGTTTACATACTAGGAATAAATCCTGGTTAGCTTCTGTTTGCACACACAAGATTAGCACTTTCGGCTTCTTGATTTTTCAATATAATCTTAATCAAGCTGTAGATTTAAGGTTTGCTTCTGCTTTTTCATGTAAAAGACAAAAAGAAAATACTCAGTAAGATCTGATACATTCTAGTGCTTAATAAATGTACAATTCTAAAACATAACAGCATTTTTGAAGGTCTTTAGGAGTCACTCTTCTTTTTATTTTTCTTCAGGAAGGAAGGTGTACGGAACTTCTTCTTCTTTTTGGACGGGGACTTCCCAGGAGACTCATCATCACCTCGTTCAGCGGTTGCCACCTCTTCAGCCACTGGGGTCATTGTGTTTTCACCAGGCTGAGATGGGGGCTCCTGTTTTTCAGGAGTTTGACTTTGGGTGAGATCTTGGTCACATTTATCATCCTCTTTTCCAAAGGCTGGGAAGCTGAGGGCTTCTGAAGGCTCATCAGGGGTGAGGTCTGGGAGGCTTTGCTTGAAGGTTGCAGCATCACTGTCCTCGTAGGAAGTCTGGTTAGGTTGCCCCTCTAATGGAACCATCAACAGAAAGGGTTAAGGTGTGCCTTGTTGCTTAAATGGGCTCTAACAAGAATCAGCTCTGTATGGAAAAACTATATACAAAGCCAAGCATTTAAGCTTTATGTAACTGGCCTTTGGATAGAGAGATGTAGATGAAGGATCTCTCTGAACTTGGACGTTGCCTTAATGCTTTTAGAATCAAAATCTGAATAGAGATATCTATATCAACAGCCTTGGAGTCAAAAGTTGAAAAGTTCATGTACTAGAAATTCCAGTTTTGTGGGTTTCTGAATTTATTTATATAACATTAATCACCTCTCTCTAAATGCAGCCATAGTGCCATACAAACATTTACTACTATTCATCAGATATAAGAACTATGGATTGCTTAGTTCATACAAACTGATCATGACGTGGCTTATGCTAGTTTCCTTTCCTTTTGTTAAAACCACTTATTAGGCTCAGTGCACAAACTGAATAGTACCGATGAATTAATGAGGTCTTAGGTTAAAAGTCTTCTAGTTGCAAAAGTTGTTATGTTATACAATTTAATTAATCTTTCTCAAACAAGGAAGAGTGGCTCACACTGTGACCTTGTTTGGACGTAATGTCAGGAAATTGTGGGGATCCATGCTGTGCATGAGCCGCTTCTGGTTTCCAGCAATGACCTATGAATGCTGCAGTTATAGCTTCATGTCTGAACCTGGACATGTGGTGTGGTTTGTAGGTAAACAACCCCAAGTTCACCCATGGTTCGTTCTTGATTTGTTTACTCATGAACAATCCCAAATGCCTGTGTTCAGGCGTCAGGGTATCAACCTACAAATACGGCATTCATAGATTGCTGGTGAAAACTGGAGGCGTTTCACATGTTCCCACAATTCATAAGTTAATTAACTCATGAATTGCCACTGAACATTGCAGTTGCATCCACACAGCCCAATTGTATTCAATATGAAAGCATAAGCCATACTACTTAAACCATAATAAACCCCTTGCAGATGAAAGACCTGGCAAAGGAAGCCCAACAATTTTAACTATTACTCTCTCATCCTCTGTGACACCTACATACGGACCACAGATTGTTAAAAAGAATGCAGAAATTAAGATTCCAATTCATGCAGAATTGTTCCTTGGAGCTTTTTCAAGTGTTACAAAGAGAGAGAGAGAGAGAGAGAGAGAGAGAGAGAGAGAGAGAAGCAAGGCATGAATGATCTCACTGCTTCTGCTTCCCCCCACTTCTATCCACAGGTGGTCTAAGCACAAGGAAGATCTCTCAATTCAGGCATTAGAAGAAGAAAAGGGACAAGGAGTACAGGTGAGTCACACGTCTATTTCTCCCACTTATTCATAATATATGAACTGGCCTTCATGCTAGGGAAAGATGCTGTATTTGGCTATTCCATATCTCCAGACCTTTTTAGTCCTAAGATGGAAGGGAGGATATTTGAGCAGAAAACAAGGTTAGAAAAGAGGTCATGCTGGAATAGGTCCCTTGGCATAAAGCAATACATAAATATTAAAAAGCACTATTCAGGTTTTGCAGGAAGGAAGATAAGACTCATTTGAAGAGCATCTACATGAAACAGCGGGAGAGGTTATCCGGAGATGTGGGCTGAGGTGTCATCAATATGCAGATGACACCCAGCTCTACCTCTCCTTTTCATCAAACCCAGGTGAGGCAGGGGCTGTTCTGAATCAGTACCTGGTCATAGTAATGGACTGGATGAGGGCCAACAAACACTCAATCCAGACAAGATGGAAGTACTGTTAGTGAGTGGTTCATCTGTCCGGCTAGGTGATATTCAACCTGTTCTGGAGGGGTTGCACTTCCCCTAGAGGATCAGTTTCGTAGTTTGGGGATGCTCTTGGATCCAAAACTGTCACTTGAGGCACAGATGGACTCAGTGGCAAGAAACACCTTTTATCAGATTAGGCTGATATACCAATTGCACCTTTATCTGAACAGAGATAGCCTAGCTACAGTTATCTATGCTCTGATAACCTCTCATCTAGATTACTGCAATGCATTATATGTGGGGCTGCCTTTGAAAATGGACTGGAAACTTCAGCTGGTCCAGAACAGGGCAGCAAGATTGTTAACAGGAACTGGCCAATGAGCACACTACACCAGTACTTTTCCAGCTGCACTGGCTGCCAGTGCAGATCCGGGCCCAATTCAAAGTGCTAGTATTAACATTTAAAGACCTAAATGGCTTAGGGTCAGTTTTTCTGAAGGAATGCCTTCTCCCAGATGTACCTCCCCAGACCCTAAGATCATCTTCAGGGGTCCTTTTCCATGAGCCTCTGCCAAAGGAAGTGAGCCATGTGGCTACTAAGAGGGCCTTCTTTGCTGTAGCACCCAGGCTGTGGAATGAGCTCCCTAGAGAGGTTCGTTGGCACCTATGTTATACCCTTTTCGACGGCAGGTTTACTTTTTACTTTCCCACTATTTTAACATTTTACCATCTTAGTCTTTTGACTTCCCTGTTTTAAATCTGTATTTGAAGTCTGTATTTTAAATCTCTGCTTGGTTTTATTCTGGCTGTCCTTTTATATTGTCCTTTTACATTGTGTTTTTACATTGTGGTTTAAGTTTTATACTTTAAATTCTACTTTATGGTTTTGATTTTTGTGAACAGCTCAGACAGCTTCAGCTATTGGGCAGTATAGAAATGCAATAAATGAATAAATAAATAAATCTGAGATGTTTTTTAAAAACCTCAGATGTTGTTGTGTAGATAAAGCTAAATCAGTCCCATATATTTTAGGTTCTATAATCATGTTCTCTTCACATAAACACGTTGAAAGATGGAGGAAATTGAATTAAACCAAAACACAGGAAGGACAAAACACAAAAAAGTTCCACTGGCAGGACTTATTGTTTTTCCAGCTTTAGGTTTGGAAAGTCCATGTTGTTCTTTACTAAATTTATATCCCAGGTCAGTGACTTAAGTGCATCTTATTACTGCCTCCACACTGAAAGTTGACAATGCTGCCGTTTGTATTCTTTTAAGATAACATGTTGTGTTTACCTTTCTCTTGTAATTGTATGAAACAATTCTGTATGTGGTGCATCTTTATTTTTGAAGCTTAGAATCTAAGGTATTTTTAAGCTCACTGATGAGAACTCAACAAACCAAAATGTTAGAAGTTTTAAACTGGGTTAAGATAATGTCCAAGCAGGGTAAAAAGAGAAAGCCATTTGGCAGGTTAGAAGCTGAAATTAGGTGTTTTTTTAAAAATAAAATATCACAAGTTATCTTTAAATATAGTTCAGCTACTGTTCAGTTTTCATTTTTTTCTGTCTCAGATGTTTTCTTAGAAAAACATCATTACCTTTCCCTGGAATATAGTATGTATTAACAAGTTTTTAAGCAACACTAAAAAAGTTGTTTTATTTTTAACAAATTCTTCAGAAATTTAAGTACATCTAGCAAATGGGGCTTCGAATTAGATTTCACATGGAGGAATTTCAGAATAAAAAATAAATGGAAAACTGAAGCCTACTGGATACCCATGATGCACTGCTGTAAATGCTACATACAAAAATCCCCTTCTGGCACTATAAAGCCAACCACAGCATATGGGCTCTAGTCAGTTTTAACACAAGGAGAAGATGGAACTTTCCTAGCCTACAGAAATCTATGCTGAGACTTATAACAGAACTGCATACTACCAGAATTGCAGTGTGTACTTGCTTTTTTTCCTTGTGCCTAATTTTAAATAATCATCCATTCAAAATGAAGACAAGGGGAAGAAGGGCTCATGTTCCCTCCCCACAACAGGTCATGAAGCACTCAAGATAGTGGGAAAAAATAAGAGCCCCGAAAAACCAACACAATTATAAGATGGGCCTATTAGAAACACCATCTTATTTGTCTCCTAAGACATTTTTATATTTTTATTATTGATGAAAGGGACGATACAAAGCGAATATATCTTCTTTTTATAGGACACATTAGTCGTTTGTGGTCAAAATCAGTATTTGAACTGACAGAACAAGTTTTAGATATGTAGATACCACTCTCAAATCTAATTTAAGGTGCAGACTGTATTCTGTTAATTTAACTCTGATCTTTGTTCTGGGTAAAGCAACAGAAATAGTTAAGCATACTTGAACTGTGTAAATGCCTGGCTAATCAAGCCAACACAAGGAGGAAACATCACAAAAAATGTAAGAGAATGAAGCAAAGCACAGAGAAGTCAGGTAAAGCAGCAAGAACAGGAATGGGATGATACTTACTATGGCAACAGGTACTCTTTAGCATATCCATCTCCTGTTTGTAACGCAGCCACAAGAAGAAAAAGCACAAGTAGAGAATCTATGCATCCATTAAAGCCATTGTGTTATATTAAAAGAATGGTCAGTCCCATTCTTATAGAGTACAGAATGAGGTGGTGTGAATAGACAACTTTGTAACAGACAAGTGATAAATCCCAAGGTAAAAGAAAAATGCAGTACACATCTTAGATTACACCTGCTTGTATACTCAATTTATTTTTTACCAGTTCATTGAAATGTGATTAAAAGATGTCTCTGGCTTTGCTCTCATTAAGCAAAGACCTTAGAAGAAACAAATACATCTTTTATCTAAATTAAAATAGAAATATGACCAGAGGTGTAATCCAATTACAATAATACTTAAGAAATGTGCGAACACCAAGCAGAATTCACTAATCATTTGCCTGATCTAAAAGCCTCTTGAACAAGCAGATTATTCTATTCATTTAAAGGATGCAGTTCTATTCATGAATCTCCTTTGTGGATGGGTGGTGCTCTGGTGCTAACATGAATAACTGGAGTTAAGCAATCCTGGTTATATCAACCCTAGTGAATTTACACATGCTAGCTGTGGCTTGACTGAGGAGAACTAATGCAAAAATTTAATTTTGACATGGAAATTATTCCCTAGCTCAATAATTATCCCAAGCAGACTAGAAGAACTTGAAAAAGAATCTTTTCAGGTTGACTTCCAGGGATAAATTGTGCAAAATAATGCCCACTGGGACAATAAAAACCTAATTTTGCCAGTATGGCATGGTTTGGTAGCCAGTCGTTATTTCTTAGTAGCCAGCTGTGAGGTTCAATCCTAACACAATATACTGAGCATCAACTTACAATGAACTTTCTGCCAATGGAAGATTTAAGGAAGAAGACAACACATGTCTGTGTGCGTATCTGTGTGTTGTGTGTATGTGTGTGTGTGGCTGTTATGATGGGGGGAAAACTCCATTTTCAGCATGAAGAAATTATTTCAAAAATTGATAGCCTCATCATAATTTGGACAAGTCACTGTTTTCCCTGTTGGTAAATCCCTCTTGTGACTTTGTTCATTAGATCATCCAGGAAGAATTTATGTTGTTTTCCCACTCTTTCCTCTCAATTTCCCTCATCCCCCTATGGAAAGCGGGGAGAAAAGAATAACATTATCCTGTGCATCCTCCCACAGAGTTTGTACTTGCTCCCAAGTAACTGAGAATAGAAAAGACTCCTCCTGATCCTACCAGCAACTTCACAAATGCTGCCTACTCTCATACCTAAGTTGGAGCCCCCCCCCCCACCGAAATATGCATCACAAAGAAAGTCCTGAGAGACAGCTAAGCAGAAATACTGTATTCACAGCGTCCAATTTCTCATGCAACAACCAAAAGACGTTCACCTGCTCCCTCTTTGGAAAACTATGGCTGGGTTCATACATGGTACTAACCCACTATAGGTTATTGTGTTGTCTGACCGCCGCCTATTTTCTACAGGGTGCATTAATCGTGTTGTCTGAACGCAGTGTGTTTCCTGAAAGGTGGATTGTTAAATATACAGTGTGGTTCATTTTTCTTGAAAATGCTACCTTGAGAACTCGTGGCTTGTTGTTCGGTTGTTCAGGGTAGCTAACAAGCAACCCTGCAGAAAATGTACTGCGTTCAGACAACATGATACCCCACCCTGCAGAAAATGCAGTGTGTTCAGACCATACAATAACCATGGTTTTAAAACAACCATGGTTAAAACATGGGTGAGTTAGCGTGTTGTGTGAACACAACCTATGAACAGAGTGAAGGAAAAAATGTTATATCCATCCTCACATAGCCCAGCAATGTTTGCAGCATGCTGTATCAAAGGCAAACAAATCTAACAGCCATTCATTCAACAAGGATTTTTTTGTTAATCAATTAGGTAACCAAACTTAAGAAACCACTTAATCCATTCATTTTGATTTTGTGTTTTATTGTTTGCATGTACATTTGGGTTGGAAGTGGGGGTGGGGGAGATTAGCTCTCGTTGGCTATGTCACTAATGAGAGGAGGGACACCAAACATTAAACCAACTTCCCCACCCAGTCATCCATCCTAGAAGCAATCCTTCCAGCATTTGTTTACTTCCTGTAAATTTGTGGATTTGCTAAAAGTGGAACTGGTTTCACAGTTGGGCTGCTAGGCTGTACTTTAGGCCTTCCCCCCAAAAGCTTTATTTTTCAGGTACAAGAATTTATCTAGCTGAGGCCAGCACAGCAGCACTAGCAGAACAGAGAAAATTGGCTGAAGCATACAAGAGAGTTCTGTCTTGGTGCCCAAATTGCACAGGAAATGAGAAAAAGCAACAAATTTCCTGAGTCGCATGGCCTTTGCAGACTTGTGCACCAGTCTTTTTTAACTTTTCAGAATGTTATGCAAATTTAGTCATAAAATACACTGTCCGTCATAAACTAAAGCATGAAAATGTGCATGCATATTGGGGGGGATTTGCACACTTTTCACAAGTGTGAATTTGTGCAACGTTGGGAAATTGGAAAAAAATCCAATTCAGTCAATGAGCAGACGATGGAACGAAAGGCACCTGACCATCCATGAAATATAGAGCTCCATCACACCAGCGACCTAGCGCAATCTCGCCATGCCTGGTGTGCGGATTTGCAGCATGGTACTCACATGACGCCGTGCTGACACCCCGCCTCTTCCCCAGCCTTTCCTAGAACGCTAAAAGTCTGGATTATGTCCCCTAAGCGCATTGAATGCGCCCTAAGCCTCCGTGTAGTTTTAAAGGAACTGGGGGCTTGAATGGATTGCATCAGGTCCTGGCAGGAAAAAGTGATCTTTCGCAACAGCTGGCTCCAACCCTCAATATAAAACCCAAACCTTGCATCCCAGACTTGAAAATGTTTATTAAAATCATACAACGCCTGAATTGTACTCCTTCGATGCCCCCAAAGAGCCAGACCAAAGAGTTGTTCCATTTTTGCCTGGCAGAAAGGCGGTCTGGTTGAAGTGCTCATCTGACAGGACCTGACTGGAGGGTGAAAGAGAAGGGGAGGGGTGGAATGGAGTGGAAGAGCAAATGAGCGAAAGAGCAGCTATTCAGGTGAAAGGGATCGTAAGCTTGATGTGCTTCTGCCTCAGAGGTAAAAAAACATGGAGGGGAAATTAGGTGTGATGGAGGTCAAAGATGGAATGGATTTTACAAAATCCATACATCCCTAGTGAAAGTCCTAGGTCCTGCTGCTTCCATCTTTGCCCCAACTTGAGAGAGAGAAAACACCCCCCCCCCCGCTACCTTCTTTCCTTTACCAATTTGTCCATGAAAGAAAAGAGGGGCAGCTTTTCTCCCTCAGACTAGGCTTTTGCAGGAGGCATGACGAAGAGCAAGGGGGATTTTTGTGCATTAATGTTGGAAGAGAGAAAGGAGTATTCCCCAGAGATAAGAGTGATTTTCACCATGGGAGAGGAGGCAAGTGGTTTATGGAACCTTGTTGTTAGGGTCTGCATGGGCTGTGATCTCTCAAGACATCTTGGGGTTATTATACTAGGAAATTCGTTGAAAACTCAATCCAGTGTGTTCATAGCAGTTAAAAAAGGCACAAAGTTGGGACTTATTAGGAAAGGAATTGAAAAACCGAAGAGCACGTATTTGCAGTTATGGTATGGTTTCTCTTGGAGTACCACATACAGTTCTGGAGACCACAGCTCAAAAAGAGAGAGTGTCAGAGAGCAAAACAGGTACAGAGAATCACACTCAAAATGGCCAAAGCACTTTCACTACGATGAAAAGCTAAAGCACTGGGGGTCTTTCTAGTCCAGAAAAACAAAGGGAAAACACGATAGAGGTTCACAAATTTGTACGCCGTGTCTATTAAGAACTAGAGTACCCAATGACCAGGCAGAGTTAAGGGCAGACAAAATAAAGTACTTCTTCTCACAATGAATGATTTATCTACAGTGAATAAAACGTGGTGCTGGCCACATTTTTTAAAAAAAGGATTAACACATCCATGGAAGATCATCTATTAGCCATGAGAGCTAAATGGGCCCTCCAAATCCACAGGCAGTATGCCTATTCTCTGATGCTAGGGAGCAACAACAGGAGACAGCCTTCACTTTCATGTCCTGCTTGTGAGCTTCCAGAGGTGAGCACATTGCTAGAAACAGAATGCTTGACAAGATGGACTTTCTTCTGTTCTAACAAGGCAATTCTCGTGTTCACAGAATCATAGTGTTGGAAGGGACCATTTAGGCATAGAGTCCAACCCCCTGCTCAGTGCAGGAATCTACCTTAAAGCATCCCTGACAGATGGTTGTCCAGCTTTCAGAACGAGCATGATCTTTAAAAAATTCATAGAAAATCGAGGGTTTGAGCAATTGCTCTGATTTTTTTAGAAATGACCAGCCAAATCCCATCTTCAATGTCCCACAAGTTTCAAGTTTTTAATCTTTAAAATGAAGAAGTTACAGTGGGGGGTGGGGCTTTGGGGGGACCCCCTATAACTTTTTAATTTGGAAAGATAGAGACATGAAACTTTTTGGACATTGCAGATCGGATCTTGCTAGTCCTGGCTCCCCAAGTTTCATGTCATTATCATTTCAAATAAAAAATTTATGCATTCGTTTCCCCCAAGCTAGCCTATGGGGAAAAAAGCAGACAACAACATGACAGCACCAAGGCCCGGTCAACCAGCTGTGTCAATAAAGTTGCACGATCTTTAATAAATTCATATAAAATCGAAGGTTGGAGGGATTGATCTCAAATTTCATACACATGTCTAGCACATGTTGCTACACGTATGTGCCAAATTTCAGATCAATCCAATCCCTCCACCCCTGTATTTTATATGAATTTTTAAGGATCCTGCAACTTTTTGACAGGTCTGAATGAATACACGTGGCGAGCTGTCATTCTGACCTGTCAGAACTTAAACGATCTTTAATAAATTCATATAAAATCGAGGGTTGGAGGGATCGATCTCAAATTTCATACACATACTTAGGCATACCCCATAAGCACTGTGACAAAGTTTCAAGCCTCTAACTTTGAAAATACAGAAGTTATAGGTTTATTTATATGGCAGTCCGATAATCCGAAAAAAATCCGATATAATCGGGCTGAAAATTTTCGGATCGGATATTTATCGGAGGTTTTTCTATCGTATCGTTATTGTTAATCGGATGTCCGATAATGACCTTATCGTATAGCCATTGGACATTTTAACGATACGATACACATTCCTAGTTCCTTTAATCTTTTCTCATATGATTTAGTTTCTACTTCCCTGATCATCTTTGTGGTCCTTTTCTGAACTTGTTCCAGTTTCTTTGAATCCTTATTAAAATGTGGTGTCCAGAATTGGACACAGTATTTGAGATGAGGTCTGACCAGTGCAAAGTAAAGTGGAATTATTACTTCGCGTTATTTTGAAGCTATACTTGTATTGATGCAACCTAAAATAGCATTTTTCTTTTTTGTGGTCGCATCACACTGCTGACTCATATTCATGTTGTGATAGACTACAACTCCAGAACCATGTTCAGATGTATTGTTGGCAAGCCAGGTGTTCTCAATACACATTTCCTTATTATTGTGAACACAACTACTAGTACATTTAGCTCTACATAAGTGACATTTTCACCAATGGATCTATCACCTGAAGCGCAAAACCATAGCTACACAAGACACTTTAGCTCCAAGGGACGTACCTTCCTCTAGCTTCACGGGAGTAATGGGTGAAGTGCAAGCAACAGGAGAGCTCCTCTCTCTTTGCTGTCTGGCATCCTCTGAGTCTTCTACAAAATATAGACCATAGAGAGAGGTTAATAAAACAAATCTTTGCGTATTAAATGTAATATGAAAAGAAATATGCATCAATTATCTTTGCTTTTATTAAAAGATAATTCTACTTAGAGAACAATTTCTAACGTGAGGGGGAAAAAGCAGGAGCACAACTGGACAAAAACGGAGACCTCTCACTATGCCATATATGCTACTCTGGTGTCCTGTGTTAAATTAGATAGGAAAGAATAGGCTGTTGCAATTTGTTGTGGCTTAATATCCACTGATGAAATTCACAAGAAACAATGTTTTGCTTTGGCACCATTAAGACCTACATGCAAAAATCTGAAAGGGGGCTTGTAGGCGCATTGGGCTCAACCTGCTTACAAAGCTCCCACAATTGGGAACCCTGCAGATGAATGAATGCCTGCATAGGGCTTTCGTGAATAAGACAATGTAAGAGCGCTGTGGAACCAAATACATTTGACAATGTGATGTTATCAAGGGCCCTTTTGAGTCTTCATTTTGCACTCATTCGTATCCAGTTGCATATTGCTGGGATTTCCAATGTGGTGCCCACGGGCACTTTTCTTGGAACCTATCAGGGAGAACATGTATTGGGAATCAAGGGGGATTGGGGGGGGGGGTTGTATGGCATGTTTTTTGGCAGGGGAGGGGGAGATGTGGCTGTGTGGTCTGTGTGTGTTTTGCCCATCTCTCACTCTCTGTGTTTCTCTCACAGACTGGCATATATGACATTGATATTTTGTTGTGCTTTGTGTGTGTGGGGGGGCAAATATGTGATTTGGTATTTGGCTGACTCCGCCTCTGCCTTGTACTCAGTGTCTTGGCTACATTTCTTGCCTCGGAGTCTCATATGTTTGTCTTCTGCTGTTAGGTATAAGTCTTAAACAAGGATGGAGGCCTTGTTGGATGTAGGTAGATTTATTAGGAATAGTTTTGGAATGTCTGTGCAAGGGGGTCTCTGTCAGAAGTTCCCACGGGAGTAGCTTGCTTGCTCACTCCCTGTCTCGGCCTTGAAGCTGTAAGGTTTCCCTGGGAACTTGGGAGTAGGTGGGGCCCCCACTTGTTGAAGGAGTAACTCAGATGGTAGTGTCATCTTGGTGGGCTGACTAGTCCCACCCTATTTGGAGACAGGCATGGTTTACAGCTCAGAGAACCTGTCTGTCAAGTGGCTTTGAATAGGCCAGGCCTACGTTTATAAGATGGGGGGCAAAGCTGAAGAGCTTTGTTAGGCTCATCTTTCGACACAACGCCTGAAATCCCTCCTGTTTGGATCCATCCTCTTCTCCAGGCTAAACATGCCCAGTTCTTTCAGTCTCTTCTCATAGAGCTTTGTTTCCAGACCCCTGATCATCCTTGTGGCCCTCCTCAGAAGTCTCACGGATGTGAGTGCCTCGTGTCAGTTTGCCAGCACATGTGAATGCCAAAGGGAATGGGCATGCACATGACATCTGCAAAATGGGTGCTGGAGAAGAAAACTGTGGGTTCAAAAGAGTGGTTTTATGTTTTGGAGTTCAGTCCCTAAGTCTGCCTTTTACTTAGTTCTTTGGGCAGCTTACTTTTCATTTGTTCTCACCAGTTTGTCTTTGAGTGGCATGAATATCATGGCAGACATTTTGTGAATGTGAAAAACCCTTCTATGGTAATCATTTTGTGAAAGTGACCAGAATATTTTCTCAAAATTTCAAATGTGCCCTCAAACCGAACAGGTTTGGGATCCTGGTTTGTAGATTCGCATGCAGATCCGCATCCTCATTCTGCCCCACTAGTCAACCAAGTCTGACTGGTGTATGAGCACCTATCCAGTTGCCTTGGCACTCCTGTAAACATTGACACATCCTTTTACACTGGGATGCAAAAACAAAATCACCCTAGGGGAGAGGAAAGTTTTCATAGGCAATTCAAAGCAATTAAGAGAGCTATTGTGGTGTAGTGGTTAACATTTTGGAACATAACTAGAGAAACTCATGTTCAAATCCCCAGTCAGCCATGTAATTCACTAAGTAATCTTGGGCTCAGTCACTATTCAGTCACTATCTCTTAGTTTAACCTTCCTCATGAAATTACAATGAGCATCAGGTCATGGAGAACTCTGGAAGAAAGCCAGGCACATTTAACAACATATTCTCACTATCTTGACATCATAGTAAGATAAACCAGACTTAGTATACACACACCTTCTGACTGCCTCTGTTTTCTTTCTATTTCTCTGCGATACTCTTCCAGTTCTCTGTCTGTGAGCTTGTTGAAGGGATTTGGTTCTGTTGTGCTCACTATGACTCGCGGTTGGTATTCCTTCTCAATTATTGCCTTTGAGGCAGTCACCAGTTCTCCCTAATTGGAAGAAAAGATACGTCTTTCACCAATTACTATAAAGAGCATTGATCATGCCTGAGGGCTAAAACAATGGGAAATTATTTAAAACTGATTAAACATATAACTGATACATTAATCTAGCTTAGAGAAGGGAATACTATGCACTTTACCATATGTTCCTGGCAGCACAGGCATCAGTGATCCGACTCGGGCAACCTTTACTAGATAGCATGACCACATTTTTGCAAATCTGTGAACACTTTTCTGGTGAAAGGTGGTCTATTAATATTGTGCAAACAACAACTAACCAACAACTATTCACTGAGTACAAAGCATGAGAGTAGGCAGTTCAGGGACAGCAACATACATAAATCAGTGTTTTTGCCAGTCTATATCCTCTCTTATGCAGCACATCAAAATGTAGAATCATAGAATAGTAGAGTTGGAAGGGGCCTATAAGGCCATTAAGTCCAACCCCCTGCTCAATGCAGGAATCCACCTTAAAGCATCCCTGACAGATGGCTGTCTAGCTGCCTCTTGATGGCTGTCTAGCTGCCTCTTGAAGGCCTCTAGACCTCCCTAGGTCATTGGTTCCATTGTCGTACTGCTCTAACAGGAAGATTTTCCTGATGTCCAGCCAGAACCTGGCTGCCTCTAACTTGAGCCCATTATTCCATGTCCTGCAGGATGATCAAGAAGAGATCCTGGACCTCATCTGTGTGACAACCTTTCAAGTATTTGGAGTGCTATCATGTCTCCCCTCAGTCTTCTTCTCAAGGCTAAACATGCCCAGTTCTTTAAGTCTCTTCTCATAGGACTTTGTTTCCAGATGCCTGATCATCTTCATTGCCCTTCTCTGAGCACGCTCCGGCTTGTCTGCATCCTTCTTGAAGTGTGGTGCCCAGAACTGGACACAATACTCAAGATGAGGCCTTACCAGTGCTGAATAGAGGGGAACCAATACCTCACACGATTTGGAAGCTAGACTTCTATTAACGCAGCCCAAAATAGCATTACAACAACAATTCCAAGATCCCTCTCGCTTGTAGTATTGCTGAGCCAAGTATCCCCCATCTTGTAACTGTGCATTTGGTTTTGTATTCCTAGGTGTAGAACTTGGCATTTATCCCTATTAAATTTCATTCTGTTGTTTCCAGCCCAGCGCTCCAGCCTATCACGATCACTTCGAAGATTATTTCTGTCTTCCAGGGTATTAGCTATCCTATCCAATTTTGTGTCATCTGCAAATTTGATAAGCATTCTCTGCACCTCCTTGTCCAAATCATTAATAAAAAAACTGAAGAGCACTGGGCCCAAGATTGAGCCCTGTGGTACCCTGCTCATTACCTTCACCCCCCAGTTTGAGAAGGTACCATTGATAAGCACTCTTTGAGTCCAATTCTGCAGCAAACTGTGGATCCACCTAATAGTTAATCTATCTAGCCCACTTTTAGCTAGCTTGCTAATCAGAGTGTCATGGGGCACTTTGTCTAAAGCTTTGCTGAAGTCAAGATATATTATGTCCTCAGCATTCCCACAGTCCACAAGAGAGGTTACTCGATTAAAAAAAAATGATATCAAATTAGTCTGGCAGGATTTGTTCCTGGCAAATCCATGCTGGCTTCCAGTAATCACTGCATTGTTTTCAAGGTGCTTATAGATTGAGTTCTTTATAATCTGCTCCAAAATTTTCCCAGGGATTGATGTCAGGCTGACTGGTCTGTAGTACCTAGGTTTCTCCTTTGCCCTCTTTGAAGATAGGGGGACATCAGCCCACCTCCAGTCTTCTGGCACTTTACCCGTGCTCCATGATTTTGCAAAGATAATAGTCCTGGAAGCCAAATTTAGGTTGCTAGGCAGGAGGTTGAAATCCAGGACTACCAAAGTGGCTTTCTCTGAAATTTTACCAGTTCCATGCTCAGGGCCAGCTAGACAGGCACAGCTGAGAAGTTTCAATGCGTGGATGAGACGGTGGTGCAGAGAGGAGGGGTTCAGATTTGTTAGCCACTGGGGAACATATTGGGACAAGTTGGGCCTGTACAAGAGGGATGGGCTGCACTTAAACCAAAATAGAACTAGACTGCTGGTACTAAACATAAAAATGGTGGCAGAGCAGCTTTTAAACTAAATCCTGGGGGGAAGCCAACAGGAGCTGGGAAGCATCTGGTCTGGGTTAAATCATCTGAAGGAGATGAATATGAACGTGTTTTTGATTGTCCCAATGTGGAAAGAGAGCAAATAGGCCATGAATGCAGGATAGAACATGATAGCCAATCAAAGAGGCTAAAGTGCAACAGTGAAAAAGGGACACACTAGAATCATTGGGGGACACACACACCATGTGCAGAGACACCATCTATGCAAATGCTAGAAGCCTCCAAGCCAAAATGGGAGAATTGGAGTGCTTGGTTTCAAAGGAGAACCTGGACATAGTGGGCATTACAGAAACCTGGTGGAATGGAGAGAACCAGTGGGATACAATCATCCCTGGATATAAACTCTACAGGAAGGACAGGGAAGGGTGTACTGGGGGTGGTGTTGCTCTGTACATCATAGAGGGCATTGTGCCAAGTAGACTAGAGCACCTAAACGGGGCAGACTCTTCCACAGAAGTGCTGTGGGTCACAATACAGGACCCCAAAACTAATTTAGTGCTGGGAACGTGTTATTGTCCCCCAGACCAAAATGCTCAGGGTGACCTTGAGATGGAAAATGAAATCAGGGAGGCCTCCAAATGAGGACGTGTTGTAATAATGGGTGACTTCAATTATCCTCACACTGACTGAATAAATGCATATTCCAGGAATAACAAAGAGGTTAAATTTCTTGATGTCCTAAATGACAGTGCCCTAGAACAGTTGGTCATGGAACTGACCAGAGGGGAGGCGACCCTGGACTTAATCCTAAGTGGTGTTGCCCAAGATCTAATACTGTGTATATTTATTGTTTTATATTGTATAATTTTATCTGTACGCCACCCTGACATCCTAGTGATATAGGGCAGGATACCAATGTTTTAATAACTAACTATGAGATGTAAATATTGTTGAACTAATCGGTAACAGTGACCACAGTGCTATCAGATTCAATATATACTTAAGTGGAAAACTGCCCAGGAAGTCCAACACAGTCACATTTGACTTCAAAAGAGGAAACTTCTCTAAAATAAGGGAACTGTTGAAAAAAGAGTTGAAAGGGGGAAATCAAGAATGTTAAATCCTTGCAAAATGCATGGAGCATGCTCAAAAGCACAATAATAGAAGCTCAATTAAAATGTATTCCACAGGTTAGGAAAGGTAGCACCAAGTCCAAGAGGTCACCAGCATGGTTAACAAGCAGTGTCAAGGAAGCTATAGTAGAAAAGAGGGATTCAGAAAATGGAAGTCTTGCCCAAGTAAGGAAAACAAAAGGGAGCATATGCATGAACAAAGACAATGCAAGCAAACAATAAGAGATGCAAAAAAAGCACTTTGAAGAGCACCGCTAATACTATCAAGGCCAACAAGAAAGAATTCTTAAATATATCAGATGCAGGAAACCAGCTAGGGAAGCAGTTGGACCGTTGGATGACAATGGAGTTAAGGGAGTACTAAAGGAGGACACGGAGATTGCAGAGAAGCTGAATTAATTCTTCACACTGGTGTTCACTGCAGAAGATACAGGACAGATGCCTGTGCCTGAACTGATGGTGACAAAAGATGAAGTTCTCAACCTTATTGACAAATTGAAAGCTAATAAATCACCGTCCTAGAGTTCTCAAAGTACTCAATTATGAAATTGCAGACCTTCTAACAAAAATATGCAAAATGTCCCTAAGTTCAGCCTCTGTACCAGAGGATTGGAAGATGGCCAATGTAATACCAATTTTTAAAAAAGGGATCCAGTGGAGAACTGGGAAATTACAGGCCAGTTAGCATGACATTCATTCCAGGTAAATTGGGTGAAAGCATTATTAAAGACAAAATTAGTAAGCATATAGAAGGGCATGTCCTGCTGAAGAAGAATCAACACAGCTTCCACAATGGCAAGTCCTGTCTCATTAATCTTCTAGAATTCTTTGACAGTGTCAACAAATATGGAGACAAGGGAGATCCGGTGGACATTGTTTACTTGGACTTTCAAAAGGCTTTTGATAAAGTCCCTCACCAAAGACTCCTGAACAAACTCCTCTTATGGATCAGTAACTGGTTCAGTAACTGGCTCCTCTTATGGATCAGTAACTGGTTAAAGAACAGAAAACAGAGAGTAGGAATAAATGGTAAATTCTCCAGATGGAGGGAAGTAAATAGTGGGGTCTCACAGGGATAGGAACTAGGACCAATTCTTTTCAACTTGTTCATAAATGATCTGGAATCAGGAGTGAGCAGTGAAGTGGCCAAGATTGCCAATGACACCAAATCATTTAGGTTATTAACACAAAGGGATTGTGAAGAGCTCCAAAGGGATCTCTCCAATCTGAGAGAGGTGCGGTTCAATGTAAGCAAGTATAAGGTGATGCACGCTGGGGCAAAACCCCCAACAACTTCAAGTATAACCTGAGGGGATCTGAGCTGGTGGTGACCAAACAAGAAAGAGATCTTGGAGTTGTGGTGGACAGCTGTATGAAAATGTCAATCCACTGTGCTGCAGCTGTAAAGAAGGCAAACTCCCTGTTAGGCATTATTAGAAAAGGAACTGAGAATAAAACTGCCAGTATCATACTGCCTTTATACAAATCTATGGAATAACCACACTTAGAATACTGTGTACAGTTCTGGTCACCACACATAAAAAAGATATTATAGAACTGGAAAAATGCAGAAAAGGGCAACTAAAATGATCAAGGAGCTGGAGCAACTCTCTAGTGAGGGAAAGTTACAACAGCTGGGATTGTTTAGCTTGGAAAAAAGGAGACCAAGGGGAGACATGATAGAGGTGTACAAAACTATGCATGGTGTGGAGAATATGGATAGAGAGACATTTTTCTCCCTCTTTCAAAATACTAGAAGCTGATTGGTGGGAGATTCAGGACAAATAAAAGGAAGTACGTCTTCACACAGCACATAGTTAAATTATGGAATTTACTACCACAAGATATAGCAATGGCCACCAACTTGGATGGCTTCAAAAGAGGGTTAGATAAATTCCGGGAGGAGAAGGCTATCAATGGCTACTAGCCCTGATGGTTATGTGCTACCTCCAGTATTTGAGATAGTAACCTGTGTGCACCAGTTGCTGGGGAACATGGGTGGGAGGTTGCTGTTGCACCATGTCCTGCTTTGTTGGTCTTTGGTCGACAGCTGGTTGGCCACTGTGTGAATAGAGTGCTGGACTAGATGGACCCTCGGTTGATCCAGCATGGCACTTATGTTCTCCTGTGTGGGGTAGAATCGAAATCCACCACTCCAGGGATTGGCAAACCTTGTCTGTGGGGCTGATTGGCATTTGGACAGAGCTCAAGATCTCATCCTGAAGATGGGCCAGGAAGGAGAGGAGGGGTTGAAGATGGAGCACTGCCCATGGCACGATCCCTAGGCAGGAGAACAGGAAGCCCAGCAGGTGGGACAGAGTTAATAAAGGGAGGCTGTGTGATGAGTGGGCCTCCTGGACAGCCTGTAATAGTGTCTGTTTCCTGTATGGAGCCAGACTTATGGTGAATTTTGTCATGTCCAGGATTATATCAAGATGTTAAAGTGAGCGGGTAGGGTGAAAATGACTTTTCTTCTGGTTTATGAGGAATCCCATCATTGTGAGTTGACTTACTGTTAGGTTGACTGCCCAGATTACCTCTTAGCAGGAGGGAGCCACGAGTAGCAGGCTGTCCAGATAGGTAAAAATGGCCACTCCTTGTTCTCTGAGGGTGGCCACAACTGCCACCAGGACTTCAGTGAAAACCCTGGGACTGGAAGAGAGGCTGAACAGGGGAGCCCAGTACTGCCAGTGTTGATTCTGGACACAGAAGCGCAAGAAATACCTGTGTTTGCTGCTGATAGCCATTTGTAGATATGTTTCCTGCAAGTCCAATGATGCTAGGAAAGCTCCCTGAGGAATGGCCTGGACTATGGTGGATGTCTCCATACAGAACTTTTTGATTGAGAGATAAGAGTTGAGGTTTCTGAGGATGAGTATCAAACATGTTCCTCCTCCCCCTTTTTCCACCAGAAATGCAGTTGAGTAGAAGCCTGTGTGTCTTTCGAAGGAAGGCACCAATTCTATTGCATTGGCATCTTTTAAGGTCTTTACGCATAATAAGATACGGTTGGCAGCTTCCTGATCTCTTAGGAGGGTGGAGGGAAGGAATCGTTCTTGAGGTCTCATGGCAAACTCCAGTCAATCCTTCGGGGGGGGGGAGGGGGTTCCTGGTTAGGTGACATCCCTTTTTGGAGTCATGGTTGTATTTGGGATTAAAGCTTCCATGAGGTCTGTGGGGCTGTGACTGGGGTCATGGAAACCAGAAAGAACAATGTTGACTGTGGGAGGGAGGCTTGTTGCAGTGAAAGGACTGCTTGGAGGTTGAAAAAGGCAGGGATAGTTTGTTCTTTTCAGACAAGTCCTGGAGAATCTTATCCAGTGCTATCTCAAAAAGGCATCCCCCTTCAGAGGGAAGGCTCATAAGGTTGACTTTTGAAGAAGGATCTGTCTGCCAGTTTTTGAGCCATAGGTGACATCTCGCTGCCACCTCTAGACCTGCAGCATTAGCTGACAGGGTGATGGAGTGAAGGCAAATGTCCACCAAGAAGGCCAGAGACAATTAAAACTTGGTGAAAATAGATACTGGAACCTGATCCGCTGGGAGAGTCTCTTTCAGCCCATCCAGGCAAGAAAGGGCTGATCTAGAGACATATGAAGCTGCAACATTTGCTCTGAGTGAGAGTGACATCGCCTCGAAGCTTTGTTTGATGAGGGCTTCCAGCTTATGATATTGAGCGTCTTTGAGTGGGGCCTCTACTGCTGATGGGACTATAACTTTTCTGCCCACGGCTACAGAAGCTGCATCTACCAGTGGCGTAGTGAGGAGAATTTTCTTATCTCAGGCTAAGCAGTAGAGCGAAAGCCATGTTCTGGGAGGCTAGGAGATCTTAGTCGGGTCCTGCCATTCTTGGAGGTCTGGTTTCTTGAAGCTGGAATCCAGAGAAAAGGCTGTTGAGGTACTTGGTGCAGAAAAACAATTATCTGTTGCCACTGAGCGTGCTGTCCTCCTCTGGCGGATTTGCCTGGGAAAGATCCATATCCTGGGACATTTTAGAGATCATACGTTGGAGAAAGGTCCAGGGAAAGAGGAGTTGATGGGAGTCAGGAGGGGCCTCATTGTCAGAGCGCGAAAGCTCCCCCTCCTCCACCAAGGAGATCACTTTTACCTGCTCTTCCAAACCAGGAACTTTAGCTGGTAACTCCTGGTGCTTAGTATTAGAGGTCCGTTTGCATGACTTGGGCATGGCTGGTTTACTTCCCTGATTGAGATTGCATTCCACCTGTGAGGATGTTTGTGATCCCTGGCCTGAGCCCGGAATGCTTTAAACTGTGACAAGAGCCAATCCTGCATATCTTGCCTTTCAGACTCTTCTCTGAGATGAGCATGTTCATCCTCTGAGGGAGAGAAGTATTCACGAGCAGGAAGAAGGGAGTAGAAGTTGTGGTGAGAGGCAGGCTGGGCTGTATGGATGCAGCCTATGTTAGCCCACTGAGTTTTTAAGCCAGTACTGACCATCCTGAGAGCTCAGGGGGTGAGCCCTGTGGAGGTCCAGCTGAGAATGAGATTGGAAATGCTGGGTTCAGAGGCCAGAGCACCATCTCCAGACAGATAGGAGTAGGGACCCTGGATCCAGCAGGGATCTAAGAAGGAGCTCTCCTAGTTTTATCCTTCTTTAAACCTATTTAAAAACAGAAAAGTAACATTTTTTCTGTATGTATCTTTCATTCCAGGGTGTACTATATGCACCAATTTGGGGAGTGATACAATCCCATAATTTGGGAAATATTTAAGTCAGCCCCTTTGTGAAAAACTTCTACCTGGTACACAAACAATTTAGGTGGGTCATTAAAAAAATCCTATCTTATATTACATATTGGAAAAGACTAAATTTTCCTGCTTCCATCTAAGGCACAACTAAATGTTTTATTATTTCCATTGTTTATTTTCAGTGATTGGGCCACTGAAGAAGACACTTTTGTCGTAACGCGTTTGGCCAGAATCATAAGAGTTTTGCTTTTACTTTGGTATTATACATATATATGCTCGATAGTGTTTTTCTGTGATGTATATATTTTATTAGTATTAAAATTCATTATATATTTTCTCCTTAACTTTTTGTTTTTTGTTTTGTGGATTTTGGTTAAGGCTAGCACTTTGTTGTTTGTGTGTATATCCAGTCAGAATCAACAGCCTGCATAGCAGGAGGGTCTCCCTCCCCCTGTGAGAGAGAGAGAAAGAGAGAGAGAGAGAGGCGACCAGAAGCTAAGCTAGATGGAGTCAGGCTAGGCAAAGGAGCATCAGTTGCCTCTCAGTAAAGGCGAGACCACGGCCAGGGAGAGGGCTGGCAATGTGAGAGGTAGCAGAGAGGGCGGCAAGAGAAGGCAAGGGCTGGCTGGCACAGGCTGCTGCTGCCTTTTCACCTTCGAGGAGGGGAGCCGAGGACCAGGTCTCCTCTAAGTAGGAGATGCAGCATCGAGGCTCTGGCAAGACAGGAGCTTGAAGGAGAACTGGACCCTCCTGCCTGCTAGTGGGATTATTTTCTCCTTGAAAGGAAGAGGTGCAACTCCAGGTCCCTCTGAAATAGGGGGCACAAGTGGCCAGGGCTGTCTGGAGCTCGAGTCTCCTTAGGAGGGAGCATGGGATCCAAGGCCCTAGCACAACTTTCCACCTGGGCACCAAACCAAGTCCCTCTTTAATTGGGGCCACAGGTGGTGGAAGCGACCTTGCTCCGTATTCCTCATCCCTGCTGCATTTCTTTTCCTATAGCCTCTCTGCTCTGCAGGGAACATCTGCCTTCAGCAAGCAGAAGAGAGAGGCTGGGGAGTTGGAGCAGGAGGAAGAGTCAAGAAGGCAGGACCGAAAGCTTTGTTTGAAGATTTGAAAGGTTCTGCCAATCAGTGGGTAGCCAGAGGCTAACCCATCCCACCTTTGGAGCTTGTAGGGAGAAGTCAGGGGAAACACTGCTCTAAACCAAAAGGGCTAGTAAATCAAGCGAGGCCTGTCATCTCTCTCCCAGGAGCCCTGTAGCTGAAGTACAGGCAGAATATCCTCAGGTACTATATCCATCCTCATATGCTAGGCAAAGCGGCATCTATTGAATTTCTGCCTGCCATGCACCTTGTACTGGAGTACAAGGAAATCAGCAATCAATTTGATCTATGAGATAAAAAGTTGGATAGTTGGTAAAAGCCAAACACTGAGGCTAGCTGTTTTGAGGTGAAAATGAAGCAAATGAAGAAAACCACTTTCGGATGGATAGAAGCGGTCAGCTGTGGCCTTATAATGCACATGCAGGTACAGAGAAAAGATGATGAATACTAGCTCAGATGATTGTTAAAAAAGCAGCAGCAATTTCATACAGGAGAGACCAATCAGCAGCCATTAGCCATGGCAGCTAGATAGGGACACTGAGGAAAGGTTGATCCCCTTTCACACCCTATTTGTGGACATCTTGGGGCATCTACCTGAGCACTTATGAAAACAGGATACTGGTCTAGTTGGATCTGTGGTGTGATCGAGCCAGGCAATTCCTTACAGTCTCAATTAAAGTTAGATAGAAGAACCTCCATGTTCAGATGTAGTCTACTTCTGAATACCAGTTGAAGCGGGGAGGTCAATTGGTTTCCTGGCAACTTCTGGGAAACAGGATGTTTGGACCTATTTCAGTATAATCCAGCAGGACTCTTGCGTAGAGGTAAATCCCCTTGATTCCAATCTAGTAAATCTGTGCACGGTTCTATCTGTATTTGCTTGGAAGTAAATCCCACTGTGTTCAAATAGAACTTACTTGGAGGGGAGGTAGGTAGGCTGGGCTGAGAGCTAGCAATTCACCTATGGCATATTGTTTACTTTGCTGTTGTTGTTGTCTGCCACCAAGACAACTGGACAGTGGAAAGATCCTCCATGCTAGGATGCAGTCTACCATGCTAACTGGTTTTGGAGGCAGATTTGCATCTGAAGATGGATAGGCCAAGAGGCTGTGTCAAAATACTTACATCATAAGGTACACAAAGCTTGACTATATGGACATCTTACAAACGTTGTGGCATCTCAGAAATTGCCAGTCTTATGCACAACTTCTGGAGTGTTGCTTGGCCCCTTTATGGGGCCAATAATTATGTCATAAGGTACAGGGATGCAACAAGCAGCATCTGTTGGGGAATAGGGTATATCATTCCAGACTGTCCAATTTGACTGACTTTGTTGGCCCACATAAACCAGTCAGACTGGATATTGTACAAAGTGTTACCAATTTCAGCCATGTACCTCAAAATGTAATTGTTTACTATTTGAAGAGGTCAGAAAGGGGTAGCCTCTAAAAAGTCAATCAGATTGGACAGTCTGGGACCCCATCCTTTGTTTAACACACACACACACACACACACACACACACACACACACACACACACTAATTCAGTCACCAAACATACACATAATTGTGTTGGGCAGCTGAATTATCATGTATTCCATTTCAGCATTGCGGCTCTTTGAGCTCGCATGGGAAGATAAATTCCACAAGAGAGAAGCCATGAGATGAAGACAGAAGAAAAAGAACCTCTATGTTCAATCACATGTTTTCATTGACGGACTGTGACTGAAAGTTATAAGTTCTATATCTAGCTGTGAATGTGTGTGTGTGTGTGAATGGGGTCTGGGTAATCATGTTAGGGGATCAAATGCAAGCAGCATGATGTGCTCCTACCCATGGTTGGCATATGGCCCCCGACATGCTTGCCAGAGACAGTTTGGCTACTGGGCTGAAAAAGGTGAACCTACCCCTGGAATATAACAACAGCAGCAGCAGCTGAAACAACATACGTTTAAAACAGAATTAATTATGCAGCTCCTGTTTCCTCCCAAAACCTCATTCTATCCCAACCGCTTAACCTTAATTGATATTTTATGAATGTTGGAATGACCCCCCCCCCGGCAATTACCCCCTTAGAATATGGTGGAAATGTGTTTTTTACTAACCAACATTAACGAGGGACTCACAATTGTGAGCCTCTCAATAATAACACCTCCTTCCTCCTCCTCCGCCTTCTATCCTGCCCCACTCACTCCCATTCTACCCCCCCCCCCCATACTTCACCAAGATTGTTCTGAGCATCCACAGAAAATACTCTATCAATTCCTATAGGGTAAAATGGGTCGGGGGCGGCGGCAAATTGCATTTCTAATAAAAACTATAAACTGGCACAACAAACTCATTCCTTAAAGTTGCTATAGAAAGTTTAACCCCAGCAAAATCTATGAGAAAACCCCCACAGACAGTTCCTTTCAAACTGATGGAGGTCACTCATTAAAATTTTTAAAAAATAATTTCTTACGCCATTCTGCTTCTAAATCAGCATGGACCATCTCCAAATCAACCTCTCCTACACTGCCAGTTTCAGATCAATCCACTGAGCCATTTTCGGAGTATAAGCCACAGAACTTACTGTCCCTGAGATTCATCTGACACCTTTAACATAGGGTCCTATAATATATCAGCATTAAAAGTAAAAGACGCATACAAAACCAGCACCTGTGAAGCATGCCAGGTTTGCAGGCTAGAGCGTAAATGGCGCAAGACCTGAAGTGAAGATGACCGAGCACAATCTAAAGCACATAATCATGCCTATTGCATAGCAGTGTGAGCAGCAAAGAAGCCTTACTTTGCTGTCTCCATTGCGCTCTCAAGTAGCCATCCAGCAGAACTCTTTTGAGTGGTGCTGGGGTTGTTGGCATTCTCCCTCATGAATGGGGCCTTGGTTAGGGAAATTGGATGTGGGATGTCAGCTCGAAGGTAAACTTAGTTAATATTCTATTCTCCAGGATTCAGCTCTTTGGGGATCTAGGATCCCTTGGAGGCAATTTTGGTGGAGACCAAAGATAAGAAAAAGTTCTTTCTAGTTCACTGAAGAGAAAGGACAATTAACCAATGAAATAGCTACATCATTTCTATCCATAAGAGCCAGCTTACTCATCCAAGTAATCCTTCAGAGCAATGAAGACCAGAAGACAGCAACATCAAAAGTCCAGTTCTAAGTCTACTCAGAGTGCAGTGATCAGGCAAGCCCAGCTCTGCATTACTGCCCTCCTCCAAGTCATCTCAAGTTTACAAAGTTCTTAGACACAATTAGCAAATGCTACATGCTGCAATTTAGCAAGGTGCCCAGAGACATGTTTTTCCACTTCCCCAATCCATCCCCTCAACATCAATAGATCTCAAGGCCATTCTGAACCTTCTAGAGATCAGCACCATTGAACCAGTTTCAGAAAAGAAAAAAAATGAATGTTTTCTGAAGAAAAATGCCTAGAAACAAGCCATTCTGGATCTCAAGCATGCCAGTTGACTACTGTGAAAATGTTGGGCCCTGGATCTTTGCTATCTCAAGGAGCTGAGTATATAGCCCTTATAAAACTAAAGCAATCAAATTGGTGCTTCATTTCTCACATTAGTTACAAACATTTTGGTCAAGACTGAGAATACAATATCCAATGCCTATATCAACAGGCAAAGCAGTACCCATTCAGGATCTTTCCTGAAGGAAGCACTGCTTTGGGATGGATGGACTCATCCACATCTGGCTTGGGTGGATGTTCACCAAGCCACCAACTGCATCGCTCGTGGCACGGCAAATGGCCGATGAGGCTGTGAGCCCTACCGCCTGGGCCTGGAGCCTCCATTCTTGTGCACAACGGAGGCTCCGGAAATTGCGTATTTCCTACATTGCATAAATGGAGGCTGTAAAGTCACACAATTTCTGGAGCCTCCATTATTGTGCTTCAGATGAAGGCAAATGACTGAGGGTACTCGTTGAGCTATGTGGGTGTTCAAAGAGCCATGGCCTGGCAAGCTGGGTCCGGGTTGGCAGAGATGGGAGAGTCCGTTGGACTCTGGACCCAGTCGGGCACCCACAACATCCCTAGGAGTATTACTGTTTTCACGAGAGCATTACATTCAATGGATAAGGGCAGAAACCTTATAAGCAGACTGACTCAGTTGTCAGATTCTGGACCCAGCAGAGTGGACTTGAATCTAGAGGTATTAAACAGGCTGAGTTCCAGATATGAGGATCCAATCATAGACCTATCTTCATTATCCAACAACAAGAGGTTTCTGAGATTCAGAACAGATTTCAAGGAGAAGCAAGGCTGTTTGATGCTCTAAAATTGGACTAATCATGAGGGCTGCTGTATGTGCTCCCTCCTCTTCCCCTCATTCCAAAAATGATCTGACAGATCCATGACCACAGGGCAGAAGTGATTCCATTATTTTATAGATTCCAGAGGGCGTGCTCGTAAAATATTATGAGATAAATTCCATTGCTTTTTCAGAGGTAGCCAAAGGACTTTGCATCCATATGTGGAGATAGCATCTGGGGGTTGGACTTGTTGGTGATAGTGTTCCCACCATGAAGTGTTGCTTGAGCAGTCTGATCCAGCCAGAAGTGCCCTATGGGGGATTTCATCTCCCTAGCACTACCACTTATGGGGAAACTGCTCCTTCACTGGGCAATCCTATTATAGGGTTTCTTATTTGTAGCAAATGCCTATATTTCTGGGCCTAAGTATTGTGATTCTAAGCCCTTCCACCGAGATGGGAGTCAATAAAGAGGCCTGCTGTGAAATCCACAAAAGATTTAATCTTCATCCCTGAAGGGAGTGTAAATGCTAGAAGCTATCCTCTAAGCTTAATTAGCCGAATACCAAACTAAAGGAATGGTTTCCTGCCATGCCCGATAGGCTTTTACTAGACCCCTCCTTCAGAGAGGGTCTTCAAGCTGTAACCTCCGCTGTGCCTCCCGCCTCCTCTCAACTCCACCCACTCGACTCTGCAGCAGACCCTGGGATTTGTCCATTCCAATGCTTCCTCTTTCTCCAACAAAGACTGTGTTCCCAGGGAGAAGGGGGAAGATGACCTTTGAGCTTGAGCCTCCTGTTTGATAAATTCCTGGGAAGATTCCTCCTTGCCTCGTGGAGAGCCTTGGAGAATTTCCTCCCCTTGCTTCCTGTCTACTTCAGCCTCTGAGTCCAACTTGGGATCACACAAGGGATCCTGATCCTGACACTAAGGAATTCTCTGACAGTGTAAGTCAGAGTTCTACAAACTTACCCTTTTATGCTACCACCTTTTATGCTATGACGGGGAATTTCCTCTCCCCAGCACTGCCACAATCTATGGCAAACTGCTTCACTGGGCAATTGTATAGAGAAGAAAAAGCCTAAAACTCAAACCTTAGCTATTCACTTTTTCTTAGCTTTCTCCTAGTCCTTCTAAAACAGCACACATCGAGCAGCAGACCTTCTCCCTCCTGCTTCACAGACTTACCAACTCTCAGCTGTCAACCTCTTAACTGTCTTGTCCCAACTGCTCTTTTCTACCCAGAATCTCCAGCCAATCAGAACTGAATTCCTCTAACAATATTCAAAGTGATTGTCTTGCTCTCCCCCTTCAAAATGTCACTAAGCATCTATTTAGCAGGCCTTTGACAGTAACAAATCAAGGCCTCAGGCCTACTCAGATTTATTGCAGCCTCACAAAGTAAACATTGCCTAATGACAGCAGTTATATATTTCCTCTGCTTAAACGGTTTATTTATTTTTCATCTTGATTTGCCTTTTTTGGGTGAGGCAAGGGGCTCCCACAAACAGAAGCCTTCCAAGAATCCACCTGCCCACGTGTGGATTCTTCTTTGGATACAAAATCTAGGGACTGCATTCCTGGCCCTGAAAAGAGGGGCCAATCCCCATACTAGCTTCCCTCCTCTCCTCAAGGGGAAAAACGTTTGCACTAAATATGCTAACTTAGCAATTGTAAGGGGGGGAAATGCTGCCTATTTGTTTTTTTCTCCCATGGCATATAAAAACAATACTCTATCAATGTTTTTGTCAGTGTTCTCAAATTGTTCTTTCTTAGGTAGCCATAACAAATCTCTCAATGTGGTACCAACAGGGTTAAAATTTCATTCAGTTTGGTTCAGTGTCTGTTTTATATCAAGTTAAATAGTTATGGTTTGGATGAGTGTGGAATGTATGGCTTTCCAGAACGACGGGGAATTCATAATTGTAGAAGGGAACAGCATCGTTGCCTGCCAAGATGATCTTCACCTGCCAAGAGATTTTTGTTTGCCAAAGAAGTCTTTATATGCTCATCAACTTGGTGGAGAGTACCAGAGGAGCCAGATAAGAATGGATGAGGATTTGAGCCAAAAACATGATGATCTTTTGGAACTGTCTTTGGGATGAATGAGGACTGGAACCAGGGGCATCATGACCTGCTGAAACTGTCTTCCTGGTCCCAAGTGAGGCTGATAATGGAAGAATGGAGCCATGAAAAGGAGGCCCAAAAGGAGGAGGGCTAGCTGAATCCATGGGCTCTTATTCTATGTAAACCTTGATTCGTGAGACAAGAATTTGAGAGGATCCGGAACATCAAGAAGGGACTTTCTGCAGGTCAGCAGCCCTCTCCATGTCCTATTACCCACAGCTTGGACCTGACCAGTTCATTCTATGTGAGAAGGTATGAATGGCGGTTTAGCTTAGTCTTGTATGCAATAGAGATAAATATTATTGATTTTTCTCTGCACTTGTTTTGCTTCACATTTATTATTGCACTTTAATAAAAGTCACATAAAATTGTGTTATACCTCAGAGGCTTTTGTTATCTCTCATTTCCATATAAAAGGACTTGTTATCCTATTATCTTGGGGTTAATAATTTATTTAATATTCAAATAAACTTGAAATAAGAAAGGTATATAATTTAGACAAGCACTTTCCAATTATAACAACATAATAGAAATGGAAGAAAGGATGAAAGAGTCTGTATGATTGTGTGTGTGTATGTTGAGGGTTAAGCTAGGTCCTTCTGATATTCACTTGTAAATAAGAGGGGCTTGAATTACCCTATATTGGAAATGGGGTTAAAGACCAATAAGCCACCCATTTCTATACATAAAGACGAATTTACCTGGTGAATTTATCAATTAACCCCAAAGATCGTTAATTCTAACAATTGGCAAACAAACATTATCTTGTTCCATTCCAAGTCAGATTTCAATTTTCTCTTGATGATATTAGCCACCGAATTTGGGAAGTTTCATAATCTTAACATTAGATAGTATTAATATTCCATTAAGCACCACTTTCTGAAGAGTAATTGGCCCCTAATCACAACAAATTTTGCCATTTCTTCAGAACACCAATACAAGGATATTACATCATCATCATCATCATAGAGGAAAAATATACACCACTGGCCATGGAAGTCAAAGAAGTATGCCAACAGGAAAAGGTCACAATTATTCCTTTAGTCACCTCAGTCACCGGCATCACATCAAAAAACTATACAGAAAACCTTCAGAAACTGGGCTTACCAAAATACATCCACCCCAACATCCAGAAAGCAGTCATACTTAAAACATGCTCAATTGTCAGGAAATTCCTGAATTTGTAAAAGCCAGCATGACTTGGCAAAGCCCATAATGTTCATCTAGAAAAACCGCCACGAGCGAGAAAGAGATATAATAATAATAAACATTAACTTTGGCAACTTTATTTTTGCCATCCATGAGAGGTTCCATTTTCTTCGGTACTCCAAATCTATTTCCATATTTCAGTAATATCAAGGGAATTAAAATGTTACAAACAATAAAAGCTTGAAAACCCTTCAAAACCTGGGAGAATACACAAGTATTGGCCTGCTGCTGAAAACATGTAAATAGAGGATTTCAGGAGACAGAGACATTTCTCCAAATGGGTGCTTTCAGGTTTTCCATCCATATTTTCCCTTAGTGACACTAAGAAGGCACTCTCCAACTTGTCAGAAGCTTTCCATGATTCAAGAGACAAGGAGAGTGGCTGCTTAGCGACTTAACCAAAATTAACAATGTTAATTAGCAACATTGGAGGAGGCATAGAGCACATGCTTTGCATGCAGAAGGTCCCAGGTTCGATCCCTGGCTTCTCCAGATGAGGAAAAGAATCCTGCCTGAAGCTCTGGAGAGCCGCTGCCAATCAGTATCAACAACACTGGGGCAGACAGACTGCTTCGCTTCCTATGTTCTTAAGCGGACTCTTGATAGGGCTTGAAAATTGCCTGTTGGTATAAATCAGCTTGGTTAGGCTTAGCGTTAAGAAGGTCAAGAAAAAACCTGAAAAATCTGGCAAAAAATTGGTTGTTTTCTCCCAAGGACCGTTCCCCACCCCAAACTGGAACAATTGAATAGCTTTGGATTATGAACATTTTTCTCTTAAAGTTTAAGACAAGGTATTTATATATTGTCACCCAGCCTTTACTCCCCCCCAAAATGATTTCTAAAAACTATTGAATAAGAACACTTCTATAGATGTCTGGAAATAATGAACCCATGGGGGGAAATTATTTTTTAATCCTCTCTGTAAGATTCCCAGCAGTTATTTCTTTCATTCCTCATTAAAATGATTGATCTACAGTATATTTTACTGACAGACATTAATGCTCACTTTCCCAACATATAAGTAGACCCACCATTGTGCATTCTTGACAGTAAATGTGCATTCTTAACAGTTTAGATTTTGTTCTATAGAGTCCTGTGATTCTGATGCTGTAGCAGTCATTTAAAATAGTTCTAATCTATTCAGACAATAATTACTAATTTACTGAATTTACTTTTAAAAGTTTTAAAATATAATGATAATTTTATAACCAAATTAAGTTATACATAAAGTAACTTTAGGAACAGAAAACTTCATGTTCCCAAAGCAGCAGCCGTCCCCAACCTGGTGCTCTCCAGATGTTTTGGACTACAGTGCCCAGCATTCCTGACCACTGGCTATGCTGCCTCAGATGTTGGGAGCTGAAGTTCAAATTATCTGGAGGGCACCAGGGGAAGTCTGTCTAAAACAGCGAAGTGACTTTAGATCTGTAAAGAGCATTTTAAAAAAACAAGTATTGTTTATTTTTCTGTTTCCCCCCAGAAAAAAATGGACCCCCCCCCCCCAATCCATGGTCTCAAAATTTCCAGAAATTTTACATCTCTAGTTAGGCTTGATACAAACCTATTAAGTCTAGCAGCCAGAACAGCTGTGAAGATGTTTGCGTCATTGTTTAATAATGCTGTAGGGATATATATAACTCTACATAGACTGTATCCTTTGCTGCTTCAGGAAGAACCATTATTGTAGAGCAGGGGTGAGTAACCTTTTTGGCCATGAGGCACTCATACACAAGAGGCTAAAGCCTCTTCCCTCCTTGCAATCCTTGGTGCTTTAGATCTGCTGTCTTAGTGCTGCCGTGTGTTGCCCATTATTGTTCTATAGGAACACCAGATATCTGGAATTGAGCCCCAACCCAAGATATTATTTAGAGGGTTTAGAAGCCAAGTTATATCAGAACATCAGCAAACTTCTTATAGAAATCTATTCAGAACTTGGGACATTTCAGTTTGGCTTGACTTTGTTTCTGAGATATTTTGGTTCAGCATTAACAGTGATCATTAACAATAGGTTTTATTCCTCCCTTGTCCAAATAGGTTTATATTTGTTGCACTCCACAGTAATCTTGCAGGCAAAGAATTTAACAAATTGGTTGTTACAACTAATTTGCTCATGGGGCCTGTTTTCTACCACGAGCAGATGATGTTGGGAAACCAGCATGGGGAGCTGTAGGCAATGAAACAGGCTGGGCAATGGCTAGAGTGTAAATAGACTCGGTGGCCTAATCTACACCTTCTATTTATCCTGGGAGAATATCGAGGTCGTCCCTACGGGGCAACATGACACACAGCTGATCCCGGGGTGAACCAGGTATGACCACTCCGTTCTCCCGGGATATCGGGAACTGCAGTTATCACAATTTTTTCAAATCTCTCGCAGCAGTCTCAAGGTTGTTGGGTGGTGTTGCCCCCCTCCTGAAGTTGTTGCTGTTCCCCACAAGTAGCAGGGCTCAGCAAACAGGTAAGCAGCTGTGTGTGGGGAGCCCATGGGTATCGGGGGTGAGGGTGAGAGCATTTTCGCTGCCTCCTGGATGGCTCTCTGTGTCTTCCAGTACTGAGGGTTTTTTTCCTTCTTTTTTTGAAGAAATCATACCTTCGCGCAGGTTCCCTGTTCTGCAAACGTCTCCACTTCTTAAAAAACCTTTGCCTTAGAGCAGCCCCCTTTACTTCTGGGAAAACTCACTGGCCCCTGGGTGACGACCCTGGAAGTCCAATACTTCCCGATCATCCCTCCACCCCTCTCAAAAGGCCTCTAGGTGTAAACGTGGCTAGTGAAGACGATCGAGTACATTCTAGAGTCTACTGCAATAAAAGATTTATTGTGCTGCCTCCATTGGGTCCTCAAGTAGCTGTCCAGCAGACCCCTTTTGGGTGGCTCAGAGATTGTTAACACTCTCTCAAGGATCCCTTGACCCTTTTGCATCACACTTTTGAGAACAAAATCACTTGTCCCTGCAACGAACTTGATGCTTTTGTCAGTGCAGCTCCAGCTGAGGTGTCTAACACCACCGTCTGCCCAGTTTTGTGGGATCAATTTCAATTGTTGTGGTCTGATGATGTGGAGAATTTACTTGCAACAACATGACCATGTGTCCTTCAGTCCTTGTCCTTTCTGGCTATTAAGAGCAAGCCTGGGTGGTAAGACTAGATGGGTGTCCAGGAAGTGGTAAATGCATCTCTATGCAAAGTGATGGTTCCTGTTGCCCTTAAGGAGGCAGTAGTGCAGCCATGCCTGAAGAAACCTGCTCCGGACCAATATAATTTGACAACTACTCGCAGGATTCAATTTAAAGCCCTCTTGATGAAGTTCTTCATGCTGTGGCAAAACACATTCTTCCCAACCCTTGTGAGGTGGAACCCGTCCTTTGCCAACAGTCCATCTTCCAAGTAGTGTATCCCGTGGTCCCGGAATCCAAATCTCTCACATTGACACCAGCTTCATAGCTAGTCGTTCACCTGGAGTATTTTTCTTTTCCTTTCTAATCCTCTTCCAAGAACTGGGAGGATGGATGAGAAAACTATCTGGGACCCAAAGTTCTTGAGTTTCCTTCCCAGAGCTTCAAAGTCTGATGTGATTTCTTCATAGCTCCACTTGACAGTATCATTTGTTCCCACATGGATGAGAAGAAAAGGATATGTGTCAGTGGGCTTGATGAGATTTGACAACCCTTCAGTCACGTCTCTAATCTGTGTTCCAGGGAGACAGCATACCTGGCGAGTCCATGGGTCTTCACGACATACTTGGGTTTCAATCCTACGCAGCAGGGAGTCTCCCACAACAACTACTCTTCTCTTCTTCGTAGTCGACTGACCTTCTGGCTTTTGTCCACTGTTGCACAGGGTCCCCTGTAATTCTTCCTCTGCAGGCTCTCCTCCAGTCTCATCCTCCAGTATGTGAAAGTGGTTACATAGCTCTAGTGGTTCCACTGGTGCAGAGTGTCTTCTAGTTCTTTTGCTCCTAAATGTCACCATTTTCCAGGGAGTTTCCTCTTCATTGTCTTTCCTCACCTCAGCATTCTCCACTTCTGCTTCAATCTCTTGTGTTTCTTGTTGCTGTTGCAGTTCCACCATTCTGTCTAAGAACTCTTCACCTTCTTTTATTCCTTGGAGGGTGGACAAAACATCTTGGTACCAGGATATATAAGACAGCACTTTGTCCCTTACTTGTCTGCCTGGTCATTTAATATTTTAAAACTTCTTGCCTCACCTTGTGCTAACTATGAGCAGAGGTGGCAGAGAAAGGAGAGCCGGAAGCAGATGGCACATGCCTAGTGAACCACGCTGGAAGCCTGGCATTACTGCATACCATCAGTGACAAGCATAATGATCAATTTACACCAGGGCTTCATTAGCTGCACTGGCATACGGTCTGCTTCTGGGCCCAATTTAAGGTTTTAACCTTAAAGTCATTCTGAAAGACTGCTTCTCTCCATATATTACCATCTGTACTCCAAAATCTTCAACAGAAACCCTTCTCTTGGCACCTCTGTTATTTAAGGTGTGACAGGTAGCTACAAGGGTAAGAGCCTCTCAATAGCAGCAACCCATTCATGGAATGCTCTCTCCAAGGAGGCTTGCAGAACCTACTTTTATGTCATTTCAGCACCAGGCTTTTTAATTTGTTTTTATCTCTGCTGATCACTTTATGTTGGTTGTTTAGTTATTTTGCTGCCTATAGATGTTTTGTTTTGTATTACGTATTACTGCATTTTTAGATGTTTGTGTTTTAAGCTGCCCTGAGGAAGTTTTTTTTTTTAAAGAACAGGGTAGAAATCCTAAAAATATAAACTAATTATTAATAAATAATAATTTTATTAATAAAATAATCGCTATTAATGCTTTGACCGTCCCTGTAGAACTATAAGATTCTTCTTCTTAGGGTGTCTTCTCCTATTGGAGGTTAGATATTATTATAGCTTTTTTTTTTTTTACGCCACTACTCTAATAACTACAAGATGTTGAGAAAAAATCCATTTCCATTAGGAACACAAGTATAAGTACTGCCTTGCTTAAGCAAAAAATTCCCGAAGAAGAGTGTATACTGGACCTCTCAGCGGCGTTTGATACCATCGATCATGGTATCCTCCTGGATTGCTTTGCTGGGATGGGACTTGGAGGCACTGTTTTACAGTGGCTCCATTCCTTCCTGGAGGGGCAGACCCAGAAGGTGGTGCAGGGGGACTTCTGTTCGACTCCTTGGCCATTGGCCTGTGGAGTCCCTCAGGGTTCTGTTTTGTCCCCCATGCTATTTAACATATACATGTTGTATATGTATATGGGAGAGGTTGTCCGGAATTTTGGGGTGCGGTGTCACCAGTACGCTGATGACACCCAACTCTACTTCTCCTTTCCACCCGATTCTAAGGAAGCTGTTTTGGTCCTAAACTGGTGTCTGTCAGCAGCAATGGACTGGAGCTTAATCCTGACAAGACAGAGGTGCTTCCTGGTCAGTCGAAAGGCAGATCAGGGAATAGGGATTCAGCTGAATGGGGTTACACTCCCCCTGAAGACACAGGTTCACAGCTTGGGTGTACTCCTGTACTTGGGTGTACTCCTGGATTCAGCCCTGAGCCTGGATGCCCAGGTTTCAGCAGTGGCCAGGACAGAATCCATTTGCACAGTTAAAGCTAGTGCACCAGCTGTGCCCGTTCCTTGAGATGTCAGACCTGGCCATGGTGACACACGTCTTAGTGTGTCACCATGTAATGCATTCTACGTGGGGCTGCCTTTGAAGAGTGTTTGGAAACTTCAGCTAGTTCAAAGAGCTGTGGCCAGATTGTTAACCGGGGCTGGCATACAACTCTCCTGTTAAAACAGCTTCACTGGCTTCCAGTCTGTTTCCGGGCACAATTCAAAGTGCTGGTTATGACCTACAAAGGATATCTGAAAGACCGTATTCTCCCTTATGAGCCTGCCTGTCCCCTGAGGTCTTCAAGGGAGGCCCTTCTATCCATCCAACCACCATCACAGGCACACCTGGTGGGAACGAGGGAGAGGGCCTTCTCAGTGGCTGCCCCCGGGCTCTGGAACTCCCTTCCCAGGGAAGCTAGACTGGCTCCCTCCTTGGTGTTCTTTCGGAGGCAGGCTAAAACTTTTCTGTTTCAGCAGGCTTTTGAGGAATAGTTCAGACCTTTGTGGATGTACTGCTTATAGTTTGGATTTTTTAATTATGTGTATTTAAAATGTTTTAAAATGTTTAAAATATTTTAAAATTGTACTATGTTTAATTATATTTTTAATTTTTGTATATCGCTATTTGTTTTAATTGTACATGTTTTAATTTGTAAGTCGCCTTGAGTCTCATTATTGGGAAAAGGGTGAGATATAAATAAATATAATAACAACAACAACAATTGAAATGTCTATACGTTGGATTTTTAAAGAACCTTAATAACCATGTTTTTCATTGATTTCCCCCTCCCCCCCCAATCCACCAAAACAATGGACAAGGTAAACTAGAGTCACTCAAGATTTTGCTCAACTGGAAAGTTCTGATGCTCTGAAGCTGGAGTTGTTGTACTGAACTAGGATTGCAAAAACCATCCCAACAGAAAGCAGGACAACTGTACACTGAGAGTGAAGGAGGAAGCCAGACAAAGTTCTATATACGGAGTGCATAGGCATAAATGTGATTTGTAACTTTATGCCAAATTAATAGATGGCTTATATTTAACATAGTCAGAGATATGATCAAACAAAATTATGCCTACTTCTGGAGTGCAATCGAGCTATGGCCCCTCTTCATGGCCACTGTCAACACAAAGATATTCCAGAGCAAACGGTATGTGGCTCTGACTGAAGGAAGAGAGAAAATGTGACCTCCTAGCAATTTCCAGTATTTCAACAGCGTTTCATAATATTCTGCATAAATTCCAATTCATACAATCAAATTCCACACAACGGATTTCAACTCTTTGTTTTTAGTCTGCAATTTCCAGCATCATTTAGATTGTGATTGTAGCATAATCATAATCTTACCTAATGAGGAAAATCTGAAACATCCACTTGAAAACTAAAGAATCACAATTTAAATTGTGCTGAACATAAAATGATCATTGACATCAATATGCTAGTAGTTAACAAATTAAACACTTTTTTAAAGCTATGATGGGAAACATGTCTGCAGGCTGCATGCAACCCTCAGCCTTTATTGCAGCCCCCATCATCACATTTGGGTGGCAGCAATTCGGTGGTGGCAATTTTAGTAGCAGGTGTGTGTGCAGCTCCAGGTGGTTCCTTGGAGCTGGAAATGAGTTCCCAGACCATATTAAGTTGACCGCTGCTGCTTTAAAGGATTGTGTGTTATAACATTGTGTGTTATAACATTTATCTGTATCTAAGGTTTATGCATTTGGCAGATCTCTCCCAAATGAAAATCATCAAAGAAGAGCAGAGAGAGAAGACAACAGAGGGCAGAGATCCTTGCTCATTGTGCTGCAACCAGATGATGTTATTTATTTATGATATGGTTTCTTGCATTGGGGCTGTATGTTTGTATAAGACTGCCCTGTATAAAAATGGTCTATGCCAGAAATAGGACTAATTTTTAAGGCTATGACCACGCTTAGGTTTGTGATTTTTCAGATGGATGTATCCTCATGTGAAATTCTGTTTGTACGACTCATGTGAATCCATCTTTAGTAGTAATACCATTTGAGGGCCATCTACATACAACTCTCTTTACAAGTAAATAACTACCATCATTTTTAACTTATTTGCGCTGCATTATTCTTGGTTACGTCTGTGGATATTTTTGGAGTTACACTGATATAACACAGACCATGCATAAAGCGATTATACAGAGAATCTTAAAATCGTCCATGTTATTAGCTTCAGAATCATGAATAAGACTACTACTTTAATTTTACATTTTATATCAAACATATACACACATGCATAACATGTAGCATCATCTAGTTCATTTCACATTTATAAACGAACCAAGTAAGAGAGATATTAAAATTGAAAGCTAAACAACAGCATTTAGAGCAGTATGACATGGCAGTAAGTACCTTTCTAACAGAGAGAGATTTAGCGGGACTAAAGGCCTGCTCTGTGGGATCGAGCCCTTCAATTGTTTCCGTACAGTCTGAGAGGGGTGCATCCTGCAACAGTAAATTGAGTGAACAGAGCAAACCAAGCTCGGGATTCAGATTATCAGCTAAGTGCATTATGACATGGACTAAAAACATGCAGGAAACAGTAAAAGTTGATACAGAAGCAATGACAATGAAGCAACATGCACAGAAACATTAACGGCAACATTAGAGATGCCTTGGCCATTACGATGACGACTAGTCCGACTTCATAAGATACAATACAAAGGACTGGAGTACTAGTTATATCTCTTAAATTTACTTAGCCGAGTCATTACATTATATGTTTTATTGGAGCAGGCATACCTTTATAATTTTTTAAATAGATGTAATGTAAAATAATCTTAAATTTCTTAAAATGAATGCTTCCTAACAAAGATATAATTTGCAATAAAGATGTTATTGCATTGTAACAAAGCATTCATTTTGTAGCAATAATGTTGGGTATTCAGCAATTCTTCAATTACAATCAGTGACACAAAGCCTGACTGGTTCAGAGTAGGTTTTTAGTCCACAAAAACAAAAAAAAGCAGCCCTTGCATGTTTCATGCACTGCACCTAACCCTAGAGACAGAGCATACTGCTAGGGTCATGCATGTCTGCATTTCTGACCCTGAGCACGGTTTCAGAGACAGCAAACGTTACCTCTAACACTTACCTTATAAATAGTTACTTTCTGCCAATTAAAGAATAATTTCATAGCGATACTTTAGGTGACAGCAGAAGGATATAATAAACTCTAAAATTGCATTTTAAAAGCAGATTGTGCTCTCACCTGTACTAGGCTCCTGTCCACAATGACCCCAGAAAGAACCTGTGACTGCGGGCCAGCAGTTTTGATATCTTGCAGGTTTTGCTCCCGGATCTGTAAAAGAAAAAGACATCAAATGCATATGAATTTCAGAAGGAACTAAAGCTACCTGCCTAGTCTCTGTGTGTGCCACAATATGAACTGTTTTGTATTAGCTTTAGTTAAGTTGGCTTGGATGTATAAGAGATCGGTTCCATCAATTATCATTGCAGACTACTCTTTTATATCTTACTGATCTTTTGAGGCTACAAACATCACTTTATCAGAAGCTCCCAGGGAGATGTAGGATCCTGTATTAAACCCCAAATCTTGTGACTGCAAATTTACAATTTTATTCCAGCAAAACACTTAGTTTGAATGTGCTGCTTTGTTTTTCAAAAGGAAGGAACAAGAGAAGAGGCTCCTAGAACAATGCAAGGGAGAATATTTATTAAAACCACAGCAGTAAGCACAATGTATTAAACATTAGTGATCTGGATGGGAGGGAAGAGAGAAATGCTGATCTCTGTGGTGTTATTTGAAAAACAACAACACAGTTGCTACCTAAGCAACGTATCTGGCACACTGAGCAAATACCAATAGGGCTGCACTATTCTACCTGGTTCTTGCCAACTTCAAGAGGGGATAGGGGACTTTTTTGAGCAGGTTCCTGGCTTCCAAGTTGAAAAGTAAAATTCCCCATATCAAAAACACATGTTCTAATTAGGGTGCTGTATTAAGCAAATGGCTTAGGGATTCTCCCCCCCCCCCCCCCCCCCCACATTTTGCCTGACTTTTCCATCTTGTTTGTTAGGAGTGTTCATTCTTCAACATCTTTGAATGATGTCCAGGAAGAGAGATGTAGAATTTTTAAACATGTTAATTCTCTTGAGATTCCACTACAATATATATGTATGTTAACCTATTCCAATCACTATAATAAGAGAGATGACATACTGATTGCCAGTACAAACCTTATTTCTCATTTCTTGGACCTCCTTTGGGTTAGTGTTCAATGGAACAAATAGATTTTGGACAGCAGAGGTGGCAGTTCTATGTCCATCCTCTTTAGTCCACTGTAATATGAAGAACAATTATATAAATAAAAATTGCTAAAATGGGTGGAACATTCATAGCAGCAAGTTCACAACACAGTATATACATAATAACTGAGAACTGAATCAATGATTACATTACACTAACGATAAAAACCTAACCATCCCTCAGCTTTGAAATAGCTTTCTAGCTGCATTTTTATGTATACAGAAGAAATACGAAAATACAGAATATGAAAATGAGTCTGAGTATAGAACTAATAAAGGTATTAAACAAAAATGCTTTAAGGGGTTTTGATAAGTTAATTCAGAAAACCCGAAGAATCACAAGATACCAGATGCCAAAACAGACTCTTTTACCATTATTAGTATAAAGCACCTAAGACTGCAATCAGGCCATACTTTTCTGTAAGTCCTACTGAACTCAGTCACATGGAAAAGGTTGCTGAAATAGAAATCTAGCAACAACAATGAGTTTTCTCAACCGCTTTTTAAATTTCCACATCATTGATTCACTTCCCTGATATTTACACACACCAAAGCCAACAGAAAGCACAAGATGACAGGAATATGAAAAGCCGTGTGATGTCAATAACTAGGCCAAGTGAATGATTCTATACTATGAGGAAAGAGTGGGCATCACCAAAGTTTGGATTTAAAACAAAACTCAGAATGCACTGTTTCCAGAATTGTTTTTGCACAGGCAAATAGATGGATGAGCCTAAAGGGGGAGCTTGGTGATGTCAAAGTATTTTATATACAGCTTTACAGCTTCAAAAATTACAGCAACAACAACAACAAAAACAACCCATATACAAAAAACACTTCATGATTTCTTTGCAGGAGGTTGTTTTCTATGGCCAGTACATTTAGTATGTTGGAAGGTGCTTTGTACAAGTACAAGCTTCCTTCTTTCACAACAATTAACTGCTCAGCCTCCTTAATTACATACTAATTGCCACTGCACAGAAAATGCACTGAACATTGAAACAAACCTGTTTTACACAAATGCTGTTACTTCCCCCAAATAATTTCAAGACAAAAGATAGCCAGAAGTAGTACTCTTGAAAAGCAACAAAATTTTAAAATGTTTTGCAAGTATGAAGTAAAAAAATGGAATGCACATGGAGCTATGGATACTCACTGATTCTTATTTTTTTCACATAAAAATAACTCCAGCTTTTTATTAAAGATATTTAACAACAATATTAAAAAACTTAGTATAACTGAAACTTTAAAAAAACACCTCAAGAACATTAAAAATCAAATACATAATAAGCCAGGGTTACTGCTTAAGCTTTACAAGTTGCTCTTGCAAAATATTAAGATGATTATGTTTTCAAACGATACTTTCACTTTATACTGATCTCAGATATTCACTTCTTTGTGTGTGTTCAAGCAAACACAAAACCCTTGTAAACATTTTCAGGTACTATCACTACCTAGAACAAAAAGAAGTGATCCTTCAGAGTTTGACAGTACTAGATATAGTATAACAAAAAGGGGGAAATCACCAGTCAAGGAATCTCTCCTGCGTTTTCTCCGTGGATTTCTAGATGACACTACATTGGCTAAGAGCAACTACATTTCCCATTAATAATTCTGAAAGGGAAAACATAGCAACCAAATTTTAGGGGAGTATTTTACTGCACTGAGAGAGAAAAATGAATACAAAAAAAGAACAGGAACTAAATGTAACAACTTTTGAACAGTATGACTTTCCATGCTTCAACTTCATCTGTACTATCACTAGAATGGCTATGAAGGATTCCATTTAAAGCCTCAAGTTCCTGTATTGTCAGTTTTATATTAATTAGCCATTACAAAGACTGCATCATGCAAAAAAAATATATCTGAATTTTAGAAATAGAATAATATACACCATCACAATAAGCATTTCCAAACAGCTATCACTATCCACATGATAGCATTTGAAAACCTTTAGCCAAGACTTAAGTGCATATTTTAACTTTGTAAAATAAGTTTCCCAATGGTTACCCAAGCTGCACTTTAGTCATGCCACACCCAGCTGGTACTAGAGGAAAGATTTTCAAATTATGGCCATCTACTTACATGCAACAATTCATGCAGAAGGCTGTGAACACTGGGAGGCTTTAGGAGAGACAAATGCATAGTAGATAGAGGAGCAAAAGAGGTCAATTTATTAGTAGAATGCTTAAGAGGAAATAAAGTTTGTAGAGTTAAGCACTAGCCCTTTTTGGTGATTCACGGTTTAGCTAAAATAGATGTTGATATTGAGCAGGGGATTGGACTCAATGGCCTTATAGGCCCCTTCCAACTTTACTAGTCTATGATTCTATGAAAGCAGACCTGATGGTTTTATTAGATGTAGTAACTACACTTAAAACAAAGATTACCAGCTGTGAACAGGCTCCCTGGGTAGAGACTTGGCTATCTAATTTCTATATTGAGGAGTCCTCATATCTAAAGTGATTCAGTGTAAGTTGTAACCAGAATAGTTTTCCAGAAAATATCACAATACTTTTTTGATACAGAACTATTTTAAGTAGCTGGAATATATAAAACAAGAAGGCACTGAATTATTAAATTATTGGTAGTGTAGCAGACTAAAATGAGACTCTATTCTCCTCCACTCAAATGATTAAGGAGAATATGCAGATTGTGGTATTACAAATCGATGTCTCATGCGAAACTGGATTAGATAGTGAATAAGGAAAGAGTTAATGTTGTATTTTCTTCCCAAAGCCTCACAGTGCCTGCCACCAAAAGTTGCATTACATCATCTAACTATGAACAGTAAGGTAGGCACAGACCAAGCAGTTGGTAATACAGCTTGGCACGCAGACACCGGACGAGAGAGACTGCAGCAAGGGTTTCACGTGATCGTGTGTAATGTTCGTCCACACCTTAGTCTTCAACTTGGGGCTGCCGCCATTCTGCCCTTCTTCAGAAGCATCATCCCCTCGGCCAGAATTCAGCCACCTTGTCTTCTCTCGCTGCTGTTTCTGAAAACTATGCCGCAGAGGAGAACAAGTGCCCAAGTCCCCGTCACTAGCAAAAGAATACCCTGTGACACAGGCAGGGATCTCCACATCAGTGTATTTTTTAGATTTTTCTCTCAGAGCAGGACATCGATAGGGATAGCCAGTTCTGTAACCCTAAGAAAACACCACAGAAAAATACTTCAGTCATCTGGATCCCACAACCTACCCTTACTAAAAAAATAATCACTGGCAGTCAATATGAAGACAGTTATAGCATCCATGTCATCTATTCATGCCAGATTCTGCACTTGAATACCCATATGCCGTTTTGGTGATTTAAGTTCACGCTAATATGTAGACAAATGATGAAACATGTCCTGAAGTAGTTTAATCATACTAGTATGTCCATGAGAGAATCAGTCCAAAGTGTCTTTGTATAGATTAAAAAAAATACAACTTCCATTTAAGAGTAAAAAACATAAATGAGTCTCAGGGGCTCAGTCCTGTCCATTTCCAGCGGTATTGAGAGGATATAGGCTGCCCACTTGGAAACCAATGGTGAGTAGGAAAACCAACTAGGAGGAGAAAACGGGGTCCTTTTCTGCCTTGGACTGCCAGTGCTGCTTCTCTTGGGTACCTGAAGGACAATGTTTCTCCACATCTAACTGGTCATACACCAAAATCAGCAAAGGCCTTCTGAGGTGCAGCAACTGTTTGTCAGGGGAAGGGCCTTCTTACTGAAGGTGCTCCAATTATTAATTTTATAACATTATCACTGTGAATCACAGAACGTTCTCCCCAGGGTGTCTAGTGGTATTTTGGTGCCAGTAGGAGAATGTTTTATTTTCCAAGGTTTAATCTTTTTCATCTCTGCCCTTTTAGGGGTTTTTTCTATTTTTTTTTAAATATTGCTTTAATTGTTTCTATTGTTTTGATTTTTTCTTTCTTTCTAAACTACTTGGGAAATTTGCTTGAAGGACATGGTAGAAATTTCAACAATATAATCAATAACAGTGCTGGACAACTGCAACTCTACAGCCTGTTCCTGCTATTAAAAAGGAGGCCATGATGCTGCCCCAACATGGGTATTGTCTTACACTGTTTCCCCCTATTTTGCTTTTCAGAGAACACAAATTGCAGGTCCGCTGCAATTTAAAAAGTGAACGATGATCCACTTCACTAACAAATAGACCATAAATCAGCTGAATGTGAGTTGCTTTAAACAAATCATAGTGGCTCTGCAGCATGCGCTTTGTTTGGATTGCCTTTTCTTTATTTATAAAGCTGCATGAAGACAGACATGACCGTCAATGACAAATATTTTGCTGCTGATGGGAGCCTGCCCCTAGATTCAATTACCTGCATGCTGGCACACCTTCAGGGTCAAAACTTCCATTTGCCATCCTTGACACAATGAGTGTTTAATCGTGCTCTGGCAATTGTAACAAGACGAGTCTCAGTCTTCCTCCCCAGTCTGGGGCTGGGGAAGGAGTGCTGATTAGCACACAACTCCCTCCTTGTTGTGCTGAGCTTTGGGAGCGCCACACAATCATGAGGAAGACCTCAGTCTTCATTCTAGAGGATAAGAGTTGGGGCTGGCCATTTCAGTGTTGGGCAGTCAGGTCGCTTGGAGTGCCTTCGCTGCCCACCATCACATGTGTTCAAGTCTATCCCTCTGGCTCCAGTCTGGAGCTAGAGAAGGGGCAAGGAGTTATCCTAGACCTTCTGTGAAGGCACAGCATGCGGTCAGGGATGAAGGCTGAAAGCCAATGCACATTTACCTGAGAGAAAGCCCCACTGAATGCAACTGGACTTTCTTCTGCTTAAGCATGTAATTGACTGTGCTGAAGGGGTGAAGTAGGGTTCTGACAACCACAAATTTTGGCTTGACTACAAAGGCCTGTCAAACTTTGTGGACTCCTACATCTCCCACTCCTTTAAAAGATGCATTTTGCTAGAATACAGGAAGATAAAGTACAACAAGATAAGACAGTCTCAATAATAGAAAAAAAATCAGTTATTAAACCTGATTTAATGTAGAAGGCACTAGTAGCTTCTGTTTATTATGCTTGAATTTTATAAGGTTAATGGTATCAATATTGTTGTTAGGCACTAGCCTCTTGATACCTTCCTTTGGAATTTTTCTAATTTTGGTACCCTGAAAAGTCTCCCCTCCCTTCCAGGGCCCATTGTCTTCTAATTAAGTTTTTACCTTAAATAGAAACAAACCTTTGAAGACCATTAACTATTGCTAGGCAACTGTTTGCCAGAACTTTCTATTGTTAAGAAGCAGTAGAATATCACAGTACATTCTACCTTACCAAATTATCAAGCATTCGCATAAGAGCTTCAAATTCCTGTTCTCCAGTCTGCCATTTTGGATGAGATGCTGTTTCCTCCCCTGCTAGAAACTCATGATAATGAGACTTTGCTTTATACCTCCCAGGGTCCAAAAGCACTAAGTTGTCTGGCCCTCCTGCACTGGCCAGAGTACGTACCTTAAAATAAAAAAACAGATCACATTTTGTAAGAATGAATATATCAAACATACCACAATATCTGATCAGTATTTATGCTAAATACTTTGCTATAAATGCTCTAATCAAAGTTTTGTTTTTAGTTAAAACTATTAACTGAACAAATTTACATAACATTAGTATTCTCTTACAGTGCTAAATGAAAGATTCATCAGGTCATTTTATTATACTGACTGGGTTTGCACAATCACGGTGGTTTGTGGGAGCCCAGAGGCGCCCGTTCTGTAAACCAAACCAATCTTAAAACAGTCCATTGGCTGTGGTTGTTTTGTTAACCATACCAACAACCTATCCTTTCCGGGTTTGCACAACATGACAACCTACAAGGGAGGTTGGTTTGTGGAACAGGTGCCTGCAAATCTGTTATTTAAGCCACCTTTATCATGCAAACCTGGCTACTATCTTCTGCTACTAGCACTACCAGCCTGTTTTATTTTAAAAAATAAATTATACTAGTATGCTTACTTGGATCTCACAAGCAACAACCAAATTATGAATATAGTAGAAAGCTTCTTCAACACTTTCTCCAACTGATACCAAGCCATGATTTCTGAGTATTAAAACCTTGGGAAAGAGAAACACAAAAATAAGTGTTGCAAGTAAGAGGAATTTCAAAACGAAACTTTCTCCTTTCTCCTTGGATTGTTTAGCTACTGACCTTGCTTTTGGGTCCCAGATCCTTCTGAATCAACACTTTCTCCTCATCGTCCACAAGAATCCCATGGTAATCATGATATGCTATTTCTCCAAGGGACAGAGCCTCAGGTGAGACTGGTAAGAGACCATGCTTCATTGCAGACACCTGTAAATATTACAACAGGGTTTAGAAAGAGGAGTACAAGTTGAAACAGAAATTCTGTACTCACCAGTGAATTTCTGTTCTTTCTTTCATAAATGTATATGCCACTTTCCAGCAACTCTCAAAGTGGTTAACAGGAATAATGAAAAAATAATACATAACAATAAAATATAAAATAATAGCTGGTAGATTATAATCATACTGGCTGGTTCACCCATCAGAAAAGCTTGCATGAAGAAGTCTTGAGCAGACACAGTCATAATAATAATAATAATAATAATAATAATAATAATTTATAACCTGCCTCTCCCTCTGGATCGAGGCGGGGAACAACAAAAAATACGAAACACAAAAATCACAAAATACTTGAGCTATTAAAAACAAATAAAAACCAATACATCATTAAAAACGTCTTAAAATTCAACTGGGTAACCATGGGTAAGCTTTTTATGTAAATCATTAATTTGTGCAAATGGCAGCTGTAAATAGTACCATTTACGCAAAATTGCAGCCATTTACGCCTGCAATTTTGCATAAATTGCACTATTTACAGATGGCATTTTGCTCGAACTGGCGATCTATGCAAAATGCTTACCCATAGTTTTTCACAAAACAGCAGCTCCTGGGTGAACAGGGATTCCCAAGCTTTCCTGACTCAGTACACGCTGAATCAGGCAAGGCCAGGGATCCACTGATTGGCATCTGGGGGTGCCGAGCTGGTGAGAATTCGCAGAGCTTGATCCCCAACCTATCACCTCTCACCCACCAGACTGCCTGGTGGCTCTCCCTGTACACCTGCCAGGGATGGATAAGTGGTGACAGTCAGTGCAGGTGGAGATGAGTTCGCCCACCCCTAGTCTGAACTGAAATGGGTCTAGAAAAGTGGCTTCTTCCAAGAGTGCCTCGAGCTGGGCTGCTACCACTCTATCAAGTATTTACCCAAGAAATGACTAATTGCACCTCAGCAACAGTCATCCAGTATTTCTGGGTCCAGAGCAGCCACATGGCCACCCACTCCCACAACAACGTGTTCATCATCACTAAATGAGGCTTACTCCCAGGTAAGAGGGTATATCTTGAACCCACTAATCTGAGACAAACATTCAATTAGTTAAATGGGATGTACTTCTCTGAGTAGATATGTAGAGGACTGCACCATTACTAAACATTCTCCCAGCCCTTAGCTTCACAGATCCCCTACCGTGTTTCCCTAAAAATAATGCAATCCACGAGACCGAATAGCAACAACGGACTACATTGCCAGGTTCTCGTACACTGCTCCTGCCTCCCAGCAATATGGGCATAACAATGGATTGCTCTGCAGGGCTGACATAACTCATGCTCAGCCACAATGTCACTTTATTGTATTGGCAGGCTGATTTTTAAAATGTTTACAACTGCATATATATTGAAACCATATATTCCTGTTGCTCTTGCTACCTATTATTTGGGGCAGGATAGACTATTGCTCAATTACAGCTACCCTAAAATTTTATCTATTGTTTGCTATGGGCAAGTAGCTTAATAAGCTATGCGCAATATCGCACACAGTAGCTTATTAACCCATCATGGCTTAAAGTCATGTCGAAACTAGAGATGTGAAGGCCTGGAAAAAAACGGAAAAATTCAGGAAAAAAACCCATTTTTTCCCCAGTTTTTTCCAAAGGCATTTTTGTTTTTTTGCAGAAAAAAATGAAGAAAAAATGGATTATGGAAAGTTTTCTTTTAACATGATGAATAAAATGTTTAAGACAAGGTGTTCATATATTACTTCTCCAAAAGATTTCTAAAAACTATTTACAGTATCGGATTTTACAATTTCTGTGCACCAAGGACAAGCAAGTCCTAGATTGCAAACGGAGAGACTACAACTCTCAAATACAAAAGCAATATGCATTTCTGCCTCTAGGGGGCACTGCCATTGTAACAAGAGAAGGGAAAAGGTTTCACAGTTTATTTTTTGCTTGTGGGTGGTTCTGTCCTCTTGTCTTGACTAGTCTAGGCCACAAAGGACTGGAAGAAAGTACAGAGCAACAAAAGGGAGCTGAAAGTATACTTAATTGAAAGGTAAGAGTTTAAATTTATCTGATTTCAGAAAATTAAACCATATTTTAGCTGCATTAGTTTATTTTCATAACTCTTATGTAAATCATAATTTAATTCCTACTAATCTTATTCTTTATTCTTTAGTGTTTACTTGCAAGCTAGCCACTAAACTATTTTTCTCCCCACCCCCCACAGGAAAATGCTGAGACCAACATCTAGCATATGGAGGCGTTTCTACACTACATGTTCTTCTGAGACAAAAAATGTGATTTGCAAATACTGTCAAATGAAATATGCATTTCCAAATGCTACTAGGATGACAAAATACATTCTTGTATGTAACAAGTATTTGTTACTAATGTAGATGGTTTCTTCTAGTTTTTTAAAAAAACATTTTTGCCTGTTCCTCATAAATTGGCAAAACCAAAGAGGCTCTTTACAGTTCAGGTTTTCCTTATAGTTCAGGAGCTTGTATCTCCATTTGTTACCATATAAAGTAAAAAAAATTAAAAAGTAAATTCAGTTTGTAATAATTGTTTGAATACACTGTACTTTGAATATACCAAATGTGATAATTTTATGCCAGACCAACTTATGCATAATTACATTTTATGTTCCTAAAGTAACAAAGTGACTTTCAATCTGTAAAAACTGCTAATGCGTCTTTTTCAATTTTTCTGAAAATTTTCATTTTTTTCTGGGGAAAAAAACGGGGGGAAATGTTTTTTTTTCCTATGGCTTCAAAATTTCCAGGAATTTTACATCTCTAGTTGAAACGCAGCTACCGATTGACTGAGGGGCCCTTTCTCCCAGTGCCATGGGAATAATACTGTTGGGCCCCTCTGCTACGGAATCATACCTCTGCATAGGTTGGGTGGTCATATGCCCAGGGATGAGGCTTGTGCAACCTGCTATTGGAGAAGGCTTCTAAGGAAGATGTTTATGATTAGGCTAACTGCTGAGTGTCATGTTCATGGTACAGTGCCTGTCCAGCAGCGGCCTTGACTGCAAAAGCCCAACGGTACTAGCAGCATGGGAAAGAAATATGCTATGAGAGAACAATCCACCGCCCTTCTATGGCAGCCAGCCTGTAAAGAAAGCCCCTAGAATGATGGAGACAATGGGAAAACACCCATGAGAAGCAGGAGTTTCTCTGCTCTCTATTACTTGTCTTTGTTTCTTTCTTTTTTTAAAGACACTGGTCTCTTGTAAGACAGAAACCCTGCTGGAGTCTGACTGCCTGTGATGAAGGCAGGGTGTCACCTGGAGGTTGAAGGGAAGTCCCCTCAAACTCCAGAAATGAGATTTGGGGACTCTTCCTTCCTGATCTTTCACGGTGTGAGTTGCCTTCCTACACTAGAGGAAAGAATCAGTTGTGTAGATTACATATGCACAGACCGTATTTTTATTACTAACATATGACAATTACTAATAAATTAAAGCTGTTGAACCGTGTGGGGCCTCCTTGCCAACAGTATATGACAATACTGCTGTTAAACAGAATTTTTATTAAACTTCATGAGTCATTCACGGAATACCAAATTAGGGACCCTGGGGGGCATTATAAAAAGCAATGATTTTGAAAAAAAACCACCCAACTATTTCACCCATCATTATTTCTATAGCATTATCATGTAGATGGGACTTTACCGTCATCTTCCCAGCTACGTAGTAAGGACTTAACTCATTGAACAACCATAATACTATTTTTTGAAGAGCATACCATTTACTTTTTCAGATGGCACGATAACCCATGATGGGTTAATTAAGCCATCATGGGTTATCGTGTCATCTGGTGGGAGGTTTTTTTAACCCACAATGGCTTATTTGGCCAAAATAACCCACAGTCTGCAGAGTGGATTATTTAACCCAGCATGGGTTATTGTGTCATGTGGTGGTTGCAGTGGATTATTTTGGCTGGCTACAGAGCTACGCTGAAAGAGCAATCAAAAAGGCTGCTGCTCTCCTGTTCGCGGGCTTACTGATTAGGAATGTGTTAATGGACCAAGACAGCAGTATAGAGGAGGCAGCTTATGAGGTTTGGTCCCAAATCGTGCACCCCACCCAAGGTGGTATAGGCAGCTCCCCCTTTTGGTGCACTTCAGATTTTCACTGCTTTCAAAGTTAGGATGTTGGGTTTTCATAGTGCATCGAGTGCCTCTTTAGTAGAGGAAGCTGGCTATGGGGTTTGGTCCTAATCCTACAACCCACTCTCCAGGCTTTCTAGCCATCTCCCCCCTTTTGGGGGTGCTTGGGATTTTTGCTCCTCTAAAGTAAATGTGCAGGGGCTTGATGGTGGATCTGGTGCCTCCCAGCTACGAGAGGCTGTGTGGGGAGTTGGTGCCAATCTTGTAATCCCCCATGATTTTCTAGCTCTTCAACCCCTTTTGGGGCACTTGGGATTTTCCCTCCTTGGTGAGTTATTGAACAGGGGTTTGATGGTGGATCGGGTGCCTTCTAACTGGGGGAGGCTGGGTATTAAGTTTTGTCCTGCTCCTGCAAACCTCTAGCACTTCAGAGGTGAAACAGCAGCACATGCTTGGGTCAGGAGGACTGCAGCAAGACAAGGGGCAGTGAGGTGAGTCCAATTACACACAGTAGCTTTGTAAGTTACTTATTTGTCTGGTCGTGTGGGAGATAACAGTAACTTACTTTCAAAATAAGCTACTGTGCATTGGTTATTAACCCATATGGCTTAAAATGGTGCCCAAACGCAGCCAGCATGTTTCCTTATGCTACCTATAGTGGTTTTGACCTGAAGAAATGGCGAGGAGGCTTATTGAGTTCTCACAGATCTGTCCAGTATACAGACATATAACTATATCCAATATATATCATACACACGCACGCTTATAATCTTATTATGCACAGAGAGAAGCTAGTATAGTTAAATGTAGCGAGCAGCTTTTAGAAGGTTTCAGGTAGCTGAAATAGGCCTCTTCAGTAGCAAAGCTTTCTGATCTTTTCCCATTACCTCACCAAATTAGTGCCAACAAATGTAGCTCCATATCTTTTTGCCTCTACTCTCAGTGATCCTCTCATTACCTCATTCCTTAACCTGGGACTCTCCTTCCTTTCACTTGGGAAAGTTTGGGTCTCTAAAGGCGGCTCAATAAGTTCCCAGGACAAAATGTCTCAAAAATCTATATAAACTTGGGAACAAAGGGATTTAGTTGGTTTCGCTTCAGGAGGAATCGTGCGAACCAGCGTGGAGAAACTGCTTTGGCCCCAAGAAGAGGCATTCCGTATGTCTTGGGGACTCAGACATACAACCAGGTGGACAATTCCTTTATAACCTGAAGGGATGTGAGCTTTTTTTGTTTATTCTTTCTACCTCCTTATATCATTTTGTGTGTATTCAATAAACTGTTAAACTGATCCATTTACGATTTAAATCATTTACAGCACTCTCAAACCTGGTTTTAGATCAATCAGGCTCCCATAAATGGAACAATTCAAGACACTGCCTTACTACATCCCTTCCAATACAAAAAGTTTAGAATTTTGCCCCAATTCTTCTGCAAAATGGAACAATCCATTGAGGAGGGTGCCATAGGATTTAAGGGTGGAATATTATAAAAACTCATAACTGCCTATCACTGACTGTTTACAAGTAGAACAGTGTTCTTTGATCTAAGCCTCAATATGTTCAGTTAATTTGAACTACGTCTGAGCATTCATCTGATAAGATTGCTGCAAGTATATCTCTTAGCCTCATTTCAAGCTGATTTTCAGGAAAAATTCACAGAATTTTAAATCTGACAAATTTATTTCATTTTGAAATATATAATAAAAATAACCCCATCAAAGGAGATTTTTTGATCATGTGTATATCTTTGCCAAGTTGCTTATTACACACACACATACACACCGCCAAGTTCTACCTGTCACTACTATTGACTGCTGCAAGTCCCTACTTTTCTGGAACTGGGAAATAAATATCATATGTATGTTACATGGTATGTAAGGATGGAAGTTCTTACCGCTGCCCCTGCTGGTGTGTGAATATGGACAATGCACTTAATGTCAGGTCGAGCTGCATAAATGGCAGAGTGCAACGTGAAGCCAGCTTGATTAACTCCCAGATTAGTGCTTCCACGATCAACCACATCACCTTGAATATTTACTTTAACCTGCCAATAAAAAAATGTATCGTAATACTAGAAATGATTTATTTTTATTCAAGTCACTTATTAAAAATCAAGTTCAGTTATTTTAAATACAACTCCATGAACACAAAAATGCATAAAAATATAATCCAGACCGGAACAAACAAAAGAATTGTATGTGGCAGCATCCCATCCATTCATTCATCCTGCACTCATCTGGCAGCTGCACCTTTGCACTTCCAACCAAAGTCCTGTTTCACCACTTCTGTGAGAACTTGGAGGGGTAAAGGAGGAATATGGCTTTCCTCCCTTCCTATCTTACAAATATCCAGTCACTAAACAGGAGAAAAAAACAGCTCCCCTGTCATCAAGTTCTCTATGGAAAAAAGGAGAGGTCCCCTCTGTCCCTTCCCATTGAGATTTTGCTGGAAGTTACTGCAGCAGAGAAGTGCTGTTGACACTTTCTCTAAAAGCCTCCTGTTTGTGGAAGAAACCAAGTGGTTTTCCTCCCATCCATTGGAGCTTTGGAGAAAGCACCATCAGAAACTTTACAGTGAAGCACTTGCATGTAGGGATTATTTTATTTTACTCTTTAACACCAATACAAAAGAGTTTAGAAATTGTTCCCATCTGAAGTGTAATCCCTTACGATTGTGTGGTCTTGGGGAATGCAGTGCCTGCAGACGCTAATGTGTGCCCAAAAGCTGGCAATGGTGTCCACTATCTGCTCACCACTGCACCAGATTACAAAACTATAAATTGCCACTAAAATTCTCCCCAGCTTGTGCTGCTCCTCTGCCAGCATGCTATTCTTGGTGGGCCTTTGTTGCACACTCACCCACTCGTTTGCCTCGAGGGGAGACAGAGGACCCATTGTGAACCATATGTGCCTGAGCTGAGCCACTGCATCAGGGATTTGAAGAAGGAAAGGCAGGTAACATGGGGCAATGGGGAAAGCCATGGGGAATTTATCCTTAACTGATAAAGAGCTTGGTATTGCAGTCACCTTGAGGTCATGTGGTGAAGGTGGTGGAATTTGTTACAAACATACAGTTTATAAGCTGCTTCTCTGTGATCTGTGCGCATTCTGTGTGAATTCTATACCTGTGCCAAGCCACATCTTGGAAATGTTTAGTCCTTTAGAAAGTGGGAGTTGGAACTTGCCATGTGGTGGAAGAGGCCTGAAGGTTGCTGCAAACCAACCAACCAACCAACCAACCAACCAACGGGAAAGGCACTGAAAGTCCCATCCCTCCCCCCCACAAAAAACAACAACCTACAAGAGAGCAAAAATTCTCACAGTACCTAAGTGGTTTATACATCCCTACATATATTAGAGTAAAATCCATTCTTCACAGGCATCTAGGAATACATAAACATGTGTATAAACATTTACTTCCAAACTAAAACCAACGTAATTTTTTAAAAACAAGTTTAAAAAGAATTTTAATGAGCTAATTCCTTTAAAAATAAACAAAAATATATCACCTATAAATATTATGTATCTTGTCTTATCAGTTCACTTGGATTTTTTCAATATATCAGATAAAATCATATTCATTTTACACCCAAGGGCCACCACAGAAAGGTATTGGAGCATGAGGCTGTGTTTCGACATGATGTTGTGAAAATCTGAAGCAGGTAGAGCACAAATCAACTCTGTATACCTCATGAAGGCGCAGGACACACTTTTCATGTATGTCAGCAATGGGGATTTCATCCCCATGATGGGGGTGGCACTGCTTGAAGGAGCTGCATTGCATCATAAAAGGCTGACACAGCCAAACAGTTTAAATATATGCGGAGGGGGGAGGGGGGATGACAGATTCTGAGAAAGCTTCACAAAGTTCTCTGTGATGCTATTCAGATGGCATTCGAAAAAGTACTGGGTCAGAAGACCTTTCGTTGTCCCTCGCAGCATGTGCACAGCATGTGTTACACCCATTTGAAGGGAGTGGCAAGTTCCAGCTCCCACTTTCTAAAGGACTAAACATTTCCAAGATGTGGCTTGGCACAGGTATAGAATTCACACAGAATGCGCACAGATCACAGAGAAGCAGCTTATAAACTGTATGTTTGTAACAAATTCAACTACTTTGAGTCGTATCAGGATATGGTAAAAATGTAGGCTACAAATATATGTAAGTATATAGATAAAGCCAATTGCAAACGTTCCATTTTATTTCTGTCATGTTGCATCACTCCCATCAAATTTGGCTTTGGATGGAAATTAAAAATTGACAAGTGGGAGAGGGAAGTGAAAAACTCAGTGGCTCATCTCTTTCCTAGTCCCTGGAATCAGGAGCTCCCTCTCGGTGCCTCATAATAACATCCTGCTGCTGTATTTCTTTCCAAGCTTCACAAAGGCTCTAGCAACACAGCCTCATCTAATCTGTTCTTTTTCTAGCAGACAGAGAGAAGTGACAGCTGTAACTATTGGCAGATCCAATACCTCAGTAACAAAACATTATGGGAAAATGAAAAGAATTTCCCAGCCCAGGGCAGCGTCCGGCCATAATAATGTATGAGAAAAATCCAGGAAACCAAGGAAGAAGGAAGGAAAAGCAATGGGACATAATGAGAGGGAAGGGAAAAGAGAAAAAAGCTATGGGAATTTGGGGAGGAGGGCTGGAGTAAATAGAGACAATAGCCTGGAGCTCTCCTTCCACACCTATACATATATCTTACACTAATATCCAATAACTAGCTAACTGATATAATTTGCAACTAGAATGTATGCTAAAATAAAAAAAATACGTATCAGGTGGATCTCCAGAGGAAATAATAATCACCAAGTATATTGTTCTATACCCCATTGTATTTAACACCTGGAGAGATTAAATACCAGGGCCCCAATCCAGAGTTAGTTGTGATCAAGTAAGATCGAAAGCAATTGGTCTTAAATTAGTTGTGACTAACTTGTTCCAATTGGCCTTAATAGTCACCACTAAATTGAGCTGGGTTGTGAGAAAGATGCTCAAGAATTGTGGTTTGTTTGAATGAAAGAATCTTGCACTTACCAGACTAGATGCAGTAACCTCACTATAGAGAAGCCCAAAAGGCACAATGAGAAAGTGTCCCTGCTCCAAATTGACTCTGACCTACAAATATGAGGAATAAAAACTGAATATGAACAGATAAACTAATATTACTTTAAAATAATCCTGTTTAAAAGCTGTAATATACTGAAACGTGTATTTTTATTTATTTCAAACATTTCTTAGCTGCCTTTCAGGCAGAAGCCCTCCCAAGGTGGCTTAAAACCACACATGAAACAGTATAAACATTAAAAGCAATAAAAGCATAAAATACCAGTTAAAAACAGTAAAACCTAACAATAAAAGCAACAAGGGCAGTAGCAGCAATACAGTATTCATTTATGAGAAGCCATAGTAAAATAAAATGTTTTAAGGCCTTCTTAAAAGTCTGTAAGGATGGTTCATGGCGGACCACCGGTGGGAGTTCGTTCCACAGGTGTGAAGCCACTGCTGAGAAGGCCCTCTCTCGTGTGGAAACCCACCTAATTTCTCTTACTGGTGGTCAGGTGAGAAGGACCTCTCTTTTTGATCTTAAAGTGTGGGCAAGCTGATACGAGTGAAGGCGGTCCTTCAAGTACCTTGGTTCCAAACTGTTTAGAGCTTTAAAGGTCAAAACCAGCACTCTGAATTATCTCAGAAACACACAGGTAGCCAGTGCAGCCAGTATAACCCAGATGTGTTGAAAAAAATGTGATAAAAGTCCATGAAAGACCTAAAAGCAAACTAATGTTGAAGTGTAAATGAGGTCTTGAACATCATAGTCTGCTGGATAGAATTACCCCTAAAGCCCTGTTAAGGCATACCAAAATATTTTCACCAGAGCGCTACCATTTTACCAGACAGTAAGGAACATTCAATATATACAAACTGAGGCTGCAATTCTTAGCAAAGGTTTAGACCACGTTAGGTCTCACATTTTTGGACCATTGTGCATAGAGCATTGCCATTACCAGCTCTGAGAATGAAGGGCAATGAAATCTACACAAGAAGCGCTATTTACTCATTCCATATGTACTGCAAATTTCTAATTAGAAATGCAATGACAAAAGTATCTACCAGTTGGATGACTCCTGAACAAATCGTTCACCCATTTGCTCCCTGTGCATATTTGAGAAGCAATAATAATTTACAAGTATCGAGCAGTCTCAAATCTAATCAGGGTAACTGGTCTGGATCAAAGTCTCAAGTTTTCCTTTGCACACAAAGGAACGGTAGCTTCATTCATAAGGCTGCTGACCCTGTCCTACTCCTATCCCACCTTACTGCCAAATTCAGTTTCTGGCTGGGGAGATTCCTCACTTCATTCTTATGAGGCCATTGTCATTCCAAAGAAATAGTGTGAAGGGTCAGGTTTGGAAAAACATGCCTGATGAATATAGCAGTGCATAGCAATGCAAATGAAGAAAGTACTATAACTCCCCATCAAACGTGATGGCTTTTAGTTGGTCTTAAGTAAATATCAGAAGTACTTTTAACAGATGTCAGGGTTGAGGCCTTGAGATTTCGGATGACTCCGATTCTAAATCACAGCTGGAACAGCTAGACCAGAGAACGAGGGAGGAACCTCCCGCAGACAAGCAGATGGCCCCAGCCCACGTATTCCCCTCACTCCACCGTGGGAACCCAAGTTTCTGAGGAGTTGGAAGGGGGGGTGCCTTGAGAGACGCAAGTGTAAGTCACAAGTTAAAGTGGGCGGGGGGATAGGGATGGAGCTAAGATGCTCTGCCAACACAGCCACTCTTAGAAGCTAACGTAGAAGGGAGCTGCTGTAACGGAGGGGCTCACTGTGAGGCAGGTTTGATGACAATTCCACTCCCCTATGGATTGTCTTCCCTAATAGAGATCTTAGAATAATCGTTTAGCGCCTGGGGCAGTTTGAGAGCTTGTTTGAATCTGCACTGCGGAAAGGCTTGCCTTTAGTATAATAAAGCTGTAATAGCTTGAAGCTTCCAGTTTTTGTTTTGCTGATTGCAAAGGGGGTGGATGATCAAACACGGCAGCTTGCCATCAGTTCCTCCCTCTATCCCCCACCAAACACCAGCTCACTGGTTTGATTCCCTGAGAGTGCTCTACGAAAGCATTATGGACTAAGAACTTGCCACCTTGATGCAAAAGAACCAGGCTATCCAAGATCAGCTGAACAAACCGGCTGACAACACACTGCAGGCAGCTACCCAATCCACTCCACCCGATTCTGCCCCATTGTAAATGTCCAGTGGGACTGGCAGAGAAGTTGGATGGAGAAAGACAAGGGACTGTTTCCTACTTGCCTGGCTCAAGTGGAACTGTACATGCACCTGAGGCTGGACAATTTCCAAATGGACCAGATGCATGTGGGACTTATAATTAACTTGCTTTCAGGAGTGGTGGCTAACTGGGCTTCAGCCCTTCTCATTGCAGATAACCCATTGCTGGCAAACTACCAGAGGGGTTCACAGACGCAATAGGCGGGGTTTTTTTGTGTGTGACCCCTATCACATAGAGATTGCGACCAGAAAGATCTGCAGCCTCAAGCAAGGCAGGGATTCCATATTGGTCTATGCGACGAATTTCCAGTTGTTGACACAGGATCTACAGTTGAATGATGCCACTTATGTGCCCCAAGTTTTGGAAGCCTTGAATGATAAAATTTTGGATGAGTTAGCATGGGCCCCATGCTTTCCTGCCCTGGCTGAACTCATCCAGTTGTGCCTGTAGATTGACAGTTGGCTAGAGGGGCGCAGACAAGCCAAAAAGAACTCTGCCACCTGGAATATACCTCTTCCCATTCCACCTAGGGTGTTGCCCCTCCTCATAGCAGCCCTGCTGCCAGAGTGAAGTATGTTTCAATGCAATTGGGGGCAACCCAACCCTGGTTGTCTCCAGCTGAGTGGAAACAGTAATGTGCTGAAGGTCTATGCTTCAAATGTGGAAAGAAGGGGCATTTTGACAGGGCCTGTCAAGCAACGACTTTCTCATCACCTCCCAGCCCACAGGCCTGACTAGACCCCCCCTCCCCCCAAGTCTGACATGGGTTTCCAGCAAGGGAGGAAACCAGCCATGGGGGAAATGTTTGTGCCTCATCCCGGTCCCATCTGTTACTTCCTGTGCATCTGCAAACTCCCCAGTGGAATGGGAGACACATCATGGCCTTGGTGGATTCCAGGGCTACTACCAATTTTATGAATGAAGAGTTCACTTGCCAATACAACATCTCTGCTCATGCTCAATCCATTGAAAGTGGAGACCATATATGGCCAATCTCTCCTGTTAGGACTGGTCACCCAGATTACTATCCCAATCAACTTCAGTTCTCAAGTTTTAAAATATCTCCATAGCTAAGCTTTATTATAAATGCAAAATAAACTTTTCTTCCCACTACAGCGCAATCAGTTAGATCAGACAGGTTAAACGTTCTCATTGTTTTCAGATGTAAGTTTCAAAGGACTTCCAGTTCAAATGTTACAGTTACGTGGCAGAGGGAGACAAAGCTGCATAAGGAAGGGCAGCCAGTTTGGGGAGGGCATGTTGGAGCCAGAGGAAGGAGACCCTGAACTAGAAGTCACCCTTCACCCATCCACCTATTTCCCCCCACCCTGCCATCACCCAGGCCAGAAAAGATGTGATGGTATCCCCCAAAGCAGGTTGTATGTCTGAAGCTTAATTGTACAGCCACCAGTGTCCCCCTCTCAACAGATATTTTGCAGTGGGGAGCTACACTCCGAGCAGAGTAGAGGAAGCTGCTCCAGCTGGTCTAGAAGGTACATAAGGAAGCGAGCTCCCTAGAGAGAGTGATCAGAACAGGGGAGATTGACAGAAGGGGTCAATGGGGAGGTCCCTAACCAAAAAAATGTTTTTTTGCAACTCAATCATATAGCAAGGAACTCTGTTGTCAACCTTCAGGGAGGATAGGACAAAGCACAGCCTATTTCAATACAATTAGGCAGAAACAAAAAGGGAATCAAGACTATGGACGGAAAGGATTCCCCAGTGGTGGTGATCTGCAAAGTGTGTGCAATGTTTGTGTTCCTGCCTGAGATCAACATGGCATACCCGTGCAACGAGGGCAAGCTTGGGGAGGGCATGTCGGAGTTGGAAGGAAAAGTGAGAGGACTTGAGCGACGAGTGTCCACCCTCCAAGGAATAAGAGAAGTAGTAGTAGTAGAAGAGTTCTTAGACAGAATGGTCTATTGGAAGAAAAAGTGAATGAATTTGAGTTGTAAGTGTCCACCCTCCAAGTACAACATTACCTAGGGAGGTTGTGGGCTCTTCCCCACTAGAGGCATTCAAGATGCAGCTGGACAGCCATCTGTCAGGGATACTTTAAGGTGGATTCCTGCATTGAGCAGGGGGTTGGACTCAATGGCCTTACAGGCCCCTTCCAACTCTACTATTCTATGAGTCTACTCTCAAAAAGAAGTTGAATCATGGAGTTGTAAGTGATATATTTCAACATGCTCCTCGAAGCAGGACAGTCAGAGCCAGGGCATCCCCAACAGACTGCTGTCCAGCCACTGTTTGAAGATGTTCAGAGAGAGAGAGAGCCCATTACTTCTCTAGATAATTGGTTCCACTGCTGAACTGCTCTTATCATCAAGATGTTTCTCCTAACGTTAAAGCAAAATCTGCATCCAAAATTTCCAAATTGTAGTTTGAATTTCCAAGATTGACACGATTTCTTTACCATTTGATTTGCTCTCTAAACCAGGGATAGACAATTTCTAAATTGGGAGAAGAGGGGATGATGACAATTTTCAGCAGATACAAGTCCAAGACTGGAAACAATCCAGCTCCCTCATAAATGCTCCGTAATAAAATCAGCATCAACTAGCAGTAAAACCTTCATTGGTACTAAGCACTTAGGTGCTAGGAGGACATTCACTGTCTAGTGAAAATGGAGTATAAAAGTGCCCCTTAAATACAAAGACCTTTCCTGAATGCAAATGATATAGCAACAGACACACACTTATACAAAATGCATCCAGAGATCTTTTCCCCGTCTTTCTTGCAAGTGAAACTATGAGCCAACTTAGGTAAGGGCCACCAGGGCAACTAAAGCTTTGGAGGGAGGCTGTGTTCCTCAAATGTTGGCTATATCTGCTCTATTTAATTTTAAAATTATTATTATTATTATTATTATTATTATTATTAATAATAATAATAATACATTTATTTCTTACCCGCCTCTCCCTCTGGATCGAGGCAAGGTACAATACCAAATACAAAACACCATAAAATACATATCACTGATTAAAAGCATATAAAACTCATACATTATTCAAAAGCATCTTAAAATTAAACTAGGTAGGCCTGCCGGAAGAGAAATACATCAATGACATACTCACTGTTATGTGATTATAAATAAGCTGTGACCATCCAAAGAGATCAGCTAGTCTGTAGAAGGCTGCCAGCTTACATCTCAATAATTTTTCTCCTTTCTCATAAGCAATGGAATCTGATCCCCTGAGATCATTTACAGGTGTTACCATGCCAAGACCTGAGAGAAAAGGCACATTTATTATGTATTTCATTTCATTTCCATACCTCCCAATTGTCGAAGCTCTCCAAGCAGGAGGAGCCCCAGTGAGGAAGCGTCTCAGTCCCAGTGACAAAGTGTCAGGAAACAAGTGAGTTAAGCCACTGGGAGAGGGGGAAGGTAAGTGAAATTACTTCATTAACTATTACATTGCCTCAGGTAATCATTTATAATTCATAAACAGCTGTTGAAACCAGAATAAGTCCAAAGCAAAGAGAGCAAAATCCCAAGGAGGGAGCCACTTACAAACCTGCAATACAGAGCTAAGGATCAGTGGGGAAATCCACTGTAATCTTGCTGTAAGATTCTTGAGTGGTTGAAAAGAATCCCAGCTACATAGTTTAACTAATTCCAACCTTATAAAGGGGGAACAAAAGCAATTCATAGCTCTATACTGACAGGAACTACTGTACAGAACAAAATAGTGGAAGAATTTGGTCATAAGTTAAAGAGCACTTCATTAAATAAAGCAAATCTAGGACTTCAGCTTATCAGTTACTTAAAAGCATACACACAGAAAACATAAAATAAAAAAGACTCACTCCTTGCTAGCTTCAGTTTAGGCTCAGGTTTTAGACATTACAGAGCAATTCTTTTTTCTTTTCTTTTTTTACATTTAGGTTTTTATTTATTATACACACACAAAACAACAAAACATCGACAACATCAACTACATACTAAAAGAGGACCATATACAAAGTTAAGGTGGCTCCAGGATTTCCCCCCTGCAAAGATATATAACCATATTTGTTCTTGTCACTAAACAAACAATTAATTTCCCCCCTCCTTTATCTTAACTCTTCTCAGTTGTTGAATCTGCAGATAAATAGTTCATTTTTTTCTTGTCCCTTCAGATAGTCTATAAGAGGTTTCCATTCAGTCCTAAAACCGGATGTTGACTTTTTCCTTATAATTGACATAAGTTTCGCCATCTCGCCCAGCTCCATACCTTTAAAAATCCATTAATCCATTGTGGGTAGCGCTGGACCTTTCCATTTTTGTGCATATAGCAATCTCACTGCTGTCGTCATATATAAAAATAAAGTCCCACAATTCCTTTTCATCTGACTGTCCATTAGTCCCAAAAGAAAATATTCTGGCTTCAACTGTATATTAATCTTTAAGATTTTTTGCATTAAGGAATGAATTTGTATCCAAAACGCTTTTACATTCTTACAAGTCCACCATAGATGATAAAAAGTTCCGTCTTGTTCTTCACATTTCCAACACATTCCAGAAGCTCCCTTATACATTTTAGCTAATTTCCAAGGGGACATATACCATCTAAACATCATTTTATAAAAGTTATCTTTAAGTCTGACACTTAAACTTTAGGTCTTTTGACCACATATTTTCCCATTTTGTGCCCATTTTATCAAACATTATTTCACTTGTTCTTCCTCCGTCTCAAATTTCAACAGTAACTTATAGGCTTTTGAGATAACATGTTCTTCATTTGTACAGAGTGCCATTTCAAATTCAGACTTTGTTTGCTCAAATCCACGTTTTTCCATCTAATTTAAACCTTTCCACAATTTGCAAGTACGTAAACAATTGACACATATGCCCTTCTTTAATTAACCCCTCCCTTGATTTTAACTTATATTCACCTTGTACCCTTTCTAATACATCATTATATGTCAACCAATTATACGAACTTGACAATTCTCTTCTATGATAGGCTTCCAGTGCTGATAACCATGTCGGTATTTTCTGGCAAAGCCTAGGTTTATATTTTTCCATATTCTCAATATCGTCCGTCGCACATAATGGTTATTGAATTCTACATTAATCTTGGTTCTGTCATACCACTAGTAACCATGCCACCCAAATCGTAATTCATGACCTTCCAAGTCCAGAAGCCTTCTGTTTTTAATGACAACCATTCCTTCATCCATAACAAACAGCAGGCAGAGAAATACAACTTCAAATTTGGGAGCCCCAAATCTCCCCTTTCTTTCGCATCCTGTAATATTTTTTGTTTAACTCTTGGTTTTTTTTTTGCTTGCCATATAAATTTTGATATCTCTCTCTGCCACTGCTTGAATGGTAATTCCGATGATACAATAGGTATTGTCTGAAATGAAAACAACATTCTTGGTAGAACATTCATCTTAATTGTCGCAATTCTACCCAGAAATGAGAACTGAACCTTATCCCATCTTGTTAAGTCTTTTTTAATTTCATTTCATACTTTAACATAATTGTTATTGAACAACATACAGTTCTTATCTGTTAAGGTGATTTCCAAATACTTCACCTTCGTTTCAATCTTAAAGCCTGTTTTTTTCTATCAACTTTGTCTGTTCTTGGGGTCCCATATTCTTAGTCAACATGTTAGTCTTCTGTTTATTAGCCTTAAATCCAGCTACTGCTGATTTAATATACAGCACAACACCAGTATTTTTTAACATTTGCCGAAATAAATTCTTCCCCCAAACCTTTGTTAACCAATTTTTTATCCTTTTTCCTAATATACAAACAAATAATGTCAAATGTTAGCTTTTTAAACTGGTAATTCCCCCCCCCCCCCCGCTTTTGTGGGGTATTTGCTCCATTTATATTCCATGTTTAAAAAAATGTTATCCATAGTGAGATTAATTAGAGAGTTCCTTTTAAAATTTTTCCATAAAGTCCATTGCTTCATAATTGTTACATGTTGTTGTTATGTATCTGGTCCCTTGTCTTCTTTCTGACGAAGTTCACTACTATATCCCTTGGTATGCCTCTGGTTGTAGCAAATGTTGAATTGGCTCTGTACACTTTATTAATTTCCATCTCCATCGTTGCTAAACATTTGATAATTTTCTCTCTGATATCCCCTTGCATCTCTGGGATTTTTCTAAATCTTAATGAATATTCAATTTGCTTTAGTTCCCATATCGATAATCTGTGTGCTTCTTTCTCATGTTCTGTAAACAGAACTTCCGTTTTGGTCTCCAGTGTTTCCACTTTATCTGAAATTTCTTTGAGCTCCTTCCCAATCTTTATCATATTGTTATCTATTTTTTTATTTCCTCTTTAGTCTCCCCAAAGTTTTTCCTCCATCTTGTTCTGGAGCTGATTTCCCCAATTATCCATCTTTTTACTCAAATCCTCACAAACTTTCTGTAGTTCCTCAGAGGCAGTCATTCTTTCAAAAGACAAGTCCACCGAGCCTTTTCTGGCTCCTTTCTTCATATCTCCAGTTCAGCGTTTGCTTATCTGTTTGTATATACTGGCACCCTTCCAACTTCGCCTGTTCCACTCAGAGAAAATGAAAGCAAGAATGTGGAAAGGGAAAAAAACACAGCAGAACTTTTCTCCAGCCAGTTATATAGTCCTCATACACTTTTCTCAAACTAACAGGCAAAACAGAAAGCAAAGATCACGAGGAACCCCTCTTCACATATTCCTTCACCTTAGCCCTTATGTATATTTAGTCCGAAGATGTTATTTCTGTAGTTCCCTCCCAGCTTACTCAGTTCTTCCTCTTATTTATAATCCAAGGGAAGGGGTTCTCAACGTTATTTACAAGCTGGCTCTTCTTTGCAGGGCAAAATCCTCTCTCCTCCTGTCCAAATTTTCCAACCTCTTAAATCGAAGCAGGCAGGTCTTTTATCTCTAAATGAGGCTTCAAGGTGGATTTTAAATGCCTTAAATCTCCTGTCTTCTTCGGAGCCGTCCAGCTGACCCCTCCGAGAACTAATGAGCAAATTAAGGCTATCTCTGGATCATCCCTTATTTCAAGGGAGAAAATCCCTGCTGGGAAACTCCTCCCCAGTGGCTAAAGTTGCCCCATCCCTCTGCACACACAGCACGGAAGCGTCAGACTGCCATTGCTTCTTCCCGGAAGTCTAAGTCCTTTTCTTACAGAGCAATTCTTTAAATAAAGCAAGTTTAAGAATTCAGTTTATCATTTAGTTTTAAAAACCCATACACACACACACACACACAAAATATTTTAAAAAGCTCACTTGCCAGCCACATCCTTCTCAAATCAACAACCCATTGAGTGGAGGATCTTCCCTGAATAGTCCTCCTTCCTCAATAGGAATCACCATTCCCTGGGGGGCCGGCAACTGACCTACATTCCCAGACACTGGAAGCTAGTGCTCATCTAGAGTTCATACATAGTTTCCCTTGCTTTTCAAACACGGCCCTCCAATCAGATTCACTATATCAACAATTGGGCCCATCTATATAAGCAGGTATACTAGCGAGGGCTTTTGAATGTTATTCTTCTCAGTTGCCACTGATTATCATAGAAGGCAATTACCTTGCTAGAAAATCTTGCTGCAGACATCTTCTTACAAGTACGGATATACCATACTTTTGTTAAAAGTGATTTTATATGATTTTATTACTATACATGTGCACAGGCCTTAGTGCCTTTATACAATATTAAAAAGTTTTAAGACTTATGTAAGGGCATGGGCCCCTGTGGCAATTTGCCTAATCAACCTTAAAATATAAACGTAATTCAATGTTATGTGTTGTGCTATAAATGTAATCTAATATATATACTTTTTTTAATGTTACAGCCCCCTGAGGAAGGCCTTTGAAAGAATTCAGGCCAAAAAGAGTTGGGTTTTGAAATAAAAAAAAATTTGCATCCTGAGAACTTGTTTCTCCCCCTTTTTTCTCACCTGACTCAGTTGCTCTCCTCCTTTTGGTTTTGCGCTAGTGAGGGAGCCAGCTCTCTGAGCACAAGGAGTCCCAGTGATGAAGCATCTCAGCCCCAGTGCATGGGTCCAGCTCCAGCTGAGAGGCCCCTCCCTCCCACCTACTACCAACTGTCGCTGCTGAGGCCATCAGAGGGAAAGAAAGCAGCAGCCAAGCTCTCCATCATGCCTGGATCTGTATGAGGCTATTAGAGGGAGACAGAAAGGAAGCTACTGCTGAACTTTGCAACTAAGAATCGAGGGCCTGAATTTGCTTCCTCCCCCTCCTCCCTCCCAATCCCCTTTCCTTTTGTGCAGGGTTTTTTAGATTGTAAGCCTGTGGGCAGGGACTGTCCTAAGAAATACTTTTGTAAGCTGCCTTGAGAGCCTTTTTTTTTGGCTAAAGGGTGGGATATAAGTGCAAAAATAAATAAATAAATAAATAAAGTGTCAAGGAACAAGCGAGTTAACCAACTAGATGAGTTCAGCAGCAGGGCGAGGAAGCCAGAGCAGTAAACTCTTCCCTTCCTACTCACAGTAAGTAACTGTGAATAAATAAATAAATGCTCTCAGTAATGGATTCCTAGTAATCAAATCCTATAACAGGAATAATAGCAATTTAAAAAACAGTTCTGTAGGTGGAAATCCAGCATGTATGGCACTGAGTGCCACATGTATGACTATCTGCCTGCTGGACAGAAGTCATGGGTGTGGGCTTGGTGTAATGACCTCCTAGCTCTCAGGGAACAAATTTGTTCCCTTGAGGCTAAGGTTGCTGACCTGGAGAAACTAACAGAGGTTGGTAGACAAGAACTTCAGGGACCTAATAGTAACATCCCACTCCATCGGTGACTGCACCTCTGAAGCCACGGAGAATGAGGGTCCTTCTGAGGAAGAGGAAAAAGATGCCTTAGGAGGGGCCCATATTCCTTAGGAGACAAGCAAATATCCTCTCGCACCGAGGATGTGCCTCTGGCGGGAGGGGGCTTGTGCTAGTGGGAGATTCGATCATTAGACAAGTGACCCTAATGAAACAAGGAGTCCAAGATGGGTGGGAGTTTTTGAAAAAGGAAATTTTAAAGGCACAATTACAAACAATTCCAACAAGGAAAACAGGTAGAAGGCAACAGAAGAAACCGATGTGGCTCCACAAAAAGCTTAGAGATGACCCGAAAACAAAAAAGGATACATATAGGAAGTGGAAGGAAGGGCAGGCTACAAAAGAAGAGTACAAACAAGTAGCACAGAAGTGCAGGAATGACATCAGGAAGGCTAAAGCTGAGAACGACCTGAGACTAGCGAGGAATGCTAAAAGCAACAAAAAAACTTTCTGCAGGTACATATATAGTAAAAGACAGAGGAAAGCTATGGTGGTTCAACTACTCAATGAGGATGGCAAATTGATAACAGATGGCAAAGAAAAAGCTGAAGTGCTCAATTCCTACTTTGGCTCAGTCTTCTCCCAAAAGCAGGTCTATGACCCCCCTGGCAAAAATGAAGTTCAAGCTGAAGAGGCAGGATCAAGGCTTGAGATTGGTAAACAAATGGTCAAGGAACACCCAATTTCTTTGAACGAGTTCAAATCTCCCTTACCTGATGAACTGCATCCTAGAGTAATAAAGAAGCTGGCATAAGGACTCTCAGAACCACTGTCTATTATCTGTGCAAAATCATGGAAGTCGGAGGAAGTGCCGGATGACTGGAGTAGGGTTAGTGCTGTTCCTATCTTCAAAAAGGGCAAAAGGAGGAACCTGGGAACTACAGACCACTTAGTCTGACATCAATCCCTGGGAAATTTTTGGAGCAGATTATAAAGAAGTAGATCTGTAAGCATCTTGAAAACAATGCAGTGATGACTAGAAGCCAGCATGGATTTGTCAAGAACAAATCCCGCCAGACTAATCTGGTCTCATTCTTTGATTGGGGAACCTCCCTTGTGGACTGTGGGAATGCTCAGCACCTAATTTATCTTGACTTCAGCAAAGCTTTTGACAAGTGCCCCATGACATTCTGATTAGCAATCTAGCTACAAGTGGGCTAGATGGAACAACTATTAGGTGGATCCACAGTTGGTTACATAATCGGACTCAAAGAGTGCTTATCAATGGTACCTTTTCACACTGGGGGGAGGTAACGAGCGGGGTACCGCAGGGCTCAGTCCTGCAACCTGTGCATTTCAACATTTTTTTTTAATGATTTGGATGAGGTGCAGGGAATGCTTATCAAATTTGCAGATGACACAGAATTGGGTGGGAGAGCTAATACCCTGGAAGACAGAAACAAACTTCAAAGGGGGCGTGGCCTGACCGCAGTCGATGTAAGACGCTGGGTGAGAGAGCTCCTCTGCTTAATGCAACGCGTTGGCCCTAAAATGTATTTTTTGAAGCATGAATTATAGAATAACGAACAGGACAAGCAGAGCAAACTGGCGAGAAACTGCAGCAGCAGGAATATTTGCATATATCAGATTTTTTTCAAACCTCTTTAGAAGATGACAATTTCTCCAGCTCCAGTAATTATGAATGCTGATAAGATGGCGGCCATGTGTTGGACAATGCAGAAAGAATTACAAACAGAGGAGACAGGTGAGATAAGAGGGGACTTCTCAAAATAATTCCAAACCCTAAAAGTGTATGGCAGGAGTGGCTGATTTATGGGACAAGAAACTGTCAGAGCTGAGATCCAGAATAGAAGCAGTTGAATTTACAGTTTCTGAGGCTTTTGATATGGCGGTTGAAAATAAAGAAAGTATTGAAAAGTTAAGGAAACTTTGCATATTAAACGTAAGCTGGAAAAGGTGGAGAACCACAGCAGACGTCAGAATATTCACATTCACAGGATTTCCGAAGATGCAGAAGGGGGAGATTTTAAAACATTTCTTTCTCGGTGGTTTGCAGTGTTGTTCCCAGACTTCACTATTTTGGTCGAAGATTTTGAGAGAGCTTATAGGGCCCTAGGGCCTCGATCTGTGCGTGGAACTGGTGTCAGAGATATAATTATTTGCTTTGCTCTTTTCATTCTGAAGGAGGAACTGTCAAGATATCTAAGGGGACTGAAGGAGTTAAAGTATAATAACAATCAAGTGGTGGTGTCACAAGACCTAGCCCCTGAAACACTGCGTAGTTGGAGGAAATTACAACCCTTTACATTGAAATTGCAAGAGAACGGGATTTGATATCGCTGGGCCTTCCCCTTTAGACTGACGGTTATGCATGAAGGGAGGCTATATGCAGCTTCCTCGCTTAAAGAAATGGAAGATTTGTCCACAGCTCTTAAATTGGAATTTCCATCAGGATATACAGCGGCTGATCTACCTAAGGATAATGGGGGAGACACAGAAGAACAAGGCAGCTAGGAGACAGCAAAAGGAAAAAGGGCCACCCAGAAAATGGCAAGTCATTCTATCCCAAGGGACGCACCACCTCCACAGAGAATACTTCGTCCACTTTTAAGAAGGAAGACAACACTGAGATAACTGTCCAGGAATATATGGGATTTATAAACATCTGCAACTTCTAGCTAAGCTTTGAAAACTATCAAATCATTGTGTAAAGTAGAAGACATCACTCTGGGCTTAAGATAAATTGAACAAAGGGGCTTGAGGTACACCCTCATAATAATGAAAGCGGAGATGCAATCTATCCTGAATCCTGCATTTTATATGTAGATATAATTAGATCTGTTGGCCCCTGTTGCAATCGATTACAGTGTTCCTCACGATAATACTGTTCCGGCTCCTGATCTCTGTTACGGGAGAGTGAAGGTGATCGGTACCGTGGTTCCATGTGCCTGTCCCTCGAAGGGGAGTGCATGTTCCGGTATGGGTGGAGTGGTAGCATATCGAGGTCAGCCCATTGCAATAGGAACTGAAACTCGAGGAGGAGAGGAATCTCTCCTTCCGATGCAATGGAAATTGCTTCAATTACTAGAGGTGGGGATCCCACAATTATTCTAATCGGAGAGTCTAGTAGAGGAGCAACCGGCGGCACCACGGGTTGTGTTAGTTCCCATGGGACTTCTGATTTCTTTTTCTTGGGTGGCATCCCAGATGGTGTCTTTGACTTTTTTGCCTACTTTGCTGTTGACTGCATTAAAGATAGCGCAGGATCTTGCCAAGGAGCTACTGTAGAGGGTCCTGGTGTCTCAGAAGACTCCATTGCTAATGAATTGGAAGAGATCTTTTGAAAATCAACAGCTTGTAGAGTGCATTGCCAGAGAATAGCTTTCAGTTTATCTGCTCTATTCTTCCGTGCCTGTTTAGAAAAGGACATGAAGAACTTGTGAGACTCTCCAAGGCATACCGTGTGACCATCTGAGGGGGGCATTTACTGCCACACTGGACACACTTGGTCCAGGGCCTTCAAGGCCATGTGCTCCAAGAACATGAATGGAGAGTTTGAAAAACTATCTACATTAATACTTTTTTAAGAAGGAAAAAACAAAAGTGGAGAGCAGTAGGAAAAAAATGTAAGTTCAGAGCCAAAACCTCACCCAAAATACTAGGTAAAATCTACCGACAAATTTCCCTATAAGATAACCATGATGGCAGTCAAAAAAGAACTGAGTTGGGGGGGAACCTGCCAGACATGCACAGTACGATGGTAGGGGAGGGGTTCCTGACCCAATTTTTTCCCCTCAGCTAAAGAAGTTTCCGAACGAGGCTTCACGCAGGTGCAAAAGCCTGTCTGTATGTGTGATTCACAGAGACCATGAAGAAGAAGTATAGCTTCCAAATCATGTGAGGTACTGGTTCCCCTTTATTCGGCACTGGTTAGACCTCATCTTGAGTATTGCGTCCAGTTCCGGGCACCACACTTCAAGAAGGATGCAGAGAAGCTGGAGCGTGTTCAGAGGAGGGCAATGAGGGTGATCAGGGATCTGGAAACAAAGCCATATGAGGAGAGATTGAAAGAACCGGGCATGTTTAAGCCTTGACTGAGAGGAGATATGATAGCACTCTTTAAGTACTTGAAAGGTTGTCACACAGAGGAGGATCAGGATCTCTTCTTGATCATCCTAAAGTGCAGGTCATGGAATAATAAATTACAGGAAGCCAGATTCCGGCTGAACATCAGAAACAAATCTTGACTGTTAAGGCAGTACAACAATGGAACCAATTACCTAGGGATGTAGTGGGCTCTCCCACACTACAGGCATTCAAAATGCAGCTGGACAGCCATCTGTCAGGTATGCTTTAAGGTGGATTCTGCATTAAGCAGGGGGTTGGACTCCATGGCCTTATAGGCCCTTTCCAACTCTACCATTCTATGATTCTGTCGTGACGCCAAGCCCACCCCAGGCTTCTGCTCATGAACTTTAGGCAAACTGACACACTCCAAAACGGTGAGACCTCTTTTATTGTGAAATCACACGGAATTCAAGCATAATGGTTTCATTTCTGCATACACACACTTGAAACTGAAGATGGACCAGATAGCTTTCAGGTACAACGGCTTAATGCGAACAGCAATCACTCAGGGGGAGACATTTAGAGTTGGCCCCCTGTCCCATGCGAAACAGTCAGCAGCGGCCACACACACTGACTCATCAGGAACACGAGCAAAACTCAAAGGAGAAACCCCAGCACAGAAGTGCATGAAGTCTGACAGTACACAGATCCATCTTGTACCAAACCAGACTCAGCCTGCCAGGAACACTGAGCTGATCACGTAAGCAAGATGTCAGGGGACGAACCTCTTCGACCTAGGAAACCTCCCTTGCTCGTAACTTTGGCTCTGAGGAAGGCTCTCTCGCAAGTCACACACACACACAATTCCAGAACAGCAACAATCAGCCTCAAAGCTTCCCTGTGCCAGTACTTTGGCTCCATGCAGGGAAAGCAGGCTATAGAACATGAATCTAGAACAGTAATCTGCAAGTCCAAATCTATGAAAAGCCTCAGAGCACTTTTCATGGCATAGTTCTTAGAAATTCCAAGTCCAAATAGCAACAGAACATGTACAGAGTGCATCCAACATCTCCAAACCAGATAGAATCCCAAACACGAGAAGTTTCATGGCAAGCATAGAACAGATGGTAATTGTATCGAACAGATGTTTCCTAGCAAAGGGCCTTCCCTTTGCTCGTTCTACTATATAGGATGGAGGCTGGCTAATTCCAAGCCACTTTGACAGACAGGGCTTCAGGCCTGTAATCCAAACTCATGTGCTAACAGGGCAACACAGTTCAACCTCCTCTTGATGATGACACCATGTGAGATACAGCTTGCAAGATAGCCCCCACCTTTTCAAAACATACATTTGTTCTCAAGGAACCTCAAGGCCTCGGCTAGCAGCCACAGATAAGCACAGAACAGAGACAGACTTTCTCACAACAATTGCCAAGCTTTCAACTCACAATTCACTAGGCCAGCCTAGTGAATTGTTCATGAAGCACCTGACATCCGACAGATTCTATGATATTCATGCAGTTGAGGTTTTGGGGGCAGGAGAGTCTGCCTTCAGGGCAGGAGGAGGGAATGATATCAAGTATCACAGGGGGATTTAACACTGGGTTTGATTGTGAATCAGACAGGGATGATTTATCCAATATTGTAGAGGAAACCTCAAGACCTGGGAACCTGGCACAGCCTTATTCTGCACCTGATTACATGACAATAGGGACTGCAACTTCAGTTTTGGCCCTGCTGCAAGGTAAGGCTTTATGTGATACCCCTGCCCCTGATTTATTGCCCTAGACAGCGGGACCCCAAGAATGAGAAGATTCTGAAAACAGGGGGGATCAAGTATGTCACCCATGGCAAGACATCAAATCCAGAGGGAGACGTAGGGATTAGGCCGGGCACCTCTGCAGAGGCACCCAAAAAAGACATGAGAACTGATTCAGAGGTAGAGGGGGAGGAGGCAGAAGGGTTTGCTGACACATCAAGGTTGCAGGAGACTAACAGTCCCTCAATGGAGGTTGGTCAGGTGCAAACTAACCAGTGAGAAAGCCAGGCCTGTCGTCACCTGTGGAAATGTCAGCACTGGAGGAGGAGTTCGAAATACAAGATCCCAGTTTGAGATATCTAAACAAGAGGAGCAATGTCAACTGGTGAGGTGTTCTGTCTGCAAAGACCCACCTTGAGAGAGTGGCTTAATCAGACACTCAGCTTATTGAAGAGACTAGCGATGCCAGTTTTCGTTGACCAAAGTGAGTTGCTTGTAGCCTAAGTATTCTGATTGTAACCTGAGGTACCGCTGATCTGACTGTAGTTTGCATAATAAATGCAACTGGCTAAATGTTCAGGTCAGGAACTGTGGTCAGAAGAGGGGCCTGCCCTGGTATTTAAAGTAGGCCCTAGCTAGGGAACTGTGATGCTGGGAATTCCATTATATCAGAACATATATAGTATAGTTCCAATTTTTAAAAAACGTAATCAGGATCCCAAAACCCTATAGACCAGTAAACCTGTTGAATGCAGCTTCTAAGCTTTACTCTCATTACCTTTTACATAAACTGAAAACCTGGGAGGAAGCCAATGACAATAGGTGAGAAATAGGTAGGTTTTTGTAAAAGACAAAGCACTATAGACCAGTGTTTTGTCCATCATCGAATTAAAAACAACAACCAAGGGTCCACAAAGAAACTGTTTGCAGCATTTATAGATCTGACCTCAGTTTTTGACTCAATATACAGGCTTCTACTATGGGGGAAAGCATTCTGGTACAAAGTATTGACAAAAGGTTACTGTGGTTAATTCAAAACTTTCATCAAAATAATTTCATGCAGGTGTTAGGGTCTGCATGGTCATCTGACAGAGGGGATTAATATCTGCCAAGGTCATGCAGGGATGCTACTCTGGCCCCTCCCTCCCTCTCCTTTTCTTTTTATCGAGCGTAGTACAAAAAATGGCTCCACTCCCCTACTCGTGAAACAGGTACAGTTCCCCATTCTGACAATGTTAGCAAAACTCAGCTTCTTCTGCAATAAGGGACATCTTAGTATTAACTACTCAGAAACTAAAATTGTGGTCTTTGGAACTAGGAAACATAAATACACAATGCCTGCATTTAGACATGTTAGTCAATGGTGGGTTAATAGTCAACTCGACTATTGACTATTTAGTGGGTACTCCCCACACGACATATTAACCAACTCTGCCTTGACTAGCTCAGTCCACCCCACCCCCTCTCTATCCTCCCACCTAATGGGGCGCTACTTCCCCCTTGCGATCTCTGTCTCTGCTTTGCTACTTTGATAGCTGTCAAAAATGACAACGCTCAAAAGCAAGGTGGAGAGAGAGATCCCTATGGGGAGCTGGGGAAGTGCCTTGTTTCTTCTGTGGAAACAAGGGTGCCAGGCATGGGGAAGCATGGGAGGGGTTGCCCGCACAAACTTTCACCCTGGTCTCATGCCTGGTACCCCTGCTTCCTCATAAGAAATGGGGCTCAACTCAGAACTAATGGGATGGGAGGGCCTTTAAGACCCACTTCCCAGCAGAATCCCCCTTCATGTCAGAGTGTGAGGACACCCACAAGGGTCCCCCCACCAGGGCACCTCTTTCTGCCTCTGTACCACCTCCAAGTAACCTTTTCCTACCAATTGGAAGTAAAGAATTTCTCCTGTGGTTCAACTTTTAAATGTCAAGCCACGGGAGAAATCCTTTCCCGCAATTTTAGGAAAAAGGCTTACCTGGAGGTAGGGAGATGTGGGGCAGTGAAGGAAAGGGGTGCCCCAGTTGAAAGACATCTTCGGAATACAGCCTTTTCTTTTATTATCGTAAGCCCATTTGAGCAAATGGGGTTATAAGGAAAATTATCAAAGGGGGGAATCGGGGGATGGGCAAAAATGTCCCCCTTGCCAAGGACTGTGGGCTTCCCCACCAGTCTTCGGCAAGGGGACTGTTTTTGCCCGCCTGCCCGATTGCCCACCCACTTTTTTGTTCTCATGAGCCCATCGGTCCAGGAGAGAAAGAGGCCCTGGGATACACCCTAAGCCTCCCCCTCCCCTCCACACCCCCTGTCATGTCCCCTTTCCCTTCTCTCCAAGGTTGCTTTTGCGAGCTTGGAGAGACAGCCAGTGCAGTTTTCTCCGCATCAACTGTGAGGGAGAGGGGTCAGCAAGCATGGATTCCTGGCTCTGAGGTCAGAGATCTGACTCCAACCTCGGATCCAGGAATCCGAACTAACCTATGGCCCTCCAGATTTTTTCTACGGGCATTGGTTTGCTCCCTAAATAATTAGGGAACACTATTTCCTGTTAAGCTATTAAGATCTCACTTAATTTGCTGATTTTAAACTTCTTTCTTTTACGGTTTTATTCCTACGTGCACCACTTCGGAATCTATTTTAGATATGGAGCAGTATCTAAATATTGTATATAAACAAATATAATAAAATAAGATCTCAGACACTTTAGCAATGCTCTGTTTGATAACAATAACTTGTTTTTATTCTATGGAAGTTATATTCGGATGTGATGCTATATTTTTAAATTTTGTATATTATGTACTATATGCATTATGTCTATATACATTATGAATAACCTTTGTGTTTATTATTATTATTATTACTATTATTATTATTATTATTATTATTAATATTTATTTTTTGGTGATTGTACTGTAATTGTTTGTTTTATGCAATGGCCATTGGCCAAAAGCAATACTTAACTGACTGGCTGGCTATAAGTATATTTTCAATTAAAATTAAAAATGTATCAAAAGATTTCTATTACTAATTTTTTAAAATACAAAACAAAAGATTGAGCCAACCTAAAACCCTTTTTGCTGTATACTGATCCACTATAATTATCACAGAACCATAGAATAGTAGAGTTGGAAGTGCCTATAAGGTCATTGAGTCCAACCCCCTGCTCAATGCAGGAATCCACATTAAAGCATACCTGACAGATGGTTGTCTAGCTGCATCTTGAATGCCTCTAGTGGGACAGCCCACAACCTCCCTAGGTAATTAGTTCCACTGTCATACTGCTCTAACAGTCAGGATTTTTTTCCTGATCTCCAGCCAGAATCTGGCTTCCTGTAACTTGAGCCCATGATCGAGAAGAGATCCTGGCCCTCCGTGCCCTCCCCTTTCAAGAATTTGAAGCGTGCTATCATGTCTCCCCTCAGTCTTCCCTTCTCCAGGCTAAACATACCCAGTTCTTTCAGACTCTCCTCATAGGGCTTTGTTTCCAGACCCCTGATCATCCTCATTACCCTCCTCTGAAGCCCCTCCAGCATGTCTACATCCTTTTTTAAGTGTGATGCCCAGAACTGGACACTACTCAAGATGAGGCCTAACCAGTGCCAAATAGAGAAGAACCAGTATCTCGCATGATTTGAAAGCTATGCTTCTATTAATGCAGCACAAAATAGCATTTGCGTTTCTTGCAGCCACATCACACTGTTGGCTCATATTCAGCTTATGGTCTACAAGAGCTCCAAGACCCTTGTCATTTGTAGTATTGCTTAGCCAAGTTGTAACTGTGCATTTGATTTCTTTTTCCTATGTGTAGAACTTGGCATTTATCCCTATTAAATTTCATTCTGTTGTTTTCAGCCCAGCATTCCAGACTATCAAGATCACTTTGAAGTTTGTTTCTGTCTTCCAGGGTATTAGCTATCCCACCCAATCTTGTGTCATCTGCAAATTGGATCAGCATTCCCTGCACCTCCTCATCCAAGTAATGAATAAAAATGTTGAAGAGCACTGGGCCCAGGACTGAGTCCTGCAGTATCCTGCTCGTTACCTCCCCCCAGTTTGAGAAGGTACCATTGACAAGCACTCTTGGAGTCCAATTCTGTAGCCAATTGTGGATCCACCTAATAGTTTAGCTAGTTTGCTGATCAGAATGTCATGGGGCACTTTGTCCACAGGATTCCCACTGTCCACAAGGGAGGTTACCCGATCAAAGAAAGAGATCAGATAAGTCTAGCAGGATTTGTTCTTGACAAATCCATGGTGGCTTCTAGTAATCACTGCATTCTTTTCAAGGTGCATACAGATTGACTTCTTCATAATCTGCTCAAAAATTTCCCCAGAGATTGATATCAGACTAACTAGTCTGCAGTTCCCAGGTTCCTCCTTTTTGAAGATAGGGACAACATTAGCCTTCCTCCAGTCATCTGACACTTGACCCATCTTCTATGATTTTGCAAAGATAATAGGCAGTGGTTCTGAGAGTTCTTCTGCCAGCTCCTTAATTACCCTAGGATGCAGTTCATCAGGCCCTGGAGATTTGAACTCATTCAAAGAAATTCTGTGTTCCTTGACCATTTATTTATCATTCTCAAACTGCAATCCTGTCCCTTCAAGCTTGTACCTGTCCCTTCAAGCTTGTCATAGACCCGCTTTTGGGAAAAGACTGAGCCAATGTAGGAATTGAGCACTTCGGCCTTTTCTTTGTCATCTGTTATCAATTTGCCATCTTCATTAAGCAGTTGAACACCATTTCTTTTCTCTGTCTTTTACTATGCACATACCTGCAGAAGGTTTTTTTGTTGCTTTTAGCATTCCTCCCTAGCTCGTTCTCAGCTTTAGCCTTCCTGACGCCATTCCTGCACTTCTGTGCTACCTGTCTGTACTCTTTGTTTGTAGCCTGGCCTTCCTTCCACTTCCTACATGTGTCCTGTTTGGTTTTCAGTCATTTCTAAGCTTTTTGTGGACCCACATCGGTTTCTTCTGTTGTCATCTATCTTTTTCCCTTGTTGGAATTGTTTATAATTGTGCCTTTAAAAATTCATTTTTTAAAAAAACTCCCACCCATCTTGGACTCCTTTTCTAATTAGGGCCACTATTTATTTATTTATTTATTTATTTATTTATTTAAAAAACATTTTTATAGTGCCACCTCGCCACTTCTGGCATCGTGGTGCTTTACAATAATACATAAAACAATTTTGATTAAGAACCCTCAACCTGCATTAAAATTTAAACCACCCCTCCCCCAAACTCTTGTCAAAATAAGAACCCCTGACAGAGGTGTTTAGAACAAATGACGGTGGGTGCCTGTCTAATCTCCAGTGGCAAATTGTTCCATAGTTGGGGGCCAACCACTGAAAAAGCCCTGTCCCCCGCACATTCCAAATTGTAGCAGGGGGCGATCAAGTCATCCTGCCCTTGAGAGCGGGTCTGCCAATGGTGGACATAGGAGCAAGGCAAGCACTCAAGTAACTAGGGCCCAAGCAGTGCTGGGCTTTATACATATACAACCTTGTAGCACACCTTAGCAACCATGGGTCCTTACTTATCAGGCAACAACAGGCTTCCTAAATATTTGAATACACTCAGTGAAGGCAAAATCTGTAACAACAGTTCCAGGGAGGTGGTAAGAACAAGACTCTTACTGAACTGGTAAGAACAAGACTCTTATTGAACTCTTGGTGGTCAAGACATGTCTTGTGAGGGCTACATTCTGATTGATAAATCCCAAGTTACACAACCATGCCCCAACAGAAGGCTTGTGCAGCTGAGCAGTTTTCTTGCATATTATATGTGTAAAGAGATATAAGCATCACTACTTGTGGTATTGCTGCCACAGTTGCATGGATACTACACTCTGAGAAGAATTTTAGCATTTGTTGACCTTCATAACTGATCATACCAATTTTTTATAAAATTAGCACCATATTCACGTTCTTGGTTTCTTATAAACATTATGGATTAGAAAATCTACATTAAAGTCCAATACAGAGTTTTGTAACCAACTCTGTCTCTGCATACTGCTTCTAATAAAAGTGTCATTATAACCGCTATACACATACTAAAACACTACAAATTTTCATCTGTTTCAGAAACTACTGTACCCTGCCTTGACAAAAAACCAAACAAAACCTGAAGCTTGGATATTTAGTGAGATAACTTTCTGGAGGAGAAGGCTATCAATGGCTACTAGTCCTGATGGCTCTATGCTACCTCCAGTATCAGAAGCAGTAAGTTTATGTACACCAGTTGATGAAGACTATGGGCTGGAGGATGCTGTTGCACTCATGTCCTGCTTATTATGGGTTTCCCATCAACAGCTAGTCTGCCATTGCGTGCAGAATACTGGACTAGATGGACTTTTGGTCTGATCCAGCATGTCATAAGTGACATTCCTCACTGTTTACCTTCTTGGATAAAACTGAGGAATGTGAAATGCACTAGACTGGCACATCTATCATAAAAGCGGAATTATCCACCATTAAATCTTAAGAAATGTGTTAAAATAATTAGGAAAGTTAAAAGAAACATGTTTCTTACTGTAAGAGTTACGCCACAACTTAATAAACTACTTTGCTTACATCCTAGTTTAGATTCTAAGCACTTTTAGCTTTGAATACACCAGCTGCAATCCTTATCCACTCCCCAAAAATCCACTGGAACTCACTCATGTTTAAGGCAGCCATTCCACCTTGAGGTGCTGCTGGGTAGACATTTGGAACATTTGATGTCATGAAGTCTGCAATCTGTTGTAAAGCCAGTAAGCCTGTTGGGTTCTTTCCTTTTTTAAATTGTTCCTGGATCATTGATTCCAGTTCTTCACAAAATGCCTGACAATAGAATATTATGTTACACATGGAATACTGCAGAACTTCAAACATTTTATTAACTTAACCCTTCCATTCCAGACCTTTTATTATTCTTAATGCTTCCCTCCCGCATTTCTTCAGAAGCATCTCTATAGGAAAAATAAGTGAGCCTGCTGTTGTCATTCATGTCTAAATGAGGGACTGGAGGAGGAGATAGGCAGAAGAGTTCTATTCTCACAGAGCTAGAGATTACAACGTTGTGCCCCAGATGCTACAATTTAAAACCAAGTGAAGTGTTTTTTATTAGTAATGTCACACCAGTCTGCCCATGCACTGGGATCATTATCAGAGGCCCTTCTCTAGGTGCTCCCACTGACACATAAGTGAGATAACTGTTAAATGGGGAAAGGGCCTTCTCAGCTGTGGTGCCTGATTTATGGAACTCTACTCCCAGTGAGGCTCACCTGGCACCTACTTTGCTACCTTTTCATCATCAAGCAAATAACTTTTTCTTTTCCCAGGCTTTTAACTGTTAAGTGTGATTATTTTTACTGCTGCCAGTTTTTAAATCACAGTTTTTATATATAATTGTTATATTTTCTTCTTATATTTTTATTGCATAAGAATATTTATGCTAAAGGGTAACATAGATAAATTTTCGACACAGAAACAGATTTAATGCAAGTCGGCAGAATACCACAGCTGAGTGCCATTTCACACAAAGTGATATTACTCCAATTGTGGAACAATCTCCCTGACGAGGCCCGCCCGGCGCCAACACTGTTATCTTTTCGGCACCAGGTCAAGACTTTCCTCTTCTCTCGGGCATTTAGCAATATCTGATGAGTCTGGGTTTGTTTTATTTTTTAGGTTGTTAGCTTTTTAAAGTTATTACAGTGCTTTTAAATGTATGTGTATATTATGTGTATATTGTATGTTTTTGCTGTTTTAATTTTTGTATATTATTTTTAATTGTTTTAATCTTATGTAAACTGCCCAGAGAGCTTCGGCTATGGGGCGGTATAAAAACGTAATAAAATAAATAAATAAATGTAACTTGCATATAACAAAGCCACAAATGCACCATTAATATGTAAACTTATATTTTTATTTGGCTGCATCTTTGTGTGGCAAGAAACTGCAAACACTTATGGGTTCTTTCTGTATAAACAGACTTGTTTGTCACAGGCTACTGTGTAACCTATAATTTCCTTCATGGAAACATTATTGGCTAAAGTAGCTTTGAATTGCTGCAAAATCAAAAAATCAAACTGCCAAACCCTTTAGCAATTTTCCCAACATCTGCTTCAGTAACCCGGGGGGGGCAGGGGGGGGCGGGAGTGTTCAATAAATAAGATTAGTGCTGGGATCCAAAAGGCTGTTTATGGTTTTTCCACCTGGAAAAGGTCTCTTTTCAATAGCAGTCTGAACCTATTCCTTAAACTAAGAAGAATTTTGAGAGTAATCTCAAAGGGACGAATAGCAAACAGGGAAGTTCTGTATTTGCCACAGAAATGTTTACATGTGCCTTAAGACCCCTTAAATTCTGCTGCACATGTTAATGCTACCTTTTTTGGAAATTTGTTTAAAACCAACCAACAGAGCAACATAAATTATTGCTACATTTTTCTCAGTTGTTTCTTGTGACATACATTTTTGTTACCTAACTTCTAAGACATACAGCTCCACTTGTCATACGTAAAGTGAGATTTCTATATATTCTTACTGGGCTTTGAAGAATCATGGAGACTCTCTTCTTCTGTTCCATCATATTGAAATCCTGGCGAAGGTCAGGTGCCATGTTCCTCTCTCGCAAGTACTCTGGGTTATTTTCATCAACTCTATCAAAATACCTCTCTTTATGAGGGGCTGTTGGAGGTGGTGAAGTTACCACCTCTGTTCTGGATTCACCATTCATATCACAATTTCAATGATTCTATTGAAGTGAGAAAAAACAAACATCAAGTTTAGCTGGCCACACACAGCACCGCCTTTAAAAAAGAAAAACAATCTGATGGAAACGTTAAAATGTGGTTAGCAAATAACATGGAAAACTTTCTCCACCTCAAATACGTACCCACTTAAGTATACTTTCAAGAAGAATAACATTTGCAAAACCAGGTAGTAGTATGGTTGGCATAATCACAGGGTGGCTAACAAGCCACTGTGGCTTCTTACCCACCTTGCATATGCTGTTTGTGTGCTGGCTGATTTCCATAATTACCCTTATTGGGCACAGCTTCATATGTCATCTGAACCTGGTGAGGGTGGCTTGTTGGAGTGGTTAACAAACTACCCAGAACCCATGGCCTGTTGCAGCATTGTGAGATGGGTTGTTAACCACCCCAATAAGCCACTTTGCTGGGTCCGGATAACTTGAGAGGCTGCAGAAGCTTGAATTGGCAACCTGGAATCAATGGGAGCTACAACTCAACATGGCTAATAAAACATGATGGGCTGTGGTGGTCACACCACCCAGCTCAATGAGAAATGTTCAAATCACTGTTAAACTGTCTTTACACTTCTAATCCCAGATCTTGCTCTTCAACTAAGTTTGCAATTCCATGTATTTTACATTGTATTTCACGTTATATGTTTCAGTGAAGTTAGATACACTTTGGGATGGACTTCAGTATACCAGTACTCACAGCTGTCCCCATTTGTTGTTGTTGTTTTACAGGATATCGCACTGTGAAATCAGGGTTCTTTTTTATGACTGTCTTTCAAAATAGGAAAGTGGTTGTGTTCATTTTTTTTTACTCTAAAACATAGGGTTGTATCTTGAATTTAAGCTCCACCTTTTGATTCTGAAACACAGGATTATAGAGACTATCCAATGTTATTCCTATGTAAAGTAGACCACTTGAAATGACTAGAATTTAAGTTAGTTATGACTTTCATTTCAATGGGTTAACTTTATGCGGGACTAACACTGGATAATGCCCTGTGTCTTGAGTTAGCAGGACTAACATTGGATAATGTCCTGTATCTTGAATTTAAATATTGTATTGAGTTGGACACCGGAGGAAATGGCGAGTTTAGTGAATTTTCACAGACATGCCCTGAACAGTTTACTAAATGTACAAAGGGATATGTAGTATGATATTAATGGCAGGTTTGTTTGTTAGACTAGGTCACACATATATTAGGCAACTCCCATAGGCGCCTATCAAGCACTCACCAGTCCACAAGAATTGCTAGATGCCTAATGCTGATAGATAAGGATGTAATCCTCAGGTTGCACAACTGCCTAATTTCCTGTTTGCTTTACATTACTATTGCACTGAAGAAATGAGGATTTCTTCATCTCCTTCCCCCGCTGCTTTGTTGGAATGTTGGGATCCCTTAGTCACAGGAAAAGCAATTCATTTACTTTCCTGTGGAGCTTTGAGCATTGGAAAAGGTTTTGTCCCAGGGGCAAAATGCGTGCACATCAACCTGGGGAACTGTCAGTCTGCGAAGCGTCCGTACCGTGTATCTTGAATGGAACCCAGGTACACATGTTGCTGTGGGAGGAGTTGCTAGCTTAGGTCAGCACAAAGGATGTATGAGATTCTTTGCTTTGCTTTATTTCCGCATTCCATTTACTATCATATGTGCAATCAATATACTGTTAAACCGACCCATTTGTGACTTCGTCTTGCTTTGGCTTATCCTGAATCTATATTGGTAAGGATCCTGAGAAAATCAGGAACTTAGGTTAATATATTTGGCGTAGTCGGCAGGATAAGCCAATTTGAACAGTCACAAATGTAGGCAAAGAAACCAGAAGGGTTGGCAGCTCACAGGATTACTGGTTAGCCTGTAAATGGTGTTTCAGGTCCTGTAGCCCAAATGCTCCATGGGGGTCTCTTCTCCTACTGCTTGGCATGTTGATATTAGGGAGAAGGGTTTTAACCTCAATATTCACATAAAGTGCATCCATGAGCTGTATATTGACAAAGGGAAATTGTCTGAATCTGCAGGGGCAGAATGGATTTTTCTAACTGTTTTGAAAGATTTGTGGGAAGTTAACCAAAACCAAGAAGGGACTGTTAACACTTTAACAGATGAGCTGCAGGCAGCGAAAAAAAAAGGAAATGCAGGTTGCTTACCTGTAACTGTAGTTCTTCGAGTGGTCATCTGTGCAGTCACACATATGGGCTCGCGCCGGCGCCGAGCTCGCTTCGGGAAACTTCTAGTAGCTAGGATCTTTAGGCGGGAACCCCTCCCCCCACCGTCCTACCGCGCATGCTCGGGGTCCCGCCTACCTCAGTTCTCTGAGACCGCTAGGGCCTCGCGACTAAGGCAATGCGATTTCTATTACATTAAGCTAATTGAGCATGCCGGAGTCAGCTTGACAATCATAACAGCGATGCCAAGAGGGGACGGCGGGTGGGTTGTGTGACTGCACAGATGACCACTCGAAGAACTACAGTTACAGGTAAGCAACCTGCATTTCTTCTTCGTGGTCTCTGTGCATCACACATATGGGCGAGTAATAAGCCAACTTACCGGAGGTGGGAAGGCACGCTGTAAGACTATTGACATATTGATGACAGAACCGCTCTGCCAAACGAGGCGTCCTGGCGTGCTCTGACGTCCAAGCGGTAGTGTTTCACAAAGGTGGAAGCGTTCGCCCACGTGGCCGCCTTGCACAATTCTGGAATAGTCGCGCCATGAAGCAGCGCCGTGGAGGTGGCTTGACCCCTGGTAGAGTGTGCCTTCAATGCAGGGGGAACTTCCTTGCGGAGAAGCTGGTACGACAAGGTGATGGTGTCGATAATCCATTTTGAAAGGCGCTGCGAAGACACTGACAACCCCTTATTTCTTCCGCCGAAACATATGAAGAGTTGGCGAGATTTGCGAAACTCTTCTGAGCGGGACTTGTAGAAGGCTAACGCCCTTCTAACATCCAAAGCGTGTAGCGTAGAGCACAACGGGTCGGACGAGGCTTTAAAGAAGGTAGGTAGCACAATGTCCTGGTTCATATGAAAAGCAGAGGCAACTTTTGGAAGAAAGGAAGGCGGCGGACGGAGGACAACCTTGTCACGAAAAAACTGTGTGTAAGGGGGGTCGACAAGTAGAGCTGCAAGCTCAGACGCTCGTCTTGCGGACGTAATGGCAACGAGGAAAACAGTCTTGAGCGTCAACAAACGGATAGTAGTTGTAGCCAAGGGTTCAAACGGCTTTGTGGATAATGCACTCAGTACCAGCGAGAGGCTCCACTGCGGAATTAATGGGCGAGCTGGTGGGAAGAGATTATGTAGGCCTCTAAGGAAAGCCTTGACGAGTGGGTGAGTAAATGCCGAGAAACCATCAATTAAAGGGTGATGTACTGCAATGGCCGCTAGAAAAACTCGGATAGAGGACAACTTGAGGCCCGTGGTATGTAGAGAATGTAGAAAGGCAATGACATTGGTAACAGTAGCGGAGGAGCCATCAAAGCCGTTGGCCAGGGCGAAAGCTTGGAAACGCTTCCATTTAGCCAAGTAGGAAGTTCTGGTAGACGGTCTTCTAGATGCGTCCAAAATGGTCGTTACGCCCTGAGGTAGGGCGAGTCCTTGCCACAGGGCAGGAGCCTCCAAGCCGTGAGATGCAGGGTGCGGAGGTCCGGGTGCAGTATCCTGCCGCTGTCTCTGGACAGAAGGTCCGGAGCCGCTGGGAGACGCCACACTCGATGGGCAGCTAGTCTGCGTAGAGGCGTGAACCATGCCTGTCGTGGCCACCATGGTGCGATCAGAATAGCGTCGGCCTGATGGTGGCGTACTCGTGTGATAGTTTTCGCTATCAGGGGGAATGGAGGAAACATGTACAGAAGGTGCCGAGACCAATCCAACAGGAAGGCATCCCCGAGGGACCCTTGTCCTATCCCTGCCCTGGAGCAGTACTGCTGGCAAACTGTATTGTCTGAGGTTGCAAACAGATCGATCAGAGGGGTGCCCCAGAGGGCAAAGAGTCGATCCAGCACCCAGGGAGCTAGTTCCCACTCGTGAGTCTCTCTGAAGGAGCGGCTCAGCTCGTCCGCTCTGACGTTGGCGGTCCCAGCTATATGTAGGGCTGACAGCCGCATATTCTGTGTGATTGCCCAGAGTAGAATGTCTGTGGTAAGATGAAGCAGGCGCGGGGAGCGGGTGCCCCCTTCTTTGTTGATGTACCACACTACTGATGTGTTGTCCGAGAGCACCCTCACATGTTGCCCTCTTAGTTGAGGGAGGAAAGCCTACAGGGCTTTCTTGACTGCGAGAAGCTCCAGTTTGTTTATGTGTAGGGAACTCTCTGAAGGTGACCATCTTCCCTGTATGAACAGATCGTCTAAATGAGCCCCCCATCCTTGTAGTGACGCATCGGTCGTGACGACTCTGGAGGGGCCGGGGTCGACAAAGGGCATTCCGTGCAAGAGGTTCGATCGATTTGACCACCACCGGAGTGAGCGTTGCACATGGTGCGGGATGGTAAGCACCAGTCTGCGAGGGTCCTTTAATGGTGTGTATCGACTTAGTAAGAGTTGTTGAAGGGGGCGCATTCTCAATCGCGCCCATCTGACCACGAACACCGCCGCTGCCATAAGCCCTAAGAGGCGCAAGATGACGAGAGCTGTTGCTCTTGGACGGGTACTCAGTGTGGTTGCCAAGTGTTGTAGAACATCTAGTCTGTCTGAGGGGAGGAAGGCTCTTGCGGCGGAAGAGTCCAGACGAACCCCGATAAACTGAAGAGTTGTGGTTGGCTGGAAAACTGATTTGTCGTAATTTATTTGCAGGCCTAGAGAAGAGAGGAGGGACTCCACTGTGCGGACGTCGGTGGTTGCTTGGCGACGAGAGGGCGAGACGACTAGCCAGTCGTCCAGGTAAGGGTATACCTCGATATCGATGGACCGTAGATGGGCGCAAACCGCAGCCATACATTTGGTGAAGACCCTTGGAGCTGTCTTTAGGCCGAATGGGAGGACTGTAAATTGGTATATTTTGGATCCTATGGCGAAGCGTAGGTATTTGTGATGTTCGGCGAGGATGGCTATATGAAAGTAGGCATCCTTGAGGTCGATCAGTGTAAACCAACTGTCCCGTCTTAGGAGCGGTAGGATCGTAGAAAGCGTGATCATGCGAAACTTCTGGGGCTTGACGAATTTGTTCAGAGCCCGGAGATCCATAATAGGACGAAGTCCTCCGTCCTTTTTGCGCACCGTGAAATAACGGGAGTAAAATCCGTTGTTTGACAGAGATGTTGGCACGGCCGTGATCGCTCCCTTGGTTAACAGAGTCTGTGTTTCCTGCAGGAGGGTTTCTGATGGAGGCGTGACTTTTACGGTGCCTAAAGGAGGGAGGGCTTCGAACTCTATTGAATAACCGTGTTGGATGATCCGAAGGACCCACTGGTCGGTGGTGATGGATGCCCAGGTGTGATAAAAAGGTTGTAGCCTGTTGTATGACTGAATGGGGTGTTGCGGAGAGAAGTCAAAGACGGCGTTTCTGCGCCTGGGGTTGTTTTGGACGAGACTGTGTATATCGCGGAGCGGACTTGCGCTGATGGTAAGAGGAAGTAGCCGCTGGTTGCTGGTAGCGCTGGCCTCGATCCTGGCCCTGCCTCGGTTGGTAGGGGAGCGATCTGTACCATTTCCGGGGCCGGAAGGTCTGTGCTGGCAGCTGGCTGAACCCCATCTTTTTGGCCGTCATGCTGGCCTTATGGATCGTGTCCATTGTGGTATCCGTCTGCACGTTGAACAATCCTTCCCCGTCAAAGGGCAGATCCTCGATTTTATTCTTAGTCTCCATGGGGAGAGTCGCCGAGCGTAGCCACGCATGCCGGCGAAGGGCGACAGCGCCGATCATAGCCTTTGACCCCGAGTCTATTTGGTGCCTGGCTGTAGTCATCTGTTGTTTCGATAACCGGGTAGCCTCGGCCTGGAAGACGCGTGCAAGGTCGCGTTGATCGTCCGGCAGGTAATCTGTCAGGTTTGATATCTTTTGCCATAAGAAGAGCTGGTACCTGGCCATCATGGCCTGGTAATTAGCGGTCTTCATCACCAGGGCTGCTGAAGAGTAGATCCGTCTGCCAAACGAGTCAAGTTTGCGGCCTTCCTTATCAACCGGAGCGGCATGGGATCGGCCCGACTTCCCTTGGGAAGCTTCCACGATGATTGAATTTGGCTTTGGATGGGTAGCCAGGAACGGTACTTCGGCTTCCTTCACTTTATAGAGGGCGTCCAACCTCTTTGATGTGGCCCCCAAAGTAGCAGGGTTAGGCCAAGATTGTTTTGCTGTCTTGAGCAGTGTCGGGACCATCGGAAGCTTCAACTGGGGGGTCGGTTCCGTCCGCATGACGTCATAGATGTCGCCTTCTTCCTCATCCGGTTGTTGGACGTCGATGCTCAGGGATTGGGCCAAGCGCAGCATCTGTTCGTTGAAACCACCCAGTTCCATTGTTGGGGAAGCTCCTTCCTCGGTGCCGATGTCTTCTATCGGTGACGGTATTGATGGGCGCATCGATGGGGCCGACGAGGTGTCTGAGGCGTAATCATCGACAGAGGAGGACGGTGCCGAACGATGGTAGCGCACCGCTACAGACCTCTCCGGTACCGAGGAGGGTCGGGAACGCTGGTTGCGGCGTGCCGACGCAGGAAGAAGAGATGTGGAGCGGCGAGGTGGTACAGGTGGGGGCACCATAGCCGTGGTCTCTTGGTGTTGTTCTTCAGAGAGGTGGTAGGAGCGATCCGACTCGTGGTCCCAGTGCTGTGATGCCGATCGAGATCGAGACCTAGATCGGTGTCGTTCGCTTTGATGCATCGGTATCGAGACCTCGATACCGCTGGGGTCCGAGTATTCCTCATCAAGCACGAGGACGTCGGAATCAAGGGGGAGAGCCAGGAGTTCATCCCCCGATGGAGCGTCTATCGGTACCGGGGACGGTAACGGAAGTAGACGGACCGGCGACTCCAGTAGGGGAGCTGGTGGAAGCTTCGGAGAACTCCGGCACGGCTGCGTTACCGATGGGGAGTGTCTCTTCGAGCCCGAAGAGTGGTTCCTCGGTAGCGAGGAAGGTCGCTTCGGCGGCTTGGGTTGTTTCGGCGCCGACGGTAGCGACGATGGTGCCGACGATGATTTCTTCGGTACCGGAGTACTCGTCGTTCTCCTCGATACCGAGGACGTCGATGGCGACGGTCCCGCCTTCGGTACCGATGTCGCAGTCGACGGTTTCTTTGGTTTTTTTGAGGTTTTTGTCTTCTGCCTCTTTGGAGGAGGAGGAGACGGAGACAAGGACGCCTGAGCTGTGGCCCTAAATGAGGGCAAGTCAGGGGTTGCTGGGCGTGAGCGGCGTGTGGGCGGCAGCCCGCGCTCCCCAGAAGACGAAGGGCCCGGTTCCATACTGGCCGCAACGGGGCGGTCAACGGCCGAGAGAGCCCTGCTCCAAAGCAAACTGCGCAGACGGTCGGCCCTGTTTCGCCGAGTCTGGCGCGAAAAACTCAAACAATGGGGGCAGGAGTCTGTAATATGCCCCTCTCCCAAACAGCCCAGGCACAAAGAGTGTCCGTCGTTGAGGGCTAATTTGGCGTGGCAGCGAGAGCAGTGCTTGAATAGCGCTGTCTGCGCCATAGGCCGCAGAGGGAAAAACTCTCTAACTAACTATTAACAACTAGAACCTAGCTAACTAAACATTAATAACAATAATTTTCTTCTCACAGAACTTCTCCAATGACGGAGGAAGTCTCCCGCGAGGCGATCAGCGAAGCGGTCGAAGAAGAACTGAGGTAGGCGGGACCCCGAGCATGCGCGGTAGGACGGTGGGGGGAGGGGTTCCCGCCTAAAGATCCTAGCTACTAGAAGTTTCCCGAAGCGAGCTCGGCGCCGGCGCGAGCCCATATGTGTGATGCACAGAGACCACGAAGAAGAATTATTTGTTGCAAGAAGTTTGGAATCTGCTCAAAACCGAAGCCAGCATGTAACAGCGAAACTGAGAGCCTGGCTTTTTGTGCTGCAAGATTAAACACCAGCATAGCAAGATGAGGCGTGTGAGTCAAGTAAAAATCTGTGCATTAATTGCACAGCCCAACTGGGATCACAAGAAATGGGATGGAAATATCTGGAATTCTTCATGACATGAAAGCGGATGGAAGGGGAGGAAGAAGAGGTAACCAAGCCCATCCTTTGATCCAAAATATAACAAGGGGTCTACCCGGAGAGCCACATCCCCATAGTACCCGGGTTGTAAGAGATTTCACGTAAACCGAATTGCAAGCATTGTCCAGAGCAAACAAGCCCATATTTGGTTACACCAGTCCAGGAATATATTTTGGTTATAGACATTCTGGAAGGTCTGGAACCGCATTTGCCTAGTGGACTTTTGCTTTTTGTGTGAGGCTCATTGTTGTGGAAAAGGAAAAGAGGGAACCTCTGGAACTCCCTGCACCATACAAGGTGGTTAATGTTAAGCAGTACCACCTACCCATTGAGCATAAGGAGATTTCTGCTACCATTCAAGAATTGCTGGAGGCTGGCATAATCAGACTCACAGTGTCACCATATAATAGAATCAAAGGATCATGGAATAGTAGAGATGGAAGGGGCCTATAAGGCCATCAAGTCCAACCCCCTGCTCAATGCAGGAATCCACCTAAAAGCATACCTGTCAGATGGCTGTCTAGCTGCCTCTTGAAGGCCTCTACTGCAGGAGATCCCACTACCTCTCTAATTGTCCAATTTGGGCTGCCCGCAAATCAGGAACAAAAACATTGTATTTTGTTTGTTAAAAGGGACCTCAAAATAATCTTAATGAATGAAAACTCTGGCATGCTTCCAATTTTTAGGATCTGGAAATGTTGTAAAGAACAATGCCAGGAATACTGCCTCTGATTCCGTATTCATCTTAAACTTAAAAACAAAGATAGGTAAAATCACTTCAAGAACAGAATTTATATAGATTAAGGGATTATGAAAATCTGCAACCAATAGTACAAGAAACAACATAATACGAATTGGTTAATGTGGTACCAATTGAGTACCTTCATAAGGCAACCCAATATTGAAGAACAAGGATCTAGGTCCCTTACTCAGTTCAAAAGGTTGACAGCAGATTCTACAAACATGGAAAAGGGATTAATCTCCATGATTTATAATATTTTATTGAGTACAGATATGGGCTCTATGAACGATTCAAAAAGAGTATGGGAAAAGACTGGAATATTGACATTAAAGAGGAGAAATGTTCTTCACTTCCGATGCAATTCCCTTATAAGTTCACATTAGCTATGTTTCAAGAAACATCAATAAAAATAGCTCAGAAATGGTATCTCACCTCTTTGAGGATTTCTTTTATGTCCAGGAATATTTCTTCTAAATATTGGTGGGGATATGATATGGTGGGGTCTTTCCCACATATGTGGTGGGATTGCAAAAAGGTCTCAGATTTTTGGAACCAAGTCTTTTTGGAAATTTCAAACATAATGGCAAAAACTATAACCAAATCTCCAGAATTGGCGGTTCTAAACATATTCCATGAACAACACGAAGACCTATTAGTTAAGAAACTAGTGGGATATCTCTTAATAGCACCACGAGTGCTTATTGCCAGATATTGGAATGATTTACAAGGAATTTCAGCAACTTAATGGTACAATAAGGTATGGGAAGTAGAGCTAATAGAAAAATTGACTCAAAAGTTATGTATAGCAAAAGGACAAAAAAAATCAGATACTTTTGCCCCTAAGTGGGGGACTTTTATTACATAAATGAATAAAGACAGTAATACACATTTCGTTCAAAAAGCCTTCAATAATATTTGGTTTACTTAAGATATAAACATTGTTTAAATACAATGTCCATGTTTATATTTGCATTTGTAATATCCCCCTAAGATTTTATCTCTTATGACTACTTTTTGTACTAAATCTCCATATGTTCTTTGAATTACTGTGGAATATTGTTTTCTTTCTATTCCCCCCCTTTTTCCTCTTTCCTTTCTTTCTTTCTTTTCCCCCCTTTTTTCTATTTCTGCTTGTGTGGGTTTCCGCCCCATGTGAATTTCATGTATATCTTTAAAACATTTTAAAATAACAAAAACAACAAACAAAACAAAACAGCCAAAGCATTGGCATTGCTTTGGTCCCAAAATGGCATTGCTTCCCACTCCGTGGCACAAGAACCTGCAGTACCCTGATTAATATTAAGATATTCAGACCATTCAGCAGAGAACTGAAATTCAAATATCTTAACATAAAAAAGAGAAACACTGAGACCTGGAGGCCTAGGCAAATCATACAATCATAGAATAGTAGAGTTGGAAGGGGCCATTGAGGCCGTCGAGTCCAACCCTCTGCTCAATGCAAGAATCCACCTTAAAGCATTCCTGACAGATGGTTGTCCAGCTACATCTTGAATGCCTCCAGTGTGGGAGAACCCAGTACGTCCCTACGTTATTGGTTCCATTGTCGCACTACTCTAATAGAATGTTTTTCCTGATCTCCAGTCGGAATCTGGCTTCCTGTAACTTGAGCCCATTATTCCCTGTCCTGCACACTGGGATGATCGAGAAGAGATCCTGGCCCTCCTGTGTGTGACCACCTTTCAAGTACTTGAAGAGTAGGGTTGCACAAACCATCAGGGTGAATCCCTGGGTTGGCTAGAGGCGCCCCCAAGGCTGAAGCAAATTGGTACTGAAGCCTTGGGCGCCTCAGACCAGTTCAGAGCAGCGCTGGGCCCTCCCCCTTGTCCACCCAGGAAAGCCTACACAAGGCTGGCCATGAATACATTGGACTCACATCCCTCTACCTTCTCCTCCCCAGTCACCTCCCACCGTCGTAGTGCCCGTCTCTGAGACTTACCTGTAAATTGCATCCTCCTCCAAGAGAGCCGAGCTGCCATTTATAGTTAAGGCAACGGCGGCTCTGTTTTTACTATATCTATGACTGCAAACTAAGATAGGCATAAACAGGAATGGCCCTTTACGGCTGCTGCAGTTTGCGTCTATAGTAAAAAACAGAGCAGCCATGATCTTAACTATAAAACATGTCTGGACTCTGTGGGAAAAACAATTTACAGACAAGTTCCAGCAGCAGGGCACTGGGTTGGGATGGATGGATAAGGGGCTGCGAGCGGGAATGAGGATTTGGGAGCCCCATGGACACTCCCAGTCGGACTTGTAGCCAGCACCCAGTAACCTGCAAGGCTGAGTCACTTCGGGGGGGGATCTTGCTTCAGTGCTGAGGCACAGAGATGAGGTGGGTATCCCACGAGTCATACTGGGGCCATTTCATAGGCTCCAAAATGGCCTCTGAGGTGAACCAAGGGGGCTGTGCACAGCTCTAATGAAGAGTGCTATCATGTCTCCCCCTCAGTCGTCTCTTTTCAAGGCTAAATATGCCAAATTCTTTCAGTCCTTCTTATAGGGCTTTGTTTATAGAAACCCGATCATCCTTGTTGCCCTCCTCTGAACCCCCTCTAGTTTGTCCGCATTGTTCTTGAAGTATGATGCTCAAAACTGGACGCAGTACTCAAGATGAGGCCTAACAAGTGCAGAATAGAGGGGAACCAGTATCTCACGTGATCTGGAAGCTATATCTCTATTAATGCATCCCAAAACAGCATTTGCTTTCTTTGCAGCCACATCACACTGTTGGTTCCTATTCAGCTTATGATCTACAACAGCTCCAAAACCCTTCTCACTTGTAGTATTACTGAGCTAAGTATCCCCCATCTTGTAACTGTGCATTTAGTTTCTTTTTCCTAGGTGCAATTTTGCAGAGATGATCGACATCTAAATGACAAACAGTATGAGTAATTAAAACAGTACATATTGGTCCATAGAAGTAATAAAAGTGCAGGCTAAGTTTTATCTGAACCAAATAATAAAAATATCTTTAAAAACTAACAAAACAAAGAGAAACCAAAAAACAACCCCAAACAGAAAAAACCCAAATCCTCCCTTCTGCTGGAGACCACGATGCACTCCTTCACCCTACCACCTCCCTGTATTAAACTAGTTAAATACTTGGTTGAAACAGCAGTCCATATTAAAGTAATAACAGACTGCCTTAAAATAATAAGACCAGTATTTAAAGAAATCATCATTATCATCTGCCCATTAATCTCAAAACCTAGGTTAAATGCATTACTTGCATGCAACCTAAATTTTAATACTTATTAATGCAAATTATATAGTAAATAACAGAAAAATAGAAATTTAGAAAATACTTAAGAAGTGTTTAAAAGATATTTGAAAGTGCTTAGGAAGTATTTAAAATGCATAGAAATTTGTCAGGATATGTTACAAAAAGGTTAAAGAGGGTGGTGAAAGAAAGCGGCAAAAGGAAGAAAGCAAAAACAAAGGAGAGAAGTACTGAGAAAAGGACTAACCCTGGTGCAATACCCAGAAACTGTTATCAACATAAGAGAACACAACAGAAACAATATGGAGGCTAGCTGAAAACTATCTTCAGTTCTCAGGTTGCAGCATCAGAGACAGGGACCTGTTTGGTTTTAAGACCCATTAAGAATGATTCGGCTGAACATAAACTGCAGCTGCAGCCTAATCATTTGAATGCCAGGCTGAGGCCACTTAATCCATGGGAACACAGGCTCCTAAACCAAGAGGAGGAGGTAAGAATACAAGATTCCAGGGTCAGAAGAGAGGGGCAATGCAGGGGGAGGAGATGCTTCAAGAGACTGGCAGCCCTGAAGGTGACCCCATGGAAAGATCAACCTTGAGTATAAGACGTAATAGCCCACTTGAGAAGTGAAGCCCGTGGGAGTGTTGCAGCAACTCTTTTTCATGGTTCCTTAACCCAGGTGACTACCTAAAGTCTACGCAATCCTGTATTACACAAAAGCTCTTAGTCTGTTCTAATGGATGCATGAGGATCCTGCCTGGAGCTGAGGCAACGCCTATTTGATTGTAGTTTGCATAATAAAAGTAATTTACTAATAATATGACTTAACAGTTTGACTGCAAAGGAAACAAAGGCTAGATGTCTGACAGACGGGGTGTCAGACTGTAATATGTAAGCCTTGCTTATTGATTGGAGATACTGTGCTATAATTATCCATTGTCTATACTGTGTACATATATCATTTACAATAAATGGAAAAACACCAATAAAAAAAGCACAATAGCTCAACTAGCTCAGTTCCTGCATCTTTGGCAAGAGAAAGGGGTGTGTTCATTCCCCCCACCTTGCCTAGAAAGCTTTGCGTAAACCAGATCATTGATTCCCCCTTCCAAAAAATCTCTGAATAAACAAAAGCACTGATTCTTTTTATTATTGTGCAGAAACAATAAAGCCTAAAGGAGGGAAAACAGACCAGGAAAGCTTTTGCAGCAGTCTCAAACACAAAGTGGCAAACCTAACAGCTGAGATAACATTTCTACATTAAATGGAAATCATGACTTCGATTTCTGTAGCATTCTACTTAGCATTTTATTTTCAATAAGAAACCGATTGAAGTGAAGTCTTCCTGCAGCTTTCACCAAATACTCCACCCTGAATGAAGGTCAATGTGACAAGAGAATTTATCAAGTTACAGCATAACAAAATTGATACATTATACAAAGCCACCAAAGAAGAAACAGTTGCAGGGAGCTTGTTTTTTCTTTCGTTGCTAGAACCCATGGCCATTGCTGCCACCCTCACTCTGATCTCCTTTTCTTTAACTACTACATCCTCCTCTTCTTTACTCTCCCTGCTCCCTCCCTCCGCATTCTATACTACACCTCACCCTCTACACTGTACTTCCTTCCTTAAAGTGAGGCATTCTGGTTGATGTGGCTCAGGATATTGCTTGTTTTGTGGTAGCATAGGCAATCTTCATAGCATTTGAAGCATTTGGGCCTGGCCGATTCTCTGCAGAGCTAGCTGCATCAGTTGCTTTGTGTGGCCGGCGTGGCTCTCTCTCTTGAGCCCATCCACCCAATCAGTCTCTCGCTCTGAAAGAGTCCTCAGAGTTAGAAATTGGGTGGGCATGCAGGGTTTCTAAGTGGCATGGGTGGGTGAACAGCCAACATGAGTGAGGAACCAGAGAATCACAGTCTTCAAGGGGTTATTTTGTGGCATTCAAGGCGGGTGCCCTGTTTGTTCCCCTGCCAGAAAGAAATGGCCCTGTCTCAGTTTTGAGTTTTTTCCTCCTCCCTCCCTTTTCCTTTTGTCACGTCTTTTAGTATGTAAATCTGAGGGCATGGACCCTTAATATTAATCTTTTTAAGCCACTCTGGGAGCCTTTTTCAGCTGAAGAGGTGGGTAAAAATGCTGTAAATAAATAAATAAATAAATAAATGGCATTGTATATAGCAGCCTCAGCCCAATCTGGGGCCCTCCAGATTTTTTGGACTTCAGTTCCCATCAGCTCTAGCCAGCATAGCCAATGGGCAAGAATGCTGCCAGTTGTACTTCAAAACATCTGGAGGGCACCAGGTTTTTTTAAATTAATTTTTTATTGTGAATTTAGCAAAATAAGAAAACAATAGTGACAAAAAAGAACAACAAATGACATGCATAGAAATATAAATATTCCATCAAGTAAAACATTCTAAAAAAAAGAGGGAGACATTATGCATAAGTTTCAAGAAAAGCAGACCAGATATCCATATAGTTACCCATTCGTGAGTGGTGCCTATATACCACCTATTCAAATGTTGATAGCATTGTTAGGTTACTAGGTTGGGGAGGGCACCAGGTTTGGGAAGGCTGGTATATAGCAAGACTGATCACTGAAGTGACAATACAAAAATAAGGAAAAGGTAAAGTTTCAAGAATGTAGTCATAACTTTCAAATTTCAATGTCTGTGAAAGGCATGGTGCCCTTGCTGGTTTTGCTAGGATTTGAAACAAAAATCTCAAGGGAGTATATAAGGAATCCTTAAACAGGGTTGTGGTTTTGTTTAAAAGGTCAGAATTGTCAGTCTCTTCAGGGAGGAAAAGATTGGCAACGAAGTTGAACAGGAGTCTTGAAACGAAGCCCAATGAGGAGAGACTGGAAGAACTGGGCATGTTTAGCCTTGAGAAGAGAAGACCGAGGGGAGACATGATAGCACTCTTCCAGTACTTGAAAGCTTGTGAACCGCCCAGAGAGCTTCGATTATTGGGCAGTATATAAATGTAATAAATAAATAAATACAGAGGAGGACCAGGATATCTTCTTGATCATCCTAGAATGCAGGACACAGAACAATGGGCTCATGTTACAAGAAGCCAGATTCTGGCTGGAAATCAGGAAAAACTTCCTGACTTGTTAGGGCAGAACGACAGTGGAACCAATTACCTAGGGAGTAGTGGGCTCTCCCACCCTAGGGGCATTCAAGAGGCAGCTGAACAGCCATCTGTCAGGTATGCTTTAAGGTGGATGCCTGCATTGAGCAGGGGGTTGGACTCGATGGCCTTATAGGTCCCTTCCAACTCTACTATTCTATGATTCTATGAGATCTGCTTTAAAATTAGAGCTGTCCAAGCCTCGGGCCTCGTAGTTCCGAATCCGAGGCATGGAGGCCATTTTATGGTGGATCTACCATTTTATGGCGCATCCGCCAGTTCCTCACACAGTCCCAGGCCCCTGTACAATCTACAACTCCCAGCATGCAGTGCCTGGGAGGGCTGTACTTATTGGGACCCAGGAGCAGAGGGCAGGCCAGTCTGGTGCTGCCACTGCCTGCCCCTGGGGCGAATGCATCTGTCATCCCAGCGCCACTGCATCCTTCCCTGCTCGAGAGATTGCCAGCTTGCATGCTGGGAGTTGTAGAGTGTACAGGGGCCTGGGACTGTGCGAAGAAATGGCAGATCCGCCATAAAATTGCCTTGGATTCGGATCTCCAAAGCTTTCACAGCCCTATTTCAAATTCTTCATCACTGTGTCATGTCTAGTTTGGCCCTGACTAGGAAAGCTATTCAGGGCTCCACTTCTCAGTTGCAGAATTTTTGCTTTTGTAAGTTTTTGGACTGATCTGGTAAGTTGCTGCTCCTTGGTGTTTGCTATTTGTTCATATAACAGTCTACATGCATAGTGCTTATAAAAATATGAAGCTGCCTTATGCAGTTAAATCATTGGTCCATGTAAGCCAGCATTATATACAGGGGTGAGCCACCTTTCTGGTCCTGTGAGCCATATGCAGTGACAGGCAGGAGTTGCACGCATGCTCACACAAATACATTTACAGGCACACACATTTTTACCCCACCCACCCCATTACAGGATACAGGGATGGTAAGGTTTAAGCCTGAGATCAGCCAGGCTTTCAAAGGCTCCCCCTGCTGGAGTAGAGAGGGGAAGATCACACGTCTCCCATCCCACCCAAGAGCTGTGTGGCAGGCTGGGAGGATTGTAACCTACCTGGGAATGAGATCTCAGGGGGGAATTAATGCCCCACCCTCAATCAGGATTCTTGTGAGGGCAAGGTTAATGCTTCTCCTCCCTGGCAATTCTGATCATAGAATCATAGAAAAGTAGAGTTGGAAGGGGCCATTGAGGCCATCGAGTCCAACCCCCTGCTCAGTGCAGGAATCCACCTTAAAGCATCCCTGACAGATAGTTGTCCAGCTGCCGCTTGAATGCCTCTACTGTGGGAGAGCCCACAACTTCCCTAGGTCATGGGTTCCATTGTCATACTGCTCTAACAGACAGGAAGTTTTTCCTGATGTCCAGCCGGAATCTGGCTTCCTGTAACTTGAGTCCATTACTCTGCATCCTGAACACTGGGATGATAGAGACGAGATTCTGGATCTCCTCTGTGTGACAACCGTTCAAATATTTGAAGACTGCTATCATGTCTCCCCTCAGTCTTCTCTTCTCCAGGCTAAACATGCCCAGTTCTTTCAGCCTCTCCTCATAGGGCTTTTTTTTCCAGACCTCTGATCATTCTCGTTGCCCAGCTTGTCTGCATCCTTCTTGAAGTGTGGTGCCCAGAACTGGACACAATACTCAAGATGGGGCCTAACCAGTGCCGAATAGAGGGGAATCATACCTCGAGTGAAGGTTGCTGCTATTATTTATTTGCTGCTATTATTTATTTTATACTGGTGGTCTTTCCAACTGTGCACATGTAATAAAACTGCAACTATCATAAATAATTGACAGTACAACCCTATGCCTGTCTATTCAGAATGAAGTTCTATTAAGTTCAGTGGGACTTACTCCTAGGCAAGTGCGTATAGGACTGCAGCCCAAAGATATCAATCATAAAACTAAATTCAACTAACACAATACGACACAATCCTAAAACAGCAGGGAAACAGCAACCTGTCCCCTGGCACCAGCTGATAGCTGATCAGTGGGGAAAGTGTACAGGTTCCACAGTCAACACACAGCAAGCAGCTTGAGAACAGCATATGACCCCAGATTTATTCACATATGATCTACATTGGGACTCGTAACAGAAGAGCTTTTCCCATCACCTGCTACCTAACCATTTAACTGGAAACACCTTAGACTGAACCTATGGGTCTTTCCCCAAAGGTATCTAAACCCAAAAAGGTTACAAACTAAAATATGACACCAGGGATAAGGGAGACAATGAGCGTCATCAGATGAGCATTTTATCGCACACTTGCTACTACCCACTTATGGATGTTTGCACATCCTTTAGACGACAACATTCACCTCCCGCACACCTCCCACTTGTTTTTTCATCGTAAAATGGACCCTCTTAATCCACCTATTTTTTTTCATGGAATGTGCCACAATTTCCTGCTGTGTGCAGGAAAAGCAACATGATAAAAATGGCCCCTGAATGGGCCATGTGGTCATTGCTGCTTCCTCTTTCTCTCTCCGTGTGTAAAGAGATCTCGCTATTGTGGGACAGCAGCAGAAGGCCATAGCAATGATAGGGAAACTCAAAAAGCCACCTGCCTGAGGATGCTCAATGAAGGAAAACAGTGAGAAAATCTGCATTACAGTTACTTAGGGTGCAATCCTATGCATGTTTAGACAAAAAATGACCTACAACTCCCAGCATCCTTCCTGCCAGCCCTGCCGGTTGGGGCACGCTGGGAACTGGAGGACCCTTTCCTATCTAAAAATGCATAGGATTAAACATTTGAGCTGTTTCAGTAGCAATAAGAATTAAGGATCTTTGCCAAATGCTTCACAGAAAATTCACAGAAAAGGCGAATTTTCAGGAGGGATTTGAAAGACCTCCATAGTACTTGAATATTCAAGTTGTGATCAGCATCCTATTCCAAGGTAATTTCGCTCCCCCGTACAAGACTGAGGGCCATAGGCACTCGCTACAAAAATGGTTCCAAAAGGAGAGGCTAGAACTGGGCGATGCATCCCACAAACAAACCCCAATCCTACTCTCCAGAGCCAGAGAGAAAGGGTGGTATTCATCTGGGGTCCCCTCTACAAGGATTCGCTTTTGCGCCCGGTTAGGCGATTATGCGCATAATTGCTGAAGCGCATTTACACCTAATACCTCTGCATGAGAGGCGGCGAAGCGCATTAACGGATGACCAAAATGCGCTTTACAAGTAGTTAATGCGCAGAAGCGCTTGTTCACATAGTCAAAATGCGCTTTAACGGCCGGAGCAAAATAAAACTCGCGATTTAACGCGCATTCGATAATGCGCATAATCGGAGAGATAACGCGCCTCTACGCCCGATTTGCGCTCCGTTCTTGTAGAGGCAAAAAATTTTAAGCGCCTTGAAAGAGCTTTAAACCTCTCTTGTAGAGGCAGCCTGGAAGGAGGAGACACCAAGTCAGCTGCTTAGCACCAACTCAAGCCCCTGCTGCCTTCACCGGGAGGAGTAAGCCCTTTCCCACAGCAGGGTAGAAAGCCTTGCCCAGCCTCCACCTGAATTATTCCCGAGTTCAGGCAGAAACGTTGTGAGGTTAGAGACAAACAGAGACCAAGCCTAGAGCTATTTAGAAGCAAATTCTTCGGATGTTTCCTTGCTCTGGTGGGAAAATATTGGGGTGTGGCGGCGGGGGGGGGGCACCCACACGGCAACGCTTGCTGCTGGACGGACCTGTTCCCTTTACTCCCGACGTTCAGGGCTGGAGGCCGTTGCTAATGTGGCCAAAACCGCCCATCCACAGGCCCAGAAGCGCTCCGAGGTTGCCAGAAGGCCAGACGTGACTTAAAACAGAGAACAGGCAAGACAAAAAGCCTCCCAAAACACTCGAGGGCAGAACTGCCCACTTCCAACTTTCCTGCCTAAGGAGGGGCGCCAAAGCGCACGGGAAGGCGCCGCCTGGTCCGGGAGCCTTCGAGAGACGCCCCCCACCCCCCTCTTCACGCGAGACACGGATCCGCTCAGCCCGAGGAGGAGGAGGTGGGAGGGGGAGTAGGGAGCGTCTCTCGACCCTCCCACTCCCCTCCGAGGCAGCAGCAATCGGTTCCCGGGGACGCCGCCGCTGCCGCCGCCTGATCCGTGCCTGTGGAAGGCTCGCCAACGTATGGAAAGGCAGGGGGCCGCGTCGGGCTTTCGAGCGCGGCGGCGGCGGTGGCGGCGTCCTCGGGGCAAGAGAGACCCCCGCCCTGCCGCCGCCTCCCCGCGCCCCCTCTCCGGGCAGAGCAGCCGCCTAAAGGGCCGGGAGGCGGCACGAGCGCTTGGCAGGCCCCGCTAGGCGAGGAGGAGGAGGAGGAGGAGGCGCCACCTCGGGTGGCCTGGGGAGCCCCTGGGCGAGCTGCTGCCGCCGAAGCGGAGGAAACAAGGGAGACTCGGCCACCCTTCGCTCCGCCGAGTGAGGACGCCGCCGCCTCCTTCTCATCCCACCCGCGGGCTTCCCTCCCCCGAACCACCGGAGGCCAGATAGACCAGGCCTGCCTCCCTCCCTCCTTCTCCTCCTCCTCCTCACCCGAGGACGACGCGAGAACAGCTCGAGCGGATCCGCTGCGGAGGCGCCTGTCGCTCGCTCGCTGCTCCTCGGCGAACGCGTCAGGGTGCGGCTTCCAAGGGTCCGCAGGCCAATAAGCCCGGCAGTCATTGGAGGGCAGCTACGTCGGGACCAAGCGAGCTGCTCATTCGCCGGCTTCGCAGGAGGGGCGGGGCTGCTGCTGCTGTTCCCATAGGCTCCTAGAGAAGCAGCCGAAGAGCGACGCGGCTCCGCCCCCTTTGGAGACGGGGGTTCGTTGGAGACGCGCAGGGCCTTTTCCGCCCAGGGAGGGCGTGGCCCCCGCAGCCTTCCTCCTCATCACCACAACCCTCGGCCCTCCGCCCACCGGGAGCTGTAGGAAGAGGCGCAGCAGCAGCAGCGCCTTGCGGGTTTATGAGAAGCGCTTGAAAGGGGAACTTCCTCTCTCCCCTCGCAGTGGCCTCCGCCCCGCCACAGACCGAGGGTTGCAAGGGAGGCCGCGAGCTCCGCAGCCGGCAGGGGCGCCAGGAGAACCAGCGTGTCCGCCGGGAACAACGGCAGCAGCTCCTGGAAGGGGCGACGAGGTTGTCTTTTGTCCTGAGGGGCTTGGCTGGAATCAAGGCCAGCAGCCCCTGAGTTACCCCTGAGGCAAGGAAGGCAAGACCCGGGAAGGGCCAGAGGCCTGGCAAAGGAATCCCTAGAGGGCAGGACACAAGACCTACTGCTCTGCTCTGCTGTGTGTGATTCCCTCCTTAGATGTTGCTTGAGATGTTTGTTTCACTAGGGCTGTAACTACACTGACTGACAGGGAGAGAAGATGAGGACCAACAGCAATGACGGACCAGAAGAGATGGAAATGATGGTCTCTGGAATGTTGATGACAAAACTAGCAGCCCAAAAAGGTTTTGAACAAACTTCCTTCAGGGGTAGACTTACACATGCAAATCCTGGAAACACTTGGCTTATTATGTTAATACATTGAATGCTTCTTCCTCACTTGAAAACAAGTGATGATCTTTTCTTTTTTTAAAACTTTTTTTAAGTTGAAAAGAGTTCCAGAGAAGGAAACAGAACAGGTGTGAACAGGAATAGGCTTTCCCCAAACTTGATCTTTAGGAGAATATTGTTCAGCAGAGGCTGAACGGCCCCTTATCAGGGACGGTATAATAGATTTTCTGCATTGGTAGAGGGGTTGTATGAGACAACTTTTGAGGTGCTTTCCAAGTCTATGATCTTCCAACTGGCCCATTATTCCGTGTCCTGCACTCTGGGATGATCGAGAAGAGATCCTGGCCTTTCTCTGTGTGACGTTTTAAGTACTTGAAGAGTGCTATCATGTCTCCCCTCAGTCTGCTTTGGAGTTTGTTTCTGTCTTCCAGGGTATTAGCTATCCCACCCAATTTTGTGCCATTTGCAAATTTAATAAGCATTCCCTGCACCTCCTCATCCAAGTCATTAATAGAAATGTTGAAGACCACTGGGCCCAGGACTGAGCCCTGTGGTACCCTGTTTGTTACCTCCCCCCAAATTGAGAGGGTACCATTGATAAGCTCTCTTTTGAGTACGATCCACTTAATAGTTGTTCCATCTAGTCCACTTTTAGCTAGTTTGGTAATGAGAATGTCACAGGGCTAGTTGAAAGCTTTGCTGAAGTCAAGATATATTATGTCCACAGCATTCCTACAGTCCACAAGATTAATCTGGCAGGATTTGTTTCTGACAAATCCATGTTAGCTTCTAGGAATCACTACATTGTTTTCAAGCTACTTACAAACTGACTACTTTATAATCTCCTCCATTTTTTTCCCCAGAGATTGATGGTCTAACTGGTCTGTAGTTCGCAGGTTCCTCATTTTTACCCTTTTTGAAAATAGGCACAACATTAGCCCTCCTCCAGTTTTCCGACACTTTACCTGTCCCTCATGATTTCTCAGAGATAATGGTTCTGGGAGTTCTTTTGCCACTTCCTTTATTACTCTATGATGCAGTTCATCGGCCCTTGGAGATTGAACTCATTCAAAGTTGTCAGGCGTTCCTTGACCAATTGTTTATCAATCTTAAACTGTAATCCTGCCCCTTCAGCTTATACGTCAGGTTTGCCGGGGGATCATAGACCCTCTTTAGGGAGAAGACTGAGCAAAGTAGGAATTGAGAACCTCAGCTTTTTCTTTGTCATATGTTAGCAATTTGCCGTCCTCATTGGGTAGTTGAACCACCATTTTTTCCCTCTCTTTTTTACTATGGAAATACCTGAAGAAAGCTTTTTTGTTGCTTTCGGCATCCCTTGTTAGCCTCAGCTCCTTCTCAGCTTTAGCTTTCCTGATACCATTCCTGCACTTCTGTGCTTCCTGTCTGTGCTCTCCTTTTGTAGCCTGGCCTTCCTTCCACTTCCTATAGATGTCCCTTTTTGTTTTCAAGTCATCTTTAAGCTTTTTGTGGTTTCTTCTGTTGTCTTCTATCTTTTTTCCTTGTTGGAATTGTTTGCAATTATGCCTTAACATTTCCTGTTTTAGAAACTCCCATCCATCTTGGATTCCTTGGGACCATGCTTATCATCATCCTGAGTTTATTAAAATTGGCTTTCCTAAAATCCAGAGTACACATATGGCTACAGTTAACATTGGCTTCCTTTAAAATCAAGAACTAAAGTATTTATTTATTTACTTAAAACATTATCTTGGCCACCTTCCAGGACAGAAGCCCTCACAAGTCATCTTACAAGAATAAAATACATAATATAGTAAAAGCAATAAATATTAAAACATTAAAAGCAAGAAAACAGCAATTAAAACAATAAAACCAACAATAAAACTACCAGGAACAACAACAGCAGCAATAATAACAATAACAGCAAAAAGAAAAATCATTCATCATGAGAAGGCCATGGTAAAATAAAATGTTTTTAAGGCCTTCTTGAAAACCTGCAAGGAAGGTGCATGGTGGACCTCCAACAGAAGTTTGTTCCCGTGGTTTGGGGCTACCACAGAGAAGGGCCTTTCCTGAATGGACACCCACCTAATTGCCCTCATAGGTGGGCAAATGAGAAGGGCCTCTCTTTCTGATCTTAAAGTGCAGGCAGGCTGATATGGGTGAAGGCGGTCCTTCAGGTAACTTGATCCCAATCCATTTAGGGCTTTAAAGGTCAAACCAGCACTTTGAATTGGGGTCAGAACGCACACAGGTAACCAGTGCACCTGCCGCAGTATAGGCATGTGATCAAATCGCCTTGCTCCCACCAATACTTGGGTGGCCGCATTCTGCACCAGCTGAAGCTTCTGAACCATTTTCAAAGGCAGCCCCATGTACAGCGTATTACAGTAGTCCAGCCCAGACGTGACTAGTGCATGGATAACTGAGGCCAGGTCTATCCTCTCCAGATAGGGTCACATCTGGTGTACCAGCCTAAACTGGTAGAATGCACTCCTGGACACTGCAGCTACCTGGGCTTCCCAGTTAGCTCAGAGTCCAGGAGGACTCCCAAATTGTGTACTTGGTCTTTTAGGGGGAATGCAACCTCATCTAAGACCAGTTGTAAACCTCCACCCGAATTAGTTGGTTTCCCAACCCACAGTACCTCCGTCTTGTCTGGATTAAGTTTCATGAACTAGGAGCTTTACCATGTAATATTACACTCACAAGATTGATTGATTGATTGACTGATTGACTGATTTTATTATGGTCATAGACCAGTCAAACAGTCAGCACAAAAGCATGTCAATAAAATATAGAATACATAAAAACATAATAAAAGCCAATGAACAAAACACAATACATAAAACTCATGACTCATTCAGAGAAGTCTGGAACTGAAATTAAATGATTGTGATTCTGTAGTACCAAATAATCTAAATTTCCGTTGATTAATTGTAGACACACAAAAACTTGCCACTTTTGAAGTGATCTTGGGTATTATCTAAAAGTAGAATCATAGACTAGTAGAGTTGGAAGGGGCTTATAAGGCCATTGAGTCCAACCCCCTGCTCAATGCAGGAATCTACCTTAAAGCAGGGGTGTGCACTCCCGAAATTATCGTATCATATCGTTATCGTAAATCACTTAAAAAAAATTCGGATCGGATTATATCATAGGTTAATCATATCGTCTTCATGATAATTATTGGAAATCTGATATTTAATTTGGAGCCCTATTTTGCCCTATAGAGCTGATTTTTAAAGAAAAAAATGCCTATAATTTCTGTATTTTCAAAGTTACAGGCTTGAAACTTGGTCACAATGCTTATGGGGTATGCCTAAGTATGTGTATGAAATTTGAGATAGATCCCTCCAACCCTTGATTTTATATAAATTTATTAAAGAGCATTTAAGTTCTGACAGGTCAGAATGACAGCTTGCCATGTGCATTCATTCAGACCTGTCAAAGAGTTGCACGGTCTTAAAAACATTCATATAAAATACAGGGGTGGAGGGATTGATCTGAAATTTGGCACATATGTGTAGCAACATGTGCTAGACCTGTGTATGAAATTTGAGATCGATCCCTCCAACCCTCGATTTTATATGAATTTATTCAAGTTTGTGCAACTTTAGTGACGCAGCTGGTTGACCGGGCCTCTGTGCTGTCATCTTATTGTCTGCTTTTTTTCCCATATGCTAGCATTGGGGGAAACGCATGCATAACTTTTTTATTTGAAATGATAATGACAAGAAATTTGGGGAGCCAGGACTAGCAAGATCCAATCTGCAATGTCCAAAAAGTTTCATGCCTCTATCTTTTCAAATTAAAAAGTTATTGGGGGTCTCCCAAAAGCCTCACCCCCGCTGTAACTTCTTCATTTTTAAATTTTAAATTCCATTTTGAAGATGGGATTTGGCTGGTCAGTTGTGGAAAAAAATCAGAGCAATTGCTCAAACCCTCAATTTTCTATGAATTTTTTTTAAAGATGATGCTCGTTCTGAAAGCTGAGGCTTTCTGATCCTTTAGTTTCAAGCCTGTAACTTTGAAAATACAGAAGTTACAGGTTTATTTATATGTCGGTCCGGTAATCCAAAAAAATCCAATATAATCGGGCTGAAAATTTTCGGATTAGGTATTTATAGGATGTTTTTCTATTGTATCGTTATCGTTAATCGGATGTCCGATAACGACCTTATCGTATCATTATCAGACATTTTAACGATACGATACACATCCCTACCTTAAAGCATCCCTGACAGATGGTTGTCCAGCTGCCTCTTGAAGGCCTCTAATGTGGAAGAGCCCACGGCCACCCTAAGTAGAACTGCTAGATGTTGTTCTTCCATTCTCCCCAAGAACCATTGCAAAATAGCGGTCTAATTATGTGCTGCAAATCCTGATAGAAATTACTATGTAGCAAAATGTGCCCTACCATTTCCTGACTCACAGGGGCAAACCCATTCCTGACATACTTTCCTTCTAAACCTTCCATCCAATAAAACGGAAGGTAATACATTGTATCATCATCATCATCATTATTATTATTGTTAAATAAATATACTTGGTGTCACCAAGCAAATAAAAGCATTAAATGCAGTTAGAACTGAAATTATTCAATTCGGAGCTCTGGATGTGATTGCATCCCTCGTTTTAATAGCAGTAGCTAAAATTTTTGCAGTTTTTGCTGTAACCAATCTATTATAATCCTCGAGGAGGAAGTTCACATAATAATCAGTTGGACGCCCTGGATATGGCAGTAGTAAGGGGGTAATTAACTCTTCACAAGTATGTCTATACAAAGGACAAAATAGCAGCACATGGGCAACGGTTTCAATATTTCCGTCTCTACAAACACAGACCTGATTTTGATATGGAATTCTCTTATAACAGTCTTTGAGTATTGCCGAAGGAAGTACATTAAAACGTGCTTTTGAGAAAGCCGTTCTATGTTTAGGGTATGTAAGATGCTGTAAGTAGACTGGTGTCTTATCTGAGGAACTGAATGTAGACTGTTTGAGGTAAGGGCACAGTTTCCTCATTATGGACAAGCTATTTTGTAGTCCGATGTCTGATAAACGCTGTTTCAATACTTGCCAAGGTAAAAGCTTTCCTGAATTTTGGGACGTTCAGCTCAGACAGATAATTTGCAGGCAAAAATGGCCTTTTATTGTTTTTATAATCAGAATGGTTTGGAGCTCCACATCCCAGATATGATGGCTTATTTGGCCAAAATAACCCACTCTGAGTGGCTCATTTAAGTCATCATGGGTTATTGTATTGTGTGGCAGTCACAGTGGGTTGGTTGGGCGCTTACAGATTCGCTTGGCAAGAGCTGTCAAAACTGCTGCCACTGCTCTTACCCATAGAGCAGACCTCTGTTTCCATGATCTGCTTAGCAACTGATTGCGCTCGCAGCCCGACCCGACCCTAACCCTTCCCCCAACAGTGTGCCCTGCTGTCTCCACAAGTGTCAAACACCAACGTGGTTGAATGGCAACAGCTGCACAGGGTTGTCATTTTGCCTGGTGTGCATTCTTGCCAGGGGATGCTGTGTATTACATTTTATCCTGCTCCTGAAAACGTCCATGGAGTTATAGGCATCAACCCCCCCCCCCCCGCCCTTTTTGCTGAAAAGATGCTTTTGTTTGCATGTGCATCTCTGCTAGGGGAGGCTGTGGATGAGGTTTGGTCCTGATCCTGCAAGCTTGCATGGGTTTACTTGTGCCACCCCCTTTTGATGCACCCTTAGTTTTTGATCCTTTGTGTGTAACTTTTATGAACTACACAGAGAGCTTTGGCTATTCGGCAGTATAGAAATGCAATAAATACATAAATGCGTGGGGTTTGATGGTGTATTGGGTGCCTCCCGACTAGGGAAGGCTATGTATGAAATTTGGTCCCATTCCTACATACTTCCAGCCCTTTAGAGCCACCACTTCCGTTGTTGGGGAGATGCTGGAATCACTGAATTAACCTCTGCCCTCTCATTGGAATATTGTGGACCGTTAAAACAGGTTGCTGAAATGTTGTCAATGGCTGAAACATGCCACTGCAGGAGTGGGAAAGACTGCAGCAGGACTGGTGGTGGTGGTGGGATGATCAGATTACGCACAGTAGCTTATTTGTCTGATTGTGTGGGGGATAACAGTAGTGTATTTTCAAAATAAGCTACTGTGAGTGTAGCTTATAAACCCGTCACGGCTTAAAATGACATCCGAACTTGACTCAAGAGTTGATGAGTTGCAACGTGCTCCTGCTGCTCTAAACCTGTAGAGAAATGGGAAGCACAACTACTCTCACCCATTTTCCCCACTGGACCTTTTCTTTGCACTCCTAGTTGCTGTAGTGAGGATTCTAGACATGCTTCAGGTTGAGGTTCCTCGCCTGCATGCTATGTTGAGCAGGATTCTTATTTTTCTCCAACAACAGGTAAGGCAGGTAGGCATGTGAGAGGCATGGGTCAGGATGTCTCGCAGCTGCAGCCTTGCTCAGTGCTTCTCTATACACGCACGGAATTGCACTGCACATCATTGCAGTCAGCTCTACCTATCTAATGGCTGGTGGTAAGATGAATTATGAGATTGTGAGCCTATCCACATTGCCCTTAAAACGACTTATATTCTGTTTAAAAACATGGGTTTTAAGTCGTTTCATTACGTGGTAGGACACACTGAGCAGTACTTACGTTTCATAGTGACTGCTTCCTCCGTGTTCACTGGTGTCACACAGGGTTAATTCTGGGTCTCTTCTACTTTTGTTTTTGTTTTGCAGGCTGCTTGACCCACCCACTTCTGTCTCCCTAACTCAAGCAGCCTGCAAAACACAGAACTAACCCTGTGTGACACCAGTGAACGCTTTGAGAACGGAGGAAGCAGTCGCTATGAAACGTAAGTACTGCTCAATGTGTCCTACCATGTAATGAAACAATTTTTAAAAAACACATTTTTAAACAGAATATAAGTCGTTTTAAGGGAAATGTAGATAGGCTCTGTATGAAAGTAAACAACCCGAATTCTAAAAATATGTATGTAAAATGTAAGGCCTGAATTGGTCTGACATCTATATACCTGTGGATGTTACTATTGATTTTAGTTAGCAACTCTTTGTCAGCCACTGTTGCAGGATGGAACGCTATAAAAGTTGTTTATCCAACCTTTTTTTGTTTTGGGTGCACTGAAAGTTCATTTTCATTGCTCTGTTGGTGAGGTGGAAAATGCTAAGAAGTAGTTCCTCATAAAGAAACCATTTCACTTGTAATGGCATATAGAAATAGTCTATTTCTGCCTGCCCTTGCAAACCTAAGTTTGGAATGTAATGCAGGACGGAAGACAAGAGAAAGCAATTAGCGAGATTGTAACAAAGGGTGAATAAGATCTCATTAATTTTGTCTTAAAACTGGATAATCTGGAGCAGTTTATTTGTGAATGAGCAGATTTTAGGTTGATTCAATGGTTTTCATAATTTAAAGCATTTTCTTGAATGACATAATTTGGTTTTGATGCTTATGAAAGGTTTGTCTAGCACCATCAGAGCAGGGAACATGAGAAGCCTATTTCATAATCCTAGTTTTCTTTTCTTTTTATTCATGTTCAGGCCCTGGTCTCCAGCCTCTAGAGCTAAAATAATTACCTGCATCCTCATTTTTTCAGTTTTACATCTATCTATGCCAGTCTTGATAGTGAGAAATTGGCTGGGTGGGGCTTGCTCAGATGCAGCACAGGCGGATGATAGCAGCAGCTGCAACAGCAATCACAGAGCTTCTGCCAGGCAGCATTTACTGCAGTCTGTTACCTGCCACTTTCTTCATATCTTGCACGATTTCTCAGCAGCAAGCTGAGTCTACACAGGGTCTACACAGGAGCTTGTTTAAAGAGCAGCTGTCTAAAAAAATTAATCATGGCAGTAGTACTTCTTTCCTCTGCATCTGGACCCCTTCTGGCATTTTGAATCTTGCATTGTTGCTTTGTAGGGTTGCTATTCTTGCGCCTGCTCCCTCTCTCTCTTCCCTCTTTTTTTTAACCACAAATTAAAAAAACATTCACCGTCAAGTCTTTGCTGCATCACTAACTATCGTTATGCTACACACTAGAATACAGCCTGCTTCTCGGCTCTGCTGAAGATGCAGCAGCATGGATGGTGCTCTTGTGACGACCTCTGCTGATTCTGTTAGGCACTGCGGATAGGCATGCTGAGTAATCCTGCTGTAAATGGGCGAGGATGCAGACACACGGACAATTAACCACGGTTTTCTTCGAGACCACAGCTATGTGACTGAAGGTAATACAGATTAATTCATCTTCTGCTTTTGAATACTAGTGCGTTCTATGCAAAACATGTATCATCCTGTTTGGATAAGTCATATATAATGAAAAGTAATCCATTATGTAGCAGATGTAAACAAATCTCTTTGCTTTTGCTGAAATTAAAGGCAATCTTGCCAGCAAAAAGCTGAAATAAATGGATAATTTTGATAGCTTGTTGAGAAGAATGTAAGGAGCTGACACTGCATGACTAGGAGATAAGAGATCATTGGATTTGCTAGCTTGGCCTTCAAGATTACATTTATACCTTGAACTAGATCTAAAAGATGATTTTTGCTTCCTGAGCTTCTGTCTTGTATCTTTCTGCCTGAAATGTTATATTAAAGGTAACATTTCAGTTAGTATCATGGATGTTAAGAAATCTACAATGAGCAAATATATATTTATGGCAAGCAAGGCTTGTGTTTACAGTATATGTAGCTTCGTAATATATTACTGGAGGGGGGTTTCAAATAGTCATGAGTAAAATGCATAACAACTTCAATCAGCCTTTCTGCATGATCAGGTGATGAACTTCCCATGTATGTAGTTCTGTGTTACATAATGTAATCTAAAAAGAATCTTGCAGAACCTAAAGATTAACAACTTTGTTTTGGCATAAACTTTCATGGCAACGACTGTCCCTTCGAAACCGTTACAATGAATTCTATTACTGTAACATCTTGGTGATGCATGCTCTTGTCCAGCTATGATGCCATTATATTACGGTATTACATTGCCTTCAGAAATTTCATTAATTAGCCCTTGATTAATTATTGATGATCTGCATTTTTCTAGAGGGCAGAAACAGCAGGATTACTAGAATTACAAAGCCAATGGGGGGGGGGGGAATTCCAGTCATGTGCTTGATTTTAAGGAGTAATATGAAAAAAAAATCATTTTTACAGTATCTCCTCCAAGGCTTTCTCCTTTCATGTTCCATTTTGTTGCTTGAATTCTTGTGTCTGTGTGCTTTTAATCCTCTGTTAAGGTCAACTTTTGTTTCATATTAAGTTTTATGTTAAATACAAATATTTTTAAAGCAGTTGGTCAGGTCATTTTTGGGGGAGTATCAATAATGGCAACAATATGCAGCATAACTACTGCACTGTGCTGTATTTGATATGCAGTCTTATGCATGTGGGAAGCTGTAACTTAAATTTTAAAAATTTCAAGAGTCCATGATAGCACTTGGTGTCCTCAGTAATCATCACCTGGGAAGAGATAATAGCTTGCCCAGTTGGAATACGTTTTTTAAACATTAACAATGTATTTCCCCCAGGTAATCAATATTGTTGATTCTAGTTTTTAATTTTGCTGAGCATACTGCTTATTCAAGTTTTCATGGCGACTCCCATTTGAGCTGCATTTATATTTGAAGTTTAGTCCCCTTCCTACAAGGATGCCCTTAAATGATGTGGCATTGGAGAAGTGTGACCACAAATGAGCAATTCTTTTCTCTTGTTAGCAGGCATTAAGCTTCATCTTCATTCATTTCAGTTTCATATTAATGTAAGTGTTCACAGAAACAGCCCACATACTTTGAAGAGGGGAGGGGATTGTGCCCATTGGCCACACCCTCCAACCACCAACGTGTACACTGGCCATCCATTTGGCCGGTATGTGAAAGGGCTCTATGCATGTACCGATGTATACTTATAGAAATTATCTACATTTGATGAAATCCTGGCTCAGTTGGTTTGCAACTGCATTGATAAACACACGTGTGCTAAATCTGTGGCTGTCCATGGACATGGCCACCAGATACAACAGTGGCATCGGAGAGCAGGGCTAGCCTACACAGCCCTGTAAGCCCTCTATAACATGTTTCTTGAACCCACCTTATAAACAGATGAACGTAAGAGGTTAAAATGGGAATGATTTATATGTCTCAAAGTTGTTCCCACTTGAATATACATGGTTAAGCTCTCTATTGGCAATTTCTGTCTTGTTTGATTTGCTTGCATCCCTGCACAGAAACTTAATAGTCCCAAGGCCAGACCAGGATTTATTTACCCGAAGAGTGCAAAAGCTTTGTGAATATCTTTTTTATATATATGACAGAAGTGTCTCAGAAAAGTGAGACTTACAAAATTCCAGTGGTGGTGGGGGGCTGCGTGATGACATCATCAATATAGCTGCTGTGCTATTATGTAGTTGCCACATTTAAATATGCATAACTTTTCAGCCGTTTATGCTACAGAGATTAATCTTTTTCTGAAATGTTTCAAATTTAATGACAAATACTTTTTGTAATTACACATTTTTGTTAACTCCATTAGTTTTTGAGATAATTTCATTTGAACATATAAAATCAGTGTTCACATTGATTATGTGTGACGTTTAACCATGATTTACTCAAAAACTATACGACTTTCGAAAGAATACTCAAGAACAAAAAAGTTGCAGCTTTTAATGAGGATTAAGAAAATGTATAATAACATGGAGTTTACCCCAGTGCTTAGGGAATTATGAGTGATATCTCATTATATGTCCACTTTCTCAGGATTGTATGATTTTACAGTTTATCATACAGGGCTTTCATTTCAAAAGTATCCACCCTAAATATCTCTCGATCTGATGCACAGATCATTTTGTACATGTTCAACTGTGAATTTTACAGTTGAACATGTTCAAATGTTCTTTACAAAATTTCAAACAGGATGAGTATGATGATATATAAAAAAAGACAATTTATTAGGTTGAATTGTTTTTAACAAATGTTTTTAAAATCTTCAGCAAAAATTTACAATTTACAAAATAAAAACTATGTTCTGTGAGAAGGGTTAACAAATAAATTTCATCGGATATCTTCTTCACTTTCGTTGGAACTGCTATCATCACGGTCAAAATCACTTTCTTCGTCTTCTTTTTCACTGTCCTCTTCTGTGGCTATTTCAAGATTTTCTGGGGGTGTTGGACCATCGCACCATTTAATGTGATACCTGCCATTTTCCAAGTGCCAGCCGTGTTCAGTAGGATCAAGCCCGTCGTCAGGTTTTCTACAATCCTGAAACTTCTCAACCTAGGAACCGAATCACCAGAAGTCATATAAGCAATTTCTCAAGGCAGTCTAGGCATAAAGTGCTCTAGGAACTCATTCTCTAGGGTAGCAGTTGACATGGCACTAGAGTAGACTGTAAATGGTGATGCTGCTTCAAGGTTCACAGGCATCACGGCATTTGCAAACTCAGAATCTGCTAGAGCCCGATGGATGATCACAAGGTCATTGAAAAGTGAGATAGTGAGCAGCTGACTTGAAAGAAGTGGAATTACAAAAGCTCCACATTCGAAGTATGATTTGCAACAAGGACGCGTTGAAAAAGATCACAGAAACATTGAAAAAATAATTTCAACCCTGAATAGTTTTTCAAACCCATTTCAAGAATTGCATCCTCAGGCACCTCTAAGGAACATTTCAACTAGACAGACAATCAATGAGGAAGTCACACTGGATCTTCTTTCATTTTCTTCTAAAGGGCAAGAAGCTGCTGAAAAGTTCAAAAAAATGTGCATGCAAGATCCAAAGAATGTTGAAAAGCCCATACCCTGAAATTTGGTAGCAATTCAGTGTCATGGCTGTGGAAACGAACAGATTGTAGAAAACCTGACAACGCGCTTGATCCTACTGAATGAGAGATGTTTAGGGTGGATACTTTTGAAATGAAAGCCCTGTATGATAAACTGTCAAATCATACAATCCTGAGAAAGTGGATGTATAATGGGATATCACTCATAATTCCCTAAGTGTTGGGGTAAAGCCCATGTTATTATACATTTTCTTAATCCTCATTAAACAATGCAACTTTTTTGTTTTTGAGTATTCTTTCGAAAGTCGTATAGTTTTTGAGTAAATCATGGTTAAATGTCACACATAACCAATGTGATCACTGATTTTATACGCTGAAATGAAATTATCTCAAAAACTAATGGAGTTAACGAAACATGTGTAATTACAAAAAGTATTTGTCATTAAATTTGAAACATTTCAGGAAAAAAATCATCTCTGTAGCATAAACGGATGAGAAGTTATGCATATTTAAATGTGACAACTACATAATAGTGCGGCAGCCATATTGATGAGGTCATCACGCACCCCCCCCCACCACTGGAATTTTGTAAGACTCACTTTTCTGAGACACTTCTGTCATATATAAACAAAAAAAATCACTCTTCAGGTAAATAAATCCTGGTCTGGCTCTGGGACTATAAATCGTCCTGAAGTTTTCTTTTGGTGGCACGCATAAGAACTGGTTCATATGGAAAAGAAAAAGAAACATGTGAGGGGGGCATTTGCCTTTAGACACTAGTGTTGGGTTTTTCTCTCTTTCTCTCTTTTCTTCACTTACATAACTAACCTGAAGATAAATGCTATCCAGAGAGTTATAGATTAAAAGTTTGCTTGGTGTACAAATACAGATTAACTGATTTAATTGGACTCTTAGGGCCTGTCTTGCTGCGGAAGTGCTCTGGGAATTATTTCTGTGCAGGCACAAACATTTAACATGTTATATCATAATGTAAATACATGTGTGTATTATTCAAGGAAGGTTGTAGTTTTCTGCAGACTATTCCAACTGTATGCTTTCTATGTTGTGACTTTCTAGGGATTATTTAATTTATTTTTTCAGTCCAAAAAGGGACTCCCGGAGATGTTTACAAAGCACAACAAACAAACAAACAAACAAACACACACACCACACAGAAATAAAACAGCAGTGTTTACCAGATAACAATGGGGATTAAAAAATAACAAGTCATAGATCACAAATGCCTTGCTAATTAAACAGTTCTTCACATAGCACCAAAAGGACATCAGACTGTGCTAGGTTAGCTTCCCTGCAAAGACCATTCCAAAGCTGTGGATGTGCTGAACCAGTGCCTGGCTGCGACAATGGACTGGATGAGGGCTAATAAACTGAAACTCAATCCAGACAAGACTGAGACGCTGTTAGTGGGTGGTTCCGCTGACCGGATGGAGGGTGTTCAACCTGTTCTGGATGGGGTTGCACTCCCCTTGAAGGAGCGGGTTCGTAGCTTGGGGGTTCTCCTAGGACCATCTTTGTCACTTGAGGCGCAGGTGGCCTCAGTGGCACGGAGTGCCTTCTACCAACTTTGGTTGGTGGCCCAGCTACGTCCCTATCTGGACAGGGATAACCTGGCTTCAGTTGTCCATGCTCTGGTAACCTCCAAGTTAGATTACTGCAATGCACTCTACGTGGGGCTGCCTTTGAAGGTGGTTCGGAAGCTGCAGCTTGTGCAAAATGCAGCGGCCAGATTGATAACCGGAACCAGTAGGTTCGAACATATAAGACCTACTCTGGCCCGCTTGCATTGGCTGCCTGTATGTTTCCGAGCCCGATTCAAGGTGCTGGTTTTAATCTATAAAGCCTTACATGGCTTGGGACCACAATACCTGATGGAACACCTTTCCCGACATGAACCTACCTGAACACTACGTTCAACATCTAAGGCCCTCCTCCAAGTGCCTCCTCCGAGGGAAGCTTGGAGGTTGGCAACAAGAGAGAGGGCCTTCTCTATGGTGGCCCCCCAATTGTGGAACGATCTCCCTGACGAGGCCCGCCTGGCGCCAACATTGTTATCTTGGTACCAGGTCAAGACATTCTTGACCTGGCGCCAAGAGACGAGGCTCACCTGGCGCCAACATTGTTTTGGCGCCAGGTCAAGACTTTCCTCTTCTCTCAGGCATTTGGCAATATCTGAGGAGCCTGGGTTTGTTTTGTTTTGTTTTTGTAGCTTTTTGAAGTGTTGTAGTGGTTTTTAAATGTACAGATTGTGTGTATGTTGTATGTTTTTGCTGTTTTAATTTTTGTATATTGTTTTTAATTGTTTTTAATCCTATGTAAACCGCCCAGAGAGCTTCGGCTATGGGGCGGTATACAAATGTAATAAATAAATAAATAAATAAAGCTGAGGTTCCATTACAGAAAAGAATATAACCCTAGTCACCTCCATTGTATCATCCAAACGTGGGGGAACCCAGAGAAAGTATTCTAACAAGGAGTCAATCTACAAGGAAACCAGATCCTAGGCAGTTTTGTTTAAATATGGATTTTCATGAAATCAAGTTAGCTCCTCACAGGGCAACAAAGATGATACTGGGACTTGAGGACATGCCTTATGAGGACAGGCTGAAGGACCTTAGGATGTTTGACCTGGAGAAAAGAAGACTGAGGGGAGACATGTCAGCAGGGAAGTTGGTCAAGAACTCACGTTTTTGAATGTTTAAATCTTTCTAAACTGCCAAGAAAACAGTTTATAAATGTTATAAATGAAATCTCTATTGCAGGCCATTTAAATTTAGTGGGCAGTATAACAACAAAGTCAATCATTGTAAGATAAAGTAAAATAAAATACCATTCTCTTTTGAACTGTAACAATTTTTCTATAAAGCACAACTTATAACAATCTTTTGAAATGTATCATTAGCAACTATTGGAATCACTTCTAAATAAATGAACTCTGGGTACTTAGGAAATCCTGATGCCTCAAAAGCTGAGAGAGTCGCAACCAACAATGAAGTCCTTGACAGCAGTTACTTGTTTTATTTAAAAAGAATTTAAAATGAGTTAAAATCACACTTGAGCTGAATTGGAACCATACATACATCATGGGAATTAGAATCATATGTTAACTGAGAAGATTAAAAGATCACAAGCATTTTAAAACCAGTAGGGATACATAGAAAATTGTGTTTGTGTTTAAAATATTGGTGATGGAATGGTGCCTTAATGAGAACAGTTTTAATTTCTAGCAAGGTGTGTGTGTGTGTGTGTGTGTGTGTGAGAGAGAGAGAGAGAGAGAGAGAGAGAATGAGCCTATATAGCTGATTATGGAGAAGGAGAAGAGAGGATGGCAGGAGAGAAAGAAGTTTCAGCCTGGGATAATTTGAATAGGAGGGCAACACTGTTTTGGGGGACTATGGGGGCGTTTTAGAGGAAACGAGAGCAAATGCAGGTGTTTTGAAAAAAAGAAAATGGGTGCCCCAAAGCCAAGAGTTTATGGAGTTGGAATGGGGTGGGATATCAGAAAACAAGGAGAAAAAGAAAAATTAGAGTAACAGTGTTAAATATTGAAGGAATGAGAAACATTATTAAACGTTTAAAGTAATTAAAGTCCCCATCCTTATGTTTCAACAAACACACAAAGCAAAACTTTCAGATGGCTTTTTAAAATAGCCAGCGATGGGGACTGAGCAATCAAGGGGAGTGGGGGTATTACTTTTCAGTGAACTGGATTTTGCTCCACATAGAGTGCTACAAGATAAGGAAGATATATTTTTGTAGAAGGACTCCTGAATAAGCAGGATTTGGTCATCTTTGGTTCTGTTTATGGACCCAATGTCAGGCAATTACAGTTCAGCACAAGGTATTTAAAAAATTGAAGAAAATTACGAAAGAAGCTATTGTAATAGGAGGAGATGTTAACTGGAACTTTCAGGGGGTAGATCCAGGGGTATTGGATAGACCAATTCAGAGTCCTGTACATAATCCTCAAGCAGTGCATAAGCATACTCAGGCAGTTAAATTCTCTAATGTAATTCACAAATATGACCCTAGAGATGTATGGGCCAAGGTTAATCTAGGGGACTTTAGTTACACTTTTATTCCAGACCCTATGGAACTTTTTCATGTTTAGGCAGACTTTTAGTATCCCCACATCTCTTGCAGGAGGTGGAAAATAGATTACAGGTTCACAAAGAATCACAAGGGAAATGAAACCCCCCAAACAGAACTGAATTTACTTAATGTAGATAAAACAATGATTACTATGCTTTATTTTAAACAAAAATTTGAATTTGATGAGAAGGGGTCTAAATTGTTAGCCAGTGGAGTAAAGAAAAGACAACAGAAAAATATAATTAGAAATTTGCGTACAGACTCAGGAGAAAGAACATGTGAAGAAGCAGAAATGGGGGAGATTTTAACCAGATATTATGACTATTTATATAGAGATAAACTACTGGATGGGGAGAAAATTATGGAATACCAAAGAACTGTTGGCATCTCCCCCATCTTGGACGGGCATAAAACATTTCTAGAGCAACCAATTATACTTGAGGAAATTGAATCAGCTTTTTTTAAAAAAGACAAAATCAAATAAATCTCCCAGATTTGATGGTTATGCGACTGAATTTTACAAATCATATAAAGATTTGTTATTGCCCCATATAAATAGCCTATTTGATGAAATATTGGATGTTTCCCAATTGCCACCCACATGGACACAGTCTTAAATTGGTCTCCTTTGGAAACCAAATAAAGATCCCTCCCTCCCTCCCTCCCTATTGCCCTATTTCATTCCTGAATGTTGAATAAAATTATTTAGAACTATTGTGGCATCAAGATTAAACATGATTATTGTAGGGTGACCATATTTTGGGAACCAAAAAAGAGGACATCCCAACATGCCCATCCCTAAGGGGATATGCTCACACCAACATGGCCTTAGTCACGTGTCTGATTCTACAACTCACTATTAAGTCAAATCTGTTCTACATAGTATGTTAATGTTAAAATCACTGAAATAAAGAACAAGTGAGACAGTCAATGTATCCAAAATTAACTTCACTCCTACTTTTGTAGCTTTTGTTGTACTTTGAAGCTTTTGCTATACTATGTGTAGTATAGTCTCCCCTTCCTTCAAATATCTTTTCTTACTGCAAATCCTTCACTGGATGACCATAGTCTTACCTTTCCTAACATTGAACACTCTTTCCCTAACACCTTTCTCATATCCGTACTCACAGATTCAGCATACTGCTACCGCTGAACAAATGAAGCCTTTGACAAGTGCAGAAAAATCTAGTACAACAAACTAGCAACCTAGCATTCAGAAAGAGTATAAAATATGATTACCCTGCAAACATTGGCCATGGAACAAAACGGACTAAAGGCTTGTTGCAGTCACTTCTCACTAGCACCTCTTAGCTTGTTTCAACTTCTGGTTCATCAATGAGAAACTAATCTAAAAATTTGTCATTTCACCTCTGGTTCATTAGCCATGTAAGCAATACCCTGGTCAGTAACAGTACAAAGAAAGGGCAGAACAGATGTCCATTATCACAATGCTAAACAAGGATCTTTCCCTCCTTTTATCCAAATATCTCCTGAATTTACACAGCCTCAGTGTGCAGAGAACAGAAATCCCAAACAGCGAGTCTAAAACTATGTCCAAAGAAAACTGCCCAAAGGAAATTCAGAAATAAGTCCCATTGATTTCAATAAAACTTACTCTCAGATGAATAAATGAATGTAAGATTGCAGCCATAAGCGCTTAAGATGAGCTGGTAACATCTCCAAAGGTACTTAGAGAGGTATTTTTAGTGGCTGCCACACAATTTAGAAAATCGAAGGAATCAGAGCCTCAGTATCTTTCTGGAAGTTGAAAGACATTTTAAAAATAACTGATAGATTTTCAGCCTGCATAATAGCCATTAGCTGGGATTTAAAATGTTCAAAGTGCATTGGGCATCCAATGCAGTGTTCTTCAAACTTCCCTCCCTCCATGACCCAGTGCAATAATATCACATACCCTCAAGACCCTATTTGTGTGCTTAGTCTAAAAATGTCTGACATGTAATATGTTTTTGATTCATTAGTTAAGATGTACTGTATTGATTTAAGGAGATTCTTTATAATTAATTAAATACAACATATAAAACAATCTATTTACCTGTTTAGTGTAATAATAACGTTGATTTTCTTAGACATATTTAAAAGGCAACCCCCACACCCCAAATTTAATTTAAGGCATAATCGAACCATAATTAAGTACTTTTAAGGGCATAAGACTCATTGAATGCACTGGGATGTATGTCTGAGCAAACATGCATAGAATTAGGCAATCCCATTGATTTCAGTGGAAGAATGTTAAATGCCTGCTTTTCTCTGCACATTTACCTGAAAGTAAGCCCCACTGCAGAAAATGGGACTTACTCCCTAGTAAACATGGATAGAATTCCAGCTGTGCAGCCCAATCCTTGGCATGTCTACTCAGAAGTGAGCCCCAGTGAGCCTTTCTAAGTAAATATGCATAGGTTTAGGTAGCTAAAAGTGTTTAATAATAGCTGGATCATGCCATTATATGTATATATTTTGTTTTTGCTTTAAATCCAGATGAAAAAGTGTTAACATAAAAATAATAACAAACACAAAACAGGATCATTGATAGAGGAGGGGGGAAATTGTTAGGAATGGGATGTCAAAAATGACAGCTCTTAAAAGCAAGACTGAGAGAGAGAAAGAGAGAGAGAGAGAGAGATATCCCTATGGGGAGTTGCAGAATAATGGGCTCTAGTAACAAGAAGCCATATTCCGGCTGAACATCAAGAAAAATCTCCTAACTGTTAGAGCAGTATGACAATGGAACCCATGACCTAGGGAGGTGGTGGACTCTCCCACACTAGAGGCATTCAAGAGGCAGCTGGACAGCCAGGTATGCTTTAATGTGGATTCCTGAACTGAGCAGGGGGTTGGACTCTCTTCACACCAGAATCCCCTTTCATGCTGGGTGTGGGACATTCACAAGGATCCTCCCAGTGGGGCACCCCTTTCCTCCCTGCCCTACAGCCCCCTACTTCCAAGTAAGACCTCCCATAGAGGCTTGACTTTTAAACATCCCCAATCTGAGGGAAATGCTTACTTGGAGCTGGGGGAGTGGGGTGGAAAGGGGTGCCTCAGTGGGGAGGCACCTTCACGTGTCCCCACCCCTGCATGCCCCCATCCCCCTTTTGTTCTTATGAGCCCATTTGCACTAATGGGCTTATCAGAACAAACACAAAAAGAGGGAAATCGGGTGGAGTGGGATGAAATGATCCCCTTGCCAAGTATTCTGTTGCCTCCACAGTGCTTGGCAAGAGGCTTATTTTTCCTGAGGGGAAGTTTCATCTAGTGCCAAGGAATCTGTATGGGTGATCTTCATAGAGATTCCTTGGTACTTGATGAAGCTTTCCCTTCAGGAAAATTGGGGAGGGGAAATGCCCCCTTGCCAAGCACTGTTGGGAAAACACAGTACATGGCAAAGGGGTCATTCCCCCCCTGATTTCCCACTGTTATTTTTTGTTCTTATAATCATATTTGCAAAAATGGGGTTATAAGAACAAATAAAAAGGTGAGAAATTGGGGTGGGCATGCTGGGGAGGAGACACCTGAAGGGGTCCCTCCACAGGGGCACCCCTCGGGGCACCCCTTCCCCCCCCCACCTCCCTACCTCCAAGTATGCCTCTTCTCCCAGATTGGGGGAAAAGATTTTTTTCTGAGGCTTGAAGTTGATCCCAGGCATGCGAGCCGGTGACTGCTTAAAGGCCATGATTGGAGTGGAGGAGGGGAAAGTGTGTCATTCCCGCCCCTACTGCTCCAAAATGGCCTGTTCTATAATGGCCGGAAATGAGACACTTTCACATTTCAGGCTCTGACTGAAGTGGGCAGGGGAGTGCTTTTTCCCAGACATTACAGAAAAGTATAGGAAATCCCCCCTGACACCCAGATAGAACAAAATCCCAGACAAATCCGAGAAATTTCTGACATTTGGTCACCCTAGTTCTACATAATATGTTGATGTTAAAATCACCAAAATAAAGAACATGTGATGGTGTATTGCTGTGGCTGTGTTTTCCCTTCCTGCACTGGAAATTGTGGGAACATGATTATTGGAAGTAAAATTCAACCAGCAATGGCTTTATGCCAAAGCGGTATTTATTTATTTATTGCATTTCTATACCCCCATTAGATCTTGTCAAATGATTATTTAGTGTTAGTAATTATTGTAAAATACATAAATCCCCTTAAGCTGTTGTTGCTTTTGACCTATATAAAGCCTTCAATATCATGAATTGGACTTTTTTAAAAAATTACTAAATTCCTCTCTTTATTATAAATTTGGCCCTAAATTCTTAATGATATTAAAGACAATTTATGCCCCAACGACAGCTAAAATTAAAAGTAGTAACTCCCTTTCCTGGACTATTAATTTATATTCTGGAACAAAGCAAGGTTGTCCCCTTTCCTCTTTACTATTCATATTAGTAATAGAATTCTTAGCTAATAAACTGCAGCAACATCCCAATATTGTAGGAATATGAATTAAAGAACAGCAGATTGTGATGCTCAGTAATCCATCTCAGGCCATCCCATATTTACTTGCAAAATTGCATTCTTTTCACGAAGCTAGCTGGGCTAAAAGTGAATTATAATAAATCTGATTTATTATGTTTCCATATCCCCCCCCAATACTCAATTGATATATCTAAACAACGAAAAATACCTTTGGTACATTCTTCTTTTAGATATCTTGGCATACATGTACCTATAAATATACATAAGCTTTATAAGGTTAATTACAGAGTGTTATGAAAAAATTGTATATAACAAGATGCGAGTGTTTAAATTTATCAAAATTATGATCCTCCCTAAACTCCCTCTGGAAATACCAATTGGATGTATTAAATTTTTAAATTTAAATTTAAATTAAATTTTTAAAAGCAAAAAACCCTGAGTGAGGCTGGAATGTCCCACGATTACAACTTTCTTATGAAGCTTTTATCAGCTTCAACATCCATTGACATGTTCTGTGTTTACATTTGCAATATCACCCTAAAATATTTATTCATCTTTTATGATTCTGTTCTGTACTAAATCTCCACATGTTGTTTGAATTACTGTGGAATATTTTTCTTCCTCCCCCTTTCTTTTCTTTTCTTTTCTTATAACTTCCCCTGGTTATTGGTGTTTTCTTTTTTCTATATTATAGTTTCATTGATCATGTTCATGAAATAAAATTTTAAAAATAAAAAAGATATCAATATGAAATTATTTTGAGATAATATCCTTGCTACTAGCAAAAATAGGAACTGTGACATTAGATCTACTTTAATAAACAAATACATTTACTGAAGGTGTGGGAACAAAAATGTGGGTCTTTTCTGAAGTTAAAGTTAAAAGTTAACCAATTCTGAAATCTGGTGTACTCAGAGTTTTCCCTGACACAGCCACTCTTGAAGACTGTGTTCTAGAATTCCTTCTTTGAGAGAAAAGAATAGTGTGCCTTACAGTGAATGGCTCTCCCACTTTAGAGACATTCAAGAAGCAGCTGGACAACCATCTGTCAGGTAGGCTTTAAGATAGATTCCTGCATTGAGCAGGGGGTTGGATTCGATGGCCTTATAGGTCCCTTCCAACTCTACGATTCTATGATCTCTTAAGAACTAAACACTCCAGAGTTCCTTAGTTAATTTTCTGAGCATTTGCAACGACCCATTTCTGCTGTTAATTTAGAGGCCTTAGAAGGTCCAAAAATCAAAACCTCAAAATTTACACTCCTATAAAGAAGAAAAATATTCTTTTTACCTCAGAGAACATGTGAGTAAATAAGCTATCCATAATGTACAATTTTATAAGCCTATCAGAGATTTATGTCACTGGGATTTTCTGTTAAAACATCTTTCAGAATTCTAGATATTTATTGAGTAGTGCTAAATTTCCTAAAATAATCAGGAGTTCATATTAAAAAGTTGCATTAAGATATTTCTTTGTTGGACTAAAGTGTGTTTTTAAAATGAATATTGAAGTACCTCTTGTAAGCCATATAGTTTGAACCTTTTAGAGATTTTTATTAGATTAAGCAGTATATAAGTGAGGGGTGAGTCGCTTGCAGTCAGAACTATGCTGCTTCTGAACACAGTCTGCTAAATCAAATGACCCTTAGCCCAGTGTTCAACAATATAATTGATATTGCTCATTCCCACATGCCTCTCCAACCTCATCCTTTGTAGTTGACTGGATAACTAGTTTCAAATTTGCTTAAATATGTTTCACAGATGAAACATCATAACATGGCCTCAGATCGTCTGACCATATTTTGGAAACCAAAAAAGAGGACAACATGGCTGCTCCAAGGGAGCATGCCCACCAACATGTCCAGCTCCCAGGGGGACGTGCCCACCTGATCATGGCCTTGGTCACATGTCTGATTTTACAGCATACAATTAAGACAAACCTGTTCTACATGACATCTTAATATTAAAATCACTGAAATCAAGAACAAGTGAGATATGCGATGTATCTGAAATTAACTTCACTCACTCCTACTTTTGTAGCTTTTGCTCTACTTTGTGTGATACAGTCTCCCTTTCCCTCAAATATATTTTCTGACTGCAAATCCTTCACTGGATGACCATAGTCTCACTTTCCTAAAATTTAACACTCCTTTCCCATCACCTTTCTCATATCTATACTCACAGATTCAGCATACTGCTACCACTGAACAAATGAAGCAGATGACAAGTGCAGAAAAATCTAGTACAACAAACTAGCAACCTAGCATTCAGAAAGAGTATAAAATACAATTAGCCTGCAAACATTGGCCATGGAACAAAATGGACTAAAGGCTTGCAGTCACTTCTCCCTAGCATCTCTTAGCTTGGCCAGATCAACACCAAGCAGGATATAGCAGTATTAAAGCAGTATATAAAAGGGAGGAGCCTCACTACTGCTTTATAGCGGTATAGAAATGCACTGACAACTGCTAGGGCCCATTGACACATACCATATCCCACCATATCCTACTTGGTGAAGATCTGGCCCTTGTTTCAAGTTCTGGTTTATCAGTGAGAAACTAAATTAAAAATGTGTCATTATATTTCTGGTTCATTAGCCATGTAAACAAGAAGACCATGGTTAGTAGCAATACAAAGAAAGGCCAGAATGGGTGCCCATTACCACAATGCTAGACAAGGATCTTTCCCTCCTTTTACCCAAATATCTCCTGAATTTACACTGCCTCAGTGTGCAGAGAACAGAAATCCCAATCAAGGACCCAAAGAAAACTGCCCAAAGAAATGACAGGAACAAGTCCCATTGATTTCAATACAGCTTACTCCCAGATAAATGAACATAGGATTGCAGCCTCTTCACATTTGTTCACCTTCCACTAGCAAGTGCGAGCCCCTCCTGTCAAGGACAACCATGCACTCACAGAACCTGGCCTCGTGGATCATACAACCAACAGGTGCTCTCCAGAAAGATGCTTTCAGAGCCTAGGAGATCCAGACACACTCAAAGAAGTCAAGCAAAACCATGCTAGGCACTCATATATTATCTTGCTGGGACAGAACGATTCTGGGACAGCATTTGAGACATCAGCTGCCATGTGACGATAATGGTTTGTTTGAAGATAATTGAGAATAAAATGTGAACGTGCCAAGATCAGCACAGATGGCTACTGAGAGGAGATGGAGTATAGCTGAACGAGTAGACCGTGTTTGCAGTGTAGAGCAATGACAAATCGATGATCCTTGTCCTTCATATCATGCCAAAAGCAAGCAAGCTGCTTTTCAAAACTATGGGCTGTATTCAGAGTCTACATTCCATTCATTTCAATGGATCTAATCGATATAAGATTAATATTAGATACAACCAATTGTTCACTTTCTCATGGGATTTTTCATACACCATCATCTTCATCTGCTTGCTGTTAGTTATACAAATGTGTATGGCATCTGCAGATTAAATGCAGCTAGTATGCTGAGATGAATACTACTAAAACCAGATATCTCCAATATATTATACTGTACCGTTTACAAGCCTACCATCAGGGATTTTACTGAGGCAACCGCCCCATCATTCCAGATGCTCTTAAAAGAACTAATGCCTAAACTTTCAGATATTCCCATTCAGTTACAATGAAATAAAATGGAAAACTTTCCTGAGGTATTATTTTATGGCAATTCCAAAGGAAACTGCCACAAACATCTGCAAGTATACAGATTTCTCCATTGCATTTTCCCATCCCGTCGCATAACAAATTGCCAAGCAGTTTTCTAAACTGTCCTGTTACAAATCAAATTGTTTTCTGTTTAGAACTGCATTTAATAACACAGACCATGAGTGCTTTAAAGTTAACATAAAAAGCACCTGCAATGTGTAATGTATAAGAGCTGTTATCACAACATCATTTGGTGGCATCATACAATGAATTGGCAGCATGGTTACAGGAAAATCCAGGTCCTGATCACTGAGTATGTAGGCCTTATTTTCGTTAATTTTTTCTCATGCACTGCGAGGGGATTATATATCTAAGCCTATGTTATATATGAAGATAAAAGGAGCATTAGTACTCTAAAGTATGGTTTAGTTATGTGCAGAACTAGAAAGTAGTTGTGATTGTAAAAGCACTGACTTCTGAGTAAGCAGGTAAAGGATGGTGCTTTTTTTAACAGTGGCATCCATATTAGAACGAGATAAAAATGCCAACTAAAAGTGGTAAGACTGACCAAAAAATAAAGAACCAAGCCACACAGAGAGGAAAACAGTAAGGATTGTCCATACGTAAGGGAAAAAGAGGGAGATTATGAAGGGCACTTCAGCCTTTGCAAATGAGTTGAGGGTTACTTAATTAGATTTAGACTTCTTTCAATATATACGTGTGCAATTCTATGCATGTTTAGACAAAAAAAAGTATAGAGTAACTTTGTAAGAGGTGATTTGGTGTTGGAAATCTGCAGGTGGGGGGGATTGCTGAACCCTTTCCCAACCCACTAAATGATCTTCATAATTAGCAAATGGTTTGCATAACATGTAAATAAAGCAACACTCACCTCCCAACAAATAGCACTCCTAACGGCCTAATAATAATAATAATAATAATAATAATAATAATACCTTTCAAGTATGAGCTGTAGAATTCACTCAGAGGATGCACCATCCATTCTTCCTAGGCTAATGATTTGTCAGCTTGCAGTTTTTTCTCTGGGAGCTCTCCACACACCCACAGAAAAAACTGAATTGTGGAATATTTTCTTCGTGTTTTGGGTGGCTGGCAAAGAGTTAGGGCAAAACCCTTCCACTCTCTGGAGGCTTAGAGAGACACACCTACCCATAAGCTGCTTTGGGGAGTTACTCTTAGGATCTTGATTAAAGTTCAATCTGGAATCCTATGCTTGTTTAAATGGAAAAAGTCCTGTAACTCCCAGCCAGCCATGCCAGCTGGGGAATACTGGGACTTGTTGGAATTTTTTCTGTCTAAATCTGGATAGAATTGCACCTTTGTGAGATAGTTTTTATTTTTAAAAGCAACTTGTCTCAACTTTTGTTTAGCTCGTTAAAATATAGGACTAGAAACTGAAGCACTGATGCTACATTCTTGCCCTGGAAGTTGCCCGTGCTGCACTGAGCTACTTGTTAAGATATTTAGGCTCATATCTTATGAAAAGAAAATTTGACAAAAAATTACATGAGGACAGGATGAGTGAGGAGAAAGCAAGCTTATATTTTAAGACTAGCGAATGGACTCAGGTTTGCACAGGTTGGAATAAAATAGCCCAGAGTTATAAGGAAGCTCTGAAAGAAAGCGGAGCCTGAAAGTCACAAGTGAGCCTGGATACTCACTGGCCATACTGGGGCTGCCGTTGCTGCAGTGCTCCTGGACTGGGGGAGGCAATGGGGGGCTGCTGCGGTGGCGGGGGGCTGGCAGGCGGTGGCAGCACAGTGAAGGGGAAGGTGCTGGCAGCTGCCATGAAGCTGGGGAAAGCGAGCTGCAGATGGGAAGGGGCTTCCAGAAACGCAGAAACTCACCCTCCAAGCCACTTCCAAGCATCCATCCAGGGCTTCTGCTGGGCCATCGCTGTGACACTGGCTCACCAGTAGCCCGGATCTGCCGTGGGCGGGGCTTAAAAGGCCCATATCTGGAAGTGCCGAAACAGGCCCTTTGCAACCTCTGCTGAGCTGCAAAATTTCCGGATTTCCCCCCAGACCCGGTTTTGCCCCCTATTTTCCAGACATGTCCAGGGGTTTCTGGTCAGATGGTCACCCTAGCCTCAGATAAATTTATCAGTGATTTGCTTATTAATAGAATCAGGTAATCTGAACATTGCCTTTCCCCGAAAGATCTTATCAGGAAGGTAGGCCCAGTTGTCAAAGGTCAAGATTGTTCAGACCATGTGTCATTACAAGAAGGTGCTTCAAGAACAACACTTTCAGAACTGGATAAGTATACGTTTCTTGTTACTGCACAATTTCACAATATTTCTGCTAAATCAAATACTCATTCTTTACAACAAAGATCTCTCCTCAGTTCTGTGACCCAACAACTGCCCATGGGTTGTTACCCACTCCAACAAGACATTTCACTCAGGTTTGGATGACACAAGAAGCTGTGCCCAGGATATGATTTAGCAGATGGTGCCCATTACGTGTCGTGCTTTAAACAAGCCACCATGGTTTGTTTAACCTGTGGCGATCGTGCAATGAACAGACAAATCTGGGGTGACACATCCAAGGAAAACTGAATCAATAACTCTCAGGGAGAAGACGTTGAAATTGTTTCACAGATAGTATATCATGCCTGTATGATTGGCAAGGGGAGCCAACAGAAACAATACAAAATGTTGGAGAAACTGAAGCCAACAAGGGTTATATATTCATATGTGATGAACATGTCATAGAATCATAGAATAGTAGAGTTGGAAGGGGCCTATAAGGCCATCAAGTCCAACCCCCTGCTCAATGCAGAAATCTACCTTAAAGCATCCCTGACAGATGGTTGTCCAGCTGCCTCTTGAATGTCTCTAATGTGGTAGAGCCCACCACCTCCCTAGGTCATGGGTTCCATTGTCGTACTGCTCTAACAGTCAGGATGTTTTTCCTGATGTCCAGCCGGAATCTGTTTTCCTGTAACTTGAGCCCATTATTCCATGTCCTGCATTCTGGGTTGATCGAGAAGAGATCCTGGCCCTCCTCTGTGTGACAACCTTTCAAGTATTTGAAGAGTGCTATCATGTCTCCCCTCAATCTTCTCTTCTCCTGGCTAAACATGCCTAGTTCTTTCAGTCTCTCCTCATAGGGCTTTGTTTCCAGACCCCTAATCATCCTCGTTGCCCTCCTCTGAACACACTCCAGATTGTCTGCATCCTTCTTGAAGTGTGGTGCCTAGAACTGGATGCAATGCTTAAGATGGGGCCTAACCAGTGCTGAATAGAAGGGAACTAGTACCTCGCACGATTTGGAAGCTATACTTCTATTAATGCAGCCCAAAATAGCATTTGCTTTTTTTGCAGTCATGTCACACTGTTGGCTCATATTCAGCTTGGGATTTACAACAATTCCAAGATCCTTCTCGCTTGTCATATTGATTAGCCAAGTATCCCCCATCTTGTAACTGTGCATTTGGTTTCTTATACCTAGGTGTAGAACTTGGCATTTATCCCTATCAAATTTCATTCTGTTGTTTTCAGCCCAGCGCCCCAGTCTATGAAGACCACTTTGGAGTTTGTTTGTGTCTTCCAGGGTATTAGCGATCCCACCCACTTTTGTGATAAGTGTTCCCTGCACCTCCTTGTCCAAATCATTAATAAAAATGTTGAAGAGCACTGGGCCCAGGACTGAGCCCTGCGGTACCCCGCTCGTTACCTCCCCCCAGTGTGAAAAGGTACCATTGATAAGCACTTTTTGTGTCCGATTCTGTAGCCAACGGTGGACCCACCTAATAGTTGTTCCATCTAGCCCACTTTTCACTAGTTTGTGAATCAGAATGTCATGGGGCACTTTGTCAAAAGATTTGCTGAAGTCAAGATATACTATATCCACAGCATTCCCACAGTCCACAAGGGAGGTTACCTGATCAAAAAATGAGATCAGATTAGTCTGACAGGATTTGTTTAGTGTTTAGTGTATGCTAAAACTCTGAACCCAGTTCTTTTACATGTTGACTGCAAGTATTTACACACACACACACACACACACATATATAAATGTAAATATAAATATAAATATATAACATCTTGGTGTATAATGTATGCCCCTGCATCTTTTACAGCTCCTCAATGTCCCTACATAGGTTTTCAGACAAGGGAATAACTTTGGTCATTTTACTTGCATGTGATACAGTTGTTGTGTAAAATGTCCTTGAGTCTTGAATCTTATCTGCTTCTGAAAAAATCATGCTTTCTTCTGCCGCCCCCAGACTGTGGAATGGCAGCTGCCGGAGGAGATTTGTCAACTTAATACTCTCTCCAAGTTTAAGACAGCCATAAAGACTAATCTCTTCTGGCAGGCCTACCCAGATGAATTTTGTACCTAAGAATTTTAAGATGTCGTGATTGTTATTTTAATATTGTAACAGTTTAAAATGCTCTTTTAATCAGTTTTATTTATTTGATTTATATTGTATTGTTGTATTTACTGTTGTTCCCCACCTTGATCTAGACGAAGAGGTGGGAAATAAATAAAGAAAGAAAGAAAGAATTATTATTATTGAAATTCCTATACTAACACTGTACTGTGTTGTGGCAGTCTTGTTGCTAGTGAGCAGATATATCAGCCAAGCAAGAAGCCTCTTCAATATAATTGTTATTCTCTTAGGGGGAGGGTCTACACAACGTCTCCTTGGCGCCTGTTTCTGATAATATGTACTTTTTCCTATATTCGTATTTAAGTCTAATAGCGGTAGAAGAGAGACGTTAAGGCAAATTATGGGCATCATAAAATGCACTTTACAATTGTTTATATGTGGAGTTTCGCTGCAGAGTCGGTTCAGGGGTGTAGGGTTGAACGTGGAAAAATTGATGAAAGCACCGCCCTGTCTCCTGATGGTACATTCGTGCCGTTCGTTAATTCTGCCCACCTGACTTACTCGCTGTTGCCTGTCCAATCACGATAGTACGTGACTTCACTTGTGAGTACGATTTCTAAACATTGCATGTGCCTACAATTATAGTTGTTAGCAGGGTGGCATTGAACGACCTATTGTAAAACCATGAAAGCAATATTTTTCCAGGTACTGGACGGCCATGGTGAGAACCCGCCCATGGAGCATCCGCCCCCTATTCCTCCTGCCAAGAATCCGCCACTGTACACTCTCATCTCACCATGCTTGCGGCAGCTACCCCTTAACTCCTGTGCCGTAGCAACCTCAGCCATCTTGGAAATGTGCTGCTTCAAGGGCAAATTTTTCTGTTGCCTTTCCGTTACAATGTTGCATTTTGCACTGATGTTTCAGTTCCATACAAATTGTCTCCGGACACCAAGATGCCAGCACAGTATGGTTCTGGAATGCCCAACGCTGAGCGGTCTAGAGGGCAACCTCACCATCCCATAACCTGGTCTATGCGTCGCAGAGGTGGGTGACTGGTATTAGCATTAATCTGAATGGGCAGTGGAGGTTACACGACCAAAATACAATCGAACATTGGAGAAATATTAAAAGTCGCGTTTAATCGACACCTTGGAAACACGCGTTAATGGAGGCTATAAGTCTCATAGACGTCTGATCTGCGTCCTGCTCATGTGTACAAAATGACATCAGAACAAAGTAAAAGCGACCCAAATAAGCCGTGAAGAGGTACCCCGTGTAACCTCCACTGCCCATTCGAATTAATGCTAATCATGGGCATAGTTTGGTGGGCAGGGCTTGTGATGTCATGAGTGAATGCCTGTTCCCAAGTTTACTGCCACTTTTCCCACTTTCCTTGGGGGCGGTACTTTCAGGATACAAGGGGAGGTACTTTCATCAAATTACCCACATTCAACCCTATAGCTGTGATCCTGCTCTGCTGCGAAACTCCTCCCTCCTACTTCCTTCTTCTTCTCTGTTCAGTAATGGCTGATCTCAAGTTTCCAGAACTAAAAGTAAAATTTCTTTTCAATATCCACTGGAATCTTTCTTTTGTCGAGATGAGTGGATACTCACATGGAGCTGGTTCTACAGGAATCAAGGGGGTTGGAATAATGTGCGTGCTTCATTTTTAGAATAATTTGCAGTCCTCTAAGACTTCCCCCCCCCAAACTCCCTTGCTAGGATCAAGGCTTGAAAAGGAAGGGAAACTTCTGTACGTGCAAGCCAGTTCCTACCATTAAGCAATGTTAGTTAGGAGTAAGGAGCTTTGAACAGATGGGAGGACTTTCTCCCCACGAACCTTAGTGCCCGAGCGTGCATAGGGCTTTGTATCTTCTCTCTCTTCTTTCATTGATTTCCCTGGAAGTTATGTGTGCGTGTGTATCGAAATGAAAAGAACACTTATTTTATTATCATAAAGCAATGCAATATCTTCGTTCTACTAATGGTTATATGTGGCCAAAATCCCATTGAAAAGTGTGTCCAGAGCAATCTGAAAGGCACAGCGCAAGTGGGGAAAACACAGGGGATTGGGCTGAACATGCTGAACAAAAGGGAACATGCAACAATCACTTGGAAATTAATGTCAGTCCACAGACGCAATGTCCAAGTTGAGCTGTCCCCTGCCATGCGGGTCATTCAAATGGCACTGGCGGTTGCCGGAGTGATAGCGGAGAGCAGGCACACCACAATATACGCTCCAGTCTCCTCATTCTGTGCAGAAGGTGACGCAATTGGTAGATTATCAAATGGACTGAGTGGGGGGGGGGGGAAGAGAGGACATCAGTGCCATCCAGTTTTTTTTTTGTGGCCATCATTCATCTCTCCCCCACTCCCTCATTAACAGTCACCCACCTCTGTGATGCATGGCATGGTGAGGTTGCAGTCTAGCTCTTGGGTCCCTTAGAGAAAAAGAGGTGGGGTATAAATATAATGAACAAATAAAATTTATTTTTAAATTCATATTTAAATAGAGTAAGAGTAATAACAAAACCCCCCACACACACACCAAGCACCAAGCACAGTAGTTCTAATTTAACCTGTAGGATTGTTGTGCTTGACCATAAATTCTTTCTCTCCATGTTGCAGTTATTCCCCTCCCTCCTCAATGTTTCAAATAAGCTTTAGGAGAGAGAGAGAGAGAGAGAGAGAGAGAGAGAGAGAGAGAGAGAGAGAATCTACAGAACATGCACATAGTTATGTAGGGTGACCATCAGTCCAGTTTTGCCCGGACATTTCTTCCTTTTTGGGTCCCCAGGGGATTCGGGGGGATTTTTAAATTTTTCTTTGAATATGGCACGGGCAGGGCACACATTTCTTAGGCTTCCAGAATGCCTGCAGATCGTCTATGCTATTAGCGTGGCTGGGAGGGTATCTGCGCACGCGCAGATATTCCCCAGCTATGCTAATAGCGTAGGTGATCTGTGCAGTTTCCAGAAGCCTTAGAAATGTGCGTCTGACTCATGCCCCCTAAGCCAGTTGATGCCTGCTTGGCCTCCAGAAACTGCTGCACATATTGGCTGAATTCGGACAACACATTAAGCAACTGGGGGGGAAACAGTCGTCAGTTGTGTTGCTTATTTTGTTGTGTGGAGGGTAACATGCCACTCACAAACTACTGACGGTATGCTATTCTGCTCAAATAAGCAACTGAAAGAAACAACTGGCTTGCAAGTTATTTAGCTCGAAGCCAGCTGTTTAAAGTGTTGTGTGGAGGAGTGAGTGTGTTAATGCCGTGCGGTGAGTGGGTTAAAACACAAGCCCATATAGGCGGGCGGCAAGAGCAACCAAAGCAGCGGCTGCCACTCTGCTACATCTGGCGCAACTTGTAGAGGCTGCTGGGATAGCACCGGGAGGACTGAGGGAGGAGGGAGGGAGGGGAAAGGGGCAGGGACTATGTCTGTCAAATGCCAGGTTGACTATTAGTCCACTCAATACCAGCCCCAACCATCCACAGTTGTGTAGGAATATGTTGTGTGGGGAGTACCCACAAAATAACCAACTGTGAGTTGGCTACTCAACCCACCATTGACTAAAGTGTTGTCCAAATGCAGCCATTGTCTCCACCATTAGCCTCTTTGTCCCAGAAATCTCAAGTCTCGTGACACTTTCCGTAAGTTGTGTGAGGCTTCAGACTTCCAGAAGAGGCGGGATGTGCGTACGCATGCCAAAGAAGAAGGAGAAGGCAGGAGCGGTAGCGCGAGCCCAGACCAGGGTGAAGGCAAGAGGCGAGGTGGGAGAGGAGCCAGTAGGGTGCCCAGATGACCCGGAAAACCTGGAAAACCCCAGCAACAGCGATCGGAGAAGAAGACGCATGGAGGGAGGCATTGGCAGTGCTTGGCTTGCTCCCGCCTAGGAAACACGGCTCCTGGCTTTGTGCTGGCCAAAGCCCAGCTACAGCATGCACCCGGTTGCCCCAGCCTGCTCCCCCGTCTGGCCCAGGCTTCCAGCCACCGCGTTTGGGAAGGGACGTGGAGGGAGGTGGCGGTGGCGGCGCTTGGTTTGCTTCCGCCCAGGCAGCGCGGCCCCTTGCCTTGTCCGGCTGTGGCTGCTTCCTCTCCCGGGACTCCAGCCAGCCGCCTCACTCAGTGCGATCTGCGAGATCCAAGGAAGGGAGGCAGCAGTAGCGCTTAGCTTGCTGCGGCCCATGGCCTTGTGCTAGGCCCAGCCGTGGCGCGCTGCCTACCCTGTAAGGGTTTTCCCTCCAGCCATGCCTGTGCGTCTGACAAAATGCCACGAGAGATCCTGCAATGCCTTGTGCAACGCACAGGCTCCCTGAAGGAAGAAAGCCCTTAAAAGGCAGGCAGCGTGTGGTGGGCTCAAGTCTCACAGAAACCAGGAAGCGGCCCTATGGAAAAAGAAACCAAATGCACAGTTACAAGATGGGGGATACTTGGCTAAGCAATAGGACAAGCAAGAAGGATCTTGGAATGGTTGTAGATCACACGCTGAATAAGAGCCAATGGTGTGGTGTGGCTGCAAAAAAAGCAGATGCTATTTTGGGCTGCATTAATAGAAGTATAGCTTCCAAATCACGCGAGATACTGGTTCCCCGCTATTCAGCACTGGTTAGGTAGGCTGAACATATGAAAAGGAGGACAGGGCTCATGTAACTTTAACAGTTGTAGAAAAAAGGGAATTTCAGCCGCTGTCATTTGTATGCAATTAGTTCCTGGTGAAATTCCTCTTCATCATAACAGTTAAAGTTGCAGGCACTATACTAGAGTGACCATATACAAAAGAAGGCAGGGCCCCTGCAACTTTAACTGTTGTGATGAAGAGGGAATTTCACCAGGAACCAATTGCATACAAATGACATTGGCTGAAATTCCCTTTTCTCTACAACTGTTAAAATTACATGAGCCCTGTCCTTCTTTTCACATGGTCAGCCTAGGTTAGGCCCCAGCTTGAGTATTGTGTCCAGTTCTGGGCACCACACTTCAAGAAGGATGCAGACAATCTGGAATGTGTTCAGAGGAGGGCAAGGAGGATGATTAGGCATCTGGAAACAAAGCCCTATGAAGAGAGATTGAAAGAACAAGGCATGTTTAGCCTGGAGAAGAGAAGATTGAGGGGAGACATGATAGCACTCTTCAAATAGTTGAAAGTTTTTCACACAGAGGAGGGCCAGGATCTCTTCTCGATCAACCCAGAGTGCAGGACATGGAATAATGGGCTCCTCAAGTTCCAGGAAGCCAGATTCCGACTGGACATCAGGAAAAACTACCTGACTGTTAGAGCAAAAAAACAATGGAACCTATTACCTAGGGAGGTGGTGGGCTCTCCCACACTAGAGGCCTTCAAGAGGCAGCTGGACAACCATCTGTCAGGGATGCTTTAGGGTAGATTCCTGCATTGAGCAGGGGGTTGGACTCAATGACCTTAAAGCCCCCTTCCAACTCTACTATTCTATGCTTCTATTCTATGATTCTATGATTCCACATTGTTAATACAAAGTTTTCCCACCAATTCAAACTCTCTGGCAAACACCAGCACCGGCTCTGCCAGCTCTAAGTGTGAAGCCTTAGGAAGAACTTTGGAATAACTTCAGGGCGTTAATGAAGGCTGATCTCTATCTTTGCCTTCTGCAAAGCAGTGCTAGCTGCCTCCTATGACAAGTAGTTTATGAATCCATGTCCAGCAATAACTGTACTATGCTGTGAATATTCCCTAAGACAATAAAAACCCGTGAAAGATAAGCCCTATGAAGAGAGGGATCCATGCCGAGTATGCACATTTGGCTCACCTGGACACACCTCTGCACAGGTGTGAGGCACTATGAGAGTGAGGCACTGCGAGAGCACAGGGCAGGTGTTAGAATATAAGACCGGGGGCAGGACCCAGGGGAGTGGAATTGAACTCTAATTTTTGAATGAAAGTAAGGGCAATTATTGTGGATAAAACAGAAATTCAATGAACTACAGCTACAGGCTTCCACAGCTACAATGTTGGATAGAGTTGGCCAAAAGCAAAATAATAATATTGCAGACAGTTTCCCCAGATTCCATACACTTTAAACAGATGGCCAAGAATAGCATACAGGTGACCAGATTTCGCTCTGGTTGCCTCAGCCATCTTGCTAGGCCCAGTTAGCATGTAATGATGTAACACCTAGATATGTGCTATCTCAAGGCAGCTCCTATGTTCAAGGCCATAGCTAGGCTTTGTTAATTGGGATGAACGATTACACCTTGACTTTGTAAGGAAATGTAACTCATTTCAGGGTGGGAACCCTGTTGGCACTAAACCAGCATTTGCTGCTTGAGATCTGCCCTGTGTTGCCAGGGTCTGAGAGATAAAAGGGGTGATGGAGGATGGCTTAGTTGTCTCCTATCTTCTTGTGTCAAGTTCTCATGAACTGGTGTGTTATTGAACCTTAGCTGGGATGTGTCTGGGGAAACCCTTACTAGTCATGTATAGGAAAGGTCATTTAGTGTTTTATTTTTTGTTTAGGATATTGTATCAAAGGTTCTTTGTAACTTTTTATGTAGCACTAATTTCCTTTCCCCTCTGCTTATCTACCTCTAGAGCTGACTGTGCCTCCGTCTGGATAAACCTCAGTGCTAAGTTCAGGGCCTCTTGGCTGAGGGACCAGCTACTGTGTCATAGAGGGTGTCAGTGGAGGACTGAGAGTCCACTGACTTGGACTGGGTTAGAGGAATCAGGGGTGGTGACTTTTGGAGATCCTGGCTTACCTTGCAGGGGGTCCGGGGTAACTCTCATTCTCCTATCAATCTGTTACTATCACAATGATTAGGGTGACAGGGGGCTCCTGTATCTTTAACAGTTGGATAAAAAAGGGAATTTCAACAGGTGTTATTTGTATGCATGCAGCAACTGGTGAAATTCCCTCTTCATCACAACAGTTAAAGCTGCAGGAGCCCTGCCCTCTTTTGTAGAGACCAGATACAAAAGAGGGCTCCTGCAACTTTAACTGTTGTGGTGAAGAGGGAATTTCACCAGGTGCTGCAGGCATATAAATGCCACCTGCTGAAGTTCCCTTTTTTATGCAACTGTTAAAGACACAGGAGCCCTTTTCATATGGTGACCCTAACAGGGATACACCTTACATATTCTTGACTAAATATTGTTCTAAACAGAGCAATGTATATGAGGTAAACATTGCAATCCTAAGCAGGACTACTTAGAAATAACTCCCACTGAATTCAGTGGGGTTTACTTTTAGGTAAGTGGATATAGAATTGGAGTCTAAGGTTTCTTCAACATTGTTTTAAATGAATGTGGGATTAGAGAGTTTTGTTCATTTTTTCCTTTTCTTTTTATGTGCTGAACCGGCAGCACTGGAAATTGAAGTCCTCTATTTCTCCACAGGGCTGGCATAGTATATAGGCCGTGGCAGAGCCATGCACGCTTCCCCACACTGCCATGCCAATAGGTCTCCACCCTCTTCTAAAGAAAGCACTTCTGGAGGTGAGTGGGAAGTCTCTATGTCTCTCCAATCGTTGGCCTGGATGCCAATGGCTAGTCAACCTCCAGTGTTGTTAGTATTCTGTGGACAGTTGTCCACTACCAAGTTAGCTGGCAGGACTGCTTGTATTATGTGAGGCAATAAATGGCCAGCCTTTAGGTGGTCAAATAGCATATCCATTTGCTGCTAGACTAATAAGAATATGGAAAAATAACATCATTGGCAGTTACAGTAAGCTGTGGACAAGAGTTACTTGGTCTTCATTTTTTTAGTACATCTCACTTGCACTATACTTGCTGTTATCTGTCAAATAAATTATGTAGACTTCAAAACTCTGCATTTAAAACAACTCAAAATTCAGTAGTACCAACTGACTATCCTTTCTCAGGACAAACCTGTACACTTGCATAAACTAAAATGATTGAATTAAAGCTTAGAAAACTTGAAATTATTTTCATCTCTAACTTTCAAACAGTCCTGTTATACAGTGGCTATTTAGCTACATTATATTTGATAACTTGTCTGTATACACTCTACAAATTTATATTTAGGGATGGTGATGTTGTTCTGAGGATATTAGCTTTGCAAGTTATTTGAAATTATGAGGTGACATATGCTTGCTTGCTTCAGATATGTGCAGAAATAAAGGAGTAATGACTTTCATTATGTGTCTCATTTGAAGCCCAGCTATACCAGTGTCTCCCCCCAACATGAGGGGAATGTGCATCTCCCTTGGAAGTATATGTGTCTTTGAGCTTCAAGTGCGATGTAGAAATGTGGTGCGTGAAAGCATAATTCACTCAGGCTTCCATTATACGTTGCATCCAAAGTGTGTGTTGAGTTGTGCCAGGTCCAAGTCATCAATCAGGTTCTTTTGGTTATCAAGATGAAACAAGCCACAAGTGCAAAAAGATGACCAGCCAGGGGCCATCCCAGGCAAACAGCCTGGTGTAGAAACGGCCTTGCAAATGGGAGAGGGAAAGCCACGTGCCTGTGCTCCCAAACTTGACATGAACATATTATGTATGCTGACAGTGCATACATCCTTTGAGCTATCTCCCTATATGTAAATTCTTTTCTTTCATTGATTAGGTGTCTGATCGCTTAATTATTTCAGTGCATATGCCGCTGATAATAAAGGGAAAATATTAATGACTGGCTTTGGTTATATTGGGGTGGGTGCTGTGTCCAGATCCTTTCAGCAAGCAAATGAGGGACAGAAGCAGTGGATGCTAGGCACCTTTCCTGGGTAAGGTCTGTGCTTAACAGTCAAACCCAGATGCACTGGGAACATTTTTCCAGGGTTACACCTGAAGTTTCTACCCACTCAATTAGCAGAAGCAGTCTGACCTTCCCCCTCCCACCCAGTGCCAAGCATATATATGTTTTGCCACTGTTGTCAGAGAAATATTTTTTCACATGGATCCTTACTTTATTTTATTTTATTTTATTTTATTTGTGTACCCCATCTTTCCACTAAGAAAATAGCATTCAAGACAGCTAATTAAAGGAACTAAACGTTTTAAAATAAAAACTTGGTTAAAACAATAACAAAACAAATGTAAAAACACAGTTAAAATGGTCAAAACAACAACAGGATAAAACAGTACCCAATTCAACATGCATGTCAAAGACCTGTTTGAATAAAAATATCTTTGGCTCCCTTTCTGCTACCCTTTTGCCAGCAGGCAATCTAGCCTCCCTTGCCAGGGACTTCATCAGCCACTGAGAAAGTCCTCCCTTGTGTTACCACCAAATACACTAGTGGAGGTGTTGGTACCTGAAGGTGGTAGTATCGAGAAAAGGGCCTCCATCTGGAGTTCTTAAAACTTGAGCAGGCTCATATGGGAGGAAGTGGTCTTTCAGGTAACCTAGTTCAAAGCCATATAGGGCTTTCTAGGTCATAACCAGAACTTTGCCTGGAAGACACCAGTGAAGTTGTTGAAACAAGGGAGTCACATGCTCCTTATAACCAATTCCAGTCAATGGTCTGGCTATATTCTGGACTAGCTGAAGTTTGTAAAAAGTTTTCAAAGGCAACCCCACATAGTCCATCTTACAGTAGTTCAAACAGATGTAACAAAGGCATGTGTGACTATGGCCAGTTCAGACATCTCTAGGAATGGGTGCAGTTGGTCCACGGGACTCAGCTGTGCCAATTTATTCCTGCTAGTTTGACTAGCAGGGCTCCATCCCTTTGCTCTAATGGGTCCACCACAGCAAACATTCCAAGTGAACACTTAAACTGATCCATGTCTAAATTTATCCAAAAGCTTGTTTCATTTGTTTATTTATTTATTTATTTATTACATTTGTATACTGCCCCATAGCCGAAGCTCTCTGGGCAGTTTACATAGGATTAAAAACAATTAAAAACAATATACAAAAATTAAAACAGCAAAAACATACAACATACACACAATCTGTACATTTAAAAACCACTACAACACTTCAAAAAAGCTACAAAAACAAAACAAAACAAACCCAGGCTCCTCAGATATTGCCAAATGCCTGAGAGAAGAGGAAAGTCTTGACCTGGCGCCGAAAAGATAACAATGTTGGTGCCAGGTGGGCCTCGTCGGGGAGATCATTCCACAATTGGGGGGCCACCACAGAGAAGGCCCTCTCTCTTGTTGCTGACCTCCGAGCTTCCCTCGGAGGAGGCACTCAGAGGAGGGCCTTAGATGTTGAACGTAGTGTTTGGGTAGGTTCATGTCGGGAAAGGCGTTCCATCAGGTATTGTGGTCCCAAGCCGTGTAAGGCTTTATAGGTTAAAACCAGCACCTTGAACCGGGCTCGGAAACATACAGGCAGCCAATGCAAGCGGGCCAGAGTAGGTCTTATATGTTCGAACCTACTGGTTCCAGTTATCAATCTGCCCGCTGCATTTTGCACAAGCTGCAGCTTCCGAACCACCTTCAAAGGCAGCCCCACGTAGAGTGCATTGCAGTAATCTAACTTGGAGGTTACCAGAGCATGGACAACTGAAGCCAGGTTATCCCTGTCCAGATAGGGACGTAGCTGGGCCACCAACCGAAGTTGGTAGAAGGCCAAGATATAAATCCTCTGATTTATATCAGAGAATTAATAATTATGCAATATGTAAATCTGATGGTTCACTGAAAGCTATCTCACCCTTCCCCTCTCCGCTCCACACAGGCATCTGAACCCACAATTTCATTCAGGGTATAATATGAGCCTTAGAAGAAGAAGAAGGAATTGTTTGCAGGGTGGGAGATGTATCTGTGCTCTACAGTGTGTGTGGGGGAGGGATCAAAAGACTGAAACCAGGGTCCCTCTCCAAAGCCTACTGGGCCAAATGACTTTGGCTGCTTACTCTATGGAGAGGGGCCCTGGTTTCAGTTTTTGAGATAGTTCACCGGCTGCATTAACTGTTGCTGTCACATTCACGTAACAAGGGATGTCCCTTTGTAAAGCCCATTCCCAGGTAGCCTTAGCTCTCTCATGATCTGATTTTTCATGAGCCTAGCAAGCCGAAGTTAGCATTTTCCCCACCCTTCTCCCCCTGCCTGGGCAATTCAGCTCAAACCTTCAGCCAATTGGTCTGCAGCTTGCTTGCACAACTTTCCGTCATTCCTAAGGCTTGTCCATTCTCGTGTCCAACACACACAATTGTTTACTAGATCAATTCATCAACTTATTTCCATAATTCTTGCCCTCATAAGGGAGTATATATATATATATATACACACACACACACACACATATACACAATGCCAATCATGTTTTCACCTGGCAATCATGTTGGCAACCCTTTCAATACTGCTCATGAATCTGTGTATATGGTACACTGCATCAGATTATTTCCATTAGCATATTTAATGCCATCTGCTCAGCATACTACTACTACTACTACTACTACTAATATATTTATTTATAACCCACCTCTTCCTCTGGATCGAGGCGGGGAACAACAATAAATATAAATACAAAGACCATAAAATAGATAAAATGTTAAAAACAAATCAAACTAATACATAAAACATCTTAAAATTCAACTACGTAGGTCTGACTAGATTTACCCCAACAATGTGATGGCAACAGTTAATGCAGCAGATGGACTGTGTCAAAAACTGAAACTAATGCCCCTCTCCAAAGCCCACTGGGCCAAATGAGTAGGAGCCAAAATCCTGCACAGATATGCCGGGTAGATAATGTGAGCCCCCCGGGGGGGCGTGGCTAGCAACAGAACGAGATGGCCGCATAGAACATCAGCTCCTCCAGGGCAACATGAAAATGTTAATTTAAAATATATCCTAGCTCAATGAAAAGCACCAAAAAAGACCCGGGTGTACAGAAATGTCAGCACGTCAAAAAGATTTGAAAACGAAACCGATATCAGAGTATTTTGAGCCAAGAAAAGAAGAACTACGAGCGGAGTTGCCTGCCAGGCTTCAAGCCGTAAAGATGGCATCAGAGGATTTAGCCGGTAACAATGGATCTTCCCCGGCCTCAATTGCTGCTCTGAGGGCAGAAATTACAGCACAATTTGCAATGCTAAAAGCGGAGTTTGCCTCACAGCAGGGTACCTTAAAAGCAATGTTTATAGACACGTGGAAGGAACTGATGGCCCCCATGGAAAGCAACTTGAAAGAACTGGGCGCGAAAGTTGGAGTAATTGCAACCACAGCCTCGGAAGCACTGGACACAGGTATAGAAAATTCTAAAACCTTAATGCAGGTTCAGAAGGACTATGTACTCTTAAAAGGCCAAGTAGATCTCTTGGAATGTGCAGCACGTCACAATAATTTGCGTGTGAAATACATTAAGGAAGGAGCTGAAAGTGACCATTTGTGTTGCTTCATGGTCAAGTGGCTTAAGTCTAAAATCCCATCCCTGATGTTATCTGAGGAAGATATTAACTGTATATATAGAATTCCAGGGGGACGGAGACGAGAAGCAACCTCTCCAAGGGATATTATAATTAAGTTCACCCGCTTCGACAAAAGGGAAGAGATAAGGAAGAAACGCCGTTCTTCACAGGACACACGAAGGGCATCAGATAATGATTTTTGAAGATTTAACTTTTGAAACTTTGCAAAAACGACATGAGTTTTGTCCATATACTAAATGTTTGAGAGATGCAGATATACGCTATACGTGGAGGAATCCGTTCAAGTTGTCTGTCATGAGGGGCTCACAACTGTTGACTGCCTCCACGAGGGAAGAAATGGCGGAGCTTCTGCAAACGCTGAATATTGGAAGTGGGCCAGACGTGGAGACACAAGAAGAAGAAGCAGGAGAGACTTCAGATGGAAGTGGGGAGAACACAAGAAGAAAACAGGGCAATAGAAATAAGAAACGTGAGAAACCCAGTTATAAGCCGACAGAACCTAGAGGCTTGCGCTCCCACACTGCAAAAAAATAGAAATGGGACAGTCATAGGAGTGATGGTGCGTTACAATTATTATAAATAAAGTACTGTATTGACAGTGGAGCTATGGAACAGAAATAGGTAAAAAAATGTCTCTGGAGGGAGTAATGTATTGACTGTACAGTCGTGGGAATTACCCCCAATGGACATGGTTATGATTTGTTTGAACAAAGTGCAGCGGAATGTAAAATTTTTCATAATTGCCTTTGGCTGGCTGATTTGTCAGTGTATATATCATAAGCTGACCTGCACTCAGTTTCGAAAGGAGTGCAGCTTATCAGTAAAGCTGTGGGAGGGAGGAGGGGGAGGGTGGGGGATAAGGGGGATAAGGGGGAAGTGGAATTTTGATTCAAATGGATACAAGGTTGTAACGTTTACAGTTTACAAGAAGAACACCGTGACAGAGCTCCAAAACAGAAGAAAGACTATTACTACTATAATAAAGAAAAATGACAAATCTTAGGATATTAACTTTAAATGTAAAGGGACTTGGAAATGTGATTAAAAAAGAAAGACTAACACGTTATATTAAGAATAGTAAACCCCATGTTGTCTTTCTACAGGAAACACACAAGGCAAGAGAGAAAATCCCACTGTTAAAAGACAAGTGGTTTGGCACACAGGTGATTGCCCCTGGCAACTCCAAATCTAGGGGAGTTGCAATTATTCTTAGCTCCCAGTTAGACTTTGAGATAACAAAATTTTTAAAAGATAAAGAAGGTAGATTTGTGATTGTGGAAGGGAAATTAGATGGGGACAAATTAATAACACTGGTTTCAATATATGCTCCCAATAAAGGGCAACTGAAATTCATAAATAGAATATTAAAAAAGATTAAAACCTTCTCCCAAGGGGAGCTGATACTGGGAGGAGAACCGACTGGGAACCGACAAGAGAAAAGGGATGCAACAACTAAAACTGCTAAAAATCTTCCAGAAGTGGAAGGTTTGGGATTTGTGGGGAGAATCGCATCCAGGTGATCAGAGTTATACTTATATCTCACCCAGGCACTCCACTGCAACACACATAGATTATATTTTAGGATCCCAAACGGTGATGCAACAATTAGAAGCAGTAGATATTGGTCAAATTAAAATCACTGACCACGCCCCCATAACAGCTACCCTAGGACTTATTTGTTTCTCCAAGACCACTCCCACATGGGCATTTAATTCGAACTTATTACTGGACAACAATAATAAAATGAGGCTAAGGGAAGATCTTATCAACTCTTTTCAAGAGAATGATGTAGATAAGATCACCAGTAGCCTGTTATGGGATACAATGAAAGCTGTAATGAGAGGTCATTCTATAAAAATGGGAGCAGTTCAAAAAAGAAAAAGATAAATTATAGGAGCAGATATTAAAATAGAAATAGAACGTTTGCAAGCGGATTATAAGAGGTCGGGTACCAACAAGATATACCGGTTATTGGAGAAAAACACGCAAGGAATTGGATGCACTAGAAATTAACCAAATTGCATGTAATATGCTTTATTTAAGACAAAAAAAATATGAATTTGGGGGTAAGGGCTCCAAAATAATGGACAATAAGATGCGGAAAAAACAAGAAAAAAGACTAATTAGATCTCTGAGGGGAAGGGATGGGGAAAAGATTCTTGATTCAGAGCAGATATGTAAAAAATTTGCAGAATTTTACTCAGAGTTATACAGATCATCCAATCCATCAGAAGAGGCCATTAGGAGTTATTTAAGCACAATTAATTTACCTGCCTTAGACAGTGTGGATGCTAGACTTATGGATACAGAGGTGACACTCGAGGAGATTAGGGGAATTATTAAGAACCTTAAAATAGGGAAATCATCAGGGTTGGATGGATTCACAGCTTCATTCTACAAACATTTCCGGGAAATATTAAATCCATATCTGGTCAGAGTATTTAATGACATATTGACAGGAATGCCTCTACCTGGGATGTGGACGCATTCAAAAATAATAGTGATACCTAAACCTTTTAAAGATCCAGACTGTGTTGAATCATACAGACCTATAACTCTTCTCAATCTGGACTACAACATTTTCACAACAGTCATGGCAAATCGCCTGAAGAAAATTATTAATAAATATATTCACTCAGACCAGACAGGTTTTGTCCCTAGGCGCCAAATTGCTGACCCTATTCGAAAGTTACTAAATATACTTTACTATTCCAAGGCAAATAAGATACCTCTCGCGATCATGGCATTAGATATTTTCAAGGCCTTTGACTGCCTGGAATGGGCTTTTTTGAAAGAGGTCTTAAGTAAGATGAAATTTGAAAATAAATTTCTGGATGCAATTGATAAGATTTATAGTGACTCAACCGCAACAATTAGGGTAAATAATATTAACTCAGAAAAAATTAAGTTGAAGAGAGGCACAAAACAAGGTTGTCCTCTCTCTCCACTGTTATTTATTTTGGCATTGGAACCTCTGACACAAAATCTTCGGAATAACCCAAATATTAAAGGAATCAAAATAGAAAATGAGGAATACCTCTTAGGTCTTTATGCGGATGATATGGTTTTGACCACAGACCAACCAACTAGAATAGTCCTATATTTGAAAAAAGAACTAGAGATGTTTCAATCTATGGCCGGTCTGAAGGTAAATTATAATAAATCCGAGATATTGTGCTTAAACGTTTCTCCATCTGTACAAAAGCAATTGGCTGAAAAAATGGGAACCCCAATTTGTCACACCAGTTTTAGATATTTAGGGATCCAAATTACTAAGAATTTAAATAAACTATATGAAGCAAATTATAAAAAAGTCTGGAAAACTATCAGTTCTGAAATAAAGAGGTGGAAGAAGCAGCATTTGGGCATTTCTGAACGCTTAATTGCTGTTAAAATGATATCTCTTCCTAAATTGCTATTTCTATTCCAAACGTTACCAGTCTGGATCCCAAAAAATCAAATACAACAATGGCAGAAGCAATTAAATGAATTTATATTTGGTATGAAGCGAATGAGAATACGAAAATCATTATTATATAAACATCGGGAGGCTGGTGGATGGGGTATCCCTAATTTAAATGGATACTATGATGCCAATCAACTTAAACATATCGTCCCTCTGATGGAAGAAGATATGTCAAAACAGTCGGTGAAAATAGAAGGTTTTGGGAGCGAGGGAACTTCTGGCTGTTCAAAGTTACTCTGGAAATGTAGGTATAGACAGGATGAGCAGATGCAGAATCCATTCACATTGACTACTTGGAAAGTTTGGAAAATAAGGAGGGGGTCATTGTCCCCAGGACTCTCACCGTTAACCCCAATATACTATCTCCCTGAGTTTGCAGATAAACTAACTGCCAGAGAAAAACTCAACTGGAAATCCAAAGGTCTATTCCGCCTTAGGGATTTCTTCCAAAGGGGGCACTCGATTAGGCAAGAAAAAAATGGCAGAAAAATTAGGACAAGAGAAAGGACAATGTTAAGAATTGCACAAGCTCATGCGCTCCTTTTACAACCAGAGTTGCAAACTGTGTTTGAACTTGAGATGCTGGGCTACAAAGGGGTAACTAAAGGATTGAGTTCGAAACTTTATAGGTGGATAATGACCCAAGACATTGGTACTGAGGACCCTCTTAAGATGGTATGGGAAACTGACTTAGGAATTCAAATTGAGGAAAAAGATTGGAATGCTTTGTGGAATAGAAGTCCATTTGACACAGTATCATGCAGCAACAGGGAATTAATGTTAAAATTAGTGCAAAGGTGGTATCTCACACCAAGAAAAATATCTTTAATTAACCCAGGGACTTCCCCAAATTGTTGGAGGGGTTGTTCTGGGGTTGGAACCTATTTTCACATGTGGTGGTCATGCCCAAAGGCAAATATTTTTTGGAATGAGGTATTCCAGGAGATCAGTTTAATAACTGGACAATGGGTACATCCAACTCCTCACCTAGCACTATTAAACTTAAACAAAAGATTGGATAGCAAACTCTCTGATAAGGGTTTAATCAGCCATCTATTATTAGCGGCTAGATGGCTGGTCGCCAAACACTGGAAAGATGGCAAGGGGCTTCATGTAAAAAACTGGTACCACAGGGTTTGGCAAATTGCTGTTATGGAAAAATTGACTGAGAAAGTGAGGAAAGTGCGAGGACAACTAAGGGATGAGTACTTTATGGAAATCTGGGGCAAATTTATTGATTTCACAAATAAAGAGGAAGGGGGGAGAAAGCCTCCCTCACAATCTATAGATATCTGAAGTAGATAGTAGATTGTCAATACCGGATAACTATTTACCACTCTCTAAATAGAAAATAATAAATTGAAATGTATAATTCTGTTTTGTTTGGGACTGTCACGAAATTCCATGTGTGTGTGTGTGTGTGTATATATATATATATATATATATATATTTGAAATTGTATTACTTGATGTTATATACAAAATAATTTTTTTTAAAAAAAAGATAATGTGAGCCCCCTTTCCCAATTCAGATGATGACAGCAGTTAGATCTTCAGATTGAAGGGTACATGCGAATCCAATCTGACAGCGAAAGCCATCTTACAGGCACAGAAGTGCAAGAATGGGCAAATGAATGGAAGACTGAATGGGTATTCCAAATTTCCTATCATCCCCAAGCAGTGGGGGTTGATTGAAAAGATGAATGGGCAGTTTAAGCAGAAACTGCAACAGCCAACTCCAGACCATATTTTGAAAGAGGTGGAGAACAGTTTTAAAGCAAGCTGAAATTGAACTCAATAGCGATCCCCCTGAGTGAGGATTGAACACCGCTACAGTGCCTGGTAGGGTAGTAGCAACCCAGAGGAGTGATATGTGAAGGCACAGAAAATCTAACGTGAGGTAGACCAATGAAGGCTACATCTAACAGTGCTAGAACAACCTTATGGCACCCCAAAGATATGACTATCTCAGGTGGGGGGGGGGAGAAGTGATTATATTACTGAGAATTGGACTTGCAGTCCCTTAGGGGACTTATAGTTTGATTGCCTCATGATCTGGTTTGGCTCTTAAACTCAGGTGTTAGGAGGGGTGGTAAATTTAGACCATCAAGATGAAGTACAAGTACTAATTAATGTGAAGTCAGTTTTTAAATTTTGTCAGGCCATTGCAAGAATGATCTGTGAGATATTCCGTGTGCCTATCCTTCAGCAAATGGCAGGGCCAGATCAGATGACAAGAGAGAAAGGATGTGGATCCACAAACAAGGAGCTGGACCAAGGACAAAAAGGGTGGATTGTTTATCCAACCCAACCCAACCCAACCGGGTGAAAATTGTCATCAAGAAGCCACCTGCTGGGTTTGGTAACCAGTGCTGTTTCTCATGCTTCCCTTGATGTGGGAAAAATTAAGATGACGAGACTAACTGATTTCATACATTTTCACAAGTGATGCCAGAATGGCAGAGATGGGCATCAACTGCACTTACAATGTCTATATTGGAAAAGACAACAAAAAGAGTTGTAAAATGTGACAATCCAATGAAGGTATTAATAGTGTATCTTCCTTCCTTTGTGTACATATTATTATTATTATTATTATTATTATTATTATTATTATTATTTACATTTATATACCTCCCCATAGCCGAAGCTTATTTATTCCTTATTTCTGTATGGACTTTCCCCAATCTGTTTGCTACTTCCTTGGGATCTTGTCAACAAGACTTGTCAATGTTATCTTTGGGTAGCCAGGTGTTAGCCAAGGATAATGCATGCACTCTATTTGTTCTATCTGTGAAAGACAATTCTACAAGACCATTGCATATCAAGGAGTGCAGAATTTGATTGCTCATGTCTACAGTACCATTTGGGTCTGTTTATTAAGTTGAATATCTGTGCTAGTTTCCATCATTAATGGTGTTCATGCTATACAGCTAGAGATTGGTAGATAAACCTTTGGCAGAAACTCAAAGCTAGCCAAGACCTGAGATTGTAGTTATTTGGGTGGCCAAGCTGCCAACTGTTGCAGCTAGTTGTTTTCCAGTCTACAAGAATGTATGTAATACTCTTGAAGTGATTGGACTATGTCCAGAATGCAAGAGTTCAAGAGAATAGTATATGATTCCCTGAGGCCCTTCCAAAAGGCAGAACCTCACAATAAATCAACCTGGATTGGTGCTGTGAGCCTCGGCCGTCATGGGGATTACATTTCCTGCTGATCTTATCTCTTGATACCATGATAAGATGTTGGGGTTTATGATGTATGCTTTATGATGTATGCTTTATGATCTTGCTATAATGTAGTGTACTTTATTCTCCTTTTAGTTACTTCTCTTTAATAAATCTGTTCCCTTGATCCATTGGTGTGTTCATTGCTTCTGAATATCCAAAAAGAGCTATTGCTTATTGGCAAAACAATTAAAAATGCCTCCTATTAAACCAATACTGTCTTCCAACTTTTCTTCAACTTCAATTTCATTTTAACATCTTGTGACAAAATGGATGAATACAACACAATCTTTAATTTTTTTTATTAGTTTTCCAAAATAAAATCAACAAAGAGAAGTGTGTGTGTGTGTGTGTGTGTGTGAGAGAGAGAGAGAGAGAGAGAGAGAGAAGGGGGGGAGAAACAAATATATAAAAAGAAATACATTGAAATTAAATTGAATTATTGACAGAGGGTAGCACTCTTAAGCTCTATTCCTCCCCCCCCCCCACTTCACTATTACTTTACAATCCAAGACATACGTGGAATCCAATGGCTTCTTGGAAGTTTTCTTTATAATTCTTCTGTATTTCAAACTTATGTTTTGTCTCTTTTCCATAATCTGAGGAAAGGTTTTGACAAATGCTGCTGTGGATGTCCATGAGCCATATATAGAATAAAGTCCTGCCATGTTTGATAAAAGTCAGATTTTTTACTTTGCCTTTAGCTAGTTTCGGTGTTAGAAGTTCTGCAGTTTTCCAACTTCTGGCTATGACTCTTCAGGCAGCCCTCAGCATGAACTCAATTAAGTCCTTAGATGTCACTTCTGCATTCTTGCCGAACATCCTGGCATGACATTGACCACCTGTGGAACAATTCCAACGTGTTCTCCCTGAGAGTTATTGATACTGTGTTCCTTGGTTCCTTTTTGCTCTGTTGATATCCCAATGTCATCTTCCCACATTATTTTCAGTCCATCTAACATATTTGTACCTATTTCAATAATTTGTGAATAAATTTTTGAAACCAATGCTTTTGTAGTAACCATATGTTCTAATAATATCCGTCCAAATTTTGCCATTTTTCTGGTTGCGCTTTGTTTTACTAAAGGATTTACTAAAGGACCTGCTGTGACCTTTTTGCATCGCACTTTGAGGACAAAATGGCTTGTCTCCACAGCGAGCTTGACGCTGTTGTTAGTGCAGCTCCAGTCTGATGCCACCATCTGCCCGATTTTGTGGGATCAGTTCCAGTTATTGCAGCCTGATGATGTGGACAAGGTACTTGCAACAATGTAACCAACCACTTGCCCTCTGGATCCCTGTCCCTCTTGGCTTATAAAAGCAAGCTGAGTGGGTTTGACTGGGTGGGTCCAGGGGGTGCTAAATGCTTCCCTTCAGGAAGGGGTGGTCCCTGCTGTCCTTGAGGCAGTAGTGCACCTACTCCTGAAGAAGCCCACCCTGGACTCAACAGTACTAGACAACTACTGCCCAGTCGCAAACCCTTGAGAGGGTTACGGCGGAGCAACTGCAGAAATTGCAGGCACTCTTGGAGGATACTGATTATCCAGACCCATTCCGGTCTGGGTTTCAATCTAGTTACAGGACTGAATCAGCCTTGGTTGCCCTGATGGATGACCTTTATTGAGAGAGGGACATAAGGAGTGCAACCCTGTTAATTCTTCTTGATCCCTCATCGTCTTTTGATACCATAGGCCATGGTATCCTCCTGGATCGACTCCATGGGATGCAGGCACTGTGCTACAGTGGTTCTGGTCCTACCTATGGGGTCCTTTTCAGAGAGTAGCATTGGGTGACCATTCCTCGCCCCCTTGGCAATTGAGTTATGGGGTGCTGTAGGGTACCATCTTGTCCCTAATGTGATTTAACATCTATATGAAGCTGCTAGGAGTGGTCATTAGGGGATTTGGAGCTAAATGCCATCAATATGCTGATGACATGCAGCTCTATTCTCCTATGACAACTGAATCAGGTGAGGCTGTGCAGGTCCTGGACCGGTGCCTACACTCAGTAATGGGCTGGATGAAGGCCAAAAAAATAAAAAACCAAAAGGAGGAGAGCATCCACTCAGGACAAGCAAAGGAGAGAAGCAGGTTCTCAGAATGCTGAGATACTTTATTATTCACGCCCAACGCGTTTCGGCCTATGTTGCTTTTTTAAAAGGCCTTCTTCTGGGGCTGTAACATCAAGAATACATGACATTATATTTATGGGGAGAACACATAACATTAATATATCTGTTTAGGGGTTAGATTGGCATATTGCCTCAAGAGGCCTGTGCCCATATGTAAGTTTCTTTAAAAAATTCTTAAATAATACAATGTGAATGCTCCTGAGCCTGTCCACACCACACATTCAAATTTCTTTAAATCATATAAAAACATGTTATAATGTAAAAACACTTTTAACAAAGGTGTAATATACAGGTTCTTACTTGGTAAGAGATGTATGCAGAAAACTCTTAGCAGGATGATATTCTCCTATGATATTTACTGGCGACTGTTGGCCAGCCTGGGGAGGGGGGGGAATACCTTTATGGGCTTTTGGCAGAGTATAGAAAACTGGAATTCTAGGGTTAGTTTTGTATCGAAAGCAATATTCACCGTCCGTAATATATCCCAAGCTGGGCCCCTCATATAAGGTGTTTTTTATCTCACTGGCAGTAACAGTAGTCGGATCGTTCTTACATACTTGATAAGACTCAGCATCTTGTAATTGGTGTAGTGCCTCTGATTTGTAATCCGTGCTGTTTTGGTTGACAATAGCACCTCCTTTGTTAGCTTCTTTTATCACTATGGAGGAGTCATTACTTAGGTATAGCAGCTTCTTTTTTCTTCATGATTAATGTTATGCCAGGGGCGATTAGTTGTTTTTTCATTTTTCTCAAGGTCTTGTCATATACTAGGCTTTCGAAGACTTGTATTGCCGGCTCGGCTGGGGCAAGAGGCATAAATTTAGAAGTTGGTCAAAAATGTGTTTTTGTGTCAGTGAATTTGGACATGTTGGATCCAAAATATGCCAATAAAAACCCATGGTCTCTTTTAAAAGACCCAGGAACATAAGAGATCTTTTAATGAGGGGTGAATACAAAGAACACAGTAGAAGTTTACCTATTTTTTTACCAGGTGCTTCCATGCCTAGAATCATAGAATCATAGAATAGTAGAGTTGGAAGGGTTCTATAAGGCCATCAAGTCCAACCCCCTGCTCAATGCAGGAATCTACCTTAAAGCATCCCTGACAGATGGTTGTCCAGCTGCCACTTGAATGCCTCTAGTGTGGGAGAGCCCACAAAACTGGACATCAGTTTTTCCTGATGTCCAGCCGGAAACTGGCTTCCTGTAACTTGAGCCCATTATTCTGTGTGCTGCACTCTGGGTTGATCAAGAAGAGATCCTGGCCCTCCTCTGTGTGACAACCTTTCAAGTATTTGAAGAGTGCTATCATGTCTCCCCTCAATCTTCTCTCCCCCAGGCGAACCATGCCCAGTTCTTTCAATCTCTCCTCATAGGGCTTTGTTTCCAGACCCCTAATCATCCTCATTGCCCTCCTCTGAACACGCTCCAGATTGTCTGAATCCTTCTTGAAGTGTGGTGCCCAGAACTGGATGCAATACTCAAGATGGGGCCTAACCAGTGCCAAATAGAGGGGAATCAGTACCTCATATTATTTGGAAGCTATACTTCTATTAATGCAGCCCAAAATAGCATTTGCTTTTTTTGCAGCCACATCACACTGTTGGCACATCTTCAGCTTGTGCCAACAGCTGCTACTGCAAATACACCCTCAAAGTCACAGAATTCAAAAACCCATCAGGTAAAAAAAGATATTTCCTCAACCATTTTACTACTTTTGTCATCTATGGCATCCAGTGCAAATGCCCAAAGATCTGTATAGGCAAAACAATTAGACCTCTGAAAAAAACGTCTAGGAGAGCACCTCAGTAACTTAAAGAATAACAGATCAGGTGCTCCTTTAGTAGATCATTTTTCAGCACAAAATCATTCTTTTGCAAATTTAAAGTTTTGGGTGCTCGAAAAATTGGAAAGACAGGATAACAAATTATTATTAAGAAAGGAAACAGAATGGATCCTAAAGTTAAAAACTCTAAACCCAGTGGGCTTAAACTTAGATCTCAAATTTCTGCCACTCCTGTGACTTAGTACTTACCCGCAGCTACTCCCACATAAGAGGAATAACGATAGCAATTACAACATATTTTGAGACCTTGTGCTTATCATTTCCACATGGAAACACCTGGCAAAAGCACAAAAAAATGACAAAAATGATGCAACAATGACAAAAAATGAGGAAACAATGATAAAGGTGGATTAGAATAGAAAGAGGGCCCAGGAATGATTACATTTCCTCAGTTGCCAGTGAATATCCTAGGAGACTATCATCCTGCAGACATCTCGTACCAAGTAAGAGCCTGTATATTACACCTTTGTTAAAAATGTTTTTACATTATAACATGTTTTTATATGATTTATAGAAATGTTAATGTGTGGTGTGGACAGGCTCAGGAGCATTCACATTGTATTATTTAAGAATTTTTAAAAGAAACTTACACATGGGCACAGGCCTCTTGAGGCAATATGCCAATCTAACCCCTAAACGGATGTATTAATGTTATGTGTTCTCCCCATAAACATAATGTCATGTATTCTTGATGTTACAGCCCCCTGAAGAAGGCCTTTTAAAAAAGCAACATAGACCGAAACGCGTTGGGCGTGAATAATAAAGTATCTCAGCATTCTGAGAACCTGCTTCTCTCCTTTGCTTGTCCTGGATGAAGGCCAATAAACTGAAACTGAATCCTGGCAAGACGGAAGCCCTGTGGGTGAGTGGTTCCCGAGTCCGGGAGAAAGGCTCATTGCTTGTTCTGGATGGGGTTGCACTCCCTCTGAAGGATTAGGTTTGTAGTTTGGGGGTACTCTTAGATCCATCTCTGTCACTGGAGGCTCAAGTGGCCATCACAGGTCTGAGTGCCTTTTACCAGCTTCGTCTGGTTTGCCAGCTACAGCCTCTCCTGGACAGAGACAGCTTGGCCACAGTGGTACAGGCATGAGTAACCTCAAGATTGGATTATTGCAATGTGCTCCATGTGGGGCTGCCCTTAAAGCTGCTCCAGAAGCTGGAGCTAGTGCAGAATGCTGCAACTTGGCTCTTGTCTGGAGCTGCCCCTTTCCAGCATGTAACTCTTTTGCTGAGGGAACTGCACTGGCTGCCTATTCGCTACCAGGCCAGGTTTAAGGTTCTTGTACTAGTGTACAAAGCCCTAAACAACCTGGGACCAAGATACCTGAGAGAGCACCTTCTCTCTTATCAACCTGCCCTGTCACTGAGGTCATCTGAGGGCATGCTCTTCGTGGCTCCACATACATCTATCTTCTGATTGGAGTCCACCAGGGGAAGAGCCTTCAGTGTGGTGGCCCCTCCTATGGAATTCCCTGTCTCTGGAGGTCATGAAGGTTCCAACTTTATTTTCCTTCCTGTGCCTCCTGAAAATGTCATTGTTCCAGGAAGCCTTCCCTTAATGACCAGCCGTGGTTTATTTGCACTTTATTTCTTTTAAAAAATGTACTTTTAATGTGTTTTTATTCTATTTTATTTTGTCCGCCACCCCAAAATTTTGAATGGGGAGCAGTATATAAATATTGTAAATAAAGAAATAAATAATAAAGAAATAATAAAGAAATAAGAGAATTGGAAAGGAATCATAAAACAACAGGATCAAAAAGGATATATAGAAACTTAACAATGAAAAGTAAAGCACTGGAGACCATTGAACTAGACTCCTTTAGAACAAAATTATTAAATATCAAACAGAATCATTATGAATTTGGGAATAAGAGCTCAAAATTGTTAGCAAATACTTTGAAAAATATAAAAATAGGAGTAAAATAGCAATAATACAACATAACAACACTCATATATACAGAACAGAACAAATAGTAGAGCAATTTGCTACGTATTTTGAAAAATAGTATACATCAGATAAGCTACCTGGGGGGAAAAGGGACATTTTAAAAAAACATCCCAAAGCTTAAGAATGAACACAGACAAGTGTTAAATAAGCCTATCAAAAGTAAAGAAATAGAAAATATGATAAAGATATTAAAAATGGAAAGTCCCCAGGCACAGATGGATATGGGGCAGAATATGATGAACAATTTAAAGATTCACTACTGTCCTACATGACAGTATTATTCAACTACATAATGAAAGGGGAACTATCAATACAGTCATGGGAAGGTGTGAAGATTGCTCTGACTTTAAAACCAGGCAAGCAAAGACATCAACTAGACTCAAATCAGCCAATAGGATTATGAAACCATGATGCAGAATTGTTCACTGCAGTCCTTGCATCTTGACTGAGCATTATAATAAAATAATATGTCTCCCCAGTTCAAATGGGATCTATACCTCAAAGACTAATAGCTGACCCAAAATGTAGAGTACTTAATGCCATCTATGTAAGCAAAATGAAAGGAAAGCCATTAACAATATTATATCTTGATGCACAGCAAGCATTCGGTCATTTGGAATGGAGTTTTATATTTGGATGCATGAAAAAATTAAATGTGGGACAATGTTTCATGAAAGAGGACAGCCCTGCCTTGAGGCCCTCTCTAAACAAAAGAAACTTGAAAAAAAATCCATTTTTCATCACTCGCAAAATAACTACAGCCAAATCCATTCTTTTAGTATTCAAAACGATCACATTTACTACAAGCCATATATTGTGTGCACCCTGCATTTGACAAATGAATCCCATTTGATAATTATGCATATATATCTATATCTATATAACATGCTGAGTATTTCAGGAAGAATTGCTGTTAATATTTCAGCATCCACATTGGTTAAAGTAGGGTGACCACATTTGGGAAACTAAAAAAGAGGACACCCAGTGGGGTGGGGGTGGGAAAGCAGCTTTCAGGGGCCTCTGGGATGCATGTCATTCACCCCCACCACCTTAAAGGCCCGAAATGGGGTGGAGGAGGGGAAAGTGTGTAATTCCCACCTTCCACTGCTCCAATCAGGGCCTTTTCTATAATGTCTGGGAATGACAAGCTTTCCCCTTTCAGGCCCTGATTGGAGCAGTGCGAGGGAAATGACCCACCTCCAGAAGGTGTGTCATTCCCTCCCACCATGCTAATGCAGCCTTTAAAGGGAAAGCATGTCTTTCTAGGACATTATAGAAAATTACAGAAAATCCCCCCTGACACCCAGAATAGAACAAAAACCAGGACAAATCCGGGGAAATCCTGACAGTTGGTCACCCTAGTTAAAGAAATGGGCCTATAATTTGCACAGTTAGTTGGGAATAACAGAAATTTATGCATCATATAACCATGCTGATAAAATTTAATTTTCAAAGGCCTCTTATGATAAAGATATAAAGCATAAGAGTAAAAAAAAATCTAAGTAGTAGATCTTATACCATTCTATAGGAAAAACACCTGGTCGTAGAACTTCATATTCTCAATAACAATAACCCACAAAGACTCTGCAAGTAGTTCCTTTTGTTGCAAATCCAGTTGTGAAAGGACCAAATACCAAAAGAAAATTTCAGATTCTTGATTCATAGGATCCCTATGCTTTCTACATAGTTCAGAATAAAAATTTTGAAATCCTAAATGTATATTCTTTGGGCTTGTATATACATTGTTATGGTTATCTTTAATTAATGGGAAATAATTCTGATTTTTTTATTATTTCAGCCAAAATGCCAAAATCTTTCCAGATACTCTCTACTTCATGGTCTTGCAGTGTGTGTGCGTGGGGGGGGGGGTGAGAACTCTGTGGTTTGTTATGTGTATTACTTTACTCAATTCAAAATGTGTTTGGAACTCTTTTTTGGCTGACCTGCTAGCACAGTCCATGTGTGCCTGGGGCATACGATATCTTTCTAGATCTAGAAACTTCCCCTACTTTGAAATGGGTGTTGCGTCTCTCTTTTGGTTCACTTACTTACACAATCTTGTGATGAAATCTTTGGGCATGCTACTACTCTCTGGATCCGAATACTTTTCCAGCCCTGTAACTGATGTTTGCATCTGGTTCACATGCTTGCACAACTGTCCCTGCCCAGAAATTGGCATTTGCAATCCTTTTGCTGGGGATTGATTTGCTTGTACACTCTGTATGAACCTTGGGTATGGTACAGGTCTCTGGATCTGACCATTTCTTCCCACTCTGTTGGCTCCACCTAAAGTGAACTTGCCCTGACTTCTGCCCCACCAGCCTCTAAAGACACCAGCTGGTCAGAGCAAAGAGGGTCTATCTATTGCCTTAGTTCTCTGGCAGATCATATCATCGGTCCTGCTCTGAAAAAGGTTCTGGAGAAGCAGTTTCCTGCATCCCCCCTTCATTATACCATTGGCTGATGGTTGTGGGTTCAGGAAAAGAAGGGGGGGAACAGTTACCACATTTTCTTCTGATTTGTCAGGCCACACCATTGTCATTTTCTTTCTTTTTCTTCCACAGCTGACATAATTTCAACAGTTGAATTCAACCACACAGGGGAGTTGATAGCGACAGGGGACAAAGGTGGTCGAATTGTTATATTCCAAAGGGAGCCAGAGGTATGACGTTAATCAAACTTTCAGTTATTGGCAGATCTCAGAGAAAAGTAAGTTGGGCTCTGGGTATGAGACGAATAACTTCTTCTCACTCCACCTGCCTAGCTTGTTTCCCAAATTTGAACGAGTGTATATGAGATTCACCACAGTTGTTGTGAATGTCTGACTGGGCCTGGGAGATCAACAGATGGCCCACACACACATCAGTCCCCCTTGTCTGCAAAGAGAGCGCAAGAGGTTTGCATATGGTGGTGGTAGTAGTGGTGGGTGGAGATGGTGGGGACTAATGCTGGCACCATCGACCACCATTTCACACAAAAAATGCTTAGGTAAAGTTCCTGGGTTGGGGAACTGGGACCGTCATGGGGATCCATCAGGCTCCAAAAGGGCAATGGATAATTCTACTTTGTGGTCTACAAAGATAATCTTAACCTGACCAGACTTCCTGTCCGTAAATTGAATCACATCAAGTGTGTGTACCTGAGTCTGAAGGCCAGGGAAAGACTAGGGATTCTGTTAGTGTACCGGCCACCCCGCTACCTATCAGACTCCCTGGCCAAGCTCATGGAACTGGTCTCGGAGCTGGTGTTGGATTCACCCAGGCTTTTGGTCCTTGGTGACTTCAACATCCCACTCGGGACCAATTTGTCAGGTGCAGCTCAAGAGTTCATGGCATCCATGACTAACATGGGCCTATCCCAATTGGTCTCTGGACCCACACATTCAGCAGGTCACACTCTTGATGCTGTTTTCAGTTCCGAACAGACAGATCTGTGAGCGGAGGTGATAAATACCTCCGTGTTGTCATGGACGGACCATTTTCTGATCAGGGTTAGTATCATGGCTACCACCCGCCCCTGCAGGGGTGGCAGACCCATTAAGATGGTCCGCCCTTGAAGGCTGATGGATCCTTTCGGATTCCGGAAAGCCTTAGGGGGTGCTATGGCTGGTATCGTCGACGATCTTGTAGAAGCCCTGGTTAACAGATGGAATCAAGATCTAACTAGGGCTATCGACACAATCGCCCCCAAACGTCCTCTCTGACCCGTTCTAATTGGGCACCTTGGTATACTGAAGATCTCAGGGAGTTGAAGCGGGAAGGACGACGACTGGAGCACTGATGGCGGAAAACTCAACTTGTATCCGACAAGGCACGACATAGAGAACATCTCTGTTCCTATGCACTTCCTCCTCAGAGTGTTATCCTTTGTGACATGAACTATCAAGAGCAGTAACCTTCTGCTATGTCTGAGCCTTCTTGCAGAATATCGGAGTTAGCTCCGGGCCCTGTTTCAAGGAAGGCTGGTGCTATGCCTTTTCATCTGCCCCTGCCCCCTTGCTTCAGGCATACTTCATTCTGAGCCATTGCAGGGGTCTGGTTTTCCTGAAGCTTCTACCTCTTTAACCTACAAATGTAACAACCAGCTCCTTGTGGGTCTAGAAGCCACTGATAGAGAAATGCTCCAGGAATTTGTCCAATCCCCTTTTACACACCGTCCACCTTGGTTTTCACCATTACAGCTTGTGGATGTGAATTCCATATTTTAGTATGTGCTGTGTAAAGAGTTCTTCCTTTTATCTGCCCTGGATCTCCCAAAATGCAGCTTTATGGGATGACCCCATTGTGTTCTGGTGTTATAATAGAGGGAAAAAGCATATGCATCTCATATCGCCCCTCACTCACCTCTTTTCAAACCTAAGTAGTTCCCAAGAATTGAAACTATTTCTCATAGGGGAGTTGCTTGATCCTTTTAGTTGCCCTTTTCCTAACTCTACCATATCTTTTTGTTTGTTTGGCTGGTTATTATTATTATTATTATTATTAATCATTATCTCTTTCTTGCTCGTGGCGATTTTTCTAGACGGACATGACGGGCTTTGCCAGGTTATGCTGGCTTTTACAGATTCAGGAATTTTGTGACAATTGAGCATGTTTTAAGTATGACTGCTTTATGGATGTTGGGGTGGATGTATTTTGGTAGGCCCAGTTTCTGAAGGTTTTCTGTATAATTTTTTGATGTGATGCCCGTGACTGAGGTGCCTAATGGGATAATTGTGACCTTTTCCTATTGCCATAGTTCTTTGACTTCCATGGCCAGTGGTGTATATTTGTCTCTCTTTTCTTCTTCCTTTTCAACAACAGTTTTGTCATTCGGTATTGCTATATCGATAAGGTATGTGTGTTTTTCTTTTTTGTCTATGACCGTTATGTCTGGTCAGTTGCAGGGTATTGTCTTATCCATATGAATTGTTCTGTCCCAGTATATTTTATGATCTGCTTTCCAAGATTGTTTCGGGTATGTATACTATGGTGTAGGTTGTTTGATAAGGTTGAATTTGATGGTCAGTTGTTGGCGAATACTTTTTGCAGCTGTATTGTGTCTGTCCGTATAGTCCATTCCTGCCAGAATTTTACATCCTCCTGTTACATGGTCTGTTGTTTCTTGGAATTGATGGCATTTCCTGCATAAGTCTGTTGTTACACTGTTGTCTTTTATGATGTAGTTTTGGTAGTTCTTGGTTGCTATAACTTGATCTTGTATAGCTATTAGGAATCCTTCGGTTTGTGGAAATAGCTCACCCTTCCTGAGCCATTCTTCATGCCTGTGTAGGATCTGAATATTGTTGTCCCGTGTCCAAATCTACATTGACTGGAATATTGCATGTGGGAATGAAATCTTATTTTAAGCCACAGGGGAAACCTGTAATTGTAGAGATGTGTCTCCCCCCCTTTTTTTGTGCAAATCCATTCATTTCTAGCATTGTGCATTTGTGCAACTTCTTCAATGTTGTGCATACATACAAACACTTATGTACACACTAAGTGCCCTCAACCTTTTTGGGGTAGTGAGCTCATCTGGAACTTTGAGCGAGTGTTATGGGCACTCTTGCAATATAAATTCCTTGAAGGGTTTTTTTTATCCATTAACGAACTGGCTGCCAGGTGTGCCAGGTGTGCCAGTTACAAAACATTAAATTTCCAGAAGGCAAAGCCATGAGGGCAGGAGGAAAGAAATCTGCCCAAGAACCTAGGTACAAGGCAGAGGTGGGTGTCTGAGCTCCAAAACACAAAACTGATATGTTGAACCCACAATTTTTTGCTCCAGTGTCCATTTCACAGAAGGTGTTTTCTGCAATAGGAAATTAGATGTGTTTTGCTGTTTGAATCTGGAATTGCCATTACTAAGCCATACTAATAAAGAAAGAACATCATCCTTTTCCCCATATTATAAATTATATTTGAGGACAAATATTTATATTGGGGAAACTATCTCCCTATTGTGGACAAAGATTTATAATCTTTGTCCACAACAGGCAGATATTTTCCCCAATATATTTTATATATACTGCAACATGTTTTGATAGAAGGTCAATCGATTAAAGTCCAAAAGATTTATAAAGGAAACCTTTGTTTTTTGTATTGTAACATGTTTGTATTCCAATTTAGTGGAAAGGGAGGGCATCTGGCCATGGTCTGACCTTAGTGATTTTTGCTATAGCAGCCCTGGTTGCTAAAGAGGTAGAGCTCTCTTTCAATTTCCACAGCAATCTCCATTCTGCATCCTGAGCCAGTAATGGTGTGGGTGGATCAGTAGGTTAGCACCACTTACTTAGCTATGCCAAGACAGCAGTGGGCCTCACAAACAGGCCCCAGGTCTTAGCAGTGAAAATGAATGTATTTGATGATGTCTTTGGTTGGCATGCACACATGGCTAAATACGACTGTACAGACAGCATCATGAAAAGAGCATCTCCAGCTCTTGGCCTGGTCTGACCTATGGCCATCTTGGTCAATACATAAGTTCCTTTCCTTCTTGGTTACCACTTGACAACTGCAGTCATACAGTTTGTACATGTTGTTCTTTTGGATCATAGACATTGCTTTTTCCAAGTGCATTTGAAAGACAGGTAAGCTCTCATACTATAATCATTAAACAAAAAACCTACGGTTTACAAAACCAACGATAAGGCTCTACAGTTTTCAACTAAGCACCAAAAAGCAGGGAAATTGGGAGTTCAGGCTCACAAGCCTTAACGCCACATCCTCCCTAGGGAGGCAGAAAGTGCAAGTGAAATTCTCATTCTCCCAAAGCAGATAAACCATGAGGATAGGATGGAGAATATGATATGCAGAGGTGACTGTGGGGTTGTGGAAAACTGATCACGAACAACTTAGGGCCACTTACTTCTCTTCTTTTGTTTAGAGCAGCCCTTCCCCAACCTGGTGCCCTCCAAAGGTGTTGGACTACAACTCCCATCACTGCAAGTCAGTATGTCCCATGGTCAGGAATGCTGGGACTTGTAATCTAAAACATCTGGATATACAATATGATATGCAGAGGTGACTGTGGGGTTGTGGGAAATTATGATAAAGAACTTAGGATCACTTACTTCTCTTTTTTTAGAGCATCTCCTCATGCTGAGAGTTGCAATCCAACACACCTGACGGGCACCAGGTTGGGGAATGCTGTTCTAGAGCAAAGGCAGGCAGAATGTAGATCCCCAGATGTTTTGGAATTCAACTCGTAAAAGCCCCTATAGCATGGGCAGTGAGCAGGAATGGTGCAAGTTGATGTCCAAAACATCAGGGTGTATCTATTTTCTGCCCACATCTGTTCTAAGGTATGATTGCTTTCCAGCATTAAGATATGCGATCAATCAATGAACTACAACAGAGCTGCATCACTTTAAATAAACTGTCTAACCAAATGAAGCGACAATGAATGGATCTTGAATACCTAATCCAGATAGTCCTTCAGACGTCAACATTAGTTTTCAACACATGGCATAGGATGTCTGTTTCTTGAATATCATATATGGTGTTGGGGGACTAACACAGAAGATTTCTCTTACATGTTCAGCAGTGTCAGATCAAATTCATGGTTTGTTTGCTTTACTTCTTTGCAGAGTAAAAATGAGTCTTATAGCCAAGGCGAGTATAATATTTACAGCACTTTCCAGAGCCATGAACCAGAGTTTGACTATTTGAAGAGTTTGGAAATTGAAGAAAAAATAAACAAGATAAAGTGGTTGCCTCAGCAGAATGCAGCCCATTCTCTTCTGTCAACAAATGGTAAGGCAGCAAGGTTACGATTCACTAATGTTGTTTATCGCTGGTCCTTAGTGGAAAATGTGATAAATTACAGCTCATGCTTAATGTATACTTTTTATGTTATCATTTCTACTTTTATTTTATACAAAACACTGTGTTACTGTTAACACTTAACACACTGGTTTGGTTCAGATATAATGTAAAACAGGGGTCCACAACCATTTTGGACCCAATAGGCACATATGGGAATTTGAGAAACTGCCGTGGGCAACACCACAAAATGCCGAATCAGTGGATTGCCACTTTGGTACCTCCCTGTCGCATTTATGGAGCTTAGGCTGCATCTTATTCCACAAAAACATTTGTTTTGTGTCCATTGGTCACTGCAATATCTCTTTAATTAAGGATTGTCTAATTCGGCTAATTGCTGGCAGTGCAACATAGCTTCTTTTAAACATATGTTTTGGCAGTATCAAGTAGTTGCTTCTTTACAGGAGGAGGTTATTGCACAGGTAAGATTTGTACTGGAAGAGTATTTAATATTCACTGATGTACACTATTAAATTATTTACCTGCTTCATGGAAATTAACAAATGATCAGTTTAAATGGATTCTCCACAGCCCTTTGACAAACATAAGATGATATTACAACATTGGAAGGATAAAAACTCATGCAATGGATTGTGGACCTTACAGTGCTTTCAGTACTTGAATGTGTAGCATTTGAATGTATAGATTGGACCAAATAACCAAATAAGTCTTCTTCAAATGGATACTTCTTTGGATATTTGGTCCAATCTTGTGGAAGCCCATATGTAATTGCTAGAAAGTTGTATGCATTTCATATATATTCATTGCTATGGATTTATGCAAATCCATGTATGTATATTTTTAAAAAATGATTTTAAAAGTTTTGTGAGTTCCCCCAAGTGCCACATTGGAGACCCTTTTGTGAGCACCATTGCAGATGCCTGCAGGTGAAATGGAACCTGCAGATACCAGAGTAGGGACTCCTGGAGTAATACAATTATTTGTTTAAACCATACTTTGTTTGGCAAACCATGAGTCATGTCACAAATGAGCAGCCCAACTTTTTTGAATCTCTATCTTTTATCCCAAAATGCTCTGTTGTGCCCATTCCTGGCAAATCATCACCACCAGACGACTGGAGGAGGGCTAATGTTGTCCCTAACTTCAAAAAGGAGGAATCTGGGAACTATAGACCAGTCAGTTTGAAATCCATCCCTGGAAAAATATTGGACCAGATTATAAAGCAGTCAATCTGTAAACACCTTGAAAACAATGCCGTGATTTCTAGAAGCCAGCATGGATTTGTCAAGAACAAATCTTGTCAGACTAATCTGATCTCATTTTTTGATCAGGTAACCTCCCTTGTGGACGGGTCCATGAGAGTATCCATATGGCACGGCGCCTTCGCACTCTGGAGATGGCCTTGGGAGAAGTCCTTTCGATCCCTGTGCGGCCATAGGCCCTTCCATTGGCATAGGTGACCTGCGCCCATCCCCCCTCTGTAGTTCCCTCACATCATCATGAAGCAGCCCTGTCCCATAGTGTCCCCCGATTCTGGCCACTTCCTTTCACTCCCCTCTCTTGCAGGTGTGCAGCAGACATAACAATGCTGCCTTGTCCTCCTGTTCCCACACTCCCATATTGGGCCTTTCCATGCTGGCCGAGGTGCTGCCCCTCCCTCCGCTCTCCTGCTCCGGCACGCCCACCAGCCCTCCCGTCGTGCCTGCCTGCCCTCTGGACTTTCCAGCACTAGTGGCTATGTCCCGCCATGACCTCGCTACGACCGGCTTGCAGGCGGCAATCCAGGCGGCCACGCAGAACCATGCTGATGGCAACGAGGAGGATGTGTTACGTGCCCAGCTGCGCCGACTGGGTGGCACCTTGCCTGCGGGGCCAGCGTTCAGGTTGGGTGGCAGTCGCTGGCCCCTTGGTGCTGCAGAGGCCTTGCCCTGTTGCCGGGCCGCTGTCCTGCCGCTGCTGCACAGACATGATGCGGGCACAGTGACTACGGGGGTGTTGGCCAGAGGAATGGCCGTGGAAGCCCTGCACCGGATCCCCTGCCTGGCGACATCTGCCGACTTCCTTGAGCAGCATGAGACTGTCTGCCGCTGGGTGCTGCCACAGATGGATGCCATGTGGATAGAGATACAGAACTTGGAGAAGTGGGACGACAAGCATTTCTGCGGGAGCTTCCGCATTTCCTGCGCCATGTTCGATATGCTGGTGGCCAAGGTGACCCCTGTACTGCAGAGGGAGTGTAACATCATGTGTCCGTCCATTCCGGTCTCCTGCTGTACCTGCTCCTGTCAACAGTCTTTGGGGTGGGCGTGTCCACCGCATGCGAGATCTTTCAGGAGACAGTGAGCATGCTGAACGAGCTGTACCTGGCTGACGTCATCTGGGTTGGGGATGAGCGGCTACCATGCCCTGGGCTTCCCATGGGCAATTGGGGCGCTGGACTCAAGCCACGTGTGCATCCTGCCCCCCCACCCCCGCGGCGAGGAGTACTACAACCACAAGCATTTCTACAGCATGGTTCTTCAGGCAGTGGTGGATGCCAAGGGGCGGTTCCTGGATGTCTATGTGGGTGCGTCTGGGCAGAGCTACAACATGGCCATCTTCTGGACCCCCCCCCCCCGGCGGCCAAGCTGTCATCGGGCCACTTCCTCTCCTCCGGGCCTGCTTCTATGTGCTAGCATGCCGTGGGGCCCTTGCTCCTGGCCAACCAAGCCTTTGCCCTTCAGCCATGGCTGATGGCCCCGTACCACTACCACCGCAATGCCATGCAGCGTAAATACAACTACTACCATTGCCGTGCCTGCCTGCCTGTGGAGCGCGCCTTTGGGCAGCTGAAGGAGTGTGGCCGCTCCCTGTTTAGCTTGCTGGACTTGCACATTGACATCATTCTTGACCTCATGGTGTGCTGCTGCATTCTACACAACATCTGCGAGTGCCGTGAGGATGTGTTACTGGGCGACCACCCTGACCTCCCTCAGCCAGGCGAGGACGATGATGCCATTGCTGTGGATGGGTGGGCCGTTGCGCCGTTGCCCAGGCCCTTGAACCCTTCTGGAGACCGCCAGGCCCGTGCAGAAGCGTCACGGGTCCATGAGAGTATCGGTGAATGGATCTGGCTGCACTACCCCCTGTATGAGCTCCGGCTGTAGGGAGCCATCTGTGGACTGACGTTGCTACCTGGCAGTGTGACCCTACCCACCTTTCCTTCCTCCCTTTCCGACGCTTGCAGCTTCAAGGTGCCATGCTCTGCTGACCCCTAAACACTGTGCCTTCCTGGTCGCCTTCACCCAGCCCGGGGTTGACTAGCCTTTCTGATTACTCCGCCCATGCTTCGCACTGGCCCTGTGCCCATGTAATCATTTTTATATGCCACGCTGAATAAAGTTTTTTCACTTTCCCCCTCTCTTGCCTCAATTCCTGTGTTTCTGGGAAGGTGCACTTGGGGGGGTCATCTTGGGGGTGAAGTCGGGGGCATCGGGTGCCCTCGTGGCTGCTGCACCTCTAATGTAGGGTGGGTGTGGGCCACTCCTCAGGAAGGGCTGCTTTGCGTCTGGCTCTGGCGCCTGGGTGTGTATTTTGGATACGGCTTGCCTGTGCATTGGCTGAGCGCATCCTTCCTCAGCTATGGATGGGTCTCTGGGGCACTGTGGGGGATGGATCGGGCGTGCGTGCTTTGTGCCTGTCTTGTGGCTAGCCGACCGGCCCTTGCATGGTCCCATTGGGGCACTGGGTGTGATGGGGTGTGGTTGCCTACTGTTGGGGTGCTATGATGGGGGCAGGGGGCAGCAGCTCTGTTGGTCTAGCCGCTCCTTCTGTCTGCTGCTCCACCCGGGATTGGGGTGTCCTGCCCAGGGCCTCTGAGCGTCCAATGGGGTATGAGAGGCGTGTCCTCCTGCAGCTTTGATGGTGGCACCCATGGTTCTTGGGCTGCGGTGCATTCTGGGATACGTCTGGGAGGCCTGGCGGTGGTTGATAGGCAGGGAAAATGGCGGGCGGGCTGTCTGTCACGGTTGTGCACATTATTAACAACCGGAGCTGTTGCCGCTGCCAAGCAACACAGACTGCAATGTGTTGTGTGGGGAGCTCCATGTTGTCCAAAACCAGCCAATGTAACTTGTATCACTGAAGAGCTCGGATATGATCTGGTAGAGGCCTTGTCTGGCTACCACGCTTTTACAGGGTCTGATTTCACAGCTGCATTTGCAAGACAGGGAAAAGTTAAACTATTTGAAATCATGAAAAAGAATAATGAATTCCAAGAAATTCTCAGCCAGCTGGGTGAGTCATTAACTTTAACCGAAGAAAAGATAGCTGGGTTGGAGAAATTTGTCTGTGCCATTTACGGCCATCCTAGATACTCCTCTGTGAGTGAAGTAAGATTCAGTCTATTTATGAAGAAAACAACACCTAAGATCCAGTCTAAGGCATTCTCCAAAGGTAAAGGGATTGACCCAACAATGCTGCCTCCATCGAAACCTGCATTGATCCAAAAGATTAAAAGAAGCAATTCAGTGTCATGGCTGTGGAAATGAGCAGATTGTAGAAAACCTGACGATGGGCTTGATCCTACTGAACACGGCTGGCACTTGGAAAGTGGCAGGTACCACATAAAATGGTACGATGGTCCAACACTCCCAGAAAATCTTGAAACGGCCACAGAAGAGGACAGTGAAAAAGAAGACGAGGAAAGTGATTTTGACAGTGATGATAGCAGTTCCAATGAAAGTGAAGAGGGCATCCACTGAAATTTATTTGTTAACCTCACAGAACATAGTTTTTATTTTGTAAACTGTAAATTTTTGCTGAAGATTTTTAAAAAATTGTTAAAAACAATTCAACCTAATAAATCGTCTTTTTTTATATATCATCATACTCGTCCTGTTTGAAATTTTGTAAAGAACAGTTGAACACGTTCAACTGTAAAATTCACAGTTGAACATGTTCAAAATGATCTGTGCATCAGATCGAGAGATATTTAGGGTGGATACTTTTAAAATGAAAGCCCTGTATGATAAACTGTAAAATCATACAATCCTGAGAAAGTGGACGTATAATGAGATATCACTCATAATTCCCTAAGCGTAGGGGTAAACCCCACATTATTATGCATTTTCTTAATCCTAATTTTAAAAATGCTACTTTTTTGTTCTTGGGTATTCATTCGAAAATTGTATAGTTTTTGAGTAAATCATGGTTAAACATCACACATAATCAATGTGAACACTGATTTTATACGTTCAAATGAAATTATCTCAAAAACTAATGGAGCTAACAAAAATGTGTAATTACAAAAAGTATTTGTCATTAAATTTGAAACATTTCAGAAAAAATTTCATCTCTGTAGCATAAATGTGTGAGAAGTTATGCATATTTAAATGTGGCAACTACATAATAGCGTGGCAGCCATATTGATGACATCATCACACAGCCCCCCCACCACTGGAATTTTGTAAGACTCACTTTTCTGAGACACTTCTATCACATATAAACAAAACATATTCACAAAGCTTTTGCACTCGCTGGGGTAAATAAATCCTGGTCTGTCCTTGAACTGTAGCAACTGAAAGTCATACAAGAAAACTGGACAAGGCTGTGCTCTGGGTACCTCACCTGATTCATCTGCTATAACACTGGTCTCTAGGTCTTGGCAAATGCAAGAGATTTTGTTCAGGAAGTGCAAACATATCTGATGGCGCCACAGTCTCCCTAGGGCCAGCATATGATAAGCACCAAACAATCCTAAAAAAATCTCTGCCAGGCAGCAAATCCAGTATAATAAGGCTCAGATGCTTCAGAAGGCAATAGACGGCCAGGAGTGCATGGGGCATCTCCAGGCACTCCATCCTCCCATCTGGGTTTGAGGCGTAAAGATCAAGGAAAAGTGTGGGTGCATGGAAGGTAAGTGTTAAGTACAATATGGTTTCTGTCAGTTAAGGCATGAGACTTTCCTTCCAATTTCCTGGCTTTATGGGGTTTGAGCTAATACAAGATAGCCTTAAGTTGGTCTTTAACTGGCAGGGATTTAAAAAATATATAACTGAAATAAGATAAAAGTTTAAAATGCTATTTCTAATATCAGAATGGTGGTTTCTTTTATGTTTAGATAAAACTATTAAATTGTGGAAGATTACTGAACGAGATAAGAAACCCGAGGGGTACAATTTAAAAGATGAAGAAGGAAAGCTTAAAGATGTTTCTACGGTGACCTCACTTCAGGTGAGTGGTTGGATTTTCTTTGTCCTATTTTCTTTGGTCTATGTGCTGCACAGCTTCAAAGCAGGGAAGCACTATAAACAGAAGCACAATAACGTGAATATGGTATATTTATTTATTGCATTTATATGCATGTGTTCAATCATATTTTTCTACTCACAATAACTCTGTAATATAAGTTCCACTGAAAGAGAATTACCTACCCACATTCACCCAGTGAGCTTCATGTCTGAGTGAGGAATAGAACTCAGCTTCTATGGTCCAAATCCAACACATTTCCTGCTATACCATACTGAGTCATTTGGTATTGGAGGGTCATGGAAAAAGTTATAAAGTTATACTAAGCATGTACAATTTTATAAAGCACATAACATTCCCTAATTAAAGGAAATAATACTTTAAAGAATTTATCAACTGCTATATTTGGTAAGTCTAGGCTTAATTGTATGACTTTTTAAAAACTATGAGTCACCCTATATGCAGTCACATTGTGATGGACATCTATGGGATCAGTTTTGATAAATCGGTTCAGTAGAATTGTGCTGAAATTTGGATGGTTGGGGGAGGTAAGTAGACAATGGATTTCTAAAGTCTAGAAATCCATTTAAGAGTTCCAGGTGATCTCAAATTCATGTTTCCCCCCACCCTACTCCCCAGAACCTGCCCACTGCCTCTTTCCCAAATATATCTTAGCAAATGAGTTTGTTACTTCTCAGGGGCAAAACAGACATGACAATTATCAGTCAATTAGTAACTTTGTGATTTCTGAAAGCCAATAGGGCCAATAGGAAGCCAATGGGGCTTCCAGATTGAGATCATGGCAGCTGGGAGAAGATTTTTTTTGCTTTACCATGATCCCAGTTCAGATATTGGGTGGAGGATGGCTGCTACTGTCTTGTTTAACTGGTTGTCTGTAAGTCACTGCAGGAGCTCTTTAGGTTGAGGAGTGAGATAGAAATACTTGAAATAAATAATATTTACATTGGTGCAAATATCACCTGTGGGAGTCCTGTGACAGATCAAGACTGCAGTGAGAGCAAAAGATTACATTCCTTCTCTTCCCTGGACTGTGGGGGGATACTCGGTTACTCTTTCCATCATGTCCTTTTTGGTCATTAGATACTGCTATAAATACGCACAACAACTTCCAGAGTAGTTGGGAGCCATAGAAACTACATTTTCCATGGTTTCTGGTAGCTCTGAAGGTTGCTATGTATCTTTATGGAAGTATTTAGGGCCAAATTGAGGCCCTATCATGGAACCTGACACAAGATTCAGCTGAAAATGGCGCCCCGTGTCGAGCTCCCCATTTACGCCCTGCCTTCAGCAGGAGCAGCCAATGATTTGGAGCAGAAATGAGGAAATCATACTATGATGGCATCGCATCACATGGTGAGGTAAAGAAGTTGAGTGCTGTTCGGAGTGGGAAAATTACAAGGCGAAATACAGTTGACAGTATAATACATATTTATGATGGTATCTGGGATTTATCTTTTAAAAGTTTCATGTATTGTGTGTGGACTGTTAACAAGACTAGAATTCGTTTTGATGAGATATGAAATAGTGACAGATGTAGCACTATTATAAAATACATAAGATATACCATTAATTCACTGGCCAGTTGGGAAGAAAACCCTCCCTATTTGAAACAATGTGTAAAACATGGACATTGTACAAGATGTACAATGTATAAAAATGTTTATTATTCACTTTCATTTATGTAGGTGCCTGTACTGAAGCCTATAGACTTGATGGTAGAAGTCAGTCCCAGAAGAAGTTTTGCTAATGGCCACACTTACCATGTCAACTCAATTTCTGTCAACAGTGACTATGAGACATACATGTCAGCAGATGATCTCAGGATTAACCTTTGGCATTTAGCAATTACCGACCGGAGCTTCAGTATCCTTTGTCATGATTGCTTGTACTGATTCTTTACTCAGGTTTTATTGATTCAATACATATTTCCAATGTTGTTTCACCCATTTCAATCTCTGGATTTTTGTTTTGTCACAAAGAAGACCTGTTTATTGATATAGTTAAGCATATATGGCACTTCCATTTAAAGAAACTCAAAGTGGTTTACAACTAATTATATATAAGCATAATATATATGCTTATATATGACTGGGAAAACCAGGATAAACAAATACATTTTAAATAATTGTCAAAAGTAGGGCTGTGCATCGCTTCGGATCCGAATCCCGAATCTGAAGCGAATTGGGGTGATTCGGACCTCCCTAAAACAGATCCGAAGCGGATCTGGGAGGTCTGAATCAATCCAAATCAAATCGGTGGTCCGAATCGATTCAAATCGATTTGACGATTCGGACTCCATTTTAAGTGTTCTTAAAGTTAAAGTTGCAGGTACTATACTAGAGTGACCATATACAAAAGAAGGCAGAGCCCCTGCAACTTTAACTGTTGTGAGGAAGAGGGAATATCACCAGGAACTAATTGCATACAAATGACACTGGCTGAAATTCCCTTTTCTCTACAACTGTTAAAGTTATATGAGCCCTGTCCTCCGTTTCAGATGGTCAGCCTAGTGGAGATGCTTTGGCAGGCTTCCACAGCAGTGGTGGCCAGCACTTGCACTGTTTCCCCTTACCATCCCGGAGGAGCCTGGTAATGCTGTCGGCAGGCACTGATGGCCTCTGTTTGGTGGTTGATGGCAGCCGTGCGCTTGTGCATGCCTCTTTCAATGATGCCGTTGGTGGCTGCCATGGCCTCGGTCATCCCATTGACATGGTCATAAGGCCATGGTGCACAGCCTGCCCCAACTCCCTTACGGCCTGAGAGCATCCTTCCACGGCTTGCGTGGCCAGGCATGTCACCCACACTGTGAGGACGTGCTTCTTGGTACGTCTGCTCTCCTCCTTGCCCGCCATGCATGTAAAGAACTCGTGGATTCTTCCTCCAGAAACTTCTGTAGCAGTAACCAGGTCCTTTGCCACCTGCAGCCAGTCTGCTTTGAGCTTGTCCCATACCTCTGGGAGTTTGTCAGTGGGTGGGCTTGTGGAGCAGGGCCTGCTTCATCCATGGCAGCCGGCGGGGCTGGCAACTCTTCTTCCAGGGTTTCTGCCTCCTGCATGCATTCCTCTGGCTGCTCAGGAGGGTCGCCCAACTCCTCCACATCTACCACGTTCGCACCTAGGAGGTCTGCCTCCTCAACTGTCTCCCTCTCCATGGAGGCTATTTCCATAAAGGGCTCCTTGCTGGACTGTATAAAGATGTCTTGCAGCTCTTCTGGGGAAGGTGACAGCTCAAGGGGTAGGACTTGGCCCACCTCAGATCTCACAAACTGCTCCATTTCATCTCGCAACTCTCTCCGTAATGTTCTCCAACAGGCACTAGTCAAATCCCCCGATGACAGCCAGCCTGCCCTCCATGTCAACTCCGCTGCTGAGCTGGGTGGCCGGCAGTATGATTTACTGGGCAGGGCAGGCCGGTATGCCCTCTGAGCATACTTCTAGTTCCTCCTGCATATCTGTAGGGAAAGCTGTCCATGCTGCCTCCCGGAGAGCTGCTCCGGATAGTGGCGGCTGCTTCTGCTGAAGCTGTGGGCATGAGGGCTCTAAGAGATCATCTCTCTGCTGAATCTCTGGCACTAGAGGCTCTGGGCAAACCGCCTCTGCTTGCAGCTCTGCCCAGAAGAGCCTGAGGACAGATGTTGGGCTGTTGATGCTGGATGAGATGGTGGCAGGGGAGGTGCTGCTTGAGGAGAGTGCACTCCGGAAGATGCCTGATGGAAGGTTTGCCAACAAAGAGGGGCTGGTAGGTCCACTGGCCCTACCTGTTGCCCTGGGCAAGAGTGGACAGGGCTCAGACGGCCCCCTCTCCAAGGGTGTTCTGGTGAGGGCTTCTGCCCTCACTGTGGGCTAGATCTGGAGGAGGTGTCATCCCGGTGGATGCCTTGGGCCTTGGGGACATGCTCTTGCTGGCGAGGCACCAGCTAGGGCAGTGCCGCTGCCAGCGGTGTATCCTGGCATGATGTCATGATGCTCTTCCAGCAGGCAGGCTCAGCTCATGGTACATGGCTTGGCCCTGGTTCTGTGATTGTGGGTAACAATCTCCTTGTATTTCCTCTTGAGCCCATGCAGCTTGTCTTTGCACACGTATCCCCGTGCCTTCATCTGCCTGGAGAGCTATAGGTAGAGCTGCTCATGCCTGGGGGTGGCCATGATGCTGCAGGCCTTGGGACTTCCCCAGATTTCTATGAAGGCATCTATCTCTGCCTCAGACCAGTGCTGAGCTCTGAGTCTTCTGCTGGGCTCCTGGCTGGTGTCTGAGAAATGGGGCTGTGACCCACTTTCCTCAGGCTGGGTGTCAGAGATGTCCTGGATAGTGGGATCCATGGTGGTGCTGGTGCCAGTCTGGGGTGTTTGTGAGGAGCTAGAGGGGTCACCTGGCTGTAGGCCTCCTCTGTGCCTGTGGAGGAGTTCACTTTAGGGAGCTGGTGATAGTTTGGGGAATTTGCCCTGAAGACTTCTGGAGGTGGGGTGCCCGCGTGCGCCCTTTGGCTGGGCTTTCGGTGGGGCATGGAGAAGCAGAGAGCCAGTTAATGCTGTCTGAAGGGAAGGAGGGGGGCTGGGCGGACGGGCTCCTGGGATTACTGGTGCTTTACCAGGGTGGCTGGCTGCGGGGCTATGCAAGGAGCAAAGGGTACAGAGGGTGTGGGGTGGCCAAATAGCATTTGGGGGATTTGGGGGGAGGCATTAAGGGAGAAGCAGCTCCCCTGTCTGCCTGGGCAACTGGATTTGTCTGGGGGGAAGGAACCAACCAACCAACCAACCAACCAACCAACCACAGCAGCTTGAGGAAGCCCATGCGGAGTGGTTGGGGGCTGTGCAGGTTTGCTGGAAGGTGATCAGCAGCCTCAGGGAGTGAGTCCTTTCAGAATCCAGTCCTTTGGTGAGCACAGTGAGGGCTGGATGGGGAGATGGCCATCTTCAGTTGCTAGGTAGATGTGGGAATCAAGTTCTGCTGGCTGTAGAGGATTGGCCGGGGCACTTTTGGCCGCTCCTGCTGGAGGACTCTATGGGCTTCCAAAATAGCGCACTTGACACTTTAAATTAATCAACGGAGCCCACCGTACAACACAATAATCAACGGGTGTCTGGATAATCAACAGAGCAGTCAGTTGTTTTTCTCCATTGCTTATTTGGGAAAAATCGTGCACCGTCTGTTGTCCAGTTCCCGCCAGAAGACATGCTAAGCAACACAATGGACGGTTGCCTATTTAATCACCCGTTGCTTATGGTGTCATCCAAACCCAGCCATCATCTGCTTCAGCAAAGGCAGCTGTTGAAAGTGCAGCACCTGCTCATCCCCCAAGCCTAGTGGTCCCAAGCAGGTACTGCACTTCAGCAGCTGGTTTTGCCAAAGCTCAGTAAAGCAGATGATCACTCACAACAACATGGAGATTTTGGCTTTGTTTGCTTTCTGGTTCACAGTAAAAAAAAAGAAAGAAGGTAAACATGAATGAAGTCCTCCAAGCGTAATAAAGTGTTTGTTTGTTTGTTTGTTTGCTTGCTGGCAAAATGATGCAGCTTGTACGATATGTTTTCTGTATATTTTTGTTTGCTTTTACTTGCAGATTGAAATAATTCAAGGCCTATTTTACACACAAGCAATTATAATTCCTTCTCTTTTGTGTTATCCAATAGCATTTAAAATTAAAAATCATTGCAGTAAGCTAAATGGGTTGATAAAGATGATAAGAATAACAATTTGTCTCTGAAGAACAGCATATTCCTTAATAAATATTTCCACTAAGACATTGTAGATATAAAGCCAGATAACATGGAGGATTTGACAGAAGTTATTACTTCATCTGAATTCCATCCTCACCATTGCAATCTCTTTGTCTACAGCAGCAGCAAAGGATCTTTGAGACTTTGTGACATGAGGGCATCAGCTCTCTGTGACAAACATTTCAAACGTAAGTTATTGACTGACATTTTTATTAAATATGTTAACTCTTGAATGTTGCAGATTTGTGTTTAGAGATTGTCTGTTCCTGTGTGTATTAGAAGTAGAAATAGTCTGTTAGTATGTGACTAGTAGAAAAAGAGGGCAGCATGGATCCTGTATCATTATTTAATAATTACATAGAATACGGAATTCAGTGTGATATAGCTGGTTATGCTAGGCCGAGAAGATTTGCATCTGCTGTATTACCAGCTATTACAGATACAGGAGCCTAGTCTTCCTTTCCACCTGGGAGTGGTAGGGCTTCTAAAGGGAATCATAGCAGGAATGAAATGGACTGCCTTGTCCAAAATGGACTCCCTTGTACAAAAGAGGAAGCAACATGAGAAAAGGCTTCTATCTTGCCAAAAATTATTGGGGAGGGTGAACACCATAATATCAAGAAATGGACCCCAGGGGGAAATAAGAATTTTCCAGGTTATGACCCCAGTAGCAAATTGTTTAAAGTGTACTTCTGCAAGTGAATGTTAAGAGTTCAGTCCCTTAGTATATAGCATGCACTAACTTCAGTTTTCTTAAGTATTGTCATTATTATTGTGTGAACAATTTGTTAAAGAAGCCAACAACTCATGTTCTAATTTCTGAAGAATTTGTTCAGAATCCCATGATATTCATTCCCAGAGTGTCTAAACACTAAAAAAAAATGAAAATAAATATTTTAAAAATTTTAAAAATTTAAGTAAAAGTGTAAACTGCTGTCAGGTGACTATACAAGGTGAGTAGCAGTTAATGAGGAACTGGGGAGTTGCCACAACTAAAGGTTAATGTTCTTAGCATGACTTCACACATTATGTTAAATAAATGAATTGAGAATGAGTATTTCCGTAAAGGAGTAATACTAGTGGGTCTGAGCAGTAATGGGGTGGGGGGAATTTCAGTTTCACACAAAAAATCAGCAAAATCTAAAGAGCCTCTCGCACTCCCAGCAAGTGCAAGTGCTAATTTTACAAACCATGTTTTGCTAGGATCTGTATGACTTGTATGAAATGTATTGCTGCTCTCGCTCTAAATGGGCTTCTTGAAAGAAGGACCTCTCCAGAAGATTTTAAGAACCAGGCAGGCTCATATAGGAGAAGATAGTATGGTCCCAAGCCAAATAGGGCTTTATAGGTCATAACCAGCACTTTGAATTCTGCTCAGAAACAGACCAGTAGCAAATGAAGCTGCTGTAATAAGGCAGTCACATCTTTCCTGTAACAAACCCCAGTAAACAATCTGGCCACATCATTCAGGAACAGCTGAAGTTTCTGAACAGTTTTCAAAGGTAGTCCCATGTCGATCATGTTACAATAATCAGAACAGGATATAATGAAAGCATGCATGACCATGGCCAGATCAGATGTCTCTAGGAATGGGCACAATTGGTGCACTAGCTTCAGCTGTACAAACCCATTCCTGGCCACTGCTGAGATCTGGGCATCCAGCTTCAGGGCTGGGTCCAAGAGTACAGCCAAACTGTGAGTCTGGGAGGGCACTTTCGGACAACACTTTAGTCAACCGTGCATTAATAGTCAACTCCACGGTTGACTATTTAGGGGGTATGCCAAACACAACATGTTTTTAGTCAACATGGTGTGCATTAGGGCTAGTGTCAAGTTGATTAATAGTCAACACTGTGTTTGATTGACACAGCCCCTGCCCTCTCCCCTCCCTCAGTCCTCTCGTTGGTATCCCATCAGCCATTGCTGCTCAAAAACTATCCCAGCAGCCATCGCACATCAGAGATGTCACCACTCTGTGATTGAATCATTTTCAGCTGTCGACATTACTGTTCCCCTCCACTCTCTGTCGGGGTCGGCAACTTCCCATCCCCACACTGCCCACAACATGGCCACATCTGGAAGTGGGGCAGGGAGGTGAGCTTGTCAACAAGTGGTGAATTCCTCCCACCCTGCCTGTGAGCTCTCTGCGAGGTTTTTGCCCTACTGCAGGTGCCACGGCAAGCCCAGGCATAGTCCCCCAAAAGACTCGCCCCACTTTTCTCACCATGTAGCAATTCCTCCAGGCAGCAGGGATCCTGGTTGCCTCCTCCTCACTGTCCCTCTTCCCCCAAGCCGTGCCAAATGTCCATTGCTTGGGCGCATGCGGGCGATCGCCCCCTTCTTCCCCGATGCTCCTCTCCTCACCATGACAGCAATCTCTCCCACCCACCTCCTTTCCCACATATCCCTCCCCACTCCCTCCCCCATTGCCTCAATCCCCAACTGCCAGCTGGACCAGAAGCAATGAAAGGATTGGAAAGATTTCAAATGCTTTTTATTCAACCTCTGCTACAAAAGACTTGCTCAAATGCTTCTAGGCAAAAAGGACAAGTACGAATAAGGAAGAGTTGCCCTTGTTAGTGAGGAAGAAAGGCCACCTTTGTGGTTGGCATCAGCTAAGGCACCACTGGTAGGGCTTTGCTGAGACTGCAGTAACAGGTTTCATGCTAAAGGATGCCCCTGCTACTGAGGAAGACAGGTCAACCCAGTTACTCACAGGAGACCTGGGGAGAGTGGACCTAGACCCACTTAGCCACCTTTGCGCGCACCCCCTCTAATTGCGACACCTGTTCTTGAGCTGGATTTTAGGGCACGGAAATGGGAGGCAACTGCTCCCATCGGCAGGAATTGCATCACTGTCTGTGCCCAGTAGCAGCAGGTCAGGATGGTCCTCAAACAATATATTGCCCTGCAATTCACAGATACTATGCAGAATGCAGCACATCATGATGACCTCAGGAATAATGTCAGATTTGACATTCAGAAGCATGTAAAGCGATTGCCAGCATGATTTTGGATGACTGAAAGCACACACAACAGGCATCCATGCATGGCTGTAGTAGTAGTGGAAGTTTTTCTGAAGGGGAGACCGGGGGGAGCAGTAAGGCACCATCAGCCATGGCCGAAGGGCAAACGCCTGGTCAGTTAAAATCAGCATTCCCAAAAAATGGCCACACATGGCAAGCTTGTCAGCAAGTGGCGAGTTCCAGAAGATGGCTGTATCATGGCTCCTCCTGAAGAAGACATCCCAAAACCTTCCCTTCACATCAACCAGCACCTGCAGAACCATGCTATAGTAGTGCTTTCGGTTGTGGTATCCATTGCTCCACATGGGGGGGGGCAGGATGCATTCATGGGTAGAATCCAGGTCTCCACGGCCTGAGGGAAGCACCCAGTGCATGGAACCTATGGAGATGGTGGCATGATCGGAACTCCACTGCATCTCTCCCGAGTTTTAGCTTGAAGAAAACTTCCAGGAGACAGTCTTGTTATCAGGGTATTTACTATTAACTTTGTCTGAACTTCTACTTTTGCTTTTCTATATTTTATCTACTTGTTGTGTTTTGGAGGCGGGTTTTGGCCATGTCGACAACAAAGGGGAAGAAAAGCACCGGGATGCCACCTGCGCCACCAAACCCCCTTCCCTCAAAGGTCTCTAAAGTTTCTAAAGTTGTGGAGGAGGGAGAGGAGCTACTTACTTTGATAAAAATAAAACCATTAATTTACAGCTATCTGCTCAATCAAAACATCTAGAACAGCTGAAACTGCTACAGGATTCTATAAATAGTCTCCAGGGGTCTGTAGACTTCATTCATGTTCGTCTTCAAAAGATGGAGTCTAAAGTGGATGCACTTGAAGATTGGGTCTCTGCCCATGAAACTGCTATGAATGCCTCACATAGTATATTATCAACATGGGTTGCACAGCTAGAAGGTTTCAATCGAAGGGCTAATCTGAGTATTCTGGGTCTTAAAGACCTCCCAACAGATCTTCGCCTGGCTGAGTTTATGGAAAAATTCTTGTGTGAGTTACTGGCATTGCCTCCTGATTTCCCACTCAATATCAAGCATGTATAGTCCAGTCATAGTTCAGTTTCTATGGGCTTCTACCAAAGATTATCTGCTTCGCACAGCTAGACAAAGAGGAGACTTGCGGCGGGGTCCCACCAATGAGAAGATATTGATATTCCCTGATTACACCTAGGAAGTCAGTGACAGAAGAAGGCAGTTTATCAAGGCGAGAATCCTAGCAAGGCAGATTCCCGGAATTTAATATTATATAACATATCCTGCCATTTTTTGTATTTCCTTTGAAGGTCAGATGAAGAGGTTTCAGAGTCTGGATACAGCAGAGTCATTTCTCACTGGCATTAAAATTAAAACCAACGATCAATCTTCAACCTGAAATTGATCAGCCAGTATGTGTTTGCTAGCCAGAGTTTTTCAGTTTGTTTTTACTTACTTGGTTGCTAGCCAGAGTCTTCGAGCTCGTTTGCATTTATTCTCAGGCCCCCTCTACAAGGATGCGCTTTTGCGCCCGGTTGTGAGATTATGCGCACTATCACGGAGGCGCATTTACGCCTAATCCCTCTGCACGGGAGGCGGCGAGAGGCGGCGAAGCGCATTAATTGATGTCCAAAAAGCGCTTTACAAGAAGTTAATGCGCATAATCGCTTGTTCACACGGGGAAAATGCGCTTTAACGGCCGGAGCAAAATAAAACTCGCGATTTAACGCGCATTCGATAATGCGCATAATCCGGGAGATAACGCGCCTCTACGCTCGTTTTGCACTCCGCTGGTGTGGAGGTAAAATTTATAATGAGCCTTCAAAGAGCATTAAACCTCTCTTGTGGAGGTACCCTCAGCCATTTTTTATAAGAAGTCTGGGCGTCATGCCAGACCTGTTTGTTTTGCATTTCTGCTTCTATTCTCTCTTTTCTTTTCTTTTCTTTTCTTTCTTTTTCTCTTTCTCTCTTTTTCTTTGCCCAGTTTCTCTCTCTCTCTTTTTTCTTTTTTCTTTTTTCTCCCCTTATCATTTCCTTCTTTCTCTCCTTCAATGTACCAACATACAATAACTATATATAATTTTCATATTATATTTATATACTTTTGTTCTTTCTAGTAGTTTATATTTTAAATGGGTACTTTAAATACCCATTGATTCTGATTTTTTTTAAAAAAATGCATGGGTTTGTAAGTCTGTTTGTACTTTTGTTTTGTATTCCTATCTTGCATATGGGAGGGGCCTGGAGGAGGACTATGGTTGCATGTTGGTCCAAACAGAAGGCAAAAAGGTTTTCTTACCATATTTCACCGAATGTAAGACGCCATCGATTGTAAGACGCACCTAAATTTCAGGGCCACCAACAGGGAAAAAGATTTGCGTCGATTCTAAGATGCACCTTAATTTCAGCACCCCTTCCCCCCTCCCCCCTCACCTCCATCACCATTGCCCATCCTCGCCACTGCTGCTGCTGCTCCGCGCTGCTGCCAGCGCTCACCTCGGCCTGGCAAGGTGTCGTTCCCAGTAATGAGGCAAGCGTTGCCAGCGGTGCAGAGCAGCAGCGGCGGCGGCAGTGAGGATGGGCAATGGAGGGGAGGGGGGAGGGTTAGGGCCCCCCTCCCATCCAGTTACTAGTTCCCAGTAACAATGCCTTGCCAGGCTGAGGGGAGCATTGCCATCGCCGTCACCCGTCTTCACTGCTGCTGCTGCCGTTCCATGCCACTGGCAACACTCACCTCGGCCTGGCAAGGCATCGTTACCAGTAATGATGCCTTACCAGGTTGAGGCGGCAGCGATCAAGGTAAGAGGGGAGGGGGAGAGGGGAAGGGGGACTTGCAGGGCTCTAACCCTCCCCCTCCCCTCCATCGCCCATCCTTGCTGCTGCCGCCACTGCTGCTCTATGCTACTGGCAATGCTCGCCTCGTTACTGGGAACAACGCCTTGCCAGGCCGAGGCGAGCACTGGCGGCGGTACAGAGCAGCAGCAGCGGCAAGGATGGGAGACGGCGATGGAGGGGAGTGGGGAGTGGGGAGTGGGAGGGTTAGGGCCCTGCAAATCCCCCCTCCCCCATCACATCCCCCTTCTCCCTTGCAAGTCCCATGAAAAAGACAAAGGGCTGTGAAATGTAAATAAGCAGAAAAGAGTACTGTCTAAGTTAAAAGAGCTTAATGATGTTGCATTTCTGCAAGAAACTCATTTGATGGCTGTTGATGAACATATGTTGAGAAAGGACTAGGTTGGTGAGGTTTATGTGTCAGATACTTCAACAAGATATAAAGGGGTGCAATTTTGATCCATAAAAGACATAGAGGCTTGGATTCACCACAAATGCAGCTTCTTCTAGCCCCTTTACCCTAGGAGGAAATTATGAATATGAACACTGGGAAATCACTTGGACCAGATGGGTTTCCAATTGAGTGGCATAAAACTTTTTCTAGTTTTATAGCTCGAAAGCTCTATAGTCTTTATAATCATATTTTCAAATCAGGCTTTCTTTCCCCATCGTTAAATGATGCTTATATTACTGTGATTCTTAAGCCTGGCAAGAACCATACCAATTGTGCTAATTATCGACCTATATCATTCATTAATGTGGATATTAAAATATTGACTGCAATATTGGCTGATAGAGTGCATCAAGTTATTGTAGCATTGGTTCAACCAGACCAGGTGGGATTTATAAAAAATAGACAGGGAGCAGATAATCTTAGATTAGTTGTCGATCTGGTCGCTTTAAATTCTGAAAGTACTGATCAATCAGCTATTATTTCTTTAGACGCAGAAAAGGCCTTTGACAAAATTCACTGGAAATTTATTTTTATTACTTTGATTAATTTTGGCTTCCCAACTGAATTTTTAAAAGAGGTAAAATTTTTGTACTCGACCCTGAGAGCTAGAGTAAGGACTAATGGATTATTCTCTGCTTTTTTCTACTTGGTCGGGGTACTAGACAGAGATGTCCACTTTCCCCATTGATATTTGATTTATGTTTGGAACCCCTGGCATGTGCCATTAGGCAAAGCAGTAGTATTCAAGGTTTTGTACATACTGACTTAGAATTGAAAATTATTCTATATGCAGATTTTTTTAAAAAATATTTAATTTTATTTAAAGTGATACAACAAAACAATAACAAAATACTACTACTAAAATAATAATCAATAAGAATAAGTACAAATCAAAATCATAACTTATTGTTTTATTGGTGTTTTATTGGTGTTTTAATGATGTACTGGTTTTATCTGCTTTTAATCAGTTTTTGTATTTTGTGTTTGGTGTTGTTCCCCGCCTCGATCCGTTGGGAGAGGCGGGTGATAAATAAATATATTATTATTATTATTATTATTATTATTATTATTATTATTATACAATTAAATTACATTTTAAATGTGCTGTGTTCCTTCATCCATCATTACAATGTCCATATACTCAGAGCTGAAGCAGGCATGTATTGTTGTACATCCATATTGAACAAATCTCCCCCATATGTCTTCAAACGATGTTAGCTCAGATTTTCCCTGGATTTGAAATAGATCGTATGTCATTTTTTCAGAAATTGCCACAGACCAGATGTTACAATACCATGCTGATAAATTCAAATTGTTCAGTTTTTTTCCACTCTTGCATGATTGTCTGTCAGGCTGCCATCAGCAAGAATGTTGTTAAGTCTTTACATTTCAATCTCCTATTAAGTCCATTATACATTGATAATAAAAACAATTCTGGATCGTATATAATAGTTTCTTTAGTAATAATGATTATTTCTTCATGTATTAATTTCCAGAATCTCTGTATATATAAACATGAGCACTATAAATGAAAGTATGTGCCTTTTATCTTACAGCCTCTCCAACAGAGAGGACTGCAAGTTTTAGTTATTTGTACTGGTGTATGATACCATCTATGAAATATTTTCAAAGAAGTTTCGTGAATAGAAGCTGATACTGATCTAAATGGTCTATTATTCCATATTTTATTCCATCTAGTCTCGTCCATTCTCCCCCCCCCCCCCAAAAAAAATCTTCCCACACTTGCATCAGGCCTTCCCTTATGCCCGTCTGGGTGTCTATTAATATGGCATAATCCAAAGATTTCCTTCCCCTACAGTTAACAATACTTGCTCGCACTATTAAAGTTCTAAGTGCATATATCTTTGTATTGGTATCCCTAAGGAGGTGGGATAATTGAGTTTCTTGTAGCCATCCTAGGCCTAAATCTCCTAGGTCAGCTCTAAGTGGTTCTATTGTTGTTGGTTTCTATATGCAGATTATCTTTTACTATTTATTTCAAAACTCCAGTTGTCGGTTCTGGCTTTGATGAAATTGATTAATATTTTTGGTGATTTATCTGGCTATTCAATTAATTGGTCAAAGTCGGAAATAATGCCGATTGGAGATAATATACATTCCAATGTATTAGCCAAATGGCAATTTCACTGGTGCCCTGATTCTATCACTTATTTGGGAATAATCATTCCCAGAGACATAAGTCAAATGATTAAGTTAAATTTAAATAAGTTGATTAATGATATTTCACGAGATATTGATAGATAGGCATCTTTAAAGTTAAGTTTATGGGGCAAGGTTAATACACTTAAGATGAATAATATACCTCGAATTGTTTACGTTATATGTGAAATCCCCTTATACCCAGCAAGTATTTTCAAAAATTTAATACTTTGTTCCATAAATTCTTCTGTGGTTCCTCTCTACCAAGAATATCCCTGAAAAGGAAGCAGCTTTCAATTAAAGAGGGTGGATTTGGCTTTCCAGACCTTGTGATATACCATCAGGCTTACTTGTTCACCTGCACTAAAGTTTGGTCCTTTCCACTTAGATTTGATTTTCCACCTTGGTCAGTTTTGGAATCATCCTGTTTGGAGCCTCTTTCCAAATGGATCTCATTAGGTTCTTGGCATATTAAAGTGGAAAGATCCCCACCCACAATCCTAGCAGTTAGAGATGTGTGGCATATAATGTCATTCCAATTACAATTTGATCCATTTTCTCAAGCAAAACTGACCATATGGGGAAATCCAGATTTAAAAATAGGAGAGAAAATGTTTTTATGGTGGATTTGGACAGATAGAATGGTTTTTACCCTGGACCAATTGGTGGGTGCAGATGATGAGTTCCTGTCATTCTCAGCTCTGCATGATAAATTTAAATTACCTGCAACAGCAGAATGGCAGTATTTGCAACTGCAACATTTGTTAGAATCTATATTTGGCCCAGCAGCATTCACTGCTTCAGAATCTCCTTTGCTATTGGAAGCATTGATTGAGGCTGCCTGGGTAAATTGGCCCACAATTCATGTTTATACATTTTTATTATTAGTGAATAAATATGATACAATGGGGCTTCAGCAGGAATGGAATAGGGAATTGGAGTGTCCTATTCTATCGAAACAATGGACCATTGTTTTGGCATCCATATCAGATATGTAAATGGATCTCCAGTTATGTCTTATCCAGCAAAAAATACTGTTTCGGGTTTTTGGACACCACAGAGTCTGTTTAATAAAGGTTTGTCTAAATCAAGTAATTGTTGGAAGTGTTACATACCTAATGCTTCTTTTGTTCATATGTTCTGGAAATGTCCAATAGTTGTCGCCTTTTGGGAGGAAATTATCAGTCGCATCAATTTTGTATTAGAAAGCTCTTTCATATTTTCAGATGTACATGTCATCTTAAAGCTGCCTGGAAACTAACACATGGTCAATGGAAATGGATTTTTCGTGCCCTTTTGATTGCCAAAAATATTATTTTCCAACACTGGAAAGATAAAACCACACTCTCTATAATACAATGGATTGAAGATTTAATAACATTAGCAACATTTGAAAGAGTGGCATACAGGCATAATTTATGAATGGACATTACTTGTCTGAGTAATTTCGTTTGCCTTTATGGATGTTTATGTGTAATTTATGCTACCTTTTCCCCTCCTCTTTTTTACTTATCTAAAAATTGTGATATTTGAAACTGAGGCTGTTGAAGTATGTGGCTGTGTATGTTTATTTTTTATTTTATTTTTAAATTTTCTTTATGGTTTTTTGTTTTGTTCACAAATTCACAATAAAAAATTGAAAAAAAAGAAAGGAAAAAATCCACATTTTTCTTCTTGTCACCTATCCAGGTGATGTCCTCAAGGTACAACTCATTCAGAACTCTAACAGTCTCATGGAAAATTTCACAAGTGCTTGACTTGGCAACTCCTTAAAATGGTGGAAAGGGGGAGGTAGCCCAAGCTGAAAGCCAGCTTGCACAGCGTCAAGTCAAGGTGACGGTCCACCAGAATACAGCGGCACATTAATGTGTCTTGTCTGTGCAAAATTGGGGTGATCTCGGCCACAATCAGATCAAAGGTGACACGGGACATGCGGAAGCTCCCTTTGAAGCACTCACTGTCCCAGTACGATAAATCCTGCATCTCTGTCCAGACAGTATCAGTCTGCAGAAGGACCCCCTGGCAGACCGTGTGCTTTCCCCACAGATCTGCCAATGTTGCCATTCCACAGTCTGGGTAACAGAAGAGAAGGTCCTCTGGGTAACAGTTGTCAGCCTAGTTTTGGCTGATTGAAACATGTTCTCCCCAGAGGACCTGAGTGTGTGGGGCAGATTGTATGGGAGAAGGTGATCCCGCTGGTAACTTGGACCCAAATCATGTAGGGCTTTAAACACTTTGTACTTCGCCCAGAAAGTAATTGGCAGCCAGTGAAGTGATTTTAAAACTGGTGTGATATGGTCACCCCTAGGTGTACCGGTGACCAACCTGGCTGCCATATTTTGAACTAGTTGAAGTTTCCAGACTAGGCACAGAGGTAGCCCTATGTACAGCACATTGCAGAAGTCAAACCTTAAAGTTACTGTCTTTAGGTCTTCCAACTCTAGGAAGGGGAGCAGCTGTCATATCAGCCAAAGCTGATAGTAGGCACTCTTGGCTGTTGCATCTATCTGAGCTGTCATTTGAAGTGACAGATCCAGCAGCAACCCTAAGCTGTGAACACAGCCTTTCAGGGGGAGTGTAACCCCATCCAGAGCTGGTTGACACACCTCCAAACCCAGGTTGGGGCCTTTCACAGTAAGCACCTCCGTCTTATCTGGATTCAGCATCAGTTTGTTTTTCCTCATCCAGCCCATTACCGCCTCCAAGCATTCATTCAGAGGAGACATACTATCCTTAGCTGATGCTGTTGTGAAAAGCATAGAGAAATATATTTGGGTGTCATCAGCATACTGATAGCACCCCGCCCCATGCCTCCAGATGATCTCTCCCAGCGGTTTCATGTAGATGTTAAACAGCATTGAGGATAGGATGGCGCCTTGTGGTATGCCATACAACAGCTCCTTCTTTGAGGAGCAACTATCCCCAAGCATCACCATCTGGAACCTGAGAGGTAGGACAGGAACCACTGGAGCACAGTGCTCCCAATTCCTAATCTCAGGCATTCTAGAAGGATACCATGGTTGATGGTATCGAAAGCTGCTGAGAGATCCAGAAGTACCAGCAGGGTCACACTCCCCCTGTCAATCGTTGCAGGCATCACAGCAAACTACCGAAGACTCTAATATCGGGTTCAGGGGGGAGGTGCCTGGGTTAGACCCCTCACCACGCTGAACAGTTCTGTTGGATGTGAATTCTCAGATGCAATGCATGCAGAGAAGAAAGCTTTCTTCGCTGCACGTATTGCCACCCCATAGGAACAAAGATGTTCTCTATGTCGTGTCTTGTTGGATATAAGTTTTCTGCCATTGGCACTCCAGTCATCATCCTTCTCGCTTCAACTCCCTGAGGGTGTTGAAGGGTGCCCAGTTAAAAGCAGGTCGGAGAGGACATTTGGGGGTGATTGTGTCGATAGCCCTAGTTAGGTCTCAATTCCATCTATTGACTAGGGCTTCTACAGGATCATTGACGATACCAGCCATAGAACCCTTGAAGGCTGATGGATCCTTTTGGATTCCAGAAAGCCTTAATAGGTCCTCCACCCCTGCAGGGGCGGGTGGTAGCCGTGATACTAACCTTGACCAGAAAATGGTCTGTCCATGACAACGCAAAGGTATTTGTCATCTCTGCCCACAGATCCATCTGTTCAGAACTGAAAACAGCATCGAGGGTATGACCTGCTGGATGTGTAGGTCCAATTGGGATAGACCCATGTTTGTCATGGATGCCATGAACTCCTGAGATGCATCTGACAAACCGACCTCGAATAGGATGTTGAAGTCGCCCAGGACCAAAAGCCTGGGTGACTCTAATACCAGCTCTGAGACCAGTTTTGTGAGCTCAGCAAGGGAGCCTGATAGGCAGCGGGGTGGCTGGTACACTAACAAAATCCCTAATCTATCCCTGGCCTTCAGACTCAGATATATATACTCGATGTGATTCAATTCCCAGACAGGAAGTCTCATCAGGTTAAGGTCATCTTTGTAGACCACAGCTACTCTGTGCCCCCTGCCCACTTTCTCTTGCCTGTTCACTAACACAATACCCAGATGGGAGGGCCTGGGTCCACGTCAACCACTGTCATCTCCCATCCAGGTCTCTGTGAAGCATGCCAGGTCAGCCGCCTCATCTGGAAGGAGGTCATAGATGATCTTCGTTTTGTTTTTAACCGACCTGGCATTGCATAGGAGCAAGGAGAGGTTCTGTGGGTGGCCTGGTTCATTCTCCAAGATCCCTGGGGTAGCAGGATGACCGGAAGGTAAGATGGGTGTTAGATATCTCTCTCTTCTTCCCCTGTAATGGCACTTTGCCCTGCCATTGCCATATCTCCCTCTGCCCTGCACAACACATATTGACGCTCCCTGACACATTACGGCTCTGCTGGGCTCCCAGCTGTCCAGAGCCTCCGGGAGGGGTGGGGTGGGGTAGAGGGGTGGTGATGTTCCTGCAGGCATCTCTCACCCTCCTCCACCTCTGCAGGTGTTAGCAGCCTCTCCAGAGGCGCAGCCACCACTCAGCTGGGCTCCTGGATGCCTTGAACTTCTCAGAAGGGTGGGGTGGGGGTTTGGCAAGCGTCTCTCACCCTCCTCCTCCTCCTCTCCAGAAGCACAGCTGCCACTCAGCTGCCTTGAGCCTCTGTATAGATATAGATATATAGATATATCTTTTTGAGTTTGGGTTGATTGAGCTGGGGGTGCCTCTGTGCCTGTTGACTATATCATGACTATGTTTTTCTGAAACAAACATCTCCACATAGTGTAACCATATTAAAAGGAGGGCCGTATTATACACAAAGACAAGAGGATTCATTTTTCTCCTTCTCCTCCTCACTGAAGTCTTTGAGAAAAGTGGGTTCGCATGGTTGCTGAGGACAAATTTGGGCTGTTCTGTTTGTCAATTATCATTATCCAGCAAGAAGAAAGGTTGTAGTGGTTGAGTACATGCTTGGCATACAGAAGGTCCCAGGTTCAATACCCAGTATCTTCAGGTAGAACTAGGAAAGAATCCTGCTTCAAACCTTGGAGAGCCAATGCCAGTCACTGTCAACAGTACTGGGCTAAATGGACCAAACATTTGACTCAGTATAAGGAAGCTTCTAACGTTACTATGAATAGAAAGCTTTAATAATATTATTATTAATAATAAATTTATTTCTTACCCGCCTCTCCATTTGGATCGAGGCGGGGAACAACAGTAAATATAAAATATGATAAAATACATAAAACTGATTAAATACATGGCACACATTATTAAAATAGTAATAAAACATCATAAAAAACATCCTAAAACCATCCTAATAAAACTGGGGTTTTTTTTAAGTGGAGGAGAGATGAATACTCCTCACTTATACAATTGCAAGTATGCCTACTCAGACATAAGTTTAATGGGGATTGCTCTCAGGAAAGTCTGTGTTAGATTAAAGCACAAGTTACTTGGGCAGGAAATTTGCAGCCTGGTTTTCTGCATGTTTACTCAGAAATAAGTCTTGAGTTGTGAGCATGGTACTGCAGGCTTAATACATTGCCCACTGGATTCCAGTCTAATGAATTGACTATCCTTTCAGCTGAGTCCTATGCATGTTTTGTTATTGTGTTTCTTCATTCTGCATGGACTTCAATGGTGAGGGAAAGGCACTTATTATAAACTTAGAGTTTCTCCATAATTTAGTTCTAGTTTGAAAACAGACTCCTTGGCAAACTTCTGGTGAAGCTTAGGCACAAATGAAATTATGGAGCATGAGATATAATGAGAGTTAGTGCATAACAAAGGGGAGCTAGATGAAAGTTGCACAAGACAAAACATCTGGAACAGAGGCTGGAGGACAGAAGAGTTGCTGAAGGATGGAGAGTTTGTTGAATGGAGGAGAACAGAATCTATTGGGGGAGATTGTAAGTGCTCAGTGGTGAAAGAAAAGCATTTAGCATTTGTCCATATGCACTTTATATTTAATAACATAAGAAGAACTGTGCTGCGTAAGACCAAGGTCTAGTCCAGCATTCTGTTGACACAGTGGCCAACCAGCTGCCTATGAGAACCCAACGAGTAGGACATGAGTACAAAAGCACCTTCCCACCCAGGTTCTCCTGCTGCTAATATTGGTGTAATGCAAATAAATTCCAGCAATTCTAAAGTTGCATGCATATAGTTAGGGATGTGCATTGAATTCGGACCACATTTGAAGCCCAAGCAGAATCAGGCAGTCTTTATTTCTCAAAATAACATATGTTGGTTTAGTTTCGCTAAATGCTGCAGCAGGAGGGAGAGAGTATGGTTCAATGGCTTACAGAACCACCTTCTAATCCTAAGGAACATTTTTACCATGGGCTCCAATCACTGTGCTTTGGGGAAGGGCAAGGATGGGACCATGAGATGGCCATTCTTCCAACACCAGCAGACTTCACTATGAAAAAAAACTTAAACTGGATTTCAAGCAAAATAATTCCCCAGTCCCTGCTCCTATCCTTCTGAAACTTTGCAAGTTGCATGCCTGGGGGCACCTCTATAACATGTACATTTTCATTCAATTTTACTCAAAAACCATTGGGGTGAGTGAAGTGAAGTGAAAGCAAATCATTCCCTCCCCCAAATTGGCTGAACAGAAGCAGGATGTTTTCCGAGCTGCTGAATTGAGGTCCAATTTGAACTGCACATCCCGTGTGTGTGTGTGTGTGTGTGTACACACACACCAGAGGTATTCAGACAGATTTTCTAGACCCATTTCAAACTGCCTTCAGAGTAGAATATGGAGTTGAGACTGCTATGGCCACCTTAGTGGATTATCTCTACATGACTATTGACAGAGGGAGTGTGTCCCTGCTGGTACTTCTGGATCTCTCAGTGGCTTTTGATGTCATTGACCATAGTATCCTTCTGGAACACCTGAGGGGTTTGAGAATCAGGGGCACTGTGCTCCAATGGTTCCGGTCCTACCTCTCGGGTAGGTTCCAGATGGTGATACTTGGGGGTAGTTGCTTCTTAAAAAAGGAGCTGTTGTATGGTGTACCACAAGGCACCATCCTATTCCCAATGCTGTTTAACATCTACATGGAGCCACTGGGAGAGATCATCTGGAGGAATGGGGCGGGGTGCTATCAGTATGCCAATGACACATCAGCTAAGGATAGTGCTTGGAGGTGGTAATGGGCTGGATGAGGAGAAACAAACTGAAGCTGAATCCAGACACGACAGAGATGCTTTCTGTCAAGGGCCCTAACCTGGGTTTGGAGGTGTGTCAACCGGTTCTGGATGGGGCTACACTCCCCTGAAAGCTGCATTCACAGCTTGGGGTGCTCCTAGATCCATCACTCCAAATGACAGCCCAGATAGATGCAACAGCCAGGAGTGTCCACTATCAGCTTCTGCTGTTGCGCCAGCTGTGCCCTTTCCTAGAGTTGGAAGACCTAAAGATGGTAGTGCACAAGCTGGTAACCTTGAGGCTCGACTTCTGCAATGTGCTGCACATAGTACTACCATTGTACCTAGTTCAGAAACTTGAATTAGTTCAAAATATGGCAGCCAGGTTGGTCACTGGCACACCTAGGGGTGACCATATTACACCTACATTAAAATCACGCCACTGGCTGCCAATTAATTTCTGGGTGAAGTACAAAGTGTTGGTCATTACCTTTAAAGCCCTACATGGTTTGGTTCCAGGTTACCTGCGGGATCGCCTTCTCCCATACAATTTGCCCTGCACACTCAGGTCCTCTGGGGAGAACTTACTTCAGTCAGCCAAAACTAGGCTGACAACTGTTGCCCAAAGGACCTTTTTTCTGTCACCCCCAGATGGTGGAATGGCTGCTGCCAGAGGAGATTCATCTCCATGTTTAAGACAGCTTTAAAGACTAGTCTGTTCTGGCAGGCTTACCCAGATGAATGTTAAAGCTAAGAATTTTAAGATGTCCTGATTGTTATTTTAATATTGTATTGGTTTTATATGATCTTTTAATTAATTTTATGTATTAATGCTGTCTCCCATCTTGATCCAAAGGGAGAGGCAGGTAAGAAATAAATATGATGATGATGATGATGATGCACTGATCAGTGAAGGCTTGTGGCTCTGGTTTCGGTGGAGCTGTGAATCCATTCTGGGTTTCAGTCAAAATCAGCCAGAACTTTAAAGGATCTATCCATTGTGCTGAGTGTATTTTGGGGTAGGGTTCAGCACCTTGGATAGTTCCTTTAGAGTTCTCACTGAAGCCTGGAATGGATTCACAGGCCAACCAAACTCAGATCTACCAGACTCTGCTGTGTGTGTGTCTGTGCATGCCACATGCAGATTTGTGTTATGGGCCTGTGCCCTGGATCTTTTAAGAACTTAACAATGACCCTCATGTATTCTATGATAAGTGACAATCTTGTGCAATATCACAAATTGTTCTTGCTTACAGCTGAGTCTATATGCACCCACACTTTCCTTGGTCAGCAAAGATGCCCATATTGTCCTGGTTGTGTATTGTCTTATGAAACATCTAGCTTTACTGCTAGAAAAGGCTCCCTCTCATTGGTCAGCCCATCTATCTTGCTAGCTACCACTAAGCAAGCATGGGTCATCTCAGAGAAGGTGTTTTCTAGCAATACAGTAAGGCTAAGATGCTTCATAATGCAATACAGGACCGGCATCAAGCATCTTGCTTTCCAATTTCCTATCTTTGTGGAGCTTAAGCCTACATGAGATAGTCTTAATTTAGATCTTAATCCATCGGGGGGGGTAATTGTTGAGTTATTACTGCTTTATTTAATACTTTAGCTATCTTGGCGTACATATACCTAGAGACATACACAAGTTTTATAAGTTTAACTATGGAGTGTGATGGGAAAAAAATGTTGTTGATATAAAAAGATGGGAGCGTTTAAATTTATCTCTTTCAAGCCGGATTTCGGTAGTCAAAATGATGATCCTCCCTAAACTCACATATCTCTTTTATGTACTCCCTCTGGAAATACCACTTAGATGCTTTAAAAGATGGCAGGCAGAATCAAAATTCTGGCATGCTCCCAATTTTTAGGATCTGGAAATGTCATAAAGAACAATTAATGCCAGGAATATCACCTTTAATTCCGATCCATACTCATCCTGAGCTCAAAAACAAAGATAGGAAAATGGAGGTAAAAACACTTCAAGTACAGAACCTATATAGATTAAGAGATTATTATGAAAACCTGCAACCAATAGAACGAGAGACTTTGAGGCTTCAATTATGACAGTATAACACAAATTGGCTAATGTGGTATCAATTGAGTACCTTTAAAAGGTAACCCAATATTAAAGAACAAGGAATCAGTCCCCTTACTCAGCTTGAAAAGTTGATAGCAGATTCTACAGACATGGAAAAGGGATTAATCTCTGTGATTTATGATATTTTACTGAGTATAGATATGGGCTCTATGAACAATTTTTAAAAAAAAGTATGGGAAAGAGACTGGAATAATGAAATTAAAGAGGAGAATGGTCTTCTCTTTGGATGCAATTTCCCGATAAGTCCACATTAGCCATGTTTCGAGAAACATCAATAAAAATAGCTCAGAAATGGTATCTCACTCTTTTGAGTATTTCTTATTAATGGAGGCACAGTCGTGCCTCCATTGTTAAGGGCCGTCAACAAAAAACACATTCCACCATGTTAAAGTGATAATTGGGGGGGGGGTCATTCTAACAGCCATAAAATCGAAAATGTTTCACCAATCTTTCTGAAATTTATAGGTGCCAGAAAGAAATGTTTGTTTTACATTACCTGAAATTTTCAAGAAGATTGGTGAAAGATTGAGGGAAGGAGAGCAGTTTAAGGTAGAAAAGGAATGGGGGGGGGCGGGACTTCCGGCCATGGAGTGAATGGCAGAATCAGAAACCTCCCGACCGGATTTTTAAAAAAAAGAATGAATATCCCTGTTTAAACTAAAGATCTTGTGAGTACAAAACAATTTATTTGTTTACGAAATCTCCACATTTATGATCGTGTTTATGACTTGTGGTTTTACTGAGAGATAACGGGACTGAGAGCTCTCGAAAGAATTTCTGGGCTGGATGCCAAATGTTTGGCAAGGGAAAGAAAGTTTATAAAAATACTTTACCAGTTTGGACATGAGACACTAAACAGCATCCATCAGACAGGACCGTAAGTCGTTTAAATAGACTTGATTCTGAAGAATTAATCATGTCTGGAAAAAACTCAAAGGAGCTGTACCAAAGGAATCACAACTGGCCGGAAATGGCGGTCATAAGCTGGGCAAAACAACCTATCCAAAAGCCACCTCTGTTGCTAAGGGAGAGCAGGAAGAAAAGCAGAAAGAGTGCACTCCCTCCCCCAGAAAGATAACGTCACAAGAAATGTTGGAATGCTTCCAGAAGATGATTATATAGAATAATGAGACTTTAAAAAGCCAAATAGTTAACAACATTGTGACATAGCTCAACAAACTTATCTCTGAAATTAAAAAGAGTATGGAAGCTATGAAAGAACAATTTACAGAAATGCAAGAAGTGATCACAGAAAATAAGGAGCAAATACAAGCACATAATATCAAATATGAACAATTGGAGGAGAAGCTGATTGATATCCAAGACTGAGAGAGAAGGGCCAATATTCATATCAAAGCCTTTCCTGAACAATCTGGAGTAGGCTGACCAGATAAAATCCAGGTCAGGGCTCATGTAACTATAACAGTTGTAGAGAAAAGGCAATTTCAGCCAGTGTCATTTGTATGTTATTCGTACCTGGTGAAATTCCCTCTTCATCAAAACAGTTAAAGCTACAGGGGCCCTGCCCTCTTGTGTATCTGGTCACTCTAGTATAGTGCCCGCAACTTTAATTGTTGTGATGAAAAGAGGATTTCACCAGGTACTAATTGTATACAAATGATGCCTGCTGAAATTCCCTTTTCTCTGCAACTGTTAAAGATACAGGAGCCCTGTCCTCCTTTTCATATGGTCAGCCTAATCTGGAGAGAACCCTAAGATTCTAAGGGAGAAGATTTTGGATTGGCTGAAAACAGTACTGCCAGATATCGAATGGAAGGAAGAAGATATAGAACGAGTCCACAGAATTGGCTACAGGAGAGGTGGTCTAATTCCTAGAGACATTGTCTTGAAATTTGCGAATTACTACAGAAAAGATCTTTTGAGATGTGGTGAGAATTTGAGCCCTCCTGGGTGGTCTGGTGACTCCCTCTTATGAGAAAGGGGTCACTTAATTGTTAAAAGGCTAGATCCCTTATGAGAAAGATCTTCTCTCTAATTCCCTTCTATGCATTGATACAATATACAATAGTTGGCCTATATGTAGCCTAGGGGTAACCCTAGGAGGGGGGTTTCCCTCCCCTAGATTGGTGACCACCCACCCACTAACTCAATGGAGTTAGATTCATGCAAGCAACTTAACCCGGTTTGCAGGGGAGACCAATGAATACTCACATACGAATTAGTCCAAAGAAGCAAGCTTTAATTGAATTCAACAGCCGTTGGAGTCAGAGAAGGAAGTTCTGACTGGCATACTGAAACACGGCACATGGTTTTATACATGTCAAGATTATGCATTCCTTGCATTTCTAAGGGGGGGGGGACATTTAGGGCTGGCCTAATCAAAGGTTACTTTCAGACACAATCAAAAAGGCAGACAAGATATTTTTTCTGTCAATCACATGAATATAAAACTGTTGATTGATGGAATGCACACTAAGCAAGACAGTTGGATGTAGCACATGATGAAGTGATACTCCTTATAGACAGGACAGGATGCCTGCTGTGGTTTCAGCCGAAGACAACTATAATCTCTAACTTCTCTGTTTTAAGCATCTGTTAGTTTCGCTTCAACAGACAGTTCCATGAAATAGAGAAATGAAATCCTTAGCAATAAAATGTGGTTACAATCAATCAATCACAAATAATCATTTTAGCTATTGGTATGATTACACCTGTAATATTCCCTTAACATGAGAGCAATAAGACAAGGATCGGGCCAACTGATGTTTCAAGAAGCGGCAATACAGGTCTTCAATGATCTTTGCCCACAAACAATTTCTTGGAGAAGGAGCATTAAGCTGTGTACCACGGTGTTGAAAAAGAATGCAATAGCTTACAGTTGGGGCTGTCCTGTGTTTTTTAAATTTCCATATGGAAGAAAACATCATAAAATAACATCGCTGGAGCAAAGGATGGCGCTGCTGGAAGAATTGGGTCTGCAGGGAAAGGATCAACCGGAAGGACATGAAGAAGAAGAAGAAGGAGCTGCTGGTGGAGATTAAAAATTCACGAGAAGAAGAGATAGAACTATATAAATGTTAAGAATTATAGTATAATTATTATACTAGTAAATAGTACTAAGATAAGGGAGGGAAGATTGGAGGATCGGGGGAATGGATCTGTTGCCACTTTGGGACCGAAAGGACTGCCTCCCCCCCAAGGTTTACTTAAAACATGGTTGGGGCTTGCTTCAAGAAGAAGAGGGGGGAAGAAGAATTGTTTATGTGTAGGGGCGGTGGTGGAGATATAATATTCCTTCAAAAAACACATCAAGTAAAAGATGGGGTTAATGAGCTTATACTGCGATGGTCAGCTGTTCACGAAAAAGCTTATGGTACCTCCAAAGCAAGAAGAGTGGCGATTATTATATCAAAGAAATGTGGGTTCAATATAACAAGGGTAAAAAGAGATGTTATGGGTAGATATATAATATTACAGGGTGTGTTGGCAGAAGAAGAATATACTTTGATTAACATATATGCACCAAATGTAAATCAAATGGAATTTTATACTAAAGTGTTTAAAGAGATGGAAGATATTGGGAAAGGCCACATCGTAATGGCAGGAGATTTCAATATGGTATTAGATAAGCAAAAAGATAAATCTAACCCCACTATTCAGGAAAAATGAAATAATATTACAGGTTTAAATAAAATGATGAAAAGGAAAGAGTAATGGGATGTGTGGCGAGGGATGAAAGGAGAAGAAAGGAAATTTACATTTTATTCAGCAAAATATAAAAATTATTCTAGAATAGATTATATTTTTATTTCAAAAAAATTGATATCTAAAGTTTCAAATACTGATATAGGGATTATAAAAGTCACGGATCATGCACTAATGAGTATAGATATTAAAGTTAAGAAAGATTATAGGGAAGCTAAAAGATGGAGATTAGACACAAAAAATCTTAATTATAAACATATAACTGAAAAAATGGTCAAAGAGATGCAAAGTATTTGGGAAATTAACGAGAGGGGGCAATGTAGTCAAGCTATATTATGGGACACAATGAAAGCGGTAATAAGAGGGATTTGTATTAGAGAAATGTGTATTTTGAGAAGATTACAAGAAAAATCTAGGGAAAAATTAGAGGAAGAAATTAGAGAGTTGGAAATAGAATTCATAGCGGATAGAGATAAATGAATTTTTGCAAAACTTCAAGCAAAAGAAAGGGAATTGGAGAAAGAAGATTTGGAGAAAGCCCAGAGAAATTTGTTGTATTTGAAAAGAGAGTTTTTTGAATATAGTAATAAGAATTCAAAAATGTTGGCTAGATCTGTGCAATCAAAAAAGGCAAGAAATGTAATAGGAGCAATTAAAGATGAATTAGGCAAAAGTTGTAATTTAACGAAGGATAAATTTAAAATATTTCAAGAGTTTTATAAAAAATTGTATCCTGCAGGAAACAGCCCTCAGGGGAAGATTGAAGAATATGCGGAGTAATATTGGAAAATTAAGCTAAATGAGACTGATAGAGGCTTAATGGAGCAATTGGTTTTGGAGGAAGAACTAGAAAGTGTTATTGATAAATTAAAAGGGGGAATCCCCAGGATTGGATGGGTTGGGATCGGAGTACTACAAGACTTAAAAAAAATTATTAATGCCCAAATTGAGATTACTATATAATAAAATACTAGAAGGGGAGGGGATCCCACCATCATGGGAGCAATCCCTGATAGTACTAATTCCAAAATCGAATAAAGATTTATCAGACACAGGATCATATAGACCTATCTCCCTAATAAATAAAGATGCAAAAATTTTGACAGCAATAATGGCAAAAAGAATGAACAGTTTTATATATAAATATATTAAAAGGGATCAAGGTGGATTTATAGCTGGGAGACAGATGCCTAATTTAATAGGAAGAGTGTTGAATATAATAAATATAATTAAAAAAAACAATTTGAAAGCAGGATTGATGACTTTAGATATTTTTAAGGCCTTTGATTGCGTGGAATGGCCAGTTTTAAAAACAATATTGAAAATAATAGGGTTTGGCACACGGTTTAAGAGTTTGATAAACTATTTATACTCACGAAATAGTGCAGTTGTTAGGGTTAATGATGGAATAACAGAGCAAATTTCTTTAACCCGAGGTACTAGACAAGGATGTCCCCTTTCCCTGATATTGTTCATGATAGTTATTGAAATGTTAGCTAATGTAATCAGAGAAGATAAAGTATTATAGGGTTAGGGAATAGGGAAAAAATTAAAGTAAATATGTTTGCAGATGACACCTTATTAACTATAGAGAACCCATTAGAAAATCTGGAGAAGATTAAAGCACACTTTAAGGAGTTTGGAGAAATGACAGGATTGCAGGTAAATTGGGATAAATCCGTGATGTTATTTAACTATAAAAAAAGAGGAGGAACAAGGTTTGAGTAATAAGAAAAATAATATTAAGGTTAGGAATTTAATTAAGTATTTAGGAATAAATATTACAAGAAATTTAGAAAATCTAGAAGAGGAAAATTATGTTAAATTAAAGATGGAGGTTAAGAAAAAAATTAGAGGTGTATAGAAAGATCAAACTTTCGTGGTTTGGAAGAAAAGCGATTATTACAATGAAGATTCTGCCTTAGGTAAATTTTCTTTTTAGAATGCTACCGGTTAAAGTATCGGAAATAGAATTGAAGAGTTGGCAAGTTATGATAAATAATTTCTGTAATGGAGATAAGAAAGCAAGAATAAATAAGGAGAAATGGTATAAATCTCAAAAACAAGGTTTGGGTCTCCCTAATTTAAAGTTATATTATATAGCTAACCAATTAAGATATATAATAGATAGTATGGCAAGAATGTGTGAATTAACTTGGTTAGAGCTAGATACATTAGAGACAGAGTTGAGATTAGGATTTTTTAAAAAAAATTAAACCAACTAGGAAACTGTTAGAAAGAATTGAAAATCCACTTTTAAAGAATATTTTAGAGATTTGGTTAAAACATAAAAAGAAATTATCACCAGATATCTCCCCTCTGATGGTGTTGATGGAAAATTTCCCAATAAACTTGAAAAAAGAAATAGAAACGGTATTGAGGGATCAGAATGTTATAAAAATAAAAGATTGGGTGGAAAGGATGACAAGTTGAAGGGGGAAAAGATATCTTGGTTTAAATGTATACAATTAGATCAATGGATGTGAAACTGGTTAAGGAAAAATAAAGGATGTAGAGATTTTACAAGATTTGAAAAGGTAATTATAAAGAGAGTAGAAGAGGGGGGAAAATAAAACAATAAAAGGTATGACAAGCAAAATCTATAAAATGTTAATAGAAGTTGAAGAAAAAAAGACCATCTTAAATCAATATGGGATTATGATATAACTAAACAAATAAGTAATCAAAGCTGGGAGAAGATATGGGATCTGCGTATTTTAAAAACTATGTCGGTACAGATAAAAGAGAATTATTACAAGTTAGTTTGGAGGTGGTATCTAACTCCAGTAAAATTAAATCAGATTGATAAGAAGTATTCAAAGTTATGCTGGAGAGGATGCCAGGAAATTGGCACCTATTTTCATATGTGGTGGATATGTGAAGCTGTGCAAAAATTTTGGCAAAACATATTTAAGGAGATAAATAAAATAACTGGTTTAAATTTAGAAGTATGTCCCAAGGTAGCTTTATTATCATTGTATAAAAAAGGCCAGGGGACTCAAAATGAAAGAGATTTAATTACAAATTTAATGACAGCAGCAAGATTATTGATAGCTAGGAAATGGAAAGTAAAAGGTAATTACCAAATGACAGAATGGTATAAAGAAGTATGGGATATCACAATTAATGATAAGTTAACTAGTAGTATAAAAGTTAAAAAGGGTTTAATGAAGAGAAATGATTTTGAAGATGTATGGGGAATATTTGTAGATTTTGTATTTAAAAAAGGGAAAGGATGTACACCTTTGCAGGATGCATTACAGTTTTGGAGAAATGTATAATTAAATACTAGATGGACCCATTGGTGTGGGGGTGCACTTTTTAGTTATTGTAAGTTGTTTTTTTATTGTTGTATGTATTAAAACCAATAAAAATATATATTTTTAAAAAAGGTAGAAAAGGAATAAAAACCTGTCTCCCTGCTTTTGTCAAATGATTTTGGGTTTGTGAGTATTTATGCGCACGATTTCTGGAGGGATTATAGAGTTACTACTTAATCCATTAATGGTGTCTTCTTCTCCCTTCAGTCTAGTTGGTGGAATGCTTTTCCTTTTCTAAAAATTCCCTACCATTGATTTTTAAGGAATATGTATTCCTTTCCTTAAATCCATAGTGCAACAAATGCGCACATGGCACCACAGAGCTTATTATCAGAAGGGAGGGGGAGGGGGGAAACTGCCACCTCCTTGAAAAGAGAACATTCTTCCCTTTCAAATGTGATGGGGGCAGGGGGAGGACGCAGCTGTGGCAAAGGTCTATGTTTTGTTTTCAAGGTTCTGGATTGTTTATGAAGTTAGGGGGTGTGTTTTTCTGAAGTGGAGGAAATCTGCAGCCTGTGATCTAATGTTGTTCTGAATCTGCAACCTGATCTGATGGGTGTTTACTCTAAAGTAAGCCTCCACCCAAATTGAATTTCCTTCCACTGGAGTGGCCTGGGGGAAAGAGAATTCTGGGGTGGGAGGGCACAAGAAGCTGTAAATCCAGGAAGTAAACACTACAGAAACAGATGAGGGAAAGCACAATCAGTTTGCTTTGATGAGCAAACTGATCTGATGGGTGTTTGTTTACTCTGAAGTAAGTATCCACCCAAATTGAGCCTGGGGGAAGGAAAACTGCAGGGGATGAGAATGGGGTGGGCGGGCAGAAGTATAGTTTACTATATGTAGAAAATCTCAAGTTGCTTTTCACAAGGCACAGATGTGACTTTATATACCCATCCAGTTTATGCTCATATGCATTTTTATTATTAGGACCAATGCTTTCCAACCTGTTTATAAATTATTTGGAACTAGGTGTGAGCAATGAGGTTTGCCATGTTTGCTGATGACACCAAATTATTTAGGGTTGTTCAAACAAAGAGGGATTGTGCTATCCTTCAAAAGGATCTCTCCATTATGGAACACAGGGCATCAAGATGGCACATGTAGTTCTATCTAAGCAAGTGTACAGTGATGCACATTGGGGCAAAAAAAACCATCTTCACAGTTTAGTTTAAAGTGTAAAGTGTCACATCTCCAAGAACTATTATTTCATAATGAGGGTTAGCAAACGATTCTACAGCATGGATTGGTGGGGCAGGGGTGGAAACTTGTTCCTGTATTCCAAAGCCTGCTTTTTGGTGTGCCTTTCTGAATATCACATCTTATTTTAATATCATTATCCTTGTTATTATGGCTGTGTGGATTCTTTGCTCCCACTCATCATCTTAAAGTCACTTTATTCTCTGTGGAATGGGAGAATGTGGGTCAATAGGAGTAGTTTTGTGTGGTTGTTATTCCTGTGCATCCTTTGTTCCATACTGACCATGTTCAGATGACACGCTAAGCCACAGTGGTTAAGCATTTAGAGCTAAACACTATGGCTTAGTGTGTCATGTGAGCCATGACTTAGAGTGTCTTGTGAACCATTCTTAACCATGGTGTCTAGATCACCATGGTTTAAACATGCTTACTGGCCATTTGCTGCATATATATATATATATATATATAGTGAACATGAGAGGGAGGTTAATGGATACTACTAATCAACTTTTACAGCATTATCTCAAGTCTAGTAACATTTCTTTATCGTAGAATCGTAGAATAGTAGAGTTGGAAGGGGCCTATAAGACCATCGAGTTCAACCCCTGCTGAATGCAGGGATGATGATTATATTGTACTGAAAATGCTGTTGTGTAATGTCAAGTGAAAAGATAATGTCCTGTAGGCAACATCACCCTCACTAATGGTGAACTGCGGTGGTGAGTAAAAACAGAAATTGAGCCAAAAACGGGAACACTGAAAAACACAGAGTTGTGTGGGTATATGGAGTGGGAGAGAGAAAGAGGGCAATTTCTGCTTGCTGCTTTTGGGGGGAATGAAAGCTGGCTTAAAGACTACCACTCTCCATCTCTGTGTTTGTTCCCTATGCTCTGTGTATATGTTCATAAATCAATACATATTGCAAATATAATGGAAACCTAACCATGTTCTAACCTAACTATGTTCTAAATTGTTGTGGGAGGGAATTTGTATGGATTGACCATAAAACTTACGCAGAGTTTTCCCATTGACTCATTGTTCTAGCAGGCTGGTCTATAATGCTTTGTCTGGCCTACACTGGAAAGCAAAAGACACTGCACAAATCTGCTGTCAACAAAATGTCATATAGGAAATGGAGAGAAGTTGGCAGGAGGGAGATGTGTGTGCATGTGTTTTAAAATAGAGGGTTTGGGGAGGAATGACAGCAAATAAAGCAATGTCTCTAACGTCATGTTCTGATTCCTTCTTCAGTCACAATTGAGCTACCAAAATACCGATTAGGTATTAGCATGTCTGCATTGATAGATTATTGAGTCATAATAGTGTGGCTCATTAATATACTGAATTAATAAGTCCTGTAAGACATAAATCTGCCTATGGGATTGCCAGTCAGCCTTCCTCTTTTGGAGTATAGTTGAAAGCTTTTCACAAGACATAGAAACATCTCTTCCTAATGCACTTTCCAGGAGTGTTTTAAATTCACAATATGCCCAGGATCTACAATGTGCAAGATACTGTACATCTTTATGGTGATTCTATGGAAAAGAGGACAGGACTTCTGTTTCTTTAAAGATTGTATAGAAAAGAGAATCTCAGCAGGTGTAATTTCTATACATGCAGCATCTGGTGAAGTACCCTCTTCACCAGATAAGTTAAAGCTGCAGGAGCCCTGCCCTCTTGACCACATACAAAAGAGGGCAGGGCTCCTGCAGCTTTAACTGTTGTGATGAACAGGGAATTTCACCAGCTGCTGCATGCATAAAAATAACACCTGCTGAAATTCTCTTTTCTATACAACTGTTAAAAATACAGAAGTCCTTTCCTTTTTTCCATATGGTCACCATATACAACTTAAATTTGTCAGATTTGTTAAGGCGATTGTGACAATGCAATTTGATATTGCACACAAAACATATTGCACTGGGTGCAATCTGGTGCAGTTCATTCTGTCTAAGCCAATAAACTTTAATGGCTTTCTTACAACGAAAGGTCCAATCTTATGCACGTTTAGACAGAAAAAGTCCTACAACTCCCAGCATTCCACAGCCAGCAATGCTGTCTAAAAAAGTTTTTCCCCCTGTCTAAACCTGCATTAGATTGTGCCCTAAATCTGTTCAGTCACAGCTAACTCTACATTGGGTAGAGTTCACTTAGTTCCATAGCTCTTACTTTGGAGAAAAGATTCACAGATGAAAATGCAGCCTGTGTAGGCTTGAAACTTGACCACAATCTGCTACTTTTAGATCAAAACGGGGGGGGGGGGGAAGCATGTAGCATAAAATGAGCTATACTAATTCACATAGTAAACTGTAAGTTCTTGTAACATAGCATTTTTTCCTGTATCATCTTGTGTGCTTCCAGAATTAATCAGGGATTTTTTAATTCCGGTAGCACAATCTTTCAAGTTTTTTCCAAATACAGACACAAAACATGAAATGCTTCCTTTTCATGAGGCAGTCATAAAAATATTATTATCTCTGGACACTGGCTATAGAAAAGTTCAAAAGTTTTTCAGATTGCAAGTCAGAGAGCATAACATTAGCTTTGATTTTGAATTTATATCGGACATCAACATGGTGTAACACCCTGGCTGATACTGGCTTGGTTGCCAACTGTATAATATTTGGACATCCGTTACAAAAAGCCATGAAATTCATTAAACAAAAATCTACGGTTTACAAAACCAACGAGAAGGCTCTACAGTTTCCAACCAAGCACCAAAAAGCAGGGAAATTGGGAGTTAAGGCTCACAGGCCTTAATGCCACAGAAAGTGCAAGTGAAATTCTCATTCTCCCAAAGTAGATAAACTATGAGGACAGGATGGAGAATATGATATGCAGAGGTGACTGTGGGGTTGTGGAAAACTGATGACGAACAACTTAGGGCCACCTACTTCTCTTTTTTTTGTTTAGAGCAGCCCTTCCCTAACCTTGTGCCCTCCAAAGGTGTTGGACTACAACTGCCATCATTGCAAGTCAGTATGTCCCATGGTCAGGAATGCTGGGACTTGTCATCTCAAACATCTGGATATGCAATATGATATGCAGAGGTGACTGTGGGGTTGTGGGAAATGATGATGAACAATTTAGGACCACCTACGTCTCTTTTTTTTAGAGCATCTCCTCATGTTGAGAGTTGCAATCCAACACATCTGAAGGGCACCAGGTTGGGGAATGTTACTTTAGAGCAAGGGCAGGCAGAATATAGATCTCCAGATGTTTTGAATTCAACTCGTAAAAGCCCCTATAGCATGGGCAGTGAGAAGGAATGGTGCGAGTTGATGTCCAAAACATCAGGGTGGACTATTTTCTGCCCATATCTGTTCTAAGGTATGATGCTTTCCAGCATTAAGATATGTGATCAATCAATGAACTACAACAGAGCTGCATCACTTTAAATAAACTGTCTAAACCGAATGAAGCGACAATGAATAGATCTTGAATATCTAATCCAGATAGTCCTTCAGACATCAACATTAGTTTTCAACACATGGCATAAGATGTCTGTTTATTAAATATCATATATGGTTTTGGGGCACTAACACAGAAGATTTCTCTTATGTGTTCAGCAGTGTGAGATCAAAGGTAGAGCTACCACCTAATACTTTCATGTGTAAGTAATATTTTTAAATTAATGATCAAATGATTTTTGTCTTCCCCATAACATGGGAGTTATAGGGCAACACATCTGGAGAACAGCAGACTGGAGAAGGTTGGTTTACACTTGAATCCTATACATGGCTTCTCAGAAGTCAGTGCCACTGAATTCACTACAGCTTACCCCCAAGTGGTACAGGATTGCAAACTAATCTCACCTGAAAGTAGTTAAAGACAGCCAAACTAAACCTCTTCTGCTCATCTGTCGCTTTGATGAGATGATGTACTGTAGAGGGATTGTGGGGAGTGAACAGGATTTTGTATAAACACATTTTAAGAAAACATTGGTTCTTTGAAGGGCAGGATATTGACCAAAAGTTGAAAGTGCCTGGCACATGCTCTGGTTCTACATTTGCAACAAATAGTTCCCCTTTTGTTATCAGTCATGCTGCTATATGCAAGATGTGTGTCAAAGAAAAGTATTGGGCAGACCCTGTATTTGGTGAGGATATGGAACAGCGTTCCCCCATCCTGCTACCCTACAGATGTTTGAGATGACAAGTCCCAGCATTCCTGACCATGGGACATACTGACTTGCAATGATGGGAGTTGTAGTCCAACACCTATGGAGGGCACCAGGTTGGGGAAGGGCTGCTCTAAACAAAAAAAGAGAAATAGGTGGCCCTAAGTTGTTCGTGATCAGTTTCCCACAACCCCACAGTCATCTCTGCATATCATATTCTCCATCCTGTCCTCTTGGTTTATCTGCTTTGGGAGAATGAGAATTTCACTTGCATTTTGTGCCTCCTTAGGGAGGACGTGGTGTTAAGGCTTGTGAGCCTTAACTACCAATTTCCCTGCTTTTTGGTGCTTGGTTGGAAACTGTAGAGCTTTAACGTTGGTTTTGTAAACCGTAGGTTTTTTGTTTAATGAATATGTCCAGAAACAGTTCTAAATGTTGGCGGGGATGTGATGTGGTGGGGTCTTTCCCACATATGTGGTGGGACTGTAAAAAGGTCTCCGATTTTTGGGACCAAGTCTTTTTAGAAATTTCAACCATAATAAGAACAACTATAACTAAATCTCCAGAACTGGCACTTCTAAACTTATTCCATAGCCAACATAAAGACCTATTACATAAGGAACTGGTGGGTTATCTGTTAATAGCAGCACAAATGCTTATTGCCAGATACTGGAAAGATTTACAAGGAATCTCAATATCTAAATGGTACAATAAGGTATGGGAAGTAGCGTTAATAGAAAAACTGACTCAAATGTTACATGTAGCAAAAGGACAAAAATATCAGATACATTTGCCGCTGAGTGGAGGACTTTTATTACATATATGAATAAAGATAGTAATACACATTAAGTCCAAAAAGCTTTCAGTAATATTTGGTTTACTTAAGATAAAAAACATTGTTGAAATACAACATCCATGTTTATATTGGCATGTGTAATGTCCCCCTAAGGTTTTTATTTTAGCTTTCATGACCATGTTTTGTACTAAATCTCCATGTGTTGTTTGAATTACTGTGGAATATTGTTTTCTTTATTTTTTTCCCCTCTCCCCTTTTTTCTTTTTTTCTTTTTCTTTTCTCTTTCTTTTCTCTTTTCTCTTTCTCTCTCTGTTTGCGTGTGTATACTTTTTTCTCTTGGTCATTTTCATTGTATTTCATGTATATTGTCATTATTTTTTTTAAAGCAATTGAACCAGGGTTGGGCAACTTCAAGGGGTCCTGGGACCAACTTCCACCCCCAATCTGTCTAGCCTCTTGACAGATGCACTCCCTGCAGCCCCAATCATGGCATCATAGAATAGGAGAGTTAGAAGGGGCCTAGAAGTGTGCACTTGGCATCGCGTAGAGGAGCCACAACAGACCTGCCTATACAGTCATCGCCAACGAGCTGCAATTTGCAGCCTTTTTAATTATTTTATTTCATTTTCTATATTGTAATTTTAAATATGTGCCTGGGGAGCTCAGGAGGGCAAGGGGGTGCCCACATAACTGTGGTCATGGGTAGGGGGAGGTATGGTGTTGGGGAAACAATAGGCCAGATGAGGAGAAGAGGGGCTAGATTTCTTACAGCTATCCCCTCTTCTGGTTCTTCCCCCAACCGGATGGTTCCTGGTGGCCTTACCAGCTTGCCCTCGGGTTTGGTAGGGCTGTTGCTGAATGCCAGTTCGGTCCAAAACAAAACCTCCCTCATCCATGATCTGATTGTGGATGAGGGGGCTGACCTGGCATGTATCACTGAGACCTGGGTGGGTGAACTGGGAGGGGTCACTCTCACCCAGCTTTGCCCTCCCAGGTACTCGGTGCAGCACCAGCAGCAGTGACTGGAGGGCCGGGGAGGGGGAGTTGCCGTGGTCTATAGAAATACAATCTCCCTCTCTAGACTTCCTGTTCATTCGAGTGCAGGTCTTGAGTGCAGGTACCCGAGACAGATTGGGGAATCTGCTGGTGTACCATCCACCCTGCTGCCCTTCAGTCTCCCTGCCTAAGCTGAAGAAGGTTGTCTCAGATTTGGTGTTGAGGACCCCTAGGATGGTGGTTCAGGGAGATCTCAAATTCCATGCCAAGGCTGCTGTATCTGGAGCGGCTCAGGACTTCATGGCCACCATGACAACCATGGGACTGTCTCAACATGTCACTGGCCCAATGCATGCAATGGGACACACAGCTGATCTGGTTTTCTCGACTGGGCAAGAGGATGGTGCTCTGAAAATGGGGGAATTAACATCTACCCCCTTGTCATGGTCAGATCACTTTCTATTGAGGTTTAGATTCTTAGCAGACTTTCCCCTCTGCAAGGGTGGTGGGGCTATTGATATGGTCCACCCCCAGAGGCTAATGGACTCCAATGGATTCCAATGGACTCTGGGGGATTTTCCTGCTGGTATGGTTGGTGCTCCTGTTGAATCCCAGGTTGCCCTGTGGAATGCAGAGATGACTCGGGCAGCTGACACGATTGTACCCAAGCACCTTTTCCCTCTAAGCAGAGCCTGGCCATCTCCTGGGTATACACCTGACCTGAGGGCAATGAAACAAGAGGGGAGATGGCTAGAACGCAAGTGGAGGAACGCTTGTGCTGAGTCTGATCGAACACAGGCTAGAGCTCATTATCAAGCCTACTTTGTGGCAGTGAGGTTGGCAAAGAGACAGTTCTTTTCCACCAGCATTGCGTCTTCTTGGTGTCGTCCAACAGAGCTTTTCCAGGTGGTTCATGGCCTGCTACACACTGGGCCAAGGCAAAAGACTGTGGAACCCTTGGTAGCACACTGTGACGAGTTTGCATGGCACTTTGAAGATAAAAGTCGCTCAGATTCATCAGGAATTGGACACCACGTTTAATGCAGGTCCACTAGTAGAGGCGTTCAGAGCATTGTCTGGCCCAGTTTTGTTGGATGAGTTTCAGTTACTGAGGCCCAAGGATGTGGACAAGGTGCTTGGCCATGTCCGGTCGACCACCTGTGTGCTTGACCCTTGCCCTTCATGGCTTATTACATCAAATAAGGAGGGGATCACCAGCTGGATCCAGGTGGTTATAAATTCCTCCCTTTGAGGGGGAGTGGTGCCGGCCTCTTTAAAAGAGCTGGTAATCAAACCACTCCTATGAAAGCCTAACCTGGACCCGGAAGATGTTAACAGTTATAGGCTGGTGGCTAATATCCCTTTCTTGGGCAAAGTGCTTGAGGGCAACTTCAGGCACTCTTGAATGAAATGGATTATCCAGATCCATTTCAGTCAGGCATTAGGCCTGGTTTTGGAATGGAAACTGTCTTGGCCGCCCTGTGGGATGACCTTTGCCACGAGAGGGACAGGAGGAGTGCAACCCTGTTGGTTCTCTTGGACTTCTCAGTGGCTTTTGATACCATTGACCATGATATCCTTCTGGATAGGTTGTCTGGGCTGGGAGTTGGAGGCACTGCATTGCAGTGTTTCTGCTTCTACTTGGATGCTGGGGGTGGTGCTGGGGGATTATTGCCCTGTGCCATAGCACCTAGGCCATGGGGTTCCACAGGGCTCTATTTATCCCCTATGCAATTCAACATTTACTTTGAAGTGTCTCAGTAAAATACAAAGCACAACTTTGTATACATGCTCTTAAGTATTTCTTAATAGTTACGTTTTTCTCTTTTTTACCTCGCCAGTTTTTGAAGAACCAGAAGACCCCAGTAGCCGCTCATTTTTCTCTGAAATTATTTCTTCTGTGTCAGATGTCAAATTCAGCCACAGTGGACGCTATATGTTAGCAAGGGATTACCTCACCGTCAAAGTTTGGGATCTAAACATGGAGACAAAGCCTATAGAAATATACCAGGTATTTGTTGTTAATTTTTCATTTTTTTATAATGCTTAAATGCTTAAATATAATTCTGCAAATTGTTTATGTAAACTAGCTCAATTGAATATATGCTATTGCCATGACTAGGACTTTATTTATTGATTTAACACATTTCTTAGCTGCCTTTCAGGCAATAGTGTTGTGGGATTGCCCCTGGAGTACTTCCTTTTGAATTTTTTTTAGATTAATCTATCACATATTTGGGAATTTTTCACATTACTTAAGGATTCTAAAATCTACACAATAGAAATTCAAGTCTCAGACTCCAATAACTATGTATTGGTAAAATTCTATTTCAACTATGCTGACTCTTTATCGAGTTACTGTATCTAGGAGTTCAAAGTCCTTGGAGAAAATGTTTAATTCTTTTTCTTTGGCTCTGATTTAGGTTGCTAAATTGAGATCCTTCAACTATAACCAAAAATTCCTCCAGTCATCTACACCCATCTAAAAAAATGTAGGCACTATATACTCCTCCTCAGACACAATTCTATTGCTATTTAGACTGTTTGAACAGATATAGGATTGCACCCTTCATTACAAATATCACTCTATAACAAACAAATAACTCTTACCAACAGAACATCAAACACTTTCTATATCCCAAACAGGTTGTTTCTTACCACAGCCCAAGGACAGACTGAATGCAACTCCAAACTAAACTGAATCTATCTCTGATCCCCTCTACAAGAATTCGGTTTGACGCCTGTTTCTCCGATTATGCGCATCTTCTCGGAAGCGCTTTATGGTAAATGATTGTACGCAGGAGGTAATGGAGTGCACAACTGGTGGCCTTACCGGTTGTTTGAAATGCGCTTTAGAAGTAGTTAATGTGGAGAATCGCTTGTTCACATAGTCAAAATGCGCTTTAATGGCTGCAGCAAAATAAAACTCGCTATTTAACACGCATTCGATAATGCGCATAATCGGATAGATAACGCGCCTCAACTCCCGATTTGCGCTCCGCTCATGTAGAGGTAAAAATTTTAATGAGACTTGAAAGAGCTTTAAACCTCTTGTGTAGAGGCAGCCTCTGCTGCACTCATCACTCCCTGAAAGACCAATGTAGTACTTAAAGAAACAGTAATTTGCACTTGGAAACTGACATTGCTCCTTATAGCTTCTGTCTTCTTACAGAAACAAATAAATCAAATTTGCTCATAAGGAGTCATTGTTTGTAAATTAAATATCCAAAATGCTTCTTGCTAACAGAGTAAAGCATGTGAATCCTGTGCTCTATAAATGGAAGTATGCACCTGCTCAATAGCCAAACATCTTGAGATCCTCAGGTGAATTGTTGTATTTCAAAAAATGTGACATTAATAGGGCATCAAGAGTCTTCATCCTAATCTTACCTTTTTGTTCACTGATTTGTAATCTGCATGCCCCTGCCTATTCGCAGATAGGCCACCTATGTGCCATGCAGACAACACGACCGCCCAATCCACCCCGCATAGCTCTCCACATCGCCATCCTCCGTTGAGGAAGGCAGTGCTTGGCCAACGTTTATGCAAGCACCGGCCAAATTGCACACACGGACGACAGAGCTGAATGCATGCACAGCCCACCCCAATTGCCCACAACCCCTCCCCATATGGGCTGCATGGCATCAACGAGCCCTCCCCACTTCCCAGATGCTCCCCCAAATGGCCCTCCCTGGACACACAGGAACGATGACAAGCGAGGGGGCTATGTCTACTATCTTTATTCTGCAAGGATTATAGAAATGGTTACATGGGCACAGGGCCATTGCAAAGCATTGGCGGATTAATCAGAAAGGCAAGGCACCGTCGCCCTGGGCATAATGGTTAGGTCCCATCAGAGCATGGCACCTCAAAGAGGCACACGCTGCAAGGAGAGGATTGGAAGGAGGGGTGGTCCTCTCCATCAGGAAGAACTGTCAGTCCACAGATGCCACCCCACAGCTGCTGCTCACATGTAGGGGTAGTGCATCCAGATCCATTCCCCGATCTTTGACGTGCCCATGCCACTTCTGCATGTACCCGGTGCTCCCCAGCCGGGTTCAGGGGCCTCGGATACGACACAACACCCCTCCCATCCACAGGAATGGCATTGTTGTTGTCACCCAGCTGAGGGAGGTCAGGGTGGCCTGCCAGTAACACATCCCCATGAGACTCACAGATGTTGCGCAGAATGCAGCAGCACATGATGATGTCAGAGTGCGGGTCACGCAAGCTAAACAGGGAGTGCCAATGCGCCTTCAGGCACCCAAAGGGGTGCTCAACAGGCAGGCAGGCATGCAGGCATGGCAGTGGTAGTAGTTAAATTTCCTATGCATGGCTGTGCAGGGGTAGCGGTAAGGGGCCATCAGCCATGGCTGAGCCAGGAGCACAGGGCCCACAGCATGCCCGCACATGGAAGCGGGCCCAGAGGAGAAGTGCCTTGCCGACAGCTTGTTCGCTAGGGGGGAGTTCCAGAAGATGGCCATATCATGGCTTCTCCCAGACACCCCTGCATGCACATCTAGGAACTTGCCCTTGGCATCTACCACAGCCTGAAGAACCATGCTGTAGTAATGCTTGTGGTTGTAGTACTCGTCGCTTCGAAAGGGGGCCCAGGATGCACACATGGGTTGAGTCCAGCACCCCTACCACCCATGGAAAGCCCAGGGCCCGAAAGCCACATATGTTCTCCTTCTCATCCCCAACCCGGATGACGTCAGTCAGGTACAGCTCATTCAGCATATGCACAGTCTCCCAGAAGATCTCGCATGCAGTGGACATACCCACCCCAAAGATCGTAGACAGGGGCAGGTAGCCCATGTTGAATGCCAGCTTGTACAGCGTCAAGCCCAGGTGGTGGAAGACTGGAATGGAATCCCGCATGATGGTACATTCCCTCCACAGAATCGGAGTCAGCTCGGCCACCAGCAGATTGAACGTCATGCAGGACATGCAGAAGCTTCCATGGAAATGCCATCATCCCAATCCTCTAAGTTCTGCATCTGTGCTCACACAGCATCTGTCCGTGGAAGCATCCAGCGGCAGATGGTTTTGCACTGCTCAAGGAGATCACCAGCCACTGCCAGTCGGGGTATCCGGTGCAGGGCTTCCAGGGCTGTTCCCCTGCCCAACATCCCTTCAGTCACTGTGCCAGTGTCATGGATGGGCAGCAACAGCAGGAGGGCGGCCAGGAAATTGGGCGCAGATGCCGCAGCACCAAGGGGCAGTGCCCGCCATCCATCCTGAATGCACGATCATTGGGCATGGCGCCACCCAGGCGCTGCAGCCTGGCATGCCTCATCGCCATCAGCATGGTTTTGCATAGCCACCTGGAGGGCTGCCTGAAGGCCGGCCATAGCAAGTTGTTGCAGGGACATTGCCAAAGGCAGTGGAATGGGCAGAGTGGAAGGAGGCAGAACGAGAGGACTGGTGGTCATGCCAGAGCAGGGCCATAGCATGAGTACAGAGGGGGCGGCTTCCTGGCCAGCATGGGGTGACCCAGTATGACAGTGTGGGAAGAAGCAGGGGGCCTAGTATAGGGTGACCATATGCCTGGTTTCCCCCAGATTTGTCTGGGATTTTGCCCCTCCTGACATCCAGTGAGTGGTTTATTAATTTTATAAAATGTCCGGGAAAATCCTGACATCACAGCTGTGCTGGAAATCTCACATCTCAAAAGACTTCCAGGATGATGTGTCTGACATCTTGCGAGACATCAGACACCTCATCCCAGAAGTCTCATGAGATGCAAGTCTTCTGGGAGAGGTGAGGAAGCTGCCGCTTGCTCACTGACTTCCCTGCCTCTCTTGGAAGCCACTGAGTGATGCGTCATCCTAGTGCACTGACCTGCTACTTCCTCAGCCAGCTTAGGATACAGTGGGATATTATGTAGAACAGGTTTGTCTAATTGTGAGCTATAGAATCAGACATGTGACAAGGCCATGTTGGGATGGGCATGCCCCTTGGGAGCAGGCCATGTTGGGGTGGGCATGACCCATTGGGGGCCAGTGTATCCTCTTTTTTGATTTCCAAAATATGGTCACCCTACCCTAGGAGTATCAGAAAATTACAACTGCATCCAGAATATTTTTTGTTGGGGATAATAGATGAACAGCTGACACAAGGTTATGGAACTTTATTCTTATATATGACAACGGCAGCAAGATTAATCTATGCCCAGAATTGGAAGGCTGAGAAAATTCCAACAGAGGAGGAATGGTTGTTGAAAATTACAGAATTGGTGGAGATGGCAAAACTTACTGCAATAATAAAAGATAAAACAATAACTGGATTTTTGGAGGAATGGAAACTGTTGGTGGATTTCCTAAAGAAAGAGAAGGGAAGGACAGATTCGTAAGTGGATTTAGCACGTCAGCTGCATCCTGATGTGCAGCTGTTAATAGGTGAGCAGGTGTAGGACCTATTGGCTAGTGGTGGGCAACCTAATATTAATATGAATACAATAATATGAATAAATTGTTATATATTAAGCCATTACTACTACTGCAGAAGTATAGGGAGGGGAATGCAAAAGAGAAGAAGTGAAAGTATGCAGCAGAGGGGCTGTGCAGAAGGGATGGAAGGGAGAATGTAGGAATAGCAGGGGAAACTAGCCCAAGGTGCCTTGCTTGCTGTCTGAGACAAACCGCGCCCCACCCAAGGCAAACACTTTTAATAGGCTTGCCTGCAACTCTGGAGAGGCACTGTCAGTCAGTGTCACCAAGACTGGGCTAGATGGACCAAGCACCTGACTCAGTGGCTGGTTTCGGACGACAGCCAGCCTGGGGTGACAAGCAGGCCACCGGGTACCCAAAGCCCATCTCTGCTGACACACCCAGCTGACACACCCAGCACCCGTGGCGGCCAGCCCCATGGCCTTCCTGAGGTTGTTTTGTGCGGAGTCGCAGGCAGAGGCCGTGCAGCCTGTGCCGCTAGTGACAGAGACCCAGCCGAGGAATGATCTACCCACAAAACAACAACTGACCAGTGTCCCGCCAAGTGCCTCTAGGTGGCCAATGGGGTTTAGGAGGTGTGCCCTCCTGCAGCGTCGATAGCAGTGCCCATGGATTGCAGGCTGGGGTGTGTGCTGGGATACTGGGTGTGTGCTGGGATACAGTGTGTGCTGGGATACTTGCATACTGGGTGTGCTGGGTGGGCGGGGTGATTGGCGAGAGGGCTGTCCATCATGGCCAAGTACTCCGTTTAGGCACGGTGTGGGTGCTGCAGCCAAGCAACACAGGTGGCTGCCATGTCATGTGGGGAGGCCCGCCTCCCTCCCTCACAGTTGGTATCCTGTTAACCCCTCCGTTGCTTAATATGTTGTCCGAAACCAGCCAGTATGTGTTAGCTTCCTATGTTATGCATTCTTACCAGGGAGCATATCAACCAATTTGGTAAAACAATCATGACATATTAGTAGGGATGTGCACTGGATCGGACCCGATCCACGATCCGAGTCCGGTCCAGTGGGAAATCGGATAAATTATCCGATTTCCGATCCCGCAGCTGGATCGGCCGATCCAATCCGAACCGGTCCGAAAAGGCTCCGAACCGGTTCGGCGGATCGGCGGATCGGCGGGCGCCCACTGGCGCCCACCGCCGCTTCCATTGGCGGGCGCCAGCAGGCGCCCACCGATGAAAGTGGACAGCGGGGGGGGAGGAGGGGGGCGCTTACCTTCTCGGCCCGTCCGCTCCCGTCCGGCACTAGCAGCTACTACCAGCGGGCTCCGCGGCCTGCTCTAGGGTGGCGCGCCGGGTGATGTCATCACCCGGCGCGCTACTCTAGAGCAGGCTGCGGAGCCTGCTGGTGGTAGCCGCCGGCCCCGGACGGGAGCGGACGGGCCGAGAAGGTAAGCAGGGGGTGCGTGGAGGGGAGGAGGGGGCGCGCGGAGGGGGCGCGTGGAGGGGGGAGGGGGGCCCTTACCTTCCCGTCCCGGCGGCTCCTGTCCCGGCGCCTACTACTACCAGCAGGCTCCGCGGCCTGCTCTAGGGTGGCGCGCCGGGTGATGTCATCACCCGGCGCGCTACTCTAGAGTAGGCCGCGGAGCCTGCTGGTAGTAGCAGGCGCCGGCGCCGGCCGGGAGCCGCCAGGCCGGGAAGGTAAGCAGGGGGTGCGTGGAGGGGAGGAGGGGGCGCGCGGAGGGGGGAGGGGGGCCCTTACCTTCCCGTCCCGGCGGCTCCCGTCCCGGCGCCGGCGCCTACTACTACCAGCACGCTCCGCGGCCTGCTCTAGGGTGGCGCGCCGGGTGATGTCATCACCCGGCGCGCTACTCTAGAGCAGGCCGCGGAGCCTGCTAGTAGTAGTAGGTGCCGGCGCCGGACGGGAGCCGCCGGGCCGGGAAGGTAAGCAGGGGGTGCGTGGAGGGGAGGAGGGGGCGCGCGGAGGGGGGAGGGGGGCCCTTACCTTCCCGTCCCGGCGGCTCCCGTCCCGGCGCCGGCGCCTACTACTACCAGCAGGCTCCGCGGCCTACTCCAGGGTGGCGCGCCGGGTGATGTCATCACCCGGCGCGCTACTCGAGAGTAGGCCGCGGAGCCCGCTGGTAGTAGCCGCCGGCGCCGGACGGGAGCGGACGGGCCGAGAAGGTAAGCAGTGGCGGGGAAGGGGGCTTACCCCCCCCGGAGCCGTCCGCTTCTATCCGCTGGCGCCCGCGGGCGCCAGCAGATGGAAGCGGGCGGCCCCAGGGGGGGTAGGGAGCGCGGGGGAGGGGGCTTACCTGCCGGGGCCGTCCACAGCGGACGGCCCCGGGGGGGGGAGGGAGTTAGGCCCCCCCTCAGCCACCCGCCGCCATTTTTTCCTCATAGACTTGCATTGCAATGCAAGTCTATGGGGAAAAAAATGGCGGCCGATCCAAAAATTTACGATTTTTGGGTCGGGATCGGACTCGATCCGGTCCGGGGGGCCTCCGATTTTGTCCGAACCGGTCCGGGACAAAATTGGAGGTCCCGATCCGGGTCCCGATCCGATCCGGGGGGTCCGTGCACACCCCTACATATTAGGCATATAGATTGATCATTGTAATTAATCTATACATATACTTCTCAACCAGAATAAAAAAAAATCACCCCTTGGTATCAAGAATCACCCACTGAACTACAATGGAAAATCACTTAAATTAAAATTGCCACCCCTTTACAACGTGTTGAGGTATCTGTTACATAACTTACTGACCCAGTCCTTTCACAACATATGTTCATATACAGCCATTAAATGAGTTTCTTATAAAAAAACAAACAAAAAAGCCATGTCAACATTATGCTCTTTTAACTTAGAAAGTACTCTTTCCTGTTTATTTACATTTCGCAGCCCCTTGACATTCTATGAACTCATGTTATGCATTGAATAAGAAACAGTGAATTATTTGCTCCTCCTCAAAAACACATTTCCAGAATTAAAAAGGATAACTAAACTGAGTAGCATAAATTGTATAAATTGTATAAAAAGTACAGCCCAACAATTTCAAACAGCATCAGAATATTTATTATATTGAAACTGAGAAAACTTTTAAAATTACACAAAAGGATAAAGGATAATTGAAAATAAAATCGAAACAAATAATAAAAAATAACCCAATTTGTGTCCAAATCTTTTGCCAAATTCCAAAAGAAGAGTAAAAAAAACCAAAACTAAAAAAACAAACAAACACAACAATGAAAAGTCTTAACGAAACAAAAATAAAAATAAAAATAAAAGCGTTTGCCTTCTAATTTGGGCCAACTTGCAATTCCAATGTTCTGCTGGGCTCCTCCCACATATAGAATGCATACAGAAAACAAGAATAAAAATAAGCTGACTTTATAAGAATGAAATAGTAATAGTAATAATAATAAAAAAGAAATAAAAACAAGTGAGTATTTGAATGAATATTATTTGTATGTTTAACATAAATTGGATGTGATTACATATAACCTATATTTAGCAAAATATATAGATACAAAATAATATATATATATATATATATATATATATATATGACAGTTATATGTATTCGAAAAGAAGAATACAAGAAATGGGAGGCATGGAGTGAAGGAGTAAGAAAGAAAAGAAAAAAGGGAGAGGGCAATAGAATGCAATACTAATCTGGCCTAACCCCCAAACTTGTTATCAGAAGAGCCAATGCAAAAACAAAACAAAACAGGAAAATAGTGGCTAACAACCAAAAACTAGCTGAAGACCAGATTCAAGTAGCTGAAGACAGAGCCTTGGTTTTAATTTTGCTACCAGTGAGAAATACTCTGCCATATCAGAACATTGAAATCTCTCCATCTGGCCTTCAGAAAAAAAATCTGCAGAAGATGGCTGGGTATTTTATATGGTATTTACAGATTTCAGGTATTGGAGCACCTGGTGAAATTCCCTCTTCATCACAGCAATTAAAGCTGCAGGAGTATAGCTAGAGTGACGAGATACAAAAGAGGGCAGGGCTCCTGCAGCTTTAACAGTTGTGATGAAGAGGGAATTTCACCAGGTGTTGCATGCATACAGATGAAACCTGCTGAAATTCCCTTTTCTATTCAACTGTTTAAAGATACAGGAGCCCTTTCCATATGTTCACCCTACATGAACTCAGCAAGATGGAGATCTGTCACCAAATCTTCAAGGCCAGGAAAGTGCAGGTTAGCTCTCCAAGTAAAAACTTCTAGTTAAGAGATTCGTGCAGATAATATGCTATGTAAGGCATTCATTGCAGTTTCATGAGCAGAAATCAGGTCTTCAAGTGCATCAATTTTTGACTCCATCTTTTGGAGACAAACATTTTGTATCTTGACCTGAAGGCTTCAGATATAGAATCATAGAATAGTACAGTTGGAAGAGGTCTATAAGGCTATCGTCAAGTCCTACCCCCTGCTCAATGCAGGTATCCTCCTTAAAGTATACCTGACAGATGGCTGTCCAGCTGCATCTTGAATGCCTCTAAGGTGGGAGAGCCCACGACCTCCCTAGGTAATTGGTTCCATTGTCGTACTGCTCTAACAGTCAGGAAAAATGTCTCAATTTAGAATAACTTGTAAATTGAAACAACAAAAACAATGCTTGTTTACAGGGAATTTGACAAATTGGAGGCAAACTACCTCCACCAAGGGATGTTAGCACTGGTATCTGTGAGGAAAAACGGGCAGGGGAAAAAGTCTAAACTTGAAATAACAAAGTTGCCTTTTGTTTACCACACAGGTTCATGACTACCTTAGAAATAAGCTGTGTTCACTTTATGAAAATGATTGCATCTTTGACAAGTTTGAATGTGCGTGGAATGGATCTGACAGGTAACATATCAACTCTCACTCCTTAATTTAGCTGGGGGACAATCACTCTGACACTCAAGGAATTATATTCATCTTATAAGTTCATCCTGCAGTCAGTAACAACAGTTATGAGAAGTTTTGCAAAATTATTCTTGCATTGTCATGTTCTTATGTCAACTTAGTTGATCTAAACATCAGAAATATATTGTGAGAACTTAAACATGTTGCTCAAGACAATGTCTAAGAAGAGTGTTCAACATCCATTCTACATTATCTCAGTAATCCTTACAAAGAAATCCAAGTTAGGTGTTCTATGGGTGGTGGTAGTAGTGGTTGAGAGATTGTGGTTTACCTAATACCACCTAGTGAGGTCATGGCTAAGGCAGAGATGTTCAAGCCCCTTGTGCGGGGAAACAATTAAACTACCTCTCCTTGTGCACCATAGGGATTATCCGTTGAAATACATTGATGCATTTCAGTTCATTTTATTATGTGGTCACACTCCCATTAAAACAAACAACAAATAAACAGTGAATTGTAATAATTAAAAACATAAAAAATATGATAATCAATTCAATACACAACAAGCTGAGGAATCCTAATTAAAACTTATGCATATTTAATATTTTAAATATATGGTCATAATTAAAGCATAATGTAATACAAAAAATAAAAACATGGAATACAAGTTACAAATTAGATGATGAAATCATCTTATGAGACCTTTTACCAGAGAAGACGAGCTTAGCCATTAAGTTTGCCATTTACTTGTTTGTACCAGCCAAGAAATGTTCCAAATACTGTTCTGATTGTCTTCCAGGGCATTTCCTCATAATAGGGCAAAGTAATCTATTATGTTCCTCGTTATAAAAGCTATATTAAAAAAAACTCCTGAAGTTTCAACTACTTCATCTCCACAGGGACATAAGTAATCCTCATATGGGACACCATGGTAGTGCTCTTCCAATATTGCAGAAGCGAAGCAATTAAATATTGCCTTATAGAAGACATGGTGATATTGGGGATAGTAAGATTATCCAGTTATCTGGCATATCTAGGGAATTCAAAAGTTAAACCAAAGTGTATTGGAGAGCAAAATTTGCAAGTATTTGATATTGAATATTGAAATGCAATATCCTTGATCCGTTGTTTTAAAATAGATTTTACAACAGAATAATCTTGTGTGTGGAAGAAATCCATAGAAATGCCTAATAAATGCAGTTTATGAGGTAAAATGAAGCAAAACTTTCAAACCAGAAACTAGTAAAATCACGCTGAAGATGCATCAGCATATATAATATGTAGGCAAAATATCAGAAGGCAAGGGACCAAACCCTTCATTCTGTAGATTAAAGGTTAGCCTTCTGCCATAGACCAGCAGATGGCACACATCTTGGCATTTAAAAAAGTTTGAAAGAACACTCTCAACTATGAGGAGAGATTGAAAGAACTAGGCATGTTTAGCCTGGAGAAGATTGAGGGGAGACATGATAGCACTCTTCAAATACTTGAAAGGTTGTCACATAGAGGAGGGCCAGGATCTCTTCTCAATCAACCTAGGATGCAGGACATGGAATAATAGGCTCCTCAAGTTTCAGGAAGCCAGATTCCGGTTGGACATCAGGAAAAACTACCTGACTGTTAGAGCAATATAACAATGGAACCTATTACCTAGGGAGGTGGTGGGCATTCCCACACTAGAGGCATTCGAGAGGCAGCTGGACAACCATCTGTCAGGGATGTTTTAGGGTAGATTCCTGCATTGAGCAGGGGGTTGGACTCGATGACCTTAAAGCCCCCTTCCAACTCTACTATTCTATGATTCTATTCTATGATTCTATGATTCCACATTGTTAGTACAAAGTTTTCCCACCAATCCCAACTCTCTGGGAAACACCAGCACCGTCTCTGCCAGCCCTGAGTGTGAAGCCTTAGGAACAACTTTGGAATAACTTCAGGGCGTTAATGAAGGCTGATCTTTATCTTTGCCTTCTATGATTCTAATTAAATTCCTGAATCAATATTGGTGCACCATACAACAACTGGGACAAAAAAACCCCTACAACCTTTGTTTTACTAAAATTAACTGTCAACAGATTGTCCTTACAGTAAGTCAGTAATGAATGTTTGAGGTCTATTTAGGACAATTACATAAGAATAGCATCATTCACTTGCAACCCTGCCAATTGGGGTATATGAAAGTCAGATGCTAAACAGTTCCCAATCAAGTCATTTAAATGAAGATTGAATAGTGTAGTGGCTAATATACAACCCTGAAATGGCTAGAATAGGTTTTGTCAGATTGCCCTCCCACCCGCACTTTACTCAGCTTCAATATTGCTGCTTCACAGTTCTGTAATTGCACAACTATGCAATGTTGCATTAGTGTGATAGTCAGAATTGATTTGAACTGGGGTAGTAACCCATTCTCCACCCTCACAATGACCAGGAGTATGGAGAAGAGGATTTCAGTATTGCTAATTCACTGTCCTGTAATCACACAATTGTGCAATGTTGCATTATCATAATATAGTAGCTTATACAAGTCAGGACTTGAATATTATTGCTTCACAGTACTGTAATCATTCAATTGTGCAATCTCACATAAAGGCTGAAGGGGTCTGTTCCTTAATAATTCTCTTCAACCTAGACGTTTTAATTGGATTTCAGATGCCTTTTACATTTAAAGTAACAATATTAAGATGATACGCCATAACATGAATATCATTGGTAATGCCCTTTCCATATTTGAGATCTGATGTTTTCCATCATTTTCTTTTGATTTCCTGTCAACCTAAACCAAACTTTAACCACTAATACCCTTCCCTTCTGTTGGTTCTAGATGCAGCCAACCCCAACATTTAGCCACAGAAACCTGATATGGTGCAAACCCAAAAGTGCTCTTTGAGTACAAAGAGCAGCCTCACTGATCTACAAAAGATCCATGAGGACTTAACCTGCTTTCCATAACAACTGCTCCTTAAACGGAGGAACAGAATCTAACCACCCAAAATTCTGTCATTTTAAACTCAAGTATAACAACAGTCCTAGGACAGTCATCTTCTGCTGCATGCGGATTGAAAATGAAGTTCTCTGCTCTGCCTGGACACTTTGTTGTCCAATGGGTGATGTTCTCTCACGTTGAGGTAGCTTGTTTGCCTATTCTGCATGGGGTTCCCTATTCCCGAATGCTAGAGGGGAGTCCAGTTTAAATGCTTCTAACAGGCTCATTATATCCTTACAGGTTCTTGCAATTCTAGTTTTCCGTGCATGGGTGGCTATTAGCTATTAGCTAAAAAGGAAAACTTCCCTTGTACTTAATTCCATGCTCCTGCAGTTTCAAGGAGAAGGGTCTAAATTCACATCTTCTGTGCAGTGTGTTCAGAGATAGGTCCTGAAGCACCATTATATTTAATTTCCTTGAATCCTCTTAAATATTTCAATAACTCTCTTTTTTTTAGTGAACCGTGCAACGCACACAACAATATATCTATTTCTATTGGACTTTTTTGGTTTTGGGCCTATCACTCTATGGGCCCTTTTGAAATCTTCAGAAGAAATATCAAAACTAGGGAGCAATGTGGACAACCACTGAGCTATGGAAGTGTTCAAATCACCTTGCTCTGTGTTCTCCTTCATACTGCGAATTTGAATATATGAACATCTATTATAATTTTCAACATCCTCCAGTTTTAGTTTGGTATACAAATTTTCCTTACTGAGTCTCTTTATGATATCATCATGTGTAGCTGCAAGTTCAAAGGCCTCATTAGCCTTAACTCTGGCTGCCTCAATCCTTGTGCCCAACTCAGTCAGGACAGACATGTGAAATCATCTTTCATTGATTTCAGATGCTGCATGGTACCCTCCCCTTCTGTTTGGGCTCCTTTGTTTGACTTCTTAGCTGCCACTGCCATCTTGTGGGCACTTTCATCCTTCTCCTGCACTCTAGCTTCTTTGTTCTTCATAGGCTTGAAAAGGTTCAACATTATTGCTTTCACTATTGCCCTTCAACAGGCCTTGTCAAAGCCACCAGTTTTTGGAGGAAGGTTTCTAAACTGTAGACCTGGAGGGAGTGGGGAGTGTTCCAAGAAACTCCCACCCAGCACAACTCCCCACAATGTTGCCTCTTGACCCCCCCTCCTACCTAATCACTGGTCTCCTTTGACCTCTTTTTCTGGCCATTCGTGCTTTTCAAAAACTGAGCAGGCTTGCAATCTGAGAGTTCTTATGATTGCCACTGCCTGCCTTCAAATGTAAACGAGGAGCCTGAGGGACCCACAGTAGGCTGACCATATGAAAAGGAGGACAGGGCTCATGTTACTTTAACAGCTGTATTGAAAGGGGAATTTCAGCAGGTGTCATTTGTATGCAATTAGTTCCTGGTGATATTCCCTCTTCAACACAACAGTTAAAGGTGCAGGCACTATACTCGAGTGACCATATACAAAAGAAGGCAGGGCCCCTGCAACTTTAACTGTTGTGATGAAGAGGGAATTTCACCAGGAACTAACTGCATACAAATGACACCGGCTGAAATTCCCTTTTCTCTACAACCATTAAAGTAACATGAACCCTGTTCTCCTTTTCATATGGTCAGCCTAACTGACAGCCACTCCAGGATTCTTTTCAAGCCAGGACTGTTTCCCTGTGTCGGGCTCACAATGCGTCTTCCCCTCCCTCACTTGAGAGCACTGGCTTCCTCCTCTGTTGCATTGACCGGCCGCAGCTTTCTGTGCAAGTCAGTCAGGGCTCAAATTTGAGAAAATTGCAGCCTCTGCCTTCTTCCCCTGGTCTCCCCCAATGGGGGCTGCAGTTTACAAAGAAATGGAGCACCTTTTAAGCTTAGTGTTTTACTTGGAGCCAAGGAGCTTGTGCATTCAGCTTCCTACCAGGGGAGTAGACTTCTCAATTTCCCGGGGGGGGGGGCATGGGGTTAAACCTGGGAAAGGGGGGCTATGCTTATTTGTTTACATTTATATATGTATATAATTATATTTCTATTTCTGGAAACCATCCTTCATCAATGGATCCTAGAGTGTTTAAAGCCACATCAAAATAACAAGTACTCAACAAAAATATTACATTTTAATTATAATATTTATAGTATACTACCCCAGCATCCAAAGGCCCATACAATATACCATCCAACTTGAAGCCCAAGATAAAAATCAACAAACACTTTTTATGGATTTAAATAAATTTATTAAAACTAACCAGAGGGAGGACTGAAGGGTAGATAACTAAACAAAGCAGAAGAAATACATTCAGGATATGCACTTCTAGGATTCTTCCACACTGAATGTATTTCTTCTGATTGGTGCTGTCTGGATGAACTCATTAGCTATAATGTTTTCTGTTAGCAGGCAGGAACTGCTACTTCTGCTGCAGGGCAGGTCTTCTGGAGCCCAGCAGGCCTCATTGGTGGGTGGAGTTCAACAACAGCTCTGTTTTTCCCACCCTCCAGGCAATTCTTCTCCCTCCATGGTTTCTTCATAAAGTTTGTCTCCAAAAGATTCCCCCTGGCCCCTCCCCCTCCTCTTACCTATGCACAAACAAGCAAGCAAACCCAGCAAGGAGCCTCCTAAGAACATGTATATACAGACAACTGGAGACTGACGGATGAATCTGCTAGCCAGGCTGTGAGCTTCCTGATATTACCTGTGTTCAGTTCCTTCACCCCAGTCCTGGGAGGGATGAACTTGCAGGGGCTTCAACGCTTGCTCAGACTTCAGCACTTGCTGGAGACTTGTGGTGCTTCTTTTATGAAGGTCTCTTTCTTTACAATCTATTCCGATCAAGGCCTACACACAGCAACACAACTTCAAGCAAATCCTGCTTCCTCTTCAGTTGCCCAGCCAGCAGATCTCTTTTTGCAAGACAAAAGCCACTCTCCTTTTGTGTCAGGTTCAGCCTTTCCTAGATTCATTCCCTTCTACCACCCCATAGGCCTTGTAGGACAAAAGGTTGCCCATTTAGGAATTACAGTGGGGGGAGGGGTATCCCTGGAGGTAATTTAGATTGCCCCCCAAACAAGTAACAGCTGGTTGCCTTGCCTGGAGGGGGCTTTGCCAATTCTGGGAAATCCCGGAGGGGGCTTGAGCCCCATGCCTCTCCCCCCCATAGTTTACACCCCTGCTTCCTACATGTTATTCAGCAGCTCCATCCCCCAGGTCCTAATTTCTGTGGCAATGGAGAACAGTTCTTGACCATCCTCTCTGTGGCATCCTTTTATGTACCTGAGCACTGCTCACATGTCTCCCCTCAGTCTTCTTTTCTCCAGACTGAACATCCCAAGTTCCTTCAACCTGTCCTCATAGGGCATGTCCTCAAGTCCCTGTATCATCTTTGTTGCCCTTCTCTGAACCTGTTTTAGCCTCTCAATGTCCTTCTGGAAATGTGGTGCCCAGAATCATACACACTAGATTTCACTAGAGCTGAGTAGAGAGGAATAAGGACTTCATGCGTCTTTGAGACAATGCTTCTTCTAATGCAGCCCAGAAGTGTGTTAGAAGCTATATCACACTGTTGACTCATGTTCCGATCGCTGTCATTAATGCAGAAGGGGAAGTATGCAGATTCCGGAGCCTCCAGAAGTCATGTGTTTCCCCTGGCTATGTTAATGGCAGCCACCATTAGTGTGGAAAGGGGAAATGTGCAAATTCCAGAGCATCCAGAAATCATGCATTCCCTCCCCCACACCGATAGGGGCCTTAAAGGATCTATTAATGCAAAGGTGAAGGGCAGGGAGATTGCAGAGAAGCTGAGTGATTTTTTCACATCAATGTTCACTGCAGAAGATACAGGACGGACACCTGTGCCTGAACTGATGTTTTCAGGAAGGGAGTCTGAGGAACTGAGGCAAATAGTGCTGACAAAAGATGAAGTTCTCAACCTTAGAACTCAAATATGAAATTGCAGATCTTCTAAACAAAATATGCAACATGTCCCTAAGCTCAGCCACTGTACCAGAGGACTGGGAGATGGCCAATGTAACAATATATTTTTTAAAAGGATCCAGGGAGGATCCGGGAAATTGTAGGCTGGTTAGCTTGATATCTGTTCCAGGTAAATTGGTTGAAAACATTATTAAAGACAAAATTAGTAAGCATATAGAAGGGCATGTCCTACTGAAAAAGAATCAAAAGGCTTTTGCAAAGTTAAGTCCTGTCTCACTAATCTTCTAGAATTCTTTGAGAGTGTCAACAAACATGTAGACAGGGGAGATGCAATGGACGTTGTTTACTTGGATTTCCAAAAGGCTTTTGATAAAGTCCCCCACCAAAGACTCCTGAACAAACTGAGCAGTCATGGAATAAGAGGAGAGGTACTCTTATGGATCAGTAACTGGTTAAATATAGGGTGACCATATTTTGGAAACCAAAATGTAGGACAACGGGGGGGGGGGGTGTGCCCACCAACATGGCCTTGGTCACATGTCTGATTTCACAACATATAATTAAGACAAACCTGTTCTACACAACATTGTAATGTTAAAATCACTGAAATAAAGAACAAGTGAGACATTCAATGTATCTGAAATTAACTTCACTCACTCCTACTTTTGTAGCTTTTGCTATACTTTGAAGCTTTTGCTCCACTTTGTGTGATACAGTCTCCCCTTCCTTTAAATATCTTAGTGCAAATCTTTCACTGAATGACCATAGTCTCAACTTTCCTAACATTTAACACTCTTTCCCTATCACTTTTCTCATATCCATACTCACAGATTCAGCATACTGCTACCGCTGAACAAATGAAGCCTTTGACAAGTGCAGAAAAATCTAGTACAACAAATTAACCAACCTAGCATGCAGGAAGAATATAAAATATGATTACCCTGCAAACATTAGCCATGGAACAAAATGGACTAAAGGCTTGTTGCAGTCACTTCTCAACTCTTAGCTTGTTTCAACTTCTGGTTTATTAGTGAGAAACTAATCTAAAAATGGCTGCTTTCGCACAACACATTAGGCAACGGAGGGGGGAAATAGTGTACTGACCATGCGTTAGGTAGGTGGTGCTCACCACACGACACGTTGCTACCCCATCCGTTGAGCGGCTTAAAGTTCCGGCGTCCATCTTGGCTGCAGCGTCTCCTCCCTCCCACTTCCCTCAGTCCTCCAGCTGTATCCCAGCATGCACCGAAAATTCTGCTGGCTGTATCAGAGCAGCCGAGGTTTTTTGGCTGCTCCAGCTGGCAGAACTCTATTCCCACACGGAATAGTGCACAGAGAGAGGGGGCTTGGTTTCGGACGACACTTTAAACAACGGGCTTCGGGCTAAACAACTTGCAAGCCTGTTGTTTCTCTCCGTTGCTTAATTGGGCAGAGTAGCGTACCGTCAGTTGTGTCTGCAGGGTGTGTAACCCTCCACACAACATGATAAGCAACACAACTGATGGTTGCTTCCCCCCTCCATTGCCTAAGGTGTCATGTGAAACCAGCCAATGTGTCATTATGTCTCTGGTTCATTAGCCATGTAAACAAGACCATTGTCAGTAGCAATACAAAGAAAGGCTAGAACAGATGCCCATTATCACAATGCTAGACAAGGATCTTTCCCTTCTTTTATCCAAATATCTCCTGAATTTACACTGCCTCAGTGTGCAGAGAACAGAAATCCCAATCAAGGACCCAAAGAAAACTGCCCAAAGAAACGACAGGAACAAGTCCCATTGATTTCAATACAGCTTACTCCCAGATTAATGAATGTAGGATTGCAGCCTCTTCACATCTCTTCACCTTACACTAGCAAGTAAGTGCAAGGCCCTTCTGTCAAGGACAACTATGCACTCACAGAACCTGGCCTCCTAGGTGCTCTCTAGAAAGATGCTTTCAGAGCCTAGGAGATCCAGATACAGTCAAACAAGCCAAGCCAAGCCAAGCTATGCTATGCTGGGACAGAACAATTCTGGGACAAGACAATACTTTGCAAGTGACCAGACATAACAGTCATAAATATAAAAGAAAAACACAACTACCTCATTGACATGGCAATACCTAATGACAAAAATGTTGCAGAAAAGGAAGAGGAAAAGTGGGACTCAGCAAAGGTTTTAGGAAATCTTACTCATATTGGCAAAGGTTGAGATATTTTGCTGGTCAGAATTTTCATCAGTAGAACTCCAATGGAAATACCTTAATGGAAATGTCTTTAGGACTTTTAACAATTTTACTTTGGGCTTTCAGTCCTCAGAAACTTCAGGTGGACGATATGAAATAACTAACAATTACAGGAGAAGTGAAAACCCTGCTCCACCCACCCCCACCCACCATGCCCATCGGCACAAGAGCTAATAGTTAGATCCAAAAGATCAGTGAATTCATTAGAAAACCTTAGGAGAATTAAAAGCAGTTCTGTGATTTGGATAACAGCTTCAATATGCTGAACTATTCTTGTCATTTTATGAGAGGGAAATGAATTAATGCTATAGATCCTTCAAGATCCAATAAGGTGTGCCATTCTATGCTTAACAGCTGCTTAAACTAACTTAAATCATAACACCATCATGAGTACAGGAATATGGACTAAATACATTTACATGGGCCTAAGCACAATTTTGTTGTAGAAGAGGGTAATATAGTTTGAAAGTAAAAAATAATACAGTGTACATCCATAACCATCCACAAGTCTGCATGGCTGCTCCCTGGCTATAAAATGTTTGGTTTTGTTTTAATAAGAAAAAATAAAAGATACTGTGGCAAGCATCTTCAGCCCTGATCTGCCCCTGCATTCTCCTACCAGCACTGTGCTGAAACTTGTTTGACACTTCCCCATTATCTGCTCCTTTCTGTGGGCCCCTGAACTTTGGCAGCAAAGGCCTGCCCTACTCTACAACTGGTAAGGGAGCTCAGGGTGCTCCTCATCCCCCCTTTTCTTTAACAGTTTAAAGCTCCTTGCACCAACTAGAGAGAGTGGAACCTGCTGCACAAGATAAAAATTCTCTCTCATTCCCAGAAAGAGGCAGCAACTGTAGGATATCATAATGCATTGTTGTTTTCTACGTCAGGGGTCCCCAACCCCCGGGCCACGGACCAGTACCAGTCCATGGCCTGTTAGGAACCAGGCTGCGTTCTCACCAGTGTAGGTTGCCCAGATCACCCGGGGTTTCCAGGTCCTGACCAGGAAAACTGGGGCAATCCGGGCACACCGGGGGGGTGGGGGCAAACCGGGGCTGCGGTGAGTCATGTGGTGGTGGTGGCAGCGAGCGGCGGTGGCGAGGGGCAAGCGGCAGACCTGGTAGGTTCGGCCTGGTTTTTTTTTGCAGGGTGGGTGGCTTGGTGGTGGGGTTTGTTTCAGGTGGGGGACCTGCCACCCCCCATCCCCCACCTGAAACAAACCCCACCACCAAGCCCCCCCCAAAAACCCAGCCCAACTCCCCCCTCCCCCCGGGTCCGTGGAAAAATTGTCTTCCACAAACCGGTCCCTGGTGCCAAAAAGGTTGGGGACCACTGTTCTAGGTAATTGTATTTTAGGGGGAAAAGCCATCTCCCATGTACATATGGAGGCAGCCATACAGTGAAGGAGAGTGAGCTCTATAGCAATTTAGAGTACAATCCTGTATATGTCTACTTTCAAGTAAAACCCAGTGAATTCAGTTGGACTTACTACCAGGAATGTGTATATAGGATTGTAGCCCATAGGCCAGATCTACATCAAGCAGGAATGAGATCCCAGGTACAAGAGATACCATATAAATCAATCATAACTTGCTAGAGGAATCCAATTTGTTTACCTGCTTTCTTCAAACCAAAATGCACATACACTGAGCAAGAAAGTCATTATATTTCTGAAGTTGGATTGTCTGCGTTTCGCTTTATCTGCTTTCTTAACGATAGATTTCTTTAACCCTCCTTTTGCTACAAGAAAATACTATTAAAAGCCGGTACCATGGTTGTCATATTAACTTCCATTTGAAAGTTTCGATAAGCACGCTCAATGGTATTGATTTTATTTACAGCACAAGTAATTCCTTGATTCTTGTCCATGATAATTTGGCCAATATAGACAAACAGCCATGCAGCCCCATTCACCCATCACATCAATACTCTCACACACTGGCAACATACACACACGAACCTTTCAGGATCTGTTAGGGTTTATGGAAAAAACAATCCAATGTAGCAGAGCCACTGCAGAAATCCAAAGTCCAGCCACACTTGCTCTCCTGAGAGAAACCTTGAAGGAATGACTCACACACGTTGAATTCTTTTCGAACGATTTTAGTGAAAAACACATAGCACTTCCGTTATAAACTACTTCAACACCAACCAACACTGACAAATACATATCTACATATTTATACATTTTACACATAGCCTGTTGCACAAACACTGCATCAGTTAATAAAACAATCAAGGGACAATTAAGATTATCTTCTCTCTCCCTTATCTTTTGGCTTCCTCTGCTAATCTGCAACAGCTGCAGATAAATGACGTCACCTAGATTCTTCAAGGTTCTTCTGCAGATTTAATTTTTCCAGACCTGACAGGATCGCCCACCCCAAAACACACGCACACGCATCCATCCCTAGACAAACAGCGATGCACCCCATTCTCCCATCGTCCACTCGTAACACTCACACAAACACACAAAGTCCCTCAGGACCAACTACCCCAAAACACACGCACACGCATCCATTCAACCATGCACCCCATTCACATACACACACCTCTCCTACCCAAGGCTCCTGCTGCTCTTGCTGCTATGTCCTGCTGCTCCTGTGCTTGCTTCCAGCCCCTCTCCCAGGGCCATCCGGGGTTTGTCCTTACCCTCCGCGACCACGCAGGCTAAGGAAATCCCTGTATCGGCCCGGTGGAAGGGCTGGAAGTCGCATTTTGAAAGCACCGAAACGCGACTTTCAGCCCCTCCCTGGGCCAATCCGGGTTTTTTTGTGGCCTGCGCAGTTGCGCAGGGCAAGTACAAGCCCCGAATAGCCTTGGGAGAAGGCCTGGAAGTCACATTTTGGATGCGCTGAAACATGACTTCCAGCCCCTCCCCCGGGCCGATCTGGGGATTTTCTTGGCCGCGGCAATTGCACCGGCCAAGGACAAGCCCCTGAATTGCCCCTGGAATTAGGAGTGAGCAGTGAAGTGGCCAAGTTTGCCGATGACAACAAATTATTTAAGGTTGTTAGAACAAAAAGGTATTGTGAAGAACTCCAAAGGGATCTCTCCAAGCTGAGTGGGCATCCAAATGGCAGATGTGGTTCAATGTAAATAAGTGTAAGGTGATGCATGTTTGGACAAACAATAACAACAACAACTTTAAGTATAACCTGATGGGAACTGAACTGGTGGTGACCAACCAAGAAAGATATCTTAGGGTTGTGGTGGACAGATCAATGAAAATGTCAACCCAGTGTGTGGCCACTGTAAGAAAGGCAAACTCCATGTTAGGTATTATTAGAAAAGAAATTAAGAATAAGAGCTCCATCACACCAGCGGTTTAATGTACTCTTGCTATACCTGGTATCTGGTTTTGCAGCATGGGACTCACATGTTGTCATCCCTGTCCTGCACCCATCTCGCCTCTTCCCCTCTGTTTTGCATATTATTTTGATGCGGGGAAAGCCTGGACTTTCCCCCCAAGAGGATTTAATGCGGCCTTAAGCCTCAGTGTAGTGCTGTGCCCTTGCTTTTTTCCTTTGTTGGTTGTGTGTACTTTGAATGGAGTCTTGCTAATGAAAGGGGAGGGCAGGGTGGTTCTCCTCTTCCAGCACTCCGAATCAAATGTACAGACTTGTGGTTAGTTGATTGAATGGACTTTTTACTGCTCCAACCCCACCCTAATTGCCTGCAGAAATGGAGCCCAGCCAATGAAATGTTAAATCAGTAAATTGCTAGACAACAAAGCCAGAGCAAGGGGGGGGGAAGGAGCCCATCAGAGTACCACAACAAATGAACTGGAAGTGGAAAGAGAAGGGGCAGGGTAGAGTGGAAGAGCAAACAAGCAAAAGGGAGGTTTTATGGTGCAGTGCAATACCACAAATCCATGTGAAAGGGACCATTACCTTGATGCCCTTATGAAATGGAGGTAAAAACATGGAGGCAAAACGAGGGGGAAATAGGTGTGATGGGGCCCAAAAACTGCCAGTATCATATTACTTTTATACAAATCTATGGTGCGACCACACTTAGAATTAGGGCTGTGCATCTCTTTGGATCTGAATCCCAAATCAGAAGCGAATCGGGGTGATTCAGACCTCCCTAAAACAGATCCGAAGTGGATCGGGGGAGGTCCGAATTGATCTGAATCAAATCGGTTTGCTCTGTATTGATTTGCATCAATTCGGCAATTCACACGTCATTTTAAGTGTTCTTCCCCATAGTGTTGCATTGGGGGAAAGAAATGCCTGTAACTTTTTTATTTTTAAAGATATAAATATGAAAGTTGGAGACCTTGCAGATGGCTTGGAGATACTCATGCGTGACAAATTTCAGAAACATAGGTGCAGGCGTTTACTCACAAGGAATTTTTAAATATGCGATATCCCTAAGTGCTATAACTTTCTCATTTTTCAAGATACACACATGAAAGTTGGGGACCTGACAAATGGGCTGTAGGTACTCATGTGTGGCAAATTTCAGACACAGAGGTGCAGGCATTAACTTGCGAGGAATTTTTAAAAATGATCATTTTCCCCATGTGGTTGCATTGAGGGAAATAAACGCCTATAACTTTTTTATTTTTAAAGATAGAAACATGAAACTTGGGCACATTGCAGATTGGCTGTAGATAAATGTGTGGCATTTACCTACACATGTGGCAAATTTCAGACACAGAGGTACAGGCATTTACTCGCAAGGAATTTTTACTTTAAAAGTTCAAACACGGTGGGGGGGAAGGAGGGGATTCCTTGGCCCGACCTGGCTCAGGTGGCCAAGGATCAACTCAGTTGCCCACCGACCAGTGTTCCAAGTGAGAGAGTGTTCTCCATGGTGGGTGACGTGGTGACACCCCACCACTCCAGCTTTATGCTGAGTTGGTGGAGCAGTAGGTCTTTCTTAAAGACAATCCGCCCCTGCTGGGATACCCCACCCTCAAGCCCTCATGGGAGTCACAGGCACACACCCTTTCATTCCACCCCTCCTTATTTTGGCAGGCTTTTTCTCTTTAGTTAAGTCAGGCAGGCTCTTTATTTAGTTAGTAGTAGTAGTAGTAGTATTGTGATTATTATTTATGACTGGCTGTGCTTACAGTTCAGTAACTCAACTCTGAATGGAGGAACCCAAAGGGAGCCTCTTCCTCCTAGCCTCCTATATTGAGGGGATGCCCAAGCATCTCTCACTGTCTATGTTTTTCAAAACAATGTGCCCGCCTTGCAGGGCCGTTTGTAGTGTTTCGGCTTCACAATTGAAAATCAATACAATCTTGGGCTCACTGAGTAGTGCTCTCATCATCAATGACTGCTGCTGACTGCGTCTGTGTGTGGCTGCCTGCACCTGCACAGTTGTCTAATGTTACGTGTCTAGTACCATATTTCATTGAATCCAAGATGCCATCGAATCTAAGGTTCGCCTTAATTTCAGGGCCATCAATAGGTAAAAAGCTTTGAGTTGATTCTAAGATGCACCCCATTTTCAGACATGTTTATATTTGACAAAAAGTGTATCTTAGAATCGAAGAAATACGGTAGGTGGTAGCAGGGCTCAGGTGAGGGAGAAGTGGCGGCGGTGGCAATGAGGAGGAAGAAGCGGGAAAGGAAGGGGAGGGAAGAGTGCGGAGAGCCGGGCAGAGGCAGCGGCCATGGCAGCGGCAGCGAGGGCCCGCCTGCACCCCCCCAGAGATTTGGCCTCCCCACTCACCTCCATTGGAGCTCTGGTCCTCGCCACCAGCGCTGCTGGCAGCGGCCTCCCCAGCCTGGAAACATGGCATTACTACAAAGTAGGCCATGATCCCGCGAGATCTCTCGCAGTATCATGGCCTACTTTGTAGTAACACTGCATTTCCAGGCCGGGGAGGCCGCTGCCAGTGGCGCTGGTGGCGAGGACCGGAGCGGCAATGGAGATGAGTGGGGAGGCTGAGTCTCTAGGAGGGCGCAGGCAGGCCCTCGCTGCTGCGGCCGCTGCCTCTGCCTGGCTCTCTGCGCCCCTCCCTTCCCTTTCTGCTGTTTGTTTCTTCCTCCTTCACACTGCCGCCGCCACCACCACTCCTCCCTCGCCTGGGCCCCACTACTGCCTCTGCCTGCCCCCGCCCAACCCGCTCTTTCTCACCCTTTCCTGGGATTTAGCAGTGGCGGCGGCGGCAGCTGCGGTAGAGAAGGTCTGGAAATGCAGCATTTCCACGAAGTAGGCTGTGATCCCGCGTGCTGGTGGCGAGGATTGGGGCACGATGGAGGTGAGTGGGGAGGCCGAGTAGCTGGGGGGGGCATGCAAAGCCCCTTTGTGAAGGCTCTATGGGTGGGTGGGTGTATCCCAAACCCATTCCAGCGCTAGAGAAATCCGGCGAATCTAAGATGCCATCGATTCTAAGACACACTCCATTTTTACAGAGGTAAATATGGGGGAAAAAGTGCGCCTTAGAATCAAGGAAATACAGTATGTGTTTTTGGGCTTTGCTTAAGGCACATTATTTGAATTGACTGTGCTGCCTAACTTAGAGTCCCTGATTGTTTCTTTCTGTCTGAATGGGAATAGCCTGAAGCTGTGTTAGTGAGGCCAGCTTAGAACACACAAAAGAAAACTGTAGGGGAGATTTGCACTTGAATGGAAAGTGGGATCTTCTGAATACACACCTTCCTCTCAAATAGCTCTTGGCTTTGAGTGGCTGCTTTAACAGTTCTCTTGAAAAATCAACTTTTAAAGTAAAAATTCCTTGTGAGTAAATGCCTGCACCTCTGTGTCTGAAATTTGCCACACATGAGTACCTACAGCCCATCTGTGAGGTCCCCAACCTTGAAAAATGAGAAAGTTAAAGCACTTAGGAAAATCACATTTTTTAAAATTTCTAGTGAGTAAACACCTGAACCTATGTTTCTGAGATTTGTCACACATGAGTAGCTCCAGGCCATCTGCAAGGTCTCCAAGTTTCATGTTCCTATCTTTAAAAATGAAAAAGTTATAGGCGTTTATTTCTCCCAATGCAAGTCTATGGGGAAAATGAGTCATCCGAATCTCGATTCGGAGGTCGGAAACTCACTTTGAATTCAGATCCGAAGCAAATCGGGGGAGGTCTGAATCGACTCCAAGCAAATTGGGCCTGATTCGGAAATGACAAATTGGGATCCGAAGCAAATTGGGTGGTCCGTGCACAGCCCTACTTAGAATACTATGTATAGTTCTGGTCACCACACCTAAAAAAAGATTTTATATAGCTGGAAAAAGTGCAGAAAAGGGCAACTCCCCTATGAGGGAAGGTTACAACAGCTGAGATTGTTCAGCTTGGAAAAAAAGGAGGCTAAGGGGAGACACATTAGAGGCATTCAAGAGGCAGCTGGACAACCATCTGTCAGGGATGCTTTAAGGTAGATTCCTGCATTGAGTAGGGGGTTGGACTCGATGGCCTTATAGGCCCTTTCCAACTCTACTATTCTAAGATTCTATGATAGAAGTGTACAAAATTATATCCCTCTCCTATAATACCAGAACCCGGGGTCATCCCATGAAGCTGATTGGTGGGAGATTCAAGACAGATAAAAGGAAGTACTTCTTCACGCAGCGCATATTAAACTATGGAATTCACTACCACAAGATGTGGTGATGGCCACCAATTTAGATGGCTTTAAAAGGGGGTTGGATAAATTCCTGGACGAGAAGGCTATCAATGGCTACTAGCCCTGATGGCTATGTGCTACCTATGTGCTATTTCTTGGGAGGCTGGGTAAATAAGAGGCAGAAAAAATAATATCTTCAGATCCTTCTATCTGGGTCCAATCAGGGACGTTATTCAGCTTTATGAATTTAACAACTTAGTTTACCTAAAAAGCTTCATAATATTATATTAAACTCTATACACCCACTCCTCCTTTTGAATCAGGTCTATATATATATATATATATATGCCAAAATGGTGTTGTTTTTAACACTGGGATGCAATGGGATATTTTGAAACTGAAATATATATTTTTTAATATTTGGGCTTTTACTATTGCAAATCTGCCTAACAAAGATAATTTTAATTTAATCCACATTTTATTTCTTTCCTTTATAAACTTAAAATATTCTTACAATTTCTATAAACTAATTGATTAATATTTTCGTAACCAAATTAAGAAATATTTAAAACTGAAATAACAAAGTGCTAAACTGGATTTTCTTTTAATTTATTTTTATTCCTCTAAAGGGTTATTTATACATAGTAATTCAGATATTTCATAATTTTTAATCCTAGATAGCGATTAAAATTTTCCACTATTTGTTTTAAAGGCTCTGTACTTTTAATTGAATTTCCAAAAAGAAGCATATCATCCACATACAAATTTATTTTATGTTGCCTTTTTTATCCTTATTCCAGTAGTATTTATATTTTCTCTAATGGAAGCTGCATGTGGCTCTTTGGCTAAAGCAAATATTAATGGGGATAAAGGATCACCCCGGCTTGTACCTCTACAAAGTTCACATTTTTCAGAATCCGACCCATTAATCATTACTGCTGACCATGCACCTTCATATAATTTTTTCATAGTTGTAACAACAAACACCTCACCCATATTCATAATTTTCATAAGGTCAAATATATGCTTTCATTCTGTATGATCAAACGCTTTAAGTGCATCAAGTGAGAGTGCAGCTGTTTTCCATTTCTTCAATTTAACATTATGCAAGATGTTTAACACTCTAAGTATTGTATCAAAGATCTGCCTCTTGGGCATAAAACCATATTGATCTGTATAAACATAATTTGTGATAAAAATAGGGGCAAAAACTATCCTAGATAGTAGCTCTGTGATTCCAAAAATAAATATACATGAGTAAGTTGAATTTTTTGGAGTGGGTGGAAGGAAAGTATAATGTCTCATTTTAGGGCTTAGAATCTTCTAAAACTAGAACACTATGTTCCTGAGCCTGAATCCTTTCTTTCCTCATCCCTTTTACCCATTATAAGTCTTCCTAAGTACTTTCTAGCCTTGGGAAATGTGAGTCAATAGCTTAATTATTAACTAGTCTTCCTAATTAGAAATATAATCTAACACAAGATATAATTGCTAAAGTCCCATTCTAATAGAGATAAAACAGCACAGCATCCTTGATCCATACAGAGGAGTTATCAAGCCAGTTTCAATCTATCTTCAATGCCTTTGCCTTCTGCTTTCCTCCCTCGTAGTTTCTTTTACTTCTCTTGAAACTTTTGGTTATCTTGTGTCTTTGTTAAATCAGTTTCAGGCACATAGATCTTTAGCCCTTTACAAAAGTCTTGCAACTATTTTATGGTAATTACAATGGTTGTTTTGTGTTTGAACCAAACATTCAAGTTGAAAGGGAATCCCCATACGTATTTGATTCCCTGGTTTCCACTTATGGTTTCACTTGAAAGTCTCCTCCATACTGCAAATCTACGTTACTTAGTGCACGGTAGGTTGTTAATTTCATTGTATAATGAATAAACCTTGCAAAAATATCTCTCTGAGTTATGTCCGGGAGAGAAGCGCTCCCGGTTCACTTACAGCAGAGTAAGCGTGTCCCAGAGATCCATTCACCAAGAATACTCACACACCAGCGGTTTGTGTTTAGTATAAGCTTTTTACTGTGGTTCCAGTATTTCCTTCAGTATATATGTACGGCAGTTTTGGTTCATCAAATACAATACAGGTTCCAGGAAGTTTTCCACATCAAGTAACATCACCGTCCAAAATCATATCCTTATACCACCAGCCTCATTCTCCATCAGATATTTACAGATATATATATACAGTTGAATAGACAATGACTATGCACAAATCAGTAGAAAAAAACTCCCAGGGAAAAACCCACTCTCTCTCTGACTTTTTCAGTAGCAGATAGAAAAAAACATTCCCCTGTTAATTGATATCAGGTGCTATAGTCAGTCCTCTGGACACTTTGCAACTGTCCAGTCCTTTTATTCATCTTAAGGGAAATTTTCCTCAACAAGTTATCATTTAGGGCCCACTCTGTGAAGTCTTTTTAGTTCCTCTAATGTAATTCTAAGTCTGGGCAAAGGTCTTGAATCCATTTCACCACTTTGTCAAATCCTCTTTTCCCTCCTCCTCCTTGAAGCCTCTCAGATGAATAATAAGACTACAATCATTTTCCTGGTCTTCCAACTTAAGTCATTTCTTTCTGCATGTCGTGAACTCGAGCCTCTTGGTGCTGAGCCAAATCAAAAGCTTCACTTATTTTCCCCCTATTTCTTTGCTATTTATCTTCATTTCTGCCAATGTCTCTTTTACCAGTGCAAGTGCTGTACTCAAATCTATTTGCAAATCTTTCCTTAATTATTTTAAAAGCTTTTTTATATCATCAGTAGCCAATTTTATTTTCATTCCATTCATTCCCTTCATCTTCCTTTTTGCTTTTGTCTGACGACTATGATGAATCACCAGGGGCTTATGCTTCTAAGGCAGCATCCAAGCTTCAGTTTTGTTCCACTCTGTTTTGTCTCATCATCTTGTTAGGTTTTCCAAATATTATTTGTTTAATGTGCTGTCTTGACTCACATCCAGATGCTAATTATAGGCAGCTAATAATATCTTCAATAATACTTAAAGCGAGAAGAATCTTGGAATTGTTGTAGATCACAAGCTGAATATGCGCCAACAGTGTGATATGGCTGCAAAACAAGCAAATGCTATTTTGGGCTGCATTAATAGAAGTATAGCTTCCAAATCACTTTAGGTACTGGTTCCCCTCTGTTTGGCACTGGTTAGGCCCCATCTTGAGTATTGCGTCCACTTCTGGGCACCACACTTCAAGAAGGATGCAGACAAACTGAAGCATGTTCAGAGGAGGGCAACAAGGATGATTAGTGGTCTGGAAACAAAGCCCTATGAGGAGAGACTGAAAGAACAGGGAATGTTTAGCCTGGAGAGGAGAAGAATGAGGGGAGGTTATCACACAGAAGAGGGCCAGGATCTTTTCTCAATCAACCCAGAGTGCAGGATACGGAATAATGGGCTCAAGTTACAGGAAACCAGATTCTGTCTGGACATCAGGAAAAACTTCCTGACTGTTAGAGCAGTACGACAATGGAACCAATTACGTAGGGATGTCGTGGGCTGTCCCACAATAGAGGCATTGAAGAGGCAGCTGGACAACCATGTGCATTAAGGCATGCTTTAAGGTGGATTCAATGCATTAAGCAGGGGGTTGGACTCGATGGCCTTATAGGCCCCTTCCAATTCTACTATTCTATTTCTATGATTCTAATTTAACTCCCATTCTTTTCAATAAGTCTATTTACATAAGACTAACATTGGATACTACCTGTTGTTAAGAATACATTTCCGTTCTGTTTTTCAACCCCTTACATTAAAGCTGCAGATCATAAATGGGTGGAAAAACAGAAAGGAAATGTGTGCTCAAATGTACATCCATGTATCTTTCAGCTTCACACCTGAGAAATGTTGTTTAAGGGACCTAGTTTTTTGTCTGTAAATTCAAAATACATACAAACACACAAAGCTTATATAGTTGAGCATCTTTTAAAGCCACTACCTAAAGAGGTGTCCTTTGTTTGGAGATCTGGGTGCTCTGTGGCTGGGAGTCGCTGGACAACAACCAGGTGGGCTGTGCTGGCTGGAGCAAGGAAGCGCACACAGCCCCCCAAAAGTCAAGCCTCGTGCGTGCGTGAGGCCCCTGAAGAAATGCTGGCTAGAGCAGAGCATGTCTGGGCATGCCCCCCAAATCAACCAATTTTCTCTTTCTCCCCCCTTCTTTTTTAAATTTATCCCCTTTTTTGCTCTCTTCGTCTCACTGTTATAAGAACATTGATTTTTTAAAAAACAATATAGAAGATAAAATTGAAAATGCACCCTACCAACACAGACAAGTCCCAGGGACTCAGCAGCCAGGTCCTCAGCCATCCTGATAGGGGCTCAAATCCCATTGCTCCTCACAACTACCATTTTTCAGCACCACACAAACAAAGGGAAGGAAAGGCAGCAAGTTGTAGCTTCCTGACCACAGCACCCATACAAAGCACACTGCCTTACCAGTGGGGCTGTGTCTCGCATTCTTTCTGGGATAGGGCCAGCCAAGTAGAAGGCTAGACTGGTACTGGGAGCAGCTGGAGGACCCGTTTTGGAAGTGATGACCCAGTAGAAGCCCCAGATGTCCGTGGGCAGGGCTTAAAAGGCCCGTTTTCAGAAGTGGTGAGGCAGACTTTTTGCAGCCTCTCCCGCAGTCCGTCTGGACTCCTGCTGGGTCATTGCCATGGCTACAGCCCACCAGTAGCCCAGATCTGCCATAGGTGGGGCTTAAAAGGCCCATTTCCAGAACTGCCGAAACAGGCCTTTTGCATGCTCTGGGGTGGCAACATTTCCAGATTTGGGGGGAAATTACGAGATTTCCCCCTGGACCCCGTTTTGCCACCCATTTTGCAGTCATGTCTGGGGCTTTCCAGATGGATAGTTACCCTGGTCAACTGTCTAGTTTACGTTTCGTTCTTCTAGACATGGGGATTTTCTAAACCACAACTCTACCTTTCCATCACCCTGGATCTTTTATCTAGTTCCCTTAAAAGAATTACATACAGTTGCTACAAGTCACAAGTTCTTATGACTAATGTCGTTGAGCAATATCAAATCATATTATATCAGGCTTTATCTAAACCAAAGCATCTAACCCTTTCTAGGGTGACCAGACCGCCCGGGGTTTCCTGGTCCTAACCGGGAAACCTGGGGCGATCCGGGCCAACCGGGGGGCAGCGGGGGCAAACCGGGGCGGCGGGGGATCACGCAGTGGTGGCGGCGCGAGGCACTTACCTGCTGGGCCGTCCGGTTCCCTCCGGTGCTCGAATCTACTGAGAAACAGGCTTTGCGGCCTGTCCCTCAGTAGAGCGCCGGGTGATTACCCGGCGCTCTACTGAGGGACAGGCCGCAAAGCCTGTCTCTCAGTAGATTTGAGCACCGGAGGGAAGCGGACGCCCCTTGCACATAAGGAGTGTGAGGCGGGAGGAGGAGCCCCCCCACTTACCTGCATGGGCGTCCGCTTCCCTCCGGTGCTCAAATCTACTGAGAGACAGGCTTTGCGGCCTGTTCCTCAGTAGAGCGCCGGGTGATCACCCGGCGCTCTACTGAGGGACAGGCCGCAAAGCCTGTTTCTCAGTAGATTCGAGCACCGGAGGGAACCGGACGCCCCTGCAGGTAAGGAGCGCGAGGCGAGAGGAGGAGGCCCCCCCCCACTTACCTGCATGGGCGGCTGCAAGGCGGGCGGCTGGGCGGCGCGAGGCGGGCGGGCACGGGCGGCCGGGCGGTGCGAGGCAAGTGGGTGGGTGGGTGGCGCGGGCGTGCGGTGGGGGGGTTGTTTTGGGTGGGTAGGGTGGCGAGGGGGGTGACCGGGATTTTGGTTCCCAAAATCTGGTCACCCTACTTTATACAGTGTTTTATGTGTGTGTGCCTACTTGCTCCCTTAATACTAAAACATTACCCCATCACTTGTACATCCATTTAAACCCATTCTATGTCTCCCAAAGCTTTTTTCTCTATGCTATGCCAACAAACTCATAACCCTATTCATACACATATTCAGTAAAATTGAAGGAAAAAAACCCTTCACCTTTATTCCCCCTTTCTTATTCTGCATTATCCCTTTTGCTTTCTTCAAGGCTTCCCATTCTGGCAATAATGGCTCTAATAATTGGAATTCCACCCTCATGGATTGGGCATTTCTCCTGTTTAGCCTTTTTGAAGGCATCATTAGCTCCAATGTTTCACTGCCACACAATCCAAACAAAATGTTTCGACCTGAGTGTGGAAAGAGGCTGCAGTCTGTCCCCTCTAGTGCCAGTTGCTCAACATGGCTGATTTGGGTGAAAATGAGGGGGCAGGCGTGAGCTACTGCCCCTTTCTGACTGTTCCTCCTCACCCATTTTTGGAGAGGAGGAGAGAAGGAGGCCTGACACCCTCTGCCTTGGTGAAAAGAAGTAACCAGGTTTTGCAGGGGGGGGGGGTCCTAGTGCCCTGCCCATTCTATCGCTCCACTTTATTATATAAATAGTCTTTGGGGCACTTATGTACTTATGTACTTAAATGTAATCTAGAAATACTAATAGCACAACCCTACCATCTCCTCTGCCCACTGGGATTGCACTTGGTCAATCGAGGCCCGATTTCCATAGCTTCACCTGCTGCCATGCTTTTGGGTTGCATCTGGCCTCATTGCTACCAGCCAAGCCTGGAGTCTGCCTTTGCAGGCTTTGCTCTGGAGGACCATTCCCACACCAAACCATCTGCCATACCATGTGGCACAGCTGCTTCCTTGGCTGATTGGAGTAATGCCCGGGGCTTTGTGGTTGGGGACAGCCTTTCTCTCCCCTCCGGTGGCCACCTCTGTATGGCTCCAATTTCCCACTCAGTCTACATATAATTTTAAATAAAATAAGTAAAATACAACTGAGTTGTCTTGAGCAACCCCCATTGAAAGAAATGGGAGCTGTGCAACAGCCCACCTCATTTCAATGGGACTTGTGCAACAGGTGAATCTCCCAGTGCACTTGATTGGAAACTTAACATTCACCCTATTTTTCTTTCTCTGCAGTGTCATTATGACAGGAGCATATAACAACTTCTTTCGAATGTTTGACCGGAATTCAAAGCGTGATGTTACTTTAGAGGCCTCCCGAGAGAACAGCAAGCCACGAGCAATTCTCAAACCTCGTAGAGTGTGTATTGGAGGCAAGAGAAGGAAAGATGATGTCAGTGTTGACAGTTTGAATTTTACCAAGAAGATTTTGCACACAGCATGGCACCCAACTGAGAATATCATTGCTATTGCAGCCACAAACAACCTGTATATTTTTCAAGATAAAATGAATTCTGAAATTCGCTAGGATTCCTCTTTATAAACAAGTCCTTGGAGAGGCGATAGGTATGATCATTGCTCCAGTTGTGATATTAAATCTTCTAGTGCATACATACATAGCTTTTATTGTACATAGCCATAGGCCTTTACAATGTATAAAAATGTTAGAGAACTTTCCCAATACAAACCTTTGACTTAAATAAAAATGACAAATTCAACAAAGCTATTAAGAACAAAACCTGCAATCTGCTATAAGGAGGTTGACCACTCAAATCTAAAAAGATAGGATTTATAGTACATCATATTTCTTGACGTGGTGGGACTGCAGCTTCTTGGCTGCCAAAGCAAATTGGGCTACCGAGTATGTAATAAATAGATGTTTATCACCTAGGAGTTCTATTATTACTTCCTGAGGTGTTCGATCTGAATATAGCTGAATCATAAATTAACCTCTAGGATCTACAAAGGACAGAACAGAAAGTAATGAACTGTATCTTCAACCTGATTGCAACAAAATATACATTTTTGTTTTGTGACTGGGATTCTTAGATATCTCCCATCAAGATATGCAGAGGGCATCAACTGGAACCAAATTTCTGTGAATGCCCTTTGAAGCTGTGCAAAGGTCAATCCTCAAAGTAATGTGATCTTGCATGATTGACCTAAAACTGGGGGTACCAAGTAGAAAATCATGCATCAATTACAACAGCCATGTCCTCACTAGCATCGTGGTAAAAAATAATAATAAAACAATTTCTAAGTGCATGTGAACTGAGGCTGAAACATTTTAATTACTCAAGCTAACAAAAGTGGGTAATTGAATGATCCTTCATTCCATTATCTAAGGTAAAATGAACCAATTCTCACTGCTATTGATGGAAAACTTGAATCAGCTCTAAGGTGGGCTGATGGGGTCCCAGGGGTAAGCACCATTATCTGCCTCATAAATTTATTTTGCAGGACTTCCAACTTGTGCTTAGCTAGTTCTCCCCAGATAGATTTGGGATAGATCTTTTAGTGGGAAGCAAACACCATTGAATTCATTGGTACTGACTCCTCATTGTAGACTCAAGATGTGATGGGGATGGATTTACTCTTTTAACTACCCCACTACCCATATCTTTGACACTGCAACAGCTGCAAATACATTTCAACATAAATTCTCTTTTAAGGAGAGATTACTATATTTTCATCAGTAATTTTATTTTGTTTCAAAAAGATGGTTTGTGCTAATAGCAGAGTTGTGAAGAGGAGAAAATTCTGATACCAATATTAGAAAGATGGCTTGACAAGGAGCAATCATATCAAAACAAATGCCTGGTATACACAGGAACCTTATAAAGACTGTCCACACACACCAGCAGCTAGGAACATAAAAAAATAAGATCATACCAGGATGATGATGATGATGATGATGATGATGATGATAGTACTAGTGACATTCTTGAAACTGTCTGAACTTCGCCCCCTCAAACACATTGGCAGCATTCGGACAACACGATAATCAATGGGGGGGGGGGAACAATCATCAGTTGCGTTGATTATTGTGTTGTCCGAATGCTGCCAATAACTTACTGTCCATTGCCTCTCCCCCCCCTTGCCTAAAATGTCATCCGAATGCTGCAGATCAGCAACTCAATGGGCGATTGTTTCCCCCCTCCGTTGATTATCATGTTGTCTGAAACAGGCCAGTGAGCCTCGAGGAGTTAGGTAGCACACACTGCTGCTGCTGCTGTCCCCGCCAAGCACGCACATAGCGCCTGCTCACAGTGAGCTGGCCAGGCAGGCAAAGGTTACTTGAGCCAGCTAGCCCACTACATTAACCCTTTCCTTGACCAGAAGGGCTCATAATACCCACAGTCCTTATGGCCCCTTCCCTTTTAGAGGGAGCAAGGTTGCATTCGATTGATTGCCCAGCTCTGCTCCCTCAAAGAAAGCGTGTCATAAACTCACAGCAGAGAACAGCTGGGGAGAGAGAGATGACTGAGAGGGGAGAGAGGGAGGAAACTGAGTGAGAGATCGATGCTGCGATCCTAGAGCCCTGCAGCAATAGATGGCCAGCCACTCAATCACTCAGCTCTCCCAGAGTCCCACTGCAGTGGGCAGCCTGAGGAGAGCATGTGCACCTTTCCCTGCTGCCACTTCTCCTGTGCAGGCACACATGAGTCAAGGTGAGTGACTCAGCTGAGCCTGTGGAGGAACAGCGGTACTCTGGAAAAGGAGCCAGATGGACCATTTTCACACACTCACCTTTTTCTCTGCTGCCACTGTGCCTCTACACAGGCTCAAGGTACCATTATGGAAATGGGAATTTATCCTGACGGAAGGACTGGGAATCCAGGATTCTTGTCCGATTGGCCATGCCATTTCAGAATTTCCTGAATTCCAGGACATTCCCGGTTTTCCAGGATGTATGGCACCATATGGATTCTTGTTCTAGCACCAGAATGGAAGGAAGAGATGCTGTGACTTCCTTCCTCCTCCTTGGTGGTAAGAATCTCCAGGGGTCGTCATGTGAAGAAAAGACTGAAATAGCCGTAGCTTCCGCAAGCAGTTGAGTGCTTCTGACCATGTTCATTTTACGCTTCCAATGCTGAGTATGATATCTAGCAAAACTGTAAGGGAGCCCATGAGATTAGTTCAGCAGACTTCCAGTCCAAATGTCTTGGGTGGGAGGAGGGAGGAAGATAATGTATTGAGAAAAGGCAGATATGATTCCATGGCTGTTGCACCTAGCATATCACTTAAGGTAAGAACCATTCTAGGTCCAGAATGTCCCTCAAGCTTTCAAAGAATGTTTTCTTCGTGTTTCCTCTCTTTCCACTTCTGTGCCCATATACAAAGTTTCAGTTGCAAGGGCAAGCCATTTTCAAACCACAGAAATAGCCTACCTTTAGATGTCTCAAATCATATAATAATTGCTAACCCAGGGGACAAGGAAAATTCCCTTGCAGGAAACCACTGCATGGTCCAGAACAGGTAATTGTACCTATGTAGGCAGAAACTCAAAGTTCCCCAAACCCATGGTTAACACCACTGTAAGATACCAGCCACGAATGTGAGATCTTAAAGGGAACAGAATGTGGAAGACCAGGTGCAGCGTATCACTTCAGCTGCTCCATAGCCCTTCTTCTAAGTCTGTATCCCTCTCTCCCTCCCGTTCCATCATAAGTTTATGAGAGGAAAAGCAATTGTTCTTTAAAATGATTTCTAGCTACTACTGTAGTTGAGCAAAGTGGCTAGAATATGATGATCTCGTCTACCCTATAACAGTTCAAATGTCAAAGCCTCTGCCCATGTCATCTCAGCTTTCACTTTAAAATTCCATAATAAACACAAATTAACTACGATTTAAGATCTAGATTAGCTTAATGGTCTGACAAAGAAAAAGGGTGAGGGACAGACATTAGCTATTATTTGGACATGAATAATTGACTGCAGTTAACAGGTTGTACTCTTTTGTAAGCAAAGGTCATAATAAAGCTAATGTAAGTATTTTGGGATTTGTTTAATGAGATTATTGCTTGGTACACTTTGAACGTAACAGGAGATATTTGAAGCATTCCTAAAACAGGTTGTGTAGTTCCTTTAGCCTTTTAAAATATGCGGTTTTAATCTTTTAATGCTTTACTGTTTTAATGTCCTTAGTTTTTATTGTTTTAAGGCCTTGCTTTTTTAATCATTGTGTTTTTAGCAAATAATATAGTATAAGTGTTATTCTTGTTGCTGTTCTTGTTATTATTTACTGGAAGTCAAAAGCTAAAATGGGCAATATAACCTTTGAAGGAGCATAAAATAGCCGGACGACATGGAACCCAGGGATTTAAAAATATGTACACCTAACGAACTGTGTAGAGTTAGTTTCCTCATATCGACCATCTCCCAAGTTTTTTTTGCCCTAACTGAAGGGGGGAAATCACATGCACATGGCTGGTCAGACGGTTTATCTCAAAGTCTCTTGATTTTGCATTATTCTGCATTAACATTTTGATAAATAGAGGAGAAGCCCTTTTAAAGAAACTTGCATACTTTTCCTACTTTGATTTGGAGATAGAGAGAGGAAGAGGATGGGTGGGGACTCTGAATAGATTCCACGATATAATTATTTTATATGAATTAAACCTTCTATTTTTTCAATTGATGCTGAATATTATGCACAGAAGTACAATGTATGTGTATCACACATCCAATCTGAAGTATATGGAATAATTTTAAATGAGAAGGGAAAAAATGATAAGTTACTATATACCAAACTAGCTGATATGCCCGGAGTTGCTCGGGTCCGTGAATAATGTTTATAATATTTGTTTGATAAATAATAAATTTCTCTGCAACTTATTCATCTTTAGGTTGGTTGTTGTTTTTAATTTGGTTGAGTTAGTAAATTGTCTTGTTAGAATTAATGGAAAATTGTGTTAATAAGAACTGTATTTTAAATTAGAGCCTCATGATAAACCACATTTTTTGTTTTACCTGAAATGCCTACACCTCCCATCATACTTTGGCCAGAACAGCAGTCTAAACTTCAAAAACAATTAGGACACACAACACCCTACCAGTTAAAAAAGGAGTTTTTAAAAAAGGAAATTTTAAAGGCACAATTACAAACAATTCCAACAAGGAAAAAAGATAGAAGACAACAGAAGAAACCAATGTGGCTCCACAAAAAGCTTAGAGATGACCTGAAAATAAAAAAGGATACATATAGGACAAGGAAGGAAGGCCAGGCTACAAAAGAACAGTACAAACAAGTAGCACAGAAGTGCCGGAATGGTGTCAGGAAGGCTGAGAATGAGCTGAGGCTAGCGAGGGATGCTAACAGAAATTATTATTATTATTATTATTATTATTATTATTATTATTATTATTATTATTATTTATTTCTTACCCGCCTCTCCGTTTGGATCGAGGCGGGGAACAACAATATGATAAAATACATAAAACTGATTAAAACATGACACACATTATTAAAACTGCATTAAAACATTCTAAAACATCCTAAAAACATTCTAAAAACGCTTTCTTCAGATACGTGAATAATAAAAGACAAAGGAAAGAAATGGTGGTTCAGCTGCTTCATGAGGATGGCAAATTGGTAACAGATGACAAAGAAAAGGCCGAAGTGCTCAATTCCTACTTTGGCTCAGTCTTCTCTCAAAAACGGGTTTATGACCCCTCCCCCAGGAAACAGTAAAGTACAAGCTGTCGGGGCAGGATTGCAGTTTGAGATTGATAAACAAATGGTCAAGGAACACCTCATTTCTTTGAATGTGTTCAAATCTCCAGGGCCTAATGAACTGCATCCTAGAGTAATAAAGGAGCTGGCAGAAGAACTCTCAGAGCCACTGTCTATTATCTTTGTGAAATCATGGAAGACAGGTGAAGTGCCGGATGACTGGAGGAGGGCTAATATTGTCCCTATCTTCAAAAAGGCAAAAAGGAGGAACCTGGGAACTACAGACCAGTCAGTGCGACTTCCATTCCTGGGAAAATTTTGGTACAGATTACGAAGAAGTCAGTCTGTAACCACCTTGAAAACAATGCAACAATTACTAGAAGCCAGCATGGATTGTCAAGAACAAATCCTGTCAGACTAATCTGATCTCATTTTTTGATCAGGTAACCTCCCTTGTGGACTGTGGGAATGCTGTGGTCATAGTATATCTTGATTTCAGCAAAGCTTTTGACAAAGTGCCCCATGACATTCTGATTAACAAACTAGTGAAAAGTAGGCTAGATGGAACAACTATTAGGTGGATCCACAGTTGGCTACAGAATCAGACTCAAAGAGTGCTTATCAATGGTACCTTTTCACACTGGGGGGATGTAACGAGCGGGGTACCGCTGGGCTGAGTCCTGGGCCCACTGCTCGTCAACATTTTTATTAATTATTTGGATGAGGAGGTGCAGGGAATGCTTATCAAATTTGCAGATGACACAAAATTGGGTGGGATCGCTAATACCCTGGAAGACAGAAATAAAACTTCAAAGTGATCTTAATAGACTGGAGTGCTGGGCTGAAAACAACAGGATGAAATTTAATAGGGATAAATGCCAAATTCAAAAACAACACAGCTAAGTTGGGTACATTGGTGACAATTAACAAGGGTAAAAATAATACTGATAACAATTCTTTCAAAGTATTTAATATGTACAGGCTGCCTAAAGCAACAGACAATCAGAACAATTAGCAGTATATATTAACAAAGGAACACTATATTAAAACTTTAAATTCCCACAGATGCGTTTTGACCTATGGTCTTCTTAAGTGGTATAGGAAGTGTTCAAACTATACAAATATATAATCCATTGATCACAAAAATCAATGATAATGTTAAAAAGTGCAACTGCAGTATTAACACCAATTTAAGACTCTTGCCAATCCCACATACAGAACTGTATTTTGTGTAAAGTAGGTATCTGTAAGGTGAGCCAAGAGGCCCCACTACTAATCATTCTTTTGGATTTGGCAAAAGATTACAGTGCCCAGTAGTCAAATAATGGTTAGGCAACACCCTAAACCATAGAATCATAGAATAGTAGAGTTGGAAGGGGCCTATAAGTAGGGGTGTGCACGCCAAAAAATATCGTCGTTTATCGTTATCGTCATTTCAGACCCCCAAAAAATTATCGTCTTCATTCATATCATAGGTGAACCGTATTGTCTTCACAATAATTATCGTGAAATTTTTTTTTTTTTGCAGCCCTGTTTTTAAAGAAAAAAATGCCTATAACTTCTGTATTTTAAAAGTTAGAGGCTTGAACCTTGGTCACAGTGTTTATGGGGCATGCCTATGTATGTGTATGAAATTTGAGATCGATCCCTCCAACCCTCGATTTTATATGAATTTTTAAAAGATTGTTTCTGTTCTGACAGGTCTGAATGAACGCACGTGGAGAGTTGTCATTCTGATCTGTCAGAACTGAAACGATCTTAATAAATTCATATAAAATCGAGGGTTCGATGGATCGATCTCAAATTTGGCACGTGTATATTTATATGGCAGTCTGATAAAACAATAAAATCACCCGAAAATTATCATCTCCGATGATTATCGTAGGTTTTTCTATTGTATTGTCATCATTAAACACATGCACGATAATGACCTTATCGTATCGTTATCGTACATTTTAACGATACGATACATATCCCTACCTATAAGGCCATCGAGTCCAACCCCCTGCTCAATGCAGGAATCTACCTTAAAGCATCCCTGACAGATGGTTGTCCAACTACCTCTTGAATGCCTCTAATGTGGGAGAGCCCACCACCTCCCTAGGTAATTCGTTCCATTTCCTCTAACAGTCAGGAAGTTTTTCCTGATGTCCAGCCGGAATCTGTTGTCCTGTAACTTGAGCCCATTATTCCAAGTCCTGCATTCTGGGTTGATCGAGACGAGATCCTGACCCTCCTCTGTGTGACAACCTTTCAAGTATTTGAAGAGTGCTATCATTTCTCTCCTCAATCTTCTTTTCTCCAGGCTAAACATGCTTAGTTCTTTCAATCTTTTCTCATAGGGCTTTGTTTCCAGACCCCTAATCATCCTTGTTGCCCTCCTCTGAACCCCTCCAGATTGTCTGCATCCTTCTTGAAGTGTGGTGCCCTGAACTGGATGCAATACTCAAGATGGGGCCTAACCAGTGCCGAATAGAGGGGAACCAGTACCTTGCGCAATTTGGAAGCTACGCTTCTTTTAATGCAGCCCAAAATAGCATTTGCATTTTTTGCAGCCACATCACACTGTTGGCTCATATTCAGCTTGTGATCTACAACAATTCCAAGATCCTTCTTGCTTGTCGTATTGATTAGCCAAGTATCCCCCATCTTGTAACTGCATTTGGTTTCTTTTTCCTAGGTGTAGAACTTGGCATTTATCCCTATTAAATTTCATTCTGTTGTTTTCAGCCCAGCGCTCCAGTCTATCAAGATCACTTTGGAGTTTGTTTCTGTCTTCCAGAGTATTAGCGATCCCACCTAATTTTGTGTCATCTGCAAATTTGATAAGCATTCCCTGCACCTCCTCATCCAAATCAGGAATAAAAATGTTGAAGAGCACTGGGCCCAGGACTCAGCCCTGTGGTACCCCTCTTGTTACCTCCCCCTGGTGTGAAAACGTACCATTGATAAGCACTCTTTGAGTCCAATTATTTTATCTTGAAACATAAATAACGTGGCATGGCAATATTACAACTACTACATAGTTTGATAAATTAAGGTTTTTCTCTTTGATTTAATTTAGGATTTTTGTTGAATATTTCAGAAGGTTGCAGAGGATGGGGAAATATCTATCAGCCAGAATTGAAAGCAAGAATTATATTCCACACGAATTTACAAAGAGAGAGGGGTCCGTTATCATTATAACAAAATAGTCTCCAGATATTCCACACAGTATGTGGAATATGGTGTAGTATGTGAAAATGGTATGTGCATATGAGGAAAGTGTGTTCAAATAAAATTGCAATGCTTCATGCTACAATTTTTTGAATACATGTTTAGTAATTAAATGTACAGACCATTTGACAGATGTTCAATTCCATCTCCAGGGTAAATCCCTATACATTAGTCATTCAGACTTTCCACTAAAACCTGGTTCTTTTTCATGAACAATATCCAACCAGGTACCCTTTAGATGTTTTGGATTACAATTCCCATAATCCCTGACTATTGGCCATGTTACTTGGAGTTTATGGGAACTATAGTCCAAAATATTTGAAGGGCACGAGGTTGCCTATTCCTGTTACTAGTTGATAGTTTTTTTTTATTTTTTTTATTTATTAATTTTACATAACACAAACAATAAAAAAACAACTTAACTAATAAGTGCACCCCCCCCCCCAAATGGGTCCAACCAAAACTTAATTATACATCCTTCCAAAACTGTAGTGAGTCCTGTAAAGGTGCATACCCTTTCCCTTTTTTTAACACAAAATCTACAAATAGTCCCCAAACATCTTCAAAATAATTTCTTTTCAATAAACCCCTTTTAACCTTAACACTACTAGTTAACTTATCATTAATCGCAACATCCCATACTTCTTTATACCATTCTGTCATTTGATAATTACCTTGTATTTTCCATTTCCTAGCTATCATTAATTCTGCTGCTGTCATTAAGTTTGTAATTAAATCTTTAACATTTTGGGTTCCCTGACCTTTATTATAAATTGATAATAATGCTACCCTGAGGCATACCTCTAAATTTAAACCAGTTATTTCATTTATCTCCTTAAATATACTTTGCCAGAATTTTTGTACATATTCACAAGTCCACCACATATGAATATAGGTGCCAGTTTCCTGGCACCCTCTCCAACATAACTTTGAGTATTTCTTATCAATCTGGTTTAATCTTACTGGTGTTAAGTACCACCTCCAGACTAACTTATAATAATTCTCCTTTATCCTTACTGACATAGTTTTCAATATACGCAAGTCCCATATTGATTTAAGATGATCTTGTTGTTCTTCACCTTCTATCAGCATTTTATAAATTTCACTTGTCGTACCTTTTATTATTTTATTTCCCCCCTCCTCTTCTCTCCTTACAACCATCTTTTCAAATCTTGTAAAATCTCCACATTCTTTATTTTTCTTTAACCAATTCCGCAGCCATTGCTCTAATTGTATACATTTAAATCACGGTATCTTTCTCCCTTTCAACAATTCTTCTATTTGTTCTTTACTCGTCATCTTTTCCACCCAATCTTTTATTTTTACAACCTTCTGTTCTCTTAATACTGTTTCTATTTCTTTTAAAAAAATTATTGGAAAGTTCTCCATCAACACCACTGGAGTCAAAGGGGAGATACCTGGTGATAATTTCTTTTTGTATTTTACCCATATCTCTAAAATATTCTTTAAAAGCGGATTTTCAATTCTTTCTAACAACTTCCTAGTTGGTTTAATAAAGAAAATATTCCCTAAACCTAAATCCATCTCTATTACTAGTTGATGTTAAAATCCAACTCTTGTAGGAACTGTAGTTTATGCTTTTAATATGCAGATAGTCAGATTTCTTTTTAACATATAGCTGCCTCTACAATATAGGACTTACTAAGACTGCATTGTGTGCACCATGTACAGTACTCAAAAGTATTAACATCCATTTTAAACTATTGTAGCTGTTTTCAGTCAAATCTTTAGTTGCAATAAGGCAGATGCATCACCATTGAATCTCAGCATGCAACTGATAAAAATGGGGAGAAGAAAAAATCAAAGACAAATCTGAGAGCTTTCTGAACAGTGCTTCTCCAATCATGCTCTACTTTCACATGCCTTCCTGCAAGTGAAAGTTTGGACAAGCAGTTTAAGCACGAGATGGCTTTCAATTCAAATTCAGGCCATTTGCTGCCAAGACGGCCTTCCAGAATAGTGCTAAACTCAATTACACTTCCTTTCCTCAAGTTCAGCAACACTTTCTTAAACTCATTGCTTGCCTTCAGCACAATATCTTTGGTTACGTCCTCATCCTCAATAGGCCTACTTCCATTCACATTACTGAAAGGCATGCCAACAGTTATTTCAAATTTATAGCGGTCAAACCTTTTTATGTGGCAATCATGTTTTGTCAGATACTTTAGATGGCAGAGTTCCTCCTCTTCCATGGTAATACTTTTTTGGTCACATGCTGGATAGATTTCACCATACAAGCATCTAAGCCAGTCACCAATAAAAAAAGGAAGTATGTTTACTGCTGACTCTGCACTATTGTCAATTTGAGTTACTCTAACATACTTGAATCTTCCAGTCCATGTCACTCTATGGCCCTCCAAATGACTACATAAAATCTGAGTGCGTGCCATGTTGGTCTCCTTCCAAGCCCGTGGTCCACACAAAAAGCTATACTGACTCCATGTCAAGGTGGAGTTATACACTTTCATCCCCTCTGAGTGGTACACATAAAACCAACAGAACAACATTATGGCAGTAAGCCACACCAGAATAAGTTTAACAATTGAACTCCTTGTTAGGGATGTTACCATTTTAACTACAGACATGCTGGTTCTCATCCACCATTGGAAAAGTAGAGGAATAGCACATAACACAAGAGTTACCACAATCTTCACAAGCTCTAATGTTATGAACCATTTTATGAAGTGGATGAGACACATCAGTACAATGACTATCATTAGAATAGGAAGTGCAAACAGGAACAAAAAGTAACCAACTGAGGCACGAATTAGACCAATGCCAGATGATTCTTGTAAAATAACCACTGAGAGTTCACACCACATGAAACATACTAAATAAGGAACCAGGTAGCAATATGTCCCTTTAAAGTTCCGCAGCTGTGACATTCTAAAGAAAAGATAAAACAAATACAGAAACAAAAGGCAGGGGATACTCAGGTTCAGCACAAAGAAGTGGCCAACAGGGATGCTGTAAAATGTTTTCCCCAATAACTTCAAGTGACCCACATTTATAGGTACAAATTGCAATAAGGAGAGGGACCCAGCAGCAACCTCTGTCAATAATGCTCTTCGTGTGTAGGGTTCAGCACTTGTTCCCAAACTCATGTAACTTGTCGCCATGAAGAAAACGGAGATTGTAGCCAACTCTGAGCATGGTATCCAGTCCTTGTTTGCAACAGGGAAGGAAAAAATGACAAAGAACACTGAGAGCAGGAAGTAAAGGTATGGCTCTAAATGGTTCCAACCAAAGTTCATTTCAGCTTCTTCAATGTCTATGTTTGGTTCAAAATGAAGCAGTAAGTCAGTGAGGGTTCGGAAATTTTCCCAAGCTTTACTGTCTTGGAATACTTTCAGGGTGCAAATCACCATGGAAATGAAGGACAGATAGAATATAACTAATGGGATAAAAAAAGCAAAGAAGTCAATTGTCAGATTACTGATGAAGAAGAAGAAGATGAGAGCATTTATGTGGTGTGTTGGAATAATAGTCAACAGCCAATGCATTCCTGCTTTCGATGCAATATCAATGAGGTATTCTTTGATTTCCATAATAGCATGTAGTGGATATTTTATGACCTGGAAAGGAATAAAATGCAGTTTGTTCAACAATGCTTTTGCAGCAACATTTCCTCCTGGATAGAACGAGCAAGCAAATGACACCAAACCTGAGCTATTTCAGAAGGGTTTTTTCCCATTAACAGGCTGATTGATTAAAACATTCCCTTTATTATGGAACTCAGCAAAAGAAGGCTGTGGGTGGGGGGAGAGAAAAATGTCCATTATCCCTCCCTCTTCTTGAAAAACAGGCACACATCACACCCATACACCCACGAAGCCTGAATAGCATTCAAACTATTTAGAGCCCTGGAAACAACACCTCTCTAAGGAGAAGAACATAAGAAGAGCCATGTTGGATCAGACCAAGGGTCCATCTAGTCCAACATTCTGGTCACACAGAGGCCAACCAAATGTCAACAGCAAACCCACAAGCAGGACACGAATGGAACCATACCCTCCTGCCCATGTTCCCCAGCAACTGGTGTACATAGGCTTACTGCCTCTAATACTGGCGGCAGCAAATAGCCATCAGAACTAGTAGCTATTGATAGCCTTCTCCTCCAGGAATTTCTCCAACTGTCTTTTAAAACCATCCAAATAGGTTGACATCAAAACATTTGTTTAACTATGAATTGTGTGAAGAAGTACTTCTTTTTATCTGCCACCTATCAGCTTCATGGAATGGCCACCATGAAGAGGGAGAAAATAATTTCAGTTGCCCTTTTCTTCACTGTTTCTAGCTCTACAGTATCTTTTTTAAGGTGAGGTGACCACAACGGTATACAGTAATCTAAGTGTGGTCACACCATAGATTTGTGTAAGAGCAGAATGAAATTTGCAGTTTTGTTCTCAATTCCTTTCCTTATTATGCCTAACATGGGCCCTGTTCAGAAGACACCTTAAACCTCATTCACCGTGGTTAAAGCCATGGTTTAAGGTGTTTTCTGAATAGGGCCATGGAGTTTGCCTTTTTTATAGCTGCTGCACATAGAGCTGTCCACTAGAACACCAAAACCTCTTCCTTGTTCTGTCACCACTACCTCAGATCCCATCAGCTTATCCTTTTACACTCATTTTTATTGAACTACCTTTGCTATTTAGATGCCCATTCTCCCAGCATGGAGAAAGCCTTCTGGAGCTCCTCACAATCCCTTTTTGTTTTAACCACCCTAAATAATTTGGTGGCATCAGCAAACTTGGCCAGTTCACTGCTCATTCCTAATTCCAGATCATTTATAAATAAGTTGAAAAACATTAGTCCCAATATAAACCCGTGGGACCACACTATTTGCATCTCTTCATTGTGGTAATTTAGAATTTATTGCTACTCTCTGCTTTCTGTTCTTGAAGTCGTTACTCATCCAAAGAGGACCACTCCTCTTATTCCATGACTATTATGTTTGCTCAGGACTCTTTTGTGAGGGATCTTGTCAAAAGCCTTTTGGAAGTCCAAATAAACAATATCTAATGGATCACCCTGTCTCCACGTTTATTGACACTCTAAAAGCTTAGTGAGACAAGACCTACCTTTGCTGAAGCCATGTTGATTCTTTTACAGCAGGGCTTGTCCTATATGTTTACTAATTTTATCTTTAATAATGCTTTCAACCACCTTACCAGGAATAGACGTTAAGCTAACTGTCGGATGTCAAGTGTATCATAGACAATTCACAAGGCCAGGAGGCCTTGTGAATTGTAAGTAGAAAGATTGGGAATTGTTGTGAGAAAGACTGTGTCTTTGTAAGCTTATCATCTGTTGCTGTTTCTCACGGGAGGTTTGCTAGCTAAGGCTTTGAGTTGGTGAAGTTTCTTTGAGAACAAAGAATGTTTGGAAAAGGTAGGGCAATCTTGCCAGCTGTCTCTCACATGGTGTCGTCATCAAGAGGAGATTGAACTGTGCCGCCCTGTTGGCACATGAGTTTAAGTTACAGGTCTGAGGACCTGTCTGTCAAGTGGCTTGGAATAGCCAGCCTCCAGGCTATAAGAGGAACAAGCAAAGGGGAGGACCTTTGCTAGAGATCATCAGTTCTACACTTGCCATGAAACTTTTTGTGTTTGGGATTCTATTCGTTTGGAGATGTTGGATGCACTCTGTAAATGCTCTGTTGCTATCTGGACTTGGAATTTCTAAGGACTGTGCCGTGGAAAGTGCTCTGAGGCTTTTTATAGACTTGGATTTGCCATTACTGTTCTGGATCATGTTCTATGGCCTGATAGAGCACTTTCCCTGCATGGAGCCAAAGTTACAGGCACAGGGAAAGTTTCCTAGGTCAACCATTACAGTTCTGGATTGTGTTGTGTGTGTGACCTGTGTGAGAGAGCCTCTCTCAGAGCCTTTGCTACAGGCAGGGGGGTTCCTGAGTTGAAGTTTGTTCCCTGGCATCTCGCTTACTTGGATCAACTCAGTGCTTACTGGCAGACTGGATGTGGTTTGTGCAAGACATATTCTGCCTCTGCCGGTCTTCAAGCACTCCTGTGCTGAAGCTTTCCCTGGGGCTGTGGGCCTGTTCCTAATGGGTCAGTGTGTTTCACATCTGGTAATTGCTCAGATAGGACTTGGTCTATCCCAACACTTCTCCCCCCGAGTGATTGCTGTTCTAGTTTGCGTCAAGCCTTTTGGAGCCAAAAGCTGTGGCCATCATCAGCTTTATGTGGATGTATGTGAAAATATAACCGTCATGCTTTAATTCCATGTGATTTCACAAAAAAAGAAGTCTCGCCGTCTGGAGTGTCTTGTCAGTTTGCCTAAGTTCATGAGCCAAAGCCTGGGGGTTGGGCAAGTTCATGACACCAACCATCATTTAATTTCCAGATCACCTCTGCATTCCTTTTTAAAAATTGGTGTTACAGAGGCTGAGTTTAGGGACATGTGGCATATTTTGGTTAGACCAGCAATTTCATATCTGAATTCTTTAAGAACTCTAGGATGGATACCATCTGGGCCTGGTGATTTATTTACTTTCAATTTGTCAATAAGATAGAGAACTTCATCTTTTGTTACACTATTTGCCTCAGTTCCTCAGACTCCCTTCCAGATGAGAAGAATCCATTAATCCTCTCTTCAATCTTTCTGTCCTTCTTTAGTATTCCTTTAATTCCATTGTCATGCAGTGGTCCAACTACCTCCCTAGCTGGTTTCCTGCTTCTGATATATTTAAAGAATTCTTTGTTGTTGGCCTTGATATTGTTAGCAATTGTTCGCTCCTCAAAATGCGCTCTTTTTTGGGGGGGGCATCTCTTACAATCTGCATGCATAGCTTTTGTGCAAGCTATGCTGCCTTTTGTTCCTCATTTGGGCAAGATTTCCATTTTCTGAAGGAAGCCTCCTCTTTTCTAATAGCTTGCTTGGCACTGCTTATTAACCATCTCAGTGATCTGTTGGGCTTGGTGCTACTTTTCCTAACCTGTGGTATACATTTTAGCTGCACTTCTATTATTGTGGTTTGGAGTAACTCCAAGCATTTTGAAGGGATTTAATCCTCTTGACTCCCCCTTTCAACTTCCTATGCAGTACTTCCCTTATTTTAGAGAAGTTTCCTCTTTTGAAGTGAAATGTGACCGCGACTGAGTTTGGATGACATGGTAACCCACGATTGGTTATGGTTGGAATTTTTTTAACCCACTCTGATAACTCATGGTGTGCAATAGGGCTTATTTAACCCACAGTGAGTTATTGTGTCATCGGTCAGACAGAAAAAAGGGGAGAAACAAGTTCTCAAGATGCTTAAAATGAACAGGTTGCTTACCTGTAACTGAAGTTCTTCGAGTGGTCATCTGTGCAGTTACACATATGGGCTCTGTGCCTGTGTCAAGCCTCGTTTCAGGAATAATTTCTAGCTGAGGAGAAAAGGTTTTAGGCGGGAACCCCTCCCCCACCAACTTACTGCACACACTCTTAATGTGTTCCCACCTTCCCTTCAGTTCCTTGAGACAGCTAAACATAGTGACCTTCAAGGGAAAAAACCCTACCTCTTGGTATCGAGAAAAAATTGACACTGAAGAGGGAACGGTGGGTGGGTTGTGTGACTGCACAGATGACCACTCGAAGAACTTCAGTTACAGGTAAGCAACCTCTTCTTCTTCTTCTTGGTCTCTGTGCATCACACATATGGGTGACTAGCAAGCAAGACACTTACCAGAGGTGAGAAGGTGTCAATGTAAAATAGAAGAAAGGACAGCTCTTCCAAAGGAGCAATCCTTGCGAGCCTGGATGTCGAAATTATAATGGCTGGTGAATGTAAGTGGTGTCGATCAGATAGCTGCTCGACAAACATCACCCAGCGAAACACCCCTCAGGAATGCTGTGGAGGTAGCTACACCCCTTGTTGAGTGTGCTTTTAACATAGGCTGGAGGATCCAACTTCGATAAGCGATAAGCTAACATAACTGTTTGAACAATCCAAGCCAATAACCTTTGACTGGAAATTGGTTGACCTTTATTTTGGCCACTATAACTAATAAAGAGTCATTGAGTTAAATGAAACTTGTGTGTTCTGTCCTTGTAAAAAGCCAACGCTCTACAAACATCTAATGAATGTAACCTTCTTTCCATATTGGTAGATGGCGAAGGGAAAAAAGAAGGCAAAACAACTGGTTGATTAACATGGAACTGTGATACAACCTTTGGGAGAAAACTAATACCTGGACGTAAGACCACTTCGTATTTGTGGAAAATAGTAAATAGAGAATCAATTCTAAGTGCACACTATTCTTCCACTCTTCTAGCAGAAGTAATGGCCACTAAAAAAATTACTTTCCACGTTAGTAAATGAAGGTCTGTTGTCTCTAAGGGTTCAAACGGTTTGGTAGAAAGGGCATTTAAGATGACACAGATAAATTCCACTTCGGAACAAAAGGCCAAAGAGGAGGTACTACGTTCTTTAACACATGCAGAAATTGTCTTACAACTGGGTGTGAGAAAAGAGTTCGACCTTCTATTAATCCTCGATGTGCCGAAAGGGCAGCAAAATAAACACGTACCGAGGAATACTTAAGTCCCTTCTGCTAAAGGTGATGTAGGAACGTAAGGATGTTAGGTATCGAAGACGTAGATGGTTGAAACAAATGGGCTGCTGCGAATGTCGAGAAATGTCAGCAGGCCTATCCAGATGAATTTTAAGATGTTTTTAATGATGTATTTTTTCTTGTTTTTTAAATTTTAACTGTTTGTGATTCTTGTGTTTTATATTGTTGTTGTTCCCCACCTTGATCCGGAGGGAGAGGCGGGTTATAAATAATAATAATAACAATAATAATAATAATAGCCCATTTAAGAGCATATGAAGTTATTGTAGCAGGTTTGCAGTCAACCAGAATGATATGTCTAACACCAGCTGTTAGGGAGTCCAGCTGTATTGGGTGCTGATCCTCTTGTCTATCAGTGACCACCATCGAAGTCGATGGTCGATGATAATAAAATGTAGTTCTTTTCGACATCATAGTTGATGTAGCAGATAATGGCATTACTAGTGTCGGTGACTGAATATTCTCCATGTTGTGAGCTTTAATGTTTGGACATCAGGATGGTGAACTTGTCCATGATCTCAAGAGATTAGAGAAGGAGCGTGGGGAAGTTGGAAGTACTTTCCCTGTGCCAGTTGGCATAGAGGGGTGAACTAGGTTTGTCTTGGCCACCACAGGGCAATGAAAATGCAGTTTGTCTTGTCTTGTGTCAGTTTGCCCATGGCTTTGGTCAGCAGTGGAAACAGTGGGAAAAGGTAGAATAAGGTCGCTGTCCATTGAAGTGGGAATGCATCGCCCATCAACGATGGGCAAATTCCTGCACTGGAACAGTACTATTTGCAGACCTTGCTGTTCGCTGTTGCAAACAGGTTGATTGTTGGTATCCCCCAAGTATGAAAAAGGCATCTTCTGATTACAGTAGAAAGTTACCATTCGTGAGATAACTGGAAATTCCTTCTCAGGGAATCCGCGAGAGTATTGTCCATGCTTGCAATGTGAATAGCTGTGAGGCATATGTGTCTCGTAATGGTCCAGTGAAGGATGTTGAGTATAAGACTGACAAATGTGGCGGATTGAGTGCCTCCCTGTTTGTTGACATGCCACAAAACTGCTGTGCTGTCTGTCAACAGTTGGACGTGACGGTTCTGCAGATGCGTCTCAAAGGCGACCAGAGCTTTCCTTACTGCCTCTAGTTCTAGATAATTGATAATTAAAATGTCTCGGTAGAAGACCAACGGCCTCAAATCTGGAGGTGGTCGCAGTGCACTCCACACCCCTCTTTTGAGGCATCTGTAGTGAGCACCCGTGACTGAGATATCTGAGTGAACAGAATTCCTTCTAGGAGTTGTGAAAGACACGTCCATGACTGCAGAGAGATAGCTACTTTCTGTGGTATAGTTAGATGAACACGCCTGGCATCTCTCTTGACATCGAAATTCTGGATGAACCAGAACTGAATTGGTCTCATGCGAAAACAACCCCAGTCAACAACTGCTACAGTGGATGCCATATAGCCTAGTAAATGTTGGATGCTGAATGCCGACGACTGTCTCCTGGTTAGAAGTAATTGTGCACTTTGGGCTAATTTTATTGCTGTCTCCGCATCGAGTACTGCTCCAATGAACTCGATGGATCGCGTTGGTTGGAGTCAGCGATGATTTGTCGGTGTTGATACACAGACCTAAGTGTTGTAGCAGGTTGACAACGATCGTAATAGCATGTTCCAAATGTTTTCTGGAGTCTGCAACAAGGAGCCAATTGTTGAGATGGGGTATATCTCGATGCCGAGGGTTCTGAGATAGGCACATACTACAGTCATACATTTTGTGAAGACTCGAGGCACTGTAGCGAGGCCGAAGGGTAGCACCTGGAACTCATACAGAGATTGCCCGATGATGAAATGGAGGAAACGACAATGCGATGGATGGATGGCAATATGGAAATAAGCATCTTTTAAATTCAATGATGCAAACCAAGCCCTTCTTCTCAATAGTGGCAGGATAGTTTGTAGAGTAGACATTCTGAATTTTTTTTGGTTTGATAAATTTGTTTAGATGTTGAAGGTCCATAATAGGTCTGAGACCCCCGTCCCGTTTCGGTACTGTGAAATATTGGGAGAAAAACCCGTTCCAGATAGAGCTTTGTGAGATGTGCCAGATAGCTCCTTTTTGTAGGAGTGTATGGACTTCTTGAAGTAAAGTCTTCGTTGGAGCAGTCCTTTTCCCAGTATTGACGGGAGGTAGAGTCTCAAACTTTATCCTGTAACCTTCTCTGATTATGTTTAAACCCAAGAGTCTGTAGTGATGGTTTCCCATGCATCGATAAAATTTCTTAATCGGTCTTGGAAAGGCAGTGGAGATGTTATGTGTGGAATCGTGAGAAGAAAGTCAAAGATGCCATTTTGAAAGTTGTCCAATCTCCTTGACTGTTTGAACTTTTGCGGTGGAGTTGGTTTCCTCTGTTGGTTTTGTCCAGGTTGATATCTAGGTAGTCTATCGAAGTGTGGTCTTTGAAAATAAGATTGTTGGAGATGTTGCCAACGGTTGTTGCCCGATTCCCATCTTTTTTGCGGTGGTTTTGGCTTTTTTGGACATTATCCATCTGTTCGTCCGTTTCAGTATTAAACAAACCTTCACCATCGAAGGGTAGATCCTCTATACGAGACCTTACATCAGGTGTTAGCCTTGCAGATCTGAGCCATGCAAATCATCCGAGGGTGATTGCTCCCATCATCAGTTTAGCATCACAGTCTGTTTGATACCTAGTGGCATTTATCTGCAGTTTAGAAAGGCAGAATGCTTCAGATTGAAATACTCTAGCTAATTCCCTGCGATCATCAGAAAGATGATCGCATAAGGATCCCATCTTGTGCCATAAGAACATTTGATAATGTGCCATAAGTGCCGAGAGCTGCCGATGAATACAGTCGGTGACCCAGTATGTCTAGTCGACGTCCTTCCTTGTCCACAGGCAAAGTGTGTCACTTTTGGGAGAGAGTTTCTAAGGATTCCACTATAATGGAGTTAGGGCGAGGATGTGAGAATAAAAATTCTGCCTCCGTGGTCTAGACACGATACATTGATTCCAAATATTCAGAAGGTGGTACTATAGAGGAAGGAGCAGACCAGGTCTGCTTTACTGCCTGTAACAATGTAGGTAAGTAAGGTATAGCCACAGGAGCCAAAGTTTCTGTGAAAACTGCATCAAATCATAGAATAGTAGAGTTGGAAGGGGACTAGAAGGCCATCGAGTCCAACCTCCTGCTCAATGCAGGAATCTACCTTAAAGCATCCCTGACAGATGATTGTCCAGCTGCCTCTTGAATGCCTCTAATGTGGAAGAGCCCACCACCTCCCTAGGTAGTTGGTTCCATTGTCGTATTGCTCTAGCAGTCAGGAAGCTTTTCCTGATGTCCAGTCGGAATCTGGCTTCCTGTAACTTGAGCCCATTATTCTGTGTGCTGCACTCTGGGTTGATCAAGAAGAGATCCTGGCCCTCCTCTGTGTGACAACCTTTCAAGTATTTGAAGAGTGCTATCATGTCTCCCCTCTGTCTTCTTTTCTCCAGGCTAAACATGCCCAGTTCTTTCAGTCTCTCCTCATAGGGCTTTGTTTCCAGACCCCTGATCATCTTCAATCTCCAGCGTGTCTGCATCCTTCTTGAAGTGTGGTGCCCTGAACTGGACACAGTACTCAAGATGGGACCTAACCAGTGCTGACTAGAGGGGAACCAGTATCATGGATCATGGTTCCGTTCTGCAGGTTGTTGTGTCTCCACGCCAAAAGCCTGAGCCATCCGGAGAATCTGTTCCAAAAACAAGCCCATTTCTTCTGAAGGAGATGCATGGTCTTGTTGGCCTGCAACATCATCAGGTGACAGCATGGAAGGGTGCAGTGACGCTATGGACGATGAGTCCGACTCATACTCCTCTTCTGATGATGGAGAAGGAGGAGATACAGCTTCTAACTCAGTGGTTTTAGCTCCCCCTGATGTCAAGGGTGGGAGTTGTTGAGTATTTTGTAACTGAGTGTGTTCAAGTTTTACAGGGTCCATCTGTAAAATTTGTGGTGATCGACATCGAGGTGAGCGTGATGCCGATCTATGAGATCAAAATTGTGATGCATATCTATCTCTGCCATAGTACGGATCTCTCCTTGTCCAGTAATGGATAGATTCATATGCATATCACTCCAAAGGTGGATAAGACCACTCCGAGCAGCGTTCCCAATCTCTTCTAGGCGATCTTGATCGACCTCGATAATGGAGATAATAAACATCATGGTTGTTGTGTTCAATGAACCAAGATGGAGGATGGCATACTCTGGAATTACGAGAGTATCTAGTGTCCCGATCCCGTGTCAATCCAAACTTTGCCTTTTCTCCGGTAATCGCGGAGAGGGAGATCTTGTATGTCGATCGTCAAGAGGTATTAAGTGTACTTGCTCGACATCGATAGTGTCTCGACATCGATGTAGCATTAGTCTGTCAAGGAGAGGAATGACCTCGAATCTCTCCTTCTGATGTTTGCGAAAGCAAATCGACAGCCGACGTATCAGCCAGCGCAAAAGTCTCCAAGACTGGTCGGGGAGGGGGTGGTATAACTGCACAAAGTGCAGGTGTCCCCAATGAAGGAATACTTTTCTTTTTCTTCTTCTCATGCACGTTAGTGGGAGACTTAGCCTTTTTAGCTTTTTTGTCAGCTTTTTTGCTGTAGCCACAGTAATGGATTGACCTGGATCGGTTCTAGGTAACAAGTCTGCCTCACGAATTGGTGTGGAACAAGCAGATGGGACCCTTGTTACCGTTGCTTCCACCATTCTTTTAGGCGGTTGGATGGACACTGGAGCAACAGCGTGTAAAGTCTTCTTCCAAAGTTCAGCCCTGAGGCAATCCAACCGGTGTCTCCTTATTTGTTTTGAAAATGATTGACAATGGTGACAAGCCTCATGTGTCTCACTGAGACGAAAAAAGGCACAAGGAATGGCTGTCCGCGGCTGGCAATTTACTGCCGCAGCAGACACATTTGCGGAACGGTGCCTTCAGGGCCATGCAACTTAAATATAGAATTTAACTTTAACAGTAATGTATATAATTTTTTTTAATTGAACAAATAAATACAAGGAAAAGATAGTAGTAAGAAAAATCTGTGGAAAAAAACCTCAGCTGGGCGACGAAAATAAGTAGAAAAATTTGATGCCATGAAGAGTAACTTCCCTATGATAGCAACAGCTAGGCGGGAACATGCTAGAGTGTGCGCAGTAAGTCGGTGGAGGAGGGGTTTCCGCCTAAAACGTTTTCTCCTCAGCTAGAAATTATTCCCGAAATGAGGCTCGGAGGAGGCGCAGAGCCCATATGTGTGATGCACAGAGACCACGAAGAAGAAACTTTATTTCAAAGCTCAATGCGATTTGGCCTGTGTTCTTTCAAAGGCCTTCCTCAGGGGGCTTTAATATTAAAAATGCATTAAATTATATTTGGGGGACAGAATAATTACTATAACAATTGGGTTTATTATATGCCCATTTAGAAAGAATCAACTGTGTTCATACCATGAATTACTCTGTTTATTCGAAGTACTTCTATTCCATTGTGTAATCAATGGGGCACACGTATTAAGTAATAAAGTGCACGTAACATCCAGCTTTCATTGTATGACATTCTAGCTATAATCGGTTGGGTAGTTTACTTACAAGGTCCTTCTCTGTTTGTTTGGAATCCACATTAAAGCATATCTGACAGATGGCTGTCCAGCTGCATCTTGAATGCCTCTAGTGTGGGAGAACCCATGACCTCCCATGGTAATTGGTTCCATTGTTGTACAGCTCTAACAATCACGTTAGACTGTTGTGATGAAGAGGGAATTTTACCAGGTCACCCTAGTTATGTGGTTGGGGTCTGACTAAATTATTTCCAAGGGTCCCTTACTCAGTGCCTCTGATCGCAAAGGGATTGAGGATTTCCCCCCAACTTTGCAACTCTTGAAGTTACTAGGTAATGTCCTTAAATTCCAAGAGCATTCTTCCAATTCCCCCATTCGCTGTTCATAGTTTTCCAGTTTGGTAACAAATGAAAATACAGCAGTAAACTCACATATTTGGTGGGGCAGGAATAATTTATAGTTGTAAGTAGTCTGAGAATTACCCTGAATCAAAAAACATTATTTACATTGTTCAGTAACGAGAGATTTGTTGGCTTCCCTTCTAAGAAATATAATGGCCCATTTCTTATACTTACAGGGCCAGCTCCGTAATGCAAATTTCACTTGCATTTTCTGCTTCCTTAGAGGATGTGGCATTAAGGCTTGTGAGCCTTAACTCATAATTTCCCTGCTTTTTGGTGCTTGGTAGAAAGCTGTAGAGCTTTAATGTTGTTTTGTAAACCGTAGGTTTTTGTTTAATGAATATAGTGATATATAACTGGCAAAAACTACGTAGCTATAAAAGGTAAGATAAACACTTTGTACAGGACAAACTGGACAGGTTGGAATTCTAAGCTTGGGGAGAGGGGATGGAAAGAATCTCAAACCATTACACAAAAGGCGTCATGCCATTCTAGGTTGCAGATCCTTTTGTTTTAAGACAAGGATCATACGCAAGAAGGATGCATATGGAGTGCAAGCCACATTTGAGCATACAGTGCAACAACCTCCTTGAGGTTCACCTTGAGTCGGAGTGGAAGCTCCTCTGGACTCTTGCTTGCCAGTTCATCATCATCACCATCCTCATCCTGTACAAGTAGGTTAGTTGGGATGATTCCCTTCGCATACTTTTTAGTTATTTCAACAAAATCATCCAAGGCAATATAATTCGTAGCTGAAAGTTGTAAACACAAATACATTTGCAAAAAAATAAATAAATGCTGAAGTAGACAACAGAGAAAATAGACCACAAAGCACCTAAACTAGCACAAACAGGTTCAGGGTACAATCCTATGCATTGGACAAAAAAAGTCCTACAACCACCAGCATTCTGCAGCCAGCATGAAGTTGCATAGTTAAGGGCTGGCACTAAAATAATAATCTTGTACTCATGACTTATATTGTTGAGGGGTATCAAAAAGAAGAAGAAAAGTCAGTTAAGATGCAAAGGTCTGCCAGGTCAGAGATATTAAATATTGAAACCTATACACTTTTTTCATTTTAATTGTTGTTGCTTTTTACTCCCCATTCCCATCTAAATCATTACAAGCCAGCTCTTAACTATGCGGTTTCAAGCTCAACCAACTGTATGACCACCGCAGGGATCTGAGGAAGAAACAAAATCCTACCAAATATTCAGAATTGTATAGGATTTTTTTTATTATTTTGTGTAAAAGCAGGGTTATATGGGGTTGTTGGTATAGCAGGGAAAAAGAGAGCAATGGGGCAAGTTGCCATACACACATAGAACACTGTATCAGGGTTTAGATGCTTTAGTTTGGATGAGGCCTGATAGAGAATGATTTGGAAATGTGATTTGATATTGCTCAAGGACATTACTCATGAAGACTTGCACCAACAATATTGGCCAAAGATATTAGTCATATAAACTTGTGACTTATATCAACCGTATGTATTCCTTTTAAGAAAACTAGGTGAAGAGCCCAGGGTTAAGAACAGGTGAGGTTGTGGTTAGAAAAATCACTGTGTACATAAGAACAGCGAAGTAAACCAGACAGTTAACCACAAGAAAAAGGGAATTTGACCTTTCATTGTTATAAACAACTACATCAGGGGGTGATGGTATATTCTGGGAAGAGGACGGTCTAAATTATGACATGATTAATAAATTTAGCCATTTCAGAATAAATTAGTATTGTATGTTCAGAATTTCAACACCTTGCTATCAATCTGGCTCACTACGTTTTGCCCAAGCTGCAGCCTCAGATGTAGATAATTTTTATTTAGCTTTTAAAGATCTCTCTGGGTGTGTGTGTGTGGGAGCTGGGTTTAAAGAAGTATTTTAAAAACTCTGTATAAAAGTGCAACTGAGAGCCTTTTGAAATGCTAGTGGGGCATCTTTGTGAACCGCCCAGAGAGCTTCGGCTATGGGGCGGTATAAAAATGCAATAAATAAATAAATAAATAAATAAATCTTTGCCTTGTAGTACTCGTAACTTACGGGTTATTTTTTCACAAATTGCAGTACACCATATGTTCTTATACCATGCCTCTTTATCAAGGTGATCCAAATTTTCCACTGTTGGACTATTGTTTGTCTTGCAGCTGCTATTAAGAAAGTTATTAATTGTTTAGCTACAATAGTTTCATTTGTATTATAGTATAGGAACAATAAGAATAGTTCTGGAGTAAACTGAATATATTCCTTTGTTAGCTGTAATAATTCCTGTTGTACCATTTGCCAGAACTATTGAACCATTAAAACATATTAATTTATTCTGAAATGGCTAAATTGATTGATCCATGTCATAATTTAGACTATCCTCTTCCCAGAATATACCAACACCCCCATTACCACTACATTGGATTTCCTGGAAACACTGGCAATTTGCTTTCCAAAAGTTTCATCCTCATCTTCTCCTTGATTGGGTAGTAGAGTCCGACTATCATGTTGCTTTTATTCCTTTCCCAATTTAGTCTGACATCAACCCTGGGAATTTTTTGGAGCAGATTATAAAGGCAATCTGTAAACACCTTGAAAACAATGCAGCAATTAATAGAAGCCAGCATGGATTTGTCAAGAACCAATCCTGTCAGACTAATCTCATCTCATTTTTTGATTGGGTAACCTCCCTTTGTGGACTGTGGGAATGCTGTGGTCATAGTATATCTTGATTTCAGCAAAGCTTTTGACAAAGTGCCCCATGACATTCTGATTCACAAACTAGCTAAAAGTGGGCTAGATGGAGTAACTATTAGGTGGATCCACAGTTGGCTACAGAATCGGACCTTCTAGCAGACATGGATTTGGCATGTAGCATAACAGAGATAGCCACCACTAATTGTAAAGGAGATGATTGCATTTGTCCATACCAGATTTATATTACATCACTGACGGATCACCTATGACATATTAGTCTATGTCATTTTTAAATTTTGTATATTATGTACTATATGCATTATGTTTATATACATTATGATTAACCTCTGTGGTTTTTTCCTTATTTTTACCTTCTGGTGATTGTACTGTCATTGTTTGTCTTATGCAAAGGCCATTGGCCAAAAGCAATAAACTTGACTGACTGAGAGTTCTTTTGAACTTCAGCACCGTATCACTAAAACTGTTTTATCTTCAACAAGCATCTCAAGATCAAATACAAATCTGGTCTTGCAGTTTGCATACTGGTGGAAATCCCAACGTGGTACAGAATGATCCCTTTCCTTTCAGACCTCAAACTCATTCTATCATAAACAATGATCTCGTATGAGAAAGCAACCCCAAACATCTTGCAGCATGCCTGCTGGTGAAAATCTTAGTGTGGTGTCGAAATGTTGTTGTTGCTGGTGGTGGTGGTGGTGCAATTCAACATCCTTAATGAAAAATTTGAATTCTAATGTAATCAGTCTTATCTTGTAGTTACACTTGACTTAGGCACTTTATCCTGCAATCTGGATTTGCGGGTGCATGGAAGATAAATTGTAAGCAAGCACAATTTGTGGAGTTTGTACTAAGGCAAGAAAGCCTTATATTCTGGTCTTTTAAACCGGCAGGTTTTTTGATAATTGAATTTAACTAATGTAGACACACATTTTCCAGCTGATGAGCACCACCATTCATGGTTCAGCCATACAAATTTCAGAAGTAAGTTACTTATCTTTTATCTAATGAGTCTCCTCTATGCCCCAATCCTAACGAAGTAGCTCAAAGTCTACAATTTAAGCTAAGATTCTATTCAACAGATTTCTCACTATATATGTTTTAACACAAGAAATGTTTCCTTACATTCACTGCTCACCAGTCGTTCCAGCATTCGTCTTTGCTTTTGTACAGACTTTGGTACTGGGCCAGGCGGTTTCTCACCACCTGTTCTTACAAACACAAGTTAAAGATATTTAACATAGTGTCCGTGGGAAAACTCAAACAGAAAGGAATCTATCTAAATAATATACAGCATCAGCCAATTATGTAGCATCATTATCTGCTTCTTTAGAATACTTGTGATCCTCAATAATAAACAGCATGATTCAATAGCAATTCAAACTACAACTATAAATTCATTAAAAAAAATTAAATTGATTGATTAGCGTAAAGATATATTGTTTAAATGTATATACTTTTCTAGGTGCCTTGACTAGGTGCCTTGTTGAGAAATAAAAACATTGAAAAGGAAAGTTACAGTTTCATAAACTAAAAACTACCACTCATTATTTATGTTAAAGGAAAAATATAAACAGATTGCCTACCTATAACTGTAGTTCTTTGAATGATCATCTGTGCAGTCAAATATACATTCAGTGCCTGCAGAGAAAGATATCTGGAGTCTTCTAGAACTAGTTCTTAGTAAAATACCAAAAATGGTGCAAGGGCCAATACCCAAGAGATAGGTTGCATATCCCAAGGGTATGGCCAGTTTCTTATTGTTCAGTTCGCGTGGACAGCTGCAGCATCACATCAGGAAACACATGAAAAAGGGAAGGTGGATGGTTTATGTGACTGCACAGACGATTGTTCAAGAAATTACAGTTACAGGTAAGCAATCTGCTTTTATCCTTTAGGGGTTTCTGTGCAATCCCACATAAAGGACAGCAAGTTGGCTAACCTTTCATTAGGTGGAGAGAAAGTTAGGTGAACAAAGTCATGCCCCCACTGGAGGAATCCTCTTCAGAGGAAGAGCTAGAATTCCTGAAGGTGAACTTATCCCCCATAACATATACATTAAACCAGTGGGGAAGGTTGTCTGGACTGTTGATCAGGGCCAGACTGTTGACCATGGCCAATTACATGGAGCATGTGACTTCCTTGTTACAAAAGCTTCACTGGCTAGTGGTCTTTTTCTGAGCACAATTCAAAAGGCTAGTTATCATCTACAAAGCTCTATATGGCTTGGGACTCAGTTACCTGAACTAACACTTTCTTCATATGAATCTTCCTGGGTCTTAAGATCTTCAGGAGAGGTCCTTCTTTCAATACCGCTGCCTTCAGAGGTGTGTTTGGTGGAAACTCAAGAGAAGGCTTTTTCTGTGGCCACTCCCAGGCTGTGGAACTCCTTGCTGAGGGAGGGTAGATTGACTCCCTCTCTGCTGTCCTTATGCCAGCAGGCAAAGGCCTCTTTATTCAAAAAGGCGTTGGCATGTAAAGGGTCTGTTGTGATGGGTGTTGTGTAGACCGAGAATCCTGTGAGCCAACAGGCTGTAAGGCCTGTTTCTCAGTAGTACGGCAGCAGCGAGCAGCAGCGAGGAGGCAGCAGGTAAGGAGCGCAAGGGGGGAGGAGGTCCGAGGTCCAATCCTCCGATCTTTTCCAATCTGGATCGGGTCCTTTCAGTTCGGATGAGATCGGACGATCCAGCTGCGGGGATCGGAATCGGATAATTTTATCCAAATTCGGCCAGATTGGGTCCAGATCGTGGATCGGACCCAATCCGGTGCACACCCCTAGTTTTACAGTACTTTTTAAATTATTTTAACTATGTTTTATTTTTAAAGTTTGATTCTTATTATTGTTAGCTGTTCGAGCAATTTTCCTTGGTGGACAGGTAGGATATAAATCAAATAAATAAATATAAGGTCTGAATGTTGCTCTACGCAGTTCCAGAACCTGTATGTGTGAGATTACACCGAGACCATAAACAAGAATTCAGCATTTATTATATATATATATATATATATATGCATGCTGGGAGGGACTGAAACAAGAAATGTCAGATATATGTTTATTATCAGGCAAAAATTGTAAGTTTATGACAATAGCAAAGCAAAAATGAAGCACCATTCAATGCAATGGCATTTTCATTGTGTATTTCTCTCTTTTGTGTTAATGGTGGCTGTGGGCTGCTGCTGAGCACTCGCTGGGGCTTCCTGAGCCTTGTAAGCACTCAGTGAAGGCTTACATGGCCTGGATCATGGAGGTGGGCGGCAGCAGCAGCGGCAAGCCAAGTGCCCAGGCAAGCGCCCGCTGAGCACCACACTGGCAATTTCACCCCATCTCTACCATGAAGTAATGGCTATGACTCTTATTGCAACAGGTTTTTTTTAAGTTAAGAACAAATTATATTTTCTTTATTGAGGGTTTTAATTGCATCATTCTAATCTTTGGAATATTCATGTTCATTAAATCTTATATTCTATATTGGATACAAACCTTCACTGTGAACTTGGCCAACGTTTTCTAGTAGTTCTGAAATAGCTATATGTCTTTTCTTCTTTGGGTTCAGTTTCCAGTACATGACTAAGGCAGCTTTTCTCACAGCTCTTTCCAAATCAGTCTCTGACAATAATCTCTTCACTTCTTGCTCATTCTCTGAAGTGATGCCTCAAGAAAGGGGGGAAATAGATTAGGTACAGTTACCCCATTTTTAGGGATGGGGGAAGAGCTGACAGCCATTCATAATTAGTTATTACAAGAGAAATACGAAAACTGAAGTGAAACTGACAGATTCGTCCATCCCTATAGGTAGCCAGCATCATCCCCACCCCCATTCTTGGGCCATTTAAAAATACTGTTAAATATTTTCTTCCTATTTGTTAAGACTGAGCACTCTCCTGCATACTACCCATATAGCCTCTAAAGATATCCACAAAATTACCCATTCTAGGAAAACACATAAAGGCTATTCCTCATTTCCTCTTTTCCCAGTAGTTAGTGGCTATGCATTTCCCCTTGTAGTACTTGTCTCCTGGTTTACCCTTTGGTTCCAACTACTGGCTTGTCCCATGACTACTGGTGCCTGGCTTAATTCAGACTATCATCTATGTCCCATCTCTGAGAGTGCAATTAGTGAATGTTTTGTCTGTTCAGGTAGATGGTCTTCAACCACTTCTAGAAGGCGATGTGTTATCCTAAAAGGATCAGGTACACAGATTTGGTAGCTCATAGATCTATCATTGTTGCCGGAGGCTCAGTGGCACAGAATGTGTTTTTGTTTTTTTGTCAGCTAAGGTTAATACCTGCAACCTCTCTTGGACAGAGGTAGCCTAGCCTCAGTTAGCCATACTCTGGTAACTTCTAGACTGGAGTACAGCAACACACTCTACTGGGCTACCTTTGAAAACAGCCCATAAACTCGTTAGTTCAGAATGCAGCTGCAAGACTTGCTAACATGGACCATGAGATAGGATCACATCACATCTATTTTGAAGTAATTTCACTGCTTCCCTGCTAGCTTCTGGACTCAGTCCAAAGTGCAGGTGCCTATCTGTAAAGCCTACAGAACTTAAGACCCAGGTATTTGCAGGACCATCTTCTGTCATTAATCTGTCCATGTGCTGAGATATCCATCTGAGGCCCTCCTCTGGCTTACTCCACCATCACAAATAACATGGGTGTCAACAAGGGAGAGCACTTTTTAGTGGTGGCAACCCTCAGTGGAATATCTTCCCCTAGAAGTCTCATTTGGTTCAACTTTGCTATTTTGGGCACTAGGCACTATTTTAAGTTAGTGTAAATATTTTATTCATTGGAGTTTTTATTCGGTGTTATTTCTTTATTGACTTACTTGTTTTGTTATTTTGGGGATTTAAAAAAAACATTTTTGGTAAGCTGTCCTGTGAATGTTGACTGGCCATTGAAAGGCAGGATATACATTTTAGAAGTATATAATAATCTTGAGTTTTTCTAATATGCTTTTCCTTTAAGAGCCTGTTCAATGTCAGTCTCTATAAAACTACAGCATAGATAGAAATGATTAAAGAACATCAGGGATCAATACCTCTTCTTTCTGCTAAACATGTCCACAGCAGTTTAAGAGCTTCCCTTTGCCCTTGCTTGGCAGCAAGGATCAACCACTCAACCCCACTGCAACTATTGAGTTCCTCGTCCTGGTCTTCTGCTAGGTTCAAGTAGTGTTTTCCAACCTATACAATACAATAACAAGATTATTTTTCTATTTAGATAGCTTGCAACTTCAGTTCTATATCCAACTTCAGTTCTATATCCAACAAGGGTTCTACTTATGAACAGCCATGCTAGCCATATTTGACAGCACAGTGTATATTTAAAAGAAAAATACCAGGGGTCTGTTATTAAAAACCTGAACAAAACCAATGCAAACAGGCTCACATCCACACCTCTCAACTTCCTTTGTTGAGCAAGAATAAGCACATATTCCTCCCTAAGCAGATGTATTGCTCTAACTGGAGGACATTCACCCTAATTCAAACAAGGAGTTTGTACATTCGGTGCCATTTTTGCCCAAAAGGAACAAAGATCAAATGTCATACCTGTTGAGGGAATATTTCAGATGTGATCATACCAACAGCTAAAATGATTATTCATGATTGATTGATTGTAACCTAATTTTAGTCCTCCATATTATATTGCTAAGGATTTCATTCCTCTATTTCATGATAGATGGAACTGTCTGTTGAAGCGAAACTAAGAGATGCGACAGTTGCTTAAAAACAGAGAAGTTAGAGAGTATATTTGCCTTCGGCTGAAACTGTAGCAGGCATCCTGTCTATAAGAAGTTTCACTTTATCATGTGCTACATCCAACTGTCTTGCTTTATGTGTATTCCATCAATCAGCAATTTTATACTCGTGTAATCGACAGAAAATACATCTTGTCAGCCTTTTTGATTGTGTCTGAAAGTAACCTTTGATTAGGCCAGCCCTAATGCCCTCCCCCTTAGAAATGCAAAGTGTGCTTAATCTTGACATGTATAAAACCATGTGCTGTGTTTCAGCATGTCAGTCAGAACTTCCTGTTCTGGCTCCAACGGCCGTTGATTCAATGAAAGCCTTCTTCTTTGGACTGATTCGTACGTGAGTATTCTTTGGTCTCCCCTGCAAACCTGGTTAAGTTGCTTGCGTAACTCTAACTCCATTGAGTTAGTGAGTGGGTGGTCACCAATCTTGGGGTGGGGAGAGACCCCCCCTTCCTAGGGTTACCCCTAGACTACATTTAGGCCAGCTATTGTATCAAAGCATAGAAGGGAATTAGAAAGAAGATCTTTCTCATAAGGGATCTAACTCTTTAACAATTAAGTGACCCCTTTCTCATAAGAGGGAGTCACTAGACCACCCAGGAGGGCTCAGTACCACACTTTGATAAAGTATAAGCACACAGTACTGGAAATATATATTAGTTTTAGACCCTGTACTAGCTCCAAGTTTTAGGGGACCCTCAAGCAAAATGCCCTCACCTCTGCATCACTATCACCTGCTCACTCTCCTTCTGGCGCACAGAGAGAAGAGGACATTACTTCTGCACCTCCTCATCACGGCAGTGCCTTAAAAGAACAATAGCTGCAAACAAGCTTGAAAAATGTATGAATGTTGAAGGGATGCCCCTCCAAGCTGCCACAAGTATTTCTGAATTCCCTCCAAATGGCAAACTTCTGCAGAAAAAATATAAGCTCATGCAAATTCAGCCTAACCCTATTTATAATCCTATAAAGTTACATCTACAGCATAAGTTACTAAAGGGTCTCTAACACAGCTTATAAAAAGCTAAAAGGAAAGTGACAAGGCTTATACATTACCTCTAGCTGTGCTTTAGGTTCCCCAGCTTTTGCTTGTTCCATCAGGTCTTCAAGGAGCACCTCTAGTTCCTCCATTACAGCCTCTACAAAATTCAGTCAAAAGAGACTTGAGCTTTACTAACAGTCTGGTATGCAAAGGAACTTTGTGGCAGCACAATCTACAAACGTTAGACACTTGTGCACTTAGTGAGTCACATCCCCATTAATACCCAAGTGTTCTGCCAAAGTAGTAACTTTCAGGAGTGCATGTCAAGTGCCCTGACTCTTTTGCCATATTTTGATGTGTTGTTGATATTATTTGCTTTACTATACAGGAATTTAAGTGAGTTACAATCACACCCAATTCCTCTCTAGGATAGGAAGTGTTTTTGCTCGCTTGCTCTCTGTGGTGTGGGTGTAAAACCACTATACTTCACAAATAATACTATCATTCAGCTTGTTTAGGGTTAATCTCTCTTCTCTACCTCCTCCAGAAGTTGATTGATCTTAAATAGATCCTCCAAATAAGATCAATCAACTTCTGGAGGAGGTAGAGAAGAGAGATTAACCCTAAACAAGCTGAAACTGGGCCTTTTAAAGAGCTCTGACTCATGCAAATATATGGCCTATCTTCAAAACATATGCATACTTTAAAAGGTCACCTTCTTACTTCTTTGAAGAGCTGATTTCACTAGGTCAGTTTTCAAATATTTTTGAAAGTTTTCCATACTAGATCAGAAGCCCCCAAAGCTGCCCTTACAGCTATCCACCTTAGTTCTTCAATTGCTCAGGCCCACACAAAGTTCACTACTACATACAAGGATTCACTACAGAAAAGCTATTCAAAGACATATAAAGACGGTCAACTAACAACTTCTGATTTCAGCCTTCAGGGCAAGCGCAGCAACCCAGAGCTAGAAATGAGATCATATATGGATCCAAAGGGACACTGCAAAGGCAAGGCGGAATGGAAGGAAGTTAAACAGCAACAACAAGCCGCCTTCAAAATGCATTCGGAAAGCTTTTATCAGGCAACGACTACGGGTGGATGCGAAAAGCAGGCAAGCAGCGGCTGTTTTCTCTGAAGTGCTATAATGTCAGAATAATCGTTCTAAACATCTTTTTTTTTAAAAAAAAGGTAACTTGCTGGTGCTGAAGTTCTCTGCGTACTTACGCGTAAGACTCATTAAACTCACTGGGGCCTATTTCTGCATAAAACAAGTTTAGGGTAACACAGACATCCAATGCACAGTTTTTTGAATTCTATGGAATGCCTTGCGACTGAACAGGCAAAGGTTCGTACTGCAAGTTTCACACTCCTGTGCATTTACTCCGAAGTAATCCCTTCGGAGCAACGACGCATAGCGGCAGGCCGCGCAAGGTCCCAGGGAAGCAGCGGCTTTCCGTTTCTCTCCGCGCAGTAGTTTTGGAGGCCCCACTGGAAAAACAGCTGCCGCCAGCTAGGAAGTGAATGTGCAATTCTTCCGCCAAAGACTCTTCTCAGGAGCAGCATGAAAACGGCGCCGGGAAAGGCGGTGGCGGGAGAGGTCAGCGGACAATCATCGGACTCATGCAGTTCTCGGCTCTCCACTACAACGGTCGCACGGGGGAAGCCAAGGGCACCCGCAGGGGAGGACAAAGGAAATGCCGCCCGTCAACGAGCAGCAGCCGCCGCCGCCACCCTAAGCCTGAGCCGCACTTCACCTGAATCTTCCGCCGCCACCACCAGCAGCACAGCCGCAGCAGCAACGCGCAGCAGAGAAGCTGGGACGGGCCTCGTACGCCTTCCCTGTCAAGCTCGGCTTCCTCCGTCTCCCGACACGTGAAGACGAAGGGCCGCCTGTGCGGGGGAGGAGCTCCAAGGTCAGCTGCTTCCTGCCCGTCCCTTCCGCCTCATCTAGCCGTCGCAGCAGGCTCTTGGGCAGCGCCAGAGCGAACCCGCGGGAAGGCTTCCTGCCTTCGTCGTCTAAGGAGAGAGGATTCCATCCCAAAGGTCCTTCCTGCCGAAGCTTCTCTGGCGCAATCGCCCGGCCTCATTCACAACATGTTAGGGGGCTCCAGACACCTACTGAAAACCCCACCCCCAGGACAAATAGGTCCAAACTGAGCAATCAAGAGACACTGTGCCCTTGTTCTGTCTTTCTTCCTGAAAGGGTCCCCCCCCCCCGGAAGAAAAATGATTGGAAACATTATGGGGAAAATATGGAAGGGCTAGAAATTGAAGACACATCACCTGGACACACACACACACACACACACACACACAGTTAAAAGTTCGATGAACAAGGCAGCGTGGGCTGCACAATAGAAGCCATGGGTGGAAGCACCCATAGCAGGGGGCTGGGAGAGAAGGAGCTGACCTGGTGCTTGAGTGGGGGTGGAAGAAGAAGAAGAAGGCAGCAATGTCCTGGATGAAAGCAAACGCAAGACGAGGGGACAGCACCAGGGAGAGGCGTCATGAGTTAGGAAGAAAGACGGCAAGATGCTCAAGGACCCCCCCCCCCCCAATACATGGATTTTATACAGTGTCCAACTTAACAAGTTTTACAGCTTTCTACTGTATCATTGCTTGGTCATCTGAATACAGATATAACATGTTTGCTATGTATTCTAATGCATGGTAAAGGGTTGGGTTTTTTTTTTTTCAAGTGGAAAGGCTTCCCCATATTTTTCATATGTTTGGATGGTCATTGGTATTGGTGATCCCTCACTGGCTTTCTAAGTATCTTGATCCCTTTTTTCTGTGTGTACTACACTAAGAGTGCAATCCTATGCATGCTCAGACAGAAAAAAGGCTACAATTCCAGGTATTCCTCAGCAAGCCATGGGAGTGCACAATTTTTTTTCTCCCATTGTAGGCATTTTTCTGTCTAAACATAGGATTGTACCCTTAGTTGGAATCTTGCTTTGACTAATGAGTTTCCAGATCAGGCACTGCTCACATACGCTTTCTATGATGCAAGGTTTTGGACAAGCGGAAAAGAAAGACAAACCATCCTTCCCAACAGTGACTGGCAACATCTGTTAGCTTGCCAATATATTAGTCCAAAGGAGGTTAGCCCTCTCCAAAGTTGCCCTATACTGGGAAGAAGGAGGTGTATGAAGCTGGTTCCTCATAGGATTTGGTTTCCAGATCCCTCACCATCTTGGTTGTGCTTCGCTGGATGTACTCCAACTTGTCAATGTCCTTAAAATGGACACAGTACACCACGTGTGACATGACTAATGCAGAATAAAGAACTATTGCTTCCCATGATCTGTACAATATACTTCTGTTAATGTAGTGCAAGATTTATTAGTTTTCTTAGTTGCCGCATCGAATTCCTGGCTCATATTCAGCTTGTGATCCACTAAGGGTGCAATAAATAGGACCTATTGATTGCAACCTTTCTGCTTGGAAGCCTCAAACTTGGAGGCTTCCGAGATTGGCTTCCATGCCAACTTGAGTCCAGCAGGGCAGGAGGAGTGGCAGAGATGATCTTCTTCCTCTGTGCTTTAATATGGATAGTATGCTTTAATGTGGATTGCTCCGTTGAGCAGGGGGTGGACTCGATGTCCTTATAGGGCCTTTCCATTTGTACTATTCTGTGATTCTTTGGCGAATTTTGCTAGGCGGGTATTTTAGCCTATCTAGCAAAGATACTTTGGAGGGGGACGGGAAGAGGATAAGGATACCTCATATCTTTGCTTCTCTGATCTTCTCTCCTTTCTTCCTCCTCCAGGGTCACTTTTCCAAAGGGAGGGGGAGTATGGGCGGATCTCCTTCTGAAGTTGGAACACTGTTTTCAACCTTGGAATGTTTTCTCTGAGCAATCCTATGGTCCCCCCCTCCGCTCCAATTGGGGACTTTAAGGTGGCCCCAGAAAGCCATTTTCCTGCCCCCCCACTAGGTCACCCTACTCAGTTCTTGCACAGGCTGCATTTCCATCCCTAGATATTTACTCAAAAGTAAGAGCCATTGAATTTCCTTGGTTCTTGAAAAGCAACACACTTGCTTTTAGATTTGCCAGTCTCAGCATTCTATGTGTACTATGAATGCCTGCTCTGTCTGTCCCTATAGTTTCCTGCAAGGTCCAGCCAGGAGAAGCTAGTAAATTAAACCCAGGGGTGGAGGGTGGGATTCCCTCAAGTTCATCTGACAGCAGGTGCTATAGAACATGGACCTTCCAGGAGTGTAGAGGCTGGATTTCTGGCAGACCCAGCCAGGCAACTTTATGGCCTGTTAGTCCCTCCATTTGGTAGCCCGCAGAGCACCTGCCTCATAAGGCAAATGGCCACATGAGAACTGTTATTATGGCCTGCTACTTTGTTTGTCTTTAGTAGTCTGTGGTCCAGATCTCTTCAGAAGGGGGAATAGTGTTTTGTGGTTGGGGTCAGTCTAAATTATCTCCAGGGGTCCCTTACTCAGTGCCTCTGATAGCAAAGAGATTGAGGATTATCCCCAACTCTGTTACTCTTGAAGTTACTAGGCCTGTTGGAAATAGATTTTATAACATAAGCATGAAAACAGTGAATACCCCTTTTAACTTGTTAAACCAATGAAAACATGCCACACAAGAAGTCTTAAGATATGAATGGTTTATAAAGAAAAGTAAATGCAAAAGAACATCAGATGCAGAAGTGAAATCTGAAACATTACTATTAGTAGTAGTAGTAGTATCCTGCCTTTTGCCCAATGTTGGGCCTCAGGGCAGCCTTACAAAACTAAAACATATACAGCTAAAACCTATAAATAGGAATATACAAAAGTTAAAAATATAATTAAATACTTTTCAATATTAAAGCGTTTAAAACATTTAAAATACATAACAATTTAAAAGTCAAAGGTATAGACAGAGGTCCAGATTATTTGCCAAAGGCCTGCTGGAACAAAAAAGGGGTTGTCTGCCTCCAAAAACACATCAAGGAGGGAGCCAGTGTAGACTGCAAGGATTAGAAAGAAAATGCATGTGTACACTGTGCAAAATACACGACAGCTCAACTGTTTCTAAACCTTATTAAAAAAACCAGGGTGACTAGGCCGAAACCAACGTTGTAGGCCCAGAAGCACTTTGAAAGGTTTCAACATTGTACTTAAAACTTTTCACCGGCCCAAACTAATTAAATGAAGTGTTTGAAGCTTTCAACTTTATAGCAGCATGGACCAAACTCTTAGAAAAGAGGGAAGGAGCACACTGTGTGTGTTTGGGGTGGGGATGGATAGAAAGGGATGTATAGCCACCTATTCTCAGGAGAGATCTGAAGATCAGATTACCATGGATCCAGAGGAACCACACCCTGCTTCACCAGGGAGCAAAAGAGCAAACTGGCCTTATGAAGATAACCCAAAATACTCTCAGAGCCAAAGGAATGCATGTTCCAGAAGAGAAAAAAGAAACTCTACTTCTTCACTCAAAAGGTCTGTGCTAGAGGCAGCGGCCATTTCACCCACCCACCCCACATTCTAAGGCAGGAGGGAGGGGGGAGAGCGACGCTACTGAGTGTGCCTCGCGCTATGAGGGAAGCATTGACTTGAATAAGAGGTTAAAATATTCCTTAAAAATCAACTGAAGGGAATTTTAAAAAACGAAAAGCTTTCCACCAACTACAGTGAAGGAGGAAGAAGACCCCACCACTGGATTAATTAATAAGGCTCTAGAAATTATGCAAATTGTAAGCACAAAACTCGCAACCCAGAAGTAATTTTACAAAAGCAGGGAGACAGGTTTGTATTCCTTTTCTACCTTAAACTGCTCTACTTCCCTCAATCTTTCACCAATCTTCTTGAAATTTTCAGGTAATGTAAAACAAACATTTCTTTCTGGCACCTGTAAATTTTCGATTTTATGGCTGTTAGAATGACCCCCCCCCCCCCAATTATCACTTTAACATGGCAGAATGTGCTTTTTACTGACGGCCCTTAACAATGGAGGCACGGCTGTGCCTCCATTAATACATTCTTAAAATATCAACAAAGGCTTAAAATTTGACTGGGTAGGCCTGCCGGAAGAGATCAGTCTTTACTTCTTTATACTCTGCTCCAAAAATCCCCCTCGGATTGATTTCAGAATAATTGGTCTTTAGTTCCCAAGTTCCTCCTTTTTGAAGATAGGGACAACATTATCCTTCCTCCAGTTATCCGACGCTTCACCCGTCTTCCGTGATTTCATAAAGGTAATAAGACAGTGGTTCTGAGAGTTCTTCTGCCAGCTCTTTTATTAATTACTCTAGGATGCAGTTCATAGGGCCCTGGAGATTTGAACTCAATCAAAGAAATTAGGAGTCCCTTGACCATTTGTTTATCAATCTCAAACTGGAATCCTGCCCCTTCAGCAAGTACTTCATTTTTGCCAGGGGGGTCATAGACCCTCTTTAGAGAGAAGATTGAGCCAAAGTAGGAATTGAGCACTTTGGCCTTTTCTTTGTCCTCTGTTATCAATTTGCCATCGTCATTAAGCAGTTGAACTGCCATTTCTTTCCACTGTTTGTTACTATTCACGTATCTCAAGAAAGCCTTTTTACTGCTTTTAGCATCCCTTGCTAGTCTCAGTTCATTCTCAGCTTTAGCCTTTCTGATGTCATTTCAGCACTTCTGTGCTACCTGACTGTACACTTCTTTTGTAGCCTGCCCTTCCTTCCACTTTCTGCATATATCCTTCTTTGTTTTCATGTCATCTCTAAGCTTTTTGTGGAGCCACATTGGTTTCTTCTGTTGTCTTCTATCTTTTTTCCTTATTGGAATTGTTTGTAATTGTGCCTTTAAAAATTCATTTTTAAAAAAAACTCCCACCCATCTTGGACTCCTTTTCTCATTAAGGTCCCTTGCCATGGGACCTTACTTATCATAGTTCTGAATTCATTAAAATTGGCTTTCCTTAAATCCAGGGTATGTGTATGGCTACACTCAGCTTTTGCTTCCTTTAAAATCAAGAAGTAAAGTATGATATGGTCACTTTCCCCCAGAGTTCCTGTAACTGCCATTTTAACCATTAAGCCATCCCAATTGATCAGTATAAAGTCAAGGATAACTGATCCTCTAGTTCCTTCCTCTGCTTTCTGTAGAAGAAAGTTGTCAGCCACACACGTCAGGATTTTTTTTGAGGAGCCACTTTTGGCAGAATTTGTCTCTCAGCAGATACCGGGCTAACTGAAGTCCCCCATTACTATTACCTTCTCCTGCCTTGAAACACTGGCAGTGTGCTTTTCAAAAGATTTATCCTCTTCTTCTCCTTGATTGGGTGTGTGGTTGCACTGTCATTACCACTGCCACCAATGGCCACCAAAGGGGTAGTCCTCAGCTCGTGATGACACCTCCAGTAGCCTGGACCCAGAGCGACGACCCCAGGCCTACAGCCACACACAGCGCCCCATGACCAGAGCCCCCACGCAGAAGGTTAGTGGAATGCAACAAGCCATGCCCACGATAATTGCCATGGCCAATCCCTCCATGAGTCTGTCTGTGCTATCCCAGTGATCAACCACAGCATTCAAGTCCCTTCTGACCTTCACCAGCCACCATCTCATCCAGCACCAGCAGTCCAACCATTTTCCAGAACTTCTTTCAAGGAGATCCTCTGGCTGGGGCTGTCTACCCACAGCCCATCTTCCCAGAGTCTATGGCTGGCCCATTGCAAACACAGCTCCTCTCCAAAGATGACCTCATCCACTACCCAGGGCCTCGGCCGTGGCCACAGCGCACCGGACAGGTGGCCTCAGAACAGCAATCTGCACACAGAGCTGGAAGCCCGCCCTGAGATGGTCCCTTTTGCCCCTGAATTGGGGCACAGGTCAGTGAGGAAGACGAGCAACAGAGAAAAGGGCACACACTTCTTGACCTCGAATGGCACCTACTGGAGTCCATTGCATACTCTGAGACACTAGCCCTTGATCTGGGAGACCAAATGGATCACATTGTCATCATGGAGGTGTCTCAGGTGGCATCCACTGAGCTGTCCTATGGTGAGCTCCCCTGCATCTTTACTCAGCCCAGTGATGAAACCTATCTGAAATTCACAGGGATGGAAAGAGAGAAGTTTGATGATGGAGGTGTAAGTCAAGAGGCATCAGAGGAGCTGGAGGAAATGGCTGAGCCACAGTCCCTCAAAGAGGAGCCACCAGCACCACCAGCCACTGAGGAGCAACCAGCCCCACCTTGGGATGATCACCCTTTTGACTAATGCCCAGAGGTGTGCCCAATTGTGCAACAAGTGCAAAGTGGACAGACTGCAGGTGGTGAAGGACTTGGTCACGGCCATGGAGGTTGCCAGGAAAAAATTACATGCTCTATTCAAGCACATGGTGGTGGTGGTGGTGGAGGAGGAGGAAGAGGAGGAGGAGAGCAGATGGGCAAAGGCGTGCATACTGACAATCTGGTTGATGTGCATGACCACCCAAGACCATGTGTCCAGGCACACAGAGACTCTGAAGAGTCTATGTGCACAGGCCTGTGTGAGGATGGAGACTCCACCCCCTTACTGGACTCCTCCAACATCCCTACTAACACATGGTATTCTTTTGGGCATGTTTTTTTTAAAAAAAATAAAATAAAGGGGTCATTCCGGCCTGTTCCATTCCGTTCTGGCGTTAACACCGTCCCATTTTCTTGCCCCTTTCTCTGGGTTATCACTTTTCTTGCTCCCCCTTTCAAGGACATCTCTCTGTTCTCCCCTATGCACATTCCTGACCCCCCTCGCCAAGCACCTTCCCGAGCCCTTGCCCAGGATCCTCCGTTCTGCTACTTATCTCTGTGAACATTTCAGAAATGACAAGGAAGCAGGAATTTGACAGACTAGGAAACTACTCCCAATCCGCCAGCTCCCTGATTAGGGCTTTATTGTTCCTGAGGTGAATGTAGAGGTAGGAAGAGGGTGGGGGAATCCCAGGCAATGGCTGGGGAAGGGTTTGGGGAGGGTGAGGTACATGCACAGGGAGAGTGCAAAGGGATCTGGTGGGTACTGTCAAGTGTCTTGCCAGGCATTGATGTCCCAGTGGGTGCCATGTTGCTGACATGGCCCTCGATAGTGCTATGAAATCATTCCCTTGCTGGTGTATGAGATTACCAGGTAACTGTTGTTATGCTGGCTTTCATTGGGCTTTGTGTTAATTGTCATGGGATGTTTGAGAATGGCACAGCGCTTCCAGTTAGCTCAGATTTCTAAGAGCACCACTGAGGGTAAGGCTCTTTGTATACAGAGCATTGTGTACAGAGCTTTCTGCATTCTAAGAAATGCAATTGCACAGCTAAGCATCATGTTTTTCCTCTGATAGCCATTAACTTTTTCCAACTTTACATGTATTTATTTACGAATTGTACTTTGCAAGTATTTAAAGTTTATGAACTATTCCTAGCTTTATCATGGAGTGATGGAATTAATTGGAGATCTTTTGGGTCTGTTTGCTGCTTGGCAAAGTTATTGTGATGTATTGCTGACTACAAACAGAAAGTGTTCAGTGCTGCAGCTTTACGATGGAATATATATTTCTTGTGTTGTATTTCTCGTTTTTCATCTGCCTGTGTGCTCTCGTGTGCCTATATTTTTCTGGCTGTCAAGAAATGACTTATAAGCATGAAGGTAAGCAGCTCTTAAGTTATTTGTTCATATTGTTCAGTTTGGTTTGTGTCCCACCCACAGCTAGTTACAGTTTGGTTAATGAAGTAAAAAGAAGATATATTTTCTACACAGTTAGCTCCTGGCTCTTATTTAAGATGTAAAGCCGTGGTGTAACTGAGAAAACATTCTAAACTTCTTTGATGGCTCTCAGTAATTAACCATGGACCTTTTGCTGGAATAGATTAATTATAGTTTGGAGATGTTTATAAAAGGTCTGCTGTTGTTTGAAAAGGGAATATAAACTAGGACACAGTAATAATTGTTATTATTTACTATTTATGAAATATAGAGATGATAAGGGATGACACAAAAATACCAAAGCTGTCAGAAGACATTTAAAGACAAAACAGACAAACAAAACAGTGGAAAGGAGCGCAGGAAGTCGTATTGTGTCAGTTTCTGACATGTCTTTGTGGATGAGTCATGTTAATGAAATTGAGCTGTATATTCAGCCAGTTATTCTTGTTGCTGTTGTTGAGCTGGTTTTGGCACCTGTTAGCTGGAAGGTTGAGAGAGATAATTGTGTTAGTCTGTTGAAGATCTAACAAAAGACCCTCATGGCCCTTTAAATTTCTTGTGGCATAAGCTTTAATGAATCACAATAAACATGTTCATTTTTACATCAAAGAACCAAAGAAGAGCCCTGAGGCTAGATCCGTCCAAGGGTCCATCTAGTCCAGCATTCTGTTCACACAGTGGCCAACCAGCTGTCTACCAGGAAGCCACAAGCAGGACATGATTGCCCCTGCACCCTTTCACTCCATGTTCCTAAGCAACATAGCCATCAGGACTAGTAGCCATTGATCGCCTTCTCCTCCAGGAATTTATTTAGTCCCCATTTAAAGCCATCCAAATTAGTGATCATCACTACATCTTGTGGTATCAAATTCCATAGTTTAAATATGCGCTGTGTGAAGTCATATTTCCATTTATCTGTCCTGAATCTCCCACCATTCAGCTTCATGAGATTATTCAGAGGTCTAGCATTTTGAGAGAGGGTGAGAAATGTAAACTTATTCACATTCTCCACACCATACGTAATTTTATACATCTCTATCATGTCCCCTTACACTCCTTTTTTCCCAAGCTAAACAACCCAAGCTGTTGTAATCTTCCCTCAAAGGGGAGATGTGCCAGCCCATTGATAATTTCAGTTGCCCTTTTCTGCACTTTTTCCAGTTCTACAATATCTTTGTTTAACTATGGTGATGAGAACTGTACATAGTATTCCAAGTGTGACTGCATTATAGATTTGTATAAAGGCAGTATGATATTGACAGTTTTATACTCAATTCCCTTTCCAATATTGCCAAACATGGAGCTTACCTGTTTTACAGCAGCCGCACACTGGGCTGACATTTTCATCGAGCTGTCCACCACAACCCCACAATTTCTTTCTTGATCAGTCACTGCTAGCTCAGATCCTATCAGGTTATACCTGAAATCGGGATTTTTTTATCCCAACATGCATCACTTTACACTTGCTTACATTGAACCACATTTGCCATTTGGATACCCATTCTCCCAGTTTGGAGAGATCTTTCTGAAACTCCTCACAATCCCTTTTTGTTTTAATCACCTTGTTTTAATCACCTTAAATAATTTGCTGTCACCGGCAAACTTGGCCACTGCTAACTCTTAATTCAGATAATTGATGTATAGGTTGAAAAGCAAATCAGTGGGACCCCACTATTTACTTTCCTTCATTGGGATAATTTACTGTTTATTCCTACTCTCTGCTTTCTGCTCTTTAACCAGTTACTGATCTGTAAAAGGACCTCTCCTCTTATTCCATGACTGCTAAGTTTGCTCAGGAGTCTTTGGGGAGGGACTATTTTACTTGGCTTCCAAAAGGCTTTTGAAAATGTCTACTGGATCACCCTTGTCTACATGTTTATTGACACTAAGGAATGAAGAACTTGTGGGGTGCCCACCACATGAGTCTGCTGAGTGCTGCTCAGCCAGCCATACTCCGGGAGCTGGGCCAGCTGAATGCTTGGTGATGTGCACTTTCCGGAGGCCCCAGAAAGTACGCTTTGCCTCCCTCCCCTCGCACCAATTGTGGCCTTAAAGGCCCTTTTGAATTAAGGCCACGATTTGCGCAAAGGGAGGGAGGCAGAGCATGCTTTTCAAAGGCCCTGGAAAGTGCATTTTTCCTTCCCCTCCCCATGCCAATCATGGCCTAAAGGCCATCTTAATCCAAGAGGGCCTTTAAGGCCAAAATTGCAAGGGGGGGGGGAAGAATGTGATTTCTCCAAGCTGGGGAAATCACATATTTTCCCCCTCCACTCTAATGGCATCTGCTGCCCTGTTAATAGGGCTTTTAAGGCCCCCATCAGCGGGGGTGAGAGAGAAATGTGATTTTCCCAAGGCTGAGGAAACTGCATATTCCCCCCCCCCCCCTCCACTGGGGAAATTTTGAATTTTCTCCCACTGCATTAATGGTGGCTGCCATTAACACAGCATGGGAAAAGTTCAAAGGGTGTGTGCAGGTCAAGGTGGAACTTAATTCTCATGGATCTGCACCCTCCTTTGTTCTGAAGCCAATGATGGGGCAAAAATCCACTGGGCACATCCGTTGGGGTCTGGGAGGGCCTGATGCAGGGGCGTCTGCTGCTGCCCTCACGGGCCCAGACAGATTTTCGCCCCATTGCTAATTGACACTCTCAAAGAATTCTAAAAGGTTAGTGAGACAGGACTTACCTTTGCCAAACCCATGTTGATTCTTTTTCAGCAGGACCTGTCCTTCTGTATGCTTGTTAACTTTGCCTTTAATACTGCTTTCAACCAATTTACCAGGAACAGACATTAAGCTAATTGGCCTGTCATTTCCCAGATCCCCCTTAGATCCCTTTTCATGCAACGTTCATGACAGGTCTCTCCAAGTGATGGCCATTTTCAAGGTTTATGTACTAAACCACAATAGGGGCACTTATCATCTCTAGCCTGGGCATATCTACTTTCAAATTGTGGCTTTTTAGCTCCAAGAACTTGAACTCCAAGAACTTGAACCCCTCGCCATGCACTTTCCCGAGCCCTTGCCGATCCTCCTTTCTTCGTGGTCTCTGTGCATCACACATATGCGCTCTGCGCCTGCGCGGGCCCTCGATTGGAATTTTGTTTTCTACAGCTGAGGTGTTTGGGTGGGAAGCCCTCCCCCATATCGAACTGGGCATGCTCTGGGAGTTCCCACCCAGACCTCAGTTCTCTTTCATCCGCCATTGTGGCAACACCTCGTTGGATTTGCTCCTGAAAGAACTTTGTTTTTGAGGTGTTTTCGTCTTTTCTCCATTTCTTTCTTTTATTTCTTTTCAATTTTTTTCTCGAATGGATGGCCCTTAAGGCCCCATTCCGAAAGTGTACGACTTGTGGGAGTAAACTCCCTCTTTCAGATGGCCATTCGTTGTGCATCATCTGTTTAGGAGAACACCACATTGTGGAAACCTGTGCCCTTTATCAGGGGTTCTCCAGGCAAACAAGGAGACATAGGGTGGATTGCCTCAAGGCTCTTCTTTGGAGTAAAGCACTCCAGTCAGTGGATTCACCGATGGCAGCTCCATCCAAGACGGTACGTGAACCCATACCATCCACCTCTTGACGACTGTTGGTGCTTCCTTCAATGAAGAAGATCGCAAAAAAGAGACCCAAATCGGTCAAGGATCTGCCTAAGGCAAAGAAAAGAGGGGACAAATCAGTAATGGCACCATGTATGGAGCCTCCAATACATACCCTTCCATCTCTTCCACCACCTTCCAGGTTGGGATCTCCGGCCTCTCCAACGGCCGTCGAGACTGAACCAATGTTTGTGGACAACCCGTCTCTGCCGCCACAACAGTTGGTGAGTGATGAGCTGTTATCCCGATCAACGGGACCATCTCTGGATACAACTGTGTCTCCATCAGTATTGAGGTGCTTACCTACATATAAGACCTACTCTGGCCTGCTTGCATTGGCTGCCTGTATGTTTCCGAGCCCGGTTCAAGGTGCTGGTTTTAACCTATAAAGCCTTACACGGCTTGGACCACAATACCTGATGGAACGCCTTTCCCGACATGAACCTAGCCGAACACTACGTTCAACATCTAAGGCCCTCCTCCGAGTGCCTCCTCCGAGGGAAGCTCAAAGGTCGGCAACAAGAGAGAGGGCCTTCTCTGTGGTGGCTCCCCAATTGTGGAACGATCTCCCCGACGAGGCCCGCCTGGCGCCAACATTATTATCTTTTCGGCGCCAGGTCAAGACTTTCCTCTTCTCTCAGGCATTTGGCAATATCTGAGGAGCCTGGGTTTGTTTTGTTTTGTTTTGTTTTTGTAGCTTTTTGAAGTGTTGAAGTGGATTTTAAACGTACAGATTGTGTGTATGTTGTATGTTTTTGCTGTTTTAATTTTTGTATATTGTTTTTAATTGTTTTTAATCCTATGTAAACCGCCCAGAGAGCTCCGGCTATGGAGCGGTATACAAATGTAATAAATAAATAAATAAATAAATACTGCCTTTACCACCGATGCTTCGGTCACCCATACTGACCAGGGTACCGTCAGACTGCGTTGAAGGGGCTACTACCTCTATCTCTGAGGGAGAGGTTCACAAAGCCAGCCCTCTGTGACACCCGTTACCTGCGGCAGGAAGATTGAGTAGAGACTGTCACCCTAACTATGGCTCCTTGAGTTTGGCTCCTATTTGCCACTATTCTCCTCGACGTCGTTTGTCCCCTCGACCTCGAGCTCATTCGCCGAATCGATACACGCCACGGCATTGATCTCATTCACTGAGTCGATATACACCGTGCCGTTGGTCTCGTTCCCCATGCCGATACTCACTGAGGCGTTGGTCTCGTTCACAGGACCATTATCATTGCTCACGTTCCCCGCGGCATGACAATGGACAATCTGGAAGGGAGCATTCATGCTGTCATTCTTATGGTCAATACCGGAGTCCATATTCACAATCCTCATGAGGATCCTGTCATCATTATACTGATCATCGCATTACTCACTCTCAGAGCCATCCTCGTTCTAGAGAACGTGCTACTGTAGAGAGTTCTCAAATACAATCCACTCAAAAGAGTCCTGCTCACCCTCCTGCAGCACCCTTACCCTTGACATCTGGTCTGGAATCTCTCGGTCCTCTCACAAGAAGATTGGTCATTGACAACTAGATGTTGAGAGATATATTATTGGCTTGGATTAAGGAATTGGACCCCCAGGGACTGTGGGTGATGGAGGATATCGAGAGGATCCATAGAGTGGGCTATAAAAAGAAGGGAATACTCCCAAGGGATATAATTGTCAAATTTGCGAATTATTACAAGAAAGAAAAGTTAATGCAAGTAATTAGACTTCTCTATGCTTGGCCTCATGTATCATGAAAATCCCAAAGTGAAAGCTTTGGTTGTCAAAATCTCTGCATGTGTGGGATTACTCTGGACTTACTCTTTAATTTGTCTTGACCATTGGTTTTAATAGGCCTTGAACATGTAGTGTGGAGATTCCAATGAAGGTTTCAAGGTTGGACTAAATCTCTCTCTCTGTGGATTTGTTTAGGCATTTCCCCCCTAGAACTCATGTCTTTGATTGCCTGGGAAGGTTTAACCCAGGAATCATTCAGGTTCCCTTCCCTATATTTGGAAACCCTTGTCATAGATTGCCTAGGATGATTTACACCAGGAAGCTTAAGCCCCTTCTCTGTAGAGATTACAACGAGGAAACCAAGTTGTCTAGATCTCTGTTATAGTTATTAGATGTACATTGTTGTGGACGTGATTATGGAGCCTATAACTAAGTGTCACCAGCTATATGATTTCTATTGATTGTATCCATTAAAGGTTTTGCCATGGGATTTGCTACAATAAAGAAAGCTCACTGATCTGGGCTGTCCTGGGATGGTTGGGCATGGCTTGCTGCCATGAGTAATGGCATCATAATATAATTGCTCCGGTCCTTGACTGCCTTAGCTCTTAAATGTGAGTCAAGTCAGCACATTAAACAAATAATACATGGAAAATTCAATGAGATGAAAGGACAAAAGCAAGTGAAATAAAAATGAAGCTTGGATGCTGCCTTAGAAGCAGAAACCCGAAGCGATTCATCAGTGTCATCAGATCAAAGCAAAAGTGATATGGCATTGGGTAAGATGAAAGGTGGGGAAAGAACAGAAACACAAAATGGCCAGTGAACTTAACATGAGGATATGAAAATGCTTCTAAAAAAATTAAAGAAAGATTTGCAAGTAAATTTGAGTACAGCTCTAGCACCAGTAAATGATACATTGGCAGAAATGATGACAAATAGTAAAGAAATAGAAAAAACAACAGACAGGTAGATAAGTAGGATAGGGCTTTTTTGGTTCTGGAGTCAGACGGACCAAGGAAAAGTCACCTTGCCCCCTCCCCTCTAGCGTTCAAAGGTCTTCAGCATGCTTTTGACATGAGTAATAACTAAGTTTTTTCTCCCTCTATTTTATATTTTTAGGCTAAGAACTGTTAAGCTGTTGTATCCCCTGTCTTGCACCTTTGTTTTGTTGTTTTTATAACAAATTGTTAGGCATCTCTGAGATTCCATATGTGGATGAATGAATAATTTTTTACTCAGGTTTGCATGCTGCTATTGAAAAAACCTTTCCAAAACATTATTATTATTATTATTATTATTATTATTATTATTATAATATTATTATTTTGCCATCCCTATTATCGCTTCAGATAAGGGCCCTGTAAAGAATAGGCTACTCAAATGAATGTTGATTACTGTCATGGTCAGGACTGTTCCCCTTAGTGTGGAGGAAGGAGTTTCAAGCTATCAATCAGAATCAGATTCTGAAGCTGAAGAAACAGGACTAGAAACGTCTCAGCTTACACAGGAAGGGGAGAGGTGATTCTCCCAGGCTCTTCACCCACCAGGGATGAATCTTTGTCAGACCTTAGCAGTGAAAACATTAACAACTCACAGTCTGTGGGAACTCAGGAATCCTCAGAGGGGGAGGGGACTCGATGGCCTTATAAGCCCCTTCCAACTCTACTATTCTATGATTCTATGACTTCAGAGCTGGCTGATCCCAGAGTCCACCACAGGTTTAAATGGTCAGAGCTAAAAATAGGCGAGAGGCAATCAGCTTGGCTAACATCTTGCCAAAGGCTTCTTCAAAGAAATCATCCTTGAAGTGAAAGGGACTCAGGGAAAGGACCTTCTTAGGGTGACCAGATTGCCCGGGGTTTCCCGGTCCTAACCGGGAAAACTGGGGCAATCCGGGCTGAACAGGGGGCAGCGGGGGCAAACAGGGGAAACGATGCCCACGCGGAAGAGGCGGGAGAGGGCCGATTATGGGCTCGTGCCACCGCCTCCACCGCCGCTGGGCTCGTGCAGCTGCCGCCGCCGCCACCACCAGGCTCGTGCAGCTGCTTCCGCCACCGGCGGGCTTGTGCTGCTGGCGCCGGTGCTGCAGGGCTCATTCCAGAGGCCGCGTGGGAGAGGGCCGAATCCGGAAATGATTAAATCGGCCCTCTCCCGCCTCTTCTGTGTGGCCTCTGGCCTCCTCGGGGTTTGTTGCGATGGTGACGAGCCCCGAGGAGCCCGGATGCCTGCGCGGAAGAGGTGGGGGAGGCTGATTACATCACTTCTGGAATCGGCCCTCTTCCACGCAGCCTCTGACATGAGCCCTGCAGCGCTGGTGGCGGCGTCATGAGCCCGTCGTCATCGTCACGAGCCCAGCGGAAGCGGCGTCACGAGCCCGGCGGTGGCAGAGGACCCGGTAGGTCTGGGCTGGGTTTTTTTGGGGGGGGGTGGCTTGGTGTGTGTGTGGGGGAGTTGTTTTGGGTGGGGTGGTGGTGGTGGGACCGGGATTTTGGTTTCCAAAATCTGGTCACCCTACCTTCCTGTTTGTTGAAAGGACAATTGTCTCTCTTAGTTAACTATTACCTATTCGTGAGTACCTTATAAGCTGTGTTGTATAAGGGAGAACTTTGATAGAGACTTTGTTGCTGATCAAGTTGGGGAGGGATATGAAAAAGCTATTTCCCTATCTCTTAGTTTAAGAGAAAGTGGCTAGATGTATATGGGATGGAGGATCATTTGGCATCTGTCTGTAACAAAGATCCTTGGTATTGTTTCAGAGGCATGTTGTGGAGACATTTTTTGGATTTAATGAAAAATCAGTTGATTCAGAAACATCATCTGTAACTTCCTATAATATAGAAAAAATGGAGAGGACTCAAGCAACATCAGACGAAGATTTGGAAGATGTAAGTACCTGTGTATGTAATATGACATATGAAGTAAATGCCTACTCACTACTTTTTAGTTAATTTGCTCTTAATTTCTCCCATTCTTAAAATATAATAATGCTCAGATTTAATACAATCACTTGATTTTTCAAGCCTTGAAAAATCAAGTGATTGATTTTTAGATGTGATTTCTACACAAATCTAGACATCTTCCTCTAAACAGTTGCTTGTTTTTGCCTATCATAGAATCACAGAATAGTAGAGTTGGAAAGGACCTATAAGGCCAACGAGTCCAACACCCTGCTCAATGCAAAAATCCACCTTAAAGCATGCATACTTGGCAGATGGCTGTCCAGCTGCCTCTTGAATGCCTCTAGGGTGGGAGAGCCCACAACCTCCCTAGGTAATTGGTTCCATTGTCGTATTGCTCTAACAGTCAGGAAGTTTTTCCTGATGTCCAGCCGGAATCTGGCTTCCTGTAACTTGAGCCGTGTCCTGCACTCTGGGTTGATCAAGAAGAGATCTTGGCCCTCCTCTGTGTGACAACCTTTCAAGTATTTGAAGAGTGCTCTCATGTCTCCCCTCAATCTTCTCTTTTCCAGGCTAAACATGCCCAGTTCTTTCAGTCTCTCCTCAAAGGGCTTTGTTTCCAAACCCCTGATCATCCTTGTTGCTCTTCTCTGAACCCCCTCCAGATTGTCTGCATCCTTCTTGAAGTGTGGTACCCAGAACTGGACACAATACTCAAGATGGGGCCAAACAAGTGCCGAATAGAGGGGAACCAGTACCTTGCGCGATTTGGAAGCTATACTTCTATTAATGCAGCCCAAAATAGCATTTGCTTTTTTTGCAGGCAGATCACACTGTTGGCTCATATTCAGCTTGTGATCTACAACAATTCTAAGATCCTTCTCGCTTGTCGTATTGCTGAGCCAAGTATTCCCCATATTTTAACTGTGCATTTGGTTTCTTTTCCATCATAGAGATCGAGGCCCGATGGAGGGATGCTTGACTGCTGCTTCCTCTTTGTCTGATGGCCTCAGTAGTGACAGTTGACAGCAGGAGGGGAGGGGGCTCTCAGCTGTAACTGGAGGGATGCCTGACTGCTGTTTCCTCTTCCTCTGATAGAGGCAGGCTTGTTTGTTATATATGAGCTAAGCAGTTCCCCATTAGAGTTTGCATACTGCATATCTCCAAAAATGTCATTTCCCAATGTCATTACAGTGTACATTTTTTTTTATTCTTGTGTGACCAATAAACTAATGGCCCCTTGGAACAGAATCAGTGTGTGTGCACCATTGGAACAAATCTCCAAAGAAGCAGTACTGCAAAGGCTAGACATTCCCTTCTATGATAGTATCTTGTAACAGGCATAGGCTGGAGAAGACACTCATCAACACAACATTCTCCTCCAGTCACTTGTTCACAAACACTGTTCATCCAAGGCCAGGGACCATGCATTACACTTGCTGACCAATGCTGGTTCTTCTCTCTGTCAGTTTGCTCTCCACGGACAGTTCATCAACAGGTGTAGGTACAGAGGACAGCACCTTCCACATGCCTCGTTCCCAGCAGACCACAAGGGAGGACCACAGCATGGACAGCCATAGTGGCACTTCCACTGTTTCTTCATGGGGCTGCAAACCCGTTTATCCTAGACAGGCTCCTGAATGCTTGCAACTCTGTGACAGTCAGTGAAGTAACAGTGACTTCTCCAAAATGAGGAAACTGGTAGAAAGAGGAATTCAAGGGAGTTCAATCTGTTCAAAATGCTGACTTCTGGTGATGATGGTAATGTGATCAGATGCAGCTGGTGCCTCTTCTGATTTTCAGCTTTTAAAATCCTGATTATTACTTAAAAGTGTCGTGGTATCCTAGTATTTTGCATTACCTTGCTCTAGTTTTGTTTTTATTTATTATTATCTGCGTGCTGTGCTTTTGGGGAGAGTTTGGTCATGGCTACACCAAAAATGAAGAAAGGCTCAGGAATTTCACAAACTGCTCCAGCTAAAGTTTCTAAAGTGGATTCTGAAGGGGAAATTGTTGTTCCCTTGTTGAAAAAATGTCATCTCACCAATCTTAAGTAATTTGAGCAGCTGCAGTTAATCCAAGATTCTATCAAATCTTTCCAGGAATACATGGATTGATGTCCTTCTTAAACTGATGGAGTGAAAAGTTAATATGTTGGGAGGATCAGGTTACAGCTCAGGAGAAAGCTACAGCAGCTTCTTGCAGTATAATATCGATTTGCATTTCTCTTCTGGAAACTTTTTCTCAGAGCACTAATTTGCATGTTCTTGGGCTTCAGAAACAGCCTACACAGGTTCATATGGCCAAGTTTATAGATATGTTCTTGGGTGAGTTCTTGCCATTTCTATCAGATTTTCAGCTTCATATTGTATGAGCTTATCATGTCCCTGGCTCTATGCATGTGTCCAGAGTGGGGCCTAGTTATTGTTCAACTTCTTCAGGCTTCTACTAAAGAATATCTGCTTCCTATAGGCAGGCAAAAAGGATAGCTTCATTGGGGTTCTGGCAATGATAAGATCATGCTTTATCCAGATTACACCAAGGAGGTTTCAAATCAGAGAAGACAATTGACTAAGGTGAGATTTTTGGAAAGACAGATGGAATTATATTATCATATTTGTTATCTTGCAATCTCTTGTGCCTATCAATCACCTGAAGCAGCCAAGTCTTTTCTTACAGGCATTTGCACCATGGATTCTTCAGCCAGTTCCTCAGCTCCATCTTTAGTCACCTAAGAAGTTGAATTTGGCCTTTGGCCAGTCAGCCCTGGGTTATTTACTAACGTTTATACTATTTTATATGATCGCAAGCAGATTTAGGGCACAATCCTATGCCAATGCCTGTAGGCCTCAACACGCTGAACTTGGAGGCTCACGGGCATCCTGTGCAGAGTGGGAGGCATGGCAGAGGCAAACATTGCCCCTGTGTTCCTTCTGCTCTGCAGTTTGGCTAGATGGGCTTTTTCACCAATCTAGCTTGGGCATGTTGGAACAGGAGGGAAGGAGACCAGGGACACCTGGGCATACAGTGTATCCTGGCTAGTCCCACCCCCATCCCTGACTACCAGCATGCCTCCTTTACTCCCTCTCTGAGGTCACTGCCATTACCATTCAATGATCCAACTGATTCTCTAGCTGGAGATCGCAGAAAAGCTGAATAAATCATTTTTGTCTGCCTTCATTGCAGAAGATGTAGGGCAGAAACCTGTACCTGAAGTGATGTTTTGAGGAAGGGAGTCTGAGGAACTGAGACAAATAGTGGTGAAAAGAGATCTTATTGCCAGATTGAAAGCTAACAAACCTGAGTGTTCTTTAAGAAATGGGAAATTGTTGATCTTCTAACAAAAATATGTAGCAAATCCATAAGATCAGCTTCTGAACTGGAGGATTGAAGAATGGCCAATGTAACACCATTATTTTAAAAAGCGATCCAAGGGCGATCTAAGAAAATACAGACCAGTTAGCTTGATTTGTTTCCGGTAAATTGGTGGAAAGCATTATTAAAATTAAAATTATCGAGCATATAGAAGGACAAGTCTTCCTGGGGAAAAACTCCAAAATGACTTACGTAAAGATATGCCCTTTCTCATTAACCTTTTAGAGTTTTTTGAGAGCTTCAATAAACATGTGGACATTGGTAGATATGGATATGGTAGCCATTATTTACTTAAACTAAGACTCTCCTGAGCTAATTTAGCAGTCAAAGGATAAGACAAGACTGGTAGCTACTTGTCATGGCCCCATCTGAGGAATCTTCCTCTGAGGAGGAAGAAGTTCCAGAGGCTGCAGCTTCGCCCGTTCCCCAGGACTTACCAGAGGAGGAGGAGGGACAGGGCAGTTCCTCAGAAAAGCCCCAGGAAAGCCACCCTCTTCCACCCCGACTCCAACGAGGAAGATTCTGGGCCTGAAGAGGTTCGTCCTTTGACTCCTCAGCAGAGGCGGCGTCTGAAGCGTGCATAGCAGATTCGACCAACAAGACGGAGTTTGAGATTACAGAAACACAGCACAGCAGACGCGAGCCTTAAATGAGATTGCTTCAGTAATATGGGACAGCTGAGAAAGGGCAAGTACAGGCTCAGGTGAGGCATAAAAGGCTCAAAGGGGGAGGCAGTGCTTTTGCTGGGAACAACTGACGTAGACGGCTTCTAGCATTCCTGCCTGCTTCCAGCTCATAAATTGTGGATTGACTACCTGGCTTGACTCTGGACTTTGGACCCTGGACTTTCTGAATACCGGGCTTGACCCTTGACTTTGGAAATTGGACTTTTGGATTACCTGGTTTGACCCTGGACTTGTTATCTCTCAGACTGGCCCCTGACTTCATTGGACCCTGAACTGGGGATTCTGGACATTGCAATCTTGCTCCGTAGGTTGGAGGGAGAAGACTGAGCCAAAGTACAAATTGAGCACTTTGACCTTTTCTTTGTCATCTGTTATCAATTTGCCATCCTCATTTCTTTCCTATGTGTCTTTTACTATGCACATACCTAAAGAAAGCTTTTTTGTTGCTTTTAGCATTCTTCTCTGGTCTCAGCTCATTATCAGTTTTAGCCTTCCTGATGCCATTCCTGCACTTCTGTGCTACCTGTCTGTACTCTTCCTGGCCTTCCTTCCACCTCCTATTTGTATCCTTTTTTGTTTTCAAGCTTTTTGTGGAGCCACATTGGTTTCTTCTGTTGTCTTCTATCTTTTTATTCCTTGTTGGGATGGTTTGTAATTGTTCAGAGGAGGGCAACGAGGATGATCAGGGGTCTGGAAGCAAAGCCCTGTGAGGAGAGACTGAAAGAACTGAGCATGTTTAACCTTAAGAAGAGAAGACTGAGGGGAGACATGATAGCACTCTTAAAATACTTGAAAGGTTGTCACACAGAGGAGGGCCAGGATCTCTTCTCGATCAACCCAGAGTGCGGGACATGGAATAATGGGCTGAAGTTACAGGAAGCCAGATTCCAACTGGACATCAGAAAAAACTTCCTGATTGTTAGAGCAATACGAAATGGAACCAGACAACAATTGAACCAATGACCTCGGGAGGTGGTGGGCTCTCCCACACTAGAAGCATTCAAGAGGCAGCTGTACAGCCATCTGTCAGGTGTGCTTTAAGGTAGATTCCTGCATTGAGCAGGGGGTTGCACTCAATGGCTATCCAACTCTACTATTCTATGATTCTATGATTCCTGGCATAGAAGGAAGAATTCCACTAGTTGCAGGTTCCCTCAGCAACAACATCAGGATGAGAGGAGTAATGCCTCATAAAATTATGGCTTCTTTCTCAAAGCCATCTTCTCTGGTAATCCTGAAGATGAATGCTAATGTAACATCTGTGAGTCAGCTGTGGGTGGCAACTCAAAAAGACAAAAATGTGGGCTTGTTTTACTTGCCTTGCCAACCTTCCTCAGCAATGGTGACTTTGCAGCTTCCCAATTAGGAGAGCTGTGATTTCCACACAAGAAGAGAGGTGAGCCAAAGCTGTGTCAATTTGCAAGTTAACTCACTACATCTAAGATGCTTCCAGATGAGGCTTCTATGGTGCCATCACACTTCCTCATTCATAGACTTTTACAGTGGTTCAAGATATCATCATTTTCCACTCATAATGCCCCCCCCCCTTGTGTTATTCCACCATCTCTTCCATCTTTATTTCCCCCTTAGTTCAGATAATCTGTTAAGGAAAAAAAGAAATATTGATGCCTTCTGACTGAAGGAGCCCTTTGACTGGAAGCAACCCCAATACAAACATGCCTTTCTTTCAGCAGGGATAAGTTCAGGAAGTGTTGGCCATTGTGGGTGGGTGGGTATAGGAATGAATTGGCCATCTGAATTACTGGTGAATGAATCAGCTGACTGGATTAATATTTAAATGAGTTTATTATGGAAGAAGGAAGGCAAGGCAAACCCTGGCCAGGGCAAGTCAACATTTCTCCAGTAGGACATCTCTCCAAGGCATAAGAGGAGGCATGAGGGCAGCAACAGGTTTGGGCTTGCCTCACTCTGTGGCAGCCCAATGCTCAGATGTCACCATTGCTGGGAGAAACTGACAAGGAATGGCGAAGCCAAGGCCAACCTAGGGCTCTCTCTGCCTTCTTTTGTATTTCAGAGCTGCTACCCACCTAGGGGCTATGGAGATAGCCTTAGCTGGACAGGAATCTTTCCCCTTATTCCATTGAGCAACGAGAATGCTTTATGCTAAACCTTAATGCTAAAATGTTATCAGCAGGGTCCAGAAGACCGGGACTCTATGCCATAAAATATAATATTACTTCTTTAAGGGAGTTGGTTTGTTTGTTAAAAAGAAATTGATGCCAAAGAAAAATGTCAAGTACAAGTAACACTGTAGTCACTGTAAGTCAGATGTCTGGCAAATAGAAAACAACAGGACCCAGGAGCTGAAAAGAAAACTCACCAGAGAAATTTATATCCGCATTGTGGATAGGCACAACACACTGGAACTGCAAAGGAAGTGGTGCAAAGACAGCCCAGTATAATGACTGCAGAAACACTGGGAATTTGGTTAAGGCATTTCACTGAAAAACTAGGGGGAAATGCACTGTTTCTACATGCAACAGTGGGAGGCCGCCTCTTCATGGTACTACGCAGTGATGCTACACTGGAGAGCGCTACGGCGGCTTATCCTGGCGCCGCCAGAGCTGCCGCATGCGCAGCTACCCAGCGGCAGCTGGAGGGGCTGCAGTGAGCATTGGCTCCCCTATTCTAAAGTAAGTTTTTTTTAATGGGGTGGGGGGAGGACTGCGAAGGCAGCGCAGCGAGCTTATGGCTTGCTCCTCCACCCCCTTCCCTGGCCAGCCAGCTTCGCTCTAAAAAAGTTGGGGTAAATGCCTGATTTTTTTAGTGCGGAGCAAAGCCCCTTTGCCCCTAGATGGCTTTGCCCTGGTGGCAGCATCATGTAACCCAACTGCCACCAGTGTGAAGCCATCTCGACGGAAAGTGTCCATCAAGAGGTACCCGGAGATGGATCTAGGAGCCTTATAGAAGATGCACAATAGAGATCAATTTGGACGATGCCCACCAAAGTCATTCTGTGTGTGACTTACAAGGAACACACATTTAGGCTGCAATCCAGTGCACACTTACCTGGGAGTAATCTACATTGAACATAACCTACTTCTGAGTAAGAGTGTATAGGATTACACGGTTAATTTTTTGTTATTGTGTTATTTGATCCACAAAGGTTGAAACATGATTCGCACAATCCAGTTCCAATACATGCCAGTTAGGCAGCAAACAAAAAGAGACATGCCTGCCTATGTGGCTGGAGTGTTGGATATTCCAATAGTTCTAATAATCAATAGTCTTGGAGATATATAAGAGCACAAGGCATCAACTGGAATTAATCCCAAAAGAAGAGTAAATGCTTTGGGGGTCATTTCTAGTCAGGATCATTGGGTGCATGGGAACTTCCCACCCCCTGTGATCCCACCCCTAGATCTTAGTGGGCAGGGGGTAGAGAGCTAAATCTCCCCATCTCTTCACACTGAGAGCTCCATCAAACAGCATTTTATCACACTCTTGCCATGCCTGGTTTGTGGGTTTGCAGAGCGGTCCTCACATGATGTCGTGCCTGTCCTGCTGACACCCTGCTTCTTCCCCTCCCCTTTTTGTATTTTCTAGAGTGGGAAAAGTCTGGATTTCGCCTCCCCAGCAGATCTCTATTTTATGAACTGGAGATGCACTGCTGTACATTATCAAAGTAAAGGAAAACGGATCCTTCACAAATGCAAACAGGTGGAATTTTGCATTGGTGAAGTATCAGTGAAATGGTTTGAGGGGGGAAATTTTTAAAATCCTAAAAATTCAAGGGATGAACCTTCTTAGGAGCTATCATCTGGCCAAGTTTCATCTCTTGATCTTTAAAAATGAGGGAATTCCCATAGGAGCTCCAATGAGTGATGGGGGAAGGCTGCCACGTCGATCACAATGTCCATCAAGGACAAGAACCAATAAACTGGAGGGGGAGGAGAAGGGGCTGGATGGGATGAGGTGGGGCAGATGCATTAGCAGTGGGAGAGCAAACAAGTGAAAAGGGAGTTCACCGGTATAGCAACGATGGTGAAAGGGACGAGCACTTAGCATGCTAATGAAATGAAGGTTAAAATCGCAGGGGCATGCCAGGAAAAAAAAAGTAGGTGTGATGGAGCCCTGTGATGGGGGATTGTGTGTGCATATGTGTATTTATTCACATGCATGCAGTACCACCCCCACCCACCCCCTGCCAACCTACCACAGGCATCCCTCAGGGCCAAAACATTTGTCCACCCCTCATGTAATAGATATTAAAAATCAGATGCCACCATAAAAAGCTAGTTAACTACTTGTTAATGGCTTGGACGCCATTATGCCTGCACCAACAAACACACAATGGCATAACAAAAAACTGGACTTTGATGAAGAAATTGTCCCATCGGAAAATCTGACAATCTCCTGGAGCTGTGGCTTGTGTGGCTAAGGCAAGTTGAGGCTGGAGATGCAGAGGCTAGACCTCAACAATATAAGCATTTGTCAGTTTAGTAAGAGGTAATGTTGTTTGGTTTAATTTGGATTATGCCTAAAGGATAAGAGTGTGATACTATTCTTACCTGTTTTGAAAATCAGCCTTGGGACAGCAGGATTTTTGTTGTTAAATGAAGGATGGACTTCAACAAAACAGAAGAATAGTTAATTGACTGCATGGAGTCAATTAACTATTGTGGCCTAGGGCACATTGACTGGTTTCCTTTCACAGCCAGCCCTTCATGGAGCAAACCCTTTGTAGACTGTAGCTTCTATCAGAGCTTGATCATTGGCCAAGCCAGTACCAAAGAGGTTATCTTCTAGATATTCATACTGAGCCTTTACACTGTCTCCTCTTCTCTGCCCCAGATAGCCTCCTTGTTAGCAATAACAAGAAGAGGGAAAGCAAAACAGATGGAAATAAATCAACATGTTATACAAGCCTGTGATGAAGTTTCACAGCCTGCTACCTGTGATCATCTGAGAGTCAACTCATAGGATATGTTGAATGTGTAGAATTCTCAGAACTGGACACTAGATGACAGTATTCTGTAAGTCATCGTCATCATCATCAGCATAGCTCAGAGCAGCTCAGATCAGAGCCAATCTAAATTTCCCAGATTGGGATTGGATCTCACATGTTTGTTTAATGTCGCCATAGGGGAGGTGTGGGCGTGCATTTGAAAACTTGCTCCCAGCAGTGGTAGTGGGAAAAGGGCTGTTGGACCTTTCAGCCCATGCCATTGAGCAAATCAGTGTCAAGGCAAATATAAACATATTCTTGCCTTAAAAAAACATTTGTCATAAAAATGAATACCAACAGAATAAAAGAGCAACACCTATATCACAGGACAGACTAGACAGCTTTACAAATTGTTATAATATGACAACACAGCAATAGTAAAACAATTCCTTCTCACTAAAAAAAAATAGCAACAATATGATTTAATAACAAAATATATCACTTTTTCATCAAGCTCACAACATAATATAACGTAAGATGCCAATTATCTTACAGCAGCTAAAGCCTCTCCTACTTTACAAATCAACTCAGGGATGGGCTACTTTACAGGTCTGGGAGCCACTTCCTCCACGTGCCCCTCCCCACACTCCCTGCTGCCACTGCATTGCTGAATTTCAGAATTGCAGCAGCTATGGAACCTTAAAACAGGGGACGGGGTGGGGCAGGGGGCACAAAAGAGGACAGATCCCCTGAGTGCAGCCCACAGGCCATGCATTGCCCATACCTGGACTAGGAGAAGGAGGTTATCAAAACCCAGGCAGGATCTACACTACAGCTATGAAACAATTTATAACATTAGTGACAACTGTTGGGGCTCAGGACACAGAGCTCCAGATACAGTTTTCAAAACCTTTTCAAAGTGTCGTAATGTGCTTAGTGTAGATCTGGCCCTAGACAGTGGATATTGAATTTGTTAACTTAATCTAAATATGTTCAAATGATAGCTAAAACAATCTTGTAAGGATCTTGGAGTTGTAGTTGATCACAAGCTGAATATGAGCTAGAATATGATAGCACTTTTGAAGACCCTAGAGGGTTATCACACAGGAGAGGGCTGCAATCTGTTCTCTGTCACCCAAGACTGTAAAATATGAAACAATAGGCAACAGTTATAAGAAGGCATATTTTGGTTGAACATCACGAAAAACTTTCCTAACAGTCACAACAATCAGAAAATGGAACCCACTGCTTAGGAGATGGTGGACTCTGTTGCTGGAGTTATTCGAACAGCGACTGGACAGCCATCTGTCAGGGATGCTTTAAACTGGATTCCTGCACTGAGATTTTTTTTAAAAAAATTGATGATTTAAAAAATAAAGATAAATACAATATACAAATATATAATCAGAGTCTAATTCTAAATGAGCCAGAGTAAATATCACCTAATATCACCTAATCATAATCATCAGACTTTCAACAATAAAGAGTAGATAAAAAATAACACCAGTTATCGTCCTAACTTGAATACTAATTTTGTCCAATAATTAAATTACTTCCAGAGCTTCTTCAAATAAACTATCATGTTTATTTATTTATTTCCAATAAATAATATATTTTATATAGAGTTGTTTTATACATTAATATTCTTTGCCATATGCTGTTTCCCCATAACTTAAGTGGTGTTTCTTTTTCCAAAATTTAGCAATAATAATCAGGGCTGCAATTAACAACCATCCTCTTTCTTTATGCACTCTTTAATATTGCCTTCTAATAGAACCAAAGGGTTCATAGGCAGACTACAACCTATTACCTTTTAAAAAAAAAATCTACAACTTGTATGCAGAATCTATTAATTTCCTTACAATTCCACCAAATGCAGACAATATCAGCACCATCAAATCCACATTTCCAACACTTTGCCAATGTTAAATTATACTCTGCACTGGGACTTGATAGCCTAAATAGCCCCTTCCAATTCTATGAGACTCAATTAAACATCCCTTTGTCCTCATCATGGCTGTATTATTAACCTTGGAACCTGTTTTGTTGGCTCAGATAAAGGGCTGACTTGGCTTTGAGCCTCAGATTAACATCATGCTTCACTTTGGATAGACGGGAGAGTGGGGGGGCTGTCACCTCATATTTTCCAGAGCCTTGGATATCTTCCCCATTGACTAGAATGGGAAAATCAACATACCTATAATTTTTTTTAATGCTTCGGCAAAGTGGGTAAAATTTGCAGGCATAATACCCTTCTAAGGGGCCAAAGCCTGCCAAATTTCAGATTGGTATGAGGGGGTTATGTTATGTGCCTTTAAATCTGACTTTTTTTCCCCTATTTTTATTTACATTGCTCATCATCATCATTTGATGATAATGAAATTTCTTCCGCCACTTAATTGAGTTGAATGTTTATAATGACGTTCTGATCAGCAAGCTAGCTAAAAGTGGGCTAGATGGAACAACTATTAGGTGGATCCACAATCGGCTACAGGATCAGACTCAAAGAGTGCTTATCAATGGTACCTTCTCAAATTGGGGGGAGGTAATGAATGGGGTACCGCAGGGCTCAGTCCTGGGCCCAGTGCTCTTCAACATTTTAAAAAATGTTTTGGATGAGGAGGTTCAGAGAATGCTTATCAAATTTGCAAATGACACAAAATTGGGTGGGATAGTTAATACTCTGGAAGACAGAAACAAATTTCAAAGTGACCTTGATAGGCTGGAGCACTGGGCTGAAAGCAACAGACTGAAATTTAATTGGGGCAAATGCCAAGTTCTGCACCAAGGAAAAAGAAACCAAATGCACAATTACAAGATGGGGGATACTTGGTTCAGTGATACTATAAGCGAGAAGGATCTTAGAATTGTTGTAGATCACAAGCTGAATATGAGCCAACAGTGTGATGTGGCTGCAAAAAAAGCAAATGCTGTTTTGGGCTGCATTAATAGAAAGTATAGCTTCCAAATGGCAAAAGGTATTGGTTCCCCTCTATTTGGCAGTGGTTAGGCCTCATATTGAATATTGTGTCCAGACAAGCTGGAGAGGGTACAGAGGAGGGAAACAAGGATGATCAGGAAGTCAGATTCCAGTTGGACATCAGGAAAAACTTCCTGACTATTAGAGCAGTACAACAATGGAACCCATGACCTAGGGGGATTGTGGGCTCTCCCACATTAGAGGCATTCAAGAGGCAGCTGGACAATCATCTGTCAGGTATGCTTTAATGTGGATTCCTGCATTGAGTAGGGGGTTGGATTTGATGGCCTTATAGGGCCCTTCCAACTCTACTATTCTATGAATCTTTTTTTCATTATTAAAGATTTTTATTCTATTTTCACTAATAAAAAACAATTAAAACACATACAATACACAAAACATCAAAAACATCTTAAAATAGAATTCCGCTTCTTTCCCAGCAAAAACATATCTTTTATACTAATTCATATACTGTCCACCTAATTCTCTCTCTCTTTTTCCAAGTCAAACTTCTATTATTTTCTATAAAGACAAAACTTACAAAGGCAAACAATTAAAAAGGACCCCCTGACTTTCCCACAGCAATTATATAAAGAAAAATCACCTTTTCTTTTGCTGAATTTTAAAAGGAAATAAAAAGAACATCCTCCCCTTTTCCAAATATTTCATTGTTTAGCCCAACCATCACTCCTCTTAACCCAGTTTTAAGAACCACAAACTTAATCTTATATCGTACCTTTAACTCACTACAACTTACTATTTGCTATTTGTTAAAAATAAATTAAAACTTCTTTTCTATTCTCTATCTTCACTTATACAATCCCTCTTCTTCTCTTCAATAAACAAAAATGAAACGATCCCCATATATTTCATTCCTTCCATACAATTGCAAATCACTTTTTATTGTCATTATTTAACACACCCAATTACTACCAAACTACTCTTCTTCCCGTCTCACTAGCCCCATCCAACTAAATCTTAAACAATTATTTTATCCCTCAGAACATTAAACTTGTTATAAATGTGTTAATGTTTCCACAATTTTTATCTCACTTTAAAAAGAGAAACAGAAAAAACAAAGAAGAAACAAAGAACTCCAAATCTTTCGCAGATTGTAAATCCTCCTTGTCTTTTCATTCTCCCCTCCAGCCAATTTCAAAGTACTTCTTTTGCTGTTGTTAGTCTGTCTCGAGTAAAAAGCAACAATCTCCAGTCTCTCTACTAATTCCATCCTGTAATACTTCACAATCCATCAAAGCTTCTCCTTTTACTTTGAATTTCCAGCCCCAACCCTCCATTCAAAATTAACCAAGTTTTCCCTTTCTTGTTTTTAAACCACATCCGCCATCTTTTCTTTTTATCCCTCATAACATTAAACTTATTATAAATATGTTTAAGAGAAAAACCATAGAGAGAAAAGAAAAAGAAGCTCCAAATCTTCCGCAGATCGTAAATCCAGTCCTTGTCCTTTGCTTCACAGTCCATCGAGACTTTTCTCTGGTCACAACCCTCCATTCAAAAATAACAAGTTTTCCCTTTCTTGTTCTTAAACCATATCCGCCATCTTTTCTTCCCCCTTGTTGTTCTGTCCTCTTCTTCCATTTTATCACATAATCTTTAAAAACACATTTACATACTTGATTGTAGTCCCTGGATTGCTCTCTCCCAGTCATTCAATTTTCTCCTAAAGATCCTCATTCAGTAGGGGTCAAAAGAGTAGGCAGCAACTAAATATGCATTTCCCCGCCTCTCTTACTTCACTTATGTGTGAATTCTTCATAATTTCAGTACTTTTATCCTCATTTTTCCCTTCCCTTCTCTTTTTCTCTCTTTTTCCTTCCTTTTTTTCTTTTTCCAAATTTTTAAAAAAACAATCTTTTTCTTCATTATTTTAAAATAACTCATCCTCAGTGTAGTGTGAGAGGATGTTTACTTTGTCCCTGCTAACCAGATGTAATCCATTTGACTTTGCTGCAACAAAAGCATCCCGTAAATCCAGTTGTTTTCCAACCACGGGGAATGAAGGCTGACCGGTCTTGTGCCCTTTCTGGGTCTGGAACAATTTTTGAGTAATGGATGCCAGGCCCCACCCCTCCCATGCTGTTCTTCCGACAGAATCCGACTTTGTTACGTCATAGAATAGGTTTACGAGACACTTTATGGCTTGCTCTTGCATTCCCCTTTGATCTGGGGAAAAACTCCATCTGGGAGCCCCCAGACGGCAATCCAGCCTTCCAGTCGCCGCAGAGCTCAAAACTCGCAGCCTCGACCAGCCCATACCTTCACCGGAAGTCTATTCTATGAATCTTTGATAAACATAAAGTCTCATTCCCACTGAGATGGTAACTGTGTATGGGCTGTACCTTTTTAGACTGCAGCTTGGGATAGACATGTCGAAATCTCCTTCATACAAACAAATGTCTGACACACAATAAACAGTCATGCCCAAGAGAAGATTAGAACCCTTCTTTCTGGCAAATAGTTCCCTAGTCTGAAACAGAATAGAACAGAATTAAATTTACCACATCAGGGAGAGCTAGCCCTAACTATTTGTGAAAGAAACGAGATAGCATGGAGAACTTGCATAGGCAGTCTCCTTTGTGGAATGGAGCAGCCATTTGGCTAAAATCTCACACTGGCTAGAGGGTCAAGAACGGAGGAGGCATGTGTATGCATACACATACTCCCATTGACTCTCTCTCTCTCTCTCTCTCTCTCTCTCACACACACACACACACACACTAACAAATCTGTGCCCCAGAAGCCTTTGCATCTTGCAAGACTCCTGCACCAATATGCATAATGGGCCACCTTGCAAGTATTTATTCAGACATGCTGGTCTCCACACTCATAAGTTTATGATTTACATAAAGAAGCAAATCAAATATGAACATATATTCCTGTAGTTTGATTCTAACAGAGGCATTTGTGCTGACATCCTGTGACTTTTGACTGAAATTCTCACTGACCTCTAAGCTTGCTGACATGAGATAAGCAAGGTAGAATATTTTCCCAGCTGAACTAAGGAAAGCAGCAAAATGTGTGTCAGATAAGACAGTTGGGAAAAGGAAGAATATCTGCTAGACAATGTAAATGTCCAGCTCATGACACAAATCAACAAACATAAAATATTGTGAGCATGGAAGGCAAAATGTAGGAAAGAATTGCTGACAAGATATGAAATACATATATTATTTCCCAAGTTCATAGCTGAGCACTGTGGAAAGAATAATAACTATTTTTTTTTAGAAAAAATCCTGTTTCCTGAGAAATGTTATGTCAGCAGGTGACAAGAAATCATTTAAATCTGAGAGGTAAAATACAGGAATTAGAAGGCATTCCACTTCTCCTCACAGAACCCAACATCAGTTCTTACAGGACGTAACCTCTGATCTCAGGAGGACAATGGCACCACTCCTGATTGACTTCTCTGCTCCATTTTGCTACCAGCTCAGAAATGCCTTGTGGCTAACATGCTTTAAGATTTAATGGCAATGCTCCTAAATGATTCTTAAAGAGCTTAAAATATATTTTGTTTGTAACTACTTTGTATCTTTGTCCGTTTAATGCTCTTATATAATGAAATGTAAAAACTGAGATGTTGAATTAAAGGATAAAAAGACCTGCCTGAACTCAGAGTCCTCTATTTTTATTTTAAGTCTGTGGTAATACCAGGAATATTGTAACCTCACAAATGCCTAGTTAGCACCTTTGTACCTAGGCTATGCATAAAATGTTTATCTGCTCTGTAACTATTAAATACCCAATTCCATCACAATGCATATATGCACCTGCAGAAACACACCCAGAGCAATGGGTATTTAAACAAAGCTTCACATTGGAGCTGATGGGAGGACTCTGGGAGCAGAATATCCCTCCCAGTGCACCAGGGAAAACCTGCCCCTATGCAACAATTAGGCATTTTAAAAAGCTTCCATCAACAAGAGTTAAAGCCTTTTGAAAACAAGCCTAATTTCTGCATGGGGAGGGATGGAACAGGGCAAGGAGGGGGGTGTTGTCCCCACAGGCCCCATTTGGTACACAAAGCAAGGGTTCCCCACTTCTGCTTTAGAGGCTTCATAACTGGCAGAAATTAAACAGATGCAACTTTATCACTGCATCACTATGTTGGGAAAAGCGATGCCTGTTACATTCTTACTTGAGCATGGAAGGCAATGGCGTAGGGACCAGTGTTTTAAAACATCAACTCATTAAAATGTCCAGGAAGCATCGTATTCAAATCCCTAAAAGATAATAAAGTGGGTGCCAGGTGTGCCAGTAACATGCTCCCTCCCTGCAAGGTAGGACAAAGTCTCCCTTAGTTCCAACAAACCACCCCCTTGTACCAAGAAGCGCTGGAATTAGCACCAGGATTACCCTGAAGAAAGCACATAAGTTTAAGACATGTAAGCACTTTATTAAAGTAAGAGAAGGAAGGGGAACAGGGAAAGAGGGAAATAAAAATGCTAAAAGTACATTAAACAGTACAGAGAGCCTTTGGCACAGCAAGAAAAATAAGAAACCTGACTGGCCTATTCTATACTTTACTGGAGTAGCCTAGCCCAACCCAACCCCCAACCGGGCCTCAGTCAGGGCTGCATGCCAGTCCAGTGTCCTTGAGCAAGCCGACAGCGAGACAAAAAAATCCTATAATCTACCCTCACCTTTATCCCCTGATCACAGTAACCTCAGCTGGTTTTCTTCAGCCAATCCTAGCCTCCTACCCTCTAGTCACCCCACCCTGGTGGAAACCCTACTTTCTCACCAGCTGTAATCACTCATTCCAATTAGCCAAGATTGCTGTGGTCTTGAGCTGGCAGCCTTGCATCTACAGGTGTTGGCCTTGTACATGCTAGCTAGGTCTAAACTGATGGCAGGGCCCTTGAAGGAGCCTGATTTAATATACCCCAGTTCTTCACAAGGTGGACTTCTTTGAAGAAGATGTTGCACATTCAGGGTGCCACAGTTGAAAAAGCCCTCTGTTTTATTGCCAGTCTCCTAAACTAAGTTGATGGTGGCGCTGTGAGTAAATCCTCACTTGAAGATCTTCATGTTTTGTCAAATTGATATAAGAGAAAGCAGTCCTCTGGGCATGTAAGTCCTACGCTATGAAGGGCTTTAAAATAAGCCCTGAAGAAAATCAGCAACTATTCAGGCATTCTCTACTTGGATAGATCAAACACGTGAAGGGAGAGTGCTTCAGCCTCGCCCCTCTTTGTTATCGCATTTATCCCTCTGTACTCGTAGAGGAATAGGCTTCCTGCATCTGTGGAGGTGCTCCGTGGGAGCAGAAAACCAGTCTTTTGGCTCATGTGGAGAGTCTCCATAGGCACAGGGCGATGGGCTGAAGAGGCCCAAACAAAAGCCTGTCTAGCAAAATACGTAGGGCAAGAGGATGGGGAGGCCAAGGCTGCTTCTGCCCCCCTCCCACATTGCATTGGATGATCAGAAGCCTCTGAGTTCAGGGGCTTCTGATCATCGAGGGCGAAATCCTATTGAAACAAAGAAGGCTTTCAAATGACTTAAACTCCCCCCTCGAAACACACACACACACTTCATATTCTGAGGGCAATAGCTTATTCTTATTTGGAATTTTATAATACTTCTTTTCTTTGAAATGTATGTTTTCCTGTTCTGGAGAGTGATATATTTTCAAGGTTGTGGGATTACTTTTATTCACCAAAACTTTCACCCATTTGATAATATAACATGCTGCAATCTTGTTGGACTGGACTGATTTTAACACTCAAAGAGATTTCTAATTATTAGATTTCAAAGCTTGAACTTGGGGTGCCATCCGATGATTTAACCCTCTGTGCTTATAAGCCTCCAAACAGAGAAACGTGCAAGCATTCAGTGCAGAGTGGGAAGAGCAGCAGGGGCAATCTACTCCTCCTGTCCAACATTTTAGCTAGATGGACTTTCCCCCCATCTAATTGGGGTGCATCAGAGGGGTAGGGTAGGAGGCTGAAGAGGCCTGGAGATAGCTCATATCCTGGCCCCTCCCCTCCCCTCCCCTCCCGCCCCGCCCACCTGAATGTTTACTTTACCCCCTCTTCAAGGTTGCATTTTGAACCTCAGAGAGGAAGTTGGTGCATTTTTTTTTGCACCAGCTGGGTGGGGGTGGAGTGTGGATTTCTAGATCCAAGGTCAGAGCATTGTCTCCAACTATGGATCCAGGAGTCTGAAGTCTCCTATGGCCCTGAGATGCTGTCTAGGGGTCACAGGATTGCTCCATCTATCAGTAGATTTATCAACTAGAAAAAATTCCTCCCTGGGTTTCTCCCCCCTCCAAATTATTCAGTGGATTGAAGGGTACAGTGCCATTGAAATTATACAGGGGATGGAATTTCCTCTTCCCTAGGTTTTCAAGTAAAATAAATTTCCCTTTCTAATTTGAATTCCAAGCCAGCTGATATTTTGTATTTCAAGGTAAAAGCATTGATCACTTTCCTTAAAATTCTGATTAAATCAATATCAATACATCCTTTAACCCAGGATCTTCCATAATGTATTTGTCAGATAAAATGAACTTGTCCAGTTTTGAAGCTATATTGGTTCTGATATATCACTGTCATAAAGAGTTTTTTGTATTTCAAATTCTCATATATTTTAGCAATTGTTTTCCTTTCTCGTTGAAAATGAGTGGTTATTTCTGCCCGAATAGCTAAGAGAAACTTTGTTCTTCTTTCAGTAGCTTCAGAAAGCCACCTAAATTGAGGTTCTGGAAATATAAAGATTTGTTGCATTTTAATTGTTCAGTTAAATTTTTTAAAGCCATATGATTAAAAATAAAAAGACTTCTTGACAACCCTGTTAGTCATTACATTATTATCATTCTTATTTATTTGTTGAACTTTTTAATATCCCCTTTCCACCATATATGATACCCAAGGCATACCCAATTATGATATTCCAGCATTTTCTGAAGAAACTAAAGGCATCCATTTCGTTGAGGAAGTAGCAAAAAGCTCATTTTCGCATCCTTCCTTAGAAACAGGCAGGAGCGCTGGCTCCCCCCCCCCCCCCGGGTTTGCCTGGCCACCTTTGTGTCTGAATTTTCCTGTAAAGTTAAGCAATTTTCCATTGCTGATACTCCTACTCCTACTAATGAATCACTTTACACGATATTGTAGTGGAGCCCCTGACTTAACTGATCCCAGTGGACAGCCACTCCGGTTTGGTTTCAGATCTAAAAAGGCATCTTCGTCGACACCTCTATTTTTCTGCACCGGGGCTGATGGCACCTGGGTGACGGGAACAGTTTTAGTTCTTTTTTAAAGGTCGGGCTAACTGATCACATGGAGTCACATGTGGCTGGACATGGATGAAAAGTTCTGCGTGTTTCAGTAGAACAGAACAAATAATGTCACAAGGGTTGTAGAGGTGTTTTGCCCCCACGTGTCCAAATGAAGGTGAGCGTCCTGGGAATACCTTTCCTATCTATTCATTATAGGAGCAACTTCTGGCAGAAATAGGTATCAGGTGGGATCGCCTAGAGGGGCCGGAATCCAAAGAGCCGGGCAGCTCCTGCTTCCAGACCAGGGGACGTTGGCTTCGGATGAAGGCCGCGATTATTAACCGGAAACGGAGGTGGACTGGGATTGACTTGACCCTCCACGAAATTGTTTTATTAGGGGGCATGAGAGGCTTTCTTCTTACCCTTAAAACAGCTTTAAAATGTTTTACATTAACTAGTTTTAAAAATAATAATTAAGGTTTCTAAAGACGCAGAGTTTCAGTTCTCCCCACATACCAAGCAGCTCCATTTATGCAGCAACTTTGGAATCGCTCTCTCTCTCTCTCTCTCTCTCTCTCTCTCACACACACACACACACACTCACACTCACACACACACACGGGGTGGGGGGCTGGGAGAGATCCAGCACAAAGTTACGTCGCCATTTCCCACTATCAATTCTGCGCTGGATTATACGAGGTTTAGTCCTGCGAAGTTACAAGAAGCATTCGGTCGCCGGACGCCGGTCCAGCCGGACTGCCCGATTCACGATGGAGCAGTTACTGGGAAGGTAAAATCGAGTTCTCTTGAATGGAATTAGCATCTCTGCTCCGAGCATTTGGACTTAACTGGGCTTGTAGACCAGTTGGAAACCTTTGTTGGAGGAGGCAAACTTTGCTCACTGTTTCTGCAGTCCTGAAAAGCCTTTCCGGAAGACTCTTCCCAAGCGACAGCGGCTGCCCAGCCTCGATGTTAGAAAACGTGGCTCTTTCTCTCCCCCTGTGCCTGGAGGATTGCCCAAACCCGGAACGTGAGAGCGGCTTCCCTTCCCTGCACACGCGCCAGCCGGAAAGGGCCGGGGGGGGGGGGTCATGTGGCGTTGTCATCCCCCCAGCCCACTGACTTCAAGGAGATTTAAACCACCTCCCCACGTGAAGGATGTATTCTCAGCGTGGAGTGTATTAATGGAGGGCGAGGCTGATGGCACCTTAAAGACTAATTCAAAAGCAACAACAAAAAGACTCATCAGGACTAATAGCACCTTAAAGACGAAGGACACCAATTGTGGCAAAATCTTCCTTGGAGTAGAGTTCCCCTCCTCAAGAGCCAGAGGAGGATGTTTGATGTATCCGAGGAAGTGGGCTCCAGCCCATTAAAGCTGGACTGGAGAAATAAAGCGGACAGGTTGCAATCCTATATAACCATTTACCTGAGAGTAAGTCCACTTTAACTCAATGGGGCTTACTTTTGAGTAAAGACGTTTATGATTGCACTGTTGGTCTTTAAGGTTTCACCAGATGATCCACAATTTTTAATATACAACTAACATAACGACCACTTCTTATATCTGTTCTAAGTTTTCCACAATTCCTTTGGGGGGGGGGGGGAAACCCTCTTATGACAATATTCCCCGCAAAATAGAACAGTGCAGACTTGTTCCTTGCTTACAAATTACCATTTTCCTCATTTGTATATTTAAGGAAACAGTGCTTTTTTTACTTTGAAGATATAAAAGTATAATTATCTTCCTCGTTTCCTGTTAAATCTTTATCCGATATACCTGGTCTAATAAATCATTTATACGTTAATACCATATTATATTTATATTCCAATGGGAATCAAAGGAGACACTGACCAAATGCAGGCTTATGTATTTTCATCAAAGTTGCTTTCAGGCCATACTCTTAAAATTTCTACTTTTCCCAGTAATTACTACTATCTCCATTGAAGTTATTAGACCTTGGTTGCGACCACAATAAGCTCTCGATGGAGTATATTGTCTTTCCCCACATATTTCCAACAACACTTTAAGATTTCCTTTTTATTTGGAATACTTTGAAATGCATGTAGACAGTTTTCTATGGGCAAATGCCGAGGAATGAGACTTGGGACGTGCATCCAACCTGCATGTGTAGGGAGAAACAGAGCTCCTGAATCTGATTTCCTTCAAACAAGCTGCATTATAGCATCAATAGACGCGAAAGGGAGAAGGCAAGTGTTAGTCCCGCAGGCTCAGATCAGTCTCTCTTGCCTAGAGCCTATATCCCGGGGTGGGGTGGGGTTTGTTGTTTGCTTCCTTGTTTGTTTTTGTCTTTTCTGGGAAAAGAAGGTAGAAAGAAACGATCAACTTAGAAAAGGTATGTGTGTGTGTTGGGAAGGGGAGATGACCATGAGGGTTGGGCACCCCCACCCACAGAAATGAGCAAACAACGTGGTTTCCCTTTTTCCTGTAATCTTCTATTGTTAATGGGTGATATTGATCAGTTGTCAGGTAATTCTCCTAAGCATTGAGATTGCAGATTTCTCCTGTCATCGCATTAAACCTTTTAAAGGCAGAGAATCCCATAGCGATTCCATTAAATAATAATAATAAAAAACACCCAACGACGCTACATTAAGCAAGCAAACCAGGCCGGAAACACGTGGTAACGAGTGTGAGAGCCAGCGAGCAAGCAAGAGACAGGCAGCATTCGGACGACAGTTTAGGCAACGGAGGGGGGAAGAGGAAACGGACCATACATTATTTTTGCAGTGCCTCCGACACACTACATGTTGCCCCTCCCCCCATTGCATGGCTGAAAGTCCCAGCCTCATAATAAGCAATGGGGCTCCGATAAACAATGGAGCAGCCCATTGTTTCCTCCTGTAATTTAATAACGTACCATCAGTTGTGTGTGTGTTGTGTGTCACACGACACAATAATCAACACAACTGATGGTTGCCTATTCCCCCCTCCCCTGTGGGTGGGTGCCCAAAGTATGGTTTCCTATCTCGAATTCCCCCCCCCCCCCATCCAGCGCATTGTGTGAAAAGGTCCAGGTGGTGCAACTCACCTGGTGCCGTACATTCAGCCGACTGGAAAGAGGATGCTCAGCCCTTTCCTCGCCATTGCCAAGCCACGAGTCGCTGCCTGTCCCTTACTTTGCCACTGTACAGTCCCTCCTCTTTCTCACCCTAGTCAAAGAGGGTGTGTTACAGTGTGAGTGTGGAAAAACACAAGGGATGCCAGCTTGTGTCTTACAGAGAGACCATGGAAGAAGCGCAGCGGAGCTGCCAAGATGGCGGGGGAGAGCACGCTTGTACATTGCCCACCTCTCTCTTCCGGCCAGGAAAGAGCACCCCTTCCTCACATCTCATCTATTTCCCTTCACTGGGGTTGTTTGGGGAAGGGCCTCTGACCAGGCACCCTTTAGCCCACTGGGCCTCAAGCGCTTCTTTGCCCACGCAGTGGGAATGTGATGATGCCTGTAGCCTTCTTTCCTTCGGGTGGATCTTTGCAATACTAGAAGACAATTTCTGTGGGAGAATGTGGCCCTTGCTTCTATGGAAAGGTGTGTATGTGAATAACCAGATGGTTCCAGCAAGGGAGGCGTGCCCCCTTTCCAAAGAGCAGCAACCTGAGCAAAGACCTAGGTCCCGAGGCCAAGCACGGAACAAAATCATGGATGCCCACTTGTGTGAGATGGTGAGAAAGGGAGTCAATGGGGATCCATTGGCAACCAGGGAAGAGTATCACAGCCCTTATGTGAACAGCAGGCCGTCTCCTGCTTTGTTCTTATTCAGTACCACTTTTCAATGCTTTGCAGTCCTGATCGAACAGACCTCATATTACCAGGAGCCTTCGGTTGGGAGACAGACTCGGAGCTCCATCACACCAGTGATTTAGTGCACTCTCACCATGCCTGGTGAGCGGATTTGCAGCATGGTACTCACATGATGCTCTGCCTGTCCTGCTGGCACCCCACCTCTTCCCCAACCTTTCCTAGAATGCTAAAAGTCTGGATTATTTTCCCTAAACTCATTTAATGTGCTCTAAGCCTCTGTGTAGTTTTAAAGGAACTGGGGGCTTGAATGAATTGCATCAGGTCCTGGCAGGGAAAACCGATCTTTCCCAGCAGCCGGCTCCAAGCCTCAATATAAAACCCAAACCTTGCATCCCAGGCTCAAAAGCCTTTTTTAAAAAATCACACAACGCCTGAATCTCTGCAGAGACAGGATTGTACTCCCTCGATGCCCTCAAAAGAGCCAGACTAAAGGGTCCTTCCATTTTTGCCCAGCAGAAAGGCAGAGTTTGAAATACTCATCTGCCAGGGCCTGACTGGAGGGAGAAAGGGGAAGGGTGGAGCGGAGCCAAGACGAGAAGAGAAGGAGCAAAAGAGCAGAGCTCTTCAAGTGAAAGGGATCATAAGCTTGACACGCTTTTGCCTCAGAGGTAAAAAACCGCAGAGGCAAACAGGGATGGGGGAAGATTAGGTGTGGTGAGTCTCTCGGCGATTAAGTCATCCCTCTGCTGCAACCTGACTCTGTTACAGGCACACATACAATATTCTACAGCAGAAAAGGTGGAGCATGCAAACACGGCCAAGACCTGTTTGCAAATAGTTGCATTGCACAGGTACCTCCACGAAGGAGGAGCAGTTAAGATGGGTCTGCACTCTCTATACCTGAAGTGGCTGCAGCACCCACTCTTCCGAAGAGCAAGTAAAGGAAGGCTGCTGACTGAGTCCCACACAAATGAATCTGAAATACAAACTTGGATGCACACACCTCATTGTGCGCACCCAAAATGAGTTGAAAGCCCCATTGACATCAAGGCAACTAGTAAAGGCGCTTTGGATAAGAAAGAGTAGCTGGGTTCGGATGACACAACAAGCACTGGTTGCTTAATTAGGCAACTGGCCATTACATTGCTTATTGTGTCATGGGGGCGGGGGGGTAGCACATAACTGACAGTTATCTATTTTAACAAAATGAGCAATGGAGAAAAACAACAGGCTGCTCTGTTGATTATCCAGAGACCCGTTGCTTAACATGTCATGTGGCAGGCTCTGTTGTCAAATTTAACGCATTGACTGTGCTATTTCAGGAGTGCCCGAAAGCGCCCGGCCATTCCTCTACAGCCTGCAGAACTTGCAATGGCTGATGGGATAGCCCTGGGAGGAGGGAGGGCAGAGCAACAGCTGGCCGGAAGGATGACGGGAGTTTCAGCCACACGACCTGAGGCAGGGCAACGGCAGCAAAATAATGCACGGTGAGTTGCCTATCTCCCCCCCCCCCTTTTGTTGCCTAAAGTGTCATCTGAACACGTCAAGCTACGATGCCTCCCCTGGCTACCACCTCTCCGCTTGCATTCTTTGCTTCCAGTGTAGCTTCTCTTTCCTGGTGAAGTGTCCAGACTCAAAGCTTTTGCTGAGGATGGGGTTGAATTCCACCTGACCTCTCTGGAAACTTTGCCTCATGCTCAGGGTGACATTTGACCCCAGAAAAGATCCACGAGGCAAGTCCACCACACTCTGATGCTGGGCGCCTCTCTGTTCAAATGGAGACTGGACCTGTCCGTGTTAAAGAAGAAGTGACGATGATGCTACAACGTCTAGTTAAGTGGGGCAAAGTCCCATGGAAGCACACTTGCTTCCTAGGGGACATTTTTTAGCGTTTTTTAAATGTTAGTCTTCCTGTGGTATTTAGCAATTTCCTGTTTGTATTCCTGGCTTTTCATACCCCCGCTGCCGCCTGCCCCATGCAGGCAAGAAGAAGAGTAAAATCAGATAATCAGAACCTCTCTTCCAATGCAATCTTAAGTATGTTTACATGGAAATAAATCCCATGGTGTCCCAGTGTGCCTAGGACTGCAGCATTTCTTACCAGACAAACACTGGTTCAAGAAAGAAAGCTCTGCTGCATCTGCTTCCGACGTTGTCTTAATGTCATATGGAAGGAAGGAGAAGCTGCCCCGTTACTAGTCCCTATGATTAATGGATTATGTTGAGATTAGTTTAGCACAATACTTTGTTTTCAAAGGTGATGAGAATCTTATTTTTGTCAGCCTCTTCTGCCCGTCTGTTGCCTTGTCCCGCAGACCCTTTGTCATTTGGCATAGGGCATTCTCGAAATACATTTTTAACTTTACTATAAATTCCTCTTAATGTCTATTTCATTTTAATTCATGTCTGGTTCTTTTATTTCCCTTCAGACTTTCTCTCCCATTCTTTCAGTGGGATTTATATTCTGTTTACTATCTGACCTAGTTATTTTAAACCAAATTTGTCCAACTTCTTTTTGAATCCTTTCTTTGCTACAAAAGAGGTGGTTAATGGAACCAGCACCGCTTTTCGTGTTATAAAACCATTTTAAACTTCACCCAGGCACTAATTTGGGTTCCGACAAGTAGACTGACCTCCCTAGCCATCTTATGTAGAAGTAAATATACTTGGAAGTAAGTTTCACTGAGTTCAATGAAGCTTGCTCTCAAAGGTAGATCAAGCTGCTGCTTTAAGCCTTTAGGTTCAGTTGCATTGATGTATTTCTTAAGGCTTCACAACTCATAGATTTTGAATTAAAGTTGATTTCAGAGTCTTTGGAGTCCAAATACGAAGCTCCCTCGAGTTGCATTGCCATCATATAGCCAGATTTATTCTATTTATGTTAGCCAAATGTTTTAATCTGAGAATTCAAAGTGAGGTGTTTAGAATCAGGGCGTTTCTCTCTTCAGTTATATATTGTGTGTGAACCTCTGAATTTTGGAATTTACCTCGGGAAGATAATTGCTTGGGGGTTTTGTTTTTAAAGAATCGGTATAGGGGACTGATTGCAGGGTCTGCTGCTCTTTCCCCCTCACCCTGCCTCTCACGTGTGGAGCAAGGGTTGGGAATTAGTGCTTCCTCCGCCCCTCTTCATCTGCCTGTAAAGTGTTCTTTTTTCCTACTGTGGGATCCTATTTAGGCCCTGATCTCCTTAGGTGCCATTAGGATTTTTCTCAAAATGTTCTTCTCAACATCCAGCTACCGCAGGGCTGACATTTGGAACCTTTGGTGGCAATTGACATTACGTAGATTGGATTCTTGTGAGTCGCTGGGTGGGTCTTTCATGTTCCTGGATAAAGGGCTGCTGTTCATTTAAGCAACCACAGCTCAGGAATAAGCCTCCTCCAGACTAATCCCTGCAGCCTTGGGACTGTCAGATGCTGGGACAGACACGTATTTGGAGCTCAGTCTTACTACACAAGTGGGCTTGGACCGATTTCCCTTCATGCAGCTGGATATTTGCCACATTTCATGAACACAGCTGAGGAAAACATGGAAGGGAACCTGCATTGTTTGGCTATAACTTCAAACTTAAAAAAACAAAAAAAAACAACTGCCTTATGGAATTCAGTTGCTGTGAAAAAGGCAGAACATGCGTCACTTCACACATTAGTTTTTTACATGTATACTAAGGATTTTTTAATATGACAAACACCTATGTCATATAGACACCCTCATTAGAGAGCCCAGATTGACTTGCTGATGTTCTGTCCCTCTTCTATCAGTGGAATAGAAAACAAGCAAAATAGTGTGCTGACTCCATTTTGCCCTCCCCTGTCTGAGGCCTTTTTGCAGCCACCGGGTGGAAATATTTATTTCTCTGGCTGCATCCACCAAACAAGCTTGGCATGGCTGTCATGATAATGGAAGGAGAATAGAAGGGAGTGGAAGTTGGGAGTAGGGATGTGTATCGTATCGGGTCCAATGGCCAATAACGAACCAATAAGGACGTTATCTGACATCTGATGACCGATAACGATTATTTCCTAAGGAGGCCCTATCTGATCAGATCCGATATCCATATGTCCAATAACTATCAGATATATCAGATTTTCAGACAGCCAGTTTAGGTGTTTTCGCCATAGAAAGCTTTCCCCCAATGCAAGTCTATGGTGAAAATACTGGGCCGGCGCTCCCTCCCTCCCTCTCACCCCTTGTGCTCCTTACCTGCAGCCTTCCCCGCTGCCACCCGCTTGGTCCGTAGTACTGACTCGGTGTGTCTCTGTACTGAGGAACAGGCCAGAAAGCCTGTTTATCAGTACTATGGACCAAGCGGAAGGCAGCGCTGGATGGCGGCGGCAGTGGCGGCGACAGCGGCAGGTAAGGAGCGCGAGTGGGGAGGAGGGAGGGAGTGTCGGCCCAGTGTTTTTCCCCATAGACTTGCATTGGGGGAAAGCTTTTTCCCCCCCAATGCAAGCCTATGGGGAAAACACCTGAAATAGCAGTCCGTAATCAGATTGGAACTTCCAATATTTATCGGATATCAGATCCGATCAAATACGGGTACCCCCGATATGATCGGATCCGAAAAAGGAAAGGAGGAAGGTGTTTTTGAAGGATTTGGGAGAAGATAAGAAAGAGAAGGCAACCTTGGACAGAATGTCTGTAAGGAGCAGGGAACCGGGCAGCCTGCTACGTTGAACAGTGTTTCAGGAGCAACATCAAGTTTATCTGGGCAACGCGCAGGGCCCTGCAGGAACGGTTGGACAGCTATTTAGAAGTTGAGACAGTATTTATTTTCCTGGACCCAGAAAATCTCAATAACCATAGGCCAATGGCAAATATTCCATTCTTGGGCAAGGTCCTTGAGCAAGTGATTGCGGACCAACTCCAGACACTCTTGGATGAGACTGATTAACTGGATCCATTTCTGTCCTGTTTCAGGCCTGGTTTTGGCACTGAAACAGCCTTGGTCGCCCTGTATGATGACCTATGTCAGGAGAAAGACAGGGGGAATGCGATTCTGTTGATTCTCCTTGATCTCTCAGCATCTTTCGATACCATCGCATAGACCATGGTATTCTTCTGGGACGACTGGCTGAGTTAGGAGTTGGAGGCACTGCATTGCAGTGGTTCCGCTCCTACTTGGCGAGGCAGCTCCAGAAGGTGGTGCTTGGGGAACATTGCTCTGCCCCGTGGACTCTCCAGTATGGGATCCCACAGGGGTCAGTCTTGTCCCCCATGCTGTTTAACATCTACATGAAGCCATTGGGTGTTGTCATCCTGAGTTTTGGAGTGTGTTGTCATCAGTACGCTGCCGGCCCAGGTGAGGCTGTGGATGTGCCGAACCAGTGCCTGGCTGCGACAATGGACAGGATGAGGGCTAACAAATCAAAACTCAATCCAGACAAGACTGAGATGCTGTTAGTGGGTGGTTCTGCTGATCAGATGGAGGGTGTTCAACCTGTTCTGGATGGGGTTGCATTCCCCCTGAAGGAGCATGTTCGTAGCTTGGGGGTTTTCCTAGAACCATCCTTGTCTCTTGAGGCTCAGGTGGCCTCGGTGGCACGGAGTGCCTTCTACCAACTTCGGTTGGTGGCCAAACTACGTCCCTATCTGGACAGGGATAACCTGACTTCAGTTGTCTATGCTTTGGTAATCTCCAAGTTGGATTACTGCAATGCACTCTACATGGGGCTGCCTTTGAAGATGGCTCAGAAGCTGCTGCTTGTGCAAAATGCAATGGCGAGATTGATAACAGGAACCAGAAGTTTTGAACATATAAGACCGATTCTGGCCCACTTGCATTGGCTGCCTGTACATTTCCGAGCCTGATTTAAGGTGCTGGTTTTAACCTATAAGGCCTTACATGGCTTGGGACCACAATACCTGACGGAACGCCTCTCCCGATACGAACCTATCCGTACTACGATCAACATCTAAGGTCCTCCTCCGGGTGCCTACTCTGAGGGAAGCTCGGAGGATGGCAACAAGGGAGAGGGCCTTTTCAGTGTTGCCCCTCCCCCCCCCCCCCCAATTATGGAATGATCTCCCTGACGAGGCTTGCCTGGTGCCAACATTGAAGAAAACCATCAAAGTTAAAATCTGCTAAAATGTAAAATGTTAAAATCTGAATGGATATACACTGAGGGTGTGTTGAAATGGCCTCTTGAAATTCTCCAACCTATTTGTGGGCAGAAAAAATTCACCAAATTTCTCCATGAGGAGGAGAAATTCTCCAAGAATTTCTCACAGGTAGGGCTCACCATTGCCGGAGGTTGTAGTGCAGCATCTTTTTTTCTCCCTAATGGTTTTTTTTTGTTTGTTTTGCATTGCCACTTCAAGTGGCAACACATCAACTCTGTTGGCAGCCTGGCCCCGATTTTGCATCCTCTGCAATGCCCCATTCCTAGCATCATTCTAGGGCATGAAGTAGGGTGCAATCACCAGAAAAATAATGGTGAAGGAAACATGGAGAAAATTCTTCAAAGTGGCCTGTAATTGCTCAGGACAAAGGTAAGAAAAGAAAAATCTCAATCTGAGAAAAATGTCTCCTGAGAAATATCTGTTTCCTGACTTCAAGCTGAGCAGAGCAGATAAGAGGAAGCTGCCCCAACTGAAGTAGAAGGAATATAAGGAAGAGAGCTCCCAGAGAGCAAGCGATCAGAGCGAGCCAATAGTGAGAATAAACAGGAGTTTGTCAGGGAGAGTTCGGCAGGGGGGAGGTCCATAACAAAATTCCAACACAATTGGAAGGCAGAAACAAAGCAGAAATGGAGACTATGGACGGAAAGGAGTCTCTAGTGGTGGTGACCTGCAACATGTGTGCAATGTTTGTGTTCCTGCCTGAGATCAACATGGCATACACCTGCAACCAGTGCAAGCTGGTTGCCCAATTGGAAGAAAAAGTGAAAGCATTTGAGTGGCGAGTGTCCACCCTCCAAGGAATAAGAGAAGGCGAAGAGTTCTGAGACAGAACAGTGGAACTGCAACAGCAACAAGAAGTGCAAGAGATTGAAGAGCAACAGCAAGCCGAAGCAGAAGTGGAGAATGTTGAGATGAGGAAACCCAACAAGAGGGAACTCTTTGGAAGAGGGTGACAGTTAGGAGCAGAAGAACTGGAAGACACTCTGCACCAGTGGAACCATTAGAGTTAGGCAACCACTTTCAGCTACTGGAGGATGAGACTGGAGGACAGCCTGCAGTGGAAGAAGTACAGGAGACCCCGTGCAACAGTGAGCAAGAGGCAGAAGGTCAGTCGACCAAGAAGAGAAGAGTAGTCATTGTGGGAGACCCTGCTGCGTGAGATGGAAACCCAAGTATGTCGCGAAGACCCATGGACTCGCCAGGTGTGCTGTCTCCCTGGAGCACAGATTAGAGATATGACTGACACATATCCTTTTCTTCTCATTCATGTGGGAACAAATGATATTGCCAAGCGGAGCTACAAAGAAATCATGTCAGACTCTGAAGCTCGAGGAAAGAAACTCAAGAACTTTGGGACCCAGATAGTTTTCTCATCCATCCTCCCCGTTCTTGGAAGAGGATTAGAAAAGGAAAGAAAAATACTCCGGGTGAACAACTGGCTACGAAGGTGGTGCCGATGTGAGGGATTTGGATTCTGGGACCACGGGCTACACTACTTGGAAGATGGATTGCTGGCAAGGGACTGGTTGCACCTCACAAGGACTGGGAAGAATGTGATTGGCCATAGCATGAAGAACCTCATCAGGAGGGCTTTAAAGTTTAACTGAATCCTACGGGGGTGGGAGACGTAAACTTTGAGGCAACAACAGATGAAGGCTTATGCTCCATAACAGAGAGAAGCTCCAATAGTGCCCCCAAATAGTGTTCACAACAATGTAGGAAAAAAGCCAGACTGCAAAGCACATGGGCTTCAATGTCTCTATACTAATGCCTAGAGTATAGGAAACAAACAGAATGAGCTTGAACTCTTAATACATGAAGGCAAATATGACTTGATAGGTATAACTGAAATTTGGTGGGATGACTCCCATGACTGGAATATAGCAATTGAAGGATATAACTTGTTCAAAAAGAACAGAAGAAATAAAAAGGGATGCGGAGTCACACTATATGTTAAAAAATACTTATCCCTGCACAGAAATACAAGAGGATGAGCCTGGGAGTCCCATTGAGAGCATCTGGATTAAAATAAACAGGGAAAGGAATAAAAGGAGCATGATAGTCGGAGTCTACTACTGACCACCCAATCAAGCAGAAGACGAGGATGAAACTTTTGAAATGCAAATTGCCAGTGTTTCAAGGAAATCTAATATAGTAGTAATGGGGGACTTCAATTACCCCGATATCTGTTGGGAGACAAATTCTGCCAAAAGTGGCCCCTCCAAGAAATTCCTGACATGTGTGGCTGATACTTTCTCCTATAGAAAGTAGAGGAAGGAACTAGAGGAATGGCTATCCTTGACTTAATACTGACCAATAGAGATGACTTAGTGGATAAAGTGGCAGTTACGGGAACACTGGGGGAAAGTGACCAAGTCATACTTGAGTTCTTGATTTTAAAGGAAGCAAAAGCTGAGTGTAGCCAAACACGTACTCTGGATTTCAGGAAAGCTGATTTTAATAAACTCAGAAGTATAAGTAAGGTCCTATGGCAAGTGACCCTAATGAGAAAAGGAGTCCAAGATGGGTGGGAGTTTTTAAAAAAGGAAATTTTAAAGCTGAGAAAGAGTGGAGGCTAGCGAGGGATGCTAAAAGCATTAAAAAGGCTTTCTCCAGATATGTGAATAGTAAAAAACAGAGGAAAGAAATGGTGGTTCAACTGCTTCATGAGGATGGCAAATTGGTAACAGATGATAAAGAAAAGGCTAAAGTGCTCAATTCCTACTTTGGCTCTGTCTTCTCTCAAAAGCAGGTCTATGACACTCCTGGAAAAAGTGAAGTACAAGCTGAAGGGGCAGGATTGCAGTTTGAGATTGATAAACAAATGGTCAAGGAACACCTCATTTCTTTGAACGAGTTCAAATCTCCAGGGCCCAACAAACTGCATCCTAGAGAAATAAAGGAGATGGCAGAAGATCTCTCATAACCACTGTCTATTATCTTTTCAAAATCATGGAAGATGGGTGAAGTGCTGGATGATTAGAGGAGGGCTAATGTTGTCCCTATCTTTAACAAGGGCAAAAAGGAGGAACCTGGGAACTACAGACCAGTCAGTTTGATATCCATCCCTGGGAAAATCTTGGAACGGATTATAAAGAAGTCAGTCTGTAAACACCTTGCAAACAATGCAGTGATTACTAGAAGCCAGCATGGATTTGTCAAGAACAAATCCTGTCAGACTAATCCGATCTCATTTTTTGATTGGGGAACCTCCCTTGTGGACTGTGGGAATGCTGTCGATATAGTATATCTTGACTTCAGCAAAGCTTTTGACAAAGTGCCCCAGGACATTCTGATTAACAAACTAGTGAAAAGTGGGCTAGATGGACTAACTATTCGGTGGATCCACAGTTGGCTACAGAATCAGACTCAGAGGGTGCTTATCAATGGCACCTTTTCACACTGGGGGGAGGTAATGAGCGAGGTACCACAGGGCTCGGTCCTGGGCCCAGTGCTGTTCAACATTTTTATTAATGATTTGGATGAGGAGGTGCAGGGAATGCTTATCAAATTTGCAGACAAAATTGGGTGGGATAGCTAATATCCAAAGTGATCTTGATAGACTGGAGCATTGGGCTGAAAACAACAGAATGAAATTTAATAGGGATAAATGCCAAATTCTACACCCAGGAAAAAGAAACCAAATGCACAGTTACAAGATGGGGGATACTTGGCTCAGCAATATGACAATCGAGAAGGATCTTGGAATTGTTGTAGATCACATGCTGAATATGAGCCAACAGTGTGATGTGGCTGCAAAAAAGCAAATGCTATTTTGGGCTGCATTAATAGAAGAATAGCTTCCAAATCGAGTGAGGTACTGGTTCCCCTCTATTCGGCACTGGTTAGGTGCCCCTCTTCAGTGCTGCGTCCAGTTCTGGGCACCACACTTCAAGAATGATGCAGACAATCTGTTCAAAGGAGAGCAACAGGGATGATTAGGGGTCTGGAAACAAAGCCCTACGAGGAGAGATTGAAAGAACTAGGCATGTTTAGCCTGGAGAAGAGAAGATTGAAGGGAGACATGATAGCACTCTTCAAATACTTGAAAGGTTGTCACACAGAGGAGGGCCAGGATCTCTTCTCGATCAACCCAGAATATAAGACACGGAATAATGAGCTCAAGTTACAGGAAGCCAGATTCTGGCTGGACATCAGGAAAAAGTTCCTGAACGTTAAAGCAATACGACAATGGAACCAATTACCTAGGGAGGTCATGGGCTTTCCCACATTAAAAGCATTCAAGGGGCAGCTGGACAACCATCTGTCAGGGATGCTTTAAGGTAGATTCCTGCATTGAGCAGGGGGTTGGACTCGATGGCCTTATAGGCCCTTTCCAACTCTACTATTCTATGATTCTATCTCAGGTCTAGTTGTCATTCTTAAGCACCTTTCCCATGGTTTTCCAACTGCTAAATTTTTGAGGGGTTATTGTGGTTACTCTCATACAGATGCTGATAATATTTTCCCTGCAGACCCTGTAGCAGTTGGGAGGCAGCTGCAGGAGATGGAGCTAACGCTGTGCCAAAATCTGTCCTCCAATTTCCTGAAATTTTCTTTCCCTGTAAAAGAGGGTTCCATTTTTCTGTTTCATTCTCAGGGCATTTTATAATTTATTTTATGATGTCTTTTGGTAGTGTTTGTGATCTTACCTAATTATTGTAAGGTGGTGAAAGGTGTGGTGTGTGTGTGTGCTGCAACTTCTGCACTCCATTTTCTGAGCGCAGAGAGGTAGCCAGCATGGTTCACTCTGTGCTGGCTACAAGGTGGATGGGACGGGGGTGAGGTGCATGGTTTCCTGGGGGTTGTCTATACATTTTAAAAGCACCACAGTGGCTGCGCAGTGGTGCTGCATTGCTTATGTGATGTAGCAGTCACCTCACAGCCACCACAGGGCTTTCCCTTGAAGCTGCAGATTTAAAGAGTTGAGGACTTCCCCCGACTTTTTACGTCAGAGTAAGGTGAACACATCCCTTCTGCCATCTGACGTCACTCCAGCATTGAGGTGGAGGCATATTCCCAGGTGGAAGGCGAAGCAGCAGAAGCTTCGGGCAGAGGGTGGGTCTGGCGAGCTGAATGCCTGCTGGAAAGCTGACCTTGCCTTCTGCATCAGGATTAGCCACTGCCCCCCACAGCAACAAACCTGTGGGGTTTTCTCAAAAGTGGTGGCAACTTGGCACCATGAAGGCAGCCTCCTGGATTAGAGGACAGAGCCCTGTCTCCAACCTCAGTGCCAGGAAGCTGGACTATTCTATGCCCCCCTCCCAAATGCTGCCTGGGGGACATAGGTTCACTCCCTCAATCTTTTCAAAATGTTTAGAGGTTTTTGCAGACCACAATAATAGAAATTCAGTTAGAATGTATAAGAGTCAAGAAAGGTACCACTGTGTCTATATGATGCTACTTTGGTCCTGATTCCGCCCCCCCCCCCCCCCCCAATCCCTGGCATTTCTGCTGCGAAGCGGCAGAAATGTGTTTAAATAGCAGGGCTAAGCGCAGACTATCTGCCCTGTACAATTCATTGAATTAATGCATTAGACATCACAATTGCCCTTGCTTTTGTTCCCCAGACTGTAATACGGTGATGGCCGCCATTACTTGGTTTGTCCAGTCTGCCTCCTGCCCTGTGTTCCTGCTCCTGAGTTTCTGCTTTTTCCTGTTTATTCCCCCAATATGCTATAAGTCAGCCTGCCATTGCCATTGGCTGTGATGTCAAGTAATAAGTAGTGCTGTGCTCTCTGTGATGTAGCTGTGGGTCTAGGAGCACAGTAATCTTGTCCACCATCCAGTAGGAAGTTCTCCTGCAGAGACTGCATTGAAACAATCATTTTAATGAGCCGTACACAGCTCCCATTCATTTTCATTGAGCCTCAACAGGAGAACTTTCCCGTGTTGCACCCATTGTATATTCTGCAGAATTCAAATGGACTTGGAAGAGGTAATACCTACTAAGTAGAGCCCTTATTTATCAAGTTGTAACTGCAGCATGAAGGGCTACAAGCTCCGCCCTCCCCTCCCACTGCCTCCAATCTCATCAGACATTATTTGAACATGACTTGTTCTTTTTGACAAGGTCAAGCTGTTGTGGAAAGGTTAAACAAATGAACCTTGTAAGCTCTTTGTCAGGAAAGCTGTTCAGAATGTGTTCTTCTTAATCGCCATTCTTCCTGTATTCCTGGGAAAGGCAATAATTGACAAAAGCTGATAATTCAGAAGGAACGCAACTGGGGGATGGGACCAAAGGGAATGAAGGGTTGGAGTCCCCTGCCTTCCTACAGCTAGATTTGCTTGAGACCCTCTGTGCCCTCAGTGGAAAATGCTTGTGAGCCTCTTTCTGCTCTGCACACAACATTCCTTTGGGGGCTGGAGTTTAAACCAGCATCCCTAATGCTGTCTATGCCAATTCTGTCAGGAGTGTAATGAGGGGAAACTTTCCCAGACAGAAGTAAAAACATCTCCGTACTCAGTACTTGGTTAAAAGAGTAAGGGCATTTTCATACTCCAAAACTGGCTTGCGCATCCGTGTTCAAGACTCTTCCAATGCCAGAGAGAAAGAGAGAGAGTTGAAAGAAAGGTAATTTCCACAGAATGAAGGATATTTCATTGCTTCTTTTAATACAACTCTGGTTCATTCTCTTAGGCCTTGATGGAATCCGTGGTCATCTGAAGTAAGCAATTTAAGATATTTGTAATAGTAATGATTACTATTCTAGCCCATTAAGCATGAACATCCACACAGACACAGACACACAGACACACACACACACACACACGTTGGCCTGCTTGTTCTTACTGGGAAAACAATGGATACCTCTTTGCTTGCACTGGAATTGCTGGGTGTCTATGCTCCAGGACCCAGTAACAAAGAAGTGAATAAGGGCTGCAACATTATTATCTTATAATCAGAAACTGTAGTGGTTGCTAATCTTATATAACATGACATTCCAATTACTAGGGCGCTTCCAGAAGGAGGGTTCCTAGCACTAACAGTAGGAAAGCATAGGGTGCCTCTATTCTGTCTCTTTTCCTTAACAGTTTTTTTGTGGAAATAAAAAAAAAGGAAGAAGTGGTAGAAAAGCGCAGCAGGGCTACAAATGGAAAATGATGATGGCTGGACCACCCATAATGGCTGGAATTCATTATGTGAAAGAGGCACACTCATCTGGAAACACCTACACCTACTATTTGGTTGGGTGGTGTGCACCATTTTACCACCAACCACAATGCAACATTTAGGGTAAGTACATCAAGCCTCAATGCTGCAGATCAGTATATGCACTGATCCAAGCACCACCTAGCTACACCAGCTAAGGTTTATTGATGGAGTCTGGTCCTTATTGGTGCTCCCCTGAGCCCTTTAGGTCTGAACAGGTGAGTCAGACAGTCCCCAAGAGGTTCTGGTCCCATTCCCCAAATGGCCTGGAGAAGCTGATCTAGGGAAAACCTCTTCATGAACTGACTGATGCTTCAGGGTGCCCAGTTAAGCCTTAACCTTCTTTTATCTCCTCTGGCTCTGCCATTATGACCTGTTTGTAAACTCAATGAACTGTTCTATGTTGCTACTAATTTTCCATTTACCAGCATGGCAATAAAAAGTAGGCGAGAGAAAAACAACAACAATCAATTACTTATGCAAATATTGACCAAGGGGGAAATAATCCATACTAGGCCTCTGTGAGAACACACAGAGTTTATGCATTAACCTTATTATATTCTCCCTTTATTATCTCCCAGAGGTGTGAAGCATTCTGACTGCAGTCTTAGCCAAAAGTTACCCTGAAGACAGGAAGAGGACAGAGATTGTGGTGATCATGTGGGTAATGGACCATCGGCATGGGTCTGCCTAGAGAGGAAGATTCATCCTGAAGAGAGATCACTGTACATTGACTTGGCCGCAGTTGGAGAAGAACACCAACATAATTTACAGAGAAGGATTTGGGTACTGCAGAAATACTGGTTGGACAGTGCACAGATTCCAAAAAAGGACACTTTGGTGGAGAACATTTGGTGGACCTCAGAGGTGCTGGTGACCAGAGACATTGAAAGGATTGCATTTTCCCATGGACCTTGGGGTTTCAGCTTTTGTAAGGAGTAGTGTTACACATTTGTTACACATTTGTCCATACTGAGTTTATGTTTATAACTATGCTTATGTTTATAACTATGGTGTGATAAGTATCTCTGGGGAAAAAATGGTGGATTTGCATGTGTGAGCTGATTGGCTGGGAGAGTGAGAAGGAAGGGGCGAAGTGTGTGTCTCTACCTATAAAGCGGAAAGTTTGTGTGTGCGATGTATGTCCGGAAATGTTTACCCACTTCCAGATGAGTTAGAAACTTGAAATTTGGCATGCTGATAGATCTGGTTGACAATGTACCAGAGAAATCCAAAACCACAACATTTTGGGGTTTAAGTATTTTTAAAGAATTTAATTAAAAAAACTAGGCTTATGCCTACAATTCCCAGCCAGACTTACTGGCCTTGGCGGCCATTGTGAGTGCATGGACGGGGGACTGCTGCATGCCTTTCACAACACAGACTCCTAAGGTCGGTCTCGAGTAGTCAAGCCAATTCCACATAAAAGGAAACAACCCACATAAATGGGCTGTGTCCATCTGAAGTGCCTCCTCCCACCCGGCTTGCATGCTTTTAAAATTATAACTAGATACAACAGTGTGACTTTGAGAGGCTGAACTCTGAACATGCTTAAAGGCATCCCGTCCTGATATTGCTGTTTTCTGAGAATCTGGGGGAAGTGCATGCATGGCCTTCACCCTTAGGAGGGAGGGAGGGAGGGAGGGGAAGCACTCTGTGCATGTCCAGAAACAGGGTCCAATGAGGGGGGCAAATGCCCATCCCTGGCCCTGGCCCTTCAGTACAGGCTCCTGATGCAGCACCTGGTGGATGAGACGCGCAGGACGAGACAATCCCAGCAGGACTTAGCTGGAGCTGGGCATGTCCACTGACAGCCGCTTGCCTCCCCTCCGCAGTGTTGCTACTCAATGAGAAAAGGAAAGCGCCTCTCAGAGGACTTGGGCATCTGTGGGCCATGACAGGCATGCTCGGAGGTGTAGTACTGGCATATAGAGTGGCTACTTTTAAATAAGCCACGTCACTATCTCCTTCTACCTGATTTTCTCCAATTGCCTAGGGTGACTAGATTTTGGAACCCAAAATCCCGGTCCCCCCCCTGCCACCCAAAACAACCCCCCCACCAAGCCACCCCCCCACCCAAAACAACCACCCCACCAAGCCACCCACCCCCAAAAAACATCAGCCCGGACCTACCAGGTTCGCTGCTGCTACTGCTGCCGCCCCCGCCGGGTCCGCCGCCCCTCCCAGGTCCCCCGGCGCCGCTGCCGGGTCCCCTGCCCGTGCGGAAGAGCTCCCCCGCCTCTTCCGCACGGGCATCCGGGCTTCTCGGGGGTTGTCGCCATCGCGACTAGCCCCGACGAGGCCAGAGGGCGCGTGGAAGAGGCGGGGGAGGGCCGATTACGTCACTTCCGGATCCGGCCCTCTCCTGTCCCTTCCGCGCGGCCGCTGGCCTCATGAGCCCGGCAGCGGCAGCGGCGGACCCGGCCGCCCCATCAGGTAAGTGCCCCGCGCCCCGCACCTCGCGCTCCTTACCCGCAGGGGCGTCCGCTTCCCTCCGGTGCTTGAATCTACTGAGAAACAGGCTTCGCGGCCTGTCTCGCTACTGAGGGACAGGCCACGAAGCCTGTTTCTCAGTAGATTCGAGCACCAGAGGGAAGCGGACACCCCTGTGGATAAGGAACGCAAGGCGCAAGGGAGGGCACTTACCTTCTGGGGCGGCCGCTTCCCGGGCTCCTCCGCCGCCACCGCCGCCGGGTCTACCGCCGCTCCTCGCTTGCTGCCGCCGCCGCGTAACCCCCCACCACCCCGGTTTGCCCCCACCGCCCCCGGTTGGGCCGGTTTGCCCCAGGTTTCCCGGTTAGGACCGGGAAACCCCGAGCCATCTGGACACCCTACAATTGCCACTAACCCTGCCCACCATTCCATTCGAGCCTGTTATCAGTCATTCCTCCACTCACACTTCTGTTTCAATGGTATAGTCAGGCTTTTACATAAAAATCATGAACTTTATTCAGTAATTCCTGCATCTGTCTTGGAATGTTATGACAAAAACAAAACAAAAACGCAGCATAAAAATATCATCAAGTTAAAAGGCCTTGGGGAAAATAAATATTCACTTGGCACCGGAAAGCTATTAATACAGTCACCAGGCCAGCCTGCCTGGGAAAAAGAAATCCATAAGCAGGGTGCCACAACTAATAAGGCCCACTCTCCAGTTGTCTCCTACCACACCTCAGACGGTATTCAAAGCCTACAACTCCCAGCATGCTTTGGGCAGGAGGGAAGACTTATCAGGCTTTGGCAGCCATCATCTGGTAGTGGCTCGCCCTCCTGGGCCTGAAGGGAGAGTACCTGGGGCCAGCTGCCTCAGTTGCTAGGCCCCATCCAGACCAGGAGGAAGGAAGGTGCAGCTCTGGGCCTGTTGCCAATGGCAACCAAGCTAACCGTCAGTCAGTCAGCAGGCCGGTTCCCTCACGGCCTACCTACGGGTACCGATTGAACAGTGCAGTGTGGACTGGCTCAGCCAGGCTTCCCGTGAGTCTCAGCAGAAGGATTCCCATTGGGCAAGTCAGACACCATGGTGAAAGGCATGCCGGGAGTTGCAGTTTTCATTTTCTGTTGAGACGAGGAAAATCATGATGCTGGCTTTAAGGCGGCCCTGGCCATACGTCAGGGGAGAGAGGGAGAGAAAAAAAAACAAATTGAATTTGTTTTAAAGTTACCTCTCAGGCCTAGCATCAGCTTACCTTGCAGGGCTGTTGTGAGGGTGAGAGAGGAAAAAAAGAAACAAATGTAATTTGATTAAAAGTTAACTCACAGGCCTAGCACTGGCCTACTACTGTAAGATGATTACCTCACAGACATATATCTTAAGAGGCTGGAGCAACGCCGGGTATGTTAACTAGTATGAGTATATAACTGGGTGCTGCACCTATGGGAGATAGGGCCATAGTCTGGTGGAGTTAGGGGGAGGGGAAGGAGAGAGTGAGTTAAGGATGCTGTGACAGTCTGGGGGGTTTAAGGACTGTTCGAGTGTATTTGGTAGGAGAAATTGTATAATCGACAGAGTCATTAAGAATTATTCATTTATTATTCAACAACTTATTGTAATTAATAAAGTTTTCCTGCTCATGGCTGCATAATGGGGGCTAATAAAGGGAATGCCAACATGTTAAGTGTCCCACCCCAGGTTATGCAGGCTTAGGAGGACAGGGGGCTCCTGTATCTTTACCAGTTGCATAGAAAAGGGAATTTCAGCAGGTGTCATTTGTGTGCATGCAGCACCTGGTGAAATTCCCTCTTCATCACAACAGTTAAAGCTGCAGGAGCCCTGCCCTCTTTTGTATCTGGTCACTCTAGCATAGTTCCTGCAGCTTTAACTGTTGAGATGGAGAGGTAATTGCACCAGGTGCTGCAGGCATACAAATGACACCTGCTGAAATTCCCTTTTCTATACAACTGTTGAAGATACAGGAGCCCTGACCTCCTTTTCATATGGTCACCCTAGAAGTGGGTGATGGTTATTATGTGTTCAAGTATGAGGTAGCCTAAATGAAGAAAAATAAAATAAAATATTATTATTTACAAGGTGTTGTTAATTAGCCTAAGCCTGCCTCCCTACCCCTCTGAATCCTCCCTGGCCCTTTCTACGCCATAGGAGTTCGTTGGAAGGGAATGTGGAGAGTAAAGGGTAGTGGTGGTTGGGAGTAACATGTAGAGTGAATGGAGTTATATTACTAGGGGACTAGAATGGTAGTGATATTAATTTAAATAAGCAGGTTTGGTTTACATTGACAATAACAAAGTTCTGTTCATGTACAATAAACTTTTCTTTGGTTTGTTACCATAAAACCATGTGTTCACTCGGATTCCTCACCTGCTTCAACATAGGTATTAATCAGATACACCTAAACAAATCATTAGCTCACAACGTCCACAAGCAGAACCTATTTCCCAAAGTCTTCGCCTGGTTCCCTCGCAGAGAGGGGAAAGGTAGCGTTATTTTGCCCTTCCCTCAGGCTTATTCAAGTGGTGGTGCTTGGCCTGGGAAGGGGTGGTCATGATCAGGCCTAGTATGTAGGTGGTGTGGGGACACAAAAAGTCTGGTGTGGAAAGGGCCCCTATCTCCACCCCCCACCACAAGCTGTCAAAACAGAAAATAAAGCCTCCTGTAACATTCACTCACTCACTCCTTTCTCAGGTAGAACTAAAACAGCCAATCACACACAAGCCCCATCCTGTCCACAGTTAACCCTTTCTCACCTGTGCATACATTTCCTCAAAACTAAATACATTGGTATTAATACAGTACAACAGATTAACATAACAGGCAGCTGATTTTGTCACAACCCGCCACTGCGTATGGCTCACTGGCTCTTTGCCTGTCAAACAATGCTGAAAAAGAGGATATGAAAAGCAATAACAGCCGATGGCCATGGTGGGGAGAAGGGGGCCCATTGCCTTTAAAACTTGGAGCTGGCAGTACCCCAATTTCCCACAAGATATGGGGGTTCAAAGCAGTTCACACCATATTCAAATGAACATAAATAAATACAACAATTCAAAAACCATAATAGGAAGTTACAAATAAGCACAGTGTCAATAAATACATACATAATAAAATGTCAATCAATACAACTTTGCATAAAATACAAATAAACTAAACTAGGCTAACAATTTAAAAATAACAGAAGAGATCATCAAACCTAACAGTAATAAAAATACATTACATGTATATAGACCAAATAGATTTCCATTCCTTAAATGAACAATAATATTGATCTTCTTAAAATGATATGAATTATATTTTATCCATAATGAGTAAGCTAAGTATCACACTATTGTATTGGACTCACTATTATCTTGGAATTGGACTTACAAATTTATCTCTTGTGTGGTAGGAGCAAGTTTTGATCTGATCATCTGGACAAGCTCCTGGACATCCCAAACAACTCAGGGGATTGAAGGAGTGGGGAGAGATCCTTCCTGTTGTTCATGCAGTGTGGGTGTGACAGCTCAGGCAGCAGACGAGGGGGAAAGGAGTAGGCTGTGCTTGTTACCAAGCCACTTTGGTGTGTGTGTTTTGGAAGAGTCATATGAAGTAGTCTATTGGTGGAACTCATGAATGTTAATCTGTTACTTGAAAGGGTTAAATGATTTTGTTAACAGATTATTGAAGAGGCTGCCGCAAACTACAGATTGCTAATTTGCACTGGAATGGTTGGACAGTCTGAGACCTATAAAATAGGGTGACCATATTTTGGAAACCAAAAAGGAGGACAACATGGTCGGTCCCCAAGGGGACGTCCCCACCAACATGTCCGCTCCCAGGGGGCATGTCTAGCACCAAGGAGGTGTGCCCACCGGAACATAGCCTTGGTCACATGTCTGATTTTACAGCATACAATTAAGACAAATCTGTTCTACAGAACATCTTAATGTTAAAATCACTGAAATAACAAGTGAGACATCCAATGTATCTGAAATTAACTTCACTCACTCCCTACTTTTGTAGCTTTTGCTGTACTTTGTTGCTATGCTCTGTGTGATACATTTTCCCCTTCCCTCAAATATCTTTTCTGATTGTATCCTCACTCCACTGCAAGTTGCTACTTAATAGGGTTTCCGGCTGGCCGGCTGTCTGACTTTTTAATTTTTTTATTTTTAAAGTTCAATTTTGCTTTGAAACTTGCTAAAAATCAACAGATGAACAGATCTGTTTGAAACTTGGCATGGCTAAAGCCCTACTTAGATCTATCATGATGCTAAGTTTCATCTTTAAAATGATGGTATTTTAAAATAATTATTTTGAAACCTCAGATTTTAAAAAAATCCTAAAAATCAACAGATGAACAGATCTGCTTCAAACTTGGCACGGCTAAAGCCCTACTTAAAATCTATCATGATGCCAATTTTCATCTCTTTATCTTTAAAAATGATGCTTTTAAAAACATAATAATTTTAAAACCTCAAACTTTAAAGAAATTCCTAAAAATCGATGGATGAACAGATCTGCTTCAAATTTGGCATCGTTAAAGCCCTACCTAATGGGGGAGGATGGGAAAAATCCAGATTTTTCTTCAAATTTCATAATTTCCCCCCTTCCTAGTTTTGTTACCAAAAATCCTGACATGTCCTGGTTTTTCCTGACATAGACTCATATTTAAGAAGAACCTAGACTTATATCTTCTTCCCATCCTGGCCACTTTCGTCTCCCTCCTTTGAGAATTCAATCCTCTTCAATACTTCAAGGTTGGCAAGGGAGACTATGATCCAAGAGCTGCTTCAGTGATAGCCCTGATCTCTCAAGCTGCTTGACGTCTTCTCATGGCCAGCGTGGCCACCCTTGGCTTCCAAATGAATAACAGCAACTTTGCCTGAGGTGGACATTCTGAGCAGAGAATGCTAATGAAGCTGCTTTTGCCTGGCCAACAAGCCTGTCCTCCTGATACTGCTAGGATGGGCAATGCAAAGAGATTGGGAGGGTTGTCTAGTCAGGAGGAGAGGCAGGATGGGGAGCTGTGTTGGTAGACACATCTCCAAATAAGCAAGAAAGGGCGGGGCTGGAAATGAAGTAAGCCACGGCTCAAATGCATTTGGGGCTGTTGCCCAAGCCCATGTCATCGCCTATGGGGAACTTGCTCCATTCCCTATAACTGAGCAGGAAGTGAGCCCAGCTGCACTTTTCATGTGCCTAATGCTCCTTGTTAGAACAAACTTTCCTGAAAACCTGTCTTTCCTCCCCACTCTTACAGACTCATCCCAAACCTTTCATTTCCCTTCCAGAGTGTGTGAGGGACTCTGATTCATTAAATCCCCACCTCTCAACCTCTTCACATTTACAAGCCCATCCCAGATCAGCCCAGTCTATTCACAAATTCTGTGACCCACCTTTAAGCTCTGAAGCCCTTGGATTCAGCTGCTGATAGAACTAAGCTAATTTCCCCACAATCTGATTCTCTCCCTGTCCATTGCTTTATAGCATATTTCTGCATATTATGCTTGTCTTGATTCATGACTGCTCTACCAAGTTAATTTCCAAACGAAATGAGTATGCATTTTAAATTCTTGCCTGTGTTTAATGAATTCCTGTTCTTGAAAACATCAGTGTGTGTGTGACATGTTGAGTTCCTCTTGTCAGATTCTCTATTTCACCAAAGGTAAATGGTCCATTAACAAATGCATTGAGAATAAGTGCAGGTTTGTACATTTGTCTAAAGAAACACATTCAGTAACAAGGCACTACTGCAGGAGGATGGAGGAGCCCCATGTAAATATAGGGCTAGAGCAAGGCATATTGGGTGTTATGGGAGGCCTTTGAGCCAGGGTTTTCTGGCACATACGAACCATCCTATGACTGCTTAACTATATTGCACCCTTATATTGAGGTGTATATATCAATAAACAACCATTAACCTGGTTTGACAAAAGTCCATTAATAATTGTGCTAATTTATATAGAATTGCTTCTGATCGAGCTGCTGATGTTCTCCTCTAGATGGCACTAGTGTTACACATAACCAATTCATATACTTCTCTTTCCAGTATACACCAATTCAGTTAAGATATGACTTCTTTATAATGCAGAAACCCACAGAAAAAATGAGCACTGGAATACTCATCTTTTTACTGTTTGAGAAATTGTTTTTCTCTGGCAATAAAGTGGCAGAAAATGTGTTCCGTCAGCATGGATTGTAACTTTTTCTCTTATAAGCATTAAGAGTTTATCTAATGCACTGGTCTCTTTTATTGATCCACACTAGATATTCATTAAACAAGAAACCTACAGTTTACAAAACAACGTTAAGGCTCTACAGTTTTCAAACAAGCACCATGTTCAGGAATGCTGGGACTTGTAATCTGAAACAACTGGAAGACTGCGGGTTATGGTATGCAATATGATCTGCAGAGGTGACTGTGGTGTTGTGGAAAACTGATGATGAACAACTTAGAACCACCTTCTTCTCTTTCTTTAGAGCATCTCCTCATGTTGAGATTTGCAACCCAACACATCTGATGGGCACCAGGTTGGGGAATGTTGTTCAAGAACAAGGGCAGGCAGAATGTAGCTCTCCAGATGTTTTGGAATTCAACTCGTAAAAGCCCCTATCAGCATGGGCAGTGATCAGGAATGCTGGGAGTTGATGTCCAAAATATCAGGGTGGACCTATTTTCTGCCCACATCTGTTCTAAAGTATGATGATTTCCAGCATTAAGATATGCGAACAATCAAGACAGCCAAACTAAACCTTTTCTGCTCCTCAGTCACTTTGATGAGAAGATGTATTGTGGAGGGATTGTGGGGAGCGTACAGTATATTTTGTATAAACACATTTTAAGAAAAAAAACATTGGTTCTTTGAAGGGCAGGATATTGACCAAAAGTTGAAAGTGCCTGGCACATGCTCTGGTTCTACATCTGTAATGAATAATGCCCCTTTTGTTATCAAGCATGGTGCTATATGTGAGAGAAAAGTACTGGGCAGACCCTGTATTTTTGGTAAAGATATAGAACAGCGTTCCCCCTCCTGCTGTCCTCCAAATGTTTGAGATTACAAGTCCCAGCATTCCTGACCATGGGACATACTGACTTGCAATGATAGGAGTTGTAGTCCAACACCTTTGGAGGGCACCAAGCTGGGGAAGGGCTGCTCTAAAAAAAGGAGAGAGGTAGGTGGGCCTAAGTTGTTCGTCATCAGTTTTCCACAACCCCACAGTCACCTCTGCATATCATATTCTCCATCCTGTCCTCATGGTTTATCTGCTTTGGGAGAATGAGAATTTCACTTGCACTTTCTGCCTCCTTAGGGAGGATGTGGCGTTAAGGCTTGTGAGCCTTAACTCCCAATTTCCCTGCTTTTTGGTGCTTGGTTGAAAACTGTAGAGCCTTAAAGTTGTTTTGTAAACTGTAGGTTTTTTGTTTAATGAATTTCATGGCTTTGTGTAATAGATGAGCGGATATTATGCAGTTGACCACCAAGCCAACATCAGCGAGGATGTTATACCATGTTGACATCCAATATAAAATCAAAGCTAGTGATTTTAGCCTCCTCTCATATGTGCCTGTCCAGACCCTAAGATCATCCTCATGGGTCCTTTGAGGAGGGCCTTCCCTGTTGTGGCACCCTGGCTGTGGAATGTACTCCCTAGAGAGGTTCGCCTGGCACCTACATTATACTCTTTTAGACACCAGGTGAAGACCTTTTTATTTTCTCAGTATTTTAACAGCTTATCAGCATAATTTTTTTAACTTTGCTGTTTTAAATCTGTTTTTTTTAAACTGTATAGATCTCTGCATTGCTGCTCAGTTTTACCCTGGTTGTGCTGAAATACTGTATTTTATATTATGTTTTTACCCTGTTGTTTTTTTTATATTTTAAATGGTTTTCATGGTTTTAAGTTTTGTAAACTGCCCAGAAAGATTCGGCTATTGGGCAGTTTAGAAATGCAATCAATCAATCAATCAATCAATCATAGTGCTATGTGTTGCACCCACTTTTCAAAATGAGCCCTAGGCTGCCTCTACAAGAGGCATTTAAAGCTCTTTCAAGGCGCATTAAAAAATATACCTCTACAAGAACAGAGTGCAAATCGGGCGTAGAGGCACGTTTTCTCTCCAATTATGTGCATTATCGAATGCGCGTTAAATAGCGAGTTTTATTTTGCTCCGGTTGTTAAAGCGCATTTTTCCTATGTGAACAAGCGAATCTCCGCATAAACTACCTGTAAAGCGCATTTGAAACAACCAGTAAGGTCACCTGTTGAGTGCTCAATTACCTCCTGCATACAAGCATTTACGATAAAGCGCTTCCAAGAAGATGCGCATAATCGGAAGAACAGGCCTAAAGCCGAATTCTTGTAGATGAGGCCCTAGAAGTTATGCTCTTTCACTTGAAATCTGAGGGGTCTCATTTGAACTTTTCAACAGCCAGTGTCCAGAGATAAAAGCTTTTTATCAGGGAAAATAAGCATTTTATGTTTTGTGTCTGTATTTGGAGATAACTTGAAAAATTGTTCTGGAATTAAAAATCTCTGATTAATCCTGGAAGCACACAAGATGATACAGAAAAATGTCCTATATTAGAATAAGTTACAGTTTACTATGTTAATTATTAGAGGTGTGTGTGCCGCCCTGAAAATCCAAGGGTCTGTCGGAAGTCCGATGAAGCTCTGAGTTTTCGGAGTGGAGAGGAGATAGTTTCAAAACCATTGAATACCCACAGTGCAGAGATGTGCTCATCAAAGCTCCTTTCCATTTTTGGATAACAGGGGAATTAAACAAAATGCGTACATCTCCATCGTTTTTAAATATAAAGAGATGAAATTAGCACCGTGGTAACACTTCAGTAGGGATTTAGCCATGCCAAGTTGGAAGCAGATGGGTTCACATCTTGATTTTTAGGAATTTTTAAAAGTTGGAATAAACAGCCTATGAAATAAACAGCTGTTATAGCCTATGGAAATTAACCAAAATGCTTATAGTTCTGTCATTTTGAAAGATAAAGAGATGAAACTTGGCAGCATGGTAGCTCTGAAGTAGCGATTGAGCCATACCAAGTTGGAAGCAGATCGGGTCATGCCTTGATTTTTAGGAATTTTTTAAAGTTCAACCTCAAAGCTCTTCTTTGGGGTCTAGGACCTTGAGCAGTACACAAGTTTTTTTTTAAAAAAAATGAAATTAAAGATAAAGACATGAAACTTGGCAGCATGGTAGCTCTTAAGTAGGGCTTTAGGCATGGCAAGTTGGAAGCATATCGGTTCATGCCTTGATGTTTAGGAATTTTTTTAAGTCAAACTTTTTATAAAAAATCCTAAAAGTCAAGACATGAATCAATCTGCTTCCAACTTGACATGGCTCAGTTCTTGCACAGGCTGCATTTCCATCCCTAGATATTTACTCAAAAGTAAGACCCATTGAATTTCCTTAGATTTTGAAAAGCAACATACTTGCTTTTAGATTAGCCAGTCTCAGCACTCTATGTGTGCTATGAATGCCTGCTCTGTCTGTCCCTATAGTCTCCTGCAAGGCCCAGCCAGGGGAGGCCAGTAAATTAAACCCAGGGGTGGAGGGTGGGATTCCATCAAGTTCATCTGAGAGCACGTGCTGTAGAACATGGACCTTCCAGGAATGTTGAGGCCGGATTTCTGGCAGACCCAGCCAGGCAACTTTATGGCCTGTTACTCCCTCCATTTGGTAGCCTGCAGGAGCACCTGCCTCATAAAGCAAATGACCACATGAGAAGTATTATTATGATCATCTACTTTGTTTGTCTTTAGTAGTCTGTAGTCCAGACCTCTTTAGAAGGGGGAATAGTATGATGTGGTTGGGGTCAGTCTAAATTATCTCCAGGGGTCCCTTACTCAGTGCCTCTGATCTCAAAGAGATTGAGGATTTCCCTCCAGCTCTGTTACTCTTGAAGTTACTAGGCCTGTTGAAATTAGATTTTATAACATAAGCATGAAAACAGCGAATACCCCTTTTAACTTGTTAATCCAATGAAAACATGCCGCACAAGAAGTCTTAAGATATGAATGGTTTATAAAGAAAAGTAAATGCAAAAGAACATCAGATACAGAAGTGAAATGTGAAACATTACTATTGTTGTTGTTATTATTAGGGTTATTATTATCATTATTATTATATTTATATTTATTTGTATCCTCCCTTTTGCCCAATGCTGGGCCTCAAGGCAGCTTTACAAAATTAAAACATATACAGCTAAAGCCTATAAATAGAAATATACAAAAGATAAAAATATAATTAAATACATTTCAATATTAAAACATTTAAAATATATAATGATTTAAAAGTCCAAGGTATAGACAGAAGTCCAGATTATTTGCTAAAGGCCTGCTGGATCAAAAATGGGTTTGCCTGCCTCCAAAATTACATCAAGGAGGGAGCCAGTGTAGACTGCAATGATTACAGAGAAAATATATGTATACACTATGCAAAATACACAACAATTTAACTGTTTCTAAACCTTATTAGAAAAACAGTGTGACTAGGCCGAAGCCAATATTGTAGGCCCAGAAGTAGGGCTGTGCAGCCCCCCCAGTCCAGATCTGGATCCGGATCCGGGTGATCCAGATCGGGCTGATCCGAGCCGCTTCAGAACTGGTTCCGGAAGTGGATCTGGATCTCCGGATCGAGATCCAGAGTCCCTCCTTTTCCCCATAGACTTGCAAGTCTTTGTGGAAACAGACTCACCGTCCTCCTCCCACACTCCCTCCTCTCCCCGCTCACCCGCCACCACCCGTGCTGCTGTCCGCTGCCATCCACTGTACTGAGAACCAGCCCTCGCAGCCTGGTTTCTCAGTACAGCGATGTTGCGCCAGGTGATCATGAGTCAGGCTTCTAAGGAAGCCATGCACTCTTGCTGCCTGGGGAGGGGGAAGAATAACCAGCCGCTAGCTACTCAGGCACTTCACTTTGCCTGAGTCCTTTCTGCCCGTTTCTCTGTCTCTCCAGTCCCCCTGGCCTCTCAATGTTCACTTAAAGGGAGCTCCATTTGTTACTATGGGAGCTTATAAATCGAATTTAAAACAAACTAAAGGGAATTTTAAGAAAAGAACACCTATTCTATCAACTCTAAGGTAGAAGGAAGAGGACATCGTTGGAATTTTAATTATTTAACCTGTCAATTTGTAAAGGGACCTTGACAAAAACTATTGCCAGTCCAGTCTCAAATACCAAAGAGAGCCGGAGAGCTTCCCCCACCCTTTTCATCTTTAAACTGCTCTCCTTCCCTCAATCTTTCACCAATCTTCTTGAAATTTTCAGGTTACGTAAAGCCAACATTTCTTTCTGGCACACGTAAATTTCAGGAAGATTGGTGAAACATTTTCAGTTTTATGAATGTTAGAATGACCACCTCCTCCCCTTTGCCACAGTGGAATGCTTTTTTCCGGTTCGCTCTTAACAAAGGAGGCACTATTAACAAAGGAGGCACTATTAATCAGCAGATTTTTGCTATCTTTTATGCATTTAAGCATGCTTATACCATCGGCACTTGCAAACATTGCTAGCTATGATAGCAGGCCCTCTCATGTGACTCTGATTATATAAAACCTTGAGCATCATTGTACGGAGGAAATTGCGTTTCCTTACCCATGGCTTCTCCACCCCCTCTTTTGCCCCTCATTACTTCCTCTCTCTTCCCTGCTGGGAAAGAGGAAATAAACAAAGACCAAATGGCCCATTCAGGAGCAGTTTTGATCATGCCACTTTTCCTGCACACAGCAGGAGATTGCAGCACATTTCTTTTTTTAAAAAGCCAGATTTTGGGGGTCTATTTTGCAAGGGAAAAATGAGTGGAAGGATGAGGAGGCATGTGAGAGACAGACGAAATGCTTGTCTGATGAATCTCCTTGTCTTATGGACACCTGGAATCACAAACCTTGAGAATGTTTCTTAATTTATTTCATTTTGTGATTTGTATCCTTCTCTTTCCTTTCAAAACTGAGATGCCTAAAATGGCTAACAAAATATAAAAACTGTTTTCGACCAAAAGTTGTAATGTGTGTGTTTGTGTGAAGGTGAGACAAGTAACAACTTCTTGCTCCATCTGACTAGCTTGTTTATCAAACTTGATCGAGTGAATCAAGTTCACTGAGACCCCACTTAGTGATAGATTCACAAATCTTTACCAAGTGTTTTGGGCTTTAAGAATCAAAGTATATGGTTAGTAGTCCCTGAAACATCCCTCAAGCCAGACAAATGTGGCACCAAAGAATACATTTTTATTGCTCAAACAGTCTCAGAAAATAACAAGGTTTAGCTAAGACGAGGCAGATCACAAACATCTCTTACACACGTTATAATCACTAAAAGTGCAACGAAGATAGTAGCAAGCATATTGATAACATGGTAACATGAGGTTCCTCTCAATCTAACAGTCAATACTGAAGATTTTTTCTTGAGTTTTGCAACTTTACTTAGTATGTGTAAAGGGGGGGTTATAAAGGCTTATTAGGAAAGCATAGGGGGAAAAGCTTGGGAGTGTAAAAGGCGTTTAAAGGAATGTACAAGTAGTGAGGGTAACTCTTTAAGGTTAAGAGAGCAACGGGGCACGTAGAGAATCAATATACAGAGATTTTAGATGCTTTAAGGTATAAATAAATAAATATAAAACTTGTAGGGGGAAGCATGATTTGATATTGCTAAAATGATAACACATTAGTCATTACAAGCTTGTGACTTGTTCCAGCAGTATGTGTTCTTTACCAGGTAACTAGGTGACTGGTCAAGGGTTAGAGAGAGATAGGGTCGTGATTTAGAAAATCGCTGTGTCTAGAAGAAAAGAGAAATAAACTAGACAGTTGACCACATGAAAAGCAGAAGTGATGTCCAGTTTAAGGATAAACAGGTATGTCAGAAAGTTTGAGACATTCTGGGAAGAAGATGGTCTAAACTGATGATGTGGACCAATGACATAGATACTTTAAAATAAATGAATATTTATTAAGAGAGAGGTCATTGTCTTTGAGAAGAGTTTTAAAGTCTGAACACAGAGGAGGAAGAGATCTTTCCTTTCCCTCAGGCACGAGATCCAGGATGTTGCTTTGAGCCTAGCATGTAGGCCTCAGTGACTCCTTGGTTTTGCCCCAGAGAGAGATCAAAGTCCTTTGCAAAGTCAATCTGAGTGATGCAGAATTTGTGAGTATGTCATTTTGCTTTGCTTGGGTGAAAAGTTTGTGATTGTGTTAAACTTTGCCTTTTCTTTAATAAAATTCATTTAATTTTAAAGTTTGGGCAGATGTTTTAAGTTCTAAGTATAATCTAGAGGAATGCAAACGTTGTGTTTCGAATCCTCAGGTGCACTTTCACCTACAACACTTGGGCCAGCTGAGACTACTTGAGATGGGTGTATCTGAGTATTTACTACCAGGGCCCCTAAAATGTTAGTCTTTTAGTTTCTCCCCTACAATATCAAAGATTCATATTTACCTAAATGGAGGGCATGGTGGGCAAAGCCAGCCTAAGCAAGAATGGGGTGGGTGGGTTGTTCTCCTAGGATCTCTCTCCCCTGAAATCCTGGCATTTTATAGCCCTCATGATGCTGCCAATGATCTCATCTTTAGTTTCGGACCTGGTCATACCACTATTCCCATTTTTCTCAATGTAGCCTGGTCTGCCACTGATGCTAGAAACACCCAGATGGAGGTATCTCTGCTAAGTTAAGCTATGTGCTGCTTCCAGCGCTTGACTGTGACACCCTGCCTGTACCTGTGCCACTCACCAGGCTACACCACAGGGCTGTCCACGCCACTCGCACTCAGGGCTTACTTCAACCCCCCCCCCCCCCCGTGCTTATGACGTGTTTGAGAATTTAGGGCTACTGCTGCTGCTCCCGTCCCGCCTTTATTCTTCTAGGCCCCACGGCTCCACAGCTCAGCACCCTAGCCCTCAAATCCCCCTTCTTATGTCCGCTGCCACCAGTACCTTACTCAGGTACAATTCCAATGATTACACCAGTTGTAAATAAACAAGATTTATTAACAGAAGTATATGCAGGTCAATAAGCGTGATGGTTTCCTCAGGTATAGACTCGTATTGGTTACAGGCACAATTCTTTATGGTTTCAGTACTTTCTTCTTATAACATTGACAACAGAAACTCTAACGTTCTAATTATCCTGCCTACTCTACCCACTCTACACTACTCTCTACTCTCTCCCACAAACTAGTTCCCCCAAAATAACAAAACATGTTGGTCCTTCCTATCTCTAATCTATTCTCCCTCTCACTCGCCTGTCAGCTCTCCCTCTCCTCTACTAACTAACTAACTCCCTAACTGTCAGCTCTTGTCAGCTCCCTCAATATATACACAGACACTCTCACACAGCCAGCCAATCCAGGCACTCCCCCGCCACCATCCAATCAGCACTCACACATGAACTCCCCCCCCCCTTATTCTTACCTAGTTACAACATAATTGTTCTCATATTTACCTTCTTTTATGGCCTTTTATATACAACTACTTACACTTGCTGATATAAACAGTTCTCTCAGCAGCTGAACATCACATTGACCAACTCATTCGTGGCAGCCTCCCCCCATTTCCAAAAATATATTCTATTACTCATAGTTATCTTACAACACATGCATACAGAACCCATCACACCTGCAAGATGCAATAAATTCTTCTCAATTCTACACACTGCAATGCATATTCTGCTACAGAAGGGACATTAAAGTGTACAATGAAGTGACACATGGAGGCACTTACCTTTGGTGGCAGAAGCAATTCCCCTTTTTTCCCTTTTCCTTTTATGGCTTTCAGCCATCATTTCCTTCACCCCAGAGTGTCCCTGGGATGCCATTATGTCATGAGGTAGACTCTTTCCAGCTGAAGGTCTTTGGCTACCAGAAAGAGCACTGCTGTTGCCAAAATAGGTGGTGATGTGGACAAAAATTAAAAGAAAGAGGTAAAAAAATGAAAGGAACCACTACTGCCACCAAAAGTAAGAGGCTCCAACATTTTCAGGGAGCCTCCCCCCCCCCCCCCCCCGCTCCACACATAAGAAATTGCCCAAATTTCCCCTTCTGCATCCTGAGAATGCACATCTTCATACTTAGATGAAACACACAGGTCCTTGGTAGGTAGAAAACAGTTGACAGCAACTATACAGTTATTATATTACCAAAGCTACAGATCATTTTAAATGACGTAACTCCCAAGCCCTCCCTGGGGTAGATGATGTCCTGCTCATCTGGGATGCTTCACCTGCACTACAACATCCCTAATGGGGAAAGGCACAGTGTGAGCTGCCCAGTCAAGACTGGGGCCACTTTGTCCTCCCCAATGGGCAAAGGTGTTGCACAAGACAGGGACCGGGTTTGGATGACACACCACAACCCATTATAGGTTATTGACACCATGATGAGCCATGACACCTGTGGGTGTCAAGTTGCATATCCAACCTCTGCTTGGGGATTGTCATATCATGTGAACCCGACAAGCGTGGGTTATGTGAGGGTTGTTTAACCATTACATAAGCCATGCTTGCTGGGTTTGCATGACAAACCTTCCCAAGCGGGAGTTGCATATTCAATATGGGGGCTGCACCACAGCCTCACCATGAGTTAAATAACCCCCAAATGGCTAAAAGGCCCCTGGTTGCTAAAGTTGCTGCTGGGATTGCTTTATCCATGCCATTTGTTCCCTCATTGGGGAGGAGAACGCAATGTAGGCAAAACAACATACCTCTTACCCTCCCAATTGGATGGGTGTGAGGCACACTAAGGAAAATCTGGTTAGCTCTAGTCATTGTTTCCCAGACTGCTGGAGTTGGGACTTGGTCAGGGGTAAGTCATCTCCTGAAAAACAGCTTTTTTCCAGGAAGCATCCCTCAACCGACCAGCCACCGTTTTTATTGGTATTCTGTTTTAAATTGAGCAATTTTAATATGCTGTTTTATTCTTTTTATATTTTTACTGGTTTATTCATAAGTTCACCACTCTGAAAACCATTTTAGATATGGTGAACTTATGGTAAATATGGTAAATATTGTAAATTAATCAATTAAGCCCGCAGAGGCAGCCAAAACTCTCTGGGCGGAATAGGGGATGTCTATGGGGTGGAGGCTCCTTTTCTTTGGTTTGCTAGTTGTTTTTTAAAGTCAATAGAGAAGCCAAATTGGGAAGGGTTACCTAGTAGTTGGAAAGGACGTACCTCCAGAGAACAGAGGCCAAGGTTCGGATGGTATAAGATCATCTTCATCCAGTATAAGATGCTGCTTTGAAAGGCTGGATTTGGTATTCTTGAGGTCAAAACTTTGCCAATATAAAAATTGTTTAGTTTCTCTCTATTTCTGTTTTCTGCCTATCACCTAACCTGTGTGTTTTGCCTATGGATAGGGATGTTCTTTGAGTAACATTTGGATTTATATTTTCAGAATTGGGGGCTCAATCATTATTTGTTTGCTTCTTCTTCCCAGAAGCCCTTGGGAAGGTCCCAGATGCAACCTGAAACCATTTCTGTATCTCCTAGAGCCTAACGTGAATGTTTGCAGCTTCCTTTCACTCCATCCTAAGACTATTGCCTGAAGAAAAATTCTAGCGAATTCTGTGATTTTTTAGTATTTTGTGATCTTTGGATTGCTCCAATAAAGGTATTATGGTGGTATGGATTTTTTAAAATCCTCTTTTGGAGTTTTCATTTTGGCTAAGATGGCTATCTTTGCATTTTTGTATGTCCTTGCAACTAATCACTTTCTGACTTCCCAGGGTACTTTCCTTCTCTCATTCTTCAGACGCAAAGAGCAGGAGGGGAAAAATGCTCACCACCACCGAGTTCAGGGATAATCTCTTCTTCCAAGAAGCCAAGGCAAGACTTTGTAAAACACAGCAATGCTAAGCGGCTTCTCTGGGGTGTGAGAAAGCGATTACCTGTACTAAATAGATTTCCTTGAAACTGAAATCCCCAGCTTAATCCAGACAAGACAGAGGTGCTCCTGGTCAGTCAAAAGGCAGATCAGGGAATAGGGATTCAGCTTGTGCTGGATGGAGTTACACTCCCCCTAAAAACACAGGTTCACAGCTTGGGTGTACTCCTGGATTCAGCCCTGAGCCTGGATGCCCAAGTTTCAGCAGTGGCCAGGACAGAGTGCATTTGCACAGTTAAAGCTAGTGCGCCAGCTGTGCCCATTCCTAGAGATGTCGGACCTGGCCATGGTGACATATGCCTTGGTTACATCCCGAATGCATTACTGTAATGCACTCTTATGTGGGGCTGCATTTAAAGAGTGTTCATAAACTTCAGCTGGTTCAAAGAGTTGCAGCCACAGTGTTGACCAGGGCTGGTTACAGGGCGCATACAACTCCCCTGTTAAAACAGTTCCACTGGCTTCCAGTCTGCTCGGGGCCAGGTTATCTGAAATACCACATTCTTCCTGACAAGCCTCGATCCAGACGGAGAGGCGGGTAAGAAATAAATTGTTATTATTATTATTATTATTATTATTATATAAGCCTGCCTGTGCTTTCAGATCTTCAGGGGAAGCTCTTCTCTGAATCCCGCCATCATCACAGGCATGCCTGGTGGGAACACAGGAGAAGGCCTTCTCTGTGGCTTCTCCAGGGCTCTGGAACTCTCTTCCCAGGGAAGCTAGACTGACTCCCTCCCTCCTTGATGTACTTTTGGAGGCTGGTAAAACCTTTTTTTTCCTGGCAGGTCTTTGGTGAATAATCTGGACCTCCGTCTATGCCTAGGATTCTTAAAATTGTTCTGTATTTTAAATGTTTTAATATTGAAACATATTTAATTACATTTTTAACTTTTGTATTTATAGGTTTTAACTGTATATGTTTTAATTTTGTAAAGCCACCTTGGGCAAAAAGTGGGATACAAATAAATATAATAATAATAATAATAATAATAATAATAATAATTGTTTGAGATTCCAAATTCATCATAATGGAATTTATTTCCAAATAATTATGTTCAGGACTGGGGAACTATTTCATGGCAAAAGGGGCATCTTATAATGTGATTTGTCACTGCTTCAGAACAAATGTGGAAAAACAGAAAATGCCTACATAAATTTGAAACAAAGGCCTCCTCCACACGAGACGTTTAATGAGCCTTGAAGGCTCATTATAAATTTTACCTACACACGAGCGGAGCGCAAAACGGGCGTACAGGCGCGTTATCTCCCCGATAATGCGCATTTTCGAACGCGCGTTAAATAGCGACTTTTATTTTGCTCCGGCCGTTAAAGCGCATTTTCGCTGTGTGAACAAGCGATTATGCGCATTAACTACCTGTAAAGTGCTTTTTGGGCATCTTTTAATGCGCTTCGCCGCTTCTCGCCGCCTCCCGTGCAGAGGGATTAGGCGTAAATGCGCCTCCGCGAAAATGCGCATAATCCCCGAACCGGGCGCAAAAGCGCATCCTTGTGGAGGGGGCCATAGTTCCACTAAAGCAGTATGGAACAAAGCAATGTATGTGAAGTATTATACTCAGCAATTAAGTTGGTAAATGCAATGGTGCACTTATTTCTTGCTATTTTGGCATCCCTATGGATGCCAAATATTTAAAGAAATATTGTGAATACATAATAACACATCAATCAATCAATCAATCAATCAATCACTGATATATCTAGAAAAATAATACAGGATGAATTTTTTGATAAGCTAAACAAATCTTGCCCTCAGCCCACTCTACAAACAAGTTAAACCAAATATCTCTGGGGGTTACAAACTGTTTATATTGATCTTTAACCTACAGAACTGCAGATCAGACTGACAAAATAATCTTAATAAATGTGTGTGTACAAGAGAGTTTATGCGGTTGTTTTTTGTCATTGTGTCCCCAATTAATCTCATGCCTACTCATGTTGATGTTTAAACATGGACAGTTTCTTTTTTCTTTTTAGCTGTAACATCATAATTTTGTACTCACTGATGGAACAAGTTAGCCTCATTTTAAATGTTTTTGCATCTTTATTGAAAGTGCCATTTAATAAAATCTCAGATTCTGTCCTTCATCTGCTGCCAGTGGAGCATGAGGGGTGACAAATAAAGTTCAAAAAGGACTCTTCAAATAACTGCACATCAGTTTTCCTGTGCTACAATACAGCCACTGTGTCCCTCCAAGGCACACTTTAGAGTCCAAGGTCCCCTCTACATGGATTCGCTTTTGCGGCTGGTTAGCCGATTATGCGCATAATCGCAGAAGCGCATTTACGCCTAATCCCTCTGCACCAGAGGCGGTGAGAGGCGGCAAAGCGCATTAATGGATGTCCAAAATGCGGTTTAGAAGTAGTTAATGCGCATAAGCGCATATTCACACAGTCAAAATGTGCTTTAACGGTCGGAGCAAAATAAAACTCGCGATTTAACGCGCGTTCGAAAATGCGCATAATTGGAGAGATAACGCGCCTCTACGCCCCATTTGCGCTCCGCTGGTGTGGAGGTAAATTTTTTAATGAGACTTCAAAGAGCATTAAACCTCTCGTGAAGAGGCACCCCAAGTGGTGGAGTAACAAGGAAATTAGCTGAGCAGATGATGCAAAATATTAATCGTACATACAACCCGATGTTTACTCACAGGTAAATTTCCATTGCAACTACTAATGACGCGCATTCCCAAGCCCCCTGTAAAATGCCTTTCATTAACACTAGTGCAACCCATAAAAGGAATGTTAAAACACTGGCGAGTAGAAAGACAGGGCTTGCCTGTTCGGAGTCCAGTGTTATGGGCGCCTGTCCAAGCGGGCAACAAAGGGACAGCGGGCTTCGCTCTGGTCAGCAGAAGCTGGGGAGAAAGTTGAGCATAAGTCTTCAGGGTTTCTCTCCGTTGTCGTATAGAGAGGCGTCTGGCCACGGAGGAAACAGACAGCTCTGTCAGAGATCCAGTCCCAGCTGGCTCGGTGCCCTCTGTGCCTGGCTCTGCTTCAATTCACTTACCTACTGGAAGGTAGGTTTTTTCCCCCTAGCCGGGTCCACTTGTGAGCAAATGGAGAGGCACCAAGTAGGGCGGCATCCTCTTGGAAAGCAGAGCCGCCCCTCCGCCCTGCTCGAGAGAGAGCGAGAGAGAGGGAGAGAGAGGAATGACTGGCAACCTGAGCTCAGGCGAACTACTTGGCTTTCAGCACTGACACTACCGAGATTTGGGCTCCCTCCCCTTCCACTCTGGCTCAGGCTGAGCGGGCTGTAGCGGCGACTCCTGTTCAGCTCCTCTCACACCGCTGGAGCGTCTTGTTCAGCCGGCCGGCGGGCCTCTGGGCGCAGCCAAAGGAGCCGGAGTTCAGGTGCTCCGCGTCTTTTGGAGGGGCCACGCTCTGTCTCTGCCCATCGTGGCTGCTGCTAGGCAGCTCCTGCCGTGGGAAAAGCACCTCCGCAATGTCCCGAAGCGGCCTCCCGCGACGCCCAGCTGCCATCACTTCAGCCAGCTGTTGCTCGAAGGGCTCGCTCCGTGGCGAGTGATGGCAGCGGGGCGGAGAAGGCCGAGGCGCATCTCCGGATCCCCCTCTCCCCGAGCCCCGCTCCATGCACCTACGGCGAGAGACACCTGAGGCAGGGGGTGGGATGCGCGGCCCGCGGACCTGAGACCCTCGAGGCCGCGGCTCCCCGTGCCTCCCTGCCCGATCGGGTGGGCGGCGGCGGCGGCCCGTCCTTGCTGAGGAGCTCTGCGGAGCCTCCGCGCCAAGCGCAGCGCCGTCCCTGCCGCGACATGGGCCCCAAGGCGGCGGCACGGGAAGGCGGGGCCGAAGGGGATGTGCCCCGCGTGAGCTTCTTGGCCTCAGCAGCCTTCCGCGGCCGAGGGCGTGATTGGTTGCCTTCTCTGTCCCCTCATTTTAGGCCGACCAATGGGAGGGCCGGATTCGGGCCTCCCGCCTTTCTCCAGGAGTTGCGGCCAGAGAGTCTCGCTTTCCGCGTTGTGATTTGCTCCGGGATTGACCTAAATAATAAGCGGCGGCTTGCGAGGGGCGGCGCGGCGGGCCCGGGGCGGCGCGTTGTCTGGCGGCGCCCTCTTTGCCGTGCGCCCCTCTCCTCCTCCCTGCCTGCCCGTAAGGAATCCCACTTGCCGCCGCTCGGGCCGTCCAATCGGCGCGTCGCTGCTCGCTTGCCAAGCGTGGGACTCCGCTGACAGCGTTGTTTCCTCGGGATCGTTGCCGCGCAGAATCCGGCGCCTCCGAGGGGAGCTGCCCGGCTCCTCCTGCCGGCCCTTCCAGGAGACAATGGCAGAGGGCGATCGGGGGTGAGCGCGCCGTGAAAGCGCCTTCCCGCACCCGCTGAGGCCGCGCTGGGTGAAGCGCCTCGGAAGCTGCCCGGACAGCAGGCGGCGGCGGCAGGGGCAGCGGCAGCGGCACCCCTCTGGCTCGCGCCTCCTCTCGAGGATGCCCGACGAAGCCTCGGCCAGCGCCCACTCCGCCTCGGCTCGGGTGTCCTCTTTTTTCATCGCAAACTTGTTGGGAGCCAAAGCCCAGGAAGAGGAGAAGCGGGGCAGCGCCCACGAGGGCCACGCCGAGGCGCGCGCGCAGGACGGCTTTGCCGGCAGCCATTGCTCAGCCGCCTGCGGCCAGTGCCAGGTCTCGCGCTTCGGGCTCGGCCTGCGCGGCTACCCTCTCGGAGGCAGCGCCGCGGACTGGTACCGAAGGGCGCACGTGGCTTTCATCGGGTGCGCCAGCCCGGAAAGTAAGTCCCAGCCGTCGAGGGTCGCGGCAGCTGCTGCCTGCTCGGCGCCCCGCACGCCCTGCAGCTGGCAAGGCAGCCGCCGCGTGGGTGCGATTCACCCGAGGCCGGAGGCCAAAGAGCGCGCCAGGCCCCCCGAGCCCTCTCTAGGTGCCAGGGTGCAACCCAGGCGGTGCTGGGGGGCTGGCGTCGCAGGGACGCTTTTCTGAACAGCAGAGACCGACGTGCTCCGGCCTCATAGGGAGGGGGCGGCGTGTGTGTGGGTGGGTGCATGAGCTGCCTCCGGAACTCTCCCCCAGGAAACCCAGTTAGCTCCTAGACAGCTAGGGGCGGCGCCGGACCTCGCACTTCGGCCCAAGCAAACCTATTCTGAATCCCTAGACTCTCAAAGCCGGAATGTCCAAAGCCGGTTCTGCAAAGAGAGATGCCCACTACGTCCAACTTTCCTTTCCTTGCTTCTTCCTTTTTTATATCACTACATCACCATTTCTAGCGGACATTTAAAAGAACAACTCTCCACGGGTCTCGAGTTTTTGCATCCAGGTGTATTTGCTGAGAAGACAGCATTAAGATCTTCTGGGTGAAAGAAGTAATATTTGTCTTTAACTGCTTTACAGTCATGTCTTAGTTCTGGAAACATGAAACACTTTCCCTTTTCTGAAAACATAACCTGTGTGAAACTATATGAAAATTCGAATATATACATTTAGTCGAAGCCATTTATGATCGTTGTTCTGTGACCAGTCCTGAGTGCAGCTCAGTCCACAATCTAGTTAAGCACAAGGGCGTGGATTTGAAGAGCAGTTACTAACACGTAACTTGCAAGCAAAAGCCCACGCAAAAGAACCGATTTCCAAGCTAAGTGCTTAGGGTCGGTTTGAAGCAACCACAAGTACGATTAAGGGAAGGCATCGACTTCCATCCAAATGTTTTGGTTTAAATGTGGATCGGATGTTTCTTTGGTTTTTACCTTGAGGTGGCTTTGTTTTCATTCCAAAAGAGAGATCTAAGCCCCAAGAGGGACTTCGGGGGAATTTTAGGAGTGCCACGAGCAGCTGGATTACTTGGCCACGTATTTGGCTTTTTGCTGTCTGTTTATTTTTCAGCTCGCTCTGTTTTAATGTATATGTGTATTTGACCCCCTGCACTTTAAACTTGCACGGGAGGCAGAACACTCACCTACCCGGCCACTCAGGATGAGTCCTGATTTTAAAACCGTGGCCCCCGAATCCTAACCAGGTCGACTTTGAGTTAAGTAAGATGCATTGGTTTTAATGGATACTTTCAAGTAAGTCTGCTTAGCATTGTCGTCAAAGAGGCTGGCACAACCAGCTGTTCCTTAGCCTTCCCTCGCCACAATTTCCGTCTAGTTCAGGCTACACGGGAGGCTGTAAGAGTGTAAGGAGGCGGAGAATAAGAAGAACAAGGCGACAAGAGGACCAATAATAACCGTTCTGTGACTCTCGAATGCCAATTCCCTCTTAGTCGCCTGAATGATCGTTAGGGTCCAACCGCGAGCACAGATCCACGGGGGAGCCACGCAAGTCGAGCAGAACGGCCACTGTCACACGAGCGAAGGGTTTGGGGTGATAGAAGGCTTGAGCGCGGGATGCTTTGCTTGCAGAAGAGACACATGCCGGCTTCTCTCTTTCTCGCCCCCCTCCCTCCCTCCCCCCCTCCACTCCAGCCAGTGACAGAGACTCTCCGGAGATCACCGAGGAGGAGAAGTCCGTAACAGCGGCGGCAGCAGCAGCGGCGGCAGCAGCAGCGGGAGGAGGAGGAGGAGGCGGCGGCTATGCGAAGCTGGCCGTCGAGTCGAGCCCCGCCGAAAGGAGAGCGGAGTCGGCGGGCGGCGGCGGCGGCCGCGGCCTGGAAGACGAGCGGGCGGAGGAATCCGACTCCGGCGAGGCCGCCAGGGCCGCCGGGCGCAAGAAGAAGACGCGCACGGTATTCAGCCGGAGCCAGGTGTTCCAGCTGGAGTCGACCTTCGACGTGAAGCGCTACCTGAGCAGCTCCGAGCGGGCCGGCCTGGCCGCTTCCCTCCACCTCACCGAGACGCAGGTGAAGATCTGGTTCCAGAACCGCCGGAACAAATGGAAAAGGCAGCTGGCCGCGGACCTGGAGGCCGCCAACCTGCCGCACGCGGGGGCCCAGAGGGTGGTGCGCGTGCCCATCCTGTACCACGAGACCTCCCTGGCCGGGAGCGCGCTGGGCGGCTTCCCCGGGCCGCCTCCGCCCCACGGCTCGCCGCCGCTGGTGGCCCTGTCCGCCGCCGCCGCCGCAGCCTACCCGCTGAGTCCCTTCGCCGCCGCCGCCGCCCCGCTGCCCTTCCTAAGGTCGCAGGTGACCGGACTCGTTTGATCCCAAGGAGCCCTTCCCCTCCCTGCCTGCGCGCCCTGTTCCGTTCTGTTCCACAGCCTACTTGATTTGATGCTTTTGATTGTTTTAACGGTGCAATAACATATGCTTCGGTCTTAACAATTAAAGAAAGCCAAACAACAAAACAAAACAAAAGGCAAAAAAAAAGAAGCCATCAAGCCGCTGTTATTTGGACATCTCCAATTACACCAGGTACATCAAGCGTTCTTTCCGGAAACTCTGGGAAAACATCACTCAGAATCGCGGCACTAGAGACACCACTTATATTCTGATTCTGGAAAATCGGCTGATCTCCCAGTAGGTTCTTAATTGAGGCGTTCCTTGAGCAAGAAAAGAATGTAAAGGTTTTTACTTTTCTAGCCACAATGTCAGGGACACCCTCCCCCTCCCCTACACCTACTATAACCCTTCCTCAGATCATACAATGAAGAGTTAGGAAAAACTGGATTATTGGAATTAAAAGTAGGATGTTGTTGCTGTTGCTTTCCCTTTTCACCTGCCTTCTGAAGACTTTTCATTCGGTTTCATTTCTAGGAAAGGTATAAGGAGGTCTACATTAAACTCGATGGTCATTTTCTGCCCCCTTTAAATTACATTAAACTGGAATTATTGCATAGTAAAGAGGCTTATTTTCCAGTTTAAAAATAGTGATTGAAATGTGGGCTGTTTTAATGCAAATAAGAGAAAATAATTGTATTTCTTGCTGTAACATTTTAGATTTAAAGAAGCCAATAAATATAAAGCATGTAATTATTCAATTAATGTTAATTTATGGTGCAAAATATTTTGAAACTCTAATTATTTGCACTCTTCAGCCATTGCTTCAGAGCTCTCTATTAGCACATCCTATAATACTGTTATCATATTGTAGCCTAATTCTATTTAAATTCTCCATGAAGATCAATTTGCCTATTAGACAATTATTTTGATTTCCCTCAATCACAGAATGCATTTCTGTTTTCTGTGGAAAACCTATCCAAAACCTATCCAATTCACAACGTTTTAGAGTGAAAGTTCAGTTGATGTCTTTAGCAACTGTAATATGGTTATTATATGAAGTATTATGCATGCTTAAACTATATTTCTTTAAATAACCCTTTTCCCTTCCTAAACATTTCTAAAAGTAACACTTAGTCACAAAATTAATCCTAAAGTCCAGCAGTTGTAACAAATTTAATAGCGAAAGAAAAAAAAAGAAGGATATCTAGATAGTTGTTTTTGGTGAAAGATCAACCTTTGAACATATGTATTAATGTAGTATTAATTCAAACATAATTTAGCCTGTTAGCTCACAGCTATCTGCCTAGTAGATCTTGGAATTTTTAGGGGTGGCTGGCCCTTTCTCCATATTTTAAAAAGAGTTTACTATTTTTTATATCTAATTTATATTTGGAATGAAGTAACCATTTCTGGTTAGATGATGAAATAGCCAGTAATAATGGAAGAGGGGAGAAAAATTTTGCCCATACAGTTTGAAGGGAATGTTTTGTATAAACACAGCTTCTCAGATTCTTTACTTGTTCCACTTCTAAATATGAATTATTGACTCCAGGATCAAAGTTAAACTATACTAAGAGATGGCAATTAAACATGAAAAATGTAAAATTATTTTGTTGGTATTTCAGTTAGCATTTTGTGTCATGTATTTAACGGTCTCATTATTCACTCTATGGATCAGTTTTTAATGGCATAACCATAGTGCATTCTTATATGAAAATGTCCACTCATTTTGGTATAAATGTCTTGAAGTATTGTGGACTGAGACAGAAAAAATGCCTTAGGGTGCCATTCTATATATACTTACCCGAGAGTAAATCCCATTGAATTCAATGGGGCTTACATCAGCATAGGATATTGAAATAGTTGTAGGTTGCGGCAAAACCCAGGATATTTGATCTGTTAAATATTATGAATCTAAAATATTATTGATAAAGGAGGCAGTATGTAATACTCATCTGTCTTATCCTCACCCATTAGGAATGGCCCTGAGTGGTTCTCCCATTGTGCCTTCCAGTGCTGTGAGACTCTGATGGTGAAACACATTTATTATTATTACACCAACATGAATAGAGAATGGATTGCATTGAAGGTGTGATCCAGAGCAGCTCATCCTTCAGACCAGAGTATTAGGCATACCTAGGAAGTAAATTCTACTAAACTAAGTGGGATTTACCTACCAGGAAAATAGACTGTAAGTCTCAGGTCAATGTGAGTCTTTTGTTCCAGTGAGACTCAAGTGTGCCTACCTCCTCTCCCCACTTGATCCACATGTTTACACATACCCAAGAGAGCACAAGAAAACTAGTTTAATTCTACCCTAATAGATTTTCCAGAAAAATCTCTGCTCGCTCATTATCCAAGAATGAAACAGATGGCACTTGGTTGCACACATACCAACCCAGGAAGTAATTCCTCTTTCTCTTGATGCGTCTGGCCTATCTCCTCCCTAGAAAATATGTGGGGGTAATTTTAAATGTCCTTTTTAGGAAATAAACTGGCAGCGCCAAATGACTAGGTAAGATTTTTAAAAATGTCTTCTTGCTGGGTTTTTTTTATGGCATTCTGGTTATTTCAATAAACATTTGTTCATGTGTTCTAATCTGGAAATTTATCATTTTGGTTTCTCCTTTTTAAAGGGTTTTCCAAAAGGAGTTAAACTGATCTGCAGTTACTACTCTAATGGCAGAATCCTGAGTATATTTACTGGGAAATAAGTCCCATTGAATTCTATGGACCTTACTTCTGAGTAAACATGCTGAGGGTTGTGCTTTATGACTGCAGTCCTATGCATATTCATAAGGATAAGCCCCAACAACTCTTAGGATTTACTTCAGAGTCAGCGTGCAATGTCCTGAACCTGAAAGCTTGATTTTTCAGTTTTGCTTAATGAATGCTGAAGGCACTGGAATATCCCATTGTACACCATGAATTTCTCTGCACCTCCGCTTTTAAGACTAAAGGGTTTACATCAGCTAAAGGACAGATGACACTGTCCTTGAAGGTAAGGAATGAGGTGGGGGTGGGGGCCTAATGTGTCTGTTTAAAAACAATAGAAACCTAAAGCATGGATGATAAAATTCAATTAAAATGTGTAAAGGCTGTCTTTTTCAAGTCCTATCAATCCTATGCATGTTTACTCGAAAGAAAGACCCATTTAATCCAATGGAGTTTAGTTCCAAATATTTGTATATAGGATTTCAGACTAAATTACAGAAGCAATGTAAGTGAAGCACTTCAAATGCTCAAAAAGCCTTACATAAATATATTGCTTCTGTTGCTGCTGCTGCCACCGCCTCTGGCATTCATCATCATCACTGATTGCAATTGAAGGTAATGGTAGGTAAGCATGCCAGGATCACAGCTAAGGAAATCAAAGTCTTCTCGGAACATCTTTACAGCTAAATCCACACCTGATAGCTGAAATGTTTTTATGGACATAAATCCTGTGTTTTGATGCTCCTGTGTGCATCCTCCTCCACACGGGGCGTTTAATGAGCCTTGAAGGCTCATTATAAATTTTACCTACACACGAGCGGAGCGCAAAACGGGCGTACAGGCGCGTTATCTCCCCGATAATGCGCATTTTCGAACGCGCGTTAAATAGCGACTTTTATTTTGCTCCGGCCGTTAAAGCGCATTTTCGCTGTGTGAACAAGCGATTATGCGCATTAACTACCTGGAAAGCGCTTTTTGGGCATCTTTTAATGCGCTTCGCCGCTTCTCGCCGCCTCCCGTGCAGAGGGATTGTGAGTAAATGCGCCTCCGCGATAATGCGCATAATCGCGGAACCAGGCGCAAAGGCGCATTCTTGTGGAGGGGGAGAGGCACACAGGAGAGGCCTCGGAATTCTCTGCCCTCCTTTCCCTACTGGATTCCGCAGGGATCCTTAAAAGTATAAATCCTGAATGATTTACCACGCTCTAAATTCTGACTTAGCGATGAGCTTGTCTTGTCACAGAGATATAACTTTTAAGAGCTCCGTGCTCACCTGGCCAAAGGTGCGAGGCTTCAGCCTGGTAAACTGACGGGATCTAGCAAGAGTTGATTTCTGTGCAGCCTACGAAAGAGGTTTTGAAATGCTTCGTTGATCCGTCCGTGCCTCGTATTTATTCTGGGAGGGAAGTGGGGAGAAAAACCCGTCTGTCGTTGCCGTGCGTGGAGAGCAAAGGTCAGTGTGGACCAAGGAAGTGCCCGGAGAGTCCCCTGTTCTGTGGAAATTGGCCAGATAGGGCCAGCTGTTATGTCGTTTGGAAAGCAAATTCTTATGCGATGAAAATGTATTCTTAGAGTGAACGCAGAAGATGTTTGGTTTACACTTTAAAACTCTGAACCTGAGCAAAAAGATTGTCCTCCTCATGCGTCCGCCGTTTCTCATAATTCTGAGATCAACATGCTCATTGCTAAGGGAAACCCACGTTGTGGGATCACTTGAACCGAACAAAGAGAAATTCTAGGCGCCGAAGCAATTTAAGATGAATTATGAAAGAGCGAGGGGGGGAGGAGGAGGAGGAGGAGATGTATGTCCCTGCTGAACTCGGCCACAACGAAGCCCTTTTGTCAAACACGCATACAGGACTTGTTTAGTACAGAATGAAACGTTCAGTGTAATCCTCTGCCTGTCTACTCAGAAGTAAGTCCCATGTGCTTTCATGGGACTTACCCCCCAGATGTTTAAGATTGCAGCCTGGTTTAGCTACAGGAGTAAAAAGGCAGCTACAACCCTCCAATCTTGTGAGACTTTAAAAAAAATTAACAGTGAATAATACTTTGTAACCCCTTCTTGGGCTTCTATCGTCATCCTTTAAGATCAACATCGCCCCTCAATCCCCACCCCACCCCGCAGTCCTACGGAACGTCACTGAGGTGGGTGTGATGGAGTGGGAAATAGCCGCGCTTCTATCGTTCTGGTGGTTTCGAAAAAGAAAGAGGCTACTGCACAAGTGAAGGCTCTACTAGGGTTTCTTAATATTCCGATTCTAAGAGTATTTACATGGAAGTACGTCCAACAGATTTCAAGACGCCCCATTCCCAAGTAAGAGTGCTTATTGTCACCGTTCATTGTCGAAGGACGCTGGAGTTTTGAAAGCAATAGTTCACTTTCCTTCCTTCCGCCGGTCCATGTGCCACTCTTTTAGTGACCCCACAATCTGCGGTGGGACGCTTCAGTTCACCCCCCCCCCCCGCCCGGGGTGGGTTACTAGCCTTAGCACTTCGGTTCTGCAAAGAAGGCCAGTGACTCCAGGAGTATGTACTTCTAAGTGAGCGTGCAAACGAAGAGGGCAATGAATACGGAGGCATCCATTGCCATTGTAACAGGAAGAGCAGCGGAAAGGACTGGCAAGAAGCAGCTCATGGCACGATTCTATTCATGTGTATTCGGAAGTGAAAGTCTCCGTGGGCCAATGGGGCTTCCGCCAAAGTTATAGTGCACAAGACTGCAGTCTCACCCCAAATCTGTTTTGTCTTTCAAATTCAGACACTGTTCAGGGGGGGAAAACACTTGAATGTCGTTGCAGTTTTCAATTAATAATATGTGCCTCTGGGATTAAAACCCCAAGGATCTCTAGGAAAAAGCTGTGTTGCCTGGTAGGGAGCTTGGATGGGGGTGGGGGACGCAGGTCTGGGACCTTTTTTTTAGAGCAGAAACGCTGAAGTCATCTGCCGGGGCATCAAGATAATAGAGGGATTTTCCTTACCCTGGCAAGGGAACGTTGTGATAAGGATGCTTTCGAGATTATTATTTGTGGCAGATTAACATGAAGTCAGAGAATGAGGAAAATAATAGAGCAGAAGTTCGATACTTCATTCCTTTTCTTTGATGTGCTTTCTTACTTCACACTGGCAGTTTAAATAGTAACACTACTTTGCAAGAGAGTTCCCATGTTCACAACAATCCTGCGAGACTGATCTCCCGAGTTCCAGTCACTCTAAACACTATACAACAATGGCTCTCATCTATCTGTTTGTCATCTAATTTATCTGTCACCTCCTGGAGGTCTGGCTGTGGATTCTCCTTGGAGGTCATAGGGATTGTCATGGTGAGCTACTGCCCTTCAGAAAGCTGCACAGGTATAGTGGTCTTAAAAGGGATGTTAAAGATGAGACTTCTAGATCTTACGGCAGCTAATTGTGTGTGTGTGTGTGTGTCTAGCAGAAACACGGAGTTCCTTCCACTTCTAATGCGTCCTGAATACACTCCAGAACACCGAAAGGAAGTAGGAAGCTCGGAGGCAGCCATTTAGCCACATACATCGCCTTTCCACAATTCCATGCTCAAGACGGTGAACGAACCCTTTGGTAATGCCATCTCTCTTGAATGAGGGGCTGATTGGCTTCAGCCACAGAAACGGTGGGACCCGAGTGAGAGGAGAGATCGGAAGTTGAAGCCAACCGTGCGGGGTGCGCGTGTGTGCGTATAGGGGGAGAGAAGTAGCTCTAGAGGCACACTGACCCTAAACACCTTTTCCTCTTCGAAGTAGGGCTGAGTTTTGTTTGGACTCTATTGATTTCCTAAAAAGCATATGCATGTTATGGAAAATCGCTTTTAGTAAATGACAACAACAGCAAAACTGAATCGTGTTGATAAAAAGAAGCCCTATTTTAGGCAAACGATGCAAGTGTCAAGAAACGACAGGGAAATCTGTGCGGAGGCCAAATGCAACCCAGTCAGTCAATGGTACGCTTGGCAGGTCTCTCATTTCCACCTGCATCAAGGAATTTTAGTCCTAACCCTATTTGCATGAGAGTAAGTGCTATTTATTTCTGGATCGCAGCTTTCCTTGGAGCATGCTCCACTGAAATGAAATGAAACACGTGTAAAATCTCAATCTATTCAAATAAAACATTCCAATACGACTCTATTCAAATAAAAAGCGTGTCGACAGCTGCTGCCAGCCCAGTCCGCCACCGAGAGGAATCGCTTGTTTGTTCGACTCTACATTTCCTCCTCGTATTTCTACGCTGCTTCCCAGCAAAGCCCCCAAAGCGGTTTATGTCAATGGACCAAATGCCACTTTGTCAATAGCTCTCCATAAGCCAAATGATTTCTAAAACACGCATCCACAACATTTGTTTGGCAGAATGACTTCCACTGCCAAGGCCCACTTCAGCGCCAAATAACTCGGAAGGTGTAGTTGCATGTCCCCACTCTCCTCCTCCCCTCCGAAGTTTAAATCCGTATCCTGATACTGCCCTCGAGAGTGGAAGAGGGGCGGTGGCACTAGCAACAGCAATTGTGAGGCTGCGCACACTGACTTAGGCATAAGCCCCATCAGATATGGTGTGTGTGTGTGTGTGTGTGTGTGTGTGTGTGTGTAAATATATGTAAATTCCACTCTATCCAACGGGTTGTACTCCTAAATTACATTCTGCCTTCAGTCTCATAACCGCTAGCAGTGATCGAGAGGTTTGGCCGGCAATGGCTAAGGTTGTGCTGTTAGGTTACAAAGCTCAGTTGAACTCCCTGGGATTTGCTTCCGAGTATTTACAGAATCGAGACATAAGAGGTTCAATGGTAAAAAATAATAATACCTGAGTGTTTTCAACTTCTTTCCCATCACTTCTAAAATCGATGACTTTAGATTAGAACTATTGAAATGAATGGAGCTTAAATTGGACCGATGTTGGATACAACGCAATGTCAAGGTGAATTATATGGCAGTAAGCATGTCAAGTAGCAGCTAGATTCTAGCTGGATTAAGACATGGATGTGAAGGCTACTAGCCAGCTCGTGATACCAGTTAAAACCCCTTGACTCCTTGAAGTCAGCTATTTGTCACCCAGAGGAGGCAGAATTCCCTCATTATCTTGGAATGTATTGGGGCCCAATAGCCCAGGAAAAAGTCTCCATTGCTTTTGCAGTGAGATTTATTTACACTTTATACTTTGTTTTGCGTTAACTTTTGGCATTGCCCCGACCTCCGCTGAAAAGTGACTTTGCAAGAGCAGTCAGCTAGGAGCAGAAGGGGAGACTCAAAGGGCCGTCCTTCCACCTCGATCCCAAAACACACATAACTCAACACTAAACGCCCCATGATTTTAGCTGAACTTGCTTCCCCACAACGACTACAAAACTGCACACAGGCCACTTAAATCTCGTTGACTTCAATGGGATTTAGGCATCCTCTCTAGTGTGCTTAGGCTTGCTTACTTCGACAATAGAGTTTTAGGTATGGTAGCATATCTATAGGTTGGAGAAGTAATGAAACAGCCCAAAGAAGATTGACTTGGGGTTCTCCTTCCTAGCCCCACCTAACCTGTCTAACATTCCATTTAGGGACAAGGATAAAGATCAGATCAAGGTGGGAACACCTCCCCCCCCACAACCCAACTATTCTATTTCCTCTTCTGAAATTTCTCCGCACATTAGAAAGGGTTTTGTTTAACTCCTGACACCACCAGATGCTCCATCCAGCTTTTGTCTTTGTTCCCTCGGCTCCTCCTGCTAAAGCGCCACTAAAGAGCACAGAGAAAGTGATTTTGATTTCAGCAGAAGCCTTTGCAGAGGTCTCGGATGTGCGTCCTGCTTCGTCTAAGGAGGACTCACCCCCCAGGTAAGTGGGCCTTAATTTTAATCATAGATTGCTTTATTGCAAGGCAACAGGAGAAATGACAGGTGTGTGTGTGTGTGTGTACGTGTGTGTGTGTGTATGCATGAAATCGTATTCTATTCTCAAATTTTCTCTTTCAAAGAACCACCTCAGCTTTTTCCATAATTGATGCTCTGGATCTAAATATGTGCCCAATTCAGTGCGTGCCAACTCTTGCTCAATTGTCTTTTATAGAAGGCCAGCAATCCTAATATAAACCACAACGAATCTTCTGGCACCTTAAAAACTTAACACATTTCTTATTACAAACGCTGTTTGTTCCTCTTTGTTGCTTTTGCTGCAACTGACTCAGATCACTTGCTTCTAACCTGCAACTGACTTCTGAGCACTTGCTTCTAACCTGCTTTTAGTGTAGTTGCCCATCCTCATGTGCAGCTGGAGAAAAAGAGCCAAATTCTAGGCATAAACTGGGTAATTCAAACGAACGGTCTTGTAGTTGGGGAACCAATGGACAGAATATTGCAGATCTAGCCTCGGTCTTCCACCGCGTGTGCGCTCACGGACAACAGGACTTTTGAGAGGAATCCCCAGAAAATGTGATCCTCGTGAGCCCCAGACGTCCTCGTCCCCCGTTTGCTTGGGGCTGGTATGATGGGGTCGGGTGGTTTTATTCCTTATGTGTCGGGCGGCAAGGCACTGTGTGGCAGCAAAGAAGCCCCCCCACCTCCAAACGACCTAGCAGACAGGAAGAGGACCACCTGCCCCCCAGGCTCCAGTTCTGGACCACCGGAGAGGCGGATCTCATGATCCCTTCACACCCTGAATTCTCCTGACTCTGTGAAGCACATGTAGGTCTCCTTGGCATATGGGGCACACCCTGATGGTGCATGCCCATGACACTTCCCTATCTCGTAGGCCGCAATAGCAATAGGGATAAGAAAAACAGATGGAAAGCAGGAGACCAAAAACAAACAAGAGACAACTGTACTGGTTGTTCCCAATGCGTTTTGACATGGGGGGGATCTTAAAAGGGGGAAATCTTACAGGATTTTCAGGAGGATTCCCTCTCTTTTTCTTCATCCAAAGGAGACTTCCCTATCTCGTGGGCAGCCTGATCCACGATAAGAAATCACTGGGATTTGCACTCCCCTTGAAGTCCGTGGTCATACTGGACCACGGACAAAAAGGACTTGTGTGCAAGCCCGGCTGCCTACATGTGGTAACACAGAACAACCTATCTGTTCACTGTTTTGTAAGGGTGTGTGCGAGTGTGTGTGTGGATGGACATGTGTGAATGGGCTTTGTGTATGATAAATTTGGAGTGCTGGCCTTTTCAAGATGCAAGAGGCTCTTTGGATGGCCTGTGAATAGGAACTACATTGAACAAGTTTCGGATTATAAATATTTGGGTATATACTTTCATGAAACACCTATTTGGCCTTTGGAGAGAAATAGGGCCAGAGTAGCAGCCAATAATAAGGCTGCTGCAATCACAATGTCCTATCATACCAAGAGAGGTCAATTTGTAACTGCTGCACTTAAAGTTGTTAAGGCCAAATCCTTATGCAATTGATATATGGAATTACAATTTGGATCAAAGCTGTTAACCCTTTAATAGAATCTGTACGACCAGTTTTTGTACATTCTATCCTTGGTCTCCTAAAGTGTGTGGCAGCACCTGCTCTCTTGTTGGAAACTGGCCTATAGTCTATCACCTCGAGAGCTTGGTTGAGTGCATTCAGATTTTGGATTCACTTGCATGGCCCTGGTCCTTCAGGCTATCTCCACAAGATAAGTAATGATCCATACGTGGGTGAAGTGACTCTGGAATAAGATCAACTCCCTGGGCTTATGGCCAGAGTCTCTATTAATGATGGAAGCAAAACAGGCCCAAACTCTGCTGTCTCAAATGGGTAAGGGACGGTGGGTGACAGGTTTTAAGATCTGTAGTGGATAGAACTTGCTCTCCTCTATTTCTAGGTGTTAATTTGAATTACGGAATTGTTGAAGTGATTTTTTTTTCAATGTTTAACATCCCCATACATCGACTTTGGCAAGATTTAATGTCCTGCCATCTGCTCTGTTACAGGGGAGGTTTCAGAAAATCAGTTTTCTTAATTGCTTATGCCCATGTGGAAGCTACTACGTTGCTCTTTTTATAGAGAGATTAGAGAGAAATTATTGCTTGACGCCAAATTTACAAATTAATGTACTCCTTCATTGCTTCAGGGCCACAGAGGACAGAGATACAACTGACACTTTTGCTAAATACTTTTTGAATTAGAACTCTCTAGAAACAATTTTGTTGCATATTTCTCAAATTTGTATGTAATTTCTCCCTACTCTTTCCTATGTGTAAAGCCTGGTCAGTGACCTTAATAAAGTTGACAATCGTATTTATTTATTATTTATTTATTACAGCACTTTTATCCTGCCCTTCAGCCAAAACAACCTCTCACAGCAGCTTCCAACAATGATTCTTAAGACAGTCACTGCCCACAGGTTCACAATCTAAAAAACATGACACAAAAGGAAAGGGGATTGGGAGAGAGGAGGGGGGGGAAGCAAATGTAGGCACTAGATTCTCAGTTGCAAAGATCAGAAGGTCGCAGACCCAATGGAAGAGCTGTGGCTTCCTCTCCCTCTCATATAGCCTCATACAGATCCAGGCATGATGGAGGGATGCCTGACTGTGGCTTCCTTCCAACCTGATGATCTTATCATCTACAGTTGGTCGCAGACGGAGCGGGGCTCTCAGCTGGAGCTGGAAGCAGACATGATGGTTGCTGCTTCCTTTTCCTCTGAATGTGGCTTTGCTTGTACCTTCTTTTGTCTTTTTTCTCACACACTGTTGGCATGGCCCAAAGGTTAACCATGAGGATATGGATTGAGGCCCTCAAGATAAGAAACCATCAAGAAACCCCTCCTGCTCTCCAGGAACCTGGGAAGGTCTTTCCAGACAGCCCTCATCATGAATGGAGAGTGCCTGGCCTTTTACCCAGGTATGCTTTTGGAAGAGTCCTGGAGCTCATCGCACTGGGCCAGGAGGGCCTTTTCCATCGATCCACATAAGAACATAAGAAGAGCCCTGAGGCTGGATCAGACCAAGGGTCTATCAGTCCAGCACTCTGTTCACACAGCGGCCAACCAGCTGTTGACCCGAACCCACAAGCAGGAAATGGGTGCAACAGCACTCTACACCCATGTTCCCCAGGAATCGGTGTATATAGGCTGACTTCCTCTGATACTGCCCTTACGACTGGTAGCCTGTTCCTCCTCTAGCAATTTATCCAACGCCCTTTTAAAGCCCTCTGAGGCATTTAAAGCTCTTTCAAGGCGCATTAAAAAAATTACCTCTACAAGAACGGAGCGCAAATCGGGCGTAGAGGCGCGTTATCTCCCCGATTATGCGCATTATCGAATGCGCGTTACATCGCGAGTTTTATTTTGCTCCGTCTGTTAAAGCACATTTTGCCTATGGCCCCCTCCACAAGAATGCGCCTTTGCGCCTGGTTCCGCGATTATGCGCATTATCGCGGAGGCGCATTTACTCACAATCCCTCTGCACGGGAGGCGGCGAGAAGCGGCGAAGCGCATTAAAAGATGCCCAAAAAGCGCTTTCCAGGCCCCCTCCACAAGAATGCGCCTTTGCGCCTGGTTCCGCGATTATGCGCATTATCGCGGAGGCGCATTTACTCACAATCCCTCTGCACGGGAGGCGGCGGGAAGCGGCGAAGCGCATTAAAAGATGCCCAAAAAGCGCTTTCCAGGTAGTTAATGTGCATAATCGCTTGTTCACACAGCGAAAATGCGCTTTAACGGCCGGAGCAAAATAAAAGTCGCTATTTAACGCGCGTTCGAAAATGCGCATTATCGGGGAGATAACGCGCCTGTACGCCCGTTTTGCGCTCCGCTCGTGTGTAGGTAAAATTTATAATGAGCCTTCAAGGCTCATTAAACGCCCCGTGTGGAGGAGGCCTATGTGAACAAGCGAATCTCCGCATAAACTACTTGTTGGATATCCGTTAATGCGCTTCACCGCCTCTCGTGCAGAATGATTAGGTGTAATCGTGCTTCAGCGATTAGCCGCATAAGCGCCTAACCGGGCACAACAGCGAATCCTTGTAGAGGGGACCCAAATTGGTGGCCATCATCACCAAACCCGGCAGTAGCGAATCATTCCAGAGTCTGACTACGCGCTGTGCAAAGAGATTCTTCGGTTTCGTGCATGCCCTTCCTAGTGTGCGCTGCCACCAGCGCCTCTCTCCGACCGTGTTTCTCCAGCCGAGCTCCTCCGCGGCTCCCTCCCTCTGCCTAGGTGGTCTCGTTCTCCTGGCCGGGACCTGGGGCCCTTTGGCCAGGCACTTGCCCCATCTTCCGGGCCACTGAAAGGGCTCCAGCAGTTCTCCTTTGGACCCACCCCCCACCCCGCATGCTGATCCTTGACCGCAACAACCCAGAGGGCGACTGGAAGGGTGCTCAATGACGTGCCGTGTAGAAATGGCTTGGGAAACAAACGCTGCTCTCGGACCTGCCTGGGCTGCCTCCCGGCGCCCCAGCCGGTCCTGTGGCCGCCGCCTTCTTCCGTCTCTTTCTGAGCAGCAAGAGGGCGGCGGCGGCGGGGGGGGGGCTCTCCGGGGGCGCAGCGGAGCTTCCCCTCCGCCAGCCGTCTCGCCTTGTCCCCCAGGTGCCCGCCAGGCCCCGGCGCCGCCGCTTTCCGTCTCGCCTTCCCTCCCTCGGACGCTCCTAGCGCCGGTCTGGTCCCCGCCCCTTGACTCTCCCTTTCCGACCGCCCATCCGCGTCCCCGCCGCCTGGCAGCTGCCTTTTCTCTGCACTTGAGCCGCCGCAGCCGAGGCTCCAGCGGCTCCGTGTCTGGGAAAGACCCCGGCGCGTCTCTGCCGCTCCCCCCGCCCCACGCCCATGGGGCAGCCCGGCGGCAGCGGCGGCGGCGGCGTTTGGAGCAGCGAGCGCCGTGGCCGCCCCGTGGCTGGGGCGCCAGAGCAGGGCATGACGGGGCCGCTGGAGCTGGAAGCGCGGCATCCCCGACCAGAGCTGCCCTTCGCCGTCGGCAGCCTCCTCACGCCGCAGCCTGGCAGGGAGGCGGAAGAGGAGCGGCGGGGAGGACGGGAGCCAGGCGAGCGAGCCGGCCCGCGGGGTACGTGCAGAGGGCGGGCAGGCAGGCAGGCGGGCTGGCGGCAGCGGGGCCCTGCCCCGTTCTGCTTCTATGGCGGCTTTCGCGGGCGAACCAAGAGGAATTGCAGCGGCAACGAAGGGCTCCTGAGCATGAGCAGAAAGCTGTTCTGCTCCGTCCCCAGATCTTTCCCTGCTCACGCGGTACTTAATCGCAAGCGCTTTCTTAGGTCTCGAAGGCGCCTGTGGAGGGGGGGAGGGGGTAGCGCTGGGAAGCGCGCGGCCGAGCCTGGGAAGTAGCCCGGGGTTGTGGCGAGGCCTCCGCGGGGGCCGGCGCACTCTTCCAGCGACACCAGGCTTCCCTTCGCTTCCCGGGACGCCGCCCCGCCCTCCTGGAGCCCCAGCGGTGTCCCTCGGCCTGCATGGAGCTCTCGGCGGCCTCCCTCCATCTCGCCCTCGCGTTGCATCGCCCGTTGTTCACGCCGTCTTTCCGTCTCTCTCGCAGGGCAAGGGAAGGATGGGGCGAGAGGCGGCGCGGCCTCTCCCGGACCCCAGGAAATGGGCTGCGGCCCGGCCCCGGCGCCCTTCCGGCAAGAAGTGGCCTGGAGCACCGGGCTGCTGCCCGCCGCCGCCGCCGCCTCCACCAGGAAAAAGAGGCGGACGATCTTCTCCAAGATCCAGATCCTCCGACTCGAGGCCACCTTCGACCTGAAGCGCTACCTGAGCAGCGCTGAGCGGGCCGGCCTGGCCCACTCCCTGCAGCTCACCGAGACTCAGGTGAAGATCTGGTTCCAGAATCGCAGGAATAAGCTCAAGAGACAGACCTCCGCAGACCCGGATGCCCCTCCTGCCGCCGCCGCCGCCCTCTCGGAGCCGCAGCTCGAGGAAGGAGTGTGGCTGGCCCGGGGCGCTGCTCCGGCCGCCACCACCGCCTTCGCGGCTGTGTGCAGAGGAGGCCCCGTGTGCTTCAGCCAACATTTGCTGCCCACCGTGACCCTTCCCCTTCCTCTGCTTTATCCGGGAAGCGCCATCCCCTATACCTTCTTCTTCTTCAACGCTGGCAAATATTTCTGCCGGGTGAGTGGGCATGGACCACCGCTCCCTTTACCGCTCTCCGGTTCTCGGAAGAGGAATGACTGCACTCCACTTGTACAGGACTGATTGCACAGACCTGCCTGCATACTCTCCTCAGCCACAGCCAAAGCAAGCCTGCCTTTCCCCTTCCCTTACCAATTGCTCCTCCTTGTCGCCACCCAGAGAAGCAGCAGACTCTCATAGAATCATAGAATAGTAGAGTTGGAAGGGGCCTACAGGGCCATCGAGTCCAACCCCCTGCTCAGTGCAGGAATCCACCTTAAAGCAGACCTGACAGATGGTTGTCCAGCTGCCTCTTCAATGCCTCTACGGTGGGAGAGCCCACCACCTCCCTAGGTACTACGAACCTACTATGCATAGGCCTGCGCAGCACATTTCATTAGAGTGTGCCCCTAGGGAATTTTTTTAAGGTAAACAATGATTGAATATTCAGTCATAAAGAAGTTTAATTTCATTCATCAAACAAACGAAAGAAACTTCTTATTAGCGTGGCGGGAGGGGGGAGGGAATTACACACTTCAATGTAGGAACAAAGGAGGGGGGACATCACACTTTCCCACCCTCCCTGCTCCAATCGAGGCCTTTCCCACCTGCATCCCCCCCCCCCCATTTGAGCAGTGGGGGTGGGTGGAAAAGCAAGTCAGTCTCTCCCTGCAACACTAATGACCCTGATTGGATTTGGATTGACAAAGGGAAAGTGAGGTGGGGTGGGGTGCAACGGGGAAGAGCGTTTTCCATACAGGGCCTCTGGAAATGGCCCCCTCCCTTCTGCCTCCTCCCTCCACAGTCTCCTCTGCCCCCTTCCTCGCACATCCATTGCCAAGAAAGATGCAGCCACTCAAAGCAGGCATCATGCCTTCTCTCACCTCCCGAGTCCCGATCCTGCCTGCCTGCTGCCAGGCAACTTACTTTTCCATTGCATGCCTGTCTAGTGGGCGGCTCCAGGACCTGAAGCTGCACACTGGACAGGTGCGCAGTGGAAAAGTAAGTTGCCTGGACGGTGCCTTTCATGGGCCTGCTCAGGCCGCCTCATCCACAGGAACGCAAGCTGAAGCCCCCATGCGCCCTTCTGCAAGCCAGGCCCTTGGGGATAGTGGGGGCTTCCTCGTGAGGAGACATGCTCAGGGGAGGGTAGCGGTGGTGTGTGGCTTGGAAGCCCCCAATTCACTGCAGGCCTGTGGGATAACTGCGGCTTCCTGTCTCTGCTTTCCCACCAGCAGCAGGAAAGATGGGGGGGAGGGGAGAGTGCTGGGCTGGTCATTGGGTGGTGCCTCGGCGCCCCCCTGGGATGGAGCCATCCTCCAGCCCCTGTCGCTCCCATGGTCCCCATGGTCCTCCTGGGTCAAAGTCCCACCTGCCCACCCCACCCGCTCCACGTCCTTTGCTATTCGAGGCACCAGGCCCACGGCAGCAGGAGGAAAAGGTGCCCCAGCTAAGGAAAGCCGGCCAGCAGGGATGGGAGCAGGAGATGCTGCGCCTGCTTTAAGGAAAGCGTGCCAGCCGTTGTCGATGGGAGCAGTGGGACGTGGGAAAGCAGAGTTCCCTCTGAAGATATTAGGGTGTACCTGGGCACACCAGGCACACCCTGTGCACACGCCTATGCTACTATATTTATTTATTACATTTGTATACCGCCCCATAGCCGAAGCTCTCTGGGCGGTTTACATAGGATAAAAACAATTAAAAACAATACACAAAAATTAAACAAGCAAAAACATACAACATACACACAATCTGTACATTTAAAACCACTACAACGCCCCAAAAAACTACAAAAAAACAAACAAACCCAGGCTCCTCAGATATTGCCAAATGCCTGAGAGAAGAGGAAAGTCTTGACCTGGCACCGAAAAGATAACAATGTTGGTGCCAGGCGGGCCTCATCAGGGAGATCGTTCCACAATTGGGGGCCCACCACAGAGAAGGCCCTCTCTCTTGTTGCCAACCTTGGAGGAGGGCCTTAGATGTTGAACGTAGTGTTCGGGTAGGTTCATGTCGGGAAAGGCGTTCCATCAGGTATTGTGGTCCCAAACTGTGTAAGGCTTTATAGGTTAAAACCAGCACCTTGAATCGGGTTCGGAAACATACAGGCAGCCAATGCAAGCGGGCCAGAGTAGGTCTTATATGCTCGAACCTACTGGTTCCGGTTATCAATCTGGCTGCTGCATTTTGCACAAGCTGCAGCTTCCGAACCACCTTCAAAGGCAGCCCCACGTAGAGTGCATTGCAGTAATCTAACTTGGAGGTTACCAGAGCATGGACAACTGAAGCCAGGTTATCCCTGTCCAGATAGGGACGTAGCTGGGCCACCAACCAAAGTTGGTAGAAGGCACTCTGTGCCACTGAAGCCACCTGAGCCTCAAGTGACAGAGATGGTTCTAGGAGACAAATGGATTTGAAAGAGTCTTTCCACGTAAATTTCTGCACTTTCCATTGTAGGTCTGGCTTCATTCTCCCTCAGAAATGCATTATGAGAAGCCCCTATTTATCAGGGGCTGTCAATAAAAGAGATAAAAGAATGATAATCATTTCTAGATTAGGACAAAAGCAAACCCCATCTTCTTGTTTTCTCCTCAATGCATATTTGTGATGCTACAATGCTACTCAGATTCTTTTTCTTAAAAAAAAGAAAGACGAAAAACAAAACAAAAACAATGCCACTCAAACTATTGTTTCCCTTACAGGATGCTGTGCTTAAAAACCAAGAAGACGCATAAGGCTGCAGTTCTCCCAGGGCATAGAAGTTGTCCGAGGGATTTTCACCAGGACTTTGCTTTTTTTCTGTAAACTGTGCTAGATCTTGCCTGGCTCTGAGTAAAGCAAAAGCCAAGAAACAAGCAAGAAACTGCCTCAGAGTCATTGGGTTTGTTTGAGCGTTGCGGAATGGGAAGGTGTCTGTGTCAATTGAAATGACACCTTCGTTTTGCCCTCTACCTCTCTCTATTGGTTCCACCAGTAGCACTCTCTGTATCATTCCAAAGGACCCTGTTAGATATTTGTGTGCTAGGACTTTTAACAGAGTCATTACTGTAATAAAACTAGATTTTCAGTTTCACATATCTTATAGTTGTTCTAGAACACAGGGGACTTCTTGAAGTCAAGATCAAAAACCTGACAGTTCTCAGAGCCCATGGGTGGGTTTGGAAAAGGAAACTTTAAATTAACTAAAGACTGTGTGTGTAAGCTATAGGAATAGGAAGCTATTCAGCCATGGGGTGTTTAACCCTTTCTCCCATGCCTGTGCAGATCTAAAGTGCCTTTACCCAGCTGCTGTTTGCTCCATGGGGTGGCATGAGACAAGAAGTTGTATCCCCTCACTACCCTCTTACTCACACACATACACATGGAGCAAATAGAGTTTGAAGGAATCATTTATGTTGCCAAACCAGAAAAGGTTAAATAACTCCAGCCCCTGTGTTGCTGCCCATGTCAAATTAGCAGTCCCAAGTGAGAAGCAGTAAATGGACTGGAGAGGCAAAAGCAGATTGAGAATCCAGTGTCAAATGCTTTCTGAAGAGCTTCCTTCCTTCCTTCCTTCCTTCCTTCCTTCCTTCCTTCCTCCCTTCCTTTCTCTCTCTGTCTCTCTCTGTCTCTCTCTGTCTCTCTCTCTCCCATCATTTTCTTTGGTGGATCTCTTCATCTCTCCAGTGAGTGCCCTGCAGAGCTCCTCTTCCTCCTTGGTTTCTGGCTTTACATCCTTTCTCTGGGTTACCTCATGCCCAGGGTTTCAGCTGCTACCTTTATATTGCTGCTTATATTGTACACTTATGTATATACATTTCTCCTAACATAAGAAACAGTAGTTGGGGGGAGGGGAGCAATTTCCATTGCAAAAATGTTGGGAATGAAGGAGGCTCCCTGTAGCTGCTCCTTGCTAACATTAAGGTATAGGAGATCTGATTACAGATCACAATTTCCTCATCTAGTTTAGCACTGAGTTTTCTAAGAAAAATACTCAAAGAAGATTTAGTTTTATAAATCCAAGTGTGTTCTAAAATAATAGCTCTATTATGAATAAATAAATAATGGAAATGATCTCAGCTATTAAAATCTGTCACTGTACCTAATTTTAAAATTGAGCACTAGATAAATTTGCAGGAGTAAACACTGGATCATGGAAAGAAGTGAGCAATTTTTGAAGAGGTCCATGATCTCTCTTTATAATAGTGTCAAGTGATTTCTAAAAGCTGAAAGGGTTTTGTTATTTTTTTTAAAAAAGCTTTTCTTTGATCATTTGATGTCCATTCCTCAAACACCATGAATGGAACGTATCATGATATATATTCCTTAAGGTTCATGTCTACACATGCCAGCACATCTTCGGAATCTTCTGCTTCCTCTGTCAAGTTGTTTCCTCAGTTGATACACCTAAGAATGAAATGATTTATCTATGTTAATCAACACAATTTTGTCTCCTTGCTTTCTGAGATATCTACCTTAAAACAATGATGATGATGATGTACAAATCAATATTTTGCATGTTGTGCATTTTGCACCTAACTTGTCCACCACTCCAAAACAAGAAAAGAATGTCTGGAGGAAATGGTTCTTAATTCATAATACAGTAGGCAATACAAGCTGCACACATTTAGATGATGAAGCAGATAATCACTAATTTTGATACCATCAGTAACTGAAGTGATTTTACAGTCTAGCCGCTGTTGTGGTGGCGGCGGCAGCTGGGTCTTGAACTGAAGTTCCTAGCAATCAGGCACCTGTACCACCAGGACTCTGTTTCTGATCCACTGGGTTCTGTCACCTGACCCCAAGGACCTGCTCCTCTCCACCATGGATCAGGACATTCTCTTATTGCTGCTCTCTTTTGAGTATGCACCTGCCTCTGGGCCCTTCTAATCCTGGTTTGCTGCTCTAGAAATTGACCCCAGCCAGGGTTTAACTGCACACCTTCATTTGGCCTTTCTGAACCCAGCTCCTCTAGGACTACCTTCTCCAATGTGGCTTTGTTTCTAGACCCCTGATCATCCTCACTGCCCTCCTCTGAACTGCCTCCAGCTTGTCTACATCCTTCTTGGTGCCCAGAACTGAATGCAGCACATACGATGAGGCCTAACCAGTGCCGAATAGAGGGGAACCAGTATCTAAAGTGATTTGGAAGCTACACTTCTATTAATGCATCCCAAAATAGCATTTGCTGTTTTTGCAGCCACACCAAAATGTTGGCTCATAATCTACAACAATTCCAAGATCCTTCTCACTAGTAGTATTGCTGAGCCAAGTATTCCCCAACTTGTAACTGTGAATTTGGTGGGTTTTTCCTAGGTGTAGAACTTGACATTTATCCCTATTAAATTTCATTCTATTGTTTTCATCCAGTGCTCCCACCTATCAAGATCACTTTGAACTTTGTTTCTGTCTTCCAGGGTATTAGCTGTTTCACCCAATTTTGTGTCGGCTGCAAATTTGATAAGCATTCTTTGCACCTCCTGATCCAAGTTATTAATAAAAATGTTGAAGACCACTGGTCCCAGTACTGTGGTACCCGGCTTGTTACCTCTCCCCAGCTTGAAAAGCTACCATTGATAAGGACTCTTTGAGTCCGATTCTGTAGTCAACTGTGGATCCACCTAATAGTTGCTCCATCTAGCCCACTTTTAGCTAGTTTGTTAATCAGAATATCATGGGGAACTTTGTAAAAGCTTTGCTGAATTCAAGTTAGATTATGTCCACAGCATTTCCACAGTCCACAGTTACCCAATCAAAAAATTGAGATCAGATTAGTATTGCAGGATATGTTCTTGACCAATCCATGCTGGCTTCTAGTCATCACTGCACTGTTGTCAATATGCTTACATACTGATTTCTTTATAATCTGCTCCAAAATTTTCCCAGGGATGGATGTCATACTAACTGGTCTGTAGTTCCTAAGTTCTTTCTTTTTGCCCTTTTTGAAGATAGCGACAACATTATTAAAGACAAAGCATTATTAAAGACAAAATTAGTAAGCATATCGAAGGACATGTCCTACTGAAAAAGATTCAACACGGCTTCCACAAATGCAAGTCCTGTCTCACTAATTGTCTTTGAGAGTGTCAACAAACATGGAAGGGGTGATCTGGTGGACATTGTTTACTTGGATTTCCAAAAGGCTTTTGGTAATGTCCCTCACCAAAGACTCCTGAACAAACTTAGTAGTCATGGAATAAGAGAAGTCCTCTTATGGATGAGTAAATGGTTAAAGAACAGAAACCAGAGAGTAGGAATAACTGGTAAATTCTCCCAATGGAGGGAAGTAAATAGTGCGGTCCCAAAGGGACCAATTCTTTTCAACTTGTTATGATCTGGAATTAGGAGTGAGCAGTGAAGTGGCCAAGTTTGCCAATGACACAAAATTATTTCAGGTTGTTAAAACAAAAAGGGATTGTGAAGAGCTCCAAAGGGATCTCTCCAAGCTGGGAGAGTGGGCATCCAAATGGCAGATGCGGTTCAATATAAGCAAGTGCAAGGTGATGCACGTTGGGGCAAAACAAATCCCAACTTCAAATATAACCTGATGGGATCTGAGCTGGTGGTGACCAAACAAGGAAAAGATCCAGAGATGGATGTTAGACTGACTGGTCTGTAGTTCCCAGGTTCCTCATTTTTGCCCTTTTTGAAGATAGGGACAACATTAGCCCTCCTGCAGTTGTCCAACACTTCTCCCGTCTTCCATGATTTTGCAAAGATAATAGACAGTGGTTCTGAGAGTTCTTCTGGCACTTCCTTTATTACTCTAGGCCCTGGAGATTGAACCCATTCAAAGAAATTAGGTTTTCCTTGACCATTTGTTTATCAGTCTCAAACTGCAATCCTGCCCTTTCAGCTTGTACTTCACTTTTGTCGGGGGTGGTAGTGGTCATAGACCCACTTTCGAGAGAAGACTGAGATAAAGTAGGAATTGAGCACTTCTGCCTTTTCTTTGTCATCTTTTATCAATTTGCCATCCTCATTGAGTAGTTGAACCACCATTTCTTTCCTCTGTCTTTTACTATTCACCTACCTGAAGAAAGGTTTTTTGTTGCTTTTAGCATTCCTCGCTAGCTTCAGCTCATTCTCAGCTTTAGCCTTCCTGACGTCATTCCTGCACTTCTCTGTTACCTGTCTGTACTCTTCTTTTGTAGCCTGGCCTTCCTTCCACTTCCTACATGTGTCCTTATTATTGTTTTAATCAGGTTTTAATTATCATTGTAAGTCAGTTTGAGTGCCAGTTTTCTTGGAAGAAAGGCCAGTACAATCTGTGATACTGTAAGGTAGTCCGTCTTCTGGAAATTGAGTTCTGTCGTATTCCTTATTAATTTATTCATACCTACCTTAAAGAACTGCAACTCTTTTTGACAAGATCCAAAGTTTTGTCAATTGTTAGGAATTAATTGAAAAAATTACTAGGGCAGAGCAGTCATTTCAAAGGGACTGACCCAGAACCAATTAGAATTTTTAACAATTGCCTATTCACCACAAAGCAGTTGTCATGAGCTTTGGCCTATGAAGTGTGTGTTGGGGGAAGGGAAAGTGAGATTAAAGTAAGTTTTGTTTTCTAACTGAAATAGCATTAGCTAAATCATCAAACAGCTATGAGTTTTAAATGCTGAGTTCAACATGCAAGAGCTTCAAGAGAGTGAATATATTTTTCTGTCATTGGTTTCTGTGATACACAATATAGGTTACTACTGAAAAAACAGGTCAGGCACAGGAATGGTCTTTATCCAATTGCTGTTGACAGCCCAAACAAGAGATCGGAATACAACAAAAAGGTTCTTTCATGTAAATACAACGTTGCTTATAATTACTTGTCATTTCTTCCTTCCTTTCCTCCTTCTCAGCACTTTCTTGAACACCAGGAACCTGAAACAATCATGTACGTTAGAAGTTGAGCCTTGTTTGAGTCTTTCAGTTTAGGGTTTGATCATTGTGGAGGGGAAATGTGATTAGATTTTTGCATGTGTTTACTGCAAGATGGTAGAATACTTCTTGTTATATTGAATACCCTTGCTTTATGGTGGCTTAATATAGAAAGATTTCAGAAGTGTATGCCATTAAAATTGTCTCAGATGTTATAGATATTGCTTTCTGTGTGCAATGCACGGGGTATTATTTGTTTTTAATTAAACGTTTGCTTGTTATGCTCAGATTCCAACACTGCACACACAAATGTGATCTCTCTCTCTCTCTCTCTCTCTCTCTCTCTCTCTCTCTCTCTCTCTAGATTTAGATATATAGTTATATATGCAATATTAAGTAAAATTGTAAGAGGTTGAGCAAAATCATAAGGAAAGGGTTTAGACATATCAAAGTATATCCTGAATGCCAAAATACAGCCTCGTTGCTGCTAGTCCTCTTTTTGCTTAACTTTGCACCCAAGCCCACTTCCTGCCCAGCCGGAACAGCTTGGGCGGGGATGGCATTTTGCGGGTGGGAAGGAGGGAACAAAGACGCTGTGTGTAGAAGGGGCATGTGAGCAACCTGAAGTGTGGGCAAGGCAGAGCCTAGAAGGCCAGCCCCACTGAAGCTTGGCCTCTTTCGATTTCCGGCTCCCACCCTCCCTGCCTTTAACTAGGATGGGATTAGCCAGTCACTCCCTTTGGAGGGGAGGCTGAGTAGGAATTCTACCGGCCATGAATCCGCAGTTGTGTACAGGTTTTTTGCCTACTTCATACTGGAATTATGATTAGCGGAGGGTGAGTAAATAGGTGGATTGGATTGGATTGACGGGTGTGTGGGAATTTGCAGGATATTAGAATAGGGACGGTGAGCACAATGGCACCTTTCGGTGATTGGCAGATTGGGAAGACCTGCTCCTCGGGAGCTGTGCAGCTCTCGTGTCAGGATATGGTTGGCCTTTGGGGACCCTCCTGCCTCACCTATTCGGAGCTGTGCAGCACCGGACGGGGGTGACGCAGGGTGGTCTCCCCATACTTTCAAAGTCACATAAGAGAGGGGCCGGGTTTACCTGACTGCTGGCTTTGGAGAGTGGCTCACCCATAATGGCAGGCTAGTTGCCTGAAGAAAGGACCTAATAGATCCCTGCACTTTCACATGTAGATCCAGGGAGGGGTAAAGTTCCCTTATTTAAAGAAAGAGGCCCTTTAGTTGATCCCAAGCTCCGGTGTCTGGGTCTTTGTTCCCTGCTTCTTTCTCCACTCACAAATTGCATGCCATGGCAAATAGAGGTATAGAACTTACTGGGGCTAAAAATAGCAGTAGGGAGTGAAGGGAAATCATTTTATAGAAATCAGTTTTTACCAAAATAAAGTATAAAAATCAAGAGACTATTTTGTAGCCCCTCCTTCATTATCCATTTTCGTAGCAGAAGATTATTTAGAACTTCTGGAAATGTTAATATATAACTTTGGGTAACCGTGAATGATACTTTCAGTATCAAGTTTCCTAAATGCTAATCTCATGTAGCACTTCCTAAATAATAATTTAGTGATTTCCTACATTTCCCCATGATTTCAGATGCTCAAAGGGGAGTGTGGATCCTTATGTAGCAGAGCCAAGAAAATCTGCAGGCTTGTGGAAACCAAGGTTTACAGAAGTGTACAAATATTTTTGTGGGAGGACCTTAGGAGGAACCCTAAGATAGCCCAATGAAGATAGCCAGGGCTCAGTAGCAGGGGTGGTGCTAGGTACCTAAAAGATCCAGGGCCCAGGACAGAGGATGGGTCATGAAAGGTGGGGACTAAGGAGTTACAAAAGACAAAGGGCTGACCCATAGAATCACACCAGAAAACATTTCTTTGAGCCATTATTATCCCGCTCCACCAGCAGCAAGGCATTGCACACCATCCAAATTCCGCCTCTTGACATGAGCTGTCACAGAGTATGAATGTAACATGGATTGTTGTTAAGAATTCATTATATTTCATAGGAGTGCTATTCTTAATTATCTGTGTATGCTAACTGTAATGGATTGGTAATAGATGCATTTAGTTCTGAGTATGTTGTGAGATAACTTTGAGTAATGGAATGTATAAGAGAAAACATTCTTGGAAATGGAGCAAGGTTGCCACAAGTGGGTTAGTGAAGTACTGGAACAGCAGGAAGCTGCTTAGTTTAGTAGGGATACCTTCATCTAGGTGTTACTAGTGTCAATGGCATACCTAGCTACATTGAGAGAAATAAGAGTAGTGTATGACCAGGTCCAAAACCTGGGATGAGGTCATCAACAGCTTAAGGGTTATAAAAGCAAAATCTGATTGTCCAGAGAGATTCTGCATGAACGAGATGCCTACCAGACAATTATACTTAAGCTCTGCAAACCATGCTGGATGGATAGCTAATTATCAGATCTTAATTATGACTGTTTGTTGAAAGGAATAGATCTTTAATTTTACTAAGAAATATGCTAGGCACGATTTCTATTATACTTTTAAGCATTGTGTATTGTATGTAATATGTCTTGCTCAATTTGTTATTTCTAAAACTGAGTAATAAATGTATATTTTGTGGTACCACTTTGTGTTATTTGGCTTGAGAGATGTTTCAGGGACCCAAACACATATAAATTAATTCTTGATGCCAGAACACTCAGCTGGATTCATCTATCTGTTGCTGAATGGGGTCTGTCCTTGTATTCTGTCTTGAGCTGGTGAATCTTATTACACCCATTCAAGTTTGGGAAACAAGTTAGTCAGATGGAGCAAGAAGAATCTACTCAACTCAGAGCATCCTCACCAATTTAAAACCATGAATTCAAGACAGTGAGGGACAATTCACTTGATGATGATGATGATGATGATGATGATATCGATATTCTCAGAGCCACACAGGAAAGTAGTCTTTGGAACCTAGGGGCAACCCACTGCAAATCAGGGCACAGAGGAGGAGGAGGAGGAGGAGATATCCCCAGAGCCACACACAAAAGCATCCAAACTGCTGGAAAGCATGGTCAGCAGTTTCTGAGCATCCAAACATACATCTCTTTAGTATCCCCCTCTCCAACCCTCAGAACAGTAAGAAGCTGTTCACATAGATATATACTTAAAAATCCATCTTGTAAATGACTGTTCTGAAGCCAGCCGGAGTGGATTACTTAGGAGTAAGCATGGCCACAGATTCGGATTGCATCAAAATCCACTCTCCCCACAAGAAACTAGAAGCAGATTTTTTTTAAAGGAAAAGAAATAACACCACTGACAACCTAAGCACATTTAAAGAGGGGTGGCAAATGCTCTGGGTTACAATTCCTACCAATTCCTACTAAGGGCTTTGAGGGGAAAATCACCCCTAGCTGCAGAAATGGCTTCAGGTGCTCTTTTACACAGCAATAAAAGAGCAAGACATCCTGTCCCAAGAGTAGCAAAAAAAGAGGCATGTACACATATTCCTAGGAGCAAAAGCCCTGTTGAATTTAATTGGGCTTAACTTCTGATTAGATCTGGATAGGATTGCACTGCAGATTTAAGTGGCAAAACAGGTGTTGCAAATGCTTACAAAGCTATGCAACCAGAGATTCTGATTTTGTTAATTTGAATCTTCCTAACTGTGGATTATTATTTTTGTAAAAGTAACCAGGAGAGAAGAAAGGTAATGAAAGCACTCAGTGTTTAAGCTTTCCTTTCTGTAAGAATCACAGCTTCTATGTACTAAACTTGAGGCATTTAAAGCTCTTTCAAGGTGCATAAAAAAATTTACCTCTACAAGAATGGAGCGCAAATCGGGCATAGAGGCGTGTTTTCTCTCCGATTATGCGCATTATCGAATGCGCGTTAAATAGCGAGTTTTATTTTGCTCCGGCTGTTAAAGCGCATTTTGCCTATGTGAACAAGCGAATCTCTGCATAAACTACCTGTAAAGCACATTTGAAACAACCGGTAAGGTCACCTGTTGAGTGCTCAATTACCTCCTGCATACAAGCATTTATGATAAAGCGCTTCCGAGAAGATGCGCATAATCGGAGGAACAGGCCTAAAGCCGAATTCTTGTAGATGGGGCCCTAGAAGTTATGCTCTCTCACTTGAAATCTGAAGGGTCTCATTTGAACTTTTCAACAGCCAGTGTCCAGAGATAAAAGCTTTTTATCAGGGAAAATAAGCATTTTATGTTTTGTGTCTGTATTTGGAGATAACTTGAAAAATTGTTCTGGAATTAAAAATCTCTGATTAATCCTGGAAGCACACAAGATGATACAGAAAAATGTCCTATATTAGAATAAGTTACAGTTTACTATGTTAATTATTAGGGGTGTGCACGGACCCCCCGGATCGGATCGGGACCCAGATCGGGACCTCCAATTTTGTCACGGATTGGATCGGACAAAATCAGAGCCCCCCCGGACTGGATCGAGTCCGATCCCAATCCAAAAATCGGAAATTTTTGGATCGGCCGCCATTTCCCCCCCATAGACTTGCATTGCAATGCAAGTCTATGAGGAAAAAATGGCAGCGGGTGGGTGAGGGGGGCCTAACTCCCTCCCCCCCGGGGCCGTCCACTGTGGACGGCCCCGGCAGGTAAGCCCCCTCCCCCGTGCTCCCTCCCCCCCTGGGGCCGTCTGCTTCCATCCGCTGGCGCCCGCGCCAGCGGATGGAAGCGGATGGCCCCGGGGGGGTAAGCCCCCTCCCCCCTGCCATTGCTTACCTTCCAGGGACGTCTGCTCCCATCCGGCGCCGGCTGCTACTGCGAGCGGGCTTCGCGGCCTGCTCCAGGGTGGCGCACCGGGTGATGACATCATCCGGCGCGCCACCCTGGAACAGGCTGCGAAGCCCACTCGCAGTAGCAGCCGGCGCCGGACGGGAGTGGACGTCCCTGGAAGGTAAGCGCGCCGTGCGCCGTGCGCCGTGTGCCCCTCTCCCCCCTCCCTGCTTACCTTTCAGGGATGTCCGTTCCCGTCCGGCGCCGGCTGCTACTGCGAGCGGGCTTAGCGGCCTGCTCCAGGGTGGCGCACCGGGTGATGTCATTACCCGGCGCGCCACCCTGGAGCAGGCTGCAAAGCCCGCTCGCAGTAGCAGCCGGCGCCGGACAGGAGAGGACGTCCCTGGAAGGTAAACGCGCTGCGGACAGCCCCGCTAGGGAAGGCCCCCCCCCGCTGTCCACTTCCATCGGCGGACGCCCGCTGGCGCCCACCAATGGAAGTGGTGGTGGGCGCCAGCGGGCGCCCGCCGATCCGCCGATCCGCCGATCCATCCAAACCGGATCAAAACCTTTTCGGATCGGTTCAGATTGGATCGGCCGATCCAGCGGTGAGATCGGAAATCGGATAATTTATCCAATTTCCCCCTGGATCGGATTCGGATCGTGGATCGGATCCGATCCAGTGCACATCCCTATTAATTATTAGAGGTGTGTGTGCCACCCTGAAAATCCAAGGGTCTGTTGGAAGTCTGATGAAGCTCTGAATTTTCAGAGTGGAGAGGAGATAGTTTCAAAACCATTGAATACCCACAGTGCAGAGATGTGCTCATCAAAGCTCCTTTCCATTTTTGGATAACAGCTTCATTATAGCCTAGGGGAATTAACCAAAATGCGTACATCTCCATCATTTTTAAATATAAAGAGATGAAATTGGCACCGTGGTAACACTTCAGTAGGGATTTAGCCATGCCAAGTTGGAAGCTCTAGCCACTTTAAGTTACTTTAAATTCCTCCACAGGGAACAGATGTCAGTTCCCAGCTTTCCATGTTGCTTGGTTTTGACTTCTGTATCTTTGGTATTTACTTTGCTTTTTACTCATTCTCAACCATTTATACTTTCAAGCCTTTGACAGTATTTTTTTTTAAAAAAAACTTTGATCTTTGTTAAGGACTATTGATACAATCAGTAAATCTTGTAAGATCTAATTCCCCAACTCCATTGTTTTTTATTCAATTATTCATACGCAGAGGCTTCCAAACTCAGTAGTTCACACATGTATTACAAATTAATCAAAGATAATGTTACAGCCTGTGGAAAGAGCAAGGATCATATTTATGGGTAATGTTCCTTTTTCATTGTGCTATTTGGTAACTGCAGTGGTGTCCAATGTCCTTAATGAACCGAGTGGCTAAAGGCTTTGTCACACCTACTATTTTCCCCCCTGGTTGCTTCTGCGGCTTCCCCCTCCGTTTCCTATGCGAGTCTAGTGTTTTGAATTTCATGTGGTCGGTATAGCTGCGATACCTCAGCTTGGCCTGTTGAACTTTGCCTGTTTCGGACTTTGCCTGTTCAGGGATATATCGAAACAGAAACTAAAAACTGCGGCCTCAGGCTGGGAGAGCAGCAGGACGCGGATGACGTCATGCGAGTCCAGTGCTGAAGAAGTGGAGCAAAGTCACGGTGGGTGTGCTTAAAACCGCCCGTTTGATAACGACCTAAGAGTACAAGCTGCGTTTCCTGTTTAAATCTTCTCTCTCCCATAAAATGGCCACATATGCAAACCACTATCCTTCAGTCTCAGCCCCACCCCCACCTGTAATTGGGGTTGCTATTGCACAGTAAAAACTGCTTGGCGTGCTGCAGTTTGATCTGCAGGAATCAACAGGCGACGTTTTTCACTGCATTGCAATAAGTGTTGCAGATCTAGCATCTGTTAAAGGTGCAGGAGAAGAAACTGGTATATAAAAAAGCAAAAAGCAAACCTACCTGCAATAGGAAGGCAATAAATAAATAAGGCCACTGCTGCTGTTGCTGCCCTGCCTCTCCTCCTCCTCCTCCTCCTCCTCCTCCTCCTTCTCCTCCTCCTCCTCCTCCTCCTCCAGCAGGTGCTCTTGAGAGCATTTGCTGCCCTGAGAGAGCAGTCAGCAGGGCTCTCTGGAGCAGCCACTGCCACATTCTTCCTTCCTGGCTCTGGGGATCTTGCCTGATGTCTTGCGGGATCCAGAAGTCTGGCAAGATCTCATCCGAAATCGCACTAAGACTGCCAGGAAGGGAAGTGGTAGTGGTGGCCACAGCAGGAGGAGGGCTAGGGCAGATGACGTCCCAGAGATCCAGGGCCCCAGAGCAAAGTTTTGGGGGGCCCAGTCCTTCTGGGCATTCCTCTCCCACCCCCTCTGCATTCAGTTTTCACAGAATGCACGTTGACTTGTATTCTGTGAACACTGGCAGAGAGGGTGGGAGAGGAAGGGAGGAGCATGGAGGAGGGCTAGCTGACTGGCACAGTGGACAAGGGCACACTCCACAATGCAACATTTTGTTGTAGGTTTCACTTGTTCTGTCCTCTAATAGTGAACTGAGATTGTTGAGTGAAAAAGGGCTGTCCAAAAATAAGGGAATGTTTTCTTTATACTCAGAAGACTCCCAAGATATGCAGAAGTATAGAAGTTTGGAAGTTTAAAGAATTAAAAACCAAATCAAGCACAAATGGCCTGACAAGTGCCTTCTAGATGTACAGAATATTGAGGGTACAGAGGCAAGAACGTTGTGAGCGTAAATCACCTCATTGTCATTGTCAAGGATAAAAATCCACTTTGGTTGTAAGGCCTCTGTTGTATTGAGCATAACACAGCTGTATGGAGAGAGTCCTACAGACAAAGAACTTCTCAACTGGCAGTGTGAAAAGCAGGTAAATATATACATAGTAGCATCTTACCCGATTAGCTGATGGCAAAATTCTAAAGCAAAACAAAGACAGATCAAAAGAAAACTTACTTCATTCTACCTTATCAACAGGTGGCCCATAACTCTTCTAGCAATGTCAGATTGACCTGGATGGTCAGTCCTCCTTATCAAGCTAGTCTATTTGTCTTATATCAAAAGGTCTTGACAGTTATAAATTCCAATTAAGCATTTCCTTCCAATTAAGCAGTTTCAGGATTAAAGCACATTCAGGTACATACATCATTCCAATCCCATCATGCAGTTCACTTCCAAGAACCATACTACATACAGAGCAGGTATATGAAGGCTTGTGGCCTTGCTTTCTCATCTGTAAAGAGAACATCTAGGTTTATGTTAAGTGTCAGAAAATAGGAAATGCAGGAACTACTGTCTTTGCTGCTACCTTTATTATTATTATTATTTTGGGTGGGGCTGTGAGGAGGGTACGTGTTATGGGAAAATTGTGGATTTCTCCATTGTTTTCTATGGGTGGATCTCATTTCTGCCTTGCAATGAAAGAAAACATCTAAAGCAGCCCTTCCCAACCTTGGGTCCCCAGATATTAGATTTATAATATCTAATCTTTTGGAGGTAGGCTAAAACTTTTCTGTTTCAGCAGGCCTTTGGGAAGTAATTCAGACCTGTGTGGATGTACTACTTATAGTTTGGATTTTTAAATTATATGTATTTAAAATGTTTTAAAATGTTTTAAATATTTTAAAATTGTACTATGTTTAATGATATTTTTAATTTTTGTATATCACTATTTGTTTTATCTGTACATGTTTTAATTTGTAAGCCACCTTGGGTCCCATTATTGGGAAAAAGGCGGGATATAAATAAATATAATCATCATCATCATCATCATCATCCTCAGTAGATCTTCTGAATTCAGCCCGATTCGCTTCAGATTGATTTGGACCCAGTCCGCCTCGCCTCAGGTCCAAATCTGAATCAAGATTTGGATTTCTGAATCGAGAATTGGATTTTTCATTTTCCCATAGGCTTGCATTGTAAAAAATAAATGCCTTTAACTTTATTTATTTTTCAAGATAGAAACATTAAAGTTGGAGACCTTACAGAAGCCGTGGAGGTGCTCATGTTTGCCAAATTTCAGATTCTTGTAATCCACTGCTAAAATATGATTTTTCAAGGAAACAAAGCAGCCACTCAAAGCGAAGAGCAATTTGAAGGTGTGTGTCAAGCTCACACTGTCCCTCCCCTAATCTCTGTGTGTTTTTGAAGTGCAAATCTCCCCTACATCAGTTTTCTTTTGTTTGTTCTGAAGCAGCCACATCCCGAGGCATTTCCCATTCAGAAAATAATCAGGGAAAGTTAAACTCTGTCCTAGGCTGCCTGCAATACACGCACATTACCTGGCTGGGAGCAATGTGCCTCAGAGATTGAGTCAAAGCAAACCAGCCCTGGGAGGTGGGATGGTGGGCACATCCGTGCAGTGTTTTGGATGGAGCCATGTGTGGCTGTGACAGGACGATGGCAGTAGGAGGAAGCAAAGCAACCCGTGACATAAGTGAACCAAGGATTGTCTTGATACAAAGCCAGAAACATAAACTGGCCCTGCAAGGCAGGCCCAGACAGATAATATTGGAGAAGTATGCAGGTGCACAGGCAGGCAGGAAAGCTGGCAAGCAGAAAGGCTGGCAGAGAGGTAGCAGGCAGCTATGCGGGTGTGAGTTGAGCGAAATCTGGCTACTCCACAACATTGCCCCATGGGCAGAGACAGGCAGGCTGGCTGGCAGAGAGGCAGCTATGCAGGTGGGAACAGAGAGGCTGGCAGAAAGCAAACAAACTGGCCCTGTGAGGCAGGGACAGAGGAGGAGAGGCAGCAGGCGGCTATGGCCATGGAGTACTGGGAGCAAGTATGCCATAGGCTTGTGGGGTTGACCCACCAAGCCCAGCTACATCCCCCAGGCACCAGGAGGGCAGAGAGCCAGGAGAGCCAGGCTGGTACAGATAGGTTGGCAGAAGCAAACAAACTGCTCCTGTGAGGCAGTCACAGTGGTTTGAAACTTAGGCCCTTTAGGGGTGTAAAGGGAGGGAGGGTGATCCCGGAAGTACCTAATACACACCATCGGCGCACAGGGACCATTCCAGGTAAAAAGCCTGGTGTGGAAAGGGCCACAGACAGTGAGAGATGCTTTGGCATCCCCATAAGAGGAGGCCGGGAGGAGGATCGTTTCAGGGTCCATCTTACTGCACCGTAGGCAGCACAGCCAATAATAATAATAATAATAATAATAATAATAATAATAATAATAATAATGTTTGCCTGATTCTTATAAAGTTGTAGAAGAGGATTCACTCATGATGGCAGCAGCACGTTCAAAATGCAGCTGACGTTACATGACAATGCATGACTCACGCCCTGAGTCAAAGTAAGAAACGCACAAACCAGCCCTGTGAGGCAGGCATGGTGGTTTGAAACACAGACAGTGAGAGATGCTTTGGAGGAAGGGGAGAAGGATTGGAAGTTGAAACAAACAAACAAACACACTTAAAGAAAGTCTAGAATGCTTTTTGTTTTGTTTTTAAAGAGAAGCGGCAAGAGATAACAATAAGAGAAATAACAATAAGAGGTATTCGCTTCGGACTGATTTGGATCTATTTCGATTTGATTTGGGCTTGTTTCAAAGCCCTTCGAATCACCCCAATTTGCCTTGGATTCGGGATTCGGATCCAAAGCGATGCACAGCCCTAATTTCCAGCAAGCATGACCTGGTCAGAGAGGATGGGAGCTATAGTCCAACATCTGGGAAACCACTGCTGGGAAAGACTGGTTTAAAGGAATCACTCTATCAGTTTAGGGTCTGATCATATGGGTGCAGTCTTCACGGGGTTTTTCCTGTGGCTTGGGTGCATGTGAAGTCCTTTGCCAGCACACTCCCAACCAGCACTTCCGCCTAGAAAAACTGCAGTATCGGAGAGTCCTTTTATTCCATTCTTTTTGGTTAAAGCTGCTCCCAAGTGCTTGATCTGCAATGTGCCCCTGTGCCTCCATATTAAATCCTGAGTGTGCCTGTCACCTGGCTGTTATGTGGGCTGGCCCTTTCCCCAATCACTCCTTTAGAATTTCCATTGAGAGATGTCTATGTGCTATCTGCATTTAATGAACTCCAGAACTTTGTTAATCCATTTCTCTGATGTGTTGGTAGCTCTAGAGCTGTGCAGCTCCAGAGTTGCAAGGTGTCAGGATCAGGTATGTTCTCCCTAGTATGGAGGAAGGGCTTTCGGGGGGTCAATCAGATAACAACAACAAGAAGAATTTTTAATTTTTGTATATTGGTTTTTAAATGTTCAATGTTTTAAATTTTTGTAAACCGCCCTGAGGGCTTCAGCTATGAGGCGGTATATAAATGTAATAAATAAATAAAATAAAATAAAGAAGACCCAGAAATTTACCAGCCAACATAGGAAGTGGTGGAGGAGATTCCCCAAGACTCTTCAGGAGTCAAGGATGAATCTACTCTCCCACTTCCCATGTTGGCTGGTAAATTCTTGGTTCTTCTTCTTCTTCTTCTGAGTCCAATTAAGACACACCCCCCCCAAACCCCTTCTTCCACACTAGGGAGAACAGGTCTGATCCCGACACAAAGGGACTGTGTTGATTTACTGGTATAATACTTTTTGGAATGGGGTTTATTTGTGCTGGTGGGGTGCTCACATGGGGAGCCAGTATTGTGGGTTAGTTACTCCCCATTCCCATTCATTAAACTATAGTGCCAGAGAGAACCTGGTGAGGGGCAGGTAACAAGCCTCTCTCTGGATCACATTGGTTGTACTCCACCCCCACTCCCAAGAAGAATGTATTTTCTTGCAATGAAAAGCTGGGTTTTAGGGCTGGCTGGCTGTGTAACAATGATGGATGTCAGGTTTCCTGTTCCCTCAAGCAAGCACACATTTTGGCAAACTGACACAGGACACCCAAATCATTGAGACTTCTTTATTTCAGGAAATCTCATGGGAAAAGCTTAATGGTTACATGCTCCAGAAATCATATCGCTGATGGTTAGTAGTAGTTATAGGCTCCAAGAAATTCCAGCCAAAAGCTAATCACTACAACTGTGACTGAGATCCTCATCAATATGGATTCACCATTGCCATCTCTACCATTCCAAACACAAGGGAAGGTCAATCCATACACAGGGTCCAAACTCGGACAAGGAATGGGGATGATTCCTGGCTTGATCCCTCAGGCAATCAAAGGGATAAATTGTTGTCAAAGGGCCTAAAGAAAACCACACCCATAGAGAGTTAGACTGACTTTGAATCTTTCATTGGTAACTCCAGGCTACATGGTCGAGGCTTATTAAGACCAAGGAAAGACTAAACTCACTTACACAAGGTGTCCACAGCTACTACTTTTGCATTGGCATCTCCACGCCACATGAGTCCAAGCAGAGGAAAGTCCAAAAGTCGTGGATCAAACCCAGTCTGCTGATACATTGAATTTTCTACAAACAAAGACACACAATCCATAGCAAATGAGAGTTCAAGTCTTACAGTACTTTTCATGGCAAGTCCTCAGTAATCCAAAGTTCCAAATAGGAGAGTCCATGTGCAGAGTGCCTCCACAGCCCCAGATGTAGATGGATCCAAACAAAGAAGGCAATGCAGAAGAGATGTTCCTAGCAAAGGCTCCTCACCTTTGCATCAGCTTAAAATGAGAGGCATGACAATAAGACACTTCCTCTGGAATACTTGATAGACAAGGGTGTTCGGTTTTTCAGCAAGGCTCCTGTCCAAACAGGATGTCACTGCTCAGCCCTCTAGGATGATGCTTCACTCTGGGTGACCCTTCTGCAAACCCCCACCTCTTCCTCTGTCAGGTTCTCATAGGGAACTCCCAACCTCCCAAGGCTGAGCCAACAGGTGCTCTGATCTGTGAACATTGACAGAGATACGCTCATACAATTTCTCACATTCCATAGGCTGAAAAGGCCCAAACACTTCCAAACTACTAATTAAATCTTAGCTATAAACTACAAGGCTCACTGCAGTACTGAAACTGTTCCCTCACAATGGAGCGGGGCTGATTTCAGCACACTGTGGAGAATAACAATTACGGAAGGGGATGGCGAGAATAACGAGACAAGACAAGAAATTGGGTTTAAAAATGGGCCACATTCATTTATGTCTAGCAAAGGGAGATGGAGGCCTAAGTGGGGATCCTAACTAGGCTTGAAAGTTGGCCATACTTGGGATTGGGCAAGCCATTCTTATCCTGAAGAGTGGTGCTTGTAAGTCGCCACCTCTCATGACCCACCCTTATGGGGTAGAGAGGCCTTCTGATGTCACCTCCCCCTCAGGTTGCAAAACTCTGAGTGGGTGAGGAAGGTTGGCCTCAGAGGCAATCCCGCCAACCAGTGCCACAAGACTCTCGGCTGAGGGCCTCAGATGTTACCAATCACCACAACGGTGCCTCTAAATGCTCACCACCCCTATCCATGTTCCCAAAGCCCACACACCTGCCACGGGAGGCAACGACCCCCTTGGTTAGTAGCCTTCCCCCCACCTGCAGCTCATCACCTCAATCCCTTCTGCAGATCCTGGAGAAACAAATAATTGCCTATGTCCGACAAATGGACACCGTCCTGCCTGTAAAGCTCCCTCCGTACGCTGAATAGTAGAGATGGAAGAGGCCCATGAGGCCATCGAGTCCAACCCCCTGCTCAATGCAGGAATCCATCTTAAAGCATAGCTGACAGATGGCAGTCCAACTGCTTCTTGAATGCCTCTAGCGTTGGAGAGCCCATGACCTCCCTAGGCAATTGATTCCATTGTCGTGCTGCTCTAACAGTCAGGAAGTTTTTCCCGATGTCCAGCCAGAATCTGACTTCCTGTAACTTGAGCCCATTATTCTATGTCCTGCACTCTGGGATGATCGAGAAGAGATCCTGGCCCTCCAGGATTTGAAGAGTGCTATCATGTCTCCCCTCAATCTTCTCTTCTCCAAGCTAAACATGCCTAGTTCTTTCAGTCTCTCCTCATAGGGCTGTGTTTCCAGACCCGTGATCATTCTCATTACCCTCCTCTGAACACGCTTCAGCTTGTCTGCATCCTTCTTGAAGTGTGATTCCCAGAACTGGATGCAATACTCAAGATAGGGCCTAACCAGTGCTCAATAGAGGGGAACCAGTACCTAGTGGGATTTGGAAGCTATACTTCTATTAAAGCAGCCCAAAATAGCATTTGCTTTTTTTGCAGCCACATCATACTGTTGGCTCATATTCAGCTTGTGATCTATAACAATTCCAAGATCTTTCTCGCTTTAAGTATTGTTGAGCTAAGTATCCCTCATCTTATAACTGTGCATTTGGTTTCTTTTTCCTAGGTGTAGAACTTGGCATTTATCCCTGTTAAATTTCATTCTGTTGTTTTCAGCCCAGCTCTCCAGCCTATCAAGATCACTTTGTAGGTTGTTTCTGTCTTCCAAGGTATTAGGTATCCCACCCAATTTTGTGTAGTCTGCAAATTTGACTAGCATTCCCTGCACCTCCTCATCCAAATCATTAATAAAAATGTTGAAGAGCACTGGGCCCAGGATTGAGCCCTGCAGTACCCTGCTCATTACCTCCCCATAGTTTGAGAAGGCAACATTGATAAGGACTCACTGGCTCAATTTGGATGACACGATAGTTAATGGTGGGGTAATAATCAACTTTACAGTTGTTCAACTAGGGGGTACTCCCCACACAACATGGTAATAAATAATCAACTGTGGTGTGGATTAGGATCAGCGCTGAGTTGACTATGGCAGCATTCGGATGACACAATAGTCAAAACAACTGACGATTGTTTCCCCCACACCAGTTGTTGTGTCATCCGAATTGAGCCTCTGAGTCCGATTCTGTAGTCAACTGTGGATCTACCTAATAGTTGGATCTACCAACTTATAGTCCATCTATTAGTTGGATCTAGCCAACTAATAGTCCATCTAGCCCACTTTTAGCTAGTTTGTGAATCAGAATATCATGGGGCACTTTGTCAAAAGCTTTGCTGAAATCAAGATATACTATGACCACAGCATTCCCACAGTCCACAAGGGAGGTTACCTGATCAAAAAATGAGATCAGATTGCTCTGACAGGATTTGCTCTTGACAAATCCATGCTGGTTTCTAGTAATCACTGCATTGTTTTCAAGGTGTTTACAGATTGACTTCTTAATAATCTGCTCCAAAAATTCCCCTAGGATGGATGTCAGACTGACTAGTCTGAAGTTCCCAGGTTCCTCCTTTTTGCCTTTTTGAAGATAGGGACAACATTAGCCCTTCTCCAGTCATTCGTCAATTCACCCATCTTCCATGATTTTACAAAGATAGTAGACAGTGGTTCTGAGAGTTCTTCTGCCAACTCCTTTAATACTCTGGGATGCAGTTCATCGGGCCCTGGAGATTTGAACTCGTTCAAAGAAAGGAGGTGTTCCTTGACCTTTTGTTTATCAATCTCAAACTGTAATTCTGCCCCAACAGCTTGTACTTCACTTTTTCCAGGGGGGGGGGTCATACACCTGCTTTTGAGAGAAGACTGAGTCAAAGTAGGAATTGAGCACTTCAGCCTTTTCTTTGTCATCTGTTACCAATTTGCCATCCTCATGAAGCAGTTGAACCGCCATTTCTTTCCTCTGTCTTTTACTATTCACATATCTGGAGAAAGCCTTTTTATTGCTTTTACTATCCCTCCCTAGCCTCAGCTCCTTCTCAGCTTTAAGATTTCCTTTTTAAAAAACTCCCACCATCTTGGACTCCTTTTCTCATTAGGGTCACTTGCCATGGGACCTTACTTATCATACTTCTGAGTTCATTAAAATCGTCTTTCCTGAAATCCAGAGTACGCATTTGGCTACACTCAGCTTTTGCTTCCTTTAAAATCAAGAACTTAAGTATGACGTGGTCACTTTCCCCCAGAGTTCCCGTAACTGCCACTTTATCCACTAAGTCATCCCTGTTGGTCAGTATCAAGTCAAGAATAGCAGTTCCTCTAGTTCCTTCCTCTACTTTCTATAGGAGAAAGTATCAGCCACACATGTCAGGAATTTCTTGGAGGGGCAAAAAATTGTCTCCCAACAGATATCAGGGTAATTGAAGTCCCCCATTACTAATACATTGGATTTCCTTGAAACACTGGCAATTTGCTTACTGAGCTCCCCGAAACTCTCTATGTCTCTTCCTCTGTATCACACTTGAAATTAGCAGCCTGCCACCTTTGTTTCCTTTTCTAGTCTCCCTCCATATTTTGGTTGGAGGTGAGCTGGTAAGGAGGAGGCATCTTCTCCACCCATTTCCCCCTAACTTTTCTGGTCCATTTACTCATAATTCCCCCAATTTAATTTCTTTTGGCCCCATTAACCCTCGCCTATCTAAACCCCATTCTTAGGACAGAATTCTACAAAACAAAAACCAAAACAAATAGTAGGATTCAATATCCACAAAGCCATTTTAAGTAACGATTTGCCTGCATGGATTCTAATGTAGATGCCAGCTCTACATAAGGGTATCGTCACGTGCACCTTTCCCTCGCTGCCTGAAATGGCCATGTCCCCCTCTGTACACTGGGCAAAGTTCTTGCTTCTATGGGAACTTCAGCACTCATTCGTCTGTTTTTAGTCACTAGTGGCAAGCAGAAGTGTGGTAAGTGCCTCTAGCCACAACTTCAGCAGCAGCTTCTCCATAACCGCTGAAGAACATGATGCAGTCTTTTGTCAATAACTAGGAGCTAAACACATCTTAGTGTAGGCTGAAGGTAGAAGATCCTCAATCTTTAAAAAGTGGTCCCTGCTATGAAATATACATAGACAAGCCAACTTATTGTGTAATAGCTCTGGCCCCTTTTTCAAGTGAGGATCTAAGAAACTAGAATTCAGCTATAAAACTCTTGTCTCTGAGGCCTAATCTACACCTGCAGCCCTTTCTCAAGGGAGGAGGGGTGATTGGTACTTTTCCCGCTTCCGTGACTGGCACTCATAGGGCACACATGGGGGAAGTTTCCCACAATTTCAGGAGTGCCGTTGTGGGATGATGTGTGCCCCATGATGGCCCTTCCTCATGTGGATCAGCAGAAGTGGGCGGGGATATGCAGATGATGCAGCTACGGGGCTGTTTTTTAGGACTCTTGAGGAGTGCACATGAACACAAATGCACAGCAACACATGGGGTGGATAGAAAGTCCACTGAATATGTGATGTTGTGCACAGATATGTTTGTATAAAACAAACAAACTACACACTCTCAGCACGAGACTATGCCAATATGCATCCAAAACATGTGGTGTCTGGCGGCCAGGTCCACGCCCACACAACTTCAAAACTGCTGGACCTGCCCCTGGCAGCTGGTTGGTGTTTGCTGGGTCAAGAACATGCACCAAACAGCAACAGTTTCACAAAGGTGGTGGTGGTGGGGGGTACACCAGCCACGGACTTTGGGATTGTACCGAGAGAGCTGAAAAAAAGTGACAAAAGCAGTCTGCAATATTCCTGAATAACTGAGAGGTGGACCTGAGATCACCGCAGGAGCAGGTGAACATCATGTGGCCCATAAGTGACAACTTTGATACAGTCCTGCAATAAACGGCTGGTTTATGGACTCCCCTATAGAGACTAGCCAAAGTCTGCACCTCCTTTGGAAGTGTTGTAAGGTGCCCAGGGATGAGCTGAGTGTGCATGATATTTATTTATATTATTATGAATATTATTTGTACCCCACACCTCCAGTTAAAAAAAGACTTCCAGGGCAGTATTACAGCACATTAAAATAAATTATACAATAAAAGAGCAATTTTAAAAAATCAATAACCCACATGATAGTGTTACATTCTTAATTTATGTAGGTCTCTGCCTGGATAGGAGCTCCTTCATGGAAAATCTTCCCTAAAGATAATTGTATAATGAATACATAATAAATATTTGGCCAGGATTAGAATGACCACTATTTAGCTTAATTTGAATTGGTCATTTTATGGTGCATATGTTTTTAACATTGCCACCAACCCCAAGGTACAAATCATGAAATAAATAAACGTGACCATAGCAGTTGTAGCAATACATGTTTGTTTCCTTTGACAGGAGCTTTAAATGCTAAAATATGACATTTTGGAAGAATTCTCTTTACACACTTTACTTCATGTATTCCAAAATGGAGTAGGATAAAATATCTAAATTATATTGTATGGTGAGTTTCAGTTGAGTAGTCCACTTACTGGATTACTAGAAAATTCTTTATGTCTGAAATTGCTTTTTCCCTTTCCCATTTCTGAAACATCAGAGATTACCACAACCGAGTTGATTGTGGAGGTATATTTTAGGTGGAGTCAAACTAGAAAGCAAAGATGTTTTTCCCTTGAGAGAGATTTTCTCTCTTTAAATGTCTGAGGCTGGGAAAAATTTATCCTCTGCTCAGATTGATTGGGGCTTCTTTTTAGGGATGTGCATTATATCGGATCCGATATCCAATTCCAATTAAAATTGGAGGATATTGGACATCCGATACCGATTCCGATTCAAAACTTAGTATATCTGATTTTTTCCAGTCCAATATTTGTGTCTCCAATTTTTATTGGAAGAAATCAGAATATTGGACACCATTTTAGGGTTTCAGAAAAATTTCAGAAAACTCCGTTCAAGCGTGTATTTTCTATGAATTTTTGAAAGATTGAGATTGTGGCTTTGAGCCTTTGACAGCTGTCAAATTTACTTTGACAGCTATCAAGCACGATCTTTCAAAAATTAACAGGAAATACACGCTTGAACGGAGTTTTCTGAAATTTGGGACACGTAACAACCAACATTCCATCTTCCATGTGCCCAAGTTTCAATTTGATCCCTTTTAAAATAAAAAAAGTTACAGGCGATTCTTTCCCCCAATGCTAGCCTATGGGGAAAACACCTAAAATGGCGTCTGATTCAAAAATCGGACGCCCGATTCAAAAATTGGACGTCCGATTTTTAATTGGACATCAGAGTCGAATCGATGCGAGGGACCTCTGATTTTTTCCGATTCCGATCCAATTTTTCTGTCCGTGCACATCCCTACTTCTTTTAACTCCCTCTATGGTGCAGGCGACTCAGCTGTGTCATCTGCATTAAACATATTGTGTACAATCCATCCAACATTAAGCACTTTACATCCATTGATTTCAGTGTGAGATGGGTGATGTTTGCAAATCCTTAATTTAGGGGAAAGAGGATAAGTTGCAATTTCCCAGTGGTAATGGGAGGGAAAGGCTCCTTGCTGTAGATGCTCACCCTCGTCTGCCTGTTCTCTTTTGCTTCTGGCAAAGATTTCCCTTCCCCACATGTCTCTGCCATCTAGGTCCACTTCATGGGCAGTTGTCAGATCCCCCTGTGACCTCACACAAGTGCTTGTTGGGTACAGGATTGGCCGAATTCTCATCTGTGACATTACTGGGGGTTCTGCACTCCGCTTTCTCTAGTTCCTCATCCTTTCTCCAAGTGTGCGTCTAAGTGACCTTGAGGGTCTTCTATTCCATTCTTTGTAGTTTCCTTATGATGATTCACCCATCTAACCTTCGGAGCCACTTTTCAATTTTATTTTGTTTTACTTCTCTCTCCACACTTTATTTTTCATTCCGCCCTCTAATTGACCAGTCTGGCCAATATTTATTGGTGGCCAAAGGTAGAGGAATTGGGATTAGCCCCATTCTGTTAGATCTATTGTAAAGGGGAAGGGGGACCAAATCCCAGTAATTTTCACAAAATATGATTATTTACAGCACAATCCTGTGGTCCAACTATGTCAGCTATCTCTGTGCTGGTGAGGTGGTGGTGGCCAGTGGCGTGGCACTTAGGGATGCTGGAGAAATCTGCTGCGGACTTCAGTGAGGTCAAATTCCCAAGAATCCAACCTGGAGAGTCTGCAGCAGACTGGCTCCGCTTACCTGCACATCCTCTGGATTTACAGCTGCAATTTACATAGAGCAATTTAAAGCTATTCATGACTCTGTGGTGGCTTGGTCAGGGATCTTGGTGTCAGCCACCCGCATAACTAGCAGCAGTGAGACACCACCTCCCAGTAAGTCATAGTTCTCAAGCCATTCTGCCATGTGAGTGAACAGTGGTGTGTGTGTGTGTGTGTGTGTGTGTGAGAGAGAGAGAGAGAGAGAGAGAGAGAGTATGAGTTCAGAAAGAATGTTTAAAATGAAGCAGGGATGAGAACCTGCTCACTTGAACCTATGTCTTATCCCACCACTTGGAGTTTAAAGTGATCTACAACAGTCCCATGACTATTGCACAGGTGCTTTGATTAATTCTTAGTGTGCAGTCTCAGCCTTGGCCTCTGCGCAGCACCTTACCTATACTCTTCATCAAAGAAACCTGAAATAGTAACAGCATGCTTGAAGACTGTAGGACAAACGGAATTTATATTAAACATGTAGTTTAGCCTTGTATGATCAACATCAGGTATGTGGGTGGGGGAGGGCAGAATCAGATCAGACTATGGCAATATATATATATATATATATATATATATATATATATCTTCCCCTCTGTGCCATGATCCTGATAAAGATTGGCCCCACCTAGCTCTATTTGCACTGGAGGGAGGCTGCAATTGGTGCCAAACTGTCTCCCCACTCACCATGGCCCCAATCCTAATCATCCAGTATTATTTAACATTAAAAGTTATGCAGACAAATCATGCTACATGTAGTTTGGCCCTTAGTTACCAAGATGAATGATTGGGTGAAAAAACCTTTAGGGGGCTTCCAGATAGAGGGCACCTAATGCTACCACTCAAAAAACACTCTGGAGCTATTGCAACTTCCCCTCCCTATCAGATTTTCTGTGGAATGGAAAAAGTGGCAGGAAAACACAGGAGGGCTTCAAATGCAAAAGGATGAAGCCTGGACACAGCCCCCCCTCACCCCCACCCTCACCCTGGAAGAGACAGACGGCTGCAGAATAAAAGCCTTGTCCAGAAGCACACCTTTGGCAACAGCAGAAAGGTGGCATGTTCCCATTGCCACCTTATATCTATCACGAGTACTTCCAAGGCCAACAAATAAGATCCCTAAGTATTTTCTTTCACAAATATTTAATGCATTAATTATGTAATTTGCTTTATTCTAACTCATTATCAACTTTCAACACAGTAGCTTCTGAGCTAACAGTGTAAAATGAAACATTCATGAATAATTCTGAGATTGTGCATGTACAAATAAACCTCAGGTTGTTCTTAAATGGGATCTCCAAGGTTTATTTCCATTACTCAGGCTCCAGAAGTTTTGACAGTTTGATCAAATTAATGAACACAGAAGTGACAGACATGCCAGTTCATTAATATTAGGTTACTATTTTCCTCCTTAAACTCCCATTAACGCTTCTTCCTTTGGCTGCTAATGCTGGGATAACAGATAGTGGCCAGACTTTCTGGCTCTGCCCATGAACAAAGTTCTAAACATGGGACCTTTTTTGTCTCCAACTGCACTTTGCTATAAAACCACAAGGTTAACACGACCTTCTGGCCCAGTCCATTTTGTGCCTTGTTTTGAGTTGAGCTATGTTAGGGACAAAAATCTATGTAATATTCCATCTGATCAAAGTACTCTTGACGAAGACACACCATCTGTAATCATTTAGAGATAGCTTAGACAATGAACCATTATAATGGTATTTTGTACATACTATTGATTGGCTTCATTTATAGCAATTATAGACACCGGATACTGCTCACATTGAAATCTAAGCATCCTATTTCCCATCTGCAATCTCTAAGTACTTTCGTTTTCCCCCCTTTTCTTCAATAGCCCCTTGAGATGGCAATAGCTTAAAAGACATTCAATCAAGTTTCCCTTAAAGTGCTGAAAATAGTTTAATGTGCACTGTTGAATTTTCTTTCCAGGGTCTTGTTGTGAAGTGCTCTGAAATTACAGCATGAATGGAAAGTGTTGGATGTATCCAAAAGTCACCATTCCTTCACCATTTTATTTGAAGCATCTGTATTCCAGTTGTATAAGTAGTCAGTCACAAGCAGTATAATTTTCCTATGGGCATGATCCTTAAATGATTAGGTCAGTTTAACTCCAATGTTATTTAATGTGAAATGTTTCAATTTCCCCCATCATTTAAAAAATAACCCTGCCACTGCAAATTCCAAGGTAAATGTGGTGATCCGCATGATCACAAATTGGAAGGGGCTGTGGCTGGAAGAGAGGGGCTTATGACAGCCCTGCAGTGTAATGCATGGTGTCTACTGGCTGAGATAAATGTCTGCTATAGGGTTGGAGAACATCTGAAGATCCAGTGTGACCACATTTGCTCGCCCTGATACTCCTACCACTGGCTTCTGTCTACAGGGAACCACGCTGTCCATGGGGTGCCCCTCCAAAAAGGCCAAAGTCACTAGCACTCCATAGAGCTACAGAGTTCCCAAAGAGCCAAATTTAGCATGCAAACTAGCTAAATTTGCTGGTTTGAGCGCTCTGTAGGCACTATGGATGCTAGTGTTTTTTAAAATACTAATAATTGGACCACTGGGGGGCAGAGACAACAGGGCACTCAACAGGGGGCCAGGAGCCACACATTGCCCATTCCTCTCAACAGTGTTGGCCAGTGGTATTATACTCCTGTTGTAGATTTGGAGACTGTGCTGAGAGAGTGATGGGGTTTGGACATCACGATAACCCACGATGGGTTAAATAAGCCATGATGCTTTTTAACCCATCATGGGTTATCGTGTAATTTGTCTGGAGTTTTTTTTAACCCATAATGGCTTATTTGGCCAAAATAACCAACTCTGATAATCCATGGTCTGCAGAGTGAGTTATTTAAACCATCATGGGTTATTGTGTCATGTGATGGTCACAGTGGGCTATTTTTTATTCACCTACAAATTTGCTTGGCAAAAGTGATCAAAACCACTGTCACTGCTCTCCTCCAACCAGTAGATCTCTGCTTCTGTGATCTGCCTAGCAACTTACTGCACTCGCAGCCCAACCCCCCTAACACCCTCCACCAGCAATGTGCTCTGCAACTTCAACTGATGTCAAACACCATCTCAATTGGGTGGCAGCAGCTGTGCAGGGTTGTCCTTTTTGTGTATGGGCTGTGTATGAAGTTTTGTCCCACTCCTACGAACTTCCACAGGGTTGTAGCTACACACAACTTCCTTCTTGGTGAAAAAGTGCTATCACTTGCATGGCTTTGTCAGCAAGCAGGGTTTCCAATGGGCTTCTTGTGCATTGCTGCTAGCGGAGATGGTGTGTGAAGTTTGATATGGATCCTACAAACCTCCAAAGGTTTATTTGCTTTTTGGGGGGTACATCCTAGGTTTTCGCTCCTTTGTGTATAATTACACAGGCTTTTGATGCTGCATTGGGTGCCTCCCAACTAAGGGAGGCTGTGCATGGAGTTGGTCCCAATCCAGCATACTTCCAGCACTTTAGAGCCACCGCCCCCTTGTTGGGGTGATGCTGGAATCACTGAGTTAACCTCTCCCCTCTTATTGAGATACTGTGGAAGAGGCTGCTGTGATGTTGTCAATGCGTGAAACAGCTGGGGCTGGAGGACTGCAGCAGGACAGGGGGCTGGGGGGGCAGATGAGTCACATTAGGCACAGTAGCTTAATAAGTTACACACAGTAGCTTGGGGGATAATAGTAGCTTGTTTTCAAAATAAGCGACAATGGCTCAATTCGTACGACACGATAGTCAATGGTGGGGTAATAATCAACTTTACAGTTGTTCATCTAGGGGGTACTCCCCACACAACATGGTAATAAATAATCAACTGTGGTGTGGATTAGGATCAGCACTGAGTTGACTATGGCAGCGTTCGGACGACACAATAGTCAAAACAACTGACGATTGTTTCCCCCACAGCAGTTGGGGTGGCGGACCTATTAAGATAGTCCGCCCTCGAAGGCTGATGGATCCTTCTGGATTCCAGAAGGCCTTGGAGGGATCTATGGCTGGTATCGTTGACGATCCTGTAGAAGCCCTGGTCAATAGATGGAATCAAGACCTAACTAGGGCTATCGACACGATCGCCCCCAAACGTCCTCTCCGACCCGCTTCTAATCAGGCGCCCTGGTATACAGAAGCTCTCAGGGAGTTGAAGCGGAAAGGATGACGACTGGAGCGCCGATGGCGGAAAACTCGACTTATATCCGATAAGACATGACATAGAGAACATCTTCGTTCCTATGGGGTGGCAATACATGCAGTGAAGAAAGCTTTCTTCTCTGCACGCATTGTGTCTGCGAATTCGCGTCCAGCAGAACTGTTCAGGGTGGTGAGAGGTCTAACCCGGGCACCTTCCGCCTGAACCTGATTTTAGAGCCTTCGGTAGTTCGCTGTGATGCCTTTAACGATCATTTCACAGATAAAATCTCTCGGATAAGAGCCAACTTAGATGCCGTCGTTATAGCAGAAGCTGACAATGGAGTGTCCAGCAACTCCGCGAGTAGAATTACACTGGATCAGTTTCAGTTGGTGAATACTGAGGACGTGGACAAGCTGCTTGGTCGAGGGAGGAGGACAACTTGCCCTCTCGATCCCTGTCCTTCTTGGCTGGTCGCCCAGGGAGGAGATGCAGTGAGATCACAATTACAATATATTATTAATGCATCTCTCAGGGAGGGGAGTTTTCCATCATGTTTAAAAGAAGCGGTAGTACGGCCGCTTCTAAAAAAGCCCTCCCTGGATCCCCTGGACCTTAATAACTGCAGGCCAGTATCAAATCTTCCATTTTGGGGCAAGGTGATCGAGAGGGCGGTTGCCTTCCAACTGCAAGCAGTTTTGGATGATACAGATTTTCTAGACCCATTTCAAACTGGCTTCAGGGCTGGATATGGAGTTGAGACTGCTATGGTCGCCTTAGTGGATGATCTACGCCTGAGTATTGACAGGGGGAGTGTGTCCCTGTTGGTACTTCTGGACCTCTCAGCGGCTTTCGATACCATCGACCACGGTATCCTTCTGGAACACCTGAGGGAATTGGGACTCGGGGGCACTGTGCTTCAGTGGTTCTGGTCCTACCTCTCGGGTAGTTTCCAGATGGTGATGCTTGGGGATAGTTGCTCTTCAAAGAAGGAGCAGCTATGTGGTGCACCACAAGGTGCCATCCTATCCCCAATGCTGTTTAACCTCTACATGAAACCGCTGGGAGAGATCATCCGGAGGCATGGAGCGGGGTGCTATCAATACGCTGATGACACCCAAATATATTTCTCTATGCCTTTGACAACAGCATCAGCTAAGGATAGTGTGTCTCCTCTGAATGAATGCTTGGAGGCGGTAATGGGCTGGATGAGGAAAAACAAACTGAAGCTGAATCCAGACAAGACAGAGGTGCTTACTGTCAAGGGCCACAACCTGGGGTTAGGGTGTGTCAACCAGTTTTGGATGGGGTTACGCTCCCCCTGAAAGGCTGTGTTCGCAGCTTGGGGGTGCTCCTGGATCCATCGCTCCAAATGACAGCTCAGATAGATGCGACTGCCGGGAGTGCCTACTATCAGCTTCGGCTGATACGCCAGCTGCACCCCTTCCTAGAGTTGGAAGATCTAAAATCAGTAGTGCACGGGCTGGTAACTTTGAGGCTCGACTTCTGCAATGCGCTGTACATAGGGCTACCTCTGTGCCTAGTCCGGAAACTTCAACTAGTTCAAAATATGGCAGCCAGGTTGGTCACTGGTACATCTAGGGGTGACCACATTACACCAGTTTTAAAATCTCTTCACTGGCTGCCAATCAGTTTCCGGGCAAAGTACAAAGTGTTGGTTATTACCTTTAAAACCCTACATGGTTTGGGTCCAGGTTACCTACGGAATCGCCTTATCCCATACAATCCGTCCCGCACGCTCAGGTCCTCTGGAAAGAATCTACTACAGTCAACAAGAACTAGACTGACAACTGTTACCCAGAGGACCTTCTCTTCTGCCGCTCCCAGATTGTGGAATGACCTGCCGGGAGAGATTCGCCAACTCACCAGTCTTCATGAATTTAAAATATCTATAAAGACTGATCTCTTCTGGCAGGCCTACCCAGATGAATTTTAAAGTGTTTTATTGGTGTTTTATTGGTATTTTAATGATGCATTGGTTTTATGTGCTTTTAATCAGTTTTGTATTTTATGTTTAATGCTGTTCCCTGTCTCGATCCGTTGGGAGAGGCGGGTAATAAATAAATATATTATTATTATTATTATTGTTGTTGTTGTTGTTGTTGTTTATTGTGTCGTCCGAATTGAGCCACTGAGTAGCTTATTAACCCATCATGGCTTAAAGTGACTTTTGAACATGGCCAGTAACTTAACAGCAGCCATGCAGTGTAGTCCACTGTTAACATTGAAAATCAAAATTGGCATTGAGGCTAAGCTGGACTGCCAGCAAATAATAATAATAATAATAATAATAATAATAATAATAACAACAACAACATACAAAACATCCCACGGGTTGCAGCAACATCAGTCTACTCACATTGCTCCCTCAGAATGCCTCTCAGGCCAAATTCAGCATTCAGCTGCATGCAAGGAGCCTCATGCTCCAATAACTTGCACACAGACAGGTTGTGCTTTCAAATGTCCAACACTCCACTAAAAATTTGCACACCAAAGGAGATCTGAATTAGAAGGACCAGGGAATCCTGCTGTTGTTGCTGTCTTTTGTTTCCTAAGTAGACCTCTGCTGTCCCATCACAGATACAGTAAAAATTTGGCTTTCTCCACTGATTTCTAAGGCCTCCTCCACACGAGACGTTTAATGAGCCTTGAAGGCTCATTATAAATTTTACCTACACACGAGCGGAGCGCAAAACGGGCGTACAGGCGCGTTATCTCCCCGATAATGCGCATTTTCGAACGCGCGTTAAATAGCGACTTTTATTTTGCTCCGGCCGTTAAAGCGCATTTTCGCTGTGTGAACAAGCGATTATGCGCATTAACTACCTGTAAAGTGCTTTTTGGGCATCTTTTAATGCGCTTCGCCGCTTCTCGCCGCCTCCCGTGCAGAGGGATTAGGCGTAAATGCGCCTCCGCGAAAATGCGCATAATCCCCGAACCGGGCGCAAAAGCGCATCCTTGTGGAGGGGGAGAATTGCTCACTTTCAGCTCCTCATGGAGAGGGAGGAGTAAAGAGGTCTATTGAAACCAGAAATTGCGTTGTGTCTTTGCTCTTCACATCACTATGGGAAGAGGGGAAATGATAGGAAGGAGAGTAGGTGTAAAGGGAAAGAGGAGGCATGCAAGATTTCTATAGAAAGGAAAAAGGAGGAGGTGGGGAGCACCAAGGAGGAGGAGCAGTTTCATATTTGCACCAAAGTAGTTGTAGTGCTGTATATCTATAGCACAAAGGGCAACTTTATCGCTGAAATTGTCACTTAATGCATTTGATGTACTTTGATCAGTGCAGTCTTATGCATACTCAGAAGCAAATCCCACCATGTTCAATGTAGTGTCTGTTCCCTAATATATTTGCTCAGGATTGTCAGCGATTGTGGCTGCAATCCTATACTCATTTGCCTGCATGTGAGTTCGATTGAATTCCATGGGGCTTACTTCTGAATCTGGGAAAGCTTACACAAATACAGCATATTCAACGCAGCAATACAAACTTACACTTTCGTCTACACGTTTGTTGAAGAGTTGGGCCAGCCAGCAAGTCTTTAACCAAATGTTTTTGTACTAAAGTGCCTATCAATATTTATCGCGTTTGGCTACGAGTCCCATTTTGTATTTATATGATGAGGACAGTGCAGTGGCCCAGGGCCCCCGGTGATACCCTGTTGCTGAAAGGCCCACAAAACTCTGGAGCTGACCCTGCTGGTATTGTCACAGCAACTGTGTGAAGGAGTCAGAGCCACTTCTAAGATTTCTCATTTATATTTGGCACCATATCCTCTCTGAGGTACAGAGCATCAGTACCTCCATATGCCCTTTCCTGCCCTTCGTGTAGGGTTTGTATCTAGCCATTCAGCCAGATTTCAATTGTGCCCATTTTGTCTATTTTCTACTTTGAAACTAGTCACCCCAACTCTCTCATCTTGGCTTTGAGGCTTTTAGCGTTAGCATGGAGACACCTATATATGATGTCCCTCCCCAGGTATTTCTGTTGTGTGCATTTCCCCCTGCGGCCCGTTGCTCTCTTTGACTGTCTATCATGGTTTACCATATGCTGGTTTAAGATAGCTCTCTCACTTCCCCCACCACCACCACATGTACCTTCTAAGCCCTTAGATAGAGTGACTAGATAAAACCCAGGTCAGGGCTCATGTAACTTTAACAGTTGTAGAGAAAAGGGAATTCCAGCCAGTGTCATTTGTATGCAATTAGTTCCTGGTGATATTCCCTCGTCATCACAACAATTAAAGGTGCAGGGGCCCTGCCTTCTTTTGTATATGGTCACTCTAGTATAATGCATGCAACTTTAACTGTTGTGATGAAGAGGGAATATCACCAGGAACTAATTGCATACAAATGACACTGGCTGAAATTCCCTTTTCTCTACACCTGTTAAAGTTACATGAGCCCTGACCTGGATTTTATCTGGTCACCCTACCCTTAGACAATAGGGCTTGTTGCTTAAGGTGGGATTCTCCAGTCTTCTCTACAGTGAATGTAGCCTCTAGGCTTTCTCCCTGCCTCAGCTTTGGACGTTTCTTCTTTCCCTTCTGGGGAGCCCTGTGCATCATGGCTTTTAAACACAGCCAAAACACCATTCATTCCAAGCTGGGATCTATAATGGAGAACTTTTGTGTGTCAGGTTTCACCCTGCTATTATTTTTGCCAAATGGATTCATTGCTGTGCTGGCACATGCTAAGGAATACAGCACAGTATCCACTGTGTTTATAATGCAATTGAGCATCATACACAAATGCAATTGTGGGAGAAGTAGGAAAAGTTAACTTCTCTCTCTCCCTCTCTCGCTCTGAGTCAACTGGCAGTATGCACAGCTTTGATGTGTGCAGAAATGGAGGTTTGAAAATAACTTGTATGTTAACTCAGAGCTCTGCTCCTCCATACATGTGCAGTCAAAGAGCATAATCAGATGACTGTTTCATTGCACGCTTGTTACTCCCCACTAATGGGTGTTTGTGGGTCTTTCTGAGGACTTCGTCTACCTCCCAGGCATCTCCCGCTCCTTCTGGCCTTCTTTCTCTCACAAAATAGAACCCGGTAAATCCGTGTTTTTTCTAAACACAAAGTGCCGCCATTTCCTGCTGTGTGCAGGAAAAACAGTGCGCTAAAAACGGCCCCTGAATGGGCCACATGGTCGTTGTTTACTTCCTCTTTCTTCCCCTGTCTGAAGGGGAAACACGATTTCCCCTGTCTGATGTTGCTAAAAAGGAGATGCCAAAATAAAATGGAATACAGAGATGCCCCACTCATCCAGAATGCTGTCTACCTTTCTCACACCCTGACATGGCGCCACCCAGCCAAACAGCTCCGTGCCAGAGTTGTGTCTGCCCTGCCCTGCCCTATGTCTCTCTCCTCCTTTCATTCCTTGCTCTTCCCTTCAATGGCCTGTTAAGGGGCCATTTTGTGGGGTCACACTGTGGAAGGGCGAGTGCGAAAGGAAGAGGGTGGGAGGGCAGTTTCTTGCCCACAAATCCTGTTCAAATCAAAGGAAGAGGAGGAGAAAGACATGGGGGGGCAGGGGGGAGGACGAAAGCTTTAATACCAGGAGGTTGGAATATGCACATGTCTTTGTAGTGAATGGAAACCACAAGCACCTGTAAAACTATCATAAAAGTAATTTGGGAAAAAAACAACTCAGAATACTAGGGGAGAAATAGTGTGAGGAGGATGGATTGGGGCCATGCATTGCGTGATACACCAATGAACCCAGCACTACAATGTTGGTAAACAAACAAACAAACAACCCCCTTGTGCAGATCAGCCCCCAAACTGCTTCCCCCCCCCCCAGGTTTGCCTTTTTGAAGGTACCTCTGGAGTCCTAATCCTCACCTCTCCAGAGAATGTTGGAGAGCAGGGGCCCACTCACCTGACATCCTGATGGGGTGGCGGCTTACCGGGAGGTGTTGGTTGCACGTGAGGTGACTACTGAGAGCGGCTTCCATTCTGAGAGCCCATCATAGAACCAAGGATGCAGGGAAAGCATCAGGGGGATGATCATGACCAAGGAGGAATGTGGGTTTCTGGAGCTGGGAATGGACAGATGACTCTATTTCTGGTCTGTGTCAGTTTTGCATACGTATGCATATATCCGGTATGTTTCATTCCAACACTAATCTGTGATTTTAAAAAATGCATGAAATTTCAAATTTAAATTTACATGTTTAAATATGTACTATTAAATATCTTTCCTTACAACTTATGCATTTCTAAACATAGTTTCTCTCAAAATACATATTTCTAAGCAGATGTTATCCTAAGACATACATTTTATTTGCATTTTGATATATATATTTTTGAGCCAAAGCTATATTACAAATTTGAGAGAAGTTTAAAATCCGAGGAATAACAGTGTTTGTTTATCTAGGAGTGTGAATCAGATCAGTTCACTTTGTAATGCAAACCAAACAAAATCCTCAAGCATCCCCGTGAAGACAGCCCCCTAGTGCTTATATGTGCTAAATACCCCACTGTGGCTGTGCAGTTGGGCCCATTGTTTATATGACGGAGCCGCCAACTTGCAGCCACATCAATTTAATGTGACTTTTCTCATTGGCCTGATCTCACCACTGTTGTTTCCATCTGTCAGTGGTGTCTTCAGTTCGAGGTTTTCAAAGTGGGTATAGCAGGGGCTGATCCCAGCACAGGGTAGGCATGGGAATGCAGGTCAGGGGGTTAGTAAAATAAAGCGCAGCAGTGAGCTTGCAAAGCTGTGGATTTACCAAAACAAAATAGGCTCGAGAGGAGCAGAGGGGAGCAACCCAGAACTTGGTTGGTGGCCAGAAAGGAAGTGGGAGGCAGGAAAGTAATAATTCTGGAAACAACTGGCCAACGTGCCCCTATTGACATGGCCTATAGTGCAATCTTACCCAGGTCTACTCCAAAGTAAGCCCCTTTTACTCCCCATTCCCACCGTCCACGTTCACGCTTGCTGTTTATCTCTTTCAATTTGCAGCAGTGATGCTGCAGAGTTTTGGAGGAATCAGGAGGCAAAGCAGAGTAGAATAGACACAACCCCGACCTGCATCCCACCACCTTCTGCAATAGGATGGGTGAATACAGTAGACAAGGCCTTCATGATACTGGTGCCGAGGCCCTGGAGCTTCCTTCCACTGTTGATCCAATGTAGGCTGACCAGATAAAATCCAGGTCAGGGCTCCTGTAACTTTAACAGTTGTAGGGAAAAGGGAATTTCAGCCAGTGTCATTTGTAGGCAATTAGTTCCTGGTGATATTCCCTCTTCATCACAACAGTTAAAGGTGCAGGCACTATACTAGAGTGACCATATACAAAAGGAGGCAGGGCCCCCGCAACTTTAACTGTTGTGATGAAGAGGGAATATCATCATGAACTAATTGCATACAAATGACACTGGCTGAAATTCCCTTTTCTCTACAACTGTTAAAGTTACAGGAGCCCTGACCTGGATTTTATCTGGTCAGCCTAATCCAATGAGCCTCTTCATTCCCCAAATTGGAAAAGTTTATAAATACTACTTTCTTTAGATGTACTTGAAATGTTACCTGACCCTCTGAGTTGATAGCTTGACATTATTTTTTATTATGCTGCTGGTTTTAGTAATTTATGGTTAATTGGTTGTTTTTAATTAGCTGTTTTTATTTGATATTATATGTATGAGTATATATTTTTCTTGTGAATAGCTTAGTGTATCTCTTTGTTGGGGCTGAAAAGCAGCAGAGAAATGCTTTCATAAATAAATGTGTCTGCAAACTACATTCATTTTCTAATGAAAACATGCAAAGGGAGTGGAATGAAACTCTTAATTGCAATAATTTCAAGATCCAGATCTCATTTCCAAGGCCGAGAGTGTTTGTTAGCATTTTATAGAACTGCGACATTGTGTTTGGACCACCCCCAAAATTATTGCAGCATAGACACCCAAGTGCTTTACACCCATAATCTACTTGTTCCTTGGCATAGTAAGAATGAGCAGCCCTTTTGCTGTGGATGTCTTAAAGCTATTTTACCCCTTAGAGAGGCTTGCTAGTCTTTGCTCTTGCAAATTGCTCAATATATCTTGGTCATGTGATATGTAAGAGCCAATAAGGCTTGTGCGTGCTGCCATCATTTTTTAGTTCAATCATCCCAGGTGCTGAGCTGCATCATTTTGTAGATGGCCTTTTTAAATTATTGATGATGGTTATCTATTATTGAAGACTGTTCTGTCCTACATAATTATTTCCAACGTATGTAATAACTGATCATTTGTTAGTGATTTATATAGCTTAAAAACAAGAAATAATTCTCAATTATGGTATTTCTTTTCTTTTCTCATGCCTTTATATTATCTATTTTCATTCTTGTTTAATTCAAAACGTGGATCTTGAAAAGTAATACTTTTGGCTGATTAGGACACTTTCCTGTTCCCTTTTTTTTCACAGCAGATATAATCAGAGAGTCCTGGGATTCAACCTTTTCTCTCTGGATCCTTCATCCCCCAGGAGTAAGAGTCGTCATACCACTAACATTCTACATACGCATAGCCCACCTCTGCTTATCATGTTCATCACATGGGGAAGGAAAGAAAAAGCTGATGGCCCATAGAATGAACTTGGGAGGAATCTTTGCAAGCAACACATTTCTAGAGCTCTTGAGGAAGCTAAAAGATGTTCAATTGCTCAGGGTTTGAACCCTTTTTTACAATGAATAATTGTAGGGTAAATAGAAAGAAGGGGTACACTTGAGTCATTGAATGAATGAGTCTTATGAGCCACTCTACAAGTACAGTAACACTATCTTAAATGGAAAGAATCCTGTAACCCTGATGCTGGATCCCCTCAGCCCAGAAGGATGTGACTAATAGGACTTGGGGGACTTTCAGATGGCAAGCAGGACAGTGCTGCACAGTTCTGTCCCCATAGAGGATGGTGGTAGTGACGATGCTTTAGTTGAAATGGCTCTTTCTATGTACATCTGCAAATTAAGTGGCCCCTTAGGACTGGGCTGTAAGAGAACAGGAGCATTGCCAGTTGTCTACGGTAAGTGCCAGTCACTCTTGTCAAAGTGTACACGCCTCTGTGTGTACTGGTGACCTGAGAATGACACATTTGAGACCTCACTGGTGCATTTAGCACTCAAACAGATTAACCTTTTGCAATCTAACTGGAATAAGCTGCAATAAATGCCAACCTCAAATATCCAGCTGATTCTAAGCTCTAACATTCAGGATTGGGTTCATTTGCTGGACTAAAATCACTGGATTCAATTATCATAAAATTGTATAAATGGGGAAATAAGTTCAAGCTGGCCCCACTCTATTGGATTCTATTCCCCAAGCAAGTTTTTTTAAAAAAACAATCTGCTGCAAAGTTTTCTTTTTTTTAGTCTCGGTTCTTTCTGGTGTGTGCTTACGTTTTTTAATTGCAGTATTTGTATTTTTATCAGTTTTTTTTGCTTGATACTATTTTTATTAGTTTATTGTAAGCCTCCTTGAGCACCTCCATTTATTATATTTCTATAATAATAAAAAGAGGATGTGTGTCTGTCAGTGACATATCATCAAGACTGTGAAACATAGACATTTAAAACTTGGCATGCATACTACGGGGACCCTACTGGTGTGCACCTCAAGGTTATTTATTTTTTGTTTTTATAAAGTGCATTAATTAGTTTTAATTCATTGAAACTTGTCCATGTGTTTGAACCCTGCAGTACCATCTTCAGTCACTAGCTGGAAGACTTCCCAAACCATCACATAGCTTCCTTTTCAAATAAAGTCTGAAGCCAGGACGATTAGTCTGAGGGACAGAATTATACGGCTGTCTTCTCCCCCTGCTGTGGCACAGCCTTCTCCTCAGAGGAATGGAGTGGGCAGTTTGCTGGAATGGGGTGAAATGGGGGGAGGTACTCTTCCTGTGAGAGCACCCCGGCCCCAATTTTGCCCCATTAGAGCAAACTGTCAGTGAATGCAGCAGATCTTTATTTTTATAAACTGGAGATGCACAGCTGTGCGTCAGCAAAGTAAAAGATAAAAGCTCCCTTCACAAATATGCAGTTTCGGATATAAATTGAGGGGAATTAACGCAGCATCAGAGAATGTAATTAACACAGCTTCTGGCAACCAGTCAGAGGTCGCCATCTACCTCAGGCTCGACCATGAAGCAAGGTCACACGGCAGAAGGGCTGTGGTAATCTTGCTTTGAATAAAAAAGTTGGGTTAAGTCCCCAATTTTTTTACCGCGCAGCTTCAATGAAAAGCCCCGTGGTGGCTGCGAGTCAGTCATTGCTTTGTAGAACTGACCCAGTGCCACCGTGCAGCCACTGCAGGGCTTAGAAGATGTATAAATCGCCCCCTGGACACAGACGTAGAGGCTGAGGAGCAAGTCATACCAAATGGAGGCACTGAGCCTACGCACCACTGTGGAACTGAAGATCCCTCCTCCGGCCCTGAGATCCTTGAGTCTGGACTTCCAAGCCCAGTTCCAGCAATGGGCCAACATATGCGAAGTGGGTTCGGACTGATCCAGGATTCCTGCTTGCACAGAGAAGCTGTGCATACATACATCAGCACATGCGGAGAGAATAGTTTCTCGTGTGTGGGGACACTGGGGGCATTGGTGTTTGGGGATGGGGATAGACCACATGGCCCTGTGATCCCTTCATGCACTCTCTGAGCTCTGGGAGCAGGTTATTGAACCCCCTCCCTAGAATACTTTGTACAAGCATGCTTTCCCTTTCTCTTAACCTCAAGCCTGAGGACAGTCCATGGACTGGGGGGGGGGGGGGAGAAGCAATATTTTGGGACAACCAGGAATTTTGGTGTGTCAAACATTTTAAGAATGTTTTTACATCTACTTGATGCATATATTCAAAGATCAGTGTTCAACCTCTAGGCAATTTATGATAATTAGCTTCAAAGATACCATATCCTTGAAGTCTGAAAATAGTCACACCATAGGGCAGTTTCCACATAATAGTGGATTTATGGCAGGTTAATTAATTCATGATTTGCTAGGATGCATGACCTGTGTGAGCTGCTTCCGCTTACTGTAAACAACCTCAGATTGCCATGATCAGAGGTTGGCAGCACAATATGCAAGTCCAGAGTGCTGGGTTGTTCAGGTTTAACCAAATTGTGCAAAATGCAGCGGCCAGATTGATAACTGGAACCAGTAGGTTCTAGCATATAAGACCTACTCTGGCCCGCTTGCATTGGCTGCCTGTATGTTTCTGAGCCCGATTCAAAGTGCTGGTTTTAACCTATAAAGCCTTACACGGGTTGGGACCACAATACCTGATGGAACGCCTTTCCTGACATGAACCTACCCGAACACTACGTTCAACATCTAAGGCCCTCCTCCGAGTGCCTCCTCCGAGCTCAGAGGTCAGCCTCCTCCGAAGCTCGGAGGTCAGCAACAAGAGAGAGGGCCTTCTCTGTGGTGGCCCCCCAATTGTGGAACGATCTCCCTAACGAGGCCCGCCTGGCACCAACATTGTTATCTTTTTGGTGCCAGGTCAAGACTTTCCTCTTCTCTCAGGCATTTGGCAATATCTGAGGAGCCTGGGTTTGTTTTTGTTTTTGTTTTGTTTTTGTAGCTTTTTGAAGTGTTGTAGTGGTTTTAAATGTACAGATTGTGTGTATGTTGTAGTTTTTGCTGTTTTAATTTTTGTATATTGTTTTTAATTGTTTTTTAATTGTTTTTAATCCTATGTAAACCACCCAGAGAGCTTCGTCTATGGGGCGGTATACAAATGTAATACATAAATACATAAATAAATAATCAACAAACCATTGGTTTCCACTAGATTGTTTAGAACTAAACATAGGGTGACCAGATATTGGAACCCAAAATCCTGGTCCCCCCCACCACACAAAACAACCCCCCCAAGCCACCCCCCAAAACAAACCCCCAAGCCACCCACCCACCCAAAACAACCCCCCCACCAAGCCACCCACCCCCCAAAAACATCAGCCCGGACCTACCAGGTTCGCTGCCGCTGCCGCCCCCGCCGGGTCCGCCGCCCCCCCAGGTCCCCCGCCACCGCCGGGTCCCCTGCCGCTGGGCTCGTAAGGCCAGCAGCCGTGCGGAAGAGGCAGGGGAGGGCTGGATCCGGAAGTGATGTAATCGGCCCTCCCCCGCCTCTTCTGCGTGGCCTCTGGCCTCGTCGGGGCTAGTCGCGATGGCGACGACCCCCGAGGAGCCCGGATGCCCGTGCGGAAGAGGTGGGGGAGTATTGTGGGACAGGAGCAGGGGCGGAGAAGAGACAGTAGGGAACTGCAATCCCCCCCTCCTGTCTGATGACACTCTTTGTGTACTTTCAGATTTCATACCATCACAAAGAATTTCACAAAATGTGGAATGGATTTTCCTCCCAATGCAACATAAATATAGTTAAATTATATAGTTAATTATTGTTACCAATTATAGAGCAAATTGAAAAGTTTTCAAGATGGCATTGATCGATTGATCGATTGATTGATTGATTGATTGATTGATTTTTTTATCCTGCCTTTCCGCCCAACCTCAAAAGGCACTCAAGGAGACTAACAATACAACCCAGATTAACAAAATCGTAATTAAAACATATCATAAAAACTAATACATTAAAAACACAATTAAATGCAAACAATAAGAGAAATAAACAGCACCACCCAATCAAAGACTCATTCAGCAACAAAATGGAGCACCAAGGTGGAGAACAATTGACTGAATCCTGGGAGAGAAGCATGTTGTCCTACCACAAATATATTTACTTCAAAGTTAGGGTTTTTTGTTCCATCAATGTCCTTTGATAGCACTATAGATATAATAACAGCAATTTATTCCAGGCTATAAAATATTATACAGGCATTACCTATGGCTTTGCGTAGTTAATCAATTTATTTCCATTAACATTTCTGCCTCTTGTGAAATGGCTTGACCCTCCCTGGTCATACAAGTATGATCTTTCACCTCTTGATTTGGCATTTGAATTCTTTGTCGATTAGGATCACATTTCTATTTTCCCATAGTGTGCGCTATTGATTTTAAAGAATACGTTCAGTCCATTTTCAACATGTGGCTTCTGCTCTGTGTCTAAAGTATTTTTTGTCACATCTTCTTCTCTCAAGCCATATTTTTTAAATTAACACAACTATTACATCTCTGAATTTTGTCTAAACCAGCCATTATTTCTATAGTAAGAGCAAAAACATATTAAATCTCAGTTGGATAGACTTATTTGCAGCTCAGTGGTTACAGATTTGGGATAGGGAATCTTGAATCTCTTTGAAATCAGACACTGAGTTGTAAGGAATTGCTGGAAGGCAATTTAGACTGACCCCAAACACATGACACTTTTACAGAGGCTACTGTTCAGATGCAGGACCCTAAGCTATGTTATCCAATGGCTTGAACAGCTTGCGGTGGACACTAATTTTGACAAAAGGCCTATTCAGACAACACATTAAGCCATTGTTAGGTCACTAGCCCTTTTGCAGCAAATCATTAGTGAGTGTGTTTAAACCTGCTTATGTAACCAACTTGATTAGGAATGGTTCACATGACATGCTAAGCCATAATGTTTAGCTCAAAATGCTTAACCACTGTGAAAGTCTTGCTTGATAAATATGACTATTATTAAACATGAAAGCTCATAAGCTTCATCAATTAACATTGTATTTTTAGCAACAAGGTGGAGGTTATACAGAGTATTGCATTCATTCATTTATTTGATTCATGCCTTGCCTTTCTACAAAGAAATATGGCACTCAAGGTGGCTTACAGTCAGAAATAAGTGCATTAACACAATTGAAAACACAACAATAACCTGCTTGCATGTCAAAGGCCTGCTTGAATAAAAAGGTCTTTACCTGCTGGCAGATGAACAGTAGAGGGGGAGGGAACCAGAAAAGGTTAAGAATATTGTTTTAAAATAAATACAATTGGAGGAAACTGTTCTTTAAAACACACACAAACATCTTTCTTTATCTTGAGGGGTTTTCTTAATACGTGTGTGTGTGTGTGTGTGTGTGTGTGTGCACATGGACTTTGCTGAAAATTTCTCCCATTAAAATGTCCACCATTCTCATTCAATTTGATAGAAAAGAATTTTCTCCACATTTTCTTCATTATTTTTTGTGGTGGCTGCATTCCCTCCCCCTCAACGCCCTGGGGTGATCCTAGGTATATGCAGGATGAAAAATGGGGGAAGGGGCAGGCTGTCAACACAGTTGATGCTGTTGCCACTTGCCTTGGCAGCTCAACCCCCCCCCCCCCCAAACCTTGGGGGAAGGAAGTAAGGAAGTGTTCTACAACCCATGCCAATGGTGATGCCTCTCTGTGAGAAATTGTTGGAGAATTTCTCCTCCCCCACGAGAAATTCAGTGAAATTGTCCCCCCAATTTCTCTATCCACAAATAGGGTGGAGACTTTTGAGAGGTCACTTCTGCACAGCTATTATGCCTCTTTTGTTCGTTTGTTTTTCAGTTAGCTTATGAGAACTACTAGCATTTCCATGCTCGCCGTTAGGTGGCAGTCAAGTGTGTGTTTCTCTTCTGGGCAGTGCAGGAGTGAGTACCCTGCTGAATGGAAAAGGTAATGAACGAAGCAGCAGCTGCTAAAGAAGGCACAAAAAATGCTCCAAGCAGTGAAAGGGTTAATCAGCTTGATGGAAATCACTTCCTGACGAGCTGAGGATTCCTGTGACAATAATTAAAAATCAGGTTTCTTCCAAAGGGCTCTCTAACAAGAAGGGGTTGTAAATCAGTAGGCAGCAGTTTTATCACAGAATTGGAATTAATTATTCTGTGTTCAACATGTTTTCTTACACTAAATGCTTCCATTAACCCTTGATTCCTGTGAACTCCATTAAAATAGGGTTCACCCTCATGGCTGACAGAGCTATCAATCAGGACATCCTGACTGTAATGTTATGCCTTAAAGTCAGAAAGCAGAGCAGAGCCACCACCCAAAACTGACAGAAAATCCCACATGGGAAACAGAACTTTTAAAATATATTATTCCATGGAAGAAAAGCTGCCTGGACAGCAGGGCAGGGTGCCCAAAGGGTGACTATAAGTTGAATCCCAAATGGAGAGGACAGAGCCATGCAGAATCTGATAGATAACCCAAATAGGAAACAGGAATTTTAAAGAATTCAAAAAAATAATGAACTACGATGTGAACTGAATAATGTACTAAATACAAGTTCAGTTTAGTTGCCAAAGTTAGAGTAAATATACTCTGTGTGAAAAGCTGCCTGCCTGGGCAGGTGCCAGAGAAATGAAACTCTGCCTCTGGTGAGAGAGCCGAAATGTAGACTGCTGCAAGCCAACAACAAATTATCTTAAAGGAAAATAATATGTAAAATAATTTAATTTAATACAAAATAATTTCTTCATTATTTGGTACAGAATGCCCAATCCCTTGTTCAAAAAGCAGATTCTTTGTTGAACTATCTTATTGATCAATCTATCTTGATTGCCTGCATTTGGAGACATGGGCTGGGTTCAGACGACACGCTAAGCAACAGTTGATTAATTAGGTAATTGTCCATTGCATTTGCTTATCATGTTGTTTGGCAGGAAACAAATAACGGATGGTGTGCTAATTTCCACAATGAAGCAACAGAGAAAAACAATGGGCTGCTCCATTGATTATCCGACGATCCATCGATTAACACGTTGTGTAGCGGGCTCTGTTGATTAATTTCACCCGTTGGGTATATTATTTCAGCAGCCCATAGAGTTCTCTGGCACGAGCGGCTGAAAGTGCCCCGGCTGCTCCTCTACAGATGCCAAAACATGATACCAAAATCTACCTAGCAACCGATGATGCTCACCTCCCCATCCAGCCTTCCCTCCACTCACCAAAGGACCGGCTTCTGAATGAACTTAAGTCCTGCGGATGCACTGACACCTGCCAGCACTCTGCACCCCAAAGTGCACAAGCACAGCGTTGCAGAACACATTCCAGCAGCCCCCCACAGCCCCCAACCACTCCACAAAGGTGACCCGAAGCCCCATGTGGTTGGCTGCCAGCCCACACCTCCTTCCCCCCTTCCTTCCCCCCACACATATCCAGCTGCCCAGGTGAGAGGTGATGAAAAGAAAGAGGACCTAATGAAACAGTAGATAATCAACAAGTTTGGTAGTGGGTCAGTTATGTTTACTATAAATAACAACTTATAGACATAAAGGATGTCCGATCCAGACGGAGAGGTGGGTAAGAAATAAATTGTTATTATTATTGTTATTATTATTAAAGGAGCCATGGCAGCCACCCACGCCACCCCCATCATGAGCTCTGACATTCCAAGGTGCCTATCATGGGGGGGGGGGCAGCACCAAAGGCCCCACATACCTCAGTACGGATATATGCTGCCTCAGCAGTACCTGCTTCCACTACCGCCAACAGCAGCACCAGGCCCGTCTGGGATGGGGAGGGTAGACACTGCAGCTGCTGCCCGCCACCACTCTGGAAGCCTGCTGAAGCGCCCCGCACCATGCCTCATCTCAACTCAAAGGAGGAGGGTGAGCAAGGGCGTGGAGGTACCTTTTCACGTGAGGTGGAGTAGGGGGCCTATAACCTTTCCTCCCCCCTGTGCTGTGTTTTCTGCCCAGCAGACGTTCCTTGTTGTTGCGCCAGGCGCCCCTTATCTCCTTCCGTTGCCCTAGCAATGGGCTCTCAAGGCCAAGGTGCTGCAGCACAACGGCAACGATGTTGCTGGTTGCTGAGATGTCCCATGAGAAGCTCTTCTGTCCCTCAGTAAAGCTGAAGTCCCTCAAGATGCCAGCAACCTCTCATTCTGGAGGGCCCCAAGAGGCCCAGCCTACGCAGGCAGCTGCAGGCCCCAACCCCGCCACCACAGACATTTGCGGTGATGAGGTTGGTGTATGGGCAGGTGGGAGTGGGGGTACAGGTACAGGTAGAAGCCCCTGACACTGACGCCTGTTTTTGCTCCTCTCCCCTCCCTCCTTCTTCCCCTGACAGTGCAGTTGCTGGACCTCCACTTCACCATCCTCCACAGGCTGCATATGAAGCTGGAATGGCACCTGCTCTCTGCATGACCTCATGAGAGCTCTTGAGCGTCACCTTCAACACCTGGAGTGCACTGTCTGGTGCTGCCACCTGTCAATCCCCCTGAGGCCGCAAAGAGTGCTATTGGAATAACTGAACACCTCCCCTACCCTCCCTCACCAGTGGCCTAGGCTCTCCACGGAGCGTGTTTCTTTTAGGCACGTCCTCTCCTGTTCCCCCCTCCTCCGCTGTTGGCCAGGTGTGGAGAAGACATAACAATCTGGGCATAGACTCCTGTTCCCACGCTGCCAATCTGGCTCGGCCCACCCCACCCTTCTGTGCTCACAGGCTCCCTGTGGTCCACCACGCCCACCACTTATCTCCAGTCCTCCTCACTCTACACTTACTGCACAGTGCCTTTGGCAATGGGCCGTAAAGAAGTTGCAGCGCACCATTGAAGCAGCCCTCCTGGCGGCAGGGAATGCTTGTGCAGATGGCGAAGAGGACGATACCCTCCATGTGAGGCAGAGGCAGCTGGGTGGCATTCTGCCCGCTCGTCTTCTGTTTGGCAATGATGCTGGCCAATGCCCCATTCCTTCTGGGGTGGCGCTGCCAATCTTCATGGGTTTGCTTCAGCCCTTGCTGCCCACTCGTGACGTGGCCACCGTGACTGAAGGGATGGCAGCCAGGAGCACGGCAGTGGAAGTCCTGCATGGGATCACAACGTTGGCGATGGGTGAAGACCTGCTTGAGCAATGCAATACCATCCACTGGTGGGTTCTTCCACGGACCAATGCTGTCTGGAGGGAGATGCAGAATTTAGAGGATTGGGACGATGAGTGTTTCTATGGCCTCCTCCACACGAGACGTTTAATGAGCCTTAGAGGCTCATTATAAATTTTACCTCCACACCAGCGGAGCGCAAAACGGGCGTACAGGCGCGTTATTTCCCCGATAATGCGCATTTTCGAATGCGCATTAAATAGCGACTTTTATTTTTCTCCGGCCGTTAAAGCGCATTATCGCGGTGTGAACAAGCGATTATGCGCGTTAACGTCTTCTAAAGCACTTTTTGGACATGAATTAATGCGCTTCACCGCCTCTCGCCGCCTCCCGTGCAGAGGGATTAGGCGTAAATGCGCCTCCGCGATAATGCGCATAATCCCGGAACCGGGCGCAAAAGCGCATCCTTGTGGAGGGGGCCTAGGGCAGCTTCCAGATGTCCTGCATTATGTTTGAGCAGCTGGTGGCTGAGCTCTCCAATTATGTGGAGAGAAATGACCATGATGCGAGCATCTATTCCAGTTTCCCACTGGCTTGCATTGACTCTGTACAAACTGGCCTTCAACATGGGCTACCTTGAAGATTTAATTGAACTAAAAGGAAGAAAAGAAGAAATTGGAACTAAGAAAGGGCTGACTAGTGCGATATATAAAATATTGATAGAGGAGGAATTTCAAGACTCAATGTTATAAAAAAGATGTGGGAAGATGATGTAAAGGAAAAAAATAATGATTATAACTGGGAGAGGATATGGAATGTTAGAATGTTAAAGCTGTTGTCGATTAGAATTAAGGAGAATTACTATAAGATAACGTGGAGATGGTATCTAACACCTGTTAGATTTCACCAGATTGATAAAAAAGTGTCTAAGAATTGTTGGAGGGGGTGTCAGGAGGTTGGAACCTATTTTCATATGTGGTGGAGCTGTGAACATGTACGAAAATTTTGGGAAAGGGTGTTTAAAGAAATAAGTGAAATAATTGGAAGTAAATTGGAATTAAACCCAAAGTTAGCTCTACTAGCAATATGGGACAGAGAGAATGAGAAAATAACTAATAGAGAATTGGTAAACAACCTCCTAGCACCTGTTAGAATAATGATTGCTAAAAATTGGAAAGGACAAGGGAGCTACACAATAGAAGAATGGTATAAAGAAATATGGGATATGGCTTTGAATGATATGCTGACTTGTAAAATGAAAATAAAGAGGGGAATGTCCAGTAAGAGTGATTTTGGAGAAATATGGAGTCCCTTTTTGGAATATGTTTTAAGATCAGGGAAGGGACAAATACCTTCAGAAGAATCGTTAAAATTCTGGAAGGATGAAGAATGATTAAGAGAAGGTCTCATGGGGGGGGGAGCACGGGGGGGGGATTGTAAGGGGTATGTTGTTTATGTTTTATTATGATGTTATGTTATGTTTATTTGTTGTTATGTTTTATTATGTTGAAATAAATAAAAAATAAAAATAAAAAAACATGGGCTACCTGCCCCATTCCACCATCTTTGAGGTGGGCAAGTCAACAGCATGTGAAATTTCCCCAGAGACCATAAGGATCCTAAATGAGCTGTATGTCGATGTCATCATCTGGGTAGGGGAGAAGAAGGTCATGCATGGCTTTCAGGCCCTGGGCTTTCCACAGGCAGTGGGGGTGCTGGACTCTACCCATGTGCACATCCTGGGTGGCCCCTCGCAGAGCAACGGATACTACAACCGCAAGCACTACTAAAGCATGGTTCTTTTCAGGCTCTGGTGGATGCAAGGAGGAGGTTCCTGGATGTGTGTGTTTTGTTGGGGGGGGGGGTCTGGTCGGAGCCATGATACTTCCATCTTCTGAAACTCCCCCTGGCAGACAAGCTGGCGACAGGGTGCTTCTCCTTCTTTGGGCGGGTCTCCATTTGTGGGCATGCCATGGGCCCTCTGATGCTGGCTGACCAAGTGTTTGCCCTTCAGCTGTGGCTGATGCCCCTGCAGAAGAAGTTCAACTACTATCACTGCCTGACATAATTGCTGATGTCATGGTGTGCTGCTGCCTTCGGCACAACATCTGGGAGTCTCATGGGGATGTGTCATTGGAGGATCCCCCTGACCTGCCTCGCCTGGGTGATGACAACGATGCCATCCTGGTGGATGGGAGGAGCACTGCAGCCTTCCTACACCCCCAGAATAGGGCTCTAAGCGACGAAGAGCAGGATGCTCATTCCTGAGCATCTGGGTGAACCAGGGGTGGGCAGGACAAACAGCTGCCTTGCGGCAGATGGAAGGAACTAACTGATCCAGAGTGGCACTACTGGCCATTTGAAAAGCCATAGACAATTCATCAATGGAACTAACATGTAAATGATCATTAACAGGCAGGGGCTGTGGCCCAGACCAATTAAGAAATGGTCGTAAGGTCGCCTGATCCAGGGCTGATGTAAAACCAGTGGGAGAAATTCCAGACGAGTTTCTCATAGAAACCACCTGGGCAGGCAAAATAGGGGAAGAAAAAAGTATAAGAAAACTCTACAAGAAAAAAGGATCAGCATGGCCACTCTCTTAAACAGTAGCTGGAGAAAACTCAAATCCCCTACAAATAAGCAAATCTAGGGGTCTACCCCCAACATGAGTAGGGGGAGAAGACAACAGAGTCAAATTACACATTTTCAACACAGAAGAAAAGTCTTCCTGCAACTGTGATTCTTGGTGGATATTAAAATCCCCAGCCATAATACAAGACAAATTTGTGTCCAAAAAAGAAGATTACCATGTGGAGAATTTATCCAGCATTAGATTTGGGGGCAATAAATACATACCAGTCTTACTGCAGTATATATTAATGAAACCAAGTGGACCTCAAAAGCAGTAAGAACATCAGGTCTAGTCCGAAAGCTCCTGCTTCCTGGTGAAAACTGGTTTAAATACCACTGCAACTCCTCCCCCATGCTGCACGAAAGCCATGGATTAACCCTGAGCAAAACATGGGAGGGTTCGGACAACATATTAAGCAACCAACAGGGAAAAATAGGCAACTGACCGTGCATTATTCTATTGGTACTCCTCACACAACATGTTGTCTTGCCCCCATTGCACGGCTGCGGCTCCCGTCGAGTATGTTAATAGTCAATGCGCACTTGAGTGGCAGCTCATCCACCCATTTCCCCGCCCCCTCTTTTCTCAGTCCTCTGGAGGCTATCCCAGCACACACCATGGCCTGAAATCCATGGCCGCCGACATCGCAGCAGCAGGAAAACATGCCTCTCACACCCCATTGGCTGGGGAGCAGCTGTGGGCGGACCTCCCCCTCTCCGGTCACAGCAGTGAACTTCAGCTGACTGCCCATATCTCTGAAATATGCCCCCTTCCCCTTTCATGCCCCCTGCACCCATTTCGCCTACTTCCCTTGGCCCTCCACACCCTCCATGCCCCTTGATCGCTGCCTTCTCACCCACCCAGTCGCCATGGAGATGCCATGCCTGCTCAATTGCCCACCCGGCCACCTCTCCCCATAATCACCCACTTCTCTGGAAGCCTCTGCTTCTCCAAGTCTCCTGCAAAGGCCAGCCAAAGGGTGCACGCAGGTGACAGAGCCTGCCGCAAGGCCCTTTCCCGCTCCAAATCCCCTGGCCTTGATCAGCCAGCCCTTCCTGCTCCTGAGCTGCCCTGATGCCACCCCAAGCGGCCCTTGCCCTTCACACAGCAAGGATGGGAGCAAAGGCAGGTTTGGAAGCCTCTTTCTTCATCAGCCACTACAGAAATAGGAACACGGCCACTGGGCCATAGCAAAGCACTGGCGTATGAGTCAGCAAAGCAGGCCACTCTCGCCCTGGGCACTGAGGCACAATGGTTAGGGCTTCTCAGAGCATTCCACCTCACTGCAGCAAGGGAAACATTGCAATGGGGGCGGCCCTCTCTCTCAGGAAGCGATGCCAGTCCACTCACGCTCCCTCCAGTTCAGCTGCTTACACATGGGGGTCGTGTGCCCAGAGCCACTCCCTCAGCCATGAATGCACCAGCACCGCCTCTGCACATGCTCTCTTACCCCTTAATTCTTCTGTGTAATTTTTGCCCAAATATATTGACTCCGTGATTCCTTCCAATATCTTCTTTTTCCCCTCCCCTTATATTTTGTAATCCAGAAATTAGGGTTAACTCACCGAAAGTTCCACAAGCAGTTCCGTTTTTGCTGTAGTGAAAATCTCTCTTCATTAGTATATAGATTCCTTTAGTAAATCATTTCAGAAATGAGGGCTTTCGGGCTTTGTGCCTTGTTAAAGACTTCAAAGTGGCCGTGAGTGTTGTAAATCCACAAATCTCACACACCCCAGCAGACCGGCTGGCGAGACCTCTGACCCAATGGGAAAGCCACACGGGAGGGCTAATTAGGTAATTATGGTTATCTCCAGCTCATCCCTTTGATCTAGGGTGATTTTCTCCGACTGGATGGACCACCCAGTTGGTTTTCGGACCACTTTGTCTCTCTGCTGCAAATGGAGGGTTCAGTCCACCATCACACCTCACCAGAAGTCTTTCCTCTTCCTGTTCTGCAACATTTTTATCATTAGGTATTGCTATGTCAATGAGGTAGTTGTGTTTTTCTTTTTTGTTTATGACTGTTATGTCTGGTCAATTGCAAAGTATTGTCTTGAACCAGAATTGTTCTGTCCCAGCATAGCATGGCTCTGAAACCATCTTTCTGGAGAACACATGCTAGTTGCATGATCCAGGAGGCCAGGTTCGGTGAGTGCATAGTTGTTCTTGACAGGAGGGGCTCGCACTTGCTAGAGTAAGGTATACAGATGTGAAGAGGCTGCAATCCTATATTCATTTATCTGGGAGTAAGCTGTATTGAAATGAATGGGACTTGTTCCTGTCGTTTCTTTGGCAAGTTTTCTTTGGGCCCTTGATTGGGATTTCTGTTCTCTGCACACTAAGTTATACAAAAACAGAGGCAGCAGTTGACAGACTAAACAATTGGTGTAATGCGCGAAGCACACAATTGCAAAAACAAAAAAATATATTCCAAAAGTTGAGGTAAATACTTTTTATCGATTGACTGATATAGGAACTCTCTCTCTCTCTCTCTCTCTCTCTCTCTCTCTCTCTCTCTCTCTAATTTTTGCTTATAAAAAGCTACACAATTTAATGAAAAGTGATATAAGTGTAATAAATAATAATAATATCAAACTACAGTCAATATTATACAAACAAACTATTTGCAATGTTGCTGTTAACAAAGGAAATTTTCCAAATCAAACTGTTCTGTTTTATATTGCTATTACTTGCAATTGAGTACTACTGTTGCAAGTAACAGTAGTAAAAACTGTTTTTTTTACTACTGTTAACACAAGAAATGCAGAAAATATAACAGGTTTCTGGTATCCACCTGTTTCACGTGAAGCAAGTTTCCTCTGATAAACTCTTATGTTGTAGCTGAAAATTAATAAACAAATACATTTTTAATTTGAATTTTAACATTACCCCAGTAGGAGTTTGCACCTTCAGTCTTATATAGTTTTATAAAATGTCCAATTATAAAAATCTTAGTGAACTCACCACCTACTAAGAGGCTATTGCCATGGAAATAGGGAGTTGTCCCTCATGAAAACTGAACAGATTATTCTGTGGAAACATACATATACACACACATACAGGAGTTATTTGGATAAAAGGAGGGAAAGATCCTTGTCTAGCATTGTGATAATGGGCATCTGTTCTAGCCTTTCTTTGTATTGCTACTGGCAATGGTCTTGTGTACATGGCTAATGAACCAGAGGTATAATGACAAATTTTTAGATTAGTTTCTCATTGATAAACCAGAAGTGCTAGTGAGAAGTGACTGCAACAAGCCTTTAGTCCATTTTGTTTCATGGCTAATTTTTGGAAGGTATTCATACTTTATACTCTTTCTGAATACTAGTTTGTTGTACTAGATTTTTCTGCACTTGTCATCTGCTTTGTTTGTTCAGCGGTAGCAGTATGCTGAATCTATGAGTATGGATATGAGAAAGGTGATGGGGAAAGAGTGTTAAATGTTAGGAAAGGTGAGACTATGCTCATCCAGTGAAGGATTTGCAGTCAGAAAAGATATTTGAGGGTAGGGGAGACTGCATCACACAGAGTATAGCAAAAGCTTCAAAGTACAGCAAAAGCTACAAAAGTAGGAGTGAATGAAGTTAATTTCAGATATACTGAATGGCTCAATTCAGACAACACGTTTAGCAATGGTTGTTTAATTAAACAACCGTCAGTTGAGTTGTTTAACGTGTCGTCTGGAGGGAGGCAAACAACCCACAGTTGGTTAAGCCGGAGATTTAAACAACCGAGATAAACAACTCACTTGCGAGTTGTTTAAAAATTAGTCAATTGACTAACGTGTCATCTGGAGCGGTGTGTGGTTTAAACAACTGAGGTGAGTACGTTAACACAAAGGATCAGAGAGGAGAGCGGCAAGAGCAGCAGAACGCGGCCGGCCGCTCAGGCACACTCGCAACAGAGCCCTGGCATCGCAGCCATAGCAACCAGGACGCCCGCCTCCCCCACCAGGCAGCCGGCACGGAGCTCAAGAAGGGGCCAGCTCCTGCAAGCACTCATGCAGGGTGCCCAGTCAGCTACCCAAACGGAAAGGGAAGGGCACCAGAAGGGCACCACGGCAAAGGGGGGGAGGGGGAGATGGAATAACCAACCCCCCCAGGTGCCCTGGAGCAACAGGCAGCCCCCCACACCAACAGGGAGAACAACAACCCATCCAAAGTAGACCCCCACTGCACCGCCACCTCCACCCTCGCATCACCCAGAAGGATGAGGGCAGGGGAAGCGGTGACCAGAGAGCCCCCCCTCATCCGCCCAACATGTCTGGACAGCGAGCCTTTGCCGGGCCCCGAGAATCCCATTGGGGAGCGTCACGCCCATGCGGAGGCGTCCCAGGTGTGTGAAAGCATCAGTGCCTGGATCTGGCTGCGCTAGCCCCACCCCCTATTCTCAATGCATAAAGAACCATCTACCTAGTCTCTGAGATGGGCAAGTGCATATATAGCGTTCAATTTGTTTAGTAGGATGTACGAAACACATTACTTTGGATTACTGTGGTGGAAAAAAAATAGATTCTTCCCATGTCTAACAAGCGTAGGTTGGTATAACGTAAATAATTTTTAAGTTACATGTTGCAAATACTAACCCAATAAAACCATTTTTGAGTTCTTAAATTGCATAGTCTTAGAATCACTCTTTTAAAACAAACAAAGAACCCTGGGAGATGAGTAATGCCAAAATAGTTTTATTAGCCAGCTTGCTATCTGCTGTTTCTAAAACCATCATGAAGCATCCTTCAAATGGTATTTCTCTTGCATTTTACATGACTTCAGGGCTTGCTGTTCTCGCCTGTCAGGTCTTTTCAAATCACTTCACGTTTACTGGAACAATTCTGCAGTGCAGGATTTGCTGTTCATCCAGTGTGTTGTTTGGATCACAGCTGCTACACTCTTGTCATCTCAGGAAGAGAAAACATGTTGTACCATTTCATCAGGATAGAGTTGTTCTTTGTTTTCTAAATTAAGATTCACACACTTAGCAGATTTATCTGTAATATAACAATTCTTCCACCATTTGTTTTGGTAGAACTTCTATATTTATTTCAGAGTACATTTGACCACTGGGAAACATTATATAAGAACTGTATATAACAGGTTAAAATATCTAAGAAGAAAATGCTCAGTCAGCTCATCCAGAGCTTATAGAAAAAAAATTGTCTCATGCAGAACTCAGGTGACAATCATAGGCACATTAAGCTGGGAGAAAACCAAATGGAACACAACAGAGCAGTACATGCAGAGAAAACTGCCACCCACAAGGGCAGCATTTCTATATTTATGGTATTTCTATAGCATCTATTTATGTACTATATTCATTTCAGTAGAGGAGACAGCCCTGCCCATGAAAAAGTATGCATGTGTGGACTTTTAGTGGAGCTCTACTTTAATGGAATTCTACCCCCAGCTCATATGTTACCACTGTAGCATGAGAACTGTCCCAACTCCATTTCCTCCAGCTCTGGCTTTTCATCTCCTTTGTACTCTATTATGGTTCTGATCTTATGGGTCTCCTGAATTGTGTCATCACTTTCTATGCTAGTGTGAGTAGTCCTAATTAGGGATGTGCACTGGATCGGACCCGATCCACGATCCGAGTCCGGTCCAGTGGGAAATCGGATAAATTATCCGATTTCCGATCCGACAGCTGGATCGGCCGATCCAATCCGAACCGGTCTGAAAAGGCTCCGAACCGGTTCGGTGGATCGGCGGATCGGCGGGCGCCCACTGGCGCCCACCGCCGCTTCCATTGGCGGGCACCAGCGGGCACCCACCGATGAAAGTGGACAGCGGGGGGGGGAGGAGGGGGCGGGAGGAGGGGGGCCCTTACCTTTCCGGCCCGCTGGTAGTAGCCGCCGGCGCCGGACGGGAGCGGACGGGCCGGGAAGGTAAGCAGGGGGCGCGCGGAGGGGAGGAGGGGGCGCACGGAGGGGAGGAGGGGGGCCCTTACCTTCCTGGCCCGTCCGCTCCCGTCCGGCGCCGGCAGCTACTACCAGTGGGCTCCGCGGCCTACTCCAGGGTGGCGCGCCGGGTGATGTCATCACCCGGCGCGCTACTCTAGAGCAGGCCACGGAGCCCGCTGGTAGTAGCCGCCGGCGCCGGACGGGAGCGGACGGGCCAGGAAGGTAAGCAGGGGGCGCGCGGAGGGGAGGAGGGGGGGCCCTTACCTTCCCGGCCCGTCCGCTCCCGTCCGGCGCCGGCGGCTACTACCAGCGGGCTCCGCGGCCTGCTCCAGGGTGGCGCGCCGGGTGATGTCATCACCCGGCGCGCTACTCTAGAGCAGGCCGCAGAGCCCACTGGTAGTAGCCGCCAGCGCCGGACGGGAGCGGACGGGCCAGGAAGGTAAGCAGTGGCGGGGAAGGGGGCTTACCCCCCCCCCCGGAGTGTCCGCTTCTATCCGCGGGCGCCTGCGGATGGAAGTGGACGGCCCCAGGGGGGGGAGGGAGCGCGGGGGAGGGGGCTTACCTGCCGGGGCTGTCCACAGCGGACGGCCCCGGGGGGAGGGAGTTAGGCCCCCCCTCACCCACCCACTGCCATTTTTTCCTCATAGACTTGCATTGCAATGCAAGTCTATGGGGGGGGGGGGGAAATGGCGGCCGATCCAAAAATTTCCGATTTTTGGATCGGGATCGGACTTGATCCGGTCCGGGGGGCCTCCGATTTTGTCCGAACCGATCCATGACAAAATTGGAGGTCCCGATCCGGGTCCCGATCCGATCCGGGGGGTCCGTGCACACCCCTAGTCCTAATGGACAGGAGAAGGTGGTGTGGGAAATGACATAAATTGTTGGGCTACACATATGTCTTGAGCACTCATACAATAATTACCAACATGACTTTAAACCAGACCACAGCAGAGCTATTTTTCAACAACTAACATGCCAGAAAAAGGTCACATGAACTAGGCCTCCTCTACAAGAATTCGGCTTGATGCCCGGTTGCCCGATTATGCGCATCTTCTCATGATCGCTTTTACACCTAATTCCGATAAACGACAGGCGGTGAAGCACATTACTGGCTGTGTGAAACACGCTTTAAAATTGTTGAGATGCGGAGAATCGCTTGTTTACATGGTCATAATGCGCTTTAATGGCCGTGGTAAATTAAAACTTGCTATTTAACGCAAATGCGAAGATGCGCATAATTGGAGAGAAAACACGCCTCAACCCGATTTGTGCTCCGTTCATGCAGAAGTAAAAAATTTAATGCGCCTTGAAAGAGCTTTAATCACTCTTGTAGAAGCACCCCTAGTCTTATTGTGCATTTTAGTGCATTTAGGCTTCTGGATCACGCAAAGTGGCGCATCCTAGGCCATTCCTTGCTGGCAAGGATTTGAAGTTAGGTCTCACACATCCAAATCCAACAAGCCATGCAATGTGCCTCTTATCACATGGTCTCCAGCCTCATTACAAGAATTTTAATAGGATGGATCAAAATGCTAGTATTTTCCTGTTGGGTATTCTCAAATGCGAAGTGTACCTTCTGTTCTGGTTTTTTGCCCTTTTGAATATGGGTTGCTCTGCATGATCCTGGAGCATGGAGTGGTAGATCCCCATACACAAATAAACAAACAAACCAGCTTGGAGACTATTGGGGCAAAAAAAAGAAGAGCAGCAGAGTAAAGTTCTTCAGAACTCAGGCTAACACTTATATCATGTCAACCAATACTACCAATGTTGGCTCTTGTGTATCATAGGCTGCCTCTACAAGAGAGGTTTAAAGCTCTTTCAAGGCGCTTAAAAAAAATTACCTCTACAAGAACGGAGCGCAAATCGGGCGTAGAGGCGCGTTATCTCTCCGATAATGCGCATTATCGAATGCGCGTTAAATAGCGAGTTTTATTTTGCTCCGGCTGTTAAAGCGCATTTTGACTATGTGAACAAGCGATTATGCGCATTAACTACTTGCAAAGCGCATTTTGGTCATCCCTTAATGCGCTTCGCCGCCTCTCGTGCAGAGGTATTAGGCGTAAATGCGCTTCTGCGATTATGCGCATAACCGGCTAACCAGGCGCAAAAGCGAATCCTTGTAGAGGGGACCATAGAAGCCTTATTATGAATCATACCAAGAACCATGTTCAGTTGTTTGATCCAAATAGTTCAGAGATGGGTACAGAATATATAAAAATGTTACAAGACACAATCCTTCAAAATAATGCTGAGAACCACTGGAACACATTCTTCTAGTTCTAATTACGGTATATATTAGTGTTGGGCTGAATGAGTGAACATTTTTGGTGAGCAAGGGGAGCTGGAATGTTTTCTGAAAGTTTCCAAACACCCTCCTTTTTCATGCCAGTTTGCTTCTGTTCTCTGTTTCTCCCCTCTCAGTAACTGTTTTGTTTTGGGGGTTTGTTTTGTTTTTTAGTGGCTTTTTTAAAAAAGTTGGTCTTTGTTCTTGCTGACTTAGTGGTACAGTGAACTGGGGATCAAAATGCAAATTTGATGATGATATGGCATCAAGGAACAAAATAGACTTGGTTAGGCAACAACTTCGCCTCCCCATCCTCCTGCCCTGTACTTTTTGCAAGATGGGCTTTTTTGCCGCGATGATGCTTCAGAGGAGGAGGGAAGGAGGCTGGAGAGTCTCAGGATAGCTAGTATTCTTGGCCTCTCCAGTCTCCTCCCCTCCCTGCCCACCAAAATATCCACCTCGGAGGGCAGCTGGCATGGTACTATGCCAGCTGCAAGAAATGGGGGAGGGGGTGGATCTTCAACACCTCCTTCCAAGTTGGGAGCACTGTTTCTGACCTCGGAGGGGGAATCCCCAGTATCCTATGTCCCTCAGCCAATGTCCCACAGATACTGGCCATAGGATTGCTCCCTAAGATGTTTTTATAAGTACATACATTTCAAGAAGTTTTCTGTTGGGGAGGTGATTTTATGTTTTATAATAATTATCAATGTTTTTATATTCTGGTATGAATGTACATGCTCAGTATATAGTTCAAAATGCTGAGACCTTCACAGTGGAAAACTATAACAAACACTGTCTTGAACACATCAATTATGTATGTGTACGTACACACACACATACAATCAAAATGTCTGATCATGTCAGAAACACTCTCATTTATGAGAACTTGATTTCTGGAGAGTTTCTGGCAGATAGCTTTTGGTGAGGCGATATTACTTTAAATAGATTAGACTGTTATTTTCAGCAGATGTGAAAAACAGCCTTGTACAGAATTAATGAAGCTGGCTTCTTAGCCTAAGGATAAAAGCTGGCTAATTAAGTCATTCATCCTGACAGCCTCTGGTCTGGTTTATGTGTATTATTACTTATTAACAAGATTTACAGTGCAATCCTATAAGTCTACTCAGAAGTCAATGAGATCCAGTACCAGTTAAGTAGGCTGACCAGATAAAATCCAGGTCAGAGCTCATGTAACTTTAACAGTTGTAGAGAAAAGGGAATTTCAGCCAGTGTCATTTGTATGCAATTAGTTCCTGGTGATATTCCCTCTTCATCACAACAGTTAAAGTTGCAGGGGCCCTGCCTTCTTTTGTATATGGTCACTCTAGTATAGTGCCTGCAACTTTAACTGTTGTTATGAAGAGGGAATTTCAACAGGAACTAATTGCATACAAATGACACTGGCTGGAATTCCCTTTTTTCTACAACTGTTAAAGTTACATGAGCCCTGACCTGGATTTTATCTGGTCACCCTACATTTAAGTGTGTATAGGATTGCATCCTAAATTTCTTCTTGTGCTCCAATACAATAAATATAGTCACTGCCAATACTGTAGATGTAGTATTATTTTAATAAATAAATTCAGTACAGATGCATTTGAAACACATGCTGAGGAAGGTTAAGGAAGAAAGCACAAAAGCAGGACTTCAGCTGAACGTCAAGAAGACTAAACTGATGACAACAGAAGACTTACGTAATTTGAAAGTTGGTAACAAGGAAATCAAACTAGTCAAGGATTATCAATATCTTGGCACAGTTATTAAACAAAATGGAGACAATAGCCAAGACGCCAGAAGAAGGTTAGGTTTGGGAAGGGTGGCTATGAGAGATCTGGGAAAAGTTCTTAAAAGTAAAAATATAACATTGGAAACCAAAGTCAGGATTATTCAGACCATGGTTTTTCCAATCTCCATATATGGATGCGAAAGTTGGACAATGAATAAAGCAAATAGGAGGAAGATCAACTCCTTTGAAATGTGGTGTTGGAGGAGAGTTTTGCAGATACCATGGACTGTGAAAAGCACAAATAAGTGGGTTCTAAAACAAATTAAGCCACAACTCTCACTAGAACTAAAATGCTGAAAGTGAGACTATCCTACATATAATGAGAAGAAAGGACTCATTCGAAAAAATAATAATCCTACGGAAAGCAGAAGGTAGAAGGAAAAGAGAAAGGCCAAACAAGAGATGGATTGACTCCATAAAGGAAGATACAGACATGAAGTTACAAGACCTGAATAGGGTGGTTTACAACAGATATGACTGGAGGTTGCTGATTCATAGGGTCGCCATAAGTTGAAGTCGACTTGAAGGCACATAACTAACTATAGATGCAGTGTATTTTAAAGGACATCTGTAATAATAATAAAAAAGAGAATGCATGCCTTTTTGACAACATCCTAGATCCAATACCATAAAACCTAGACATCTGAAATTTGGCATGTGTACTAAGGGGACCCTATGTGTGTGTACCACAGGGTTATTAATTTCTTTTTAAAAAAAGCATCACTTACTTGAAATTAATTGAACTATGCCAGCGTGTTTGAACCAGGCATTACCATTTTTAGTCACTCGGTGGCAAACTTTCATACATAGCACATAACTCTGCAGTTGACAAGGAACGTATGAGAATTTCATTTTTGCTCACGAAACACAGAAGCATGTTCTGTTCACAACTCTGAATGAGAGTGTGAGTTTATGTCCATTGAAAATGTTATTAAATTGCCAAACATGTGTTTGTGTTAAATTTTTACACATTTTCTAAGTCTATGGAGGTAATTTGCGTAAATTTAGGAAATTTGCACAAATTGAATGGGGGAAATTTGCATAAATGTCAAGTTCAATTGCTGCTTGATTTGCACAATTTTCCTGTCTGCCTAGTTGAAACAGCAATTTGCAAATGTGAACAGGAACGGGCATGAGATGAGCAGCAAGCCAAGCAGTGAGAGCCACGGTCCAGAGAATCCTGGCACTCGAGCATTAGCTTGTTCATCCATCCCTACAATTGATGCAGGTTGAAGCCAGGGGTAAGCAGTTTGAGAGACAGAGTTACGTGGTTGTCCCCCCTCCCTGTGCTGTGGGGCAGCTGCCCTTCAGGCAATAGAGGGGACAGTCCCCTTCCTCAGGTTCACCATGGGAGGGGCCATGCCTATGGGTACCAGTGGGTGTCCCTTTTGCCGTTCTGCCTCTATCATGGTGGCAGCTATTGTTAACTATTGTCTTAGGCAAGTCAGCTTTATTCAGGGAACCAAGGTCAGGAGCAGGGCAGCTCTGGGTGGTGCTGAGGTTGCAGGCCAGACAAGCTTGTCTGTATGTTGCTCCATTTTGGAAAAGTGTACCAAGCACCGCTCCAAAATGCTGGGTGTTATTTATTTATTTATTTTAATCTCGGCACTGCTCCCTTCTCTGAATTCTCACTCTTTTGTGCCCTTCACTGGATAACAGTGGTAGCTGGTGCCCACTGAGGCTGGTGAGGTAGATGGCAAAGCCACCAGAGCTGGAGCCAGGGGATCATGAGAGGCAAGGCCAAGGGGCACAATAGGGGGAGCTAAGGGGATCACGGGAGGTGGAAAAGTAATTTGAATCCCAAACAGCCTACAACAAATACCACAGCAGGTGGAATCCGAGGCACATGAGCTTTAAGAAGCAGGCATCATTGAGGAATTCACCCAGCCGCACAAAAGGACACCTTTGGACCCCATTCTCCTGTTTTAACAACTCCCATTGCACAGAAAATTAATTAACTTAAAGATTAGGCATGCTAAAGGGGGTGGAGATTCACACAGCCACACAATAAAATCTTCCTCCTCCTCCTCCTCCTCCTCCTCCTCCTCTTCCTCTCAGAGACATACGCAGAAGTAATCTTTGGAATCCAGCTACAAGTTCCAAGAGCATTTACCACTTGGGATGTAATATAGAGCTCCATCACACCAGCAATTTAGTGCACTCTCGCCATGCCTGGTGTGCGGAATTGCAGCATGGCACTCACATGACGCCGTGCCTGTCCTGCTGACACCCTGCCTCTTCCCCAGCCTTTCCTAGAATGCTAAAAGTCTGGATTATTTTCCCTAAGTGCATTTAATGTGCATTTAATGCTCTGTGTAGTTTTAGAGGCATGTATTGTGATGGGAGTCTTGCTGTTGGCTTGAATGGATTGCATCAGGTCCTGGCAGGGAAAAGCCATCTCTTGCAGCAGCTGGCTCCAAGCCTCAATAGAAAACCCAAACCTTGCATCCCAGGCTCCAAAGCCTTTTTTAAAATCATACAATGCCTGATTCAGGCATTGTATGATTGTACTCCCTCAATGCCCCAATTGTACTCCCTCAATGCCCCAAAGAGCCAGACTAAAGGGTCCTTCCATTTTGTCTGGCAGAAATGCAGTCTCATTGAAGTGCTCATCTGACAGGACCTGACTGGCTGGAGAAAGAGAAGAGGCAGGGTGGAGTGGAAGAGCAAACGAGCAGCCATTCAGGTGAAAGGGATCATAAGCTTGACACATTTATGTGGAGGAAAACCAGGGGGGGAAGTTAGGTGTGATAATCCTCATCATTCACACAAAAGAAATAATTTGGTGCTACATTTTTTCCAGCCATAAAACAGTGGTGATGGTGGTGGGGAATCCACTCACCAAGACAAAAATAAACACACACACACACACACACACAGGCAAATAAATAATCAAAACACTGCCACCCAATTAATTCATTAACATCAGTGCCTAATGAATTCATCAAAATTCATCAGTGCAGTTAGAGATGGGATCCAATCTATCCCTCCCACCGCCCTAGAACAGTTAGTCATGAAACTGACCAGAGGAGAGGCAACCCAGAATTTAATCCTAAATGGTGTTGCCCAGGATTTAGTACAAGATGTATTTGTGGAAAATTGCTCAGGAAGTCCAACACAATCACATTTTAGGAAACATTTCTAAAATGAGGGACTGGAGAAAAAGAAGTTGAAGTGGGGAGTCAAAAGGATTAACCCCTTCAAAATGTTTGGAGTTTACTCAAAACCACAATAATAGAAGCTCAGCTAAAATGAATAGCACAGGTTAGGAAATGTAGCACCAAGTCCAAGAGTCCTGATGGCTCTGTGCTCCCTCCAGTATCAGAGGCAATAAGCCCATATACACCAGTTGCTGCGGAACATGGGTGGGAGGGTGCTGTTGCACCATGTCCTGCTTGTGGTTGCCTGGTTGACAGCGTGTTGGCCATTGTATGAAGAGAGTGCAGAACTAGATAGACCCTTAGTCTGATCCAGCATCAGGACTCTTCTTATATTCTTAGGTAACCAGCATGGTTAACAAGCAGCGGTAAGGAAGCTGTTATAGAAAGGAGGGCTTCCTTTAGAAAATGGAAGTCTTGCAAGTAAGGAAAACAAAAGGGAGCACAAGCTTGCACAAAGGCAATGCAACAGACAATAAGAGATACAAAAGCATTTTGAAGAACATCTCACTTAACAATATCAAGGCCAACAATAATATCAGAAGCAGGAAACCAGCTAGGGAAGCAGTTGGACACTGGATGACAGTGGAGTTAAAGGAGGACTGAAGAAAGACAAGGGGATTGCAGAGAAGCTGAACAAATTTTTCTCATCGGTCTTCACTGCAGAAGATAAAGCACCAATACCTGTGCCTGAACTCATGTTTTTAGGATGGGCATCTGAGGAACTAAGGTAAACAGTTGTGATAAAAGATGAAGTTTTCAACCTTATTGATAAATTGAAAACAAATAAATCACTGGGCCCAAATGGTATCCATCTTAGAGTTCTCAAAGAACACAAAGATGAGAGTACGGATCTTCTAACAAAATATGCAACATGACCCTAAGATCAGCCTCTATACCAGAGGACTGGAAGATGCCCAACGTAACACCAATTTTTAAAAAGGGATCCGGGGAATCAGGGAAATTACAAGGCAGTTAGCTTAATGTCGGTTCTGGGTAAATTGGTTGAAAGCAGTATTAAAGATGAAATTAGTAAAGATATAGAAGGCCAAGCCCTGCTGAAAAAGAATCAAGACGGCTTCTGCAAAGATAAGTTCTCTCTCACTAACTTTTCAGAGTTATTTAAGGGTATCAGCAAACATGTAGACAGAGGTGATCCTGTAGACACTGTTTACTTGGACTTCCAAAAGGCTTTTGACAAAGTCCCTCACTAAAGACTCATGAGCAAACTTAGCAGTCATGGAATAAGAGGAGAAGTCCTCTCATGGGTCAGTGACTGGTTAATTAACAGTAACCAGAGAGGAGAAATAAATGGTAAATTCCCCCAATGGAGGGCAGTAAATAGTGGGGTCCCACAGAGATCTGTATTAGGACCAATTCTTTTCAACTTGTTCATAAATGATCCGGAATTAGGAGTTAGCAGTAAAGTGGCCAAGTTTGCCAATGACACCAAATGATTTAGGATGATTAAAACAAAAAAAGATTGTGAAGATCTCTTTAAACTGGGAGAATGGACATCTAAATGGCAAATATAGTTCAATGCAATCAAATGTAAAGTGATGCACTTTTTGGCAAAAAATCCCAACTTCAAGAATAACTTGATGGGATCTGAGAGAGTGGTGACCAACCAAGAAAGAGATTTCGAAGTTGTGGTGGACAGCTCAATTAAAATGTTAACCCAGTGTGGAGTTGCTGTTTAAAATGGCAAACGCCACGTTAGGCATAATTAGAAAAGGAATTGAGAATAAAACCATCAATATCATACTACCTTTATACAAATTGATGGTACAACCACACTTGGAATACTGTGTAAAGTTCTGGCCACCATATTTAAAAAAGATATTGTAGAGCTGGAAAAAGTGCAGAAAAGGGCGACTAAAATGATCAATGGGCTGGAGCAACTTCCCAAAGAGGGAACATTATAACTGCTGCGATTGTTTAGCTTGGAAAAAAGGAGGCTAAGGGGAGACGATAGAGGAGAATAAATTATGGAGAGTGTAATATGGATACAGAGACATTTTTCTCCCTCTCCAGTAATATTAGTACCTGGGGTCATCCCATGAAGCTGATTAGTGGGAGATTCAGGACAAATAATAGGCAGTACTTCTTCACACAGCTCATAGTTAAACTATGGATTTTGCTACCACAAGATGTAGTGATGGCCACCAATTTGGATAGCTTTAAAAGGGGGTAGATAAATTTGTGGAGGAGAAGGCTATCAATGATTACTGGTCCTATATGCTATCTCCAGTAGCAGAGGCAGTAAGCACTCTTTTCCTGTTTGTGGGTTCCTGGTCAACAGCTGATTGGCCATTGTGTGAACAGAATGCTGGACTAGATAGACCCAGCATGGCTCTTCTTATGTTCTCATGGTCCACCTCCCTTAAAAGAGAGAGAGAGACATAGAGAGATATAACAGCTTCATTATCGCCTAAGCAAATCAACTAACATGCTCACAGCTCCATCAGTTGTAAAGATAAACACATAAAATTTGGCACAGCAACAGCTTTTAAAGAGGGCTTTAGTCATGCCAAGTCTGGCACAGTTCCCTGCATGCAATGATTTATAGAGAATTTTTTAAGTCCAAACTCAAATGTCCTCTCTCAGGCACCTCTAGTGCCTTGATCTATATGCGAAGGAAATGAAGCAGCAGGATAAAAGCACTAAGCGCTATAATAAATAAGACCCCCTCTAGATGGGTTCCGTTTGACGCCTGGTTAGCCGATTATACGCATAATCGCAGAAGCACTTTATCGTAAATGCTTGTAATTGAGCGCACAACCGGTAGCCTTACCGGTTGTTTGAAATGCGCTTTACAAGTAGTTAATGTGGAGAATCGCTTGTTCACATAGGCAAAATGCACTTTAACGGCCGGAGGAAAATAAAACTCGCTATTTAACGCGCATTCAATAATGTGCATAATCGAATAGATAACGCGCCTCAACTCCCGATTTATGCTCCGCTCTTGTAGAGGTAAAATTTTTCATGAGACTTCAAAGAGCTTTAAACATCTCGTGAAGAAGCAGCCTAAGTAAATATAAATTAATAAATGCCACAACAGCAGCACACAGCTTGCCCATCTTCAGAGAGGTAAGGAAGCTTGCAGGAGGAGGAGGAGAAGGAGGAGGAGACCCCCCCCCCACACACACTGTCGGTCAGGCACATTGGAGTGAGTCAAGGCAACAACAGCTTCCCTGTAGTCAGCTACAGGCTAGGAAGAGGACGAAGACGAGGAATCCCCCCTGCACTGGAAGCCCAGCCAGCCAATGCTAATAGGAGTAATAGATGATGATGATGATGATGATGATGATGAGTTTAACTGAAATAAAGAGCCTGCCTGACTCTAGACAGGTGTAGAAGCTCACTCACTCATGATGCCAGCCCAGCAGCACTTTCACACTGTGGCTGACTTCTATGAGTCCAAGCAGAAATGCGCAACCCACCCTGCAAGGCAGGAGGGGTCGGTCAGGCACATTGGAGGAAAAAAGGTTTAGCACCCTAACCCTCTCCCACCATGGCCAGAACCAGCAGTGTTTCCCACACTTCATGATGGAATTTTATAAATGTGTGCTTTATTGTGTACTGCTTGTGTGCACAACCCTAACACACACACACACACACACTCAGAGAGAGCAGGCACTAGGTGTGGGGTGAAATGTAAAGAAAGATTGCAATGGAAAGCTAGATAAAAAGTTTTTTTTGTATTTTTTCAATATTTTTTTTAGTGGGGTGACAGAGTAAAACACACACACACACACTCTAACACAAGTCTAAGGTGCAAGGAAGGAACTTGGAGTATAGCATACACACAGATATGTTTTAAGGGGGAATAATAAGAACAACCCACACCCTCACACTAAACAAATGGGGAGTCTGGGGTGGGATGAGGATTGGAGAAAGAGTGCTTATCCACATTGCCCTTAAAACGACATATTCTGTTTAAAAATATGGTTTTTAAGTCGTTGCTTTACGTGGTAGGACACACTGAGCAGTACTTACATTTCATAGTGACTGCTTCCTCCATGTTCACTGGTGTATTACAGGGTTAATTCCTTGACTCTTCTTGTATAGTTTCTGTTTTGCAGGCTGCTTGAGTTACGGAGACAGAAGGGGGTGCGTAAAGCAGCCTGCAAAACAGAAACTAAACAAGAACAGACAAAGAATTAACCATGTATCACACCACTGAACACTTTCAGGACAGAGGAAGCAGTCACTATGAAACATAAGTACTGCTCAGTGTGTCCTACCACATAGTGAAACAACTTCAACTAGAAAACCAGACACAGCCAGAGTGCAATGAATCCAAGCAAACAGAAGCTCCTCCCTCCCTCTCTCTCTCTCTCTCTCTCTCTCTCTCTCTCTCTGATGATCTCTCTCCTAACACATGTTGTGTGAACGAACAGCTAGCATGGACTGAGTTCCAGAGCAACAGGAAATGGGTTTATATGATTTGCAATCCCTCCCCCTAAGCACTGGGATTGGAGGAGGGACAGGGAGGATACTGTGGCTATAGGTCAGCCGCACATTGTCAATCTCAAAACCTGAGTGTTTTCCTATAGGGAGACACCCTATCATTTGCAATCCCTCCTTAAGCACTGGGATTGGAGAAGGAACAATCAGGAGACAGACTGAGGCTAATAGCTATTGGTTAGCTACAGTCAGAGATCAAACTCAAAACCTGAGTGTTTTCCTTATTATTAATGGAGGCACAGTCATGCCTCCATTGTTAAGGGCCGTCAGTAAAAAACACATTCCGCCATGTTAAAGTGATAATGGGGGGGGGTCATTCTAACAGCCATAAAATCGAAAATGTTTCACCAACCTTTCTGAAATTTACAGGTGCCAGAAAGAAATGTTTGTTTTACATTACTTGAAAATTTCAAGAAGATTGGTGAAAGATTGAGGGAAGGAGAGCAGTTTAAGATAGAAAAGGAATACAAACCTCTCTCCTTGCTTTTGTAAATTTATTTCCGGGTTGAGACTTTTTGTGCTCACAATTTGCATAATTTCTAGAGCCTTATTAATTAATCCAGTGGTGGGATCTTCTTCCTCCTTGACTGTAGTTGGTGGAAAGCTTTTCGTTTTTTAAAAATTCCCTTCGGTTGACTTTTAAGGACTATTTTAACCTCTCATTCAAGTCAATGAGGCGGCCATCTTCCCTCATAACACGACACTGACACATGCTCAGTAGTGTCACTCTCCCCCCTCCCTCCTGCCTTAGAATGTGGGGTGGGTGAGTGAAATGGCCGCTGCCTCTAGCACAGACCTTTTGAGTGAAAAAGAAGAAGAGTTTCTCTTTTCTCTTCTGGAACATGCATTCCTTTGGCTCTGAGAGTATTTTGGGCTATTTTCATAAGGCCAGTTTGCTCTTTTGCTCCCTGGTGAAGCAGGGTGTGGCTCCTCTGGATCCATGGTAACCTGATCTTCAGATCTCTCCTGGGAATAGGTAGCTATACCTTTCTTTTAATTTCCCTCTTTTCTAAGAGTTTGGTCCATACTGCTATAAAGTTGAAAGCTTCAAACACTTCATTTAATTAGTTTGGGCCGGTGTAAGTTTTAAGTACAATGTTGAAACCTTTCAAAGTACTTCTGGGCCTACAACGTTGGTTTCGGCCTAGTCACCCTGTTTTTTTAACAAGGTTTAGAAACAGTTGAGGTATTGTTTATTTTGCATAGTGTACACATGGATTTTCTTTCTAATCCTTGCAGTCTACACTGGCTCCCTCCTTGATATGTTTTTGGAAGCAGACAAACCCTTTTTTGTTCCAGCAGGCCTTTGGCAAATCATCTGGACCTCTGTCTATACCTTTGACTTTTAAATTGTTATGTATTTAAAATGTTTTAAATGCTTTAATATTGAAAAGTATTTAATTATATTTTTAACTTTTGTATATTAAGGCTGACCATATGAAAAGGAGGACAGGGCTCATGTAACTTTAACAGTTGTAAAGAAAAGGGAATTTCAGCCAGTGTCATTTGTATGCAATTAGTCCCTGGTGAAATTCCCTCTTCATCACAACAGTTAAAGTTGCAGGCCCTATACTAGAGTGACCATATACAAAAGAAGGCAGGGCCCCTGCAACTTTAACTGGTGTGATGAAGAGGGAATTTCACCAGGAACTAATTGCATACAAATGACACTGGCTGAAATTCCCTTTTCTCTACAACTGTTAAAGTTACATGAGCCCTGTCCTCCTTTTCATATGGTCAGACTAGTATATTCCTATTTATAGGTTTTAGCTGTATATGTTTTAGTTTTGTAAGGCTGCCCTGAGGCCCAGCATTGGGCAAAAGGCAGGATACTACTACTACTACTACTACTACTGTTTCAGATTTCACTTCTGCATCTGATGTTCTTTTGCATTTACTTTTCTTTATAAACCATTCATATCTTAAGACTTCTTGTGTGGCATGTTTTCATTGGTTTAACAAGTTAAAAGGGGTATTCACTGTTTTCATGCTTATGTTATAAAATCTATTTTCAACAGGCCTAGTAACTTCAAGAGCAACAGAGTTGGGGGTAATCCTCTATCTCTTTGCTATCAGAGGCACTGAGTAAGGGACCCCTGGAGATAATTTAGACTGACCCCAACCACAAAACACTATTCCCCCTTCTGAAGAGATCTGGACCCCAGACTACTAAAGACAAACAAAGTTGCAGGCCATAATAACAGTTCTCATGTGGCCATTTGCCTTATGAGGCAGGTGCTCTGTGGGCTACCAAATGGAGGGACTAACAGGCCATAAAGTTGCCTGACTGGGTCTGCCAGAAATCCAGCCTCAACACTCCTGGAAGGTCCATGTTCTATAGCACCTGCTGTCAGATATACCTGAGGGAATCCCACCCTCCACCCCTGGGTTTAATTTACTGGCTTCCCCTGGCTGGACCTTGCAGGAAACTATAGGGACAGACAGAGCAGGCATTCATAGCACACATAGAATGCTGAGACTGGCAAATCTAAAAGCAAGTGTGTTGCTTTTCAAGAACCAAGGAAATTCAATGGGTCTTACTTTTGAGTAAATATCTAGGGATGGATATGCAGCCTGTGCAAGAACTGAGTAGGGTGACCATATTTGGGAAACCAAAAAAGAGGACACCTAGTGGGGGGGGGGCAGGAAAATGGCTTTCTGAGGCCACCTTAAAGTCCCCAATTGGGGCGGAGGAAGGGAAAGCATGTCATTCTCACCCCACCCCACTGCTCCAATCAGGCCCTTTTCTATAATGCTTGGGAATGACACGTTTTTCCCTTTTAAGGCCTTGATTGGAGCAGTGGGAGAGAATGACACACCTCCAGAAAGCGTGTCATTCCCCCCTGCCACGCTAATGGTGGCCTTAAAAGGGAAAGTGTGTAATTCCAGGTCATTATAGACTATTGCATAAAATCCCCTCTGACACTGAGGATAGAACAAAAACCAGGAGAAATCTGGGGAAATCCTTTTTTATTATTATTGCATTTATATCCCACCTTTTTTCTGCCAAGAAACCCAAGGCGGCATACATAATTCTCCTCCTCTCCATTTTATCCTCACAATAGCAACCCTGTGAGATGGGTTGGGCTGAGAGTCTGCAACTGGCCCAAAGTCACCCAATGGGTTTTCATGGCTATGTGGGGAGTAGAACCCAGATCTCCCAGCTCCCAGTCCAACACTTTAGCCACTAGGCCACACCCTAGTGGTCACCCTAGAATTGAGCCATGCCAAGTTGGAAGCAGATCGGTTCGTGCCTTGATTTTTAGGATATTTTTTTTTAAAAGTTTGACTTCAATTTTTTTTCTAAAATTCAAGGCATGAACCAATCTGCTTTCAACTTGGCATGGCTAAAGCCTTACTTAAGAGGTACCATGCTGTCAAGTTTCATCCCTTTATCTTTAAAAATGATGGAATTGTAAGCATTTTAGTTAATTAAAAAAATTAAATTGAAGTTTTAAACATTTCTAAAAATCAAGGGATGAACAGATCTGTTTCCAACTTGGCATGGCTAAATCCCTACTTCAGAGCTACCATGGTGCCAAGTTTCATCTCTTTATCTTTAATTTCATTTTTTAAACTTGTACTGCTCAAGGTCCTGGACCCCAAAGAGATTTCTGTTTGAACTTTAAAAAAATCCTAAAAATCAAGGCATGAACGGATCTGCTTCACACTTGGCATAGCTATATCCCTACTTAAGAGCTACCATGATGCCAGGTTTCATCTCTTTATCTTTAAAAATGAGGGAGATGCAAGCATTTTGGTTGATTTATTAATGTTAAAAGTGAGTTCAACACATAACACTAGCTTTGATTTTATATTGGATGTCAAGATGGTATAACATTCTGGCTGAGGCTGGCTTGGTTGTCAACTGTATAATATCCAGTCATCCATTACACAAAGCTATGAAATTCATTAAACAAAAAACCTACGGTTTACAAAAACAATGTTAAGGCTCTACAGATTCCAACCAAGCACCAAAAAGCAGGGAAATTGGGAGTTAAGGAGGCAGAAAGTGCAAGTGAAATTCTCATTCTCCCAAAGCAGATAAACCATGAGGACAGGGTGGAGAATATGATATGCAGAGGTGACTGTGGGGTTGTGGAAAACTGATCACGAACAACTTAAGGCCACCTACTTCTCTTTTTTTGTTTAGAGCAGCCCTTCCTCAACCTGGTGCCCTCCAAAGGTGTTGGACTACAACTCCCATCATTGCAAGTCAGTATGTCCCATGTTCAGGAATGCTGGGACTTGTCATCTCAAACACCTGGAGGGCAGCAGGATGGGGAATGCTGTTCCATACCCTTACCAAATACAGGGTCTGCCCAATACTTTTCTCTCACACACATCTCGCATATAGCAGCACTCTTTATAACAAAAGGGGCACTATTCATTACAGATCTAGAACCAGAGCATGTGCCAGGCAGTTCCAACTTTTGGTCAATATCCTGCCTTTCAAAGAACCATTTTTTTTTCTTAAAATGTATTTATAAAAAATATACTGTTCACTCCCCACAATCCCTGCACAATACATCATCTCATCAAAGCAACAGCAGAGCAGAAGAGGTTTAGTTTGGCTTTCTTGAACACCTTTCAGATGAGATTAGTTTGCAATCCTATACCTCTTGGGAGAAAGCCCTAGTGAATTCAGTGGCACTGGCTTCTGAGAAGACATGTACAGGAGTCAACCTTCTCCAGCCTGGTGCTCTCCAAATGTGTTACACTGTAACTCCCATGTTATGGGGAAGACAAAAATCAATTCATACTTAATTTTAAAATAATACTTACACATGAAAGTATTAGGTGGTAGCTCTGTCTTTGATCTCACACTGCTGAACAAGTAAGAGAAATCCTTTATCTGATATTCAAGAAACAGACATCCTATGCCATGTGTTGAAAACTAATGTTGATGTCTGATGTTCATTCATTGTTGTTTCATTTGGTTTTGACAGTTTATTTAAAGTGATGCAGCTCTTTGTAGTTCCTTGATTGATCACATATCTTAATGCTGGAAAACATCATACTTTAGTACAGATGTGGGCAGAAAATAGATCTATCCTGATGATTTGGACATCAACTCGCAGCATTCCTGATAACTGTCCATGCTGATAGGGGCTTTTACAAGTTGAATTCCAAAACTTCTGGAGATCTACATTCTGCCTTCCCTTGTTCTTGAACAACATTCTCCAACCTGGTGCCTGTCAGATGTGTTGGGTTGCAACTCTCAACATAAGGAGATGCTCTAAGAAATGACAAGTAGCTGGTCCTAAGTTGTTCATCATCATTTCCCACAACCCCACAGTCACCTCTGCAGATCAAATTGCATATCTAAATTTTTGAGATGAAAAGTCCCAGCATTCCTGACCATGGGAATACTGACTTGCAATGATGGGAGTTGTAGTCCAACACCTTTGGAGGGCACCAGGTTGGGGAAGGGCTGCTCTAAACAAAAAAAGAGAAGTAGGTGGCCCTAAGTTGTTCGTGATCAGTTTTCCACAACCCCACAGTCACCTCTGCATATCATATTCTCCACCCTGTCCTCATGGTTTATCTGCTTTGGGAGAATGAGAATTTCACTTGCACTTTCTGCCTCCTTAACTCCCAATTTCCCTGCTTTTTGGTGCTTGGTTGGAATCTGTAGAGCCTTAACATTGTTTTTGTAAACCGTAGGTTTTTGTTTAATGAATATGGAAACGGTTCCATTAACTGATTCCCCTCAGAGACTCCAGGCGGGCGGATATTTTCGGGGCGTTCAGAAGCCTGATGACCGTCTGCCATGAAGATCTCCAGCGGTTTTGAAACCATACATGATCCACTCCTCTATTTCGGCCCTTCATCGGACCTCCGATAGACCCCCTGATTTTCAGTACTGAGCACCCCCCCATCAGTTGCATTCAGGAGTGTTAAAATTAGTTCAAAGAACTCTCTCAATATATTGTTAGGAGTGTAAATGGTTGGAGATATCAATGTGTTATCTCCCATAATATATCTGAAGTAATCTTAATAATTATCCATATGCTGTCGTGCATGAATAGTTCAAGGAAATCTCCCATCAAGCTGATTAACAACATAGCTCTGACTTGAGGATGTCATCATGTACATTCATAATTTTCTATTTTTCTTCAAAGATGGATAAGTCACAGAAAAATAATGTCCCTTTTTTGTTCTCTTTGATCTTTATTATTTTATTTTTTATTTTATTTTTGTGATTGCAATCAGATGAAAGGCAAAACTCTGAGATGGAGGCAGTGGCCAGGGGCCCAATGATTACCCATAAACAGAATCCAAAAAGGATGCTGGTAGCATTTAGTCTGTTTTATCCATGATCAAAGCACAGGAGGTGCTGTCTAGACAGCCTAGGTGTGGACTAACAAGTGGCTTTCATTATGCACTGGTGCCATTCCATTGTTTTGGAGCTGCTCGGGAGCTCTGCTCTTCTTCACGCCAATCTGTGATTGATTTCAAGAGAGGTGCCCAAGTGCCTGTGGCCATGGGATAAAGCTTGCAGGACTTTGCTTGTTCTGACAGGGCAGAGTAACTGCCTATCACATTAGCTCAAAGTGACACATTCGTTTACTTTCACCCTCCTTTGAAACAAATACTTTCAGCCACAGCAATTGCCCCTTGTAACTTAAGTCCTTAACTTAAATTCCTGTGTTCCAAAGAATAAAACCTTATGAAATCATATGTACTATCATTCTGGGCTTATTCTTATTTTTCTTGACAGGAGGTTGGATTTATCTTTTATGTACAGTGATGAAATAATGAGGTCAACCCTTATTTATTGATTGTACTTATGTTGTTGATATGGTATCTTCAGAATAAAAGATCAGCTTGACATTTCATCCATTGAATGAGAGCTTTTTTTATCTTCATAAAATCTAGATGATATTCATATTCTTGTATAGCAAGTAATAGCTTTGGCTAATGTGCCAATTTGTTATTCTGGTGTGTGTGTGTGTGTGTGTGTGCGTGTGTGTGTATTCTATTACAAAAAAGACCCTTTTGTTTTAAGGTAAGAGTTCAGGCACATATCCTATTCACACCAAAAAGCATGGAAATTGTAAGTTAAGGCAAATGCCGTAATGTCTACGTAAGCAGTAAAGACTTGGCAGAGTTCATATCTTATACAATCTAATAAATGAGGTTCCATGTACCCACACGTTGCCTTCAACTTTCAGTTTGACTGCAGCTTTGGTGGGATGTGCCGAGCAGAAATTAATTAGGTGCAGCTTTTCCAAACACATATTACATACACAACTAAAAAGAAATCTGCTTGATATATCCATAAACACACGGTGCTCCCCCACCACAGCAACAAGTGTAGTAAATGTTCAGGCAGAAGTTCTACAGGTACAACTTTTTCAGTCACCTACCAATATATTTTCCACTAAAAATAATGGGAACTGCAACGGAAGCAGAATATTGATACCAGGAGCCAATTTTCTGACATCACTTTCAGTTTTCAGAGAAGCTCCATTGGACTCCACCTCACTCACCCCTCCCTCCCCACTCACCCCCCAAAACACCTGAAGCCACCACTCACAGGACTTACCTTTGCTGTCCATCTTCCTCCATTAGGGGCTCTGTAATTTTCATAGACCTACAGTCACAAACTATGGAAATGGCTCCAGGTTCAGGGGGTGAGTGGGGAGGGGGGGAGGGAGGGGAGACTCACACTGGCTTTGCAGTGTGGATGGATGGGGGGAACAGCCCACTACTGCTCCAAATCAGCCCAAGATAAGCCAAGGTGCTTTGGACACAATCCGCTTCTCCTTGGACCAACCCTAATCACATTTTTGTGATGCCTTGTATTTGGGCCATGGTGGGCCGAATCAGTCTGGCTTGGCTCAGATTCGGGTGTTTAGCCCAAGATGGTGCACAGCCCTACTGTCTATGGAATTTTATTAATCAAAAGGTTAGGACTGAAATACTAGGTACACTTACCCATTGATTCAATAGGATTTACTTCTGAGCTTTCCTTTCTGTGATCCAAGTTTAGTGTGAATGAATGAGAGCTAGCATGCACGTTATTGCTGGAGACTTTCACAAAGCTAAACCTTGCCCATCCTTTCTTTTCCAATGGGATTTTGCAGGAAGTGGTGGGTGCTGATTTTGAACTCCCTTCTTGTTAAGAAATGGCCAGGATGAAACTTTTTTTCTTTTAGCTTGTGCTTCTCCTTGGAGAGGAAGAGGATTTCCCAAGAACACATCAAACAATTTATGTTTAACATACAGCTTTTCTTTCTGTTCTTTAAGTCCTGTCGTTAAAGACAATTTTTTTTACTAAGCTATTTTAATGTCTATTTATGTTTGGCTTGCCAGATCCCTGGATTATGCAACACATTCTGGGCCTAATAAGAATTAAAGTTACTATTTAATTTGCACATAGCTAAAATGTCTACATTTCTTGATTTTTCTCTTAAATGAAAATCAAGAGCTTGTACAACTATAAGGGTTGCTTTCTACAAGAAAGCAGCATAAGGGAAGATTGGCCACATTTCCTCATCTATAGCCTGGAGTGACTATTAATTTTAATCACTGAAAGGTTGAATGTTTTGAAGGGCAAATGTGTATCCTAAGGCAGTAGCACTGATGAATGCAAGATTATTATTATTATTACTTGTCATTAGTAATTGAGGGTAAATTAATATTTACTAAGCAGAGATTCATGGAAACACTTGTGCATAAGAAATTGAGGTGAAAGAATGTCACAGGAGAAAACATAAAGTCCTGCTAGTACTTTGAAGTCAATGGCAGTAATTAGAAGAGAGCTAGTGGAAAGAAATCCAAGTTCAGCCTGCCCACAAATCATCAATGGTCCTTTCCTTGCAAGTGCCCTTCAGTGCCACAATCAGCTGGAATATCAAGGATCACTATGATCTCACTTGTCACTTAATATAGTTCTGCATTAATATCCCTCAAAGCCCATCCTAACAGCAGAGACAAAAGTGAGCTAGGATTGCAGCCTTACAGTGAGATCCTGACAATGCTGACTAAGGCCCCCTCCACAAGGATGCGCTTTTGCGCCCGGTTCCGCGATTATGCGCATTATCGCGGAGGCGCTTTTACTCCTAATCCCTCTGCACCGGAGGCGGCGAGAGGCGGCAAAGCGCATTAATTCATGTCCAAAAAGCGCTTTACAAGCAGTTAATGCGCGTAATCGCTTGTTCACACCGCGAAAATGCGCTTTAACAGCCGGAGCAAAATAAAAGTCGCTATTTAACGCGCGTTCGAAAATGCGCATTATCGGGGAGATAACGCGCCTGTACGCCCGTTTTGCGCTCCGTGCTTGTGGAGGTAAATTTTTTAATGAGCCTTCAAGGCTCATTAAACGTCTCGTGTGGAGAAGGCCTAAGAAGTAACTCCCAATGGGACTTACTACTCCCTGTAAAATGTGATTAGGATTGCAGACTATATCAAAATCTCCTCTAGAATGTCTCCATCCTATTTGTGACCAGAGAAATTGAGGTCTGGGGAAATTTTCACTGAATTTTTCCAGTGGGAGGAGAAATTCTCCAACCATTTCTCATAGGAAGGGGTTGTAACACAGCTTCGTTCTCCGCCCCCCACAAGAGTTTTTTGGGGGGGTTGCACTGCCACTGTGAATGGCAATAGCATCAGCTGTGTTGGCAGCCTGGCCTCCATTCTGAATCCCCCACAATGCCCCATTCCTAGCATCATCCCATGGCATGGGGGCAGGGTGTGTGTGAATGCAACAACCAGAGAAAATAATAGTGAAGAAAACTGGGAGGAAATTTAGCAACGTGGCCTTTTATTTATGGGGGAGAAAGAAAAAAATCTCAGTACTTTTCTGAGAAAAATGTTGCTTGAGGACGTTTGGCTCAGTTCTAGTTGTTATTCTTACAGGTTTAGCACCTTCCCCAGGATCTTCCAAATGTTAAATTTCTGAGCGGTGCTTGTGGTTACATTTTGTCTCTAATGCAGGTACTGATAATACCACTCCTTCCCTGCAAACTCTGTAGCAGGTGTGAGAGGGGCAGTGTTGTATCCACTCCAGGGAAGAGGTGGAGCTCTTGCTGTGTCATACAGCTACATTACATGCAAAGCCCAAAATCTGTTTCCTTTGTCAGCAAGTTCAATGTGGTTCATTATATAGCCACTAGATGGCAATGCAGTATAGCGCAATTCTGGAACTTCACTGGAAATATATCTCTCCACTTTATCTCTTATCACATTTTTGGAGGTGTAAATAAAGTAGCTATAATGGCCAGAAAGAATGGGAGGGGTTCTTGAGGTTGATGACGTTGTGAAAAGGTCCTGCAAAAAAGTGTGAGTGACCAATCATGAGAGCACAATAAAAGTTTTGTGTAGAAACACTCATAATCTCCCTCCAATTTCCTAAAAATTTTCTTCCCCCATGAAAGAGGCTTCCATTTTCCTGCCTCATTCTTAGGGCATTTTATAATTTATTTCGAATTTAATTTGGTGGTTTTTTTTACCTTATCTAATAACCGTGAGTTGGCCAAAGGTACAGTGTGTGTGCTTTCTTTGTATTACACCTCTCCCCATTGCTCTGCAACCTCCATGTTGTCTGCACTGCCTGGTCTGAAAAAGCCCTATGGAAAGAATGATCTCATCATGTTTTCCTCTGGATGGAAAGTGTAGGAATCCAAGGAGGCTACAGGCTGCCAGAGAGAAGATTGACGCTCATGCGCTCTCCTCAGCCGTTTCATAAGTAAGGTAAGCTCAAGAACCCAACCCATGAAAATTTCTCTGAAATTACTTCTTTGAATTTCTTTTTGAAAGCATTTTATTTTCTATCAGATTAAATGAGAATGGTCAAAAATATACGGGAGATTTTTTTGGCATAGCACTTAGTAGCCATATCTATGTTGAGGGATTGTTGTTGCTGCTATTTTTAATTGTTTCAATACCTTCACTCTTGTGTGCCAATAGGAACGAATAATGTTTTTATTGTAATTATTATTCCTGTGAGACCTTGCACAAGATTTAAAACCAATGGGAAGGGGTTCAGCGAAACCCTTGCTGCTCTTGGGCCTTGATGGGCTAGAGGTCAAGAACTGTGGAGTTTTTTTCACACAGCAGCCAAGGCTATTATGTTCAGTGGGTTGCTGTTTACAAGTGAAGAGGAAAGGTAACTCATTGGCAAGTGCAACTGGATGAGACATGACTGGGTACATCACCTTATCCTCATAAACCATTCCATCTACCAGGTGGCTCAATTCAACAATGCCCTTCCAGTCTATACTAAGCTGACTAGTTCTTCAGCTGCATTGCAAATCAGTAAGACTGCCACAACATCTGAAAAATATAGACAGATAGCACAAAAAACACTAGACTGTGATGACCTGGCAATTATATTATAGAACCATAGAGTTGAAAGGGGCCTTTTAGGCTATTGAGTCCAGCTCCTTGCTCAGTGCAGGAATCCATCTTAAAGTATCAAATGGCTGACAGATGGCTGTCCAGTCTCTGATTGAATATCTCCAGTGACAGAGAGTCCAGCACCTCCCTAGGCAGTTGATTCCATTGTCTACATGTCCTGACTATTAGGAAGTTTTTCCTGATGTTCAATCAAAATCTGCCTTCCTGTAACTTAAGCACATTGTTTCCTGTCAAGCAGTCTTGGATGACAGAGAATGGGTTGCAGCCCTCTTCTGCATAACAATCTTTAGTTACTTGAAAAGTGCTATCATATTGTAGGAGATATATTATCTACTTTTCTGTTGTTGTTATTATTATTATAGTGCTGGGGCAAGGGGGGGAGGTTAGTGAATGCTGGGGCTGGGGAGCAAGGGGGCAAGCAGGCCTACACACACATGGAGCCCTGTATCAGGGTTTAGATGCGTCAGTTTAGATAGGGCCTGATGGAAAAGGATTTGGAAAGATGATTTGAAGTTGCTCAAAGATGTTACTCATAAGGACTTGGACCAACAATATTGCCCAAAGATGTTAGTCATATAAACTTGTGACTTATATCAACCATATGTATTCCTTTTAAGAGAACTAGGTGAAGGGTCCAGGGTTAAGAACAGGTGAGGTTGTGGTTAGAAAAATCACAGTGTACATAAGAACAGAGAAGTAAACCAGACAGTTAACCACAAGAATAGGGAATTTTACCTTTCGTTGTTATAAACAACTATGTCAGGGGGCGATGGTATATTCTGTGAAGAGGACGGTCTAAATTATGACATGGGCCAATAGATTTGGCCATTACATAATAAATTAATATGTATTAAGAGGGAGGTCTTTGTCTTTGGAAAAAGTATTTAAGTCTGGGTACCAGGGACCAAGATGTCTTTCCTTTCCCTCAGGCATGATATCCAGGATGTTGCTCTGAGCCTAGCATGTAGGCCTCAGTGACTCCTTGGTTGCCTGGGAGAAATGGAAGTCCCTATGTAGAGAAGAGCTCCTCCACAGAGTCAGTATGAGTGTTGTCATGGGAGGGGTGCTTGTCTATGTTTGTCTATGTTCTCCAGAAACCTGCCAGACTTGTGAGTATATTCTTTTAATTTTCTTTGCTGAATGGAGAGGTTTGTGTGTTTAACTTTTAACTTCCTTAAATTGTTTTAATAAATGTTTTAAAGTAATAACAGTGCCTATCTTCATATCCTCCTTTTCTGAGTGCCTATCTTCATATCCTCCTTTTCGCCTACTGGAGTGGGGAATTTAGGGAGCATGGATGCCAATCTGGCTTCTTTCTAGTGATCACTGCATTAGTGTCAAGATGCCTACAGATTAAGCACTTCATAATCTGCTCTACAATCTTCCTACATGTTGATATCAGATTGACTGGTGTATCATTCTCTGGAGCTTCCTTTTTGAAGATACGGACAACATTTGCCTTCCTCCAGTCCTCCATCTGTTCCCCATGATGTCTGAAAGATCATAGAGGTTCTCACAGTCCATCCACTATCTCCTTCAGCACCATAGGATACAATTTATCTGGACCTGGGGACTCATTCAAGCTGTTTAGCTATTCCCTGACCATTTCTCTGTCAATCTCAAGCTGCAATCCTATTTCTTCAGCCTGTTTGTCACATATGCCATGCACAGCTTCTCTTTTGAGAGAAGACTGAGCTTAAATAGGAGTGGAGCAATTCCACCTTTTCTTTGTTTCCTGTCAGCATTTTGCTAACTTCTCTGAGCAGCTACATTCTCTACCCTGAATGCCATTTTTTCTTAGTAGAACAACAGGGTACAAATCAAATAAATAAATAATTCCAATATTTAAATTTAGGTTTTAAAATAGGAACTGGAAAAAGGTAGGACCAATCATACAGAAGGTAACTCCAATCATACAATAATAGGATCAATAAGACACCACAAAAGAGCTGCATTTTGAACACACCCTTAATTTCCTCAGTTATAAGTTAGAGATGGGAGGAGGGACAGGGTTGCTGCGTATGAAACACTGAAGCAAGTTGCACTCAGTCTTTTAAATGCCACTATAATTCCTGATATATGTAGCATGGTTGTGTTCACTCTAGAGATAAATTCACTCTACACATGCTCAGAAAAGAACTCTTCAATGTGACATGCATGCTCCAGGGATAAGACATAGAATCACAGAATCATAGAATAGTAGAGTTGGAAGGGGCCTATATAGTAGGGTGACCAGATAAAATCCAGGTCAGGGCTCATGTAACTTTAACAGTTGCAGAGAAAAGGGAATTTTAGCCAGTGTCATTCGTATGCAATTAGTTCCTGGTGAAATTCCCTCTTCATCACAGCAGTTAAAGGTGCAGGCACTATACTAGAGTGACCATATACAAAAGAAGGCTGTTGTGATGAAGAGGGAATTTCACCAGGGACTAATTGCATACAAATGACACTGGCTGAAATTCCCTTTTCTCTACAACTGTTAAAGTTACATGAGCTCTGACCTGGATTTTATCTGGTCACCCTACTATATGGCCATCGAGTCCAACCCCCTGCTCAATGCAGGAATCTACCTTAAAGCATCCCTGACAGATGGTTGTCCAGCTGCCTCTTGAATGCATCTAGTGTGGGAGAGCCCACAACCTCCCTAGGTCATTGGTTCCATTGTTGTTTTGCTCTAACAGTCAGGTAGTTTTTCCTGATGTCCAGACGGAATCTGGTTTCCTGTAACTTCAGCCCATTATTCCGTGTCCTGCATTCTGAGTTGATCGAGAAGAGATCCTGGCCCTCCTCCGTGTGACAACCTTTCAAGGACTTTAAGAGTGCTATCATGTCTCCCCTCCATCTTCTCTTCTCCAGGCTAAACATGCCTAGTTCTTTCAATCTCTCCTCATTCCTCATGGAAAAGAGGGCAATAATGTGCAAATAATGGTAGGGCAGCAAATGAAATTACAACAGAGCCAAAATGCCTCTCACAACTTCACCACATTTGGGAAGAGCAAAGAAAGGGATGAAATCATTGCTGAACTTACGATCAACAGTGGTTCTCCCAAAGGTTTTGGCAGCTAGCGGCTACTGTTTTTCCTTCCAGTATTCCCAAGTGAAGGCAGCAAGCATTACCCTCCCTCTGATTATTTTGCCCCAACCCAATTTAAGCAGAAAGTTCTTTAAAAACTAATAATTTACCTCTAAAATAAACATATAGAAGCAATGAAGGCAATGCCTTGAAATATATTTTTGGCTGGATCAGGCCCAAGTGTACCAAAAAGTGCTGCTAGAAGATTTCTTTACATTGCATCTAACTTTTAAGGCTCTTTGCGAACACTGGTCAGATTTTGGATGACGAGCAATGATGCCTGCAGTCGCCAGCCAGGTTGAACCTGCAACCCTCACAGAACCCATGCTCGCTGGGCTTGCATGTCATAAACAGCCCCTGAGTGGGGGTTGCATATTCAAAACTGTGGCTGCACACACTGCAGCCTCATCATGGGTTAAATAAACCATAGTGTGGCTGGACACATGCAAACCGCCCTACAGAATGGGGAACCATGCACATTGCAAAGTGTGTGTGTACACATTTATACATATGCACACACACAACACAACACACACAAGTAAAAAGAAGTAGCTCAATAACTGAATTCTGAGGAACAAACATAGATACAGAAGGAGGGTGGGGGAAGCCCTATTGAACAATTGAAAAGGGGCAAAAAAGCATGAAATGAGAGGATCAGAAGAGAAATCAACATAAATATCAAGTGAGCATGGGAAATGAGAGAAAGAAAGAAAGAAAGAAAGAAAAAAGAAAGAAAGAAAGAAAGAAAGATGAGATATGTGGGGGGGGGGGTGTTAATTAAGAATCAACATCTGGAAGTAAAAGTAAAAGGCTCCAGGAGGAGACAAATAATGGCAAGATAAAGATTTTAATAGGAGAGAAAAGTGAATGTTAAGGACAACACATGACAAGAAGGAAAGGACTAGACTTCACTGTGGCTGCAAAAAAAGCAAATGTTATTTTGGGCTGCATTAATAGAAGTATAGCTTCCAAAATGCGCAAGGTACTGGTTCCCCTCTATTCGGCACTGGTCAGACCTCATCTCAAATACTGTGTCCAGTTCTGGGCACCACACTTCAAGAAGGATGCAGACAAGCTGGAGTGTGTTCAGAGGAGGGCAACAAGGATGATCAGGGGTCTGGAAACAAAACCCTATGAGGAGAGACTGAAAGAACTGGGCATGTTTAGCCTGGAGAAGAGAAGATTGAGAGGAGACATGATAGCATTCTTCAAATACTTAAAAGCTTGTCACACAGAGGAGGCCCAGGATCTTTTCTGAATCACCACAGAGTGCAGGACACGGAATAATGGACTCAAGTTACAGGAAGCCAGATTCCGACTGGACATCAGGAAAAACTTCCAGACTGTTAGAGCAGTATGACAATGGAACCAATTACCTAAGGAGGTTGTCGTGACATAGCCCAACTCCAGGCTTCTGCTCACAAACTTAGGCAAACTGACAACACACTCCAAATGGTGAGACTCCTTTATTTGTGAAATCACATGGAATTCAAGCATAATGGTTTCATTTCTGCATACATACACATAAAGCTGATGAAGGCCAGATAGTTCGGCTTGATGCGAACTAGAACAGCAATCACTCAGGGAGAGACGTGTAGGGTTGCCCCTGTCCCATGTGAGCAATCAGCAGGAGTGACACACACAGACTCATCAAGAACAAAAGCAGAGCCCAAGGAGAAACTCTAGCACAGGGATGCATGAAGCCCGGCAAAGACAGATTCATCTTGCACGAACCAGACTCAGCCTGCCGGGAAACACTGAGCTGATCACGTAAGCAAGATATCAGGGCATGAACCTCTTCGACCTAGGCAACCTCCCTTGCCCGTAACTTTGGCTCTGAGGAAGGCTCTCTTGCAGGTCACACACACACACACAATCCAGAAACAGCAATGATGAGCCTAGGAAACTTTCCCTGTGCCCATACTTTGGCTCTATCCAGGGAAAGCCCTCTCTCAGGCCATAGATCATGATCCAGAAACAGTAACAGCAAGTCCAAGTCTATGAAAATCCTCAGAGCACTTTCCATGACACAGTCCTTAGAAATTCCAAGTCCAAATAGGAACAGAACATGTACAGAATGCATCCAACATCTCCAAACAGATAGAATCCCCAAACATGAGGAGTTTCATGGCAAGCGTAGAACAGATGATTCCTAGCAAAGGGCCTCCCCTTTGCTCATTCCTCTTATAGGCTGGAGGCTGGCTATTCCAAGCCACTTTGACAGACAGGACTTCAGGCTTGTAATTCAAACTCATGTGCCCATAGGGCGGCACAGTTCAACCTCCTCTTGATGATGACACTATGTGAGAGACAGCTTGCAAGATAGCCCCCACCTTTTCTAAACAATCTCTTGTTCTCAAGGAAACGCAAGGCCTCTGCTAGCAAGCCTCCCATGAGAAACAGCAACAGATAAGCTTACAGAGACACAGACATTCTCACAACAATTCCCAATCTTTCAACTCACAATTCACAAGGCCTCCCGGCCTTGTGAATTGTCCATGAAACACTTGACACCTGACAGAGGTCGTGGGCTCTCCTACACTAGAGGCATTCAAGATGCAGCTGAACAGCCATCTATTAGGTATGCTTTAAGCAGGGAGTTGGGCTCAATGGCCTTATAGGCCCCTTCCAACTCTATTATTATATGACTCTATGGCAAGAAGATGAATGAATAAAACTAATTTCTAAACCAAGCACACTAATGAGAAACAGAATAACCACATTTCAATATGGGAAGGTAATGAAAATATTTTAGAGAAAAAGGCCATGAAGCTTAATTTGACTTTGCTCAAAAGAGCAAAGAAGTAAGACAAGTAATCAAAATAAGATTCTTACTATGATTCAAAGGTGGACAGGAAGTACCAAAATTAAGAAAAACGGTACTAGATAATAAGACAAATATCCAGGGTTTTAAAAAAAAAAGAGAGAGAAAAGATGTGTGATGCAATAAAAAAAAGTATTGCCCCAAAGAATGAAACCAGGATGCAAAGAGCTGGCTCACACATGCATATGGTACACTTCTTAGGTTGATTGCTGAATACTTGTTGAATTGCAGCTGAACGTGTGAACTGACTTGTATGAATACTATTGTGGTTGAGGTGAAGTGATTTGAAAGTTCCAGTCATGATGCTTGATTTGGGATCACATCATGCAAACGCATCATGCATGAATGAATTAGTTCTGGTCTGGGAACTGTCATTGCATAACAAAAACTGATCTACAATTGCCACTCAGCAAACAGAACTGGGAGGAATCGCACATGGGGCTTTCCAGCAGCTGTCTCTGGGGAGATGACTGGATAATAACGTGGCTTCTTTGATCTTTCAAGTGCTTGTGTTCAAGGAACCAATTACACCTCAGGGAGAATGTTGAGGAGTCTTTATTATTTCAGAAATCTGTCAGATTACAGAATATAAATGACTGTTCTAATTAGTATTGTATAGGGGTAGAATATCAGCAATTTTCTGTTCTGGCATGTGCCGTGTGTGTTAGGGGAGAATCCGTCTCTGTGCTTACAGTTTGGGTGAATTGCCTGATAGATGGTGACACAAACCTTTGTTACTCTCAGGTTTGACTATTGCAAGGTGTGGTATATGGAACTACCTTTGAAGTGTCTCTGGAAATTTCAGTTGGTTCACAATGCAGGGCAAGGATGTTAATAGGTGTTCATCCATTATGCCTATTTTACAGCTGGACTGCCTAATTCTTTCCAGGCATAATCCAAAATTATGATTAATTATTCCCTTCTATGGGCCCATGATGCTTATGGACATTCTTTTCCCATATTAATCTATCCACTCCCTAACATCTTTTGGGGAAACTCTTTTTGTTGCCTAATGGTAGCTGAGGCATGGCTGCTTGGAATGCAGAGAAAGCCTTCGCCATGGCTGTGCCTGGATTGTGGAAGTCCCTACTTCAGGAGAACAGTTTGACCCCTTTTCCCTAGCTTTTTGCTGGCTGGCCAAGACTTCAGCAAGAATATGATCTATGGGGTTGAAGGTTCTGTTATGGGTGCCCCACTGTTTTTTTTAAAAGATTGCTTTTACATGCTGCAGCTGTTGATTCTTGTCATTATGGATTTTTTTATTTGTGTAAATCTGTCTCTACATTAAGCAAAAAATGCACAAAAACCTCATCCTTACCATAGCTTTCTGCTTTCAGGTTCTTTGCGGTATTAGGATGGGCCCTTTATAGGGCAGACATGTGGTTTGAATTGAGAGAGCACCCTGGCATGTATGCAAAAGAGGCGTGGGGGGGGGTTCTTGTTTTTGTTGCTTAACTTGTGATGTACTATTTCCTCAGAGCTCCAAGGTAACCCAAGACGTACTTCTGAGTAGATGTAAGTTTGTGCTGTAAATCTGCAACTCTAGGCACACTTACTTGGGAGTAAGCCCTATCAAAGGCCATGGAACTTACTTCTTAGCAGACATAAGATCACACCAAGTCAATGCCCTTGGCACACTTACTTGGGAGTAAGCCCCATTGAACCTAAAGGGTTGCTCTTTGTGGGGTGGGGTATCAGATCTGCCTCCCTTTATTGCAGGGAGGCATTTTACCCTCTTCTCCCTCTGATCACAGACACAGAAAGTCCTTCCTCACAAGCCATTAAGGGTTTATTCCGGCTTATCTCTGATCTTTTTGAAAATGGAATAGTGTGTGTGTGTGTGTGTGTGTGTGTGTGTGTGTGTGAAGACTGCGGGAGACATCCTGGATGTTGATGATGTCATGTAAATGATGATTATGGTTTGATATAGGGCGGATCTACACACGAGGTTTTTGATGTTTTATAAGGGTTATGAAAACTCTTTGGGCCACATGACGCACTCCCTATAATGTTGTATATCTGAGGTTTTTTAAAACTCACTTCAGTTATATACAACGGTTTCACTTTTAATAAATCGTTTTAAGTAAAATAATGTGTCCTTCCTTACCGTTTGTGATTCATGGGGGCAGTGCTTCCTTTACTGGTGCCCAAATGCTTAGCAGTTGATTGGTGGGGAAGAAAGAGGAAGTGGACCAGTGAACTACAACACCCACAATTCTTAGCCCTATACTCGCTAGGGAATGATGGTGGAACTAAGAAGGAAGTGTGTAACTGAACTACAACCCCCACAATGACTTGCCCTAAACTCATTGAAAAACGAAAGAGGAAGAGATAGGGCAGAACAGCGTGTGACCGCACACACCGCTTTAAAGACGGAAGACTGTTCTCCTGTAACGTGAGTACTCAGTAATGTGGCCTAAGACGTTTTAGAACGCACCTATTTGGAACGTTTTAAAATACGATTTAAAACATTCCAAAGGACTGTGTGGATTCCCCCATATATATATATATATATATATATATATATATAATGATTTCATGGTTTAAATTTTTGTGAACCGCCCAGAGAGCTTCGGCTATAGGGCGGTATAAAAATATAATAAATAAATAAATAAATAAATGTAATCGATCCGCAAACTTCCATGAGTGGCCAGTCGCAAACATGCTATAAATCACCCATTTAGAGAATCCTTAAGATTGTATTGTGTTTTTTAAGGTGTTGGAAGCAGCAATGAGCATTGCAAATGCAATGAAAGGACAGGATATTATGAACATATACATACAATTAACAAGATTTTCTCCTTCTGTCTGCATCTTGCCAACAGCTGTAAGTATTGCTCCAAGAGCTAAGGAATCCATCATGGATACAATCACTTCTGGGAAATTAAAACTATTCCTCTCAAAGGCCTCCTCCACACGAGACGTTTAATGAGCCTTGAAGGCTCATTATAAATTTTACCTACACACGAGCGGAGCGCAAAACGGGCGTACAGGCGCGTTATCTCCCCGATAATGCGCATTTTCGAACGCGCGTTAAATAGCGACTTTTATTTTGCTCCGGCCGTTAAAGCGCATTTTCGCTGTGTGAACAAGCGATTATGCGCATTAACTACCTGTAAAGTGCTTTTTGGGCATCTTTTAATGCGCTTCGCCGCTTCTCGCCGCCTCCCGTGCAGAGGGATTAGGCGTAAATGCGCCTCCGCGAAAATGCGCATAATCCCCGAACCGGGCGCAAAAGCGCATCCTTGTGGAGGGGGCCAAAGTTATTGACAAGAGATTTGTGCAACAGCCATCTTGACACTGCAGGTTGGGAAGAATGGGAGACTGAAATAGTTAAAAACAACAACTGTCTATCACTCTTGGCCAAGAATAGCAGCCATACATTCTGTCTTCCCTGTGGGTGAGGCCCTTTCTACACCATGGGGTGTAAAGGGCCAGAGGGTAGGTGATCCTGGAAGTACCTGCTTCCGGGATCATTGTCTTCAGCCTACATCATGGGCGCCAAGTCCCGGGTTCCTCCCAGGCCATCACGCTGTCACAGGCACCATTTTGGGCCCCGAGGAGAATGCAGAAGTGCTCCTGCACTGAGATAGGTTTTTCTTTTTACAAACCCATGCACAATCGGGGGGGGGGGCTCCCCCCTGCCATCCTGGCGATGGCGAACTTGCTCCCCCCTCCCCTGAGCAGCCATGCGGTGCTGCTCCATGCCCATTTTTGCTGCTGCATTTACTCATTAACAAGTATTGTGTTTAACCCTCTTTCTTCAGAGCAGGAGGAGCAGCTGTCAGACAGCCCCCCACACGCAGACAGCGATCCTGATCTCAATCAGGACGCTGCTGCAGAGGAGGAGACAATTCCCAGCTCCTCTCTTCCAGCTGCGGAGGACCAAGGCTCTGTCAATCGTACAGAATCACCAACAGCTGTGACAGCTCCATTATCATCTGAGGAGGAGATGGAGCAAACTTTAAAAGACGTTAAGGAATGTAGGCGCTGGAAGCAGACAGAAACACGAGGCGTTCAATGTCGGTTGGAGAGATTATGAGCACAGCAAAGGCAGACCTCTGAGATGCTGGTTTGATGTCCCTTCGGAAGAAGATGCTCTTTCGTTGCCTATTGTTAAATTCAACTTTGGGCTTACTTTACTTTGCTTAATCTTGCCTTGAGACTACTTGGTAAAATTCTGTTTGATTATATGCCGTTTGTTTAGTCTAAATAAAAGGCTTGTTTTGGTTCACCCCTGGTGTAGTCTTTGACCGACGCAAACTAAAAGGGGAAGACTTTTCACAACAGCTTGAGTTTAACAATAGGCAATGAAAGAGCGCAGTGCGAGTGTCTGTGTGAAGGCTTCGTTAGGACAGCATTATGGAGCAAGCACTTGCTGATTTAACCCTGGAAAACCAGGTACTTTGTACTCAAGTAAATCAGCTGATGGCAGCCGTGACGGCGTTGCAGGCAGCACCCGGACCCCCCACCCCGTTCCTCGGAGGAAGTGCTCTATCAGCCTGCCCGAAAAGTTTGAGGGGGACAAAAGGTCGTTCACTGCTTTTCGAGCTCAGGTGGAACTGTATATATGTTTGAGGGCAGAGGACTTTCCTACTGACAAGCTGCGTGTTGGCTTTTTCATTAGTTTACTGTCGGGGGCGGCAGCAAAATGGGCTTTGGCACTCTTGCTAGCTGACAGCCCCTTGTTAACTGACTATCAAGGGTTTATGATGTTGATTGAAGCATTTTGGGGGGATTCCCTTCGGGAGAAAACAGCAACTCGAGCAATTTGGTGCCTGCGCCAAGGCGGGGATTCAGTGGCAATTTATGTGACAAATTTTCAACTAATTATTCAGGACTTGCGGTGGAACGATGCAGCCTACAGGGCTTAGTTTCTGGAAGGTCTAAATGCTGATATTCTGGATGAGCTGGCGCGCTCGCCGCCTCCGGCTTCATTAGCAGATCTCGCGGCCTCCTGCTTCTGCATTGATAGCCATTCGGAGGGGTGCAAAGATGCTAGGCGGGCAGTCGTTAACCATGCCCTGCCATTGCTGGTGACTTCACAGGAGGGTCCTCTCTCGCGACGCCCTTTGCCGGAGCTAAATGAGAAAGTGCCGATGCAACTGGGGGCTGCATGGCCATGCCTTTCTTCAGTGGAAAGGGACCGCAGATGGCGTCAGGGTCTGTGTTTCAAATATGGACAGTTGGGACATTATGTTAAATCATGCTGCGCCCTGGCTGGATGACGACAACACCTCCTTTCCAGTCTTCTGCTCCTTGGGCATGACTAGGCGGGCCCGCAAGTCTTCTGGGAGTGTCTAGTCTGGAGGGCCTGATTACAACAGGGGTGAGTCTTTTGCACTCCCTGACCTCACCTCACCTAGTCTTGACTGTACGCTTGCAAACTTCCGTGGGGGCAGTTGGTGATTTTTTTGCTTTAGTAGATTCTGGGGCTACAATCAGTTTCATGGATGTGGACTTTGCTAAATGCCATCGGGTTGCGGTAGAGCCCCTCCCACACCCTTTATACGTAGAGATGATTGATGGCCGCCTTCTGGTGGAAGGGGTGGCGAAAATGCCATGTTTCTCACTAGTCCTTGGCATGTCCTGGTTAGCTCAGCACTATCCCCATGTCTCGTGGGCGCTACGTCAAGTTTCGTTCCTCTCACCCTATTGTCTTCAACATTGTCTTGCTGTCACCGCTGCTCCTCTTGTCCAGATGGAGCTGTGGCTGGCTCCAGAGACCCCCGCTGTTGCTCAACTCCGTTCTTTGTCCCTGGCTGTTCTTCCTCCAAAATATGAAGCTTTTAAGGATGTGTTTGATGAGATAGAGGCAGATCAGTTGCCGCCCCATCACCCCTACGATTGTTCCATTAATCTTGTCCCAGGGGCCCCCATTCCTGTAGGGAGGTTGTATCCAATGTTGGGCCCAGAATTAGAAGCACTACGGGAATTCCTTGACATAAATTTGAGGCGTGACTTTATCCGTCCATCGTCCTCCCCTGCAGGGGCGGCGTCCTTTTTTATCAAAAAGCGCTCTGGGCCGAGATGTCTTGTGCATGATTACAGATTTATTAACAAAATCACAGTATGGGATAAGTACCCCCTTCCTCTAATCCCCAAGATGTTAGAGCATTTAAGTAAGGCGACTGTGTTTACCAAATTGGATCTAAGAGGGGCCTATAATTTGGTTCGCATTCATGAGGGGGATGAATGGAAAAGCACGTTCTTGACACTCTATGGTTCTTTTGAGTATTTGGTGATGAGTTACTGCCTGGTAAATGATCCAGCCATGTTCTGCCGGCTCATGAATAATATTTTTCAAGATTATTTAGATACATTTTTGATTATTTACTTAGATGATTTTCTTATTTTTTCTCGGAATGTACAAGAGCATCAGGCCCACGTGGAAGCCGTACTCCGACGCCTTCAGGAGCATAGGCTATTTGCTAAGTTGGTGAAATGTGCATTTGATTTAACGACATTGGATTTTTTAGGATATCGCATCTCCACGCAAGGGCTTAAAATGGATCCTGCGAAGGTGCAGGCTGTATTATCCTGACAGGCGCCAAACTCCCGGAAGGACTTACAAAGGTTCCTGGGGTTTGCTAATTTCTATAGGAGGTTTCTGCCCCATTTCTCTAGACTTACAGCCCCCCTTTCCAACCTGCTCAAAGGCCAATGCTCGGGGGTTCGGTGGTCCCCGGTGGCACAGGCAGCTTTTGTCCGGCTGAAACAGTTGTTCAGTTCCGAACCCCTCCTTCGTCATCCTGATCCACTGAAACCATTTGTGGTCCAGACAGATGCGTCTGATGTGGCGCTGGGGGTGATCCACTTGCAGCCTGCCAGGGTGGGAGGGGAGTTAAGGCCCTGTGTGTATCACTCCCGCAAGTTAACTTGTTCTGAAAGGAACTACACCATTTGGGAGAAGGAGCTCCTGGCTATAAAGGCAGCGTTAGAAACCTGGAGGCACCTGTTAGAAGGGTTGATTTACCCTGTAGAAGTTTGGATGGATCACTGTAATTTAGAACATTTGTTGACAGCTCAAGCGCTGAACCAGAGGCAAATCCGCTGGTCTAATTCTTTTTTGTGTTTTGCTTTAACGATCCGTCATGTCCGGACCTCGGACAATCAACAAGCGGATGCGCTTTCTCGCAAACCTGAATTCCTTACGCCTGATGGGGAGAACCTGGTGCCCCCTCCTCTCCTCCCTCTACAAACTTTGGTGGTGGCGGGGGATTTCCTGTCGTGGGAGGCTGAACTCAGATGTGCTCAGGCACAGGATGCTTTTGTTCAACGCACAATAGCTAACTTAGGACTACAAGAAGTGTTGCCTTCGACCTCCTCCTTTTCGTTGCCGGGGGGGGGTGTGTTGTGTTACTGGCGAAGGTTTTATGTCCCTTCTACAGCTTTACGAGGAAAGGTGCTGCGTCAGTGTCATGACTGTCCCACGGCTGGGCACTTTGGCGTGAATAAAACAGTTGAGACTATAGCGAGAGACTTTTGGTGGCCGTGACTCCTGGTGTCTGTTACATTGTATGTGATGTCCTATGATACCTGTCAACAAGCGAAGTCAGTGCCTGGCAAACCCGTGGGTTTGTTACAGCAGTTGCCCATGCCTTTGGGGCCCTGGAAGTTACTCTCCCTCGATTTTGTGACCGATTTACCATGCTCCTGTGGTTACACCTCCATCCTGGTGGTCGTGGATTTGTTTTCAAAGATGGCGCATTTTGTGCCTTGCGGTGGCCTGCCCTCAGCTAAAGAGACTGCAGCACTGTTTCTGACGCATGTTTTTCGTTTGCATGGTTGGCCAGAGGGATTGGTCTCAGATCGGGGTGCTCAATTCACGGCACGATTTTGGAAGACATTACTCTCCTTACTACGTGTCGAACTCCGTCTGTCTTTGGCACGTCATCCTCAAACCGATGGCCAGATGGAGTACACGAACACAACACTGGAACAATACCTTCGTTTCTATGTTAATTATCAACAGGACGATTGTGTGGAGCTACTACCTCTAGCAGAGTTTGCATATAACAACTCCGCTCATGCTTCCACCCAGCAGACCTCGTTTTTTGTTAATTATGGATTTCATCCTAGGACTTTTCCGTCCTCCGTAGATGTGGCTAGGGTGCCAGCAGTTCAGGACTTTTTGAACGAGTTGCACTCCATGCATCACATTCTTCGGGACCAGATTGAGCATGCTAAACAGGCATACAAAATGACAGCAGACAGTCACAGGACGCACGGCCCCCTTTTATCTGTGGGGGATTGGGTTTGGTTGTCCACATGACACTTTCCTGTGAAGGGGTTGAGCAAAAAACTGTTGGCCCGTCGGACGAGTCCCTTTCAGATTACAGCCCAGATTAATCCTGTGGCATTCAGACTGGCCCTTCCTCCATCCCTCAAAATCCACCTGGTGTTTCACCGGTCGTTGCTTTCTCCGGTGAGGTCCGGAGATCCCCATCGCTCCTCTGTGGACCCCCCACCCCCTGTGTTGGTTGATGGGGAAGAGGAATTTGAGGTCGCTCATATTCTCGATTCCCGCCTGTTTCGGGGGAGGGCGCAATACTTAGTACATTGGAAGGGGTATGGCCCTGAGGAGTGTTCTTGGGAACCTATAGACCAAGTGCACGCCCCGTTGCTGACCCTGGAGTTTCATCGCCGGTATCCTCACAAACCAGGACCTGTGACACACTGTCATATTTTTGGGGGGAGACGTGTTGAAGGGGGGGATGGTGTTGTGTTTAACCCTCTTTCTTCTGAGCAGGAGGAGCAGCTGTCAGAAAACCCCGCACAAGCAGACAGCGATCCTGATCTCAATCAGGACGCTGCTGCAGAGGAGGAGACAATTCCCAGCTCCTCTCTTCCAACTGTGGAGGATCAAGGCTCTGTCGATTGTACAGAACCACCAGCATCTGTGACAGCTCCATTATCGTCCAAGGTGGAGATGGAGCAAACTTTAAAAGTCACTAAGGAGTGTAGGCGCTGGAAGCAGATGAAAACATTAGGTGTTCAACGTCGGTTGGAAAGATTATGAGCACAGCAAAGGCAGACCTCTGATACGCTGGTTTGATGTCCCCTCAGAAGAAGACGCTCTTTCGTTGCCTATTGTTAAATTCAACTTTGGGTTTACTTTAGTTTTCTTAACCTTGCCTTGAGGCTACTTGGTAAAATTCTGTTTGATTATATGCCATTTGGCTGTACTTTGTTTAGCCTAAATAAAAGGCTTGTTTTGGTTCACCCCTGGTGTAGTCTTTGACCAACGCAAACTAAAAGGGGAAGACTTTTCACAACAGTAAGCACAGCAGCACCCGGGATGAGCAGCCACATCTTCCATGGTCCCAAGAACTTCCCGGGACCATGGAAGATTCTGGATTTTCCAGGGTTCCCTTATCCCTGGAAAATCCTGTGGCCACCCTCTCTGCCCCCAGGAGTCCCTGTGTGTCATTTGGATGCACAGGGACCAGCCAGGGGCCATTCTAGGTGAAATGCCTGGTGTAGAAATGGCCTGAGTTGACCTTACCCCACTCAAGTTGCAAGGTACCTCAAAGCTTAATTAGTGCTAGGGCTCATCGGGTTTGTCCCTAGAATTTATTTATATTTCTATCTTTAAAATGTAAGCCATTTGAGGTATGCATGGATGCAAGGATGTGCCATACAACAATCATGGCTATTATTGTGGTGGTCAAAGCAGTAGCAAGCAACAGCTCTCCACCAGGAATGGCACCACATCAATCATAACAGCACTGGAGACTGTTGCATGACATAGGCCCTTGGTATGCCTATAGCCTGTGAATTTGTGGACTGAGTTCTTAATATATTTCAAAGAAGCCATGCAAAGTATTATTATTATTATTATTATTATTATTATTATTATGGTTATTATTATCATCATTACCATCAACATCCAAAATAATAACAGAAAATATGCATCTGTCTTCCATCACTGCCATAGTGCCAAGAATGTGAAACTAGATAACTGAAACTTGGGATGCTAAACTAAAAGGACCCTTGGGGTGTGCATATCTGGGTTGTTTTGTTTTTAAAATGCATTAATTAATTTAAATTAATTCAAATGAGATGAAAGTGTCCATGTGGTTGAAGCTGCAGTACATCTTGAGTTCCATCTCGTTCAATTTAGTTTAAAATGGAATTAGAGATAAATAAAAACACACAGCATAATCTGAAGTATATTAAATTGGAAGTAAATCCCACAAAGTTGAATGGGGCTCACTTGCCAGTAAGTGTGCATAGGATTGCAGCCCATGTAGTTTGAAGCTATAAAAAAATCATATTTGTTTTGGGACCAATGTGTTGAAGAAAGGTCTTCATTTTTGAAATCTTTTAAAAAAGTACAATAACATTAGAATATATGTGTAATATATATTTTCCTACTAGAAATTATCCATCTTTGTGGCCATGACTTGTTTCATTAGTAATTAAATACATACTTGCCTAAATTATTTTCCTTCAGGTATGTGTCCTCAACTGCTTTTAGCATTTTTATAGTGTGTGTGCATGTTTGTGTACGTTAAAAAAAACTTTGAGAGGGAAAAAAACAGAACTATCATGGAGGGAATTCTATAAACTTATAATTATATCCATATGCACAATGAAAGTTTCTAGCACCTCAGGCATATCTATTTTCTTTTGAATTGGTGAACAGAAATTGATCCAAGGTGGAGAATTTGTAATCATTTATGATTGATGGAGCAAAGATAATGGTGTGTCACGTATACATTTTCTGTGAACAAATATGCTTTCATTTACATGCAACAAAACCCCATAGGACCAGAATAAATAGCTTCAAAATTAGCTCAAATGTTGAACTTTTTAAAAATAATAATAATAAAGTATTTTAAAAAGATTGAATTTCCATGCAGACTTAATGAAAGAAAAATGTTTAAAATATCCACCAGAAATTATAAATATAGGAACAGGCCACTTCACAACAATTAAAACCATAAAATACAACATCATAAATATAATATAGACATCAAAAGTGTAAAAGAAAAACTGGTAGCAATGCAAAGATTTAAAATATGATAAGAGATTTAAAACAACAGAAATTAAAAGATTGGGAAAATACGGAGGCCTTCACCTGGTGCCAAAAAAGAGCACAACATCAGCACTAGGCAAGCCTCCCTGACAGGCTCATTCCACAATGGGATGGTAGGGACAACAGAAAAGGCCCTCTTCTTAATAGTCACCGACCTCATTTCCTTTGGTGGGGTCTTCCAAAGAAGAACCACTAAAGACAATCTTAGGATCAGGGCACGGATTGGGCTTTCAATGTTAATACCAGCACTTTGAATTAGGCCCAGATGCAGATGGAAAGTACTGTCTTAATATGATCACATTGACCAGTTCCTGTTAACAATCTCATTCCCCTATTTTGGACCAGCTGGAGTTTTTGGACCATTTTTAAAGGCACCAGAAGTGCATTGCAACAGTCCAGATGAGAGGTTACCAGGGCATGGACAATTGTAGCTAGGCTATTTCTATACACACACACACACACACACACACACACACAATTTTTATGGAGTTTTCATAATAAAATACAGTGAAAAAACCAACAAACAAAACAACAGCAACAAAACCCTACAAACAAACCCAAAACATTCCCTCCCTGTTCCCTCCCCATGCTTGGTTTGTTTCAGAATGTTTCCTATTCTCTATTCCCTGGTGGTATATCAATTGCATATTCATGAGTCGCATAAATTTCTGTAAGCTTCTGCCATAGTTATTCTATTTGGTTATTTTCTCATATATATGTATTTTACCAGTTCTTTTCTTTATTCCTCTATGAACTCTTAACTTCTGTGTCAGCTTTTCGTTTATTGCTATGTTCCAAAGGTTTTTTTCCACATAGTTATTGTCAACATCCGAGTGTCTTCCAGTTACTTGCCATCAATTGCTTTGCAGCTGTTAACAAAAAACCAACTAATACTTTTTCTTTTATCTTTCTATTTTCTTTAACATACATATTCAACAGAGCTAGCTCTGGTGTTTTACAATTCTCTTGATCAGTTATTTTTTCTATTTCTTGAAAAATCTCATCCCAAAACTTCCTAACCTTTCTACATTCTCACCAGATATGAATTTGGGTTCCATTACCTTCACATCCTTTCCAGCACAATGGTGACAGATTCCTATTATTTTTTTGTCAATCTCACAGGTGTCAGATACCGCTTCTGAACTATTTTAATGCCCCTTCTTTTATTCTTGTGGATATTGTTTGGAAGGGAAATTTCTCAAAATTGTCTCCCCATTCTTCATCCTCAATCCCCTCTTCAATGTCTCTTTCCCATATCTGTTTTATTGTCAAGTTCCCATTAATTTCTTGCTTTATTAAAGTTCTGTATATCTGTGTTATTGTACCCTTGTCTCCTGCTTTGTAACTGTCCACAAATTTTCCCCATTCTGTTAAATCCCTTGTGCTTTGCCTTGTTATCATTCTATTTCTTCTAAATTTACTGATTTGCATCCATGCTATCCATACCATTCCTGTGTTTTGTGTTCGCTTGTTCCATATTTCCTGTGTTATGGGATGTTGCTGTTCATAAAAATTTCTCACTTGTATCAGTCCTGGTTTCAGCTGTATATTGATCTTTACTATCTTCTGAATTCAAGAATGTATTTGTATCCAAAAGTTTTTAGCTTTTTTACACGTCCACCATATATGATAAAATATTCCTTCTTGTTTTTCACATTTCCAGCAATTTCCTGAGACACCGTTATACATTTTAGATAATTTCGAAGGAGACATATACCATCTATACATCATTTTATTAAAAAATTCTTTAAGACTAGTTCATAGCTTAAATTTTAGACCTTTTAACCACATATATTCCCATTGTTCCATTAATATATTATATCCAAAATTTTGACTCCATTTTATCATACAATCCTTTACTTGCTCTTCTTCTGTCTCATATTTCAATAACAATTTATAAATTTTTGCAATAACATGTTCATCATTCGTACACAATACCCTTTTAAATTCTGACTTTGTTCAAAATCCCAAGTTTTCTTATCTACTTTAAACCTTTCAGACATTTGTAAATATGCAAACCATTGACATACATAGCCTTCGTTCTGCAACTGATCTCTTGACTTTAGTTTGTATTCACCTTGCTTTAGTTCTAATATATCTCTATATGTCAACCAATTGTCCCTAATTTTAATTTATCTTCTATAATGTGCCTCCTGTGCTGATATCCACAGAGGTATTTTTGGACAGAACCTAAGTTTATATCTATTCCATATTCTCAAGATGGCACGTCGTACATAGTGGTTATTAAATTTTACATTGATACCACAAATATCCATGCCATCCGTATCTCAACTCATGTCCTTCTAGGTTACAAGATGCAAAGGAAAGAGGAGGTCTAAGTTTACCAGACTTAAAACTGTATTTTTCTGCCTGTTGTCTGGTATGGATGAAAGAGTGGATTTTGTTTGTATCAGTCCTATATCTTTCAGCTTATTTTTAGCTACTGATTTCCCTTTTATATCAAATTCCAGATGTGTTTAGATTGGTGTTAATGATGAAATCCCTGGCATTAATTTCTCTTTTTTAAAAATACCATACTTTACTCATTAATCATTTTATATATTTTCTAGCATAGAATGTATTCTGTATTTCTTCTTTTAATCCCATCAGTTTCCTTTTTATTTCTACCCATTGTGTACTCACCCCTTCCTTTATTATTGTTAATAGATGTCTTAATTGATACATATCAGAATATGTTTTTAAGTGTGGTATACTCCATCCTTCTTCTTGCACAGATCTGTATCTAAAGGCTTTTGCTGTTTGTGGTCTTTTGCTTTTAAAAATATTCTTTTCTATCCTGTTTTGCCATGTTCTAAACCTTTTGATTGGGATTTCCTGGTAATATATTAAATAAATAAGTAAATTTTGGTAATAACATCATCTTTATAGTCATAATCCGATCTGAAAGTGATAGTTGTATTCTCTCCCATCTGGCTATATATTTTTTTAGTTCATTCCACAGTTTTCCATAATTTAGTTTCAATACATTTTTCTGCTTTTTAGGGATCTGTCATGAGGCAGTCTGAAGAATCTTCCTCTGAGGAGGAAGAAGTGGCAGAGACTGCAGACTCGCCCATTCCCCAGGATTTACCGGAGGCGGAGGAACAGCAGGGAGGTTCCTCTGAAGAGCCCCAGGAAAGTCACCCTCTTCCACCCCCTGTCTCCAACGAGGAAGATTCTGGTCCTGAAGGGGTTTGTCCGGTAACTCCCCAACAAAGGCGGAGGCTCAAGCGTGCGGACGAAGCGCGTCCCACAAGACGCAGCATGAGATTGCAAAAAACAGAGCACAGCTGATGCAGGCCTTAAATGAGATTGCAAAGGAATGTGGAACAGCTGTGGAAAAGGGGTGAGGACAGGCTCAGGTGAATATAAAAGGGGAAAACAGAAAGCAAGGTTTTCGTTGGGAACAACTGACGTATTTGGCTCCTGACACTCCCGCATACTTCTGGCTTGCAACCTGTGGACTGAACAACTGGCGTGACTGTTGACCCTGGACCCTGGACTCCGCTCATATCTGGTTTGACCATCGGCTTCGACATTTGGACTAACTGAATCTCTGACGTGACCTTGCTTTGGTAAATGGACCTTGTGGACTTCTTAAAGTGATTTTGAGATCCTGAAACGGAGCTGTGGACTGCTCTGCCTCTCAGTGTAAGTTCGGCACTTGACTCAGACCAGGGGGTTAATCTCTGGAGTATAAATAAAAACCTTCAAACGAATAAATTCTGGCGTCCGTCCCGGACATTCTTTGATAAGGGGTTTGGCTAAAGTCCCAGACTAAAAACTGTTGTAATACGACAATTTGTTCCCAACCTTAAAAGGAAAAACATTTTTTTTTCTTCAACAAGGATGGAAGCAGCGTTAGCCCAGGAAAATCAGGCGCTCAGGTAGCAGGTGGCTCAACTGACTGAGGCCATGAAAGCATTTCAGACTCAATTAAATCAGCTCACTGGCCAGCCACAACAACCTTCCCTGCCTCTCATGCCTGTAGCAGCTCCGGAGAAATTTGATGGCTCCCCAGATAAGTTTGCAACGTTTCTGGCTCAATGTGAGTTGTATATGCAGCTGCGTTCTGAGGATTTCCCCATGGAGCAGATGCAGGTGGGATTTTTGATAAGTTTGCTCGCTGGGTCTGCTGCAAAATGGGCGACGCCTTATCTACTGGACCACAGCCTGCTTCTGCTCAACTATGCCAATTTTGTGACTGAGTTCCAGGCTGCATATGAGGATCCTCAAAAGGCTGCTACTGCCAACAGGAAAATATGGCGCCTTCGGCAAGGAAAAGACCCTGTGTCCGTGTATGCCAGCTCTTTCCGGTTGCTGGCTCAAGACCTGAAATGGAATGAGGCTGCGCAGATGGTCCAGTTCCAGGAAGGATTGGCAGATGAGATTTTGGATGAGCTGGCGAGAGTGGAACAGCCAAAATCCCTGAAGGATTTGATTCAGCTCTGCCTACGGATCGATGGAAGATTAGAGAATCGCAGGTCGGCACGACATGCAGGCCCTGCCAGGGGGGGCATAACCGCTACTTTTGGCCAATCTACTCCAGGTTTTCAGGATGGGAGGCCCCAGGAGAGTTCCATGCCTACGGGGGAAGAGCCAATGCAGTTGGGCGGGGTTAGACCTCGCTTGACAGCACAGGAAAAAGACCGTAGACGGCAAGGGGGATTGTGCCTGTATTGTGGGAAGGCAGGGCATTTTGCCGCCACCTGCCTTGCCAAACGACCTCGCCCTGCGGTGTCGGGAAACGGACAGCCCCAGTCATAAATGGAGTCGTAGGACTGGGAGGGGAATCCTGTGTTATACCCAAGTCTCCCACCAGAGTTGCTTGCCATCCCCTAACCGTGACAGTGACGTTGCAATGGGCAGGGCGTAACCCCATCCAAACTACTGCCATGATTGATTCAGGAGCTTCTAGTACCTTTATGGACTTGACCTTCGCTAGGAAATATGGGGTACGATCGAATCCTTTGGCTTCTCCCCTGGCCATTGAAACGATCGATGGGAGGCCTTTGGTCTCAGGACTGGTGACACATGAGACCGAGCCCATGACTGTAGAAATCCAGGGCCACATGGAATCCCTCTAATTTCTGCAGGTGGCCATTCCTCACTTCCCCATTGTACTGGGGATGACCTGGCTGAGTCTCCATGACCCCCGCATCACATGGCCTCGGGGGAAGTGTTTTTTCCTCAGAGTATTGTAGATCACATTGTTGGCCTGAAAGAGTAAATGCCGCCGTACCGCATCTCCAAGACTCCAGTCCAGTCTTACTCCCTGCCAAGTATTACGAATTTCAAGATGTCTTCGATAAGGGAGAGGTGGATCAGTTGCCACCCCACAGGCCATATGATTGTGCCATCGACCTGCTTCCAGGGTCGAGGGTCCCGGTAGGGCACATTTATACATTGTCTGAACCTGAGCTGGCAGCCTTGCAGGACTTCTTAGAAAAAAATTTAAAACGTGGATTCATTCGGCCCTCCACGTCACCTGCTGCAGCGCCAGTGCTTTTTGTAAAAAAGAAATGTGGGGAATTGCGTCTGTGCAACGATTACCGGGCCCTGAACCAAGTCACCCGTCGCAACTGCTATCCCTTACCTCTCATCCCGGAACTACTGGAGCGCCTCCGAAGTGCGGTCATATACACCAAGCTAGATCTGCGAGGAGCTTATAATTTGGTGCACATCAAGGCAGGGGATGAGTGGAAAATGGCGTTCTGGACTCGATACGGCCATTTTGAATACACGGTAATGCCTTTCGGGCTTTCAAACGCTCCCGCTGTGTTCCAGCACTTCATGAACGACATTTTTAGAGACTATCTAGATCACTTTGTCATCATTTACCTGGACGACATTCTGATTTACTCATCCACACGACAGGCGCATGAATCTCATGTGCGAGCAGTACTGCATCGGCTACGGGAACATCATCTGTATGCCAAACTAGAGAAGTGCGCTTTCGACCTGGAGACCGTGGAATTCCTGGGACATTGGATATCCCCCAAAGGCGTGAGCATGGATTCGGCGAAAGTGGCAGCAGTGGTCTCATGGCAGGCCCCAAGGACCGTGAAAGAGGTGCAACGTTTTTTGGGCTTCGCCAACTACTATCACCGCTTCATCCCAAACTTTGCTCAGATTACTGCACCCCTGACTGACTTACTACGTTCACGCAAAACATTTCAGTGGGGATCTGCGGTGCAGCACGCCTTTCAAAAATTGAAAGAACAGTTCATATCGGAACCCATTCTGCAACATCCTGATCCACAGACTCCTTTTGTGGTCGAGACTGATGCCTCAGATGTGGCCATTGGGGCAGTGTTGCTTCAGCCCATTGCTGATGGGGGATTCTCGTTACCCTGTGCCTTTTACTCCCGCAAGCTCAACTCCGCTGAACGTAGCTACACTATTTGGGAGAAAGAGCTACTGGCGATCAAAGCTGCTTTTGAGACTTGGCGACATCTGTTGGAAGGGGCCTGTCATCCCATAGTGGTTCGCACCGACCATCGGAATCTGGAATTCCTACAGACCGCTCAGAAGCTCAATCAGCGACAAATCCGGTGGGCCTTGTTTTTCTCTCGCTTCCATTTTATTGTGACGTATATTCCTCGTTCTCAGAACCGGCAGGCAGATGCACTCTCTCGGAAGCTGGAATATGCTTCTCCTCAGGTGGAGGAGTCCAGCTCGACGGTTCTACACCCTGAGAATTTTGTGGCAGCGCGGATGGTACCCAACCAGTGGGCCCAGCTATGACAGCAACAGGGCCAAGATTCATTTGCATGGGCTCGGCTACAGGAGCTTGCAGAGTCTGGGGGAACCGGGTCTTCTCCTTTTTCCATGGAGGATGGTGTTCTCTACCACCATAACCGTCTTTATGTACCCCCAGGGTCTGTTCGCATGGAGATACTCCAACAATGCCATGATAGCCGGCCGGCGGGACATTTTGGGCTGTACAAAACATTGCATCTGGTGACACGTGAGTTCTAGTGGTCCAGGGTTCATGCGGATGTAGAACATTATGTAGGGTCTTGTACAACTTGCCGCAGAGCGAAAAACTCTGCAGGGAAGCCCGCAGGGCTCTTGCATCCTTTGCCCACACCTTCTGGTCCCTGGAAAGTCATCTCGATGGACTTTATCACAGACCCCCCTCCTTCAAGCGGATGCACTTCGATACTGGTCATGGTGGATTTGTTTTCCAAAATGAGCCATTTCATACCATGCTTGGGAAACCCCTCAGCAAAAGAGACTGCTGATCTTTTCCTTCAGCATATCTTCCGGTTGCATGGGCTGCCTGAGGGTATAGTCTCGGACCATGGATCTCAGTTTACTTCACAGTTTTGGCACAATCTGTTCCGGCTTTTGGAAGTCAAAATCCATCTCTCTACAGCATACCACCGTCAGTCCGATGGCCAGACGGAGCGAACAAATGCGACGTTGGAGCAATACCTCCGCTGTTATGTGAACTTTCAACAGGATAACTGGGGGGACTTGTTGGCTCAGGCTGAGTTTGCTTATAATAACTCTGTTCATTCTTCCATGCAACAGACACCCTTCTTTGCCAATTATGGTTACCACCCTCAATTTTTTCCATATCCAACGATCTCCTCTCCTAGCCCTGCCGCAGATCACTTGTCTCAGGAACTTCAGGCCATACATTCCATTCTCAAGGAGCAGTTAGACCTGGCTAAACAAGCTTATAAATCGGATGCGGACATCAAACGACAGCCAGGCCCCGGGTTGAAAGTTGGAGATCAAGTGTGGCTGTCAATCAAACATCTCCCAGCATCGCAACCCTGCCGGAAATTGGCTGCCCGCTTTGTAGGGCCTTTCCGGATCACAGCGCAGATCAATCCAGTGGCCTTTCGCTTGCAGCTCCCTCCGTCATGGTGTATCCACCCCGTGTTTCACCGATCACTTTTAGCTCCGGTGCAGCCGACACATCCTCTTCGTCCCAAGGTTTTACCCCCTCCACCTCCGGTATTAGTGAATGAGGAAGAGGAGTACGAGGTGGCAGATATCCTAGACTCCCGGGTTCATCGAGGACGCCTGCAGTATCTGGTGGACTGGCTGGGTTACGGGCCTGAGGAGCGGGCCTGGGAAGATGCCTCTCATGTCCATGCTCCAGTTTTGGTTCGCCGCTTCCATCGTCGGTTTCCCGGGAAGCCGAAACCCGGCGGTCCCTCGAGAGGGGCGCCTGGGGAGGGGAATAATGTCATGAGGCAGTCTGAAGAATCTTCCTCTGAGGAGGAAGAAGTGGCAGAGACTGCAGACTCGCCCATTCCCCAGGATTTACCGGAGGCGGAGGAACAGCAGGGAGGTTCCTCTGAAGAGCCCCAGGAAAGTCACCCTCTTCCACCCCCTGTCTCCAACGAGGAAGATTCTGGTCCTGAAGGGGTTTGTCCGGTAACTCCCCAACAAAGGCGGAGGCTCAAGCGTGCGGACGAAATGCGTCCCACAAGACGCAGCATGAGATTGCAAAAAACAGAGCACAGCTGATGCAAGCCTTAAATGAGATTGCAAAGGAATGTGGAACAGCTGTGGAAAAGGGGCAAGGACAGGCTCAGGTGAATATAAAAGGGGAAAACAGAAAGCAAGGTTTTCGTTGGGAACAACCGACGTATTTGGCTCCTGACACTCCCGCATACTTCTGGCTTGCAACCTGTGGACTGAACAACTGGCGTGACTGTTGACCCTGCACCCTGGACTCCGCTCATATCTGGTTTGACCTTCGGCTTCGACATTTGGACTGACTGAATCTCTGACGTGACCTTGCTTTGGTAAATGGACCTTGTGGACTTCTTAAAGTGATTTTGAGATCCTGAAACGGAGCTGTGGACTGCTCTGCCTCTCAGTGTAAGTTCGGCATTTGACTCAGACCAGGGGGTTAATCTCTGGAGTATAAATAAAAACCTTCAAACGAATAAGTTCTGGTGTCCGTCCCAGACATTCTTTGATAAGGGGTTTGGCTAAAGTCCCAGACTAAAAACTGTTGTAATATGACAGGATCTGGATTCCTAGTTATCTAAATGCTTTTGTTACTAGGAGAATACCTGTCATTTTTGAGATTTCCAATTGTTCTTGAGATCCTGTGTTCAAACACATCAAACCAGCTTTCTTTATATTTACCTTAAGTCCTGCTACCTGTTGGAATTCCGCTCATTCCCTTATCAATTCTTTTATTCACTTTTTTGAATTTTGTAATGTCAATAAAATGTCATCTGCATATAAATTTAATTTAAATTCTCTCCCGCCCACATGTATCCCTCTAATATCTGTATTTGTTCTGACTCTGTCAGCAAGAAACTCAATCGCCATTGTAAATAAAAGTGATGATAGAGGGCTTCCCTGCCTTGTTCCTGAATTAAGTCTTATTTCCCTTGTTCCTAATCTAGTGTATCTTATTTTGGCTGTTGTTTGTACATATTTTGCCTCTATTATATGTTTAAACTTACTTCCCAGATTGTATATAGTTGGCAAATTGAATATAAATTTTGGGTTTACTGTATCAAACACCTTATATAAGTCCAGTGTCATAATTGCCATGGGAAACTTTCTTGACTTGCACATATTAATCATGCCAAATATTTTCCTGATCGGTTCTGCAATGAATCTAATTTTTAAAAACCCATACTGGTCCTTTATTTGGTTTAGGTATCAATGTTATTATGGTCTGTGTCCATGTTTTGGGGAGGGGCTCTCCTTCTTGTATTTCATGAAATAATTTCTTCAGTTGTGGCACTAATTCATCCATAAATACTTTATAGAATGCAGACATAAACCCTTCTTGACCCGGTGATTTATTATTTTTTAAATCTCTTATAGCCTCTTTTATTTCATTTTCTTCTATCTCAGCTTCTAAGTACTGTTTCTGTTCTTCCTTTGGTGGTGGTATTTTAGCTTAGCCCTGATATTCCTTAATCTGATTTATTTCCATCTCTTTTCCTTCATAAAGATCTTGAAAATATTCTTGCAATATTTCTCCCATTTCCTTTTGGTCATGTGTTTTAGATCCCTCTTTCGTATTCAAGGCCCAGAGTTTGTTCCTAATTCTTTTATTTTGAACTCTATTTGCTGACAGCTTTGAACTTTTCCTAGTAAAGTCATAATACCTTTGCTTCACATATAGCATATCTGCCATTATTTTATTTATTTCTAAAGCATCCTTTTCTTTCCTCAGTTTTTCCATTTCTTTCCTAATTCTTATCTGTCCTGTATTTTTATACTGCTCTGTTAATCTGTTAATTTCTTGATCCAACTTTTCTTTCCCTTCTTTATTCTTTTTCTTGATTATATTTAATTGTTTTATACATGCTATACACTGATGCCAGTGTTATAGAATCATAGAATCATAGAATAGTAGAGTTGGAAGGGACCTATAAGGCCATCAAGTCCAACCCCCTGCTCAATGCAGGAATCTACCTTAAAGCATCCCTGACAGATGGTTGTCCAGCTGCCTCTTGAATGCCTCAAATGTAGGAGAGCCCACCACCTCCCTAGGTCATTGGTTCCATTGTCGTTTTTCCTGATGTCCAGCCAGAATCTGGCTTCCTGTAACTTGAGCCCATTACTCCATTTCCTGAATCCTGGGTTGATCGAGAAGAGATCCTGGCCCTCTTCTGTGTGACAACCTTTCAAGTATTTGAAGAGCCAGACCTATCACTGTGTCAAGTTTCTAACTTGTCTGGAAGTGCGTAAACATTTCCAGACATATGTGATGCACACATACTTTCCACTTTATAAGCAGAGATATAAGTTCATCTATTAAATATTGCTTAGATATTTTTATGTAAATATTGCTTAGATGTTTTTTAAAATATTTACCAGTATATAAATCTACTAAATAAAAATAAATAAATTAGCATTGAGACAAAACTGATGGATGTAGGATATACATTCAAATGCACCAAGGGTAATAACATCTTCAGACCATTGAATGATAGGTGCTGAGTGCTTATCTTTCCAAGCTTGAAGTATGAGCCTCTTTGCAATTGTAAGGGCACTCGAAGTTCACTTTTGCTATTCATTACAGGAATATAATTTTAAACCACATGAACATCTGCAATCATTACATATTTTTTAAAAACAAAATTGATACATTTAATGACTTCCAATGAGAAAGAAGCCACCACAGGGTATGCCCACCTATATGCTTCAAGAAGGCATTGTACACATTACATCACCAGCATCTGACAGCGCTAGCCAACTTCTTCTTAACAATCCACTGTGGCTTCCAATATAGACAAAACATCATTTTTGTTGACTCAGCCTCAATTCTAAATCTACAGAAATAGTACATAAGGAAATTAGGGAAACTTTCCATTGATTAGGCTGTATAGAGCTTTATAATTCCCTATTCCATTTCTCTCTAACATTCTGAACATCCACTTTATTACACCCAAAAATACATTTAATCAACTATTGTAAGTTTAGCTTTCTGTAAGGAACCAATTAATTCCTCCAACAATATAGAAGGTGCTGAAGCCCATATATAAACACTAACAGGTTGTGCCATTGAAGATGTTGCCACCCAGCACCAGATAAGATGCAATACTAAAAACTCTTAATCCAATCTTATTAACCAATCTAAAGTATAAATTCTACCAAGTGCTGGAGACAAAATGATGTAAAGATTTATTGACAAAAATATATTTGTTGTCAAATAAAGACCAAACAAAGGTCTTTATTTGACACCTAATTGGAAAAAAATGATAGCTTTAGGAATTAGTGAAATAGAATGGCAAACAGTTTATATGAGAGAAATTACCAATTCCTTCTGTCAATTTAAAAGTGAATTATTACAAGTTGATTTATTGTTGGAATCTAATACCTCTCATTCTCAGCTTTAGCCTTCCTGATGCCATTTTGGCACTTCTGTGCTACCTGTCTGTACTCTTCTTTTGTAGACAGGCCTTCATTCCATTTCCTATATGTATTCTTTTTGTTTGTTTGTTTGTTTTCAGATCATCTCTAAGCTTTTTGTGGAGCCACATTGGTTTATTCTGTTGTCCTCTCTTTTTTCCTTGTTGGAATTGTTTGTAATTGGGCCTTTAAAATTTCCTTTTTTAAAAACTCCCATCCATCTTGGAATCCTTTTCTCATTATGGTCACTTGCCATGGGACCTTACTTATCATAGTTTTGAGTTTATTAAAATCGGCTTTCCTGAAATCCAGAGTACGTGTATGGCTACACTCAGCTTTTGCTTCCTTTAAAATCAAGAACTCAACTATGAAGTGGTCACTTTCCCCCAGAGTTCCTGTAACTGCCACTTGATTCACTAAGTCATCCCTATTGATCAGTATCAAGTCAAAGAAAGCTGATCCTCTAGTTCCTTATCAGCCACACATGTCAGGAATTTCTTGAAGGGGGCACTTTTGGCAGAATATGTCTCCCAACAGATTTCGGGGTAATTGAAGTCCCCCATTATTACTACATCAGATTTCCTTGAAACACTGGCAATTTGCATTTCAAAAGTTTCATCCTCATCTTCTCCTTGATTGGGTGGTCAGTAGTAGATTTCAACTATCATGTTCCTTTTATTCCTTGCCTCATTTATTTTAATCCATATGCTCTCAATAGGGCTCCCAGGCTCATCCTCCGGTATTTCTGTGCAGGCTTAAATATTTTTTAACATATAGTGCAACTCCACTTCCCTTTCTATTTCTTCTGTTCTTTTTGAACACTTTATACCCTTCAATTGCTATATTCCAGTCATGGGCGTCATCCCATCAAGTTTCAGTTATACCTATCAAGTCGTATTTGCCTTCATGTATTACGGGTTCAAGTTTGTTCTGTTTGTTTCCCATACTCTGGGCATTAGTATATTGTCATCGAAGACCATGTGCTTTGCAGTCTGGCTTCTTTCCTACATTGTTGTGAATGCTATTTTGGAGCTCTATTGTAGCTGTTCTCTCTGTTATGCTGCGTAAGCCTTCATCCATTGTTGCCTCAAAGTTTATATCTCCCTCTCCCACAGGATCCAGTTTAAAGCCCTCCTGATGAAGTTCTTCATGCTGTGGCCAAACACATTCTTCCCAGCCCTTGTGAGGTGCAATCTGTCCCTTGCCAACAGTCCATCTTCCAAGTAGCACAGCCCATGGTCCCAGTTTCAGATCTCTCACGTTGTCACCACCTTCGTAGCCAGTCATTCACCCGGAGTATTTTTCTTTCCCTTTCTAATTCTCTTCTAAGAACTGGGACGATGGATGAGAAAACTATCTGGTAGACGGAAGAATCCCAAATTTATGGGGGAGGAGGAACCTTTTATTGAAACTTGGTAAAATAATTATGGTTTAGAAATTAATATATATTCTTGCTTTACTACTTCCTGAATTGTTGGTGTAAAGGCAAGTAGTACTTGATGCTTTGTGTTATTTAACCTATTTAATATTTAATGATAAATATATATATGTAGTAGTGTGCAGGTCGTTTTGGTTGGGTAGCTAATATTTCTCAGATATTTTTTGTGATAGATTGATAGTAATTTAATGTGTAAACTGTTTGTACATATTATGTTATGTTATATATTGTTCTCATGTATATGATATGTGTAAATAAAATTTAAATTTAAAAATAAATTCCACTATCAATCCGATTCTTCCACAAAAAGATGGCTCTCAGCTTTTAAATCTGGATTTTCCCCATAAATTTAATTTAGTATGAGAATATGGGTCAAACTGTAGCTGACAAAACATTATTTGCCATATCTCTGTAGTTGTTGAAATGGCAGGCGGAGGTGTTCCTTTCTTTTAATATGCCTAAATCCGAAAACCAACTAGCCAGAAAGAACTGTCAAATAGGTTGACTCCAGAACCACCTATAAAGAAGTATAAAAGGAAAAACACATATCTTCCAGTCATTTGCACGAGTTAACAGCTAAGCCTTATGATATAAACTGAGATTTAGAAAATTTAATTCTTACTTCCTGATTGGGAACTACATACTCTTAAGAGAAAAATGAGGAGGATACCTCATCAAAATAAACTTCCAATATGCTGAATAAAGTTTTTGAAAATACATTTGGGAAAATATATGCATTATGCAGTACATACATTATCTGTGGCAAAATATGCATCTTAAGTATGTTAACTTTACCCCAAGTACTTAAATTAAGTGACACCCATATATCCAAATCAAGATATTTCTGCTAGCAATAGCCTTACTTTCAGTTTAATCATTTGAGAACTATCTCTAGGCACCAGTATACCAAGTTACTTTGTAACTTCTGGACACCACTGGAATTGCCATTTAGTGACTAAATTGGGTGTCTTGATATCACCTACAGGCAGTAATTAAGATTTTGACCAATTGGTAATATAACCCAAAAGTGTACCAAAGGTATCAATTAATCTTATTATTTCAGTATAGAAGACCCTATCCTATTAATAAATTACATCATTTGCATAAAAAACATTTTTAATTCAACCTGCTCATGTAGAAATCCATAAATTTCTCTATTCTGCCAAATTGCGCACTCCAAGGGTTACAGGACCTACACTGGCCCGCTTGCATTGGCTGCCTGTATGTTTCCGAGCCTGATTCAAGGTGCTGGTTTTAACCTATAAAGCCTTACACGGCTTGGGACCACAATACCTGATGGAACGTCTTTCCCGACATGAACCTACCAGAACACTACATTCAACATCTAAGGCCCTCCTCCGAGTGCCTACTCTGAGGGAATCTCGGAAGTCAGCAACAAGGGAGACGGCCTTCTCTGTGGTGGCCCACCAATTGTGGAACGATCTCCCTGATGAGGCCCACCTGGCGCCAACATTGTTATCTTTTTGGCGCCAGGTCAAGACTTTCCTCTTCTCTCAGGCATTTAGGAATATCTGATGAGCCTGGGTTTGTTTTGTTTTTAGGTTTATAGCTTTTTAAAGTTATTATAGTGGTTTTAAATGTATGTGTATATTATGTGTATATTGTATGTTTTTGCTGTTTTCTTTTTTGTATATTGTTTTTAATTGTTTTTAATCTTATGTAAACTGTCCAGAGAGCTTCGGCTATGGGGTGGTATAAAAATGTAATAAAATAAATAAATAAATACAGGCACAAATCTAATATCAAAGGAGAAAGATGACAGTCCTGCTTTGTGCCCCTCTCTAAACCAAAGGAACTGGAAAGAATTCCATTTGTTATCACTCACAACACAGGAGATAGATATAATAATAATGATGATGATGATGATTTATAACCTGCCTCTCCCTCTGGATCGAGGAAGGGAACAACAACAAATATAAAACACAAAAATCACAAAATAGTTGAGATATTTAAAATAAATAAAAACCAATACATCATTAAAAACATCTTAAAATTCAACTGGATAGGTCTGCCAGAAGAGAGCAGTCTTCATGACTTTCTTACATTCATGAAGACTGCTAATTTTCTGATCTCCTCCGACAGACCATTCCACAGTCTGGGAGCGGTAGAAGAGAAGGTCCTCTGGGTAACACTCGTCAGCCTAGTTCTGGCTGATTTGAGTAAGTTCTTCCCAGAGGACCTGAGTGTGCGGGGCGGATTATACAGGAGAAGGCGATCCTGCAGGTAACCTGGACCCAAACCATGTAGGGTTTTTAAGGTAATAACCAACACTTTATACTTCGCCCAGAAACTAATTGGCAGCCAATGAAGCGATTTTAAAACTGGTGTAATATGGTCACCCCTAGATGTACTGGTGACCAACCTGGCTGCCATATTTTGAACAAGTTGAAGTTTCTAGACTAGGCACAGAAGTAACCCTATGTACAGCGCATTGTAGAAGTCAAGCCTCGAAGTTATCAGCATGTGTACTACCGTCTTTAGGTCTTCCAACTCTAGGAAGGGGCGCAGCTGGCATATCAGCCGAAGCTGATAGTAGGCACTCCTGGCCGTTGCATCTATCTGGGCTGTCATTTGGAGCGACGGCCAAATGCCGTCCATATAAATAAATCCATCTGTAAAATTCCTGTAGAAAGCCAGTTGTTTCAGAGTGACAAAAATAAACTGCCAGTATTATTTGTCAAATATTTTTTGAGCTCAAGTGACATAATCATGGCCAAATCCATTCTTTAAGTATGCAAAGCAATCAGTTTTACTATAAGCCTTAAATTATCTTCTCTCTTATTATTATTATTATTATTATTATTATTATTATTATTATTATTTATCACCTGCCTCTCCCTCTGGATTGAGGCGGGGAACAACATCAACATAAAATACACAAAACTGATTAAAAGCACATAAAACCAATACATCATTTAAATACCAGTAAAACACCAATAAAAACACTTAAAATTTATCTGGGTAGGCCTGCTGGAAGAGATCAGTCTTTATAGCTGTTTTAAATTCTTAGAGATTGGTGAGTTGGCAGATCTCTCCTGGCAGGTTATTCCACAATCTGGGAGCGGCAGAAGAAAAGGTCCTCTGGGTAACGGTTGTCAGTCTAGTTTTTGTTGACTGTAGTAAAGTCTTCCCAGAGGACCTGAGTGTGTGGGGCGGATTGTATGGGAGAAGGCGATCTCGCAGGTAACCTGGACCCAAACCATGTAGGGCTTTAAAGGTAATGACCAACACTTTGTACTTCGTCCGGAAACTAATTGGCAGCCAGTGGAGAGATTTTAAACACTGTCTTATCAACAAATTTTAGCATATGCTAATAGCATAATACCAACTCACAGTTATTTCTTAGAGTATTAATCAGCATTTTTCATTTTCTTCCTTCATACTTTCAGAAATCTTATTTCCTCTTTCAGAATTTCCCCCCTTTTCCTTGGAATGTGGACCCTTCTCAAAATCAAGTTCAAATTCCATCTTCCTTTAATGGGTTTACATGGATGCTCGCTACTTAAATTGTGCTACATTAGCAACTATATGCATACTTTTAACCAATTTGTCTATGGTTCAGGATTATTATTTTTTGTAATAATTTTATTAATTTCAACATATAACACAAAAAAATCACAATACCTATGTTTCAGAATTATTTGCACCCCAAACCGAGAATAAAGTCAATACTGGAACTTTTAATAATTAGGATAATAATATTATAATGGGTTTTATTCTATTTAGCTAATTCCCATCCCCAGTGTATGACTTTTGGTATGAGGTGGTAGAGAATTTCTCCCTTCTCCTCCTTAGTCTCCTTCTAGTGAAGCCCTTTGGCTCAGAGCCCAAGTGCAGTTCTATCCTTCTACCCATGGTTCCTCACAAGCAGCATATCCAAAGATGTGCAATGGAAAGTCTGGCAACATCACCAGCTTCAACACCTATTAGCTTTGGATAGGGGGGTCATGCATGCCTAAAAAGGTTCATGATGTGCTCCACCTGTACCAAACAATGGTCAACTGAGTCCTTTTGGGTGTCAAAAGTCTGAAAATCTGCCTGGATCTGATTGTTAATTCTGCAAGTGCTATGGCTCACTGAGCCTTGGCTCTTTCAAAGCCCCACAGTGCTGATGGCCATGTCCTCTGGCTCTGTCCTTGCACCAGGAGCTAGAACTCAGAACAAGGAAATGAGTGAGGGCAGCATTGCTGTAGTGGCTAGGGAAATGGCAAGCCCAAAGAGGATATGACAACTAAGGCATGGATGGATTAATTCTCTCGTTTACTACATTACCCTAAGTGACCTGATTGCCTGGGGGGAAGCTTTGCACATGGCACTTGAGGAGAACACTGGCTCTGCTCTTGACCTATACATGTTTAAGTATATGGAGCGAGCTTACATGACTGCATGGAGCGAGCTTACATGGATGCACCTATGCATGCACATGCATGTAAGCTCGCTCTATGCAATCTGTTCTTAGCCAAAATTGTGGCTACAGAAGGAGCCCACACATGTTCATGCGCATGCCCCCCTATATACCATGGGACCTTGAACAAAAGAAGGTTCTCCCCCTCCATGCATTCATTTGAATACCAAGTGAGCATCTGCACAGAAGGATAGATACTTTGGGATGTCAGTTTTTCTTTAGGCAAAGAACCCTTTCAATTTTGGCTCCCTCTCCTGATGAAGCCTGACATTCATTTGCCTTGACTGAAGCTGCTTGTGAGATACCTACTGGTTTTTAGAAGTGTTTGGTCACTGCTGTTGCTACAACCAATCATGTATCCATTTTTTTTTGTTTATGAGATGGGTCTGGACTGTTAAGTGACACTGTTGACCTCTAGTATACATAAATAATCAGAAAGAAAGACAATGACATTGGCTTAAAATGCCATTCTTTTAAAATAAGACCTTTTCATTTTCTTGATGAAGGCTTTTAGGGTTCACACATCCAGTCAGATCTTTGATTAATAAATTCATTCATGCAGTTTGTGCAGTTTGTAAATTAAGACAAGCTTCATGTCACATATGCTACATTAATGAGTCTTGTCATAATGGGGTATAGTCGCAAAACCACAAGTCTGTTTTGAATTTCTCTGGCAAGGATTAAATAAAATCATGCCAAATAAAATGCAATGTTTCTTTCATACCTTGCTTGCTTATTGTTAATGCACTATATTGGTCTAACAAAGGGCTACATTTATAATTACATTTTTCTTATCTGTCAGAAAATTGTTTCCCCAAACACATTAAAATTGGTGCATTGTGACTTTAATAATTTTAGCAGATTACTTGCCTATATATATATATATATATATATATATCTCCCAAACCATCAGAGGATGTTCCCACTGAAAAGGAATTATTTGTTCCGAAGCTGCCTACATACATGGTTGCTTGCATGGCTCATTGCCTGCATCACATGCAATGAGCGCTAATCCCAGTGAGGCCTGAGAGGCAGAGTTGGCACCACCTTCTCCACCAATACACAGTCAGCAGCTTGTCATGGGAACGATCAGCTGCATATTCTATGCATGCTTGCACTTTACTGCCTCAAAGCACAATCCAGGAATGTACGCTGCTCAGATTTTGTCTCCTCAGTTACCTAATTGTGAAAAAGCAGCATCTTCTTTTTGGCTGCTCTCAGTGAGGAGTATTTTTACCCAGCTACATTGTATTTGGGAATCCAAAGTAACTTCAGCTATGATTTTTTTTTTGAAGCTCTTATATGGAATAGTTAAAAAGAGCTTTGATTTTCAGATATTGCCACCTTTCCCTTCAGTAACAAGAAATCAGGATCTACTAATCTCCCCAGCTCCCACAGGTCTGCTGAAAAGCAGGAAAAAACTCATCTCTACCTGGGCTGAGGCTTTTGGGCTGCGTATATAACTCCATCACACTTACTTTTATTCCTGCTATTTTGACCTCCGTTTCATTAGTGACGCAAGCGCTGGTCCCTTTCATGATTGTCGCCATGCCAGAGGACTCTCTTTTCACTTGTTTGCTCTCCCGTTATTGTGTCCACCCCACCCCACCCCACCCCTTCTCCTTCCCCCTCCAGTTCATTAGTTCTTGTCGCCTGATGGACATGGGAGCCTCCCCCCTTGCTCTGGCTTTGTTGTCTAGCATTTTGCCTATTGAACATTTAATCGGCTGGGCGCTGTTTCTGCAGGCAAGGAGATAAGGAGGGTGGGGTTGGAGAAGCAAAAGCCTGTTCGGCCAGCTCAGCACAAGCCCGTTCGTTCAACATGGTGTACTGGAGGAGGAGAACCGCCCCACCCTCCGGGAAGACCGGGCAACCAGGAAGGCACAGCGGTGAAGTGGGCACAGCAGGGTGGGCATCTCTGAGCAGCAATCGCCGGAAAGGGACGAAGGGAAGGCAAAAAGGAAAGCCACACCAGGAAGTGATCGTAGTCCACAGAATGGGACCCACAGCCCCAGGTCACACAGGGTGGGGGAGGTCAGGGTACTCGGCCAGTAACACATCCACACGGGACTCGCAGATGTTGTGCAGGATGCAGCAGCACACCATGACGTCAGGGATGATGTTGGCCTGCAAGTCCAGCAAGCTAAACAGGGAGCGCCAATGTTCCTTCAGACGCCAAAGGCACGCTCCACGGGCAGGCAGGCATGGCAGTAGTAGTGCTTGTATTTACGCTGCACGGCGGTGCGTGGGTAGCGGTACGGGGCCATCAGCCACGGCTGCAGAGCGAACGCCTGTTCGGCCAGGAGCAACGGACCCACCGCCCGCCTGCACATGGAAGCAGGGCCGGACTTCAGGATGCAGCCCGACGACAGCTTGGCAGCCAAGGGAGAGTTCCAGAAGCTGGCCGTGTAGTGGCTTCGCCCAGACACGCCCACATACACATCCAGGAATCGACTCTTGCCATCCACCACCGCCTGGAGAACCATGCTATAGAAATGCTTGCGGTTGTAGAACTCCTCGCCACGGGAGGGGGGGGCAGGATGTGCACGTCAGTTGAGTCCAGCGCACCCACCGCCCACGGGAAGCCCAGGGCACGAATGCCACACATGTTCTCCTTCTCGTCCCCCATCCAGATGACGTCGGCCAGGTACAGCTCATTTAGCATGCTCACCATCTCCCGGAAGATCTCGCAGGCGGTGGACACTTTCACCCCGAAGATCGTCGACAGCGGCAAGTACCCCATGTTGAACACCAGCTTGTACAGCATCAGGCCCAGATGGCGAGAGACCGGGATGCACGGGTGCATGATGATACACTCCCTCTGCAGGACAGGGTTCACCTCAGCCACCAGCACTCATCGTCCCAGTCCTCCAGTTTCTGCATCTCCATCCACACGGCATCCATCTGGGGGAGCACCCAGCAGCAGACTGTCTCATGCTCATCAAGGAACTCGGCCGACGTCGCCAGGGGGGGTCCGCGGTGCAGGGCTTCCTCGGCCGTACCGCTGAGCAACACCTCCGCGGTCGACATGCCTGCATCATGGCAGCGAAACAGCGGCATAATGGCTGCCCGCAAACAGGGCAAGGCCTCTGCAGCTCCGAGAGGCCATTGGCCGTCAGCCATCCCGAACACAGGCTCTGCGGACAAGGCACCACCCAGACGCCACAGGCGGGCACGTAGCATGTCCTCCTCGTCACCGTGGTTCAGCGTGGCTGCTTGGATCGCTGCCTGCAAGCTAGAGAGGGCTTATCGCACCATGGGGTGGGGGTGACACATCTACCATCTACTGCCAGGGGCCCTCGGTGGATGGGCCAAGGGGTCCGTTGCATGCCCGGGACTCAGTACATGGCATGGTGGGAGGGACCCTCCACCCCCTCCACCTCCGCCTCCACCTCCTCTCCCTCCTCGTCGGATTCCAGTGGGGAGTCCCGGGTCCGCTTCACCCGGCTGCCCAAGCATCGTCGCTCCTGCCCTCCGGCCTCCCCCACTGCCATCCCTGAGGCACCTGCTGCTGCCGGTGTCGCTCGTGGGGCCTGGTACGGTGCGGCCACTGGCGCCGGCAGGTACTGCTGAGGCGCCAGCGCCAGCATGTATCTGTATGGCGGTGTCGTGACTCTGGCTAACTCTCTATAAAGTTCTTGCTCACGACTTTAGGTACACTGATACGCAACAATAACAGTGAGATTTCTTTTATTGTAATCACACGGAATTCAAAGCATAACGGTTTCATTTCTGCAAACACACACTTGAAGCTGAAGACGGACCACACAGCTTTCAGGTAGAACGGCTTAATGAGAACAGCACTCACTCAGGGACTGATATTTAGAGATTAACTCTAGTCCTTAGAGGGCAGGAGCGGCCACGCTGCACTGGAATCCTCTGGAACATAGAGAGACTCTAGGATTAGGCCTCCTAACAGTAGTATATCGGTCAACTGGCAACTAAATCTTCACTCAGCCTGTCAGGGAACGCTGAGCTGACCACGGAAGCCAGAAGCCAGGGAATGAACCTCTTCGACCTAGGGAGCCTTCCCAATTCACGTAGCTTTAGCTCTGAGGAAGGTCCTCTCACAGGTCTCACACACACACGAGTTTCAGAACAGCAACGATCAGCTTCTGCCTCCCTCTGCCCGTAACTTTGGCTCCATGGAGGGAGACAGCAAGCTATAGAACACGAATCCAGAACAGTAATCTCAAGTCCAAATCTATGAAAAGCCACAGTGCACTTTTCATGGCAGAGTTCTTTAGAAGTAACAAGTCCACACAGCAATAGAACATGTACAGAGTGCATCACACAATTCCACATCAGATAGTAACTCACAGCAGCAGCAGAGCAGCAAGAGGATAGACGAGATAATTCCTAGCAAAGGAATTACTCTCAGGACAAAGGTAATATAGTGTGGAGGCTGGGAGGCTGGGCAATTCTAAGCTACTTTGATAGACAGGGCTTCAGGCCTGTAATCTAAACTCACGTGCCAACAGGGCGGCACGGTTCAACCTCTTCTGATGATGCCACAGTGTGAGGAAGATAGCCCCCACCTTTGCAAAGCATAGTTTAATTCCCAGAGAACGTTCAAGGCCTTCGGCCTACCATTTGAGATAAGCACATACCAGAGAAGCAGAGATACATTTTCTCATGACAAATTGCCAAGTCTTCAGTCCACAATTCACAGGGCCAGCCCTGTGAATTGTCTATGAAGCACCTGACACCCAACAGGCGGCATGTAGGGGGCAGGTTGCAGGGGGCGTGGCACGCTCCCTGGAATGACTGGGCAAGCTTCCTGAGCACCTCGGTTTGACGGTCGATGGCTGCTGTGCGCTCACGCATACCTCGCTCAATGATGGCGTTAGTGGTTGCCATGGCCTCGGTCATCCCATTGACATGATCCTGCAGACCTTGGCGCACGTCCCGTCCCACCTCCCGTATAGCTTGGGCGCAATCTTCCACGGCTTGGGTGGCCATGTGCATGGCCCAAACGGTGCTCCTTGGTGCACCTGGCCTCCTCCTCACCTGCCATGCATGTGAATAGCTCATGGATGCGTCCCCCTGTCATCTCCGTGGCCGTGATCAGGTCCCTCACCACCTGCAGCTGGTCTGCCTTGCGCCTGTTGCGCATACGGGCACACCTCTGTGCACTGGTCAGGGGATGGGCTTGTGCGGCTGGGGCCACGACGTCCTCACTGGCGGGTGGGGGCACCGGCTCCTCCTCTAGGGGGGCTGCGCCCTCCATCTCCATGACCTCCGCCTGTGGGGGGCCCTCGATCTCCTCCTCGAGCATGGCCTCCCTGACCAGGAGCTCGGCTCCCAGAGACGCATCCTCTTCCATCGCCTCTAGTTCCACGAAGGTGTTGTCGGTGGCCTGCGTATTGATGTCCAGCAACTCTTCCTGGGATGATGACAGTTCTGGCTCCAGGATGTCACCCACTTGTAGCTCCACGAGCTGCTCCATTTCACCCTGCACCTCCTGTGACACCAGCCCAGTCTCCGTCACTGCGTCCATGATGTTGCAGGCGAACCCCTCCACCGTGGTGCTGGGCCTTGCCAACCCCGGCCGCTTATGCTGTGTGGCCTGTGCCCGCCCTGCTCCCCTTGCGGCGTCGGCTGTACATGTGTTCGTGGCCGGTGCCCTTGGACATGACGACCCTGTCCATTGTCCTCCTGCTGCGTCTCTGGCACTAGCGAGACGGGTGTGGGGTCCTCTACCTGCAACTCCGCACAGATCAGCCATAGGAAGGCCGTGGAGCTGTTGGTGCTGGAGGAGGCTGCCGCAGGGGAGGCGCTCCTTGAGGAGTGGGCTGTCCTGGGCAGCACGGATGGCGGTCGCAGCAGTAATGATGGGCTTTGGGATCCCGCTGGGCCGGTCCTCGCCTTTGCCGTGCTCAGCCATGGTTCCGGTGCTGCCCTCGCAGGTGGCCCATCGGCGACCGCGGGCGCCCTTTGCCTTGGCATTCTGCGCGTCTTGGGGATGTGCATGGCCAATGCTCCTTGTCTGGCTGTGAAGGGTGGTTGAGAGGAGGGTGCTCGGCGATCGCCGCTTCCCCGGCCTGCCTGCTTCCGGGTGAGGTGAGGGGTGAGATGGTTGGGCCGTGGGGGTGGGGGTCGCCTGGGTTGCTGTGCTCCCTGGTGGGTGGGTGCCCCTTGTTCCCGGGCCCCTGGGGGTGCCTGGGGGTGTTGTGTGTCCCGTTGCTTCCCCCTTCCTTTGCCCTTCTTGCGTGCTCCCTTTCCCGTTTGGGTGGCTGACAGAACGCACGGGTTGAGTGCTTGCAGGATCCGGCCCCTAGTTGTGCTCCGTGCTGGCTGCCTAGAGTGGGCGGGTGAGCATCTTTGGTTGCTATGGCGGCGCGGCCAGCGAGCTGTTGGGGGTGTGGCTGAGTGGCCACCCGCGTTTGGCCGCTCTTGCCGCTTCCCTCTCTGGTCTTCCGTGATAACGTACTCAATGCAGAGGATTAACGTACGCACCCTCCAAACGACATTTTAGTCAATTGACTATGCTCTAAACAATGTGCAAGCGCATTGTTTCACTCCATTGTTTAATTCTCTCAATTAGCGTACTATGGGTTGTGTGTGCGTTGTGTGTTACTCCCCAAACGACACAATAAGCGACGCAACTGACGGTTGTTTCGCTAATCCTCCGTTGCTTAACGTGTCGTCCAAATTCAGCTCATGTCTCTTCTCCCTATTTTCTCTAAATTAGCTGGAGCCTATCTACACTACTGCTTTAAGACGGTTTAAAATGGTTTAAAACGGTTTATAACAGTAGTGACAACTGTTGGTGCCCAGGACACACTCCATATACAGTTTTCAAAATGTTTCCAAAGTGTTTTATCCTGCTTGTGTAGATAGGCTCCTGAGCAGGTCAATGAGTGAGGTAAAAATAGCAGAGTAGTGTGCTCTGATAATATTCATATTCTCAATATTCATCTTTTACTCTTCTCTCTTCCCCCCCAACCAGACTAATTTTAATACCAGAGCCTGTCATTTTGACCTTTTAAAAAGGCCAAATTCACAAATTTATTTTCATTTCTACTTGTTGAACTCAGCTTGTTGAACTCAGAATCATTTTACTTACCCTGTTATAATGTTTTGCTTCCTGGACTTCCTCTCTCACATTTTATTCTGCTTTGGACATTATTGACCACACTTTTTAATAACATACAAGGTGTGTGGTGGTGGTGGGGGTGTATATGTGTGATCAAGATGGTGACTTAAACCGAAGCTCCTCCAAGCTAGCAAGTAAAGGAAATCAGAGGCAATACCTCTTTGCAACAGGCAGAAACGAAAAGGGTATGTCCCAATGCCCCCCTCGCTTTTGCAATCTCCTGTAGGAGACATATTTTGGATTGAAAGCCAAAGCAAGAAAAGGAACCAAAATGGCAGAGGTAGTGGAGAGAAGATTAGCTAATTTAGTAACAATTGATCTCAGGAGATAGACTCACTTAAAAACAAGTAGCAGGTGTGGTCTCAACACTTAATGACATTTTCAAAATGGCTATGGAGGCCATGAATCTTGAAAAGTGCCAAAGAACAATGATGGGAAAACCAATTAACGCACATGAGAAGCTGGAGCAGAAGCTGGAGGCATTGGAAAATCAGAGTCACTGGGTTAACATTCGATTTAGCGGGTTAAGAAGTCAGCCAAAGGCAAGGATATGATCAGATTTTGAACACAGCAGTTGACGGAATATTTCCCTGACATCAAACTAGGCAAACATTAGCTGTGCTCATAGAGTGTTGTATGCTCACTCCCCTAACAACACCAGCAGGCCTCAGGAGGTTACTGCAAAATTTACAAATGAAACCCTGAGAGCCACCATTTTAGCAACAGTGGAAGGAAGGACACAACGCATTCTCATTAAGTCCCCAGCTCAACTCTACCATAGGCTGACCAGATAAAATCCAGGTCAGGGCTCGTGTAACTTTAACAGTTGTAGAGAAAAGGGAATTTCAGCCAGTGTCATTTGTGTGCAATTAGTCCCTGGTGATATTCCCTCTTCATCACAACAGTTAAAGGTGCAGGTACTATACTAGAGTGACCATATACAAAAGAAGGCAGGGCCCCTGCAACTTGAACAGTTGTGATGAAGAGGGAATTTCACCAGGAACTAATTGCATACAAATGACACTGGCTGAAATTCCCTTTTCTCTACAACGGTTAAAGTTACATGAGCCCTGACCTGGATTTTATCTGGTCAGCCTACTCTACCATGACCTGCATCTGGAAAATCTGTTAAAACAAAAAGCCCTTAAATTCTGCATAGAACTGAGGAAAGCTAAGATCACCTACCATTGGGGTCTCCCAGTTAAATGAATCCTGCTGTGGGAGGGAAAAACTTGTAGTTATCACATGACAGGAGACAAGGAGACTATTGAAATCACTCAACCTAAATCTGGGGGTGGAAGAAGCAAGCAGTGAGGAGGGCTTGGACCTAGGGATTCACAGGATGAGGGAGAAGAGTGGTCTGAAATTGCCCCCCAAAAAAAACAAAAGGAGAAAAAAGCAGGATACTAAACTTGAGAAAAAGTAAGAATCCAGCAGGATGTCTGCTCTGGCTGAACCTAAATAGTAAAGACTTTTACACTTGGGAGATTTATTCCCATATTGGCCAGGGAGGGGGGAGCCCAGAGTTGAGGCTGGGCTGCTACTGGCATACAAATGGTCTGGGTGAGTCAAGCTAGTTGTTAATATTGATTAAAGGCTCAATCCTATGCATGTTTAGAAAGTAAAAGGCCTACAACTCCAATCATGCCTCAGCTAGTCATGCTAGAGCATGCTAGGCCTTTTTTCTGGCTAAACATGCACATGATTGCACCATTAGTTAGTTAAATTTGTTGCGATCTCTATCCTCCCCACGTAACCACACCAGAGTGGGGTGTCATACAGCATTAGCAGGTGGCTGACACCTGGGCTACCAGTCAGAATACTGTTAGTGTTAAGGAATGGTAGATTCAAAGAATAGTAGTGTTGGAAGGGGTCTATAAGGCCATCAAGTCCAACCCCCTGCTCAATGCAAGAATCCACCTTAAAGCATACCTGACAGATGGTTGTCCAGCTGCCTCTTGAATGCCTGTAGTGTGGGAGAGCCCGTGACCTCCCTCGGTAATTGGTTCCTGCTCTAACAGTCAGGAAGTTTTTTTTCTAATGTCCAGCCGGAATCTGACTTCCTATAACATGAGCCCACTATTCCATATCCTGCACTCTGGTATGATTGAGTAAAGATCCTGACCCTCCTCCGTGTGACAGCTTTTTCAAGTATTAAGATGTTTGAGGATAACCTTTCACAGAAGGAGAGCAATAAGGAAATGTGGGGAAATTGAAGTGCTAATTTGCATTCTTAACAGTCAATACCCAGGAAGTGTAATGTCAGGATTAAAATATTATCTTGGAATGTAAAGGGAATGTGATCCCTTCTAAAATGCAAATGTATCCAAAATATGCTGAAAAAAAGAAGCCCCTGACATCACACTTCTACAAGAAATGCATGACAAAAAGAAAAGAATTGTTTTTGAAATATCCAGAGCTAGGTGACCGATACACAGCCACAGGATGGATGAAGTCAAGTGGGATCTTCATAGCACTGACCAAGAGCGTCATCAGACGAGCGTTTTATCGCACACTCGCTACTGCTCACTTACGGATGTTCACACGTCCTTTACACAACGTTGTCTGCCTCCCATGCGCCTCCTGCTCCTTCAGCTCGTTTTTCTGTCGCGAAATAGACCCCTTTTAATCTGCCTTTTAAAAAAAAAACACCCCGGAATGTGCCACCATTTCCTGCTGTGTGCAGGAAAAGCAGAGAGCACGATACAACCAGCACCTGCTCTCCCAGCTCCATTTTCTCCCTTTGGCCTGGCTCCAGTGGCAGTGGGTGGCAGTCACAGCCGGGCAACTAACTATCAGCTGCGCAGAGGATTGCCCCTGTGGCCATGCATGATCCACCGAGATCTTTGAAATGCCTGCACCTCCCACTATGCCTTTGGCAGGCCGCTGCCTGCATCCTCTGAGAGGCGCTTCCCTCCTCTACTCATCGATGCAAGTATCTCCAGTGAAGGCATGCTGGGCTGTGTAGCCATTACAGAGCACAATTCCCCGAGACCTCTGTTATGCCTACACCTCCCAGCATGCTTTCAGTTGCTGGCAGCTCTAGGCATGCTGGGAGTTGTCGGCATCAGCCTAAGATATGTTTGAAATTATTTTTTAAAACTAGCTAAGCTGCAAACATTCTGGATTCAAGAAATTTTGAACTTTGTACATGAAGATGTATTGATATCGAAAATTTCAAGGTTCTTCCTCATCAGGAAGTGGGTAAACATTTCCAGACATACAAACCCACACACTTACTTTATAGGCAGAGATTCTGCTGGAATGTAATTGGAAGAAAAATACAAAACAAATATTAAAATAAATAGCAACAGACTTCTGTTAGGAAGCAAACTACTATGTGGCTTTTTTAAATATAAAAGAGAACCAACTTACAAATGCAGATTCTGATACTAATTGGTTCTGTTTTCATAAACATTTTCGGTGAAGCAGAACCCCAATATCCAGTGAGGAATCTGGCAGAGGTGGATTCTGTAAGCATCTGTAATTCCTAGTAGAAATCACACCTCACAATGCATGAATGCAAAGCATCTTAAAGCATGTTTTGTCATCAGTGTGTACACATGTGCACAAATTGGACTGCTCAGCTGTTGTAGAGTAGCTGGAACACTTATGCGGATTTTTCCCATTCATACATTTTTTTAAAAATCCATCTCTTGAAAACTACTTCAGGTAGACGTGTAATACCAAAATAAAAGAGGGTAGGGCAGCTCTTCTCCCCTAGAAAGCTATGCTAGCTTCACCCTCAGCTTGATTGTTTTTCTTTCATAATTAGCTTTTGTCCTACTCTGTCATTTTAGTGCATCTGGATATTCTTCAGTTAATCAAACAGAACAAGAGAGCTTAGGCTGCTCATGAGGTCACTTCTTGCAGGGACTGGATTACACCACCAAAAGCTGCCTGAAAAGCATGTATTGATCTGTCCTGACAGTTGCTGCCACATTAAGCCTCACCACAGCTGTGATATAAAGGTGCTTTGAGCTGTTATCATAAATACCATCCACTATCTTTAAAGATCATCAAAACAGCTTCACAGTCTATAAGAGTGATTGTCATGTATTTTGTCCAATACATTTTAACAGCATAAATTGGTTTAACATTTTAATAGTAGCTTAAAGGTCAAATGCAGATCATTTAAACTAGCATTTATCATATGAAAGTTATCATATAAGCTCAAGTTACAGAGTATGTGGAATAAAAAACAAATAGCAAACTTTAAAGAGAAAACAAATTTGTCTTTATTTAACCACTAATGAGTGTCTTCAAATGTTTAGATCATCTCATCTAAACAGCACATTTATATGACATGATTAAAAGTACATAATTATATTTGAAAATCATACAGCAGAGACAATATAACAGATTGCCTCAGAAAACAACTATTATTGTATAATAGCTTAGTTAAAAATATTTATTATGTCAAAAGACCTATGGGCAAATAGAAGATCTCTAGATATTTACAGAAGTTGAGGAAGTTTAATATAGAAATCAATTTCTTTCCAGGCTTAAGATTTTATATAGACAGAACGGCATACCACTCTCTTCCAACATATGTAATAAAAACAACAGAGTCTTGTAGTACCTTAAAGATGAATATATTTAGTTTGGCAGAACTTTTCATGGACTAGAGTCAATTTAATCAGATGAAGGACTCATCATATTATCTCTACCTTTAAAGTAGAAAGTATGTGTGCATCACGTATGTCCGGAAATGTTTACACACTTCCAGATGAGTTAGAAACCTGCACGGTGACACAGTGATACGTCTGGCTGTACAGTGTACCAGAAAAACCTAAAAACTCAAGGGTATAAGTTAGGGTGACCAGCTTTTGGAACCCAAAATCCCAGTCCCCCCCGCCACCCAAAACAACCCCCCCACCAAGCCACCCCCCCCACCCAAAACAACCCCCCCACCAAGCCACCCACCCCCAAAAAACATCAGCCCAGACCTACCGGGTTCTCTTCCGCTGCTGCCCCCCCCCGGTCCGCCGCCCCCCCCAGGTCCCCCGCCGCCGCCGGGTCTTCCGCCGCCGCCGCCAGGTCTTCCGCCGCCGCCACCGGGTCCCCCGCCGCCAGGTCTTCCGCCGCCGCCGCCGGGTCCCCCGCCGTCACGTCTTCCTCTGCCGCCGCCGGGTCCCCCACCGCTGGGCTCGTAAGGCCAGTGGCCGCACAGAAGAGGCAGGGGAGGGCCGGATCCGGAAGTGACGTAATCGGCCCTCCCCCGCCTCTTCCGCGCGGCCTCTGGCCTCGTCGGGGCTAGTCGCGAATGCTACCAAGCAGGTAAGTGCCCCGCGCCCCGCGCCCCGCGCCCCGCACCCCGGCGCGCTACTGAGGGACAGGCCGCGAAGCCTGTTTCTCAGTAGATTCGAGCACCAGAGGGAAGTGGACGCCCCTGCGGGTAAGGAGCGTGAGGCGTGAGGGAGGGCACTTACCTGCTGGGGCGGCCACTTCCCAGGCTCCTCTGCCGCCACCGCCGCCGGGTCTACCGCCGCTCCTCGCTTGCTGCCACCGCTGCGTGAGCCCCCGCCACCCCAGTTTGCCCCCACCGCCCCCCGGTTGGGCCGGTTCGCCCCAGGTTTCCCAGTTAGGACCGGGAAACTCCGAGCCATCTGGTCACCCTAGTATAAGTATTTTTTAAGGAATTTAATAAAAAACTAGGTTTACACTTACAACTCCCAGCATGCCTTGCATGGAACTCCCAGCATGCCTTGGGCAGGAGGCCAGACTTACTGGCCTTTGGTGGCCATTGTGAATGCACAGGTTGGTGGCTGTTGTGTGTCTTTTACAACTCCAACTCCTAAGGTTGATCTCAAGCAGTCAGCCCAATTCCACATAAAAGGAATCAACCCACATAAATCGGCTGCATCCATTTGCAGTCCTCCTTCCTCCCTCTGTGTGGTTTTAAAATGTAACTAGATACAACAGCACGACTTTGAAGGGCCCAAAAAGCTCAAAGGCACTCCGTCCCGATATCGCTGTTTTCTCAGAATCTGGGGGAAGCAAATATGTAGCCTTTGTCCTTAAGAGGGAGTGAGGAAGGGGAGACACTCTGCGAGTGACCAGAAACAGACCGGACAAAGGGGGGGAAGTGCTCAGCCCAGCCCCGGCCCTTCAGTAGAGGCTCCTGATGTAGCAATTGGTGGGTGAGAAGCACAGGCCAAGGCAATCCCAGCAGGATTGGCCGGAGCTGGGTGAGTCCACTGATAGCCACTTACCTCCTCTTTGGCGATGCTACTCCTCGACGCTCTATCAAGGAGCAGCATCGGCAACAAGAGGATGTCTCAGAGGATGCGGGCACCTGCAGGCTGCCAAAGGCATGCTGGGAAGTGTAGTACTGGCATGTAGAGAGGCTGATTTCAAATAAAGTATGGGTGAGCAAACCTTGACCTCTCACTAACTACTTGACTTTCTCCAACTGCCACTAACCCTGCCCACCATTCCATTCTAGCCTCAGCTATATCAGTCAATCCTCTACTCACTCTTCTGTCTCAATGGTATAGTCAGGTTTTTACATAAAAATCATAAACTTTATTCAGAAATCCACAAACAGGGTGCCACAACTAAGATGGCCTGCTCTCCAGTTGGCATCCACCACACCTCAAATGGTGTTCAAAGATTAACACGTTATTCAGGGACCTAGGCTTATGCCTACAACTCCCAGCATGCCTTGGGCAGGAGGGAAGACTTATCAGGCTTTGGCAGCCATTATCTGGTAGTGGCTTGCTCTCCTGGGCCTGAAGGAAGAGTACCTGGGGCCAGTTGCCTCAGTTGCTAGGCTCCATCAGGAGCAGGAGGGGAAGAGGCTACAGCACTGGGCCCATTGCCAACCATCAGTCAGCAAGCCAGCTCCCTCACGGCCTACCTATGGGCACTGATTGCACTGTGTAGTGTGGCCTGGCTCAGCCAGACTTCACTTCCAATGAGCTTCAGCAGCAGGACTCCCATTGGGCAATGAGCACTACAGCAAAAAGCATGCTGGGAGTTGTAGTTTTTGTTTTCAGTGGGGACAAGGGCAATTATGGCGACCGCTTCAAGGCAGCCCTGGCCATGCATTGAAGGTGAGAGAGTGGGGGGAGAAACTAATTTAATTTGTTTTAAAGTTACCTCACAGGCCTAGGACTGGCCTACCTTGAAGGGCTGTCATGAGGGTGAGAGAGGAAAAAAAAGAAATGAATTTAATTTGTTTAAAGGTTAATTCACAGGCCTAGCTGGCCTGCTACTTTAAAATGATTACTTCACAGACATATATTTTAGGGGGCCCAAGCAACGCCGGGTAGAAACTTGAAATCTGGCACACTGATAGGTCTGGCTGTACAATGCACCAGAAAAATCTAAAAACATGAAATTTTGGATTTTAAGTATTTTTATGTCAGATAAAAGGCCCAAGTCACCAGTTTCTTTGACCAGCCTGGCTCTCTGCCAAAATCTGTTAAATGTAGATATTATATAGTAAATTATCCCAATAAAGTATTCTGTGTTCTGGCTGCTTTCCTTTTTTCATAATATTAACTTCAGAGCACATGCATACAACAGTTCCTCATGTCCACTGAGATCCACATCCCTACTATATGTTATTTAGATATCTGGGCAATGCTGGGTATATTTTGAAAACATATTTTTAGGTTTGCATCTTTTTTAGCTGGTAGAAAGGGTGTTGTGTGTCCTGCATGTTTTTGAAGTTTAGGCGGCTGTTCAGCCAAGGCATGATGGGAGGTGTAGGCTTTTCTCTTCTCCCAGGCATTTAACAGCATATATTGAGGGGGGGGGGGGTTTGTTGTTGTTGTTTGACCCAGAATAGTTGTTTTAAATGGATATTGTATTTATAATATGTTTTTATGCTTTTTACGGGTTTAAAATTTTGTATATCTTTTTTTAATGTTCAATGTTTTAAATTTTTGTAAACTGCCCAGAGAGCTTCGGCTATGGGGCAGTATATAAATGCAAATAATAATAATAATAATAATAATAATAATAGGGGCATTTGAGGTAAAACAAAAATGTGGTTTATCATGAAGCTCTAATTTTTTTCCATTTATTCTAACAAAACAATTTACGAACTCAACCAAACTAAAAAACAAAACAAAAACCCAACCCATAGATGAATAAGTAGCAGAGAAATGTATTATTTATGAAATAAATGTCATAAACATTATTCACGGACCCGAGCAATGCCGGACATATCAGCTAGTTCCTTAATAGATCTGTTTAATCTTTAAGGTACTACAAACACTTTGGTGTTTGTGCTGCAACAGACTAAGATGGCTTCCCAGATGGAATATGTAATGTCTTGTAATGAGGGCTTCAGGCGGTAGATTTAATAAAATTCCAGCAGCCAATCGATGCTGCCCATGTAATAACTGTGAAGTGGAGAATGTTGAACATGTACTGCTTTTGTGCAACTTTTATAATAAGGCTAGGGACAATCTGTTACGCCCCATTATGCAACGTTTATTGGGGTGCACTAGGGAAACCCAGTTGGTCAACTTTCTTCAGGGCTCAAATAAGTATATAACCCTGCAAGTAGCAAAATTTCTCTGTACTGCGATGAGGAACAGAATCCAGCTGAGTGTTGAGTTATAGGATATTGGTATTTTTAAGTATTAATTAATGAGAAGTACCTCCCAACACACGGTGTATGGATAGCAAGAAATGATCAAGCAAGCTTATAACATATTGGGATCGCTAGCGCTCGCAGGAAAGCATCACTTATGCGATGGGGTTTTGCTGAGTATTTAAAACTTACTACACCTGTATTTTAACTTTAAAAGATTTTTCATGTTCTATTCAAATTGCTGTTGTATGGTCTATGGACTTCCAATAATAAAGTTGTTGTTGGAGGGCTTCATGCTATAAGATAGCAAAGTGCTGTAAGCATTGCACTTAGACAACACAGAAACTCAAATAACCATTTGTTAAACAGATTAAAGGGAGAAACCACACTGAGGGCTCCATCACACCTATTCCCCCCACCGTGGTTTGTCTTTGCGTTTTTACCTCCATTTCAGAAGCGCTGCAAGTGCTCCTCCCTTTCATGATCATAGCTATACCAGTGAACCCTCTTTTTGCTCTCCCACTGCTATTGCTCCTGCCCCACCCCACCCCTTCTCCTTCCCCCTCCAGCTCATTGGTTCTTGTCCTTGATGGACATTGTGATGGACATGGCAGCCTTCACCCCTCGCTCATTGGAGCTCCTATTAGGATGTACAAAAATGCTTACACCTGGGTAATTTTTAAAGATAAAAAGATGATAGCATGGTGCTAGGTCTTACGGAGGGCTTTAGCTCTGCCGAGTTTGAATCAGATCAGTTCATCTCTTGAATTTTAAAATTTTCCCTCTTAAAGCATTTTCCTGAAAGTCCACCAGTGCGATATTCCATCCGTTTCCATTTCTGTATTGAAGGGATTAAGGGATTACGGGATTAGAGAAAGTCAACCCCTTCCATATGGGTTCCTTCCCCACTTTAATTCTTATTTTCCCATTTTTCTATTATTATTTCTGCGCAAATGCAATGGCATGCAATTCTGTTAGGCTGAAATACTGTAATGATACAATAGTACAATGGTGTATTTAAGGGATTAAGGGTTTAGGGAAAGTCAACCTATCCTAGTTTCAACCACTATCAACTACCACCACCCCTGTCCTGGTGCATTTTCTGGATTTCTTTTAAAGTGAAAATGTACCCCTAGTCATGCCTACTCAGGAGTAAGACCATAGAGTTAAATGGGACCTCTTACCCTCACCCTTCACAGTTGAGTGGAGAATCACCTGCCCTCCTCTTTTGTCAGCAAGACGGAGACCGCCCTTAGACACACCCACCCTCAACAAAGAATGGGATGGTCTGATAGAGCGCAAGGACAGCAATACACGGGAGGAGCTTATTTATTTCGCATTCCAAAATGAAACGAAAAATGGAGGGGAAGAAGCTAAATGGATGCAGGACAGGGACGACGTCATGTGAGTTCTGTGCTGCAAAACTGCATACCAGGCATAGCAAGTGTGCAATAAATCGCTGGTGTGATGGAACCCAAAATATTATTATTATTATTATTATTATTATTATTATTAATTATCTTTATTTGTATCCTGCTTTTTGCCCAATACTGGGCCTCAAGGCGGCTTTACAAAATTGAAACATATACAGTTAAAAGCTATCAATAGAAATACACAAAAGTTAAAAATATAATTAAATAGGTTTCAATGTTAAAACATTTCAACATTTCAAATACATATTATTTTTTAAAAAAACTTAAACATAGATGGAGGTCCACATTATTCACCAAACTCCTACCAGAATAAGAAAGTTTTTGGCTGCCTCCAAAAACAGATCAAGGTAGGAGCCAGTCTAGCTTCCCTAGAAAGGGAGTCCCCTCTCCCTCGTTCCCATTAGGCATGCCTGGGATGTTGGTGGGACTGAGAGAAAGGCCTCCCCAGAAGATGTCAAAGCACGGGTAGGCTCATATGGGAGATAAATTTAGAAGTAGCATAATCAAGAGGTCATTAGGAGAGGAATTAGACTCTTCCTTAATTTCTCATGTATAAACTTTATTTATTATACACACACAAAACAACAAAACATCAACAACATCAACTACGTACTAAAAGAGGACCGTATACAAAGTTAAGGTGGTTCCCGGATTTCCCCCCTGCAAAGATGTATAACCATCTTTGTTCTTGTCACTAAACAAACAACCAATTCCCCCCTCCTTTATCTTAACCCTTTTCAGTCGTTGAATCAGCAGATAAACAGTTCATTTTTTCTTGTCCCTTCAGATAGTCTACAAGAGGTTTCCATTCAGTTCTAAAAACAGATGTTTTCGCCATCTCCATAACTTTCAAAATCCATTAATCCATTGTGGGTAGCGCTGGACTTTTCTTAATTTCTCATAAAGATTTTCAGCTATTGGGGAAAATGTGATGATGATGATGATGATGATGATGATGATGATGATGATTTTCATTTCTATATTACTCCATAGCTGAAGCTCTATGGGTGATTTACAACAATTCATAAAAATATGAGATACATCATAATAAAAATGTATTTAAAAATTACAAGAAAAATTAATCAATGTAAACAGCTAAAGCAATTTAACTACACAATGTTTTTTCTGACATTTAACTTGTTATTATTTTTCCATGCATAAAAAACAATCAAAACACATACATGAACAAACTAAACATCAAGTACAACATACTAACAGAGGATAATCTACAAAGTTGCAGCCCATTCCTCTCTTCTCCACAGCAAAGGACTGTACCGCTATATTGATAATTAAATTATACATTTCCTGAATTTTTCTTTCCCTCTACTCATAACCTTTTCTTATTTGTTGAATCCACAAGTAAATAAGTCATTTTTTCCTTGCCCCGTATATAATCTATAAAGGGTTTCCATTCAGTTTTAAATCTGGTCATTGACTTTTCTCTAATTATTGATGTTAATTTTGCCATCTCCGCCAACTCCAGTAATTTCAAAGTCCATTCATCTACTGTGGGTAACACTGTACTCTTCCAGTTCCGTGAGTATAATGTTCTCGTCGCCATCATCATATATAAGACTAAAGTTCCATGTTTATCTCTCATTTCATCATCCATTAAACCCAAAAGGAAACATTCCGGTTTCAACTGCACATTTATCCCTAGGATCATCAAGGAGTGGATTTGACTCAATTTTTTTTTGCTCTTTTAAAGGTCCACCATATATGGTAAAATGTTCCCTCTTTCTCCTCACATTTCCAACAGGTCCCAGAGGCCCCCTTAAACATTTTAGCTAATTTCGATGGGGACATATGCCATCTGTACAGCATCTTATAGAATTTTTTCCTACTAGACAACAAACATAGATGCCTCAACATACACCATTAAATGCCTGGGAGTAGAGAGTGGTCCTTACCTGGTGCCAAAAAGATGACAGTGTCAGCAGCAGTTGGGGAGTCATTGCTTTGCACAGCGGGCCACCACTGAGAAAGTCTTCTCCCTTGTTGCCACCTTCTGAGTTTCCCTTGGAGATGGCACTCTGAGGAAGTCCCCAGATGTTGTTCGTAGTGCAACAACCTTTCAAGTATTTGAAGAGTGCTACCATGTCTCCCCTCAATCTTCTCTTCTCCAGGCTAAACATGCCCAGTTCTTTCAGTCTCTCCTCATAGGCCTTTGTTTCCAGACTCCTGATCATTCTTGTTGCCCTCCTCTGAACACACTCCAGCTTGTCTGCATCCTTCTTGAAGTGTGGTACCCAGAACTGGACGCAATACTCAAGATGGGGCCTAACCAGTGCCAAATAGAGGGGAACCAGTACCTCGCACAATTTGAAAGTTATATTTCTATTAATGCAGCCCAAAATAGCATTTGCTTTTTTTGCAGCCACATCACACCGTTGGCTCATATTCACCTTGTGATCTACAACAATTCCCCGATCCTTCTCGCTTGTCGTATTGCTGAGCCAAGTATCCACCATCTTGTAACTGTGCATTTGGTTTCTTTTTCCTAGGTGTAGAACTTGGCATTTATCCCTATTAAATTTCATTCTGTTGTTTTCAGCCCAGCGCTCCAGTCTATCAAGATCACTTTGAAGTTTGTTTCTGTCTTCTAGGGTATTAGCGATTCCCCCCCCCCCCCATTTTGTGTTGTCTACAAATTTGATAAGCATTCCCTGCACCTCCCTGTCCAAATCATTAATAAAAATGTTGAAGAGCACTGGGCCCAGGACTGAGCCCTGCGGTACCCCGCTAGTCACCTCTCCCCAGTTTGAGAAGCTACCATTGATAAGCACTCATGTAGTCAACTGTGGATCCACCTGTTCCATCTAGCCCACTTTTAGCAAGTTTGTGAATCAGAATGTCATGGGGCACTTTGTCAAATGCTTTGCTGAAATCAAGATATATTATGTCCACAGCATTCCCAAAGTCCACAAGGGAGGTTACCCGATCAAAGAATGGGATCAGATTAGTCTGACAGGATTTGTTCTTGACAAATCCATGCTGGCTTCTAGTAATCACTGCATTGTTTTCAATATGCTTACAGAATGACTTCTTTATAATCTGCTCCAAAAAATTCTCTGGTATGGATGTCAGACTGACTGGTCTGTAGTTCCTAGGTTCCTCCTCTTTGCCTTTTTTGAAGATAGGGACAACATTAGCCCTCCTTTAGTCTTCCGGCACTTCACCCATCCTCCATGATTTCGCAAAGATAATAGAGAGTGATTCTGAGAATTCTTCTACCAGCTCCTTTATTTCGCTAGGATGCAGTTCATCAGGTCCTGGAGATTTGAACTCATTCAAAGAAATTAGGTGTTCTTTGACCATTTGTTTATCAATTTCAAACTGCAATCCTGCCCCTTCAGCTTGTACTTCACTTTTGCAAGGGGAGCCATAGACCCACTTTTGGAAGAAGACTGAGCCAAAGTAGGAATTTCTTTCCTCTGTCTTTTACAATTCACAATCCTGAAGAAAGCCTTTTTATTGTTTTTATCATCCCTCTCTAGTCTCAGCTCATTCTCAGCTTTAGCCTTCCTGACGCCATTTTGGCACTTCTGTGCTACCTACCTGTACTCTTCTTTTGTAGCCTGGCCTTCCTTCGACTTCCTATATGTATCCTTTTTTTGTTTTCAGGTCATCTCTAAGCTTTTTGTGGAGCTACGTTGGTTTCTTCTGTTGTCTTCTATCTTTTTTCCTTGTTGGAATTGTTTGTAATTGTGCCTTTAAGATTTCCTTATTTAAAAACTCCCATCCATCTTGGACTCCTTTACTCTTTAGGGTCTCTTGCCATGGGAACTTACTTATCATAGTTCTGAGGTTATTAAAATCGGCTTTCCTGAAATCCAGAGTACACGTATGGCTACATTCCGCTTTTGCTTCCTTTAAAATCAAGACTGAAATATGATGTGGTCACTTTCCCCCAGAGTTCCTGTAACTGCCACTTGATTCACTAAGTCATCCCTATTGATCAGTATCATCAAGGATAGCCGATCCTGGGGCGTGGCTTGATCGTGATGGAGTAGAGTCGCAGATCTTCTGAGCTCCTTAAAAAAAGCATTGAAATAAGCACTAATTCCTTATCTTGGAGTGTTTGGAGAGTTAATAAAAGGCATGATATATTGACTGGATGTGGTAAAATACTTGAGTGGGAGTTGGAACGCGGCAGTGTCTTCTCGGCTTTAAAACTGAAACTGAAGGAGTTGAAGACAAAGAAGAGGAGCGGCCATTAGTGAAGGTAATTTATGGACTTATAATTGAAGACATAAGGTGGATTGGCTGGCTGACAGCGTACTGGGGGAGAGACTGAGATAAAACATATGTGAATATATGTGAAAAGGAAGTACGTTAATCCCCAGTAAAGCTGAAGTATAGTGCGGCTGGCTGTCGGAAGAGTGAAGAGTGTGTCACCAGGCAGACGGGGGGGGGGGGTAATATCTTATGAGCAAAAAGAGCCAATGGTGGGAGAAGAGGCCCCCTTTAGTCCCCCCAGCCTGGGTTAGACCCTCTAAAGAGCGTGGATCCGACAGAACTTGGCAGAGATTGACACATTTGGAGACACAAACAATGCCAGATAAGCTGCCTGGGAAGAAAAGTCCGGTTAAAGGAACTGCGTCACAATTATTAGAGCCGGCTGCAATTCCAAAGACCACCAGAGGAGGTCAGCCAGACCCAATGTATGAATTAAAGGAAGATATTAAAACAATGTTCAAGCTTGAATTGCTTGATCTTGAGGAAAGGCTTGCAAAACGTATTAATGATACACAAACTGAGTTAATGGTGGGTTTAAAGCAAGTGGAGAAGGATGTGAAGGAGCTGCAGACAGAGTCTAAAGCTTTGACTGGAGTTTGTAAGATGCAGGAAGAGCAGCTGTCTCAACACGACTTACGCATAATCGCCCTTGAGGATCGCGATCGACGTGCAAACATTCGCATAAGAGATTATGGCGAACAAGAAGGAGAGACTCCAAAAGATTTAAGAGATACAATTCTGATGTGGATAAAACTTCAGCTTCCAGACGAAATTTGGGAAGTGGCGGATTTGGAGAGAGTTCATAGAGTGGGTTATAAACGGAAAGGTTTGCTTCCAAGGGACATAATTGTCAAATTTGCTAATTATTATAAAAAAGAAAAGCTGATGCAAGCAATTAGATGACAAGGTCAACTAAAGATTCAAGAAACAGCAGTTCAAATATACCAGGATTTGTCACCTCACACCGTGCAGTGGAGGAAGAGCGTTAAGATGTGTACAGCAGCATTGAGGATGAAATCGATAACTTACAGCTGGGGATATCCAGTGTTTTTGAGATTTATGTGGAAAGGGAAGCAAGAAAGAATAACATCGTGGGAACAAGGAATGGAGCTGTTGAAGAAGCTGGGCATAATCGATGCCAAGGATGGTGGAGAAATTGAGCAAGAAGAGGGCGCGGTTGGAGGATCCAGTCAAGGATTAGGGATTAGAAGGGGAAAAAAAATATAAAGGAGGGGAGGATTAGACTTTACTCTGGAGGTTGGGCCGGGTTCCCCCCCCCTGAAGAGTTCTAAAAATAATTGGGACCAGTGCCCAGATGTCTGGTGAGGAGGGGGGTAAAAGTGGGGGTGTATGTGGGGGGAGGGTAAGGGAGGGGGGGATATGTGTATCACTGAGCGAGACCAATTTAAAGATATGGGTGAAAGTAATAAATGGAAAATAAATTGAGAATGGCGACTCTAAATGTGAAAGGGCTAGGAACACTTATTAAAAGAAGAAGAATAGAAACGTTGTTAAAAAGAAAAAAAATAGATATAATTTTTTTGCAGGAAACTCATCAAAAAAAGGAGGGGGTTAATGAGTTACGAATGAGGGATTTAGGAGTGTATGAAAAGTCTTTTGGTACTTCTAAAGCGAGAGGTGTGGCAATAATAATATCGAAGAAATGTGGTATTAATATTCAAAGTGTAAAGAAAGATAAGAATGGAAGGATCCTCATAATCTACTGCACGATTGAAAAGGAGGAATTTGTCTTGATTAATGTCTATGCTCCAAATGGGAAACAAATTGAATTTTTTGAAGAAGTATTTAATATGGTGGGAGAAGTGGGGAAAAAGAATATTGTGATGGCAGGAGATTTTAATATGGTACTTGATAAAGGGAAAGATAGGGATAACATTATGAGAGATGTTAGAGGGGAGGGGAAGACGGAATTAGCTAAGTTAATGGAGCGGAAGGATTTAATGGATGTTTGGAGAGTTTTAAAAGGGGAAGAGAGGAAATATACCTTCTACTCACCTAGATTCAAGAGTTATTCAAGGATTGATTTTATTTTTATATCAAAGATTATGGTACCTAAATTAATAGATTGCGATATCGGAGTAATTAAGGTTACAGACCATGCATTAATGATGATGGATATTAAAATGAAGAAGGATTATAAACAAGCAAAGAGATGGAGAATGGATGGAAGAATTTTTAAAAATAAAAAAACAGTAGATAAAATAAAAAAGGAAATGCAGGAAATATGGCAGATAAACGAAAAAGAGGTCAATTCGCAGGGGTTATTATGGGATACTATGAAAGCTGTAATAAGAGGGATGTGTATTAGGGAAATGTCCACACTTAAAAAGCAACAGGAAGTACAATATAAAAAGGCAGAAGAAGACATAAAGACTTTAGAGGAGAGATTAAGAGAGACAAAAGATAAGAGGTTATTTGCCCAAATTCAAGCAAAAAAAAAGGAATTGGAGAAAGAAGATATAGAACAGGTTCAAAAGAATTTGTTATATTTAAAGAGAGATTTTTTTGAATATAATAATAGAAATTCAAAGATGCTGGCCAGTTCCACGCAGTCAGAGAAGGCTAAGAATATGATAGGAACAATAAGAGATAAGTTAGGGAATAGATGTAATTTGATGAAAGATAAATTAAGTACTTTTCAGGAATTTTACAAAGAATTATATACATCAGACGCGGTATCACAAGATAAAATTCAGGAATATGTAGAAAGAAATTGGAAAATAAGACTGGATGAGCAAGATAGAGATTGTATGGAAGGCTTGGTTACTGAGAAAGAAATTGAGGGAATTGTTGATAAACTAAAAGGAGGTAAATCTCCGGGGATTGATGGTTTGGGGCCAGAATTTTATAAAATATTTAAGGATATGTTAATACCAAGATTAAAAAAATTATATAACAATATAATAGAAGGAGGAATGACTCCGCCATCGTGGGATCAGTCTTTGATTGTTTTAATACAGAAGCCAGGTAAGGATTTGACGGATCCATCTTCGTACAGACCAATATCTTTAATAAACCAGGATGCAAAAATATTTACAGCAATAATGGCAAAAAGATTGGGTACATTTATTTTTAAATATATAAAAAAAGATCAATGTGGATTTATCTGTGGTAGGAAAATGCCTAATTTAATTGGGAGAGTTATAAATATAATAAATATTATTAAAAAAAGAAATTTAAAAGCAGGATTATTAGCATTGGATATATTCAAGGCCTTTGATTGCGTGGAGTGGCCAGCATTAAAAATTATATTAAAAACATTTGGGTTTGGATATAAATTTATGGGAGTGATTAACCAGTTGTATAAAAATAATAAAGCGGAAATAATGATTAATGATGGGTTAATGCAACAAATTACACTAGCTCGAGGAGCTAGACAAGGATGTCCACTTTCACCGACTTTATTCGCAATAGTGATAGAAATTTTAGCAAATGTAATAAGGGAGGAGGGAAGATTAAAGGGGATAGGAAGAAACCATAAGATTAAAGTGAATATGTTTGCGGATGATACATTATTGACACTGGAAGATTCCCTAGAAAGTGGGGAGATAATTCAGAAGCATTTGAGAGAATTTGGGGAAATTACGGGATTACAAGTTAATTGGGGGAAGTCAGAAATGATGTTATATAATTATAATAACAAAGAGATGGAGAAGTGTAAAGTTAAGTTAGGATTAAGGCATAAAAATATAATACGATATTTAGGAGTTAATATACATAGTGAAGTAGAAAGACTAGAGGAACTTAATTTTGTATGGTTAAGAAAAGAGGTAGGGGAGAAATTACAGATATATAGAAAATTAAAACATTCCTGGTTTGGTAGAATGAAGATTTTACCTAAGGTTAATTTTTTGTTTAGAATGATACCGATTAGAATTTCAGTAGCGGAGATTAAAAGTTGGCAAAATATGATTGCTTATTGTAATGGGGATAAAAGAGCAAGGATAAATAAAGGGTTATGGTATAAGGCTCAAAAGAAAGGAGGTTTAGGACTTCCGAATATTAAGAATTATTATATTGCTAATCAGTTAAGATATATTATTAATAGTATTTTAGGGGAGGAAGATTTGGAATGGTTGGAACCGCAAACAGCGGAGGTAGATTGTAAATTGGGAAATATATTTTTTACTAAAATGCAAAAGAAAGAATTGAAGGTACTGGACAACCCATTGTTGGAAAATATATTAGAGATCTGGGAGAAGTTTAGAGGGAAGTTGATACCAGGAGACTCTCCACTCGCCCCAGTTGTAGTAGTGGGAAACTTCCCAAGGGTATTAAAAGATGAGATAGAAGCGAGACTGAAAGATCAGGATATAATTAAGTTAAGGAATTGGATGGAAAAGATGAAGGATAGTGAGCATATTAAAGAGTTGTTTAAAGGACAAAAGATAGCTTGGTTCAAATGTTTACAATTGGAAAAATGGACTCAGGAATGGAGACTGAAAAATAAGAAATGTAGAAATAATACTAAATTTGAAGATTTAATAGAACTAAAAAGAAAAAAACAAGAAGCTGGAGTTAAGAAAGGGCTGACTAGTGAGATATATAAAATATTGATAGAGGAGGAATTCCAGGACTCACTTAATGTTATAAAAGAGATTTGGGAAGAAGATGTTAAGGGGAAAATTAATGAAGATAAATGGGAGAGGATATGGAAAGTAAGAATGTTAAAATTGTTGTCGATTAGAATTAAGGAGAATTACTATAAGATAGTATGGAGATGGTATCTAACACCTGTAAGATTTCACCAGATTGATAAAAAAGTGTCTAAGAATTGTTGGAGGGGATGTCAGGAGGTTGGGACCTATTTTCATATGTGGTGGAGCTGTGAACATGTACAAAAATTCTGGGAAAGGGTTTTTAAAGAAATAAGTGATATAATTGGAAGGAAATTGGAATTAAACCCAAAATTAGCTCTACTAGCAATATGGGATAGTGAGAATGAGCATGTAGCTAACAGAGAATTGGTAAACAACCTCCTGGCACCGGTTAGAATAATCATTGCTAAAAATTGGAAAGGGCAAGGAAGCTACACAATAGAAGTTTGGTAAAAATAAATTTGGGATATGGCCTTGAATGATATATTGACATGTAAAATGAAAATAAAGAGAGGAATATCCAGTAAGAGTGATTTTGGGAAAATATGGAGTCCCTTTTTGGAATATGTTTTAAGATCGGGAAAGGGACAAACACCTTCAAAAGAATCGCTGGAATTTTGGAAGGAGGAAGAATGATTATGAGAAGGTCTCGGGGGAAGGGGTGCACGGGGGATTGTTAAGGGTTGTAGTTTGTTTTATATTGTGTAAGTTTTATATTGTGTATGTTTATTGTGTTGAAATTAATTTAAAAAAAATTTAAAAAATTTAAAAAAAAAGATAGCCGATCCTCTAGTTACTTCCTCTACTTTCTGTAGGAGAAAGTTATCAGCTACACATGTCAGGAATTTCTTGGAGGGGGCACTTTTGGCAGAATTTCTCTCCCAACAGATTTCGGGGTAATTGAAGTCCCCCATTATTACTACTTCAGATTTCCTTGAAACACTGGCAATTTGCATTTCAAAAGTTTCATCCTCATCTTCTCCTTGATTGGGTGGTCAGTAGTAGACTTCAACTATCATGTTCCTTTTATTCCTTGCCCCATTTATTTTAATACATATGTCTCAATAGAGCTCCCAGGCTCATCCTCTGGTATTCCTGTGCAGGAATAAGTATTTTTAACATATAGTGCAACTCCGCCTCCCTTTCTATTTCTTCTGTACTTTTTGAACACATTACATCCTTCAATTGCTATAGTCCAGACATGGGAGTCATCCCACCAAGTTTCAGTTATACCTATCAAGTCGTATTTGCCTTTATGTATTTAGAGTTCAAGTTCGTTCTGTTTGTTTCTCATACTCTGTGCATTGGTATATAGACATAAAAGGCCATGTGCTTTATAGTCTGGCCTCTTTCCTACATTGTTGTGAGCACTATTTTGGGGCGCTGTTGGAGCTGTTCTCTCTGTTATGGTGCATAAGCCTTCATCCATTGTTGCCTCGAAGTTTACATTTCCCACCCCGGTAGGATTCGGTTTAAAGCCCTCCTGATAAAGTTCTTAATGCTTTGGCCAAGCACATTCTTCCCAGCCCTTGTGAGGTGCAATCTGTCCCTTGCCAATAACAGTCCATCTTCCAAGTAGCACAGCCCGTGGTCCCAGTATCCAAATCTCTCATGTCAGCACCACCTTTGTAGCCTGTCATTCACTCAGAGTATTTTTCTTTCCTTTTCTAATCTTCTTCCAAGAACCGGGAGGATGGATGAGAAAACTATCTGGGCCCCTAATGTTCTTGAGTTTCCTTCCCAAAGCTTCAAAGTCTGATGTAATTCTTTGTAACTCCGTTTGGCAATATCAGTTGTTCCCACATGGATGAGAAGTAAAGGATATGTGTCAGTGGGCTTTGTGAGCTTTGGTAACCCTTCAATCACATCTCTAATTTATGCTCCATGGAGATAGCAGACCTGGCGAGTTCATGGGTCTTCACGACATACTTGGGTTTCAATCCCATGCATCAGGGAGTCTCCCACAATGACTACTCTTCTCTTTTTTTTTGTCAACTGACCTTCTGCTTCTTGCTTACTGTTGCACGGGATTCCCTGTAGTTGTTCCTCTGCAGGCTGTCCTCCAGACTCATCCTCCAGTAGCTGATAGAGGTTTCATAGCTCTAGTGGTTCCACTGGTGCAGAGTGTCTTCTAGTTCTTCTGCTCCTCACTGTCACCCTTTTCCAAGGAGTTCCCTCTTCATTGGCTTTCCTCACCTCAACATTCTTCAGTTCTGCTTCAACTTGCTGTTGCTCTTCAATCTCTTGTGCTTCTTGTTGCTGTTGCAGTTCCACCGTTCTGTCTAAGAACTCTTTGCCTTCTCTTATTCTTTGGAGGGTGGATACTCGCTGCTCAAGTACTCTCACTTTTTCTTCCAATAGTGCAACCAGCTTGCACTTGTTGCAGGTGTACACCACGTTGACCTCAGGCAGGAACACAAATATTACACATCCTTTGCAGGTCACCACCACTAGAGACTCCTTTCAATCCATAGTCCCTATTCCATTTTTCTTCTGCCTTTCTGATTGTATTGGAATTGCCTGTGCTTTATCCTGTCTTCTCTGAAGCTGAATAACAAAGTTCCCTACTATATGAGGGTGTCTTACGAGAATAACATTTTGTTAGGGACCTCCCCCTTGACCTTCCCTGCCGAACTCCCCCTGACAAACTCCTGTTTGCTTGCTCTCTGGAAGCTGGCTTCCTAATGTACCTTTTGTGATGAAGAGAGAATTTCATCAGGTGCTGCATGTATGCAAATGACACCAGCTGGAATTCCCCTTTCAATACAACTGTTAAAGATACAGGAGCCCTGTCCTCCTTTCCATAGGGTCACCCTACCCAGTATATAACCAATCCAAACATCTCCTCTCAACACCACCATCTCATCCACCCAATGAGACTCCTCAACTCCACTGTCTAGCTGTCTCGACAAGGCTATCGTGCAGGTTTTCAACCTACATTTTGTTTCTTCTTGAACCTCATGACTACTTTCCCCCACATCATTGGTGCTGACATGATCCATAACTGCTAAGTGCTCCCTACCAATCTACTACCTTTGCACCAGGCAGGCAAGTCACCATGCAGTCTACATGCCAACTACAAATTCATCTCTTTGTGTTTCTAATGATCTTATGTTGGTCTTTGGCCACAGCGCTTAATCCTCCTCCTCTTCCCCCTCCTCATCAACAGCACAACTCAAACATTCCTCTTTGGCCCAAAAGGAGAGCATTCACCAGGCTTTGCTTTCACATATAATGGCAGAGCCTTAGCCGCTCCTCAACAGGTGTTGCGATTATATTCCTTTACAATCTGTCCCTGCTGTTGTGAAGGATCACTTTACATACAATTATCACAGACTATTCATCTTGCATTTCATAGCCACTGCAGGGGCACAGCTAGCTTTGAGGGGCCCCCAGGCAAATAACTTTCCCATCCCCCACCTGCTGCTGCTAACACTGTCACCGTCAACTTCCGCTACCAACAACAGCAACAACAACCAGCCCTTCCCCCCTTGTTAAAAAAGCTCCTCCGCCTAGCAAAGCATGCCATTTCAAAACGTAAACTCATACTTTGCTTATATTTTGAGTAGCAGCAATTTGAACCTCCAGACCCGTGGCCAGAGGTCTGGCCCTGGCTGCACCACTGAGCAATTCCACCCCCATGTCCCCCAATCTCTCTGTACATACCTACAAACTGAGAATTCCATCACACAGGGTGGGGTGGGGGTTAAGAGCAGGGAAAATTGAGTATTATTTACAAAAGTAGAAAGCCATCCCACTTGTGCAATTGCATTATTCTGCTATAGCGCCACCTAGAGAAAAGCAGAGCTCTGTTCTCAATTCTGTGTAGAAACCAGAAGTAGATACAGTAGATTAACAGCCTTGTGTAGAAAAGCTTGTGGGGTTAATTGCACCTTTGCACCTAACTTGCAGGTTTTTTTAAAATGCAAATTGCATTAGCAGTTGGGGAGGGGTGCATCAAAATCAACACAATCAAAGGCATGGAAGAGGAATTTCACCTTCGTAAACTCTTTTGCTCCCTGGTTTACAGTTATTCCAAGCCTTCAACATTTCTTCCGAATTCCTCAGCGCTCAAGAGCAAAGGAAGAGTAGCTGTACTTGGACAATATTACAGGCATATACTCAAAGACTGCCTCTACAAGAGAGGTTTAAAGCTCTTTCAAGGTGCATTAAAAAATTTACCTCTACAAGAACGGAGCGCAAATCGGGCGTAGAGGCGCGTTATCTCTCCGATTATGCGCATTATCAAATGCGCGTTAAATAGCAAGTTTTATTTTGCTCCAGCCATTAAAGCGCATTTTGCCTATGTGAACAAGTGCTTATGTGCATTAACTACTTGTAAAGCACATTTTGGTCATCCGTTAATGCGCTTCACCGCCTCTCGTCGCCTCTCGTGCAGAGGTATTAGGTGTAAATGCACTTCAGCGATTATGCGCATAATCGCATAACTGGGCGCAAAAGCGAATCCTTGTAGAGGGGACCAAAGATAAAAATTAAAGGGTCATGGGAGTGCCCCTCTAGTTAAGGTGAATTGCCAAAAGAAAAGTAAAAGTTCTACTATTCTAAGCCTCATAAAGACATAAGAAGAGCCATGCTGGCTCAAACCAAGCTGAATTCTATAGTTTAACCATGTGCTGTATGAAGATGGACTTCCTTTTCTCTGCCCTGAATCTCCCACCAATCAGCTTCATGGGATGTGACTCCTTTGGGTTCTAGTATTATGAGAGAGGGGAAGACAGGTCTCCCTGTCTTTTTCTCCATACCATGCACCTGCTGCAACCTTGGCTGCCTCTACAAGAGGCATTTAAAGCTCTTTCAAGGTGCATTAAAAAATGTACCTCTACAAGAATGGAGCGCAAATCGGGCGTAGAGGTGCATTTTCTCTCCGATTATGCACATTATTGAATGTGCGTTAAATAGCGAGTTTTATTTTTCTCCGGATGTTAAAGTGCATTTTGACTATGTGAACAAGCGATTCTCCGCATTAACTACCTGTAAAGTGCATTTCAAACAACTGGTAAGGTCACCAGTTGAATGCTCAATTACCTCCTGCATACAAGCATTTACGATAAAGCGCTTCAGCGATTATGCGCAAAATCGGCTAACCAGGCGTCAAACGGAATCCATCTAGAGGGGGTCCTTTCCTCATAGGGGAGGTGTTTCAGCTCCTTGATCGGTTTAGTTGCCCTTTTCTGCCCTTTTTCCAATTCTACAATGTCTTCCTTTTTTAAGGTGTGGTAACCAGAACTGTGCACAATATTCTAATTGTGTTCTCACCACAGATATTTTTTTAAGGGAGTGTGATCTTGGCAGTTTTATTTTCAACTCCTCTTCTAAATATACCCAACATGGAATTTGCCTTTTTCACAGCCATCACAACTGGGTTGACATTTTCACTGAGCTGTCCACCACAACCCCAAGCTCTCTTTTATGCGTATAAAAATGACACCTGTTTAGCTAATAACATGAGATTTGGCATTCATGATCTATCCAATGGGGTCATTAGTTCTACACTTTACTCCTCACAACTGAGACATCAGAGGCTTTGGCATGTTACACACACACACACACAAGCTGAAGAACCTTGGGTGGGTGAAGCAGGCAGGTCCAGTCTCTGACACATCCACAGTTCCCCTTGATGCCTGTACACTTTTCCTTGGTCTTTCAGACAGATGGGGCAGATCACAACATGTCTGTTGAAGCATCAGCCTTAGTTTCCAGTGTTCAGGCTTGGTGGCATTTGAGCCAACATGAGATAGCATTAATTCTGGTCTTAAACTGGCAGGGTTTTTTTAAAAAAATCATTGAATTTATTTTCATGCAGTGATTTTACCACTTCATTTTTATGCACAGGGGAGATCTGTTTCAATGAAAAAGACGTCTTATTAAAGGGGAAAACCCCAGACTTTACCATCTCAAAAATAAATATCTGAACTTGACCAGTAACTTTGCTGCAGACATGGAAAATCTGCTTTTATTGCTTTGTCCTGTGTTTTGTCTCCTAAAGGCTATACAAAATCAATCAGGACCAAGGTTAAGGAAAGTGATGTAACTTCAATTCTCTCAAAGTGAGATGAATATCCTGTTTTCCATATTTGGTAATTTGATAGAAACATAAACCTTTAATTGAAAGAGAAAAATAGTCAGATTAAACAGCCTGCTTGTTTTTGACAAAATATCAATTTTTTGGAACTTGACAGGTTCAATAAAGAACTCTATAAATGTTCCCTCTGATATTCTTCCTTGTGATATTTTTCTTAGCCCCAAGCCCCCAGGCTTTGTTCTACATGCTTAGTTAAACATTTTTTATCTTACATAAAATCCTGGTAAGTTACTTCAAGAGCTATCAGACAACCTCAATTGTGATTTAAGTGGGTCCCCCTCCCCTCCGCTCTAACTGCTTCATGTTAAATACTTTGACATTTATGTGTCTAGACTTGGATTGTTCTGATATTGATTCTGTAACTAATGATAATGGAGCACTGGCTGTAATATATCTTTTTGAGCTTCTCTACTTAGTGATGGAGCAAGAACCGATAGTGGAACTGTCTATACCACATTTAACAAAGGTCCACAGTGCTCGGACTTGCATCTCTTTATTTTCATCATAATTTCCTTATTTTAGTTTGGAATTCTGGTAAAGCTTGACAACTTCATACTGAAGGCAGGGAGGGAGGTGGGCTCTCTCTCTCCATGCAGACTTCATTCAGCCTGACTCAAAGTAATATATGCTTAATTTTGATTTTTGATCTTACTGGTGCCCTAGAGTTGTGTGGAATGTAGGGCTAAAGGGAGCAGCAGGAGGCTAGGAAGAGAAGGGAGCTAGGAAAGCCAGAGGTAAGCCAAGTGGTGGGGGCAGGGAAGTCAGCAAGGAGTGGGGAGAGCAGCAGGAAGCCAGTGGAGACTGGGGGAGTCAGTTGGGAGCAAGTTGGGGGATTGGGGAGCTTGTATGTCACAAGGGATGGAGGGCTGCATGTGTGAGAGAGAGGGAAGAGAAAGAATTTAGTGGGGGTTGTGGAGAGATCCTGAAAAAATATGCGTGGTTTCCTGTGTGCTTGTAGTGAAGAGGAGAAAGGAGGGACATGTGTGCTTGTATGGTGTATGTGTGTGAGAGGGGGGGAGTCTATGTATGAGTGGGAACCAGGTTGAGAGTGTATGTGTGTGGTCCAGAGTAAGAGAGAAAAAGGTAGGGGGAATGAGTTGGCTGGCAGCAGTGTGGGCAGGAGGCAGTGAGAAAGAGTTTTTGTTGTCACTGGAAACTGTGGGTTCAATGGAGTTGTTGAATGTGTTTGGGCCACCTCAGCCTTGTACTCATCCTCTTGGGCAGGTTACTTGTCTCTTGGGATGTCATGCCTTGCATGGGAACTCTTTTGTGGTGGTTCCCAAGACAATCTGCCAAATTCGTCCACAGGCCCAAAAAGTTGCTTACCCCATTGTAATAAATATTTAAAGATGAATCTAATACTACTGCTTCTGTTCAATGTCCATACCTTCTCATTTATCAGCTACACTTAGAATCACAGATTAGTAGAGTTGGAAGGGGCCTATAAGGCCATCACTAACTGCTTCATTTACTGTACCTGCTTCATATGTCCCCTGGAACACAGAGGCTAGGGTTATATTGTATTTGAGAAAAGCTATTCTGTATTTATGCTTATATTTCTCTTATCCAAAAGATAACAATGTTGGCTGCATCAATTACCCTTTTCCTGCAAGCGCCCATCTAACTTTCATCCTTACTCACTGCCAATACTAAGAAGGCATTCCCCAACACCTTGCCTGATGCACCTCTTTAGCACCATATGACACCCCATAAACACTGTCCTATTTTGTTATAGAGTTTCTGGCCAGATCTACACCTTGCATCAAATCATTATGAAAGTGAAATAAAAAGCAAGAAATAACACTATGAAAGTGGAGTATGGAATGTGGGATTGTGCCCCAACAGCTATTAATGCACTTTAATACCACTATAAAGCAGTAGTGTAGATCTAGCATCTATCAGATTAAAGACCTAATAGGAGAAATGCTTGCTGCCTGTTCTACACTTATGAAAAGCTAATTGAATTGAAAGCCATTTCAGGTTTTGATTGGTCTTAAACAACATGAATTATGAGCTCATCCAGCTGTATGATTTGTTTTGCCATACAAGGAGGCCATTCCCTCTGCATTTGGAAAGGCATCATTGTTCCTTGCTCCTCTTCCAGTTTCCTATATAGCAACATGGATACTTTGTGGTCTGGAGGAACCAGGATTTGTCCCCCATATAGGGTGACCATATGAAAAGGAGGACAGGGCTCCTGTATCTTTAACAGTTGCATAGAAAAGGGGATTTCAGCAGGTGTCATTTGTAGGCATGCAACACCTGGTGAAATTCCCACTTCATCACTACAGTTAAAGCTGCAGGAGCCCTGTCCCATTTTGTATCTGGTGAAATAGAGAGTGCTCCTGCAGCTTTAACTGTTGTGATGAAGAGGGAATTTCACCAGGTGCTGCATGCATACAAATGACCCCTGCTGAAATTCCCTTTTCTGTGCAACTGTTAAAGATACAGGAGCCCTGTCCTCCTTTCCATATGGTCACCCTACATGGCTAGTCAGAGCAGTTGTTGACTCTTGCATGGATTAACCTAATACTAATGTGGGGATTGATTTCTAACATCTAGAAAGAATTATCCTGTTCCTAACCTATTTTTAAATAGGACCTTAACACTAAGTAGGATTTGCTTTTTGCTTTATTTCACTATGTTTTGTAAACAGGCTGCAGCAGGGGGAGACGGGGGGAAGCAGGGCCATTGCATCAGCTGTGTCGAAAGATGGATCAGATTCCTCCCTCTACTGTCACCAGACAGCAGCCATTCCGTCAGGCTGCAGCAGGGGGAGACAGGGGAAGCAGGGGCCATGCCATCAATTCTGCTTAAAGACCAGCTCCAACAGGCCCTTCCTTCTCCCTGAACTGTTTCCATCCCAGCTGGTTATTTTAAGAACTGTGATTTGGCTTTAACAATTGATAACTGAGTTTGTTTCTTCCCCTCCCTCCCCATCCCTTTTTTGTGTCCTGTCTTTTAGATTGTAAATTTGCAGGCAGGATTGTTGTTGTTGTTGTTGTTGTTGTTGTTATTGTATACAAGTTACTCTGGAGCTTTGTGGCTGAAGAGTGGAGGACAACTTCTTTAAAATAAATAAATAAACTGCTTATGTGAACAGAATTTAACGTGGCATATAAATTCTTTGCTGTTTACAAAAGCCTTTTTTATAGTTCTCCTGTTGCTAATCCCTGGATTTGTTTTGCTTTCTGTGTTGTTATGATACAGTCATAGTAAGTTCTGATCTGGATTCATTCTTAAATAAAATTGTCTACCCCATGTTTCTTATGCTGCTTTTGGTCGTAAGTTATGTACCAGTAATCACTGAAAGTCTGTGGGACAAGGGACAAATAAATATTAATACAGAGGTTCTCAATCCCAGATTAGTCCTGTGTGGCCATATTTTCTTGGGTGGGACTCAAGGGCTACAATGATCTTGAGAGGTGTAGCTTCCACAAGGCTGCTGCTACTGAGATATCAAGAACAGTATAAAGACTAAGCACAGTCTGATGTTTATGTCCCTCAAGGGGTGGAGGGATCTGAAAACTACATTAAAAATGACCACATCACTGTGGTCAAGGCTATTGCCAAGGGAAAAAAGATGAGATAAATCTGGTGATTGGAAAATAGCAGATGTTGTCCCTCAAGGGCATAACTAGGGCTATTACTACAGACTGAAGTAGTAAAATATAGAGCAGAAGATCTTTAAGTGTTCAGTCTAGGTGAATGCAGATTAACAAGAGTGAAGTTAATTTTTCCTTGATGCCAAGGAAACAGAATAATAATAAATTTTCCATCACATCAAGTAGTTGTAGAGGGAAAACGAAATACATCCTGAGACATGAACAGAATTAAGACAAAAGGAAAAGGCAAAAATAATAAGAGGAGTAATATCATTAGGGACATAGGTTACTGTGGTGTTACCCCACAGTTCTGTCCCCTTAGGTATGTCTGGTTCAGTATGTTTAGAGAGTGCGGAGTGTTGGACTGAGTGGATGTGGCTGGTGATGCTAGGAAAGGGAGGGGGTCGAGGAGTATATATAGTTGGTTAGCAGTTAGTCTGTCAGTTGGTTGGGTAGAGGGTGGTTAGGTTGAAGATAGATGTGTTTAGCTGTGTGTTCTTGTCAGGAGTGTGTGAAGAGTAAATAAATATAAGATTTTAAGGATTTAGAATTATTATTAAGATTACTAGAATTATTAGGAATAGGCAGGTTTTAAATTGAATTTAAAGGAACTAAGAACTGTAAACAACAACAAACATTTTCTTTTATTTTTGCTACCACAAACCATGTATCAGCTTGGCTTTGTCACCTGCTCTATTAGTTTATAAGGAAACACATTCCATTAAACCTTTAGCCCAGTATAGTCACAGAAGAACCTTTTCAAAACCTCAGTACCTTTTCCCTCTGCTATAAGGGAAAAGTGGTGTTTCTTTTACCCTTCCCTCAGGTGTTTAAGTGGTGGTGCTTAGCCTGAGAGGGGTGTGTGTGTCTAGGCCTGGTGTTTGAGGTTGTGGCGTCGCATATTTGGTGGCAGCGTAGGTGGGATTTGAAGTAGATTTCTAGTCAGTTACTGTGATCAGAAATTATAAGGAATTTTTTTTTTAAAAGAAGGCTGTGAGATACAGTTACTGTGTCAAGTACTGTGTTTAGCTGTTAAAGCTACATTATATTCATGTCAGAAGTTGGGTTGTCTGACAGGATATTTTCTCTGTGGTGGTATATAAGTGTTGCCATTTCAAGATTAAAACTCCTGACTGCATTTTAATAAATCCTAGTCCCATTTTATTTATTAAAGTTATATCTATCTGTCTAGTAAAAACATGGAGTTTCTTGGAATGAAGAGAGAGGCTCTGACAGAAAAAATATAGGAGGTTGAGTTTACCAGTTGAGGGTAAATCTGTAGATGAGTTAAAGTGGGTGCTCACTGAATATTCCAGAGTTAGTGGGGCTGGAGAAGCTGAAGTAAATCCTGTAAGATCCTCACCTATAGAAATGTCTCCTCAGTGTGTGGAACTGGAAAGGGAGAAATTAAAAATTGAGTTGGAAAGGATAAGACAAAGAGATATTGAATTAAAACAACAAGAGAGAATTGAAGTGGAGAAAATAAAAATGAGGGAAGTTGAAATAAAACAACAGGAGGCTGATAGAGAGTTGAAGAGAGCTGAGATGTGGCAGAAAGAAAAAGCTCATGAGGTGGAATTAGAACGGCTTGCTTTAGAAAAAAAGGAAATTGAGCGGGAAGATAAATGGAGAACTGAGGAAGGAGCCGAACCTCTGAAGTTATCTCCAAAGGATACATGGCTGCTTACATAAAGGGACAAGATCCCCAAATGTTCTTTAATACATTTGAGAAAGCAGCCATTATGTGGGAAGTAAATCCACAGGATTATATGAAGTTTATCCCAAACCTGATAAGGGAGATTTGGCTGAAATCTATAATAGTTTTCCTGTGGGGGAAGTGGATTGAGTTTGAGACATTTAAAGCAGCAGTGTACAAAAGATTTCATTATGGCCCTGAATATTTTAGGAAAAAATTCAGAAATGCCAATGCTGATTCCTCAAAATCATTTGTGGAATTAGGCCACAAGTTGGCTGACCATTTTAACAAGTGGATTAAATGTGCTGAGGTAAAAACCCAAGATGAGCTGTTTGATCTTATGATCAAAGTTCAACTAGTCTTCCAGATACCTCAGGACATTAGTTTATTGGTTAGAGATCATAGTTCAAAAACTTATCAGGAAGCAGCTTCGTTGGCGGACCAGTTCTCCTTGGTTATAATATGGCAAGCAAGACTAAGAAAGAGTCTGATATGAAACATATATATAAACCAGGAGGGTTCAAGAGAGAAGCTGAGGGAGCCAAAAGCCAGATGACAGTAGAAAAGGCGGGAAACACCACCAGACCTTTATTTGGCAAAACAGATCTCACTTGCCATCATTGTGGGCTTGTAGGGCATATAAGACCTCAATGTCCTAGGCTTAAAGATGAGAAAGAAAAAAGTACCTCCATTAGGAGGGTGTATGTGAATAAAGATGATGAGCATGCTAAGAGTTCACAGTGTTATATGTTAAAGTGGGGTGACATGCAGGATTCAGATCAGTCCTTGTGGGAAGAAGTAATTGTGAATGGCAGAAAACATAAAGCAGTACTCGATACTGGAGTTCTTATTTCTCTTATTAGAGCCAATTTAGTGAAACCTGAAGAAATTGTTCCTCACAGGTCAGTCACTATAAAACCTGTGTGAAGGCCTACTTTTGAGATACCAATGGCTGAAGTAGATGTTACATGGAGAGGTTTTAAAGAGAAGTTTATTGTGGCCGTAAATTCCTGTCAGGAAGAACCTTTGATTCTAGGAAAAGACTTGATGGAATCAAATGGCAGAAAAGTGTATATTATAATGTGATCTCAAGCAGCTGCTGAGGATTGTAGCAAAGCAGGGGGGGCTGAGGGCTCACCTCCAGCATTGCTTAGCAACCCAGCTGAGGACAACTTTGTTGCTCCTGAGTTTTCTCAAGCAAATCAAGATTTTAAATTGGCTACTGTGGCCGATTCAAGCTTAGCAATTGTAAAGTCACAATCAGAGGATATAGAAATAACTCCTAGTGACAAACCAAAGAAGATTTTTTTTCTGGGAGAATGGACTCCTGTACCAGAAGTGGTTACCCTTGAAAACACCAGACTTTGACCAAGCGTTCATTTTGGCCACCGACGCATCTGGGGTCGAGATAGGGGCTGTTCTCATGCAAACGAGAGACAGTATCCAGCACTCTGTTGACAGATCGTGAGCGTAACAACTTGTCAGTGCAGAAAGAGTGTCCGGCAATTGTATGGGCCTTGGACAAGATCAGACCGTATGTGTGGGGCCAGCGTTTCATCCTCCAGACAGATCATTGAGCGCTGTTGTGGCTCCAGTTGATGCGAAATCACAACCAACTTTTACAGAGGTGGTCTTGGCAGTTTCAGGAGTTCCATGCAGAGATTCAGCACTTGCTGATGGACTATCTCGCAGGGAGTCTTCAAGCTCAGCTAGCAAATGAGACCTATGATTTGGACCTTAATATTGAGCTCATGGACTGGCATTTGAGCCAATAACTTTGGGGGAATATGGTTGATAACTTTTTTCCCTTACAGTGTTAGATATAGATAACCAAAGTGTAGCCATCTTTGCTTACACGTACAGAATGCTGGGAACCTTGCTTAAGGCTGAAGGAAAATTTAAAGTGCGTATGCAGCTGAAAAGGCCGTGCCACAAGCCCGGTTTCATCTGGTTGTAGCAATTGTCCTAATGCAAGGCCGTCAGCGCACCTTATCAGAAGCTACAGAATGTACCCCAGTAACAACTGAAACATGCGTAGTAGCTTTCAACAGTGTGTCAAAGGGCAGTGACTCTTTCGTTGGAATGCATTGGGTTTTGCTTGCACTTGCGCTGTATAAAGCAATGACGTAGATCTTATGCTGTATAGTATAAAAGAGGGGGCTTGCGTGCCCCTAGGTGTGGCTCTGGTGAGCTGGCAGCTTGCTAGAGTGCACCCGCTCAGCTGAACGTAATAAAAGTGCGTTGGACCAGATATTTGGAGTCTGTGCTTCTTAGGGGGAATTAGCATATCTCCTAGGAAAACGAACCTGTCACTTTTATGCAACAAAACTGGCGACAAATCCGCCGGGACTATCCTGGTAACTCCAGAAACCTAACGGCCCCCGTTCAAGGCCAAAGATAACGACGTGAACACCTGGTGCCTCTTTTGAGCACCTGCCGTTACTTTTGGAGCACGGGAGTGTGCCAACTGGACTGGAGATTCTAGAAAAAGTCCCTTATAGACACAGACGATCTTGATCCACGCCCAGGTGCCAATCAAGTTGGACGCGACTGCTGCAGAAAACGGGTAAGAGCAATTCTTTATTTGGGGTTCTTGGAAAAGGAGTAAGGCCTTGGGCTACTTCCAGCAGAGAACAATTAATCAAAGAAATGCCTCTGTGGTGTGGATTGGTGAAAGGCAGCTCTTGGAAAGGAGGCAAGGTCACCAGAGACGGTCTCTAGTAGAGAGCAAACCTTTCAAATCTTTCAAAGCTATGGGGATTATGGTTTTAAACAGAGTAAATTCAAAAATGGAGAAATTCAGAAGTCCATTTTAATGTTTGGTGTTGAAGTGTTTGTGTTTTGTTATTGTCTGGGGAAAAAAACAGGAAAGAGAGTCCTGTAAGTGTGTGAAAGTGGGGAGAAGTCATGAAATCTGACCCCAGCACAGGCAAGTTCAGAACCCCTTCCCCAGTCCTGGGTTCTCCTTGCAAGCTCAAATAGCTTGACCCCTGGTTGTTTTGTCTACTGGATGTTTTCTGTTTTAAAGATTCCAGAGCCACAGGTACCTACAGATGTTTGAAAAACTGGATTTTTGTACCAGGCCTGTTAAACATGTATGTTGCCTTCTGTGCTTAGACCATGCCCAGAAATTGAAAACTCTGTCCAAAACCAAGTTGGGTAGCGAAACAGAAACCCCCAGGTGAATTTTCAAAAAAGGCAAAGAAAAGAAAAGGGGGGTTTAGGAAAAAGACAACAGATAGAGTTTAAAAGTAAACCAAAATGCCTCCTTGAGAGAGGGAGTGGTGCCGGCCTCGTTAAAAGAGGCGGTAATCAGACCACTCCTGAAAAAGCCTAACCTGGACCTGAAAGATGTGAACAACTATAGGCCGGTGGCGAACATTCCTTTCCTGTGCAAGGTGCTTGAGCGGGTGGTTGCAGGACAACTCCAGACACTCTTGAATGAAACGGATTATCTAGATCCATTTCAATCGGGTTTCAGGCCTGGTTTTGGAACAGAAACTGCCTTGGTCGCCCCGTGGGATGACCTTTGCCGGGAGAGGGACAGGGGGAGTGTGACCCTGTTGGTTCTCTTGGACCTCTCAGTGGCTTTTGATACCATCGACCATGGTATCCTTCTGGATAGGTTGTCTGGGCTGGGAGTTGGAGGCACTGGATGGCACTGGATGGCCGTTTTCAGAAGGTGGTGCTGGGGGATTATTGCTTTGTGCCGTGGCATTTAAGCCATGGGGTTCCACAGGGCTCTATTTTATCCCCTATGCAATTTAACATATACATGAAGCCGCTGGGAGAGGTTATCCGGAGATGTGGGCTGAGATGTCACCAATATGCAGATGACACCCAGCTCTACCTCTCCTTTTCAACAAACCCAGGTGAGGCAGTGGCTGTTCTGAATCAGTGCCTGGGCACGGTAATGGACTGGATGAGGGCTAACAAACTGAGACTCAATCCAGACAAGACGGAGGTACTGTTAGCGGGTGGTTCATCTGTCCGGCGAGGTGATGTTCACCCTGTTCTGGAGGGGGTTGCACTCCCCCTAAAGGATTGGGTCCGTAGTTTGGGGGTGCTCTTGGATCCAGAATTGTCGCTTGAGGCACAGGTGAACTCGGTGGCAAAGAGCACCTTTTACCAGCTTAGGCTGATATACCAACTGCGCCCTTATCTGGACAGAGATAACCTAGCTACAGTTATCCATGCTCTCATAACCTCTCGTTTGGATTACTGCAATGTGTTATATGTGGGGCTGCCATTGAAAACGGTCCGGAAACTTCAGCTGGTACAAAACAGGGCAGCCAGATTGTTAACGGGGACTGGCCAATGAGACCATATTACGCCAGTCCTTTTCCAACTTCACTGGCTACCGATCCAGGTCCGGGCCCAATTCAAAGTGCTGGTACTAACATTTAAAGCCCTAAACGGCTTGGGGCCAGGTTATCTAAAGGAACGTCTCCTCCCATATGTACCTGCCCGGACCCTAAGATCATCTACAGGGGTCCTTCTCCGTGAGCCCCTGCCAAAGGAAGTGAGGCAGGTGGCCATTAGGAGGAGAGCCTTCTCTGCTGTGGCATCCTGGTTGTGAAATGGGCTTCCTAGAAGGTTTGCCTGGCACCTATGTTATACTGTTTTCGACGCCAGATGAAGACCTTTTTATTCTCCCAGTATTTTAACAGTTAAATTAACTCAATTTTAATCCTTGCTGTTTTAAATTTGTATTTTAATCTGTATTAATTCCTGCTGCTGGTTTTATTCTGGTTTTATTCTGGTTGTGTTTTTAGATTGTATGTTATTTGTTGTTTTTGGATTGTGGCTTGTTTTATATTTTTAAAATGATTTTATGGTTTTAATTTTTGTGAACCGCTCAGAGAGCTTCGGCTATAGGGCGGTATAAAAATGCAATAAATAAATAAACAAATAAACAAAACCTCAGAGGGACGCCTCTGAAACAAACCTGCATCAAAAAGAACCTGATTGTACTTTGTATGTAGTGATTGCACGGTACCTCTTGCTATGAATTGTGATTTGCCCATAAAAGCCAAGTTCCTGGCTCCCAGTGAGCGCAAAGGCTGTTAGAAAGTCGCTGTGGCTTTCCACTGGGCCCGTGGAGAGATCCCAGTATCGGCTGGCGGGCTCTGTGCACTTGAAGTGAGTTTGTGGCTTAATGGCTTTTGAGAGTGGCTGGGTGTGTATGGTGTGTGCTGAAAAAGAGGAGAGAAGAAAAAGAAGTTTTTCAGTATTGTGTTTAGAACCAGATCCACTTGTGTCCTGAGAGTGTGGTAGTTTTGTTAAAGAGCATAAAAATGTGTATAGAGAATGCTCTATTGATCCTGTTTCAGACCAATGTGTTTATGTCTGTGCACTCTCTGAGCATATGCAGAGTATGATTTGACAAATGTTATTGGAAAAGTGGATTCTCAGTGTTGGATGAGAGTCAATCTTTGTTATAAATGGCCGATGTTCTCACTCTGTTCTATTAGAGAAAGCAGATAGCAGAATGTTGCAAAGAAGAGCAGGGAACCAAAAAGGCCTTGAATCAGTGAAGTTTTGTAACTGAATGCAGTCCATGGACACTGGGACCAATTTCAAATTGTAATAACCTTAAAATATAAACTGAACATTGGTGGTCAGATGCGAGGCGGTGCCCCATCCCCATTTTGAAACCCACTCCACCTAGAAGAAAGAGGAGATTTTGGATGCCCCCCCCTTGATTTAGAGGCAGAGATGAGGGCATGGGGAGCTGGCTGAAAGAGAGGCAGAGGCTGCGAATCGTTTTAAAATGGCAAAGGAAAGGTTAATAGAACTGCCTCAGCCAGACTCTGATGAAGGCCTGGAGCCGCCAGCATCTTCCCCTCGGGAGGGAGGGGCTGTTTTTCAAGCTCCTTTGAGAGAGACACTCAATGCACAGGGCAACAGCCAGTAATCCAGGGAAATAAACAGCTGTGACATTTTATAAGAGATTGTGTCGAAAGTCAGGAGCTGGAAAGAGAAATTTCTTTCACTTGCTATGCATTGTAGGTTGCAAATGGGCAAATAATGTTTTAATATTTTAATGGAATCAGCTGCGGTTTTACAGGAGTGTTTTAATATTGTGTATTTGTAAATTGATTACTGTGTTGGTTTATTGACCGTAAATAAACAATTCAATTCAATTTATTTGGAGTCTGTGCTTCTTAGGGGGAATTAGCATATCTCCTAGGAAAACGAACCTGTCACTTTTATGCAACAACAGGACTGTTAAGTATCTATGTATAGTTATATTGTTATGCAGGTATGTTTAGATATTTATATTCCCCAAACCCTGCATCAAGCACATCAGTGCTGTGCTTGGGTTTTGAAGGAAGGGGGGAGATATGTGGCATTACCCCACAGTTCTGTCCCACAGTTCTGTCTGGGTCAGTATGTTTAGAGAGTGCGGAATGTTGGACTGAGTGGGTGTGGCTGGTGATGCTAGGAAAGGGAGGGGGTCGAGGAGTATATATAGTTGGTTAGCAGTTAGTCTGTCAGTTGGTTGGGTAGAGGGTGGTTAGGTTGAAGATAGATGTGTTTAGCAGTGTGTTCTTGTCAGGAGTGTGTGAAGAGTAAATAAATATAAGATTTTAAGGATTTAGGATTATCATTAAGATTACTAGAATTATTAGGAATAGGCAGGTTCTGACCAAAGGACCACGTCACAAGCACCAGAGCCAGCTGTAATTCCTAAGATCACCAGAGGAGGTCAGCCAGACCCAATGTATGAATTAAAGGAAGATATTAAAAAAATGATTAGGCTTGAGCTGGCAGACCACGAGCAAAGGTTAGCAAAATGGATTAATGATACGCAAACTGAGTTAATGTCTGGTTTAAAGCAAGTGGTGAAGGATGTGGAGGTTTTGCAGACAGAGACTAAAGCCTTGACTGGAGTTTGCAAGAAGCAGGAAGAGCAGCTCTCTCAACTGGATTTACGCTTAATCGCCATGGAGGATCGAGATCGACGTGCAAACATTCGCATAAGGGATTATGGGGAACAAGAAGGAGAGACTCCAAAAGATTTAAGAGATACAATTTTGGCGTGGATAAGACTTCAGGACCCACACGAGACTTGGGAGATGCTGGATTTGGAGAGAGTCCATAGGGTTGGATATAAGAGGAAAGGTATGCTCCCAAGGGACATAATTGTCAAATTTGCTAATTATTATAAAAAAGAAAAGCTCATGCAAGCAATCAGACGACAAGGTCAACCAATGATTCAAGCAACAGCAGTCCAAACATATCAGGATCTTTCGCCTCAGACCATCCAGTGGAGGAAGAGCGTCAGAATGTGTACAGCAGCATTGAGGAAGAAATCGATAACTTACAGCTGGGGATATCCAGTGTTCTTGAGATTTATGTGGAAAGGGAAGCAAGAAAGAATAACATCGTGTGAACAAGGAATGGAGCTGTTGGAGAAGTTGGGCATAATCGATGCCAAGGATGGTGGAGAAATAGAGCAAGAAGAAGGCGCGGTTGGAGGATCCAGTCAATGATAAGGGATTAGAAGGGGAAAAAAAATAAAAAGGGAGGGGAGGATTAGACTCTATTCTGGAGGTTGGGCCGGGTTCCCCACCCTGAAGAGTTCTAAAAATAATTGGGACCAGTGCCCAGATGTCTGGTGAGGAGGGGGGTAAAAATGGGGGTGTATGTGGGGGGAGGGTAAGGGAGGGGGGGTAAGTGTATCACCGAGTGAGACCAATTTAAAGATATGTGTGAAAGTGAGTAATGGAAAATAAATTGAGAATGGTAACTTTAAATGTTAAAGGGCTAGGAACAGTTATCAAAAGGCGAAGAATAGAGATGTTGTTAAAAAGAGGAAAAATAGATATAATTTTTTTGCAGGAAACTCATCAAATAAAGGAGGGGGTTAATGAGCTACGGATGAGGGATGTGAGAGTGTATGAAAAGTCATTTGGTACTTCTAAAGCGAGAGGGGTGGCAACAATAATATCAAAGAAATGTGGTATTAATATTCAGTGTAAAGAAAGATAAAAATGGAAGGATCCTCATAATGTACTGCAGGATGGAAGACGAGGAATATGTTCTGATCAATGTCTATGCTCCAAATGGCAAACAAATTGAATTTTTTGAAGAAGTATTTGATATGGTGGGAGAAGTGGGGAAAAAGAATATTGTGATGGCAGGAGATTTTAATATGGTACTTGATAAAGGGAAAGATAGGGATAACATTACAAGAGATGCTAGAGGGGAGGGGAAGACGGAGTTAGGTAAATTAATGGAGGGGAAAGAATTAATGGATGTTTGGAGAGCTTTAAAAGGGGAAGAAAGAAAATATACTTTCTACTCACCTAGATTTAAGAGTTATTCAAGGATTGATTTTATCTTTATATCTAAGAATATGGTACCTAAACTCATAGACTGTGATATTGGTGTAATTAAGGTCACCGACCATGCATTAATGATGATGGATATTAAAATGAAGAAGGACTATAGACAAGCAAAGAGATGGAGATTGGATGGAAGAATTTTAAAAAATAAAAATACTGTGGAGAAAATAAAAAAAGAAATACAGGAAATATGGCAGATAAACGAAAAAGAGGTTAAATTGCAGGGGTTATTATGGGATACTATGAAAGTGGTAATAAGAGGGATCTGTATTAGGGAAATGTCCACACTTAAAAAGCAACAGGAAGTACATTATAAAAAGGCTGAAGAAGAGATAAAGAGTTTAGAGGACAGATTAAGAGAGACAAAAGATAAGCGGTTAGTCGCCCAAATTCAAGTGAAAAAAAAGGAATTGGAGACAGAAGATATAGAACAAGTTCAAAAGAATTTGTTATATTTAAAGAGAGATTTTTTCGAATATAATAATAGAAATTCACAGATGTTGGCCAGATCCACGCAGTCAGAGAAGGCTAAGAATATGATAGGGACAATAAGAGATAAGTTAGGGAATAGATGTAATTTAATGAAAGATAAATTTAAAAAAATTCAGGAATTTTACAAAGAATTATATACATCAGATGCGGTATCACAAGATAAGATTCAGGAGTATGTAGAAAGAAATTGGAAAATAAGACTGGATGAGCAAGATAGAGATTGTATGGAAGGCTTGGTTACTGAGAAAGAAATTGAGGGAATTATTGATAAAGTAAAAGGAGGTAAATCTCCGGGGATTGATGGCTTGGGGCCGGAATTTTATAAAATATTTAAGGAAATGTTAATACCAAGATTTAAAAAAGTATATAATAATATACTAGAAGGAGGAATGACTCCGCCATCGTGGGATCAGTCCTTGGTTATCTTAATACAGAAGCCAGGTAAGGTTTTGACGGATCCAGCATCTTATAGGCCAATATCTTTAATAAATCGGGATGCAAAAATATTTACAGCAATAATGGCAAAAAGAATGGGTACATTTATTTTTAAATATATTAAAAAAGATCAATGCGGATTTATTTCTGGTAGGAAAATGCCTAATTTAATTGGGAGAGTTATAAATATAATTAATCTTATAAAAAAGGAATTTAAAAGCAGGTTTATTAGCATTGGATATATTTAAAGCCTTTGATTGCGTGGAGTGGCCAGCGCTAAAAATAATATTAAAAACATTTGGGTTTCGACATAAATTTATGGGAGTGATTAACCAGCTGTATAAAAAAAATAAAGCTGAAATAATGGTTAATGATGGGTTAACGCAACAGATTACACTAGCTCGAGGAACTAGGCAAGGATGTCCACTTTCACCGATCTTATTTGCAATAGTGATAGAAATTTTAGCAAATGTAATAAGGGAAGATGGAAGATTAAAGTGGATAGGAAGAAATGACAAGATTAAAATGAATATGTTTGCGGATGATACATTATTGACATTAGAAGATCCCCTAGAAAGTGGGGAGACGATTCAGAAGCATTTAAGAGAATTTGGGGAAATTACGGGATTACAAGTTAATTGGGGGAAGTCAGAAATGATGTTGTATAATTATAACAAGGAAGAGATGGAGAAGTGTAAAGCTAAGTTAGGATTAAGGCATAAAAATATAATACGATATTTAGGAGTTAATTTAGATAAAGAATTAGAAACAGTAGAGGAACTTAATTTTGTAATGTTAAGAAAAAAGGTAGGGGAGAAATTAGAGATATATAGAAAATTAAAACATTCTTGGTTTGGTAGAATAGCGGTTATTAAAATGAAGATTTTACCTCAGGTTAACTTTCTGTTTAGAATGTTGCCGATTAGAATTTCAGTAGCAGAGATCAAAAGTTGGCAAAATATGATTAATGCTTATTGTAATGGGGATAAAAGTGTCAGAGTTTGTGATGCACTGCACTCTCTGAGCATGTACAGAGTGCAAGCACACAGCAGCGGAATAACAGCAGAGCTCACTGGTAGCAGACAGATGTCCTGGTAATCAGTAAACACTCAGACACAGCAGTGTTTTAAACTACTATACTAAGTTTACTTACAAGTATTTACATAGAACAAAACATTCCTCTAATATCTTCAGCAATACTTCCAACCAACCATAACCTACCACTAACATTCACCATCATCATCACCCACACTGTTTCTCCACATGCTGTACATTTATAGCACTGTGGACCTATCACAGCGTTGGCTGCATATCTCCCCATGTGTTGCTATGCCTCACAGCACACAGGGAAGAAACCAAATGACCTTGGTCTTTAGGTGCTTACCAGCTGCACTTGATTTGGCAACTGTTCAGAGTACTTGAGATATCAAGTCATCTCATGTCTCTCTTTTCTTCTTAGTAACAGAAAAAATACATTTGCTTTTATATTTAAACAAATAAAATCTTAACACCCCTCCTTTTTTCTGTAACTAACAAACATTTTCATTCTGTCTGACATTCTAGCATTCCAAGCTGTTTTGACAATTGTTCATGTCTTTGTACATTCAAAGGTTTTGTGAATACATCAGCCACATTTACCTCGGTGTTACAATAAACAAGTTCAATCAATCCATCATGTACAGCTTGTCTTACGTTGCAGTAACGAATATCAACATGTTTATTCCTTGCGTTCACCCTTTCAGACTTTGCCATATGAATGCAAGTCTGATTGTCTTCAAAAACTTTAATTGGAGTTTTCACTTGCAATTTCATATCTTTCAGCAACTGGATGAACCAAATTATTTCTGTACAAGCCTCAGACAATGCTGAGAACTCAGCCTCTGAGGTAGACAGGGCAATTAACCGTTGTTTTCTGGATTTCCACCCCACTAAACTGTTGCCCAGTTTTATTACAATTCCTGAGGTGGATTTCCTGTCTTGACTGTCACCAGCCCAGTCACTGTCTGTGTAACATTCGAGTGATAATGTGTCCAATGGTCTCAATTCTAAAGACACATCAATAGTCCCTTTTAAGTACCTGAGTACTCTTTTAACTGCTTGCCAGGCACTATTCGTTGGTTTGGACACAAATCTGCTCAATATGCCAACTGCATTAACCAAATCTGGCCTAGACCATTGAGCTAAATAGAGTAGACTTCCTATTGCTGACTGGTATAGGTCTCTGTCACAAAATTCTGTGTCACTGTCATTACATTGAAAACCAGCCACCATGGGAGTTTTAACACTTTTACATTCCTCCATGTGGAATTTTGCAAGCAGATTTTTGATTTTCTGTTTTTGACTTAACACATAAGCCCCTTTTTGCTTTGTGACTTCCACTCCTAGATAGTCATGGATTGGACCCAAATCCTTTAATTCAAAATATTTACTCAGTTGCTCTGCAAATTCTTTAACCTGAGTTTTTGTTTTTGAAATTAAACATATATCATCCACAAAAGATAACAACCACATTTGTTCACTGTTGACACCTTTTGTATATAAACATGGGTCAGCCATTCCATTTTTGAAACCCATTGACTCCAGTGCTTCATGCAAACACTGGTTCCAATTCCTTGCTGACTGCTTCAAACCATAGATAGCTCTGTTTAATTTGTACACAGAGCCTGGCACATTTGACTCATAACCAGGAATTTGAGCCATGTAAATCTCTTCCTGTAATGGTGCATTCAAATATGCTGTCTTTATATCAAAATGATTCACCTGACAATCATATTTTGCAGCTAGAGTTAGCATTACTCTCATTGACTCAGCCTTCACAGTAGGTGCAAAGGTTTCATCATAGTGCACATTCTTTTCCTGTGTGAACCCTTTTGCTACAAGTCTAGCCTTATACATTGTCTCTCCTGACATCAGCAATTTCTTTTTGAACACCCACCTACAACCAACCACTTTTTTACCTTTTGGTAGCATTGTAGGGGTAAACACATTGTATTTTGCCATGGCTTCCATTTCCTCATCCATAGCCTCATACCATAGATTTTTCTCTGGATTTGGCAATCTTTGAACATCTGCATAGTTCTCTGGTTCATAAGATATTTGGCACACTCGTACTTCATTGGCCGTATATCTTTCAGGAGGTATTCCCTTTGTACTTCTTTCTGACCGTCTGGGAATAAAAACATTTCTGTTCTCTCCCTCCTCCTCCTCTTCCTCCTCCTTCTTAGGACTTGAAAGAGTTGTGGAACTGTTTGTTTGTCTCTCTACTGGCTGTGGTGCTCTGCCTATGTTTTCCTGTATAGGCAAACACACTTCACTGCCGTGCAAACGTTCCCAGTCACACTGCTCCTGAAAACTTGCTGATCTAGAAATTACTATGTTTCCATTTCCAGCATAAAACCTGTATGCTTTTGAACCAGGTGCATAGCCTAGGAATTTCATTTTCCTGGCTTTTGGCTGCCCTTTCCTCCTAGCTACCTTGGGGATGTTCACCCAGGCATCACTCCCAAAAACTCTGAGATGAGCCAGGGATGGCTTCTTCCCAAACATGAGGAAATATGGAGTGTTATCTATTGCTGAGCTCCAAAGCCTATTAGCAATGTAATTAGCTGTTAGCATTGCTTCTCCCCAAAAATGAGCATGCAACCCAGAGTCTGTCAACATGGCATCTTTCATTGTTTGCAGAACCCCATTCCTTCTTTCTGCAATGCCATTTTGCCATGGTGAATGTGGAGCAGTTCGTCTCGCTGAAATTCCTTTCTGCCTAAGCCATTTTTGGAACGTTTCAGCCATAAACTCCCCCCCTCTGTCTGTTTGCAATTGCTTTACTTTGGTAGAGAATTTCCGCTCCACCCAACTCAGCCAATCTTTGAAAACAGTAAACGTTTCACTTTTGTTTTTCATCACATAACAAAAACCATATCTAGTGTAGTCATCCACCAGAATTAAAGCATACTTTGCCCCTCCTAATGTTGCAGTCATAGGACCAATTAAATCTGCATGTATTATCTCAAATGCTGCCGTGGCAACTCTGTTACTCTTCTTACAGATTGGAGCAACCTTGGATTTAGCCACCTTACATGCAGTACAGTCTAGATATTTGTCACAGGCTTTTACATTCAGTCCTACACACATTTCAGGCATTTTTTTCAGTATTTGGAACCCAACATGTGCAAGTCTCCTATGCAGCAAATGCACACAATCATTATGCAAAGGTGTGTTATTCATAACAGAATTTACATTTCTAGATGTTTCTAGACCTTTAGGCAACATTTCATAAAGATTGTTCCTAAGTACACCTAAAGCTACAACATTGTTTTGTTTGCTTACTTCACACTTGCTGTTTGAGAATGATACACAATATCCTTCCTTATCCAAACAAGATACACTTAACAAATTGTGTTCCAAACTTGGCACACACAGAACCTTGCTTACAGTTTTATCAATACATGGCACATATACACAACCTTCTGCAGTCACAGCTGAAGATTTGCCATCTGCTAATGTAACATGGTCCCGGCTAGCAGAATGTAGACTTGTAAACAAACTCTGGTTGTTCACAATATGCTGACTGGAACCACTGTCCATCAACCAGGTACATTCTGGGTTGTTCTCTGCAGCTTTAACTACGGAGACCTTCGGTTTAGCAGATTTTTTCTTGCTTGTTGCTGCTTTCTCCTTCGTTTGGTTGGGACAATCTCTCCGCAGATGCCCGGGCAAACCACAACGAAAACAGCGCCGAACTGTAAACACTTTCTCCTTATCTTCACAAGCTGCTTGTTTAACGTGGGTGTCTCTAGGCTTGGCAGTCTGCCTCTCTTGCCTCTTCTTTTCTTCTTCCAGCAATCGGCCGGTCAGAAAACGAAGCGTGAGCTCAGATTCTTGCATTGCTTCCAGGCTCAAAACAAGATTGTCCCACGAATCATCCAGGGAGCTGAGAACGACGTACACTTTGTGGGATTCAGTGAAAGACATGCCGTGCTCCTCCAGATCCGCAAACAGTTGCCTCATCATGCTTAAATGTGCAGATATGCTGGCTCCTGGTTCAAGTTGTGCTCTGTACAATTTTCTTGTTAGCATAACTTTGCTGGCTGCCGTTTCTCTCACATAAATCTCTCTGAGAGTTTTCCAGCATTCCTGCGCGGACACCAGCCTCCTTACATAAACAAGTTGGTTATCTTCTAAACACAAGATAATGCTTGCCAAAGCTTTCTCTATGTTTCTCTGCTCGTCTTCATCTGGCTGAGCTGGAGGATCACAGACAACCGTCCATAAACCTTCCCTCCTTAGATATTGTTCCATCTTAATGCTCCAAGCCAGATAATTGTTTTCATTTAGACGATTGAGTGGTAGATTATCTGCCGACATACTTGCTGCCATCTCAAATTACTGCACACAGATGTCTTGCTTGCTTTTCAGCTTTCAGCCCCTCCAAGGCACTCAGCAACGACACTCACCGGACTGCAGATTTGAGAAGTCACTTTTCACTTCCAGGATTCTCACAACGCTCTGCCACCACGCAGGGAGTCCTCTAGGCTGTCTGGACACTCTGGACACCTTGGGTAGCCTTGCAGCTCTAGTAGCCCTAGCAGCCCTAGCAGCCCTAGCAGCCCTAGCAGGCCTAGCAGCCCTAGCAGCCCTAGCAGACTGGGCCCATAACCTGTCAGAGTTTGTGATGCACTGCACTCTCTGAGCATGTACAGAGTGCAAGCACACAGCAGCGGAATAACAGCAGAGCTCACTGGTAGCAGACAGATGTCCTGGTAATCAGTAAACACTCAGACACAGCAGTGTTTTAAACTACTATACTAAGTTTACTTACAAGTATTTACATAGAACAAAACATTCCTCTAATATCTTCAGCAATACTTCCAACCAACCATAACCTACCACTAACATTCACCATCATCATCACCCACACTGTTTCTCCACATGCTGTACATTTATAGCACTGTGGACCTATCACAGCGTTGGCTGCATATCTCCCCATGTGTTGCTATGCCTCACAGCACACAGGGAAGAAACCAAATGACCTTGGTCTTTAGGTGCTTACCAGCTGCACTTGATTTGGCAACTGTTCAGAGTACTTGAGATATCAAGTCATCTCATGTCTCTCTTTTCTTCTTAGTAACAGAAAAAATACATTTGCTTTTATATTTAAACAAATAAAATCTTAACAAAAAGAGCTAGGATAAATAAAGGGTTATGGTACAAGGCTCAAAAGAAAGGAGGTTTAGGACTTCCGAATATTAAGTATTATTATATTGCTAATCAGTTAAGATATATTATTAATGGTATTCTAGGGGAGGAAGATTTGGAATGGTTGGAACCGCAAACAGGAGATGTAGATTTTAAATTGGAAAATATATTTTTTACTAAAATGCAAAAGAAAGAATTGAAGGTACTGGACAACCCATTGTTGGAAAATATTCTAGAGATCTGGGAGAAGTTTAGGGGGAAGTTGATACCAGGAGACTCTCCACTCGCCCCAGTGGTAGTAGTTGGAAATTTCCCAAGAGTATTAAAAGTAGAGATAGAAGCGAGACTGAAAGATCAAGATATAATTAAGTTAAGGAACTGGATGGAAAAGATGAAGGACAGTGAGCATATGAAAGAGTTGTTTAAAGGACAAAAGATGGCATGGTTCAAATGTTTACAATTGGAAAAATGGACTCAGGAATGGAGGTTGAAAAATAAGAAATGTAGAAATAATACTAGATTTGAAGATTTAATTGAACTAAAAGGAAAAAAAAGATGAAGTTGGAGTTAAGAAAGGGCTGGCTAGTGAGATATATAAAATATTGATAGAGGAGGAATTTCAGGACTCAATGTTATAAAAGAGATTTGGGAAGAAGATGTAAAGGGAAAAATGAATTATTATAACTGGGAGAGGATATGGAAAGTAATAATGTTAAAGCTGTTGTCGATTAGAATTAAGGAGAATTACTTTAAGACAGTGTGGAGATGGTATCTAACACCTGTAAGATTTCACCAGACTGACAAAAAAGTGTCTAAGAATTGTTGGAGGGGGTGTCAGGAGGTTGGAACCTATTTTCATATGTGTTGGAGCTGTGAACATGTACAAAAATTTTGGGAAAGGGTTTTTAAAGAAATAAGTGGTATAATTGGAAGTAAATTGGAATTAAACCCAAAGTTAGCTCTACTAGCAATATGGGATAGTGGGAATGAGCATATAACTAATAGAGAATTGGTAAACAACCTCCTGGCACCTGTTAGAATAATGATTGCTAAAAATTGGAAAGGGCAAGGAAGCTATACAATAGAAGATTGGTATAAAGAAATTTGGGATATGACCTTGAATGATATGTTGACATGTAAAATGAAAATAAAGAGGGGATTGTCCAGTAAGAGCGATTTTGGAGAAATATGGAGTCCCTTTTTGGAATATGTTTTAAGATCGGGGAAGGGACAAATACCTTCAAAAGAATCGTTAAAATTTTGGAAGGATGAAGAATGATTAAGAGAAGGTCTCAGGGGGTGGGGGAGCATGGGGGGATGTTGAGGGTTATGTTGTTTGTTATTATATTGTGTATGTTTATTGTGTTGAAATTAATAAAAATTATTACAAAAAAAAAAGGAATAGGCAGGTTTTAAATTGAATTTGAAGGAACTAAGAACTGTAAACAACAATAAACATTTTCTTTTCTTTTTGCTACCACAAACCACATATCAGCTTGGCTTTGTCACCTGCTCTATTAGTTCATAAGGAAACACATTCCATTAAACCTTCAGCCCAGTATAGTCACAGAAGAACCTTTTCAAAACCTCAGTACCTTTTCCCTTTGCTATAAGGGAAAAGTGGTATTTCTTTTACCCTTCCCTCAGGTGTTTAAGTGGTGGTGCTTAGCCTGAGGGGTGTGTGCATCTAGACCTGGTGTTTGAGGTGTTTGAGGTTGTGGCATCACAGTTACCCAATAGCATATCAGTTTGCAACTGTGGGACACGGCCCATCAGAGTAGACAGTAGTCAAAGAGAACCAATGACTAACTCAGTATAAGAAGGTTATGCATATTCAAAACACCACAGGCAGGTGAAGCAAAATTGGCACACAAAAAAGAGTACACAACACAGAAATGTGGGGTAAAAGATTGGCTGGATTGGATTAGTGATGGCTCCCCTCAAAATCCTTGTAGCTAGTTTTGTTTTGAAACCCTACAGATCCAATTATAGAAGAAGCCCACAATGGAATTTCAGGCAGGATGGAAGCATAGATTTTTCTTGCTGGCTGTACGTCTCAAGATCTGAACATGGACAGAGTTCTATTATTTATCAGTCATCCTGGCTTCAGTAGCCCTTTTTTCAACATTGTTAGGAATTGTTTCACCTTCACCATGTGATATCACCTATCAGAGATCACAAGGGAAAACCAAATCAAACATATTGCTCTGTCTCTGAACAGGTGCTGGGGGACATGTGTCCCCGTTGTCTCAGCAACTTGGTTGAAGCTTTTTATCTTCTTGTGCTGCAACAGCCTCATTGCCTGCAGTATAGCAAGACAGGGAACATTGGCCCAGTTGGCTCAGCAATGCAAACATGTTCCCACTCACTGCAACACCTGCTTCTGCATAATGGGCAAATACTTTTGCTCCTTTTCATAGTGACCTGTAAGTATTGCCAAAGGGAGGTGCTCAGTTTTGGCTCAAGCCTAACTTAAGTGTCATTGATTTCAATGGACTTCAACAAACCAATTGTACCTGTCATGTTTAATTGGGGAAATACATACGAATTCAAGTAGTAAACATAGAGCCAGGATACCGAGATTGATTAGAGAGCATACTATGGCTTTGGCTGAAAAGTCTGGAGTAGTGCCACTATTTTATTTTGGAGTAAAAGCATTATTATAACCCTTTATACATAAAATAGATATTGCAGACACAGCCATTTGCCATACCATGTAGGTATGGGAATCCCTTTAAAACAAAATGGAACACACACACACAATTTTATTTTAAAGGGATTTTTCCATACCAGATTGCTTCCATTCTACTCCTCCTAGCCATGTCCACATAGAATTGACAAGTGCAAGGGGAGTGGGGACAGAAACCTAGAAAATGTTGAATTACAAGATAGACACATTTAATAAAAATAATATCCTTGGGGGGAAATTTATTCTTACTGTCATTCTGTCAGCTGTCAGTCATTCACTTTTATTATCCTTGGCTAGTTTGTGGTTTGACCTCGATAAGATTTATTTGGGGTCATTTTTCTCCTGCTTTCTATTTCATTTCACACATAATCTGAAGATTTCAATAATAATGGAATACAAGTAATAGTACTGCAGCATAATACATAATAAGCTCTTCGAAACAAGCTAAACACCTAACTGCCTTAACAAGTAATCTATGCTCAAACTCACATTACTTGTGTCCTTTCCCTTTTCCTCCCCACCCTTCCCCAGTCATATTCTTAGAGGCCTGAGAGACATTTTCCTTACAGTCGGAAGTTAGCCTTGTAATAAACCACTAGGGAGATTTTATGGTTCTGTGCTTGGCTTAATAGTCATGTCTTTCAAATTGGAGAACTGCTCAATTAACTCTTACTAAGTGCTAACATTCTTTGGGGCATTTTTGGATGCAAGCCTGTGCAACACATTTCCATCCTATTCCATTTCCATTTCATTTATGCAACAGAGTGAGGACTTGTTGCATATGTTTTATCTTGCATAAGTCTAGACAATGGTTGCTTGCAATTATTGAAGTTCTTAGGCAGTTTCAAGTCCACAGTCTTGCATTAAATAAACCTATTGGCTTGAGCCATAAAACACAAAAGACAAACAAATCACCGTAAAGAGTCAGTCTCTTGTTTAATGCCTGTTGGCAGGACCAGTACATCTCCAAATGCACATCATGGAAAGAGAAAAGTAAACAATAGAATATATGACTATTAGCAAGGATAACTTTTAGGGATGGCCAGAAGTGCTGGGTACCACTCCAAAACAGTTTGGTTAATTGTGGAACAGAGAAGTTACAAACTCACCTACTAGGAATATTGCAAGTAATGAAATAGAAATGCTTGTAACAGTGAGTGCCTCTTACTCATGTGTAGATATGTGCTCAGAAGAGCTGTGCTGTGCTTGGCACACTTTGAGTCCCCACTGTCACCTCTGCTATTGCTTTTATCACCTCCTAACCTCCACAGGTCCCCAAACATACCTGGGGCTGAGGCAGGTGAAGGGGAGGTGATAGCAGAGGGTGCTCCAGCTCTTCAGTAGAGTGTCATGTACCCACCAAGGAGGGCATTGGGACTACATGTTCTATCATGTAGGGCAGGAAGATGGTTATTGTGCCCATTTCCACTGATGACAAGGCCACCTTCTTCCTCTTCTCCTTTGGGAACCCGGGGGGGGGGGGGCAAGGGAAGAGGGAGAAGGTGGCAGTAGTCAAGCACCTACAGAGATATTGGCTCAATTCGGATGACACGATAGTCAATGGTGGGTTGACTAACCCTAACCCTAGGGGTTACTCCCCACACAACATGGTAATAAATAATCAACTGTGGTGTGGATGAGGATCAGCGCTGAGCTGGCTATGGCAGCATTCAGATGACACAATAGTCAAAACAACTGACGATTGTTTCCCCCACACCAGTTGTTTATTGTGTCGTCCGAATTGAGCCATGCATTATATATCCCTGCCACCCCCTGTAAAACACTTGAGTGGATTATGGTATCTAGAATGGATTCCATAATTGACCTGAGGCTCTGAAACAGCTTTCCCTACAAGGATGGAAGTCCCAGTTCATCTCTAGTTCTCACAAAGCTATGCTGTGCCTGCATGGGGTGACATCATTAACACTGCATTCTCTGGTAGGTATCTGTACATTCATGAAGAAGCATAGCAAGTCTTGGGGATCTTCAGCATTTCTTAATACCATCATCAGTAACTTATATTAAGGATCTGACACTATCATTATCACATTTGGTTGAGCTAGGAAGGGTGGAGTGAAAACATTTTAAATAATGGGCTAAAATGTACAAAATCATATCAATAAGGAGGGGATGCTTGTCCACTCCTATGACAGGGTCAGTATGGGCAAAGAGGGCATAGGAAGGAGGAAATGTTGGTGATTATTCTGGCACATTAGTTGGAGCTTGAAATGGGAACTCCCTTGGGGCATGCCTGCGTCACCCACCCAGGTAGGGTGGGGTTGACTCAAGCAGACTTCGCTCAACACACTTGGTGGCAGTGAGGAGATAGGGGTAGTTGTAAAACTACTCCTGGGCTCAGAACCAGGCTGGAATTCACCTTGATGTTGGTAGATGGGCATATGGTGAGTGAAATCCGTTGCCTCAAATCCTGGGAGCATACTCTCATTGTAGGCTGGAAGTAGAGGATAATTTGTTAAATTATCCCTTTGTAGATCCTGTAAATAGATATTAAAATCATGGCCCAAAGATTGTGTCTGGTTGCTTTATTTCCTGGTTGTGATGCAATAACAATGCTATTCAATATGGGCAAACATAACATTTTCAACACAACACAGAAGGACCAAATACCCAATAGGGATGAGAGGAACTCTTAGTTTTGGTCTGAAACTCTTGGTGGAATGAGGAAGAATCCATTCCATCCACCCCACCCTGTCAAACTGCAGAATCCGGAAAGCCACCCCTTCCATGCATATTGGGGAACTCTGGTGGAGAGGAGAGAAGTTAATAAAACAGAGTGAGCTTCAAGGTCCCTTCCAACTCTTGTCATTCTTTGTGGATAGTATTGGTTGCCAGTTTGGTATCTGTAATGTGTATTGAAAGATTTAGTTGCATGATAGCTTCAGCTGCAAAGATTCCATGTGTCTATTCCAAATAACAGATAAATCTGAGACAAGTCCACCACTCTGAGCTCCATCACACCAGCAGTTTAATGCACCAGCAGTTTAATGCCATGCCTGGTATCTGTTTTTGCAGCACAAGACTCATTGCTGTGGGGAAAGTCTGGATTATTTCCCCCAAGCGATTTTAATGCACCTTTAAGCCTCCATGTAGTGCTGTCCCCTCGTTTTGTCTTTTGTTGGAGGCATGTGCTTTGAATGGAGTCTTGCTGACAAAAGGGGAGGGCAGGGCAGGGCAGTTCTTCACCTCCAGCACTCTGTGTCGAACATTTGAATAAATGGACTTTTTACTGCTCCAACCCCACCCTCCTTGCCCGCTGCTCTCTCATTTTTAAAGATAAAGATATGAAACTTGGGACCTTGAGAGCACTTAAGTAGAGCTTTAGACATGCCAAATTTGAATCAGATTGGTTCATCCCTTGATTTTTTAAGGATTTTTTAAAAAAATTCCCACCATGAAACCATTTCCCTGATACTCCACCAATGTGAACTTCCACCCGTTTGCATTTGTGGAGGATCTATTTTCCTTTACTTTGATCATGCAAGGCTGTGCATCTCTAGTTCATAAAATAGAGATCTGCTGGTTCCTTTAATCAATGGGTACCAGATCAGCTGGTACCCATTGATTTCAACTGCATTTACATCCAAATCATACTAAAATCTGATGCATGTTTACCTTTGAGTAAACCCCATTGAACAGAGAGACTTATTTTTGAGTGAACACCTGTAGAACTGACTTTGAATGGTGTGGTCACTCAGAAGCGTTTTTAAAAAAGTCTAAAACAGCAAACTGGAAAAAGTGCTCTGCAACCCTATGCTTCTGAGGTATTCTGTTTACTCAGAAGTATCTCTGGCTGCCTCTACAAGAGAGGTTTAAAGCTCTTTCAAGGTGCTTAAAATTTTTTACCTCTACAAGAACGGAGCGCAAATCGGGCATAGAGGCGCGTTATCTCTCCGATTATGCGCATTATCGAATGCGTGTTAAACAGCGAGTTTTATTTTGCTCTGTCCGTTAAAGCGCATTTTGACTATATGAATAAGCGCTTATGCGCATTAACGACTTGTCATCCCTTAATGCACTTCACCGCCTCTCACCGCCTCTCGTGCAGAGGTATTAAGCGTAAATGCGCTTTAGCGATTATGCGCATAATCGCCTAACCAGGGGCAAAAGCGAATCCTTGTAGAGGGGACCTCTGTGTTCAATGGGGTTTACTCAAAAGAAAACATGCATCAGATTTAGTATGACTTGGATGTAAATGCTGTTGAACTCAATGGGATTTATTATTTTATGAACTGGAGATGCACAGCTTCGCATTATCAAAGTACAGGAAAATAGATCCTCTGCAAATGCAAAACAGGTGGAAGTTCGCATTGGTGGAGAATCAGGGAAATGGTTTGAGGGTTTTTTTAAAAAAAAATCCTAAAAAAATGTGTTGTTGATATCAGCAATTTTAGAATATAAAGTTAAATATATATTATAAATTTATATTTATAATTTAAACATTATAGTGTTTATAATCAGCCTTACAATATCATTATTTGGAATCTGTAGTATTAATGGTGCTAAAAAGATAGACATTATTAGATTATTAAAAACTTTGCAAGAATACAATTTCTAGGAACAAAATTTGTAAAAGAAACATAACTCTGCATAATTATTGGATTCGTTAAAGAAAAAAGTTGTTTCATTGCTAAGCACTAACCAATTAAAACAACGTCTATGTCATGGAACTAACAGAAACCACTATAAAGAGTTTCAGTAGGAAATCCTACTGTACATCACAACAGCCTGACAGAGTGAATTGATAGATAAATATCTCATTATTACTGAGCCTATCTACACTACTGCTTTAAAACAGTTTATAACAGTTTTAAAGCAGTATTGTAGATAGGTTCACTGTCTCTCAATCAGCAACCAAACGCTTCCAACAAAGCATTGACCACTATAGTCTACTGACTAATGGCCCAATGCTAATTTGGAATGACAGCTGAGAGCAACTGCTTGCAACTTTCTTAGCCTCTCCAACTAATTGGTAACCTTTCACCCCATCCCATATTAACAGCTGGGGGAATCACTCCTAGCTATGCAGGCAGGTCAAGTCAAAGTCCAATAGCCAAGATTTCAAACATGGGGCCTTCTTCCTCCAATTTTCTTTCTCGCACCTAAAGATCAGGCCACTGTGCCCTAAATCTGCACTTTGATCATGGCTCAGAATGATTTGTTTATTTAATACATTAGCCCAATGTACTTGAACTGTGAAATATCATTTTCCTTCAGACCTTTACGTTTGCATAAAGAAATGCTGATTATTGAACACAGATCATACATTTATCTAAAGCTGACAACATTAATGCTGCAATTCGGATGAAATTTTAAATCTCAGATTCTGGGAAGAGATAAGGTTCAGTAATTTGCAAAGTTTATTTTCCATCCTATTGACTATAGCAGTTATTAGAAACAGCTTCAGGCAATGGCTGTTTCATTGTTTTAGGCACAGTAGTTTTAAGTCAGGGATTTCCTTTCTCCAGTGCTGCAACACTGATAACATCTAAGCAAATTTCCACAACCATTGATAACAAGATCACAGGTAGTTGTTGTGAAAACATGTTTCAAATGATAACTGGTAAAAAGAAATGCCTTTGGAACAGATCCAATTGTATTTACTTTTGAGATATGACAACCTTGGAAATAAAACCGAGCAGGTGGATCCCAAGGAAAGGAGAACAGAGTAAGAACATGTACTTTATTCTTTATTTATTTATTTATTTATTTACTGTATTTTTAAACCACCCCATAACCAAAGTTCTCTGGGCAGTGTAAAATACATTAAAAACATAAAATGCAAACATTTTTTTAAAAGTAATGAAACCAAAATAAAACCAGCAGCAGAATAAAATGTTAAATGCAATAAAAACAGTTTTTAAATTGCCTCAGAGAATTAAAAGGTCTTCACCTGACACTGGAAAGATCATATTGTAGGCACCAGGTAAGCCTCTCTGGGGAGATGATTCCACAAATGGGATGCCACCACTAAGAGGCCCTCTCTCTGACAAAGCTGTCCTTGCACAGGGATTAACTTGCCCAGTTCTTTCAGTCTCTCCTCATAGGGCTTTGTTTCCAGACCCCTGATCATCCTCGTTGCCCTCCTCTGAACACTCTCCAGGTTGTCTGCATCCTTCTTGAAGTGTGGTGTCCAGAACTGAACGCTAAGCAAGATGAGGCCTAACCAGTGCCGAATAAAGGGGAACCAGTACTTCACGCAATTTGGAAGCTATACTGCTATTAATGCAGCCCAAAATAGCATTTGCATTTTTTGCAGTCACATCACACCGTTGGCTCATATTCACCTTGTGATCTACAACAATTCCAAGATCTTTCTCACTTGTAGTATTGCTGAGCCAAGTATCCCCCATCTTGTAACTGTGCATTTGGTTTCTTTTTCCTAGGTGTAGAATTTGGCATTTATCCCTATTAAATTTCATTCTGTTGTTTTCAGCCCAGTGCTCCAGTCTATCAAGATCACTTTGAAGTTTGTTTCTGTTTTCCAAGGTATTAGTGATCCCACCCAATTTTGTGACATTTGCAAATTTGACAAGCATTCCCTACACCTCCTCATCCAAATTATTAATAAAAATGTTGAAGAGCTGTGGGCCCAGGACTGAGTTCTGCAGTAACTTGCTTGTTACCTCCCCCCAATGTGAGAAGGTACCATTGATAAGCACTCTTTGGCTGCATTCAGACAAAATGATAGTCAATGGTAGGGTAATAATCAACTTTACAGTTGTTCATCTAGTGGGTACTCCCCACACAACATGGTAATAAATAATCAACTGTGGTGTGGATTAGGATCAGCGCTGAGTTGACTATGGCAGCATTTGGACGACATGTTAGTCAATACAACTGACAATTGTTTCCCTCCCCCCCAGTTGACTATTGTGTTGTCCAAATTCAGCCTTTGAGTCTGATTCTGTAGCCAACTGTGGATCCACCTAATAGTTGTTCCATCTAGCCCACTTTTCACTAGTTTGTTAATCAGAATGTTATGAGGAACTTTGTCAAAAGCTTTACTTTAGTTAAGATATACTATGTCCACAGCATTCCCACAGTCCACAAGGGAGGTTACCCGATCAAAAATCAGATTAGTCTGACAGGATTTGTTCTTGATGAATCCATGCTGGCTTTTAGTAAGCACAGCATTGTTTTCAAGATGCTTACAGATTGACTTCCTTATAATCTACTCTAAAAGTCTATATCTCTTTGGTCTCAGAACCAGATTTCTAGCTACATAAGCAAATAAAATAATGAAATCCTAATGCAGAATATCCTTTGATGCATATGATCATGGAATCGCCTAACTGCTTAGCTAGGTCAGGCTGGGCAATAGGGGTCCCCATATTTGTCACGTCTTGGAATCACCTGTCTTGCCTCATTTGGTGGGGGCATCTAGAGAAGGGCCTCAGATTATTATCTTAATATCCAGGTAAATAAATATCCTTCAGGTAACCTGGCCCCAAGCCATTTAGGACTTTAAAGGTTAAAACCAGCATTTTGACCTAGGTCCAGAAATGGACTGGCAGCCAATGCAGATGGAAATGTACTGGCACAATATGATCTCATCAGCTAGTCCCAGTTAGCAGACTAGCTAACTTATTTTGGATTAATTGAAATTTCCAGACTATTTTCAAAGGCAGTCCTGTTATTATATTTTGCAATAATCCAAATGGGAAGTTACTAAAGAGGGAGTAACTGTCGCAAGCCTATCTCTGTCCAGGTAGGGTTTTAGTTCGTATATGAGCCTAAACTGATGAAAGGTGCTCCGAGCCAGTGATGCCAACTGTGCCTCTAATAACAATGATGGATCTAAGAGCACCCTCAAACTATGAACCTCCTCTTTTAGGTTGACTGCCACTTAACCAGACAGATGGGCCACCCACTCCATTCTTCTCTGGGTGGAGTCTCAGTTTATTGGCCCTCATCCAATCCATTACCCTGCCTAAGGACTGGTTCAGAACATTAACTGCCTCACCTGTATTAGATGCAAAGGAGAGGTAGAGCTGGTTGTTATCTGCATATTGGTGGTGCCTCAGCTCACATCCCTGGATAACCTGAGCAGTTTCATGTAGCTGTTAAAAAGCATTGGGATAAAACCGAGCCCCGAGGAACTCCAAAGCACAATTGCTATGAGAGCAGTAATCCCCAAGCACCACCTTCTGGAATCAGTCATCCAAGTAGGAGTGGAACCACTGCAATGCAGTAACCCCACTGGCAACTCTGACAGCCTATTGAGAAGAATGCCATTATCAATGGTATCAAAAAGCCACTGAGAGGTCCAAGAACACTGAAAGGGTTACACTCCTCCTGTCCCTCTCCTGGCACAGGTCACCCACAGGGTGACCAAGGAAGTTTCCATTCCAAATCCAGGCCTAAATGCAGACTGAAATGGATCTAGAAAAACTGTTTCATCCAAGAGAGACTGTGGTTGATAAGCAACCACACACTTGAGCACCTTGCCCAGGAAGGGGATGTTAGCAACTGGACTATAGTTGTTTTAACCTTCTGGCTCCAGGTTAGGCTTTTTAAAGGGTGACCTGATTACTGCCTCTTTTAAAGTGGTTGTACCACTCCTTCTCTCAAAGAGGAATTTACATATCTCCTGGACCCAGCCAGTCATCCTCTCCATACTTACTAGATGTAATAAGCCAACAGGGCTAAAGGTCAAGTATACAACTGGTTGGCCAAACATGACCAAGCACCCTGTCCACATCCTCAGGCCCCAACAACTGAAACTCAAATGGACTGGATGGTGTTCTTGATACTTCCACTACTGGAACAGCACTAACTGTGGAGTCTAAGTCCTGACAGAAGTGAGCAACTTCATCTTCAAAGTGTTGTACAAACCTATTACAATGTGCTACCAAGGGTGCAACCATCTCTCTCTCTCTCTCTCTCTCTCTCTCTCTCTCTCTCTCTCTCTGCCAGATTGCAACAGACCTCTCACCATCCAGAAAAGCACCACTGGGTGTCACTATGAAGATGCAATGGAGGTGGAAAAGAAATGCTTCTTTGCCACCCTCACTGCCTCACAATAAGCTCAATAATGGGCTCTATGTTGTGTTCAATCACATTCAGTAGGAGTGTTTCTCCTCCACCTGCATTTGAGTCTGTCATACCACTTGCTTCATTGCTCTCGGCGCAGATGTCTACTAAGAGCCCATCTACACACGCAGGATAAAACATTTTGAAAACGTTTTGAAAACTGTATATGGAGTGTGTCCTGGGCCCCAACAGTTCTCAAAACTGTCAGCCTATATTAGGGTGACCAGATAAAATCCAGGTCAGGGCTCATGTAACTTTAACAGTTGTAGAGAAAAGGGAATTTCAGCCAGTGTCATTTGTATGCAATTAGTCCCTGGTGAAATTCCCTCTTCATCACAGCAGTTAAAGTTGCAGGGGCCCTGCCTTCTTTTGTATATAGTCACTCTAGTATAGTGCCTGCAACTTTAACTGTTGTGATGAAGAGGGAATTTCACCAGGAACTAATTGCATACAAATGACACTGGCTGAAATTCCCTTTTCTCTACAACTGTTAAAGTTACATGAGCCCTGACCTGGATTTTATCTGGTCAGCCTAGCTATCTACACTACTGCTTTAAAACAGTTTTAAATGGTTTATAACAGTTTTGAGAACTGTTGGGGCACAGGACACACTCCATATACAGTTTTCAAAACGTTTTCAAAGTGTTTTATCCTGCGTGCGTAGATAGGCTCTGAGTTACTGCCTGGGCTTTGCAGAGAGGGAGGGTGCCTAGGCATGTCTCATGGAGGGATTTTATTATATTTAGTGGTACAAAAAATCAATAAATAGTTGTCAACTGACCAGGACATTTCTGTGTTCAACAGGAGCAATGAAGCAACTCTGCACACAGTTTGCCAAACACAGTTTGCCAAACTGTCATCAAGGGTAAAAAAAATCAATCAATCAATCAATCAATCAGAAAAAGTAGTCTATCTACTCACTTTGCTACCTTTTGATATTTCTTGACTTTAATAATCTATAATGACATTAAAATGGTTTAATAGAATATTTAGATTGTTAAATCTAAATCTTTAGGATGCTAAATTGTTACATAAAATACATCTGGCATGCTATGCTCCCAGTCCTCATACAATACATTGCAGTACTTTATTAAATATGATAATACAAAAAATATGAGTAAATTTGCATTCCCAGGTAATAAATCTAGTAATGTCCTCCTTTAGTTCTGGATATTATTTGTACTGCATTTACCCTCAATTTTATTGTACAAATCAATTTGTGTCCACTGAGGGAAGATAATTGCAAAGTAAACAAATTATCAATGCTCCATTGAATTTCATTCACTATGAGATGAGAAGATTTTCTCTGCTTCTACAAAACGATGATTGATGATGAAGAGCTGCAAAGTTTTCCCCAGGTCATTAGCTTTACACTATTTGTATTTCCTGGGACAAAGGCTGGCGGGGCGGGGGCGGGGGTGGGGGCGGGGGGGGGGAGGAGCAGGGGAGAGTGAGAGAGGAAATCAGAGTAACAATTACTAAATTAAAGTAATATTTCAACCTCAAATATTATATGCTGGACTTCAAGAACTAAAGTTTATTTTTACTTTAGGGATGTTTAAGAAAAAGCAAAGAAAACTGTAATTCGGAATGCAAAGAATTAATTTCCACAGTTTACTTTGGAAATATTGCATTTCTTCTTTTGCAGCAAGCCAAAGCCTAGTTATGTTCCAAGGCATTCCAGTTAAATGCATGCAAGATCTCTGGCTTCTGCTAACTTTGTCCAGCATTTTATAGCAAGCACCTCCCTTTATTAATAACTTCAGCATTTGGGAACACCGTCACTTCAGTATTTGCCTGCTTAATCCTCACATATATATTTCTGACACTGCTATCCTCTTGTTTGCCTCCAAGAAAAATCCCACCTTAATGTATTCAAGATGGGCAGCTGGTTTTGCCTGGGAGTGCCGGAGATGACTGTGGTGGCAGCAAACCCCCCCCCCCCGCTTCTCATGGCCTTTGGCTTTCCTGGGGTGCCTCCTTCTGGCACTTTTAAACCACATCTTGGAGCCACATGGACCTGCTCCCTCCCTCGTAGTTGACCTGTCTACTTCCAGGCTGGAGAAAACCCCATCCATATGTGTTCATTTCAGCTTAGTTGCAACCTGAGTAGCCTCAAATGTTTTTGTGGGTTTTCTCAGTAAAGGAATCTCACTAGGAGGGGTGCGATAACATACACAAATTTTCATGGTATTTATCTGATATATGGTTTTGTTTTTTGGCAGTTGCATGGGACCCAGATGCCTTTTCTCAGGCTAGGACTCTTGCTTTAGTGAATTTGCATTTCTTGAGCACTCAGAACTGCAACATATCATGCAAGGAAAATTATAATTGTGAGAAATGTAGAAATGCAACTTTTTCAGACAAAGCTAAAAGTGTTAACAGAATTGGGCCACTTTAGTGCAGTTCTGTTGCTTCCCGAGTCAAAGTGGACGTCCTCTGTAGGCAAGCAACCCAAATCCGCTCCAGAACAATATTTCATTAAGCAACCTGTGTCATAGAATTGTGGGAGATGCAGAGTTTCTTCTTCTATCTTTTATTGATCTACTTTGCTTCTCTAAACCCCCTGAGCTGGGAAGGCGGATAGAGGATCATGGTTCAGTGACTGCCAGGTCTACCATCCTAGGGCATTTTTTTTAGCAGGGGTTCCAGTCGCTGTGCTTTAGGGTAGGGCAAGGATGGGATAGTGAGATGGCCATTCTTCCAGTGCCACTATAAATTAGCTTTGAGTCATCATAAATTCCTAGTCCCTGCCCCTTCTGAAACTTTGCAGGTTTCATGCCTGAGATACACCTCTCTGATGTGTGCCATTTTCATACAAATTGCCCAAAACACTATGGAGAAAGGCTGCAGGAACAAATCAATCCCCGCCCCACACAAATGAGGGTTGCCCTTCCACATGAACTGTTGCACCTATCCTTCTGAAACCTTGCAGGTTTCTTATGTAGGGACACCTCTGGACTATCTTTCATTTTTCAAAACAATGCTCCACTAGCAACATAGAGAGATAAGGGAGTCCTCTTTTGGAGACCAACACAATGCCAAGCATGGTCTTGCACAAAACCCTCTGCAGCCATTGTTCTGAAATTTGACAGGCTTGCTCCTTTTAGAAGGGTGCAAGGAGTCCTGCCATTTTCATCCAATCCTACTTTGAAATAAATAAGTTACTGGCAGTTCCCTTGTGGGGGGGGGAATCAAAATATAAAAGCACATAGCACAAAACCCCTTACACATATTTTTCAGGCAAATCCCCTCCTAAGGGGTTACTATGTTTTTGCCTGAAAGGTTCCAGAAGTGCCAGGCCATGGCTGCAGAAAGTGGCAAACAGCTCCTCTGCAGTCCTGATTGAGGCAGTGTGAAGGAGCCCTCATGATAGCCCCCAGTGGTAAGGCCTAGGAGGGGTTAAGTCCAGAATGGCTCAGAGAATATTCAACCTGACTCTCTCCCAGCTTTCCACTAGGAGTACAGGCACCATGAGAACGATGCTGTTCCCAGTGATGGCCTTCCTACTCCTATGATAACATGGTGGAGGTGTGGGAGCAGGCGAGGAAGCCCATTTTCAGAGAGAGGAAGCAACACAGGTAAGGAGCAGAGTGGGACCTTGCTTGCCATAGTTGAGCTGAGAGATCAGCTGTGGCTGACCACTCACATCAATTCTGTCCTCTCACAGCTGCCATGACAGCCATCAACACACAGCTCACCAGGGATGCCGTCAGGGAGCACCACTGTCCTCCACACTACCACCAGCACTTCAGGATGCCAGCCATATCTTCCACTCTACCACCAGCACCTTCATCAGCCCAGCTGCTGCCTGGCACCTTGCAGACTAAGGCCACACCTACCACAATAGACAACTGGGTACAGCACAGGCAGCCCTGAGGTGATAGTGGAACATGGAGAGGAAGAGGGGGAAAGACTGCAGGCTCACATGGACATGATCCTGCAGAAGTAGCAGATGATTCAGACAGCACAGCTTCCTCTGCTGACACTTTGGACATGCAGGGCCTGATCAGACAACATACTAAGTCATGGTTAGACCACTAACCCCTTTGCAGCAAAAGGTTAGTGAGCATGTTTAAGCCATGATTATGTAGCCACCATGGTTAGGAATGGTTAACACAACATGCTAAGTCCTGGTCCATGCAACACTCTAAGCCGTAATGTTTAGCTCAAAATGTTTAACTACTGTGGCTTAGCATGTTTTCTGAACAGAATCACAGTGAGTTTGGCCCCTTCCTACCCATCTATCCCCCACCCTTGGACAGGCCTGTGCATCCTCCGCCGTCCTCCCAGTTGTCCAATCTGTGATGTTTTGGATCCTTGGCTGATTCAGCAAATCTGCAGAAGAGGATGGGCAGGAGGGGAGAAATGTGTGGACATTGCTAGGCTGACCATATGAAAAGGAGGACAGGGCTCCTGTAACTTTAACAGTTGTAGAGAAAAGGGAATTTCAGCCAGTGTCATTTGTATGCAATTAGGTCCTGGTGAAATTCCCTCTTCATCACAACAGTTAAAGTTGCAGGGGTCCTGCCTTCTTTTGTATATGGTCACTCTAGTATAGTGCCTGCACCTTTAACTGTTGTGATGAAGAGGGAATTTCAGCAGGGACTGACACGGGCTGAAATTCCCTTTTCTCTACAACTGTTAAAGTTACAGGAGCCCTGTCCTCCTTTTCATATGGTCAGCCTAGACATTGCAGCAGTTAAACATTTCAACTAGAATCCCCGATCCCTTACTCATCTATGGGGTATTACATGATGTCCTCTAGTTAGATCCATATACAAACTCACACACATTCTAACAAGACCTACTCATTGTCAGGAGTAAAAAATTAACTCACAGAAGAGCCTTGGAAGAGATATGAGTTGACGTCATAAGTCTGAAGGTGTTAACAAGGCACAGAAGGGAAGATAAAGGAAAGAAGATATTCTTAATTGAATTATTGTTAGCTGATGCAATGTCAGAGCAATGCTAGATGTAAAGTGTATATATTTGTACATTTGTAACTGTATGTGCGGCTGATGGTGAAGGAGAAGTGTTTGTGATATCGTTCAGTAAAATCGTTTGGAAAGACTCAGTGTGTGTGAGTGATTTCTTTCCAAGGGAGCTCTCAGGAGAGAGCAGTGAGGCTGGAGGTTGGATTTCCGCTGGAAACTCTGCTATTAAGATTGCACCCGGACACTCATCCGCTTATAAGGAATCTTTAGACATAGGCAATAGAGCACCTACAGTTAAGAAGGCAATTCCCATCCAAAGAGATCCACACTCAGACACCACTGAAGAGGACAATACCACAATGACACATTTATTGAGGTTTACAGAGATTCAAATGCACAAGCTGGTTTGGGGGGAATTAGCTGAGCAAATAGATTTAACTGATAGGGTGACCAGATAAAATCCAGGTCAGGGCTCATGTAACTTTAACAGTTGTAGAGAAAAGGGAATTTCAGCCAGTGTCATTTGTATGCAATTAGTCCCTGGTGAAATTCCCTCTTCATCACAGCAGTTAAAGTTGCAGGGGCCCTGCCTTCTTTTGTATATGGTCACTCTAGTATAGTGGCTGCAACTTTAACTGTTGTGATGAAGAGGGAATTTCACCAGGAACTAATTGCATACAAATGACACTGGCTGAAATTCCCTTTTCTCTACAACTGTTAAAGTTACATGAACCCTGACCTGGATTTTATCTGGTCAGCCTAATTTAACAGCCTTCACCAAGTTATGCCTTAATGAGGAAATTAGCTACATTCTTGGTGTTGCTGAGCTCCAGGCCTAAGAGTAGTCTTCAAGACTGTGGGAAGGAGTCTTCCTGAGGCTTGAAGCATATACACACGCAGACAGGCATACACACACATGCACACACACAAGGAAAAGGGGCCAGAACATCTAAAAGCAATATACCTTTCCTTGGGCTGAAGCCCTTTCCTGCAGACAAGAACTAACGAGCGTTGCAACTCCTGGTCTCAGTTAAGAGGAAGGAAAACAGGGAGCCTTCATTAGAGGAAACAAGGCACCCACTGATGGCACCTTGTGGTGATGGATTGCAGACAGCTTCTGCAGTGAAGACTAGGAAACCTTCAGAAAAAACATATGGAGTTGGGGAGTGTTTTGCATCTTTTCCAAGCTCAATTGAAAGAAAATCTAAAAGTGAGAGTTCCAATAAATCCACTGACATGGAGTGGATGGAGCTCCAGTGAGAGTGACATCTCGGATGGTGGAAATAAGTCTTTGACTTTGAAGTTTCCTCATCTAAAAGTGGAGAAGTATAAGAAAGATGATCTCCAAAGATAAATATAATGAAGGTGAACCACAATTCATTGATGTGAAGAAAGCCATGTTAAATACATTGCAACAGCACAGAATAGTTTTTAGCATCAATTCTGGAAGAATTAAAGAGAAAGAGCCTGATACTATTAAATAGAGTGACAAGTGTCAGAAGGTGTTCAAAGGGTTAAAGGAGACGTTATGCAAGAGTCCAATTTTAATTGTTCCTGACTTCGACCAACCCTTTCTTTGTGGCAACTGATGCATCAGAGATCAGACTTGGAGCAGTGCTCTTACAAGAGCGGAATGGGACTAAACATCCTTTCACCTTTCTGAACAGAAAGCTGACCAGCAGAGAGAAAAATTATCCATCTGTCCAGAAAGAGTGTTTAGCAATTGTTTGAGTGCTGAACAAACTGAGACCGTAGGTGTGGGGAAGGAGATTCACTGTGATGACAGATCATCATGTGCTGATTTGGTTAGAGACTATGAGAAATACGAATACTATGTTGCAGAGATGGTTGTGGATCTTGCAAGAATTCCAAATTGACTACCAATTTATCAAAGGCAAGGACAATGTGATTGCTGACAGACTATCCAGACGAGGAGGAGAGACTAGAGTCCCAGAATCCCCAGGATGAACAGTAATGGACAATCTCCCTGATGTGTTCCTGTGTTGGTGAGGACTTTGTGACATACATCAAGAACACTTCTTCAATTTTGGACACTGCATATTCTTCTTGGGAATAAGAAGTATACTCCATTTGGTTTTAAAGGGGGGAGATGTGATGTTTTACTGTTTATTGCTATTCATGTATGTTGTAATTGTTTGTAATGTTTTACTTATTATTGTTATTCAGGATTAAAGTGCCGTTTGGACTTTGAATGGTAGGGATGGTAAGTGGTTAATGCTGTTGGGAGGGGAAGTGAGTGAATAGAATATTGGAGTGAATGCTGACTGGCTGTTAGATTCAAATATTTTGAAAGAACGTGAGCAGTTAGAAGAAGTTGGGAGTTGTATGTGGAGAGTTGACAATGTGAGAGGTTGTGGGTTTGTCTGCTAAAGGGTTTAGAACAGAGTAGAATCAATGTGTTTATTATTTTGGGGGAAAGAGGGAATAGTAGGAGATAGGTTAGACTAGTGGGTAGAGTAGGCAGTTTTACATAAGATACTGTATTGTAACAAACAAGCATTGCAACAAATGAAACCACAAGATTTATAAACTGCATGAACTTACTTATTGTTAAATAAAAGGGTTTTTTTCATAAACTGGATTGGATTCTTCAGGTAAAGTACAGTGCTGTATGGTGGCAGCGGTGAAGGAAAAGGGTGAATAGAGAGTGCTGGGCTGGTTGCTGTGAGGCCAAAAAGGGTCAGTGAGTCACAGAATCAGTGAGCAGCATTATGATGACTTGGTCCATGGGTGGGATCCTTTTATTATAGGAAGAAATAAAGGAGACCAAAAGGGAGTTGTCACATGACCATATGCCTATTCACCCCTCTTTGCCCACCTGTGACTTGAATTACTATTTTAACAAATTTGTTAGCAACACCTTTATATATTCAGAAGCTTTAACTAGAAATATTCCATTGACGTCCTTCGTACCTTCCCAGTAGTCATACAGTACTTCCCACACCTTGGTCATTTTGCTTTTTCCTAGATGAGATCTTTCTTTAAAAGGCTGCTTCTTATTCCCACCCACCCAACCAACCCCATTTTTTCTCAACCATCCATGGGATTCATCATGTCAATACTTATCTTCATTGTTACCATCTTCATCAGAATCAGCTGTTTCTTCTCCTGTGTCCAGATTTAATAATGCAACATGAACTGGAGGCTGCAGTTGTTATTCAATTTACAAACAGGTGCCCCTGGCACACAACCGCTGTAAAAATAACTATATGTCACCAAGTAAGCAACATAGAATTATGCTCTCTATGTAAATTGGAATTGTAATGTATGCTGTGATATACACATACAATGAGCAATGAGATCTATTACAATAGTAAATTATTTTATCACATACATAACTGTTGAATAAATTCACTGGGTGTACAGACGCCAATATAGCACATTCAAGATCACCTGCTCTTAATTACACCAATTAAACCGACAATCACCAAACAATTACATGCTTACAAATTAACCACTTGTGTGTTAAACAAGGATAAATTAGTATGTTCCAATGGGGTCAACACTCCTAGTATAACAAATGCATCTATTCTATTATCACAATAAGAATTCTGGCGACAGAAGTGAAGCTGCTATTTCAAAACAATGGGAAAATAAAGGTTGGTGCAGATTGCAATTTGGCAGATGAAGGGCAAGCCCTAATTATTAATAAGAGATTGGTTTTCCTCTAATAAATCCTCCCTGTTTACGTACATATGGCGAAGATTATGCATTGTGATAATAGAATAGATGCATTTGTTATACTAGGAGTGTTAACCCCATTGGAACATACTAATTTATCCTTGTTTGTATGTGTATGTGTATATCACAGCATACATTACAGTTCCAATTTACATAGAGAGCATAATTCCATGTTGCTTACTTGGTGACATATAGTTATTTTTACAGCGGTTGTGTGCCAGGGGCACCTGTTTGTAGACAGATTTAATAGTGCCAATGGCACCTAACATCAGCCCCTCTCAACTATTCTATGAAGTATTTAAATTAGCATCTTCTTTTTAGTGTTTTGGGGCTTAATTGTTGGAAAAAAATATGGCCCTTTCCTCTTTGTAGTCAGTGCTTCTGAGCTGCCTCACATTGCACAAAATGGTGTCCTTTATGGAGCTCTGAATTAATCTTCTGATATAAAATCATAGAATCATAGAATAGTACAATTGGAAGGGGCTTATAAGGCCATTGAATCCAACCCCCTGCTCAATGCAGGAATCCACCTTACCTGACAGATGGTTGTCCAGCTGCCTCTTGAAGGCCTCTAGTGTGGGAGAGCCCACCACCTCCCTAGGTAATTGGTTCCATTGTCGTACCACTCTAACAGTCAAGACGTTTTTCCTGATGTCCAGCTGGAATCTGGCTTCCTGTAACTTGAGCCTATTATTACACATCCTGCACTCTGCAACTATCGAGAAGAGTTCCTGGCCCTCTTCCATGTGACAACCTTTCAAGTATTTGAAGAGTGCTATCATGTCTCCCCTCAATCTTCTCTTCTCCAGGCTAAACATGCCCAGTTCTTTCAGTCTCTCCTCAAAGGCCTTTGTTTCCAGACCCCTGATCATCCTCGTTGCCCTCCTCTGAACACGCTCCGGCTTGTCTGCATCCTTCTTGAAGTGTGGTGTCCAGAACTGGACGCAATACTCAAGATGAGGCCAAACCAGTGCCTCACATGATTTGGAAGCTATACTTCTATTAATGCAGCCCAAAATCGCATTTGCTTTTTTTGTAACTACATCACCTTGGCTGATACCACCTGGGGATTTGGGAAACAGGGCTGGGCTGTATCCTCATTCTAATATAGAAGGGTTGATGTTCAAATCTGGGGAAACTTCCCTGAACCAATTCACCGGAAAGGTTTTGGCTTTCTATAGATTCTTGGACCCCATGAATATGAGGATAGGGGCACCTACTTCAATTCGCAAGGTCCTTCATGTATAGTCAGAAGTCTACGTTTGATTTTGAAATGACTTGGATTGACATTTGCAGTGTTACATCTAGTTTAAGTGTTTCATTTTTGCTACGTTGGCAAGATTTTCCAGTATTCCTGAGATTTTGTGCACTAAGTTTTTAATTGCGGTTACCCTTTCTGTGGTCAGGTCTTGTCTCAGCTGCTCAAGTTGATGTGAAATCTCAGCTACCAGGTCCCAGCCCTCCATTTCCATTGGCTATTTTTAATGCACCATTTTGGAGCCTTCCTATCCTTTGGACTGACTGGCACTTGCCTGGATTTTGCTTGCCACAAAATAGGATTTCAGGTCCCTCATCTAAGAGCCATATTTTATTTAGTTTAGGGTGTTGCTTTGGTTGAATCAGTCATGTTTGGGTCAGGGCTAGCCTGCCATGTTAGGTCAGTGATGTCACCATCCCCCTCATCCCCTCCTAGTTCTAGCAAAGGTATGATGTCCTTTTCAGTCTCTAAGAATCCATTTGGCCCATTCAAGTCACTGGTAGCTTATATTTAGACCTCTTATTTCATGGTTCTCAGCAGCCTACATGAAAACCAGCCTTGATATTAAGAGATGGTTTTAAAGAAACCATTTCAGATGGGAAAATTAATATACCAAGTTATGCAGAAGTAATGGGTATGGAAGAAAATACTGTTCCTATTTTTCCTAAAGGGTGTTTTCACTTGAAGTAATGAATGTGTTAAGATATGTAAGAAAATGCATTAAAGGATCAGAAGGATTTCTCTTCAGGTACTTTAGTTCCTAATAAATAATAAATCTGATGATTAACAACACTGGCATGGGGAAAGCCGGTGAATAACAGCTTAGGGAACAACAGCTACATAACATCAACCTTTAAGAGCATACTAATTTTAATATACATTCTTGCAAGCAGAGAAATAAAGAAAATGCAGAAAGACTATAGCAAGACAATGTTATATTAATAGATAAATCATATCCAAATACTTCAATTAACATCCGAAGTAGTATTGGAAATACAGTTAACTAGTAGTGTGGTCAAGTGAAGGGTGTAACGTAAAATAGTTTAGTGCTGTTTAAGTAGCCACAAAGGTTTATGTTGATCTAGAGAACTGAAGTACAACCACCACCAGGGCTTTTCTCTTGGCTGGATAGGTCGCCCTCTGTCTTCTCTTGGTTCTGGCTGGGCGTGTTGAGCATGAGGGTCAAAGTGTTCCAGTGGATCATATCGCTCGTGGACAATTGGGGGGGGCTTACCATTGAGGGGTCGCAAGATAAAGTCCACCCGTCCAGCTCTGCTCATCTTGGTAGGCAACGTCACCTTCTTCAGGGCTTTACTATAGCCACGAGCCTGAGCACTGACAATGTATGTACCAGGAGGCAGGAGTCTCCAGTAGTCTCCATCAACAGCTGAAGGAAACATATAGCTTATTCTTAATTTTCAACTAATATAAACCATACTTCCACATAAACAAATCCGAAGATCCCTTTTAGTAGAACAGGGCTCATTGGGAGTGAGGTACTCCAGAGAGTCAGTGTGGTGTAGAGGTTAATGTCAGAGTAGGACTAGGGAAACCCAGGTTCAAATCCCTACTCAGTCATGTAGCTCATTTGAATGACTTTAGTATCAATCAGTATCTCACAGAGCTGTTGTGAGAATGAAATGGGAAGATGGGGGAGAGAACTTCCACATAAATTGTGTACATTGTCCTAAGCTCTTTGGAGGAAAGGGTACATAAATGTAACTCAGGCACCAATGCGCCCCGGAAACTTTTCATGATGCCCACGAAGGTGCCCTTCTTCACCCACTTATTTTTTTAAAATTAAAACATTTTCTTACTGGCAGCTGGGATTGCTGTGAAATAGTTTTCTGTTGGGACTGAAAACTCTGGGTTCAATGGTGTTGTTGATTGTGTTGGGGCTCAGACCTTCATATTCAGTCTTTTGGGCAGGTAACGTGTCCTTTGTCACGCCTCTCATGGCAACGATTTTGTGATGGTGCCCAGCACAGTTTCTCAAATTGCCAGATAGGCCCATGGCCCCAAAAGGTTGCCTGCCCCAATGTAAATAATAACAACTGCAGCAAATCTGAAATGGCTGCCAGTTCATGTCTGGGCCCAATTCAAAGTGCCGGTATTGACATGCAAAGCCCTAAACGGCTTGGGGCAAGGTTATCTGAAGGACCCTCTCCTCCGCAATGTTCTTGCCTGGACCCTAAGATCATTTTCAGGCATTCTTCTCCAGGAGTCCCTGCCAAAGGAAGTAAGGTGGGTGCCTGCTAGGAAGATGGCTTTTTCTGCTGAGGCACCCTGGTTGTGGAATGAGCTCCATGAAGAGATTCACCTGGTGCCTACATTGTACGCCTTTTGGCACCAGGTAAAAACCATTTTATTTCCCTAGAATTTTAGCATTTTTTGAGTTCTAGTCTTTAAGCTCAGCTATTTTAAAATTGTATTTTAAATCTTTGCTAGGTTTTTATTCTGGTTGTGTTTTAAGCTTTTATATTTTGTATTGCTTTGTGCTGTACTCTGAGGTTTTAATTTTCATGAATCTTCCAGAGAGCTTTGGCTATAGAGCAGTAAAGAAATGTTATAAATAAATAAAATTAGGTTTGTGTGATTATATATTGAGCTCTGATAACTATCATATTTCAGTCTGAACAAGGCCTTATTCTGGCAATCAGTTTTAAAATCATCTCAAGGGGGCCAGGAATGGATATTCTAGCCCCACCACCCTCCACAGGACTCAAAAAATCCCATTGCTGTTGTTGTGGTGGTTGTTATATTTGCTTGTATCCTGACTTTTTCCCAATACTGGGACTCAAGGTAGCTTTACAAAGTTAAAAACTTATACAATTAAAACATTTAAATAGAAGTATACATAAGTTAAAAATATAATTAAATCAGCTGTAATATTAAAGCATTTAAAATGTTTCCTAAATAGAATATGTACCCAATATGTCCAGAATTCAATTATTTATGAAAATCACATTCATAAATGTATTAGAATGGAATAGTATTAGAATGGAATAGTAGTTTTGCTAAATGAAATCTGAACTAATTTTCTGCCATAAGTTACTTGACAACGGGTGGGAGCATTCCTAGGATGTCCGTCTCTGTCTCCGTCCCCCACCCCAGCCCTGACGTAGGATGTGTCAGTTTTCTGGCTTCGAGCTCATAGACAATGCTGTGAGGTCAGAGCCAGGACACTGTGCTTCCCGCACCCTCTCCCTCAGTAAACTAAGTGTGGAGAGGGCGAAAAGGGGGCATTCCTGGGGGCGGGGAGAGGAGGAGACCATGGAAACCTAGTTAGGAAGATTCCTAAGCACCATGCAGCCTCCCCACTCCCATTCCAAAGCCAAAATCGGTTGTCTAACCAAAAATGCAGGGCAGCTGCCGCACGGAGGAGACGATTCCCCCACAGGTGGCACAAGGGGTGCGCTGAGTGTGCCCAGGCACACCCTAATGTCTCAACCAATAAGTGTCAAACTGAGGGGGGCATTGAGTAGGAATGCAGAGGGGGATCCAGACACGGTGGGAACAGTCCTCCAGCTGCCCTCGTAAGCCCCTCCTCCAGCTAGTGTCACCACAAAGCCCCACCAATGCTGGGGCTTGAGGAGTGTCTCCTCATCCCCCCCCGCAACTGCCCTCTTTTGGTCATGCAAGCCAAACGTGGAGTAGGACATCCATGTCTACAGTGTTTAATAAATAAATGAATAAATGTTCTCTTTTAAAAATATTTTTAAATATTCCCTGGGTGCACATCCTAATAAAATGTGCTGCGCATGCCTATGTGATCCCCTCTGTGCTGCAGCTGCCCTTCATAGGATACTCATGAGTCCCCGAGGTTGGGGGCTTACGAGTATCCAGAGCACAACCCATAGGACTGCACCCTTAATGTACATTTCCTGATTGAAACCTCTGACATTTAGCTTGCCTGGCACTATATAAACTCTTTTAAAGGTTTTAGATTAAGACAAAACATACAAAGTGGGTTGAGAGCTGTATGTGTGTGTGGATATTATCTATCACTCTGTCTGTTATCGTTTCTATACCACCCCACAGCCAAGGCTCTCTGGGCGATTCACAATTCATTAAAAATAAAAAATGCAACTTTATAAGGATTATAAAACACGATCAAAACTTTTTTTTTAAGATATGGAATTTAAGACAATTAAATAGATAAAAACAATTTCAATTCAATTTCAATAACAGACCTGTTCAAGACAGCTGACGTAAGTGCCCCATCATATGCCATTAAATGCCATTAAATGCCTGGGCATAGAGGGCAGTCTTAACCTGTGGCTGAAAAGATAACAATGTTGGCACCAGGATGGGCTTCAGTGGGGAGCTCATTCCAAAGTTGGTAGGCCACCACTGAGAAGGCCCTCTCCCTTGTTGCCAATTTCCAAGCCTCCCTCGGAGATGGTACTCTGAGGGAGATGGTACTCCGAGGGAGGCTTGTTAATCTTAATGTCTGGCTACGTTCAGGTCAGGAGAGGTGTTCTGTCAGGTATTGCAGTCCCAAACCGTGTAACAGTTTATAGGTTAAAACCAGCACCTTGACTAGTGTTCAGAAGCATAGAGGCAGCCAATGCAAGCAGGCCAGAATTGGCCTTATGTGCTCAGACCTTCTGGTGTCAGTGATTAATCTGGCAGACGCATTTTGCACAAGCTGCAGCTATTGAAGTTCAGATGGCAAAGCCACTGCTCATCATCCCATTCCATTTAACTGGGGAAGTGAATTCAGTATCAGCTAAGAACTGGCCCTTTACTATTGTCATCCCAATGTTCTGAAATGAGCTCCCCAAAGAAGTGCATCAATGCAGCAACATTTTAAGTCACCAGAAATAATGTAAGATGTTTTTGGAGTGCACATTTAACTGTTGCTTTTTCTGTTGTATTTTTAGGGAGCAATATGTCCCCTAGATAGACAGCGTTGTGGGGGAGGGGGGAGATAGGATTGCTTGATTTCCTGACTCCGAGCTTGGAGCCAGGAAACCTTGCTCCACGCCCCATCCCCATTCCCATGGCAGCCAGCACAGAGACAACTGCACTGGCTACTTTTCTGTGCTCAGAACACAGCGTGAGGAGATGGGGAAAGGGGGCATTCTCAGGGGCAGGGAGAGGAGGAGGCCGGGGTGGCTTTGTTAAGCTGTTTCCTATGGCCTCCCTGGCCTCCTTCCCTCCCTCCCTCCCTCCCTCTCCAAGCCACAATTGCCCATCCAGCAGAAATACAGGGTGGGCTGGAGTTCCAGACATTTGATAGCATGCAATGGCTGTTAATGATGGGGCACTCGTATTGGCTCCATAGGTGTGTGCAGCACATTTCATTAGGGTGTGCAGCCAGGAGTTTTTATTTCTTTAAAGGTGAACTTTTATTGAATACTCATGAAGGACATTATTTGTATTCGTTTATTTATTAAACATTGTAGACACTGATGCCCCATTCTGCGTTTGGCTTGCCTGACTGCAGGAGGGCAGTTGCGGGGGGGGGGGGGGGGGGAGACGCTCCTCCAGCTCCAGCATTGTGGAGCTTTGGGGGGGGACTGGCTGAAGGAGGGGCTTATGAGGCTATGTTAGCCTTTGAGGGCCCTCCTCCTGGCCTCTTTGTGGTCTGGAGAGGCTCCCATTAGAGTGATTCCTTTTTGCTCCTGCTGCCGGGAGCAACGGTGCTCTCTCAGAGGCAGCGTCTTTGGCTCGGCAGCAGCGGAGCAGCCAGAGGGCAGCTGGAGGACCACTCCTGCTGCATCTGGATCCCCCTCTGGATTCCTACTCAATGCCCCCCTCAATCCAGTGCTTATTGCTTGAGACATTAGGGTGTGCCTGGGTGCATGCCTCTGGCCGGCTCCTGGTCTGCATAGGGTTTCCATCAGCCTCCAAGTTTGGAGGCTGATGGGAATCATGATAGGATTAAACCCTGAATGGCTTAATTATTTTACAATTGAATTGTTTTATGGTTTGGGGATTTTATAAGTTGCCTGTAGGATGTAAGGTTTTTTTTGTAAGATGAGTTGGGATATAAATGTATCAATCCATCAATAAAACATATTTGTGTTTCATTGTTGAATTTTGAAAACAAAATCATGTGTCATTCTAATGGGAAATAAGGCCAACATTCAATCCTTAATTTGCTGTCCATCTCTGTTACCTGTAAGGATATCATGGCGGATGCCTTTGACTGAAATTCGGGCATTCTTTATTGGGTTTCCAAATTTGTCAGAAACAATTCCTTTTATTCCACGATGAACCTATAAAAAATCAGAGCAATTTTAATAAGTGGTAATACATTTATGTTCCCTTCTTGTCTCTATTAATACATTGCATTGCTACTACCATCCCTACAATAATGGAATCTTCAGAGCTGGTGCCTCCCAGGGACAGATGGGACATTTGTCCTCAGGTCCTGGCAGCCTGCTACCCTGCCTCCCTTTGACCTAACTGCTGCTATTTTACTTTCCCAAATAACACAAGCCTTCCAGGTTTTCATTAAGGATGTACAGTTTTTGTTAACTCAGTTCTGTCTAGGTTTCACAGATTGTCTGGTGTCTTTCATTCTGTGGTCATTAATGGAATTAGGTTTTTAAGGGATGTACAAAATTTTGTTCTGTTTGCAAATGTGCAGTTGTGCTAATGCATTTTACTGAAAATACACACCTGCACAAGTAAACACCTGGATAAATCCCTCCAATTTTTTTTTTAAAAGATCCATAAGTCCACAGAAATCCATGTGACATGGAAAAGCCTGTCAGCTGATGAATCAGGTTCATAGAAATCTGAATTCATTTGAATCCAGTGTCCTATTATCCCAAATTTCCATCCCTTGCAAAGCAAGATACACACACACACACACACACACACACACATACATATATATATATATATATATATATATGGGGGGGATGCACTTTCCTCCAATAAAGAAAGCCTGGTTAAGTGACCAGACTAACATGACTACTGTAATCTAGTGTGTTTCAGACTGTCTAACTCTACTTCAAGAGAATATTTTATATCAGTTGTAGCTACACAGATAGCAGGATCTATCTGCTTTAGACCTGGGCCCCATCTACACGGGGCATTTACTCTGGTTCTACTGCACCTCCAAGACGATTATGAGGCATGATGTACATCCCTTTCTGTAGCAAGTGTGGTTTTTCATGCTGTAAAACCCTTTTTTTTCCCAAACTTGTTTTCTGATGGAGTTTCCCATCGCAATGGCTTCAGCACAGTTTGGGAGTCTGTGTGACCTCAACTGCTGTTTATGCGAGCTGGAGGGAGCAGTGCTGATTGGCAGAAGGGAAAGTTGCATCATGAAAGGGTGGAGATGAGGAGAGGAGTGGGCTAAACATGTCTACTCAGAAGTAACTCATTGCCTTCAATTGCACTTTACTGAGTTTGAGCGGAGAGAGGGGTTGGGAGAATCCCATTGCCTGCTCTTTTTTAAATCTCTGGATCAGGAAATGTGCATATAAGTTTAATGAGTTCAAAGGATCGCCCCCAAGTGGCCCTTACTGCTGCCAGCCAAGAAAGGGTAGATATAAGAAGAGGTGTTGGCTAGTCACATCTACACAATAACACATTCTCCTCCATCACACTTTACTGAGCATGTGAGTGGGGAGCGGAGTGGGAAGCAAGCCTGTTGCTTTAAACCTCTGCTCTTATGAAAGAATGAAGGTATGAAGGACTGTAATGATTTTAAAAACTGATCACCCCAAATGACCCTTATTCCTGCCAAGACGGAGTAGACACGAGGAGTGGTTTGGCTAAACGTGTCTACTCAAAAGTAACTCATCATCTTCCATTGAACTTCAGTGAGTATGGGAATGAGGAGAGGGGTGGGGAAGCAAGCCTCCACTCATTCACTGCCCCACACCTACGCAGTTGATGACATTCAGTTCTACTCGCGGGACCCCTAACTAACTCAGGTGCCATTTGCTCCATGAAAGCATTGTGTGTGTGTATTTTAATGTATATTCTGCCTTACTGACTATGTTTGCCCTGGGAGGAGCAAACCTGATTTCATAAAAATCCAGATTTAAATCGAATCATCTCAGAAAACATCTGTGTGTAGATGGGCCCTTAGAAGGGTCACACAAATTGTACATTTCTAATTAATTTGTTAGAACAGAACAATATCCTTTAGAATACCTTAAAAACTTGAGAAGAGCTGTGCTGGATACAGCATTCTGTTTGCACAGTGGCCAGCCAGCTGTCTGTAGGAAGCCCACAAACAGTATATGGGGGCAATAGCACCATCTCACTCATAGAGCCATCCTGCCTCCAATACAGGAGGCAATATATAGCCATCATGACTAGTAGCCCTTCATAGCATTATCCTCCATGAATTTGTCGAATCTTCTTTTAAAGTCATCCAAGTTGATGGCCCTAACTACAGCTTGTGGTAGCAATTTATTTATTTATTTATTACATTTATATACCGCCCAATAGCCGGATCTCTGTGGGCTACTCACAACAATTAAAACCATCAACAAAACAGTATAAAACATGATAAAAAATACAATATAAAAACACAATATAAAAACACAACCAGAGTGGGGAAAAAACCGCACAGCAATGCAGATTTAAAATAAAAATTTAATACAGATTTAAAACAGTTAAAGACTATGATCATAAACTGTTAAAATATTGCAAAAGGAGTATAATATAGGTGCCAGGCAAACCTCTCTAGGGAGCTCATTCCACAGCCGGGGTGTCACAGCAGAGAAGGCCCTCCTCCTAGTAGCCACCTGCCTCACTTCCTTTGGTGGGGGCTCATGGAGAACAACCCCCGAGGATGATCTTAGGGTCCAGGCAGGTACATATGGGAGGAGGCGTTCTTTCAGATAACTTGGCCCCAAGCCATTTAGGGCTTTGAATGTTAATACCAGCACTTTAAATTGGGCCTGGATCTGGACCGGCAGCCAGTGAAGCTGGAAAAGGACTGGCGTAATATGCTCTCATTGGCCAGTCCCTGTTAACAGACTGGCTGACCTGTTTTATACCAGTTGGAGTTTCTGGACCATTTCTAAAGGCAGCCCCATGTATAACGCATTGCAGTAGTCCAGACGAGAGGTTATCAGAGCATGGATGACTGTAGCTAGGCTATCTCTGTCCAGATAAGGGCGCAGTTGGTATATCAGCCTAAGCTGATAAAAGGTGCTCCTTGCCACTGAGTTCACCTGTGCCTCAAGTGACAGTTCTGGATCCAGGAGCACCCCCAAACTACGGACCCGATCCTTTAGGGTGAGTGCAACCCCATCCAGAACAGGGCGAACATCACTTAGCTGGACAGACAAACCACCCACAAACAGTACCTCCATCTTGTCTGGATTGAGTCTCAGTTTATTGGCCCTCATCCAGTCCATTACTGTGCCCAGGCACTGATTCAGAACAGCCACTGGCTCATCTAAATTTGATGAAAAGGAGAGGTAGAGCTGGGTGTCATCCGCATATTGGTGACACCTCAGCCCACATCTCCGGATAACCTCTCCCATGTAAATGTTGAACAGCATAGGGGATAATATAGAGCCCTGTGGAAGCCCATGGCCTAGGTGCCATGGCACAGAGCAATAATCCCCCAGCACCACCTTCTGGAATCGGCCATCTAAGTAGGAGCGGAACCACTGCAACACAGTGCCTCCAACTCCCAGCCGAGACAACCTATCCAGAAGGATACCATGGTCGATGGTATCGAAAGCCGCTGAGAAGTCCAAGAGAATCAACTGAGTCGCACTCCCCCTGTCCATCCCACAGGGCGGCCAAGGCATTTTCCATTCCAAAACCAGGCCTGAAGCCCGATTGAAATGGATCTAGATAATCCGTTTCATTCAAGCGTGCCTGGAGTTGTCCTGCAACCACCCGTTCAAGCACCTTGCCCAGGAACGGGATGTTAGCCACTGGCCTATCATTGTTAACGTCCTCCAGGTCCAGGTTAGGCCTTTTCAGGAGGGGTCTAATTACCGCCTCTTTTAAAGAAGCTGGCACCACTCCCTCTCTCAGGAAGGCATTTACAGCCTCCTGGACCCAACCAGCAGTCCCCTCCTTATTTGATGTAATAAGCCATGAAGGGCAAGGGTCGAGCACACAGGTGGTCGACTGGACTTGGCCAAGCACCTTGTCCACATCCTCTGGCCTCAGTTTACATACTGTTTGAAGAAGTACTTCATTTTATCCGTCCTGAATCGCCTAATATTTAGCTTTATCGTGTGACCTCAGGTTCTAGTATTATGAGACAGGAAGAAAAATGTCTCCCTATCAACTTTCTCCTTCTCTACACCTCTATCATATCCCCCTTTACTTGCTTTTTTCCTAAGCTAAACTGTCCCAGTCACTGTAACCTTTCATCATGGGGAGTTGCTCCAACCTCTTGATCATTTTGGATGCCCTTTTCTGCACTTTTCCCAACTCTACAATATTCTTTTTGCAGTGACCAGAACTGTACACATATGGATCAGTAACTAATTAAAGAACAGAAACCAGACAGTTGGAATAAATGGTAAATTCTCCCAATGGAGGGAAGTAAATAGTTTAGTCCCACAGGGATTGGTATTGGGACCAATTCTTTTCAACTTGTTCATAAATGATCAGGAATTAGGAGTGAGCAGTGAAGTGGCCAAGTTTGCAGATGACACCAAATTATTTAATGTTGTTAAAACACAAAGGGATTGTGAAGAGCTCCAAAGGGATCTCTCCATGTTGAGAGAGTGGGCTTCCAAATGGCAGATGCAGTTCAACGTAAGCAAGTGTTAGGTGAGGCATGTTGGGGCAAAAAAAACCAATTTCAAGTATAACCTGATGGGATCTGAGCTGGCAGTGACCAAACAAGGAAGAGAACTTGAGGTTATTGTACACAGCTCAATGAAAATGTTAATCCAGTGTGTAGCTGCTATAAAGAAGGCAAATTCCATGTTAGGCATTATTAGAAAAGGAATTGAGAATGAAACGGCCAGGATCATACTGCCTTTATACAAATCTATGGTGCAACCACTCTTAGAATAATACTGTGTACAGTTCTGGTCACCACACCTAAAAAAAGATATTATACAGCTGGAAAAAGTGCCAAAAAGGGCAACTAAAGGAAAATGTTTTGCCACATCCTTTGCCATTGTGTATAGGCTGCTGTAGAAACGATAACGATTGTGGCCAGATGGAGATGTATATATCACGCGTACGGTTTTGACCTGGGTGAGAATTTTGTTTCAATTGATTTTGAGAAGAATTTACCAAAATTCACAGAGTTTACATTTGGGAGAGAAAGAACTTGAGTGTTAAAAAAAAATCAAATTAGTAAGATAAAACAAAAGCCTACACGGTGGTCCTTTTTGCAGTGGCAGCAAAAACAATTGAGGTAAAAGTTTTGAATGAGATGGTCCTTAATTACTCAGGTGTTTCTTTGATTGAATGTTTTTCTGTGTTCTGTATTCAGTCATCCTCCCTGCCATTATTAGGTGAGGTCAGTGTTTTGTTATAATGGCCTATGGCTAAATACAGTAAGAGTGACTTGACTCCGTCATCTTTATTAGAGGCTTGCTTTACTCTCAGCCCTCTTCATCTTAGAGGCTTCAAGGACATGGATTCAATTCAGTCCCATTTGGCTTCACTAAAACAGATCAGCTGTAAAACAAAATTAATTTATGGGTCTGGACTGGAGTTTTTATTGAACAATGATACTAGAAATAAAACCACATTGTTTAATAAAGACTAACTTTTAGAGCTCATGAAGAAAAACTGTCATATTCCTAACTACTTTAAATCATTATTACAAATGGGCTTTGAATAAGGCATGATAGAAATCTGCTGATGACTTGGAAAAGGATGTTTTGTTGCTTCTAGTTTTTGTTGCTCTGTAGCCATTGGTTATTACTTGAAAAATGGGGGTAGCTTTGGTGGGGTTGTGCAAGGCGAGTTATTTAAATAGCTTTTGTTTGGGGGGGGGAGTGAAGCTGCAGCCTCACTGTTAAAGGGTTTAAAGATGACTGCACTGAAATTACTTTGTAAAAATTACATCAACAATAAAATGGTGGCAAGAGTCAGAAAAAGGGAGAATGAAATTAGATACAGATCGTAGAGAACTGGTGTAGAATCGAGGTTAGGAAAACTGTGACCTGAGAAATCTTAGGTTCAACTCTCACCTTTGGTATTGACCAGGTTCAGACAACATGCCGTGGCAATCTCCCATACGGTCACAACAAAACTATCAGTTTAAAACCCAATGGGTTGTTGTTATGTACAAACAGCCTGAGTGAGTCAGGAGGCCCTCCTGCATGGGGTGAGCTATATATGGGGGGGAGGTGGACCCCAAAATCAGGCAGAGTGACTTTCTGCAAGCAGAGCACTTCTTAAACAACAACAACAACACCTTAAATTGTACAGTTTAAAAAACTACAAACTGTTATTGTAGAAATGTAGGTAAACTTCTGTATTCTGTTAGGGCTTATCCTGTATCCTTGTGCCTGGTACCAAAGCTGTGTCATGCCCCCACTGGAAGAATCCTTCTCTGAGGAGGAGCTAGAGTTCCAAGAGATGGATGACACCAAGAAACTACCCACACCAGGAGACCCGGGGGAGCCTGGGCCCCTGGGGAGATGGCTGTGGGTCCATTCCCACAGGAAGAGGGGAGTTCCACTCTGAAGTGGAGGCTGGGTAACCACCTAGCCCCTGGGAGTGTCATTGTCTCAAGAGGCAGGCCTATATGGTTCCTTTGAGAAGGAGTGCTCAGTTTGAGAAGGACTCTTCCTCATGAGTAAGGCCCTCCTCATGAGTAGAGCTGTTGTCAGAGGGCTTGTAATGAACTGCAGCTGAGCCTTGGGTGGGGCTCTGGAAGCCCTGGCTATATAAGGGTGCCTCTACAAGAGAGGTTTAATGCGCTTTGAAGGTTCATTAAAATTTTTACCTCTACAAGAACGGAGCGCAAATCGGGCGTAGAGGCGCGTTATCTCCCCGATAATGCGCATTTTTGAATGCGCGTTAAATCGCGAGTTTTATTTTGCTCCGGCCGTTAAAGCGCATTTTCCCCGTGTGAACAAGCGATTATGCGCATTAACTTCTTGTAAAGCGCTTTTTGGACATCTATTAATGCGTTTCGCCGCCTCTCGCAGCCTCCCGTGCAGAGGGATTAGGAGTAAATGCGCGTCTGCGATAATGCGCATAATCGCACAACCGGGCGCAAAAGCGCATCCTTGTAGAGGGGGCCTTAAGCCTTTAGTCAGTGCTTCCTAGCTTCTACAAGTGACATTTTACACAGCTGTACTACTGATCTCTGAACTTTTCTGTGACTCTGCTTTTTGGACTGTGCTCTTGTTTGAATAGTCTCCTATGTTTAGACCTCAGTTGCATCTCAGTCCATTCTTCTGAAAACCACTTACTTGCCTTCTAATACTGTGCTTTGAACACTGCCTGTTCTCACTACTCCTGCCTTAAACTTGTCCCATACTTGACTGATAACGCCGTATTTGGTTGCTTAATAGACTTGTGTGTTTGATTTGCCTCTTTATTTGCCTAACACAAAACCAGAGCAGAACAGGCTAGCACTTTGTGACAGGGATGTGTCAGGTACATCTGTAGGCTGGAACTCACAGTCCAGTCCCTGTTCATAAGAGAGAACCACTGTCAAGCTTTTGGCTTCATCTGCACTTTTGTTTTATAATTTTGGATGTTAACAGTGCAGCCCTATGCATGTTTGCTTGGAAGTAATTAATAAAGACATCATAGTCCTCTTCACATGAGTAACCCCGATGTATTTGCATTTGGTGCAGACGTCTGAAGAGGAATCCCTATGTATAAGCAGGTACAAAGAAAGCCCAAAAGCTTATGCCTAGGGGCTCTCCATCAGGAGATGGGGCTAGTGCAGTCCCAATCATGGTGTGATAATCTTTTGATTCAAGTAATGCATGAAGGGGACTCATCTCTTCCATTCAGCTGGCAGGGCAAGGGATATTTATCAGTTAATGGATGATCCAAAGTGGCAGCTAAAACACATTGTAGGAGGCATCAATTTTGCTGCAGCAGCAAATGATGTGCAAGATCTTTCTGATATCCAGGAATATCAATTGGCAAAGGAGGCCTCATTGCTAAAAGGAAGCAAAGGAAGAGCCAAACAAAAAGTAAGGGAGCCCCGTGGCTGAAGAAAAGGGCAAACAAAACGTTCACTCTATGTCAGGATACTGGGGTGAGGACAAACTAAAAGGCATGGAAAGGAGGGGACATGCTGAGCATGGGAGACGTGGACAGTTATGAGAATGCATGTGTTTGTGAAGGAAGCCTTGTCAGAGACCAGAAGATCCAAGCAAGATGGGCAAAGGGGCTGTGTGAGAGAACCTGGAGTTAAAGCATTCAGTGAAGAGTATAAGGAATGTGGTATTTCACTATTTTGCCAAGGTGCCAACATAGGTAATAATTATTGCAGCATCCTAAGCTTTTCCAGTAGTGTATACAACTATGTCTTCAATACCTCGTGAAGTTGCAGAGTAGCATTATCCTTTACTAGAAATGAGAAATGGGCACAAGTAAGTGGTGTGACAGCAGGAATTTGGAAATTGCTACCCCAAATCCGTAGCTATCATCTCAAATTTGGTAGGAAGGTACACTGGAATTGTTTGTGAATTGCCACTCATAGCAGCTGAATCCCTTGAACAAATAGTGGCCCAGTTAGCATGATTGCAGGTTGGTTAATGAGCCACCATGACTTGTTAACAACCCTGCACATGCCAGTTGTGTGCTGCCCTGATTTGCTTAATTACTCTCCCTTCTATGGCTTCTCTTGTCATACAAATCCACTGAGAGTGGCTTGTTGGGGTGGGTAACAAACCACCCTACAATAAAGTGACCAGCACATGCAAGGTGGTTAACAAGCAACTCTGGCTTACTATCCACCTTGTGATCATGCAAGCCAGGCCAGTGTCGTAAACCATGCTTGGTGGCCAACTCCAGTAAGAGAAAGAAGAGAGAAAGAATTAGCAACAAGAATACCATTTCCATGAATTTCAGGAGGGCTTCTTTGTTTTCCTGCCAGAGTGAATACAATTCCTCATCCAGAGGAAACTTGTCACATCCAAGCTCCACAGTAATTTCAAAACAGTTTGTATGAAGGTAATTAAAATCTGCCATTCCTAGAAGGGAAGAATATTGGAAGACCCATCAGAGATCTTATTTATTTAAAGAATTTATAAAGCACACCTTTATCCAACAATGGATTTGAGGCTGATCAATGCATTATTAAAACAAATGAAACATTAACATCAATATGATAAAATTGTGCAACTATGCAATTCACTGAAAAATTAAAATTCACAAGCAAATAAAAAGGTTTTAATCTGGTACTAAGATGTCTGCACCAAGAGTACCATCTTTGGGAGGGCATTCCAAAGTCTGGGTGCCACCACAGAGAAGGTACTCTGTTTTGAATATGCATATAAAACACTTCTCTTATAGATGGAACACAGAGAAGGACCTCCTTTGATCTTAGTATAGCAGGAGGTTGATATAGCAGGAGGCACTCCTGCAGGTATTTGGGCCCAAGCCATTTAGGGCTTTAATAGTAAACACAAGCATTTTGGAGTTGGGCTCAGTAGAGAATAGGTAGCCAATAACATGAAATAACATGGAACCATCTAGGTAAACTTGTCAAAGTAATACTGCAAACTAGAGGACTCCTCTCACATGACATTAAAGACATCTCAAAGCCTCCTCAGTTTATTTGTAGGCATTTGTGAAAGGGCAATAGAAAACAGAAGAGTAATTTAGAAATAAAATGACATACTAAGCCAAACTTCTCCAACTCGATGTCCTCCAGAAGTATTGGACTATAATTTCCAGCATGCTTAACCATTGGTTATGCTGGCTGGGGCTGATGGAGGGCACCAGGTTGGGGAAGATGGTCCTAATCAATGTAGATCTTATATTCACCTTTCAATCATATTTTACTGTTTCTACAATGTTTTTAATGTATTGTTTTATATTGGTTTTTATATTGCATTAAATATATAATTAATTAGAAATCTTATGCTATCAAGGGGTATCTAAGTAATATGAATAAATAAATATCCATGAAAATTCCAAAGCTGGTTTTAGTAGGCATACTACTCTGAAAGTTTTGGCATGCATGGAATAAATTCACACGGCTCTGACAAAACCTGGAATTTACCAAAGCATTTATGGATTCCATAATCTGCCCTGGATATGTGCATGCTTCAAGGTCTCTGATGTGCCAATTGGGTAGCAATATCATTGCCCCCCAATACACAATAGGCTTCACTGAAGGGAGCATTTTATGACCAGAAGGACCTCTTTGAGGTTTCAGGGCTTAATTTATTCTATTCCAAGGATTAACCCCCTAAACAGGCAGCAGTATCCCTGTCTCCTTAGCACACCTGATCCTCCAGGCATGGCAGGTGAGAACTGTGTAGCACGAGGATGATCAGGGATCTGGAAACAAAGCCCTATGAGGAGAGGCTGAAAGAACTGGGCATGCTTAGCCTAGAGAAGAGAAGACTGAGGGGAGACATGAGAGCACTCTTCAAATATGTGAAAGGTTGTCACATGGAGGAGGGCCAGGATCTCTTCTCAATCAACCCAGAATGCAGAACACGGAATAATGGGCTCAAGTTACCGGAAGCCAGATTCCGGCTGGACATCAGGAAAATCTTCCTGACTATTAGAGCAGTATGATAATGGAACCCATGACCTAGGGAGGTGGTGGGCTCTCCCACATTAGAGGCATTCAAGAGGCAGCTGGACAACCATCTGTCAGGGATGCTTTAAGGTAGATTCCTGCATTGAGAAGGGGGCTGGACTCGATGGCCTTATAGACCCCTTCCAACTGTACTATTCTATGATTCTATAAAATGGACTAGGTCAGCTTCACTCCTATCTTGTTTTTTGGGGTGGACAATGTCCAGAGTTTTTCGGGGTGGACAATGCCCTCTCCTGCCCTCCCCACTGTCACACCACTGAATTTTCCACCAAAATTTGGTGTTGTGGCAGCAAAATCAATACTTTTTTATGCTGCTGCTGTTCACAGAAGCTAATTTAGCAGCAGTGGATCACTGCAGTTGCAAAGCAGACCAGAGGGGGCCACATGAGGCCTACTGGCCACACATTGTCCATCCCTGCCATATACACCTTGAGTACTTACCATGGACAGTTCCTATTTTCTGGTTCCTGTCCCTGGTAAATCATCATTCCTATTTCTCTAATTCTGCTTTTAAGAATTGCCTTGTAAATTGCTAGTACACTCATGCTTCAGTGTTCACCTCCTTTCCCAAGGTAAAATCTCTGAGGAGATGTGTGGATACATCTTGTCCCTAGTGCACAAGTAGGTAAATGAGCAATAGAGCACACAAGAGTTATTGGGATCCTTTTTGAACTGTTGATAACATATTGTGGGACACTTATTTTTCTCCAGCATATCTTTGCTCTTTTGATTAATCACACATTTGGCTTTTAAATCAGTGAAGGACAGGCAGTTGTAGAGTAAATGAATCCTGCATGTAGTGAAGAGCATTCAGCAATGGGTAAGGATGGTGAGGTGGCTCATGGAGTGATCCTTGTTAAGAGGATGTTTTCATCTGTGAAATATTGGAGGAGATTCCATTCCCAATCTCAATAATGTTATGGTCCAATAAACACCTTGCCATGATTATTATCAACCATGAAGAACACCTTTCAAGCTCATTTCTTTAGATAAGCCTAGGAAATAATCACTACAGTGAGATAAAACCAACATCCACATATGTACTTGTGCTGATCTCTGGCTACATGCAGCAGGATGCAACCACCCTGATGCAGTCCCACTTATGAACAACAAAGTCATTGTGCCAAGTGGGAGGCAGATCCCCATCGGCATCAACAGACATGTAATCAATGGAGCTCTTATACAGAAGTGCGGCCATATAAACCCATTGTGCTGTTGGAAGTCCAGCAAGTGATCTGCAATTGAGAGCCTGTTTCTCTGTGTAGATTTCCCTTGCTGGCTTGGGGCTAACGAGAATGGATACTTCAAGGGTTGAAAAAATGAACTTTTCAGAACAATGTTTATGACTGCATACCTGAAGTGCCACATTTAGTATAACATTATTCTAATGTATCACTAGAGAATGCACAGAAGAATCATCTTCATTCGCATCACAAGCCTGTATAGCTTGTGACCCACCAAGATAACTGCAGCCCCGTACCCATGTATTGTGGTCGATCAGGATCCCAAGCAACGTTCTGTTGTTACTGCCTCCCCAATACTGTAAAAGCAGAGGTGTTGTCAAACACATAGTAGGCTACAATCTGCGACTGCTGGGCTATGTTTGGCTTGGCAATCACAAACGATGCATGCCTACATTAGCACATCTGGCCCAAGCATCTCTCCTTTGATTTGCATTGACATCGTGCCAAACACTTGAGCCCACCAACATTAAAACCAGTTGATATAATCCACTGCCATGAAAATCATATGGGCTGGCTATAGGTCCTCCATCTTAAGACTTTTTCTTCCTTTAATAGTTTAAGATTACAAACTTCAAACGACTTGCAGAGCTACCAAATTACTAAACAATTTACCTCCAGTAAAGCTGTACCACTCAGCACCATTTATGATGCCACCTCGTTTCACAAAATTTCCTCCACAACGCATTTCTGATTTGTCTGAGATCCCAGGGTGCGCATCTGCATAGGTTTTAGACAGTAATTTGAACATCTAGGGGAAAAATTGAATTATATTTAATTTTGTAGATTAAACATTGAAAATGTTGTTATTTTTGTCCCTTCCTGTTTCCAAACGTTTGGATGGGATCACATTTGCCAGTTGCCCCATACAAGTGTCTTCAAAGAACACAGGGCCACCAGCAAGCTCATGGGTAAGCCATGATCAAATGAAGGCAACATGATGCGAATCTCTGGTTTCTACAGGAAAGGACCCTCAGCATCATGGGAAGCATAGCTCCCCTGTGAAGAAATACCTGAATCCCACCATGCATGCACAGTAGCAATGTCGATCCTCCAAACAGGCTGTGGCCTGCACTGCAGCCCACCATTCCAGAGATGTTATGAAAAACATGGAGACCTTTTCTGGCCTGTTAGAATCAAGTTAAACTTGTCACCTATCTTTTTGTTTCTGTTATTATCTTTGACTGAAGATTGTATTTCTATTTTCTGTAGTTTATAAATAAAGGTGGATCTGGACAGTTATCAAATTGGTTTTGAACCTGGTCAGAACAGTAAGATGACTCTTGTGGCCTTGATCAAGGAACCGTAAGAGTCTCTCAGTGTGGGCATTGTCCCTCCCAACCCCATCCTCAGTCTTAAATCACAAAGAGTTGGAAGGGACTATTTAGGTCACTGAGTCCAACCCTCAGTTCAGTGCAGGCATCTAATTTAAACCATTCCTGACAGATGGCTGTGCAGACTCTGCTTGAATACTTTCAGAGACTGAGAGCCCACCACTTCTAGGCAGTTGTTTCCATTGTCTGACTGCTCTGACCATCAGAAAGTTTTTACAAAGACATGAACCAGCAAGAGCAATTAAAGGTGGCTGAAAAAACAGGTTTTCGAATTGAAAAGAAGGTTAAATATTTGGGTATAAATTTGACAGACATGTTTTGTATGTATGTTGTTCCACAGTAATTATGTTAAGATTTGGGATGAAGTTAAACAAGACCTAGTAAGATGGGATAAGACTCAACTGTTTTTCATGGGAAGAATTGCTACAATTAAGTTGGATGTTTTACCAAGAATGTTATTTCTGTTCCAGACAATACCTATTGTGACATCAGAGTTACCATTCAAGCCGTGGCAGAGAGAGCTATCAAAATTTATACGGCAATCTAAAAAACCAAGGGTGAAATTTTAAATACTACAGGATGCAAAAGGAAAAGGAGGCATTGGTTTACCGGACCTTGGGGCGTATTTCTCTGCCTGCTGCAGAGAAATGGACGTTGTTCAAGAATAGAAGATTGCTGGAGTTGGAAGGTCATGATTTAAGATTGGGTTGGCATGGTTATTTATGGTATGATAAAGCTAAAGTGAATGTAGAATTTAACAGTCATTATGTGAGACAAGCGATCTTGAGAACATGGAATAAATATAAAACCAGGTTATGTCAGAAAACACCATTATGGATTTCTTCACAGGAGGTGTTTTATAGAAGAGAATTGGCAAGTACGAACGAATGGTTGACATATAATGATATCTTAGAAATAATAGGTGATGTTAAATTAAAATCAAGAGAGGGGTTAATAAATGAGGGAAATGTATAAGATTGATAAAAATAGGGGTTTTGAATGTACAAAATCAGATTTTAGAGAGCGTTATGTATAAGTTATTTCAAAGATGTATAAACTTCTCTCAAAGTATGCGACAGAGGATGAACAGGTAAAAGACTGTATGATAAAGTGGGCCCAAAACTTTGCATATAATATTACAATGGATCAATGGGAGAATATGTGGTCGAGAGGCTTGAAATTTACACTATGTGCCAGATTGAAAGAGAATTTCTATAAAATGATGTATAGATGGTATATGTCTCCGTCAAAATTGGCTAAAATGTATAAAGGGGTCTCGGGAAGCTGTTGGAAGTGTGAGGAGCAAGAGGGAACTTTTTATCATCTATGGTAGACTTATAAAAAGGCTAAATCTTTTTGGACACAATTTATTTATTTATTTATTTATTGCATTTTTATACTGCCCTATAGCCGAAGCAAAGATGAGGCAAAGTTATGGAACTTTATTTTTATACATGATAACAGTGGCAAGATATGCTCAGAAGTGGAAGAGTATGAACATACCAACAATGGTTGAATGGCAATTGAAGATGTTAGAACTTGCGGAACATGGCAAAACTCATGGCAATAATAAAAGGAAAAACAACATCTGGGTTTACAGCTGAATGGAAACCTCTGATAGATTTTGTACAAAATAGAGAACTGAACGATATATTTGCTTGTGGATTCAGCGGATAAATTGGGAGATAAACAGAGATCTAAGTTGGGGAAGGCTGGGGAACTCCCTATTTCTTAAATTTTTGTTTTTCTCTTTTCTCTTTTTCCTTTTTTGTTTTTTCTGATTAAACATAAAAGAAAATTTATATAGTCTTGTGTGGCGGAGAAATTCAGAAGTCTATTTTAATGTTGTATGTTGTAGTGTTTGTGTTTTATTTCTGTTCGTAAACAATAAAAAAAATACAAAAAAAAATACATTGCATTGTGTTTGTGGGGAGAACACGTGGCATGTCAGTTTGGGGGGTTGGTTGGGCATGTCGCCTCGGGGAACCTGTACCCATATATAAGTTCCTTTTTAAAAATTGGTTGATGCAATGTGAAGGCTCTTGGGCCTTATTGTGCATTAGGATTTCTATAGATCGTGTAGAAGATTTTGTGATGTGAAAACACTTTTGAAGGGGGTTCAGTATGTTGGTTCTTGCTTGGTGGAAGATGTCTGCAGGGGATTCTTGGCAGGATGATAGTTACAGGAGTGGCAAAAATTGAGATCTGAGTCTAAGCCACTGGGGTTTAGAGTTTTTAACTTTAGGATCCATTCTATCTCCTTTCTTAATAACAATTTGTTATCCTGTCTTTCCAATTTTTCAAGTGCCCAAAACTTTAAATCTGCAAAAGAATGACCTTGTACTTATCATTTCCACATGGAAACACCTGGCAAAGCAAAAAAAAAAAGACAAAAAAATGGTGCAACAGTAAGAAAAGATGATTTAGAATAATGAAAAGAGGGCTGTGGAATGTTTGCATTTCCTCAGTCGCCTGTGAATATCATAGGAGACGATCATCCTGCTAGGAGTTTTCTGCAGACGTCTCTTGCCCGGTAGGAGCCAATGTATTGAACTTTTGTTGGAGGTGTTTTTGCATCATGGGATTTTTTGTGTGATTTGCAGAAATTTCAATGTATAATGGGGACAGGCCCAGGAGCCTTCATATTGTATTAGTTGGGGGGGAAAATGGGAGACTTGTATGTGGGCCTTTTGGGGCGGTGTGCCTGGCTGAACCCCTAGGCTGGTATGTTGTGTATTCTCCCCGTGGACATAATGTCATGTATTCTTGATGTTACAACCCCCTGAAGAAGGCCTTAAAAAAACAACATAGGCCGAAACGTGTTGGGTGTGAACAATAAAGTATCTTAGCATTCTGGGGGTGGGGGGAGGGGGAAGAAAAAGAAAAACAAGTTTTGACCCGCTTCTGTGTAACAACCCTTTAGGTACTTCAGAAGTGCTATCATATCGCTCCGCAGTCTTCTCCTCCCAAGGCTAAACATACACAGTTCCTTCAAACTTTTGTCATAGGACTTACTTTCTAGTCCCCCAATAATCTTTGTTGCCTTTCTGTGAACATATTCACATTTATCTGAATCCTTCTTAAAGTGTGGTGTCTAGAACTGAAAACAATATTCAGTGTGATGACTGACCAGTGCAGAGTAGAGTGCAACCATTACTTCCCATGATTTAGAAACCATACTTCTATTGATGCAACATAAATCTGCATTTGCCTTTTTGGCAAGCCACATCACACTGCTGACTCATATTCACCTTGTGATCGACTATAACTCCAAGAACTGTGACTGCAGAGGCCTGCTCTCTGCAGTTCCCCCCCACACACACACACACAGCTGTTGTCAACATCACCTTACCATCTGCTGACCAGGTGCCTCATCTTCTGCTTGCAGGTATTTAAGGCAAGGCTGCCAGTGGCAGCACCTCAGTGTCGCGCAAAGTGGCATTGCACTTTGCGTCATACGAAGGAGCCACAACAGACCTGCCCTGTTGCCTGTGCCTGAGCCGTCATCTCCAACCAGCTGTACACATCAAGCAGCAGCAAACTGCAGCATTTTAATTCTACTTTTTAAATATGTACCTGGGGAGCTCAGGGGAACAAAGGGGTGCCCACATCACTGTGGTCACGGGTAAGGGGAGGTATGGCAATGGGGGAACAATGGGCCAGATGAGGAGAAGAGGGGCTAGATTTTTCTCAGCTATCCCCTCTCCTGGTTCTTCCCCCAACCGGATGGTTCCTGGTGGCCTTACCAGCTTGCCCTCGGGTTTGGTGCTGCAGCTTCTGAAGGCTAGGTCGGTCCAAAATAAAACCTCCCTCATTCATGATCTCATTGTGGATGAAGGGGCTGACCTGGCATGTATCACTGAGACCTGGGTGGGTGAACTGGGAGGGGTCACTCTCACCCAGCTTTGCCATCCCAGGTACTCGGTGCAGCACCAGCAGCAACTGGAGGGCCGGGGGGGGGGGGGGGGGAGTTGCCATGGTCTATAGAAATATGATCTCCCTCTCTAGACTTCCTGTTCATTCAAGTGCTGGTCTTGAGTGTCTCTACTTTGTGTTAGGTACTTGAGTCAGATTAGGGATTCTGCTGGTGTACCGCCCACCCCGCTGCCCTTCAGTCTCCCTGCCTGAGCTGATGGAGGTTGTCTTGGACCTGGCGTTGAGGAACCCCAGGCTGATGCTTCTGGGGGATCTCAACTTCCATGCCGAGGCTCCTGCATTCGGGGTGGCTCAGGACTTCATGGTCGCCGTGATAACCATGGGGCTGTCTCAGCATGTCAGCAGCCCAACGCATAAAAAAGGACACACACTTGATTTGGTTTTCTCGACCGGGCAGGAAGATGGTGATCTGAAAGTGGGGGAATTAACATCTACTCCCTTGTCATGGTCAGATCACTTTCCACTGAGGATTAGACTCTCAGCAGCCTTTCCCCTCTGCAAGGGGGGGGGCTATTAAAATGGTCTGCCCCCAGAGGCTAATGGACTCCAATGGATTCCAGTGGGCTCTGGGGGATTTTCCTGCTGGTATGGTTGGTGCTCCTGTTGAAGCCTAGATTGCTCTGTGGAATGCAGAGATGACTAGGGCGGATGACATGATTGTGCCTAAGTGCCCTCTCCCTCTGAGCAGAGCCCAGCCAGCACCTTGGTCTACACCTGAGCTGAGGGCAATGAAGCAAGAGGGGAGACGGGTAGAACGCAGGTGGAGGAAAACCCATGCTGAGTCTGATCAAACACGGGTTAGAGCTCACTATCGAGCCTACTCTGTGGTGGTGAGGGTGGCAAAGAGACAGTTCTTCTCCACCAGTTCTTCTCAGTGTCGTCCAGCGGAGCTTTTCTGGGTGGCTCGTGGCCTGCTACATTCTGGGCCAAGGCAAGAGATGGTGAAACCTCAGTAGCATGCTGCAACGAGTTTGCACAGCACTTTGAAGATAAAGTCACTCAGATTCGTCATGTATTGGACACCACACTTAATGCAGTTCCACTAGTAGAGGTGTTCAGAGTACCATCTGGTCCAGTCTTATTGGATGAGTTTCAGTTACTGAAGCCCAAGGATGTGGACAAAGTGCTTGGCTAAGTCCCGTCGACCACCTGTGTGCTTGACCCTTGCATTTCATGGCTTATTACATCAAATGAGGAGGGGTTCGCCGGCTGGGTCCAGGAGGTTGTAAATGCCTTCCTGAGAGAGGGAGTGGTGCCAGCCTCTTTAAAAGAGGTGGTAATCAGACCCCTCCTGAAAAAGCCTAACCTGGACCTGGAGGACATTAACAATGACAGGCTGGTGGCTAACATCTCCTTTCTGGGCAAGGTGCTTGAACGGGTGGTTGCAGGATAACTCCAGGCACGCTTGAATGAAATGGATTATCTAGTTCCATTTCAATAGGGCTTCAGGCCTGGTTTTGGGATGGAATCTGCTTGGTCGCCCTGTGGGATGACCTTTGCCAGGAGAGGGACGGGGGAGTGCGACCCTGTTGGTTCTCTTGGACCTCTCAGTTGCTTTTGATACCATCGACCATGGTATCCTTCTGGATAGGTTGTCTTGGCTGGGAGTTGGAGGCACTGTGTTGCAGTGGTTCCACTTCTACTTAGATAGCTGATTCTCCTGGATCCAGAACTGTCACTTGAGGCACAGGTGAACTCAGTGGCAAGGAGCACCTTTTATCAACTTAGGCTGATATACCAACTGTGCCCTTATCTGGACAGAGATAGCCTAGCTAGTTATCCACACTCTGATAACCTCTCGTCTGGACTACTGCAATGTGTTATACGTGGGGCTGCCTTTAGAAATGGCCCAGAAACTCCAACTGGTATAAAACAGGTCAGCCAGTCTGTTAACAGGGACTGGCCAATGAGAGCATATTACGCCAGTCCTTTTCCAGCTTCACTGGCTGCCGGTCCAGATCCAGGCCCAATTTAAAGTGCTGGTATTAACATTCAAAGCCCTAAATGGCTTGGGGCCAAGTTATCTGAAAGAACGCCTCCTCCCATATGTACCTGCCTGGACCCTAAGATCATCCTCGGGGGTTGTTCTCCATGAGCCCCCACCAAAGGAAGTGAGGCAGGTGGCTACTAGGAGGAGGGCCTTCTCTGCTGTGACACCCCGGCTGTGGAATGAGCTCCCTAGAGAGGTTTGCCTGGCACCTACATTACACTCCTTTTACAATATTTTAACAGTTTATGATCATAGTCTTTAACTGTTTTAAATCTGTATTAAATTTGTATTTTAAATCTGCATTGTTGTGCGGGTTTTTTTCACTCTGGTTGTGTTTTTATATTGTGTTTTTATATTGTATTTTTTATCAAGTTTTATACTGGGTTTTTTTATGGTTTTGTGAGTAGCCCACAGAGATCCGGCTATTAGGTGGTATAAAAATGCAGTACATAAATAAATCTTTTTCACACATACTGTTGTCAAGCCCAGTATCCCCCACCTTATACTTGTGCATTTGATTTCTCTTTCCTAAATACAGAACTTGTCTCTGTTAAATTCTGCCCTGTTATTTTCTGCCCAGTATTCTAACCTATCAAGATCATTTTGAACTTTGTTTCTATCTTCAAAGGTATTGACTAATCCCACCCAATTTTGATTAACCAGCAAATTTGCTAAGCACCCCCCACACCTCTTCCTCCAAGTCACTAATAAAAAGGTTGAAGAGTACAGGGCCCAAGTCTGAGCCCTGCAGCTCCCCATTTGATACCTCCCTCCAGTTTGATGCAGAACAACTGACGAGCCCTCTTTGAGTAGGTTCTCCAGCCAATTGTGGATTCTCCTATTAGTAGTGCCATCCAGGCCACACCTAACTATCTAGCTAATTAGAAAATCATTGGACACTTTGTCAAATGCCTTACTGAATTCAAGATATATGCTCAGCATTTCCATCATCTAAGGAAGTTACCTGATCAAAAAATGAAATTTGATTAGACTGGCATGACTGGTTCTTGATAAATCCATGCCAGCTTCCAGTGATTATGGTATAAGTGCCAAGGTGCCTAAAGATCAAGCTTTATCATCTGGTCTAGAGTCTTTCAAGGTATAGATGTCAGACTCACTGGTGTATAATTCCCTGGATCTTCCTTTTTATCATTTTTGAAGGTAGGGACAACATTTGCCCTCTTTCATTCCTCCAGTATTTCACCCATTCCCCAGGATTTCTCAAAGATAATCGATAGAGGTCTCAAAAGTCCATCCGCTAGCTCCTTCAAAACCTAGGGGTGCCTCTAAACGAGAGGTTTCCTCCTCCCTGACTGCGCGCTGAGGGGGAACCCTCCAAACCAGTGGTCGATATGACTTCGCACTGGACTCATCTTTGTTTACATGCCAAAGCTGCCAATGCGAAGGCATACCGAAGCAAATGCCTTTGGCTCCCTCTACAAGGATTTGCTTTTGCGCCCGGTTCGGCGATTATGCGCATTATTGCAGACGCGCATTTACTCCTAATCCCTCTGCACGGGAGGCGGCGAGAGGCGGCGAAGCGCATTAATAGATGTCCAAAAAGCGCTTTACAAGAAGTTAATGCGCATAATCGCTTGTTCACATGGGGAAAATGCGCTTTAACGGCCGGAGCAAAATAAAACTCGCGATTTAACGCGCATTCGAAAATGCGCATTATCGGGGAGATAACGCGCCTCTACGCCCGATTTGCGCTCCGTTCTTGTAGAGGTAAAATTTTTAATGAACCTTCAAAGCGCATAAAACCTCTCTTGTAGAGGCACCTTTTGCTGCAACTTTTAAAAAGTCGCCATTTAGTGCGACCTTTTTAAAGTTGGAGCAGGCAGCCCAGGGAAAAGGGGTGGAGCAGCAAGCCATAAGCTCGCTGCACCACCTCCGCTGTCCTCCCCCCATTTTGTCATTTTTTTAAAAAAAAGCACTTACTGGACAGTAGGGGAGCCGATGCTCCCAGCCACCCCTCCAGCTGGCGCTGTGCATAAGCATGAGCGGCAGCACAAGCGGTGCCGGGAAAAGCCCCCATCGCGCCTCTTATAAGAAGCGTCGATTCGCCCGTGTGCCACAGAAGCCGCTGGGAGCCGCCAGGGCGCAGCGCTCCCCACGTTGTCAAGATGAGCCCTAAGGTGATATTTATCTGGACCTAGGGACTTGAACCTCTAGCTGCAGTCCTGTCTCTTCTGACTGTTTGTCACATATTGCCCGATGGGACACAGATTCCCTTTTGAGAGAAGACTGAGCTAATGTAGGAGTTGAGCACTTCTGCCTTTTCCTTGGCACCTGCCAATATTTTGCCCTCTTTGTAGAGCAGCTGGTCTACCATTACCTTTGTCCTCCTTTACTTTGAACATATCTGAAGAAGCCCTTTTTGTTATTCTTCTGATCCTGCACCACATCAGCCCATTACAAGCTTTAGCTTTCCTGACACCATCTCTGCAATTCCAGGCTATCTGTCTGTAGACTTCCTTAATGACCTGTTCCTCTTCCACCTTCTATATGTGTCTATTTTTATTTTTAGATTATTGTTAAGATTTTTGTGTAGCCACATTGGCTTCTTCTGTTGTCTTCTATCTTTTTTCCTTGTTGGAATTGTTTGGAATTGTGCCTTTAAATTTTCCTTTTTTAAAAACTCCCACCCATCTTGGACTCCTTTTCTCATTAGGGTCACTTGCCATGGGACCTTACTTATCATAGTTCTGAGTTTATTAAAATCAGCTTTCCTGAAATCCAGAGTACGCGTTTGGCTACACTCAGCTTTTGCTTCCTTTAAAATCAAGTACTGACTGTGGAGATGCTATTGAAGCCAAGGCACATATGAACAGTTTTCATCTGCACAGGATGTTAGCCTCTGCACAGGGCAAATTGGGCTCTTCTGTCTCCATGGATAGTCTCCCTCCCCACTTAATTACAACTGACTTAGGGATCAGGAATACAGTACATTGGAGATGGAGATTTCCAAATAACCAGTGGCAGAAGCTTTAGGCTTTCCTGTTATATTAACCAGGATCAATGGTTTTTTGAGTGTGGGTAGCTTTAGCCCTGCATCTTGGGAGAGGAGGAGTTGATAATTTTGAACCAGTTATTTTTGGAGAATTCTGGTTGGAATTCCTAAAAAATTGACATATTCAACCCACAATTCAACAAAACATGGTTAATTAAACTATGGTTTGTCATTGTGTATATGGTCTGCGAGAAGGGGGAGAAGCACCAATGCTAGCAGAAAGAAAAGAGACGAACTCTGGTGCTGCGAAAGGCCTTGGGTCTCTTTTAATGTTGTATCAAAGCTCAACATTTCAGACAATAATCCTTCTTCCTGGTCCTATATATATATATATATATATAGTCTCCTTTCAGTCTTACTAAAGAATGTGTATTTATGTATTATAACTATTTTATTATTATATCATTCAAAGCAGTAATATCACTATGTATTTTTTCTTCTTTTGAAGAGAACCACAGAAATTAAAGCTTTCAGTTATGTCAATACACACATACATAGGCTGACCATATGAAAAGGAGGACAGGGCTCCTGTAACTTTAACAGTTGTAGAGAAAAGGGAATTTCAGCCAGGGTCATTTGTATGCAATTAGTTCCTGGTGAAATTCACAACAGTTAAAGTTGCAGGGGCCCTGCCTTCTTTTGTATATGGTCACTCCAATATAGTGCCTACAATTTTAACTGTGGTGATGAAGAGGGGATTTCACCAGGAACTAATTGCATACAAATGACACTGGCTGAAATTCCCTTTTCTCTACAACTGTTAAAGTTACAGGAGCCCTGTCCTCCTTTTCATATGGTCAGCCTACACATACAGGTTCGTTCAAATGAATGTTTGGGAATGTACTATTTGATACGGGTGTTGTTTTTGTCCAGTTTTTATCACTGTATGTATTTTATTCTTTATAGCTCCTGAAGAAGGATTATTATCCAAAACGTTGAGCATTAATACAGCATTAAAAGATACCAGCCTTTCGCAGCACCAGAGTTCGGCTCTTTTCTTCCTGTTGTCATTGTGTATAAACAGGTCAAAGTTTTAGTTGCATATGGATCCCATGGGTTCCAAGCATAGGTGAATTGCTGCTTAACTGTAAAGTATTTTTTTAAAAATAGTGTGCAGTAAAAATTATGGATGCTGAAAACTTGGCATTACTCCACACTCAAATATTTTGGGTATACAAGATTGCAGGCTGGTATGGCAGGATCCATTATATTTGCCATCATGACCCTACCCATGAAGGCATGAGTCAAGACGGAGCACACACACTGACCAGGTTTGGACAACATGCTGGCTTGTTGTGGGTTATTTAATGCACGACAAAACGCTACACCCTCAGACTTCAGGTTATATAACCAAACATCATTCAGAGGTTGTTGTGTCATGTGAAGCATGAATTATGCAGGGGTTAAACAATCCCCACAAAATCTAGGGTTCATTATAGGGTTATGTGAGAGTGTTTAACCCTCGCACAATCCATGCTCGCCAAATTTGCATGACACAACAACCACCGAGTATGTGCACACACACTGCATATACCACAGCCTCACTATGGACTAAATAACCCATGGGGGGTGGTCGTGTCATGTTACCAGCCTCACTGATGATGTTCGGCTGTGAGGAACATAAATCTCTGCGTGGGAGGCAACCTCTTTTGGTCCAGGGACCAAGCTTGGGAGACCAGATGATGTCTAGGGATGGGGCTCTACTCCCAAAGCCCCACCCCCTCCCATGACATCATTGGTGCCATGGCACCTTTTCTCTCTTTTCCTGTGCAGAGAAAGGCCTGGAGCTCTGTGCCATTCTCTGCAGGTGAGGTGCCTTGTCCAGGGCTTGCAGGAGCTGGCTCCTCATGTCCTGGCCCAGGAATGCATGGGAATCTCCCAGTTTATCATTCATCTTTGATCGGGGAGAGTTCAGAGAGTCTTCTTCTTCTTCTTCCCCAGGCTTGGAGAGGGCAGGGGGCAGGAACTGTGGAGGATGCTCAAACCTCTGCAGGCTGGATTGGACTCCAGCATGGACTGGAGGTTGCCCTTCCCTGTTCTATCTGCATGAGGTAGGTGTACACTTTCTAGTAGTCTAACATTCACTTGTAAGTCAACCAAAGAACATACATTGATAATGTGTTGTAGGGTGACTTACGCCCTTTCCGCACCACCCATTTTTCCCAGGGCTGCCCCTACCTGCTCACAGAGAGTCCACATGACGCACAGAGCATCTCACAAGCAGGCAGGGCCCAGCCTTCCATTTTCCTGGGAGTTCAGGAGGGCAGCGAGATGGGCGGCTGGTGTGGCCACGAGTAAGTATGGCTGCACCGATGGCCACGGAGCCGCACCACACGGCTCTGAGGCCATCAGGAGGGGGGGACCGGATTTCACCATCCCCAGGATGGCGGGGGGAGGAGCCGCGATCACGTGCAGGATTGTTTTTTTAAAAAAAGAACTAACCCGTTACACAGGAGTGCTCCTGCGCTCTTCTTCATTACAAAAACAAAAATGGTGGCCGTGAGTTGCGATGGCCCGGGAGAAACCGAACCCGGAAGTGCTTATTCCCATGTTCCCCCTCTCCTGGCCCTCCACACCCCTATTATGTGGAAAGGGCCTTAATGCTAAACTTCTTTTTCTGATTTACTTAACATAGCTTCCCTTTCTAAATATCTTATAAACATTTGATTGTCCCCAAGCACCTAAAAAACTGGAATTTAAAACAAAACACAGATTCCCCTTAATACGCCACAAGCTCAGTGCTGCAGGCTTGTTCAATTACTTGTTGGGGATATTTACAGGAGGTGAAAAGACATTTTAGGAGATAGAAGTGGATTATTTTTCTTCCACTTGTGATTCAATGATTCAGGACAATAAAGTGCCTGAGAGGACAGTGAGAAATGTGTAGTGCATTTCAAAATTCCCCAAAGGAAAATAGCTTAGTCTAATTGTAGACAGATTTAGTTGGAAGGAAATTCTAATTATTTTCAAGTAAAGATGCCTATAGTTGCAACCCCAAAGAATGCAAATGAAATTGCTTCTTTTGGCAGAAATAATAAACATGACATCACTGCCCCCTTCTGTTGCTTTTTCATTTTATTCAGAGCAGCTCTTTCTTTGTGTTTGCTACTTCTGGGGACAATGATCTGAAATACCCGGGATAGTTATCAAATTTAAGGAGGCATGGGATGTGCCTCCTTAGTTAAGGCCCAACAGGAAAAAAATGTTCTACCATTATAGAGGGGTAATTGGGGCGTAGTCATTCTAACATTCATAAAATCAAAAATGTTTCACCAATCGTCCTGAAATTTACATGTGCCAGAAATAAATGTTGGTTTTACATAACCTGAAATGTCCAATAAGATTGATGAAATATTGAGGGATGGAGGGCAGTTTAAAGTAAAAAAGAAAAAAATCACTCTCTCGCGCACAGTGATTGCTGATCCCAGATTGGTGAGGATTTGTGCTCTCGTCTTCTCAGGAAATGGCAGGTTGCCTAATTAATATTCTGGTGATTTCCCCTTCCTTTTCTCTTTTATTTGATAGAATAGGTGTTCTTTTTTTAAAAAAAATCCCTTTGTTTTTTAATTTTTTTTAATCTTGAGCCATGAGCTCCCATAGAAACTAATGGAGCTCACTGGTGATTCACGTAACTGCAGTAACGTCTCACTCACTCCCCGCTCTCCAACTGGATTGGAACATTGAGAGGCCAGGGGAACTGATTGCCTCATGGATTCCCTTAACAGTGCAGTCTGCTGAGAAGTAAGTTCCATTGAGTGCAATGGGTCTTACTCCTATGGACTCATCAGGTTTGCTTTCTCCCTGGAGGACAGATTAGAGACGTGACTAAAGGGTTGTAAAAGTTCATAAAACCCACTGACACATGTCCTTCTCTTCTCATCCATCTGGGAAGAAATGATACTGCCTAGGCTGACCATATGAAAAGGAGGACAGGGCTCATGTCACTTTAACAGTTGTAGAGAAAAGGGAATTTCAGCCCGTGTCATTTGTATGCGATTAGTTCCTGGTGAAATTCCCTCTTCTTCACAACAGTTAAAGTTGCAGGGGCTCTGCCTTCTTTTGTATATGGTCACTCTAGTATAGTGCCTGCAACTTTAACTGTTGTGATGAAGAGGGAATTTCACCAGGAATTAATTGCATACAAATGACACTGGCTGAAATTCCCTTTTCTCTATAACTGTCCTCCTTTTCATATGGTCAGCCTAATACTGCCAAGCAGAGCTACAAAAAATTACATCAGATTTGAAGCTCTGGAAAGGAAACTCAAGAACTTTGGGGCCCAGATAGTTTTCTCATCCATCGTTCCAGTTCTTGGAAGGGGAATGGAAAGGGAAAGAAAAATACTGCAGGTGAATGACTGGCTACGAAGGTGGTGCCGACGTGAGAGATTCGGATTCTGGGACCACGGGCTACTCTACTTGGAAGATAGATTGCTGGCAAGGGACTGGTTGCACCTCACAAGGGCTGGGAAGGATGTGTTTGGCCAAAGCATGAAGAACTTCATCAGGAGAGCTTTAAACTGAATCCTACAGGGGAGGGAGACGTAAAATTGGAGGCAACAACAGATGAAGGCTTATGCACTATAACAGAGAGAAGAGCTCTAATAGTGCACCAAAATACTCTTCGCAATAATGTAGGAAAGAAGTCAAAATAAAAAGCACATGGACTTCGATGTCTATATACTAATGCCCAGAGTATGGGAAACACACAGAACAAACTTGAACTCTTAATACATGAAGGCAAATACGACATGATAGGTATAACTGAAATTTGGTGGGATGACTCCCATGAGTAGAATACAGCAATTGAAGGGCATAATTTGTTCAAAAAGAACAGAAGAAATTGAAAGGGAGGTGGAGTCAAGCTATAGATTAAAAATACTTATCCCTGCACAGAAATATAGGAGGATGAGCCTGGGAGCCCCATCGAAAGCATCTGGATTAAAATAAATGGGGAAAGGAATAAAAGGAGCATGACAGTCGGAGTCTACTACTGACCACCCAAACAAGCAGAAGATGAGGATGAAACTTTTGAAAAGCAAATTGCCAGTGTTTCAAGGAAATCCGATGTCGTAGTAATGGGGGACTTCAATTACCCCGGTATCTGCTGGGAGACAAATTCTGCCAAAAGTGGCCCCTCCAAGAAATTCCTGACATGTGTGGCTGATAACTTTCTCCTACAGAAAGTGGAGGAAGGAACTAGAGGAACTGCTATCCTTGACTTGATCCTGACCAATAGGGATGACTTAGTGGATAAAGTGGAAGTTATGGGAACTCTGGGGGAAAGTGACCACATCATATTTGAGTTCTTGATTTTAAAGGAAGCAAAACCTGAGTGTAGCCATACATGTACTCTGGATTTTAGGAAAGCTGGTTTTAATAAAATCAGAACTATGATAAGTAAGGTTCCATGGCAAGTGGCCCTAATGTGAAAAGGAGTCCAAGATGGGTGGGAGTTTTTAAAAAAGGAAATTTTAAAGGCACAATTACAAACAATCCCAACAAGGAAAAAAGATAGAAGACAACAGAAGAAACCAATGTGTCTCCACAAAAAGCTTAGAGATGACCTGAAAACAAAAATTGGAAGTAGAAGGAATTTGGGGGGGAATTTAAAAATAAGCAAAACTTATTTTTTTCAGTGGTCTTTACAGATTTAAAGTCACTTTGTTATTATAATTCACTCTTCCCCCAACCTGATGCCCTCTAGATATTTCGGATATCAGCTTCCATCAATCACTGGCAGCATGGCTAATGGTCAGGAATGCTGTTGTCCAAAATATTTTGAGGACACCAGGTTGGGGAGGGGCTGCTTTGGGAACATAATGCAGCCTTTCTGTTCCTAAACGTATTTTATATATAACTTACTATGCTCATAAAATTATCGTATTCTAAAATGTTTAAAAGTAAACTCTGTACATTTGTAATTATTGTCTGACTAGATTAGAACGACATTAAATGACTGCTACAGAAACACAGGACTTGATAGAACAAATGCGAAACTGTCAAGAATGCACATTTACTGTCAGAAATGCGCAATGGTGACTCTACTCACATGTTGGGAAACTGAGCATAAATGTCTATCAGCAAAATATACTTTAGATCAATATTGTCAATAAAGAATGAAAGAATTAACTATGCTGGGAATCTTACACAGAGAATTAAAAACAAAAACAACCCCCCCAATGGCTTCATTCTTTCCAGAAAGTTTAAATCTTTAATCATTCTTTCAAAGTGTTCTTATTACATAGCTTTTAGAAATCATTTTGGGAGGGAGTAAAGGGTGAGTAACAATATATAAATTAAATTCTAAAGAAAAATATTTCATAATCTAAAGCTGGCCAATTTCCCCAATTTTTGATCCCCCCCCAAAAAAAATTAGTCTGGGGGTGAAATGGGGGGGAGAGACTTTTCCCTCTAACTTTTTTGTAAGCTTTCACATCTTTAATTGCACAGTTTTTTTTTAAGTGCAGAAAAGAGCAACTAAAATGATTCAAAAACAGGAGCAACTCCTCTATGAGGAAAGGTTTTCAAATCTGGGATTGTTTAGATTACAGAAAAGGCAAGTGTGGGGAGACATGATAGTGATGAATAAAATTATACATGTTGTGGAAAAAGTGGATGGAGATACTTTTTTCTCCCTGTCTTATAATAATGGATTCCCATGATCATCCCATGAAGCTGATTGGTGGGAGATGCAGGATGATCAGGGTCTGGAAACAAAATCCTATGAGGAGAGATTGAAAGAACTGGGCATGTTTAGCCTGGAGAAGAGAAGATTGAGGGGAGACATGAGAGCGCTCTTCAAATACTTGAAAGGTTGTCATGCAGAGGAGGGCCAGAATCTCTTCTCGAACATTCCAGAGTGCAGGACACGGAATAATGGGCACAAGTTACAGGAAGCCAGATTCCAGCTGGACATCAGGAAAAGCTTCCTGACAGTTAGAGCAATATGACAATGGAACCAATTACAAAGGGAGGTGGTGGGCTCTCCACATTAGAGGCACTCAAGAGGCAGCTGGACAACCATCTGTCAGGGATGCTTTAAGTGGATTCCTGCATTGAGCAGGGGTTTGGACTCGATGGCCTCATAGGCCCCTTCCAATTCTAATATTCTATGATTCCATGAAGGAAAAAGAGGTACTTCTTCACACTGCGTATAGTTAACTATAGAATTTAGGATCACAAGATATTGTGCTGGCCATAAATTTGGATGGCATGTCCTCTTTTCCATATGGGCACCCTTTGACATAACACTATTCCCCCGTCTGAAATGGTCTGGACCGCAGAGTACTAAAGACAAAGTGACAAACCATAATAACAGTATTCATGTGCCCATTTACTTTAAGAGGCTCCTGCAGGCTACCAAAGAGACGGACTATCAGACCATGATGTTGCCTAGGTGGGTCTGCCAGAAACCTGGCTTTGTCATTTCTGGTAGGTCCATGTTCTACAGCAACTGCTCTTAGCTGAAGTTTATTTAATTCCATCCTTCATCCCTGGGTTTCGTTTACTGACTTCCCCTGGCTGGGCCTTGCAGGAAACTATAGGAACAGACGGAGCAGGCATACATAGCACACAAGAAGTGCTGAGAGTGGCAAATCTAAAAGCAAGTATGTTGCTTTTCAAGAACCAAGGAAATTCAATGGGTCTTACTTTTGAGTAAATATCTATGGATGGAAATGCAGCCTGTGCAGACTTGAAACTTGATCACAATCTGCTACTTTAAGATGCAAACAGGAAGAAAAAGCATGTAGCATAAAATGAGCTATAATAATTAACATAATAAAGTGTAACTTATTCTAATATAGGATATTTTCCTGTATCATCTTGTGTGCTTCCCAAATTAAGCTGGGATTTTTAATTCCAGTAGAACAATTTTTCAAGTTGTCTCCAAATATAGATACAAAACATGAAAATGCTTCCATTTTATGAGGCAGTCATAAAAAGCTTTTATCCCTGGACACTGGCTATTGAAAATTTCAAATTAGACTGATGATTACAAGTCAGAGAGTATAACTTCTGGGGCTCATTTATTAATTTGAAAAGTGGGTGCAACATATTAGGGCTGTGCACAGATCTGGATCCCAGATCCAAAGTGGATTGGAGTGGTTTGGACCTCAAAAAACCAGATTCAAATCAGATCGGGGGACGTCCGAATCGAATTCAGACGGTATTTTAAGTGTTTTTCCCCATAGACTTGCACTGGGGGAAAGACAGGGCTATAACTCCTTTATTTTTAAAGATATAAAAATGAAAATTGGGCACGTTGCAGATGAGCTATAGGTACTCATGTGTGCAAAATTTCAGAAACATAGGTGCAAGCAAGTAGTGGCTACGAATTTTTGAAAAATGATCAAGAAATGCCTATAACTTCTTTATTTTTCAAGGTACACACATGAATGTTGGGCATGGATGTTGATGAAAAATGGAAGATTACTGGAATTAGAAGGTCATGATTTAAGATTTGGTTGGCATGGATATTTGTGGTATGATAAAGTTAAAGTGAATGTAGAATTTAATAATCATTATGTGAGTCGAGCGATTTTGAGAACATGGATTAAACATAAACCTAGATTTTGTCAAAAAACACCACTATGGATTTCCTCACAGGAGGCTTTTTATAGAAGAGAACTGGCAAGTACGAATAAATGATTGATATACAATGAGATATTAGAAACAATAGAAGGTGATGTTAAAATAAAATCAAGAGAGGGATTATTGAGTGAAGGATATGTCTGTCAGTGGTTCTCATATTTCCAAATGATGGAAAGGTATAAGATAGATTTAAAAAATTGGGGCTTTGAATGTATCATACCTGAATTTGAGAGACCCTTATGTTCAAATGATAATCATGTTATTGCAAAGACATATAAATTTTTGTTAAAGTATGAGACTGAAGATGAACAGGTAAAAGATTGTATGATAGTGGGCTCAAAATTTTGGATATAACATTACTATGGGTCAGTGGGAGAACATTACATTATGTGCCAGATTGAAATAATTTTTTTATACAGTGATGTATAGATGGTACATATCTCCATCAAAATTGGCGAAAATGTATAAAGGGACATCAGGAAGGGGCTGGAAATGTGAAGAACAGGAAGGAACCTTCTATCTTCTATGGTGGACATGTAAAAAAGCGAAATCTTTTTGGATACAAATGCATAAGGTAATGCAGAATGTTTTGAAGATTAAAATACAACTGCGTCCAGAGTACTTTTTGTTGGGGTTAATAGATGAACAGTTGAGTCAAAGTTATGGAACTTTGTTTTTATACATGATAATGGCAGCAAGATTAATATATGCCTAGAATTGGAAGAGCAAGAAAGTACCAACAGAGGAGGAATGGCTATTGAAGATTACAGAATTGGCGGAAACGGCAAAACTCACTGCGATAATAAAAGACAAAACAACAATAAGGTTTATTGAGGAATGGAAACCTCTGATAGATTTTTTTAAAGAGAGAGAAAGGAAGGATATATTTGCATGTGGATTCAGCGATTAAATTGGAAGAAAAACAATTGATAAAGATCGGGAAGTCGGGGAATTCACTCACTATTTTGTTTCTTTTTTATTATTATTATTATTTTGATAAAGCGTTAAGAAAACATAGATATTTTTGTATGTTGGAGAAATTCGGGTTTCCATCTTAATGTTGTATATTGTATTGTTTGTGTTTTATCTTTGTTTGAAAACAATAAAAATATTAATTGTAAAAAAAAAGGAAGTTGGGCACATTGCATATGGCATGTAGGTACTTATGTGTGCCAAATTACAGACACAGAGGTGCAGGTGTTTGGTGGCTATGAATTTTTGAAAAATGATCACTTTTTCCCCATAAGGTTGCATTGGGGGAAAGAAGAAACGCCTATAACTTTTTTATTTCTAAAGATAGAAACATGAAACTTGGGCACATTGCAGATGGCATGTAGGTACTCATGTGTGCCAGATTACAGACACAGAGGTGCAGGCATTTACTCGCAAGGAATTTTTACTTTAAAAATTCAAAAACGGTGGGAGGAGAAGGGAGAAGGGGGTTGTGATTGACTTCTGGATTGCCTGGAAAATTGCATTTTCAAAAATTCATAGCCACTACATGCTTGCACCTATGTTTCTGAAATTTTGCACACATGGGTACCTATAGCTCATCTGCAATGTAACCAAGTTTCATTTTTATATCTTTAAAAATAAAGGAGTTATAGCCTTGTTTTTCCCCCAATGCAAGTCTATGGGGAAAATGAGGCATCCGAATATTGATTTGGAGATCTGAATGTCACTTCGGATGTGGATCCGAATTAGATCGGGGGAGGTCCGAACCGATCCAAAGCGACTAGGGCCCGATTCGGACCTGACAGATCCAAATCAGATGGGGGGGGGGGGTGCACAGCTCTACAACACATAACACTAGCTTTGATTTTATATTGGATGTTAACGTGGTGTAACATCCTGGCTGCTGCTGGCTTGGTTGTCAACTGTATAATATCCAGTCATCCGTTACACAAAGCCATGATATTCATTAAACAAACAACCTACGGTTTACAAAACAACATTAAGGCTTTATAGTTTCCAACCAAGCACCAAAACGCAGGGAAATTGGGAGTTAAGGCAGAAAGTGCAAGTGAAATTCTCATTCTCCCAAAACAGATAAACCATGAGGACAGGATGGAGACTATGACATGCAGAGGTGACTGTGGGGTTGTGTAAAACTGATGATGAACAACTTAGGCCCACCTACCTCTTTCTTTTTTTAGAGGAGCCCTTCCCCAGCTTGGTGCCCTCCAAAGGTGTTGCACTACAACTCCCATCATTGCAAGTCAGTATGTCCCATGTTCAGGAATGCTGGGGCTTGTAATCTCAAACATCTGGAGAACAGCAGGTTGGGAAATGCTATTATATAGTCTTACCAAATACAGGGTCTGCCCAATACTTTTTTCTCACACACATCTCCCGTATAGCAGCACGATTGATGACAAAAGGGCACTGTTCATTACAGATCTAGAACCAGAGCATGTGCCACGCACTTTCCATTTTTGGTCAATATCCTGGCCCTTTAAACAGCCAAAAAAAATTCTTAAAATGTGTTTATACAAAATATACTGTTCACTTCCTACAACCCCTCCACAACACATCATCTCATCAAAATGACAGAGGAGCAGAAAAGCTTTAATTTGGCTGTTTTAAACTCATTTCAGATGAGATTAGTTTGCAATCCTATACCATTTGGGCGTAAGCCCTAGTGAACTCAGTGGCACTGATTTCTGAGAATACATGTGTAGGATTCAAGTGTAAACCAACCTTCCCCAGCCTGGTGCTCTCCAGATGTGTTGCACTGCAACTCCCATGTTATGTGTTATGGAAAAGACAAAAATCATTTTCATCCTGAATTTTAAAATAATCTTTATGCATGACAGTATTAGGTGCTACCTGTGCCTTTGATATCACACTGCTGAAAAATCCTCCATGTTAGTCACCCAACATCATATATGCGATATTCAATAAACAGAAAACCTTTGTCATGTGTTGAAAACTACTTTTGATGTCTGAAGAACTGTCTAGATTAGGTAGTAAGATTGTAGCTCCATTTCATTTAAGACAGTCTTTTGGAATTCCTTGATGGATCGCATATCTCAATGCTGGAAAACATCATGCTTTAGAACAGATGTGTGCAGAAAATAGATCTATCCTGATGTTTTGGACATCAACTCCCAGCATTCCTGATCACTGCCCATGCTGGTAGGGTCTTTTATGAGTTGAACTCCAAAACATCTGGAGATCTAAATTCTGCCTGCCCTTGCTCTAGAACAGTGTTCTCCAATCTGGTGCCTGTCAGCATAAGCAGATGCTCTTAAAAAAAGAAACATAGGTGGCCCTAGGTTGTTTATCATCCATTTTCCACAACACCAGAGTCACCTCTGCATATCTTAAACTGCTGCCCACCAGATGTTTGAGATTACAAGTCCCAGCATTCCTGATCATGGGACATACTGACTTTCAATGATGGGAGTTGTAGTCCAACACTTTTGAAGGGCACCAGGTTGGGGAAGGGCTGCTCTAAAAAAAAGAGAAGTAGGTGGGCCTAAGTTGTTCATTGTTGTTTGCCACAACTCCACAGTCACCTCTGCATGTCATATTCTCCATCCTGTCCTCATGGTTTATCTGTTTTGGGAGAATGAGAATTTCACTTGCACTGTCTGCCTCCTTAGGGAGGATGTGGCGTTAAGGCTTGTGAGCCTTAACACCCAATTCCCCTGCGTTTTGGTGCTTGGTTGGAAACTGTAGAGCCTTAACATTGTTTTGTAAACCGTAGGTTTTTTGTTTAATGAATATTTCATAACTATTTCCAAGATTAGATGCTGAGCTGTATTTAACCATTTTCTTCTTAGATATTATGATCCTTGTTCTAAACTGCAGTAAAGGTGCATATGGCAAGACATTTAGACAAGCATAATTGGGGTTTCTTGCACTATAACAGGTTTGTTGTAACACAATTCTTACAGACATTTCAGTCACACATTTTTAAAATCCAGACAGGTTAACACTTAGTATGACCAAATGGTTCTGCAGTGTAGTATTACCTTCTCATCTGGGGTAGGGGAGAACATTTTCTCTTCCAGGGGATGTACTGAATAATCATAAGGATAAGAAATCACCAAATCACCCCCATGAAGACTGGCAGACAATACAAATGGGATGGACTTGATCCACTTCATAACAGCTTTTGTCTCTGGTGCTACCTGAAGAACATTTTTAAAATAATTGCATTAAGAGATATTTAAGACCATCTCACTAGGACATACTAATATAAAATATAGCATGGAGGCTATTGCTGGAATGCTGTGATCAAATTTCTTTGTAAAATAGGATATTGTTGTAGCCCATGAAATTGAGGATTGAGATAATTTTGATATGCACAAATAAAAGGATTAGCTTGTGAAAGTAACAGTGAACTGTGTTTCACTCTTGATTAGATCTCACAAATGTATACAAAGTCGTTTTGGGGGTATTTTGGCTCTCAGAATCTGAGGATATTGTTGAATTACAACTGGATATCATGTTAATGGAATATAGAACAGGACATATTTTATGAACCTTTTATTCCATACCTTACCCCACCAGTAAGATTGTGGAATGGGAAGGTGGTCTGTACGTGCCCCTCTGATCTTTGCAATTCTGTAAACTTCAGGTGTCAAATCTGGGAAGTTCCTGTTAAGATCAAGATTCTGAGCTGTTTGTCTCCCATTTGTCCATCCGTTGTAGCCAGCTCCCTAGTTAACATTGAAGCATGAATTACAAAAGAGGGTGTGTGTAGGAATACTCACAACAGCCAATACAGGAATAAAATCAAACTAAAACTGAATAGTCACAACTTAGGGGCAGAAAGCAGCTCACCCTGAAAATGAATAGGTAAACTCAAGCAGACAATCAAACATCTGGCCACTTGAAGGAGGGGGGGGTGATTCCTCCCCTCTTCACTAGTTTGTCCTGATCCCCAAGGGGGAAATCCTAACTTGGAGTCAGGACAGGGTGGCAGCAACAGTTCCAACTGTGGCTCCTTCTCTGATGCTCCTTTCCCCACATCTCTCTAAAGATTGGGAAAGGCTCTTGCAGTATATTGATTCCGCAGCTTCTTCTGTGCCTGGGGCTATGGGGTTGAACTACAAATCCCATCATTCCTGGCAGAAAATGGCAAGCATTTCTGATGTTGCAGAGAAGAACTGTAACTTGGAGACTTTGGCCTCCTCCACACGAGACGTTTAATGAGCCTTGAAGGCTCATTAAAAAATTTACCTCCACAAGCACGGAGCGCAAAACGGGCGTACAGGCGCATTATCTCCCCGATAATGCGCATTTTCGAACGCGCGTTAAATAGCGACTTTTATTTTGCTCCGGCCGTTAAAGCGCATTTTCGCGGTGTGAACAAGCGATTACGCGCATTAACTGCTTGTAAAGCGCTTTTTGGACATGAATTAATGCGCTTCGCCGCCTCTCGCCGCCTCCGGTGCAGAGGGATTAGGAGTAAAAGCGCCTCCGCGATAATGCGCATAATCGCGGAACCGGGCGCAAAAGCGCATCCTTGTGGAGGGGGCCTTAGAATACAAACACCATCTTTTCAAATTGAGAGAGCCATAAGGCCATTTAGCTCAACCTGCTGGCTAATAGACAGAAGCATCCACATATCAGTCCCCTGCTCCCCCTGAATTCTTTTTTTGAACCTGAGTAATCTAGAACAAGTCCCATTTTGCCAAGGGGGGGAAAACAGTTTTATGTAGTGCAAAACAATTCCTGACCTTTTCTAGTCCTTCCTGGCAATGGTTTTCCAAGCCGAGGAAAACAGCCTAACAGTTGAATTATCTATCACTTTCTCTCTTTTATGTCCCTTTTTGCTTTATATTGTTAGTCATTGTATTTGTAATTTCATTTTATGAATTCATTTTAGCAGGTATATTTTTTGTGTTTTATTTATTTATTTATTATCTGCAATATTTATATACCACTCCCTATCCAAAGATTTCAGAGCGGTGAACAAATAGAATCAAAGAATAAAAACAGAATGAAAGCACCATTAAAATGACATTTTCAAAAGAATAAGGTTCAGATAAACCCGGTTGGTCATTCAGCCGGTCATTCAGGGAAAGCTTCCTGGAACAATAACGTTTTCAGGAGGCGCCGAAAGCAGTGCAACGTTGGCACCTGCCTGACCTCCAAAGGTAGAGGGAATTCCATTGGAAGGGGGCCACCACACGGAAGGACTCCAATCAGAACTACCAGGAACAGGCCCTCCGATTACCTCAGTGACCAGGCAGGTTGGGAAGGGAGAAGGCACTCTCTTAATTTTTATTGTAAATGTAGCAAAAGTGGCTTCAAAGAAATAGAACCTTTGACAGTTAAGACAAAAAAAACCTAAGAACCCACAACATATATACCAATGAAAATAAAGAAAGAAATCCTGGATCCCATTATTATTATTATTATTATTAATAATAATAATAATAATTTTTTACCCTAAGCTATATCCTTCTATGTGTTTACCTCTTCTGCTGCAAGTTCGTATCCATCTGGATTCATGGAAGGAAGAAGGTGAATTCGAGTGTTGTTGATCAATGTCTGGATCCTGGCGTTCCCAAGTAGATATTCAGAGCACAGATACTGGGCAAGATAGATCAGTAATTCTTTCCCCACAACTTCATTTCCATGCATATTGCCAATGTATTTGAACTCTGGCTTAACTGTGAAGAGAGATAAGCTAGATATAAAGTTTAATTTGACTTTATTATAATACATGAAGCATGTGGCTGCTAAGATTGATACAGGGTCCTTGGACATTGTGGCTTGTGCTCTCCTAATCATGGTTTCTGTTATTTAGATTTTATTTAACATTTATATTCTGTTTACCTTATCTAAAATATCGCTAAGTGATTTACAAAGCAAAGATTAAATTACATTAAAATACATTGGCTGCATTCAGACAACACATTAAGCAACTGAGGGTGGGGGAAACAATAGTCAGTTGTGTTGCTTATTGTGTTGTATGGAGGGTAACACGCCGCTCACAAACTACTGACGGTATGCTATTCTGCCCAAATAAGCAACTGAGAGAAACAACTGGCTTGCAAGTTAGCTCGAAGCCAGTTGTTTAAAGTGTTGTGTGGAGGGGTGAGTGGGTTAATGGTGTGTGGTGAGTGGGTTAAAACACAAGCCCATAGAGGCAGGCGGCAAGAGCGACCAAAGCAGTGGCTGCCACTCTGCTACAACTGGTGCAACTTGCAGAGGCTGCTGGGATAGAACTGGGAGGACTGAGAGAGGAGAGAGGGTGGGGAGAGGGGCGGGGGCTGTGTCAGTCAAATGCTGGGTTGACTATTAGTCCACTCAATGCCAGCCCCAACCACCCACAGTTGTGTATGAATATGTTGTGTGGGGAATACCCACAAAATAACCAACTGTGAGTTGGCTACTCAACCCACCATTGACTAATGAGTTGTCTGAATGCAGCCATTGAGATACATCATATTATATACAAACCATTTATATAAAACATGATAAAAACATTAAAACCAAATACTCCAACACCATAATTAACAAAACAAACTAAGCAGCACAATCGATCAGGGAAGGCTTTGGTAAAGAGTCTTTAACTGGTACCTTAAACATGCCACAGTTGGTCTTTCCCAAACCACAGAGGAATGGCATTTCAGAAGGTGGGCACAACCACGGAGAAAGCCCATTTCAGGGTGGCCACCAGACAGCAATCTGCAGGTTGCTGTACAACCAGCAATACTTGTTCCAATGATTTTAATGATCACACAGGTCTATCTTGAGGAAGGTTATCCTCTAGGTAACTTGATCCCAAGCTCTTCAGGGTTTTATATGTCAACAACAAGACCCTGAACTTGGCTCAGTAGCTAATAAGTAGCCAGTAGCTGATAGGTATCTTCATAAAGCATGCCATAGTAATCTAAATGTGAGGTTATCAATGCATAGACTGCAGTGGCCAGGCTATCTCTGTACAGGAAAGGACACAGCTAACATACCAACCAGAGTGGGTAATATGTGCTCCTCACTGCAGCAGTCACTTGGACTATCAGCCTCAATATATTGCTATTAGACTCATTATATATTTAAGTGAGAAGTCCAACGCAGTCACATTTGACTTCAAAAGAGGAAACTTTTCTAAAATGAGGGAACTGGCGAAAAGAAAGTAGAAAGAGGAGTCAAGAGGGTTAAATCCTTTCAAAATGTGTGGAGGTTGCTCAAAAGCACAATAATAGAGGCTCAGCTAAAATGTATTCCACAGGTTAGGAAAGGTAGCACCAAGTCCAAGAGGTCACTGGCATGGTTAACAAGCACTGTCAAAGAAGCTATTATAGAAAAGAGGGCTTCCTTCAGAAAATGGAAATCTTGCCCAAGTGAGGGAAATAAAAGGGAGCACAAGCAAGTAGACAATAAGAGATGCAAAAAGGTATTTTGAAGGTATCACTATTAATATCAAGGTCAACAATAAAGAATTCTTTAAATATGTCAGAAGCAGGAAACCAAGCTAGGGAAGCAGTTGGACCGCTGGATGACAATGGAGTTAATGGAGTACTAAAGAAAGACAGGGAGATCGCGGAGAAACTGAATGAGTTCTTCGCATCGTTCACTGCAGAAGATACAAGACAAATGCCTGTGCCTATTTGAGGCAAATAGTGGTGACAAAAGATGAAGTTCTCAACCTTATTGACAAATTGAAAACAAATAAATTACCAGGTGCAGATGGTATCCATCCAAGAGTTCTCAAAGAATTCAAATATGAAATTATGGATTTTCTAACCAAGAAGGCCAATGTAACATCAATTTTTAAAAAGGGATCCAGGGGGATCTGGGAAATTACAGGCTGGTTAGCTTAATGTTTGTCCCAGCCAAATTGGTTGAAAGCATTATTAAAGACAAAATTAGTAAGCATATAGAAGGTCAGGTCTTTCTGAAAAAGAATCAATACAGCTTATGTAAAGGCAAGTTCTGTCTCACTAATCTTCTAGAGTTCTTTGAGAGTGTCAACAAACATGTAGACAGGGATGATCCGGTGGACATTTTTTACCTGGACTTCCAAAAGCTTTTGATAAAGTCCTTCACCAAAGACTCCTGAACAAACTGAGCAGTCATGGAATAAGAGGAGAGGCCCTTTTATGAATCAGTAACTGGTTAAAGAACAGAAACCAGAAAATAGGAAAACATGGTAAATTCTCCCAATGGAGGGAAATAAATAGTGGCAGGATCGGTATTGGGACCAATTCTTCTCAACTTGTTCATAAATTACCTGGAATTAGGAGTGAGTAGTGATGTGGCCAGGTTTGCTGCAGAAAATGATCAAGGGGCTAGAGGATCTCCCCTATGAGGAAAGGTTACAACAGCTGGGATTGTTTATCTTGGAAAAAGGAGGCTCAGGGGAGACATGATAGAGGTGCACAAAATTCTGCATGGTGTGGAGAATGAGGAGAGGGAGACATTTTTTCCCTCTCCCATGAAACTGATTGGTGGGAGATTCAGGACAAATAAAAGGAAGTCCTTCTTCTCACAGTTCATAGTTAAATTATGGAATTCACTATCCCAAGATGTAGTGATGGCCACCAATTTGGATGGCTTTAAAAGGGGGTTGGATAAATTCCTGGAGTAAAAGGCTATCAATGGCTACTTGTCTTGATGGCTATGTGCTAGCTCCAATAATCAGAGGCAGTAACACGAGTTGCTGGGGCATATGGGTGGGAGAATGCTTCGGCTCTCCATACCAGCCACTGCCATCATTACTTTGCCATGACAGGAAAAGTTGTTCTTTAAAACAGTTTTTCCTGCCTCACCAAAGCAAGGGTGTTGTTGTTTCTAGGCAAGGTTGACCAGTGCTTTCTCAGGACCCAATTTCTCGCTTTCTGAGGAAGGGGACATTGGGGCAGGATCGGAAGCAGCCTCCCACTAGATTCAGCCACAGGAGTGCTACCACTGCCACCGCCACTTTGCTGTGGCTGGAAAAAACTGTTTTTCCCCACTTTGGAAAGTGTCACTACTAGCACTCCCAAGCGGAGTCTGGTGTCATCACAGATCTCACCTGAAATTCCTTGCTCTTTGAGGAGGGACATTTTCGAGGGCATAATGAGGCATTGTGGGACAAGATTTAAGATGGTGCCAGGTTGCTGGACTCAGTTGTAGGAATGCTGCTATCGCGAGAAAAACCGGACCCCTCCCCCTTCCTGAGGAGCAGCAACAAGCAGCAACACAGTGGCTGTGCTGCTGTCTATAGCAGATTGGGGGGATGGGGGAGGAGGAGCAAGCAGAAGCTCAGGGAGGCAGAGGAGAAAGGAGAAGCCGAGGAGACGGAGATGTGAGAGGGGAGTCCATCTCAGGCCGCAAAAGGTCTTTGGCTGGCCCTGACACTGAGCGAGTCTCATATCGTTCTGATGTCCATAGATCTGTTACTCACACAATTCATGATGTCCAGGGTTAGTAGAAAACTCAATTACAAAGAGATCTTTCCCTTCAAAGCTGCGGCCAATGCTGTACATCTTGGCAATGTTGGAACATCTGGATGCAATTTTTTTCAATATTCTTGCCATTTGGGGGAATGAGTGGTGAGTGAACTGAATAAATGTTGGTGCCTCGATGAGGGCATCTTCTGCAAATTCTGTCTCCCCTGCAAAGGAACATAATTGGTTTAACTCACTGATATTTGTGCACATGAAGACTATTATTGCAGCATATGAGACACAACTGATAGATTCAAAGCAATGGAAAGGTATGCCTAAATCAACAATGATAGCCAAATTCTCCTTCTTCTTCTCCTTCTTCTTCTTCTCCTTAAGGTGCCTTCCTGCATCGGAGGTTAGCTATAATTACAGCTATCTTTGTTTTTTATGCTGCTGCTCTAAATAAGTATAGAGAAGTACAGCTATACCATTCTCTCACATTCGTCTTCTTCCCCCTTTTTTTCCCTTCATTTTTTCCTTGTATAATAAGTTGGAGTATGGTGTATTTTTCTCCTTGGATAATATGACCAAGATATTGTAATTTTTTTATTATAGTCAAAGTCAAATGACATTATTAACTAGGGCTGTGTACAGTACCCCCGATTCACCTCGGAGGCCATTTTGGAGCCCCCGAAACACCCGATTGACCTCAGGGTGCTTCGGGGGTTGCCTGCCTCACCTCGGTGCCGAAGCCGAGATGAGATTCGGGGGTCCTGAGGCAACTCAGCCTTGCGGGTCCCTGGGTGCCAGCTGTGCAGCCGGCACCCAGGAAAGCTGGTAGCAAGGCTGAGTAGGAGTCCATGGAACTCCTGACTTCCTGCCCCCTCCCTCATTGCCCCATCATTGCCCCCCCAAACCACAGCTGCTGCCTCCAGGACTTACCCATTCACCTCCCATCACCACCACCACCATTGCTGCCCTTCACACCCCTGCCACAATCAGGAAACTCATCCTACTCCTGAGAACCAGGCCACGATTTCAAGGTATCTCAGGGGGTCCATTTTAGTACTTCTAAGGCCGCAAAGTACGGCGCCCACAAAGGACCGTTTTCCCTTTACAGCCGCCATAGTTTGCAGCTATAGATGTACTAAAACAGAGCCCCATGATATCTTGAAATCATGGCCTGGTTCTCAGGAAGAGGACGTGTTTCCTGGTCGTGGCAGCAGGTGAGCAGGGAGAGGGAGGCGAGTCCAATGGACACGCAGCTGGCCTTGCGTCGACTTTCCTGGGATGGCGGGAGGGAAGGCCCAGTGCCACTCCGAAGTGGCCTAAGGTGCCCCAAAGCTTCGGAACTGACCTGCTTTGGCTTCAGGGTGCCTCGGGCCAACCTAGAACCAACTCGGAACCGAGGCGAGGCAGGCCAAATCAGCCAGCCTTGCCTCAGTTTCAGGGATTCGGCCCAAGGCAGTGCACAGCCCTATTATTAACTTTCTACTTTTGAACTATACATACCACCAGTTATGCCATCCTCTTTCCTCTGTTGCAAGCAGAGTAGTTCCTATCTCTGAATACTGGGAATGGGAGACCTTCTTCGCCACCAGGCAGGCTTTCTCCATCGTGCTCTGCTGGTGAATGTCTCAGGGGCATTTGGCTAGCCACTTTTGGAAACTGAATGCTGGAACGGATCAACACATGATCTGATCTAGCAAGTTAGTTTTCTTATTGTAAAGGCGTGGCTCTAGCAGCAGCAGAAGTGTGCCAATACATTGAGCCTATCCACGTTGCCCTTAAAACGACTTACATTCTGTTTCAAAACGTTGTTTTTATTACGTGCTAGGACACACTGAGCATAACTTACATTTCATAGCGACTGCTACCTCCGTCCTGAAAGTGTTCACTGGTGTCACACAGGGTTAGTTCTGTGTTTTGCAGGCTGCTTGAGTTAGGGAGACAGAAGTGGGCAGGTCAAGCAGCCTGCAAAATAAAAGCGAAAGAAGAAGAGACCCAGAATTAACCCTGTAATACACCAGTGAACACAGAGGAAGCAGTCACTATGAAACGTAAGTACTGCTCAGTCTGTCCTACCACGTAATGAAACGACTTAAAATCCATGTTTTTAAACAGAATATAAGTCGTTTTAAAGGCAATGTGGATAGGCACAGTGTTACTGGAACCTTATGACGAATCCAATGAGCACGGATCCAGCTAGGAGGATGCATGCGCTGAGGTCAGGATCTGTATGCAAACTTTCTTTTGAATTAGAACCATTCATGCAAATAATTGTTCGTGTCTGTATCCATCTTCTGGGGCTATTGTGCATATGATTCCCATCACTATGCAGCCTCTTATCTACTCCAGCTTATCTACTTCCATAATTGGGGGCCACCACAGAGAAGGCCCCCTCCCTTGTTGTCATCCTCTGAGCTTCCCTCAGAGTAGGCACCCAGAGGAGGACCTTTGATGTTGAGTGTAGTGTATGGGTAGGTTCATGTCGGGAAAGGCGTTCCATCAGGTATTGTGGTCCCAGCCGGAAAACTCCCCAGAGCCCTCTGGAAACCATCTGGATCCATTAGCCTCCGGGGGCGGACCATCTTAATGGGCCCCCCACCCTTGCAGAGGGGAAAAGCCGCTGTAAGTCTAAACCTCAGCAGGTGATGATCTGACCATGACAGCGGGGTTGATGTAAAATCCCCCACTTTCAGATCACCATCTCCATGTCCGGTTGAAAAAACCAAGTCTAGAGTATGCCCTGCTATGTGCGTTGGGCTGATGGCATGTTGGGACAGTCCCATGGTTGTCATGGAGACCATGAAATCCTGAGCTGCCCCAGATAAAGTGCCCTCGGCGTGAATGTTGACATCCCCCAGAACCAGGAGTCTGGGGGACCTCAACATTACACCCGAGACGCAGCTTTGATTCTTACCTCGCAGCTTCGCTAATGGATCAAAGCATCCTTCTACTTCATCCACAAAGAAGCGATCACAATCTAAGAAGTACGGCCAAGCCATGTCAATTGCATCAAAGGCAGGGAGGCAATTTTTTCGGAGGGTTTCACAGATGTTGCGACACGGCTTAATGATTTTGCCCTCTTCACACTTTGGGGCCATAATAGAGCAGCTCAGAAGCCTCAGATCAGGATTGCATTCTCCCTGCAGCAGGTTATGGAGCACGCTCATCAAGATATATTCGGAGCTGTATTCAATCACTTCTCTGGACTTCTGATCCAGCAAATTAGGGTAAATTGTTTTTGAATAAGATACATCATTACAGGAACCCAAGCTGATGTCCACACATTTTGCTATGAAAAATGAGAAGATAGGTACATGAATGTTTCTTATTCAGTAATCAATCTAAAACAATTTGGTAGTAAATAACAGGTAAGATGGGGGTTTTAATTGAATGTATTCATCAGTGGTTTGTCTAGAAACACAATCACTATTTATTGATTTGATTTGATTTGTACCCCACATTTCTACCAAGAAAAAGGGGCTCGGGGCAGCATGCAATCATGAATAAACAAAAACTTGATTAAAACAATAATAAAACAAATATATTAAAAACACAGTTCAACTACAACAATAACAGAATAAAACAGCACCAAACCCAACAGACCTGCTTACACACCAAAGGCTGGGCTGGAATACAATGTCTTTGCCTGCCAATGGCAGGACAGCAGAGAGAGAACCAACTTAGCCTCTCCAGTCAGTAGGGAGTTCCACAGCCTGAGAACAGCCACCAAGAAGGCCCTTTCTCATGCCATCACCAAATGTGCCACTGAAGGCAGCAGTACTGATGAAGAGCCTCTCCCGATGATCTTAAATCTTGGGCAGACTCAGATGGGAGAAGGCAGTCTTTCAGGTAACCTCGTTCCAAGTCATATAGGTCTTTATGGCTCATAACAAGCACTTTGAATTGTGCCTGGAAACAGACCAGTGGCCATTGAAGCTGGTCTACTAAGGGGGTCATGTGCTTTCTGTAACTGGCTGGAGATTTCTGAACCAAGTGAAATTTCCAAACAGTTTTCAATGGTAGCCTCACATAGAGTGCATTATAATAGTCCAAATAGGATGTAACTAAAACATATGTTACCGTGGCCAGATCAGACATCTCTAGGAACAAACACAGTTGGCACACTAGATTCAGCTATGCAGACACTCCAGGCCAGTGCCAAACCTGGGCATTCAAGTTCAGGACCAAATCCAGGAGTCCACCCAAGTTATGGGCCTGAGTCTTCAAGGGTAGTGTAACCCCATTGTCACCTCCAGCGCAGGCTGAGTCCCTATTCAACATGCCTTTCAACTAACCATTAGCACCTCTGTCTTATCTGGATTAAGTTTCAATTGCTTAGACCTCATCCAGTCCATTATTGACTTCAGACACCGATCTAGAACAAGAACAGCTTCCTTGGATTTAGATGGAAGGGAGAGATAGAGTTGGGTGTCAGCAGCATACTGGCAGTACTGAACTTCAGACAATCTCAGCAGGGTCATGTATATGTTAAATAGCATGGGGGATAAGAGGGAATTCTGAAGGAAACCTCAGGCAAACAGGAATCCCCCAGCAGCATCTTCTAGAATCACCCCTCTAAGAAGGACTGGGGTCACCATATAACACTGCCTACTCCCATCTCATAGAATCATAGAATCAATGAACTGTGGGGTTGGAAGGGACCACAAGGATCATCTAGTCCAACTCTCTGCAGTCTGCAGGAAAACCAATTAAACTATCTATGAGAGGTGGCTGCCCAGCCTCTTCTTAAAATGGAGAATCCACAACCTTCAAAGGTAGACTGTTCCACTGTTGTAAAGATCTTACGAGCAGGAAATGTTTCCTTATATTTAATTGAAATCTAGACAGCTGTAACTTGTGACCATTAAACATTATTTCGGGTTGTAATTTCTGTGGCAATGGAAAATAGTTCTTGACCATCCTCCCTGTGCACCCTTTTATGTACCTGAACACAGCTAACATGTCTTCCCTCAGTCTCCTTTTCTCCAGATTGAACATCCCACGTTTCTTCAGCCTGTCCTCATAGGGCATGTCCTCAAGTCCCTGTATCATTTTTGTTGCCCTCCTCTGAACCTGTGCTAACCTGTCAATGTCCTTCTGGAAATGTGGTGCCCAGAATTGCACACAATATTCTAGGTGTGGTCTCACTAGTGCCAAGTAGAGAGGATAAAGGACTTCATGTGTCTTTGATATAATGCTGCTTCTAATGCAGCCCAGAACTGTGTTAGCCCTTCTAGCAACTATCTCAAACTGCTGACTCATGTTCAGATTGCTGTCAATGACCACAACCAAATCCCTCTCTGATGTAGTGCTTCCAAGACATGAATCCCCCCATCTTGTATGTGTATCCTACATTTTTCCTCCCTAAATGTAATACCTTACATTTCTCCCTGTTAAAGTACATCTTGTTCTTCTCAGCCCAGTCTTCCAACCTGTCCAAATCAGATTGCAGTCTCACTCTATCATCATGGGTGTTGGCCAGACCTCCCAGTTTTGTCTCATTTGCAAATTTGATGAGAAGCCCATTAATCCCATCATCTGGGTCATTAATAAAGCTGTTGGATAATACTGACTCCAAGACAGAACCCTGTGGCACCCTGCTGATTACCACTCTCCAACTCGATGTAGAGCCATTAATGTTGATTCTCTGAGAGTGGTTAGCCAGCCAGTTGTGGGCCCACCTTACTGTAGTGCCATCCAAGCCAAACTTTAACAGTTTGTCAGTGAGAATTCCATGTGGAACCTTGTCACAAACTTTTCTGAAATCGAGGTAGATTATGTCCACAGCATTCCCTTTGTCCACTAGAGTAGTTACCCTGTCAAAGAAGGAGACAAGATTTGTCTCACACAACCTGTTTCTGACAAAGCCATGCTGACTCTTAGCAATCACAGCATTGTCTTCAAGATGCTTAAAAATGGACTGGTTTATTACCAGTAACATCTTTCCAGGCATTGATGTTGGGCTCACTGGTCTATAATCATTGGGATCCTCTTTTTTCCCTTTCTTGAAGAGGGGGACTACATTTTCTCTTCTCCAGTCCTCTGGCACCTCCCCAGTTCTCCAGGACTCCAGGGGTGCCTCTACAAGAGAGGTTTAATGCGCTTTGAAGGTTCATTAAAAATGTTACCTCTACAAGAACGGAGCGCAAATCGGGCGTAGAGGCGCGTTATCTCCCCAATAATGCGCATTTTCGAATGCGCGTTAAATCGCGAGTTTTATTTTGCTCCGGCCGTTAAAGCGCATTTTCCCCGTGTGAACAAGCGATTATGTGCATTAACTTCTTGTAAAGCGCTTTTTGGACATCTATTAATGCGTTTCGCCGCCTCTTGCCGCCTCCCGTGCAGAGGGATTAGGAGTAAATGCGCGTCTGCGATAATGCGCATAATCGCACAACCGGGCACAAAAGCGCATCCTTGTAGAGGGGGCCCAGGACTCATTCTGTTTCCTGACTCCTAGCTGAGCAGAGCAGAGGTGAGGAAGCTGCCCTAGCTGGTCTAGAAGGTACATAAGGAAGAGAGCTCCCAGAGAGCAAGCGATCAGTGAACAGGGGGAGCAAACAGGAGTTTGGAAGGGGGAGTTCGTCATGGGAGGTCCTTTAAAAAATCCAACACAATCAGAAGGCAGAAACAAAACAAAAACAGAGACTATGGATGGAAAGGAATCTCTAGTGGTGGTGACTTGCAAGGTGTGTGCAATGTTTGTGTTCCTGCCTGAGATCAACATGGTGTACACCTGCAACAAGTACAAGCTGGTTGCACTATTGGAAGGAAATGTGAGAGTACTTGAGCAGCGAGTGTCCACCCTCCAAGGAATAAGAGAAGGCAAAGAGTTCTTCAACAGAACGGTGGAACTGCAACAGCAACAAGAAGCACAAGAGATTGAAGAGCAACAGCAAGCCGAAGCAGAACTGGAGAATGTTGAGGTGAGGAAAGCCAATGAAGAGGAAACTCCCTGGAAAAGGGTGACAGTTACGAGCAGAAGAACTAGAAGACACTCTGCACCAGTGGAACCACTAGAGCTATGAAACCTCTTTCAGCTACTGGAGGATGAGTCTGGAGGAGAGCCTGCAGAGGAACAACTACAGGGAATCCCGTGCAACAGTAAGCAAGAAGCAGATGGTCAGTTGACCAAAACAAAAGAGAAGTGTAGTCATTGTGGGAGACTCCCTGCTGCATGGGATTGAAACCCAAGTAAGTCATGAAGGCCCATGGACTCGCCAGGTATTTATTCTCATCTTTGTGGGAACAAATGATATTGCCAAGCGGAGCTACGAAGAAATCATGTCAGACTTTCAAGCTCTGGGAAGGAAACTCAAGAACGCTGGGGCCCAGATAGTATTCTCACCCATCCTCCCTGTTCTTGGAAGAGGAATAGAAAGGGGAAAAAATACTCTGGGTGAATGACTGGCTACAAAGGTGGTGCCGACGTGAGAGATTCAGATTCTGGGACCATGGGCTATTCCACTTGGAAGATGGGACTGTTGGCAAGGGACAGGTTGCACCTTACAAGGGCTGGGAAGAATGTGTTTGGCCACAGCATGAAGAACCTCATCAGGAGGGCTTTAAACTGAATCCTACAGTGGTGGGAGGTGTAAACTTCGAGGCAACAATGGATGAAGGCTTATGCACCATAAGAGAAAGACAGCTCCAATAGCACCCAAACATAGTGTTCAGAACAATGTAGGAAAGAAGCCAGACTATAAAGCACATGGTCTTTGATGTCTATATACTAATGCCCAGAGTATGGGAAACAAACAGAATGAACTTGAACTCTTAATACATGAAGGCAAATATGACTTGATAGGTATAACTGAAACTTGGTGGGATGACTCCCATGACTGGAATATAGCAACTGAAAGATATAACTTGTTCAAAAAGAACAGAAGAAATAGAAAGGGAGGCGGAGTCGCACTATATGTTAAAAATACTCATCCCTGCACAGAAATACAAGAGGATGAGCCTGGAAGCCCCATCGAGAGCATGGGGCAAGGAATAAAAGGAACATGATAGTCGGAATCTACTACTGACCAACCAATCAAGCAGAAGACGAGGATGAAACTTTTGAAAAGCAAATTGCCAGTGTTTCAAGGAAATCCAATGTAGTATTAATGGGGGACTTCAATTACCCCGATATCTGTTGGGAGACAAATTCTGCCAAAAGTGGCTCCGCCAAGAAATTTGTGACATGTGTGGCTGCTTGACTTGATACAGATCCAATAGTGGATCAAGTGGCAGTCACAGAACCTCTGGGGGGAAGTGACCACATCATACTTGAGTTCTTGATTTCAAAGGAAGTAAAAGCTGAAAGTAGCCATACGCGTACTCTGGATTTCAGGAAAGCTGATTTTAATAAACTCAGAACTATAATAATTAAGGTCCCATGGCAAGAGACCCTAATGAGAAAAGGAGTCCAAGATGGGTGGGAGTTTTAAAAAAAGGAAATTTTAAAGGCACAATTATAAACAATTCTAACAAGGAAAAAAGATAGAAGAAACCAATGTGGCTCCACAAAAAGCTTAGAGATGACCTGAAAACAAAAAAGGATACATACAGGAAGTGGAAGGAAGACCAGGCTACAAAAGAAGAATACAGAGAGGTAGCATAGAAGTGCCAAGATGGCATCAGGAAGGCTAAAGGTGAGAATGAGCTGAGAATAGCGAAGGATGTTAAAAGCAATAAAAAGGCTTTCTTCAGATATGTGAATAGTAAAAGACAGAGGAAAGAAACGTGGTTCAACTGCTTAATGAGGATGGCAAATTGGTATCAGAGGACAAAGAAAAGGCCAAAGTGCTCAATTCCTACATTGGCTCAGTCTTCACCCATAAGCGGGCTATGACCCTCCCTTGCAAAAGTGACGCACAAGCTGAAGGGGCAGGATTGCAGTTCGAGATTGATAAACAAATGGTCAAGGAACACCTAATTTCTTTGAATGAGTTCAAATCTCCAGGACCTGATGAACTGCATCCTAGAGTAATAATGGAGCTAGCAGAAGAACTCTCAGAACCACTGTCTATTATCTTTGCAACATCATGGAAGATGGGTGAAGTGCCCGAGGACTAGAGGAGAGTTAATGTTGTCCCTGTCTTCAAAAAGGGCAAAAAGGAGGAACCTGGGAACTACAGACCAGTCAGTCTAACATCAAACCCAGGGAAGATATTGGAGCAGATTATAAAGAAGTCAATCTGTAAACACCTTGAAAACAATGCAGTGAGTACTAGAAGTCAGCATGGATTTGTCAAGAACAAATCCTGTCAGACTAATCTGATATCAGCTTTTGATCGGGTAACCTCCCTTGTGGACTGTGGGAATGCTGTGGATATAGTATATCTTGACTTCAGCAAAGCTTTTGACAAAGTGCCCCAGGACATTCTGATTCACAAACAAGCTAAAAGTGGGCTAGATGGAACAACTATTAGGTGGATCCACAGTTGGCTACAGAATTGGACTCTAAGAGCCTATCTACACTACTGCTTTAAAACAGGTTAAAATGGGTTAAAATGGTTAATAACAGTAGTGACAACTGTTGGGGCCCAGGACACACTCCGTATACAGTTTTCAAAACGTTTTCAAAGTGTTTTATCCTGCTTGTGTAGATAGGCTCTCTGAGTGCTTATCAATGGTACCTTATCAAACTGGGGGGAGGTAACGAGTGGTGTATTGCAGGGCTCAGTTCTGGGCCCAGTGCTCTTCAACATTTATATTATTTATTTGGATGAGGAGGTGCAGGGAATGCTTATTAAATTTGCAGATGACACAAAATACCGTGGAACACAGAAATAAACTTCATAGTGATCTTAATAGGCTGGAGAGCTGAGCTGAAGACAATGGAATTAAATTTAATAGGGATAAATGCCAAGTTCTACACCTAGGAAAAAGAAACCAAATGTGCAGTTACAAGATGGGGAATACTTGTTTCAGCAATACTACAAGTGAGAAGGATCTTGGAATTGTTGTAAATCACAAGCTGAATATGAGCCAACAGTGTGATGTGGCTGCAAAAAAAGCAAAAGCGATTTTGGGCTGCATTAATAGAAGTATAGCTTCTAAATCACGTGAGGTACTGGTTCCTCTCTATTCAGCACTAGTTGGGCCTCATCTTAAGTATTGTGTCTAGTTCTGGGCACCACACTTCAAGAAGGATGCAGACAAGCTGGAGGAAATTCAGAGGAGGGCAACAAAGATGATCAGGGGTCTGGAAACAAAGCCCTATGAAGAGAGATTGAAAGAACTGGGCATGTTTAGCCTGGAGAAAAGAAGACTGAGGGGAGACATGATAACATTCTTCAAATACTTGAAAGGTTTTCACACAGAGGAGGGCCAGGATCTCTTCTCGAGCATCCCAAAATGCCGGACATGGAATAGTGGGCTCATGTTACAGGGAGCCAGATTCCGGCTGGAGAGTGGCACCAATTACCTAGGGAGGTGGTGGGCTCTCCCACACTAGAGGCATTCAAGAGGCAGCTGGACAGACATCTGTCAGGTATACTTTAATGTGGATCCCTGCATTGAGCAGGGGGTTGGACTCAATGGCCTTATAGGCCCCTTCCAACTCTACTATTCTATGACTCTTTGAAAAAGAAAAAAACAAATTCTGTGAATGATGCAAGGCAGTTGCACAATAAAAGCTTCATTTGGAAACATCCCTCATCTTAAATGCAAGAAAGAAAAACATATAAAGTTTTACCTTTATTTTCTGCTTGTGTTTGGCACTGCACTAAAAAGAGAGGAGAGAGAGAAAAAATGGATTGTCATGAAGAAAGTAAAAAAGTATGCCTGAAACTGCAGCATATTAATACAATTTCAAAACATCCAAACTATTTGATTTAATTCTCCCATTTCCTTTCAAATGCAGCCACATCTCAGTCCCCTTCCCATCATGACATATGCTGCATCTGTATTTGTTTCCTTACCACAGAAGGCGAGCTCCATGACGACCCCTCGTTGCACTGAAGTTACTTGAATTCCCCCCCATTAGTCACAGAACTCCACCATGAACATCTTGGGCTCCAGGAAGAAGGTAGATGGAGGGAACAGGGCAGGGGGTGATGGGGGTAATAGTGGCATATACCTATTGTGAGTTCATGGCTGAGATGAGACTTGACTTGGTATATTCATAGCTAGCACCCTTATCCACTACACCAGCTCACAGCTAAAATTGTGAGCTGAGAAGACCCAGATTCAAATGTCACCTAAATTGCAAATTCACTAGCAGGTCTTAGGCCAGTATTCCTTTCAGCCACGCTTCTCTTAGCCTCAGCCCCCCCCCCCCTCAATATGGGAAGAACACCACTGGCCTCCCTGACATGGATTTTGTAAGAATTTCTAAGAGAATATATGCAAAGTCCTTTGAACAGTTGAAATGAGCTATATAAATGTTTTCAGGGGGTTGTGGCTGTTGTCGTTGTTGTCATTGTTGTGTTTGTGTGAACTTGCAATACTAAAATGGAAAATGAAATAACAAGAGTAAGTGTATTCAATCCAAGCTCATCCCTCCTTATTCCAGATGATACCAAGCAAAGGAAGACAGCACCAAATCAAGCAAGTTATTCCCCATCTCCATCAGCAGCTTCCCTGCCTAGCACTGAAAACAAACATGTACTTGACTTCCTTCCTTTCGTTCCATTATCCTAGCGAGCCAATCTACACTACTGCTTTATAACGGTTTATACCAGTTTTAAACAGGTTATAAACCGTTATAAAGCAGTAGTGTAGATTGACTCAGAGTTTCACATCTAGTCATAAGAATAGTCATAGAATCTAAAACTTAGGCTAGTAGCATGTTCATGGAACTTTTTACCAGGCTTGCCACCTTGCCATGTTGGGGTTGTGCAATGCCCTATTAAGGGTGCCATCCTACTCCTGTTTAGATAGAAAAACACGATGCTGGCTGGCGCATGCTAGGAGTTGTAGGACTTTTTTTCTGTCTAAACATGGATAATAGGATTGTGCTCTTAGTTCCTGCAGTGGCGTCTTACCTGAGCAACGGGAGAGCAGGCTGAAGACAGGAGGAAAGGGGAAGGGGGAGAACACTGGTGAATCTGAGGAAAAGACGGGAAGGTGAGCAACTGTTGGAGGGCTATGGAAGAAGTGAACGCTGAAGAAAGAAAAGAAGCAGACAGCTTTGAAAGCAGTCAGTTTAGCTGATCAGTAGACAACTTGGTGTCAATTTTTGTATTTTTTTATATTGTTGTAAATCACCCTAAGTGCTGTAGTGGCAATAGAAATGCAGGGTATAATTCTTTGTAATTAATTAATTAATTAATGGACACTTGGGACCTGCTGCAGATAGAATGACTGTTGCAGACTGGTGGAGCTATTCTGCATCGGATATTCTCTGAATATTCAAGTCCAGAACACTTTGCAATAAGTTTAATAAGCTGTGGCCAGAAATGCTCCAAACTGATCCGTGCTTTTCTTCACCATCCCGCCCTATGTCTTTAGCTCTGGCCTTCACTCCTGAGCCTCCAATTCAGGGACCTGCTATTTCCCAAGATAATGGGGGTGGGGTCCAAAAATGTTCTAAATATCTGACAGTGCAAGTACTTCATGAGTATAGGAGTGAAGCCTAAGTCTGCTTTCTTAGTCAGTTCACTAATGGGAGGCCAAGGCCTGAATAGCCCTGATTTGGGTAGATTCATGTCATCACTGAAGCTGAGTACATAACCCATGGTCTGTTAGTGGCACAGCTGGTCCAAGAGGACAGTCATAACTTAGGCAGGCTTGCAAAGACACTGGTCAGTTTATATTAGGGATGTGTATCGTATTGTTAAAATGTACGATAACGATACGATATGCTCTTTATCGTGAGATCGATCCCTCCAACCCTCAATTTTATATGAATTTATTAAAGATCGTTTAAGTTCTGACAGGTCAGAGTGACAGCTCGCCACGTGCGTTCATTCAGACCTGTCAAAAAGTTGCAGGATCTTTAAAAAAATCATATAAAATTAAGGGTTGGAGAGATCGATCTCAAATTTCATACACATGCCTAGCACATGTTGCTACACATATGTGCCAAATTTCAGATCATTCCTTTCACCCCTGTATTTTATATGAATTTTTGAAAGATCGTGCAACTTTTGACCTGTCAGAACTTTAAAGTTCTTTAATAAATTCATATAAAATCGAGGGTTGGAGGGATCGATCTCAAATTTCATACACATACTTAGGCATACCCCATAAGCATTGTGGCCAAGTTTCAATCCTGTAACTTTGAAAATACATAGGTTATAGGCATTTTTTCTAAAAAAATTCAGCTCTATAGGGCACAATGGGGCTGCAAATTAAATATCGGATTTCCGATAATTATCGTGAAGACGATACAATTAACATACGATATTATCAGAGATGATCATTTTTATGGTCCGAAAGTCCGATAACGATAAAATACTATATTTTTGGGCGTGCACATCCCTAGTTTATATTTACATACAGTATTTGAGGTTCAATACTTTGGTAATCGTGTAAGTTACACCGGCCCTCAGTCACTAGGTGGCACTGGAGTCACCACTGCAGCAGGGAGAGTTCAGCATTGCCAAAACACATTCTTAAACATTAGATCTTTAATGCACAGAAAGTGCAGGCCAGGGGAGGGAATACCACTAGAATGTGACTGTTATTTTAATGTACTACATTCTATTGTTGCTTTGTTTGTTTGTTCATTTTTTACATTGTATTGTTGCTTTTAATTGTTGTTAGCCACCCTGCCTGGTGTGTAAGCACCCAGAAGGGTGGAATATAATTATTTATTAATTTTAATTTATTTATTTATATAAACTATTAAAAATTGAACATGCACAGCATAGCAACACTGACTTTATTTGGGTGTAAAGAATTTTTGCAGGGGGGTAATTAACACAGGGAAACAGGAAAAGTCAAGCTACACACTAATGAAAATTTTACTCAGAAATGTAAGACTGCTGACACTGTATTTTTCTGACTTCAGTACAATATTTTTGTCTAAACTGGCCCAGGACAGAGGAGAAATCACAAGAACACAAGAAGAGCCCTGAGGCTGGATCAGACCAAGGGTCCATCTAGTCCAGCACTCTGTTCACACAGTGGCCAACCAGCTGTTGATCAGGGACTCACAGGTAGTACATGTGTGCAATAGCACCCTCCTGCCCATGTTCCCCAGCATGGTGTAGACAGGCTTACTGCCTCTGATAATGGAGGTAGCATATAGCCATGAGGACAAGTAGCCATTGATAGCCTTCTCCTCCAGGAATTTATCCAACTCTCTTTTAAAGCCATCCAAATTGGTGCACATCACTACATCTGGTGGTAGTGAATTCCATAGTTTAATTATGCACTGTGTGAAGTTCTTCCTTTTATCTGTCCTAAATCTCCCATCAATCAGCTTCATGAGATGACCTCAGGTTCTAGTATTATGGCAGAGGGAGAAAAACGTCTCCCTATTCACATTCTTCATCCCATACATAATTTTGTATACCTCTATCATGTCTCCCCTTAGCCTCCTTTTTCCTTTTTTTCCTTAATCCCAGCTGTTGTTGCCATCCCTCATAAGGGAGATGCTCCAGTCCCTTGATTATTTTAGTCGCCTTTTTCTGCACTTTTTCCAGCTGTATAATATCTTTTTTTAGGTGTGGTGACCAGAACTGTACACAGTATTACTCTAAGAGTGGTAGCACCATAGATTTGTATAAAGGCAGTATGATACTGGCAGTTTTATTCTCAATTCCTTTTCTAATAATGCCTAACATGGAGTTTGCCTTCTTTACGGCAGCCGCACACTGGGTTGACATTTCCATCGAACTGTCCACCAGAACCCCAAGATCTCATTCTTGGTCAGTAACCGCTAGCGTATCTACAAGAATTCGCTTTTACGCCTGGTTAGGCAATTATGCGCTTATTCGCAGAAGCGAATTTACGCCTAATACCTCTGTACGAGAGGCGGCGAAGCGCATTACTGGACGACCGAAACGCAATTTAAACTGTTGACATGCGGAGAATCGCTTGTTCACATAGTCAAAATGCGCTTTAACGGCCGGAGCAAAATAAAACTCCCTATTTAACGCGCATTCGATAATGCGCATAATCGGAGAGAAAACGCGCCTCTACGCCCGATTTGCGCTCTGTTCTTGTAGAGGTAAATTTTTTAATGCGCCTTGAAAGAGCTTTAAATGCCTCTTGTAGAGGCAGCCTTGTCAGGTTATACTTGAAGTTGAGGGTTTTTGCCTCAACGTGCATCACTTTACATTGCATCTGCCACTTGGATGCCCACTTTCTCCCAGCTTGGAGAGATCCTTTTGGAGCTCCTCACAATCCCTTTTTGTTTTAACCACCTTAAATAATTTGGTGTCATCGGAAAACTTGGCCACTTCACTACGTTCTCCTAATTCCAGATCATTTATGAACAATTTGAAAAGCGTTGATCCCAACATAGATCCCTATTTACATCCCGCCATTGGGAGAATTTACCACTTATTCCTGCTCTCTGCTTACTGTTCTTTAACCAGTTGCTGATTCATAAGAGGACCTCTCCCCTTATTCCATTACTGCTAAGTTTGCTAAGGAATCTTTGTTGAGGGACTTTATCAGAAGCCTTTTGGAAGTCCAAGTCAACATTGTCCAATGCATCTCCCCTGTCTACATGTCTATAGACATTCTCGCCAGTGGGGGCGCCAAGGGGGGTGGCGGGGGGCAAGCCCCCCCCAAACAAGCATCTTGCCACCCCAGTTGCTCGACTCCAGTTATAATTGCTTGCTTTCTGGGACAGCCATCAGCCAAGTGGGGGTGGGTCAAGCAGGGGGGTTGATCCGGAGCCAGAACTTCCAGGGCTGCTTGGTCAGCGCGCTCAGCTGGGCGAGCGCTTCGAGACCTCATTGTGGTGGCGATTAACTGGAAGAAGAGCACGTTTTAGAAAGCGGTGGGGCAGGGAAGGTCTGGCGCTGGGCGAAGAGGCAAGCGAGCATGGGCCAGGCAGGCTTCTCAAACAAAAAGTAGTCTCAGTAGTGAGTGGAAGCTGTCGAGGCCTTTCTTGCACGCTCCTTTCGGCATCTCTGTGGAGAGAGATCCAGCTGAAGAGAGAAACGCAAGCAAGAGGAGGAAGGAAGGAAGGAAGGAAGGAAGGAAGGAAGGAAGGATTGGGGCCCAGGTCGCTGCCTCTGCTTTCCCCACCGCCACTGCCAACTTTGCACCCCGTTTAAATTAAGTATGGTTTGTGTTCTTTGAGTTACTGATAGTCTGCTGACTTAATCTAGCATTCCATTTATATTTATTTCCCTCCAAATATTGTTCGTCAGGAAAATGCTCAGCACACGGGACATGCTAAAACACAGTGCTGTCCTATGGATCCCTATGGGCAAGTACTGTCATTTGTTTTAGTACGTCCTTCAGCACACTGTTCAAATCTTCTGCACTGAGGAACATTTTATTTACCCGTTGGGTTCTGTCAACCCACTTTGGCCATCTTGCGAATTGAATGTGGTTGGTAAAATATTTTTCTGCTGGTTGCAAAAAGCTTTTTGAGGTTTTTAATGTCCAGCACATTTTCTTCCTGTATATTGTATTTTTTTCCTTTTTTTTTGCATGTTGCTTTTTGGTATTGGTCTGTTTTGCCCAGGCCATCAAAGCCTGAGCAGGAGCCGGGGGATGGGGGAGGCCATTTCGAGAATATCACTCTACTATCATCATCATCATCATCCTCCTCCTCCTCCTGGTATGATCTGATTGCTATTTTATTTAATGTTTCTTGCTGCTGGTGGTTGCTGATCTCCTTTGTTCATTTCTGGGTGGGGAGGGGATCATTTTCCTACAGTGGTGGGGGGCATTTCCCTCAGCACAAATCCTTTTGTTTTAACAAAACCCATTCCCTTTAGAGCCATGTGAAAATCTTTTCCTGGGTGTGTGTTTAAATCTGTGCTGCTACATTGTGTAAAAACTTATTTGGGCTTGGTGTGTGTGATTTGCAGATTAAGAAATTCTTGTGCGTGTGTGTGTGTTTGGGCCTAGAATCCATTTTGTTTTTATATATAATGCATCTCAATTATATTATGAACATGTGGTCTTAAAAATTCCTTCCTTTCCATTTTGTGGTACAAGTTAACACATGTTCCTGGCTAAATTCCTCCCATTTGATGGGGTACTTTTCCCCCTTAAACATGTGATTATGTAACCCAAACTCTCTCACTTGCAGTCATTGACTCTTATTTGCGTGCTGCCTCAGTTTGCCTGTGTGTGAAATGGGTTTCTTCTTTTCCCACCTCCCTTTGCTTTCAGTGAGTAGGCTCTGCCACAAACTGCTTTCTCTGTGTTATTCTGGAGAGGTTTCTGTGAGGGGGTGATCCCTTTGACTCCGCCTCCAGTGAAACCACTTTCCGCCCCACCAATCTAACTTCTTTAGATCTACATACTTCTCCATTCCTTCTCAGTGAATGACAATCTAATCAGCTGGAGGTGGCTATAATTTAGATACACAACAACATGCATCTGGTCTCCTGGGTGTACAAAAATGCTTACAGCTCCATCATTTTTTAAAGATAAAGATAGGAAACTTGGCAACATTATAGCCCTTAGGTAGGGCTTTAGCCACGCCAAATTTGAAGCAGCTCCATTCATCCATTGATTTTTAGGGTTTTTTTTTTTTAAAAAAAATTAGGTTTTAAAATTATTATTTTTTAAAAAAAACATGATTTTTAAAGATGAGATGAAACTTGGCATCATGATAGATCTTAAGTAGGGCTTTAGCCATTCCAAGTTTCAAGCAGATTTGGTCGTCTGTTAATTTTTAGGAAGTTTCAAAACAAAATTGAACTTTAAAACTAAACCCTGTTAAGCAGCAGCTTGCAGCAGAGTGAGGCTACAATCAGAAAAGATATTTGAGGGAAGGGGAGAATGTATCACACAGAGTACAGCAACAAAGTACAGCAAAAGCTACAAAAGTAAGAGTGAGTGAAGTTAATTTCAGATACATTGGATGTCTCACTTGTTATTTCAGTGATTTTAACATTAAGATGTTACGTAGAACAGATTTGTCTTAATTGTGTGCTGTAAAATCAGACATCCAAGACTATGTTCAGGTGGGCCCCCCCCTTGGTGCTGGACATGCCCCCTGGGGTGGTCATGTTGGTGGGGATGCCCCCTTGGGGGCCGACCATGTTGTCCTCCTTTTTGGTTTCTAAAATATGGTCACCCTAACCAGGGTACCACCTCTCTCCACATGTACCTACCTTGAAATCTTCTTCAGAAGCCCTAGTCAGAGTGCCCCAGCTGAGTGGGGTGTGCAGGGTGGCTACAGGAGAGAGGCCCTTTTCAGTGGTGGCACCCTGGCTGGGGAATTTCCCAGGAAAGCTTGCCTGGCACCTACATTGGCATCTTTTCAGCACCAGAAAAGTTATTTTTATTTCCCCAGGCCCTTTCATCTAGTTTCACCTTGAGCTCTTTTCATTCTCTGTGAATTGTTTTATGCTTTATTGTGCTTTTATTGTTGTTATTGAATTTGTAATTTTTTCCTTTGTTGTTGTGAAGCCCCCTAAGTATACACGTTGTAGAGCAGCCTGTAAACCGCCCAGAGAGCTGCGGCTGTGGGGTGGTATATAAATGTAATAAATAAATAAATAAATAAATAAATAATAATACATGCTGCAAATAAGTAATACCTCAAACAAGGATAATTTGTTCTGAGATTCTGTCCCCCCTCGCTCCTTGTAATTGCTTCTTTCTGCCATTGACTTTCCCCACAAATGACCAGTCTGTATAGTCTACTGTGTTGTATTTAATCTCACTGCATCTGTATTGTCATTTGTCTGTCTGAATATGCAAATGGCTCGACACTTTATGATACCTGGCAACTGTGGTACCAGAGCAAGTGCGGCAGTGAACATGGCATCCAGCTCTTCTCTTTTCTCCTCTCCCCTCCCCCACCTCCTCTCAGAAGCAAACCCTCCCTGCTATTGCACATTGGCCAAGCAACCCAGCTCAGGTTTTCTGCAGGCTCCATGGATTGGAAAGGCCCTCAGGAGCCCACGAAAACATGCCAGAAAGGACTTGGCTGCCCACTTGCAGCCATTGCGTTCTGCAGCACTGTTGTCCCAAGCCACATGGTTTCTGCTACCCTAATGTTGAGCGTTGAGATAAGTTCCTTGGCAGGGCTGCTGGGACCCTTTCACAAGATTCTCAGCACTCTAGAAAAACAGATTGTGAGGCTGGATTCACTGAACGCAAATACATTTCCCCAAACTTTTCAAGCAGCCATGAATGTTTCCCAGTACTGAAATGTTGGGGAAAGTTCATGAAAGGCAATGCCAGTCACTATCAGGGACTATCAGGCTGACCGAGCTCCCCCTTAACGGATGACCAAAATGCGCTTTACAAGTAGTTAATGCGCATAAGCGCTTGTTCACATAGGCAAAATGCGCTTTAACGGCCGGAGCAAAATAAAACTCGCGATTTAACGCGCATTCGATAATGCGCATAATCGGAGAGATAACGCACCTCTACGTCCGATTTGCGCTCCGTTCTTGTAGAGGTAAAAAAAAATTTAAGCGCCTTGAAAGAGCTTTAAACCTCTCTTGTAGAGGCAGCCTCAGACTGGAAGGGCTGATCTAAAAGTCAACAGACAGAAGATCATAAGGCACACACAACACACACAATTACAGACAAGACACATCCATTTGTTTACCATCTGACCACTCCATTCCTGGAAGGAAGGGGCTGGGAAGGTCCATGTCACTCACATAGCTGGAAAAATGTCTTAAAATACTCCAGAGACGCTGATTCTGATAGACTCTGAGGAAGGCTGGCATAGAGCTATCCCAGGTACCTTGAAATTTGGCACTTTGACAGCATAAATACCACTGATCCCCAGAGATTGGGAAGCTGTGGGGGGAGGGTGCTAGTCCCCCTTCCCCTGCATTGTTTTGCCATCAGAAGCGTGGCATTGGGGTCGGTTTTCTCTTACCCAGAGCCTCTGGACCCAGTTCGCAGAGGGAGGCAGCAGGATTCACACGGCTGATCACGGCACCCACCAGGAAAGAGAACTGCTGCAGCAGCCACATGCTTGGGGCCCTTTGTGTGCAGCCAGCGCTGTGATGTGGCATCCACCAGCCGGCTGCTCCTCCACATCGAGCCACACGGTTTGGTCTCTCTCAGCTGCGAAGGAAGTGAATGAACTGCAAGTGTATGCCCGCCTATTATGGGATATACGGCCCAGGGATCAGGTTACAGCTGCTAGTATTCTTGAATGGAAAAACAGATTTGAAGAAGCTGGGCTGGGAGGGGGAAGAAAGAAGCAGGCGCTGATTGCTGGGGGGGTTGTTCCCTTTCACTGCCCGGCACTCATTTCTTGCCAGATCCCTTCACCAGCCACCTCCACCAGCCCTTCCCATGTGAACAAGAGCCCAGCAGCATGCTTCCTGCTGATGCTGCATGGCAGGACAGGAGACCTAGAAGATGGAACTGAGTGGATTGGGGGGGGGGGGCAGGCAATCGTTTAGGTTGTGCCTGATTTGGAAGAAGGCATACAGAATGCAAAGCCCTCATTTTAAATGGGCTTTCTCAAAAACAAATAAACCAATATAATATCTCATGCAGTATTAACATGGTGGTTTTTAAAAAATAAAAATAAAAATCCAAAACCTGTAGGTCAGTCTATACCTAGATCTAAACTGCAGCAGGAATGTGAATCTGTAAAAGGGCAACCAACTTCTCTGCCAACCTTCCTTCAGGGGATACAGTGTTTTAAGTTTCCAGAGGAGTGGTCCTGTTCATCTTTTGCAGCAAAAGCAACAAAGAGTCTTGTGGTACCTTAAAGACTGATTTATTAATTCCCTCCATCAGATATCCTGGGTGAAGGCAATAGATGGACACACATAGTTGCAGGAGATGGGGGCTGTAAACAGTGAGTCTAGAGGGAAATATAGAAAGTTCCAATCACAGGAGGAATGAGAAGGACCAACACCAATAAAGGGAGAAATGTGCTTTCCTCGTCTTTCTCTTTCCCCTTTTAATATCCCTTCTTGTTCTAGTTGTTTGTATTGAGAAATGTAGGATAAATCTTTCCCTCCTTCAGTCCACCTGAAACATACCACTGCTACACCAGAGTGATGTTGAGGTTAGAATGCTGGACTAGGACTCAATCCAGACAAGACGGAGGTACTGTTAGCGGGTGGTTCATCTGTCCAGCGAGGTGATGTTCACCCTGTTCTGGAGGGGGTTGCACTCCCCCTAAAGGATCGGGTCCGTAGTTTGGGGGTGCTCTTGGATCCAGAATTGTCGCTTGAGGCACAGGTGAACTCGGTGGCAAAGAGCACCTTTTACCAGTTTAGGATGATATACCAACTGCGCCCTTATCTGGACAGAGATAACCTAGCTACAGTTATCCATGCTCTCATAACCTCTCGTTTGGATTACTGCAATGCGTTATACGTGGGGCTGCCTTTGAAAACGGTCCGGAAACTTCAGCTGGTACAAAACAGGGCAGCCAGATTGTTAACAGGGACTGGCCAATGAGACCATATTACGCCAGTCCTTTTCCAACTTCACTGGCTGCCAATCCAGGTCCGGGCCCAATTCAAAGTGCTGGTACTAACATTTAAAGCCCTAAACGGATTGGGGCCAGGTTATCTAAAGGAACGCCTCCTCCCATATGTACCTGCCCAGACCCTAAGATCATCTACAGGGGTCCTTCTCCGTGAGCCCCTGCCAAAGGAAGTGAGGCAGGTGGCCACTAGGAGGAGGGCTTTCTCTGCTGTGGCACCCCGGCTGTGGAATGAGCTCCCCAGAGAGGTTCGCCTGGCACCTACTTTGTACTCTTTTCGTCGCCAGGTGAAGACCTTTTTATTCTCCCAGTATTTTAACAGTTAAATTAACTCAATTTTAATCCTTGCTGTTTTAAATTTGTATTTTAATCTGTATTAATTCCTGCTGCTGGTTTTATTCTGGTTTTATTCTGGTTGTGTTTTTAGATTGTATGTTATTTGTTGTTTTTGGATTGTGGCTTGTTTTATATTTTTAAAATGATTTTATGGTTTTAATTTTTGTGAACCGCCCAGAGAGTTTCAGCTATAGGGTGGTATAAAAATGCAATAAATAAATAAATAAATGCATGGAAAGCCCTGGGGGGCGGGGGGCTACATCGATGATACAATGCAGCTGCCACCATGCACACACTGGGACTTTCCAGTGAAGCTGTGGTGAAAAAAAGTCAGGGACTTACCCTGACTTTTTTCTCCACGGAGAGGTGAGTATGACGTACCCACCATCTATTCTCACTCTGGAGTTGTGGCGAAGGTGTGGCTGGGTAGATGGCGGCCCGATTGATCGCTGTCCAACCAGGACAATGGTGCTCAATTAACTTTGCCCCTCCTGAAACCTTCCTAAATAGTGTAGGAAGGAGTTTTTCTTTAACCTAGAATCATAGAATAGTAGAGTTGGAAGGGGCCTATAAGGCCATCGAGTCCAACCCTCTGCTCAATGCAGGAATCTACCCTAAAGCATCCATGACAGATGGTTGTCCAGCTGCCTCTTGAAGGCCTCTAATGTGGGAGAGCCCACCACCTCCCTAGGTCATTGGTTCCATTGTCGTATTGCTCTAATTCTATTTCCTGACTCCTAGCAGAGCAGAGGAAGCTGCCCCAACTGGGCTAGAGGGTCCATAAAGAAGCGAGTTTCCAGATAGCAAGTGAGCAGAGTGCATAAACAGGAGTTTGCCTTAACAAATAAGATTCCTACAGACAAAGGGGTTCAACAGGGCTGTATTCTTGGCTCCATTCCTTTTAAACTTTTATATTAATGACGTGGTTTCATATGTTCATAGCCAAGATTTCCTCATGCCAAAGGTCTTGGATAGATCGGTCAATAGCCTTCTACATGCGGGTGATATGCTTTTGTTATCTACTACACAGGTAGGCCTGCACAGACATTTGAGAAAGTTCAGTGCCTACTGTCGGGAGAACGATCTAGAAATTAACAGCATGAAATCAAAAGTGGTGGTCTTCGGCAAGAAAAAGAAATAATATAAGTGATTTTTAGACTCCAATGAAATATTTGGGCATCGTCTTTTCAGCTGTGGGAACCTGGACATTACAAGCAAAGAGAAATGAGCTGAAAGCAACTGCTTGTGCTCAAACTTTGAATAGGCTTATAAATGATCGTTACCCAGGCTCACTCCAACTAGTTGTGAGTATGTATAAAGCAAAGGTGCTACCAGTGTTAACATTTGGTGCAGAGATTTGGGGCTTTGCGTTTATAACGTATACGTAATGGTGATACGTTTATACTATTGGTGTTTTTAGTGATCTGTTAAGAAAAAAGAAAGCTGAGAATGAAGATTATGTTTCCAAGGAACCTAAACAGCAGCCAATACTTTTAAGTGTTTCCAAGACATATTGGTGAACAAGGTCTTAGATGAAAGCATTTTCCTACCAAATGACAACTAAATCATTCTCCACTGTATCAGGCTTAATAGTGCATGAAAAATCTCAACTCATTGCATATATAAATAGTTTTTATTTAAACGCTGCACTTGGATTTTGTGTAGATATGAATCTTGAGTCCAACTCTCAGCCATCTAAAATTGCAAATATTACACCCTAACTATACATCCGTAGACTGCCCAAACATCTTTTGCCCTGGCACATAAGGAGCTGTTACGTGATGTGCTCTCATTAAGACACGTGTACAGACTTGCGCACATTCTAATGAGACCTACACAACCGCTTATAAGGAATCTTTAGACATTGGCAATAGAGCGTCTGTGGCTAAGTAAGCTGATCCTTACCCAAAGAAATCCACACCATTGAAGAGGATAATGCCACAATGGCACACTTATTGAGATTTAAACAGATTTAAATGCACAAGCTAGTTTTGAGGGGAATTAGCTGAGCAAATAGAAACTTAAAAGTAGTTTCAAGACTGTGAGAAGGAGTCTTCTTGAGACTTCGAGCATACACGCAGACAGCAGGGGGAAAAGGGGAGGGAATCTCTAAAAGCAATATACCTTTCCCTGGGCTGAAGCCCTTGCCTGTGCGTTGCAGCTCCTGGTCTCAGTGAAGATGAAGGCAGGAGCAGGAGCCTTTCCTCTGGGAGGAGAGACTCAGCGATTTCAGCAGCAGTGTAGCACCTTACCCTGGGGGTGAGGGTGGTAAGGCACTTAGTGATTTCAGCAGCATGGCCCCATGCTGCTGGGAAGAGGAGGACTTTGATTCTCAAAACCTGAGGGTTTTTATACAATTTAGAGCAAAGCAGCGACATCACTGCTCAGAAATAAGCACAGGAAATGATGCTATTTGCCCTGGGAGAAAGACTGAGCTGGCCTTTCATCCCATATAACAAAAGGTGCTTTGGGATGATGGCTGGAAACATATTTTAACAAAAGATGACCTTCCATGCTAATGACTGACTTAAAGATAGGTGTCCAGGCTGGAGTTCAACAATAGGACCACATTGCAGATGGATGACCAGGTGCATTGCCAGATCTCACTCTTGCCATCCAGCATCCATATTCTGTTCAATTTTACTCCCCACCTTTGTAACAGAGATCTATTGTCAAACTTCCTTCCAGATTTCTGAAAGCAATTTTTTTAAAAAAGAAATCTTGTATTTTTCTTTTATGAAAATTATCCCTTGAGACTGTTTTATCCCTAAAGATGGCTTGAAAACACCTTTTAGATTAATTAAAGTAGATTCTGCAGCACAAACGTCTAGCTTCGCTACTCCCCACATAAAAATGTAAACATGAGAACAAGACATAGTGACGTTGCTTTTGTACAAACCACTGGACCTTGATTTCCTAAATGATACCCATACAAGGCTTTTCATTGTAATTTGGAAAAGAGAGATCCCTTCTTTACATTATATAGCAGAGGTGACGCACACAACCCAGCAGAGGTGCCCAGACTGTCCCACTACTGAATTCCTCCCCGCCTTTAACTCACGAGTCCCACCCCTCATATACTGGTACAGATTGCCCTTTCCCTGCTATTGCTGAAGTGAATGAATGATCCATCTCAAGATTGCTCGAATGTGTGTGCACACAGGCAACCATGATTCCACATGCAGCCCTCAGGACTGAAGGTTATGTATCCCTGCATTATAGCTAGAGGTGGGGCAACCTGCCTTGTTCAATTTAGACTTGGGCTTAATCAACCAGCTATTTATTTAATTTAGAATTGGGCTTAATTAACCAGAATGTTTACTTCATATGTTGGAAAATAGTCAAGTTACATCCTTACCTGGCTGTTTTGTTAATACCAGTAGGTCTTTCCCACTTTCTGTGAGTGCAGTCAGAATGATGCATCTCTTTCTCTTCCTGACGGCTAAAATGCTATGGGAGTGACTCAAGGACCAGAGACACAGGTCTCTCTGCCAGGCTAGGTAAGAGAAAAGAGCCAGAGGGATGAAGGGATGGGTGGATTTAAACAAGAAAGGGGTGTGTGGAGGTACAGAGCTCTTCTGCAGCTTAGGTTGCATTTTAAGCCAAAGAATACCCAGCACGGTAATATTTAATTTGGATTAGAGGAGATCAGGTCAAACCACTGCCTCATATTCCAGAACAGAGAATTTCAAAATTCAGCAACATCATTAATCGTAACAGCCTCAGGGATACACAGCAATGCAATCGGACGCACTCAGGAACTTGCTGTCACCAGTATGTTTTGACTCACATCTGTTCTGTCATGGATGCTTCATTAATAATAAACATCAGTGTTTGCACTTTTATTTTTGGATTATTATTATTTTGGCTTTGTACAACCTGAGCATGGGCAACCTCTTGGCCTGTATTCTTCCTGGGAGGTGTCAGAGGACTGGTCAATTGGGCTAAGGATGTTGTAAATATATTTCCCATTTGATCAGGTCAAGTATAACTTAGTGGGTCCAGAGGGTGGTAAATGCCTCACTTTGTCGGGGGATGGTGCCTGCTGCCTTGAAAGAGGCTGTAGTGCACCCTCTCCTGAAGAGGACCTCCCTGGACCCAGAGGTATGTGAGAACTGCCACCTTATTGCTAATATCCCCTTTTTGGGCAAGGTGCTTGAGTGTGTGGTGGCTGGGCAGCTTTAAACATTCTTGGAGGAAACTGATTATCTGGACCCATTTCAGTCTGGTTTCAGGCCAGGGCATGACAATGAAACAGCCTTGGTTGTTCTGACCGACGACCTACTCAGGGTGAAACAGCCTTGGTTGTTCTGACCAGACCTACTCCTGGTTATCTTCCTGGATCTCCCAGCAGCTTTTGGTACCATTGATCATGGTATCTTACTGGACTGGCTCTGCAAGATGAGAGTAGGAGGTACTGTGTTACAGTGGTTCTGCTCCTACTTGCAGGGCCAATTCCAGAGAGTGGTATTGGGGGATTCCTGTTCCACCCCATGGCTATTAAGCTGTGGGGTGCCACTGAGCTCTATTCTATCATCTATGCTGTTCAACATCTATATGAAGCCATTGGTGAGGTCATTAGGGGTTTGGATGTCATCAGTATTCTAATGATGCTCAGCTCTACTTCTCCTTGTCATCAGAGTCAGCTGGGGCTCTAAAGGTGCTGGACCAGTACCTGGAGGCTGTAATGGGCTGGATGAGGGCTAATAAACTGAAGATGAATCCTGATAAGATGGAAGCTCTATGGATTGGTGGTTCCCGAGTCCGGGAATTGAGTAAGCCACCTGTTCTGGATGGAGTTGCACTCCCTCTGAAGAAGCAGGTACGTAGCTTGGGAATACTCCTAAATCCATCCTTGTCACTGGAGGCTCAGGTGACCTGGTGTTCCTGAGAACTTGGGGTCAGCTTTATCTGATCCACCAGCTATGGCTCTTCCTGGACAGGACAACCTAATCACAGAAGTCCACTTCCCAATTAGACTACTGCAATGCACTCTAAATGGGGCTGCCCTTGAAGTTGACTCAGAAATTGCAGCTGGTGCAAAATGCAGCAGCTAGACGGCTCACCAGAACATCCTATAAAGACCAGTCTTAAAAGAAATTCATTAGCTACCTATATGCTTCCAGTCGGAATTCAAGGTGTTGGCAATGACTTTTAAAGCCCTAAATGGCTTGGGACCTCTGTACTTAAGGGAGTGCCTCTGCCTATACATGCCTACCTGAGATTTGAGATCTGTTGGAGGAGCCCTCCTCTGCGTCCCACCAACACAAGACATATGCTATGGTGGGACATGGGAGAGGGCTTTCTCTGTTGTGGCACCCCGGCTATGGAATGTCCTCCCCTTGGAGGACCAACTGGTGCCAACACTGGCTTCTTTTCAGCGCCAAGTTAAAATATGGCTTTTTATCAAAGCCATTGAGGGCTAAATTTTCCATGGTCACACAAAACTAATTGTTTTTATTGCTTTTTAAAAAAAATAATAATCTGGTTTTAATTTGTTAACAATTTAGTACTTTTTAAGCTGTGTATATGTATACAGTGTTCTGATTTTATCTGTACGCCACCCTGAGATCCCAGTATTAGGCAGGCTACAAATGTTTTAATGAATAAATAGTTGTAAAAACTCAAGTTTCCAAGTAGTCTTCAAAGGCAGTTCAAATAGAACACATGACATGAAGCGAAATCAGTTATTACCAGATGAAAAATAATTGTAACCAGGATCTCTATGCTTCAGAAGCCACAACTGGCACACCAGATTTAGCTAGTGAAAGGTGCTTCATGCAATGGAAGACACTTTGACCTCCACAGTGAGGCCAGCTATGAGAGCATCCCTAAGTTATTAACATGATCCTTTACAGAATGTAGCCCTATCTAGAACAGGCTTTACTCTACCTCCCAAGGTAGCCAAAGCACTTGCCAACAGTAACTCCATCTTACCTGGATAAAGCTCCAATTTATTGGTCCTGTTGTTGTTTGTTGTATGAATAAAATACAACACTTTATCTTCAGATTAGGGTGCTCAGGGCTCCATGACCCATTGTAGTAAGAAGTAGCATTTGGGAATGCATGATGAAACAGACACAAAAGCAAATGTTTATTACTTCTGAAGGAAGTAGAGTAAGACCCAGGTCTCTAAAACCACAAAATGGAAGTTTGAGGTTAAGATCGTCCAAGAAATATTACTCTTGGTCCAAGTACAGCTCACATACAGCCTATAGTTAGACAGAACAAAATCAACTTAATGGGTATTTCCTCACAAATGTAGAAACCCAAGCAATAACGCATTTCAGTAGCTTTTATAACTTTCCTCCTCTCCTAACCCTATAGACTCTAGTTAATAGTTGTCATTTTTCGCATCTCCCCCTCAAGAGCACATTTTTTTTCCCATTCAACTGAATTTTCTCCCATATAAGATGGCAGGGGATATATTGGAAAGGTAAACCTTGAATTTAGGACTAAAGAGTGCTGATCGACGTTCCTATTGCTATCTCCTTCTGTGACATAAAGTAAGAACCTGTAACCACACTAGAAAGCCCATCACACTGTTGAAAAGCTACATGGGAAAGTGCTAGTGATATCAATGCAGAATGAAATGAAAGCTTTCATTACAATTTGATCACTGACTCCTACAACGTGAGCTGCTATTAGCAGGTCATTAAATGGAAAATAGTGGCAGGATCGTGGAGGGGAGCAATTGTATAAAATGAGTTTTTGGGAAACAGCTCAGGAGAGTTCAAGTCTGTGCCTCCCTACTATCACTATCTCATCCTCAGAACTTAAAAAGCAAAAGTGATCTCTTCTCTTTTATTAAAATAAAACCACAAAAATGGTTAAAGTCTGTGTTCTCTGTATTACCAGATATATAGATAACCCAGGGAAAATATATCTGTCATGTGCCAGAGTGGGAGTCTGCTGCTCACCATGAAGCAGGAAATCAAACAGGCCCTGGGGAAGAGGCCCTGTGTCCTCTGGAACGAACTGAAAGAAGGGCAAAGTTTGAAGGAGCTTCTGTTTGAACACTGGTTTGAAAATGCAAAATTAAGTGAATTAAAATGGGTACCAAACAAATTACTACCTAGTTGCTATCTGCTATACATGCAAGGGAAGCCCAAGAGTCAAAGTGCCCAGCACCTCTCGTAAAACTTTGCGACCCAAGGCATTTTTTGTTTGTTCATCATTCTTTGCTCACAATTGTTTATGAGTTCTCCAGAAAAACTGAGTTCTTCAGTTTCACTTGTTATATACGAACACTTTCCCGGGTTTTTTTTTAGAGCAGGCAGAATGGGAGTATTATTTGTGAAAGCAAACAAAAAATGTATTTTCCTGCTTGTGTAATTGTGATATTCCACTGTAGCACAGTGCCACCTAGAAGTTATGTAGTGGAGAAAAAAAAAGAAAAGCTCTTTGTGTAGAGCTTGAATCTTAATTTTGTGATGAATCTGAAAGTAGGTCCAGCAGATTAATAGCTTTGTGCAGATAAGCTCCTAGCCACAGAATAAGGCTAGAAGATAATGGCTCTGCTCATTTAGATTAGGGGCGATCAACACCTTGAATTTGCGGGGGGGGGGGGGGGGATTCAGCCTGGTCAACCTGCTCAACATCTGGATCTCTCAGCTATGTCCAGCCCACTCCCTACCACCAACATGTCTCGGGATAGTACAATTCACTCCTAGCTCATGAAAATGGCAGATGCCCTTTTGGAAATCAAAGGTCACTCCAGAGGCCTCTACAGTGAATCACTTCCTCAAAGGGACACCTGCCTGATTAAAAGCCCCCTTTCAGTTAATTAGTAGTCACCAAAAGGCACATGTTGGTCACCATATAAACTGTGAGCTGATGGGGTAGGGTGGCTAGACTTTAGGTTTATCATTTGGAAACATGGCTTTATGACTCTGCCATATTGTTCACTGGGTAAGCATGGGCAAATACTCCCTGAACTACCTCACAGGGGTGTTGTATGGGAGGAAATGGCACACACTGAATTGCTTGAAGGAAAGTTGGGCAATAAAATGAAACTCTGAAGTTAAATAGCAAATGATTTCACAGCAGACAAAAGTCATATGAAATCCATTAATATGAATAACATGAGAAATGTATCACATCCTGCAAGGAATAAGATTCTTGAGAAAAATAAGACAATTGACTGGCCCGACGGTAGGTCCTTCCCAATACTAGCTGGCCCCCTGTGCCTGAAAGGAAAAAGCAGAAATAATAGAAATGACAAGATATGGGGTACTGCAAAGTCATGTGGTAGTACTTGCCCCATTGAAGATGTAATTTCAGAAGCAGAATTGCTCAAGGATGTTCTGATATATGGAAGCGTTTGTATGCTTAGCAAAGGAAAAGAAGAAAACTATACTCAAAGTCTTTCTGAGAAGATCATCCACTTTGCATATTAATAAACTATGGCAGTTCCAAGAGCTGATTTCCAAATCTTCGCTCTCCTACACAGAGAGATGTGAAGCAACCACTGAAAGGATTTCATTGTTCCATAAACGGGAACAGAATGTAGATGTCACCATCACGATGTCTGCTCTTCACAACTGCACCTGACACTAAATCAGAAATCCACCTGTGGATTTAATTGGCAATTAATTGGCAATTCTTTATTGCTTGGCATTATCTCCTTTGGCACTCTCAGAGACGGCTTCAACTCCTCAGTCCCATGAGCATAGCGACAGGATTCTGAAGTCAGAGGACAACCATGTGGATGGTGAAGGTAAAACCAACACAGGCGAGTTTTAAATGCTTTAGAAGGGAGGAGTTCTTTAGCCTGTTTTCCTGACCTTGTTTTCCTCGGGGGCTTCCATTCTCTCCAGTCACGAATCTGAACCTTCCCATCTAGAACTGAGATTAAGAAAACACACAGCAATATTAACACAGAGTGTTACTGGAATTTGTGCTAGAGTAAAGTACCCTATAGGAAGAATCCAACTTATTTGAGTAAATTTGAATGTAAATGTGCACATGAAACACGTAACTTTGTAATAGCGTTTGTGTGTATAATGGGATGATAGAAAAACTGAAATGAACTCCAGGGGGGGAAAAAACCCAAGGGCAAGCAAAGACCTTAGGAAGTTTTCAAAACACACACATACACCGTGTGCCACCCGCACAATTTTTCAAATGTGCATTTGAACTCAAATTTGTTGTTAAAATATTCTTCGTTGCATTCTTTAAGTACTTGAAAGGTTGTCACACAGAGGAGGGCCAGGATCTCTTCTCAATCATCCCAGAGTGCAGGACACGGAATAATAGGCTCAAGTTGCAGGAAGCCAGATTCCAGCTGGACATCAGGAAAAACTTCCTGACTGTTAGAGCACTCCAATGACCTAGGGAGGTGGTGGGCTCTCCCACACTAGAGGCATTCAAGAGGAAGCCTCTGTCAGGGAGGCTTTAAGGTGGATTCCATGCATTGAGCAGGGGTTGGACTCGATGGCCTTAGAGGCCCCTTCCAACTCTGTTTTTTTATTCTATGATTCCTTTTTGCATGATCATATTTAATGCAAATTGACAGGTCATAGCTCAGTGGAAGAACACATGATTTGTATGTATAAAGTCCCAGGTTCAATCTCTGGCATCTTCAGGGAGGGCTGGGTAAGACTGTCTGAAACTTGGGAGATTCACTGAAGGCAAGACGGACCAATGGTTTGAGTCTCGTGGCAAGGAGAGTTGTTGGTTGAGAACATCCAAATCAGGACCAAAAAAAAGGGAGAAACAGGTTCTCAGGATGCTAAAATTCTTTATTCCAAAGCCCAACATGTTTCGGTCCGTGTTGTTTTTTAAGGCCTTCTTCAGGGACTGTAATATTAAAAATACATTAAATTATGTTTGAAGGAATAACACATAAAATAGATAAATTAATATATATGCTTAAAGGTTAGTTAGGCACATTGCCACAAAGGCCTATGCCCATATGTAAGTTTTTAAATATAGATAGATAGATAGAGATATAATTATTATTATTATTATATGAAGGCTCTGGGGCCTGTGCATATTACACATTGAAACTTGTATAAATCATATATATAAAAAAATTGTGACTCAGCAATTACCTGCAGTGACTCCCACATAATAGCAATCAGGAGAGCAGTAATGACTTATTTTGAGACCTTGCGCTTATCACTGCTATGTGGAAGCACCTGGCAGAGCCCCCAAAAATGAAAAAAATGAAGGAAAGAAAACAAATGAATTAGAATATAAGGAGGGCCCTAGAATGATTATTTTTCCCAGTGGCCAGTACAGCTTAAGTTGCGGTTTTAACTGACTTTGTGGCCAGGCTTAAAAGTTTAAAATGTTTTAAATATCAGCTTTATGGTTTTAAATTTTGTATATTGGCTTTTCAATGTTCAATCTTTTTATTTTTGTAAACTGCCCAGAGAGCTTTGGCTATGGGGTGGTATATAAATGTAATAAATCATCATCATCATCATCTTGTTAGGAGTATTTCTGCAGACATCTCTTATCAAGTAAGAATCTGTATATTATACTATTGTTAAAAATGTTTTTATATGATTTATACAAGTTTTAATGTGTAATGTGGATAGGCCCCAGAGCCTTCATATTGTAATAATATATATTTTTAAAAAACTTACATATGGGCATAGGCCTTTGTGGCAATATGCCTAACTAACCTCTAAACATATATATTAATTTATCTATGTTATGTGTTATCCCTTCAAACATAATTTAATGTATTTTTATTAATATTACAGCCCCCTGAAGAAGGCCTTAAAATACAACACAGGCCGAAACGAGTTAAAGGGCTTTGAAATAAAGCATTCTTAGCACCCTGAGAACCTGCTTCTCCCCTTTTCTTGAGTTGTTGGTTGGGCATCTCTTCTCAAAGAACACCTTTCAGCAGCAGTATCCAACCCTGCCCATCTTTTCTGCTCTGGAGAACAAAAAGGAGGCAGGTGCAGAGTTTTTCTTTTTGTTTTGCTAGCCTAGCTGTAGCTAAAAGGCTCTTAGCTGCCAAACAACCTACAGCCTTCCAACCAAGAGGGCCACCGAGATGGCCACACAAACTGCTGGAACGAAATCTGTTCACCTCTGCAGCTTCAAATTTGGGAGGATGGTTGGCCCCTCATCAGATGAAGTGCCACGCACATACCATGGTGAGCTGAGTTGTTAAAACCTGTTAAATGTGGCCTTAATTTACACTTTCGTAGTTTCTACCCTCAAAAATAAAGCAAGGTAAGCCACATAAAAGACATGTTCCTGAAGGCTAGTCATTTTGAAAGAAGAGGTAAAATAGCTGTTTCTGCTGATTTAAACTATCAGGTGTTAGAAAAATCCAGTATATTTACCCACAATTGATCAGAAAAAGACAGGTTACTTATCTGTAAGTATAGTTCTTCAAGTGGTAATCTGTGCTGTCACACACATGGGATCTATGCTGAGCTCATTTCTACCGCTAGAATAGAGTTTGGGCGGGCAGCATGCCCACCTTCTAAGCAGTCACTCAGGGCTGTGTGGCTCCTGCTTTCCTGCCCAGTTCCATTTCTGACTGCAAGGGCCATATAAATGGAACCAAAAACAGAAAACATAGCTGGATAGGAATCGATTCTGAGGCCTCAGGGTAAACTCTAGGGTATAGTCCCTCGCCACTGTGTCTAAGAGCCAGCTGTCCCATGCCCTATGCATCTAGGCCTGGGAAAACTAGGTCAACCGACCACCTACTGGCCCTTACCCAATGGGGAGGACAAACGAGTCAATCCTTCTTGGGGGAAGGAGCTACTTGGCCATGTGACCTACCCCACTGGGTCTATAGCTGTATCTGGGATTAAATCTTCCACGAGGTCTGTGAAGTTGTGATTTGGATCCTGGTAGGCAGGGGAAGTGCTGCTGGCCTTGGGAGGAAGGCTTGTTGCGGCAAAAGGACTGTTTGTCAGTCAAAAGAGGGAGAGTTTCTTCTTTTCAGACAAGTCCTGGAGAAACTTGTTCACAACCACTTTCAAAAGGCAGGCTCAAAAGGTTGGTTTTAGAAGAAGAATCAGTCTGTCAGTTCTTGAGCCATAAGCATCTCCTTGCCGCCACTTCGAGACTTGCGGCCTTGGCCGAGAGGGTGAAGTAATGTAGGCATCTGTTGGGTAGAAAGGCTAGAGACCTGGAATTTTTGGTGAAAGTGGATGGTGGAACCTGCTCTGATGGGAAGGCCTCTTTCAGCCCGGCTAGCCAGGATAGGGCCAATGTGGCAAAATAAAATCCCACAATACACCCTCAGAGGGACAGCATCATAGTCTTAACGCTGTGTTGATGAGGGCCTCCAACTTACGGTCCTGAGCATCTTTGAGTGGAGCCTCCCCTGCCAAAGGGCCAGCAACATTTCTGCCCCGAGCTACACCTGCTGCGTCCACCAGAGATGTGGTGGGAGGGGCACCTTCTCCTTGGTAAGGCAGGAGAGAGAGAGAGCCATGATTTGGGAGGCTTGGTAATATTGGTTGGCTCCTGCCATTCCGATAAGACCAGTTCCTTGAAGCTGGGATCCAAAGGAAAGGCTGGGGAGGTGCTCAATGAAGAAAGGCGGTATCTGTTGCCAATGGATGCATCATCCATTTCTGAGTGAACATGAGGAACGTTCAGGGAAAGAGAAGCTGATGGGACTCAGGAATGTCTTCACTGTCAGAACCTGAGAGCACCCTCCTCAGTCGAAGAGGCATCATCTTCCCCCTCTTCAAATCAGCCAGCAGTTCCTGGTGTGTTAGACTTAAAGGTCTGTTTGCCATTTTGAGCATGGAAGATTCATTCTCTTGGATGGGATTGAGTCCCTTCTCCATCCGTGGGGATGCTTGCGAGACCTGGACTCTGCCCCCAAAGCCCTAAATTAAGACAGGGGAGTAGTCCTGCCTGGCCCATTTCTCAGATTTCTCCAAAAGAGGCTATCCTGTTCATCTTTGAAGAGAGGGACTTGAGAGATGGAAGACCTTTCCAGTCCTACCTGGAGAGGCTGGGGATTGAACCTGGGATATTCTGCATGAGAGGCACGATGGCCCCTTAAAAGGGGGTGTGTGCCTATAGTGAGAGGCAGGTCAGGCTGGGGTGATGTCAGCCTGTATCAGACCTATGGTCCCCCTTGTCCAGTTGATTTCCCTTTGGGGGGACCCCCAAAAGCAGTGGGTGTGTTTTTGACAGGCTGAAGCCTAATACAGGGGCGGAGCAGCAAGCGGTTTCTCCCCAAGAGGGAATTCAAACTGCTGAACTCTGACCGCATAGCTGGGTTCATTTCCCCACTGTGCTATACTGGCTATTTGGAAAGGCAGTTCAGGAGCATTCACCCATCCAGTTACTACCCAGGCTCAGCCCTGCTTAGCTTCAGCCAGGAGGCTGCATCGGAATGCCCTCAAGGCTTTGAGCTAGGATCAAGGCCTGAACAAAGCCTCACCACAGGAGGGGCCCTCCCCAGGTGCGAGAGGCCTGCTTGCTTGGCACCAAAGGAGAGAGGCCACCCCAAGCCTCCATTACTCACGAGGAAGTAATCACAAGACATTATCCTTAGTAGGGGGTGAGATCTTGAGGCTCTGTCAGGGCTGGTCCTTTACAAGTGGGCCAGAGAGCCCTCCTGCCTGGCAGGGGGAAGAGCCTTTCCCCTTGAAAAAGAGCCACCATCTCCGGGTCCCCTCTAAACTAGGGGTGTGTGGGTGGCATAAGAACGGATGGACCTCTGGGGCTGCCTCCAGCATGGAGGAAGCCTGGGGGGGATTAGAGGCCCAATCCAAACAATCCACCCCAGCACTGGGTCCCTCTTAAAATGGGGGCACAGGTGGAGGGAGGCTACCTTATTCCCTGTCAGGAGTTTCTCCCACGTTTCTCCTCTTGCAGCTTGCAATCTCCAAAAACAACGCCTGCCCTCAGCAGGCACAAGAGAATGACTGAGGAATTCAGGCCAGAGGAGGAGCCAAGGAGGCAGAATCTTACTTTGAAGATCGGAAACGTTCTGCCAATCAATGGGCAGCCAGAGGCTAACCCATACCACCTTTGGAGCTTGTAGGGAGAAGTCAGGGAAACACAGGTATAACAGCACCTGCAGCAGGGTAGGAGGATGGATTGGGTAACTGCATAAATGAGCACTCAAAGAACTACCATTACAGGTAAGCAACCTGTGCCTTCTTCATGGCCTGTGGAGTCCCATCTATGGCTGGAGGAACAAGCTTGCTTACCAGAGGCAGCACAGGTACAAAGAAGCACTTCCAAAGGAGACATTGGTTCTGGCCCTAACATCAAGCCGGTTTTGGCCGATGGATGTAGAGGGCTGGGACAAAGCAGCAGCATGACAGAAGTCCACCATTGCAACTCCTCAAGGAAAGCTGTAGATGCTGGAACTGCTCTGGTGCAGTAGTATCTGCAAAACTTCCCATATCTGTTTGCTTGTTTAGACAAATCCTCTTTCACCCTTTCTCAGCAGTGCTCGCTAGCATTAAACTTCTATAAAATACTTCAGTGAACTTTCTACTTGGGTTTTATGCAGTTCATTTAATAAAAAAGATTTAACAAAAGATTTTTCTGATGCTGTTTAGATCAAGGATCTCAAGGTCAGAGCCAATGCTGAGCATGATACGCTAACACTTAAGAGTCATGTTGTCACATTTACTGATTTATTTTTTTCTTGACATGATCAAACAAACCTCTTCCTTGGACTTGTGATAAGGAACAATTCCATTCCTTCTGTGTTTGCAACAACCCAAGATACGATACAGAAATTCCTGTTTAACAGATGTGGAACAAATTGTGTTTGCAACTTGCTCCAGAATATCTAGTGAGCCTTTGACCAGGTTGTGATTTGATCCAATATCCCACTTGCCCTATGGCCAACAGGAAGAAGCAAAAGCATTAGAGGGATTAAGGGTTGTATCCAATTACGCCCTTCCATTCTTCAATCCAGTGGAACTTCTTTAAATGGAAGGAAGGAAAAGGGCATTTTTGCTGATTTCCCCTTTAAAAATATCTGCTCTTAAAGGTTGTAGTATCTTTGGAACAGTATGGGAGGTGGCCACTGGCACTGAAGGAGAAAAGGGAAATTTGTGAAAATTGCATTCTTCCCCCTTCCATTCACAGAAGTCTCCACTAGAGCAAAGAGCCTTTTATGAGAAGAGGGAGACACAGTTGGATACAATCCCAGGATCATTTATCTTTCATCATCATGATAGAAAAATGATTATCAATTGAACATGCCTAGTCCTTACCTTCAAACACTTGATGATTGTTTCTAAGCAAGGTCTGTAGGCCTCCATATTCATTCTTCAGAGTTTTTAAAGTGTCTTTGTCTAAATGTTCGGCAATTTCACTCAACGTGAGACTCTCTATAGAAAATAACATATTTGTGTAAAAGAACTATTAGGCCTTGGCAATATTTCTGGTTTGGGGCTTCAGAGTACAGAGAGCCACTACTGATTGTCTTGAGGAACCCCGTTCTCTATGCAGATGAATACAAAAGATAGCATGTCAAAGCAAGACACAATAAAGTAGGTATATGCTCACTGGCCATGTGCAACCCTATTTGACTGCCACACTTAATGAGCATTAATGATGCTTAAGTATGCTTCTCCTTTGAAATAATGTTTGTATTCTCATAACAGGACATCACCCATCTGTGAACAAATTTATAGTCAAGATAAGGTTAGAGATAAGACTATAATAGCTGCCATTTCTGTTTAAAGAAACATATTGTCTATCATTTTCTTGAAATGTAGCTATCAAATGTTAATAGTTATGAGAATTATCATCATAATTACAATAATGTGGCACATTGTCCTGGCTTGCAAATCAAGTTATGGCAATGGATATCAACACTGAACAATCCACTTCCTCCTAACAGCCTACTGTGGACTACTATGCCTATTGTGTAAGTGATAACAAATACTCTAAATCTGAGGGGAAAAAAAGAGATTTGAATCTTCATGTGTAGTCAGGAAGGCTCACTGATAATACTGGCTCATGCCAGAAGCCTCAACTTGTATTTTGACCTTCTTCGGAAGTGAAATACTTGCCAGAAGCATATAATTGGTGCTGAGGCATTTATATGCAAACCCCACCATCACCACCCCAGTTTTAAGGAAATGCTTCATTTCACAGGGGGGGGGGAGGGAAGGATACTTGCTGCACTAACAAAGTTGATGTGCATGCCGAGAAGAAAAGTTATAACAATTTGCCCAGCCACGTAATACTGAACTTAGTTGCCAAAGTCTGGCAGGTGAAAATATTCCATTTTGAAGAAAACTGCAAGAATACAAATAGTGACATGCTATTCACAAGTCTTATTGAAAAGCAGTATGAAGAGTGAAACCATGACATTATTGAAGAATGCCGTAAGCCAATTTAGATTGCTGCTGTGATCATCCACAAAGATGGCCAGTCAGCAATACATATTTATGATAAATATCCATCACATGGGGGGGAGGGGGCATTAATATGTAACAATGCCATTGTTCCTAACACACTATGATGCTTAAGTAGAAATATAAAAGGTCAATGCATTTCCATGAATGCAGTATATGCTAGTTAGGTTGGAGCTTCTGGGAGGCTACACAAACAGTTTGGTTTAACAGCTAATGGATATTGCCTCTTTTCAATACTATGGCTAAATCCTAGAACACAGACAGAAAGTAGATCTCCAGATGTTTTAGACTTCAACTCTATACCGCCCCCCAGGCAAAAGTGAAGTACAAGTTGAAGGGGCAGGAGTGCAGCTTCACATTGATAAACAAATGGTCAAGTGACACCTAATTTCTTTGAATGAGTTCAAATCTCCAGGGCCCGATGAACTGCATCCTAGGGTAATAAAGGAGCTGGCAGAAGAACTTTCAGAACCACTGTCTATTATCTTTGCGAACTCATAGAAGATGGGTGAAGTGCCAGACAACTGGAGGAGGGCTAACGTTGCCCCTATCTTCAAAATGTGCAAAATGGAGGAACCTGGGAACTATAGACCAGTTAGTCTGACATCCATCCCTGTGGAAATTCTGGAGCATATTTTAAAGAAGTCAATCCGTAAGCACCTTGAAAATAATGTAGTGATTGTTAGAAGCCAGCATGGATTTGTCAAGAACAAATCCTGCCAGATCGTGGGAATGCTGTGGACATATCTTGATTTCATAACATATCTTGATTTCTGCAAAGCTTTTGACAATGTGCCCCATCACATTCTGATTAGCAAACTAGCTAAAAGTGGGCTAGATGGAACTATTAGGTGGATCCATGGTTGGCTACAGAATCTGATTCAAAGAAAGCTTATCAATGGCACCTTCTCAAACTGGGGGGGGGAGGGAGGAGAAGGTAACAGAAAACAACAGAATGACATTTAACAAGGATAAATGCCAAGTTCTACACCTAGGAAAAAGAAACCAAATGCACAGTTACAAGATGGAGGATACTTGGCTCAGCAATACTATAAGAGAGAAGGATCTTGGAACTGATGTAGATCACAAGCTGAATATGAGCCAACAGCATGATGTGGCTGCAAAAACAGTAAATGTTATTTTGGGCTGCATTAATAGTATAGCTTAGAAATTGTGTGGCATACTGGTTCCCCTCTATTAGGCACTGGTTCAGCCTCATCTTGAGTACTGTGTCCAATCCTGGGCGCCACACTTCCAGAAGGATGCAGACAAGCTGCAGGGGGTTCAGAAGAGGGCAATGAGGATGATCAGGGGTCTGGAAACAAAGCCCTATGAGGAGAGACTGAAAGAACTGGGCATGTCTAGCCTGGAGAAGAGAAGATTGAGGGGAGACATAATAGCACTCTTCAAATACTTGAAAGGTTGTCACACAAAGGAGGGCCAGAATCTCTTCTCGATCATGCCAGGGTGCAGAACACGGAATAATGGGCTCAAGTTTCACGAAGCCAGATTCCAGCTGGACATCAGAAATAATATCCTGACTGAGCATTACGAGAGTGGAACCAATTACCTAGGCAGGTAGTGGGCTCTCCCACACTAGAGGCATTAAAGAGGTAGCTGGACAGCCATCTTTCAGGCATGCATTAAGGTGGATTCCTGCATGAAGTAGGGAGTTGGACTTGATGGCCTTATAGGCCCCTTTCAACTCTACTATTCTATGATTCAACGAGTCTATGAAATCTCAGCATTCCTCACCACTGAGCATGCTGGCAAGGGTTTCTGGGAGTTGAAGTCCAAAACATTTGGAAATCTACTTCTGCCGACCTCTGCCCTAGAATATTTGAGGAAACGTGATAATATATTGCCCACACTGCTGAAAACTACAGCCTACCTACTCACACATATATACAATTATTAATGCAGGACTATGGGCACATGGCATAACTCAAGTCAGGCATGGCTTCTCTCGTTTTAGAAATTAAGCACTATCTTTGCTGGAACAATGTGAAGAAAACCCGTTCCTTCTCTACAAAAAATAATTCCTGGTTCCCTTTCCACCCTCTTTTCTCCTCACAGCAATATCACCCAACTCCCTCCACTCCTCTCCAAGTTCTCCATACTTTGAGTGCAGCCAGGAAGATCTATTATGCCAGGGGTTAGTCTGGAAGTCTGTTTTTAATAAAGAGCTTCATCGAAGAAAGAGTCTCTCCCTTTTCCATGCACAGAGGTCTTCTCTTGGCTGCCCTTCCCACTTTATTCAAGTTGTGTCTATGACTATAATAATAGCTAAAGTACAATTTTAATTTACTGCAAATTTCAATTTTGTATATAGAGAAGTTAAACAAAAATCTCACCTCCTCTTTCCCATGTGCTTGAATTCCCATGTGGAGTCTCTTCAGTTTCACTTAACAATAGTTTTGCTACTTTCAAAACTACTTTGTCTACAAAATCCCGAGGGAGAGCAGTACAGTTTCTCATTTGTTCTTTTGGCCTGGGCAGAAATCCAGATATTAAGACGTTTCCCATATCTGGCTTTTGAGGCACTTCTGTATCTGCTATCAGGCCAGTGGCATCACTTATAGTTGAGACGTGGTCGTTTTGATACAGCCCATCCTCCTTTTTCTCTGGTGCTGTTATGCTGCAGGATTGGCGGCTACTGATGTATTGTGCTCGCTGCTCATCAAGTACCGTCTCTTGTGTTGCGAGATATGATCTAGACATCCCAATTAAGCAAACCTAGGATTGACAGAATTCTTGCTATTTAGACACTGATCACTAAACAGAAAATTAATCGTCCTAAACAAAGACAGATACCACCCCCAAATAGTGTGGCTCAATTTCATGAGATCACACAATCATATAACTTGCAATGACCAACTCTAACACTCTGCACTAAGACAATGTTCTCCACCACACAATCACTGATACAGTAACCTCCCACATTATCAGCCTGGATCAGACAACTTGCAGCACAACATAAATGACTTCAAAGCAGCGAGTTTGACACTCCTGCTTAAGCTGTCTGCATCTATAGAGGAGGGACAAAACCCACCAGAGCCCATGCAGCTCTGCAAGCGAAGGGCAAACCCCAGAGGTGCTAGCCAGTCTGGACTGGGAGAAGAGATCTTTTTCCCAGCTCAAATGTGATAATCAATTAAAATTTCAGTATCCCACCACTAAATCCTCTTCAAAAGTAAATATCAGCGTATAAGCCCACCACATCTTGTATTTGGTATCTGGCTGCAAAAGAGCCAGAGGGAAGCAGGAGGGAAGCAGAAAGGCTTCAGCTGAGAAAAGGAAGACACCCCAAGGTTGCATATCTGAACTGCTTTCACTGAGGTATATTGTTACATGCAATATAAGATGATATAAAAGCTGTATCTGTGACGTGTATGATAACTCTTGTGAATTCACAGGACTGAATCCAGATGAAGCCAGTCACAATTTAGTCCCTTTGAAATTAATTACATTAGTTATAACCAACTTGCCCTACTCATTTCAGCTGGGATAAAGCATGGCTAACTTTAGGCTGGAACCAACCTACAGTCTATTTCACCCAATTCTGTCTTGAAACCAGTGACATTCTTTACTGAACTGTTCTGTAGGAGATAACTGCTAAATTGAAAGCACTGGCAGACTGCTACTACTCTGCAATCTAGATGCATTAATATGTGGCCAGTTTTTAGCTATTTGCCCTGCAGCCTTATTCAGCCTGGACACTTCCCTCCCTTACCCTATTATTATAATCAGCAACGGGAGAAGCGTAAATGCAAAAAAGCTTTCCATCATCAGTTACAAGATCCTTGATTGTTTTCAGTCTTTTTTTCTTTTCTTTTTTTACTTAAATGCAAGGTATGGCACATAGCCCTGGCTTTATGAAATTATCACTGCTGCAGCCCTGACTCAGAAAAACTATGAGGCAACTAAAATGTTTTTAGAACAATGCAAATGAAAGTTACCCTTTTTGTTGAAGGAATTCTAAGGCAATCTTCTTCCACATTAAAGCCACATACCAATCCCACTTCCGTAACAAAATCAAGATATTCTCTGTACTGGGTCTTCTTACTTTGCCTTCTGTTGTACTTTCCATGGAAATCAAAGAAGCAGCAAGGCAATAAAAAATAGCGACATGAAAAGGAAGACCTGCAGCAGGGCGAGAGGGTGGAGCATTATGTGCTGAATCAATTGGAAAAAAAGGAATTTATAAATGTTTATGTGAAACTATAAAGTGTTGCATATCCTGGATTTAACACAAGTGACAAAGGGTTTCTCAAAATCTGATTGAAACCAAATTATTTTTACCTTCAGTCCTTAGCCAGGTTGCTGTTATATCCAAAGCCTTAGAGGTGGTGAATGAAACAAGCAAGTTAGAAATGACTTATTAACTAAAGAGTTTCAATTTTCAAATTCATGAAGCAACTATGTCCTGCCACCTCCATGGATAAAACAAACTGCACAACCAAACCAAGTGATAGTCCTGCTACTGCTACTTTACAGCTCAAAGTATCTTTGTGGGGATATTGACCCATGGAGAGAGAGTCAAGGTAGTCCACTTGGCTTCCAGTTGAAAGGACTCCATTTACATGCCAGCCTTCAGATTTATTCCAGCAAGCTCCATGGTTTCCTCCCCCGGCTATACCCTTTCCTTGTAGTTTGTTCCACGGGATCTCTCTATTGGTTTGCCCATTCTGCCAGGACAGACACAGGAAGCTGATTTATACAAGATCAGACTATTTGCCCATCTCTAGCCCAGTATTGTGGCAGTAGTCTCTCCAGAGTCTCAGGCAGAGGGTCTTGTTCATACCTGATCCTTTTAGCTGGAGATGCCAGGGACTGATCTGAGATCTTCTGTCTGCAAAGTTTGTTACTAAACTATTGAGTACCTAACCAACAGACTTCTCCAAAACAAAAAATTAATTCAGTAAAGAAAAAGACTAATGCTTCCTAGTTCTGCAGGGCTGGGTTTAAAATAGTAGCCTACTAATGCTTTTGGGGGAGGCCTGGCGAACACCTGGGGTCCTCAGAGAGTATAACACCTCATTTCAGAGCCTGCAAGCAAAGATCTCATAGCCTTAGAACATTTGCATGCCTCAAATGACAGCAGGAAACAAGTGTAATTAAGAGCTGTAACATGCAAAACAGCTATGCAGAGACTGCTGTAAATAGCTACCAGTTGGTAGCTTTTCCCAGCAACGACAGAGAATCGCAAGACTTTCACCACAAACTTAAAAAAAAAAACATCTGAAGTGTATGAAGTAGATGCAGAAGTCAGTATGCTATACTGGTTAGCATCAGACTAGAATTTAGGAGACATAGGTGAAAACCTCAGGTCAGCTATAAATGGCAATGGGTGACCTTGAGGCTGTCATGCTCATTCTAATCTACCTCACAGGGTTGCTCTGAGCATAGAGGGTGGGGTGAGGTGGAGACAACTCTGTCTACCACCCTAAGCTCCTTGGAGAAAGTGATGGAGAAAAAAGCAATCCATTCCTGCAAGAAAGCTCTGCATGTGAGAACCCTCCAGCATGAGTCGTGCCACCTCAGGGCATTATTTTTTAACCTGGCTTCCACTTGGTAACCATTGTGTGGTCTAAACCTCTCAGTGCTACAGGTAAACAGGTTAATAAAAGCTATTGGTATTCGTTTATAATATTGGTATTAGAATATTTTTGTACTTCTGCTTATAAGAAGAAATATCAATAATGGCATCCTAGAGAAGCAATCTGAAGGTAAAAGTTCACACCTACAGTGCCAGGAAGAATAGATTAACTGGAAAATCTAGGAAGCAAATCTGTTGCTTTTTGTAGAAATTTAGCCATGTTTCTTACTATAATTTTCGAAGTTTATCTGGTATAGGAGATCTTGTACATGAATCCTTAAATGCCCTATTTACACATCAAAATGGGTATCTTCCCAGTCATTGATGGATAAAGAAAATAGTATACTTTTTTTTCTTCAATACGTTTGCGCCCTAGTGGCTGTATCCCACTCACTGGCAGATTCATGCCAATTCTCTCTTCATGGTCCTTTCAGTTTGCTTCTCCCCCACCCTTTGCGGGGCTCCCCCTTTCCCACACTTTCCCGCTCCCACACCCACCCACTCCCCCATTAGGCATGCTCTCATAACATTTGGTGAAAAGCTAATATGGAGAAAACGCATTCAAGGCCACTGAAGCAAACCCAGCCCTATCTAGTAGAGTATGCTAACTCTTTTCTCCGGATTGTGTTTTAATAAGCCAAAACTTTCCTTGGCTTCTCAGGCATTTTGTTTCTCAGAGCTCATTTCAGCAAACTCTTACTGTTTTGACTGAGGCATCCCACTAACAGCATTCCTTAAATACAGATCCTGTCCCCTGCTATTACTTGTATTTCTTTTGTAAGTAACTGACTTTTATACTATCTTTGTTTGGTCAGTTTATAATTGTTTAATGTGCAATGATAGAAGGGCAGATCATAAATAAATTAATAATTCCATATTAGTTCTTCATTCTAAAATCAGAGATGTGCCCATTTCCAGAAGTACTGCAGTTTGGTACCTGGCTGCAATTACAGGTATCCATGGTGTCAGTTCATCAGAATGATTTCCAATCAACCAGTCAACATCTGGATACAAATTGTTTGGACTAACTGCATTTTTCTGAAAGGAAGCAAGACAACTGCTTACACACTAAGCCATGATTTTGCTTTACTGTTGAAATCTATTATAATCCAAATTTGATTATTTCTCTAAAACAGTGTCATGCATTTTTACTCATACATTGCCATTTATCACGTGTTGCATGTATGTCAGCAATCACAGTATTCAGATCATGAATGGGATCTTGGGGGGTAACTCAAAAGACCCTGCAATAGCTGAGTGATGGTTCCTTTAAAAATAATACTTTCCCTGCATATACCCCATAGAGAGAGTGCCGTGGTCAAGTCTAGCAACTGCCACTTTCCAAAAAATGAACACCCATTTGGTTTTTAACCTTTCTATTCTGTAGAAAAGGGCAACCACTTATCAAGGGACTGGATTAACTCCCCTATAAGGAAAGGGTACAATTTTAGGAACATTTTAGGATGCTTCCAGAGGAGACTTTTTAACTTCATCGCCCTGCCTCATTCATGGAAATTTACAGGGGATCTAGATAACTACTTCTACTCGTAACTCCTGTGTTTTCCTACTGCCTGTCCCATCTTTCTCCTTATCACAGAAGGAGTGGCGTACCAGAAGGCGCCATCCTATCCCCTATGCTGTTTAACATCTACATGAAACCGCTGGGAGAGATCATCCGGAGGCATGGGAAGGGGTGCTATCAGTATGCTGATGACACCCAAATATATTTCTCTATGCCTTTGAAAACAGCGTCAGCTAAGGATAGTGTGTTTCCTGCGAATGAATGCTTGGAGGCGGTAATGGGATGGATGAGGAAAAACAAACTGAAGCTGAATCCAGACAAGACAGAGGTGCTTACTGTAAAAGGCCCTAACGTGGGTTTGGAGGTCTGTCAACCAGTTCTGGATGGGGTTACACTCCCCCTGAAAAGCTGTGTTTGCTGCTTGGGGGTGCTCCTGGATCCGTCACTCCATATGACAGCCCAGATATATGCGACGGCCAGGCGTGCCTACTATCAGCTCGGCTGATACATCAGCTGCGCCCCTTCTTAGAGTTGGAAGACCTAAAGACAGTAGTGCACACGCTGGTAACTTCGAGGTTCGACTACTGCAATGCACTGTACAAAGGGCTACCTCTGTGCCTAGTCTGGAAACTTCAACTAGTTCAAAATATGGCAGCCAGGTCGGTCACCGGTACACCTAGGGGTGACCATATTACACCAGCTTTAAAATCACTCCACTGGCTGCCAATTACTTTCCGGGTGAAGTACAAAATGTTGGTCATTACCTTTAAAGCTCTACATAGTTTGGGTCCAGGTTACCTGCGGGATTGCCTTCTCCCATACAATCTGCCCCACACACTCAGGTCCTCTGGGAAGAACTTACTACAGTCAGCCAAAACTAGGCTGACAACCATTACCCGGAGGACCTTCTCTTCTGCCACTCCCAGACTGTGGGATGGCCTGCCAGAAGAGATCCGCCAACTTAACAGTCTTTCAGAATTTAAGAAAGCTATAAAGACTGATCTCTTCCGGCAGGCCTACCCAGTCGAATTTTAAGAGTTTTACTGGTATTTTAATAATGCATTGTTTTTTATATGTTTTAATCAGTTTTATGTATTTTATATCATTTGCTTTTAATGTTGTTCCCCGCCTCGATCCAGAGGGAGAGGCGGGTAAGAAATACATTTATTATTATTATTATTTTTATTATTAATTATTATTATATTATTATTATTATTATTATTATTATTACTATGAGTCATGAGGGCTATATACTTTCCATGGCTTTCCATGGGCATGTCATTGACCATTGTGGTAAAAAGGATCTTGAAGAGGTAGAGGCATTTAATCTGATTTAGCAGTGCTCTTTTTATGTTCTTATTGCTTTTAGGCTATGTTTATTTTCACATTTTAAATAATTCAAATCTATTTAAATTATTAAAAAAAAAGTAAGTTGAAAACCCAAAGGGATATTTTTCCCTCTGAAGAAATTAAATTACAGCACAAGCTTTTGTACTGAATCATTAAGATTTTAAAAAAACCAAAAAACCTTTTGAGCATTCCAGTTTGAAATCCATGTTTGTCTTTTATATCCACCACTCCTACTTTAATCTGGAAGGCAGCTCACGTCTTTGTGTCTATTCTTTACGCAAGTAATTTTCTTTAAAAAAAAAAGTATGATGATGAAATTGAGGCTCTTTTAACCATAGCATCCAATTAGTGTAGGAGTGCTTTATATGGAACTTCACATTTCCTTGTGTAATTTATACAAACATCATTGCTGTCCAACTTGCTTTCAAGCTTATTTATATTCATTAAACAAAAAAACTACAGTTTACAAAACAACATTAAGGCTCTGCAGTTTTCAACCAAGCACCAAAAAGCAGGGAAATTGGGACTTAAGGCTCAATTTTCCACAACCCCACAGTCACCTCTGCGTATCATATTCTCCATCCTGTCCTCATGGTATATCTACTTTGAGCAAATGAGAATATCACTTGCACTTTCTGCCTCCATAGGGAGGCTGTGGTGTTAAGGCTTGTGAGCCTTAATTCCCAATTTCCCTGCTTTTTGGTGCTTGGTTGAAAACTGCAGAGCCTGTATATTGTTTTGTAAACCAAAGGTTTTTTGTTTAATGAATTTCATGGCTTTGTGTAACGGATGACTGGATATTATACAGTTGACAAGCAAGCCACAATCAGCCAGGATGTTATACCATGTTGACATCCAATATAAAATCAAAGCTAGTGATGTGTTGCACCCATTTTCAAATTAATACATGAGCCCCAGAAGTTATGCTCTCTGACTTGTAACCATCAGTCTAATTTGAAATTTTCAACAGCCAGTGTCCAGAGATAAAAGCTTTTTATGACTGCCTCACGAAAAGGAAGCATTTCATGTTTGTGTGGATATTTGGAGACAACTTGAAAAATTGTTCTACTGGAATTAAAAATCCCTGATTAATTCTGGAAGCACATAAAATGATACAGGAAAATATCCTATATTAGAATAAGTTATAGTTTACTATGTTAATCATTACAGCTCATTTTATGTTATATGCATAAAACTGCTCTTCTGCCTGAGGGGCACACTCCAAGTTCCCTCTCCATTGATATTAAAGGTAAAAAACTTCTTGCATTCTATTTATTACAATCTTCCCCCAGCAAAATCCAACAAAACCACAACTGGATGGCACTTTATCAAATAAACTATTAACATGATCCGGCCATTATGGAAACCCTATGAAGGGTTAAACTCAGGCTAACTCAGCAAGGCTGCGGTTTTGCCAGTTCTGCCCCATTACAACCACTTCACTTGCTGTTAATCAATTTGAGATTTTTGACATAAAGCAAGATCAAAATATAAACCAACGTGCAGGCTTGGATCCAGACTTCAGTCTTGCCGGCAGAAGCAGGGAGGTCTGACTTCTACAGATTCCCTCTTCCCCTGCAGTCAGTCCCTTGCACCCTCTGAAAATCTGCTCTGGAGGTTTAGGATGCCCTCCAGGCACAGGATGGCAGGTAGCACTGGAGGAAATAGGAATCAACTGTCACGGTCTCCTCACCTTCTGGCAGTGGGATCTCTCCGCCGGATCAAAGCCTTCTGTGGACAGAAAGAACTCTGCTGTTCACAGAAGGCAAAGTTTGGATCTAACCTCCAGCTTTAGGGATGTAACTTCTAGCTTTAACAAAGCCAGTACTGGACAAAAGAAAATTGCTTTTAATCTTGCTGAAAGTATTAACAATTTCAATCTAATCTTATGCATCAATAGTCAAATACTGCATTTTTATTTGCCTTGTATACAGATAGTTATTATTTTGAGTTAAAATTGTTTCAAGGACTGTGTTTGTAAAAATCAGGTCTGAGCAAAAAACAGTTGGTAAAGACACCATTCAGAAAACACACATTCTAACATACCTCCAAGGATGTCTGTGGGCCATACATGTCCCATATTTTTCTTTTCCTGACATCAATCCCTTTGCCTGGATGCTGAAAGATTTCATGTATGAATTAGTAAATGATATTCATATACCTTGCATTTCTCCTCCCAAAAGCAATACAAACAATTGACAGAATACCACCATACCTGTGAACTCACATGGAGCACAAACAATGCTCAATTATGAAGGTGGGAGGTGATGGCAGGACTCATGCCAGCGTGTAAAATACTATCATTTCTACCTAGAAGTCTCCACCTCTCATCCCAACATACATGCTGGTTATGCTTAACAGGTGGTAAATATTTATAAATGGGAACAACAACATCCTTGCTTCTATTCAGAGTCCCTACCAGCCAGCCAAGTCTTCTTCTGAGATAATATAAACTGTTTGTAAGCTGGCTTGTAAGATCACAATATACAAAAATATACTTTTAAAAATAAACAGATTGAAGCACACATCCATCAGCTAGAAGACTAAGGACAACTGGGATTTGTACCCCTCTAGCCCAGGAGGAATACCATCCTAACCCTAGCCGTTGTCCAATTAAGAAGAAGCTGAATGGAACTTTCTTCCCCTTCTTTGGGAGAAAGAATACTCTGTTCCAACTGCCAGTTTCCCTGGGACTGCATAAATGAGGGAAAGAACACATTGGCCAGGCAGGAAGAAATGGGGAGAGAAGAAAGCAGAGAGGAATAGGATTTGCAGGCACAGCAACGCAGTGGGATCCCATTTTGTTTAACAGAGTGGAAGTCTGCGGAAAATTGATGCAGTTTGGTTTTTGTCTCTCATTGCAAGTTATTTACCCCTTCGTTGCTTAATATATGCACTAGGAGACCATTTCCACATCCAAGATCCACAAAAGACTGTTTCTTAGATAATCCTCTCTCAACTCTTTCATCTTCCCAAAGGATCTAAGAGAAGACAAAACCAAAATTTTAGAAACAGTAGAAAACAAATCAGTGGAAAGTGAGAAAAGGCATCAATATTGCTTTACCGAGAACTACAGTTTGCAATTGGGGCATTTGGCCACATTCTACTTTGACATGAGCTGCTCACATATTGCTTGTGTGAAGGGGAAAGCATGAAGAAACGAGCTCTGTCCCCATGCAGCTCTTCCAGGCCCTGCACATAGATTAGTATGGAAATCTGAGGCAGGGAAACCTTTGCAGACATGGAGGCTACCCTGGATCCTTGAACCCTGCACAATCAGAATTCCAGGATCCAGGGAAGCCTCACGGCATAGATGTCTACACACAAAGGCACATGAAGGATGCTAAGATAAGGAAATGTCCATCTGTATATTTCTGACAGGCTTTGCCAGCTGACCAAGGCTGAATTACGAGGACGACCGTAAATCTTGTGCAGATAAACCTGACAATAAAACCATCAAGGCCAGGGGAGGAGGGAGGGCAAGGCAAAACAAAGCTATATGTAGGCTTGGGAGTTTACCGGTTCCATGAAGCAAATTCACTGAGGCAGAGAAGAGAGTCCCAGAGCCAGGGCAGAATTTATTTAACCCGAAGAACGCAAAAGCTTTGTGAATATTTTTTGTTTATATGTGACAGAAGTGTCTCAGAAAAGTGAGTCTTAGAAAATTCCAGTGGGGGGGGCTGTGTGATGATGTCATCAATATGGCTGCCACGCTATTATGTAGTTGCCACATTTAAATATGCATAACTTCTCATCCATTTATGCTACAGAGATGATTTTTTTTCTGAAATGTTTCAAATTTAATGACAAATGCTTTTTGTAATTACACATTTTTGTTAACTACATTAGTTTTTGAGATAATTTCATTTGAACGTATAAAATCAGTGTTCACATTGGTTATGTGTAACGTTTAACCATAATTTACTCAAAAACTATATGACTTTCGAAAGAATCCTCAAGAACAAAAAAGTTGCAGTTTTTAATGAGGATTAAGAAAATGTATAACAACATGGGGTTCACCCCAACGCTTAGGGAATTATGAGTGATATCTCATTCTACATCCATTTTCTCAGGATTGTATGATTTTACAGTTTATCATACAGGGCTTTCATTTTAAAAGTATCCACCCTAAATATCTCCCGATCTGATGCACAGATCATTTTGAACATGTTCAACTGTGAATTTTACAGTTGAACATGTTCAAATGTTCTTTACAAAATTTCAAACAGGACGAGTATGATGATATATAAAAAAAGACGATTTATTAGGTTGAATTGTTTTTAACAATTTTTTTAAAATCTTCAGCAAAAATTTACAGTTTACAAAATAAAAACTATGTTCTGTGAGAAGGGTTAACAAATAAATTTCATTGGATGCCTTCTTCACTTTCATTGGAACTGCTATCATCACTGTCAAAATCACTTTCCTCGTCTTCTTTTTCACTGTCCTCTTCTGTGGCCGTTTCAAGATTTTCTGGGAGTGTTGGACCATCGTACCATTTTATGTGGTACCTGCCATTTTCCAAGTGCCAGCTGTGTTCAGTAGGATCAAGCCCATCGTCAGGTTTTCTACAATCTGCTCATTTCCACAGCCATGACACTGAATTGCTTCTTTTAATCTTTTGGATCAATGCAGGTTTAGATGGAGGCAGTAGCGCCGATCATATCCTCCTGCAGTAGAGCAGGAATAAACTGAACCAGGCCATCCCCGACGCTGGTTCTCATCTCTGTGATTCGAGATGCTTTTCACTCTCTGCCCTTCTCCAAGCCAATGATTGTGATCTCGCAGAGGGGGTTGGAGACATGTCTCTATTCTCCCCTTCAGTGGTGGACATCACCTGTCGCTGTGCTGTTTGCACCAAACTTGGAATAGGAGAAAGCAGTAGAAGAGGTACTGTTGGTACTGTAATAGGCACCGTAACCTCTCGATCTCAAGAGTCATGAATCGCTTCAGCACTGACTGAGGGCACACTTGACCTGTCGACCTTGAGTGTTAATGGGCCCAGAGTCGGCAACCCGCTCCCAGGAGATCTAGCGACGACTAACATTTTGCCACTGACAGGTTCCGTAGCCTTTTTATGCACCTTCTTTTTCTTAGGCTCTTCACGCTAGAGTGTGCGCACTGAGACGGTGGGGGAGGGGTTCCCGCCGAAAACATTTTTTTCCCACAGCTAAAGAATTTTCCCGAAATGGGCTCAGCGCAGAGTCCATATGTGTGATGCACAGAGACCATGAAGAAGACCTATAAAATACCCTCTCTCATGAGGGGGCCACCGCTCGATTCCTTATTTGCTTTGCTTTAGGACATTCCAAACAAAGTTCTGCACATATACAAAACCCACTGTGTGTAGATATTTTTCTTCTTGTCTGTGTAATGAAATTAAGCACTTCCATTTTATACAGAAATAGTCATGGTAATTAGTCTTTTAAGACCCAAAGCTAATCCATCATTATATCAGTCATCTCTTGGATCAGAAGGCAATACCTGGCTGAGACTATTACTCTATATTTCACAGAATTAGGCTCAAAATGTGCATTTTAAGTTAAGTTCTGATTAGTATTAAGCTTTCATTTTTGGCAAAATTTAATTTTATCTTTGTAAGAGATTGACAAGGGATTTTTTTTATGTAGCATTATTTATTTATTTTTGCAAACAATTCTTTTGTATAGGAACTCAGAAAGACTGTATTTTTTCTCCTAGTGGAACTCCACTCAATTTTCCCATAGCACAAATAGAGGCAATACATGCATTCAGTTTGCAATGTCTTCCAATCAATTCGTAGAAACCATTCTTGTGAAAAACATTTGTCAAAAACTGAATAAAAGTTGTTATTTGCAGCAAAGAAATATAAATCACTTAAATACTAGGTATCTTTGAAAAGATGCTATAATTCAGACTTGCAGAAAGTACTGAGTGGCTAGTTGCCCATCTTCTGCTCTGCCCATCAATTCTGCTGAGAGTGAGCGCTGTCTTTCCCCATATTGAGGCACTATAGAGAAATACCAGGGAAACACAGAAGGAGACGATGGCTTCTATCGACAGCGGTCACTATCTCTTACCCATCACGGCATTGCCAGGGTGTCCAGGGCCCTTCCAAACATTAGGCTTGGTGAGATTGGCTATGCTGGAACAGGTGCAAGCAGCGGCAGCAGCACAAATTAACAGCAGTGCTAGCCAGCATACAATCAATGCTTGTATTGTGATGGGATTCATCTGGAAGACCAAGAGTGGTGGTGGTGGTGGTGGTGGTAAAGAGAACGCTGGGAGAAAAAGCAGGCCAGCCAGCACTAGATAGAAAAAGGGGGAAAGGAGATAGGTGGGGAGGAGGAGGTGAAGAGAAAGGGAGATGAACAAAGATCCAGACAGAGAAAGAGGTAAGACAGGAGGAAGGAACAGCATTTTACATGCCAACCTCCACTTCTCAATACACCTATCAGGATCTACTTAATTTATTGGGGATGGAAGAGACCTACCCTTCTCCTTACATTGCCCCATGAAGAGCAAGCTCCAAAAAGGCTTCAATGGACAACTGCCCAAGGCTGGAGGAGTCAGCATTTTGCAAGGAAATGTACCAGGAAGAAACACCGGAGAAGGATTGAGCAGCTCTTGGCAGTTTCTCTTCGTGCATTTGGCAGAGACAAACTGTGGATTATTTACCTGCTTGATGTCAGTCCATGCCATAGGTGAAGGTGGAGATAATTCTCCTAACCAATGAGCTATTCCCCAGTTGTTTCATGTTCTGTTTGGAGACAACCAGTGTTGCAACAAGGAGAGTATTTCTTGTTAAACTTTTGAATTAAAGCCTATTTCTAGCTGCTGTCTCTCTGATGGAGTCAATGGTCCAAGGAGGTTTTGATGTGCCTTTGCCACAAGACCCACTCACAATCCTCAATCACTTAGTAAAAAACATTTTTTTACAGGTAGATACATTTTACAGGTATTCTGTAAGTTGGTTTCTAACCACTACTTACCAACAGATATGCTGCTATAGCAACATCCTCATATACAAACTTTTCAGGATCTGTTACTTCAGGCCAAACCTGCAGATAAAAAGCAAAGGCAAGCAATTAATTACAAATATACAAACTACACGCTAATCCAATTATTCAGTACCTGTCCCAAGGTCAATTCAAATGTTACTGCAGTAGTGTGTGCTATTGGCAAATATCAATCCTATGGTGTGCAAGTATGTACCATAAAACCCTTCCTTCCCACACGACTAGGCAGATTCAAACATCACTATTTCAGCACAGACCCCAAACACGAAGAAGGGATTTTTGGCCATGGTGTTGGTTAACATGCTTGGTTAACATTGACCTGTAATCTTGACAGTCACTGAAGGGGATAAATGAGGCAGCCACCTACTTTCTGAAAATACTTTTTCTGACATGTAGAGTAGTATATCTCAATTGCTTGTATATCATACAGTAGTGTAATGAAAGAAACAGAAAATTGTATTAATTAGAAATTTGCAAATTAACATCAAATTACAGCACATACTCTCCATTAGTATATGTTGTCCTTTGATTATTGCCCAACAAGCTCTATAATTGAAAATCTCACTAAACTTTTACAAATAACACTCAAGTGAAATGGTCCTACTTACTACCAAAAAAAAGAAAGAAAAAGAAACAGGGAAAACCATCTACTACAGAGATGCAGAAGAGATCACAATGCACCTCCCATATCAAAACTCACATTGTTGCACTTTTAGCCCCCTGAAGTAAATGTAAGAACACCGAATGTCTATCTAGTCCTGTACTCTGCTCCCCCAGTGACTGACCAGATGTCCATGGGAAGCCCACCAGCAGGACATGAATACAATAGCAACTTTCTGCTCAAGTTCCCCTGAAACTGGTGCCAGAGGCACACTGCCTCCAATACCGAAAGTAATATATATATATATATATATATATAGCCATTAGGACTAGCAGCCATTTCTCTGCAATGGGTGGCCCCAGGTTTTAGTATTATGACAGAGGGAGAAAAATGATCTATCCACTTCCTCCATATCTTACAAACCATAAAGAGTTGATATTTTTTTTTAGGAAAGTGAATCAGAAAGTAATATGATGCTTTTTATTAGTAGCTAGGACTTCTTTCTCGTCAGCTGTATCATCAGAAACATATACTGTACTTTGTTTAAATTTGATATAAAATAAGAAAACGAAGAAATCTCCAGTCCTCATTTTCAGATAAGCTGTTTTGCTGGGATCTGGTCTGCAACATTTTGATGCCGAAAACTGGCAAGAATATACTGTAATCTAAAGTCAGGAGCAGAATGGCTGAGGCCTTTGAGAAACCCAGAAATGCTAATGGGCTACAATTAGAACACGGACAAGTAAATATGCAAAAAAAAAACACAATGTGAATTGGAAAAAAATCCTGTTGCAGATATATACTTTCTTGAAGTAAGTTTACATCAACTCACAGCACAAGAAGACATTCTAGATGAGCTTGATAGGGGCATTGGTTATAATAACTGAGATGGATGATTTAAAGAGGAGGCGGCAGCACAGAATTATAAGAATCATCACATGGAAGTCTTATGCAACAACAGCAACTTCTGAAAAAGCAGAAAGTTACTCCTCATGTTCTTCAGGAATAAGAGAAGCCCCTCAACCCGATAGACAAAATCCCAAAATTGATGTTTGAGGGATTATAAGGAGATACCAAAAAAAGCTACTAGCAAGGATTTTGGAGCCAATTTGAAACCTCCATTTATCAGAACACTGGTCTAACAAAGGTAGATAAATTTATATACCTAAAATCTTATCTGGGTTGGGTCAGCGGCCAATGTAGTGGTAGGGCTCCCAATATCAGAAGCAAATTATGAGGCAGCACTGAAGATTTTGAAGGACAGATTTGAGAGGAAGTCTTAGTTATCAATCCCCACATAAACAAACTTTTAAGCCTGAACACAGTTAAAAGATAAACTGACATCACCACGCTACAGCAGTTGTATGATGAATGTGAAGTTCAGATACACAGTCTGAAAGCTATGTGAATTGTATCAGATACCTACGGAACTCTTTTGTATCCAATATTGATGAAGATGATCCCTGAAGATATAGCACTAGAATGCACCCATAATTAGGATGCCACTGATGAATGGATGGTACCAGACTCCATGAGATTCCTCCAAAGGGAGACTAAGAGCTGAGAACGAAATTCAATCATGGTTAAAAGTGGAGTTACAGCCAAAGATGGTGATAGTTCATTGAAAGGCAAACTAAATTAATCCTGCCCTTGAGGTCTTCACTATTAAAATTATACCCAAAATACTATATGAGGCAGAAATCTGGGGAGAAGTAGCTAAGCATGTTGGAAGTCCAGCAAAATAAATGTATGAGGCAGATAATGGGGCTTCCCCCTGGGACCCCATTGGCCCATCTTAGAGCTGAACTAGGTTTTCCATCAATAGCAGAGAGAAATGATTTATCTTATCTCAGATATTAGTGCAGATTAAATGGAATGGAGGACCATTACCAAGCATTGTTGGTTTGAGCAATTAAGGTCTGGTGGCTGGACTCAGCCTCAGACCACATGCACTTAAGAACTGGATTTGTCACGATGCTAGTAAGGATAGGGCAGTTATTGTTGATGCATGATTTTCTACTTGATACCCCCAACTTAAGGTCAATCATGCAAGATCCCAATACTTTGAAGTATTGGCCTTTGCACAACTTCAAAGGGCTTTTACAGAATTTAGGTTCCAGGTGATGCCCTAGGCATATCGTGATGGGAGATATTTAGGAATGTAAATTTGGTTGTAATCAGATTGGAGATATAATTCATTACTTGCACTTCTTTCCTTTGAATGTGGATCCTAGAGGTAATTTTTTGTCGTCTGTTATCCAGTTGTATTCGGATTGAACACCTCAGGAAGTAATAATAGAATTCCTAGCTGATAACCATCAACTGATCACATACTTGTTAGCCCAATTTGCTTGGGCAACTAAGAAGCTGCGGTCTCGCCACATAAAGCAAATTATAAAGAAGTCAATCTGTAAACACCTTGAAAACAATGCAGTGATTACTAGAAGCCAGCATGGATTCGTCAACAACAAATCCTGTCAGACTAATCTGATCTCATTTTTTGATTGGGTAACCTCCCTTGTGGACTGTGGGAATGCTGTGAACGTAATATATCTTGACTTCAGCAAAGCTTTTGACAAAATGCTCCATAACATTCTGATTAGCAAACTAGCTAAAAGTGGGCTAGATAAAACAATTATTAGGTGGATCCATAGTTGGCTACAGAATCGGACTCAAAAGAGTGCTTATCAATGGTACCTTCTCAAACTGTTTAGAGGTAACGAGCGGGTTACCGCAGGGCTCAAGTCCTGGGCCCAGTGCTCTTCAACATTTTTATTAATGATTTGGATGAGGAGGTGCAGGGAATGCTCATCAAATTTGCAGATGACACAAAATTGGGTGGGATAGCTAATACCCTGGAAGACAGAAACAAAAGTCAAAGTGATCTTGATAGGCTGGAGAGCTGGGCTGAAAACAACAGAATGAAATTTAATAGGGATAAATGCCAAGTTCTACACCTAGGAAAAAGAAACCAAATGAACAGATGGGGGATACTTGGCTCAGCAGTACTACAGGTGAAAAGGATCTTGGAATTGTTATAGATCACAAGCGGAACATGAGCCAACAGTGTGAAGTGGCTGCAAAAAAAGCAAATGCTATTTTGGGCTGCATTAATAGAAGTATAGCTTCCAAATCGCGAGAGGTACTGGTTCCCCTCTATTTGGAACTGGTTCGGCCTCATCTTGAGTATTGCATCCAGTTCTGGACACCACACTTCAAGAAGGATGCAGACAAGCTGGAGGGGGTTCAGAGGAGAGCAACGAGGATGATCGGGGGTCTGGAAGCAAAGCTCTATGAGGAGAGATTGAAAGAAATGGGCATTTTTAGCCTGGAGAAAAGAAGACTGAGGGGAGACATGATAGCATTCTTCAAGTACTTGAAAGGTTGTCACACAGAGGAAGATCAGGATCTCTTCTCGATCAACCCAGAGTGCGGGACATGGAATAATGGGCTCAAGTTACAGGAAGCCAGATTCCAGCTGGACATCAGGAAAAACTTCCTGACTGTTAGAGCAGTACGACAATGGAACTAATTACAAAGGGAGGTCATGGGCTCTCCCACACTAGAGGTCTTCAAGATGCAGCTGGACAACCATCTGACAGGGATGCTTTAAGGTGGACTCCTGCATTGAGCAGGGGGTTGGACTCGACCACCTCATAGGCCCCTCCCAATTCTCTGCTATGATTCTATGAAATCTTATCTTGTTAGATTTGAGTGGTCAACCTTCTCAGCGGATGGCAAACATGGTCTGTTTTTACCAGCTTGTTGCATATTTAATATTTTTATTGAAATTAAAGTTTTGTATTGGGAAAGGTCTCTCTTTAGCATTTTTAAACATTGTAAAGACATATGCCTACATACAACAAAGTTTATATGTATGTTTGAATGTCTTCAGTAACCCCACGTGAGACATGCCCAAGGCTACACAGCACAGTGCAAACTTTACTAGATGGGAGCAATCAAAGAACCTTTATCTTTTATATGAGAGGACATCTCAAAGGCACAGAAATTCCCTGTGGTCAAAGAGGAGACACTGACCATTCATACTTTTGGGACATAGACCCCACAAACTGCAGAGAGAAAGAAGGTCAAAATCATGCTCCTAGATCTTTGGGACAAGAAAAGGGACACTGAGATCGAGGGACTGGAAACACCACAAGTAAAGATTCCATGAGATAATGAGCAGCAACAATTGGAAACAAGAAGTCTCCAACTTTCTGAGGTCACAGAAAGCTAACAGCAAAAATGAGCTATTCTGATTAGAGGAGATTATTACTGGACGATGGCATTAGGCTGAGTGTAGCATTTGGGAGATGAACTGGCAGCACCTGGGGCTATTTTTGGATCGACTGTACATGGTCCAATAGCAATCTTTAGTTAACAACCAGTGTTGATAACACTGAAATTCCGAAAACCGTAAATGAGAACCCCCTCATTTCAGAACTGTTGCAAATGTTCTGGGAATTAGAATTCATTGCCATAGTGGAAGAAACGGGGGGGGAGAGATGTGAAGAAGAGACACTACATTTGGGGGTTCTCCTAGAACCATCTCTGTCACTTGAGGCTCAGGTGGCCTTGGTGGCACGGAGTGCCTTCTACCAACTTCGGCTAGTGGCCCAGCTACGTCCCTATCTGGACAGGGATAACCTGGCTTCAGTTGTCTACACTCTGGTACCCTCCAAGTTAGATTACTGCAATGTGCTCTACGTGGGCTGCCTTTGAAGACGGTTCGGAAGCTGCAGCTTGTGCAGAATGCAGCGGCCAGATTGGTAACAGGGACCAGAAGGTTCGAACATATAAGACCGATTCTGGCCCGCTTGCATTGGCTGCCTGTAGTTTTCCGAGCCTGATTCAGGGTGCTGGTTTTAACCTATAAAGCCTTACACGGTTTGGGACCACAAAACCTGATGGAACGCCTTTCCCGACATGAACCTACCCATACACTACGCTTAATATCAAAGGTCCTCCTCCGGGTGCCTACTTCAAGGGAAGCTCGGAGGACAGCAACAAGGGAGAGGGCCTTCTCTGTGGTGGCCCCTCAATTATGGAATGATCTCCCTGATGAGGCCTGCCTGGCGCCAACACTGTTATCTTTTCGGCGCCAGGTCAAAACTTTTCTTTTCTCCCAGGCATTTTAACAGCTCAAGTTGAGGTTTTGATTGACAGTGTGGCCAGGCTTAACAGTTTTAAAGTGTTTTAATGTCAGATGTTTTATGTTTATGGTTTTAAATTTTGTATATTGTCTTTTTAGTGTTCAACCTTTTAATTTTTGTAAACCGCCCAGAGAGTTATGGGGCTGTATATAAATGTAATAAATAATAATAATAATAATACATGCATTTGAAATGTCATTGAAATAAAAGAAAAATATGAAATGAAGCTATCATGGAAACCATCCAGACCTGACTTGCCAGATAACTTCCTAATAGCCCAGACAAGTTTTAATCAACTAACTGGGATGCAGTGCTCAGTGAGCCTGTTGGCACATCAAAATAGCCCAACCTGAAAAAGCCCGTGTAGCAAAAATGCAGAGCGGGAGGAGCACTGAGGCAAAGATAGCCTCCACGCTCTTCTTGCTCTGCACAGGATGACCATCAGCCTCCGACAGGCCTCCTGATAGTATTGTGCCCTAAGTCAGTCTTGTGTAATATTAAACTGTCAGCACGGATTCTTGCCTACTTAGCAGGCAGACCTTCTTTTAAAAGGGCAACTAGCTGCAGAGTTGAATAAGGAATTAATGATGTGCTTGTGGCATGTAAACATATGAAGCCATTCTCTTTCAATATGTTAAGTTATGTATTAAAATACATTTTATTGCATCTGCAGCCACATTAAACATTGGCCCTGGCCAATGGTCTACAGACTTCTACTGTATACCCTTAAAAAAAAACCTACAGTATTCAAAACCTGGCTATCATTTCACACATATGGCAACTGCAAAGTATCCATCTCCTGAATCTGCACTAGTATATTGGACATAAGCAAGCTGCAGACACCCGTTCAATAAAACCTCAGGATGGATAAATACACTTTGGGGTGGATGAGGAAGACCGAGGGGGGGGGGGGGGAGTAAACACACTGGCTAAATAGACTAAGAAAATTCTTGAACGTGCATCCAAATTTAAGACTACTTCCACATAAATGTTAATTAAAAAACAAAAGTAAATGCGTAATCTGTTCAGCTGCTTACCTTTACAATATCCTTGTATTTTTCCTTTAGATCTTGATAAACTCTGCTGTATCTAGCCACCGAAATGAGGGAGAGGGTGCTCTTAAACTCTGGCTTCGTGGTCTCTGTGGACCATTTAGCCAGTTTAGAGAGCAGCTCCCTTCCAAGCCACAATGTTTTGGGATATAAAATTCCATCTGAAATATAGTTTTCTGGAGATGATGATAAAATTGACAGAGACCTTAAAAAAAATGAATCAGAGCAGTTCAATATTTTTTTAAATGCAACTCTGCCACAAACCAATCAAACATGGCTCTATTTGTATCTTACATTAGAAAGTATCACTAAACGGAAACTCTTTTTGTTCAGTGGCTCTTGCATATTTATGGCATGGCTGCGTGGATTTTAATTACACCAACTAAGGGCACAATCTGGCTGAGATCGTCGGCAGCCTCCAAACCTACTGAGATAGTCAGCAGCCTTCAAAATCCTCACCTCCGTGCGCCAGCTGACTTGCAATTTCCACTAGATGGGCAATTTCACCAGTCTAGAGGCAGGGCTTCCGAGTGAGAGGAAAGGAAGCTGGGCTACCCATAGGAAGCTGTGTCATGCACCTTTCCCAGCCGCCTCCCCTCCCCACCCTGGGGACCTTTTCCCAGCCTCTGCACTCTGTTCCTGAGCGGAGATGTAGCTGGCACAGAGAGAACTGCGACAGCTACAAGGGGAAGGGGAGCAGTTTTGGGTTCTGAGGTTGGATCCCAGGAATTGGACAATCCCATGTCCCTACAGACACTATCTAGGGGGCACAGGATTGCTCTCCACATCCCTCTTTCCAAGGAAGAGACAGAATACATTTAGTGTAACTTGAGTGCCTAACCCTATTTTAATCGAATCTGCAATCTTATCAGAAGATGGGATGACAGTTAGAGAAGAATAAAATGAGCTTGCCCCACTTATTTGTCTTAACAACAAAAGGTTTATAAAGAATTAGATCCCGCCCTTCCACTTGCAATCACAATGCTTGGGGCAGCTGATAACAATTTAAGAACATCCACACAAAAAGATAAAAATCAGTACCACTATAAAATCTTTAAAAACAGACAGAAGCAGCAGAAAAAGACAACTTTATTAAAACTACAGGTCAAAACACTTGCTGGAACAAAAACGTTCATTCAAACAAACTCCTGGGGAAGGGAAGAGAAGGTCCCCTCAGGCATCCCAAACAATCCTGCTTCCACCATTGTCGGGCTGCTGAGAAGCACCCACCCACCCAGTTCCAGCCCTTCTGTAGATCTTAAATGTGGGCAGGCTCATATAGAAGGAGACAGCCCTTTAGGTATCCTGGCTCCCAAAGATTTAGGGCTTTAATGGAAATAACTAGCAATACACAGAGGGAGCAATCCTATGTCCCCAAAACAGCATCGCGGGAGGGGGAAAATAGGATTGTTTGGTTTTGGGGCTCCCCCCCCCCCCCGGTGGTAGCAAGCGCAGTTCTGACTATATCTCCATGCTCAGAAACGGAGCACAGAGACAGGAAAAGTGGGTGTTCCCAGAGGTGGGAAGGAGAGAAGACTGGGACGTTTCCTATGGCTGCCCCAGCCTCCTTCTCTAAAATGCCACTGCTAGACAGGCAAAATCACCTCTCTCACAGAAATGAAGGGAGGCTGAGCGCAGTGGTGATGATGTTCTTAAGATTACACCCTAATTAAAGGATACAAGGTGGACACTAGTACACCTGTTATAACATGCTCCATGTGCTCCCGGGGTAAGTTCTAAACCTGGCTATTTTAAAAAAGAGAAGCTTAACAGAGCTGGATCATATAAACTGAAAAATCCAACAAATCTTAAAGAAATATTGGTATCAATATAGTTTAGTTAATCCATCTAATCTGGGGCAACAAGACCTGATCATCACAGGACAAAGACATAAAAAAGAGTGGGAAAATCTTCCCAGCACTCACCATTCATTGTCTTGTATGTGCAGAAGTCGAATTTGATAAACGTTGCACTTCTTGACCTCATATTTGCTTTCATGTGTTTGCTCCAATGGCAAAAAGGTTACAATCCCATTAAAGGCATCTGTAAATATTTACAAAAAGTGTAATTGTATTTCTTCAAGTTATCCTTGGAAAGGATATATATAACACTGAGTTCAGAGTATTTAGTATACATTATCTTATAATCCTTACAATAACGGCTGTCATTATTATTATTATTATTCCTCTATTGTAGGCGGAAGTTGAGGCTGAAATGAAGTGATTTGCTGAAGACCACTGAGTTAATTCATGGCAATACTAGGGGCCTCATGCTCGTAACCTAGTCTTAGTTACTACATGACACCAGTTCTATAGCCCTATTCAGGCATTAAGCCTGAATAAGTACAAGCAACAAGGATGGGACCATACAAGCCAGCCCCACTCCCAATGTCCCTAACTGCCCATGTGTTGACAGGGATGCCTGGAGCAGGCTTCTAATGACATTTGTTTGAGCATGAGTAGAAGCCTCCATGTGCCTGGGAACCCTGCTTTATAAAGTTCCCATCGTGCAAAATCTTCTACTGGGGTTCAAGCAAATGTGATTTGAAGTCCACTCCAGACATCCCCACTCAACATGGGGGAGGTCGAGAACTGAGAGGTGGGGCCAGCACAAGTGAGGAAAAAAGGGGTGGCCTGTGTCCTCCCATTCCTTTTACTCATGTTGCTTGTATGTTACTCAGGCATTAGGTGAATTCTCTGAACTCTCATCCATGTTGGCAAGCAACTGCATCCTGTCAAAGCCTGCAAGTCCCTCTAATGTCGATGCTTAAAGTGCAGTTTAAAGGAGCATAAGGAATAGAGGGCTTGGCAGGATTCTCTTATCTAGGGAACGGAGGAAGAAGCTCCAGGTTGTCCTTTGATTCTAAGGATTACTTGCCAAAGAAAATAATAAAAGCAAAATGATACTTAGATTTGAAGTATATAAACCGATTGTATACATTTAGACTGATCACATCTGCTGCTTAAGTGCAGGCAGAAAAAAAATGTGTGGTACTTAAGTATATATCCACCAGCAAGGGAAAAAAGCCTTAGGTAACTTACATAAAACTACAAAGAATGAAGTTCTACTAAGCTCTACATTCTGGAGGTTCCTTGTGGCGAAGCCTTGAAATTCTGGTAAAATAGGCAACCAATGTCATCTTCATGGCCAAGGCTGGAGCCTCAAAATTTGCATTGGACCAACACATTTCTGCAGTTGTCCTAACTTTGAAGCCAGTGCAGTTACAGAGTTATCCACTAGAGGGCGACTTTCAAACTCCTCATAGAATCAAGAGGTATTTATTAGGGATGTGCACGGCCGAAATTATCGTATCATAATCGGAAATTCCGATATAAAAAAAAATTCAGAACCGATCATATCAGGGGGTATTCGGATTTGATCGGATCCAAAATCCGATAAATATTGGACGTTCCTATCCGATTACGGTGTTTTTCCCCATAGATTTGCATTGGAGGAAAGAAAACTTTCTCCCAATGCAAGTCTATGGGGAAAAACACTGAGCCAGCACTCCTTCCCTCCCCCCACTCGCACTCTCTCCCCCCCATTCACGCTCCTTAGCTGCCTCCGCTCCATACTACTGCTAAACAGGTTTTGCAGCCTGTTTGTCAGTACAGAGAGGCGTCTAGTCGGCGCGTGGGGAAGGCAGCAGGTAGGGAGAGCGAAGGGGGAGGGAGGGGTCCCCCCTTACCTGCAGCCTTCCCTGCTGCCCTCCGCTGCTCCGGACTACTGAGAACTAGGCTTTGCGGCCTAGTTCTCAGTAGAGCAATGACGCTCCGGGTGACATCATCACCCGGTGCATTGTCACTCTACTAAGAACTAGGCCGCAAAGCCTAGTTCTCAGTAGTCCGGAACAGCAGAGGGCAGTGGGGAAGGACGCAGGTAAGGAGTGCGAGGGGGGGAAGGGAGGGCCGGCCTTAAAATGGCGGTCCGAATATCCGGTATGTCCAATAGTTATCGGACATATGGATTTCGTTATTGTTAATTGAATGTCCAATAACGACCTTATCGGTTCGTTATTGGACATTGAAACAATACGATACACATCCCTATTATTTATTCTTAAACTATAACTATCTAGAAAACTAATAGACTCTTTTTCTGTTGCCCTTGGAAATGTCTTCTTGACCCCTCAGGTTTTGGGAGAGGAAAGCAGCTCCCTGAACAGAAACAATTTGATCATCTTATTCAAGTGACTCCAGAGAAAAAGAGCAGGAAGATTCTCAGCTAGTAAACTCCATCTTCCTGCAGACAATTTACTGCCTCTTCAGTTTCTGAGAGGGAAGATGCCAAATACTCTCCAAAGGAGAAAGGCATAGCACTCTCTTGTTCACTCACCATATGGGTCACTGCCCCTTCAATTTGAGGGGAAAGGTGTATGAAAAATTCTAGACCCCTTGGTTCCCTCACCAGACACTTCACCACCTCTTCTGTTTCTTGAGAGGAATGGCAGTGGTCTGACACAGTGAACTTCTTGGTGTAATATGATATGGCCACCTTAGGTTGCATCTTGGCCTGGTTTGTACATTTTAGAACACGGCCTGCTAATCCCTTTGCAATGCAGGGTGCCTCCACAGCTAGTAATGAGCAGTGGCATCTGGTGTGCATTGAGCTCACTTTCCTAGACCATCAGCTGAAGCAGGTGTGGGGAAGAGCAGAAGGTGGGAGCTGGCAAGAAGAAGGGAAGGCACAGATGACTGAAGACAAGGGGCCTGTCTCTCTCACTTCTCCTTTAGTATGGAAGAGTGCCTCTTTGCAAGACCAGCTGCCACCACTTTTGGCTCATGATGCATGTTTTCCTCATTAATGAGATGGGTGGATGTTTACCCCAAGGTGTTTACCCCACCTCACTGTGGGGTTAACTGCAGTGGGCAGGATCTCTCCAATGGAGGCTGCAGTGGTACTGGGCAGAGCTACTGGAACACCTACACACAAGCTTTTCATGTGCCCTTCTCTGAGGGACATTATTGTACAATAGGGCCTTCTAGTCCCTTTGCTAGGCAGAGTGCCAAGCTGCCAGGGGATGGGGGCAGAGATGTTATCCTTATTGCACTGAAATAATTTTCCCAGGCCAAATTTTAGTCCAAATCATCAAATGACCATCCCTTCTGGTTGACAATAGACCCCTAAGGAACACCAAAGCATAAATGCCATGGATCAGAACTCTTAATCTGATCTCTTAATGCCACCTTTTGGAACCAGTTTCTTAGGCAGGAACTGATCCAATACTGCCATGCCCCCAAATTTCTTTCCCAAACGGATGGCCTACATGGATGCTAAGGCTGATGGTATTGAAAGCCATGGTATTGAAAATCACTGAGGGGTCCAAGGAAATCCAACAGGGTTCTCTGCTCCTCGTCTCTCTCTCCCAGTAAAGACCATCCAACAAAGTGATTCAGCCCATTTCCCCCAACACTTGGTCAGGAGTTGGACAAAGAAGTCCATTATAAAGAGACAACATAATGTCTCTTCAAACCCAGGCCACCATCAATCCAACACAAGAGACCAGATCTACGGTGTGCATGATGACACTATCACTGGGCCCCTCCTTTCCCCACACATGCCATAACCCCCCCCCCCCCTGCTTTTAGGGCAGTTGAAGCAGCAGCAAACTGGTACCTCCTTCTTTATCCTTTTTTTTTTTAACTGTTTTAATTATATGTTGCTGTTCTTACTGATCTTATCTAAGCTGCTTTGGAACTTTGCTGGCTAACGAATGGTGCAAAATGTTTAAAATAAATGAGTTATTGTGGGCCAGTGTGATGTAACAAAGTTTTTTATTTTGACAGAGACTAGGTTGGAAGCCCCCCAGTCGTGACGCTTACTAGGTGACCTTCAGCAAGTGATTATCTCCAGAGGATAAAAGAAGAGGGAGCCATGCATGCCACCCTGTGACCCCTAGAGGAATGAACGACAAGATAAAATGGAGTAAAAGAAATCCTGTAATACCCAGTACTTCCCTTTAACACAGATCACAAACGCACCAAGAAGCTAAATGCACACAATGAAATACAGCGAGTGTTCAAATTTTGTACCAGGTAGGAAAAATATAAAACAGAATCCTGGCTGACACATAGCCACATAATGCTGCAATAAACCACTTGTCCTTAAAAGCTCTCTGGGAGGATCTCTAGAGTAGGCCAACTACTAGAGAAACACCTTTTACACAATCAGAACTGTGCAGAGCATCACATGAAAGATGCATTGTATTTGTTATTGTTATTATTTTTATGTACTTATATAGCACCATCAATGGTAGATGCTTCATACGGGAGACATGCCCCTATCTTTCCACCCAGTCTGTTGCATAGTACATGGTTCCCCCACTTTGCATACACACGTGCATTCAGATGTTGCCACTGTGGTCAACCTGCAGTAGAAAGCCAGGGGCTTGAGCCTCCTCGCATTCATGTATGAAGAGGCCGCAAGAGCCTTGATGCCCGTAAGGCCCGATACTGAATTTCCCATCTGTGCCGCCGCAACACATCCCAGCAGCCCCCAGCGGGGTTTAAGGGCGATATACTGTGAACACCGCCCTGGAGGTGCACAGTCGGCTATTTGAGCCGCAGCAACAAACAGCAGCAGAACCGCCCTCCGAACCAGGGGGGTCGTCTCCTCCTCCGGCACAGATCCAGGCGCTGCCCAACTAACAGAGGCGGCGGTGGCGGCGCCTGGGGAACCTGCTCCCCGCAGGAACTCCCCCCCCCGCTCCGGAGACCTTCCAGGGGAACCTGCTCCCCGCAGGAACTCCCCCCCCCCGCTCCGGAGACCTTCCAGGCGGCAGCCGCCCACCCCCCGCCTCCTCACCTTTGACCACCAGCTCCTTGGCGGGCGCGGCAGGGCCGCCTTTGGGCACCAGGGTCCTGAGCACCACCTCCAGCTCCCCTGGCTTTCCCGCGGGGCCTCCGAGGCCGAGCGCCTCGCAGTCCTCGCGGCGGCGGCGGCACCAGGCTTCCCAAGCGGCCTCCAGCACCGACGGCCGGGCAGGGGCGACGGCGGAGACGCCCTTCCCGCCGGGGCCTTCGCCGGGCAGCGGCCGGGCCACTCTGCGAGCCTCCTCCACGTGGGCGCCGCACAGCCGCTTGTTGGCCACTTGCGGCTTCTCCAGCCAGACGCGCACGGCCGCCCAGAAGCCCCCGGGGAGCAGCAGCAGCGGGTCCCGCAGGCGAGCTTGGCCCAGCAGCTCCATGGGCAGCGCGCAGTGCGGCGCCTTCCCGGCCACGTGTGCGGCGCCTTCCCAAGAGACGGAGGGCGGCGCGGAGGGAGGCGTGGCCTGGCCTGCGTGGGGGGAGGGGCTTCTGCTTTTTAAAACAAGAACCACAACAACCACCACCCCATTTTCCCCCGTGGCAATGTTTCTCCCCCCCCCCCCACCGCACCCTGAAACAAAAGGTAGCAAAAATAAGGCAATTCTTCCACGTGATTTTAAGAGGTTTGGGTGTTGTTGTTGTTTTTAAAAAAGAAGCAAACCTGCCAATGCAAATGTGAATGCCAGCAACGTAGCAGCCTCTGCGGCCACTGGGAGTACTATGCCCCCCCACACACACCATCACCATCATCACCTCAGGGATTCTTTAAAAAGACCCTCGTGACAGACTAAAACGAATGACAGCGACTATCCAGAGACTTGTTAGAGAGGTTAGAGAGGCCCACATGGTTGTTGGTATCATTATTAGGCAACAAAGAGTCTTGTAGCATCGAAAAGACAAAAGAAATTTGTTATGGCATAAAGCCGCTCACCCCAGCCTAGCGCCCTCTAGACTGTTGGGACGACAACTCCTAGCATCCCCAGAGAGTGCGGGCAATAGTCTCCAACGATGGGAGTTGTAGTTCGACACATCTGGAGGGTACCAGCTGGCGTGGCAGCAGCTTTTGTGGAGCGGATGCATTTCATCAGATGCGTTAAGTGTTGCCCTCCCGTTGGTAAATAGAGACACAGAGCCGGACCGCCTATAGTTCTCAACACTGCCTTGCGAAGGGTCACTAAACTAATGGTCAGTTTGTTTTGCATTCTTTGTCCCCTCCTCAGCCCCGCCGTCCGCACCCGGCCCTCAGGCACGCAGCAACCTTCGTGCACCCAGTGAAGTAAGCGGATTCTGTGCCGCCATGAATGTGCTCTAAGAAGCCTTTAAGGTAGGGGCCTGCCGGGCGGTCGTTTTCACGGTTCCTTCAGAGCGCACTGAATCCTGCCCTTCGTTGTCGTTTGATGTTTCCCACTGGGGGGCCGGTGGGGGGGGGGGACAGTGGCCTGGGACTGCAGCGATGCTCTGTCTGCATGGAGACGCCTCAGAGGAGAACTCTTGCTTGCGCGGCGGGGATCCTTTCCCTGCACTTTGGCTTTTGCTGCGTCGCTCGGGGAAGAGGGAGGGGGCCGCGTGAATGGCCCGGAGGGAGGGCAAAGGGAAAGAGCCTCCCTCCCCCTCTCCTCCCACCCCCACCCGTGTGCGAGAGACGCGCGGCGGAGCGTGGCCCTTGTCGTGGGAGGGGAGAAGGGGAGGCAATCCCGGCGTCGCCACACGGGCAACGGGCCTTTCAGGGCGTCGCTGCTGGCGGACGAGGAGGAGGAGGACGCGCCGCTCCCCGTCGTAGTAGTGAGTTCCTCCTGGGCGCCGTCGTGGGGAAAGCGATTCGCCTTGAAGCTTGTCTTGGGGAAAAGGCCTTGCTTGGGAAGGGGCGCCGGCGGCGGCGGCGGTGGGGTGCAAGGGCCCAACCTTTCCCCTCTCCAGGCGGGTTGCGGCGCCTGGCCTCGCTAGGCGGCCTGCGGGACAGGCACGCTGCCACCCTGAGCGCGTTTACTCGGGAGCAAAGCCCCGCCGCCACTGGGCCCACTGAGCAGTATGATCCAGTGGGTTGCGCAGGCCAGCTTAAAACCCCTTTGCTCGCGGGGACCTCTGATGGCGCCCACAAAGCCTCCCCTCCCTCCAAAAACAGTTTTAAGGAAGCCCCTGGGCAGCCTCCGCCCTCTCCCTTCTTCCTAGCTGCGACCCTCCTTGTTTCTTCGCTACCCCTCCTCGCGTCCGGCCTCGCTGTTTCTCTCCCACGGCCCCCCCTCCGCCCCACGTCTCTCTCTTTAGCTCACTTTTGCCTTCCCAGGCTCCCCGGGCTCCCACAGCCATCTCCTCCATGGAAGCCATTTTGTGGTGGAGCCCATGCGAGTTTCTCAAATTCCCAGATATGCCCACACAGGTCCAAAAAGATTCAGGACACCTGCAGTAGCAGAAGTGGCCTCCAGCACAATGCCAAGCAGGGCTGAAGTGACAGGTACTCCTCATGGCAGTCGCAGCAGCTGAGCCCCCAGGGACAGCCCAAAAATGCAGGCAGCCCTGATGATCCACATCAACAAGCCTGGTCTAGCAGCTTTCATCTCCACATGGGGCAGGTTCTTATTAAATCTAATGCATTGTAATTTTGCCCATTCAAGGCAAGGTCAGTCCAAAATACTTCGTATTGCAGCAGGGAACACAATATATTGTTTTGAGGGCAAATCATTTTCCCCACTTACTGTGAGAATTGTAGCTAAGCTCAGAGGGAACCGGGAATGCTAATCAAAAATCCCCAGCACTGCATGATGGTGTGCCCTGCCTCCACCACCACACCATTGCATGTCACTCTTGCTCCAAGTCTTCATTTCCCCCAACCTGTCTGTTGTAGCATCTTTGCTCTCTTAATATTTATAGCCATTTTCATTTATATGGTTTCTATCAAGGAGGAGAGATGCTTAGAGCATTTCTGATGTCTTCTCTAGCTGTAGTAGCTGTAAACCCAGAAGGAGACCGGAAAGTATTCCATACAAGATGCATTTACTATGCTTTGCTTCCTGAAACAGAAAGTGCTCATGAAAGAATTGTTGTGGGAGTTGTAAGATTAAATTTGCCAATAGCTCCTGCTGTACAGACACCCTTTGTTTATATTACTCAGAGATAGGCTGCCATGATCCATGTATTAGTAATTTACTGAATTTTTATTTAATAAATTTAATAACTCATAACCTGGATATGTGGGAATTTGGGCTTATGCCTTTTTTATGTATGGAAAAGGATAGGCCCTTTTATCCAGACTTTCCTCTAAACTCCTTAAAACCCAGGTGACCAAATTTGCCAAGCAGCCCAGCACATGGGTATGGTTAACTCCAGGCTAGGCAGAGAATTAAGTCAACACCATGCTCCAATTGTGTATATTCATTAAAGAACCAAGTAGAGAGAAGTTCAGAAAAAGTCAGTTACTCTAAAAATAGAATATCCAAATTAGCTAACTAAAAATTGTCAGCACTGGGGAAGGGCCGTAAGTTCAGTGGAAAAACATCTGCTTTGCATACAGAAGGTCCCAGGTTCCATCCCTCACATCTCCAGGAAGAGCTAGGAAAGGATCCTGCCTGAAACCCTGGAGAGTGTCGACAATACTGGGCTAGATGGACCCGTGCTCTGACTCAGTATAAGGCAGCACCCTCTGTTCCTAGGATTTAAAGAATAATTCATCAAAGCAGCTTTCAAGTGGCAAGGAAGGATGAGGCCTACACCTGGAGCTTCCTGACATAACTTAGGCCAGTGGTGCTTCTTGGGGGGGGGGGGGGGGAATCTTCCTGCTGATAACAATCACAAATATTTCTATGGGGGCTGGCAGCTCCCAGAGAAGGACATTCAAAGTGACCAATCAATAGCTTTGGAGGATCTGATGATGCATCCTCCTGGTGATTTCTCAGTACCTACTTAGCATAATGCTGAGTTAGCCTGGAATGTGTACACTTTGGTGAGCAGTGGCCTGGCCATGCTGGCCATGTTCTTTGTTCATATCATTTCGGGGGGGGGGGGGGGGGAATTGTTGCAGTGATGGACATTCTCATTCATTCACAGTGCAGCTCACTGAAAGGGGCTGGGTGCAAAGTGGCTGCTATAGCCACTTAAAACTTGGTAACTTGGTATCTTTCAAGTACCCAGGAAGTGGCTTGGGAAATTCAATCCTCTGATCTGGGCTGAAAGACCTTGCCTGCCCTAGGGTGCATTCTTTCCACATACCCCACCACTCCCTGCTCTGTGTTGGTATGATGAGAGGTGCCGCTTTCCCCCCCTGCACTTGTGTATAAGGGCTGGATCAGGGCCAAAATTATTTACCCAAGGCAGTAATTATACTAAGTTAGAAATGGAAAAGGCCATTTTTTATCAGTGGCTGCCTACATCAATTCTTTCTTAATTGCTGAACAACTATTCATGTAAACTGAGAGGAAGATCCTTCAAACGTATTTGTGAAAACTTTTGGAACAAGTTTTTATTTGTTCTGACTAATTTTGGGGTTGCTCACAGATCAAGTGTTTTATGTTAAGATGGCCTCTATCAATGATCTGGAAAAGGCCAGTTCTCGTACTGCTTCGCTGCTCCCGGACCTACCCAGTGGGCCACTCTCTGCCTACCGGAAGATAGCCTCCTTCGACTGGAAGGAGATGGCACTATTCATAGAAGAGGAAGATCTTATCCATTTTAAGGTAAGTTTTAATATATGTGTTACCAAAACCTTACAATGTAAATGAAAAATATTATAAGCACACTTAAATACCCAGTAGCCCACACTTACCTGTGATGTGCTAGGAAATTATGGTTGTTCCAAGGGATCTACATGATCTCTTATATCATGAGAGTCATGTTTCTCCTAGACTAAGGTGTACAACATTTGATGAATGGGCCACTAGTTGACTTTATTGACCAGTGCCTAGAGACAGTTAATAAAACACTTCATGTTATAATAGGAATGCATGCATGCAAAAGTAAAACTACCAAATTAGGCATTTTCAGAACATCAAACAGACTTGCTCTGTTCATCTTATAAATTAGGATGTTTTCATTTACTTGAAATGAAATGAATGTGTTCCAAAGACCAATCCTACACAAACTTACTCATTAACGACAAAGAGCCTTGTGGCATGTTACAGTCTAACAAATTTATTAAGGCATAGTATAAAACTGAGCAGCAATGGAAAGATTTAAAATGCAGATTGAAAATAGCAGATTAAAAGACTAGGATGATAAAATATTAAAATACTGGTTGTGGGGGTGTGAGATCTTCAACTGCTGTCGGAAAGAATATAACAGAGGTGCCAGGCTAACCTTTCTAGGGAGCTCATTCCACAGCCTGGGTACCACAGCAGAAAAAATCCACCTCACTTCCTTTGGCAGGGGCTCACAGAGAAGACGCTATTAACAAAGTATGCTTTTCTGTCTAACCTGAATGAAAGCATATAAGGAAAACAGAGTCAATGTGCACTTAGAGGGCCGCTACCCTGAAGGATGTCCTTTTCAGTATTCTCACACCTTACAGAGGAAGATGATTGGGGCTGAAAACTCAGGAGAAAATGTAGGTACAAAGAGCCTAAGTTGTAAGCAAGCACAATATGCAGGGGGCTTTATATGTTTATTGTAGGGATGGGAGAACAACTGATGTTCGCATTTGCCCAGAATCTCTGAACATCAGCTTGATGTTTGTCTCTCCTTGATTTCCACGAGATTTGTGATCTTGAGCCAATCAATTGGGAAAATTGTACAAGATATTACATATTTTTAAAGCCGCACAACTTTCCTCTGTAGACTAAAGCATGAAATTGTGCATTTTTAAAAATTGCACCATTTCAGACTGTTAGTTAAAAACTGTGTATTCTTTCAACATAAGCACATGTATGAGAATTTGCAAACATTTTCAATAAATGCGTTCTGCTTGTGTCCACATTCAGGTTCTTGAATGGGGCATGTTTTGAGTGTTTTGAGACACAAATGATATTTTCATATATCCCTAATTTATTGCTTTAGTTTGTGATTACCATGGGTTTTGATGCATGAGTGACTTTATAAGCACCTTCACACTCCTCTTAAAATGAAACTTTTTTTGATCCTCATGTGTATGTTATAAGTTTACAATGCCATTGAAGATGTTCTATTAAAATGCCTTGGAGAATATACATGCAGTTAATAGATTTTTGAGTACTTTGCCACTTCTCTTGATTTATCACTCTCTTGTTGCCAATCCTCTTTTTAGTTAAGGAAAAGCCGCCTCATCCCATTGTCAAGATCTGGGGGTGAGACCTTGTTGTGTGTTCTCTTGTTTATCCAAATAAGATCAAGTTGGGCCCAAAGGAGCCCTGTGTTGTGAAACCTCTGTGTTTTTCACCTTCAGGTTAAGATTTTTAAAAAATACATATCAAAAAAGCTTTTTATCACTGAGGCAAAATTTGGATGTAATGTTATTTATTCATGGTACCATCTGATTTTTGTAGTCTTAAACGGTATGGTATGTAATTTTGTTCATATTTATTTGTAGCTTGTTAATATTTCTTAAATGTTTTATTTTTTTACATTGCTTATGGCATAGGGAAATTACTACAAAAATATTAATATAGTGAACTGAACTGATATTAATATACAAAATAGTAAGTATATTTCTGTTCATTGGGAAATTCAGATCTGAATGGTTCAAGCATTCTGATATTTTTCTTCCTTAAAGAACAGAATATTCTCAGCTCTTGAAAATGATCCCCTCTTTGCTCGTCTCGCTGGAGAAGAATTATCCCTTGAGAAATATCGCAAGCTGACTTTCCTTCGCTGTAAGAGACTCTTTGAATATGATTTTCTAAGACTAGAAGAGCTCATTGAGAATCCATTAAAAGTTGTGGTGCTGACTACTTGCTTGGGGATGTACGATTGGTCTCTTGGAGCCAAATATTTGCTAAATTCCCAGGTATGTGAAATACAGGTATAAGCCTCATTATAACTATACTTAAGCTCACTAATGAGATATTACAGTTTATTTTGAGAAGTACTTGGAAAATGTTTTGTATGACATTTTAACCACTTTAGGTGAATCCCTAATTAGAGACTGAATTCAGGGGCTTGGGCAAATCCTTTTTGAAGCTGATGGTAGCATTCCATGTTCTTTGGATTTAAGCTACGGTTGGTTTTGTGAAGCTGGACACCTGTTGAACTGAGAGGGGAGGAAGGCGAAGATAGTCTGTTGGCAGCAAGAGCACCGCTCAGACCAGTAAACAAACCTGCTCAGGAAGACACCACATCTGACTCACTCTGGCCGAATGTTGTTAAGAGTTGTGTGTGATCTTGCTACAGGTCTCTTATTTGGATAACCTTCTGTACACAGGCTGATTTCCAACCTGACATCCTTCAGGTTACAAGTTACTGCTAGCTTCTTCCTGTTCCCCCCCCCCCCAAAAAAAAAAATTTGGTACAGTATAAGACATAATAGAACCTGAGAGGTAGACATGGTGTCAGCTGTGCATGCTTCTGTTTTATGTTATCAAATCAATTTGGGGGAAAGGACTCAATGTGTTGAGAGCAGGAATTGTGCAGCCACATCCCAATCTCTCCCCTGCCCTACTTGTGGTATTAATGCTGCTGGGAAGCCATTTTATTTGTATTTATATGAAACTTTTATCTCCCACCTTTCAAATCCCAAGGCTATCTAAATCTGCCAGCCTAACAGCTGTGCCTTGACAAAATGAACCTGTGCATTGTATGACAGCAAGATATGTCCTGTTAATACTGTACTTTGAGCTATCCTTTCTCTTATACTGAAAGTTGGTACAGTTTCCACCCCTTCCAACAGGAGGGGCGCAGGTTGGAGGGCGTCTAACATCAAGGGGCTGGGTATTTCCACCCACCTTGCCCTGGAACTTTTCCACCCCCTTCCCCAGAGCCTGATGAAGTCTCTACTTCTTTGAACACTGTCAACTACCCATATGCCAGACACCCCTCAGTCTCACAGAGAGAGAAAAGGAGGACACTGCCTGGAGATACTCCCCAGGAAGGTGCTTTTATTCTGTAAGTTACACTATGCCCCATAACACTGTTTCATCGCAGCCTCTGCTTTAACCCAAGAAACAGGAAAATTAATATCCTACTGTAACTCATTCTCTCTCTTTCTCTTGGCACTGGAAGGTCCCTAACTCTACTCCTTCCCTGTGGATGAACACACACAAAAATACACACACACACACACACACACACACACACACTGTGGAAATTGGGAATGGTGAGTGGAGTTGTCAATCTGCCAGTCCTCCAGAGGGCAGACACTCTGCACTGCTGGCTCAGACCATTCTGCTGCCTTCCTTCCACCCTATCGGAGGGGAGAGTCTTTAGATTGGATAACTTCATGCCATTCCCCCACCACCACCACCCTGTGCTCCAGGTGTTTCTGTCACTGCCCTGATGTGACACAGCACTGCCACACCCAAGCATTTAGCCCCAAGAGTCTTCTTCTTTTTCCTGTTTGCTTTTAAGGTGTTGGATTAGAAGCATTTGTTAGTTTAAAGTGTTGCTTTAGTTGGATTGGTTTGTTAATACTGTCATACAGTCATAGGATAGTAGAGTTGGAAGGGGCCTATATGGCCATTGAGTCCAACCCCCTGCTCAATGCAGGAGTCCACCTTAAAGCCTCCCTGACAGATGGTTGTCCAGCTGCCTCTTAAAGGCCTCTAGTGTGGGAGAACCCACCACCTCTCTAGGTCATTGTTTCCATTGTCGTACTGCTCTAACAGTCAGGAAGTTTTCCCTGATGTCCAGCCGGAATCTGGCTTCCTGTAACTTGAGCCCATTATTCTGTGTCCTGCATTCTGGGTCGATCGAGAAGAGATACTGGCCCTCCTCTGTGTGACAACCTTTCAAGTATTTGAAGAGCGCTCTCATGTCTCCCCTCAATCTTCTCTTCTCCAGGCTAGACATGCCCAGTTCTTTCAGTCTCTCCTCATAGGGCTTTGTTTCCAGACCCCTGATCATCCTCATTGCCCTCTTCTGAACCCCCTCCAGCTTGTCTACATCCTTCTTGAAGTGTGGTGCCCAGAACTGGACGCAGTAGTCAAGATGAGCCCTGACCAGTGCCAAATAGAGGGGAACAAATACCGTGCGTGATTTGGAAGCTATATTTTGATTAATGCAGCCCAAAATAGCACAGCACTCAGCTTGTGATCTCCAAGAATTCCAAGATCCTTCTCGCTTGTAGTATTGCTGAGCCAAGTATCCCCCAAGTATCTTGTACCTGTACATTTGTCAAAGGTTTTGCTGAAGTCAATATATACTATATCCACAGCATTCCCACAGTCCGCAAGGGAGATTACCCGATCAAAAAATAAGACCTGATTAGTCTGGCAGGTTTTGTTCTTGACAAATCCATGTTGGCTTCTAGTAATCACTGCATTGTTTTCAAGATGTTTGCAGATTGACTTCTTTATAATCTGCTCCAAAATGTTCCCAGCGATTGATGTCAGACTAACAGGTCTGTAATTCCCAGGTTCCTCCTTTTTGCCCTTTTTGAAGATAGGGACAACATTAGCCCTCTTCCAGTCATCCGGTACTTCACCCGTCCTCCATGATTTTGCACAGATAATAGACACTGGTTCTGAGAGTCCTTATGCCAGCTTCTTTATTACTCTAGGATGGAGTTCATCGGGCCCTGGAGACTTGAACCCGTTGCTAGTGGTGGTGCTTGTTAAGGGTAATTCCATAGTGGACCCTAGAAGGAGTTCTGTATTGACTGTTTATTTGTGGGAAATAACCCCAATTGGCATGATTATGATTTGCTTAAATAGAGTTAAGCTGAATGTAAAGCAGTTTATAATTGCCTGTGCTCAGCTTCGAAATGGGTGCAGTTTTTCAGTTAAGCTGCAGGAGGAGGAAGGGAGATGGGAAGGGGGAATATCTGAATTCTGGTTCAAATGGATACAAGGTTGTAACTGTTACAGAGCATAAGATGCACGCAGTGACAGAGGCCCAAAACAGAAGAAAGACTAGTATTGCTATTATACTCAAAATGTCTACTTTCTACCATATTATGATATGGTGTCTCTATCCACATGTTGGGAAACTGAGCATAAATGTTTTTCGATAAAAGATACATTGGATCAATAACGTTGATAAGAAATGGAAGAAATAACTATGCTGAGAATCTTACCAAGAGTTTTTTAAAAAGTTTCCCCCATGGTTTCATTATTTCCAGACTTTTACATCTCTAGTCTTTCTTTGTAAAAAAGTGCTCTCAGTACAGAGTTTTAGAAATCATTTGAATGGAGTAAAGGCTGGGTAAGAATATATTAACCATTTGTCTTAAGTTCTAAAAGAAAATATTTCATAATCCAAAGCTGTCCAATTTTTCCATGGGGGGGACAAAATGGTTTTTGGAAAACATGGGACGAAACTGTTTCCCCCCATCCCCTTAATTTTTAAGCTTTTTCTGGGCTTTCACACCTGTAATAGTTGAGACATGTTTGGGATTCCTTATCCTAAGGATGGGGAGCCCATCCAGCCTTTCAGCTTCTTCCCCTGGTCTTGGCTCTGTCTCCTTTGACCCAGACGCAAAAGCTCTTATCTCTCTGGTGAGCAGCATTTCCCTGCTTGACTCTGAAAAGGGCTCCAGAAAGGGGGCCTAATTCCTAATACTGTCATTATCCTGCCACAAGAGGGCAGCAATGCATCAGGCTCTTGAGGGACAGATCAGCCCTGGGGAATAGAAGCTCCTTTCTCTAATCCCTCCGTAGAGTGGAGCGTGGCCGTTGTCCTCGCTGTCTCACAGGAGACTTGCCCTTGCCTGCCCTTACCAAAGGTCAAGTACGGAAATCCTCCATTATTAAGTTAGTCAGCTAATCATGTGCAGGTTAGTTTAACAATTCAGATCCATTACTCAGATGGGGATTCCTTTGGAAAAGAGTTCATCAGTTAGTTCCACACTGTAATGATTGCTGAAATGGCTTTAAGCAAAGCATTCAGTTCTGGAAATTAAAACTCACCCAACAATAAAAAAGTTCACCTTGAGATTATTTCCGTTTCTTACAATGACAAAGCCAGCAGCATGAACAGAAAGAGGCACTTCAAAGTGGTCTCGCTTGTTAATTAAAACACCGTTTCTATCGCCATTGTGTTTGGTGTCTTGGTCTTGGCACACGTAGAAGTGGCTTGCCCACAATGACATCACTTCTGACAGCAGGTAGTGGGGGGGAGCTCAGGGTTTGTGGGGGGGGGGGGCGTCCGTGTTGAATTCCTCCAACTCCTCCCAATGGCTTGTTCTTCATCCCCCAAATTTTAGCTTTTTAAAGGTATTATAGTGGTTTTAAACATATGTGTGTATATTGTATGTTTTTGCAGTTTAAATTTTTGTATATTGTTTTTAAGTGTTTTAATCTTACGTAAACTGCCCAGAGAGCTACGGCTATGGGGCGGTATACAAATGCAATAAATAATAATAAAATAATGAAGCTGAACACTTAAATTACTTTAAAATTTGGGATGAGGCAGTAGAGCAGTGTAAGGTACCTGGAAGCTCTACATCCTCGACAAGCTCAGGGACCAAGGTGGTTTCCTCGGGGGGGGGGGGGGGGGGGAACAATCATATCTGAAAGTCACTTCAGTATAGAGTGGGAAGTTTTTTGCCTCTTCCTTATGCTTGCTACAGAACATTTTCTGGCCTCCTTGAGATACTGGCTGCATTCAGACAACACAATAGTCAGTGGTGAGTTAATACTCAACTCCACGGTTGACTATTGAGGGGGTGTTCCCCACATGACATGATTATAAGCAACCCTGGTGTGGATTAAGGCCAGCTGTGAGTTGACTATTAGTCAGTAGTGGTTGATTGACACATCACCCACCCTCTCTCCACTCCTCAGTCGGTATCCCATCAGCCATTGCAAGTTCAGCTGGCTGGATTAGAGCGGCTGCTGCTGCTTTGGTCACTCTTGCCACTAGTCAACAAAAATAACCAACTATATGCGACGAAATAGTCAATGGTGCCCGACACGCAACATGATAACCAACGGTAATAATAATAATAAATCATCAACTCTGCACAGCGTTGGTTATTTGCATTGGCTATTTTGGCTGAAGAACCAACCGTGGTATGAAAAGGTCCCGACAGACAACACAATACCCCCCCCCCCCCATTGACTATTTAACCCAGCACTGGTTATCAGGTCCAAACCCCATCACTGTCTGCAGAAGAAGTCAGTGATTGCTTGCAACAAAGAAGTGTTCTAGATATTTTTATTCTCTTGCACGTTTCACTTCGGTGTGAAACTGAAGCAAGAAGAAAAAAATAAGCAGAAACTATTTTCCTGTAGCTCTGCTGTGATCGCTGTCACGAAAACAATATAAAACATTTCCTCATGGGGAGGAGGGGGCAACTTATCTATTGATTTGAGCTGCAAGCAAGCAGTGGTGGCGACATTGCCTTCAAACCTTTATGACCCTTTTCTGTCCTTTCCAGCTCACTGTCCAATAATAATAATAATAATAATAATAATAATAATAATAATCAGGTACTTGTTCACAACAGCTCCTTGTCTTACTATTTACAGGTGTTCAGAAGTGCAATTGAGAGTACAGGCTCTGAAAGACACGGTGAATTTGTTAAACAAAATGAAAATATGAAGGTACTTCTTTTAAAACTGCTTTTGCTTATCTAATCCTTTGAAATTATTTGTTGGATCTAATTTAAAGTTATGCTGTTGCCATTAAAAACAGAATTAAATATCAATGAATGCATGGTAATACATTCTAACAAACAGTATCTGAAAACCTCTTGTAAAAATGTGGAGCAACTTCATTTTAATTTAGTAGTTCTACTCTGCTCGTATTGGAAAACCATTATTTTTCACACACTAATATTATCTTGGACTTTTAAATATGTATTGGTTATGACACTTTGCAGATCATTGCAGAATAATCAACATCATAGTATTGTATGAAAGATAAAAGGCAATAGTTCAAGAATGCCTTGTAGCCCTTCAAAGACCCAAACAGATGGGGGGGGGGGGGGTTCTGTAACACAAGTAGAGGTCTTCAACACAAAACTGGTCCAGAAGACATTCATTCTAGGTCAGTTAGGGGCAGTGCATATCCAAGCACGTATGCCTGGTTCCCTTTCCTAATCCTACAGCTCAACAGTCCTCAAAATGGTAAAATTGGCTGTTCCAATAGGTGAGGTGAGCTGGATTGAGCCCCTCTCCAGACAGTGGGATTTGAGGGTTTTTAAAGGGCTCTGTACTGTTGTCTGTTGCTGAAGTGACCTGCAATTAACACTTAACCTTGCCTTAGATGTGATCCTAAAATGCAAGTGTTTGTGAGTGCAATATATAGCCTGAGCTCAGCCGCTTTCTCGTTCTCTCTCCTTCCATCCCCCAGGAAAAGATGGAAGGGCTGGGGGGGGGGGGGGGGGGCTAAGCCGCTCAGTGTGGAGACTCTTCAGCCACATAATACCCCCGCTGAGCTCCTGCTCCTGGTGCCAACATAGACATGTTTTCTCTAGGATGAGGGATGCTTTAAGGGGGATTCCTGCATTGAGCAGGGGGTTGGACTCGATGGCCTTATAGGCCCCTTCCAACTCTACTGTTCTAGGATTCTAGGCTTCCCCAGAGTGAAGCCACAGGGCAGGGCATAGAGCGAACCCTGAAGCTTACAAATGAACAGCTGGAAGATTAGTTGAAGCCATGGCGTTGCTCCTTTAAAATTGATAGCCCTCATTTATCTAACCTTTGCAATACTCTGGCTTGAATTACACATCTTAAACTTAATTTTCTGTCTTTTGCCTACAGAATTTTGGATGTTTTGCTCTGACTGAAGTAAGCCATGGGAGCAATACAAAGAATATACGGACTACTGCTACATATGACCCAACTACACAGGTTAATTCTCAGTCCACTGAAATTCTTCTTTACTATTTTATCACAGGCATTTTATTCAAATAATACTTTGTACATCTCTGCCTTAGTACTTTGATCTTTTATCAGTTGGCACCTGCCAGAATTAATTAATGTGAAGTAAAGTGACAAATTTCTTCAAGAGTGCAGTAGAAAAGAAAGAGAGAATCTAACTGCATGACATTAAGGCTGAACAGTTGGTGGTGCTTGTGAAGGGTAATTTCCTAGTGACCAACATAACATTTATAAGCTCCTTTACAGTATATTTTGTGTTTTAGCTAATATTATATAAACTTCATTAAACTATTTGTAGATTAACTGGATTTATATTCCCTACAAAAACAATCAAGAAATATGCCACGTCATTTAAATACTTCTTTATATTTTGTTTTAAAAGATGTGACCAATGTAACAGTTTTGCAACCACATGAATGTATCTGTAACTTAGACAATTATATTCTCTTGACTATGATTAAAATATTCCATCTGCAGCAATATACATGTTTAATGGTCAAATTTCAAACTTACTGTAATGTTTGCAAATGAAAAAAGGGTTTTCTGTCAAATGATTTATGTCTAGCATAATGTGGTCATCATAACATCTGACGAACCATTGACAACCACACCGAAATAAATGCCTCCAAAGCAAGATACTGTGGATATGACATTTTACTACGCATTTACAAGTTGCAAGACCATATGGAAAGTTGTAGGTCAACACCAAGTCCATATGGAAAGTTGTAATGCCCATGGGAATAGGGTACAGTAAGTACAGTACAGTAAGGAGGAAAGTCTGGCTGCATTCGGACAACACATTAGTCAATGGTGGGCTGAGTAGCCAACTCACAGTTGGTTATTTTATGGGTACTCCCCACACAACATATTCCTACACAACTGTGGTTGGTTGGGGCTGGCGTTGAGTGGACTAATAGTCAACCCGGCATTTGACTGACACAGCCCCCACCGCTCTCCCCTCCCTCCCTCCTCCCTCGGTCCTCCCAGTGCTATCCCAGCAGCCTCTGCAAGTTGCGCCAGTTGTAGCAGAGTGGCAGCCACCACTTTGGTCGCTCTTGCCACCTTCCTCTATGGGCTTGTGTTTTAACCCACTCACCACACGCCATTAACACACCCCTCGACAAAACACTTTAAACAACTGGCTTCGAGCTAAACAACTTGCAAGCCAGTTGTTTCTCTCAGTTGCTTATTTGGGTGGAATAGCATACTGTCAGTAGTTTGTGAGCGGCGTGTTACCCTCCACACAACACAATAAGCAACACAACTGACGATTGTTCCCCCCCCCCCCCAATTGCTTAATGTGTTGTCTGAATGCAGCCTCTGAGTCACTTTGAAAATGACAATAGGATTAATAGAGAGCAGAACTCTTTCTGGACCAAGTCGCAAGAAGCAAATAAGTAGAAGAACAGGTAGTTGAAAAACATAAGATAGCAGTGCATCATTTTCTTGTTCTGCATATCAAATAGCTTTTGTCCATAATTTTTGTTGTAATTTTCTTATGGGCTTCCTATATGGAGCAGTGACACCAAATCTTGGGTTAATTAACCCACAATTTGTGAGGATGTTTACAGCAAACAACCTCTGAGCGGCACGATTGAAGTTTGTCAACATGATGTGCAAACCCGGACCCCAAAATAACCCCAAAATAAATAACCCCAAAACAAAATATGGGATAACCACTATGTTTAGCCCCTAAACAATCTAGCATGTCACAGTAATAGTCTCTGATTACACTGATCGGAGGGTGCTTACAGTAAGCTGAAGTGTCTCATGCACCATACGCATCCCCCCAAATCATGGGTTTGCTGCCATAACATAAAAATCAGGACTATGTTGGCTGCTATAATCTGTACCGCTGCTGAAGTAGAGGCCCCATTGCCATGCCTAGTCATCAGAAGAGTGGTGAGGCATTTAAATCTACTTCTAACTGTTAGGTTTAGGTGTTGTTAGTTCGTAAAATAAGTGCAACATGAGAAATGTTTTCTATTGTGTTTCTGCTTGGCACACTGGCTGTATAAAGTAGAGGTGGTCAGTTGATTCCATTCAACTTTGTACTTTGATAATGGATGGAAAATACCTTACAAGACTTACATGTTCTTCCCCTTCTCAACTGTGTAGGAATTTGTTATTCACTCACCTGATTTCGAAGCGGCCAAGTTTTGGGTTGGAAACATGGGAAAGAACGCAACGCATGCAGTTGTCTATGCTCAGTTGTATACTCCAGATGGCCAGTGCCACGGATTACATTCCTTCGTTGTACAGGTGAGTATGTTTAATTAAACTGGATTGCTTGTGCCATTTGCACAGCATAATTTCGCAGTTGAACACGACGCCATCTATGAAATGGTTAGAGGAAATGATGTCATATGTGCTGTTACTAGAAAATTCAAATGTTTTAATGTCTGTACTGTGTTTAATCTATTCACTAAAGGGTGCAATACTGTAATAAATAGAAGAAAGGATAATTCTCTCTCTAACACATGCAGGTCAATAGTTCTCTTTTACTTAATTTTAAGCAGACCAGCTTCTGTAGGTGTAATTCCACTTTTCCTTCCACCCTCATCCACTACCCCATAGGCCTCATCATCCTTTACCAATGTGTTATTTCCGCTCTTTGGGTAAGCTCATACTACTGCCCCCCAGTGGGGAAATGGAGGCAACAGTATAAGAATTGCAAAAGACTGCTATTGTGCCATTAAAGGACCGGGTCCTTCACCTGTGGGCCTGTTCAAACAAACCTATTTCTACCTCCTTGCCCTGCTTTGCCTAGGCAGACTGGGATGTACGATCCAGTGTCATACTAGATCCCTATAGACTTGGGATATACCTTCTTGACCTATCAGTATAGGCCTTTCATTCTGGATTTAGACACTGAGTTTGGGGAGATTGCAGGCATATATGATGAACATGGTATAAGGCTGGGTCATATGTTACTTTCTACCAATGAAGACAAAAATGGGAAGGGGAAGAAATGGGGAAGGAAGAGCACAGCAGAGGCACTCTTGTCCCTGAAACTCACGTGCCTCTTGTGCCATGGGGAAAAAAAGAGATTTCTCTGAAGAGCATCTATGCTCAGGTATATGCTGAATGTATCAAAATACAACGTTGTCCCCAGTATAACGTTATCCCAGGGTTTCTCCTTTCACGTCAACGCTTGGTCCCTTAGACACCTTCAAGCCCAGTTCAAGGAAATGCAGCTTTTTCCAACAGACTTTGACCACTCTCAATACCGCTGCCCACCACATATTCTCAACAATACGCCTTTTGTCTCACATTGACTACCTTGAGTGATAGATACACCGAATGATGATGAACAAAATAAATGATTATATATTAATAACACTTTATAACAGTAAATAATATGTATTTATGTGTGTTTAAGAAAGTACTGAAGTCCTTGTTTCTATTTTTATTATACCTCAGCCTCCCTCAACCTCTAACCCCAAAATAACAGACTACTCATCCCTGCCCTCTCTGACACAAACTCTCTCGCTCTCACTGACTCCTGTTTCGTACACTGTTACCTGATGCTCTCCACCAATCACTCACCAGCACACCAAGATTCCATTCACTCCCCCCTCCCCCCTCCACTCACTTACCAGATTCACTGTATACAATTAATATTGACAACATTACCATCTATAGATACACAGATACATAGATATTATCAACCTGTAAAATACAGTACGTCACATACTATTACCAAATACACATATACATGTACCAACCTGTAATATCCATTGTATCACATAACCAGGCCTCACAGGCACTCACGTCTATGGGTGAAAACTAAGAGAGAGCGAGAGACACCCCCCCCCCAGTGACTAAGCTTGGCCCCAGCCTCTGATTTCCCCAGTGTCATCAAAGGGGTGGGAAGAGGTTTCCCCCCTGTGCTCTCTCTATTGTAGCCTGTTTGCTAAGTTCCAAAGAACTCCGTGAGAGCCATTTAGAACAGAGCTAACCCACTGGAGTCCATTTCTTGGTCATACGAGGTGCAATGGGATCCCACTTTTATCACTGTGTTGCATTCATTGTAATAGCTCATAAAAATAGTTATAAAAATAAATCTGCACAGAGGAGTTCTTAATCTCAGCTGAAGGATGGTTCAGTGACTCTTTAAATGTTTTCATAGATTTGAAATAGTTCATGGGCATATAATGAGAACTTTTGTTTCAGATTCGAGATCCAGCAACACTTCTTTCTACGCCAGGAGTGATGGTTGGTGATATAGGTAGGAAACTTGGACAAAATGGCTTAGATAATGGGTAAGTGTACACCAAAATACTCCATTTCAACTGAAGCCCACAAAAGAATGTGACAGAAGTTATATGCAACTTCTGTAGACCTTTAGGACAAAAACCTTTGGAATTGTCTGGTGTGAGGAGGCATCCATGCCGATGGCTCTCTCTGCACGGAGAAACGGGTTCAGCTGGAGGAGTGGGGGGGTGTTCCCCATCTGGCCTAGCCCCTTCCATGGGCCCTGCTGTCTACCCTTCCCAAGCTGCACACCTCCCCCCCACCCGGAAGCACTGAAGTGTATTAGCTTTTGGAGACCCTGTAGTTCCATGCAGGTGTTAAGCCTACAGCCACTCATAGGGCTAAAGTGGGGGTGGGAGGTGTGCAAAGCATCCCCCGCCTACCCTTGGCCACATTGTAGAAGGTTATTTGCCTGTCTTTCATGTTCTATCACTGCCAGTTTCCTCCCGTATTGCTACTAATTCTTTCCTAAAATCCTTCCCAATTCAGTTTTATCTTAAGATCCTCACCCTTTCCTAAAATCCATGTGTTGTTACTTTGATTTGTTTTATAGGTTTTATAAGTATGAACTGGGCTTCTTTGTCGTCAGTCGTTGTATGATAATACTTTGCTTTCTCTCTGGGCTGGTTCACATGAGACAGCTGTTTATTGGGGGGTTAACCCCTAATGACCCACAGCATTTGCTGGCTGCCATTTCGAATATGCAGCCCCGAATCAGGAGATGGCCATGTCATTTGAGCCCAGCCATCAGGGGTTATGTGAGGCTTAAACAATGTAATATATTATTTGGAAAACAGCCTGATTGGGCTCAGACCACTTTGGAGAGTGCCTAATTAGACTCAGACGAAAATCAGAATCTCACTTTTTTGGGAAACCCAATGTTTTGTTCCCCCATTGACTATCATTGTGAAATCAACAAATGCCTATAACCTTTTCAGTTTTAGACAGACATGAGCTGCCTAAAACTGCAGGCATAGTAGCAATGTCATTTCAGATGCAGTGATGTGTGTGCAAGTAGCTTTTACATTTTTTAAAAAAAGGAAATACCTATAAATAATTTATTTCTTTGCATAATTCAATGCAATTTGCAGTTTGGGGGTTCTCAAAAAATGAAGTGCTTATTCTTGGTGGGCAATTGTTATAAAAGTGACATACATCTTAGAGGTGATTCTAAGAAAGAACCCTGAAACAGTTCAGAGGGGGAGGTGCAGACATTTTTGCACAAAGGGAGTCTTTTAAAAGTTTCATTCTGTTTTGTGGGGGAGGGATTCAATCCCCCTCCAACTCTGTGGGTTTGTGGCCATAGAAATGGCAGCCATCATAACTACTATGTCCCCAGGCAAGAAACCTGAAAAAAAATCATCAAGTTAGATGCAAAGGCTAGGGTGACGTAATGAAATAAAAACAGTTTAAGGCATTTTTGTTTTCTGCTCAACTGGCACCAAGGTCATTGTGTAACACTTTATTAATATGTTTATTATAAACATATTAACTCTTTCTTATAGCTTGTGCACCATATATACTGTACCATACAATACATGTGTGTATATAAGCAAGTCACCCACCTGCACATACATACAGTACACATAAGAACACAGTGACCTGGTTTACATGACGCGCTTGGGCTCACCATGGGTTATTTAAGTCATGTGAGCCGTAGCACGTGCCAGGCGCAATTTGAATATGCAGCCACCAATTGGGGTTGTTGTGTTGTGTGATCCTGGCCATCGGGGGTTATTAATATCGTATTATTAATCTTTAAAATAATTTTAAAATAATATTTCAATATCTTGTTAAATGTATTACAATTATGTTGAAAGGATTTGAAGAATACATCCACATTCACTCTGGTGCATTTATATGCACCAGTGTATAAACTTAAATACATTTTTTCTGTAATATCTTTCCATTACGAAATACTATGATTGCAATGAGGTTAAACTATATTGCAAGTGGGGTTTTCTGGTGTTTTTGTAAGAATATATTGCCAACAGGTGGTAGAGTTATTTTCTGCTTTGCCATTGTTGTCTATGGAGTTTTGAATCCGATATCAATCTCATTTAAATCGTAGAGTAGCTCTTAGCTGCAAGGTTTTGAATGGTAACAAAAGAGGACTGGATACAACTTTACAAATTAAATTTAATGATCAATTGAGATTAAATGTTTGTTGGAGCTCCTACATATTTTCCTGGGAGCCCAAGCAGGATTAGTGTGATGGTGTGCAGACAGCGTGGCTAATCCTTTCTGCCCAATGCCGCACCCCTGCTCCAGAAGCCGCTATTGGCCCTGACCAGCAATAAGAGCTTCCTTCTAGTCATGAATGGCAGCTGAGGTGGGGTGGGGTTTTCACCAGGCTGCTGTGGGGGGAGAGATTACCGGGATTCTGATCTGGCACGGTGTGATGTCACAGTTATTATTTTGAAAAGAAAGAACCAGACACATCAAATGCATTCATTCATTTAACAACACATCTGTTTTGGTTCTGAGAAACATTAATGTCTGTCCGTTTGTTTGTGTCTCTGAATCCAACCTTTGATTGAGACAATACTTCTGATCCACAGGCGTCCTCCCTGGGCAGTATCCAATAAGGCTGGTTGTGATGGTGTTGCACCAGCAGGAAAGGACCATTTGAGCAATGGGGAATTAGCCATTCTAAAAGTAACCCCAGAAACCAGAGGAAGCTTCTCTCCTTTCCAGGTCATGAGTTGCCCCATTGACCTGCCCCATTCCAGGAGCGAGTGTTTCTGCTCATTTCATGTTGCTTTTAGAATCAGTCATTCCTGCTGGTGCACAGGCATAATAGGATACTGCCCTTTGAATTAAATTATTTTAAATTTGCAGGTTTGCCATGTTTCACAATGTCAGGATACCAAAAGAGAACTTGCTGAACCGGACAGGAGATGTCACAGCTGAGGGGACCTATACAAGTGCCTTCAAGGTATGAATTGAGCTTAATTATCATCAGTGTGCTTAATGCACAAACATAATCTCTGTTAGCAAAGGATTCTTCTTATTCACTAATCCTGTTAGTTCATCCTCACATGTTCTCTGGATGATTTTCACCAAAGTTTATTACAGTATATGAAGATTAAAAACCTTACATGCTGTGTTAGCCTTTCACTGTTAACACTTGGTATACTTTGGAGAACTTGTTGATATAAAATTGCTTTTTTAAAGTTCTTAAATGAAAGCCTTTCTATTTGTACTGTCTTATTTCTCCAGGATCGCAAGCAGCGTTTAGGAGTTTCCCTCGGGGCTTTGTCCAATGGAAGAGTTATGATTATAGCCATGTCTGTGGTCAATTTAAAGCTTGCCATATCAATAGCAATTCGCTTCTCAGCTACCCGACGCCAATTTGGACCAACAGAAGATGAAGAAATACCAGTTCTCGAATATCAAATGCAGGTGAAACTTGGACCTCTCTTTAAGTAATATGTATGACAAGAATGTAGCTCAACACAGAATCTAACATGAAAGACTGACATAGATGAATGGGTCTGGCTTTTATATTCACAAGAAATTTGTTTTAAAATGCCACAAAACTGGGCAATACTCATTGTTGCTTTGCTAAACCAGAAATTAGCAAGGATAACTATTTGCTTGGAATTGGAAGGCAGCATGTAGCAGCTGCTCACAGTTATCAGGGGAGAAAAAACTTTCCGCTCGGCACAGCTCTATGTTTAATGAGCAGGGGTGATTTTTTTAGATGTAATTTGCATGCCTAAGGGTGCATACATGTTTAGACAGAAAAGGTCCTACAACTCCCAGCATGCCCCAGTGAACATAGCTTACTGGGAGTTGTAGGAGTTTTTTTCTGTTTTAACATGCCTAGGATTTAACCCTAAGATACTTTTTATTCATTTAGTAATGTAAAAGAGGTTTTAAATAAAGATGAATATGAAATTATTGTCCCATTCTTTTTTCTGATGTGACATGCCCACCTTTCTAAAATATATTCATTTACTGTTAAAATAAACTGGCTCGTAAGAATCCAGAGTAAGGTACATGCTTTGGAGGGAGGTGGAATTAAACAGAATTGTATAGGATTTAAGCAATCATTGAAAGGAGCTTCCAAAAATGACTGCTTTTACATAATTTGTAGAGGGGATAAAATGTCTCCATGGTTTGTTTGTAAAGTGTTTTAAGTGATGTGTGTCTGTCTCCCAGTTTTCCCTGATGTAGATTTCATTTTCATTCTAGCAATGGCGCTTGCTTCCTTACTTAGCAGCCACATACGTCCTAGACCATTTCTCCAGAACGTTGTTCATTAATTCCATGGAATTCCACATAGGTCTCCTAATGAAGGACAAGAGTCCACGACAGGTGAGAGGTCCGTCAGTAATTCTTTGTCATAAGCAATTGCATGAAGCATGAGTGGACCCTCTTCGTGGACTGGCAGGCTCCAAGTGTACCCCTGTCTGAAAAATGTATTTATTCTGCTGCCTTTTGTGGGATTTCCTTAAAATCCTTCACATCCCAAATGGCAATTGCCCCTGATTTCATGAGACGGAAACAGTGCCTATATTCACAGCTATGGGGAATACGCACAGTACTGTTACCTGCCTTAGAGTGAGTAGAATGGCCAATTCTCCAGGCAGGTATGGGGAGAGCATCCCACAATGGGTTAAATCTCCTTATCACCCTCGAAAAACAGAGATCCACGTGACTGAGTTTTAAACGCTGGTCTGAAGCTCCTCCTAGCCAGTTCATCCCTACTTTTTGTCAAAGACAGAGCTAATTCTCAACTCCTCCTAACTCAAGCCTATACTTAGCACCATTTTCTAAACTTTCTTAAATGCCTTCGCTCTTTCACTTTTTCCTCACAGCCAGCTTTTATTCTTTTCATCCTCCTTCACTGGAAAGAAAAAAGTTTCTCTTTTGGTTTTTTTTTTTCTCTCCTGTTCTACTTTTTCTCTCCAAACCACTCCTATGGGCAATGCTCCCTCTTTTGCTTTGTATGTATGTGTGAGTGTGACAGAGAGAATAAAGATGGGATAGCACACACACACACGCATGCACACACACACGCACACACAGAGAGCTTTGCAGTGCTACAAATGCTGCCTATGTCTGGTTTTGGCTCCACCCAGACAAAGACCATCCCATGCACATCTCCTGTGGGTCCCTTCATAGGAAAAAGGTTCCCCAGCACTGCTTTAGAGGGATTTCAGCAATGAGGAGCAAACTGAGGCTTGATCCAAACTTGCAAACTAGTGAAGGCTCTCCTGAACAAGGCAGACAAGAGGGATAATCCTTTCAAGCTCTCACCTTGAAATTAGGACCCACACTAGGGGGTGGGGAAACAAAATTCATTTATATTTTAAGCAACAAAGGGTATTGTGGCACCTTAAGGACTGACAAATATATTCTGACATAAGTGTTTGTGGTGACAATGTCAACTGCGTCAGATACATTTATATTTCGTTAAGAGATTGCATACATTTCTCCTTCTATTCAGACTCATTCAAGTCTTATTACTCTGAGTAGATTATAGTGTTGTCACAAGGAACCTCATAAGGAGGCTTGCAAAAGCCCACATCCTTGATCAACCCTTGGACTCCCCCCATCCAGAGTCAGGCCAAGCAACACCCTGCTCAGAGATTGCTTGCCTTGATCCTTGAACACCAGCTGCTAGCTCCATGGCTGCCTTCCCCTTTCTCCTGCTCAACCCAGAGCTCATAAACCTTAACTGTGGCTGGAGAACGGGTTGGCAGACATTGAGGGGTCCATTACCCATCAGTGGGAGGGCCTGCAATTCTGCATCCCAGCATCCTGGCAGAAGTGAAGCAAATAGTGTAATTTTCCTGCTGGGGATGGACCCACAGGCATCTGCTGCCATATTCCCTTCTCCTGCCCCTTGCAAGGTTTGTGAGCTTAAGAGTTGGCAGGGGGAGAGAGGGGAGTAAGGCACTTTGAACATCCATAAACATTTGTGTGCACTTTTATGGTGTGTGTGCAAAAGATCTACCTTTGTGCACAGAGGCTTGAGTCCCTTTTAAGGTGAACACAGGGTTGCTCCTGCTTCCCTAATTGCTCTCTAGAACTACCACATTTGTTAATTCTCTTATTATTTCCTGCATTGATTATTATAATGTTCTTCTTGTCGGTCTTCTTGCATCTACAGTTAAGTGTCTTCTGTCTGTCCTTAATGCTGCTGCTCTTCTGTGGAATGGCTTGCCGGAGAAGATTCGACAAATTAGCAGTCTCCTTGAATTTAAGAGAGCCGTGAAGACTGATCTCTTCCGGCAGGCGAACCCAGTTGAATTTTAAGATATTTTTTAATAATGTATTTGTTTTTATTTGTTTTTAATGTTTTATCTATTTTATGGTCCTTGTATTTATAGTTATTGTTGTTCTCTGCCTCGATCCATAGGGAGAGGCGAGTTTGAAATTATTATTATTATTATTATTATTATTATTATTATTATTATTTAATCCTTGTTTTCATCTTATTTCTCCATTGTACTTTTGTTTTCATTGGCTTCCTCTTGTTTCCCATCTTTACTTTCAAGATCCTTGAAATTTCTTTGAAGTGTCTCCATGGTCTTGCACCTCCATGCCAATCTCTTCTTCCTCTCTATGCGCCTCCTCAGATCCATTCGCTCTACAGATACCAATCTCCTTGTTCAGCCTCATTTACCCATTCTGTTCCTTCCCTGCATCCCTATATTCCCATGCAGCTCCTTGTCATTGCAATGCCCCTCCCGCCTGATGTCTGGCTCTTTCTCTTGATATTACACTGTAGCTCTTCCTTGAAACACACATGTGTTTGCCTTCTTTTACACCAATAAACTCTCATCCCCTACTATTTTCTTACCCCCCCTTCCCCTTTTCCTAATTTATCTTGCCTTTATACTTCAGGATGTTTGGATTGTAAATGTGCCAGTAGGGTTGTGTTGTGTTTAATTTTTGTACAACACCTTAAAAAGTAATAATACATTACTTTTACAATCAGATTCACAAGATCCCCTTTTAGAACTTACTAAACATGCACGTTATATTCCATAAAAGGCAGGAAACTGACAGTGGTTAGAACATTTTTAAAAGATTCTATCCAGCTCCTTATACAGAGTCTCTCCTCTTCCCACAATTGGGGATGACTGGTGGGACAGGGGCCCATCACTGATCTGCAAAGGAGACACACCTGATGAAGTAGAGGGCTTTGTAATGAAGAACACTGCATGTTGGCTGCTGTGTTCTTTACCATTTTTCATTCCTTTTCCACAAGGCTGAACTTGGGCGTGAGATACATGCTTTATCCACTTCAGGCAAACCGCTGTCCTCCTGGCTTGCACAACAAGGAACTCAAGAATGTCGAGAAGCCTGTGGGGGACATGGCTATCTGGCCAGTAAGTTAATTGCTTGGTCCTCAGTACATTTAAATGACCATACAAACTCATCATCTAATTCTTCTGTGGAGCAATTGCTGTTTTGCAGGTTTCCAGATGCCTTTAACTTCTTTGGTTGTTTCTGAAATTCAACTGAGAAACTTGAATTGAAACCAAATTGCTACGTGCATCATCTGAGGCCCTTCCCCAACTGCCCCCAGCAGCCAAAATTAGGCAAGTGAAGGGCCGCCTCAGTTGTGGCACCCTGTTCATGGAATGTTCTCCCCCCATCCCCATGGAGAACCAACTAGCACCAAATTTAATTACTTTTCGGCACTGGGAACTTCTTCGGCAAGGAACTTCTTAGATGTTTAATTCCGATGAAGCTGTCTGCTGATTTTCTGGTTTTGCCGCCTCTGCTGTTTCAGTGCTGCTATTGTATTTTGTTAAATTAACTCTTTTATCCTTAATTAGTACGCTCCTAGGACATTTTAAAAAGTAAAAGGCAAGGTCACTTCACTGCTAATTTTGCATCTAAACAGAAAGACCTGGGCAAAGTATTCCCAGCACATCTGCAGTTCGTTGGCAGTTTCTACGTGTATGACATGCAATCACCAAATTGAGCTCACAGAGGCGTTCTCTGCATATAAGTTTTACATGCAAGGAGGGGTGTGTGGGGACGAGTGGCTAGATCCGCCTCCCCTTGGCATTCTCATCACCCACTCCACGTGAACAGTCAGGATTCTAACATCTCAGAGAGAGCAGCCTCCACAGATAGAGGAGGCTTTCCTCTGCAGGCAGCCACTGTCCAGATAGCGCTTACACCCAAGGGGAATAACCAAACCGAGTTTTTGAATGTCATAGATTCCATTTTGACAAAAGGGGTTATTCTCATATTTTTTTATAAGAGGCTTTGTAATTATTTTAAGCACAAGGACAGCTCATTCCTACAAAGTCCTTTCATGATCTTTCTGTGTTGTTGTTGTTGTTTAAAGTGAATCGTCTGGGCGATATCCGTAATGACAATGACCCAAACTGCACCTACGAAGGAGACAATAATGTTCTGCTACAGCAAACTAGCAACTACTTACTGAGCTGGATGAATGCCAAACACCAAGGTTAGTGTGTAATAGAACTTGACATTGCACTAACTGAAGGAAAGTAGATACAGGTTAAGGTAGTCAGAAGATCAGCTTTGTGTTTGTCATACAATCTACACGAGGCTGTGATTCGATATTCACATCATAACACTGTAACATTACATTACATACTGTCTGTGTAATAATTTAGAGGTTGAGTCGGTCGAACACATGTTGATTAAGTGCATTTTCTATAGAGATGATAGGATCACCTAAATTGTCCCCTTAGTTAAAGATTTAGCAGATAAGAACCCTCACAAAATAGTAGTCTTTTTACTTCAGGGCAAAGACAAATATATTACAACCCAAGTAGCCAAATTTGTCCATAATATACTGGTTTGCAGAGCTCAAGTAGTTATATAAGATGTTTAGATTTAATGTGCCCGTGAATCAAACATACTGTATAAATGCTACTTACTGTTTATCTGATTTTCTGGCCTGTTGGCCGCAATAAAGTTGATTGATTGATTGACATTGCACTGAGCAGCACTTACCAGCCTCACTGTTAAAAGTTCTAGACAAATTAGATCAGAATGCACCTGGATTGGTCACTGCTTCTGCTGAAATGCTGGGTGGTACTCAGGTACCATGTTCTTAACAATTCCTAGTACTGTTTTGACTCACAATGACCTTGCTTCAGTGTTGAATTTGCAGAAGATGGGAATATTGGTGGCATCTACAATTTGTTTGTTTTTTACAGATGAGAGAAAACCTACCAATCAGAAACTGACATATTTCAATCATTTCCTACAAGAAATCTGTTTTGGGAGTGTTAACATGTTCTCAGTCAATTCTAGCAGGGATCACACTCTTTTTCTTTTTTAAAAAAATATTATTTAAAACATTTTTGACGTGCTCTTCAGCCAAAACAGAGGCACTTGGAACGGCTTACAAGATCAGTAGTAATTGGTCCTTGCCCAATTTCACTTAAACAATAATTAGAACATGATAAAGTTAGGCTAAGGGGGGCACAATTAGGCATCCTCCACTGCCGGGGGTAGGCAGCCTGGGGGCTGCATGCACCTCCTGGCCGTCTTTGTGACCCCCACAGTGTTCCCCTGCCATTGCCAAATTTGCTGTTGCCTTGAGGCTGAAGAAATGGGAAAGAACAGCTTAATCAGAAGATTATCCATGGTTAATGCACAGATGAGCAGATGTTTACCCTTCATTGATTTTCAAAGCCATTAGTGCATAGATATTAACATACTTTGACTTGGTATTTAGATCTGCTCTCATTGGCATTTCAGACAAAGGCCCTATTATATCACCACTGGGATCAGTAGATTTTTTGGAAGACTACGATCAGATTCTTTGTCAGAAATTCACCGTGTCAGATGTTCAAGACTGCATGGATCCTTCAGGTAACTCCATTCACATTGCACTCCTTTGCCACATGTTATCATTTTGAGCACAGCCCCTTTTCCCTCTAGCCCTGTTGCTATGTCTTCTTTCAGGGCTTACAGTTGGCAGTGGCTGCGTTGCAGGGGGAGATGCCTGATCACGTGTCATCACCCCTTTAGTTACTCATCAGCCATCTGGGGTTGTTACAATATAGGGCTTGGAGCTTGAAGCCTTTTTTGTCTTAGCCTCTGGACAGAAGATAGAAGAAATGCCTTTGGACAAATGTTCTTACAGCATCATTTCTAATTAGGGTTTCTATGATATCGAACTGAAGTGTGGAGACATGCAGTAAAAGCATGTTTAAGGCTACATCCTTAAAGTTTTAAAAGTTTTCCGTACAGCTGCCTTTCCTAGCCCCCTTTTCCCCTTTTCCTGCCATTCCAACCGGCTCCCCAGCCCCACCCCAGTCCTGCCTTCTCTATGAATTTGATGGTCTGGTTAGAAGACAAAAAGGCCATTTTCACATAGTTTCCCCAAGATGGCCACTGGCTCAGGTGGTTTTTAAAGGGAATTAGAGGAATTCATGGAGGAAGCAGAAATCTAATGGATATTAGCTGGTTGCCGGTGCGTCTCCAAACCCAGTTTTTAGTCCTGGTTTTGATTTTTGAAGCCGTAAAAGGTTTGGGACAAAATTACTTAAAGGACCACCTTCACTCATCTCAGCCTGTCCACACTTTAAGATCACCGGGACAGGCTCTTCTCATGTGCCCACCTGTGAGAGCACTTAGACTGACAACTATATGAGAGGGCCTTTTTCCCAGTGTCCCCACATCTCTGAAATAAGTTGCCATCAGAGGTCATTGCAGGCTTTTAGGAAAGCCCTAAAAATTTACTACTTTACTTTGGCTTTCCACTTGTTATGTTTTATCGGACTGGGTTGTAGCTGCAGTTGTCTCTGGTCTTGGTGGTGGTGAGTTATGCTGTTCCGTGTTGTTTTTTAGGATGTTTGCTATTGTTGTTTTGTCTGTTTTACTTTCATATCAACTTTATTATATGAGCGTTATTGTTGTACACTGCCTTGGGAGAGCTCCTGCCCTGAAAGACTACCAAGAAATATGTTTAATAGTAATAAAAATAAATAGATGATGATGATAAATAATAGCCATGAGAGATAAACTGAACCTCCATATTCAGAGGCGGTATAACTGAACACCAGGTATTGCAGGCATACAGTGCGGGGAGGGCTATTTCCTGGTTGGGTGGTGTGGAAAGCAGGAGAATGCTGGGCTAGATGGATTCTTTGATATGATTCAGCTCATCTTAGGGGGAAATAAGCCCTAAAAATAAGGATGAGACTGCCTTGGTGCACTTGCTGAATGAAAAACCCTCAGCAATATCTCACTGAGGAGTTTTCCCAGGTCAAAATGTATGTTGTCTAAAGCTTAAGTCTCCATAATACTTTTTTTAAGCACTGGTAAAGAGGGGGGGAAACAGGAGCAGAGAAAGTCTGAGATAAGATACGTGGGGCTGGGGATATAGAAGTGGAAGAAAAGGCAAAACCAATTAAGCCAATAAAGACAAATAAAAGGAAGGTAACTCAGGTTACTCCCTTCCAAACAACCAACAAGCATTGTTGCCCATTTTCAATGCGCCTTCTCAACCACTCTTGGTCAGGTCCACAAGATTCATCTTCTGTTGTAGAAGCTGAAACGAATCTCTAGGAAGTGGCGTAGTGAGGATATCTGCAATCATCTCTTTCGTTGGATATCATCTCAATAAGCCCTCTCATGTATAGATCTCTTGATATATGATACTAAACATCAATGTACTTAAATACCTGTATTACTCCTTTCTGTTTGAGAAATCTTTATGGAGCTTTGATTGTCTTCCATGACTCGTATTGGTGTTGGCTTGTCTATTCCAAAGTCTTTGAGCAACTTATACAGCTGTTCTGCTTCTTCACACGCATACGCAGCTGATCTGTACTCTGCTTCAGTGGACGAAGCTGCAACTGTATCTTGCTTCTTACTAAGCCAACCAATTACTGCATTTCCATAAAAGAATAAATTTCCAGTAGTAGATTTTCTATCTACTGAATCTCCTGCCAAGTCTGCATCTTTATAAGCAACTAGTGTTGGCCTTTCAGTGGCTTATAATCTTAGTTTCAAATGTGCAGTCCCTTTTAAATATCTGACCACTTTTTTAACAACACTCCAATCTTGCTGTGTAGGTGCATTAATTCTTCTGCTCAAAATTCCAACTGAAACAGTTATGACTCATCTGCTTACATTAGATAGATACAGCAGTTTTCCCATAGCTGTTCTGTACTGATCAATATGAGGAAAAGGTTCCCTGTTCTCTTCTTCCTTTAAATAGTTTGTATAGAAAGCCCTGGTCCATGAATCAGAAAACCAATGCAAATGAAATGAATATATGGACCATGCTGCTTTGAGGACTTAAGTGCCTTGTAAGCCTGGATGAATTGTTTGCCCTTCACCAGCATTGGAATTACAAGAGAAGTACTTGTCTGTGTAAGCATGAAGACTGGAGATCCTGAGGGCAGGGGAACAAGGAAGTCCGTCTTCCATCTAGAACAAAAGTGGCTTTGAGATACTCATGAATTAGTTCAAAAAATGGACAGCCACAATTTGGTGTGTCACCGATATACAAAATTTAAAAGCATAAAGCATAAAACAAGTTAAAATTACAATATATTTAATTTTGTGATGATTTCAGATCTCCTTTCTGTAGAATGTGCACAATGCATGCAGGAACTAAGATTCAGTTGCAAATTATCAGTGTTGTTTGCTTTCTACTTTATTATGAAAATGAATGCAAATATTAAACATTTCAGATTTCTTTTCCTAGTATCTTTAAGAGTATACAAGTGGCTAGTTTGTTACTTGCTTCGAGAGAGTGCCCAAAAGCTGAGAAACCTGGAAAAATGTGGTCTTACTGAATTCGAGGCAAAGAATTCGAGCCAGGTAAACAAATTGTATAATTCCATGCTTTTAAGTCCCTAAGTACTTTTCATGCACATGGTTGGCATTGCCTTTTTTGGCTACCTTCTGCCTCCCCTCCCTCTCCCACCCAGTCACATACACACACCTACAAATACACGTTTGCAGAATAAAGCAAAGCTGGAGTCCCTTCCTGTTGTTGTGCCTCAAACATTAGCTGCTGTACAGCCATTGGGCTGGTTCACATGATCAAAATGAGCCACTGAATAAGCCATCATGGCTTATATTAATCATGCACATGCTGGGTGTGATTTCCATAATCACCTCCTGGGTGCAGCCAGTCGTATCATCTGAACCTGGACAGGATGGCTTGTTGGCACCTGGGTGGTGATTATGGAAATCACGTCTGGCATGTGCCACAATTTAAATAAGCAACCATGGCTTATTTTGGCGACCATGGTGAACCAAGTCATTAAGTTATTAAAGAATAAACCCTTCAGGCTTGCAACCATACAGCCTCCTACATGCCTATTCACATTAACACAAGTATGAGCACTACAGCATAACTAGAAAGGTTCCCATCGAATGGACAGTTCATGTGTAATGATCAGAGTCCTTCTCTTTTCCCCTGCTGCTTGGCCCAAACCTTGGAAAATGTGTTCCTGATTCCTCAAGTCCTTCATTCAGTTATGTGTCTAGTTCAGCCTTCCCCAATCTGGAACCCTCCAGATGTTTTGGACTGCAGCTCCAAGCATTCCTCATCATTGGCAATGCTGGCATTTTCATCATGTTTTATTTTTTATAGTATATAACTATTTTTATCATATTTCTTACACCCATCCTGCTATTATTTTAAATAAACAAAAGTGACATAATTTGGTACATTTAAGGTCTTGTTCAGCATCCATTTTAGATTCTGCTTTTCTTTTCTTTTTCAAGGTGTACTACTGCCGTTCTTTAGCTATAGCTTTTATTGAACACACTGTTTTGCAAAGATATCATGAATATGTTCACAGTTCCAGCACACCAGCTAGCCTTCAGCCAGTACTGGCACGTATCTGTTCGCTGTATGGACTGTGGTCTTTAAATAAGCACATGGCGGTGCTCTATCAAGGTGAGATCAGCATTCTGCCTGGACAGTAAAATCTTTGATTAATAAGCCTTTCATTTAAGAGAATACTTTAAGGCTCTTAAAAATTCAACAGTGCCTTTAAAAGCTTGGAAATTAAGATGAGGCACCCAACTTGACTTCTGCACCACATAACTACTAGTAAATATGTTCTGCATTCCTAAATATAGTGCATGCTTTCAACTTAGCCCCCATGCTTTCCCTTGGTCTTTTGGCCCCAATCCTCTTCTTCTGCAGGTTGAGGGAACACTAAAGCTGGGGTCAATGATATGTCGATCTTTTATAAGATATATCCTTGTAAATAAACCTTTTTATTGTGACAACCAGCCTCTTGCAAAACTTAACTTGAGCACAATCTTGTGTAAGTTTAACCATAAGTCAAACTAGCAAGATGCAATTATGAATGAGAATATTCTGATTGCAGCTGTACTTTGCTCTGCTTTGCTTGTGAATGCTAAAGATTTGATTTTTAAAGTGAATATCCTAAGTTATTGTTTGCATGCTTTTAGGTAGAATTTGTAAGAGCCTTAAATTCTCAAACTGAAGACCTTTTGATCTTTAAAGTTTCTTGTTCTTTGGAGAATAAATGTAACTTAATTAGTTGAGCCCTTGGGGGAGTGGTGGGGAAAGAATTTAACTGCATTTCAGATCTATAATAGCAGTTATACTGTGCTGTAAAATGTTGTTGCTCTTGTTGTTATTTATTACATTTATATCCCACCTTTTTTCTTCCTTAAAGAACCCAAGGCGGTGTACATAATCCTTCTCCTCTCTGTTTTATCCTCACAACAACAGCCCTGTGGGGTAGGTTGGGCTGAGAGTCTGTGACTGGCCCAAAGTCACTCAGTGAGCTTCCATGGCTGAGTAGGGAGTAGAACCTGGATCTCCCGACTCCCAGCCCAACATGACTAGCCGCTACTATTTCACACATCTCAGTCCCATGAACCCTGTAATATAGGTTGCTTTCATTAAAATCCCTGTAGTAGCCTTCTTTTTATCTTTATAGCTTGTTCAGTGATTTAAGGAGTGTCCTGGTCTGTTTTGTTCTTATGCCCATATTGCCCTCAGTGGAGTGGTGGGTGGGGGCTAGATCTGAGATAGAGTGGCTTACAACAGCCCAGGAATTTGGCCCACTATTGTTATCAAACGCTGCAAAATCATTAATTGATGGCAGAGAGATCAAAACTGATGCTAATGAGATGGTACTAGGAAGTGAGCCAACCTACAGGCTACAACTGAAGTCGCAATATAGATCAAGGGTGTTGAACCTCAGGCCCGTGAGCCAAATCCAGCCCATCTGGGGCTCCAGTCCAGCTTTCTGGGTCTCCTGGATGGCCACGCCCCTTTCCCCAACCACCAATGATTTAGTATTTTCTAGGTTTCTGAAAAGAATCATAGAATAGTAGTAGAGTTGGAAGGGGCCTCTGAGGCCATTGAGTCCAACCCCCTGTTCAATGTAGGAATCTACCTTAAAGCATCCCTGACAGCCTCTCTTAAGTCTTATGTAGTGGAAGTAAGAGCTTCAAGCTAAAATATGTTGGCATTTAGGGTATTTTGGGTGGCACAACTTTTGGACCTTTTTGCATTCAACACTCCTGGTATAGATTATATAGTCCAAGATGGGGATTAGAAAGAAAGGGAGAAGAGATTGATCTGAATCTATTTCCCCACGGCACCCCATTGATTCCCACAGCACCACTTCTTTCTCTTGGATTTTGCCTAGGGGGCTGATGTTCATCACCCCTGTATTTGACTTTAGTTGTAGCCTGTCACTTAGATCACTTCCTTGTACCAACTCTGCTCCACGTGATGCGATGCGATGTGTTAAAAGCTTTTATGCCCTCATGGTTAGGAGGGTATTCTGAGCTTGGGTAGGTCCTGCCCTCAGAACAGGGAAGGCAGGCTTGAAAAAGCTCCTTCCCACAAGGTGCTCGGAACCACCCCTTGGACCTCAGTCCACCTTCCTGCCTGAAATAGAGCAGTGGCTTTTTAAAAAGAGCTTTTCAGGGCTGTGGCCTGAAAAACAAGAGGAGATGTTAATGACAGCTAAACAGACTCTCCAGACTTCTTCTCCCACGTCCTTCTTCCCAGATTGGCAGGGAAGAGGCTGAAGGCTCCTGGCTCTGCACTCCATTGTTAGCGAGTTGTTTTCTGGTTCTCCTTCCCCCATTCATCCCCCGCTCTCTGATCCCCCGGCCAACCAACCTCACAGGAAATCTGTGATAGGAAGCAAGGCATCTACCTCAGCTCTGTCTGTTCCTCCGAGACCAATTTCATTGACCACAGCAGACTTGACTGCCATAGGGCCACAATGAGGTAGTTAGGCATCCAGGTTCCAGGTCCCATTCCCCATACATTCTTGAAGGGGAAACCTGTTCACTTGTAGAAGTCTCCATTCTTCACACTCCAGCTCTCATAGCAGGGGAGGTTAGTCAGCCTCCACCAGCACAACCAGCCCTCCTGACACATTTGTGCCTGAGAGTGGGATGAGTGTGTGGTCTGCACTTGTAGAGCCTGCCGTGACCTCTCACTTCCTCCTCCCACTCTGCCCAAGCCACTCTTACGGAATGGACAGATCTAGGAGCCATCACCTTCCCATTCCTACCAAATGTAGTCCTGGGCTGAGAGAGCTCTTACTTACTCATTCTCCAACCTGCAGGTTCCAGGTGGAATCCTGGCCCACTCAGTTAGAAGGGTGGGTGCTTCCACAGCTCCTTAGGAATGACACCCTGTCCCAAAGGAATCTATAGGGTGACCACTTAGATTTGCAACCACAAAACGTGGCAATAGCTTCTCTTTAGATGAGACAGCCTTTGGTCGTAAAGTGCTTCGGCCAATCCCCAATCCTAGGTTTTGCTAACTGCTGGAGTATTTGGGCAGAAGGGGATGTACTGTTTTCCCATCACAGCTTAGACTGTCCTCCTGTCCACAAGGGGAGTTCTTTGCTGGTAAACCCCTGTTCTGATCCCTCAATTCTTTCACTCCATGTGTTTAGGTTTTTTAATATTAGAAGGCTGGAATTCCATTGTACTCGCTTGCTTCATGGTAGCTTGTCATGTTTAAGCGGCAGTTTGTTTAGCTGCTTTTCATGCAGCTCTTGTGCCTTTTGCAGTTATTCCTTGTTTGCCATCCTGGAGTTTGATGGGTAGTTCTTCCCACATGCTCACACTTTACAGGGAGTAGCTTTTTCAGCCCTGCCTCCCTCTGGCTCTGAGGATAAGACCTAGACCAGCTGGGAATATCCTCCTATACATGGGAAGAACAGAAGTTCTCCAGGTAAGAACTTCCGTTTTTCATTGCAGCAAAACCTTAATTAAAGTATTCAGAAATTGGCCTGGAAGTGCAAAAGAGTTATCAGGACTTGCACAATATTATGATAAAGGCCTAATGAAGGAAAGGACTTTCATTTGCTTTCTAAATCCTGGTAAGAAATCGACTTTGAAAGGGAGAGCATTCCACCAACAGGTTGCCGACTTGCAGGAAGGTCTTGCTCCTAATGGTTGAATCTGGTCTCCTCTGACAACCTCTCCAGAGCAGGGCTGCACTTGTGCACTTAAGGCACAGGGAGGTTCATTTGAGGATGTTCTCTAACAGGGCAATCCTATGCTTATCTACCTGGATGCAAACCCCATTGAATTCAGTGAGATTTACTCCCAGGTAAGGATGTAAATGAATTCAGTTTAAGGTACCATTGAAGGCTTTTAATGTTTAGCACCCTCACATACTGTTTACGTATACTAAATTTACATATACTAACAAATATATAGATTGAAATTGTGCTATTTAGCTTCATTATCACTATAAATGTGTTTCAGGTGGCTATATTTCAGGTGAAAATGCTGGTAGATTCATACAAGATGCAGTTCTAGAACTTTGTTCAAAGGTATGTTCAAAGAGGGTTAGATATGCTGTGTAATCTGAAGACTAGTAGTGGAACTATCTTTCGTTGGAGGTTTACTGCTGTGCTCAGCCAGACCGCATCCAAAATGTTATTTCAGCTCTGAATATTGTTCCTATCCCCTTATCACAAATGGAAGGACCAAGTGTTTTCCAGTGGCTAGGAGAGAACAAGCTTTATCTTGCATCTCAGAGATGTCCTGGAGTGCACAACTTTGTTTCTTATAAACAAATGTTGCCATTCGTGCCTATTGAGAAAAATAATGCACTTCACTTGGAGATAGGGTTGTAATTAGGGAGAAACCTGCCATCCACCTTAAACCTTGGGTGGCCCCTGTCCCCATGGATGAGTATCCTGCAGGAGACAGTGCAGCGCACTTCCCAGGGATCCTTGTAATAGAGGAGATGTCCTTACACACACACTCCAGCCATCATTCCAACAGGCATTTTGTTACTGATCAGGGTGATAAATGACAATGAATATAATCCATTTTGTTACTATAGATAATATTATAGAAGGGGGGAAAAGAAAATGTTGCCATTTGGTAAAATAAACTGTAGAGAATTTTCTAATTTATTTAGAAAATTCATATCTTGCTGTTTGATCAACTGATCCTCCACGCGGCTTTCAATTGGCTGGTATTTCACTTGCTGTGATATTCTTCGTGGGAGGCAGTGGGGGGGGTGCAGAAGTCAGAGCGTCCTGTCCTTCAGCTCTGCAGTCCCAGGACAATTTGAAAAAGGCAGGCACGAATTTTACCTTTTAAATGAGCTGCTCTGAAATAAAAGTGGGATAAAAATAGGTATGGCCATGGAGCTTTCCAAATTAGAAACCTGAAACTGCTGTTAGTTAGTGGTTTGTCATAACAATTATGTTACTGCTCCATAGTTTATTGGTAGCCACAGAAACCTCAATGCAATACCCAATTTATGTTCTTTTTTCCCCAAGTAGCTGAAGCAAGAGGCTGTGGTTTTGGTGGATGTTATTGCTCCTCCTGACTTCATTCTCAACTCGCCAATTGGCAGGGCTGATGGAGAGGTAAAATGTCATTGAAGTCATGTTTATTGTGTCCCTTTTGAATGTTGTGCGTTCAAGTAGTATGTCGCAGCTAGAAAGTGGGGTTGGAGAGAGAAGTCAAATTCTAGGAGCAGTCTGAACATGGATATGTATTGTCAATCAGTCAGGTTATTATATGAATTATCTCTATTCATGCAATAGTTAAAGACCAAAGAAACAATGAGACAGAACACAAACAGAAAATTAAGTCTAATTCAATAATATTTTAGACCTTATCCTCATTGTTCTCAGCAAGTATTTAGCTGCCATTTTTGGAACAGTCTCTTTATTATTATTATTATTTACGTTTATATACCGCCCCATAGCCGAAGCTCTCTTGGCGGTTTACAAAGAAGGAAAATAACATAGTATTCAGACAGGCTTCCTGGATGCAAAGAGATTAATGGGTTAATTAACTCATTTCAGGAAACACAATAAAATTACAAAAAACAAACACACGTAGCTTACTGTTTCAATTTCTTCTGCCAAAGAGCAGAATCTGCTGGAATAAGGTATCCTAAATCTCCCATCCAAGAGGGTTGAGGGTATCACTTCAAAATGTGCAAGAGTAAACACCCTCCTTTGAGATGTTTAGTATATGCAACTATTTGACTTAAGATTTAACAGAAGCTTGATAAATGCCAAGGAAAGCAGATCTTATTTGCTTCTGCAAGTGAAACTTGAAAATCTGTATTTTACAAGATCTAGCCTCATCAGAGCCATATAAGAAAGGCAGTGATAGGGAGAACCCTAGGTTGTAGACTTTGTCATTTAATATCTTCATTTTTAAATGTACATAAGGATCTAAGTGAACCAAGGTTAAATGATTGAATGGAGGGACAGGAAATATTAAGCAAAGCCAACGGTTCAGAGCTAAAGACCAGAGCCTGGCTTCTATAGAGCCCAGGCCTGCCTCTAGTCTCAAAGCTGCAGCTGCCACACATTTAAGGACACAAAAATTGCCCTTAAATTGGCAGTTTGAACGTTTTCAATATTTGAATTGTAGCTCAGAACCCAAATTTGAGCACCATGTATAAACTGAGCAAGTGATTTGGTAGTGAAAACTTGTAAGACTGGAAGGACATGATGGCCTCCTTTCAAACAAAAGAAACACTTCATGGCAGCCATATTGTTGCGTGCATTATCAATAGTGTAATTCCTATGGAATGTCCAAGATAAAGAAAAATGGGGGAGATCCTAAATACTTAAAAGTTGAGACCATGTTCAAGTGAAAGTCTGCCTAGAGACCAGCTACATTTTTTTGTTACTTTTTGAAACTACTGAAACCTTGGTCTTATCATAGTTGATTGAGAGAGCATCATTCTTACAGTTATTGGAAAGTTTGCGTTTGAGAAAGAAGAGCTGCGTCATCTGCATAAAGTAGTAAGGGCATCCATATTTCTGCAAATTTCAGTGTATGAAATTCAGGGGAGTTAAGACATGGAGAGAGAGGTCATTGATGTGAAGATTAAACAAAAGGTGAACTAAAACATGCACCTATGTTTAATGTCTCTTGATGACTTTATAGAATTTGAAAGATAGCCACCAATTCTGTATCGAATTTGAATGGAAGTTTCCAAATATAATTGCTTTGTAAGATAAAGCAACCGTTTGTCAATTTTTGTAGTCTTTCATTTAGCCTTTCTTGAGGTATTGGATCAAAGGTCACATTGTTAGCTGAAGTGAGGATTGCACAGTTTGCTTTTTGTTTTGTGTTTTATTAAGAAGAAGAGTGAGAGAGATCAAGGTGAGAAGCCCAGAAAAGGAGAGGGGAAGGACTGGATACAAATGAACACAAGAATTCTCTTACATTCAATTAGGGATGTTCAGCAACTACACAATTATGTTTGAGCTCTAATTTGGTGATTCAGAAAACACCTTGATTTTTTGCCTTGGCTGACCTGTTTGTCCCTGTGAGTGTGGGGGAGCCAGAATCTCCATTCAGAAATTCAACTTCATGCCTCCCATTGTTGTACTTTTTTTCCGTTTTTGACAGCATTGGATGAACTGTTCGGGCCTAGTGGTCCCTTCTCAGGTTATGGGGCTGGCTAAATTTCAGAGAAATCGTTATAGGGGAGTTTGTTCTAGGAGCCTTTAATTGTTTATTTGTTTAAGACCAATATGTTTTCAGTTATTAGCAAAATTGGAGGAATTTTTCAAATATAGCTGCCTCTTTTGAGGGGAAGAAACCTGCCAAAATTCGGATAAATAGATGAAGAATTTTTTGATCAAGAGCAACCCTTATGAAGTTAGAAAATTTGTAATTATTGTCTGAATAAACTATACTTTTACATTTACTGTACCAAACATGATAATTTTATGAGCAAACAAAGATATACATAATATATTTTAGCTTCCTGTTTTGTATCTGAATTTGGGAAGAAATGAATACATTTTTGTGGACACGTTATCTATGTCTCTGTGCCCCTCTGAATTGCTAACAAAGTTTCTGGAGGGTTCAGATTCGGATTTGGTCCTCTTCAGACATCTTACAAATCAGCCCCATTCAGTACTGGATTTTGGATTCAACTGAATCTGATGCACACCCTACATTCAATTATTCTACAGAAAAGGGAATTTTAGCAGGTATATCCTCCCTCTGCATGACAAATTCCACCTGCCAGAATTCTCTCTTTGGCTTGGTTTGGATGACACGTTAGTCAACGGTGGTTTTAGAACTCCGCGGTGGAGTTGGAGTTTTTACACCACCGTTGAGAAACGCATCGTCTAGCGGGAAAACTCCACGCAACGCTGGAGGTTTTTTTAGGAAATCACTCCACGCAGAATATCCACGATGTGCAGAGGAGAATTCCTGCACAACTGTGGTGTTGCGTGTTGTGTGGTGGGCTCCGTGGAGTTTTTCCTAGGTCTACAGAGTCGCCAAGCAAGAGCAGCAGAACCCCCCTGCTGCTCTTGCCCAGCACGCCTGTATCGGCATGGGAAATCATCCCATCCCTGGAAGCGTTTGGGCAGCCGCAGATTGTGCTGTCGCTTGGTGGGGCAGAGCGATCGGGGGCTCCCCAGGTTCTTCCCGGGATGGGGACATACCGTCTTGGGTGGGGCGCCACCTATCGGGGTGCATGTCCCTCTCCCCCACCCTGCAATCCCTTCAGAGGTTAGCTTGCGGAGATGGAAGGAGAGCCTTCTATCCCCTCGAGCCGATCCCCAAATGGACCGCCGGGCGGGGGGGCAAAGGATGTCTCCCATGGCTGGAAGTAGGGGTGGGGGGGAAGGCTCTGTCCTGCAGCTGCACCGAGCAGGAAAGATCTTTGCATGTCCCGTCATTCACCAGAAGAGAAGGGGAATTGGACACGGAAGCGTCTCTCCTGCCGCAGCAAAGGATTCCCCTTCTCTTCTGGCGAATGGGGACGAGAGGGACAGGAATCTGTCCTGCTTGTCACAACTGCAGGAGACATCGTTGTGCCGGCACGACGCCCCTCCTTCCCCTTCAAGGCCACGGCAACAGGGAAGGGGACAGCATTGCTATAGCCGCCCCCTGCCCTGTTGCCATGGCCCCAATATTGAAGGACGCATCGGTGCCGACCCATGTCATCCCCTGAGAGGGATGACGTCACTGGGCACTGATGCGTCCTTTGCCAGCAGCTGGAGCTCACATCCTGACACGCGAGGAGACTGTTCCACAGCCGCTTGCTTCTGCAGAGGGGGCAGCATGTGTTTCTCCGCACGCTGCCACTGCTGCAGAAGCAAGAGGCTGTGGAACGGTCTTCTCGCATGGCAGAGCATGAGATCCAGCTGCCGGCGAAGAACACGTCAGTGCCCAGTAATGTCCCCATTGGCTGCCCCTGCGCAGCCACTGCAGTGAGGACCAGTGGGCGCATCGCCTCCAATGACAGGAGTGGATGTGCCCGCCGGAGCAATGGCGCATGGATTCAGGAGGAGTGATGACACCACTGCTTCTTTCTCCTGTGACAGCCACTGCGAAAGATGCTGTCGCCAGAGAGCAAAGTGGCGGCGGAATCATTGCACCTCCTGGCAGGAGGTGAAATTTATGTGCCACCTCCGCCGTCGCTCCAGAAATGGCCACGGCGCATCTCTGCGCACTGCGTCTCTCCCCCTCCACCCCTCCCCACCGAATGGTGGTGCCCCGATACAGTAAGCAGGAACCAGCACCGCCATTCGGTGGGGAGGGTGAAGGGGAGGAGAGACAACTACTCAATGAAGTGTGAATCTTTTACTCCACAGAGCACTACTTCCTCGTCGCCCCGACACGCAAATAGTCACAAGGGATTGTGGGGTGGGTGAGAAGCCAACCCCATCGGACACACAGTGCATTCGTTCACCCCGGTAATTGTCTGAACTTGGTCATACAGTAAAAGGGCCCCATACTGCAGCTTTGGGTTGAAGGTGGGCCCTGGGTCTGAAAAGGTTGAAAACTACTGCTCTGACTGAAACCCCTCTTAATTGGTTTCCTTTTTTTTTCCAACCAGCTTTATAAAAATCTGTGGAGCGCTGTTCTTCAAGGCAAGAATGTGTTGGAGAGGCCATCCTGGTGGCAAGAATTTTGTTGCAATAAACCTGTTGTAGGGAAGCTGAGGCCAAGAATGTAAGTGGAAGAGAATATTGGCGTGGCCCAGGAAGGGCCTTGATGATTAACCCTAATCTAATGAATTGAACGATCATGTTAAGATAAATGTAACAAAGGAAATGCTGAAAGGCACAAGGCTTTGAACACACATTTCCAGGGCTGTTATAGCACAATTAAGGACACTTGTGTCATTTAGTCAAGACTTCAGGAAATGAAGTCTCAGAAAAATTGGATGCTCCTCAAAAGCTTGAAGTGGTTGGATATACTCTGACAGTTATCATAGCTAAGGTCTGAAATCCAGTTTCATCATTAACTCCTATTATGAAAATAGTTATAACAATCAAAGAAAATTATGTCCACCTCAAGTCAACTAGATTCTGTATTGATGTCATTTTAAATAGTTCTATTTGGGACATTGAAGATTCCCATCAGAAGTACTGTGCAAATGGATTTAGCCCTCAGAGTAAGCAGAAATACACTATTCTCTCAATAGAGATCAGAAGATAAGTTTATGTCTGTCATTTATTGTTATGTTTTATGCATCTCTGATACAAATGTGGTTATAGTCTCTTGTTTAAATTATGCTTTAGTTGGTGTTAATGGGGTTTTTTTTAATCTATATATCCTCTCCAGTATTCTGCATTGTACCTGCACTTTTAAATGTTACTTATGAGCAGGTGCTGAAAGCAGCTGCTTTTAGAATAGTTTAATCCCAGTTTAATATCTGTTAAATGTAAACATTATAATATCTGTTAAACCAAGATTTAGCCTGGCATGATGGAATAAATATTGATACTGGTGAATAAAAATTGTTTTAAATATAATTTTTAAATCCATAAAATATTAGTGAATGTTTTATTTTTTATCTTTCTATTGTTTCCTTTTTATAAAAAGGCAGAATAAAAATGTTCAAAATATAAAATAAATAGCACACTCCTATCCTCCAGACCGCAAAAACTGTATACTTCAGTCACTTGCATCCATAATTGCATCTTTGTGTCATTTTTTCATGACTGTGGTGAGAGATGACAGAGAACGGTCTAAATATAACTTACTTCCTGACACCTAGTTCTCTACGTTCAGAGAATATTTTTGTATGGAAGAACATGCAGGGATCTGAATCCCCAGCTGCAATCTGAAGTGATCCATCCCAGGAGCAAGTTTATCACCTCAGTGAGAATGACACCACAGACTCTCACCAGGCATTCAGAAACCAAATTTCCTACAGAGCCTTTGTTGTATATCCACACACACACACAACTACCTGCATTGTCTGATAAACAACACCCATATGAACTTGAGCATCTTGCAAGGCCTATCCACTTTTTCCTTATCCAAATCACTTTTAATTACAAGGTCCCCTCTTCCTATCCTTGAGCCAATATTAAAAACAGAACCAGCTGTTTTGTTGCATATCTGGTTGCTAAATCGTGATATTTGCATAAATCGTGAGCCACAATGAGCCACAGCACCTATGGATGCCATTTTGAATATCCAACGCCCACCTCAGCAGTTGTAGTGTGATGCAAACCTGGAAAGCGTGGGTTACAGGAGGAATTAAACAACCCTCACATAACCTTAAATCAGACCAAAGGTTACTCAATGGTGGTTTAACCCTTGCATAACCTATGCTTGCCAGGTTCACAGAGCACAACAAACCCCAAGCAGGAGTTGCATATTCAAACTGGCAGCTGTATGCACTGCATCTTCACCATGGTTAAATAACCCATGGTGGGTTGTCATGTCATAAGAACACCAATATCTAAGTGTACCTGCAATCCCAGGCATATTTCTTCCCACATGCAAGTCCCAGTAATTTGCCCTAGATGATTGTGTAAGTTTGCATACAACTATGTAGAGAAACTAGTGACGTGGTTTTTCTGGAAAATTTGAATTGCAAATTAGGGTAATTTGTATTGTAAGTTTTTCTGATGCCGTAATGTGAAAAATTAAAGGCACTAGTAGCATGTACTTCCCTTACATTATTTGTGTTTCAGAGGGAAAACAGGTATTGAAAATGGTTGAAACGTTCATAAATTTTAGCAACCCAAAGAACCGTGTATGATTGTGTAGATGAGTGGGTGTCAATTGTGTTGACAGCCACTTATCTATAACTTTGAAAGAGCAGAACTTGCCTGTTACTGTATTTGTAATTGGCATCCATTTATGAAATGGAACTTATGGATTTATGAAATGGAATTTTTTTAATGGAAAATTAAAGCACAATGCTCAGCACCATGGGGTTCTGCAGAGGTTGCTTTAGTCCCCCATCTACATGAAACATGAGTGCAGTCATCCAGAGTTTCGTAGTGTGTCGACATCAGTATACTGCTAAAACACAAGTCTATTCTCCTTTTCGTGTTCATCAGGTGAGGCTGTGGATGTGCTAGACTGGTGCCTGGTTGTGACAATGGACTGGATGGGGGCTAGTAAACTGAAGTTCAATCTAAGCAAGACCAAGATGGTGTTAGTGGATGGTTCTTCTGACTGAATGAAGGAGGATATGTCATTCAGTTTTGGATGAGGTTACAATCCCCCTTAAGATTGTAACCCCTGAAGTTTGTAACTCCATAGCTTGTGAGGGCTCCTGCAGCCATCTTTATCATTTGAGGCACAGGTGGCCTTGGTGGCATGGACTGCCTTCTATCAGCTTCAGTTGGTGGCCCAGCTATGCCCTTATCTGGACAGGGATAACCTGGCTTCAGTTATCTATGCTCTGGTAACCTCCAAGTTAGATTATTGCAATGTGCTCTATGTGGGGTTGCCTGTCAAGACAGTACAGAAACTGCAGCTTGTGCAAGATCCAGCTAGCATATTGATAACAAAGACAAGAAGGTCTGTATCTCTAATACCAATTCTGGCCAGCTCACACTGGCTGCCTATATATTTTGAGCCCAAATTCAAGTTGTTGATTTTGACCTATAAAACTTCATATGTCTGAGAACCACAATGCTTGTTGGAATGCCTCTCCCAGCATGAACCTACCCATATAATATGATCACATCACCTAAGGAGGTGCCTCCTCCGAAGGAGGCTCAGAAGGTGACAACAAGGGAGAAGGCCTTCTTGATGTTGGATCTTTGATTATGGAATAATCTCCCCAGCAAGGCCCACCTGATGCCAACATGGTTATCTTTTCAGCACCAAGTTAAGACTCTCCTCTACTCTCAGGCATTTGGTAGCATATGATAAGGTTTTTAATTGGGTCCTGGACTTTCTTATTGTTGGTTGTTAAAATTGTTTAGATATGGGGTGGGTGTGGATGTGCTGCTGCTGCTAGTTTAACTGTATGCAAACACTTTTATATTTTGTACAATACTCTATTTGTAAGGTTTAATCTTTGTAAACTGCCCCAGAGAGCTTTGGTATTGGGCAGTATAGAAATGTAAGAAATGAGAAGAAGAGTCTAGGAGGTTTTATAAGAAATAACACAATGTCCAATTGGGGCAGAACAATGGAATGAGGATGGGGAGGGGTTGTCTCCAGTCTTACTCCCTATACCCTGCCTTTGCAAGGGCAGAGCCATGTGGAGCTTCCCTTCAGCTGGAAAGAAAGAGAGGTGGATTGGGCACCTCTATTGTATCCCCTGCATCTTGTAGGAGGGATCATTATCCAGACAATGGGGAATAGTCCAACAGCCATTAGCTCTGCTTACCAGCCCCCTAGAACACTGACCCTGGCCTGTTAGGCTGAGCTTGCGCTTCCCGGGGTGCCTCAACTCAAATTTCCAGCCTATCCCAGCCACCTCTTGGCACCATAAACTGCCACCTAAACCCCTGCTGAGAGAAATCCAGAGTCTGTCGTCTGACTGGACTAAGCTGGCACCAAAGTATGGGTTGCCCCTCCATTGTTCTCTCATTCTATGGCCTATTTCTGCCAGTTCTGCCTCCCCATTGCCAATTCTTTTGCCAACCAATGCCTGCCTATCACATGTTTGGCTTCAGCCATCTGCTTGGAGATTTGCATCCACCCAGCATGCCACTTGAATGTGGGGGAAGGACAGACTTAAATATGTTCTCCCAGACCTCTCCCCACAGCCAGCAGTGCAGGCCTTGTACCCTTCTCCACTGAAGATACAAGTGATAAATGGCTGATAACATCATTTATGTATATAAATGTCTGGTATGGCCAAGTTTTGGGTATATGTACAGCTCTGGTCACCGCATTCCAAAAAGGTAATATAGAAGCTGAATTGATATAGGAATTGGCAACCATCATGTTGAAGAGGCTGCTGGAGCACCTTCAGTGTGATGAAATGGTGAAGTCTGTGGGCCGTTTTAGTTTAGAAAGATGTCAGGACAGATGGGTGGGGGTGTTGATAGAGGCCTATGAAATCATGGTTGTTGTGGAAAGATAGCCAAATATTCCATTGGCATAAGACTAACATTCAGGGTGAAGCAGAGAAATTGATCTGCAGTAGATTCATGGCAAACAAGCAATGTTTTCTTCATATACTGTACTAATACAAAATTAATTGTCAAAAGATGTGATGGCCACTAGACTAGATGTTTAAAAATAAAGAATAGTTTATTCCGGGAGAGAGTGGTATTGCTCTTGGACAGGAGTAACTGTTGTTAAAATAAAAAAAGCTCCCAAATGTAAAATATCTGATCAAGCATTCCATCTTATGAATGCTAACATAATTACTGGCCATACCTTTTGGAGTCATATCTGACAATAGATAATCTGTTAACCAGATATTAAAGTTTGTAGAGCTCCACTAAGGATTATTAGAATATTATTTCAACAGTTGAGAATGTAAGATTCTGTTAAAATAACATGCTATTAAAATCAAAGAATCTTGATGAAATAATTCCATTAGATGTTCAGACATTGTTACAGAATGTTCCTCTCTGAACAAATGCATGAGCATACACATGTTCAAAGATGCACCCATCTAAGGGACCTTTGAACTTTGGTCATAACATATCTGGGTGTTTTTTTTAAAAAGCCTTTTATTTGTAATACAACAAGAACAAAAACAAGGAAAAGAAAGCAAAAGGGAAATTCTCCTTCATGATCTCAGTGCATCACACTTATGGGCTCTGCGCCTTCGCTGAGCCTGACTTGGAAACTTCTATAGCTGAGGAATGGTTTCTTTTGGCGGGAACCCTTCCCCCATCATTGCATCACGCATACTCCAGAGGGTTTTCACCCATTCCCTCCGTTCTCTTTAACTGCCTTGCGAGTCACCTCACCAGGAACTTCGCTCGTCGAAATAGATCATTTCTTGTGCTGAGTAGAACATTGCAGTTGTTAGATTTACCAAGCTACATTTTTGTTTCATACTTCCTTCTTTTCTTCTTTTTTTTTTTTTAAAAAAAAATCTACCCCTTTTCTATATTTTGTTCACCCAACTTGGGTGTATGGCCCTAAAGGCCCCATTTCGTAAATGCTCCCGATGTGGGAGCAAACTCCCACCAACTGGCTATCACTCCCTTTGCCTGCTGCATTTGGGAGAGTCCCATATTACATCAGCCTACTCACTCTGTCTATCGTTTACAAAACAGACAAGAAAATACCGAGCATACCGCCTTAAAGCGGAACTTTGGAGGAGGGCATTAGAGGCGGTAGATTCACAAGTTTCTACCCAAGCTCCAAAGAGTCACCATCCTTCCATGACTATGATGTAATCCTCACCACTGCGGGCGTCTACAACTGCAAAGAGATACCTAAAAAGGCGAAGGCTAACAAACATGCCTCTAAGCCTGCAAAGAAAAAGACCAAGGATCCCGATAGAGTGAGAAAGCCTTCAAAGTCAAAGAATCCAGATCCTCCGGCATCATTGGAATCTCCAACATTAATGGATACGGAACCGCCGATAACAATCCTACAAATTGAACCGATCTCTATGGCATCGGAGGGAGAGATTTGTAACATGTCGCCAATGGTACCAACAACTCAGGATCAAAGGTGTTCACCATTGACAATTGAAAAATCCTCGGTACCGAGGGAAGTTCATCGGGCGAGAGCCCAGCTGACTGAGGCTCCCCCTGCAACTGTATCAAGAGGGCGACTGCCTCATAGAGACAGATCCCCAGAATCTGTATACTCTATACAGAGTGGAAGATACTATGGGGAGAACAGATGCTATTACGGAGAAAGGTCTAGATCTCCTATAAGGGGTTGGGATTGTAATTCAGAATGGTCCTACTCCACACAACGTCAATATTCATTTGATGATTGACACCTTTATCTCTCCTATAAAGAACTATATTATGAACATACTCTATACCTAGGGGCTGCATGGCTACATCTATGTTAACCTTTATCAGCTACGCTGTCTCACCTGCCAGAGGAGGAGAGAGTTCCATACCCCGTGTGACCCCCATACCATCAGGACCGCGGGGTCAGGAGGAGAAACAATCAGTACCTGGAGCTACGGTACCGACAGAACAACTGTTACCTGTCGCACTGATACGACAGATGGATGAAGCACAATGTACACGTCTGGACTCCTCCCCACAATCTATGGAGGAGCATCGAGATGATTCTTTGTCATATTCCATCATCAGTATCATCCCCAGAAGAGGTGGTCGGCACAAGAGAACATGGGCACATTTACAGACCAAGTGGGCAGAATAGCTCAATCCCTGGGAATAGAAGTGCAGCAACTTCCGCAGCAAGTCAAAGACCCTGTCTTTAATGCAGTTTATGCTGAATCTACTGCTCCCATTGCTATTTCTTTCCTCCCCACTCTGCTCCAAATGGTTCAACAATCCTGGATGGCCCCTACGTCTAAAAGACCTGAGTCTATGTAGCGGGTACAGGAGAAGGGTGCAGCTTTTTTATTTGCTCATCCAAGACTAAATTCTATCATTGTAGAATCATCACCAGGATGTTCTCGGAAACTACATGTCTCCCTAGTCAACACAGAGGGAACAACGCTTGATGTACTAGGGAGGAGACTATATTCATCAGTAGCATTAGGACTCGAAGTGGCAAATTATCAAGCCATGATGTCGAGATATCAATTATTTCTGTGGGAGAACATGAGCTCTCTGTGTGACTGCCTCCCAGAGGATCAGAGGGAACTGGCCAGAATGTTTCAATCAGAAGCAGTAAAATTATCTCGACAGCGGATTAATACTGCAAGCCATCAAGCTGATTGGAATGCTAAGTCAATGGTAGGGTCCATCACTCTGAGACAACATGCATGGCTGAGATCTGCAGGGTTGACTCCAGAAGGCCTCTCCTGTATCGACGACCTCCCATTTGATGGGGAGGGCCTCTTTAATTTGAAGATGGATGAGCAGATGGACTCTGTCCAAAAAAACTAAGCCCGCAAGATGGGCCTAGGGATCCCTCAATAATCCCAGTCATACCGACAGCACCGTTGGTTCAGGCAACAACAACCTCTGTTTAGACAACCAACTGACCAACTGACTCGGTACCAACCTCAACAGCAGCAATGAAGGTAACAACCAGCCTATTCGAGGTACCGACAGGGACGTGGGAGGATGGAGCAATCTTCAAAGTAGAGTCTTTGACTCCCTCCTTCGCTTGTCGCAACCATTACCGACCCAACCATTTTTCAAAAATCTTTTATCCCATTTTCTACCAACATGGAAGATCTTAACAACGGACTCTTGGTTCCTGAATATTATTGCGCAAGGATACAAAATAGAATTTGGAGTCCTCCCTCCTGCTGGTAGCGTGAAGATTACCAACCCGTCAGGGGTTCTTTGGGCAGAGACCTCAGCCCTCCTTTGGAAGGCCTCTACTCGTCAAATGAGCTTACTCGGGATGTAAAGGGTGTTTTTCCCCCATTACTTCACGGTACCAAAGTGGGATGGAGGACTCCAACCTATTTTGGACCTCGGAGACCTCAACACTTTCATACTTACCAAAAAGTTTTGGATAATAATAACAATTTATTTCTTACCCGCCTCTCCGTCTGGATCGAGGCGGGGAACAACTAGGGATGTGCACTGACCCCCCGGATCGGATCGGATAGCGGATCGGAATCGGACCTGGGGGGTCGGATCGGATCGGATCGGAGGCTGGTCGGATCGGATCGGACCAGATGTCCGATCCGGATCGGACGCCATTTTGAATGCTTTTTCTCATAGCCAAGTATTGTTTTACAAAAACGCCTATAACTTTTTCATTTTTAAAGATAGAAGGATGAAACTTGGGCACATTGTAGACTGGTTAGGGATAGTTATCTGTGAGAAATTTCAGAAAGATTGGTGCATGCGTTTTGTGGCAATTAATTTTTTAATAAATACACAGGAATGCTTATAACTTTGTCATTTTTAAAGTTACAAACATGAAACTTTGCCACATTGTAGGAGGTACCTTGGGACCTATGTGTGTGAAATTTCAGAAACATAGGTGCTTGCCTTGTGTGGCAATTAATTTTAGAAAAATGGGTAGTAGTGGGGTAAATACAGTTACGCCTCCCATTTTTTTATTTTTTAAGATACAAACAGGAAACCTGGGCACATTACAGATACCACTTGCCTTGATATGTGAGTGAAATTTCAGAAACATTGGAGCTTGCCTTGTGTGGCAATTAAGTTTTGAAACAATGAGGAAAGAAACACCTATAACTTTGTCATTTTTAAAGTTACACACATGAAACTTTGCTACATTGTAGGTGGTACCTTGGGACCTATGTGTGTGAAATTTCAGAAACATAGGTGCTTGCCTTGTGTGGCAATTAATTTTAGAAAAATGGGTAGTAGTGGGGTAAATACAGTTATGCCTCCCATTTTTTTAGTTTTGAAGATACAAACAGGAAACTTGGGCACATTACAGGGAACACTTCACTTGATATGTGTGTAAAATTTCAGAAACATTGGTGCTTGCCTGGTGTGGCAATTAATTTTTGAAACAATGAGGGATTCATTGGACAGCACTTGCCCATAGGGATTCATTGGATAGTACTTGTCCATAGGGAATCATTGGAAAGCACTTTCCCATAGGGAATCATTGCATTGCACTTTCCCACTGAGAAATGCAGTTATGCCTCCCACATTTTTATTTTTGAAGATACAAACAGGAAACTTGGGCACATTGTAGACTGGTTAGGGATAGTTATCTGTGAGAAATTTCAGAAAGATTGGTGCATGCATTTTGTGGCAATTAATTTTTTAATAAATACGCAGGAATGCCTATAACTTTGTCATTTTTAAAGTTACACACATGAAACTTTGCCACATTGTAGGTGGTACCTTGGGACCTATGTGTGTGAAATTTCAAAAACGTAGGTGCTTGCCTTGTATGGCAATTAATTTTAGAAAAATGGGTAGTAGTGGGGTAAATACAGTTACGCCTCCCATTTTTTTATTTTTTAAGATACAAACAGGAAACATGGGCACATTACAGGGAACACTTCACTTGATATGTGTGTAAAATTTCAGAAACATTGGAGCTTGCCTTGTGTGGCAATTAATTTTTGAAACAATGAGGAAAGAAACGCCTATAACCTTTTTATTTTAAAAGTTAGAAGTCTGAACATTGCTCACTTTGTAGATGGGTTAGGGGTAGATATGTGTCAGAAATTTCAGAATGATAGGTCCAGGCATTTGATGGCTATGAAATTTTTAGATAAAATGTTTCAAAAAATTTTCCACAGAGGCCCGGTCTTCCCCTCTTCCCCCTCCCGCTTCCCGCGAAGAAAAGGAAACACTCTCTCGTCTCGATCCCTTTGATCCTGTTGCTAGTATCCATTACAGGGCTCGTGTCTGCTTTCACTTTTTACTCAAGCAGAACGGCTGAGCCTAGCTGAGTTTTGCAGCCATGCGTGCAAGGAAGGATCTCTCTCATCTCGATCCCTTTGATCCTGTTGCTAGTATCCATTACAGGGCTCGTGTCTGCTTTCACTTTTTACTCAAGCAGAACGGCTGAACCTAGCTCAGTTTTGCAGCCATGCGTGCAAGGAAGGATCACTCTCTCTCGATCTCTTTGATCCTTTGTTCCTCCCCTTCTCCTCCCCCTCGCCGGCGTTGTGTGTGCGCCCCGCCGGTGCCCTCGCGTGCGGGCCGGTTCCTGGGCAGCAGAGGCTCTGCCTGGCTGCTGTGAGGCTCCTGAAGGGCTTGCCTAATGCGGGCTGTTGTGCTCCGCTGGGCCGCGGGGGTAGGTTGATGATGAAGAGGATGATGGGGAGGGCGTTCAATGGCCCCTCCGCTCACCAACTGACAGCGCGTGCTCCGCTCCAGACACCCGGCCTCGGCAGCCAGGAGGATACGCTGCCAAGCCCGCCGCCGCCGCCGCCCGCGCGCGCACACACACCACCCGTCCATTATCATTTGGGCAGCCCTAATTAAGGAGCGCTCAAAAAATGGCAAAACCCCCTCTCCTTTTTTCTGAATTCCTTGCAGCTCCCACGATTTAACCCTTTCCTATCAGCTACAATTAATTAATAGTAGGATGACCAGTACCAGGAGACTGGTGTGTACAAATGTTGTTGTTTTTTAGGCTTGAGATCATAAAGAGGCAAATATTCTACCTACAGTATTGGAAGCAGTATGTTGGGAAACAAGGGTGACCATATGACAGTTAAAGCTGCAGGAGCTATACTAGAGTGACCAGATACAAAAGAGAGCAGAGCTCCTGCAATTTTAACTTTTGTGATGAAGAGGGAATTTCACTAGGTGCCGCATGGATACAAATGACACCTGCTGAAATTCCCTTTTCTATTCCACTGTTAAAGCCCTGTATTCCTTTTCATATGGTCATCCTACTAATTACATTTTTTAAAAAAGTAATAATACATACTGCTTCCAATACGGTAGGTAGAATATTTGCCTCTTTATGATCTCAAGCCTAAAAAAAAAAAACATTTGTACACACCAGTCTCCTGGTTTCATGTGTGTAACTTTAAAAATGACAAAGTTATAGGCATTCCTGCGTATTTATTAAAAAATTAATTGCCACAAAATGCATGCACCAATCTTTCTGAAATTTCTCACAGATAACTATCCCTAACCAGTCTACAATGTGCCCAAGTTTCCTGTTTGTATCTTCAAAAATAAAAATGTGGGAGGCATAACTGCATTTCTCAGTGGGAAAGTGCAATGCAATGATTCCCTATGGGAAAGTGCTTTCCAATGATTCCCTATGGACAAGTACTATCCAATGAATCCCTATGGGCAAGTGCTGTCCAATGAATCCCTCATTGTTTCAAAAATTAATTGCCACACCAGGCAAGCACCAATGTTTCTGAAATTTTACACACATATCAAGTGAAGTGTTCCCTGTAATGTGCCCAAGTTTCCTGTTTGTATCTTCAAAACTAAAAAAATGGGAGGCATAACTGTATTTACCCCACTACTACCCATTTTTCTAAAATTAATTGCCATACAAGGCAAGCACCTATGTTTCTGAAATTTCACACACATAGGTCCCAAGGTACCACCTACAATGTGGCAAAGTTTCATGTGTGTAACTTTAAAAATGACAAAGTTATAGGTGTTTCTTTCCTCATTGTTTCAAAACTTAATTGCCACACAAGGCAAGCGCCAATGTTTCTGAAATTTCACTCACATATCAAGGCAAGTGGTACCTGTAATGTGCCCAGGTTTCCTGTTTGTATCTTAAAAAATAAAAAAATGGGAGGCGTAACTGTATTTACCCCACTACTACCCATTTTTCTAAAATTAATTGCCACACAAGGCAAGCACCTATGTTTCTGAAATTTCACACACATAGGTCCCAAGGTACCTCCTACAATGTGGCAAAGTTTCATGTTTGTAACTTTAAAAATGACAAAGTTATAAGCATTCCTGTGTATTTATTAAAAAATTAATTGCCACAAAATGCATGCACCAATCTTTCTGAAATTTCTCACAGATAACTATCCCTAACCATTCTACAATGTGCCCAAGTTTCATCCTTCTATCTTTAAAAATGAAAAAGTTATAGGCGTTTTTGTAAAACAATACTTGGCTATGGGAAAAAGCATTCAAAATGGCGTCCGATCCGGATCGGACCTCGTCGGATCGGATCGGATCGGAGGTTGGTCGGATCGGATCGGATTTTCCCGATTTTGGGTCGGATCGGATTCGGATCGTGGATCGGATCCGATCCGATGCACACCCCTAGGAACAACAACATGATAAAATACATAAAACTGATTAAAACATGACACATATTATTAAAACTGCATATGACTATATTGTCAACGATTCTACTGCTCCTGCGGGGGAACGTGTGGTTCATGGCTGTGGATTTAAAGGACACGTATTTCCACATATTCATCCATTCTTTGTATCAACATTTCCTGAGTTTTTGCATTGGGAATGAGATGTTTCAATCTAAGTTCTACTGTTCAGCTTGGTGACAGCGCTGAGAGTTTTTACAAAGTGTATGGCAGTCGTATGCGCCTTCCTTCGACTGCAAGGAGTAGAAGTATACCCGTACCTAGACAATTGGTTGCTGGTCGGGTCATCCAAGTTTTCCCTGATATCTCAGATCCAGTCGGTACTGAACTTCCTGAACACCTTAGGCTTGTACGTGAACAAAGAAAAATCTACGTTGTGTCCTACCCAAAATACAGAATTCATTGGTGCAATCTCAGGATCGAATGTTTACTCTTCTAACGCTTGCGACACAACTGTATTGACATTGGCACACCAATGCGTACATGATACAGAAGTTGCTAGGACATATGGCGGCAACTGTATCAGTTGTGATGTGGCACACTTGAGAATGCGGAGACTACAAAACTGGTTTAACCGAGTCTTCCCAATAAATGCCAACACTTGGAAGTACAAATTAAATATCCCACCACAAGTTGCACAATCCCTATTTTGGTGGATTTGGCTCATTGTGGCCCCCTCCAAATACAAGGGAGTTGACCAGACAAGGAAAAGGTTCTCCATATCAACCAGTTGGAACTACTGGCTGTTTGGAAGGCACTGCACGCATTTGAGGTCGAGATTCGAAGAAAGCACATTCAGCTTCTTACAGACAATACTGCAGTTCTTTGCCATTTAAACAAGGAGGGGTAACCCACTCCTCAAACCTAGTAAAGATGACAATGGAGACATTCAGTTGGATGATACCGAGAAGAATTTCATTGCTCGCTCTCCATGTAGCTGGCGTAGACAATGTGCTAGCATGTCGTGTTTCAAGGATGCCACTTAGAAAGGTCCAGGTCCGAGTTCAGTAATCCAGTCCGTTAGTCAAAAGCCAAAGTGCCGCTTGAAGTCCAGATAACAGTGTTGGAATTGCAAGACGTTGAATCATAGTCAGGAAGCTGGTCCACAGGGTCAGGATACGTTCAGGCAAATCCAAGGTTTCAGGAACACACAGGAGAATAGTCAAGATACAGTCCCCAAGGGTCAGAATCAGGCTTGAGTCAGGAACACGAAGCTGAGAAGAGGTAAAGGCATCCAATACATTCGTTGCTTTTAGTACGTTGGCTGAGTTCTGTCCAGACTTTTATGGGACAGGGATTAATGAACAATTAGCATCAGCTGGCCTGAAGCCCAGCCAGTCTCCACCAGCTTCTATGGAGTGTCATGCCCCAAACACTCCCCGGTTCAGCTATTCCTTATCTCACTCATTAACTGACTCACAACATAGCAGACACTCTGAGCCGTACCAACAGCACATCTCACAAGTGGCAACTGTTGCGGGCAATGTTTCAAAGACTATTTCTGAGGTGGGGGACACCCTACATAGACTTGTTCGTGACCACCATGAATGTTGCCTGTGACAACTTCTGTTCTGGGAGGAATCGACCCAGCCTCCCTAGGAGATGCCTTCAGCTTCAGTTGGACAGGACACTTCCTATACTTATTTCCACCATTTCCGTTGATCCCAAGAGTTCTCACAAAGATATGATCAGAGGGCACAAATTGCATCATGATCGCTCCATGGTGGCCATGGCAGCCATGGTTCACTCTCCTCCTTTGACTGCCCAAGAAGGAATTCTGGAGACTTCCACCAATGCTGGATGTTTTGTCCCAGGACCATGGTCGAATACAGCATCTGGATCTCTCAACCCTGAAGTTGTCAGCATGGCACATTCGGTAGCATGGAAGCCAACTATGAGAAAGTCATATGAATCCAAATGGACTAATTTTAGGAAATTTGCGGAACAAAGGGGTTTTAACGCAGACACAGCTTCGGTTCAGAAAGTGCTTATATTCCTACATCATCTATTTGCAAAAAGCCTAAAAATGTCCTCCATATGGACATACTTAGCAGCTATTGTTGCTTCAATGTCCCAACATCAATAGCCATCGTTATTCTCACATTTTCGTGTCAGACAATTCTTCAGGGGTCTACAGAATTTAGTTCCACCTGTTCGACCTCTGGTTCCTTCATGGGATCTAGCAGTAGTACTGAAAGCTCTTATGTCAAAGCCCTTTGAGCCCCTGGCCACTATAGATTTAAGATTACTGTCATGGAAAGTGGTGTTCCTGGTGGCTATCACATCTGCAAGACGCTCTAGTGAGTTATGCGCATTGAGAGTCAATCCTCCTTATCTAATGTTCCACAAAGATAAAGTGGAGCTTCACCCGGATATCACCTTCTTACCTAAGATTGTCTCCAATTTTCATGTTACTTCGTTTTATTTGGCTCAAGCGCTGGAATGTTGATCTTCCCTCAAGGGCAAATCTTGAAGACCATACCCTTCACAGGTGCACATCTGTTTGGAGAAAAAGCCTTAAAAGATGTGCTCATAGAAACTAAGGATAAGAAAAAAGTTATGCCTCCAACCTCTTGGCAGGAACATTAAAAAAAAAACCTTGCCCAGTATTATGCATCCTTTCGCCCATTCTGGATCACTAACCAATCTTCCTTTCCATCCAAAAGCTACAGGTTCCCTAAACCAACATGGTCCAAATCCCGCTTCCATCCAAGAAGTGCCAACTCCACTAGCTCCTCTGCCAAACCCCCTTCTACTTTCCAGGCCTGGACGACAACAGTTCTCACGCCAGGGAATTCATCATCGGGGGGAGACTTCAGCATTTCCTCCCAGCATGGGAACATTCCATAGACAATTGCCGGGTCCTGGACACCATCTCCCACGGTTATCTCATGGAGTTTTAGAAACAACCTCCTCCTCGGATCCCCCACGCCGCCATCCACCGCCAAGAATCACATCATATCTACCGCAATACAGCATTTAGTTCTAATAGGAGCAAAAGAACCGGTATCATCTCATGAAAAATACAAAGGTATTTATTCCATCTTCTTTCTGGTTGCCAAAAAGGGCAAAGGCTGGAGACGGATACAAGACCTCAAGCTCCGAAACAGGTTTGTCACATACTGTACATTACGTATGGAGACACTCCAAACCGTCAAGGAGGCCCTCCACAAAACAGAACATTTGACAGAGGCACATGTGCATATTCCCATCTCACTGCTTCACAGAAAATTCCTACGCTTCTCCTACCAGAACTGGCACAAAGCGCTTCCATACGGCCTATCCTCAGCGTCCCACATCTTCACCAAGATCATGGTGTCACTAATGGCTCACCTCCGACTAAACAGTGTGCATATTTACCCATATTTGGACAACCTTCTTATCTAGTCTCTTTCCAGTCAGAAAGTCTCGCAGGATCTCCAGACAACTGTTGAAAGCCTAGAAAAATACGGCTTTGTCATAAACAGAAAAAAGCCATTTCACACCCACCCAGGTCCTCCTTCATCTAGGAGCACTCATCAACACTTCCAAGGGTTTCATATTCCTCTCCACAACGAGAATAGTCAAGCCTCAGGATCGTTCGAGGGCAATTCATTGTCAAAGAATAACCAACTTAATGGATGCTGCATATCTCCTGGGTTTAATGATCTCGTGTCTTGGCATTCTCCTGTGGGTCAGACTGTACTCTCGCCCCCTTCAGTGGTTCCTATTACCCTTCCAAGCTCAAATAGCAAAGAAGGATCACCTCCCTGTACATCTCCCTCTGCATGTGAGAGACTGTCTCAGGTGGTGGCAAAACCTCAAAATTCTACAGGTGGGCAGCCCCTTCCAGGAGCCAGAGAGGATCACATTGATGACAGATGCCAGCCTCAAAGGGTGGGGAGTCCACTGCAACTCCCTCCTGGCCCAAGGAAAATGGAATGCAAAGGAAAAATGGCACAGCATCAACTGGCTGGAGCTCAGGGCAGTCCATCTGGTTCTAAAAGCATTCTCACGCCAGCTGCAACGTTCTCATCCAAATCCTGCTCCCTACATCTAGAAGCCGAGAACATGTTATTGTGGACTAAGCAGAACATATAACTTATCCATATCAGCCCAACTCATCAAAGGGACTCTGAACTATATAGCAGACTGTCTAAGTTGGCAACAAATAGACCTGGGGGATTGGAGGCTATATCCAGCAGTCTTCCATGAAATCATACACCACCTTGGCCCACTCACACTGGACCTGTTTGCATCCAGGCACAACCACAAGCTGCCAAGATTTCTCTCCAGATTCCAGACTTATGGAGCCGAAGGAATAGATGTGCTATACATCAATTGGCCGAAAGAGAGGCTCTACGCATTCCCTCCAACCTCCCTCTAAGCCAGAGTTCTTCAGAAAATCAGAAAGGAACAATCAACTGTAGTCCTAGTAGCCCCCTTCTGGACGCAACGCCCCTGGGTCTCCGAGATCCTAGCCCCAGCAGTGCAAAGTTCACGGTTCCTGCCCCAGACCTCAGGCCTATTGGCTCGGGGACCAGTACACCACCGAGACCCAAATTGGCTCAGACTAGCCACCTGGCTGCTGAAAGGTCTGTTTACTTAACTCTAGGTTATTCTGCCATATGCACCCTGCTGACATCCCGCAAATCCACAGGCAACAGGTGTCAAGAAACTCAGAGCCTTTCTCCAAGAAGGCCTCCGGATGGGTTGGAAACTGGGTATACTGGGCAGACAAACGCCAGCCCTGTCATCAGTCCATTCCAAGCCCAGTAGGCAGCCACTAATTTCACACCCTCACAACAAAAGATTTCTCCATGGAGCAGCACTCATGAGTCCTCCCATAGTCCACAGGATTTCTTCCAGGAGCCTACAAATTGTACTTTCTGCATTGACTAAACCTCACTTTGAACTGATTACATCTATCCCGCTACGAATTCTGTCACAAAAAGTTATTTTCCTTGTGGCCATCATGTGTACTCACATAATCACAAAGTTATCTACCATCTCAATCAGAAAGGGCCTCATCACCTACCATAGGGATTCCGTCGTCTTTCGAACAGACCCAACCTTTAACGCCATTCCATAAATCACAGGAGCTTATTCTGCCAACTTTCTGCCCTAACCCTTCTCATCCACAGGAGAAGGCCTGGCACAAACTGGATGTCTGCAGAGCCATTAAAGTTTACCTAAGAAGGACAGAGTCCTTTTGAAAATCTGACTCACTGTTTGTTTCACCCTGTTGCTATTGGCAAGAAGGTTGCCAGATCTACCCTAGCTAGGTGCTTAAAAGCATGTATTTTTTTTGGCCTATGAGGCTTCATGCCTCCCCAAGCCATTGGGAGTCACAGCTCACTCCACTAGAGCAGCAGCCACATCATCCGCCTTAAGTACTAACACCCTTCTGGGAGAAATCTGCAAGGTGACCACCTGGACAAGTCCCAATTCCTTCACAAGACATTACAAAATATAGACACATATGCGTCAGTGGATGCCTCCTTTGGCAGGAGAGTCCTCCACCAAGAAGTAACAGTACAATGGACCTGGCCTCAGATTTTTCCCACCCAAATAAGGGTTTTGTTTTTTTTAAGCTTTAGCATGTCCCTTTGTAGGATGCCTTTTTCACACCAACCTAGAGAATGGAACATTTTGATAATGTATTTGTTTTTATCTGTTTTAATGGTTTATCTATTTTATGATTTTATATTTGTATTGATTGTTGTTCCCCGCCTCGATCTGGATGGAGAGGCGGGTTAGAAATAAAATAAATAAAATAAAAAATAAAATAAATAAAAATACCGAGAAGGTTCCTTCTGGGCTGGTGTGCAGAAGGCATCCCAACCACTCCCTGTATAGGTAATCAGGCCACATGTCTCTGCACTTGGCTGGCCAGACCTTCTTAGGATCCTCAGAGTTTGTATTCTCAGAATGATTTCTCAGTATCTGTTCTTCTGTGGTTCTTCCTTACCTATGATACAAAGAGATGTTTTCTTCCTCAATCTCTGAGCTTTAGCCATAGACGGAACTGGCTAGGAGGAGCTTCAGGCGGATAGAAGGCTTTAAACTCAGCCACGTGAGTCCCTGCTTTTTCCTGGGCGATAGGGGGAGATAACCCATTGTGAGATGCCTTCCTCACACCAACCCAGAAGGAACCTTCTCGGTAAGTGCCAACGTTCCGTTCTTTATCAGTTGCCAATTCATTACATCTGGACCCGCTTAGGGAAAAAAAATGTTGGTCTACTCATATAACAGTAGACATGCATTTTCCTGCATGGAGATAGGGGGATCACAATGTTTAAATTACCCCTGCTAGCAATAGCAGTATCCAATGTGTAACCAGCCATATTTGAACTGAGCAAGTGCTGAAAGGTCAACAAACTGGCTCCACCCACTGACTCACTCCCGCACAAGCCAAGACAAAGGGCTTTTCAATCCTTTCTTCCATAGTGGGAACAATGCTGTGGCAGACGTCTCTACTGGCGTATCTCTGTTCAGTCCCAGTTTGCATAGGCCTTGGCACCAACGGGATCTTTTCTTCTAAGGCTAATAGCAGTGGGTGGGGTGATTTTCATCAGGATTGCAGCTGGGAAGGGAAGGGCTCAATCCCCCCTTCTTACACGGTGTGGTCCCATGGAAAGCCAGAGCCCCCGCCTCTGCTATTGGCTTTTTGTTGTTGTTTAAACCTGACATGGTTCCAAGTGACATCTTTGAGTTGGTCCTTAGGACTAAGAATTGAAAATAAAAAATGCTTAGAGCTCACAGACAAGAGAGATTGCAGATGCAAACCAAAAGGGCCATCGAAGGTGCTATTTGCAGTCAATGGCACCGTTGGGAGAAATGACAGCTTGAGAGATATTTTTGATGGGAAAATAGGGCACGGAGGAAAGCATTGACTGCCACTGCCCCCTTCCCCCAGACATGACCTGATTTGGGTCAGGGCACACTGTACAGCTGCTTTTTCTAAAAAAATAAAGTGGCCGTTCCTAAGCATGCTGTTTCAAAAAGCATTTTTAATGTAACATGTAGTTTGAACTTGTGACACCCGGTTTCCTAACATTTGCAGTCTCTATGACAATCTGTGTTTTATTAAAGATAAAGATCAGACACATCTGGAAATCATAATCTCTGTAAATGCCAAGGAACCTGGTGCTAGATCTGCTTTAAAGAGACACACACACTAAATATCTGCAGATTTTCCCAGCTGGCACTAATTGGTTAAAGGGGCAGATCAGGTTTTAATTAAGAGTACTGTTCTCTTAAAGATAAACTAGTTGTGACGCATAAGAGCTATGATCAAAATCTCTCAGGGGTGTTTTTTGGGGTTTTTTTTAATCTTCAGTGCAGCTGTGTAGGGTTGCTAAATTGCTTGCGAAAGTGGTACTGTTGATCCCTTTCCTTCTGCACAATCTCTCACACTAAAACTACTTTTAACCCTCACAGCAGTTGGTCTAGAACACCTGGAGGACACCAGGTTGGAGAAGGGTGCTCTAGTGTGTCATGACTCCATAATGGCCCAATTCGCATGATCACGAAGGGATAACAAGCTACCCAGACCCTACAACAGCCCATGGGTTCTGGGTGACTTGTTTACCATGGCAATAATCCAACCTGTCTGAGTTCACACAACAGTACAAGCCGTGCTGCTGAGAGTAATTATACTAATCCCTCTGGCATGAATGCGGCGGGGGCGGGGGGCGAGAATAAGCCACCATGGGTCATTTCTCCTCATTGATCGTGCGAACCTGGTCATTAAGTCCAATATGGTGAGTGCCCATTTTGCTGAAGGCACCAGTTTCCCTATCCTCATTGCTTCCCAAAAGGCCAGAAGGAAAGCCTCTCCTCACCTGATGATGGACACATGGTGGGGAGATCCTCCAGAAATTAAAATAGCACAGCTGAGGAAAGAGGCAGCAACTTGTCCCTCTTATCTGTGGCCTTTCTAGCCCATCTCTCCAGAGCCTGAAGGACCCTGAAGTCAGTGTACGAATCTGGAAAACCTGAGGCTTTGGCATGGAAGGAGAAACCAGCGATCCTCCCACTGCTGGTGTTAGGTGACAAGCCAGGCTCCTTCAGAAAAATGGAGTACCTCAAATCATTCAAGGGTGGCACTGGCTAGGTATTAGGTCCCCTGTGCTGCTGCTGGAGCACCCAAAAAAACTGTGTTCCCTTCTCAGTCTTAATCAACTTTGTTGTCCTGTCATCAGGTCAATTACTCCAAGCCTTTCTCTGGCCAAAGAAGCTTCCCTGTGATATCAGGGGGGGGTGGGGTGTTAATGAAATGGGGAAGGCTTTGGAATGAAGGGTCTGCCTCTGACTTCATCCACCCCCTTGGCACTAAACAGTTCCCCACCCCTGCTTATGACCTACTCTGGGCAGGTGACTGAGATATGTTTCTGCCATCATTGTGCAGGTGATACAGAACTTACTTGGTGAAGGCGCCTAGGAAAGTCCGAGAGCACCTCAGCAGGCTACTGTGATTTGTTTGCTACACATGTCGCCGATAACATCTGCTTGCACCCAACCCAACTTGGATACCACTTTTCAGGATCACTTCATAAGTGTGCTATGTTATTCATGCTCTTTAAAAACCAGCCACTTATATTTTCGAGAAAAAGCCATTGTGGAGCCCTTGGCTAGAACACACTTGCAGTGCAGATTGGGGCCCTGGGCAGTTTCATGTCTATTTGTATGTGAAACAGCTCTTTGCAGACAAATGTGGGGAAATTGTTTGTGGTACCAGTTTCTCAAACTCAAGTGACTTGACCAGGCTCCCCTTTATCAAAGTGACTTATAATCCAATCATATGCATCTTTCTCATAAGTAAGTGTATAACTCATAAGGTTGCTGTTGCTGTTTGGAATTGATAGTAGCACTCATCAAATCTGAGCAAAACTTTAGTTTGTGTGTGCCAAACTCACTTTTGAAAAATAGTGGGAGTGGAGTGGGGAGGCAACTCCTCAACGATTTCTGATATAGCTTCAACTCCAATTCACATCAACAACTTAAGACTGCGGTAAATTGTAGTTACATTTTTAAGGGATAGTAATGCTAATTCCTGGCAGGAATGTACACATGATAAGCCTCAAAAAAAAGCCAACCATGCCGAGAAGAGGGTGGGAATGGCAGCTCCAAGCCAACTCTCGGGATCATCTTAGAGCAGCTCTGGGTATGCTATTAATTAAGGAGGAACAGCTCATTTCCCTCCTCCAGGAACTGTGAGAACTGTGCTCTAGAGCAGGGATAGGCAACCTGAGGCCCTCCAGATGTTTTGGCTTACCACTCATAACAGCTGTAGCCAATGGTGAAGTATGATGGGAGTTGCAGGCCAAAACATCTGAAGGGCCAGTAGTTGCCTACCCCTGCTCTAGAATTTTATATTTCCTGGTATTTTACTAATGGAGCTACAAAAAAATCACTTATATTATTTTTGGCTAGGGGTTTTTAGCAACTCAGCTACTGTCCTGTTATTCTCTAGTAACCATAGAAATACAAAAGTTTCCAAAACATTGTTTTCAATGTTTTCAACTGAAGGATGAGACAGTTGCTAGTTAGGACTGTGGTACCTCCTGACTTTATTCTGAACTCATTCACTGGCTGAGTGAGAAAGCAGCAAAGAATATTATGTTCCGTTGTCCTATTATGTACCTAGACATTGGGCTACTGAGGAAAAACAAACTGAAGCTGAATCCAGACAAGATGAAAGTGCTTACTGTCAAAAGCCCCAACCTGAGTTTGGAGGTGTGTCAACCAGTTCTGGGTGGGGTTACACTCCCCTTGAAAGGCTGTGTTCACAGCATGGGGGTGTTCCTGGATCCGTTGCTCCAAATGACAGCCCAGATAGATGTGACGGTCAGGAGTGCCTACTATCAGCTTCGGCTGATACGCCAGCTGCGCCCCTTCCGAGAGTTGGAAGACCTGAAGAAGCGCTGGTAACTTTGAGATGCGCTGTACATAGGGCTACCTTTGTGCCTAGTCTGGAAACTACAATTAGTTCAAAATATGGCACCCAGGTTGGTCACCAATACACCTAGAGGTGACCATATTACACCAATTTTAAAATCACTTCACTAGCTGCCAATTAATTTCCGGGTGAAGTGTAAAGTGTTGGTCATTACCTTTAAAGCTGTACATGGTTTGGTTCCAGGTTACCTGCGGGATCACCTTCTCCCGTACAATCCGACCCACACACTCAGGTCCTCTGGGAAGAACTTACTCCAGTCAGCAAAAACTAGGTTGACAACCATTACCCTGAGGACCTTCTCTTCTGCTGCTCCCAGCTGTGGAATGGCCTGCCGGGAGAGATTCACCAACTTAACAGTCTTCCGGAATTTAAGAAATCCATAAAGACTGATCTCTTCCGGCAAGCCTACCCAGTTGAATTTTAAGATGCCTTTTAATAATGTATTAGTTTTATATGTTTTTAATAATATAAACCCGCCTCTCCCTCTCCAGAGGGAGAGGCGGGTAAGGAATAAATAAATAAATTATTATTATATCTCTCGTTCGTGGTTTTTCTAGACGGACATGACAGGGTTTGTCAAGTCATGCTGTCTTTTACAGATTCAGGGATTTCCTGACAATTGAGCATGTTTTAAGTATGACTGCTTTCTGGATGTTGGGGTGGATGTATTTTGGTAGGCCCAGTTTCTGAAGGTTTTCTGTATAATTTTTTGATGTGATGCCGGTGACTTATGTGACTAACGGAATAATTGTGACCTTTTCCTGTTGCCATAGTTCTTTGATTTCCATGGCCAGTGGTGTATATTTGTCTCTCTTTTCTTCTTCCTTTTCAACAACATTTTTGTCATTCAGTATTGCTATGTCGATGAGGTATGTGTGTTTTTCTTTTTTGTCTATGACCATTATGTCTGGTCGGTTGCAGGGTATTGTCCATATAAATTGTTCTGTCCCAGTATATTTTATGATCTGCATTTTCCAAGGTTGTTTCAGGTGAGTATGTATAGTATAGTGTAGGTTGTTTGATAAGGTTGAATTTGATGGCCAGTTGTTGTTGAATTATTTTTGCAGCTGTATTGTGTCTGTATAGTCCATTCCTGCCAGAATTTTACATCCTTCTGTTAGATGGTCTATCGTTTCTTGGACTTGATGGCATTTCCTGCATAGATCTGTTGTTATGCTATCTTTTATGATGTATTTTTGGTAGTTCTTGGTGGCTATAACTTGATCTTGTATAGCTATTGGGAATCCTTCTGTTTCTGGAAATAGCTCACCCTTCCTGAGCCATTCGTGTGATTGTTGTTTATTTGTGGGTTCTGTATTATGTTGTAGTGCTTCCCATAGAGTTCTTTTTCTGCCCATTTTTCTTTTTTCTCTGCGAATGTGAGTGGTCGTATTTGATCTTCGTTTTGTAGTGCTAGGTTGAGTGGGATGTAATTTTTATCTGCTGTTACTATGGCTTTACGAATGGGGGTGTTTTTAGTGTGGAAGAATTCTCTGAGTAATTTTATCTGTTTAGCATGCATCCTCCTTCTTTCCTGCTGATTGTTGTTCTTTCCATGCATGAGTGGGATGGAGCATGTGGTGTTTTGTGAGTTTGGTGCGATTGAGTGTTTATTTCTTCGAGTTCAGTGTGTGACCAGTGTATAATTCCAAATGAGTATGTGAGAATGGGTATTGCATAGGTGTTGATGGCTTTGAAAATGTTTTTAGAGTTGAGATTAGATTTTAGGATTTGTTATAGGTGAGTTTTATATTGCATTCTTAGTTGAGTTTTTACTGTGGAGTGATTGATTTTTGTGTTTTGTTGGAATCCTAAGTATTTCTATGTTTCGTTTTCTTCCATGTTACTTAATATTTCGTTATTTAGTGTTTCTGCTGTTTCTTCTTCTTTCCATTTTCCTCTTTCTATGTGTGGCATCTTGCATTTTCCTATCCCGAAATTCAATTTTCATGTCTGTTGTCAGTTCCTCAGTGATTTGCAGGAGGCCTTTTATCTGTGTCAAGGTTGAAGCATAGATTTTGATGTCATCCATGTACAGGAGGTGGTTGATTCTGTGCTTTGCTTGTTTTTGGTGTTTTATGTTGATGCCATATATGGTGGTGTTAAGGGTGTTGGATAGTGGATTGAGACACATTATTATTATTATATTTCTTTCCAATACACAGCCTGTGTTTGGCTCCACACTATAACTCTTGTTTCATGACCATAACTTAAGGTGGCTTCAGGCTTACGTTACCAAGTTAGAATCAGCAGATTTTTATATGCAAGGTTCCCACTTGTATGAAGCAAATTCTAAATTATTCTCATTAAAATCAGGCCTTCCCATTCACTACCTAAGAGGCTCTGCATGTGTCTTGGGTTCCTTGTTGCTCTTACTGCTTTCTACCACAGTTATACTAGCAAAGTGCCTGGGAACAGGACTAAGGACCAAGGCATGGATTCCATCAGTGATGCTGGACATACACCACAAGAGAGCCTTGGCTCAACATTTGCACAAGAGTGCCTCCCACCAATACCATCACCAAAGTCCCTCACCAAAGACTCCTGAGAAAACTTATCAGTCATGGAATAAGAGGAGAGGTCCTCTTATAGATCTGTAACTGGCTGAAGAACAGAAAACAGAGAGTAGGGGAAAATGGTAAATTCTCCCGATGGAGGAAGTCCCACAGGGATCGGTATTGGGACAAATTCTTTTCAACTTGTTCATAAATGATCTGGAATTAGGAGTGAGCAGTGAAGTGGCCAAGTTTGTTGATGACACCAAATTATTTAAGGTGGTTAAAATACAAAGGGATTGTGAAGAATTCCAAAGGGATCTCTCCAAGCTGGGACAGTGGGCATCCAAATGGCAGATGTGGTTCAATGTAAGCAAGTGGGATCTGAGCTAGCAGTGACTGAATAAGAAATAGATCTTGGGGTTATGGTGGACAGCTCAATGAAAATATCGATCCAGTGTGCAGCCACTGTAAAGAAGGTAAACTCCATGTTAGGCATTATAAGAAAAGGAATTGAAAATAAAACGACCAGTATCATACTTCCTTTATACAAATCTGTGGTGTGACCACACTTAGAATACTGTGTACAGTCCTGGTCACCACACCTAAAAAGATATTGTAGAGCTGGAAAAATGGCAGAAAAGGGCAACTAAAATGATCAAGGGAATGGAGCATATTCCCTATGAGGGAAGGTTACAACAGCTGAGATTGTTTAGCATGGGGAAAAAAGGAGGCTCAGGGGAGACATGATAGAGGTGTCCAAAATTATGCATGATGTGAAGAATATGGATAGAGACATTTTTTGCTCTGCCATAATACTAGAACTTGGGGTCGTCCCATGAAGTTGATTGATGGGAGATTTAGGACAGATAAAAGGAAGTACTTCGTCACATGGTGCATAGTTAAATTATGGAATTCACTACCATAAGATGTAGTGATGGCCACTAATTTGGATAATAATAATAATAATAATAATAATATTTATTTGTAACCCGCCTCTCCCTCCGGATCAAGGCGGGGAACAACAACAATATAAACACAAAAATTCACAACAGTTAAAAATTTTAAAAACAAGAGAACAACACAACATTAAAAATATCCTAAAATTCATCTGGATAGGCCTGTCGGAAGAGGACAGTCTTCATGACTCTCTTAAATTCATGAAGACTGTCAATTTGTCTAACCTCCTCCGACAGACCATTCCACAGTCTGGGAGCGATGGAAGAAAAGGTCCTCTGGGTAACACTCGCCAGCCTAGTTCTGGCTGGCTTGAGTAAGTTCTTCCCAGAGGACCTAAGTGTGCGGGGCGGATTGTACGGGAGAAGGCGATCCCGCAGGTACCCTGGACCCAAACCATGTAGGGCTTTAAAGGTAATAACCAACACTTTATCCTTCGCCCGGAAATTTGGATGGATTTAAAAGGGGATTGGATAAATTCCTTGTGAAGGCTATCAATAGGTATTAGTCCTGATGGCTATGAGCTGCCTCCAATAGCTGAGGCAGTAAGCCTATGTATACCAGTTACTGGGGAGCATGGGTGGGAGGGTGCTGTTGCATCATGTCCTGCTTGTGGGTCCCTGGTCAACAGCTCATTGGACAGAGTGTGGACAGAATGCTGGACTAGATGAACCCATGGTCTGATCCAGCATCAGGGCTCTTATGTTCATCGCCACTGCCTTTTGTGCTGCATGCCTGCCCCTTTCTCTGAAACCTAGAAGTCGATAACACTCCACACTCATCTCAGTAGTCAGAAGTATTGTCTATAGCAGCCTTCCCCAGTCTCCATATGTTTTGGACTACAACTCCCAGAATTCCTGACCAATAGCCACACTGGCTAGGGCTAATGAAGGTTGGGGTCCAAAATATCTGAAGGGCACCAGGTTGGGGTGGGCTGCTTTATAGAACAAGATGTTACACCATTGGCCTTCTGAAACAAGTGCCTCATGTATTCCCATATGAACTCTCATGAGTTCCTATGTTACGTTAAGAAGATTCATATCAGGTTCCCACTGAAGTTTTCTAATTAATTATGATCAAATTCTGAGCAAATGTAATGGGCTGATGATACATCTTTCTGGGAATAACAATGATCCAGCTAACGAATCTCAAATCCTTTCTTCCTCTTGACCTGAACTTGACTGAAACAAATTACTGCTGCCAAAGTTTTTTCCTCAGACTAAGCCCAGACTTGATGTTAAGCCTATATTTTTGTCTTGGATGGAGGAGACTCAGTAACTGGGCGTTTACAAAAAAAAAAAAATCAACTGAACATTTTGTTTTAAACAGGCAGCCAAGTACTTAACTGTCCAAAAGTAGGGCAAACTGGGAGAAAAGGAGGGATTCCACCTCAGTAAATAGGGTAGTGGTAAAGATAAGGACTGGCAAAATACCTAGGTGGAGAAGAAAATAGGCGGCTCTGGAATTCACCACCTTCTTTCTCACCCAGGTTACAGCATCAGACTTCTCCCACTCAGTAAAATTTCAGAGGCACCTGAACATTTCCCATAGCAAACCGCAGAATGACTTGCAGATTACATCCGGGGAGAGGGGCATGGTTTTTTAATGTGTTTTTTAAAAAACTTCATGTCCACTTTTCTCTTGGACATTGGCAGATAGGAAAGATGGAAATTGCTGTCTTTCTTTACTTGTGGTGCATGCTCTACTTGCTTTCCTGCTGTTTGCTTAGCTTCTGAGAAGTTGCTTGTAAAAGAATGGTTTAGTAGGTTTTTTTCAAGGATTGTGCTGTTGTGCAGCACCATCTCTGAGTGGCCAGAGCAGTGGGATGCTGGCATTGCAAACTGGAGGAGGGTAACTCTGGGGGGCCCAGGAGCCAACCGCTCCCTCCCCCAAACCCACCGGGGGTCACTCCTCCTGCCCCCGCTGACATTGCCAATTCCGTGGTGAGGAAAAAGCCACATTTTGGGCTTTAAACCAAGCATGTAGGGAGAGCATGGCTTGTGTTAAGAAGGCAAAAGCACACTCACTAATGCCATGGGGAGCATGATTTTGTATTAAAACAAGGCGCGCACGCGTGCGCACACATACCACATGCCTTGTTTAAAAGCAACAATGTGGCCTTTTTCTCATCGTCACTATGCAATGAATTTGGTGGCAATTTGGCAGTGCATTGAAGATTTGGGAATGGATGTTTTCTAGGAAAAACAAGAACCTCTGTAATCAACTGAGCCAAAGGTAACGTAGATTAAAGCACCCTCTTATTAGCATATGTATGTAAGTAAACACTGTAAGTAGGGTCAAATGAGGATGCTTTTTAAAGCACTTTGATTGTCTCTTATGGAGTGCCATTCCAGTATGTACTAGTACCAGGAAGAAAACATAATAACTACAAAACCCTTTCTTTCATTCATGTAAACTTTAATCTTTGTACAGTAGGAACATACAGTACTTGTCATATGTATACAGTTGTGTACAATAATGCTTTCTAATATAAAGAAAACATAATTTTAGACCCCTGCAAAATTGCGCACTTTCTCAAAGTTTTAACTTTGGATTGCACATTGTTTTGATTTTATATCAGGCAATAATTCTATAAGAATCATTTACTACGTTCCACTTCTGCATGACCTCTGCATTACACTAGTCTGTGACTAAGACTAGATTAACTATATAGCATAATGGAGCAATAGTTTAGCCTGTCTTTTTTTAAAAATGTTTTGTTTTTAAACCTCTTGCACTTTTAGTTGCAGAAAACAGCTTGGAAATATTTAGGTTTCATATACTGAAATCTCAATCAAAGGGCTTCCCGATAATGAAGGCTGGGTGGGTCTCAATAACCTACAGTTTTTAGCCCTCACTCTAGCAATTGCTCCCCACCCACCCACCCACACACACGTTACCTTCCTCTTCAGCTCATCCTAGAGCTGGTTCGTAGAGAATGCAGAGAAATAGTGCTTATCAAGATAAAGAACCATCACTAAGCTGGGCTTTGTAATGTAGCCTAATGTCAAATGTATGTATCAACAGTGATTACTCGATTATAGAGGGATAGATACAGGTCTGCCTTACAACTACATGTGTTTTCAGGCATGAAGACTCCTTGTTTACACACAACACTTCTTCACATTTGCACACATCCCAGTCACACACCCCTTGCTTCAATTCACCCCATTTACATGTTCTACATTGTGTGTGTGTGTGTGTGTGTGTGTGTGTGTGAGAGAGAGAGAGAGAGAGAGAGAGAGAGAGAGAGAGAGAGAAGGAGAGGGAGGGAGAAGAATTAAGTTAACAGATTCTGACCTGAACAGATCTTCTATCACTATGAGATGTTTCCACCGTTAGGAGAATTAGAGAAACTGCTTCTCAGTTTTCACTGAGCTTGAAATATTTGGCACAACTCTTCCAGTGTGGGCTGTTTTCTGTTGGTCAAAATTGCTAGACTTATTCACTAGTTCTGAGAAGACAAATGGGACATCATAGTGCTGGTATCTCCCGTGTGAGTGCTTTCCTGTGAGGAGAAGTGTTTTCACAAAACACATTTTGCTTATCTCCATCCTTGAATAATCTCCTTTTGCTTAGAAGTATCTCATGTGCTCAGCTACAGAGACGCTGTAAATTTGGCACTCGGGCAGAAGGATCACAAGGGCTCTTTTGCCTACCAAGCACTCTTGATCTATCCCCAACTTTGATTTTTTTCTCCCATCGGATCACTCTTCCTTATTTTGATAATTATAATTTCTCTCTTCCATTCACACGTAACAAAAGTTCTTGCAGAGCAAATACATCATTTCACATTTAAACCAGATCACTTCACTTTGGGGTTAGCCTGGCTTAAGTTGCTACTGACAAACCATATTATAAAAGGCAGCAGTATAACTGTAATTCCCCAAAGGTTGCGGGGTGGGGGCTAACCCAACAGTATTTTCTAGAAAAGTCATATTTTGTTGTATAATGTCTGATCTAATTAAGTAAAAATAATTTCCTTAAGCTACAAAAATGACCAATGTGAGCTGCTTTCATATACAACAACCTTACACTACATGAAATCCCATATGCAGAACTACCATGAACCTAGCTCTGAATACGTCTGCAACGGCTTCAACTATGAAGTAGCACTGTTGAAACCTCATTCATTGTTGATTATTAGGCACAGCACTGGCTCAGGCCACAATATTACCTTGTCATTAGTCAATAAAAGGCAAAATTACTGTCACTGTAAAGGAGGTATCTGATGTTCCAAAATAAATGAGTTTAGTTGTATCTTAAAGATCTTCCTCAGTTTGATTTACATGAGTACTTCAGGTTCTATGTTAAATAACAAGTCATCATTTCCCCTTCTGACTTCAAGTAGCAGAGGCGATTCATTCATCACTGCCTCTTGCAGATCAGCAGAAGTCATCAGCGCACGTCCATTCACCTTAACGATGATATCTCCATCCTTAATCCCACCTCTGTGTGGTCAAGAAAGAAAGAGTTATAAGCTGAAGTTCATCCCTTCTTATCACAAATTCTTCTACACAAGTGCCATCTCAACATGCACTTTGCCAAGCAATGAGTATCCTAATTTGCAGGTGGAATGTTCTCACAAGATGTGATCTTGTTCATATGCTGACTGCTGGCTTCTTTCAACAACAAGAACAGAGTGTGAGGTGCTTGGGGAGGGAGGGTCACACCTCAAAATAGGGAAATATCAATTAGCTTTAATTAAATACAAACTCAGGCACACATGCAGGTCTTCCATGGAATCCATCTTTTCAAAAAACAAGGCTAAAGATGGAGTGCTTTGGAATATGACCATAGAAAAGGAATTGTTCCAAGTTGATCTGTACTGCTAACCATAGTTTGATGAATCCAGGATATGTTTTCTGAAAATGGAAAAGCTCAGAGAAAATGCCTCTGTCTAACTCTCTCTCTCTCTCACACACACACACACACACACACATACACACATACAGACACGGTTTACACCATTCAGTAGGGTCCCCTGACCTTCTGTTTAGCATTTTAGGGGGCTCTAAGGGCTGCCATGGAGAAGAGGGGCAGGGAAATCCATTTCTGCCAGCCCTGCTAGGATGAAACTTTTGAAAAGCAAATTGCCAGCGTTTCAAGGAAATGTGATGTAGTAGTAATGGGGAACTTCAATTATCCTGGTATCTGTTGGGAGATAAATTCTGCCAAAAGTGGCCCCTCCAAGAAATTCCTGACATGTGTGGCTGATAACTTTCTCCTACAGAAAGTAGAGGAAGAAAGAAACTACAGGATTGGCTATCCTTGACTTGATACTGATGTGTAGGGATGGATAAAGTGGCAGTTACGGAAACTCTGGGGAAAGTGACGTCACATTTGAGTTCTTGATTTTAAAGGAAGCAAAAATTGAGTGTAACCATACGCGTAATCTGGATTTTAGGAAAGCCGATTTTAATGAACTCAGAACTATGATAAATAAGGTCCCATGGCAAGTGACCCTGATGAGAAAAAGAGTTCAAGATGGGTGGGAGTTTCTGAAAAAGGAAATCTTAAGGGCACAATTACAAATAATTCCAACAAGGAAAAAAGATAGAAAACAACAGAAGAAACCAATGTGACTCCACTAAAAGCTTAGAGATGACCTGAAAACAAAAAAAAGGACACATTTTGGAAGTGGAAGGAAAGCCAGGCTACAAAAGAAGAGTAAAGTCAGGTAGCACAGAAGTGAAGGAATGGTGTAAGGAAGACTAAAGCTGAGATTAGTAAGGGATGCTAGAAGCAACAAAAAAGGGTTTCTTCAGGTATGTGCATAGTAAAAGACAGAGGAAAGAAATGGTGGTTCAACTACTCAATAAGGATGGCAAATTGATAACAAATGAAAAAGAAAAGGCTGAAGTGCTCAATTTCCACTTTGGTTCAGTCTTCTCCCAAAAGAGGGTCTATGACTGCCCTGCAAAAGTGAAGTACTAGCTGAAGGGGCAGGATTGCAGCTTGAGACTGATAAACAGTCAGTCAAGGAACACTTAATGTTGTAACTCAAAGATACCACTGAGGAATGTAGATATCAGAGTCCGGTGAAACAGTCCGTTGATCAAAGCCGAAGTGCCGTTTGAAGTCCAGATAACAGTGTTGGAATCGCAAATCGTTGAAGCATTGTCAGAAATCCGGTCCACAGGGTCAGGATACATTCAGGCAAGTTCAAGGTTACAGGAACAGGCAGAAGAATGGTCAGGATACAGTCCAAGGGTCAGAACCAGGCTTGAGTCAAGAACACAAAGCTGAGAAACATAGAGCAAGGGCACCAAATACAATAATTGCTTCCAACACTCTGGCTGAGCGCTGGCCAGACTTTTATGGGAAGTGGACTAATGATCAATTGCTGTCAGCTGTACTGAAACTTAGCCGGTCCCTGCCTGCTTCCATGAAGTGTCACGCCCCCAACACTCCCAGGCTCAGCTGTTTCCTCTCTCCAGCTGATTCCTTAACTGAAGCACAACACCTAATCTCTTTGAACGAGTTCAAATCTCCAGGGCCCGATGAAGTGCATCCTAGAGTAATAAAGGAGCTGGCAGAACTCTCAGAACCACTATCTCTTATCTTTGCAACATCATGGAGGATGGGTGAAGTGCCAGAAGACTGGAGATGGGCTAATGTTGCTCCTATCTTCAAAAAGGCAAAAAGGAGGAACCTGGGAACTACAGACCAGTTAGTCTGACATCCCTCCCTGGGAAAACATTGGAGCAGACTATGAAGAAGTCAATCTATAAGCATCTTGAAAACAATGCAGTCATTACTAGAAACCAGCATGGATTTGTCAGGAACAAATCCTGTCAGACTAATCTGATCTCATTTTTTGATTAGGTAACCTCCCTTGTGGACTGTGGGAATGCTGTGGACATAATATATCTTGACTTCAGCGAAGCTTTTGACAAAGTGCCCCAGGACATTCTGATTCACAAACTAGTGAAAAGTGGGCTAGATGGAACAACTATTAGGTGGATCCACAGTTGGCTACAGAATTGAACTCAGAGTATTTATCAATGGAACCTCCTCAAACTGGGGGGGGGGGGAGTTAACAAGTGGGGCACTGTAGGGCTCAGTCCTGGGCCCGGTACTCGTCAACATTTTTATTAATGACTTGGATGAGGATGTACAGGGAATGCTTATCAAATTTGCAGATGACACTAAATTGGATGAGATAGCTAATACCCTGGAAGACAGAAACAAAGTTCAAAATGATCTTGATAGGCTGGAGTGCTTGGCTGAAAACAACAGAATGAAATTTAATAGGGATAAATGCCACGTTCTACACCTAGGAAAAAAGAAACCAAATCTACAGTTACAAGATACTTGGGGGATACTTGGCTCAGCAATACTACAAGCGAGAAGCGTCTTAAAATTGTAGATCACAAGCTGAATATGAGCCAACAGTGTGATGTGGCTGCAAAAAAAGCAACTGCTATTTTGGGCTGCATTAATAGAAGTATAGCTTTACTTCCAAATCGCAAGAGGTACTGTTCCCTCTATTCTGCATTTGATAAGCCTCATTTTGAGTACTGCGCCCAGTTCTGAACACAACACTTCAAGAAGGATGCAGACAAGCTGGAAGGGGTTCAGAGGAGGGCAGCAAAGATGATCAGGGGTCTGGAAACAAAGGCCTATGAGGAGAGACTGAAAGAACTGGGCATGTTTAGCCTGGAGAAGATTGAGGGGAGACATGATAGCACTCTTCAAGGACTTGAAAGGTCATCACACAGAGGAAGACCAGGATCTCTTCTTGATCATTCCAGAGTGAAGGACATGAAATAATGGGCTAAAGTTACAGGAAGCCAGATTCCTGCTGGACATCAGGAAAAACTTCCTGACTGTTAGAGCAGTACGACAATGGAACCAATGACCTAGGGAGGTCGTGGACTCTCCCACATTAGAGGCCTTCAAGAGGCAGCTGGACAACCATCTGTCAGGTATGCTCTAAGGTGGATTCCTGCATTGAGCAAGGGATTGGACTCGATGGCCTTATAGGACCCTTCCAGCTCTACTATTCTATGATTCTATGCCTACCTCTGGATCCAACCCAATATCTCAATTACAGATAGCTGTTCATCCCCCAGCAGCTCATATAATCAAATAATTTCCCTTTCCGTATTCTAGGATCAAGATTCCCTCAGTTTTAAAAGAGAAGAGTTAAGATGTTTATAAATTCTCCTGGATCCCCCCTCCCAAAAAAAATGGAAACAAAAAGTTTAAGTGCCAACCATCTGTGTCATGTTATGGTCTACAGTCTTGCATGTTGAGCTCACTTCCACACAGTCTCCCCACACCCACATTTTTCCTTGCTCTTCTTTCAGCTTTAATCCTCTTTCTCACTAGTTGGGGACAATACTGACGTTGGAGTCGGTCTTGTATCAGCAAGACTTAAGAGTTCAATTCTAAACTATTTCTGACAACCAATCTGTTGAAAATGTTCTATGAGCACACTCTTCGGTGCATTTCACCAAAAATAAAACTAGGAAACTATCCAAAGTTGTTAGGAGCAGACTTGCTCTACTTCGAAATTCTAAAGATTTAATAAATTCATTTTAAAAGGAGCAAGGCCAGTTCTATGCCTGTATACTCATAAATGTATGTATATTCACCTTTTTCTTTCTTTTGCTGACTTGTATGCTGTCTCATGATAATACAAACATCTGCCCCCATGTCCCTCTTCCCCACCAGTTTTGTGTCACCCTCTGCATCCACCATCTGTCAACATGTTCACCCCCATATACAGCCATCACTACCAGTTCTGGCTCCAGGTTTTACTCTCCCCCTCCTTCAGTGAACCTCTTGCCCCTTATTCTACTGCCCCTTTGCTGGCTCATATTCTCTCTCTCTCTCTCTCTCTCTCTCTCTCTCTCTCTCTCTCTCTCTGTCTCTCCCACCCCCTCTCTCTCTCCCACCCCCCTCTCTCTCCCACCCCCCTCTCTCTCTCCCCCCACCCCCCTCTCTCTCCCTCTCCCACCCCCCTCTCTCTCTCCCACCCACCCTCTCTCTCTCTCCTTGGAAGATGCCTGATAATGCCAACTCTTGATACCGATCTTGATTGCTACTAATGTAGGCTATTCTTTCTATTTAAGGAGAGCAGGAGGTCAGTAGGAAACTAGGTGGCAACTGCCTTATTACATCTTGAGCTTTATTTTATTTATCTATTTATTTGTTCAATTTATACCCGCCTACATATAGAATACCCCAACTGGCACACAAAGTAAACAAGATAAAAACAATCAATAAAATACCATACTTGGCATACAAATATTAAAAACAACTGAAAAAGATAAAACAATCTGATTCTAGCAGGTAGGCCTGCCGGAATAGTAGAGTCTTTAATGCCTGCTTAAAGGCATTCCAAGAAGTCAGTAGGTGGCATTTCAACCACAGAAGAGAGTGCCAAAGGAAAAGGTCCTCCGGCATGTGGCTGCCAGTCTCACATGAGGCAGTCGCAGCCGACGACCCTCCGAGGACCTTAAGTGACGGGCTGGAACACAGGGGAGGAGGAGCTCCTTAAGGAACCTTGGATCTAGACCATGGAGGGCTTTAAAGGTAAGAACCGGCACTTTATATTTTGCCTTGAAAGGAATTGGCGGTCAGTGTAAAGTTTTTTAAACAGGTTTATATAGTCTCCACAGGATGTCCCAGAGACCAACCTGGCTGCCATATTTTGTAGCAGTTTAACTTTCTAAACTAAATATACAGGCAGCCTCGAGTACAGCGCATTGCAGAAATCAAGCCCAGTGCGTGCACCGCTATTATCAGGTCCACAGGTTCCAGGAATGGGCATAGTTCGTGTATCAGCCAAAGCTGATAACAGCCGTTTCTCACCATCGCCTCCACCTGAGGCACCAAGAGCAGGGCTACGAAATTGCTCCTTCAGGGGGAGTGCAACCCCATCCAGAACTGGTTAACATACCTCAATACCTGAATTAGGACCTTTCATGACGAGCACCTCTGTCTAGCCTAGATTCAACTTCAGTTTGTTCTCCCTCATCCAGCCCATTACCGACTTCAGGCAGTCATTCAGAGGGCTGCCATGGATGAAGTTGTTACGGGGAAATAGATTTGGGTGTCATCAGGGTACTGATAACACCTGGCCCAAACTCTCCTGATGGTCTCTCCCAGCAGCTTCATGCAGATATTAAACAGCATCGGGGTTAGGATGGAGCCCTGGAGGACTCCGCAACAGCTCCTTTTTCGAGGAGCAGCTATCCCTGAGCGACACCACCTGGAGCCGTCCTGAGAGGAAGGAGCGGAACCACTGCACAGCAGTGCTCCCAACCTCCAACTCAATTTGCAGAGAACAATGATCAAGGCTCAAAGACCAAGGGAAAGGATGGGTGCACAAAAGGAGTAGAACATGCCTGCTGCATACATAGTGCAGAACTATCACTTTTCCTGCTTTTTAATGGATATGTGAATTTGAAACACCTTAACTCCCAACGTTTAGGAACAATGTTTTTACAATTGTTCATAGATCAGTGCCTAAGGGGAGCAATCCTATGGCCTCTAGACAGCATCTGGGGAGCCATAGAATAGTTTGGATTCTTGGATCCAAGGTCAGAGATGGCACCCTGACCTCGGACCCAGGGGTCCAAGCTCCCTGCCACCATGCAGCTGGTGCAGAGAGAACCATGCCGGCTGCCTCTCTCTGTTCATAAAAGCAACCTCGGAAAGGAGGAAAAGGGGATGGTTGGTTCTGAGGGTGGGGAGTGGAGGGGACTGGGGAGGCCAGCTTATCCTCTGGGCCTCCCCAGCCTCTTTTCCTCTTGCTCCTCTAAACCCCAGCTAGATGGGTAAAAAAGCCCATCTAGCAAAAATGCAGAGCAAGAAGATCGCTGAGGCCTCTATGCTCGTCAGCCTCTGATTTCAGAGGCTGACAGGCATCCAAATAGGACTGCACTCTAAAGGGTATAATGCACACTGTCTAAAAGACAGTTCTTATTTTTTCACATACAAAGCCTTAGGAAACAATTGTTTGGCGAAACTCCTTACAAGAACAAGTTGCATCCAACAGTTCCCTTCCTCCGGAGTGAAGGAAGCTTTGGATGCAATCCAACAACTTTTACCTTTCAAAGTGTTCTGATAATATTGATATGAAGTTTGTAAAAGTATTCTGAGGTACAGAAATTCCAAAACTACAGTCACTCTATTATGATTAAAGAGCAGATATTTACAAACCCCAAAAGGGCTACTTTTTCCCTTCCAAATACTTATGTAATGGATCTCATACTTGATTTAAGATCTATAACAGCTGAAACTGTAGAATGACCAGATACAAAAGAGGGCAGGGCTCTTGCAGCTTTGACTGTTACGATGAGGGAATTTCAGCAGGTGCTGCATGCATACAAATGACACCTGCTGAAATTCCCTTTTCTGTACAACTGTTAAAGATACAGGAACCCCCTGTCCTCTTTTCCATATGGTCACCCTAATACTGCACCTGATTTTAAAAAAGTACAAATCTAATTATAAGGGTTTTTACAAGATCAAAATAAGACAAAAAAGTTAACCACAAAATCTCTATTGGTTTCTGCTGGCTATAGTATGTTTTAAATAGAGCAACAGTTTCTGGTTTGGGACAAACATACCTCTGTGATGGTGAATTTGGAACAACTTCATGTACATAAATTCCACTACTGACATCTGGAAAATCTGGATCATCAAGCTTAAGTTCTTCCACTAGCCTAAAAAAAAAAAGCACAAGTGCTACCAAAACTGAATCATTATATTTACTACTGCTGCTACTCTTTTTTTTAAAAAAAATACTCCTAGATGTTTTATTTTTTCTTCTGATAAAAGCTTTTAAAGAACCTAAGATTTCTACCCCAATGGATTCATTAACCACCACCCCCAGCTTTACTGCATGTTTACGCATATTTCAATATTTACACGGATGAAAGGCAAGGTGGGATTGTATTGTTTTAATAGCAGGAGGGATGGAGGAGGAGGAGGTGGTGGTTGAGGGGTCTGCATTCCAGCAGAAGTGAAGAGTATGAACTCTTCAGGCAAAAGCAGGGCTGAGGCTTCCCCTGGATTTGAGGAAGGAAAGATTGGGGAAAGGTGGGTAAGGAGTTGACAGTGTGTAAGAATGGCTGAGGAACTCAATCTTCCTGAGTGCAGCTCAAGATGTTCTGCATTCACATATACTGGGGGAGACTTACACAGGTGTTATTGTGAGCATCCTTATGCCAATAAATCTTTTTTTCCCATCTGGAACGAAAATAAAAATCCTTGTTAAGTATTTTTTTAAATGGTCCCAAGAACAGATTTTGTGTGAAACCGACTCAACCCCACCATGACATCTACCTTGGCCTTGACGGAGCTCCTAATCTTACCATAGGCCTCCCCTTAGGCGCTGAGAACCTGGCTCTGAGGGCTGTAAACAGCCCTAATGGGCAGGGTGGGCTCCGCCTCAAGCCTAAGGGGAGAACGCGCCCACTTGCTCCTAGCTCAAGCACCAGCACTCGCCGTGGGGGCAGGTGGACCACACAATGAGGTTGAGGCTGAAGCGGCCCCTAGGTAGCATTCTTAAGAGCCCTGCCCTGCCCTGCCCTGCCCTTGCAATGCAGCCTTCTCTCACTAGGGACCCTCCAGTTAAACTCCCATCAGCCCCAGGCAGCATGGCCAATGGTCAGGGCATTTCAGTCCAAAACATCTGGTTGGCAACCAAGTTGGGGGACGTTGCAGTAAGGTGTTTTTTTTGGGTTTTTTTAAGGAATAAAAGAGAGGGAAGAAGGCCAGACTTCCCATTTGCTCAGGGTTAGTTTTAACTTCTGTGGCAGCACACACCACTGGTTGCAGGGCAGCAACTCAAGCCAAGGCACAACTTCAGATTGTTAGAAAAGCTGAAGTTGAGGAGGCTTCCCTGTGGAAAGGCCAGACAAGCTGCCAAGTTTCTAAATTACCTTTGGGAGGGGGGATCTTATAAATTATAATGTTTATATACATCTGTTTAGCCTACGGTCAAACCTTCACTCAAAGTATGTGCAAAAGGCAAATCAGAAAGATAATCCTTTTATACATATGGGCACCAGTTCTTGAAGCTCTCTTTTGCTATTTGACCCCAACGCAGCTAAGATCCCTGACCCTTGGATGAGTAGCCCATGAGCTGCCCTATTCAGGCTTTCTTAAAGCATGGTATTTAAATATGCAAGCAGGGGGACAATCTGCCCCGATCTTTTCTCACTGTATAAATACTCATAGAGCTGGTTTGGGCAAAGAAGAGCTTCCATGTACAGGGATTGTATGAACCAGTGCTCCACATCCCATTATTTCAGGGCCACATTTTGGAAATTTAAAAGATTTATAAAGACTGATCTCTTCCGGCAGGCCTACCTAGATGAATTTTAAAGTGTTTTATTGGTGTTTTATTGGTGTTTTAATGATGTACTGGTTTTATCTGCTTTTAATCAGTTTTTGTATTTTGTGTTTGGTGTTGTTCCCCTCCTCGATCCGTTGGGAGAGGCGGGTGATAAATAAATATATTATTATTATTATTATTATTATTATTATTATTATTATTATAGGAGTATATCCATGTACTCCATGGGCTTCCCTTGACAAGACTTGGCAAGGTTATCCATCGGTTGGCCCACTTCCCCCTGGCTATGTAACCATTGGCCCTGGCACCTCAATCAGTTTCCATAGCATATAAAATTTTTAAAGAGCAGTTGATGCAGTTAAAATTATAATTTTAACTGAAATACAACCCATGATTGTCACACATCACCATCATGTGAAGAATCCCATGCGGGATCCCTTCTCCACTGCTTATGTCTCACTGCAATCTCCAAGAACCAAATCAGATGAGATGCTGGTGCCATGTGACCAATTCTCCTGTTCCATTAAGGTTTTTTAAAAGATCTGCAGCCCCACAAATGAGAAGAAAGTGCTGCGGCAGCATTAACCTTTTCCACCCCCACTTCCCCCACAGTGGCGCCAGGACTCACAAGGATGCAGCATCATGACTTTTTGATTAGCAAGGAGACTGACGTCATTTGCCACCCCTCAGAACTCCCTGTTCCCTCTGAGCTTAGCTGCCAGTAATTGAGAGGAAAAACAATATATTGTTCCCTATTTTAAAGTGAAGTCTTTTGTGAGGGCTTGGTCTTGAATGGGTGTTTCAGGCCCATTCGCTTTACAAAAGACCTACTTTTGGTGGAGATGAGAACTGCTAGAACTGGTTTGTTGATCTGGTTCAGCATGGCTACCTGCATTTTTGGACCGTCCTTGTGAGCGTAGCTACGAAGACTGTTATGAGGAGTGACTGTACTTCAAAATGTACCAGGACATGACTGCCCCCGTGCCCTTTTCCTGTTTTCAGATTAGACACTTAGGGTGACATTGCCCTGCCTCATTTGTGGTGTTTTACGAGGTGTCCAGATGATAACATCTTTATTTTATTTTTATTTCATTTCTAACCAGCCTTTCCATCCAGATCGATAAATATAAAATATAAAAACAATAAAATAGATAAACCATTAAAACAGATAAAAACAAATACATTATTAAAAACAGCTTAAAATGGGTCGGCCTGCATAACCTTTCTGTGTTTTCCCTCTGCTTCTTCCATCTATTTTCCTATCGGGATAAAATCCGTTAAGAAAACGAAGACAGAATAGCCACACAACGGGGAACTCTAGGAGCCCTCGGTCTGGAAGCGCCACCACTAGAAACAGGAATCCCACCAGGACAAAGAGCTGCTGGGGAGTGCCGGATGTTTCACTGGGCTAATGGCATTGGGGGGGGGGGGGGAGAAAGGGTGAACCCCCCTTTCCTTGTTCTCGATCCAATTTTGAGGACTTATAGTTGATTTTAAAATGAATGTAAAGAGACGCCTCCAGTGTCTTTATCTGATTTACCCTAAGGCTAGCAGGTGTCCTGCTGATTCTGTCACGTGTGTATCAAGTGAGGGTATGCTTTCGGTGGCCATGCCCCATAGCTTGCTGTGGAGTTTCCTTCCCTTTAATGCATGCCAAAGATTAAAGCTGGATTAAAGCTTCCAAAAGTACCATGCTGCATAAAAGAATATGGGTTGGGTGTCAAGGTGGTTATATGTGTGCCTAGTTCTTTAACAGCAGGTTTTATTTATTCCATTTTAATTGGTTTTGATGTAGCACTGGTGCAGGAAGTTGCTTCTAATTACTTCCCATGGAAACAACATTATGGATTAGTCTCCCTGGAACAGCTGAGGCAACAAGAGTCCAAGATGGATCATTAATAGATGATATTTTACAATTGTCTATTTTGATTTGTGAAGTACTAGAAAAGGACTTTTTTTCACAAGCTTTTGATTTTTCGCCATCCTTCTGCAACACCAGGGGCAACACCATGATCAGCGGAGAATAACATAATAATAATAATAACAATAATAACAATTTATTTCTTACCCGCCTCTCCGTCTGGATCGAGGCGGGGAACAACAACATGATAAAATACATAAAACTAATTAAAAACATGACAATTATTATTAAAACTGCATTAAAACATCCTAAAACATCCTAAAAACATTCTAAAAATTATACTGGATATGCCTGCCAGAAGAGAACAGTCTTTATAGCTTTCTTAAATTCTAAAAGACTGTTAAGTTGACGAGTCTCCTCCGGCAGGTCATTCCACAGTCTGGGAGCGGCAGAAGAGAAGGTCCTCTGGGTAACGGTTGTCAGCCTAGTCTTGGCCGACCGCAGTAAGTTCTTCCCAGAGGACCTGAGCGTGCGGGGCGGATTGTACGGGAGAAGGCGATCCCGCGGGTAACCTGGACCCAAACCATGTAGGGCTTTAAAGGTAATGACCAACACTTTATACTTCACCCAGAAACTAATTGGCAGCCAGTGGAGCGATTTTAAAGCTGGCGTAATATGGTCACTCCTAGATGTACCGGTGACCAACCTGGCTGCCATATTTTGAACTAGTTGAAGTTTCCGGACTAGGCACAAAGGTAGCCCTATGTACAGCGCATTGCAGAAGTCGAGCCTCGAAGTTACCAGCGCGTTGTGCTGGTAACTTCGGTTGTGCTCCCAAGGATACCTAAAGAAGGACCTTGCCCTGCACAACAGGCCTCCACACGCCTCCTATGTTCTGCGGAGAGGGAACGGAATGGGCAAATGGGTAGTGGGTGCCCAGTTCCCCTCACTGATCCAACAGCAGGGGCTGTGAGCCCAAAACCCTTCCAAAAAGATGAACATCTAACTGTTCAGCAGACGAAGACAGGGAGCGGGGGGGTGGGGCTTTGTCTGTTCCAAAACCATTGTTCTATATTTTGGAGTTATAGCCATTTGCACATTCTATTTTCTTCCCATATTAAAATGTACCCCGGGTAGGAAGAGTAATTACTTCTGCAGCTGGAGCTTGTGTTTTTCCAGAGTTTCCTGGAATAATATCAGAAATTACTTGGGCATTAAAAAATGTTTTAATTTTATATTTATTGTCTCACATTTAATATAATCCATTGTCACAGCCAAATACTGAAATATGAGCAAGAAAACAACCCAGCAATAATTTATACTGACAGTTTTGCTGGCTGACTCAGGACTGCTTCCAAGGTGAGGATTGAATCACCTTAGTTCAGCAACAGCCAGGAGACGCAGGCGAAAGGGTTTATTATGCTATGCCTACATTGTGGATAAGCCCTCTCTCTCCTGAGCGATTGATCCAGCAGCTTGACTGGGCGCTTGCTGATATAAGATCATGTGAAGAAAGGAAGAAGAAAAAAGACAGCACAGAATGCAGAGAATAGCAGGAAAAATACAAACGGCTTAAGAAGATCTCAGCAACTCACCACATAGAAAGTTGTTTGTATATACTGGAATAGTCAATTTCACATAGAAAAATAGTCATGCTCAGCTCAATAGAGAAAGAGCCTTGAAAAGCACAGCCATACAGACCACAGATCTAGACAGATGTTTCACTTTCCTGAAGTGAGGCACATTGTAAATTGTAACTCACAGCACAATCCTATAGCTCCGTGGGGACTTATTTCTAGGTATATGTGTATAGGACTTCAGCCTTAGCCAGTTTTTTACACGGATGATCCACCAGCAGAGTAATTCAGTATATTAGTTCAGAAGCATTCCAGCTAAAACTCTGCAGGTGATGACCTTATAAGGAGCCAGTTAAACAAATAAAAATATACACAGAAAGCCTACAACACACCTTCTGCAAGACAAAACCAGAAAGGAAAGGGAAATATGTGGCTGAGTGACCATTTTTAAAGTTTCCTAACAACTGCTTCCCTAGAAATGGTAGATCTGAAATCATGGCACACCTCCTGCCCTGGAGAAGCTACCATTGTTGTTTCTGTCTAATAGATGCTTCCACACGCTGCTCTTACTCACTGTTTGGACTAGTAGCAACTAGTACAGGGATTGCCACAGTCAACATCTAGCACACCAATGATTTGTTGAAAGACTATATAGTCCCAGAGCCAGGCAGGATTTATTTACCCCAGCGAGTGCAAAAGCTTAGTGAATATTTCTTGTTTATATATGACAGAAGTGTCTCAGAAAAGTGAGTCTTACAAAATTCCAGTGGCGGAGGGCTGCGTGATGACTTCATCAATATGGCTGCCATGCTATTAACTTCTCACCTGTTTATGCTACAGAGATGAATTTTTTCTGAAATGTTTCAAATTTGAAGACAAATACTTTTTGTAATTATACATTTTTGTTAACTCCATTAGTTTTTGAGATAATTTCATTTGAACGTATAAAATCAGTGTTCACATTGGTTATGTGTGACGTTTAACCATGATTTACTCAAAAACTATATGACTTTCGAATGAATACTCAAGAACAAAAAAGTAGCATTTTTAAATGAGGATTAAGAAAATGCATAATAATGTGAGGTTTACCCCAACAGTTAAGGAATTATGATATCTCATTATACATCCACTTTCTCAGGATTGTATGATTTTACAGATTATCGTACAGGGCTTTCATTTCAAAAGTATCCACCCTAAATATCTCTCGATCTGATGCACAGATAATTTTGAACGAATTTTGTAAGACTCACTTTTCTGAGACACTTCTGTCATATATAAACAAAAATATTCACAAAGCTATTGCACTCTTCGGGTAAATAAATCTTGCAAGGTAGGGCAGTCCTAGGCCTATGAGGTAGCTTTAAAACAAATTAAATTAGTTTCTTTCACCCGCCTCTCTCTCACCCTCAACGCATGGCTGTCACCATGATTTTCCTTGTCCCCCACAGAAAACAAAAACTACAACTCCCAGCATGCCTTTTGCTGTGGTGCCCGACTGGCCCAATGGGAGTCCTGCTGCTGAAGTTCATGTGAAGTGAAGTCTGGCTGAGCCAGTCCACACTACATTGAGGGAGCTGGCTGGCTGACTTACGGGTAGCTTGGCCGTTGCAGTCTGTGACAGGCCTAGAGCTGTGTCCTTCTTCCCTTCTATTCCCGATGGTGCCTAGTAACCAAGGCAGCCAGCCCAGGCAATCTCGGGCACAGGATGGCAAGCTACTTCCATATGATGGCCGCCAAAGCCCAATAAGGCTTCCCTCCCGCCCAAGGCATGCTGGGAGTTGTAAGCACAAGCCTAGCTCTCTGAATAACGTTAATCTTTGAATACATCTGAGGTGTTGTGGGAGAGCGGGCCTTCTTAGTTGTGGCACCCTGCTTAAAGATTTCTTTTTCCCAGGCGGGCTGGCCTGGTGACTGTATTAATGGCTTTTAAGTGCCAAGTGTTTTCTTTAAAAAATATATATTTTCCAGGGCCTTTAACTTGATGAGATTTTTTTATGCTGTGGGATTTTTTCCTGTTATAACTAAACGGAGGAATGATTGATAGCTAAGGCTAGAATGGAATGGTGGGGGGGGGAGTGACAGTTGGAGAAAATCAGTTAGAAGAACAAAGACAGTGAGAGGTCAGGAAAGTGGGGGCAGAGTTAGGACTGAGAGAGAGTGACCTGGTTTGTTAACGCCTACTTTATTTAAAATCAGCCACTCTACATACCAGTACTACACCTCCCAGCATGCCTTTGGCAGCCCACAGGTGCCCACATCCTCTGAGACATCCCCTTGTGGCCCATGCTGCTCCTTAATAGAGTGTGAAGGAGTAGCATCGCCAAGGAGGGGAGGGAAGCAGCTGTCAGTGGATATGCCCAGCTCCAGCCAGCCCTGCTGGGATTGCCTCGGCCTGCACTTCTCACCCACCAAGTGCTCCATCTGAAGCCTGTACTGAAGGGCCGGGGCTGGGCCGGACACTTCCCCCCTTTGTCGGGTCTGTTTCTGGGCATGCACAGAGTGCCTCCCCTTCCTCCCTCCCTCTTACGGGCAAAAGTTGTGCGCTTGCTTCCCCCAGATTCTGAGAAAACAGCGATATCAGGGTGAAGTGCCTTTGAGCACGTTTGGACCCTCAAAGTCACGCTGCTGTATCTAGTCACGATTTTAAAACCACACAGAGGGCGGGAGGAGGCACCACAAATGGATGCAGCCCATTTATGTGTGTTGTTTCCTTTTATGTGGAATTGGGTTGACTGTTCGAGACCAACTTTAGGAGTCATGTTGTGAAAGACATGCAGCAGCCACCCGCCTGTGCACTCACAATGGCCGTCAAAGGTCAGTAAGTCTGATCTCCTGCCCAAGGCATGCTGGGAGTTGTAGGCATAAGCTTTGGTTTTTATTAAATTCTTTAAACATACTTAAATCCCCAAAATTTGTGGTTTTAGATTTTCTGGTCCACTGTACAGCCAGACCTATCACTGTGTCACCGTGTCAAGCTTCTAACTCGTCTGGAAGTGGGTAAACATTTCTGGTCATATGTGACGCACACATACTTTCTTTTTTATAGGTAGAAATTCTATATATGTGTGTGATTGTTGCTTTTCCTTTGGTTCCCCCTCTTCCTTTTTCATGAATAAATTCACTTATTAGATTTGGACCTCTGTTGTTTTAAAAGGGATTCCTCACCACACTTCAAGAAGGATGCAGACAAGCTGGAGCGTGTTCAGAGGAGGGCAACGAGGATGATCAGAGGTCTGGAAAAAAAGCCCTATGAGGAGAGATTGAAAGAACTAGGAATGTTTAGCCTGGAGAAGACAAGGTTGAGGGGGACATGATAGCACTCTTCAAATACTTGAAAGGTTGTCACACAGAGGAGGGCCAGGATCTCTTCTCAATCATCCCAGAGTGCAGGGCACAGAATAATGGGCTCAAGTTGCAGGAAGCCAGATTCCTGCTGGACATCAGGCAAAACTTCCTGACTGTTAGAGCAATACGACAATGGACTAATGACCTAGGGAGGTGGTGGGCTCTCCCACATTAGAGGCATTCAAGAGGCAGCTGGACAGCCATCTGTCAGAGATGCTTTAAGGTAGATTCCTGCATTGAGCAGGGGGTTGGACTTGATGGCCTTATAGGCCCCTTCCAACTCTACTATTCTATGATTCTATGTGAAAGAAGACACAATTATAAAGCTACTGCTTGTGGTTCTAGGATTTTTGGAAAGGGTTTTGTTAAGTTCTGGGTTTCTGGGCTTTGGGAAGGAAAGTCCAAAGCACCTTTCTCATTGTCTTTTCCTAGGGCTGGGCTAGAGGGACCTTGGCAACAGGTCTCAGAAACTCCGAAGCAGCTGGACAGAATAGGGTGTGTCAGGGTGTTATCCTGACTGATGGCAGCCCATCAGAAATTCTTTTCTTGGGGAATCCCTGTAAAGGAGGGGTCCATCAGGAGGAAAAGTCACCCTGCACCTCATCCCATAACAATATAAAAGAAGTCCTCCTTAAAGCCTCTGGATTAGCAAATTCTGCCTGAAATGGGGAGGCTGAGTAATGAATCCTCCCAAGCCAATGTCTGCTTAACTGAAAGCTGATTTGTGGAACAGCCTGTTTCAAGGAAATAACTGTGGCAAAGCAATTTCCAAAGAAGGAGTAGATATCAATATAAAATGTTATCAGTAATTGCCAGCTGATTATGCCAAACTTCACCTTGGTCTGCCACCATTTTGTGACTGGTGGGCCTCCCTCATTCTCAGCTCTCTCAAATAGGCCCTGGCAGTAGAAAGTTTGAGAACTTCCGCTCTAGGTTATTATCGGGCTGCCAGGATACTGGAAAACTGTCAGGGTGACATTAGGCATCTCTCTTGAAAATACACTTATAGCTGCACTGAATCAGACACAAAGCATCCTTCCCTTGTCAAATCCCCCTCTGTTGCTTACAAATTTTACCTTTACCTTGTTTGTCATAATTCTCTGAGAGGAACTGAGCAATACGATCAGAAGGGATAGCAAAGGAAATTCCTGCAGTAACCTTTAAAGTATTGATGCCAATCACTTCGCCATCCTGTCGAAATAAGATAAGGACACAAGTTTCATTTATTTTCTTTTAAAGGTTTTATCTTTAAAAAGAAATGCATTCATGACAGACAACTTGGGCTTCGATAAACAGATGATGCACTACCAGAAAAATACTATTTGTGCATGTGGAACCGATGTCCTGTTGTACATGCAGGATTCATGTCAACGTGCTTTCCCATTCACTTCAACGCAAAAAGCAGCTCTGCTTGTGTAAACAGCTGAAGCCAATGAGAAGTCCCTGTGTGCCTCTGAGATTAGCCCTATTTAGCTGCTCCTAAACTTATGCAATGAGGGGGAAGGTAGGAATGTGTAGGGTTGTGGGGATGAGAGAGAAGGGGCAGATCTGGTATCCCCCTCCCCTCGTATGGTTCTAATTGTAGGGGGAGGGGAAGAGGAGAATGCCCTCATAAAGCTATACAGTGTTATTGTCTATTGTACACAAATCATCTGAAGAGAACACCTTTAGGGAGCCCACCAGCAGGGCATGAAGACAACAGAGCCAACTCAATTATCCGAAACATCGTAGCATCTGCTTCTGAACACAACTTCACTCTGATATTAAAGTTCAGGTTAGGACAGATCTTTCAGGTTCCCTCTCAGACTTGATTCATACTATGTGAGGTGTTTGTCAAGGATGTTTATTGGCACCAACCATGTTTAACATTTATGTTCATTCTTTAATAACTGATTTAAGTAACAACGATTACGACGAGCCCACCCACCCACCCACCCACCCACCCAAATTGGGATCTAGGAAAGTTACAGTTCTTATGTATGCTGATGACCCTATTCTACTATCTCAGACTCAACAAGGGCTAAGGAGACGACTAAAATCATTCAGTCAATTGGTCGCACAAGAAAAGCTGAAAATCAGCCAACCATAAAAAGACAAAGGTGCTGGTTTTCACAAATAGATTCAAAATAAACAAGTAGCAAATTGACAGATGCACTATAGAACAGGTGAAATCTTTTAAATATTTAGGCTTATGATTTTCCTCAACCAGAAACCGGAATATTCATCCAGACAAACACAGTGAATTCCCTATCAAGGTTTTATTGGAGCAAAGGTGGTAGACAGACTCTCCCAGCTCTCAAAACCTATGAGGCTAAAGTAATAGCACAGATTTGCTATAGTGCTCAAATATGGGGGTCTACGCAGAAAGTGAACCTTGAAACTCCACAAAATAAATATCTACAAGCTATCTTTGAGCTACCAAAGGCAACAGTGTCCTCTATTCTCCAACTGGAAGCTGGCCTTTGTTTGCTGAAGGCTAAAGTACATATTCTCACCCTCAGATATTGGTTGAAACTAAAAAAGGGAATAGGGTATGTTAGTATTAATTGCTTTCAGGGAGATGTTGAACTTTAATAACAGCGTGATTTTATCCTGGAATCAGGAAATGCTACAAATTATTGACACGTATGGATTCTCTTTGGATATTTTGAGCTCTTCAAATTTTGAAATATCATCTCAATATTTAAAATCTTATATGGTAAAACTGGATTTCTGAGCTGATCGTGTCTCTGCCTGTCTGTCAAAATGTACTCCTTGGTATGCCAAATTACCCATTCAGACTCCCTACCCACAATATATCATGAATATTACAAATTTCAAAGGAAAGCCTTTACAGCCTTACGATTTCAGTCCATGAGCTTTGCTATAATCTCAGGACGTTACTGCCAGATACCCTATGGAACAAAGAGTCTGCCCATGCAGGGCCAATATGCCTGAATACCTCCCTTATTATCTGCTTGTTTGCCCAATTTATGAAGATTTAAGACCAGCCTTGTTTAGGGATTTAGATCTGCCATCAGGCTGATCTGATGGGTATCTGATCTTTTTTTTTTATTGGGGGATAGATTGCCCCAGGTTTCTGAAAAGGTAGCCCAATTTGCTTTCAGAGCAGCGATTTTAAAGATGAAAGTTTGTGACAAGTCAAACTGCCTTGATGAGTAATCCCTTAGTGTTAGGTGGCATTATTGTTGTTATTATTATTATTTTAAACTGACGTGTATTTTGCTCTTATTTTTATGTGTTCTGTTTTCTTGTAATGGCTTCTGCTACACACACAAACTATTTGCTTTGCTTTGCTTCTGAACATGGACAATCCAAAGATTATCAAAATCAGACACAGAGCCTGAGCAGCCCTAAGAGGTCCCTCTCTCCTCCCCAGATGCCTTGTCTTTAGTTGGCTAATTGGCTTGCGGCTCCACCTTCTCGGCCCAAGTGCAGATAGACCATCTCTTTCAACGTAAAGTGTCTCCCAGGGGTTCACTCACAGACAAAGCTGTGTTCAAAATCAATTTATTTATTTATTTCATTTCTATACCGCCCAATAGCTGAAGCTCTCTGGGCAATTCACAAAAATTTAAACCATAAGGTACAACATAAGATATAAAACATGGAAGCTTAAACCACAATATAAAACCACAATATAAAAGTCCAGGCAGGATGAAACCAGAATAAAAGGCTTGATGAGGACAAATCTCCTATTTTCTTACAGTTTCCTGTTTATTTTAATTCTGTCATGGCACCAAGTGCAAAAGAACAGGGTTTTTTGTTTTTTTTAATGAGTTGCATATTTGCCTCCGTCCAGGTAAGTGGATCCAATCCTATGCTTGTGGGATACGAACTCCTGCCCAACTCCCACATGCACACTGCAAATTGTCAATACTGTCAATTCTGACAGCGCTGATAATCCACGAAGTGGTTATAGGGGTGAGTGTGGGTTGACTGCACAGCAAGCCTAGTCCAAAATCCACAGCTTGTGGATTTTCCTCTTGCGGCATTGCACTGAGACTCACAGCAGAGGAGATCCGTCAAGAAAGACGTGTGTTTCCACGTTTAGATCTCTCTCAGTGGACAGGGGCAGATGACTGCAAGATCTCTTTCCTAGGTTTGAAACAGCTCTTGGAAATACAAGATTCAGCATCATCAGACAAGCATTTTATTGCACGCCCATTACTGCCCAAGCACACCTTTTTCGGGTCCTCTTGACGATGATGTTCACCTCCCACATGTTTCCTGCTCCTTCTGGCCTTCTTCCCGTCACAAAATAAGATCCCAGTAAGTCTGGCTTTTTTTTAGAAGCAAAACTTGCCGCGATCTCCTGCTGTGTGCAGGAAAAGCGGCGGGATCCAAACACCACTGAATGGGTCACTTGGTCTTTGTTTACTTCTTCTTTCTTCTCTGTGAGAAAGAGGAAGTATCGTGCGACAGACACTTCTACACTTCATCTCTCCATTATCTTCCCACTAATTACTATCTTGCTTGCAGATCTTTGGTCAGTTTTGTTTGAATACTGTACTGCTTGCCAAGCATAAAATAGGCATCTAAGCACAATTACATTTGCTTCTGTTGATGACACCGAATCTCTGTGGGTCCTTTGTTCAGAGGACAGCCCACTCATTGTCCTCTCTCTGTCCTGGGCCTTTCCCTGCGTAGTCTTCATGGTGTGGGCCTGTGGTACTGCATAGTCAGCATGTTGCATCACTTGGGCCTAACCCAAGGTCTGTAGGCACCGTCTGCTGAGGCATTGGATGCTCCTCTTTTTGAGTAAATGCCTCTCAGCAAAAGGGTTCCCGCTACCTCTTTTGACATGGAGAGGGTTGGCCTGGCATTACCTCCCCCCATCACTGTCTCCACCACATACACAAACTGACCACCCTGTTGCTCCAAACAGTTCTTGCACCAGTATCATTTTGCTACATATATATATGCAACATCATGACCTGATTAAGGATTGGGGAGAAATTAATTTGGTTCACATTCAGATTTTGCACTTCTCATAATTTTGTGATAAATATACAAACAACTACTTGATTTGGTCACACTGAGGATATAAAGACAAGAATTTTGCCCCCCCAATTTCCTCCTTTTTAAAACAACTATTCCACCACATTATGTGGATAGAGAAAAGCAATTAGGCTTGGTTAACAGTAAAGAATTCTTACCAAGTTTACCAGAGGTCCTCCTGAGTTTCCATACTGTAAAACAATATCACAAAATGTTAAAGTGCATTTCACAACATGAAAATTACATTGCAAAGAGATTTCAGGCGCAATCCTATGCTGTTTAGACACGAAAAAGGTCCGGCAACTCCCAGTATTCCCCCAGCCTGGGAAATACTTTGAGTTGAAAGGCATTTCTGTCCAAACACACACAGGATTGTGCCTTTATCTGATTTCACATTCCGTGCCTCAAAAAAAGGTACAGTGTGTGCACATCATTGACTTGGGGTGCAATCCTATGCATGTTTACGGAGAAAAAAAGTCACACAGCCAGGATGCTGGCTGCGGTATGCTGGGAGCTATAGGGCTTTTTTCTGTCCAAACATACATAGGATTGCATCCTTATATTCTCAAGGATCAAATTGAAAGGTGTAGGGAAGTCAAACCATGTTTTGTCCCTAGTCAGATGTTAGTGCCTTCTGTATCTACATCCATAAAAAAGCCACTTCCACTTTTTGTCACTCTAGAGACAGACAGAAGTTGCTCACATGGAAGTTGCCATGGAGGAGCCCTCTGTCCTCCCACACTCCTTCTCCTGCATGACTCAGTGTTTGAACTTCGTACTTGTGTCACTGGAAAGATGGTGTAGTTCTTCTCTCTTCCAAGAAATGTTTTGGTAGGAGACCCCACCACACGCACAGGACGAGGAAATGACAGCTGCATCCAATGTGGCTGCCCAGAAGGAGGGGAGAAGGAGCAACCAGCGAAGGCTACATGACTCTACACAAATTCAGAGTTGCAGTCCCAATTGGAATCTCTTTCTAAGCAATCAAAGACAAATACTGTCTATTCCAGCATCTCTTTCAGCATATTTTAGAAACGTTAGGCAACAATTCTTAGTCCTTACAGACACCCAGACAACAGCACTGCTGCTAGTAGTGGTCTGTAAATGGCTCATGGTAGCCGAACTGGTGAATGCTGGATTGGGCAAGAGTAAAAACTGACCCTTCAAACTGATATGCTAGTGGAGAACGATGCGCCCAAGTTCTACAAGCGCTTTAGAAAAGGGAAAAAAAGCACGGGCAAACGTTTAAGCATGGATTCCACAGATTTATACTAGTAAATAGGGAACATTCTACTATACCCAAGTAATCCTTGTTATCTTATAACTTAGATTACTTTCAAACAGTTTCTTTGAAGCAATCAAAAGAACAATTGAACTAGGGCAGGATATGCTGAGCACCTGCAAATGGCAGAAATGGTCAATGGTGATACTTAATTATACTTCCATTGTTAGTGATTTTATGGGTGGATTGGTAGAAAATGACCAACGTCATTATTTTTGAGATTTACGGAGGTCATAGAGCATTTACTTACATTGATAATAGCATCAGTCTGAATGTAATCCATATCCGAATCCTTCAAGCCAAGCTCTTTGCCATCACGTTGTGCTGTACTGACGATACCTGTTGTCACTGTGTTTTGTAAGGCAAAGGGGCTCCCAATGGCCACAACAAACTCCCCGGGTCTCAGATCACCAGACTGGCCCATTGACAGCACAGGTAATTTTTTCTGGAAGATAAAAATACTGATTTATTTATTTATTTATTACATTTGTATACCGCCCAATAGCCGAAGCTCTCTGGGCGGTTTACATAGAATTAAAACAATTAAAAACAATATACAAAAATTAAAATAGCAAAAACATACAACATACACACAATGCACACATACATTTAAAACCATTGCAACAACCCAGAAAGCTATAAAAAAACAAACCCAGGCTCCTCAGATATTGCCAAATGCCTGAGAGAAGAGGAAAGTCTTGACCTGGCGCCGAAAAGATAACAATGTTGGGGCCAGGCAGGCCTCGTCAGGGAGATCATTCCACAAATGGGGGGCCACCGCAGAGAAGTCCCTCTCCCTTGTTGCCGACCTCCAAGCTTCCCTCAGAGTAGGCACTTGGAGGAGGGGCTTAGATGTTGAACGTAGTGTTCAGGTAGGTTCATGTCGGGAAAGGCGTTCCATCAGGTATTGTGATCCCAAGCAGTGTAAGGCTTTATAGGTTAAAACCAGCACTTTGAATTGGGCTCGGAAACATACAGGCAGCCAATGCAAGTGGGCCAGAGTAGGTCTTATATGCTTGAACCTACTGGTTCCTGTTATCAATCTGGCCGCTGCATTTTGCACAAGCTGCAGCTTCCGAACCGCCTTCAAAGGCAGCCCCACATAGAGTGCATTGCAATGATCTAACTTGGAGGTTACCAGAGCATGGACAACTGAAGCCAGGTTATCCCTGTCCAGATAGGGACGTAGCTGGGACACCAACCGAAGTTGGTAGAAGGCACTCCGTGCCACCGAGGCCACCTGAGCCTCAAGTGACAGAGTTGGTTCTAGGAGAACCCCCAAGCTACGAACCCGCTCCTTCAAGGGGAGTGCAACCCCATCCAGAACAGGTTGATGACCCTCCATCCGGTCAGCAGAACCACCCACTAACAGCATCTCAGTCTTGTCTGGATTGAGTTTCAGTTTATTAGCCCTCATCCAGTCCATTGTCGCAGCCAGGCACTGGTTCAGCACATCCACATCCTCACCTGATGTAGATGAAAAGGAGAAATAGAGCTGCATGTCATCAGCGTACTGATGACAACGCACTCCAAAACTCCGGATGACTGCACCCAACGGTTTCATGTAGATGTTGAACAGCATGGGGGACAAAACTGACCCCTGCGGAACCCCATACTGGAGAAACCACGGGGCCGAGCAATGTTCCCCAAGCACCACCCCAAGCACCACCTGAGTTGGGAGTGGCAGTGCCTCCCACTCCCAACTCAGCCAGTCGTCCCAGAAGGATACCATGGTCGATGGTATCAAAAGCCGCTGAGAGATCAAGGAGAATCAACAAAGTCACACTCCCCCTGTCTTTCTCCTGACATAGGTCATCATACAGGGCGACCAAGGCTGTTTCTGTACTAAAACCAGGCCTGAAACCCGACTGAAATGGATCCAGATAATTGGTCTCATCCAAGAGTGCCTGGAGCTGGCTCGCAACCACCCGCTCCAGGACCTTGCCCAGGAATGGAACATTTGCTACTGGCCTGTAGTTATTCAGATTTTCAGGGTCCAAAGAAGATTTCTTTAGGAGTGGTCTCGCTGCCACCTCTTTCAGGAGGCCTGGGACCACTCCCTCTTGCAAAGAGGCATTAAACACTTCCCTGGCCCAGCCAGTTGTTCCATCCCTGCTAGCTTTTATTAGCCAAGAGGGGCAAGGATCCAATATGGAAGTGGTTGCACGAACCTGTCCAAGCACCTTGTCAACGTCCTCAAGCTGTACCAACTGAAACTCATCCAGGAAAACAGGACAAGCCTGTGCTCTGGATACCTCATTTGATTCACCTGCTATACATCAGAACAAATCAACCCGTCATATTCAGAGGAAAAACATTTAATGGCATTATCAGAAGTAGGGTCAGGCTAGAAAGGTGATCAAAAGTAACAATGCCAACCCAACTAGATTTGTGACATGTGAGAGAATTGAACTCATTTTTTTCCCCAACTATGAAGCTCACTGGGTTGGCATCGCTTAAGGCAAAGTGGTATGTAGTTGCGTGTGTGTGTGTCTCAAGCCAAGGCTCCCAACAGCCACATTCCTACGTCCTGCATTGTGTTTCTACCACAAGCCTTATAGACTGAATTCTGCTTTTCAAGGCTGCAGTACCAGCCCTGCCCCCTGCCCCCACCCCCAGTGCCTGTCAATCACAGTAAGTAATGGAGGGAGCAATCCAGTGTTCCCTAGACATCGTCTGGGGTGACGTAGGATTGTTTGGTCTCCTGGCTCGGAGCTTGTAGGCAGGGCTCCACGCTTGGAGCCAGGAAACTGCGCTCCCCTCTCCTCCCACTTGTAGCCAGCACGGAGAGAACTGCGCCAGCTACCACTCCACAGCCGCAAAACAGAGTGCAGAGATGGGGGGAAAGAGGCATTCCTGGAGGCAGAGAGGGACTGGGGATGTGGGAATATGGGAATATGGGCTTTCCACAGCCATCCCCAGCCTCCTTCCCTCCCTCCCTCTCCCTGAAGCTTCCACTACCCAGGCAAAAGCGCAAAGCACCACCAGCTCTGCACTGGATACATGTAAACCTCTGAGTCTGAAGGCTTACAAGTAACCCAGCAACCAAGACAAGCCCTTACTCGTCTTACTGGAGAGCACCCACCTGTTAGCTATGATTGTAAACTGCCTTGAGTGTTGTTTTCATGTAGAAAGGTCGGGAAAGCACAACTCTATACACTAAAATTTAAGAATGGCATTAAACTTAAAATTGAAGCACGACAAAACGTTAAACAGATTTAAATCCTGACAAAAGAGAATAGTCTTCACAGTCAATCTAAAACAAAATAAGGAAGAAGTCAATCTCAGCTTGCATGGCAAAGAGTTCCACCATTGGGGTGCTGTTACTGGAAGGGACCCTGTCAAGTATTCAACCAACCTAGTCTCTCTAGGTGGTGGGACATATTATAGAGCCTCTAATAATGACCACAAATTGTAGGGGGGAGGTTCATATGGAAGGAAACATTTCTTCCAATATCCTGGCCACAAACCATTTAGGGCATTGCCAGTCAAAGCCAATGCCTTAAATTGTGCCCGTGAGTGGTGTTGTAGGGTCTTCAAAGCACACTCAAAATCTAGCCACTACATTTTGCACAAACTATGAACTATGAACCACTTTTCAGGGACAGCTGCACATGCAGTGCATTACAGTTATCTTTACTTACTCGTGGATTAATCTTTATTGTTGCTATGTCAGATTTCTTATCAATGTCTTTGATCATTGCTTCATATGTATCCCCATTCTGTAGCTGCACTTTCAACTGTTGCCGTCCAGTCACTGTACTGCTGCTAGATACTACGTGGGCATTGGTGACAATTAAACCTGTGTCTGACATAATAAACCCAGATCCACTGGAAAGAGGAACATTACGACCAAACAGAGGGTGCCTGTAAAACAAATGCCATCAAGGACATTTTTTAAGCAAAACAGCTTACAGAAAAATAGAAGATAAATAAAACAAAGCAACCATGTACATGTGTTTTTCAGAAGCAATTAAATAGAAACAGACAGTGCCTGTACTTGAATGATTTTGTATTTTGTCAAGCCCTTGCTGGACTGAGTTTGTGCTTGCTCATGATGTTTATCTGTTTATTGTTATGTATTGCAGGGATGGGCAACACACGACCCCTGCATGCGGCCCCTTCTGGCTCTTTTTGTGCCTGCCCCCCCCCCATGCCCCCACACCATTGCTGTGCTGCCTAATTTGCTGCTGAAATTGGGTGGCACAGCTGCAAGTACAAACACCCAGTCTTTAGCAAGCAAATGTGTGGTTTGACACCAAAATCCAGTGGTGTGGCCAAAGGGGCTATTTTGCTTTTAAACAGACCTTTTTGCCGCTGTTGCGCCACTTAATTCCAGCCACACTTTGGGCTTTGAAAGGCAGAGGCTATTTTCCCTTGCTGCTACTGTTGCTGCCGCTGCACCACCCCATTTTGGCAGCATGGTAGTGGCAGGGGTAGGTAGGGCTGCAGGAAGCAAATCCTGGAAATTGCCCCCACCTGATGTATTGCCCCGCTTTATGCTTATTCTGTAACCTGCTTTGTGAAGGCTTTGCGCCCTGAAAGTTAGAATATAAATATTTCAAATAAAATATTTCTTGGTGCCTTTTTTATCTTTCCAAAAGCAGCTATAGTGCCCCCCCCCACCCCCCCACCCACCCACCCCAATTTGGATCAAGGCTGCAGTGCTCAGACCAAATTGGGTTGGCATTAGCCACAGATGGGGAAACACAGAAGTACAACTTTTGGGGATAAGTGGTTTATATTGGGGAACTGGTGCAGTAGGGAGAGTTAAAGCCACCTCCAGCACAGTGACACCCATCTAAATTGGGAAGGGGTGGTGGTGGTGGTGGAGAGTAGTGACAACTTTTAGGAAAATAAAAAGACATTGCAAGATCAGGTCACAGATCTACTGAATCACACGTAGATTGGCTCTGAGTGTCAGATTGGTCAGGTAGAGCCCTGGCAGCAAGTAGCTCTCTACGTAATTGTCACCCAAAGACATTTTGCTGTCTGAGGCAAAGGATAAGAAAACACCCCCAACTCCACATACGGAAGCTTACTTTGACACTAGTGACAGAACAGCATCCTTCCCTGCTGGACAGCAGGCTAGGTTATGGGGTGTAGAGCAGACTGTGTGGGACCCACAGCGCTGCCTTCAAATGCCATGCCACTGCTCTGCACCCTCCAGCATGGGCCGCTGCCTCACTTTGCCTAATGGTAAGGCCAGCCATGTTCTGGACTGAAGAAAACATCCGGAATGGTCTAGAAAGCCTCCTTCCCCATATCATGCCGGCCACTGCTTGGTCTGGTGCACAAAAACAAAGGCTGTTCAGTTCGGAAGGCAGCAAATGTGGCACCTCAGCTTTCCCTGGCTTGCAGTGGATTATAATTAATTGCTCTGTACTATTATTTTAATTGGAATTGTTTTTAATAACATATTTTAAACGTGGTTTTAATATTGATATGTGAATGGCTTAGGGATTTTATTATATTAAGCGGTAGAGAAGCGTCACAAATAAATAAAATAAATAATAAATGAGGCCTCAATCCAGAAATGTTCTCGATCTACCATTCACATTCCAGTGAGTGCCCAGAAAAAAATAATTTGGTGGGTTAAGATTATTTCCTGGGCCAGAACCATGGGAATTAATGCATCTCTATTTACTACAAGTTTTTAAAACTCTCATGAAGCAGGGAGGGGGGAGGAGGCTCCATGGAACAAACACGCTGTGGATCAGAGCATTTATCTTTTCTCATGTAGGGCCTATTCTTCATTTCTGAGAATCCAGATATTTGTCCACAAACATATTAAGGGCACAATCCTATGCATTTTTAGACAGAAAAAAGTCCTACAACTGGCTGGACTTTATGCTCTAAACTGGCAGGTTTATACTTAGAGCAATGCAGAGACAAACTATTTTGCTCCAGAGTGACAGAAATATCTTTAAAGCAAATATACCTGTTTGTCTTCCTCATTGCTTAAAGTTGTTAGACCAGATGATATAATTGCCAGGGTTGCTTGTGCCTCAGGCTCATTTGTTGTAAGGAATTTTAAAACAAACGTCTAGTGGCAGCTCTTACCTATGCAAAAATGATTGGATTGTAGAATCTGAACCATACCTACAAAAAGATCAATGTTTTGAAGCCTGCATTTTAACTGAGATATACTTTTCTGCTACTCCTCTGTAATTTACCAAGGTTACATTGTAAATGCTCACAATAAATAAGCAGAACATTTCCCCATTTCTTCTGCCAATATGTTTCTTGATGTCTATTGCAATACAAGAGGCAGCACCAAAGGGAGAACAGATAAATAATCTGTCCAATGGAGCAAAATGTTGGTTGTTGGGAAAATGACCCGAATCAGTAACTATTGACGATGCAACTATATACATCGTTGTTGTTAGTTTATTTCTCATTCCCTACATGACTACAATGAAGCTTTGCTACATGAGTGATTTATTGCATGCTTACGATTGGCCATTCACAGACATTTGCAGGTCCTTTACATGATGCCATCAACCTCCAGGAATCTCCCATACCTTCCCCCAGTAATCTCGCTTTTAAAAGGATCAGAGCTACTGCACAATTACTGTGGGATATAGCAGGATATCGCCAGTATGTAAAGCTGACATTGTGCTGTAATACAGCCACTAGATGGCACTGTTTCATTGAACTTTATGGATAGTGGAAGTTTTCAATTGCAAATCACGTGATCATCATTGGTCACTGTCTAAAGGAGCCATTTTTTAATTGTGAATTTAATAAAACAACAGAAAACAAATCATGGAGGGGGGAGAACAAACTTTACATGCATAGGATAAAACATTCAATAAAAAGGGGGGGAGAGTTATGCATAGGTTTCAAGAAAAGACCAAATATCTATGTATTTATCCATTTGCAAGTGGATAAATACATTTATCTGCCACCCGTTTAAATGTTGATAGTGTTGTTAAATCCTCAGTCCATTGCATTATGGGAGGTGAACATATTTATCTTTCCAACGTGATAAGATCAGTCTTTTAGGTGTCATAAAGGCTTGGAAAATCCATTTATGCTGCCCATGTGTTAACTTCCAAGAAATCGTTAGACAGTTTAGGAGGATATGCACATCATTCCATATTAAAGACAGTTTCAATACAAAGTTTATCCTTATTGTGACCTCCTCCCAAAAAGGGGCAACTATTTGGTGTTGCCAAAACATATGAATAAAGGTGTGTTACATCTCCAACAATTATGCAAATCAGATAAACACTTACTGAAGAGGCGTTGTGGAGTCCAATAAACCAGAAACAATTTTTATTTTATTTTTTGCTTTATAAGACATAGTCTAAGATCAGTGGAAATTTCAGGTACAGATGCTAAGACAACAATCCATTGATTAGGCAAAATAGGACACTCCAGTTCTGTATTCCATTCCTGTCTTAGACACTGGGTATCATATTTGTTTGCTGTTACTAAGTTCTGATATATATGGATTGTAGGTCGACATGCCTGGTGAACTGCTATAAGTGTTTCCATCAGTAATGGAGGCTCCGAAGCTGTAAAAGCGGCCGGACCAAACCTAGATTCTGGCAAGCGTTGAGTTACAAGTATTGCCGTTCAGCTTTAATAGGGAAATTATATTTAACACATAAATATATTTAAAACTTAAACACGTCTAAAGGAGTCATAGTAAACAGGGAGAGATGCCAGAAGAATAAAGCCTGGAAAGGGCACGGATTTTTCCCTTAATGTAGAGACGCTCAAAGTCCCTGCTACAGCATCACCACCACCAGCTACCGTGTATGGTGCCGACTGTCATCCTGCAAAGACTCCAGAAGACAAAGCACCAGTAAGGGCGTGGGATTTTGGATTTGTGTAACCATGCTCTTAGACAAACTTGTGAGTGATCAGCTCCGCATATCTGTGCATAAGAAAGAATGCAGTTATGACTCATCTGTGCAATAGGCAGTAGAATTGTCTTCCTAGGTGATACAGTGAACTTCTGCACTCTATAAAAGTGTAGTGCAAGTATTTTTGGGAACATGTCCACACAGAGACATTAATATAATACATGGCATTTATATGCAATTATTGTGCAGCAATGCTTACATCAGAATTATACTTTTTCTGTAAAAAAGCATTTGGATGGTATTTTTATTTTTACTCCTAAAATGCAAGCAACTTACCTTAGGAAGAGTTCAATATGTACAACTGCTGGTGCAATTTTCTCCACCACATCTGCAATGAAGTTAAACTTATACCTTGGGCTGTTGGGCTGTTGATGACCTATACTAGCAAAGAGAATGGGACATTTTATTAAGAAACTATAAACTAATATGGATGTTGCTTATTTCTATAGAAGTTGAACCTTAAATACATATATTTCCCCTCTACTAAATGCTGACTCCTGTTTTGTTCATATAACTGTCACCGGGGGGTTGCCCACATCAGCACGTAGGAACATAAATACTGCTTGCTGACTTACAGAACTACAAAAGGAGGATCATGATTTCCTTATGTATCATAAAAACAGGTAGACACCCAACCCTCATCCTGTCAAAAAGGTGTGCTAGGCTGAATTGAAATATAGGGCATACTATCAAGAATTCAGTTTTAACAGGCAGCACTCACAGAACAGTAAAGGTGAAAGTTAGAATAATTCCTCTACCCACTAGGTGGTTGGTAGATAGTTCCTGGAGGGACACTACTTTTAAACACACAACTACACAACTATGCACCTCTGAATAACTGTGGAGTCTTTCTTTAATTTTCAGCCAAGAACTGCACGTACAACTGTGGACAACTCCTATTACATCTTTGAATGGATGGGGAAGATAAATCAATCTTTGACTCCTCCCTTCAATTCCTCCTTCACAGGAAGTCAGGCCTTCCCAATTCCCATTTTCTCACTTTCATTTTTCTCCATCAAAAAACTAGTAAGAAACTGAGAATGCCATCATATACATATCTCCTCAGAAGTAAGGTCTATTGACTTCAATAGCGCTTCCTCTCAGATAAGTGGCTAGGAAGGGAATCAAGAAAGGAAAAAGGTCTGCTTGAGACATGGCAATTGGAGTATCATGGTGATGAATAGCATTGGCTTTCCTGTTGGAAAGAGGAGCATAGGCTGAACTTTGAGGAAAAGGGGAAAGGAAAGACCTCTCCATGTTAAAAAGTTTTGGAATTGCTCTTGCTGCTCTCAAATTGCAGCAAATGAGAGCGAGGCACCTGAAAAGACTAAGGCTGCCTCTACAAGAGGCATTTAAAGCTCTTTCAAGGCGCATTAAATATTTTACCTCTACAAGAACGGAGCGCAAATCGGGCGTAGAGGCGCTTTAAACATCCGATTATGAACATTATCGAATGCGCGTTAAATAGCGAGTTTTATTTTGCTGCGGCCGTTAAAGCGCATTTTGACTATGTGAACAAGCGATTCTCCGCATTAACTACTTGTAAAGCGCATTTGAAACAACCGGTAAGGTCACCTGTAGAGTGCTCAATTACCTCCTACATACAAGCATTTCCGATAAAGCGCTTCAGCGATTATGCGCATAATCGGCTAACCAGGCATCAAATGGAATCCATCTAGAGGGGGCCTAAATCAAGCTCCTATCCAGAGATTGAAGAAAGGAAGAATTTATTGTATTTAAAAACCTGTATCCTGCTTCCCCCCCCAAAAGAATGGCTGACAAGAGTTTAAAAAAATACATACAATAAAACTAAATCCATAAAATCTACTAAACAACCATATTTTGAACTAATTGAAGTTTCCAAGCCAACTTCGAGCCACTTATAATGTATTGCAGGTTACCAGAGCATGGAAAATTATCGCCAGGCTATCTCAGTCCAGATAGGATTGCAGCTAGTATATCAACCTAAGCTGATAGAAAAAAAAAACTCTTGGTCAGGGGCAGCACTAGAGGGGGACAGGGGGGGGCCTCCCCAAACAAGGAGCTCTCACCATGCCATTGACGGACTCCTGTCGTTACTTGAAGGAAAGGCACTTTTATTATTTATTTTTCAAAATTAAAATATTTTTTCTTCTGTAGTGTAGAATGTAACCGTTTCTCCATTTATTTCAGAAATAATATATTTAGGATGGAAGTTTTAATGTGAAATATACCATTATTTGTCTTTCAGAGATCTCAACATATGGGACACATCCCACCCACCTAGAAATATGCTTTGCATCTTCTGTGCTCCCCTAGAATTCCTTTTTTTCTGGTGCTGCTACTGCCTGTGCCTCAAGTGATAATGATGGATTCAGGAGCATCTCGAATTGCACACTTGATCCTTTAGGGAGAATTCAACAGAACATATCGAACATCACTCTTAATTGAGCAGATGAACCATCAGAAATCTTGTCTGGATTGAGCTTGTGTTATTGGCCCTTATCCAGTTTATTACCCACCTCAGGCACTGATTCAGGACATCCACTGTCACACCTGGATTAGATATCTGAGTGGCATCAAGATAATGATGACACCTCCGCTCTCCTAGTGGTTTCATGTCGATGTTAAATAGTATGGGGGATAAAATTGAGCTCTGTGAAACTTGGCAACATAATTGCTATGGCGCAGAGCATTAATTCCGCACCACCATCTTCTGGAAGTGGCCATATTAACTTTATTTAATTTTATTGATCAATAAGTATGTGCTTTAAACTTAGAATGTGCGTGTTTCCCCATACTCTTTCCCTTCAACATTGTTCTTGTGATTTGAAAACCTCTTTAAATGTTTCTCCCAATTAAAAATAAAAGCAGGGCTAGGTAGGAGAATCCTATAAGACTTTACACGATTTATATTTCTATATACACAACCAGAGTTGGTTAATCATTTTAAGAGGTGGGATTTTTTCAAGTTTCCAAGTATTAAATTAGAGAGATTATTTTAGGATTATCAAAGTCTTGTTAAGTGGCTTGCTTTATGAGATGATACAATTATTCCTTCGTTTAAAAGAAAGATTATCATATTATCATGACTTAACTATGGAGCAGAGCTGTGAAATAGTCTCTCTTTAAAAATCACAAACAATATTACTCTCTTACCCACAAAAAACAAAATAAATATTTTCTAACCGTCTGAAATGTGTAGGAAACAACTAAAAAAAGAACATTGCAGAGCTTTGAGTGTTTGCATTTCTAGCCAGTGATGTCATTTTTCTAAAAAAAAAAAATGAATTGGAAAATTTTCCAAAAATAAAATCTGCCGTCCTCAATCGACAAATTGATTTAGCATGCTTGACTTACCTATAGTTTTTACTTCTATGCTTTATGAATATTTTTAGAGGTTTCCCAATAGCCAAAAGTATTTGAACTGAAATATTTGCTTAGAAAAGTAATTCAATAAAGCAATCCTCTACCTAATTATGCTGGGGTGAAGTGAGGAGAGATATGCGGCTACTAAGCTGGCAGGACAGCCACAACATCCTATATGTACTCAGCCCATGAGGAGAGGTAAAAAAAAATCAGAAATCTCAAAACGGCATAAAACCTGCTATCAGTGTCACAGAAAATACCACAAGCGCCCACCAATCAGACGGGGCTGGAGACAATGTCCACATGCCACCCACAGTGGGAGGGAGCCAATGAACTCAAGTCAACAGAGACATGCCCCAGAACACACACGCCCATCCAACAAGCACAACGGCGCCATAGTGCCCCCACTCTGTCAGTCCCCGTGACCCTAGTAGTGCAAGACTTATAGACAGGGCTTCAAATTCTCTTATACCGCTCACAACCACCATTTTAGAGTACAGCACACATAAAGGGAAGGAAAGAATGCAAGACAGCGCCCACATAGTTCTCCGTGCAGAGGGCCTCCAGAGAGCACAGACAAGGATGGAGTGCAGGACACGGAATAATGGGCTCAAGTTACAAGAAGCCAGATTCTGGCTGGACATCAGGAAAAACTTCCTGACTGTTAGAGCAGTACGACAGTGGAACCAATGACCTAGGGAGGTGGTGGGATCTCCCACACTAGAGGCATTCAAGAGGCATCTGGACAGCCATCTGTCAGGGATACTTTAAGGTGGATTCCTGCATTGAGCAGGGGGGTGGACTCGAAGGCCTTATAGGCCCCTTCCAACTCTACTATTCTATGATACTATGATTCTATGACCTACTCAGGAAGGACAAAACTTTTAGGGGAAATGGGGCAGTGGGTTTTTTTCTCATGCCTTCACATCTCTACACCTGAGCCAAACTGGAGGAGCGCTGAATGGGCCAATAGCCTGGCTCCCATTCATCAGTTGCATAACATCCTCTCATAGGTTACAGGAGCCGGTTAGCAAGTAGGTTAATAACCTGCTCACTGCTGCTGGTACATGGCCTGCATGCACATGCATGCACACACACTAACAAGCCATGGTCAGCAGCCAAGTTTTGTGAAGCCAGGTTGTTTGGTACAAATACCCCTTTGTGTGCAAAGGACTCTTGCTCCCTGTTTCCTCTCACCAGCCTTCTCCCTTGTGAGCTCTAAGTGTTTATGACTAAGGACAGAGAAATATAGCTTCATGCCACACACTAGCCTTCCCCCAGCTTTGGATTTAATAGTCCCCTCTTCTTCCAGTGTGACTGCAAAGGTACTGGAAGCTTCAGCTTTTGTTTTTAAACTAAACTTGCTTTGTTGTTGCATTCAAGAAGGAGAAACTGTGGTTCATTTAAACTATAGTTAGTTTAAACTACAGTTTATTATTGAAACAAGCCAAGATCAAATTGTAGTTTCTGATCCTGGCTTGTCTCAATAAGCCAGCATTTAAACTAACCGGGATGCAATGTGAATGCCCAGTTAGTTTAAAAGTAGGCTAATCTTTTCCTCTTAGCTGTCCTGGAGGAAGATGAGGTAATGTGTGAACCTGAAGCCCATTCCCATGCTGCTAAATTAGGGTTTAGATTTAGAACTATGCTCAAACTGGGCCAATGTCTCTATCTGACAGAAATACAAATATGAATAGAGCATTTAAATAAGCTAATATTTAGGTCTCACAGGACTGTGCGGATATACACATTAGCAAAGCTGATCCTATGCTGATAAATAAGCCTCAATGAGTATAACAAGACTTACACCCCAGTACATGTAAATAGGTTTGCAGCGATACAGCCTAGCCCTATGGCCTAGAAGGCCATAAGACAGTATTCACCTGGCCTTTCACCCAAACAAGTGTGCATAGGATTGCTGCCAAGGAAAGAGCTGTGTTCAAAGAGCTGTGCAGTTCATACTGCTTTTTATAAATATTCAATGACATAGCTCTAGAATACTTAAGACATTTTATGCACTTTTGAAAGCCCTCAATGTAATTGTTCACGATTATAATAATACTCCTGAGCACCCGTTCCCCTCAGGGTCATGGGCCAATTAACAGAGTCGAGGCTTACCAGTAAATATTTTAGCCATGTTAGCTACATAGAACTTCCATTCACAGAGGAATATAGAATAGAAGGCCAGGCGTTGGAGCCAAGCAACAGCTGAAAGGTCATTTCCACCTTCATGCTTGCTTGTGAACTTCCAGAGCCATCTGGGTGGGTGCTGTTAAAAATGGAATGTTGAACGTATATAAGCTTTGGTCTGATGAAGCCCTGCAGTTCTAATGCTCTTACGATCTGATCCAAAGCCAGAAGACAAGAGCTGAAGTCCTTAAAAGCTGTGTGCCAAAATCGAGCCTTTTTGAAATGTCAGACACTTACAAACTACACATATGTGCATTTTGTGCATCAACTGACCTCCTGGCGCCTGTACAAAGTTTTGCACATAAGAGGACTGAAGACTTAATTGGCTGGAACTTCCTTACTCAGCAGATGCGTTAGCATAGGAGTGACAACAAGGGCCCAGCATTTTCTTAAGTATGTACCAGTCCGTACCTCCCACCCACAGAGGTGCCATGAAGGCAGGTCTTTGGAACCCAAGTCAGGGCCCCACTAAGCAGAACAAGGAGAACTCCCAAATGCAGCAGGACTAGCTTACCACATATGTTGATGTACGTGAGGCAATGCACATTACCACCTGAAGAGGTACATAAAACCATTAAGTCCAGAGTGTAAAAGTATCTAATCTAACTGCACCACTGTACACAAACACAAGAGAGGAAAGTTACTACAGCCCCCAAGATCTTTAGCTCCTTCTAATTTTCCTATTGGGCTGTTACTAAAAGGACAAAGAGGAAGAGGTTGCTGACAAATTAGTACTGACAACTGCTGTAACACTGGCCCTAGATAATAGCCAAGGTAATAAATCAATACTTTTTTACTGGAACTGTTTATGTGGGTTAAAGAGAATAAAATGCTTTGAGCTATAAAGAATTCCCTACCAGGGAGCAAGTGCCATTCAAACAGTTTGCCCTATAATAAAGTTTGGCAATTTGGTGAAGATGGTATTGGTGGAGGCACCATTTCAAACCATGCATGCACTCATTTCTTCTGTACTGCAATTATCTCTGGTGGAACAGGCTTTGTAGGGTTTTGACACCAGGAAACCTTATAAAATCGGTTCGCTGGCGCTCAGAGTGAGAAAAGTGTGAACTCCACCTGCCTGTCATACCATCTTCAATTCTTCGCAAACCTGCGGTGGGTCTCTGGCTCTAATCCATTCTGTAATATTTCTCACGTGAGCGTCAAAAGCAGATAATCCAATGAACCTTGGTGGGCATGGGACTTGTTCAAAGGCGCGGGGCCTGCCAAAACTTGGAACAGTCGTGAAGAAACCGAGGGTGTCCCGTCCCCCCCTCCCCACCGCGACTACGTGGCTGCCCTCCTTTCATTTCAACGCCCAGCAGTCCGGGTCTGCGTCCCATTCTCACCTCATCACCGCCTGCCAAGACCCGCCTGATCCTCAGGTCCGCCACCGTTGGCAATTTCAGGGCGGCTACACTGGGCCCCATCCCGCGGGGCGTAACTCTGCGGGGCTCGCCAGTCCACCACCGCAAGCCCTGTACACTCATAGGGCCTTTACTCCAGGGGGAAGCTGGCCGGCGCCGGCGCACACGGGACACGCGGCAGGGAAAAGCGGGCGCCGGCGCACCGCCTGCTCCGGGCTTCCCCGTCGGAGCTGCGCGGGGCCAGGGAGGCCCTTCTGCTCTTACCGGCTCGGCAGGCGCCCTGCTGGACGTGGCGGACGGGCGGGAGCCCCTGCTGCAAGGCCTGGCGCTCGGCCGTCTTCAGGCGGCACACGTTGGCATAGCGCTTGCCGTCGCTGCCGCAGACGGGCGCGCCGAGCTTGCACTGGCAGGCGCCCTGCTTGGGGCTCTGGCCCGTGGCGGCGGCGGCGCGGCACTGGAGGCTGTCGCCGCACGGCGGGTCCTCCGGGCGACCGCACGCTTCGCCCTCGCCCGCCGCGCACACCAGGCAGCAGTTGCAGCCGTCGGGCACGTAGCCGCTCGGGCAGCTGGGGCTCGGGCATCGGGACACGTCGCACCGCTCCGGGCAGCGCTCGCCCCGCGCCCGCAGCGCCAGCAGCGCCCACCACCACGCAAGCGCCCTCATGGCCAGCCCGGCACCGCTCGGCCCACCGCAGCTGCTCGCCTCGGAAGACGCCGTCCAGCAGCAGGCGCGACGTGCCGAGCTCGCCGAGACAGCCCGGCCGGCGCGCGAACCCAATCGGGGCGGGTGGCCCCGCCCGCTGAGGGGCGGTGAGTCTCTGCCTGCGCCCCCTCCCCCTCCCCGTCTCCTCTCGGCTCGGGATCCGCTTAGTGCGAGCGGCGGAACTGGGCGGGTGGGCTCAGGCGCGCTGCCTTCGGACTGTGTACTGGCCGCGGAACCGGCAAGAAGCAGGGCCGTGCAGGGGGGGCGGTTGACCCGGGGCCCATGATTTTAAGGGGGGGCGCTCTGACGAGGAGGTCCCCCCCAGCTTACGCTACCGTTTCCGTAGCGTAGGCGGCCCATCGAGAAGCGAGGAGCTCGCCTTGTGGAACCAGCGCAGGAGCCGTCCCGCGTGAAATTCTGAATGTGAAGAAGGGATGTCTGACATCTTGAATAAAAGTGCTTCCCATTCCCTTTTTATATATGTAAATCGTTCTAGTTCATATATGTATTTAGCACTGAATCAGTGCCACTGATTAAAAAATACTTAATGAGCAGTTTAAAAGGAGGGGGGGCATTACTAGCTCTGCACAGCCTGGCAAGAAGAAACACTTTGTAGTTAGAGCAAGCCGGCGGACCCCACTGGCTGGACGGCAGCGAGCTTTCCAAGGCTGGAGTCTGGCCCAAACCGTTTTTCACCAGCTAGAGGTCCAAAGTGCCAGTGCCGGTTACTGCAAAGTTAAACCCGTTTTCAGTTATTAGAGCGCCTCCCTCCGTCCATCACCCATAAAGGAACCATAATTTGGTTCGGTAGTTGAATATTCTGTCTTCTATGGTGCATGTGCCTAAAAGAGATTACCCACATCAGAGGTTTTTTTCTTGAAAAGTTGCACTCTTTCCTGATGAGGAAGGGCAGCGCCCTGTTGCAGTGGAAAGCCAGTTCCAATACTTTGCACACACAAACACAAAAAAGGAATTGCAGAGCATCCCAAACGGATGTCAACACACTGGGCGAATGGGCATTAATAGCAAATGCAACTCAATGTAACTCAAGTGTAAAGTGATGCACGTTGGGGGGAGAGTCCCAACTAAACTGATGCAATCTAAGCTAACGGTCACTGACCAAGAAAGAGATCTTGGAGCTGTGGTGAACAACTCAGTGAAAACATCAATCCACCGTGGAAAAGGCAAATTAGTACTGGAAAGGAATAGAAAATAAAATTGCCAATATTGTTCTGCCCTTATTTAAATCAATGCTGCCTTTGAAAATCGGACTGGAATTGCAGGCAGAGAGGAACACAGCAACTTGATTGCTGATGCCAGCAGCCTGTTTAGAGCCTGGGGCCCCCTCCACAAGAATGCGCCTTTGCGCCTGGTTCCGCGATTATGCGCATTATCGCGGAGGCGCATTTACTCACAATCCCTCTGCACAGGAGGCGGCGGGAACCGGCGAAGCGCATTAAAAGATGCCCAAAAAGCGCTTTCCAGGTAGTTAATGCGCATAATCGCTTGTTCACACAGCGAAAATGCGCTTTAACGGCCGGAGCAAAATAAAAGTCGCTATTTAACGCGCGTTCGAAAATGCGCATTATCGGGGAGATAACGCGCCTGTACGCCCGTTTTGCGCTCCGCTCGTGTGTAGGTAAAATTTATAATGAGCCTTCAAGGCTCATTAAACGCCCCGTGTGGAGGAGGCCTATATCACCCTTTGTTACATCGATTGCCCTGACTGCCTATACATTTCAGGGCATGATTCAAAGTGCTGGTGGTCATTACCTTTAAAGCAGTACATGGCGTAGGGCCCCAGCCAAGTCAAAGAATCCTCATCTAAGCCAACACTTGTAAGAACTTGAAGTGGCGAAGAAATGTACCTTATAAATTAAAGTGTGAGGTGGGGAATATACCCATGTGTTTTGTCATTCACTTTACTATTACTGTAGCTCTCCAGAGTAAAACCTCGAATCCTGTGTTCCAGTGCACCTGCAAGAAACAGGAAATCTCTTACAGCAGCTAGCACACAGCTAGGAGCTTTGAATATATAATGATAATATATTCAAAGATAATATATTCAAAGCATCACAGGTCGGAGGGTCCTAGCAAGTTTAGGCCACAAGCCAGGCAGTCTTCCCAGTCTGGCTTCAAAGGATAGGTTTCTTACTTTGTCATAATCTTTCTGCATTTTTCAAAATATAGGTCATTAAATAAAATGTCATATCCACAATCCATTGTTGGTGGCTAGTGATAATTTATTAAAATCCTTAAAGCAGCACTTTTATAACTTTTTGGATTGAAATTTAGTGTAAAATCGAATATGTTCATGCCATGGTTCCAGTCCATATTCACCTGTACTTCTGCATGTGAATTCAATCAACAGCCAGTTCAAACTCCTTTGACCAAAACTTTTCAGTCTTTCAAATTGAGTACATGTGTTTACTCTACCTTTACGGATTTTGTAAGAGTATTTGAGGAAAAGTCAAAACATGCAGTGAAACAGGGACTATGTTTAATACTTTGCTACTAGTTAATTACCTGAATGGTTAGCCACAGTCTGCATGCACATCTGACCTTGAAAATTTCACAAGCAAGTCTAATCTCTCCATTTGTTTTCAAGCCCTGGTGTCACCAGGGAAGAAAGCAGATGAAAGAGACCTTCCACAGCTATTTTGGTCTGGACACTGTGAGAATCGTCACAGCTGCTTTGATTCACAAGAGACAAGAGTTAGTTCTCAGACCTTTCTTAAGTGGCAGAAGCTTAAACTTGAATTTTCTGATTACATGTCCTAAGAAAACACAGAGGACTGGGTCCCCCCCTTTTATAGAAGACCTCTTTGCCATGGTCCAAACCATGGAAGTAATTTATAAAGCAAAATTACTAGCATTCTAAATGTCTATAACAGATATAAATTCATGCTACAAGGTCCCTTGGCATCCAATTGCAGAGTTGGGAGGGGGCTTGTAGACCATCTAATCAAACCCCCTGCTTGATGCAGCAAATACAGAGCTGGAGCATCCTCAACAGATGGCTTTCCACCTTCTGCTTCAAAGCCCCTCTAGATCATTGGTCCCATTGTTTAACTGTTTGTATCATAACATCCCCCCCTCTAAAGTTCAACCAAAATTTACCCTCCTATAATCTTAAATCCATTATATCTAGTCCTATCCTCTGGAGCAGCAGAGAACATGTCATTGGGTCCTCCCATGTGAGAGCCCTTCCTGCTATCATATCCACCCACCACTGCACTTCTCTTTTCTAGACTAAACATACCCAGTTCCTTCCACCTTCTCACTTTCTGAAGACATGGATGCCAGGATCCAGGTTTTCAGTGTGGGAATGGGGGCCCATGCCAAGTACCCAATCCAATCAGATACTCTTATGCTTCTGATAATGTTTTCTTGCTCCAATGAGCCTCGATTAGTAGTAGGGATATTTAACCCTTGAACCTATGATGGCCATGTTTGCACAACATGGCACAAACCCCAATCATCCCTATTGAGAGTTAAATATTCAAAATGGTCGCATGCACCTGGCACGCACTGTGGCTCATCATGGGTTAAATAAACCCATAATGACCAGGCCACGACATGTGAACCAGCCCAGTATCTCTCCTGTTGCTCAGTCACAGCTATCTTGCAATTGTATGGAAAAAATAAATGGTTGCTGATGGAGTCAGCCATTTCTTTTTCTTTATAATTGCCTGTAAAGCAAACAATGGCTCAGTTTGGACGACATGATAATCAATGGAGGGAGGGAATCAACCGTCAGTTGTGTTGCTTATTGTGTCATGTGGCAGGCAACACACAATGCACACACAACTGACGCTACACTATTTCGGATACTTAAACAACAGGGAATAGCAACAGGTTGCTCAGTTGTTGATCCCAAAATCCATTGCTTAAAGTGTTGTGTGTTGGGAACCCCCCTCTCTCCGTGTACTATTCCAGTCAGTCATAGAGATCCCTGGCAGGAGCGACAGAAAAAAACCCAACCATTCCTATACAGCCGGCAGAACTTGGGGTGCATCATGGGACACGGCCGGAGGACTGAGGGAGGGGGGAGAGGGAGAGGGAGAGGGAGAGGGAGAGGGAGAGGAGGGAGGAGCACCCAGAAGGACGCCAGGACTTTCAGCTGTGGAACTGGGGAGGGGCATCATGTCATGTGGCAAGCACTGGGAACATAATGCATGGGGAGTGTGTTATTAACCCCTCTGTTGCCTAAAGTCATTTCCCTTCACTCCCTACCAGAGGCGTTTGAAGTTTCAGTTCACACTGCATGACAGGCAGCTCAGGTGAATTGATGCAATTCTTTGGCTGCCTGAAATATATGTTGTTGTTGTTTTAAAAAAGACACACTGGACACCCACCCCCATGTCCTCACCTCAAAGTAATCATTCCATCACCACCACTAGAAGAGAATTGCAATGTATACCCTAATGATCATGAATTTAATTTGATTTAGTGGGGATAATGAGGTGAATGAATGAATGAACGGGGAAATTCATTTTGGAGCAGGATCTGGATCATCTGGAGGTTAATAATTGAATAACTGGTTTGAGTGACTGGGGCTTGATGCAAATTAATTAAGAATGGGTATGTGTGTGATATGAATAGGAAACTAATTGGTTCATCTTCTGTGAAATTTAAATTCCAGCAATTATTTCCAAATGGTCATACATATAAATTAGCATATGCAAATTATGTGTGCTCTTTTTCAGTGGTGCATGCTCTCATTTTTGGCAATGTGTAACTGGCCACCCTAATGTTATCATCGATTTCTCTCTTTCATCTGAGTCAAGTGAAGCTGTGCAGGTGCTGAACTCGTTAATGGGCTGGATGAGGGCTTACAAACTGAAACAGAATCCCAACAAGGCAGAGGCACTGTAGGTAGGTGGTTCTCAGATATGGGAAACTGGTGTTCTTGATGGGATTACTCTCCCCTGTCATGAATCTAGCCTTCAGCTCAGATGCGCTATTCTGCTGTCCCCGGCAAACAGCCTGGGGGCGGGGAGGCTTTTGCGGCCGGTGGGGGAAGAGGATAGACGTGCCCGTTCCCGATTGGTGAAGTGGGCAGGATGGCGCCACGCGAAGGGGAGGAGGGAAAGGCTATTTAAGGGCAAGCCTCCCCCCCCTTCGGCCTCTTGCTCGTCGCGGCTTTGCGCGGCTCCCTCCTTGCTCAGCGGCTCCAAGCGGTTCAACGCGGCTCCACGCGGCACGGCTTCACGCGGCTCTTACCTGGGAGTGAGCCGTGGGAACGATTGATGGCGGCGGCGGTGCCAACGACGGCGGCAGCCAGGGAGAAGGAGCGGAGAGAGAGGAGGGAGAGGGAGAAGAGGACTGTCTCCGGCCTTAGGGCCACAGGTTTGGGGAGACCAGCTGGTCCGGCGGGTGGGACGGTCGCTTCTTGCGCCTCCGGCTGCTAGAGGCGGCGGGGCAAAGGGGTGAGCGGACCCGAGCTGCGCTGGTCCTGGGCGGGCGGTGGTGGATCCTTTTGAACTGGGGCGACGGCAGCTCCTTTTGAACGGGCAGGTGGGCAGCTGCTCAGCGGGCCCCCGTGCGGGCGGTGGCGGCTGTTTTTTGGGCGGCGGCGGCCATTTCGGGGCAAGTAGGCAGCCTGCAGGGAGGCTGCTGCTTGGCAGGCCCTGTGTGGGCAGCGGTGCCATTTTAGGTGGCGGTGGCCATTTTGTGGGCAGTGGCGGCCATTTTGGGGGCAAGTAGGCAGACAGCATTGAGGCGGCGAGTTGCGGATGCCATTTGGTGTGCCCCGGGAAAGGTCAGGGCAGGGGCTTACCGGTTATCCAAGTCTCCCAGCGTGCCATTGTTCTGGATGTTATTGCTTTGCAAGTTTACTTTATTACAGTTATGAGAGCAGGTGTTTCCAGGTTTTCATAAGGGGTTTTAGTCTGGTTTCTTAGACATTTTAATTTTGTACTTTCGCGGCTATCGGCATGCCTTCTAAGAAAGGGGTTGGTGGTCCCAAGGGCAAAGGGACAGCAAAAATGAGGCAGAAGCAGGCTGGATTCCTCCGATGAGGAGTTGGATCCTGCTGTAGAGGCATTGCTGTCTCGTGTGCAATGTTTGGAAAGGGAAAGGGGGCTTAACCCTTCTACAGTGACTAGCCTCTTGGGTTCAGACCAGGATAGTCTTCGCCAGACGCGAAGACAGGCGCAGGATAGTTTATTAAAATCTCTTTTGAACCGATTAGATATAATGGAAGCGGCAGCGGCGCAAGGGTCCAGCACACAGCGGGGTGTGGTGCCAGACGAAAGCGAATTCATCAACGCGAGGTCGGGGACCAGAGAGGGGGAAGCAGTTTCGGCAGGATCTGTTGCAACAGTGGGAGATCCTGTTCCGGTTTCAACGCAAGGTAATATAGAGACAATGGGTGTGGTGAGTCCCGTTGGCCTTGCAGCACCTATACAGCACACGGGGACAATGCAGCACACGGATGCAATGCATCCGTGGGGATGGTACCCATACTTTCCCAGTTTACAGTGGCAGCACCTTGATGCTCCAGACAGAGCTTTAGGGGGGGAGCGGCCTTCGCAGGCAGCTCCGAACATGGGGGAGGCAACCTGCAATGTGGCTGCAGCAGCAGCTACGTCAAACTCGCCGGGTGTCCAGGCTGGGGGAGCAGTTGCGATGGCAGCGGCGACATTGCCTGCTTCTGTTGAGGGTACAGGGGCACGGGTAGCAGGAGAAGCATCACAGGCCTGCGCAGCGGTGTGGAAGGGCCCTGCGTCCAGCTGCAGTGGCACGCAGGGTCATCGACAACTGATCCTTTTGCCGGGGTTGATAGGAACGCTATTCCCAAAGGGGGCATTACTTCCCCTTTGGGATATCATTTACTTCTGGCCACGCGGGAGAAGATTTTGAGGGGAGAGTATATTGATATTTTCTTCCTGCTTTTTAGAGAATTGGAAACTAATGAGAAGGATAAATTAGGGGAGAAGGAGGCAGAGAGACTGAGGAGAAGGAAAGTGGCACGCACCTGGGCTAACTGGCTGCCGGGATTCCTTATTTATATGGGAATTGTTCAGCAGCGTTTCCCAGAGAAAGGTTATACTCTGATTAAGTACCTCGATATGGTTTATCGAGCGTACACCGAGTTCAAGGGCGGGGCCTGGTTGGCTTACGATGAATCATTTCATCGTAAGGCAGCATTTGACCACACCCTACAATGGGACATGCGGGATCATGATCTGTGGCTTCAGTTCATGACCCCAGCAAGGCTAGGATTTGGAGAACGGGCCGATAGTGGGCACATCATTGCTAAGCAGCAACCCGCCTCCACATTCAGAGGGAGCGCGGGGCAGGGGGTTCAATTCCGCCCGCCCTGCTGGGATTATGGGGCCAGAGGTTCCTGTTCCCGTGCACAGTGCAAATACAGGCATGACTGCATGATTTGTGGGGGCTTGCACCCAGCTCTCAATTGTAACCGAAATAGGGGGGAGGGTGCATTCAAGGACGGACAAGGGGGCCGTAAACCAGGGGGTGGCCAGCAGCAGCCTCCCAAAGGACCCAGCCCAATTAAGATTGAGGCGTTGCAACGCTTACTGGCTACTTATCCAAAGGCCGAGGATGCTAGATATCTGGAGTCGGGCTTCATTAACGGGTTTTGTATTCCATTTATGGGGCCTAGAGCCCCCTTTTTCGCTAAAAACCAGAGCTCCATTGTTGGATTGGAAGCCTTAGTAGAGGACAAAATTGAAAAAGAAATTAGATGTGGTAGGGTACTGGGTCCATTCGTGGAACCGCCTATTGGCAATCTGTGAGTGTCTCCTTTGGGCATCGTCCCAAAGAAAAGTTCTGGGGAGTTCAGGTTGATACATAACTTGTCCTTCCCTAAAGGGGAGTCAGTCAATGATTATATCCCGGAGCAATTATGCTCCATGCGGTATACGTCCTTTAACTGCACTGTGGACATGGTTCGTAGTAATGGGATGGGGGCTTTAATGGGAAAATGCGACATTAAGTCAGCTTTTCGCATACTGCCCATTCACCCAGATGACTTCAACCTGTTAGGTTTCTCTTTTCAGGGTAAATATTATGTTGATAGGGCCCTACCTATGGGATGCTCAATCTCGTGCGCCATGTTTGAGAAATTCAGTTCCTTTTTAGAGTGGGCACTGAGGAATAGATGATTCATTACCTTGATGACTTCCTGTTTGCTGGATTAGCCAAGGGTAATCAGTGTGCACAATTAATGCACGAGTTTCACATTCTGGCGGAGGAGCTGGGTGTCCCATTGGCGCACGAGAAGATGGAGAGTCCTCTTAGCGTTATTACATTTTTGGGAATCGAACTCGATTCTGTCAATCAATGCAGCAGGTTACCACATGAAAAATGTGATAATTTGAGGGATAAGATACAATCACTTAGCTCAGCTAAGAAGGTGACCTTAGCACAGCTACAGGAGGTAGTTGGCCACCTAAATTTTGCTTGTCGGGTCGTTGCCCCTGGAAGAGCCTTCTTGCGTCGTCTTTGTGATGCCATGAAGGGCTTATCTCGCTCATATCATCGTGCCCGTGTGATGGGGGCAATGCGGGAGGATTTGCATACTTGGCTTATATTTTTGACTGAATTTAATGGGGTTTCCTTTTGGAGACGGGAACTTCTTATTGAAGCTGAAATGCAGATTCATTCCGATGCCTCTGGGGCTTTGGGTTTCGGTGTGATTTGGGAAGATAGGTGGTGTGCCAAGCAGTGGCCGGAGAATTGGGGTGCTTCAGCAATAACTACGGATTTGACGTTCTTGGAATTTTTTCCAATTTACGTAGCTGTACACATTTGGACAGCGGAGTTCGCCAACTCTGCGGTGTAATTTTGGTGCGACAATCTAGCCACGGTGCAAGTTATAAATTCCTTAACGTCCAGGAATTTCAGAGTCATGGCTATGCTTTGAGAATTTACATTGCATTGTCTTCGGCACAACATTATGTTTTGTGCTCGACATGTCCCGAGTCTGGACAATTCAATTGCTGATGCTTTGTCGCGTCAGCAGGTCCAGAGATTTCGGGATTTGGCTCCATGGGCACGTCAGCTCCCGGAGAACTCCCCAGACATCCTTTGGGAGATTGGCAACGAGAGGTTGCATGCGCCATGTGGCAGTCGGGAGCGCCAAGTACAAGGGCAGCCTACTCAAGATCAGGTAGAGAGTTTGCGGTTTTCAGGGAGGGGTTGCATTTGCCCAGGTTGTGGCCCATTCCTGTAGAGCATATTCTGCAGTTCTGCATGGCTTTACACCAGAAGGGTCTCTCGGCCAGGACGCTATCGGGTAAGCTGGCAGCCCTGGCATTTTTTGCTAAAGTCAGAGGGGTGGCTGATAACACTTCCGATGCTAGGGTTAGGTGTGTTTTAAAAGGCTGAACTAGGGCAGCTCTGCACCAATTGGATGGTAGGCGCCCTGTTGCCCCCAATATTCTGTTGCAACTCAGGGAGCAATGGAAGCTGTTGTGTTTTTCTCCTTCTGAGACAACTTTATTCCAGGCAACAGCGTTGATTGCCTTTTTGGGGGCACTCAGGATATCTGAGTTGCTCGTATTTTCTAAGCACGACTTTTCTGACCGTGCGATCCAGTTTCAGGATCTTAATTTTGAATCACAGGGAGTAGCAATAACAATTAGGAGGTCAAAGACTGATCAGGAAGGGAAGGGCTCCACTATTCAGTTGCACCGAGCCCTGATGTTGCCACTATGCCCAGTGCAGGCTCTAAGAGACTTCATTATATTGCGTGGCAACCATCCGGGGACGTTATTTTGTCACCTTGACTGGGCCCCGCTCACAAAGTTTCAATTTTGGGCAGTGGCCAAGAAGGCTTTTCATGCACTGGGCTTGCTGGCACCAGCTTTCGGGCTGCATTCCTTTCGAATTGGGGCTGCATCTACTGCAGCTGCAGCCGGGTGTTCTTCTTCTCAAATTCAGGCAGTTGGTAGATGGCGTTCAAATGCCTTTAAAACATACATCCGCAAGCTTTCTTAGTAATATTTACTTGGATGGGGTTTTAAAATCTTTGTTATAGATTGCTGGAGAGGCCATGCCCCAGTCCGTGTGATCATCTGCGGCCACAGCTACATCTTCTGGGCCGCCAGGCGAGCGGCAAATTCGTGCTTTGGATCACAGCTGGGTTTGAGTTGTCTTGCCAACATTAGATGGTTGGGCAGACGAGGCATGCGGTGGGAGCGCCTCCTGCCCATGTTGGAGCAACAGGCGGCTTGCGATGCGCCCCAGGTTTTGATCATTCACCTGGGTGGTAATGATATGGGGCTGCTGAAGGGAAAGGCCTTGATTCTGCAAGCGGTTGCAGATTTTCACGACATCAGGCAAAAGTGGCCAGGCGTTTCGATTATTTGGTCTTGTGTCATACCCAGATTTGATTGGCCTACGGGAATTAATCAATTGGCTTTGGAGAAAGCCCGCAAGAAGGTGAATACGGGAATCTTTAGAGATCTGTCCAAACACGGAGATTTTAGCTTACAACATCCGGATATTACTCTTTCCCGGAGGAAGCTGTACAGACCAGATGGGGTCCATTTGTCGGACCAAGGAAATGATTTATTTTTGCACGATCTGCAGAGGGGCCTAAGGGAAGTATTAGTTTCTAGATGGGGCATGAGCGACTAAGCAAGTGGCTTGACGCTCCCAGTGGCGGATAGGAAGGGGCATCCAGAGAGGTAAGGATAATTGGCGAGCATTTACAGGCACTGTTCAGGTGACTGGTAATTCCTGAGGCTTCCAGCTTTGAGCCCCGCGGCCTGGCTTGGGAGATAAGGGTTACCTTTGAGACTGACCCTTCTCACCTACCCAGAGCCTTGCGGCCTGGGGGGAGGCGACACAGGAAGGTCTCCCTCCCCGAAAGGGGGAGCACGTGGAGAGGTGGAGTTATTCCACCTACTCACGTGCAAGAATGGCTCGCCCGAACTGGGGCAAAGAGGGCCTGTGGATAGGTCTATACTGGATGCCCCTTAGGAATCCCCTTTTGCAGATCTTTCAATAAATGTGGCCCTTATTTAAATCCATTTCATGTGTCTGACTCTTCATTTACACCCTCCGTCCGCAAGCGCCATTCTGCCATCCCCGGCAAACACACGCCACACGAAGGGGAGGGGGGAAAGGCTATTTAAGGGCAAGCCTCCCTCCCCTTCGGCCTCTTGCTCCTCACGGCTCCCTCCCTCCCTCCCTGTTCTCAGTGTGGGTTCACCGGTTGCCGGTTAAGGGGCCAAGTAGGAATTTTTTACTCATGTTCTGAATTGGCCATGAGTTTTTTCGCCTACTCCACACTGTGAGACTGGTTAGGGTGTAGTTAAATAGATGAATTGGTTTTGCAGTTAATTCGGTCACATTTTGATTGGGCGGATAGGAAGGGGCATCCAGAGAGGTAAGGATAATTGGCGAGCATTCACAGGCACTGTTCAAGTGACTGGTAATTCCTGAGGCTTCCAGCTTTGAGCCCCGCGGCCTGGCTTGGGAAATAAGGATTACCTTCTCACCTGCCCAGAGCCTTGCAGCCTGGGGGGAGGCGACACAGGAAGGTCTCCCTCCCCGAAAGGGGGAGCACGTGGAGAGGTGGAGTTATTCCACCTACTCACGTGCAAGAATGGCTCGCCCGAACCGGGGCAAAGAGGGCCTGTGGATAGGTCTATACTGGATGCCCCTTAGGAATCCCCTTTTGCAGATCTTTCAATAAATGTGGCCCTTATTTAAATCCATTTCATGTGTTTGACTCTTCATTTACACCCTCTGTCCGCAATAGGAGGACTTGGTTGAGCTGCACTTTGATTCTGGAACACTCTCCCCAAAGAGGCTCAAATGGCAATATCCCTAATACCTTTCCAGTGCCAGGTTATTCCTATTTGCCCAGCCATTTTAGAGGAATATTCACTGTTTGTTTTTATGCTCTAGAGAGCAATCCTATGGCTCCCAGGTTGCATGGTGGATCTTTTCCTCCATCCCTTTAGTCCACCCACCCCAGAAAGCTTCCCAGTGGCTTCTCAAGATCTTGGAGTTGTGGTGGGCAGCTCAATGAAAATATTGACCCAGTGTGTGCCAGCTGTGAAAAAGGTAAAAATCTATGTTGGGGATCATTGGGGAAGGAATTGAGACTAAAACTGCCAATATCAAAATGTCCTTATACAAATCTATGATGCAACCTCACTTCGAAGACTGTGAGCTCCATGACACCTACTTTTTTTCCTGGCATGCATCCACGATTTCCACCTTCATTTCATTAGCATGTCAAGTGCTGGTCATTTTCATATGTATGCGTTGTTGCGTTATTTTACCTTGTTTACCTTTTGACCTGTGCTGGCTCACGCTTCCTGGTATCCACACTGTGCTTATCCCACCCCGCCCCTTTTCCTTCCCCCTCCAGTTCAGTGGTTCTTGTGGTTGGTGGACATTGTGATGGACATGGGCACCTTCCCCCAGTCGCTCTGGTTTTGTTGTCTACTGTTTTAACAATTTAGCATTTGATCAATTAGGCACCATTTCTGCCTTTCAAGAGGAAGAAATAGCAATGACAGAGCAATGACAGTGGGGTTGGAGCAGCGGAAGTCTGTTCGAGTGACTCAGCACAAGCCCATTCGTTCGAGTAACTCAGTATGCCCTCCTCTTTCATCAGCAAGACCCCCCTTCAATGAACATGTCTCCACAAAAGCAGGTCATTCTGACATAGTGCGAAGATGGCAATACACGGGGATGGAAGAGCGGTTTTATTCAGTGTGGGAAAAAATGCTGCACGTTCCCCACCCTAGAAAAACACAGAAAATAGAGGGGAAGAGGCGAGACAACTGCAGGACACGGACAACGTTGTGTGGGTGTCACGGGGCAAAACAGTAAACAAGGCAGGATGAAGGTATGCTAAAACGCTGGAGTGATGGAGCCCTGTGTACAGGTCTGTGTGATCAAGGGGGTGGAGCAACTTCTCCATGAGGAGCAGTTAACAATATTTGGAACTTCTTAGCTTATAAAAAAGGCTGGTAAGGAGGGACATGATAGAAGTGTATAAAATTATGCATGGTGTAGAGACAGCAGATATTTTTATTTTATATTTCCAATTTTTTTTATTGTGAATTTGTAAACAAAACAAAAAACCATAAAGAAAATATTTTTAAAAAATAAACATATACAGCCACATACTTCAAAAGCCTCAGTTTCAAATATCACAAATTCTAGTTAATTAAAAAAGAGAAGGGGAAAAGGTAGCATAAATTACACATAAACGTCCATAAAGGCAGACCAAATGTCTGAGTAAATGTCCATTCGTAAATGACGCCTGTATGCCACTCGTTCAAATGTTGCTAATGTTGTTAAGTCTTCAATCCATTGCATTATAGAGAGTGTGGTTTTATCTTTCCAATGTTGTAAAATAATTCTTTTGGCAGTCAAAAGGGCGTGAAAAATCCATTTCCGTTGACCAGGCAACCAGTAAGTAATTTAAAATGACATGTACATCTGAAAATATGAAAGAGCTTTCTAACACAAAATTTATGCGACTGATAATTTCCTCCCAAAAGGTGGCAACTATTTGACATTTCCAGAACATATGAACAAAAAAAAGCATTAGGTATGTAACACTTCCAACAATTAGTTGATTTAGACAAACCTTTATTAAATAGACGCTGTGGTATCCAGTATACCCGAAACAGTAATTTTTGCTGGATAAAACGTAACCTGAGATCCATTGACATATCTGATACGGTCCATTGATCCAATAAAATAGGACACTCCAATCCCCTATTCCATTCCTGCTGAAGCCCCATTGTATCATATTTATTCACTAATAATAAAAATTTATAAACATGAATTGTGGGCTGATTTACCTGGTCAGCCTCAATCAATGCGGAGATCCTGAAGCAGTGAACGCTGCTGGGCCAAATATAGATTCTAACAATGTTGCAGTTGCAAATATTGCCATTGTCATGACCCAAGCCCACCCCAGGCTTCTGCTCACGAACTTTAGGCAAACTGACACACTCCAAAACGGTGAGACCTCTTTTATTGTGAAATCTCACGGATTTCAAGCATAACGGTTTCATTTCTGCATACATACACTTGAAGCTGAAGATTAACCAAATAGCTTTCAGGTACAACGGCTTAATGCGAACAGCAATCACTCAGGGGGAGACATTTAGAGTTGGCCCCTGTCCCATGCGAAACAGTCAGCAGTGGCCACACACACTGACTCATCAGGAACACAAGCAAAACTCAAGGAGAAACTCCAGCACAGGGGTGCATGAAGTCTAACAGAAGACAGATCCATCTTGTACCAAACCAGACTCAGCCTGCCAGGAACACTGAGCTGATCATGTAAGCAAGATGTCAGGGCACGAACCTCTTCGACCTAGGAAACCCCTCTGCCTGTAACAAAGGCTCTGAGAGGAGGCTCTCTCGCAGGTCACACACACACACACACACAATTCCAGAACAGCAACGATCAGCCTCAGAGCTTCCCTGTGCCCGTACTTTGGCTCCATGTAGGGAAAGCTATCACTTAGGCCATAGAACACGAATCCAGAACAGTAATCTGCAAGTCCAAATCTCTAACTGCTAGGATTGTGGGTGGGGCTTTTTCCACTTTAATATGTCAAGAATTTAATGCCATCCATTTGGAAAGTGGCTCCAAACAGGATGATTCCAGAACTGACCAAGGTGGAAAATCAAATCTAAGTGGAAAGGACCAAAATTTAGTGCAGGTGAGCTAGTAAGCCCTATGGTATATAACAAGGCCTGGAAAGCCAAACACACCCTCTTTAATTGAAAGTTGCATCCTTTTCAGAGATATTCTTGGTGGAGAGGAACCCCAGAAGATTTTACGGCACAAAGTATTACATTTTTGAAAATACTTGGTGGGTATAAGTAAGGGGATTCCACGTATAATGTAAACAATTTGAGGTATAGTATTCATCTTAAGTGTATTAACCTTCCCCATAAACTTAACTTTACAGATGCCCATCTATCAATATCTCGTGAAATATCATTAATCAACTTATTTAAATTTAACTTAATCATTTGACTTATGTCTCTGGGAATTATTATTCCCAAGGAAGTGATAGAATCAGGGCACCAGTGAAATTGCCAGTTGGCTAATCATAGAATCATAGAATAATAGAATTGGAAGGGGCCTATAAGGCCATCGAGTCCAACCCCCTGCTCAATGCAGGAATACACTGGAAAGTATATTATCTCCAAACGGAATTATTTCTGACTTTGACCAATTAATTGACTAGCCAGACAAATCACCAAAAATATTAATTAATTTCATCAAAGCCAGAACTGATTACTGGAGTTTTGAAATAAATAGTTATTTATTTTAAAATGCTGAGAGTGTAGGACTTTTTCTGTCTAAATATGCATAGGATTGTGCTCTAAGGCATTTTTCAGTGAAAGCTACTAATTACAGATGGTAAATTACTTCATGGCTAATAATAGTACTAGGGTCATAGCTATCAAAAGGGGGGCTACCTCATTTATTCACTGCAGATGGTAATGGCCATCCCTCCTTCTGTCCCATGGTCTAGAGAGGCCCATCAAGCTGGATTATGTTTTTAAATGGATGATGAAGAGGCTGCAAAAGCCTTTGTTTTATTGGTGTTTTATTGGTATTTTAATGATGTATTAGTTTTATGTGTTTTAATCAGTTTTGTATTTTATGTTTGATGCTGTTCCCCGCCTCGATCTGTTGGGAGAGGCGGGTAATAAATAAATATATTATTATTATTATTATTATTATTATTATTATTAATTACCTTGCCTGCCTCTTGATTGTAGGGCTTTGGATAGATAGAGGGCTCCAGCCTTGGAACCTTCTTTCTATGGAGTGTCAATCACAGAGGAATGTTCTCTCAGGGCATAACCCATGGTGATGACTATAAGCCTCTGAACCCGAAGGCTTACGATCATCTTATGCATGGTGGGAGGGGTGCCCTCTGCTGCTCTGAATTATCACTAGATGGACTTTTTTTGTCTGGCTAGCGAAAGCATCTTGGAGGGGGAGGGAAAAAAGCAGGAGAGGCTTCAGGTAGCTCATCTCCTGCCGCCTTCCCTCATCCTCCAAAGTCAAGTTCTAGACCTTGGAGAGCAGCCGGTGCAATTATTTCCGCACTGTCTGCCAAGGGGAAGGGGAGGGGGAGCTCTGATCCAGAGCTCCAAGGTTGGAACACTGTCTCTGATCTTGGAGCTGGAAATCCAGACAATCCTTTGGCCCCTCAGACAATGTCTAGGGGCCAAGGGATCATTCCCTCCATCTGTTTTTATTCTGCTTAATTGGTGACCGTATTCTGTTTTGTTAATTTGGGTTTTAAATTGTATTTATATCATTCTGTGAATACGGTCATTCATACTTTTGTACACTATTCTGGAATCCTTTCAACAAAGGGCAATTAAGAAATGGTTTAAATAAATAGCTACATCAGTAAACATTGATGCAGAGACCCTCCTATCAATACGGCTATTGGGTGCCTGGGGATCTACTCCACTTTCTGGTGGAGCCAAATTCACATTGACACGGAGATAAGGCACAGGGGCCATACAAACACGTTTCACACACGTGTGGGGGAATGGCAATATATTGGCAATGAAGAGAGTTATTCACCAGCAGCAGACATTTGTGCACAGACATCATCCATTTAAGTGGTGGAAGGAGATAACCGTTGACAGCAAGAGGCCTCTCTTGCCCTCGGAAGAGAACCAATAAACTGAGAGCAATCCTTGTGTTTTGTTATCATGAACGACTCTCCTTCCCTTCCCTTGGCTCCCAGCCATGGAATACTTGAAACTGTTGCCGTCTCTTTTTCTCGCAGTCTCTCTGTCCTCTCTGACTTCATCCCAATGCCATTTCCTGCAGCAGGCTGCTCGTTTATTCTTCCTGGCTTGGCTTCGATGCTTGGTGCTGTGTTTAAGCTAGAGGCCTCTCTGGCTTAAAATCTTAAAAAGAGTATTCCCGTCAACAACCTTTCAACATTAATGTGCGTTTTAAAATAGATTATACAATAGATAAAAGTACAGAAAACAGCAATAGAAAAGCATTTTGGGGGGAAATCTAGCTAGCAAACAGAAACATTTCACACGCTGGTCATAACTCCACTCTGAACCTTGGTAAGCAAAACAAATTCCAGTTAGCTTAGGTTTTCAATCATCACATAATGATCCTTCACCTAAATTACTATTAAAAGCTTCTAGACATTTAAAGAAGCAGTCTCTTTTTTTCCTTGCTAAATGCCTTTTCATTTGAAAGAGATGAGCCCTGGTTTACCATAGGAGGGGAATGTCTACACTGTCCAAAACAAAAAACGTCCAGGAAACGTCTTTCTGAGAGTTATTCTCATGGGTGGGAACTTTGCTTGTGACATCTGTTCCATTTCACCCTTTTCTGGAGGACTGGTGACACAGGCAGGCTTACAGTGAGGGAAGATGTAATAATTGCACAGGATTTTGATTTCTATACTAAGAGTAACCATATGGAGTGCACCAAGATGACCTAACACACACACACACACACACACACACACACACACAGGCTTCAGTCAGAAAACCAGGGTCATTGTTTTTTATATATATATATATATATATATATATATAAAATTTTTATTAATTTCAACACAAAACATACACATTATAAGGATACACAATATAAAACAAACTACAACCCTCAACAATCCCCCCGTGCACCCCCCCCCGAGGCCTTCTGATAATCATTCTTCCTCCTTCCAGAATTTTAGCGATTCTTTTGAAGGCGTTTGTCCCTTACCCGATCTTAAAACATATTCCAAAAAGGGACTCCATATTTCTCCAAAATCACTCTTACTGGACAGTCCCCTCTTTATTTTCATTTTACATGTCAACATGTCATTCAAGGCCATATCCCAAATTTCTTTATACCAAACTTCTATTGTGTAGCTTCCTTGCCCTTTCCAATTTTTAGCAATGATTATTCTAACCGGTGCCAGGAGGTTGTTTACCAATTCTCTATTAGTTATATGCTCATACTCCCTATCCCATATTGCTAGTAGAGCTAACTTTGGGTTTAGTTCCAATTTGCTTCCAATTATGTCACTTATTTCTTTAAAAACCCTTTCCCAAAATTTTTGTACATGTTCACAGCTCCACCACATATGAAAATAGGTCCCAACCTCCTGGCAACCAGGGTCATTGTTGATGTTCTGAGGTTATCTGGATGAACACAGATTATTTATTTATTTATTTATTTATTTCATATTTATGCTTCCCAACAGCCAAGGCTCTCTGGGCAGTTCACAATTAAAACCACAATATACAAAGGTTAGAATTTTAAAACTTTATTATTATTATTTTTAAAGTAAAAAACCAGGAAAAGTTATAATCCAGGGAAGGCTTGTCTAAAAATATGTGTTTTCAGGAGGCATTTGAAAGATGTTATATTTTCCGCCTCCCGGACCGCACGAGGGTTTTTTTTCCTGAGGGTGGGTGCCGCTACAGCGAAGGCCCAACGTCGAGGTTCTTAGTGACGACATTCTGTTCATCTTGGAATGATGAGCAGGACTTCCTTTAATTATCATAAATGTCATCTGGGTATGCATATGGGAAGGCGATCTGCTAGGCATCCTGGTCCCAAGTTGTTTAGAATAATAACATAACTTTGTATATGGCTCAGTAGCTAATAGGTAGCCAGTGCAGTTCTTTTAGCACAGGTTTTATGTGGGCTGAGCTAGTGTCCTGGTGAGCACCCTAGCTTCTGCGTTCTCCACAAGCTGCAGCTTCCAAACCACACACATGTGTAGCCCCACATAAAGCACATTTCAGTAGCCTAATCGTGAGGTTACCAGTGCATGAATGACTATGGCAAGGCTATCCCTATCCAGGAATGGGCGTAGCTGGTGCACCAACCGAAGTTGATAATGGGCGCTCCAAGCCATTGAGGTCACCTGGGCCTCCAGTGACAAAGATAGATCCAGGAGCACCCCCAAACTATGGACCTGCTCCTTCAGAGGGAGTGCGACCCCATCCAGAACAGGCACCTCAATTCCTGGACCTGGGAACCACCAACCCACAAGGCCTCTGTCTTATCAGGATTCAGCTTCAGTTTATTGGCCCTCATCCAAACCATAACTGTATCCAGGCACTGCTTCAGAATGTTCACAGCTTCTCCTGATTCAGATGTTTCAGAGAAATACAGCTGGGTATCTTCAGCATACTGTTGGCCTTTGCCCCAAATTTTCTGAAAGTGGACAGTGCTCCCCTCACCCTTCATTTTTACGGATTTCAATTGCTGAAAACAAAATAATTGTTCCAAAAACTTATAAAGGGCTGTGTGCCGCCACAGCCTCAAACACTCAGCCTAGACGAGCACACCTCTCTCAGACTAAGCCCAACACTTAAATACCTGAGGGAAGGGTAAAAGACACACCACTTTTCCCTTATAGCAGAGGGGAAAAGGGTGTTAAGGGTTTTGAATAAGGTCCTCCTGTCAGTATGTTGGCTGAAGGTGTAACGATATGTGTTTCTTGTCAGGTCTGGAAAAATTTAATCTGCAGAAGAACCTCGAAGAATCTAGGTGACGTCATGTATCTGCAGCTGTTGCAGATTAGCAGAGGAGGCCAAAAGATAAGGGAGAGAGAAGATAATCTTAATTGTCCCTTGATTGTTTTATTAGCTGATGCAATATTTGTGCAACAGGCTATGTGTAAAATATATAAATATGTAGATATGTATTTGTCAGTGTTGGTTGGTGTTGAAGGAGTTTGTAACGGAAGTGCTGTGCGTTTTTCACTAAAATTGTTTGGAAAGAATTCAACGTGTATGAGTCATTCCTTCAAGGTTTCTCTCAGGAGAGCAAGTGTGGCTAGACTTTGGAATTCCACGGTGGCTCTGCTATTGGATTGTTTTTCCATAAACCCTAACAGGTTATGGTGCCCAGAAATGCCAGTTTGCTGTGAGAGCAGAGATCCAGGAAACAGCTATCTTGCTTGGTGTTGTATCTGAGAGCTCAAACTGAAGTGGAGGAAATCTGAAACTGATTCAGAAATTGCTTCAAAGGTTTACAGTCAGCTAAGGACTGTGGAGTCATATTTCAGCCAGCCAGGATAATGGCACAGATAAACATGAGCGGAGGTGTGCCTGTTGAAAGATTAAATGAACGCAACTATTTAACGTGGTCGTTCAAACTTGAAATGTTTCTGAAAAGAGATGGATGTTGGCAAGTTGTAAATCTTCAGCATCCAGCTGCCCAGGCTGTGGAAGAGGCAGAGGCTTGGAATATTTTGGAAGAGAAGGCAAAGTCCAGTATTGTTCTGTGCATGGAGGACAGCCAATTAGTCCATATCTCGAGAGATGATACAGCACGGGAGTGCTGGACTAAATTAAGGCAAATTTATGTGTGAGAAACAGCCAGTTCCCGTATGAGCTTAACGAAAAAGCTATACCAAAGTAAATTTCTTGAGGGAGACAGTTTATCTCATCATTTGCAAAACATGAGAACCATTTTTGCTGAACTGCATGAGATTGGAATGCCGTTTACGGAGGAGAATAAGATTTATATTATTCTAAGCTCTTTGCCCGAGAGTTGGGATGTTTTGACTACTAGCTTGGAATGTATGCGGGCACAGGATTTGACCCTGCAATACGTGACAGGTCGTTTACTGCAGGAAGATCAAAAGCACACTGAGAGGCATATGGAAAACAATCAAGAAAGGAGAGGAGTCGCCTATGAGTCGCATAGGAAAACTCCAAAGGAAGCAGCTAATTATTTTCCAACAGAGAGTGTGGAAAGAGTTTTGGCAACCACAAGGAAATGTTTTCGTTGCGGAAAGGAGGGGCACATAAAGCGTTATTGTACAGTAAAGTTGCCTGGAAAGGAGAAAAAACGTGTGCAGCCGGCACGGAGAGAGGAAGCAGGTCGTTACTCGCAGCTCGTGTCTGCAACAGTGAGATGTGATGAGGCTACTCGCAAGGAAGTATGGCTTATCGACTCTGCAAGTAGCAAAACCATCTGTAATGATGAGAGAGCATTTGTGAGCCTGAGGAAATCATCTGTTGATTCTATAACGCTGGCAGACGGAAGGAAAGCACAAGTGCAAGGAGAAGGGGTGTGCTTTATAGGTATATGTTTAAAGGAAAATTTACATAATATTTTGCTTGTTCCCAATCTAGATTTTTCCCTTTTAGCAGTATCCAGTCTAACAGACACAGGATGTGTTGTTGTGTTTGAAACACATATCTGTCGAGTGGAGAAAGACGGACTGACAAAAGCACAAGGACATTTGAAGAGTGGTTTGTTTTATATGAACGCTGGTGAGGAGTAGGTAGCTCAAACCAAGAATGTCCCAGTTCATAATGGTTGTGTACATGTCCTACACAGATGTTTGGGGCATGCAAGTTTCAAAGTATTAGAGAAAATGTCTTCAATATGTCAAGGGGTGAAAATTAATGAGTGTCAAAGGTTTTTAGATTGTGCAGTTTGCAAACAGTCTAAATCTAAGATCAAACCCATTAATCAAAAGAGTGACAGGGTGTCACAGGAGTTATTTGAATAAAGATTGAAAATTTGCTTGAAGATTATGGAATGAAAGATTGCAAAGGACTGGAAAGTCCTATGACAACAGATTTTCGCCAAACTGTGGAAAGTGAAGAATTCAAAAATCCTGAATTATATCAGTCAGCAACTGGCAGCTTATTGTTTCTAAGTCAATGGTCAAGACCAGATATTGCATGTGCAATAGGTATTTTGAGCAGGTATGTCTCAAAGCCTACAGTTGCCACATGGCAAGGTGTGAAAAGAGTGCTAAGTTTTTTAAAAGCTACTGAGGAGGATCAAACAATGGAATGTTTTGTTGACAGTGATTGGGCTGGAGATATAGAAGACAGAAAGTCAACCAGTGGTCTAGCAATTAAGTTTGGTAACACAATCATGAGTTGGAAATCAAAAAAGCAAGCTTTTTTAGCTACATCATCATGTGAAGCTGAATTTGCTGCTTTATCAGAATAATGTGGAGAAATTACTTGGTTTGTTCAATTAATGAAAGATTTGGAAAAAAAAAATCATTATCCATAAAAGTACATGAGGATTCTCAATCATGTATAGATCTTGCAAAATCTAATGTGTTAAAGTCTAAGACTAAGCATGTTGCAATCAAGTATTGTAATGTGTTAGGAACATATTAGTGAGGGAATTATAAAGTTGGAATACTGTGAATCAAGTAAGAATGTTGCAGATTTTTCACTAAACCTCTGAACATAACACAACACATGGAGTTAGTTCAGAAACGTGTGTAAATACAAGAATGTGTTTGTTAACAGTGTTGTGTAATATTTTGTTCTTTTTCTATTGATTGAATTTTTGAAGGGGTATCAGGTCTGGAAAAATTAAATCTGCAGAAGAACCTCGAAGAATTTAGGTGATGTCATGTATCTGCAGTTGTTGCAGATTAGTAGAGGAGGCCAAAAGATAAGGGAGAGAGAAGATAATCTTAATTGACTCTTGATTGTTTTATTAGCTGATGCAATATTTGTGCAACAGGCTCTGTGTAAAATGTATAAATATGTAGATATGTATTTGTCAGTGTTGGTTGGTGTTGAAGGAGTTTGTGCATTTTTCACTAAAATCGTTTGGAAAGAATTCAATGTGTGTAAGTCATTCCTTCAAGATTTCTCTCAAGAGAGCAAGTGTGGCTGGACTTTGGATTTCCACAGTGGCTCTGCTATTGGATTGTTTTTCCATAAACCCTAACATTTCTTTTTTAAACTTATAGAGCAGGTTACAAAGCCAAGCTGACACGTGGTTTGTGGTAGCAAAAATAAAAGAAAATGTTTATTGTTGTTAACAAATCAATTCCACACCTGCCTATTCTTAACACTTCTAATAATTTACTAATAATCCTAAATCCTAATAATCTCTTCACACACACTCCTGACTAGATCACACACAGCTCTCTTCCACACAACTACCCTCCCCCAACCAAGTAAGTTGTAAGTTAAACTAAAACACTCCCTCAACCTATATATACTCCTCCCCCTCCCTTTATTTATTTATTTATTTATTACACTTGTATACCACCCCATAGCTCTCTGGGCAGTTTACATAGGATTAACACAATTAAAAACAATATACAAAAATTAAAACAGCAAAAACATACAACATACACACAATACACACATACATTTAAAACCACTACAACAGCCCAAAAAAGGTACAAAAAAAACCAAACAAACAAAAAACCCAGGCTCCTCAGATATTGCCAAATGCCTGAGAGAAGAGGAAAGTCTTGACCTGGTGCCGAAAAGATAACAATGTTGGTGCCAGGCGGGCCTTGTCAGGGAGATCATTCCATAGTTGGGGGGCCACCACTGAGAAGGTCCTCTCCCTTGTTGCCATCCTCCAAGCTTCCCTCGGAGTAGGCACTCAAAGGAGGGCCTTAGATGTTGAACGTAGTGTTCGGGTAGGTTCATGTCGGGAAAGGCGTTCCATCAGGTATTGTGGTCCCAAGCTGTGTAAGGCTTTATAGGTTAAAACCAGCACCTTGAATCGGGCTCGGAAACATACAGGCAGCCAATGCAATTGGGCCAGAGTAGGTCTTATATGCTCGAACCTTCTGGTTCCAGTTATCAATCTGGCCGCTGCATTTTGCACAAGCTGCAGCTTCCGAACCGCCTTCAAAGGCAGCCCTACGTAGAGTGCATTGCAGTAATCTAACTTGGAGGTTACCAGAGCATGGACAACTGAAGCCAGGTTATCCCTGTCCAGATAGGGACATAGCTGGGCCACCAACTGAAGTTGGTAGAAGGCACTCCGTGCCACTGAAGCCACCTGAGCCTCAAGTGACAGAGATGGTTCTAGGGGAAACCCCAAGCTACGAACCCGCTCCTTCAAGGGGAGTGCAACCCCATCCAGAACAGGTTGAACACCCTCCATCCGGTCAGCGGAACCACCCACTAACAGCATCTCAGTCTTGTCTGGATTGAGTTTCAGTTTATTAGCCCTCATCCAGTCCATTGTCACAGCCAGGCACTGGTTCAGCACATCCACAGCCTCACCTGATGAAGATGAAAAGGAGAAATAGAGCTGCGTGTCATCAGTGTACTGATGACAACGCACTCCAAAACTCCGGATGACTGCACCCAAAAGTTTCATGTAGATGTTGAACAGCATGGGGGACAAGACTGACCCCTGCGGAACCCCATACTGGAGAATCCACGGGGCCGAGCAATGTTCCCCAAGCACCACCTTCTGGAGCCGACCCACCAAGTAGGAGCGGAACCACTGCAATGCAGTGCCTCCCACTCCCAACTCAGCCGGTCGTCTCAGAAGGATACCATGGTCGATGGTATCGAAAGACGCTGAGAGATCAAGGAGAATCAACAGAGTCACACTCCCCCTGTCCTTCTCCCGACATAGGTCATCATACAGGGTGACCAAGGCTGTTTCTGTACCAAAGCCAGGCCTGAAACCCGACTGAAATGGATCCAGATAATCGGTCTCATCCAAGAGTGCCTGGAGCTGGCTCGCAACCACCCGCTCCAGGACCTTGCCCAGGAATGGAACATTTGCTACTGGCCTGTAGTTATTCAGATTTTCAGGGTCCAAGGAAGATTTCTTTAGGAGTGGTCTCACTGCCGTCTCTTTCAGGAGGCCTGGGACCACTCCCTCTTGCAAAGAGGCATTAATCACTTCCCTGGCCCAGCCAGTTGTTCCATCCCTGCTAGCTTTTATTAGCCAACAGGGGCAAGGATCCAATATGGAAGTGGTTGCACAAACCTGTCCAAACACCTTGTCAACATCCTCGAGCTGCATCAACTGAAACTCATCCAAGAAAACAGGACAAGCCTGTGCTCTGGATACCTCACCAGATTCACCTGCTATAACACTGGAGTCTAAGTCCTGACGGATGCCAAAGATTTTATTCTGGAAGTGCCTGGCAAATGTATTACAGCGGGCCTCAGATGGTTCTACCATGTCCTTGGGGCCGGCATGTAAAAGCCCTCGGACAATTCTGAAAAGTTCCACTGGGCGGCAGGTTGATGATTGAATAGTGGCAGCAAAATATTGTTTTTTTGCTGCCCTCACTGCCCCTGAATACAGCTTACCATAGGCACTTACCAGTGTTTGATTGCATCCATCAGGAGTTCGTCTCCATCTGTCCTCAAGCCGTCTCCTGTTTTGTTTCATCACTCTCAGCTCCGGAGTATACCACAGAGCCGTATGAGCTCTACACAGGAGAGGGCACTCAAGAGCAATCGTGTCAATCGCCCAGGACATTTCTGCATTCCACAGATCAACCAGGGTTTCGACAGAAAAGCCAGCCCTATCAGCCGGAAAACTCCCCAGAGCCCTCTGCTTTTCCACCCTCCAACTCCCTGGTGTTTTCATTGGCAGCCACTTTCTATACAAGAGCCCATTTTCCCATAAGAACTGCTCTTTCGTCTTGTCACAGGTATCCAAATCTCCTACCTCTGCCTGTGATTTCATAGCTGACAGGCTGGTATCTGCCACAGTAGCCAGTTTGAATGAAGCATCAACCTGGGGAATCTCTGGAGTAGCCAGGTTTTTTTCACTGGGGTTGCTAGGCAACTCCGCAGGCAAACTCCCTGCACTTTCTACATTGCTACAAGTCTCCACAGCTGTCATAGATCGCGTGCAACATAAACCTTCTTGCCATTTGCCCTCATAAGATCCTTTCCTAATATCAAAGGCTCTTCTTGACAGACATTCACACCCAATGTAACCTTTCCTTTAAAATCTCTCTAGGTAACTTCCACCTCTGCATGGGGAATTTCAAATGAGACCCCACTCACAGATTTGATAGAAACTAACTTGTGAGGAATGATCTCCTCAGGCCCAATCAAATCTCCTCGGATTAGAGAAATACTCGATCCAGTATCTAGGACAGCTAAATGTTTCATCCTATTAATCGTAACCTCCTCCCATAAAGATTGATCTGATTCTTGCATGTCCTTCCACTGCAATCGGTAACATTGTGGACTCATGTCACTCTCAGTATTTTCAGTCATGTACGCTCTCCTGACTGAGGTACTTCTCTTGAAGTCTAGGACACTGAGGTCTTATATGCCCTACAAGCCCACAATGATGGCAAGTGAGATATGTTTTGCCAAACAAAGGTCTGGTGCTGTTTCCCGCCTTTTCTGTTGTTATCTGGCTTTTGGCTCCCTCAGCTTCTCTCTTGAACCCTCCCGGTTTAGATATAGTCTTCATGTCAGTCTCTTTCTTAGACTTGCCAGCCATATTATAACCAAGGGGAACTGGTCTACCAACAAAGCCGCATCTTGCTATGTTTTAGGGCCACGATCCCTAACCAATAAACGTACGTCCTGAGGTATCTGGAAAATTAGTTGATCCCTGATCATAAGATCAACCAAATCCGCTTGGGTTTTTACCTCAGCACAGGTAATCCATTTGTTAAAATGGTCAGCCAACTTGTGGCTTAATTCCACAAATGATTTTGAGGAAGCATTAGCACTCCCAAATTTCTTTCTGAAATATTCAGAGCCATACCGAAATCTTTTGTACACTGCTGCTTTGAATGTCTCAAAGTCAATCACTTCCCCCACAGGAAAGCTATTATATATTTCAGCCAAATCTCCCCTTATCAGGTTTGGGATAAACTTCATATAATCCCGTGGTTTTACTTCCCACATCATGGCTGCTTTTTCAAAGGTATTAAAGAAAATTTGCGGGTCTTGTCCCTCTATGTATGCAATGAAATCTTTTGGAGATAACTTAGGAGGTTTGGCTCCTTCCTCAGTTCTCAGTTTAATTTCCTGGTCAATTTTCTTTTTCTCCAAAGCAACACATTGTAATTCTACCTCATGATCTTTCTCTTTATGTCTCTCTTCTTGGTGTAATTTTGCCAATTCCATCTCACAATCTTTTTCTTTTTGTTGCAACTCAGCTCTCCTCAACTCCCTATCAGCCTCCTGTTGTTTTATTTTCTCCAACTCAATTCTCAATTTCTCCCTTTCCAGTTCCCCATACTGAGGAGACATTTCCATAGCTAATGGCTGCCTAGGGTTCACCTCACGTTCCCCAGCACCACTAACTCGATAGAATTCAATAAGGGACCATTTTAATTCATCAACTGATTTGCCCTCAACCAGCAAACCCAGTGTCTGATATCTGTCTGTAAGGGCATCTTTCTTTAACCCCAAGATCTCCATGTTTCTACTAGACAGATAGATATAACTTTAATAAATAAAATGAGACTAGGATTATTAAAATGCAGTCAGGAGTTTTAATCTTGAAATGGTAACACTTCTGTATCACCACAGAAAAAATATCCTGTCAGACAGTCGTATCAAATCAACTTCTGACCTGAATATAATGTAGCTTTAACAGCTAAGCACAGTACTTGACACAGGAACTGTATCTCACAGAGCCTTCTATTCAAAAAGGAGATTCCTTGTAATTTCTGATCACAGCAGCTGACCAGAAAATTTACCTCAAAATCCCACCACGCTGCCACCAAATATGTGCCGCCACAGCCTCAAACACTCAGCTTCAATGTCTATATACTAATGCCCAGAGTAAGGGAAACAAACAGAATGAACTTGAACTCTTAATACATGAAGGCAAATACGACGTGATAGGTATAACTGAAATTTGGTGGGATGACTCCCATGGGTGGAATATAGCAATGGAAGGGTATAATTTGTTCAAAAAGAACAGAAGAAATAGAAAGGGAGGCAGAGTCACACTATATGTTAAAAATACTTACCCCTGCACAGAAATGCAACAGGATGAGCCTGGGAGCCCCATCAGGAACATCCGGATAAAAAGAACATGACTGTCAGAGTCTACTACTGACCACCCAATCAAGCAGAAGACGAGGATGAAACTTTTGAAATGCAAATTGCCAGTGTTTCAAGGAAATCCAATGTAGTAGTAATGGGGGACTTTAGTTACCCCGATATCTGCTGGGAGACAAATTCTGCCAAAAGTGCCCCCTCCCAAGAAATTCCTGACATGTGTGGCTGATAACTTTCTCCTACGGAAAGTAGAGGAAGGAACTAGAGGAACAGCTATCCTTGACTTGATACCGACTGTGCCGCCACAGCCTCAAACACTCGGCCTAGATGAGCACACCGCTCTCAGGCTAAGCCCCAACGCTTAAATACCTGAGGGAAGGGCAAAAGACCCACCACTTTTCCCTTATAGCAGAGGGGAAAAGGGAGTTAAGGGTTTTGAATAAGGTTCTCCTGTGAGTATGTTGGCTGAAGGTGTAATGATATGTGTTTCTTTATTAAACTGATAGAGCAGGTGACAAAACCAAGCTGACACGTGGTTTGTGGTAGCAAAAATAAAAGAAAATGTTTATTGTTGTTAACAGTCTTTTCAAATCAATTTCACACCTGCCTCTTCTTAACACTTCGAATAATTTACTAATAATCCTAAATCCTAATAATCTCTTCACACACACACTCTTGACTAGATCACACACACAGCTATCTTCCACACAACTACCCTCCCCCAGCCAAGACAGTAAGATGAACTGAAACACTCCCTCACTCTATATATACTCCTCCCCCTCCCTTTCCCAGCATCATCAGCCACACCCACTCAGTCCAACATTCCGTGCTCTCCAGACATACTAAACCGGACATACACAGGGAGACGGAAATGTGAGGTATCGTCACAGGCTGCCATTTTAAGAAAAAATTAGATCGTGGTATGCAATCATCTCTATTTTGCACCCTATTTATTTACACTCCTCACTGAGAGGATCTTCTCAGAGCAAGCCAGATGGCTGATGGACGGGCTCGACGCCGAGCTGCAATGGCTGGACTAAGCAGCCAGCATGGTTCATTAGAAAGTCATCCAGGCCCAAATGATTGGCTCCTTCCTCCAAGCCAGGCATTGTGGGAGGGGTGTCCCCACTTCCCAGAGAACAACCTGTGGGTGATCTCCAAGGATATTTCCAGCCATTGTGGCTGTTCTGAGAAGCCTTCCGCCCTCTAGCGCTCTCTGAGAGGATCTTCAGAATGAGCCAGAGGATGGGTGGCTGCTCTGGAAAGCCTTGCTGGCCACTCTCCCACTGTAGCATTGGCTGCAGCATGTGCATGGGGCCAGAGGGGGTCTCTGGAGCACTCGCTCTAGAGAGTCCCTCCAGCCCCATTCTCCCACTGCAGCAAGTACCACAGTGGGGGCTCTCTGGAGCACCAGGTGGCAGTGGGGTGGAGGATCCTCCTAGCAATGGGGGCCTGAAGCAGGGAGCGATTCACCATGCCTTCTGCGACAACCCCTGCAATTCGGAATCCACAAAATACTGACACACAGAGGGTAACGCTAATCCCTCTTTTTTATAAAGTATTTACAGTATATCAACTTTAATTCTAGGTAGTTTCTTTTCTCATATAAATTTAAATAAAAGCTTCTCTAAATATTCTCTAAATGATCCAGTAGTCTCTGGGGGCAGACCATTTTAAGAGGTCCTCCACCCTTGCAGAGGAGAAAAGCTGCTGTAAGTCTAAACCTCAGCAGGCAGTGATTTGACATGACAAAGACTGATGTGAAGTCCCCCACTTTCAGATCACCATCTCCATGTCCAGCTGCTACATGAGTTGGGCCAATGGCATGTTGAGACAGTCCCATGGTTGTCATCGAGACCATGAAATCCTGAATTGCTCCGGATAAGGTGCCCTCAGTGTGAATGTTGATATCCCCCAGAACTAACAGTCTGGGGGATCTCTGCAGTGCACCCGAGACCTCCTCCTAGGGCGTCTGTTGAGCAGCGGGGTGGGCGGTACACCAACAGAATCCCTAATCTGTCCCACTGACCCAACACAAGGCGCAAACACTCCAGAACAGTAGTCACATGGACAAGGAGCTTGCAGAGGGAGATGGAGTTCCTATAGAGCACAGCAACCCTCCTCCCTGACCCTCAGGTCTACCCTGATGCTGAACCAAATACTCCGGTGGGCATAGCTGAGAGAGACTAACTCCTCCCTGCTCACCCACCCAGATCTCGGTTATACAGGCCAGATCAGTTACCTCATCCACAATTAAGTTGTGAATGAGGGAGATCATATTATGCACCGATCTGACATTTAAAAGCAGCATCTGGAGGCCTGAGGGCTGGCTGATAGAACAACCAACAAACCTGCGGTTACAGGGAGGACTGGAACACGGCATAGCCATTAACTGTCTGGGCCACATTCCCCTTACCTGGAAGAAAGCTGGGCTGTGTTCAGAAGACACCTTAAACCATGGCTTTAACTCCAGTAAATAAGGGGCGGGGTGGGGCAGGCACAATAACGGGAGAGCAAACAAGTGAAAAGAGTTCCCCAGTATAGCTCCGATTGTGAGAGGGACCAGCACTTGCTGCACTAAAGAAACTGAGACCAAAAGCGTGGATGCATACCAGGAAAAAAAAGTGTGATGGAGTTCTCCTTTGTCCAGATTTCTGGCCCCATAAAATAAATAGAGGCATGATCAACAACCTCAAAGGGGCCTATTTTTGCAGAGAAAATATTTACCATAATTACATGTAGCATGTGTCTATTAAAGAAAAATGTAAGATCTTTCATCCCAGGATTAAAAAATAATAATCATACATCTCATACTCATCTATCCATTTCTTAAAAGTGTGGGGCATTTTATTATCAATAGCTTGGGTTTGAGAACTGGATTTGTCTACTGGAGGTTACTTACATGTGTCAAAATTATATTCTCCCGGGGGCGTGGCTTGATCGTGATGGGGTAAAGTCATAGATCTTCTGAGCTCCTTAAAAAAGCTTTGAATTAAGCACTAATTCCTTATAGTAGAGTGTTTGGAGAGTAATAAAAGGCATGTTATATTGACTGGAAGTGATTAATCATCTGAGTGGGAGCTGGAAAGCGGCGAAAAGTTCTCGGCTGTAAAAGTGAAACTAAGTCGACGGCACTGACAACAAAGAGGCGAGACGCCATTACCGAGGTAATTTATGGACTTATAATTGAAGATATAAGGTAGACTGGCTGATCAGAATACTGGAAGAGAGACGGACAGGAAATAGAACTGAATATAAGTGATGAGGAGGAACGTTAATCCCCAGTAAATCTGAACTCTAGGCTGGCTGGCTGCGGTAACAATAAGAAAGAGTCACCAGGCAGACTGGGGGAGGGGAAAATGTATGAGTAAGAAGGAGAGTCGACAGGATAAGCCTTCTTTTCCCATCCCAGCCTGGGTTAGACCCTCAAAACAGCGTGGATCGAATCGTACCTGGCAGAGATTGTCGTCTTTGGAGTCTCAAAATATGCCAGATAAGGGAAAGAAATCTCCTGTAAAAAGCTCTACGTCACAAATGATAGAGCCAGTTGTAGTTCCAAAGATTACCAGAGGAGGTCAGCCAGACCCAATGGAGGAGTTAAAGGATGATATTAAAAAGATGCTCATTGGATTGGAAAACCGCTTGGCCAAGCGCATCAACGATACGCAGACTGAACTTATGAAGGGTTTAACGCAAGTGGTGAAGGATGTTGGGGTGCTGCAGACAGACGCTAGAGCATTGGCTGGAGTTTGTAAGAAGCAGGAAGAGCAGCTGTCTCAGCATGAACTACGCCTTATTGCTATGGAGGATCGGGATCGACGTGCAAATATACGTATAAGAAAATATGGGGAACAAGAAGGAGAGAATTTAAAAGATTTAAGAGATACAATCTTGACATGGATAAGAATACAACTTCCAGACGAGACTTGGGATGATGCTGATCTCGAACGGGTGCACAGAGTTGGTTTTAAGCGTAAAGGAGTGCTTCCAAGGGATATAATTGTTAAATTTGCAAATTATTACAAAAAAGAAAAATTTATGCAAGCAATTAGACGACAAGCTCAATCAAAGATTCAAGCAACAGCAGTTGAAATTTATCAGGATTTTTCCCCGGAGACCGTGCAGTGGAGGAAGAGTGTCAAAATTTGTACAGCAGCATTGAGGAAGAAATCGATAACTTACAGCTGGGGATATCCTGTATTTTTGAGATTCATGTGGCAAGGGAAGCAAGAAAGAGTAACATCGTGTGAGCAGGGAATCGAGCTGTTGGAGAAGTTGGGCATAATCGATGCCAACGATGGGGGAGAAATAGTGCAAGAAGAAGGCGAGGTTGGAGGATCCAGTCAAGGATAAGGGATTAGTGGGGAAATAAAAAAAAAAAAAGGAGGGGAGGATCGGACTTTGCTCTGAGGGTTGGGCCGGGTTCCCCCCCCCTGAAGAGTTCTAAAATAATTGGGGCCAGTGCCCAGATGTCTGGTGAGGAGGGGGGTAAAAATGGGGGTATGTGTGGGGGGAGGGAAGGGAGGGGGGGTATGTGGTTCACTGACCGAGACCAATTTAATGATATGGATGAAAGTAAGAAATGGAAAATAAATTGAGATGTGCAACTCTAAATGTTAAGGGGCTAGGAACAGTGGTTAAAAGACGAAGAATTGAAACATTGTTGAAAAGAGAAAAAATAGATATAATTTTCTTGCAGGAAACTCATCAGATAAAGGAAGGGGTTAATGAGTTACGAATGAGGGAAGTAGGAGTGTATGAAAAGTCATTTGGTACTTCTAAAGCGAGAGGTGTGGCAATAATAATATCGAAGAAATGTGGTATTAATATTCAAAGTATAAAGAAAGATAAGAATGGAAGGATCCTTATAATTTACTGTACAATGGAAGAGGAGGAATTTGTGTTGATTAATGTCTATGCTCCGAATGGGAAACAAACTGAATTTTTTAAAGAAGTATTTGATATGGCGGGAGATTTAGGGAAAAAGAACATTGTGATGGCAGGAGATTTTAACATGGTACTTGATAAAGGGAAAGATAGGGATAACATTATAAGAGATGTTAGAGGGGAGGGGAAGACGGAATTAGCTAAATTAATGGAGAGGAAAGAATTAATGGATGTTTGGAGAGTTTTAAAAGGACAAGAAAGAAAATATACTTTTTACTCACCTAGATTTAAGAGTTATTCAAGGATTGATTATATTTTTATATCAAAGAATATGGTACCAAAATTAATAAATTGTGATATAGGAGTAATTAAGATCACTGACCATGCATTAATGTTGATGGACATTAAAATGAAGAAGGATTACGAACAAGCAAAGAGATGGAGATTAGACGGAAGAATTTTTAAAAATAAAAACATAGTAGATAAATTAAAAAAGGAAGTGCAGGAAATATGGCAGATAAATGAAAAAGGAGTTAAATCGCAAGGATTATTATGGGATACGATGAAAGCAGTAATAAGAGGGATCTGTATTAGGGAAATGTCTACACTTAAAAAGCAACAGGAAGTACTTAATAAAAAGGCTGAAGAAGAGATAAAGAGTTTAGAGGAAAGACTGAGAGAGTCAAAAGATAAGCGGGTATATGCCCTAATTCAAGCAAAAAAAAGGAATTGGAAAAAGAAGAAATAGAACAGGTTCAAAAGAACTTGTTATATTTAAAGAGAGATTTTTTTGAATATAATAATAGAAATTCTAAGATGCTGGCTAGATCCACGCAGTCAGAGAAGGCTAAGAATATGATAGGAACAATAAGAGATAAGTTAGGGAATAGATGTAATTTAATGAAAGATAAATTAATTGTTTTTCAGGAATTCTACAAAGATTTATATACTTCGGAGGCGGTTTCACAAGATAAGATTCAGGAATATGTAGAAAGAAATTGGAAAATAAGACTGGATGATCAAGATAAGGAGTGTATGGAAGCCTTGGTTACTGAGAAAGAAATTGAGGGAGTTATTGGAAAACTAAAAGGAGGTAAGGCTCCGGGGATTGATGGATTGGGGCTGGAATTTTATAAAATATTTAAGGATATTTTAATACCAAGATTAAAAAAATTATATAACAATATAATAGAAGGAGGAATGACTCCGCCATCATGGGATCAGTCCATGGTTATGTTAATACAGAAGCTAGGCAAGGATTTGATGGATCCAGCATCTTATAGACCAATATCTTTAATAAATCAGGATACAAAAATATTTTCAGCAATAATGGCTAAAAGAATGGGTAAATTTATTTTTAGATATATTAAAAAAGATCAATGCGGATTTATTGTAGGTAGGAAAATGCCGAATTTAATTGGGAGAGTTATAAATATAATAAATATTATAAAAAAAAGGAACTTAAAAGCAGGGTTATTAGCTTTAGATATTTTCAAAGCCTTTGATTGCGTGGAATGGCCAGCGTTAAAAATAATATTAAAAACATTTGGGTTTGGACATAAATTTATGGGAGTGATTAACCAGATGTACAAAAATAATAAAGCGGAAATAATGGTTAATGATGAGTTAACGCAACAAATAACACTAGCTCGAGGAACTAGGCAAGGATGTCCACTTTCACCGATTTTATTTGCAATACTGATAGAAATTTTAGCAAATGTAATTAGGGAAGATGAAAGATTAAAGGGGATAGGAAGAAATTATAAGATTAAAGTGAATATGTTTGCGGATGATACGTTATTGACACTAGAAGATCCCCTAGAAAGTGGGGAAATTATTCAGAAACATTTGAGAGAATTTGGGGAAATCACAGGATTACAAGTTAATTGGGGGAAGTCAGAAATGATGTTATATAATTATAACAAGGAAGAGATGGAGAAATGTAAAGCTAAGTTAGGATTAAGGCATAAAAATATAATACGATATTTAGGAGTAAATATAGATAAAGAATTAGAAAGAATAGAGGAACTTAATTTTGTAAGGCTAAGAAAAGAGGTAGGGGAGAAATTACAGATATATAGAAAATTAAAACATTCTTGGTTCGGTAGAATAGCGGTTATTAAAATGAAGATATTACCTAAGATTAATTTTTTGTTTAGAATGCTACCTATCAGAATTTCAGTAGCTGAGATTAAAAGTTGGCAAAACATGATTAATGCTTATTGTAATGGGGATAAAAGAGCTAGGATAAATAAGGGGTTATGGTATAAGGCTCAAAAGAAAGGAGGTTTAGGACTTCTGAATATTAAGAATTATTATATTGCTAATCAGTTAAGATATGTTATTCATGCTATTTTAGGGGAGCAAGATTTGGAATGGTTAGAATCGCAAACAGTAGAGATAGAATGTAAACTGCGAAATATATTTTTTACTAAAATACAAAAGAAAGAATTGAAGGTACTGGACAACCCATTGTTGGAAAATATATAAATGATCTGGGAGAAGTATAGAGGGAAATTGATACCAGGGGATTCTCCGCTCGCCCCAGTTGTAGTAGTGGGAAACTTCCCAAAAGTATTAAAACCAGAGATAGAAGCGAGACTGAAAGAACAAGATATTATTAAACTAAGGAATTGGATGGAAAAGATGAAGGATAGTGAGCATATTAAAGATTTATTTAAAGGACAAAAGATAGCGTGGTTCAAGTGTTTGCAATTGGTAAAATGGACACAGGAATGGAGGTTAAAAAATAAGAAATGTAGAAATAATACTAGATTTGAAGATTTAATTGAACAATTAGGAAAAAAAGAAGAAGCTAGAGCTAAGAAAGGATTCACTAGTGAGATATATAAAATATTAATAGAGGAAGAATTTCAGGACTCACTTAAGGTTATAAAAGAGGTATGGGAAGAAGATGTAAGGGAAAAAATCAACGAAGATAATTGGGGGAGGATATGGAATGTAAGAATGTTAAAGTTACTGTCGATAAGAATTAAGGAGAACTATTGTAAGACAGTTTGGAGATGGTATTTAACACCTGTAAGATTTCACCAGATAGATAAAAAAGTGTCCAAGAATTGTTGGAGGGGGTGTCAGGAGGTTGGGACCTATTTTCATATGTGGTGGAGCTGTGAACAAGTACAAAAATTTTGGGAAAGGGTTTTTAAAGAAATAAGTGATATAATTGGAAGTAAATTGGAATTAAACCCGAACTTAGCTCTACTAGCAATATGGGATAGTAGGAATAAGCATATAATAAAAAGAGAATTGGTAAACAACCTCCTGGCACCCATCAGAATAATGACTGCTAAAAATTGGAAAGGGCAACGAAGTTATACAATAGAAGATTGGTATAAAGAAATTTGGGATATAGCTCTGAATGATATGTTGACTTGTAAAATGAAAATAATGAGGGGAATGTCCAGTAAGAGTGATTTTGGAGAAATATGGACTCCCTTTTTGGATTATGTTTTAAGATCGGGAAAGGGACAATCGCCTTCAAAAGAATCATTAAAATTTTGGAAGGAGGATGAATGATTATGAGAAGGTCTCGGTGGGGGGGTGCACGGGGGAAGTCGAGGGTGGTAGTTTGTTTTATATTATGTATTGTGTGTGTTGTTTTGTTGAAATTAATAAAAAATTATATAATAAAAAAAAAATTATATTCTCCCCTCCTTAAAATCCTCAATCTCAACACTTTTGCAAAATAATAATAATAAAAAATCTGTCAATTCAAAATTGGGAGCACAGATGTTTATTAAGGCAATCAAGTTATTATTTACATGATGGCTGGCTGATTCTCCACTCACCCCACTTTACAGATTGAGACGCCAGACCACAACTTGTAACTTTGTTGGACCTCATGAAACCCCACTGACCCTTTGCAACACTTGTCCCCACTAAGTCAACAAGCTACAATCCCACCTTCCAGACAGACCAGCATTTACAGTAGGACACCAGTGTGCTTCCTGGTACTGGCCTGAGGAGAGAAAGTCCACAGCCTGAAAGAGCTCTGTAGAGGGACCTTTGTTTAAAATAAAACTCTGAGGTTTTATAAAGCAGAGTCTGTTTGATTTTGTGGGGTGCAATTCACCAGCACAGTGGCAAGCTGTTAAAAATAGAGGCATAGTAAGAGGCCTAAGTTAAAAATTTCTGCCATTTTATACCAGCTCAATTGTTGTATACAAATGTAAGATGCCTGTGAACTTCCATGATGCATTTGGTTAGCCACTGTTAGTTGGCAGAATGCTGAGGTATATTCATCAGTTCCATTACGACATTTCTGCAGTGAATCATAACTTATGCAATCATAAGTTTGTCTACTCAGAAGTAAGTCCAATTGAGTTTAATGAGACTTACTCTCAGACAAATCTGCATAGGATTGCAGCCCTGACGTACCTACACAGATACATACTGTAAAATGTTGTGAGTTGCTTTATAAATAAAATCAACCAACTATGAGATCAACATACAGCTGTGTGCCTAAAACAACTGTGGTCATAAATCTTAGTGGGAGGAACTGGATATTTGAGGAGGTAAATCATACAATTAATCTACTTTTGAATTACTAGTTCAAATGCAAGTGCTGGCGTCAGATGAAGGAGCCATATCAGTCTCTGGACAAAATAAGAGGAATCCACCAACATCAGCCTAGCCTAAAATAACAAAAGGGAAAATAAGCCTAAGGCAAATACTGTTCTGTTCTAAAGAAGCTTCTTTGCTCAGCTGTATACTACACGTATATGGACTTTCCTGGAATGCAGGATAAAAGTTCCTCTTGTTCCTCAAAGGGTAATTTAAAGATGCCAAACTAGAAGGCTGGAAGACTATTCCACACAGTGTACAGTTCCCATGGACAGATTTTCATAGAATAAATGCAATTTTCTCATGGTTGATGTGTAAATATCCTGGCTGTTTTGAAATGTTGGGAGGAGCTTTTGTGAGTGACAGTAGTAATCAAAAATGACTAGAAAAGTGAGTGAGGAGAGTGAGTGGAATTTGGTTAGAGGAGGGGTAGGCAGACTTCAGGCTTGTGAGATGATGATGATGATGATGATGATGATGATGATTAGAATGCTGAGGTCTACCAAACAGAAGATGACACAACACAGTGGCTCAGGGTGGAGAGTCCATTTATCTACGGCTGTATTTATTGATGGATTACATTGACATCCTTCCTTTCTTACAAGGAGCCCAAGGTAGCATACAGGTGCTCATCCTTCTCCAATAATGTCTTCACAGCAACATTGTGAGTTAGGTTAGGCTGAAAGTCTAATTCACCCAATGAGATTCATGGCTGAGTGGGGATTAGAACCTGGGTCTCCCAATCCAACACCCTAACCACTTAACTACACTGGCTCTTACCATACACTTGACACTATGAAGACCTTATGGTTTGATAAAGAATGTCAAGAATTGAGAAGACACATATGAAGAACCCATGTCTCACTTGAGCTTAAAGAACAGAACATCATGCTAAAACTCAGGCAATATTATAAAAACTTAATTGCAGCTAAAGATCTGTATTCCAGGCAAAATTCTGGGCTGACCTTGAAGTGGCAGCCACACAGTCCAATTCAGCATACTTCTGGCACTTAGTTTCTGGGAGACTCAGGGAGGTAAAATTCTCTTTTGATATACCCATTCCAGCATCAACATGGGAAAACTTCTATTGCAATTTATTCAGAGAAGATGCAGCAGAAAGGTCTTGTGGTGGGCAGCACCTTGAGGTGGGCATCAATTTACTTCACTTTTGGCCACCAGTAACCTCTCTGGAAATTAGATTGCTGAAGAATAATAAGGCCACAGGTGAGGATTTCTTACTAGGGATGTGCACAGATGCAAAAAAAATCGAATTGGAGTTAGAATCAGAACTTCAGATTTTGTAAAGTATTGTATCGTAAAAATCGGAGGTCTGTCGTATTGCTTCAAATATGATACTAATACAAAATCGGAAGTTCGGATAACTATATCGGACTGCCATTTTAGGTGTTTTCCCCACAGGCTTGCATTGGGGGAAAGAAAGCTTTCCCCCAATGCAAGTCTATGGGAAAAACACTGGGCCGGCACTCCCTCCCTCCCCCCACTCGCGCTCCTTACCTGCCGACGTCCCGCGCTGCCATCTGCTGGTTCCTTGTACTGAGAATTAGGCTTTGCGGCCTGGTTCTCAGTAGAGCGATGGCGCTCCGAGTGATGACATCACTCGTTGCGCAATCGCTCTATTGTGGAGCAGGCCACAAGGCCTGTTTATCAGTAGTACGGAAGCAGCGGGCAGCAAGCGGGCGGCAGCGAGGAGGCAGCAGGTAAGGAGCACGAGTGGGGGGAGGGAGGTCCCCACTCACTCACCACCATATTTTCCCCATAGACTTGCATTGGGGGAAAGCTTTCTTTCCCCCAATGCAAGCCTATGGTGAAAACACCTAAAATGGAGGTCTGATTCTCCAATTTTTTCTGATATTAATCGGATCGGAAAAAATTGGATCGGGAGAAATCAGAGCTCCTGCAGCCAGCATCAGAATCGGATATCGGAAGTCCGATATCCGACATATCGTAGTCAGATCGGACATCGGATCCAATACGATGCACATCCCTATTTCTTACCACCTGAACTGTTCAAAAGTGATGTAGATTGGTGGGCCCCATTACTGGCTTGGCTATTAACACATATAAACTCCACAGGTTTCAACCCAAATGGTTGGAATCTGAGTATAATTGTGCCAATATATAAGAAAGGAAATATAGAGGATCCAAATAACTGCAGACCTATAAGCCTGATCGACATCCCAGCGAAACTTTACGCCAACTATCCTTTGCACAAACTTGAGGACTGGGCAGAAGAAAACCTCATCTTTGTGGAAGAACAGGCTGGCTTCAGGAAAGATCAATCTACTATAGATAACTGTTATGTTCTGCATCATCTGATAACTATGTACTATGCAACAGGGGGCAGCTTTCTACCACTTTCATTGACAAGTGCAGCTTTTGACTCCATAAATAGGTGCTGTTATTGGGGAAAGCTGTCACAAACAAATATTGGTCTTAGACTCCTATTTTTAATAAAAGTACTTTTTTCAGATATATATCTGAAAGTTAATACGGGAACAAGCCTTGCCCTTACAGAACAGACTCTAACACACAAAAATGTATGCTGAGGCTGTATTTTAGTTCCTTTTATTTTTATTTTTATACTAATGACATTGCAGCATACTTTCCTAAGCAGGAGTATTGTGTGCCCAAAATATCAAACTGAGAGCTGAATATTCTTCTGTATGCTGATGATATGACCAAATGGTCAAGGAACACCTAATTTCTTTGACTGAATTCAAATCTCCAGGGCCTGATGAAGTGCATCCTAGAGTAATAAAGGAGCTGGCAGAAGAACTCTCAGAACCACTGTCTCTTATCTTTGCAAAATCGTGGAAGAAGATTGAAGTGCTGGACGACTGGAGGAGGGCTAATGTTGTCCCTATCTTCAAAAAGGGCAAAAAGGAAGAACCTGGGAACTAAAGACTAGTCAGTCTGACATCCATCCCAGGGAAATTTTTGGAGCAGATTATAAAGAAGTCAGCTTTAAGCACCTTGAAAACAATGCGATTACTAGAAGCCAGCATGGAGTTGTCAAAAACAAATCCTGCCAGACTGATTTGATCTCATTTTTTGATCGGTTAACCTCCCTTGTGGACTGTGGGAATGCTGTGGACATACTATATCTTGACTTCAGCAAAGCTTTTGACAAAGTACTCCATGACATTCTGATTAGCAAACTAACTAAAAGTGGGCTAAATGGAACAGCTATTAGGTGGATCCACAGTTGGTTACAGAATTGGACTCAAAGGCTCAATTCGGATGACATATTAGGCAATGGAGGGGTAAATAACGTACTGACCGTGCGTTAGGCAGGAGGAGCTTCACAGACGACATGCTGCAGCCAGCGCTGCTCAGCACCGGCAAACGCCCTGGCTGCTACGAAGTTGCGGTGGTCATTTTGGTTGCAGCCTCTCCTCCCTGTGTTCTCCAGCCATATTCCAGCAGGCACAGTGAGTTATGCCAGCTGCATAGAGCGGCCGGGGGGGTTTGGCTGCTCTAGGCAGCAGAACTCTATTCTGAAATGGAATAGTCCACGGAGAGAGGGGGGGCTGAATTCGGATGACACTTTAAATGACGGGGCTTTGGGCTAAACAACGTGCAAGCCCTTTGTTTCGCTCCGTTGTTTAAAGTGGCTGATTAACGTACTTCCAGTTGTGTGTGCGTTGTTTGTTGCCCTCCAAACGACACAATAAGCAACACAACTGACGATTGTTCCCCCCCTCCTCCGTTGCCTAATGTGTCGTCCAAATTGAGCCAAAGACTGCTTATAAACGGTAGCTTCTCAAACTAGAGGGAGGTAACGAGCAGGGTACCGCAGGGCTCAGTCCTGGGCCCAGTGCTCTTCAACATTTTTATAAATGATTTGGACGAGGAGGTGCAGGGGATACTTATCAAATTTGCAGATGATACAAAATTATGTGGGATCGCTAATACCCAGGAAGACAGAAACAAACTTCAAAGTGATCTTGATAGACTGGAGTGCTGGGCTAAAAACAATGGAATGAAATTTAATAGGGATAAATGTCAAGTTCTACACCCAGGAAAAAGAAACCAAATGCACAGTTACAAGATGGGAGATACTTGGCTCAGCAATACTACAAGCGAGAAGGATCTTGGAATTATTGTAGATCACAAGCTGAATAGGAGCCAACAGCGTGATGTGGCTGCAAAAAAGTAAATGCCTTACTAGAGATCATCTTTCGACGCTTGGCCTGAAACCCCTCGTGTTTGGATTCTACCTGTTTGGAGATTTTGGAAGCACTCTACACATGCTCACTCATTTGCTATTTAGACTCTGAATTTCTAAGGACTGTGCCATAGAAAATACTCTGAGGCTTTTCATTGATTTAGACTTGCACTTGCTCTGGATTGTGTGTGTGTGGCCTGTGAGAGAGCTTCCCTGGGGCTACGTGCAGGGGAGTTTCCTAGGCTTAAGAAGTTCTTTCCCTGTGATCTTGCTTACCATGGTCAGCTCAGTGTTTCGGCAGGCTGAAATTGACTGGTGCATGGTCTCTCTCTCTGCCAAGCTCAAAAGACGGCCCTGTGCCTTGAGCTCTTTCTTTCCCGGGGATTTTGTTTGGGCTCTGGCCACATCCATCTGAAGAACCAGCGTATGCGACGTCTGGAGAAGTTCAGATAGGATAATAGCTACACCTAACCCTACTTCCCCCTAGTGTTTGCCTGGAAAGTTTGTACCAAGAAATGTGCTTAAAGTCTTCTAACTACCCTTCAGCGTTAAGTGGTGTTATATGAAAAATGGAACCGTTAAGAATAGAGCCTAAAGCTTTCTGACCGTCCTCAACTTTAAGTGGCGTGGGTGTCAAAAAATGTAACTGTTCTGCTTTGACCGTGTGATTTCGTCAATAAAAGATGTCTCACCGACACGAGTGTCTTGTCAGTTTGCCAGTTCGTAGGAAAGCCTGAGGGAAAGGGCCAACTCACGACAAGGGGTTCTTTTGATAAAACAGCTGACCTTTTAGTTATGGAAAATATTTCAACACAAATGAAAGGGGCCTAGGGACATAGGGACATATAGGCCTTGTACGGAGTTAGATCCTTGGCCCATCTAGCCCAGTATTTTCGGTACTGTCTGGCAGCAGCTCTCCAGGGTTTCAGGCAGGACCCTTTCCTAGCTCTACCTGGGGATTGAACCTGGGAACCTGGGTAACCTTTGCTGCTCTGGGATTTCCTGATGTGGTTTATAACTGCAAATGTACAAGAAACACTGGTTATTGCTTGTTTAGGGTTTTTTTTCCTGTTAATTTTTCTAAAGCATTGCTAATACAATTTCCAAAGCAAAGGCCATTCGTTACCCCCATGTTGCAGGTTGAAAGGGGCTGTAGCCTTGAAAGAGTAGTTTGTCACTACTTTTTATCCTATCTGCAATATAAGGATAACATTGGACAGTTTGTTCTTCCCCTCTTAGTTTGTCACTAGCATACAGCAGCCCTCAGTGTGGTTCACTGTTATACCCATATTGCAGATTGGGAGGCTGTTTAGAGACAGTGTAGCTTCCACAGTGTAACTGTGGATTCCATAATGGAATCCACAGTTACTATTACAGGCTAGAGAGGGGGCTGAGGCAGATTTCGATTCCTAAATAAAAAATCCCCATACTTCTCAGGTTGCAGTAAAGATCAGCCTACTAACCTGCACCCCCAGACCTCCTTTCAGGCCAAATCCCACACTCAATTACATACATTGTCTCATGTTCCATTGACTTGCCTGCAGACTGGCTTCACTTTTTAATTTTAAAAAAAGTGCAATTAAATTCTGCATATGAAATTAGAGCAGAGGTGCCTGTGTTTGATGCTAACCTTTATTTCTTCAGCCCCATCAGCCATAGGCTTCATGCCGGGGATGCACTGCCCTACTTGTAAACAAGTATTTCCCAAACAAGTCCTAGAACATTCATATTAATTAGTATTACAGCATAAGACAATTTTAAACTTAATCAATCATCATGTTTATAATTCAAATTAATTCCTGCATTTAACCATATTTTAAGTTTCCTCTGTTTCCAACAGTTAAACAGTCCCATAATTGTAAGATGAAGACTGATTGTTGCCATAGCTCTTTAATAACATTTTGCCGTTTCACTGGCGATCCCATGGCGACACATTGGGAAATGCAACGCAGATTCATGTCCCTTTGCTTTAGAGCAGGAGGCTGCTCAGGTGCCATGCATGTCACATACCAGGTCATGTGTAATATACAAAAGGGCTTGTTGCAGCATATGGCAAAATGGAAGCAAATCTCACCGGCATTGGGTGTCCCGATGCTATTCTTAGATTACATTTTTCACAGGTGCCCATGTTGCCCTCATAGATTGATCAGGGGATAGATTTATTCTACGAATATTAAGCTCTGTTGCAAAGGCTCTTGCCTTTTGATAGAAGTAGAGAGACATCTCTCGGTCCACAAGGAAGTTATGATAGATTATTGCAAGCCTTGTGTAAATCTTCAGTTGAGCCTTTTTGTTCCTCAAGTCCATGGCGGCTGCGAGGGCCAAATTATAGTAGCCAGCAGCATCAAAAGGATCCTGAAACAGTAAAGCAAGATATGAGGCACTGAGAAACTGTACATGAATAGTTTGTAATAGTAACTAAGAATGACTGTCACAGCTTGCAGGCAGCAGCACTATAGAAAGATGAAACAAGAAACCATTTGGATTTAAACATGGAACTCTGCAGTCATTAATATTGTGGTAGAGGATATATTGTTGGAGCCTTCTATATGTTTTATTAACCTTGCCTTGAAATATTAAAAGCAAGCAGAAGAATACCATTAAGAAAGTGGGGGGGGGGGGAGAGAGAAACCACATCCAGATACTTGAAACTTTATGCATCTCCCTGGAATGGCTTCATGTGAGTATAGTGAAAAGCATTTCTTTTATACTTCATGCGTTTGCTGTGGCAATTGCTGGCTGAACACCAGTGTGCTTAGACTGCTCCGTGAAAGTATGAAACATTTCTTAAACTCAGCGTTACAAAAACATTGCCTTTTATCTTAAAATGAAAACGAACATGGCCTAAAAGCAAAGCTTATCCTCTACCACATCTCCCTCCCCCTCCCCCACCCCACTTTGGGCTTCTCTATACGAGGCTGTTTATTCCACAACTTTACCGGGGCTTCTGATTCCATATTCAGCTTCCCGCACCTTGAAACATCACTTCTCTTTTTAAAAAACTATTCTTTAAATTTGAATTTGAATACAGGAGATCTGTGGGCTTAAAGGCACAACATGGGGCATCTATACTAGGTCTCAATGGTGCCGCGAGCCCCACTATCCCGCACTTGTGCTCCTGCTGGGTAGTTCCCACGGCAAGGGGCGCAAGTACAGGGTTTGAAACTTAACACCCCATGCACCCCATGCACCCTGTTTCTCCCCCTCCCCATTTCCCCCCCAGCCAACCAACCAAGTGACTGTGTTGAAGTTGTAGGGCTGAAGGGGAGTTTTCCACCCTCATTACTAAATGTATCACTTGGAAATATACGGCCCCTGCGTGACTTCGGGAATGGAATCGGGTTGGGAATCCGCTTCAGTCACAGAACCTCAGGGGGACCTATGAAGGTCTGGCTGAGAGTCTGGAAATGAAACCCACAAACCCCATTTAAGGCACACACACATGGCTTAACACTGCAGGAGCAGCGGCAGCTAGGAGTACTTCTCTTGAAGACACCAGTCTTCACTATCTTAATGACAAAGCCCATAATTTCCTCTCAAGATAGTTCTTGTGGGGTGACAGGGATTTATTTTGGGTGGGGGGAGTGAGAGGGAGCCCTCGGCTGTGTTGGGGAGATGGGAAAGCGGCTTTTGTTGGGGCAACGGAGGAGCAGAGGAGTTTTTTTAACCTCTTTCTTTGGTCCCCTCTACAAGGATTTGCTTTTGCGTCCGGTTAGGCAATTATGCGCATAATCGCTGAAGCGCATTTACACCTAATACCTCTGCATGAGAGGCGGCGAGAGGTGGCGAAGCACATTAACGGATGACCAAAATGAGCTTTACCCATAGTTAATGCGCATAAGCGCTTGTTCACATAGTCAAAATGCGCTTTAACGGCCGGAGCAAAATAAAACTCGCGATTTAACGCACATTCGATAATGCGCATAATCGGAGAGATAACACGCCTCTACGCCCGATTTGCGCTCCGTTCTTGTAGAGGTAAAAAATTTAAAGCGCCTTGAAAGAGCTTTAAACCTCTGTTGTAGAGGCAGCCTTTAACTGCGAAGCTCCATGAGTCCCGCAGAGGTGGTCCAGCAGCCATTCAGCCCACTGGCCTGCCCCCTCCTCCCTGTCCCAGCTGATGGTGACCAATCTAGGGTCGCCATTGGCTGGGACATACCTCCGCAATAAGACCAGAGCAAGGTGACAGATGGCAAATGTGTGCTTGTGCCTTGCTCATGGGAAGAAGTCGAGGTAGAAGTCCTCAACTTTTTAAAACCGAAGTTTGCCCTGGGACAACTCCACAATGGCTGCTGCATCATATCAATGACACAGCACCACTGTGGATCCATCTGGGGCTTTTCCCCTCATCAAGACAACCCCCCATGCCTACTTTTGACCAGCAGCTCCCTCATATGTTTCAATAAACACACAAGTTCTTGAAAAGAAGTGACAAAGGAGGCTGGGGATGGAAGAGAGGCAGCAGTCACTGGGGAGATTCCCACAGAAACCTTTCAGCCAACCAATCGTGCGTGAAGAACCAGATGCCCTACAGATTTTGTTGAACACCCAACTTCCATCAGCCCAGCCAGCAATACAAATGGTCAAGGTTTGATGGGAGTTATAGTCCCAAATCATCCAGAGGACCACTGCCTCTCTACCCCATCCCGACAGTGAATGCAATAGTCTGAATCATTTCATGCAAGCGAACAAAACATTCTTAAGACAGCACCTTGGAAGCCACTGTTAATTTAGGATATAGGGAACCAACCTGCCCACTTACGTACAGCAGAATATACCTACTGTATATTCTGTTATAAGTCTGTGTCTCTTTTCTCAAGTATATTCACCAAAACCAGATGAAACTAAAATATACCCCATATTTAGATATCAATGCCATCCGAGTGACTTACCTTTAGGTCATAGAATGTAATGTCTCCAAGAAGAAGGTACACTCTTCCATAGTACAGGGCTTCCTCATCAAACGCAAGAGGCGAGGGACAGAGGGACAAGGCTTTTAAGAAGAAGTGTTCAGTAAGTTCACACTGCCCTAATCGATGGTGGATAACAGCTAGCCGATGATACGCTATTCTTTCATTTAATTGATTCCCTAATAAGGTAAGCAAAAGAATCAGCATGGAGATCTAAGAAACAAAAGACTGAAATAATACAGTATTTCTATGAAAATATATAGAGAAATAAGTCTTGATTCACACATGATAGACCTTCAATATCTCCTTAAAACACAAGGGACATATTCACACTACAGCCACATAAGCTAATAATAGGTTGACGACCCTGTTCTCTATATCATGAAGCCGCTCAGAAAGGGGTGTTTTGTAGCTTGTGTGTGTGTGTGCGTGCTTAACTCTTTCTCCACCAGCCATTTTCACCAGAAACGTTTCCCCCCCCCAACACAAACATCACTGGATTCAAAAACCACATTTGTGAAGTAAACTCACCCCCCCCCCCTTTTTGGGGGGCCTGAATGATGAAGCCCTGGATTTAGCACAAGCTCTTTTAAACTGGTCTGTTGCACATTATGATTCAGAGATGTATCAATATCTCATACACAGACATGTACTTAGACTTTTCTTTTTACATTTATAAAACCCCACCCTTTCCGTGCCTCACTACCAGTTTGGTTAAAGGTACAGGGAAACTAGGGCTGATACAAATATCCACACACACGATGGAGTTTCTCCACATTTGGGGGGTGGGATGGAGGAGGGGTGCTATGGGGGGCAAAAATCATCCCAAAGATTGGGCACAGATGTTCAGGTGCGTGGGTGAATCTAAACTTACAAAATCAAGGAGGTGCTCTGGAACTTTTAGAATAATTTCCCCCTTCTTTCTAAAGTTTAAAAGGCGAATTGTGGCCTTGCTGTGTGCACGGCAGCAGCCTGGCTGCCATACACTTTGAAATTGAAATCTCACATGCTTGAGAGCATGCCTTCTCCCTTCTCAACCTGCCTGTCACTGAGGTCATCAGATAGGATGCTCCTGGTAGGTCGGAATGGACCTATGGCCCAGTTGTGCTCCACCCAGAATAGAGCTGTGGAACTCCCTGCCTCTGGAGGTCAGGCAGGCACCAACAGTGCATTGTTTTTAGCGCCTTCTGAAGATATCTTTATTTCAACAAGCCTTCCTCGATTGACCAGCCATAGTTTTTATTGGCATTCTGTTTTTACAAAACTTTTAATATGGTGTTTTATTCTTTTTATTTTTTATTGTTCACTGCTCTGGAATCTAGTTTAGATGTGGTGTGGTATATAAATGCTGTAAATAAATACATGTCCCTGGGAAGTGTTGCTACATGATGACTTAAAATCATTCCCACAGGGCAGCCATCTTTTTTCCCCATACATGTGCCTACCTCTCCCAATATGCGTCTACCTATCCAGGCCCTGAGATCTTCCTCAGAGGCCCTTCTCTGGCTGCCCCCACCAAGTCACATGTGGCAAGTGGCTGCTGGTAAAAAACCCTTTTTAGTGAGGACACCCTAGCTCTGGACCCTCCCTCCCGCCTCCCCTAGCAAATACCACTTCCCCCACGTCTTTTAATTATGTTTTGGCCTGCAAAGTCTGTTCTAGTTCATTTTTTATTCTGTGTTTCTCAAGTTTATTTATTATTTTGCTTGTACTCCACCTTTCTAACAAAAATGGCACTTAAGGCAGCTTACAGAATCAATTAATACTGATAAAAACAATAAACAATACATTAAAATACAATAAAAACGTACCTATTTGAGGAAAAATATATTATTAAAAACAGCACCCAACCCAACAGACCCACTTACAGGTTAAAGGCTTTCTTTGCCTTCATCGTATTGTATTGTTTTAATTGAAATGTAAGATGCTCTGAAAACGTTTATTTATAGGGCTGACGAGTTCAAAATATGGCAGCCAGGTTGGTCACCGGTACACCTAGGGGTGACCATATCACACCAGCTTTAAAATCGCTCCACTGGCTGCCAATTACTTTCCAGGCGAAGTACAAAGTGTTGATCATTACCTTTAAAGCCCTACATGGTTTGGGTCCAGGTTACCTGTGGGATCGCCTTCTCCCATACAATCCGCCCTTCACACTCAGGTCATCTGGGAAGAATTTATTACATTCAGCCAAAACTAGGCTGACAACTGTTACCCAGAGGACCATTCTCTTCTGCAGCTCCCAGACTGTGGGATGGCCTACTGGGAAAGATCCGCCAACTTAACAGTCTTTCAGAATTTAAGAAAGCTATAATGACTGATCTCTTCCGGCAGGCCTACCCAGTTGAATTTTGATAGTTTTATCGGTATTTTAACAGTGTATTAGTTTTTATATGTTTTTAATTAGTTTTATTTATTTTACATCATTTGTTTTTAATGTTGTCCCCCGCTTCGATCCAGAGGGAGAGGCGGGTGAGAAATAAATAAATAAATAAATAAATTATTATTATTATTATTATTATTATTACAAATGGTAAGTACAAAATAAATGAAAATTTTGCAAAGTTGGGCGAGCACTAAATTCATAGCACAGTGTCATTTGAGGATTGCTCAGTTGGGCTCGTAGGCTTAGATTCTTTAATCCTGTTGTAGCATGGGGAAGAATATCTGCTGTGTTCCAATGAAAAGGAATGAACATCACTTTACGGGTCCTGAAAGCCTTACAAGGAAATCTCCTGGCTGGCCACACCTGCAAATTCATCATGACTGCAAGGCTTTCCGGTGTCAACTAGCATGCATGAATTGTAATCTCTGTTACAAAAACAGTACAGAACAAGAACCAGGGGCAATATAAAGAGCCAGGCTTCTCCAAGGCCATCCAGCTACCTAGCTCAAGGGGCTGTCTAAATGCTCAGAAAGCCCCAGGGTGGTGTGTGTGGTGTCACTCACCCATCCCGGGGCTTTCTGCCAAAGCTGCAGAGAGAAAAAAGTTGGGGACTTATCCCAATTTTTCCTCCAGAGTGAGGCAAGGACACGCAGATGGCATCAAGAGAGCATCTCTCCTTGCTCTGGAGTCGCAGTGGAGGCGTGGCCGAGCAGCCCCTAGTGGAAGTCGACCTGCGATTGGTCCACCAGGAAGAAGACAGGTGAGGCTCTGGGCTCCGGATGGCCGCCCAGACACCTTGCGCTCCCTCCTCGGCATCGGGATTACCCGATGCCAACCGGGGCAGGGAGGGGAGGGAAGCACAAGGTTTTTGAGGGTTTTGACACCATGAAGGCAGGCAGGCCTTACATAAGCACCTAGAGCTTGGGAGAGAAGACTGTGCACTTGCTTCCTGGAGATGAAATCTCCATGACAGCATGGCAGTTGCAGAGAAGGCCTCCGTGCTTGCTGCTCATGTTCTAATGTCATGAACTAAGAGAACACAAAGCAGAGCCCCCAAAGATGACCTCTGCAAGAAGACAGGCTCCTATGGGGGTATGGAAGTCTTTGAATAGGTCACGATGGATCAATACACAGAAATTTCAGGTGGTCTCTTCAAAATGCTTTTCAAGAATTCATGCATTGGCTGTGTTCAGGTGTCACAATAAACCAGGGTTTATAACAGGAACAAGCCTAGGAACAAGCCTAGGCAAACCTGTCCTTCCTCTCTCCCCGCTCATTCTCAGGTGCAGCCACTCAGTTGAGAGTCGTCAGGTTTAAGATACGAGAAATGAAGTGATATATATATATGCACATCTGAACCAAGTGACTTTTAGGCATCTGACAGGCAGGTTTGCATTTATTCTCTTTACCTAAATCGACACTGAGCATTAATGATGCTTGTGCATATCCTAGGCACTCCTCATATGCCTTCAGAGTCAACAGCACTCCCACCAGTTTGTTGAACAGTCGAAGCTCAGCACTGCTGTTTCTTGTCTTAATTGCGAGCGGCAGCGCCTTGTCCTAAAATGAAAGTGCAAGTGCAAAAAGACCATTTTGACAATTACTGAAAAATATGTTTTTATAAGGAAGGTCACATATCAGTATCCCACATGTTAAAGGCACTGGATTTTATTCTACGCACCCTGCAGTATCATCAAAACCAACATGACTTGCAGTGACTGGTAAAGAGTTAGAAAAAGACAAGAGCAAAATACCAACCCTGTAGAAGGGCACAGCTTTTTCCTTTTCCTGGTCTCCATTAAAAAATATGTCTCCTGAAGCTTCAAACAATTCCATTTCCAGATTAGGATCTTCAGTACAGACAGCGGCATTTTGGGCAACCTAGAAGGAGAGAGATATTCTGTAATATTGGGCAATAACAATAGCAACTCTCTCAAGTAGAAGCACTATATAATCCAGTAAATATTTTTATTCCGTTTCCCCTTTGTGACATACCATTATATTTAATGCTAAGATTTCTCACTTTTTAGAATCAGAGGTGTTGCTAGTAACCATGGCCTCTGAGATTCATCTGAACATCACACGTTATATCCATATAGATATATTCTCTGATATAACTGCAAACATTATGTCCAGCTGTTATTCAGCTGCATCTGGAGCTACCCACAATAAATTCAAGATGTTTTCCTTGTGGAATCAATAGTTAATTCAGCTGTCAGGTCTGTGCAGGTGTATTAGGGACAACATAACAGCCACAGGAAAGAATGAAGGTCAGCTGCCCAGGAACCAGCCATGGGTGGTCTCTCCACCTGTTTGCTCTTCTATGTGCCTGTTACCCTCCTTGTGAATAGACTTTGCTGCCAGAAAGTTCCTGCTTCTGAAAGAGGCCCAGGGATGGTGACTCAGTACTTTTGCCAGCAGCCCTGACTGCTTTGCCCGTTAGAGACCTGCCCCCCAATGGGTAACTCCAAAGGAAGTTGTCCCTTAAGGAGAATTGAGACTGAGAGCTCCATCACACCTACTTTTTTTTCCTGATATGCAGCCGCGATTTTGATCTCCATTTCATTAGTTCAGCAAGCGCTGGTCACTTTCACGTGCGTGCATTGTTGCGCTATTTCATCTCATGGCTTATTCGCTCTCCCACTCCACCGTGCCCCACCCCGCCCCTTCTCCTTCCCCCCCAGTTCATTAGTTCTTGTCTTTGATGGATGTTGTGATGGACGTGGCATGGCCACCTCCGTCCTGTTTTTTGGATAACCGCTTCATTATAGCTTATTGAAATTAACCAAAATGCTTACAGCTCCCTCAATTTTAAAGATAAAGAGATGAAACTTGGCATCATGATAGATCTTAAGTAGGGCTTTAGGCATGCCAAGTTTGAAGCCGATCCCTTTGTCAGTTGATCTTTAAAGGATTTTTTAAAATGTTGCTCTCTCAAACCATTCCTCCTCCCCATAGACACACCCACTCACCCACACACACCCCTCTGATTCTCCATTAATGCACCCCTGTACATTTATGGAGGGAGGTTTCATCTGTTACTTTGCTGATGCAGAGCTGTGTGGGACCATAAAATGGTTTTCTTTTCTTTTTGAGGGTGTACGTGAAGGTGCAGCACGGATGCTTGCCAAATTTTAATGAAAGCCTTTTCCTTTTATTTTCCCTTTGTACCTGAGAATTGTTCTGTGTCTTTGGTTCTGGATCCAGTGATCCAAAATAAAGTTCATTAAAGGGAAATGCCCATCAGCAAAGTAACGGATGAAACCTCCCTCCATAAATGTACAGCTGTGCATTAATGGAGAATCAGAGGGTGTGTGTGTGTGTGTCTATGGGGAGGAGGAATGGTTTGAGAGAGCAACATTTTTAAAAATCCTTTAAAAGATCAACTGACAAAGGGATCGGCTTCAAACTTGGCATGCCTAAAGCCCTACTTAAGATCTATCATGATGCCAAGTTTCATCTCTTTATCTTTAAAAGTGAGGGAGCTGTAAGCACTTTGGAACAGCGAAAGTCTGTTCAACCAACTCAGCACAAGCCATTCGTTCGACAGGATATGATGGAGAAGTAGAACCGCCCTGCCCTCCTCTTTCGTCAGCAAGTACACATCCCCCACAAACCACATGTCACGAATACAGCAATACATGGGGGGGGGGAGCGCATTAATCACGCTTGGAGGAAATAAACCAGACTCTCCCCACTCTAGGAAAACACAAAACATGGAGAAGAGGCGGGGTGACTGCTGCACAGGCACGGCGTCATGTGAGTACTGGGCTGCAAAACCACAAACCAGGTATGACAAGAGTGCGATAAAACACTGGTGTGATGGAGCCCTGAGGGTAGTCCTCTCTGGCCATTTTTCTGTCTGATGGGTGGTGGGGCAGTTCTCCCCCCCCCCTTTTGGTTTTTGGTGTATGTGTGTGCATCAGATTGTTTGGAGGCACAGGAAATTTTAACTGGAAGGCTACACTCCCTGAGTGTTCCAACTCTGCATTTTAGGAAGTGATTTTGTTTCTGCTTTAGTGGACCTTGAAGGTGTGCCTTGGAGACTGGGGAAATAGGGAGGGTTTCAGAGTGAGTATTCAGTTAATTGCTGGCAAGGGGAGATACTGTGGGAGATTCCAACATAGCCATTGCAAAGAAAGGAGGGTAGGCTGCTGGCTGTCCTTTCCTCCTTTCAGGTTGCAGTCTAACCAAGGAAGCCATGATGGCAGCAAAGGTAGACCTTCCTGCCTAAACTTTATTTTATTTTATTTATATCTCATCTTTCCACCAAAAAATGGTGCTTAAGGTGGCTAATAATAAAATCCAAATTAAAAATAAAATGTTAATTAAAACATACATAAAATCATTAAATTAAAAACACAATGAATTAAAAACACAAAAGAAACACAGTAATAGAAGAAATAAACAACACCAACGATTACACACTTCTTCCTGCTTTTTAAAAGCCATGTTTTTTAATTCTAGGGTGAACATCACTCATCCAGGATTTGATTCTGGATGAATATGCTGACCTGGGAGCTGTCTAGACGTTCTGGCAGCAGCCACCTCAAAACCATCACGGGGCTTTCCAGAGAAGCTCTGCATTTTAAAAGTTGGGGACTTACCCTTACCTTTCAAGATGGAACAAGGTGAACACAGCCCTTCTGCTGTCTAACCTTGTTCCATCTTTGCTGGAGGCGTGACCAGGCAGATGGCAACCCGATTGGTCACCATCCACCTGGACAGAGGGCAGGGGATGGGCTTGGCCGCCAGAAACCCTGTGCTTTTGCAGCGTGTTGAGATTACTCCCCCCCGATGCAGCAAAAGCAAGGGGTTGCTTATCGTGACAGCAACCCACCACCATGTAGACAGCCCCCTGGCTTGTTTCATGGAAACCTGGTGCCTTGTCTCACCTGGCTCTGTTCACCAGGTTATTTCATGGTAAGGCAGACTAGGGCTGGAGTCAGGGAGTCGAAGTGGCAGTAATCTTTTTCACAAACCAGATGCTCTATCCAGTAGTCTGCTAACTTTGAGTACATGTTGCTGCAACTGGGTGGCCAGGACAGTGTAGGCATTCTGTTTGTGTAATATCCACAACTGGACAATCTGAGGGATGGCGTTTGATCACCCCAGGCTTTTTGCACTGAGGAATTTCGATGTTCATACTGAAGTCACTCAGTCAGGAGTGATTCAGGATTTCACATCCTCCATAACAACCATGTAATGGTTCCAGTTAGTATCTGGCCCTACCCACATCTTGGGCCAAAAAGCTTTGATTGTAACATCCAGTCAAATATATGCATGTGATTGTCAAGAATGGAGTGTCACATATTGAAATTTTTTCTGTTTATTTGAAAATCTTGTCACAGATAATGGATTAATTAGATGCCTTACCAGCTGTGGAGCGTTCCAAAGACTTTAACTGGGGTACCAAATAACAATTATATGTATCCAGGTACAGATTTAATATTTATTTATTTATTTATTTATTATTATTTCTATACTATCTCTCTGAAAACAATCAAGATGGTTTACAAAAAAAACCCCAGAAGATAAAACAGTAATCAAATAAAAACATAGTAAATCACTAAAAATTACCTTTTAAACCATAATAATTTTAAAAGCCAAGTTAAAAAGATGTGTGTAACGTTCCTCCCCGGGTTCCATCCTTCCCCAGTTTCTACCTCAGAAACTGAGAACCAAACCCCTCAGGGCACTTTAGACCAACAGCCCCAAATAGTAGTCCTTCAGCACCACCTTCTGGACACAGCCTGATAAAAAGGACAGGAAACACTGCAATACAGTGCCTTCACAGCCAAGCCCACTAGGTGGACCAAAAGGAGACCATAGTCAGTGGTATCAAAAGCTGGCAAGGAGTAGTAGGGCTGCACTCCCCACCCTCCATCTAGTTCCTGGCATCGGTCATCCACCAAACTGACAAAAGCAGTTTCAGTCCCATATCCCAGATGAAAGCCCATTTGAAATGGGTCCAGATAATCAGTACCCCCCAAATGCATCAGGAGTTCCAAGGCCACCTCCCAATCACCTTGTCCAAGAATGGAATATTTGGCTTACTATCACTTCCCAAACCTGTTCGGTCAAGGAAAGGTTTCTTTAGTAAAGGTCATATTACTACCTCCTTTAAGCAAGAAGGAGCACGTCCCTCCCACAAACAGAATACCAAATCAAGCAGAATACTGAATCAAGAATGTAGCTTGCTGCTTTACCCTGAAATTTTAGGGCTTCTCTACATGAGCGATTTATTGCACACTCAGTCCTTTCCATGACACTGTCAACCTCCAGGACATCTCCTGCGCTTTTTCCTGGTAATCTCACTTTAAAATCCCAGGAGAAAATGCAGTATTTAAAATAATGGGGTTAATTCTCCCACTAGATGGTGCTCTTTCATTTAACTTTATGGACCATTGCCCAGAGGGGAAGTATTCAATCACAAATCACATGGTTACAATTGGAGCCCATAGTGAACATGGAAAGACCCGAGGAAAAAAAACCTGGTAAGAACATAAAAAGTGCCATGCTGGATCAGACCAAGGGTCCATCTAGTCCAGCACTCTGTTCACACAGTGGCCAACCAGCTGTCAAGCAGAGATCCACAAGCAGGACACGGTGCAACTGCACTCTCCCACCCGTGTTCTCCAGCAACTTGTGTACATAGGCTTACTGCCTCTAATACTAGAGGCAGCACACAGCCATCAGGACTAGTAGCCACTGATAGCCTTGCCCTCCAGGAATTTATCCAGCCCCCTTTTAAAGCTATTCAAACTGATGGCCATCATGACATCTTGTGGTAGTGAATTCCATAGTTTAACTATGCGTTGTGTGAAGTACTTCCTTTTATTTGTCCTGAATCTCCCACCAATCAGCTTCATGGGATGATCCCATTGGGTTCTAGTATTATGGGAGAAGGAGAAAAATATCTCCCTATCCACATTCTCCACACCGTGCACAATTTTGTACTCCTTTATCATGTTTCCCCTGAGCCTCCTTTTTTCCAGGCTAAACAATCCCAGAGGGTTCCCCCCCCCCCTTCATGCAGAGGCATCCTTAACTACCACCTTATCTCTGGTGTTTTTTTAAAAAAAGATTATCAGGGGAAAGTGCAGGAGACATCCTGAAGATCGACGGCTTCATATAAAGGACCTGTAAACTTCTGTGAACAGCCAATCATGAGCATGCAATAAATCATTCATGTAGAGAAGCTCTTGATGTCACAGATCCAAGTACCTGGACACCTTGCTTCACCCATTTGGAGTAGCTCCTCCAAGGGTCCTTGGAGCCTATGCAGCCCCCAGACCAGAAAAGATTCCCCAGCCCTGTTCCAGCTAGTGGTTTGAGTACAGATCCTCTGCAATCTCTTGGTGATGGGAAAAGGCTCCATTCACCAAACCTTTTACGTTAAGTTAATCCTCTTAAATCTCTTATGCTTTGTTCTCCCTGAACTTTCTTCAGTAGCTTCAGTGGATTTTTTTTCCGGAAAGGTTTACGACAAGCTATTGTTTTGGAATTGTTTTGTTAGTGAAACCTAAACAGTTTTATGTATACTAGAGGAACATTTTTTCAGTTTTGGGGGTGGGGGTTCCTGATAGAGGGCTCCTAGCACTACCCTGTTAAAACACATTCTGCACCTGTTTCAAAAAAAAATTCTCATTTTTTTTTTAGTTCAGAAAAAAGGTGGAAGGAGCAGTAAGAAAATGTGGGAGGGTCACAAGTAAAAGATCATGATTTCTGGATGAACTTACATACAAGCTGATGTGTTACACAATTATTGTCCAACATGGAAGATCATTTGTGGAAGAAATATTGCCTTGCAATGCTGTATATATTTACTTGGAAGTAAGTTTCATTGACCTCTCTGGGAGTTTAGCTTTCCATGTGCGTAGGAGCTGAGAAGAAGGGAAAATGAGTGGATTGAGGTATGAAGATGATCTGAGTGGGCAGAATAGTAAATTTAGGGGAAATTGATTTGACTGTGATTTGATATTAATTTGAGAAAATTAAGCCAGGAGAGATTGGCCAGTTTTGCAGGATCAAGGAAAGAAAACAAGCCAATGTAGTGATTATTTTACTGCCCCATGTGTGCTGGTCGTGCTCCATGTAAGTATCATATTGACCTTCACCAGGTAAGTGTGGTTTGTCATGTCACATGAAGCAGGCGAGGGTATGTGGAAGGTGGGCTTATATTCTTTTATTTTCTTACTATAATGGCTAATTTCCCCCCCCCTGATCATGGGAGCCCAGCCATCAGCAGACCAAGGGACAGAGTTATAAGTCTGTTCCTTCCTCCCTGCTGTGGGACAGCCCCTCTCAGGGGAATAGAGTGGGAAGACATCTCCCTCATGGGGCTACTGGGGTGAACCATGGCAGGGGCCATGCCTACGCATGCCCACAGAATGGCTACAGGGTGGGCACAATGTGTCCAACTCTGACAGCTGCAAACGTTTGCTTACAGCCCTTGAGGTGTCAACATAAGGGCTATTCCCACTGTGTGAGGTATGCATTTGTGTGTGGATTTATAGATGAGGCATGACAGGCCTTAAAGAAAGATAGGGACTAAAACGTAGGTACTAAAAACATTATGCAAATATAAATTTCCTTCAGATTTGCACCTGTATATATATAAATGCAAATTTAAATAAGTTAATTCCCACACACACACATTCAATTTTATGCAGATGAGTATGTTCTCAGATGACAGGCATAATAACTGGAGGTGAAACAAGTGAAGACAAACATTACTTTGAGTGGTATCTTTGAGCTATGTAATCTCCAGTTAATTAATCTCTTTCTCATTTTTATTTTTTTCCCTATTACAGTTTCCAAATCCCCAAGATATCATTACTCTTACCTGGATATAAAGATCTACTAGCTCATTTTGCCTCAATATATAATGTATCTTTCCTGCCTGGAGCCAAGCCTGTGCTTCCCTCTCTTTTTCCTGAAGATCGATGAATATTCCAAGGCTTCTCTTGGTGTATTCTAGGGCAGATCGGTATGCCCTAAAGAAAACACAGCATGTAAGAAAAAAAAACACCAGTCCTCAACTAACATGGTGTAACTTCCTTGAAAATAAAGTATTTTCTAGCTACTACATACACTCTTGTCCTTAAACTCAGTGCTGACCATTGCATTGTATCCACAGTTTGCTTTGATATTGGCTTATGGTCTAGGTAAAAAAATAAACCCAATTATTAATCGACTTGAAGTTTAAGATGGAAGGTTGGGCACCTATTTCTCTGTTGTGGAACCTTACCTACAGTTAGAACAATACACTGAAAAAATACAGCAAGACTGTATCACTGGATCTGCCTGCTAGTCATCACAAAACAGTGCAGATATAATACAAAGTGGTTCAGTTCATGCAACACTTTTCTCTATGCAGTGTGAAAACTCCACTCAACAATGGAGTTTTTAGGAGGTACTCACCACACAACATGTTCCAACTCCACCGTTATGTGAATGTGGGCTCCCATGGAGTTGAGTAAAACTCAACACGGAGTTTGATTGACAGTTCCTCCACCCAGTCCTCCCAACGGTATCCCATCAGCCATTGCTGCAAAAAACAATCCCAGCGGCTCTCCTAGAGTGGCACTTCCTCCTTTGGCTGCTCTTGCCAGGGGACTCTGTAGCCAGTGGGGAAACTCCATGGAGACCTCCAGACAACACAGAACACAATGGTTGTGTAGTAATTCTCCTCTGCACAGTGTGGATATTCAGGGTGGAGTGTTTTTCAAAAAACCTCCATCGTGGGATGGAGTTTTCCCTTCAGACAACACATTTCTTAAGGGGGGTGTAACAACTCCACCATGGAGTTCTAAAACCACCATTGAGAAATGTGTTGTCTGAACTGAGCCAGCGATTTAGTGCACTCCCACCATACCTGGTGTGCGGATTTGCAGCACGGTACTCACATGATGCCATGCCTGTCCTGCTGACACCCAGCCTCTTCTCCAGCCTTTCCTAGAATGCTAAAAGTCTGGTTTATTTTCCCTAAGCGCATTTAATATGCCTTAAGTCTCCGTGTAGTTTTAAAGGAACTGGGGGTTGAAGACATTGCATCAGGTCCTGGCAGGGAAAAGCGATCTCTCCCAGCAGCTGGCTCCAATCCTCAATATAAAACCCAAACCTTGCATCTCAGTCTCAAAAGCATTTTTTTTAAATTATACAACGCCTGAATCTCTGCAGAGCCCAGATTGTACTCCCTCGATGCCCCCAAAGAGCCAGACTAAAGGGTCATTCCATTTTTGCCCAGCAGAAAGGCAGTCTGGTTGAAGTGCTCATCTGACAGGACCTGACTGGAGGGAGAAAGAGAAGGGGAGGGGTGGAGTGGAAAAGTGAAGGAGCGAAAGAGGAGCTATTCAGGTGAAAGGGATCCTAAACTTGCAACACCTGCCTCAGAGATAAAAAAGTACGGAGGGGGAAGTTGGGTGTGATGGAGTTCTAAGTCACATTAATGAAACTTCAGTACACTACAAGAATTAAAAACACTGTAGCTCCTAACTCCATTCTAGAAGCTGAATAATGATGACCAAGCAAAGCCACAATCCCAGTGGATAACATCTTGTTTAGACTAATGCAATGTTTTGTACATAGGGGCGACTTGAAAAATGGCTTAAAAACTGCAATTGGTCAAGAACAGGAGCACAAGAATAGTAACTGTGGCTGAGCATTCGGACTACATTACACCAATGCTTTGTCAGATGAACTAGCTCACAGTCCATTATTGGGCCAAATTCAAAAGTGCTGGTTTTAACTTTTTAAAGCCGGGTTTGGGAAACTGTTTTTAGTCCAAGGGCCAAATTCCAATCTAGAAAAAGTAAGCAAAACCCCATGGGCAGCTACTAGTTGTATGTCTCTGGCTATACAAAGAAGAAAAAACAACCATCCTATTCAACTACCATCCTAATGCAACAATTTCATCCAAAGCTAATTTGGGGGCTTGTAAAACTTGCAACTCGTTTGATGCAGGCCTCAATGATTGTGGCCCAGGGGAACAAGGTTATGTTATTATCCTATAAAGACGGTAGTACCCGTGCTGGTAACTTCGAGGTTCAACTTCTGCAATGCGCTGTACATAGGGCTACCTCCGTGCCTAGTCCAGAAACTTCAACTAGTTCAAAATATGGCAGCCAGGTCAGTCACCGGTACACCTAGGGGTGACCATATTGCACCAGCTTTAAAATCATTCCACCGGCTGCCAATTACTTTCCGGGTGAAGTACAAAGTGTTGGCCATTACCTTTAAAGCGCTACATAGTTTGGGTCCAGGTTACCTGCGGGATCGCCTTCTCCCATACAATCTGCCCCGCCTCTGGGAAGAATTTACTACAGTCAGCCAAGACTAGGCTGACAACCATTACCCAGAGGACCTTCTCTTCTGCTGCTCCCAGACTGTGGAATGGCCTGCCGGGACAGATTTGCCAACTTAACAGTCTTTCAGAATTTAAGAAAGCTATAAAGATTGATCTCTTCCGGCAGGCCTACCCTGTCGAATTTTAAGAGTTTTATTGGTATTTTAACAATGTATTAGTTTTTATATGTTTTTAATCAGTTTTATGTATTTTATATCATTTGTTTTTAATGTTGTTCCCCACCACAATCCAGAGGGAGAGGCAGGTAAGAAATAAATAAATAAATAAATAAATAAATCTTATTAAGCCCTAGACTACTTGGGACCAGGATACCTAGCAGACTGCCTTCCCTTATATACACCCAGAGGACATTTCATGTCATTCCAAAACTAACGGAATGTCACCATGAAGAACCTCGATGGTGGGCCTTCTCTGTAACGGCACCCATGCCCTGGAAAACCCCTCCTTCATGCGGTTTGGGAGGTGGAAAATGTAATATCCTTTAAACACTTCCTGAAAACATCTTTTCCCTGGGCTGTAATTTATTTTGGTTTTATATGGTGTTTTTAACTTTTAAAGCTTTATATAATGACTTGCTGTATTTTATGGTTTTAATTGTGCACTGCCCAGAGAACCTTGGCTATTAGGCAGTATAAAAACACAATAAATAAATAAATAAACAAATGTCACCAGCTTCTCTAGGTGCTGCCTCTCCAGGGCTGACGAAGCTAATAGAATTGAGATAATAGTAATGAAAATGGTTAGATTCCGAGAACTAAGAGCAAATAAAATATCTTTAGTGTTGCTCCAAACATCTGTGTACAACAGCAAATGGAAGCGTATGGGCAGCACTGTTATGCATAATAGCACATGTATCCCTTTGTGGAAGAAGTTGCAGAAGCAGAAACAAATCTCTGGATTAATTTCACTATTTTTGACTCTAGTGCAAAGTGTAAAATGACTTTTCTATGAGTGGAAAGCGCTTTCTGCACTCAGAAGGGCACCTTTGGATCCAACCATTGACATAAAAGTAGCAATGTAACTAAATAGCATTCAGTTTGAAACAAATCAGCGCTCACAGTTACCATTTTGTACCTTTCTGTGCCTAAAGATAGATACAGCTGACTGATGGTTTCCAATATCTGTCCCTCCATGACTTTGTCAGACATCTTCCTAGCTAAGGAGAGTTGATACTCATTGTAGATGACACACTGAGCTTCATCTGGAAGAACTGTGCTGTAGAACTGGCATAGATACTGAACAGCCTGGAGCTGCCCTATAAAGAAGAGGGAACAAAGGCTTTAATTGAACAAACTAGTTGCAAGGGAACACACTGCTACTGTAAGGACACTGAATACTGATTTTCCATTTTCCTGAAAGCTCAGGATGATTTATTGCTACTGATGCATTATGTAGACACTAATCTAAAAATGCTGCATTTTTTATTTTGCTGATCCACAGTTTAATTATTTGATCGACATCAGCACTCAACCAATACTCTTGATTATAAAGTATTACGTATCTTTATCTATAGGCATAGGTATTCGCTACTGTGGATTTTCCTCCTGCAATTTCTTTTAATGATTTTTAGAACTGCAATGACCAGATAATTTCAGGCCAGGCCCCAAAGGAATATATTGATCGATAGGTGGATTTTCTAGCCATCCTTTACACAGAGGAATGTCTAGTGCTTCGGTCACTGGAATAGGGAGTAGAACTTGTGATAGATGGGATGGAAGCTCTATGATGTCTGCTGGTTAAAATGTAGCACAGAATATAGTCAGGGTTCCACACATGCTTGCTAGCCTAAAAGTGTGTTGCTCCACCTCTCTAAAATGAGTAGGCTTGCAGCAGAAGGGAAATGTCCTGGCACCTATGGAAATATGTTTGAGTTGAGAATAATGCTTGGCAGTGGTGAGGGAAGGAGACAGAGAAGCATGTCAGCAGGGTTAATTCTTGGCTTAATCCTCTCCTCCCCGAGCCTGCAGCTGCAAATTTTCCACCATAATGAGGACATGCTTCTATGCTTCCATGTTTACCAGGTACTCATTCTGTAGACTTGTGCAAATCATACCACTCATAGGACACAGACATAGGAAGCTGCTTTATATGAATTTTACTCATAAATGACTTTTTGCTGGATGGAAGGAGGTGAGGGAAGGAGACAGAGAAGCATGTCAGCAGGGTTAATTCTTGGCTTAATCCTCTCCTCCCCGAGCCTGCAGCTGCAAATTTTCCACCATAATGAGGACATGCTTCTATGCTTCCATGTTTACCAGGTACTCATTCTGTAGACTTGTGCAAATCATACCACTCATAGGACACAGACATAGGAAGCTGCTTTATATGAATTTTACTCATAAATGACTTTTTGCTGGATGGAAGGATGTTTGCCGGACTTGTTGCCGAGGGTACCAAGCCATCCAGAACCCCACAACACCTCTGGTTTCTGGATGGCTTGTTAACCACGGCAAGAAGCCACCCTGGCCAGGTTCACATGACGCATCAAGCTACACTGCTGAGAGTAATTACGTGAATCCCCCTAGTACATGTCAGGCACATGAGGTGAGAGAAATAAGAAGAGCCATGCTGGATCAAAACAAAGTCCATCTAATCCAGCATTCTGTTCACACAGTGGCCAACCAGCTGTTGACCAGGAACTCAAAGCAGAACACGAGTGCAGTAGCAGCCTCCCACCATGACTTATTTCTCCAGCCACAACAGTTGGGATTTTATGGGATGACAAAGGGGACATGATTTGCTCATGTTTATATCCCCTGGGGTATAAGAAAACAAGAGATATAATCAAATTGACATTTATCTGTTTGAACCGCTGCTGAGGTTTTTGGAATTTTCTCTCCCACTTTCAGAGTAGCAATGTGTCTTTTAAGCAAGGTAAGCACACAAAGGCAAAATATCATTAATCACTTCCCAAACCCGTGTAATGTGAATATTTCATCAAAGAGATCACTCATCATAGGGGGAACTCTGAGGAAACCATGCCCATGTATGTGACTTATCCAAATGACATTCCCATTTCATGGTGTGGATGAGGGGTTGATTCTGAGTATCAGGGAGACCTAATGCTATGCTTGCTACTCATAATACTTCTACTTCCCGTAGAACAGAAGTATTTGGACAGAAATATATGTGATCCAAGCAAGAGATGAAACGATTCTTTGACCTTGGGAGATGGGCATCGGTCCAGGAAAAACATGGCGGAAACCTCGTTTACTTTCCCTAAAACCCAGTTGTTGGAAATTCCTCTAACTAGATGGGTTGGATTCATGTTTCCCCTTCTCTATTTTATTATGGATATTGCTGGGTAGCATAACAGGTTAGCAGATCAAGAGTTTAGTGAATTTCTTTTGTCTTATAACATCCTCTGTTTTCAAGAAATGTGATTATTAGAAACCTCATTGCTTTTGCTGCAGGGGTTTAGTTTCTTTCTGCTTCCTGCAATGAAACACAATCAGAAAGGAAGAGTCAGGGGAGGCTTGGCTACACTAGTCTTGGTGAAACATGAAGCCAAGGCTGAGGTAACCTACCAATCAGAAAGTAATTTTATTTTATCAATATTGGTAGGATACTGGAGGAATGATTTGGGTATCTAAATTTGTTAAAATGTTTATTTCCTTCCTGATAAAAGGGGCACAGGAATGCCCTTTTAGTTAAGGTGAGTCACACACACACACACACACACACACACACACGAGCTCTGTCATTACGACCTTCAAAATTCTACTGCTTATAAAAATGACACCTGTTGAGCACCCATAATCTACCTGAAAGTTGGCACCCATAATTGACCTGAAAAGGACTATAATTGTGCAAAATTTCAAACTGATATCATACGTTGCTTCAGATTCAGCAGTTAAAAAGTGCTGAAAATTGACTCAATTGTACTTTTTACTCTAAGTTGCAGCACAGCATATAATATATTTCTTTCAAAAACTGGGGGAACCTACTGATGTACTTTATTCAGGCTTGCCAAGGAGGCATGCTTTTCATTGGTTTGATGAAATTCTGAGTAAGGCTTTAAAAGTTATCAAGGGTTTTTTTTGCCCCATGAAAGTCTACGGTAGCAAGCAACTACTAGCAAAATTATGTCAGGTGTGTTCCGTTTCACTCTGAAGCACGAATTCTGCCAATACTCCAGGGTTTTGAATTCCAGTGTTGCTGCCAGCATTCTGACAGTGGGGGGAGAGGTGGTGGAAACTGTCAATTGAGATAAGAGTGAGGCAAATTTGAAGGCTGAGGGAATCACTCTCACTGATTGACAGATCACTGAGGAAGAGAGGGAGGAAAAGGAAAAAGTTACGCTGGAATCCTGTGCAGGCTCACTTAGAAGTATGCTATTCTCGACATATAGGGACGTATCTATTCATTTGTACAAATCTCCCTAGTTAATGACTTGTTTGTGCTTTTGCTTTATTATTTTGCTTTTTGGAACATGGTAATAATACATTTCCTATTTAACAAAACAGAGAAATTCAATGATTTAAAAAACGCTGCTGGTTTAAGAGCAAAGTTGAGGCTATTTCATTTTGTCTCAAACTCCACAAAGCCAGGAAACTGGAAGCTAAAGCTGATGCCATAAGTGATGTGCCCCATGATCAGTGATGATGGGCAATGTCACATATTGTGCTTCCTTACAAGAAATAAACAGGTATGGGTGAATTCACAGGAGGATTCCTCTAGCAATACAGTAATGTTCAGATACTTCACAAAGCAGTACAGGAACAGGACAATATGGGGCATTTTTGCTGGTCCCAGGCACTTCATCCACCCCTTCTGGATTTGGGCCTAAAAGATCTAGGAAAAGTGTAGGTTCACGGAGGGTAACTTGTAAGCATGCACAATTTGTGATACTGCACATCCTCATCACCAATCAGTTTAGTGGCTATCAGCTCTAAGATCTATAGCTGTTTCCTCCCCCAGAAATTGTGTGATTGGGAAGATGAAACAAACATTTACACCCAGAGCAAGCTGGGTTTAGGAAAGGCCATAGTAAGATGGACCAGATTTTTGTTTTCCACCATTTAATTCATGCCGGTGTTTCCAAAAGGCTATTTGCTGCTTTCCTTGACTTCTCTTCAGCCTTTGATTTAATCAACAGGAATTTGATTGTGGGAATCAGACTGATATGAGATTGCTGTTACTGATTTGGGAATTGTACAGAGCCACAACAATGAGGATAAGGATTAGCACAGATGGGAGATTGTCAGAGAAAATTTGTATGACCAAAGGAGTAAAGCAAAGATGCTTGCTCATTCTCTACATTAATAATATTATAAATCAGTTAACTTTATGGTTTCTGCCAAGTGGAACAATTAACTATGCTAAATCTAAGATGCTGGTCTTTGGCAAATGTTCCCCCAGGTACAACTGAAGGTTAAGTGAGAATAAGATAGAGCAGGATTTCCTCCTTCAAATACTTGGCTGTATATTTTGGTGAGACAGGGTCTTGGAAGACTCTGCTCCAGAACATTAAAATAATAGCACAAAAGACAACTCAGGCTATTTTTCTGCTCCTGAGGTAGGTTGGTGGTCCCAGCATTGAAGGTATTCCTTGGAAAAATGATTTGTCCAATATGGTATTGAGATTTGGGGGTTAAAGCACAACAACTTGAAGGAACTGGAGATCTGTCAAAATATGTTCCTGATATATATACAGGCAGTGCTCCCAGGGACTCAGGCTCCCTTCCTCAGGATAGAGACAGGCCTGGTATCAGTAGGTCCCAGAAAGTACAGCCCTTTCATATTATAAGACAGTCCTAGAGATAAGCCCGAAGACTGCCTCCCCAAACTTTGCTTGAGAGAACAAATGCAGAAGGGTTGCTGGGCTAAATCATGTCAAGAGTTGCTAGTCTCCAAAATTCTATCACTAGATACTTTCACTATCCCAATGGCCAAAACAAGTTGAGAAATTGGATATATGGATAGTTACCAGGATTTTATCAATGGTACTGTCCGTTTAAAATGGATAATTAAAGAATTCAATGCCTACAAGCTCTCATTTTTGCTTCCCTGAGAACTTCATTTACAAAATTAAGTTTTCAAACCATGCCAACAGCATTGCTGGATGGAAGTTATAGAGCTCCATCACACCAGCGATTTGTCGCACTCTTGCCAAGCCCAGTATGTGTTTTTGCAGCGCGGTACTCACATAACAGCATCCCTGTCCTGTGCTATCTTGCCTCTTCCCCTCCATTTTTTATCTTATTTTGGAGTGGGGAAAGTCCATTCACCTCGCTCCGAGGGAAATAAAGTTGCTCCTCCCTCCCATGTATTGCTGTCTTTGCACTATATCGGACCATCCCGTTTTTTGTTGGAGGCGTGTGTGTCGAAGGGCGGTCTCACTGACAAAAGAGGAGGGCGGGGCGGTACTCCCCTCAACTGCTCAACAGTGATAAAGGAGGGAAAGAGGGGAACCAAATACCCTGCGAAGAAGGCGAGCATGCCCAGGACTCGGTCCCATTCAGCTCTATGGTTCTTACTCCTGAGTAGGCATGTCTAGGTTTCCTGTCCAGAACAATGTCAGCTTTCCCTTGCCATGCCAACATTGACCACAAACTTCTCCAAAAACTAATTGTAATACTTTCTCTTCACTTATATTGTTTAATATGATCTTAAGAGAAAGCATAGTGTGTCGTTTTACCGTAATTGCCCAGTTTCAGGCTGCTGTACTACTGTATTTGCACAGATAGACAGATAGATAGATAGATAGATAGATAGATAGATAGATAGATGATAGATAGATAGATAGATAATTTTAAAAAAATTAACTGCAGGGGGAAGGAGAACCTAGGGGGCGGGGCAGGAGATTTCATTGGCATAGTAGTGATACAGGGGGAAAGATACAAGTGCAGCAGAAATAGTGCAACAACGCAGAGACGTGGAAGTGCCCAGCAGTCAACTTGCTAAGGAAACAAAGGGGGAAACCACAGATGCAAACTGGGAGGGGGGGGGAAGTAGGTATGATGGAGCCCCTTGTCTTGAGAAGTTTTGTCTAGTAGGAGGAGGGAGGAGACACAAGGAAGTCAATGGATAATACCAACAAAGACTAAAGAGAGCAAATGAGCTTACAAAGATAAAGGAGGCAGGTAGGTAGGTAGGTAGGTAGGTAGGTAAGTAGGTAGGTAGTTAGGCAGGCAGGCAGAAAGACCAACTTTCCAATTATTTCCACCTTCAGGGAGAGATTCTCATCCCAGCACCTGGACGCTCCCTTGATGGTGCTGGGCTGCCCCTGCTTTAGAAAATCTCTGCACTTTTGCTGCTGCAGGGTGGCATCAGGTAATCCCAACGCAGCTTCCAGCAACCAATTACAGATCGCCTTTCACCCAAGAAGACCCCCAGCGCGATGCCGGAGAGAGGACAGACTGTGGAAGAGCCATAGTGTCCCCGCTCCAGCAGGAAAAGTTGAGTTAAGTCCCCAACTTTTCCAGCGTGCAGCTTTGTGGGAAAGCCCCACAGTGGCTGCAAGGTGACTACTACGTCGTATAACTGACAGTGCCACCGCACAACCACCATCGGGCTTTTAACCCATATAGACAGCCCCTAGGAAAAAAGGCCCTTAAATACAAGTTTTCCTAGTTTTGAAAGCAAAGAAATATACATACCTTCCAAATGGTTTATTTCCATTGCAACCAAAAATGCCCATTCATAACAGCATCTTCCCTTGTCTTTAAAAATTCCATTTGTGTAATAGCACCCCAGCCTGAGAAGGATGTCTATAAAATCTTTTCCGGACTCAACACTTGGCAGTTCAGAAAACATCTTTACTGCTTTAATTAAGAAATGCTCCCCAAGACATCCGGCAGCTGAATGCAGACAGAGAATCCCAAAGTTGGCACAAGCCACAGCCTGATTATGGATGATGCCCAACTCTCTTGATATGCTCAGAGCTTTACAATAGCTCTCAGCTGCTTGCTTTGTATTGTTCATCCGCCTCAAAATAATGGCAATCAAGTTATAAATGACACCTAACTGTTGCTGGCTGCTCTGTGAAGACTCTACTATGGCATTTAATATGTCCAAAGCCACAGTGTTTTGTTGATGGCAAATATATAACCAACTGAGAAAGACTAAATGGTTAACCATTTCTTCAGAGCTTGTATCTGCATTTGTGTCTACAACCTTCTCCATGTAATCAATTGCTTTTCTGTATTGTTTGTGATGGCTGTATAATAGAGAGAGATTACAGCAAACCATGCTGTACAGCTTTTGGTGTTCTTTGCTAGTCTCTAGCAAGTGGAGTAGTTGCCTGAGATAATATGCAATTTGAGAGGGATGTGTTTGCTCCACAGGTTTTAGACTATGGAGTCTGGGAGCATTTTTTAATACTAAATCGATGCTTCTGAATGACACCAGCAAAGTACATGAGCTGCAAGAAGAGGCAACCTTGACACAGCTTAGCACTAGGTGGGGCAAACACTTTTGGCTATAGAGCTGGCCTAGCTTAAAATAACAGTCAACCGACAATGAGCCATTACGCAAACCCAAGTCATTATTCAGAAGCTGTAGCCTTTCTAGGAATGGAAGTGCCTCTTCACCTTGTTTAAAGTTCAAATAGTGCTTTGCTAGCAGGAAGCATGCTCTGACTTCTGCATTCTTGCTTTGACTTAGGACTGCCCTTTTTAAGGCATACTTCAGAATCTCTGACTCCATGTCTGTGCTGCTGATGTAGTTGGGAATTCCCATGAGCAAAGAAGCAACTTTGTCAAAAAGGCAAGTAGATTTCTCCTTATTCTTCTGTTTCAGGTAAATGCCTATTAGGTTTGTATAAAGAGCAGTCATAAGATAAAGGTCACTAAAATCTCCTTGTATGGTTGCCAAAGCTTCTTCAAAATAAACTCGAGCTTGAGAAAGTTTGAACTTCCGGACACTCATTCTCCCCAGGAGAAAGCACAGCCTGGTCAAGGCCCATGGCAGGCTCGCTTGTTTTGCTGCTTCCCTTGCCAGTACAAAATAATCAACCAGTTCTTCCTCATTGGCATAACCATAAAACAAGGTGTTCAGAAAAGAAAATGAGAGATCATAGAGGTTTTTGAAGCTGGTCTGATAGCTTTTACTATTCAGAAACAACAGTAATGAATAATAGACTTCTGGTCCACAAAAGTCATCCTGGTCTATGCAGAAACGTGGCTCTTGGGACAGAGAAGGCGTCTCTCCATTTAAAGCAGAGAACTGCCCTTTCTGATCATCCATCTCTTCCCTGTGCAGCTGTAAGTTTTTCACTTCCATTAGCGTCTGCAGCACTTTGTATTTCATTGAGCTAGAGGTTTTATTGAGGAGGCTATGTGACATCTCTGAAATACAAAAGAAGAAGGACCAATACATTAAGGGTATTATGAGAGAAATGCAAATAAGGAAACCATAAGGATCAAGTTCACCTTTCTTTTAGAAAAGCAGTTTTATAGCCTTCACTGAGAACAACCTATGAAAATCATAGAATCAGAATGGGTTTGATCCAGACTCAGTCATGCTTACAGTTGAGCGAGTAATGTCAATGGAACTTATTAGCCAAGACTAACTTAAATCCCACTGATTTCAATGAGTCTATTCTAAGTATGACTACGGGCTCCATCACATTTAGGGTCATGGCACTCTTGTAGTCTGCCCTTTCCGCTTTTGGTGCTATGGACTCGCATGAAGTCATCCTTGTCCTGCACTATTCTCGCTTTTTCCCTCCGTTCTGGTGACTTATTTTGTACCTGGGAAAGTCTGTTTCACCTTGGAAGTCCACAATAAAAACCGAAATGTAAACCACTAAATTCGCATCTGTGTTTAGGAGTGTGTCGGGGGGGGGGGGTGGTGGTGGTCTTGAAGGCCATTTTCAGTGAGGAAAGAATAGTGTGTGCTTTTAATCGGCCAGGACAGTTTTACAACCTCCTTTTCATCTTTGGAGACATTAGGAGTTGGAAGGAAGGTGTCAGTGCTTGAACTCCCTCTTTTTTTTTTTTGGCTTCCTTCCTTGTTTTGCTGAACCCCTGTGCTGTTGGAATCGCAGAACTTCACCCTGGCGCCTCTCCACCTTAATCTTTCAAACCACTCTGATCCTTCCTCATACATCCATTTCTGTCGCTTCCATCACCCCTCCACATGCCTTATAAATCTTCATAGCTGTTGTCTTCTGGTTTGTGTAATTATTCTTCCTCCTATATTGTCCTATATTATCCTATATTATATTATCCTATAGGGTTGGAGAAAACATTTCCTGGTAGTGAATTTCTAGTTCCTTTTACTGCCTGAAATCTTCTTAGGCAAAGCAGTTTAATACAAAATCAAGCCCACAGGATTTTTCCAAGGAGACTGGATTTGCAAGACAAAAGGCTATCCTTTCCAGTGAATCATGACTAGTGAATTGCTAGCCCTCTCCTTGGCAACAGATTAACATCTGATAGGAGCAATCTTTAGATCTGACAGGAAGAGAACAACTTTGAAGTAAAAGAGAGCTATGGGGGGTTGCAAATTTAGTATGACTTGGATGTAAATACAGTTGAAGTCAATGGGAACCAGCCCTCTCTATTTTATGAACTGGAGATGCTCAGCTTTGCATGATCAAAGGAAAGGAAAATCGATCCTTCACAAATGCAAAGAGGTGGAAGAGCGCAATGGTGAACTTAAAGCGTAGGGAAATTTAAAAATTCTTTTAAAATCAAGGGATGAACCAATCTGATTCAAACTTGGCATGCCAAAAGCTCTCCTAGAGACCTATCACCATGCCAAGTTTCATCTCTTTATCTGTATAAACTACGCAGATGTAAGCAAAAACAGAGTTCACCGGTATAGCTGGTATAGCTACGATAGTGAAAGGGAGGAGCACTTGCAACGCTTCTGAAATGGAGATAAAAAACCCGGGGGGGAGGGGGGAATTGTCTGCATCTAACCCATTGAGATAAAAACCCCAAGTGAAAGTTCATGGTTAGAAGTCAATTCATGAACCAGGTATGAGAGGAAAACAACTTTGCCTCACATTGACCTCCCTGGGTACTCAGAGAAAACAGAAAAAAGGCTTATGTAAGTTTCACATATAAAGTTCACAAATAATATCTATTCAAATCCCCCAAAAGAACAAAAACAGAGTGGATCCAAAGCACCACCTACTCAAGGAAGTGTAAAATTGCTTTCAGAGGAAATGTAAAACTACATTATGTTGTTAATATGCATCTACCTCAGTGCAAAAGGGGAAAAAAGCAAAAACTACAAGATGAAGTTTAGACCAAATTAGATAAGACAGAACAGCTTTAGGGTACTGATTTCAACGAGGGCATGGGGTAAAGCCGTTAACTGCCTTCCCCAGAGCCATCACACCAATCCCCAGCTCTTTTCACATTTTTTAAAAATTGGAGATTGATCATAGATTTCCCACCATTTCAAATATTTGAAGCCTTTACCTTGCTCAGAAGACTGATCAAGTTGAAAATCTTCTTGTCCATCTAATAAGAAAAAAGAAGGTGTATTTTTGTCACATGTCTTAAATGTGGTAGTCAACGTTTTTGTAGAGAATGGAGCAACATAAAAAGTGCAATGTGATTGTGATACTGTTAATTCAACACAATTGTGTCAGTAAAATGATTTGGTACCTTTACTTTGTATATGCTTGACATCAACTATAATTGTAGGCTGTTCCATCCATCCATATTGCCATTCCTGAATAGAACTAGAAAAATTGCAGCCGAAGTGTTTTCTTTGCCAAAGAGGAATTAGATTGGTATGATTTTAATGCCAACCAAAATTCTCTGGTGCATTAAATATAATCTTGGATCAAGAGCAATCTTGCATATATTCTATAAAGAAGAGCCTGCTCATTCATGGGATTGACTTTATGGTTTTGGGCCAGGATATCTGGAAGATGGCCTCCTCCTTTATCAGGAAAGATCAACATGCAGCCTGCCAAGGCTCTTGCTGTGCTACCAAAAATTGCCACTGCTGTGCCACTGAAAATCACCACTGTGCCATAGTGATTCTGCTGGAAAATAAGGGATACAGGTAAACCATGCTGGGCTTCCCAGCAGAACGGGGTACCCACAGTCTGACAATTGGCAGACTGTTGGGCATGTGATTCTATTGGGAAACAAGGCGTGTGCTCTCCATGCTCATTATTTTCTGGCAGAATCAATTCCTGCAGAGAAACAGGGCACATGGGGATCGCATGCCCTGTTTTTCTATAAAATGGGGTTCCCCATAGTCCACCAAACAGCTGCCAGCAGAATTGGGCTTCTCACAGTTGTTTGGTGGGCTGTGAGAAGTCCAATTCTGCTGGCAAGCAAGGCATGTGCTCCCCATGTGCCCTGTTTCCCAGCAGAGTTGCTGGGATTCTGGCACTGCAACCACTTCCGGTGGCAGCACACCAACTGCTGTTGTTGCCCATATGAACTCTCCCATAGTTTAAGATCTGCTTCAGAGGCCTTTCTGTAGATCCTACCACCAGGAGGCTGTGTTCATGGCACCGGGTTGGCGCCACCTCCCTCTGAAACCCCGCATTTTCCCTCTCCCAGGGTGGCATCGGGTAATCCCAACATCAAGGAGGAAGCGTGGCGTTTCTGGGTGGCCATCCAGGTACCAGAGCTGCCCCTGCACCTTCCTGGTGGAAGGTGATCAATTGCCGTTCACCTTCCATCAGGCACCGCCCCTGGATTGACCCTGGAGCGACGTCAGACAGTTGAAGCACTGGACTGACGTCGCTCTGATTGAAAACGTTGAGGTAAACCCCTGACTTTTTCAATCCTCAGCTTTGCGGGAAAGCCCCACAGTGGCTGCAAAGCTGTGCCTGCGTTGTCTATACTGCCTTTATACAAACCTATGGTGCGACCACATTTAGAATAATACTGTGTACCGTTCTGGTCACCAACAACAACAACAACAACAACAACAACAATTTATTTCTTAGCCGCCTCTGCGTCTGGATCGAGGCGGGGAACAACATGATAAAATACATAAAACTGATTAAAACATGACACATATTATTAAAACTGCATAAAAAATCCTAAAACATCCTAAAAACATCCTTAACACAACACAGCAGACTTACACAGAGGATGAAGGTTTCTTTCACTGCTGTAAAATGACATTCAAGTTAGGATAGTTTAAAAGCAAGGCATACTAATGTGAAAATTAAGGAGTCAAGAAAAACTACCAGGTTGCGCAGGTACAGTTTGCATCCTCAAAGGGGACAGCTCAAAAAGATACTGCAGGTAATCTAATCTCAGGCCTAATGCAAAAAAAGCAGAAAGCACACCTAAAAAAAGACATTGTAGAACTGGAAAAAGTGCAGAAAAGGCCAACCAAAATGATCATAGGGCTGGAGCATCTCCCCTATGAGGGAAGGTTACAACAGCTGGGATTGTATAGCTTGGAAAAAAGGAGGATAAGGGGAGACATGATAGAAGTGTACAGAAATATGCACGGTATATAAAATGTGGAGAGGGAGACATTTTTCTCCCTCTCTCATAATACTAGAACCCAGTGGGGTCATCCCATGAAGCTGATTGGTGGGAGATTCAGGATGGATAAAAGGATGTACTTCTTCACAGTGCATAGTTAAACTATGGAATTCACTACCACAAGATGTGGCGATGGCTACCAATTTGGATGGCTTTAAAATGGGGATGGATATGCCAGTATCAGAGGCAGTAAGCCTATATTCACTAGTTGCTGGGGAACATGGGTGGGAGGGTGCTGTTGCACCGTGTCCTGCTTGTGGGTCCCTGGTCAACAGCTGGTTAGCCACTTGGTCTGATCCAGCATGGCTCTTCTTATGTCCTTACTGAAAATTAAACCATGGAGCTTTTCGTTTTGTTTCAGACATGTTACTTTTTTCAGATAAAAGCCACTGAGAAAGATCATAAGGTCAAGACACACTGAGCAATTCAAGACAGGTTTTATATTTAATGAGGATTGATTTTATTCATATTTGCTTATAGGAACGCAAGAAGATGCCTCATTCTGAGCCAGACCACCTAGCTCCATATTGTTCACACTGATAAGCAGCATCTCTCAAGATTTCAGACAAAAATTGAACCTGGGGCTTTTTGCATCCAAAGTATCTGCTGTACCAGTGAGGTACAGCTCTTTATCAAAGTAAGCCAGCTAGTCAGGGGACTAAAATCCAGATCCATCCACTCTCCGGATGAACTCCCTAACCCAGACTTCCCCACCTGGTGTCCTCCAGATATTTAGACTACAAGTCCCAGCATTCCTGTTCATTGGCCAGGCTGGTTTGGGCTGATGAGAGTTGAAATCTCATACATCTGGAGGGCACCAGGGGATTGTCCATATGTTTTAAAAGCCCCATGGTGGCTGCATGGTGGCACTGTGTCAGTTATACAATGCAGCAGCCACTTCACAGCCATCGCGGGGCTTTCCCACGAAGCTGCAGGTTTAAAGAATCGGGGAATTACCCCAACGCCCTTTTGTTGTCTGACCTTGCTCTGGTGTCAAGGTGGAGGCATTACTGGGCAAATGGCAACCCCTGATTGGTCGTCGGAAGCCTGGGCAGAGTGCAGGGGGCAGGCCCAGCAAACCGAATGGCTGCCAGGAAGCCTGTACTGCCATCTGTGTCGGGGTTAGCTGCTGCCATTCCGCAGCAGCAAGAGCACGCTTTTTTTTTTCAAAAGCAGTGGTAACCTGGCACCATGAAAGCAGCTTCCTTGTAGAAGAGCTGCCCTAGCAATTAAATCATACTAGGAAAACATTGAGTTGGATCCAGACTTGGTCATGCTTAAGGTAGACCAATTGAAATAAATGAGACTTAAGTTAATCATGATTGACTTTTCCAGTTGATTTCAATGGGCCTGTTCTAAGCACGATGAAATCTGGATTCAACCTCTTATCGGCTATTGCTTTTATGCTTCAGTATTAGCCAATAAATGGAGAACTTTCTTGGAATGACTCTAATTATTGAATCTTCAAGTCCATGTGTATTACACTGCATCAGGTTCAATGGGGTTGAATCAACATAACTGGGTATTTCACACTAGCAAAATCCAAGGTGAGCAAATAGTGAGGCTTGCACATATATTTCATATATAAGATCAGAGTTTGCTTACCTATTTGATACATATTGTAAATGCTATACTTTGACGTTTGTGTCAAGAGCCTCATCACATTTACTTCCAAAAGGGCTTTTTCTCTTGTAAAAACAGAATGCTCATCTTTGAAGAAAGCCAGGTATGGAGGTCTGAAGGAGGCAGACAATATAAAGGAATTAGGACATTTATGATACCTAGGAGTGCTATGAGGGCTGTTCAGATAGTAGGATGGCCATTACTGGCTTCTATTGTCACTGCAGCAACAAAGGTGGTGATTTGCCTGCATTTCACATACTGATTTAAATCAACTAGTCAGTTCTTTACTTGGAGACTGGTAGCCTATACCTCTTTCACTTGGGAATAGTTATTCCAACTGAAAAGTTATTCCATCATTCCTTCTAGGCTTCTCTCATGTAAATACACGCCGTACATCCACATTCATGGAAGCCACTTCTAATAGCACACATCTATTAATATAGTAGAAACATTTCTAATGCAACAGATGTAAATGGCTAGATGCAACTGCCTTGCTTTGCCATTACCCATAATACTTACTCAGTAACAGTGTCTTCAAAGCCATCAGGTTTGACATGACTGCTCTGTACAAAACCAACTCGGCCGGTAGGGACATGTTTTCCCACAAACCACTGCATGCATTTCATCAAGTAGCCAATAATTTCAATTCTGTCTCCTTTCTTGAAACCAATTTCCTCTGGGATAGCACTTTCATAGCTAATAGCTGCAACAGAAAATCCTGTGGCTGAATAATAAAGAAGATACAGTAATATGACAATGTGAATACATAGGCATTTGATTTAAGCAAGCAAGACAATAAGTTGTCAATGACATTAGTTTCAGTATTGCAAATTACACTCACAAGAAATGCAGGTTGCTTACCTGTAACTGTAGTTCTTCGAGTGGTCATCTGTGCAGTCACACACATGGGCTCGCGCCGGCACCGAGCCTGATTCGGGAAACTTCGATAGCTAGCTTAGGTTTTAGGCGGGAAACCCCTCCCCCCACCATCGTATCGCGCATGCTCAGGGTTCCCGCCTACCTCAGTTCTCTGAGACCGACTAGCCTCGCAACTAAGGTAATACATTACAGAAGCATACGCCTATGACACCTCTTGCATACAGAACAGCGTTGCAGAGAGGGGATGGTGGGAGGGTTGTGTGACTGCACAGATGACCACTCGAAGAACTACAGTTACAGGTAAGCAACCTGCATTTCTTCTTCGTGGTCTCTGTGCATCACACACATGGGCGATTAACCAGCAAGACTTACCGGAGGAGGGGATGCACGCTGATATTCACTGGCAGATAGAGGACAGGACTGCTCTACCAAAAGAAGCATCCCGTGCTGACCGAACATCTAGCCTGTAATGCTTTGCAAAGGTAGATGCATTCGACCAAGTAGCCGCCTTGCAGATGTCAGGGATAGTGGCCCCATGCGACAACGCCGATGACACAGCGAGACCTCTGGTAGAATGTGCTGTAAATGATGAAGGAGGCTGCTTGCCCAGAACTTGATAGGCAAGAACTATTGTGTCAACAATCCAGTGGGAAAGACGTTGAGGCGAAACTGCTTGGCCTTTCGTCTTACCTCCGTAACATACAAATAGTTTTTCCGATTTGCGGTACACGGAAGACCTATCCTTATAAAAAGCCAGCGCACGTCGAACATCTAATGTGTGCAACGTGGAACATAACGGGTCTGCGGAAGCCTTGAAAAAGGTGGGTAGAACAATGTCTTGGTTTAGATGAAATGGAGAGGATACTTTAGGGAGAAATGACGGACCAGGTCGAAGTACCACCTTATCTGGAAAAAACTGGGTATATGGTGGATCTATCATTAAGGCCGCCAGCTCAGAGGCACGCCTAGCCGAAGTAATGGCAACTAGGAAAACCGTTTTGAAAGTGAGTAGGCGATAGTCAACAGTGGCCAAAGGCTCAAACGGTTTAGATGTGAGGGCAGTCAAAACTAGCGACAAACTCCACTGCGGAACTATCGTGAGCAACTGTAGAAACAGATTATGAAGTCCTTTTAAAAAGGTCTTTGCAACTGGGTGCGTAAACACTGAAAAACCATCAACTTTCCTATGGTTTATGGAGATAGCTGATAAATACACCTTTAACGAGCTGGACTTCAGTCCTTGCGAATGCAAATAATACAAGAAATCTATAATGTCCGCAATCGGGCAGTCCACAGCGTTGAAGTTCTTGTCGGCTGCAAAGGACTGGAAACGTTTCCATTTTCGAGCGTACGACACCCGAGTGGAGGGTTTAGTAGAGGCTTCAAAGATGGAACGAAGGTTATGTGGCATGTTCATTGACCGCCAATTCGTTGGATCCTCCAGGCCGTTAGTCGTAGAGACTGGAGGTCTGGGTGAAACACCTGGCCTTTGTCCCTCGATAACAGGTGGGGGATCGTTGGAAGGTGCCACCAGTGGCGATTGGCGATTCTGCACAGAGGAGTGAACCACGGTTGTCTCGGCCACCATGGTGTCACTAAAATTGCATCCACCGGACACCTGCTGAGTCTGGCTACTATGAGGCCTATCAATGGGAAAGGCGGGAACATATACAGGAAGTCGTTGGACCAATCCCAGAGGAATACATCTCCGAGCGATGCAGGTCCAATCCCCGCTCGCGAACAATATCGCTGGCACGCATTGTTGGCTTCCGTTGCAAAGAGATCTATCGTGGGAACCCCCCACGGTGCAAAGATTTTTGACAGCACGTCCCTGGATAGTTCCCATTCGTGCAAGTTGGTGAAATGTCTGCTGAGGGTATCCGCCGTCGTGTTGTCCGTCCCCGCAATATGAAGTGCCGATAGGTGAATGTGGTGTCTGATGGCCCAGTGTAGAATGTTTAAGGTCAGACGAAGCAGTGGAGGTGAACGAGTCCCTCCCTCTTTGTTTATATACCACACAACTGTGGTGTTGTCGCAAACTATGCGCACGTGACGTCCCTGCAGGCAGGGTAAAAACGCATGCAGGGACCGTTTTACTGCTAGAAGTTCTAGAAGATTGATGTGCAACCGTGCTTCTGACCATCTTCCTTGAATTTTTAGGTCGTGTAGGTGTGCACCCCATCCCTCCAGGGAAGCATCTGTTGTCAAGACGCATGCCGGGCCGCGTTGGTGAAACGGAAGGCCTTTTGATAGATTCACCACGTTGGACCACCATTGGAGTGACCGCGCCACTGAAATCGGAATAGGGAGCATCACCCTGCGAGGATTGTGCCACGGTCGGAAACGGCGCAGTAACACTTGCTGCAAAGGCCGCATGTGGAGACGGGCCCACCTGACCACGAACACCGCTGCCGCCATGAATCCGAGTAGACGAAGTGCTGCGAACGCCGTTGTTGTAGTGGAACGGCAGAGCCGTGATGCCAAAGCTCGAATGGACTGTTCGCGGTCCAGCGGTAAGTACGCTCGTTCTATTGTGGAGTCTAGGAGGACACCTATGAACTGAATCCTCTGTGTCGGTGTTAAAACAGACTTTTCTGTGTTTATTTGCAGGCCTAGGTTCCTGAGACAAGACGTGACGAAATGAACATCGCGACGCGCCTGAGGACGAGAGCGAGAGACGATTAGCCAATCGTCTAGGTAAGGGTACAATTCGATGTTGTTGGACCTTAGATGGGTGCAAACTGCCGCCATACATTTTGTAAATACTCTTGGGGCCGTCCGGAGGCCAAAGGGAAGTACTGAAAACTGATAGGACTTGCTTCCGACCTGAAACCTGAGGTATTTGCGATGTGCAGGGTGTATTGGGATATGGAAGTACGCGTCTTTTAGATCCACTAGCGTAAACCAACTGTTTTTGTACAACAGCGGCAGTATCTGAGCTAACGTCACCATGCGGAACTTCTTCTGTTTGATATATTTGTTGAGGTTCCTGAGATCCATAATAGGACGAAGTCCTCCGTCCTTCTTTGGAACCGTGAAATATCGGGAATAAAAACCCGCTGGAGCGTGTTGAACGAGTACGCGTGAGATTGCTCTTTTTTGTAGCAGTTTTGTCGTTTCTTGAAGAACAGCTAAAGATGGTGTAGTGGATCTCACGGTGCCTAGAGGAGGGAGGACTTCGAACTCTATGCGATATCCATTTGTAATGGTTGACAGTACCCACCGATCGTGGTAATTGCGTACCAAGCCGAAAGGAACGGGCGCAACCTGTTGGTTGGGTCCAGTGGCAGGGTCACAGTGGGGCAAAAGTCAAAGGCGCTGCTTATTTTCACCCTCCTGGCGACGGGATTTGGTAAATCGAGAAGCAGGCCTACGAGATTGATAAGAGGACGAAGTCTGCTGTGCCTGGTAACGCTGTGAGCGATCGAGCTGTTGTCTGGGCTGGTAAGGTACCGGCCGGTACCAGCGGCGCTGACGGGCGGTGTGTTGTGGATGTTGTTGGTGCTGACTCGGAAGACTCATCTTCCGTGCAGTCATCTTTGCCTTATGGATTACGTCCATGGCGTTATCGGTTGTCGTATGGAACAGACCTTCACCATCAAATGGTAAATCCTCAATCCGCGACTTGGTTTCAGCAGGCAGATTTGAGGTACGGAGCCAGGCATGGCGACGCAATGCGATAGCTCCCACCATTGCCTTCGCCGTACAATCGGTTTGGTGATTCGCAGTGGCCAACTGCTGTTTTGACAGTCTATTCGCTTCCGCTTGAAAGACTCGAGCTAGTTCGCGCTGATCGTCGGGAAGGTAATCCGTCAGAGCAGCTATCTTGTTCCAAAGGAACAGCTGGTACCTGGCCATAGTAGCCTGATAGTTTGCGACCTTGAACCCCAACGAAGCTGACGAGTAAATCCGTAATGCTTCCTGTGGCTGATGTAACTCTAAGCCTAGCGATTGCGCCATTCGTTGCATTTGGTCTGAGAAAGACCCTAGTTCCAAAGACGGGGAAGCTCTATCAGATGTCCCCAAGCCATCAAGAGGAGACGGTACCGACGGGGCAGGAGAGATTATCGATGACGAGTCCGAAGCATAATCCTCCATTGAAGATGGTGATGCCCGACGTCGGTTCGGTACCGCTAATTGCCTCGATGTCGAAGCTGGGCTACGGTGCCTTGGAGAATGAACAGGGAGGTCGCGAGTAGTGGCACGGGGAAGACGCTCTCCCGTGTACTGGTCAAACATCGGGCGCGGACGCTGCTGTCGGTGCCGATGAGTCGTAGAGCGAGATCGATCCGAACGAATATCCCAGGCCTGGGAACGCGATCGAGAGCGGGATCGAGATCAGTAGGTGCGGCTCGTAGACGCTCTCGAGACCGGAGAAGTCGGCGGGACAGACCCAGGTGGGCTTGCTGGTTCGGTACCGAAGACGGCCTGACTGTCGGTGTCGACGACGATCGGATCCATCGGAAGCGTGTCGGTCAAGTCCTCCTCTTCCTGTGAAAGAAGGGAGCGCGGCGGCAGGGACTTCGCCCTAACAGTCGACGTCGAGCGTTTTGAGCCCTGCGGTACCGAGGCCGGCGGGCTTGGCGATGTTCGAGGCGGTGGCATCGAGAACAGTAGCGCCGGTAACGACGAAGCCGAGGGTGGTGTAGTCGGTGTCGGTCTCGACGTCGACGACTTCGATGTCGATTTCGACGTCGGGGGTCGTTTCCCCAGTGTCGATGTCGATGCTTTCGACTTCGACTGAGACGACGGTCGTTTCTTCATTTTAGAGGATTTGTCCTTTAGCTTTTTGGCCTTCTTAGCGGGTACGGCCCCCGATGGTTGGGAAGAGGATCCCTCTTGAGGAGGGTCCGGCAGCTCCTGCGTTGCCTCCCAAACTGGAGAGGAACGATGCGATGCTGGGTTAGAGCGCGATTGCAGTCGCTCCCCAGAGGTTGGCCTGTCCCTGTGCCGGGAAGCCAGCTCAGTGTCCAAGAGGTGGTGGCTAGGGTGGGCCTCAACAGGCTCCGAACGAGGGCGGTCCACAGCTGAAAGGGCCCTACTCCAAAGTAAGCTGCGGAGTCTGTCGGCCCTATTTCGTCTGGTCTGACGCGAGAAAGTCATGCAGTGCCTGCAGGAGTCTACGACATGACTCTCCCCGAGACATAAGAGGCATAACGAATGGCCATCAGTCAGTGTTAATTTGGCTCTACACTGAGAGCAATGTTTAAAAAGAGCTGACTGAGCCATCTTGTACGAACGATTGTCGTCGGACGAAGTCTCCCGCGAGGCTAATAGCGCAGCGGTCGAAGAAGAACTGAGGTAGGCGGGAACCCTGAGCATGCGCGATACGATAGTGGGGGGAGGAGTTTCCCACCTAAAACCTAAGCTAGCTAGCGAAGTTTCCCGAATCAGGCTCGACGCCGGCGCGAGCCCATGTGTGTGATGCACAGAGACCACGAAGAAGAATTATTAGATTTACATGCTACAAAGAGACACAACAGATGATTTACCATGGGATGGGACATGCAACATGTTTTAGTTTGATGTCACAGGTGCCATCCAATAGGTGCTTACAATAACAGCTCAGCCATTCCCTGATAAGTAGAACATGAAACAGTTGCATTTAAAGGGGTTAAGGACTCTGAGTAGTGACAAACAAGGAATTCTCACAATTCTGGATACTATTATGCACACTGTCCAATCCCAGCTGCCCTTTCCTCCTGGAAAAACAACAGTGCGTGAAAGGGATAGGCTCTCTGAAATGCCGTCTCAGTATTTTTGACAGAGAAGTTACACACACTCCCAGAAGTATGGACCAAATACAGTGCTATCCAGGTGTCAGCCTGAGCCTAGACTAGTCCATGCAGCAGGTTTATTTTCTGGACACTAGTGTGATGCAATAAACATATAAGCTCCACTTTATACCGTAAGTTTATCTATGTGTTTTTTGCTTCCATCAGAAACATAAAGCAAGATCCATTGTTTACAGTCATAAGATACAACCGCATATGTCCCAACTTGGATAGAAACTCCAACTTAAGGACTTATATCACACATTTCTTAGGCTGCCTCTACAAGAGAGGTTTAAAGATCTTTCAAGGCGCTTTAAAAAAATTACCTCTACAAGAACGGAGCGCAAATCGGGCGTAGAGGCGCATTATCTCTCCGATTATGCGCATTATCGAATGCGCATTAAACAGCGAGTTTTATTTTGCTCCGGCCGTTAAAGCGCATTTTGACTATGTGAACAAGCGCTTATGCGCATTAACTACTTGTCAAGCGCATTTTGGTCACCCGTTAATGCGCTTCACCGCCTCTCGCCACCTCTCGTGCAGAGGTATTAGGCGTAAATGTGCTTCAGCGATTATGTGCATAATCGCCTAACCAGGCGCAAAAGCGAATCCTTGTAGAGGGGACCAATACCCACCCTGCATGGAAGTGAAAAAACAGGTCAACAAGGCCAGGAATAATCTACCACAGGACAGCCCCAAAAGCGAAAGTCACAGGCCACAACTTGTGGTCACCTACAGCTCCCAGCTAAAACCACTCAATGTATCAGTGATCTACAGCCCATTCTGGACAATGTCATTTCCCTCTCACAGGTCTTGGGTGGCAGGTCTGTCCTTTCTTACAGACCTAAAATAGCAACAAACCACAAAATACAGAAATACAAACATAGGGAACAAACTACAAGAATCACAGATGTCAAGTCTGTCCCCATATCCACTCAGGCAATACTTTTACAGGACCTAATAACATCAGTCAAAACATCAAGGATTCATTCAGCTGCTCATATTCTGATGTGATATAAGCTATTGCCTTCCAACAATGCCTTTCTGCGTTCTTCACAGGGCAAACAGGCCCAGTTTGTATGCAAAAGGTAAGTGAACACAAATCTGACACCAGTGGGCAATATTCAGAACCAATGGGAGAACATTTCATCCTCCCTGGACACTCTGTAACTTCAAATGCTCATTCTAGAGCAACGGTACTTCAGATCGGCTGCATCTGCTTTCAGTTTCATTTCAGAATTGAGGAGTGTTTCCTTTTCTGCTTTTCTACATGGGGAGTGTTTCCTTTTTTGTTAAATATCCTCTAGGTAGCACTGTAGTATAGCAAAATAGCACAAATACACAAAAAGAAATCACGCTTTCTTTTGCCATCAGAAATAATTCATTTTTGAAAACAGTGAAAAGTGCAGTTTAGAAACAGAAGTGAAACTGGAGGGTCACAACCTCATCTAAAGAACCCATAAACAACCATGAATAGGGACTGATGAGAGCACAACTAATGCTTTGTGTAGAAAAGCTGTCCAAATGACAAATTATCAAGAATTTGGTCTCTTGAATCAAAGTGGTGGGTAGTATATGACAAGCTAATTTATAAGTCTATAATTAGTATCCCATTATAGGTGTTAACTAGTTTACCAACACCATTTTTATCATTAGCACCAGCAGTACCAGGATGTTTTTGTTATAATCAACATTCCTTTGTGAATGGTCGCTGTGAGGATTTCGCATACAAATTTCCTCTACAATTGTGTAAGTGTGTGTATGTGTGTTTGTCTACATAGGCCTGCCAGTTAAGGATAACAGTTCCACACTTCTTTTGAGGTGGACTCTAGTCCATGAATGTTTATGCAATAAAAACTTTGTTAGTCTTTGCAGTTTTTTGCTGCAGCAGACTAACACTGTTACACTCCTAAAAAACCAATTCACACTGAGAGCGAATACATTTATTGCCTCTCTTGAGTTAGTGATTTGCCTCCCTTGCTCTACAAAATGAAAATGAGAAAGAAAAGCTATCAGTTGGAGCTTCTTCTTTTTTAACAGTTGTGGTATATCTTGACCATATCTTGGTCTCGCCGTGCTTTATATTGCCATGGTGAAGGCTTGAAAGTTTTTGATGTGAAACCTCCAGGCTCACAGAAGTTTAGCACTCCAGAACCTGTCTTCAGGCATTTGGACTAGCAATAAAGAAGAGCAGAGGGAATGCATTTCCCTCCACATTAAGAAACTCTGGCCTACACTCACAAAGCTGACTCAGTATCACCATCACAAACAAGGCTTGGCCCTGAGTTCCCAGCAAATCCACAATGGAAAGAGCCTGGCACAGAGCAGAGAGAGAGATGATCTGAGGGAACAAGGACCTTTTATGGGAATATCCTCTCTCTTCGGAAGAGGCCATTTAAAATAACACTGATAGGCACACAACATCCATGTGCGGTAGGTTATGGAGTGACAATGGCTTTTCATGCTCAGAGCCAGCATTTTGCTGCCTGGGCAAAAGACAAGTTGGCATTATCCTCATTCCATGCATAAGAGCCAGCTTACTTCTGCACTGCAGACAGGACAGCGTCCTGTCCTCCACTACTCCAGAGAGCAGCAGGCTAGTTTAGGGGGCTACAGGGTGGGGGCTACATGGCATACACAGCGGTGTCCTCTGACACCAGGCCTCCACTCTCTGTCCCTCAGTATCTGCTGCCTAAGGAGACGGCCTCACTCGGCCTAATGAGCCAGTCCGGCCCATACTAACAGATATCCACAAGCCCCCAAAACAAAACTGCACTGTGTTCCTACCAAGTTAAACATTAGTTCATTCCTTAGCTTTGCAAACATTTGGGCAGGATACATGTCCTAGATATGGAATCCACTGAGTGGGGGGGTGGGGCACTTACATAATATTTGTGAAAACATTTCACCAACCCAATGCAGCAGAGATGAAAACTAAGCAAATAACATTATTAGGACTTCTATTTTAATCACAGTTACTTACCAATTTGATCAGAGGCTATTGTTTCTGTTTTTCTGGCAAAATCAACAGGGTCTGTGTTTGTTTTAAGAAACCACCTTGAATGGAAAAGTTAAAGGAAATTAGAAAGCCTAAAATAAATGGTATCACCAGTCTTAATGTTGCTTTGGACCGACGTTACCTCAGACTGCAGATCACCTCAGCACTACTTATAAATGATTGTGTTGCTATAATAAGTGAAACGGCTCGAATTGTGGAAGGGTATGAAAATACCAGAGCACATGAATTCCGTTTCCTGGTGATGCAAAACACCATTGTTCAGTGCATATTATAAATACAATGGAAAGGAAAGAGGGAGGAGTTGTTGCTTTTACTTTTTTTAAAGGATGATTCCCTCCCACCATCCTATTTTCTTCTTTGAAAATAAATTTAATCAAGCTGGTCACAGTCCAACACAAAGTTAGGATCTTCTAATACTCTGCACTTATATATTGCTTTTTGAGGTTTAAAAGAAGTTCACATATATTATCTCATTAATTCTTCCAAAAGGAAACTTAACTCTGTGTTCGATTGTGGCTGTCTATATGATTTATTGCACACTCGCTATGCCTGGAGATGCGGTTTTGCAGCACAGAACTCACATGACGTCGTCCCTGTCCTGCACTCATTTTGCTTCTTCCCCTCCATTTTTTGTTTCATTTTGGAACAGGCAAAGTCTGATTTTCCCCTTCTATATGAAATAAATGTGCTGCTCCCTCCCTTGTATTGCTCTCCTTGCATTCTATCATCCCGTTCTTTGTTGGGGGCAGGTGTGTCTAAGGGCGGTCTCGGTCTTGCTGACAAAATAGGAGGGAGGGCAGTTCTCTGCTCAACTGTGAAGGGGGAGAGAGAGAGGTCCCATTTAACTATATGGTCTTATATGACCAGGGGTACATTTTCACTTTAAAAGAAATGCGGAAAATGCACTGGGACAGGGGTGGTGATGGTTTACAGTGCAACAATACTTCATTGAAATGAGGATAGGTTGACTTTCCCTAATCCCTTAATCCCTTAAATACACCACTGCACTATTCCATCATTACACTATTTCAGCCTATTTCCATTGCATTTGTGCAGAAATAATAATAATAAAAAAACACGGGAAAATAAAAATTAGGGTGGGTAGGGAACCCATATGCAAAGGGTTGACTTTCCCTAATCCCTTAATCCCTTCAATACACAAACGGAAACAGGTGGAATATCGCATTGGTGGACTTTCAGGGAAATGCTTTAAGGAGGGGAATTTTTAAAATCCTAATCAATTAAGGGATGAGCCGATCTGATTCAAACTTGGGAGGGATAAAGCCCTCCGTAAAACCTATCATCGTGCTACATTTCATCTCTTTTTCTTTAAAAATTACACAGATGTAAGCATTTTTGTACATCCTAATAGGAGCTCCAATGAGCGAGGGGGGAAGGCTGACACGTCCATCACAATGTCCATCAAGGACAAGAACCAATCAGCTGGAGGGGGAAGGAGAAGGGGCGGGGTGGGGTGGGGCAAGCGCAATAGCAGCGGGAGAGCAAAAAGAGAGTTCACCGGTATAGCTACGATCGTGAAAGGGAGGGGCGCTTGCAGCGCTTCTGAAATGGAGGTAAAAAATGTGAAGGCAAACCAGCGGGGCAGGGGGAATAGGTGTGATGGAGCCCAGAATCTCACTGTTGTTGCTAAATTTAGGCTTGCAAGAAAGCTGTTAAAATATTCATTGTGAAATGTAACACAGTGCTTGCATAATAACAACATGATTATAAACTTAAGTGCCACACTGTGAGCTCCATCAGATGGGGTGAGGAAAATCACACTTGTCTACCGTCACTTCTCTGCCCCCACTTTTGTTGCTCGATACTTCCTCATGGACCATGCAGTGCATATGGACCATTCAGGGGCTGTCTTCATTGCGCCGCTTCTCCTGCACACAGCAGGAGATAGTGGCAACTTCCGTCTTTAAAAATAATACGGACTTACTGGGGGCTTTTTTAGACACGCGAAGAAGGCTAGAAGGGATGGGAGGCGTGCAGGAGGCAGATGACATTATGAAAGGGACCCGCAAAAATCCGTGAGTGCCTAATAATGAGTGTGCAATAAAATGCTGTGCATTTGCTTTATTTTTTCCTAGGTGTAGAACTTGGCATTTATCCCTATTAACTTTCATTCTGTTGTTTGCAGTCCAACTCTCCAGCCCATGAAAATAATTTTGAAGTTTGTTTCTGTCTTCGAGGGTATTAGCTATCCCACCCAATTTTGTGTCGTCTGCAAATTTGATAAGCATTCCCTCCACCTTCTCATCCAAATTATTAATAAAAATGTTGAAGAGCGCTCAGCCCAGGACTGAGCCCAGCAGTACCCCGCTCGTTACCTCCCCCCAGTGTGAAAAGGTACCATTGGTAAGCACTCTTTGAGTCCGATTCTGTAGCCAACTGTGGATCCACCTAATAGTTGTTCCATCTAGCCCAATTTTAGCTAGTTTGTGAATCAGAACGTCATGGGGCACTTTGTCAAAAGCTTTGCTGAAGTCAAGATATAGTATGTCCACAGCATTCTCACAGCCCACAAGGGAGGTTACCCGATCAAAAAATGAGATCAGATTTGTCTGACAAGATTTGTTCTTGACAAATCCATGCTGGCTTCTAGTAATCACTGCATTGTTTTCAAGGTGTTTACAGATTGACTTCTTTATAATCTGCTCCAATTTTTCCCAGGGATGGATGTCAGATTGACTGGTCTGTAGTTCCCAGGTTCCTCCTTTTTGCCTTTTTTGAAGATAGGGACAACATTAGTCCTCCTCCAGTCGTCCGGCACTTCACCCGTCTTCCTTGATTTTGAAAAGACAATAGACAGTGGTTCTGAGAGTTCTTCTGCCAGCTCCTTTATTACTCTAGGATGCAGTTCATTAGGCCCTGGAGATTTGAACTCGTTCAAAGAAATTAGGTGTTCCTTGACCATTTGTTTATCAATTTCAAACTGCAATCCTGCCCCTTTAGCTTGTACTTCACTTTTTCCAGGGGGTGGGGGGGCATAGACCTGCTTATGGGAGAAAACTGAGCCAAAGTAGGAATTGAGCACTTCGGCCTTTTCTTTGTCATCTGTTACCAATTTGCCATCCCCATGAAGCAGTTGAACCACCATTTCTTTCCTTTGTCTTTTACTATTCACGTATCTGAGGAAAGCCTTTTTATTGCTTATAGCATCCCTCCCTAGCCTCAGCTTCTTCTCAGCTTTAGCCTTCCTGATACCATTCCGGCACTTCTGTGCTACTTGTTTGTATTCTTCTTTTGTGGCCAGGCCTTCCTTCCACTTCCTATATGTATCCTTTTTTTTATTTTCAGGTCACCTCTAAGTTTTTTGTGGAGCCACTTTGGTTTCTTTTGTTGTCTTCTATCTTTTTTCCTCGTTGGAATTGTTTGTAATTGGGTCTTTTAAATTTCCTTTTTTAAAAACTTCCACCCATGTTGGACTCCTTTTCTCATTTGGGTCACTTGCCATGGGACCTTAATTATTATAGTTCTGAGTTTATTAAAATCGGCTTTCCTGAAATCCAGAGTATGCATTTTGCTACACTCAACTTTTGCTTCCTTTAAAATGTGCCTGCAAGCCAAATCTCCTTCCATCATTCTCAGTGACCACATGCCTCTTCACGCAGACTGATAGGACGTGGCTACCACAAACAAATGTGGTATTCCTTCATACATTCATTGGACACTTGGTCGGGGAGCCTTCTGGACACTTCTGTTGTTACATACCGTTCTTTATAGTTTTCATACACTTCCTTTTGATGGCTGAAAAATCAGCTGTCTTTCTTTACAGAAAATAATTGTAGTTTTTGCTTCAGTTGAATGTAGCATACATTCATAGGGATAGAGCATATTCTTCTTTTAAATTTGACAAAAATCACCCTCGCTTTCAGTAAACATCAAAACATTTGAATATTACTCCTTCCCCCATCTGGTATAAAATTTGAAGCGATATGTCCTGTATTATATAAAAAAGTCATTCATATGTTGTGAAAAATATATTTGTGCACAAATGCACACATACACGTTGACACAAACACAAAACTGAAAATCAAGTTCAGGTACCTACTGATGAAAAGCAACCAGGGGCTCTGTAGTGCCTTTCACTAGGTCATCCCACCCCGTTGCTCCTGGGCCTCTCGCAGTAGCAGCCCACTTCAGCTGGTGAATTCTGACTGCTCCTCTCTCCTCTGCAGCTCTTTTTTCACTTACAATGTTTTCAGGATGAAATACAAAGAAGGTGCCTTAAGGAAAAAGCTACATATAAAACAGGTCTAATATTTTGCACACTTTTGAAGATAAACCATATAAAATACTGTGATTCACACCACCTCCCTATGACTTAGGAGGCCCTCCAATAGTAATAAATAACTACTTATACTAATTTTATAGGCATCTTTGCTTTGAGTCCCAGCCAAAGTCAGTCAATACATGTTGTGATTTATTAAATTTACTCTGTTGTTCCTTCTACCCTAATTAATACACTTCACTTAAAATTCCATGGAATATATTGCATAAGAAAATGCTAAAGTTGTGATAACATTTCTTCTTATATATGATTATTCCTCCAGCTAGAATAAAGCTTTTAAAAATTATCTAACCATTTCCCTAAAAATCAATATACCCCAGTTCATTATTCAAATTACATATAGGGTCCTAAATAACCAATGCTAATGGAGAAACATTAAGTGAAAGGCTGAATTTTACTGATACCTTTAAATTGGGCCAGTCAGCCCTATCAAATACTTTACTAACATTCATAAAAAGTTGTATTCTTCCTTAACATAGCTTTATTAATTATGTTAAATTTCAGTCGGGTTTCAGGCCTGGTTTTGGTATGGAAACAGCCTCGGTCGCCCTGTATGATGACCTATGTCGGGAGAAAGACAGGGGGAGTGTGACTCTGTTGATTCTCCTTGATCTCTCAGCGGCTTTCGATACCATCGACCATGGTATCCTTCTGGGACGACTGGATGAGTTGGGAGTGGGAGGCACTGCATTGCAGTGAGTCCGCTCCTACTTGGCGGGTCAGCTCCAGAAGGTGGTGCTTGGGGAACATTGCTCGGCCCCGTGGATTCTCCAGTATGGGTTTCCACAGGAGTCAGTCTTGTCCCCCATGCTGTTCAACATCTACATGAAACCATTGAGTGCAGTCATCCGGAGTTTTGGAGTGCATTGTCATCAGTACACTGATGACACGCAGCTCTATTTCTCCTTTTCATCTTCATCAGGTGAGGCTGTGGATGTGCTGAACCAGTGCCTGGCTGCGACAATGGACTGGATGAGGGCTAATAAACTGAAACTCAATCCAGACAAGACTGAGATGCTGTTAGTGGGTGGTTCCGCTGACCGGATGGAGGGTGTTCAACCTGTTCTGGATGGGGTTGCACTCCCCTTGAAGGAGCGGGTTTGTAACTTGGGGGTTCTCCTAGAACCATCTCTGTCACTTGAGGCGCAGGTGGCCTCAGTGGCACAGAGTGCCTTCTACCAACTTTGGTTGGTGGCCCAGCTACATCCCTATCTGGACAGGGATAACCTGGCTTCAGTTGTCCATGCTCTGGTAACCTCCAAGTTAGATTACTGCAATGCACTCTACGTGGGGCTGCCTTTGAAGATGGTACGGAAGCTGCAGCTTGTGCAAAATGCAGCGGCCAGATTGATAACCGGAACCAGTAGGTTTGAGCATATAAGTCCTACTCTGGCCCGCTTGCATTGGCTGCCTGTATGTTTCCGAGCCCGATTCAAGGTGCTGGTTTTAACCTATAAAGCCTTACATGGCTTGGGACCATGATACCTGATGGAACGCCTTTCCCGACATGAACCTACCTGAACACTATGTTCAACATCTAAGGCCCTCCTCCGAGTGCCTACTCTGAGGGAAGCTCGGAGGTCGGCAACAAGAGAGAGGGCCTTCTCTGTGGTGCCCCCCAATTGTGGAACAATCTCCCTGACGAGGCCCGCCTGGCGCCAACATTGTTATCTTTTTGGCGCCAGGTCAAGACTTTCCTCTTCTCTCGGGCATTTGGCAATATCTGAGGAGCCTGGGTTTGTTTTTGTTTTTTGTAGCTTTTTGGGGTGTTGTAGTGGTTTTAAATGTACAGATTGTGTGTATGCTGTATGTTTTTGCTGTTTTAATTTTTGTATATTGTTTTTAATTGTTTTTATCCTATGTAAACCACCCAGAGAGCTTTGGCTATGGGGCGGTATACAAATGTAATAAATAAATAAATAAATAAATAAATAAATCGTCCTCCTAACATTGTCACACTGTTAGATCACAGCTTGGATCTGAGGAGAGTAAAGAGGTTCATGGCAGGGGGCTTTGTCACCCACTGCTCTCCTTTGCCCCCTCCCCCCAGGCAGCTTTTCTGAAAGGTTAGAGGACCTTCCTGAAGAGCAATGGGATGGGGGTGTGGGGAGCTGCAGAGAGAAATGGCTCAAAATGACTTTACTGAATCACAAAGAGCCAGAAATTGGACACGATGCACCAAGTCCTGTCTATAGTTGAGTAACAGTTGAAAAAATGAGATGAGGATGGAAGGCAGAGGGGTAATTGACTAACTTATAATAAGTAGTGTCCCATTACGGCTGGGATGGGCTTTTTTGGCCCTCCCTGCCCTATCTAAGGAAAGAAAAAGGACACGGCTTCCCCGGTTTCCCACTCTCCAGAACTACTGGCCAGTAACCTAAGCCTTCTAGAGTTGAATGCAGATCAGCAGAGTTGGACCTGACAAAGTTTCTCCTCTCCCCCATTTCAGATACTCCCCACTGTTACCGCCCACAAGAGGCGTTGCTAGAACATGGAACAGAAGAAACTCCTTTTAGTGAATTGCAGGTCCCACTCGTAATGCAGACTATTCCACACAATTTGTTCCAAAAGATCCTCAGTTCAATTCAGTGAATATGCAATATCTCCTGACAATAACGATTACAAAACCTGCTACCTTCATGGATTAAGAGTCCTTTGTATATCATGTCAAGACGTTCTTCATCTAGCTGGACGTCAATTCCAATTGCTTCTTCTGGTGGAGAGAGCCATAAATAGTCTTCTAGCAACAGATTCTCCATACAATGATTTAAAAAACCTGTCAAAGACATTTTCCAACATGAACCTGTTATTTAATACAACTTACTCTTTCAAAAGAAAGGGGCAGTAACAACAGAAAGTGGAAGGATATCTTATTCACATTTCTCTGAACTCTATACATGATGAAAGTCCCGGGGTGGCTGTGTGGTGGCCCAACGTCAATTACATGATGCAGAAGCTACCACCCACCCACCTTGGGGCTTCCCTCTGAAGCTCCAAAACAAAAAAGTTGAGGACTTACCCCAACTTTTTTGTCCAGAGCGCAGCAGGCGCATCACTGTCTGTTGCTCACTCCAGGGTCATGGCAGAGGCATGGCCGGGAGAATGGCGATCCTTGATTGGTCGCTGTCTGCCTGGGCAGGGGGGAGGAGTGGGCCAGCAGGCTTGTGAGCTGAATGGCTGCCAGAACACCCCTGCGCTGCCTCTGGAGTGGGGAGAAGAGTCTCCCTTTTGGAAAGTTCTGGATAAGCCAGGGAGGGAGAGGCAACAGCAGTGTCCCCCCTCCATGATGATCCATATAAACCCTGCGCTCGTTCCTGCACATGGGGATAACATGGCACAATCCTGCAGGAGTGAAACCACGGGGTTTTAAGGGTTATTTAAATTCACAAAAGAAAAAGAGGGGCAGAACTGTATCCTATGGAAAGAAACTTTCTGCATCTTGTTATATCATACTGAAATGTTACAGAATTGGGGAAATTCTTATTTTGAATTCTGGTTACTTTATTCCTTTTAAATGCCATTGATTTTAATCTCAATACATGTGAACTCTACTGTTGAAACCAATTAGATCTGTGTAACTAATTTCGGTCAAATTATATCCTAAATGTTTTCTCAAACTGGAACTCCTTTGAACTCAAGAGGAAGTTCAGATGGCAGCCTGTTTCAAGCACACTTCACTCAAACTGGCATTGAAATATAGTGCACACAATGATACCCCCATAACTGTTTCTATAGGATTACATTGCATTACAGACATATGCATCAGCATAATTCTAACACCAATATTAATGGACAGGTGTATCTTACTCTGCTCTGAAAATAATTCAGGGTAATGCATTATTTTGTTGAGTCTTTACTAGAGAGTTCCTGGGAACTATTACAGAAGAGCCTCAGATCCTGGGTACTACTGTACATGCTCACCACCACGGGATCCAAGGATGGCAGCAACCATGGGAAAACCAGTTCGTAATGGTTCCTAGCATCCCTGAAACTTATAGCAATCATGTGCAGCAGCATCCAGGGACTCAGGACACCATTGGAGTTATAGTTCCCACAGTTCCCAGTAGCAGGAGCCAACCCTATTCCTCGGAACTACAGTGGGCTGCAAGAAAAACTACTTTGGATCACGTCCAGGCCTTGGAGGAGATCTGGATCCAATCTAAAATGGCTACAAGAGGTGGACTCCAAATATCAGATGCATGAAGCTTCCATTTTGGATTTTGTTCAATCATTAACCAAAGCATCACTATATATAACATTTAAAATCAATTATTTAAACTTAACTTATATTTGTAAACCATCTCTCTATTCAGTTATCAATAACCACCAAAATACTGAACTTTCTTATAGGCAGAAGTGCTTTACCAAGGGAATAATAAGTTACAAACTTCCAGATTTCTTCAAAGGTCCAAAATGTTACCACTATTAGCTGGTCTTCACTGTGAATGGACAGTAGTCTAGCAGACAGCTCCTATGGAAGTCAAGACACATTCATGTGATAGTTTTATGGAAGAAACCATAGAATAGTAGAGTTGGAAAGGGCCTATAAGATTCAATGCGGGAATCCACCTTAAAGCATCCCTGACAGATGGTTGTCCAGCTGCCTCTTGAATGCCTCTAATGTGGGAGAGCCCAAAACCTCCCTAGGTAATTGCTTCCATTGTCGTATTGCTCTAACAATCAGGAAGTTTTTCCTGATGTCCAGCCAGAATCTGGCTTCCTGTAACTTGAGCCCATTATTCCGTGTCTTGCACTCTGGGTTGATCAAGAAGAGATCCTGGCCCTCCTCTGTGTGACAACCTTTCAAGTACTTGAAGAGTACTCTCATGTCTCCCCTCAATCTTCTCTTCTCCAGGCTAAACATGCCCAGTTCTTTCAATCTCTCCTCATAGGGCTTTGTTTCCAGACTCCTGATTATCCTCGTTGCCTTCAATGATCACACTCCAGATTGTCTGCATCCTTCTTGAAGTGTGGTGCCCAGAACTGGACGCAATACTCAAGATGGGCCTAACCAGTGCCGAATAGAGGGGAACCAGTACCGTGCGCAATTTGGAAGCTATACTTCTATTAATGCAGCCCAAAATAGCATTTGCTTTTTTTTTTGCAGGCACATCACACTGTTGGCTCATATTCAGCTTGTAATCTACAACAATTCCAACATCCTTCTAGTTTGTAGTATGGCTGAGTCAAGTATCCCCCATCTTGTAACTGTGCATTTAGTTTATTTTTCCTAGGTGTAGAACTTGGGATTTATCTCTATTAAATCTCATTCTGAAAGCTACATTTGTGTTTAAAGAGAAAGGTACATCGTGGAAGGAATTAACAATTTCCCCTAAGAATAACTGGGCTCAACAACAGCCTCTATGTATACAGATACTGATGAAAACAACAACTGTCTTCTGTTATGACAGACCTCATCCTTGATACAAAAGACAAACCTGTTCTACACAATATCTTCATATTAAAATCACTGAAATAAAGAACAAGTGAGACATTCAATGTATCTGAAATTAACTTTACTCATGCCTACTTTTGTAGCTCTTGCTGTACTTTGAAGCTTTTGCTATGCTCTGTCCTAGGGCTGTGCTTCAAAATGGTGGTTCCATCATAAAATGGCAGTTCTGACATAAAATGGCTCCTGAGGCCTCAGATTTTCAAATCTGAGTCCAAGGCTTGCACAGCCCTAATGCACATTAACTTTTTAAAAAGGCAAATAATACGTGTGCCTCTGCTTCCTATAGTTAATAAGATTCACATGATGTGAATCCTATGAGGGGGAGAGTGGGAACATGCTAGTTGGCAATGCCCCCCCTCATGTTCCAGACAGTCTATCCCTGCAGCCTTCCACACATTCAGGCTGAACATCTTCAGTGGGGAGCCTAAGTGTCTCTGCATGAGGCATTTATCATGTACCCGTGATTGTTCATTCATGGAAATTCGTGGGTCCTTTCACAATGTCATGAACTTCTGATGCTTCTCATGTTGTTTCCAAGGGATAATCCACCATTTTAAAAGTCACCAAAAATGTGGTAATAAACCAAAATTGTGCAATAAAACATTGAAATCTGTTGGCAGTAACAATGAAACATATGGGAGGGAACTTGCCAAAATGGGGCGTGGGGCATGTGTATTTTGCCAATTGTTAAAAGCATGAAGACTCTAGAAGAGAAAGCCCCACTAAGGATTCTCGTCAAATGTAGAGAAACTCCATATCACATGAGAGGGAACTGTGTGAGGGAGAATTAGTAAATAGGGCTATTGGCTTCCTAATACAAGGCCAGATGGAAGATTAATGTTGCTCCATCAAAAACAACCATATTTAATAGTTGTGTGTAAATGACTTACATTAAAAACCGCCTTGGCCTTTGTGTTGTCATTCTCCAGAAGACGGAGTCGTCTTCTCAGATATCCGTGCAGCTGAGAGTCAGGAAGTCCAGTCTTACGTTTTACCATGATTATCTCCAGGGATATGTCTGAAAATAGGTATTTTATGGACTATTACTGTCAACATATGAAGCTGCCTTATACCAAGTCAGATGAGTTGTCCATCTATCCTACCTATTCTGGCAGGGCATTGGCTTCAGGCAGAAGACCATGCAAATGTCTCTTCCTATGTGAAAAGGCGTGTATGTGAATGTTTGCAACATTTAACTTTTTCATTAGAAAATGACAAGAAATACAAATTAAATATTTACTAGACACTACTTAATATGAGTAACACTGATACAAATTAGAATACTAAATGTCAAAAATAAATTGGGCACACCCATCACCTGTGGTGGACATATTTCTGTGCTAAAACCATTGCAGCAAGATGAGTAATATTAGGACCAAATATACTCGGCTGTCAATCGAAGAGTTATGTCCTTCAATGGGGTATGATTCCACAAATCATAGCCAGATGAACACAAACCCTGAAATTCTCAATAGTAATACTTCATTCAATAGAATTGCTTATGAGATACGTCTTTCCTTACAATTTTTTCCTAAAAGCAAAATAAAAGGAATACATTCTTAGCACCTGTTTGTCTCTGAGATTATGTTTTCATTCCTAGAATGTTATTGCTTCATTTGCAACATGCAACTACTGTGTGCATGTCTGTATTTGTGTCTATGGGACATACAAGCTGTAGACACAAAAGCCAAGGATGGTCAAAATTTGAAGTTGTAGCAAGGTAATAGTTGTAATGGTATCAAAGACAAAGGGGTCATCATAGGCTGAAATTATGACCTTTAATATGTACATAATTACAAAGTAAACATTTCCTGTGTTGAAAGCTTTCTTCTTTAAAGCAAATAAAATTGTTCTTATTTCTTTAAAAAAAAAACATACACATTTTGACCTCCGGAATGTCTTCACAGCGTTGGGTTGGTGCTGCCTCCCTCTCAAACCCCATGCTTTCCCTCCCCTGTGGTGGCGTCAGATAATCCTGACGCTGAGAAGTCCGGGGATTTGGGGTGGAAATCTGGGGACCAATCACAGGCCACCTTCCACCAGGCACTGCCCAGCCAAACCTCCAGTGCGACTCCGGAGCGAGGAGAGGGGCTGCCTTGATGCCATCTTGCACGTCCTCACCTCACTCCGGAGAAAGACGTCCCCAACTTTTTTCCCTTGAAGCTTTGGCAGAAAGCCCCGGGGTGGGTGTGCAACTGCAGCGGCAGTGTATAATCAATGTCATGCCACCACACACACACCCAGAGGCTTTCCGAGTGTTTAGACAGCCCCCTAGTTTTAATAACGAGGAAGCAGGATTAGAGGGCTCCCCCTCCCCTGTTGTAAGCAAGGTAAGTTTGATCCTGCTTGGAAAAGGATATAACCCAAAATACGTTTATGAACATGTGTCACAGAGGAGGAAAACAATCAGAAAAGCAGAGGAAAAATGGGGAAGGGGGGAAATAACTGGAAGATGTCTATAGGCCTCTTACCCTTCAGCTGCTGTTGCAATACAACAGACTTTGTTGGCGTGGTTACATTTGAATTGGCTGCCACATGTGCACAAGAGGAGGCTTTCTCTTCTAGTAACTCTGCGCTTTCTTCCCAAGCAGTTCTCTGTTTTGGTTCCAGAAAGCAGGAATTCTTTCCCTCTGTAACAGCATCACACTCAGAGACAGATGGGCTGAAAGGTTCTTCTCCTGTTGCCATCTTTTACAGGTGCTATAAAAAGGACTTTGCACACAAACCATATATTGCAACTCTGCTGATGTAGCATAATGGTTAACAGCTTTTCAACACTAGGCACTTATTCTGCACTCATCATCTCATGTTCCCAGTTTTTTATGAGTTCTTCAGACAATGTTGAGACTTTCCAGTATCACTTCTGTTTTTATACAGCATTTTCAGTGATACTTTTTAGAGCAAGGAAAATGCAGTATTTTTTGAAGGAAGTGAAAAAAATGTTTTTCCCAGTTATGTAATTGTGCTATTCCTAGGAGTTACGTAGCATAAAATCAGGAAAGGAAACACACTTTGTGTAATGTTCAGATTTCAATTCTGTGACGAAACCAAAATTAGATACAGTGGCTGAATTCGGACAACACGATAGTCAGTGGTGGGATAATAAACAACTTTACAGTTGTTCATCTAGGGGGTACTCCCCACACAACATGGTAATAAATAATCAACCGTGATGTGGATTAGGATCAGCACTGAGTTGACTATGGCAGCATTCAGACGACATGATAGTCAATACAACTGACGATTGTTCCCCCCCCCCCCGAGTTGCTTAATGTGTCATCCGAATTCAGCCAGTGAATTAACAACATCATGTAGAAAATCTCTGAGCTGTGAATCAGGAAGTCTCCTTTAAAACTCACATTTGTCATGAGCTCACTAGATGGCCTTAGGTAAGCCACTCCCTCTCAGCCTCAGTCCCTCCCGCTCTCCCCAAACTAGCTGCAACATGGGCAATAACAATAATGTCTTATTTTACAAGGTTTGTGTATGGATTACAATTAGATAAAGCATGTGAAGTGCTTTGAACATTTCACTGTGCTATATAAAGGTTGTTTACTACTTTTAATATTCAAAACCCTCATAGGATTGCAACTAAACAAAATTATTAACTTAGTAGGAAACAGCTTGTTTCTCTGTATTCAGCTGCGGGATTCACCAGCAGAATCATAGACCCCCTCTAGATGGATTCTGTCTGACGCCTGGTTAGCCGATTATGCGCATAATCGCTGAAGCGCTTTATCATAAATGCTTGTATGCAGGAGGTAATTGAGCACTCAACAGGTGACCTTACTGGTTGTTTCAAATGCGCTTTACAAGTAATTAATGCGGAAAATCGCTTGTTCACATAGTCAAAATGCACTTTAACGGCAGGAGCAAAATAAAACTCGCTATTTAACACGCATTCGATAATGCGAATCGGAGAGAAAACGCGCCTCTACGCCCGATTTGCGCTCCGTTCTTGTAGAGGTAAATTTTTAATGCGCCTTGAAAGAGCTTTAAATGCCTCTTGTAGAGGCAGCCCTAATCATGTCCCCATCATCGCAACTAATAGTCAAAATTGGGACTAGGACACCTTCATTGGGGGATGGTATCATGATAGACAGCTGCAATTTTGGTTCCCCAAGCGCTATGTCTCACGTGCTGCTGCACCCAGAAACCGGTTGGGACAAATCAACTCCTTCTCCCTCACCTAGGCCCTCATCTTCATGGCACCGCCAGTGCCACGCAGCACTGGAGCTCCTTCCGCCCATCTACAGTGGAAGGAGTGCCACAGCAGGCTTTCCTGCCACCGCCGCTGCCACACCTGCCCAGCAGAGTATCAGCAGCAGCTGTAAGGGCAGCTGGGAGCATCGGCCGCCCTCTTCAATTGTAAGTTTAATTTTTTTTTTTACTTTTTAAAATGGTGGGGAGGACTGCAGAGGCGCGGAGGTGGTGCAGCGAGCTTATGGCTCACTGGTCTATCCCCTTCCCTGCCCAGCCCATGGTGATCAATCAGTGGTCGCCATAGACTGTGGCAGGCCTCCCAGAAGCTCCGGAGCAAGGGCGACAGACGGCAAATGCCGTCGTCGCCTTGCTCCAAGCTAAAAAAGGCAGGGTAAATGCCCGACATTTTTAGAGCGGAGCTTTGGGTCTTTTCCCCGCAGTAGCTTCGGAGTGGCGGCAGCATCAAGTAATCCACTTGCCACCACACCGAAGCCACTGTGGAGGAAAGCGCCCGTCTAGAGGTACCCCAGCTAGCTTGATATCATACACGCGGGGTCAGTATCCTGTTCCAGGATCATTTACTGGATTACAGACCTGACATTAGGCAGTAGCAATTTGAGGACTGAGGAACTGCTACGATGGCAAGCAGGAAAGCATTGGTGGTGGTGGTGGGATTCAGGACAGCACTCAAAGTTCTGATCTCCGCTTCTCTGCTCCCAAGACAAATCTCCCCCTGCAAACCACACACAGAATGGGAGCACCCCCTCCCCTCCCCTCCAAAACCACTAGATGCCATGGTTGCCCCCCTATAGCCAGCACATCACCTCCTACTACTATTCACAAAGAATTTTTGCAGCTGTAAAACCAGAGACCATTAAAATGTAAGCACTTCATAAAACAGTTAACTTATCAGGTGAAAAGGAGTAGGGATAAGTTCTTTGAGGAACCAAATCACGAAGTTCAATTCCCACTTACCATCTGCCTGAAACCTCCCCCATCCATCCCATATCTAACATCTACCAGAGCTACAAAGTTATTTAACTACTGTCCCATTCTCACCAAGACTCACAGGGCAAGGAGGGGATGGCCCTCACCCTCATAGTTCCCTGAAGGAGCAACTTGCTGCTGATATGCAAAGCATTTGTAGGGGAGCAGTGGAGCATGGGAGAGGGGCCGTTTCATTCTTCCCCACCAGCCATTCCCTCCTGCAAGTCCTCACCTAGCCACTTTCCCCTAATTGACCTACAAACCAAATGTCAAAACATTAGTTGGGGGGAAAATGGCATGGAAAGGTGGCCACCAATTTAGAAAGTGTTAAAAGATTAGCCAAATTCACGAAGGATAAGACTCAGTGGCTACTAGTCATGATGGCTATATATTACTTCTAAAGTGTCATCAGGTGGGGGGATCACGGTTCCCTACTGCTGCTTCTCTGCCCCCACTCCTGTCCCACAATACTTCCTCATTCTACCCAAAGAAGAAAGAGGAAGTAAACAAAGACCACGTGGCCCATTCAGGAGCTATTTTTATCACACCACTTTTCCTGCACACAGCAGGAAATGGCAGCACATTCCGTTTTTTAAAAAAGTCAAATTACAAGGGGCCCATTTTGTGACAGAAAACAGGCAAGAAGGAGCAGAAGGCACGTGGGAGGCAGACAACGTTGTCTAAAGGATGTGTGAACATCCGTAAGTGGGCAGAAGCGAGTGTGTGATAAAACGCTTGTCTGATGACGCCCCTAGTACCACAGGCAGGATGGCTTTGCATGTCAGTTGCTGGGAAACATGGGCGAGGAGGTGATGGTGCCCTGTCCTGCTTGAGGGCTTGCCATGCGCACGTGGTTGGCCACTGTGTGACTAGAATGCTGGATTAGGTGGAACCTTTTGGTCTTACCCAGCATAGCTCTTCCTAAGTTCTTATGAAGGAGTAATAGAGAAAAAACATCAAATGGCTAAGTACCTTTTCCTTCCCACCATTTCTCCTTTCCAAAACAACCTCCTGCCATCTCTTTGCACATCACCTTCAGACATCATTTGGGAAGCTCATATTCACTGTCTAATATGTAATTCAACCCATCCTGATAACCCTACACCAGCTCTAATTTTGACAGAGAATGACAAGAGGATTCAGGACTTACTAAAAGTTCCTTAGATTTAATATTCCATGAATGGGGGCAGTGAGGAGAGGGGACTCCTAAGCAAGTTTCTATAGTATAGTGCAAAGTTTCAGTTTTACTCCAACACCACAGCTATTTCCCTACAGAATAATTCCCTTATTTTCTCTCTTTTCATGCATTCAGTCATGCTGCAAAAGGCTTCTTAGTTGCCCTGTATGTGTAATAACAATGAGCCACATTGATAAAGCAAACTGCAGAAACAAAAGTGTGGAAGCGTACCTACCTTTCTCAGCCTTGCTAGTTCTCAATTTTCACTCCAGCAATATAAAGCACATTTTGCTGCTCTTGTGTCATATGACTTCTGATACATCTCTTCCTGTTTGAGTTCCCAGACCCCACCAATTTCTTTTCCTGTTGGCTCACAACTAATCTGGACATTTTAGCTAACACAGCAAGTTGACCATTAACAGGCACTGTTAATCTTAGAGCCTCTTTTTAAAATGAGTCTTTTTGCTATCAGTCTGTTGAAATCCCTGAACTTCATTTTATCCTCCTTGTTGCTTGTAATTCCAACAACCACAACATTATAAAGGGCTTGACTGGTGTTTAGCTTTTGCCTCATGGTACAGGGCTTAATTCCAGCAAAACAACTGCTAGAGCTCAACCTGTCCCAGGAAATGCCAGCTGTTGATCTCAAAGCCCTTCCCCCAACCTCTGGTATGTGGGGACTCTGGACTTACCCACTGGTGAGATCACAGAATCATAGAATAGGTAGTAGAGCTGGAAGGGGCCTATAAGGCCTTTGAGTCTTTGCTCAATGCAGGAATCCACATTAAAGCATACCTGACAGATGGTTGTCCAGCTGCCTTTTGAGTGCACTCCTTCAGAGCCCTTTTTTAAAAAAATGTTTTTTACTTCTTATATTCTAGAGCTGATTCTTAGCATTGAAAATGCTAGGGTCTGAGCCCTGGATACCAATTAAGCCTTAATAGGCTGAGGAAGCAATCCTATGGCCCCTAGACATTGGCTGAATTCAGACGACATATTAGGCAACGGAGGGGGAAATAGCCTAAAATAGCTCCACACACGACACGCTGCAACCGGCGCCGCTCGGCACCGGCAAACGCCCCGGTTGCCAAGAACGGACGACAGCCATTTTGGTTGCAGCGTCTGCTCCCTCCCCCTCCCTCAGTCCCCCAACAGTATCCCAGCATGCACCGTGAGTTCTGCCGGCTGTATAGAGCGGCCGGGGGGGGGGGGGTTGGCTGCTGTGGCCTGCAGAACTCTATTCCCAAACGGAATAATCCACGGAGAAGGGGGGGCAGAATTCGGACGACACGTTAAACAACGGGGCTTCGGGCTAAACAACGTGCAAGCCCGTTGTTTCCCTCCGTTGTTTAATTCTCCTGCTTAGCGTACTGTCAGTTGTGTGTACGTTGTGTGTTACCCTCCACACGACACAATAAGCAACACAACTGACGATTGTTCCCCCCCTCCTCCGTTGCCTAATATGTCGTCCGAATTCAGCCGTTGTCTGAGGAGCCAAAAGATACTGGGGATTCTCCCTCTGAGGTGAGAGACAGCGCTCCAACTTCATCCAACCCCTCTACTCCCTCGCAGCCCCTCAATATTGGAAAAGCAACATCGGAGACTGGGGAACGGGGGCGTTCTGGAGGCTGAGGAGGGGAGGAGACCAGAGAGCGAGTGCACTGGCACCCCATTTCACCCCATTAGAGCAAACAGTCAGGGAAGCAGCAGATCTCTACTTTTATAAACTGGAGATGCACAGCAGTGCGTGATCCAAGTAAAGGTTAACAGATCCCTCCACAAACACGCACATCCTCCTGTCCTTTACTCTGATAATGCACAGCTGTGCCTCTCCAGTTGATAGAAATAGAGATCTGTTTGCTCTAATGGGGTGAAATGGGAGGGTGCTCTCCCTATGAGAGCACCCCCACCCCAATTTCGATCCATTAGAGCAACTGAAGATGCACAACTGCACATTATCAAAGTAAAGGATCACAGATCCTCCAGAAATGGGCAGATCCTCCTGCCCTGGATAACTTGGGATTTCTTCTTCTTATTCTCTCTTTTTCTTTTCATTTCTTTGTTTTAGGGAGCTATGGGGATAGGATGTGTGTGTGTGTGTGTAGGAGGGAATGGTTTGAGGGAGAAATTTTAAAAATTCCTAAAAATCAAGGGATGAATGAATCTGCTTCAAACATGCCATGGCTAAAGCCCTACTTAAGAGCTAGCATGGTGCCAGGTTTCATATCTTTATCTTTAAAAATTATGGAGATCTACGCATTTTTGTTAATTTCTATAGACTATAATGGAGCGGTTATCCAAAACCGATCAAAGCTCTGACCAAGCTCTTGGCTGGGTGCCGTTTCTGCGGGCAATGAGGGTGGGGTTGGAGCAGCAGACGTCCATTCAACCGACTCAGCACAAGCCTCTTTGTTCGACACAACATGCTGGAGGAGGAGAAACACCCCACCTTCCTCTTTCAACAGCAAGGCCTCCCTTCAAAACACCCCCCCCCCCAACTAAGGTCATAGCACTAAGGTGGCAATACATGGGGGTGGAAAGGCGCTTTAATCCCGTGTGGAGAAAATAAGATGGACTTATTTCCGCTCTAGGAAAACACGGAAAGGCGGGGGGAAGAGGCAGGGCAACTGCAGGACAGGCATGACATCTGTGAGTACCACACTGCAAAACAGCAAAACAGGTATGACGAGTGTGTGATAAAACATTGGGATGATGGAGCACTTCGTTGGTTTATGTTCCTCTGTAAAGTGCCATATACTGTGATGCCACTATATAAACAAACAAGAAAGCACATATAAACATAATGAGGGGGAGGATGCTATTCAGTTCACAATAGGTCTCTGCCCTATCAGCTTCTTTCTCACAGTCTGTTTAGGTGAGTTTGGCATTGTGAATGTTCTGATAGTCCTTATTGCCTATTTTTGCAACAACGTCTCCATTTGCACACCATCTTGGATACTGGTAAGTTGGCGGATCTCTCCCACCAGGTTGTTCCACAGTCTGGGAGCGGCAGAAGAGAAGGTCCTCTGGGTAATGGTTGCAAAAGCTAGTCTTGGCTGACTGTAGTAAATTCCTCCCAGAGGACCTGAGAGTGCGGGGCAGATTATATGGGAGAAGGCGATCCCGCAGGTAACCTGGACCCAAACCATGTAGGGCTTTAAAGGTTATAACCAACACTTTGTACTTCGCCTGGAACCTAATTAGCGGCCAGTGAAATGATTTTAGAATTAGTGTAATGTGGTCACCCCTAGGTGTACCGGTGACCAACCTGGCTGCCATATTTTGAACTAGTTGAAGTTTCCGGACTAGGCACAGAAGTAGCCCTATGTAAAGCACATTGCAGAAGTCAAGCCTTGAAGTTACCAGCACGTGCACTACTGTTTTTAGGTCTTCCAACTCTAGGAAGGGGCGCAGCTGGCGTATCAGCCGAAGCTGATAGTAGGCACTCCTGGCCGTCGCATCTATCTGAGCTGTCATTTGGAGCGACGGATGCAGGAGCACCCCCAAGCTGCGGACACAGCCTTTTAAGGGGAATGTAACCCCATCCAGAACTGGTTGACACACCTCCAAACCCAGGTTGTGGCCTTTGACAGCAAGCACCTCTGTCTTGTCTGGATTCAGCTTCAGTTTGTTTTTCCTCATCCAGCCCATTACTGCCTCCAAGCATTCATTCAGAGGAGACACACTATCCTTAGCTGACGATATTGTCGAAGGCATAGAGAAATATATTTGGGTGTCATCAGCATACTGATAGCACCCCGCCCCATGCCTCCGGATGATCTCTCCCAGCGGTTTCATATAAATGTTAAACAGCATTGGGGATAGGATGGCACCTTGAGGTATGCCACACAACAGCCCCTTCTTTGAGGAGCAACTATCCCCAAGCATCACCATCTAGAACCTGCCCGAGAGGTAGGACCGGAATCACTGAAGCACAGTGCCCCCGATTCCCAATCCCCTCAGGCGTTCGAGAAGGATATCATGATCAATGGTATCGAAAGCCGCTGAGAGGTCCAGAAGTACCAGCAGGGACACACTCCCCCTGTCAATATTTAAGCGTAGATCATCCACTAAGGCAACCATAGCAGTCTCAACACCATATTCTGCCCTGAAGCCAGTTTGAAATGGGTCTAGAAAATCTGTATCATCCAAGACTGCTTGGAGTTGGAAGGCAACTGTCCTCTCGATCACCTTGCTCAAGAACTGAAGATTTTATACTGGTCTGTAGTTAGTAAGATCCAGGGGGTCAAGGGAGGGCTTTTTTAGAAGCGGCTGTACCACCACCTCTTTTAGACAGGATGGAAAACTCCCCTCCCTGAGAGATGTATTAATAATGTGTTGTAATTGGAGTCTAATTACATCTCCTCCCTGGGCGACCTGCCAAGAAGGGCAGGGATCGAGAGGGCAAGTTGTCCTCCTCACTCGTCCAAGCAGCTTGTCCACATCCTCGGTACTCACCAACTGAAATTGATCCAGTGTAATTATACTCAAGGAGTTGCTGGACACTCCATTGTCAGCCTCTGCTATAACGATGGCATCCAAGTCGGCTCTTATCTGAGAGATTTTATCTGTGAAATGGTCATTAAAGGCATCACAGTGAACTGCCGAAGGCTCTAAAATCGGTTTCAGGGGGGAAAGTGCCTGGGTTAGACCCCTCACCACCCTGAACAGTTCTGCTGGACGCGAATTCGCAGACGCAATGCGTGCAGCGAAGAAAACTTTCTTCGCTGCACGTATTGCCCCTCCATAAGAACGAAGATGTTCTCTATGTCGTGTCTTGTTGGATATAAGTTGAGTTTTCTGCCATTGGTGCTCCAGTCGTCCTTTCTGCTTCAACTCCCTGAGATCTTCAGTATACCAGGGTGCCCGGTTAGAAGTGTGTCAGAGAGGGCATTTGGGGGCGATCGTGTCGATAGCCCTAGTTAGGTCTTGATTCCAACTATTGACCAAGGCTTCTACAGGATCGTCGACGATACCAGCCATAGAACCCTCTAAGGCTTTCTGGAATCCAAGAGGATCCATCAGCCTTCAAGGGCGGACCATCTTAATCGGTCTGCCACCCCTGCAGGGGCGGGTGGTAGCCGTGATACTAACCCTGACCAGAAAGTGGTCTGTCCATGACAACACAGAGGTATTTGTCACCTCTGCCCACAGATCCGTCTGTTCCGAACTGAAAACAGCATTGAGGGTGTGACCTGCTAAATGTGTAGGTCCAGAGACCAGCTGGGTAGGCCCATGTTTGTCATGGATGCCATGAACTCCCAAGCTCCACCTGACAAGCCAGTCTCGAATGGGATGTTGAAGTTGCCCAGGACCAAAAGCCTGGGCAAATCCAACACCAGCTCCGAAACTTGTGAGCTTGGCCAGAGAGTCAGATAGGCAGCAGGGTGGCCGGTACACTAACAGAATCCCTAGTCTATCCCTGGTCTTCAGACTCAGGTACACACACTCGATGTGATTCAATTCCTGGACAGGATGTCTGGTCAGGTTAAGACTGTCTTTGCAGACCACAGCTACTCTGCCCCCCCCCCACTTTCCCTCACCTGCTCACTAACACAGTACCCAGCTGGGAGGGCCTGGGCCCATGTTGGGCCACTGTCATCTCCCAGCCAGGTCTCTGTGAAGCATGCCAGGTCGGCCTCCTCATCTAATGAGGTGGTCTTACATGATATTCGTTTTGTTTTTAACTGACCTGGCATTGCATAGGAGCAAGGAGAGGTTCTGTGGGTGGCCTGATTTGTTCTCCGACATCCCCGGGGTAGCAGGATGACCGGAAAGTAAGTTAGGTGTTAGATATCTATCTCTCTTTCTCCTGTAATGGCATTTCGGCTTGCTATCGCCATAGCTCCCTCTGCCATGCACAACACATATTGCCGCTCCCCGACACATTGCAGCTCAGCTGGCTCCTGGCTGCCTCAAGCTTCTCAGAAGAAGAAGAGTGGGGGAGGGGCGATGTTTAGACAGGGGAAAGTCCTGCAAGTCCTAGCATTCCCCTACAATCATAGACGGCTGGGGATGCTGGGAGTCAGAGGTCTTTTCTCTGTCCAAACATACATAGTGTTGTGCCCTTAGTCAATTTGTTTGCTCATTATATAAAATCTGAAATCTGGTTTTGTATTTATTTCAGATTTCCAAAGTGGAACAGAATTGTTGAACCACAACAGACTGGTCAAATTTCAGTTTAAAACATTTTACTCTCTGGAAATGTCCTTCCCAGGCAAAAAGCACACATGCTTTGAAGCTAAGACAGACACATGAATACAATTTCACAGCCAGTAAACTCATTCCTCCTCTATTTTCTTTTTACACATGACCTTATGCACTATTCTTGGGTGCTTCCCATTCCACACAAACGTTAATATTAATTTTTGCCATGTATTCATGTAGAGATGTCAAGTTTTAGGGGCATATTCATACATTAAAATATGATACACAGTAAAACATTCAACTTGATATTAGCAACTCTGTGTACTCAAGTTATGGATAAGGTTCACCCCCCCCCCCCCCAAATAGTTTACTTTTAAGATTTGTCATTACTTTATTAAGATGTATATTTATAATGTTGCTTAAGTTGGTAATTTATCCATATCCCTAAATATTTTACTCCAGTTTCCAATGGCATTTTTGCCAGGTGAAGACAAATAGCTTTTAATTCAAATTCCAACCTATTAATTCCGAGTTTTTAAAAAGTTGATAATATAACCTGAAATTTATATGTGCTCAGAGTTTTAATTTCTGTACATGACTCATGCAGAACTTACAGTGTCAAATAATGTAATCTGTGTACAACCTTTAGATAATAAATTGGATGTTCTTTTTCTCTCTGATCACTATAGCTAGAGGTTCAATTGTAAGGGCAAACAACAGGGGGAAATGCAACATCCCTCTCTGGTGCCTCTATGCAACCCATCTTTTTCTGAAATTTTCACTCTCTGTTCCTATTCTTGAAGCAAACCCCTAAATTAAAAGTGAAAATTAGTATTCTGATTACAGACACAATTAAGTTTCCAATACTTTTATCTAAAAGAAATGTGTAACCGCCTGGACTTTTCACTGCTCAGGAAAGCATCGAGAGCTTAGTAACAATTTACCTTCAAACAAAGAGATCTAGCAAAAATAATATTCCTGGACCATATTCCCCCAGTTTCTAAAGATATGTTTGGAAATGAAGGGATGGAAAAAGGAAGAGAGGGGATTTGAAATGAATCACTATCTCATTCCAGTTTTTTGACAGTGGGGCATCAGGCTGAATTGTGCTGTTCCTGGGGGTAGGGACTGTCATGAAACATAAATTATAGAAAACTAGTTTTGGCTGTATGTAAAACTGATGTTGACTTTTCCTAGCTAGAATCTTATAGTATTCTTTCTGCTCGTATTAAACTCTACTAAAGGAAACACTATACAAATATCATGGGCAGCAAAATCCTACATATGTTTCCTCAGAAATAGCTCCCCTTATTTTCATTCATTCATTCATTCATTCATTTTTGCATTTATTCTGCCTTTTTTCCTCCAAGGAACCTAAGGCAGTGTACATAATCCTAATCCTCTCCATTTTATCCTCAAAACAACAACCCTGTGAGGTAGGCTGGGCTGAGAGTCTGTGACTGGCCCAAAGTCACCCAGTGGGTTTCCATGACTAGTGGGGACTAGAACCCAGATCTCCCAACCCCCAGTCCAACACTTTAGCCACTACACCACACTGACTCACAAGTAATTAGGCTTACTCACAACTAATTAGGGCTTGTTTGTGAGTAAATGGTTTAGGATTGCAGCTTAAGTTACTTGCACTTAGTCCCATTGAAATCAGTGTGAAAAGTCAGGCATGACTTCAGTTCCATTGATTTATCTTAGCCTTCGATTGCACAATAGTATTCAATTACATTCACTTCTCAGTCTTCAAGATGTGGATTATCCTTTGGTTCTTTAAACAGGCACACAAAACAGTTTATCTCCCCCAATCTCTTTTGGAGAGCCTGATGTTTTTAAGTTTCTTTTTAAAGGAAGATGAGACATGCATCACATACAGGGGGAAATCACAACATTTCCTTTTATTGTTTTCTTCAGGGACAGCATCGCTTCCTGTTTTACTGTGGTTCCCTGTTCAGCTGAATACACTGAGGATTTTCTGAAGCAATCTGTTTAAACACAGCAGTATGATGTAGTTGTTAGAGCCCTGGGCTTGAGTAGACAGATCCAGATGCAAAGCCCCACTCACAACCATGAAACTCACTGGACCAATCACTTACTCTCAGACTAAATTACCTCACGGGGAGAGTTAAATAATGTTTCAGTTTTCAAAATGTTAAGAAAGGCTAGAAGCCTGACATCCAAGACATAGTAAAATTTAGAGAAACTCCAAATCTGTGAAGCACCCTGGGAATTACAGATTACAAGGCCTCCAGCAGTCAGTTTCCATCCAGCACCATCTCCTGCACCATAAGTGTTCTGGTTTTCTCAGCAAACCTGGCGGACTTCCCCAATGAGTCAAGGGTGCCCTCTAGGCTTTCAGGATCAGCCTGAATACTGCAGCCAAGCCCAATATGTCCAATAAATAGGGCCGGGGCTACGGCATTTTGCTGTCTCGTGCAAAGGACAAGATGAGACCCCCCCCAGTGTTGCCCACAGTGCAAATACAGATGAATCTTTATTTGGCAGGTGAATCTTACTTCAGACACTGGCAAAGGGACAGTGGACATTGCTATCCCTAAGGTTGGCAGGCTAGCTTAAAGAACATAAGGGTGGTTTGAGTAGCAATCAGCGCTGTCCTCCTATACCTTAACAGCACTTGCTCACTGCTCTCCCCAGTAGTAGAGGAGGGCTCCTACTAAAGCCCTGACCTCTGAATCAGCTCTGAAATCTGAGCCACATGCCAAAGGGCGATGCGCTGAAAGACTCCTCCCCCTGCCTTGCTTTGCTTTGCCCCCTCTTGCCTGGCTGCTACAGAACCTGACACACTTGCTGATATTGGACCATACCGTTTACATCTGGCAATGTGGATCCTCATCTGCGTGCTCCAGGACTAGACCCTCACTTGCTCCTGGATCTGAAGACCTGTCTTTGAGCTAAGCCAAGATCTAACAGAAGCAAGAACAAAAATCCAAGAACACGTCTAATTTGTATCAAATGATTTACATAAGTATTAGAAGTGTAGATTTTGTATTTCTCCACTAGCTAAAAGGTGTGAATTTTATGTTCTGAACCTTAGCACACAAATGCTGTTTTGATTGTGCTTTGGCACATTACACGCTCCTTCTCTAGCCCAGGTTCTCAAAAGGTGAAACTGTCCCAGAAGAGAGGTCAGTTCCATAGTTGCTGTAGTGCATTGGCCCTCCTGCCTGTCAAGGTCAGACATTCAAAGAGGAGGCAGAAGCTTCTCCCCCTCAGCTAGACATGTTTGCCGACCTCTAACACAGAAATCCCAAACTCTTCATCCAGTCTGAAGATAAGAAAGATCGGTCTGATGGAATACTACACCCCTAAGGGCATCATCAGACAGGTGGATTTTTGCCTTTCCCTACCATCGCTACGGCCTCCTGCTACTGTCCCACAATAGCGATGGTCTCTTTACACAAGGAGAGAAAGAGGAAGCAGCAACAACCACGTGGCTTATTCAGGGGCCATTTACATCGTGCCACTTTTCTTGCACACTGCAGGAAATGGTGGCACATTCCGTTTTTTGTTTGTTTTGTTTAAGACGGATTAAAAGGGGTCTGTTTTGCAAAGGAAAAACAAGCAGAAGGAGTGGGAGGCGGATGTCGTCTAAAGGACACGCGAACATCCGTAAGTGGGCAGTAGCAAGTGTGCGATGAAATGCTTGTCTGATGACGCTCTAAGTGTCGCAAGGAGGGATGTTGAAGAAATCCACAACGGATTCAAATGAGTTTGGATTTCTATGAATCCAACCTGTGGATTCTGCAGCAGACTGGCTCTTTCTGAGTGATGTAGTAGATGCTGTGGACTTGAGGAGGACTTTTTTTTTTTTTGGTATACTTTGGTGGAGGGATTTGTGCTAATGCTCATTTGCTCAAGTGGAATGAAATCCTCATACATCCCTAAAATAAATCCAATTCTGTCAAAGAGTGGACAATGCAAAACACAGAAGGAACGGATTTAACAAAATCCGTACATCCCTAGTTACAAGTAAAACTTCAAACATACAAAAGTTTAAGAAATGTTACATTAATAGAATACATATACATTTTGGGTGGGAAAAAATAATTTAGAGTTTAAAATTATTTTTTCTACCCAAAATGTATATGTATTCTGTTTTTTTTAATCCAATCCAATTTTATTTTAATTAAAAAAGGAAACTTAACTGACTTTTGGTAATAAAGATGTGCAGTCCAGGGGTTATACACCATGGTTGTCACTCCACTAGTAGAAAGCTTCTACTTCTTCCAAAAAGCTTTTATCCTTGAGCGAATGTCAATTCCAATTGTTTTGATTCTTCTTGCCCAAGGCACTGTGCAACTTATTATAATTTCATCAGGCTCGGTGTTGCTTGCGCCCGTTATGCTAGTTCTGGATTATATTCAATGCTATGCTGGTGGAAAAAATGACAAGCGTTGGCATTGATCTGCTAGCGGTTACACAACTGCTATCAGAACTCGCGCTCCTGCCTATCAAGATTAGCAATTCCAGAGGGAAAAGCAATGCCTTGTCTCACGACGATGTGCAACAATTGACAAAACATCTTGTGCAATGTTTTCCACAAGTATTGATGGGACACTTTTATCCACAAGGACAAAAAGAAGGTTTTCACAAGTAGAAGGAGCTTTGTAGAGCAGAATGGCACCACTGGATACAATCCCGGGACGGTAACGTTTATTGCAGCTTTTCCACAACATTAAATGCATATTAAAACAGCTCAATGCCTTCAACTATGTTGTTCCACAGTTTGTAAGATGTGATCTTAACTGAACTACTGTGGTACTTTTGTGTACCATAGGAAGAGCAGTGCTGGGGTAGGAAGCTGTTAACTCTTTCCCCTGCATCATTTTCCCGATCCAACCTGTCCATCGCAAGTGGCTACTCAACCCACATGCAGAAACTATATGTGCCAATGGTTCAGTTCACACAACACTTTTCTCTAAGCAGTGTGAAAACTCCACTCAACGGTGGAGTTTTTAGGAGGTACTCAACACACAACATGTTCCAACTCCACTGTTGTGTGACTGTGGGCTACCGTGGAGTAGAGTAAAACTCAACACGGCATTTGACTGACAGTTCCCCTGCCCTCTCTCCTCCCCCAGTCCTCCAGATGGTATCCCATCAGTCATTGCAGTGAAAAAGCAAACCCAGCAGCTCTCCCAGAGCACCACTTCCTTCCTTGGCTACTCTAGCCAGGGAACTCTGTAGCCAGTGGGGAAACTCCACTCAATGCAGCAAGAAACTCCATGGAGCCCTCCAGACAACAGTCTAGAATGACCATATGAAAAGGAGGACAGGGCTCCTGTATCTTTAAGAATTGCACAGAAAAGGGAATTTCAGCAGTTGTCCTTTGTATGCATGCAGCACCTGGTAAAATTCCCTCTTCATCACAACAGTTAAAGCTGCAGGAGCACTGCCCTCTTTTGTATCTGGTCATGCTAATCCCCATGCCCAGGAGAGAGCACAGGGTTTCTCACAGTCATCCATGTACTGGAGCTGCCCCATGCCCTCTTCCTGGCTTCCAGTGGGCGGTCCAGCCATCTGCCAGGACCGCCCCCTGGATTGGCCACGGAGCGAGGTCAGATGGCAGAAGATCAACTGACCTCGCTCAGGCAGGAAAAGTTTGCAGATCTTTGGCGCTTTGACTCAGAGTGGCTCTGAATTGGTGGCTGCATCATATAACCGACGCAGCTCAGATTCGGAGCCACCCCGGGGCTAAGACACTGTATAGACAGCCCCCTGGTTTCAACCTGGATTGCAAAGCTATGTGCTAGTTAGGAAACTATGCCTCTGGTGGCTGACATGTAACTGCAGGCCTCAACCACACATGTTTAAATTAATTAAAATTGAGTCATGTGTTTGAAAAACAAAATAATAGTGGGGTGTACACTGCTGGGTGGCCCTTAGTATGCATGCCAAGTTTCAGGTGGCTAAGTTTCATAGCTTTGGCACTATGGCACTGATGAACAGACACACATCCTCTATCATTATATAAAAAATCTTCTCAAAAATATTAAAGCAAATATTAAACTAACCAAAAGCCAGATAAGTATTTCAGAAGAGAGCTCAATGACCCCTGCAGTGCAGATCTGTCACCCCAATGTCTGTCTCTATCAGAAACGTCTGAGGCAGTAGCTGTGGCTCTGCGGAGCGTACTGCACATCTTTCCTGCTCCATAAAGCAAAACGACAGAAGCCGTGGTCGGCCACAGTGGGGCCTTCACTGCAGTTTGGGACTGCAGTTCCCACTAGACTCCTTTCAGCCTCTTTTCACCTTACCATTTCTCGGCGCATCCAGGGGTGCCGTACAGTGGTGGCCCCTGTGTGTGGTGAGCGTTTCCCCCTAAGCATTTAGAATAGGTTGCAATTTCCAGAATGTAGCCATCTTAATCTATTACAGCAAAAAACAAGGAAGAGTCCTGTGTCGCTTTAAAGACTAAGAAATGAATCTGTCATAAGTGTTTGTGGATTACAGCCCACCTCATCAAATGCAGCAAGGAGCGTTATAGAGAGGTTCAGAGTTGTTGTTTTTTACAGTCCATATGGTGGTAGCAGTGGTGGGGAAAGAGCTGTAAACAGTGAGGGCAGAAGGGAACTCAGTGCAGGAAGTACTAGCCACGTGTCTCCCTGGGCTCACCTATGCTGCTTTGCAGATGACCACTGTTATAGATGCACTGTATAAAAAACCCTGAAATTCTCCGTAATACTCCATGCATCTGATGAAGTGGACTATAGTCCATGAAAGTTTATGCCAAAATAAATTTGTCAGTCTTTAAGGTGCTTCAACAAGATCTTTTGTTGTTTTAGCATTGGTTAATACGTTTTGTACTGTTTATTTACAAAATAAATTCCATTGATTCCTTGTTCCCTAATTATATTCCTTAACAAATACTTCTCTCTCAATTTGGACCAGAGGTTTTGGTCAGCAATTAGTCTACCATCATGAGTATCAGAAAAGCCAAAGCAAAGAGCAGCTCATCCATCACAAGCACAGGCACTGGTTTCTGTACAGCCATTGAACAGCAGCCCTAACTAAGAACATGGATTGCTTTATCACTACCGTATTTCACTGAATGTAAGATACCATCGATTGTAAGACACACCTAAATTTGAGGGCCACCAACAGGGAAAAAGCTTTGCGTCGATTCTAAGATGCACCTTAATTTCAGCACCCCTTCCCCCCTCCCCCTCCCCACTCACCTCCATCACCGTCGCCCGTCCTCACTGCTGCCGCCACTGCTCTGCGCTGCCGCCAGCACTTGCCTCAGCCTGGCAAGGCATCGTTCCCAGTACCGAGACGAGCATTGCCAGCAGCGCGGAGCAGCAGCAGTGGCGGCAGCGAGGATGGGTGATGGAGGGGACGGGGGAGGTTTAGGGCCCCGTAAGTCCCCCCTCTCCCCCTCTCCTCTTACCGTGATCGCTGCAACCTCGGCCTGGTTCCCAGTAACGATGCCTTGCCAGGCCGAGGGGAACGTTGCCATCACCGTCACCCGTCCTCGTTGCCACCGCTGCTCCGCGCAGCTGGCAGCGCTCGCCTAGTTACTGGGAACGACGCCCTGCCAGGCCAAGGCGAGCGCTGGCAGCGGCATGGAGCAGCGGAGGCAGCAGTGAGGACGGGCGACGACGATGGAGGGAAGGGTTAGGGCCCCATAAGTCCCACCTCCTCCCTCGCAAGTCCCCCTCCTCCCTCACAAGTCCCCCCTCCCCACTTACCTTGATCGCTGCTGCCTCGGCCTGGGAAGGCTTCAGTTCAGGGAAAGAGGCCGAGATCTCGCGAGATTTCCTGAGATCATGGCCTCCTTCTCAGTACTGAAGCCTTCCCAGGCCGAGGCAGCAGCGATCAAGGTAAGTGGGGAGGGGGGACTTCTGACCGGCCTTGTGGAGTCCCTCGAGACCCGCTAGGGTGAGTCGCGGGTGGGGGGCATGCAGAGCCCTATTGCCTTCTGCAAAACGCGGGAGAAATCCGGCGATTGCAAGGCACCATCGATTCTAAGACGCACCCCGTTTTTACAGATGTAAACATGGGAGAAAAAGTGCGTCTTAGAATCGATGAAATACAGTAGATACACATTGTGCACTTTCCTGAAACGGGGGAATGCGTGCAATGTTAATGGTGCGAGGAAACACACTAAACTGTTGATGAGAGAAACTCACCTTTGCTGAGCTCTGGTTTCCCAAGAAGTTGTCTCAGATAGTCCAAATGATCACCATACTCCTTTACTAGTTCATTGTGTGGATTAGGTAATTCTGGCTTCTTTCCCTGGATGGCAAGCGCATGGGAGCACTGAGGAGAACAAAGGCCGTTGAGAGGATGAAGGAGATGGTCCTTATTATACTGTTGGCAGCCGTGTGAAGGAAGACAGCAGAGGACCCTGCAGGCCAGGAGGGGTCCGTGGGGACTGAACAATGTGGTCTGCAATCCTATGCACAGGATCACAATCGCAAATCCAGGATTTGGATCAGGATCCCCCCTCACAGCATTCTCATGTTAGTCATGCCTGTGCCAGTTTCCATACTCTAGCTATAGCACTGGCATTCGTTTAATTTAAGGAATAGGGTTAGAAGGAGCCAAACACTCATTTATCACTTTCCTGCTCTCTGGGGGGCATTGCTTAGTGGGAGCCATATTTTTAAGAAAGTTTAGTATAGGTCACTGTTTGTATGTGCCAGATTTCATATATGACTATGCTTGATTTTAAGCTTAGCCAACACACTGATATGAGTTTTGAACAGAAGCCTTTTAATTTATGCCATTCTAAACCAGAAGAATTTGAGAATCTAAGACAGTGCTAGAGGAGATGCTTGACAAAGAGATACAGAGTAAATATTAATAGAAAATAGTGAGTCCTTGGGGATTGAAGGTGAGAGGTATGGTGGGGAATTGACAACCAGTGAGAGCTGAGAGGTGCAGCTGCCAATCAGTGGGTGGAGGTTAATTATGTGGCCTTTGTGGAATGGAGACCTACTTGGCCTTCTGTGTAGCCTATTTTTAATTCTTCATTAAGTGCTATTCTCTACCTATTTCATCCTAAACTTCTGGATTAGGTCATTTCATTTGTATTATTTTATTCTATATTGTATGGAGCAATTGATTTATGTATTTACCTATTGACACTATGGTTATTTGTAATTGCTTCCATTATTAATTTTAATTGTTATATTTTTGTTCATTTGATACGTTGTGAGTCATTTTAGACCCAATCTTGTGGGAGACCTAGAGTTGAAGAGGTTCAGATATCACAGAAACATACAGTCTAAGAAGAGGTATTCCATCTGCAAAGTACTTTCAGGATAAAAAGCATTGTCTAGCTAGTTGCTACAGCACAGAAAGATCCGGCTTCTGTGCCAATTAACTAAACTAGCAGAGTCATGCTGCCTTTGGTAAAAGAGAATGAGAGGACATTAGTACTTTTTTCTGCATTTAATCATGCACATTTAGTAAATGTATTGGAAGATTTATATTCTTTCTTTCATATTTATTCAAGTCAGTATTTTAAAACACACACACCCCACAACTAGGAGAAGAAAACTCCACCATATGGCGTTCCTGTAAGCTGCCCTTGGAGATCTACTTGCCCTTTACTTCAACTGCTCTTACCTGCTAGCAACAATGCCTTGCTACTTTTCCAGGCTCTGCTTGCTGGTGCCTGCTGAGCTGGACTGTTTTACCTTGCCGCTTGCCAGCAAGGGTTTGCAGCTGGGGACTGTGTAGTGGCTGGATTGGGCCAGAGCCTCACCTGGAAGAGGCTCATGAAAGAACCAGCCCTGGCATAAGCTTTCCTTCCTGGGAGTAGCAGAGAAGAGCGTCTGGCAGAGTGGAGCTGATTGGGATGCAAGAACCACCGAGCCCTCTGCCTCAACTGCTGTTACCTGCTAGCAAGGGTACCTTACTGCTTTTCCAAGCTCTGCTTGCTGGCCTGCCTGCTTAGCTGAACTGCTGTACCTTGCATCTTGCTAGTAAGTGTTTGCAGCTGGGGACTGTATGGTGGCTGGATTGGACCACAGCTTCACCTGGAAGAGGCTCATAAAAAAACCAGCCAACTTCAAAGGTGTAACATCAAAGGGGGGAGTCCCTTCTGTTGGTTTGGTTGTAGGATTGCTACGAGGCCTGTGACCTTGACCTAGGGTGAGAGCCTGGGTGGGGGAAGCTGTGGTATGTGGGGTCCCCCCTGAGTGATAGTCAGGGGAGGAGAAAGATAGAAATTGAGGTCAAAAGCTCCAACCAACTGGGGGTAGAATGTAACCACGCATGGGTCTTAACTAGCCCATTGTCACTGCTCCCTAGCCTTTTCTCCCTCTTTCTCCCTCGCTTCCCCTCTTTTCTTTCTTTCTAAGTTTTGGGGAAGGGGTGGCTACAAGCCAGAATGTGGCAGGGTGGAAGAGAAAGTGACATGGTGGGTGCCCCTGTAACAGTTGTCATGGGGAAGGGAAAAGATGGGATGGGAAGGAAATGTCACTGAAGTCTTGGGGGAGCAAGATGGCTACAAGCCATTCCCCCTCACCATCCCACAGGTTCCTGGTGGACAGGCTACTGCACTTCTGGCCTGGTTGTGTTTGTGAATGCCAGGTTGGGTCCTACCAAACCTCACTTATCCATGATATGATCACAGATGAGGGAGCCAACCTGGCATGCATCACTGGGAACTGGGTGAGTGAGCTGGCCAGTGTAGATATAACTCAGCTTTGCCCACCTGGTTATTCGGTGCAGCACCAACCCATGCTGGAGGGCGGAGGGGGGGAGTCACTGTGATCCATACAAGTTCAGTCTGGCTCACTAGGAAACCCCTCCGCCCTGGGATAGGCTGTGAGGGCCTGTACCTTGTGCTGGGCCTAAGAGACAGATTGGGGATATTATTGGTGTACCACCCACCCTGCTGCCCAATGGATTCCCTGACCGTGCTGGCTGAGGTGGTCTTGGATGCGGAGCTGGAAAGCCTGGGACCCTGGTCCTGGGGGACTTCAACATTCATGCTGTAGAAAACCAGGTAAGATAAAGGGCATCATTAGACAAGCATTTTATTGCAGGCTCGTTACTGCCCACTCATGGTTTTTCATGCATCGTTTTGATGACACTGTTTTCCTCCCGCCTGTCTCCCGCCACTTCTGGTCTTCTTCTGCAACAAAATAGACCCAGGTGAATCCGACTTATTTTTTTTTAAGCAAAACTTACTGCCATTTCCTGCTGCATGCAGGAACAGCAGCGCAATCAAAACGGCCACTGGATGGGCCACGTGGTTGTTGCTGCTTCCTCTTTCATTCCCAGCGTAAAGAAATCGTTGCTATTGTGGGACAGCAGCAGCAGAAAAGGCCAGAGCGACGTAGGGAAACGCAACTTCCACCCCCCATCCGTCTGATGATGCTCATAGGTAAATATGCTGGTGGAAGGAAGAAACGTTTAGGGAGGGGGCAAAAAGCCTATGCAGGAATGTACATATGTGAGAGGATGCTCAGCCTTACAAAATCTCATCTTATGTTCAGTGTGAGTCTTTCAGCAAGCCTTTAAGTACACAAACTGTATTCAATTAGGCCTAAGAATGTTGTTTCACTGTGCTATATGAATCTTGCATTCCTGACTCTCTTAAAATGAGACTCTCTTAAAATGATTTGGGAAGATGATTTAAAGGAACAAATTAATGAATATGACTGGGGGAGGATATGGGATGCAAGAATGTTAAAGCTATTGTCGATTAGAATTAAGGAGAATTATTATAAGACAGTATGGAGATGGTATTTAACGCCGGTAAGATTTCATCAGATAGACAAAAAAGTGTCCAAGAATTGTTGGAGGGGGTGTCAGGAGGTTGGAACTTATTTTCATATGTGGTGGAGCTGTGAACATGTACAAAAAAATTGGGAAAGGGTGTTTAAAGAAATAAGTGAAATAATTGGAAGTAAATTGGAATTAAGCCCAAAGCTGGCTCTACTAGCAATATGGGATAAAGGAAATGAGAATGTAAACAAGAGAGAATTGATAAACAACCTCCTGGCTCCCGTCAGAATAATTATTGCTAAAAACTGGAAAGGGCAAGGGATATATACTATAGAAGAATGGTATAAAGAAATATGGGATATGGCACTTAACGATAAGCTAACGTGTAAAATGAAAATAAAGAGGGGAATGATTTTGGAGATATATGGAGCCCATTTTTGGAATATGTATTAAGAACAGGGAAGGAGCAAATACTTTCAAAAGAGTCTTTACAATTTTGGAAAGAAGAATAATGAATAATTGAAGGTCTCCTGGGGGGAGGGGAGCACGGGGGGTATGTGGTTATGTATTGTATTTTTTGTTGTTTATATTATGTTTGAAAATAATAAAAAAAATTTTTTTTTAAAATGAATCTTGCATTCCTGTTGTTCTGGCAGAGCCCACTGGGGCATGGCCCCTTCCAGGTCTCTCCAGCATGCTGAAATAAACTGAGTGTTCATAAATTCCTGTCTCAGAAAGTCTCTTCGACAATGCTGAAGCTGCCTTAACAGGACCAGCTCAGGACTTCATGTGCTCCATGATAACCATGGCGCTGTCTCAGTACATCACTAGCCCAACACCTAGGGCAGGACATACCCTTGACTTGGTCTTTGCCTCGGGGTGTGAGGGGATGGTCTGGATATTGGGGTGGCGGTCAGACCACTTCCTGGTGAAATTTGGTTTCACAATGTCAGTCCTGGTCCACCCCCAGCGACGTATGGAATCCAAGCAACTCCAGAATGCTCTGGGGGAATATTCAGTAGCCAGAGCAGGTAATTCTGTTGAGGCCCTTGTTGCACTATGGAATGGCGAGGTGCAAAGGGCCATCAACACAATTGCTCCTGAGTGCCCTGTTTGACAATGTGGAACTCGGGAGGCTCCTTGGTTTACTGGGGAGCTCTGGACAATGAAACAGGTCGGAAGATGGGTGGAGTGTAAGTGGCGTAAGACTTGTAAATGACATAAGACCGAACACGCATGAGAGCATACAATCGGAAGACAGGTGAGGGGCAGGGGGTGGGCCCGGCAAGCCGAATGGCCGCCACAAAGCCCATGGTGCCTTCTCCTGTGAAAATTACTCACCACCACCCCGCAGCAGTGATATTGTGGGGCGGTAGAGCTCGCCAACGCAGCACCATGAAAGCAGGGTCATGGAAGGAAATACAAAGGATTCTAGCAGTCAGAAAGCCAATAGTGGGAGACTTGCACCAATAAGATGGGCAGGAGAACTAAATGTAAAGGGCTATTTAAATTTAAAGGGCCTACACTGTGCCCTATTCTGTCACCTCATAAACTACACCTTCTGGTGGGCATTAAATAAGCAACTCAACTTACTTCAGATCAATGAATTCAAGGTTCTTTTCTTACATGTTATAAGTATGGAAAGTTGAAAGTATACATACTGATTTCAAACAAACAGGACTGAGAGCCAGTTTTGTGGTCACCATATGTCTGGGTGAAAATCATGTAAAAGAAGAAACCCAGCTCAGAGACCAAGATACAGATGTTATTCACATGGGGTAAATTCCAGATTAAATCAAAACAGGGTCTTTAAATTAAGCAAAGTCATAGAAGGAAGTGAGACACAGCAGGCAGTGGGCTGAAACACAAAGAACTGAGGGAGACCAGAAAAGAAAAGGCCAAACAAAAAGACAAAATGGTGGAAGCCTCACATCGGATCTCCATGTGTGTCCTTGGCAGAAGAGGCAACGGCAGTCTGGGCCATAGAGGACATTGAGCCAAATGGGGAGAGAGGGCTGGATTTCGCATAGCGAGTGAACTAATCTACCAACTCCTTAGCATCAGGTTTCTGGTAATATACTGTTATGAAATTGGAGTTCAGACTAAATTACATGACTTGGTGGTTCATGATTCTAAGCTTGAAAGGTTGTCGCACAGAGGAGGGCCAGGATCTCTTCTCATCAACCCAAAATGCAAGACACGGAATAATGGGCTCAAGTTACAGGAAGCCAGATTCCGGCTGGACATCAGGAAAAGTTTCCTGACTGTTAGAGCAATACGACAATGGAACTAATTACCGAGTGAGGTGGTGGGCTCTCCCACATTAGAGGCATTCAAGATGCAGCTGGACAACCATCTGTAAGGGATGCTTTAAGGTGGATTCCTGCATTGAGCAGGGGGTTGGACTCGATGGCCTTATAGGCCCCTTCCAACTCTACTATTCTATCATTCTATGATCTCTCTAGATGTATTCTCTTTTTAAGTAAACTAAGGTCATAAGTTGCCTAGAACCATCCTGTTGTTAAGGAGCAAACCTTTAACAAAGGCTAAGACAGTAGACAGATGCTCCTTCAAGAAGGGGAGCAGTTTTTCTTCCTCCACCTTCTCCTCACTCCCTTCTCTGGGCATGATGTCATCCAGCTGGTCTGTGCAAAGCGCAGAAAGCATGTAGTCTGAGGCAGGATCTTCACTACTGTTTTAAAACGGTTTATAACAGTAGTGATAAATGTTGGGGCCCAGGACACAGAGCTCCATCAAACAGGGGGCGGGGGGGAATCAGGCTTCCCTACTGTCGCTTCTCTTGGTACTTCCCCTTTCAAAAGAGGAAGTAAACAACCTGCACGTGGCCCATTCCGTGGGCTGTTCTGATGGGGTTGCTTCTCCTGCACGCTGCAGGAGATAGCGGCAACTTCTGTTTTTAAAAAGATATTGGACTTACTGGGTGTTGTTTTGTGGCATGAGGAAGGCCAGAAGAGGCAGGAGGCAGACAACGAAAATCCGGGAGTGCCCAACAACGAGTGTGCAATAAAACACTCGTCTGATGGAGCTCACACTCCATATATAGTTTTCAAAATGTTTTCAAAGTGTCATATCCTGCTTGGTGTAGATCTGGGGACTGAGAAAGGCACAAGCTGAGAGTCAGATAGCTAAATGGGTCTCTGGATGATTTTGGGGTGTCTGTTGGGCAGTTAAACTGAGAGCCTCCACATAGTTGTAAATAAATGCAAATATTAGAAAACCGCAGTAAGCTTCCAGTAACTTCATTCTAAAGACCAACCAGTGGTGGTCTCACTGCTCAGAGAATGGGGATGTGCTGATCAATGTTATTTATTAGATGTAACACATGTTGGTGTCCTGTTGTAACTTCAAAGAGGGAAAGGTTAAAAGATTATTCACTATAGGCTGGGGGTATGTCATGGCAACCCAGGTGACTTTGCTCACCACAAATAAGTGAAGGGTTAGTATGGGGGGAAGCAGTATAGGGTTGCCAGGTGTCTGGTTTTTCCCGTGCCCCCCTTGTGCCTTTTACAGCAATCTGGCACAGGAATTTAACAGGTAATTTTTCCCTGCAATAATGTGTGTGCGTGTGTTGTGGAAGGGAGTGTTGATCCAAGACCTGTTTTAAGGGAAATTTGAGAGAAAAGCACAGAATACAGTTTTCCTTTAAGCAGTTGCTGTGAAGAGTTTGAGAGCTTCACAACTATTTCATTTATTTTAAGTATCCATCTAGGCCCATCACTCAGGGTAAAACACCTCCCAAGATGGCTTACATATCAAACTACAGCACAATATTTCAATAAATATTGAAAAAGTACAACCAAGCAATCTATAAAATTAGAAAATCCATTTAAAATCCATTTAAAATCCATTTAAAACAAGTATTAAAATATCTACTGATAAACCAAAACAAAATGTGATAGGACTAAAACTCTTAAATTGGAAAAGGTCAGTTTCACACCCCTTATCACAGAAATGGTTCAGAAGCTGAAATCCTGGACTAAGCTCACGTTGTCTTGGCTGGCCATATCATGGCAGTTAAAATGATGCCTCCTTTACCTGTTTCGGGTTATACCTATAAATATTGCTGAATCAAGACTTAAACAATGGCAGACAATGCTACATAAATTCATTCATTTAAGCAAGAAACCTCGTCTACTGTAAAATACTTTGTACAGACTTAGCATGCAGGGAGGCGTGGCAGTACCAAATTTGAAATGGTACCATGATGTGGCACATCTACAGATGCAGTACAAGGCTCTGAAAAAGTGACATGGCTAAATATGGAATACAAAGGAAAGTCTGTGGCTTTACGTGGCCTACCCTTCCAATATCTAAGAAAGGGCCAAGATCCAGCAACTTTACACCTATTTTTAGCTTCTGAAACAATGGGCTAGCAAGCTATGCACCCCAGTTTCACCAATAACACCCTTATTTTCCCATCCATCCTTCTATAATAAAGATAGATTACATACTGTTTGGAGTTGGGAAATGAAGGGGTTATACTGGATCAGAGACTTTTATAAAGCTCAGAAATCACTTACTGGTCAAGAACTCCAGACACAATTAGAAGGTTTAGATTACAACTGGATTACCATTCATCAAGTTATTCATCTCATAGAGCAACCAAATGTATGTGAACAAGCTACTCGTACTTTAACTGTTTTTGAAAATTTAATGTATACTTGTAATCCACTGGGTGAGGGGCTAATTTCCCAGATTTACAAAACTGTAATTTCTGCCTCATTAACACCCTTAAACTCATTGAAGCCCAATGGGAAAAAGATCTAGGAGAGGCAATTGATGAAACCCTGTGGAATAAAATCTGGAACAAAAGACCCTTTAAAACAACTTCTGCACAAGTCCGAGAGAAAGCTCTCAAGGTTATCCAACGATGGTATATGTATCCACAATTTCTCAGTAAAATTAACAACACCCTTTCAGTATCTTGCCGGAGGAATTGTGGTAATAACATTGGTTCTTACATCCATAGGTGGTGGGATTGCCCATTAGTCTCTGTATTCTGGAAAGAAATATTTCATGAAGCTGAACTCATCACTAACCAAACTATTCCGCCCAATCCTAAAATTGCCCTCCTGTCAATATATGATGGAACTGCACTAGATCTTACCCAAAAGGGCCTCATAACTCACCTGATGACAGCGGCAAGACTCACTATAGCCAAATGCTGGAGATCCCTTGATGGAGATCTATTTGAAATATGGCTGGCACAGTTTTGGGACTTCGCTCTTATGGGCAAATTAACAAATGAAACCCGCAACCGAAGAAGCAACACAACCACAGCCACACATGGTGATCTTTGGAACACTACTTTTATTTAACTGGTGGAAGACCCTTTTTACCCTTGCTACTGGAAACTTTGTTTTGTCCTTGCTATTCTTACTTTCAGTGATAGTCTCATGGGGGGGAGGGAGAGGGAACTGTTGTTTATTTGTGTTGTTTTACCTAAAATAATAACATATAATTTTTAAAAATGGGTGAATGGGTGGGATGACCCACTACCTCTATGAATATGGTGCCTTAAAGCTGTCATGGGATCACTCTGGACGTTTCCCAGAACAAATAAAAGTTAGCACACGATTAACCCCTTAGAAGGCCATTATTACTAACTCATAACAGTTATTTTCCCTCCATTGTCTTCAAACTGAACAATGCAGCTGGCTATTTCTAGCATATCACACACTTCAGGATAATAAATCAAGGTAGAGCCACTGATGTTCACAACTCTGAACAAATTCCTGTTCACTAAAGGAATGGAATTACTACAGGCTGGGTGAGTAGCATGGGCAGCATCCTCAGTATCCAAAGAGTGTTTCAAGCAGTAGACTGCCAATAGGCTATTTGTTGTCAAACCTGATCAACAGATTGTGGTAGGACTTCCATCTTTGGTCCATATCCATAATTCCAGTGAGAAAAGAGAGGTTTAATAATGCAGACAAAGATCCAGAGGCTTATGTGTCAAACCTTTATACGTGTTCTTATTTAGATTGACACCAGACATGCCTGATTGATTGAAAGGGCAACAGACACACTCCTGTGCCTGAAGCCATCCCATGATAACAAACATTCAAACTAGACATCCAAGGAAATTCTACAAAATGTCACACCATCGTTTCCCATTCTTTTGCTGTCATCTCTAGAGTGGTTCTCTGCTGATGTGTTTCTGTCATGAACCTATAATCTCTGACCATTGGCCAGGCTGGCTGAGGATGATGGGTGTTATAGTACAGTGCATATGGAGGGTGCCAGGTTGGAGAAGACCAGCGTAACTGCACACCAAGGGATGTTCTGGAATTAAGGATTGGTAGCCTAGATCTATGAACTCTGAAAAGCTTCATGCGCTTATTTTTGCGCATCAGGCTGCTGTCAAAGGCACATGAACAAGGCCTGACATTCTTTTGGTCAGTTGGTAAGCCTATACTGCAGGGCTAACAGGGCCTACATTCTTGCAAGAACAGTAACTTCCATTTAACTGACACGTTAACCTCTCTCAAGAACAGAAGTTTATGTGAGAAGGGAGAGCAAGTACAGATGCTTCTTTAAATAGTGGTACATATTGTCATGCCTTCCTTGGATTTTTTCGAGGATGAAGAGGAAAGGCAGGCTGCAGATCCGGGTGAGGGCGTCTAGCACAGAAACAGCTCCAGAGCCCTCACCGCCGGAGAATGAATCTTTCGAAGAATCCGAGGAAGGCATGACACATACCTTTAGGTGCTTCCAGAAGGGTTTTATTGTGCAATCTCTCTGCCTCATGCACAGAATTCTACAATGCATCCAGACGATGTCCACTTGTGACCCATCCATCTTTCTCATCACTTTTTCCTTCTTTTTTTCTTACTAGAGGGTTAATCCTAATAATACTTTCTCTTCACCTATTTTGTGTAATATGATCTTAGGGGAAAACATAGTGTGTTGTTTTACCGTAATTGTGCAGTTTCAGGCTGCTGTACAATTGTATTTGTGCAGAAATAAAAAATGTATAAATATATAAAACATTAACTGCAGGGGGAAGGAGAATGTAGGGGGCGGGAGATTTTGCGGCATAGTAGCGATACAGTTTAATTTTAAGGTGTTTTTAATAATGTATTTGTTTTTATCTGTTTTAATGGTTTATCTATTTTATTGTTTTTATATTTATATTTAGTGTTGTTCCCCGCCTCAATCTAGATGGAGAGGCGGGTTAGAAATGAAATAAAATAAATAAATAAATAAATAAAAATACATGAGTTGAAATAGCACAACAACGCACAGACGTGAAAGTGCCCAGCGCTCGACTTGCTAAGGAAATGGAGGGGGGAACCGCGAACGCAACCCAGGGGAGGAAGTAGGTGTGATGGAGCCCCATGCCTTTCCCTGCCAAAAACAAACAAACAAACAAACAAACACTATACTGCTCCAGAGTAAATGCCTCAAATTTGCGGAGAAAACCATATTGAATCAATTAAGTGAATCCAGACAGTCCTTGTGCAAATATGTCAGATGAATGTGAGCTGATGGGGTAAAATTGTCCAGGACTACTCAGAGAACATTTTGAGGCTGCAGATAATGAGTAACTCAGTGAAAACACCTGTGAAAGTTGAATTAAGCTGCAATTAAGTAGAATTAAGGCTGCAATCCTATACCCACTCCTGAACTTAATGGATTTTCTGACCAGATATGTATAGGATTTCACTGTTGGTTGTTAAAAACGGAAGGAGAAGTAAAGCCTCCAAATGATCAAAGGTTTGGAATAACCTCCCTTTGAGGGGAGGCTGAAATTATAGAACTTTGTTATTCAATGCCCAGGGGAACAATCCCAAGACAAAACACAGATGATGTGAAGAAAATGGAGTAGGCCTTTTCTTTCCAGTCTCTTATCACTAGGGGCGTCATCAGACAGGGGGGAAATCACGTTTCCTATTGTCGCTTTGGCCTCCTGCTGCTGTCCCACAATAGGGCCAAGCAGCTTCCCATTCTTCACATGGTGAAGAAAGAGGAAGCAGCAACGACCACGTGGCCCATTCAGTGGGCGATTTTATCACGCTGCTTTTCCTGCACACAGCAGGAGATGGTGGCAAGTTTCATTTTTTAAAAATTTATTTACCGTGTCTCATTTGGTTGCGGAAAGAAGACCAGAAGGAGCCAGAGATGCGTGGGTGGCTGATGGCGTAGTCAAAAGGACCCGTGAAAAAACGTGAGTGGCCAGTAACGAGCGTGCGATAAAACGCTCGTCTGATGACACACTAAGTAGATCAAGGTAGATGATAGACCTGCCTTGCTCTCCATTCCTTGGTCATACTAGAGTATAATGGCATTGACCGAAGTGGCCATATACATATTAATTCAAAAGCTTTGACACGGATGGGAACGGTGGAGAGTTCTAGCCTTTTCCCAAATCCCACCCATACTACCCAGCTCTTTCCCTCCATTCACCCTAGTCCAAGCCAAAAGCAAGGAAGCAGGGCCTGCAATAGGCTTATGAAATATTTATTAGAAGTATTTCTATATTATTTTTTAGTCAAGGGACCCTCAAGGCAGTAGACATATAACACAAACATATTAAAATGCTACAACCCACAGAACTAAAAAAAACCTTACAAACTTTAAAGCTGCCCAACACAATTAGGGACAAGAGCAATAAGCAACTCAAAAACAAGTATGAAAAGTTAAACCAAATAAAACTGCTTCACTGTTCACCACCAGGATTTATTTTAATTTCTCGTGTTTTGTTTGAAATGGCAGTTGGAATTTAAACAGTTGTATATATTAGAAATAATACATTATATAAATAAGTTCTGTTTTGATTTGGCTATATTTATAGTTATTTCAACCAGCTTCCTGACTGGAATATGCCAGCCCCCGTGCCTCTGTGCTTGCCTGTCCAAATTATAGACACGTTGGCATGTGAGGCAGTTTGCGTGGCACTGCCCTCTTTCCGTCAGTTCCTCAGAGAAACAGGATCAGAAAAGCAGTAATTCACTCTACACACTGAACTGAAAAATGGCCAGATGCTGATCGGTATGGATGGGAGTGTGCAGACAGAAGGATGGCTCATATTGTAGGAGATGCACCGCTCTGTTCGAAGGCATCCCCACCACCAACCCCAGTGCAAGATACATGTTGGCGAGAGCAGCCCACACGTGCAAGGGAAAAATAAACAGGTTCAGGGGTGGAGGCTAAACCGAGGCTAGGAGGTTCATTAGACAAGTGTTTTATTGCCCGCTTGCTACTGCCCACTTACAGATTTGTGCATGTCCTTTAGACAATGTCTTCTGCCTCCTGTGCGCCTTCCATTCATTTTTCTGTAGCAAAATAGACCCCTTTTAATCCAGCTTAAAAAAAAATGGAATGCACCACCATCTCCTGCTGTGTGCAGGAAAAGCAGCCCTATAAAAACGGCCTCTGAATGGGCCACGTGGTCTTTGTTGACTTCCGCTTTCCCCTCCGGGAAGAATGAGGAAGTGCAAGAAGAAGTGACCGTAAGGAAACACGATTTCCCCGTGTGATGATGCTCTAGGTCTACATGACTGTTGGGGCACAATCCACATTCCATATACACTTTCTAAGAGCGTTATCAGACGGGAAAATCACAGTTCCCTACCGTCACTTCTCCACCCGGTTTTGTTGCACAATACTTCCTCTTTCTCAACCAAGAAAAAGGAAGTAAACAGCAGCCACGTGGCCCAATCACAGGATGTGTTTATCACACTGCTTCTCCTGCACACAGCAGGAGATTGCAGCAAGTTCTGTTTCAAAAAATAAATCAGGTTTACCGAAGTATTTTTTTGTCATGGGAAGAAAACCAGAAAGAGCGGGAGACGCATGGAAGGCGGATGGCATCATGAATAGGACCCATGAAAATCAGTGAGTGCCCAGTAATGAGCATGCTATAAAAAAAAATCATCTGATGGTCTCCATAGTGTTATTTCCTGCTTTTTCCACATTTGTAATGATTTGACACTGCATCAGCTTTTATTTCATGTTCATGCTTAAGTGGGACAGTGGTGAATGAGTGGGACAGAATGCTTGGAGTGCTGCCTGCTTATTGATCTATAATTATCTTAATAGCTATTATGGTGTATTTGTCCAGAATAGACAAATGGTGTAAGAAAGATAAAATAGAAACACAAGCGTTTATTTCACCAGATGTTCAGAAAAAAATGCACAACATATCCAAAATCCACCAAAATAACTTGGATCAAAAGGGATACTTGGGTAAAATTAAATAAAAAACTCTGAACTTTGGTCTATCTACAGTAGCCTTGCCAGCACAACATGGCTGAAGTTGGTTCTTTATCTGAATGTTCCAAACAGAGCTGGGTGAGTATCCTAAACAATTCTAAACCCATGTTGTACGTCTACATGACTGGAAGGCTGTCCCCTTTGACATACACAAGTAGTTTCCCCCAGGCAAAACACTGGTTTGCCGAACATGTAGTACGTAACAAATGACTACCCCAGGCCACACTTACGAATGCGGAACTGGGTTTTTTTTAAATCCCCAAATAAACGTTGATCCCCATAAACGAAACATCCGCAGGACGGGAAATTATCCCCAAAGACGCCCCATAGCCTCGCGCTTAGCCTCTTCCGCCAACATGAAGCGCCGGGCGATCTAGCGCGCTGATCCAACGCCAATAACTGCCAATATGCCTATACAGGAGTGTTGAATCATCAGCGCGGCGCGCCCCAAATTGGGTTTCAGGCCTTATTGCGTTACACATTTCGCCCACCCAGCACGCATCTTTCACAGCGCCAGAACAAGAGGTGGCGGCGGATCAGTAGCTGCTACAGCAGCAGCAGCAGCAGCTTTTCCCAGCTAGCGACGAGCCTGGCCCGGCTCCAGTGAGGCGCTCGTTGCTTGCAAAAGCCCCAGCCCTACACCTCCCGGCCCTGGCAGGCGGCAGCGTTGCTTCTCCCATCGCTCGCCTTGGGGGAGGTGGCGAGCAGCCGCTGCAAAGCTTCACACGGAGGAGGAGGAGGGGGGGAGGCGCGCGCCTGCCTGGCAGCCTCCGCCGCTGCCCGCAACGCGCGCCGCCTCCTGCGCCGGAGAGCGGCAGCCCGCACGCTCCAACAGCCGCTGCGCTCCAGCGCCGCGCGCGCCCGGCTGCTCCGCTAGGAGGAGGAGCTGGAGCAATACGCAGGAGCTCGGCGTCTGCTCCCCACCCCCGCAGGAGCGCGGGCCAGCCGGGTAACAGGTGTCCGGGGAATGCCGCCTCCCCCGCCAGCCCCAGGCGGAGCCAGGACCCGGGGCGCCGCCGGCAGCCCAGCTGAAGCTGCAGGGCGAAGCGACGCAACATGAGCTCCGGCGCAGGTAGGCATGCGCTGCAAGGGGGCGGCGGCGGCGGCACCCGCGAGAGGGGGACGAGGGGGACCGTTGGCGACGGCCCCCGGGCTACGCCGCTGCGCTCGGGGGAAAGCGCCTCGGCCGTGGCCCGTGGCCCCTCCGTTGGAGTCGCCGTAGAATGGGGAGCGCGGCAGAAACGCCCACGGGGCTTCAGCTGCTCTTCCCTCAGCCCAGCGCTGCTGCCGCCGCCGCCGCTTTCGTGCAGCGGGGGGGTGGGGTGGGGGGAGATGGTGCTGGGGAACGGTGCGTCAAGCGCTGCCTGAGAAGGCTGTGGAGGCCCGACGGCGTCGCTCCCGCCCCAGGCGGGAAGCATCTTTCCGCCTTTCACGCCTTAGGCGCGCCTCTCTCGTCGACCCCGCGGTCCACGGAGGCGAGGCGAGCGGCGGGGTCATTCCCGGAGCCTCCTCGCGTCCACATGTGCCCGTCTCCTTCCTGACCTGCTGCAGCCGCCGCCGCCGGGCTCTCTTCTGCGGGAGGGCCGCCTGAGCGCTCGGAGACTGCGGCGGCGGCGGCGGCTATGTGGGTCAGAGACGCTGTGCTGCGGAAGCTCTGGCAGGCGCGGCCCTTCGCCAGAAAGCGAACCCGAAGCAGCTTTCTCCTCCTGCCGAAGGGGTGAAATATTATTACGACGCCTCCCGAGCAACGGCGCGGCGTTATTCAAGGCCACAGCATTGCAGATGGCCGGATGTTTGTGTTTAGGGATGGCCGGGGGGGGGGGGGGGGCTCGGTGTCTGGCCAGAGGGCTGCATCTCAACCTGGTTGCATGGGCGCCGCGTTATCCGAAATCCCGGAATTGCGCTCCTCCAGGGTAATACCCACGGAAAGGACCACAAATGCAGGTTTGGGAGGCCGATGGGGCCGCTGCCCCCCCTTGCACACCCATTCCTGCGCCCCCCTGGTTTCCCTCCTCTTCCTCCTCCCAGCGTTCAAAGACAAACAAATCGCGGAGGGGGAAGGCAGCTCCTCGCCCCGTTCCCCCCCCCCCGAGTTTTTTAATTATTATTGTTAGTCCTCTAATTGTGCAATTGCGCAATTCTAGAGAGGAGCGGAGACGAACCGTCACCTCCCCACTTTCCCGGTGCACCTTTGGTCCATTTGTATTAATTTTGGGGGGATTTATTTATTTATTTATTTATTGAAGGGAAGCTCCCCAAGGTCCCTGGAGGCGTGGGGGCCTTGGTCCAGAGGCCATTCTGCTTGCTGGACTACCCCCCCCCCCCCCCCGGTGGGTTGCACCCAATCAGGGGGTGCCATCAGCTGACACCTCTGCTGCAGCTCTGAAGCAAGGTGACAGACAGCAGATGCTGTTGTCCCCTCGCTCCAAGAGAAAAAAGTCGCAGTAAGTCCCCGATTTTTTAACCCGGAGCTTGGGGGGGAGGGTTTGCCCCTGGATGGCTTCGTGATGGCGGCTGCGTCATATAAATGAGCTGCCGCCATTGCGGATCCAACCCGGGGCAAACCCCTCGTCAAGATGAGCCCCAGGTTCCATTTGGAACAGAGCTGTTAGTGTTATATTAGTGTGTATACCTGAGACTGCTGGCTTGCTGTCGGTTCTGCTCCCATTCTGCTGCTTTGGTCTCTTAGGATCTTGTTTTCGGATTAGTTTTTTCTTCCCCCCCCCTTCTTTTTTAATTTTCTGAGTTTTATGCTTTTCAGATGCTGTTTTGTGGTCCCTTTTGGGTGGAAGAATGGATTACATTCTTAATATAAATGAATAAAAATGTTAATGCTAAAGGTGAACAACAATACTGGAAAATATCATTATGGCTGCTAACTAGAGTTCCCTTGAGAACAAATACTCCAGCTGCTTCCATATTAGTCCTTTTCCCCAGAACTGATGTCATTTGATCACTCAGTTATTCCACAAGATATTGCTGCTAAACCATGGCATCCCAACATTTTCCCTATTGCCATTTTTTATGATTTTGTTCCTACTTGGAGTCCAATTGCTGCGCCATCCTGTTAGGTGTAGTTTGACAAAGAGCTATTAATTCAGCTAGGAGGCCTGAGGGCTCTATGCTTCGTCCAGTATCAGAGGCAATAAGCTTATGTACACAAGTTACTGGGGACCATGGGCAGGTACTCCTGTCCTGCTTGCAGGTTTGTACTCCTGTCCTGCTTGCAGGTTTCCTGAGGGCAGCTGGTTGGCCACTGTATGAACAGAGTTCTGGATAGATGGAGTGTTGGTCTGATCCAGCACAACTCTTCTTATGTTCTCCGAGTGGTCCATGAAGCAGGTGGCAACGTCTGGCCTTTCTGAATTTCTTGCCTTGTATTTCCTGACTGCACTGCTGCCATTACCTGACCCATGGAGCCATTTCAAAAAAGTTAAAAGGATGCAGTTTGGGAGAAGAAGCTGCGCAGTTTAGTAGGCAGCAGGGTGTTGGGCTTAGACTTGGGTTCAGATTCCTGCTCTGTCACTGGGTGACCTTGGCCCAATCGCAAGCTCTCTGCCCAAACTACTTCACAGAGTCGTTGCGAGGAGAACAGAGGGATGACCATATTCTGAGCTCCTGGCAGGAAGGGTGGAATAAAAATGTGATAAATCAATAGAGGGGTGGTTCCCTTCCCCCTATGCTTTATCCCCCCCTCCTTGCCAGAGCTGATTTGTAGTCTAACTTGCATCAGCTGCTTGCGCTTCTGTCCTGCATTACAGTCCCTTTGCCAGAAAGAGAGAACTGGGTGACAGGGAGAAAAGGGGTAGCTCCACCCATGTTTAGCTCTGGACCCGAAGGTTTATATGAATAGCGTATTTATTTGAATAACATTTACTGTATATTTAAAAAAGTTTGAAGTTCAGAATATTTCATTAAACTTGATGTTCCTTGCATCTGCAATAAAGAGGTTGTGGTTTGTTTATAATACCTTCCTCTAGGAATCTTTTCCAAAGACAGTAAGTTGTAAGAAGTTGTTGCTGTGGAAAAGCATTGAGCTATAAAACCACAATTTCTCCCAGGTATGCCCATCTGCTCTGATGTATTTCCTTGAGGTTGATCCCAACACACACCCAGTCCATCAAATGATATTGAATATTATGCTCAATAGTTTACTTAGAAGGTAACCTTGTTGTCTTACTCCCAGGTAGACATAGCTAGGATTTAGCTGCCAGGCTTAGGTGCTGGTTTTGAAACAGGCTTTGTCACCATTACAATCTATAACAGGAAGGGCAGATAAAACAGAAGAATGTAGAAAGGTATATACCAAAAAAAGTGGTTCAGAATGGAACCAGTCACATTTGACATCTGCACTGTGTACATACATCTGTATATGGTATATAAAATGGGAGCAGAAGTTAAGAGTTATTTTGAAGTGTTCTATTGACCAGGTTATTGCATCCACCACATATTTATGAGTGGATAGATGATATTCCCTTGACTCCATTCTCCCATATGAACCTGCCTGCTCTCTGAGGCTCTCCTATAGGTACCCTTTTCCTCAGAAGTTATGGATATGGCTTTCTCTGTGATGGTATCCTTAATCCACCATTGTAGTCCTTTTGTGGACCAAATCCTGGAAAGAGAAAGATGTGGCTTGTGACATGTCAGAGTTTCTTCTCACCTTGCCAGACTCCCTTAGCAGGTGACACCTCTGTTGTTCAGAAGATAGAGCTGCTGACTGGGTTTGCATGATCACAGAGGGAAAATAATCCAGGAAAATAATCCTGCATGGTTACCCTCACCAGGACCACTGACCCTGTTCAGGTTCTGTGCCCGCCAAGGGTAATGATGCTAATTAGGCAGCTCATAACTGGCATGCATGGGGAGGGAGGGGAAATAAACTTCCACGGCTTATTTTCCCTCTGTGATTGTGTGAATTTGTCTGCTGTTGCAATTGGAAGGAGGGAGGGAAACAGAAACCTGGTGTCACTACTCACTGTGCTAGTCTGTCTTCCCTCACTAAGGGACTTATGGCCCCGGGATTGGACTTGCCATCCTCCTACCAAAGTTGTTTCGACTGGATAGTTCAAATCCATTTGTGGAATCTCATTTGTGAAATTTATCTCCCTCCGCACTGCCTGTGGGGACTTTCTGCCTCCTTTGGCTTTCAAAGTCTAGACCAGAGATAGCCAAGTGACCGTCCACAGGCAGGGATAACCTTTGAAGCAACTTTATTTGGCTTTTGACCCTATCAAACTTTAATAATATGATTTTTAAAAATGCTGACAGTTTTATTTGTAAGGAAATGGAGCAATGTCCAGATGTTGGAGCTTGTGCTTTGGGCATGTAAGAGGCAGTAAACTATGATGGCCACAAAGGGGAATGTCGTAGTTGACCTTGCATCCGGCTTTCTGGGTGCCGGCTGCGTGGATGGCACTGAGGAACCTTCAAGGCTGACCTGCTTTGTGGGGGCCGAATCTCAGTTCATCATGAAGGTGAGGCAGGCACCCCCGAAGCACCCTGAGTCGAATTGGGGCCATTTCAGAGGCTCTCTGAAGTGAGACGGGGAGGCTGTGCACAGCCCTAATTTTGAGGGTAAAATTGGTTACATTTACTCTGACCTTGACAGCACTATTGGTACAGTTCCTGTGGAGGTGTCCAGAACAACGGCTAATCCAGTTATATAGGATCATTTTCAGTTGATGCGGGCATGTGACATGAGGATATGGACAAGGTATTTTGGGGGTTTGGCTTGCCATCTGTGTTCTCGATCCTTGGCCATCTTAACTAGTTACAGTGAGCTGGAGGGGATTGACTGGGTTGGTTAAGGAGTAATTCTTGGTCTCCATCCACCTTGACAGATGTTGGTGTGTGACATATCCCTAATAAACCCACTATGGACCTGGAAGATTGTAACAACTATCTCTCAATTTCAAATATCCTCTTCTTGAGCAAGATACTCAAGAAGGAAATAGTGGTTCAACTCCTGGCAGCTTGGATGAAACGAACTGGTTTCCAGTCTGTTCTGGATGGGGTTGTTTTCTGTGAAATAACACATATGCAGCTTGAGGGAATAGAAAGTGAAACCAATAGTGAACAGAACATATTCATGCAGTCTTAATTCCTGAAGAAACTTCTGCTGCATGTATCCTCCACTGTAGAAGGGAAATACCTAACATGGCAGCGGCAGGCTGTAAAAGAGACCCCATATGGGAATATTTTATTTCCGTACCTGCGGTGATTGAAATTGCCTAAATTTGATTTTTTTAAAAAAGAATTTTTACTTTTATCTAAAAACTGAAATAATTAACAATTCAAAAATCCATGTGCATGTTTTGTTAATGTTGATGCTTTCTTCTCCAACAATCTTATTAGTAAAATTTAAAAGCCTATTTGGTAGTGGTGATTCTGGTACATCATGACAAAATATCATGATTAATTGCACAGTTCAAGCTGGTTCATCTCCTGAATGACCTCACAAGTTCATTCTGCTTTTAGTGATTTGTAGTAGATCAGCGTTAGGGTTTCTGATTCCAATAGTTTAACAATAGCAAATAAAATGGCAAGTTAACAGAAATGTCTGCCATGGCTGATCTTGTGCTTATCTCATAGCCTCAGTAAAATATGGCATTAATTGGTTGCTTTTGTCTGTGGCTGGGTTTAGACAACACGATAACCCATACTCAGAGGCTCAGTATGGGTTGAGTATGAGTTGTCATTGAACTGTGGGTTGTTGTTGAACCCAGCCGCAATAATGAACCATAGTTTGTTAGCCACAAGCAACCCACAGTTCACAACCCAACAGGCAATCATGACTCCTCTTCATGGGTTGTTCATGGTTAACAAATGGTTTGTTAATGTGACTGTGTTCAGGCAACATAGTACCCCACATTTCAATAACAATCCACAAGTCAATGACAACCCAATGAATCTGGGTTATCATGCTGTCTGAACCCAGTCTATGTGTTTGAGAGTTCTGTGTTAGAATTCCTGATCTAAAATATAAATACATTTTAATTTATACATGGTGTATTGTTCATGGGGTGTAATAGGTAATTGATTTCACTGCCCCAACTGTTGGCCACTAGTTTGACCTGGCTGTGATTAGTGGACCTCAGGGTTCTATTAAAAAACAAAGTAGACCCTACAAGTTCAAAGTCTACCCACTTGTTTTAACTTTGTTTTCATACGTGTGTGGGGCGGGGAGCATCCCATTGTGGCAAGTTAAGGATGCATGGGAGGTTTTGCTCCCCTCCCCGCTTTGTTAGATGTTTAAAAACTAGACCCCCCCACACACAACCTCATGCTTCTTTGGGGATCCTCACCAAAGGCAAACAGGTGGAATATTGCACTGATCGACTTTCTGTGAAATGCTTTAAGGGGGGGTGAATTAAAAAAATCCTACAAAAATCAAGGGATAATCCAATCTGATTCATACTATGCATGCCGAAAGCTCTCCTGAAGACCTGTCACCATGCCAAGTTTCATTGCTTTATCTATAAAAATTACGGAGATGTAAGCATTTTGGTGAATTTGCATTTTAAAAATCCCTAAAAATCAAGGCATGGACCTATCTGATTCAAACTTGGCATGCCAAAAGTTCTACTTAAGAGCTCTCAAGATCCCAAGTTTCATCTCTTTATCTTTAAAAATGAGGGAGCTGCAGGCAAGGAGGGTGGGATTGGAGGAGTAAAAAGTCCATTCATTTGAACGTTTGACAAGGAGGAGTGCTGGAGTTGGAGAACCGCCCAGCTCTCTCCTTTCATCAGCAAGACTCCAGTCAAAGCACATGCCTCCAACAAAGGAAAAAGTGAGGAGACAGCACTAGATGGAGGCTTAAGGGCGCATTGAAGTTGCTTGGGGAAAATAATCCAGACTTTCCCCGTACCAAAATAATATGCAAAACAGAGGAAAAGAGGCGAAATGGGTGCAGGACAGGGACAACGTCATGTGAGTCCCACGCTGCAAAACCAGATACAAGGCGTGTCGAGTGTGCATCAAACTGCTGGTGCGATAGAGCTCTCTGTTTGTTTATGTCCTTTTTGGTCCTGCTGCCTTTGATCACCCTTGCTCCAGCCAGTGTCTTTCACTACCCAGCATTCTTGTTTCTCTCCCCCTGCTTTGACTCCATCCTGCCAATAACATGTTTGCATTTTTTAGGACCTACAAAGTTTTTCTTTTCCTGCATGCACATACAGGCTAGGGGCCTTCCTTCAATTCACTGCTTGAATATTTTTTCAGGCCTCTCTTCTCCACCTTTCAGGTCCCTATATTTAAGTCCACTGTTGACACTGACACCTTACATCTTGACCCCTGCTTCTCAAGGCTTTTATTGTGCAGTCCTCCTGCCTCTTTCTTTTTGTGGTATTCTTGGCCCTTGTGGATTGTTCTGATTCCAAAAAATCTAATGCAATCCCTCTAATTCTTACCACAAAAGGATACAATGGATGATTGGGCTCAGCCACTCCAATCACGTAGGGATGGTTGATTGCCCTCCATCTTGCCCTAAATGTCCCTTCCTCAACCTGGTACTCTCCAGGATTCTTGAAGTCCAAAACATCTGGAGGGCACCAGGTTGTGGAAGGCTGCAACAGACTCATGGTGATAGGGAGAAAAAACCCAGTGTAGTGTTGGCACCTGACTTCCGTAGGGCCCTTGTGACTTGGCAGAGCGCACTGTTTGTAATGCTAACCATGGTTGACTGTGAAACTTGAAAGGAAAGGGGGAACACTCGTGTGAGAGGGAAGAATGGGTGCGAGCTTGCAGTGTGTTCCTGACTATAGAACTGAACCATAGTAATGGAACTGATTACATCTGCACTGGAGCACTATATTATTAAGAAATAAAGAAAGAATCATAGAATCATAGACTAGTAGAGTTGGAAGGGGCCTACAACGCCATCGAGCCCAACCCCCTGATCAATGCCGGAATCCACCTTAAAGCATACCTGACAGATGGCTGTCCAGCTGCCTCTTAAATGTCTCTAGGGTGGGAGAGCCCATGATAATTGGTTCCATTGTTGTACTGCTCTAACAGTCAGGAATATTTTCCTGATGTCCAACTGGAATCTGGCTTCCTGTAACTTGAGACCATTATTCTGTGTCCTGCGCTCTAGGATGATTGAGAAGAGATCCTGGTCCTCCTCTATGTAACAACCTTTCAAGTATTTGAAGAGTGCTATCATGTCTCCCCTCAATCTTCTCCAGGCTAAACATGCCCAGTTCTTTTAGTCTCTCTTCATAGGGCATTGTTTCCAGACCCCTAATCATCCTCGTTGCCCTCCTCTGAACATGCTCCAGCTTGTCTGCATCCTTCTTGAAGTGTGGTGCCCAGAACTGGACGCAATACTCAAGATGAGGCCTAACCAGGGCTGAATAGAGGGGAAACAGTACCTTGCGCGGTTTGGAAGCTATACTTCTATTAATCCAGCCCAAAATAGCATTTGTGTTTTTTTTTTTTTGCAGCCACATCACACTGTTGGCTCATATTTAGCTTGTGATCTACAACAATTCTCAGTTCTGAGGTCTACAACAGACCTCAGTTCTGCCATATATAGAATGCACTATCTTAACAGCAGAGGACCTACCTAAATAAAAGCCAGAAGTACCCTTCAATGTCATTTTAAAATAATTAAGATAATATAGCTGTGGTTTGGAGAATTGTTTGAATATAGCCAAGGCCTGCAGTTCTGATTATCCCACCTTAGAAAAGGCCAGAGTAGTGTTTGGTTGTCTCCGCTGCCATGTAATCTGAGAACAAATTACAGTGATGGGACCACATCACATCACAGTATTGATGGGACTTGCTAGAGAAAGCAAAACATTGGCATTGTTCTGTTTCTTCTAAGACTTCAATTGAGGTATCTTTCTTTTCTCATAGCTTCTCAACCTCAGGCTGTGCAGAGTCACCTAGAGAAGCCTTCTGGTGCTGCAGTTCTCTGCAACAATTGTGGCAATCCATGCAAAGGAGAGGTACTAAGAGTGCAAAAGAAATATTTCCATCTTAAGTGTTTTGTTTGTAAAGGTATGTATTTTTTATTATTATTATTATTATTATTATTATTGTTTGTATTATGTAATCATTAACATTTAAATGTCCTAAAAACACCTCCTACAGTTGGACAAAGGCATGAACTCTTCAGCAGGAGATCTTTCCTGTCTCTTTTTTTATTCACAGAGGAACAGACCTCCCTAAAAATGCACCACAAATACTAGACAAAAGTCTGCACCAGGAGAAACAAAACAGTAGTAAATAAACCAACTGGAACAAATACGAAGATCCATGATTAGGATCTCTCGCTTAAAATTGATTAGCAGCTCACATAACTGCTTCGAAGAGTGTAGAGAGTAGAAGATATTTCCCCAATCTAATCTCCTCCCATGAAGGTGCTGCTAGCTCTGTAGGTGGTGAAGGGCAAGGGAGGCATCTTTTCCCAGAGCACCACTTCCTCACTCTTCAAAGCAGCCACATAGAAATACTTAGTGTCTTTTTTTAAAAAAGTGCAGAAGCCACTCAGTGCAAAAAGGAGGACATTCTGTATTATACTCTTACCCAACATGTGGTGGTAAAATGGGATGCAAACTCCAGGGCAGGGGGAGAGATTCTAGCAACCATCATGTCCGATACAATGGCAGCCCGAAAAATTAGATGCCCTTATTGTAGCCTTATTGTAGAACCAGTCCTGCTTCGCAGGATGCTGTCAGGGTCCAGAGTTTGGAGTGCAACATGCTTGGGCTGATGGAGTGGCTTAGCTTGGTGGGCCACTCATGACTGTTCATGTCTCAGAGTTCTCTCCCAAGCAGCAGGCAACATGAAACCTTGGATTAATTATCCAGGAACCTTGTTTTCGGCAGAGCAGTACTTTCTGCCTGCTGCACTTCTGGCCCAGGGTCAACCCCAACCCCAAATGCCAGCCATGGATACCAGGAACCCAGCGATGGAAAACTCCCAATCCAAGTCTTGATTCACCCACAGCCCCAGATTGGCTTTGACACATAGTCTGACCGACCTGTTGTAGCAAACACCTTCAAATCCCACCCTTTTTCCTGTGTAGTTCAGGAGGCGCCTGAACTGAACATAGAAGAGCTGCTCTTCTGTGTGGCGACCAAGCAGTCCTTTGCATGTCACTTGCTGTCCCCTTCTGGAGGTGGATTGGTTTGGGAGGGGCAGTTTGGGCCCTGGACCAAAAACCAATTCAGCACCCCTACTTTATTCCAAGCAAATTATTGCGTACAAGATAATCTGATTTTAAATGCCAAACACAATGTTGAAACCTCCTTCTTGTTGATGCTTTAATTCTGCACTAATAAACATTGCTGAAGCCACCAGTCTGCCTGTGGTAACTGAGGAGGGCAAAGGGTTCATACCTACAAAGTTGTGCCTCGTTCTTCTCTGGCACCAAGTTAGCGATCCAGAAATACCCCACCCCATATAAAGCTCTGCTTTCCTGGCGCCTCCTGCCAAAGCCCAGCATGATGGAGAGAAGTCGCGCCTCCGTTCCTCTGTAGAGACTTTGGGGAGGGAAAGGAGGGGAGTGGTGTCTCTCCTGAAAACTGGGGTAAAGGTGGTCTGACACTTCCCCCATGTACACACACACATGCATCTATCATCTCCTGTGTGACTTGGGTGCCAGGTAATGGGGAGCTCTTCTGAGTGTATTGACACCGTTCCCTCACTCTTGCATCCCATAAAACAAGAAGGAGCCCCTGGAGAGAAGTCCTAGTGAGTACTAGCTGCATGTCCAGGGAATTGGCAGGTTCTTCACAAGAGGCAAAGTAGGAGGTAAAGAGGTGCTTGTGGAGTTAAGCAAGTGCTTGCTGTTATCCCCCCCCCCCCACCTCCAGACATTTCCAGACAACCTGAAGCTCCCCACAACCCAAACGGGTAGAAAACCCCAAACCAAAGCCAAGTGGGCAAAAGCCAAAATGCAATTCAGCGGTTGGCTTTTTCTTGTTAAATGGCTGCAGTTGTTTTTGTTTGGTTTGGTTGCCATTAGTACAGTCGGCTGCAAAACATGAGCAGTTCAAGTTGCTGGTCTTTGAGAGTGAAGGTGAAAGTGACATTTCCTTTGATACCTGTTCATGAGTTTGCAAAGAGGGGTGATGTGAACTTTCTATGTTGCTACATGAGAAATTGGGCTTTAAGCATCAAAATTCACTTCACAGACTGCTTCCAGGGATGTTTAGTGTGGAATTGTCATGACTTGGCCACTTTCATTTTACTGGGATCCCCACAACATAGTCATCCATGTGTAGTTTTCCCTCATTTTCCCAGTGTTGCTTCTGTGTTTTTTCCCCTTACTGCAGGGAGTAAGACTTTAGATGCCCTTAGCACAACTCTTCCATTTTTCTTAAGGAGGCATCATATGGCTTTGATGTCAGCACGGATGAACCTGTTGCAGCTCAGCACATATTCACTATCATCTTTGCAGTGGGCATCATTATATAACCCTCATAATGTTTAATCCGTATTTTAACCCATGGCTATATTTTTAAAAATATATATTAAAATAGCATCAAAATATGGCTTAAATGAAAAAATAAAATTAGCACTATAGTGCTAATTTAAAAAACTAAGGCTAGAAAACCCTTCCAGACACTGCCATTTTAACAACATGGCTTTTTTTACTAATCAAATACCTCCAATCTTCACTTCCAGTCTAAAACAAGTGCCAGACTCTTTGTTTTCTTTTGTTTTACATTTTATGGCTACTAATTTCATCATGACATTAATAAGCTTGTAGCATTAAATAAATAGCATATCAATCTTGTGGCTATCAGGCTCATGAGGTGGAGCACTCCAAGAATCCACTACCCAGTGGCAAGAGACAGCCAGGTCAGGAGGAACGATGTAGCCGTTTTGCCTCTTGTTCCTCCTTCAAAAACATTTAGAGCTAGACTGGCCTCTGAGTGCATCTACCTTGTTTACCTAGCTGTGGGATGGGATGGGATGGGATGGGGAGGCTTGTGGATCCAACAGATCCATGGTCTCTCCCCTCCCCACACACTGGCAGGCCCTGTTCTTACCCTCTTGTCTCAGGTCGCAGCAGCTGCTGTTGAGCTTTCTGTGGTGGGTAGGGTGGAATGAAGAAGCTGAAGGGCCTATTCACCTGAGCAGGCATTTCAAGAACTATTCCAAAACCCAGTTGCGGAGCAATCCTGTAATCCTCTGGATGGGTATCCCAGGGATCATAGAATATGATGGACTCCCCCCAGCAAAGTCATAGAGAACGCCGCGGGTTCGGGGTGGGGAAAGATTCCCCACTCGGAGTCTCCCGTGCCATGTCTACTTAAGGCCCCAGTGCTAACCAAGCACAAGTGGAGAGTGTAATAAGAGGAAGAGCACTTTCGACTAGAGCTATGCACAAGTGGCTTCTCAAAATTCCCCACCCCAGAGAAATTGGGGGGGACAAGTTCACCGAATTTCTCCAAGGGGAGGAGAATTTCTCCAACAATTTGACACAGGTAGGGATCACCGTTGGCAAGGGTTGCAGAACAGCTTCTTATTTTCTTTTTTTCCCCAAAGGTTTTTTTTGGGTTTTTTTTGCACTGGCACTGCAAGGGGCAACAGCATCAACTGTGTTGGCAGCCTGGCCCCCATTTTGTATCCTCCACAAGGGCCCATATATCTAGCGTAACTCCAGGGCGTTGACGGGAGGGAATGCAGCCACCACAAAAAATAACTGTGAAGAAAATGTGGAGAAAATTATGTAAGTGTCCTTTTATTTCTAGGGGTAAAGACAAGAAAAATGTCAGGAATTTCCTGAAAGTTTTTTTTTCCCCTTGAAAGGGGACTTCCATTTGTCTGATTCATTCTTAGGGCAGTTTTTAATTTATTTTGAATGTGTGTTGGTGGTGTTTTTGACCTTAACTGATCGCTATGAGGTGGCTGAGAGTACTGTCTATATTTTTCTTTTCTGTTACACATTTCTCCGTTGCTCTATGGTCTCCCAGGCTGCCTGCACTTCCTGATTTGAAAACAGCCTATGGGAGGAATACATGTTCAGTGGCTGAATTCGGACGACATATTAGGCAACGGAGGAGGGGGGGAACAATCGTCAGTTGTGTTGCTTATTGTGTTGTGTGGGGAGTAACACACAGCGCACACACAACTGACAGTATGCTAATCAGGCAATTTAAACAACGGAGGGAAACAACGGGCTTGCACGTTGTTTAGCCCGAAGCCCTGTTGTTTAACGTGTCGTCCGAATTCTGCCCCCCCTTCTCCGTGGATTATTCCGTTTGGGAATAGAGTTCTGCCGGCGGCCAGAGCAGCCCCCCCCCCCCCGGCCGCTCTATACAGCCGGCAGAACTCACGGTGCATGCTGGGATACTGTTGGGGGACTGAGGGAGGGGGAGGGAGCAGACGCTGCAACCAAAATGGCCGCCATCCGTTCTTGGCAACCAGGGCCTTTGCCGGTGCCGAGCGGCGCCGGCTGCAGTGTGTCGTGTGTGGAGCTCCGCCTGCCTAATGCACGATCAGTACGCTATTTCCCCCTCTGTTGCCTAATATGTCGTCTGAATTCAGCCAATGTCTACTCCTTGGCGTGAAGTGCAGGAAGCCAAGGAGGCTACAGGCTGTCAGAGAAATGACTGTACAATGAAAGGACACTGGCACGCGCTCAGCCATCTCATAAGTAAGGTAAGCACAAGAACCTGAGACCAAACACATGAAAAATTCCTCCTAAATTTCTTCTCCTTTGAATTTCTTTTCGAAAGCCATTTCTTTTATATCAATTTGAATGAGAATGGTCGAAATTTTTGTGGGATAAATTTTTGGCACAGCACTATATTCGACATGCCTCCAGACAACTATTACTCATTTCATGGCAGAAGGAGAATGTGATAGGGAAGCCTGACAGCAAACGTCAGTCATTTGCTGAATTTGACACTTTATTGAATACTCACATAGCTATATTTAGACAGTGACTGAGGGGAAGGAGTAAATGGCAATAAACAGAGGCTACAGGGGATGAGGGAGCATTGATGTATCAGGAATTAGGGTTGGTGCTGGCATAAGCCATGACCTTCTGTTCAGAGCAATCAAGGACATTGACAGTACATCTCACTTGCGTTATACAAACTGAATAAAGGCTGAGTGAGTCTTTTATAGCATAAATAAATAGCTCTTCTGTCCCTTCCACTGCCAGTTCTCTGATTCTGTGGATAAGGACTTTGGTGCCTGGATAGGTCTTGCTTGAAGCTCCCCTCTCCCCTATTTTATTTTTAAAATTAGTTTTGTGGTCCTTAGTTGCTCACATAAGGCCAGGTATAAGAAGAATAAGAACAATTAGAAGAATTATCCTTCCCCCCCTTATCTACATTCAAGTTGTGCCACTGAATAGATGAGCAAGGAAGGGCCCATTTGATCCACCATTCTGTTCACCAGCTGCCCACAGGAAGGACATGAGTGCAACAGCACTCCTGTCCATGTTCCCCAGCAACAGATTGACATAGGCATACTGATACTGGGAGTAGCATATAGGTATTAAAACTAGTAGCCATTAATAGCCTTCTCTGCCAGGAATTTATCCAACCAATCCAAGGGGGTTGTTGCCCTTTTAATGCCATCCAAATTGGTAGCCATCACTATATCATGTGAAAGTCAGTTCCCTAGTTTGACTATGCATTGTGTGAAGAAGTCCTTCCTTTGATCTCACCTCAATTTCTCACCCATTGGCTTTATGGGACGGCCCCAGGTACTCGTAATATGAGAGGGGAAAAATAACTCCCTATTCCACCTCTGTCAGGTCTCCCCTCACTTGCCTTTCCCTAAGCTAAACATTCCCAGATGTTGTAACCTTTCCTCATAGGGGTGTTGCTCCACCCCTTCATCACTTAGTTGTCCTTTTCTGTCCTTTTTCGCAGTATGATATTGGCAGTTTTATTTTCAATTCCATTCCTAATTATGCCTAATATGGAATTTGCCTTTTCCACAGCAGCCACACACTAGGTTGACATTTTCATCAAACTGTCCATCGCAACCCCAAGATCTCTTTCTTGATCAGTCACTTCATGTAGACCCATCAGAGTATATATGATGTTGGGGATTTTTTGTCCTAATGTACATCACTTTACACTTGCTTACATTGAACTGCATTTGCCATTTGGATGCCCCTTCTTCAGTTTGGAGGGATCTTTTCTGAGCTCTTCAGAATCCCTTTTTTGTTTTATCCACCTTAAATAATTTGATGTCATCAGTAAACATGCCCACATACTCCTAATTCCAAATCATTTATGAACAAGATGAGAAGCATTGGTCTCAATACAAATCCCTGTGGGACCCCACTCTTTACTTCCCTCTGTTGGGAGAATTGACCATTGATTCCTACTCTCTGCTTTCTGTTCTTTAACCAGTTACTGATCCATAAGAGGACCTTTCCTCTTATTTCATGACTGCTGAGTTTGCTCAGGAGTCTTTGGAGAGGGACTTCTTTAAAAGCCATTTGGAAGTCCAAGTAGACAGTGTTTACTGGATCATCCGTGTCTACATGTTTATTGACAATTACAAAGAACTCAAAAAAGTTTGCAGAAGCCATGTTAATTTTTTTAAATCAGGTGTTATCCATCTATATGCTTACTGATTTTATCTTCAATAATGCTTTCAACCAGTTTATCCAGAACCGATATTAAGCTAACTGGCCTTTAATTTCCCAGAGCCTCACTGGATCCCATTTTAAAAATTGGTGTTACATTGGCCATTTTCTAGTCCTTTGGTATAGAGGCTGATCTTAGGGACATGGTACATATTTTTGTTAGGATATCAGCAATTTTACATTTGCATTCATTAAGAACTCTAAGATGGATACTATCTGGGCCTGGAGATTTATTAACTTTCAATTTGTCAATAAAGCTGAAAATATATTTTATTGCCAATATTTGCCTCAGTTCCTCAGACTCCCTTCCTGAAAACATCAGTTCAATCACAGGTATCTGCCCTACAACTTCTGCAGTGAAGACTGATGAGAAGAATTCGTTCAGCTTCTCTGCAATCCCGTTGTCCTTCTTCAGTACTCCTTTAACTCTGTTGTCATCCTGTTGGCCTTGATGTTGTTAGCAATGTTCTCCTCAAAATGCTTTTTCACATCTCATTGTCTGCTTGCATCTCCTTTGTACAAGTATGGGCTCCCTCTTGTACTCCTCATTTGGACAAGAATTCCATTTTCTGTAATAGCTTCCTTGACACTGCTTGTTAACCATGCTGGTGATCTCTTGGGTTTGGTGCTAACTTTCTTAACATTGTAGACAAGCTTCTATTATTGTGGTTTTGAGTAACCTTCAAACATTCTGAAGACATTTAATCCTCTTGATGCCCCCTTTCAACTTCCTTTTTATCAGTTCCCTCTTTTAAATGTGACCATCTTGGATTTCCTTGGCAATTAAATATATATGAGGCCTGTTCAGACAACATTAGGCCACTAACCCTTTTGCAGCAAATGATTAGTGAACATGTTTAAACCATGGTTATGTAGCCGCTATGGTTAGGAATGGTTCACATGACATGCTAAGTGATGATTCACATGATACACTAAGCCATAATATTTAGCTCAAAATGTTCAACCTCCATGGCTTGGTGTGTTGTCTAAACAGAATCATTAAATCTGATAGCATTGTGGTCATTATTTCCAGTTGGTTTGACAACACATCTCGCACTAGGTCCTGGATGGCACCTCTTACGATTAAATACAACACTTTATACTACTCACATAAGATCACATAAATGTGCATTTATTTTAGCATGTTGACTGGCAGAGTATTGCCAGAACTGATTCAAATTGAGAAAATGGTAAGATTTGAGACTAAGTATTGTAGTGGTTTTTTTGTTTTTTGTTTTTGTTTTTTAAAGAGAAGCTATGTGGGAGTTAATAACAGGGAGTTGCTATGTATGTATGTATCAGGTCAGCTCCACTTACTGGACTATAAATAACTTTTCTAAAATCTACTGTAGTGTAATCTGAGAGAGGATGCATAAGAACTTGGTGTAAAATGAGGGTGTTTCAGATTACACAAGTAGGTGCCGTTTGCAGGGATTCAACGAGTGGATGATGAAAGGTGAAAACAAAGTAAAAGCAAGGAAAGCTTGTACATTCTTTGGTCAATTTACCAACCTGAATAGGCAAAGCAATCATAGCCTTTAAACAGTAGTAACAACAGGACATGTGTGTTACCTGTACACTGGAAATCCCCTTTGGCCTCTCAGATGCTAAGGCTTCGTATTACAGAACAAGGAGTACATGGGGCGGGTGTGTGTGTGTGTGTGTGTGTGAAAGCTATCCATGTATAGAGTGCAGATTAAACTGTTCAGTGAGTTTTGCATCTAATTTAGCAACATGCTAATAGTAAAAGGAATGGCACGTCCCGATTAGCAAAACAGGACCCATCCAGGCCAGGGATGTGTGTGCCCAGAATAAGAGCCAAGGCACACGTCATTGGGTTGAACTAGGATCACAACTTCATTAACTTTTCAAAGGAGATCTGCAGCAAATATTGAAATATAGAGTAGGCAACTTGTTGGGTGGAGGCAGGAACCACCTAGCAAGCCTGTGGCTCTCCACAGCTTGACCCCAGTGTGCTATGTCCAGGAATAAATTTTTCAGCCCTCTTCTCCATCTAGGAAATTCCAGCTGAAGCAAGGAGCTTCAGGAAGTCTCTGGCTCAACCGCTGGGGCTGCAGGGATGGCTGTTCAACTTTCATGAAGTCGAGGGGTTGCTTCCTCTCCACTCTGGCTGACAAGGCCATTGTGGACACTTGTGACAGGCTAAAGGGAAGCAAATAGCAGACTCTGACATTGCTGGTTACTGCCAGCCTTTCCTGGGCAGCCTAGAGACAGTACATATGGGGAGCCCTTGCCTCCAACCAGGTTGCGGGAGTCCAGATGATTCCCAATATTTTCCTGCAACTATAAGGGATCTGTACTTTCAGCAGTGGTGAATTCTTAAAGACCCTGCCTGCAGTTTGGTTCCCACAGCATTTGCACAGGGTAGGTAGAGTCTGTTTACTAATATAGGGAGTGATAGACAAAAGGAGCTTGAAGGTAAGAGTCAGTCACCAGTCTCCTTTTTCAGCTAATAAAGTTGTTGCCAACAGTGATGTTCTACCTTCTTAGAAATGGAACTGTTTCTCTGAAACATTCTGGCCTGTTTTTGCCTACAGCATGCGGATGTGACTTGGCTCAAGGAGGATTTTTTGTGAGACAAGGAGATTATATCTGTACTTTGGACTATCAGCGACTCTATGGCACACGGTGCTTCAGCTGTGATCAGTTTATTGAGGGAGAAGTGGTTTCAGCACTGGGGAAAACCTATCACCCAAATTGTTTTGTATGTGTGGCTTGCAGGTAAGTTTCTCTAACTGACACTTTTAATTCTATCTATCTATTTTTAAATAAGGTGGACCAAATGACTCAGGTCAACTCCATCAATGGTTCAATTCACCAGGTTTTCCATCCTGACATCTGCTTGGCCTTTTGCCCCACAGGGTTGCATATGTCCTCTGGCCCCACCAAAGAACTTGCTACTCTCTGGGGCCATGTTGTGTATGTGCATTGCGACAAAAGGCTGTTGCCATACCTGTGCAGGAGCCTTCTGGCCATCATGGTCTGAGCCATCCTGGAAGCATTTCAGATATAGTACGCTGTTCTGGGGACATGCCCAGTGGCTGCATATGTGGTTGTGTCAAAGCCCTCGTTCCAGTGCAGAAGGTTCCTATGCATGCCTGGCACAGCCTACTCTGCCTAGGAAGTCTTCTGACACCACAATAAAGCCCTCAAATTTTATTTTGCAGCATCTCTTAATTGTTTTATTGTTATGGCCATAGGTGCACATGCAGGCACACATGCTTAAAAACGTGTAGTTCAAGCCATTGGGGAAGCCTAGTTCTGTGCACCCAGATCTCAGGATTGGAACCTTCGTGATGCATGCAAGAGAGACTGGGGGATGTATGTGTGGTGGGAAGATGATCTATTCAAGAAACGTGAGGAGCTGTTTTATCACACATTAGGACTTGAGGTTTATCAGATAGAAAACCAGTTATGTTCAGAAAATGATGCCACCAACATATTAAAAAGGAAGTCTTAAGACTGTGATATTAGAGCCCCAAAGCTAACAACAGATGTAATATGGCACATACGGATGCATTCATTGCATGGTTGCCCAGTTCATGCAAAATATGATGTCCTCTCTGAGTTTTTCCAATACCTGCCTCAGCAACCTGTTTGCCTTCCTCCTAGCCCTCTCCATCTGTTCTAGTTTTTGAAACCCTCCTCTGTAACAGAACCTGTGTTTTGGTATTCTTGCTGCCAGCCCTCCTACCTGCCCAGGACACAATATTGTGCCTGCAGATAAAACACCAGCGTGGGCTTTCCCTTTGCCCCTGGAACTTGTTAAAGAAACATTTATCAACAAAATAGCAATGAAGAAATCTCCCAAATCACCCAACTCTTGCTTGATCTCTGCTTTCTCTAATCACTTGCATTTATGCAGATAACCACTCTCTTTTTCATGCACCCAGTAGTCACCCTCTACTACTATTCACGTGACTCTTCCATAGTCATGAGGGCTGTGCTTGTTGCTGTATTTATTTACAATAAACTATGTACACTTTCCCCCTCCAAATGGAGATGTGCAAAGTGTCTAACACCAATTAAAACAAAAGTAGCAAAACAAATAAAACATCAGTATCCTATCAATACTGAGCAACACATAAAAGAATGTAACAATTACAGAGAGACAGGATGAATTAAGAATCTGAAAATAATTCAAAAGAAATGAAAGCAACAGAAGAGTCAGAAGCTTGCCGGAACAACAGAGTTTTCATGCAGAGGAGCATAACATCTGCAAAGAGACACACACTATAATATCCTGTGTCAAGGAGTTCCACATATCAGGAGTCACCACAGAAAAAGCCCCCCTCCATTGCCACCAGCAATGCCTCAGAGGGCAGTGGTCCCAGCAAAAGTTTCTCATTAAATGATCTTGGAGAGCTTGTAACTTGCAGTTGCTCAGAGGTCGGCAACAAGGGAGAGGGCCTTCTCTGTTGTGGCCCCCCAATTGTGGAATGATCTCCCTGACGAGGCCCGCCTGGCGCCAACATTGCTATCTTTTCGGCGCCAGGTCAAGACTTTCCTCTTCTCTAAGGCATTTGGCAATATCTGAGGAGCTTGAGTTTGTTTTTGTTTTTAGGCTTACAGCTTTTTAAAGTTATTATAGTGGTTTTAAATGTATGTATTGCATGCTTTAAATGTATGTATTGCATGCTTTAAATGTATGTATTGCATACTTTAAATGCATGTATTGCATGCTTTAAATGTATGTATTGCAAGCTTTTGCTGTTTTAACTTTTGTATATTGTTTTTAATTGTTTTAATCCTATGTAAACCGCCCAGAGAGCTTCGGCTATGGGGCAGTATACAAATGCAATAAATAAATAAATAAATATAGGGCTTTAAAAGGTAATAATTAGTACTCTGAGTTGCACTTGGAAACAGGCTTGCAAACAATGCAGTTGATATAACAAGGAGGTAACATGATCTCCGAATTTAGTACTGGTGAGGATTTTCATAGGAGCATTCTGTTATAACTGAAATCTTCTTAAACACACAAAGTTCTGTGCATCAGCCTAAGGTTGCTTCTGAAAGCTGTGGACCTCCACCTCCCAATTGCTTGCATACACTTTTACTATAACTCAGGAGCCACTATTATCAGGATGCCCTGCCACGTTGACTCCTGTTCCAAAAGTAAAAATATGTCATTTCCCAAGAGCCCAGAATTCCAAAGAGCCTGCAGGAAAGCAAATCCCATGTGTCTGAGAGCTTGCCTAGGACAGAATAGACTGGAGTCAGTCCTCAAGTAAGAACTGTGGCCACAGGGCATGTACCCTAAGTTCAGAGTTGCCCACGTTGTAGAAGCTTCATCATAGCATAGTGATGCTGCTCCCACAAATTCCCAAATGCATAGCGAATCGTATCTAAATAGTCCACCAATGCCGCCCCACCATGACTGAGTCTGAAGTACCACCCCCATATAGGTGGTGAAATTAGACAGCCCATTAGCCCAGTTTCTATAAACCTGCCTGCACTTCACTTTGTCTTGCCCTGTAGAGTTGGCCCTGCATTTATCCTTTGTCTCCACTTCAAGAGTGAGAGGAGTAAAGAAAGCCACATTTTCAACCTGCCAGGTTTTTTCATTTGTAGTAGAGGGGCAAGGTAGTTGTCCAGTGGCACTGTTGTCCTTCCGTAGGGGAAGATGCCCTTACCACGCTCTCCTGATGAGCATTGCTGCTGGCGCTCCAGCTGCCACCTGCTGCCTTTCACCTTTGCCATGCGACCATTATTGCTACGCTCTGCCCCACTCCTTTATTCCTCCGTCTGCCTTTCCCCAAGTTCATCAGCTACCTCAATATTGTAAGTCTAGTGCAAGTGGGAAAGACCCTTCACTTTATATTCGGCTGGATCCCAACTCTGTCTCCTGTACTGAGCACGTAAGGCTTTTACAATCAGCTTGCCAACTTGCCTGTCCTGGCAAGCCTGTTACAAAGTCACTCTCCCATCCACCTGCACAGAGGTAGTTGGGGACAGAGTGTAATTCCAGTGGGTCTCCTTTGGCTAATTGTAGATTGCAGCCCCACTTCAAAAATATGATGGCATCTTAGAGATTCCTGTGCTTCATTGACTCCCAAGATGCTATGGGCTCCATTGTAACACTTGCTTAAAGGCAAGCCTTTTAGCAGCATTTTCCATTGGAAGTTTTAGTTTCAAGGTACTCTGAGACCAAATAGAGTTTATGTAGCAATTTTGTAAATCTTTCAGTTACCGAATAATAAACCTGTAAATTTACAATTGCCATCTTTGAATCCAGTGCAACAATGATGATGGAAACAGGATTGATTTGCTTGGTTCATTCAATATTGATGTTATTGTTAGAAGCCAAGATAACTGTTATGAATTCGGCTAATGGTCCAACCCCACATAGGCGAGCACACAGGGTGTGCCTGGTGTGCCTACGCACACCCTAATGTCTCTGGGGCTGTCTCTGCTTTCCCATGCGTCCCTCCCCCACTGCTCAAATCAAGGTCTTTAAGCACTTTCTGGAACCTCCGGAAAGTGTGTAATTCCCCTGGGCACACTTAAGGCCCTGATCGGAGCGGGGGCAGGAAGAAAGCGAGCTTTCCTCTCCTCCGCTCCAATTGGGGCCTTTAAGGGTGCACACCCTAATGAAATGTGCTGCACACGCCTATGAGCTCCCACTAGGTTTAGAAAATTAATTCCAGTGTCGTAGCTACATGCACCACCAACTGGAATATGTTAGATTGGAGATGTGACTTTACTGATACAGGTTAAGCCTCCTTTAAGAAACACAGTTGGCTGCTTGTAGCAATGAGGCTCGTACCGTTTATCCTTATCATTCTTGTTTACCCTCCTGTTATAAAACAGAAGAGGCTAAACTGGGTTTTGTGAACTGCATGAAGCTGTTGGTCATTTCTAGAAAGTGAATAGAATCCATACTTCAAGTAGGTCTGTGCAAAGACGGGCTGAGCTTGGAAAGAAAAGGAGGGAGAAGAACAAATGGACCCCCCTATTTCTGTGGGGGGAAGGGGGAAGAAGGGGCATCTGTGGAGGGGGGGCATTCATCTTTGAAGAGGACTTCCAGAGAGGAGAAGCAGTGGCAGTAGGAGTTTGGAGGAAAGGGCGATGTAGATGAGGCGGAAGGGAGGAATGTGTGTTGACCTTGTGTGTATGTTGAGATGTGGGCTCATATAGCCTAGCCCTAAAGAAGTGTACTGAAGTTCAGCCCAGTATGCCCTGGTTGGTATGCTTCAGATTGCAACTTTGGTCTGTAAAGCATCCCTGGTTTTACTTAGTCAGTTTCTTGTAAAAGGGGGGAAATGTTTTTCATGTCAATGTATCTGCTCCAAAAGCGTGTTGTGTATTTTGGGAACAAAAACTTGGAAGATACTCCAGGCCTTTCATGGTGCCCCAGTTCTTTTCTGGGATATATTAGCATCCTCCCTCAGTTATGCTTCTTGAGTGCTGAGCTTTCAGTTAGCTGGTCAGATTTGCCAGCTAGGAGCAAATGATAAAAAGAGCTGAAACAAAAGAAATAAATGAGCCCCTTTTCTAAAAAAGAATGCAGTTCAAAGAATGCAAGGATTTCATTTTCTAATACATTTCATTTATCTTACTGCAGGCAGCCTTTTCCTCCTGGGGATCGTGTAACTTTCAATGGCAAAGACTGTGTCTGTCAGAAATGTTCTCTGCCACCTACTAGTAGTCACAGCAATTTTCCAGTCCTCCGAAGTAAGTCACAGATTTTTAAAAATAATTATCATTTGGCCTTTTTTAAACAACTAAAATAAAATTGGTCCCCCAAATTTGATAGAATACAATAGAAAAATATAAAACTACAAAATAATAATAATAATAATAATGTCTCTAGTGTGGCTCTCGCACACTTGAGGCCTTCAAGAGGCAGCTGGACAACCATCTGTCAGGTATGCTTTAAGCTGGATTCCTGCATTGAGCAGGAGGTTGGACTCAATGGCCTTATACTTTTCTATGATTCGATGATAATAATAATAATAACCAAATAATACCTAGTCGCAGTACAAAAAATCAAAATATAATACCAGATTTGAAACAGAAACTGAAAATAAAAAAGTCTTCACCTGGCACCAGAAACAGCATAATGTAGGCACCAGGCAAGCCTCTCTGGAAAACTCATTCCACAACCGGGTGCCACAACAGAAAAGGCCGTGTTCTTAGTAGCCACGCAGCTCACTTCCTTTGGTGGGGGCTCCTGGAGAAGGACGTCTACAGCTGAACTTAGGTTCCGGGCAGGTGTATATGGGAAAAGATGATCCTTCAGGTAGCCTGGACTCAAGCCATTTAGGGCTTTGAATGTTAATACAGCACTATGAATCAAACCCGGAAATGGACTGTCAGCCAGTGCAAATGGAAAAGTACAGATGAGAGGTTATCCAGACTGTAGCTAAGCTATCTCAGTCCAGATATGGACGTAGTTAGTATATCAGCCTAAGCTAATAGAAGATGCTCCATGTCAGTGAGTCCACCTATGCCTCTAGTGATAATGCTGAATCCAAGAGCACCCCCAAACTATGAACCTGATCCTTTAGAGGGAATGCAGCCCCTTCCAGAACAGGTTGAACATCACTTAGCTGGGCAGATGAACCAACAATCTCTGTTTCGTCTGGATTGGGTCTCAGTTTCTTGGCCCTCATCTAGTCCAATTTACCCAACAATTCAACCAATTATTCCATTAAATAACATCAAACATCTCGTGATATCCAGTAAGCTGCAAAACACACACACACACAAAGTAACATTGTCTGCCGTTCAAAGATGTTAAACAGAAGCATTAGGAAGATAAAAAATATGAATAAAATCATCAAGATTTTAATTTATCTAACGTCTGGAGGATGCAAGGGTTTGGATTAGTAATAAAACTAATCAAAAACCCTGCATCCTCCAGATGAAATGTATTTCTGAATTTGAAGGGGTGCAGAATTTGGACCCATAAGGTATTTATGGCATTGACCTTATATTTTCCGAGTGTTTACTGCATGGCCGAAATGTGCACAGTATTTGTTGTTATTCCGAAACCTAGCCATGGCTCTGTGTCCTGGGTACATACACAAAGCCAGGTATTAAAGTGCATTTATTTTTCTATAGCCTCATAAACGATACATTAAGTATATTATTTAAATAATCCCTTTTCCTTTTTTACAGATTGTGGGGATTGTGGCTCCGAAATAAAAAATGGACAGTCTTTGGTAGCTTTGGACAAACACTGGCACTTGACCTGTTTTAAGTGCAAAATATGCGGCAAACGTCTGAATGCTGAATATATCAGCAAGTAAGTTGGAGACAATGAATTTAGCTTCTCTTATGACGCTTCTCAGCATTGCGTTGTGATTTGAGATTTACAGACCAGATGAGACAATAAGTCTGTGGAATATCAGCTGTTTTGTAAAACGGTGTTTAATGTGAAGCATTTGTAGTATTGAGGCAGACATAGTGAACAGAATGCACAACACATCCAATGATTTCTTCTGTCTTCCGCAGCATATCCTTCCTGTTTAGTCTCCCATATTTTTGTGGCTATTTAAATGTTTATACCCCATTCCAGAGACATCACAGGGACACCCCCTTCCTGCATGTCCTGGATTCTCTGTTTACTTAATTGAATGAGGAAGCCAGCTATCCATGACCTTTCAGCGCTATGTCAGCTCCCACCCACCCTACGGTTGCTGCTCTTTAATGCCAAATCAGTTATATTTATTTATTTATTTGTTTGTTACATTTGTATTCCGCCCCATAGCCGAAGCTCTCTGGGCGGTTTACATAAGATTAAAACAATTAAAAACAATATACAAAAATTAAAACAGCAAAAACATACAACATACACACAATACACACATACATGTAAAACCGCTATAACAGCCCGAAAAAGCTACAAAAACAAAAAACAAACCCAGGCTCCTCAGATATTGCCAAATGCCTGAGAAAAGAGGAAAGTCTTGACCTGGCGCCAAAAAGATAACAATGTTGGCACCAGGCGGGCCTCGTCAGGGAGATTGTTATTAATACAACTACTCTAATTCAGGACATGGTCCTGAATACAGAAGCTGACTTCGTATCATCAAGACATGGCTGAATGAGGCATCAGGTCTTGCCTTAGCACAACTCTTTCCAGTTTTCCAACTAGGTAATCAGTGCAGTGCAGTGCCATAGAATTGGAAGGGACCCTTGGAGGTTGTCTAGTCCAACCCACCCTACTCAATGCAGGACAGCTTAAATACCTCCAGGAAAGGAGAGCCCACCACTCCTCAGGCATTAACCTATGATTTGCTAAGCACGAGTAGCACTTGCTACTCACTCTGCTTTCATTTTCAATCTACAATTGCCCTGATCATAGGTTGCTCTTATAATGTACAAACCCAGATATCCTTGATTGTTTGGGGGTTAAACAACCAGAGTTATCATACAACCACTAAAGAGAACAAAGAAATGTCCCATGAATCCTGTGAAGCAATGGAGATCGACAACCAAGTAATCAAGGAACTTTTCGTACTTTTTACTAAAGAAATGCCAGTGGAGAAGATAATTTTGTTACAAATCCCATCCAAAACGCTTGAAGAAACTAATGAAACTCTGGGGAAAAGTAGAACAGCATACATTCACATCTTCACATGGTTGATACAGCAATGGCATTTATATGGGTAGAAATGCCTGGACACTGGAAATTACATTTGCAGAGTGTTGAACCAATCTTGCATTTTTCCCCCAAGTGCTGAACAAAAATAATTATGCCAAATGTGCCAGACTATACATTCACCATATAACAGAACGTAAAAACAAGTATCCAGAAGTAGACAAAGCATTCCAGGAAAGTAAAGCAAGCTTCAGAACAAAATGTATGGACAGTTACATTTGTTGAGCAAATACTGATGACATCATTGAAAAGCTGAGATGGGGGTAGTACATGGGTGGCGGTGGCAACGATGAAGAGCCGATGAGCTCTGTGGATTGTGAGCCACTCCCCAAACGGTGGACGTATATTAGGAAACACTCTACAGAAATTGCATGTCTCCCTCCACCTGTTGGTAGTGCTATGTACCACTTGCCCAGGGCTCATTTCCAGTGCTTGCTATGCAAATCACTTGGAGTTTGCAACATGTTTCCAAAACAAGGATGGCACAGCGTTTGCATGAATATCTTCATCCAATAGCCATTAAAAGAAAGAACCAGCACCAGAGGAATTACTAAGGATAATTCACTGCACCTGTTTAATGGCAGTCGATGAAACTTTCAGTAGTTTATATACGTGCTGACTATGGTCTTGTTTGTACTGTGATTTGCAAGTATTGCAATGGTAGCAACTGCACAAGTGCATTACCAATTCTTACTAATGAGGAAGAGGACTGAACAGTAACATTGGTAGTGAAAAATAGTGCTAATCTATATTCTTGTCAGTTGCTTCAATGTTAAAATTTGCATATGGCTATTTCATCATGTAGTTTATTGACCGCATCAACATGTTGCGTATATCTACCTATATTTTAGTGTAATCAGATATTAGATATACATTAAGTGTCTTGATATTTCGTGATGAATATTTTTTATATAATTCTTTTATGATAAAGGCAATTTACGTTTAAATTTCATTAAAATATTATATAAAAAACAAAAAAGCCACCATTTAGTCAGGTTTACTTCATTGGCTCTAGATTTTGGATATTTAATACAAAATATTGTCCTAGACAAAGTGCAAGTGGAATAATTTTGGGTGGAATTTGTTTACAGTTAGGCCTGGTCTACTGGACTATATAGAAGGACAAGTCTTTCTGAATCAACATGGATTCTGCAAACCTTCAGTAACATTGCAGAGTTCATGAGAGTTTCAACAAGTACGTAGATATGGGTGATCCAGAAGATCATGTTCACTTAGACTGCCAAAAGGCTTTGACAAAGTCTCTCAAAAGACACTCCCAAGAAAATTTAACAGGCATAGATTAAGAACAGAAGTCCTTTTATGGATTGATATCTGGTTAAAGAACAGAAAGCAAAGGTTAGGAATAAATGAATAGTTCTTGCAATGAAGAGATGTAAACTGGGAGTCTCCCTAGGATCTGTATCGAGACCGGTGATTTTAAACTTAAGGATAAATGATCTAGAGTTGGAGGTAAACAGATGGCCAAGTTTGCAGATGACACCAGATTGTGTAGGATGATTAAAACAAAAAGGGATAATGAAGAGCTCAAAAAGCATTTCTCCAAACTGGTCAAACAATCATTTTTTTCCACATTGAGGCAAAAATAATGACACACGTATACACTGATGAGATCTAAGCTTGCTGTGACTGACCTGGAAAGGGATCTTAGTGTTGTGCTAGAATGCTTGATGAAAAAGTCAATCCAGTGTGTTGCTGTAAAAAAGACAAATGCCGTGTTGGGAATCATTAGGAAAGGAATTGAAAAGAATGCCGTCATACAAACCTATGACGTAACCACCCATACTGTGTACAGTTCTGGTCACTTCACCTCTAAAAGATATTGTAGAACTCGCAAAGGTTCTACAATATGAAACTATGAAAAATGAAACTAAAATGATCAAGAGGCTGGAACAACTCCCCTGTGAGGAGAGGCTACAATGTTTGGAGCTTTTTTGCTTAGAAAAAAGGTGTGTTGTGTGTGTGTGTGTGTGTGTGTGTGTGTGTGTGTTTAGGGGGACATTATCAGAGGTGTGTAAAATTATGCATGGTGTGAATTGGGAGAGGTTTTTCCTCCCTCTTTCCGAATTCTAGAAGTCAGTATTCAGAATTATAGTTGAATCAATGGATTGGGTGTTTTCTTTGTTCCAGAGATGGTGTTCCATATTGTGAAATGGACTATCATGCAAAATTTGGAATAAGATGTGACAATTGTGAAAACTATATTACAGGAAGAGTTCTGGAGGTAAGACAACTCTCTGCACTCATTTGCTAGATCTTTAAAAATATTAAAATCATAGAATTGAGATTTGATTCATGATATCCAAGAACTGAAACTTCAATGTGTTTTCAGTCTTTGGGGTTTTTATATGTTGATACTATCTAACAAGCAGGAATACAGTATTTCATTATCCTTCAAGGACAACAAATTATCCTTCATTATCCTTGTTCAAATGTGTATGCTAAAATGACTTGTGCTATAGGGATTAAAAGAGGAGGCTGTTTGCAATTTTATAGGTGAGCTGGCATCTAGCAGTGCAGTGGTCCGGAGGTGATTTGGTAACAAGCTTTATGGATTTGACTGGTTTAAATCCATCTTGCATTTCAAAATTCTCAAGTTAATGCTCTACTAAAATATATATTTCCATATTGTTATGTTTAGGCTGTTGGCTTCCAATGATCAAGGACATTTCTAGGATGTTCACATAATTATGGGGTTCCAACATGTACCAGTTCAGCTATCTTGAACAGAATTCTCCTGTTGTTTCACAGGCTGTGTCTTTGGCCCTTTCTACACCTAAGGGTGTAGAGGGAGGACCTGGGGGCGATCCTGGACTTACTTGCTTCTGGGATCATCACCCACTTTCTGCACAGGAGCGCGATGTCCCAGAAGCAAACAGGACGTCCCACTTGTCATGGCTGCCATTTTGTTTTACAAGATGGAGCTGGGTGCGCACTTGTGCACCATCGGAAATATGTATCTATATACACCCCAAAATTGCGGCCCTTACCCCCCCTCCCCGCCACCCCATGGATGGCAAAAATGCAGCCCCCCTCTCCTCTGATGGGCATGGAGCTGTGTTGTGTGGCTCCGCGCCCATTTCTGGTGCCGCGCTTACTTGCGAGTAAGCAGGCACCAGGTGGGATGGGTACCCACACCTCCCACGGTCTCGGGGCAGTCCCAGGACCACTGGAAGATTCAATTTTTCTCAGGGTTTCTTTATTGCTGGGAAAACCTGTGCCCATCCCCCCTTGCCCCTGGGAGTCCCTGTGCATTATTTGGATGCACAGAGAGCACCCAGGGACAACCCCGGGGGAAAAGGCCGGTGTAGAAATGGCCTCAGTCTCACTTTCAAGCCTGACTGCAGGCCATCAACTCTTGCATTGTCAGAAGTGGAACAATAATGTATTTAATTTGGTTGAAACCCCCACTGGTGAAGGTAGTTTAAAAAAATCCCAGTAGACTTGACAATTATTGGCTACAGGTGTGTAATGGGCTTTGCTATAGTATCTTAATCAGCATCCCTCAACCTGGTGCGCTCCAAATGTTTTGGACAACAATTCCCAGCGTTTCTGAACATTGGCCAGGTGAATGACTCCGGATGAACGACTGGCTACGAAGGTGGTGCCGATGTGAGAGGTTTGGATTCTGGGACCATGGACTACGTTACTTGGAAGATGGACTGCTGGCAAAGGAAGGGTTACACCTCACAAGAGCTGGGAAGAATGTGTTTGGCCACAGCATGAAGAACTTCATCAGGAGGGCTTTCAACTGAATCCTATGGGAAAGGGAGACATAAAGGCCTGTGCACCATAACAGAGAGAACGGTTCCAATAATGCCCTAAAACAGTGTTCACAACAAGGTAGGGAAGAAGCCAGGTTGCAAAGCACATGGGCTTTGATGTCTATATACTAATGCCCAGAGTAAGGGAAACAAACAGAATGAACTTGAACTCTTAATACATGAAGGCAAATACGACGTGATAGGTATAACTGAAATTTGGTGGGATGACTCCCATGGGTGGAATATAGCAATGGAAGGGTATAATTTGTTCAAAAAGAACAGAAGAAATAGAAAGGGAGGCAGAGTCACACTATATGTTAAAAATACTTACCCCTGCACAGAAATACAACAGGATGAGCCTGGGAGCCCCATCAGGAACATCTGGATTAAAATAAATGGGGCAAGGAATAAAAAGATCATGATAGTCGGAGTCTACTACTAACCACCCAATCAAGCAGAAGACGAGGATGAAACTTTTGAAATGCAAATTGCCAGTGTTTCAAGGAAATCCAATGTAGTAGTAATGGGGGACTTTAGTTACCCCGATATCTGCTGGGAGACAAATTCTGCCAAAAGTGCCCCCTCCCAAGAATTTCCTGACATGTGTGGCTGATAACTTTCTCCTACGGAAAGTAGAGGAAGGAACTAGAGGAACAGCTATCCTTGACTTGATACCGACTGTGCCGCCACAGCCTCAAACACTCGGCCTAGATGAGCACACCGCTCTCAGGCTAAGCCCCAACGCTTAAATACCTGAGGGAAGGGCAAAAGACCCACCACTTTTCCCTTATAGCAGAGGGGAAAAGGGAGTTAAGGGTTTTGAATAAGGTTCTCCTGTAAGTATGTTGGCTGAAGGTGTAATGATATGTGTTTCTTTATTAAACTGATAGAGCAGGTGACAAAACCAAGCTGACACGTGGTTTGTGGTAGCAAAAATAAAAGAAAAAGTTTATTGTTGTTAACAGTTCTTTTCAAATCAATTTCATACCTGCCTATTCTTAACACTTCTAATAATTTTACTAATAATCCTAAATCCTAATAATCTCTTCACTCACACTCCCGAGTAGATCACACACCCTCCCCCAACCAAGATGATAAAATAATCCAAACCACTCCCTCACACTATATATACTCCTCCCCCTCCCTTTCCCAGCATCATCAGCCACACCCACTCAGTCCAACATTCGCACTCTCCAGACATACTAACTCAGACATACACAGGAAGACAGAAATGTGGGGTATCGTCATTCCGACCAATAGGGATGACTTAGTGGATAAGTGGCAGTTACAGGAACTCCAGGGGAAAGTGACCATGTCATACTTGAGTTCTTGATTTTAAAGGAAGCAAAAGCTAAGTGTAGCCATACGCATACTCTGGATTTCAGGAAAGCCAGTTTTAATAAACTCAGAACTATGATAAGTAAGGTCCCATGGCAAGTGACCCTAATGCGAGAAGGAATCCAAGATGGATGGGAGTTTTTAAATAAGGAAATTTTAAAGGCAAAATTACAAACAATTCCAACAAGGAAAAAAGATAGAAGACAACAGAAGAAACCAACATGGCTCCACAAAAAACTTAGAGATTACCTAAAAACAAAAAAGGATACATGTAGGAAGTGGAAGGAAGGCCAGGCTGCAAAAGAAGGAAACAGACAGGTAGCACAGAAATGCCGAAACGGCATCAGGAAGGCTAAAGCTGAGAATGACCTGAGGCTAGTGAGGGATGCTAAAAGCAGTAAAAAGGCTTTCTTCAGATACGTGAATAGTAACAAACAGTGGAAAGAAATGGCAGTTCAACTACTCAATGAGGATGGCAAATTGATAAAAGATGATGAAGAAAAGGCAGCAAGTGCTCAATTCCTACTTTGGCCCAGTCTTCTCCCAAAAGTGGGTCTCTGACCACCACCAGCCGGGCAAAAATGAAGTACAAGTGGAAGGGGCAGGATTGCAGCTTGAGACTGATAAACAAATGGTCAGGGAACACCTAATTTCTTTGAACACCTAATTTCATCCAACAGTAATAAAGGCACTGGCAGAAGAACTCTCACAGCCACTGTCTATTTGTGAAATCATGGAAGACGGGAGAAGTGCCGGATGACTGTAGGAGGACTAATGTTGTCCCTGTTTTCAACAAGGGCAAAAAGGAGGAACCTGGGAATTACAGACCAGTCAGTCTGACATCCATCCCTGGGAAAATCTTGGAGCAGATTATAAAGAAGTCAATCTGTGAACACCTTGAAAACAATGCAGTGATTACTAGAAGCCAGCATGGCTTTCTCAAGAACAGATCCTGTCAGACTAACCTGGGGTGCCTCTATAAGAGCGATTTAAAGCTCTTTCAAGGTGAATCACCAAATTTAACTCTAAAAGAGCAGAGCGCAAATCAGGGGTCCAGATGCGTTTTATCTCCGATTATTCGCATTTTCAAGTGCGCGTTAAATAGCAACTTTTAAGTTACCACGGGAGTTAAAGTGTCTTATGGCCATGTAAACATGTGATTCTCCGCATGTAAACAACTTTAAAGTGTGTTTCATACAGTCCATAATGCGCTTCACCACCTCTCGTGAATAGGTATTAGGAGTAAATGCGCTTATCCGTATATGTGCATAATCGGGCAACTGGGCGTCAAAGCGAAATCTTGTAGAGGGGACCCTGATCTCTATTTTTGATTGGGTAACCCCCCCTTGTGGACTATGGGAATGCTGTGGACATAATATATCTTGACTTCAGCAAAACTTTTGACAAAGTGCCCCATGACATTCTGATTTCCAAACTAGCTAAAAGTGGGCTAGATGGAACAACTATTAGGTGGATCCACAGTTGACTACAGAATCGGACCCAAAAAGTGCTTATCAATGGTACCTTCTCAAACTGGGGGGAGGTGACGAGCGGGGTACCACAGGGCTCAGTCGTGGGCCCAGTCCTCTTCAACATTTTTATTAATGATTTGAACGAGGAGGTGCAGGGAATGCTTATCAGATTTGCAGACGACACAACATTGGGTAGGATAGCTAATACCCTGGAAGACAGAAACAAACTTCGAAGTGATCTTGATAGGCTGGAGAGCTGGGCTGAAAACAACAGAATGAAATTTAATAGGGATAAATGTCAAGTTCTATACCTAGGAAAAGGTAATCAAATGCAGTTACATTTGGTATGGCAATACTACAAGTGAGAAGGATCTTGGAAATGTTGTATCTGAGCCAACAGTGTGATGTGGCTGCAAAAAAAGCAAATACTATTTTGGGCTGCATTAATAGAAGTATAGCTTCCAAATCGCACGAGGTATTGGTGCCCCTCTGCTTGGCACTGGTTAGACCTCATCTTGAGTATTGTGTCCAGTTCTGGGCACCACCCTTTAAGATGGATGCACACAAGCTGGAGGCGGCTCAGAGGAGGGCAACGAGGATGATCAGGGGTCTGGAAACAAAGCCCTATGAGGAGAGACTGAAAGAACTGGGCATGTTTAGCCTAGAGAAGATAAGGTTGAGGGGAGACATGATAGCACTCTTCAAATACTTGAAAGATTATCACACAGAGGAGGGCCAGGATCTCTTCTCGATCATTCCAGAGTGCAGAACACTGAATAATGGCTGAAGTTACAGGAAGCCAGATTCCAGCTGGACATCATGAAAAACTTCCTGACTGTTAGAGCAATATGACAATGGAACCAATTATCTTGGGAGGTGGTGGGCTCTCCCACATTAGAGGCATTCAAGAGGCAGCTGGACAACCATCTGTCAGGAATGCTTTAAGGTGGATCCCTGCATTGAGCAGGGAGCTGGACTCTGTGGCCTTATAAGCCCCTTCCAACTCTACTATTCTATGATACTATTACTGAGGCTGATTGGAGTTGTTATCCAAAATGTCTGGAGGGTTCCAGGTTGGAGAAGGCTGATGTAAATAAAGTAATCTGAGCATTGCAAACGCCATAGGCATGTGCTGAGACCCTTGTTCATCTGAGGTTTGCACTCCTATTTTAAGACTGTTCAAGCCCATTTGTTGTAAGATTGATTAAAAGTAATGATCTTGTTACATTTATGCCTCTGTCATTGTCTCTGTTTCTATTAAAATGTACTTGCAAAGGCTGTACTGGGTGGGCTCTGTTCATCCTGGAGGACCAGGTTTAGTCAGACTGTAGTATTTCTTTGTCTACTTTTGAAATAATTATTAGATTCTCCTTGGTCCATCAATATGTCTGAATTTTACAAAGCAAGAGTGCATAGTCTGGATAATTACTTTTTCGTCATCGATCCTGAATATGCATCTTGCTTAAGAATGTAAGACGTGGCTTGTTAGATCAGACCAAGGTCCACTGAATCCAGCATTCTCTGAGCTATCTGCCAGAAATTGCGCAATGACTCACTACTGCAGCACAATCTACATTAACCCCATCCAGATGTGTAATATTAAAGGATATTATGTGGTTGATTAACTCTTTAAGATACCTTCAGTGCTTTTATTTATTTAGCTTCCAAAGTAATTATTTTGTAACCCAAGTCCCCCCACCCGCCATCCCAATGTCTCAACTAAAGAATAAGACCACAGTCCTGTAAACATGTACATGGGAGTAAGCCACATTTAATTCACTGGGCCTTACTTCTTAGTAGCCTTTCATAGGATTGCACTGCAAATGATCTACATTTAGTACAGTCTGTGGCCGCCTTCATCTCCGTTCTCTTTTGTCCCCCAATAGGCAGGAGAAAAACACTACCACCCAACGTGTGCGCGATGTGTCAAGTGCAGCCAGATGTTTGCAGAAGGAGAAGAAATGTATCTTCAAGGTAAAGAGCATAATCTTTGAATTACTGGTACTGTAATCCTACATGTTTACTTAAATTATTTTTTTACCACACTGCCCCGCTCTAAAGCAACTACCAGCTAGCTCAGTTGTACCTGGATTTGTTTTAATTGTGGCTTTTATATGATAAATATGGATGTATCTTTATTTAGGTAATTGCTTTAGAGCGGGGCAGTGTGGTAAAGAAATAATTTAAGTAAACATGTAGGATTACTTTTCAAGGGGCTGTCTTCATGGCACCGGGGTGGCACTGCCTGTCTCGTCAATCCCGTGCTTTCCCTCCCCTGGGGCATCATCAGGTAATCCCGATGCTGAGGAGGGAGTGCGGGGTTTCTGGGAAGCCATCTGGGTCCCGGAGTGCCCCAGCTCTCTTCCTGGTAGAAGCTGACCAATCGCTGGTTGCCTTCCACCAGGCTCCATCCCTGGGTTGACCCCGGATTGGCCCCAGAGTGACATCACATGGCAGAAGCGCCATATTGATATCACTCCCTTTGATAAAATCAGGTAAATCCCTGATTTTTTCAAATCGCAGCAACATGGGGAAGCGCCACAGTGGCTGTGAAGCTGCACTTGCATCGTCTAACCAACATGGCACAGATTCACAATCACTGCAGGGCTTTCCCCACATATAGATAGCCCTTCTGATGAAAGAATACAGTGAGGAATGTGGTTGCTGTTGCTTTGTCATGGCTGAACAGCCATTGTTCTTTGAGCTATGGTAATGCAAAGAAGATAGATCCCGTGTTCACACTTGAAATTGGTCAAACAATTAAGCCACAGGAGGAGGAGGAGGAGGAGGAGGAGTTGCTACTAATTCTGTATCTTATTTAGCATACAGGTTGATCTACCTGATTCTGGTCCCGCCTAATGATTCGTATGTGGCACATGACTATGTACAGTGTTTTGATGCAGTTTTGATATTTGTGCACCGGTACTTTGAACATTGCAATAAACATTGTGACAAAGTTAAAGAATTAACTAGAATGCGAACACTGCTTTTTAGGGACTTCCATTTGGCATCCAACCTGTAGGCAGGCAGCCAAAGCTGAAGAAAAGACTAAGGTAAACATCTCCTCAATTAACATGTATTTCATTTTCTTTTATAGGCTATCTAGGGTGCTAGACAACTTTAGCTTCTGTAATTCTGTATGTCAAGAAATAGAGCTGTGAAGGAACTGTTGTATTTTTTTAGTTTTTTCAACTAAAAAAAAATGGGTGGTGGAGGGTCTGAACTGAGACAACAATTTCAAAACCCCTGTCCTAATGGATTATTTATTTATTTATTTATTTATTGCATTTCTATACCGCCCAATAGCTGAAGCTCTCTGGGCGGTTTACAAAAATTAAAACCACGACAACTATTAAAAACAACAGTATAAAAACGTAGCATAAAAATACAATATAAGAGCACAAGCAGGATAAAATCAAGCAGCAATGCAGAAATTCAGATTTAAAATACAAATTTAAAACAGCAAAGTTAAAAATTAAACTGATAAACTGTTAAAATACTGAGAAAATAAAAAGGTCTTCTTAAGCTCTTATGTCTGCTTAAGTTTGAGTTTAGTAATACATTCTAGTTGTGAATTTCAAGAACGCAAGAGGTTTGGAAATGTTTTCTTTAATAAGTATTTAATATTCATTTTACATATTTGATTTCAGTTGCAGGAAACTAGAACATCATCTGAAAGCATAATCTCTGTACCTGCCTCAAGTACTTCAGGGTCCCCAAGTCGAGTGATTTATGTGAGTATTCATGCTCAAGGACTACGGAAATAGATAAAAGCAATGGGGAGTAGACTGAAGATAATTAGTTTTCTAAGTAAAAGGTAAAAACAACAACCCAGGAATGTGGTTCTTTTTTTAATCAGCACAAACAGTTTTCGTTTTGAAACTAGCATCTCAGCAACCATTCACAAGAATCCGGGGGGGGGGGGGAAGGGGGGGAATGATGGTTGTCAGTCAGTCACTGAAAGGTTGGGGAGCTCCATCACTGCTGGTGCCTTGGCCTCCTTTTGTGCCCCATTCTGAAAATACTTGAAATTATTATTATTATTATTATTATTATTATTATTATTATTTGTTATTATTATTTATTACATTTATATACCACCCCATAGCCGAAGCTCTCTGGGCGGTTTACAAAAATTAAAACTTTGGGCATTAAAAACTGATATACAAAATTTAAAAACATAAAAACATTAAAAAAATAGACAGCATATAAAAACAGTGTACATTTAAAACAGCTGCAAACTCTCAGCCAGGCCTAAATATAGTTCTGTGGTCAAGTAAAAACTCAGTATATGCTGTTAAATGCCTGGGAGAAGAGGAAAGTCTTGACCTGGCGCCGAAAAGATAACAATGTTGGCGCCAGGCGAGCTTCGTCAGGGAGATCATTCCATAGTTGGGGGGCCACCACTGAGAAGGTCCTCTCCCTTTTTGCCATCCTCCAAGCTTCCCTTGGAGTAGGCACTCAGAGGAGGGCCTTAGATGTTGAACGTAGTGAATGGTTAGATTCATGTCAGGAGAGGTGTTCCATCAAGTATTGTGGTCCCACACTGTGTAAGGCTTTATAGGTTAAAACCAGCACCTTGAATCGGGCTCGGAAACATACAGGCAGCCATGCAAGCAGGCCAGAGTCGGTCTTATATGTTCGAACCTCTTGGTCCAGGTTATTAGTCTGGCTGCCGCATTTTGCACAAGCTGCAGCTTCTGAACGTCTTCAAAGGCAGCCCCACGCTGAGTGCATTGCAGTAATCTAACTTGGAGGTTACCAGAGCATAGACAACTGAAGCCAGGTTATCCCTGTCCAGATAGGGGCGAAGCTGGGCCACCAACTGAAGTTGGTAGAAGGCACTCCGTGCCACCAAGGCCGCCTGAGCTTCAAGTGACAGAGATGGTTCTAGTAGAACCCCCAAGCTATGAATTTGCTCCTTTAGGGGGAGTGCAACCCCATTCAGAATAGGTTGAAGACCCTCCATCAGGTCAGCAGAACCACCCGCTAGCAGCATTTCAGTCTTATCTGGATTGAGTTTCAGTTTATTAGCCCTTATCCAGTCCATTGTCACAGCCAGGCACTGGTTCAGCACATCCACAGCCTCACCTGATGAAGATGAGAAGGAGTAGAGCTGCTTGTCATCAGCGTACTGATGACAACGCACTCCAAAACTCTGGATGACCGCACCCAACAGTGTCATGTACTGACACCTGCGAAACCCCATACTGGAGAATCCACAGGGTCAAGCAATGTTCCCGAAGCACCACCTTCTGGAGCCGACTCACTAAGTAGGAGGCGGAACCACTGCAATGCAGTGCCTCCCACTCCCAACTCAGACAGTCGTCTCAGAAGAATACCATGGTCGATGGAATCGAAAGCCGCTGAGAGATCAAGGAGAATCAACAGAGTCACACTCCCCCTGTCTTTCTCCTGACATAGGTCATCATACAGGGTGACCAAGGCTGTTTCCTTGCCAAAACCAGGCCTGAAACCCGACTGAAATGGATCCAGATAATCAGTCTCATCCAAGAGTGTCTGGAGCTGGCCCGCAACCACCCGCTCGAGGACCTTGCCCAGGAATGGAACATTTGCCACCGGCTTATAGTTAAGGTTTTCCAGGTCCAGGGAAGCTTCCTTCAGGAGTGGACTCACTACCGCCTCTTTCAGATATTTTGGGACCGCTCCTTCTTGCAGAGAAGCATTAATCACTTCCCTAGTCCAGCCGGCTGTTCCATCCCTTCTAGCATTTAGTAGCCAAGAGGGGCAAGGATCCAATACAGAGGTGGTTGCACGAACCTGTCCAAGCACCTTGTCAACATCCTCGAGCTGTATCAACTGAAACTCATCCAAGAAAACAGGACAAGCCTGTGCTCTGGATACCTCGCTAGATTCACCTGTTATAACACTGGAGTCTAAGTCCTGGCGGATGCCCAAGATTTTATTCTGGAAGTGCCTAGTAAATTCAGTACAGCGGGCCTCAGATGGTTGTACCATGTCCTTGGGGCGGGCATGTAATAGCCCCTGGACAACTCTGAAAAGCTCCGCTCGGCGGCAGGTTGATGATTGAATAGTGGCAGCAAAGTATTGTTTTTTTGCTGCCCTCACTGCCCGTGAATTCAGCTTCCCATAGGCACTTACCAGTGTTTGAGTGCATCCACCAGAAGTTTGTCTCCATCTGCCCTCAAGCCGTCTCCTATTTTGTTTCATTGCTCTCAGCTCTGGAGTATACCATGGAACCGTATGAGCTCTATTCAGGAGAGAGTGCTCAGGAGCAATCGTGTCAACCGCCCGGGTCATTTCTGCATTCCACAGATCAACCAGGGTGACCTCTCTAACTTTGCAAGCTGTTGGGGGTGTGGTTGGGGGACATTTTGGCTCAAGCCTTTATTTTGGGCAACAGAAAGTGGAGGCATGGAGGCTTTCAGGTAAGGACAAACCCTGAAATAGGCAATTGAAGCTTAAGTCTTTTGTTGTGCTGAAGCAGCTAAAGAGGGAGATGAACTCAAATTGTTCAGACAATCCCTTGTTGGGTATGTCCTTCACATCCTCAGGAACAAAAGCGTGTTGTGATATTTCTTGTGCTTAGTTGCCCTTTCTCTCTGTTTCTTAGGCAAAACTTGGAGATGAAATCCTTGATTACAGAGATTTAGCTGCTCTTCCTAAGAATAAGGCGATCTATAACATAGATCGTCCAGATATGATCTCCTATTCTCCATATATCACCTATTTGACAGATGACAAGCACAGTTATGTGGAGGTACTGATACTACATGTATACATATATGTTCACTTGTTATGCTCAAGTGTTTAAATTCTAAATGGTATTCAATTAAAAAAGCATGTTTTTTTTCTGTGAAAATGTAACAAGGGCCCCATTCAGACAACACTGAGGGCTTTGTGGTTAGCTTAACCATGTTTCTCTGTGGTTAGCACTAACCACATGTGGAATGCTTGCACACGACATCCATTAACCCTTTTGTTGACCCATTTTCGTTAACCACACAATAACCACAAACCTGTTAGATGAGCACCTGAGTCCTCTGAATGCTCTGCCCCTTATCCCAGCAGTTTGTGCGCTAAGAGACCCGGCAGTTGCACCTGCCATTTTACTTAAGTCTCTAGTGTAAGCAGCCATTACCTATAGAAACAGGCTCATGAAGCTAGCAGTTCCTCTGCTCTGTGCCTTAAAATCCAATAACTGTGCTATAGTAACGATCCCTAGCGCTTTCAGCAGCCAGGACTTATGCCTATTTTATTATGTCCCGTCCAAAGGCACGGCAGCGTCCTTCGGCTCCTGCTACCATTTTGAGAGGGTCAGCCGCCCCGTCTTATGCCATCAGCCATCTTGAGGAGTCCACAGAGCAGTACAGCCGATTAATTTAAATGGCGGCCGCAGCTGGTGTTTAAGCAAAGCAGCAGCCTGGAGCAGCGATCGAGGCCGTAGGCTAGAGCTGCAAGGGCAATTTTGGCTGCTCTATACTGGAAACTCTTTGATTTTGGCCCGTTAGCCACAGGTGTGTGTCAGATGACACCTTAAACCAAAGTTAAGCCACAGGTGTGTGTCGGATGACACTTTAAACCAAAGTTAGTGCCGCTAACCATGCTGCATAACATGGTTAGTGAGGACAACCACAATGAGGTTAGTGGAGGCACCTGGTTAAGAAAAATACATGTCAGACAACACCGTTAACCCTGCTGCTTAACCAAAAAACCTTAATCAGCCTGGTTAACGGTGTCGTCTAAATGGGTTAAGGAATCCTTGCTAAATTTTTCTTCAAAATTTGAAACCAAGCCAAAAGAACTTCATATTTTTGTTATGCATTTTGTTTTATATTGTGGAAGCAGAATATAGGCGATTCTTTTCTCTACGTACATTCACTTCTGTTTGTCTTTCCACATAGTTCATCTTCATGTCATCCATGTACTTACATTGGCTTTTTTTTTTGCTGTATATAATAAACAATTGTTGCCAGTGATGTGTGTTATGTAACACTTTAAAAATACAAAGCCTTTCTTCTACCAGCATGCTTATCTTTCATTTCATTTCATCACATCTTATTATTATGAAAACTTGCAGGGCCCATTGTAAGAAGTCACTACATAGAATGGACTGTTTTGTGAAGGGGCAAAATGACTGCAGATTCCAATACATTGCCACAGGCAGACCCAGGAAGTTTGTTTATTCTAACATTTACATTGCATTTATTGATTAAATGTACAACCCACTTTTCCTCAAAGGAGCTCAAGGTGGCATACAGAAGAGGGCACCCATACATCTTCGGGGTACTGCAGGGCAGTGCTCTTCAACATTTTTAGTAATGATTTGGACGAGGAGGTGCAGGGGATACTTATCAAATTTGCAGACGACACAAAATTGGGTGGGATCGCTAATACCCTGGAAGACAGAAACAGACTCCAAAGTGATCTTGATAGGTTGGAGAGCTGGGCTGAAAACAACAGAATGAAATTTAATAGGGATAAATGCCAAGTTCTACACCTAGGAAAAAGAAACCAAATGCACAGTTACAAGATGGGGGATACTTGACTAAGCAATACGACAAGCGAGATCTTGGAATTGTTATAGACCACAAGCTGAAAATGCGCCAACAGTGTGATATGGCTGCAAAACAAGCAAATGCTATTTTGGGCTGCATTAATAGATCTATAGCTTCCAAATTGCATGAGCTACTAGTCCCCCTCTATTTGGCACTGGTTAGGCCTCATCTTGAGTATTGCGTCCAGTTCTGGGCAGCACACTTCAAGAAGGTTGCAGACAAGCTGGAGGGGGTTCAGAGGAGGGCAACATGGATGATCAGGGGTCTGGAAACAAAGCCCTATGAGGAGAGACTGAATGAATTGGGCATGCTTAGCCTGGAGAAGAGAAGACTGAGGGGAGACATGATAGCACTCTTCAAATACTTGAAAGATTGTCACACAGAGGAGGGCCAGGATCTGTCTCTGTTTCTCCTTTTCATCATCTTGGTTTGATGGTTGCATCACTGACTTTTGCTGAAATTGCTAATGGACTGGATGAAGGTGAATCAACTAAAACTATTATAATATACTCTTAAAAACAGTCTGGATTTCAGCTGGTTCATATGCTGCAATCCAATTAGTGACTAGCACAAGTCAGCTCAATCACATTATACATATTCTGAAACAATTGTATTGTTTGCAAGCTTGTTTGAGGGCTCATTTCAATGTTCTGTCTTTGACCTATGTATCCATGAAAGTTCTGCCTATTTGTTACCTTCAGAGGACGGTGTGCCTCCTCCTCCTCCCATAAGAACCTCCTTGAAATCTGAGAACAGCAAATGAAACCCTGCTGCCAGCATCAATTTGTATGGATATTGCTGAGTTGGTTTTCATAAGAAACTCAGCAATGGCACTGACTGCAGTACAAGTGATCTCTTGGGAAATCCTTCCCATAATCCCCGACTCAGAGGAATGCTCCCCTCAACATTTGGGCCTGGCCAGCTCTCTGAAAAACTGCACTGGGTGCTTTTTCCAGCCAATGCGGCTCTTCACCCACACCTTCTGGCTTGCTCTGAGAGTGAGCCAGAGTGCAGGCAATGGGAATGGGTGAAGTGATGGAGGAGGGGGCGGGCGCGCAGTCATGAGAGAGCAAGGCAATGGCGGCAGGAGGTGACCCGGCAGCATCTTGGTGCTCTTCTGCCTCAGCCAGCAGGATAGTGGCTCTGAATTTGCCCAGCATGAGTTCACTCAACTGCTAAAGTACCTTGAAGGAAACACTCTTCGGTGAATCTAGTGAACTCAGGTGTGGACACTTCAAACAAAACCCACAGCTTTAGCCTGCACTCTGAATATGTGAAATCTCGGCTATCTCAAACTATTGGGTTACAGGGCAGCAACATTGGACTAAACAAATATTTCAAAATAGAAATGGCTCCATGCATCAAAGTTTTCATATGTCATCTCTTAATGCTCAAAAATGTTTAGTTGTTTTCTTATGTTTGCTTAAAAATCACTTCATGTAGGAGTTCTTCAACATAATATTCTTTGTCCAATGTTCACAGGAGTTATTGTTAAATTATATATAGCTTTCAGTCACTGTTTTTCTCTTTGAAAGAACTAACATTATGGAGATGACTTCTACACACACTCCCATGAGCACAGACTCTTGCGGAAAGATGTATTTCCCCATTTGCTTCAGTGGAATATCTGTGGAGCCTCCTGTTGCACATGGGAAGTAAATGGAGAAGCTACACCATTTATATGTACATCAGGTTACGCATAGGGTTTTGTATGAGAGCACAGCGTAGGTCATGAGTATTATTTCAAAATGGGTTCACTTGCAAGGAACACAATGCATGAATTTATTTCATTCATTTATTTATTTATTTATCATATTGCTGTTTGCAGTCACCTCAGTTGCACTTTCCAACATCTACAGAGGTAATCCCCAAAGACTTGGGGTTTTTTTTTTTTCAGTTCATGACTCATTCAGTTTGTATACAAAGATTGCTGTCTGAGGTGAAACAGTAAGCGAATAGCATTGAGTTCATTTTTTTCTTGGATGAGGCTGCATCAAGGTGGCGGCTTCCCCAATGATCTGGTTCGCACATAATGCCAACCCGTGCTTTAAACCCGTTGGTTTGTGCAGAAGCAGGAGTGGACACACTGCCTCTAGCACACCTGCCTTTTCCACTTTTACTCAGCAACCCATGATTGCTGACATGATGTCAAAACACAAACAGCTGGGTTGTTTAGCGCTAAACAACCCAGCAGTCTGGTTTGGCTGTCAAGTTCAGCAACCTATGAAGGAGACGATCATGGGCTGCTGAGTAAAAGCAGAGGTGGGCATGTGGCAGGCAACACACCTGATCTCTCCCATTCATGCACTACAAGCCTTCAGTCTTTAAATGACTGGATACCATTGCATGCAAACCAGGCCAGTTTTAGGGCTCCATCACACCTATTTTTCCCCTGGTTTGCCTCTGCGTTTTTTTTACCTCCATTTCATAAGTGCTGCAAGTGCTCCTCCCTTTCACGAGAGAGACTTACTTCTGAGTAAACAGAAGTAAGACCTCAGAAGTAAGCCTAGGGTTGCAGAGCACTTCTTTCCAGTTTGCTGTTTTAGGCTTTAAAAAAAGCTTCTGAGTGACCATACCATTACAAGTCAGTTCTATATGTGTTTACTCAGAAGTAAGTCTCTGTTCAATGCGATTTACTCAAAGGTAAGCATGCATCAATTTTAGCATGACTTGGATGTAAATGCAGTGGAAATCAATGGGATTTACTCTTGAGTAAGGGAACCGGCAGATCTCTATTTTATGAAATGGAGATGCACAGCTGTACATTATCAAAGTAAAGGAAAATTGATCCTTCACAAATGCAAAAAGGCGGAATTTCGCATTGGTGGAGTATCAGAGAAATGGCTTAAGGGGGGAATAAAAAAAATCCTAAAAAATACTGGGATGAACCGATCTGATTCAAACTCGGCATGCCAAAGGCTCTACTTCAGAGCTCTCAAGGTCCCAAGTTCCATCTCTTTATCTTTAAAAATGAGGGAGCTGCGGGCAAGGAGGGTGGGGTTGGAGCAGTAAAAAGTCCATTCATTCAAATCAACACCAAGGAGTGCTGGAGGAGGAGAACCGCCCCGCCCTCCTCTTGCATCAGCAAGACTCCATTCAAAGCACATGCACCCAACAAAGGAATAAACAAGGGGACAGCACTACAGAGGCTTAAAGGTGCATTAAAGTCACATGGGGAAAATAATCCAGACTTTCCCTGCACCAAAATAATATGCAAAACAGGAAAAGAGGCAAAATGGGTGCAGGACAGGGACGACATCACGCTGCAAAACCAGATACCAGACGTGGCGAGAGTGCATTAAACTGCTGGTGTGAGGGAGCTGTTAATGTTTGTAGCATTTGGCTGGACCTGGGGAGCAGGAACTTCAAGCAGCAGAGGCATCAGCTAGTACATAGCTTTTGTGCTACCAAAAAATCAGCATGTCTGATGCTCAAAAAATACCTTTACAATCTTAGTCCATTCCCAAGACAGCTAAAAGCATGGTTTCTTTGTAAAGATGTTCACTTTTGGTTGCTGTTTTCAGAAGGTTGCTGTCGATCATATGGAGTAATAGTTCTATTGATTGACATTAGCATTCCTTCTTCAGGTACTTTAAAATGTGAAGAAGCTGATGATTTAATGTTTTAAACAAATTGATTCCATTAAGTCTTGAGCCTTTTCATTTAAATTTAGTATAACCTTTGTGGGGCATTCCTTTTCTGCTCAATCCTAAAATGTAGGAATAATCTGGATCCAACTCTTACAGTTTCAGTTAGTCCCACTTTAGTCCCATTGAAAGCAATAGGACTTAATTATGATCATAGAAAACTGCATTATACTGCAGTAGACCATTGGTCCATCTGGCTTAGTATGGTCTACACTGCCAGGCAGTGGCTCTCCAAGGTTTCAGATAGGAGTTTTTCCAGCCTGATCTTGAGATGCTAGGGATTGAACCTGGAACCTTTTGATGCAACGTCTGTGCTCTAGCACTGAGCAACATTTCTTCCCCTAACTTGAAATTACTAATTTGTCCCATTGATTTCAGTGGACTAAAAGATGACTATGTTCGTGTGGATCCCATCCTGTGACTGGGTTCAGATGATTGCAGTGGGGTAAGCAACCGTTGTTGCTGCTCCCCAACCCTCACACGTGTGACCGCCATTTACATTATGCCCTGTGCTGCAACACAGGCTGACGTGTCAAGCAATCCCAGTGCATGGCGTGGCAGTGGGGAATGTTGTACCCACTGTACAATCCACGAAGTGCAGTCGAAATTGTAGGGTGGGTATGAAGCCCTCTCCGGTCTGTGCTACACACCGGGTTTGGACCACACGGCAACCCGTGCTGCAGCATGGGGAATAATGTAAATAGCGGTCAAGTGCGCGGCATGCACAGGGGCAGGGGCTGCAGCCACGCTGGATGCTTCCCCCACTGTGATTGTCCGAACACAGCCTGTATTTAGAGCATGCCAACTTTCTCATGAATGAACAGCCGCAATGAAATTGCCTAAAATTAATCTTTTTTGCAACTTGCCAAGAGTGGAACAAATTCTTCTGTTTTCATCCTAGGTTCATCCTTTTTGGGATGAGGAAAGTTGCCCTTTTGAAAGAAAAAACAGGAATTACACCTTATACAATCATATGTTAAAAAGCCATCATTGGCTCTTTACAGCACAATCCTATACATGTTTACTCAGAAGTAGGACCTACTGAGTTCAGTGGTACAAAGATAACAAAACTGAACTATTTGTAGTTGTAATTTACATGTCTTCAGAATTGGACAAGAAACATACCAAATCTCAAATATAGAGCCCTTTCAATGACATGAATGCAAAATGTGATTTATTATAGATATCTTATAAGTTAACATTCTTTCTTCCTTAAAGACATGTAAGGTCTTCCTTCATCTTATTACCAGGGTGACCAAGATGATCGGTCTTTCAAGCAGTACAGGATATCAAGCCCTAGTTCCACTGGATCGGCTGGCTATGGTCGTAACACCCCAACTAGTCATTCACCTCCGAACTACAGCAGACCAGGTAACTGACAAGCAGGTGTCTTTACTCTCTCATGCCTTTGGCCTGTAGAAGAAGAGTCTTTCTTTCTTTTTTAGATGTATGTCGCAGACAAATAATTAAAATTCTTTCAATTTATTATGGGATATTTTAAATTTTGTCAAATCCTGCCATCCTGAGAGAGTTGAACACAAACACAATGAAATCCATGGCATGTGGCCCTCCTAATATTCTTGCTGAACTGCAGTCATAGGCCACAATACAAAGGTCTGCATATGCAAGACCTATGTAAGCAGGGAGAGATTTCTGAAAGGCTTCTAGGAGTAGCCCTTCTGCCTTGACAGAAGCTCTCGCCAAAGAATATGTTGATTACACCCTCTACAAAGTCAATCCTCATTGGATTAAAATACCATGACCCTAAACCAAAAGGTGCTATAAATGAGCACACCTGGATTCATTGGCCAATATTGTGTGTTTTATGACTAACCTTTTTGTTAGACACCTTTTGTTAGACTAACCTTTTGTTAGTCACCTAGGGTACTTTTTAGAGGAAAGGCAGAATATAAATATTTTTAAATAAATACTTTTCCACCCTTCAGCAGCATCTCTCCAACATGCCATTTTCCCTCCTTAAGTGCTGTGTGCCTGTGCACACGAGTACAACACAGCTTTGGAATCCCCCACACACAACTACTGGAGGGGGAAATGCCTTTAAAAGTAACTACACAGATGAGGCCTATGCTTATTATGCACTTCCCTCCCCAGGCCTATGGGAAATCCTGGGCTTCATGCACAGCTCCAACCTATGAGAGCGGGAGGGGGGGGGGAATATGAGGAATGAGAATCTTCAGGTGCACAATTATTAGGCTGCTTACCATAAAAGTTATCACAGCCTTGTAGGGAATTAAAACATCGGTATGATTTCTGGAGAATACATTATTGTCCAGGAGACTGAAATGAATACATGCCCTTTCCATAGCATGGTGGAAATTTATTATATTGGTTGAAGGGATAAAATATAAGATATGTTATTTCCATCTTTCCCAACTTCAGAGGGGGACTGCACAGGAAAAAAACAGACAAGCATGCAAACTGGATTTCAACCAGTCTAGCAGATCGATAGGAAATCCATTGAATCCATTTCATACCATATGAAAAAGAGGTCAGGGCTCCTGTATCTTTAACAGTTGCACAGAAAAGGGAATTTCAACAGATGTCGTTTGTATATATGAAGAACCTGGTGAAATTCCCTCTTCCTGCAGGAGCCCTGCCCTCTTTTCTATCTCATCAAGAGGGCAGGGACCCTGTAGCTTTAACTGTTGTGATAAGAGGGAATTTCACCAGGTGCTGCATGCATACAAATGACACCTGCTGAAATTCCTTTTTCTATGCAACTGTTAAAGATACAGGAGGCCTGTCCTCCTTTTCATATGGTCACCCTACCCTCTGGGCTTTTTGATCATTCCTGTTGAATAACCTCTTTATATTCTTTGAGTATTAGATAGGAACCTTAAAAAAAGCAAGAAGTTCAAATAGTTGGGGATGTGAGTGGGGAGCTTGCACATTCCTAGAGCCAGTATAGCATAGTGCTTAGAGTGTCAAACAAGGACTAGTGAGGCCCAGGCCCATTTCCTTACTCAGCCATGAATCCCATTGGGTGATCTTGAGCTACTCACTGCCTCTCAGTCTAACCTCCTCATAGAGTGATGGAGATAAAAATAGGGAGGGGGGAAACCATGTACTGAAACAAACTAAAATAGTATTGCCATGTTTTGCCACAGCACTGGTTGGCTAATCGTGTGCACTTCATTAATTACTATAAGTCTGAAGCCCCTTTTTGAAGAGCTGCTTCCTATTGAGCTAGCCTTAGTTGTACATTTGGTTGTTTCCTTTGTGGAGCACTGTACATAGCTTCTTGTTGAATTTTAGTTCCCAGTTCTCCCATTTTTAGCAGTATTCATTTGAATACTTTGCCTAGCCAGTAAAATGTTTGCCATTTTTAACATTTATTTATCATCCAACAATGTGTTAAATATACTGCATCTTCTGTCATCCAAGTCACTGATGGATATTGAATGGCCCAGCCTCTCAAACTGCACTGGATTCCTCTTCCCATTCTGATACTGGTCTATATATTACTTCATTTTTCCATCCAGATGCCCATCTGATGGTCATTTTTCAAGCTTTCCTATAATGATGTCATATGAAAATATATCAAAAGCTAGCCACTGCCTGGCCATCCTGACTCTGATCAGCGACACTATACTGCCATAGAATGAAGTTGGCCTGCATTACCACTTTATCACAATGGGAAGTTTATAAATAGCTGCCAATGTGGTGTCAAAAGCAGGCTTAGCCCAGGACATCACAGTTGGTAGCTAACCAAAGCTGACTAAAAATAGTAGCTGCTACAAGCTGCAAAGCTCTAAGATCTCCATCACACCTATTTTTTCCCCAGTTTGCCTTCGCATTTTTTATCTCCATTTCAGAAGCGTTGCAAGGGCTCCTCCCTTTCACAATCATAGCTATACCGGTGAACTCTCTTTTTGCCCTTCCACTGCTATTGTGCCTGCCCCACCCCGACCCTTCTCCTTCCCCCTCCAGTTCGTTGGTTCTTGTCCTTGATGGACATTGTGATGGATGTGGCAGCCTTCCCCCCTCACTCATTGGAGCTATTAGAATGTACAAAAATGCTTACACCTGTGTAATTTCTAAAGATAAAGAGATGAAACTTGGGGTCTTGAGAGCTCTTAAGTAGAGCTTTCAGCATGTCAAGTATGAATCAGATAGGTCCATGCCTTGATTTTTAGGAGCTTTTTAAATGCAAATTAACCAAAATGCTTACATCTGCATAATTTTTATAACTAAAGAGATGAAACGGCATGGTGATAGGTCTCCAGGAGAGTGTAAGTACGTAAGACATCAGAAATAAGCAAAGGGTTGCAGAGCACTTCTTTCCAGTTTGTTGTTTTAGACTTAAAAAAAAACACTTCTGAGAGACCACACTATTAAAAGTTAGTTCTATACCTGTTTACTCAGAAGTAAGTCTCTGTTCAATGGGGTTTACTCAAATGTAAGCCTGCATCGGATTTTAGTATGACTTGGATGTAAATGCAGTTGAAATCTATGGGATTTACTCTGGAGTAAGGGAACAGCAGATCTCTATTTTATGAACTGGAGATGCACAGCTTTGCATGATCAAAGTAAAGTAAAAACAATCCTTCACAAATGCAAAGAGGTGGAAGATCGCACCAGTGAACTATCAGGAAAAGGTTTTAAAGGAGGGGGAAAATTAAAAAATATATTTAAAAATCAAGGGATGAACCGATCTGTTTCAAACTTGGCATGCCAAAAACTCTCATGGAGACCTATCAGCATGCCAAGTTTCATCTCTTTATCTGTAAAAATTACGCAGATGTAAGCAGTTTGGTTAATTTGCATTTAAAAAATTCCTAAAAATCAAGGCATAGACCTATCTGATTCAAACTTGGCATGCCAAAAGCTCTACTAAAGAGCTCTCAAGATCCCAAGTTTCATCTCTTTAGCTTTAAAAATGTGGGAGCTGCGGGCAAGGAGGGTGGGGTCGGAGCTGTAAAAAGTCCATTGAGTGCTGGAGGAGGAGGACCGTCCTGCTCCGCCCATTTCCCCTTTCATCAGCAAGACTCCATTCAAAGCACATGCCTCCAACAAAGGAAAAAGCAAGGGAACAGTACTAGATGGGGGCTTAAGGGCACATTGAAGTTGCTTCAGGAAAATAATCCAGACTTTCCCTGCACCAAAATAATATGCAAAACAGAGGAAAAGAGGTGAAATGGGTGCAGGACAGGGATGACATCACGCTGCAAAACCGATACCAGGTGTGTTGAGAGTGCGTTAAACCGCTGGTGTGATGGAGCTCTAAGTCACACTATATAAAACAGTTTTCATTCTGCTTAGATTGTGTTAGTTGATTTAAGCCAGTCATTCATTCCTGCCAATTTTACTGTTTGATAATAATATTTTTTAGTTTCTACACTCATTATTTCTTCAGCCATGAATTTTAAAAAAACACCATGATTTCTTGAAACCAAAACTTTTGCAGTGTTGTCCTTCCAGCAAATGTCAGTGGGAATTCTTCTTTCATGGACTTTAGATAATTTGGTTACTGAGAAATTTGCTGTCCCTGATGGAGTGGATACTCTTGGGAGTTTTCCCTCTCCTACCTTCACTTGATACATTCCTAGGAATTGATATTCTCTTGCTCTCGGTTCTGGTTTCAGATATATACTCTCTCTTAATCGGCTGTACTCTTTTCATCCAAGTCATAAATATTCTGCCATTAAAGCTTAGTGATACAAGCTGGGCAGGCATTGATTCCATTGCTTAGAACAATTTCTAGACCTATTTGTTAGTTCTCTATGTGGTTTGTACCAATATACAAGCATGTCATATTACAGAAATGATCTTATGAGACTCAGTCTCTTAATGCTCTTATGTTCTTCTTCCAAGTGGAAAAGTAGCATTTCTTATTAGCTATGTTTTTCTGAGTGTTTTACACTAGCATACACTTTCCATCTGTAGCCACAGCAAACACAGAGAGAAAAATGACTCTGAAACAGAGCCTATCCTGCTTCTGTGCTTGAAGTTAGGTACAGTTTCAGCCCAAGCTAAATCAATGCTTGACTTTTTATCCATCAGGACTTTACATAGTTGCTCTGTTACTCGGAGCAGGCAGTCGTTGTGCACTGAAATCTACAGTGGAACTGTTTGCATTCCAGTGATGGCTTGGAGACTCTCAAAACTCTTCTCAGCTCAAATCTTTAATGGCTGAAAGTATAGAGTGATCTTACACTCCAGATCTTCGCAACCTCTGCTTCATCAGGCTACATGCAGCCCATCAGCCACGTGGAGTAGGCCACCTCCTCTTGACACTGTCTGCTTGGGACTGTGGCTACGTACTTGGCTGGTGGTGGTGGCAGCTGCATTTGGTTTGGCAGGTGACACATTGTGCAGGGATGTGGCATTACATTGATCCACCAACCCCTTCCCATTATTTCTGAGAGAGCGTTCAATTGACTCACAACAGGGCAGAGGAACAGAAGCAATGCAGGGAGTGGAAGGAGATGGAGACAGGCAAAGAGCATGACAAAAATGAGGGAATGTGCACCTAGGCAAAGGAGCTGCCTTTTAAACTTCAAAGTAAGTGTGCAGAACCCTGATCTGGATTGTGACGTCTGTGTGTGGGCAGGAGAGGTTTAAACCTTCTCACCTACACACTCCCACCCCCATGCTCCCTTCTCATATGGGACTTAAAAAGGGGGGGGCAAACCTTGATTGACACCAAGGATCAGTTGGACACTACATATTTAATGTAGCATGTAGTTTAGTTTAGCCCTCACTTCCAACTTTTAGAGTAAAAGTGGTTCCTCAGAGATGGTGAGGAGGTTGACTTTTCTGGCTACACACTGCAAAATCAAAGCTGCTATTCTTCCACATCTTATTTCAGTCAGAACCAGTGAATAAACCTTTGCATTATTAGTAGGGCAATTTTCTAGAAAGGAAAGGTGTCATTGCTATGAGTGTTTTGTAGCTTTGTGAAAGTAAATGGTTTATTTTCACCTAACTTTCTGTTGCCCCCTAGCTGGTACTCAGACTCTTGGTACCAGTAGCTGCATCTCCCTGCCCCAACACACAAGCCTTACATCTACATTCAGACATGATTACATCCCTTTCTTCAAAGGTAAGGTCCAGGAATGTCATTTGTAATGTGGTAACTGTAGACATCTCCAAGTGTATTTTGATGTTGTGTGTGCATGTCCCTCTAATGAGTACATTTTCCTCTAACTTTTACGAGTACCTTCTTGATACACATTTTAGATTTTTCTTTAATGGTTATTGAATATTCACTGAAGGCAAAATTATTTTACTTTTTAAACGACACTATGTTATTTCAAACATGTTTATTTCAGTATTCCTATTTTGGTAAAGTTAAGGTCTACAGCTGGTGTTATCAGCTATCTACCCAGGATTTTTACTGGCAATTGGGGAGGTAGGCAGTCCCAGACATTTTTTTTCAGTTCATAATTTGGTTGATCCCAGTAGTTGAAATAGCAATAGAAGCACTTGCAGGAGAGAAAACGTCTACATTTAGAAACCAGATTTAAAATGGCTTAACTGTCAGGAATATTTGGAATCTGGAACACATTCCACTAATTCATAAATTGAAACAGGATAATCTGTTTGTTTGCTGAGATGCAGGAATGTATAAAGTAGTCCATTGTCTAGGACATGGGTAGGCAAATGGTGCTCTCCAGATGTTTTGTACCACAATTTCCACCATCATCAGCCAACATGGCCAATGGTAAGGGCTATAGAAGATGTGGTCAAAAACACCTGGAGGGCAACTGGTTGCCCATGCCTGGTATAGGCAATCTGCCATAAAAATTCTAGCCTCCTCTTTGTAGAAAACGTATTTTTGTCGGTTTGAGTCCCTTCCTGAGATTGGCGTGTTTTTCAGTGTGGAGACTGTCATGAGACCTTATGCATTTGACTAGTGCTTTGTGCTGCCCTGCATGTCTACACACTATGATAGTCTCTCCTACTACATTGATGTTTTGAGTTGCACCTTACATTGCTATTTTGAGGGTTCAGGGGTGGTACCTGCTGTTTCTGTGAGTAGGAACCATAATTCCTTACTGTGCTTAGAAAATAACCATCCAAGTGATAGACTCTGATTTCAAAGGGCAGGAGTCAATGGGGCCACTGCACTGACACAATGGATGTAGCACTCATGTCAGAAATCTCGAGCGCAACAACAATAGCATAAACTTGTACAACAGGGTTTCCCCAGAAAACTTGTTGCACCAGTTCACCCTATTAACAATCCACTAGAGCTTGCTTCTGCTAGTGCTACGTCAATGCTGTAAGCCCAGCAGCCCCATTGGATACTGCCCAAAGTAATGACCCATGTAACATGGAACAGTTTAGGCTATTTAAAATAAACAAACAAATAAATAACTGAGTGTGGGGGCAGCTTTCTTTAGAGCTTAATCACAAGTATGTCCTTGCACCCAAAAGTAACTGGATATGAATGCTATAAGGCAGGAGTGGACAGACTTCAGGCTGGCATGATTCTTTTAACTAGAAATGTGGGATCCACCAAATGGAGTCAGTCATACAGCGCAGTAATTTTTGCATTTTTCTGTACTTCCTGCATTTCAGTTGCCTTGGATTTGAGTGTGTAAAATTCCACTCCGCCCCTGTGTGTATGTATATATGCTTGGAACTGAGGGTAATACTTCATGCATCTGTTGAAGTAGACACTAGTTCATGTAGGCCTTAAGGTGCTACGTGCCTGTGTTGTTGTAGGCTGCCATCACACCAGGCTTTTTATCCTGCAATTTACCGGAGCTTTTGCAGGATTAAGATTAGCAAATTCTATACGTTTCATTATACAGCCACTAGATTGCACTGCATTGAACACTTAGAGAAAATTACAGAAAAATTAAGAAAATTAGTGCAGTGGTTACATTAGTATAATTTCGATCCTTCTTGGTGTTTCATTATTAGCAGCGAAAGAGAATATAATATAAATGTCAGATTAACTAAAGGATTGCAGTTGACAATGCTGGCACTACAAAGGTAGCGAACAAGGGGCTCCATCACATGTAGGGTCATGGCACTCTCGTAGTCCGTCCTTTCTGCTTTTGCTGCTATGGACTCGCATGACGTCGTCCTTGCCCTGCACTATTCTCACTTTTTCCGTCCGTTCTCGTGGCTTGTTTTGCACCCGAGAAAGTCCGTTTCATCTTGGAAGTGCGCAATGAAAACCCAAATGTAAACCAGTAAATCCGCTTCTGTGTTTGAAGGGGTGTTTGGGGGGGTGTCTTGAAGGCTGTTTTCAGTGCTTTTAATCAGCCAGGGCAGTTTTACAACTTATTTCCTCCTTTTCATCTTTGGAGACATTAGGAGTTGGAAGGAAGGTGTCAGTGCTTGAACTCCCTCTTTCTTTATTTGGCTTCCTTCCTTGTTTTGCTGGACCTCTGTGCTGTTGGAATCGCAGAACTTCACTCTGGCGCCTCTCCACCTTAACCTTTCAAACCACTCTGATCCTTCCTCATACATCCATTTCTGTCCACTTCCATCACCACTCCACATGTCTTATAGATCTTCCTAGTGGTTCTCTTCCGTTTTGTGTAATTATTCTTCCTCCTATCTGGTCCTATATTATCCTATATTATATTATCCTATAGGGCTGGAGAAAACATTTCCTGGTGCTAGTGAATTTTGTGTTGTAGTTCCTTTTACTGCCTGAAATCTTCTTAGGCAAAGCAGTTTAATACAATATCAAGCCCACGTTTCAAGTTTCCAAGGAGACCGGATTTGCAAGACAAAAGGCTATCCTTTCCAGTGAGTCATGACTAGACAGAACGCAGGAGCAATCTTTCAATCTGACAGGAAGAGAAGGCAATCTAACTTTGAAGTAAAACGGAGCTATGGGGATGGTGCGAACATAGTATAGTTGAAGTCAATGGGATTTACTTTGGAGTAAGGGAACCAGCCATCTCTATTTTATGAACTGGACATGCTCAGCTTTGCATGATCAAAGGAAAGGAAAATCAATCCTTCACAAATGCAAAGTGGTGGAAGAGCGCACTGGTGAACAATCAGTAAAAGGTTTAAAGAGCAGGGAAATTTTAAAAATCTTTAAAAATCAAAGGATGAACCAAACTAATTCAAACTTGGCATGCCAAAAGCTCTTTTAGAGACCTACCACGATGCCAAGTTTCATCTCTTTATCTGTATAAATTACGCAGATGTAAGCAGTTTGGTTAATTTGCATTTTAAAAAATCCTAAAAATCAAGGCATGGACCTGATTCAAACTTGGCATGTGGAAAGTTCTACTTAAGAGCTCTCAAGATCCCAAGTTTCATCTCTTTAGCTTTAAGAATTACACAGGTGTAAGCATTTTGTACATCCTAATAGAAGCTCCAGTGAGCGAGGGGGGAAGGCTGCACTGTCCATCACAATGTCCATCAACAACAAGAGTAGACAACAAAGGTGTTTACCTTAACAAGCAATAAACCAAACAGCAAAGAGTTAAGGAAGTAGTGATTGCGACACATTGATTTCCAGTATATTCGGTATATAATATATTAAGTTACACACTTAAACAACATTAGTATGGCACAAGCATGTGCTATCAATCACATTTAATACAAAACATTATATTTGTTAAAAATGACGAGTAAAATACTGGTCAAGTAAAATGCTGATCATAAAATGTTGGTCAAACGCGTTTCAACACACAAGGTATCTTCTTCAGTGACCAAGACAAAGGCAGCTTGTTGAGTATTCTAGATAAGGTTTTTCTAATAGAATGCCCTAAATTAGATAGCCTGTGTCTCTCCAGTCCATCAATTTGCAACTATTTCAGTCTTCCTTGAGTTGCCTAAATGCCAGTCTTAAAGCAGCTATATATGTCACATGCAAGGAAAGGGACAGCTCAAGGAAGACTGAAATAGTTGCAAATGGATGAATTGTGCTTTTTATACACTTGTTTGGCCAAAGGTCAGGGCCCCAAGGAGTCCTGAGGCAACCATGCTCCTATCAAAAATGGGGTGTGTGGATAATGAGACCACTCATTCATTAATCAGAAATGAGGTGTCTGTTTATCCCCCAACATCCCATTTTTTATACCCAGGTGTTTTTGGAAAATCTCTAGTATTATCATTTAACAGGTTAAGCTGAAGCTTTTCTAAAACTTTACTGAGGGTCTTAGCATCTGGGCACACGATCATTTTTCATTATCTGTGCCATTTACACCTCATCTCAAACATTGCTCCATCCTTATTGTTGTGGCTTTTCAAACCAACAGGCATTGAGTAAGGTCATTCTCAGCATCCCTTTTCAGAGCAGGTGCGCACAACATGAGCTGCTTAGCAAAGCCTTTCCCCCCTTTTGATTGGTGTCTGAGCATTTGTCTGCTCTCCTCTCCCTTACTTGGGGCATCTTTAGACAGGCCATTTTAGTCCACGATTTACCGCTTCTTCCTGTTCTGGAATGGATTCTTTTCAGGATTTAAATGGGGTCTTTATACAGCCAATTTTTCCTTTTTATGCATAACACTATATCCCATTTGCAAGGATGGGTGGAGCCTTGGAGGATGTTACCCGTCATCCGCCCCTCTGGCATAGCCCCTCCCCTCTCTCAGCATGAAATGAAACACTGGCTCACCTCGGACAACACGATAGTCAATGGGTGGGGGGGAATCAACCATCAGTTGTGTTACTTATTGTGTTGTGTGGCAAGCAACACGCAAAGCACACACAACTGACGGTACTCTATTTCGGGCACTTAAACAACGGGGAAAAACAATGGGTTGCTCAGTTGTTTATCCTGAAATCCATTGTTTAAAGTGTTGTGTGTCGGGACCCCCCCTCTCTCCATGTACTATTCCAGTCAGTCATAGAGTTCCCCGGCAGGAGCGGTGGAAAAAACCCCGGCCACTCCTAAACGGTTGGCAGAACTTGCGGTGCATCATGGGATATGGCTGGAGGACTGAGGGAGGGGGGAGGAGCAGCCCCTAAGGACGCTGGGACTTTCAGCCGTGCGATGGGGGGAGGGGCAACGTGTCTTGTGGCAAGTACCGGAAACATAACGCATGGTGAGTGTGTTATTAACCCCTCCGTTGCCTAAAGGGTCATCCGAACTAAGCCACTTTCTCACAAGTTCAGAAGTCTGCGTCTTTGGAGATCCCCCCGACCCTGCAAGTCAGTATTGTCCCTGTAAGAGTGCCTTTACAGCTCTGGCCATGTTTCCCAGCCATGCGATTTCCCTGCCTTCTGAAAACACTCTAAAAGCGACAGTAACACTTTTCTCATTTGAGTAGGGGGATTAAATGGAAACGGGTTGCATCTGCTCTCGTCCGTAGCAACCACTATCCCCTCCCCTTTGCCCACCTGCTTAGGCATTCCTGAGATACGGAGCAGAGGGGCAGGGCGGGACACCCCCAACTGATCCTCCTCATCAGTACTGATGTCAATGCTGCACCGCCGAACACCCACAAAGCAGGACAGAGCATGATGGACAGATGACACGGGGAAATGATGGTGCTTTCATCACATGACCGCCACAATTACCATATTTTCTCCATAGCAAAGAGGTTCATCAGACGAGTGTTTTATTGCACTCTCGTTACTGGGCACTCACGGAGTTTCGCTGGTCCCTCTTGTGATGTTGCTCCGCCCCTCCCGGCCTTCTTCACACGACAAAAAAAGACCCCACAGTAAGTCCGACTTATTTTTTGAGCCGGAACTTGCCGCTATTCCCTGCTGTGTGCAGGAGAAGCAGCGTGATCAAAACGGCCCACTGAATGGGCCACATGCACGTTGTTTACTTCCTCTTTCGAAAGAGAAAGTAATGAGGGACAATGTTGTGAAAGACAACTGTGAACCAAACCACGCCTTTAATTCAGGCCAAACAAAGCTGAGCAAGTCGGATAATAATTAAATAGAGATTTACCCAGTAGCCACAAGGCAAGATTAAACAAAGCAAGGTAAACTTAAAGTTGAAATTAACAATAGCTAACGAACGAGCGTCTTCTTCCAAGGGGACCTCAAACCTCCTTCTCCGAGGTCTGCCTTTGCTTTAAATGTAATCTTTCCGGCCGACATTGAATGTCTCTTGTTTCCGTCCTCCTCAACCGCCTGCGTTCCTTAGCGTCTTTTACAGTGTGCACTGACTCCTCAGATTATAAGAGCTCTGTTACACCTGCCGGTGAGTCTGTAAGATCAGCACTCATTTCCGAGCTTTGATTCTCAGCAGCTGGAAGAGAGGAACTGTGAAGTGTTTCCTCTTCAGCACCAGGATCCTGATCAAGCTCAAGATCGCTGTCTGCTTGTGCTAGGCTTTCTGATAGCTGCTTCTCCTGCTCAGAAGAAAGAGGGTTAAACACAACAGACAAACGCACAGCCAGAGAAGCAACAGTAAGGAAATGCGATTTTCCCCATGTGATGACGCTCCAAATTACATGCAAAAAAGGAGGGGAAGACATGAGACAACAACTGCATGCTGACGGCATTGTGTAAAGCTCGCGGGAAAACGAGTGACCAAACCATGATGATTGCACCAAAAAACACCCATCTGAAGACGCCCTTGTTATCAGAAGCTCTGCAAGATACAGATTGCCACATGTTGCTTTTGCTTTTGCCATAAAGCCCCTTTGTTGAAGGTAGTTGTGTCCCTCCCCAACTCACTCACTCCTTTTTTCAAAGTCTTAGTTAGAAGTATTATAATACCATAACATTGATTGGCATAGAATCATAATTTTAGGGTCTTCTTGCCCATGGACCAGGGGTCTGGAATATGAGTCTGGGGACTTTTAGGAAGTCTCCTTGTAGATTTCCTCAAAACCACTCCTTCCAGATCAGATTAGCCAGTTGCAGTTTGGAGTAGCTTCTTCAGTTCTCTGTTAGCAAATTATTTGACCCTTTCAGTGCCAGATTAACAGAGGCCACTATCCCGTCTCCAGTGTTGAAGTCAGATTCAACTGCCAGTTCCATTGGCTTCTGTGCATGGAATGGGAAAGGGGCTATCTGGCAGCAAAGTGACTTAGGGCACCTCTGCAGCAGCAGTTCCACCAAGCCCTGCTCCCTGGGGCAAGAACCTGTTTTCTGGGTGCGTACTGGGCAGGACGCGGCATGTAGGCTGGGCGTTGGCTGAGCTCTCTTTCACCTGTGTTTGAATGGAGCTGGATGCAGCAGGAAGGTAGAACAGAGATGAGATTAAAACCTACCCACCATTCCCCCTTAAATTTCACCCCATGAGGGGGCTATAAAGGGGAGAACTCAACTGCAGGGATTTCTCTCTCTTTTTAGCCCCCATGCGTGGGGGGAATTGGTGGGGAGGTGGCTAGATGGGAAGGTTAAACGTCCCTGGTCATGTGCATTGGCCCTTATTGGGACAGGGGCCGATATGCACACTTGCAAGTAAAAAAGAGAGTTAGGATCCATCTCCCCACTATGTATTTAGCCACCAGGTTAAAACTCTCGCAAATACTGAAAAGCAAGTTCAGGGTTCATGGACATGAAATACAGTCTTTTTGACATTTACTAAGGGGAAAAACTGAATGGTTGTTCATAAAAGTGAAGAAATGAATTAGGCATAATTAATTGCAAGTTCCAAAATTGAAAGGAATACTATAGATATCTGAATTCTTACTTTTACTAATTTGAACAGTAGTTTTCAAATTTCCTATCTTCAGGGAATCCTTTCTGTATTGCCTTATCTGCCAAGGAACCCCTACCAAGGGTCAAACTACATGTTAAATTAACAGCATAGCATGTAGCTGGGCCTTATCTTTTTACTCTTGAATAGGCATGTGCAGCCCCTGATTCAGACTGGTATCGCCTACACTGTGTAGGGAGAATTAAACCTACGTGAGCCATTTGCTTCTCAAAATCCCCCCTCTCAGTAGCATCAATGGAGGCTATTTCCCCTTTTCTAGCCTCTGCATGTGGTGATGTTGGGGTTTGGCACGATTTTGAGAAGCAGAAGCTATAGAGGGAAGACCTACTCCTCCACTAGCAGTGCATATGGTGTTCCAAATCTGAATCAGGTTGTGTGTCCCTATTCAAGAGTTAAAAAGAAAGATAAAGCTCAGCTACATGCAATGTAATTAAGACAACATGTAGTTTGACCCACAGATGCCTTGGGATCCGTACCTTTTGCAGAAGGTTTTGAGAACGGTTATGGGACACACCCTTTGTTCATACAGAGCAACAGGGAGGTCCAGAAGGCCCAGTCAATTTGTGTGTACTGAAGATGCACCCAAGAACATGTCCACAACACTCTGCTGCCCCTACCACATCTTGCAGAGGAACATCGGTACTAATGGGCAAGCTACCTTTCAGTGAAGGTCCTCTGCCATTATTGATATTCTCATTTGGTCCTAGGAGGAACACAACACAATCAAAAAACCATTGGCTGATTTTAGTACATTCTGTTTCTGAATGAAATAGATTTTACTTCTGAATTGTCAGAGGCTTGGTTGGAGACTCCTCCACAGCCTCTCCATGAGTTTAAGATCTGACTGAAGCCATAACACTGAAGACACTGGTTGTGTGAAGTTTGCCTTGATGGAAAATCTTACTAGAGGGAGTCCAAAGGTATTAACATTTTTTTTAAAAAATCTTCATGTTTGAGCCCCAGAGAGAATTTTAAATCAAAATGCAGACAGAAAGTCACCTTAATATTAGCGTTTAGCGAGGTCATTTTCGAACAGAAAATCCCAGTGATCCTTTTTCCTTTTCCTAATTTGTCCCTGGCTTGGACGATTTGTTCAGCTCACAAATAAAGAAATTATGGCAACGTCAAAGATAGTGGTGACAAGAGCTGAAGGTGTAAACCTTATTGACAAATTGATTACAAACAAACCCTCTGGTCCAAATGGTATATATCTAAAGGTTTTTAAGAAACTCAAATATGAAAATGCTGATCTAATAAAAATACATACATACATATTTATTTATTTAATGTATGTTCTGCCTCCCCCCCCCCCCCAATGGTGCTCAATGTGGCCTAAGATCAGCCTCTGTATAATGGTACTGGAAAGTGGCCTAAGTAATGCCATTTTTTAAAAAAAATCCAGCGCCGATCCGGAAAATTACAAACCAGTTAGCTTAGCATCTGTCCATTAGCAGAACATCTTAAATTGGTAGAAAGAGTTATTAAAAAAATAAACCTATCAAGCATATAGGAGGATAAGTCTTGCCGAAAGTGAATCAACATGAAGGTGAATCAACATAGTTTCTGCAAAGTTACGTCCTGCCCCACTAACCTTCAAGGGTTCTTTGAGAATGTCAACAAGCACGTGGATAGGGGACATCCAGACATTGTGTATTTGAGTGTTCAAATGGTTTTGAACACCCAAATAAACATTCTTCTCCATAGACTCTTGAGCAAGCTTAGCAGTCATGGGAAAAGAGAAGAGGTCCTCCTATGGATCAGTAACTTGTTAAAGAAAATAAAACAGTGTGTGGCAGCTGTCGGGGGGGAGGCAAATTACATGTTGGGAATCAATGGGAAATAAAACTGCCAATATAACGCCTTTATGTATCTGTGATGTGATCAAAATGATCACGGAGTAGGAGCAACTTCCCTATGAGAAACAGTTACAACATTTGAAGTGTTTTAGCTTGGAAAGAAAGACAAATAAAGGGGGATCAGATAGAGGTTTATAAACTGATGCATGGCATGGAGAAAGTGGCTAGTATCTCTCACAGTACTAGAACCTGGGGTCATCCATTGGAATCTGGTTGGTGGGTGATCAGGATGACAGAAGGCAGCACTTCTTCACACAACACATAGTTAAAACTATGGATTCACTACCACAAGATGTAGTGACAGCTACCAACCAGAAAGGCTTTAAAAGAGAATTATACAAATTCATGGTGGATAAGGCTATCAGTAGCTAGTAGTTATGATGGCTCTAATCTCCAGGATAGTAAGGAGTAAGGCCTCTAACTACCAGTTGCTGGGGAACACAAGCAAGAAGATGAGGTTGCACTTGGGTTCTGCTTGTGGGCTTCCCACTGTGGGAACAAAATGCTTGCCTAATCAAGCCTTTGGTCTTACATTCTTAAAGATGGAAGTTCTTCAGTTGGTGTGACTCGGGAAGCATCTCTGCATGTTGTGATGACACCTGTGTTTAATCTCCCTACTTTCATGACACACTTTTGCTACACAGGCAATATGAAAGAAATTAAATTTAGCAGTCTGTTTCTCACAGAGAAACGAGATGCTGAGTGAAGTCAGCAAGTACATGGCCACACCGAGATTTTAATTGCAAAAATGCATGCTCTTAATAAATATCCTATACCAGCTCTAGAGTGATTTCAAGAAAGTATCAACACAGTATCATTGCTGCAGTAATTGGACTGTTTGAAGTGCAGGATAGTGAACCTTAGGACAACTGTTCCACAGAGAACATCTTGTTTGGGTGGTTTTTTTGTTTTTGTTTTGTTTTTGCATCATGGAATTGTGTCAGTGTGTTGTTAATCAGCATAACTTACCTTGTTGATGGGTAAGAGGGAATATTAAAGGTCCAGGGGGAAGCATACAGTATCTCTCTGTGGGTATCTTTGATGCCACACTTTTCAAAACCTTCTTGAATGCTTGTTCCTCTTGCCACACCACGCCCCATTCTAACCAATGCCCAGTCCCCCTTTTGCTGTCCTTTCCTTGCATGTGACATATACAGATACCTTTTAAGATGAGAGTGATGCAGTCCACTTCTTGCTTCTGCCTTCCTTCCCAGTCAGCTATTTTGTAGATAGCCCTATTAACATTCATAAGTCTAGCTATCTGAAAAACATGTGTGCCTCAGCTTGATTCTTGAGGACAATTTTCTGCTGGGAAGATGGTCCTTTTCCCTGGACCTGCCAGTGAATGGATAAGAATGTGAACACCCTCTATCCTGTCCGTCAAACCCTTAAGAGAGGGTTGTTTAGTAATATTAACAAGCATTTATCCAGCATTTTGAGTGCTCAGAAAACATCATGTGTACATTGTCTACAATCCCTACAGTGGTGCAATAATCTGGGCACCCAATCCTCATTAGTGCCTAAAAACTAGTCCTGGGACTCCTGCCAACTGGTGACTAACTCAGAGCTTTTCTACACATGGCTGCTAATCAGCTGCATCTACTTCTGGGTTTTGTCACAGAATTGAGACCTGAGCATTGCATGAGGAGCATTTCCTTACATGCTTTCCCACTACGTAAGTGGCACCGTTCAGAGGAATAGCACAATACACAAGAGAAAAAGGTGCTTTCTCTCATGTTTACAGTTAAATTCCACATATTCTCTGCTCCAAAAAAAAACAAAAAAACACCTAGCCAAAAGTGCTGATTAGACACAGAAGCAAAATTGGAGGGTCACAATGTTGTCTCAAGAACCCATAAACAACTGTGAGTAGAGAATGGCGAACGCACACTAAATACTTTGTGTAGAAAAGACCTTGTTGAAAAGTTGATCATGTTGAGTTGATCCTCCCATGTGTGTGGGACTCCTCTGATGTTTTTCGTCCCTAAGGGCAACCAGCAATCACTCACAGGATCAGAGGTGATGATTCCCAGGTAGGTTTCAGTCCTGGCATCACTCAGATCTTCACCACTCCCTTTCCCAGTCTAGCTGTTTATCAGTTAGGGATGCACAGAACTTCTCCCCTTAGGTTTTGCTGTTCCACTCCATGGGATCAGATATCTGGAGGAACAATGGAGTACCTTAGATATCTGTGGAATTTCTGAACAACATGTATATGTGTTTCCTCCCCAGCTGCCTTTTCCCCTTACTGCTTGCTTACACGACTGTTTGCTCTTGGAAATTTCAACACGAATTGCACGTGACCTTAGCTGCTCATGTACTGAGGCCAAGTGCCAGTGGCCTTCCCTGGGTGCCCCCGCCATGAGAAACGAGGGGGCTGGTGACCAGAAAGAGGGGGCATTTTGGCTGTAGTGCTCTGCTTGTGGAACTCACCCCCACCAAATAAGCTCAGCTTAATTATTGCCTTCTTAATTATTGCTGATGTGCCAGGTTCACCCGAGCCTTTTAGATATATTGGTTGTTTTTAATTAAACTTTGCATTCTGTTGTTTTATTGTATTTTCATGTGATTGTAAACCACCATGAAATCAAGTTGATATAGGGCATATATTTCTTTTTTAAAATAAGTAATAAAATGGAATCAAGCCCCTATGCAAAAAGCAGCAGTGAAATAAACAAGTTTTCTCCCAGTTTCTCCAGTGCATCTGGAGAAATTCTTTTAGTGTAGAGGTGAAATTGACAAAAAGTCAATTTCCCTATATTTCTGATTTACATATAGGCATATAAATATTTCACTGGTAGGCAGAGAGCCAGGTCCCATGACTAAAGTTGGGTCCTCATGAATTCATTTTAATATCTCTTTAGTACAGGGCAGTGGAAAGAGATGCATCACTTTTAAAACTCTGACTTGATGCTATTCATATTTAGACAGAAGTCCTACAACTCCCAGCATTCCCCAGCCAGCATAGTTAGCTGGGGAATGCTGGGAGTTTTATGACCTTTTCTGTGTAAAAATGCATAGGATAGCACACTTAAGATGTTTCCAGACAGAACGCTGCTAGTGCTAATAATCAAAATCCATTATGCAGCTATTCTATCTTTTCTTCCTTAATGGATTTTTTTTCCCGAGTAGGAAGAACGGAGGAAGAAGCAACAAGAAAAATGTGAGGGCTATAAACTGAAGGCGATATCATCTAGTCCTAAAATTCTGTGAATCAGGCAGTGCAATTGCACCATAAAAGCCTCATCTGGAAGCACTCCTCTGTTTCAGCCAACCTTGTTGTACATAAGTGCCCTTTAAAAGCAAACTAAAACCAGTCGTTTGATGGAGAATAGGAAGAAGGGGGAATTTGTAGCATGTTTCACTTTGAGGGGAACTGTGTATCTGATGTCTCAACCAGGTTGGATTATGTGTATGAAAAGTGCCAAACTGGAGTGGGGTGTTTAACTGTCTCCTAATACAAGGCTACCCACAAATCTTTGGCCACTCTTGAGATGCGAGACGTAGTCTTCAACATCATGTCCATGTCATATTCATTGTTCTCTCATTCTGTTCATGCTAACGCAGCTTCTCCAAATTAGCATCAGTTGTACAGTATTTGGAATCTCTTTTCAGTTTCTAGGTGCCTAAGTTACTGATGCCTTATATTATTTTACTAGTCATGAAAAAGTTGAAGTTCTCTTTTGTTTGCCCAGCTGCTTTATAATGCCATAAAGAATGCAATTGAGGATTGAATCACACCACAGAATTACAAAATGAAGACGAGGAATTACATTTGTGCGTAATCAGTAGTATATTCATTATCATGATACTTTGGGTATGGCATTATAAACCCATGACTTGATAATCCAACACATGCAAATAATTTTGGGGGGGAGAGTGACAATAAAGGGATGAGAATGTGTCACAGTGGAGGATGAAGGAGAATTTACTGTCATTTATCTAAGTAATCTAAGACTTATTCTAACAAGTCTAGCCTAAAACTTAAGGGTAATTAATCTCATGAGACTTTTTGTGAGCTGGATTTACTGAAAGCAGTTCTCTGAGAAGATTCATTTTGTGAACAAGCAATTGTTGTTCAGAAGCCAGCTGCATTTTATACTATTGTATGAAAAGCAACAAATTAGTCATATGGCAAAGGAACACAATATGCTGTAGCACTGATAATTACAAATCCAAAAATGAGACAGTGTTAGTATATTTACAAGTGAGGACATTTCATTAAATCCAGAGGATAAGACATAAATCATGAAAGAAACCTTTCAGTCTCAACCATTTGAAAAGAGAAAATAATTAAGCACAGTGCCAGGAATAAATTAATAACAAAATGCAGACAAAATATTTGCAAAGAATTAACACAATGACCTGGTTCACATATAAAAATAACCCATCGCTTTTTAAATGGATGGGTTGTCAAGCATAAGCAAGAGAGAGAGGGGGGGTGTTCCCTGCAGTGTGCCCACCTCTTCCTGCAGAATATGTGATGTTTGAATTCAGAACCTTGGGTTGTTAGGGGCTAAAGAACCCCAGGGTTCTTGTTCACTTAATGGTCTGGGTTCAGATGGGGAGCCAATCATGGATTGTTGAGTTGATCGTGGGTTGCTGAGTAAAGTGGAAGAGATGGGCATGCTGCAGGCAGCGCATTCACACACCCTCTACAAACCATTGGTATTTAAACTGATGGATTGTCATTATGTACAAACAGCCTCCATATCAATAGCATTGGTTTTAAAAACACATTTCAGTTGCATGCATAACATGGAACAGAAACAAATTTGTAAATTGCCTCATTCTTCTGTGGATTCTCACCCAGGTCTTGCCTTGTTTCCATGGATTAAAAAAGATGTGATGTTAAATGTGTGATTTCATTTAACAGGTCTATTTTCCTTCTAAATAACAGTCACCAGGAGTAGAATGGTCAGGACAGAGTCCCACTAAGCCCCTCTAAGGAGAAAAACTAAATATGTTAAATGCAATCACATGTTTAATGTCCCATCTAATTTGGCCCTGTGAAGGGATCAGATCAATCAAGCCAGCCAATCAAACAGGCAGCTGCAGAGTTCCATTATGCTATGGGCCAAGCTTCCCCAATCTGGTGTCCACCAGATGCTGTGGATCTCAACTCCCATCAGTCCTAGCCAGTATGGCCCTGGCCAGTGGTCAGGAATGATGGAAATTGTAGTCTAAAATATTGGGAGAGCCCCTGCTTGGGGAATACAGGTTTAGGCCTTCTAAAGCCAAGCTCTTTGCAGTAGGGAGGAAGGATATTCCAGATTAATAAACTTTGGAAGAAGTTAATGTTGGTGAACAATGTGGGAACAAGCTGCCAATGGTGATGTTTCAAGCCCTTCTATAAATCAGAGTTGCAACAAAGAAACCTTACTTTCATTCTTATATGTGTTTAGGGTTTGAGGAGCCATAGTGCAATATTGTAAATACTTGCACAGTCAGACACCAGAGTGGTAAAAAATAATTTTGAAATTTCTAAAAATTACCAAATACCTGTTGGATTAACAAGTTACTTGAAAAAAGCTTTTTTTCTGCTTGAATTTCTCTACTTTGCCTGCCATTTTTTTATTTTATATGCTTTTTTTATTTTTGCTCTTCCCCTTGGAGGCAGTGAAAGTGGTCGGAGCACTCCAAGTGTATCCATGTATTCAGACAGCAAATCTTCACCCTCTCTCTATCAGCAAGCACCTAGACATTTCCATGTTCCAGGTAGGCATTTTCATTGCTTACTTTTGATCTTCAATTGCTGCCATCGCTAACGGTTTACAGATGTTTACAGGTATAAACAATATGTTTGTAATGGTATTTAGAATAGTTAACAAACTTATTTTTCTATTAAACAGTATTAAAAGTAATACTATAGTGAATTTCATATTTGTGTTTGTACATACAGGTCTGAACTTCCATCTATTAACAACTCATTTCTAGGTCATCAAAATTATTTTGAGCCAAGCTAGAAGTAATGTGAGAGATATTTTTCTTTTCTTTTCATTTTTTTCTCTCCTTAAAAGTACCCGAGACCCGATTTGGGATACAGTGCTGCAAATAGGGGTTTTAACCCCTTCCCACCATGCAATTTCCATAATTTAAATCTCACGTACACATGGATGCCCACACAAATACATACAGAGCTGCTGTGATCCATGGAGTAGAAAAGGAAGGAATACATATTGTATCAGTCTCCCCACCACCTCCCCCCTACAACTAATAGCATCTTCCAAGGAGAGGGTTAGGGAAATGGCATACGTACAGGAAGAATTAAATCCTCTTTTCCCAGCACTATGGACCTGATCCAGATCATGCCCCAACTGCTTTTAATCAAAGAACAAAAACGTTGGGAAATCTAATCACAGGGATCCCATATTACTTCTAGTTTGGGCCTTAATATTCAAATTGGGACCAACATGGCAGCTTTTAAGAAAAGAAAATGATGGGAGCTATGATCACAGATCTCCTGCATCACCACCTAGTTTAGGTTTAGTCCTATTATGAATGAATGAAAATTTCAGCTGTCATGCAACTCATTTTGAAAGTTGTGTTTAAAAAGAAAGATGATTGAACTGAGCAATCTCTGCTCAACTGCTCAGAGCTTACCATGAAAAGATGCTATATAAATAAACTTGAAATTGACTTGGATTCCACCTTTTTGCTTTGTAAAGGACTGGAACTTCCATTCACGGAAGTAGAATTATGCTCATGGAAGGGGCCTTTATGTGAGTGCTACTCTTGCATAAACAGAAACTTCTGTTCACAGAGCAAGAAGGTGGGATCCCAGTTATATTGCTCAAGATGTGGCGGGTTTGGTGGTATGCAAACTAAGAGGGATCATATTTCCACTGCTTGCTCTTTACTGTTTGGTTCTTTGTTTCTTTCCTTTTTCTCAGACACGGGAATAAAAGATAACATCTATAGGAAACCCCCAATCTACAGACAGCATGGTACAGTCTGCTTTTCTCTGCTGCAGTGTGTTCTAGCCAGGTCCTTTCCCCACCTTACGCATGTTTACCTCTGAATGTGTGTACTGCCATTTTGCTCTCATTAAGTTCCTACTATTCCGACTGCATGAGAGTGCTTCCAGACAGACAGAGTTTATTCTTTGTTATTGTGCAATCTGCCATTGCTAGAAACTGGTGCACTGTGTGGGCTTCACTTCCTGGGTTCCTTTTGTTTGTTTGCGAAATCTTAACAGGTACTTGCTTTTCTGTACCTGTACCTGAATAGTAGGCTCATGTTTCCCTCCCTTCTTTTTCAGTGCCCACTGTCAGAGAAAGCTCCCTAGTCATGAGCCATATTTTGCCCGTAGCTTGTGTACCCTTAAATCCAGGACAAGGGTTTCTGCTTTTGTTGCAATGGCATTTCCCCCCTGGAAACATCTTCCAAACATCTCAATGGGCATGAAAGTGCAATAAATCTGGCAGCATGCATAAAGAAATGCAAAGGATTTGGGAAATGACTGTCACCAAATGCTGCTGTTGGCAAAACCATGAATAGACTGAAACAAGGTGAAAAAGAACTTGCCAGGCCAAGGCCAGATCCACTTCCATAGCCCTTTGTCAAATGCACCATGCCCAGAGCAATGTGCGCATGCGCGTAGGCAGGATTGTACACCTGCAGGCTCCTTTCAGACATGGGAGAAAAGAACTGAATATGAGCCAAGAGTGGAAACGGCTGGCGTGGTGCTGCTGCCCCCTCCCATATGCATTGATGTCCGGTATCCCTGAGGGTAGTTGCTGGATGTTGGGCCTGAAACTCAAGCCAGAGAGCTGGGGGGCTTGTGATGGCCTCAGGTTGACTAAGCAAATGTGGAAGTCCAGGATCCCAGAATTAATGCCAGCCTTGGCCCGTCCAGAGGCAAATGTTCCATACCACTAGTCCTAACAATACCTGGAGAGGGATCGAGATAGCCAGGGCTCACCACATACCAGACATCTCCCACGTTCAGGCCCCTGGTTGAAGCCAAGAGCCCCTGAAAATGTCAGAGGTGGTGGAACAATATTTTCAATTGCCTGTTTGAGAGACTAATTGGCTTTTCCTCAGGATGACTCAGAATTTTTGTGGATCTGAGTAGAATCTCAGATGTAAGAATCTTATTATGGTAGGGTGACCCTATGGAAAGGAGGACAGGGCTCCTGTATCTTTAACAGTTGCATAGAAAAGGGGATTTCAGCAGGTGTTATTTGTACGCATGCAGGACGTGGTGAAATTCCCTCTTCATCACAACAGTGAAAGCTGCAGGATCTGGTCAAGAGGGCAGTTAAAGCTGCAAGGGCCCTGCTGTCTTTTGTCTCTGGTCAAGAGGGCTGGGCTCCTGAAGCTTTAACTGTTGTGATGAAGAGGGAATTTCACCAGGTGCTGCATGCATACAAATGACACCTGCTGAAATTCCCTTTTCTATGCAACTGTTAAAGATACAGGAGCCCTGTCGTCCTTTTCATATGGTCACCCTAGAGGGTTAAACAACCCTCACATAATCGACAGTGGCTGCATTCGGACAACACATTAGTCAATGGTGGGTTGAGTAGCCAACTCACAGTTGGTTATTTTGTGGGTACTCCCCACATAATGTATTTCTACACAACTGTGGGTGGTTGGGGCTGGCGTTGAGTGGACTAATAGTCAACCCAGCATTTGACTGACACAATCCCCCCACCCTCCCTCCCTCAGTCCTCCCAGTTCTATCCCAGCAGCCTCTGCAAGTTGCACTAGTTGTAGCAGAGTGGCAGCCGCTGCTTTGGTCGCTCTTGCCGCTTGCCTCTATGGGCTTGTGTTTTAACTCACTCACCACATGCCATTAATAGGGTGACCAGATAAAATCCAGGTCAGGGCTCATGGAACTTTAACAGTTGTAGAGAAAAGGGAATTCCATCCAGTGTCATTGGAGGTGAAATTATCTCGTCATCACAACAGTTAAAGGTGCAGGCACTATACTAAAGTGACCAGATACAAAAGAAGGCAGGGCCCCTGCAACTTTAACAGTTGTGATGAAGAGGGAATTTCACCAGGAACTAATTGCATGCAAATGACACTGGCTGAAATTCCCTTTACTCTACAACTGTTAAAGTTACATGGGCCCTGACCTGGATTTTATCTGGTCACCCTAGCCATTAACCCACTCATCCCTCCACACAACACTTTAAACAACTGGCTTCGAGCTAAATAACTTGCAAGCCAGTTGTTTCTCTCTGTTGCTTATTTGGATGGAATAGCATACCATCAGTAGTTTGTGAGCGGCGTGTTACCCTCCGCACAACATAATAAGCAACACAACTGACGATTGTTCCCCCTCCCCAGTTGCTTAATGTGTTGTCCGAATGCAGCCAGTCTGTTTTAGGGTTCTGCGAGGGTTGTTTAACACAGTTGGAAATGGGCAACAACGCTTGGTTGGTTGGTTGGGCCAGTGGGAGGTGGTGATTGAAGTGTTCTTTGTGCCTTCTTGACTAATCCTCTCTCTGGTAAATAAGGGGTTAACTTGATTAACCTTCCTTTTGTCTTTATTGGTTTAATTGGTTCTGCCCTTTCTTCCAGTCATGTATCTTAACCACTTCCCTTCTAATCTGCCTCCTCCCTTTTCTTATCTCTTATCTCCTCACTCTGCAATGGGATTTGTTTCTTTTTATCTCCAGAAGCTGAGACGACTACCCACGGAAGCTCAAAATACAAGTTTCAGGGAGCCATAATGCTTGCCCCAAAGAGGCAGTGAGCATTAATCCCCCCCTTCTTCTCTAGCTTGGATTTGTAATTTGTCAGAGAAAAATACCTCTTTCTACACATCCCCTGAGCCCCTCTTTACCTAACCTACTGGCCTGGAGTGGAAAAGCTCCAGTGGCTAGTCCTCAGGAGTGGTAAGAAAGGTTTTCCTCCCCTTCCCTCTCAAATGCTTGCTGCTGCACTCCATTGCAGTGTGCCATGATGGGCCACAGTAGCCGCTGGGAAATATAATTTCCCTAAGAACTACTGATATTGCAGGAACCTTTGGAAAGACTACAAGCTCCATCACACCAGCGATTTAGTGCACTCTCGCCATGCCTGGTGTGCGGATTTGCAGCATGGTACTCACATGACACCGTGCCTGTCCTGCTGACACTCCGCCTCTTCCCCAGCCTTTTCCATCTTTTCCTAGAACGCCTAAAGTCTGGATTATTTTCCCTAAGATCATTTAAACTCTATGTAGTTTTAAAGGAACTGGGGGCTTGAATGGATTGCATCAGATCCTGGCAGGGAAAAGCGATCTCTCCCAGCAGCCGGCTCCAAGCCTCAATATAAAACCCAAACCTTGCATCCCAGGCTCGAAAGCATTTTTTAAAATCATACAACGCCTGAATCTCTGCAGAGACAGGATTGTACTCCCTCGATGCCCCCAAAGAGCTAGACTAAAGGTTTGTTCCATTTTTGCCATGGAGAAAGGCAGTCTGGTTGAAGTACTCATCTGCTAGGACCTGACTGGAGGGAGAAAGAGAAGGGGAGGGGTGGAGTGGAGTGGAGTGGAAGAGCGATGGAGCGAAAGACCAAAAGAGCAGCTATTCAGGTGAAAGGGATCATAAGCTTGACGGGCTTCTGCCTCAGAGGTAAAAAAATGTGGAGGCAAACCAGTTGGGGAAATTAGGTGTGATGTAGGTCTACATTTCCCAAGGTGACTCTGACTTGTCCTGGAAGTGTGCCAGGAGTTAGCGGTGGGAGCAAGAAACCTCCTGCCCACTCTCCCTTCCTGGCAGGTTGCCAGAGTGCTGCCTCTTTGGCCTCAGAAGTGCAGCAAGATGGAAGATGGAGGGGCTGGTGGTTGGGAGACTGGTGAACGGAAGGCGGCTGAGTAGTTGAGAGAGAAGAGGTTTGGGAGGGGCAGGGAGGGCTAATTTGGCTGTGGCTCAGAAATGAACTGATCTCCTTCCCAGTTTGGGGGGCAGGGGCGGGAACTACCTCTGTTTCTTTCCAAGTTAAAGCCAATGAAAATCACGGGTTGTTCCCCAATCTCTAGAAAACTAGGTCTAAATGCCCACAAGCATGTATGCCATGTATATTGATTTCATACTTATTATCAAAGGTAGTATTCCAGAACCCTCGTATTCCAACGTCATGTATCATCTAATGTGTTGGGTTTTGAGAACACCCTTTTTCTAAAAAGCAACACTCTAGTTTTACTCTGGAAATTCTTTTTATTATCTAGTATCAAGAAAATCAGATGGTGACCGTGGGAGCTGTGACCAAGGCAGCAGGAAGGTAAATTTAAGAGCACCAGAGCAGTGGTTTGCTATACCACCGGGGGGTGGGGGGCAGTTTTTCCTTATTAATTGGAGTTGTTTGCTTTGAACTGGCAACACGTTTAATGAAATATCCATAATAAGAGAGGCTAAGATCACATAAAGAGAATATGGCCTGATGAAAATATAGCTGCACTCCTCCAGGTAAGTGGTTCCAAAGTTCTGTCCCAGCCAAAAATAACAGCTATTCTTAATGAATATGAATCTAAGCTATAAAGTTGCTAGTCATAGAAAGCAATTCAGATAATAATAAGGAAATCCAATGGATCCATCTACTTATTATGCAATAGAGCTTTCTTTTCACATTCAGCAAAACATGTCTGATGAATTAAACTCCTAAAATTATAGATCGCATGGATCACATGGACAGTGTTCCACATGTTAATCACCTATGGCATACATAGATTTTACACATTAATCCACAATTATCTTCTCAACATAACATCCAGCCAATGGTTTGCTAAAAGTTCTAGCAGGTGCCATCATGATTTTCAATGACAAATGTGCCGGCACACCATTTTACAGGACAATGTAGCTGGCCCAGCTACCTCCTATTGCACATTGTAAGGGCCAATTTAATGCTTAAATTAAGATTCATGAGGGAAAACATTTTAATGAAACGTTTTAAATGAAAACATACTAGGAGTGTGTTAATACGGAATCCCCCTCAGGTGGTGGCTCGCCAAATTGCAAAGTACAAGAATGCAAAATTAATCAAACCTATTAATTAAAAATCTCTCAATTAAAAAAAATGCCCCCAATTAATTAGACATGCACCAAGCCAAACGGACGAATGAATGCTGACATGCTTGTAGTTACCGCTAGCTTGCTTTTTTCTGTTCCTCCTCACTTGGCCAGGTCAGATGTCACAATGCTGACTTCTTCTCTCAGGGGATCAGCAGGGTCTTTCACTCACCTCATGTCAAATTGGGATATGTGCAGAAGCAATGAAAATAAAGGTCCCGGCTTCTCCGTAGCTCCCAGCTCAGCACAAGATGGGCAAACTGCCCTGTGAATCCCTAGTGGGAAGAACTCGGAAGAGTGCTTTTCTCAGGAGGAAAACTGGTGAGGCTAAAAGAAAACGAACTCGCTGCAAAACCTAAGTACAAGGCAAAGGTGGATTCTGAGTTCTAAAACGCAAAATCATTCTTCCAAACCCTCAGTTCTGGGCTCCGACACCTATTGCACAGAAAGCCCCCACTTCAAAACAAAACACGGGGCTGCTGTGCCTCCCATTATGTTTCTATTCGAAGGACGCATCCAGGGCTCTTTATTCTTAGACAGACTTCACTCCGTAACATGCTGCCCTCCCATGTATTTATATTTTAAACAAAAAAGGTAACAAAATATCCAGAGGAGATGTCTGTGTGCCCATCAGTGCCCATGGGCACTATGGTGGGGATCCTATGGCTAGATGCTTTGCTGAGCTAGATTTCAAGCCAAGTCTTCTACCCCTCTAATGACTCACACCGAAGGGAAAGGGGCTTGGCTACTCCTCTCTTCATCTTCAGTGGATTGTTCATAAGGAGGAGGATCTATATAGCAGTTTTTTCTCTGCTAGATTCTTTAACAAAGCCTTTCCTAAGACACCCTGCCTTTGCCTCATTTCCTCTTCCACTCTCATCCCTCTCCTAATCGATTTCACTTGTCCATCTCGGCCCCTCTCCTCATACCTGCCTTGTCACTCCTAGCTCAGGGACTGGGTCACACTGTTTTTAGGCTTATTAGCACACAGTTGCCAACATATCAGAATAAATTGAGATAGCAGAAGTTCGGGACTGAAAACTGTTTACTAAACTCTTCTTTGTAAAGTGTGAAACATGGAGGATTCCCCTAGCAATCTGAAGAGAATGTACAGAATAACCCAACAGACTCAAGTCCTGCACTTGAACTGGTGCTGGTGCTGGTGGTGAGGCCATTAAATGACCCTTGAAACTGAGATTTACCCAGCAAGCCTAAAAGGTTTCTGAACTTGAAAGGTCAATGCCATCATCAGTTGTTGTGATCAACAAGGAATCCATTCTCCCTCCTAAGCATTCCAGTGCGAACCCTCTCCGGCTGGGTCAAAAGGCTTTAAAGTTGCTTTTATTTGCATGTTCCACATGGAGAATCTTTACCTTTTGGAATTTGCTGGAAAGTATCAAATGTTTGATGTTGGGGCTTATTCTTCTTAGCTACAGTCCAGCTGGCTGGCTTTGAAAGGAGACATGGATGCCAGAATGAACTCTCCAGTTCTGGATACTCAGTCACTCCCACAAAGTCCTGGAACTGACAGGGAAATTCAGCGGTTGCACAATAATGCAAACACTATCTATCTACGTAAGTATTGGTTTGTTTTCTAATAAGTGGACTGAAACACGATTAACATAATCATTTCAAGAGATGGTTTATAGCAGTGCAATGAAGACCCCTAATGTGAGGGTTCAGACTTCATCCCATAAACATTCAGCCAAAACTGTCAGATGAGTCTCTGGGGAACAGGCTGGAGCATGCTAGAGAATCAGCCCAGTTTCTTGAGTTATTGGGGACATCTTGATGAGAGGAAAGCCCCAGGGTGGATCCACAGTGGCGGCAGGTCATCTATATGATGCAGCTGCCATTGTGAAGCCATCCGAGGGCTTTCCCCTGAAGCTCCGCTTTAAAAAAGCTGGGGATTTACCCTGGCTTTTTCCTGTGAGCAAGGCACAGAGTCGCATTTTCCGTCTGTCGCCCCCGGATTGGTTGCCTTTGGCAGGACAGAGGGGAGGGGTCAGTCAAGCTGGACACGTGAACCTGCACAATAAAAGAAAAATATTTAAAAAACACCGCAAAACCTAAAGCGGGTGTGGGGCACGGAGCACCTGGAGAGGGGAGGGGGCAATCCTGGGTCCCCTCTACAAGGATTTGCTTTTGCGCCTGGTTAGCCGATTATGCGCATAATCGCAGAAGCGCATTTACGCCTCATCCCACTGCACGAGAGGCGGCGAGAGGTGATGAAGCGCATTCATGGATGTCCAAAATGCGGTTTACAAGTAGTTAATGCGCATAAGCGCATATTCACACAGTCAAAATGCGCTTTAACGGACGGAGCAAAATAAAACTCGCAATTTAACGCACGTTCGATAATGCGCATAATCGGAGAGATAACGCGCCTCTACGCCCCATTTGCACTCCGCTGGTGTGGAGATAATTTTTTTAATGAGACTTCAAAGAGCATTAAACCTCTCGTGAAGAGGCACCCCTGGACCCATGAAGCTGTGCAATAAAAGAAAATCAGTTTCTAAAAAAACTTGAAGTGAGCAGCACCAGTACCCGTGCGGAGCTGCGGTGCACGTTCGCTCCTCCTGTGGAAACCCCAGCTAGCTCCTTCGCGTTGGGACAACTGGAAGGAGTGCAAAGATGGGGGATTGAGGGCTGGTTGCGCCAATGCTCCGCCATCAAGTCATGGCCATTGTCAGTAGTGGAGTGGAGGCAGGGCTCACAGGGATGTCTCAGGATTCCCTGTTTTTATTAGCCTCATTTCTCCATCACACCTATTTACACACACACACACACACACACACACACACACACTCGGTTTGTCTCTGCGTTTTTTTACCTCCATTTCAGAAGTGCTGCAAGAGCCCCTCCCTTTCACTATCATAGCTCTTTTTGCTCTCCCGCTGCTATTGTGCCTGCCCCACCCCGCCCCTTCTCCTTCCCCCTCCAGCTCATTGGTTCTTGTCATTGATGGACATTGTGATGGACGTGGCAGCCTTCCCCCCTTGCTCATTGGAGCTCCTATTACGATGTAATTTTTAAAGAAAAAGGGATGAAACATAACACGGTGATAAGTTTTAAGGAGGGCTTTAACCTTGCCAAGTTTGAATCAGATCAGTTCATCCCTTGATTTTTTAAGGATTTTTTAAATCCCCCCCCCACTAAAACCCTTTTCCTGATAGTCCACCAGTGCAAACTTCCACCTGTTTTGCATTTGCGAAGGAGCGATTTTCCTTTCCTTTGATCATGCAAAGCTGTGCATCTCCAGTTCATAAAACAGAGATCTGCTGGTTCCCTTACTCCAGAGTAAATCCCATTGATTTCAACTGCATTTACATCCAAGTCATACTAAAATCTGATGCAGGCTTTATTAATAGAGGCAGACTCCAGTTGTTAAGAAGAACATATTTAACCCAGAATGGGAATGGCTGGAGATGATGCTTATGCTGATGGAGATTATTATTAGTGTAACTGCTGGATTTGTCCAAACACCTTTAGCCACTTTACTCATAGTTTCTTTAAAGTTTGTCAAATCTCTGTCTTGTCAATGTCCCTGAAAATGCTTTGTTACAACGGGCAGATCTACACCAAGCAGGATAAAACACTTCATAAATGTTTTTAAAGCTGTATCTGGAGTGTGACCTGAGAGCCCCAACAGTTGCTTTCATTCAGTGTTTCAACCAGCCTGCCAGAACTCCTGTCAAGCATCCCCCATTCTATTTCCCCTCTCTCCTGCTTTCCTGCCCCCATTCCCACAGACCCTCAACACCTGTGGCCCCTTAGACTGTTCTTGGTTCCTTTTTTTTTTCTAATTTTATATATATATATATATATATATATATATATATATATTCATTCACAAACCCTGGGGTTATTCTGAGCCTATTGATATTCCCCTTTTGTTAATGCATTTAGTTGCATAGTCACCACTTGAGTGCATGCACAGTTTAGTACAGGTGCTAAAATTGCCTTAAGCATCTTGATCACTTTTCCTTTTGAATTCTTTTGTCCTCACCCAGTCTTTGACTCACACATTGGGCTTGTCAGTTCCCCCTTTCTGTCATGACCCCAAGTCCTCAGTCTTTACAATGTGTAGCACTTTTAAATGGGGGGGGGGGGGCACTTTTTCCAGTTGTGCTGAAATTTGACAGACAAAGGCCTGGAGGGAGTAGTCTGCAAATTTCATTCCATTAAAATGACAAAGTAATAGAGGCAACTAAAGACAGGATAGAGGTGTCTCTAATTACAAATAGTGATGTCTGAATTAAAAATTTATGAAATAAATAAATTGTGAAAATAATTTAAAATACGAAAAATGAAAAAAAATATTTTTCCAAGTGCATGTCCCTAATAAATGTATGCTAAAGCCATTTATTTTCCTCCCACTTTCCTTTTTTGGTGTAGTATAACTAGAAAGATTTAAATTCAACCCTCCTCCATCCACAGTCCATTATTTTTTTAGTACATTGCTAAGGTAGAATAATGAATAACATGAAATCAGCCTTCATTTTGATCAGTTTGACAAGACCTATTTGTTTTTTACAATATGAAAGAAATGCTTGAGATGAGCTCTTCCTTATTTATTTATTGTCTTGGTGGGTTGTTGTTGTTTTTGGTGATCTGTGCCCATGTAAAACCATGTGTTTTTAAAAAATCTCTTTTTTTTTCTGTATCTTTTATAGGATTTCCATATTCCAAATCTGCTTCTCTTCCTGACTATGGAAAGAATGGATTACACCATGTAGGTAGACATAAAAATCTCTAAATAAATATGGAATAGCCTTGGTTAGATGAATGAACTATTTAGCCCTCTGTGGTTAGGAAACGGCCTTGTGCCAGGTCAGAGTATTTGTCTCGTGAGTTTTTTTACACAGTCAGGCCCAGTATTGTTTATTGTGCCTGGCAATGACTATTCAAGGTCTCAGGTATAGGTCTTACACATCACTTGCTGCTACCTAATTGTTTTTTTTAACAGGGACTGACCCTCAGACCTTCTGCAAAGAAGACACAGTTCCTTCTACCAGCTGTAGAGGGTTTTTCTTCAACTGTGTGCCTGCATTTTGCCAGTGAATGACCACCATGGCTAATAGGCATTAATACATTTACCTTCCAAACACACCTCTAATCCACTTCAGAATCAAGTTAAACTAAGAGCCATCTCAATATCTTCTTACATTATGCTACAAGTGAAAATGTACTGCCATTTTACTTGCTGAAAACTATTGACTTCTTTAGTTAACCATCACTAACGAGTGCTGTTGTTTTTTAAAAAGTAGCAACATGGTATAAAAAATTAACCATACAGAATCTCACATGCTTAAGTATGATATATACTTCATCAATACAAACAGCATGTCTTATGTAGACCAACAATGTATGTGTGTGTGGGGGGGGAGGAATTCCTTTCTGTGGCACCAATAGCAACGTCCTTCATAGGCCAAATAGCAGTATCAAGGGAATGGTTTTCATTGGGGCCATGTCATGGGGGAAAGTGTTACATCCCTTTCCCATGTGCCATGGTATCAATCCTGATTAGGGCCAGCCATGACTGCTATTAAGAAAACAGTACAAAAGGAAGGCAAAAGTTGAGAAAAGACACTCTAAAATTTGATTTTTGAATGTTGCTATTAAGAAAAACCAGATGTGTTAAATGTGATCATGGCTTTATCATAATGTGCAGTTTGGTCATCTGATGTTAATGCTTCTTTGAAAAGAAGGAAAATAATAATCCTAACAACATTCATAAATAAAATGATGGATTGAATTACTTAAGATGATACCTTAGAGTAGTCACGATTGTAAACCTTTCTGCATGTCTACTCAGAAGTAAGCCCTATTGATTTCAATGAGACTTACTCCCAGGTAAATGGATATAAGATTGCACTTCAAAGGTTTTGTTAAGTCAGTGAGATAACTAATGTATTAACGATAGGCCTTTGGGACCCTGAGTCTTGGCTGACTGGAGATCTTTCACACAGACTCATCAAATATTTTTTTTTGTTTTTATTGTCTCTCATAGTAGGGTTTTTTTTACAGTTTAAAAAATTGTTGAACAAGATATAGATGTCAAAAATGACAATGCTGTGCTTACTGAATGAAAAAATGACTTTAATACAATATTATAATAATGAATGTTTCAATATTTGCAGACCACACTCCAAAATTTCTTAGTATAGATATTTATAGTTCTCTTGTTTCTTCATTTTCACACCATAGGTAAAGTATATTAAAAGTTGCACCCTTTAGAAGATGGGTTTTTCCCTGTGTTACCCTTTGAGTACTTATTAGTTTGTTTAAGATAGTTTTAACTGCCTTTTAGGGCTAAGCCCTCATAAACCAGCTTCTAGCATACTAAAATACACTAGAAATAATAAGTAAAAATAGTACAAAAAAAAAAAACCAATAAAGACCACAATAGAATCCAACAGCAAGATAATACCGATAAGGCTAGTAAAACAGGGAATTCTTCCCAACAAAATAAAATTGCTATTACATAAAATGGATTAATACTATATCTGCTTCAATTTCTACTTTAATTCAGTTTTAAACCAGCATCACCTGGATATCAGAGGAAGGATGCTTCCAGACAATGGACTTGGGTTTATTTTAACATTATGTAAATAAATTATCTTTGTTTTGAGATCCACTATCTTTTGCTAAATGTTTGTTTTGTGATGATCTGACAAATAAAAAAGGCGATTTGATCTGACAGAGAACCCTTGGCACTACCAATAAAAAAAACAGAGGGGGCTGTCTACACACAGGGAAAGCCCCACAGTGGCTGTGGATCTGTGCCCCGCCGGTTAGATAACGCAGACGCAGGTTCGCAGCCATTGCGGGGCTTCCCCGCAATGCTGCTATTTGAAAAGTCCGGGATTTACTCCGACTTTTTCAAAGGGAACGATGTCAACATGGCGCTTCTGCCATGTAATGATACTCTGGGGCCAGTGTGGGGGTGGAGCCTGGTGGAAGTTGCCCAGCGGTTGGTAGCCTTCCACCAGGAAGAGGGTACTGGATGGCCACCGAGAAACCCTGCGTTCCCTCCTCGATGTCGGGATTACCCGCCGCCGTCCCGGGAGAGGGAAAGTGCAGAGTTTCGGTGCCAAACTGGCACCGTGAAGACAGCCCCCAGATGTTGCCATTCCTGTCTTTTCTGGTAAGAAAAAAATCAGAGCTGGTGAGAAAACAGGGGAGAGTTACAAACTGAATGTATGTCACTATCTGGACTCCAGTAAAAATGATGTGTTTGAGGGAGGGCAATTAATTGCAGGATATAAAGCCTTGTCTGGAAGCACCCAAAGCGGCTCAAAACAAACGGGTGTTTTCAGGCCCTTGGTAATGTCTGGTGATGAAGGGGCCCCTATGGACTTCCATAGGAATAGAACTCCACAAACTTAAATATTGTCCCAAAAATCCATCTTTCTTTCTGTTCTAGGCTGCAAATATGACCCAATATGACACTGACCAGGATGGTGCTTGGGGAAAGAGAGGTATACCACTATGTCATTTGAGTCAACATGGCCACCCCATGTCTGCCTTACAAAGGGTGGGGGGGTGGCGACCCCAAACGTTGGTCTTTTGAGCGAGTTCTGTTCATAGGAACACAGGAAGCTGCCTTATGCTGAGTCAGACTCTTAGTCCGTCTAGCCCAGTATTGTCAACTCTGACTGGCAGCAGCTCTCCAGGGTTTCAGGCAGGATTCTTCCTTGCCCTACCTGAAGAAGCCGGGGATCGAACCTCGGACTTTCTGCCTGCAAAGTATGTGCTCCATCGCACTGAGCTATGGTCCCTCACTGCATAGCCTTCAGGTACTTTCCAAAACTGAGCATGCAACAATCATCAGATGACTTTAGAACTATGCCTGGATGCACAGGCAAACCTTGGGCTGCTCTCTATAATGTAAGATGCATTTAAAAATTCATGACTTTGGATTCATGCAGCACTTGCAAACTTTGCATCAAGTTGTAAAGGATTGTTTGACTCCGACATTACTGGACCTCGCACAGAACCAAGAAAACAAACCTAGACGGCTCACATCCATGAGGCAGAAGATTTTATTTAGATTAGGGGTGGATATGTATATTGAGAACATTAAGATTAATATCAGCATGCATTGCGTAAAACCCAGTGATAAAAACAAGAAACCTCTAACTAAAATACTTACTCCTAAACAGAGCCTGGCTCTCACCCCCCCCCCCCCCCCAAATTCTTGGCCATCCATGTCCAGAGAAAGAGCCCCCTTTCATTCAAGAGGCCCCAGTTATATCCCTTTCTCTTTCGACTCTCCCTTCCTTTCTTGGCGCCAGCTGGGTCTTCCCGTTTCACACCTCCAACTCCTCAGGCTAAGTTTCACAACCTTGAACAGATAAGGCACTTCTTCCTGGTGCCCTTTGCTCTCTGCCCCCTTCCTCCCTCCAGGTGGTCCGGCCAAGGCTCTTTGTCATTTAAAGCTTCCTGCTTAACATATGAGACTTAAATCCCCCATTACTTCACCCATCTTATCCTTCACCCAGCGCAGCCTATCTGCTCTCCTTTGCACAAATTACCGACATAAATTGCGTTTTACAACTAATAACATTAAGGACATTCAGACCACTTGGGTAAGAAAGGTCGTCTCAGTGTGCAGCTGCCTCCCGTTGGGTTCAGACCCCCAGGGATGGTTTAGATTGGGTTTAGATTGTGGGCTCATGGGCCAATGTGACATTTTGGGAGGAGCCACAGGCCGCTTTACATTTTTTTCAGCATGGTGGGCACATTTTGCTTCTTCCCCCCTCCCCCAGGCCCAGGCCCATTTTCTTGCTGCCTTTCCGTGGATTCCCACTTCTCCTGCTCCCCGCCCCCACCCCGGATCCCCTTTTTCCTTGCTCCCTTTCCACTGCCCTTGCCTTCCTTGCCCGCCATGCTTGGGATTCCCCCCTTCTGCTGCAAACACCTCAGCAGCCACAAAGCTTTAACCAGGAAGTGGGAAGATGGCAGACGGGGAGAGTCCTTCTCCCAAATTGCCAATTTCCTGCTTCCTGTTTAGGGCTTTGTGGCTGCTGAGGCAAGGCGGGCAAGGCTGGAGAAGGTGCATATGGGGTAAGTGAAGTAGGTACGGGGGTTGAGGTTGGTGCATGGGGGGATGGGGAGCTTGGTAGGTGCCATCACCTGCAGGTACTCTGTGACAACCCCTGGTTTAGATCATTGGTCGTCCAACTGGAAGACCTATAGTGAGTCGCCATAGCAACACTGCCAGCATACAAATGACAGGTGGTAGAAGTACATATTTCAGGTACAGGTGTGTCCCAGTCTAACAGGGTTGAAGACTACCGGTTTAGATGGTACCCCCCTCATATGAGTGTCTTCCCTCAAAACCCTCTTCTATCTGGAATTGCCTCATGTGGGTGTGGTAATACTGAAATGCTTTCTAGCCCATCCTTGCCCAATTGTACAAAACGTATGCCAATAAGACTACTGCTGCTGCTGTAAAGAACATTCCAGAGCTGGTAGGCATGCTCTAAATGTATGTCTCCTACTAACATCTGGAGTTAGGGCCATTTAACTATTGTCTCCTACTAACATCTGGGGTTAGGACCATTTAACTATTACAGCTTCCAAATGGAGAGGCTCCACAGAGTAAATCTTTTTGACAGTACTCACATGAGGAAAGTAATGCCTAAACTGCTTCTCAAAAACACGAACAACAGCCAGGTCTGCTCTAATCGAAGCTTTTGTTTGTTTATCTTTGGTTTCTTACAGAATACAAGGTAAGGCTTGCTGTTAATGCTGGAGGTATGTTGAGAGTCATCACAATGCCAGCCCTACCGTTAGGCAGAGTGAAGCAGCCGCCTCAGGCTGCAGATGCTGGAAGGTGGGGGAGCAGCAGTGAAGGTTGGGTAGGGGGGCAGGGCTGTGTGTGCCCGATGCCGCCTACCCTGCATCCCCTCTGTGAGCCTCTACTGCCTTGGGCTGCGTTGCCCTCTTGCCAATGGGAGAGTAAGAGTCAACTGCCAATCCTGAATGGGGAGGGAGTGCCATCTTGTCCTCTTCACCTCAGGCAGCAAAATGTCTTGGGTGACCCTGAATCAGCTCTTCTGAGCAAGATGTGTGGTATTCCTTTTTCTTCTTTATTCCATATGAAATTTATGCATAAATTGTAGATACATGCAAGTCTCATTTGCAGTTTTCTAGGCGTCATCCCTTTTCTCTTGTAATAGGTCTATCCCTACGAAACCCTCATTGTAACAAATAGAGTTCGAGTGAAACTACCGAAGGATGTCGATAGAACCAGGCTGGAGGTGAGAAAGACCATCTGCTTATAATTCTCCCTGTCCTGTTTTCTTGACTGTGTTTTGGTGTATACCGGAGATGATGGCACTTTTCTCTCCTGTTGCGGTTCACTGGTTTTGTTTGTTTACTTGTTTTGCTGCTGCCGTTGCTTTCTTTCTATTTTAAAATTTAACCTTAAGATGTCATTTACATCATTGTTTTTATACCTTTGTTTTAATGACTGTGAGCTATCTTAGAAGCCCTTCTGTGCGGGACAGATATGCAAGTATAAATATTTTAATAAATAACCAAAGGCCAATGTCCTTATATGTACACCCACATCCCCCTATACAGGTCAGTGTTACAATGAAGCAGACAAACGCCTGAATAGGGCTAGAGAGACGTCTGGAAATAGCATTCCCATGCCACATTCCCTACCCTCTCATGTGTAGTTCCACTTGCTTGTCATATCGTGGCTTGTGATATCATGGCTTTGATCCTAAAATTAGGTAGCTCCAGGCAATTCACAGAAGGAAAGTGACCCATCTCCTCTTCCCTGTTTCAGCCATCTGCACCCCCCCCACCCCCCAAAGCCTCTCTTGAGGATAAGGGTCCCTCCTGAATAATGTGGACTGGGGCATGGGCACAATTATGGGAGTTGCTCAGAATCAGGCTGAGGCCTGTCTAGTGTTGTTCAGGAAGGCCCTCTGACCCTCTAGAGAGGCATTTTGGGTGCAGCGGGGAGAGGGACGTGCAGATTACTGTAAGAGGGAGAAGAGGACAGGTAAATTTCCTTCCATGAACATCCTAAAGTCAACATATCTTTGGATCCAAACTATTGCGTACATCCTTAGCTGCCACTGGTGGGAATAGGGAGTTCAAAATCGTACCATGTCATGTCACAGGTAAATGGAACTGTATATTACAGGCAGAGAAGATGATGTGGCGAGGCCCTCATGCTCCTCTCTCCTGTAAAATGTAGTTGTTCTCTCAGGAAACACAGGAACTCACAAGGAGTTTAACTGGAAACATTATATATGTTTTCTGTGGAACTGATTTCCAAAAGATGCTATGAATTTGATACAAATCTTAATGTTATTTCTTGCAAGATATATAAATGGAAGACATTTTGTTTAGAAGTACTTCTACTGTTGTCTTTCCTTTCTTTTTCAAGCGGCACCTGTCCCCTGAAGAGTTCCAGGAAGTCTTCAAAATGAGCATTGAACAATTTGAACGACTTGCACTTTGGAAACGGAATGAGCTCAAGAAAAAGGCTTTGCTTTTCTAGCCTCCCATTGGCCAACAGAAATGTGCTTAATGGAAACAAACTGCACACCCTTGCCACAACTTATCATGTGTGCACTTGCTGTAGACCCTTTGTCCAACTTCATGTGTTGGGGCGGGGAAGCAGAAGCTAAGGGGGGGGGGGGAAAACCCACGGCATTTGCGTGACCTGGATGAGTATCTCAGTCAATGCTTGGTCTTTAAAGAATATAAGACATTAACGCTTTAAATTAAGGATTGCTTTAACTGTTGCTTGTTGCAAAAAAAAAAGTAATTTTAAATCGGAAGGAAATAAATGTCATTTGGACACACACACAAAATAGCTAGCTACCATTTTGTTACTATATTTTGCACTAGTGAGCAAAACTTGTACAGAATCAAAACAGAGATGGAACGCAAAACTTCCCCAGGAGAAAAATAAAATCGCTACTTTGAAGTAAATGTCATGACGGCCAAAGAAAAGCATGTGATTAAGTCACTCTTGCCAATGTTTGTGTGTGACAACTTTTTAGGAATAAAAGCAAATGTATAATAAAGCACTTTAAGTCTCATTCTCTCACTTATATGTAAGCTACCATTTCAAAAGTAATGTAGCAAATTTTTTAAAAAAGCTACCAAGCTTTTATTTTAGTAAAAATAGACTGTAATGTAAATGTGTCAAGATGACCATACAGGCAGTTCAATCTACAACCCGCTTTATACAAAGTATTTGATTTAAAATTAGCTGTTTGCTTTAGTGGGACAAAGTTCCCCTAAATCTAAGTACTTTGGATTAACTCAACTGGAGATCATGTAGACATTTAATCTTCACTTCAGAAAAGTGGAAATGTCATAAGGCTGTGCAATGCTGACTGTGTATTTCTATTTTTTCTACATTTCACTCTGGTACAAAGAATGTGTAACTAATCTTGGCTCTATGCATACACTGGTGTCCACATTAAAAATATTGTTTTGTAATTAAATGTTATATTGTTTGTTACTCCATTGTTTGTCTCACTTAAGGAGATACTGTTACAGTGAAAAGTAGATACACAATAAAAACCAAATCACATCCAACTACACCCCATCAATAATATAAAATCATTTGTATATGAGCATTTGCATGTTTTTGTGCAAAGAAACCTCTGCAGTACTTGAGTGGGTACAGCAATAGTAATCATTTCAGAACTCTCTAGCTAAAATAAAACAATACATTTAAGTTGAAATCCTAGATGTATTTACCTGGGAGTAGGTCCAGTTGAACTCAGTGGTGCTTACTTCTGAATAGTCATGCATAAGATTGTACTATTAGGTTGATTACTTTGTCTTGTCCTAATCCAGTGGACAAAATATTTGGGATTTATTTTAGGTAAATTAATTTGGTACTAATTTGTAAATAGATATGATCAAAACCTGGAGGAATTCCACAGATTAATCTGTACATCTGATTGGGTACTGGATTCCTATGAAATCCCTAGAACCCACACAGATTCTCACGGCTGGGTGTGTAGAGAGGATGGCCTCTTAGGATCTGCAAGACTCACTGATGACCTGGGGGCTTATACATCTTCTAAGCCCTGTGGTGGCTGCAAATTGGTGCTGCGTCGGTTATACTCCACAGCTGCCATGGGGCTTTTTCCCACAGCTCCATGTTGGAAAAGGCGGGGGCTTACCCTGACTTTTCCTGAAGAAGCAAGGTCACAACAACCCTTCTGTCATGTGACCTCACTTTGGGGTTGATCCAGGAGTGTTCCTGGACAGATGGTAACTGGTGATTTGTCACTGGAAGTCTGTGGGGGGGGGGGGGGGGGAGGCTTCAATACCTGGATGACCTCCGGGAAACCCCACACCCCCTCCTGGCATGGGGACTTCCCACCCCCACCCCACAAGAGTGATATCACAGAGTTTTGGGGGAAGGAGCGGCACAGCGGTGCTGTGAAGGGAGGCTGCTGGGCTTCACTATGCCTTTGCAGATGCCTCTTGATACTAGTGTAGCTCAATGCCATCAACGCGCAATAGCAGTCGGATGTTGTAGCCTAGCAATTTGCTGCAGTGGTACCAATTAGGAATGGGGGGAATAGAGAGAGGGATGGGCAAAGCTTTCTTTAAGCCTCTGCAAGCAGACTGACTGGTTAGCAGCCTGCACATGAGCCATGCTGCATCATGTTGTCTCTTTGTTCTGCTTGCAAAGGCCTCTTCACCAAGATTAGCAAGGGATTTGCAGTTCTAGATGAGACGTATGCTGCCCATCCGAGATGCCTGTAGAGAGGGGCATTCATGGAGGTGTGCAGGGAGTGTAGAACATGTCTAAATGATTAAGCAGAGAGCTGTGCAATGATAGGCAGGGTTTGAATTTACATGAAAAAGCTGTTATGCTCCCTGCCATTTGCTAAAGATATCATGGTTGCAAATATGGGACAAAATTCAGAATTATAAACATGCATATGTAATATTTCCATCCAAACTTTTTTATTATTTTTTATTTTAAAAAATACACATCCACAATAAGAAAACTTATAACATTCACAATCAGAAAACTGATAAAACCAGTTGGAATTCTTCATGACACCAACAACAAAAAGAGTGAAACATACATTTCAGTGAGAGGCATTGCACAAAGAGTGGGATGCACAGTGTAGAATGCAGTTGCACCCCATACGGAAAGGATTTGGTTTTTCAATAGATGCTAACATCCATCCACTGTAAACTGGAGGAGTGGAGTTAAACCCATTTGCTCCAGGCGAGCTAAATAATGAGGATTCCAAGTTCTAAAGACGCTTCCAATGAAGTGGGCTGGGCCCAGAGAAGCTTATGCCATTATCAATGTGTTAGTCTATAAGCTGTCACAAAACTCTCTGTTGTTTTTGCTTCCAAGGACTAACACGACTCCAACTCTGTAAAAAAAAAAAACCGAATCCAGTATGGAGATTGGGTGTGAGTTATAGATGGTTGGATGAAGACATTAAGCAAAAGGAGAATTCTCAGAGCACCACCAGAATTATACCTCATCAGGACGTTTTGACATGTGGAAATGGGAAAGGAGGAGACTCCGTCAACACACCTAACTAGCCACAAAGAAAGCTTTTCACTACTTCTTGGAAAAATGCAACTTGGGGGAGAAAAAGAGAGGATATCAACTAGGATTTTTATGTCCTTATCCAATATTTCAAATCATGAGGCACAGAGATTTGGGATACCACTTTCTGAGAATCCCAGCTGCAGAATATATATCCAATTCTTGTGCTCCTGCATGATTTCAATAATCCTACTGCAACTACACAAACAGTGCTTTAGCTGATGGGATGAGCAGAGCAGTCCAGAGAAGCAACATGAAGGTAATTACCAAATGGCCATTTAGACTGGGATGGTAAAATTAACAACCAGTAAAAATGTTCAATTTCCAGTTTTTATGACCATCTTATTTTGCTTTCAGTGGTTCTGGAAGAGCGTTTCATTCATGTGAAACTCAGCTATGGATGTTAGCAATTCTTCAGGACAGTCAACATGGCTACAAAAGATTCTTTTCCTTCAGAACCTCCTAGTTAATTAAATATCAAACTGCAAACACACACTTTCATGCTGAAGGGAAAGCCATATCAGCAGTAACATATGCCCTATCTACACTACAAACTTGCATTCATTTTACACCATGTTAACTGCCTGGCATTTCCCAAAAAATACTGGGAATTTTAGTTTGTCCAGGGAGCCGAACATTTTCTATTAGAGATCTTCAGAGCTACAGTTCCCAGGGTCCCCTGGAAAGGGGGAATGACGGTAATATTGGTTTTGGTTTATGGTGTAGATATACCCACGGATTCAACATATGTTCCCCTTTCCCTCACTGAGTATGAACAGGAGAAGAGACCATTAATACAGAGGCTTTTCCCTCCAATGGAATGCATTCATTCACGCACGCACACCTTATTAAAATACTTTATATTTCTGCACCTATAAGAAAACATACCCCATTGACAATGCTGAAAATATATACAACAATTAGCTAAATCTGTATATATTATACTCATATTATATACAGTAAAGTTAGCCAAAAGAAACGATAGGTATCTACATTCATTATGATTAACAAATATTCTCCTCAGGCTATTCAGATACAATGGGCTTAGATCTTTTTTATTTTTAAAAATATCAAGTTTTAGTAGCTTTGGTCTCTATTCCTGCATTCCATCATCTCCAGCCTAAGCTGACAATTTCTCTTTTCAAGAAATTGGCGTATGCTTTCATCTAATAATAAAATAATTGATTAGAAAAATATATGTTGGAAAAAGTAGTTTAGTCTCACTTTCACTCTCTTTTCGGACTTTGCTTTTACTCTTTAAAAATGAACAAGCAAACAAAAATAGAGAAGCTACCCTGCCACCACCTTCATCGTAAGAAACGATAGATCTAAGTAATCTTGTGATTTCAGATAACCATTTCTATTCTATATTGTTCTTAGAAGACAAGCACGTACAGCCCAGGGTCTTAATGTGCATGGAGATCTCATATGGAATGGCACCAACTTCAGAAAGAAAAGGGATGCTGTGGAAACTGCTGGCTTGGGCCATTTTATCCCTCACCCCAAATGGTAGAGCCCTGCAGAATGGGAGAGGCCCGTCCTCAGCATTAAAGAGTTGCCCTTGAAATAGCCATGTACAGTATGTTCCCCTTCCTACATTATGTTTTCTCACATTAGCAGCCAAAGGGGGTTCGCTCGTGTCTTCAAAAAACACTACAAGAAATGCCCTGCAATCTTTAATCTGTGAATAGGAATAATGACTGAATGTACTGAGTTGCAATGCCCCTTTAACATCACAATTTTCAAGTAATACTTAATGATCGGTATTCAACACACTCCTCAAATTTTCTGGTAAGCACAGAAATGGCATGTTTGTTCTCTCCAGGGCTCAGTTTTCTTGAAGGCATAATGAACCCTTAAAGGTGGTAGGCACAATCCTGTCAGGATCACGTACCTGTGTGCAGAGCAACCTTTTTTTTCTTTGGTATTCTATTGCCTACCACCAAAATTCCTTTACAGTCATAGTACTTCTCAATCCACAGCACAATCTATTAAAATACCTATTTATCTTAAGACATTTTTTCTGGTTCATATATACATAGAAGGATATTTTAACATAAAAATAAATATTTACAAGCAAAATGACAGGAATAAATAAACTCTTGTGGGTTATACAAAAATGAAGGGGAAAATATTTTGCATCTCTATCCATACTATTTTCCAAAGATGAAGGAAATATAAATCTGATCAAATAAATAAAGTAAGTTGGCTCTCCCCTGATTTATATTAAATTCCAGTATTTTGAACACTCTCCACAGCCACACTGAAGAAAATGGAGAAATAGCAGCAATGAAAACATACAATTGCTGTGTAGAGCGTCAAAATTATCCCCAGAAACAACCAAGAGTCACGAGTGGAGCATATTAAATATTGTCAGCAACATCTTTAAGTAAACTGAATGTTAGTCAGTTCCACCATCGTGTTCTTTTCAGAAGTTGCTGGGGCAACGCCATCTTCTGTCCGCCTTTCGAAGCCACTGGAGATGTCTTCAAAAGTCCGGCCTTTTGTCTCAGGGACTTTAAAGTAGGTGAAGATGAAGAAGATGATGAGAAAGCCAACAAAGATGAGAAAAACATACTCTTTACAATGAGACTGCAAGAGAAAAATGGAACGAGAAAAGTTTATTACTTCCAAAAGGGTAACAAAAAGAGAGGGGAGAAATAGGGTCTCGGATTGCTGAGATACTTGATTAATTCACGCCCAACGCATTTCAGCCTGTGTAGTTTTTTTAAAAGGCCTTCTTCAGGGGGCTGTAACATCAAGAATACATTATGTTTGTGGGGATAACACATAACATTAATATTACTGTATAGGGGTTAATGAGGAATATTGCCTTAAAAGGCTTATGTCCATGTGTAAGTTTCTCTTTAAAAAATTAAATTATCAGACCTCTGAAAAAGAGAATAGGAGAGCACTTCAGTAACTTAAAGAACAACGGACCAGGTTCCCCCTTAGTAGATCATTTTTCAGCACAAAATCATTATTTTGCAGATTTAAAGTTCTGGGCTCTTGAAAAATTAGACATGAGAACAACTTGTTATTAAGAAAGGAAATAGAATGGATCCTAAAGTTAAGAACTCTAAATCCAAGTGGCTTAAACTTAGATCTCGAATTTCTGCCACTCTTGTGACTCAATAATTACCTGCAGTGACTCCCACATAACAAGAATAACGTTAGCAATAATTATGTATTCTAAGACCTTGCACTTATCATTACCACATGGAAACACCTGGCAAAGCTCAAACAAATGCCAAAAATGATGTAACAATGAGAAAAAATGTATAAAAAGAGGGCCCTGGAATGACTACTTTTCCTCAGTTGCCAGTGAATATCATAAGAGACTATCATTCTGTTAAGGGTTTTCTGCGGACTTCTTTTACCAAGTAAAAGTGTTTTTATATTAAGAAATGTTTTATATGATTCATAATTTTTTTTGATGTATAATATGGATAGACTGAAGAGCCTTCATAATGTATTATTAATTTTTTTAAAAAAGAACTAATCAGGCAATTTCCCTGATTAACCCCTATACAGTTATATTAATGTTATGTGTTATCCCCACAAACATAATGTATTCTTGATGTTCCAGCCCCCTGAAGGCGGCCTTTTAAAAAAAAACTACACGGCCGAAACGCGTTGGGCGTGAATTAATGAAGTATCTCAGCATTCCGAGACCCTGTTTCTCTCCCCTTTTGACCAAAGTGGAGGCTCTGCTCCTTTTGGTGTTTCAAAAGGGCAACAAGCCTGAATGTTGTCACAGGGCTGCAGTCTGCAAGGGCCAGAGTCATCTATCACGGCCACGCTCCTGTCCCCTGTGCTGAGCAGGCAGGAAGGGCAGGGGCCTAGCAGGGTGCAAATGTCATCCGCACCACTCCTCATCACCTCTACCTCATACCACGGCGTGGGGCCATTCCAGGTATGCTGCAAAATGCCCCCATCATCGGCTCCATCTTACACCACATCTCACACTTTGTTCGAACGGTGGGTGGGTACCTTCATGGCGAGAAGCAAAGGGTTTGGCCCCTGTGCAACTCTGCACTGAGCAGCAAGTCATTGCAGCCTGTCCTCCTCCCCACCTCAAATTCTGGGCAGTATGTTCAGCCCAATTGCCAGTCTCTGCCTGTAGCACCTCCACTACCTGTTTAACATGTGGAAGTTACAAGGAAAAACCCTTCCATTTGGGATGGTCCCAAAGAACCTTTCCATTTGATGAATCAATTGCAGTGAATGTCACCCCTCCACCATGAAGCCCTAGTTTAACCGCCCCCCCTGCCAACCACTCCCAATCATGATGCAGTTACAGTCCCCATAAAGTAGATTTGCTCACACTTATCCCTTTGCGTGTCCTACCCTGTTCCATCTTCTGTTCTCTCTCTCTCTCTCTCCTCCTCCTCCTCCTCCAACTCCTCCTCCTCCTCTTTTGAATTTTAGACTACCAACACCTTGGGAAGGGACCAGTCTTTTGGTTTTAGCTCTACTGCAAGCCCCCAGCGACAGACGGTTGTATGGCTCAGTAGTGTGCCTGCCAGCAGGAAACGGTCAAAGCAGAGGAGCGTGCTTACCACTGCGTAGGGGAAGAGCATGGCCACCAGGAAATTGGACGTCCAGTTTGAGCAACCAGCTACTGCCACGGCTGCAGGACGAGGGCCTTGACTGAAGAGCTCCGACACAATGAACCAGGGGATTGGGCCAGGGCCGATCTCAAACAGGGCCACAAAGGCAAGAATAGCAATAATGCTGACGTAGCTCATCCAGGCGGCAGCAGCCTGCGACAAAGAAATTGAGAACTGACTACATTTAGCACATGAACACAGACCTCACATGCCTGCTTCCGGCAAAGCATTTTAGAGTCTTTAGCTGGTTCATCTCACTTTTATTCCCATTTCACAAAAAAGGAACGGTGCTGGAAAAACAACACCCCAAGAGCCTCCCCAGCGCCCCACGGTGTTCATAGCTAAGTACAGATCTTACTTGGGCCCAGCAATTTTCAAAACTTGTGGGTGTGGGTGGGAGGCCAAAAGTGTGTGGGTGGGGGAGCAAAATCTCCCCCTGAAGATTGGATTACTATTTGGAGGCAGGGAAAAACTGAAGAACATTCAGGGGGTTATCTGTAAAGGCAAGGCCACCCTTTACCCAAATGTTCTTCAATTAACCCCCCACCCAACAGTGAAAAATATAAACAAAATAACAACTAAATAACCAGACATCAAACATTCAGCAAATAGCAATAAAACAGACAATGTACAATTCCTCAGCCAATATCATCTTTCCCCCTTTCCCTCATATTTTCCCAGAATATTTAACCCACGATTTGCCATGATCTGTGTCCATCACGTGCCGCCACCATTTTGAATACACAAGCTCTGATCTGCAGAATCGGAGGTTGCTCCGTGACTATTGGTTAATCATGAGGCAAACAACCCAAAGGTATACTGGCTATTCGGGCAGTATAAAAACATAATTTTAAAAAATGTAATAAACACTAATTGTAGATTAACTTTGGGTTGTCTAACTCACTATTAACCCATAGTTTCCAGGTCCCCACATCATAGATCAACCCCTGATCAGAGGGTGCATATTCAGAATGGCAGCCCCACACAATCCTGCTAAATCTTGGATTAATTAAACCACGATTTGCCACTGTAACATGCAAAGCAGGTCACTGACTTTGCTGACACACAAGGCAGCAGGAATGCTCACAACTTACCTTTAATACCAAGGAGAGGGTCATGAGGCCTGCACAGATCGCCATACCTCCTAAACCAATTAGATGGAGTGTCCTGCGCCCTGCATGCTCCACAAGGAAGAGCTGAAAAATTGGGGGGAAGAAATAAAATGTTGCTTTTTGTGGCAGCAGCAGAGGCTCTCTCTTTTATTCACAAGCGTAAGTGTGGCTTAGTCACATTCAGGTGAATCTCACTCCCACATAAGTAGATATAGGATTGCAGTTTAAATCAGTTAAAGCTTTCAGCCCTAAATTGTATTGTGAGGTGCCTCAAATCACTTGAGTTAAGACTGTCTAGAAATGCAGCCCCCCCAAATCTTCCACTCTACAGTGGGGCGGGTGGGCAGAGAGTCTGAGGAACGCAGACAGAGCTGCTTTTCGACTCCCCCATTCCTCGCCATATTCCTCTTCCAGCCCTGCTTTCTGCTCTCGTGCTGTTTTAGCTTCAGGATAACAATCAGGGCAGAAGTAGGAGCCAATGCAGCTAGTCTGGGGTGGACAAAATGGCAGCTATTTCAAAAGAAGAAATGGTGCTCAATAACCTTCCCCCCACCCCCACCCCATTACCTTTAGAACTTTTGGTCCAGCCATGAAAGACCCGCTTTCCAGTACTGCACGCTATCCAGTGCTACTTACCGATACAACAGTAAAGATGGTATTGACCACCCCAGCACCAATGGTAGCATAGACAGGCTGCTTCACGCCAGCGTCTTCGAAAATGCCAGTTGAATAATAAAACACCTAGAGGCAGAGACACACAATGACGATCAGTGCTCCATCACAGGACCATGTCACCTGTGGCCACGAGCCCTCTCCGGCCATAGTAATTGTGTGGAGGGGGAGAGTGGGGCTTTCCTGACTCTTGCCCCTTGCCGTCTGAGGTGGGGGGGGTCATCTATAAAGGGGAGCCTGCTGCATGTCTGCAGGCTCCCCCATGAATAGGAACTTGGGAGGCATCAGAGCTCCCAAACACCAGGGGAGCTTATGCCCATACAGAAGGCTCCCCTATACAGATATTCCCCCCCAACACGGGGGGGCAGGGTTGACCATAGACATGGCAGTGGGGTGAGGCCACCAGGCACAGCCCTTCCCTCCCTCTCCACCCCATTCCTATCATGTGGAGGGAAGGGCTTTTAAATGATCAGTCATGTATATTAAACACAGCACTACAATATCAAATCAAGAGCCAGTGTAGTGCACTAGATAGCATCGAACTGAAACCAGTGGAATCCAGGTTCAAATCTCCACTCACCAACTTTGCCACTGGACCGGCGATTATCCTCTCCATAAAACTACCTCACAGGGCTGTTGTGAGAATTAGGGCTTTTCTACCCAAGGCTGTTAATCCGCTACATCTACTTTTGTTTTTTTCATAGAATAAATGCCTCATGAACAAACGCTCCCAAATGGGAGAAAAGAACTATGTGCCCCACCCTGCCCTCTTTGGAGGAAAGCTGAGATAAAAATGTAATAAGTACTATTCAACTCATAATCCTGTCTAGTGTTGCCAACCAACCAGGAAAAAGCAGCCAAATCTGCTCCGGTGCCTTTGATGGTGGAGTTTACAGTATGGAGATCAGCACATTATTACTTGCTAAGCGATATCTGTACATTATGCTGCTGTTAAAGGCACAGGAGCAGAGACTATTAAAAATGCAATTCTAATTTTGTCTCTGACCGTGATCATCCCTGGAAGCAACAAATGAACAACAGAGGGGCTAAAGATGATCCACCCATCTCTTGCCATTCACTCATACATTTTCAGAGATGGTCACAGTGCCAAATTCTATGCCTAATACCCATTTGTCCTTGGCTTAGCACTTTTTTAACTGGCCCAAGTCCTGTACCATTGACACTAACCTGTCCCACACAAATGTAGTAGATGAAGCTTTGCCCACCTCAATGAAAGGAAACAGATCACTTGCTAAATCAGTGCCTGCCAGGTTGGTGATGACTACACAGGAGCCAGTGATTCATTTCTGCACTCAAGTGGCAAAACCATGAACTACACAAAGCCTTTGTAACAGAGTTCAGCCCTGAAGATTTCTGAACCTCACATTTTTCCTAGGAACAACCCTATGCCTGTCTACTCTGAATTCAATGGGACTTGCTCCCAGCTCAGTGTGGTCGGATTGCAGCCTTAATTGCTTTAACCAGCTTAAAGCACCCCCCTGTCCCTAAGACTAGTGATAACACTCACTTTCCCTCATTCAGCCCAACCCCCCCATTGCCTAGGGTGCCTCTCGTCCTATTTTTATATCTGAAGACGCAAGAGCTTTTCTGCACATATCTACTTTCAGTTTCAGTGCAGAATTGAGATCCAAGATCTATACAAAGAGCTTTCTCTTTCCTGCCTTTCTGCTATATAACCTCTAGGTGGTGGCACTGTACTATACAGAAGAACACAATTACACAAGTAGGAAAACACATTTGCTTTTGCTTTCAGAAATTATACTCCATTCTTCATGCTCTAAACCACTCTGCGAAAGTGCTCTTCAAAATGGGAGTGAAACTGGAGGGTCATGATGCTGTAAACTTGTAAACAACCAGAAATGACAAATGCACAATATATGTCTCATGTAGAAAAGTTACAAGTCTGCAATTTGCCCCCGTGTGCTCACAATCACTATGTGTCCATTCGAATGAATACAAATGGGAACTGGCGTCTCCATACAACCAGCCACTCTCCCTCTGCATGACACAAATGTTTGGCAGGAAGAGAAAAGATCTTAGACAATTAAGCAGGAAGCTCCCATACCGCATTGATGCCAGAGAGCTGCTGAGAGAGCTGGAGGGCAATGGCAATGATGATGGCCTGGCGGTAGCTGGGGGAGCGGAAGAGCTCAGGAATGGTCACTTTCTTTTCTTGGGACATCTTGGCACTCTCCTCTTTCATCTCTTGAATATCACTGGACACATCTTGGGTGCCACGAAGCTTCTGAAGAACTGATGGAAAAAATTAAAGGTCTGAATTATACTTAAGGAGGTATCAATTTATAGAGAACCAACTAGTTATACATTCTGAGCTTATTTCCAGGCGGGATCCCATCCTAACTTGGGGATTCACAGCTTCATGGTGATGTAGTCTGTTCCTGACTCTAGCCCAGCCTTCCCCAACCTGCTGCCTTCCAGATGTATTGGACTAGAACTCCCACCATGCCCGGGAGCAGAAGGGTTGGGGAAGGCTGCTCTGACCCTTCTTCTCAGCTTAGAGATGAACTGGCCTTTGGCCTAACCCCATCATCATCATCATCATCTTGAATTAAATCCCCGCATTCATGCCTTGCTCACCAAGACTCCCTCTTCTCCCTTTACTTTCTCTGTTTTCCTCATGGGCAAGTTTTACATTGGGGCAGGAGAGTCTCTGTGTTTTGCTTGTCAAATTCTAAAAAAGTACTAAGTGCACTGATGATGATGATGATGATGATGATGATATAAGATCAGGCTGAGACATGCTAAGCATATCGGCTTTAATTTTTTTAAATGATCTTTTAATTAGTAGTAACATGTTTGTTCCTCTATTTGTAAAATTTAGACTATACATGCAATAGCCTCCAAATACAAGTGTGTTGTGATGTTAACATAACTGTCATTTTAGCATATTTTTTCTAGATAAACTCTTGATGGCCTCTGATGAAGCACCTCTTCCAACATGAACCACTTAGGGATTTTATTACATTTCACAGTATATAAATATCACCAATAAACCTACCCAGACACTCGCCAGTTTAAGACTACTCCCAGGCATTTGACAGCATATGATGGGCAATTTATATCGGTTGTTTTTATCAGGTCCAGTTTGTTATTGTAATTCTTTTAACTATTTCAATTGTTTCAAATTTTGTAAGTTAAAGATTTTATATTATGTTTTTATTGCATTGTATTTGTGATTTGTAATTTTTGTGAACTGCCCAGAGAGTTTCAGCCATTGGGCAGGAAATGAAATGAAATGAAATAAATAATAATAAAAAAAACCATTGCTGATACAACTTTTGCTATTTAAAACATAAAGTGCTTAATTTTAAAACATGTTTACAAGTAAGCAATTGGGCAATTGAGCTTAAATAAATAGCTGGTACAGCACACCAAAAAGTAACTGATTAAGAAAAAGTTGATCAGGAAAAAAAAAGGGAATGCCCCCCCCCCCTTCCCTATATCGAAACCAACAGTATGGACTGGACATAGTGGGAAGCACACCCAGAAAAGGAGGAATAAACCCCCAGTAATGCAGAAAGAAAATTACAATTCCACTTGTACTTTACAGTGGAAGAGCAATTGTCTTAGGAATTGCGCATGGGGAGAATTACCATGAAGGTAAAAACAGAAGCCAGTCCAGTGGTAACAGAGGTGGTGCAAGGTGGTCCTGATCCACAAATATGTACTGGCAGAAGGGGCTGAGGTTGGTTTCGTGATGTAGTTTGTTGGTGGCTACCTGCATGTGCTTTCTCTTCCTCCATCTTGTTGATCAGCAGGAAACGTGGACTCTCAGGACAGAAGGGCAACGCTGCACACTGCAAGATTGCTGGGATAATGGTGAATCCCAGCAACAGTGGCCAGAGCTCTTCACTTCCCATGATCACATCTAGGCCAAAGACCTAATGGGAACCATTTGGTGGAGAGAAAAGTTAGATAGAAGTGTCACAAACTATTCCCATATATTTAAATTATATGTATATATGCAAATGGCATGGGTTGGAAGAGCCTTTAGCATGGTACAGTGAAGCCTTCAAGCAACCCTACGCAGGTGTCAGAGTTGGACACACTGTGCCCATCCTGAGAGTGGGGTCTGTTCACTTCATTCCCCTGAGAGGGGGTAGGGGGCTACCCCTCAGCAACAGGGAAGGGGGCAGCTGTATAATTCTGTCTCCCGATTGGCTTCAAATTGTATCAATTGGAAAGGCATGCCCTCATTAGAGAAGTCTGCCACTGAAGATATGCACGCTTCAAATATATGGACTCATTAAAATTAATTAACGCGTGTTGACAACCAAATGACTCCAAGGTATATGCTCCTAGGATCCCCTTAGTATGCATCCCAAGTTTCAGGCGTTTAGGTTTCACGGTCTTGGCAATACTGCACTGACAGACAAACAGACACACATCCAGTAATAGAATAATCATCATTATTCCATTTTGACATGACTTCCTTCAAAGAATCATGAAAATGGTTGTTTGCTAAGCTCCCAAACTCCCTTCGAACAATACCAATAAATGGCAAGCTGTTTGGCTTTGAAACCATTGCAGAAAAGCTGGTCTCACCTGAGCCACCAGGATGCCCACGACGATGCCCAGCTGGTTCAGCGTGCCAAATGCCCCTCGCAGTGCAGTGGGGGAGACCTCGCTGATATACATGGGCACAAAGCCAGTGCAGAGGCCACAGAAGAGACCAATAACGAAGCGGCCAATAATGAGCATCTCCACAGCACGTGCCATCTTGGAGAAGCCCATCAAAGCGCCACCCACAATGGCCAGAATATTCACCAGCAGCATAGAGTTTCGCCTACAGAGGGGGAAATCATTAATGATTTAAAAAGAGAAAAAAGGATTGGAAAAGATCACACTGACATTAGATATACTGAGGCCTAGGAGATTTTGGTACTTGAAGCAGAAAATCCAAGTGGCACCCCCCACCCCCCAATGAACACCAGGCACAATCCATCACTGGGATTATCCTCCATGCAAACAAACCTCACTGAAGAGCATTTCCATGGGGAATGCACAGAAGCCCTACCTAGTACTGCACAGTTCAGCTCTGTCCTTCTTTCCCTTTGTTGCCCATAACGGAACCCAAACCCTGCTGCTAAAGTGGCCACCTTATTTTGCCTTTTGGCAGAGCTCCTTCTAGGTAATTCCACAGCATGTATCCGTCATCCCTGGCAAGAGACAATTAAATCTCCATCTTGTGTCTGAGTTCACTTTTTGGAATGGAATTGCCCATCGGTTTCCAAGGCCTCGTCTTGACGGCAGTGTGTTAGCGCCATGAGGCCTCGGGCTCCCACACTTGCGCTCCTTCCCGACATCTACATGGGAAGGGGTGCGAGTGTGGAGTTGTTGCTGCCACCACTCTGCCAAGCACCGGCGGGGTGGGGGGGAGGGGAAGGTGAGGAAGGAATGGGGCAGCAGGCGCGGGAGGGACAGAGGGATGCACAGCGCCTGAACCCGGCTCTCCTCCCACTGACCTCCCTCTGGCTGCCCCGTTCCTCTTCCTCCCCCCACCCCCATTTTAAAAAAATAATAATTTGTAAATGCGAAGGTTCGCATTTACAGATTTATTTTTTTAAAATGGGAAGGGGGAGAGAGAGGAACGGAGCAGCCAGAAAGAGGTCAGTGGGAGGAGAGATGGAAGAGGGAAAAACAGGAGAAATAAAAATTAAAAATGGGGGGCGGGGATGAACAGGGCAGCCAGGGGGAGATCAGAGGGATTTGATGTTGAGTGGCTAGCGGGGGTTTACACTGGAGGAGCGAACGTGCACCGCAGCACAGCTCGGGCACCAGCGCTCCTACTTTACGGATTTTTTAAAGAATTATTTTTGTTGTATTTTACAGGCCTGTGGGTGCAGCAAGACGGAGGCTCGCTGGATCGTCCCCTCCCAGCGATAACACCCAGTCAGGGGACGCCATTGTCTCAGCCCCGCCTCCACCATAATATCGGAGCAAGGTGACAGACAGCAAATGCATGTCTGGGCCTTGCTTGGTGGAAAAAGTCGGGGTAAGTGCCTGACTTTTTTAAAGCGCAGCTTTGGGGGTTTGCCCCTGGATGGCTTCGCGATGGCGGCTGCGTCATGTAGATCACCTGCTGACACTCCGAAGCCACCGTGGGGCAAACCGCTCGTCAAGATGTGCCCCAAGAGGGGATATAGTTTCCTCTCATCCCCTTCCTATGCTTCACAGAGGATGGAGGAAATTGCTAAGTAGGCCAGACTCTTTCTACCATACCTGCCAAATCGGTTGACAAAAAGTCCGACAGAAAGAGAGCCAATCATCCCTCCGACTGAGAAAATTGCCACGGAGAGGGACCACAGTGCGGTTAGGAGAGTAGCAGAGATGGGGTGACTTGTCCGCTCTATCCATGTGTCATTGAAAAAGCTTTTGATAATCTATAAAATAATTTAAAAAAAACAATTGCATTGGGTTAGATTCTAATCATTAGAGCCCCATACATCAAGAACATGTTGGAAATTTGATATAGAGAATACTATTTGAACACACAAAAGACATGGTACAAAAGGGCAAAGGGGAAGAGGGGAAAGATGGAAGCAGGAAAACACAGGGAAATATTCTTAAACTTACAGAAATGATAGCGATTTTAGGGTGCAATTCTATGCATATTTAGACAGAAAAAAGTCGTACAACTCCCGTCATTCCTCAGATAGCATGCTGGCTGGGAAATGCTGAGAGTTGTAGGACTTTTTCTGTCTAGACAGAAAATTGCACCCTTAGGTGGTTTAAAAATAATATACTGTAACAGCAACAGAAGATTTTTGGAACTGCAGAAATTAAGAGAAGAAAAGGATAATATGGTTCAGAACAGGTGAAATGCTCAGAAATTCCAAGGCAATCGTTTTCAAATTCAAACCATAAGTTACGATAGAAGCCTGGGTTCTGTGGAACTTGACCAGGAATTTCTTGATGAGAATATTATTTTAATTATTATTTATTTAATTTCTATACTACCCCATCGCCAAAGCTTTCTGGGCAGTTTACAACAATTGAATACCAACAATGGCAGTCAAGTTTCCCTGAAAGCTATTGGCCTGTCATTACACAGTACAGGAGAATGTTGGGGTATTCTAGAATCTAGGTCATGGTTCTCAATTTATAGGGATCAATGGTGAGACTCAACAGGCCTATCCAGTACACCCCATGAACCAAGCATACATCTTAGAAAATATCCCCAGATGCTCTACATGTGGATCCATTACAGATAAGTCAATGTGGAAAGTGTCCCCTAAAGATACAAAGCCTAAAAATTGTTCTAGAGGAATAAACATTTGGTGAAGGAGAGTGGAAACCCTGCCTCATGATTTCTGGAAGGCCTTTGCTTTCTTGCAGGCTGCTGTTCCCACAGTCACTTTATCTGGTGTCCACAGCAGTTTTCTGCCAGTGTGTAATGAGTCCTTAGCTAGCGTCTGAGGCAGAGAAAAGACCAGTCTGAAAGGATGGTGTGGGTAGGAGATGCATGGATGAAGAAAGATGGGAAGAGAGGTTGCCTTGGGATTGCCATTTCCCCCTTCAGATGGATTACTGCCTTTATTAACTGCTTCTTGCATATCAAGCAGAAATTCAAAAGGTGCATCATTCTTTGACAAAGCCCAGAGCCTCTTTCAGGAAGAAAAGTAGCCTGCCTCTGGAGAGACCAACAGTCTCAGTACTTGAGAGGGTGTATCCGTGCATAAGACAACTTTCTCTTGCGAAGGCAGCTATCCTATACTCATTTATCTGGGAATAATACTATCGTTTACATGTCTGCTTCTGAGTAGACATGTATATGATTGCACTGAAAAATACAATGTGAAAATAAAATGCTTCATCTGAGAGACTATATAGCAAGTAAAGAAATGAAACGTTGCTTTTGAATCCACATTACTTAACATAACTTCAATCAGAGGGCTCTTTGCCAACATAATACCCCATAATATTTTAAATGAAATATTATATTTGGAACATGTTTTAGTTAAAATGGGATTATACATTTTTAGATAGTTAATCTGAAAATGTCTGGCAAAATAATCTTTACAAAAGGGTGTGTAGTCTCCCTTTACATTATTCTGAAAAAAACCCTATTATAATACATTGTACTGTGGCCATCTTGCTCCACACAACCTGAACGAAATCAACAAAAATGATTACAAGGTCATCATGTTTTGTTCAACCAAGGGCCTGTTGTTTTAACATTTGGTGGTGTTTGAGAAAAACTACTGCATACCATTTTAAGTTACTTATGAATTCTATCATCCATATAATCATATTAACATCTTCATAATTTTTAAAAATGGTGTAGTAAAATAAAATCTAACAACTAGCAGTTAGGATTCTTGTAGATTCATAAACCTATAGCCTCAAATATCAAAGAAGAGTTACTCAGGATTTGGATAAACCTAAATGGCAAAATTAACTGAATTTGTGCAAACAAAAGACAGCATAAAGTATAGGCTTCATTCTGATATCCCCAAATAGGTCCTATCAGTGTAATATTAATATATTGATCAATATAAGTTTCTTGATTATACTGAAAAATTGCATAAGATTGCATCTTTAAATGGTTCATTTTATCACATGTGGCTCTGTTTAAACATGTATTCTAACCATGTGACCCAAACATTAAAAAATTAATAGAGACATCCAAGGGCCACCTTCCAATACATCCAGGGGTCCTGCAAAAAAAAGGGGATTTGGGCTGGTGACGCCAGACATGCAGAAGTGAGAAAAGTGCTGCCTGCTGAAATTCCCTCTTCTCACAGTTATTAAAGTCACAGGAATCCATTCCTTTCCACCTTTACATCTGGACTACCCTATTCTGATGCGCAAATACTAGTGCCGGGTTTATTTGAGGAAAGAGATCAGGGTCAATTGCCAGGGTGCAGCCACCAGATGGCAGCAGGGTACTAGTAATATGGGAGCCAGCAAGGAAGCTTTGTGCATCTCTTTCCCCGACTAGCTGTGACATCCACATTTCCGGGGTGTCTGTGGTACACATGATTCACTCTTAAAAAGAGCCCCACCCATGCACCTCTCTCGTAATCAAATGGTGCAAGTGTGAGATGTGTAATCGGGAATTTCCTCTCAGTCATCGTCCTTCCCCAAGCAATTCTCTGTTTTGACTACTGCAAGGAATTTAAAATATGAGAGCTGGATGAGATAGGTAAGAATTTGACCCATAAGGGTAAGAGGGAGAACTCGTTGTTAGTTACATGACTGGAAGAGAGCTAGCAATTGAGGGCAGCTAGGAGCGAGTGAAGTAGAAGAGAAGGCCAAGAGGAACAAGAACTGCAGCTCTCTCTGGGCTCTTCCCTGCACGCTTGCTTGCTTGCTTGCTTCCTTCCCTCCCTCTGCTCTGCTCTGCCCTCCGCTTCCCTCCTTCCTTCAACTAGCTGTTCTGCGATCCAGCAGCTTTCATTACTGCTCAGGCGTCTTGTTCTGGCTACCCCATCACCCCTGCCAGTCCCATCCCCAAAGAATAGGGTTCATTTTCTCCTAAGTAGGGTGACCAGATAAAATCCAGGTCAGGGCTCATGTAACTTTAACAGTAGTAGAGAAAAGGGAATTTCAGCCAGTGTCATTTGTAGGCAATTAGTCCCTGGTGAAATTCCCTCTTCCTCACAACAGTTAAAGTTGCAGGCACTATACTAGAGTGACCATATACAAAAGAAGGCAGGGCCCCTGCACCGTTAACTGTTGTAATGAAGAGGGAATTTCACCAGGAACTAATTGCATACAATTGACACTGGCTGAAATTCCCTTTGCTCTACAACTGTTAAAGTTACATGAGCCCTGACCTGGATTTTATCTGGTCACCCTACTCCTAAACCCTAACAATCCTGAGAAGGTAGTTCAATCTCACCCTAATTCAAGGGTTCAAATCGGCTCCCCCTCCCCTCCACAAAATTCTCTTTACAGAACTAACAATGTTGCGGTGGCCAGCAAAAGCCGGGACATCTCTTAGGTTGCATCCTCGAGGCTTTCAGTTCCAACTGTGCCCCACGACATTCTAAGGTCCCCTCTACAAGATATCGGTTTGACGCCCGGTTGCCTGATTATGCGCATCTCCTCACAATCGCTTTTACGCCTAATACCTCTATACCAGAGGTGTTGAAGCGCATTACTGGCTGTATGAAAGTCGCTTTAAAGTTGTTGACATGCATGCAAATATTGCTGAAAGTAATGCACTTTGTCCCGGGAAACTGCCCAAACAGGTTTTGCACCCTTTATTCTCCCCGCCTACCAGAATCTCCCACCTTTGGTTTCCTAGGTTACCTGTGGAATGATGTGGTTAACCTGTTTGGCTACCTCTCTCCCCTCCAGTTTTGCCGCCAGCTGAAGTTTGTCCCCCATGCCAGAACTGCTCAGGAGTAAATGGGAATGTGCCTCAGAAGTTTCCCCCTCCAGCAGCCTTTTAAAAAGTATTTTCGGCTGCCTCTCTCTGCCCCCCACCATTTGCCGGAGAGAGAGGAAGAGAGCGAGAGACCAAAGAGAAGGAGCGAGCGAGAGAATAGAGATTCGCCCAAACGCACGCCCAAACAGACAGGGGAAGCTGCTTCGTTCCTTCCTTCTCCTCCTTATTTTCCCAGCTAGATAAATTGCTTTCCCTTCTCTCCTTCTCAATCATCCATTGTCGTTTTGGTGATGTAAAACATTCAGATGCACGCGCACACACACACCCAGCAAGCAAGCGAGGGGAGCAAGTGTGTGTGTGTGTGTGTGTGTGTGTGTCTATGGACGGAGGCAGGCATGCAGGCAAGCATGAAAACACCCTCTCCCTGTCCACCCCCCCCTTTCCCTGCTTCCCATCTCTCAGGAACCCAGCAAGAAGCGAGGGGACGAGTTGTCTAAGCGGATCACTAATTATCCACACATACGCATGACAACAAGACCATCTGATCGTTAATGCGCCTCCTCACAAAATTGTTTATACGGACATAAGGTGCTCTTACTCCCGCGGTAAATTTAAACTCGTTCTTTAACGTGCATTCGAAAATGCGAATAATCAGAGATTTAAAGCGCCTGGACCCCTGATTTGCGCTCCGCTCTTGTAGAGGTAAATTTGTTAATGCGCCTTGAAAGAGCTTTAAATCCCTCTTGTAGAGACACCCTAAGTCATTACCAAATACTTCTACAAAGACAATATCTTTTTGATGCCAGGCAAATATCTGCTGCTTTTACATTGCTCCCTTTAGATTGCTGTTTTTATTGTCTGTGTGTTTTGAATGACTTTTATGGCAATGCCGATTGTTTTTGGTAAAGCACCCTGGAAATTTGTTTGAAGGACAGGATAGAAATCTCCATAATCAATCAATCAATCAATCCCATCTGTGTAATTGATGTAGGTTTCCGGGTAATATTGGATTACTTTGAAACTGCCGGATGCAGCAGGAAAAAAAGTTGTGGCTTCTCCTGCCCATTCCCAACTCTGGTCCTACCAGCTTCTGCTGTAGAAGTACTTGTGAAGTCCTACTCACTCCAGCAGGCAAAGGAGGTGAACAGATGATGGCACCATCCAGGAAGGGCACAGGTGGCTGCTTGTTTCCCATTGCACCGGGGGACTTAAAATATGCATTGTGTTTCTATTCCACCTTTCCTCAAATAAGTTCAAGGTGGTATACCAAGTCCTCTCCTTCGTATTTTATCCTCACAATTATCCTATCAGGTAGGTTAGGCTGAGAGTCAATGAGTAGCCCATGATCACCCAGTGATCTTCATGGCTGAGTGGGAATTTGAACTTGGGTCTACCAAGGGTCAGTCCAATACTCTAACCACTACATCAGCTTTCTACATGAATGTTTCTTAGGTTGCAACCTAGCAGCTCTAAATAGTTGTGGGGAGGTATCTTTGTTGTGGAAAGGGGACACCATAATGATGCCACCGGCCTGCTCTCCCAGCCCTATTTAAAGACAAGATGGCCTGCATACCAAAGGTGGAGCCCTCCTCCTCCTACAAAGTGGATAGGAGCAGAAACTGTATGGAATTGAAAATGATTAATTAGAAGGCAACATCTGGAGATGCCCCCTGTAAGGTACCAATTTCCCCCGGCCTCAAGACCAAGTCAGAAGCTTTACTGCATGGGGGGTGAACAAAGAACTTTCCCATCTATTACCTTGAAAACTGGTAAGTTTCAACAGCTGTTATGAGTCCCTTCTTTACAGAATGAACAATATTGGCGGGATGTCATGGGTATGACAGAAAGACAGCCATTAATTCTTGAGTAACTATATTCAGGCAATAGCCTGCTACCTGGAAAACTAATTGCATTATCCTAGCAATAATATATTGACTATATTCACACAAAATGATGGCAAATCGTGTGTTAATTAACCCATGATTTCCTGGACCACATGCCACTGCCATTTGGAATAGGCCACTGCCGATTGGCCCAGCCAGAGGCTGTTCCATGATGTGCAAACCAGGACACAAAGGCCCTTTCTGCACCTACCATTTTTCCTGGGGCTGCCCCTGTCTGCTCGCAGAGTGGCCACATGACGCACAGAGCATCCCGCAAGCAGGCAGGGGCCAGCCCTCCATTTTCCCGGGAGTTCAGGGAATGCTATTATCCTGGTTTGTTCCCTGCTCCCGGGACAGCAGAGAGATGGGCAGCTGGTGTGGCTGCCCATCCCGGGCGCAGCCGCGCTTACCTGTGAGTCAGCATGGCTGCACTGATGGCCACAGAGCCGCACTGTGCGGCTCCAAGGCCATCAGGAAGGGGGGACAGCAAAATCGCCATCCCCAGGATGGCGGGGCGGAGGGGGGCCGGATCACGCATGGTTTTTTTTTAAAGTACTTACATTTGCGCAGGAGCACTCATGCGCTTCTCCGCTGAACTTGTTTTAAAAAATAAATGGCCGCCACAACTTGCGACAGCCAAGGAGAAGCCCGGGCCGTCACACTGTGGTGTGGCTTCATTGTGCCAAACCTGGAAGTGCTTACTTCCGGGTTTGCCTGCTTCCCTCCCTCTCCACCCCTATAGTGTGGAAAGGGCCTATGGATTAAACAAGCCAAAGTTAACCTTCCATTAGTCGTTAACTTAATTTAAGCTTATTTGACCCATAGATCTTGTCCACACATAACGACAATCCAGAGTACAGGTTGAGCATGGGTTGTTGTTGAATTGTGGCTTGTTATGTGTGAACCCTGTGTTCTGGCCTCAGCACACGTTTTGCTGGATATAGAATCATAGAATCACAGAATAGTAGAGTTGGAAGGGGCCTACAAGGCCATCGAGTCCAACCCCCTGCTCAATGCAAGAATCCACCTTAAAACATCCCTGACAGATGGTTGTCCAGCTGCCTCTTGAAGACCTCTAGTGTGGGAGAGCCCACCACCTCCCTAGGTCATTGGTTTTTCCTGATGTCCAGCTGGAATCTGGCTTCCTGTAACTTGAGCCCATTATTCCGTGTCCTGCAGTCTCGGTTGATCCTCCTCTGTGTGACAACTTTTCAAGTATTTGAAGAATGCTATCATGTCTCCCCTCAATCTTCTCTTCCCCAGGCTAAACATGCCCAGTTCTTTCAATCTCTCCTCATAGGGCTTTGTTTTCAGACCCCTGATCATCCTTGTTGCCCTCCTCTGAACACACTCCAGATTGTCTGCATCCTTCTTGAAGTGTGGCACCCAGAACTGGACACAATACTCAAGATGAGGTCTAACCAGTGCCGAATAGAGGGGAACCAGTACCTCGCGCAATTTGGAAGCTATACTTCTATTAATGCAGCCCCAAATAGCATTTGCATTTTTTGCAGCCAACTCACACTATTGGCTCATACTGAGCTTGTGATCTACAACAATTCCAAGATCCTTCTCGCTTGTTGTATTGCTGAGCCAAGTATCCCCCATCTTGTAACTGTGCATTTGGTTTCTTTTTCCTAGGTGTAGAACTTGGCATTTATCCCTATTAAATTTCATTCTGTTGTTTTCAGCCCAGCGCTCCAGTCTATCAAGGTCACTTTGGAGTTTGTTTCTGTCTTCCAGGGTATTAGCCAACCCACCCAATTTTGTGTCATCTGCAGTTTTGATAAGCATTCTTTGCAACTCCTCGTCCAAATCATTAATAAAAATGTTGAAGAGCACTCAGCCCAGGACTGAGCCCTGTGGTACCCCGCTCATTACCTCCCCTCAGTGTGAAAAGGTACCACTGATAGGCAATCCAGGCAGTGAAATTCATATCCAATCCACTTTTGTATAGCTCAGGACTTTATTTTTATTGAAACATAACATAATAAATACTGGGTCAAAATGTAGTAGTAGAAAGACGAGGAATGGATGAAATGGATGGATGAGGTGAAAAAAACCATGCAAAGCTGGGGCCTTCAGGGCAGTAGCCAAGATCCAGGCCAGAGAGAGAGAGAGAGAGAGAGAGAGATTTCTTCCAAATTGAGGAAGAGCTGTGACAAATCAGCTAGAAATTCTTCCTAGGGACAACGAATCAACACATGACAACAAGGCATGATCAGTTGCTAACAGATTCATAGAGGGCAAACTAGGGGGCAGCATAGCATAATAACATAATGCCCAATTGGGGCAGAACACCCTGCACTATGGTTTAACTATGGTTGCTAACAGTGAACAAACAAGAGTTCACAATCCAAAAACAAACCATGGGATTTCTTCCTGGGTTGTTCATGGTTAACAACCCATAGTTACACCACAGTGTATAGCTTACATATAACGACAACCCACAATAAAATTGATTGTCTGGAAAAGCTCTTCTGGAAGCTTTTCCAGTAATGCTAGCAGTTACACAGGAATTTGATCAGAAAATACCTCAAAACATGGTTTTTGGTGATTCTGTACCACCCGTGCTCAACTTTCTAGTCTCAGATATCAACACAAGAATTCCTGTGTTGCTTGTAGATTTTAAGCACAATGATTCAGCACAATACTAACTTTGCAAGAAAATGTTTCCCACTTTTGGCTACTCCTCACAAATGCAATAGTCAGGAATGACAAGCTTTCCAACTTTCTATAACAGATAACAATTACTCTGTGCTCTTGAGGAGGAACACTACTACTTCCTCTCTCCAGGAGCTCACTGGGTATACAGATCAGGCAATGATACATTGATGACTGAAGGTTGACATCTACTCAATGCCTTTAACAGCTGTGTGATAGTCAGGAATCCAGCAGGTATCACCAGTGGGGAACTGCACCTGTTGAATTTCTGCCTCAAAACAAAGATAGCAACTGTGAATGTGAAATAAAGGGTGTGTTTGTCCCTCTGAAGACAGTTTCTCTACTGAGAGAAGAAAAGTAATGGAATAAAGATATATCCTATTTATGAAGATACAAATCTTTATTCCATTACTTCTCTCCTCTCAGTAGCCTTCATGACTTTCCTGATTCCCCAATCTCCTTGTCACTACACTCAGGCAAAGCTAATTCTGTGGTAGTGATGGAACTGCCGTAAAAGCCCATAAAATGCTTGTCACTGTCTTACCTCCCCAGGAGCATTGATGACTCCTATGTTATACCCATACTGCAGGGATCCGATGACAGCAACACACACAGCAGAGACGAGGGGGCATGTTATCTTCTGCAGAAAGGAAGGAGAGAAGAAGAGGGTTAGTTCTTTCACATGGTCTTCAAAGAAATTAGCATTCTATGCAAGTAAAAAGCACTCTCAATTCAGGGTCTCTTAAATATCAGAATACATCACTCAATGAATTTTAAGTGATAAGTATAGATTTTTAAGAAGACCCTAGACTGCATGTGAGTTAGGGATAGCTACGAATGTAACATGTGCTTAACTTTCCAGTGCCTTACCTAATACTGAAGTTTGAGTTAAACAAAGTCTAGATTTACACCAAGCAGGATATAACACTATGAAAGCAGTTTAAAAATGGTATATGGTAGGGTGACCAGATAAAATCCAGGTCAGGGCTCATGTAACTTTAACAGTTGTAGAGAAAAGGGAATTTCAGCCAGTGTCATTTGTATGCAATTAGTTCCTGGTGAAATTCCCTCTTCATCACAACAGTTAAAGGTGCATTCACTTTTAACTCTTATCTCTCGGATAAGAGCTGACTTAGATGCCATTGTTATAGCAGAGGTTGACAGTGGAGTGTCCAGTGACTCCGTGAGTACGATTACACTTGATCAGTTTCAGTTAGTGAGTACCGAGGATGTGGACAAGGTACTTGGATGTGTGAGGAAGACGACTTGCCCTCTCGATCCCTGTCCTTCCTGGCTGGTCGTCCAGGGAGGAGATGCAGTTAGATCACATCTACAGCATATCATTAATGCATCTCTCAGGGAGGGGAGCTTTCCATCATGTTTAAAAGAGGCGGTGGTAAGGCTGCTTCTAAAAAAGCCCTCCCTGGATCCCCTGGACCTTAATAACTACAGGCCTGTATCAAATCTTCCATTTTTGGGCAAGGTGATCGAGAGGGCAGTTGCTTTTCAACTCCAGGTAGTCTTGGATGACACTGATTTTCTAGACCCATTTCAAACCGGCTTCAGGGTGGGATACAGAGTTGAGACCGCTTTGGTCGCCTTAGTGGATGATCTACACCTTAGTATCGACAGGGAGAGTGTGTCCCTGCTGGTACTCTTGGACCTTTCAGCGGCTTTCGATACCATCGACCATGGTATCCTTCTGGAGCGCCTGTGGGAATTGGGGATCGGGGGCACTGTGCTTCAGTGGTTCCAGTCCTATCTCTCAGGCAGGTTCCAGATGGTGATGCTTGGGGATAGCTGCTCTTCAAAAAAGGAGCTGCTATGTGGTGTACCACAAGGTGCCATCCTTTCCCCAATGCTGTTTAACATTTACATGAAACCGCTGGGAGAGATCATCCGGAGGCATGGGGCGGGGTGCTATCAATATGCTGATGACACCCAAATATATTTCTCTATGCCTTCGACAACATCATCAGCTAAGGATAGTGTGTCTCCTCTGAATGAATGTTTGGAGGCGGTAATGGGCTGGATGAGGAAAAACAAACTGAAGCTGAATCCAGACAAGACAGAGGTGCTTGCTGTCAAAGGCCCCAACCTGGGTCTGGAGGTGTGTCAACCAGTTCTGGATGGGGTTACACCCCCCCTGAAAGATTGTGTTCGCAGCTTGGGGGTACTCCTGAGATGACAGCTCAGATTGATGCGACGGCCAAGAGTGCCTACTATCAGCTTCGGCTGATACGCCAGCTGCGCCCCTTCCTAGAGTTGGAAGACCTAAAGATGGTAGTGCACGCGCTGGTAACTTCGAGGCTCAACTTTTGCAATGCGCTGTACATAGGGCTACCTTTGTGCCTAGTCTGGAAACTTCAACTTGTTCAAAATATGGCAGCCAGGTTGGTCACCGGTACACCTAGGGGTGATCACATTACACCAGTTTTAAAATCGCTTCATTGGCTGCCAATCAGTTTCCGGGCGAAGTATAACGTGTTGGTTATTACCTTTAAAGCCCTACATGGTTTGGGCCCAGGGTACCTGCGGGATCGCCTTCTCCCATACAATCCGCCCGGCACACTTAGGTCCTCTGGGAAGAAGTTACTCAAGCCAGCCAAAACTAGGCTGGCGAGTGTTACCCAGAGGACCTTCTCTTCCATCGCTCCCAGACTATGGAATGGTCTGTCGGAGGAGGTTAGACAAATTGACAGTCTTCATGAATTTAAGAGAGTCATGAAGACTGTCCTCTTCCGACAGGCCTATCCGGATGAATTTTAAATTGTTTTTAATGTATTGTTCTCTTGCTTTTTAAAAATTTTAACTGTTGTGATTTTTATGTTTATATTGTTGCTGTTCCCCGCCTCGATCCGGAGGGAGAGGCGGGTTACAAATAAATATTATTATTATTATTATTATTATTATTATTATAATACTAGAGTGACTATATACAAAAGAAGGCAGGCCCCCTGCAACTTTAACAGTTGTGATGAAGAGGGAATATCACCAGGAACAAATTGCATACAAATGACACTGGCTGAAATTCCCTTTTCTCTACAACTGTTAAAGTTACATGAGCCCTGACCTGGATTTTATTTGGTCATCCTAGTATATGGAATGTGTCATGGGCCACAGTTGTCAGTGTACTTCAATACCATTATAAAGCAGTAGTGAAAATGTCTGAGCCTCCATTATCGAGTTTAAATACTCTGGAATTCCTATAAGTAGAGGTCCAAGGGAGTTTGGAGCTAGCTACTAAAAAGGATATCTAAGATGACCTCCCTGGTCTTTCCTATGTCTTTAAACTGTATCAGGTGCCCAGTTACCCACTTCTAGGCCCTAGATGGGACACACCACCACAGCAATGTGTGTGGGTCCAGTTAGGTAAGGTCTAAGTCCATTGCTCCCATATGCTTGCAGTTTATCCTATCACTTCATGAGATCCCTACCAGATTTCCTGCATGCATCCCTCCTTTAGGAAGCCAAGGCCAAAGGCCAAGGAGTCTGCCATGCAAGGCAACAAGCTCACAATCACATCAACTCTAGATTTCTAGTCAGTAAAAGAAGAGGAATTCAGATACTTGTGTTAATGCAGTGTCTTGCCTTAATGTCACTTGTATAAGACTAGGAAGATCTTGGTAGAAACCTGGCCTGGTTTTTGAGTTGTTTGCTAACTGTCCCAGTTCATATTTTAATTTTTGTAAAACTAACAGAGATTGGGGTGGCGCCACAGAATAGGAAGGTGCTCTCCAGTGGTGGCATCTTGTATATTCAGGATAAAGCCACTGCCCCAAAAGCCAGCCTTGGAGTATCTTCAAAATCATCATCAATCATCATCATTTCAAAGACAACTAATTTCAATCACTGCATTCTGGGGGCACTGCAGAGACTAACTATCTGTAATAGCATGATAATGCATGCCTTTGAACATGGGTCCTGCTTAATTTCAATATAGCAAAATGTGGAGGGTGATTTAAAGCACCGAAGGGACAGCAGAGAGCTGAATCCTTTCCCTGCCCTCACGTGCCTCTCCATTATTACTTCCACCTCGCCCCACAGACACAGCTGGTTTTCTCCTGGTGTTGCTGAAGGTCAGAAAAAACCAAACCATTGATAGAAAATTGCTGGGAGGAGCTTATTTTAGGGGGGGGGGGTCCAGCACCTATTCCCTGCCTGCCTGCCTGCTTCTTCTGTGCTTTAAATTTCCCCATCCCACTTTATACACCTTTGGAGTAATACCATCTGCTGCCATTCTTGTCTAACAAGCCTCTTAGCAGCCTCTTTAATTGAAAGGGAAGCAGCATAAGGCACAAGGATAGTATGTGCATAAATACCCCAAGGCTGGCCATGAAGGTTTAGGATCTTTCAGTTCATACCAACCTAAACAAAGGTGTTGCCATTAACCAAAAACTATACAGTATATATCCAAAAAAGTTAAGGTAGGATATAAATGAGTTTAATACAATTTTTCAATATATAAAAAGTAGTTGATAAGCACTTAAAATATGACATACAGTTAAAATAATACAATAAAAATAATGCTCCAACTATCTTCACTGTTATGGCCAGACGCATTTCGACACTTCTGTAATCTTTACAACAAAATCTTATTACCCCGCCCCCACATGACTGTTGCAGATAGAGAGCTCAGACTGAGAGAGAGAGAGGAAGAGAGAGAGAGAAGCTTGCCGAAAACCAGCTCGGGATTTCATAATTGGAGTGAGGTTTGAACTAGGGACTTCCTGTCGAATAGCTCACACTCTTAGTCATTACGTTGGCCTACAACTACAACGCTATTCTGATTAATTGTAGGGGGCTGGGGATTCCAACCCCCTTTCCAATGATGTGTAGAATGCATATTCCTGTCCATGAGCACACACCATGCAAACACCACGTGATGGGATTTTCTTCCACAAGCCATCTCTGCTAGGCAGCCTCATTTTTCTCCCCATTCAGCTCCGTCTTCCTGCAGACTCATCTGAATGCCTCTTCATATCTCAGAGGGTTCTGTGATAGTCCTAAGTGCAAGTATAGGCAATGCTCTGTTTTGGAGTTTCTGCTACAGCCTTTTCCCACCGCAAAGGCCTCAGAGCCCTGTTCAAGTCCATGAGCAACTTTTGCCTGAAAACAGTTCTTGTGCTTGGCTGTCCATTCCTCCTAACTGTGTCACGACTACTTCATATGTTTTGTCCTCTGCCGTGTCTGCTCATATATCAATGCTCTGGCTCCACATTTTATGAAGGCTTTAAAATCTCTCTTCTAGAGATTTAGCTCTAGAACCGTTATCACTTGTTGGATTCAAATGATACTGGAGGGACTGTCCTTTGCCATCCTCTAAATGACCTTGACAGAGGTTTTGGGCAAGACCACCCTCCTGAACCAGGACAGGAGCAATCCAACAATGCATATGCCCAAAGAGTCACAAGGGCTCCAGCAAAAGCAAATCACCCCAGGCCACCCTCCCATCAACTCTGCGGCGTCTCTCAGACTCTGCCTGCCCTCCTTGGGCTTCTTCTTCTCTTGCCTGCTCTCAGGCACATGCTTAAAATGGATCCTCCACTAATGCACACAGCACACAAGGCGGAGGCTCAGCCGTAATGGGGCCCTCAGACCTTCTAGAGCCTAATTCTCAACATCAGGAGGAACAAAAGTAATTTCTCTTCCTTTTCCATGTGGACATTTCAAAGCCTTCTGATGGATAGTGCTAGAACAGACACGTTCATTCATTTATATTGCAAACGCTGGGGGGGGGGGGGGGGTCGTCTCTTTCCTTGCCCATTACATCACCTTCAGTACCAGCCCTCTATCCCAATGTGATCTAGTGGGTGGAGGGGGGGGACGCCTTAGTCTCGAAATCAGCTTAGAAAGAAACGATGAATACATTGAAATGGTTTTCGGAAAACACTTCAGAAGCATATCCCTCAATGACTTCCCGGCTCTCACAGGAAAACCAGCACCGCCTCCCCCTCCTCCACCCCTCCTCGTTGTCTGTGGTTATTATTCCAAGCCTAACATCAAAAAAGTCGCTACACATTTGGGGGAGCCAGAACTGCGCGGTGTAAATGCAAGTCTTGCAATTGCTTAGGAACACGTCTCATTGGCAAGCGCTGTGCCTCTAAGGCCCAAATGGGCACCGATTTCACGCCCCCCCCCCCTTTTACCTCTTTGCTCTCCATTGTGCTCCGCGAATGCCAGACCCAGGCTTGCCGCTAGATTCACAGCCGCCCCCCGGCTTCCTCGTGTGGACCGGCTTGGATGGCCGCGGCAGCTGACGCGAGTCTCCCCAAGCCTCGCAGACTCTGCCACGGGCCACGTGAACGCCTTGGTCTCTGCGAGGTGCTTCCCGCGCCTGCCTCTCTGGAGCCCCGGCCTGATGCTCCTTTTTATGGCTCCTGGCTGAAGGGCGGGGAGAAGGACGCAGCGACAGCAAAGCGAGGCCCCGCCCGTCCATCCCTACGTGACACAAGCGCACCGGGTCTGGGGTGGGTCCTTTTCTTAAAAACCATACCTCCTGCAGCCGTGGCGACGGCTGTTTCCCCGTTTCCAGCCTGCTACAAGCGCCAAAGCACAGGGTAGGAGGGTGATGGGAAACGTCCCCCAAACCGCCAACTTAGACAAAGGAATTCAGCCAAGTTGTATGACGCTTTGGGGAAGAAAGGATGGAGAAGAAATAGTCGTCCAGCCTCAAGCACAGTTTCGCCTTCAGTTGCATTGCTTAAACAAGTGAGAAGAATTCAGAGGTAGATGAAATAAATAACATTTTGTGGGAATTCAAATGTGCCACAATTCAGGGTGCAATCCTGTGCCTATTTAGACAGAAAAAAGCCCCACAACTCCCAGTTGGGGCATGCTGAGAGTTGTAGGACCTTTTTATTCCCTGTCTAAACAGGCGGAGGTCCACATCCTATGCCTCGTCCCAGGGTCACATTCTAGATACTGGCAGCGTTCCTGAGCTGTAACCGGCCAAAGAACCTGATGCTGTTTTATCAATGTTTTCCTTTTCCACCGGCTGATTTAGAACAATTCATTTTAATTAAATCTAGTTTCTGTCATTCTTTTGACATCGTAAAGATTGCTTTGGATGATTAATCAAAGATTTTGAAAACAAACCAATGTAAAAAAAGAAGAAGGGACTTCGGAGCTGCTTTGTTTCTGCACATCCACCTACTTCCGCAACGTGTCCTTCAGTCCAGCCTAATACATTTTGAAAATCCAAATCCCCACCTTAGCTGTAAACATATAATAATACAATAAATAATTGAAATACACTTCCAGCACAGTCCTATGGATGTCTACTTAGAAGTAAATATCATTGAGTTTAATAATATTTCCTCCCAGGTAAGTGGGTATAGGATTTTAAACTAATTATCTGATTTCACTGATTATCTAGATCCATTTCAATCTGGGTTTCGATCTGATAACAGGACTGAATCAGCCTTGGTCACCCTGATGGATGGCCTTTATCAAGAGGGAGGGAGCGCAACCCTGTTAATTTTGCTGGATCTCTCGTCGGCTTTTGAGACCATCGACTACGGTATCCTCCTCAATCGACTCCATGGGATGGGCAGTGGAGGCACTGTGTTCAGGTAGTTCCAGTCCTACCTGCAGGGTCGATTTCAGAGAGTAACATTGGGTGATCATTTCTCGGCCCCTTGGCAATTAAGCTATGGGGTACCGCAGGGCACCAACTTGTCCCCACTGTTGTTTAGCATCTATATGAAACCTCTGGGGGTGGTCACTAGGGGAGTTGGAGCAAATGCCATCACTCTGCTGATGACACGCTGCTCTATCTCCCTGAGGCACCTGAATCAGGAGAGGCTGTGCAAGTCCTAGATCAGTGCCTAAACTCAGTAATGGGCTGGATGAGAGCCAATCAACTGAAACTGAATCCTGGCAAGATGGAATCCTGTGGGTGAGTGGTTCCTGAATCCGGGAAATAGGCTGGATGGGGGTTTCACTTTCTCTGAAAAAATCTGGTTCGTAGTTTGGCGGTTCTCCTAGTTCCATCATAATCGCTGGAGGCCCAAGTGGCCACGGTGGCTCGGAGTGCCTTTTACTAGTTTTGTCTGGCTCGCCAGCTACAGCCTCTTCTGGATAAGGATAGCTTGGCCACAGTGGTATGGGCATTAGTAACCTCAAGACTGGATTACTGTAATGCATTCTTTGTGGGGCTGCCCTTAAGACTGCTGCAGAAGCTGGAGCTAGTGCTGAACACAGCAGCTCAGCTGTTGTCAGGAGCTGCTGGCTACCTATTGGCTACTGGGCCAGGTTTAAGGTTTTGATACTAGTGTACAAAGCCCTAAACAACTTGGGACCAGGATATCTGAGAGAGAAGCACCTTCTCCCTTACCAACCTGCCTAATCACTGAGGTCGTTGGAGGGCATGCTCCTGGTGGTTCCACATAGACCTACAGCCTGATTGGAATCCACCAGGATAAGGGCCTTTAGTACATTGGTCCCTTCTCTGTGGAATTCCCTGCCCCTGGAGGTCAGGCAGGTGCCAACACTAGGCTGCTTCCAGTGCCTCCTAAAAACAACTCTGTTTCGAGAAGACTTCCTCAACTGACTAGCCACTGTTCTTCTGGCTCCTTTGTTTTTAAATTGAACAATTTTAATTTGCTTTTAAAATCTTTCTTTTACTGTTTATACCTATGTTCACCACTCTGGAATCTGTGTTAGATAACTGAGTGGTATATAAATACTGTAAATAAATAGATAGATAGATAGATAGATAGATAGATAAACACATTAAATACATTCTTTAATGGCACCCAAAGGCATCTGCCTGAAGTAGCTACTTTACTTTCCCTAATGATTGGAATGGCTTGATCTAGAACTCTAGAGAATATATTGTAAATATTCTAGATACATTACAGAATTAGTGTAGATTTATGTTGACTTTTTCAGAAGACATGGAAGAAATACTACGTTCAGCAACATTACAAATCTGAATTTCATATATCTAAAAAGGATTCTTTCCCACAGTTGGACAGCTTCCAGATTGTAAACCTGGCTCTGCTTCTCAAACATGCAGTGGAAAGATTCTGAATTGGGTCAGAGGCTCCAGGACTTTTTGACATTGCCTAAATAACCTTTGCTATGCACTCAGCTCACTCCCACAAATGCAAATCCTTTGCCTATGTATCAGGAGTTAAGCCTTTCCTGTAGGAGCATAGACAGTGGCCATTTGGTTAACTGCCAGGAATATGTGACTACACACACCCTGCAGTCCTAACAGGAGTTTCAGACAGGCATGGTGTCAAAACGGAACAACTCCAAAATCTACCAATGCTGTAGGGGCGTGTATTTAATAGCTCCCCATTAAAAGATTGATCTTGAGTCCATTTCTTATTAAGTGATGTCTGGACCAGAACTGGCAATCCATATTCTCAAGTATGCAGTTTCATTGTTGTAGCTTTGCATTTTAGCATTGTATACATGTTTATAAAATCATAGAAGGAGGCATGCATGGGGAAAGTTTTCCTCTACCATTCTTCACTGCTTTCCTTTGCAATTGTTTATACTAGATATGAGCAGTCATCTGGTGCTCCTTCCTTTTTTTAAGTCTGAGAAGTCTTGTGGAAAGGACTTGAGGAAACCATCAATGCCACAGAAAAGAGGCTGTTACGAGAAAGATTATGCTATTGCAGCACTTCCTGGACGCTGGTGCGCACTGCTCATGAGGCGGATGTGACATCTTGTGAAAGCTTGTCTGAAATTTCCTTGCCTTCAGTCCACCTTGTTCACTCTCACTCAGGCTCCAATTCAGCATCTCGCCCATAAGCTCAGCTTTTCCTGAACAATATTACCATAATAACAAGACCTTGCCGCAAAGCAAGAAAGGAATGTCTTTAAGGAGTACCATAAGTGATGCTCATTTCTTGTGTTGCTCGGTCTATCTGTGTGGAGTGTATACCCATCTTGGCCATCATCACACACACAGATTTGGATAATCTCGAAATCTCCAATCCTGACTGTGTGCTTATATGTGTGTGGATATATATGTGTAATAGAGGTGTGTACCACCACCCCCGCTTCAACTCAGACCCCAGTTCAATGCTTAATTAAAGGTACTGCTTCTGCTTGGACCGATATGGAGTCAGCCCACTTCAACTCGGTACTGAACTCAAGTTGAAAATTGGAAATCCAAGGCTTCATGCTTTTCATTGACTATCACAGGAAGTTTAAAAAAATGTCTATAACTTTTTTCTCTTGGCCAGAACTGGATAATAACTGCAGGCATAATAGCCCCTTAGGAGGGATAATACCTACCTATTGTCAGGAAATAGGTGCAGGGGGTATATATCTTGTATTTTTAAAAAGGCAGCTGCTGATAACTTTAATTTCTTGGTAGAATAAGATGAAAATTGCTGGGATAGTCGCTCCTTCTGAGGGGATCAAATCTGCCAAATTCCAGGATGTTAGCCACATTTGAGAGCCTCCAAAAGAGGAAATGCTTATCTCCCTGTGATCCCTGGATATTTATTTATTTTATTTATTTATTACATTTGTATACCGCCCCATAGCCGAAGCTCTCTGGGCGGTTTACATAGGATTAAAAACAATTAAAAACAATATACAAAAATTAAAACAGCAAAAACATACAACATATACACAATCTATACATTTAAAAACCACATCAATACCACTGTTCTGAAAATTACAGGTATTTCAGCAAGATAGATGCAATGATTCATGTAGAAGGGAATTTTTCAATTTTGAAGGGGGGAGGGTTTCACTTTTCCTTCCCTCCCCACCACGTTTTTTCAATAAATTTGTATGAAAATGACACAGGCCATACAGGTGTCCCCAGACAAGAAACCTGCAACATTTCAGAAGTATAGGTGCATGGGCTAGAGAGTTATGATGCTTTAAGGCTTTTTCATAGTGAATTCTGGTGGCATTGAAGAGTAGCCATCTCATGGTGGCATCCTTGCCCAACTCCAAAGCACAGCGATTGAAGCATGGTAATACATGTCCTAGGATTAAAAAATGGATCTGTCAGTCACTCAACTGGACCCCATCCTCCCCCCTGCAGCATTTAGAGAAACAGAGGCAAGAGACGCTATGTGGAGATGTTGTTGATGCCTCTAGCCCCAGCACTGCAGTGGGCTGTATTGTTTACAGTGAGAATCTGGTCAGACATGGAAGCGTCTGAAACACTGTCCATTATTGAGAAAGCTCAGGGCCTATGAATGTGCCTAAGTCTAGTTATATTATATGTAATGGCAAGAGGAAAGGCTAGTTTGAACGACATGCCTCTCCATGATAAACTAGTAGAAGGGTGGGTGGGTTCAGAAGTGTCACCCAGATTGAAATGTCAACTCAAGAGGGTGGATCAGAAACACCCTGTTTAGCATAGGGCTCATTATAAGCTAAAATGCTCTGTCAATTACATCGTCAAGAAGTGTGCCTCACCCCTGCTTTTAAGTAGATGCTCAGACTGGGAGATTTGCTGAGAACATCATTGCGACGTAACCCCTATATCAGGCACGTTACATGAACCCTTCTCAGGCCAAATACCACCACTTGAAAAACCTGACGAAGGGTTAAATAGAACCTTCCCACTAGCAATGAGAGGAAAAAGTTTAATTCAGGATCCTCTTGTAAACTAAACTAAACTAAACTAAACTGTAAGTATAATCTGGTGTGTGTGTGTGTGTTGAATAACAGTAGGGCAGGTAAATAAGGCAAAGCTGACACGTGGTATTTAGTAGCTAACAAATTAATAATGAGGGTTTTTTTGGTTAACAAAGTTTTTTTCAGAATATAATATCTTCAAACCTGCCTACACTAAACTCTCCACACCAATCCTAAATCCACATCATAAACCACACCCACCCAGTTCAACATTCCATACTGACTAGATATACTAAACCAGACATATACAAGGTAAACACTTGTGGGGTAAAGCCACATATTCCCCCCTTTCTTTTAAAACCCGAGTGAGGAACTGGTTGAATACTAAGTCCTTGAAGCAGAGTTTTGGGAATGTAAATGGATGATCCAAACTTGAACAACAATAAAATAAAATTATATATATATATATATATATATATATACATAAACAACCTCTTAAAAACATGTTAATTAGTAATGTCCCAAAATCAAGGTTATTGGCTCCAATTTCAGTCTGTGAGCACAATAATAAGTCTTAGGTAAAAGTTTCATTTGCCTGCTGCACTCGAGGATTCTCTGTGAGACCGTCCATCAGCCACAACATTCTCTTGACCAGCCTGCATGGAACTCCTGGAAATGCCACAACCACCGCTGTAACAGTTGGTTGTGGTTACACATCGACTGGAGTCACAACAACACCCAATAATCTGTTTACGGAATGAATTTCTGGCCCCACACATACAGTCAAATCTTGTCCAGGGCCCACATGATCGCCAAACACTCCTTCTGCACCGATGAGTCGTTCTCCACACCTGGCAACTCAATTCGATAAGTGGTTGGTCTGACTTATGTCGAACAATGTAGGGTCCCTCCCAACCAGCCTCAAGTTGATTGTTTTTCTTGGGCAAAAACACCATCACTTTGTCCCCAATATCAAATTTTCTGGCTCTAGCCTTCTTGTCATACCAGCTTTTCTGTTTGTGTTGTGCTTTGGCTAGATTTATATCTGCCATCTCCATTACTTCATGCATGTCATTTTGTAAGTTCAGGACATAGTTTACAACTCACTCTTTTTCTTCCTCCAATTCCCCTTCACAGCTCTTCCTAAGAATGTTAAGGGGACCAAGCACATTTCTCCCTAACTTCAGTTCAAAAGGAGAAAACCCCGTGGAGTCCTGGGGAACCTCACCAAAAGCAAATAGGAAATAGGGTAATTTCTTGTCCCAATCAAAGGGATGATCTGCCCCATATGTTTTAATCATTTGTTTAATGGTGCCATCAAACGTTTTTACAAGCCCATTTGTCTGGGGGTGGAAAGCTGTAGATGTTATATGCTACTCCTCACAACACCTCCACAAACATCTCATAACAATAGATAGGAATGCTGTGCCTCTATCACTAATTAATTCATGGGGAAATCCCAGCTACAAAAGATTGTTAATAGGGCCTCGGCTACTGACAGGGCAACAACATTCCTAAGGGCTTCAGCATCAGGAAACTGTGTGGCAAAATCTATGATTGTCAACAGGAATCTTTTTTCTGATTGTGTAGATCTAGGAAAGGGTCCTACCAAGTCAAGCCCAATCCTGTAAAAGAGTTTGTTTATGAGTTGTAGTGGATTCAGGGAAGCCTTAACTTTGTCCCCACTTGTCCCCACTCTTCGACAACTCTCACAGGATCTACAGAACTCAGTGACTTCCCTAGCCATGTTTGGCCAGTAATAATGAGCCATTAATCATTTCTTGGTTTTCCCCATACCCATGTGGCCTGCCAAGAAGGAATCGTGGGCTAATTTCAGCAGCTGGTCCTGATATGGCTTAGGTACCACAAGCTGCTTTTCAACCCCCCAATTTCCTTGTTTTCTCAAGGGCAACCACTTTTGGTTCAGGAGTCCATTTTCTAGGGGTGTTCATGCCCGAAATTATCGCATCGTATCGTTATCGGAAATCACTATTTAAAAAAATTTCGGATCGGATTATATCGGAGGTCAATCGTATCGTATTTCCGATAATTCTGAAAGCTGAGGCCTGGTCAACCAGCTTTCAGAAGGAGCATGATATTTAAAAATTTCATAGAAAATCGAGGGTTTGAGCAATTGCTCTGATTTTTTCCACAAATGACCAGCCAGATCCCATCTTCAATGTCCCACAAGTTTCAAGTTTTTATCTTTTAAAATGAAGAAGTTACAGTGGGGGGTGGGGCTTTTGGGGGACCCCCTATAACTTTTTAATTTGAAAAGATAGAGTCATGAAACGTTTTGGACATTGCAGATGGGATCTTGCTAGTCCTGGCTCCCCAAGTTTCATGTCATTATCATTTCAAATAAAAAAAGTTATGCACACGTTTCCCCCAATGCAAGCCTATGGGAAAAAAGCAGACAACAAGATGACAGCACGGAGGCTCGGTCAACCAGCTGTCAATAAAATTGCATGATCTTTAATAAATTCATATAAAATCAAGGGTTGAAGGGATGGTTCTCAAATTTCACACACATGTCTAGCACATGTTGCTACACATATGTGCCAAATTTCAGATCAATCCCTCCACCCCTGTATTTTATATGAATTTTTTAAAGATCCTGCAACTTTTTGACAGGTCTGAATGAACGCACATGGCAAGCTGTCATTCTGACCTGTCAGAACTTAAGCGATCTTTAATAAATTCATATAAAATTGAGGGTTGGAGGGATCGATCTCAAATTTCATACACATACTTAAGCATACCCCATAAGCACTGTGACCAAGTTTCAAGCCTCTAACTTTGAAAACACAGAAGTTATAGGTTTATTTATATGGCAGTCTGGTAATCCGAAAAAAAATCCGATATAATTGGGCTGAAAATTTTCGGATCGGATATTTATCTGAGGTTTTTCTATCATATCGTTATCATTAATTGGATGTCAGATTAACGACCTTATTGTATCGTTATAGGACATTTTAACGATACGATACACATTCCTACCATTTTCCCACAAAAACTGTTCTTTTTGAGGGTTATTACAAGAGATTTCTTTGGCATCCGCCTGTTTTCTTAAATTTTCAATACTTCCATTTTGTATTGTAGCCATTTTAAAGTTCTCATCAGCCTGAGCAAATGTCTCTTTTGTATCTGAATCCAACTCAGCTGGGTTACTAAGTAATGCTAGAGGTTTGCTGCCAGCTCCCTCCTGTTGGATATAATTCTCTGACAAGTCAGCAGCTGCTTTTTGAGATCGGGTCACAATATACACCTTTCTGCCATCTGATTCCATAAGATCTTTTCCCAAAATCAGAGTTTTTTCCTGACAGGAATTCACACCCAGGATAAACTTCCCTTGGAAACCCTTCCATGTAACGTTTACTTCAGATACTGGGATTTCAAATGTAGGGCTTCTCACAGGTTTAATGGTGACTATTCTGTGAGGAATGATTTCCTCAGGATTTACTAGATCCACACAAATTAAGGGAATAAGTGCTCCAGTATCTAGCACAGCCATATGCTTTTGTCCATTCACTGTCACCTCCTCCCACAAGGACTGATCTGAATCCTGCATGTCACCCCACTTTAACATGTAGCACTGTGGACTCTTAGCTTCTTCAGAATCTTTATTAACTTATACTCTCCTTACTGAGGTACTTTTTCCTTTTTGTCCATAAGCCTTGGACATTGAGGTCATATATGCCCTATAAGCCCACAATGACGACAAGTGAGATCAGTTTTTCAAAACAACGGTCTTGTGATATTTCCAGCCTTTTCTGTTACCAACTGACTTTTGGTTTCCTCAGCCTCCTTTTTGAACCCTCCAGGCTTCACTGGCTTCACATTAATCTCTTTACTAGACTTGCCTGTCATATTATAGCCCCAGTTCAAGAAAAATTGATCATCTAGCAAAGCTGCATCTTGATAATTTTAGGGTTTCTGTCCCTAACCAATAATCTTATGTCCTGAGGGATTTGAAAAAACAGTTGCTTCTTTCTCATAAGATCAACTAACTCTTGTTTGGTTTTTACCTCAGCACAAATGATCCATTTCCCAAAATGGTTCAGCTAACTTGTGTCCCAACTCCACATAAGACTTTGATAAAGCAGCATTAGTACTCCTGAATTTCTTCCTGAAATATTCAGGCCCATAGCGAAATCTTTTATACACTGCCGCTTTAAATATTTCAAAATCAAGATCTTCCCCCACAGGAAAACTATTATAAATTTCGGCTAAATCTCCCCTTATCAGGTTTGGGATAAACTTCATATAATCTTGGGGATTTACTTCCCACATCATGGCTGCTTTCTCAAATGTATTAAAGAAAATTTGGGGATCTTGTCCCTCTATGTAAGCAGTGAAATCCTTTCGAGATAACTTAGGAATTCTGGCTCCCTCCTCAGTTCTCCTTTGATCTTCCCTCTCAATCTTCTTTTTTTTCTAAACCAAGCCATTCTAATTAGGGATGTGCACAGCCAGAAATATCAGAATTGGAATCGGATTGGAATTTCCAATATTAAAAATATCGGATCCGATCATATCAGGGGTACCTGTATTTGATCGGATCCGATATCTGATAAATATCGGAAGTTCCAATCTGATTATGGACCACCATTTCAGATGTTTTCCCCATGCAAGTCTATGGGGAAAATACTGGGCCGGCCCTCCCTCCCCCCCACTTGTGCTCCTTAACTGCTGCCATCCCCCACTGCCTCCACTGCTTCCATACTATTGAGAATTAGGCTTTGCAGCCTAGTTCTTAATAGAGCGATGACGCTCTGGGTGACGTCATCACCTGGCGTGTCGTCTCTCTACTGAGAACTAGGCCACAAAGCCTAATTCTCAGTAGTCCGGAAGCAGTGGAGGGCAGCGGGGAAGGCCGCAGGTAAGGAGCACAAGTGGGGGCAGAAGGGAGGGCCAGCCCTAAACTGGCGGTCCGAAAATCTGATATATCTGATAGTTATCAGACATACAGATTTCGGATCCGATCAGATAGGGCCTCCTTAGAAAATTATTGTTATCATTAATCAGATGTCCGATAACGCCATTATCAGATTGTTATCGGACATCGGAATGATACGATACACATCCCTAGTTCTAATTCCACCTCATGATCTTTTTCTCTCAGCCGCATCTCAGCTCTCTTCAACTATCGGCCTCCTGTTGTTCTTTTTGTTGTTTTAATTCAATATCTCTTTGTCTTATCCTTTCCAATTCAATTTCTCTTTGTGGTTTTAATTTCTCCCTTTCCAGTTCCACATACTGAGGAGACATTTCTATAGGTAAGGACCTTACAGGATTTACCTCAGCTTCTCCAGCCTCACCAACTCTGGAATATGCAAATGGATGCCACTTTAGCTCATCCACAGATTTACCCACAACCAGCAAACCTAAACTCTTACATTTTTCTGCCAGAGCCTCTTTCTTTATTCCAAGAAACTCCATTTTCCATAGACAGAAATATATTTAAGAACTATAATGGTACTAGGATGTGCTACAATAAAGTCAGGAGTTTCAAGCTTGATATTGTAACTCTGAGCCAGAGTTCTGTGATAAGATCATGGGACTTCCAAGCTAGTATAAAAGATGTTTTAACGATGTATTTTCTCTTGTTTTTTAATTTTTTTAACTGTTTGTGATTCTTGCATTTTACATTGTGTTCCCCGCCTCGATCCGGAGAGGCAGGTTATAAATAAATTATTATTATTATTATTATTATTATTATTATTATTATTTTATACCACCACAGATAAAAAATATCTTGTCAAACTGTTGTAGCAAATCAATCTGTGACCTAGATATTATGTAGTTTCAACAGCCAGGAACGCAGCAGCTCTTCACAGTACCTGTGGCAGGCTGTATCACACTGAGCCCTTTTGAAAATAGAGATCCTTTTTAACTTCGGTCACAACAAATGACCAGAAATCTACTACGTATCCCTCTGCTGCCACCAAATCTGCGACGTAACCCCTATATCAGGCATGTTACATAAACCCTTCTCAGGCCAAGTGCCACCACTTGAAAAACCTGTGGGAGGGTTCCCACTAGCTATGAGGGGAAAAGGTTTAATTCAGGTTCTTCTTGTAAACTAAACTAAACTGTGAGTATAATCTGGTGTGTGTGTGTGTGTGTGTGTGTGTGTTGAATAATGGTAGGGCAGGTAAATAAGGCCAAGCTGACACACGGTATTTGGTAGCTAACAAATTAATAATAAGTTTATTTTAGTTAACAAAGTATTTTTCAGAATATAATATCTTCAAACCTGCCTACACTAAACTCTCCACACCAATCCGAAGTCCCAAAAAACAACAACCTTCTCACTGTATCAACCAACACCACCCACCTTCCCAACTCCTATTACATCATAAACCACACCCACCCAGTTCAATGTTCCATACTTACCAAATATACTAAATCAGGCATATACAAGATAAACACTTGTGGGGGAACGGCACAATCATTTTTACTGTCCTCCTTTCATTGTCCATGGCTTCCATCTGTCGTGTACTGCCATAACCTTTTATGTTTGGGACTTTCCTGGGTCTGAGCTGCGAGAAACACTTCTCACCTGGCCCTTACACGGCCTCACTTGAACTCTCCCCAAAACCTGGACCTCTGTCTGTGTGAACTGTGAATCATTACGAATCTGCCACAGGATGTATTGCTGTACATTTCATAGACCCTGAAATCTTGTTTGGTTTGGATTGTGTACCTTTGTCTTCAATAGCCCAGAGTGCCTATTGGCTGGGACAAATTGTGACTCCTGGATTTTTCTGTGCTTTGACACATATAACAGGGAGATACCAAAGGGAATCTATGGTCAAACTAAATGCCTCTGCGTGTGGTTTTATCTTGGACTTTCTCTTGAACCCTTGTTTTGACTCTTGGATTTTGTAGGCCTTGACACATTTGGTGTGGAGATACCAATGAAGAATTTAAGATTGAACTAAAACTCTGCATGTGGATAAATATATTGGTTCCCCCCCCCCCTCTAGAATCCATGTCTTTGATTGCCTCAGACAGTTTATACCAGGAATCATTTGAGCCCCTTGATCTATATTCAGAACCGTAGAGACTGCAATGGGGAGACTCTACTTTGAACTAAGTAAACAGCCTGTGGTATAGCTAATTATCATCAGCTCTATGATATCTGGAGAGTTGCAACCATTAAGCTTTTGCCATGATTGCTGAGAAGCTGATCTGTGAAACTTGATTTTGCTACCAATATAAGTTCTCACTTGCCAGATGTAACATTTGGGCTCATGACAGACTTAACATTTGCAGGAGCGTATTATGTCTGATACATGAGTCACAAATGAAGTCTCATTCTAGAATGACTTCAGTTCTGTTGGCTTCAGGGGGAAACTGGCTTCATCTTGGGATCCAACAGAACCAGACCAAAGTGACTCAATTCTGCTCAGGCTTTGGGCTACATCTGAACCCAATGCATATAAAATTGTTTTCTTACTATTGTGATGTGCTCATAGTCCATAATTTTCCAACTGATCCTTCACCCTTTTATTTCTCTCCAAGGAGCTGCTATAGTCTATGGTTAAACATATGTTTTGCTTTCAACTGTCATCTGTATATTCCAGCCTCCAGCTTCCACCTATGTTGATGAGGGCATGAAACACACAAATCACAGCCATACCACCAGGCCCTAGACAGTACAAAAAGAAGACGTGGGATTGCACACCAGTTTCTGGACTCTACTACCTCAGATTGTATGTGAGGGATCACATATTACATACATATATACACATACCATGCACATAAAAAACTAACATGACAGGCAGAAGGCTAGGCAACTTTATCCCTGACACCTAGTTTTCTATATGCATGAAGGTTTTCTTTCTTTCTTTTCCTTCTAGAAAGGAGCATTAAATAATATTATTGTGACCTGCAGTCTGAAAACCAGAAACAGGTTTACCATCACATCTGCTGTTTCTGTGAACTAGATCCATTTGTCATCCAAATCTCTGATTTGGGCTATGGCACTGAAACCTGAGTTTCCATGAATGCTGAACTTAAAGTTGCCAGGACAATATTGTCATGGAAGTTCTGACCCAATTTGCATAATCATAGCAGGGGAAATAAGCCCCAGAACCCTAAAACAGCTCATGCGATCTGTTACTCATGACAAGCTGTGCCAGTGTGTATGTGTGGGTGGGTGGGTGGGTAATTTTGCAAATCCCCCTGGCATGCAACCGGCACACACACCAGAGGAAATATGGCACCATGACTTATTTCCCCCATCATGATCATGTGAATTGGACCAATGTCAGAAATGGGGGCTCCTCAGCTGTCACTCTTGATGGGCTGGGGAAAGGGGATGTGGCCAGCATTCTTGAGTCCCTAAACTCTTCAGAGGTGCTGTGTTCTGCACACTTGTGAAGATTAAAACTCAGGCCCTTTCTACACCAGAGGGGTATAGAGGGCGCGGTGAAGGCGATCCTGGAAGTAGCCGCTTCCAGGATCGGCGCTCTCAAGCCTCATCAGAAGTGTGATGGCCCGGGCTGCTCCCGGGCGCCATTTTAAAAAAAAACATCAGAGAAGAGTTGCTCCTGCGCTCCTGCACTCCAACAAAAAAGGTTAGTTTAAAAAAACCCTCCCCTGATGGGTTTTGTGCAGTCCATTTTGTGCAGTCCATTTTGCTGCTGCGCTTACTCACAAGTAAGCACGGCAGCCCCCGGGATGGGCTGGGACATCTTCTGCGGTCCTGGGAACTTCCTGGGACTGTGGAAGAATCAGGATTTTCCAGGTTTCCCTTCAACCTGGAAAATCCTGTGGCCAAACCCCCCACCCCCACCGCTGGGAGTCCCTGTGCATCATTCGGACTCCCAGGGACCAGCCAGGGGCCATCCCAGGCGAAACGCCTGGTGTGGAAAGAGCCTAAGAGGAATTCAATTTCTCAAGAGTTACTAGATTCTCAGGAGTTATCCTGCATATAGTTTAGTTACAAATTAAAATTACAACCCCAACCCTTGAATTGAGGGTGACATTTATGCTTATGTTTCTGAGGTCTCTGACACACAAAGGCACATTGCTGCTGAACACAGAGGACAAGGGAGAGGGCAGCAGTAAAACAGCGGCTGGAAGGAGGCTAAGGAGGCAGCAGGAGGAGAAAGTGTCACTGAAGCGAGCAACAATGGTGCAAATCGGTAGGATAGTTTAAAAAAACCCTCAAACTCCCTCAGGATGCGAAGTACGAGTACAATCATCAGTGACTGGGGCTGAGAAAAATGGGCAGAGTTGTCATTTCCAAAGACTGAGAGAGCAGAGAGTCCTCCTGAGGGGAAGATTAGAATAACCAGATGAAAAAGTCAGTAGCAGAGATCTGGAGGGGGAGCTCAGAGCAAGACGGGAGACACGCGGATGGGATTGGCAGAAACTGGCAGTGCTGTGTGGGTGGGAGGGCCATGGCGGGAATGGTAGGGTTATTTCAGGACAGGAGAGAGAGAGAGAGAGAGAGAGAGAGAGAGAGAGAGAGAGAGATTCATGCACAGCTGCTTTGAAATAGTTACTTTAAAAAATAATAATAAAAAAAAAAACACCCCAAGCTGGAGGCAAACAATGTCCAATTAAAAATGCTTACCACATTGCTGGGGAGTCCTGATTTGGTATATGTTCCTGCAAAACATTCAGAAATAAGGAAGGAAAGGGAAGATCTCTTCAATACAGACCCGAAGCTCCACCAGGGGCAAATTCTAATGGGGAAGAAGGCTGACCCTTCGGTTCTCACCTTCCCTCTGCCAAAATCCAAGTCACACTTCGCAACTGACAAGGTTTGTTCTCTTCCCCTTCCCCTTCCTTCATAATATTCATTTTTCCCACTACAATCTGCAGCTATTCACAAAAGAAAACAAGCCAGCATATGACTTCTGTGTGGCAAGATAGGATGCAAAAATGTGGTTTCTCCTTCAAAGTGTGTTTGCAGAGCTCTGGCTGAAATGGTACCAGGCATAGAGCTAGCTAGATAAACTTTGTGGGTAGTCCTGTATGATGCCCTTGTGCTTGTGGAAGGGAACGTCACGGACTTGTCCTCTACTGGAAGTGCTCGCCTGGCCTCTTTTGGGCTGCACTCCCAAGAGCCAGCTCCCCATTGCATGAGTGGCCGTTTCCACCTGCGCAACATGACTGGTGCTGGTGACCGGTGAATGTTGGCTAGTACCCAGGGAATTGAAACAGACAGGAAAGGGATTTCCACCATTCCGCCTCTTACAACTGGAGAACTGGTTCTAGTCCCCACTCAGCCATGGAAACCCACTGGGTGACTTTGGGCCAGTCACAGACTTTCAGCCCAGCCTGCTAGTCCCACAGCCAGACCAGGATTTATTTACCCCAGCGAGTGCAAAAGCTTTGTGAATATTTTTTGTTTATATTTGACAGAAGTGTCTCAGAAAAGCGAGTCTTACAAAATTCCAGTGGTGGGGGCTGCGTGATGACATCATTAATATGGCTGCCATGCTGTTATGTAGTTGCCACATTTAAATATCCATAACTTCTCACCTGTTTATGCAACAGAGATTACATTTTTTCTGAAATTTTTCAAATTTAATGTCAAATACTTTTTGTAATTACACATGTATTGTTAACTCCATTAGTTTTTGAGATAATTTCATTTAAACATAGAAAATCAGTGTTCACATTGGTTATGTGTAATGTTTAATCATGATTTACTCAAAAACTTGTTTTTTTAAAATGATTAAGAAAATGTATAATAACATGGGGTTTACCCCAACGCTTAGGGAATTATGAGCGATAGCTCATTATATGTCCACTTTCAAAGGATTGTATGATTTTGCAGTTTATCATACAGGGCTATTGATTGCAAAGAAGTTAAGAAACAAATAGTAAATAACATTTAATATAAATTCCAGAATACAAATAACACTTTCTATACACATTCAACAAAAAATAGTGTATTCAAAACCATGCTTATCACTGCATTAAATACATGGGCCAAACGCGTTTCGACAAAGTCTTCAGTAGCCAATTTTCTGAAAATATACATAAAGTATAATAATAAGTGCCTCAGATAGTAGGGCAAGAATTACAATTTTCACTAATAAGATATTGTAAAGAATAAAGGAGACCTACCATTGCTGTTAAGTGCTTACAAAAAGTAATTTTTATATTAAAAAATGTAGGGGCTGACTAAGTTAGTCCCAAAGTGTAGGCAAATATGGACATCACTTCCCAGAATTAAAAGTAAGGTGCAGCCTGGAATAGAATAAAATATTTGCATATAACAATTATTAAAACAGGGATGCAACCAAACATAGGCTGACCATATGAAAAGGAGGACAGGGCTCATGTAACTTTAACAGTTGTAGAGAAGAGGGAATTTAAGCCAGAATCATTTGTATGCAATTTGTACCTGGTGGAATTCCCTCTTCATTACAGCAGTTAAAGCTGCAGGGGCCCTGTCCTCTTTTGTATCTGGTCACTCTAGTATAGTGCATGCGACTTTAATTGCTTTGATGAAGAGGTGATTTCACCAGGTACTAATTGCATACAAATGACGCAGGCTGAAATTCCCTTTTCTCTGCAACTGTTAAAGTTACATGAGTCCTGTCCTCCTTTTCATATGGTCAGCCTATTTGCCAAACATGTACCAAAACTAAAATAACCCATAAAAAGTACTTACATCAATTGCATGCTACCTCAATTTCCACAGACTGCTAACATTTGAAACAAACTGTAGGAGCAAAGCTGTTTATAATGAGATAATTAGTGAGGCAGATCTCCTATGCTGTAGCCAAAAAGGCTTAAGTTTTAAAGGCATAGAGTCCAGCTCTTATCAACCGAGGCACTTCAGATACTTTTTTAACCATGATGAAAAATACAGAACGGACAAATAATAACCAAAAATATTAACAACTCCAAATGCAAATCTATAAAATACATGACCAATTACATTTATCATTTAAACCTGTTGGTGATGTTGTTTGGAGTGTAAAAATCCAGAACAATTCCCTCCTTTTTAGACTGTTCTCAAGTGTTTTACCAGAGCCTGTCCTTCTCTGGAGGACCCAGAATTTAACTTCATCCTCAGTGTGACCGATTCTATAAAGTGCTTTACTGATTATACTCAGAATGAATTGTTCTAAATTGGTTGATTTTGATAAACAGGCACAAGGATTATTTTGCACATCTGACATACATCACATGGTAGTGATCAGGCAAAGAATATCCTGGTTAGAGCAAATGACACTGATGTGTTGGTTCTATTAATTTACCATCAAAAGCACTTCCTAAACTCTCGGGTTTGGTTTGATTGTGGCTTGTCTTCTAACAACAGCAGAAGGACAATCAATGTAACTTGTATCACTGAAGAGCTTGGACATGATCTGGTAGAGGCCTTGTCTGGCTACCACGCTTTTACAGGGTCGATTTCACAGCTGCATTTGCAAGACAGGGAAAAGTTAAACCATTTGAAATCATGAAAAAGAATAATGAATTCCAAGAAATTCTCAGCCAGCTGGGTGAGTCATTAACTTTAACAAAAGAAAAGATAGCTGGGTTGGAGAAATTTGTCTGTGCCATGTACGGCCACCCTAGATACTCCTCTGTGAATGAAGTAAGATCCAGTCTATTTATGAAGAAAAGAACACAAGATCCAGTCTAAGGCATTCTCCAAAGTTAAAGGGATTGACCCAACAATGCTGCCTCCATCGAAACCTGCATTGATCCAAAAGATTAAAAGAAGCAATTCAGTGTCATGGCTGTGGAAATGAGCAGATTGTAGAAAACCTGATGACAGGCTTGATCCTACTGAACACGGCTGGTACTTGGAAAATGGCAGGTACCACATAAAATGGTACGATGGTCCAACACTCCCAGAAAATCTTGAAACGGCCACAGAAGAGGACAGTGAAAAAGAAGACGAGGAAAGTGACTTTGACAGTGATGATAGCAGTTCCAATGAAAGTGAAGAGGACATTCAATGAAATTTATTTGTTAACACTTCTCACAGAACATAGTTTTTATTTTGTAAATAGTAAATTTTTGCTGAAGATTTAAAAAACATTTGTTAAAAACAATTCAACCTAATAAATTGTCTTTTTTAATATATTATCATACTCATCCTGTTTGAAATTTTGTAAAGAATAGTTGAACGTGTTCAAAATTACCTGTGCATCAGATTGAGAGATATTTAGGGTGGATACTTTTAAAATGAAAGCCCTATATGATAACTGTAAAATCATACAATCCTGAGAAAGTGGATGTAGAATGAGATATCACTCATAATTCCCTAAGCATTGGGGTAAACCCCATGTTATTATACATTTTCTTAACCCTCATTAAAAAATTCAACTTTTTTGTTCTTGACTATTCTTTCAAAAGTCGTATAGTTTTTGAGTAAATCACGGTTAAACGTCACACATAACCAATGTGAACACTGATTTTATACGTTCACATGAAATTATCTCAAAAACTAATGGAGTTAATAAAATATGTAATTAGAAAAAGTATTTGTCATTAAATTTGAAACATTTCAGAAAAAAATCATCTCAGAAACATAAATGGGTGAGAAGTTATGCATATTTAAATGTGGCAACTACATAATAGCATGGCAGCCATATTGGTGATGTCATCAAGCAGCCCCCCAACACTAGAATTTTGTAAGACTCACTTTTCTGAGACATTTATGTCATATATAGACAAAACAATTCACCAAGCTTTTGCACTCGCTGGGGTAAATAAATCCTGCCTGGCTCTGGGACTATATGGTACATACAGCCAGTGTTTAATAACAAAAACATATAAATGTAATATGAAAATTATATATAGTTATTGTGCAAGTTGGTAAATTGAATGAGAGAAAGAAGGAAATAATAAGGGGAGAAAAAAGAAAAAAAGAGAATAGAAGCAGAAATGTAAAGAGGTGTGGCAACAGGCCCAGACTTCTTATCAAAAATGGCTGAGAATAAATGAACCACAGGGCTCAGTCCTGGGCCCAGTGCTCTTCAACATTTTTTATTAATGATTTTCACGTTTAATCGACACCTTGGAAATGTGCGTTAACGGAGGCTATAAGTCGCATACACGTCTAATCTGCGCCCTGCTCGTGTGTGCAAAATGCTATCAGAGCGAAGTGAAGGCGACCCAAACAAGCCATGAAGAGGTACCCTTGGATGATGAGGTGCAGGGAATGCTTATCAAATTTGTAGACGACACAAAATTGGGTGGGATCGCTAATACCCTGGAAGACAGAAACAAACTCCAAAGTGATCTTGATACACTGGAGTGCTGGGCTGAAAACAACAGAATGAAATTTAATAGGGATAAATGCCAAGTTTTACACCTAGGAAAAAGAATCCAAATGCACAGTTATAAGATGGGGATACTTGGCTCAGCAATACCACAAATGAGAAGGATCTTGGAATTGTTGTAGATCACAAGCTGAATATGAGCCAACAGTGTGATGTGGCTGCAAAAAAAGCAGATGCTATTTAGGGCTGCATTAATAGAAGTATAGCTTCCAAATCGCTCGAGGTACTGGTTCCCCTCTATTCAGCACTGGTTAGGCCCCATCTTGAGTACTGCGTCCAGTTCTGGGCACCACACTTCAAGAAGGATGCAGACAATCTGGAGCGTGTTCAGAGGAGGGCAACATGGATGATCAGGAGTGTGGAAAAAAGGTCCTATGAGGAGAGATTGAAAGAACTGGGCATGTTTAGCCTGGAGAAGAGAAGATTGAGGGAAGACATGATAGCACTCTTCAAATACTTGAAAAGTTGTCATACAGAGGAGGGCCAGGATCTCTTCTTGATCAATCCAGAATGCAGGACACGGAATAATGGGCTCCTCAAGTTCCAGGAAGCCAGATTCCAGCTGGACATCAGGAAAAACTTCCTGACTATTAGAGCAATACGACAATGGAAGCAATTACCTAGGGAGGTTGTGGGCTCTCCCACATTAGAGGCATTCAAGAGGCAGCTGGACAACCATCTGTCAGGGATGCTTTAAGGTGGATTCCTGCATTGAGCAGGGGGTTGGACACGATGGCCTTGTAGGTGCCTTCCAACTCTACTATTCTATGATTCCATGATTCTATGAAACCATTATATACGAATATCACTTGCATCATGTCTAACATGACAGATATTCATAACAGTACAAGATTGAGGGGGATTTTAATGTATAAGATACAATGCACATAAGATACAGATAAATAACACACCTACAAACAAGTCAGTTTTGCCTCAGGCAGCAGAAGATAAGGGTTAGAGGCTCCTCTCACCCATTCCCCTCTTGAACTGGGTGTTTCACTATTTCCTGGTTGGGGAAACATTATTCCTCTTGCTTCTGGGTGAGCCTGCAAGAGGCATTGGGATAGCAAAATAAATGTTCCTTGCTTCAGGGCTTCTCAGAACTATCAGAGTGCATCATCTTCTGGAGGCATGCATAGAGTGTATAATTTCATTCTGTAGGATTATTTGTGAAATAGTAATGGTCAACTACTCTCAGACTATTCAAATGCATCAGACCTTTTCAAGGTAATCTTACAACAATCAAGGCAACTAAGGCCATTGTACTGGCTCAGCTCTCTTGTTGAGTTTTATTCTTCTTTTGTTTTAGAACATATGCTCACAATATTGGGTGGAAAAGAATCATCTGTAGGCAATTGCATGTTTCATTACTATCCATGTAAGCTCCTGATGTTGGATTCAGTTGGGCTGCCTCTACAAAAGAGGTTTAACGCTCTTTCAAGTCTCATTAAAATGTTTACCTCTACATGAGCGGAGTGCAAATCGGGAGTTGAGGCGCGTTATCTATCCGATTATGCGCATTATCGAATGCGCGTTAAATAGCGAGTTTTATTTTGCTCCGGCCGTTAAAGCACATTTTGACTATGTGAACAAGTGATTCTCTGCATTAACTACTTCTAAAGCACATTTCAAACAAGCGGTAAGGCCACCAGTTGTGCGCTCAATTACCTCCCGCGTACAGTCATTTTCCATAAAGCGCTTCCGAGAAGATGCGCATAATCAGAGAACCAGGCGTCAAACCAAATTCTTGTAGAGGGGGTTTTGGTCTATCATTCACATTGCTGCTTGCTCTGAGCTGGAAGAGGTGGTCTTGGCTGTGATGTTGAGGAGCCCAAGGGTGGTGGTCTTGGGTGACTTCAACATTCATGCCAAAGCTGCCTTATCAGGAGCGGCTGAGAATTCCATGGTTGCCATGACAACCATGGACCTCTCTCAAATTATGTCTGGTCCAACATTCATGGCAAAATGCCCTTTGGATCTGGTCTTCTCTACTAGACTGGGCAGGGGGTGGAATGATCAGTGGGTCAGAGTGCTATGTATCATGGATGGATCATTACATGACAAGATTTCAAAATCCATATTAGTGCAATACCTGTGTTAGGACAACCAAAAGTTACAAAAAAGGTGTAGATCTCTTTATCAGGCAAGACGTTATATAAAGCAGGCAAGGAGGAAGGAAACCTTACTTGATGGTGAAATCACATTGTGTGGAATAAGGGAATTTCCCCCATTTCCCCCTCCCCCACTTGCTTTTTATAACATTTTGTCTGATGAAGAGATCTCAAGGATAATCAGGGGTCTGGAAACAAAGGCCTATGAGGAGAGACTAAAAGAACTGGGTATGTTTAGCCTGGAGAAGAGAAGATTGAGGGGAGACATGAGAGCTCTCTTCAAATACTTGAAAGGTTGTCACACAGAGGAGGGCCAGGATCTCTTCTCGATCATCCCAGAAGGCAGGACATGGAATAATGGGCTCAAGTTACAGAAAGCCAGATTCCAGCTGGACATCAGGAAAAACTTCCTGACTGTTAGAGCAGTACAACAATGGAACCAATTACCTAGGGAGTTTGTGGACTTTCCCACACTAAAGGCATTCAAGAGGCAGCTGGACAACCATCTGTCAGGTATGCTTTAAGGTATATTCTTGTATTGAGCAAGGGGCTGGACTCAATGGCCTTATAGGCCCCTTCCTACTCTACTATTTTATGATTCTATGATTCTAAGATTTATGATTCTAAGAAAGGCCATCTTTTAACGTTTCTTGTTTATTACAGACACTGATTAAAATTTGTTACCATGATTAATCTACTATATTAGTTGATTCATTTACTGATTAAGACTGTAATCCAGTGCATGCTCAGTAACCATGAGTAGATTAGATACAAATCCAACTGGTCTTGTATTTTTGTCTGAATGTGTTTCTTAGTTGTAACCTCTTGAAAAGTGATGTTTTTTTTAAAAAATGTGGGAAATGCTGTAAAGAATAGCCTGAAGATGCTATATGACTGCTAACTATTGCCATATAGTTTGCATTTTTGAACTTACTTCAAGATTACTAGATGCCAATATAAAGTCAACGTTTTGTGTAAAACTAGGGCACTAAGGTGTTTTTTTTAAAAAAAAGATGCTGTGCACTTTGCTATCTTTGTGTGTCCTTTAAATTATTTAGGCTGTGATCCTATGCTCAGTTACCTGGAAGTAAACTCAGTACAGTCAACTCAATTGAGCTTACTTTTGAGTAGGATTATGCTACGCTGTCTAGTCATAATAACTACAAAGTTAACCTGAATGAATCTGAACTTCACATTGACTATCCATTTAATTTGCTAGTATATTAAATGTCTGAGTTGTGGATTGTGGTGTAGTGCTCTCAGCCCAGCCTACCTGTTGTTTTGAGGATAAAGTGGAGAGGATTAGGAAAAATGGCAGGATATAAATGGAATAAATAAATAAAAATGTAAACTCTGTAATCTTGTAACTTGTAGTCAGATGTGTTGATAGCGTTATAGTAACAGGGTTTGTAGAAACTCACCACTGAGGCCATACTGTGGATGCTTATCACCAGTTATCCCAATAGTGTACACATAAAAATGAGCAAAAGGCTATGCCGGGAGCAAGACCTTGAATAGAAATTGACTTGTGAAGATCTAGTTTATATTACATCTCAAGAGTTACAATGTTCTAAAGAGAGCTGACCTTTCTTGCTTAATATTAAATCACACTGAATAGGTCGGAGAAAAGATTGCTACAGTGACCCATTAAACTCAGTGAGGCTTGCTTCTGGTTAGGGCACAATCCTATGCATGCTGGCTGTGGAATGCTGGGAGTTGTAGGACTTTTTTTCTGGCTAGAGGATTGCACTTTTTGCCTCCCTTCCTAATCTTTCTTTACCGCATATTTCCCATTTTCTGTTTAGTCTAGCATTGGTGTACCCCCTCCTAACCACAGTGCACTTTAGCTTTTTTTTTCTAATCCAGGATCTGTTTTCTTTAGAAAAATGTGAGGTGTAGAATTAGACATGTGACCAAGGCCACGCCCCCTTGGGGGCAGTCATGTCAAGATGGGCCTGCCTTGGCGGTTGAGTATGTTGGGGTGGGCACACCTCCTTGAGGGCCAGCCAGGTTGTCCTCCTTTTTGGTTTCCAAAATATGGTCAGCCTACACACACCTTTTTTAATCACTCCTCAATCCAACCACCACACATAGTTGGAAAATTATTATTTTTCTTTTTAAAAGCAAAAAAACCCTGCAGCTTTAGAGGTGTGTGTGTGTGCTCATGCATTTTGAATCAAAAACCCTCTTGGGGTTTAAATAAAGTACATCTGATGGGTGCTTGAGTGAAGGGAGGAGGAGTCTTGGCAAGAGCAGTGTGGTGTTGCCAGTGATGGGAAGAAATGTGTGAAGGGAAAGTGTTTCACAATTGCATACCTTCAGTTCCCTCAATCTTCTCCCCTAAAAGTCTGATGGACTGATTGGATATTATTTTCGCTCTGCCTTTTTCTACCGAGGAAGTGGTGCTCAAGGTGGATTTGTTGTTGGCGTTGTGTTTTTACATTTGTTTCCTCTTCTGTTTTTAATGTGTTCTCATTTATGTGTGGGGAAGCTTAACATTGGTCTCCTGATCTCAAATAAAAGATTCCTTTAAAATCGACTCTGTGGATATCCATAAGTACTATGTACATTGATGGGGGGAGATGCCACTTATCGTTTGACCTCACAAGGCAAAATTAGGGTGACCCTATGGAAAGGAGGACATGGGGGCTCCTGTATCTTTCACAGTTGCATAGAAAAGGGAATTTCAGCAGGTGTCATTTGTAAGCATGCAGCACCTGGTAAAAGTCCCTCATCACAACAGTTATAGCTGCAGTAGCCCTGCCCTCTTTTGCATCTGGTCACACTAGGCAGGGCTCCTGCAGCTTTAACTGTTGTGATGAAGAGGGAATTCACCATTTGCCAAAATGTCCCGAGCCAGTACTGAGAACACCCACAATACACATACTTTCTATTCCTGGAAAGAATATGATTATTCAGGGAGGGACATGGAGCAAATAGGGGTGGCGTGTCCATTAAACCAATTACATCAGCAAGAGTCATGGGAAAGTACCAGTCTCTCCTTTCATCTCACTACTGCAGACTAAAATTAGGTACTGATCAAGCTGATGACATCCAGAAACGCCAGAGTTTGGGGCCAGTCATTGATAGGTTAATAATAGTTCCACATCTTGAAAACATAAGGACTTTTAAGTGTCTGCCTCAAATGGAGAGTTGTGATTTGACCTCCCCCAGTAAAACAAATCTCCAAGATCATATGGGAGCAATGTGGAGAGAATTAAAACTAGGTCAATCTGAAGGAAATGTTCTAACACCTTTATAGGTTACCACCTGTCTGATGGATGAGGTGCAGGGAGGGAGAATATGTAGGGATTATTTGCATGTGTTAATGGGTACAAATATGTAAATGTTCCACTGTCGAAGGTTACATCATTTTCCAGGTTAACTTGAATGGAAGAGTTGATATTGGGCTCCATCACACCTACCTTTTTCCCCTGGTTTGCTTCTGGGGGTTCCCGCTTCATTATCTTAGTGAGTGGAACACTGGGAATTTTCACATCTGTGCGTTGTTGTGCTTATGTATCTTTTCACTTATGTCACTACAATGCCGGGGAAATCTCCCGCCCCGACCCCAAATACAAATGACTAGAATTGGACTAAAGGCACACATGCCTTAAATCAGGAAGGGAGACCCCTCCATCCCCCCCCCCCACCCACAGAGCTTTCATGGATGCTTCCATAGGGCACAAGGGTTGGCCTGTGAGAGATTTGGATGGTGGGAGATACAATTGGTGCTGGGAGGAGGAATTGTTTCTCCCATCACTGGCTCAACACATTTGTACATTGCTCCATGGGGATGGGGCATGGTGCCCCAGAAACTCACCCGTGCGCTGCCTTCCCTATTGGGGAGGATGCTGCATAGGCAAAGAAGACTGGCAAAGCCAGTGGCTAGAGCAAGCCTCCAGCCACTGACTCAGACAGGGCAGCTTCGCTTGTGGAGTGCTTTCCTCTCACTGGGGAGGACACCATGAAGGTGAAGCATCTCCCAGCTGAGCTGGCAGCTGGAGGCTAGTTCCTTCCCCAGTGGGGGAAGCTGGAACACAGGGAAGAAGGGCTCCATTGGTGTGCCAGATAGATGACCCACCCAGTGCATTGGCCAGGAACTTAATGACATCGGGATGTGCGTCTGATGTTTTACTGTTTAATGCCATTTATTTATGATGTAAGTATTTGAATGTTTTAATGATTATTGCTATTTAGGATGTAAGTGCTGTTTGGACTTTGAATACAAAGTTGGTAAGTGGTTAATTCTGTTGGGAGGGGGAGCAGGTGAATGCTGATTGGCTGGTGCTTCAAAGGTTTTGCGTGGCTGTGAGCAGTGAGAGGGAGGAGTTAGAGAACCAGTTGTGAGTTGTGTGTGAAGAGGGTAAGAAGGAGTCTGGGTTTGTCTGCAAAAGGATTTAGAGCAAGAGTAGGATCAATGTGTTTTACTATTTTGGGAACAGAGTGAATGGGAAGAGATAGTGCAATCTAGCGGGTAGAGTAGGCAGGGTTACATAGGAAACTGTATTGAAACAAACAAGTATTGCGACAAATTAAACTGCAAGCTTTATAAACTGTATGGACTTACTTATTGTGAAATAAAAGTTATATTGTTTCACAAACTGGATTGGATTCTTGAAGTACCTGAGGTACAGTGCTGTATGGTGGCAGCGGTGAAGGAAAAGGGTGCTGGGCTGGTTGCTGTGAGGCCAAAAAGGGCCAGTGAGTCACAGAGTTCGTGAGCAGCATTCTGATGACTGACCCATAGTTGGGATCCTTTGATTATAGAGAGGAATAAAAGGAGAACCAAAGGGGATGATGTCACAGTGTGGCCCCACCCCCTTGTGTCATTCAGCATGCTGAGTGCTGGTGGACCCCTCCCCCTATTTATTTCACCACCCCTGTCTTAATTTTTACTTCTTTTTTGTATCTTCCCTCACTTTGTTCCCAGATGGAATCAAAACCAGACATGGCAGCAACTACCATCTGGAAAGCTCTAAGACCATTTTCACACATTGCATTAAAAAAGCACTGTTGAATACAACTTGCACTTCTTTTCCTGCCTGTGAATGTTATTACTGTTGGAAACAAATGCAGTGTATATTCTAGTCAGTGTAGGGTTGTTAGGGTGACCATATGAAAAGGAGGACAGGGCTCCTGTATCTTTAACAGTTATGTAGAAAAGGGAATTTCAGCAAGAGTCATTTGTATGCATGATGACAATGCATTTAGTTGAAGCTGCAGGAGCAGGGCTCTTGCAACTTTAACTGTTGTGATGAAGAGGGAATTTCACCAGGTGCTGCATGCATACAAATGACACCTGCTGAACTGTTTCTACACAACTGTTAAAGATACAAGAGCCCTGTCCTCCTTTCCATTTGGTCACCTTAAGGGTTGTCATTTATATTATGGGGCAATGTTAGCCAACCTTTTGCAGATATGTGGCAGAGGTGTATGATCTGGCCATGAAGACACCTGCCTCATTTGGATTATTCTCCATGGGGCCCCTTGTTCAGCTGAGAGGTCCAGCAGAACCAACAGGGACACAGGGGAGCTGGCTTCCCTGCCTCTTCCGGAAGTCTCATCCCAGAAGTCTCGCAAGACTTGAGACTTCCAGGAGAGGCAGGGTGCGCCAAAGAGAAAAACCCTGGCTGGCTAGCCAGGCAGGCCAAGGCGGTGTGGGAAGTAAGTACACAGGGTGGGTGGGGCGGCAGCAGGGGCAGTGGCCTGAGAGAGTGGGCAGGCAGGTGGCAGCAGAACTGGTGCACATGCACATCAGGCAGCAACCTGCCTTGGGCCGGGCCTGGGCAGCTACGAGGCGAGCAGTGTGTGTGGGGGTGCAGGACAGTGGTGGTGGCCCCGGGAAATTAGGGTGTGCCCAGGCACACTTGGCATACCCCGTGCACACGCCTATGACAGAGAGTTCTTATTTTTTAGAGTGGCAATGAAGACTAACAAATTCATTCTGGCATAGGCTTTTGTGAACTATAGCCCACTTCATCAGACGCAGTACACGTGGTGGGGGGGGGGGGGAAGAAGAATTGTAAATAGTTAGGTCAAAAGGCAATTACATACAGAAAATGACAATCACATTATTTATCAGTGGCCTTTCACAGTGAAGTTGTTGCTGATAATACAAATGTTCTCTCACTAGCTAAGCCAATTAACACACATAATGCAATATGCTTTATCATGATTCAAGCCTCTGGTGATAGAATTAAATAGTCCACAAAAGCTTTTGCCAGAATAAATTTGCTAGTCTTTATGGTGGTACAAGGTTCTGTTGTTTTTGCTGCAACAGACTCATATGTCTCCTTTCTGGAAATTGCCACGGTCTAATATCTAGACAGCCACCACCAACCCAGCCATGCTTTACTGTGGGGTTGCTTCAAGTCCAAAGAACCATGGGGAAGAGAGCAGTTCATCTCTGGAGGGGAAGGCAGGCAGGTCCAACCTTATAGTTTAGGGCTTAAGCTGTTGGCATTGCCCATTGTCCAGACATACAAATTCTTGCTGACTAAACTACTTGTGCCATCCGTTCCATAGCATAAGCTCATTTATGCCTTCTACATGAATTATGCTATGTTATTTAAGGAATCCAAATGTAACACCTTTATTAGGTAACATGCTTCTGTTAATCTTGAATTCTGTAAACCTCTTGTCTAAGGTTCCAGGCTTGATCCTGGGCACCTAAGGGTTTCCAGAAGTACAACTGGTAAAGGCTTCCACCTAAGGAGCTGCTTTAACATGACATTTTATAAACATGTGCATTGGCAAAATATGTATCACACATTCTGTGCATGCTCAGAGGCATTTTAATCTTTGTTATCTCTTCATACATGAGAGGGCCTGTGCAGGTCTTGACAAGTCCCATGACAAAGCACTGCTTGAGAGCTTGGATCACCCAGAGCTGGATGGACCTACTGGTCTGCTGTGCCTCAGATGCACCAGCTTTCCTCATTAGAACTCAATAGCACGTTAACTGATGAATTATCTAATTAATACCATGATGACAGATTGAAAATCAGTTTTTAGCAGACATTATCTGTAAGCATCTGCTCAGTGACAATTGCAAAATTACAGATGGTGTCCAAAAGTCCCTTGATTCAGAAAATGTGTTCAGATATGTGTTTTGTCAAACAATGAATTACACTGTAGTTCACTGCATTTGAGTTGAACTAAGAAACCCCTACTGTCAAACAGTGGTTTGCCTGTCCCTGTGCATATTTGCTCATCTATAGCTACTTGCCTGGCATTAAGGCTGAGTTTTTCAAAAGTGATTGAAATTAAAAATGAAAATGTAATCAGAAAAATGTTTTGATATTATTATCAGGCAGAGATAGTGCAAGATATTTTGATGTCTGATATAAGGCAAGAAATCCAAATTGCTTCCCAATCTATTAATTTACATGGGACACAACCCATTAGTGCACTCTCTTGCATGATCCCCATTGAAATGAACAGGAGCTGTAAAACAGCACAATAGGTGATGCTTGCACAGGAGAATGATCCAGTGAATTCTGGCCCATCAGCATTCCATGTTACCACCTTTAAGGATATCCCAAATCTGCCACTGGAGGCAGGGTTCCCTCTGCTATATGGCAATTTTGTAGCTCACTCGTGAGAAAGGAATTTGCCTTGGACGGGCCCAAAAAACAAACAACTGTTTTCCAGTCAGCCTGTGCTTGAGGAGGCAGAGCAGGAGGGTGTGTACGTGCAAAGCATCACTCAGAGGGATGCTGCCAATTGGAATTTGTCATGCCGAAGAATTTCCACCGGGTCCCTTGCTTCCTCTGCAAAGAGCCACATGTACAACTTTCTCTTTCCTCTGCCTATATTGCCTCTCATTTTTCTTACAAACATAAAGCATTTATGCTGGCAGCTCTTTTCTGTGTGTGCATATATTTCTCCTCCAAGGCTGCCATATGCCTCCTCTGCATGGGCTTTTGCTCTCCCTATGATCTCTCCCAGATCTCCTACCCTTCCTGGAATTGTGTGGCTGTATCACATGATCCTGTCGGTATTTTCAAAACGACTGTGTGAAGGTCAGAACGCTGATGCACTGGAATGGGCCAAAGATGCACAGTTTGTGTTGGCAGAGAGGCTGACCTGCGTTTTTCATCACAGTCACATTTCTCTCTGCAATTTCATACAGCTCTTTGTGATTGTCTTTCAATCTCTGGAACCCACATGCCATTACAATTCTCTTTGTGGCATAGATCTGTATTATTTGTGTGAACATCTGTTTCTAGGTGAGGATTACAATCCCTCATGTCCAAGAAGACTGGATGGTGCAGATGTTTGTATGGCTCAGTTCGGACGACATATTAAGCAACGGAGGGGTTAATAGCGTACTGACCAGGAGTAAAGAAGGTGGAGCTCTCCACATGACATGCTCGGCACTGGCAAATGCACAGGCTGCAAATAACGTACGTGGCCGTGATGGACAGTCCGCCCGCCATTTTGCCCGCCCAGCAACCTCCGTGACTCCTCCCAGAGGTATCCCAGCACACACTGCGGTTCGAAAGCGATGGGCGCCGCCATTGAAACTGCAGGAGCCTCTCAAACACCATTGGACGCTCACTGGCAATGGCCGGTACACACTAGCCCCGGCCAGAGAAGCACACAGGAGGAGATGCCGACACAGCGCCCGCCCCCCGCCACCACCACAGCGTCCCAACCGCACGCCAGGCAGCCCATCCCAGGGTTCGAGCCATGCTCACCCTAAACGGGAGTAGGGACAGCCATGAAGGCAAACCATGTCCCCAACCCCCTCCCCCTTGCGGGCAAACCCCCCCCCCCCACAGGAATGAAGGCAAGAGAGAGGAAAGTGGAAAAACTTTATTCAGCGGGGAGTATAAAATTGGTTACATGGGCACAAGGCCACTGCGAAGCAAGGACAGAGTCAATGGGAAGGCCAGGCACCCCCGGGATGAGAGAAGGTGACCGGGAAGGCACAGCGGTGAAGTGGGCACAGCAGGGCGGGCATCTCCAAGCAGCAAGCACCAGAAAGGGATGAAGGGAAGGTGGAGGGGGCACCATGCCAGGAAGCGACCGTAGTCCACAGAATGGGACCCACAGCCCCAGGTCACATGGGGTGGGGGTAGTGCTGCCAGATCCAGTCACCAATGCTCTTGCGCACCCGGGAAGCCTCCAAACAGGCGCACCACTCCCCAACGGGATTCACAGGACTGGGCAATGGCACAACGTCACGCCCGTCAACAACTATGGCATCCGCGTCCTCGCCCGCCTGGGGGAAGTCGGGGTGCTCGGCCAGTAACACGTCCCCACGGGACTTGCAGATGTTGTGCAGGATGCAGCAGCTCACCATGACGTCCGGGATGATGTCGGCCTGCAAGTCCAGCAAACTAAACAGGGAGCGCCAACGCTCCTTCAGACGCCCAAAGGCACGCTCCACAGGCAGCCGAGCATGGCAGTGGTAGTAGTTGTATTTACGCTGCATGGCTGTGCTGGGGTAGTGGTACGGGGCCATCAGCCACGGCTGCAGGGCGAACGCCTGTTCGGCCAGGAGCAACGAACCCACCGCACACCCGCACACGGTAGGGTGACCAGATTTTTAAAATAAAAATCCCGGTCCCCCCCCCGCCCCCCCAAAACAACTCCCCCACCAAGCCACCCCCCCCCCAAAAAACCAGCCTGGACCTACCGCCGGGTTCCTCCTTCGCCCGCGCAGCCGTGCGGGGTCCTCCTTCGCCGCCCGCGCCGGGTTCCTCCTTCGCCCGTGCCGGGTCCTCCATCGCCGCCCACGTGGAAGAGGCGGGAGAGGGCCAGATCCGGAAATGACGCCACTTCTGGATCCGGCCCTCTCCCGCCTCTTCCGCGCGGCCTCTGGCCTTACGAGCCCGGCAGCGGCGGAGGAGCCCGGGAAGCGGCCGCCCCAGCAGGTAAGTGCCCCCCTTCGTGCTTACCAGCTGGGGCGGCCGCTTCCCGGGCTCATCCACCGCCTTCGCCGCCGCTCCTTGCTTGCTGCCACCGCCGCATGAGCCCCCGCCACCCCGGTTTGCCCCCCCGCCCCCCGGTTGGGCCGGTTTGCCCCTGGATTCCCGGTTAGGACCGGGAAATCCCGAGCCACCTGGTCAGCCTAGCACACGGAAGCGGGGCCAGACTTCAGGAAGCGGCCCGACGACAGCTTGGCAGCCAAGCGGGAGTTCCAGAAGATGGCCGTGTCATGGCTCTGCCCGGACATGCCTGCATACACATCCAGGAATTGACCCTTGGCATTCACCACCACCTGGAGAACCATGCTGTAGAAATGCTTGTGGTTGTAGTACTCCTCGCCATGGGAGGGGGGGCCAGGATGTGCACGTGGGTCGAGTCCAGCACACACACCGCCCACGGGAAGCCCAGGGCACGGAAGTCACGCATGTTCTCCTTCTCGTCCCCCATTTGGATGACGTCGGACAGGTACAGCTTGTTTAGCATGCTCACCATCTCCCGGAAGATCTTGCAGGCGGTGGACATGCTCACCCTGAAGATCATCGACAGCGGCAAGTACCCCACATTGAACGGCAGCTTGTACAGCGTCAGGCCCAGATGGTGAGAGACCGGGATGCACAGGCGCATGATGGTACACTCCCTCTGCAGGACAGGGGTCATCTCGGCCACCAGCACCTCAAACGTCATGCGGGACATGTGGAAGGCCGTGGGGCTGTTGGTGCTGGAGGAGGCTGTTTCGGGGGAGGCGCTCCTGTCCTGTCCTGGGCAGCATGGATGGCGGTCGCGGCAGTAGTGATGGGCTTTGGGATCCCACTGGGCCAGTCCTCGCCTTCGCCGCACCCGGCCATGGTTCCGGTGCTGCCCGCGCCGCCTGCTTGCCTGTGGGTGGCGGTCATGGGGCGTCCCTCCGTGGCTGCGGCTGTGATTGCTGGGTCGCGGTGTCCTCCTCACGGCGGAGCCCTTGGGCCTGCCAGGCTCATTGTCGTGTGCGAGGCGGCTCGACGGTGGCGCAGGGCACGACGTCGTGGCGCTCCACCAACAGGCATGACAGTTCGTCGTAGAAGGGCATGGTGCGTGGCTGGACGCCGGTTCTTTTATTGTGCGTGACGATCTCCTTGAACTTCCTCTTGAGTCCATGGAGCTTGTCCTTGCATTGCTTGGAGCTGCGGGTGTGTCCCCATTCCCCCATCTGCGTGGATAGCCATGGGTAGAGCTGGTCATGCCTGGCTGTGGCCATGATCCTCCTGGCTTCCGGGCTGCCCCACAGTTCGATGAAGTTCCCGATCTCTGCCTCGGACCAGTGCTGCGCTCTGCGTCTTTTGGGGGGGTCTTGGCTACTTCCCTCCCCTGGGGTTTGGGAGCCGGTGTCTTCGGGCTGGCGGCCCCACCTCCCCTCTCCGTTTGGGTCCATGGTGCCGGTGGGGGTGCGTTATGGTGGTGCTGGCTGTCCCTGTCCTGGCCTGCTGTTCCCCGTCCCGTGTGCTTGTTGGATGGTGGGTGCCGGTGGGCCGATGTGCTTGCTGGGAATGTGTCCTGTGTGGAGGTGTTATTGTTGTTGCTGGCCGGGGGCGCTTCGTGTCCTTGGGATTGTTGTGCATACTTTCGGCTGTTTGCCACAGCATTCGCAGGTGTCTGATCGGCGACCGCGGGCACCCTTTGCCTTGGCATTCTGCACGTCTTGGGGATGTGCATGGCCAATGCTCCTTGTCTGGCTGTGTAGGGTGGTTGAGGGGAGGGTGCTCAGCGATCGCTGCTTCCCCGGCCCACCTGCTTCCCCGGCCCCCCGGCCTCACCGGGTGAGGCGAGGGGTGAGATGGCTGGGCCGTGGAGGTGGGGGTCACCTGGGTTGCTGTGCTCCCTGGTGGGTGGGTGGGTGCCCCTTGTGGTGGGTGGGGGGTGCCCCTGGGTGCCCCTAGGGGTGTTGTGTGTCCCATTGCCTCCCCATTCCTTTGCCCTGGTTCCCTTCTTGCATCCTCCCTCTCCCGTTTGGGTGGCTGACAGAACGCACGGGGTGAGTGCTTGCAGGATCCGGCCCCTTGTTGTGCTCTGGGCCGGCTGCCAGGAGTGGGCGGGCGAGTGTCATTGGTTGCTATGGCGGCGTGGCTGGCGAGCTGTTGGGGGTGTGGCTGAGTAGCCGCCTGCGTTTGGATGCTCTTGCCGCTTCCCTCTCTGGTCTTCCGTGATAACATACTCAACGCAGAGGATTAATGTACGCACCCTCCAAACGACATTTTAGTCAATTGACTATGCTCTAAACAACATGCAAGTGCGTTGTTTCGCTCCGTTGTTTAATTCTCCCAATTAGCGTACTGTTGGTTGTGTGTGCATTGTGTGTTACTCCCCAAATGACACAATAAGCAATGCAACTGATGGTTGTTTCCCTAACCCTCCATTGCTTAACGTGTCGTCCGAACTGAGCCTATGACTGTGCTGCTGCTGCTGCTGCTGCTACTACTGTTTCTATCTATCATATTATTACTGTGTTTATTTATATTTTTATAACAGAAAACATCAGCAGATTTGCCAGGCAATGGGGGATGCGGCACCACAATATACTCCACCCAAATGTTCCCACCCCTTTCTCCGCCACCACCTCTTCCAACATCCCAGCTCAACTCATTTCCTGTGGCCGCTGTTGAGAAAGCCTCCTCGCTTGTTGCCGCAGGTAGCTCAAGCAGTGGCAAGCTCCTGCCAGCCACAAAAGCTGTCAACCTCGTGCTTTGTTCTCTCTTCCCCATCCCAGTCGGAGGATGCTATGCTCTGCGCAAGTTGATGCAGAACAAGAAAAGGGAGGCATGGGGAGCGCAATGCAGCACTCTCCAGTCTCCGACATTTCCACCACTCGGTAACATGAGGAATCTTAGATGGCTGGGAAACTGCCTTTTACCCCTGTACGTAGTTATGAAGGAAGGGCCTTATAGTGTAGAGATCCCAGAGAGGAAGTAGAATGCATTGCTGTGTACTCTGCACAAGACAGCCCTCTGCTTCTAGCCAAAGAGTCTGGCTTGTCCACTGCCAGGGATAGGAGGGGGAAAGTTTAGCCCCTTGGCTTTCTTTTCTACAGGCCAGTTAAGTTTAGGAAAACATGATGGGGAAACTAAAGAGCGACAACTTTTTTTTAAAAAAAGAGTTCTGTTTCTTTTCCAGCAACATCTGATGGAAGGTTAAGACTGTCCAACCAAAATGCCAGCCAGTGGAAAGAAATACTGTTTTGAGGAAGGTCAGAACTCACTACCCCTGACTAGTGGCATCACCTCATTCATGTGACAGCATTATGTGCGGTATCAGGTTGAAAGCCAACGTGGGGACTGGCTCCGTAGACTCGAGGCAAAGACATGAGAGTTCCGCAGTTGTGCTTCAGGGAACACTAGAGTGCCACTTTGGACATGGCTGGGGGCATAGTTTGACCCAGACTTTGGCCTCCACCAATCTAGACATTCGGGTGCTCAGAAAATGTACCTTCACAACAGCAGCAAGGAACATGTAACACACACACAAACAGGTCCTATAAAAGAAGGCATAATAAAAGATAGAGGCAGGCAGGCAAACCAGCATGAACCGGCATGATAGCGCCAGTGGAGCCTTTTGTGTGTTCTCCCCCCCCCCTTCCCTTCCCTTCCCCTTTCCCTTGGCTACTTTGTCCTTTCTTCACAACCCATTTGCCATGTTATTCTCCCACAATTCCTTTCTTCCATCGCCCACCCACCCCATCAGTCCCTCCTCCTTCCCATCATTGTCAGAGCTTCTCTAGCCCTAACTTTACCTATCCAGTTGACGGGGCAATTTGTAACACCTTGCAAAGAGACAAAGAGACAAAGCAAGGTCAGAGGGTAGATAATGAGATGGATGCCAGCCCCTTTTAACTCTGACGAAAAAGAAATGAAAGCTTATAGGGGCATGCTTAGGAAGCCCTACTCTGCGTGTGATCTCTCCTGTCCCCAGTAATGTATTGATCGAGAGAGGGGGGAGGCAGGGAGAGAGACCGAGTGCTGTTGTTGACAACTGCAGCCTACAGGCATATCACTTGTCTGACAGCAGATAGCATCTATGAAGCAAGCCGAATAGGAAGTACAGCAAGTAAAGAAAACTACATTGAGTAACAGAAGCAAGTTGTGCTTGTGACATGTAGCATGTGAACCTTACAAGGGGGTCTGAATAGGATCACAGTAGGGTAACAATGACAGTACACAAAGTGTTCAATGCCAGGGATTCCAGCCCGCTCAACCTCTCTCCTCAGCATCCCTCAGCCTACAAATTCAACCCCTTCCCCCTTTCTGGCATCCCACCCCCACCCTGCTTTAGCTTGGCCAGACTTCATTAATCTTTCTTATCAATTTCTGTCCTCCATGCCCCTCGCATCTCTGGCATATTTGCCTGGGAGCCTCTTGCAAACCCATCTCAGTGCTCTAGCACTAAAGCAGGGATGTGGGGGGAAGCGTATTACAAAACCTGGTCAACGGATCTGGGAGAAGACGACACCCATCCTCCAACCTCACAGATTGTGCTACCTACGCTAGACCTCTGTTTTCTCCATCCCTCACTGCTACCAACGGGGCTTAGCTGAAATGAACAGTGAGGACTGTAGAAGTCCAACCCTCCTCTCCCTCCTCCAAAATGCTCCATAGACATTTGCAGAGTTTAGCAACATGTAGCCCTCAACGTCACTCAAGGAGGTTCCTGGCTGGAAATCTTAAAAAGTGTGCCACTTGCATGGTAAAGCTCTAGCCAACATGAATCAAATATATGGGAGATGCTGAGGAGAGATACTGGGAAGAGAAAAAGCCCTTACTCAATTTCAGGTATATTTGTCTGCCCCAGGATAGATCACTATTTATTTATAAAATCCTCAAGCCCTCCATCTCAAGAAGACAAATGAGCTAAGATTAATGCGGAGATGGAAACTGAAAATAAATTAAATGCAAACATACCCTTACCCTTATCAGTGATTGAATGAAAAGAAGCAAGGGAGGTTATTAGATGGAAAGGATTTTAGAAAGTATTATTCATAGCAAAAGAACCTACAAACAACAGAGGAAGTCTAAAGAAAAACAGAGGAAATGATGACTTGCTCAATGGTGTTTGCAGGAATCCCAAAAAAGGAAATGTTGAGTGACCACTGCAGCAAGTGGAGGAAATAGTGTGAGCTTCCCAGCCCACATAAACAAATATGAACTGGGTTCCAGAAGGGGTTCACACCAAAAGCATTGTAAGCACTTAATGATTTGGGGCACAGCCCCACACTGAACTTGTCATCACTTAGCACAATGTAACGACATTCCAGTTCCGGGTGACCACAGTCTAGGCCATATCTTGACGACCACGGGAGGAAATGCATTGCTCTTATTCTCCACTGTATGTTAAAATCGGCTTTGTTCCATCAATGTTAAACAGCGGAGCCAGCTGTCTTTAAAATCCAGTTTTTCAGTGTTGGGAAAACATACTTCCAGGAGGGTGGGTGGGAGTGGGTAAGAACCAACGTCACCAATAAGAGAGAGGCTTGTTGCCTGCCCCTCTCCAGGCTCACCCTACGACGGTGTATAAACGGGAATGGGAATGATGAACTCATCCCGCAGACCCCTATTTTTACAAACAGGAGATACGCAGCTGTGAAACAGCAAAGTAAAGAATAAAATTTCCCTTCATAAATGTGTAGTTTTTATAAACCGGAGAAGCACAGCTGTGCAAGAACAAAGTAAAACACAGAACCTCCCTCCAGAAAAGTGCAGTTTCGGATATGGACTGGTGTGAACTAATGTGCCACAGAAACAAAGTAAGGCAGCATCCAGAGCTAAATAATCATGGAATGGGCTAGGAAAAGGAATGAGGGGGGATGACGACAGTGAGTAATGACATAAAGGACACCTGCGTTCTTCAGAATTTTGCCCATGACTTCCCAAGTGTTGGCAATCTAAAAGGAGCAATTATTAGAATAAAAATATTTATATCCTGCCTTGTTACCTTTGAAAGGCCTCCAAGGGGACCACAAAAATGAGTCAAACATCAAAACAAGCCAAAAAATAATACAAGGGTTATCAACAAAATAAAATAAGTGAGGAGCCATTATTATTATTGTTATTATTATTATTATTATTATTATTATTATTATTTGTATCCCACCTTTTCCCCAATACTGGGACTCAAGGCGGCTTTACAGATTTGAATTATATACAATTTATCCTCCTATCAGGCTGTTCATGTTGTTGAACATTTAAAAATTGCAACTAGTCTGCCTGCAATTCACTGGAGCATGAGACTTCTCCAGGCAATTAAGTCCTTGGTTTGGCCAGGGGGGGTTGTTTGAAGGAGTATTTGAAGTATGCATTATCTAAATCCATTTCAATCGGGCTTCAGGCCTGGTTTTGGGACAGAAACTGCCTTGGTCACCCTGTGGGATGACCTTTGCCAGAAGAGGGACAGGGGGAGTGTGACCCTGTTGGTTCTCTTGGACCTCTCAGCTGCTTTCAATACCATTGACCATGGTATTCTTCTGGATAGGTTGTCTCGGCTGGGAGTTGAAGGTAGATGTGTTTTTCTTTTTTGTGTATTAATGTTATGTCTGGTCAATGGCAAAATATTGTCTTGTCTCAGAATTGTTCTGTCCCAGCAAGATAATATGTGAGTGCATAGTGTGGCTTGGCTTAACTTGTTTAAGTATGATCCCCGCCACAAGATTTCGCTTTGACGCCCGATTGCCTGATTATGTGCATTTATGGATAAGCGCATTTACTCCTAATACCTATTCACGAGAGGCGGTGAAGCGCATTATGGGCTGTATGAAACGTGCTTTAAAGTTGTTTACATGCAGAGAATCACATGTTTACATGGCCAGAAGGCACTTTAACTCCCGTGGTAAAATTTAAGTCGCTAATGTGCATAAGCGGAGTTAAAAAGCGCCTCAACCCCCAATTTGTGCTCCACTCTTGTAGGGGTAAAATCTGTAATGTGCCTTGAAAGACCTTTAAATCGCTCTTGTCTGGATCTCCTAGGCTCTGAAAACATCTTTCTGGAGAGCACCTGCTGCTTGTATGATCCACAAGGCCAGGTTCTGGTGTGAGCATAGTTGTCTGTGGCTTACACTTGCTAGAGTAAGGTGAACAGATGTGAAGAGGCTGCAATCCTATATTCATTTATCTGGGAGTAACCTTTATCGAAATCAACCGGACTTATTTCTGAGGTTTCTTTAGGCAGTTTTCTTTGGTTCCTGATTGGGTTTTCTGAGGCAGTGTTAATTCAGGAGCTATTTAGATAAAAGGAGGAAAAGATCCTTGTCTAGCATTGTGATAATAAGCACCCATTCTGGCCTTTCTTTGTATTGCTACTGACCATGGTCTTGTTTACATGGCTAATGAACCAGAGCTATAATGACACTTTTTTAGATTAGTTTCTCATTGATAAATCAGGAGTTGAAACAAGCTAAGAGGTGCTAGTGAGAAGTGACAACAACAACCCTTTAGTCCATTTTGTTTCATGGCTAATGCTTGCAGGGTAAAGTATTTTATACTCTTTCTTTAGTGTACTAGATTTTTCTGCACTTGTAAACTACTTCATTTGTTTAGTGGAAACAGTATGCTGAATCTGTAAGTATGGATATGAGAAAGGTGATGGGGAAAGTGTAAATGTTAGGAAAGTTGAGACTATGGTCATCCAGTGAAGGGTTTGCAGTCAGAAAATATATTTGAGGGAAGGTGAGACTGTATCACACAGAGTATAGCAAAAGCTTCAAAGTTCAGCAAAAGCTACAACAGTAGGAGTGAGTAAAGTTAATTTCAGATGCACTGAATGTCTCACTTGTTCTTTATTTCAGTGATTTTAACATTAAGATGTTGTGTAGAACAGTTTTTTCTTGTGTGCTGTAAAATCAGACATGTGACCAAGGCTATGTTCAGGTGGGCACACCCCCAGGTGGCCAGAAATGTTGGTGAGCATGCCACCTTGGGGGACAGTTATGTTGGAGAAAGGAAGGTCAGGCTACAAAAGAAGAGTACAGACAGGTAGCACAGAAGTGCCAAAATGGTGTCAGAAAGGCTAAAGCTGAGAATGAGCTGAGGCTAGCGAGGAATGCTAGAAGCAACAAAAAAGACAGAGGAAATAAATGGTGGTTCAGCTACTCAAAAAAACCGACAGATTGATAACAGATGACAAAGAAAAGGCTGAAGTCCTCAATTCCTACATCGGCTCAGTCTCCTCCCAAAAGCGGGTCTATGACCCACCCACCCACTGGCAAAAATGAAGCTGAAGGAGCACGATTGCAGCTTGAGATTGATAAACAAATGGTCAAGGGACACCTAATTTCTTTGAATGAGTTCAAATCTTCAGGGCTCAATGAAGTGCATCCTAGAGAAATAAAGGAGATGGCAGAAGAACTCTCAGAACCACTGTCTATTATCTTTGCAAAATTATGGAAGACGGGTGAAGTGCCCGACGACTGGAGGAGGGCTAATGTTGTCCCTATCTTCAAAAGGGGCAAAAAGGAGGAACCTGGGAACTACAGACCAGTCAGTCTGACATCCATCCCTGGGAAATTTTTGGAGCAGTCTGCTCCTTGAAAACAATGCAGTAATTACTAGAAGCCAGCATGGATTCGTCAAGAACAAATCCTGTCAGACTAATCTGATCCCATTCTTTGATCGGGTAACCACCCTTGTGGATTGTGGGAATGTTGTGGACATAATATATCTTGACTTCAGCAAAGCTTTTGACAAAGTACCACATGACATTCTGATAAGCAAGCTAGCTAAAAGTGGGCTAGATGGAACAACTATTAGGCGGATCCAGGGTTGGCTACAGAATCAGACACAAAGAGCGCTTATCAATGGTACCTTCTCAAACTGGGGTGGGGGAGGTAATGAGCGGGGTACTGCAGGGCTCAGTCCTGGGCCCAGTGCTCTTCAACATTTTTATTAATTACTTGGATAAAGAGGTGCAGGGAATGCTTATCAAATTTGCAGATGACACAAAATTGGGTGGGATAGTTAATACTCTGGAAGACAGAAGCAAACTTCAAAGTGATCTTGATAGGCTGAAGTGCTGTACTGAAAACAACAGAATGAAATTTAATAGAGATAAATGCCAAGTTCTATGCCTAGGAAAAAGAAACCATATGCACAGTTTCAAGATGGGGGATACTTGGCTCAACAAGCGAGAAGGATCTTGGAATTCTTGTAGATCATAAGCTGAATAGGAGCCAACAGTGTGATGTGGCTGCAAAAAAAGCAAATGCTATTTTGGGCTGCATTCATAGAAGTATATTTTCCAATTCACGTGATGTACACGTTCCCCTCTATTCGGCACTGGTTAGGCCTGATCTTGAGTATTGTGTCCAGTTCTGGGGCAACACACTTCAAGAAGGATGCAGACAAGCTGGAAGGGGTTCAGAGGAGGGCAACAAGGATGATCAGGGGTCTGGAAACAAAGGGCTATGAGGAGAGACTGAAAGAACTGGGCATGTTTAGCCTTGAGAAGAGAAGACTGAGGGGAGACATGAAAGCACTCTTTGAATACTTGAAAGGTTGTCATACAGAGGAGTGCCAGGATCTCGATCATCCCAGAGTGCAGGACACGGAATAATGGGCTCAAGTTACAGGAATCCAGATTCTGGCTAGACATCAGGAAAAACTTCCTGACTGTTAGAGCAGTTCGACAATGGAACCAAGAGGCAGTTGGGCAGCCATCTGTCAGGGATGCTTTAAGGTGGACTCCTGCATTGAGCAGGGGGTTGGACTCAATGGCCTTATAGGCCCCTTCTAAATCTACTATTCTATGATTCTATCCTGCTTGCTGGCCTCAGTCTCATGGTCTTCTGGTTGGAAGACCTGTTATCCTATCCACTGAGAACAACATTGTTCAGAAACTTGAACTCTCAACCACTGTGCTACAATTTGCATAAGCACAAGTTCGAAAAGCCATATTCTGACCAGTGGCAGTGCACAATGCAACACAGAACTATCACAGGTTTTAGTTATATTATTATTATTATTATTGTTGTTGTTGTTGTTGTTATTTTGTAGCAGTGCCTATCTTTTGGTAAGCATTCTTTATTTTAGAATAGCCATTATTTTTAACTTTAAAAATAATAAAGAAAAGTTATAAATAAAAAAGGTATCCGGTTGACTCCTTACAGCTTAATGTTATTATTGTTTATATAGTGCTTATATTGTTTACAGTATTTGAAGTGTTTGGTACTCAAAGTAAAGCTGTGTTCTACTCATGTTGACCTAGTTCAAATGGCATCAAAATGGAAATGGAAAAAGAAACATACTTTAAAACTCATTGAAGATATTTTTTGTACCCAAACAGCCTGTAGTTTCTTGTAAGAAAGGTTACAGACACTTGCTTTTTTCCACCCTAGGTCACTGCAGACAGTACATTAAAATAAAAGAAAAAGAAAAGCCACTGAGCTCAGCTTGGCGCCCCGTCAGCTCGCCTACCCCGAGGGCTGGCTCTGTTTGGACAACATGGCAGGGTTGTTGTAAATTATGGAAAGCTTGACCAGCAATATTCAGTTCAACTACTGTACACAGCTGTCATAAGTCCCTCCCTTCCAGCAATGACCAATCTGAATACAATACAGTGCATTTGCTTTGGAATTTGCATTAGCGAATTCCATTTGCATGTCTGTCGTCAGTTCCTCAGTGATTCGCAGGAGGCCTTTTATCTGTGTCAAGGTTAAAGCATAGATTTTGATGTCATCCATGTACAGGAGGTGGTTGATTCTGTGCCTTGCTTGTTTTTGGTGTTTTATGTCAATGCCATATGTGGTGTTGTTAAGGGCGTTAGATAGTGGATGATGATGATGATGATTTGCAGTTCCTCCTGCCCATTCCCTTCATGGCCCTATTGTCCATTGCTTCCTGTGTGGCACATCTGGAAATTGTGCTCACTACAGCAGGTGAGGGGGGGGGCTTTTTTTACATGAGGCTTTTAACCCACCACTTTACCGAGGCTTCTGCTTGTGGAGTCATTCCTCCCACCCCCATGTTTTTTCTTTCTCTGTCTTTCTGTATATTTCATTTCAAAACCACTAGGTGCTGTGGTATAGTGGAATTGCACAAATGCACCAGGGTTTCATGCTGCCATTCACAGAAACACCAGACTTTTCTTGTTAGGAAAAAAAAGTGATACTGATGGCAAAGAACAGGAGAGGTCCTGGAGAATACGCATTTGCAAACAACCAGGAGTGAAGAATCATGAATAAATGCCTTATGTGAACTGCCCAGAGAGCCTCAGCTATTGGGCAGTATAAAAATGTAATAATAAATAAATAATGTAAAAAGTCTCAGGAAAACTAACTGGAAGACATGTGTGGGAGGAGCTTCAGCAGGTGCTTCTTTCTATTTATCTGGAGATTTAAAGCATATTGTCGTATTCATCAGGTTTTGGCATTTGATATTTTGCTAAATTTGTATCAGTTGAATGTTGTCAGAGAGGACTGATGACATGCAGTCAGGGCTGACCCTACCATTAGGCAAAGTGGAGGAATTGCCTCAGGCAGCAGATTTGGCTGTCATGAAGGGAAAGCAAATTGTTAGTTAATTTATTGTTATATTTTTATTGCTGGGGATGGGGAGAGGGGCCTGTGGGATTTTATGCTTCATGTTCCAAAATAACTTGGCTGGCTTTGGGTACTATGCAGGTCAGAAAGAAGAGAAACATGTTCTCAGGATACAAAATGATTATTTTCAGGAAGCCTTCATCAGGGGACTGTAACATTAATAATAAAATAAATTACAAGGAGGCAAAACAACATTAAAACACATTTCTGCTAATAGGTTAATTAAGCACATTGCCACAGGGGCCTATGCATATAAAAGGTGCATACACTATACTAGAGTGACCATATACAAAAGAAGGCAGGGCCCCTGCACCTTTAACTGTTGTGATGAAGAGGGAATTTCACCAGGAACTAATTGCATACAAATGATAATGGCTGAAATTCCCTTTTCTCTACAACTGTTAAAGTTACATGAGCCCTGACCTGGATTTTATCTGGTCAGCCTATTTTATATTTGATGCCTGCCCACACAAGAGTTGCTAGCAGTTGTGTGAAATTTCTGAGGGAAAAGCTCACATTCAAAACATCAATTTGAATTTTAAATACGCCAGGCTGAACAATTGACGCTTGATGTTCAACGATGCAGTCAGCAAAGCAGCACTGGAATGCCTCTCCCCCCCCCCCATGTCTTTCTCCCCCCCTGCCCCACATCTTTCTCTCTCATGTACGCTCCCGTCTTCCCTGCTTCTATTCCTCAAGGGTGTTCTCTGCTGAAGGGTTGTCATAGAGACAGTGCTGTCATGGCAATTGGACTAACGGAGAGAGCTTGGGAACTTGGGAGATAGAGAGGATGTGCTCCTTTGAGACTATATTGCAGATTTCTAATATAATCAACTTGGCGTCCTCATCCCACAGCCTCAAATGTGGGTGGGGCCGGGGTGGGCTTTAACTGCAGACTCCTCCTGCACTCAAGTCACTTCACTTCAGGTAAGTGCCTTGCTCACATAAAGCTAATGCTACAGCAACACACATTCTGAAAGCCACCCTTGCCCATGAGGCGTATCAAAGTTTCAAGAATTCAGTTCAGCTGTCTGGCAGCAATCCTTTTATATTTTAAATATATTTTAATTGTTTTTATTTTTTTGAACCGCCCAGAGAGCTTTGGCTATGGGTGGTATAGAAACTGAATAAATAAATAAATAAATAAATAAATGAAATAAAGAGCATGTGCCCCAGATTAACTCCTGCAAACTGGCACATTTTTCAGGACTACACAAATATTTGTAGATATAACATAGATCTGAAAATAGTATTTTGGGAACTTTCTCCCTGTGAAAGAGGTTGTTTTTTCCTACCTCTTTCGCAGGGAAGGTTCCCCCTCCTCCCTGAGAATTCTCTCCTTGGGAAGGGGGGACAGGGTTTCCACATACCTTTTTTAAGTATAGCCAATTGCTGAGGGGCTTTCTTCCTATTTTAAGTTTATTTTTTAAAAAAGAACACCCCCTTTTCTCAGGCATTTGGAGGAGCCCAATAGTTCTTATTGAATGCCTGTTGGAGACCATGTGACCTCTCCCTCTCCAATAAGCATTCAGGAAGAACACCTGGGCTCCTGAAAATACCAGGGGGTGTTTAAAGAAAGAAGACCCCTCAACAACTGGCTACATTTTAAAAAGTATGTGGAAAACCTGTCCCCTTCCTCAAGGAGAAAATTCTCTGAAATTCTCACATCTCCCAGCCTCTTTCGCCCAAGTTTTTGTTTCCCCCCCAACCCCCACGAAATGCCAAAAATGGAATGGTTACAATTTTTGGCACAGCACTAGAAAATAGTAAATCCAACTTATTTGCATTTCTGTCCCTTCTATCCAAGGATTTTTCTAGGTTGTAACCTCAACATAAATCCCCATAGACATGGTCATTTCCTGAAAATATCTCATCTCAGATTCCATCTAACAGAAGCCCAATTCTGGCTCATCCTGACCGGCTCATTGTTGGGTTGTGCATGTAGTCACCATTTTGAATAAGCAACCCCTGATGAGGGCGATTTAAGGTTGCGCCACATCATGTGAAAGTGGCTGTTGTAGTTTATTTAAGGGGTGAAACTACCCTTCCCTAACCCTACTAGTTAACCCTCAAATAACCCACAATGATACGGCACAACCCCTGATTGCCCCAAAAGTGGGAGTTACATGGCATGTTAAATAACCCATATTAAATTACCCATGATGAGCTAACCATATCATATGAACCAGGTCAGAGGTGTATTGGGAGCTTGTCCAGTCAATGTCATGTGGTGTCTAGTTGGGTGATTCTGATGCCACAGATGCAGATAGGGTGGGGCTAGAGTAGCCTCCATGAGCTATTATTCCAACATAGATAGTTGGGGTGCTTTCAAATGAGGCTTTCATTGTGAAGTCAGCCACCTTCAAATGTGGAATTTTATGGGGGATCCAATACCATCTATTTGTAATCTCCCATGTTTTCTCATCATTTCTTCTTCCATTTTTCTTACCATTTTTCTTACTATATATATATATATATATATGTATGTGTGTGTGTGTGTGTGTGTGTGTGCGTGTGTTGAGGCCCTGTTCGCATGTAACGATAACCTGTAATTTTTATCAGCAATCCATGATTGGCGCCTTCATAGGTTGCTGAACATTATGTCCAGACCCCAAACCACGGAGTTGTTTAGGGGCTAAACAAGCCAATGCTTAACCCAACAACAAACCATGGGTTAACTATTTGGTAGTTAAAAATCCCCTGCTACCAAGCAATGCAATCCACACGTAAGGCAGGGCTGCCTACTCTGATTAGTAGCAGCTTTCCAAGTCTCAAGCAGAGGGGGCCTTTGCCATCCCGGCTACCTGAACGCCTTTTACCTGGAGACACCAGGGGTTGAGCCTGGGACCTTCAAAAAGCAAAGGTTGCTTTGGGAAACCTGTTTGTTGATTTGTAGGGATCACTTGAAGGCCATTTCCCTCTTAAGGCTCTCCTCCCCTCTGAGTGTGTTTACATAAACAACCTTTAGTGTATGTTATTAATACTATAATGAATGATAATTACTTTATAGTTCTTCTGGTATCCTTATTTCTCCTCATTGTTAGCGATCACCAGGCTGCCTCCACATGATCCAACTACCTCTTTCAGTGTTTCCACTTTGACTTTGTGATTACCTGAATGTCACAATATTGCTGCATCTTAGTAGCACTTTGGCAGCAGCATCGTTAACTAAACCATTAAGGTAATTTGAAGGCCTCCCAAGATTCTTATCTCATCTGTTTATTTAAACCTATTCAGAACGTATTATTGATAATTATTGTTTCTAGAGTTCTTTTGGCTCCTGAGGTGTTTTCACAGTCTCATTAATCCTCATCATAGCAATGGCAGAAGAGCTATCAGATTAAAGAACAGACTCTTTTAAAATAGTTATTCTCAAAGTCCTATAAACCCTAATGGATGCCCATTCTCCATATTTCATTATAAAATCTTGTGAAAGACCCAATAACATGGCTCCAATTCGCGCCTTATTTAGCTGGGAACTACATACCTAGGAGGCAGATCAGTTAAAACGCCACTTTACCAATGCTGAATAGAATAGAGACTAAATTTTTACCACCGTGTCTGTAATGTCATTACTTCTCTTCTTTGCACCAGCTCATGTTAGATTGGAACTTCAAACATTTTGGAGAATTTGATATGAGGAGCTGTGCCCTCAGCCTATTTCAAAGGCATTCCTCCCTCAAAAAGTTAAGAGTGTTATGTGACTCAAGTTACTGTCCATTTGTTTTCTTTACTAACCAGGCTATGCAGAACAGGCCTTTACTTTCTAAGAATGATTTAGGTAATTTGCAGGTGCTTTGTAAGTCCAGCCTTCTAATTTGAAGAGCTAGAGATCTTTATTTTGTGTTTATTTTAGATATTCCTAGAATTCTGGAAGTTGCTGGAGAACTTCAGTCATCTGTTGGGGACGCTCTAGCTCTGGATTTCCAACATTGAGCAGGGGCAGTGAGGCTGATGGAACTGATGTCAATGGGGTGGTGAATCCACTCCTTGTTTCAGTCAGAACTGGTTAGAACTCTAAAGGAACAATCTAAGTTCCTTTGCATCTCGGCTAGCTCCTTTAGAATAGGGGGGTTGGGCCCCTCCAAGGCCCCCCTCCAACTTTACAATTCTATTGTTCTTTCTGTAGATCACTCTTACAATTCTTTCTCCAAAGCTTTGACAGGTGCAGTTTATATAATTGGCATAGTCAAGGGACAAAGTTTTCTCCTGAACTGAACTTCTTCAAGCTGCAGTTTGTGACTTGTGCTTGAATGCTCCCACTATACACACACACACACACACACACACACACACACACACACACCAAACCTCAGTGCCTGCATTTCATTTGTTTTGTGTATTTGTTATTGGGGTTTCTACACCACGAGTAAAACACATTCCCAGGGTGGTGATGAACTGCCCTTTCCCTTCTGACCATCTTTCTTGGCTGCTTCTAGAAGCTGTGGCTAGACTAGTCTTAGCCTTATGACCCTAATGAGGGAGGAGTCAGACCTTCTTTGGAGGGAACATCCTTCAGAAAGAAGAGAAGAGAAGGAGGTGATGGGAAGGGGCAGTGTTGTCATTTCTTACAATCTTCCTGAAAGACATCTGTGTTCACGACCAAACCAGCTGCTTCCTCAGAATAATATTGACTCCCAACAAAGTATATGGTGGCAATACTTTTATTGACATCATCTATGAAAGCATTAATAGTGTCAGTTTTAACTTAAATAGATGTGTGTATTTCTGGCTTATTTCAAATGATCTCTGTGGACTAAAAAGTAGTGGGGAATTTGGAAGAAACAGAAACAACCACCATCATGTCTTGCTCAAGAATGTCATTCCCGGTATCCCCTTTTCTACAAGGAAGCTCTGGAGAAATTGACAAAAGATATCCATGCATGTGCAAGAAGAGTACAGCACACATTTGTACCCATCAGAGACCTGGAAGAGATGTTGCACATATAAGCTACATTCTGAACTGTTGCTTTGTTAAAGAATAGCTCTTGTAATGCATGTTGGGTAAAAGGGGTTGTATAAATTCCGGGAGAAGAAGGCTATCAATGGCTACTAGTCCTGATGGCTATGTGCCACCTCCAGTATCAGAGGCAGTAAGCCTATATACACCAGTTGCTGGGGAACATGGGTGGGAAGGTGCTGTTGCATTCGTGTCCTGCTTGTGCATCCCTGGACCCTTGGTCTGATCCAGCATGGCTCTTCTTATGTTCTTACGTTAAGTGCCTGTGGGTATTCTAGACAAGCTTTTATCATGCAATTACCTGCCTCATTCACGAATTCTACTGGTGGGTCCAGATTATATTGTTTTCAATTTGTATCCTTCCCATGTTTTCCACCATTTGTTCCATCTTTTTTCTTACAATAAAAAATCTGTTCAGGAGAAAAGGATGGAATAGCTGCACAATGTCTTTTGACTGGTAGTGCTAGAAACCATCCATCATGTAGCACCTTGTGTCTAGGCAAAGTGGGACTTAATTATATGGCATATTTCTACTGGTTGCTCATTTGGCAATGTTAAAATAATCATTACCCTTTAAGAGCCTGACACTTAACACCATTAACAGAGTTACTGTATCTGGACTTGGTAACTTTGTGATCCTGAACAAAGGTATATAAATTTGGGTGCTTGATATGAGCTTGGTGGTGCTCATCTTGTAGCTGGAACTTCAAGGTGAAGACAGATGGAATATCGAACAAGGAGACACAGCAGGGATGTAAGCCCGGCTTTCTGCCAGGCTTACAATTTGCATGACAGACAGACATTCTGTCAAGTTGAACAGATGTCAAGTTGGTCCACTATCAATCTTTTTTCTTCTGATGGTGTTTAAAATCAAGTACATTTACACATTCATACGTCATCTTATTTGAAAAACCCAGATAACACCTAAAATAGTTTGCAAATCTACTCTGTGGATGGGGGTAGTGGTGATGTGTTCTTGACATGATGGGACCTAGCCAATCAGCCCCATCCACAGCCACCTTGAAATTTTCTGGGCTTGGCATTGATGGGGAAAATGGCCTAAGGAAATAACTATTGTTTTTCGCCAAGTATTGGTGAAAAACATGAGCCATCTGGATTAGCATATTGCAGAAAGAACAACATAGAAGGAGATCAAAGAAGGAGATACAGCCTCTGTTGGAAGATAGTCACAGATTGAGGCCAGTGTCCAATCTTAATGATACCCCAACAAGGACACCTTTCAAATGTAAGCAAATTCCCTCTTTGTTGTGCGCCTCTTAGTCAGTCTCAAAAGCATTAGTGCAGCAATACTTTGAGAAAGAAGAAACATCATCTGATGTGAGCACAAGGAGGTTAGGGTTATTAGATGTGATGTCCTTGTTCCATGACAAAGGTTATGATTAGCTCTTGCTTCTAAGAAGGGTTTGAACTTCCAGCCCAATAATTGTATCTATCATTACTTCCTTGTTCCCCATTGGAACTTGCAAATTGATCGTGGAAGCTTATGCATCCTCATGCTATTCTGCCCCCATACAGGCAAAAGTATCATCTCCAAAGCCAAAGCTAAAAACACAACAAGAATGGATACACACCATGACTTCTCCACGACACACATTTCACTTCAAAGTTTAGTACCCCATGAATTGAGCATTTTGCCCATATGTTTCTGTGATTGTAACACTTAGAAAGTTAGACATGTGTAGTAATTTTTAACTGGTCATACTATTTACGAGTTACAATTGGTTAAGAGATGAAGACTGCCCTCCAAAATACAGTTGTTTATCCCACTGCTCTCACCGTGACAGTTTCATGGCAGTAGATGGCAATTGCACAAACTTCTCAGAAGGTCCATGACTTAAGAAACTCCACACTCCTGGACTTTCCTCTCTCAGATTTCTCTCCATTTGACATTAGCAAAGTGTTCATAACATGGCTTATTATATTTAAACTAAACATTTCTTAGATGCATGTACTCAGCAGCTGCCAGCACCATCATCATGTATTTCTATTATTTCTATTATTTTACTCCGTTTTGTATCTTTTGTTTCCTTGGTAGTGTAGTGTAGTCTCCCAGTTTTCCCTTTCCCCATCACAATTCTTTCTATTATTCCTCTCTCTCTCTCTCTCTCTCTCTCTCTCTCTCTGTGGTGCTTTAGGGTTAAGAGTGTGCACTAACTGGCTTCCAACGAACTAGTGCTGTTTGCAGTATCCTCTTTCTCTCCACCACCATTGTGTCTCATTCCCTATTCTCCAAGTACCTCCTCTTCCTTAGGTCACTTGTCATGACACCGGGAATTCTTTTTCACATGCACCAGAACTTCCTGGCCAGTGGTTATTTTTAGTTAAAAAGCACAAAGAACTGTAATTGTGCACCTGCCCTGGGGGTTTCCACCAAAGCTATGGAGAAAAAAAGTTGGGGACTTACCCCAACTTTTTTCTCTGGAGTGAGGCAAGGACGCACAAGATGGCATCAAGACAGCCCCAAAGCCTCACTCTGGAGTTGCAGTGGAGGCGGGGCTGGGAAGTGCCTGGTGGAAGGTGACCTGCAATTGGCCGCCTCCCACCAGGAAGAGGGTGGGGCCTCTCTGGCCCCCGGATGGCCTCCCAGCAACCCAACTCTCCCTCCTTGCCATCAGGATAACCCAACGCCACCCCGGGGAAAGAAAAGCATAGGGTTTCCGAGGGTTGTGAATCATGAATCTTATATTTTTTCTGGTCTCTCAGGTGTGTGGACTGAAATATATACTTATGGAGACCACCCTCAGACTGCTAGGCCCTGATAAAAGGAAGCAGAAAAAGCCGGGCGTCATCCATTCCAGAGCAGAAAAAGAAAAGAGGAAAACTTCACAAGTTGTCCCTCCTCCCCAGAAAAAGCAGCCCAGCCCCTCATTTAGGGACCAAGAAGAAACATTGGCCTTTAACGAACCCTTGTCCTTCTCAGTGGTCCTGCTGGGGCCCTACATCAATTTGCATATCTGCTTTCTTTCTCAATTTCTTATACCAGCTCTTGTCACATGTTTTCTTGTATATTCCCAGGCCATGCCTGTACAACAGATTTAAAAATGATTGAATATGCATTCCTTCTCCTCAGGAACCCCCTGGGATTTGTAGTTTAGAATTAGGAGTAGGGATCTTGGGGGGCCTTGCGTGCACGCACGCTCTCACGTTGCCTCAGAATAAGCTGACCAGATAAAATCCAGGTCAGGACTCATGCAACTTTAACAGTTGTAGAGAAAAGGGAATTTCAGCCAGTGTCATTTGTATGCAATTAGTTCCTGGTGAAATTCCCTCTTTATCACAACAGTTAAAGTTGCAGGGCCCCTGCCTTCTTTTGTATCTGGTCACTCTAGTATAGTGCCTGCAACTTTAACTGTTGTGATGAAGAGGGAGTATCACCAGGAACTAATTGCATACAAATGACCGCAGCTGAAATTCCCTTTTCTCTACAACAGTTAAAGTTACATGAGCCCTGACCTGGATTTTATCTGGTCACCCTACCTCAGAAGTTCTTTTTCTTATTCCACCGACAAGAAAGCTATTTCTCCCAATCCCAAAGGGAAATACTTGCCTTTTTCCACCTCAGTGCAATTTTATTATATACACAATATCTTAATATTGGTTTGTTTTCCATTCCCAGGCTTGTTATCAGAAGTATTTCAAAGTCAAAGATAAGTTTTAAAAAAGAAGGAGGAGAACAAAAGGCTTTTTATCTAAACCCGGATAAGAATGATTCCCTGATCCGGGAACAGAAATATTGGCAAAGCACAGAATAGCAGAAGAGAACCCAAAACAAAAGATTTCCATCCACAAGTTCAAATACAAAGGATTCTGGGTGGGACTTTTAGCAAACAGAATGTGTTTGAAGAGAGAAGTGCAGCAAAAACAGCACCTGTTTCACGCCAGGAAACACAACAGAAAGCAAGAAACACCTGAGAGACCCACATTTCCCACCTTGCTGAATAACATTTAGATGCACAGCAGTACAAGAAAGAGTGACATGCACAGCTTGATGATATACATACAAGTGAAAATAGAGCTGGCATTTTAATGGCCCACTGCTCCCCTTCATGGTTAATGAATTCCGCAAAATCAAGGAGGCAATCCCATCCCATTCTCTCTGAGGCATTTAATAATATAGAATGTTTTCTGATGGGGGAAATCGCATTTCCTTACTGTCGCTCTTGCTTCCTGCATTCTTCCAAGTTGGGAACGAGCTGAAATTACACAGGTAAAGAGAGCAGAGTCCACGGAGCCCATAGAATTAAATGGGAACAGCACCCTCTAGTGGGCATTTTACAGCACAACTTTCCTGCACATGGCAGGAAATTCAGAGGTTCATCAGACGCTGCTGCTCACATACGGATGTGCACGCGTCCTTTAGACGATATCATCCACCACTAGTGCGCCTCCTGCTCCTTCTGCTTATTTTTCCATCACAAAATGGACCCCTTTTAATCCATTCTTTTAAAAAAAACAAAATGTGCCACAATCTCCTGCTGTGTGCAGGAAAAGCTATGCGATTAAAATGGTCTTTGTTTACTTCGTCTTTCCCCTCCGGGAAGAAGAAGTAATGAGGGACAAAAGTGAAGGCAGAGAAGTGACGGTTAGGAAATACGATTTTCCCTTGTGTGATGACAGCCACAGTCTAATTTTTTTAAAAAAATCAGCGTTTCTGTGGATTAATTTACAATGCTAAAATTGGGGGAAAGAGTGGGAGATGCACAGGAGGATCACTGCTTCATCAAATGATCTGCGAAGGTCTGCGAGTGGCCAGTTGTGAGTGTGTGATAAAACGCTCAGTTGGTGCTCATTTTTGCACCAAAACCTTCACAGACGGGGCAGATCTACACCAAGCAGGATATAACACTTTGAAAGTGGTTTGAAAACAGTATATGGAATGTGTCCTGGGCCCCAACAGTTGTCAGTCCCGTTATAAAGTGTTATATAGCAGTAGTGTAGATCCTGCCCAAGTGGCTCCCTCCTGGGCTGCTTCCAGACTTTTAGCCCTACCAATTGCAAGAGCTATTCTGTTTTGTCCTTCTTAGCAGATTTTCGGTGGAAACAAAACAGACAGATGAGGTGGTGGGAAAACAGGAGGGTCACAAATGAAAGGCAGTGACACATGGACCCTCATAAAATCCCATGGATGAGGACACTGAAGTGAAGTCCCCGTGCCTCGTCGTAGTTTGGGGCCTTTGCCCCAGGACTTCCCCACAGCAGCTTCAGGAGTTTCTCTGCATCCCAGCTTTGTCCGTTGTATCGTTGAACTCTGTCCTGTCCTCTGGAAGCCCTTTCCCTATTGTACCCTCTGTCCCATTTCTTTGCTTTCCTCTCTTGTGTTTGTGTGAGTGTTGAGAAGTTAGCAGCCGGCAGTACACCAGCTGGCCTCCAGGCCACGCATGTGCCTCACACAAATCACTGCAAAACCCATCTTCTCTCGAGTCTGTAGTTTTCTCTCCAATCTCTCTCTCTCTCTCTCCCCTATAAGCCTTGGAGCCCCACTTTGCTTAGCCCCAACTCAATAATGTTCTCAGAACCAGCCCAGTTAGGTCCAGACTTAATGGGTATGTCTGCAGTCCATGCATGAAAGCTCTCAGTTTAGACACCAAGCAGGCCTTGAGCTTATTTCCCCACTTTTTGAACTCTGTGCATGAATGTCTATGTTATGTACTTTGCTTTCTCTCTCATAGGTTTTGCATGCCTAGGATGGTTTGGTGTACGAACTGATTAATTCCATCTTGACATTCATATACATATAGTGACTATTACAACCTGTTAATTCTCAAACTAATTGTTGTGTATAGTTTTTCATTCCTTTGTTCAACAAATAGTTCCTTTTGGAAAAGACTTGCCTCTGTGTGTGTGCGTGTGTGCGTGTGTGCGTGCGCTCGCATCATTGGGACAAATTTGCCAAGATGCATATGATCAGTGTTCAAAGATCCCTTGGTAACATGCATCTCTGAATGTGCATACCCTAACATCCATGTCTGCAGAGGACATTTGTTATCAACTTTTTGTATCCACCATACTATTCGACTTAGCCCCCCTCTACAAGATTTCGGTTTGATGCCTGGTTCCCCGATTATGCGCATCTTCTCTCAATCGCTTTTACGCCTAATCCCTATACATGGGAGGCGTTGAAGCGCATTATGGGCTGCATGAAAGGCATTTTAAAGTTTTTGACATGCTGAGAATCGCATGCAAATATTGCTGAAAGTAATGCACTTTGTCCCAGAGAAACTCCCCAAACTGGTTCCCTCCTTTTATTCTCCCCGCCCACCAGAATCTCCCGCCTTTGGTTTCCTAGGTTACCTGAAAGGAATGAGCTGATTAACATGTTCGGCTACCTGTCTTCCCCCCTCCTTTGCTTGATTGCCATGACCTCCTCAGGAGTAAATGGGAATGTGTCTCGCACACATTCACACACACACACACACACACCAAAACAGACGGGATGCTGCTTCGTTCCTTCCCCCTCCACTTCCCAGCGAGCTCAACAATTGTAAAACATACACACACACTCACACACACACACCTCAGCTCAGGAACCCAGCAAGAAGCGAGGGGAAGTTATGTCTGCTGATGGCTAATTATGCGCACATGCGCACATCCTTCCTACCCCCTTTCCTTCTCATAAAACCACCTCCATCTGGCCCCGTGTCTCCATGCTAAAAATATTTCATCAGGGTACTTCAAAGAAACTTTATTTTTGGTTCAAGTTGGGTCACCTCTTCTTGGAGCTTCCATCCAGAGAGACGGAGTACAAGGAGGAAGTTGCCAGGAGGAGAGAGGAAAGGAAACTAAACCAAAAAGTGGGAGGTTTTCTCAGTGAAGGGGCAGTTCTATGCATGACATTATGACCACAGTCCACCCCCGATCGTTAATGCGCCTCCTCAGAAAGTTGTTTACATGGACATAAGGCACTCTTACTCCCGCCGTAAATTAAAACTCGCTAATTAACGCGCATTCGAAAATGCGAATAATCGGAGAGAAAATGCTCCTGAGCCCCTGATTTGCGCTCCGCTCTTGTAGAGGTAAATTTCCTAATGCACCTTGAAAGAGCTTTAAATCGCTCTTGTAGAGGCACCCTTAAACAAGCGCAAATCGGGCGTAGAGGCGCGTTATCTCCCCGATAATGCGCATTTTCGAATGCGCGTTAAATCGTGAGTTTTATTTTGCTCCGGCCGTTAAAGCGCATTTTCCCCGTGTGAACAAGCGATTATGCGCATTAACTTCTTGTAAAGCGCTTTTTGGACATCTATTAATGCGTTTCGCCGCCTCTCGCCGCCTCCCGTGCAGAGGGATTAGGAGTAAATGCGCGTCTGTGATAATGCACATAATCGCACAACCGGGCGCAAAAGCGCATCCTTGTAGAGGGGGCCACAGTGGCTTCTTTATGCCGCAGAATGTGCTGGCATATGCTGGGCACCATTTGCCTTATTACCCGGCAGAGCACAGCTTGTTGTGTCATCCAAACCTGAGAAGCATGGCTTAGTGGGGGGGGGGGGGAACAACCCTCAAATAACCCAACAACAGGCAATGGATTATTTGAGGATTGTTTCTCCCTCCAACAAGCCATGCCAAGTTTGGTCAACACGACAAACCACACCTGGGGGATAATTACACAAATGGTGCCCAGCACGCACAGCCACAGCTTAAACAAGCCACTGTGGTCACATTACCTGTTGTAATATAAACATTTGGGGGAGGTTTGGTCTTGAATGGACAGTGAAAACCCATTAGCTTTACATCTCCATGTGGAGATGAAAACTACTAGAAGTGTCTTGTTGATATGGATCAACATGGCTGCCTGCATTTTTGGACTGTCCTTGGGGACTTAGCCATGAGAACTGCTATAGTGCCTGTACTTCCAACTGTGCCACTGTGCCACTGTTCTCAGGGGGCTGTCTTCACAGCACCAAGTTGGTGCCACCTCTCCCCCAAAACCCTGCAGTTTCCCTTACCTGGGGTGGCGTCGAGTAATTCCAACACCAAGGAGGGAGCATGGGGTTTCTGGTGGTCATCCAGGTACCAGAGCCCTCCTCCCCGCCCTCTTCCTGGTTTCCAGTCACCCGTCACCTTCCGCCAGGACCACCTGAGCGAGCTCAGAAGGCAGAAGAGCTGTAGTGACCTCGTTCCCACCAAAAAAGGTCGGGTAAGTCCCTGACTTTTTCAAAGTGCAGCTTTGCGGGAAAGCCCTACAGTGGCTGCGAATCTGCAGCTGTGTCATATACCTGACACAATGCCGATTCACAGCCACCTTGGTGCTTTGGTCGCCTATAGACAGCCCCCTGGTATCTATGGAATGAACTATCTGCTACTTGCTAATTTAGTCCTGACCAGGTCCTTGAGAGCATCACACCAAAAGGTGACTGGGATATTGGGAATAAGGGCTCAGGAAATAATCTGCCTACTTGTTCACTCGCCAGCTCCTTTTGTTTTGTACAGTTGTTTCACAACCCCTCGCTTTCTTTGTAATTTTGTCCTTTCCTGCTTTCTGCCCCCCACCCCCACCCCCGCTGCAATTTTTCGGTTTGATTTTCCTTTTGGCTGCCCTTCCTCATAATAGCCACTGGTGGGAAGTAGTGTGCTGTAGGACAAGCTGAGCCCAGCTTCACTGTGTAGAATGATTGCATCTTCTTCTTTGCCTGAATTCAGCTTGTGAAACAATGCATCCATTGCTTGTGTTTTCCAGACATCACGATGTCTAAAGCCACACAGTAGAAATCCCATTGTAGATAGGACACATATTATATGTGGCCAGATTTTAACACAGTTAAAGTCTGAAGTGCTCAATTCCTACGTTGGCTCAGACTTCTCCCAAAAGCGGGTCTGTGACCACAATGCCCCCCCCCCCCCCAGCAAAACTGAAGTACAAGCTGAAGGGGCAGGATTGCAGTTTGGGATTTGGGATTGATAAAGAAATGGTCAAGGAACATCTAATTCCTTTGAACGAGTTCATCTCCAGGGCTGACGAATTGCATCCAAGAGTAATAAAGGAGCTGGCAGAAGAACTCTCAGAGCCACTGTCTATTATCTTTGTGAAATCAAGGAAGACGGGTGAAGTGCCAGATAACTGGAGGAGGGCTAATGTTGTCCCTTTCTTCAAAAAGGGCAAAAAGGAGGAACCTGGGAACTACAGACCAGTTAGTCTGACATCCATCCCAGGGAAAATTTTGGAGCTGATTATGAAGAATTCAATCTGAAAACACCTTGAAAACCATGCAGTGATTTCTAGAAGCCAGCATGGATTTGTCAAAAACAAATCCTGTCAGACTAATCTGATCTCATTTTTTGATCGGGTAACCTCCCTTGTGGACTGTGGGAATGCTGTGGACATAATATATCTTGACTTCAGCAAAACTTTTGACAAAGTGCCCCATAACATTCTGATTCACAAACTAGCTAAAACTGGGCTAGATGGAATAATTCTTTGGTGGATCCATAGTTGGCTACAGAATTGGACTCAAAGAGTGCTTATCAATGGTACCTTTTCACATTGGGGGGCGGTAATGAGTGGGGTCCTGCAGGGCTTAGTCATGGGCTCAGTGCTCTTCAATATTTTTATTAATGATTTGAATGAGGAGGTGCAGGGGATGCTTATCAAATTTGCTGACGACATAAAATTGGGTGGGATAGCTAATACCCTGGAAGACAGAAACAAACTTCAAAGTGATCTTGATAGGTTGGAGAGCTGGGCTGAAATTTAATAGGGATAAATGCCAGTTCTATACCTAGAAAAAAGAAACCAAATGCACAGTTACAAGATGGAGGATACTTGGCTGAGCAATACTACCAGCAAGAAAGATCTTGGAATTGTTGTAGATCACAAGCTGAATATGAGCCAACAGTGCAATGTGGCTGCAAAAACAAAGCAAATGCTATTTTAGGCTGCATTAATAGAAGTGTAGCTTCCAAATCTCGCAAGGTACTGGTTCCCCTCTATTCGGCACTAGTTAGGCCTCATCTTGAGTATTGCATCCAGTTCTGGGCACCACACTTCAAGAATGATGCAGACAATCTGGAGTGTGTTCAGAGGAGGGCAATAAGGATGATCGGGGTCTGGAAACAAAGCCCTATGAGGAGAGATTGAAAGAACTGGGCATGTTTAGCCTGGAGAAGAGAAGATTGAGGGGAGACACGATAGCATTCTTCAAATACTTGAAAAATTGTCACGCAGAGGGGGATCAACCCAGACTGCAGGACACGGAATAATGGGCTCAAGTTACAGGAAGCCAGATTCCAGCTGGACATCAGGAAAAACCAATGACCTAGGGAGGTGGTGGGCTCTCCCACACTAGAGGCCTTCAAGAGGCAGCTGGACAACCATCTGTCAAGGATGTTTTAAGGTGGCTTCTTGCATTGAGCAGGGGGTTGGACTCGATGGCCTTATAGGCCCCTTCCAACTCTACTATTCTGTGATTCTATGATTCTATATCCAGCTCAACATGTGTTGAGGCCAGAATACAGGGTTCACATATAACAAGCCACAATTCAACAACAACCCATGCTCAACGTGTACTCTGGATTGTCATTATGTGTGGACCAGATCTATGGGTTAAATAAGCTTAAATTAATTTAACAACTAATGGAAGGTTAACTTTGGCTTGTTTAATCCATAGGCCCTTTCCGCACCATAGGGGTGGAGAGGTCGGGAAGCGGGCAAACCCGGAAGTAAGTACTTCCACGTTTGGCACGATGAAGCCACACCACAATGTGATGGCCCGGGATTCTCCCCATCGTGCTGTTCTCTTGCCCTGAGGTCACAGTTTTTAGTTTCTGTTTCGATGTATCCCGGCCCTGAATAGGCAAGGTCCGAAAGGCACAGGCAGGTATTGCAGGTATCACAGCAATACTGACCAGGTGTAATTCAAAACACTAGTCGCATAGGAAATGGAGGGGGAACCTGCAGAAGCAAACTGAGGGGGGGGGAATGTAGGTGTGATAAAGCTCCTAGAGAGAGAGAACACAGAGGCTGCACAGACAATGCAGCAACACCTGTTGTAACTTAGCCCCTCGGTGCTGGCATGCAATGCAGGGCATTAGAAAGAGGGTCTCAGAGTCATGTGTTTGTGCAGGAAGTAGACAGGAGTTCAAAGTCTGGATGTGAAAAGTGGTGCCAATGCAAAAGCCTTAAGAAGCTAATATCTAAGTGAGAAGTGTGAATGGGCGAAGTAGTGTCCGCCGTCCACAATACCCACCCTAATGTTAGAGTAGAGAAACTTGTGACAATCATACACAAGGTTTAAAAAAAAGAACTTTAAAAATAAAAAAGCCAGCCAGCCAGCTGGCAGCAAGCTATGTTAAGCAGCAGCTCCCAGTGGAGTGAGGATACAGTCAGAAAAGATATTTGAGGGAAGGGGAGAATGTATCACACATAGAATAGCAACAAAGCAGAGCAAAAGCTACAAAAGTAGGAGTGAAGTTAATTTCAGATACATTAGATGTCTCACTTGTTATTTCAGTGATTTTAACATTAAGATGTTATGTAGAACAGATTTGTCTTAATTGTGTGTGGTAAAATCAGACATGTGACCAAGGCACCCCCCTTGGTGCTGGACGCGTCCCCTGGGGGCTGACCATGTTGACCTCCTTTTTGGTTTCCAAAATTTATAACATTTATATTCCATATATAGATGTAATAAATAAATAAATAAATAAATAAATAAATAAAATATTGCATCTAGTTCTGGGCACCACACTTCAAGAAGGATGCAGACAAACTGGAGCAACAAGGATGATCAGGGGTCTGGAAATAAAGGCCTACGAGGAGAGACTGAAAGAACTGGGCATGTTTAGCCTGGAGAAGACTGAGGGGAGACATGATAGCACTCTTCAAATACTTGAAAGATTGTCACACAGAAGAGGGCCAGGATCTCTTCTCGATCATCCCAGAGTGCAGGACATGGAAGAATGGGCTCAAGTTACAGGAAGCCAGATTCCGACTCGACATCAGGAAAAACTTCCAGACTGTTAGAGCAGTACGACAATGAAACCAATTACCTAGGGAGGTTGTGGCCCCTCCCACATTAGAGGCATTCAAGAGGCAGCTGGACAATCATCTGTCAGGTATGCTTTAAGGTGGATTCCTGCATTGAACAGGGGGTTGGACTTGATGGCCTTATAGGCCCCTTCCAACTCTACCAACCTATGATTCTTTCAGAATGCCAAGTTTGAATCAGATCGGTTCGGTCTTTGATGTTTTAGGATTTTTTAAATCCCCCACCTTAAGCCCTTTTCCTGATAGTCCACCAGTGCGAACTTCCACCTGTTTTGCTTTTGTTGAGGATCGATTTTCCTTTACTTCGATGTGAAGCTGTGCATCTCCAGTTCATAAAATAGGGACCTGCTGGTTTCCTTACTCCAGAGTAAATGCCATTGATTTCGACTGCATTTTTAACTTTGGCCCAACTCTCCACTGGAATGCAGCCCCTGAGAGCATCTCCAACATGCAATTTCATCCTTAGGCTGAAAGAGTTTCCCACTCCTCATATACGCTGGGCATCTCTGAAAAGCTGTTGAACAGCTTTTTATTTAGACTTTATCCTGCCTGTGATTTGGCCGAAGCTGATAAGGAGCAGCGTTAAATATTTTGTTAGGCTCTATTCATGCACTGCTAACTTTCTCAGTGTGTGTGTGTGTGTGAGAGAGAGAAACAGACAGACAGATGTTTGAAATGTAATCTTCTGAAAGCCTTCCAGATGAGATAGTTACAGATTATTTTTTACTCCCACCATCTCTCTTCCTAACTCTTTGAGGATGAAATCCTGTGCGTGTTTAGTTGGAAGTAAATCCCATTGGAATAAGTAGGGATTCCTTGTGAACAAACATACATGGAATATAGCTGCTGGTTTAGGGATTTCTCCTTTCTTTTCCAAATCCACTCATATTTTCTGTCTCTCTTCCCCCCCCCCCTTTTATTTTTTACCAAACATGTTCACAAAAGGCTTCAGTTCTGCATATCCAGATGTGACCAGTAGTTTTTCCAGCCTCTTTCATTTGACAGAATGGAAGCAAAATACATTACTTCACTCATCTTCCCACCTCATAATCCTTCATCTCCTTCTAACTGCTCATACAAAAGTGCACAATTTGTGAGCCTATCGCAATTTCTTTTGGGCACTTAGGAAGTGTCATCCTCTGAGAAGAAATCTCCTCAGAAATTCCCATTTCCTTGTTTTCCTATCTGTCTTTCCTGAATGGCATTTGAGACACTTGGGGCACAGAGCTCAATCTCTGAGCTCAAGGGCCTTACGCCTTACCTTCAATGGGTAAGGGGCTTCTTTATACAATGGGCTTCTTTACACAACCTGTATAGCACAGTTGTTTCTGGCCACTCACAGAAGTTTCCAGATCAATGAAATGATGCTGTAAAAAACAGGATGTCTCCCATGGTCCCTCCCTCTTATTCCATTTTAAAATAGATCAGAGGAAAGCTGAGCTCCATCACACTTTGGGTTTATCGCACTGCCGTATTTCCTCGTTTCCAGTTTTGGTGCTGTTGACTCGCATGACGTCGTCCCTGTCCTGCGCTATTCTTGCTCCCCCCCCCCCCCCCACTTCTAGCGCCTTATTTTGGACTGGGAAAAGTCTATTTCATCCTGGAAGTGCACAATGAAAACCCAGATGTAAACCAGTAAATCTGCTTCTGTGTTTGAGGTGGGTGTCTGGGGGGTGTCTTGAAGGCTGTTTTCAGTGAGGAAAGAATAGGGCGTGCTTTTAATCAGCCAGGGCAGTTTTACACTTATTTCCTCCTTTTCATCTTTGGACATGTTAGGAGTTGGAAGGAAGGTTTCAGTGCTCCAACCCTCTCTTTCTTTTGGCTTCCTTCCTTGTTTTGTTGAACCCCTGTCCTGCTGCAATCACAGAACTTTACCCTGGCGCCCATCCACCTTAACCTTTCAATCCACTCTGATCCTTCCTCATACATCCATTTCTGTCGGCTTCCATCACTCCTCCACGTGCCTTATAGATCTTTCTAGCTGTTCTCTTCTGGTTTGTGTAATTATTTTTCCTCCTATCTTGTCCTATCTTGTCCTATATTATCCTGTATTATCCTATATATACCAAGTAGGTATACAGCATAGTTTATTTGCATTTTATTACATTGTTTATTACATTTACATTTGTTTAACACTGTTTAATCTCGTAAGTGCTCGAAATGTATTCCATCAATGTTGCAACATTCCTTGAACCTGTTCAGAACACTGTGACACACAGTACGACACAAATTTCGGTCTGCATCGATGTCCATAAATGCTTCCGAGATGAACTCTTTTAATTTGTTCACTGTCTGGGGATTCCTCTCAAAAACCTTATTCTTTACAACGCCCCCCCCTAAAAGAAGTCCATTGGTATTAAGTCGGGTGAACGTGACGGCCATTCAATGCTGCCACGTCGTCCGATCCAATGCTGTGGGAAGGTGTTGTTAAAATAGTCCCTTATTGCAGAAGCACAATGAGGTGTCCCATCTTGTTGGAAGAGCAGTTTGGCGAAGTTAACCCTGGTTCTGAGTTGTGGCACTACCACATCGCGTAACATGTTTAGGAAATTGTTACTATCCACAGTTGTATGGAAGAAACCGGTCGTACAACACCTTCGCTGGACAGTGCACCCCACACTGTGATGCCTGGCTGGTTCAGTTGAGATGTGATAGTCAAATGAGGATTTTCATCTGCCCAATACACACAGTTATGCCTGTTCACGTGGCCTGACAACTTGAAAGAAGCCTCATCTGACCAGATGATCTTATCAAGAAGGTCTGGTTCGTTAGAGATTTGGTTACGCATCATCTCACAGAATTGCAACTGACGGTCTGGGTCGTCCTCCAGAAGACCATGTAACAGTCTTGGATGGTACAGCTTCAATTTCAATTTACGCATTAAGCGTTGCAAGGACGTTCTAGGTATGGGTAGCTGCTTAGACACACGTCGTGTGGACTTTTTCGGACTGTTCACAAATGTCAGAACGACTCTCATCTCATTTTCCTCTGTCGTAGATGTCCTAGGACGTCCAGATTTCGGTGCATTAGCCACTGCACCTGTTACTTCAAATTAATCTCTAAGATGATAAATGGTCAGACGTGTTGGTGGAGGAGTGTCAGATGCTTCTTACCACGCTGTGCGCACCCGCTCGGCATTTTCAGTCTTCCAGGACTGCTTTAGAATCCACTTTCTTTGTTCTTGACTCAAGTTCGCTGCCATCATTCACAATATCAGTAAAAAACAACAAAAAAAACCCCTAAACAACTAAACAACTGTACCTACTTTTGGGCCTCACTCCCCTCACTCTCCACACCTGTCACCACCTGTCACTCTTCCCAATTGTCATTCTGACTCCTCCCACACATCTTCTACTCACACATTCTCTCCCCCTCCCATCAACATTCTAAACAACGGTATACCTACTTTTGGGCAACCCGGTATTATATTATCATGGCTGATAATGCTGCTGACTCCTGACAGAGAAGTTGCACGGAGGAGTTCCATTCCATGGGAGACCGCAGGAGAAAACATTTCGTGGTGCTAGTGGGCATAGGCATGCGGAGCACATTTCATTAGGGTGTCCACCAAGGGAATCGGGGCCTTTCCCACACCATGCCCCCCAATTGGAGCAGTGGGGGAGGGGTGGAAAAGCAGCAGGAGTGTCACCTGCACCAGGGGCCACCTGTGTGGGGAGCACCGCTGCGCTGCCTCCTCCTGCTCCAGCTCCACACCATGCCCGGGCAGGGAAGGAGGAGGGGAGTTGCCGTCACCGCTTCCTTGCCCCGAGCTCTGGCCTTCTCCTCTCTTGCTGCCCTGGCTCCAGGGCGCCACCGCTGCCTCCGCCCCCTCCTGCTCCAACTCCACATGGGGCCGGGAGGGAGAAGCGGAGCCACCGCCGCCACTGCCTTGCCCTGAGCTCCGGCCTTCTTCCTCTCTGCCCTAGCTCCAGGGCCCAGGGTGCCAAAGCCGCCACTAGTCCTTCTTCTGCCTGTGCTGAGCTGGGACTCTGAGCACCAGTGGAGCACGTGGGCTGCCCAGAGTGGCGTCAGCAGTGAGGAACAGGAGGAAGAGGCTGGGCCGGGCCTCCCCTCCCTCCCTCGCTCTGTCGGGCAGAGCCAGATTCCACACCATTTCCCTCCCGGGTGTGGGACAGAACTAAGGGCTTGTGGCCGCACTGTTGAAAGACCCACCAGCCCCGGGAAATTAGGGTGTGCCTGTGCACACTCAGCACACCCCATGTGCACACCAATGATAGTGGGCTTTTCCCCCCCGAAAGTGCACACTAACAGGCTTTCGTAGTAATGTATCCAAAGTCCAAGGTGGAGGCACAGGGCTTGAATTTCATGTTCTAGTTGCTTTTACTGTCTGAAATCTTTTACTGTCTCAAGCCCACAGGTGGGGAACCCCCCTCCAGGACATTTCCAAGAAGAACGGATTTGCAAGACAAAAGGCTATCCGTTCCAGTGAGTCATGACCAGTGAATTGCTAGCCCTCTCCTTGGCAACAGTTTAACATCTGAAAGAACATAGGAGCGAATCTTTCAATCTGACAGGAAGAGAAAGCAATGTAACTATGAAGTAAAACAGAGCTGTGGGGCTGTGTGAATTTAGTATGACTTGGATGTAAATGCAGTTGAAATCAATGGAGTTTACACTGGAGTAAGGGAACCAGCAGGTCTCTATTTTATGAACTAGAGATGCTCAGCTTCGCATGATCAAAGGAAAGGAAAACAGATCCTCCACAAATGCAAAGAGGCACCAAGAAATGTTTTCTCCTGTGGTCTCCCATGGAACTTCTCTGTGCAACTTCTCTGCTGGGAGTCAGCAGCATTATCAGCCATGATAATATAATATATATAGGATAATATAGAACAAGATAGGAGGAAGAATAATTACACAAACCAGAAGAGATGTATAAGGCATGTGGAGGGGTGATGGAAGTGGACAGAAATGGATGTATGAGGAAGGATCAGATTGGTTTGAATAGGTGGAGGGGTGTCAAGGTGAAGTTCTACCATTCCAACAGGACAGGGGTTCAGCAAAACAAGGAAGGAAGCCAAAAGAAAGAGGGAGTTGGAGCCCTAAATACCTTCCTTCCAGCTCCTAACGTGTCCAAAGATGAAAAGGAGGAAATAAGTAGTAAAACTGCCCTGGCGGATTAAAAGCACGACCTATTCTTTCGTCATTGAAAACGACCTTCAAGACACACCCCCAAACACAGAAGCAGATTTATTGGTTTACATTTGGGTTGTCATTGCGCACTTCCAAGATGAAACGGACCTTCCCAGGTACAAAATAAGGCACTAGAAGGGTGTGTGTGTGTGTGTGTGTGTGTGTGTGTGTGTAAGTGAGAATAATGCAGGACGGGGACGACACCATACGAGTCAACAGCACCAAAACCAGAAGTGAGGAAATACGGCAGTGCGATAAACCCAAAGTGTGATGGAGCTCTGCCTCTTTAATGCTCTGCTTGGCTTACAATCCTGATTGTGATCAAAAGGCATGAAATAAGGTTAATTGCAGCCGCTCTCAAGAGAAGAAGTCACCTGGTGTGTAACACTCAATGAGCTGGATCTCTTTCCTGTTGTTCCATTTTGACAGTGCCTTGGCACAGCCATGTTTAGCTGGAGATGGCCATATGTAATATCCATAGCGCCTCCTGCCTGCCCATTTGATATAGGGGATGTCTGTCCCTTTTGGGTCCATGCGTCGTCATAGGCCACGTAGAGTAGGACATTTAGGAGGAAAGGAAGAGAACTGCAGCTCAGACTGGTACTTAATACTGCTGCACTTGCCCACTTTGGTGGGCAGCTCTTGAAAGGGCAGAGACCTTTCCCCTATTGTTCCCAATTGCTCTCTCTGCATCAGTGCCTCGACGAAGGCATTGTCAGTTAATGCCATAGATCCATCTAGACACATTCAGCATCTTTGGTTCTTCACTGGACCATGTTCCATGCCAAGATGGATCGTGCAGAAAACCTTGGCTGGAGAGGAACCACATAGTCCATTTACATGAGAGGAAACAGAAGAGCCAGCACACACTCAAATCTGAACACTGTTTGTTCTGAATTTCCTCAATAAATACCATTATAAATAAAAGGGGCCAAAATATGTTGGACTAATATTTGTATTTATTTATTTATTCATTATTTATTTATGTTGTTGAAGTTGTTGTTGTTGTTTTACTCTTGGTGGCTTTTTGTGTCAGTGGCTGCATTTGGACAACACATTAGTCAATGGTGGGTTGAGTAGCCAACTCACAGTTGGTTATTTTGTGGGTACTCCCCACACAACATATTCCTACACAACTGTGAGTGGTTGGGGCTGGCGTTGAGTGGACTAATAGTCAACCCAGCATTTGACTGACACAGTCCCCGCCCCTCTCCCCACCCTCAGTCCTCCCAGTTCTATCCCAGCAGCTTCTGCAAGTTGCACCAGTTGTAGCAGAGTAGTCGCTCTTGTCGCCTGCCTCTATGGGCTTGTGTTTTAACCCACTCACCACATGCCATTAACCCACTCACCCCTCCACACACTTTAAACAACTTACAAGCCAGTTGTTTCTCTCAGTTGCTTATTTGGGCGGAATAGCATACTGTCAGTAGTTTGTGAGCGGCGTGTTACCCTCCGCACAACACAATAAGCAATGCAACTGACAATTGTTCCCCCCCCCCCAGTTGCTTAATGTGTTGTCCGAATTCAGCCAGTGCCTTGACATAGGAATTGTGAGTTGACCACTTCATATACCCACAGTTCCTTTTGCCTGCTCGTTTGTTGAAGTCCATGTTCCTTGCCGTGTAGAAGAAAACATTTAGAAACAAAAGAAGAGAATTGCCGAGCTGATTACATGGAATAAAACGATAATGTCTGTACCTTGTGACATGTATTGTGCAGGACTTCCTACTCATGGCAAGTAGATTTTGCATTATTTTCATTACTATTATTGGCGTAGCAAGCAATGACAATCATCATGCCTTACCAAAATATCATGATATGTAGCTCTTATTCCAACTCCCTCTGAAGTGGCATACCTGTGTATCAAGCCAGCTTTTGACTGCAGGTGAGGGCTCGTATGGTTGAACGTTCTTCCATACTCTTGAATAGTCTTCTCTCCGATTTCTAGCTTTCTACATGCTGGAAGTCTACAATCTTCCTTTGCAGACTTGATAGTTCTGTTATGCCTCTGCATTCATCTCTGGAGATCCACTTCAGCTTCATGTCCATACTGAATACAATGGGCAATGACAACTGACATGACTCAACAATAAGCCATTGATCACAGTAAGTTCAACCTTTGTTTGGATTGTACCATTTTCGATCGCAGGCAGAGCTCACATGACTGAATGATCCTCAGTCTTCAGATAGACCTGATAAGGTGACCTCTTTCCATTGGATTATTGTCAGGCTTAGCTAAAGGAATGTCCCACAACCATTTAAAATGACACCATGGGTGAAGCTGGTTGCCAACAAGGAATTTTTCTCTGTTCAGCTCAAACAGTTTTGTCCTCTCTGCACTGCCTTCCTCTTGAACTGCTGTACCTTGGCTTGTAACTCCAGTTAAAATTGGAGTGTTACCTTTCAGAAGAGTCCAGCCCACGATTTGAAGAATAGGTCTCATCATATCTGAAGATTAATAAAGTTGTGATAGTTTAAATGTATATTATATTGTCTTATTTTTCCTCCTGGCCTTTGTAGTCGACTCTAGCCCTAGTAAGGACTAAGGCTCATTTTAACTGTGACATCATCATATATGATAACATATTGTTTGTTAGCATATTTACTTTGGGATAGGTGCAGGGCTGGGGAGTTATAATGCCAGAAAACCAGTTTAAGCCTTTTTTTTATAGTTAAGCTTGAGGCCTGTCTTCACGATGCTGCTTCGCTTGATCCTTCTCCCTGAAACCCCACGGTATCTCTGTTGCAGAGTGGGGATGGGAAGTCCTCATGCCAGAATAGAGCACGGGGTTTCCCGGCACTCATCTGGGTACTGGAGCTTATCCCCACCCTCTTCCTGGCTTCTGACAAGCAATCACTAGTGGCCATCCTCCCCGGACTGCTCCCCAGCTTGACAACATAATGAGATCACACGCTGGAAGGGCTGTGGTAACCTTGATCTGAAGAAAAAAGTTGGGGTAAGTCCCAAATATTTTTATGGCACAGCTTCGGGCGAAAGCCCCACAGTGGCTGTGAATCGGTGGCTGCATCATATAATTGATTCAGTGCCAACTGGCAGCCACCATGGGGCTTTGAAGACATATTGATAGCCCCCCCTGGTGCCATTGGAAGAATGGCCATCTCATGGAGCCAACCATGTGAGCCCAGTGATTGGAAAGCCCCTGGTAGAACATGCCATAGCATTAGAAGGCGGAGCAGAGTAGTGAAGTGAAGCCAGGCCCCACTGGGCCTCACCTTTTTTATTAGCAGGGATGCTGACATCATCTGCCACTCCCATCCCTTCAGGCTTTCATGTTCCCTCTGAGCTGAGCTGCAATTCTCAGAGTAGCTGGGGAGAAATTAATCTTACCAGCAACAATATATTGTTACCTGATGTAATGCAAAGTGTTTTGGTATGGGTTGGTCTTGAATGGACAATTCAAGACCAACCCATTAGCTTTATAAAAGACCTGCTCCTGGCAGAGATGAAAAAGGCTGGGATGGGTTTGTTGAGATGGATTGACACAGTGGCCTGTATTTTTGGACTCTTCTTGGGGGGGGGGAGGGGTGGCTATGGGGACTGTTATGAGTGCCAACCTTTGAAATTTACCACTACACTCCTGAGGTGAACTTGTCAGGTCGTTATCAAATGGGCAGTTTTAAGCGCACCCACCTCGGCTTTGCTCCACTTCTTCAATGCTGGGTTCGAATGACGTCCCCCTCCTGCTGCTCTCTCGCCCTGAGGACGCAGGTTTTAGTTTCTGTTTCGATTTATCCCTCAACGGGCAAAGTCCGAAACAGGCAAAGTTCAACAGGCCAAGCTGAGGTATCACAGCTCTACCAACTACATGTGATTCAAAACGCTAGACTCAAATACAAAACGGAGGGGGAAACTGCAGAAGCAACCCGGAGGGAAAAATAGTAGGTGTGATAAAGCCCTCAGTCACTCAACCCCACTCACGCATCACCCCCGCCCCAATCAGCCTTTAGAGCATCTAAAGCAAAATACACTATTTTTGGAGACACACCATCTACCTTACTGAAGCCTGAATTATGAACAAGAGCTCTGCAGAGTCCAGCTGGTTTGCTTTGGAGGGAACCTGCTTCACCTTAGAAAGCGCTTAGAAAGGAATGTTCTGATTTCTGAAGTGCCGAACTAGATCCTAGTCAGATCTTGAGGTTGGTGCACATCACTAATTATCTAGTGAAATGTGCCTAAATAATAGGTGTGCACGTTTTTTTTTTCTTTTTAAAAAGGTTTTGGCTTTTTCTTTCCTGATTTTGAGGTTTTAGGGCACTCTCTTCACCTAGGCTGCCTCTACACGAGAGGTTTAAAGCTCTTTCAAGTCTCATTAAAATTTTTACCTCTACATGAGCTGAGCGCAAATCGGGAGTTGAGGCGCGTTATCTATCCAATTATGCGCATTATCGAATGCGCGTTAAATAGCGAGTTTTATTTTGCTCCGGCTGTTAAAGTGCATTTTGACTATGCGAACAAGTGATTCTCCGCATTAACTACTTCTAAAGCGCATTTCAAACAACCGGTAAGGCCACCAGTTGTGCGCTCAATTACCTCCCGCGTACAGTCATTTTTCATAAAGCGCTTCCGAGAAGATGCGCATAATCGGAGAACCAGGCGTCAAACCGAATTCTTGTAGAAGGGGTCCTAGTGATCCAAAAAAAGTCCTATTTTTGGATGCATAGAACACTGGGCTGAAAATAACAATAAATGAATTCATTATCAGCAGATCTCCAGTTTGAATTATTTGAATTATAATACTCTAATCTGACCTGGTTGCTCTTCTGTTATACCCATCAACTAATGAGAGTGTGTTTATTTTTTATTTTTTTCAAAATACATCAAACCAGACAAAGTTTACAAAGAAGATCATTACTTGTTCCTTTTCCTGCACCCTGTGTGTTTGCTAGAAGTTTGAACATTGGAAATGCACATTTGATGGCCCACTGAAAAATAATTTCCTTGTGCAGCAAAGATTGTGACTTTCTCTGATTCTCCAAGTGGCTCACAAGCAACAGTGAATAACACAAAACTACCAGACTTTGTCAAACACACACACACACCTCAGAAAGCCTTAGTCCCCTAGCACGGGGGAGGGGGCAATGTTTTTGCACCCAAAAGCCACATGCGGCCGTGGGGTAGGTGATCCGTTGGGAGCTGGATGCCAGCAGGTGTGGCTGGTGCTGGGTGGGGCCAGAACTAGCATCTCCTTTTCACGCTCACTCACTCACTCACTCACTCACTCTCTCTCTCTCTCTCTCACACACACACACACTCGTCATTCACATATACAAACTGGGAGTGAGATTTTTTTTGGGGGGGAGGGCGGTATGCCATCCCCCCATCACAATCACACTCCTCCCAGACCACCCAACAGGTGAGAGACAGGCTTGTGGGAGTGGGGTTTTCTTTGGGCAATGTGCAGGAATTACCCTCCCCACGTGTTCTGAATTTTGAAATTTGCTTAGTGATATAAATTTACAGTTCTAATATTTAGAAAGCTTTCAGCAACCCGTTAACTGACTAGAGCTGATAAATGCACTTCAAAGGGCAGACAAGAAATCATTTTAGTTTGGGTTCAACTTTGGTTTTGTATTAACAAGAATTATTAAAGCGAACATCTTTGGATCTATTTTCCATTTTTATTATAAAATATAAAGTCTCAGTAAAGCTTAACATAAAAAAATATTGCCTAAGGTTAAAAATGTTGCAAGGGAGAACATTGCTAAATGGTTTAAGATCTTTATAGTTTAGCATGAAATGGAATCTCCTAAATATTTATTGTTATCAAAGATTGCTAGTTTTTAGTAAAAGGAGACAGTTCATCTAATCACCAAGATTCCATTTCCATCCTGAACAGGCTATTCAGCGGACAGGCATGGCAAGCTTCCAGACGGTAAAAGATGTTAACTCATTCCAAAATCAGAACAACATACTCGTGCCTATTTTGTGTAGAGATTACTTCATTTAATGTTTTCTAGCTGCCATACAAATTAGGCTCACAGTCTTAACTTAACTCCTAACTAAGGAGTTCCCATAAAATTAAAACATACAGAAAAGGCTTAAACATACACCTTTCAAGCTAGATGAGATCAATTTTGAATTCGATCTGAGAAAACAATTCCTTATTCAAAATTTACTAATTTAAGCTAATTATATACATTCTTCTAGGCATCTGTATATCAGGCTTTTTAATGTTTATACCTTATACAGTATTTTCTGCTCATTAATTGATATGTGAAAACTTTAAATACACTTCTGTCCTTGAATACTACAGCCCTACACCTGTACATGATTCGTAGAACTCTTTGACCTCAAGCGATAGGGCTTTACAATCCAAACATCTTGCCAGTTAGTTCTGAATTACCCAGAATTCATTGTGGACTTCCTTGTGTCTCTCTGTGTGTCTTGCTTTTAATACAATCATTATGTATAATTAAGCATTTTCAGTTGCTTTTCACTTGGCATTTCATAAAAAGAAATCTTATATTGCCTTAATAGGTGTTAGGAATTTCTCAGTAGCTTTCCTAGGAATTCCAATGAAAACTAACCAACTGTTCTCTTCATGGGCTTGTCTTGATGAGGGGTTTGCCCCAGTGGCAGCAGCTCGTTTATATGACGCAGCCGCCATCGTGAAGCCGTCCAGGGGCAAAACCCCCTGAAGCTCTGGTTTTAAAAGGTTGGGGACTTACTATGATTTTTTTTCTCTTGGAGCGAGGCAACAACGGCATTTGCCGTCTGTTGCATTGTTTCGGAGCTGCGCCGGAGGCGTCCCCCAGCTGATGGCATCCCGATTGGGTGCCATCTGCCAGGGAGGAGGTAGTCCAGCAAGCAGAATGGCCTCTGGACCGCCTCCGCACCTCCAGGGACCTTGGGGAGCCTCCCGTCAATAAATAAATAAATAATTTTTAAAAATGAAATACTAATGGACCCTGGGTGCACCGGGAAAGTGGGGAGGTGGCAGTTTGCCACTGCATCTCTCTAGAATCGCGCAACTGGGCAATCAGAGGACTAAAAATAAAAAAAATGGTAAAAAGAAACACATGGGGCGAGGACCCAACTTCCCCCTCCACAGCTCCTTTGTTTTTGGACGCTGGGAGGAGGAGGGAAACAATGGCGGTGCAAGAATAAGGGGTGTTGGGGCAGCAGTGGCCCCGTCAATGTCCAAAACCCACATTTGCGCTCCTTTCCGTGGTATTACCACGAAGGAGCGCAATTGCGGGATTTCGGATAATGAGGCACCAATGCAACCTCGTACAGATACGGCCCAGTTTCTTCTCTGGCTGCCTCAGCCATTGGACTAGGCTCAGTTAACATGTAATGATGTAAACATCTGGAAATGTGCTATCAGCTCAGGCAGCTCCCTGTGCTCAAGGCCATGGCTTGGCCCTGTTAATTTGGATGAATTATTCCATCTGGAATTGGTGAGAAAAGGCCACTCCCTTCAGAGTACTGGGGGGGGTGGTGGTGGGAGGAGGAGGGCAACTCCCTTCAGGTTGCGATGGGAGGGCAACTCCACGGGCACTGGCCCGAGACTGCCTGCCTGAGATTTGCCCTGAGTTGCCAGGACCTTGGAGATAAAAGGGATGATGGAGGGTGGTCTTGTTGTCTCTCATCTTTGTGTGTCACATGGTTGTGAACAGGTGTGGGACTCTATTTGGCTGGGACTCTATCCGGAGAGAGCCTTTCTTTGGATAGTTCAGATAGTGTCCTATTGTTTTGCTTGGGATATTGTATCAAAGGTTCTCTGTACTAGCTTGCATAACCTTAATGTTCTTTTTCTGTTCTCCTTCTGTCATCCTAATAAACTATTTATCTACCTCTAGAGCGGAGTGTGCTTCCTTCTGGGTAAACCTTGGTGCTAAGTTCAGGGCCTCTTGGCTGAGCAATTGGCTACCATGTAATATTTGGACTTGGGGGCCTAAAGCTTAAGCCCTTGTTTTAGTTGACCCCAAGCAGACATGACAGACCGAGAGTCTCCTAACTTGAACCAGATTAAAGGAATCAGGGGTGGTAGCAGCCTATTGACTTCTGGAAGCTCTGGTCCATCTTCCATAGAGTTTGGAGTGACTTACATTCTTCCTTCACAGCCCATGACACGGGTGCAGCCCTGTCATCAAAATCAGGCTCCAGTAGTCCCACCAAATAGTTGAGTAGTGGGCTTGGGGAGTGTGAACCTGGGTTTTGCCCCGGGGTGGATTGGGAGTGGTGGCACGTCATATATACGTTGCAGCCACCATCACAAAGCCATCTGGGGCAAACCCCCAAAGCTCCACTTTAAAAAAGTCAGGCACTTACCCCAACTTTTTTTTGCTTGCAGCAAGGCAATGACAGCATCTGCCACCTGTCGTCTCTGCTGCGGAGATGTGCCACAGCCGATGGCGACCCCTAATTGGTCGGCATAGGCTGGACAGGGAAGGGGATGGATCAGCGAGCTGAATGGCCCACCTCCGTGCCTCTGCAGACCATAGTTTTAATTTTTTTAAATTAATGATCAAAAGGGGGTGGATGTGCAGAGTGGAGCGCTCCGTTCCTCCCACCCCTCATTGTTGATTTTTTCATTTATCTGTAAACCCACAGTGCACTATCCCACAGTGCGCACGGGCTTGGCTGCACGGGGGCGGTGGCGGCAGAGGCTCCTTCTCACAAAACCCACATCTGCACGCCTTCCCATGCAGATAATGGGAGGGAGCGCCAATGCGGGAGTTCGAGGCCTCTGGGCGCAGATGTGACGCCATCAAGACATGGCCAAGGAGGCAGCCAAATTCAGTGGTGGAGGGGGGAGTTCAGCGTCAGCGAGTACAGTGGCCTGGCCATCCATGCAAGCCACACTGAAAGCAGAGCCTGGGCAGCGCAACATCCAGGGTTAGTCATGGCTGAGTTCGGACGACACTTTAGGCAACATAAGAGGGAAGAGGCAACTTATGGGTCATTATTTTTGCGGTGCCCTCCACATGACACGTTGCCCCTCCCCTCATTGCGTGACTGAAAGTCCCAGCCTCATGATAAGCAATGGCTCTCTGATAAGCAACGGAGCAGCCCCTTGTTTCCCCCCATTGTTAAAAAATATACTGTCCGTTGTGTGTCCCCCCCCCCCCCAACAAAACAATAATCAACACAACGGACTGTTGCCTCTTCCCCCCTCCGTTGCCTAAAGTGTCGTTCGAACTCAGCCATAGCAGGCGCAGCCACCATCCGTCCACTTACTGATTGGCTTCTCCCCTTGTTGTGTCAGGCAGAGGGAGGGAAGGAGACGGTGAGACAGCTGCTCCTTGCACAGGTAGCTGCTGCTGCTGCTCCCCCTCCCCCCATGACACAGCCTCTCTTTCTCTGGGCACCAAGGCACTGGGCAAGAGATGGCTGCCCCCCCTCCCCTCCTTCCAGTGGCTCGCCTGCCCTCTCCCTCTCCAGTGCAATAGCTACTCGTGGCTCATCCTCTCTTTGGACAATGCAGCGGGACGGACGGGGCTGAGCAGAGCCATCCGAAGGGACGGAGGGAGGGACGGAGCCACAGGAAGGCGCGCGTGGCCTGCTCCCTCGCCCTCGGCCTGCTCCCTGGCGTGCTCTGAAGGGAGGCGAGGGAGCCAATCAACCACAGGGCGGGCGCGGAAGGGCCTCTTCTGCCTGCGCCTTCCCCATCTCCCACTGGGTCGTGGGGAGGGTTGGACTGGCGGGGCCCAATCGCCACCCTCACCCCACGGAGAGGCCGAGCGCGGGCGAGGGGCCGAGCGGGCTGCGACTTCTAGGGCCGCCAGTCCTCTCTGCGGCGCGCAGCCAGGGAGCGGGCGACAGGCCGGCAGAGGCCCTGCGCCTCTTCTCTCGTCTCCCTAGGCAGCCTCGTGCGCCCCTCTCCTCTGTGCCCTTGCCCAGCCCCCACAGAAGGGGCTCCACGCTGAGCAGGGCCGCGGGCAGGCGTGGGGGGCTCCCTGGCCGGGGGGGGGGCGCCCTGCCGCCGACGCGTTTCCAGCCGTCGTGGAAGCGGCGAGGGGAAGGAAGGGCCGTTTACGGTCCCACTGCCCGCTTCGCCCATAGGCGGCGCTTCCTGGCACTGTTAAGCGCCCTTTCTCGGAGGAGCGGGTGTAGAGATACTTGCGTGCAGACCTGGGTTTTCCCAGCCATGACGCGTGTTGCACCCTGCGCAGCACTTAACGGCGGGGCAGCTGCCCTCTGCCGGGAAAGGGGGGGGGCGGAGGAGTTTCCGCTTTCACGCAGACTCCCTCCTCCTCCTTCGGGTAGGTGTGGATGTCCCTCATTTCTCTCCCGCCCCACCCGTGGGGAGCAGGGCGCAGGGAGGGGGATAACGCGGCGCAAAGGAGGGACGCCCATCCATCCACCCACGCACCCCTGAAGCGCAGCGCTTCCTGCAGCCCCGAGAGAGCCCGTTAGCAAAGTGGCGACGGGGCCGCGTCTACCTGCGTCTCTCCGTGGAGCCACACGTTCCCTGGCTGCCTCTGACACGGGGCTGGGAGGAGCCGGCCGCGCGCTGCCTCTTGGACTGTTTCGCTGTCTTAAGGTGGCGCCGTGGAGGGCTGGTGCCGCGGAGCGTATCGGCCCTGCTCGGGATGCAACTCGAAGACTCATCGTATTGGTCTATCAGCCCAGCCCTGACGCCACTCATTGGTGATGAATGCTTGTAAAAATCTTACGGGATGTTAGATGGCATTTTCCAAAACAGCGCAGCTAGTCCTCATTGTTCTGGAAATAAAAGTCCTTAGAAAGTTAGTCGTAACAGGTGCTCCACTCTTCAGGAATTTGGCTTTGCACTTCATGCCACCCACCAACCCCCCCCCCCCCCCCCGCTTCTACAGCAGAATATTAATTGCACTTCATGAGTGGTGAGTCACAGTGGTTGGTCTCTGCACTTCCTGCCTAGTTCTAACTTTGCTGCTTGTCTCTAATACTTTCTATGAACCCTTGCTGGCCCTGGCCTTGGATAATTCAGCTTTTCCTATGCAGATCACGTGCCTTTCTCCTCCGCTTTATGCAGGTCTCCTCTCTGAATTGCCTTTGACCTAGGAGGCTTCCATATAGTACCATCATCCTGATTCATTCACAGCATTTATTTATTTATTTATTTATTTATTTATATTTATTTATTACATGTATATACTACCCCATAGCTGAAGCTCACTGGGCAGTTTACAAAAATTAAAAAACATTGAACATTTAAAAGGATGTAATCTTCAATTTGGAACATTTTCATATTTTCCTACAGCTTCTTCCATTTTTTCCTCTTACTACAGATAATCTTTCCAGAGAGAAAAGACAATAGCTTCACTATGCCTCCTGATTGGTAGCACTAGGAACCTTCTGTCTGGAAGCACCCTTGGTTTACATATGCAGAAGAATGCATGAGGCTATAGATCTAAATGATTCCTACACCAAGAACTCCCAGTGAGCCCGCTTGACACCAACATTGTCATCTTTTCAGTAACAGGTTAAGACTTTCTTCTATTTCCAGGGATCTGATCGCAATTAATTCATCAGTTTATAGTTGCCATTGATGTTTTAGTTGTTGCATGAAGTGGTTGTATTTTAGTGAAAAGTTGTTTTAGCTGGTTTGTATGTTTTCATTTTAATGCAAGTTGCCTTGAGTCTTTTGTTGAGAAAGTCATCTATAGGTGTGTGAAGCACATTTCATAGAGTGTGCACCCAGGGATTTCTTTTAAGGCAAATTTTTATTGAAGACTCAGTCATAAAGGACCATTTATTTATTTAATTATTAAGCACTGTAGACACTGATGCTCTACTCTGCGGCTTGCTTGACAGCAGAAGAGCCATTACAGGTGTGTGTGGGGGGGGGATGAGGAGATGCTCCTCAGGCTCCAGCATTGGTGGGGCTTTGTGGTGACACTGGCTGGAAGAGGGGCGTACAAGGCAATATTAGCCTTTGGGGGCCCTCCTCCTGGTCTCTTTGAAACACAGCTCCTGGCAGAGAGGGTCCCAGCAGAGTGATTACTGTTTGCTCCTGCTGCTGGAAGCAATGGTGCTCTCTTGAAGGCAGCAGTTCTTACTCAATGCCCCCCTCAATTCAGCGTTTATTGCTTGAGGCATTAGGGTGTTCCTGGGCACACCCGGCACACCCCCTGTGCATTCCTATGGTCTAAGAAGTCTAATAAATAACAAGAACTTCTTCCAAATGGAAAACCAAGAGGCAAATAAACTGGGTGGAACTGTTTCCCTGCTGTGCTAATTTTCTATTTGCAAGTATTTTTGTACATGGAGGAACATTCAGAACAGGAACCCACACATGCGGTCTGAAGTGGTGCATTCCATTTTATTCCCTGAGTGTTCTATCACTTCATTTCCAGCTCATTATGCTGCATGTGTAAAACAGGTTCTTGTTTGTCAAGGATGTCCCCTATTTCGGGTTTGCCATTGGCTGCATTCAGACAACACATTAGTCAATGGTGGGTTGAGTAGCCAACTCACAGTTGGTTATTTTGTGGGTACTCCCCACACAACATATTCCTACATAACTGTGGGTGGTTGGGGCTGGCGTTGAGTGGACTAATAGTCAACCCAGCATTTGACTGACACAGCCCCCACCCATCTCCCCACTCTCTCTCCTCCCTCAGTCCTCCCAGTTCTATCCCAGCAGCCTCTGCAAGTTGCACCAGTTGTAGCAGAGTGGTAGCCACTGCTTTGGTTGCTCTTGCTGCCTGCCTCTATGGGCATGTGGTGAGTACCCACTCACCACATGCCATTAACCCACTCACCCCTCCACACAACACTTTAAACAACTGGCTTCAAGCTAAACAACTTGCAAGCCAGTTGTTTCTTTCAGTTGCTTATTTGGGCGGAATAGCATACCCTCCACACAACACAATAAGCAACACAACTGACAATTGTCCCCCCCCCCCCTTCAGTTGCTTAATGTGTTGTCCGAATGCAGCCACTGACTTGTCTCCGTTGTGCTATGGAAGGTTTTGGGGAGACATCTCAGTTGATGTCTCTCATCAGTCTCTGTGTGATTTAAAAGTGTACCTTGGAGAACATTCCCAATATTCTCTGTGCCTTTACAAGGCTGATATTAGTTTCTAGTTCCTAGTTCCCAGTCCCTTCTTTAAAACATTATGCATGTGCAGTCTGAATAAAAATACTTGTTTATATGCTTCTGTACTCCAAAATAGGTTTTAGGCTACACCATATCATACACAACCATTCTCTTTAATGCACTTTAGCACGGGATGACCTCTAGGACACACTTATAAATAAGGAACTAGGGACGTTTCTCCCAAAATAAGCTTCGGGCCACCCCAAGGGAAACATCCACACCAGCAGGAAATTGTTCCCAATGAAATACCATAGCTCCACTTCCAGCCCAAAACTTCATTTGGGCAAGATGCTGTCAGGCATGCTGACTCATGCTAATAATTACCAGTATATGTATAAATTCATAAGGAATTTGGGAGCGGGTGCACTCTGAACTAAGGTTTGTGCCACCCTAAATCAAGCACCTACATTTCCAGGAGAGTGTCCTCTATGGCACACTAACATCATGTTTGGCCCAATGCTTTAGTTTTGTACAAGATCCTGTAAATTGTACTGTTGCTATGCCAATAAATGTACAAATGAATAATGAGGGGGGGGGTGTTTCCCAAATTATATTTTTAACCACCTCAAATCATATTGTGACACTACTGATAATCTCAGTGCTTCTGTTTTGTATGAGACAAAGTCTGCTGCTCTTATGCCAGGGCCGGGGGTGTAGAACCTCTGGCCTGTTGGCCTAATTTGGCCTGTGGGGCACCTCATTCTGGTCCAGGCAGCATCTTGGGGCTCTTCCAAGGGGTGAGGCTTAGACTCTAAGCCCCACCCACTGGAGGAATCCCCTTGGGGGGCATCTCCCCCACTGCTATGTCTGAACTGAAGTTGGAGATAACAGCGGGCATTCTCCTGCAGGTGTGCACCAACAGCAGAACCCCCGCTGTTACCTCCAGTCTCAAATTGGAGAAAGCAGTGGGGATGTAGAGCACCTGGGTTGTTGGACTCGTGTGTGTCAGAGAGAGCAGCTGCTGGTGAGCAGTATAAACTGACAAGAGCAGCATTTGGACGATACGATAATCAATGGGGGGGGGGGGAAACAATCGTCAGTTGTGTTGATTATCGTGTCGTCCGAATGCTGCCAATAACTTACCATCCGTTGCCTCTTCCCCCCTCCATTGCCTAAAATGTTGTCCGAATGCTGCCGATAAGCACCACAACGGACAATTGTTTCCTCCCCCCTCCGTTGATTATCGTGTCATCCGAAACAGGCCAAGATTTCAGAAAATTCAGATGAAGAATGGCTGAGTTGCAACATTTATGATCTGTTCCAGCAGGCCTACCCAGATGAATTTTAAGTGTTTTATTGGTATTTTATTGGTATTTATTAATGTATTGGTTTTATGTGCTTTTAATCAGTTTTGTGTATTTTATATTTGATGTTGTTCCCCGCCTCGATCCGGAAGGAGCGGCGGGTAATAAATATATTATTATTATTATTAAAACCTTTTACATTGAAAGATACACAACCACTGTTTGCCACCTTTTTTATGTGACTACCACAAATATATCCTAAATCTTTCCTATTGGCAATAGGTTTGTGTAAAAAATAAAATCAACAACATCACAAGTGCGTGTCTTTTGCTACTTTGATGAAAATTCATTCTGTATTCCTAAAGTGATGAGGATTCAAATTTCCAATGTTAAATGAGCAATTTAACTATGGGGATGTTATGTGGCTCATAGTTATGCATGTCTGACTGACAGATTGAAGGAAAGTAGGTGGAACCTGTTTGCTAAAGAAAAGAAATTGTGCAACTTTGGAAATAATGGATCTGCAGCTGTGCATTGTTGTTGCCTGTGAAGTACCATTGCAGGTGGACAGACAGCATCTAGGGTATCGTGTTCACTTCTGGCTGCGTGACATTGGCACGCTAGAGCAAATCCAGAGGAGGGTGGCCAGAATGATGAAGGTTTGGAATCTAAGTCCTATGAGGAACGATTGAAAGAGCGGGGTATGTTTAGCTTGGAGAAGAGCAGATTAAGGGGAGACATTATAGCAGTCTTCCAATATTTAATGGAGTGCCATACAGAAGATGGAGCAGACCTGTTTCCTGTGACTTGAACTAATGGGTGAAAATTACAAGAAAGCATAATTCAGTCAAACATTAAGAGTAACAACCTAACAGTGGGCAATATCAAATATTGCCACCATGCTCCTGCTGTTCCTATTGAGCTTGCAAGATCCACCATTTATGCGACAGGAACTAGCACTTCTGAAAGCGAAACTGAAATGAGTGGAAATTCTCATTTCCAGAAGGGACATGTCAACGTAACTCCTTTCTCCAAGCTCCATTGTGTATAGCTAGAATAGCTAAAGAGTTCAGCTACAAAAGTGGGCAGGGCTCCTGCAACTTTAACTGCTGTGATGAAGAGGGAATTTCACCAGGTGCTACATGCACACAAATGACCCCTGCTGAAATTCCCTTTTCTATACAACTGTTAAAGATACAGGAGCCCTGTTCTCCTTTTCATATGGTCACCCTAAAGGAGATATACATTTGGGTGTAAACCAGTGGCACCGAATCCCAAAACTCCAGACAATCTTTCCCAGCAATTTCATATATATGTTAAATACCATATTCGATTCTAAGACGCACTCCCCCCCATATAAACGTCTCTAAAAACGGGGTGTGTCTTAGAATTGATGGCATCTTAGAATCACAGTTTTCACATTTCCCCACTCTTTGCACAAGGCACCACACATTCTTGTTTCACCAGTTGAGGGACAGGAAAGGTCTGCAGTGTATCTGACAGACGCAGTTTATCCTCACATACCCAGCCCCCCCCCCCAATAAAAACATGATCGTTTAACCACCGTAACACCCCCAACCCTGTCCCGTCCACTCCCAGGTCCACCATCCCCACCCAGTTCAGTAGGAGCAGTTTTATGGCCCAGTCTCAAAAGCAGGCGTCCCCAAGAGCAACCTGGTTTACTCACCACCCGGTTATCCCTCTTCCCCATGGTGTGTAGAAACCCTGGCACCCACTCTGCAAGAATCAAACCGGCCTAGCTGGAACCCTCTTCTCTACTACCTGCCAAGTTTTTAACATTGAACGCTACCGAGCATGCTCCATGGCACCTGAGCATGCTCAGAAGCAGCCGTTGAAGCACTGTGCCCTTCCGTGACCTCACCTGAAATTGGATTGCATTATTTTAGCATTTTTTCTTTTTCTTAGAATCAAAGCTTTTTTTCTGTTGGTGGTACAGAAATTAAGGTGCGTCTTACCATCGATGGCGTCTTAGAATTGAAGAAATACGGTATAAAAGAAACTAATATGAAACAGTGCCTCTAAATCCCATTTCAGCCATGTGGTCCCAAAAGAGACTGTAGTCAGTGGTTTTGAAAGCTTCCAAGAGGTCCTACAGAACCAACAGGGACATGCTCACCCTGTCCAATTCCCGGCACAGATTGTCCATCAAGACGATCAAAGCAGATCCATTTCAACTAGGCCTGAAGCCAGATTGAAATGGATCTAGATAACCCACCTCATACAGAAACCTCTGTAGCTGAGTCACTACTACATGCTCCAATACCTTGCCCAAGAATGGAATACTGGAGGCTGCCTGGAAATTATCCACTACTTGGGGTTCAGGGAGTGTTTTTTTAAAAAACAAAGTTCTTATCATTGCCCCCTTTAAGCAAGATGGAATCACATCCTGTTGTAAAGAAACATCCACTACTATCCTTGCCCTTATCATGGGGTGATAGTTTTCTGAATAGGTCCCAACATAACAGGGCTGCCCCACCACTGATTTACATAATCATTTTATGTGTACTTTTATTTTAATTGCATTGTACTGTTGCATGTGTAAGTTGCTTTTAATGCCCTGGAAAAGCAGCCTAGAAATGTTTTAAATAAATGAGTGAGGATTTAATGGCTTAGTCAGCTTGTTTGGTTAGGTAGAATAAAAACATTTAAACCTGAAGTTTTGCCAGAATGCAATGAACCAACATTTTCCCCTGAGCTGAAGTATCAAGAAGACAAGCACCGGTTATAGTAATGAATGTCTAGGTTACAATTTGGGCTTTCAAAATGGAAATGTCAAATACTATTGCTATGATAAGAAGCATCCAAATTTTCTAGGGAGTAATTCCCAGTTACTTTAGCGGAGGAATTTGCTCTGTATTTAGTTTATATTCAACTTCCCATCAAATAAGCAAAATTACTGTTACTCTGTTTTACTGCACCTTTTTGAAAAGGAAAGCAAGACTGAATAAAGTTTGTTCATACACAGTACTTGTCCCTCTAGGGGTGGAAAAATAGGGGCAAACTCTCCATAATTGGGGGTTTGTTTGTTTTTTGCTTGTTACGGACAGAAGTCCTGAACTATGAACAATTAATGGTAGTACGTACAGGTGGCAACTTTTTCCATTTGAATATTTTCTATATAAATGGGGAGCGAAGGCCCAGAAAGGTAGGGGGTAGAGTATCGATGGGGTGGGCGCATCGGGGGTTCACTACCTCAGCTGGGGGGATTATACTCATGAGGGCGATAGCGTGATTTTGGGAGAGGAGAGGGGGTACTACTTGTTTCCTCTGGGTCCAGGGGTCTAAATGGGGCGATGTGGCCACCGGGCACACAGGCGGAGGGGGGGGGGGAGAAGGGAAGGACGGGGTCGGCGTTTCGCCTCCTTGCTGGAGAACCGTTCCGGAGAGGGGCGAAGCGGCCCCTTCTCCACCGAGAGGAGCCACCTTAAGGCGGGGAGGCGGGGGGTGGCGCGGCCCGGAGGGAGCCGGGGGAGGCGGAGCGGAGGCTGGGGAGGAGCCGGGGCCTGCAGTAGAGCCGCAGCCCGGAGCACACGGAGCGAGCAGCAGCAGCAGCAGGAAGAGGAGAAGGCGCCTGCGGAGGGTCTGCCGCGCCGCCTCGCCCTGCCCTGCCCTCCCCCCGACACCTCGCGGTGGTCGCAGGAGCCCTCCGGGAGCACCTCCGGCCTGGGCGGCGGCAGAGGCAGAGAGCGGCCAGGCCCAGAAGCCGCCGCGGCCTCTAGTGGCAGCCGGGTCAGGAGGAGAGAGCGGCGGCGGCGGCGCCCCCCAGTCTCCCGCGCGTTTCGTCAGGGGAGGCGGCCTCGCCCCCCCCCCCCGCTTCGATTTTAAGATCGCGCCTCTCTCCCGTCAGTGGGAAGATCCCCCCCCCCCCACTTTCTCACACGTATCGAGGCGGCGGTGGCGGCGGGGTCTCTCTAGTACCCTGTAGAGGCTGCGGAGGGTCTTCTTTAATCCAGCCCCCCCCCCCCCCTCCGGCCGCCCAAGGGCAGCTAGGCGCAACTAGGCCTGGCCTGGCCGGTTGTCTCGCTCCCGCAACTTTTGTGGTCTCCCCCCGCCCTCCTCCTTCTCCTCCCCTCCCCAGAGGTGTTTGTGGGCTTGAAGAGGCTGCTCAAGAGGAGAGAGAAAAGCTGCGGCGGGGGAAGAGAGATTACAGCGGCCCCCAGACTCCTGGGCAGACCTGAGATGATGTCCCCCCCCTCCCCTCCATTGAAACCCTCAGCACTCCCGGCTAAAATCGCCCCATAGAACGGATTGGTGCTCCCTTAGTAGCCTACAAGGAGACAGACTAATTCCCGCTAGTCTGTTAGTACCACTGGAGCTATAAATATTTCCTACACTTCTGATTCTCCTTGTAGGCAGGACTCCCCTCTCTGCCACTGCAAGAGATTCTGCTCTTCAAATGTCAATGGTAATAGAGAAGGAGGATCACAGTTGAAGAATAATAATAATAATAATAACAACAACAACAACAACATCCAATAGCTGTCAAAAGGGAGGAGACCAACAGCAAAAATACTCCTGGGGGGTGGGGGAAGATGCTTATTCCCCAAACTGTCAGAAAGAGGGGTATTAACTGAAGAGAACAAGGAGCTCCTAAATACGGAAGGAGGTAAAAGTTGTTCCCCTTCCTGCTGGTGGGGACAGGACAGGGCAGGAGTGACGTCGCTGAAGTAATAGCCTAGCCAATGGGAAAGAAAGAAAGAAACTTTTAGTCTAAGGATTTGGATCCAGAAGCTCTCTTCCTCTTAGTATCATTGACAAATCCCTCCTAAGGGAAAACTCAGAAGAAAAAGAAGAGCAAACCACCAGCAGCAGCACTTTGAGCATGGGGCCCGTGTGTAGAGCGTGAAGGACGACATCTCTCCTTAAAAACACACACGCACATGCACGCAGGCAGCCAAGAGATACCCACTGCAGAAAGTCTTACCGTGAGTGACAATATTACATCACTTCTTCCCTCTTGTCTATTTGCTACTTCTCTCTCCCCAACTGCATTCTCTCTCTTGTGTCATTTTTTCTCTGTGTATGTTTTGCATCTTCATTGCCGGAACATGTTGCCATTTTAGATATTTTGCTGGCTTGTTTTTCCATTAGCAGACTCTGTCCCCAAATTAATTCGAACAGCCCTTTTCAGTTATCTTTCAGTACTGTGAATTTAGTCTTGGTTATTGTGTGCCAAGGGGAGGGGGGGCTATTTTACTACCCAGGAGTCCATGGGCAGAGGATCACAGTAATTGAGAAGTTAATGGACAGGGTGTGGAGTATATGTGATTACTTACTTGGGATGTATCATCATACTATTAATACAACTGTGGTTGGATGCTGTGATACTATACACATGCAATACTTTGCATGGTGAACTCCATTGTGGGACTTAAACTTCAAGTGATCAGACTGCATGTTAACACTTTGGACTGTGAATCATCTTGAACTTGGCATTTTAGGTTGTTTATTTTCCCATTTCTTTCAAAGGTTAATGGAATATGAATCCATGTTAGTGGCAGGGCTCAGAGAATCCAGAGTTTGTAGCTATTCTATTGATTAGAATTGAATAAAGGGGTGTGAAATGTGACTATGTCATTGGATTGAGGATTCCATTTGCATTAGGTAAAATTCAGTGCATCCAAAGACCAAGATTCATTCCTTGATTTGATCTTTCTGCTTTACTGAAGAGTTGCAGACAGATTTTGGTGCCATTATCCTGAGATGGGATAAGGGAAAGACAGGAAAGCTTTTTGACAATAGCAGATGAGGCATGGCATCTCCTCTTGGTAGGAAATGGATACCCAAGGACTGACCACTTCAGGTAGTGTTTTATAGATGCTATTGACAGCAGTCACTTTGAGGAAATAACACATCCTAACTTGAAGTATACTTTTGATATATGACTTGAATCCATGTTGTGACAAAGACAGTTACAAGGAAATCAAAAGTGTCCTTCCCTCAGTTTTGGCCAGTTAAGTCTGCTGTTGACAAATGACTGGGTATAACATATTCCCAGAAAAGGCATTAACAAGAAGAGCTAGGCATGTAATTAATGGAAAGTCAAAATAGTCTTGTCATTTAAAGTTAATTGCCCACTCCTGGCAATTGAGTTATCATTAGATTAATCAATAAAGAGCATTTTGATAAACTAAAAAAGTGACTCCACGTAATACAGCAACAGATGTTAGAAAAATTGTTATTTTTATTTCATGTGATTATAAAAAATTGGTTGAAAAGGGGGAATACTTTTTAAGATGATGCTTTTGCTGCAACACATGCATACACCATCTAAAAACAAAGAAAGTATGCTTTTTTTTTCTTTAGAAACATTGCTTTTTCTCATGTGCAAAATTGTACAGATTTAGCCTGCAATTGAATACATTCCTGGGAATAAGTCTGATTGAGCTTATTGGGACTTATTTCTGAGTAGAGGACTGACCTGTTTTTTTAAAAAAATCTTTAACTGGGTGACAGCAGTACATTTTTGTTTAAATTTTCATGTTTTATTCCAGTTGGCAAGGTAGATTTTTCTGGAGAACTCAAAACTTGCAATATATTGTTTATGATTTTCTGGAAAGGAATTAAAACAAGAATTTGAATGTTGCAAAATTGGCATGAGGAATTAATATCTCATGCCTTTATGGTTAACTTGCACTCCTACTAGACCCCAGTAATAATTTGACTTTTTCTAGTGATTTTCCTTAATGGATATAAGATACTTACAAACTGAGGCTGAACTTCAGTCTTATAAGAAAGAAAAATTGCCCACCACAAGTGGATTACAAAGTATTTTTGCTGGTGGGATATAGTTTGCTGGTGGGGGAGTGTGTATTCCCATTATCCTCTCCAACCCCTCTCTCCCAAAATGTGAATGGATTTAGTTTCTTGAGTGTGCCAAGACTGATATCTGAGTTGAGCGGAAGACTTGCAAGACTAATACCTGTGTTGAGCTGAAGAGTCATTGATGGTTCCTATTTGTGAAATGCTACAGTGTATGTTCATAAAATTCTGACATTTCATTCAGAATTGACAGTAGAAGGGTAGTTATGCAAGAACTGAGAGATTCTGAAATCCAGAGAAAGGAAGATCAAAGCTAATGGTTATATCTTACTTTATATTTGTAGGGATTGTTTGTTTGAAGGTGACAGTTGCCTGCATTTCAGTTGTTGTTACCCAGGCATGTAAATGAAAAGTGGGAATTGGGATGGAAAGAAGTTCACACTCTTTCATCCCGTATTTGCTCATAACTGCTTTTATCCAATAATTTAAAAATCAGCCTTTTTGTCAAAATGGCAGGTTATAGATTTGAGAAAACAAATTTAAAATTCTCTAGATTGAACTCCTTGTAATTTTAGAATAAGCTATCTGACCCTTCTGGCATCTCCTACATAGTGCTGTTAACTCACAAGTTAATGATGATTACCAAGAATTTTGAATGTTATCTGCACAACCTTATGTATGTTTACTCAGAAGTAGGCCCCATTGTGTTCAATGGGACTTTCTCACTAGTAAGTTTGTTAGGATTGTAACCTAAGAGTCTAACATAGTTTATGATTAAATCATAGACATAGAGGAAATTGCATTAGCAACAATGAAAGATCAGTGGAGATGATACTACTTCTTTGTATTTTTCTTTAAATGACTATTTTCAGTTAATTTAAATGTCTATTTTCAGAAAAAATCATGTCATATTGAACTGAAAATACTTTGAAGAAACTGAATATTAATATTTTGGAATCTGGTTGTGAGAACTTCTATTTCTTGTGAAAATTACTTAGTTTTATAGAGGGGAATGTTTGACAGCAATTTTCAATGGTATTTTGTCTAGTTCATTAAACTGATATGCTCCTTAGGGCTGTGGTCTCCTTACCTTCTGCTAAGAGGGTTTGGAAACAATAATTTCATCTTTAACTAGAGCTTGCTAGAATCTGATATTAAAGCTCAGCTATAGAGCATATGAATGAATATTTATTAGTACACAAATTTGTATACTTCTTTCCAATAAAATTATCAAAGCAGTTAGCATAATAACAATCTAACAATAAAACACAATCAATTAATCAATGCTCAACAGTAAAACTATAACTTTACTGGCTGGGTCACTCCTCAGGGAAAGCCTGCATAAAGAGACGGGCCTTAAGCAGGCATCTAAAAAAAACCCCTATAGATGCCTGTCTAATGTCAATGGGAAGCATGTTCCAGAGGGTGGATGCTACAACATTCAATGCTCTAACGGGAACTACTGGGATTACTCCGAGGCGAACCTCAGGAGCCTGTGGCACCCTCAGGAGTGCTCCTTCTGAGGATCACAAACACTGGGCAGCGACATAAAGGGTGAGGCGGTCCCTAATAATAAATAAGAGCATCTTTGGGCATGTGCAGAGTGCCTTTCTGTCAAAACAGAAAAAACAAAAGTTGCTATGTACCACAAATTAGGGGCTTTGAGGTCAAATGCCACTACCTCCAAACAGGCTTGAGTTCTGGCACCTCCTATTTCAGAAGTTAATGACCTTCTGTAGTGTCAGCTTTAGGCTCAAGGTAATGGGGAAAATGCTGATGGTGATGCAGGCTCGGGTCTGCCTGAAGAGCAGGAGTTGGAGCATATGTTAATTAATGTGGAGGGCAACCCTTTCCCATATATGTATTTGTTGAATATTTAAACTTGGCCCGAAATTTGTTATGTATGGGAGAACTGAACCTATCTGCAAGTGGTTCTGAATGTGATTGGCCTGTGCAGAAGGCCCTTATCCCCTGAGAATCTTGAGGATTCATGGCTGGAAAATCTACAAATGTGCAGGAAGCCCTTTGTACTGCTCTCTGGTATGATATTGTGGCCTTTATTTTAGGATACCCACAGGAAGGACATGTTTTGATAAAAAGGTTTGTGGGTTGTAATCCATAAAGAGGTGGGTAGAGATTTGAAGGTAGATACAATTCACAGCTAGTTTGGCTTGCCAATATTTCATTTCAGAAAATGTATTCCACTGGTCTGGGGAAGGGGCGTTCAGGACAGAAGCAGGCAGATCAGGTGTGAGGTCTGGTAGGTAGTGCCCGAGTCTTCTTGGTTTTTCAGACTCCAGTAGTGGCTATTTGAAGGAATAAGTGCTTACTAGTTGGACTGTCAAAATATCGGCGTTTGGCTACTCACTGCAAACAAATTGGAACCTCACTCACACTGTACCACCACCAGACCTACCGGTTTACCGGAAAATCAGGCCTCCAGATGTTTTAGACTTCAACTCTGATTAGCTCCAGCAATCAGGAACGCTGGAAGTTGTAGTCCAAAATATCTGGAGGTCACCACGTTGGGAAGGCTGCTATAATTAAACACAATCTAGAATATAGTTGTGCTCTAGAATGAAGGCTTTCGCTGTAGATTTTCCTGTAAACTCTTAATTTTGAGATGACTTTTGAATACTGGCTGTCATAAGTACTTGAGTTTGGGTTGCTCTGAAACAATCATTTTAAAGGCAAAATTCCCACTCATCTTCTTATGTTTAAACTTGTCATTTTTTTATTTCAGAGTAAAAGTTCGTAATATTAATAGTTTTTGAAATGAGTGTTTTACTAGTAGAATTTGGTTAATGAGGGATTTCTTTCTACGGTTGCAAACATGTGTTTCTTCTTGCAATCATCTGGCCGGAGCTAGATATGATACGTAGTTTTGTGCTCTTTCATGTAACTTATTTGCAACTTCTTTTTAAAACTAAAACCATCTTTTGGAAACTGAGGATTTATGGAGAAGAATGGGAAGTAGAAAAGCAGCCTAAGAGAATATTTTAAGTGAGAAAATGTGTGGAGGAGAAAGGATTAAGCAGTCCCCCCCTGCCAGAAGTACTCTGTTTAAACAGAGCTTCTCAAGACAGTTTTTGGTTTTAAATAAATAGGGGAAAGGTGCAAGCACCTGTGTGTAACATCTAGTTTGGCCCACAGTCTTCAGATTCAGCCTGAAGTTGTCTGTGATGAAGTTGCACAATGTGTGTGCAAAAATCCATGGCATACTAAAAATGAAGTATCAGTGTGAAATGAGTTTAATATGTAGGAGGATGGTTGGCTATGCCACTCATTTTAGTATCTCAGTGACTAAAGCTGAACATTTGATAGTTCAGACAGATTCCCTGTGGGACATCCATAATTTTGCAAAATGGAAATACTGTGCCATAGGCCCCGATCATTGTTGGTTTGCAGGGGTTTTCCCTGACTGAATTGTTCATAGTATCTTCTTGCTCCCTCTTCCATCATGACATTTTGTGGTTCTCCAAAGGAAGACGATTCCGTCCTCATCCACTGTTGCGGTTTTTAGCTTTGGTGTTGGATCCCCTAGTACAGTGGCTTCTTAGCTGTCTATTGCATCAAGTTCAAATTCCTTGCCTGAACCTTTGAGGTTTCCTATTTTCTGCCTCCATCATTTGTGTGCTTTTCTTAGCCCTTTTTTTTGTCTCTTTGTCAGGGTTCTTTTTCTTGGTGTCTCCTTGTGGCATTCATTAGTGCTGCTCCATTCAAGGATAGTCTTTCTGATTCCATTGACTAATTCTTCTTCAACTCCTTCCCGCTATCCACTTTTCCCAAGACTGTGTAGATTTTTGTATCATCTTCTAGGCTATGCTCACATTTGAAGCTCTATCTAGCCTGCTGTATTTTCATATCTGTTTTACTTCTAGTTCTGAAAGTTAGCAAATGAGTGCTAAAGGTTTGAAATGAGTGCTGAAAACAAGCCTCCTCTCCACTGCAGACCCTGGTGCTTCAACTCTAGAAAACCAATTCTAATGGATTTAAATAGTTCAGTCACTCAGAACTGAAAGGGTGACAAGGTCCAGAGCAGTAGTCATGTTAGTCTATTACAGCAAGCACAACGCAGCATCTGATGACATGGGCTTTAGTCCACAAACATTTATGCTACAATAAATATGTTGGTCATTAAGTTACTCAGTTGTCCTTTTATATCAGAACAGAAATCTATGGCAGGTTTGTGTCTGTTATCTCTTAGATCTCTTGTGTGGATATGGGATAACTTCTCAGGGTTCCAATCTGATAGTGAGGAAAGGAAAATACTAATTGGTTCTAAAGAAAGCATGAGTTAATGCAGAGTTAGGGTGACACTATTCCATTTAATATTTTATTGTGCTGGATCCAAACCAAGTTAGCCATGATTAACTTAAGTCCCATTGATTTCATTCAGACTAAAGCATGACTAACTTAATCTGTACTAATTGTTTCCTGGGCACAAACAAATTCTCTTGGAGGGTCACATTGGGCCTGCTCAGACAACACTCTAAGCCATGGTTAGGCCGCTAACCCTTTTGCGGTAAATGGTTAGTGAGTGTGTTTAAACTGTGTTTATATAGACAACATGGTTAGGAATGGTGCACACAACATACTAAGTCATAGTTCACACGACATGCTAAGCCATCATGTTTAGCTCAAAATGCTTAAACATTGTGGCTTAGCGTGTTGTCTGAACAGGGTCTAGTAAAGGCAGTAAAGGGCAGTAGACCAGTGCCTCAATTTGCACTGCAGAAAGTGGTCTGCCAGCTAGTTCTGTTGCTAGTGACACCACGTGCTTCATACTTTTTTCTCTGTTGGCTAATCAGGGTGGGTGTGGAGAGAAAGTTGGCATTCCTTTAGAAGGTTATATTTGGCCCACAGGCTTTCAGTTGCTGAACCCGAAGGCCATATAAGATGTTTATTTCCTCTCATTGGATTGCAGGCTCTGGGGAGCAGGGATCTTATGCAACTTTACAAAATCAGTTCAGATTATACTCTCCAATTTGATTCAGTCTTTGGTTGGTGCCAATAGTTCATTTGACTGTATCTGATAATCCTTTCCTCTGCTTCTGATTTGTATAGGTTCTATTCTAATTTCCAAGTCTAAGATTAGGAGCCCTAAAACAAGAAAGCACATAAGAGAATCTAAGGACAGAGCATATTCAAGCCCTCAACACAAGATTAGTCAATCGAATATTTGCAATGTTATACATGTCTACTCACAAGTAAGTCCTACTGAATTCAATAGGGCTTACTCCCAGGCAGGTGGCTATAGAATTACAGTCAAAAGATGCTTTTTCCTCAGAGTGAGAGTGGCTAAAGAGCCCACAAAATGGTGCCACTTTTCTGCTCTACCTATGCTTACTTATGGGTGAATTACATATAGCAAATGTGAATATGCAACTACATGGTGATTGTTGTTCTAGTACAATTAATGCAAAGTATAAGAGTCAGTGGCTGTAGATACAGAAGAATGAGGTTAGACTCCTTATTTCTTTCCCGCTTTGTCAGGGCCTCAGGCATGTGATTGAAATGTGACTAAGGAAGAAAACTAATTGAATTCACTTACTTTAAATTTAGTGTAATATCTGAAAATACCTGGGAAGTTTTGTAGATGTCTATTTAAAATCAAAGGATGTTTACTTTTAGTTGTATGTTGTAAACATCCAACTTAATTCTGAACTTCTTTCAGGTTGAAGGGCCTACTGTAGCACTAGTAGGAATATGTGAGAAATTTGTTCAGTTTGTTTTGATTAGCATTTATACATTTCATACATCCTGGACTGAACACAAACTCGAACACAATCTGTGGTTGAAGTCTGTACATTTCAGAGCCTGCAAAGTGATTTGCAGATCAAAAAAAATGTCTGAAAACATGTATTTGAAAAATGTGCACGGAGAAGATCATACTTCTTTTGAAAAATGTGCACAAACACACTTTACTCAATGGGAGAAGAAAGTGTACATTTCAGATATGTGCACCATTGCTGCATATGTTTGGGAAAAGATGCCTGCAAATACATAGAGATTTTCATGCAAAAAGAAAAAAACCCAAGGCTTGTAATCTGAAATGTACATGAGATGGAATGAGCTTCAAGGTGGAATTTGGAGAACTACGATGAGCTCAGGTTTTGCATCCCTAAAGCACTAATAGAGTGTTAGCAACTTTCATACCAAGGAAGTGGAATCTGGTAAGTCAATGGTAAATGGCCTGGAACTCTCCTTTACTGCTCCGTCGGAAGAGGGGTCTATCTTCTCATCAGCCTTGCAGAGTAATAACATAGTCACCATCAGCAAGGTGTTCCCAACAAGACCTGACACAAACAGGCCAAAAATTATCTTCTAGTATTAGCATCTTTCACAAAGAAGATACAGTCAGACATTTGTTTTATTTAAGCTGTGAAAAACAGCTCAGATATTGTTTGTGAATTATCTCTCTCTCTCTCTGGCTCAGTTCAGACAACACATTTCTCAACAGTGGTTTTAGAACTCCACGGTGGAGTTTTTACAGCACCGTTGAGAAATGTGTTATCTGGTGGGAGTTTTTTTTGGGGAAAACATTCCACGCAGAATATCCATACTGTGCAGAGGAGAGTTCCTGCACAACCATCGTGTTGCGTGTTGTGTGGTGGGCTCTGCAGAGTTTTCCATTGAGTTGACTTTTCCCACTGGGTACAGAGTCCTCTGGCAAGAGCAGCAAACGGAGGGATTGCCACTCTAGGAGAGCTACCGGGATTGGTTTTTTTTTTTTTTTTTGCAGCAATGGCTGATGGGATAGCATCAGGAGGACTAGGGGAGGAGTGAGGGCGGAGGAACAGTCAATCAAACATCGTGATGGGTTTCACTCAACTCGATGGTAGCACACATTCACACAATGGTGGAGTTCGAACATGTTACATCGGGAGTGTCCGCTAAAAACTCAACCATTGAGTGTTGTCTAAACTGAGCCCCCCCCCCCCCCTTTACCCTTAGGACAGAGTTTCCAGAGGGATACCTGTATTTGTCTGTAGCAGCAAAAACAAAGACACTCTTGGCACCTTAAAAACTAATACATTTAATATGGCATAAGCTTTCATAGACTAAAGTCCATTTCATCAGCTGCATATTGTGTTATCTCTAAGAAAGAAAGAAAAAGATCAATTAGTATAGTACATCTCATTCTACCCCCCACTCCCAGCAGTACTGACTGGGAAACTATTCCTAGTAATTGGTAGAGCAAGAAAAGACAAAAGGGAAAAAGATATAATTTACCGAATAAGGAGTGGGGAGGATACTCTTTGGTCAAGGCTGTCTTTGGGAGGCATAAGCATCATGGGGGTGTGTGTGAAAGGAAGAATGGTTATTTTTACAGTAATATCAGGAGGAAGAATAATGGCAGAGTAGGTATAGTTCCTGTTTCAGAGGAAGGGAAGCACATAGAACTTTGCTTCAGGGTTGGACATGGAAACTCACAATGGGCACAGTCTACCTTGGCTTTTACCAGCAACTGGACAAGAATTTTGACTTTGATCTGTAGTGGCCTGAATGTGTGTCGACACCCTCACATAAATTGATTTGTCCACCATCGTTGGACATAGATGATGATTGCAGGCTAAGCCATTATTATTAACCCCTGAGCCTCGCATAGTGCAGAATGCAATTTAAAAATAATGCTTGGAATGGAGGACTATGAAGCAAAGCCCCTCCTAAGCCCCTAGCAAGATCCAGGAAAATAACAAACACAAATAGAGGCAAGAAACTGAAGGGAAGGAGGCAAGGGAGAGAAGCTTGCGAAGTGTTGGAGGCACCTGGCTCATGACACAAAACCTTGGCACAATGCTTTTTCCTCCTTTTTTTATTCTTGCATTTATATCCTGCCATTTTTCCTCCAAGGAACCCAAGGCAGCGTACATAATCCTCCTCCTCCATTTTATCCTCACAATAAAATGGGCACCACACTTCAAGAAGGATGCAGACAATCTGGTTTTCATGGCCAAGTGGGGACTAGAACCTGGATCTCCTGACTCCTAGTCCAACACATTAGCCACTACACCACACTTGTACTCTTAGCTTGGCCACACAATGATTAAGCCCCTGAGTCATAATCAAACAGTCCTTAACAGCTGTACTGCATTCTCCAGCAGAGAAACATGGGCTCCCTGGGTCCTGAGATAGGATAAGTGGCCCCAATATTGCACTTACATACACAGTGTAACGCCTTCTAGGCATAGTCACAGGCAGGGGATTTGAATGGCACCGCTGAAACAAGTGAGGACTAACAGCAGCAATGGGTGCTTCACAGGGTGTGGAATTCTGTCTGGGTGCACAAGGCGACAAGTTGGTGCAGGCAAAAATGGAACTCTGGGCCTGGCAATGTAGGGTTGGGTCCTGAGAGAAGGGACAGGATAATGAGAAATGGGTAGCCTGCCAGGGGAATCTTGTGAGACTCTTAGCATGCATTGGGTTCTGCAAAGAAGGGGCTCAAGAATCCTCAAAGTAGTGATGTGGGGTGGACAAGATTCCACGGGGGGAAAAAATCTAAAATGGAGAACTTTCCAGTGCATAATTTTTCCATGGAAAATATTCTGTTTCATAATTTCATTAGTAATAATGAATGGATGCCAATTGTAAATACAATATTGGGATATGTTGGCAGTTTCAAAGTTGTAATTCACGTTTTTCAAGTAATTATCCCTAACAGGTATGACATATGTCATTGAAGTACATCTATGTCTCAATGTCAAATGGAAATAATAAGTAGTGACAGCGAAACTGAAGGAGCCCCAACAACCTCAGTGGAAGAGAGTTGAACTCTGTTGAAATAGATGAGTGGTTGTCAGCACATCATGCACAGTTCTTTGGGTTTCTAAAATTAATTAGTGCAGCTTTCCCCAACCTGGTGCCCTCCATAGTGACTGGAGGATGCTGGGTGTTGTAGATCAACACTTCTGGGAATGAGAAGGCTGGGAAGGCTGAATTAATGTGTCAACAGTTTTCAGTACCTTTGTTTCTTTCTTACATTAAAACAATAAAGGAAGTATATGCTATTGTCTTTAATTTTTTTTACACATATTCCAGTAGGAATGTCTTAATGATGAAACATTTAGATCACATTAAGTATGCTGTAATTTCTCCCCTCAAATATTTCAGGTCACATACTTGTGGACTATTGAGAGAAAAAAATTAAATGAGGTTTTTCTTTTTAGTTTTGTTGTTTATTTTACTTGTATTTAGTAAACATGTTGAATTAGATCACTGTCTGGTGGTTTTCTGATGTAACTGATAGGGATGTGTATCGTATCGTTAAAATCGCGATAACGATACGATATGCTCTCTATCGTGTCTCCATTTAACAATAACGATACAATAGGAAATCATAGGAAATCCAACGCTAATTATCAGAAACGATAGAAATTCCAACGATAAGTATCATATTTTATCGTTTTATCGGAAGGCGCTGTCTCTTTTGCCGCCACATGAACGGAGCTAGAAGGTGGGGTGTGCTTGATGAGACTGACAGTTTCAGTGACCAATCATGCAGCAAGGATTCCAGCAGGAGCCAATCACAATGTGGGAGGAGGGCTAAGGATATCCCCGCATAAAACCCCCACGCTTGGTGTTCCAGGCTCTGTTGGGAGTTAGGCGTTGAGGGGAGAAGGGTGGATTTGAAGCTCTGTCCTGGCTCCTGGGTCTTGGTGGCGAATTGTTGGAGATTCATTAATCTCTTGCATCTTTGTGTCTCAGGTTCGTTTGGCTGTGCGTTGCTGCCTGTGTGTTTGAGACTTTGGAGTTATAATTTTTATTTTTATAGTACGTTTTCTGGTTGGATTGATTTGAAGGGTTATGTTAGCATGAGTGGGGGTACTGTGACTGAGGGGGAGTGTGTTTTGTCCTTTGCCCTGTTTAACTTTCTTTAAAAAACCCAGAAATATTATATTTTTTAAAATTATATTTATCTCCCTCTCTCTCTCTCTGGGTGTGTGTGTTTGCTTGATTGACTGTGAGTGTGCTGCTGCTGTGTCTAGCCTGCTACACAGGATCTGTGTGGTCAAAGCAGCACACAAAGCCACAAACTGCGGGCAAAGCATGCATTTGTTGCAATCATTTTGTACTTCATAGCAGTATGAAACGCGGCTCTAAGATGCACCTTGGGCGAGGTGGCTCTGGGTCTAGGAGAGATGCTGCTGTTGCTGCTTCTGGGGGCAGTTCTGGGGTGGCTGTCTCTCCCTCTCATACATTTTTTATTTCTTTTTGAAAGTGCTCCAGCCAATGGTTCCAGTCTGAACTGGAGGGACTGCTTTAGGGAACCTGTGTTTTTAGGGGGAGTGTAACCTCATCCAGCACAAGCTGAATCCCTATTCCTTGATCTGCCTTTTAACTGACCAGGAAGCACCTCTGTCTTGTCTGGATTAAGCCTGAATTTGTTTGCCCTCATCCAGTCCATTACTGCTGACAGACACTGGTTTAGCACTAAAACAGCTTCCTTGGAGTTGGGTGGAAAGGAATAGGAAAATTGGGTGTCATCAGCGTACTGGTCACATTGCACCCCCCAAAAAAAGATTTGTTTTTTTGCTGCCTTTATTTATTTATTATATTTATATACTGCCCAATAGCCGAAGCTCTGTGGGCAGTTCACAAAAATTAAAACCATCAACAAACCAGTATAAAAACATGATGTAAAAATACAATATAAAAACATAACCAGGGTAAAAAACCGCGCAGCAATGCAAATTTAAAATACAAATTTAAAACACAGATTTAAAACAGTGGAGTAAAAAGGCTATGATAATAAACTTAAAATATTGTGAAAATAAGAAGGTCGTCACCTGGCGTCAAAAGGAGTATAATGTAGATGCCAGGTGAACCTCTCTACGGAGCTCATTCCAGAGCTGGGTGCCACAGCAGAGAAGACCCTCCTCCTAGTAGCCACCTGCCTTGCATCCTTTGGCAGGGGCTCATGGAGAAGGACCCCTGAAGATGGTATATTGCCACAGAGTAGGCCTTCAAATAGGCAGTAGCCCATGTTTGATCGGATTCACTCCAAGTTTTCCACCAACATCGCTCTAGTCTCCTTCTGACTTGTTTAATTGCCGCCAGCTCCCTGGAAAACCAGGGGACTGGTGTGGCTCCACTTGGTGAGAAAGGACACTCAGGAGCAATCGATGAAACCGCCCTGGTCATTTTCCCATTCCAGAGATCGACCAGGGCTTTGACAGAATCGCCTGCTGATGCAACAGGAAAATCCCCAAAGCCATCAGGACACCATTCGGATCCAGAAGCCTCCTGGGGCGGACCATCTTAATCAGTCCCCCTCCCCTGCAGAGGCTCTGAGTGCCAGCAAGTCTAAACCCCACTGGGTAGTGATCTGTCCATGACAACGGAATTGTAGAAAGTTCCTCCACTATCAGATCACTGTCACCCCATCCAGCAAAGAAAACGAGGTCCAAAGTGTGCCAAGCACCATGGGTAGGGCCAGATACTGTTTGGGACAGCCCCATGGTTGTCATGGCGGACATGAAGTCCTGATCCGCTCCCGACACGGCAGCCTTGGCGTGGATGTTGAAATCCCCCAGCATAACAAGCCGAGGGGACTCCAACACCAACCCCGAGACTACCTCAGCTAGCTCAGGAAGGGAGACTGTTGAGCAACGGGGTGGATGGTACACCAACAGAATCCCTATTCTGTCCTGGGCACCCACCTTCAGATACGCACACTCGAACCCCCACAGACTGTGGGACAGGGCACCTGGTCAGGGGAATGGCATCCCGACCACTGCCACTCCACCTCCCCGCCCCCCAGGCCTTGCCTGCTGCTGGACAGAGAATCCTGCTGGGCAGAGCTGAGAGAGATTAATTCCCCCTGCTTCATCCAACCAGGTCTCTGTGATACAGGCCAGGTCAGCATGCTCATCCAGGATTAAGTCCTGGATAGTAGTTGTTTTCCCATTCACTGACCTGGCGTTCACCAGCAGCAATTTCAACCCAGGAAGTCTGTTGCCAAGGCCATCCAGGTTATTTGAGTTGGGGGATCGTTTGGGGACAGCCAGCACCCTATTGTTGCGCCCTCTCTTATTAAGCAGTTGTGTGGCCACTATTGAAGAAACCTAGCTTAGATCCATTGGTTTCTTATAATCACCATCCAGTGTCAAACTTGCCACACTTGTGCAAGATGTTGGAGCATGAGGTGGTAGCAAGTAAGGGAAGCATTCAGAATGCAATTGGACACAAATTAAAGCTAGAAACATAAATGATAGTTTTAGACATTAACCATTTAAATTATCTCTGCCAATCAAAATAGACAACAGTGAAAAAAGAGTGAAAAAAGAGCTGATTTACAAATGATGCAGTCAGTCAAATTAACCGAGTGTGTTGGATTACAAAATAGAAGGGAACAAAAATTGATTCTGAAGAAAGAATGTCATCCCTGTATTGCCGTTTGGCAGATTGCATAAACTATCAGTATTGCCATTATCAGATTATTCATAGAACATTCATAGAATTCTCATTAATCATATGCTATATTCATTAAACAAAAAACCGACGGTTTACAAAAACAACGTTAAGTTTCCAACCAAGCACCAACAAGTAGGGAAATTGGGAGTTAAGGCTCCCAAGCCTTAATGCCACATCCTCCCTAAGGAGGCAGAAAGTGCAAGTGAAATTCTGATTCTCCCAAAGCAGATAAACCATGAGGACAGGATGGAGAATATGATATGCAGAGGTGACTGTGGGGTTGTGGAAAACTGATGACGAACAACTTAGGGCCACCTACTTCAATTTTTTTGTTTAGAGCAGCCCTTCCCCAACCTGGTGCCCTCCAAAGGTATTGGACTACAACTCCTATCATTGCAAGTCAGTATGTCCCATGGTCAGGAATGCTGGGACTTGTCATCCCAAACATCTGGATATGCAATATGATATGCAGAGGTGACTGTGGGGTTGTGGGAAATGATGATGAACAACTTAGGACCACCTATTTCTCTTTTTTTAGAGCATTTCCTCATGTTGAGAGTTGCAGTTCAAAACATCTGATGGGCACCAGGTTGGGGAATGCTGTTCTAGAACAAGGGCAGGCAGAATGTAGACCTCCAGATGTTTTGGAATTCAACTCATAAAAGCCCCTATAGCATGGGCAGTGAGCAGGAATGGTGCGAGTTGATGTCCAAAACATCAGGGTGGATCTATTTTCTGCCCACATCTGTTCTAAGGTATGATGCTTTCCAGCATTAAGATATGCGATCAATCAAGAAACTACAACAGAGCTGCATTACTTTAAATAAACTATCTAAACCAAATAAAGCGACAATGAATGGATCTTGAATACTTTACCCTGATAGTCCTTCGGACGTCAACATTAGTTTTCAACACATGGCATAGGATATCTGTTTATTGAATATCATATATGGTGTTGGGGGACTAACACAGAAGATTTCTCTTACATGTTCAGCAGTGTGAGATCAAAGGTAGAGCTACCACCTAATACTTTCATGTGTAAGTATTATTTTTAAATTAATGATCAAATTATTTTTGTCTTCCCCATAACACATAACATGGGAGTTATAGTGCAACACATCTGGAGAGCACCAGGCTGGAGAAGGTTGGTTTACGCTTGAATCCTATACATGGCTTCTCAGAAGTCAGTGCCATTGAATTCACTATGGCTCACCCCCAAGTGGTACAGGATTGCAAACTAATCTCATCTGAAAGGAGTTCAAGACAGCCAAACTAAACCTTTTCTGCTCCTCTGTCGTTTTGATGAGATGATGTACTGTGGAGGGATTGTGGGGAGTGAACAGTATATTTTGTATAAACACATTTCAAGAAAACATTGGTTCTTTGAAGGGCAGGATATTGACCAAAAGTTGAAAGTGCCTGGCACATGCTCTGGTTCTACATTTGCAACAAATAGTTCCCCTTTTGTTATCAGTCATGCTGCTATATGGAAGATGTGTGTCAGAGAAAAGTATTGGGCAGACCTTGTATTAGTAAGGATATGTATGGAACAGTGTTCCCCCATCCTGCCACCCTCCAGATGTTTGAGATGACAAATCCCAATATTTCTGACCATGGGACATACTGACTTGCAATGATGGGAGTTGTAGTCCAACACCTTTGGAGGGCACCAGGTTGGGGAAGGGCTGCTCTAAACAAAAAAAGAGAAGTAGGTGGCCCTAAGTTGTTCGTCATCAGTTTTCCACAGCCCCACAGTCACCTCTGCATATCATATTCTCCATCTTGTCCTCTTGGTTTATCTGCTTTGGGAGAATGAGAATTTCACTTGCACTTTCTGCCTCCTTAGGGAGGATGTGGCATTAAGGCTTGGGAGCCTTAACTCCCAATTTCCCTGCTTGTTGGTGCTTGGTTGGAAACTGTAATAATAATAATAATAATAAATAATAATAATAATAATAATAATAATAATTTATTTCTTACCCGCCTCTCCGTCTGGATCGAGGCGGGGAACAACAACATGATAAAATACATAAAACTGATTAAAACATGATACATATTATTAAAACTGCATTAAAACAAACTAAAACATCCTAAAAACATCCTTAAAACATTCTAAAATTCCACTGGATATGCCTGCCGGAAGAGAACGGTCTTTATAGCTTTCTTAAATTCTAAAAGCACCTTAACATTGTTTTTGTAAACCGTAGGTTTTTTGTTTAATGAATTTCATGGCTTTTTGTAACAGATGTCCAGATATTATACAGTTGACAACCAAGCCAGTATCAGCCAGGGTGTTACACCATGTTGATGTCCGATATAAAATCAAAGCTAGTGTTATGTGTTGAACTCACTTTTAAAATTAATAAATCAACCAAAATGCTTGCACCTCCCTCATTTTTAAAGATAAAGAGATGAAATCTGGCATCATGGTAGCTCTGAAGTAGGGATTTAGCCATACCAAGTTGGAAGCAGATCTGTTCATCCCTTGATTTTTAGGATTTTTTAAAAGTTGGAATCAACTGTCCGTTACAGCCTGTGGAAATTAAGTAAATTGCTTACAATTCCATCAATTGACAGCATGGTAGCTCTTAAGTAGGGATTGAGCCGTGCCAAGTTCCTACTGAAATCTGCAGCAGATTCATTGCCTCACTGACATCAGAGCCACCAGCCTCCACTGAAGAGCTAGGAAATGAAGGGTTTTAGTGGAGGGAGGCCAAATAGGCGAACGCGAGTGGGGAACCAAAGGCACTACAGTCATCCATAAAACGTTTACCCACACCCAGGCCAAAGGCTTGCACATAGTGAGTGCTGATTGGATCATTAATGTAACCCCCCCCCCCCCCCCCAATGTGCTCCAGTGGCTGGACATCAGGAAAAACTTCCTGCACAAGCAGCTAAGTGTGAGGAGGGAGGGGCAAGCAGTAAAAATGAAAGTGAAACCTTTTGAGCCAAATACTCCACAAGTCTTTGGATCTTTGTGTGTATAGATAGCCTGAAGTTTATCATATTAGTCTTTCCCTGGAGGAGAAAACCTATCATGGCAGCAGGCCCTAAAAGAGACCCAGTTTGGGAATATTTTAATGAAGTTCCTCTATGGGGGGGGCAGGGGGTAAGGCAGGCAGGCGTGCAAATTGCAAACGCTGCAACAAAGACATGCAAGGCCTGGTGGACCGAATGAAACAACATTATGAGCGAGGAAGAGGGCACTTTTTTGGGGGGGGGGTGAGGGAAGTCACATGATTAAATTGAGTCTTTCTGAGTAGTGATTTAAATCGTGATTTAAATCATGATTTAAATCAAATTGATTTAAATCAGATCCACCCTGCTGACTTGCAATGATGGGCATTGTAGTCCAACAGCTTTGGAGGGCACCGGGTTGGGGAAGGGCTGCTCTAAACAAAAGAAGAGAAGTAGGTGGCCCTAAGTTGTTCGTCATCAGTTTTCCACAACCCCACAGTCACCTCTGCATATCATATTCTCCATCCTGTCCTCGTGGTTTATCTGCTTTGGGAGAATGAGGATTTCGCTTGCAGTTTCTGCCTCTTTAGGGAGGATGTGGCGTTAAGGCTTATGAGCCTTAACTCCCAATTTCCCTGCTTGTTGGTGCTTGGTTGAAAACTGTAGAGCCTTAACGTTGTTTTGTAAACCGTAGGTTTTTTGTTTAATGGATTTCATGGCTTTGTGTAACGGATGACTGGATATTATTCAGTAGACAACCAAGCCAGCATCAGCCAGGATGTTGCACCATGTTGACATCCAATATAAAATCAAGGCTAGTGATTTTAGCCTCCTCCCATATGTGCCTGTCCGGACATCCTCAGGAGTCCTTCTCCATGAGCCCCTGCCAAAGGAAGTGAGGCTGGTGGGTACCAGGAGGAGGGCTTTCTCTGCTGTGGCAACCTGGCTGTGGAATGAGCTCCCTAGAGAGGTTTGCCTGGCACCTACATTATACTCTTTTAGATACTAGGTGAAGACCTTTTTATTTTCTAGTATTTTAACAGCTTATCAGCTTAATTTCTAACTTTGCTGTTTTAAATCTGTTTTTCAAAACTGTATCGATCTCTGCATTGCTGCTCAGTTTTACCCTGGTTGTGCTTTTATATTGTATTTTATATTATGTTTTTACACTGTATTTTATATTATGTTTTTACACTGTTGTTTGTTTTATATTTTAAATGGTTTTCATGGTTTTAAGTTTTGTAAACTGCCCAGAGAGATTTGGCTATTGGGCAGTATAGAAATGCAATCAATCAATCAATCAATCAATCAATCATAGTGCTATGTGTTGCACCCACTTTTCAAAACAATAAATGAGCCCCAGAAGTCTGAGGGGTCTCATTTGAACTTTTCAACAGCCAGTGTTCAGAGATAAAAGCTTTTTATGACTGCCTCAGGAAAAGGAAGTATTTTATGTTTTGTGTCTGTATTTGGAGACAACTTGAAAAATTGTTCCACTGGGATTAAAAACCCCTGATTAATCCTGGAAGCACATAAGATGATACAGGAAAACATCCGATATTAGAATAAGTTACAGTTTACTATGTCAATTATTAGGGGGGTGCGCTCCACCCTGAAAATCCGAGGGGCCGTAGGAGATCTGATGAAGCTCTGAGTTTTTGGAGTGAAGAGGGAAACCGTTGATTACCTGCAGTGCGGAGATGTGCTCATCGGAGCTCCTTTCTGTTTCTGGATAACCACTTCATTATAGCCTAGGGGAATTAACCAAAATGCTTACAGTTCTGTCATTTTTCAAGATAAAGAGATGAAACTTGGCAGCATGGTAGCTCTGAAGTAGGGATTGAGTCATGCCAAGTTGGAATCACATTCGGTCATGCCTTGAGTTTTAGGAATTTTTTAAAGTTCAAACTCAAAGCTCTTCTTTGGGGTCTAGGACCTTGAGCAGTGCACAGTTATTTTTTTTTTAAAAAAATCAAATTAAAGATTAAGACATGAAACTTGGCAGCATGGTAGCTCTTAAGTAGGGCTTTAAGCATGCCACGTTGGAAGCAGATTGATTTATGCCTTGATGTTTAGGAATTTCTTTAAAGTCAAACTTTTTTTAAAAAATCCTAAAAATCAAGGCATGAACCAATCTGCTTCCAAGTTGGCATGGCTCAATTCTTGCACAGGCTGCAGTTCCATCCCTAGATATTTACTCAAAAGTAAGACCCATTGAATTTCCTTGGTTTTTGAAAAGCAACATACTTGCTTTTAGATTAGCCAGTCTCAGCACTCTATGGCTCAATTCAGACGACACAATAAACAACTGGTGTGGGGGAAACAATCGTCAGTTGTTTTGACTATTGTGTCATCCGAATGCTGCCTTAGTCAACTCAGCGCTGATCCTAATCCACACCACAGTTGATTATTTATTACCATGTTGTGTGGGGAGTACCCCCTAGTTGAACAACTGTAAAGTTGATTATTACCCCACCATTGACTATCGTGTCGTCCGAATTGAGCCTATGTGTGCTATGAGTGCTTGCTCTGTCTGTCCCTATAGTTTCCTGCAATGCCCAGCCAGGGATGGCCAGTAAATTAAACCCAGGGGTGGAGGGTGGGATTCCATCAAGTTCAGCTGAGAGCGATTGTTGTAGAACATGGACCTTCCAGGAGTGTTGAGGCCGGATTTCTGGCAGACCTAGCCAGGCAACTTTATGGCCTGTTACTCCCTGCCTCATAAAGCAAATGGCCACACAAGAAGTGTTATTATGATTGTCTACTTTGTTTGTCTTTAGTAGTCTGTGGTCCAGACCTCTTCAGAAGGGGGAATAGTATTATGTGGTTGGGATCAGTCTAAATTATCTCCAGGGGTCCCTTACTCAGTGCCTCTGATCTCAAAGAGATTGAAGATTTCCCCCCAACTCTGTTACTCTTGAAGTTACTAGGCCTGTTGAAAATAGATTTTATAACATAAGCAGGAAAACAGTGAATGCTACCTCTTTTAGCTTGTTAAACCAATGAAAACATGCCACACAAGAAGTCTTAAGATATGAATGGTTTATAAAGAAAAGTAAATGCAAAGAACATCAGATACAGAAGTCAAATGATACAGAAGTCAAATGTGAAACATTGCTATTGTTATTGTTGTTATTATTAGGGTTATTATTATTATTATTATTATATTTATATTTATTTGTATCCTGCCTTTTGCCCAATGCTGGGCCTCAAGGGGGCCTTACAAAATTAAAACATATACAACTAAAGCCTATAAATGGAAATATACAAAAGTTAAAAATATAATTAAATACATTTCAATATTAAAACATTTAAAATATATAACGATTTAAAAGTCCAAGGTAGAGACAGAGGTCCAGATTATTTGCCAAAGGCCTGCCGGAACAAAAATGGTTTTGCCTTCCTCCAAAAATAGGCTGACCATCTGAAAAGGAGGATAGGGCTCCTGTAACTTTAGCAGTTGTAGAGAAAAGGGAATTTCAGCCAGTGTCATTTGTATGCAATTAGTTCCTGGTGAAATTCCCTCTTCATCACAACAGTTAAAGTTGCAGGCACTATACTAGAATGACCATATACAAAAGAAGGTAGGGCCCCTGCAACTTTAACTGTTGTGATGAAGAGGGAATTTCACCTGGAACTAATTGCCTACAAATGACACTGGCTGAAATCCCCTTTTCTCTACAAAAGTTAAAGTTACATGAGCCCTGTCCTTCTTTTCAGATGGTCAGCCTATCCAAAAACACACCAAGGAGGGAGCCAGTGTAGACTGCAATGATTAGAAAGAAAATACGTGTGTACACTATGCAAAATGCACGACAGTTTAACTGTTTCTAAAACGCATTAGAAAAACAGTGTGACTAGGCCGAAACCAATGTTGTAGGCCCAGAAGCACTTTGAAAGGTTTCAGAATTGTACTTAAAACTTACACTGGCCCCAAATTACATGAAGTGTTTGAAGCTTTGAACTTCATAGCAGTATGGACCAAACTCTTAGAAAAAAGGAAAGGAGCACTGTTTGTGTATTGGGGGGCGAGGGGGTGGGGGTTAAAAGCAATGTATAGCTACCTATTCCAAGGGGAGATCTGAAGACCAGGTTATCATGGATACAGATAAAAGATAGCCCTAAATACTCTCAAAGCCAAAGGGAAAGCATGTTCCAAAAGAGAAAAGAGAACTCTTTTTCTTCTCTCCAAAAGGAGACCAGAAGCAGGCTGAGTCTTCTTCTCAGAAAGCCAGGCCTGCTTGTGGACTAAAGTTTAAGTCCCATTCATTTCCGTAGCTTCCTTGTGGTAGGGTCTGAAACCAGGCTGCTTAGTGTTAAACTAAAACCCAACAGTCATAAGGAATAATAACTAAGAAAATCCCACTAAGGCTAGAGAAGGCAGGTGGCCATTTTATTTTTGACATTCTAATCTGGCTGTGGCAGGAGGGAGGGGGAGAGCGACGCTACTGAGCGTGTCTCGCGCTATGCTTGAAGAGAAGGCCTCTGCATTCACTTGAATAAGATGAAAAAATATTCATTAAAAATCATCCGAAGGGAATTTTAAAAAAAGAAAAGCTATTCCACAAACTGCAAGGAAGGAGGAAGAAGACACCACCACTGGATTATTTAGTAAGGGCTTTTACTTTACAAAAATCCATGACATAAATACTCGCCAGTCATAATTATCAGAATCATTCTGAATCAGAGAGTTGTTTTTTTTCTTTTCTACTTTGCCCTCCTTCCCTCAATCTTTCACCAATCTTCTTGAAATTTTCAGGTTATGTAAAACCAGCATTTCTTTCTGGCACATGTTAATTTCAGGAAGATTGGTAAAACATTTTCAATTTTATGAATGTTAGAATGACTACCCCCCCCCCCCCCCATTACCCCTTTAACATAGTGGAATTCTTTTTTTCTGGTTTGCACTTAACAAAGGAGGCACTACTGTGCCTCCTTTAATTATGTATTATTAAATGTTTGATACAATGTATAATAGAGAGTTGTACAAATGTACAATAGAGAGTTTACAGAGAATTGGAAATTTTCTCTGAAATGCTACTTTTATAGCGATATTATTCACAACATGTAGATAATTGTAGAGTATTATAATTTATTATTGTTACTGTTTGTGTACATTTATGCATATTTATATACATTTTTAAAGGAACCGTGGAGGAACTTTTATGGTATTTCTATGTTATTATTATTATTATTATATTTATATCCCGCCTTTTTCCCAATAATGGGACTCAAGGCGGCTTGCAAATTAAAACATGTACAGTTAAAACAAATAGCAATATACAAAAATTAAAAATATAATTAAACGTAGTACGATTTTAAAATATTTAAAACATTTTAAAACATTTTAAATACACATAATTAAAAATCCGAACTATAAGCAGTACATCCACAAAGGTTTGAATTACTCCCCAAAGGCCTGTTGAAACAGAAAAGTTTTAGCCTGCCTCTGAAAGCACACCAAGGAGGTAGCCAGTCTAGCTTCCCTGGGAAGAGAGTTCCAGAGCCTCGGGGCAGCCACCGAGAAGGCCCTCTCCCTCGTTCCCACCAATCTGATTTACTCAACGGTTGTCCAGATATTTAGGTGGTGTTTTTCTCAACTTCTTCCTAGTGATACCAGTGTTTGTAGAAAGAGAATCTGCATTTTTCTCTGGTGCACATTCACTGATCCTAATCCCCAACTCCAAGATAGTTACTGTTAGCGGAAATTGGCCTTTTCAAGCCTCTTGTCTTCCCCACCTCCCTTTCATTTTCTTTCTTACTTGATCTTTTTTTGGGTAACGTCATCAACAAAGATCTTAGAAGCTCATCCATTTTAAGGATTTAAACATGTATTTCTTTTAATTTATACACTAATATACCCAAGGAGTCCCCCAGGTGTGTAGAAACCACTATAGTATGTATGTATGTATGTATGTAATTAATTAATTTCTATACTGCCAAATACTTGAAGCTGTCTGTGTGGCTCATAAACATTTATACAGCCCTGTTTCCCTTCCAAGTGATAAGTGTTCAACTACCTCAAATTCAGAGGTATTAGAGGGCAGTAGTTCTCACATACCTCTGTCTCCAGGGAGGGCCTGTCCTGAAGAGGACCTCACTGGACCCAGAGGTATGTGAGAATTGCCACCTTATTGCTAATATCCCCTTTTTGGGCAAGGTGCTTGAGCATGTGGTGGCTGGGCAACTTCAGACGTTCTTGGAGGAAACTGATTATCTGGACCCATTTCAGTTTGGTTTCAGGCCAGGGCACAGCACTGAAACAGCCTTGGCTGCTCTGACTGACTATCTACTCCAGGTGAAAGACAGGGGAAGTGCTACCCTGGTGATCTCCCTAGATCTCTCAGTGGCTTTTTATACCATTCATCATTTTATCTTACTGGATCGGCTCTGCGAGATGAGAGTAGGAGGCACTGTGTTACAGTGGTTCTGCTCCTACTTGCGGGGCTGATTCCAGAGAGTGGTATTGGGGGATTCCTGTTCCACCCCCTGGCAATTAAGCAGTAGGGTGCCACAGGCCTCTATTGTATCCCCCGTGCAGTTCGAGAGCTATATCAATCCATTGGGTGAGGTCATTCGGAGTTTTGGGGTTGGGTATCATCAGTATGCTGGATGATACTCAGCTCTACGTCTCCTTGTTGTCAGAGTCAGCTGGGGCGGTGAAAGTGCTGGACCAGTGCCTAGAGGCTGTAATGGGCTGAATGAGGACTAATAAACTGAAGTTGAATCCTGATAAGATGGAAGCTCTATGGATTGGTGGTTCCCGAGTCCAGGAATTGGGTAAGCAACCTGTTCTGGATGGGGTTGCACTCCCTCTGAAGGAGCAGGTGCATAGCCTGGGAGTACTCCTAGATCCACCCTTGTCACTGGAGCCCAGATGGACTCTGTAGCCCAGAGTACTTGGGGCCAGCTTTGGCTGATCCGCCAGCTACGGCATTTTCTGGACAGGGATAACCTAGCCACAGTAGTACACGCACTGGTAACTTCCCGATTAGGCTACTGCAATGCACTCTACGTGGGGCTGCCCTTGAAGACGACTCGGACATTGCAGCTAGTGCAAAATGCAGCAGCTAGACTGCTGACCAGTACATCTTACAAAGACCATATAATGCCGGTCTTAAAGGAATGGCTGCCTATACTCTTCTGGTTGGAATTCAAGGTATTGGTAATGACGTTTAAAGCCCTAAATGGCTTGGGACCTCGGTACTTGAGGGAGCACCTCTCCCTATATATGCCTGCCCAAGACTTGAGATCTGTTGGAGGAGCCCTCCTCCGCATCCCTCCAACACGGAGACATACACTATGGTGGGGCATGGGAGAGGGCTTTCTCTGTTGTGGCACCTCGGCTGTGGAATGCCCTCCCCTTGGAGGCCCTCCTGGCGCCTGCACTGGCTTCATTTCGGCACCAGGTTAAGACATGGCTTTTTAACAAAGCCTTTGATGGCTAAATTCACCAAGCCTGCACATGGTTTTAATTGTTTAACTGGTTTTACTGTTTTTAAATTCTAGACTGGTTTTAACTTATTAATGGTTTAATTTGTTTTTGGCTGTGTATATTTATTGTTTTATATTGTTTGTATGATTTTATTGTACGCCACCCTGAGATCCTTGTGATATAGGGCGGGGTTCAGATGTTTAAATAAACAAATAAATAAATAAATAAATAAATGGTTGCAGTGTATTCCCAGCCTCTAACAGCAGTATTCCTATTCTGATTTTCAGCCAGCCTGGAACATGAGCCTTGTAGTACTGTTTAGGGCTTGCAGAGAGAGGGGAGATTTCAGGAAGGGGATAGGAGAAGAACAAATCACCACCACCACCAGTCCACACTTTGCTGTGCTATAAAGGGCTCAGGTTTGTGAGCAATTTATTTCTATATAGTATGGGGCTGGGGGAGGTTTCTGGAGAGTGGGAAAAGAAAAAAGGAGTTTTGCCGTAATGCTACGGCAGATAGATTTTTGAGACTTCTGTAAATATAAAGCCTGAAAAGTTCATTCAATACCATATCAGTCAGCTTACTTTTTCAATATGACATTTAGCATAGAGAATCATCTACCTGGACAAATTTTGGGAGACTCTGATTAAGAATGCCCAAGTTTCAGCAGTTTAAACCATTTTGCTTTGAGTTGCAAGGGCCTGTTTCTGATCATTTTTGTGCCGACCGAAAATAGATCTTCAGTTTCTTCTTTGGCAGTTTGGATTTTGTCAACAATTCAGTGGTATTGTGAGGGTCTCCTTTCACTGACTTGATGAAAATCTGTTACATGTTATAAAATTATGAAGTGTTGAGGTCCCCATTTTAAATTGAATGTGAAGTTGGGGCAATTCACAAATGTCAAATAGACATTTGGATGGGAAATCAGAGAAATCTGCTAGTGTGAGTGAGAGAGTTCATGTTGATAAGTAATTTTTCTTTTTTTAATTCCCCCCTTGTCTAAATAATTGATCCACATTGAGACTTCAATTGTAGACTCTTGCTTGGCTTACTTCTTTGAGTGATCTGCTTTGTATGTTTTGGAATCTTTGGTATGGATTTACTCGATTTGTAATTTATAACGGTAATGGGCTGTGCTCTAGAGTTGTGTTCCAGACTTGTCATAACCTATTTCTTCATTCAGCCTTAGGGCTCCTCTCTCACTAGAGTAATAAGTGTAATGCATCGGATGCCTGGTACCATTGGACACTATGATGATAGTATAAATGGGGAAAATATGAGGATAATAATAATTTTACATCAAACCTGCAAGTGTGAATGAGATAATATATGTGATGTATTTCTTACTCGTTAATAGCACAATCCTAGGCATGTCTATGCAGAAGTACGTCCCACTGAGTTTAATGGGACTTACTCCCACACAATTGTGTATTGGACAGCAGCCTAAAGCACAATATAAATAGTAACTCTTGTACAGCTAGAGTGAAGTTAAATTTTATCCCCACTGCGATGTTTTGTGTAATTCAGTTAATTATATTTTCAAAATGAATAAATAATGTTTTAGGATCAAACACTTTCAGTTAATGAGACGTGTTAAATTACTTACAAATTCACCCATGCCCTAAAAGCATGGCAAGTAGTAAATCATAGAAACATAGAATAGTAGAGTTGGAAGGAGCCTTCAAGTCCATCAAGTTCAACCCCCTGATCAATGCAGGAATCCACCTTAAAGCATGCCTGACAGATGGTTGTCCAGCTGCCTCTTGAAGGCCTCTAGTGTGGGAGAGCCCACAGTCTCCCTAGGTCATTGGTTCCATTGTCGTACTGTAACTTGAGCCCATTATTCCGTGTCCTGCACTCTGGGCTGATCGGGAAGAGATCCTGGCCCTCCTCCGTGTGACAACTTTCAAGTATTTGAAGAGTGCTATCATGTCTCCCCTCAATCTTCTCTTCACCAGGCTAAATATGCCTAGTTCTTTCAGTCTCTCCTCATAGGGCTTTATTTCCAGACCCCTAATCATCCTCGTTGCCCTCTTCTGAACATGCTCCAGATTGTCTGCATCCTTCTTGAAATGTGGTGCCCAGAACTGGATGCAATACTCAAGATGGGGCCTAACCAATGCTGAATAGAGGACACAATCATATATTATGCTCATTGGTTAATTTCTAAAACCAGAGGTCCGTTCTGTCTGGAAAACCACCTGCTCTACCTTGGAAACCAACATGTTAAACATTTGTATAGCGTTTTTTCCTGAGTGTTCATGTGCTTCACTTCCAGCACTATCTTGCTGTAGTCCTAACAACAGCCCTTAAAGTAGCTACTTATTTAAAATCACTTATATACTTTGCATAATGTTCATAAAATATATTACAACAATTTACACTTTGAAAATACAAAAGCAGTTTTTAAATGCTTCATTAAAATCCCTTCATTACAAAAAAACCCCCACCCATATTTCAAATGAAAGTGGAAGGCTGAGGCAGAGAGGAAGTGGCCTGCCAAGGGCCAGCTAGTCAGTTTGTGGCTAAGGAGAAATTTGATGCAAGGATTTCCAAACTGATAAGAACACAAGAAGAACCATGCTGATGTTTAAAATAGGATTGCAAACAATTAAAGAAATTTAATTCTGTTTAATCGTATGGATTTTAGTCAAATATCGATCAAAATTGAATATATATAAATTATTTCTGGAGCCAGAAACACATTTCCTTTGCTTTTTGTATAATGCACATCTATCAGAGCATGTGCCATCCTAGAAGAAACAGCATTCCCTCCTATGTGAGAGAAAATGAGAATATCTCTTTTAAGAAGGTGTTAATGCCATCTGCAGTTTGTATTAGGGATGTGTATCGTATTGTTCTGATGTCCAATAACGATATGATAATGGCTTTATCGGACATCCGATTAATGATAACGCTACAATACAAAACCCCTCCGAAGTTATCGGATCTGATAATTTTCGGTCTGATAATATTGGATTTTATCGGAATATCGGACCGCCTTTTAAATACGCCTATAACTTCTGTATTTTATAAGTTTGAGACTTGAAACTGGCCCACAGTACTTATGATGTCTGGCTAGTCATGTGTGTTAAATTTCAGAATAATCCCTCCACCCCTGTATTTTATATGAATTTTTGAAATATCGTGCAACTTTTGACAGCTCTGAATGCACGTGGCTTTAGCTGTCATTCAGAGCTGTCAAAAGTTGCACAATCTTTCAAAAATTCATATAAAATACAGGGGTGGAGGGATTGTTCTGAAATTTAAAACACATGACTAGCCAGATTCCATAAGCACTGTGGGCCAGTTTCAAATCTCAAACTTGTAAAATACAGAAGTTATAAAAAAAAGTTATAGACACATAGTGTCAAAGACTTGAAGAACTTAATAAATGTAATTAATTAATTAATTAATTAATGGGTGTATTTTTTATTTTAAAAGATAGAGACATGAAATGTTTTGGACTTTGCAGATGGGATGTTGCTAGTCCTGGCTCCCCAAGTTTCATGTCTCTATCTTTTAAAATAAAAAAGTTATAGGCCCCCAAAAGCCCCAACTCCTGCTGTAACAGTGTTATTTTAAAAGTTTGAAACTTGAAATTCGGTCCCAGTGCAGACTGGCTGTTGGTAGTCATGTGTGCAAAATATCAGAACAATCTGTGCATCCCTGTATTTTATATCAATTTTTGAAAGACCGTGCAACTTTTGACAGTTCTGAATGACAGCTAAAGCCACGTGCATTCAGAGCTGTCAAAAGTTGCACGATCTGTTAAATATTCATAAAAAATACAGGGTTGCCCCGATTATTATGAAATTTTTCACAAATGCCTAACATCTTTCCAACTCTACTGTCAGCGATTTTCAAGTCTTTTCCGTTTACTTACAAGTAAATTTGGAATATTTCTCAAGAAACTCCTTTAACTATTTTATTTTTAAAAAATAAAATAAAAAATTTCAAGATACGTCCATTACAGAGGGGCATCTCACAGATGACCTTTAGGGACTCATCTTTAGGGACTCAGAAGTAAGCTCTCAACATGCACTGTTTCAAACTTTCAGGTAATCCACTCCATGCTGCTGCTAAGTGCTATAAGAATTCCTCATTTTTAAAGATCAAGTCCTTAAAGTTGGGGTCCTTACAGAAGGGTTGTAGGGACTCATGGCAGCACTCCGCGATGAGAGCACACATGTCAGTTTGAGATAGCTTGTCTCAGTGTTGGTATTGAAGCCAAAAACGCACATTGACCCTCCAAGGCGGGCCGGGCAGGCACAGTGGTTTGAAAAATACAAATGCTTCAATGCCAATATTGAGGCAGTATGTATCCATAAAGTATACATAAAGTCCAGTCTTATCTCATTATGAATACATTATGAAAGTCAAGCAGTGTTTCTATAATTATTCTGAGTGAAGTATTAGGCTTTTGGGGTGAGGGTAACTTCAAGTTGGTGATATGGAAGAAAATACTTTTAGAGTTTCTTTGATATATTAATATTATGGTCATTTCTTAATGAGCTGCTAAGCGCCCCCCATCTTTAAGTATAGAAATGTCATGGTTCTCTCAGTATCATGCTCAGTCAACAAACGACCTTATCCATGTAGCAATTCTGTGATTGCCGTATTAGGTTTGCCACTGAACACCAGACCTGCCAAAAGTATGTATGGCTCGCAGAGATTGATACATGCCATTATTTACCATGATGTGAATAGCTGTGGATTTTTGATTATGTTGAGCACACAAGTATGCGAACATGGCAGGTGGAGAAGGTTGGACTGTACAAGTTGTGTGTGTGTGCAGTTCCTGAGTGGGGACCTTACAGTCAGCAGAGCTGGTCGAAAGCAAGTCATTGTAGCTAAGCTCATTTGAAGAGATGAACCTGAATATCCCGGCACTTCCAAACATTAACAGCACTGGCTGGGGAAAAAGAGCCATTCCTTCCCACCCAGTTTTAATAGGAGTTTGAAATTCACCTTCCCATTTTCACCCCTTTTTTGCAATCATCACTTAATGTTATATAGCTTTATTATCTCTGTTTTGTTTCCTAATAATCGTTTCTGAAAGCAAGAGTGCATGTCCTTCTGCCCTCTGCTACTCCTGCTGCCAAAATCTGTGGCTATGTTGCTTGTATACACCACAGTCCCAGGGAATGCAGTGTGTGTACTGGGGAATTATTTGGAAGGTCATGTGCATTGCCTCTCTCTCTCTATTATCATCTGACAAAATAATCATCTAAACACAAGCTTGTGTGTTCAGTACAGCATGTCTCTGCAGCGTGTGGTGCTTTGCAGTTCCTTTGCTGCAGAGGAAGCCTGAAGTCTTGAAAATGCCCCAGTAAGCTTCCTTCCATTCTCATTCTGGATTTGTAATTTGAAGCAAGGTAGATAACAATTGATTAAAAAAAGGCGTTATCTAGATATGAGCATTTTAGCCTTAAAATTAATCTCTAAACTGCTTCAGTGCCTCTACCAGATACAGTGAGTTAAGGGAGGCTTTTCTATGAAAATGAAGAGCCAGTCATAAATGAATTCGATCATTTCCCAAATATGAACACTTTACTTATCAAACACAGACATTTAATTTTCGCTTCATGAAAATAAACCTGTCCTTTTCTGTCCAGTATCTGTGGGACGTCATTTCTACCTATCAGTCATGGCCAATTAGTTTTTGTTTGCTACTTCATTTTTATGAGGGTGAGACTGGGCCAAGGCAGAGCAAAGCCAGAAGAGCAACCCTGGAAAGAAGAAGAAGAAGAAGAAGAAGAAGAAGAAGAAGAAGAAGAAGAAGAAGAAGAAGAGGAGGAGGAGAAGAAGAAGAAGAAGAGGAGGAGAAGGGGAGGGGGGGAAATGTCCAGTGTGCAGGTTCCTGCAGGCCCATACTAAATCTCACAAACTGTCATGGGTGCTTGTTATAAAAAGACCCTATATAACAATATTTTGAAGAATACAAAATATATAAGGTGCAACAAATAGATGCAAGGACAGGTTGTAAGAATAAGGGAGCAATCCTGTGCCCCCCAGACACCGCCTGGGGGGGCACATAGGATTGTTCGGTTTCTGGGCTCCAAGGTCAGAAATAAGAGGGGAGGAAACGGGGGTAGCGGCCACATGAATTTTCCTATAGCTCCTTCAGCTTCCCTCCCTTCGCCTCCGAAGTGCTGCTGCAGACAGCCGAACTCACCTGTCTAGAAAAAATGGTGCACAGAGGTGAAGTTCCAACCGCTCTGCCGTGGATACTCAGCAGCCTCCGAGATCAGAGGCTGCCAACTATCTTCATGGGATTGTGCCCTAATGCAGTGTAATATAAATAACACTCTTATTTTTGTCTTTCCCCCAACCTGGTGCCCTCCAGTTGTTTTGGATGTCAGCTCTTATCAGCCCTAGCAAGCATAGTCAATGGTCAGGAATTCTGGGATTTGTAGTCCAAAATATCTGGAGGACACTGGGTTGGGGAAAGCTGCTCTATTTAGTTGTAAATGAACATTTTAGTGTCCAGATTTGCACCATTTTTGGAAATATATGACATTTCAATGGAAAAACGTGATTTTAAATCAGTGATTAAAATTAGCCTTTTTTTCTTGCTGATTAAAATCAGTGATTTAAATAAATCCAGCTTGACTGGAAGACTGCTGAGATTACATCTGTCTTTTGTCCAGAAATTATAATTTATAACTGTGAATAAGTTTACAAAGTAACTAGCCCACACAAATTTCTAATTGCTTACCTGCCCTCATATACTTATTTCAATAAAGGCTTAAAAGAGGGGGGGAAAGGAACCAACTTTGATATAGCTTCCCTTTCTTGTTGCCTGGAGAGGATCCTTACACTCCATTGGTGATGAGAGAAGTGGTTATTTGCAAGCCTGTTCTAACTCCTTCCGCTGGCTGAGATAGTCTTCACCTTTCCCTCACCCTTTCTAGCTTCTACACATACCCAAGCAAATGTAATATTTCTGACTCTGGAAACAGGTTTTGAGACTGAGCTATTGGTATCTTTAGAAATATAGCACTTGTTTTGGCCTTATTACATCTTTTTCTAATGGAAGAGAAGAGCCATTTGGTTTGATTGTATTTCAACAGTCCTATCTATGTCTATTCCTTTCTCCACAGCAGATACCTTTGCCTTCAGCACCATGGCCTCTGACCTGGAAAGCAGCCTCACTTCCATTGATTGGCTCCCACAGCTCACCCTTCGAGCCACTATTGAGAAATTAGGGGGTGCTTCTCAGTCAGGCCCCCCAGGGACTGGTCGAAAGTGCCCCCCAGGCTCACCCACTGATCCCAATGCCACCTTGAGCAAGGATGATGCTGCAGTTCACCAAGATGGGAAGCCACGCTACAGCTATGCCACCCTAATCACTTATGCCATCAACTCTTCACCTGCCAAGAAGATGACCCTCAGTGAGATCTATCGCTGGATTTGTGACAACTTCCCATACTACAAGAATGCTGGCATTGGGTGGAAGGTGAGAACGCCCAAGTGTAGAGTCCCACCTTCTGCCCCTATGAGAACCCTTCTTTTTTAAAAAAATTAAAATAATTTTTTATTAAGTTTTCATAACAAAATACAGTGGGGGGGGGGAACCCCAACAAACAAAACAGCATCAACAACAAAACCCCAATAAACAAACCCAAAACATTCCCTCCCCGTTCCCTCCCCTCACTTGGTTTGTTTCAGATTTTTTCCCTATTTTCTATTCCCAGGTGGTATATTAAATCAATTGTATATATATTCTTCCTTTCATGAGTCCCATAATTTTCTTTAAGCTTCTGCCATAGTTATTCTATTCGGTTCTTTTTTCATATAGTCTATGTATTTTTACCAGTCGGTCCTGAAAGTATCTCTTTTTTCCTCTATGAACTCTTAACTTCTGTGTCAGCTTTTCATTTATTGCTATGTCCCAAAGGTTTTTTTCCACATAGTTATTGTCATCATCTAAGCTGTCTTCCAGTTAGTTGCTGTCAATTGCCTTGCAGCTGTTAACATAAAACCAATTAATACTTTTTCTTTTATCTTTGTATTTTCTTTAACATACATATTCAATAGAGCTAGCTCTGGTGTTTTACAATTCTCTTGATCAGTATTTTTTTCTATTTCTTGAAAAATCTTATCCCCAAACTTCCTAACCTTTCTACATTCCCACCAGATATGAATTTGGGTTCCATTACCTTTACATCCTCTCCAGCACAATGGTGCAGATTCCTATTCATTTTTGCCAACCTCACAGGTGTCAGGTACCACTTCTGATCCAGTCTCATCAAACCCTATGCACAGGGATTTTACTCATGTATTAATATGAACATGCCCTCAATGTACGTAGTGCTACAGAGTGACATGAAAAGTAGAAGCCTGTCCCAATGAGCTTATAGTCTAAATGTTGAGCAGAGCTGGAATACTGAGATGGAGGGGAAACATTTTCCATATGAGTGTTTTGAAGTCCAAATTTAATCCCACACATATCTCTTATATGCTTGAAACCACTCCTGTGTCTTTTTAAAATAGATATATAAGCTACAGATTCATGCCACAGACAGATTCAGCGGTCCAAATGTTTCTTTGGTAGTAGAGGCCAACCTTATTGCCGAGTGCACCATAAGTCAAATCAAAAGTACGAGATAGTAAGACTAATGACGGTCATGGCAAATATACATCCTCCCACCCTGTGTCAGCACTGCCTGGGAGAGGCAGGCAGGAGTTCATACCTTATGTCCCGGAGTGCCACAAACAGCCCAGCATATGCCACAGGTTGGTCAGCCATGTTTTATGCACCTGGATTCTTCCTGCAGAGCAAAGGAGACATTTAGCTTTCGAATTTTAGCCAAACCTTGGAGATATTGTTGCAGTATTGTTTGCAGTTGGGCATCTTTTTCAGTCTGTACACATTTCCCCCTGCATGGATATAATTCTTGATTTGATTGATTTGATTTTCTAGTCCATCCTGTCCTAAGGGCTTTGCTTAGGTATTACTTTGTTTATCATAGGAACCTAGTTAGAACAATTCAACTCTTGCCCTGCTCTTCTTATGCACAAAGATGCTTATGTGGGGAACCAGCCATCTGATTCGGCTCCCATGAGCACACAAACTACTGGTGTGCCTGTGAGAAATGCGGCAGTTTATCCATGGCATACATGGTAGCTTATTTGCAAGAAGCATATTGAATGTGTGCGAGAGGAAAAGTGAAAGCACAAACTGAAGTAACTCCTACGGCTGGCTTTATGAATCAGTCCTGAGTCACAGAATTTGAGGAAGCCTCTAAGCATAGATGTAGGATAGAGATACTACAGGAGCTGCCAGGACTGGAGCATAGCTTTGTGATAGGCTGCAAGATGGGCTGGCTCGGTACCAGTTTGGACAGATTAGAACTAAAGTGATATAATAATAATAATAATAATAATAATAATTTATAACCCGCCTCTACCTCCGGATCGAGGTGGGAAACAACAACAATATAAAACACAAAAATCACAAAACAGTTAAAAAAATTAAAACAAGAAAAAAATACATAATTAAAAACATCTTAAAATTCATCTGGATAGGCCTGCCGGAAGAGAGCAGTCTTCATGACTCCCTTAAATTCATGAAGACTGCTAATTTGTCTAGTCAATCTAGTCAAAAGGTGGGCTGGTAGTCAGGTACCCGGGTTGGACAGACAAAAACCAAAGGCAGGGACATGGTTAAAGACAGCCCACAGATCAGGGACAGGGTGAGGCAGTCTGTTCTGTTACTGTCATCTGTGGAGCTTCCCAGACTGCAGAACGGAGACAAGTAAAAGCCCCTATTGGTTCCTCAAGTCAGCTGCAGCTCCAGCTTGTGTCACCATGAAGGTGACACTGTAGCGTAGAAGTGATTAGTCCTCTAATCCCTCAGTCTGAGCAGTCCCAATGGCACACGGAGTGAGGTGCTTGGGCTCTACTGCCTCAATCCCTGCTTTGAGTCCCCCTCATGCCTTACACAGTTGCTTTCCATGGGTTTGTAGCTGTAGAATGTTGTGTCCAGCAGTGGCCCTAAGAGAAGCACGTGTCTTTTTTGCTGTTCAAAAATTCCCTATGAGTAGGTAAGAGATGCCTAGAACAGCAACCTGGCAATGAGGGTAGAATGTGATTCAGATCGGAAGACTGGCTGCTGCTTTTAAATTTTTTTAAATTTATTTCATTTCTATACTGCCCAATAGCCAAAGCTCTGTGGGCAGTTCAGGAAAATTATCTGGGAGGAGGCTGTATAACTCCACTTCTGTGACCGTGCCACTTCACCTCAGCGCTTCCTCTCTTGCTTTTCCCCACTTGATATATCTATATGTCAGTGTATATCTATATCCGGGAAACCTGGTGGAAGGAAGAGCAGCATGAGGAGAGGCTGTAGGGAATCTGGGTAAGCAGCCTTCCTGTCCACTATATGTCATTTTTCTCCATCTCTCCTTAGAACTCGATTCGTCACAATCTGTCTCTGAATAAATGCTTCCGGAAAGTGCCTCGCCCTCGGGATGACCCTGGAAAGGTGAGGGATCTAGCTAGGTGTGACCAGCCGATCAGGGGGCTTTCTCTCAATTTTGAGTTGTCCTGCTTTTGAAAAAATGGGATGAAATGAATGAACAGATACATTGTTGGAATACAAATGTTCAGACAAGCCAAGTGTTCTGCTCCTCCTGTGCCAGGTTAGAGGAAATTTTTGAAATATTGTCTGTACAAGTTTGTGAAAAAGCAGTGTGCTGGTATTTACTGCTCAACTGAATGAAGGGAAAAGAAAGCATCCATAGTTTGTTTGTGTGTTTCTATCAGTAATGAAATCTGGTGTGGGCTAAATAACTTGGCACTTTTCTGTAAGTACACATTTGTAAAAGCTAAGGGAAAGCAGTGAGACTTTGTATCCTACACTTGATAATGTATGTGCTAACGATCTCATAGGTATTCTGCAGTGGGGGGGGGGGGGGAAATAGGTCATGTTTCTTGAGATTTTACTGGATTCTTCCGTGCTCATTCTGTTTCATGTTTTCACATCAGAATTGCTATTCTTGTCTAACCTGTTCTTCTTGAAAGAGTTTATGGGAGACTGAAGGATTATTAGGATTATGACATGGCAAAATAGAAATCAAGGAAAATGTTGCAAGAGTACAATATTGCAATGCGAAAAAGGGGCATGTCCTGTGCAGCAAATGCAGTCAGCATGCTCTTTGGCATTCAGGATTGCGTTCCTGCTATTGCAAACCTTGGTATGAATTTCAAACTTCTGTCACCAGTAGATCTTGTTCTTTCCAGGGCTCTTATTGGACAATAGATACTTGTCCTGATATCTCCCGGAAGAGGCGGCATCAACCAGATGATGATGTGAGTGTGACTGTCCCATCCTTCCTTCAAAGTCCAAAGCATATGTGAGGGGAAATGGCCAATGTTCTCAAAAGGGCTTGTATGTGCCGCACTTCTACAGAAGAAACATGTGGCACAGAAGAAACATAAAATGTGGCAGTGGTAACAGAAAAGTAAAACAGACACTGGACAGAGGAGGATCTCTTGCACTTATAATAGCAATAATTATCATAAGAACATTAAATACCTATTAAATTGTTCAGCCATTCCATAGTTTTGTCCCTTTCTGAACGTAGAGGTTCAACATTTAGGTTGCAACCTTATGGATGCTTATCTTGGAGTAAGCCCCATTGAACATAGCTGAATTAGCTCGGGAGTAAATATGTATAGGATAGTGCTGTTAATTATTAATCTATTTAAAATCAGTAAAAAGGTTGACACTGATAGGGCAGCAGATTGATACAGATATTTTTTTAGGACAAGTGCTTATTTAAAACTATAGGTGGCAAGTGCTATAGGTGATGCCTCTTCTAAGATAATGTCAGTTCTGATGCATGTGCATAATCTAAAACCAAAGTACTTCTTTCATCAAAATACATATGCAAACTTAACTGATCAATTATCTGATTTAATATTTATAATTTATTTAATTGGATTGCAGCCCTTATTGAAAGTTCATTCATGATATAATGCACAACAGGTCTCCAAAAGTGACTCCAGTATTTGTTCATCAGACATGAAGTTTGTATTTCTCTCTTGCTCTAGCATGTCGTGGGGCAAGTGATTGGCTCTTTGACTGCTAGACACGCCCCATGCCACCCTGAATCCTGGATTGTGTTGAATGTATAGCTGGCTTCTTTTCTGCAGCTTTATTTCCTTTCCATCCGTTTTTAATGCACATGCCTTTGCTTTTCCATTGGTTCAGTTATCGCAAGATTCTCCAGACCAAGAGGCAAGCAAAAGCCCACGGGGGCCTGTCCCTGTCGGTGCCGAAGCATCATTGTCCCCTGAAGCTACCCAACAGCTCTCGTTGCAAACCACCCCGCCTATTGGCAATTACGGTCAGGTGCGTGGAGATGGGCTGGGTAAGAGGAGGTGCTGATGAGCCAGGAATGGGAAGAGACAGAAGGGCAAGATCGGCAAGGGGTAGTCTGAAGGATAGAGGCACAAAAGAGGTGTAGGATATTACAGAGCAGAAAACACAAAAAACACTTGAGGGGGACGGGTGGCTAAGTGAGCTTTGGCACAATGAAGTGCTTGTATGTGGGCCAAAGCTAATAGTTGTGAAGTGGGGAGACTACACAAAAACTCCTTGGTGTCCAAATGACAAGTATTCTGAAGTTTATTTAATCCCCCTGTTTGTCCTACGCAGAGTGCAGGGCCTGTGGATGTGGCTGCAACAGTGGCAGGTGGGCAGGGCCGTGAAGGTTCAGATGGGCCGCCTCCACACTACACCACCAGCAATGACCTGAAATTCTCTTATTCTGAGATCAACTTCCAGGACCTGAGCTGGTCCTTCCGAACCCTCTATAAATCCATGCTTGAGAAATCCTCCTCCTCCCAGCATGGTGAGTCACAGTGCCAGGCACGATCTGAAAGAATGGAGTGGGGTAGAGGAGTATTTGCATCCTAGATGAGGATCATAGCCATCAACTTCTGATACTTGTTCCGAAGGGCCCCGTTGTATATCTGCTGGGACCCTAATGCCTAGCTTGTGGCCTATGGGCAGCACCTGGCCATTCCTTTGGTCTTCTACAGCCCCATCCCATACCACCCTGGAAGTGTGAGGTACTGTAAAAGGGGGATCTTCCATGCCCTTTTGGCCTGGGCAGTGTTGTTTTGAGATTGGCCAGACCAAAAACTGCATGGGAGAAAGCTGCACCAGGTTCTTACTTGGCAGGCACCCCTCCCACTACATAATCAGGGGTGCTCCCGTCTTCCAGGTTGTGTGTGGACTCTTCTTGGATTAGGGACATACGTATACAGCAGGAGAAAATGATAGACCCATGACGAGATGAAACAAAATGCTAGAAATATGTTGCAGACAGATGATATTATTTGTTCCCCAACTCTAGAGTACTTTGGATTCTGTGATTCAATTACAACCACTGGAGGGCACCATTTCATAAAAATTCTCTTCTGCCTAACATTCATGTAGAAAAAGGCTGAGAACCTGTGGGCCTAAGCTGCTGTTGAGACTCAGAGGGGCAAATTAATGAACATAGTACTAGAGACATGGTCATTGCTTCAATAACAGAAGGGCTGATAAACCTGCTTCATAGTATTTGGGACTGCAGAGGATAGTAGTCTCAGTACTGCGGAAGAGCAGGTATGGGACTAGTCATTTCATATTTTCCCCTTTGTTCTCCAGATTTCGCTTCCCTCCTGGGTGACATGCAGCCCTCCAACCACAATTACTATATGTACCAGCAGCCGCAGGTGCCCTCCTCAGTGGGAGCAGCACCCTCACTCCACACTCCGACCTCAGAAGGCTGTCCCTCTCAGGGTAGCAAGCAGCAAGGAGGTGACAGTTATGGTCCCCCGCCTGTGATGTCCATTCACCCTTCCCCAATGCATCATGGAGGATATCAACAGCATCAGCAGCACCATCCGCACCCTCATTCACAGCAACAATCACAGGCTTCCATCAATAATGCCAGCTTTGGTGAGTTGACAGTGTGGAGAAGCAGTGGCAGGAATGAATGAAATGAAGGATGAATGGACTGGGTCAGAGATCACACTGCCAGTCTGGGGTTTAGGAGCTTTCTCCGTTTTCCTTCTAACACTGGGTTCCTGTGGGACATGAGCAAATAATGAAAGGGCACTTCACATACTATATTTTAACGTATAAATATCAACAAAATCTTGTGGCACCTTAAAAACTAACACATTTATTCTGGTATTAGCTTTCATGGACTACAACCCCCATTTCATAAGCCTTCTGTTCCCAAAATACACAAACCTGGCAATCCTGAGTGCCCCGTTGTTGCAGGCATTGAAGTGGGCCGTAGACCGCAAACACTTGTGCCGTAATAAATTTGTTCATCTTTAAGGTGCCGTAAGACTCATGGTTATTCCTGCTGCAACAGACTGAGGCTCCCCCTCTGGAAATGTTAACGTGTAAACATGTGTTATTCAGGAAGCTGGAGTTTGTTTCAGATCTCTGTTAGGGTGGTATTGGTAGCAAACCTGAGTTTCCTCTGTGTAATGTTTGAAATGGGCCAGAGCCCCTCTATGTCACAAATGCTCTCTGTGCTTCCCTGAGGTGGAATGAAAATATATTATTGTAACTGGTGATGAAGTACAATGATGGTGATGATGGTCTCTTAGAAGTTTCCAAGTTAGGCTAAAATAGGCTATTTAAGAAAGTCAAAGCAAACCTACTAGGATGGCCACAGTACTTCCCATCCACTAAAGGGAAATCAGGAGAGTGTTGTGGTTTCTGCTCCTGCCCCAAGATAAAAGGTCTCTGACTCCATCAGGTTTGAGGATCCCACATAGACATAATCCCATCTGGATTATTGGAATGCATTATATATAAGGCTGCCTCTGAAAACAGTTTGGAAGCTGCAGTTAGTGCAGAATGCAGTAGCCACTGCTTGTATGAATCAAATCTTAGCAGTCTTAAAAGGACTTGGGATCTAAGTACGTGAAAGGGCACCTCCTCCCATATAAGCCAGCCTGGACTCTAATGTCAAGAGGTGAGGTTTGTTACCAACAGGGAGAGGGATTTTTCAGTAGTGATGGCTCAGTTATGGAGTGCCTTCCATAGGGAGTTATGCCTGGCACCAATTTTGCGGTTTTTTTAAGCCCCAGGCAAAAACTTTATTTGCTCAGTATTTTAAGCTCTGTGACTTTTAATTATACTTCCATCTGCTTGTTGTTTTGTGTGTATGTATATGTGTATATAGTTGTTATTTGTTTTCATTTTTAAGCCATCATTGATAAAAGGCAGAGTGTACGTATTTTAAATAGGGGGAGGCGTGACCAGGTACAGTGAACCGACAGAGTGTCTTGAAGTGTGAGGGGCTATTCTTCCATTCAGGATTTTGGTGAGAAGTATGAAAGACGTATTCATCTTCAGGAATAAAGACATGAGACAGAAGGGGAGCGTGATTTGATAGTTTTGTGTTCCCCATTTTCCAGCTTTTCCCCCTGATTGGTGCTCCAACATTGATTCCCTAAAAGAAAGTTTCAAGATGGTGAATCGGCTCAACTGGTCTAGCATTGAACACTCCCAGTTCTCAGGTGGGTTATGCTATGTTCCTTCCTTAAACTCTTCACTTTCCATCTCCTAGACCGTACTTGGTGGAGTGGGGGGGGGGGGAGGAAGGGTCCCGCCATACGCTTAGTGGGGGAAATAGATGTAGAGAAGGAGCTCTTGGGCAAGAGTAGAGAGTAGTGATACCTAGTTTCTTACCTCTCTCTTTCTCTGGACCCCTGCAGAGTTGATGGAGAGTCTGCGGCAGGCTGAGCGTAAGAACTGGACCCTAGATCAGCATCACATTGCCAACCTCTGTGACTCCCTCAATCACTTTCTCACCCAGACCGGTCAGCTCCCTCACCTGGGAGGCCCACAGCAGCCTCCCCGAATCTCCGAGTCCTGTGCCATGAATAGTGGCAAACAAGAGCAGCCCATGAACCAAGGTATTCAGCAGGGCAATCTGGAAGGGGACCTGCCAGTGCAGGACAGTGGGTGAGACAGAACCAAAAAAGTATAGCTGCACCCTGTGTTGTGGCATCATTGCTAAGGAATGGGGCTAAACCCTCAACCTTTAGGCAAACAATTGCAATTTTTTGTCACATCTAGTCTCCATCCCTGAGATTTCACCTAACCTTGGCCTCTTGCCTGCTCCATTAGTACACTGGGGAAAAGGCTTGAGTAGCATAATCAGGTATTCCGGGCCCACCACAGTACGTGGGGACAAGCTGGGGGGGGGGGAGGGCAGGCTGTGTCTTTGGCCGGAACACACCAAAGTTAGTAGCAAGTGCCACTACCAGGAAAGAACTTCTTCCAACCATGAGATGTTCAAGTTTATGCAGGATGTTAAGTAGTTTACCAACTACAGAGCCTGTAGCAGGTGTCTGTCTTTGTCTGGAGACAGACACACTGTTTTTACAAAGAGATTAAAATGCATCTCAAGTTGAGTCAGTGAATTTATGTCTATTAATTGCCCATATAGTGACTAGTAGGGAGATGGATGAGTACACCTATAGAGAGGAAACAATGCAGTGAAAAACAGCTGTGGAGAGCGTGTGGGTTCTGCAGAAGATGAAAGCTTTATGTGTATTTTATTAGGTTTTATTTTTGTTTTGGTTAAGACAGTTGCTAATCACTGGATTTTCATATGTATGTCTGGGGAAGAAGCAACTGGACACAAAACTTTAACTTACAAGAAACCTTTCCTGGTTATGTAGATCCACAGTGATGCTAGTCTTCTACATTTCTAGGCTGCAAGCAGGTAGCTCGGACTATTTGATGGTTCTTTTCCCCTTTTATCTGCTAGTGAATTCTTATGGTCAGCCACAGCCCCCCCATCTCTACTCTGGGCCATCTCCCATGTACCAGATTTCCACCCAGGACTCACCAGGGTATAATCGTCCAGGTAAGGAGATTGTGTGTGGTACCTTTTGAACATTAAATGTTGAAGACTTGCTGCAATAATCGTCTGGGGCCTGACAAGCAAGTATCAGCGAAGTACCGGCTTCCCCAAACGCATATAAACTACTTCTAGGGCACTATTGAATGAGGTGCTCAGATGCTCCTCCATCTTGTGCACATCTTGTGCTCTTCGGACAGAGCCATGCGAGAAAGAAAATACCTGGTATTGGAGTTCAGTGGATATGTGTCCCTCCAAAGCTGCCTCTAGTGCCCAAGTGCTAAAAGGAGTCTACCTTGGAGAAGAGATGGTAGTTTGCCATACACCCATGAGGTCCGCTGAATTTTGAAGAACATGACAACTGCTGATACAAAAATGTCAACAATCTCAACTCTTCAAGACTCTATTCCCCATGGCTGAAGATATTCATTTATTATTACATTTATGTCCTGCCTTTTTTTTCCTCTTGCAAGGAACCCAAGCAGCTTACATGGTCCTCCTCCTTGCCATTTTATCCTCATAACAACGTTGTGAGTTGGTTAGGCTGAGAGTCAGCATCTGACTCAAAGTCACCCGTTGAGATTCATGGCCAAGTGAGGACTAGAACTTAGATCTCCAGAGACAGAAAGCCTTCTACGTGAGACTTTTATTGTGTGCTTGTGATTGCTCAGTCACAGTAGCTTGCAGGTCCTTCACACGATGTCACCACCTTCCAGGGCCCTTCCCGTGCTTTACAACCATTATCCCGTTGTGGTTTTCTAGAATGAGGAAAGTGCAGTATTTTGAATGGTATTATATTTATAGTGTATGATTGCAGAATTCCACTATATCGCAGTAGCAGCTGTATAATGAAACAGAGAGAAAGGCAGAGAAAGAAAACCCTGGGAAAACATGTGTAAAGGAGCCTATCATAATCCTGCAAAGCAGAAGCCCTGGTAAAGATGTGGGATAAAGCCTCATGTACAAATGCCCCCAGACCAACATTTTAACCACTATGTAAGCTGGCTTGAAGGCTGTCTTTGTAAAAGGATGCAGGCTTCAGGAAGTGGAGCCTTTGTGCTGTGCAGAACTACGTGACCTCTAATGATCATCCCCTAGCTATGCACTCCTTTTGCTGTTCCCTTATTCATACCTCTCCTTTGGATATTTTGCTCCTGAAGCATTGCTCTTGCAGAAATAGCTGGAAGCAGGACTGTAACTGTGGTTCTGCACTGCATTTAATGTAGCATTATAATGATCTCCATGACAATTCTGTAGTGCTCTGTTCCCAACGAAAAAAAGGTGGGTATGACTGGCTGAGGATGGCAGCCTTAAAGCAAGATCCTGTGTTCACTCAGAAGTCAATCTGAGGGTGCTAACAGGTGAACTTTTTATGGTGCAATCGTCCTGCCTCATTGGTGGAATTTTACATGCCAGAGGGAGGGGGGGCAGACATTATGGGCAACTTAGGGCCCTCCAGAAAAATATTGGCCTACAACTCTCATCAGATCTAGCCAATGCTGAAGGATGATGGGTGTTGTAGGCTAAAACATCTGGAGGACCACAAGTTGCCCACCCATGCTTAGGACTGCACCCTTCTCCCAGCCACCAGCATTTAAATCTGAATCAAGATGGACTTTAGAGTGATATTTTTGCATAACATTTTGAAGTGTTGCAAAGTGCTTAGAGCCTATCAAGAGGAGATGACTAGGAGTGAGGAAGGTTAGAAATTCAAACACAAATTCTATAAGGGTTATCTACCTAGATAAGGACCTCCATCACACCTAATTTCCCCCCCTGGTTTGCCTCCACATTTTTTTTACCTCTGAGGCAGAAGCGCATCAAGCTTATGATCCCTTTCACCTGAATAGCTGCTCTTTCGCTCCTTCGCTAGTTTGCTCTTCCACTCCACTCCACTCCTCTCCTTCTCTTTCTCCCTTCAGTCAGGCCCTGGCAGATGAGCACTTCAACCAGATCTGCCTTTCTGCTGGGCAAAACTGGAAGGACCCTTTAGTCTGGCTCTTTGGGGGCATCGAGGGAGTACAATCCTGTCTCTGCAGAGATTCAGGCATTGTATGATTTTACAAAACGCTTTCGAGCCTAGGATGCAAGGTTTGGGTTTTATATTGAGGTTTGGAGCCGGCTGCTGGGAAAGATCGCTTTTCCCTGCCAGGACCTGGTGCAATTCATTCAAGCCCCCAGTTCCTTTAAAACTACACAGAGGCTTAGGGTGCATGAAATGCACTTAGGGAAAATAATCCAGACTTTTAGCATTCTAGGAAAGGCTGGGGAAGAGGCAGGGTGTCAGCAGGACAGTCACGGCGATATGTGAGTGTTGTGCTACAAATCCGTACACCAAGCATGGTGAGAGTGCACTAAATCGCTGGTGTGATGGAGCTCAAGGTCCTCAGGATTTGAATCGGAAAGAGTCTGCTCAGTCTCGTCTCTTCCTCGCCATCCTTCTGGGGTGCAGCGCTTGCATATTTTAGAATTCTGATGTTTTAAACTGAGATTTTGTTGTCATGCGATGTGAATGGGGATTTTAAACTTGATTGTAGCACTTATGTGGCACTTAAATAACAGGGCTGGGGAAAACTGTGTTCTCCTCGTCATTACCTCCTGACTGGAGAACACAGACACACACACGCACACACACACACCGCTTGCTTTGGAAGCTGTAGAAAGACGGAGGGATCTTTGACTGATGCTAAGCTACCTAAAGCTTGAGGTGGGGGACGTGACCGAGCCATGGAGAAGCGCTAGAGGTCTCCCGGCTTTCCAAGCTTCTCTGTGGTTCCATGCAAACCAAATTCCCCTCACACTTCTCCAGCCTCCCAAGGAAGGTTTTCAGATCTCTCTGCAAGTCAGTGCTGCTCCACTGCTACCTCCTGGCTTACTCTCCCACCCCACATTCTGGGCAGGTCAGCTCCCCCTTGATTACTCAGCATTGTTTTCAGCTGTTGCCACATTTGTGCTAAACTGTTTAAAAGTGAAGAGGCTGTTGTGAAAGTAACGGGGAAAGCAAAAGGACTGGCTCCAGAACATAATGGCAGAACAAGCAGTGCCAAAAGACAAGGTTTCCACCAGCCATGCCGCAGAGCTCCTCTCCCACCAATTGGACCAATATATGGAACAGGCTTGGCATTAACAATCCGAAAAACAGCCAAAGGTTAGGTCTGAGGAAAGGGGGAAGGGAATGCCCCCCCCGCCCCCTTGTGAGGAGGCTACCAGCAGCGTCCTGTGGATGCCCTGCAAAACGTGAGTGAAGAAAAGGCAGTCTTTCCAGAGAAAAGGGCCACGTGCGGAAGCCCTTTTCACTTTGCCCTCTCCCCATAGGGCCCCTAGCCTGAGCCCGCCTGGAGAACAGAGCAGGTGCCCCACTCTTCTCCTTTGCAGTTTCACCACTTCTTCTCTTGCTCGTGCTGGGGCAGAACCAAGAGGTACTGGGCTTTTGTATGCTTGACGCATATTCGCAAATACTGTATTAATTCACTGTTTTTTTTGAAACCAGAAGTTGAATTGTATTTTCTTGTAAAGTTTTTCATACAGGAATTTCACTTTCCTTGCCTCAGAATTTCTCTATTTTGGCCAAAGTCTGTGTTGGTGCTATGGCCACGCCTGTGAACATTAATACAGTTTATAACATCTTCACTTGAATGAGTTTATATCCAATATCACTCACCCATGATTTCCATATTCTCTCTATTGTTAGGCTATTTTAGAGTGCTAAAGAATTTTCAAAACATGTGTAATCAGAAAAAATGATATATGGCTATGCAAATCAGTTACGAAGCTTTATTAACATAATTTTTGGAGTAGAATCTTCATTCTGGAATGTGGAATGTTTCGCGAGGAAAATATGCTATCTACCTAGACTTTGAGCAGAAAGAAAACTTAGTTCTATATAATAGTTTACATTATTATCAAGAATTCAACATAAAGCATGGCTTACTTCCTGTTTCCTTCTTTTCAACAATGTATTCAGGTCATCATCTGGTTCCACGGCCACCTCCAGGTGCCAATGAGGAGATCCCTGATGATTTCAACTGGGATTTGATCACCTAGCAAGTTATAGACTTGATAGCATATCCCTCATGTAGGGTATGGGAAGGAGAGCTTAGGGCTGAGGTCACAGGACCAGCACCCTTGGCCTCTTTCCTTGCCTGTATATAGATATATATTCTCTACTTCCGCCAGAGAAGCTGCCGCAAGATGCTGCCGAAGATAATCCTTCCTTGCGCTCCCTGTTTTACCTTCTTTTCTTCTTCATTATTATTATTATTATTATTACTACTACTACTACTACTATCATCATCAATAATTGTACACAGCCCTTCTGCTCCATCTACCAGCTTCGGATTTTATGTATTTACTGGCACCCTATGTGGGATGGAGGGTAGAAAGACTGTTTTGGTTGCCATGAGAAGACCTCAAAAGGAGGAATTCTTGCAGGCATCTTTCTCTTCCTCCATCATTTGCGTTTAACAATCCCTTTTTCCCACCAAGGTGGCTGGTGACTGTTTTATTGGCTGCAAGAGTGAGAGAGCCCTGTGGATCTTGAGAGTGTAATAATTATGTCCTTTCTTAAATGTTGTAAAGGGGTGGGTGGGAAGGGAGGGCTTAGACTGGTGTTGAAAGGAGGTCTGCGAACTTCCTCAAACCAGCAAGGGGCAGCATGAGACAGAAAGGAGTAACCCGTGCAGAGAGAAGATGGGAGGCTTTGGGGTATGGGAAATAGCTCGAATTGTGGTTTGACAGAAAGAGAGAGGCCCTGTGTGAAAAGCAAGGACTTCTTCCTACCTGAGACATTGTAGTTAGGAGTCTGCTGCTGGTACGGACGCAGTGTCTGAGAAAGACAAAGGGGGACTTTACCATTTTTTCTACACTGCCTTTTTCAATCACTGCCATTTTGCACTTCGCCCTTCTGCAGATGAAAAAAGCTTGACAGGTCTGGCTTGTATCCGCATCATGTGGGTCGGGTACCAAGATCAAACCAGATTCCTCAGGGCTTGTCACATCACCATTTCCCCCTGTTGCCTTCTCTGCTAATGCATCAGGCCTCTTCTTATTTGAATATGCAGATAAGACATGCAAATCAAGACGTATTCTTCTCTTCTGCAAAGTTTTGTTTTTTAAGGTCTGAATTTCCCTTCCCCTCATTTCTCTGGAAAGTGCTGCAGTTTATAATGAAAGAGTGGAAGCCAAGGGCGTCTTCTCTGCCTTATATAAATAAGCAATTGATGCTTCCTGTTTTGTGGGTGAACTAAGTTGAAAGGAAGAACAGAATTTGGTGGGTGGGGATTTAAAACTCCCACTGAAATAAGTGGCACCTTGCTGCAGACTATCTGTGAAGGGAATACTGAAAGTGCAGCGCTGGGAAGGAAAGTTGCAAGGGTCCTTCCAACTCAGGTGGGGGCAGGAAGGGCAGGAGATCCATTGTATGGCAGTCCTGAGGACGTCAGGGAGGGCAGCAGTGCCAACACAGGGTTGGATTTTGAGCTGGACTTGTCTGGGTGGCCCCTCCTCACTGCTTTGCTTTCAGTTCCTAGTGTGACTCTCTTTTGCCAGACTTCTTGTTAATCTGCATGTCCTTCCAACTGCAAGCCTGCTTTGTGTGTGTGTGGGGGGGAAACTAAGTTGGAAGCAAAAACATCATGGGAATACGTTGTGCCAGGGGTGGGAAGTTTCTGTAGCGTTGCTTTAACTCGCTGTTTCATTGGATTTGGAGGGAGGGACTTTTTTGGTTGTGGGGGAAGGGGGTCATCATTGTGTGTTCTGAGAGGAGTGGAGAATCCCCGAGCCGAATTCATGGAGGAGTTTTAATGGTTATCTGCACTGTCCAAAGAGAAGAATGATGTGACCGGGAGTTCCTTGTCAGTGAGAGTCTGTGGAAGATAATGTAGAGATGACGTCCCCTCCAGATGCCAATCAGTGCTGTTTCTGAGAACAAGATCCACAGAAGGATCACTTGGCATTTCAGAGAATATGGGGCGGGGGGGGCGGAGAAAAGATCACTCCTTTAGGTATTCAAAGGCTCTTCATTCACATAGTCAGTTGCACCTTGTTTGCATATGTAAATATATGCGTCAGTGTGAAAATTAGCCTCATCCTCCCTTTGCCTCTGAATTAACTGTATCATTCTTGAGTGGGGTTAGTAATAGATTGGGCACATGGAGTCACAGACTCAGCACTGGAATTCTGCACTGTGAGCAGCTGACACAGCCTGTCCAGGAAAACGGGTCATCACAGAGGGCTGGCCGGCCAGCCTGCCTGCCGGCCTGCCAACCAAGGAGACGAATCCCTCATCTGCCCACCCGCTGCAGTGCAACCCACAATGCTTTATGTCAAGAAGATGGGAGAGGGGTGTGGCCTCACAAATTTATTTTTGTGCATGCTTTCTTAATTAAAAAAGTGAATGTTTATGGTTTAACCCTTTTGGTGACCCTGTTTTATTTTATTTGTGGCAGCTTGTTGAATGAAATGTTTGACTTATATAATTGGGAAACATATGTTTGTTCCAACCTAAACAAAGCCTGCAGTTTTACATGTAACTTGAATCCAGATTATTCCTTAATTTTGTACCAGTACATATTTACTGTCACTGCCCTAGCCTGAGCCCAAAGTTAGCCCTGTAGTAGGGCTGTGTCTATGTACTGGGATTCTGCAGGAGTAGACAACATGCAGAATCAACTTACTGAGAATCTCAGCTTCCCTTTTTCTTTGTTTAACATCTCTATCTGTTACAATTGCAGAGATATTCAGTGGGCCAAGATTTCAAAAATCCAGGAAGTTGAATAAAAAATATGTGCTTCTAGTGATTGGAGTTGGGACTTGAGAGTCCTCTTCCATTATTAGCAAAGCCAGAATAAAGTATGCAGACTAATAAGAAATTGTGCAATAAACTATGTAAGCCAAGATCACTGTTGAACATAAATGGAGCTCTGCTAGATCAGCTCAAATCTCATCCAGTATTCTGTTTTCCACAGTGGCCCAAGCAGATGCCCCAGGGAAGTTCACCAGCAGGGCAAGTGGGCAATAGAGGCCTTTCCAGCTGTTGCTCCCCAGCAACTGGTACTCATTGATATTTTGCCTCTGCACCTAGAGGTCCCATATAGACATCCTGACTAGTAGTCATTGATAGGTCTGTCCTCCATGTCTTTTTGTAATCCTCTTTGAAAGCTAGAGGTCATTACCACATCTTATGGCAGTTGCATACATTAGCTGTGTACTGTGCAAAGCACTTCCTTTGGTCTAATCAATGGCTAGTTTCATTGGATCTGAGTTCAACCATTTGGAGAGAGGGAGAAAAACTATTCCCCACCGCCTTCCTTCACACCGTCTATGATCTTGTAAATGTACAGCTCAGCTGGCCATGCTGAAGGATTTGGATTGCCTTGGCCTTTGTTATTTGGTCCCCTACATGATTGGGTGTGAGCAACGTGTCTTAAGCACTGTGGAAATAGCCTCTCCAAATGAATCCATATGACTGTAGTACTACATGTCAAGCATCTATACTCCCTTTTATTTGTTCACATTTTTTTATTCTGCTCTTCTTCCAAGGAACTCAGGCAGCATATTTGGGGCTATCACATTTTATTTTCATAGCAACCATCCAGTGAGCTTCACAGCTAAATGGGAATTTGATCCCATGTTCCAGGTCTCCACTCCACCACATAAAGTCTCAGTGGAGGAAATTCTGTTGGGTAAGGAATAGGAGGAAAGTATTGATACAGCTGGGAGTTCCAGGAGCCAGCAGTGCAGGAATCTGTGACTTGCCTTAAATCTTTTTGAGCATAGTGCAACTCCGCTCAGAAACCTTCCAGGTCCAGTGCAATAAGAAACCTTTAAAATAATTAATAAAGTGATTCCTTGGTTACCTTTGGAAGATTCTAAAGCAGAGATTGTGATCTAAAAGGAAGTCATGAGTAAAGATCATCAAAACTTGTTTTTGCTGTGATTTGCAATGGATTGAGTAACTTGAGCTTTGAAAAGGGAAGTGTTCTTTTGAACATAGTCGAAAAGGCGAAGGCAGTGAGTTGGTGGAGCATGTTTCATCTTTGAACTGCAGGAAACCTGCTGCTGACTCAAGTTTAGGGATAGACAGTAGGTCATTCAGTTTGATCCCACAGGGCTTCTCATCTGGTCCATAGATCCACTCTCACTTCATTCTATTGTCTGTTTAGCCCAGGCACAGGACTCTAACCATACCCTCCCCAGAGTGGACAACAATAGTGGTTTTGTCAGAGTTCTCAGCAATAGCAATCAGAAAAACAGGTGTAAAGCAGGAAACCAAAAATAAACGAGACAGCTGTACTGGTTGTTCCTAATGTGTTTTGATGTGGGTCTTTTTCAAGGGGAAAAAAATCTTAAAGCCTTTTCATCCCTGAAGAAAGGCAGAGGGAATCCTGAAAAGCCTTTAAGATTCCCCCTCCCCCCTTGATAAAGTACAGCTGTGTCTTGTTTGTTTTTGGTTTTCTGACAGAGTTCTCCCCATATGTGCATTTCTCACTTACCTGTCTTGGCTCATTCAAGTGCACATAAGAGGGTAATACTAGGGAAGCAGTTAAATCGATCAGTGTGGCTTGTGTTGGACTTTGACCTGGATTTGAATCCTCACTCAGCCATGAAGCTCACTGGGCCAGTTATTATCATGCAGCCTAACCTACCTCATAAGGTGCTTGTATAGTTAAAGGAGTGATACCAACTTGAGCTCCCTAAGGAAAGGATAAAAATGAAATCTACAATGAGCCACTGATCTGAGTCCTGACTCATGCAGGAGTGTCAGTGAGGAGTCCTTCAGTTTTTACTCATTTCAAACTTAGGCCACGTTAAATTACTTGATGAGTGAGGTTCTAGGTGCAGTTTTATATATATAACATTTTCCCATTGTTCATTATTTATATAGGTGTTACCAAAGTATATTATATGATTTACAGAGAAACCGAACTAAAGTGAGCAAGATAACAAGGGGAGAGGAGAGAGGGAAGGGAAAAATGGAGGAGTGAGCATGAAGAGAAATGGCCAGCTTTCTCTTCACGTACCTCTTCTGGGGGAAGAGGGGAGGCTGAACATCTTTTCTGGCAGGGGAAGAGTTTTCCTTCTTGACCTCATCCAGTGATCTGGCTGCCTCTCTCTAATGAACCCCTAGTATGTTCTCGTTGGGTGTCCCATTTCCCTTGATCTGTCAAGGGAAAGACGAACTTCCCAAACAAGAAATAAGGATTCCTGAGGTTGCGGTAATAGCCCCTCTCCCCCAAACTTTAATTTTTGAGCAGTGGGGGAGTACCACTGCCTCTTGTCCTAGCTATGTTTTTAAAAAACACCCGTTCTCTTCCATAGGAACTTCACAGAGACGGAAAAACACTACAGCTTCATAGCATAATTGGTTCTTTTGGTCTGAAATGAAGCTGGTTTTGCACTCTAACATCCAATGAAATACCAGGGATTAGAGCAGGGTCAAGCAACCTTTTTGGATCATTTATTTATGTTATTTATATACCACTCAATTATCTAACATAGATTCCAGAGTGGTGAACATAGGTATAAACAGTGAAAAAAAGATTTTAAAAAGCAAATTCAAATAGTTCAGTTTAAAAACAAAGAAACCAGAAAAACAGTGACTAGTTAGTTGAGGAAGGTTTCTCAAAACAGAGTTGTTTTCAGGAGGTGCCGGAAGCAGCCTAGTGTTGGTACCTGCCTGACCTCCAGGGGCAGGGAGTTCCACAGAGAAGGGACCACTACACTAAAGGCCCTTATCCTGGTGGATTCCAATCAGGCTGTAGGTCCGTGTGGAACTACTCAGTAACTGGGCAGGTTGGTAAGGAAGTAGGCTCTCTCTCAGATATCCTGGTCCCAAGTTGTTTAGGGCTTTGTACACTAGTTCAAAACCTTAAACCTGGCCCAGTAGCCAGTGCGATTCCCATAGCTGAGTTATATGCTGAAAAGAGACAGCTCCTGACAACAGATGAGCTGCTGCGTTCTGCACTAGCTCCAGCTTCTGGAGCAGTCTTAAGGGCAGCCCCACAAAGAGCTCATTGTAGTACTCCAGTCTTGCGGTTACTAATGCCCATACCATTGTGGCCAAGCCATCCCAGTCCAGAAGAGGCCATAGCTGGTGAGCCAGCCGAAGCTAGTAAAAGGCACTCCGAGCCACTGCAGCTACTTGTGACAATGATAGATCTAGGAGTACCCCCAAACTATGAACCTGATCTTTCAGAGGGAGTGCAACCCATCCCGAACAGACAATGAGCCTATTTCCTGGACTCGGGAACCACTCACCCACAGGGCTTCTGTCCTGCCAGGATTCAGCTTCAGTTTATTGCTCTCATCCCGCCCATTACTGAATTTAGGCACTGATCTAGGACTTGCACAGCCTCTCCTGATTCAGATGCCACAGGGAGATAGAGCAGCGTGTCATCAGCAGAGTAATGGCATTTTGCTCCAACTCCCCTAGTGACCACCCCCATAGGCTTCATACAGATGTTAAACAACATACAAGATGGTGCCCTGCGGTACCCCATAGCTTAATTGCCAAGGGGCTGAGAAATGATCACCCAATGTTACTCTCTGAAATCGACCCTGCAGGTAGGACAGGAACTACCTGAACACAGTGCCTCCACTGCCCATCCCACGGAGTCGATTGAGTAGGATACCATGGTCGATGGTCTCAAAAGCTGACGAGAGATCCAGCAAAATTAACAGGGTTGCGCTCCCCCTGTCTGTCTCTCTCTCTCTAAAGGTCATCCATCAGGGTGACCAAGGCTGATTCAGTCCCGTTATCAGGTTGAAACCCAGACTGAAATGGATCTAGATAATCAGTGTCCTCCAAGAGTGCCTGCAGTTGTTCCACCATGACCCTCTCCAATACCTTCCCTAAGAAAGAGGTGTTTGCAGCTAGGCAATAGTTGCCTAATAGCATTGGGTGCAGAGCGGGCTTCTTCAGGAGTGGTCTCACTGCCACCTCTTTAAGGATGGTAGGGACCACCCCTTCCCATAGAGAAGCATTCATCACACCCTGGACCCGCCCAGTCAAACCCCCTCGGCTAGATTTTATTAGCCAGGAGGGACAAGGATCAAGAGGGCACATGGCCGGTCGCAAGGTCGCATTAACCTTGTTAACGTCATCAGGACACAGCAGCCAATACCGATCCCACAAAATTGGGCAGACGGTATCAGACGCCTCAACTGGAACTGCGCTAACAGTCTTGGGCGCCACCACAGAGTGGCTGCCATGGAAGGTGTGGCTAGTCACAAGGGACATGTAACCTGCCCAAAAGACTTGACAAGTGGGGGTCTGAGACTAAATACGCTTAGCAAAACGTCTTTGAACCTACAGTTTTCAGTGCTGCAGAGGAAAGCATCAATTTGCAGCTACCTGTTATCTTCATTTCCTAAGAATTTATATGAACCCTGTGTGTGGCCCCAAGGAATTACTGGGAAATCAAAACGGCAGTGGTCGGAGGCCCTCATTTTGCTATGGAATGATCCCAATTGCCAGTAAGGTTTTTTTTAAAATTAGAAAACAGTGAGAAGGGCGGGGGCACCATGAAGGAGAGCCCGCTGGAGCCCGCGGGCACCATGTTGCCTACCGCTGGGTTAGAGCAATGGCACTTTGTGCCTGGAAATTTAGGCTACTGTATCACTAGTCATTTTCTATATGGGGCAGAATGTATGAAAGGTGGGCTACAAATTAAAGCCATCTTGTATTTAATTCAGAGCTTAAAATTGTTTCATTTACATTTCTAGCCTGTCCTGTCCCATCCCAAAAGCTCAGGGTGGCTAACAAAATCACCCCCAGCACACACACACATGCACAACAGAACAGAATTAGGGGTGTGCACGGACCCCCCGGATCGGATCAGGACCCAGATTGGGACCTCCAATTTTGTCCCGGATCGGACAAAATTGGAGGCCCCCCAGACCGGATCCTGATCCAAAAATCGGACATCTGATTTTTGGATCGGCCGCCATTTCCCCCCCCCCCCCCCCAACTTGCATTGGGGGAAAGAAAGTTTTCCCCCAATGCAAGTCTATGAGGAAAAAATGGTGGCAGGTGGGTGAGGGGGGCCTAACTCCCTCCTCCCCCCCCTGGGGCCATCCGCTGTGGACGGACCCGGCAGGTAAGCCCCCTCCCCCGTGCTCCTTACCCCCCGGGGCCGTCCGCTTCCATCTGCTGGTGCCCGCTGGTGCCATCTGCTGGTGGCTGGTGCCATCCGCTGGTGCCATGAGACGTAAGCGGGCTGCGGGCCCCCCGCCCCCTGCTTACCTTCTGGGGCCATCCGCTCCCATCTGCTGCTGGCCGCTACTGCGAGCAGGCTTCACGGCCTGCTCCTGAGCAGCGTGCCAGGTGATGTCATCACCTGGCGCGCTACCTAGGGGCAGGCCGCGAAGCCTGCTCGCAGTAGCGCCCAGCGGCGGACGGGAGCAGACGGCCCCGGAAGGTAAGCCCCCTGCCCCCATTGTCCGCTTCCATCGGCGGGCACCCACTGGCGCCTGCCAATGGAAGCGGCGGCGGGCGCCAGTGGGCGCCCATCAATCCTCCGATCTGGATAGGGACCTTTCCGGATCAGATCGAATGATCCAGCTGTGAGATCGGAAATCGGATAATTGTATCCTATTTCCCCTGGATTGGAGCCGGATCATGGATCGGACCCAATCCAGTGCACACCCCTAAACAGAATACATTGTTACTAATTTGTTAAAAAGTCCCCACCTCTTTCTGACAGAACTCTCTGCCGCAAAGCTAGTAGGGGTGTGCATCGGATCGGATCCGATCCACGATCCGAATCCGATCCGACCCAAAATCGGGAAAATCCGATCCGATCCGATCCGATCCGGACAACCTCCGATCCGATCCGATCCGATCCGATGAGGTCCGATCCGGATCGGACGCCATTTTGAATGCTTTTTCCCATAGCCAAGTATTGTTTTACAAAAACGCCTATAACTTTTTCATTTTTAAAGATAGAAGGATGAAACTTGGGCACATTGTAGACTGGTTAGGGGTAGTTATCTGTGAGAAATTTCAGAAAGATTGGTGCATGCATTTTGTGGCAATTAATTTTTTAATAAATACCCAGGAATGCCTATAACTTTGTCATTTTTAAAGTTACACACATGAAACTTTGCCACATTGTAGGGGGTACCTTGGGACCTATGTGTGTGAAATTTCAGAAACGTAGGTGCTTGTCTTGTGTGGCAATTAATTTTTAGAAAAATGGGTAGTAGTGGGGTAAATACAGTTACGCCTCCCATTTTTTTATTTTTGAAGATACAAACAGGAAACTTGGGCACATTACAGGTACCACTTGCCTTGATATGTGTGTGAAATTTCAGAAACATTGGAGCTTTCCTTGTGTGGCAATTAATTTTTGAAACAATGAGGAAAGAAACACCTATAACTTTGTCATTTTTAAAGTTACACACATGAAACTTTGCCACATTGTAGGTGGTACCTTGGGACCCATGTGTGTGAAATTTCGGAAACGTAGGTGCTTGCCTTGTGTGGCAATTAATTTTTTAATAAATACCCAGGAATGCCTATAACTTTGTCATTTTTAAAGTTACACACATGAAACTTTGCCACATTGTAGGCGGTACCTTGGGACCTATGTGTGTGAAATTTCGGAAACGTAGGTGCTTGCCTTGTGTGGCAATTAATTTTAGAAAAATGGGTAGTGGTGGGGTAAATACAGTTACGCCTCCCACTTTTTTATTTTTGAAGATACAAACAGGAAACATGGGCACATTACAGGTACCACTTGGCTTGATATGTGTGTAAAATTTCAGACAGCTGGGTCCAGGCATGTGGTGGCAAGGTATTTTTGAAACAATGAGGAAAGAAACGCCTATAACTTTTTTATTTTAAAAGTTAGAAGTCTGAACATTGCTCACTTTGTAGATGGGTTAGGGGTAGATATGTGTCAGAAATTTCAGAATGATAGGTCCAGGCATTTGATGGCTATGGAATTTTTAAATTACATGTTTCAAAAAAATTTCTACAGAGGCCAGGTCTTCCCCTCCCGCTTCCCGCGAAGAAAAGGAAACACTCTCTCGTCTCGATCCCTTTGAAGTTGCTAGTAGTATCCATTACAGGGCTCGTGTTTCCTTTCCTCCTTTCACTTTTCAAGCAGAACGGCTGAGCCTAGCTGAGTTTTGCAGCCATGCGTGCAAGGAAGGATCACTCTGGTCTCGATCCCTTTGATCCTTGGTAGTATCCATTACAGGGCTCGTGTCTGCTTTCACTTTGTACTCAAGCAGACACGAGCCCTGTAATGGATACTACCAGTTGGAAGGACCTCTGGCCTCTGTAGAAATTTTTTTGAAACATGTAATTTAAAAATTCCATAGCCATCAAATGCCTGGACCTATCATTCTGAAATTTCTGACACATATCTACCCCTAACCCATCTACAAAGTGAGCAATGTTCAGACTTCTAACTTTTAAAATAAAAAAGTATAGGCGTTTCTTTCCTCATTGTTTCAAAAATACCTTGCCACCACATGCCTGGACCCAGCTGTCTGAAATTTTACACACATATCAAGCCAAGTGGTACCTGTAATGTGCCCATGTTTCCTGTTTGTATCTTCAAAAATAAAAAAGTGGGAGGCGTAACTGTATTTACCCCACCACTACCCATTTTTCTAAAATTAATTGCCACACAAGGCAAGCACCTACGTTTCCGAAATTTCACACACACATAGGTCCCAAGGTACCGCCTACAATGTGGCAAAAGTTTTCATGTGTGTAACTTTAAAAATGACAAAGTTACTAGGCATTCCTGGGGTATTTATTAAAAAATTAATTGCCACACAAGGCAAGCACCTACGTTTCCGAAATTTCACACACATGGGTCCCAAGGGTACCGACCTACAATGTGGCAAAGTTTTCATGTGTGTAACTTTAAAAATGACAAAAGTTTATAGGTGTTTCTTTCCTCATTGTTTTCAAAAATTAATTGCCACACAAGGAAAGGCTCCAATGTTTCTGAAAATTTCACACACATATCAAGGCAAGTGGTACCTGTAATGTGCCCAAGTTTCCTGTTTGGTATCTTCAAAAATAAAAAAATGGGAGGCGTAACTGTATTTACCCCACTACTACCCATTTTTCTCTAAAAATTAATTGCCACACAAGACAAGCACCTACGTTTCTGAAATTTCACACACCATAGGTCCCAAGGGTACCCCCTACAATGTGGCAAAGTTTCATGTGTGTAACTTTAAAAATGACAAAGTTATAGGCATTCCTGGGTATTTATTATAAAAATTAATTGCCACAAAATGCATGCACCAATCTTTCTGAAATTTTCTCACAGACAACTACCCCTAACCAGTCTACAATGTGCCCAAGTTTCATCCTTCTATCTTTAAAAATGAGAAAAGTTATAGGCGTTTTTGTAAAACAACTACTTGCGCTATGGGAAAAAGCATTCAAAATGGCGTCCGATCCGCGGATCGGGACATCTGGTCCGATCCGATCCCGACCAGCCTCCGATCCGATCCGATCCGATCCGACCCCCAGGTCCGATTCCGATCCGCTATCCGATCCGATCCGGGGGGGTCAGTGCACATCCCTAAAAGCTAGCTACTAAATTGTAGGTCTTACAACTCTTCTGAACAATGCTCAGGGCTTTGGTGAATTTGTAGTGGGAAGGAATTCAATAACTGGGGTAGGGCCCCTATTCTAAGATATGGGCACTGGAAGAACACACATTTTAATGGAGTCCTTAGTAGAGCTACATAAGACACGATATACTCATAGTTGTGCAAGCCCAGTGCAGTTTTGTGTTCGTTATTAGAATCATAGAATCATAGAATAGATAGTGGAGTTGGAAGGGGCCTATAAGGGCCATCAAGTCCAACCCCCTGCTCAATGCAGGAATCCACCCTTAAAACATCCCTGACAGATGGTTGTCCAGCTGCCTCTTGAAGACCTCTAGTGTGGGAGAGACCACCACTAGGGTGACCATATTTGGGAAACCAAAAAAGAGGACAACCTGTGGGCAGGGGCAGAAAGTGACTTTTCAGGGCCTCTGGAAAAAGCGTCATCCCCCACCCCACCACCTTAAAGGCCCCAATTTGGAGTGGAGGAGGGGAAAGTGTGTCATTTCTGCCCCCCCCCCCCACTACTCCAATCAGGGCCTTTTCTATAATCTTCGGGAATGACACACTTTCCCATTTAAGGTCCTGATTGGAGCAGTGGGAGGGAAATGATGCACCTCCAGAAAGCACATAATTCCCTCCCAAAATGCTAATAGCGGCCTTAAAGGGGAAAGTGTGTCTTTCCAGGACAATATAGAAAATCACAGAAAATCCCCCCTGACATCCAGATAGAACAAAAACCAGGACAAATCCGGGGAAATCCTGACAGTTGGGTCACCCTACTACCCACCACCTTCCCTAGGTCATTGTGGTTCCATTGTCGTACTGCTCCTAACAGTCAGGAAGTTTTTCCCTGATGTCCAGCTGGAATCTGGCTTCCTGTAATGTGAGCCCATTATTCCACGTCCTGCTATTCTGGGTTGATCGAGAAGAGATCCTGGCCCTCCTCTGTGTGACGACCTTTCAAGTATTTGAAGAGTGCTCTCATGTCTCCCCTCAATCTTCTTTTCTCCAGGCTAAACATGCTTAGTTCTTCCAGTCTCTCCTCCTAGGGCTTTGTTTCCATTAGTCATGTCCTACCCAGTGGCAGAAGCAGAATAAAATTCTTCATGTACTATTGGGCTTGATCCTGTGTTTTCACATACACAACAGCACTCTAGCCATGCCCATTTAGCACCACCCTCCCTCCCATCTTTGGCCATACTCTTATTCAGAGCAACAAATGCAAAATCATAGTCTATAATTAAGAAAAAACTCTGATCATGAATGCATTTTCCTCCCTTTTGAGCAATTGAAGTCTGTCCCCACATGCTTAGAATCAATCAGTTAGGTGTCTTTCTAGCTGGCAGGCTTAAGCCCTGTCACATGTCTCTTTAAAAAGAAAAGAAGAAATGAAGTACTGCTTCTACCTTTGACAGCATTCTCGGAACACAGTGCATTAAAAAAAACCTGTTAAGGCTTATTTGAATATTTCTGTCCTAGCACTAAACCTTATTCTGGCACTTCATACCTAGCAACATCCACTCCCTTTCATCGATGGTGCTAAGAGGAGAGGTAGCCACATAGACATATAATACCATATGTAATATTCACAATGCTATAAAGGAGGACAGGGCTCCTCTATCTTTAACAGCTGCATGGAAAAGGGAATTTCAGCAGGTGTCCTTTGTATGCATACAGCACCTGGTGACATTCCCTCTTCATCACAACAGTTAAAGCTGCAGGGGCCCTGCTGCCCTCTTTTGTATCTGGTCAAAGAGGGCAGAGATGAAGAGGGAATTTCACCAGGTGCTGCGTGCATACAAACAACACCCGCTGAAATTCCCTTTTCTATTCAAATGTTAAAGATACAGGAGCCCCCCTGTCCTCCTTTGCATATAGTCCCACGAACATCTGTACTGCTGCACTAAAACAGGAATTCAGAGGAGTGAAACAATTTCTGTTGCCTAGAAGATCCATGTTAGAGTACCGAAACATCAATATCCTTGTCAATGATAGATTTGCTTCTGTCTTGGGTATAGGCTGTGGCGCATGTGGATTCCTCACTGAAAGCCCCTTCAAAAATCCCTTGCACTGTCTGGCATGCTTTTTCTCTGAAACTCCATCACACAAACACATAAAGAAATGGGTTGATGCAGCTGTTGGCATAAGCAAGTGCTGTAGAAATGTGGTCCCACAAAACCAGCATTTCATGAAATTCTGTGCATGGGGTAGCCAGGATGTACAGCATCCCAATTACATGGTAAGGAACCCAACAGAGAAAGAAAGTGGCTATCACCAACAGGATCATCTGTAGAGCCTTCCTGCCAGGCTTAGCAAATTGGTTTTTGAGCATCTTGTGAGCAATAAGTGCATAACAGGTCACCATGATTCCAAAGGGGAGAAGGAAACCAAAGACACTTCTGGTAATGGTAATGGACAAAAGGACACTTGGTGGTTGGATCTCAGAGGAATCATAAAAGTTCATTTCTATTGAGTCAATACTAGAAAAGAGGTTCTCAGAATAAATGCCAGGAGGAACATCTGAATGAAGAATATTGGATAGGGCAGTATTCTGATAGATTCTGGGAAATTCATGTAATATTGGTGTAGGGTGGGTGATGGCTGTCACTGATGAATCTGTAACTTTACTGATGCCATGACTGTGTGATATGCTAGAATGCAGAACCTTGCTTTTTTCAGTGGTGTTCAGAATATGGTACTACAGATACATATCTAGAATTCCATCTGTAAAGTTGTCCTCATAGATTCCACTAGCCATGGAAGAAGGGTATGAAAAAAGACCCATAGTTGCTGGAAAATGCTGGCCAGTTGTCCTCTGCATATTCTCCACCATGCCAATTGTAGACACATTTGGTGTTGCCAAATTCATCCACGGAGGTCTCGCGGTAGAAGAAGGTAGGACAACACATAATGAAGGCTAAGAGCCAGATGCCACCACATATCATGGGTGTAAACCTTACTGTTTGGTGATTCTGACCCCAGACAGGTTTTATCACCACTAGACATGTGTCAATACTGATGTTGGTGAGGAGGAAGACACTGGCAAACATGTTGAAAATAATGGTGGTTGGAATAATCTTGCAGAAAAACCAACTATAAGGCCAGTGCTCATGGAGAATCAGATGAACAATGTAAAAAGGCAGGGACAGGCAGCACAGAAAGTCAGCCTCTGCAAGGTGGAGAAACCAAGTGGTGTTCAGTGTTCGCTTCTTTTTCAGTGTGATTATTCAGATGACCAAGCCATTTCCAGGCAGACCCAGGAAGAAGGTGAAGGAGAAGACAGCCAGAGAGCTGATAGATGTGGGGGTATGTTCTAACATGAAGGGTTCAACAGAGCTATTAAAATTGTCATTAGCCAGGAATGGAGGCATCTCCTTAAAACAACAACCAAGCCTGAAAAACAAAACAAATAGTGTGTTGCCCCCAGCCCTTTGGAGTGGAGAGATCACGTAGGGTGACCATATTTTCAAAAACAAAAAGGAGGACAACATGGCCACCCCAAGGGGGCGTGCCCACCAACATGTCCAGCCCCCAAGGGGACGTGCCCACATGTCTGATTTCACAGCACACAATTAAGACAAACTGTTCTACCTCACATCTTCATGGTAAAATCACTGAAATAAAGAACAAGTGAGACATTCAATGTATCTGAAATTAACTCCACTCACTCCTACCTTTGTAGCTTTTGCTGTGCTTTGAAGCTTTTGCTATACTCTGTGTGATACAGTCTCCCCTTCCTTCAAATATCTTTTCTGACTGCAAATCCTCCACTGGATGACCATAGTCTCACCTTTCCTAACATTTAACACTCATTTCCCATCAGCTTTCTCATATCCGTACTCACAGATTCAGCATACTGCTACCACTGAACAAATGAAGCCATTGACAAGTGCAGAAAAATCAGGTACAATAAACTGGCAACCTAGTATTCAGAAAGAGTATAAAATACGATTACCCTACAAACATTATCCATGGATCAAAATGGATTAAAGGCTTGTTGCAGTTCTGGTTTATCTGCAGTTCTCACTAGCACCTCTTAGATTGTTTCAACTTCTGGTTTATCAGTGAGAAACTAATCTAAAAAAATTATACATCTGGTTCATTAGCCATGTACACAAGACCATGGTCAGTAGCAATACAAAGAAAGGCCAGAATGTGTGCCCATTACCACAATGCTAGACAAGGATCTTTCCCTCCTTTTATCCAAATATCTCCTGAATTTACACTGCCTCAGTGTGCAGAAAACAGAAATCCCAGTCAGGGACCCAAAGAAAACTGCTCAAAGAAACAACAGAAACAACTCCCACTGAGTTCAATAAAGCTTCCTCCCAGATAAATTAATATAGGATCGCAGCCACATCTGTTCACCTTACTCTAGCAAGTGCAAGGCCCTTCTGTCAAGGAGAACTATGCACTCACCAGAATCTGGCCTCGAGGATCATGCAACCAGCAGGTGCTCTCCAGAAAGATGCTTTCAGAGCCCAGGAGGTCCAGACACACTCAAACAAGTTAAGCCAAGCCACGCTATGTACTCATATTATCTTGCTGGGACAGAACAATTCTGGACAAGACAATACTTTGTAATCGACCAGATACAAGAGTCATAAAAAACAACAACAACACCTACTTCATTGACATAGCAATGTTGCATTAAAGGAAGAAGAGAGAGAAAATATACACCACTAGCCAAGGAAGTTAAAGAACTATGGCAACAGGAAAAAGTTACAATTATTCCATAAGTCACATCAGTCACCAGCATCACATCAACTGTGCCTATATGGTTCTATTAAAATTTATGATTTGAGAAAGCACCATGAATCTGCATCAAGGTGGGTAAATGCATTGATTTAACTTATAGCACGACAGGCAGAGAGAAATGAGGCTTAAGCATTGATACCCCTCCCCCATTTAGATATTTTACCTCTGAATGGATGGAGAGAAAGAAAGAATATGTGGGGAACCGTTAGAAGGCCGGCAGGCGGAAGTTAGGGAAACGGGGGAAAGGAGAAGCACTGCCTGGCAATCTGATCTAGTGGCTAGAGTGTGGGACTCAGACCTGGGTGAGCTGACTGGTATATACTAGGGATGTGTATCGTATCGTTAAAATGTACGATAATGATATAATGCACTCTTTATCGTGCATACGATTACCGATAAGGATACGATAGGGAAGCCTACGATAATTATCAGAGACGATAAAAAATCCTACAATAATTATCATATTTTATCGTTTTATCGGAAGTCTCTCTTTCTTTTGCCGCCACATGGATGGAGCTAGAAGGTGGGGTGTGCTTGATGAGACAGTGACCAATTGTGCAGCAAGGATTCCAGCAGGAGCCAATCACAATGTTGGAGGAGGGCTAAGGATATCCCCGCATAAAACCCCCACACTTGGTGTTCCAGCTCTGTTGGGAGTTAGGCATTGAGGGGAGAAGAGTGGATTTTGTTGGAGCTTTGTCCTGGCTCCTGGGTCTTATAGTTACTTGTTAGAGATTCATTGTAGTCTTGTATCTTTGTGTGTCACGTTCGTTTGGCTGTGCGTTGCTTGTGTGTTTGAGTAGTTTTTAATTTTTTATACGTTTTCTGGTTGGTTTGATTAAAGGGTTAGGTTAGCATGAGTGGGGGTACTGTGACTGAGGGAGTGTGTTTTGTCCTCTTCCCTGTTTAATTTACTTTAAAAAAACTATACACACACACACACACACACACACATTATATTTCTCTCCCTCTCTCTCTCTGGGTGTGTGTGTTTGCTTGATTGACTGTGGGTGTGCTGGTGTGTCCTGTAGCCTGCTACACAGGATAACACTATACAATCTCTGGTCAAAGTAGCACACAAACTGTTTGCAAAGGATTGTTATTAATATAAATAATAATTTCATTTTCAGTCACTTTGTACCAGTATGAAATGCGGCTCTAAGGCATGCCTTGGATGAGGTGGCTCTGGCTCTAGGAGAGATGCTGTTGCTGCTGGGGGCAGTTTTGGGGTGGCTGTCTCTCCCTCTCATACATTTTTTATTTCTTTTTGAAAGACACTGCTCCATCCAATGTCTGGAGGGACTGCTTTAGTGAGGGGCTGCAAAGCAAAAGCATCCCTCTCACACATTGTATTTCTTTTTGAAAGACACTGCTCCATCCAATGTTTCCAGTCTGGAGGGACTGCTATAGGGAGCCTTGAGTTGAGAGATTCCTGTATTATTATTTTTCGTCACTATGTCCCTGGGACTGCAGAAGCATCCCCCTCATGCATTTCCTTATTTTTTTTTGAGACTATGGTAAAGGCAATGTGCCCACCTCTACCCTGAACGTGACTTATATTAATTTGGCAATGTGCCTACCCCGAATGTGACTTTTATTTGGCAAAGTGCCTACCCTGAACGTGACTTTTATTTGGCAATGTGCCTACCCAGAACGTGACTACCCAGCCAATGTGTGCAGCTCTGGCATGAAGAACTGCCCACCTGTCTGCATGGGGATGGTGGGCAGACTGGGTCATTTTAATTTTCAAGCACGATGAGGTCAAGGTGGTGCGTTAGGGTTGTTTTGATAGAATCTTCCAGGTTTCCTCGCTACCTGGGGTATCTCCTGGCCCAATGAGGCCCTGCCTGCTAAGGCTGGCTAAAATAAATATAACTGTAACGCCCGTAATTTCTGATTGTCTGTGTGGTGCTGCTTGTGGGATCCTCCAGGTTGGCGCGCTGCAGGGGTATCTCCTGGCCGAATTAGGACCTGCCTGCTAAGGCTGGCTTTAAAATAAATGTAACACCCGTGCTATTCCCCTACCCCCCAATCCTTTTAATTTGTAGACATGCGTGGCCTAATTAATGAGACAAGGCAGCAGCAGTTCACCATCTTCTGATTAACACATTTTACTTTTATGACTGCATATGGAAGGCACTGCCTAGGTTTAGCCACAGGTTTTGAAAGTTCATTGTATTCATAAAAATATACCTATAAGTCTCAGCAGCATGGAGTGCATTACCTGAAACAGTGCATGTTGTTGAAAGCTTACTTCTGAGTAACACCTGCAGCTGTGTGTCTGAAATTGGGCACAGATGAGTCCCCTCAAGGCCATCTGTGAGATGCCCATGAGTACTGGATGACGTCTCTTGAAAAAGGACCACATTTCAGCCACCTGAAACAGCGTATTTGAAAGCTTACTTCCGAGTAACACTTGTACCGATTGTTCTAAAATTTGGCACACAAGACTAGCAACACTCAGTCTGCACTGTGACTAATTTCAAACCTGTTAACTTGGAAAATTAAGAAGTTTTAGGCCTTTCTCTGACTCAGAAATCAACTCTCTAGTGCAAAATGGAGAAACGATATAATATCGAATTTCCCAACTCTAAGGTCTCTCTGGGTGGTCTTGGGCTCGGCCTCAATTTTCTCCCTGTGAAATGGGTTGAATAGTGACTTGGTGACTGTGAAGTAAGAGTTTGTGGTTATATATGCTGAATGTTAAGGTTAGATGTGGTTATATATCTTGAGTGTTAAGGTTGGATTGATGTATCTGTGTTGGGGTGGGCGTATTAGGTAGAAACATTTAAAAAGTGTGTGGCCATGAACAGAAGCTTGGATATAGAACAGATCTGATAAACATGACATCTTAAAAAGGTGTGTTGAAAACCAATAGGCTTTTCAGTCTTTCATGCAAACTCTATTAGTTAAAGTACACAAAGGTGGGAGAAATGAACAAATAATAACCCCCCCTTCCAATTGATTCATCTTACAGTGGGGGTGGAGGTATTAGCCTATTATGCTCAGTCGTGTCCTGTTTAAGAGAATGCAGCAGATGGGGCCGGCATTTTGTTGTCCCCAAATCACTAGGCAACACCATCAGAGACCAGTGCTCCAGGAGTGTACACAACTTCATAGCAGATGCTGGGATATGCTACTTCACAGAAGCTATTAAAAATATTGTTGCCCTAAGCTTGGATTGCTTGTGCATAAGAGCCGTCCCCAGTAGCTGGCAGTGTGAATTGTTATGGATGGTAGCTTGAACTGGAAATGGACAGTAGCAAACACTCAATGTAACCACAATATGTGGCAATGGATCATAGATTGGTAGTAGAGCACATGCTTAGCCTGCAGAAGGCCCCAGGTTGAATCCCTGGCATTCTCCGGTTAAAGGATTGGGCAGCTAGTGATGGGCAAGGGAGAAAAAACTTCTTGAGACCCCAGAGAGCTGCTGACAGGCAGACTAGACAAGAGAGGACTAGATGGATAATGGTGCATATCAGGCATTTTCCAGTGTTTCTGATATAGCAGCTTGTGAAGGGGAAAAGCATTAAAGTCCCCCTCTACAATAACAATAACAATAATAATTATTATTTATCACCCGCCTCTCCCTCTGGATCAAGGCAGGGAACAACATCAACATAAAATACACAAAAGTGATTAAAAGCACATAAAACCAATACATCATTAAAATACCAATAAAACACCAATAAAAGCACTTAAAATTAATCTGGGTAGGCCTGCCAGAAGAGATCAGTCTTTATAGCTGTTTTAAATTCTTGGAGACTGGTTTGCAAGAGTTTGCTTTGACGCCCGGTTCCCCGATTATGCGCATTTCCTGATAAGCGTGTTTATGCCTAATATGTATACCTTGAAGCGCATTACTGGCTGTATGAAACGCGCTTTAAAGTTGTGTACATGCTGAGAATTGCATGCAAATGTTGCTGAAAGTAATGCACTTTGTCCCAGGGAACTGCTCAAACAGGTTTCCCTCCCTTTATTCTCCCTGCCCACCAGAATCTCCCGCCTTTGGTTACCTGGGTTACTTGCCTGGTTAACCTGTTCGGCTACCTCTCTCCCCTCCCTTCGCCCGATTGCTATTTCAAGTGAACTGCTCAGGAGTAAATGGTAATGTGCCTTGCACACATGCACACCAAAACAGACAGGGGGATGCTGCTTCGTTCCTTCCCCCTCCTCTTCCCAGCGAGATCAACCATTGTAAAACATAAACTCGCACACACACACACAGAGCTCATGTCAGGAACCCAGCAAGAAGCGAGGGGACGATATGTCTAAGCTGATCGCTAATTATGCGCACATCCGCACATCCTTCTTACCCCCTTTACTTCTCATGAAACCACCTCCATCTGGCCCCGTGTCTCCATGAATGAAATATTCCATCAGGGGAGTTAAAATAAACTTTATTTTCAGTTCACATTGGGTCACCTCTTCCCGGAGCTTCCATCCAGAGAGATGGAGAACAAGGAGGAAGTTGCAAGCAGGAGACAGGAAATAAAACTAAATGAAAAAGTGGGAGGTTTTCCCAGCGAAGGGGCAGTTCAGACCACAGTCCGCCCACTCTGATCGTAAATGCGCCTCCGCAGAAAGTTGTTTGCACTAGGGATGTGCACTGACCCCCCGGATCGGATCGGATAGCGGATCGGAATCGGACCTGGGGGGTCGGATCGGATTGGATCGGATCGGAGGCTGGTCGGATCGGATCGGACCAGATGTCCGATCCGGATCGGACGCCATTTTGAATGCTTTTTCTCATAGCCAAGTATTGTTTTACAAAAACGCCTATAACTTTTTCATTTTTAAAGATAGAAGGATGAAACTTGGGCACATTGTAGACTGGTTAGGGATAGTTATCTGTGAGAAATTTCAGAAAGATTGGTGCATGCGTTTTGTGGCAATTAATTTTTTAATAAATACCCAGGAATGCTTATAACTTTGTCATTTTTAAAGTTACAAACATGAAACTTTGCCACATTGTAGGAGGTACCTTGGGACCTATGTGTGTGAAATTTCAGAAACATAGGTGCTTGCCTTGTGTGGCAATTAATTTTAGAAAAATGGGTAGTAGTGGGGTAAATACAGTTACGCCTCCCATTTTTTTATTTTTAAAGATACAAACAGGAAACCTGGGCACATTACAGGTACCACTTGCCTTGATATGTGAGTGAAATTTCAGAAACATTGGAGCTTGCCTTGTGTGGCAATTAAGTTTTGAAACAATGAGGAAAGAAACACCTATAACTTTGTCATTTTTAAAGTTACACACATGAAACTTTGCCACATTGTAGGTGGTACCTTGGGACCTATGTGTGTGAAATTTCAGAAACATAGGTGCTTGCCTTGTGTGGCAATTAATTTTAGAAAAATGGGTAGTAGTGGGGTAAATACAGTTATGCCTCCCATTTTTTTAGTTTTGAAGATACAAACAGGAAACTTGGGCACATTACAGGGAACACTTCACTTGATATGTGTGTAAAATTTCAGAAACATTGGTGCTTGCCTGGTGTGGCAATTAATTTTTGAAACAATGAGGGATTCATTGGACAGCACTTGCCCATAGGGATTCATTGGAGAGTACTTGTCCATAGGGAATCATTGGAAAGCACTTTCCCATAGGGAATCATTGCATTGCACTTTCCTACTGAGAAATGCAGTTATGCCTCCCACATTTTTATTTTTGAAGATACAAACAGGAAACTTGGGCACATTGTAGACTGGTTAGGGATAGTTATCTGTGAGAAATTTCAGAAAGATTGGTGCATGCATTTTGTGGCAATTAATTTTTTAATAAATACGCAGGAATGCCTATAACTTTGTCATTTTTAAAGTTACACACATGAAACTTTGCCACATTGTAGGTGGTACCTTGGGACCTATGTGTGTGAAATTTCAGAAACGTAGGTGCTTGCCTTGTATGGCAATTAATTTTAGAAAAATGGGTAGTAGTGGGGTAAATACAGTTACGCCTCCCATTTTTTTATTTTTTAAGATACAAACAGGAAACATGGGCACATTACAGGGAACACTTCACTTGATATGTATGTAAAATTTCAGAAACATTGGAGCTTGCCTTGTGTGGCAATTAATTTTTGAAACAATGAGGAAAGAAACGCCTATAACCTTTTTATTTTAAAAGTTAGAAGTCTGAACATTGCTCACTTTGTAGATGGGTTAGGGGTAGATATGTGTCAGAAATTTCAGAATGATAGGTCCAGGCATTTGATGGCTATGGAATTTTTAGATAAAATGTTTCAAAAAATTTTCCACAGAGGCCCGGTCTTCCCCTCTTCCCCCTCCCGCTTCCCGCGAAGAAAAGGAAACACTCTCTCGTCTCGATCCCTTTGATCCTGTTGCTAGTTAGGGGTGTGCATCGGATCGGATCCGATCCACGATCCGAATCCGATCCGACCCAAAATCGGGAAAATCCGATCCGATCCGATCCGATCCGGACAACCTCCGATCCGATCCGATCCGATCCGATGAGGTCCGATCCGGATCGGACGCCATTTTGAATGCTTTTTCCCATAGCCAAGTATTGTTTTACAAAAACGCCTATAACTTTTTCATTTTTAAAGATAGAAGGATGAAACTTGGGCACATTGTAGACTGGTTAGGGGTAGTTATCTGTGAGAAATTTCAGAAAGATTGGTGCATGCATTTTGTGGCAATTAATTTTTTAATAAATACCCAGGAATGCCTATAACTTTGTCATTTTTAAAGTTACACACATGAAACTTTGCCACATTGTAGGGGGTACCTTGGGACCTATGTGTGTGAAATTTCAGAAACGTAGGTGCTTGTCTTGTGTGGCAATTAATTTTTAGAAAAATGGGTAGTAGTGGGGTAAATACAGTTACGCCTCCCATTTTTTTATTTTTGAAGATACAAACAGGAAACTTGGGCACATTACAGGTACCACTTGCCTTGATATGTGTGTGAAATTTCAGAAACATTAGAGCTTTCCTTGTGTGGCAATTAATTGTTGAAACAATGAGGAAAGAAACACCTATAACTTTGTCATTTTTAAAGTTACACACATGAAACTTTGCCACATTGTAGGTGGTACCTTGGGACCCATGTGTGTGAAATTTCGGAAACGTAGGTGCTTGCCTTGTGTGGCAATTAATTTTTTAATAAATACCCAGGAATGCCTATAACTTTGTCATTTTTAAAGTTACACACATGAAACTTTGCCACATTGTAGGCGGTACCTTGGGACCTATGTGTGTGAAATTTCGGAAACGTAGGTGCTTGCCTTGTGTGGCAATTAATTTTAGAAAAATGGGTAGTGGTGGGGTAAATACAGTTACGCCTCCCACTTTTTTATTTTTGAAGATACAAACAGGAAACATGGGCACATTACAGGTACCACTTGGCTTGATATGTGTGTAAAATTTCAGACAGCTGGGTCCAGGCATGTGGTGGCAAGGTATTTTTGAAACAATGAGGAAAGAAACGCCTATAACTTTTTTATTTTAAAAGTTAGAAGTCTGAACATTGCTCACTTTGTAGATGGGTTAGGGGTAGATATGTGTCAGAAATTTCAGAATGATAGGTCCAGGCATTTGATGGCTATGGAATTTTTAAATTACATGTTTCAAAAAAATTTCTACAGAGGCCAGGTCTTCCCCTCCCGCTTCCCGCGAAGAAAAGGAAACACTCTCTCGTCTCGATCCCTTTGATCCTTGGTAGTATCCATTACAGGGCTCGTGTCTGCTTGAGTACAAAGTGAAAGCAGACACGAGCCCTGTAATGGATACTACCAAGGATCAAAGGGATCGAGACCAGAGTGATCCTTCCTTGCACGCATGGCTGCAAAACTCAGCTAGGCTCAGCCGTTCTGCTTGAAAAGTGAAAGGAGGAAAGGAAACACGAGCCCTGTAATGGATACTACTAGCAACTTCAAAGGGATCGAGACGAGAGAGTGTTTCCTTTTCTTCGCGGGAAGCGGGAGGGGAAGACCTGGCCTCTGTAGAAATTTTTTTGAAACATGTAATTTAAAAATTCCATAGCCATCAAATGCCTGGACCTATCATTCTGAAATTTCTGACACATATCTACCCCTAACCCATCTACAAAGTGAGCAATGTTCAGACTTCTAACTTTTAAAATAAAAAAGTTATAGGCGTTTCTTTCCTCATTGTTTCAAAAATACCTTGCCACCACATGCCTGGACCCAGCTGTCTGAAATTTTACACACATATCAAGCCAAGTGGTACCTGTAATGTGCCCATGTTTCCTGTTTGTATCTTCAAAAATAAAAAAGTGGGAGGCGTAACTGTATTTACCCCACCACTACCCATTTTTCTAAAATTAATTGCCACACAAGGCAAGCACCTACGTTTCCGAAATTTCACACACATAGGTCCCAAGGTACCGCCTACAATGTGGCAAAGTTTCATGTGTGTAACTTTAAAAATGACAAAGTTATAGGCATTCCTGGGTATTTATTAAAAAATTAATTGCCACACAAGGCAAGCACCTACGTTTCCGAAATTTCACACACATGGGTCCCAAGGTACCACCTACAATGTGGCAAAGTTTCATGTGTGTAACTTTAAAAATGACAAAGTTATAGGTGTTTCTTTCCTCATTGTTTCAAAAATTAATTGCCACACAAGGAAAGCTCCAATGTTTCTGAAATTTCACACACATATCAAGGCAAGTGGTACCTGTAATGTGCCCAAGTTTCCTGTTTGTATCTTCAAAAATAAAAAAATGGGAGGCGTAACTGTATTTACCCCACTACTACCCATTTTTCTAAAAATTAATTGCCACACAAGACAAGCACCTACGTTTCTGAAATTTCACACACATAGGTCCCAAGGTACCCCCTACAATGTGGCAAAGTTTCATGTGTGTAACTTTAAAAATGACAAAGTTATAGGCATTCCTGGGTATTTATTAAAAAATTAATTGCCACAAAATGCATGCACCAATCTTTCTGAAATTTCTCACAGACAACTACCCCTAACCAGTCTACAATGTGCCCAAGTTTCATCCTTCTATCTTTAAAAATGAAAAAGTTATAGGCGTTTTTGTAAAACAATACTTGGCTATGGGAAAAAGCATTCAAAATGGCGTCCGATCCGGATCGGACATCTGGTCCGATCCGATCCGACCAGCCTCCGATCCGATCCGATCCGATCCGACCCCCCAGGTCCGATTCCGATCCGCTATCCGATCCGATCCGGGGGGTCAGTGCACATCCCTAAAAGCTAGTACTAAATTGTAGGTCTTACAACTCTTCTGAACAATGCTCAGGCTTTGGTGAATTTGTAGTGGGAAGGAATTCAATAACTGGGTAGCCCCTATTCTAAGATATGGGCACTGGAAGAACACACATTTTAATGGAGTCCTTAGTAGAGCTACATAAGACACGATACTCATAGTTGTGCAAGCCCAGTGCAGTTTTGTGTTCGTATTAGAATCATAGAATCATAGAATAGTGGAGTTGGAAGGGGCCTATAAGGCCATCAAGTCCAACCCCCTGCTCAATGCAGGAATCCACCTTAAAACATCCCTGACAGATGGTTGTCCAGCTGCCTCTTGAAGACCTCTAGTGTGGGAGAGACCACCACTAGGGTGACCATATTTGGGAAACCAAAAAAGAGGACAACCTGTGGGCAGGGCAGGAAAGTGACTTTTCAGGGCCTCTGGAAAAAGCGTCATCCCCCACCCCACCACCTTAAAGGCCCCAATTGGAGTGGAGGAGGGGAAAGTGTGTCATTTCTGCCCCCCCCCCCCACTACTCCAATCAGGGCCTTTTCTATAATCTTCGGGAATGACACACTTTCCCATTTAAGGTCCTGATTGGAGCAGTGGGAGGGAAATGATGCACCTCCAGAAAGCACATAATTCCCTCCCAAAATGCTAATAGCGGCCTTAAAGGGGAAAGTGTGTCTTTCCAGGACAATATAGAAAATCACAGAAAATCCCCCCTGACATCCAGAATAGAACAAAAACCAGGACAAATCCGGGGAAATCCTGACAGTTGGTCACCCTACCCACCACCTCCCTAGGTCATTGGTTCCATTGTCGTACTGCTCTAACAGTCAGGAAGTTTTTCCTGATGTCCAGCTGGAATCTGGCTTCCTGTAATGTGAGCCCATTATTCCACGTCCTGCATTCTGGGTTGATCGAGAAGAGATCCTGGCCCTCCTCTGTGTGACGACCTTTCAAGTATTTGAAGAGTGCTCTCATGTCTCCCCTCAATCTTCTTTTCTCCAGGCTAAACATGCTTAGTTCTTCCAGTCTCTCCTCCTAGGGCTTTGTTTCCATTAGTCATGTCCTACCCAGTGGCAGAAGCAGAATAAAATTCTTCATGTACTATTGGGCTTGATCCTGTGTTTTCACATACACAACAGCACTCTAGCCATGCCCATTTAGCACCACCCTCCCTCCCATCTTTGGCCATACTCTTATTCAGAGCAACAAATGCAAAATCATAGTCTATAATTAAGAAAAAACTCTGATCATGAATGCATTTTCCTCCCTTTTGAGCAATTGAAGTCTGTCCCCACATGCTTAGAATCAATCAGTTAGGTGTCTTTCTAGCTGGCAGGCTTAAGCCCTGTCACATGTCTCTTTAAAAAGAAAAGAAGAAATGAAGTACTGCTTCTACCTTTGACAGCATTCTCGGAACACAGTGCATTAAAAAAAACCTGTTAAGGCTTATTTGAATATTTCTGTCCTAGCACTAAACCTTATTCTGGCACTTCATACCTAGCAACATCCACTCCCTTTCATCGATGGTGCTAAGAGGAGAGGTAGCCACATAGACATATAATACCATATGTAATATTCACAATGCTATAAAGGAGGACAGGGCTCCTCTATCTTTAACAGCTGCATGGAAAAGGGAATTTCAGCAGGTGTCCTTTGTATGCATACAGCACCTGGTGACATTCCCTCTTCATCACAACAGTTAAAGCTGCAGGGGCCCTGCTGCCCTCTTTTGTATCTGGTCAAAGAGGGCAGAGATGAAGAGGGAATTTCACCAGGTGCTGCGTGCATACAAACAACACCCGCTGAAATTCCCTTTTCTATTCAAATGTTAAAGATACAGGAGCCCCCCTGTCCTCCTTTGCATATAGTCCCACGAACATCTGTACTGCTGCACTAAAACAGGAATTCAGAGGAGTGAAACAATTTCTGTTGCCTAGAAGATCCATGTTAGAGTACCGAAACATCAATATCCTTGTCAATGATAGATTTGCTTCTGTCTTGGGTATAGGCTGTGGCGCATGTGGATTCCTCACTGAAAGCCCCTTCAAAAATCCCTTGCACTGTCTGGCATGCTTTTTCTCTGAAACTCCATCACACAAACACATAAAGAAATGGGTTGATGCAGCTGTTGGCATAAGCAAGTGCTGTAGAAATGTGGTCCCACAAAACCAGCATTTCATGAAATTCTGTGCATGGGGTAGCCAGGATGTACAGCATCCCAATTACATGGTAAGGAACCCAACAGAGAAAGAAAGTGGCTATCACCAACAGGATCATCTGTAGAGCCTTCCTGCCAGGCTTAGCAAATTGGTTTTTGAGCATCTTGTGAGCAATAAGTGCATAACAGGTCACCATGATTCCAAAGGGGAGAAGGAAACCAAAGACACTTCTGGTAATGGTAATGGACAAAAGGACACTTGGTGGTTGGATCTCAGAGGAATCATAAAAGTTCATTTCTATTGAGTCAATACTAGAAAAGAGGTTCTCAGAATAAATGCCAGGAGGAACATCTGAATGAAGAATATTGGATAGGGCAGTATTCTGATAGATTCTGGGAAATTCATGTAATATTGGTGTAGGGTGGGTGATGGCTGTCACTGATGAATCTGTAACTTTACTGATGCCATGACTGTGTGATATGCTAGAATGCAGAACCTTGCTTTTTTCAGTGGTGTTCAGAATATGGTACTACAGATACATATCTAGAATTCCATCTGTAAAGTTGTCCTCATAGATTCCACTAGCCATGGAAGAAGGGTATGAAAAAAGACCCATAGTTGCTGGAAAATGCTGGCCAGTTGTCCTCTGCATATTCTCCACCATGCCAATTGTAGACACATTTGGTGTTGCCAAATTCATCCACGGAGGTCTCGCGGTAGAAGAAGGTAGGACAACACATAATGAAGGCTAAGAGCCAGATGCCACCACATATCATGGGTGTAAACCTTACTGTTTGGTGATTCTGACCCCAGACAGGTTTTATCACCACTAGACATGTGTCAATACTGATGTTGGTGAGGAGGAAGACACTGGCAAACATGTTGAAAATAATGGTGGTTGGAATAATCTTGCAGAAAAACCAACTATAAGGCCAGTGCTCATGGAGAATCAGATGAACAATGTAAAAAGGCAGGGACAGGCAGCACAGAAAGTCAGCCTCTGCAAGGTGGAGAAACCAAGTGGTGTTCAGTGTTCGCTTCTTTTTCAGTGTGATTATTCAGATGACCAAGCCATTTCCAGGCAGACCCAGGAAGAAGGTGAAGGAGAAGACAGCCAGAGAGCTGATAGATGTGGGGGTATGTTCTAACATGAAGGGTTCAACAGAGCTATTAAAATTGTCATTAGCCAGGAATGGAGGCATCTCCTTAAAACAACAACCAAGCCTGAAAAACAAAACAAATAGTGTGTTGCCCCCAGCCCTTTGGAGTGGAGAGATCACGTAGGGTGACCATATTTTCAAAAACAAAAAGGAGGACAACATGGCCACCCCAAGGGGGCGTGCCCACCAACATGTCCAGCCCCCAAGGGGACGTGCCCACATGTCTGATTTCACAGCACACAATTAAGACAAACTGTTCTACCTCACATCTTCATGGTAAAATCACTGAAATAAAGAACAAGTGAGACATTCAATGTATCTGAAATTAACTCCACTCACTCCTACCTTTGTAGCTTTTGCTGTGCTTTGAAGCTTTTGCTATACTCTGTGTGATACAGTCTCCCCTTCCTTCAAATATCTTTTCTGACTGCAAATCCTCCACTGGATGACCATAGTCTCACCTTTCCTAACATTTAACACTCATTTCCCATCAGCTTTCTCATATCCGTACTCACAGATTCAGCATACTGCTACCACTGAACAAATGAAGCCATTGACAAGTGCAGAAAAATCAGGTACAATAAACTGGCAACCTAGTATTCAGAAAGAGTATAAAATACGATTACCCTACAAACATTATCCATGGATCAAAATGGATTAAAGGCTTGTTGCAGTTCTGGTTTATCTGCAGTTCTCACTAGCACCTCTTAGATTGTTTCAACTTCTGGTTTATCAGTGAGAAACTAATCTAAAAAAATTATACATCTGGTTCATTAGCCATGTACACAAGACCATGGTCAGTAGCAATACAAAGAAAGGCCAGAATGTGTGCCCATTACCACAATGCTAGACAAGGATCTTTCCCTCCTTTTATCCAAATATCTCCTGAATTTACACTGCCTCAGTGTGCAGAAAACAGAAATCCCAGTCAGGGACCCAAAGAAAACTGCTCAAAGAAACAACAGAAACAACTCCCACTGAGTTCAATAAAGCTTCCTCCCAGATAAATTAATATAGGATCGCAGCCACATCTGTTCACCTTACTCTAGCAAGTGCAAGGCCCTTCTGTCAAGGAGAACTATGCACTCACCAGAATCTGGCCTCGAGGATCATGCAACCAGCAGGTGCTCTCCAGAAAGATGCTTTCAGAGCCCAGGAGGTCCAGACACACTCAAACAAGTTAAGCCAAGCCACGCTATGTACTCATATTATCTTGCTGGGACAGAACAATTCTGGACAAGACAATACTTTGTAATCGACCAGATACAAGAGTCATAAAAAACAACAACAACACCTACTTCATTGACATAGCAATGTTGCATTAAAGGAAGAAGAGAGAGAAAATATACACCACTAGCCAAGGAAGTTAAAGAACTATGGCAACAGGAAAAAGTTACAATTATTCCATAAGTCACATCAGTCACCAGCATCACATCAACTGTGCCTATATGGTTCTATTAAAATTTATGATTTGAGAAAGCACCATGAATCTGCATCAAGGTGGGTAAATGCATTGATTTAACTTATAGCACGACAGGCAGAGAGAAATGAGGCTTAAGCATTGATACCCCTCCCCCATTTAGATATTTTACCTCTGAATGGATGGAGAGAAAGAAAGAATATGTGGGGAACCGTTAGAAGGCCGGCAGGCGGAAGTTAGGGAAACGGGGGAAAGGAGAAGCACTGCCTGGCAATCTGATCTAGTGGCTAGAGTGTGGGACTCAGACCTGGGTGAGCTGACTGGTATATACTAGGGATGTGTATCGTATCGTTAAAATGTACGATAATGATATAATGCACTCTTTATCGTGCATACGATTACCGATAAGGATACGATAGGGAAGCCTACGATAATTATCAGAGACGATAAAAAATCCTACAATAATTATCATATTTTATCGTTTTATCGGAAGTCTCTCTTTCTTTTGCCGCCACATGGATGGAGCTAGAAGGTGGGGTGTGCTTGATGAGACAGTGACCAATTGTGCAGCAAGGATTCCAGCAGGAGCCAATCACAATGTTGGAGGAGGGCTAAGGATATCCCCGCATAAAACCCCCACACTTGGTGTTCCAGCTCTGTTGGGAGTTAGGCATTGAGGGGAGAAGAGTGGATTTTGTTGGAGCTTTGTCCTGGCTCCTGGGTCTTATAGTTACTTGTTAGAGATTCATTGTAGTCTTGTATCTTTGTGTGTCACGTTCGTTTGGCTGTGCGTTGCTTGTGTGTTTGAGTAGTTTTTAATTTTTTATACGTTTTCTGGTTGGTTTGATTAAAGGGTTAGGTTAGCATGAGTGGGGGTACTGTGACTGAGGGAGTGTGTTTTGTCCTCTTCCCTGTTTAATTTACTTTAAAAAAACTATACACACACACACACACACACACACATTATATTTCTCTCCCTCTCTCTCTCTGGGTGTGTGTGTTTGCTTGATTGACTGTGGGTGTGCTGGTGTGTCCTGTAGCCTGCTACACAGGATAACACTATACAATCTCTGGTCAAAGTAGCACACAAACTGTTTGCAAAGGATTGTTATTAATATAAATAATAATTTCATTTTCAGTCACTTTGTACCAGTATGAAATGCGGCTCTAAGGCATGCCTTGGATGAGGTGGCTCTGGCTCTAGGAGAGATGCTGTTGCTGCTGGGGGCAGTTTTGGGGTGGCTGTCTCTCCCTCTCATACATTTTTTATTTCTTTTTGAAAGACACTGCTCCATCCAATGTCTGGAGGGACTGCTTTAGTGAGGGGCTGCAAAGCAAAAGCATCCCTCTCACACATTGTATTTCTTTTTGAAAGACACTGCTCCATCCAATGTTTCCAGTCTGGAGGGACTGCTATAGGGAGCCTTGAGTTGAGAGATTCCTGTATTATTATTTTTCGTCACTATGTCCCTGGGACTGCAGAAGCATCCCCCTCATGCATTTCCTTATTTTTTTTTGAGACTATGGTAAAGGCAATGTGCCCACCTCTACCCTGAACGTGACTTATATTAATTTGGCAATGTGCCTACCCCGAATGTGACTTTTATTTGGCAAAGTGCCTACCCTGAACGTGACTTTTATTTGGCAATGTGCCTACCCAGAACGTGACTACCCAGCCAATGTGTGCAGCTCTGGCATGAAGAACTGCCCACCTGTCTGCATGGGGATGGTGGGCAGACTGGGTCATTTTAATTTTCAAGCACGATGAGGTCAAGGTGGTGCGTTAGGGTTGTTTTGATAGAATCTTCCAGGTTTCCTCGCTACCTGGGGTATCTCCTGGCCCAATGAGGCCCTGCCTGCTAAGGCTGGCTAAAATAAATATAACTGTAACGCCCGTAATTTCTGATTGTCTGTGTGGTGCTGCTTGTGGGATCCTCCAGGTTGGCGCGCTGCAGGGGTATCTCCTGGCCGAATTAGGACCTGCCTGCTAAGGCTGGCTTTAAAATAAATGTAACACCCGTGCTATTCCCCTACCCCCCAATCCTTTTAATTTGTAGACATGCGTGGCCTAATTAATGAGACAAGGCAGCAGCAGTTCACCATCTTCTGATTAACACATTTTACTTTTATGACTGCATATGGAAGGCACTGCCTAGGTTTAGCCACAGGTTTTGAAAGTTCATTGTATTCATAAAAATATACCTATAAGTCTCAGCAGCATGGAGTGCATTACCTGAAACAGTGCATGTTGTTGAAAGCTTACTTCTGAGTAACACCTGCAGCTGTGTGTCTGAAATTGGGCACAGATGAGTCCCCTCAAGGCCATCTGTGAGATGCCCATGAGTACTGGATGACGTCTCTTGAAAAAGGACCACATTTCAGCCACCTGAAACAGCGTATTTGAAAGCTTACTTCCGAGTAACACTTGTACCGATTGTTCTAAAATTTGGCACACAAGACTAGCAACACTCAGTCTGCACTGTGACTAATTTCAAACCTGTTAACTTGGAAAATTAAGAAGTTTTAGGCCTTTCTCTGACTCAGAAATCAACTCTCTAGTGCAAAATGGAGAAACGATATAATATCGAATTTCCCAACTCTAAGGTCTCTCTGGGTGGTCTTGGGCTCGGCCTCAATTTTCTCCCTGTGAAATGGGTTGAATAGTGACTTGGTGACTGTGAAGTAAGAGTTTGTGGTTATATATGCTGAATGTTAAGGTTAGATGTGGTTATATATCTTGAGTGTTAAGGTTGGATTGATGTATCTGTGTTGGGGTGGGCGTATTAGGTAGAAACATTTAAAAAGTGTGTGGCCATGAACAGAAGCTTGGATATAGAACAGATCTGATAAACATGACATCTTAAAAAGGTGTGTTGAAAACCAATAGGCTTTTCAGTCTTTCATGCAAACTCTATTAGTTAAAGTACACAAAGGTGGGAGAAATGAACAAATAATAACCCCCCCTTCCAATTGATTCATCTTACAGTGGGGGTGGAGGTATTAGCCTATTATGCTCAGTCGTGTCCTGTTTAAGAGAATGCAGCAGATGGGGCCGGCATTTTGTTGTCCCCAAATCACTAGGCAACACCATCAGAGACCAGTGCTCCAGGAGTGTACACAACTTCATAGCAGATGCTGGGATATGCTACTTCACAGAAGCTATTAAAAATATTGTTGCCCTAAGCTTGGATTGCTTGTGCATAAGAGCCGTCCCCAGTAGCTGGCAGTGTGAATTGTTATGGATGGTAGCTTGAACTGGAAATGGACAGTAGCAAACACTCAATGTAACCACAATATGTGGCAATGGATCATAGATTGGTAGTAGAGCACATGCTTAGCCTGCAGAAGGCCCCAGGTTGAATCCCTGGCATTCTCCGGTTAAAGGATTGGGCAGCTAGTGATGGGCAAGGGAGAAAAAACTTCTTGAGACCCCAGAGAGCTGCTGACAGGCAGACTAGACAAGAGAGGACTAGATGGATAATGGTGCATATCAGGCATTTTCCAGTGTTTCTGATATAGCAGCTTGTGAAGGGGAAAAGCATTAAAGTCCCCCTCTACAATAACAATAACAATAATAATTATTATTTATCACCCGCCTCTCCCTCTGGATCAAGGCAGGGAACAACATCAACATAAAATACACAAAAGTGATTAAAAGCACATAAAACCAATACATCATTAAAATACCAATAAAACACCAATAAAAGCACTTAAAATTAATCTGGGTAGGCCTGCCAGAAGAGATCAGTCTTTATAGCTGTTTTAAATTCTTGGAGACTGGTTTGCAAGAGTTTGCTTTGACGCCCGGTTCCCCGATTATGCGCATTTCCTGATAAGCGTGTTTATGCCTAATATGTATACCTTGAAGCGCATTACTGGCTGTATGAAACGCGCTTTAAAGTTGTGTACATGCTGAGAATTGCATGCAAATGTTGCTGAAAGTAATGCACTTTGTCCCAGGGAACTGCTCAAACAGGTTTCCCTCCCTTTATTCTCCCTGCCCACCAGAATCTCCCGCCTTTGGTTACCTGGGTTACTTGCCTGGTTAACCTGTTCGGCTACCTCTCTCCCCTCCCTTCGCCCGATTGCTATTTCAAGTGAACTGCTCAGGAGTAAATGGTAATGTGCCTTGCACACATGCACACCAAAACAGACAGGGGGATGCTGCTTCGTTCCTTCCCCCTCCTCTTCCCAGCGAGAGCAACCATTGTAAAACATAAACTCGCACACACACACACAGAGCTCATGTCAGGAACCCAGCAAGAAGCGAGGGGACGATATGTCTAAGCTGATCGCTAATTATGCGCACATCCGCACATCCTTCTTACCCCCTTTACTTCTCATGAAACCACCTCCATCTGGCCCCGTGTCTCCATGAATGAAATATTCCATCAGGGGAGTTAAAATAAACTTTATTTTCAGTTCACATTGGGTCACCTCTTCCCGGAGCTTCCATCCAGAGAGATGGAGAACAAGGAGGAAGTTGCAAGCAGGAGACAGGAAATAAAACTAAATGAAAAAGTGGGAGGTTTTCCCAGCGAAGGGGCAGTTCAGACCACAGTCCGCCCACTCTGATCGTAAATGCGCCTCCGCAGAAAGTTGTTTGCACTAGGGATGTGCACTGACCCCCCGGATCGGATCGGATAGCGGATCGGAATCGGACCTGGGGGGTCGGATCGGATTGGATCGGATCGGAGGCTGGTCGGATCGGATCGGACCAGATGTCCGATCCGGATCGGACGCCATTTTGAATGCTTTTTCTCATAGCCAAGTATTGTTTTACAAAAACGCCTATAACTTTTTCATTTTTAAAGATAGAAGGATGAAACTTGGGCACATTGTAGACTGGTTAGGGATAGTTATCTGTGAGAAATTTCAAAAAGATTGGTGCATGCGTTTTGTGGCAATTAATTTTTTAATAAATACCCAGGAATGCTTATAACTTTGTCATTTTTAAAGTTACAAACATGAAACTTTGCCACATTGTAGGAGGTACCTTGGGACCTATGTGTGTGAAATTTCAGAAACATAGGTGCTTGCCTTGTGTGGCAATTAATTTTAGAAAAATGGGTAGTAGTGGGGTAAATACAGTTACGCCTCCCATTTTTTTATTTTTAAAGATACAAACAGGAAACCTGGGCACATTACAGGTACCACTTGCCTTGATATGTGAGTGAAATTTCAGAAACATTGGAGCTTGCCTTGTGTGGCAATTAAGTTTTGAAACAATGAGGAAAGAAACACCTATAACTTTGTCATTTTTAAAGTTACACACATGAAACTTTGCCACATTGTAGGTGGTACCTTGGGACCTATGTGTGTGAAATTTCAGAAACATAGGTGCTTGCCTTGTGTGGCAATTAATTTTAGAAAAATGGGTAGTAGTGGGGTAAATACAGTTATGCCTCCCATTTTTTTAGTTTTGAAGATACAAACAGGAAACTTGGGCACATTACAGGGAACACTTCACTTGATATGTGTGTAAAATTTCAGAAACATTGGTGCTTGCCTGGTGTGGCAATTAATTTTTGAAACAATGAGGGATTCATTGGACAGCACTTGCCCATAGGGATTCATTGGAGAGTACTTGTCCATAGGGAATCATTGGAAAGCACTTTCCCATAGGGAATCATTGCATTGCACTTTCCTACTGAGAAATGCAGTTATGCCTCCCACATTTTTATTTTTGAAGATACAAACAGGAAACTTGGGCACATTGTAGACTGGTTAGGGATAGTTATCTGTGAGAAATTTCAGAAAGATTGGTGCATGCATTTTGTGGCAATTAATTTTTTAATAAATACGCAGGAATGCCTATAACTTTGTCATTTTTAAAGTTACACACATGAAACTTTGCCACATTGTAGGTGGTACCTTGGGACCTATGTGTGTGAAATTTCAGAAACGTAGGTGCTTGCCTTGTATGGCAATTAATTTTAGAAAAATGGGTAGTAGTGGGGTAAATACAGTTACGCCTCCCATTTTTTTATTTTTTAAGATACAAACAGGAAACATGGGCACATTACAGGGAACACTTCACTTGATATGTATGTAAAATTTCAGAAACATTGGAGCTTGCCTTGTGTGGCAATTAATTTTTGAAACAATGAGGAAAGAAACGCCTATAACCTTTTTATTTTAAAAGTTAGAAGTCTGAACATTGCTCACTTTGTAGATGGGTTAGGGGTAGATATGTGTCAGAAATTTCAGAATGATAGGTCCAGGCATTTGATGGCTATGGAATTTTTAGATAAAATGTTTCAAAAAATTTTCCACAGAGGCCCGGTCTTCCCCTCTTCCCCCTCCCGCTTCCCGCGAAGAAAAGGAAACACTCTCTCGTCTCGATCCCTTTGATCCTGTTGCTAGTTAGGGGTGTGCATCGGATCGGATCCGATCCACGATCCGAATCCGATCCGACCCAAAATCGGGAAAATCCGATCCGATCCGATCCGATCCGGACAACCTCCGATCCGATCCGATCCGATCCGATGAGGTCCGATCCGGATCGGACGCCATTTTGAATGCTTTTTCCCATAGCCAAGTATTGTTTTACAAAAACGCCTATAACTTTTTCATTTTTAAAGATAGAAGGATGAAACTTGGGCACATTGTAGACTGGTTAGGGGTAGTTATCTGTGAGAAATTTCAGAAAGATTGGTGCATGCATTTTGTGGCAATTAATTTTTTAATAAATACCCAGGAATGCCTATAACTTTGTCATTTTTAAAGTTACACACATGAAACTTTGCCACATTGTAGGGGGTACCTTGGGACCTATGTGTGTGAAATTTCAGAAACGTAGGTGCTTGTCTTGTGTGGCAATTAATTTTTAGAAAAATGGGTAGTAGTGGGGTAAATACAGTTACGCCTCCCATTTTTTTATTTTTGAAGATACAAACAGGAAACTTGGGCACATTACAGGTACCACTTGCCTTGATATGTGTGTGAAATTTCAGAAACATTGGAGCTTTCCTTGTGTGGCAATTAATTGTTGAAACAATGAGGAAAGAAACACCTATAACTTTGTCATTTTTAAAGTTACACACATGAAACTTTGCCACATTGTAGGTGGTACCTTGGGACCCATGTGTGTGAAATTTCGGAAACGTAGGTGCTTGCCTTGTGTGGCAATTAATTTTTTAATAAATACCCAGGAATGCCTATAACTTTGTCATTTTTAAAGTTACACACATGAAACTTTGCCACATTGTAGGCGGTACCTTGGGACCTATGTGTGTGAAATTTCGGAAACGTAGGTGCTTGCCTTGTGTGGCAATTAATTTTAGAAAAATGGGTAGTGGTGGGGTAAATACAGTTACGCCTCCCACTTTTTTATTTTTGAAGATACAAACAGGAAACATGGGCACATTACAGGAACCACTTGGCTTGATATGTGTGTAAAATTTCAGACAGCTGGGTCCAGGCATGTGGTGGCAAGGTATTTTTGAAACAATGAGGAAAGAAACGCCTATAACTTTTTTATTTTAAAAGTTAGAAGTCTGAACATTGCTCACTTTGTAGATGGGTTAGGGGTAGATATGTGTCAGAAATTTCAGAATGATAGGTCCAGGCATTTGATGGCTATGGAATTTTTAAATTACATGTTTCAAAAAAATTTCTACAGAGGCCAGGTCTTCCCCTCCCGCTTCCCGCGAAGAAAAGGAAACACTCTCTCGTCTCGATCCCTTTGATCCTTGGTAGTATCCATTACAGGGCTCGTGTCTGCTTGAGTACAAAGTGAAAGCAGACACGAGCCCTGTAATGGATACTACCAAGGATCAAAGGGATCGAGACCAGAGTGATCCTTCCTTGCACGCATGGCTGCAAAACTCAGCTAGGCTCAGCCGTTCTGCTTGAAAAGTGAAAGGAGGAAAGGAAACACGAGCCCTGTAATGGATACTACTAGCAACTTCAAAGGGATCGAGACGAGAGAGTGTTTCCTTTTCTTCGAAGTTGCTAGTAGTATCCATTACAGGGCTCGTGTTTCCTTTCCTCCTTTCACTTTTCAAGCAGAACGGCTGAGCCTAGCTGAGTTTTGCAGCCATGCGTGCAAGGAAGGATCACTCTGGTCTCGATCCCTTTGATCCTTGGTAGTATCCATTACAGGGCTCGTGTCTGCTTTCACTTTGTACTCAAGCAGACACGAGCCCTGTAATGGATACTACCAAGGATCAAAGGGATCGAGACGAGAGAGTGTTTCCTTTTCTTCGCGGGAAGCGGGAGGGGAAGACCTGGCCTCTGTAGAAATTTTTTTGAAACATGTAATTTAAAAATTCCATAGCCATCAAATGCCTGGACCTATCATTCTGAAATTTCTGACACATATCTACCCCTAACCCATCTACAAAGTGAGCAATGTTCAGACTTCTAACTTTTAAAATAAAAAAGTTATAGGCGTTTCTTTCCTCATTGTTTCAAAAATACCTTGCCACCACATGCCTGGACCCAGCTGTCTGAAATTTTACACACATATCAAGCCAAGTGGTACCTGTAATGTGCCCATGTTTCCTGTTTGTATCTTCAAAAATAAAAAAGTGGGAGGCGTAACTGTATTTACCCCACCACTACCCATTTTTCTAAAATTAATTGCCACACAAGGCAAGCACCTACGTTTCCGAAATTTCACACACATAGGTCCCAAGGTACCGCCTACAATGTGGCAAAGTTTCATGTGTGTAACTTTAAAAATGACAAAGTTATAGGCATTCCTGGGTATTTATTAAAAAATTAATTGCCACACAAGGCAAGCACCTACGTTTCCGAAATTTCACACACATGGGTCCCAAGGTACCACCTACAATGTGGCAAAGTTTCATGTGTGTAACTTTAAAAATGACAAAGTTATAGGTGTTTCTTTCCTCATTGTTTCAAAAATTAATTGCCACACAAGGAAAGCTCCAATGTTTCTGAAATTTCACACACATATCAAGGCAAGTGGTACCTGTAATGTGCCCAAGTTTCCTGTTTGTATCTTCAAAAATAAAAAAATGGGAGGCGTAACTGTATTTACCCCACTACTACCCATTTTTCTAAAAATTAATTGCCACACAAGACAAGCACCTACGTTTCTGAAATTTCACACACATAGGTCCCAAGGTACCCCCTACAATGTGGCAAAGTTTCATGTGTGTAACTTTAAAAATGACAAAGTTATAGGCATTCCTGGGTATTTATTAAAAAATTAATTGCCACAAAATGCATGCACCAATCTTTCTGAAATTTCTCACAGACAACTACCCCTAACCAGTCTACAATGTGCCCAAGTTTCATCCTTCTATCTTTAAAAATGAAAAAGTTATAGGCGTTTTTGTAAAACAATACTTGGCTATGGGAAAAAGCATTCAAAATGGCGTCCGATCCGGATCGGACATCTGGTCCGATCCGATCCGACCAGCCTCCGATCCGATCCGATCCGATCCGACCCCCCAGGTCCGATTCCGATCCGCTATCCGATCCGATCCGGGGGGTCAGTGCACATCCCTAAAAGCTAGTACTAAATTGTAGGTCTTACAACTCTTCTGAACAATGCTCAGGCTTTGGTGAATTTGTAGTGGGAAGGAATTCAATAACTGGGTAGCCCCTATTCTAAGATATGGGCACTGGAAGAACACACATTTTAATGGAGTCCTTAGTAGAGCTACATAAGACACGATACTCATAGTTGTGCAAGCCCAGTGCAGTTTTGTGTTCGTATTAGAATCATAGAATCATAGAATAGTGGAGTTGGAAGGGGCCTATAAGGCCATCAAGTCCAACCCCCTGCTCAATGCAGGAATCCACCTTAAAACATCCCTGACAGATGGTTGTCCAGCTGCCTCTTGAAGACCTCTAGTGTGGGAGAGACCACCACTAGGGTGACCATATTTGGGAAACCAAAAAAGAGGACAACCTGTGGGCAGGGCAGGAAAGTGACTTTTCAGGGCCTCTGGAAAAAGCGTCATCCCCCACCCCACCACCTTAAAGGCCCCAATTGGAGTGGAGGAGGGGAAAGTGTGTCATTTCTGCCCCCCCCCCCACTACTCCAATCAGGGCCTTTTCTATAATCTTCGGGAATGACACACTTTCCCATTTAAGGTCCTGATTGGAGCAGTGGGAGGGAAATGATGCACCTCCAGAAAGCACATAATTCCCTCCCAAAATGCTAATAGCGGCCTTAAAGGGGAAAGTGTGTCTTTCCAGGACAATATAGAAAATCACAGAAAATCCCCCCTGACATCCAGAATAGAACAAAAACCAGGACAAATCCGGGGAAATCCTGACAGTTGGTCACCCTACCCACCACCTCCCTAGGTCATTGGTTCCATTGTCGTACTGCTCTAACAGTCAGGAAGTTTTTCCTGATGTCCAGCTGGAATCTGGCTTCCTGTAATGTGAGCCCATTATTCCACGTCCTGCATTCTGGGTTGATCGAGAAGAGATCCTGGCCCTCCTCTGTGTGACGACCTTTCAAGTATTTGAAGAGTGCTCTCATGTCTCCCCTCAATCTTCTTTTCTCCAGGCTAAACATGCTTAGTTCTTCCAGTCTCTCCTCCTAGGGCTTTGTTTCCATTAGTCATGTCCTACCCAGTGGCAGAAGCAGAATAAAATTCTTCATGTACTATTGGGCTTGATCCTGTGTTTTCACATACACAACAGCACTCTAGCCATGCCCATTTAGCACCACCCTCCCTCCCATCTTTGGCCATACTCTTATTCAGAGCAACAAATGCAAAATCATAGTCTATAATTAAGAAAAAACTCTGATCATGAATGCATTTTCCTCCCTTTTGAGCAATTGAAGTCTGTCCCCACATGCTTAGAATCAATCAGTTAGGTGTCTTTCTAGCTGGCAGGCTTAAGCCCTGTCACATGTCTCTTTAAAAAGAAAAGAAGAAATGAAGTACTGCTTCTACCTTTGACAGCATTCTCGGAACACAGTGCATTAAAAAAAACCTGTTAAGGCTTATTTGAATATTTCTGTCCTAGCACTAAACCTTATTCTGGCACTTCATACCTAGCAACATCCACTCCCTTTCATCGATGGTGCTAAGAGGAGAGGTAGCCACATAGACATATAATACCATATGTAATATTCACAATGCTATAAAGGAGGACAGGGCTCCTCTATCTTTAACAGCTGCATGGAAAAGGGAATTTCAGCAGGTGTCCTTTGTATGCATACAGCACCTGGTGACATTCCCTCTTCATCACAACAGTTAAAGCTGCAGGGGCCCTGCTGCCCTCTTTTGTATCTGGTCAAAGAGGGCAGAGATGAAGAGGGAATTTCACCAGGTGCTGCGTGCATACAAACAACACCCGCTGAAATTCCCTTTTCTATTCAAATGTTAAAGATACAGGAGCCCCCCTGTCCTCCTTTGCATATAGTCCCACGAACATCTGTACTGCTGCACTAAAACAGGAATTCAGAGGAGTGAAACAATTTCTGTTGCCTAGAAGATCCATGTTAGAGTACCGAAACATCAATATCCTTGTCAATGATAGATTTGCTTCTGTCTTGGGTATAGGCTGTGGCGCATGTGGATTCCTCACTGAAAGCCCCTTCAAAAATCCCTTGCACTGTCTGGCATGCTTTTTCTCTGAAACTCCATCACACAAACACATAAAGAAATGGGTTGATGCAGCTGTTGGCATAAGCAAGTGCTGTAGAAATGTGGTCCCACAAAACCAGCATTTCATGAAATTCTGTGCATGGGGTAGCCAGGATGTACAGCATCCCAATTACATGGTAAGGAACCCAACAGAGAAAGAAAGTGGCTATCACCAACAGGATCATCTGTAGAGCCTTCCTGCCAGGCTTAGCAAATTGGTTTTTGAGCATCTTGTGAGCAATAAGTGCATAACAGGTCACCATGATTCCAAAGGGGAGAAGGAAACCAAAGACACTTCTGGTAATGGTAATGGACAAAAGGACACTTGGTGGTTGGATCTCAGAGGAATCATAAAAGTTCATTTCTATTGAGTCAATACTAGAAAAGAGGTTCTCAGAATAAATGCCAGGAGGAACATCTGAATGAAGAATATTGGATAGGGCAGTATTCTGATAGATTCTGGGAAATTCATGTAATATTGGTGTAGGGTGGGTGATGGCTGTCACTGATGAATCTGTAACTTTACTGATGCCATGACTGTGTGATATGCTAGAATGCAGAACCTTGCTTTTTTCAGTGGTGTTCAGAATATGGTACTACAGATACATATCTAGAATTCCATCTGTAAAGTTGTCCTCATAGATTCCACTAGCCATGGAAGAAGGGTATGAAAAAAGACCCATAGTTGCTGGAAAATGCTGGCCAGTTGTCCTCTGCATATTCTCCACCATGCCAATTGTAGACACATTTGGTGTTGCCAAATTCATCCACGGAGGTCTCGCGGTAGAAGAAGGTAGGACAACACATAATGAAGGCTAAGAGCCAGATGCCACCACATATCATGGGTGTAAACCTTACTGTTTGGTGATTCTGACCCCAGACAGGTTTTATCACCACTAGACATGTGTCAATACTGATGTTGGTGAGGAGGAAGACACTGGCAAACATGTTGAAAATAATGGTGGTTGGAATAATCTTGCAGAAAAACCAACTATAAGGCCAGTGCTCATGGAGAATCAGATGAACAATGTAAAAAGGCAGGGACAGGCAGCACAGAAAGTCAGCCTCTGCAAGGTGGAGAAACCAAGTGGTGTTCAGTGTTCGCTTCTTTTTCAGTGTGATTATTCAGATGACCAAGCCATTTCCAGGCAGACCCAGGAAGAAGGTGAAGGAGAAGACAGCCAGAGAGCTGATAGATGTGGGGGTATGTTCTAACATGAAGGGTTCAACAGAGCTATTAAAATTGTCATTAGCCAGGAATGGAGGCATCTCCTTAAAACAACAACCAAGCCTGAAAAACAAAACAAATAGTGTGTTGCCCCCAGCCCTTTGGAGTGGAGAGATCACGTAGGGTGACCATATTTTCAAAAACAAAAAGGAGGACAACATGGCCACCCCAAGGGGGCGTGCCCACCAACATGTCCAGCCCCCAAGGGGACGTGCCCACATGTCTGATTTCACAGCACACAATTAAGACAAACTGTTCTACCTCACATCTTCATGGTAAAATCACTGAAATAAAGAACAAGTGAGACATTCAATGTATCTGAAATTAACTCCACTCACTCCTACCTTTGTAGCTTTTGCTGTGCTTTGAAGCTTTTGCTATACTCTGTGTGATACAGTCTCCCCTTCCTTCAAATATCTTTTCTGACTGCAAATCCTCCACTGGATGACCATAGTCTCACCTTTCCTAACATTTAACACTCATTTCCCATCAGCTTTCTCATATCCGTACTCACAGATTCAGCATACTGCTACCACTGAACAAATGAAGCCATTGACAAGTGCAGAAAAATCAGGTACAATAAACTGGCAACCTAGTATTCAGAAAGAGTATAAAATACGATTACCCTACAAACATTATCCATGGATCAAAATGGATTAAAGGCTTGTTGCAGTTCTGGTTTATCTGCAGTTCTCACTAGCACCTCTTAGATTGTTTCAACTTCTGGTTTATCAGTGAGAAACTAATCTAAAAAAATTATACATCTGGTTCATTAGCCATGTACACAAGACCATGGTCAGTAGCAATACAAAGAAAGGCCAGAATGTGTGCCCATTACCACAATGCTAGACAAGGATCTTTCCCTCCTTTTATCCAAATATCTCCTGAATTTACACTGCCTCAGTGTGCAGAAAACAGAAATCCCAGTCAGGGACCCAAAGAAAACTGCTCAAAGAAACAACAGAAACAACTCCCACTGAGTTCAATAAAGCTTCCTCCCAGATAAATTAATATAGGATCGCAGCCACATCTGTTCACCTTACTCTAGCAAGTGCAAGGCCCTTCTGTCAAGGAGAACTATGCACTCACCAGAATCTGGCCTCGAGGATCATGCAACCAGCAGGTGCTCTCCAGAAAGATGCTTTCAGAGCCCAGGAGGTCCAGACACACTCAAACAAGTTAAGCCAAGCCACGCTATGTACTCATATTATCTTGCTGGGACAGAACAATTCTGGACAAGACAATACTTTGTAATCGACCAGATACAAGAGTCATAAAAAACAACAACAACACCTACTTCATTGACATAGCAATGTTGCATTAAAGGAAGAAGAGAGAGAAAATATACACCACTAGCCAAGGAAGTTAAAGAACTATGGCAACAGGAAAAAGTTACAATTATTCCATAAGTCACATCAGTCACCAGCATCACATCAACTGTGCCTATATGGTTCTATTAAAATTTATGATTTGAGAAAGCACCATGAATCTGCATCAAGGTGGGTAAATGCATTGATTTAACTTATAGCACGACAGGCAGAGAGAAATGAGGCTTAAGCATTGATACCCCTCCCCCATTTAGATATTTTACCTCTGAATGGATGGAGAGAAAGAAAGAATATGTGGGGAACCGTTAGAAGGCCGGCAGGCGGAAGTTAGGGAAACGGGGGAAAGGAGAAGCACTGCCTGGCAATCTGATCTAGTGGCTAGAGTGTGGGACTCAGACCTGGGTGAGCTGACTGGTATATACTAGGGATGTGTATCGTATCGTTAAAATGTACGATAATGATATAATGCACTCTTTATCGTGCATACGATTACCGATAAGGATACGATAGGGAAGCCTACGATAATTATCAGAGACGATAAAAAATCCTACAATAATTATCATATTTTATCGTTTTATCGGAAGTCTCTCTTTCTTTTGCCGCCACATGGATGGAGCTAGAAGGTGGGGTGTGCTTGATGAGACAGTGACCAATTGTGCAGCAAGGATTCCAGCAGGAGCCAATCACAATGTTGGAGGAGGGCTAAGGATATCCCCGCATAAAACCCCCACACTTGGTGTTCCAGCTCTGTTGGGAGTTAGGCATTGAGGGGAGAAGAGTGGATTTTGTTGGAGCTTTGTCCTGGCTCCTGGGTCTTATAGTTACTTGTTAGAGATTCATTGTAGTCTTGTATCTTTGTGTGTCACGTTCGTTTGGCTGTGCGTTGCTTGTGTGTTTGAGTAGTTTTTAATTTTTTATACGTTTTCTGGTTGGTTTGATTAAAGGGTTAGGTTAGCATGAGTGGGGGTACTGTGACTGAGGGAGTGTGTTTTGTCCTCTTCCCTGTTTAATTTACTTTAAAAAAACTATACACACACACACACACACACACACATTATATTTCTCTCCCTCTCTCTCTCTGGGTGTGTGTGTTTGCTTGATTGACTGTGGGTGTGCTGGTGTGTCCTGTAGCCTGCTACACAGGATAACACTATACAATCTCTGGTCAAAGTAGCACACAAACTGTTTGCAAAGGATTGTTATTAATATAAATAATAATTTCATTTTCAGTCACTTTGTACCAGTATGAAATGCGGCTCTAAGGCATGCCTTGGATGAGGTGGCTCTGGCTCTAGGAGAGATGCTGTTGCTGCTGGGGGCAGTTTTGGGGTGGCTGTCTCTCCCTCTCATACATTTTTTATTTCTTTTTGAAAGACACTGCTCCATCCAATGTCTGGAGGGACTGCTTTAGTGAGGGGCTGCAAAGCAAAAGCATCCCTCTCACACATTGTATTTCTTTTTGAAAGACACTGCTCCATCCAATGTTTCCAGTCTGGAGGGACTGCTATAGGGAGCCTTGAGTTGAGAGATTCCTGTATTATTATTTTTCGTCACTATGTCCCTGGGACTGCAGAAGCATCCCCCTCATGCATTTCCTTATTTTTTTTTGAGACTATGGTAAAGGCAATGTGCCCACCTCTACCCTGAACGTGACTTATATTAATTTGGCAATGTGCCTACCCCGAATGTGACTTTTATTTGGCAAAGTGCCTACCCTGAACGTGACTTTTATTTGGCAATGTGCCTACCCAGAACGTGACTACCCAGCCAATGTGTGCAGCTCTGGCATGAAGAACTGCCCACCTGTCTGCATGGGGATGGTGGGCAGACTGGGTCATTTTAATTTTCAAGCACGATGAGGTCAAGGTGGTGCGTTAGGGTTGTTTTGATAGAATCTTCCAGGTTTCCTCGCTACCTGGGGTATCTCCTGGCCCAATGAGGCCCTGCCTGCTAAGGCTGGCTAAAATAAATATAACTGTAACGCCCGTAATTTCTGATTGTCTGTGTGGTGCTGCTTGTGGGATCCTCCAGGTTGGCGCGCTGCAGGGGTATCTCCTGGCCGAATTAGGACCTGCCTGCTAAGGCTGGCTTTAAAATAAATGTAACACCCGTGCTATTCCCCTACCCCCCAATCCTTTTAATTTGTAGACATGCGTGGCCTAATTAATGAGACAAGGCAGCAGCAGTTCACCATCTTCTGATTAACACATTTTACTTTTATGACTGCATATGGAAGGCACTGCCTAGGTTTAGCCACAGGTTTTGAAAGTTCATTGTATTCATAAAAATATACCTATAAGTCTCAGCAGCATGGAGTGCATTACCTGAAACAGTGCATGTTGTTGAAAGCTTACTTCTGAGTAACACCTGCAGCTGTGTGTCTGAAATTGGGCACAGATGAGTCCCCTCAAGGCCATCTGTGAGATGCCCATGAGTACTGGATGACGTCTCTTGAAAAAGGACCACATTTCAGCCACCTGAAACAGCGTATTTGAAAGCTTACTTCCGAGTAACACTTGTACCGATTGTTCTAAAATTTGGCACACAAGACTAGCAACACTCAGTCTGCACTGTGACTAATTTCAAACCTGTTAACTTGGAAAATTAAGAAGTTTTAGGCCTTTCTCTGACTCAGAAATCAACTCTCTAGTGCAAAATGGAGAAACGATATAATATCGAATTTCCCAACTCTAAGGTCTCTCTGGGTGGTCTTGGGCTCGGCCTCAATTTTCTCCCTGTGAAATGGGTTGAATAGTGACTTGGTGACTGTGAAGTAAGAGTTTGTGGTTATATATGCTGAATGTTAAGGTTAGATGTGGTTATATATCTTGAGTGTTAAGGTTGGATTGATGTATCTGTGTTGGGGTGGGCGTATTAGGTAGAAACATTTAAAAAGTGTGTGGCCATGAACAGAAGCTTGGATATAGAACAGATCTGATAAACATGACATCTTAAAAAGGTGTGTTGAAAACCAATAGGCTTTTCAGTCTTTCATGCAAACTCTATTAGTTAAAGTACACAAAGGTGGGAGAAATGAACAAATAATAACCCCCCCTTCCAATTGATTCATCTTACAGTGGGGGTGGAGGTATTAGCCTATTATGCTCAGTCGTGTCCTGTTTAAGAGAATGCAGCAGATGGGGCCGGCATTTTGTTGTCCCCAAATCACTAGGCAACACCATCAGAGACCAGTGCTCCAGGAGTGTACACAACTTCATAGCAGATGCTGGGATATGCTACTTCACAGAAGCTATTAAAAATATTGTTGCCCTAAGCTTGGATTGCTTGTGCATAAGAGCCGTCCCCAGTAGCTGGCAGTGTGAATTGTTATGGATGGTAGCTTGAACTGGAAATGGACAGTAGCAAACACTCAATGTAACCACAATATGTGGCAATGGATCATAGATTGGTAGTAGAGCACATGCTTAGCCTGCAGAAGGCCCCAGGTTGAATCCCTGGCATTCTCCGGTTAAAGGATTGGGCAGCTAGTGATGGGCAAGGGAGAAAAAACTTCTTGAGACCCCAGAGAGCTGCTGACAGGCAGACTAGACAAGAGAGGACTAGATGGATAATGGTGCATATCAGGCATTTTCCAGTGTTTCTGATATAGCAGCTTGTGAAGGGGAAAAGCATTAAAGTCCCCCTCTACAATAACAATAACAATAATAATTATTATTTATCACCCGCCTCTCCCTCTGGATCAAGGCAGGGAACAACATCAACATAAAATACACAAAAGTGATTAAAAGCACATAAAACCAATACATCATTAAAATACCAATAAAACACCAATAAAAGCACTTAAAATTAATCTGGGTAGGCCTGCCAGAAGAGATCAGTCTTTATAGCTGTTTTAAATTCTTGGAGACTGGTTTGCAAGAGTTTGCTTTGACGCCCGGTTCCCCGATTATGCGCATTTCCTGATAAGCGTGTTTATGCCTAATATGTATACCTTGAAGCGCATTACTGGCTGTATGAAACGCGCTTTAAAGTTGTGTACATGCTGAGAATTGCATGCAAATGTTGCTGAAAGTAATGCACTTTGTCCCAGGGAACTGCTCAAACAGGTTTCCCTCCCTTTATTCTCCCTGCCCACCAGAATCTCCCGCCTTTGGTTACCTGGGTTACTTGCCTGGTTAACCTGTTCGGCTACCTCTCTCCCCTCCCTTCGCCCGATTGCTATTTCAAGTGAACTGCTCAGGAGTAAATGGTAATGTGCCTTGCACACATGCACACCAAAACAGACAGGGGGATGCTGCTTCGTTCCTTCCCCCTCCTCTTCCCAGCGAGATCAACCATTGTAAAACATAAACTCGCACACACACACACAGAGCTCATGTCAGGAACCCAGCAAGAAGCGAGGGGACGATATGTCTAAGCTGATCGCTAATTATGCGCACATCCGCACATCCTTCTTACCCCCTTTACTTCTCATGAAACCACCTCCATCTGGCCCCGTGTCTCCATGAATGAAATATTCCATCAGGGGAGTTAAAATAAACTTTATTTTCAGTTCACATTGGGTCACCTCTTCCCGGAGCTTCCATCCAGAGAGATGGAGAACAAGGAGGAAGTTGCAAGCAGGAGACAGGAAATAAAACTAAATGAAAAAGTGGGAGGTTTTCCCAGCGAAGGGGCAGTTCAGACCACAGTCCGCCCACTCTGATCGTAAATGCGCCTCCGCAGAAAGTTGTTTGCACTAGGGATGTGCACTGACCCCCCGGATCGGATCGGATAGCGGATCGGAATCGGACCTGGGGGGTCGGATCGGATTGGATCGGATCGGAGGCTGGTCGGATCGGATCGGACCAGATGTCCGATCCGGATCGGACGCCATTTTGAATGCTTTTTCTCATAGCCAAGTATTGTTTTACAAAAACGCCTATAACTTTTTCATTTTTAAAGATAGAAGGATGAAACTTGGGCACATTGTAGACTGGTTAGGGATAGTTATCTGTGAGAAATTTCAGAAAGATTGGTGCATGCGTTTTGTGGCAATTAATTTTTTAATAAATACCCAGGAATGCTTATAACTTTGTCATTTTTAAAGTTACAAACATGAAACTTTGCCACATTGTAGGAGGTACCTTGGGACCTATGTGTGTGAAATTTCAGAAACATAGGTGCTTGCCTTGTGTGGCAATTAATTTTAGAAAAATGGGTAGTAGTGGGGTAAATACAGTTACGCCTCCCATTTTTTTATTTTTAAAGATACAAACAGGAAACCTGGGCACATTACAGGTACCACTTGCCTTGATATGTGAGTGAAATTTCAGAAACATTGGAGCTTGCCTTGTGTGGCAATTAAGTTTTGAAACAATGAGGAAAGAAACACCTATAACTTTGTCATTTTTAAAGTTACACACATGAAACTTTGCCACATTGTAGGTGGTACCTTGGGACCTATGTGTGTGAAATTTCAGAAACATAGGTGCTTGCCTTGTGTGGCAATTAATTTTAGAAAAATGGGTAGTAGTGGGGTAAATACAGTTATGCCTCCCATTTTTTTAGTTTTGAAGATACAAACAGGAAACTTGGGCACATTACAGGGAACACTTCACTTGATATGTGTGTAAAATTTCAGAAACATTGGTGCTTGCCTGGTGTGGCAATTAATTTTTGAAACAATGAGGGATTCATTGGACAGCACTTGCCCATAGGGATTCATTGGAGAGTACTTGTCCATAGGGAATCATTGGAAAGCACTTTCCCATAGGGAATCATTGCATTGCACTTTCCTACTGAGAAATGCAGTTATGCCTCCCACATTTTTATTTTTGAAGATACAAACAGGAAACTTGGGCACATTGTAGACTGGTTAGGGATAGTTATCTGTGAGAAATTTCAGAAAGATTGGTGCATGCATTTTGTGGCAATTAATTTTTTAATAAATACGCAGGAATGCCTATAACTTTGTCATTTTTAAAGTTACACACATGAAACTTTGCCACATTGTAGGTGGTACCTTGGGACCTATGTGTGTGAAATTTCAGAAACGTAGGTGCTTGCCTTGTATGGCAATTAATTTTAGAAAAATGGGTAGTAGTGGGGTAAATACAGTTACGCCTCCCATTTTTTTATTTTTTAAGATACAAACAGGAAACATGGGCACATTACAGGGAACACTTCACTTGATATGTATGTAAAATTTCAGAAACATTGGAGCTTGCCTTGTGTGGCAATTAATTTTTGAAACAATGAGGAAAGAAACGCCTATAACCTTTTTATTTTAAAAGTTAGAAGTCTGAACATTGCTCACTTTGTAGATGGGTTAGGGGTAGATATGTGTCAGAAATTTCAGAATGATAGGTCCAGGCATTTGATGGCTATGGAATTTTTAGATAAAATGTTTCAAAAAATTTTCCACAGAGGCCCGGTCTTCCCCTCTTCCCCCTCCCGCTTCCCGCGAAGAAAAGGAAACACTCTCTCGTCTCGATCCCTTTGATCCTGTTGCTAGTTAGGGGTGTGCATCGGATCGGATCCGATCCACGATCCGAATCCGATCCGACCCAAAATCGGGAAAATCCGATCCGATCCGATCCGATCCGGACAACCTCCGATCCGATCCGATCCGATCCGATGAGGTCCGATCCGGATCGGACGCCATTTTGAATGCTTTTTTAGCCAAGTATTGTTTTACAAAAACGCCTATAACTTTTTCATTTTTAAAGATAGAAGGATGAAACTTGGGCACATTGTAGACTGGTTAGGGGTAGTTATCTGTGAGAAATTTCAGAAAGATTGGTGCATGCATTTTGTGGCAATTAATTTTTTAATAAATACCCAGGAATGCCTATAACTTTGTCATTTTTAAAGTTACACACATGAAACTTTGCCACATTGTAGGGGGTACCTTGGGACCTATGTGTGTGAAATTTCAGAAACGTAGGTGCTTGTCTTGTGTGGCAATTAATTTTTAGAAAAATGGGTAGTAGTGGGGTAAATACAGTTACGCCTCCCATTTTTTTATTTTTGAAGATACAAACAGGAAACTTGGGCACATTACAGGTACCACTTGCCTTGATATGTGTGTGAAATTTCAGAAACATTGGAGCTTTCCTTGTGTGGCAATTAATTGTTGAAACAATGAGGAAAGAAACACCTATAACTTTGTCATTTTTAAAGTTACACACATGAAACTTTGCCACATTGTAGGTGGTACCTTGGGACCCATGTGTGTGAAATTTCGGAAACGTAGGTGCTTGCCTTGTGTGGCAATTAATTTTTTAATAAATACCCAGGAATGCCTATAACTTTGTCATTTTTAAAGTTACACACATGAAACTTTGCCACATTGTAGGCGGTACCTTGGGACCTATGTGTGTGAAATTTCGGAAACGTAGGTGCTTGCCTTGTGTGGCAATTAATTTTAGAAAAATGGGTAGTGGTGGGGTAAATACAGTTACGCCTCCCACTTTTTTATTTTTGAAGATACAAACAGGAAACATGGGCACATTACAGGAACCACTTGGCTTGATATGTGTGTAAAATTTCAGACAGCTGGGTCCAGGCATGTGGTGGCAAGGTATTTTTGAAACAATGAGGAAAGAAACGCCTATAACTTTTTTATTTTAAAAGTTAGAAGTCTGAACATTGCTCACTTTGTAGATGGGTTAGGGGTAGATATGTGTCAGAAATTTCAGAATGATAGGTCCAGGCATTTGATGGCTATGGAATTTTTAAATTACATGTTTCAAAAAAATTTCTACAGAGGCCAGGTCTTCCCCTCCCGCTTCCCGCGAAGAAAAGGAAACACTCTCTCGTCTCGATCCCTTTGATCCTTGGTAGTATCCATTACAGGGCTCGTGTCTGCTTGAGTACAAAGTGAAAGCAGACACGAGCCCTGTAATGGATACTACCAAGGATCAAAGGGATCGAGACCAGAGTGATCCTTCCTTGCACGCATGGCTGCAAAACTCAGCTAGGCTCAGCCGTTCTGCTTGAAAAGTGAAAGGAGGAAAGGAAACACGAGCCCTGTAATGGATACTACTAGCAACTTCAAAGGGATCGAGACGAGAGAGTGTTTCCTTTTCTTCGCGGGAAGCGGGAGGGGAAGACCTGGCCTCTGTAGAAATTTTTTTGAAACATGTAATTTAAAAATTCCATAGCCATCAAATGCCTGGACCTATCATTCTGAAATTTCTGACACATATCTACCCCTAACCCATCTACAAAGTGAGCAATGTTCAGACTTCTAACTTTTAAAATAAAAAAGTTATAGGCGTTTCTTTCCTCATTGTTTCAAAAATACCTTGCCACCACATGCCTGGACCCAGCTGTCTGAAATTTTACACACATATCAAGCCAAGTGGTACCTGTAATGTGCCCATGTTTCCTGTTTGTATCTTCAAAAATAAAAAAGTGGGAGGCGTAACTGTATTTACCCCACCACTACCCATTTTTCTAAAATTAATTGCCACACAAGGCAAGCACCTACGTTTCCGAAATTTCACACACATAGGTCCCAAGGTACCGCCTACAATGTGGCAAAGTTTCATGTGTGTAACTTTAAAAATGACAAAGTTATAGGCATTCCTGGGTATTTATTAAAAAATTAATTGCCACACAAGGCAAGCACCTACGTTTCCGAAATTTCACACACATGGGTCCCAAGGTACCACCTACAATGTGGCAAAGTTTCATGTGTGTAACTTTAAAAATGACAAAGTTATAGGTGTTTCTTTCCTCATTGTTTCAAAAATTAATTGCCACACAAGGAAAGCTCCAATGTTTCTGAAATTTCACACACATATCAAGGCAAGTGGTACCTGTAATGTGCCCAAGTTTCCTGTTTGTATCTTCAAAAATAAAAAAATGGGAGGCGTAACTGTATTTACCCCACTACTACCCATTTTTCTAAAAATTAATTGCCACACAAGACAAGCACCTACGTTTCTGAAATTTCACACACATAGGTCCCAAGGTACCCCCTACAATGTGGCAAAGTTTCATGTGTGTAACTTTAAAAATGACAAAGTTATAGGCATTCCTGGGTATTTATTAAAAAATTAATTGCCACAAAATGCATGCACCAATCTTTCTGAAATTTCTCACAGACAACTACCCCTAACCAGTCTACAATGTGCCCAAGTTTCATCCTTCTATCTTTAAAAATGAAAAAGTTATAGGCGTTTTTGTAAAACAATACTTGGCTATGGGAAAAAGCATTCAAAATGGCGTCCGATCCGGATCGGACATCTGGTCCGATCCGATCCGACCAGCCTCCGATCCGATCCGATCCGACCCCCCAGGTCCGATTCCGATCCGCTATCCGATCCGATCCGGGGGGTCAGTGCACATCCCTATTGCTAGTATCCATTACAGGGCTCGTGTCTGCTTTCACTTTTTACTCAAGCAGAACGGCTGAGCCTAGCTGAGTTTTGCAGCCATGCGTGCAAGGAAGGATCTCTCTCATCTCGATCCCTTTGATCCTGTTGCTAGTATCCATTACAGGGCTCGTGTCTGCTTTCACTTTTTACTCAAGCAGAACGGCTGAACCTAGCTCAGTTTTGCAGCCATGCGTGCAAGGAAGGATCACTCTCTCTCGATCTCTTTGATCCTTTGTTCCTCCCCTTCTCCTCCCCCTCGCCGGCGTTGTGTGTGCGCCCCGCCGGTGCCCTCGCGTGCGGGCCGGTTCCTGGGCAGCAGAGGCTCTGCCTGGCTGCTGTGAGGCTCCTGAAGGGCTTGCCTAATGCGGGCTGTTGTGCTCCGCTGGGCCGCGGGGGTAGGTTGATGATGAAGAGGATGATGGGGAGGGCGTTCAATGGCCCCTCCGCTCACCAACTGACAGCGCGTGCTCCGCTCCAGACACCCGGCCTCGGCAGCCAGGAGGATACGCTGCCAAGCCCGCCGCCGCCGCCCGCGCGCTCACACACACCACCCGTCCATTATCATTTGGGCAGCCCTAATTAAGGAGCGCTCAAAAAATGGCAAAACCCCCTCTCCTTTTTTCTTAATTCCTTGCAGCTCCCACGATTTAACCCTTTCCTATCAGCTACAATTAATTAATAGTAGGATGACCAGTACCAGGAGACTGGTGTGTACAAATGTTTTTTTTTTTTAGGCTTGAGATCATAAAGAGGCAAATATTCTACCTACCGTATTGGAAGCAGTATGTTGGGAAACAAGGGTGACCATATGACAGTTAAAGCTGCAGGAGCTATACTAGAGTGACCAGATACAAAAGAGAGCAGAGCTCCTGCAATTTTAACTTTTGTGATGAAGAGGGAATTTCACCAGGTGCCGCATGGATACAAATGACACCTGCTGAAATTCCCTTTTCTATTCCACTGTTAAAGCCCTGTATTCCTTTTCATATGGTCATCCTACTAATTACATTTTTTAAAAAAGTAATAATACATACTGCTTCCAATACGGTAGGTAGAATATTTGCCTCTTTATGATCTCAAGCCTAAAAAAAAAAAACATTTGTACACACCAGTCTCCTGGTACTGGTCATCCTACTATTAATTAATTGTAGCTGATAGGAAAGGGTTAAATCGTGGGAGCTGCAAGGAATTAAGAAAAAAGGAGAGGGGGTTTTGCCATTTTTTGAGCGCTCCTTAATTAGGGCTGCCCAAATGATAATGGACGGGTGGTGTGTGTGAGCGCGCGGGCGGCGGCGGCAGGCTTGGCAGCGTATCCTCCTGGCTGCCGAGGCCGGGTGTCTGGAGCGGAGCACGCGCTGTCAGTTGGTGAGCGGAGGGGCCATTGAACGCCCTCCCCATCATCCTCTTCATCATCAACCTACCCCCGCGGCCCAGCGGAGCACAACAGCCCGCATTAGGCAAGCCCTTCAGGAGCCTCACAGCAGCCAGGCAGAGCCTCTGCTGCCCAGGAACCGGCCCGCACGCGAGGGCACCGGCGGGGCGCACACACAACGCCTGCGAGGGGGAGGAGAAGGGGAGGAACAAAGGATCAAAGAGATCGAGAGAGAGTGATCCTTCCTTGCACGCATGGCTGCAAAACTGAGCTAGGTTCAGCCGTTCTGCTTGAGTAAAAAGTGAAAGCAGACACGAGCCCTGTAATGGATACTAGCAACAGGATCAAAGGGATCGAGATGAGAGAGATCCTTCCTTGCACGCATGGCTGCAAAACTCAGCTAGGCTCAGCCGTTCTGCTTGAGTAAAAAGTGAAAGCAGACACGAGCCCTGTAATGGATACTAGCAACAGGATCAAAGGGATCGAGACGAGAGAGTGTTTCCTTTTCTTCGCGGGAAGCGGGAGGGGGAAGAGGGGAAGACCGGGCCTCTGTGGAAATTTTTTTGAAACATTTTATCTAAAAATTCCATAGCCATCAAATGCCTGGACCTATCATTCTGAAATTTCTGACACATATCTACCCCTAACCCATCTACAAAGTGAGCAATGTTCAGACTTCTAACTTTTAAAATAAAAAGGTTATAGGCGTTTCTTTCCTCATTGTTTCAAAAATTAATTGCCACACAAGGCAAGCTCCAATGTTTCTGAAATTTTACATACATATCAAGTGAAGTGTTCCCTGTAATGTGCCCATGTTTCCTGTTTGTATCTTAAAAAATAAAAAAATGGGAGGCGTAACTGTATTTACCCCACTACTACCCATTTTTCTAAAATTAATTGCCATACAAGGCAAGCACCTACGTTTCTGAAATTTCACACACATAGGTCCCAAGGTACCACCTACAATGTGGCAAAGTTTCATGTGTGTAACTTTAAAAATGACAAAGTTATAGGCATTCCTGCGTATTTATTAAAAAATTAATTGCCACAAAATGCATGCACCAATCTTTCTGAAATTTCTCACAGATAACTATCCCTAACCAGTCTACAATGTGCCCAAGTTTCCTGTTTGTATCTTCAAAAATAAAAATGTGGGAGGCATAACTGCATTTCTCAGTGGGAAAGTGCAATGCAATGATTCCCTATGGGAAAGTGCTTTCCAATGATTCCCTATGGACAAGTACTCTCCAATGAATCCCTATGGGCAAGTGCTGTCCAATGAATCCCTCATTGTTTCAAAAATTAATTGCCACACCAGGCAAGCACCAATGTTTCTGAAATTTTACACACATATCAAGTGAAGTGTTCCCTGTAATGTGCCCAAGTTTCCTGTTTGTATCTTCAAAACTAAAAAAATGGGAGGCATAACTGTATTTACCCCACTACTACCCATTTTTCTAAAATTAATTGCCACACAAGGCAAGCACCTATGTTTCTGAAATTTCACACACATAGGTCCCAAGGTACCTCCTACAATGTGGCAAAGTTTCATGTTTGTAACTTTAAAAATGACAAAGTTATAAGCATTCCTGTGTATTTATTAAAAAATTAATTGCCACAAAACGCATGCACCAATCTTTCTGAAATTTCTCACAGATAACTATCCCTAACCAGTCTACAATGTACCCAAGTTTCATCCTTCTATCTTTAAAAATGAAAACGTTATAGGCGTTTTTGTAAAACAAACTTGGCTATGGGAAAAAGCATTCAAAATGGCGTCCGATCCGGATCGGACCTCGTCGGATCGGATCGGAGGTTGGTCGGATCGGATTGGATCGGATCGGATTTTCCCGATTTTGGGTCGGATCGGATTCGGATCGTGGATCGGATCCGATCCGATGCACACCCCTAGTTTGCACGGACATAAGGCACTCTTACTCCTGCGGTAAATTAAAACTCACTATTTAACGTGCATTCAAAATGCTCATAATAATAGGAGATAAAAAGTGCCTGTACTCATTTGCGCTCTGCTCTTATAGAGGTAAATTTTGTAATGCGCCTTGAAAGAGCTTTAAATTACTCTTGTAGAGGCACCCAAAAACAAGAAATATGGGAAGGTGTGTCTGAAAAGTCAGGTGGGAAAATTGAAAAGGGGGCAGGTATTGAGGGACTCACCTTCCACTTCTCCAGAGCCTTCTGAGGACAGAAAAGGAAGAACCACCAGCAGCAGCATGCTGTTGGTGGGGGGTTCCTCTGACCAGATGGAGGGTGTTCAACCTGTTCTGGATGGGGTTGCACTCCCCCTGAAAGAGCAGGTTCGTAGCTTGGGAGTTCTCCTAGAACCATCTTTGTCACTTGAGGCTCAGGTAGCCTCGGTGGCATGGAGTGCCTTCTATCAACTTCGGCTGGTGGCCCAGCTACGCCCCAATCTGGACAGGGATAACCTGGCTTCAGTTGTCTATACTCTGGTAACCTCCAAGTTAGATTACTGCAATGCGCTCTACATGGGGCTGCCTTTGAAGACGGTTCGGAAGCTGCAGCTTGTGCAAAATGAAGCGGCCAGATTGGTAACAGGGACCAGAAGGTTCGAACACATAAGACCGATTCTGGCTCGCTTGCATTGGCTGCCTGTAGGTTTCCAAGCCTGATTCAAGGTGCTGGTTTTAACCTATAAAGCCTTACACGGCTTGGGACCACAATACCTGATGGAACGTCTTTCCCGACATGAACCTACCCATTCACTATGCTCAACATCAAAGGTCCTCCTCCGGGTGCCTACTCCGAGGGAAGCTCGGAGGACGGCAACAAAGAAGAGGGTCTTCTCTGTGGTGGCCCCTCAATTATGGAATGATCTCCCTGATGAGGCCTACCTGGCGCCAACACTGTTATCTTTTCGGCGTCAGGTCAAAACTTTTCTTTTCTCCCAGGCGTTTTAACAGCTCAAGTTGAGGTTTGACATTATGGCTAGGCTTAACAGTTAAAATGTTTTAAAGTGTTTTAATGATAGCTGTTTTATGTTTATGGTTTTAAATTTTGTATATTGTCTTTTTAATGCTCAATCTTTTTAATTTTGGTAAACCGCCCAGAGAGCTTCGGCTATGGGGCGGTATATAAGTGTCAATAATAATAATAATAATAATAATAATAATAATAATAGCAACAGCAGTGAGGAAAACCTGGGCATGATGTCCAGACAAAACCATGGAGAAGGCTACTATTCAATAGCTACTAGACCTGATGGCTATATGCTGTCTCCAGTATCAGAAGCATATGCCTATTTACACTAGTTGCTGGGGAACCTGGTGTTTTCCAGATGTATTGGACTACACCTCCCATCATCCCCATGGCAAATGTTGGCTGGGGTGATGGAATTTACAGTCCAACACATCTGGAGGTCACCAGGTTTGGGAAGGCTGCTTTAGGAGTTGATGGCTATTTTCACAAGGAATGGAGCAGAGCACCATGGAAGATTTGCAAACTGATGCTTGGCTCTTTATCCCCCTTCTTCATCCCATAATTTTAATAGCATCCAAAGGACAGACAAACCAAGCCAGGAAAGCTGATTGGCTTAGGTTACTGGCTATCCCATAACGAATAGCAAGTGATATTTTTTAAATTTATGACAGGTTACATTTCTTAATAATGTTACAGCAATTATTTTGAGGAAATATAAAAAGCTGGTTTTTGTTTTAAATTAAAAATTGACTCCATTTCATCCATCCACCTCTCAGCCTGCTGTGCTCTAGGATGGGCAAAAATCTATGGATACTAAGCAAAAGGCTCAATGAATGCTTTGGAAATAACTGATGCTGCCTCATTGCTCACCCATTTTGGTGAGCAATATAAGATCAGGTAGCCCACAAATTTCCGCTACAGCCGCTTTGAGTCTGTTTTTGTAGCCAACTGTGGATCCACCTAATAGTTGTTCCATCTAGCCCACTTTTAGCTAATTTGTGAATCAGAACGTCATGAGGCACTTTGTCAAAAGCTTTGCTGAAGTCAACATTTATTATGTTTACAGCATTCCCACAGTCCACAAGGGAGGTTACCCGATCAAAAAATGAGATCAGATTAGTCTGGCAGCATTTGTTTTTGACAAATCCATGCTGGCTTCTAGTAATCACTGCATTGTTTTCAAGGTGTTTACAGACTGATTGCTTTATAATCTGCTCCAAAAAATTCCCAGGGATTGATGTCAGACTGGTCTGTAGTTCCCAGGTTCCTCCTTTTTGAAGATAGGGACAACATTAGCCCTCCTCCAGTCATCCGGCACTTCACCCGTCTTCCATGATTTCGCAAAGATAATAGACAGTGGTTCTGAGAGTTCTTTTGCCAGCTCCTTTATTACAGTTGGATGCAGTTCATCAGGCCCTGGAAATTTGAACTCCTTCAAAGAAATTAGGTGTTCCCTGACCATTTGTTTATCAGTCTCAAGCTGTAATCCTGCCGTTTCAACTTGTACTTCATTTTTGCCGGGGTGGTGGTGGTCATAGACCTGCTTTGGGGAGAAGACTTGGCCAAAGTAGGAATTGAGCACTTGCTGCCTTTTCTTCATCATCTTTTATCAATTTGCCATCCTCATTGAGTAGTTGAACCATTTCTTTCCTCTATCTTTTACTATGCAGAGACCTGAAGAAAGACTTTTTGTTGCTTTTAGCATCCCTCGCTAGCCTCAGCTCATTCTCAGCTTTAGCCTTCCTGATGTCATTCCTGTACTTCTGTGCTCCCTGTCTGTACTCTTCCTTGTAGCCTGGCCTTCCTTCCATTTCCTATATGTGTCCATTTTTGTTTTCAGATCATCTCGAAGCTTTCTGTGGAGCTACATTGGTTTCTTCTGTTGTCTTCAATCTTTTTTCCTTGTTGGAATTATTTGTAATTGTATTTTAAAATTTTTCTTTCTTTAAACCCCCCCCCCCCCACAAAACCCCTCCCACCCATGTTGGACTCCTTTTTTCATTAGGGTCACTTGCCATGGGACCTTACTTAACTTAGTGCTGAGTTTATTAAAATTGGCTTTCCTAAAATCCAGAGAATGTGTATGGCTACACTCAGCTTTTGCTTCCTTTAAAATCAAGAACTCAAGTATGATGTGGTCACTTTCTAATAACTGCCACTTTATCCACGAAGACATCCTTATTGGTTAGTATCAGGTCAAGGATAGCCGATCCTCATTTGCTTCCACATGGATGAGAAGAAAAGGATATGTGTCAGTGAGCTTTATGAGCTTCGGCAACCCTCCAGTCACATCTCTAATCTGTCCTCTAGGGAGACAGCCTACCTGGTGAGTTCATGGGTCTTCGAGACATAATTGGGTTTCAATCCAATGCAGCAAGTAATCTCCCACGACTTCTCTTCTCTTCTTGGTCGACTGACCTTCTGCCTCTGGCATATAAATATAGACCTGAGGCAGGGATGCTCATAATTTTTACATGAAAACCCCTCCAGACCACCATCTCATCCCAGAGCACATATGCCTCCATTGCCTGAACCATGAGAATCACGGATTCACCACTCGTGGGTGCAGTCACAGCACAAAAGCATGGATCCAAGGAAGGGATCCTCTTGAGTTTATAAGATTTTTACAGAGCAAACTCCCCCAAACAACAAATCTCAGAACACATCAGCCTTCATGGACAGAACAAGAGAAATCATGGATCTCCCACCTGGAGGTGTAAAAATGTGGATTTGAGATAGGGATCTTTATGACTTTTAGAAGAAATATACTCTGTATTTTCCATGTGAAAATCATGAGGATCCCTGCCTCAGATCCATGCTTTTACCCTGTGATGGCACGACCCATGATTTTTCTAGTTCAGTCCATGGAGGAAGAGGTGCTTTGTAATTTGACTGTGGTTTTGGGGGTTTGCTCTGTAAAAATCATCAAGGAAATTCCTGTTTCGGATCCATGTTTTGGCGCCGTGGCTGTGCCCACTAGTGTTGGATCCCGGATTTTTCTGGTATAGTCCATAAAAGCAGATATGGCCCGTTATTGGATTGTAGTTTGGGGTATTTTCCATGTGAAAGTCATGAGGATCCCTGCCTCGAATCTATGTTTTTGCACCAGTGAGGTGCCCATGTGTGGCAGACCTGTGGTTTTTGTGGTTCAATCTGTGGAAACAAATGTGTTCTGTGTTTGGGGGGGGATTTGCTCTGTAAAAATCATGAGGATCCCGGAGGAGCCATGTTTTTGTGCTTCAGTCTGTGGAGGAACATGTGCCCTGTGGTTTTGTGGGCATCTTTAAAAAAAAATCATACGGAATCATGAGAATTCCTTTTTGATTTCATGAATCCTTTGCTTTACTTTCTTCCGTACGAACTGGGAAGTCAGTGGATGATGTCCTGTGTTCTAGGGATGCTACCAGGTGCCCATTTCTGTCGTGCAGCTGGATGTTTCCCAGCAAAAAAAGAGAAGAAGCAAATAACGGAATTCTTGCACGGATTCAGGTGTTATTTCTTGTGAAAAATGTGACGATGATGGTAATTTAGCTGTTATTTTTAAATTGCCCTGTCAATGTCAATACAGCCTGTTTCCATAATAGCAGAGAAGAGCGTTCGTGGCTGCTGAGGACGGGGGGGACGGGGGGGAGAAGGGGGGCCCACACGCAGCCGCCCCGGCTACGCTAAAATCCCGTGCGTGTTCCCCCCTCCCCCCATATCGTTTTCTATAGGGCAGATCCCACTTCCACCCCCGGGGAGGCTAAAACTTATATTCAAAGGGAACTCAGGAACTCTCTCTCCAGAAATGGGATGAGTTATTCGCAATAGGGCTTCTTCTCCCTATCGGCCCCGCCACTCGCTGCCAGTGCCCAAAATGGCGGCCGGCAGGAGTTCACCGGCCTAGTTGCGTCACCGACGCTGGCAGAGAGGCATAGAGATAAGAGAAGGGTAGAGTGACTCACTGCTTTGCCTGTACTTTCAATCCCGTGATTCCTTGGGAGTCTGGGTGTGGGCCAATAAGAATTACCCATAGAAAACAATGAAGGGATTTAGAATGGTAGCACAGCTGTAATTGGGTGACCAGCGTGTCCACTCCAAAAATATAAACCAGACGTAAAAACGTGCGTGGAGCTTTTAAACGTTTTTTAAAAATTCCCTGAAAACACGAATCTCTGTACAGTTTATTGTTACAAGATTGCATCGCAGAAGCGGGGGCTCTCGAACGAGCTTGGCTCTCTAGTCAACCCCCCCATGAAAAGCAGCCCCCCCTCCGCCAAATCAGAGCACTCTTGTATGCAAAATTCTAGCGTTTCATCGACTGCATGAAACCGCGTTGCATTTTTACACGTGTGTGTGTGTTTAAAAACCACCACCACCCTAAACAAAACAACCCTTGAGTGAGAGAAGACTTCTCCCCGCCCCTCCCTTTGCTACCTTTAGGTTCCGAGCGGACCCTCCGGCCGCCCAAACGCCACCCACGCGCTACGCAACCCTATATTTCTCCCATGTTTTGTAAGATGCGACCTCCCCGAGGGGAGCAAGGAAAGCCTATAAAGAACCCGGAGTTCGGCAGACTTTGTGAGTCTAATTATTAACTCTATGCAGTGAGGCGGACCAACTTCCAAAGATCCAAGATGGCGTCCGGCGAGGGTCGTGACTGGGCAAGATGGCGGGTCGCGTTGCGTAAGAGCGTGTGCCCTTTTCAAAGATGGCGCCTGTCAGTGCTTCAAGAGGCGCGACAGGGAGCGTTTCCTAGCCTGCTCCATTGCCCCGAACAAAGGTGGCAGCGGTCGGAAGCGCGCCTGGCGGTTCAGCCTCCGTTCCGAGTCGCTCCTCCTGTATCGCCGAACTTCCAACCTGACACTCGAGATGATGGCGGCGTCGGCGTCGGCGTCGTCTGCCGAGGTGGAATACGAATCGGTGCTGTGCGTAAAACCCGATATCAGCGTCTTCCGGATCCCTCCGAGGGCATCGAACCGGGGATACAGGTACAAGATGCGGGATGGGGGACCGTTGCTTGGCGACTGCGCGCCCCGCATAACACTCACACACACACACACACGCATCTCCTGGAAACAATACGTCGCGGGTGAAGTAGACGCCTACCTTACGGGGCTGTTGTGAGAATGACTTGCTAATAATGCAGCGTAATCATGTACATATAGTACTTTTCAGAGTTCATAAAGGGTTGGGGGAGGGAAGACAAGCCCGTATTCCTCAGGGGTTTATAATCTCTATGTTGATAGTGGAGAAGGACATAAAAAGTAGTAAGAAGGAGGAGAGTTGTGAAAGTCCGGATAAAAAAGCATCCCTGCCCCCCCCCCCCCCCCTACACACACACAAGGGCCTTCATGAGTCCAGGATGGATTGAATGTGACCTAATCCAGTGTAAAGCTCTTTGAACGGTAAGAAAACGCGCAACTGATTTGCTGCTGCTTCTTTCTGAAGTCTTTAAAACCGACTAGGGGTCTCTTTGTTGCCCTTCAAAGGATCTTCGCCCTTCGTGCAGTATTTATTCTGTATCTGAATGGAGTGAGTGAGGATGGCGCAGCAAGGCTTGCCTCGCTTCAAATACTTCTAAGGCCACCAGACCCTCTTCCAGTGGATAGGAAGGGGGATCTCCATAACTACGCTTACCTTGCAGATGTCTGCTCAGATTATGCAAATTGCACCCCTGCCATACAATCTTTATGGTGCCCAGGATAGCATACATAGGGCTTATCTTGCCATTCCCTCACAACAGTCTTACAAGGTCCTTGCGTTGAAATACAGTGATTTGCCCAAGGCTTGCCAGATTTTATTCTGCACTTCCCAGTCCTGTTCCAACAGTTTGCAATACTGTGTATGAATGCAATCTTCCTTGTTATAATGAGAAACTCCTAGGGCCTATTGCTTGGGCTCCTCATGGATTGACATCAACCTAGAGCAGAGCCCAAAGGATGTTAAAATGGGGAATATCGCAAATCAAACTCTTGCTGCCCTCAATAGATTCTCTCCTCCTTTCTTCAGGGTAGCTGCACAGGTGGATTGACTTCCTCCTGCTGGTGCTGGCCTCTTCAGCAGGGAAAGAAAGAAAACATCCTTTTGTCTTATAAACCACTCTTTCTTTCCCCCTCCGCACATCTCTGTTCCCTTACTCTGTGTGTGTGTGTGTGTGTGTGCACACGCACACATGCTCTGAGTCATCCTATGGCAGGTTTCATTCGTGACAAATCCACTCTTCTGCTTTTTGTCTTGTTGCTAGCAGTCAGGAAGGGACCTGGATTAACTTCCAGTTTGAATATTAGCACTGACTCTCCTGGTTCGATGAGCAGAGAGGCCTAGAAAGTAGATGCTCCAAAGCAGTAATGTTTGTTTGTTTTGCTGGCCCTCCTTCATATCCACTCATCTGACAGGATTTGAACCCCTTTGCTTGTTCAAAGAGCTGAGCAATCACATTGATTTCTAGGAGAATGCTTTCCATTAGGCTTTCCATCTTCCTGAGTTCAAGGCTGAAATTCCTCTGGCGTCCCCTTTTCTAAAAGAAGAGGAAGAAGGCTGTCATTGCAAACACCGCTGGAGATGTGAAGGCCTGGGGAAATTGGGAGAGCCCCTCCCCAACGTTTCCACTGTAAAACATGCAAGGGAACAAAGCACCTTCTATATTATTTATACACCTTGGAAAACAAAGCACCTGAGGCATTATTTTCTTTCTCAGAATTCTGTGAGGAATTTTAAAAAGGTGGATTTTAAAATAACAATGTTAGAAAAGTACTTTCAAAAATTGAGGAACGCAGGATATCTTGGGGCATATGATCTAAATAGGAGTCTTTCAGGCATGTTGCTTTTGCAATCTGGTGGCCAGGCCTTTACAACACAGCCACTGACTTCTTTTGCTACCTGGTTGCCTCAGATTCTTCCATCTTCTGTATCATGTTAAATAAATTAATAAATAGTTGAAAATATACACATACTAAAATATTAAAGAATTGAGAACTTCTTTGAGTTCATGCACATCTTCCATGTACTTAAATATATGAAGCTCAAAGCAAAAGTTCAAAATCAGACTGATTAGAAAAATTAAAATGAAGTAGACTAGTATTTTCAGGAATAAATTATTTACAGTGATGGATCCGGATATACATAAATAGCCAATTTCCTCTACTGTTTCTAGCCCTGTTCTTACACATTTTTTCCAGAAGCAAGTCCAACTGCATTCAATATGGCCAATCCCAATTGTTTATTCATTGTATTTATGTACAGTTAAGAATGATTAAAACGGCAGACTTACTGGAACTCTTTAGACACAATGGCAAACCATAGTTTCTCATTATGAGAGTGAGCAGGCATGAGACTATCTACTCCATCTTCTTCCCTTGGAGGTTAGAATTTTCAGTTTGTGCTTTTCCAAAACCACAGTTGGCTGTTTGATCTGAACCCATCTTATTATGGTTTGCCTGTACAACAGGATTACAAACCATGTTCTGTGTATGATGATGATGTTATCCTAATAACTAAATTTATTGTCACTCAATTATAATGTAAAAATATTCATTTTCTGAGCTCTTTCTTTAAAAATAAGAGTTCCATCTTTTTCTGCATGAATGAGAGGCCACATTCTTTCTAAGCACAGATAATTTAAAAAATCTTCCTTTGTTTACTACAGTGGCTCAGTTCAGACAACACATTTCTCAATGGTAGTTTTAGAACTCCACTATGGAGTTTTTACACCACCGTTGAGAAATGTGTTGTCTGGAGGAAAAACTCCTCCCCACAGTGGAGTTCTTTTTAGAAAACACTCCACACTGAATATCCACGCTGTACAGAGGAGAGTTCATGCACAACCGTTGTGTTCTGTGTTGTGTGGAGGGCTCCGTGGAGTTTCCTGTTGCATTGAGTTGACTTTTCCCACTGGCTACAGAGTTCCCTGGCTAGCGCGGTGAAAGGAGTGAGTGCTGCTCTTGGAGAGCCGCTGGGATTTTTTTTGGCAGCAATGGCTGATGGGATACCATTGGGAGGACTGGGGGAGGAGAGAGGGTGGAGGAACTGCCAATCAGACGCCACATTGACTTTTCCTCAACTTCATGGGAGCCCACAGTCACATAGTGGTGGAGTTGGAACATGTTGTGTGGTGAGTACCCCCTACAAACTCAACCGTTGAGTGGAATTTTCACACTGCGTTAGAAACGTGTTGTGTGAACTGAGCCAATGTTGATGATAGCAATTTTCAAATTTAATTCCCCCACTTTCTTAACAGGCTAAATCTAAGATATAGTTGAGAGTCCCATTATTGCATGGGGGAAATCCCTCCTAAGGTGATACTTTTAAATATACCAAACTGTACCCTTTTAATTGCTAAGTTTTTATTGGATACATTTTCATCATTGGTAAAGTAAATTTAGGTTTGACAAAAGTAAGAATTGCACTTACTTTTAGAAGAAGGGGAAAAAACACCAGAAAATATACCCCCCATGGCTTCAAAGTACCTGGACATTTTATGTTGGTAAATACCGCTATAAATGAGACTTGCTAGATTACTGAATCTTCTTAACTACTGCTTCTAAATGGATTGAGGCCTGAAGCTTGGAGTTTGTAACTGACCAAATTTCACAATCTTTTTAAGTAATCCCCCGAAAATCCAGATGATAAGTACTCCTGCCTAGACATGCAAGAAGTCATGCATATATATATATATTAAAAATACGGTTTTCTAAAGAAACATCTTGCTAGATTTGAAAGCATACTGCTTCTAGGCAACCAAGGGCCAGCTCAGTAGTTTAGCATTTTCTCAATCTGGATACAGATTGGCTATCTGGATGCATTCATGTGTTAAGCCCACAGCATTCTGGGAGTGGTTTGAAAGTGTATATTCACCATTGTGTGTCTGTGGAGGAACTGTGCCAACTTGAATTTGGCAGCAAATGTATCTCTCGTGAAATGTATCTCGTAAAAACAAAAATCTGCTAGTAAAACGTATAGTCCACCTTTCTAAAACCTTGAAGTGGCTCACAAACAAATATGAATAAAACATCAAAGCATACCAATAAAACAATACAGTTGCAACTCTGTATCTAATGAAAACTTCAGGCAAGAATAGTAGCAGCAGCAAAAATGCAGCTTCTGAAATAAAACACCCTAACATTGCCTTGGCCTATGAAGGGGGAAGCTACATATTTTTGCTGTCATCAAAGGGAAGGTCCTATTTTGTGGAGCAACTGCCAAATACACTTTCCATATACAGTGGTGGCCAACATTGTGGGCACTTTTTGAAATTTTCATGTTTTGCAACTTTGAATGCTTATAGAAAATGTTCTGTTTCACAAAGTTCAAACGTTTATATATCAATTGAAAGAGAATTTAATGCTGAATTCAAAACAAAAACTAGAATGCAAATACCTGAAGTTAAAAAAAGTTATGCTTACTTTATTCTAAAAAAAAACACAAGTTGTTGTTTTTTATATATATTTTTTTTATTTTCAACTTAAAATACAACATAAACACAACATAAGTACAATACATAACCCTTTCACTACCCCCGTGCTCTCCTCCCCCCAGGAGACCTACATTTATTCAATTATATTATACATCTTTCCAAAATTGTAGAGAATCTTTCAAAGGTGAATGCCATTTCCGCTTTTTTAATACAAATTCCAAAAATGGACTCCATATATTTTCAAAATCATTCTTCCTGGATAATCCCCTCCTTACTTTCAAATTACACGTTAACTTGTCATTAAGCGCAATATCCCATATTTCTTTATACCATTCTTCTATTGTATACTTCCCTTGCACTTGCCAATTCTTAGCTATCATTAATCTAACGGGTGCCAGGAGGTTGTTAATCAATTCCTTCATACTTGAATTCCCTATTCCTTTATCCCATATTGATAGTAAAGCCAATTTAGGACTTATTTCCACATTAATTCCCGTTATTTCACTTATTTCTTTAAACACCCTTTTCCAAAATTTTTGTACATATTCACAACTCCACCACATATGAAAGTAAGTTCCAACCTCCTGACAACCCCTCCAACAGTTCTTAGAATTTTTTTTATCAATCTGGTGAGATCTCACTGGCGTTAAATACCATCTCCATGCTACTTTATAATAATTCTCCTTTATCCTAACCAACAATAACTTTAACATTCTTGCGTCCCAAATCTTCCTCCAGTTAAATTCATTAATTTGTTCCTTTAAATCATCTTCCCAAATCATTTTAAGAGAATCTCGGTGGTCATTGTCCTCTATCATAATTTTATATATTTCACTAATCAAACCTCTTTTATTTTTATTTTCCCCTTTTCTCTTGATTCAATTAATTCTTCAAATCTTGTATTATCTCTACAATCCTTATTCTTCTTTTTCCAATCCTGTGTCCATTGTTCCAGTTGTATACATTTGAACCAAGCTAACTTTTGTCCTCTTAATATCTCTCCTATTTGCTCCTTATTACTCATTCTTTTCAACCAATCTCTCAATTTAATAATTTTCTGACCCCTCAATCCCCCTTCCAGCTCTCTTTTTAAATTCCCTGGGAAGTTTCCCATTACTACAACTGAAGTAAGAGGAGAATCTCCTGGCATTAACTTTCCTTTAACTTTCTCTCAAATCTCTAAAATATTTTTTAAAAATGGGTTATCCAGTCCCTTTAAATCTTTCTTTTGTATTTTGGTAAAAAAATATTTTGCAATTTTAATTCTAGTTCTCCTGTTTGCGCCTCTAACCATTCTAAGTCATCTTCCCCTAATATACCATTACGACATGTCTTAATTGATTAGCTATATAATACATCTTTACATTTGGAAGTCCCAACCCTCCTTTCTTTTGTGTTTTATATCATAACCTTTTATTAATCCTTGCTTTTTTATCTCCATTGCAATAAGCATTTATCATATTTTGCCAACTCTTTAACTCTACTTCCGTTATTTTAATTGGTAACATTCTAAACAAAAAATTAACCTTAGGTAATATCTTCATTTTAATAACCACTATTCTACCAAACCATTAATGCTTTAATTTTCTATAAGCCTCTAATTTTTCCCCTATCTGTTTTTTCAAACTATTAAAATTAATTTCTTCTAACCTATCTAAATCTTTTGCAATATTAACTCCTAAATAACGCACTATATTTTTAGTCTTAAGACCTAGTTTTATATTACACTCCTCCATCTCCTTCTTATTGTAATTAAATAACATCATTTCCGACTTCCCCCAATTAATTTGCAATCCAGTAATTTCCCCAAATTCTCTCAAATGTCTCTTAATCACCTCCCCACTCTATAGAGGATCTTCTAAAGTCAGTAATGTATCATCCGCAAACATACTAATCTTAACCTTTTCTTTCCCTCCTATCCTCTTTAATCTTGCATCTTCCCTTATAACATTTGCCAAAATTTCTATTACTATTGCAAATAAAATCAGGGAAAGTGGGCACCCTTGCCTAGTACCCCGGGCCAAGATAATCTGTTGCGTTAACCCATCATTAACCATTATTTCTGCTTTATTATTTCTATACAACTGATCAATCACTCCTATAAATTTATCTCCAAACCTAAATGTTTTTATAATTGTTTTTAATGCTGGCCATTCCACGCAATCAAAGGCTTTGAAAATATCTAATGCTAACAACCCTGCTTTTATATTCCTTTTATTAATAACATTAATTATATTCAACACTCTCCCAATTAAATTAGGCATTTGCCTTTCTGAAATAAATCCACATTGATCTTTTCTAATATATTTATTTATAAAAGTACTCAATCTTTTTGCCATTATTGCTGTAAATATTTTTGAGTCTTGATTTATTAAAGATATTGGTCTATAAGAAGCTGGGTCCGTCAGGTCCTTGTCTGGTTTCGGGATTAATATAATCAAGGAATGATCCCACGATGGTGGGGTCTTCCCTCCCTCTATTATACTATTAAACAATATTTTCAATTTTGGTATCAATATATCTCTGAAAATCTTGTAATACTCCGACCCCAACCCATCTATCCCCGGAGATTTCCCTCCTTTTAATTTATCAATAATTCCTTCTATTTCCTTTTCTGTTACCAAACCTTCCATATAATCCCTATCCTCACCCTGTAATCTTATTTTCCAATTTCTCTCTACATATTCCACTACTCTTGCCTGTGGACCCATATCTGATGCATATAATTCCTTATAAAATTCCTGAAAAATATTTAATTTCTCCTTCATTAAATTACAGCTTTTCCCTGTTTTGTCTTTAATTGCCCCTATCGTATTCTTTGCCTTTTTCGACTGAGTGGACCTAGCCAACATCCTAGAATTTTTATTACTATATTCAAAAAAATCCCTTTTCAAATATAACAATTCCTTTTGTACCCATTCTAAATCCTCTTTCTCTAGTTCCTTCTTTTTAGCTTGAAGCTGAGCATATAGGCGTCTATCCTTTATTACTCTTAATTGTTCTTCTAAATTTCTTATCTCCTTTTCTATCTTTTTATTTTGTACTTCCTGTTGTCTTCTTAGAGTACACGTTTCCCTGATACACAACCCTCTTACAACCGCCTTCGTCGTGTCCCATACTATCTCATGAGAGTTTTGCTCTATTTCATTAATATCCCATATTGTCTGAATTTCTTTTTTCATTTTTTCAACTATACTTTTATAATTTAAAATCCTTGTATCCATATTCCATCTCTTTGCTTCTCTATAATCCTTCTTCATTTTAATATCCATAGTCATTAATGCGTGGTCCGTGACTTTAATAACTCCTATATCACATTCTATAATCTTAGATATCAAATTCTTTGACACAAACATAAAATCTATCCTAGAATAGCTCTTATACTTCGGTGAGTAAAAAGTATATTTCCTTTCATCACCTTTTAATACTCTCCAAACATCCAATAATTCTTTTTCAACCATCAGTTTGCTTAAACCCGTTTTACCACCCCCTTTATAATCTCTCAAGATATTATCTTTATCCTTTCCTTTATCTATCACCATATTAAAATCACCTGCCATCACAATATTCATTTTCCCCATATCTCCCACAGCATTAAAGACTTCATCAAAGAATTCCAACTGTTTCCCATTTGGTGCATGTACATTAATCAATATATATTGCTCCTCCCCCAGTGTACAAAAAATTATCAAAAATCTTCCAGATTCATCCTTTTTCACTTTTAGTATATTAATACCACATTTTTTTGAAATTATTATCACTACACCTCTTGCTTTAGAAGTACCACATGCCTTTTCATAAATGCCCATTTCCCTCATCCTAAACTCATTTACACCATCCTTCGATTGATTAGTTTCTTGCAAAAATATAACATCTGCTTTACCTTTTTTTAACAACGCTTCTATCCTCTTCCTTTTTATAACAGTTTCCAGCCCTTTAACATTTAAAGTTGCAACTCTTAATTTATTTTCCATCTTCCCAGACATAATACTCTACATTGGTCTCCCCTTGTGTTACACATACCCCCCCTCTCCCTCCCCCCCCACTTACCCCGAACTTCATCCCCCTCCTCACCAGACCCTCCTGGGCGATGGCCCCAAATTATTTTAGAACTCTTCGGGGGGGGGGGGGGAAGCGACCCCATGATTCAGGAATAACGACAGACTCTCCCCTCCCTTAAAATCTCTTCTTTCATCCCTTTTTTTAAAAACCAAAATTCATTCACTGACTACTTCCTCCTGCTGCACCTTTCTCCACATCGGTTCCTCCATCTGCAGTTTCATCAATCAATCCCAACTTCTTCAACAATTCCATCCCTTGCTCACATGATGTTATTCTGTATTGTTTCCCCAGCCACATAAATCTCAGAAAACCTGGGTATCCCCAGCTATAAGCAATTGCCTTCTTCCGTAGAGTCACCGTACACCGTCTCACGCTTTTCCGCCACTGGATGGTTTGAGAACAAAAATCATTGAAAACCTGTATTGGTGTTGATTGGAGCATCGGCTGGCCGATCCGTCTAATTGCTTGCATCAACTTTTCTTTCTTGTAATAATTCGCAAATTTCACAATTATATCCCTTGGGAGCATTCCTCTTCTTTTATATCCCACCCTATGGATCCTTCCAATGTCCTCCAGTTTCCACTTTTCCTGGGGGTCCATTTCCCTAATCCAAGCCAATATCATACCTCTCAAAACCTTGGGATTTCCCCCCTGTTGCTCCTGAAACGCTCTAATTCGGATGTTCACTCTCCTGTCTCTGTCCTCCAAGGCAATTAGTCTCAGATCAAACTCCTCTAATTTGACTCCTTGCTGCCTGCTAACTTCTCTGTTCACCTCCGTCTGCTTCTCCAACGCTGATAGTTTCTCCACTACAGCTTGAAAGCCAGTTAAGATCTCTTTCTGTGAATCTGCAGTGTTGCTCTTAATAACATTTTGTAATTTTTCCTCCTGCTTTGCCATAGCTTCATCCAGCATAAATTTAAAATTAGCCAGTAATTCCCCTGGTGGCATCTGCTGGCTTTCTTTAGCTACTTTAGGAACAGCTCCTGGCTTACTTCCAGCTTTATGATTCCCACTTCGGACTGGAAGCGGAACTATTCTCTCCTGTGGTCTGTCCTGCGTCTTCTCCTGCGATTTATCCGACGTTATTCTAGTAAGCCGTTCAAGATTCTTATCAGAAGGATGTGTTCTGGGGTTCCTCGTCCACTTAGGTACAGGTGCGATTTTTTCCTGAAGCTTCTTTTTCATCTGGCATTCAGCCAATTGCTCCGTAAATCAGCAACCCTCTCCAATGAACTTTTAACACTCAAACACTCCTAACTCCTTTTCTTGTTTAATATGCCTCGCTTATGAGGAGAAAATATGTTTTTCACAAAGTAATGTCTCAATCGCCAGTCCCTGGCAGCTGGCCCGGATTTCCGGCCACTTTAAGCTTATCTTTCGCTCGTCCGATGCAGCATTAATTCCAGTTCATAAATCTGGTTTGCAACTTGCATTCTGTAGTCTCCAAGATAGGGATTGTATTGCTTCTTAAATCGCTTCTTCCGAAGAGAGAAAATGTCCGGCCTCACTCCATTCCTCCGAAGCCACTCCCCGAAACACAAGTTGTGATTGAGTTGAGAAGCAGTTTGGAATTGCAAACCGTACTGGTCAATCACAGTCCTTGTTTTGGGGACCAATCATATGGCAGTAGCTGTGTTACCTCATGTTTCAAGTTGGGGAAGGTCAGTTTTGCTGTTTGTTCTGTAGAAGACAGAACAAATATCACTGTACCTGAGGCACAATTGGAGATTGTGAATATTTGAATTATTTCTCATATAAAAATTGTACATCATAAATAGTGAAATGGCACCAAGGAAAAGAGTTGATTGGACACCCAGGAGAAGAAGCAGGATTGTGAATCAGGTCTTTCCTATGCTAAAATTGCAAGGCACGTTGGTCATTCATTGACTACATCTGGAGTTCGAAAGTTTTGTTTACGATATAACGAAACAAAGTCAATTAAAAACAAGGCAGGAAAAGGCAGGAAAAAGTGCACATCATCTGTTGATGACAGAAGAATAAAAAGGCTGTGTCTCAAGGAGAGAAAAATTCCATCTGAGGCCATCAAAGGTGTGCTTGATGCAACTGGTGTTTCTGTCAGTTCCAGAACGATTAGGAGAAGACTATCAGATTTTGGACTAAAAGGTAGGATTCCGAGAAAAAAGCCATTTCTGAATCTAAAGCAGCACTGGAAACAACTACAGTGGGCAAAAGAACACAGTGAATGGACAGAAGATCAGTGGAAGCAAGTTATTTGGAGTGATGAAAGTAAGATAAGCTTATTTGGTAGTGATGGGTGAAAATATGTGAGACGTAGAGTAGGAGAAGAGCTACATCCTGACTGCATTGAGGCAACTGTAAAATACCCAACAAGCGTTATGATTTGGGCCTGTATGTCAGCAGATAGTGTTGGCCGCTTTCATGTAATCAATGGCATGCTAAACGCACGAAAATACACTGACACCATCCTGGAACCAAAACTGTTACCTTCCATCAGGGATCTCTTTCCAAACAATGCACCATTTATTTTTCAACAAGATTCAGCTCCCTGTCACACAGCAAAAATATGCAAACAGTGGTTCACAGCAAAGGGCATTCAATTGTTGACCTGGCCAGGAAACAGCCCTGACCTGTACCCGATAGAAAATTTGTGGCACCATTTGAAAATTCTTGTATGAATGAGGCGTCCATCAAATAAAAGCCAATTAATTGAGGCTATAAATGATTCCTGGAACCATGTCATAAAGAAGGAAGGGCTTAAAACACTTGTCAGCTCTATGAGACGTTGCTGTGATGCTGTTTCCAAAAATAAAGGCTTCCCTACCAAATACTGATATTACATTTCAATCATAACTAAAGTATCTGATATGTTTTTGTCAGATTTTACTGTAAATTGATCATGATTGCAGTATTTGCAGCATAACTTCTTTTTAACTGCAGGTATTTGCATTCTGTTTTTTGTTTTGAATTCAGCATTAAATTCTCTTTCAATTGATATATAAACAATTGAACTTTGTGAAACAGAACATTTTCTATAAGCATTCAAAGTTGCAAAACATGAAAATTTCAAAAAGTGTCCACAATTTTGCCCACCACTGTAGATGGATTGTGCAGGATGGATTGTGCAGTATGCAGTGTGGAGCTTTCATGAACCAAGGTGGCTTAGGTTGAGAGACAGCAACTAGCCCAAAGTTACCACTGAACTTCATAGCTTACTTAGTATGGATTTGGGTCTGGGTCTCCCCAGGCCTAGTCTGATAAGCTAACCGCTTTCTAATGGAAAATGTTCTCTTTCCATTAGGCCCAATTATGCCTGGCTCTCTTTTAATTGTTTGTCTACATTTCACTGTGAATCTGTGTGCAGACAGAATCAGTGATTTGGGATGACATTTTTTTCCATTTCATACATTTACTAGTAAAAATTAATGTATATCAATTACAAATACATTATTAGGCAAGCCTGTCAGTTCCAAAGTTATAATTAATGTTTTTCAGAGGATTATCCCTACCTAGTATGCTAGAGGATACACATATATTGTTGAAATAATATATGTCTGAGTGAAATGGAAGTAATAGATAGTGACAGCGAAACTGAAGGTAGCTTAGTGGAAGAGAGTTGAACTCTGTTGAAATAGATGAGTGATTGTCAACATATCATGCACAGTTCTTTGAGTTGCTAAAATTAATTAGCGTGTATCAACAATTTTCAGTACCTTTGTTTAAATTAAAAAATCAACAACAATGGAAGGGAAGTTGGTTTGCACGATCAAACAGCCCAGTGTGCTGGCACGTGTAGGAGGCCATTTTGAATATTCAAGCTGTGGGTTGTCATGTTATCCATAGCCTTCTCTAGGATTATGTGAGGCTTGTTTAACCCTTGCACAACCCCCACCATGCGAGTTTGGATAGCATGACAAGCTGTGGCTTGAATATTCAAATAACACTCTGCATGTGCTGCAGCTTCTTCAAGCCATGGTGCTCAGCACTGATTGTGTGAACCGGTCATTGCCTTTACGTTTTTACAAGTCTTCCAGTAAAAGTTTCTTCATAGTATAACATTTAAAACATATTAAGTGTGCTTTAATTGTCTCCGTCAAATATTTCAAGTCAAATTCATCTAGTTATTGGGACAACATAACAACATAGTGTATTCTTTTAGCTTTGTTATTTACTAAATGCAAGTAAAATAAGAATACTAAATTAGATCTCTTAAGGCATTTGAACATTTCTCCAATATAAACAGATTTTTTTCCTATGCAAAAACCGTAAATGTTTCGATGCAAATGACCCTATGTGAACTAGCCTAATTTGCATTGGGAATTTTTCTAGATTTCAGTTCAAACTTTTCTGGGAAACCCACATCACAGGCAGAATTGGTATCTTTTTAACTTCTGTGCCATGCTAGGTGCTACAGATATAATAAATATTGCATTAACAGTAATGGTGCCATTCACTTTGGAATAAGAGTCACCTCAAACAGTGTAAATAACCAAAAGTCCCTTTCCTGCTGGTTCTGAATTTTGTTCCCCAGCAAGGTGGATGAGGGGTACTAGTGAAGGAACAGGCTGAGATACGGAGCAGCTGCATTCTGCCCTGGTACCTGGGAACACTTGAGGCTAAGGCACCATCTCTGGTCCCCATTGCCTCAGGCAGGTGAGCCAAATCTGCTGTGACCCAGGACTGTGGTGAAATCAACAGGGAAGGCCAAATCAGCACTGTATAAGGAAGCTGAGAGGCGGTTTCTTATCGTCAGTAAATCATCCCATATTTGTTTGCCCTGCAGGGCCTCTGACTGGAAACTGGACCAGCCAGACTGGACAGGACGCCTCCGCATTACTTCTAAAGGCAAAATTGCTTATATAAAACTAGAGGACAAAGTTTCAGGTGAGGAAATTGCTGTGTGTGTGGTATTTTGTAGTCCTGAAGACATTGGTATCCAGATAAAGAAGTCTCATTGGGTTGTATCCAAAAAGTTTTGAACTGCTGCAGTAATTTCTGTGGTAACTGCTTTGCTTTATTTCTATCAGTTCAATGTATTTTTTCTTTCTCTTCAGAGGTGGGAGTGAGGCACATTGTCCTGCACATTTTCAAGGGGTGCCTACTTGGTGGTTCAGATTAGCACTATCATTAAATATTGGGTGAATACAAGGCAGGATCTACACGAGTACTTTACAATGGTATTGAAGTGCCGTGACAGCTGTTGGGGCCTGTGACACGTTCCATATTCCGTCTTCAAACTGCTTTCATAGTGTTATATCCTGCTTGGTGTAGTTCTGGCCCAAGTCTTGGCTAACATAATTTTAACTTTGCTCATGATAAGTTATGTCATACCTGTTCAAACTTCTTGAAAATGAGATGCTACACAGTGTTATAGCTCTGATTTGCTAGGAAAAACCTGCAGCCTCCTTTCAGATTGAAAAAAAAAGATATCAGGCAATGTGTGTCGATCATTTTGCTATATTAACATGAGGATAGTGACCCACAGTTATACTCATCTGCATTTTGGGATCAAAATATGTTTTCTGAGAAAATGGTGAATCTATGCTGCTAGAAGGTTTGGGCAGACTGAAATACAACATTGGATAAAATTGAAATTCCTTTTCAGTATCAGATCTCGTAAGTTAAGGGCTAGCAGTGAAAGCTGGTGTAACTGTGATGTTGATTAGATGCTGATTACCCATACCTAAAACTACTGTTTTGATGTCTTCAGACAAGCCAGCAGTTGTTGTTTTTTTAAAAAGGATGCAAATTGTTACATATAAGGCCCTTGATTATTCCTTTATTTGAGGAACGCAATACTATATCCTTTCCAGTATCCTTGTACGGATGAATCAGTTTGGGCTCGAACATGGTGCTTTCCTTGTGTCTCCTCAGGCGAGCTTTTTGCCCAGGCTCCGATAGATCAATATCCTGGCATTACTGTAGAAACTGTGACTGATTCCAGCCGGTACTTTGTCATCCGGATTCAAGATGGGAATGGTGAGAAGGGATTTATTGCTCCCTGGCTGAATTGAAGTGAATGGAGTGGTCATAAGGGAACCTCTGATCTGCAAAAGATGGTCTGCAAAAGATGGCTGTATATCTCCTGTGTAGGGCCAGGCTAACTGAGAGCCTATCTACACAGTACTTTGGAACGTTTTAAATAGTATTTTACAACGTTCCAAATAGGTGCGTTCCAAAACGTCTTAGGCCACATTAAGGAGTACTCACGTTACAGGAGAAAAATTCTTCAGTCTTCAAAGCGGTGTGTGCAGTCTCACACCCTTCTGTCCATCTCTTTCTGTTTCATTTTTACAATGAGTATAGGGCAAAGCATTGTGGGTGCTGTAGTTCACTCGCCCACTTCCTCCTTTGCCCCTCTTTCTTCCCCACCAATCAACTGCTAAGTATTTGGGCGCTGGTAAACAAAGCACTGCCCTCACGAATCACAAATGGTAAGGAAGGACACATTATTTTACTTAAAACGATTTATTAAAAGTAAAAACCGTTGTATATAACTGAAGTGAGTTTTAAAAAACCTCTGGTATACAACGTTATAGGGAGTGTGTCATGTGGCCCAAAGAGTTTTCGTGACCCTTATACAATGTTACAAAGCTAGAGTGTAGATCAGCTCTAAGGCACATACCTAGGTCACTATTTGAGACCTTCTCCTGTTCAGCTATCTCTCAGGATTCACTTCATAATGCCTGTTTCTAACAACAACAAATAGTAGCAATACCCACACGCCGTAGGCACTACACCCAGAACAAAATAGACAAGGTGTTAAAATAGGAAGTGTCGACAAAGTAGAAGTGTCGTATGACAAAAGTAAGAGATTGTCGGAAAGGGCAATTGAAAATGGAAGATGAGGGACTAAGCCAGAACTAAGCTTTATATCAGGTTTGTGTTGGTGTGCAACATTCACATACCTAGAAGCAATATCATTACATTGTTTTTATGTTTGGGTTAAAGGCAGAGACTCATTAAAGGAATCAATCGTGACTGCTACAGAGGTCTTAAAGGCTGCTGAACAGCCACTGGGTTTAAAAGAGAAACCAATGAATCTAGAATTTGGGGTAAGACAAACTGGTAACTCCCAGATGTTTTAGACCACAATTCCCATCAGTCCCAGCCAGCATGACCAATGATAAGAGATTATGGGAGTATTAATAACACATGGCCTACCCCTGAATTTAGAATAAGTTCCACTAACATTGATCTAGTTCTGTTGATGTAGAGGTTAATCATCTTTTGAAAAAGAAGCAGCAGTAAATTTGGAGCCTTAAATGTTTGGATAAACAGCAAAAGAGAAAACTGTAGATTAAGGCAAGATAAAAGGATACCTGTTAACAAAAGGAAGGTCTCTAGCTCCATGGATAGATTCAAATCCTGTCCGTGTGCCTCTGTGCCCCTTACATCTGACTCCCCAAGGCATTCTGGCAGCGGTGGTGGTGGTGGTGGTGGTGGTGGTGTCACCTATTGGGAACTTGATCACCATCAGTTGTGCTGCTGACTTGCTGCTCCACCTTTCTTGACAGGGCGAAGTGCCTTCATTGGTATTGGCTTTGGAGACAGGGGGGATGCCTTTGATTTCAACGTTGCCTTGCAGGATCATTTCAAGTAAGTTTTCCTCTCTGCTCTGGCACTTGATCCTTTAAGGGTTACTTCTCTCTCACTGAACATATGAGTTGGACCATTCGTCCATCTAGCCTAGGGTGGGCAACCTCAGCCCAAGGGCCTTTTGCTTTGCCCTCTTCGCCATCGTAATGTAGCCCTCAAGAGCTTCTCTGAAATTGACTTCAGCCCCCAGCTTGAAAAAGGTTCCTAGCCCTGATCCATCCCCATATTACCTTGCAGCCCTCTCCAACGACTCTTTTCCTGCCCTGCTGATGAGATCTTTTTTTAAAAAGGGAGATTCCAGGCTTGCATGCAGAAGGTCCCAGAGTGAAAGTTCCACCACTGCGTTGTCATCCAGCACCTGGGTTCTACTCTCAATCAAACCTCTCAGCTGTTGGGCCTAAAGGGAGACGACACCTTTGGCTGGCGAAACTCTGCCTGTAGTAGCCCTGCTGTTGAGAAGTAGAAACAGATGGGATTTGTCAAAGCTCTCGAGGACAAGCAGAAAAACGCAATGCTGTCTTCCTGTTCTGCCTTTGGTTACTTCTGTAAGGTGTTCTGTTTGGGGCTGCCCTTTCAGACTTGTTTGAAATAGTGCAAATTTCAATTGCCAGTCTCCTAACAGAGGTGGCTCTCCAGGAACATATTACACAACATTCTTGCTTGTCTTGACTGGCTTTCAGAGTGTGCCTGCTTCCATTTCAAGGCCTTGGTTACATCTATAAAGTCCAAAAATGATTTGAGCCTTTTTGTCTTCTGGAACATCTTCTCTGATACGAACCTTGTGATCCCAAAAGCCGCTGTGATCTTTAGGAAGTGAGATCTTGTTCTCTCATGTAAGGTCCTCATGAGAACTAAAGTAATGAATGAATAAAAGAAAGTAAAAAATAAAAATGAAAAAAATAAAGTATCACTAAAGTTATGGAACACCCAGGCAAGCCTATTTTAATGTAGTGACATGGGTGATTTTCTACATCTTTAAACACTTTAAAAATAGTTTTAATGTGTGGTTTTAAAAATGCATTCATCACTTTTAAGTACTTGCCAGAAAGGTGATTAACACATTCTACTTAGTTAAAAATAGAGGAGTGGTGTGTTTGCCTGCAGTAAAAGGGGCGGTGTAAGTGCTGTGCCTGATCTAATTGGTGAGACGGCCAGCTCAAGATGTAGGTGCCAGACTCTCTGTTGTAGGATGTTCCTCTGCCTCCGAACTCTTGCAAATGTTGGTTGAAATGGCCATTCAGGTGATGATGATGAAGGCATCCCTTGAGGCTGCTAGGTCCACGCTCCCATTCATTGCCTTATTTAGCTTAGACTGAGACATTTCTAATATAAGGGAGGGCAACCTGTGGTCCTTGCCAGATTTCAAGAGCCCCCTGCATGCAATCAGTTCAAGCATCTGGCAAAAGTGATCTCTCCCTTTTCTGGCGGCCGCCCACTGCTTGAGAACGAAAAAGCGGGGAGAGAAAGAGAAGGGGGTGGCTCTTTTTGCACTGACCCTACGCACAGCCTGCGTTGGCTTCCCCTGCTACCAACGTGTGGCCTTCCAAGAGATGACCCCCAAGAGTTAGAGCAGGGGTGGGTAATCTCCGCCCTCTCCCCCAAGGGCCAGAGCCATCCATCTCTCTTATATCCATCCATCCATCCATTTGCATCTATGCACCCTCATTCTCTCACACACACCCATTCCCTCTCTTTCCCTGTTTCCTGCTCTCTTTCTTCACTCACCTTGCTCATCCAACCTCTGGGGCAGCAGTCAAGCTTTTAAGAGTAATTGCCAAGCTTGGGTTGTGGAGCTTTTGGGCAGAGAGTTAGAGCATGTGGCGAGGGTTAACCCCTCCCTCCCCCCCCCTAGCTGTGACACACACAACGGCCCTGTAAATGCCCCCATGAGGCAATTACACTTTTAAAAAAGCCTCCACTGGTGCCTTTTTTCCAAGGGATGGGTGAGATGGGGAGGCTGCTGGTTCCCCATCCATGGGCCAGGGCAGCTTTCCCCAACCTGGTGTCCTCCCAGTATTCCGGACCATTAGCCATCTAGGTTGGGTCTTATGGGAGTTGAATTCCAAAGCAGCCGGAAGACACCACGTTGGGGAAGGTTGACTCAGAGTGTTGAACTTGAACCAGGGAGATCTAGGTTTAAATATCTTCATTATTAGGAAGCTAACTTGATGGTGTTGGGCCACTCATTCTCAGCTTCACTCAAAGCAAGGCAAGTTTGAGTAAGCCACCCCTCTATTCTTTGAAGGAAGGGCCTGATACAGAGTCATAATCCTGTACTTGCCTGTACACCATACGTTGGGGGTGGGATACCCCTCTGAAGGCAAGCCAAAGTACTTGCTCTAGAATCCTGCTTTGAGTTTTTCTTTGCATCTTCCTTGTCTCTGCAATCGGTCTTTCCACTTCCTGTGTGTTTTTTATTTGTTTCTCTCTGTTCCTTCACTCCACAATATAGGTGGGTGAAACAAGAGACAGAAATCTCCAAGGAGTCCCAGGAAATAGACAGCCGTCCCAAGCTTGACCTAGGGTTTAAGGAAGGACAGACCATTAAATTGAACATTGGGGTGAGAATCTAATGGGTCTTGCTTGTTTCCGGGCCTGCTCAAGGCTTTCTCTGGTAAGCTCCCGTTGCTTTGAGATCTTCCCATTGATACTGTGTTTCTCTTTTCAGAACATGCCAACAAAGAAAAGTGGGCCAACCAAGCCACGTCCAGCTGGATCAGGGGGACTCAGCCTACTCCCACCACCACCTGGGGGCAAAATTGCTCTTCCTCCTGTCCCCCCTCCTTCCTCGACTGCCATTTCTAATCATGTTACACCACCACCGGTACTGAAATCCAGCAATGTGGGCAACACAGGTAACTGCGACACATGTGCAGAAAAGATCATCTGGAACAATCCCATTCAATGTTTTGAATATACAAAAAACAGGAGCTGGCAAGGATACTGAGCTATAAATCAGAAATTCCCTGGTTTGAATTTACTTTCTGGCATGCTGTTACTAGGTAGCCATAAGCAAGTCACTGCCTCTTGGCCTTGGCTCCCATCTGCAATATTGGGGGAAATATTTGTATAACTTCCCAGCATTGTAAAGAACACAGTAAGCGAAAGCATGAAAAGCCCTTTGAAAAGTGCTGAAGTTCTTGTTATTGCTGAGGACTGAGGTACAGCAAGAGCTGTGTGACCACTGACTAAGAAGGTCACGTAGTGGCAGCCTCTGAATGGCCCACTTTATATCCAGGCTAGTCAGTGAGCAGTGAGATTCCAAGGGCATGATGGATGGAGTCAGTGGGTTGAACCCAATGGGTCCCTTGCACAGGCACTCCAGGCATGTTGTCAGCAGTGCACACCGGCGGCCGCAATGCGGCGCTTCCCTTTTAAGCACTGAAACACTTATTTCTGGAAGGGGCAGGTGTGCTTATTCTGTGTAGCAAGAAACCACTTTGGGCTCTAGTGGCAAACCACTCTCCTCTTAAGGGAAGATGCATCGCTCATCAATTTCTCTTGCTGATACTTGTTGCTGATGCGGAGACTGAAGACACCTGTAATGGCCCATACAGCTAACACATGTTTCTGTCTGCTGGTATCAAACAAGTATGTACTCCAGGAAGCCAGGATTGGCTGTACCTCCCCCTGCTATGTGTATGGGTGGAGGCAGTTTACTGTCATGTAATGTGAGAAGCAGGTCTAAGAACTGGATCTTTGCAGTGGAGAACAGTCACCTCTCTTCTATTCTGTTTTGGGTTTTTTTTAAAAAAGTTGTGTATCTGTCAGTGCCTTAGCGCCAAGACCGTGAAACCTAGCTGTCTAAAGCTTGGTATGTCTACTAAGGGGGCCATAACAGTGTGCATCTCAGGGTTATTTTGTTTTTAAAGTGCATTAATTCATTTTACAATAGGGGGAAACTTCCGTAACCAGCACAGAGCTTTGCAGTACATATACTTTGAAGCCAGGGGAGATTAGGAGGCCAAAGGACAGAGTTATACAGCTGCCCCTTCCCCCTGCTGTGGGGCGGCCCCTCTCCTGGAGAATGGAATGGGCAGAACCCTTCCTTGGATGCACCTTGACGGGGCAAACTTAGTTTTGCTAGCAGGCATGTCTCTGATGGGGTGGGCACAATGCTTCCAACTCGGCCAGCTGTGTAACTTTGCTTGAGGACTTTGCTATATCAAACAAAGGGCTATTCCAACTAATGTGAAGTTGGGTACATTTGCTAGCTTTTACTGAAGTGTCCCTTTGAAGTCCTATCTGTTAGGTTTGATGGAGATGTTGATTCTCAATCTTCATTGTGTGGGAGGGTGGGGGGGATGGGGGGATGCAGTGGCATTTTGTGCAGTTCTGAAGTGCAACAGATCCTGTAAGCTGTTGGATGAAAGACTACTTGGGAACTGGATGTATGCTGCTCTAAGGGTTCAATATATAAACCTTAAAATGTTTTGTAATGCATCATTTGGGTGGCTTGTAGAACTTGCTGGTATAAGTTCCAGTTGCTTTAGGAAAATTTCACTTAGTTCCCCCTCTTCGATTTCTGCCTGGGATATCTATCCTTTGAAGCTACCCAGAGGGACATAGGAGAATGCATGATCACCGGGTTAGGCTGTTGGTCCATCTAGCCCATTATTGTCAACACTGACTGGGCAGCATTAGCTATCCAAGGTTTTAGGCAGGGGGTCTTTCCCAACCATGCCTGGAAATGCTGGGACATTTTGCATACAAAACATATGCTCCGCCACTGAGCTCTGGCTCCTAGTTGTAGTTTCTCCAATATCTTGCTCTTTACATGGTTTGGTTTACCCTTTAACCTACGACTCTTTAAAAAGCTGCACAGGGAGCTGTAGATGGGCAAGACTCTATGGTGAACCCAGAAGGGAGGAGGAAGGGCTTGCCTGGCTGCTAGCTGAAGGAGGCCCGCTTTGCCCGAACGGGATCTCAAAAACCATCCGAATGGAAAAGCAAACTCTCTGATGGAAGGGATCTCACTTCCGGGTTCCGATGCTGCCACTCAGAACTGGAGAAACAATGGAAATGATAGTATTGACAGATATGACAATGTGCCCTCCTCTAATGGCAATACTATACTTTTTGGCAAGAAGCATGATGTTCCGAACCCTGCATTTGAAGCGTAGGCTCAGTTTTTGATAGAGAAGTGGCTTGGAGAGGTACAAGAGGGGAAATGAAAGGGAAGAATGGATTAACGATCCCCCGCCCTGCTACTTCTGTCCTGAAAATGCTTTAAAGCAAATTTGCAGTTTCCCTTTGCTACCGCACCACTGGATTTGAACTGCAAGTTCGGAAACGTGGGAGACCACGAAAAGGACCAGGGACCTGTGGCCTGCATATTGCCTGTCCCTGATTTGCAATGTGTCGGTCCCCTCTTCTTGCAGTGAGCTTGGAGCTGGGAATCTTATGCTGCAGCGGAATTGAGACAAAGCAGGTGTGGAGGTTATCAGTGCCTAGACGGAAGGTTGCAAAAGGAATTCTGTGTATGTTGCTCTAATACCGAAGTATAATCAATAAACATTTGCCTCTCTTGACCACCAGATATTCTGCTAGACTTTGACTTGCCACCTGCCGTTTCAAAGGTACCTGCACCTGCTGTGGTTCCAGCCACAACAGACCTCTGGGGAGACTTCAACACTGCATCCAGGTAAGTAGCTGTGAAAAGGACAGGGAAGGCTATTAACCTAAGAAGATTGTGAAGATCGTGAGGAGTGCAAATGCCAGGGGTGGAACAACAGGCAAACCAGATTTCAAAAACCCTTAAAGTGCAACATTAAAAACGCCTCTAATACATCATAAAACAGGAAGTAAACTTCCTGAATTAAGGGACATCCAGACTAGTTAATCAGCCAAACTTCTTCCTCTAAATTAATGGCTCCCCCCCCCCCCCTTCCTCAAACAGAAATGCCACGACCTCCCCTGGTAAACTAGTTCCATGGCTTTGGAGCAACCTCATTCGGCACAAGGCCTTGTTTCGTCCTGCGGATGTTCTTGCCTTTTTCACTACTGGGATTCCAGTGCAAAGACCCTGATGAAGAGATGGGGGAGCGATACATGCTAGGGTGTGCAGGTCCCAGAGCGTCCAGGTCCACGACTGTGGCCACAAGCCAGCGCTAACGGCTGCCGCTCTCCTCACTAACACTTGTCTGCTTTTCCTTCACCCCCCCAGCACAGGTCCCAGCCAATCTCCTCAGCCGCCCAATTGGGTCCAGTTCTGAAGATTTTGATTTGGTGCAGTAGGAATGGACCAATGGCCAAGGCTCTTCGTGCTCCAAGAGGGATAGGAGGGAGCTGATGTCCTGTGCTCTTCAGTCAGAACACAATTTCTGGACCATCTTCCCGTTTTTGTTCATGTTTCCATTTGCATTGACACTCATAGTTTTTTTCTCCCATGGAACAGAACTGCAAAAAGCTGGCCGGGGGGGGGGGGGGGGGGAATGCTTCAGAATGTTGCCCTGGGGTAACTCTAGAAGAGACAAATGGCTCTGGCTGGCTTCTATGACTCTACCTTCCTCCTTCATGGCTGTAGAGGAAAACTAAATGAATGCTGTGTGGGAGAGGAGAAGGCTGTGCAGACGAGGCGTTTCATTTGGTTTTCCTAGCCAGGTGTACTCTTCTCAAGACCTCCCACAGAAGTTATGATTTTAGCAAACACAGGTAGATCTTGATAATGTATTTGACACTACTTCTTATATAGCAACCAAGGAGGAAAACAAAAGCCATTCTTAAAGAAGTGATTCTGGAGCTATTGTCTATCCCTGGGACGGGTTGCTTTGTCATAGCATCTTTATCATGGAATTAATTCAGCCCTTCCTCAGATGTTTTTCTCCTGTTACATCTGTGGTAGAGAAGGGAAGATGGAGGTCTGTACGTAAACCTATCTATGGTGCGTTGTAACTTAGATCACCCTTGTTTCCTACTGAGTGAGCATCTACAAATCTCCCTGACCCTTTCCACACACACCCTGCCTGCCCCCACATCCCTAGCACTAAATATACGTTGGGACATTTTAAAACTGGAAATGTGTAGAAATAGCAGCAACATGCAAGAAACTGTTGCTTCCATCCTTACAGGGAACCATAGCAAGACCATCTGCACGTCAGGTAGTAGCAGCAGCTGTCCTGGTCCTTCTAGGAATCCTGTATCTAGATAAGGCAGCTCAGCTCTGACCTCCATTTGGCGTAATGTCTGCATTTGGGAACTGTCGGCTAATGTAAAAGTAGTCTCTGATTGCTTATGGAAAGTGCTGTCACCTAATTGGCTAATGGAAGGTGCTGTCACCTAAGTGACCAAAGCAACAGAAATGCCACTGTGCAAACTTCCAAAAATGAATTTCAGTCTTTGAGGGTTTTAACTTTTGGATTGTACTTTCTGGCCAGTGTGATTTAACTTGTTTCATGTCAATAATTTCCCCCTAGCACATACTAACTAGTGGATCATGAAGGTTTTGGGGGCATTGTCCCTTCCTCAACCCATGTTCTGTGCAAAGGTCTTTATTTTTTGGATTTCCATCCCTTTCCCCCCTGAGATGCTCAGGTTGTTGTGCAGGTTTGCCTTTGCACCCCGTCCTTGCACTTTATGGACTGGAAATGACTTTAAAAAAAGAGAAAAAAAAACCTGTTTTGCTTGACTCTTCAGCAAAAAGACCACATTATTTATTGCAGAACACTAGATTTGTAAGTTTCACAGTGGGCTCTTGTGATGCCAATATCACCTGGAGGCCTGTGTATGTACACATTGGTGGTGTCCTCTGTTATCCCATGGTTGTTGCTCTTAGGTGGTTGAATTAGAGCACATCTAAATAATCTTCCGGTGTTTCTCCTTTGCTCATGTCCTTGACAGCTCCTTAATCCTTCCACGGATTATTTAATGCCAGGACAGCAGAGAGGAACCTGGTCCATTAATAATTGGGGATGAAATCCTTTTAAACAGTTCTGTAATGTTTTATGCACATCTCTATACATGCTTTAACTGCTCAGTTCCTTCTACCACCACCACCACCTTATCCTTAAGCTTATCGGTTCCTAGAGTTAGTTGTATACCGCCATCTTCTTTATTTCACTAATGGTTGGTTATGAATTGTTTCCCATCCACTTTAAGCTCCTTTTCTTGTGAAATCATATAAGCCATTCTAGAATTTGGCTGAATAGTCCATATCAATGGCAGGTCCTGTCATTTCAATAATTTTGTGTCCAGACATCAAGAAATTAGATATCCCGAAGAAATAATCAGGAGCCGCTCCCTCTGTGTTTTTTTAAAAATTAGTATCAAGATAATATATAATGTAATGGCACAAAATGAAATAAAACTTCGTGTATATGTATATAAAGCATAAGATGTACTGGTTCAAGAATAGCAAATAAAATCAAGAATAAAAGTGGAAAAGCATGTATTTCTGCTGCGTAAGTGTTTTAAATGAAGCAATACCAGTACATGCCTGGCACTTTTACATCGCACTCTAAAGAGGTCTGGTACCTTCTGTGGTGTATCTTGGGGTGGGTGACTCCAGGATTGGGCCTTGTTCCTTGGATGAGTGGTCCACACGAATGAGAGAGGTGTGAGGAGGTACAGGTAGCGGAAATTTGAGGGGGGTGCAAGAACAGTCGGGCACCGTAAGGGATGGACGTTGCAAGTGGCGCAGGACAGGGCAGTGACCAATCACAACATGAAGGGTGCAGCCAGGCACAGAGTTAAGGAAAGTACTTGAGTTCAAGCAGGTTTCCCCCACAAATGCAATGGCTCAAGGCAGAGAGTTCCAGCCCAGTTCCCAGGAGAACGTTCACCTGTTGAGCATGTCACTTCACAAGCATTAAGGTCTGAGGTTTAGTTTCTGTAAAGGCTGCAAGGAGATTTGAACTCTTAATGTTAAATTTGAGAACGAAGCTTGGCCCAAGCTAGTTCCTCACCATCGGTGAGAGAGTGCAAGTACAGAATTTTGCATTGGATCCCAGAGAGCTTCCTCTTCCTTCTCCAGTGACTTGGGAAGCAACTGGAACACAGTCGTGCAATTAAATCAAGAAAACAGGAAGCCTTGACCAGCCAGGGGTAGGCAGTCTGCTGCCCTCCAGATGTTTCTCATAATCCTTGACCATTGGTCATGTTGAAGGGGCTTATGGGAGACAGCCCTAAACATCTAGAGGGCTCTAGGTTACCTGCCCCTGGACTAGATTTTTATGTGTTGTTAACATATAAAAATGTATCCAGTCTGCCTGCAAGTCAATGGAATATGAGGTTTCTATATACAGTTAGTCCTGGATTTGGCTTGGGAGGAGGTCTGAGGGGGGCATTTGAAGTAATGGGAGAGGTTTTTTTAAAAAATTGGAAATCCAAATTGGCTTCACCTCTGACCTGCAATATTAAGAGTAGATTGCTTCAAGTTCTTCCACCCCACCCCTAAACCTGCAATAGGGGTCTAATACCTCTAGACAACAATGTACCACCCAGTTGCTATAAATCATTCAGAGCCTGACCTGAAGTATTCAATATTATGAACTATACTGCAGAGCTGTCCTTGGTCTCGGTCTTCCAGCTGCAGCTCCTTCCAAATGGCAATTTTATTTATTATCTGGAATGGGTGTATACTGTGTTTCAACACAAAGTGGTTGATGTAGTAAAAGGTGGCTTACAAACATGTTTCAGTAAAGTTGTTTACAGTCTCAGCAGGGGTGGGTTTTCACATGTAGATCTACCATTGGACGAAGGGGCAGACTCCCTCACCTTACACCTGTTTGTCTGTACAGGTTCGGGGGTGTCTTGGAGAAACAAACAATCCCTTCCTAAAAGCCTATATCCCCCTCGCCCTCCAAGATTAAAATCATGAATAGTCCGGATCATGTCCAGCCAGGAGGACAGGGCTGCTTGTGCTGCAAAATTGTTTCTTCAGAAAGCAGACTCCATGGCAGTTGGAATCCTCACAGAAGTGTTATTGCCCGTCCTTGTGCATACGTGTACAAGAACTCATGCCTGTACATGTCTTCCCAACCAACATGGAAATATTGGGAACTTTTGGAGAGTCAGTGTGCCAGACCAACTTGGGTAAATTGGTTCAAGAATACTGACTAAGCAGAAACTTGTCTCTTTGCTGCTACCTTTTGGCGTTTGGGATGGTGGAGTTCCAGCTATGTTAACATTTTGGATTTCTTAGTCAAGTTCAACAAGCTGTCACTTCTAACCCTGCTGACATTGGAAAATAGTTTCTTTGTGAACTAGCAAATCCAGGTGGATGGCTCTGTCTGCACTTTTAAATCTACATGCCTGTTCCCCTGTCATCTTTTGCTTGTTTTAGAGCTGTGTGCAAATAGTCTCCCAAAAACTCTGAAGCCCATTTCTGGGGAGAGAACTCGGGGAACGTTTCACCTAATTTCTTCAGGACCAACAGAAATTCTCCTGCAGTCTCTGAGGGACTGCATACTCATTGCTCTCAGCTGCCATGGCCTAGAGAGCAATCAGAAAGTTCCATCATACCTAATTTTTCCCCCTGGTTTGCTTCCACATTTTTTTTTACCTCTGATGCTGAATAGCTGCTCTTTTGCTCCTTCTCCACCCCACTTCACCCCTCCCCTTCTCTTTCTTCCAGTCAGGTCCTGTCAGATGAGCACTTCAACCAGACAGCCTTTCTGCCAGGCAAAAATGGAACAAACCCTTTAGCCTGGCTCTTTGGGGGCATCGAGGGAGTACAATCCGGTCTCTGCAGAAATTCAGGCATTGTATGATTTTAAAAAAGGCTTTGGAGCCTGGGATGCAAGGTTTGGGTTTTCTATTGAGGCTTGGAGCCAGCTGCTGGGAGAGATGGCTTTTCCCTGCCAGGACCTGATGCAATCCATTCAAGCCAACAGCAAGACTCCCATCACAGCACACACAGACAATTCCTTTAAAACTACATGGAGGCTTAAAGGCGCATTAAATGCGTTTAGGGAAAATAATCCAGACTTTTAGCATTCTAGGAAAAGATGGAAAAGGCTGGGGAAGAGGCGGGGTGCCAGCAGGACAGGTACAGTGTCATGTGAGTACCATGCTGCAAATCTGCACACCAGGCATGGCGAGAGTGCACTAAATTGCTGGTGTGATGGAGCTCTAAGAAGCCTGAATACAATGGGGCCCACCCACTCAATTGTCTTAGGCTGCAGCAGATGCTGGCGAATGGGAGTGAGGAGCAGCAGTGGGGTTTTGGGAGAGAGAGAGAGCTCTGTGTGCCCCATGGCCTGCCCTGCACCCTGTAAACTAGCTTGTTGCCCTCAGGTGCAGTAGAGGAATGAAAGAATGAATGGGATCAGTACAAGTTTATGATATATCCTGAGTGCTTGGAGAGGGCCTTGTGTATTTCCCACCTCAATTTAAGAAGCTACCCTGTCTAGCCGTTTTAGAAACTTTACTTCATAGTATATTTGTCACTTTCTCGAAGGTTAAAGCTGTGATAAACCCCGAACATTTCACTAGCTGATCACGGACTGCATGCTCTAGCCACACCTGAACCTTTTAGCCAATAATCCCACAAATCCTAATTCAAAGCCAATAACAGTATACAACCTCTTGTCCTCTTTTATGAATCCAGGTTAAAATCAACCTTAGCCCTTAGGGCACACCCTTCAAATAAATTTGAATAGGAAAACATGAGCAGTGGAATCTGGGTTGGTGGTTGTGTAATTGGGGTGTTTCCCACTGGAGTGGCACAACAGAGGGGGGTGGGGGAATTGGGAGACTCCTCGCTCTCAAGGATGTGTTGCTTGCCATTCTTCATGTCATGCGCAGGGCCCACTGTGGGCCTGCAACACTCCTATAACCCCATCCCATAAGGAGGGTTATCTAGATGTACCAAGCATTGAGCTTTCCATGCTCAGAAATGTGATGATATCCCTGAAAAAGTAGCTCTGCCTTTGAAGAGAGATTCCAGGACCATGCACAACAAATAACAGACTGCATGTGTAATGCACAAATACCACCTCCAACCCCTAAAGAAAACAGTTTTGTGAAAAGGCCCCAGAAGCCAGTGTGCTGCCTTTATGCCTATCTGATTGATGCAGTTGTAGAGAAATGAGGTAAATAATGTTCTTTTGTCCACCCCTGACCGATTTGTCTTCTGAAAAAGGAACGTTATTTTAGTTATAATTTGGCATGTTTGTGGTGCCATCTGGTGGGCAAGTGTGATACGGTTGCTCCGCTTAAATATCTTCCTTGCTACCTATTATAGCAAGGGCTATTACTACTGCAGTTTATAACCCTTCAAGACGATCAACTAATGTGTGCCCCAACTACATTTTGTGTATTGCAAAATACTCACACATGTTCCTGTTCCTGTTACATCCACTCCCCACATTATTCCAAAGGCAGTAGGAAGGGGCAGTTTTGCTGCCGGGAGTCAGGAGGGGAGGGAAGAGATCCTTAGAGGTACAGCCATGTTGCTTCTCTCTCTCTCTCTCTCTCTCTCTCTCTCTCTCTGGCAAAACAACCCCTTGAAAAACAAACCAAGAAGGGCTGTCTGGAGACCAACTACGGTGAACTGCTCCCACTGGCCTGTTAAAAACAGATGTTGTTGGGTATTGCTACATAATGTGTAGGATCTGCAATATTACAATTAATGGATGATACGTTCCTGACTATATGGACAAGGGGCTGACCCCTTGTGATCCCTCGTGGAAGAGGGAGAGGATGTCTGTCTAGATCCTGGAGGCAGTAAATGCCTCCCTAAGATAGGGAGCAGTTCCAGCTTCTTTAAAAGAAATCCTAATTCCACCATTCCTGAAGAGCCCTAGCCTGGACTAGGATGATGCTGGATGCTTCCAGAGAAGGCTTTCATGGCACCATCACCCTGCCTCACTCTTGGAATTTTACATGGTCATTGTCATCTTCCACTATTAGATCTCCCATGTGTTCCCACCAGTTCTATCTTTTCTCTTGTCATGGACAATCTGGAAAGAAAGAAAGAAAGAAAGAGATGAAATAACTGCACAATGCCTTCTTGACTGTTACCACTAGGAGCTCTCACCCATTAACACCTGTAGGCCAGTGACTAGCATTCACTTCATGGGCAAAGTGATGGGGAGAGTGGTGGTTGGGCAACCCCAGTCACTTAGGGATGAAGCTGATTTTCTAGATCCAATTCAGTTTGGCTCCAGGCATGGTTTTGGGACTGAAACTGTCTTGGTTACGCATTAGGATGACCTTTGTTGAGAGAAAGATGGGGATTCTCTTGGACCTTTCAGCAGTTTTGGGTACCATTGATCACAATATCCTTCCAGAAAGCTTGTTCAGGTTGGGTGTGGGAAGCACCATTGACAATAGTTATGCTCCTACTTGAATAGACATTTCCAGAAGGTGGTGCTGGGAGATGGTTCCTCATCCCCTTGGCAATCCTTCTTTAGGGTTCTGCAGGGTTCTGTTCTTTCTGCAACACTGTTTTACATCTACATGAAACGGCTGGGAGAGAACTTCCAGAGATTTGGTCTGAGGTGGCACCAGTATCCAGATGACACCCAGCATTATCCCCGATGGCTGTCCTATACCAGTGCTTGGGTGCAATAATGGACTGGATGAAGGTGAACAAAATGAAACTCAATCCGGACAAGGCAAAAGCATTGTTGATTGTTCATCCACCAGAGTGGATGCTTTCCAGCCTGTCCTAGATGAAGCCATGCTCCCACCACAGGGTCCGATTCACATCCTGGGAGTGCTCATTGATCCAGCATTGTCTTTAGAGGCTCAAGTGACCTCTGTGGCTCGGAGCATCTTTGATGAGTTTGGGCTGATACACCAGCTGCAACCTTACCTGGATGGAGTAGTTAACTTGGCTATACTTTTCTGTGCTCTGGAAATCTCCCAGTTGGACTATTGCAATGTGTTGTATGTGGGGCTTCACAGTCAAAATATTTGGAAATTGTAGTTGGCCCAGAAAAGGGCCATACAGTTAAAGCTTGTACAAGAGTGCACAGTCGGCCATTTTATGCCTGTGCTTTGTCGGTTGCAGTGGCCTCTAGTTCATATCTTTGAATACAGCTGAGGTGTCGTTGGAGAACAGGACTTCTTAGTTGTGGCACCCTGTTTAAGGATTTCTTTTTCCCAGACGTGCTGGCCTGGTGACTGCATTAATGGCTTTTAAGTGCCAAGTGGTTTTTTTTAAAAAATATTTTCCAGGGCCTTTTAACTTAATGAGTTTTTTTATGCTGTGGGTCTCCCCCTCCCCATTATAACTCAACCACAACATTCCAAGACAGATGCAGGAATTACTGGATAAAGTTTATGATTTTTATGTAAAAGCCTGACTTTCCTATTGGAACAGAAGAGTGACTGGAGAAATGACTGATATAACTGAGGCTAGAATGGAATGGTGGGGTGTGTGTGAGTGAGTGACAGTTGGGGAAAGTCAGGTAGAAGGAGAACAAAGACAGTCAGTGAGAGGTCAGGAAAGTGGGGGCTGAGTTGGGACTGAGAGAGAGTGACCTGGCTTGCTCACCCTATTTAAAATCAGCCACTCTACATACTAGTACTACACCTCCCAGCATGCCTTTGGCAGCCCACAGGTGCCCACATCCTCTGAGACATCCCCTTGTGGCCCATGCTGCTCCTTGATAGAGCGTGACGGAGTAGCATCACCAAGGAGGGGATGTAAGCAGCTGTCAGTGGACATGCCCAGCTCCAGCCAATCCTGCTGGGATTGCCTCAGCCTGCACTTCTCACCCACCAAGAGCTCCATCTGGAGCCTGTACTGAAGGGCCGGGGCTGGGCCGGGCACTTCCCCCCTTTGTTGGGTCTGTTTCTGGGCATGTGCAGAGTGCCTCCCCTTCCTCCCTCCCCCTTAAAGGAAAAAGTTGTGCGCTTGCTTCCCCCAGATTCTGAGAAAACAGTGATATCAGGACGGAGTGCCTTTGAGCATGTTTGGACCCTCAAAGTCATGCTGTTGTATCTAGTCACAATTTTAAAACCATGCAGAGGGTGGGAGGAGGCACCGCAAATGGACGCAGCCCATTTATGTGTGTTGTTTCCTTTTATGTGGAATTCGGTTGACTGTTCGAGACCAACCTTAGGAGTCAGGTTGTGAAAGACACACAGCAGCCACCCGCCTGTACACTCACAATGGCCACCAAAGGCCAGTAAGTCTGGCCTCCTGCCCAAGGCATGCTGGGAGTTGTGAGCATAAGCCTTGGTTTTTATTTAATTCTTTAAAAATACTTAAACCCCCAAAATTCATGTCTTTAGATTTTTCTGGTACATTGTACAGCCAGACCTATCACTGTGTCACCGTGTCAAGTTTCTAACTCATCTGGAAGTGGGTAAACATTTCTGGACATATGTGAGGCACACATACTTTCTGCTTTATAGGTAGAGATACCTTTTAATTACACATCAAATTTGGTGTGTTTTGCACATTTGTATTGATTTTATGTTCAAACTGCATTGGGAGATTTGAAAATTTGCATGTAAATAAGCATGTATTGCACAATGGGTTTTATTTTCTCATGTTCTTATTTATTTGTTTATTTAAGCTTGGATGCAATTGCAGCCATATTTAACATTGTTCCTCTCCTTTTCTTGCTTTACAGGCCACTTCATTAAAAGGATTACATCAACATGACAGTATCCATTTTACACCCTACAGAATTAAACTTGTTTTGACAATATGAGAGGACTAAACCTCCAAGTGGGTTGCTGATCATATATGCCAAGAGCTTCTCTACATGACCAGCCACTCATGGATAGGTTGACCATATGAAAAGGAGGACAGGGCTCCTGTATCTGTAACAGTTGCATAGAAAAGGGAATTTCAGCAGGTGTCCTTTGTATGCATGCAGCACCTGGTGAAATTCCCTCTTCCTCACAACAGTTAAAGCTGCAGGGGCCCTGCTCTCTTTTGTCTCTGGTCAAGAGGGCAGGGCTCCTGTTGCTTTAACTGTTGAGATGAAGAGGAAATTTCACCAGGTGCTGCATGCATACAAATAACACCTGCTGAAATTCCCTTTTCTATACAACTGTTAAAGAGACAGGAGCCCTGTCCTCCTTTTCATATGGTCACCCTAGTCATGGAAGTTTGCGAGACCTTTACATGACTCTGCCAATCTCCAGGATGTCTGTCATGCCTTTGCCCGATAATCTTGCTTTAACAAAGAGCAGAGATAATGCACTATTTAAAAATATTTTGGGACTCAGGAATGGAAACTGAAAAATGGAGAATGTAGAAATAATACAAAATTTGAAGACTTAATTGAGTTAAAAGAAAGGAAAGAAGAAAATAAAACTAAGAAAGGATTGACAAGTGTGATATATAAATTATTGATAGAGGAAGAATTTCAAGACTCTCTTAAAGTAATAAAAATGGTATGGGAAGAGGATGTAAAGGGAGAAATTAAGGAATATAATTGGGAGAGGTTGTGGAATGCAAGAATGTTAAAATTGTTATCGATCAGAATTAAGGAGAATTTTTATAAAATATTGTGGAGATGGTATCTAACACCGGTTAGATTTCACCAGATTGATAAAAAAATGTCTAAAAACTGTTGGAGGGGATGCCAGGAGGTTGGAACCTATTTCCATATGTGGTGGAACTGTGAGTATGTACAAAAATTTTGGGAAAGGGTATTTAAAGAAATAAGTGAAATAATTGGAAGTAAAGTGGAATTAAAACCGAAGCTTGCTCTACTAGCAATATGGGATAGAGGGGAAGATGATAAAAATAAGAGAGAATTGATAAACAACCTCCTGACACCTGTTAGATTAATGATTGCAAAAAATTGGAAAGGACAAGGAAGCTATACAATAGAAGAATGGTATAAAGAAATATGGAATATGGCTTTGAATGATATGCTGACTTGTAAAATGAAGTTAAAGAAGGGTATGTCCAGTAAAAATGATTTTAGGGAAATATGGAGTCCCCTTTTGGAATATGTATTAAGATCGGGGAAGGGACAAAAACCTTCAAAAGAGTCGATAAAATTTTGGATAGAAGAATGATTAAGAAGTGGTCTCATGGGGTTGGGGTGCACGGGGGGAATAGTCGAGGATTATGTATGTATTTTATGTTGTTATTATGTTGAAATTAATAAAATTATTAATAAAAAAAATATTTTGGGATATCACATTGTTAGTGATAAGGAACTGTTTGAACAACAGTCATCATGCCCCCTATTGTTTATTCTGACTGAGGTAGATTTCCAGGCTCTCAGGCAGAGGTCTTTCCCCAACTTACCACCTGAGATTTTCCAGGTAGGAATTGGACGTAGAACCTTCCCAAGCAAAGCATGTTCTCTGTCAGTGAGACCACTGTTGAAGCACCTCCCCAATATGACTCTCCTCCCCCACCCCCAGTGACTTGTCACTGTATATCTCCTAGTGCATAAATGAACTGGCATTACTTAAAATATCTCTAGAAGTCAGAAGAGAAATATTAGAGATTTTCTAACCAAAAAAATTCCTTTTCACAGAAATTAGTTCTCTAGTTTTGTATTTCACCAATGGAAATGTATCTTCTTATGGCATAGCAGTTGCCCCTATAGAAGTACTTTCTGTGAGGTTCCTGACTGTGGGAAAACAGCTATGCTCACCTCTGTTGCATGCTTATGCCTGAAAGAGTTAGGCTGAAAGAGAGTGTTGGAAAATGAGTAGTTGATGATGTTCTAGATTAGGGGTGTTGAACCTCAAGGGCCGAACTCCATTTTGAAAAACCTCTTGGGGGCTGCATTCCAGTGGTGGGTGGAGCCAAAGGCAAAGGGGGTGGGGGCTGTTTTAGCTTAAAGCTGTTACTGCCAGTGACTAAACCTTAGGAGAGATATTTCAACTTGGCTTAGGAGGGGAAGGGGCAAGGCCATCTGATGAACCCCAGAAAGCCTGCTTGGGTCCCCAAGAGAGCTGGATTTTGCCCCCAGGCCTGAAGTTTTGCACCCCTGCTTCAAATTGATTTTACCTGTTTAAGGAATGCAATTACATTATTAAACAGCCGTAAAGCTAGAAGTGTGTGAAATCACAACAAACACACCTGCAGCTAGGATAGGTAATATTTGCTCCTGAATGTGTCTTCAGCACAATGTGGCCTTTGGAAACTCAAAATGCATTAAAGAATTGCAATGACCCACATTTGAACAGCCCTAAATCAAATCCTGGTAATACTGCATAAAATGGGCGAAATGGAAAAAGACTAACAAAAATGTTAGAATGTTAAATACCAAATGCTCTACATTATTGCTCCCAGAGTGATTAAAATACTGGCATTTTCCCAACCTGCTGCAATTTAATAGCTCATGTTTTTGTTTTGTTCTTTTATTTCTAGAGCATAATAAAAAATTATTTCATTGAAGAAACCTGAATGCTTGTTAACAAAAAATATCCAAATTAACTGTCAACATATGTTGCGTTCACTCATTCAAATCAGAGTACATCAACCATCTCTAATTGGCTTCCTGATTAATAAGTGGATGGGGGACCAAGAAAATTATGTTAAGGATAATTTGCAGTTTGCACAGGTTAGGAGGAGGTAAAATATTTTTCAACAGGATTCAAATAAATTTACAGAACATTTTGTTTTGTTTTGCAATGATGTGAAAATGTGAAGGACGTTGTGTTGTTAAAAGCTGGCTGGGCCAGTAGAGCAGGATGAATAAATACCCTTGGCCATATGAAAACTGCCAGTTAAATGAAAATCACAACATTGTTTGTTGCTATATAAGGGCTATTTTTGCTATTTAGAGAGGCTTAAGGCAATTTTCCATCTACTTTTCCATTTTATAATATCTGTTAAAATCCTGGTGCCTTATTAGTTTGTGTGGTCAAATCAGTTTTCAAATTTCAAGGCCATTGGTTCTTCTTGGGTAAAAGAAAATGTGATTAGATGGATTTGTTTAACTATAGGAAATTTATGAAGTTGAAAGCAAAGTAAAACTCAGGCTTGGTTATATGGACAAAGCACCACCAGACTGATATATTGGCATTCTGTGATGGGAAAAAGGTGGTGTTTTGTTTCAGCTATTAAAAACTGGCATTTCCAGAACACTTTCCGTTTTCATGTATTTTATAAAAAATAGTCTAGCTTTATGTTAAAGGTTGCCTCCATCTCTAGAGATCTGGAGCACAATCTGAGCTCTCCAGAATGAGCCCCACTGAAATGGATGGAGCTGTGCAAGCGCACAGCAGATAATGTCCTGGTGGATCGTGTCCCCTTTAAGCATCAAAATAAAACATCAACCCACTTGGGTTGCAAAAGTAGATTTAGATGGAATCTGATTCTGGAGCATTCAGATTTTTGATCCAACCCACCAAATGTGTACAAAGCAGATGTAATACCAGGACCAGGGAAATTGTAAAACTGCCATCTGCTTTTCCTGTGCATGTTTGTTTGTTCATTTTTTTTAATGTTGCCTTCTCCCATATGTACCTGTCTGAACCCTAAGCTCTCCTTCAGAGGCCCTGCTCTGCATGCCCCTATCGAATGAGGTGAGGTTGTGACTGCTAGGGAGAGGGCCTTTTTGATGGTGGTGACCAATTATGGAACAGCCTTTCCAGAGAGGCTCACTTGGCACTGTCTCTTACGTCTTTTCAGCATCAAGGGAAGACCTTTTTACTTACCTCAGCCTTTTAAATAACTTACTTCTCTTTTTTTAACCTGGTCCCCTTTGTTTAAAATTCTGTGGTTTTTAATCGTTTTAGATTTATACTGTATTTTAACGTTATATTTGATTGTGAATCATTCAGAGAACTTCTCTTATGGGGCAGCTATATATATATACAGTAATAAATACATACATAAATGACACAGCTGTACGTGAAAAAACATATCTTCCACAGTAAGACAGTCTCAAAGATGCTGTAGGACTTTGTGCTCCGGAGCATACATTTCTGCTGCCCTCCCTTCTGCAGATGACTTGTGTATGAAGCAGGATAGGTTCTCCATGCCAATGCTTGATTGTACAGGTGCCAAATTCCCAGGAGTCTTCCTCCTCAAAATAGGGAAGGCAGGAGGAGAGTGTATGAATCAGGCACTAGGTTTTGATGTGGAGCACCCATAGGTCACATCAGTGGTGGGGAACGTGTGCCCCTCCAAAAGTTGTTGGACTGCAATTCTCATTAGCCTAGCCAGCATAGCCTATGGAGAGGGTTGATGGGAGTTGCAGTTGATCACATGTTCCCCACCCTTGGTATACATGAAGTCATCTGCATGAATGAGGACACCATTCACACAGGACTGCCAGTGGCGTCTGAACGGGGCATTTGTAATTCCAAAACGGATTATCCACATAATATGCCACATATTATCCCTCTCTAATCACATCTAGTCTGAGCAGCTGAAGAAGGCTTCCTGGCCTCCTCCCTTAGTGCCACTTCACACATCACACTGCAGCAAAATTGGTTTTGCAACTGGCTGAACAATCAACAAGGACCAGCAGCAAAGCTGGTCTTTGAAGTAATAATAATAATAATAATAATAATAATAATAACGATTTATTTCTTACCCGCCTCTCCGTCTAGATCGAGGCGGTGAACAACAACATGATAAAATACATAAAACTAATTAAAACATGACAAATATTATTAAAACTGCATTAAAACATCCTAAAACATCCTAAAAACATTCTAAAAATTACACTGGATATGCCTGCCGGAAGAGAACAGTCTTTATAGCTTTCTTAAATTCTAAAAGACTGTTAAGTTGACGAGTCTCCTCCGGCAGGTCATTCCACAGTCTGGGAGCGGCAGAAGAGAAGGTCCTCTGGGTAACAGTTGTCAGCCTAGTCTTGGCCGACCGCAGTAAGTTCTTCCCAGAGGACCTGAGCGTGCGGGGCGGATTGTACGGGAGAAGGCGATCCCACAGGTAACCTGGACCCAAACCATGTAGGGCTTTAAAGGTAATGACCAACACTTTATATTTCGCCCGGAAACTAATTGGCAGCCAGTGGAGCGATTTTAAAGCTGGCGTAATATGGTCACTCCTAGATGTACCGGTGACCAACCTGGCTGCCATATTTTGAACTAGTTGAAGTTTCCGGACTAGGCACAAAGGTAGCCCTATGTACAGCGCATTGCAGAAGTCGAGCCTCGAAGTTACCAGCGCGTGCACTACCATCTTTAGGTCTTCCAACTCTAGGAAGGGGCGCAGCTGGCGTATCAGCCGAAGCTGATTGTAGGCACTCCTGACCGTCGCATCTATCTGGGCTGTCATTTGGAGCGACGGATCCAGGAGCACCCCCAAGCTGCGAACACAGTCTTTCAGGGGGCGTGTAACCCCATCCAGAACCCCATCCAGAACCCCATCCAGAACCCATCCAGTATGATACATGTCTGTTCAATTATCTGTTCATCACATTCACATTCATCACATTCACATTAAACACCCTAAGAATACATCTAAATTGATATGATACAGGAAGAAGTCCTTTCAGTCTCATCTGGAAATACTAGCAGAATCCATGAGGTTTCAGCTAAATAGTCACCTGGAATTGTATCTCTAGTATTATTTATTTATTTATTTATTTACAATATATATTGCTCTAAAATAGATTCTAGAGCAGTTCACATAGGGGGGGGAAAGTAAAAAGAAAGATTAAAAATCAGAATTGTTCAATTTAAAACAAAGGACCAATAAAAACAGTGTCTGGTCAGGTTTTATTCTATGATTGCATAATGAGCTCCATCACACCAGCGATTTAGTGCACTTCCGCCATGCCTGGTGTTCAGATTTGCAGCACGGTACTCATATGACATCCTGCCTGTCCTGCTGACACCCTGCCTTTTCTCCAGCTTTTTCTGTTTTTTCCTAGAACGCTAAGCACATTTCCCCTAATGTGCCCTAAGCCTCCGTGTCGTTTTAAAGGAACTGGGGGCTTGAATGGATTGCATCAGGTCCTGGCAGGGAAAAGCAATCTCTCCCAGCAGCCGGCTCCAAGCCTCAATCTAAAACCCAAACTTTGCGTTCCAGGCTCAAAAGCGTTTTTTTTAAAAAAATCATACAATGCCCGGATCTCTGCAGTGACAGGATTGTACTCCCTCGATGCCCCCAAAGAGCCAGACTAAAGGGTCCTTCCATTTTTGCCCAGCAGAAAGGCAGATCTGGTTGAAGTACTCATCTGCCAGGACCTGACTGGAGGGAGAAAGGGAAGGGGAGGGGTGGAGTGGAGTGGAAGAGCAAATGAGCGAAAGAGCGAAAGCGCAGCTATTCAGGTGAAAGGGATCATAAGCTTGATGCGCTTCTGCCTCAGAGGTAAAAAAAAACCATGGAGGCAAACCAGGGGGGGAAATTAGTTGTGATGGAGGCCAATATTACGTATATAAAAAAAGTCCATGACATCCACTTATAAGGCCAGTTCTACACCAAGCAGGATATGACACTTTGAAAACAGTTTGAAAACTGTATGTAGAATGTGTCCTGGGCCCCAACAGTTGTCACTACTGTTATAAACCATTTTAAAGCAGTAGTGTAGATCCTGCCTCAGATGGATTACACACACTCCCTCACAATGTGTGTGATATTTCTTTGCTGCTTTCTGGATCCTTCTTATATATGATCAAACTCTGTTCTCATAAATTATGCAACTAGGATGAGGCATGTATCAGTTGGAAGATTTCACACAGTTCAAAGGCTAATTTGTACTAGTAATTCAAGAGTATATTTGGATTATAAAAAATTAAAAAAGGGATGGCAGGCAAGGGAACTGACAGATTGTTGGATTCATAAGGAGAAAGGAATGCTTTGAGTAGCTGATGAAATGGGACGTGCTTAACAAAATGTCACATTTCAACATCATAGGAGAATTCAACAGGATTTATGCAAAAATGGTTTGTCAATAATTTGCTCCATCTAAGTTTAAATCAAATAAAGTTATTGTGACCATATTTTGGAAATCAAATAGGAGGACAACAAAATCGGCCCCTAAGGGGGCATCCCCACCAACATGTCCACCCCCAGAGGGTGTGTCCAGCACCATGGGGGTGTGCCTACCTGAACATAGCCTTGTTCGCTCCAAATGACAGCCCAGATAGATGCAACAGTCAGGAGTGCCTACTATCAGCTTCAGCTGATACGCCAGCTGTGCCCCTTCCTAGAGTTGGAAGACCTAAAGACGGTAGTGCATGCGCTGGTAACTTCGAGGCTTGTGCTGTATAGAGGTCTATCTTTGTGCCTCATCCAGAAACTTCAACTAGTTCAAAATATGGCAGCCAGGTTAGTCACTGGTACACCTAGGGGTGACCATATTACACCAGTTTTAGAATCACTCCACTGGCTGCCAATTCGTTTCTGGGCGGAGTATAAAATGTTGGTTATTACCTTTAAAGCCCTACATGGTTTGGGTCCAGGTTACCTGCGGGATCGCCTTCTCCCGTATAATCCGCCCTGCACACTCAGGTCCTCTGGGAAGAACTTACTTCAATCAGCCAGAACTACATTGACGAGTGTTACCCAGAGGATCTTCTCTTCTGTCGCTCCCAGACTGTGGAATGGCCTGCCAGGAGGGATTCGACAACTTAGCAGTCTTCTTGAATTTAAGAGAGCCGTGAAGACTGATCTCTTCCGGCAGGCTTACCTAGTTGAACTTTAAGATGTTTTTAATAATGTATTAGTTTTATTTCTTTTTAATGTTCTATCTATTTTATGGTCTTTGTATTTATAATTATTGTTGTTCCCTGCTCGATCCAGAGGGAGAGGTGGGTAATAAATAAATAAATAAATATATTATTATTATTATTATTATTATTATTATTATTGGTCACATATCTGATTTTATAGTGCACAATTAAGACAAATCTGTTCTACATAACATATTTATCTATTTATTTATCCCTCCTGCCCCCGGGAGTCCCTGTGCATCATTTGGACTCACAGGGACCACCCAGGGGCAATCCCACATCCAAAGGCCCATGTTGAAATGGCCTAAGTGATGGCAGCCAAACCAAAGCTTCCAGCCTCAAACAATCTCCCTCCCAATGGTCCAGCTGGGTTGCACACTTGTACCCTGTGGCTGTGGGGAAGGGTGCCAGCTTATTGCTTGGTCACATCTGGTGACTCTTGCTTTAAAAATCACCTCCGCCACCAGCTGCTTCTGCCTGAACCAACACTGGACTCTGAGGCACTCTTAAAAGGTTCTGTGTGGCACGCCAGCCTCTCAGGGCTCAGCTACAGTCATCTCTGAGTTGTGTCTTCAGTCTAACTCTGTCTCTTAAGAGATATGCCAGCCAGCCAACGCTGCAAACCTATCTATTTTTCTCTGACACACACTTCAAGCATTCTGCATTGCATGGCAGCATGGCAGAAAGAGCCTAGCTCACAAGCGAACAAAGTGAAATGGAAGGGAAGGGATAGCAAAGCAAAGCAATGATGTGCCAGGTTCCAACATCCACGGCAACAGGGCATCCGCAAAGATGAGAGCCTCTCTTTCAACTAGCACCTCACCGTTGGTCATGAGTTTTCCTCTAAGGGTGACCCTCCATCACCCATGAAGTGGAACTCTTAGAAAAAGGCCTCTGACCCATTCTGTTTTGCCCTGTAGGTTGCTTTGACTGACCTCTCCTTTCCCACATTTTGATCTGTGGATGCCTCATCTCTGCTGAGCTCCAGGTGCCCGACTGCCCACCAAATCTGCAACAGGAAAGGTGTCATGATTGCCCAGCACTTCTTAGCTAAAAACCTGAGATCCCCTTGATGTCAAGGGCTGAAACTGCTCAAGGTACAAGACCCCAAAGAGGAGGTTTGACAACCTGAGTTTGAAGGGTATGGCTCCAGTGTTGTTGTTTTAATTAATTTTAAATCTTCGAACTTTTAAAAAAATCTAAAAATCAATGGATGAACAGATCTGCTTGAAATGTGGCATGGCTAAAGTCCTACCTAAGAGCTATCATGTTGCCAAGTTTCATCTCTTCATCTTTAAAAGTGACAGCATTTGTGTTAATTCCCATTTGTGTAAGCATTTGTGTTAATTCCCATTACTATAAAGTAGAGCTGCCCTTTGGGTGGGGGGAGGATGGGAAAAATCCGGATGGTTCTCCAAATTTCATAATGCCCCCCCTTCCCAGATTTGTTACCAAAAATCCTGACATGTCCTGTTTTTTCCTGACATATGGTCACCCGAATTCCTGGGTGGGAAGTGTGGGAAGCTACAGGCTCAAGGAGAAGTCTGTACAACGAAAGACAGGGCACTCACACACACACTCCTCAGTCAGACTCCTCGGTCAAGAACCCTGGAGAATTTCTCCAAAATGTCTTCTCCTTTGATTTTCTTTTCGAAAGCTATTTCTTTTCTGTCAAATTGAATGAGAATGGTTGAAATTTTCATTCAACAAAAAAATTGCGGTTTTTTGGCCAGAAGGAAAAGCAAGTAAAATTAAGGAAGAAGTTAGATGATATGTGGGAGACCTTCTGAACTATCAAAACTGAAAAGCAACATTGGAGACTGAAACTAGGAGGGGAAGAGTAACTAGGGAGAGGCTGCTGAACTATTTCTCCTCCTGCTACTTTTTTGCTTTACTACCTACAAGGAAAACATATGGAATCCCCATATCTTTGGTCCTATAGGAAGAAAAGCCAACTAGCAAGGGTGATTTTGAGCATACAACTAGTGGGAAGGAGAAAGATTAACCCTCTCCCACACACACTATTCTTTGAATGAACATTGCAACTTCCCACAGCTGAGGGTACCTCTAGATGGGCGCTTTCCCCCGCAGTGGCTTCGGAGTGGCAGCAGGTGGTCTACATGATGCTGCCGCCACTCCAAAGCCATCTGGGGCAAAACCCCAAAGCTCCGCTCTAAAAAGGACATTTTTAGCTTGGAGTGAGGCAACAACGGCATTTGCCATCTGTCGCTCTTGCTCTGCTTCTGGGAGGTGTCCCACAGTCTATGGCGACTACTGATTAGTCGCCATGGGCTGGGCAGGAAAGGGGGTGGACCAGTGAGCCATAAGCTCGCTGCACCACCTCCACGCCTCCACAGACCTCCCCCCCCCTTGTTCCCCTATTTTAATTTTTTTTTTAAAGAAACTTACCTTGGAAGAGGGGGGGCGGATGCTCCCAGGCGCCCATAAAACTGCCGCACGTGCTCTGTTGGGGGGTGGCGGCGGCGGCAGCAACAGCAGGAAAGCCCGCAGTGGCGCGCTTTCTGTAGTAGATGGGCAGAAGAAGCGCCAATGAGGGGGGCCTTGCCTGCTGCTGCTGCCACTGTGCTGCTGCCCTGACGCCGTGAAGATGAGGGCTGGATTTCAGTTTAAAAATACATGTAAATACATGTACACTTCCTACATTTTCTCTATTTTTGTTCTTAAGATGGGAAGGTCTCTCAAACACTGAGGATATGGGAAACAATCAAGGATGCTTTACCTCTGATAGAGGAAGTCACAGTGAGGTCTAAATGTTCTCCTGTAGCATTTATTATCAATTCACAGAGACTTTATCTGGTCTTTTGGAAGTACATCATGAGCTACCAAGTGAGCTTTTGGATCACACCGTCATTTTCACAAAGGGTGTGCAAGGAAATAATCATGTCAATAGTCATTTGCACCCTTCTGCAAATACTGTTGCAAAATGCTTTCTTCTCTCAAATGGGACATGAGAGTGGTTTGACTCCCCTGAACTACATTTCTTGTCCTCTTGCTTAACAATTTTGGCTATAGAACTAAGTTGGGAACTGAACTCTGTCCTCTGACACCTTCTCTCAATTCTGGCAGGCTTTAGCAAATGCAAACTTGAGAAGTGATGATTCTGTGATTTAAGTTGTTGTTGATATACCCGGGGAACTAGCAACTAGTAAATATCTTTACACTCAAACTGGTGCTTTTTTGAAATTTTCTTTGATCCTAGTAACAATTAGTAGCTAGCTAGAATTTTGATATAGAAAAATTATTTCTGTAGCCAATTGGCAAACAGCAATGGTTTGTTTCTAGCTGTACAGCTGCAAGCTGGGTGGCAAAAGAACATTTTGGAAGGGAACATATCAAAGTGACATTTTGGAAGGGAACATATCAAAGAGTGGCATCTTATTACTTAGTCAAAAGTCCTTTATTTATATGGCCAAGGGCGAGCCAGATTAATTAACTGGCATCTTTAAAAGAGCTATTAATGTGTCCCTTTTCTGGAATTTTGGCTTCACTTTTCTTCCTTCATCTGCCATTTTTGTCTTTTTTGGGTTGATCTCCCTCTTGTACTCTCTATTTTTGCTCTTCCCAACTCATTGTGATACTGCTGTTTGTGTGGCCATAGAGAAAAGGGCTGAAGATGCCGGCCACCGATAGGCTGTGTGTGTGTTTTGTCAAATTCAGCATATTCCCTCTCTCTTTAGCTCAAGCTGTCTAGATGCATATTTGAGCTGCTGACGTCCCTCTCTGTAGTCCCACATGCCTTCTTCGAGATGCTGACAAATGCAAATGCCTTTTCATCTATGTCTGATGGGCTTCAGGACTGAAACCATTGTTGTTGTTGTTGTTGTTGTTGCTGCTGCTGCTGCTGCTGCTGCTTGGTCCCAATACACTATTTGGCTACCCCAGCAACCAGCAGTGCCCTATCATGGCTCCATGGGAATTGTAGGAAGGAGGAGTGTACTACATCTCCCCAACAAGCCTTTCCTTCCCATGATGCATGAGAACTTTCCAGTCTCCTCCTCTGGCGTCAGGCTGGGAAATGAAACAGAGTGTGTACTAGGCCCAAACCTCATTTCAAACTCTGCCTCCCCCTCGCTCCCTCGCTCCCTCCCTCCCCCTGACATCCCCTTTCAGCCCTGACATCCCCTTTCAGCCTGTTTTGAGTGAGGGGTGAACTGGAGGCAAGAAGTAGTGCCCGGAGACTTTGGATGCATGTTTGACATGACAAAGTGCATAGACTTTTTGCATTCGCCTGCAGGCGTCAGGCGTATACAGCAAATGAAGCTTGGGTGTCATTTTAGAACTGGCCCACAGGTTTTCCAGTTCTTAAACAAAGCCCTGAATTTGTCTCACCAGGAGTCCCTCTGAAATGTCCAGGAGGACAAACGTTCCAGCTGAGCAATTGGATGTGGAAGAATAGGGGATTGTCTTGTCAGCAGGTTTAGAGTCCAGTAGTTCTATTCTAATGGTGTCTATGTAAAAAGTGACAGGTATAAAAAGCTCTACTAGCAATTTCTGGTCTGCAGACAACATCTGCTTGGTTCTTGAAAAAAGAAAGCAATCCACAGCTATATTTTAGTTTTTTTCCTGGTGGATGAAAAGAAATGCTTATGATTGCCAATTCTCTCTAAAAAGGACAGAAGTTATGCACACACACATACTCAGTGTATATATTGCTATATATATGAATGACTAAGCATTTCAACATTGAATAAAGCATTTCAGCTTCCCTCTTCCTCAGTAATATGGTTGAAATTTCAAACGATTGTGGGAGCCCAGGTAATAGTTATAAGGACACCCAGACTAGTATAGAAGAATTCTAATTATTGTGGCATTTGAAAGAAAGTTTAGTTTTGGTTTTGTTGGTTTAAAAGAATGTATAAATTTAATGCTATTTTTCATATTTCAATGGGATATTAGGGTATTTGTAGATCTAGACCTCCATCACACCTAATTTCCCTCCCCCAGTTTGCCTCCCCTTTTTTTTACCTCTGATGCAGAAGCGTGTCAAGCTTATGATCCCTTTCACCTGAATAGCTGCTCTTTCGCTCATTTGTTCTTCCACTCCACTCCGCTCCACTCCACTCCACTCCACCCCTCCCCTTCTCTTTCTCCCTCCAGTCAGGTCCTGGCAGATGAGTACTTCAACCAGACCACCTTTCTGCCGGGCAAAAATGGAACGACCCTTTAGTCTGGGTCTTTGGGGGCATCGAGGGAGTACAATCCTGTCTCTGCAGAGATTCGGGCGTTGTATGATTTTAAAAAATGCTTTCGAGCCCGGGATGCAAGGTTTGGATTAGGGATGTGCACTGGATCGGACCCGATCCACGATCCGAGTCCGGTCCAGTGGGAAATTGGATAAATTATCCGATTTCCGATCCCACAGCTGGATCGGCCGATCCAATCCGAACCGGTCCGAAAAGGCTCCGAACCGGTTCGGCGGATCAGTGGATCGGCGGGCGCCCACTGGCGGGGAGGAGGGGGGCGCTTACCTTCTCGGCCCGTCCGCTCCCGTCCGGCACTAGCAGCTACTACCAGCGGGCTCCGCGGCCTGCTCTAGGGTGGCGCGCCGGGTGATGTCATCACCCGGCGCGCTACTCTAGAGCAGGCCGCGGAGCCTGCTGGTGGTAGCCGCCGGCCCCGGACGGGAGCGGACGGGCCGAGAAGGTAAGCAGGGGGTGCATGGAGGGGAGGAGGGGGCGCGCGGAGGGGGGAGGGGGGCCCTTACCTTCCCGTCCCGGCGGCTCCCGTCCCGGCGCCGGCGCCTACTACTACCAGCAGGCTCCGCGGCCTGCTCTAGGGTGGCGCGCCGGGTGATGTCATCACCCGGCGCGCTACTCGAGAGTAGGCCGCGGAGCCCGCTGGTAGTAGCCGCCGGCGCCGGACGGGAGCGGACGGGCCGAGAAGGTAAGCAGTGGCGGGGAAGGGGGCTTACCCCCCCCGGAGCCGTCCGCTTCTATCCGCGGGCGCCAGCGGATGGAAGCGGGCGGCCCCAGGGGGGGTAGGGAGCGCGGGGGAGGGGGCTTACCTGCCGGGGCCGTCCACAGCGGACGGCCCCGGGGGGGGGAGGGAGTTAGGCCCCCCCTCAGCCACCCACCGCCAATGGTGGTGCAATGCAAGTCTATGGGGAAAAAAATGGCGGCCGATCCAAAAATTTACGATTTTTGGGTCGGGATCGGACTCGATCCGGTCTGGGGGGCCTCCGATTTTGTCCGAACCGGTCTGGGACAAAATTGGAGGTCCCGATCCGGGTCCCGATCCGATCCGGGGGGTCCGTGCACACCCCTAGTTTGGATTTTAGATTGAGGCTTGGAGCCGGCTGCCGGGAGAGATCGCTTTTCCCTGCCAGGACCTGATGCAATCCATTCAAGCTCCCAGGGCGCATTAAAAGCGCTTAGGGAAAATAATCCAGACTTTTAGCATTCTAGGAAAAAAACAGAAAAAGTTGGGGAAGAGGCAGGGTTTCAGCAGGACAGGCAGGACGTCATGTGAGTACCGTGCTGCAAATCCGCACACCAGGCATGGTGAGAGTGCACTCAATCGCTGGTATGATGGAGCTCATTATGCAATCATAGTAGAAAAGCTGACCAGCCACTGTTTTTATTGGTCCTTTGTTTTAAATTGAACAATTTTGATTTTTAATCTTTCGTTTTACTCCCCCCCATGTGAACTGCTCTAGAATCTATTTTAGAGCAGTATATAAGGCCTTCATCACACGTACCATTCCCCCCCCCCCAATTGCTTCTGTGGATTCCCCCTCCATTTCCTATGAAGGTGTAGCCTTTTGAATTACACTTGCTCTGATACCTCAGCTCAGCCTGTTGAACTTGTCTGAACTTGCTTGAAACAGACTTTGTCCATTCAGGGTTAAATCGAAACAGAAACTAAAAATGGAGCACTCGGGGTGCGAGAACAGCGCGAAGGGGACAACATCATGCGAGTCCCTTGCTGAAGATCTGGATCACAGTCGCGGTGAGTGTGCTTAAAACTGTTCGTGTGATAATGGCTCTAGACATTGAGTGTCATCACACGGGGTGGGGGGGATCCTGTTTCCTCACCATTTCATCATTCTTCCCGGAGGGGAAAGAGGAAGTAAACAAAGGCCCCACATGGCCCATTCAGAGGCTGTTTTTATTGTGCTGCTTTTCTTGCACACAGCAGGAGATCACGGCACATGAGGTGGGATTAAAAGGGGTCTATTTTGCTATGGAAAAACGAGTGGAAGGAGCGGGAGGCGCGCAGGAGGCAGATGATGGAGGTGTCTAAAGGATGCATGCACATCCGTAAGTGGGCAGTAGCGAGCCTGCGATAAAATGCTCCTCTGATGAACCTCATTCTCTCTCTCTTTCTAATATACACAGATTTCATGGCTGCTTTATTTCCAAATTGGAGAGGTTGGGGCCATCAGGATTAAAATGATTTAAAATAGGGTCATCCAAGCTCATTTTTCAGGATTGCTGACAAGTGGTGTATGTAAGCGTGCTGTTGTTTTTTTCCAGTGTATGGAGTATGGCATCCAGGGCACTTGCATTTTACAGTGTATATATTAACTTGTCAGTCTTGTGGATGATGTTCTGATTAATGAAATAGGTCTTACCAGTTGTTCTGCTTTTAAAGGCAACCCTTTGTCTTAAGGCAAATGCAGGTGAGGCAGCGAACTTAGATAGGTGGTCATTGTATCACCTAATAATGATATAGAGAATAATGAGAATAGATTCTCCGTGATGTGATCCAGGACCATATATAGGTGGTTTCATGTTAGCTTTCACCAGTAACATATATGTGGAGATGAAGGTTGGTGGAAGGCAATGAAAGAAGAGAAGCGTAAATATGAGCCTATTTATCTATAGTCTCACGATTTCTTGGGGGCAAATAACTTTTGGCCACATGGACTTGGTAATACAGTGGCTTTCATTTACCCCAGTTACCCAAGATTCCAAGTCCTACTTTAAGCAGAACCAGACTGCTTCCCTTGCTTTTGGTATGGGGGTGCATTTGACCCTGGAGGATACTGATGCAGCAAACCTTTGCCAAATCTGTCCTCCCCCATGTAATATTCTGCAGATGACAAAGACACCTCCAGTCCTCCATGCAGGAACTCCCTAGGGCTGTTGCCTTTCCAGGTCTAGGTCACATGTGTAAGCAGGTTTGAAGTATAACATGGCCAAGAAGCTGAGTAAGCCTGGGAGGGGGGGGGTCAGTAAAAACTATTGCAGTAGCTCATCTAAAGTGTGAGGTGTGCATCCTTTCTTAGGTGGAATGAATATTTTCTGGTATTATTAGCTAAAGGAACAATACTTCTTAGAGCTCTGGCTGTATCTACTAATAACCATTCTGAAAAAAACTACATCAAAGAGTGTGGATGCTAATTATGTGGACAGGAATCATTGCTATTTAACAAGGTATTGGTGGCTCCAGGAATATCTTAATGAGTTGTATTCTGAGATGATGATGATTTAGCAGAACAGAGTTTTAAACAATGTAATTGAAAAGGTGAGTTGTGGTGTGTGTGTGTGTGTGTGTGTGTGTCTTTTGTCATTCGAAGATTTTAGGAATACCTTTTATAATACTGCAAGATGCTTGTCTGCTTGCATGTTGATTAAAGAATTCATTCCCTTGTAAAAACTGCACGAAAACTGTTCAGTTTGTTGTTGTTTGTGTTTTGCTATAGCACACAGCACCTCAAGTTAATCTAAAAGTGTTAAGGCTATAATTTTACTTAGTGTAGGTTGCTGAAGCCTACTAGTTAGGAAGAACAGAGAACTGGGAGCCATCCCCCTCTGTCTCCCTAAACAGGAAATGTCATTCCTTTAATAAGTACCAGGCAGCATATTGCTCTCTTTTCAAACTCCTACATCCAGACCTGTGTAAAATGGGGATGGAGAAGGGAGGGAGTTGGAATATTTGGCAATATGCAATAGAGGAGGACTTGGGAAATGACCAGGTCAGCAGCTGTGACTGGGGCAAGCAATTCCACTTCAGCATTTAAGAGCATTAATTTTAACTAATCTTTATGATAAAATACTGAGGATCTTGTCATTTCAACACTCCTATTATTTAGTTTTTGTATTTGTGAGGAACGTGAACATTTCTAGCTTCTTATAAAATTAAACAGTAAATCAGAATAAGAAGTTCAGCATACCAGGATTTTTATCCCGCATCCTTACCAGGGCATTCTGCTTCCGGAGTCTTTGCAGGATTAAGATCGGCTCCGTTACATGGGCGGACACATGGTTTGCAATTGAGGACTTCTGTTCTCAGAAGTTCTATATGCTTCTATATGTTCCATTTTACAGCCACTAGATGGCAGTGTGATTATAGCGCTATGTTGTCATTTCACACAGCATATAGATCGAAATAACAACCATTATCATGTTATGTCTGATCTTTTTGAAAGCAGGATAAAGGTTATAAACCTCAAGAGGGTCCCTGGAGGTTAATGACATCATGTAAAGGACCCGCAAACTGCTGTGAGCAATCAAAGTTGATCACCACAATATTAGCTCCATGTAGAGAAGCTCTTGAGAGGTAGCCACAAAAACAAGGAGGAGCGGGGAGAGATTGTTGCTTCAAAAGGACATTTTCTTTCTTTTTTTCTGCCATTACACTACCAAATTGCAGGAGTTCTGCCTGTGGGGGAAGACGGGTCCAAAAGGTGGAAAGTGGCCCTCCAGGGGCCCCAGACCCCCCAAAGTTGTCAAGCCTTGCTCTAGTGCATGACTTGCATTGAGAGATGAACACATGGAATTCAATCCTATTGGTTCTTCTGGACCTCTTAGCGGCATTCAATACATACACCATGTTATCCTTCTGGTTTATCTGGGGATGGTCATTGGAGGCACCGCCTTCCATTGGCTGCACACATTTTTGGAAGGTAGTGCTAGGGGACTTCTCCTTGGCCAGTGGCCTCTGCAGCTTTTCCTCTTGTCCCCTATTTCCCTAAGAAGTTATCCACGCTCTGATAACCTCTCGTCTGGATTACTGCAATGAGTTATATGTGGGGCTGCCTTTGAAAATGGTCTGGAAGCTTCAACTGGTACAAAACAGGGCAGCCAGATTGTTAACGGGGACTGGCCAACGAGACCATATTACGCCAGTCCTTTTCCAGCTTCACTGGCTGCCGGTCCAGGTCCAGGTCTGATTCAAAATGTATTAACATTCAAAACCCCAAACGGCTTGGGGCCAGGTTATCTGAAGGAATGCCTCCTCCCATATGTACCTGCCTGGAGCCTAAGATCATCCTCAGGGGTCCTTCTCCATGAGCCCCTGCCAAAGAAGTGAGGCAGGTGGGTACCAGGAGGAGGGCCTTCTCTGCTGCAGAACCCGGCTGTGGAATGAGCTCCTTAGAAAGGTTTGTGTTAGGGTGACCATATGTCAGCAAAAACAGGACATGTCAGGATTTTTGATAACAAATCCGGGAAGGGAGGAATTATGAAATCTGATGAAAAATCTGGATTTTCCCCATCCTCCCCCCACCTAAAGGGTAGATCTACTTTATTCTCAATGGGATGCATACAGCTCCATCATTTTTAAAGCTAAAGATATAAAACTTGGCACCATGATAGCTCTTAGATAGGGCTTTAGCCATGCCAACTTTGAAGCAGATCCGTTCATCCGTTGATATTTAGGAATTTTTTTGCATTTTGAGGTTGTTGTTTTTAAAGAACTGTCATTTCTAAAGATAAAGAGATGAAACTTGGCACTTTGATAGCTTTTAAGTAGAGTTTTAGCCATGCCAAGTTTGAAGCAGATCAATTCATCCATTGATTTTTAGGATGAATTGAGATTTTAAAATTAATATTTTTAAAAACAAATACTGGAGCCATACCCTTCAAACTCAGATTGTCAAACCTCCGCTTTGGGGTCTTGCACCTTGAGCAGTTTCAGCCCTTGGCATCAAGGGAATCTCAAGCTTTAAGCTAAGAAGTGCTGGGCAAGCAGTTGCATTCTGGACATAGTTGACAGAGGGTAAGAAAAAGCCACCTATAAGGCTTCTTATAGCCAGTCTCCTTCTTGTGGAACACAGGCACTGTTGGGCAAGCAGAGAGGAAAACAACGAGCCCTTCTCATTTGACCTTTGTATAGTCATTAAAGGTTCTAATGCAATTGATTGAAACCCATACAGACCAGCACATTTTGTACTGTTGGGACTATATTTACATTCATTACACAAAAAACCTACGGTTTACAAAAACAACGTTAAGGTGCTACAGTTTCCAACCAAGCACCAACAAGCAGGGAAATTGGGAGTTAAGGCTCCCAAGCCTTAACGCCACATCCTCCCTAAGGAGGCAGAAAGTGCAAGTGAAATTCTCATTCTCCCAAAACAGATAAACCACGAGGACAGGATGGAGAATATGATATGCAGAAGTGACTGTGGGGTTGTGGAAAACTGATCACGAACAACTTAGGGCCACCTACTTCTCTTTTTTTGTTTAGAGCAGCCCTTCCCCAACCTGGTGCCCTCCAAAGGTGTTGGACTACAACTCCCATCATTGCAAGTCAGTATGTCCCATGGTCAGGAATGCTGGGACTTGTCATCTCAAAAATCTAGATATGCAATTTGATATGCAGAGGTGACTGTGGGATTGTGGGAAATGATGATGAACAACTTACGACCAGCTACTTCTCATTTCTGAGAGCATCTCATGTTGAGAGTTGCAAGCCAACACATCTGACAGGCACCAGGTTGGCGAATGTTGTTCAAGAACAAGGGAAGGCAAAATGTAGATCTCCAGATGTTTTGGAATTCAACTTGTAAAAGCCCCTATCAGCATGGACAGTTATCAGGAATGCTGCGAGTTGATGTCCAAAACATCAGGATAGATCTATTTTCTGCCCACGTCTGCACTAAAGTATGATGTTTTCCAGCATTAAGATATGTGATCAATCAAGGAACTACAAAAGAGCTGCATCACTTTAAATAAACTGTCTAAACCAAATGAAACAACAATGAATGAATCTTGAATACCTAATCCAGATAGCCCTTCAGACATCAACATTAGTTTTCAACACATGGCATAGGATGTCTGTTTCTTGAATATCAGATAAAGGATTTCTCTTACATGTTCAGCAGTGTGAAATCAAAGGCAGAGCTACCACCTAATACTTTCATGCGTAAGTATTATTTTAAAATTAAGTATGAAATGATTTTTGTCTTCCCCATAACACATAACATGAGAGTTAAAGTGCAACACATCTGGACAGCACCAAGCTGGAGAAGGTTGACTCCTATACATGTCTTCTCAGAAGCCAGTGCCACGGAATTCACTAGGGCTTACTCCCAAGAGGTATAGGATTGCAAACTAATCTCATCTGAAAGGTGTTCAAGACAGCCAAACTAAACCTCTTCTGCTCCTCTGTCACTTTGATGAGATGATGTATTGTGGAGGGATTGTGGGGAGTGAACAGTATATTTTGTATAAATACATTTTAAGAAAAAAAATGGTTCTTTGAAAGGCAGGATATTGACCAAAAGTTGGAAGTGCCTGGCACATGCTCTGGTTCTAGATCTGTAATGAATAGTTCCCCTTTTGTTATCAAGCGTGCTGCTATATGCGAGATGTGTTTGAGAGAAAAGTATTGGGCAGACCCTGTATTTGGTAAGGATATGGAACAGCATTCCCCATTTTGTTGCCCTCCAGGTGTTTGAGATGACACGTCCCTGCATTCCTGACCATGGGACATACTGACTTTCATGGCTTTGTGTAACGGATGACTGGATATTATACAGTTGACAACCAAGCCAGTGTCAGCCAGGATGTTACACCATCTTGACATCCAATATAAAATCAAAGCTAGTGTTATGTGTTGAACTCACTTTAACATTAATAAATCAACCAAAATGCTTGCATCTCCCTCATTTTTAAAGATAAAGAGACAAAACCTGGCATCATGGTAGCTCTTAAGTAGGGATATAGCTATGCCAAGTATGAAGCAGATCCGTTCATGCCTTGATTTTTAGGAATTTTTTAAAGTTCAAACAGGAATCTCTTTGGGGTCCAGGACCTTGAGCGGTACAAGTTTAAAAAATGAAATTAAAGATAAAGAGATTAAACTTGGCACCATGGTAGCTCTGAAGTAGGGATTTAGCCATGCCAAATTGGAAGCAGATCCGATCATCCCTTGATTTTTAGGAATTTTTAAAATTTCAATTAAATTTTTTAAATTAACTAAAATGCTTACAATTGCATGGTAGCTCCTAAGTAAGGATTGAGCCATGCCAAGTTGGAAGCATATCTGTTTATGCCTTGAGTTTTAGGAATTGTTTAAACTTCAGACACAATACTCTTTGGGGTCTAGGGCCTTGAGCAGTACATTAAAAAAAAAAGAAATTAAAGATGAAGAGATGAAACTTGGCACCATGGTACCTCTTAAGTAAGGCTTTAGCCATGCCAAGTTGGAAGCCGATTGGTTCATGCCTTGAATTTTAGGAAATTTTTTGAAGTCAAACTTTTTTTAAAAATCCTAAAAATCAAGGCACGAACCGATCTGTTTCCAACTTGGCATAGCTCAATTCTAGGGTGACCACTAGGGTGTGGCGTAGTGGCCAAAGTGTTGGACTGGGAGCTGGGAGATCCGGGTTCTACTCCCCACTCGGCCATGGAAACCCATTGGGTGACTTTGGGCCAGTTGCAGACTCTCAGCCCAACCCACCTCACAGGGTTGCTGTTGTGAGGATAAAATGGAGAGGAGGAGGATTATGTATGCCGCCTTGGGTTTCTTGGAGGAAAAAAGGTGGGATATAAATGCAATAATAAATAAAAATAAAAAACTGTCTCTCTCTTCTGCCACATACACCAGTTATTGGGGAACATGGATGAAAGGGTGCAGTTGCACTGTGTCCTGCTTGTGGCTTCCTGGTTGATAGCTGGTTGGGCACTGAACCTGGTTTTTGTTCTATCCTCGGTGTCAGGGGGGATTTTATGCAATAGTCTATAATGACCTGGAATTACACACTTTCACCTTTAAGGCTAGCATGGCAGGGGGGGAATGACATGCTTTCTGGAGGTGTGTCATTCTCTCCCACTGCTCCAATCAAGGCCTTAAAAGGGGAAAATGTGTCATTCCCAGGCATTATAGAAAAGGGCCTGATTGGAGCGATGGGGTGGGGTGAGAATGACATGCTTTCCCCTCCTCTGCTCCAATTGGGGACTTTAAGGTGGCCCCAGATAGCCATTTTCCTGCCCCCCCCCCACTAGGTGTCCTGTTTTTTGGTTTCCCAACTATGGTCACCCTACTCAGTTCTTGCACAGGCTGCATTTCCATCCCTAGATATTTACTCAAAAGTAAGACCCATTGAATTTCCTTGGTTCTTGAAAAGTAACACACTTGCTTTTAGATTTGCCAGTTTCCGCATTCTGTGTGTGTTATGAATGCCTGCTCTGTCTGTCCCTATAGTTTCCTGCAAGGCCCAGCCAGGGGAAGCCAGTAACTTAAACTAGGCTGACCATCTGAAAAGGAGGACAGGGCTCATGTAACTTTAACAATTGTATAGAAAAGGGAATTTCAGCCAGGGCCATTTGTATGCAATTAGTTCCTGGTGAAATTCCGTCTTCATCACAACTGTTAAAGTTGCAAGGGCCCTGTCTTCTTTTGTATATGGTCACTCTAGTATAGTGCCTGCCTGTAGGATAGCTCCTCTGGTGTTCTTGATGAAACCCAGACTGGATTCACTGCCCCAATGGCATAGGAGCCACCAGCCTCCAAAGGCGTGCATTTATATATGGAGCGTTGTTGGTGAGGGTAAGAAGAGCCATAGCCCCCTGCCATATTCTGAGTAAACATAGATGGGATTGTGCCTGTAAAGCTGCAATGCTATGCATGCTTACCTGGAAGTAAAAGACCCATTGAACATAGAATGGGGACTGACTTCCTAGTGAGGAAGGACAAGTTTGAGGTGTTGGGGGAAGGGGTGGGTGTATGTATGAAATATGGGCACCCTGTCTGTATCTTCTAAAATAAGTAGTCATAATTTTGGGGAAGATAGTTGGGTTTTGTTGCCCAAGCACTGGCCTTAAAAAAATGTGAGTAAGGGGCACCCATGTTTTCAGGAACAGAAGGAAAGGGGAAAAGAAGTTTATTTCCTACTTGGAAGTGTAGAGGAATTTAAAACTTTTGCTTCCCATTAAATACTGTGGGCACAATACTGTTGAAATTAAGCATTTTTATGTCCTGTTGATTAGGCTGACCATATGAAAAGGACGACAGGGCTCATGTAACTTTAACAGTTGTAGAGAAAAGGGAATTTCAGCCAGTGTCATTTGTATGCAATTAGTCCCTGGTGAAATTCCCTCTTCATCACAACAGTATAAGGTACAGGCACTATACTAGAGTGACCATATACAAAAGAAGGCAGGGCCCCTGCAACTTTAACTGTTGTGATGAAGAGGGAATTTCACCAGGAACTAATTGCATACAAATGACACTGGCTGAAATTCCCTTTTCTCTACAACTGTTAAAATTACATGAGCCCTGTCCTCCTTTTCATATGGTCAGCCTACTTAAACCCAGGGGTGGAGAGTGGGATTCCCTCAAGTTCATCTGACAGCAGGTACTATAGAACATGGACCTTCCAGGAGTGTTGAGGCTGGATTTCTGGCAGATCCAGGCAGGCAACTTTATGGCCTGTTAGTTCCTCCATTTGGTAACCCGCAGAGCACCTACCTCATAAGGCAAATGGCCACATGAGAACTGTTATTATGGCCTGCTACTTTGTTTGTCTTTAGTAGTCTGTGGTCTAGATCTCTTCAGAAGGGGGAATAGTGTTATGTGGTTGGGGTCAATCTAAATTATCTCCAGGGGTCCCTTACTCAGTGCCTCTGATAGCAAAGAGATTGAGGATTTCCCCCAACTCTGTTACTCTTGAAGTTACTAGGCCTGTTGAAAATAGATTTTATAACATGAGCATGAAAACAGTGAATACCCCTTTTAAGTTGTTAAACCAATGAAAACATGCCACACAAGAAGTCTTAAGATATGAATGGTTTATAAAGAAAAGTAAATGCAAAAGAACATCAGATACAGAAGTGAAATCTGAAACATTACGATTATTATTAGTAGTAGTGGTAGTATCCTGCCTTTTGCCCAATGCTGGGCCTCAGGGCAGCCTTACAAAACTAAAATATATACAGCTAAAACCTATAAATAGGAATATACAAAAGTTAAAAATATAATTAAATACTTTTCAATATTAAAGCGTTTAAAACATTTAAAATTCATAACAATTTTAAAGTCAAAGGTATAGACAGAGGTCCAGATTATTTGTCAAAGGCCTGCTGGAACAAAAAGGGGGTTGTCTGCCTCCAAAAACACATCCAGGAGGGAGCCAGGGTAGACTGCAAGGATTAGAAAGAAAATCCATGTGTGTACACTATGCAAAATACACGACACTTTAACTGTTTCTAAACCTCATTAGAAAAACAGGGTGACTAGGCCAAAACCAATATTGTAGGTCCAGAAGCACTTTGAAAGGTTTCAGCATTGTACTTAAAACTTACACCTGCCCAAACTAATTAAATGAAGTGTTTGAAGCTTTCAACTTTATAGTAGCATGGACCAAACTCTTAGAAAAGAGGGAAGGAGCACACTGTGTGTGTTTGGGGTGGGGGGATTGAAAGGGATGTATAGCCGCCTATTCCCAGGAGAGATCTGAAGATCAGGCTATCATGGATCCAGAGGAACCATGCCCTGCTTCACCAGGGAGCAAAAGAGCAAACTGGCCTTATGAAGATAGCCCAAATTACTCTCAGAGCCAAAGGAATGCATGTTCCAGAAGAGAAAAGAGAAACTCTTCTTCTTCACTCAAAAGGTCTGTGCTATAAAAGCAGTGGCTATTTCACCCACCCACCCAACCCCAACATCCTAAGGCAGGAGGGAGGGGGGAGAGCGACACTACTGAGCATGCCTGGCGCTATGAGGGAAGATGGCCTCCTCATTGACTTGAATGAGAGGTAAAAATAGTCCTTAAAAGTCAACCGAAGGGATTTTTTTAAAAATGAAAAGCTTTCCACCAACTACAGTGAAGGAGGAAGAAGACCCCACCACTGGATTAATTAATAAGGCTCTAGAAATTATGCAAATCATGAGCACAAAACTCACAAACCCAAAATCATTTGACAAAAGCAGGGAGACAGGTTTGTGTTCCTTTTCTACTTTAAACTGCCCTCCTTCCCTCAATCTTTCACCAATCTTCTTGAAATTGTCAGGTAATGTAAAACAAACATTTCTTTCTGGCACCTGTAAATTTCAGAAAGGTTGGTGAAACATTTTCGATTTTATGGCTGTTAGAATGACACCCCCCCATTATCACTTTAACATGGCGGAATGTGTTTTTTACTGACGGACCTTAACAATGGAGGCACGGCTGTGCCTCCATTAATTCATTAAACAAAAAACCTACGGTTTACAAAAACAACGTTGAGGCTCTATAGTTTCCAACCAACCAGCAAAAAGCAGGGAAATTGGAAGTTAAGGCTCACAAGCCTTAACACCACTTCCTCCCTAAGGAGGCAGAAAGTGCAAGTGAAATTCTCATTCTCCCAAGCCGATAAACCATGAGGACAGGATGGAGAATATGATATGCAGAGGTGACTGTGAGGTTGTGGAAAATGATGTTGAACAACTTAGGACCACCTACTTCTCTTTTTTAAGAGCATCTCCTCATGTTGAGAGTTGCAACCCAACACATCCAACGGGCACCAGGTTGGGGAATGCTGTCCTAGAACAGGGACAGGCAGAATGTATATCTCCAGATGTTTGGAAATTCAACTCGTAAAAGCCCCTACCAGAATGGGCAGTGATCAGGAATGCTGCAAGTTGATGTCAAAAGCATCAGGCTAGATCTATTTTCTGCCCACATCTGTTCTAAAGTATGATGTTTTGCAGCATTAAGATCAACCAACGAACTCCAAAAGATGTGCAGTTTAAATAGACTGTCTTAAACCAAATGAAACAACAATGAATGAATCTTGAATACCTAATCCAGTGAATGAATCCTGAATACCTAATTCAGGCATCAACATTAGTTTTCAATACGTGGTATAGGATGTCTGTTTCTTGAATATCACATATGTGGTGTTGGGGAACTAACATAGAGGATTTCTCTCATGTGTTTAGCAGTGTGAGATCAAAGGCAGAACTATCACCTAATACATTCATGCATAAGTATTGTGGAGGGATTGTGTGCAGAGACAGAATATATATTTGTAATATTTTATTTTTGTAAACACAAAACAAGACAAGGTAGTACATAGAAGAAGAAACTTCTAGAGATATAGGCTGAATTCAGACGACACAATAAGCAGCTGGTGGGGGGAAACAATCATCAGTTGTATTGACTATCGTGTTGTCCGAATGCTGCCATAGTCAACTCAGTGCTGATCCTAATCCACACCACAGTTGATTATTTATTACCATGTTGTGTGGGGAGTACCCCCTAGATGAACAACTGTAAAGTTGATTATTACCCCACCATTGACTATCGTGTTGTCCGAATTCAGCCATATTCTCATACTTCAAACAACTCCAGAGGTTGAATGACCCTGTTTGCATGATCACCACAGCTTCTTTACGCTGTGGCATATGCCGATGTGTGCCGGGTGCCGTTTGCCTGGATGTGACTTGTTGTGTCATCTGAAACTGGGTGGCATGGCTAGTTGGAGGGGAAAACAACCCTAAAATAACTCAACATCAGGGCATGGGTTATATGAGGGTTGTTTCCCCCACCAACAAATCATGCCTGGGTAGGTAATTAGGCAAATTGCGCCTGGCACTTATCATGAAATAAACAACCCACCTTGGCTTGTTTAAAGCATGGTGATCATGCAGACTGGGCCAACATGTATGTATACTGCTTGCTCCTGCATCATGTTCTTGCTTCACTTGATACTGATTTGACATTACTTTATCTTGCTGCTGAATTAGTATAAATTGGTGGGATGAGAAGCCAAGTCCATTTATTATGTATTTCTTATCCATTATCTCGCCCTCCTCTTCATAATTAGGCTTTCAGCAATCAATAACCTCCTTGTCCTGTCAGTGAAGAGCAATTTGGGTTTGATTTCTATTGAAAAGTTCACTTCACCAAGAATTGTCATTATTGTCTGGCAAGTGTGCCCCATGAAAAATGTACAGATAAAGTACAGGGGAGTTGCTTCTGAGAGATATGCAAACATGTATACACTCAAAGCACCTGCCATTCTTTCTGTTGGTGTGTATTGACCGGGGGGGGGGGGGGGGGGAACCAATTGATATGTGTTCCAAGGAAAGATGATCTGTCCCTCCAGGCACATTTTGTACTGCATGAAATAACGGAGCTGGATCCCTCTGAATTCATAGCACAAGTTCTCTAAGCACAGATGGAAGGAGCAGAATGACACAGAATGTATCTCCAACACATCTGGAGGGCACCCCAAAAGTGTGTCTACGGGTGCCTCTACAAGAGAGGTTTAATGCGCTTTGAAGGTTCATTAAAAATTTTACCTCTACAAGAACGGAGCGCAAATCGGGCGTAGAGGCGCGTTATCTCCCCGATAATGCGCATTTTCGAATGCGCGTTAAATCGCGAGTTTTATTTTGCTCCGGCCGTTAAAGCGCATTTTCCCCGTGTGAACAAGCGATTATGCGCATTAACTTCTTGTAAAGCGCTTTTTGGACATCTATTAATGTGCTTCGCCGCCTCTCGCTGCCTCCCGTGCAGAGGGATTAGGAGTAAATGCGCGTCTGCGATAATGCGCATAATCGCCGAACCGGGCGCAAAAGCGAATCCTTGTAGAGGGAGCCTACTACAACTGGCATTGTCCCCCCAAGATCTTTTCCAATGCTGCTGCCTGAGAGCCTTTAACTAGCACTGATAGGGAGAAAACCCGGGACCTCATGCATGTAAGGAGGGCACTCATTCCATGAGGGAGGTGCATGCGTGGACAGATACAGCCTCAGCAAGTCGGCCAGCAGGGGGCAGAGCCAAGGAATGTAAGTCCAGTCCACCTAGTACCAGCACTTTTTGGGACCTTTGCAGTGAGGAAAAGCTGTGTCATGGCACACAAGCACAGCTAGACCCTATAATGTGCTTGGTCTAGGTCTGCTGTGGAGGTATGACAGTTCTGATCCAGGTGGGTTGGCAGATAGAGGCCAGGTCAGGCAGCAGTTGAATGGTGGGTGTTCTGGCCCATTAGGCTCAGCAGCAACCCAGCAGAGTCTTGGGTAGAGCGAATTGAGAATAATGTTTTGGAAGAGCCACAGAGCACATGACATCTCTACCATTGGTGGGCTTCACTGGGTGGGCCAGGATCAAATGGCTGGGCAGGTGTGGCAGCTGGTGCTTCCTGCCACCCCACAGGAAGGTGCCAGCCTGCCACCACAACTGATCCACCTGGGGAGTAATGATTTGGGGCTCTCGAAGGGGAAATCACTAATCTTATATCTATAGATGACCTGACAGAGGTCCAGTGGTGTTAGCCTGAGATTCACATGATATGGTTGCCACCATTGCCTAGGCAGATTTGGAGGCCTAATATATGGAGGCCTAGATGCCTAAATACAGCCAGCAGAAAAGTGGATGATGAGCTGTGTATCCCCATGGCCAAAGGCTTGGGGGGATTACATTGTCTACCCTGAAATAAGAGATGATAGGGCTGACAGTATTCATTTATCTGCACAAGACAACAGTATTTCCTTAGGAGATTTGTGGCAGCGCCTGCAGACTTTCCTTTTGGCCCTGAGAGAGAAAATGTTGAGCACAGGCTTGCTCCTTTACCATTGTAGGAAATGAGATTACCAAGTCACTTCTTGGTGAGTACCCTGAGGCATCTATATGGTGAAATGGGGATTACCTAGACTTGTTAAGGCTGTGGGACCCAGGGACATGAGAAGGACTGCTTTTGAGGCTTTCTTGAAGCACATACCCCAAAGCCCTGGAACTTTGGAGAACAGTGAGCTGAAAGGGCCTCCTTCAACCAAAAGATGTGGCCAGATGGGCAGAAGCAGCTAGTATGTGGCTTCCACACAGGGCAGGTTTACTCTCACCCTTAAATGTGCAGGTGAGGAAGAGGTTGCAAGGCAACTCCTGCCTCCATTGATTCCCACGCAGCTGGTAGGTTCTTGCTGAAGATCTCATATATAATAAGTAAATAAAAATGTGGCCCTAGCTAGTTCACACAATATCTGTACCTCATCTCTTTCTTCAGGTTTAGGTGCAAATCTAGGGTGACCATATTTTGGAAACCGAAAAGGAGGACAACATGTTTGAACCCCAAGGGGGCATTCCCACCAACATGTCCGCCCCCAGGGGGCATGTCCACCACCAAGGGGGGGGGGTGCCCACCTGAACATAGCCTTGGTCATATGTCTGATTTTACAGTACACAATTAAGTCAAATCTGTTCTACATAACATCTTAATGTTAAAATCACTAAAATAACAAGTGAGACATCCAATGTATTTGAAATTAACTTCACTCACTCCTACTTTTATAGCTTTTGCTGTACTTTGTTGCTATACTCCGTGTGATACATTCTCCCCTTCCCTTAAATATCTTTTCTGACTGTATCCTCACTCCGCTGGCTGGCTGGCTGGTTGGCTTTTTTATTTTTACAGTTCAATTTTTTTAAAAAAACTTGTGTATGATTGTCACAAGTTTCTCTACTCTAACATTAGGGTGGGTATTGTGGGCGACAGGCACTACTTCACCCATTTACATTTCTCATTTATATACATTAGCTTCTCAAGGCTTTTGCGTTGGCACCACATTTCACATCCAGACTTTGAACTCCTGTCTACTTCCTGCACAAACACGCAACTCTGAGACCCTCTTTCTAATGCCCTGCGTTGCATGCCAGCACCGTGGAGCTAAGTTACAACAGGTGTCACTGTGTTGCCTGTGCAGCTTCTGTTGTCTCTTTAAGTCATTGCAGCCAAACCAAAGCCTCCAGCCTTAAACAATCAATCTCGCTTCCTCTTCCAAAGTCTCCCAATGGTCCAGCCAGGCTGCACATTTGTGCCCTCTGGCTGGGGGGGAAGGATGCCAACTTACTGCTTGGTCATGTCTGGTGACTCTGGCTGCCTCTACAAGAGAGGTTTAAAGCTCTTTCAAGGTGCTTTAAAAAATTTACCTCTACAAGAACAGAGCGCAAATTGGGCGTAGAGGCGCATTATCTCTCTGATTATGCGCATTATCGAATGTGCGTTAAACAGCGAGTTTTATTTTGCTCCGTCCGTTAAAGCGCATTTTGACTATGTGAACAAGCGCTTATGCGCATTAACTACTTGTAAAGCGCATTTTGGTCATCCCTTAATGCGCTTCGCTGCCTCTCGCCGCCTCTCGTGCAGAGGCATTAGGTGTAAATGCGCTTCAGCGATTATGCGCATAATCGCCTAACCAGGCGCAAAAGTGAATCCTTGTAGAGGGGACCTCTGACTTTAAAAACCACCTCTGCCGCCAGCTGCCTCTGCCTGCACCAACCAATTTCTCCCTCCAAAGATCTGTTAAATTGCAAAGTGGGGCGTCCCTGTAGCAGTTTAAAGGGCCATGGGAGTAGGAGAGGGTTTTGCACAGGCAGATGTAGCTCCATGTTATTCTTCAGATAACTGCAAATATTCTTTAAGATCATTTACAACATGTTCTACCCCAAATGTCATCTATGTCATCATGTGTCCGTGTTCTAAGATATATGTGGGACAGACATCAAGACCTCTTAAAACAAGAATTCTAGAACACAAAAGCAGGATCTGTAATCAAATTATGGAAGCCCCTGTTATGTCACATTTTATACGTTTTCATCACACACCTGCATCTCTGAATTTTTTTGCAATTGAGCACATTCAACAACGTCCTTTTAGATGCATTAGTATTGCAGTTATGTTGCTCAAAAGAGAGGCTTTTTGGATTTTCAGATTAAGTTCCTTGAGGCCAAAAGGTCTGAATGATAAATTAGATCTGTCTTCATATCTTTAATGTGTTTCACTAGGACAAATTTACCTGAGCCATGTTCTTTGGTATTAGTCCTCCTAGTATGATCATGGGTGTTTAAGAAATTTTACCAGAAAAAACTTATCTGTATGATGTTTTTTGTTATCAGTCCTTTTAGCCCAATATGGGCTTTGCTTAAGAGCAACATTTCCAATGATTTTACCTCAGCATATCTTTCATTGCATTGCTCTCACACGGACAGAGTTAAAGTTAACGACCTAGTCATGCTTTCAATTATCTCCTACTAATTGCTTAGTATTTATCACATACAAGGACGGATCTACACACCTCTTATCACACGCCTCTTATCACACGCCTCTCTGCAGCCAGGACCATTCAGCAGGATTCTAAGGGAGTTTCTTTGGGCAAGTTATTTTTCAATTTGTATTACTTAATGTTTTCAACATTATATGACTATGCTGATTACAAGTGTGAACTTACATGTAGGATTGTTGTATGATTTCAGTTGTTGACTGACACTTAAATTCATTGGCATCCAGCATTTATCTTAGGAGAGCTCATTCCCATATAGGAAGGTAATAAGAATGTTTTTCATATTGCCTGTTTGTGAATGTTGCTGTAAGGATTTACCCATACAAGCATTTGCTCTTGCCCCATTTCAGTGCGCAGCCCCCTGCAGATAACAAACATATAGCCTCATTTTCAGGATACAGTTGGGCGTTGCAAACACTACTGATGAAGATCAATCAGAAAGGACATTCATAATTCTAGAGTTACTGTTTACTTATTGTGATTTGGATTTATGATTATTTATCATGATTTGTACATAAGCTTTTGCATGTAAAATTAGAACATTTATAAATGCATGTTTATTTGTAAGCTGAACATATCAGCAACTGCATATTTGTGAGCTGAATATCAGCATCTGCATATCTACAATTGTATAATGACATGTATTATCTAAATAGCAGTATTTGCATATTCTAGGTCAGCTTGACTACATATATGTGTTTGATTTATTAATTTCATTGAATTACCAATTGTTCTATTATTACTGAAAAACAGGAATATATTGTGTATTGCATTTTGAGCAACCAATTGTTGTATTATTACTGAAAAATAAGAAAATATTTTGTATCTCATTTTGAGTAAATGCTATTATCTTTTGCTTCCAAGCTTTTTGACCATTAGCTGTTTATCAAGGTCCCTTTTCTCTTACCAATGCTTAAGGAGGGGCAATATCACATAGTGTGGGATGCCTTTGTTTTGGGGGGCTTGCAGTGGCATCCACTGTTTGGGGTCGTTATCACACAGGCGGTTTTAAGCACACCCACCTCGATTTTGCTCCACTTCTTCAGCGCTGGGCTCGCATGACGTCATCCCGATCGCACTGCTCTCTTGCCCTGAGGATGGTTTTTTTGTTTCTGTTTTGATGTATCCCTGAACGGCCAAAGTCCGAAAGGCACAGGCAGGTATTGCAGGTATTGCAGGTATTACAGCAATACCAATCGGATGTAATTCAAAATGTTAGACTCACATAGGAAACGGAGGGGGAACCCGCAGAAGCAAACTGGGGTGGTGGTGGTGGTGGTGGTGGAAATGTAGGTGTGATAAAGCTCTCAGAATCATGTCAAATGATCATGGGACACTTCCTCATAATGGAAAGGGCAGCAAGCTGCTGCTGGACTATCAGTGGTTGGACCCAGAAGCACCCAGCCCTACCATCAGGATAATGTAGAGAATGGGGTTGTGTATTTTCTGGTTGAGCAAGTGACCCCCTAGCATACTGGGCAGTCTGTAGCAAGGTGCAGCAGGACTTGGCCCAGCTTGCCTGAGAATGCCCATCTTGCCCACCAATCAGCATTGCAAGTAAATTCAGTGGTGGGTGACATAGTGGCCCCACTGCACCTTTCTGGATCCTGAGTTAATGGAACAGCTGGTGCCCCTTAAGGTAAATATACCGCTACTGAGATAACCCTGCCCTGGACCTTCCTGAACAAGTGCCACCCCAACACTGCTTTTGCACCCAGCCCTTCCACCTCCTTCCTCTTGTTCTCTTTTCTTTCAGTTTTCCTTCAAAACCTGTGGTCCTTCCTTGCAGTACCACAGCTATGGCCCTTGGAATAGGCTGCTGCTCCAGCACAGGGCCTCAACTCTGATTGGGGGACTGTGCCTGGTAATGGTGTTTCAGTTAGTTTGCTGCTTTTTACTCTGACTCTCTGCCTGCTGCTAGAGTGGTGCCATGGCCCCTACCGTGATCGTACTGGATGTGGCAAGTCATGAGCCTGAGGTTTACACACATCTGGCACTCATACCCAATGCTGCCTGCCTCTGCCTACCACCCCTTCTGCTCTTTCAGTACACTATCTCAATTCTGAGCTTAGAGGATTTCTTCCTGCTCCAGCATAATCCTGCTCCACAAACTGATTCAGCATAGAGGTGTGCAAGGGGTGTGCCGGGTGTGCCCAGGCACATCCTGTCTCCAGTGACAAGCGCCAAATTGAGGGGGCCTTTGAGTAGGGGCCCAGAGGTGTTCGAGACATAGTGGACGTTGTTCTCGGCAGTAGGAGTGAAAAGGAATCACTCTGCTGGGAGCCACACTTCAAAGAGGCCAGGAGGAGGGACCCTGAAGGCTTCAGATTTTGCAAAGCCAGGCTCTGCCCTGGGTTTGAGTGAAGCAGGTTGTGCCCAAACCAGTCCAAGGTGAAGTGACCTGCTATCCAAAGCACCACTGCATGTTTTGAACCAAGTCTTCTTTTCTGTGCACATCCCTATTTCACATGCTAAAACAGATTGTGCTTTTCATCAATTATTCATCAGACCCAATTTCTGATAGATCATGGGATATATAAAGCATCTCACTCTGTTTTGGGGAAGGGGAAGCAACAGGCCACTGAAACAAACTTTATGAATGTGGAAAATCCAGGACTGAACCTCCCAAGGCTTCCCTCTTTAATTAAAAGCAGCTGTGATCCCTCGTCCCAAATTGGATCAAGGCAGTGACACTGGGGGAGGCAGAGATTAACCCTTTCTCTCATACCTATTACCTGAACTAAATTGATCCCCATCAGAACAGACAGCAGCTTCAGGAGGGTAGAGCAGCAAAACAGTGTGAAGGGGAAGGCTTCACCCCATCTCCTTCTTTCCTGGTGCTGCTGCTGCTGCTGTCCCAATCCAGTTCTGGAGTCTGTATGGCTGTTTTAACTGGAAGTAGAAATACAGGGAGATTCAATTATAGATCTCCTGCGCTGTGTGTAGTTTTGGCCCTATGTTTTCAATATACCAATATGTATTATGATTTTACTGTTTTCTCCTCATATTACTATGGTGGGGGAAATCAAATTCAATCCTCACTCATGACTTAAATACATGTCTTATAAATATTAATACTGGTACCTTAGTATACTTAACAGCCATAGGGGAACTGGGAACTGGGAGAAATTACATGGGAAGTCAGTGAGAAAATATCTGGTTTCGTCTTTATAATGGAGTAAAGAAAGCCATGAATTGAAAAATGCATGTTTTAGTATTGTACACAGCCTGCATTGGGTGCTACGGGGAATGAATAGATTGAGCCTGAAAGCTGCCCATTTTTTTAAAAAGCACATTTTTATGTGTGGTGGTGTGGTGGTTAATTTAAAACTACACGGGGTGGTGATGGTTACAATTTTGATGCCTGTGTTCATATGTGCATAGCATGGAAAGGTGTCAGTAAAGAGGTGAACATTCTAGATGCTGAGTTTATAATCACCCCAACCTCATCTCTCACTGGGAGTGAGTGCTTCTGAGCTGAAGAACGTTCTCTTCAAGGGAGGCAACCAAGATGTGGATCAGATTAATGGTGGAAAGGGGAATTATTCTGAGACTCTGGAAAGACTGAACTCCCTTAGCAGAGGCAGAATGGATAACTAGCTTTACTCAAATTACACCTCTTGGGAGTGTGATTTATAAAACACAGAACAGGGGCGATTTATTCAAAAACATATGGAAGCCATTTATGGATTATGTTGATGGGTCTGGGATTAATGTATGAAAATATGTAATACTGCTACATTTGTTGGAAGGATTGCTACATAATGAAGGCTTCATCTGTAAATTATGCATTCCCTCTTCAAGTCATGTGTTCAAAGGATAGTGTGGGGGAGGTAAAAGGGATTCCTTTGTTTTGGAGGCAGCTTGTTGGTTTGGGGTTAGTATGGTTCTCGTTTTTTTAACGATCATTTAGGAATGAGTAGATAGCCATACTGTGAATTGGCCTGGGGGTGAAGAAGACAGTAATACAGAGCTATACAGCTTGGATGTAATCCTGAGAAATGCTGAACAGCTTAAACTTTGGATAACAAGATGGAGTGAGCAAAGTATGTGAAAGCTCTTGAATAAGAGCGTAAGTATATAAAAAAGTAAGCCATATAGGTCCATAAGGAAAATTCCACAATCCAGTCAAGCAATACCTTTATTAGGACCAAACAAAAATGGTATAAAATTGTGGGCAAGCTTTTGAGATCTCTTTATCAGGCAAGTTGTTATAGGTGTGGGTGGGGTGGGGATTGATGTTGAAGTCATGAAGTCTGCATGGTGAGTGTCTTATGATGGAGTGGAAAAGGAGGTCCAGACTTAAATGGATTAGGCTCTACTAGATCTTGTGCAGGTTTCAGGTTACACTAAGGACTGTTAAACAAACACATAGGGCAGTATCCAATGTGGTTCTAGTGTAAAGGACTCTAGCGCAAGGCCAATAGCATTAGTTGGTGCACCAATTTCTGGGGTCAGTGTGTCAGTGAATGCTACTGGTGTTGCACTAAGCCTAGTTTATGTTAGCATAACATAATTTATGTTAATGGTTGCATCCCATTGGATACTCCACATAATGGCTGATTCCACTATTGGAAAATATAAAAGCCAGTAGTTACTCAGATTTGTCTCCAGCATTAGATGAAACATACAGGTTCTTTGGTAGGCAGAGAACAAATGTAAAGCAAAATATAAGCAATTTATATATTAGCAAAGCTGAAGCTTATATTTGGTGGTGCACCAGATTAAAAAAAAAGTCAACAGAAGGTAACCCTCACAAAGTAAAGTCCCAACATCAGGTGGTAGAAACTTACCTTCCTCCAATTGTAAAATCCCACTCCTGAAAGGCTAAAGTATCGAGTTTTAGATTAGTAGAACTTCAAGAATGCAAGGTGGGACATATGGCATGGAATCAGTTCTTGCATATTTTTCACTGGCTTCCTGAACTAAAAGGGGTTCAAGAGAGGGCAGTGTCGGATGGCCTTGTTAAAGACTCCGGTCTAGTTCCAAAGAAGTGGGAGGCCAATGCCATTTGCCCACAGATGCTTTGGACTGTGTTTCATGAATAGCAGCCCTCCCAGTGAACTATGGGGAGCTCATTGTGTACTTTGCAAGCAAAAGGCCCCAGGTTAAGTCCCTGGTTTTCCCACTGGAAATGGATCTTGTCTAGCAGATCTGAGAAAGTCCTTGTCTGAGGATTGCTGCCAGTCAGAGCATGCAGTATTGTGCTAGATGCAGCAGTGGAGTGACTTTGGCTAAATTCTATTTGAACTTCAAATGTTCAAATAGAATTTCAAAGTATGTTTCTGGTACAGCATATGCAGGTTTGGATCTCAAAGGAAAAGGGGTTTTCATTGGGGAACACTTAAAGTTGTTTTGGGGTTTCTGGCCTCAATCTCCTGTTCATGAACTCACTAGGGGATCTTAGGCAAGCCATTTTTTCCTCAGTCTCAGTCCCTTCCAATGGCAATATGGAGAAAATAATATGACCTACTTTACTGGGTTGTTGTAAGGATTTCAATAGGATATTTATGTGTGTGTGTGTGTGTGTGTGTGTGTGAGAGAGAGAGAGAGAGAGAGAGAGAGAGAGGGTGTATGAAGTACTACATAAATACTAAATATATGATTATTATGATTGCTGTTGTTAGAGTTTATGGTGGTAAGCAAATCTTGTTTCTATTAAATCTGAATTCTCTTGGCATTTGCAGACTGTTTGATTTGTTATTCCAGGATCCAATTTATTCCTGTACTATGAGTTTTCCAGATCTCTCTCTCTCTCTCTCTCTCTCTCTCTCTCTCTCTCTCACACACACACACACACACACACACACACACGTTCCTGAACCAGGGAGCAAGATGGGTACCTAAAGCTATTAGCACTCCACAAGCACCCTTGCAAGGAAAGAGAGTGCACGCCACGCCAATACTTCTGACTCTAAAATTTGCAACAGAAGTACAACAGGGATTATAAACTGGTGGGTTTTTTTAATGTGCCAAAAGGAGATTTTACAAGATAGCACAGATTGTGAAGATTTTACCTAAACATGTAAAGTATGAAAGAGACCATCACAGGTTTATGTTTCATGTATGTACACATATCATACAAGATTGACCGTGGCTTTCTGTTTAGAGAATGTTTAGAGGCAAACCCAGATTTATTGTCATGTAATGTAGAAGCAGCCCATGAAGTATAAGGAATAGGTGATGCCCATTGCTACTTGGAATGCAGCAAGATAAAAAATACATTTCATGTTGATGGTTGCATCAACTTTTTTGACTGCACTATATTTCTTGGCCCCTTTGTCTCTCCCTGATTAGACTATCTACTAAATAACTTGACTAACAACGCTAACAGCTACTTCTACAAATCATCAGCGGAGCCAGTGAACATAGTATTGGGATACATTTCTTTGGACTGCGTATTGATTCATAAATTAATAATGAACAGTGAAATCCTATGCACATTTACCCAGCCATGAGTACCATTGCGTTCAATGGGGCTTACTCCCAGCAAAGTGAATATAAAATTGCAGCCTAAGATACAGGATAAACTTCAGTATTGCTAGAAGGAGGAAACTTACTAGAGATATTTTTGTGAAGTTTATCAGCTTCAGGGTAATGCTTTTGGGAAAGCTGGTGAAGCATTAACGAGAACATTGAGTGGTTATCTGATTTGCATCATGAAGTTTTTAAGAAAAGGAGAGAAATAACATTCCTCTCTGTGTGTCTCCATGAAAAGTATATCTGGTAAAATGGGAAATCCTTTTTGGACTAAGGCTACAATTACCTAAGGAGGTGGTCGGGCTCTCCCACATTAGAGGCATTCAAGAGGCAGCTGAACAACCAGCTGTCAGGGAGGCTTTAAGGTAGATTCCTGCACTGAGCGGGGGGTTGGATGGCCATATAGACCCCTTCCAATTCTATTATTCTATGATTCTATATGAACTGAAAGTCAGCTATCCCTAAATTTTTTCACTTCTCAGAATTTTGCAATGAAGTTCTGCAATCCAGAAATCCATTAAAAAGTGCTTATTAAGGGAAATAATATTAAAGGTGCATTAGAATAGGAATATTGCTTGCAAAAAAAGGTGTATATTAGAGGAAAAGGCATACAAAATCTATGAATTCATTCATTTATTTATTCTTTCTTTGCTTAATTTATACCCCACTTTTCTACTCAGGAAATGGCAGTCATGGAGCGTGTATTAGGGGAAATGTGCACCAAAATGTTTATGAATTTTCCTGCAAACTTTTTTAAAAATCATAAAGTTCAAGATGATCTGAACTTAAGACTTGAGAAAATTGACAGATTCATCCTTCTTTAGCTATTCAAATGAGGTTAAAAACAAGAGGCAGCCCTAACATGAGACAATGTGAGGCAACCATTTAAGGCAACTCATTGGGGATACCTTAAGGGTGGCAGAGTGGAAGACAGGCAAACCTCACCCATGGGACACAATCCATGGAACTGTTGTGCAGCTCTTATTCCTTTCAATGAGACTCAAATGGGGAAACTTCTCAGAGAATTGAGCCATATATTAACAAATGGAAAAGGTGTCTGCGATGTAACCCCTCTATCAGGCACGTTACATAAACCCTTCTCGGGCTAAGCGCCACCACTTGAAAAACCTGAGGGGGGTTAAATAGAACCTTCCCCCTAGCTATGAGGGAAAAAGGTTTAATTCAAGATCTTCTTGTAAACTAAACTAAACTGTGGGTATAATCTGGTGTGTGTGTGTTGAATAACGGTAGGGCAGGTAAATAAGGCCAAGCTGACATGTTCTATTTGGTAGCTAACAAAATAATAATAAGTTTATTTTAGTTAACAAAGTTTTAATTCTGCATATAATATCTTCAAACCTGCCTACAATAAACTGTCCCACACGAATCCTAAGTCTCTAGAAAACTAAACTCCTCTCACTCCACACAAACAAACACCAATCCCCTCCCCCAAACTCCTAACACACCCTCCACATCACTCTAACCACTCAAAAACTCTCTTCAGTCACCTTTTAAATACTCCTCCCCCACCCTACCTATTACATCATAAACCACAGCCACTCAGTTCAACGTTCCATACTTACCAGATATACTAAACCAGATATATACAAGATAAAACACTTGTGGGGTAACGCCACAGTGTCTCTTGGAGATTTCACCTCATGCACTCATGCTGGTCTTGGAATTGGGCTTATTTATTTTTATTATTTATTTATTGCATTTCTATACCGCCCAATAGCCGAAGCTTGCATCCTGATAATAAATATAGTTATTTGAAGACACACTCAAAAACTCCCTAACAAGTTGTGGGTGAGGCTGCCCAAAGCCAACAATATTGTTCATTAAATGTAATTAAGCAAATTAAACTGGGGATCCCATACCTGCTAGTTAACTTACTTTTCTTTGATTTATGGGCCCCTTTGGGTTCAGACAGAACCCATTCTGGCAGGGCTGGTCTCTCTGGTCTGTATTTTACAAGAAACGGATGTGCTAAAAGAAGCAACAAGCCAACACTGCTTCTGGTGGTATTTTCAGGCTGATTTATAGAGGTATAAAACAATCTGAATCTGGGAGCTGTGAACGTTTCTGTTCATACACCCGCTCCTACTTCAGGATTGCGAACCAGTTTCAGAAATAGCACTGAAAGCTGTGCTCTCTCTCCCCACTACTTTGGAAGTGTTAACATCAACTGCTCAAACTGTACAGTAGACGGAGCTGAGCTAGCATCAGAAAAAAGACAGACAGAATAGCTGGCAGCAGGAATGAGCTGAAGATTTATCATCATCATCATGATCATCATCATCAGTCATCACCATCACATTATTGCTATTTAAATTCATAAGCCACCAAAATGACTCAAAATGTCCTGACATATAATAGTACTTTTGTTAGTCTTAATATTGGTATTATTATTAGTATTAGAGATAGCACCATTGCTGTACATGGTACTTTGCACATAGCAGAAAGACTGGCTGCTGCCCCCAGGAGTTCAAGCGCTAAGTTTCAACAGTGGGGGAGACCACATCCAGAGGGAGGAAGGAGAGGTGAGGAAAATGGGACAAAAGCCACAAAGTGCAGTTACATTTTACAAGAAACGGACTTTCTCTTAAGAGAGCATGGAAGGGAGTGAGGCAAAAGGCATCATGGAAGAGGAAGGTTTTATGGAGGGATTTGAAGAACGAGAGACGTCATCATCATCACATGTCCTGGGAGGGAGCTCCAAACAAAGGAGGCAAGAAGGGCAAAGGGGTGTGAAGCCTGTTAGGAGAACTTTCATATGGCTGAAGATGGCAGAGATGGAGCCGTGAATGGAAATTGCTGCCACAAGGCGTGGCGAATGATGGCCACCAACTCAGATGTTCCCTGATGGCAACTAGTATTCAAATGCATGCTGCATCTGAACGTGGAGGTCGCATATAGCTGTCGTGACTGGTAGTCATTAGTAGCATTATTGTCCATGAAGTGCAATGATTTTGGATTGAACAGGTGAGTATAGCATTTTTTTCTATATAATGAATGAACTTCCTAACAACTGGTTTCTTTATCATTATCAGCCTCAGCCCCTCCCATCTACAATAGAGATCGTAGGTGGGGGACCCCTTGCAGCCGGAGATATGAGTTCAGTTTAGGAGAGGCCCTCCCCTTGCATTCCAGGTGTGGGAAGTGGGACCAAGGCAAAAGGGTGGGCCCAACGTAACAAACAACAGCAACAAACCCTAGCATACGGCAGTTTGAAGTGCTTCCTGCCAGTGACTGAGCCTTAGCAGAGGCACCTCAACCTTTTAGAATGGGGAAAGAACAGCTCAAAAGTTTGGAAACCGCAGAACAATTGGTGGTTGGGGGGGGGGGGGAGGAAGGGCCAGGGCCAGGGGAAGGGGCATGGCTATCTGGGTAACCCCCAAAAGCTGGATTGGGATGCCAGGAGTGCCAAATTTGGCCCCCGGGCCTGAGGTTCCACACCCTTGATATATATTGTGTATAATAATACTGACTTACCTGATAGGGTTGTTGTAAGAATTACCACTAGATAATACACTGATAGGGTTGTTGTAAGAATTACCACTAGATAATACACTTGAAGGCGGTATACAATTGTTAAGTAGTAGTAGTATTGGTAGTTCTGCTAGGTAAAGGAGGATTTCAGGTTTGAATTAATAGTGCAATTCTGAGCATTTTTACTCAGAAGCCAATCACATTGTGCTCAGTGGGGTTTATTCTCTATGACGTGTGCTGAGGATTATTACCTATTTGCAGACTGTCTTTGATTCTGCTGGGATCTCCCCAAATGAATTCATGTTGTGTGCATCTGTATTCTTTTAATCAATTGACAATTTGACTGAGATCTCAACGGACTATTTCTGTGGATGGGATTTCCTCAATCCTTCTAGCTGATTTGCATGGTTAATGGATTAGAGAGAGAGAGAGAGAGAGAGAGGAAGAAAGGGGACGGGGGTGTTTAGAAGTTGCATCTATCAGTGGGTGCATCTTACTTCTAGTGCAGTGCAATGAAAATACTACACTGCCATGTGTGCAGTCTACCATTTTGTATATTAGCGAGACTCATCTTAACTATAACATAATCACCACTGAATCTTGGATGTAGGAGTTTTGCAGGAGGGTAATGGTCTGTAACAAAATTATTTTAAAATGCTTCTTTAACAGCGCTAATCCTTATTCAGAAGTAAGCCCCACTGAAATTATTATTATTATTATTATTATTATTATTATTTACACTTATATACCTCCCCATAGCCGAAGCTCTCTGGGCGGTTTACAAAAATTTAAAAGATTGAGCATTAAAAAGACAATATACAAAATTTAAAACCATAAAACAGCTGTCATTAAAACACTTTAAAACATTTTAACTGTTAAGCCAGGCCACAGTGTCAATCAAAACCTCAACTTGAGCTATTAAAATTAAATGGGTATGTGGGTATATAACTGCAGCCTAAAATGTATTTCACTCATCGCTGTGAAAACTCCACTGTGAAGACTATTTAACATAAGAACCCAATATTACGGACGAAGTAACGTTTTATTGTACTTGGGGACAGGGGGCAGGTGACAAACATCTTTTAAAAATTCTGTGCCTTCTAGAATTGACTTTTTTCAAAATGAAAAATAACAGGCAAATCAACATTTGTCTGGGTTGTATGAAAATAGAGGTTGTCTTTAGCCTAATTCTCAGGCTCAAAGGAGATGTGACATGGATCTCTTATCTCTTTTCTTCTTCTCTGCAGCTTCAGAAGTTGCAATCTGCTATTCAGGCTGGCATGAGGAATTTCTTAAGCTTTGACCCTCAATGGTTTTCCTACTAAAAATCACCCCTAGCCACTTTCCTGCCTGTAGGACAAATAATGGAAGGTCCTCATTTTGTTTCCACTTCGGGGAGAAAAATAGCTTAGAGACATTTATGTTTCCTGGAACAGAGGGCAGCAAGCTGACCCTGCCAGGCTCCACAATAGAAAACTAGAATATCAGAAGTTCCCCGCGTTTCTGGTATGCAGGATCGGTTTTTGCGCGGCGCTGCAGCATCCTATAATGCGCCCCGACCTTCATTCTCAACCGTCGGCCCAATGCAAGCCCCACCCCCTCAGTGGCAATGAGGTCTCAGGCAACGGCTACAAAGGCGGCCTGCATTTTAGATGGCAGCGGCTCCTCCTGGCACGGGGGTTTGCCCAAGCTGCTGCTTGGAAGCAAAGGGCGCTCCGGGCAAGGGCAATAATTGGCGCAGGCTTTTGGAGGGCAGCGACCGCTGTGCGCGCCCCATCGAGGCAGGTCGCTGGAGGCTGGCATTCAGTTCCCAGCCGTGGCAGGTCGGGCGCTTCCGAGGACCCGCCGAGCAGGGCGTGGAGGCAGTCTGAACTGAGGGCCTCCGAGAGTTATATGGGGGCGGCGGGCGGGGCTGGGGACTGGACTGGGCCGGATGGCACCATACTGCTCCCCTGAGCCGGCCTGCAGTTCGGCCCCTGCACACTCGCTCCAGCGAAAGCCCCGCGGTGGGTTCCGCGTTCGCACGTTCAGGGCAGAGGGTGGAAGGGAAGGCGCCGCGCCCTCAACGCCCCTGATGAACGCCGTGGCTTCCGCGCCGCTCCGAACTTTGCCTCCCGTCCTCCCGGTCCCCCCCACCCGACCCCACCCCACCCCACCCCACGGACTGAAGGGCTGAGCCGCGAAGGGGGCCGTCTCCGGGGAGGGGGCGTAAGGATACTAGGAAAGCGGCGGCGGCGGCGCGCAGCCCAGTCGGGGCAGAGCCTGTTGCGCCAAGGCCGCGGCGGCCGGGCTGCGCTCAAGGAGCCGTTGATTTGGCCAGGCCGTCCCGTCGGGGGGGGTTGCGGGGGCGGCTGCGTGGCGCCGGCGCCGCTCAGTGAGAAGGGAAGCCGCCTCCTCTCGCTCGCTTGCCGCCGCCTCCCCCCCGGCCCCCACTGAGCTGCCCCCGAGGTAACAAAGACACCAAAGCGAGCTGGATTTGCCGGTCAGGGCCGGAGGCAAACGGCAAGAAGAAAAGAGGGGCCGGCTCGGCCCTTGAAAAGAGCCGCCGCCGTCGCCGCCTCGCTTCGCGGCGGCTCTTTTGTGCCGCCGCCGCCGCCGCCTATTCACCGGGGGCGCCCGGGCGTGTGATTCCCAACTTAAGGCCATTCCCTCGTGATTAATCGTCCTCATCTGGGTTTAATGGAGCCGCCAGGGACTTTAGCCCAAGGGTCGAGGCAGGGGAAAAGGCGCGCTCTAAAGCGGCGGCCGCGTCGGGGGCGTCCCAGAGGGCCGGGCCTGGTTTGCACAACAAAAGGGGCGCCAGCATGCCCGCCTCGGTTTAGGAGGTGCTGCGCAGCCATGGTCCTGCCTCGCGGCGGAACAGGCCTCCGTTTCGCGCCTGCTGCAAGGAGTCACTTCGAGCTGATCGGAGCGGCCGAGCCCGGGCCGGCCCTTTCCTCCGCCCCCCCCCCGTCCCCCGGGCAGTCCCGCTGCACTCCCGCCGACGCCCGTCCAGGAAAGCGAGAAGGGCGACTAGGCCGCTTGCCGCGCCAGAGGCAGAGACGCGGGGATGGGCTGGGGCTGGGGCACCCTTGCGGGTTGACAGGCAAGCGGCGGGGAGCGTCGCCGCAGCCTCCCTGCCCTTCTTGGCCCCAAAGCAGGGCGCCAAGCCACCTGGGCGACCGGCAGGCGATGCTCGGAGGCGGCCCAGAGACGTGGGGCTCTGCAGACCATGGCCAGGTGCAGGTTAGGCCCACCGAGCCTCTGGCTGTTGAGGGCGGGTCCCTCCTAGCCCGCCGCGGCGACAGCCTCGCTCGAGGCAGCCCGCGCCTGACGAGGACGAGGTGACTGGGCTCTCGCTCCTCGCCTCCGCCTGGTCAGTGCTGGGAATGGCTGCACGTGAGAGCCACGGCGAAGGGCGAAGGCGTGCGTGGGAAACAAAGACAGGCGGCCTTCGGGAAGGCGGAGGGCCAGGCTGGATCGCAGGCTCCGAGGCGGCCTGCGAGAGTGCAGTGCTGCACGTGTGCACTCGGAAGAAAGTAATAATGGGACGGACGCCGAGTTCAGGGTGGAAGCCTAAATCTGACCTCCTCGGAGCAAGCCTGACTCAGATCTATTTAGGAGGGGCTGTTGGTCCCACGCGCAGAACCAAATCCGCTGCCCAGGTCAAGAACTTCTGCTTAACTGGGTAGGCCGCACGAAGCCGCTCTTCCGCTGGTGGCTGTTCCAGTGCTGGTGTCCAGATTCCAGAGGGCAGAGCCGACCCAAGAGAAGGACTACCTGAGGTGGAGCTGCACCGGGAGCCCGCCCCATCCCCAAACGACAAGGTGAGCAGCAGCAGCAGCAGCCAAGCTGGCATGCTCGTGGGCCACTGAAGCGCAGCCATCCCCATGCGCCCCTAGAAGGCCCCCAACAGAAGGAAGTGAAGAGCGCCCTATTGGCACCCTTCTTCTGACGCCCCCGATGAGCTGCCTGAGACGCAGCCTCGCTCTGCCTCACGGTCGGGCTTTCTGCGGTCTCCCACCGGGCTGCACCGGGAGGGCGCTCCCCGCCCCTGTGGCTTGGTTGAAACAAAACCCAACCCGTGGCTACCTTTCAGGGGCAGCGATCCGGCAAAGCCCGGGCCAGGCCTTCTCTCTTCCCCCCCCCCCCCCCCATTTGCATTTGTCCCCTGAAATCTTTTCCAAGTCCTCCTGCTGCTTGTAACCAAATCCCTTTAATGTTGTCAGCATTTTCCACAGGGGAGTTTTGACAAGTTCAGACTTCAGTCGGAGCCCGGTGAACACTGGCCTTGTGGAGTCCAGAAAACCGAAGGTGGGGAGTCCATCAGAGGCCTTCAGCCACCTGTGAAGGAGACAGTGGAGCCCAAGGGCTGAATTCCTCCACCCAATCCCTTCTTCTCTTTTATCCCTGACCCAGGCTGCCTGCCAAAATTCAGGGCTTCACCGCAGAATCCACCCCAGGAGCTGCTCTTCCAACAGGGCTTTCTCAGGGGACCTAACACCTCATAGCCAACTTGTCAAGCTTCTCCCATCCAATTACAGGCTGGCAGCCAGACCCACAGCCAAACAAGCCACTTTGGTACTAGTCACTTGAAACCTCTCTCCTAAACATAGTGACTGAAGCAGTAATTCAGTGGAACTGATTCCCATCATAAGAGCTGCCTGCAATCCTTATGCACAGCTATTGGGGAGCAAGTCTCAGTAAACTTACTCGGTGCAACTTACTTCAGAGTAAGCATGCAGAGGTTTGGGCTGCAAACCAAACAAAGTGAAGTACTGTATGTACTGCATGTAACTGACATGCAGCCCAAGCATGCATGGTTATTTTATGGTGTTCAATGAGGTTTATTCTCTGTTAAGTGTACATAGGATTGCAACCTGAGTTATGGCAAGGACTTCTATATTTGCCACATTAGCTTTCCCAAAACTTTCCCCTCTCTCTTACATGCCTGCTGCAACCCTAGCCCTTTTATTTGGAAATGCAATTACCAATTCCAATTTGAATTTACTTACATGCAGTAGATGGTAAGTAATCATATAATCCTATCTATGTCTAGCCAGAAGTAAACTCTGTTGAGTTCAATGGGGCCTTTTCCTAGATAAGTGAGTAGAGGACTGAAGTGTGTTTAGGATCCCCCTATCAAAAACTATCACATAAGTCCCATTCACTTCAACGTTTTCAATAAGCAGGATTTACTTATACATTTTTCTGTTGCAAAGATTAGAACGTAAGGCTGCAATCTTGGGAGTAAGTCTTATTGAATTCAATAGAAATTGCTTCCGAGTAAATATACATAGAATCCAGCTTCACCTATAGTGGTCTCAGTCCCATGATACCAACAATGAGATTCCATACATATCTATTCAGAAGTAAGCCCTACCAAGTTCAATGGGTCTTATTCTGTATAAGATTGCAATCTAATTAAAATTTAGCTTTAACTTGTCTGATGGATGCAGATTCACACAACCTGTTGGTCTACAGCCCGTTGAAGCTCACTCATTTGGATCAGTTGCCTCCAGAATTGTAGTCCTTCAAATAAGCATGCTTTGGAGAAAAAGATTTTGTGAAAACAAGTTTTAAATGGAAAATCCCAATGGATACCTCCCTATTCTTGCAAGATGTCAGAAAGGGTTGAGGTACCAGGCAAAGTAAGCTTACTCAGAAATCCCATTAATGCCAGCTGGACTTATTTTCCAAGTTATGTACAGTTGGGAATCTATTTTAAAAATATGCTTCCTTTAAGGAAAGCAATCTAATTATTTGTACTACAAAGCTAAACACTTTACTTGGAAGTAAGATCCTTGAAATCAATGGAACTTTCTTCCAATGTGGGAGTACAACCCATGCGGAAGTTGCCTGTACAACCTGCATTGAAATGGGGGTCGGGGGATGGGAGCCAAATGATAAACAATCAGCTTTTCTGGAGAATCCAGAGACATGAAATCCTACTCAAGCTTTTAGACCTACCAGGGTGGGAAGGCAACGCTGCCCTGTCAACCCAAGGTCATTTAAAATTAATTTATTTATCAAATATAGCTATTAATATAAACGATAATAAATTTTCAACTGTACAATATGTTACACAGTACACAGAGCTCCATCGTCGGGACAGGGTGGGAGACCAGGGGCCAAAGAGCAGCGGGAGCCGGCCACGGTCAAAGCCTGCTGCGGGATGCTCTGGTCCTTCGAGGGCGCTTTTTCCCGGGCGAGCTGAGCGGGGAGCGGGGGTTGAGGGGAGCCGACCCTCCTCTCTCCCAGCTGGTCTTTCCGTGAAGGGCCAGGAGGGCCAAAGCGTCTGACGGGCCTTTTCTCCGGGACGCGAGGGAGGAGGCTCCGGCGGCGGCCTGCCAGGGCCCAGGGCCTCGAGGGAGGCGAAGCGGTGGGGGCGGCGTGGGCGCCGCTCTACGAGAGGTGGTACATGCTGTAGCCCACGTGCGCGGCGTAGAGGCCCACGGGGGCGACGGGCAGGCCGGCGCGCTGGAAGGGGCCCGACGAGGCGTACAGGGAGGCGCCGGCCACGGCTGGGCTGCCCAGTGGGAAGGAGATGCCGAAGGCGGCGGCGGCGGCGGCAGGGGGCAGCAGGGGCTTGGCTGCCATCTTGAGCTTCTCCAGCTCGGCCTCCTGCAGGCGCTTGGCCTTGGCGCGCCGGTTCTGGAACCAGATCTTGACCTGCGTCTCGGTGAGGCTCAGCGAGCTGGAGAACTCGGCGCGCTCGGCGATGGACAGGTACTGCTTCTGCCGAAACTTCCTCTCCAGCGCCAGCAGCTGCGCCGTGGTGAAGGGCGTCCGCGGCTTGCGGTTGGTCTTGTGCTTGCGGAGGGTGCAGGCCGGCGGGCTAGCGCGCCCTGCGGAAACAGCAGCAGCGACGCCCATTAAGCCCCGGCCAACCCCCAGGCGCGCGGAGGGGAGGATGGAGATCCGCCCGCCCTCACCCACCCCGCAGCCACCCCGCGGCCAGGCCACCAGTTATGCGCTTAACCACCTCCCCCGTACAGACGTTATGGTAACAGTGATTGCGAGAAGATGCGCATAATCGGAGAACCAGGCGTCAAACCGAATTCTTGTAGAGGGAGTCAAAGGGTCGCGGAAGGCAGGAGCCCCGGGAGGGGTCGCCTCCGTTGGACGTCCTGCCGGCTCAGAGGCCGGAGACCCAGGGCTCGGCGGAACACGCCGCCACTTCGCTTGCTTGGAAAGGCCGTCTCCAGGCAAGGGGCCCTTGGGGCCGTGGCCCTTAGGGGAGCGCGTTCTAAAGCGCTGTGGGATGCATTCCTGGCTCGATTACCAGGAAGTAAGCTTCACTGACCTCAATGGGACTTACTTCAGAATAAACGTGCTTAGAAACAGCCTGTAAAAAAGAAATCTTGTTTGATCCATAATCTGTTTAAACCACAGCGAGACTATTTAGCCCCAGTGAAGTTAATGGGCCAAACTGGTTTTACATCCTAATACTTCTGGTTAACTAAGCTGTAGGGCGATTCTCTCCCCCCCCCCTCGGAATTTCCTCATTTAATTTTGAAAAGATCTTACCAAATGGTTAACAAGTGGACAGAAAATTCATTTCAACAAAAATAATCGGATTCAAACTGATTTAGGCCCACTGGATTCTCATCCTGTTCGGTTTGTATGAGATAGAGGTGGGCGTTTTACTGAAATCAAGTTGCTCCCACAAAGGGATAGAGGATGGGATGTAGGATATGAGCAAAAGGCAGATCAAATTGATGTGGGGGTGGGGAATAGCACTCAGCAAAGGGGATGCCTGTGGGTAGCAGTCCAAATTGTTCTACTTTAAATAAAGGTGCTCCTTTTAGGTGGAGGCCAGATGTGAGAAAGATCCTCCCAACACACACACACACTAGGAATCCTCATGTCAGGCCAAATCACCCGGGCAGCCTGATCCTGCCCATTGACTTCAATTGAGCTTCTGCTCAAGTCCGTGCATCGGATTGCTGCTGCCACCAGCCCCTCAAAAAGGGTTCCCACAGCAAGAGGACAACTGGACAGCAGGGCTGGAGGCTTTCTTTTAATACTTTGGATACCTTCGTGTTCAAGATAGAAGTATAAAGTATTTGGGGGAGGGGGCGAGAGGAGCGGTGAATAGGAAGGAGAAAGGGGATGGGAAGGAAAATGTATTTTACTGGAGTAAACAAAACATCAAAAGGGCTGGTCTTGTCACATCCTTTTTATTATACTCTTGGGAAACAGAGTGTGCCTGTCCTTTATTAGAAACTCACAAGGGACACTTCTTTTTATGGCCTGTTTTAAAAATGACTCTTAGTACTCTGATCCACATCCAGCTGAGCCAAAGGAGAAGTTTTGCAATTTCCTTAGAAATAAGTTTGACAGCTCTAATGCAACTTACTCCCCAGAAATTGTACTTTAAATCACAGCCTCAAATCAGGTTCAATCCACAGATTCCCATTACTGGGCGGACAAAACAGTTGTTCAGTTTCAGTATTTCCATTAATAGAAAAGTGAGTCAGGCTGCAAGGATATCCACATTTTCTTGGAAGTAAGTCTCATTAAATGTAGCCAGATTTATTTCTGTCAGTGGCTGATATACAAACAAAATTGTAAGGATAGGTCCACCGGGATGCTCTCCTGAACCTCCTCCACTGAAACAAAAAAGTGACCCTTACTTATAGGAGTCTCAATGATGTTAAAATGTTTTTCCAGCAGAATTTCCTGATGGATTGGGTCCTTTCTTGTGTCAAGATTAGCCATGGTAGGAGTCAAGGCTGATTTGGAGAATATTCTTTTTAATATGTCGAATTTCTACGACAGTTGAAAAAACTGTAAGTTGTTTACCAATCTTTTAAAAGTATTCCTACAGCTTTCTTTTGACACAACTGGATTTTGTGTATTCTTGGGGACTCTATAGTGGGCTAATTCCACTTTCCCTGCTAACAGGAAATATGGATTAGATTCTCTTTAAAATTATTTGGAAGACTGGATCAAAAAATATTAACCGCTCACAAACATATCCAGATAAAATGTTTTTCAAAAGCAATGATAAAATACAGTGGTAGGGGACTCGATTTGAATTATTTTTATATTTTCCAGGCTAGTTTATTTGCATCCACATAGATAAATGCTAGGCCTAACTAATCTGCTCGAACATAAAGCCCAAAGAACACTGGCTTTAGCTTGGTTTCCTAGCTATATGTAGAAAAACTAAACAAGGTAGCAGCATCGAACTTTAACAGGGAGGCTGCCAGAAAGTGCACAAGTGTTTCAAATCATAGCGATCTATGAAGTAGTAATATAAGGTTGCTGGAAATGTTGTAGATAGGCACACCAACAGAGAGTACCTAGCATTGTTATCAATAGGGCGTAGTTACAGGTAAGTGCCTTTAGGATCGAAGCCAGATTAGTTTATGATAATTGTGCCATCATCTTTGAAGGGTGCTTAGTTTTAAAATATTCTGTTTGTATTCACGGGAGAAGGTGGAGACAGAATTGCACCTCAGCTAAACGGAGTCCCTTCTGGAAAGACTTTGCAGGGCTGGAGTTGTGCCTTTTCCCTCCCACAACTTCAGTGTCAAACAACTTACTTGGAAGTAAGCCACATTGTCATCCAAGGAACTTAACTTCCAAATCAAAGTGTTTAGGGCAAGGACACACAGGGCAACTAAGTGGCTGGGCCTGCTAAATTAATCCAAGGATCTCTTAAATGCAGTAGGCATAAGCAGTCTAGGATCTTCGGGCTTCCTAATGGCTGAGTTTGCCTATTCGTTTAAGCTCTTTAAAATGAATTTTAATTATTATTTATTATGATTTTTTCTTAAACTTACACCCCTCGAGGGCATTCAAGGTTGCTTCGTGGTTCCCCATAAGATTCATAATCGCAGAGGGTTGTGCTATCATCGCTAGGGCTCTCCCATGGCGGAAAAGCCCTTTCCCACCACTTCCCCAGCAAGGTGACTGGCAATCGGGCCAGAACCCAGTTCAGCCGAACCAAGGCCGCTTTATTCATAACGAACCCAAAGCGGCTTTGCAACATAACCTGGGCTACTAGCTCAACTGCGTCGTGTGGACAGGCCTGGGGTGCTAACCCACAAGACACGCTTACAAGTAGCATTTGCTGTTGGAAAAGGCCTTTCCCTACGATGGTCCAAATTTCACAGCACCGGGGAAGGCTGGATATACAAAACGAGCTCCACAGAAGTGACGTCGTCCACCGATAACCCCAACGACACCTCACTTAAGAAGTATTGGGGCTGAAGGCAGTTTTCAGCCGCTCTATAGCCAAGAGAAACAGTGGAAGGGATTAATTTTAACTTGGCCTGCATCTGATCCTAAACATATATTTAGGAAGCCTCGTGGATATCAGCTCCCGGGGGGGGGGGGGGGGGGGTCGGAATTAGGCCGGCCTAAAACGCCGCTATCCTATAATACTTTGGCTTGGAAGGAAGTCTTGTTGAAAGCAACGGGATTTTGTTTAGCAAGGGGGTGTCAGTCCATTCGAAAGTGATGGTCCTTACTTCCAAGTAAACCCGTTTGAGTGTCTGCCCCATTTGAGTCAGTGGAATTCATTCGGGCTGAAATCCTACGTGCGTTTACAGGCAATGAAGTTCCACAACTGAAATGAACCTCGGACATATTTCCAACCCGCTCAACACATTTACTTGAAAGTAAAAGTGCCCCCCTTGGTTTCAGAGTAGCCGGAATCGGCTGAGAAATCCACGGGCTTGCCCGCAACCGGGCAGGGGATAACCCACGCGTGGGCTCGGCATTCGCTCCTTCTCAAGGGTCCCCCTCCATCCAAGTCAGTTTGCGCTTTCCCGGCTGGCCCACTTACTTGGAGGAGGCGGGGAGAAGCGGGCGCTTGGCATCCAGGGCGTCCGGTCCACCGGCTTCTCGGGGCTTTCGGCTTTGACAAGCGCCTCCTCGTCGGGCACTTTGACTAATCTCCCGACGGCAAAATGGCTGGCGAGGGCCAGCGGGGAGGCCGGCCTGTCTGGCGCCGCGGCGGAGGAGGAGCTCGCCATCCTGGGGCTGAGGGTCCTCTGGTGGGCCGAGGGCCCTCCCAGCTCGGCCCCGCTGGCCAGGCTGTCTCTGGCGCCCCCGCCGCCGCCGCCGGGCTTCCTGTGGTCGGCCATGAGCGCCTCGACGCTGAAAGGCAGCAGAGGCGGCGCTGCCTTGGGCTTGCCGCCCTGCTTCTCTCCGCCCATGGCGCCCCCCGGGGCCCCCGCCGGGCCGGGCTGGCTGAAGGCCGGCGCAGGGGGCTCCTCCTCGCCTCTGAGCCCGCTCTGGACAGAAGTCATTGCCAGCCCCGGGGCCATGCAGCGCCCACCCTCCCGCTGGCGCCGGAGCCGGGGCCGGGGCCGCCGCTCATGGAGGTGGGGGCGCCGTCGGAGCCAGAGCCAGGACGAGTCCGCGCGGCGCGGCGCTGCTGCTGCTGCTGCGCCTCCGCCTCGCTGCGCTTCGGGACACTTTCCGAGGCCCCCTCGAAGGCAGGGCTGGCTAATAAAGCGAGGGGAACGCCGCCTGCGGCCAATCGGCGCGCCGAGGGGTGTTCCTCTCGCACGCCATTGGACGCGGCGCGCCGGAGACGGCGCGAGGAGGGGGCGAGAGCTCCGCCGGGGTCCGCCGCGCGCCGCTTTCTCGCTCTGTTGCCAGCGGCGGCGGCGGCAGCGACGCGATTCGAGTGAGAAACTTTTGCTGCGCAGGGCAGCGACGGCGCGGTTGACTCTCGCCCCTTGGCTCTCCGAGCAGCTCCCATTCGCACCAGACTGCATGTCTATTCACCTGGGGGGGGGGGGGCGGTTGTTGCTTTTGCTTTCAGTCTGCTGGGCCCTCTCCCCCCCTCCCTGGGACAGGAATTCCAGGGGCTCCCCCGGGGCGCGCGGCGTTTCCGTAACCCGGCGCTGTTTTCAGATTATTGGGTTTAACCCTCGTCCTTCCAATCAGCGGCGGCAAAAGCTGCCCTTTATTCTATGGACTTTTCTGTGCTTTTAAAATCACCTTCTTTGAAGATGGGCTTCAGTCACGCGCGTGAGAGTTTCTGTGTGTATGAACCAGAAACTGCTGTACAATTATGGGGGGAAAACACCTCCCCGCCCCCAATATTCACCCAGCCCCCTAAGGGCACTATCCAGTTAATTTAGTTTATTTAATGCCGATCTATTTCAATGGGATGAAGTAAAACGTGTTCCGCTTTCTGGTTGAAATCCATGGGGATGAAAAGCGCTTAACTTTGGCTTCATTGACTTCCATGCAGTCCGATCCTAACCATATTATTATTACTGATGTAAGCCCCATTACGTTCAATGAACTTACTCCAAATAAGTGTACACAGGACAACAACCTCAGTGTTTATGTATTAGTGAAATAATAGTTGTTAAAAAGCAGAAAAGCAGAGAGAGCCCAAATGACCATGGATGCAGCCTTCAATTTATTTATAATCAGATTAATGCCAACAATGCTAAACGTGATTAAACTCATCTCCATAGCAGAATTGCCTTAGACTGCCCTAGGTATGACCTACTGCTAATGGAGACGAACTAGTTAGTTTTCATCTGTTTCCGAAGAAGAGGCAATTTAGCCAACCAACCAACCAACCAAAGAAAACTAAAACAAAAAATGTACACTATTTGTATCTAATGTATCTACGAGATGTGTGTGTGTGTGTTTCTACTGATAAGATTTACAATGTGGCGACGGCTTCATTCCGTTTGATAATTATAAAAGTGCCTAGAGATTTGAGCCTTAATACCCAACAGGAAGTCTAACCTCTAGTCCCGACCCATTAAGGTCTTAAAAAGGGAGATTTTGTTTCGTGAATGCCTTTTACGATCCCTTATCCTTGTGACCAGGACGGATGTGCAGTGAAAGGCGCAGCTCTCTCTAATAATGGGATTGGAGGCTTGCTGAGAAAAGTTTATTGATAGCTGCGGGGCTCTAATCTCAGCGAAACACAAGAGCCTCTTGCAGTCATTTAAGGGTAATTATCTAAACGGGGAGGGACAGCAGAAACCCGGTCTTTTTAACTGGACCCGCGGAAGGCTGGAGATTATGCGTACTTAGATTATGGGATGGATGGATGGATGCCACAGTCGCAACAATGCAATGTCGCTGATTTGCAAATGAGCGGATGAACAGGAATTTAATATGGTCCCAATAGAGATTTGCTTCGATCTCATTCTTACCTCTGTGCTTGGATTCCCACATACACCTATCCAGAATTGACTCACTATAGATACATGTCGAGGTATAATCACAACCCCAAATGCATTGATATATGTAACTATATTTATATCCTCCAAGGAGTTCAAAGAAGTGCAGATGGACCTCTCCCCCCTTTTATCCTCTCAACAACGGTGTGAGGTAGGTTAGAATGAGCGAGAGGTTCATCCAGCGAATTTCAAGACTGAGGCTTCAAAGTGGACCTCTTTTCAGTCCTGGTTCAACATTTTAACCACTACAGCATACTGCTTGTGTAACCCACCGGAAATGTGTGTAACTGCACTTTTCTGTTGTCTCGCTGACAGAATTGAATCTGTAAATTCCTTGAAGGCAGAACCTCCATGTTTTATTTGTTTCTTTGTCTTTGCTCATGGAAACATGGTAATTTCAACAAATCTCTATTCCGACGCATGATGAATTCGTTTCCATCAGTTTCCCTACTTACATTAAAATAATATTTTTAAACTAATATCCATTTTCAAAGATATAACGAAAGTGAAATCCGAACAATTATGAAATATATATTCATCTCCGGTGGAACCCAATGGGGCTTAAAAGTGCTTAATTTTGACTGGATGGTGCCCACAATGTGTTAGAGAGGTATGAACACATATATGGCCTTCTGTTATATGATTCTGCAGAGAGATGGGTGGGGTGAGGTGGGGTGGAGGGCAGGGGCTCGCTTGCCCGTGTGGGAAAGTATTTTATGATCTTGAAAGAGTTAAGGAAATTATCGATATTTATATGCATGTGGACACGAGATATTCGATTACTATATTTTTAATTCATACACATAACTTTAAACAATCTTTGAGCCAAATAGATACTTTTCCTGTATACATGTAATTAATGTGGGCCTCAAAGAATCTGTGTAAATCAACCCAGAAAGGATAGGCGCATCTGCGTATTGAGACTTTCACCCCGATATTAAAGACCTAACGAGAGAACTAAGTTCTTTTAATAGTAAGTGGGATTTATTACAATGATGTGATTGGCTTTGTGGTGGAAACGGACTGAAATGCAAATTCCCCAATGAATGAATATTGTGAATCGGGAGGCTGTTTCTACAATTCGTCCTTATTTAACATGCCAGTGAGTTGTAGAGGTGTAACACTCACACACACACACACACACACACATACACCGCGTTAAGTAAAAGCAAACTTCCCTATGGTCCTTTCCCCCCACGGTTCACGTGGGACGTCTGTCTTTGCTCTGGAAACGTTTTCAGCAGAACCCCCATTCTATGTGTGACTGCTCTCCATAAGACTTGGGCGTAGGACGTGTCACTCCAGCTCAATTGAGGCCTGGGCCAGAGAGCACAAGGAAGAAGGCCTCGTGGTCTTTTTCTGCCACGACCGCTCGCCCGCCCGCTCGCCCCGCTTCCCAGTGGCCAGAGTCCGCTCTAGGTGCTGGTGGGAGCCAAGCGAGATTGGCTTACCCTCCCCTGCACCCCCCCCCCCTCCGCGTCTGCGATCGATCCTTTTGGGAGGAAAGGCCAGTCCGGTCGTAAGGGGTGCGGGTGGGGGCTGCGGCCGAGCGGCTGCTCCAAGAAGCGGCTGCATCGCTAATTGCGAGAATAAACAATCTGTCACGATTAGTCAGTGCCTCTAATGGGCAGACAAGTGATGTTGTCTTTAGGCGCCAGCGGCGGCGGCATCAAAGGCTCCCGCTGGAGGGGCCCCATTGAGGACGCTCGCCTGCGTCAAGGGAGCGAGGCGCCGGAGCCCTGGGACACCGGCACAGTCAGCCGGACGAAATTAGCCGCCTCTCGGCCAATCGCGGCTCCCCCCCCCCCGGCCGCCCCCGCCCCCGCCGCACAGCCCTGGGAGACACCGACTTCTATCTCCTCCGCCCCTCCCCCCCGCCCCTCCCCACTGCGGTCGTTTTGTATTTTGTTCACAGTGAATCGGGACCAGGAGAGAGGGGGCCGCTACGGAGGAGGAGGAGGAGGAGGGAGGGAGGGAGGGAGGGAGGAGGAGAGGCTGGTGTTCCCTTGACCCGCAGTCGGCTGCTGTCCCCACTGCATTCCCCCACCCTCACCCCCCTCCCCGCCAACTCTCGGGCGTTGCTGTCTCGAAGGGAACAGGACAGGCGGCAAAGAGACGCGCTTCCTTTGGGTGAGGCTTGAAGCCGCACCCAGGGAAGCCCGGCGGACCGGCGTGCAAGAAGTGCGTTCCTCCGCACGCTCCCTTGGAAGGGAGGCCCCCTGCCTGGCGCGTGAGCCACTCGTTGCTTCCGGGGTGCACTGGAGGGGAAGGCGACGCCTGGGACTCTCGGGGAGACCGCCGGGTCCCGCCCCCTCCCTCCCTCCCTCCCTCCCCCCTCTCCCGAGGCTTCGCGTTTACCTGCTTGTGCTCCCCTGTGCCGTTGCAGCCGGGGCTCGCTCGCGCCGTCTCTTGTCATTTGCAAGCCGTCGAGAAAGCGGCGTTGCGGGAGAATCCGGTATCATTCACTGGAGAACTAGAACGCACCGTCGTCCCGACGTTTTATTGGGCTCTATTGGCTGGAGGGGAGGAAGCCGCCTGAACGTCTGTTTCGCCCAGTGCGTCGGTCTGGGGACCTGAAAGCCGAAGGATTCTCCTAAATTTGGTTCTGCTTCTTATGATTGGGCATCACCGCCTGACATGTCTTTTACATGCGTGCGTAAGACCTGCCTGGGTCCTCTTGGATGGAAAAGAAAATTTAACTTCAAAACAAAACCAAAATAGATTTTCAGCCGATCCTGCACTATGCTGGGGGAAGAGTCCCACCTGATCCAGCGAAACTTACTTCCAAGTAGGTGCGCAGTGGGCTAACACCGGCCCTACTAAGTATCTTTTACTCGGAAACAAGTCCTCTTGAAAGGAAGGGGCTGCCCATGTATTTTGGTTGGGCTGTTAACTGCCTTCAGTCGAAGTGCCTTGACTGAACAGTGCTGCGGAGGGTCCTGAAGTGTTCATCAGACCCATGGGAGTAAAGCTTGGGTGTCAGCCTAGCAGCCTTGTAAGCCTACACAGCATTGTTTGTTGATTGACCCACGCTCCCATTCTTAAGAACTTTTTATTAATTCCAAATCAAATCCTTAGAACTGCGGAAGGTGAGGGAGGAGGTCCCACTGAAATGGAAGAAGTATTGGTTTGTACATGCATGTTCATCACTTGATGGCTTGTACGTCTGAACGGAGTCATAGATCTTACATTGCCGGCAGAACTTTCCTGTCACCTCATCTCACACCCAGTGCTTTTTATGGGAGCGTGTTCACACGTTCACATCCCAGTCATCAATGGTGCAGTCATAATCAAGTATAAATAAATGAAGGCTGGTGCCCAGGCATGTGTGAAGAACCATGCTTAAGCACTGTGGGGGCCAAGTGACTTGTGGATCCTTTCAGGTATGGCTTCCAGTTCAAGACGGTTAAAGAGAGACAGAGGTCTCTCCTGTCTTGTGCCAGTTACATTTGGCTTAGTGGGTATGGGTGTGCTTGTGACCTCCAGAAAGGCAGCCCTGCTTCCCTCTAGCATTTGGTTGCTGGCAGAGCCGCCCAAGACATTTTGCTGCCTGAAGCAAAGACTAAGATAGCCCCAGCTCCAGTTGAAACTTCTTCTGTGCTGATTTCGAGGCAGCCTCCTCCACCGCAGCTGAAAGGAACAGGCTAGGTTAGGGCGTGTATGGCAGTGCATGTGGCTCACGGCTCTCTTTTCCTGCACGATGCTGCTCCCAGCGTCTGCTGCCTGAGGCAATCACCTTTTTGCCTAATAATGATAGGGCTGTCTATGCTTGTTGGTGATAAACCAGCTCTGCTGAATCTTGGCCGCAGAGGAAGAAAGGCACTTGGGGTCAGCCAGGGATGCCTTAACTTCAAAATATGGAATTCGATGTGATTTCATTGCCCAGATCAGACGGCTGGAATTGCACATTTCCAAAAGAAAGGACCCTCTGTGCGAAGTTAAAACTATTCTGGAAACATACTGGGTCTCCTGTAATGAACGGGAACAAATTTCTCTGCCCCACCGTAGTGAACGGGGACAAGTTTTTCAGTCTTCCAATAGCACTTCCCCTTAGATTGTGTCTATTCATTGTAAATAAGGCCGTTTCCCTCATAATGTGTCAGTAAGCTCAGGTTTGGCTGGGTATGTGCATTGCACATAGAATCCCTGAACTGCGCCACACATGTATGCTTATCGTTTGATAACCTGCAATGTCAAGTGAAAAGATCCATCACAAATCTAATCCCGACAATATAACTTTCTTATCATCATAAACACAATGATTTCCAGGGAAGTCATTTCATACATGCAGGTGTCAGTAAGCAAGCCTCCCAACCCCCCTTCGCTGCAACATCATGCACCACAGACAGAACTTCTCTTTACATCTCCTCAAATGCAAGACTTGTCAATGGAGCCAGTTTACAAAGAACTGGTAATCAAGTGAACAGTATTCAAGTGAGGACAAATCATGCAACGCGTTGCATTTTATCTGTATGACACATACTTGTTGTGTTTGTATATTCGAAAGTAAGGCGTGCAAGTGAAACAAAAGCCCAGGGATGCCAACATCAGTACCTTGGGCAGAGAGCCGTGACTTCTTGACGCCTGTGCCTCTACCATACACAGGTTTGCCTATGCATGTATATGGAAGTTACATTTAACATTCTGATCTACACTTAAACAATCTTATAATGTGTGAAACGGCCTTCAGTCCCACATAAGTTGATAAAATTTACTTCCATATTGAGACCGAATTATGTACAGTGACTTGGAAGTAAAGTCCCATTGATTTCCATGTGAAATTAAATTCGAATTAATGTATTTATGAGGACCCTCCCTCTTTCCTCCAAGAAGAGGTTTTAAAACGGTGTCCCTCAAGAGACTCGTAAACTCGCAGCTAAAAGCCAAACAGGAGGAAGCAAACCTCCTCAATGCCCCCACTAACACCTATCGCTGCCCCCAGCCGTAAACACTTCTCAGGGACTCCTGAGCTTAGTAATTGTCCTGTTCAAGCCCCCTTCTCCCCCTCCCCCCTTTCTCACAGACAGACGGCAGATTGTATATATATATATGCGCACCTCTTTAAGGCTGGATGAATGGAGGGCACTATTTCAAGTGGCCCAAATTAATTTGATCGCGACATTTTGGTGCACTTGGGCAAGATGAAAGCACAAGGCTGTCCGTCTCCTCCAAGATCTCTATAATTATAGATAATATATCCTATTTCAAAGCAATTAGCTCAATCAGGCGTAACGAGGCACTTGGCTGCCAGGCAGTTAACAAAGCCGGCCCTGACGGTTATTTAAGCTTCAAGATGTCAAACAGACACCGAGCCTCATGGACCGGACGGAGCTGCTCACTAGAGGCCTCCCCCCCCCCCCCCCCCCGCCACCTGACTGGCTTCCATCCCGTGTGGGAAGCAGCAGTCTGCCTCACAGCCTGAAAGGCAACGCAGGCCCTGCTCTTGCGCCTATCTCACCCCTGTTGATGTGGGGAGGGGGCTGCAGGAGGACTTCCCGGTAGACAGGGCGCCGGTGGACCTTGAAGGAAGTCCATGCCACTGAAGAAGGAGAGGACATCGCCGCTCTGTCACTTCGTCCCTTTTATCTTTGCCTTTCCTGTTGTGGTCGTCGAAACATCTCCCAACGTCTCTCCCAACGTGCCAATTCAACTCTTTGCCTGAACACATTTCTTTGGACCGCGGTCCCTTGTCTTTTCTCCCAGACATTTGAAGTTTTAACTGACTTTGTGGCCGGCTTAAAAGTTTGAAATGTTTTGAATATCAGCTGTTTTATGTTTAATGGTTATAAATTTTGTATATTGACTTTTTAATGTTCAATCTTTTAAATTTTGTAAACCGCCCAGAGAGCTTCGGCTATGGGGCGGTATATAAATGGAATAAATAATAATAATAATAATAATAATAATTTCAAGGCACTTGAAAGGTACTTTCGAGTGCCCGTGTTTAGAGTCTCAGCCTGAAGACTTTCCAACGACCTCGGCGTTAAGCCTATGATGCATCGCCTTCATCTGGGGTGGGTGGCACGACTGTCTGGGGGTTTCAACCCCCCCTTCTCGTGCTTCTCTTTGGGCTCCTCCAGCGGACACACACTCCCCCCCCCCCAATCCAAGCCGTCCACCTATTCTTTCTTCCACTGGGTTTTCTGATCCTGTTCGTTTTAGGCCTAGATCCTGTGGCCCACTGAAACCAGTGTGATTTGGCTGCTGCTCTCAAGTAAGAAACAGGATCGACCAGGAGCTTTTGTATGCTCTGGGCTACAGTTCGGGGAACTGACCTCGATAGGATTCCATCAGCATTTCAGCGTAAGACCGCAATCGTGTACCTGAAATGAAGTCCCACCTGACGTATTTCCCAGTCAAAAACACCGGCTGCGCTTGAGGCAACTGGGTTGTGGATCAGGCAGCAGGCGAGGCGATTTGGGGGTTGCCTTTAACACCGGTGTGAGTTGCTTTGAAATGGTCTCTTCAAGCCTCCTAGGAGTTGTGCGGTGTTCATCATACCGTTTAATATTAAACTTTGTGTGTGTGTGTGTGTGTGTGTGGGGAATTCCTAAGAATAGCTAACGCTCGAATAATCATCACCAGAAGTCCTTTTGTGGGGAGGGAGTCGAAGGCATTGAGGGGGGCGAGGGCTGAATCAGACCTATGGTTAGCCCACAATTAAAATAATTTAACTGAATTAAATATTAATAAGATTGTAACAATTAAAAATAAGTGCCCAAGTGCCTGTCAATCAGTCATCCCACTGCCATGGCAGCCATTAGGCAGAATACTGGATGGTCGGAGTACTGAACTTTTCTAATTGAGTAATGGGATAGAATACTGCCCACCTGTGGTGGGGGGGATTTTAATGAAAAGAGGGTAAAAGCTCAGGGAAGAGTCCAGGCCGGCACAGCACACTTTTTGTCTATTGCCCTTTTCAGATCCCCCAGACCTACTTGGAAAGGAGGAGCGCACTTCCATGGAAATGCACGGGCTGTGTGAGTGCATCATAAACATGTATACAATTGGAGTGTAAACAGAAACCCAGCATTCAAGCCAGTGCCTGAGAGAGGCTCCCTCACCCCCGCAGCAATTTTATTCAGGATTAAATCCCATTGAATTAAATGAGACCTACTACTCCGTAACAGAGCAATCCTATACATGTTGTCTCAGAAGTAAGACGAACTGAGTTGAATAGAACTTACTCTCAAGTGTTTCTAGGATTGCTACCTTCGTGTATTTAGGGTTGCAACCTTAAATCCCCGAGGGAGGGGGGGTACCTCTGGAACACAACCAAATCATGCAGGCATTTACTTGGAAGTAAGTGTCATTGCTTTCTGTAGAGACTTCTTTCGCAGTAGATATGATTTGGAATCCGGCTGTTAGCTGTGGGCTTCCAAAGTCACAGAGCGTTATGATTCGCTGACTCTTGACGTTGGAGGCAGAGATTGACGCGAAGTTGCTTAAACATTCACAGATGTAGGACCTAGAGATGTCATTTGGGACCGGACTGGCTGCCAAGAAGCCTGAACTTGACAAGCCGATGTTTTCAAACCTCCCGTAATGGCTGGAATAGCAACATCCATCTGGGGCCATCGCTCCCACCACTCAGGTGCCATCCAGCAGCCCCTTCCGTCCTCCAGATACGCCAGGCAGTCCAGCAGGGAAGGGGCACGCAGCCCCTTCCTCGCCAGCTCTCTAGACCTTCTGAAGGTCAACGCCGGTGCTGATTGTCCTAGACTTTGGGCACAATCCACTGTAAACTCCTGCACAACCTCATTTAAATGGGTAGGAGCCCCCGTGCAAGTCCCGTTGAAGTTGCTTTAAGTGATACAACTCAATAGCTTATGAAGATTTCCCTGCTGCTGGCTTCAGGTGGGAATGAAGGGCTGAGGATTCTGATCACATCGATTTAACTTCCAAGCATATCTGTGCTCGGAGTGTTGGTCATCTTTGGAAGCCCAGACATCCGCCTCCCACCAGTCCAGTTGTCTCGTGAATCGGCCCGTCTCCTAACAGACCCTGAATGGATAAATTCTTCCAGGTTTAAATTGCCTTTCCATGTCTAATTTACCGAACATCGAATTACTAAAATCCACCAGCTATAGTTATAGTCCATAGCTGTTATTGATTGTAATCGCAGACTTAATTTTGCATGCCTTTTATTCATAGTATTCCTTTTCTGAACATACTTGCATGTGACGTGTGTCGTACCACACGAATATACAGGCCTTAGAATATGTGTTTTCAACTACGCTACAAAAGGAAATACATCGTTTAAAAGAAAATGCATTTTCATCTTCATGCAAGTATTATTAAAGGCGCCAAAGATGGCTAGAACGTGGTTGAATACATAACGGCAGTCTCAAAGCAGAAGTGTGAAGTTGTCTTGCGGAATTCAACAGGACTACTCAGGAGTAAATTCGTTGTGGAGGATAGATTATATAATGGTCCATTAAAATGTGCCAAACCTTCAAAGAGCATGTTATGTTCATATACATATTCCCGGTGTGTGTGTGGTCATTTAATGCACATATTTCATACATATTGCAATTGCGATCTTCATTCCCTTGGGCCTTCCCATTGTATTGAGTGAGAGCCCTGAGGGCAGCGGCCAACAGCAAGAAGGCCTCTTCCTCGCTTAGCTTCTAGGTGGACCTAAGGTTACTTACATGTTTCCTTTCAAAGTCTGAAGGTGAGGAACGCATTAACGTACATAGATACACACTTGCCAGAGATCGCCGCGTGTTTCTTGCTGTGTCTCATCACTTCCTAGCGGAGGTCAGTGGGTGGGGAGTAGCCGATCGCCAAAGGACCACTGCGGACTTAAGGGGCTACGGAGAGCAGCCTGGGCCAGTTAGTGCGGGTGACGAGCCTGAAGGGCCTTGAAGGGCCGAGCCTGCTGGCTGGCGTGGGTGAGAGGAGGAGGAGGAGGAGGAGGAGGAGACGTCACTGTCTGAGTCCCGGCGGAGGGGCATCGGTGGGCCTTTGCCTGGTCCTGGCCGCCCGATGTGTCAATGGGCGAACCTTGCCGTCTAACTGTGCCGCTCCCGTGCCAGGTCCCTCCTCGGCACGGGCAGGTCCCTCCTCGGCACGGGCTCTTCGAGCGGGGTGCGCGGGTGGGGATGCCGCGGTTCCTCTTTCCTGGAGTTCGTGTAGCAAGAAGGTCAAGGCTTGGTTGACGGAGGCAAAGCGCCTCGGCCTGCCAGCTCCTCCTGAGACACGAGTCAGCCACGGGAAGGGACTGGGCTGGTTTTCCCGGGAGTGGGGGGGGGGGGAGCGAGCGAGGGAGGGAGGGAGACACACAAGGACCCACAGCGGCTCTGAATGCGATTCCGTTGAATGGGCCTGGCCTGAAAAGGCACTCCAGTGCGAGCCTTTCCAGCTTCCCAACCATTTCCCGGCCCCACCGACCCGACCTCCTAGTTCAGTCGGCCTGGCGTCCTGCTCCTCCCCAAACCATTCCCGAGAAGATGCCCCCTCCATCCGGCATCAAAGTCCCGAGAGGGCTCTTCTCACAGCCAGAGCGCAGCCAGGGGCGCCGTCTGGGAGGTCCGCGGGTGTTTGTGTGCGCGCAAGCGCTGTGACCCACGTTTGAGGAGCCCTGGGGGGTCTGGGAGGCTGGGGGGGGGGGGGTCTGGGAGTGTTCTCAGAAACGTCTGACGCCCAGTTGCACGAGGAAGGATCCGGCCAGCCCCGACGACGATCGTCTGGGCTGACTGATTCATGAAATGATCTGCTGGTGGCGACGCGGCGGCGAGTGTGTGTGTGTGTGTGTGTATGAACGATGGTGTCCCTTCCCCGCCTTCTACTCACACGCTCACAAAGACACCGTCCCCAAGGCTTCCTCTCCCCCCCCCCCGCACACGGGCTCCCTGTCGGAAAAAGGAAGAGGAGAGAAAATGCCCCCCCCCCCCGCCGCGTTCCGAAGCCCTCGGCCTTGAGGCACCGATCCCGGCTTCTTTCCTGACTTGTGTAAGGAGGACCGCAGCCCCGTTTAGAAGCCACAGAAAACCGGAGCAGGCGAACATGGCTGGAAAGCGGACGAGGCGGGGACCAGAAGCGCAGACAAACGCGACGCTCGGGGGTTTCATTTCTCTCTCTGGCTCGCTCTCCCCGTCCCGTCCCCCACTCCGCCCCACACAGTATATGCGTCGGGTTGGTGGGGAAAAGCGTCGGAAAGCCCCGCATCATAGAAGGGTCTCTTTCTCTCTTTTTCTGGAGAGCATCATCCGATCCCGGGAAATGTATATGGAAGGAGGAACACGGGGAGTGGGTGGGGGGGGGGGGGAGCGAGCGACCGCGCGAAGGCAAAAGTTAGTGATCAGCCACAATCTGCCTCCGGAAATCTCTTTCGTCAAGAAATCACGCCGGATAGGTAGAGCGCGGCATAGTTTCCACGGAATTGGAACAGAGGCCTCCTCCACACGGGGCGTTTAATGAGCCTTGAAGGCTCATTATAAATTTTACCTACACACGAGCGGAGCGCAAAACGGGCGTACAGGCGCGTTATCTCCCCGATAATGCGCATTTTCGAACGCGCGTTAAATAGCGACTTTTATTTTGCTCCGGCCGTTAAAGCGCATTTTCGCTGTGTGAACAAGCGATTATGCGCATTAACTACCTGGAAAGCGCTTTTTGGGCATCTTTTAATGCGCTTCGCCGCTTCCCGCCGCCTCCCGTGCAGAGGGATTGTGAGTAAATGCGCCTCCGCGATAATGCGCATAATCGCGGAACCAGGCGCAAAGGCGCATTCTTGTGGAGGGGGCCAAAAGCGCCGGCGCTGTTCCCGCATGCTAGGGTCAAATCTGCTACATGTTGGATTTTCCTCCTCTTTTACTATTTATGCCTACTATTTATATGCTACTGGTAAATGGTTTCATTTTAATTTATTTTATTTAGAACATTTCATAGCGGCTTTTCATGGTAGAAACAATACTTGTGTGTATAAGAAAGAGAGAGAGAGAGAGAGAGAGAGAGAGAGAGAGAGAGGCAGGCACCGCACTGCTGCTTTTTAAGGGTTTATAACGGTCTTGACAACTGTTGGGGGGGGCATGACACATTCCCTATGCAGTTTTCAAACCCCTTTCAAAGTGTGATATCCTGCTTGGTGTAGATCTGGAAAGAGTGAGACAAGTTGCAAACATATTCTTTTAGTTGAATGAGCCAGGATTAATTGAGGTTGAAGGGTGGTCAATGAAATGAACAGAAATGGAGCTTTCTTAGAAAAATGTCTGAATGCATTATATATATATATATATATATATATATATATGATCCTCAGTGGGAAACCACTACAATTGGAGATGCACCCAAGCCAGGATAATGAGCTTTCTTAAGGGAAGAGAAGGACATAGTACTTATATTGGGAGAGAATCCAAGGAACCCTGAACTTTGAAAGACAGACATTCCTGAATACTCCAAGTATGTCTGTCTAACATGGGGGAAAACTCTTGTTTAGATGCTCTGGTGCATCATTGTTGATATCCACCCCCCCACCCCCCACATACACCAATCTATATCATCAGAACTTCTTTTTTCTCTCTATGATACCTAATGGCCAGGGAGTTCGTGCCAGAACCATCATCATGAGCCAACAATTCCACTGCCTAAAAGGAATAACATTTTGTAACCAACTGAATTAAAATTTTTAATACAATTTAAAAAACCCTTTCTATAGTAGTAATCTTCTTCTTCGTCTTCTTCTTCACTTGCTCCAGATTTTTCAAAATGCTTCACCATTATCCCAGCATTCTTTTTAGCAGGCCAATGTTATTATCCCCATGTTGAAGATACAAGCACCTGGAAATTAGCAGCAGAGGTGAGAGCAAACACAACAGTATCAAACTTCTCAGACTGTACAATATTTTCACCCTTGCTCTAGTTAAAGCAGGGATTAGAAACCCTCTAGTCCAGGACCTGCCCTAGACTCCTATAAAACTGCAGAGAAACTTAAAGTTTGAATCTGTTTCAGACTTTAAGGTCCATGAAGGACCATATTTAGCTTGGATAGACAGGCTCATTCTGGGGCACAAAAGGAATAGGATGTTCTCTGGTATAAACCTGCACTGAAACATCTAGCAGCCAGAGAATGATGTTATGACATTAACATTTATTCCTATTACCCTCTAAATTCATTAACATAAATTTAGGAACAGTGATAACCATAGTTGCTTCTCAGAGCTGGCTTTGTACCCATTTTTCCTGGGAATGTGTCATTTTAACCATTGAAAACCCAATTCTGCAACAAGAAAAGTTGAATTATACAGCCCATATAAATTATGCAAGCTAAGCAGGACACCAAAGTTCCACCCCAACTACCAGAAATCTCATTCAACCATTTCTCTGGCTCTGCTTTGAAGCTTGCTGGGTGCATTTCAGCCGGTCACCATCTCTTAGACTAACCTTGTGAGGATAAAAGGATTGAGGAAACATGCATAGCATCCTGGGTTCCTTGGCAGAAGGGTTGAATAAAAATGAAGTAAATAAAAATTATTTAATATCATTTGATCAGAGACTACATAGAGTACTTTGTTGATTGATAAATGCAAGTAAATTGTTGAACTTGAGTTTATAAAATGACAGCTTTTTTCACATGCCTACAGATAATCACCGAGAACCTCTTGCATTGGCACATTCTTGTGTGGCATGTTTCACACCTACCCATGTGTAGTGTTTGTGACATGCCAATTCCTTGAGCCCAGCCAGGATTTCTGAATACTTGGATTAAGCACAGATAATCCATTCCCAGGATTTGTACCAGACGGGCAAGGCAAAGGCCAATCTGTCTGTGGCTTCCTGCAAGGAAAGAACACTAAAATAAATGACTATCCCCTTAAGTCTTGCAAGGGTCCCAGGTCTTTATCAGAAGAATTAATAATTCTTAATAATTATCAATTCTTCTGATAAAGAGATACAATCCTAAAGTAACTTCAGAACACCATCCATTTCCTCCCAAAAATGGATTCTGCATTGCATTGTCATCATGATCCAAGAGGGTGAGCAACTTTGATGATAGCAATGGATGCTGTTTGGATGTGCACTGTGATGGAGCTGGTGGCGGCAAGACATGTGTTCAACATCAGATGGAATGCCTCTCCCAACATGTTAAAGCTGCAGGAGCGGTGCCCTCTTGAAAAGATACAAAAGAGGGCAGGGCCCATGCAGCTTTAACTGTTGTGATGAAGAGGGAATTTCGCCAGGTGCTGCACACACACAAATGACACCTGCTGAAATTCCTTTTTCAATATGACTGTTAAAGATACAGGATCCCTGTCCTCCTTTCCATATGGTCACCCTAACTGTTAAAGATACAGAAACCCTGTCCTCCTTTTCATATGGTCACCCTACAAGATATATTTTCACTGAAAAAATAGTATGAATATGACCATCACATGTTTGCCAATCAGGTACAAACCACATTCACAGGAACATATTCATCATTTGATAACTTCACCTATTGGGTGGTATAGAAATGCAATAAGCAACCACACGGCAGTGTCTAGTGACTTCTTGCATGTGTAAAGGGGGCATCATAGTGGTCCCCTTTTGAAAAGTGTCTCTGCCTGATATGTGGGGATCCCATCCATATACCATATGCATGTTTACTTACCCAATGTTTACCAGAATATTAATCAGTTGTGTAGCCTGCTGTTCTGCATGTTTACTGGGAAGTAAGCCTCAGTGTGTTTAATCACCCTTACTCAGAGGTTAAGTGTTCATATGATTACAGTCATAATTTGTTAATAGGCAAGTGTCAATTTTAATCTTTGGGAATATGAGAAGGACACACAATGCAATCATATATATGTCTACTCAGAAGTAAATCTGATTGTTTTCAGTGTAGCTTACTCCCAGGTAAGTGCATATAGGCTTGCAGCTTCACCTGTCTAAGTCTGTGTCTATTTTGGGTCTGTCGTGCTCTTTTTCAAATGGAATGGAAAATAAAATATTAATACAATAACACCTCTTGTTTGTCAAATTATCTTGCACCATAAAGAGCACCAATCTGCATATAAATGTAATCCATCGGATTATTCAGTTAAAAGTAAGTAAAACTTCAGAAACCAGCCTGTTGACCCTAAACAAAATATAAGTGAGTTTTCTGTTTACTTAAAAAGAGCCTTTCAATGGATTGTTTAATCCAGCATTCTATATCCAACAATGCTATCTGGATGCCTTTGGAAAGCTCGGAAGCAGGGCACGGAGGTGATGGCCATCCTGTGGCTTTTCCCCGTTAATACTTCAGTATTTCCCAGATGGTTCGTATCCAAGGCCTTGCGTTCCATTTTTCTAGACAGAAAGGCAAGGAACAAATTAAATCAACAAATTAAGGACTTTCACCTGCTCTAGGCTGACTTCAGCATTTTACCTAGGAAGTAAGTCCAACATATGCCAGTGTAATATCTTACTGCATAGGAATAAAGCAATGCTAAGATTCAAGAGCTGTAAAACAGGCGGGAGGCTCTCTTTTCAAAGGCACTGCTTTTCTTGGTAAAGAAGTATGCAATCACATTTGTGCATTCCAGGAGTCATCACAAACACAGAATCAACCTGGTAGTGAGGTGAAGAATTAAGTTGTCTGAACATCTATCTCACTTATAATGCTATGGCTAATGCTTGTAAGTTGAAACTGTGACAAATCCTGCTGGACTCTCAAAAGCCATGGAAATGAGATTTCTAGTGGTTGTGGTGGAACTTCAGTATCCTGCTTAGTTTGCATAATTTATACAGGATGCATAATTCAACTTTCCTTGTTGCAGAATTGGAATTTTCAATGGTTAGAGTAACACATCTGCAGGAAAAATAGCTACATAGCAAACTCTGAGAAGCAAGTCTGTATTTGTTCCTAAATTTATGTTGAAGAATTCAGTGTGTAACTGGAAGACCTTAAGGCTACAAATATTTTAAATAAATTAATATTAATGTTGTCACATCATTCCCTGGTTGCTAGATGCTTCAAACTAATAGAAAACTCAGAGAACTGAGGGCACAATGGAGTGCAAGTCTGCGCCAGACAACTTCCTGTTCGCTTTGTGCCCCAGAGCTTTGGTGTAGAAGCAAAAGAAGCTGCTGGGAGATTTGAAACTGGCCACATTCACATCTTCCTTTGAAATAAGATCACAGTTTCACCAGAAAGAGTTAAGGCCTCAATTACTGATGTTCACATTACATTTCAGAAACCAGAGCAAAAAGATTTTGTAACCAAGAAGATGCTTACAGCCATTTCCCCCAAATTAATTCTGGTTAGGAATTACATCCGTAAATACTTTCCTTTCAAAGCTGCATAAAAGCCCAACAGCTTTGGAAAAGTTTGTAAGAAACAAGGCACACCAGCCACTTCAGTGCCATTTGTCATTGGCCTCCTTCAGTCCTACATCTCAATTCATACTTTTCACACATCATATTTTTAGGTATACTCTTAAGGTGTTTTAAGAGAAAATCCCAAAAAATATAAAATATGAATGTGACAAATACATAGAGACACATGTCAGGGAGCACAAACTGGCTGCGCTTCCCATGGAGTGGGAAGCCCACTGGGAAAGCCTGATTTGCCTTGCTGAATGTGTGAATGGGGCTATTGCTCCCATGGAACATTAGTATCACCCACATGCCTTCCCCAACCCAGTTCCCTCAGATATGTTGCATGCAACTCCCATCATCCACAACTAGCATGTCAATTGGCCTTGCTGGCTGTGGATGTTGGGAGCAGTAGTCCAACACATCTGGAGGACACCAGGGTGAAAGAGGCTGTGCTAGGCACTCTGAATAAACCTGGGGGCTTGCTGAACTTGATGAGACTTATTCCAGTTACTACGTTTACAGGGGTGTTTAAACTAGGGTGGCCATATGAAAAGGAGGACAGGGCTCCTGTATCTTTAACATTTGCATAGAAAAGGGAATTTCAGCCAGTGTCATTCGTATGCAATTAGTTCCTGGTGAAATTCCTTCTTCATCACAACAGTTAAAGCTGCAGGAGCCCCACCCTCTTGACTAGAGACAAAAGAGGGCAGGGCTCCTGCAGCTTTAACTGTTACGATGAAGAGGGAATTGCACTAGGTGCTGCATGCATACAAATGACATCTGCTGAAATTCCCTTTTCAATACAACTGCTAAAAGATACAGGACCCCTGTTCTCCTTTTCATATGGTCACCCTAGGCTATGCTACCTAGGGCTGATGGGAGGTATATGATCAAACATCTGGAGGTATACAAGTTGCCCACCTGTGAGTACAGAAAGAAAAAGACCTGAGCAGGAATGTGCATATGAAGAAGTGGGACCATGCAGACATGAGCCATTTTTGTTTTGAATAGATCTCACTAAGTTCTAAGGGACAAAGTCAATGGTTTGCACTGTGGGATGCTAGTGGGAGGAGGCAAAACCTTATTCTCCCAGACATTAGAGTCACCAAGGTCAGAGAGAAGGTTAGCCCCACCTCACTTCAGTGGTACATCTGAGCAAGCCTTGTATTTTTCTCATATGTGAGTGTCGTTGCCATTCACGCATAGCCCCACCCATCAAGATCTTCAGCAGAGGTCCTCCTGCTGGTCCCTAGCTATCTGAGGTGAAGCGGATGACTTCCAAACAGGAGGCCCTTTCAGTCTTGGTGCACCCATTCTGGGGCAGAAAAACTTTCTTACAATGCTCATTCAGAATTGTATAGTGTGTGTGTGTGTGTGTGTGTGGGGGGGGGGAAACAGTTCCAGTGGCGGCAGTTTGAACATGAGTGGCCTCACAGATAGGTACCTGTTGCCACAGCAATTGCTGCTCCTCAATTTCCTCTCAGTCTCCACAAGTGCAAGTGAAGTCAGATCCCATAAGTGTGCGGTGGTGGTGATTTTTTTTTTTAAAAATGTTGCTGAGCCTTCCACCAGTTGGAGTTTTTAACCACTTGATATATCATATTATTTAAATGCTGCCTTGCTCTGGGAGCAGCCTCTCTTTCTTGACATCCTCAGGCTGATCAATTGCTCAGATGCCAAGGGATTTTTTTAAAATTGGAGCCAATTTAAATTCCAACAAATAATGACAGTTTCAGCAAGTTCTGAGCATGCACCAATAGCAGCTTTGAGTCCCTAACCTGAGAAATGCAGACTATGCAAGAGCAAACTCCGCATACAAGCATGAAATCATCTCATTTCACATCCTGATCACTGTAACACTATTAGGGGAAGGAAGCTCTCCTCAGAATACATTCAGCCATTGCAAGCTGGAGAAATTCATAGTCTGCGCCTGTTATTTCTGAACTTCAGCATCATCGCTAGTATAAGTGAAGCTTAACAATATCTGAACAATTTGAGGCCAATCTGGAACCTAACAAATCTTATCATTCAGAAAGATGGGAACCTCATCAGGCAATGTGCTACACAAAATTAAAAAAAAATTGCTTGGACTGTTCATGTTAAAACTGGGCTGGAATTTATTGAACTAGTTTATTTAATTTGTATATTATTAATATTCTGTCCTTTGGTAGAAAGCACTCCCATGGTGATAGTTACAAATCTATTAAAACAATTTAACAATAAAATGCAGTAAATAATTGTAATTTAAAAAAGTAGTAAAATCAGAACATCACTAAAAATTAAAGAAATATCAAAAAGCTGATTAAAACAATTCTATTGGTATTTAAAAGGGTTAAAAAATGGAATTTTCCCAGTGCTGAAAAGGCATCAGGTGGGAATCAGGCAAACCTCCCTGGAGAGACCATTCCATAACTGGGGTGCCACAGCTTTCAGAGAACAATGGCTTCTTCATCTTCATAATCACAGAGTAGGTATTCTTTTGCTCAGTCAGATTCACATTGAGTTTTCCTTCACCTACATTCAAGCTTTTGGTCTCTTTAGCCACTTCATTGCCCCCAACTTGTCAGTAAATCAAGGAGCTAAATGGATTCTATTCTATTCAAAGAGAGAGAGAGAGAGAGCTTCAGTGGTATCAACTACCCAAGTCATCTCTGTATCCTACAGAGTAACCAGGATTTTGACAGGAGAGCCAGCCATGATGGAAACAGGAAACTCTCTGAGAGTTCTCCGGAATCTCTTGGATTCCATCAGCCATGGACCATGTTAATAGGTCCACCATCCCTCTGGAGAAAGATGGCCACTGCAAGTCTAAACCAAAACAGGGAGTGACGGACCATATCAAGGGAATCACTAAGGAATCCTCCACTCCTGAACCACCTACATCCTGCCCAGTTGAGCACAACAGATTAAGAGAATGACCAGCTACATGCATAAGGGTGATGGCATTCTGGGAGCCATTAAGTCAAGACAGTCTTGGCATGAATATTTATTTATAATATTTTTGCATCAACTTTTACCCTTCATGGCAGTGTACAATAAATATATATTTTAACAAAAATACAATAATAAAGCAGAGATTTAAATCCATAAAAACCAACTTTTAACAGATAAAGTGCTTGATTAAGTTTTTTTCTCTTGCTTGGCACCAGAAAGATTGTAAAGGTAGTGCTATGCAAAGGTCTTTAGTAGGGATGTGCATGGACCCCAAAAATCGAATCAGAATCAGAATCGGAACTTCAGATTTTGTAAAGTATCATATCATTAAAATTGGATGTCCGTCTTATCGGATCGGATCCGATAATGATGCAAAATCAGAAGTTCCGATTTCGATATCGGACCGCCATTTTAGGTGTTTTCCCCCTAGGCTTGCATTGGGGAAAGAAAGCTATCTCCCAATGCAAGTCTATGGGAAAAACACCTAAAATGGCGGCCCTCCCCCCTTCCCTCTCTCCCCCCACTCACGCTCCATACCTGCCACCGTCCTGCGCTGCTGTCCGCTACCATCCGCTGCTTCCGTCTACTGCTAATTAGGCTTTGAGGCCTGGTTCTCAGTAGAGTGATGATGCGATGGGTGATGTCATCACCCGTCACATCGTCGCTCTTCTGAGAACCAGCCCGCAAAGCCTAATTCTCAGTAGTACGGAAGCAGCGGACAGCAGTGCAGGATACCGGCAGGTAAAGGAGGTCCTCCCCCTCCCTCCCTCCCCTCCACTCGCGCACCTTACCTGCCACCATTCGCTGCTGTCCGCTGCTTCCGTACTACTGATAAACAGGCCTTGCAGCCTGTTCCACAGTAGAGCGACGGCATGCCAAGTGATGACATCACCCGGCGCACCAGCACTCTATTGTGGAACAGGCCACAAGGCCCATTTATCAGTAGTACAGAAGCAGTGGGTGGCAGCGAGGAGGCAGCAGGTAAGGAGCTTGAGTGGGGGGAGGGAGGGAGGGAGAGGGAGATCTCCACTCACCCGCTGCCATGTTTTCCCCACAGACTTGCATTGGGGGAAAGCTTTCTTTCTCCCAATGCAAGCATATGGCGAAAACACGTAAAATGGAGGCCCGATTTCCTGATTTTTTCTGGTATTAATCGGATCAAATAAAATTGGATCGGGAGAAATCAGACCTCCTGTGGCCAGCATCAGAATCAGACATTGGATGCCCAATTTCCTCCGATTTGTATCGGTATTGGGTATCGGGTCTGATACGATGCACATCCCTAGTCTCAAGGCCTTTTCCACACCAGAGATTTTTCCTGGGGCTGCCCCTGCCTGCTCACAAAGAATTCACAGGATGCACAGAGCATCCCGCAAGCAGGCAGGGGCCAACCTTCCATTCTTGCAGGGGAGCAGGGAATGCTATTATCTCAGTTTTTTCCCTGTTCCCTGGAGGGCAGCGAGATGAGTGGCTGGTGTGCCTGCCCATCCTCGGGGCAGCTGTGCTTACTCGCGAGTAAGGGTGGCTGCACCGATGGCCACAAAGCCGATGGCTCCAAGGCCATCAGGAGGGGGGACCCTATTTCACCATCCCCAGGATGGCAGGGGGGAGGGGGCGTGATTGTGTGCAGGTTTTGGTTTTTTTTAAAAAAAACTCACCACAGTTGCGGAGGAGTGCTAGAGCGCTCCCCGTGGATCATCCGGGGGGAAAAATGGCCATCATGACTTGTGACTGCCCGGGAGAAGCCTGGGCCATTGCATTCTGGTGTGGCTTCATCGCGCCGACCCTGGAAGTGCTTAATTCTGGCTTCTCCCACTCCCTGCCCTCCACACCCCTATGGTGTGGAAAGGGCTTAAATGGGATGTTCCATAACTGGGAAGCTCCCACTGAAAAAGCCTTTGTTGCTGAATACATGCCTCCAATAAAGAGGGTGCCTGAAAGATGACTTCAGCAGAGAATTTCAAAACTTGAATAGACAGATATGGGAACAGACAGATATGGGTATCAAGCCATTTAACGATTTAAAGTTAAATACCAGCATCTTGAATTGGCCCCAGCAATGAACAGGGAGCCAGCTAATGGAGTTCCATGTGCATGTACACGTCATCTCAGGGTCATCTCAGTTGGCCCAGGATTTCCTTTCATGTGGAGGAGCCCTATGGGGTATGGCCAATTGGCAATATTGGTGAGGGGCTTCTGTTTCCCACACATCTCATGTAGGATGTACATGCAAAGGGCTCCTCCATGTGAAGAGTAATCATGATTGGTGCTCGCTGTTGTGTGTGGTAGCTCTATGCACTGACATATATTGTTGGGTGAATGTGTGAAGGGGTTCTGAGAGAGAGAGAGAGAGAGAGAGAGACTGCAAATCCATCAAGTCATCTTTGCCTCTATTCCTTATCTGTAAAAGGTGCAAATGAGTCTACATGCTTAATTCTTTGACTTCATAATCCAGCTGTCCCCAATCTGGGGTCTTCCAGATTTGGTGCATTACATCTCCCACCATCCCCAACCAGCAGGGACATTGACCAGTGATTTAAATCCACTGGGGTGATTGGAGTTGTAGTATTCTAGGGTTGCTGTATCCCACTCTGGCTCACTTTATCCCTTACCCCTCCCACTTGGGACAATAAGGAGTTAACAACAATAGACTACAGTGTATGACTCTTGTACTTATTGATTGAGATGAACTATGAATAAAATAATAAATACAGGGACAATATGGGGATAATTAAAGAGCTTAACTTGCTGGATTTGTATAAAGATTGCTAACACAATATATATGAAATACTTTTGACAAAAGGAAAGTTAAATTATTGACAATAGCAAGCTCTAGTCCATGGGATTTCAATATAACATAGTGACCCATAAACTAAAACACCAGCAAAAAGCCACAATTTGGATCAAATTCAAAATTTCTGAGTAGATTTGTTATTTTAAAAGTCTGTATATACAATTAAATACTGCAATCACCTCAAACTTTTAAATGATATGTAGTTTGTTTTTAGGCTTTTATGGTTTTAATTTTTGTATATTGGTTTTTAAATGTTCAATGTTTCTAATTTTTGTAAACTGCCCAGAGAGCTTCAGCTATGGGGCAGTAAATAAATGTAATAAATACATAAATAAGCATCAGATAATAGCTCCTTTAAAGTCAATGGAACTATGCCAAGTTATTCTACTTATCCACACAAATATAAAATCTAGTTTGGGAACATATGCTACACTCTTCCTTTACTATGAAATGAGGCTACTGGTTACAATAGTAGACTTTGCTGAAACCAATTACAGGGAAATGGAAAGGAGGACGAAGGGGGAAGGGGAGGGGAGAAAAAAGGGAAGAGCATACTGATAGGACTTCAAAGAATAACACGAACCTATTTCTTTAGATTTATATGCCTCGGGACTTTCCCCCTCCTGCCCTCACCAGATTCCAGGACCTATTCTCTCTATGATTCATGCACCCACATAACTTCTATTGATGTGGAGTCTCCAGGTGATTTGATGTGCATTCCAAATAAAGCATGGTGTCAAGTGAATACACCCCAACACAAAAGGACTAACTGGCAACCAATATGCTGTCTATTGGGAAATCCCTTTAAACATTTAGCTAGCCCACTGTGTGACTGACCAAAACAGTGGGACTCCCTCCTCGGAGAGCTCTTTGCTTTTCACAGGGGCCTCAGGGTTGATATTTGCAGAGCAGCCTGGGAGGGACAGCCCATCTATATACTGTAGAGAAGGGACTGTACACTATGCAGAAGGGACTGACAGATGGAGGGTCAGTTATATAGTTGATAAGTAGTTATTTTTTTTAATGCTTTTTAGGCTTTTGAATTTTGTATATTGTTTTTTAAATGTTCAATGTTTTTAATCTTTGTAAGCCGCCCAGAGAGCTTCGGCTGTGGGGCCGTATATAAATGTAAATCCTCCTCATCCTCACCATCATCCACACGGATCTTTTGTCTGAGTTTTTCTTTTTTTATTATTACTTAACCAAAAGCAGGCCTGGGAAACTGCACATGTCAGCAGAGGCAACAGCAGAGGGAGGAGCTACATAACTGTTTTCTTTCTGGTGTCTTCTCACTGAACCCCCTCCCTGCACCGATACCACAGGGCACAGACCAGCTTGAAAGGTGCTTTTCAGTACAAAAATGAGTGGAAGGGAAAGGGTGAAGAAACTCACATCCTAGGAAGCTGCTTCCTAGAGGTTCTGAACCATGTGGACAATTATTATTATTATTATTATTATTATTATTGACATTTCTATACTGCCACATAATTGAAGCTCTCTGGGTGGTTTACAAAGATTAAAAGCCATTACAAATACACTTTAAACTATTTATATAAAACATTTATTTATTTATTTATTTATTTCATTTCATTTATATACTGCCCCATAGCTGAAGCTCTCTGGGTGGTTTACAAAAATGAAAAATATTGAACATTTAAAAACCAATATGCAAAACTTTAAACCATAAAAGCCTACATCATATGCTGCTGAATGCCAGAGTAATGAAAAAGGTCTTAACCTGGTGCTGAGAAGTTAACAATGTTGGGCCCAGGTGGGCCTCGATGGGGGGGCACCAGTGAGAAGGCCCTCTCCCTTGTTCCTGCACCCAGAATGCCTTAGATGCTGAACATAGCATACAGGTAGGTTCAGGTCAGGAGAGGTGCTCTATAAGGTATTGCAGTCCTGAGCTGTGTAAGGCTTTATATGTTAAAACCAGCACTTTGAATTGGACTCAGAAACATACAGGTAATCAGTGCAAGCAGGTCAAAGTGAGTCTTATATGTTTGGATCTTCTTGTCAATCTGGCTGCCACGTTGTGTACAAGAAGGCCTCCCTGAGGGAGGTGTTCATGATGTATGCCTGAATGCCTTTGGCCAGAGCTACATGGTGACAAGACATCAGGAGGTGGGGCTACACCACATGGCCCCATTCCTGCTCATGTGGTGTGTAATACTAGTTAATCTATCATCTGAATAGGACTATACATGCAGCAGAATATTACACATAGTTTGGTCTTATAACGGTAGAAATCTAGACTGTACAGACTCAGAATGCACGGGAGGGTGGTGGTTAGTTTTGAATGCTCCTTTACCACAAAAAGCACCCTGCATTTAAAGAATTTGCACATCAGAGTAAGGGTTACACACTAAACTTTCTCTCTTTGATATAATAGTTTTCTACATGAAGTGAATTGGGTTTTTAATGGGAGGCTGCCAAGGTTTCTTCCATCCCCTTAAGGATCTTTTGCCTCCTTGAGAGTCCCACCCTCTGTCTTTTACCTTCCCCTTCTCAGTAATGTGTGGTATAGGTTATAGTTTAAGTTATAGACGTGGGGTGATTGGCACACCAGTCACTTGAGGTTTAGCACACAGTTTTCTAGTACATTAAAATGACCAAATAATAAAGAAAGTTATTTAGTCAATAGTAGGGTGACCATATTTTGGAAACCAAAAAGGAGGACAACATGGACAGCCCCCGAGGGGGCATCCCCACCAACCTATCCATCCCCAGGGGGCGTGTCCAGCACCAAGAGGGGGTGCCCACCTGAACATAGCCTTGATCACATCTGATTTTACAGCACACAATGAAGACAAATCTGTTCTACATAACATCTTAATGTTAAAATCACTGAAATAACAAGTTAGACATCCAATGTATCGGAAATTAACTTCACTCACTTCTACTTTTGTAGCTTTTGCTGTACTTTGTTGCTATACTCTGTGTGATACATTCTCCCCTTCCCTCAAATAGCTTTTCTGATTGTATCCTCACTCTGCTGCAAGCTGCTGCTTAACAGGGTTGCTGCCAGATGGTTGGCTGGCTTTTTTATTTTTAAAGTTCATTTTAAAAAAAACAACCTTGTGTATGATTGTCACAAGTTTCTCTACTCTAACATTAGGGTGGGTGTTGTGGGTGGCAGACACTACTTTGCCATACATTAGCTTCCCAAGGCTTGTGCATTGGCACTACTTTTCACACCCAGAATTTGAACTCCTATCTACTTCCTGTACAAACATGTGACTGCTTTGACTGACCTCTCCTTTCCCACATTTTGATCCGTGGACGCTTCACCTCTGCTGAGCTCCAGGTGCCCGACTGCCCACCAAATCTGCAGCAGGAAAGGTGCCCTGCTTGCCCAGCACTTCTTAGCTAAAAACTCAAGATCCCCTTGATGCCAAGGAATGAAACTTCTCAAGGTGGAAGACCCCAAGGAGGAGGTTTGACAACCTGAGTTTGAAGGGTATGGCTCCAGTGTTTTTTTAAAAAAAATAATTTTAAAACCTCAAATTTTTTTTAAAAATGCTAAAAATCAATATATGAACAGATCTACTTCATGCTTGGCATGGCTAAAGCCCTACTTAAGAGATATCATGATGCCAGGTTTCATCTCCTTATCTTTTAAAATGACATTTTTAAAACAATTAAATTTAAAACCTCAAACTTAAAAAAAATCCTAAATATCAACAGATGAATGAATGTGCTTCAAACTTGGCATGGCTAAAGCCCTACTTAAAAGCTATCAAAGTGCCAAGTGTCATCTCTTTTTCTTTAAAAATGACAGGTTTTGTTTTTTTAAATAATTTTAAAACCTCAAACTTTAAAAAATTCCTAAAAATCAACGAATGAATGGACCTGCTTCAAATTTGGCATGGCTAAAGCCCTTTCATCTCTTTATCTTTAAAAATGACTGAGCATTGGCTATTGGGTGATATAAAAATGCAATAAATAAATGTATTTTATTATTTTATTATTTTAATTTATTTTATTTCTAACCCGCCTCTCCATCCAGATCGAGGCGGGGAACAACAATAAATATAAATATAAAAATCATAAAATAGATAAACCATTAAAACAGATAAAAATAAATACATTATTAAAAAACATCTTAAAATTCAACTGGGTAGGCCTGCTGGAAGAGGGCATTCTTCATGGCTCTCTTAAATTCCAGAAGATTGCTAATTTGTCGAATCTCCTCTGGCAGGCCATTCCACAGTCTGGGAGCGGCAGAAGAGAAGGTCCTCTGGGGCAGGATCTACACGTCGTCCTCAATGCGCCCCCCCTGCGCCACAAGCTGCTTCGGAGCGCTTCACCCCGCCTAGTGTAGCTCAAGCCTTGGAGGCTCTGCCCGCGCCTGTGCCGCCACCGCCGCCCTTTCATCCAGGCCGGTCCCGGGGAAGGAGGAGGGAGGGGGGAGGGTTGTAAACAAAAGCCAGCGATTGGGAGAGGGATTTCCAATTGTTAGCTTTTGTTTACAACCCTCCCCCTCCCTCCTCCCTCCCTGGGACCTGCCGGGATGAAAGGGCGGCAGCGGCAGCGCGAGCGCGAGCAGAGCCTCCGAGGCTTGAGCTACACTAGATGAAATGCAGCGCTCGTCAGCCTAGTTCTGGCTGACTGGAGTAAATTCTTCCCAGAGGACCTGAGTGTGCGGGGTGGATTATACGGGAGAAGGCAATCCCACAGGTAACTTAGACCCAAACCATGTAGGGCTTTAAAGGAAAAAAGATAGAAGACAACAGAAGAAACCAATGTGGCTCCACAAAAAGCTTAGCGATGACCTGAAAATAAAAAAGAATACATTTAGGAAGTGGAAGGAAGGCCAGGCTACAAAAGAAGAGTACAAACAAGTAGCACAGAAGTGCTGGAATGGTATCAGGAAGGCTAAAGCTGAGAAGGAGCTGAGGTTAGCGAGGGATGCTAAAAGCAATAAAAAGGCTTTCCTTAGACAGAGGAAAGAAATGGTGGTTCAGCTGCTTCATGAGGATGGCAAATTGGTAACAGATGACAAAGAAAAGGCTGAAGTGCTCAATTCCTACTTTGGCTCAGTCTTGTCTCAAAAACGGGTCTATGACCCCTCCCCCCTGCCCCATGGAAAAAGTGAAGTACAAGCTAAAGAGGCAGGATTGCAGTTTGAGATTGATAAACAAATGGTCAAGGAACACCTAATTTCTTTGAACAAGTGCATATCTCCAGAGCCCAATGAACTGCATCCTAGAGTAATAAAGGAGCTGGCAGAAGAACTCTCAGAACCACTGTCTATTATCTTTGCGAAATCATGGAAGACGGGTGAAATGCTGGACGACTGGAGGAGGGCTACTGTTGTCTCTATCTTCAAAAAAGGCAAAAAGGAGGACCTGGGATCCATCCTTGGGAAACTTTTGGAGCAGATTATAAAGAAGTCAATCTACAAACACCTTGAAAACAATGCAGTGATTCCTAGAAGCCAGCATGGATTTGTCAAGAATAAATCCTGTCAGACTAATCTGATCTCATTTTTTGATCAGGTAACCACCCTTGTGGACTGTGGGAATGCAGCACTTCTATGTGTCTTAAAAATTGTAGTTGCTGCAAGACAGATAGCGATGTTCCTGAAAAAAAGTATTTGCTTTTTAGTGCATCTACTAGTACTTATGCTGAAGAGCCAGTGTGGTGTAGTGGTTAGAGTGATGGACTGGGACTCAGGAGATACGGGTTCTAGTCTCCATTCAGCCATGGAAGCTCACTGGGTGGCTTTGGGCCAGTCACTGAGCCTATCTAAACTACTGCTTTAAAACGGTTTAAAATGGTTTATAACAGTAGTGACAATTTTGGGGCCCAGGACACATTGCATATACAGTTTTCAAAACGTTTTCAAAGTGTTGTATCCTGCTTGGTGTAGATAGGATCACAGACTCTCAGCCCAACCTCAGCTCACAGGGTTGTTATAGTGAGAATTTAAATAGAGACCCCCTCTAGAAGGATTCGCTTTGGCACCTGGCTGCCCGATTATGCGCATATTCGCAGAAGCGCATTTACTCTTAATACGTCTGTACGAGAGGCGGTGAAGCGCATTACGGGACGACCGAAACGCGCTTTAAACTTGTTGACATGCGGAGAATCTCATGTTTACATGGCGGTAAGGCACTTTAACTGCCGCTGCAAATTAAAACTCGTGGTTTAACGCGCATTCGATAATGCGCATAATCGGAAGTTTAAAGCACCTGAGCCCCCAATTTGCGCTCCTCTCTTGTAGAGGTAAAAATTTTAATCAGCCTTGAAAGAGCTTTAAACCTCTCTTGTAGAGGCAGCCAGAGAGGAGGAGGATTGTGCATGGTTCCTTGAAAGAAAAAAGGCATGATATAAAATCAATCAATCAATCGATCAATCAATCAATCAATCAATCAATCAATCTCCTTTCTGTTAATCATTTGAACTACGTCTTTGTTATATGGTTGAGAAGATCTCATAATAATAGTGAGGGAAATGTGGGCAACAGTTCCAGTATTTAACTATAACAATGATCAAGAAATGAAAACGATGTGACCCTATGTAAGGCTCTGTAGGGGCTTCGTGAAATTTGGGGATGCTTCTTTCAGTAGCTCCCTAGAACTCCTGAAAGTAGTTCCTGAAATCATTAGGACGCAGTTGCAAGAAACACTTCAACCTTTTTGATCTTGGGCATAATCCACCTGTAAGTTGTTCTGTGCAGGTTCCATTGAAATGAATAACAGCTGCATAAGAGTGCAGTTGTTTCAATGGGTGGGTGTGTGGGAAAACTTCCAAGCACACATAAATCATTTAATATAAATTATCAAAATGAAATGAGCTAATTATATATATATGAAAGCATCTCTTGGAAAACCTTGAAACAAATTATATTAAGTGACAAATCTAATTTAAAAAGAACAGAGAAAAAATAATCTGTGTTCCTCTTTTGGCTTTCATTTACCAAGCATATTTTCATGATAGCATGATGTTCATTAGCTTTGGAATTAATCTCCCAATTGCCTCTTCTCTGAAGATAGGCTGTAATTTGTATTAGAGTTTGCTGCATTGGAGATAGCATGATCCTCCAACGACGCCAGTATTTCATAGCAATGACTCTGTTTTCTCCTATACAATCATTTTACAGGAAAGGTCAGTCAACATGTTTTTTGTGAGTTCCATCATCCCAGGAAACATTTTGAGGCATTGGGGTAGCCAAAGAGTGCCATGTTCCTAAATTAACTAGGCATTTTCCCAAAAGATGGGCAAGATACATTTCATTCAGGGGTTTCATAGAATTATAGAGTTAGAAGAAACCTCTAAAGCCATCTAGTCTACCCCACTCCCTTGCGAATGCAGGAAATCTACTAGTAGCCTATTCCAATTTCTTTCCTCTGATAAATGCTTAAAACCCTGGAGAGTTTGCCACCTTCCAAAGCAGTCTGTTCCACTGGCAAAAAGCCTGTGCCATGAGGAAGTTCTTCCTAATGTTTAGTTTCTGAGGTCCAGCAGACAAGCGTTTCATTGCACACTCGCTACTGCCCACTTACGGATGTGCATGTGTTCTTTAGACAACGATGTCTAACTCCCGCGTGCCTTCTGCTCCTTCTGCTTGTTTTTCCTTTGCAAAATAGACCCCTTTTAATCTGACTTAAAAAAAAAAAATGGAACGTACTGGGATCTCCTGCTATGTGCAGGAAAAGTGGTGCTAGATGGAACAGCTATTAGGTGGATTCAGAGTTGGCTACAGAATCGGACTCAAAGAGTGCTTATCAAAGGTACCTTTTCACACTGCGGGGAGGTAACAAGCGGGGTACCGCAGGGCTCAGTCCTGGGCTCAGTGCTTTTCAACATTTTTATTAATGATTTGGACAAGGAGGTGCAGGGAATGCTTATCAAATTTGCAGATGACACAAAATTGGTGGGATCGCTAATACCCTGGAAGACAGAAACAAACTCCAAAGTGATCTTGATAGACTGGAGCACTGGGCTGAAAACAACAGAATGAAATTTAATAGGAATAAATGCCAAGTTCTACACCTAGGAAAAAGAAACCGAATGCACAGTTACAAGATGGAGGATACTTGGCTCAGCAATACGACAAGTGAGAAGGATCTTGGAATTGTTGTAGATCACAAGCTGAATATGAGCCAACAGTGTGATGTGGCTCCTGCAAAAAGCAAATGCTATTTTGGGCTGCATTAATAGAAGTATAGCTTCCAAATCCCTCTAGGTACTGGTTCCCCTCTATTTGGCACTGGTTAGGCCTCATCTTGAATATTGTGTATAGTATTGAGCTCTAGGGGTGTGCACGGACCCCCCCAGATTGGATCGGGACCCAGATCGGGACCTCCAATTTTGTCACGGATTGGATCGGACAAAATCGGAGGCCCCCCGGACCAGATCGAGTCCGATCCCGATCCAAAAATTGGAAATTTTTGGATCGGCCGCCATTTTTTCCCCATAGACTTGCATTGCAATGCAAGTCTGTGAGGAAAAAATGGCGGTGGGTGGGTGAGGGGGGCCTAACTCCCTCCCCCCCAGGGCTGTCTGCTGTGGACGGCCCTGGCAGGTAAGCCCCCTCCCCCGCGCTCCGTACCCCCCCGGGGCCGTCCGCTTCCATCTGCTGGCGCCCGCGGGCGCCAGCGGATGAAAGCGGACGGCCCCGGGGTGGGTGGGTAAGCCCCCTCCCCCCTGTCACTGCTTACCTTACAGGGACGTCCGCTCCCGTCCGGCAACGGCTGCTACTGCAGCCGCGAAGCCCACTCGCAGTAGCAGCCGGCGCCGGACGGGAGCGGACGTCCCTGTAAGGTAAGCGTGCAGCGCGCCCCCTCCTCCCCTCCCCCAGCGCCCCCCTCCTCCCGCCCCACCCCTGCTTAACTTACAGGGATGTCCGCTCTCGTCCGGCGCCGGCTGCTACTGCGAGCGGGCTTCGCGGCCTGCTCCAGAGTGGTGCGCCGTGTAAGTAAGCAGGGGGCGGGGTGGGGGGAGGAGGGGGGCGTGCGGCGTGCTTACCTTACAGGGACGTCCGCTCCCATCCGGCACCGGCTGCTACTGCAAGCGGGCTTCGCGGCCTGCTCCAGGGTGGCGCGCCATGTGATGTCATAACCCAGCGCGCCACCCTGGAGCAGGCCGCGAAGCCCGCTCGCAGTAGCAGCCGGCGCCGGATGGGAGCGGACGTCTCTGGAAGGTAAGCGTGCCACGCGCCCCCCTCCTCCCCTCCCCCCTCCCCCTAGGGAAGCCCCGCTAGGGAAGCTCCCCCCCGCTGTCCACTTCCATCGGCGGGCGCCCGCTGGCGCCCGCCAATGGAAGCGGCGGCGGGCGCCAGTGGGCGCCCGCCGATCCGCCGATCCATCCGAACTGGATCGGAACCTTTTCGGATCGGTTCGGATTGGATCGGCCGATCCAGCGGTGAGATCGGAAATTGGATAATTTATCCGATTTTCCCCTGGATTGGATTCGGATCGTGGATCGGATCCAATCCAGAGCACATCCCTACTGAGCACCATACTTCAAGAAGGTTGCAGACAAGCTAGAGGGGGTTCAGAGGAGGGCAACATGGATGATCAGGGGTCTGGAAACAAAGCCCTATGTGGAGAGACTGAAAGAACTGAGCATGTTTAGCCTGGAAAAGAGGAGATTGAAGGAAAACATGATAGCACTCTTCAAATACTTGAAAGGTTGTCACATAGAGGAGGGCCAGGATCGCTCCTTGATCATCCCAGAATATAGGACATGGAATAATGGGCTCAAGTTACAGGAAGTCAGATTCTGTCTGGACATCAGGAAAAAACTTCCTGACTGTTAGAGCAGTACAATGGAACCAATTACCTAGGGAGGTGGTGGGCTCTCCCACACTAGAGGCTTTCAAGATGCAGCAGGACAGCCATCTTTCAGGCATGCTTTAAGGTGGATTCCTGCATTGAGCAGGGGGTTGGATTCAGTGGCCTTATGGGCCCCTTCCAACACTTCTATTCTAAGATTTTATGATCTCTGTTACCCTGCTCTGGACAAATTCCAGTTTCTCTATTAAGGTGCAATGCTATGCATGTTTAGACTGAAAAAGGCCTAAAACTCCAGCATGCCACAGCTGGAGATCTGTGCTAAGATAATGTTGATGTATCTAACCTGCAGTATGTACACTAAAAGTATTACTTGGTCCATCTCTCTGATCGCACATATTTGGATTAGAATTTTTACAGCATATTTTCTTTGTTTCCGAGCAATCTTGATACATGGCTCATAACAGACTACACCTCTGTCCCCTAATCCATCCCCATTTAGGACCACCTGATTGAATGTATGTAGATTTATTAGGACTAGTTTTGGAATGTCTGTGCAAACAGTTCTCTGTCAGAGTCTCTCATGGGAGTTGCTTGCTGCACCCCCTGTCTCGGCCTTGAAGCTACTAGTTCCCTGGGAACCTGGGACTGTTTTGATAAGGTGGGGGCCACTTGGGAGAGGATGTCATTCAGATTGTAGCATCAGCTTAGTTGGGTTGTGCAGTCCCAGCCCATGGGCATGTTTTACAGGTCACAGGACCTGTTTGTCAAGGAGCTTTGAATAGGCCAGGCCCCGGGATAAGGCGGACAGCAAAAGCAGAAGAGCTTTTGTTAGGTATCATGTTTTGATGCAAGGCCTGAAATTTCTACTGTTGGAGTCTATCTGCTTGGGACTTTGGAAGCACTCTGCACATGCTCTCTCTCTTGCTATTTAGACTCTGGATTTCTAAGGATTGTGCCATAGAAAGTACTAGAAGGCTTTCCATTGACTTGAATTTGCGTTTGTTGCGGATTGTGTGTTTGTGGTCAGACTCGGGTGGCAGGGAGTTGCCAATCCTTAGCAGAAGGATGGGACTCCTGTGCCTGAAGTTTTACTTTCTCTGTGATCATGCTTACTCCAGGTCAGCTCAGCGTTTGGCAGGCTGGGTCTGATAGGTGCATGATTAGTTTCTGCCTGGCTCTGGTGGCTCAGAGCATAAGTGTTTTCCCCTCCCTGGTATCTTGTTTAGGCTTTGGCCATGTCCCCTGAGGTGCCAATGTATGCAGTGTCTGGAGAAGCTCAAATGAGTTGGTGGCTAACCCTAAACCCTGCCCCCAAGGGATTGCCTGAAAGATTGTATCAGGAAAGGAGCCTAAAGCTTTCTGACCATCATTCAGCTTTAAGTGGTGTTGTTTGGAGAATGTAACTATTACACTTGTTACCATGTGATTTCCTCAAAAAAGGAAGTCTCACTGGCGTGAGTGTTTCATGTCAGTTTGCCAGCACATGTGAATGCCAGAGGGAACAGGCATGCTCACGGCACCACCTTTCAAAGCAAGGGTTGGCAGTGTGTATATTCTGGAGGACCAGTCCATTATCCAGACTCTAATCTGGGGGCCAGAACAATCCAATCACCTCATGTATGGTCAGGATTTATAAAACTTAACAGAACATCATGCGGACAGAACACAGGCACTTTGCTGGTTTGAGGTCAAAGTTGGAGCAGGGAAGGAAGACTAAATGGTCCTGCTAAAGCCCTCCTCAGGAGGCAAATTGACAATGGCTCTTTGCCTTTCCAGAATATTTGTGAGATAGTGAGACAAGAACTTGCTGGTCGAATTGTCAGACTGGTGGCCTGAAGTAAGGGCTGCTGGCATCAGGGGTTGATGTGGTTGGGCACCAGCTGAGGCTCACAGCTCTACCGAAGGCACCCTCACTCCTCCCACTTACTCACTTGTGGTCTTGTCCCTCTGGCCCAGGGCGGGTGGATGGTGGCAATGGGAAGGAGGAGCCACAGCTGCTGCTGCTGCTGCCAAATGCTCACTCGCTTGTTTGCCAGTGGTCCCATGGGCAAGTAAGCAGGCAGTGGCAGGGAGGAGGAGGAGCAGCAGCAGCTGGCAACAATGGCAATAAGGAGGAGATGGGGGCCCAGTGAGGCTATATTACCAGAGGGTACTGTGTGGACTGAAGGCATGCTGAGAGTTGAGTCATGAAAGAAGTGAATGAGCAGGTGGTGATAGGCAGTCCAAGATTAAGGCACCACCATCTTCATTGGGCCAGGTAGTATCCTATTGGCCCATGGTGTTTTCTGCCCCCTGTTGAGGTGGTAGGTGCCACACCATCCTGCTGGATGAAGCACAGCAAAGAGAAGGCCAGCCGCTTATCTTCTGGCAAGCTCTCCCAGTAGCACAGCGAGTAAGGTGGCCGAGTCCAACTGCTTGAGCCTCTAGGTTGAGAGCCCATTAATTGCTTCTTTTGCTTGCTAATGCAACTGTGAGCAAAACATTTCACAATATCTTGACTATGTTAAGAGTCCTTCTTTCCTAACTTGTACTAAATACTTTAAAATATTGTACTTCAAAGGCTTAGCTGAGAACACTCTGGGGCTCAGGGCTTGCCATTTTGGCCAGTGCATTCTCAAAGGGGATTGTTAGAACTGGAGGGTGGGGGGTTAATGGAGGACACAGCAATGACAAAGTATCTGTAGTACATGCTATTCTGGAATGCAGAGATGGAAATGCTACAATTTCCCATGTGGAAATGGAACATAACTATTTTATGGATCAAACTTGGGAAGAACCCAGACATAAATTCTATATAATGTCAGCCTGGTTTCCTGGTATGATTTCAGACAAATGGGTTTAACCAAATGTGGATGCTGCATGGGGTGTTTTTGTGGTTAGTCCAATTGCTTTCATTATGTCTTTATAGCAACAATGTGTCTGTTCACCATGTGCCATAAAACAATCTCAGATCTGAAGCACAGCCTCAGAACAGGAGGCTCCTTCACCATCTTGCATAATAGCATTGCTTGTTTGCACTATTCTTATTGAACTTTCCAAACATATGCCATTTTCCCTTTCATTCTGGGAGTGATTGTACATTAAAGCAATTACAGACAAACCCTTCCAGAGAGTTTGAAGACCAAAACTTTCTTTGTGTGGAAGTCCAAAGGCAATTATTGGCATTAGAGTTTAAGGGAGGCATTCCAGCTCTCTGATGTAACAGTAGCTTTCTGGGTTATGTGAAATGAAGCAATTTGCCCTCTTCGAGAGCCCAGTGCAGATTTGAATCAACAGGATGAGTATTACTATCATAAAATGATAATGGTCTGAAATGGAAACGTATTTGAAAAATTACCAAAGCTATGTTAGCAGTCAAGATAACTAAGGGCACTAATCCATTGGGGTGGTCTGTGCAAGCTCCAGTGAGGTGAATTAGAAATGGGCAAAAGCACCATTGAACTCCCATTATTTTCAATCGTGACTGTGCAGGAGAATCGCCATATAGATGGTACCATAACAGATTTAAATGCTTTATACTTGGTTACTATTTCAAATAGTTAATTCAAACTACAATACTTCACAAGTATGTTTTGTTTTTGTTCTTGTGTAGGAGCTGTGTAGTAAACAAACAAGGGCCGAGAAAACATGGACTGAGATGAAACTCCTCACAGATTTTGTGAACATTTTGGACTGTCAAAAAAAAAAAAATGCCTGCCATTTTGGAACAATTTAGGGGGGGCACTCCTTGAAGAAATGTCATCTTAATTTATTTCCTGATGTACAATGCCAGTATCATGACATCTTCCCATGCAGTCCTTGATTGGGTGGGATCACTCTTGCAACTAGTTCAGAAGGAAGAAAAAGAAATAGCCAATGAGAGATGGGAATGTTACTGAAGCAGCAGCTGCCTCCAGGAAAGAATGGCCCCAGATAGGTCTGGGCAAAAGGGAAATCACTTAATGCATCCTAGGTGGTAGTTCTAAGTTTCTGGTCAACAGCTGATTCCAGATATGCACTGAGCTGAACTTTACCATGCATTATGCTTCCTTGGAGTCCCAAGTAGTCACAGGAATTGATGATAACGCTCAGGTAATTGTACAGCTGAAGCCTATGGACTCTCCATGTGCCCCCCATGTACTCATTTTTTTTAACATTAGTACTGCATGACTCTAAGCATGTATACTTATTCATTAAACAAAAAACCTATGGTTTACAAAACAACGTTAAGGCTCTACAGTTTTCAGCCAGGCACCAAAAAGCAGGGAAACTGGGAGTTAAGGCCCACAAGCCTTAACGCCACATCTTCCCTAAGGAGGCAGAAAGTGCAAGTGAAATTCTCATTCTCCCCAAGCAGATAAACCATGAGGACAGAATGGAGAATATGATATGCATCTCTGCTTGTGAGCCTTAACTCCCAATTTCCCTGCTTTTTGGTACTTGGTTGAAAACTGTAGAGCCTTAATGTTGTTTTGTAAACTCTAGTTTTTTTGTTTAATAAATTTCATGGCTTTGTGTAAAGGAAGACCGGATATTATACACTTGACAACCAAGCCAACGTCAGCGAGGATGTTACACCATGTTGACATCCAATATAAAATCAAAGCTAGTGATTTTAGCCTCCTCCCATATGTGTCTGTCCGGACCCTAAGATCATCCTCAGGGGTCCTTCTCCATGAGCCCCTGCCAAAGGAAGTGAGGCTGGTGGGTACCAGGAGGAGGGCCTTCTCTGTTGTGGCACCCCAGCTGTGGAATGAGCTCCCTAGAGAGGTTCGCCTGGCATAGGCTGACCATATGAAAAGGAGGACAGGGCTCATGCACTGTACTAGAGTGACCATATACAAAAGAAGGCAGGGCCCCTGTAACTTTAACTGTTGTGTTGAAAAGGGAATTTCACCAGGAACTAATTGCATACAAATGACACTGGCTGAAATTCCCTTTTCTCTACAACAGTTAAAGTTACATGAGCCCTGTCCTCCTTTTCATATGGTCAGCCTAGCCTGGCATCATACTCTTTTAGATGCCAGGTGAAGACCTTTTTATTTTCTCAGTATTTTAACAGTTTATCAGCTTAATTTCTAACTTTGCTGTTTTAAATCTGTTTTTTAAAACTGTATAGGTCTCTGCATTGCTGCTTGGTTTTATCCTGGTTGTGCTTTTATACTGTATTTTATATTATGTTTTTACACTGTTGTTTGTTTTATATTTTAAATGGTTTTCATGGTTTTAATTTTTGTAAACCGTCCAGAGATTCGGCTATTGGGCAGTTTAGAAATGCAATCAATTAATCAATCATAGTATTATGTGTTGCACCAACTTTTCAAAACAATAAATGAGCCCCAGAAGTCTGAGGGGTCTCATTTGAACTTTTCAACAGCCAGTATCCAGAGATAAAAGCTCTTTATAACTGCCTCAGGAAAAGGAAGTATTTTATGTTTTGTGTCTGTATTTGGAGATAACTTGGAAAATCGTTCTACTGGAATTAAAAATCCCTGATTAATCCTGGAAGCACACAAGATGATACAGGAAAATATCCTATATTAGAATAAGTTACAGTTTACTATGTCAATTATTAGGAGGGTGCACTCCGCCCTGAAAATCCGAGTGTCCGTCAGAGGTCTGACGAAGCTCTGAGTGTCAAGGAAACATAAACCTTGTTCCCCTGTCGTGGCGGACAACCCCCGTCCCGCCACCCGGTTCCCCAGCCAAAGCTGGCTTGAGCCAACGCTTGAAATAACCACACAGCTATTAAGGACCAAAGCAAGTTTATTAACACACTATCCTAAGTTAAGGCCTTGGTCAAAGCAGGAGAGGGTTGGTAGGAGAGGGGAGCAAAAGGGGGGGGGTGATGGGAATTGAGGTAGGTGAGGTTAGCAGCACAAAACAGGTACAAGCACTAAAACAATTGGCATCCCCCACCAATTAGGCACACTCTTAACAGTGTCAAGCCCCCTTAAACCAAGTAGGCATATAAAACAATAAAAACTCTATCTAACACCCGGCTCCAACTAACCAGCCGAAGATCACCTCTTCACCGCATCCAGGTCCGAAGAGAGAGATGAACCACCCGTCTCCGGCTTCCGTTTATCAGCCACTCTCTCGTTAGTCCCCCGCCCTTGCACCGCCTGGGAACAAAACCCTCCTTAACGGTTGTTCAGCTGAAAGCCATTAAGTCTCTGCTCGTTAAAAGAGCACCTGTTTTTCTCGGCTGGTACGAAAGAGATAAGTAGCTCAGAAATATGTCAACAAAGGAGCGCATCCTCCTCCCTCCTCTGGAAGCGCCAAGGGCCTCAGAAACCCATGTCCTTCACATCTCCCCCTTTAAGGAGATGAGACTTGGGGGTTTTCCTCCAAGTCCTTCATCTCTTCAGTAGGGGAATCTCTAGAGTCCTCTCCCCACCCTCTTTAGTTCGGGTAGGCCCGGGACAACCCATCTGCTAATACATTGTCGCGTCCTTTAATATGAGTCACTGTAAAATCAAAGTCTTGAAGGGCCAAACTCCACCGAAGTAGCTTCCCATTTGACCCCTTCACTCTATCCAGCCAACACAAAGGGGAATGATCTGTCTGCAAATGGAAATGGCGTCCCCACAGATAGGGGCGCAGCTTTCCCAAGGCCCATACGATGGCCAAGCACTCTTTCTCGATGGTGGCCAAGCTTTTCTCTCGAGGCAACAGTTTCTTGCTCAGATAGGCCACCGGATGAAGCTGATGATCGGCCCCTTCTTGAAGCAACACTGCCCCCAACCCCGTTTCGGAGGCATCCGTCTGGAGGGTGAAAGGTAAATCAAAATCTGGAGCCTGCAAAATGGGAGCCTCCATCATCTGGCTTTTCAAGGAGTCAAAGGCTTGTTGGCACTCCTCGGTCCATCTCACCTGGAGGGGGCATCGCTTTTTACACAAGTCCGTTAAGGGGGCAGCCAAAGCACTGAAATGAGGAACAAAGCGTCGATAATACCCCGCCAGGCCCAAAAAAGACTGAACTTGCTTCTTGGTGCGAGGAATAGGCCAGTTTCGAATAGACTCTACTTTAGCTTGTAACGGCTTGATCCGGCCGCCCCCCACCCTATGTCCCAGGTACACCACTTCGCCTAACCCAAATTGGCATTTGGAGGCCTTTACTTTCAAACCAGCCTCCCTCAGGCGCTCAAACACTTGTCGCACATGCCCTAGATGTTCTTCCCAAGTTTGCGAAAAAATGGCCAAATCATCTAAATAAGCGCAGGCAAAGGCCCCTAACCCATTCAGGAGCCTGTCCATCATCCTCATGAAGGAGGAGGGGGCATTCTTTAACCCAAACGGGAGTACCGTAAACTCAAACAACTCCTTGTGCATCACAAAGGCCGTCTTGGGTATGGCATCCTCATCCAAGGGCACTTGCCAGTACCCCTTGGTCAAATCTAGAGTAGTAATGAATTTGGCGCTTCCCAATTGTTCTATCAAATGATCGGACCTTGGCATAGGGTAGGGGTCCAACTGGGTCAAGGAATTGACCCTTCTGAAGTCTACACAGAAGCGTATCTCCCCATTGGGCTTTCCCACCAGTACCACGGGAGAGGACCAGGAGCTGTTAGAGGGCCGAATCACTCTCAGATCTTGCATGGCTTGCAATTCCCGCTCAATCGTAGCCGCTTGAGCCCCAGTCGCCCTATAAGGGCAAGAGCGGATGGGGGGATGCGTTCCTGTCTGAATTGAATGCTGAGCCCAAGAGGTTCTACCTGGGGTGGTAGAAAACAGACCTTCAAACTCTGTCAGCAACGGTCGGAACCCTCTCTGTTGCTCCGGGGTAAGGGTCGACGGCAGAAGCACATTCTCCACCCCTCCCGGTTGCTGAAACTCTGCTAGAATATCCAAAGGTTCCCCCACCTCTTCCGCCTCGGGTTGAAGTTCAAATACAAAATTTTGGCGATCAACATACAGTTTCAACATATTTACATGAAACACTTTAGGTTGTCTTGGAGTGTCTGGAAAATCTAGGAGGTAATTCACCTCCCCCACCCGCTGCTTAACCACTAATGGTCCTTCCCATTTTAAAGCCAATTTGTCCGGCTTAAGCTGTTTTAACACCAACACCTTATCCCCGGGTTGAAACACTCGCACCCGGGCCTTCCGATCATACCAGGCCTGTTGGCTTGCTTGAGCCTGGCTAAGATGGTCTCTGGCCACTTCTTGGACCCCCTGTAGCGTTCGCTGGAGGTTACGCATAAAAGTCACCACTGAAGGAGAAGTCTTGGCCACAGGTCCCTCCCATTCCTCTCGCAACAAAGTGAGGGGTCCCCGAATCTCCCTCCCAAACATCAACTCATTAGGAGAAAATCCTAAACTTTCTTGAGGAGCATCTCTATAAGCAAAGAGCAATAAGGGTAGCCCTTGATCCCAGTCAGTAGGGTGGTCCACAGCATAGGCTCGGATCATTTTCCCCAAAGTTTGGTTCAAACGTTCCACTAAGCCGTTAGTCTGATGATGATAGGGCACTGAGAAGGCATATTCCACTCCGCCAAGCTCCCACATCTTCTGGAACAGTTGGGACACAAACCCTGGTCCACGATCCGAGAGGACACCCCGGGGCATTCCTAGGCGGGCACAAATAGACAACATAGCTTTAGCCAGCATAGGGGCTGTAATGGATGACAACGGAACCGCCTCTGCATAGCGGGTAGCAAAGTCAATAACTGTTAACACAAACCGCTTTCCGGATCGTGTAGGGGGATTGAAAGGACCCAACACGTCCAGTCCAATACGTTCAAAAGGTGTCTCCACAATTGGTAACGGTTGCAATGGGGCATTAGGATGGTCTCGATTGAATCTCACTCTCTGGCAGACATCACAAGAACGGCAGTAATCTTTCACGGCTTGAGCCACCAACGGCCAATAAAATTCTTTAGAGATGCGGGTTAAAGTACGCTTCCGCCCCAAATGTCCTCCCCAGGCCGTAGCATGGGCTAGCTGAAGAACTGGCTCTCGATAGCCCTGTGGCACCACCAATTGCCGGCACACCTTCCAGGGTTGCTCTAAACCTTTAGGGGCAAACTCCCTGTAAAGGGCTCCATCTTGCCAGAAGAATCGAACTGGGTGCTGGGGGGTCACATCTACTACTCCTCTCTCAGCCTCTTCCCGGCATTCCTGAAGGGAGTCGTCTTCCCGCTGAGCGGCCTTAAAGGCGGGGTTAGGGTTGGCTGGATTTGCCTCTGATGGGATCACCGGCTCCTCCAAGCTCTCCTCTAGTCCCCCACTGGATCCAGAAACCCCTGGCTCTCGGGTCTCTTCCTCTGTTGGCTCCTCTCCTGGTTCAGTCAGGGAGGTAGAAGTCTGAGCATTGGACTGGCTCCGAGTGACTGCCCCCATAGTGGCCGCTAAATAGGCTAAGTCATTCCCTACCAAAATGGGCCAAAGGGAGTTGCTATGGACCAAGAAAACCATATCTCCTTTCCATCCGTGATATTCTGTGGGAATCCGGGCTAGAGGTAAAGTAATCGGGGGGGAACTGTAGGGAGTGACTGTAAAAGTCTGGCCCTGGAGAATTTGATTAGGGCGTACATATTGTTGGTCCACGGCCGAAAGGGAAGCGCCTGAGTCCCTCCACCCTTGACACACCTTCCCATTAAGGGTAATAGACTCACAGAACTGCAGCTGGCTCCACTGGACCTGTCCCGGTTGGACCAAGCCCAACGAGGCTCCCTCTTCGGCCCCACGACCCTCACGGGCCTGGCGAGATGCGGCGCGTGGTCTGGGAACTGGTCTCGCACTAGCCTGGGCAGGGGCATCTTCTTCCCCACTGGAGGGCCCCTCACTGTCTTCCCAGTCGGAGGCGGCAGCGGCTTGGCTGGAAGAAGCCTGCTGCGCAATCGCTCCCACCCTGGGAGTGCTTTCCCGAACTTTCTTCTCCTGTAGCTTCGGGCACTGGCGTTTGAAATGCCCTTCTTCTTTACAATAATAACAGCCCGAGGGGGGGGCAGGGGTGGAAGACAGTCTGGGAGGAACTTCCCCCCCTCTTCTTTCACCCCGCACGGGCCACGGCCCGGCTCCACTCGCCTTTCCCACGGCTGCTGGAATTCCACTCCCTCCGGCGGGAGCTCCCCCTCTCTTCGGCCAAGCCGGCTTAGCTGCTTCTCTTCTCCGGTAAACTCCCATCTGATCAGCCAGCAACGCTGCTTCTCGCAGAGACGTGGGACGATGGTCATTAACTAGAGCTGCCAGCTCTTCCGGCATGGCTGCAAAAAATTGCTCCATTGCAAACATCTCATGGTATTGGGCGGCTTTGGTAGCCCCCACTGCTTCCACCCATAAATCCAGAGATTTCTCCACTCGAGCGGCTAAAGCCATAAATCCTTCTTGGGGCCCCGCTTTCACCGCCCGAAACTTCTGCCGGCAGTTCTCGGCAGAGAGTGCAAACCGCAGCCTCACTGTCTCTTTAAATTTTTCATAGTCATTAGCCTCTCGCCGAGGCACAGTTCCCATTAAGTCAGCCAAATCCCCACTGACCTGAGCCCGAAGAACCGCCATCCGCTGCGCCGGGTCGACCTCTTGGTCCTCACAAGCCAGCTCAAACAGGGTGAAAAAAGCCAAGACGTCTTGTCCTTCTTTGTAAGTGGGAAAAAGCTTTCTATCCAGCCGGCCGCCCTTAATCCCAGAGCGCTGCTCTTGAACTTGGAGCTGTAGTTTATAAGTTTCCGCCTGCAGTTTCACCGTCTCCAAATGCTGCCTCTGCGCTCGGCGTTGTTGCTTCATCAACTCCTTCATGGTTTGCCTCCATTCTTCCATACTTTCGTCTTGATCACTTCCGCTCTCACTATCTAGAGGTGGCATTTTTAGAGAGCCCGCCATCAAGCCCGAACCGCCCGGGCTAGGACTGGGGTTAACCTCCCCTGCCGTCTCTGCAGCGGAGACTTTCGCTTCTTCCTCCAAGGTGGCCTCACTCAGCTGGGCAGCTATGAGTCCTTCATCGCTTCCCCAGCCCACTGTAAGCTCTGCCGCTGTCGACGGTGTCTGTCCCATCGTCGGGGTCCAACGCGGCCCTGGCCCGGGTGAGTCTTTATCTCCTGGCATCTCTAACACTCCCTAGTTGGTTTAAGGAAGCCTCCCAGAATTTACACCCCCAATCAGTAACTGTTCTCACCGTTATTTCTCAAGCTTGGCTCATAAATCCCAACACTGCCAACCATGTCAAGGAAACATAAACCTTGTTCCCCTGTCGTGGCGGACAACCCCCGTCCCGCCACCCGGTTCCCCAGCCAAAGCTGGCTTGAGCCAACGCTTGAAATAACCACACAGCTATTAAGGACCAAAGCAAGTTTATTAACACACTATCCTAAGTTAAGGCCTTGGTCAAAGCAGGAGAGGGTTGGTAGGAGAGGGGAGCAAAAGGGGGGGGGGTGATGGGAATTGAGGTAGGTGAGGTTAGCAGCACAAAACAGGTACAAGCACTAAAACAATTGGCATCCCCCACCAATTAGGCACACTCTTAACAGTGTCAAGCCCCCTTAAACCAAGTAGGCATATAAAACAATAAAAACTCTATCTAACACCCGGCTCCATCTAACCAGCCGAAGATCACCTCTTCACCGCATCCAGGTCCGAAGAGAGAGATGAACCACCCGTCTCCGGCTTCCGTTTATCAGCCACTCTCTCGTTAGTCCCCCGCCCTTGCACCGCCTGGGAACGAAACCCTCCTTAACGGTTGTTCAGCTGAAAGCCATTAAGTCTCTGCTCGTTAAAAGAGCACCTGTTTTTCTCGGCTGGTACGAAAGAGATAAGTAGCTCAGAAATATGTCAACAAAGGAGCGCATCCTCCTCCCTCCTCTGGAAGCGCCAAGGGCCTCAGAAACCCATGTCCTTCACACTGAGTTTTTGGAGTGGAGAGGGGATAGTTTCAAAACTATCCAATACCCGCAGTGCGGAGATGTGCTCATTGGAGCTCCTTTTTGTTTTAGGATAACTGCTTCATTATAGGCATGGGGAATTAACCAAAATGCATACATATCCATCATTTTTAAATATAAAGAGATGAAACTTGGCACCGTGATAACTCTTAAGTAGGGATTTAGCCATGCCAAGTTGGAAGCAGATGGGTTCACACTAGGAATGTGCATGGACCCCCCGGATTGGATCGGGACCCGAATCAGGACCTCCAATGTTGTTCTGGATCAGTTCGGACAAAATTGAAGGTCCCTTGGATCGGATCGGATCGGACCCAATCCCGATCCAAAAATCGGACGTCCGATTTTTCGATCAGCCACCATTTTTGGTGTTTTTGTCATAGGCTTGCATTGGGGGAAGAAAACTTTCCCCAAAAAACATGGCGGTGGGTGGGTGAGTGGGGGCCTAACTCCCTCCTCCCTGTCCCTCCCCTACTCGCGCTCCTTACCTGCTGGGGCCATCCACTGCCGTCTGCTGCTCTGATCTACTGAGAAACAGGCTTCGCGCCCTGCCTCTCAGTAGCGCGCCATCACCTGGTGCACTACTGAGAGGCAGGCCACAAAGCCTGTTTCTTAGTAGAAGGGGGCAGTGGATGGCAGCGGATGGCCCTGGCAGGTAAGGAGCGTGAGGGGGAGGAGGAGGATTATCTGCCGTGGCTATCCACTGTCATCCGCTGCCGCCCGCAGGCAGCAGCAGACAGCAGTGGACGGCCCTGACAGGTAAGGAGCGTGAGGGGGAGGAGGAGGTCCGATCCTCCGATCTTATCTGAACCAGATCAGGTCCTTTTGGACCAGTTCGGATGAGATTGGACGATCCAGAAGCCAGGATCGGAATCGGATAATTTTATCCAATTTCGGTCAGATCGGCTCCGGATCATGGATCGGACTTGATCCGATGCACACCCCAAGTTCACACCTTGATTTTTAGGATTTTTTAAAAGTTGGAATAAACAGCCCATTATAGCCTATGGAAATTAACCAAAATGCTTATAGTTCTGTCATTTTTAAAGATAAAAAGATGAAACTTGGCAGCATGGTAGCTCTGAAGTAGGGATTGAGCCATGCCAAGTTGGAATCACATTCGGTCATGCCTTGAGTTTTAGGATTTTTTTAAAGTTCAAACTCAAAGCTCTTCTTTGGGGTCTAGCACCTTGAGCAGTACACAAGTTTTTTTGTTTGTTTGTTTTAAAAATCAAATTAAAGATAAAGGCATGAATCTTGGCAGCATGGTAGCTCTTAAGTAGGGCTTTAGGCATGGCAAGTTGGAAACAGATCGGTTCATGCCTTGATTTTTAGAATTTTTTAAAGTCAAACTTTAAAAAAAATCCCTAAAAATCAAGGCATAAACCAGTCTGCTTCCAACTTGGCATGGCTCAATTCTTGCACAGGCTGCATTTCCATCCCTAGATATTTACTCAAAAGTAAGACCCATTGAATTTCCTTAGATTTTGAAAAGCAACATACTTGCTTTTAGATTAGCCCGTCTTAGCACTCTATGTATGCTATGAATGCCTGATCTTACTGTCCCTATAGTTTCCTGCAAGGACCAGCCAGGGGTGGCCAGTAAATTAAACCCAGGGGTGGAGGGTGGGATTCCATCAAGTTCAATCCAGGAGTGTTGAGGCCGGATTTCTAGCAGACCCAGCCAGGCAACTTTATGGCCTGTTACTCCCTCCGTTTGGTAGCCTGCAGGAGCACCTGCCTCATAAAGCAAATGGCCGCATGAGAACTGTTATTATGGTCTGCTACTTTGTTTGTCTTTAGTAGTCTGTGGTCCAGATCTCTTCGAAAGGGGTAATAGTATTATGTGGTTGGAGTCAGTCTAAATTATCTCCAGGGGTCTCTTAGTGCCTCTGATCTCAAAGAGATTGAGGATTTCCCTCCAACCCTGTTACTCTTGAAGTTACTAGGCCTGTTGAAAATAGATTTTATAACATAAGCAGGAAAACAGTGAATACCCTTTTAACTTGTTAAACCAATGAAAACATGCCACACAAGAAGTCTTAAGATATGAAAGAAAAGTAAATACAAAGAACATCAGATACAGGAGTGAAATGTGAAACATTACTATTGTTGTTGTTATTATTAGGGTTATTATTATTATTATTATCATATTTATTTGTATCCTGCCTTTTGCCCAATGCTGGGCCTCAAGGGGGCCTTACAAAATTAAAACAACTACAGCTAAAGACTATAAATAGAAATATACAAAAGTTAAAAATATAAGTAAATACATTTCAGTATTAAAACATTTAAAATTCATAACAATTTAAAAGTCAAAGGTATAGACAGAGGTCCAGATTATTTGCCAAAGGCCTGCCGGAACAAAAATGGTTTTGCTTTCCTCCAAAAACACATCAAGGAGGGAGCCAGTGTAGACTGCAATGATTAGAAAGAAAATACATGTGTAAACTGCCCAGAGAGCTTCGGCTATGGGGCGGTATATAAGTGTAATAAATAATAATAATAATAATAATAATAATAATACACTATGCAAAATACTTGACAGTTTAACTGTTTCTAAACCTCATTAGAAAAACAGTGTGACTAGGCCGAAACCAATATTGTAGGCCCAGAAGCACTTTGAAAGGTTTCGAAATCGTACTTAAAACTTACACCGGCCCAAACTAAATACATGAAGTGTTTGAGCTTTCAACTTCACAGCAGTATGGACCAAACTCTTAGAAAAAAGGAAAGGAGCACTGTATGTGTGTGTGTGGGGGGAGGAATTAAAAGGATTGTATAGCTACCTATTCCAAGGAGAGATCTGAAAACCAGGTTATCATGGATCCAGAGGAAGGCTGAAAGAGATCTCTGCTGTGTTCTACACCCTGCTTCACCAGTGAGCAAAAAAACAAAAAAGGTAGCCCCAAATACTCTCAAAGCCAAAGGGAAAGCATGTTCCAAAAGAGAAAAGAGAACTCTTTTTCTTCTCTCCAAAGGGAGGCCAGAAGTCTTCTTCTCAGACTGCTTGTGGACTAAAGTTTAAGTCCCATTCAATTCCATAGCTTCCTTGTGGTAGGGTCTGAAACCAGGCTGCCTAGTGGTTGAGGCAGGAGGGAGGGGGAGAACTACGCTACTGAGCATGTCTTGCGCTATGCTTGAAAAGAAGGCCTCCGCATTCACTCTTATAGGATGAATAAATATTAATTAAAATCAACTGAAGGGAATTTTTTAAAAAGAAAAGCTATTCCATAAACTACAAGGAAGGAGGAAGAAGACACCACCACTGGATTACTTAGTAAGGGCTTATTGTTTGCAAAAATCCATGACATAAATAATCGCCAGTCATAATTATCAGAATCATTCTGATTCAGAGTGGGTTTTTTTCTTTTCTAATTTAAACTGCCCGCCTTCCCTCAATCTTTCACCAATCTTCTTTAACTTGTCAGGTTATGTAAAACCATCATTTCTTTCTGGCACATGCAAATTTCAGGAAGATTGGTGAAACATTTTTAATTTTATGAATGTTAGAATGACCACCCCCCAATTGCCCCTTTAACATGGTGGAACGTCTTTTTTCCAGTCCAAGCTTAACTAAAGAGGCACTGCTGTGCCTTTTTAAAATTAAATATGCAAGTCATACTGAGTTCAGTTGGAGTTATTTTCTAATACATGTGCTTAGAATGCAGTCTTAATAGATCACTAGTTATCCACAGTATAACCAATCTATAAAAAGGAAAAATGGCAAAATTCTATAGATGGTTACTGCATGGTCGACAAAAATGTGTGTTTAAAGTGGTGAACATCTTAGGAGGACCTAGAAATCCAAGTGGCAAGCCTAGTTCTGACTTTCTTCTTTTTTCAGTAGGACAAGGGCCTGAATAAGATTATCCTCACCTTATTATTTATTTATTATTTATAATTATTTGGAGTATTTATAGCTTACTATCTGAAGTTCATGAGGTGGCTTACAATACATTTGAAATAGAACAAAATAGACAGTTATTTGAGAAGGGCTACTAAGGTGTATACAGTTTCCCCCTCAGACTTCAGATGTCCCAGATGCTTTGGAATCTCTGGAGCATGACAAATCTCAGAGAAATTGGCTGGTATAGCAGCCAGATGTTAGTTCCTCACAGGGCGAGGTGTCCTCACCTGGGCTTCTCTTGATGAGGTCTGCGCCTCGTGGTAGATGTAAGAGGCCCTGGGCAAGCAAGTGTGTTTCTACGTCTCCCCCAGCCCTCCTCCTCCTCCTCCTCTTATTTTATTTGGTGAGACTGCCATTGTCAGCCCTTTAATTAATACTTATATTATCTTGTTCAAAGATTACAGTAAACGGTTGCATTATACAATCGTAAGTCATAATGAAGCAAAATAAGTTAGACTTTATCTTAACTCAGAACTTATAAAACGGGTTTATTTATTTATTTATTTCATGTCTATACTGTCCAATAGTCTCTTGGCAGTTCTCAAACTTAAGCTTAAACCATATATAAGAATATAATTGCACATAGTATAAAAACCTAAATAAATAAATAAAAAAACAGCAACGTTATAAAACCAAAATAAAACTGACAGCAATGCTAAGATCCCAAAAGCATGAAGACAGCTTTTAAAAACGGAAGCTGGAACATCTGAGGCCTGGGAAGAAGCTTGTCTATTAATTCTTGTCTATGTTGTTATATTTAAATGTATTGTAAGGCTGCCTCTACACGAGACGTTTAAAGCTCTTTGAAGGCTCATTAAATTTTTTACCTCTACAAGAGAGGAGCATAAATCGGGAGTTGAGGCGCTTTATCTCTCCGATTATGCGCATTATCGAATGCGCGTTAAATAGCGAGTTTTATTTTGCTCCGGCCGTTAAAGCGCATTTTGCCTATGTGAACAAGCGATTCTCTGCATTAACTACCTGTAAAGCGCATTTCAAACAACCGGTAAGGCCACCAGTTGTGCGCTCAATTACCTCTTGCGTACAAGCATTTACGATAAAGCGCTTCAGCGATTATGCGCATAATCGGCTAACCAGGCGCCAAACAGAATCCATCTAGAGGGGGGGGGTCTAAGACACTTTGAGCACTTTGGTTGGTAGACTTGTTAAATAAAAAGCAAAACACGGGGGGAGAAAAGCATCCAAATCAGGTGAAATGAAAGGAGAAGCAGGTTCTCCAGATGCTGACTTTTTAAAATTATTTTTCCAAAGTTCCAAAAATAATAAAAGAAGTCAGCATCTGGAGAACCTGCTTCTCCTTTCATTTCACCAGATTTGTTAAATAACCTGAAACAATTAAGATACGTTCATAGTTTGCAAATGCCCAGAGCACGATGCCTTAGTTGGTCTGTCCAAGACAAGATGGTGCCCCTGTCAGTTGTGTCTGAAACGTTAGTCATCTCAACAGTATCAAGTCTGTGGAGAACTGGAATTAGGAATGAATGACTTGTAAACTTGTAAGCAGGCTTCAGAACTTGCTCTTCTTCTTCTTCTTCTTCTTCTTCTTCTTCTTCTTCTTCTTCTTCTTCTTCTTCTTCTCCTACATGAGTGCCAACAGCAGAATCCCCTAGGGATCACACACATAATTTCTCACTGAAAATATTGTGTTGAGAGGGAGTAGTAGGACCAAGGATTTGCTTGTAAGAATTCTTTTTGCTAGAGCCTGATACCTTGTCTGCTAAGATCATTTCATTCACATCCCTCACTGCTGCTGCTTTGTCCTATCCCCCATCTCATCCCAGGGTCCAGCTGCCCTTTTCCCATGTTCCGCTGCTTGCCCTCAGAATCCGGTTACATGCCAAAATAGCTGTCCTTGTACATCCTATCAGCCTGTCATCTAAGCCTTCTTCCCTACAAACTGCCAAGCACACATGCATTGGGCGAAGAGGTGAAGAGGATCCAGGACTGCATGCCTGCTTTATAATAATAATAATAATAATAATAATAATAATAATAATAACAATTTATTTCTTACCTGCCTCTCCGTCTGGATCGAGGCGGGGAACAACAACATGATAAAATACATAAAACTGATCAAAACATGACACATATTATTAAAACTGCATAAAAATCCTAAAACATCCTAAAAACATCCTGCAACTCAGGCACCTTTGAGGCGGGTTGTGTCTCTCTTGCAGCTGGCTATGAAATGCAGATGTAGAGGAGCACCCAAACAAGTTGTAGCAAAGCCCAAGAAGCAAGATGCATCTCATTTTTGCTTCTCCTCATATAGACCTCCAGAGGAAGGGGTTCTACTTTTGGGGAGAACTTATATTCATCTTGAGGTTCATACAGTGCCTTCTGAGTGTTTCCCAGACATGACATACAAGCTTTCAGTGCCTGGATAAGCAGGGATTCTTTTCATTCATTTACGACTCTTATATCCCATCATTGCTTCATGGAGTTCAGGGCTGTGTAAATAATTCTTCCTGATCCTCATTTTATCTTCACAACAACCCTGTGAGGTAGGTTAGGCTAATAAATAGTGAGTAGCTAACCCAGGGTTTCTCTGTGAGTGGGGATTTCAACTGGGGTCTCCCTGCACCTTGTTTGATACCCCAACAAGTGCATTGCATTTGCCACAGAACAATTCCATTTTAGTATATTTAAAATGTTTAATCTTTATTTTATCATTTGTTCTTACTTTCCTTCAAGTATAGCATTGGTTATAGATCTAAGCAAACACTACCTAATCATTATATTAGACTGAAAGGAAGATTTATTCCTAGGCTAATAAAGAACTTGTAAAGCTATCTTGAACCTTTCACTTTCCTTAATAAGGCCTTTTAAGAGGAGGTTTATCCTATATCTTGCTAGTTTTAATCCCTGCACTCTAAACTTTAGAGTTAAATAAGGAATGCTGGCAGAATGCATTTCTTCTGATAGGGTGTCTTTTCTGTTCCAGAGTAATGGCAAAGATAAATTCCATATGATGAAAGAGTCCCAGTTATTCTGTTTGAAGCTTGGTGTCTCCAGGTAACACCCTGGGGAACAGGCATAAAAATAAGTGGTTTTATCTGGTGAAAGAATTGCAGGGGAACATGGCAGGCCAGCAGGCCCTTGTTCTACAGTAGGCAGTATTGTTCCACTCACTTTTGTTTACCCTTCCGAAGGGAAACCTTATACACAGCAAATCTCACTAGGAATGGGAAGAGAAGACTGTAATCATGTTGGTGACCTGTCTTGAAAATATACAACAACCAGCCACTAGTTTATATACCTTGTGTGAGATATGGGCTATCATTTGCAATAGCCTTAGTGCAGGGGGGGGGGGGAAGGGGGCAATCTTGTTTAGTCCAGTGGCTGGGTTACCCGCAGTCCAGGGGGTATTGTGACATTGTCAGTGGTGCCCTGCCCACTTTCCTTCTTCAGGACAAGAGAGGCATGGAGGAGAGAGCAACTCAGCCAGTGCTTGGAGGAATTGGGCACCTCCTTCCTGCACCACTTGGGTCTCGATTTGGCCAAGGGAAATCCCTTTGTTTTACCTGATCAGAAATTTCATGCTGCTCACCCCACCTCCCACCCCCTTTGAGGGGGTGAGTGGCGTACAGAGGGATACTCTTGTTATCTCTAATCAGAGGTGGGAGATAACATGGGGATTCCTCTCCCCAGGCCAGGGGATGGGGCTTGGGGGGGAGGGCCCCTTGGAGGTGCCGAATCTTCCATGGGCTGGATTGGGCAACCCTGTGGGCCTGATTTTGCCCACAGGCTGGAGGTTGCCCTCCCATGCAGTAGTAGAAAGGGGGCAGGGAAGAAATTCCACCTCTTTTCTCCCCCCAATGTGAACAACATGTGCATAACTATCATATGAGCATATTCTGGATCTAGCCACAGTGATCTATGCCTTAATCAGTGTGACATGCACTATGTGGGATTTCCCTTGAAGAGTGACTGGAAACTTCAACTAGTGAAAACTGCAGCATCCGGACCTTCATCTGTGCTGTTACAGCAGCATCCCTGACAGATGGTCCATAGAATCCTAGGGATTCCTGAAGAGGGCCCCCAGTGTGTGAGTAGTTGCTTCCATGTAGGAACTGCACATGATTCAGGGCTGCTCACATTCAGGGCTTTCTCTTCAGAGGCCCACACTCCTTTCTAGCCTGGTTGTGCAATACTGAGGACTAGCAGTGTGGTTCTGCTCCTTGTTCTCCAAGTAATCTCCCCTACAATGAGTAAAGAATGAGTAAAGAATGAAGACTGTGCACTGCTGTTAAACTGAGCACTACTGTTGTTAGTGCTCAATTCAACCTCCCACATAGCTGTGCTTGGCATGTGATAATGTCACTGTGTTAGGCATGGCAGGGCAACTGGGTAAAGAAGAGGAGGAAGCAGAGAGTTCAAGGAAGTAAGAAGTGGGCCTCCAAAGGATCTCTACTAGTGGCATGTATCCACTTTGGATTTAGCACAAATCCAGAACCGAAGAAGGCCATTTAGGACAGATTCAGACTTCGTCTGACCTTGTGAAGCAGGACTTCTCCAAAGCAGTTCAAAGCAAAGTGAGCTGCTACCAAAACCTCGGGACTAATTTGGCAATTTGGAGGGTCAGGCTTGTTGGAAGGTTAAACAACCCTCAAATAATCCAACAACAAGCCATGAGTTGTTTGAGGGTTGATTAATCCTCCAATAAGACATGCCACCCAGATTCGGTCAACAGAACAAGGTGTTCCAGAGCGCTGCTTATTCAAATCATGTCCAGCACACATCATGGCTTGTGTAAGCTGTGAGGATTGTGCAAACAAGGCAAAAGTGTCTGTTAAAATGGTTACTTCCCTGCCTCTCAAGCTCTCCATGAAAGGGAAACACCAGGCAGGGAGTGGGGTAGGGTGTAGTTTTGTGAGTGACAGCTCTAGCTTCCAATGAGGGAATGCCTTTATCAGGTTCTCCATTTTATTTCCAAATACAGTGCTTTTGGGAGAGATATAGAAGGAACTTTAAATTCTTACACTAAAGAATGGAGTGATGGCCCATGTGTCCCATTTCACCTAGCTCTAGTAGATGAGACCACTTACACATGGACTTCCTACAGCTTTATCAACATCTTACCTCCAGCTCAGGTCCACACATTAACCCTGCCACCCATGCCTCTTAGTGAGCTTCACCATTCAGTCCAATTGCATTTTAAAAAACTACGCTTCCTTTAAGGGTGGTGATATCCCTTCTGCTCCTTATGGGCTACCTGTTTCCTGCCTGGTCCATCTTGGCCTTTGATAATACCTGATTCTTGTGTTCACAAACTTCTTGAGCATCACTAGGGGGATGTTTATATGAGATTGCACTGGCGCCTTGAGCCCCCACTATCCCGCTCTTGCGCTCCAGCTGGTTGTCTCCATGGCAAGGAGCGAGCTTGGGGTTTGCCTCTGAAGGATCTGCCACTGCTGCGCCTGTGCACCACCGCACCCATGCCTCCACACCCATGCAGTGACATGCAACTGCGCATCACAGCATGGGTGTTGCAGGGTATCCCCATGTTTTATTTTTTTTTAAAACTTTCTTTTACTTTTTAAAAAAAAAACCTTTACGCATTTCTCCAGTGTGGGTGTCCTTCTGCCCATGCCGGAGAAGCGTGGAGGCGTTACAGTGGCCATTTGGCTTTCTGGCCTGCCCCCTATCCCAAGGGTGACCATATGAAAAGGAGGTCAGGGCTCATGTAACTTTAACAGTTGTAGAGAAAAGGAAATTTCAGCCAGAATTATTTGTATGCAATTAGTTCCTGGTGAAATTCCCTCTTCATCACAACAGTTAAAGTTGCAGGCACTATACTAGAGTGACCAGATACAAAAGTGGGCAGGGCCCCTGCAGCTTTAGCTATTATAATGAAGAGGGAATTTCACGAGGTACGAATTGCATACAAATGACGCCACCTGAAATTCCCTTTTCTGTACAACTGTTAAAGTTACATGAGCCCTGTCCTTCTTTTCATATGGTCACCCTAGACATGGGGGACTGGGGGCTCAGGCAGCCTTTGCACTAGTGCTACTGTTTACAGCCTCCTCTTTTCACTAGTGCCCATTTCTATTAGGGTGACCAGATAAAATCCAGGTCAGGGCTCATGTAACTTTAATAGTTGTAGAGAAAAGGGAATTTCAGCCAATGTCATTTGTATGCAATTAGTTCCTGGTGATATTCCCTCTTCATCACAACAGTTAAAGTTGCAGAGCCCTGCCTTCTTTTGTATATGGTCACTCTAGTAGGGTGACCATATTTGGGAAACCAAAAAAGAGGACACCTGGGGGGGGGGGCAGGAAAACAGCTTCCCAGAGCCTCTGGAAAGCACATCATTCACCCTCTGCCACCTTAAAGGCCCCACTGCTCCAATCAGAGCCTTTTTTATAATGTCCGGGAATGACACACTTTCCCCTTTAAGACCATGATTGGAGCAGTGAGGGGACAATGATGCACCTCCAGAAAGTGTGTCATTTACTCCCACCTTGCTAAAGGGGAAAGCATGTCTTTCCAGGACATTATAGAAAATTTCAGAAAATCCCCCGATACCCAGGATAGAACAAAAAACAGGACAAATCCGGGGAAATCCTGACAGTTGGTCACCCTAACTCTAGTATAGTGCCTGCATCTTTAACTGTTGTGATGAAGAGGGAATTTCACCAGGAACTAACTGCATACAAATGACTCTGGCTGAAATTCCCTTTTCTCTACCACTGTTAAAGTTACATGAGCCCTGACCTGGATTTTATCTGGTCACCCTAATTTCTATACCGCCCAATAGCCAAAGCTCTCTCTGGGCGGTTTACAAAATGAATAAATACTTTCACATCAGGTGCAAAAAATAAATACTTTCACATCAGGTGTCTGTATTGCCAAAGAATATCATCATCTTTCTCTGCCCAAAAAAACTTTCCTGCCTAAAATTCCAAATTCAACAGCAGAATAACATCATGGCTGCATCTACTTCTTAATTTGCAAATTAAATGGTTGTTTGTTTGTTTGTTGCATAATACTTTCTGATTACAGAGTATTGGCTTTCTTTCAACATTTTGTAAAACAAAGTTTCATAGACCATCAATATCATTTTTGTTAATGATTTGTATTATAGTGATGATACCCAGTAAGAAAAGAACTCAACTAGACACTGTTCAATAGGGATCAATAACTGGAGGGTCCTGGGACCAAGTTTCACAGAGAGGTGTCACCTGGTCCACCTTTGCCAACCAGAAGCTAATAGAGGTGTGAAGAAAGTGGTATCTCTTTCAGCTGAACTTGATAGCTGGGCCACTTTAAGGGGTACAGATCCAGATGCTGGCCAATCACTATGGGCACATATTGACGAGGGGTTTGCCCCGGGATGGATCCACAGTGGCTGCAGGTCATCTATATGATGCAGCCACCATCACAGATCCCTCCCAAGGCATTCCCCCAAAGCTCTGGTTTAAAAAAGTTGTCTACTTACCCCAACATTTTCCATTTGTGGTGAGGTGACGATGGCATCTGCCGTCTGTCACCTTGGTCTGGAGCCGCATCAGGGGCATGCCCCAGCTGATGGTGACTCCTGATTGGTTGCCATAGGCTGGACAGGATTGGGGGCAGGCCAGCTCCAGGCATCCATGGACCATCGCTATTAAAAAAGTAATAATAAAGTAAAAAATTAAGGTTAAAACAATAAAGAAGTGGGGGAGAGGGGCAGGGACAGGGGGAAGGGGCGGCCTAGTGGAGCTTCGCATTTAAACAAAACAAAACAAAAATTATAGTTATAAATTAAGGTTAAAAAATGGGGGCAAATGAGCAGGGAACGGGGGTGGGGGAAGGCTGCTGGACCAGCTCTGCAGCAGTGCGGAGCTTCACATTTAAGGCAAAAGAAAAAAAGACTTGAATAGGGAGGGGTGGGTGGAGCCAAACAAAACGTTTCCTTGGTTGTAGCGGTAGCGGTGGCAGCGGCGTGTGCAACGACCAGGCTTCAGATCCTGCAAATCCTCCCGTGTGCCTCCTTGACGGCCGGACGGCCACCCACCCACATCCACCCCAAGACACACGGATTGTCTGCTTCCTCCCAATCACCCAATCCCACGCGCCGTCCCAGGGTGCAGTCCAGAGGACCACCTGGGAGAACCAAGTGCAGGCGCCGGCCTTTGGGGGGAGGAAACCAAAGTGGGACTGTGCTCAGGTGCATGGGTGCCGTGGCGGCAGGGGCTCCTTCCCGCAAACCTTCCCGCACTTGCTCTCCTTCCTGTGCAGATAACGGGAAGGAGCATAATGCGGGAGGTTGAGGCTTCACGGCGCCGCTGCACCACCGTCAAGATAGGCCCTGTATCTCTCTCTCTCTCTGTCTGTCTCTCTCTCTTTCCAAAGTGGCCTTCAGGAAAAGCAGTTGTTGACTGGGGCTTGACAAACATCTATAAATGAATAACCCTTTGTGATCCACACCATGTTTTGAGTTGTAGAAAGTAAAATGAAAAAACTGGTTTCTATGGACAGCTTTGTTTTGCCCCAGGTGTTTACTTCTTGTCAAGGGATTATTTGTGGATTTTCTAGGACCTTGGATGCTTTTGCAACAACAAATGCCCTATTGAAAATTCTGCAATAAACTATAGTCTGAGGCAGAGAATGCAAAGAATTGCATACACATTGAAAAAATATGCAAGGAGATAAACATGAAATTGACCTTTAAACTTTGGCATTATATTTTCCTGTTCAATTTGAGAATGGCCTTCCTAAAAATAGCTGGATCCAACTGAAGTCACAGTCTGGAAGATGAAAGCTTTTGTAAACTGTAGTTCTTGGAGACTAATTAGAGAGCATTTGTCAGATTTAGATGCGAATCTGCTTAATCTGCCTTTGTAATCAATACTATCTATGCTTTCAAGTCACCTGTTCCCAAAAGTTTATAGTTACTAACTTCATAAAAGACTGTTAGTAATAGGAAAAGGAAACTATGAGCTCCATCACACCTATTTTTTTCCACTGGTTTGCCCCTGCGTTTTGTTTACCTTGGATACATAAGCGCGTCAAGCTTCTGGTCCCCTTCACCTGAATACGCTGCTCTTTCCCTCTTTCGCTTGCATGCTCTTCCACTCCACTCTACTCCACCCCACCCCTTCTCTTTCTCCCTCCAGTTCATTGATTGCTCCTCCCCCCCTTAACAAGACATTTACAAGCAGGTCCTGTCAGATGAGCACTTCAACCAGACCGCCGGGCAAAAATGGAACAACCCTTTAGTCTGGCTCTTTGGGGGCATCGAGGGAGTACAATCCGGTGTCTGCAGAGGTTAGGATGTTGTACTATTTTTAAAAACGCTTTTGAGCCTGGGATGCAAGGTTTGGGTTTTATATTGAGGCTTGGAGCCGGCTGCTGGGAAAGATCACTTTTCCCTGCCAGGACCTGATGCAATCCATTCAAGCCAACAGCAAGACTCCCGTCACAGCACACGCCCCCAACAAAGGAAAACGTGAGAGTACAGCACTACATGGAGGCTTAAGGGCACATTAAACACGCTTAGGGAAAATAATCCAGACTTTAGGCATTCTAGGAAAAGATGGAAAAGGCTGGGGAAGAGGCGGGGTGTCAGCAGGATAGGCATGGCATCATGTGAGTACCATGCTGCAAATCTGCACACCAGGCATGGATAGAGTGCACTAAATCGCTGGTGTGATGGAGCCCTATGTATCCAGAATGAAATACAACTCCAATGGTTCAGAGACCTCTTGTGCCAACCAATCTCAACTCTGTAGTTGTAAACGTTATCTTCAATATGTTCCCTCAAAATACAGTAAATGTAAACATTTAAGTTTGGTTGTTTTTCTTCGTCTCTCCTTAATTTTACCTCCTCCTCCTCCTCCTCCTCTTCTCTTTAAATGTTTAGTTTCATTCAAGGGAAACAGCAATTCTCCTTCAGTTAAGGCAAGTCTCTCTCACATACATGGTTCCACCTTATAAGCTTCAAAATTTAATTGCTTATAAAAATGGCACTTGCTGAGCTAATAATGTTCATAATGTCTGTTCCTTGAAGTCCTGCCGGAACTGTTGGGGTGAGGGATGCCTTTGCAACCGGGATGAAAGAAAAGGGGATACACTAGCTTCCATGCGGCTCCTCCCCACAGATCAGGACTTCTTTCCCTTTCCTGCTGCAGTTCTATTCCTTTTGTCCCATGGTTTGGAGTGTGTTGGTGGAGTGGTGGGGGGGAGCATGTAGCCGGTTTAGGCATGGCAGCATGGCTGAGTTATCATGGGCATTGGGCCTGCATGTTTGCTGCAAGCCATCCATGTGAGTTACCCGACTTGCTGGCCTTGGTAATGGGCCTTTCTGAGACCTGTGAGGCCTCCTCTGCCAGGGCACAACCAAGGCCTAGGGCATCCTTGCCTCGCAGGCCTGGTGTGGACTTGCATTGCCAGCCCCACTGCACACCCCCTGAACCAGGGTGGTGTGGCTTTAGGCCTCTGCCCCTCAGTGAGGCCTGCGTAAGCCCAGGCTTCCTTGGATAGGCCCAGCCTTTGTGGATTATAGGTCCAACCTGCACTGCCCTGGGCCCAGGATAGTTCCCAGGTGCTGCCCTATTCAGGCTGTATTATAATCTCAGTTGGCCCAGCCCTTGTGGCCACTTTAACATATAGCAGCCAAGTGGATTAGGCCAGTGGTCCCCAACCTTTTTGGCACCAGGGACCGGTTTGTGGAAGACAATTTTTCCACGGATGGGGGGGGTTGGGGGTTGGCTGGGTTTTGGGGGGGGTGGCTTGGTGATGGGGGTTGTTTCGGGTGGGGGGAAACCCCCCCCACCCGAAACAAACCCCACCACCAAGCCCCCCAGCCCCCCAAAAACCCAGCCTGGACCTACCGGGTCTGCCACTCTCCGCCGCCGCTCGCCACCACCGCCACTCTTCTCTGCCATCGCATGACCCACCGCAGCCCCGGTTTGTCCCCGCCGCCCCCTGGTCTGCCTGGATCACCCCAGTTTTCCCAGTCAGGACCTGGAAACCATGGGCAATCTGGGCACCCTACTGGTGAGAACGCGGCCTGGTTCCTAACAGGCCACGGACCGGTACCGGCCCGGGGGTTGGGGTACCCTGGATTAGGCAGTTCCTGGGCTTCAGGGTAACGGATACTGCACAGCACTTGCAATGCCACCAAAGAAAGGTATATGGGGAAGGGGAAAGACAAACCCCCTAAACCCCCAGCTGGATGGGCACTTCCAGTTTCACATTCATCCTTGTTTATATCTGGAGGGCCCAAACATAAAAGAGGTCCTTGCCCACATTGTGGCCCTAGAGGAAATTAATACCCAGAGAAGCCAGGCTGCCACGCCTCAAGTGAGTTGCAGTACCAGGAGAGCAGGTTCCAAGAGGCAAGCAACTAACAAGGTTTAGTCTGATATTGCAGCTAGGTTGGTGGCATTGGAAGCAGACAAGACGAATCCCGAGTTCAACCCAGTAGCTCCAGTACTCCAGCAGCAGTTCAGATCCAGCAGGGTGCAGAACTTTGGCCAACACCAGACTATGCACAAAGTGAGTACCCTCAAGCTATGCAGCCTTGGGGCTGGCCTAGTTAGGTTCCTTTTGGGCCTTGGGACAACCCCCTATGGGGGATGGGACATACCCAGCAATTTTCAGTTTGGGTGGAGCAAGGGGAAGCCTCAGGGGATGGTGGGACACAACAAGAGGCCCTAATGGTAGCTAGGACTTGTGGCAGCTTCAGGAATTGATAGGGTGATCATATTTTGGAAACCAAAAAGGAGGGCAACATGGCTGGCCCTCAAGGAGGCATGCCCACCCCAACATGCCGAGCCCACAAGGGAGTGTGCTCACCCTGACATGACCGCCCCCAAGGGGGCATGCCCACCCCGACACGGCCTTGGTTACATGTCTGATTCTACAGCTCACAATTAAGACAAACTTGTTCTACATAATATGTTGATGTAAAAAACACTAAAATAATGAACAAGTGAGATATTCAATGTATCTGAAATGAACATGTATTTTTAGTTGCTGTACAAAGTTCTTTGTGGTAGTTTACGTTGTTCTTTTTGCTGTCCTCATACAAGATCAATAGAAAAGAAAAACTATTATTTCCCATTTTTCTGAAGAAAACAGATTAGAAAAAATTAGCTAAAGAACACTGTGGATAGGAGACTAGACTAAACAGAAAATGGGAAATGTGCAGTAAAGAAAGATTAGAAAGGGAGGCTACAGTCCTATGCATGCTTAGACAGAAAAAGGTCCTACAACTCCCAGCATTCCACAGCCAGCATGCATAGGATTGTGCCCTAAACCATTTTCTATCCAAATCCTAAGCACAAGGACTGGGAAAACATCTAAATATTATCAATGACGTTTGCTTACAATTACAACTTTTAGCACTCAGATTCATTTTTTCCTACCCAATTCGGCTGCCTCTACAAGAGGCATTTAAAGCTCTTTCAAGGCGCATACCTCTACAAGAACGGAGCACAAATCGGGCGTAGAGGCGCGTTTTCTCTCCGATTATGCACATTATCCAATGCGCGTTAAATAGCAAGTTTTATTTTGCTCCGGCCGTTAAAGCGCATTTTGCCTATGTGAACAAGCGATTCTCCGCATTAACTACCTGTAAAGCGCATTTGAAACAACCGGTAAGGTCACCTGTTGAGTGCTGAATTACCTCCTGCATACAAGCATTTACGATAAAGCGCTTCAGCGAATATGCGCATAATTGGCTAACCAGGCGTAAAGCCGAATTCTCGTAGATGAGGCCGCAGTGAAATCCCATGCATGTCTAACTAAAAACAAGCCTCACTGAGTTTAATAGGACTTATTCCCACTTTCTACACCACAGGGTATAGAGGGAGGGCGATCCCGGAAGTACCTGCTTCTGGGATCGTCGTCTTCAGTCTTCATGGAGGAAGCGTAAGTTCCGCTTTCTCCTGGGCATGATGCTTTCTTCACGCCTGCCATTTTGTTTTACCCTGGACCCCGAGACTTGAGCATGAGTGCTTGTGTGCTCCGGTTAGTTTTTTTTTAAAAAAACTGATCACAATCGGGGGGGGGGGGGGGCGGGCTGCGCTCCCAGGGTGGCGAAACTGGTGCCACTCCCTCCCCTGAGGGGCATGGAGCCACACTGTGCAGCTCCATGCCCATTTCTGCTGCCGCACTTATGTGTGAGTGAGCACAGCAGCATCCGGGACGGGTGGCCACATCTTCCGCTGTCTCGGGAAGTTCCCGGGACCGCAGAAAAATTGGGATTTGTCAGGGATCCCTTATCTCTGGCAAATCCCGTGCCCTGCCCCCCTCCCCACCCCAGGGGGTCCCTGTGCATCATGTGAATGCACAGGGACCAGCCAGGGCCCATTTCGATATCAGGCCAAAAGCCTGGTGTAGAAATGGCCTGTGTGTAGGATTGCAACCGCAGTGTGAAATATGTGAGATGTCATTGTGGTAGAATTCAGGGAGTTGAAAAGTTGGAGAAAGAAGAGAGAAACAATGATTGGGTCACTGTAGGATTTTTTTTCTCAGGCCTATTCAGTGTGATTTAATATCTCTTTAGAACATTGTAACACTTGAGATGTAATACAAACTAGATCTTCACAAGTCAATTTCTGTTGAAGGTTTTGCTCCAGAAATAGCCTTTTGCAGATTTTTATCTGTACACTATTGGGAGAACTGGTGATACGCACCCACAGTATGGCCTCTGTGGTGAGTTTCTACCAAACCCTGTTACTATACCACTATCAAAACATCTGATTACAAATTGAAAGATTACAGAGTTTACTTTTTTATTTATTTATTCCATTTATATCCTGCCATTTTTCCTCCAAGGAACCCAAGGCGGTGTACATAATCCTCCTTTCCATTTTATTCTCACAACAACAACCCTGTGAGGTAGGCTGGGTTGAGAGTCTCTGGTTGGCCCAAAGTCACCCAGTGAGCTTCCATGGCTGAGTGGGGACTAGAACCAAGATCCCCCGACTCTCAGTCAGACATTCTAGCCACTACACCACAAACCACAATACAGATATTGAATATACGTGCAACATTAAATGGATAGTCAATGTGAAGTTCAGGTTAACTCTGGTTAACTTTGTATAATAATAATAATAATAATAATAATAATAATAATAATTTATTTCTTACCCGCCTCTCCGTCTGGACAGCATAGCATAACCCTACTCAGAAGTAAGCTCAATTGAGTTCACTGTGATGAGTTTATTTTGAGGTAACTGGGCATAGGATTGCAGCCTAAATAATTTAAAGGACATACAAGGATAGCAAAGTGCAACTGAAGGATCACAGCATCTTTAAAAAACAACAACCCCTTAGCACCCTCGTTTTACACAAAGTATTGACTTTACATTCTCATCTAGTAATCCTAAAGCAAGTTACAAAAATGCAAACTATGTAGCAACACTTAGTGGTGTTATGAACCTCTTTGTCCCTTGTTCCCAGTACCCACACAGCTTGTTCAAGGGCCAGGAGGGAGTTCCATATTTTTAGGGATCAGAGGCGTCTCCTCAATGCATGACCCATTCCTATCAACCACATTTTGGAATTGAATAATAATAATAATAATAATAATAACAATAATAACAATTTATTTCTTACCCGCCTCTCCGTCTGGATCGAGGCGGGGAACAACAACATGATAAAATACATAAAACTGATTAAAACATGACACATATTATTAAAACTGCATAAAAATCCTAAAACATCCTAAAAACATCCTTAAAACATTCTAAAATTCCACTGGATATGCCTGCCGGAAGAGAACAATCTTTATGGCTTTCTTAAATTCTAAAAGACTGTTAAGTTGACGAGTCTCCTCCGGCAGGTCATTCCACAGTCTGGGAGCGGCAGAAGAGAAGGTCCTCTGGGTAACAGTTATCAGCCTAGTCTTGGCTGACTGCAGTAAGTTCTTCCCAGAGGACCTGAGCGTGCGGGGCGGATTGTACGGGAGAAGGCGATCCCGCAGGTAACCTGGACCCAAACCATGTAGGGCTTTAAAAGTAATAACCAACACTTTATATTTCGCCCGGAAACTAATTGGCAGCCAGTGGAGCGATTTTAAAGCTGGTGTAATATGGTCACCCCAGATGTACCGGTGACCAACCTGGCTGCCATATTTTGAACTAGTTGAAGTTTCCGGACTAGGCATAGAGGTAGCCCTATGTACAGCGCATTGCAGAAGTCGAGCTTCGAAGTTACCAGCGCGTGCACCACCATCTTTAGGTCTTCCAACTCTAGGAAGGGGCGCAGCTGGCGTATCAGCCGAAGCTGATAGTAGGCACTCCTGGCCGTCGCATCTATCTGGGCTGTCATTTGGAGCGACGGATCCAGGAGCACCCCCAAGCTGCGAACACAGTCTTTCAGGGGGAGTGTAACCCCATCCAGAACCGGTTGACACACCTCCAAACCCAGGTTGCGGCCTTTGACAGCAAGCACCTCCGTCTTGTCTGGATTCAGCTTCAGTTTGTTTTTCCTCATCCAGCCCATTACCGCCTCCAAGCATTCATTCAGAGGAGACACATAATCCTTACCTGGCGCTGTTATCGAAGGCATAGAGAAATATATTTGGGTGTCATCAGCATACTGATAGCACCCCGCCCCATGCCTCCAGATGATCTCTCCCAACGGTTTCATATAAATGTTAAACAGCATTGGGGAAAGGATGGCACCTTGCGATACACCACACAGCAGCTCCTTCTTTGCAGAGCAGCTATCCCCAAGCATCACCATCTGGAACCTGCCTGAGAGGTAGGACCAGAACCACTGAAGCACAGTGCCCCCGATTCCCAATCCCCTCAGGTGTTCCAGAAGGATACCATGGTCGATGGTATCGAAAGCCACTCAGAGGTCCAGAAGTACCAACAGGGACACACTCCCTCTGTCAATACTAAGGCGTAGATCATCCACTAAGGCGACCATAGCAGTCTCAACTCTGTATCCCGCCCTGAAGCCAGTTTGAAATGGGTCTAGAAAATCAGTGTCATCCAAGACTACTTGGAGTTGAAAGGCAACCGCCCTCTCGATCACCTTGCCCAAGAATGGAAGGTTTGATACCGGTCTGTAGTTATTAAAGTCCAGGGGATCCAGGGAGGGCTTCTTTAGAAGTGGCCGTACCACCGCTTCTTTTAAACATGATGGGAAAGTCCCCTCCCTGAGAGATGCATTAATAATATATTGTAACTGCGATCTAACCGCATCTCCTCCCTGGACGACCAGCCATGAAGGACAGGGATCGAGAGGGCAAGTCGTCGTCCTCACTCGTCCAAGCAGCTTGTCCACGTCCTCAGTACTCACCAACTGAAACTGATCCAGTGTAATTCTACTCGCGGAGTCGCCGGACACCCCATCGTCAGCCTCTGCTATAATGACGGCATCTAAGTCGGCTCTTATCCGAGAGATTTTATCTGTGAAATGATCATTAAAGGCATCGCAGCGAACTGCCAAAGGCTCTAAAATCGGATTCAGGGGGGAAGGTGCCCGAGTTAGACCCCTCACCACCCTGAACAGTTCCGCTGAACGCGAATTCGCAGACGCAATGCGCACAGAGAATAAAGCTTTCTTCGCTGCACGTATTGCCACCCCATAGGAACAAAGATGTTCTCTATGCCGTGTCTTGTCGGATAGAAGTCGAGTTTTCCGCCATCGGCGCTCCAGTCGTCATCCTTTCCACTTCAACTCCCTGAGGTCTTCTGTATACCAGGGCGCCCTGTTAGAAGCAGGCCGGAGAGGACGTTTGGGGGTGATCGTGTCGATAGCCCTAGTTAGGTCTTGATTCCATCTATTGACCAGGGCTTCTACAGGATCGTCGACGATAGCAGCCATAAAACCCTCCAAGGCTTTCTGAAATCCAGAAGGATCCATCAGCCTTCGAGGGCGGACCATCTTAATAGGTCCACAACCCCTGCAGGGGCGAGTAGTAGCCATGATACTAACCCTAACCAGAAAATGGTCTGTCTATGACAACGCGGAGGTATTCGTTACCTCCGCCCACAGATCCCTCTGTTCGGAACAGAAAACAGCATCGAGGGTATGACCCGCTGAATGTGTGGGTCCAGAGACCAATTGGGATAGGTCCATGGTTGTCATGGATGCCATGAACTCCCAAGCTCCACCTGACAAACCAGTCTCGAATGGGATGTGTCATTGCATCAGCAGGGCTTATCTTCAAGGACCGTTTGAGGTAAGCTAGCAGGGGTTTTACACTGGCCATTTTTTGTGGGACTCGGGAGGGAGGGGGAACGGGTATTCCCTGGGATAAAGGATTCCTGGGAAAACGCAATTCATCCTGTGGTCCCGGGAACATCCTGAGACCATGGAAGGTGTGGACGCCTGTTCCGCCTAGTGCTCACTTACTTGCAAGTAAGCAGGCACCAGAAATGGGCACAGAGCCATGCCGTGCAGCTCTGTGCCCATCAAGGGAGGGGGGAAGCAAGTCTGCCATCTCCAGGATGGGGGGTGGGGTGGCAATTTCAGGGGTTATTTTTTTTTTTAAAAAAACTTACCTTTTTGTTGGAGTGCAAGTGTGCTCTTCTTGGATCCTTCAGGAGGAGAAATGGCGGGCATGACTGTGCAATGGCCCGGGAGGAAGCCAGGTTGTCACACTTCCTAATATGGAAAGAGGGGGACAATCCCAGAAGCAGGTATATCTGGGGTTGTTCCCCCTCCCCCCCCCCACCGTACACCCGTAGGTGTAGAAAGGCCCTATGTCTGAATTTAGAATCAGGAAGATGATCGAGGAGTGGGCAAGAGCCTCTTTCCTTGTGATTGACTCCAGGCAACCAATAAGTCCTGGTGGGCTTTTCGCGGAAATGGAAGACCTAACGTTTTTCAGAGTACAAAGTGATGCTCTTTCAGGCTGTCTCATTGACAACCTTTCTGGGGGGATTTAGGATTGAGGCGATGCTAGCCTGTTCAAAGGCAGACCACTCACACAGGGCCTTTGAGTTTTGGAATTTACTTTTAGGCTGTCCTACAACTTCTGTGGCCCAAGATGGATCAGAAGTGTAAAGGAGTGTCAATACCCTTATTTGCAGCCTCTTTGAGTGAAATTTTCCCAGCACTTCAGGAATTAATTGTTAAATGGGGTAGAGCACAGGGCTTCCTCTTCTGCCATGTATAGGGGTCTCCCCATACACACTACCAATTTTGAGAGGCCGCTAAAGGGAACTCCTGAGCACTAGGTCTGGGGAATCTTAGGTTTGGGACCATTCCTTCTGCACTGGAGCATTATCCATTGCAACAGAGGCAGGTATGGACTGCCCCAGTATCCAGGCAATCAGGAGACGCCGTTCTAAGCCCTTTAAATCTTATGCCCATCCGCTGATGTTATCTGAGTAGGTGTTTGGTTGTTAAAATATGTTTGACAGTTTTTGTTCTTTGGTCAGGTTGCTGGAGGACTCCGGAGCCCATGAGAATAGATATGTGTGGCCATAGCATAGTGTACGGGGCCAGTCATAGGGCATCTCAAACTGGTTTTGGAACCCAGTTGTTGCTCAGCCAGGTGGGGAGATGTGGCATACTTTGAGACAGGCTCCTTCACACTCTGTTCCAGCCTGATTTGATTGGTTCCCCACCACTGGTGCTGGTGTTGTACCTAAGGGGCAATGATTTGGGGCTGCCTAGGGAAAGGTGTTGATATTGCAAACCAAAATGGATTTTGAAAGAATTTGGCAATGATGGCCAGGAACGGATATTCTGCCTCATGGAACATAACGGAAGGGAGAGAACCCTCGTAGTTTAAATAGGGCCAGAAAGGAAATTAACAGGGAAATACAATTGGCATTACAGGAGCACTTAGGAGGAATTCTACCATATCCTTAAATTGAGCACTCTAGGGTGGAACTCTACAGGATCAACAGCATTCACCTCTCAGAAGCAGGTAACGACCATCTTTCTGCAGGATATACGTGTGTGGCTGTGGGATTTCATCCTAGGCAGGGAGGGGGAGGGGGCTAAGCAGAGGCTTGGCCCCCTCCTATGGCAGGGAGGTACAGGAATCCCTTCTCTGGGCTCAACTACTTAATGTGGTTTAAAAATGGGCCAAATTTCAAACTGATCTGATAAGAATAACCACAGCTATAGTAAGTTAAAAGGTGCCTAAAACTGACACATGTACTCTTTTTACTCCAATATTAGCTCAGACATATCCAATATTTCTGTTACATTTTGTTCTGAGCAGTAGTTCAAAAGTGTTTAAGGTTTTCCTGCTTCCTTCTAAAGCTAGAATGTTGCCAGTGCTCCAAAGTTTTTAGAGGGATTCTATAGCTCTCTTCAGGTTCTGAATCTGAGTTTAATAAATATGCAAATAAAATCAGCATTCTGTATCACTTCAGAGAATCCCCCCACGGATAGAAGAGGCTGATCAAAACACCACTTTCGGCATACAACAACACAATGGGAATTGCAGAAGAGGGAACAGAACCAGCAGGCTCTCCCTCTTCACATGTTTATTCTATGTAGATTAAGAGCTCCCGAAGAGCTCTATGTGCAATGACTTCCCTGGAATGCACTAGATTTCCTCATCTAGTGCATTCTATGTGCAATGACCTTCCAGGGTTACTACATGGATTGGAACCCTAGCATGAGGGGGCTTATAAAGGGACTTTAATGCTTTGCCTCCTGCTGTGGACCCAATCTGGATCCTGCCCTCCAAGCCTGAAATTGCAGGCACAGGGCAAAGGGTGTCTCCCAGGTAAACTTGTATAGTGTTGCAGTAAAGGCCAGCAGACCAGCAACCTCTGCAGATTCCCATTGGCGCAGTGCCTGCAGCCTGGCACACACATCAACTTCAGGCATTGAATATTGCTGGTGAAGAAAAGAAGAAAGAAATTGTGAGTCTGGTCAGCTGTTGGTTCTAGATAGCAGCAAGTAGCAGCTTTCTGAACAACAACTACTGAGCAGGGGCAGTGAGAACTTGAAATTTCCACAGCTGTATCCTCAATAGTCCACAGCCATCTTTACATTTTCCATGATATTACAAATGATTCCCAATATGAAGATGTGCCTTTGATCATGTGAACAGGGCATTCATTAATTATTATTAGTTTCAGTTTATTTTCTGTACTGTAGCACAATCAAAACATCAAAATCTATTGTGAAGTCTTCCGTTGCACCCCACCAAAAACCCAGGAGGAAATATAGTCTTGTGTTGCCTCCATGAGCCTACAGTAGAAGTTAGGAGGTCAATGAAAGAAAGAGATGGAAGAGCACAAAGTAACAAAGAGTTGATTATAAGGAGCATGACACATTGCAATCATGGCTCACCAGCTGACTGGCTACTGCCAAAGATGTGTAGACATAACGGCAGAGGAGAGATCTAAGGAGAAGTTACAGGGCCAATGAAGGCGCATAGATATTTATAGTAGACCTTTCCATAGTACAGACTGTGACTGGGAGAAGTATCAGGGTGGCTTTTTAATGAGAAGTGAGAAAGGCTATATGTCCTTGCCCAGCCTCAATATTTTGGTATCATCATTAAACATTCTTCCTCTTTCTTCAAACTAATTTCCTCATGGTAATTAATATGTGTCCCTAGCATTGGATGGCCATAGTGGGAGGTGTGAACTATACATAATTATTGGAGGCTTGGAATACGTAAGGCAAGGTTTTGTGTATTCCACTTTGATTTGTGTGCAGGAAAACAACAACAACCCACTACAAAATGTGCTACTGAGTTGTTCGTCATGAGTTTTCTACAGCCTCACAGTCACCTCTGCATATCATATTCTCCATCCTGTCCTCATGGTTTATCTGCTTTGGGAGAATGAGAATTTCACTTGCACTTTCTGCCTCCTTATGGAGGATGTGGTGTTAAGGCTTGGGAGCCTTAACTCCCAATTTCCCTGCTTTTTGGTGCTTGGTTGGAAACGGTAGAGCCTTAATGTTGTTTTTGTAAACTGTGGTTTTTTTGTTTAATGATGTATTAATGCATGGAATGTGGGAAACAAACAGAATGTACTTGAAATCCTAATGTGAGCATGAGACTTGGTGGAAAGAGACCCAGGATTGGAATATAGCAATTGAAAGGATATATTTTGTTCAAAAGGAATAGACCCAACAGAAAGTAGGTGGGTAGTGTCATATGTAAAGAACGTATACACCTGCACAGAAATCCATGAATCTGAGAGTGGCCATTCTGTTGGAAGCTCCTGGGTAAAACCAGAAAGAGAAAAACAAAATGAATAGTGTTGTGACATTATACTACAGACCACCAAGCCAAATAGAAGACAAAAACAAAGCTTTCCTGAAATGCATTACAAAACCTTTACAGAGGTAAGCCATCCTGATATCTGCTGGAGATCTAACTCTACTAAGAATGGAATATCCGATAAATTCTTGCCTTACCTTGCTGACAACTTAATCTCTCAGAAGGGTAGAGGAAGCAACAAGGAAATCTACTACCTTGGGGCTCCCCCAGTTTGCGTCTGCAGTTTCTCCCTCCATTTCCTTAGCGAGTTGAGCTCTGGGCACTTTCACATCTCTGTGTTGTTGCGCTCATGCATCTTTTCACCTGTATCACTACTATGCCGGTGAAATCTCCCACCCCACCCCCTACATTCTCCTTCCCCCTGCAGTTAATTTTATAGGTAGATATAGAGATAGAGATAGAAATATAGAGATATAATCTGCGCAAATACAATAGTACGGCAGCCTGAAACTGCACAATTATGGTAAAACAATACACTATGCTTTCCCCTAAGATCAATTAAACAATAGTGAAGAGAAAGTATTACAGTTAGTTTTTGGAGAAGTTTGTGGTCAATGTTGGCATGGCAAGGGGAAGCTGACATTGTTCTGGTCAGGAAACCTAGACATGGCTACTCAGGAGTAAGAACTATAGAGTTGAATGGGACCAACTCCCAGGCACGGATGGTGGTGGCCTCGCTTGCCTTCTCCGCAGGGTGTTTAGGTGCCCTCTCTCCCTCCGCCCTGCCTATTTCTTTTGTCAGCAGGACACCCCCAACAAAAAATGGGATGGTCCGATATAGTGCAAGGACAGCAATACACAGAAGGGAGGAGCGGCTTTATTGCACACGGAGGGGGGAAACGGACTTTCCCCACTCCAAAATAAGATGGAAAACGGAGGGGAAGAGGTGAGCTGAGTGCAGGACAGGAATGATGTCATGTGAGGACCACACTGCAAAAACACACACCAGGCATGGCGAGAGTGCGATAAATCTCTGGTGTGATGGAGTTCCAAGACTCAGTCCTGAACAATAGGAAAGAATTGGTTGATGAAGTGAAAATAATGGTGACTTGGGGGGGAAATCACTGCATCATCTAGGAGTTCATGATAGTGAGAGATATAAAAGCAGAAAGTGTAAACCCTAAACTTTAGGAAATCTGACTTCAAAGAGCTCAGAGAAAAGTGGGGTAGGATCTTATGGTTAGATATTCTGAAGGACATAAGAGTTCAAGAGGGATGGGAGATTTTGAAAGAAAATATTGAAACTATTCCGATGAGAGGAGAATGGGAAAGGTCTGATGAGCTGAGACATAAAAAGGGCCATGAATAGGAGAGAGAAGGAGGGACTTGGAACCAAAGATTGGTACAATAGAGTGGTCCAGACCTTTAAGTGTGGTGTCATGAAAGCCATAAAGTCCAGAAAGCGGGGCGGCAGCAGGGGGGCATGGGGGGCAAGCCCCTTAAACATGAGCTTGCCTCCCCAATTGCTGGCAGAACTGGCTTTACCAGGATGGCTCACCCAGGCAAGGCAGCCTAGGCAAGGCACAGCAAGGGTTAACAATTAGCCTTGCTGGAAGCCAGGCGCCTGCACTGTCATCTTTGTTCTCCTCAGTTTCAGAGAAGGAGCTAGAAGGAGCCACGTGGGCCAGGCTTATGTCTGCCTTCTCAAAGGCAAACCTCAGCTGTTTTAGAGGAGAGAGTGGCAGCCTCTCCTCCTCAGCCCCTTAGCCCTTTCCCCTCAATCAGCAGCAGGGACAGGGAGCCAGGCAAGTCCAGATGCCGGTTGATTTCTGCTGAAAATCACTTCCAGTTACTGGTAATAGTATTTTTTATATTCCATCATAACTTGTTAGGACTATTAGCTGTATACAGACTTTTTAAAATGTTGTTACTAAATCCCTGCAAGATCCCAGGCTGAAATTAGGAGTGGGGGAAGAATTTATGGGAAGGGGATGATTAAAGCTAGGGATGTGTATCGTATTGTTAAAATGTACGATAACGATACAACATGCTCTTTATCGTGCATACAATTAACGGTAATGATACGATACAACTTCCTATGATAGTTATTGGAGACGATAAAAAATCCTACGATAATTATCATATTTTATCGTTTTATCGTAAGGCTCTTTCTCTTTTGCCGCCACATGGACAGAGCTAGAAGGTGGGGTGTGCTTGCTGAGACTGACAGATTCAGTGACCAATCGTGCAGCAAGGATTCTAGCAGGAGCCAATCACAATGTTGGAGGAGGTCTGAGTATAAAACCCCCACCCTTGGGTTCTCCATCTTTGTTGGGAATAGGAGTTGAAAGGAGAAAGATAGATTTGTTGGAGGTCTGTGTGCGTTTATTATTAGTATTGTGACGTATCTTCTATCTATTTTTCTTCTTGCATCTTTATTTCTGTTCCCCTCTGTGTCTCAGGTTCGTTCCTTGTGTGTGTGCTGCTTTTGATTTGATTGAGGGTTAGGTTAGCGTGACTGGGGGGTTCTGTGAGTGAGTGTGTTGTTCCCTTCCCTGTTTTCCTGTTATTAAAAAAACACACCAAAAAATACAAAAAATATATTATTCTCTCTCTCTCTCTCTCTCTCTCTCTCTTTCTCTCTGTTTGTGTGTGTTTGCAAAGGATTGAAATTAATATAAATAATTTCGATCCTTTGCAAGCACAATATGAAATGCAACTCTAAGGCACACCTTGGCTGAGGTGGCTCTGCCTCTTCATCAAGGAGAGATGCTGTTGCTGCTGGGGGCAGTTCTGCAGTGGCTGTCTCTCCCCCCCATGAAAATCAAGCACAAGTCTGCCTTTTTTGCGCTTAAGCAGGCAGAGGCACCAGCAGCAGCGCCTCCTGAAATGTCATCCTGCAGGGCCCTCTTTGAAGAGCCACTTCCAGAGGCCAGTGGCAACAGCAGTGGCCTTGGAGTAGGAGTACCACCATCCCCTGCTCCAGTGGTTGAGGCAGTGAGCCCACTCAGGGATCTTTTCCCTGAGATCGTTGAGGTGAAGCAGCCGGTTGAGGAGGAGCAGCAACAGCAGGCAGAAGTGGCTCCCTCGCCACTCTCTCAAACCTCTGCGAGGCCTTCTACCCCTGCTCCTGTGGTGGCACTCCAGAGTCCAGGCAGCGCTGGCAACGAGCAGACTGGCTCACACCACAAGCGGAGCAACATGGTGTGGGACCACTTTGAGGTGGCTGCGGATCCCCTCTTTGCTGTATGTTGTCATTGCAAGGCCGCCATCAGCAGGGGGGGGGGGAAACTGACGCACCTCACCACCTCCAACATGCGCTACCACCTCAGGAGGAACCATCATGCACTCCTGCTTGGAAAGAGGCGGGCACCTCCCAGGTGAGAGGTGGCACTAAGGGCAAGCAGAAGGCTTGAATCTCCATCTCCCATCCCCAAGCGTCTTCAGCAGGCCACCATGGAAGACCTGGGGTGGGGGAAGTATGGGATCATGCATTGGAGGTTTCCAATGCCTAACCAGCTCACCAACTGCATCTGTGAGATAGTGGCGTTGGATGACAAGCCATTCAACCTTGTAGATAATGTAAGGTTCAAGAGGCTGATGGCTATGGTGGTCCCATACTACAAGATGCCGTCTTGCACCACCCTGAGCAGGCGTGTGGTGCCCTCCCTCTACCGGGCATGCGGTGATGGCAGAGGCACAGAAGGTGCACTTCACCTTGGACATTTGGTCCAGCGAGGGCGGAGCACATGCTTACCTGTCCCTGATGGCTCACTGGTGGGGAACCACAGGGAAGGAAGCACCCATCACTTGTGGGACTAGGAAGGAGGGCTACTGCTGGGCCCTCCTTCATACCGAAGTCATGGACCAGTCCCACATGGCAATGGAGATCACCGAGGCCATTAACCGCATGGTGGAGGGGTGGCTGTCTGGGCATAAGCACACCTGCGGTTATATGGTCACAGACGGGGGAGCCAATTTGGTCAGGGCTGTGTGTGAGGGTGGTTTTGATGGGCTCCGCTTCATCGGCCACATCTTAAACCTCATAGTGAGGGGTGGGCTTGGCATGGGGAGCAGCAGCAGCAGCCTTCCCCCTCCCATGCCAGCAGTGTGCGATGTCCTGGACATCCTGTTGGAGGGTGGCTGGACACTTCCACCACAGTGTCAAAGGAAGTCGGTTGCTATGGGAGAAGCAGGCGGAGTTGGATCTCCCGCAGCACCGGCTCCCTCAGGATGTTGCGACACACTGGAACTCCACCTACCTCATGCTAGGTAATCCAGGCACCACTGGCCAGGCATCAGTGGGATACCATGTCCCATCTGGTGATGGTCCTCAAGCCCTTCCTTGAGGCCACAGAGACCCTCAGCAGCAGCACCGCCCTCCTCAGCTAGGTAATCCTTGTGGCCAGGCATCTCCAGACCAAGATGTGGCACTTTCTGGAGGTTGGGGATGCCATCACTGGGAGGCACTTCCCCCAAGATGTGCGGGAAGTGGTGAACAGGCTGAAGGCAGGACTAGGCAAGAGGATGGAGCCCATCATGAAGGACAGGATCTACATCTTGGCCACAATGTGTGATCCACGTGTGAAAGACAGTGTCTGCAATGCCAATTCTAGGCTGGGGTGGGTGGAATTGCAAGTCGGGGAAGTTCGGGCAGTGTGGGAAATCAGGCTCGGGTAGGCAGCAGCAGCAGAGGAGGAGGAGGCCACGGCTTCCCAGGTCAGCAGTCCCTGCAGCAGCAGAAGCAGCATCCCTCCCAGCAGGAGCAGCAGAGGCCTTGGATTCTGGGCAAATGCCCTACAGGAAGTGGTTGGTGAGACAGGCGACCAACCCACCCATCAGGATGCTGCTGCAACTGATGTGCAGCATTACCTGGCGGAAGCCAAGGAGAACATCTCCATTGAACCCCTGGCCTACTGGTCATATACTCATAAAAATAAACACAACATTGGGTAACTAGTTTTGGTTCAGTCCTTTTGTGGGTCCTTGTACTGTGCTTAACAATAAAACAGTACAAACTAATGATCGGAAGTTGCTAAAATATCACCACCAGTTACTTGTGCATGAAATGAAATTAGAAAAGTGAGGTTGCTATCAAAAGGATCACTACAAAACAGTCAGCGGACACAGGATTAAACTTAAATTAGCAGTGCAGTAAATTGTGCTGAGATGACAACATCAAAGCCATCATTGGGCGGTCTAATTTCCCCATCATCATACACTTTGGTAAAGGCAGGAATGCTTCAAAGTGAATGGAAGAGCTTGTCTGTCTTTCATACAACCTCATGCACAGAACAGAATGAACCAGTAACTAGAATGCAGGTCCTTTACGTGAAGCTGTTGTCCACTGTGTAGTCTGGTTTGAAATAATAGGTATGGAACGTGCTGTGACCCTTTCCTGCACCTTTGGGTTTCCCTTGAAAGTGTCTCCTGTGATTACAGTATTTTCTCCCAGTGGATTATTTCAAACACTTTGATATGGCAAGGGCACAGCTGGGCCAATTTGAGAGTCTGTTCTGTTCTAGAGTTGTCAAGGCAACAACTTTAGCATTTCAAAGGAATATATTGCAATGATCTTAGCTTCTGAACTTTGACAGGCTTATACTGAAGGAGGAGTCTGTTAATGCTGACATAAACATTTTGAAAAACTGGGGAGGTGGTAATTTAATGTTGTTTAGGAAGTCTGCTGGTGCACAGTCACCAGAAAATTCTTCAATGAAAATATTTACTCAAGCAAATTTCCTAAGGAGAAAACAAACGTCCTCTCTACCGTAGAACTTGGCTATCACAGGCATTGTGGCATAAGGCTTGTGGAGTTTCTTTGCTTCATGTACATTTATATTATACATTTTCTATGTCTACTAACGATCTTCAGAGCCAAATCAAAGGGACATTCAATGGATTTACTATTTGAATAATATATGCTTTGCTATCCAAATGCCACTGCTTTATTTCTACAAAAGAGATACTGAGGTTCATGTCTGTCTGGGACCATGATTCTCTGATCTGGAATCCCTTTCCTCTTATCCCTGCTGTGTGGGGACACAGTACATTCTCACGGGCAAGGGAAAGGGCCTTGCTCCAGCTGCGAGGCCCTTCCACCTATTCTTCACAATGGCAAAGAAGAAGCTTGGCACTGAGAACCCTTTCAAGGTATGAGAGGCCAGAGGCACGTGTTCCACCCACAAGCCACTCGCAGCCCAGTTGAATCCAATAAGGACATAAGAAGAGCCCTGCTGGATCAGGTCCACCTAGTCCAGCATTCTGTCCGCACAGTGGCCAACCAGCTATTGACCATGAACCCACATTGCAGATGGAGGCAACAGTGGAACTGCTGCAGGACCTTGTGCTGATATGTGGAATGGTGTGGAATTGGCAAGGACTTTTTCTTCACAAAGTCATGTTCGTTTATCAGAATAAACTGATGCCAAGAGGACGAGAAGTTCCAGCACAGACACACAATTTACTCACAGAATCATCAAGTTGGAAATGACTTTGGAGGCCATCTAGTCCAACCCCTACTCAATGTAGGCAATGAAGGATGCAATTACATCATCCCTGACAGATGGTCATCCAGCCATTAAATACCTCCAGTGAAGGAGAGATAATCAACTCCAAAGGTTTCACTGTCATTTCTCTTTGTTGAATTTTATCTTGTTGTCAGAATCATTTTTTAAAACTCTTGATTCTGTCTTCCCTGGTGTTAGGTATCCCTCCTAATTTTGTGCAGAATTGATAAGCCTCCCCCCTACACCCTCAGCCAAGTCATTTATAAGAGTGTTGAACAGCACAGGGCTTCAGACAGAGCCCGGCAGCATTTCACTCAGGGCCCCCATCCCAGATTAACAAATGAGCCATTAATGAGCTATTAATGAATACTTGCTGGGTAGGGTTAATTATTGTGGTTCTCCCTAATAGTATTTAACACACATTTTACCATCTTGTCAATAAGGATATTGTGGAAGACTTTATTAAATGCTTCTTTAAATCAAGATATACTATGTCCACAGTGTTCTCATGAGCTACCAGACTAGTAACTTTTATCAAAACAAGGCTACGTTGGTCTGGCAGGACTTATTCTTGATAACTATACACTGGCTCCTAGTAATCAATGCATTCTTTTCTAGCCCACTTCTGGTGCAATCTTATGCATAATTATCTATTCTTGCAATTTGCCCACTATCGATACCTGGCTTGTCTAGTTTGTCGTTTCTTGGGTCTCCTTTCTCCCTCTTCTGAAGATAAAGACAACATTTGCTCATCTCCAGTCTTCCAGCATGTCACCTGTTTCCTAAATATTCTCAAAGATTATAGCCAGTGGCTCTGAAATAAATTGCAAGCTCCTCTAGTACCCTGGGGTACAATTCTTCTGTCTCTGAAAATCATTTGCAGTAGCTAGGTGTTCTCCTCACCTACCCTGGGCTCTCCATGTATAATTTGTTTTCCTTGTTCTGAAAAGGTAAAACATTTGCCATCTCATACACATTCTGAAACAGCAAACCACCCCCATCCCCACTGTGGCAATTTGCCTCTAGAGGTGGACCTTTCAGGAACCATAGTCCTGACTTCATACCAGCCAAGTTTGTGTGGCTCTCTATCCCTTATAAACCGCCTTCACTTAGGCTAAGCAGCACCACCTAGCTTATGCCTAGGTTAGGTACATACAGAGTCTGGCCATCCATGTGTCTGTCTATATGCAGGTGGGGTCTGATAGTTCCCCACCCCCCGACCCCCACCCCCAGATAAGAATCTGGAGAATAGCAGCCAGGCCTGCAATTTGTTCAAGTTAGAAATTGGACAGTAGTGGTTTAATTAACTTCTAGAAATTAACTTCTTTTGTTTTGTAATTGAAATGAGCAAACATCTTTTTATATGTTTTGGGAATACGGATCCAAATCTTCCGTATGCCAGGATGCACATAAAATGACAACATGTTTTTGATGAGAATGGAAGACCAAAGTAGACCACAAGGAATATCATTCTGAAAATGAATCTAGTACTTATTATCCCAGTAGAATGCATTTTGGCTGCAATCCTATGGTTCCTCAGAGTGTGTCCCAGATGCCACATGATGTGTTGGCTAGGCCACCTGAGGGTGAAGAGATGCCCACCCTGGGAGGGAAAGATCTGACTTTGGTTACCTGCCTCCCAGCCACCACTTCTATATCCAGTTCTTTTCCAGCATCAGAACTCTGGCATTGGAAAGGAGGGAAAGGAGCTGGCATGCCAGGAGTGGGCCATGAAGCATGCCAAGAGAGGATGTGGATCGACAGCCTGGCTTCCAGACATGCCTCCCAAACTGGCTATGCCAGCCTTGCAAATCCATTTCCTTCCATTGAGTCCAATGGGAGGGAATTTGTATTTTTTTTATGCCCCAGGCAAGGGGAGGGGAGGAAGGAACCAGCAGAAATGCTGCTCTTCCGACTCTTCCACCTTTCGAGGCTCACACCAGTAGAGGTTTTGATTCATCAGAAACACTCTCTGCATTGGCGCTCTTTGCAACAAATGGTAGGATTGCTCTGTTGATGTCTAGGAATGTCAGAAGGGTCCTGCTAACACACAGGAAGCATTTGGGTACTTCAGTCTTCAGAGGTTGGCATTCCTGGTTTATGAATTGCATGTACTAGTGTTCACTCATCAGTTGTTATATTTGCATCAGTTAGAATTGAGGGACTGCTAAATCTTTAAGCTAACTATTCTGACAACCTGGCTTTATGTCCTGAACCAGTTCTCCTTTTAATTTTGCTAATGCAATGGATTTAGGGATTCACAGTCGTGAGTCCCTAGTTAAGGACTGACAGGGAAAAACATGTTATACCATTCTAAATGAGTAATTGGGGGGGAGTTAGTCATTCTAACATTCATAATATTAAAAATTTGTCACCAATCTTTCTGAAATTTACAAGTGCCAGAAAGAAATGTTGGTTTTACATAACCTGAAAATTTCAAGAAGATTGGTGAAAGAGTGAGGGAAGGAGGGCAGTTTAAAGTAGAAAAGAAAAGAAAAACTCACTCACAGTGACTGCTGAGAAAGGGTTGGTGAGGATTTGTGCTCTTGATTTGTGAAGTAATTAGAGCCATCCAGTGGTGGTGTCTACGTCCTCCTTCATAGTAGTTGGTGGAATAGCTTTTCTTTTTTAAAATTCCCTTTTAAAATTCCCTTTAGTCCCTGAGCGACACATGCTCAGTAGCATCTCCCTCCTTCTTGCCTCAGCTAGATTAGAACATTGAGGGGAAATGGCTGCCTCCTCTAGCAAAGACATTTCCTTAGTGGAATAATTTGTGGCCTGGTTCAGATGACATGATAATCAATGGGGGGGGGGGAGAGTCAACCATCCATTGTATTGATTATTGTGTGTGGGGGGGGACACAACAGACACAACTCACAGTACATTATTCTGGCAATTTAAACAATGGGGGAAAACAATGGGCTGCTCCACTGCTTATCTGGAGACCCGCTGATTAAAATGTCGTGTGACGGGCCCTGTTGTTGAACCCCCATCGTTGAGTGTACTATTCTGGCAAATCATAGAGTTCTCTGGCATGAGCAGCCGAAAGCACCCCAGCCGCTCCTATACAGCCAGTAGAACTTCCAATGTATGATGGGATAGGGCTGGGAGGACTGAGGGAGGAGGGAGGGAGAAGCACCAGCATCCCAGAAGTATGCCAGGACTTTTGGCCACATGTTGGGGGAGGGGCAACATGTCATGTAATGAGTACCGGGAAAACAATGAATGGTGAGTATGCTATTCCCCCCTCCGTTGCCTAATGTGTCATCCAAACATGGCCAGTGTCTTCTCAGAAGTAAGCACCATTGAGTGTAATGGTCTTACTCCCAGGTAAGTGTGTAGCCTTTTTAAAACTGCCTGGAACCTTGGCAAGGGGGAGAGTTTCCTCATCTCTAAGTGCCTCCCTCCTTCCCTGGCATGGGTGCAAAGAATTGGAGGGGATGTCTGCTGTACTGTTTCCTCACATCCCCCAGGAAAGCCAGGACTTGCTTCTGAGCAGACCTAAGCCTTTCAGCACACATAATTGGGAGCGAGCCCCGTTGAAGACATCACGACTTGCTTCTGTGCAGACATCAGACCCTCAGCGCACTTGCTTGGGAGTAAGCCCCATTGAAATTAAAGGGTGCTCTTGGTGGGGTGGAGGATCAGATCTGCTTCTCTTTGTTGCAGAGAGGCACTTTACCATCTTCTCCGTTGATCGCAGACACGGGGAAAGTCCTTTCTCTGTAAGTCCATAGCGCAACCCCAGCTTTACACACTGCCAATTTGACACCATTAGGATTTATTCCAGCTTTTCTTTGATCTAGTTTATCACAAAATAAGGGGGTGGGGAGCCATGGGAGACCATGTGGCTGATGCCAAGGTCAAAGGACATGCAAACTTCTGGGAGTGGCCAGCTTCAAGAAAAAGCCCATATACAGAATGAAAGCAATGACTATAAATCCCACGATTGCATTTATTTACAGTCTTAACAAATACGATTGGGTGTGTGGATGGATAACACCCTACAGAGTTGAGACTTTTGGATGAAAATGCTTTCCAAAGGTGAATTGTATGTAGTTTGTTGTGTGCGCATGTGCCTGTATGTGAGAAAGTATGCCTGGCAGAGAGAAAGAGAGAGATTGAGAGAGAGAGAGAGAGAGAGAGAGAGAGACAGATAGACAGACAGACAGGATGTGTGTGTGTGTGTGTAAAAGAGAGATGATGGCTTTCTGTTTTTTTTGTTCAACAGGAAAGAACAAAGGGTACCTCTACAAGAGCAATTTAAAGCTCTTTCAAGGTGCATTACAGATTTTACCTCTACAAGAGAGGAGCACAAATCGGGGGTTGAGGCGCTCTTTATCTCCACTTATGCGCATTATCAAATGCATATTAAATAGCGACTTAAAATTTACCGCAGGAGTTAAAGCGCCTTATGACCATGTAAATGTGTGATTCTCCACATGTAAACAACTTTAAAGCGTGTTTCATACAGCCCGTAATGCGCTTCACCACCTCTCATGAATAGGTGTTAGGTGTAAATGCGCTTATCCATATATGCGCATAATCGGGCAACTGGGCATCAAAGCGAAATCTTGTAGGGGGGACCAAATAGTCTTTTTCAACTCATTCTTGGATTGGCACATACAGATTGTTCAGTTCAACCTCAACAGAAGCTGGCTTCCTATCTAAATCTGGTGTTCACAGAAGATACACCCTGATCTCCTTTTATGGATATAGTAAGTGTTTGGGTTCATACAACACATGAAGCCATAGTGTTTAGGTGCACTGAGCTGCCCATGATGAGCTAGCTTGTCATGTGGGGCATTTTTATGGGTTAAGTGGCTGAAAAAGGACAGCCACAGAACCAATGCAGAAGGCGTCCTGTGAGTGGCTTATTTACGGCATTAACCTATCATGGGTGGGGGGAAATTCCCCACCCACCACACACTAGGCCATCATGAGCATAACATACTAAGCATGGCCCACCTCCATGGCTCAGTATGTTAGGTGAAGTAAGCTAATGTGAATTAAGCAGTAGTATTTGATGATGACTTTGATCTGAGTGTTATGCATTGCTATGTGGATTCTCGAATGCTTATATGAAAAATGGCAGCTTCTCTAATCTGCACTTGATTTAGGTGGATTCTTTCATCTTAATGTAGTAAAGATTACAAATTTGAGTGCTAGATTCCTGCGTGGTAAGTTACTTAGAAAACAAATGTGTTATTTAGTGTAAAAGGTGAGCTGCTTGCATCTTTTGTCATGGACTTTCACGTTCAGGTGTAGTTTATTGTATGTAGAAAGCTATTCTAATAAACACCTAAATAAAACCCAGGTTGTTGATTGAGAATAGAGAGGGCTGAGGGAAAATAATGATGCAGTCCTAGGCATGTTTAGACAGAAATGAGTTTTACAACTTCCAAGCCAGCCATGCTGGGTGGGAAATGCTGTGGATTGTAGGACTTATTTCTGTCTAAACGTGCCTAGGATTGCATCCTATGTCACAACACAAAAGGAAAAACATTTACTACTGTGGCCACTCAGACTCTCACCCTATCCTACCTCACAGGGTTGTTGGGACAAAGGATGCACATGAGCTTCTCTTCCTCCTCTGTGTGTGTGTGTGTGTACATGGACAAGCAATCCCTTCAGCATGACCAGACCCTACCACAAGGAAGCTGCCTGTTGTGATGAAGAGGGAAGTTCACCAGGTGCTGCATGCATAAAAATGACACCTGCTGAAATTCCCTTTTCTATACAACTGTTAAAGAAACAGAAGTAAGACGTCAGAAGTAAGCATAGGGTTGCAGAGCATGTCTTTCCAGTTTGCTGTTTTAGACTAAAAAAAAGCTGAGTGACCACACTATTAAAAGTCAGTTCTAAACATGTTTACTCAGAAGTAAGTCTCTTTCAATTGGGTTTACTCAAAGGTAAGCAGGCATCAGATTTTAGTATGACTTGGATGTAAATGCAGTTGAAATCAATGGCATTTACTCTTGAGTAAGGGAACTAGCAGAGCTCTATCTTATGAACTGGAGATGCACAGCTTCGCATGATCAAAGTAAAGGAAAATTGATTCTTCACAAATACAAACAGGTGGAAGATCGCACTGGTGAACTTAAAAAATTAAAAAATTCTTATAAAATCAAGGAATGAACTGATCTGATTCAATTGTGGCATACTGAATGCTCTCCTGAAGGCCTATCACCATGCCAAGTTTAATCTCTGTAGTTTTAAAAATTATGCAGATGTAAGCATTTTGGTTAATTTGCATTTTAAAAAATTCTAAAAATCAAGGCATGGACCTATCTAATTCAAACTTGGCATGCTGAAAGTTCTACTAAAGAGCTCTCAAAATCCCAAGTTTCATCTCTTTATCTTTAAAAATGAGGTTGCTGCGGGCAACGAGGGTGGGGTTGGAGCAATAAAAAGTCCATTCATTTGAACGTTTGACACCGAGGAGTGCTGGAGGAGGAGGACTGCCCCGCCCTCTCCTTTCATCAGCAAGACTTCATTCAAAGCACATGCCTCCAACAAAGGAAAAAGCGAGAGAACAGCACTAGATGGAGGCTTAAGGGTGCATTGAAGTGGCTTCGGGAAATAATCCAGACTTTCCCTGCACCAAAATAATATGCAAAACAGAGGAAAAGAGGTGAAATGGGTGCAAGACAGGGACAACATCATGTGAGTCCCGCGCTGCAAAACCAGATACCAGGCGTGGCGAGAGTGCGTTAAACCGCTGGTGTGATAGCGCTCCTCCTCTCAAGGTGAGCTCATCCCGATGAGTCCTCAAATTGTCAAAGGTAAAACTCCACTTTGGTTGTAAGGCAACTCTGTTTTATTGATCGTAATGCAGCTGCATGGAGAGGGTCCTACAGACAAAGAACTTCTCTCCTGGCAGTGTGAAAGGCAGGTATATTGATACAAAATAGCATCTTAACCAATCAGCAATTGGCAAAATTCTAAAGCAAAACAAAGACAGATCAAAGAAAACTTTTTCATTATACCTTATCAACAGGTGGTCTATAACTCTTCTAGCAATGTCAGATTGACCTGGATGGTCAGTCCTTATCAAGCTAGCTCGTTTGTCTCATACTATATCAAAAGGTCTTGACAGTTAGAAATTCCAATTAAGCAGTTTCAGCATTACAGCACATTCATGCACATATATCATTCCAATGCCATCCTGCAGTTCACTTGCAAGAACCAAACTACATACAGAGGCCTACATACACAACAAGTATATGAAGGCTTGTGGCCTTGCTTTCTCAATCCAGAACAACATGACTCAGTCATCAAAAGTTAAGGTTGATTGTCATTTAGTAACTAATATTGTGGGTGCAGCAGCACAGGGGTACTTAAAACCATTAAGGCTGCAATCCTATATACATAGGTGTATGCAGCACATTTCATTATGGTGTGCACCCAGAGAATTTTTAATTATTTTTTTACAGGTGAACATTTATTGAATACTCAGTCATAAAGGACATTGATTTCATTCATCTATTTATTAAACACTGTGGACATTGATGTTCTGCTCTGTGTTCAGCTTGCCTGACCTATGGAGGGCTGTTGCAGGTGAGGGGGGCGGAATGAGGAGATGCTCCTCAAGCCACAGCATTGGTGGGGCTTTGTGGTTACCCTTGCTGGAGGGGATATTAACTTTTGAAGTGTGGCAGAGCAATCCGAATTTGGTCCTGCTGCTGGGAGCAATGCTGCTCTCTCGGAGGTTCTTCGGCGCAGCAGCGGAGCAGCTGGAGGACAGTTGGAGGACCATTCCCACTGCGCCTGGAGCCCCCTTTGGATCCCTACTCAATGGCCTCTCAATTTGGCGCTTATTGGTTGAGACATTAGGGTGTGGCTGGGCACACCTGGCACACCCCTTGCACACGCCTATGTACATTAGGATTGCACTATAAATATATTACTGGAGGGTAATATGTAAGTGAATTTATTTTTTCTTAATCTTTTGCACTTCGTTATCATTGGTGACCATGTTGAATCCAATATGGTGGCTGCATCCTGTTGCAATATTCCTAGAGAGGAAAATTTATTCTATTTAGATGATATATACCAAATGGTAATTCTTTTTAAACATCATAGTCCACGTAGTCTGCTTTGATCTTTCAGCACATCCAAAACATATGAAAAGATAAATCTGTCCACTTTTACTTTAAAAAATGCCTCTAGAAGTCTAAATTTCTCAAGGTCAGATCTAATTTACCAAGGATGGAGATGCTGTTCCCTCCTCCTATATTTATTATAAATCAATAGCCCCTGAATGCCCTTAAAATATACTGATTTTCTGCAATATAATCTTGAATATAACCAAAAGGAGTGTGTTGAATATTTGCCCTCTTCCTTGCAGATGGGGGTCTTAGGAATGGCTTTCAAGGACCATCCAAAGCATTGAACTATAGATGCAAGCTTATTTATTAACTGCATTTTTATCCCACCTCATTCTAAAATCTTCCTCCATGTTGTATCATCACAACAAGGGATCCATGACTCAGTGGTAGATCACCTGCTTTGCATGCAGAAGGCCCCAGATTCAATCCTCAGCCTCTCCAAGTAGGACAGGAAACGCTTCTGCCTGAAACCCTGGTGAGCCACTGCTGCTTCTCAGTGTCCACAATGCTGGGCTAGATGGACCCGTGCTCTGACTCAGGATAAGTAATCTTCCTATGTCCCTATGCTCCTAGCAAGCTTGTGGGGTAGGTTTTAGCCCATTTGCATGATCAAAATTAAACCACAGTGTGTGATTTCCCTAATCACTGCCTGGGAATATTTTGGCATGTCATCGGAATCTAGGAGGCATGGCTGGCTGGAGAGGGAAACAACCTTCCAATGACCCTACAACTGCCCACAGGTTATTGGAGGGTTGTTTTTCCCTCAAACATGCCGTGTTGCTTGGGTTTGGATGACACAACAAGCCATGATTTAGCTAAGCCACTGTGGCTTATTTTGATTGTGCAAACTAGATCAGTGAGTAGCCCAGGGTCAGAGGTTGAACTGCAGTCCTTCCAACCAAAGCCTAATACTTCTGTCCCAATTCTTCATTAGCTTAGGGCGGATCTACACACGAGGTTTTTGACGTTTTATAAGGGTTATGAAAACTCTTTGGGCCACATGACGCACTCCCTATAACGTTGTATATCTGAGGTTTTTTAAAACTCACTTCAGTTATATACAATGGTTTCACTTTTAATAAATCATTTTAAGTAAAAGAATGTGTCCTTCCTTACCGTTGCTGATTCCTGGGGGCAGTGCTTCCTTTACTGGTGCCCAAATGCTTAGCAGTTGATTGGTGGGGAAGAAAGAGGAAGTGGACCAGTGAACTACAACATCCACAATTCTTAGCCCTATACTCGCTAGGGAATAACAGAGGAACTAAGAAGGAAGTGTGTAACTGAACTACAACCCCCACAATGCCTTGCCCTAAACTCATTGAAAAATGAAAGAGAAAGAGACAGGGCAGAACAGCGTGTGACCGCACACACCGCTTTAAAGACAGAAGACTGTTCTCCTGTAACGTGAGTACTCAGTAATGTGGCCTAAGACGTTTTAGAACGCACCTATTTGGAACGTTTTAAAATACAATTTAAAACGTTCCAAAGGACTGTGTGGATTCCCCCCTAGTTAGTTTATGAATTACAGCCAAAGATGTGCAATGAGAACTGATTTAGCATGGCTTAAAAATTAAGTGAGGGGGAGGAAATCAATTCAGAGGAGGATTCCCCTCCCCCACCGTTAGGTAGCTGCCTCCCTCTCTACTGGTGGCTACAGAAAGAAACCGTGCTTTCTCTTGCACTGCATGTTGTAAGTCAAAAGCCCTTGTTCCACCAGGGAGACCATTACTCCTGGAGCAATTTCCAACAGTAGCTGGAGTGTTCCAACTGTCCTCCGGGGTGGAATCCATCACGCAGTGTACTGAATCCCATCAAGCAAGGCTGGGAGAAAGGGTCAAGTGGCCCACTGCCATGCTGTTGGAGCTCATCAGAGACATATTTAATTTAATTAAGGTTGTCAGTGCTATTGATTTTGGCAGTTTCAATTACAGTGCTGTTACGGCTTCTGGATCTACTGATCTGTGATGAGCCATATCAGCACCAGCACACATGGAGGAAAAAGCCCTTTGTCTCCTTTAAAAGCTGACACATCTGCCATCAGCCATAACTTATTACTTTTATCCAGCCCAGCTCCTCTTCTGTTCCTCATAATTAATTTCTCATTAGACAGCTCTTTATTGTTTAATTTGTGCAGTTTATAATCAAATTGGGCACATTAATTGTCGCTGAATTTAAGGCTAATGAAAAATAAAGGTTTTCAATAACTTACTCTTCCATTATTCCAGACAAGATAAAATAAAACACTTTAAGGATTGTCAGCTTTTTAAATTATAAATTAGGTTGTTTAAAGAGCATGGGCATTTAGGAAGCAGTTATCACACATTTAGTAATTATAAATCCTGGCCTGCAATACAATTATTGGGGTTATATTTACAATTCCTCTTCACTTTCCCCCACCCCATCCTCTTGTTATTTAACTGCATTACATCTTCTTGCTGTTAGTGAAAAACAACTGAGTTCTGAGATAATAGAGGGCATGTATGTGTGCATGGACTTCCCTTTCTTATGTGCATAATTGCACATCATAACTAACTTTGAAGAGGTCACTGAAGTTATGAAGAAATAGTAGAAGTTGCAAGTAAATGGCTGGAAACTGATGATATAAAGGGCCTCCAACATGTTTTTCTTTCAGACTCTGAAGGATCCTTTTTTTACATGGGATAGCTAAACATCTGAGGCAGGAAAAAATGGTTCAGACTTCACCTTTGCCATGAACTCAGTTGATTTAGACTGCAATCCTATACACACCTAGAAGGAATAAGCTCCATTGGAGGTAATGAGTAAACATACATAGATTTGCCCTGTTAGTCTTAGCCCTCGTCTGCAATATGGACATACAATTAATGATATATCCTAGGCTGCAGCTGTTCTAAGGATTACCAAGTGAAGCACTTTGAACATTCAAAAACACTATAGTAATACCAAGTTTTATATTATGTTTTATTATCAAAAAGATTCCAAAGTTTATTTGCTTATTTTTTTCAATACATTTCTATTCCACCCAATAGCCAAAGCTTTCTGGGTTGTTCACTATAATTACAACTAAAAATACAAACAACAACAACATAATATTAAATCTCTAACATACAAAATGTTTAAACAATTTTAAACAGCTGAAAAACAGTTGCAATAAGATACTGGGAACTGATAAAACAATTGACATTAAAATCCTATCGTATGCTATCAAATGTCTGGGAGGAAAGTCTTAACCTGGTGCCAAAAAGATGATAATGTTGGCACCAGTGAGAACTCAGTAAGGAGATAATTCCATATTTGGAGGACTACCACTAAGAAGGCCCTTTCCCTTGATGCCATCCTTTGAGCCTCCCTTGGAAAAAATACTCAAGAGGTGGGCCTCAGATGAGCATGGTATACAGATAGATGCATATCATAAAATGTGTTCTGTCAGGTATTTTGGTCCTGAGCTGTGTAAGGTCATAACCAGCAAATTTTGCACAAGCTATGTCTGAGGCAACCCCATGTAGAGTACATTGCAATAATCTAATTTGGAGATTACCAGAGGATAGAATACTGAAGCCAGGTTATCCCTGACCAAATAGGGGTGTAGCTAAGCCACCAACTGAAGCTGGTAGAAGGCACTGAAGCCATCTGAGCCTCCAGTGACAAAGATGACTCCATGAGAACTTACAAGCTACAAGCCCATCCAGAACAAGTCGAATACCCTCTATCTGGTCAGAAGGACCATCCAGTAACAGCATCTCAGTCTTGTATGGATTGAGCTTCAGTTTATTCCAATGCTTCAGAAATACATCATATACAATTTATGAATTACTAAATAATTATCAACAGCACTGTAAACTATTAAATATTTATCAAATTCAACATAAAAATAAAGACAATTCTGTTTTATCTATATCTATTTTAATTCTCAAATTCTTCTTTAAAGCCTCCCGATTTATAATCTGTGTTGGTCTGGAATCTATGTATGTTCTTAATAATTCATCAACTCTATCTACATTACTCAATTTGTTGTTTCTACTACAACATCAGAAGAATTAATCTAAAAAATTACTTTTACTCTGAATTTGTTTCTCCCTTCCATTTCACTCAGTATATTTTTTTAAAAAAGCTAGGTTTTATTATAATGGTTACAAATTGTAGCACTTAAATAAGAATTAGTTATGGTCACTAGCCCATTTCTCTGTGGCTATTATAAACAAATACTGATTCTGATTAAGCCTACTTATTAATCTGCACAACACTCTTTTCAGCCTAATAGGTCAGTTAATTCATAGTTGGTTTCCAGCTGATCTTAGGGTACATCTTGATGAAAAGTTTGCCCCAGAGTGGCTTCGGAGTGGTGGCAGGTGATCTACATGACTCAGCCTCCATGCCAAAGCCATCGAGGAGCAAATCTCCAAAGCTGCGCTTTAAAAAAGTCGGGCACTCGCCCTGACTTTTTTAGCTTGGAGCGAGGTGACGACGGCATCTGCCATCTGTCGTTCTTGCTCCGGAGCTGCTGTGGAGGTGTGCCACAGCCGGGCAACCACTGATTAGCCGCCATAGGCTGAGCAGGGGAGGGGGTGGACCAGCGAGCCGAAAGGTCACTGGACCACCTCAGCGCCTCTGCGGACCATAGTTAACAAAAAATAAAGTAACCAAAAAAAAAAAACCCTTAAAGGGGGGTGGATATTCAGGGCTGGTGTGCCCCGTTCCTCCCCCCCCCCACTGTGTCCCCCCTCGTTTATCTGTAAATGCAATGGTTCACATTTACAGGGTTAAAAAAAAAAAGACTAAAGGAAGAAACCAACCAACCTTGAAGAAGGGAGGCACGCCAATGCTCACAGGCGCCCCTGCACCAATGTGGGGTAGGCTCGGGTGGACGAGCACAGTGGCGGTGGACCCTTCCTAAAAGGCTGCAACTGCGCTCCTTCCGATGTAGATGGCTGGAAGGAGCGCCAATGCGCGAGTACGCCGCTTTACACCGCCGCCACAACACCATCAAGATGAGGCCTTAGTTCTATTGCTGCAAATGAGGCAAAACTGTTTTGAAATACTAAAAAGAGCAATCCTATGGTTCCAGGGAGAACATCCCAGTAGACACTGCTATGACCCAGGAGGAGGACTCCTATGTTCCTGTCCCCCCTTCCCTGCTCCCCTCATAGCAAACTGCCTGGGCTGGCATATGCCTATGGGACATATGCTACATCATGTTGTTCCCATAAGCATTGCAACAAAACGCCCTCAGCCACCTTGTAACATTAACCAAGCACCAAGCCCCTGAAAATCTTCTGCCCCCCAATCTTTTTGGGCATTTTAGAATATTCCCACAAGAGCTGAAAAATCTGGCTTGAAAGATTCAGCCCAACTCTATTATTTGATCTCTTTTTCTCTTGTGGCAGTTTTTCTAGACGGACATGATGGCTTTGCCAGGTCATATTGTCTTTTACTGATTCAGGAATTTCCTGACATTTGAGCATGTTTTAATTATGACTGCTTTCTGGATGTTGGTGTGGATGTATTTTGGTAGGCCCAGTTTCTGAAGGTTATCTGTATAGTTGTTTTTTTTTAATGTGATGCAGGTGACTGATGTGACTAATGGGATAATTGTGACCTTTTCCTGTTGCCATAGTTCTTTGACTTCCATGGCCAGTGGTGTATATTTGTCTCTCTTTTCTTCTTCCTTGTCTACATTTTTGTCATTAGGTATTTCTATGTCAATGAGGTACATGTGTTTTTCTTTTTTGACTATAACAGTTATGTCTGGTCGGTTGCAAGGTATTGTCTTGTCCATATGGATTGTTCTGTCCCAGTAAATTTTATGATGTGCATTTTCCAAGATTGTTTCAGGTGAGTATGTAAAGTATGGTGTAGGTTGTTTGATGAGCTTGAATTTCATGACTAGTTGTTGGTGAATTATTTTTGTAGCTGTATTGTGTCCATTTTTCTTTTTTATCTGCAAGTGTGAATGGTTGTGTTTGGTCTTCGTTTTGTAGTGCTAGGTTGAGTGGGGTGTAGTTTTTTCTGCTTTTACTATGGCTTTATGAATTGGGGTGTTCTTAGTGTGGAAGAATTCTCTGAGTGATTTTATCTGTGTAGCATGAACTGCGTTAATGTCCAGCAGATGTCTTCCTCCTTTCCTGCTGATTGTTATCCTTTTAATGCATGAGTTGGGATCTGTTTATTTCTTCTAGTTCAATGTGTGGCCAGTGTATGATTCTGAATGAGTATGTGAGGATCAGTATTGCGTAGGTGTTGATGGCTTTGAAAATGTTTTTAGAGTTGAGTTTGGATTTTAGGAGTTGTGATAGACGGGTTTTATAGTGCATTCTTAGTTGAGTTTTTCCTGTGGAGTGATTGATTTTCTTGTTTTATTGGAATCCTAGGTATTTGTATGTTTCATTTTCTTCCATGTTATCAAATATTTCGTTATTTAGTGTTTCTTCTGTTTCTTCTTCTTTCCATTTTCCTCTTTTTTTGTGTAGCATCTTGCATTTTCCAATCCTGAATTCCATTTTCATGTCTGTCAGTTCTTCAGTGATTTGCAGGAGGCCTTTTATCTGTGTCAAAGTTGAAGCATAGATTTTGATGTCATCCGTGTACAGGATGTGATTGATTGTTTTTGGTGTTTTATGTCAACACCGTAGGTGTTGTGAAGGGTGTTGGATAGTGGATTAAGACACAGGCAACACCATAGAGCGCTGAATGCGTCACCTTGGAGTATGCCACGTTTGATATTTATTTTTGCTGTCAGTATATGATCCTTGTCTGTTGTTAGGTGTATTGTCTTTCTCCATGTCTCTGTGATTGTTGACAGAAAGCTTTGCATTGAGGGATGTATTTTGTATATTTCAAGCATTTTTTCAGCCAACTGTGTGGGACAGAGTCGAACACCTTTTTATACTCTATGTAGCAGGTGTGGAGATTTATTTATTTATTTATTACATTTGTATACCGCCCCACAGCTGAAACTCTCTGGGCAGTTTACATAAGATTAAAAACAATTAAAAACAATATACAAAAATTAAAACAGCAAAAACATACAACATACACATAATCTGTACATTTAAAACCACTTCAAAAAGCTACAAAAAACAAAACAAAACAAACCTGGGCTCCTCAGATATTGCCAAATGCCTGAGAGAAGAGGAAAGTCTTGACCTGGCACCGAAAAGATAACAATGTTGGCGCCAGGCGGGTCTCGTTGGGGAGATCGTTCCACAATTGGGGAGCCACCACAGAGAAGGCCCTCTCTCTTGTTGCCGACCTCCGAGCTTCCCTCTGAGGAGGCACTCGGAGGAGGGCTGTAGATGTTGAACGTAGTGTTCGGGTAGGTTCATGTCAGGAAAGGTGTTCCATCAGGTATTGTGGTCCCAAGCCGTGTAAGGCTTTATAGGTTAAAACCAGCACCTTGAACCGGGCTCGGAAACATACAGGCAGCCAATGCAAGCGGGCCAGAGTAGGTCTTATATGTTCGAACCTACTGGTTCCAGTTATCAATCTGGCCACTGCATTTTGCACAAGCTGCAGCTTCCGAACCGCCTTCAAAGGCAGATCGGGTGCTTTTCAGTTGTGTGTATTGTTTCCTTCAATTCCTCCAGGGTTCTTGTATACTTTGTTTGCTGTGGTAGTTGTCTCTGTCTTTCTTCTTCTTGTCTTATCCACTTTATGTTTTCTTTGTGTTGTACCAGTTCTGACCATATATTTTTCCAGAACATGGTTATTTCTTTTGTAGTTGGGAGTGTACTGTTGTTTTCTTTTTACTTGCTTAAAGAGAGTGTTTTGGGCTTTTCTTTCATTTGATTCTTTGTAGTATTATAATAATAATAATAATAATAATAATAATAATAATAAAATTATTTTTTACCCACCTCTCTGTTTGGATTGAGGCGGGGAACAGCAGTAAATATAAAATATGATAAATACATAAAACTGATTAAAACATGGTACACGTTATTAAAATAGCAATAAAACATCTGAAAAACATCCTAAAAACATTCTAAAATTCCACTGGATATGCCTGCCGGAAGAGATTAGTCTTTATCTTCTTAGCCTGGTGGTCTGGACTGCAAGTTTTTGTTTCAGGGTGAAGACCTACTATAGGCATTTCTTTATTGTTGGCTATGATGTTGGGTATTTTTGAAGATATTTTTTGAACGATTTCCACTCATGTATTGTGTCATTCTTCCTATATCCTTTTGTAGCTTTTCAATTTTATTTTCAATTCTGATTTGCCATTTTGGTTTGGTCTCTAATCTTCCGTGTGTGTTGTTGTTGGTGGGGCGTTCCTGTTTGTGACAGATGAGGACTGCTGTGGCTGCTGCATAGAGGACTGTGTGGATTTGTTCTAAGTTGCTCTCGTTGTTATTAATGTATGGCATGAATTTACTATTCATTATGCTTATGAGTTTCTGTGTGTCCTTGTTAAACTTGAGTCTAGGTAGTGGGTTTCTTTTCATCGGGTCATTTTCTCTCCATTTTGTTAGATTTGCCTCAATTTCTTCCGTCAGTTGCTGCTCTGCTTTCATGCTTGTTGTGTCGTTGCGTGTTTCGGGTTGTGTCACTGTCTGGGAATCCTCTGGTGGGGTTGTTGTGTTTTCTAGAGTTGCTGTTTCGTCTGTGGATGTTTGTGTGCTTGTTGTTGGTGCCTCTGTGCTTTTCATGTTATGCTATTTCTTCTTTAATGTTTTGAATTTCATGTTCCGTTAGCCTTTTGTTGTTGATTATAACCTTTTTTGATCTATTAGTCTTTGTTCTGTTACAGTGTCCGTTAGGTGGGGGTAGATTTCCAGAAATAGTCTGTGAAAGTCTGTTCGGTATCCTGATGCTATTGCTTCAAGTGGTGTGCTTTTATAGTAACAATGCATAATGTTACTGTTTATGTCCTCTGACCAAGCTAGGTGTTGCCTTGGGTGTCCCACCTTGGTGATTGCCTTTGATACCGGCAAACATGTCTGGGGGAGTTTGGGTGGTTGTGATTTTCTTTATTCATTGCCTATTCATTTATATTTTGGCCGACTGTTAGGTTCGTGCAGCATTCTCGGCCTTGACGCTTCCTGTTTGAGGCTTTTTCCCTTCTTTCTGGAACCATTTTTCACACTACAAGGTGGTTAGCCCTGACTAGTGGTGGTTGGCTAGGTATGCCGTGCCCATGTAATCCCTTGTGGGATTACCCCTTGTGGGATTATTATTATTATCTCTCTTTTCTCACTTGTGGCAGTTTTTCTAGATGGACACGATGGGCTTTGCCAAGTCCTGTTATCTTTTACTGATTCAGGAATTTCCTGACTACTGAACATGTTTTAAGCCTGACTGCTTTCTGGATGTTGGGGTGGATGTATTTCGGTAGGCCCAGTTTCTGAAGGCCTTTGTAAAATGTTTTGAGATGATGCCGGCAACTGATGTGATGATGATGACGATGATGATGATGATTACATATATAACCCAGCTTTCTTCTTCTTGCCAGGAACCCAAAGCAGCTTACATTGGCTTGAGGCCCTAATAGCATTTTCCTGCACAAGGACCACATTCCATCATGGCTAATCTCCCAGGACCCCAAGTGGTGGGTGGAGCCTTAGCAAAGTGGGTAAGCCAACACAAAAGGTGGATGGGGCCACCTTTCTCTCTCTCTCTCACACACACACAAACACACCCATGTCAATTCCTACACATCACACATCTATCCATATACTCTCACACACATCCTTTCTCTCTTTCACACACACACACTAAGGCTTTAACTCTTCCACCCTCCTCTGTCTAGATAAAAAAAACCCTCCAATTGGCTTCAATGGAAACTTATTTCAAGTCTAAGGAGGTGGTGTGTGTGTGGAGAGACATTTGTGGAGATCATAGTGTGCAGGAAGGTGCAAGATAAACTTTCCTTCCCTGAAGATCCCCCCTCCCCCCAAAAATATTGGCTTGGAAAAACCTTTTTTTCAAACTTAATTGCAAACATAGAGGGATTGGAGTAGACACACTGCATGGGTTAACCCTTCCTATTCTGTTTGCAAACAATAATCCTCCAAGAAAAAAATCATACTCCACCCAGCAATTAGTCCTAAAATAAAGCTTCCATTTGCATCAAAATCTTTTTAAAAAGAAACCAAGCTTAATTGCTGCATGGGGAGGGGAAGCCCCATAGGCTACCTCTGGAGGTAGGAATCAGGGTTGGGGGCATATGAACCATGAATTTAAAACAACACTCCTTCCTGCACTATGTGTGGAGGGAGTCAGAAGGGAAGAAAGGAAAAGAGAGGGACACATACCCCATTTCTTTTCCCCATTCATCAGAACTGCCACACACACAAACCGCACAGCAAGAAAATGTTCAGGTTTGTCCCATTTTATTCTGTATCTCACAACTAGGGAAGGCTTCAGGAAGGTGGGAAAGGAGAAATAAAATATACGGTACTTTCCCCCCCACACCCACTTTCCCTGTCCTAAAATCTCCCCACTTTTGTGAACTTCAAATAGCACTTTAAAAAACTCTTATTACTTGAGTAAAATTTATTACGGTCGCAGGACCAACAAAGTAGAGCAGCACTATAAACACAATCATATTCACAAGGCCAACAAGGTAAGGTGGGCTATAGGTACAATAATAAAAATAGGTAATAATTAATTAAAAATACTGATAGTAAAAAAATTAAAAAAATAATTAATTGAATTGTACATGTCCTGCTCATAATAATATAGGATTTAAAACATTAAAAATTAAAACATTAAAGCATTATCACAGTCCGATAATATCCCACGCTGGTATGCAATTACAACAGCACAGAATCTAGCCACCTTGGAAGTTAACAATTCTGGTCAGCCAAGAGATAATCTGTATAAAACACATCAGTTCTGCCTGGTATACATTGTAAGATAGAAGTAATAAAAATGTACTGAAGATCACAATAGAAGGACAATACCGCAGTACATGGCCCACAGTCTCTACCATGCCAGATTATATGTATATGAGATTTTTATTACAATCATAGACCAGCAACATTTACACATTCAATTTCAGATTTTACTGCATTCATATAATTCCCTACCATATAAATGTCTCATTTTATGCAATTAAAAGTAGGTACATATATAAAATCTGTCTGCCTTGCTATTATTTACCTGCTACTTCTCTACGACACGTGATAGCTGCTGCACAAAATCTGGCTACTTTTGATGTAGTTTGAGCATCCCGATCTGTTAACAGATAATCTAAGTAAAATATATTCGATCTCCCCGGGAATTTATCTATAATCGGTGTGATCAGGCACTGTAACAACACATGGCTTATTGTCTCTATTTCCCCGGTCCCACATGGGCATACCCGTTCATTATAAGGTATTTTCTGGAATCTTCCCTCCAGCAATGCGGATGGCATAACGTTGAGCTTCGCCCATGTATAGGCCTTTCTAAACCTAGGAATAGTTAAGTTTATTAAGTAATTTGCAGTTGTAAATGGGCCTCTATTGCCCCTGATACCAGGATATAAAGTTACTTGACTTAAATCATTTTGGAACTCAGTGGCTCAATTCGGACAACACGTTAAGCAACTGAGGGGAAATAACCTACTGACGGTGTGTTAAAGAGGTGGTGATCCACAGATGACACACTGCAGCAGGCGCTGCAAATAATCGCTAACCACCCCAGTGGTTAATAGCGTACTCGGCTCTGACTGACAGCTCGGCCACCATTTTCCCCGCTTATCAAACTCCGTTAGTCCTCCAGCAGGTATCCCAGCACACACTGCGGCCGAAAACCATGGGCGCCGCCATTGAAGCCGATGCAGGACATGCCTCTCAAACCCCATTGGCTGCCTCAGTCAGTGGGCGGAACTCAGCAGCCTCGGGAAAAGAGGCAGCCAGGAGGAACAGCAGCACCAATACAACATTCGCACCCCATGCCCAGCACTGCAATTCCAATGTTGGCACCCACGCCCCAGCCCCCAACCCCCCCACCTCCCTCCTAGAGCATCTTCTGCACACACAGGAAAGAAGGCGAGAGTGGGGTGGCGTAGAAAACTTTATTCAGCAGGAGACCAGACATGGGCACCACTATGCCAGGGCAGAACCTACGGAAAGGACAGTCGCCCCCGGGAAGGGAGGAGGAGGCGGCTGGAAGGCACAGCGGAGAAGAGGGGATGGCTGAGGCCACACCCCCAGGGAGCCAAGCACGGAACGTGCCTAGGGGATGTGGTGGAGAGGGGCGGCATGCCAGGGAGAGATGCCAGTCCACAGATGGAACTCCACAGCTGACGCTCACAGGGAGTGGGGGTAGCGCAGCCAGATCCAGGCACTGATGCATTCATGCACCCGTGACGCCTCCGCATGGGCACGCACCTCCCCAACGGGGTTCTCGGGGCCCGGCAAAGGCTCGCTGTCCAGCCGTGTTGGGCGGATGAGGGGGGGCTCTATGGTCGCCGCTTCCCCTGCCCTCGTCCTTCTGGGTGAAGTGAGGGTGGAGGTGGTGGTCCAAATTCAGCCAATGTTTCGTATTCGTTGTACTATATCCACTTTTGCCTTTTCATATCCTACACTTTGGACAGCAGCCATAGAAAAACCCAGAGATTGTAACTTCATATTTAATGATATTTTCCACCTTGAGTGGAATGTGTCCTTCAAAGTTAATGGGGCCAAACCAACTGGCATATATACCATTTTTAGCCACAGATTTAGCTTACGCATCCATATACGCACTTCCATTGAAATCTGACCTACCTCTAACCTTAAAACTGAGTTCGGTACATAACTTGGGACCCCTAAAATTGCTCTTAAAAATTTAGTATGAACAGCCTCCCATTGTACAGATTTTTTGTGCATACAAATTTCAGAACCATACAGCATTTGTGCAATAACTTTTGCCTCAAAACCTGTAATACCGATGGGATATGCTGACCTCCTTTATTATAGAAGAAAGAAAGGAGTGTCCTAGTACTTCTTTGAGCGGCTGCAGTGGCCTTATTTTGATGATCTTTCCATGAACCTGTTGAATGGAATAGCATTCCTAGATATTTATATGTAGTTATCTGCTCTATTGGATGATGATTTATCTGCCAATTATACTTTAACCTCCTTCTGGAAAACACTACAACCTTAGTCTTATCGTCATTTATCTGCAGTAATTCCTCTTTACAATAATTGTCCAGGGCCCTCAGCTCGGGGGGTGCCCTTTATGCCGCCTTTATCGATTTAAGATCAGCTTTCGATCTTATACCTAGAGACAGATTGTGGGAAAGATTTGAATCAACCAATATAGATCGTCACCTGCTGATTCTCATTTGCAGGCTGTATGAAAATACTAGCCTGTGGGTGAGATGCAACAGGACTGGGCATTTGACAGGACCAGTTTCTACCACAAAGGGGGTGAAGCAGGGATGTGTCCTGGCCCCCATTTTGTTTAACTTCTATAAAAATTCAATGGTTAAGCATCTATCAAAGATACAGGCACAAAGCTTTTTCCAATAGGTGAGTGGCATACAGCTTACTGATGACATTTAGCAAACTAATGGGTCTATAATTTGCAGGGTCAGACCTATTTCCTTTTTTATATATTGGAATAATAATGGCTAGACCCCAGTTATCAGGGATACAAGCTGTTTGATCAATATGTGTAAATAATGTTGCTAATATTGGAGCCCACCATTCTACATTAGATTTAAAAACTTCAGCTGGGATATTATCATATCCTGGCGCCTTCCCCAATTTTAACTTATTTATGAGACTCTTTACTTCCATAACAGATACTGGTGACCATTTTGGACAATTGTCAATGCTAATTTGGTTGATCTTTTGACTAGCCTGACCCATGTCGTATATTTTGGTGAAGTAAACTTCCCAATCATTCGCCAATACATACCCTTCCATATGTATTGTTGAATTCGGCCACCCCTTAGCCATCAGTTTCCAAAAAGTGGTCATATCATTGTCTCTGGAGGCTGCTATTAAATCCTTCCAGGCCTCCCTCTGCGCTTTAAGTTTTTTAACCTTAATTAATTTTTTATAATGTTTCTTCAGATCAAACCAATCAGAAGGAATTATTGCTAAGTTTTTATCTCTGTACATTCTATATTGACTTATCAAGGCTTTCTTCATAGTTATACAATCCTTGTCAAACCAATTTTTAGATATGACATGATATGTACACTTTCTTTGTTGTGTCTTTTGTCTCAGCAAATTTTGTACAACCTGTAATAACTCTTGTAGGAGTTCAAAGATATTTTCTATTGAATTGGTCAATACTAATGCATTTCGTAAATTAAAGCAACGTCCATTATATAAAAGTTCCCTTAATTCATTTTCAATTCTTGGCACCCATTTAATATGCGAAGATCTCACTTCCATATTTCCTATAGGAATTGGGTTTTGATCTACATATATCTTTTGTTTACCACAATTCAGGGAAAGCATCAGAGGCAGGTGGTCGCTGTCAATACATTTCCCTACTACACATCTGGTCACTGACCCAAATATTTTGGGGGAAACAATAAAATAGTCAATTATTGATGCCCCTAAATTGGAAAGGAAAGTGAACTCACCATTGCTGTCGCCCTCCACTAGACCTTTTACAATAACTAAATTTAGGTTATTTAACATTTGCATCAGACATAAGCCTGCATAGTTATGCCCCTTGTCCTTAGATTTCCAAACTGGAATATTCTCAGGGTCTACTGGTATGGGGAAGGGAGTACACTGACAAGAGAATAAAACATTCTCCTTCCACCCTGTTAGTGTGTTAAAATCACCTGCCATAATAACATAAGCACATGGATATAATTCTGCCAGCCTAATTATATACTTTTCTAACCTACTCCAGTTATCCTTAATCAGTTTCTTTTGATGTTGGGGGGGGAGGTACACATTTATAATCAGAAGACAAGCCCACTTAAACTTAACCAGAAAAGCATTTGCAAGGCCCGGAAGATGTTCTAACCTAACAAAACTAGCACAAACCTTTGTTGAAACCAAGAGTACAAGACCCCCCATTGGGCGGCCACCCTTTAAACTTGGCCTTGCTTCCAAAGAAAAGGCCACAAAGCCATTTAAAGTTATTATATCTACTGCCCATGTCTCCTGAAGTAATATTATATCATTCTTGTTTATAAATTTCAAAAAAGTTGGATCTATCGATTTTTTCCTTCCATCCTGCAATGTTCCATGTTAGTAGTTTCAATTGGGTGTCTAGAAGATTAGTTCCTTGTCAGGGTAAAGGGTCTGCACATGAATGTTTTAATGTGGATTTTTGGCTGTTAATTGAATACAGTGAATTCTGGCAATTTTCATCCTGATGTTCAAGAATCTCTTCTGAGAAATTTATCAGGCTGACATTTGATATCACTGGACCTGATGTGACAGAGATTGACCCCCTCTAGATAGATTCCGTTTGACACCTGGTTAGCCGATTATGCGCATATTCACTGAAGCACTTTATCGTAAATGCTTGTATACAGGAGGTAATTGAGCACCCAACTGGTGACCTTACCGGTTGTTTCAAATGCACTTTACAAGTAGTTAATGCGGAGAATCGCTTGTTCACATAGGCAAAATGCGCTTTAACGGCCGGAGGAAAATAAAACTCGCTATTTAACGCGCATTCGATAATGCGCATAATCAGAGAGAAAACGCACCTCTATGCCCGATTTGCGCTCCGTTCTTGTAGAGGTAAATTTTTAATGCGCCTTGAAAGAGCTTTAAATGCCTCTTGTAGAGGCAGCCTTAGTATTAGCCGAAGCATTTTCTATTTTCCTCTTCTCTGGTGAGCCAAATTCTTCCTTATCAAGGAATCTCCAGTCTGTCCAAGTCTTAGTCTTTTCTATCCCAGATTTTATCCCCACTGTAACATGTGGCGGATTCTTCTTACGATTGTTCTGTTCGCTATTTTTTGCTATCTGATGTACTTCTGCGAATATCTGATGCTTTACCATTTTTTCCTGTTCATAAGAGAATCCATCCTTTGTTTCCATATTACCTTTACTGGTGTCCAGCTGAAGTTCTTGCATTACGTTAAGGCCCTCCAGATCCCTAATGTTGTCTCCAGGATGAATAGTACCCTTTTTTTTCTGCCTGTAAATTCACTAACTGACATTTAAGAATTTCCAGTCTTTGTATTATATCATTTTGAGCATCTAAGGGGAATGCACCAAAGGATTCTAGCAGAGCATCCTCTTCCTTAACCGCTACAGTCTCATCTGATGGAGTTACTGTTTGAGTTATGGGGCCAGGTTTTATAGTCTTAATCAGGTTGACAGACTCCATATTTTGATGTGTAGAGATGGACTTATCAACCGAGTTGAACTCAATCAAGTTGTCCCAGCAATCATCTCCTCTGTCCATGTTGGCCTCTCTGCAAGACAAGGTAAATTTCCTTAAATCCTGTGGGGGTGCTATATTTTCAAAATATCTTGTTATAACAATGCCTCTGGATTTGAATACTTCCCTACATACCAGTATTAGGGTGGATTTACTCCAATCATTGAAGGTAACCACGGCCCGTGCAGAAGCATAATTATAAAACAGATATTCCACATGTGCTATGTCTTCTATAATAATTTGGACCGGGGAGACTCCATTTAAGGTTTCCAATAGATGTAACTTGCGATCAATTTGTCTAAGTAATCCTGATGGTTTTGGGAAATTTAATAGCACCAGTTTTTGCCGGTTAAGTACTAGGTTCCATTTATTTTCCTTTATTTTCCTCTTTTGCCGAGGTTTTACTTGTAACAATACTTTTTCCCACGGATCCTGTTGTTCGAGGAAGTCGTTATACCTTTGAGGTTGCTCGCAAGGCTCTAGGAAGGTGGTAATAGTCTCTTCCCGATAAACAGATTCATTTTTATTTTCATTTATCTTTGCCATAGACTTCTTATTCTGGGACCTATTCTCTGGTTTTGTTGTCTGTTTCAGGTTAGTCTCCAGGATTTTAAATAATTTGCTGAAATCCAATTTATTATATCGTTGAGACTTTGAATTTTTTATATTTTTACTCTTCCTCTCTTGTTTATCCTGTCTTCCTTTTTTCCTCTTTGTTTTTCTTCTGACTTCCTCTCTGGTTGTATGTGTTGCTTTATCTTTATGAGTAGTAATCTTTCCACTTCCTTTTCCCGATCCTCTCTCTATGCATCTTGAAGTCATTTTTGTATATATCTCCACAAGGGTAGTTAGAAGATTATTACACTCTGCTATGAAGATTTTAATTGCTTCTATTATTATTATTATTATTATTATTATTAATAATAATAATAACAATTTATTTCTTACCTGCCTCTCCATCCGGATCGAGGCGGGGAACAACAACATGATAAAATACATAAAACTGATTAAAACATGTCACAAATTATTAAAACTGCATAAAAATCCTAAAACATTCTAAAAACATCCTTGTCATCATGAAAAGTCCACCTTTGATTGTTAAACTTTCCCCTTCTGTCAGTTCTTTTGTCATGTAGGAGGTAGATTTATTTACTTCTTCCCCCGGAATCTGTGGTTTCTCTTTGTTATTTAATTCATCTGCTTGCTTTATTATCATTGCATTTAACTGTTTCTCAGCGTCATTTTCTAAGGGTTGTGGTGGAGATTGCAATGGTTGCAATTGTTCTTGTGCCAGTTCATTAAATAACAATTGGCCTTGTGTGACCATAAGTTCAGCTTCTATGAATTCTTGTGCCAGATTTTTAGTAGAAGATTCCATGTTTAGAGTCTTAAAAATACCCTTTGTATCCACAGGCCAGTCTGTAGGTAACTTCCGTTCCTGGGAAGGTTCCTCTTTATTCCCAGTTGGCTTTTCACCCAAATCGTTGGCAATGTAAAACTGCGTAATTTTAGTTTGTTTAATACGCTTATAGGTCTTTAATTCAGGAACAGGCATCAACCCCAGGTTCTTGTAATTCTTTCTAGTAAGCACCATCCTAAAAACTAATACGCTTCAACTGGTTTCAGTTCTTCTGTATTAAAAACAAAACAAAACAAAAAAACAAGCGTACTCACTGTTATCAACAAGCTTAACTCTTGTTGGTTCTTTGGTAGTCTGCCAACTGAGGTTTCTTACAAGATTTCCCAACTTTGTATGATAATAGAGAGATTTAGCAAAGATAATGACACTGTTTTATCTTATTTCAGTCTTGTTCCAGCAGCATTACATAGCATTACATAGCCTTGAGTCTTTCAAGGCGCATTAAAAAAATTACCTCTACAAGAACGGAGCGCAAATCGGGCGTAGAGGCGCGTTATCTCCCCGATTATGCGCATTATCGAATGCGCGTTAAATCGCGAGTTTTATTTTACTCCGTCCGTTAAAGCGCATTTTGACTGTGTGAATAAGCGCTTATGCGCATTAACTACTTGTAAAGCGCATTTTGGACATCTGTTAATGCGCTTCGCCGCCTCTCGCCGCCTCTCGTGCAGAGGGATTAGGCGTAAATGCGCTTCTGCGATTATGCGCATAATCGCCTAACCAGGCGCAAAAGCGAATCCTTGTAGAGGGGACTTTTGAAGATTATATTCCAGGGCAAAACTTATGTACTTACAACAATTATTTAAAAACAATAATAAAAACTCAGAGATCCTAAGAGCTCGGCAACGCCTTGCCGTCTCCCTCCGTTTAATAATAATTTATTATTTCTTGGCAAAGGCAGACTCCTAGTGCTTAGCCCCTCTTATTACTTGTGTCCCATACCATTCCTTGATCTGTACCTTTATTCAAGTTCAGTTCAAAAAATTCTTTTAATTTCTTTTTGCTGTCTTCCATAATTGATTCATTTTGTAGTAAAGTTTCATTTAGTCTCCATCTAAACGTGTTTGCTTTTCTTTTATAAACCATACCCAAAGGGTTGTGATCTGAAAAGCTTTTAGGTAGAATTTCTATTTTGTGCACCCTTGTAACAAATTCTCTGGTTGCCAAGATCATGTCTATTCTTGACAGAGATTTATGCCTCTCTGAAAAATAAGTATATTCTTTGGAATTGCCATTTTTTTTGTCTCCATACATCCACCAGTCCCATATTCTCCATCAAATAAAATAAAACTTTTTGGGAGTTTGCCTTGGTTGCTTTTAATACTTTTTTCCAAAGTTCTATCAATTTGTGGTGAAGTCACACCATTCAGGTCTCCCATGAAACACCAGCTCTCGCAAGGCAACTCCCTGTTTAGCAGATAATACTAGTTCCGTCTTCAAATGTGATTTGATATGCAAGACAACTCTGCTTTTCTTTTTTGCTGCAATGAATTCTTCACCCAAATTCTTATTCACCAAGTAGTTTATATCTTTTTTTCCTAATATGGGTTTCTTGCAAACGGATTATATCTTGTTTTAACTTTTTCAAGTAATGAAATGTCTTTTTTCTCTTTTGGGGTGTATTCATTCCATTAATATTCCATGATAAATATTTATAATCCATTTTCTGATTGTATGCCATGTTCTCAGATCCTCCTTGTGGCACCCCCAGCGTCAAACATATCCTCTTCTCCCTGCTGCATCTCATAAAAATCGCTTTTAAAATTTTCCACAAACTCTCTCGCTTTTTGTAATGAGTTCAATTTAAATCTCTGGTCTTTGAATGTAAAAATCACCCCCTCTGGTATGTCCCATCAAAAAATGATCCTTTTCTGTGGCTGCCTCTACAAGAGGCATTTAAAGCTCTTTCAAGGTGCATTAAAAATTTTACCTCTACAAGAACGGAGCGCAAATCGGGCGTAGAGGCGCTTTAAACATCCGATTATGCGCATTATCAAATGCACATTAAATAGTGAGTTTTATTTGGCTCCGGCCATTAAAGCGCATTTTGCCTATGTGAACAAGCAATTCCCCGCATGTCAACAGTTTAAATCGTGTTTCGGTTGTCTAGTAATGCACTTTGCCGCCTCTCGTACATAGGTATTAGGCGTAAATGCGCTTCTGCGAATATGCGCATAATTGCCTAACCAGGCGTAAAGGCGAATTCTTGTAGATGAGGCCTAATTTAGGATTACTGTCAAAAATGTGTAGTCCTTTCACTTAGATAATATTCTGTTTGGTATCTCCTTCAAAATAATTATTTCTTTGTCTTTTATTTTCATTTTGGTAGAGTAGTGCTTCTGGAGATTGGTCTCTTGTCTTTTTTCTAATGAAGTGCACCATTACATCTCTGGGCATCTTCTTCATTTTGGTGTAAGTGGAGTTTATTCTATAGACCCTATCAATTTCAGTCTCTATGTAATCCTCTTCTAACTCCAGAAATATTGCCAAGATTTTAATAATTTCTTCTCTAATACCTTCCTTTGATTCTGGAATAGCCCTAAATCTCAGAGAATATTCCTTTTCCCTTAACTCCATTAGAGCTAAATCGTCTTGTGCCCTCTCCAGTTCCATGTTCATTACTACAGTTTTATTTTCCAGGATTTCCATCTTGTCAGTAACGACTTTGACTTCTTTAACTATTTGTTTCATCGAGTTATCCATTTTTTGTATTACTTGGTTTGTTTCCAAAAAATTTTTTATCCGTTCTTCTTTCAAAAGATTCCATTTTACTTCCCAGATCATCATCAACTGATCTAATTTTTTTTGCATTTGATTAGAGGTGTCCATTTTTCCCATGGAAATAACTAATGATCCTTTTCTAATATCTTTTATATTCTTTGCTCTACTCATTTTCCCCTTCTCTATCTTTTCCTTTGCTAGTCTTTCAGATCTCCATAGTAACCCTGGCTGCCTTCCAGTTCTTTGCTTATCAGTTGTTATTAAGGTCCGTGCAGTGAGAAGGGGAAGATACAAAAAACAACAACAAAACTTTTCCCCACAGCTGTCTGGCTTTGCCTGGTAATTTTCTTTCAGACACACTTCCACCAGAAAGAGAAAAAAAGAAACACAAGAAACACAAAAAGAAACAGCCAAAAAAGAGCAAAGGAACAGTACCAAAAATGCCACCTAGCAAATCTTCCTTTCTCTTAAAAGTTATATTATTATTTTTGTCCAAACTGTTAGATCTGTGACCCGTTCCAAACTCTTCTATATTTCCCCTTATATTTGTATTGCATACCGAACAGAGGGGTTATCTCACCAACTCTGATGTAAAAGGTTTCATTTTTGCCATGAAGAAATTTTCCCTCTGTTAAAGTTATCAGCAATAAATCATTCTTGGAAAAGAGGGCTGACGGATCTAGTTTCTTGCAAAGACTTGTACAGACTCCCAAGAATTCCAAAGCAGCTGCATGCATTGTAAATACAAACCTCAAACCTCCTCCTGCAATCTCGATGACAAGACCTTTGCCTGCCACAAAAACTGCAGATATCGGCATAAATGGTATATCTGGCTTTCTCCTGACCTTTTCCTTTAATCTGGAATGATTTCTTTGGATGAGAGAGTTTCCTCCACCTGCTGTAACCAGCTGCTTTGTTCTCCACTTTCACCAGAGCTTTCAGCAGAGCATCCTGGATTTTTAATTAGATTCTTCAAAAATAATTAAAACCCAAAATTTTGTGTTTTCAGATTTTTCTGGTACATTGTACAACTAGACCTATCAGCATGCCAGATTTCTAACTCATCCGGAAGTGGGTAAACATTTGTGGACATACATGAAAACACACATACTTTCCACTTTATAGGTAGACTAGCTGATATGCCTGGCATTGCTCAGGTCCGTGAATAATATTTATGACATCTATTTGATAAATAATAAATTTCTCTGCACCTTATTCATCTTTAGGTTGATTGTTGTTTTTAGTAGTGCTGTGCACTACTGTTTCAGAATCCCGAATCTGAAGTGAATCGGGATGATTTGGAAGACAGAGCAACAGATCAGAGGTGAGTCGGGGAGGTCCTGATCGATCTGAAACGAAGCAGACCAGTCCGAAGCAATTCGGGTTGATTCTGATCTGTTTTAAGTGCAGACAGCTTGTCTGTGCTTGTGACTGTCATTTTGGAAGGGGAGGGGGGAAATGGGCTGTTAACTGATAGCTTCATCCCCCAATCCTCCTGAAGTCTCCACCAGCAGCCTCCAAACACAATGGTGGAGGAGGGCTAAGGCGAATCAGGAGATTGAGCTGCCTTCCTTCTTACTCATTGTGGGTAGAGACTTGGTAGGAGTAAGATAGGTTAGTAATTGCTGATTTAGAAGGGAGGATTAGGTGGTTGGAGTGGAGAGTGTGTTTGTTTGGGTTTTGGGTTAGGCTTTCTTCATCTCCCCCCCCCCCCCTCATCTCTTGCCTTTCTTCATTCTTGAAAACAAAAAAACAAAAAAAGAAATTTAAAAAAGAAATCCATTGTTCCATTCCCATCTCTCCCCCACATTCTTCCCATTACTTACTGGCTGCTTAGTGTGTGTGTTAAGTGTTCCCCCCACCTCTGTGTGTGTGTGTGTGTGTGTGTGTGCCTGGCTGTTTGTGGGCTGTAGCCTGGCTGTTACACTGTGTTTGGGCAAAACAGCACACACAGCACACACACAATGCACACACACTGTAAGCAGCAAAGAAGAAGAAGAAGAAGAAGAAGAAGAAGAAGAAGAAGAAGAAGAAGTGGCACAACCTCGGATCTTGGGCTAGACAGAGAAGTCAGAGATGGGTGTGGGTGAGGTGCTGGTGGGACCAGTAGGCAGGCTGTCTTACCTGTGGTTAAACTTAGGTGCCCTTCCTTGCTGGGGCAGCAGCAGCAGCATTCACAGGTGCCTGAGGCGGAAAGTAGTCATGCAGTCACATCTCAGTCACGTAAACAGAAGCAGGAGTGAATCCCCTTCTGTGACTTCATCAGAACAAGCAGCAAGCCCATTCATTCAGTCATCACTGGTATTATTATTATTATTATCATCATCATCATCATTATTATTATCATTAGCATTGGTATCATGATTTCTAAGTCCTTACCTTGGAGGAAGTGAGCTCAGGAGGACCGTGAAAACGGAAGCCTCTTCCTCCTCCTCACCTCCCATATTAAGGGGATGGTAAAGCATCTCTCACTCCCATGTGTCCAACCAATGTGTCCAACTAATGTCCCGTCTTGTAGGGTCGGTGTGTCTGTGTTTTTTTTTTTATTTAAATCAAGGCATGAGTCATGCATTGCATGTCACATCAGCCGTATGTTGTACATGCTACTCCCACAATGAGTGAAACCTCTCTCACTACTTCATGAGAAGAATCAGCAGGCTCTGAATCATCATCATCATCATCATCATCATCTATTTTTATTACTATTATTACTATCATCAGTATTCATCTTGCTGTTGCTGTTTTTATGGGCTGCGCTTACCCTGGAGTCCGTGCACTGTGATGGACTCCTTGGCTCCTCTATTAAGGGGATGCGGAAGCATCTCTCACTGTCCATGTTTTGACCTCTTGCATTGTTGGTTGGCTCCCAGCCAGGTCATGTGTGTATTGCACACAGCCTACTTGCCCTCTTTGTCTGAATGGGAAGAGCCTGAGGTTATAACAAACAAAAGAAAACTGAAGTAGGGGAGATTTGCACTTCAAGGAATAGTGTGAGCTTGATGAATACACACTTTCAAATCGCTCTTTGCCTGGAGTGGCTGCTTTTTCAGTGGTTTGAAAAACCATATTTTTAGCACTGGCTTACAGGAAAACCACTGCATGCGCAGAGTGCTTCCCCTTCCTCCCTCCCTCCTAAGGACAAAGGCTACATATTTGCTTCCCCCAGATTCTGAGAAAACAGCGATATCAGCCTCTGAGCATGTTTGGCCCCTCAATGTCATGCTGTCATATTTAGTTACATTTTTAAACTATGCAGAGGGTGGGAGGAGGCACCGCAAATGGATGCAGCCAATTTATGTGGGTTGTTTCCTTTTATGTGGAATTGGGTTGACTGCTTGAGACCAACCTTAGGAGTCGGAGTTGTAAAAGACACACAGCAGCCACCAACCTGTGCATTCACAATAGCCGCCAAAGGCCAGTAAGTCTGGCCTCCTGCTCAAGGCATGCTGGGAGTTTACCCAAGGCATGCTGAGAGTTATAGGCATAAACCTAGGTTTTTATTAAATTCTTTAAAAATACTTAAACCCTCAAAAGTTGTGTTTTTAGATTTTCTGGTACATTTTACAGCCAGACCTATCACTGTCACCTTGTCAAGTTTCTAACTCGTCTGGAAGTGGGTAAACATTTCTGGACATACGTGATGCACACATACTTTCAGCTTTATAGGTAGAAATATTTGGATGAGGAGGTGCAGGGAATGCTTATAAAATTTGCAGATTACACAAAATTGGGTGGGATAGCTAATACCCTAGAAAAAAGAAACAAACTTTAAAGTGATCTTGATAGGCTGGAGTGCTGGGCTGAAAACAACAAAATGAAATTTAATAGGGATAAATGCCAGTTCTACACCTAGGAAAAAGAAACCAAATGCACAGTTACAAGATGGGGGATACTTGGCTCAGCAATACTACAAGCGAGAAAGATCTTGGAATTGTTGTAGATCATAAACTGAATAAGAGTCAACAGTGTGATGTGACTGCAAAAAAAAAAAAAAAAAGGAAATGCTATTTCGGGCTGCATTAATAGAAGCATAGATTCCAAATCATGCAAAGTACTGGTTGGGCATTGGTTAGGCCTCAACTTGAGTATTGTGTCAATTTCTGGGCACCACACTTCAAGAAGGATGCAGACAAGCTGGAGTGTGCTCAGAGGAGAGCAATGAGGATGATGAGAGGTCTGGAAACAAAGCCCTTTGAGGAGAGACTGAAAGAACTGGGCATGTTTAGCCTTGTGAAGAGAAGTCTGAGGGGAGACATGACAGCACTCTTCAACTACTTGAAAGGTTGTCACACAGAGGAGGGCCAGGATCTCTTCTCGATCATCCCAAAGTGCAGGACGCAGAATAATGGGCTCAAGTTACAGGAAGCCAGATTTCAGCTGGACATCAGGAAAAACGTCCTGACTGTTAGAGCAATACGACAATGGAACCAATTATCTAGGGAGGTGTGGCTCTCCTACACTAGAAGCATTCAAGAGGCAGCTGGACAGCCATCTGTCAGGTACAGGTATGCTTTAAGGTGTATTCCTGCACCGAACAGTAGTTTGGACTTGATGGCCTTATAGGGCCCTTCCTACTCTACTATTCTATGATTCTAGGCAGCATACTCCAGGACTTCAGAGAGACAGGGCAATAGTTACAGAGGTTGGGTCAAGAGAAGGTTTTTTGAGGATACCTCAGCACATTTCAATGCAGAAGGGAAGGAATTAACAAAAATATTGTGTGCTGAAGAGGTGGGATAATGTCAGGAGCCAGGAGGGGATAGGATCAAGGGGCACATGGAGGGTTTAGACAAGGACAACAGGTTAGTCGAGACATCAAGTAAGAGCTGGGAGGAAAGAACAAAGGATGGAGGTTCAGGAGGAGGAAGAGCTGGAAGCGTGACAGAGAGATCAGAGCAGATAGTTTTGGGATTAGCATTGAACGGAGGCAAAGTCTTGAGCAGTTGGGAGCTGATGGGGATAGGCCAGAGGAGGACATTAGAGGTGGAAAGGAGAAGCTGGGTTCCTTCCTAGAGTTGGAGTGGATCAGAGAAGTGCAGCACTGTTATTTAGTGATATAGATGACGAGCAAAGAGGAGGAGAGGATGTATTTATAGTAGATGAAGCCATCAAATCTTTTGTACTCTTCCAGAGACATTCAGCTTTACGAGAACATGAATGGAGATATCAAATGGAGTGAGCCAATTTGGCCTGGGGATGAGAGTGGGACAAACAGATCAAGGGTTGAAGACAGGGATGAACTGAAGGTGGCAACTGCATTGTCTAGGGTAGAGACAAACAACAGAAGAGACAGGAGGGGATGATTCTAAGAAGGTTTGGATTGGATCAATGGACTGGAGGTCATGGAAGGAGAAGAAGGCAGAATGTGTGTGTGAGAGAGAGAGCACTGTCCAAGAAGATAAAGTGATGATCAAACAGAAGGAATCTGAGATCAAAGAGTTGAGAGACAGAGCAGTTCTTGGTGAAGACATAATCAAGAATGTGCCCAAAGCTGGAGATCGTAGGAAGTTATTTTCTGGGAAGAAATTTGAGGGGGAAAGTGGTGGTTACACATGGCTTTATTTTAGTGCCTAGTTACACTCTGAGCAAAAGTCTTTGAATGATGGCCCATCCTTCTCCTGGAACGTTGGCCCATGTTTCTGGACTGGCTTTTGAAGGCCTCTTGTAAAGTCGGTTTTAACCATGAATCTTGTTTTAGCTGCTTTGTTAGTTTTGTAATTGTTTCTTTGTACCTGGTCATTTAAAAAACCTACCCCAGCTTTTTTAAATGAGACAGAAATGTAAACTAGACTAAGTAATTAATATAAATCATCAGTGTTTTGACCAGTCTGTTGCTTTTGACCCTGTTGTTCATTTTGATGCTTAAATTCGCAAGGGAGAATTTAAGGGCACAGGGGTCAGGTAGCGCCTTCCTCCTGCCTGCCAATTCTTCCTTGCAAGTGCCCCACCCACTATGTTATCTCAGAACATATGCAATATCACCCTCAGGGTCAGAAAGTTGAGCACTTATTTGCATATTTCTGTTGAGTAGAACTAAATTGTCTTTTTAAAATGCCAGTCTCTACTGGAGACACTTCAAACTGATCCAGTAACTAGTGGGAATGGTGACATTTGTTCCCAACATTCCCTTAGGTATATAACTGGTAATTTAGACCATCAGCAATGCACTGGGCCATATAACATCTGCAGACATTAAGTATCATAAAACTTTACAGTGCTGATTACAAAATATTGGCAGCCATTCAAAATATTTTATAGTTTCCCATACCTTCCCAAAGCCTTCAAGACGTTCTGGCTTTGATCTACTTCAGAGCATGCCTCTAAATAGGATCCTTGTAATAGTACAGGGTGCCATTTTCTAAATATTAAGTGCTTCGGCAACTGATCCTTTTCATTGACTAATGCCTTCAATGTTGTGGGCCAGATGCTGATACAGTTACCAGTTTAAAAGTGGTGTAACTTATCCTGACTTGCATCTATATACGGGAAGCACTTCAGGCATCCATACATATCAAAGACTAAAAGTCTGGAACGAAAAAGACAAACAAAGTGAACTTTAAAGGACAATCACTCTACACGCCACCTCCCTACTCTCTCTCCCTCTCCCTCTCTCCCTCTCCCTCTCTCCCTCTCCCTCTCTCCCTCCCTTCCTCCCAACCCCTCTAGCTGGCTCAGACTCTCAGCAGTTGCTGTGGTTGCTGGCTGGGCTGGGCTCTATTAGTTGGGTCAAGCAGTAGTTGCAGTTGTGCTTACTGTGCTGTCCTGCCCATCATTGTGTGGACTGTGCAGGGCAGGTGGATGGGTAGGCAAGCTGAACTCACTGCAGCTGCCACGTCCACACCACATGGCTTCTCCTCTTCCTTTGCCTTTTCCTCACAGACCTGCCCACGCACACATGTTGCTACTGTGCTGCTCTACCTCTTCCTAATTGGAGGAGGCCAAGCAGCCTGGCAGCAGTGGGCACTCAATTTAAATGAAAGTGGAGGGAGATTATGCAGCAGCAGTGGAGGGTGGTCAGGGTTAGGGTTAGAGCACTGGAGTGGAGCACGGCAGCAGTGCTGGAGAGAAGGGGGCAGAGCAAGCAGTAGCAGGTGTAGGTAGCAGGGAGGCAGGCATGGGAATGTGGGTGGTGACCAAAGGCAAAAAACAGAGTAGCAGCTAATCCAGTCCCCACACTCTACCCCCCCCCCCGAAAAGTCCCAGAAAAGTTCAAAGGCAACCTTCAAATGGTTCGCTCCAACTTCATATCAGGTGCTACAGCATTGAATCTCCCCTCTTTTATCCTTCACAACAAAATGACCTTCAATGAAGTTTTGGTAAAGGAAGGGGTTCTCATGCCCCAGTTTCTTTACTCTCTCCAGGATCTTTTATGTGTATATAACTGTAAGGTTTGTGGTACAATGATATGTCCATGTCGAAATGCAGTGGGCAAATGCACAATTTTTTGTAAACGTTTTGGGGGGGAAATGTAAAAATGCTTATGTGAAACTGCTTTAATATTTCTGTATGAATTTTTTTTATGTTTTAGTAAGACTTTAGATACACACTGAGAAAAAAGGTGAAAATGTGAACCAATAGTAGTAGCTGACGAGTATACAAAATAAAATATACTCAAATTTCATTCCTTGTTTTTAATGTGTGATGCAATAAACCATTACTAAACCATAGTGTTATAGCACACAACATGAAAAAAATGACCATATATAAGTTACATGTTCAAATTACGTAGCCTATTGTAGGGATAAAAGTTTGGGGAGCATTTTTAAAAATGGTGGAAGGACTCCTTTCCGTTAAAATTAATGCCATTGTTGACCTCCTTAACCCAAAAACCTATAGTTTAAAGCCAAAAATCATGTTTGTATGTTGATTTGTCATGAATATTAGACAACATTTCAGTGCCATTTTGGAAAATGGCAGGAATATTCCGACAATTAAAATAGCATATTCTTTGAACTCCTTGACCCCAAAAACCTATAATTTTATACTAAACACAAGATAGTTATTTCTGTGGTTGATGAAAACTAGTGAGCTAAAGAAAATTGTCTGCCATTTTGATAATAGTGCCTAAAATAGTTTTGCCCAGGAATCAGAATGCCTATCCAAGACATTATGTTAATCCAATATCTCAGGATCACATAACAGCAAAAAAAATCTCAGGACCTCGAAATTTTTACAGGAGTCTCCATCACACCAGCGATTTATCGCAACTCACTATGCCTGGTATGCAGTTTTGCAACACAGTACTCACATGACGTCATCCCTGTCCTGCACTCATTTTGGCCCCCTCCACAAGGATGCGCTTTTGCGCCCGGTTCGGGGATTATGCGCATTTTCGCGGAGGCGCATTTACGCCTAATCCCTCTGCACGGGAGGCGGCGAGAAGCGGCGAAGCGCATTAAAAGATGCCCAAAAAGCACTTTACAGGTAGTTAATGCGCATAATCGCTTGTTCACACAGCGAAAATGCGCTTTAACGGCCGGAGCAAAATAAAAGTCGCTATTTAACGCGCGTTCGAAAATGCGCATTATCGGGGAGATAACGCGCCTGTACGCCCGTTTTGCGCTCCGCTCGTGTGTAGGTAAAATTTATAATGAGCCTTCAAGGCTCATTAAACGTCTCGTGTGGAGGAGGCCTGCGATTCTTCCCCTCCATTTTTCGTTTCATTTTGGAACAGGCAAAGTCTGGTTATTTTCCTTCTTTGCAAAATAAATGTGCTTCTCCCTCCTGTGTATCGCTGTCCTTGCACTCTTTCAGACCATCCCATTCTTTGTTGTCTAACGGCGGTCTCTGTCTTGTTGACAAAAGAGGAGGGAGGGCGGTTCTCCGCTCAACTGTGAAGGGGGAGGAAGAGAGGTCCAGGGGAACATATTCACTTTAAAAGAAATGTGGAAAATGCACCGGGACAGGGATGGTGGTGGTTTACAGTGCAACAATACTTCGTTGAAACGAGGATAGGTTGACTTTCCCTAAACCCTTAATCCCTTAAATACACCATTGCACTAATGCATCATTACACTATTTCAGCCTACCAGAATTGTATTCCATTGCATTTGCGCAGAAATTTTTTAAAATATGGAAAAATAATAATTAGGACTGGGAAGGAACTCATATGCAAGGGGTTGACTTTCCCTAATCCTGTAATCCCTTAAACCCTAAATACACAAATGCAAACAGGTGGAATATTGCACTGGTAGACTTTCAAGGAAATGTTTTAAGTGGGAAAATTAAACTAACAAATCAAGAGATGAACTGATCTGATTCAAACTTGGCATGGCTAAAGCCCTCTTTAAGACCTATCACTGTGCTACGTTATATCTCTTTATCTTTAAAAATTACACAGATGTAAGCATTTTTGTACATTCTAATAGGAGCTACAATGAGAGGGGGGAAGGCTGCCATGTCCATCACAATGTCCATCAACAACAAGAACCAATGAACTGGAGGTTCAGCGCTTCTGAAATGGAGGTAAAAACATGGAGGCAAATCAAGGGGGACAATAGGTATGATGGAACCCATAATGTGGGAACAGGATTAAACATTCATCAGGAGACAGAGGCAGAGATTTACAGTTCCCTGGCGAAAAATAAATCTTGGGAAATTTAAGTGTATTCTGTTGCCTTGGGGAAACTAATGCTGCTTTAAAGATTAACACAGTCCATATAGGTATTTGCTTGTTTCCATCCTGCTCAATTTGTGTAACAACATATTATAAAAACACAAGAACTTTCCAATATTTTCACATTACAAAGGAATTGCCTCAAAGAGCCTATCTACACACACAGGATAAAACACTTTGAAAACATTTTGAAATCTGCCTATGGAGGAGTGTGTCCTGGGCCCCAACAGTTCTCAAAACTGTTATAAACCGTTTTAAACTGTTTTAAAGCAGTAGTGTAGATAGGCTCATAGAATTGCGGATATAATATCTTAACACCCAGAGAAGCAGGAACATAAAACAATGTGTTCCATTTCTGGACACCTAAATCCTACATAGCAAAGATGGAGTATCTGGTGACTCAGAGCCTATCTACACTACTCGTTTAAAACGGTTTATAACAGTTTTAAAATGGTCAATAGCGTCTGCAAACAAGTGAGTTAAGGGCAGTAAAAACTTCCCTCCCTACTCACAGTAAGTAACTGAAAATTTTAAAAAGGTCTAGATAAACGCCCCACCATCTCCCAGTAACAAATTCCTTGGAAGCTATACTTAACAACAACACCACCACCACATTTTATTTGTATATAGCACAAAGGCCATTACAACCATAAAATCAATCCCATTCTTACAACTTGCCCATACTAAATACCACCTAATATGAGAGCTAAAGTTTACCTAATACAAATGATCCCCCCAGCAGTCCACTCCAGCTTCCTCTAGGAGGGATGGGCGAATGTTGTTTTGCTGCCACTGCAAAAGTTGCTACTTTCATTGTAATAGGTTTGGAGTGTCCTGCTAACAACTCACAGATGGTATCAACCACTGGCCAACCTGCTCTTACTTTCAAAAGGTCCCCCAAAAAGCGGGCCCCCTAACCTCCTTATACAGGGGACAATATAGGAAATAATGCACCATGTCTTCCACCTCCCCCACTCCACAAATACAAATCCTCTGGGAGTAGGGCAATCTTTTATATTTCCTCTCTAAATAGGCCGATGGCCCTTCTGAGCACTGGAAACGACAAATCTTGTAAATATTTTGGCAAAGACTGTTCTCTCTTAATAAGACTATACCAAATGGAGAATGCTTGATGCTGGATTGTTCCTCCCATAGGCGAGCGTTGCTTTTGCTGTTCTCCCTACCACCAATTTTGTTGCCTCTACGTGCTCTTTCCATTTGCCATTGTATGTAAAGTGTATCCCCAGGTATTTAAATCTTGTGCACTGCTCAATCAAATTTCCCTCTAATTCCTAGGAAGCATACCCTATAGCAGCAATAATAACAATAAAAACCCAGTTATGAATGTGGAAAGCCAGCAGGCTTATGGGGGCTTCCCAGTGTATTGCACTGAGTGCCACATGTTTGAATATCTGCCCGCTGGACAGAAGTCACGGGTGTATGCTCAGTGTAATGACCTCCTGGCTCTCAGGGAACGTGTTTGTTCCCTTGAGGCCAAGGTTGCTGACCTGGACAAGTTAAGAGAGGCAGAGAGGCGGGTAGACAAGACCTTCAGGGATCTAATAGTGATGTCCCACTCCATTGGTGACTGCTCCTCTGCAGTCATAGAATCATAGAATAGTAGAGTTGGAAGGGGCCTATAGGGCCATCGAATCCAACTCCCTGCTCAATGCAGGAATCCACCTTAGCATACTTGACAAATGGTTGTCCAGCTGCCTCTTGAATGCCACTAGTGTGGGAGAGCCCATGACCTCCCTAGGTAATTGGTTCCACTGTTGTACTGCTCTAACAGTCAGGAAGTTTTTCCTGATGTCCAGTCATGGAGAATGCAGGTCTCAAGGTAGGAGGGCATCATTCTGCGGAAGAGGGAAGTGATCCCTTAGAAGGGACCCATTCCTCAGAAGATGAACAAATATCCTCTACACCAAGGATCTGCCTCCAGGCAGAGGGGGCTTGTGGTAGTGGGAAATTTGAACATTAGACACATAGATAGCTGGGTTTGTGATGGGCCTATAGACTGCATGGAGAATTGCCTGCCTGGTGCAAATGTTGCGGATATCACATGCCATCTAGATAGCATAGTAGACAGTGCCTGGACAGAGTCAGTTGTCAAGGTCCATGTTGGTAACAATGAGGTGGGGAAATGTAGTTGTGAGGTCCTGGAAGCTAGGTGGGAGGTTGAAATCCTGGACTATTAAGGTGGCTTTCTCTGGAAAGCTACCAGTTCCATGTGCAGGGCCAGCTAGACAGGCGAAGATGAGACGGTTCAATGTGTGGATGAGATGGTGATGTAGAGAGGAGGGTTTCGGTTTTGCTAGGCACTCAGGAACATTTTGGGATAAGCCAGGCCTGTACAAGAGGGACAGGCTCCACTTAAACCAAAATGGAAACAGACTGCTGATGCTAAACATAAAAAAGCTGACAGAGCAGCTTTTAAACTAAACCCTGGGAGAGAGCTGACAGGAGCTGGGATACATCCGGTTCAGATTAAATCATCTGAAGGAGACAAATATGAAAATGTTTTCAATTGTCCAAATGTAGAAGGGGATAAAATAGTCCATGAGTATATGAAAAAGCCTAACCTAGACCCGGAGGATGTTAACAACTATAGGCCGGTGGCTAATATCCCTTTCTTGGGTAAGGTGCTTGAGCGGGTGGTTGCAGGACAACTCCAGGCACGCTTGAATGAAATGGATTATCTAAGTCCATTTCAATCGGGCTTCAGGCCTGGTTTTGGAATGGAAACTGCCTTGGTCGCCCTGTGGGATGACCTTTGCCAGGAGAGGGACAGGGGGAGTGCGACTCTGTTGATTCTCTTGGACCTCTCAGCAGCTTTCAATACCATTGACCATGGTATCCTTCTGGACAGGCAGTCTGGGCTGGGAGTTGGAGGCACTGCGTTGCAGTGGTTCCACTCCTATTTGGATGGCCAATTCCAGAAGGTGGTGCTGGGGGATTATTGCTCTAGGCTTCCACAGGGCTCTATATTATCCCCTATGCTGTTCAACATTTACATGAAGCCGCTGGGAGAGGTTATCCGGAGATGTGGGTTGAGGTGCCATCAATATGCAGATGACACCCAGCTCTACCGCTCCTTTTCATCAAACCCAGGTGAGGCAGTGACTGTTCTGAATCAGTGCCTGGGCATGGTAATGGACTGAATGAGGGCCAACAAACTGAGACTCAATCCAGACAAGATGAAGGTACAGTTTGTGGGTGGTTCGTCTGTCCAGCTAGGTGATGTTCACCCTGTTCTGGATGGTGTTGCACTCCCCCTAAAGGATTGGGTCCATAATTTGGGGGTGGTCCTGGATCCAGAACTGTCACTTGAGCCATAGGTGGACTCAGTGGCAAGGAGCACCTTTTATCAGCTTAGGCTGATATACCAACTGCACCCTTATCTGGACAGAGATAGCCTAGCTACAGTGATCCATGCTCTGATAACCTCTCGTCTGGACTACTGCAATGTGTTATATGTGGGGCTGCCTTTGAAAACGGTCTGGAAACTTCAGCTGGTACACAATAGGGCAGCCAGACTGTTAACAGGGACAGGCCAATGAGACCACATTACTTCAGTCCTTTTCCAGCTTCACTGGCTGCCGGTCCTGGTCCGGGCCCGATTCAAAGTGCTGGTATTAACATTCAAAGCCCTAAATGGCTTGGGGCCAGATTATCTGAAGGAATGCCTCCTCACATGTGTACCTAAGATCATCCTCAGGGGTCCTTCTCCATGAGCCCCTGCCAAAGGAAGTGAGGCAGGTGGCGACCAGGAGGAGGGCCTTCTCTGCTGTGGCACCCCGGCTGTGGAATGAGCTCCCTAGAGAGGTTTGCCTGGCACCTACATTATACTCAATTTAGACGCCTGGTGAATACCTTTTTATTTTCTCAGTTTTTTAACAGTTTATTCGTCTAATTTTTAACTTTTGCTGTTTTAACTTTGTATTTTAAATCTTTATTAATTTCTGCATTGCTGCTTGGTTTTATCCTTTTTGTGCTCTTATATTGTATTTTTATGCTATGTTTTTATACTGTTGTTGTTATATATTTTGAATAATTGTTATGGTTTAAATTTTTGTAAACCACCTAGAGAGCTTCAGCTATTGGGCGGTATAAAAATGGAATAAATAAATAAATAAATAAATGACAGAACATGATAGCCAATCAAAGAGGCCTAAAGGCAACAGTGCAAAAAGGGACACACCAGAGACATCTGGGGAGGGACACCATGTATAGGTGTTTTTACGCAAATACTGGAAGCCCTGAGCCAAAATGGGAGAATTGGAGTGCTTGCTCTTAAAGGAGAACCTAAACACAGTGAGCATTACAGAAACCTGGTGGAAAGGAGAAAACCAGTGGGATACATCATGTCTGGATAAAAACTCTAAGGAAGGACAGGGAAGGGCGTACTGGGGGCAGGGTTGCTCTGTACATCAAAGAGGGTATAGTGTTGAGTAGACTAGAACACCTAAAAGGGTCAGACCAGACATAACTGTTATGTCAAAAAGGAAAAACACACATGCCTCATTGACATAGCAATACCTAATGACAAAAATGTTGTAGAAAAGGAAGAGGAAAAGAGAGACAAATATACACCAGTGGCCATGGAATTTAAAGTACTATGGCAACAGGAAAAGGTCACAATTATTCCGTTCGTCACATCAGTCACCAATATCACATTAAAAAAACTATATGGAAAACCTTCAGAAACTGGGCCTACCAAAATACATCCACACCAACACCCAGAAAGCAGTCATACTTAAAACATGCTCAATTGTCAGGAAATTCCTGAATCTGTAAAAGACAGCATGACCTGGCAAAGTCTGTCATGTCCGTCTAAAAAACCTGCCACGAGAGAAAAAAGCAATAATAATAATAATAATAATAACAACAACAACAACAATGATGTTGGGCTGAATCTTTCAAGCCAGGTTTTTCAGCTCTTGTGGGGATATTCTAAAATGCCCAAAATGATTGGGGGCAGAAGATTTTCAGGGGCTTGGTGCTTAGTTAATGTTACAAGGTGGCTGAGGGCGTTTTGTTGTTTTCAAGTTTTTTAAAAACCTTCTCCATAGAACCTCAGCCCAACAGCACATCCTGCGATGCTTATGGGAACAACATGATGTAGCATATGTCCCGTAGGCATATGCCAGCCCAGGCAGTTGTAGGCAGCCTCGTGCTGCTACTAGTAGGCACGAAGCTTCTTCCCCCCTTCTTTTTTAAAAGTTTAATGCAAGAAAAACATATTAGCCACCCTAAAAGTTTCAATAATGTAAGTCTAAGCACCAAGCCCCTGAACATGCCACTCATGAGCTCTTGTTCCCCTCCAAAAGCAGCAGAAAAAGCACACGCACACTTGGTGAGGTTTTCGGCCACCTTTGACTCGCATTGTCCCTCTTTTTCCTTGGCCTGGGAACCCTGCGGCAGCCCTGGAGTTGGGCAGCCCTGCCAAGGAGCTGTGTAGACCCCTACAAATAAAGCAACACATTTTCTCATAACGTGTGGAGGAGGCAGCAGGACCATGTCTACTGGCTCTCCTTCCAATGTCCCTGTCACATATTGGGTGGAAGGTCTACAGGAGGAATCAGCTGGATGAACAGAGGAACCCCAATTGTTCAGGAGCCCCAATTGTGCTGGGTTCCTGATCACATGGAGGAGCCAAGGCAGGTATGTTTCCCTTTCAGAACTTCCCCAACATGTGATGGCCTGAAGGGGAGCTGGCCATCTTGGAACAAGTGGATAACGCCTGAAAGGGGCTTTTGCTGCAAACTGAACCCCCTAGACAACATCTCCTACTCTTAATGCCACCCTTACTGTTGCCTAAACTCTACCCAATGAGGTGGCTGTCTCCCCTCTACAGGTGTGGAGATGCCTATATTTATTGTTTTGTCCTAACTCAAGGAGGTGGTATGAAGCAGGAAAATGTGAGAGGTCTTGAGAGGAAAAAGCCTTTTGCAGCCAAACAAGAACGGATCTCTGTTTCTACAGCAGTTATGAAAATTGGTACTGTAGCTAATGTGAAATGTGAAAAGTAGCTGCCTCAGAGGGAAACCTGCTTTCAATACTTGTTCCTCTGCTCAAAATTTGGATCATTTTTGCCTTGCAAATGTCCCAGTGGGAGTTTCAGAAGTCAGTGGCCAGCAGCTGTGCTCCCTGCTCTTGCTCTCTTTCAAAAGGGAGAAAGCTTTCAAACATTGTGAATAAACTACGATTACATCTTCATTTGTCAGTAATGGGATTACCATGCCAGTGAAATGGACTTCAGACAAACATACATGTTGAAGATTGGTGTGAATTACCCAAGAGGGTTGGGGGAAATTCTTGGGGCTCCCTCTGCCCCAGCCCCCAATTCCCTTCTTCTGTTTTAGAAAGCTGGCCTGCAGGCAACAGACTTGAATAGCCTGAGATCAGCTGACTGTTCCCTGCTGTGGGCTGTTGCTGTTTTCCTGTGCACAGACTCAGTGAACTGGAAAATACAATTATACACATCCAAGAGAACAGTTGAGGCTTTTTTACTTCAGCTAACAAGCTAAGGATCTTTCAGCTAATTGATTTTTATCTCTGTATGAAGACATCGTAAATCTTCAGTAGCTAATAATAATTAGAAAGAAATGTAAGAGGGGCTGCTGCTTATAACTCTGATGGGTTCTATGAGGCAAGAATTATTTCCAACATGGCAACCCACTCCATGCTTTGCAAAAGTTTGCCACGTTAAAAGGAAGCTGTTGGTGAAGGAGAGCAAACAGGAAGCTGGGAACCTGAAAATAAACCAATTAGATTAAAGCTCATCATATGGAAGCCCTCCTTAAATCTGTAATCACAATCAGAAGTGAAAAGTTCTTGGTTAAAAGGCATGAGAAGATTTAACATTTGGATATGTGCCCAATATGCAAGAGAAGGAGGATAGCACAAAGTCTCCTTGGAAAGTTAGCAGAGAAAGCCATGCAGCTAGCTGGGATCTCTTTCATTTGAAGGGTTTTATTTTACTACAGCCCTTACATTTTGAGTCCCCCCTTTTTAAAGTATTTCTTAAGCTAACAACAACAGGAAGAAACAGAACTTTAAAAAGTGCTAGCTTATTGTCAGCAATCTATTGTGATAGTCACAGCTACAAATATACATTGTTGCAGATTCTCACCAACTATTCTTTTGTTAAATTAAAGCTCCCTAATTGTCAGTTTATGGAAGTGAACTGTTAGGAGATTGTTGGCAATCTCTCTCTTTGGATTTGACTGAGATAGCATCACACCTTGGAGCATCTGATTGAAAGGGGGGGTGGCTTAGAACGCTGTACAAGTCTGTATGTCTCTGTTTGTGTGTGTGCATGTGTGAGAAGCAATATTTTTGCTTCTTAGAATAAAGTGTGTGTGTGTGTGTGTGTGTGTCAGAGAGAGAGAGAGAGAGAGAGAGAGAGAGAGAGAGAGAGGCTGGGTTCACACTAGGGCTGTGCATGGACCCCCTGATTCACTTCGGATCCCGATTCGGACCTTCTGAAGTCAGCCTGATTTGCTTTGGATTGATTCAGACCCAGTCCGCCTCACCTTGGAACCGAATCTGAATTGAGATTTGGATTTCTTAATCAAGATTCAGAGTTCCAAATAGAGATTTGGATTTTTCATTTTCCCATAGACTTCCATTGGAAAAAATAAACACCTATTTTTTGTTTTCAAGATAGAAACATGAAAGTTAGAGACTTTACAGATGCCATAGAGGTGCTCGTGTGTGCCAAATGCAGATCTGTGCAGTGATATTCCTGTAATCCACTGCTAAAAAATATTTTTCAGGCAAACCACTTAAAGCAAAGTGCTATAACTTTCTCATTTTTTATGAGACAAACATATAAGTTGGAGACCTTACAGATGCCGTGGAGTTGCTCATGTGTGCCAAATTTCAGACAGATCTGTGCAGTGGTATTCCTGTAATCCACTGCTAAAATATGATTTTTCAAGGAACCAAAGCAGCCACTCAAAGTGAAGAACAATTTGAAGGTGTGTGTCAAGCTCACACTGTCCCTTCCCTAATCTCTGTGTGTTTTTGAAGTGCAAATCTCCCCTACTTCAGTTTTCTTTTGTTTGTTCTGAAGCAGTCACATCCTGAGGCATTTCCCATTCAGAAAATAATCAGGGAAAGTTAAACCCTGTCCTAGGCTGCCTGCAATACACGCACATGGCCTGGCTGGGAGCAATGTGCCTCAGAGATTGAGTCAAAGCAAACCAGCCCTGGGAGGTGGGCTGGTGGGCACATCCATGCAGTGTTTTGGATGGAGCCAGGTATGGCTGTGACAGGACGATGGCAGTAGGAGGAAGCAAAGCAACCCGTGACATAAGTGAACCAAGGATTGTCTTGATACAAAGCCAGAAACATAAACCGGCCCTGCAAGGCAGGCCCAGACAGATAATATTGGAGAAGTATGCAGGTGCACAGGCAGGCAGGCTGGCAGGCAGGAAGGCTGGCAGAGAGGTAGCAGGCAGCTATGCAGGTGTGAGTTGAGCAAAATCTGGCTACTCCACAACGTTGCCCCATGGGCAGAGACAGGCAGGCTGGCTGGCAGAGAGGCAGCTATGCAGGTGGGAACAAAGAGGCTGGCAGAAAGCAAACAAACTGGCCCTGTGAGGCAGGGACAGAGGAGGAGAGGCAGCGGGTGGCTATGGCCATGGAGAACTGGGAGCAAGTGTGCCATAGGCTTGTGGGGTTGACCCACCAAGCCCAGCTATATTCCCCAGGCATCAGGAGGGCAGAGAGGCAGGCTGGCATAGAGAGGCTGGCAGAAAGCAAACAAACTGGCCCTGCAAGGCAGGCACAGTGGTTTGCAACGTAGACAGTGAGAGATGCTTTGGCATCCCCTTAATAGGAGGCTAGGAGGAGGATTGTTTCAGGGTCCATCTTATTGCACAGTAGGCAGCATAGCCAATCATCAGCATCATCAGCCTAATTCTTATAAAGTTGTAGAAGAGAATTTACTCATGATGGCAGCAGCACATTCAAAATGCAGCTGACGTTACATGACAATGCATGACTCACGCCCTGAGTCAAAGCAAGAAACACACAAACCAGCCCTACGAGGCAGGCATAATAGTTCAAAACATAGAGAGTGAGAGATGCTTTGGAGGAAGAAGAAGGGGGGAAGGATTGGAAGTTGGAACAAACAATCACACTCAAAGAAAGGCTAGAATGTTTTTTTTTGTTTTTTGTTTTTGTTTCTAAAGAGAAGCAGAAAGAAATAGAGGCAAGAGATAACAATAAGAGAGATGAGGGACAGCTGAAAGACCAAGTCCCACCACCCAAACACACACTCCAAGACTCCAACCACAAACCTAGCAAGTTAGCTATCCAGTCTAATTCAGCGATCCTACTCCTACCAAGTCTCTACTCACAATAAGCAAGAACAGAGGAAGCTCGATCTCCTGATGGTCCTTCAGCCCTCCTCCATCATTGTGATTGGAGGCTGCTGGAGAAAATTGGGAGACAAAGCTGTTATTTAACAGCCAATTTCCCCCTCCAAACTCCTCCCCTTCCCTACTCTAACAAAAGAGACGTTGCAAGCACAGACAGGCTGTCTGCACTTGAAAAAAAGGTCCAAATCAATCCAAATCGATTTGGACCATGCTGATTCGCTTTGGACTGATTCAGATCTGTTTTGATTTGATTCAGATCTGTTACAAAGCCCTCTGAATCACCCTGATTCACCTCAGATTCGGGATTCAGATCTGAAACTGTGCACAGCCCTAATTTGTACAGCATACTGCTAACCCATGGTGGGTAGCTTCTGTGAACAACCCATGAGGGGCTAACATATCGTGTGTGGTTATCCATCCTCAGAACTCACGCTGTGTAGTAGGGGGAAAGGACTGCACTTTGGCTGACCGCATCATGTGGGAGCTCCCATGGATTCACACGAATGGCCAGAGAGATGGCTGCCTAGAGCAGCTGGAAATGCTGCAGACACTCTGCCCTGCTTGGCAGATCTCCATGGCTGAGATCTGTTATGTAGCAGAGGTCTAGCTGGCATGAGCTTGTTTCCATTCCGGTGGCCACTATCAAGGGGGGTAGTAAGTAAACCAAGCTGCCAGACATGGTTTAGTGGTTGAGATGGGTAAGGGCAGCCCATGGTTCCCCTACCCCTCCCAGCAGCGTGGTTCTGCAACCGCCATTACTCCCTGAGTCATCTGAACGCACCCAGAGAATTAACTGAAGATTGGAAGCACCTTGTGGATGACCCTGCAGAATATACCCACAGATAAAAACTTGTGACAAGCCTTAGATCTGCAGTTTGGACTTCACCTGAGCCAAAAGTTATCTGTAGCAAACATTTGGCTTGAATTTTTGCAGATTTGGCTGGAAACATTCCCCAAAGCCACAACTTGGGCTCACCTTGTGTGTGTGTGTGCGTGCGTGCGTGTTAGGGTGACCAGATAAAATCCAGGTCAGGGCTCATGTAACTTTAACAGTTGTAGAGAAAAGGGGATTTCAGCCAGTGTCATTTGTATGCAATTAGTTCCTGGTGAAATTCCCTCTTCATCACAACAGTTAAAGTTGCAGGCACTATACTAGAGTGACCATATACAAAAGAAGGCAGGGCCCCTGCAACTTTAACTGTTGTGATGGCACAGACACAGACTGCCGCAGGCCTCATTGGGTTAGAAAAGCAAACAACAACCCGGTGAATGAAAGAAGCACAGAACATAGCATACTATGATCTCTGAGCCTGATCACCAATGTGCAGATAGGAACAGGAAGACAGGAAGAGTTGTGTTTTTCGTCCAGAACAGAGAAATAATAGGGAAGGGAGCCATTTGATTTGACATCGGGCATCTTCTCTGAATCAGGAGAGGCTGTGCAAGTCCTAGATCAGTGCCTAAACCCAGTAATGGGCTGGCTGAGGGCCAATCAACTGAAGCTGAATCCTGGCAAGAAGACAGAAGCTGTGTGGGTGAGTGGTTCCCAAATCTGGGAAATAGGCTCATTGTCTGTTCGGGATGGGGTTGCACTCCGTCTGAAAGATCAGGTTCATAGTTTGGGGCTACTCCTAGATCCATCATTGTCGCTGGAAGCCATGGCGGTTCGGAGTGCCTTTTACCAGCTTCGGCTAGTTCTCTAATTACAGCCTCTTCTGGACAGGGATAGCTTGGCCACAGTGGTATGGGCATTCGTAACTTCAAGACTGGATTACTGCAATGTGCTCTATGTGCAATTGCTCTTAAGGCTGCTCTGGAAGCTGGAGCTAGTGCAGAATAGGGATGTGCACTGGATCGGACCCGATCCACGATCCGAGTCCGGTCCAGTGGGAAATCGGATAAATTATCCGATTTCCGATCCGACAGCTGGATCGGCCGATCCAATCCGAACCGGTCCGAAAAGGCTCCAAACCGGTTCGGCGGATCGGCGGATCGGCGGGCGCCCATTGGCGCCCACCGCCTCTTCCATTGGCCGGCGCCAGCGGGCACCCGCCGATGAAAGTGGACAGCGGGGTGGGAGGAGGGGGGCGCTTACCTTCCCGGCCCGTCCGCTCCCGTCCGGCGGCGGCGGCTACTACCAGCGGGCTCCGCGGCCTGCTCCAGGGTGGCGCGCCGGGTGATATCATCACCCGGCGCGCTACTCTAGAGCAGGCCGCGGAGCCCGCTGGTAGTACCCGCTGGCGCCGGACGGGAGCGGACGGGCCGGGAAGGTAAGCAGGGGGCGCGTGGAGGGGAGGAGGGGGCGCATGGAGGGGAGGAGGGGGGCCCTTACCTTCCTGGCCCGTCCGCTCCCGTCCGGCGCCGGCGGCTACTACCAGCGGGCTCCGCGGCCTGCTCCAGGGTGGCGCGCCGGGTGATATTATCACCCGGCGCGCTACTCTAGAGCAGGCCGCGGAGCCCGCTGGTAGTAGCCGCAGGCGCCGGACGGGAGCGGACGGGCTGGGAAGGTAAGCAGGGGGCGCGCGGAGGGGAGGAGGGGGGCCCTTACCTTTCAGGCCCGTCCGCTCCCGCCCGGCGCCGGTGGCTACTACCAGCAGGCTCTGCGGCCTGCTCCAGGGTGGTGCGCCGGGTGATCACCCGGCGCGCTACTCTAGAGCAAGCCCCAAAGCCGGCTGGCGGTAGCTGCTGGCGCTGGACAGGAGCGAACGACCCTAACAGGTAAGCAGTGGCGGGGAAGGGGGCTTACCCCCCCCCCCCCGGAGCCATCCGCTTCTATCCGTGGGCGCCCGCGGGCACCAGCGGATGGAAGCGGACGGCCCCAGGGGGGGTAGGGAGCGCGGGGGAGGGGGCTTACCTGCCGGGGCCGTCCACAGCGGACGGCCCCGGGGGGGAGGGAGTTAGGCCCCCCCTCACCCACCCGCCGCCATTTTTTCCTCATAGACTTGCATTGCAATGCAAGTCTATGGGGGGAAAAATGGCGGCCGATCCAAAAATTTCCAATTTTTGGATCGGGATCGGACTCGATCCGGTCCGGGGGGCCTCCGATTTTGTCCAAACCGATCCATGACAAAATTGGAGGTCCTGATCCGGGTCCCGATCCGATCTGGGGGGTCCGTGCACATCCCTAGTGCAGAATGCAGCAGCTTCACTGTTGTCAGGAGCTGCCTCTTTTCAGCATATAACTCCTTTGCTGAGGGAATTGCAGTGGCTACTGGGCCAGGTTTAAGATTTTGGTACTAGTGTACAAAGCCCTAAACAACTTGGGACCAGGATATCTGAGAGAGAAGCACCTTCTCCCTTACCAACCTGCCCAGTCACTGAGGTCGTCGGAGGGCATGCTCCTGGTGGTTCCACATAGACCTATGGCTAGGCTGACCATATGAAAAGGAGGACAGGGCTCCTGTATCTTTAACCTTTGTAGAGAAAAGGAAATTTCAGCCAGTGTCATTTGTATGCAATTAGTTCCTGGTGAAATTCCCTCTTCATCACAACAGTTAAAGTTGCAGGCACTATACTAGAGTGACCATATACAAAAGAAGGCAGGGCCCCTGCACCTTTAACTGTTGTGATGAAGAGGGAATTTCACCAGGAACTAATTGCATACAAATTACACTGGCTGAAATTCCTTTTTCTCTACAACTGTTAAAGTTACATGAGCCCTGTCCTCCTTTTCATATGGTCAGCCTACCTATGGCATGATTGGAATCCACCAGGATAAGGGCCTTTAGTGTAGTGGCCCTTTCTCTTTGGAACTCCCTGCCCCTGGAGATCAGGCAGGCGGCAACACTAGGCTGCTTCTACCACCTCCTGAAAACGACTCTGTTTTGAGAAGCCTTCCTCAACTGACTAGCCACTGTTTTTTATTGGTCCTTTGTTTTTAAATTGAACTATTTGAATTTGCTTTTTTAGTCTTCTTTCTTTTTACTGTTTATTCCTATGTGCACTCCGGAATCTATTTTAGATATGGGGCAGTAAATAAATTTTTAAAATGTAAATAAATAATAATCCTTATAATTGCATTAACTAAGAAACTCCCTAAGTAGAAATGTCATAATTGAAATTTTATGTTAATACAAGCACCTCAAAATGAAGGTGTACAGAACCTCTGAATTCTATGTATAATCAATTAGACATCAATTATACATCATTAAAATCAATTAGACATCATTAAAAAAATGAAACATTACAAAAGTGAAATGATTATACTATGTGATGGATTGCAAACCCTTATGTGACCACTCTAGCAAACCCCATAATATTCATGTGTCTCTGTTTGAAAGTCCTTTTGTATGGCCAAAGCAATGTCAGTTTATTTTAGGTATTGCATCAGGCATCCCTCCTAATCTCTAAACATCAAGGTTAATCCCAGGCCAATCTCAGATAACTGGTGTATAAAATGTAAATTTACTTTGGTCAGATAGAATTCTTGTGGCTGGGTCATGTGATATTGCCCTTTCTTTTCAGTTAGAATCTTTGGGGATTATGAGAGTGAAGGGCGTAGAAAAACCCACACAATGTTCAGCAAATTAGTCCATCTGTCAGTCACTTAGTCACTTCTGGAGCTCAGCATGGAGGACACTGCACAGGGAGGACAGGAATTCACTAAAGGTGAGCTTGCAAGGATCACTTTTAAGAGACTGGATAATGATCTCAATTACATGACATAAATAGCTGTTTTTCTGTGATGGCTTTCTTCACTCCAGAGCGTCATTGAATCTACCGACAAACATTTTGATTCCTGCAATCATTTAATTCATTGATGGGATTGCATGAATAGGTTAAAATTACGAGGGCTATGACTGCACATATTTCTGAGAGTGTCTACTCAGGTTTATGGGAGGAAACACATCCAAATCCACTGACTGTTTATATGAAGCCAAGCTGAACAACTGTGGTCAAAAAGAAAAAGAAAATATCACAGCTAGAAACCATGTCTGAGAAATAAATTACAGAATATTTATTTATTTATTTATTTATCGCATTTTTATACCGCCCCATAGCCGAAGCTCTCTGGGCGGTTCACAAAAATTAAAACCATGAAATCATTTAAAAAATATAAAACAAGCCACAATCTAAAAACACAAAATAACATACAATATCAAAATGGCTGCTTCTCAACAGGGAATGAATAGACTGGTTTGCAATCTTTGGGGTTCCGATCAGCTTCTTGTCTCCAAATCTGTTTTCCCACCACCTTTCCATGACTCCCCCCTGTAAAATATTTTGCCAGGGGAGAAACAGAATCCGCATTTTGGATTCAGAATAACAGCAATGAAACCTATTCCAATTCTATTACTGGAGAAAAACATACTTTCGGGCTTTAACGATGGTTTGCATTAATGCTGTCTGACTTGAGGTACTATATTTAAAAATAATGGATTATAGGGTACAAGTCAGCCAAAATTAAGATATCGTAAATACCTTTTATTTCAATGAAAGTGAGTTAAGCACATTTAGTTCCCAACATTTGAGGAACTTATTTTTATTTTTTATGAGTAATCGAATCACATTTTCACCCCCACCTCCATGAGCAACTACTACAACTGCTAGGGAGCACTGTATTTGGGATGGGCATCTGCAGCATTAGCAAAAGAAGAGGGACAATTCTGTCTCTTTTGGGGAGGGGGCATCTATAGGATGCCACTTTTGCTACTGATTCTCTCAAAATCCCACCGCATCACTGCTGATAGGGTTGCATGGCAGGAGGGAGTGGGGGGGGGGGCTTTCTGTCCAGGGAAATTTGCAATGCTGTAGTCACACAGCAGTAATGGGCAGCAAATATTGAGTGACTGAAAACCTCCAAAAGCATTTTTTTGTTGTTTTTTGGCAACTCTGTGAAACATTGTAGCTTTGAAAGCTTGCAGCTGTACTGCTACAGTTCATTGCATTTATCTGTTATATATAATAACTGCCCTTACTTTTGTCCTAGAATGAGACTTTAATGTCACCATGGCAGCCATTACTTAAACACTCACCTGGAGCCCACCCCCTGCCCTGTGTTCTCGCTCCTACCCTGCACTGGGATCGGCCACCTAACTAGGGGTGTGCACTGGATCGGGTCTGATCCATGATCCAGAGCCGATCCAGGGGAAATCGGATACAATTATCCAATTTCTGATCACCCCTCTGGATCGTGCAATCTTTCCTGAACCAATCCGGAAGGACCCAATCCGGTTCGGGAAAAATTGGAGGATCAGCGGGCGCCCGCTGGTGCCCACCACCACTTCCATTGGCAGACAATGGAAGCAGACAGCGGGGGGGGGGCTTACCTGGCGGGGCGTCCTCCTCCTCCCGTTGCTGGCTGTAAACTACTGCAAACTAGGCCTCATGTGGTCTAGCGCTCTCCTGTAAACTAGGCCGCAGTAGTTTACAGCCAGGAACGAGTGGAGGAGGACACCCCGCCAGGTAAGGAGCGGGGGGAGGCTTACTTGGGGGGGCTGTCCACTGCCATCCACTGCCGTCCCGGGCGGCAGCGGGTGGCAGCGGATGGCCCCGGGAAGTAAGGAGGACCATGAGGGGGAGGTGGGAAGGGGGCCCAATTACCTGCGGGGTCATCCGCCACCTTCACCTGCGTAGATCTACTGAGCACTAGGCCGTGAAGCCTAGTGCTCAGTAGATCTACGGCAGGTGAAGGCGGCAGATGACCCTGCAGGTAAGGAGGATCGCGGGGGGGGTACCTGCCGGGGCCCCTTTGCTGCCATCCGCTGCTGCCCAGGCGGCAGCGGATGGCAGCGGATGGGCCTGCAGGTAAGGAGGATCGTGAGGGGGAGGAGGGAGGAAGCTCCCACTTACCTGCCGGAGCCATCCACTGCCGTCCACTGGCGCCCGCGGATGACAGCGGATGGCCCCAGCAAGTAAGGAGCGTGAAGGGGAGGAGCGGGCTTATCTGCCGGGGTCATCTGCTGCCATCCGCTGCCACCTGTGGGTGCCAGCGGATAGGAGCAGAAGGCTCCTGCAGGTAGTGCAAGGGGGGAGGGACAGGGAGGGGGAGTTAGGCCCCCACTTACCCTCCTGCCGCCATTTCCCCCCATAGACTTGCATTGGGGGAAAGCTTTCTTTCCCTCAATGCAAGTCTATGGGGAAAAATGGTGGCCGATCCAAAAATCCGACATCCGATTTTTGGATCGGGATCGGGTCTGATCCGGGGGACCTCTGATTTTGTTCCAATCTGGTCCGGAACAAAATTGGAGGTCCTGATCCAGTCCCGATCCAATCCGGGGGGTCCATGCATACCCCTACACCTAACTACACCCACTCTCGTAATCTGAACAGAAGCCATTGCTGACACACACACAAATGATTGTGGTGACCTGGGAGCACAGTAAAAACTCGTGGTAAAATGACATATTAAAAGTGCGCAGTTTTGCGGGGAATAGTACAATATGGCTGTGATGTGATGGCTGCATCAGATAAACAATGGAGCTACTGTGCAGCACATGTCACAGTCTATACAACCTATAGACTTAAACCCCTGGACCCAGCAGCAAAGTGCAGTTCCATAGTGAAGAGACGGCACTCACAGCTAATGAGCTAAATCATTCACACTCAGTCATGGCTCCCCCTCTCATCAGCCCTTTCCCTGAGTAAAGTTTAGCTCTTACTGAAGCCAAACAGAGTCAGTGTATATAGGCCAGTGGCTGTTGAGTGAATTGCAATAAATGTGCTTCCAGTTCTTCAGAGATAACTTATGAAAAAAAATGGCAAAAGTATAGTCCTTTAAAGTTATAATGAATATGTTATCCCATAATATTAACAAAATGTGGATCCCCACCCCCAGTTATTCAGTTGAGAGACCTTTGTAATGCATGGACCCATTTAATTTACAGCCTGCCTTGGCACTTTTGGGTAAATCTCACTACTCAATTCTGTGCTAAATTCTGTATAATTTGACATCACTTTCAAAATTCTGTGAGGATGCTGGGATGGTTTCTAATCTGAGGAAACAAGAAAAATGTTGGAATGAATTCTTTCTAAATTGGATTTGGATCAATTATGCTGTAGTTTCCTTCTTCACAAGGGCACACTATCAAAAATGCAGGGCAGCATTTCCAGGGTTATTTTTGAAACGCCAACGTCCCACTGCCCCTCCATTGGTTCGGTTGCACTCGTGGAACCCACAGCTTGCTCAGTGAGTCTTTGGTGCTTCTAAAAATAACCTCAGAAAGGAGGAGAAGAGCTTGGTTCTGGATTGAGACAGGTCAGCAGCGCTCCCTTCTGCACGCTCCGTTTACTTGCCCTTTTGCGGAAACCAGCATTTTAGGTTATTTTCAGACGTGCTAAAGCCCCATTGCACGAGCCGCAGGTCCCACGAGTGCATGAGCAGCACAACAGGATGCTATCCATATTGTGTGCTTTTAAATAAGGGCGAGTACAAAGTGGGCGAGAAAAGAAAAATAAGGTAAAGGGAGATACAGAACAATAGAGGAGCAACGCAAGCCCTAATATGACAGGCAAGTGTCATAAAATGACAGATCTGCAGAGCACAAAGCCAATGACAAAATCAAAGCAAAATGTATCCACTGCATCAATGGATAGGAAAATAAATGCTATAGTACAAGAAGAATCAAAATCAAATCAGACATCACAATGCAACAAACGCTCTTATAGACACGGGCTCACTTGCTTTAGATTATCTCAGACCCAGTCTATAATGAATCAAAAAGCCACCCAGCAGCTCTGAATTTGTATCAAAACAAACATTCCAAAGCATTGCTTACAGACACCAATAAACTGAAAATCAATGTTATCCATACCAGTCACAAAATGATCACATTTTGCCATTTCCAGTATGTAAAACATACTTTTTTAAAAGATGGAGAAAATAAATTTTGATTTTCATATTCCCGATAGTACACTGCCCTCTTCTGTAGCATATGGCAGATTAGGGACATCTTTATTAATGCACAGAAGGATTTAAGCATAGCATGAAAACAGAATGAGAAGAACTTCTGGGTATTATCCAGATTTTCATGAAATCAGCTTTGGTCAGTCAGGAGTGCATAGGGTGACCCTATTGTGGAAACCAAAAAGGAGGACAACATGGTCGGCCCCCAAGGGGGCGTCCCCACCAACATGTCCACCCCCAGGGGGCATGTTCAGCACCAAGGGGAGGTGCCCACCTGAACATAGCCTTGGTCACATGTCTGATTTTACAGTATACAATTACAACAAATCTGTTCTACATAACATCTTAATGTTAAAATCACTGAAATAACAAGTGAGACATCCAATGTATCTGAAATTGACTTCACTCACTCCTACTTTTGTAGCTTTTGCTGTACTTTGTTGCTATGCTCTGTGTGATACATTCTCCCCTTCCCTCAAATAGCTTTTCAAGGCTTGTGAGTTGGCACCACATTTCACACCCAGACTTTGAACTCCTGTCTACTTCCTGCACAAACATGTGACTGCTTTGACTGACCTCTCCTTTCCCACAGTTTGATCCATGGACGCCTTGCCTCTGCTGAGCTCCAGGTGCCCGACTGCCCACCAAATCTGCAGCAGGAAAGGTGCTGTGCTCGCCCAGCACTTCTTAGCTAAAAACTTAAGATCCCCTTGATGCCAAGGGCTGAAGCTGCTCAAGGTGCAAAACCCCAAAGAGGAGGTTTGAGTTTGAAGGGTATGGCTTCAGTGTTTGTTTTTTTTAAAATAATTTTAAAACCTTGAATTTTTTAAAAAAAATTCTAAACATCAACAGATGAACATATGTGCTTGAAACTTGGCATGGCTAAAGCCCTACTTAAGAGCTATCATGATGCCAAGTTTCATCTCTCTTTCTTTAAAAATTATGTTTAATTTTTTAAAAACCTCAAACTTTAAAAAAAATCCTTAATACCAATGGATGAATGGATATACTTCAAATTTGGCATTCATCTCTTTATCTTTAAAAATGATGGAGCTGTAAGCATTTTTGTTAATTCCCAATGACTATAAAGTACAGCTGCCCTTTGGGTGGGGGTAGGGATGGGAAAATCCAGATTTTTCTTCAAATTCCATAATCCCCGCCTTCCCGGATTTATTGCCAAAAATCCTGACATGTCCTGATTTTTCTTGCACAAAGCAAAAATGCAGAGTAAACTCTAACTTAAAACCCACTTTTCACCTTCAAACTGTACTTTAATCTGCCTTACTTTGCAGTTGGATGGGTGATGTCTTGCTATTAGAAGTGAACGTAATTAACCTCATAGGAGCTACTCAGTCAATGAGAGAGGTTTGCTCCCTGCCTCTCTCCATGCTACACTACTCAGGGATGTTTAATGGAAGAAATGAGGATGAATGTGGGCTAGTTACCCTACGCCTCTCCCTGTAGCATCCACCAACTGTGAACCATCAATATTAAAGCCTGGGTAAAGACAAACAGGTGGGCAGACAGGAGATGATCTACCCGTCATCCTCGATATGCCCTCCCTGCGCCACAAGCCACTTCGGAGCGCTTCACCCCGCTTAGTGTGGATCAAGCCTCAGAGGCTCTGTTCGAGCTCTCACAGCTGCCGCCCTTTCATCCCGGCTGGTCCGGGGGAGGGAGGAAGGAGGGGGGAGGGTTGTAAACAAAAGCCAGTGATCAGGAGAGGGATTTCCAATTGCTAGCTTTTGTTTACAACCCTCCCTCCTCCCTCCCTGGGACCGGCTGGGATGAAAGGGTGGCGGTGCAGGCGAGAGTGCGAGCAGAGCCTCCGAGGCTTGATCCACACTGGGTGGAGTGCAGCGCTCCGAAGTGGCTTGTGGAGCAGGGAGGGCGCATCGAGGATTACATGTAGATCTGCCCTAGTTCTGCACGGAGGGAAAGGGCTGGAATCGCCTCCCTTTGCTAGTGCCCTGGAGTCAGTGGTGGCAGTGGCTGCTGTGGCTGCTTCTGCTTCCCTGACTTGAACTAAGCCTCCTCCTCCTCCTCCTCCTCCTCCTCCTCCTTCTCTCCACAAAGGAAAATCATACACATAGGGGACCATTCTGAAGGGGAGTCATGAATGAACGAATCAGCAGCTGCTATCTGGGACTGGAAGAAGCAAACTGCTGCATTGCTAAAGGGGCAACCCAATGCAATTCCGTGATTGGGGAGGTTTGCTCCCAGCTCTGTCCATGCTGCCTTATTGTAGTGGCCTGCCTTTCTCCTTCCCTTGTAGGTTTTCCTTAGTTGCATGTGTATCTCGGGACTGCAAATTTGCATGTGTATTGCGCAACTACAAAATATCACAGCTGGCTGCCCCCTCACGTTCCCCTCTATCTATTCCTTACTTGTAGGTGCATTGCATGACAGTGAAGTTATAGGTTATCACAGTAGTGTGACTGCAGAATGCTGTGGCTGCAGGCTCCTGTTACAGGCTGCCCTTTCTCCTTCCGCTCTGTGTATTCCTTATAGCGCACTATATATCAACTGGCTACTCCACTACTATGAATGAAACAGCCCTACTGCTACTATGAATGGGAAAAGGGGGCTACTTATTGTGAAAGCAGCCCTAATGCAAATGGGGGGGGGAAAGAGGGAATGAGGGGCGGAGGGGGGCTCAACCCTTTAACCATGTCACTTGCAGGTCACAATAGGATCACAGAGGCACGCCCAAGATTTAATGCAGAGGGATGGAGCACACTCCTGCGGAAATGCTCTGGAGCCACATTTAAGAAAAACAATGGAGTAAAAAAAGTGTTTTCTGGAAGTGCCCCTTTTCAAAAGGGAAGCAGCGGGGTGGCTGTGGCTGTGTGACAGCGTCATCTGTGGCGAACAGCCCTGATGTGCTCTCCCTTCCCTTTAACTCAACAGTGTACATTGGCTCAAGGTACACAGGCATTGCATTCACTCTCATGTTAAGACCAAACAACTATTAATGCTTTCCTGTATGGTAGGCAGAGAAAGTTCAGACAAGTGGAAAACAAGAGTCAAATATTATGCTGTGTCATAAATACAGTAAAAGTAATTTGAAAATTTTGACTTAGTACAGAAAAAAAGATAATGAAGGTGCCTAGACATTGGGAAATCCTTGGCTAGTCTTCCGATACAGAGACCAATCTTAGGGACATGTTAGCTATTTTTGTTAGAAGACCAGCCATGTCACATTTCATTTAGGCTTTATAAAGAAGTACTAAGGGAGGATAAGCAGATTGCAAAGAAGCTGAGGCTGTTTCTACAAGAGGCATTTAAAGCTCTTTCAAGGCGCATTAAAAAAATTACCTCTACAAGAACGAAGCACACATCAGGCATAGAGGCGTGTTTTCTCTCCGATTATGCGCATTATCGAATGCGCGTTAAATAGCGAGTTTTATTTTGCTCCGACCGTTAAAGCACATTTTGACTATGTGAACAAGCGATTCTCCGCATGTCAACAGTTTAAATCGCATTTCGGTCATCCAGTAATGCGCTTCGCCGCCTTGCGTACAGAGGTATTAGACGTAAGTGCGCTTCTGCGAATATGCGCATAATCACCTAACCAGGCGTAAAGGCGAATTCTTGTAGATGAGGCCTCTATGAATTCTTTGCATCGCTTGTCATATAGATACTTTCAGAAAAGAACCTGAGGAACTGAGGCAAATACTGTTGACAAGAAATGGCATGCTAGAACTTACTCGAAAACTTCAAAACAAACAAATCATCAGGTCCAGATGGTATACATCCAAGAGTTCCCTGAAATGGAGAAGTAGTCTGTAGTGTTGTTTAAAGATATGTACCCTGAGCAAGTGTGGTAACAGAGCTGTTTGGGTGTTCTGAGGGTAATCTAGCCTCGATCTAGACGGAGAGGCGGGTAAGAAATAAATCATTATTATTATTATTATTATTATTATTATTATTATTATTATTATGTTCATTCTTCTTTCATTATGTGCTTTACTGTCAAACTCCTACGTTTACAGGCTGTATATGTGGTACTGTGTCTGTGTCCCAAACTTTGAGCAGTGACCAGGACTCTGATTGGCCAATTCCCCTCAAGAGACACCTGAACCAGGATCCCTGGGTCAGCATCCCAAGGACCAGGATCCTCAAGGATCCAGCCCCATGGCCTCACACTTCTAGTCTGCCAATGGAGGCAAGGCACCCTATGCTGGAGTTGCAGAGGATCCCAATCACATTACAATAATATTATTCTGGTGTTAGTGTCCTCCAACCTAGGAGGCTGCTGGGTAAGACAGCTACAAATGTTTGGGGATACCTCACATCTCCTACTAAATATTCCCCATTGCACATCGCTCTACGGCATTCTTTAAGTGCTCATTTTTGGTGGTGTCTTGTAGCTTGAGGATAACAGCTGCTTCAAAGAAGTAAAGAAGTAAAGCAATATCACTAGAAGGATGAAGAACACTAGCTGAAGATACAGATTTCAGTCCATTATGTAGAATATAAAGGTCTCTGTGCTGAAATGCTGATTCTCAGGAAAGACTAGATATCTTTTCCGTTTACAAAAATCAAAGTGTAATAATCTATCCTAAGCATGCAATCCAAACTCAGCTCCTACAAACATATATCTGATGGAAACCACAAGCTGAATTCATCAGAGTTAATGGGGGAGTAAGCTGAACATAGTGCTTCCTGCAATTAAAACATCTGGATTCAAATCAGAAGGTTACAGTTACCAACTGAGATGCTAAAAAAAACCCACTTACGTTTCAATACAGCAGACACAAGAGAATTCTTTGTTGTTCTAAAGTTTATTTTATTATACTAGAGCTTTCGCAATTAGTTTGAAACTGAACTGGGGTTGACTGAACTGAACTGGGTTGACTGCTTTTTCCTAAAATATGGAATCTTATTCTGCGTTCAAAGGGGCCACCAAAAGTAGTTCTTTCCAAGACTACAGTAGAATACCTATATTTCACCCCTCCTGAATTAAACATTTTTTCCAGTTCACAAATTAGAGAGATGAGGGGTAGTTTGAAAGGCTGAATCCTAAATGGCCCCAGAATGTCTCTCAGCCAAGCTGATGGAGAGCCCCTGCTTTCTCAACTCTCACTGGTGCAGCCATATGGAATGGCTGCTACAGTTCAGAAAGAGCCAAAGGGCAGCTGGTCTATCATCTCAGTCAATGGAGTGACGGCATATTTTAATGAACTTTTATTTATTTTGAAATAGTTAAAAACAGAGGCAACAAAAAAGAAAACACATAGAACAATACAAGATCTCTAAAGAAATAAACAAAGGAATTTGCTGATTATAATTCTTCATATAGCACAGATATGCTTCTAGGATAGCTAAAGTTAACAGCATAAAGAGAAATTTACAGTGTAATGGATATATGAGCCATATACCATATATATGGTGTAAGGAGAGGGGTGTCTGGGCGGGTGTAAGTCGGAAAAAAATATATTGGCATCTATACATGATGGGAATGGCATCAGATGTTAGAAGGACTTCCACATGGGGAATAAATCAGTGGTATGGAATGTGTGGCCCTCTAAATGTTATTGGACTACAACTCCCATCAACCTTGCAAACATAGCCAATGATAAAGGATGATGGAAGCTGCAGTACAACAACAGCCGGAGGGCCACATATCCCCCATCCCTGAAATAAATGGAAACCGTGGTGCCATAATATATTCTTCAAAAAGAAAATTCCTTGGTTGCTGCACTTACTGGATAAGTTTATACATAGTCATAACCTCCCCAATTGTATTAATCTACTACTGTTTAGTTAGTTGCTTTGGAGACTTCTAATTATTTGCCGTATAGGACTTTGCTGCTGATACAATGGCCTAAGAAGGACTTTTTCCAGAAATCCAGGGTCATTTGGTCCAAAATGATGAAGAAGCATAGCTTGGATATTTGATAGCTAGCATGCAATGGAATAAACTATATGAAATTCTATGTCATTGTGGTCTCCAAATGTTCTATCTTCAGGGAATACTTTCCACATTGACATTGGCCAATGAACTCTGCTATGGACTCCCTGCACATTCCAGAATACCTTGGGGGTATGTTTTAGGGCACACACCCCATTCATGTGGAACACTGGTCCCCTCTAAAAGAGGTTGCTTTTACGCCAGATTCTCCGAATATGCGCATTAGCCTACAGTCAAGTTTACGCCTAATATCTATAGATGGAGACGTGGAAGCAAATGACAGGCTCTATGCAATGCACTTTAAAGTTGTTTATATGCATAGAATCGCATTATAAATGAAGCATAGATCGAGGCTTGAATGAGGAAATGTTGATGAAAGCAAGGCCCTATTTCCTGGTGGACCTGCCCCCTCAGTTTCCTGCCGTTTGTTAACCCAGCCCACCTGAATCTCCTGCCTTTGGTTACCTGGGTTACCTGCCATTGGTCACCTGGTTTACCTCTTCCTTTGTGCCTAATCACCATTTGTAGTAGTCCCCCCAACTGCTCAGGAGAAAATGGAAATGCAAGCCTATGGCTTCGGACAGGCTCTTACGGGATGTCTTGCCCACCCCTTTCTGATTCCTCTGGCTACGATTTCCTTTGCAATCGGCTTCTGCCCTCCTTTAAACAACATTTGTAGAATAAAGATATTCCAGTCGTATCTCAGTAATAACTTGTCTTTTTGGTGATCTACAACATACACACGCACGCACACATGCAGCTCAATGTCAGGAACCCAGCAAGGGAGGGGACGATTTGTCTTAGCGAATCGCTAATCATCTGCACATGCTTACTCCAACCTCCTTGCTTCCTGTGAGACCACCTCCATCTGGCCCTGCATCTCGATGAAAGAAATATTCTGGTAGGGGATTTAAAAGAAACTTTATTTTCAGTACAGGTTAGGTCAGCCTTTCTTGGAGATTCCATCCTGAGGGACAAAGAAGAAGAAGGAAGTGGGAGGGAAGAGACAGAACAACTAGGAGGTGTTCCCAGCGAAGGGGCAGTTATTCATGCATGACATCACCACCAAAGTATGCCCACTATCACCGTTAATGCGAATGCTCAGAAGTTGTTTACACTACAATAAGGAGCTGTAACATCGAAGGAAATTAAAAGTCGCTATTTAATGCGAAATCAAAAATGCACATTAACAAGGATTAAAATCGCCTGCACGCCTGATTTAAGCTGCGTTTGTAAAGAGGTAAAACCAGTAATGCACCGTAAAGGAGGCGTAAATTGATCGTCTAGAGGAAGCCACTGTTGTGCCTCACTGTCTCCCATTGCCAAAGAGTATTTCATAGACTTTGCACAACAATAATTAGTATTTACAGTTGACAGCTTAGGAGAATTATACCTGTTCATAGCCAAAACAAAACAATCAACAAATGCCAAAAAGTCTAAAGTATTTTCATTTAAATTGTGTATTTAAAAATAACTTTGAATTCCAAGATTTTCTTTCAACATGTGAATGATGACATTGGAAAATTCCCTGATCTTGAGTACTGCAAGATGAGAAAACAGGAAGTATGGCTCAATTAGCAGCAGCCAGCAGAAGTTGTGCACAGCAGCTTCTCAGCAGGAGCAACCCACCTAGGCAATAAGAACTTGGAATTTGACTGAGTGCTTCTTACTTGAGGAGAATCTGCATAGTTTTGGGAGCCCACTCCAGGCATAGAGAAATGACTGCTTAATTGTGCCTGCTCATGACCCCAGCAAGCACGCAATGAAACTGTGTGGTAGTGGCAGCTAGGGATGTACACACCCAAAAAAATTTTTTGGATCCGATTATATTGGAGGTTTATCATATCAAGTCATATCGGATATCCGATAATTATCGGATATCCGATATTTATTTCCGATGCCCTATAGAGTTGCTTTTTGAGACCGAAAGGCCTAAAACTTCTGTAGTTACAGACTTGAAACTTGGTCACAGTGCTTATGGGGTATGCCTAAGTATGTGTATGAAATTTCAGAACAATCCCTCCAACCGTGTATTTTAAATGAATTTTTTAAGCATCGTTTAACTTCTGACAGCTCAGAATGACAGCTTGCCACGTGCATTCAGAGATCTGTCAAAAAAGGTATACAATGTTTAAAAAATTCATATAAAATACAGGGGTTGAGGGATTGTTCTGAAATTTGGCACATATATTTGAGTTTTATATTGAGGCTTGGAGCCGACTGCTGGGAGAGATTGCTTTTCCCTGCCAGAACCTCATGCAATCCATTCAAGCCAAGTTAGGGTTGCCATATTCTGGATCCACAAAACCGGGACAATTTTGGGGGGAGGGGGGCTAGGTTTTTTTTTAAAAAAAACTGAGCAATGTGTAAAGGTCAAGGGAAAGGAAGAAAGCTATCTACGCTTTAGTTATCTAACAGCGCAACCCTATGCATTTCTACTCAGAAATAAATTTGATTGACTTAAATAGGACTTATTCCCAGGTAAGTATGTATAGAATTGCAGCCTAAAGTACTTAAGCATCTGCAAATAAATAATAGGCAAAGAACAATTTAAGCAATCAAACAGAAAAATGACACTAAATTACATTTCTCCACTAGTTCTCAAAAGCTAGAGGAGAATTCAATACGGAGACTTACCCCCACCCCAATTGCCCAAGTAGCTACCATAGAATATTAATATTAAAAGAAATCGTTTAACCCCAGAGTAGCCATCTACTTCATGTTCAAGTAGTGGCTCTAGCAGAATATGGACTGTTCGGTACCACTAGCTGACAAGATCAAAATGAATTGTAAATAACAACAACAATTATAATAATGTTGATTTTCTTAGACATATTTAAAAGGCAAACCCCCCCCCCCACAGCCCAAATTAAACTTAAGGCATGATCCAATGGAAGTTAAGTACTTTTGAGGTTGCAATTCCATGCATGCCTACTTGGGAGTAAGACTTATTGAACACAGTGGGACTTATGTCTGAGCAAACATGCATAGGGTTCTACGATCTCATTGATTTCAATGGGGGAATGTGAAATGCCTGCTTTTCCCTGCACATTTACCTAGGAGCAAGCCCCACTGCAAACAATGGGTCTTACTGCATGTCTACTCAGAGTAAGTTCCAGTGTGTTCTATAGAAATTATTTCTAATTAAACATGCATAAGTTTAGGTAGCTAAAAGTGTTTATAGTAACTGGATCATGCCCTTATGTGTATATTTTCTGTTTTTGTTTTTATAATCCAAATGAAAATCTCCTTTACTGAATGTTATTCAGTTAAAATTAGGGGTGTGCACGGACCCCCCGGATCGGATCGGGACCCGGATCGGGACCTCCAATTTTGTCCCGGACCGGTTCGGACAAAATCGGAGGCCCCCCGGACCGGATCGAGTCCGATCCCGATCCAAAAATCGGACATTTTTGGATCGGCCGCCATTTTTTTCCCCATAGACTTGCATTGCAATGCAAGTCTATGAGGAAAAAATGGCGGCGGGTGGGTAAGGGGGGGCCTAACTCCCTCCCCCCCCCCCGGGGCCGTCCGCTGTGGACGGCCCCGGCAGGTAAACCCCCTCCCCCGCGCTCCCTACCCCCCCTGGGGCCGCCTGCTTCCATCCGCTGGCGCCCGCGGGCGCCAGCGGATAGAAGCGGACGGCTCCGGGGGGGGGGTAAGCCCCCTTCCCCGCCACTTACCTTCTCGGCACGTCCGGCGCCGGCGGCTACTACCAGCGGGCTCCGCGGCCTACTCTCGAGTAGCGCGCCGGGTGATGACATCACCCGGCGCGCCACCCTGGAGCAGGCCGCGGAGCCTGCTGGTAGTAGTAGGCGCCGGCGCCGGACGGGAGCCGCCGGGCCGGGCAGGTAAGGCCCCCCTCCCCCCTCCCCCCTCCGCGCGCCCCCTCCTCCCCCCTCCGCGCGCCCCCTCCTCCCCTCCACGCACCCCCTCCTTACCTTTCCGGCCCGGCGGCTCCCGTCCGGCGCCGGCGCCTACTACTTCCAGCAGGCTCCGCGGCCTGCTCTAGAGTAGTGCGCCGGGTGATGACATCACCCGGCGCGCCATCCTAGAGCAGGCCGCGGAGCCTGCTGGGAATAGTAGGCGCCGGACGGGAGCCGCCGGGCCGGAAAGGTAAGGGCCCCCCTCCCCCCTCCGCGCGCCCCCTCCTCCCCTCCACGCACCCCCTCCTTACCTTTCCGGCCCGGCGGCTCCCGTCCGGCGCCGGCGCCTACTACTTCCAGCAGGCTCCGCGGCCTGCTCTAGAGTAGCGCGCCGGGTGATGACATCACCCGGCGCGCCATCCTAGAGCAGGCCGCGGAGCCTGCTGGGAATAGTAGGCGCCGGCGCCGGACGGGAGCCGCCGGGCCGGAAAGGTAAGGGCCCCCCTCCCCCCTCCGCGCGCCCCCTCCTCCCCTCCACGCACCCCCTCCTTACCTTTCCGGCCCGGCGGCTCCCGTCCGGCGCCGGCGCCTACTACTTCCAGCAGGCTCCGCGGCCTGCTCTAGAGTAGCGCGCCGGGTGATGACATCACCCGGCGCGCCATCCTAGAGCAGGCCGCGGAGCCTGCTGGGAATAGTAGGCGCCGGCGCCGGACGGGAGCCGCCGGGCCGGAAAGGTAAGGGCCCCCCTCCCCCCTCCCCCCTCCGCGCGCCCCCTCCTCCCCTCCACGCACCCCCTCCTTACCTTCCCGGCCCGGTGGCTCCCGTCCGGCGCCGGCGCCTACTACTACCAGCAGGCTCCGCGGCCTGCTCTAGAGTAGCGCGCCGGGTGATGACATCACCCGGCGCGCCACCCTAGAGCAGGCCGCGGAGCCTGCTAGTAGTAGTAGGCGCCGGCGCCGGACGGGAGCCACCGGGCCGAGAAGGTAAGTGCCCCCCTCCTCCCCCCCCCCGCTGTCCACTTTCATCGGCGGGCGCCCGCTGGCGCCCGCCAATGGAAGCGGCGGTGGGCGCCAGTGGGCGCCCGCCGATCCGCCGATCCGCCGAACCGGTTCGGAGCTTTTTCGGACCGGTTCGGATTGGATCGGCCGATCCAGCTGCGGGATCGGAAATCGGATAATTTATCCGATTTCCCACTGGACCGGACTCGGATCGTGGATCGGGTCCGATCCAGTGCACATCCCTAGTTAAAATGAAAGTTTGCTTTTGTGCTTTGTTGCAAAGTAATGTTTCTGTTGTTTTCTTTCTTTTTAATTGAAAAATATTATTCTATACACATAACACAACTGTATACAAGGAAATCTACTTCACATTTTTGCAAAGCGGAATTTTAAATTAAAACATCAACAACTGTAATTCCAGACATTTTAAATTCACTGCAATTTACTTCCAAGTAACAAATTTGAGGCTTGCAACCCAAATCCAAGGAAATGGAGATTTGAAGGATGATTTTTGGGGGGGGGGACAACTTTTCTTTCTCCCCTCCCTCCCTCCCTCCCTCCTTTCCTTTCCTTCTTCCTTCTTCCTCCCCCCACTCCCCCCTCACCCCCAACAAAACTCTCTTTCTCCCCCCTCCACAAACAACCCAGCGGCTCCAGTGTTTACCCCAAAGCTCTAACCACAAACTCCTTCGCAGTGCATGAGACTCATGCAGCCTGAGGAGAGCATGAGTGCCTTTCCCTGTTGTTGTTCCTGTTCTATGCAGCCGCAGGAAGTGAGTCATGGTGAGTGACTCATCTGAACCTGTGGAGGAGCAGAGGTGCTCTGGAAAAGGTGGCAGATTGTTCAGTCTGTTTCTCTGCTGCTGCCGCTCCACTGAGCAGGCTCAAGTCTGAATTTCTCTGACTCCAAATCTGGGATCCCTGACCAATCGGCCAGGACATTTTGGAATTGATTAGAATCCAGGACAATCCCGGTTTTCCGAGACATATGGCAACCCTAGTTAGCCAACAGTAAGACTCCTGTCACAGCACACACACCGAATTCCCTTAAAACTACACGGAGGCTTAAGGGTACATTAAACATGCTTAGGGAAAATAATTTAGCCTTTAGGTATTCTAGGAAAAAACAGAAGAGGCGGGGTGTCAGCAGGACAGGCACGGCATCATGTGCACACCAGGCATAGCGAGAGTACACTAAATCGCTGGTGTGATTGGAGCTCTGAGTTTTCTGCCTTTTCTGGTCTTACAGCATTTTAACAACTTTCTCATGTTTGAAAAGAACTCAGCTGAATTTGAAGCCAATCAAGCTCTTTATCACTATTCTATTTTGAATAGGCAAGGTTCCTAGAATCAAAGATTTTGATTGTAAAGGGTCCTGAATTATGCGTTAAGGGTTGAGATGCCAGTGTAGATCTGAGAGTTTAACTTTCAGGAGGCAGCAAAAAAGACTTTTTGTTGTAAAGATCCTTTGACTTCTTGACTCCCAGCTGTAAGAAATCTTTGTTTCTTTTTCTTCCTTGATAAAAAAAAGGAGATTAGCTACTGTAGAGCACCTATTATTTTACCTTTTCATTTTCTGTAAACTATGTTTTCATGCATGTTGGTTCTTTCTATGCGTCGTACTTGGTGTTAAATGCTGACCTTTACTTTGTTGCCAGAGTAAATGTAAACCATTTTACCACTTCAAAGGACAAGCCCTGGACTTTTCAATGTTTAAAAAGCCAGCTGGCATGAATTCTTACCTGTCTACAGTAACATCTAGCTACTTGTCAACTGCAGCTTGGCTAGCATACTACCCAAATAACTCTTCAGATTCCTAGTCTGTACAGTGGTCATTTACTTGATTGTGAAGATGGCAGGCTCCCCATCAGCTGTGAGTAGGTTATAGTTGCTTGAAATAGAGGTTGTTGTTTTTCTTTGCTTCAAACCATATCTACCTAGAAGGATGGAAATTACTTTCATGTAGCAACTAACTTTTTTTCCTCTTGAAAGCCAACTTAACTGCTTTCTTAGTCCATAAAAAGAGCTGGGTGGGACTGTTTTTGTTCTCTTTCACTAGCAGAAGATGAAGGAATAAAACATATCAGCTTGTGTTTACCTTTCCCTTTGATGTGATTAATTTCTCAACTCCTATGTTTTATCATAAGAAAAATATAAATAACGGTGACTTTGTACACCAGCTGTCATCATGGGGTAACAATCCCTGAAGTAATTTGAATTTCTTATGTATTCTGTACATTTATTCATTTATTTACATTTGTATACTGCTCCACATCTAAACAGATTCCAGAGCAGTGAACAATAAGAGATAAAATTATAAAAAGAAAACACAATATTAAAATTATTTTTTAAAAAAATAAACAGAGTGCCAATAGAATCATGGCTGGTCAACCAAGGAAGGCTTTCTGGCAAAGGGCTGTTTTCAGGAGATGCTGAAAAATGCACAGAAGCAGCGAGTTCCATAGGAAGTGAGCAATCACTCTGTAGGGGGATTTTTCAGGTGACTTTTATTTAAGGGACACTGAATACAGGTACCTTGCATCAATGTTCCCTGAATTCCCCACTCCAGTAGGTGAAAAAGAGGATATGAAGATAGGCACTCAGAATGACTGATTTTACCCATACTCACAAACTCAATGAAACTGTTACTGCTTTAAAACATTTATCAAAACAATTTGAGGAAGTTAAAATTGCACAAACACACGAACCTCTCCATTCAGCAAAACAAATTAAAGGATATACTCACAAGTCTGGCAGATTTCTTAAGAACATAGACAAACATAAACAAACATTCATACATACTCTGTGAAGGAATTCTTCTCCACAGGGGGACTTCCATTTCTCTCAGGCAAACAAGGAGTAACTGAGGCCTCCATGTTAGGCTCAGAGCAACATCCTGAATGTCATGCCTGTGTGGGAAACCTCACCCAGCCCGGACACGGAAAGGATTGACAGATTGATAGCTCTTTCTCGATTCTGGGGGGGGGGGGGGCATATGGCCATTCTTACTTGGTGGAGCAATTTGTCTGGTTAATTCCAATAAGGAACAAGACTCTGGCATGCTAACTAGTTATGAGATCCCCGAGTGGCTGGCTTCCAACTTCTTAGAGGGACAAGTGGCATTCAGCCACCTGAGATTGAGCAATAACAGGTCTGTGATGCCCTTAGATGTCCGGGGTTGCACGCGCGCTACACATCTGTGCCAAATTTCAGAGCAATCCCTCCACCCCTGTATTTTATATGATTTTTTAAAACATCATGCACCTTTTTTGACAGATCTCTGAATGCACATGGCGAGCTGTCATTCTGAGCTGTCAGAAGTTAAACAATGTTTTAAAAATTCATATAAAATACACGGTTGGAGGGATTGTTCTGAAATTTCATACACATACTTAGGCATATTCCATAAGCATTGTGACCAAGTTTCAAGTCTCAAACTTTAAAAATACAGAAGTTATAGGTTTATTTATATGGCAGTCAATAATCTGAGCTAATCGGGCTGAATTTTTTTGGATCCAATACTGACAGGCAGTATTTCTATCGTATCATTATCGTTAATCGGATGTCCGATAATGCAATTATTGGATCGTTATCAGATATCGGAACAATACAATACACATCCCTAATCTGTACCATCCTGCTACATGGTGAGATAAGGAGAATTTTAACTCCCATCAGGGTCAGATGTGGGGTATGATTGTGGTACAATCTGTTGAAGTGTGATTGCCTGTATTCACCAACAGTGAAAAATTATAACTTGATACATGGATGTAGATGGGAATGTCCCAAGCAATAATCTATTACACAGTGTAAACATTTGGAAAGTTAATTATCTGTATTATCCTGTCAAATCAGAAGAAGAATTTTACAGCACAACAGGTACAAATGTGTGTCAAAAGATGTGGTAAAAGCAGTTCAGAATTTGGTGTATTTGTACTCCAGGAACCCATGCACAAAACAAGTAGGTTGAATAGAATTTCAGTAAGGAACCAAAAATTAATTGGTATGTTCATCAACTGAAGTGTTAATTAGTGGGAGTCAATTTTTGTCAATGAAGAAAAATGTTAATAGGCCTGCAAATAAAGGGCACACTTCTCTCTCTCTCTCCTATTCTGATTCTGTTGTGTTATTCTAATAGGGAATTAAAGAGACCATATTAAAAATGGCTTTTCTTTCTGGCAATGATGGTCATTCTAGATCATGTTTATTAAATTGTAAGGGTGCATACTGACATATATAATTTTAGCAAAGAGATGGCCATGGAAGCACACTCATTGCATTTTGGGCACATGTACAACCTTCTCATCTCAACTGAACTCAGGAGAAACGTATTATTCTGGTATTCAGCAAAGATTGGATATTAACAGTACTGATTGGTTGGCTGGGCCTTGTATCAGTCATGAAGCAATCTTCCTTCTTCTTGACTTGCCACCATCCAAAGCAACTTTTAGAGTAACAAACCTTTGAGAAAAACCAACCATAGAAGAGAATTGACAAGTATGTTTAATTGGTTAACATACAATGATTTGATAGAAGTGTCACAAGGTGAACATAAATTAAAATCAAGAGAGGGGTTAACAAAAGAAGGACATACATGTCAATGGTTCCCATACTTACAAATTATGGAAAGGTTTAAAAGAGACAAAAATGTGTGGGTTTGAGCAAACAAAATCTGAATTTGAAAGGGCATTATGTACAAATGATGAACATGTAATTTCAAAAATATATGAGCTATTGATTAAATTTGAGATGGAAGATGAACAAGTGAAAGAGTGTATGATAAAATGGGCACAAAACTTTGGATATAATATATCAATGGAACAATGGGAAAATATGTGGTTAAAAGATCTAAAATTCACATTAAGTACTAGACTTAAAGAGAACTTTTACAAGATGATATATAGATGGCATATGTCTCCTCAAATTAGCTAAAATGTATAAGGGGTTTTTGGGAACATGCTGGAAATGTGAAGAGCAAGAAGGAACATTTTATCATGCATAGTGGACTTGTAAAAGAGCAAAAACCTTTTGGATACAAATTCATTCCTTGATGCAAAAAATATTAAAGATCAATACACAACTGAAACCGGAATGCTTTCTTTTGGGATTAATGGATGATCAGATGAAAAAGAACTGTGGAACTCTAGCATTATATTTGATGACAGCAGCGAGATTGCTATATACTAGGAGTGTGCACCGGATCGGGTCCGATCCACGATCTGGACCCGATCCAGCCAAAATCGGATAAAATTATCCGATTCCAATCCTGGCATCTGGATCGTCCGATCTAATCCAATCCGATCCGAAAGGATCTGATCCAGATCGGAAAAGATTGGAGGATCAGACCTCAGACCTCCTCCCACCTCCCCCCACTCACGCTCCTTACCTGCTGCCTCCTCGCTGCCGTCCACTGTCACCCGCTGCTTCCGTTCTACTGAGAAACAGGCCTTGCGGTCTGTTCCACAATAGAGCACTGACGCACTGGGTGACGTCATCACTCGGCGTGCCCTCGATCTACTGTTTCTCAGTAGTACTGAAGCAGCGGGCGGCAGTGGACAACAGTGAGGAGGCAGCAGGTAAGGATCGTGAGTGGGGGGAAGGGGGAGGGAGGGGGAGGTCCCCCATTACCTGCCGATATCCTGCGCTGCCGTCTGCTGCTTCCATACTACTGATAAACAGGCCACAAGGCCTGCTTATCAGTAGTACGGAAGCCGCGGACACCAGCGCAGGACGCCAGCAGGTAAGGAGCATGAGTGGGGAGGAGGGGGGAAGGGGGAAGGGGAGGGAGGTCCCCACTTACCTGCCGGGGCTGTCCACTTCCGTCCACTTCCGTCCGCTGGTCCCTTCTACTGAGAAACAGGCTTCACGGCCTGCCTCTCAGTAGCGCACCAGGTGATGATGTCATCACCTGGCATGCTACTGAAAGGCAGGCCATGAAATCTGTTTCTCAGTAGAAGGGACCAACGGATGGAAGCTGGTGCCCCAGCAGGTAAGGAGAACAAGTGGGGGGAGTGGGAGGGCCCCACTTACCTGCCGGGAATCAGCTCCAAACCGAACCGGGAAGTCTCTGATCAGATCAGATCCAAGGCACCAGTTCCAATTCTGATTCCGATTCGATTTTGGGGGTCCATGCACATCCCTACTATATACACAAAAATGGAAAAGTACAATGTTACCTACAATGTATGAGTGGTGTTTGAAGATACTGGAGATGGCTGAGATGGCAAAACTTATGTCAATAATTAGGGAAAAGTCAACAGATAGATTCATACTTGAATGAAAACCTCTTATAGACTTTGTGAAGGAGCAAGAAAAAAATGAACTGTTTATCTGTGGATTCAATGGATAAGAAGTTAGGGTTAAGGTAAAAGAAAGAGGGAAAATCTGTTCTAGTTTAGACAGTTGCAAGAAACATATGTTTTCATGTCTTTGCTGGGGAGAAAATCTGGAATCCACTGTAACTCTGTATATTGTCCTCTTTTAGTGTGTTGTGGTAGATGTTTTGTTGGTTTTATGTGTGAAAATAAAAAAATTAAAAAGAAAAGAAAGAAAAGAAAAACCAAGCACTGAGCTATTATTTTTGCAGAAGAATCTGCCACCCACATGGAAATGAAAAGAAAGCAGTCAGCATACCTGAAATGAAGGGGAAGTGTTGGATTCAGATACTGTACACATTTCCTTAGAGAAGCAGAAGGGTGGGGCAGAACTCATCCTGTAGCACTTGTTTGATGGTTCGCAACTTTTGTTATCTTGTAAGTCCTTCAGTATACTGAGGTTTTAGACAGATGCAATATACTTAAATGTAACTGATTCATTAGTTGGTCAATTTATTTAAAGACAGATGATTGGTCAGGTAAACACTTTTAATTACTTGGCAGCATTGGTTTTTAGATCTTGGCTGTTTATATGCCAGATGGTACTGCCATTATGTTCCATTTCATTCCAAATGTTAAAAGTTTTTCTACTCATAAACTAACAAAGAAGGGTAGGAGGGGGAAAGAAACCCTTTTAGAGCCAGGGCTTTGGAACCAGTGATTACTTTGCTGCCCTTCATCCAGCAAAGATGACATGGCAATGCAGAATGGTTTTTAACAAAAGTAATTATCCCTACTGCCTTTTAGGCTTTGGACCAGTGCTGAGACTTGATATGGCTTTTATCAGGAACTGAAATGAAGCATTACCAAGTAAGCAGTAAATTATGTCTAAAGTAATTAAACAGCACTGAAGCCGAGGAATGGAGAAGAAATTGGATGGGGAGTGAGGGTGAATGAGAAAGATTCTCCTTAAGCATTTTGATCAGGCAGTTTATTGTCATCTACCATGAAAAAGAGCTAGATTTAGCAGTACTTAGTAGTTCAAGACAGAATGATTCCTTCTGTTTAAAGGAGTGAATATAGCACAATTGTGACAATTTGTACCAAACTGAATCTCAAAAGTGCACCAAAAATGAATATGTGAATGTGAATGTCTAAAAATTTGATCCATATTTCTCTTTTGGGACATATTTACACAGTTGTGCCTCTTTAGTTAAGGCCTGACGGGGGGAAAAAAGCATTCTACCATGATAAAGGGGTAATTGGGGGGGTGATCATTCTAACATACATAAAATCGAAAATGTTTCACCAATCTTCCTGAAACGTACATGTCCAAGAGAGAAATGTTGGTTTTACATAACCCAAAAATTTCAAGAAGTTTGGTGAAAGATTGAGGGAAGGATGGCAGTTTAAAGGCAAAAAGAAAAAAATCTCAATCAAAATGGATCTGATAATTTCTGTTGACGATTATTTTTATTCACCAGTTGTGGTGAAATCACAGCTTACCTAATTTAAATCCTGATAATTCCCATTTCCTTTAATCATCTATTTGGTCGAATAGCTTTTCTTTTTTTAAAATTCCCTTCTGTTGATTTTTAATTAATATTTGTTTGTCCCATTATAATGTATATAGTAGTCATTTTGTCCATGAGCATGCTCAGTAGCATCTCTCTGTCTCTCCCTACTCCTCCCTCCTGCATCATCTAGATAGGAACCTTGAGGGGAAATGGCTGCCTCCTCTAGCAAAGAAGTAATCATTGACTTGGTTCGGATGACACAATAATCAATGGGGGGAAGCAACTGTCAGTTGAGTTGATTATTGTGTCATGTGTCAGGCGACACACAACACACACACAACTCACAGTACACTTTTTTGGTGTATTAAGCCATGGGGAAAAACAACGGGCTGCTCCGTTGTTTATCCTGAAAGCCATTGCTTAAAATGTTGTGTGTCGAGATCCCCCCTCTCTCCATGTACTATTCCAGATGGTCATAGAGTTCCCTGGCAGGAGCAACTGAAAACCCCTGGCTGCTCCTATACAGCCGACAGAACTAGAGGTGCATGATGGGATAGGGCTGGGAAGGCTGAGGGAGGAACACCAGCCACCCAGAAGGATGCTGGAACTTTCAGCCGTGTGATGGAGAGGGGCGATATGTCGTCTGTTGGGCACCAGGAGTGTATTCCCTCCTCCATTGCCTAATATGCCATCCAAATGCTGCCATTGGCTGAGTTCGGATGACACTTTAGGCAACGGGGGGAAGATGCAACGGACGGTTCATTATTATTGCGGTGCCCGACACATCACATTGCCCCTCCCCTGTTGCTTTGGCCTCATGTTAAGCAACAGTTCTCCATTAAACAACGGAGCAGCCGGTTGTTTTCCCCCATTGTTACATAATATACTGTCCATTGTGTATCCATTGTGTCCCCCCCATGACACAATGATCAACACAATGGATAGTTGCCTCTTCCCCCCTCCGTTGCCTAAAGTTAGGCTGACCAGATAAAATCCAGGTCAGGGCTCATGTAACTTTAACAGTTGTAGAGAAAAGGGAATTTCAGCCAGTGTCATTTGTATGCAATTAGTTCCTGGTGAAATTCCCTCTTCATCCCAACAGTTAAAGGTGCAGGCACTATACTAGAGTGACCATATACAAAAGAAGGCAGGGCCCCTGCAACTGTAACTGTTGTGATGAAGAGGGAATTTCACCAGGAACTAATTGCATACAAACGACACTGGCTGAAATTCCCTTTTCTCTACAACTGTTATAGTTACATGAGCCCTGACCTGGATTTTATCTGGTCAGCCTACTTGTAAGCCCCACTGTATTCAATGACGCTTACTCTCTTGTAAGTCTGCTTCAAATCACAGCCATAATTTGCCTTTACTTGGTTGTAGTTTCTAGGGCAATTCATTGGGATTTACTTGAGAGTGTACACATGCAGAGGATTGTGCTATAAATAAATATGATCCCCAGCCTGTGGTTATCCCACTCAAGTAGGTTTCATTAGTATTTTTTGGTCCCTACAAGTACCCTACAATCATATGTAGATTTATTTGAAAGTAGCTCCCACTGTGTTCAATGGGATTTACTCCCAGGTAAAGCTCTGTTCCCCCCTCCCCACTACACACACACAGCTCTTGTAGTCCTCTTCATCTATTTTGTTTTGGTGACCAAATGTCAGGAAAAACCAGGACATGTCAGGATTTTGGTAACAAATCCAAGAAGGGGGGAAATTACAAAATTTGAAGAAATATCCGGATTTTTCCCATCCTCCCCCCCATCCAAAGGGCAGCTCTACTTTACAGTCAATGGAAATTAACAAAGCTGCTTACAGCTCCGTTATTTTCAAAGCTAAAGAGATGAAGCTTGACACCATGGTAGCCATTAGGTAGGGCTTTAGCCATGCCAAATTTGAAGCAGATCTGTACATCCATTGATTTTTAGGGATTTTTAAAAAAAGTTTAAGGTTTTAAAATTATGTTTTTTAAAAATAGTCATTTTTAAAGATAAAGCGATGAAACTTGGCATTATTATAGCTTAGGCTGACCAGATAAAATCCAGGTCAAGGCTCAGTTAAAGTTGCAGGCACTATACTAGAGTGACCATATGCAAAAGAAGGCAGGGCCCCTGCAACTTTAACTGTTGTGATGAAGAGTGAATTTCACCAGGAACTAATTGCATACAAATGACACTGGCTGAAATTCCCTTTTCTCTACAAGTGTTAAAGTTACATGAGCCCTGACCTGGATTTTATCTGGTCACCCTAGCCTGTGCAAGATTGAAACTTGACCACAAGCTTAATCACGATCTGCTACTTTAAGATGCAAACAGGAAGAAAAAGCATGCAGCATGAAATGAATTATAATAATTAATATAACAAACTAACTTATTCTAATATAGGATATTTTCCTATATCATCTTGTGTACATCCAGAATCAATCAGGGATTTTAAATTCCAGTAGAACAATTTTTCAAGTTGTCTCCAAATACAGACACAAAACGTGAAATGCTTCCTTTTCATGAGGCAGTCATGAAAAGCTTTTATCTCTGGACACTGGCTGTTGAAAAGTTTGAATGAGTATCATCAGAGCATATCTTCTGGGGCTCATTTATTATTTTGAAAAGTCAGTGAAACACATAACATTAGCTTTGATTTTATATTGAATGTCAACATGGTGTAACATCATTGCTGACATTGGGTTGGATGTCAACTGTATAATATCTGGTCATCCATTACACAAAGCCATGAAATTCATTAAACAAAAAACCTACAGTTTACAAAACAACATTAAGGCTCTACAGTTTTCAACCAAGCACCAAAAATCAGGGAAATTGGGAGTTAAGGCTCCCAAGCCTTAACGCCACATCCTCCCTAAGGAGGCAGAAAGTGCAAGTGAAATCCTCATTCTCCCAAAGCAGATAAACCATGAGGACAGGATGGAGAATATGATATGCAGAGGTGACTGTGGGGTTGTGGAAAACTCATGACGAACAACTTAGGGCCACCTACTTCTCTTTTTTTGTTTAGAGCAGCCTTTTCCCAACCTGGTGCCCTCCAAAGGTGTTGGACTACAACTCCCATCATTGCAAGTCAGTATGTCCCATGGTCAGGAATGAAGTAAAACTGACAGATTTGGCCTTTCTGGGTGGGACACATTCTTAACAGGGCAGGACTGTGGTGAGCTGGGCTTGGAAGGTTTCTTTTAAATACCCTTGCCATGGTTGGATCACTTCCTGCTGACACTGAGAAATACAGAAGCCATTCCTCTCTGCAGGGTTGGGAACCTATTACTATGGTCCACCACAGGAGCATTATGAAATCTGTTGGGTTCCAGGGGGGTTCCTGTTGGTATGGCTGGTGCTCCCATTAATGCCTTGCTCCTTCTTTGGAATGTGGAGATTTGGGTGGGTGACACAGTTGCTCTGAAATGCCCTCTCCTGCAAAGCAGAGCCCGGCTGGCTCTCTAATATACCAGAGAGCTGGGGATGATGAAGGAGGTAGAGAGATAACTAGAATGCAAGTGGTGGAAAACTCACTGCAAGTCTGGTCATACAGTAGTAAGAGCTTATTATCAAAACGACTCTGTGGCAGTGATGACAATGAAGAGGCTGTTCTTCTGCAACACCATTGCATCCTCACAGTCCAGTCTAGTGGTCATAGTAATATCCAGCTTTTCTGGGTGGTTTGAGGCCTCTCGTGCATTCTGTCCAGCTCAGGATGTGAAGGCACTCACAGAGGCATGCTGTGACCCAGCCTTCCCCAAACTTCACAGGGTACCAGTTTGTTTCCAGGCACAATTTAAAAACCTGTAAAAGATCTTTGTTTCAGGGCAATTTTGACTTTTAAAGCCTTAAACAGTTTGGGATCAGAGTATCTGATCACATGTGCTCCCATGTGATCCTGCCTGGCTGTTAACATTTGTTGAAAGCCCAGGAATACTCTCTGAAGGAGAGTGAAAAAGTATAGTGAGTGGCTACCAGTAATAAGGACTGTCTCAGTGGGATTGTCAGGCACTTAAAAGATTTGAGGCAGAGACCCATAGACGATGCAAATCTTCATAAAATTTGCTTGTGCTAACATATATATCAAAATTTAGAAATACTTACTAGAATTTATGTACATTAATTTCTTATCCAAATCACCTTATGAATTAGTCCATTAATTTGCACCATGCCCCAGATCATCCCTAATTAGTAGTTCTTCTTCAATTAAAATCAATTTGCAATGGTGTAAAAAAATAAATGCAAAAATGGGAGTGGCTGAGCCCTGTCTCTCTCTAACACACACACCCCATTAAAAATGGTCACTTTTAATGAGGTTTAATGGGGTTTTAATGGAACCCAATTCAGCTACCACTGAGAAGAGCAGCTGCTCCTCCTAGCCCCTGCCATTGGGCAGTGTGCACCGGGTGAACAGACGGGGCCAGTGCTGAGAAGAGCGGGCACTCCTTCCAGGGCTGGCCAAGTCCCCTGCCACCCTTCATCCTTGCTGGTAGCTCTGGTCTGAGACTGGAGATGCCAGTGGAGATCCCTCCGAGGGAAATCCCTGTCCTCTGGAGGAATCCAAGGAGGTTCCATAGGCCCAACATTTCCCCTCCAATGTCTGTATCATTGTTTCCCCTCACATGTTATAGAGAGATGGGACTGTCAGGGAAAATTTCTATTAAGATGAATAAAGGACTGGACAGTTTAGAGTGTCCAGAGGACTGACTAGAGCAGCTGCAGTCAATTATCTAGGAGAATAGTTTTTTCTATTCACTGTTAAAAAGGTCAGTGAGATAGTGGGATTCTTTCTGGAAGGTTGCTTAATTGATTGAGTGCTGAGTCAGTGTACAGCCAAAATGTATATAAGCTAGAGACATTAGAATGGCTGTCGTTAGGCTGAATGATTATGCGGAGGAGAAGGCTGGTGGTATGAGAAATATGAGGATGGACAATAATGATTTATAAAATCTTCCTGGAAACCTGTATTATTTGGAGAAACCAGTTGGCTGTATGTATATTTATATTGGAATCACAGTAAAGGACTTGTATTATACACTAAACTGCTGGAGTGTGAGTATTCTTTACTGACTGGACTTGGCTGGAAACACGCTTGCTCTGCTGAAAGCGAATGGGGAGCACTTCTTTCCCTAACAGGGACTGCACACACTGCCCCTGCCCCAGCAGGCCTGAGTACACTGCCTTATCAGGGTAGCTGATTGTGCAGAGAGTTCTACTCATGTTCAAGCAAACACAATTCAAACCTGCCTTCAGATCTTGCTGCTCAACGCAGGGAGGTTGGGACTGGGGAGGCGGAGGGCTGGTGCACACAGAGACATTGGGGGAAGGGGAGGGGCGTGACCTCATCTTCCTGCACAGTTTTCACACACGTGCACACACACACAGAGGATTAATGGGAGGGGGAGGCTAAAAGTCTCTTCCTCACCCCCAGCAACCCCAGCTGATTCTGGGATACTGGATGAATCATAAAATAGTAGAGTTGGAAGGGACCTATAAGGCCATTGACTCCTCCCCTTGCTCAATGCAGGAATCTTATCTTAAAGCTTACCTGACAGATGGCTGTCCAGCTGCCTCTTGAAGGCCTCTAATGTGGGAGAGAACTCACCACCTCCCTAGGCAATTGATTCCATTGTCATACTGCTGGCTTCCTGTAACTTGAGCTCATTATTCTGGGTCTTGCACTCTGAGATGATCAAGAAGAGATCCTGGCCTTTCAAGTATTTGAAGAGTGCTATCATGTCTCCCCTCAATCTTCTCTTCTCCAGGCTAAACATGCCCAGTTCTTTCAGTCTCTCCTCATAGGGCTTTGCTTCCAGACACCTGATCATCCTCTTTGCCCTTCTCTGAACATGCTATTCCCTGCAGTGACCCTGGCCCTCTCTTGATGAGGGGAAAGCCCCAGGGTGGATCTGCAGTGGCGCTAGGTCATTTATATGACATAGCAGTCATTGTGGAGCCATCCCAGGGCTTTCCCCTGAAGCTCCAAATTAAAAAAGTCTGGGATTTACCCTGACGTTTTTCTCATGGGGTGAGGTGACGATGGCATCTGCTGTCTGTTGCCTTGCTCCAGAGCTGCTTTGGAGGCATGTCTGGGCCGATGGCAAACCCTAATTGGTTACCATCTGCCCAGACAGGTGGGAGAGGTGGGCCAGTGCATTGAATGGCCGCTGGCCCACCTCCGCACTTCTTCAGCATGGGGAGAAGCCAAAAAAAAAAAAAAAAAGATAAAAAACGAACAAACCCTGGGACCCGAGGAGGTGCGGTCTCCCAAGTGCATGGGTGTGGCGTCGCTTCCAAAGAAAAGGTAAATAAAAAAACCCCTGGGACGCGAGGAACCGCAGATGCCCTAATGTATGGGCACGCCTCCTCGCATGCAGCCCCTCTCGCTTGCTCCTTTGCATGGGGATAATGTGAAGGAGCACAAATGCGGGGGTTTGGGGGCTCGCAATGCGCCATCGTCAGGATGAGACCCTTGACCAGGACCACTGCTTCCTTGCTGCTATTAGCTGCAGTCTTGGCAGCTTTGGGATTCCTATACCCGCCTGCTTTGAGCAGCACCTACACAGTAATGTTTGGGCAGCTGTGAGAAAGTGGGTGGGGCTTCTAAGTTGGCACAGTGTGTGAGTGAGTGAGTGAGTGTGTGTGTGTGTGTGTGTGTGCGTGCATGCAGCCAGTGGGCCACAGGTTGCCCATCCCTGGTCTTAAATCTTACTAGGAAAGATGCATCCATGACAAGGACATGCTGCTACCTTCCCAGCTCCCAGACCACTTCTTCCTATCATCCACTTTTCCCAAATGATGCAGCATACATGTGCCTGGGAGCCCCAGCCAGTGTGGGAAGGATGAGCACCACTATGGATGTCCCCCTAAAAATGCTCCGTTGCTCCACTTTGCAGTGGAGAAACAGCACCCTGAGGCCCCAGACTTATATTTGTTGGTGAACATCTGGTTTCAGCGCACCAAGACAACCTGAGAAGAAAATAATTGTCAAGATGAGCTCTATGGAGCTAAAACAATATTTCAAATATATATTAAAAATACATTTTTCAATATTATAGGGATTCATTTTTATTTCGTCTTTATGGTTAAAGGCAGAAACTCCATTAGGAGCTCTTGAAACCCACCAGTACATTCTGGGATATGGTATTCAATTACCAACATAATTAATTGTCTTGGAAAGAAAACAATTTGCTAGTTAATTTGCTAAAATAACAAACTATAAAAGCAGCTAAGGCAGTAGTTCAGCAAATCGGAGTAAATCATTGCCTTGCTTTGACTACTGTTCACTACCAAATGGAGATAAGTGCTAATGAAAGACGTCTCTAGGGGCATGCATTCGTTTTGGGACAAAATGGGGAAATGGGACCAATAAGCCTCTTTTGTTCATCCATCATCCATCACACGATACACACCATATACCTAAATGGCTCCCGAAAGAGCAGCTATGCTTTCAGCACAGTTTCTGCTTTTCAGTTTTGATTTTTCAACAAACAGCAGATTAGGTGAAGGTTGGTCCAATGGTGGTGGTGGTGGGGGGGATGAGAAAGAGTAAAGGGAAATGGACACTTCACTCTCTTCTCTTTAATTCAGACACATCCTAGCAAAATGTCCATCCATTTGATGCATCTTCATATGAGCCCTGGCAACTAGAAGAGTGTTAGGGAGGAAAGTGAGACAGAAATGCAATATAGTTCTCCCTAATTCACACCACAGTTCCTTCAATTTTAGCAAGAGAGATACAGAAACATTTGTTCTCTGTTTGCCTTGGTTTGCTAAAAAGAGTTCCTCATCTCCTTCCATTTGTGTTGTTGTTGTTGCACCTAACCTTTTCTTAGCACTGTTAAGAAAAAAATAGGTTTAAAAATACCATGAATATTACAATCTAAAAGATGACATACAAAAGAAAAAAATATGGGAGGGGAGAGGAAAATAACCCAATTCAGGGGCCAAAACTGTCCAGTTATATAGAATTGCCACTGAGGAGACAGTTCTGGGGATAGAGCATTTTATTTTTTGGATTTACTTCACCTGCTCTGATTTTTATTCTCAGTGTGTTTGGTGGGGATTCTATCCACCTCTTTCCCTGTCCGATTTATAGCATCAACCTTTTTCCTAGAGGGTGGACCGTTTTGTGATTGCCTGCCCATCTCAGCACCAACCTAAACCGATACTGGGAAACTGGCCACTAAAAGTTCTGAGGGATTATCTCTAGGGCCTCCACTTGATGAGCACAGGAGGAAAGTGCATTGATCTTATTCTCTGCTGTATGTTGAAACCAGCTCTGCTCCATCAGCGTTACATGGTGGAGCCGTCCATCCAGTGCCAGGAGAAATATACTTCTGGGTTGGGGGGTGGGCAGGGTAGAACCAACGTCATCAATAAGAGAGAGGCTTGTTACCTGCCCCTCTCCAGGCTCCCCTGCTATGTTGTATGAATAGGAATGGTAAGGAACTCATCCTGCAGGTCTCTATTTTTACAAACTGGAGATGCGCAGCTGTGCAATGGCAAAGTAAAGAATAAAATCTCCCCCCAGAAATGCACAGACAGATTATATAAACTGGAGATGCACAGCTGTGCAAGGACAAAGTGAAAAATAGAAGCTCCCTCCAGAAAAGCGCAGTTTCGGATAAGGGTTGGGGTGGATTAACGTGGCAGAGAAGCGAAGTGCAATAACAACAACACAGGAAAAGGAGTGAGGGGGGAAAGGGAAGGGGCAGCCCCAGGTCCAGACAGCTTCAGCTATGGGGTGGTATACAAATGCGATAAATATACATCATCTTTGAGAGCACCCCACCACACCAATTTTGCCCTGGTTCCAGCACTGAGTTATAGCTTCCTATTCTATTTACCCCAAGCTAATTAATATAACATCAGAGAAGTGAAGCTAAATGGCACAACATCAGAGAAGTAAAGTAGGCAGCAATAAGGAAGCACCTAGTTATGACTCTCAGTGGAACAGGAGAAGGAGTGGTGTGGGAGGGATCGGGCAGCCTCACCCCTTGACCACCACAGGATTTAATGCAGAGGAACAAGGGGCACATTGCAGAACAAGAGCACGGGAGCAGATTCAGCTGCAAAACTCTTCTTGCAATTTTGTAGGGGAAAGTAGATTGGTAATTCATGGACACTAACACCATAACCAGTTTCACCACCCTTATGTAGAAACAATCTAAAAACCTGCAGAATCTGTTTAGCAGAGTTTGCCCCTGAACTGAAACAAATGTATGTCTGTTTACAGATCACTGGAAGTACTATCACACTGCTCCCATCACGTTTTAAAAGTTTTGTTTCTTAGACAGTTTCTGTGAAGCAAGGGCCCTTAGGTTGGCCTATGTAGCGCACCTAGCCTCAGGGTTTATCCAACTGTCAAATGACATCAAAGCAGAAATGGGTACATGAACAGGAGCAGATTGTGTGTGGTAACCTAGGTACAGCAGGAGAGAGAGTATGGCCTGCCTATGACAGAGTGGCTGCATTCGGACAACATATTAAGCAACTGGGGGGGAAACAATCATCAGTTGTGTTGCTTATTGTGTTGTGTGGAGGGTAACACGCCTCTCACAAACTACTGACGGTATGCTATCCACCAAAATAAGCAACTGAGAGAAACAACTGGCTTGCAAGTTGTTTAGCTCGAAGCCAGTTGTTTAAAGTGTTGTGTGGAGGGGTGAGTGGGTTAATGGCGTGTGGTGAGTGGGTTAAAACACAAGCCCATAGAGGCAGGCGGCAAGAGCGACCAAAGCAGCGGCTGCCACTCTGCTACAACTGGTGCAACTTGCAGAGGCTGCTGGGATAGAACTGGGAGGACTGAGGGAAGAGAGAGGGTGGGGAGAGGGGCGGGGGCTGTGTCAGTCAAATGCTGGGTTGACTATTAGTCCACTTAATGCCAGCCCCAACCACCTACAGTTGTGTAGGAATATGTTGTTTGGGGAGTACCCACAAAATAACCAACTGTGAGTTGGCTACTCAACCCACCATTGACTAATGTGTTGTCCAAATGCAGCCATCATATGCTCAAGCTAAAGTATTTTATTCTCCTGTATTGTAAAGGATATATAGGAGTAAAGGCATCTGGTACAATTAAAGAGGCACTGTGAAGACTACAAAGCACAATGTATTAACCTAGAGCTCTTTAACATTGGTCAGTCTGATTGGCCTGACCTTATGTGCTCCCAATGTGTTTGTTTTATTTTAAGGGACTTTATTTCCCAATTTTCCAAGCTCAATGGGAAATTTAACATGCAAAAGCCAATGCTCAACCTTGTCAGGCTATCAGTAGGTCAGCATGCCTCATGTCTGTTTGTGCTGAGGCATCACAAATTCTTTCTCTGGTGTGTAGAGATAAATGTAGTTAAGGGTACCCTTCCTCACATTTAGCATTTTGGAGACCAGTCTGTCTCCATTCAAATAAAGAGTGATTTGGCTGCTAATTTCAATGGGAATTTGTAGCAATAAGGTATGATATCCCTATGCTATGTCATTTGTGGGCACAGTTGTATATGCCTTCTACTTTATGACTGTCATCAGTCACCACCAGTATAGCAGTGCTTACAAGGTTTCTGAACTCCAACTATTCTATTTCTATTCCAATTTTACACTACCATCTGGGCATCTCCAACCACCAACCACCATTTTTGCAGGTGAGAATGCCTAAGCTCTTCACATGCATGTCTCTGTTGCCTGCTCTGCTTGTGAGGAACTGTGAATTGGTGCACTAATCTAACTCTGTCATAGAAGAGGCATAGACACTCAAGTCCTTTGCCTAAAACCAGGCACAGGGAAATATTACCTCTAACAGAAAAGAGAAGAATGGAGCAGCACGTCTTCTTGAATCCTGCCTTCCAAAAGCCTCCCCTTTCTCAGAATCAATTCCATTCCCAGTCTGCGAACTCCATCGCACCAGCATTTTATTGCACTTTCGTCCTGCCTTGTTTATTATGTTGCCACACGATCTTTACATGATGTCATGCCTGTGCTGCAGTCATCTTGCCTCTTCCCCTCCATTTTCCATGTTTTTTTAGGGCAGGGAAAGTGCAGTATTTTTTATCCATGCGGGATAAAACTGCTCTTCCGTCCCCGTGTATTGCCACCCTCATGCTATGTCCCACTTTTGGGGTGTGTGTGTGTATGTTGAAGGGCAGTCTTGCTGATGAAACAGGGGGTGGGTCTCCTCCAGCATGCCATTTGAATGCCTTCTCTCATTCTGCTTGGGAATGCGTGCTGAGTCGGTCAAACAAACAGACTTGTGCTGAGTCGGTTGCTGCTCTAACCCCACTCATTGCTCTCTCATCCACCCATGTCAACTTCCCAGCTGATAAAACCCTAAATTGCTAAAACGCTAGACCACAAAACCAGAGTGAATGTCCATTGCAACTACAACAACCAATGAACTGGAAGGGGAAGGAGAAAAGGCAGGATAAGGCAGGCACAATAGCAGGAGAGTGAAGAAGTGAAACTAGATTTTGCCGGTGCAGTGGCAGAACAAGGAAGTGCGAGCCGGTGCTGGCGAAAAGATAAAAAAACATGAAATAGCGCAACAACAAAAGCATGTGAAAAGGACCGGCACTTGTCATGCTAATGAACTGGAGGTGGAAATCGTGGATTGTACCTGGGGAAAAAAAGTAGGTGTGATAGAGCTTTGAGAATCCTTTGCCCACCCCATGGCTTGAGAAGCTAGGTTAGGGGTCTCCAACCTTGTTAGGTTGTTGAGCACATCTGAATTTTTGAAAAACTGTCATGGGAGCCATCACACAATCCTTTTAAGATGGCTGGCTGTAAGTAGAGGGTCCTAGGCTTCAGTTGTGTTTTTAAAACTAAAATAAACAGTTAAAGTGAGAGCCTATCTACACTACTGCTTTAAAACGGTTTATAGATAGGCTCTAAATTTCTAAGTAGATGTGTCTGTTGTTAATGGAAGCTAGAAAATACTACTGAATCTCTGTTTCAACAAGAAAACAGAGGGTATGTAACACAGTAGGATGTGTTGTTGGAGCATTGTGGTTGGTTCATCAGATATTATATCAGCGGTAGACATGCAGTAGCACAACGATCTAGTCAACAAACAAGGACAAAATTCCAAGACTGGAAACGTTAGTTAAAATTCCAGTGGTTTATCTGGCATAAAGCCAATTGCTCTTGAACATTCTCACAACCTGTAACAGAACACATTTGCTTTATAGCTATAGGATTGGGATGTTCAGCGGATTGGGTCCGATCCACGATCCGGACCTGATCCGGGCGAAATTGGATGAAATGATCCGATCTGATCCGAAGGGAACTGATCCGGATCAGAAAAAATCGTAAGATCGGACCTCCTCCCCCTCCCCCCACTTGTGCTCCTTACCTGCTGTCTCCTCGCTGCCATCCGCTGCCGCCCACTGCTTACGTACTACTTTGAAACAGGCCTTGCAGCCTGTTCCACAATAGACCAATGGTGCACCAGGTGATGTCATCACTTGGCACATCCTCACTCTACTGTGGAACAGGCCACAAGGCCTGTTTCTCAGTACTACTGAAGCAGCAGGCAGCAGTGGACGGCAGCGAGGAGGCAGCAGGTAAGGAGCATGAGTGGGGGGAGGGGGGAAGGAGGTGGAGGTCCCCCGTTACCTGCCAGCGTCCCGCACTGCCGTCTGCTGCTTCCATAGTACTGATAAACAGGCAGCAAGGCCTGCTTATCAGTAGTACGGAAGTAGCGGACGGCAGCATGGGACATCAGCAGGTAAGGAGTGCGAGTGGGAGGAGGGAGAGGGAGGGAGAGGGAGGTCCCTACTTACCTGCTGGGACCATCCGCTTCTGTCCACTGCCACCCACTGGTCCCTTCTACTGAGAAACGGGCTTCACGGCCTGCCTCTCAGTAGAGCACCGGGTGACCCGGCGCTCTACTGAGAGGCAGGCTGCGAAGCCTGTTTCTCAGTAGAAAGGACCAGCGGGCAGCAGTGGACAGAAGCAGATGGCCCTGGCACGTAAGGCGCGTGAGTGGGGGGGAGGGAGAGGGAGGTCCCCACTTACCTGCCGGGGCCGTCTGCTTCTATCCACTGCCGCCCACTGTTTCCTTACTATTGAGAAACAGGCTTTGCGGCCTGCCTCTCAGTAACTTGCTGGGTGACGTCATCACCCAGCACACTACTGAGAGGCAGGCCGCAAAGCCTGTTTCTCATTAGTAAGGAAACAGCGGGCGGCAGCTGATGGAAGCGGATGGCCCTGGCAGGTAAGGAGTGCGAGTGGGAGAGGGAGGGACAGGAAGGGGGGGAGTTAGGTCCCCATTCACTCGCTCCCATGTTTTCCGCATAGGCTTGCATTGGGGGAAAACTTTCTTTCTCCCAATGCAAGCCTATGGCGAAAACACCTAAAATGGCGTCAGATGCGAAAATTGGACGTCCGATTTTTGTATCGGAATCGGATCCGATCCGATGGACCTCTGATTTTGTGTGTTCTGATCCAGGGCAAAATCTGAGGTCCCGATTCCGATTCCAATATGATTTTTCCTCCCGTGCACACCCCTACTATAAGTTAGTGTACTATGCAATGTGGCTCGATGGTCTAATGCTATGATCAATCTTAAGAACTATCCAATCAACCAGATAAATTGCAAGCAAAGACTTTGTTAACAATTTTATACAAAACAAAAAAACATTCTTGAGCAAGAAAAATTCTGTTCATACACAATGCCTTGACTTAGCAGTGCAACAACATCCAATTCTATGGGGAAACGCACAGAGAGAGCAAAGTTTTGAGATTTGAGAATAGAAGATACTATACAGGCCGCATAATCAGATAATGAGAGGACTTCAGAGAGGAAGTAGGAGACGAAAAAGATGCTCATTTGCAATCCTTGGGGGATAAACTAAGGAGGGAAAACAATCCCCCTTTTTGTTTATACTGGTGAGTAACTTAATTTCATTCATATTTGGAACATGACAAGAAGATGAAAACTAAAATGAAAACAGGTTTTGAATTAGGGTCAGTTTTTGCTTAATCAGCCAACATTAAAGTGGAATGGAATTAGGACAGTGAGTGGATAGCATGCATGATTGATAGGAAATGTTTGAAATCCCATCTTTGTAAACAAAATGGTCACCAGTATGTTCATTGATGGAAATGATTGAAGAATCATTTGGATGACCCCTAACACTAATGTGCAATCAAGACATTCAGATAGCCTGCTCAATAAAATTGTTTGAGACTCACTCCAAATGTAGCACCACTAGCTATTGCACTGAGGGAGCAGGCCTACGCAATTTGCAACCTAATCAGGCCAAATGCAGCCCTCCACTCAGGTATGATGGTCCACTGGGGGCTTGTTAAGCCTCCTGATTTTGCTATATGTTTAGGACTGCAAAAATAGAATATTACTAATTTCCTAGAAGGCCATGGTTCCTGACTCGTGGGATCCTTTTGGTTTCATTGTGCAGCTCTGCAATATAACGATCATAAGCAAAATATGAAGACCCAGCAGTTCCACATTTCATGCAGTAAGAGTGTTTGGTGTGCCTGCACTGGTGTTTCCTGCAATAAACACATAAAATGTGGGTGGCAATGCATATTCACACATTTTAAACATATGTGTACAAACATGTCTGGGAACTCCCATAGTCTCTCTGGCAAACATGATACATGCTTTGTATTAAAATCATGTGAGGTTGATACATGCATCTAAAATGGAGAACTACTGCACTATCATTTTTGGTTTTGAACATTCTCATGCATGAGTTGTGCTTCCTACATCAATTATATGGCTGATCAAGATATAAACTTTGGTGACCATAGGTCAGGAAAAACCAGGACATGTCGGGATTTTGGGTAACAAATCCGAGAAGGGGAGAATTATGGAATTTGAAGAAAAATCATTTTTAAAGATAAAGAGATGAAGCTTGGGATCATGGTAGCCCTTAGGTAGTGTGTTAGTTATGCCAAATTTGAAGCAGATCCGTACATCTGTTGAGTTTTAGGAATCTTTTAAAGTTTGAGGTATTAAAATTATTATTTTTTCAAACTGTTATTTTTAAAAGATAAAGAGATGAAACTTGGCATCAAAATAGCTCGTTTGTAGGGCTTTAGCCATGCCATGTTTCAAGCAGATCTGCTCATCCATTGATTTTTAAGGAATTTTTTAAATGATGAGGTTTTAAAATTATTTTAAAAAACAACACAAAAAACACTGGAGCCATACCCTTCATACTCAGGTTGTCAAACCTCCTCTTTGGGATCTTGCACCTTGAGCGCTTTCAGCCATTGGCATCAAGGGGATCTCAGGTTTTTAGCTAAGAAGTGCTGGGTAAACGTGGCACCTTTCCTGTTGCAGATTTGGTGGGCACCTGGAGCTCAGCAGAGGCGAGACGTCCACAGATCAAAATGTGGGAAAGAACAGGTCAGTCAAAGCAGCCTATAGGGCAAAACGGAACAAGCTTGAGGCCTTTTTCACAGTTTCGGCATCATTAGGCTGACCATATGAAAAGGAGGACAGGGCTCATGTAACTTTAACAGTTGCAGAAAAGAGGGAATTTCAGCCAGCATCATTTGTATGCAGTTAGCAGCTGGTGAAATCCCCTCTTCATCACAGCAATTAAAGTTGCATGCACTATACTAGAGTGACCAGATACAAAAGAGAGCAGGGCCCCTGCAGCTTTAACTGTTGTAATGAAGAGGGGATTTCACCAGGAACTAATTGTATACAAATGATACCGGTTGAAATTCCCTTTTCTCTACAGCTGTTAGAGTTACATGAGCCCTGTCCTACTTTTCATATGGTCATCCTAGGCATCATGGGTGATGAAGGGTCATCCTTAGAGGAAAACTCTCATGACTTGCAGCAGGGTTTTGTTGGCTCTGGTAATGTGACAGCGATGAAACAAATCTTACAATAAAAATGCCACAACTTAAATGAGGCACTTCCTAATGATCAATTTGATAAATAAGTTTTATATTCATTGTCAGAATATTCTACAAAGATACTATGAATATTAGTTTGTTCACTGCTCATGCACGTAAATTGTGGCAAATGACACACTACAATTCTCCAAGTCTTCCTCTGAATCATGATTCCTTCAAATACCACTGCCACCAAACACATTTGTAAGCCTTGAAATGGAGAAATTCACAACATGCACAAACTCTTGATTCAACAACAGTGGTGCAAGAATATCCATTTGAGTTGCACGGAAGAATGTTTCACCATCATAAGCCTGCATTGTGTTTGCTGGATTTTGTATCATGTCAGATGAAATTCACTGTGAATTTAAGTATTGTTGAAGTAGGAACACCATTCACCTACAACCATTAGGGATAAACTGGGGAGGGGATTTGGATACTTACACAAGGCTCAACCCCAATGTCCCAGCACACCCAGCAGCTGCTAGAGAAAGTGTTTGCAAGCACATTCAGCTGAATGTATTTACAAAGCTTCCCACTTTCCGGAACCCTGTCTTATTGGGGTAATTGATATCATGGATAGGGTTGTCAAATATTTTGATAGAAACGAAGGGAGGTGAGGTAGATGTTGGCAATAAACCTGAATTATTATTATTATTATTATTATTATTGTATTTTTTTCTTGCTTGTGGTGGTTTTTCTAGATGGACAAAATGATGATCAAACGGCAAGATTAAAAAATGCTATCTAGGGTAAATTTAATCCTAGACGTCTTAAAAATGATTTCTAGTCATAAAAAGTCTGTTTAAATCACATATATATGATTAGACTTTTGGGCCAGATATCCCAGATATGGGATGCTTAAAGACATCTGTGCATGCATATATGTCAGACCAACTTTACATTTTTGTTGTGAGGAACACAACTACCATCACTCATGTCTGAAAGTATAGCACTCCATCCATTTCCCCTTACTTACTTCAAATATTGCCCCACAGGGTAACTATCTTACTCTTCAGTTTCTCATACATACTATAATTTGAGATTTTCTTAGGGGACTGAATATTCACAAAATATTTGAAGTTTACCAAATTTTCCAATTTTACCAGACAGATTTTGGAATTAGAACCGTTGAAGCACAATTTGAAATTACATTTTAGATGTGACCATTTTAACTCTGGATTTGAATACTGGGCAATGCAATTATGAGCTCTGATAAATACAATATTTACCGGCATAGTCCTGTATGAGAGGGTTGTGCCTATTAAATTTCAGGCACAAAACTATACCCCATCCCCCTCTCCCCAACATGGTGTTTTCCTTAAATGCAAGGATTGTGGAAAGATGTATTCGTTTTGGAGACCCATTGCCTGGGTGCCTGTATCCCTCTGAATTCCATATCCTCAAGAGTATTCACAGTTTCGAATTTGATCTGCCCATTGCCCAACCAAAAAGCCACTCCTGAAGGCTGACGGATCTTCTGTAATGGTTTGGATGCAGTGGGAGGGGAAATCAGTAGAATCAGTATCTGGGCAGAGATACCCAGAGATACTAAAAATTGCTTATTATTTATTTATTTACAATATGTGTGTATCAGTCCACATCTAAAAGAGACAGGACAAAAGGATAAAAACACCACGTTAAAATAGTTACTATTTTAAAAAAGAAACAGACGTCTGATAAAACTGCAGCTGGTCACTCAAAGAAGGCTTCCTGAAATAACAATGCTTTCAGGAGGCACTCAAAGCAACACAATGGTGGTGCCTACCTGACCTCCAAAGGCAGGGAATTCCAAAGGAAGGAGGCCACCATACTGAAGGCTCTTCTCCTGGTGGACTCCAATCAGTCCATAGGTCCAAGTGGAACCACCAGGAGCATTGCCCTCAGATGACTTCAGTGACTGGGAAGGTTGGTGAGGGAGAAGGCGCTTTCTCAAATATCCTGGTCCCAAGTTATTTAGGGCTTCATACACTAGCACTAGAACCTTAAACCTGGCACAGCAGTGAATAGGCAGCCAGTGCAGTTCCCTCAGCAAAAGATTTGCATGCTGAAAAGGGGCAGCTCCCAACAACAGCCAAGCTGTTGCCTTCTGCACTAGCTCCAGCTTCTGCAACAGCTTTAAGGGCAGCCCCACATAGAGTAGATTGCAGTAATCCAGTCTTGAGGTTACTAATACCTGTACCACCTTTGCCTGTCGAGGAGAGGCTGGAGCTGGTAAAAGTCACTCCGATCCATGGCAATCACAATGATGGACCTAAGAGTACTCCCAGACTACAAATTAGGGATATGTATCATCTTGTTAAAATGTACGATAACAATACGATATGCTCTTTATTGTGCATGCATTTAATGATAATGATTCAATAGAAAAACCTCCGATAAACATCCAATCCGATAATTTTCAGCCCGATTATATCGGATTATCAGACTGCCATATAAATAAACCTGTAATTTCTGTATTTTAAAGTTAGAGGCATGAAACTTGGTCACAGTGCTTATGGGATATGCCTAAGTATGTGCATGAAATTTGAGATCGATCCCTCCAACCCTCGATTTTATATGTATTTATTAAAGATCGTTTAAGTTCTGACAGGTTAGAGTGACAGCTCGCCACGTGCGTTCATTCAGACCTGTCAAAAAGTTGCAGGATCTTTAAAAAAATTCATATAAAATCGAGGGTTGGAGGGATCGATCTCAAATTTCATACACATGTCTAGCACATGTTGCTACATATATGTGCCAAATTTCAGATCAATCCCTCCACCCCTGTATTTTATATGAATTTTTGAAAGATTGTGCAACGTTTGACCTGTCAGATCTTAAACGTTCTTTAATAAATTCATATAAAATCGAGGGTTGTAGGGATTGATCTCAAATTTCATACACATACTTAGGCATGCCCCATACACATTGTGACCAAGTTCCAAGCCTGTAACTTTGAAAATACAGAAGTTATAGGCATTTTTTTCAAAAACAAAATCAGCTCTATAAGGCACAATGGGGCTGCAAATTAAATATCGGATTTCCGATAATTATCGTGAAGACGATACGATTAACCTACGATATTATCGGAGATGATAATTTTTTTGGACCGAAATTCCGATAACGATAAAATATGATATTTTCGGGCGTGCACATCCCTACTACAAATCTGATCACTGAATCATAGAATAGCAGAGTTGGAAGGGGCCTATAAGGCCATCGAGTCCAACCCCCTGCTCAATGCAGGAATCTACCTGAAAGCATCCCTGACAGATGGTTGTCCAGCTGCCTCTTGAATGCCTCTAATGTGGGAGAGCCCACCACCTCCCTAGATCATGGGTTCCATTGTCGTATAGCTCTAACAGTCAGGAAGTTTTTCCTGATGTCCAACCAGAATCTGGCTTCCTGTAACTTGAGCCTATTATTCCGTGTCCTGCATTCTGGGTTGATTGAGAAGAGATCCTGGCCCTCCTCTGTGTGACAACCTTTCAAGTACTTCAAGTATCTTTCAAGGGGAGTGCAGCCCCATCCAAAACAGGCAAGAAGCCTATTTCAAGGACTAGGAAATCACTCACCACAGGGCTTCTGTCTTGCCAGGATTCAGTTTCAGTTTATTGGCTCTCATCCAGTGAATATTGAGTCTAGGCACTTATCCAAGATTCACATGAATCAGTTGTCACAGGGAGATAGAGCTGTGTGTCATCAGCATACTAATGACATTTGGCTCCAAATCTCTTAATGACCCCTCTCAGTGGCTTCATATAGATGTTAAATAACATTGGAGACAAGATGGTACCTTGCGGAACCCCATGGTTCAACTGCCAATGTTAACTCTCTAAAATCAACCTCATAGGTAGGACTGGAACCACTGTGACACAGTGCCTCCAACACCCATCTCATGGAGTTGATCTAGGAAGATACCATGGTCAATGTATCAAATGTTGATGAGAGGTTGAGCAGAATTAACAGGGTTGCACTCCCCTTGTCCCTCTCTCAATAAAGGTCAAGCTAGGCTGATTCAGTCCTGTAACCAGATCAAAACCCAGACTGGAATGGGTCTAGATAATCAGTAGCCTTCAAGAGTGCCTGCAGATGCTCCACCACAACCCTCTCAAGAAATGGGGTATTTGTGTCTGGGTGCTAATTGTCTAGTACTATTGGTTCCAGAATGGGTTTCTTCAGGAATGATCACACTACTCCCTCCTTAAGGACAGTTGGGACCACCCCTTCCCAAAGGGAAGCATTTATCACTCCCTTGACTCATCCAGTCATACCCCCTCAGTTAGCCTATCTGAACTAGGAGGGGCAGGGATCAAGTCAGCATGTGACTGGTGACATTGCTGCAAGCACCTTTTCCACATAATCAGGCTGTAGCAACTGGAACTGATCCCACAAAATCAGGCAGATGGTGGCATCAGACACCTCAACTGGAACTGGGCTAACAACAGCATCAAGTTCGCTGCAAAGACAAGCAATTCTGTCCTCAAAGTGTGATGTAAACAGGTCACAGTGGTTTCTGGACAGGGCCAAGCCCCATTTGCTGGGGAAGGTGTTAACAATCCCCAGATCATTCACAAGATCTCTGCTGGATGGCTACTCGAGGACACAATGTAGACAGCAAACTAAGCCTTCTTTGCTGCCCACACTGCCATGCAAAAGGCACAGTTATGTGCTCTAGAACATGGTCAGACATCTTCACTTTGAGCCTTGCACCATATATAATCTTATGCATAATCAATTCATTCAACATATAATTCATTCTCAATTCATTCAACATATATGGGGATTATTTGTGGATTATGTATTAAAAAAGGGGAAGGGGTGTGCACCGTCATACGAATCTATGCAATTTTGGAAGAATGTTTAAAAAATATATAGATATATATAAAAAAATGTTATATAGAAATGTAGTAGCTGGTCCCAGGGGGGTGGGGTGCACTAGTTAGGAGAATTATGTTAGATTTATAATGTTAGTCATATGATTTATAAGTGATGTGTTTATGTTTTTTTCTTATGTTATTGTATAAAAATCAATAAAATTAAATTAAAAAAACATATAATTCTCTTATTTCAATGTATCTTCTGATAATTGTTACTATAGAAATCAATTCATAGATTTTTTAAAAAATTGTAGAACCCTTCTATTTATCTTCCTCTTAATCTACAATTTAATACGGTTCAATAAAAAAGATCAATGTCCACTTTGTCTCTATTGAGCAATTTATTCCAAATTAGAAAGTCTTGATCAGAGAGTGTACCATCTACCCAGACATTTGCCTTAGAAGAGAAGCTCCACACCATTTTTAGGTGTTCAAAGTGCACACCTAAATATGTGTAATATGAGTAGCTAACATATGTGATTGGCTGTGATTGGCTGATGGCTAAATTAGATGTGATATCAAGAGTTTTTTAAAGGGCAAATGTGCCAATAAAGGGAGATGGATTTAGATCAGGGTTACAGCACTGAGGAAGTAAAGTTAGTTGTACCCTGAAGTTTCCTATAGAGTGTAGACTTGGTGGCATGTTTGCCATGCTATATGAAATGGCCCCTGTTATGCAGTAACCTGCCCATTCAAAAAAGAAAAGCAACAATCCAATATTCTTCCTTAGCTGATTGATCAAATGGGGGGCTCTTTCCCACATTATCTGCTAAGTGTACACCTAATATATTTTAAGAATACGCCTAGAAACATAAAGAATAAAAATGAGAAATATGTTTGCAAACATCTTATATCATACAGTTACAGAATTGTTGGGACTGGCTGACTTAGTGACCCTGGTGGGGTACTCCATAATTTTAAGATATTAGTTTCTCCATGTGTCATTGTTTTCGTCTCTTTTGATGGTCCCTTTCTGTGTATCTCCCAGTGACAGCAGAGTAAATCATGGGAATTTCCCAGAGGAAATGCTGGTCCTGATGTGATCAGACACACTTCTGTGGCCTGCAGTTGATGTTTCATTTTGAACCCCAAACATTCCTCCCTTCATGTGACTAAAAGTATTTCTGTTCAGTGATTAAGGCTGGTATTGGGTGACCTTTACTCTTCTTTCCCTTGCTTTCCTCTTAAGAGTTAAATGAGAGCCTTCCGTTCCTCTACAGGGTACTTAGAACTAAGGCAGGATGGCGCTAGCAGCAGGTTGGTTTCATTACATTGATCGGATACATGTGCTGTTTTTTATCTCTAGCATTTTCTCAGTAATTCAGCACTTTAAAGTCTCAGCTGTCTACCGATCTGCAGACAATTGTTTGGTGTAATACTATCCGGAAAAGGCTGATAAAATGCAGATGTGGCTAGGGCTCTGAAATTTGTGGTTTGCTAAGTGGCTTCCCCCACTCCCTGATACTTGCCCATGGCAACTCAGCTTCCCTGCTAGGAATGAAGGTAGATTTTTTTATTAAAATGTTGTAAGAGGAAGTAATTGCTCAAAATTATCTACAATTAAAGAAGTTAGCTGAAATATAAAGCAGGAGAGTTATTTTGCCCTATATTTATTTATCACATCCACCTCCAGCCTTGTGCAACTGGGTATGCCAATCTTGTGTGTAATGATATTTCATTTCCAAGAAGTTTGATTGGTAGAGTATATGACTCCATGGTGATTCTGCTCAAAGGTCTCTTTAGCAAGGTCTTGTGCTACCTAATTAAGATACTTTTAAAGCTCCACAAGTTTGTGGAGCTCTGAATGTGCAACCACCTGCAGTATAACAAATTTGCAAATGACACAAAATTTGATGGGATAGCTAATACATTTGAAGACAAAAACAAAATCCAAAATGCTCTTGATAATTTAGAAAACTTGCAGAAAATAACGGAATGAAATTCAACAGAGACAAGTGCAAAGTCCTTCATTTAAGAAAAGAGAAATCAAATTCAGTTTCCTGGCTCCGAGCTCAGAGATAAGGCTCCAAGCTTGGAGCCAGGAATCTGCCCTCCCCACCTCCTTCATCCCCTCACAGCCAGTGTGGAGACAAGTGCACTGGTTGCTGCTATGAGCTTGGAAAAGGGAGCTCTCCTGGGAGCAGGGAGGAAAGGGAACTGGGGTATGCATATTTTGTTTGTGCAAACTATTCTGCATCTAGTTGCACAACTGTTTGCATAACCAGTTGCACTAGCATAATGGGCAATGACTTGCGCAAAGGAAAGATTCAGTGGAGCTTTGCTACCACTATTTGAGTTTGCGGAATGGCGCTGTTGAATACTGTCCAAAACACAGGCTTAAGTTACAGCAAGGCAGATTTTGGTTGAACATCAGGAAAAACTTCTTAATGGTCAAAACTGTCAGACAATGGAACCAACTGTCTAGGGACGTAGTGAGCTCTCCATCACTGAAGTATTTAAGACTAGCCATCTGTCAGGGATGCATTAAACTAGATCCTTGCACTGAGCAGGGGATTGGACTCTATGATTCTGTGGTTTGGTTATGTTTGAAAGTGACCGAGAACAATAAAATCTAGAATTTAATGGTTAGCACATGCTAAAACAGATTGTATTTGGAGCGCTATCAGCTGATAGTGATTAAAGCCAGAGTACTATTTCCTCTAATCAACATATGTCTCCCACTTCATTGTGGTCCATGTGCAACTTTACTTGATCATTTGCAGTCATGTCAGTACAATCAAGCCAAACAGCTACTGCTGTTTTTAAGCTTTGCTTAATGCCAACATTAAATTAATGAGGTGCCATATAGAACAGAAGTTTCATAGTCTGTGGGCCACTTTATGCATTGCATTTGTAGGTATACACCTAAGATGTTTAAAGTGTGCTTGTAATAGATTAATCATGTAGGTACAATTAGCATGGAGCTGTGATTGGTGACTGCTATCAGTAGTCTGCTATCAGACCTGCTATCAGACCTGCAAATGTTTTGGCTACAGCTCTTATCATCCCTCACCATTGCTATGCTGGCTAAGGTTCATAACAGTTGCAGGTCAAAAATATGGAAGGCTACAAGCTGCCCACCTCTGGGGACTGTCTAAATGCACAGAAATCCCTGGGATGGGTGCGCAATGCTGCTGTGTTGATTATATGACACAGCAGCAATCACACACCCACTCCTCGGCTTTACGGTGAAGCTGCGCAGAAAAATGATGGGGACTTAACCCAACATTTTTTTCTGGAGCCAGGTGAGTATGGTAGGCTGACCAGATAAAATCCAGGTCAGGGCTCATGTAACTTTAACAGTTGTAGAGAAAAGGGCATTTCAGCCAGTGTCATTTGTATGCAATTAGTTCCTGGTGCAATTCCCTCTTCATCATAACACTTAAAGTTGCAGACACTATACTAGTGTGACCATATACAAAAGAAGGCAGGGCCCCTGCAACTTTGACTGTTGTGATGAAGAGGGAATTTCACCAGGAACTAATTGCATACAAATAACACTGGCTGAAATTCCCTTTGCTCTACAACTGTTAAAGTTACATGAGCCCTGACCTGGATTTTATCTGGTCACCCTAGGGTATGGTGCATCCACCGTTTAGCCTCGCTATGGAGTTGCAGAGGAGGCATGGCTGGGCAGATGGCAATGCCTCATTGGTTGCCGTCTGCCAGGGCAGAGGGCAGGCCCAGCAAGCCTAATGGTCGCCAGACAGCCCACACGGCCTCTTTTCATATAGATTAGTTGCTGCCACCTCATACTGGCGATACTGCGGGATTTGCCGTCAGAGCAGCGCCAACTTGGCACCATGAAAACAGTCCCCAGGTCTAGGCTTTTACTGCAATGTTTTGTATTTGCATTTGCCTTGACGATTTCTGAAAAACTTCACTGGGGCCTCCTCCACACGAGACGTTTAATGAGCCTTGAAGTCTCATTATAAATTTTACCTCCACACCAGCGGAGCGCAAAACGGGTGTACAGGCGCGTTATCTCCCCGATAATGCGCATTTTCGAATGCGCGTTAAATAGCGACTTTTATTTTTCTCCGGCCGTTAAAGCGCATTTTCGCCGTGTGAACAAGCGATTATGCGCATTAACGTCTTCTAAAGCGCTTTTTGGACATCAATTAATGCGCTTCGCCGCCTCTCACCGCCTCCCGTGCAGAGGGATTAGGCGTAAATGCGCCTCCGCGATAATGCGCATAATCCCCGAACCGGGCGCAAAAGCGCATCCTTGTGGAGGGGGCCTAGGTTCAAACCACAGCAGCTAGACTGCTGATGGGCAGAGGTTATATGGAATACATCCTGCCAGCTTTGAAACAGCTTGACTGGCTCACTGTGCATTTCTGGAATTGATTCAAAGTATTGGTGCTAACTTATAAAGCCCTTTAGATTCCCCCCACTGCCTACTGAAGTCGAGGCAGAAGAACTGGTAACTGCAGGACCCCTTAGACAAACGACAACCCCAGGAGTCCATTGCATCCAGCGTTACTCTGGGTGATGATGATACAGAAGGGCAGGGAAGGCAGAGGCATTTTGTCACCGCTTCCGCCCCTGCTCCTACTAAGAAGGGAAAGGAGAAGGACGGGGAAAGAGTGTGCTTAGCCTCTGAGGCCTTTGGAGTGGCAAAGAGTGGTGGAAGTGCAGGCAGCATGAGACCTTCCTCCCCCAAACACTGAGATGCGGAGTGCTTAGGAGAAGACCTTTGGGGATTGGAAGCTCATGTCCTTTGTATTGGGACTTGGGTCTTCCCAGTCCCCTGGTCTGAATCCAAGACTGGACTCTCACACTCATGTGCTGTTTCCTTCTCTTCTCTTGTTCTCCCTTGTGCACCCATGATATAACTGGTGTAATTTCCAGCATTATGTCAAGAAATAGCCCACAAGGAGAACAAGTGGTTGAGAGGCTTGAAATTTACATTATGTGCCAGATTGAAAGAATTTTTTTACAAACTGATGTATAGATGGTACATATCTCCATCAAAATTGGTGAAAATGTATAAAGGGACATCGGGAAAGTGCTGGAAATGTGAAGAACAAGAAGGAACCTTCTATCATCTATGGTGGACATGTAAAAAAGCGAAATCTTTTTGGATACAAATGCATAAGGTAATGCAGAATGTATTGAAGATCAAAATACAACTGTGCCCAGAGTACTTTTTGCTGGGGTTAATAGCTGAACAGTTGAGTCAAAGTTATGGAACTTTGTTTTTATACATGATAACGGCAGCAAGATTAATATATGCTCAGAACTGGAAGAGTAAGAAAGTACCAACAGAGGAGGGATGGCTATTGAAGATGACAGAGTTGGCGGAAATGGCAAAATTCACTGCGATAATAAAAGACAAAACAACAACAAGGTTTATAGAGGAATGGAAACCTCTGATAGATTTTTTTAAAGAGAGAGAAGGGAAGGATATATTTGCCTGAGGATTCAGCGATTACATTAGAAGAAAAACAGTTGATAAGACAGGGAAGTCAGGGAATTCACTCACTATTGTGTTTATTTTTTAAAAAAATTGTAAAGCATAAAAGATATTTTTGCATGTTGGAGAAATTTGGAGGTCCATCTTAATATTATATTATTTGTGTTTTATCTTTGTTTGAAAACAATACAAATCTTAAATAAATAATAATAAAAAAGAAATAGCCCCCAGGTTGAGGCTATGCATTTGAAGAGGCTGGATTCTGCAGGTGGGGGCAGACTCAATTCTCATGAGCTCCCATTATGTTTTCTGAGATGAAGGGTAAAGCTTGCAATTTGCAAGACTGTTGTAGGAGAGACAAAACCTGCTACAGCCAAACTGCTGAGACCATCTGGAGGTTGGCATCCCAGCCATGTTTGTTCCTCTCTATGCTTTAGATGTTCCTGTCTATGCTCTATAAGTGAATGGCTACCATTCACTCCTATGGGCAAAAGTAAGGTTCTGCCAAGAGACCCAGTGCAGCTTCCTCACAGAACTTGCTAAAATTCAGGGGGCCCACTTTCCTCCTTCACCGGCTACCTGTCATACCAATGTGCATTTAACTAGTTCCTAAGTAACTGTTACTGGAATTGTTTCTGTGAAATAGACATGAACAAACAGTGGCTGAACTGTTCACCATATTGGTGACATACTGAGTTCCCCTCTACAAGGATTCGCTTTTGCGCCCGGTTAGGCGATTATAGGGTGACCAGATAAAATCCAGGTCAGGGCTCATGTAACTTTAACAGTTGTAGAGAAAAGGGAATTTCAGCCATTGTCATTTGTATGCAATTAGTACCTGGTGAAATCTCATCTTCATCACAACAATTAAAGTTGCAGGGGCCCTGCCTTCTTTTGTATATGGTCACTCTAATATAGTGCATGCACCTTTAACTGTTGTGATGAAGAGGGAATTTCACCAGGGACTAATTGCATACAAATGACACTGGCTGAAATTCCCTTTTTTCTACAACTGTTAAAGTTACATGAGCCCTGACCTGGATTTTATCCGGTCAGCCTAGCGATTATGTGCATAATTGCTGAAGCGCATTTACACCTAATACCTCTGCACGAGAGGCGGCGAGAGGCGGCGAAGCGCATTAACAGATGACCAAAATGCGCTTTACAAGTAGTTAATGCACATAAGCGCTTGTTCACATAGGCAAAATGCGCTTTAACGGCCGGAGCAAAATAAAACTCGCTATTTAACGCGCGTTCGATAATGCGCATAATCGGAGAGATAACGCGCCTCTACGCCCGATTTGCGCTCCATTCTTGTAGAGGTAAATTTTTTAAAGCACCTTCAAAGAGCTTTAAACCTCTCTTGTAGAGGCAGCCTGAGCCTATTCTCATGCCCCATCCATATAAAACCCCAAGCCACAGTCCACAGTCTTTGATGGTGCTGCTAGCTTCTTGCCACGTTGTGTGGGAGGGAGGTGCATATTTTTCGCTGCAGTAAAGCAGATATCCTTTTCCGACTTTCAAAGAAACTGAAAGGTTAAATTTTCTTTTATCAGTAAAGGTTGGCCCACTTCGTTTTATTGAGTCAGTCAGTCATACATGCATTCATTCACTGAGTCTTGTTTCTGCCCTAGGGATCTTCTGTCTACAGCAATCATTCAATAACCATTAAATAAATAACATATTGAAGACAATTCCTAATAGTAAACACTAAAAACAACAGACTACACAATTATTTAAAGAGGAGGTTGTGTTTTTTAAAAAGTTCAGTGGGGGGGTTGGGTCAATTTTTTTTTAAAAAAAAATGCTTTGACTTGTTTCCTAAAAATGAACAAAGAACTGAACTTATAAACTTTATGGAAGAGCACAAAAGTATCACAGATCAGAAACATTAGTTGAATACTGACTATGCTTAAAAGGATTCACTCTTTAGTCCATTCTCATCAAGTAGCTTAGAAAGTGCCTTTCCCCTTCTGAACTTCCCCTTCCCATGTACTGAGATCACATGGTAATCCCTTGCTCCCAGCACTATTGATTTCTGAGTCTTATATAGGTCTCCTTAAAAATAAAACCCATTGGGTTTAATGGGGCTTACTCCCAGGTAAGTGGAATCTTTGGGGGCATGTGAACACATTCGGAATTTGGGAGGGCGTCATGAGCACTCTAACAAAACAGCTGCCAACGGGGTATTTACCCATTCACTCATACACACACCTCCAGGTAAAACACACACATCATCCCAGCCCCAAACATCCAGACAACACATACACATATACACAAACCCAGGTGAATCTACACCAAAACTAAACATGCTACACCAAAACAGACAAGCTAACGCACATATATATCACACACATACATCTAAAAGGCAAAATGTACACAAAGGCTGTGTTCAGGCAACATGATAGTCAACAGTGGGGTAATAATCAACTCAGAAGTTGTTTATCTAGGGGGTACTCCCCACACAACATGATAATAATCAACTATGGTGTAGATTAGGATCAGCGTTGAGTTCACTGTTAGTCCATGCTGAGTTCACTCACTCATCACCTGCCCTCTCTTCCCCCTTCAATCCTCCCGCTAGTATCCCATCAGCCATTGCCGCTGAAAAACTATCCTGGGCTAAAGCAGCAGCTGCCGCTTTGACCACTCTTGCCTTATGACTTACTGGTTGATGAAATAACCAACGGTGGCTGCCAAAATAACAAACGGTGCCCCCCAAACAACACGATAACCAATGGTGGTTCAAACAGCCAACTCTGCACAGTGTTGGTTATTTGTGTGGATTATTTCGACCAAATAACCAACTGTTGATTAAAAAACTCCGGCCACACAACCCAATTACTTAAATAACCAACCGTCAACTATTTAAGCCATCATTGGTTATCATGCTGTCTGAACCAAATCATGAGAGCACAGGCAAAACACCTCCCATCACTCCCAGGCTTATATTTTTCTTTTTCTGGATGCGCTGAGCTGCAGCCACTCACCATTTTTATGTTCTAAGAATGTGCACAGAAATAAAGATAATGCAAGAGCTGCTTTGAAGCATGCCTGCCTCACTGTAAACCATTAAAAAATTTTTTTAAAAAACTCCAAAAAATGAGAACACAATCAAGAGAGGCTGGGAACCTGGCAGGCAGCAAGGGAGGTGTCTGCAGACACATGGGCACTGTGATGGGACCCCAGGATTATATGGTTGCAACCTAAAGCTGTGAACACATGCTCAATTACCTGGAAATAAATCCCAGTAAACCCTGTTCTTGTTCTTGTTGATATTTATTATTTATTCAATTTATATCCCGCCTATATACAGGATACCCTAGGTGGCATTGGACACATCGGAAGTAACTTTTGAGTAAACATCCACAGGATCAGGCTGATTACTACTCAGAGTACAAATCTAGGTGTTTCCAGTGCTGGCTGCAGAATTGTGAGTTGAAGACAGTTATTTTGTGGGGCTTTTTATGCAAATTAAATTTTATTGCTAGCTGGACCAAATTTCAATCCATTGTTAGGGTTTTAGATTTTTAATAGGGATGTGCACTGGATCGGACCCGATCCACGATCCGAGTCCGGTCCAGTGGGAAATCGGATAAATTATCCGATTTCCGATCCCGCAGCTGGATCGGCCGATCCAATCCGAACCGGTCCGAAAAGGCTCCGAACCGGTTTGGCGGATCGGCGGATCGGCGGGCGCCCACTGGCGCCCACCGCTGCTTCCATTGGCGGGCGCCAGCGGGCACCCGCCGATGAAAGTGGATAGCGGGGGGGGAGGAGGGGGGCGCTTACCTTCTCGGCCCGTCCGCTCCCGTCCGGCACTAGCAGCTACTACCAGCGGGCTCCGCGGCCTGTTCTAGGGTGGCGCGCCGGGTGATGTCATCACCCGGCGCGCTACTCTAGAGCAGGCCGTGGAGCCTGCTGGTAGTAGTAGGCGCCGGTGCCGGACGGGAGCCGCCGGGCCGGGAAGGTAAGGAGGGGGTGCGTGGAGGGGAGGAGGGGGCGCGCGGAGGGGGGAGGGGGGCCTTTACCTTCCCGGCCCGGCGGCTCCCGTCCGGCGCCGGCGCCTACTACTCCCAGCAGGCTCCGCGGCCTGTTCTAGGGTGGCGCGCCGGGTGATGTCATCACCCGGCGCGCTACTCTAGAGCAGGCCGCGGAGCCTGCTGGTAGTAGTAGGCGCCGGCGTCGGACGGGAGCCACCGGGCCAGGAAGGTAAGGAGGGGGTGCGTGGAGGGGAGGAGGGGGCGCGCGGAGGGGGGAGGGGGGCCCTTACCTTCCCGGCCCGGCGGCTCCCGTCCGGCGCCGGCGCCTACTACTACCAGCAGGCTCCGCGGCCTGCTCCAGGGTGGCGCGCCGGGTGATGTCATCACCCGGCGCGCTACTCGAGAGTAGGCCGCAGAGCCCGCTGGTAGTAGCCGCCGGCGCAGGACAGGAGCAGACGGGCCGAGAAGGTAAGCAGTGGCGGGGAAGGGGGCTTACCCCCCCCCCGGAGCCGTCCACTTCTATCCGCTGGCGCCCGCGGGTGCCAGCGGATGGAAGCGGGCAGCCCCAGGGGGGGTAGGGAGCGCGGGGGAGGGGGCTTACCTGCCGGGGCCGGCCACAGCGGACGGCCCCGGGGGGGAGGGAGTTAGGCCCCCCCTCACCGACCCGCCGCCATTTTTTCCTCATAGACTTGCATTGCAATGCAAGTCTATGGGGAAAAAAATGGCGGCCGATCCAAAAATTTACGATTTTTGGGTCGGGATCGGACTCGATCCGGTCTGGGGGGCCTCCGATTTTGTCCGAACCGGTCCGGGACAAAATTGGAGGTCCCGATCCGGGTCCCGATCCGATCCGGGGGGTCCGTGCACACCCCTAATTTTTAATATCATGTTGTTGTTTTTATCTTATGAATTTGGTGACATCTAGACTGTGATCTATATTTCATTTTCTGTTCAGTTGGCAATCTTGTGGAGGGGAGAGATGGATGATCAGGGGACAGGGAAAAATAGAGTAGATCTGATCTCTGTGTTGGGATAGATAAAGGATGTTTCGCTACCCTGCTATTTTAAAAAGTGAGGAACTTTGCAAATAGAAAACTATGGATATATATGGGTCCCAAGGGACAACTAGCTCCTTGGAATCTATTGTGCAGGCAGGCACAGCCTCCCCATTCCAAAATAAATGGTGTTTGGTAGCCAAGGATGTGGTCAGGCACTAACATGGCAGCTTGCCAGAAGCAGAGAAAAGCCCCTGGGCAGCCTGTGTTTGCAGCCCTCCTGGGGATGTATGCCTGATGGAGGGGGGCCCCTCCCATCCAAATCAATGAGATTTTTTCCCCCAATGAAGGGTCACTTTGCAGTTCCTGATTTCTGAAGGAAGGAGGCGTTCCTGTTTATTCCTGCAACATTTAGTGGTTACATGCCTGGCTGGCAGCAATTTCCCACAATGTGTAAATTAGTCAATGCTCAAAGTCAGTAAACCTTTGCTTTGAAGTGGCCATTAATGAAGTGCACCATTAGAGCCAAATGATTGCTTACATTGGTGTGTTAGAGAGCCTCCGCACCCCCCACCCCCAACTTGGCTTTTTATGTTTTCCTGCCTTGGTGTTTCTTGTCTTTTAGTTATCTGAATTGCCCAGACTGCAAAAACTCCTGAAAGAGCTGGATGTGGAGGGGAGGGAGGGGGAATTAATGAAAAAAGTTACTACTGGCCTGACTGATGTTGGCACTTCAAAGCTGGGGCAGACTAAATTGCTGTAGACTGCTTAATTCAGAAGTGCTCCCTTGTGGATGACAGTGCTTGGTGACAAAGTTCAATTGGCAACAGGAGACAGGCAAGATCAAAGGGTCCCTATTGTAATCGTTTTGTTCCATGAAGAATTGCTTATTGTCAGTAGTTTTTCAAGCCTTTGCTAACTCCAGCTTTGTATCAGGATTCTCTGGTTCAGAACCAGCTTAAATAAACAGCTAACTACATCCCTCTGATAATACATTTCAGCTCTAAATATTGCATGTTGAGTCTGCTGCAAAATTCACCTTTGAAATCAGCAGAAAAGGAAGCCCCTTGGCTTTTTTTGTGTGGAGAATAGAAGGATGGGAAAGGATGGGGGTATGAAAATTCAATATGCAAAGCACTGTACAATATCGATGCGGTATTCCTGGGATTTAGGATTTGTTCCAGGAGAAGCCATATATTATCTTATATTGGAATACGAATGTTTCTTTTTGATCATGTCTCTGCTTGCATGTCCAATTCAACTCAGTTCTATTTCTTGGGCTCTCTCTCTCTTTGCTTCTCAACCTCAGATTTAAACGTTTCCCAAGAAATTAGATCTTACTTTCATTAGTCTATCCATGAAAAATAGTTCATATGATGCCACTAATCTTTTTAATGTTCCATTCATCTTTTTAAAAATAAAATGTATCTTCCAAATTAACAATAGAGCCACAATTGTTGTCGAAGGGCTGTGGACTGTTAGTAAGCTTAATATGGATATGGATTAATATTGTTGTTCTTTTGATTTCAGCAGCAACTAAGATGACCCAAGAGGCAACTGGCAAATATGAGTTTGGCAAATAGCAACTGACTCCTAAGCACAGCATTGCCCAAATGGCTGGCCCTGAAGTAATGACAAAGGCATGTTTGGTGAGCAACAGAACTGCTGATTCATAATGTTAACAAGAACTCTTTCACACACTCTCTTGACAACAATGTTTTTAAAGGAAATATCACTTTGTGTTGTATGCCAAATTACTGCAGAGTCACAAGGGCAGGAGACAACAATGGGAGAATGCATCACAGTGAAACTAGAGACCCCAGGCTGCTGCTTGGGGATATACTTTGTTTAAGATAACAGAAAAGAAAAGCAGACTTGCTAAAATTATCATGTAAGGTATCATTTATATAGTTCTTTAAAAAAAAAACTAAAACAAAACCCCAAAGATTCCAATACCTAGTTAGAAAGTGAGATACACAATCTACCAGGAAGATCTCCTGCATGAGCCCCATTGAAATAGTGTCCTATATGTTTCACCCCAGCAGCCTCATGGTTGTAAATTATGATGGAAGACATCATTAGCCTCTGACTTGTATGGTCCCCCCTTAATCACACTAAAGTCCACATAAGCCCCAGCAGAGCAATTACAAATAATTAAATCAATTATAGGCTGCCTAACATTTCGGTATTGTGGTTAAAGTGGTGTCAAGTTTCATAATATTTTATCTGTAAATGCAAATGTGTGGCTTTGGGTATACGTAGACAAAAGCTTATATAAATACCAAAGTATGTTGCTTAGCAATGGCTTTACAACAAATTTCATGAAGGTTACAAAGCCCACCCTCCCAAGGAAAACAATAAGTAATGAAATTCCAATTAGAATGTGCAAGTTTGGAAGCTTAGAAATGAGTTAATTAAAAAAGGATAAAATGCAGGTTCTGCAAAAAAAGAAAAGAAAAAGAAGCTAAATATAATTAATATTTTGCATTCTTCTAAATTCAATGTTTGGTCTAACATTCTTTTCTCCTTTTTAAAAAAAAACACAGCAGAAAAGCTGTGTCGTTTAGCACGCCACTCAAAACAGCTCAATTTAAATTGTCTCAAAAAGTCTGAGTCCCTGGCTTTGTTCCACTCTAAGTTACCAGAGTTCTCTTCTCATGTTCAGTGAATGCATGCTTCTGTGGATTTAGAACTGTGGCCACTGTCCCCAGCTACTGACCACATTTTCAGCTGAAGGTGTAAGTAAAGCTCATACACACAATACAAGTTGTACATCCCTAATCTCTTTCCATGTGACCAGGGCTTTAACCACACACGTAGAGCCTATGTGTGCCCTGCACACGTGTACATGTGTAAGTTCACATCTCCAACTTAGGGACCAGTGGACTGAGTCAGACCATTCATCCATTTAGCCCAGTATTGTCAACACTGGCTGGCAGTGGCTCTCTAATGTTTCAGGCAAGAGTTTTTTTCATCCGTTCCTGGAGATGCTAGGGATTGAACCTGGGACCTTCTGTGTGCAAAGTGTGTGCTGTACCACTGAGCTACAGTCCTTCCCCAAAGACAAGGGGCATGGGAAGCATGCGTTCTAGGCACCTTAAAGCATCACCTCCAGAGGAATCTGGCTGAATGCACCTCTCATCTGTTCCTAAGGCACTTAAAGGGGATTTTGGGAGGCGAGGTTCATGGATGGAGTAAGACCACATTGGAGGCCACGGCAGGTGAGGTAAAAAGGTCTTGCAGACCTAATCTGGTCTGTTCTCCACCCCTGATGTATGCCAGTGTTAGCTATCTTCATTATAGGACAGAAAAGTATGGAAGAAATAGTTTGGTCATTAAAATAAAACCCTGTCAGATGACATGCTAAGCCATGGTGGTTAAGCATTTTTGAGCTATTATTTCATCTCTTTCTCGCTCGTGGTGGTTTTTCTAGACAGACATGACGGGCTTTGCCAAGTCATGCTGTCTTTTACAGATTCAGGAATTTCCTGACGATTTAGCAAGTTTTAAGTATGACTGCTTTCTGGATGTTGGTGTGGATGTATTGTGGTAGGCCCAGTTTCTGAAGGTTTTCTGTATCATTTTTAGAGGTGACTAACGGAATAATTGTGACCTTTTCCTGTTACCATAGTTCTTTGACTTCCACGGCCAGTGGTGTATATTTGTCTCTCTTTTCTTCTTCCTTTTCAGCAACATTTTTGTAATTCGGTATTGCTATGTCGATGAGCTATGTGTTTTTTTCTTTTTTGTCTATGACCGTTATGTCTAGTTGGTTGCAGGGTGTCGGTATGAATTGTTCTGTCCCAGTATATTTTATGATCTGCATTTTCCAAGATTGTTTTGGGTGAGTATGGATAGTATGGTGTAGATTGTTTGATAAGGTTGAATTTGATGGCCAGTTGTTGGTGAATTATTTTTGCAGCTGTATTGTGTCTGTCTGTATAGTCCATTACTGCCAGAATTTTATATCCTCCTGTTATATGGTCTATTGTTTCTTGGAACTGATGACATTTCCTGCATAGGTCTGTTGTTACACTGTTATCTTTTATGATGTATTTTTGGTAGTTCTTGGTGGCTATAACTTGATCCTGTATAGCTATTAGGAATCCCTCTGGACCCTTCCTGAGCCATTCGTATGATTGTTCTTTGTTTATTTGTGGGTTCTGTATCATGTTGTAGTGCTTCCCATGGAGTGCTTTTTGTGCCCATTTGTCTTTTTTCTCTGCGAGTGTGAGTGGTCGTGTTTGGTCTTCGTTTTGTAGTACTAGGTTGAGTGGGGTGTAATTTTTAATCTGCTGTTTGAGGGATTGAGGGATGTATTTTGTATATTTTGAGTACTTTTTCCAGCCAGCTTTGTGGGATGGAGTCAAAAGCCTTTTTATAGTCTATGTAGTAGGTGTGGAGGTTTCTTTTTTGTTTTTCTGTTTGCTTCATGATGACTGTTCTTTGCATCCTGTGCTGTTCTTTTTACATCCTTTTTGTTCTTCTGTGAGTATATTATATTGGGTGAGATGTGCTTCAATTTTCTGTGTGAGTGTGGCGGTTACAATTTTGTAGAGTGTTGGAAGGTATGTTATGGGTCTGTAGTTAGCTGGGTTTGGGGTATCTGGAGTTTTTAGTTTAATGTAGATTTTGCCTTCTGTTAGGAATAGAGTGAATAGGTGTGGGTGTTCTATGACTGTGTTGATCTGTTGAGTGAGGTATTCATGTGTTGATGTAATCTGTTTGTACCAGAAGGTTTGTATTTGATCAGGGCCAGGTGCTTTCCAGTTGTGTGTCCTTTGTACTACTACTACTACTACTAATAATAATAATAATAATATTTATATACCGACCCATAGCCAAAGCTTTCTGGGCAGTTTGCAAAAACTAAAAACATTGAACATTTAAAAACCTATATACAAATTTTAAACCATAAAAGCCTAAAAACAAACTACATATCATTTAAAAGTATCTAGGGGTCAGTTTAAAAAGCTCAACATATGCTGTTAAATGCCTGGAAAAAGATCAAAGTCTTAACTTGGTGCTGAAAAAATAACAGTGTTGGCACTAGGTGAGCCATGTCAAGGAGATAGTAGCATAGTTGGGGGTCCACCACTGAAAAGGCCCTCTCCCTTGTTGCGATCCTCCGAGCTTCCCTCAGAGTAGGCACACAGAGGAGGACTTTGGATGTTGATCATAGTGTACAGGTTCTTATTGGGAGAGGCATTCTGTCAGGTATTGTGGTCCCAAGCTGTGTAAGGCTTTATAGATTAAAACCAGCACTTTGAATCGGGCTCAGAAACGTGTCATGTGAATCATGACTTCGCATGTTGTGTGAACTATTCCTAACCATAGGATTGTAGAATAGTAGAGTTGGAAGGGGCCTATAAGGCGATCGGGTCCAACCCCCTGCTCAATGCAGGAATCCACCTTAAAGCATCCCTGACAGATGGTTGTCCAGCTGCCTCTTGAAGGCCTCTAATGTGGGAGAGCCCACTACCTCCCTAGATCATGGGTTCCATTGTCGTATTGCTCTAATAGTCAGGAAGTTTTTCCTGATGTCCAGCTGGAATCTGGCTTCCTGGAACTTGAGGAGCCCATTATTCCATTATTATGGTGGCTACATAACTATGATTTAAACATGCTTACTAACCATTTACTGGAAAACGATTAGCCTAATCATGGCTTAGCATGTTGTCTGAACAGGTCCACAATCACATCACGGTTGTTTTTCTTGCAGTTCCCGTTGCCTGACTAGCCTTCTCTCTCATTCCTTCCTGCCCCATACCTAGGGTGACCATGTTTGGGAAACCAAAAAAGAGGACACCCTGGGGGGAGAGGGACCGGCTTTCCAGGGCTTCTGGAAAGCACATCATTCCCCTCACCTTAAAGGCCCCAATTGGAGTGGAGGTGGGGAAAGTGTGTCATTCCTGCCCCCCACTGCTCCACTCGTGGCCTTTTCTATACTGTCTGAGAATTACACACTTTCCCCTTTAAGGTCTGTTTGGAGCAGTGGGATGGAAATGATGCACCTCCAGAAAGCACATTATTCCCTCCCACCATGCGAATGGCAGCCTTGAAGGGGAAAGTGTGTCTTTCTAGAACATTGTAGAAAATTACATAAAATCCCCCCAGACACCCAGGATAGAACAAAAACCAGGACAAATCTGGGGAAATCCTGACAGTTGGTCACTGTACCCATACCTGTTCTTCCATATGTGTTTGTGTGTGTACACGCACAACACACACTCATATTAGGACTGGCATGATCAAACAGCCCACTGTGTACAGGCGGCCATTTTTAATATTAGACAACTGGCCGCAGCTTGTCATGTTGTGCAAATCCAGAGTCTGTGAGTTATACAAGGGTTAAAACCCTTGTATAATAATAATGATAATAATATATTTATGTATTACCCGCCTCTCCCTCCGGATCGAGGCAGGGAACAACATCAAACATAATATACACAAAACTGATTAAAAGCACATAAAACCAATGCATCATTAAAATACCAATAAAATACCAATAAAACACTTAAAATTCATCTGGGTAGGCCTGTCGGAAGAGATCAGTCTTTATAGATCTTTTAAATCCTTGAAGACTGGTGAGTTGGCGGATCTCTCCCGGCAGGTCATTCCACAAGCTGGGAGCGGCAGAAGAAAAGGTCCTCTGGGTAACGGTTGTCAGCCTAGTTTTTGTTGACTGTAGTAAATTCTTCCCAGAGGACCTAAGCGTGTGGGGCAGATTGTATGGGAGAAGGTGATCCAGCAGGTAACCTGGACCCAAACCATGTAGGCTTTAAAGGTAATGACCAAAACTTTGAACTTCACCTGGAAACTAACTGGCAGCCAGTTGAGAAATTTTAAAGCTGGTGTGATATGGTCACCCCTAGGTGTACCAGTGACCAACCTGGCCACCATATTTTGAACTAGTTGAAGTTTCCAGACTAGGCACAGAGGTAGCCCTATGTACAGCGCATTGCAGAAGTCGAGCCTTGAAGTTACCAGCGCGTGCACTACCGTCTTTAGGTCTTCCAACTCTAGGAAGGGGCGCAGCTGGCGTATCAGCCGAAGCTGATAGCTCCTGGCCGTCGCATCTATCTGAGCTGTCATTTGGAGCGATGGATCCAGGAGTACCCCCAAGCTGTGAACATAGCCTTTCAGGGGGAGTGTAACCCCATCCAGAACTGGTTGACACACCTCCAACCCCAGGTTGTGGCCCTTGACAGTAAGCACCTCTGTCTTGTCTGGATTCAGCTTCAGTTTGTTTTTCCTCATCCAGCTTATTACCGCCTCCAAGCATTCATTCAGAGGAGACATAATATCCTTAGCTGACGTTGTTGTCAAAGGCATAGAGAAATATATTTGGGTATCATCAGTGTACTGATAGCACCCCACCCCATGCCTCTGGATGATCTCTCCCAGCGGTTTCATGTAGATGTTAAACAGCATTGGGAATAGGATGGCACCTTGTTGTACACCACATAGCAGCTCCTTCTTTGAGGAGCAACTATCCCCAAGCATCACCATCTGGAACCTGCCCGAGAGGTAGGACTGGAACCACTAAAGCACAGTGCCCCCGAGTCCCAATCCCCTCAGGCATTCCAGAAGGATACCATGGTTGATAGTATCGAAAGCCGCTGAGAAGTCCAGAAGTACCAGCAGGGACACACTGCCCCTGTCAATACTCAGGCGTAGATCATCCACTAAGGTGACCATAGCAGCTTCAACTCCATATCCTGCCCTGAAGCTGGTTTGAAAAGGGTCTAGAAAATCTGTATCATCCCAAACTGCTTGGAGTTGGAAGGCAACTGCCCTCTCAATCACCTTGCCCAGAAATGGAAGATTCAATACTGGTCTGTAATTATTAAGGTCCAGGGGATCCAGGGAGGGCTTTTTTAGAAGCGGCCGTACTACCGCTTCTTTTAAACAAGATGGAAAACTCCCCTCCCTGAGAGATGTATTAATAATATGTTGTAATTGTAATCTAATTACATCTCCTCCCTGGGCGACCAGCCAAGAAGGACAGGGATCGAGAGGGCAAGTCGTCCTCCTCACTCATCCAAGCAGCTTGTCCACATCCTCAGTACTCACCAACTGAAACTGATCCACTGAAATTCTACTCACGGAGTTGCTGGACTCTCCATTGCCAGCCTCTGCTATAATGACGGCATCTAAGTTGGCGGTTATCCGAGAGATTTTATCTGTGAAATGATCGTTAAAGGCACCACAGCAAACTACCGAAGGCTCTAAGATTGGGTTCAGGGGGTAAGGTGCCCAAGGTTAGACCCCTCACCACCCTGAACAGTTCTGCTGGATGTGAATTCGCAGACGCAATGCATGCAGAGAAGAAAGCTTTCTTCACTGGACATATTGCCACCCCATAGGAACAAAGAACAAACTCGGATATAAGTCGAGTTTTCCGCCATTGGCGCTCCAGTCATCATCCTTTCTGCTTCAACTCCCTGAGATCTTCTGTATACCAGGGCGCCTGGTTAGAAGTGGGTTGGAGAGGACATTTGGGGGCAATCGTGTCGATAGCCCTAGTTAGATCTTGATTCCATCTATTGACCAGGGCTTCTACAGGATCGTCAACGATACCAGCCATAGAACCCTCCAAGGCTTTCTGGAATCCAGAAGGATCCATCAGACTTCAAGGGCGGACCATCTTAATAGGTCCGCCCACCCTGCAGGGGTGGGTGGTAGCCGTGATACTAACCCTGACCAGAAAATGGTCTGTCCATGACAATGCAGAGGTATTTGTTACCTCTGCCCACAGATCTGTCTGTTCGGAGCTGAAGACAGCATCAAGGGTGTGACCTGCTAAATGTGTAGGTCCAGAGACCAATTGGGATAGGCCCATGGTTGTCATGGATGTCATGAACTCCCGAGCTGCACCTGACAAACCAGCCCTGATTCGGATATTGAAGTCGCCCACGACCAAAAGCCTGGGCGAATCCAACACCAGCTTCGAGACCAGTTCCGTGAGCTCGGCCAGGGAGTCTGATAGGCAGCAGGGTGGCCGGTACACTAACAGAATCCCTAGTCTATCCCTGGCCTTCAGACTCTGGTACACACACTCGATGTGATTCAATTTACAGACAGGAAGTCTGGTCAGGTTAAGACTTGTCTTTATAGACCACAGTTACTCCACACACACACACCCCCGCCCACTTTCCCTCACCTGCTCACTAACACAGTACCCAGCTGGGAGGGCCTGGGCCTATGTCGGGCCACTGTCATCTCCCAGCCAGGTCTCGGTGAAGCCTGCCAGGTCGGTCTCCTCATCTATAATTTATTTATTTATTTATTTATTGCATTTGTATACCGCCCCATAGCCGAAGCTCTCTGGGCAGTTTACATGGGATTAGAACAATTAAAAACAATATACAAAAATTAAAACAGCAAAAACATACAACATATACACAATACACACATACATTTAAAACCGCTACAACAGCCCAAAAAGCTATAAAAACTGCTTTCGTAGTCTGAGAGCATGCAATGCTGCTGCTGCTGGTCATAGATGATATTTGTTTTGTTTTTAACTGACCTGGCATTGCAAGGAGAGGTTCTGTGGGAAGCCTGGTTCATTCTCCAAGATCCCCGGGGTAGCAGGGTGACCGGATGGTAAGATGGATGTTAAATATCTATCTCTCCACCCCTGTAATGGTACTTCACCCTGCTATCGCCATATCTCCCCTTGCCCTGCACAACACATATTGCCGCTCCCTTACACATCACAGCTAAGCTGTGCTCCCGGCCACCCTGAGCGTCTCAGACGGGTGGGCTGGACTGGGCTGGAAGGAGGTGCGGTGAGCTCCAACAAATGCCTCTTCTTCCTCCTGCGCAGGTGTTTCAAGCCTCTCCAAGATGGACTGGGGGCTGGGCTGGAAGGAGGTGCGGTGAACTGCAACACACCCTCTTCTTCCTCCCCAACAACAAACCATGGATTATGTGAGGTTTGTTTAACCTTTACATAACCTACAGTTGCTAGGCTCACATGACACGACAAGCTGCAGCCGGGCGTTGAACATGCAAATCCTGCACAGCAAACGCCACAATTCTCTGAGGTTTAAATAAGCCATGGTGGGCTGTTTGATCATGCAAACTGGGTCATTGAATGTATCTCTGATTCTTTAGGAAATATAAAAGGAATTTCTGAAGATTTTAATTGTTTGTAGCGTAACAAAAAAGATCTGATAGTACCTGTGCTTTTTCGATGACGTTCCAATTTTTACAGAGGTTATTAATGTTCTATGATTAGTTTGCTTAGGGGAAATATCAAAGATAAATTGTATGGTTATCAACTGCAGGTTTATTGGTCTGAGACATCCACCACGGGGAGTGGCTGCTGTATGGGATTGATAAATGCAGAGATTTATAAGGTCACGTTTTATGAGTCTACAGATTCCTTGTGGTGTATTACCACATCCTTATTACAAGCCCCTGCAGCAGCCCACAGAGGCAATATATTACATAGGCTTGTCTATTCCACAGATTCCCTAGTACCCTCCAAAGAACAGAGGAAAAGAGCAGCATAAAATTCGGCTGTCCTAAATTGTTTGTGCAGCCTTTGTGATCTCTTTTGTTTTTTTAATTTCACTAAGACACTAAGGGCTGCTTGCCACTGAAAGAAAATAAGAGTATAATCCAGAATGTTAGATTAAGAATGGGCATTTTTAAATATTATTTTTAAAATTTATTTGAGCGATCTTTCAAGTATTAGTTGAATCACATAGCAACAGTGGTGCAGAATGAAATACTGTTTGAATGTCTCTGTAGAAGAAGGCCCATTTTAACAATGATATCTTGCTAACATCAGCGGTGCTATTTCAGAACACAGCACGGAGGCAGGCAAAAGTCCTAAGGTCTGCCGGGAAGCACCTTTGAAATAAAAAAAATGAAACAATCCAAGGTCTAGTTGCTCATATTATAACATCTATTTCATTAATGGATTTTAGTTCTGCTCTTTAAAAAAAAAATATTTTCCCTCCCTCTTAGCAACATGATTGGAGGGGGGGGGGTAGGGAAGAGACTGTGGCTATTGGTTAGCCACAGATGTCAATCACAAAACTATCCCCCTCACCCCTCAGAGACTTCCTAATATGGAAATGTTCAGTTAGTCATCCATCAACATGACACGAGCCTTCACGTTGCCTAAAAATCTTTGGATCCCTACAGATACCTTCAGGGCTCCGAACGATCTTCTAACCACACAGCAGGTTTCCGATGGTTTTGAAACCACCTCCTAACTGCACCGCAATTTCAGAGGTCCATCAGAGGACTGGTGGACCCCCTGATTTTAGGTGTGGAGCACACACCTGTAATCTAGACATGAAAGAAGAGGTGAATTCTTGCCTTTTTTCCTCCCAAGAATATTTACTGATACACAAAAACATGGATTCACAAAAAAGTTATTCTAAATAACTTTTATAAGTTTCACTTTTGCTGAAACTGTCAGAAAATTGCTGTTTTTCCATTGTTTTAAATCCTCACTTTGCAGCCTCTCAGTAAACTGTCACCATTATGTGGTTGCTTTATACGTTTTTGTTTTTCTTATTTCAGCTCAATGAACTGGCATTTCTTTACATTTTTTTCCTTTTTTTCTGTCGTCTGTTAATTCTCATTCCATTCATATGTACACAAACACACCCCGGACAAGTGGAGGCTGGTCAGTGGGGCTGTGACTCCATTCTGGGTTTCAGTCAGAACCAGCCAGAACTCTAAAGGAGCAATCCGAGATGCTGAACCAATTGTGGGGCTCACGACAGAGCGAATGAGCAGGTGCACCAAAAAAAGGGGGGCATCTGTAAACCCTTGGAACTTTGCAGGATTGGTACAAAACTTGACACACAGTTTTCTGTGGTAGGGAAGCACCTGATGCACCTTCAAAACCCTGCACAATTACAGACAGTGGAGTGAAAATCCCAGGTGCATCAAAACGGGAGCGGCATCTGTAAACCCTGTCAGGGCTCATGTAACTTTAACAGTTGTAGAGAAAAGGGCATTTCAGCCAGTGTCATTTGTATGCAATTAGTTCCTGGTGAAATTCCCTCTTCATCACAAAAGAAGGCAGGGCCCCTGCAACTTTAACTGTTGTGATGAAGAGTGAATTTCACCAGGAACTAATTGCATACAAATGACACTGGCTGAAATTCCCTTTTCTCTACAAGTGTTAAAGTTACAGGAGCCCTGTCCTCTTTTTCATATGGTCAGCCTACTTTAACACCACAAGGGAAGATGGGACACCAACATGCTCTGGTGGGAGGGCTGCAGGAGGCCAGGGAGTAGGAGGGATGACTCAAATTACACACCATAGCTTCATAAGTTACACACAGTATGTGTGGCGGGGCATTGTGGACTAGTTCCAAAGTAAGCTACTATCCGTAGTTTATTAATCCATTTAAAGTGATGTCTGTACCCACTCACAGTCCTGGTGTGGGTGGTTTGGAGGTGATGGTTGTTGTTGTTTTCATTTCTGTTGATTTTATTCTTCTATGCCTCAACTAACATTACAGAAAATAACTCTCGATTTGGACTGGTATAATCTTGCTCCAGATCTCTTACATTCACAAAGCAAGCAAGCCAGAATATTTGTGATGAGGGGCTATTATGAGTCCCTGTGAAACAGCAACATCTATGCCTGTCCATTCAGAAGGAAGTCCACATGTGCTCAATAAGATTTGCTCCAAGGTACTTTACAGCACAATCCAATGCCTACTTGCTATTTTCAAAGGGTCTTTGAATAGGGTTGCAACCTTAATCTAGTAATTTAAACTGACTGAAATCTGAAGTGCCTCTGCTGCTTTTACTCTTCACTTTCCTTTCCCATTCATCTCAATCCTCCCTTTTCATTACAGAATTGGGTCAATTTACAGAACACAACTAGGATGACCACTAGTTGGTTCCATTCAAAACAGAGAGGTTATTTCTACTCCTAATAGCATAATTTGACTAAAACAATGTTTGCAGTTCAACAACATAAAAATACAAGCATTATTTTAATTTAATACTTTTCATATTATGTTGTTGTTTTTGATAGTGTTGTCTTCATTTTGCTATCTTATTAGCTCCTTAGGTTTCCTTTTGCAGGGAAAAGTAGGGTACTCAAAACTGAAATGAAATGAAACCTCAATAATGATAATAATGAAATTTCTCTAGCCACCACTACACCCAATATTAAAACAACAAGCAAGTGCACGGATTAAATCTAAATTAGTCTGAATACCACGTGGAATGGACACATGTGTCAATTTTAGTTTTCTCATTGTTCCAATCATTGTTTGACTTTAGCTCACCTAGCAGAGAAATACTCTGGACATAAAGGGAGTCGCTTATTTGTGGTTTTTATGGTTTTGAAATGGACATTTGATTTAACTTCCCACCAACAGCTGTGGAATAAATTAGAGAGTTTACAACATGAACCTCGTTTATTGTTTCTGATTAAAAAATTATATCATAATACCTATGCCAGGTGTTCCAGTATTGAGAACCATCTTTCAAATAAAATCATTGCTACAAGTGGGATTAGACAGGCTGTGTCTTTCCGCAAACATTGTTCAGTTTTTTTCTTGTACACTTACCAGAGCTCTTCAGCTTCATGTTTACACACAAACACTGAGACTGATATCACAAAGATGTTTCAACCTCCAATATTTCTTTATTTCTTTATTTGCTTGCTTGTTTGTTTGTTTGTTTAAACATTTGTATCCCACCCTATTATCACTAGTATCTCAGGGTGGCTTACAGATAAAATCAGAACAATATAAACATGAATAATTTACACAGCTAAAGATGTATTAAATCATTAACAAATTAAAACCGGTAGAAAAATTTTAAAGGCAATAAAATAATTAAAAACCAATTAAAACTGTGTGTAACCATGGAGAATTTAGCCCTCGAAGGCTTTGATAAAAATGAATTTTAAATGTTTTAGTGATGTGTTTCTCTTGTTTTAATTTTTTAACTTTGTTATGCTTGTATGTGTATTGTGTTCCCCGCCTCGATCCATAGGGAGAGGCGGGTTATAAATAATAATAATAATAATAATGTTTTAACTTGGCACCAAAATGAAGCTAATGTTGGCGCCAGTCAGGCCTCAAAGGGAGGGTATTCCACAACCAGGGTGCCACAACAGAGAAAGCCCTCTCCCACGTTCCATCATAATGTTGGTGGGATGCAGAGGAGGGTTCCTCCAACAGATCTCAAATCTTGGGAAGGATATATATAGGGGGGAGGCGATCCCTCAAGTACTGAGGTCACAAACCGTTTAGGGCTTTAAATGTAATTTCCAACACATTGATTTTCAACTGGAAGCGTATAGGAGGCCGATGCAATTATTTTAAGTCCGGTGTTATATGGTCTTTATAAGATGTTCTGATGAGCAGTCTAGCTGCTGCATTTTGCACGAGCTGCAACTTCCAAGTTGTCTTCAAGGGCAGCCCCACATAGAGTGTATTGCAGTAATTACCAGCGCATGGAGTACTGTGGCTAGGTTGTCCCAATATGCAGATGATGCAGTGGTCTCATCCCGAACAAGGCTTGAGATGAAACAAGCACTGGGTAGTTTCACTGAGTGCTGTAAGGAAAAACTCATTAATTGTTCATTATGATCAATCAAAAGTACTGCTTTTCTCTAGAAGGAAAGCAAAATATATTTGATAATTAGAAGGCCACCCCATTGAGCAAATTTCTTCACTTAAATATTTGGGTATTTATTTTAAGACATCAGGCTTATAAGGCTAAAGTGGTTTCTCAGTATTTATGCAAAAAAATCAATATAATCACCCTGTTCAGACAACACGATAAACTACAGTGGTTAAGCATTTTGACTAAACATTATGGCTTAGTGTGTTATGTGAAACATGACTTAGAGTGTCGTGTGAACCATTCCTAACCATAGTGGCTACATAACCATGGTTTAAACATGCTCACTAACCATTTGCTGAAAAAGGGTTAGCGGCCTAACCATGGCTTAGCACGTTGTTTGAACAGGCCCAATAAGTGGACACCTCCACCAAAAAGCCCCTCCTCCCCAATCACCACCTATTTCACCTGTGCACATGAGCAGGATGATCTAGGAATAGGCATCCCTTCATATACCCATGTCTCAAGCTGCTGAGGGCTTTAGAGGCAAGCTCAAACACTTTGAATGTGCTCAGAAATGGATGAGTTTCAAGAGCTTTGAGAAAGCAAACATTTCCTGTGATGTACTACACAAAGTTATTCTGTCCCATTGCCTTTGTTCAAGCAAATTTTTGAAAAGGCCCTGGGAAAATGCCAAAGGGGAAGGTTGGAGTTTTCATGCCACAAACATCTATTCCTCTTAAAACCTTCAGCCCTCCAAGACAACCATTGTCTGATGAACAGTAAGAAATGCATGGGCCAAGAGGACTGAGGAGAAAGCCAACAGAAAGGGCAAGAGAAATGGATGGGCTAAGAGGACAGGCCAATGAATAGGGCAAGGGCCAGAGGGAATGGAGGAAGGCTGATGAGGGAGGAAAGCAGTGAGGGGAAAGCACCTAAAAGGGCCAAGGAGCCTTGATCTCCAGCAACTCCCTCCACCAACTGCCATTCAGCTGCCTCTATCACCTGATGCTGGATAGCCACCTTGTGCTGGGAACTCTGAAGGTGTCATACCTACCTTTGGAGGCCACTTACTTTTCCTCCAGGAGGTCCTGGACATCAGCTTGCCAGTCTAGGGTGTTCTGAAGCATGTGGTAGATGTGCTGCTGGCCAACAAGTGGAGACAGCTATCGGGATTGCATCAGACATTGGATAGCCTCCCCATTGGGTGGGGCTAATACCAGAAACAGACCAGTGTGCCTACCTGCCTATGGGGCAGTCATTGGGCTGTGCTAGCTGCTGGCTGGCTGGCCAGCTGCCCTGCCCAGTAGCTACCCACCCATTCTTGGTGGCACATGCCAATGTGTTCATCCCACATTCTATGCAAAGCCCTATCCTGTTCCTAAATCCCACTGGAATGCCTGTGCTGAGTGGCTGCTACTCTGGCATGAGAAGCCTACCCATGCAACACATCACAGGGATGGGGGCACTAGCTGATAGGACCCTGTGATAGCAGGGTCCTTCTCTTTTTTTGTTTAGAGCAGCCCTTCCCCAACCTAGTGCCCACCAAAGGTGTTGGACTACAACTCCCATCATTGCAAAAAAAGAGAAGTAGGTGGCCCTAAGTTGTTCGTGATCAGTTTTCCACAACCCCACAGTCACCTCTGCATATCATATTCTCCATCCTGTCTTCATGGTTTATCTGCTTTGGGAGAATGAGAATTTCACTTGCACTTTCTGCCTCCTTAGGGAGGATGTGGCGTTAAGGCTTGGGAGCCTTAACTCCCAATTTCCCTGCTTTTTGGTGCTTGGTTGGAAACTGTGGAGCCTTAACATTGTTTTGGTAAACCGTAGGTTTTTTGTTTAATGAATTTCATGGCTTTGTGTAACGGATGACTGGATATTATACAGTTGACAAGCAGCCAGCATCAGCTAGGATGTTACACCATTTTGACATCCAATATAAAATCAAAGCTAGTGATATGTGTTGCACCCACTTTTCAAAATAATAAATGAACCCCAGAAGTTATGCTCTCTCACTTGAAATCTGAGGGGTCTCATTTGAATTTTTCAATAGCCAATGTCCAGAAATAAAAGCTTTTGTCGTATTTACTATACTGGATCTAGGAAGCCAGCCAACTCCCTTATCTAAGAATGTCTGGGAAAAATGCTAGGCCTTACTTGTTTAAAGGGTTTTATTTGCAGTTCAAAAATCCAATTACAAATCGCCAAGGTCATGCCAATAGTTCCATCAGTCCAGTTGTTGAAGCCGAAGGTCAAACCAGGTTTCCAAATTCCAAGGTCCAAAGCAACAGTCAGCCGGGTGTTCAGTCCACAGGTTCTGATCCAAGATCACGTAGGAGGTCAAGAGCCGAAAACATCGGTTGTTCTCAACGAATCTTAGCTTCTGCCTCCTCCCCCCTATATACTCCGTTTGAGCCTGTTCACAGCTGCGTGCAGTTCCTTCGTTATCTTACTTAAGGCTTACGTCAGCTGTGCTCTGTTTTCTCAGTCTCATGCTTCGCCTTGTGGGCTTAGCTTTCTCCGCCCGTTTGAGCTGCCGCCTTTGCTGGGGAGTTACTGGACAAACTCCTTCAGGCCCCGAGTCTTCCTCATTAGAAACAGGGGGTGGGAGAAGGTGGCTTTCCTGGGGCTCTTCTGAGGACCCTCCCTGCTGTTCCTCCTCCTCCGGTAAGTCCTGGGGAATGGGTAAAGCTGCAGTTTCTGCCCCTTCTTCCTCCTCAGAGGAAGATTCTTCAGCCTGCCTCATGACAGCTTTCTATGACTGACTCATGAAAAGAAGCATTTCATGTTTTGTGTCTGTATTTGGAGAGAACTTGAAAAAAAAATCTACTGGACTAAAAACTCCCCAATTTATTCTGGAAGCACACAAGATGATACAGGAAAATATCCTAAATTAGAATAAGTTACAGTTTACTATATTAATTATTTTAGCTCATTTTATACTACATACTTTTTCTTCCTGTTTGCATCTTAAAGTAGCATGTTTGTGGTCAAGTTTCAAGCCTGCATGGGCTGCATTTCCATCCATAGATAATAATAATAATAATAATAATAATAATAATATATTTATTTATTTATTACCCGCCTCTCCCTCTGGATCGAGGCGGGGAACAACATCATCATAAAACACACAAAACTAATTAAAAATACATAAAACCAATATATCATTTAAATACCAATAAAACACCAATAAAACACTTAAAATTCATCTGAGTAGGCCTGCCAGAAGAGCAGGCCTTGGTTCTTTAAAAGCAACGTATTTGCTTTTAAATTTGCCACTCTCAGCACTCTGTGCGTGCTATGTATGCCTGCTCTGTCTACCCTATTGTTCCCTGCAAGGCCCAGCCAGGGGAGGTCAGTAAATTAAACCAAGGGATGAAGGATGGGATTCCATCAAGTTCAGCTGAGAGCATTTCCTGTAGGACATGGACCTAACAGGAACGGTGAGGTCAGGTTTCTGGCAGACCCATTTAAGCAGCTTTATGGCCTGATAGTTCTCTGTTTGGTAGCCTGCAGAAGCCTCATAAAGCAATGGGCATATGAACACAGTTATTATGGTCTGCCACTTTGTCTTTAGTAGTCTGAGGTCCAGACCTCTTCAGAAGGGGGAATAGTGTCATGTTATAGGGTGACCACATGGAAAGGAGAACAAGCCATCCAAAATGGTGGCCAGCATAACATCTTGTGATACTAAATTCTATAGTTAACCAGAACTGTACACAGTATTCTAAGTGTGGTCACACCATAGATTTGTATAAAGGCAGTATGAGACTGGCAGTTTTATTCTCAATTACTTTTCTTATAATGCCTAACATGGAGTTTGCTGTCTTTACAGCCGCCACACACTGGGTTGACGTTTTCACTGAGCTGTCAACCACATTCCCAAGTTTTTTTTTTCTTGTTTAGTCACTGCAGGCTCAAATCCCATCAGTGTATATGTGATGTTGGGATGCTTTGCTCCAGTGTGCATCACTTTACAAATGCTTACGTAGAACTGTTGTTGCTATTTTGGTGCCCATTTTCACACTATGGAGAGATTCTTTTGGAGCTCTTGGTAATCTCACTTCATTTTAAAAACCCTAAATATTTTGAGGTCAGCAGCAAATTTGGCTATCTCACTGCTCACTCCTATTTGCATGTTGTGAAGAAAGTGGATAGGGAGGCAGTTTCTCCCTTTCTCATAATATTAGAATGAGGGTGGAAGTAAGCAGTGATGTAGCCACGTTTGGTGATGATACCAAATTATTTAGTCTTGCTAAAACAATGGAGGATTGTGAGGAGCTCCATAAAGATCTCTGCATACTGAGAGAATGGCCATGAGAAGGGCAAATGCTGTTCAATATAAGCAAGTGTAAAGTGATGCACATTGGGGGATCACAATTTCACATATACACTAACAGGATCTGAGCTAATTAGCGGTGACTGACCAAGAAAGCGTTTGGAGCAGGGGAGGTGGACAGCTTTATGAAAATGTTGATCCGGCCGCTGTGAAAAAGGCAACCTCCGTGTAAGGCGTAATTAGGAAAAGTATCCTAATTCTTGAAGACTAATATGAAAAATAGTAGGTTCTCTGATTTGCACTTGATGTATGTGGATTCTTTAATCTTACTATAGTAAAAATAACATATTTTAGTTTTAGATTCATGACTGTATTAGCAGTAAGTTAGTTGGGAAACAAATGTATTAGGAAGTGCAAAAAGTGAGTGTATTGCATCATTTGTGGCAGCTCTATTCATACATAGTTTATGGTATGTAGTAAGTAAAGAACAAACCTAAGGATGCCTTTCTGTGTGTATATATGAAAGAGGCAGGCACACAGACATAGATAGTGGGCCAAGCCTAAATTTCCAGCCTAATCTATTTTACAGGGTTGTTGTGAGGGTAAAAGTAGCACATGCCATACACCCAAACGTTACCAAACATTTGTTTTACATTTCTGTGAAAGTGAGCAGCAGAAGAAACTCACTAGATGGTTTTGAGCCAGTCATAGACTCTTAGCCTAACCTACCTCATGGGTTTTTGTGGGAGGAGATATGGCACTTGAAAGAATGATCAGTCTAGGGCTTTCCCCTTCCTCCTTACTAGAGAAGCTTCTTTGCAACTGATCAACTAAATGGAGTCGGAACATCCTCTTATATCACTACATATGACCCAGTACCAAGAATAGCCATGTGGGTGTTTAGAAATATTGCTCAATTTAATTTTAATCTATCCAAGTTTGGATTTTTATTTTTATTTTTTTGCTCTAAAAATAGCATGTGGTCAATGAATCCTATATTAAGCCTGTCAAAGATGTTGGTACTGGAGATAACAATACACAATAGTTTTGTTCAACCTGATAAAAAAAAAATTAGAAAAGCTAAGAGAATTCAGAATGTCACTGACTCTTCTACCCTACAGGGTTGTTGTGCTGATAAAATGGAGGATTATGTAAGCCACCTTAGGTTCCTTGCAAGAGGAAAAAAAGGCAGGATATAAATGTAACATTAATAAACGTATTACTACTTCTACTAATTATTATTATTAATTATAATAACAAAGAAGGAATATAAATTCTTTAAAAATCAAATACATGGAATTTTAAAAAAAGAAAAAAAGAGGGGGGAGCTTAACCTCTTCTCTTACAAAAAGCCTTGGTCCCTAAATACACAGAGCTCTCAAAGAGAAGTACAGCCAAATCCACACACCCCTTCAAGCTAGTGGAATGGGAATGAGACTCATTGCACTCAGTGGAACTTACTTCTGAGTAGACATGCCTTGGATTGAATTGATATGAAAATTCATGATGAGCAGCCATAATCAAATGAACATACACACATGCAAAGCATGCAAGCAAGTTGTTAATTGTAGAGTTATAGTGCTGTAAAGGAGAGGGAATTCTCACTCACATCTCTCCCTCTCCACCTTCTAAGCTTCCAGACTGTTTTTTTTAAAAAAAATAAAGGCTACAATCTTCTACGCACTTACCTGGGAGTAAGACCACTGCATTCAGTCAATGGAACTTACTTCTGAGAAGAGACTACAGCACTGTCTTTGCTAGAGGAAGCAGCCATTGTAGCTGACGCAGGAGGGAGGGAGGAGACTCCACTGAGCGTGTGCCATAATCAAAATGGCCACCGGATTTCTTAAAGAGGCACAGCTTTAATTTAATAAAATCCACTTAAGCAAATTTTTAAAAAAGAAAAGCAGTTCCACCTACACTAGAACGGGAGGAAGTAGACCGTGCCATTGGATTAATGAAAAAGGCTCCCTGAAGGTAAGGACAGCTGCGCAAAAATGGTCGCAAGCCCTGAGTTCAATTTTCAGTTTCGGATTCAGGGGATTCTTTAATCTTTTTTACTTTAAACTGCTCTCCTTCCCTCAGTCTTTCACCAATCTTCTTGAAATTTTCAGGTAATGTAAAACAAACATTTCTTTCTGGCACCTGTAAATTTCAGAGAGATTGGTGAAACATTTTCGATTTTATGGCTGTTAGAATGACCCCTCCCCAATTATCACTTTAACATGGTGGAACGTGTTTTTTACTGACCGCCCTTAACAAGGGAGGCACTGCCGTGCCTCCCTTAATCTAATGTCATTCCTCTAGAGGATCCAAACTGCCTCCTTTGAACTGCATTACTAGCCAGCAGCATTGTTACTACTAGCTCCATTTTATCTGACCAACTCCAAATTAGCCAGCAATGTCTCCTTGTGAAACTCTGAATCACAGTTTGTGCATTCACTGCTGCAGCTGAAATCTGGTTTGTATTTATTGTAACAAATTATGCAAAGCACACCAAATAAGAACCATTTAACATTCCAGTGAACCTTCCTGAAAACATTATAGCAAAATATTTGCTTTGCCATTTCCCTTCTGCTCTCATTAAATACAATAAATCACCAAACAACTGTTGGGATGCTATAGCCATCGCAGGCCGTACTGGTTTCTTTTATGCCAGCATAGAATTTGCTGCAGAATGCAGGACAGGCACTTGGTTTCATCTTTATGGAAAGTTCTTGTCAATCGGGAAAATTCCAGCCGTTGCTTAGCATTAAACTCTCCTGTGTGCATGCTGCTGCTTTGGAATGGCAATAGACAGTTTGTGTGTAAATTCAAGAAGTGTGCATTTGGCATGTTTGCATTAAAATTCAAGCCAAAATGCATTTATCAGCCATCCTTACTGGGAAACCACTCAGATTTCACATGCAGATTCAAATCGCTGGAGAGAGCTGAACAGGCTCACCCCTGAGTGAACGGTGCCACATAGTCCATTTGAGCCACATTGTCCTTTTGACTCTTACAGTGGACAGTCCTGCATTTTAAGCATTATCCAGTCCAATGTCAGTTTAAAGTTAAAGAACCATATCAATTGATGCCCATAGACCGTTAGCACCTGGACAGCAGGGCTGAATAGGTAGACACAAGGTCACCTGGCCACAGTCTTCCACACTTCGGTGAAATGTACTGTACTGTATTGTAATAATTATTTCTAAATTTGCATCTTTGCATATAAATTAACACATGCAACTAGTGTGCAAAATTGGTGTTGTCTTTTGTGGTGATGCATTTCCCCTTTTGGGGTGAATCAGAAGGCCTCCCTACTTTCCACCCCTTACCTGCTTCTCGCTTCTCGCTGCCTCATTCCCACTTCCCGCTGCCAGGGCAGCTGTGTCCTTTTCACTCTGTGTGGGAGTTTTAAGAGGCCTGCTCCCTTGTTCTCGTCAGAGTGTGAGAGGGCAGAGAGTAGTGAGGCCATGGACTCTGAGATCTGGCTGTCCTTCACCCTCCCATTCCATCAGAATCCCATCCTGAGGACAACTGAACTAAGGTACAAGGTTAGAGTTCCCCATCTGCCCACACCTAGTTACAAAGGACCAAGAGCTATGAGGCTCTTCAAGCTTATCTTGAACAGAGTGGGTTGTGCATGAAAAGACATATGGGCTCTAATGGGTGTGTGAAAGGACAGCAAGGTATCTGGGATGGGGTTCCCTGTGGTTCCACCTCCATGCTGGGCATGCCATCACCTCTTACGTAAGTGGGCTTGCACAAAGCCTGGAGGCTGTCTGGAATGAGTCAGGTGGCAACCTCACCAGGGGGCTACAAGAAGCACTCAGGTCACTGCTGCTCAACATGCTATGGATCTTACATGTGGTCTGAGCAGGCCTGGACGTGTGCAAGGCTCCATTTCCTGCATCTGTGGAGGGAGGGAATTGTGAGCCATACTCAGCAATTGCAACACCTGTCATGAGGAGCCAAAGTCTTTGTTGGGGGGAGTGATACATGAGGGAATGCAGCAAGAGACAAGGGGTAGGGGTGGGGTTGGGGGTGTCGATGGTGATTGCTGCCTGCTGGGTTTTGCGCCAGTGACCTTTCCCTGTCACTCCCTGCTGGGGGACGTTGTATGGGGGCTGAGACATTGCTTATATCCTCCCTCTGGGGGCTGAGGCTTCTGGGGAAAGGGGCAGCTGGCTGTGTTCCTACAAAGCAAAAGCAAAGGGGGGGAATTTGGCTGGCCCAAGAGTGCCTGTGGCTGCCAGGATGGAGGGAATATGCTCACTTCACCAGTACAAGCTGCATTCTCTCTTGATGCCTCCCAGGATTCATGGCAACTGGGCATGGACTGTCAGCACAGTTTATAGATAGCTGGCGTGTTTTGTGTGGAGGAGTGGGCTGAGAGCCACTGGCATCTGGCCTTGCTCTTTCTCTCCCTGCTCAGCCTTGGCCTTGCTATTTCCCCCTCTCTCCCTCCCTCCCTCCCTGCACCCCAGCCTCTAGTTTCAGTATTTCTCTCCACCCCTCTTCTCTCTATATTTCACTTTTGCCCAGCCAGGCCCCCACAGCAGCCATTCTGTGACTAGCCACATTCACTGTTGGAGCCATTTTGTGGTGGTGCCCACAGAGGTTTCTCAAATCCCTAAAGGTGCTCATGGGTCCAAAAAGGTTGGGGACCCTTGCTGTAAGGGTTCTGCCTGGACGAGTGTTAGCGATGTATTCTTCCTTCATGTGTTGTGAGTAGAGTAGTCATGTGTCCTACTTTCAGAGGAAAGTCATTTACTTGAAAGGCTCCTTACTTTATTTGAAGGACTGTCCTGCCCATAAGCAGGTAGAGCAGAGAAGGGCCTTGATGTTGCCCATCTACAGTGAGCACCTGGACAGCAGCCTGAGCAGGCAGGCACACAAGTCTTCCCCACTATAGTGAGATGTATTTCTATTTAAATTAGAGAGCTTTGGCTATTGGGCAGTATAGACATACACACATTTTATGCATCCTCTTATATATCCTTTTTTGTCCTTAGTTTGGGTGATGTGTTTTCCTCCTTGGGCCACCCTAATGGTTAGATCAGGCTGTTTGGTGCAAAGTTCTCTGTCCTTTTGCGACATGCCCTTTCTTCATGATTCCCATCACCAAGTTGCCTCTGGTGGGCTCTTAGTGAACACCACATGGGGCCAGAGAGCCATAACCCCTTGTGCCTTGTGCCTCCCTTTCAGGGGTTTCTATACTGCTGCTGGTGCACTGCGATTGGGTGCAGACTTAGTCTGAACACGGACACGTCTGGCGTTGGAGGAATGTTGCACTAATAGTGAGGGGGCAGAAACTGGGTCTGGAGAAGGGGGTTTAGGACATGGTGTGTGTCCTACCTTACTTTCCACCCTGCTTGGGCACCTCCAATAGTGGAGATAGGCCAGCATACCTGTGGCATTATACCAGTGAGTCCCCATAGGTGGAGACATATCCAGAGGTATGATGGCAGAGCAGGGTTTCCATCATAGCCTGATGTCCCTGAGCCAGCGTATTGGGGGCATTGGATTGCACCCCAAATCCTAAAAAGGAACTTACCAGGAGCTATAGAAACTCAAGCCTTTATCCCACCTTTCTTTTAAATAGGCTTCCCCCCTTTCCTTTCAAAGAATAGTCATTCGTTTTTATTGAAGGGACTAATGCTTTGCATTTAGACCAAATTGGAAAGGAGATGCTTAAGGGTAACTGGGTGATGAAAGGACTACATTAGTGTACAAGTCCAAAGGCTGCTGTTTCCTATTTGTAATGCTCAATTCACATGTGAGTCATATTTAAACTATAAATGGTGGCGCCCAGGGAATATACAGTCAAATTGCCATAAGTAATGAAATACTTTGATAAATCACCAGATGGCCCTGTGTTCCAAAACAACATTATCCTGAAAGAACATATTGTTGTATGCCTATTTTGTTTACTACATGGAACTTTCAACAGTACAGCCATATTCAGGCATTCAGTATCAGTGGATACTGACCATGCATAAAATGGTGGTGTGTGTTTTATTGTTGAAGTTGATGGTAATACTGCATATTGTGAAGAACTGCATTTATTCATGTTCATCCATGTTACTTTTGCCTCTCCCTTATATTTAATACATAGTTTATCTTCTAAGATCAGGGGGCTGTTATTTTTGCTTATGTTATTCTGGTAAAAAAAATCATGTGTATTGGTGGTACTGTCTGAATAATAATAATTATTAATAATAAAATGGGGTCACTCATTACCCCATTTAATACACATACCAAAAAGTGAAAATAAAGCCACATAATCACAAAAATGGCCACTGGCTCACCCCCTTGAGAATCAAGCAAGTTTGTACTGCATACCTTCATCTGGATTATTTCTTGGTCACACGACATGTTTGCAACTGACATATCTATTCTACAGAGATGTGGAAGGCAGGCAGACGTTAAGATGGGCGACTCATCAGGAAACCCTACACTGTTCAGAGCTTCTTCGTTTTTAAAACAAACATATAAAGTAGTGGGGGAAATTCCTCCCCATCGTCATAAATTCCCCACTAATGAACTCAGATTTCCCCACCAGTAAAGTCCCCTGTTCAGTTCACTTGGCCTCTTTGGGTCGCCTTTGCTTCTCTGCACATTTTGCTCAGCTTGTGCCTCTTCTCAGTAAACTCAAACCAAACACACACAACTGCCCTTTTCACACTGCCACACTGCACCATGAAAGTGCTGCCAACCACTTCGGAGGAGCCACAGCCAGCAGCCATGATATATTTGCTGGTACACTGACATCTGGCAATGCATCCTTCAGGAGACCTTTGGTGATGAGAGCCATTGCCTCTTGTTCTATTCTGCCAGCTGGCATAGCATTAGTGGCCAATGGCCTTCAGTTCATATTGCCTGGACCCATGCATATGGTCCCAGACACGCACTGAGCAATTGTGCTATGGAAGCCCCAAGGCCAGCTTGTCCTGAGTTGTTATTGTGTTGTTATTATTAGGTTTATGTTTATTTATATCTCACCTTTTGCCCAATGCTGGGCCTCAAGGCGGCTCTACAAAATTAAAACATATCCAGTTAAAAGCTATAAATAAGAGATATACAAAAGTTAAAAATATAATTAAATAGGTCTCAATATTAAAACATTTCAACATTTAAAATACACATTAAAATTAAAAGTCTTAAAATATAGATGGAGGTCCACATTAGTCTGCAAAGGCCTGCCGGAATAAGAAAGTTTTTGTGTGCCTCCAGAAACACATCTTGGAGGAAGCCAGTCTTGCTTCCCTGGGAAGGGAGTTCCAGTGTACTGGAGCAGCCACCGAGAAGGTGCTCTCCCGCTTTCCCACCAGGCGTGCCTATGATGGTGGCGGGACTGAGAGAAAGGTTCCCCCTGAACATCTCAAAGCACAGGCAGGCTCATAAGGGAGAATTTGGTCTTTCAGATAACCTTGACCAGAGCCGTATAGGGCTTTATAGGTCATAACCAGCACTTTGAATTGTGCCTTGAAACAGACTGGGAGCCAGTGGAGCTGTTTTAACAGGGGAGTTGTATGCTCTCTGTAACCAGCCCCGGTCAACAATCTGGCTGCAGCTCTTTGAACCAGCTGAAGTTTATGAGCACTCTTTAAAGGCAGTCCCATGTAGAGTGTGTTACAGTAATCCAATCGGGATGTAACTAAGGCATGTGTCACCGTGGCCAGTTCAGACATCTCCAGGAATGGGCGCAGCTGGCGCACTAGCTTTAACTGTGCAAATGCACTCCTGGCCACCGCTGAAACCTGGGCATCCAGACTCAGGGCTGAATCCAGAAGTACACCCAAACTGCGAACTGTGTCTTCGGGGAGTGTAACCCCATCCTCACAAGCTGAATCCCTATTTCCTGATCTTCCCTTTGACTGACCAGGAGCACCTCTGTCTTGTCTGGATTAAGCTTGAATTTGTTTGTCCTCATCCAGTCCGTTACTGCCGACAGACACCGGCTTAGCACCGAAACAGCTTCCTTGGAATTGGTTGGAAAGGAGTACTACAGTTGGGTGTCATCAACGTACTGATGGCACCACACCCCAAAACTCCGGACAACCTCTCCCAACGGTTTCACGTATATGTTAAATAGCATGGGGGACAAAACGGAACCCTGAGGGACTCCGCAGGCCAACAGCCAAGGAGTCGAACAGGAATCCCCCAGCACCATCTTCTGGATTCTTCCCTCTAGGTTGCAGGGATAGGCTAATAACATGGCTGCAGGTGGCTTCTAGCATCCTGCCCCAGACCACAATGTAGCAGCGTGGCTGTCTATTTTGTCATGTCTTTGCTGCATGGGACAGATGACTCTCATCAGTAGTTGGTATTGTTTGTGAAAATCTTCAGGGCTGTGGATTGAACTTGTTGCCAACATGTAGAACACCAATCTGGATGACCCAATGGTCATACCATCAGATTAGCTAACCTTGCCCAGTTCACCCGAGTTCTTGGTCTGGAAGACAGATTCTGAGAAGCATTCTTCTACTTGCGTTTCCCTCCCATCCTGACATGCAGGTTGCAGCCAAGAATACAGTTGGGTATTTCAGTTAAGTTCTGCAACAGGCACAGCCTGGATCAGCAGTGGATAGGAGTTGCCCACCACTACATCTCCACAGAGACCTGCTTAGGCCATCAACATGCCAATAACAGCTTGTGGCTCCACCCAGTGATATCCAGGCCACGGAGGAGATGGCATCAGCATCACTGGAATTGCCACACTGGCATTCCAGGCTGCCATTCCTCATAGGAACAATGGTTTGCAGAGGCTGATGGCAAAAGCTCCCACACGCCATGGGCTTCCGCCTTCACCTGGCCTCCATCATGGGGCTCCACTGCTCAGGAGAGAGAAAGTGTATAGAGGGGGTGGGAGTGGAGAGAACCAATATAAACAAAAGAGGGAAGAAAGAGAGGCCAGCCTGAAGATGCTGAGGTTGGAGTGATTTGTAAGAAACACCAAGCAAGAGCAAAAGGCTGCTGCAGTTGTTCAGATGCCTAGCATAGTTTGAGCAATTGCTCTTCTTTTAGGCAACTGCAAAATAAATTAAATAACATTCAGCCATTAAAAAAAAAACATAATGCCACCATTAAAAACTTACAAAATTATCCTCACTATTAAAATGATCAAAATGGCCAGACATTCATATTTATAGTTCTAAAACTCTCCAAAGGGTATTGAAATATTTTATTCTAAATTAGTATTATTTTGTATTGTTTTAAATGAACATTATTTTACATCTGTGCTCAGTGGCATAGTGGAGCCAGTGCTCAAAGGAATGTTAGCGAGGGGGGCGCTGATGTCATCTGCCCCCCCTTCAGATTCCCTGTTCCCTCTGAGTTTAGTTGCAATCTGCACAGGAACTGTAGGGAAATGAATTTTCCTAACAACAGTGTATTGTTCCTCATTGCAATGTAAAGTATTTGGGGTGGCTTGGTTAGGGTGACCATATTTTGGAAACCAAAAAGGAGGACAACATGGTCAGCCCCAAGGGGGTATACCACCAATATGTCCACCCCCAGGGGGCGTGTCTAGCACCAAGGGGGTGTGCCCACCTGAACATAGCCTTGGTCACATGTCTGATTTTACAGCACACAATTAAGACAAATCTGTCCTACATAACATCTTAATGTTAACATCACTGAAATAACAAGTGAGACATCCCATGTATCTGAAATTAACTTCACTCACACCTACTTTTGTAGTTCCCCTTCCCTCAAATATCTTTTCTCTTCTTATCCTCACTCTGATGCAAGCCGCTGCTTAACAGGTTTGCTACTGGCTAGTTTGAAGCAGATCCGTTTATCCATTGACTTTTAGGATTTTTTTTTAAAAAATGAGGTTTTAAAATTGGTATTTTTTTTAAAAAAAATGTAAAGATAAGGAGATGAAATTTGGCATCATGGTAGATCTTAAGTAGGGCTTTAGCCATTCCAAGTTTCAAGCAGATCTGTTCCTCTGTTGATTTTTAGCAAGTTTCAAAACAAAATTGAACTTTAAAACTAAAAAACATTTAAAAAGCCAGCCAGCTGGCAGCAAGCCCTGTTAAGCAGCAGTTTGCAGCAGAGTGAGGATAAAATCATAAAATATATTTAAGGGAAGGGGAGAATGTATCACCCAGAGTATAGCAACAAAGTACAGCAAAAGCTACAAAAGTAGGAGTGAGTGAAGTTAATTTCAGATACATGGGATGTCTCACTTGTTATTTCAGTGATTTTAACATTAAGATGTTACATAGAACAGATTTGTCTTAATTATGTGCTGTAAAATCAGACATGTGACCAAGGCTATGTTCAGGTGGGCACACCTCCTTGGTGCTGGACACCCCCCCTGGGGGCGGGCATGTTGGTGAGGATGCCCCCTTGGGGGCCGACCATGTTGTCCTCCTTTTTGGTTTCTAAAATATGGTCACCCTAGTACTGTGACTACAGTCGAGTAAATATAGAAATAAAAGATGTAGCTGCTAATAGAGCTGTTCACAAGTGGCCTCCCAAAACTCTCCACCCTATTTGTGGGTAGAAAAATTGGGGGGACAATTTCACCAGAATTCTCCAACAAGGGCTATAGAACAGCTTCTTCTTCTTTTTCTGCAGGGTTTTTGTCCCTCCTCTCCCCCACAGCTACTGTAAGTGGAAACAGCATAAACTGTGTTGGCAGCTTTGCCTCAATTTTGCATCCTCCACAATGCCCCACATACCTAGCATCACTCCAGGGCATTGAGCTGAGGGAATGCAGCTATCACAAAAAATAATGGTGAAGAAAATATAGAGAAAATTCTGAAAAGTGTCCTTTTATTTCTAAGGGATAAGAAAAGAAAAATCTCAGGAATTTTCTGAAAGTTTTCTTTCCCATTGGGTTCTCATTCTCATTTATAGTTTATTTTGAATGTGTGTTGGCGGTGTTTTTGACCTTAGCTAACCACAGTGAGGTGGCTGAGGGGACTACCTTTATTTTTCTTTCTGTTACTCATCTAACCATTGCTCTGCAGTCTCTCAGGCTGCCTGCACTTCCTGATCTGAAAAGGCCCTATGGGAGGAATACATTTGTGGTGTCTTCCCCTGGGCAGGAAGTGCAGGAAGCCAAGGGGGCTACAGGCTCTTAGGGAGATGATTGTACAATGAAAGACAGGATGCTCACACATACTCCTCCGTCATCTCATAAATAAGGTAAGCACAAAGCCCCTGAACCAAGCCCATGAGAATTTCTCAGAAATTTCTTCTCCTCTGAATTTCTTTTTGAAAGCAATTTCTTTTCTATTAAATTGAATGAGAATGGTCGAAATTTTCATGGGAGAAATTTTCATCACAGCACTAGCTGCTAGAGATGTGCAGAGCGGGTCTGCTCCGGTCCAAAATTCAGGGCGAAGCTCGGTTGAGCAGGTTCTCCACTCCAAAATTCAGGGCAGCTCCCTTGCTCAGCCCTGTCAGATTAACCGTAGGAAAAACTGCTCCGTTTTTGGATAACCACTCCATTATTGCCTATGGGAATTAACCAAAATGCTGACAGCTCCCTCATTTTTAAAGATAAAGAGATGAAACTTGGTACAATGATAGCTCTTAAGTAGGGCTTTAGATATGCCAAGTTTGAAGCAGATCCCTTCATCCCTTGATTTTTAGGATTTTTAAAAACATTTCCCCCTCAAACCATTCCCCGATACACACCCACCCACACACACCTGATTCTGCTTTAATAATAGTAGTAATACTAATAAATACTAAAATAATATTTAAACTTAAACTGTTCATATGCACCTCATTTTCTCTCAAGAGAATTTGCAGAACTTTCAGAAACCTGCTACAAAAATTGAAGTCCCCCATCTTCATGTGTGTTGACATGGTCCCATGTATTATGGGAGTACTGTGTCTGAAATAGAATGTAATACAACCAATTTTCTTCACTTCTTGAAAAGGATTTTGGAAAAATGGCTCACATTCTAGCACACACACAGGAACCAACGAAAACCAGAGACAAGGACAGAGAATGCAAACAAATAAAAAAGAATGCAAGTAAACAAGCAGAAGTTCTCTCTCTGATGCTCTCCTCTTTTCTTCCTTCTTTCCTTCCTAATGCTGCAAACAACTAGCAAAGAAATGACTTCCAGGGCAAGGACAAATGGGTTATATAATTTGCAATCCCTCCCCCTAAGGACTGGGATCGGAGGGGGGACAGGGAAGAGACTGTGGCTATCGGTTAGCCACAGATGTCAATCTCAAAACCTGAGCATTTTCCTTATATGGAGAACTGTTCCGTTGACTCCCAGTGACAAAATACAAACTTCAGAGAGATCCTAAAAACCGGTCAGATATTTTCAGGGCCCCAAAGTTCTCCAGCAGTTTTAAAACCACCCACGATGTGCTCCATGAGATCGGACCACCGACGGACCACTGATGGACCTCCGAATGGGCAGAGCGGTGCCCACACCCCTACTAGCTCCTAGCCATGCCTTTGAAGTAATGGCCCCTATTGGCCTAAGAATAGCATGACACGATGTCAGAGAGAGATAGCCCTGTACTACATAGTTAGTTGCCTTTCAGGGGTGGATACTGGTGTTAGTGTACCATTCTACCAGTGTATCCATAGAATCATAGAATAGTAGAGTTAGAAGGAGCCTACCAGGCCATTGAGTCCAACCTCCTGCTCATTGCAGGAATCCACCAATGCAAGAATCCACATCAGTGTATCTCCCCGCTGTGATGGAAAATACTGATATATGCTAGCATAGCAGACTTCCACCAAATCCTTAAGCCCTATCCCATCCCAAGTCCTAACTGTGTGCTTGTGGAAGCTAATCCTTTAAAAAAGGAAACGCTCTAATAATGAGTGGATGAGGAGGAAACAATCAACTGGATGACTGAAAGTGTTAAACGTTTATCTAGATGTTGTTCAAAGTAAGGATCATTATGGCAAGATGAGTCAGGGAAGCGGTTAACTACCAACCACCTCTGCATTAAAACTCTGAAAGTGGAGTAGAAACTGGTTATTGGATTAGATGCAGAGCGTGCAAGCTATTAAAAGAACTTCTCGGGTAAATCTTCGTTGGCACATAGATAAGGAGAACTAAGGATTTACACTGGAAATTTTCCACTTCAAATGTTGCTTCAGCCACAAACTCATAGAATCATAGAATCATAGAATAGTAGAGTTGGAAGGGTCTATAAGGCCATCGAGTCCAACCCCTGCTCAATGCAGGAATCTACCTTAAAGCCTCCCTGACAGATGGCTGTCCAGCTGCCTCTTGAATGCCTCTAATGTGGGAGAGCCCACCACCTCCCTAGGTCATGGGTTCCATTGTCATATTGCTCTAACTGTCAGGAAGCTTTTCCTGATGTCCAGCTGGAATCTGGCTTCCTGTAACTTGAGCTCATTATTCCGTGTCCTGCATTCTGGATTGATCGAGATCCTGGTCCTCCTCTGCATGACAACCTTTCAAGTATTTGAAGAATGCTATCATGTCTCCCCTCAATCTCCTCTTCTCCAGGCTAAACATGCCCAGTTATTTCAATCTCTCCTCATAGAGCTTTGTTTCCAGACCCCTAATCATCCTTGTTGCCCTCCTCTGAACACGCTCCAAATTGTCTGCATCCTTCTTGAATTGTGGCGCCCAGAATTGGACGCAATACTCAAGATGGGGCCTATCCAGTGCCGAATAGAGGGGAACCAGTACCTCGCGCAATTTGGAAGCTATACTGCTATTAATGCAGCCCAAAATAGCATTTTGCTTTTTTTGCAGCCACATCACACTGTTGGCTCATATTCAGCTTGTGATCTACAATTCCAAGATCCTTCTCGCTTGTCGTATTGATTAGCAAAGTATCCCCCACCTTTTAACTGTGCATTTGGTTTATTTTCCTAGGTGTAGAAATTGGCATTTATCCCTATTAAATTTCATTCTGTTGTTTTCAGCCCAGCGCTCCAGTCTATCAAGATCACTTTGGAGTTTGTTTCTGTCTTCTAGGGTATTAGCGATCCCACCCAATTTTGTGTCGTCTGCAAATTTGATAAGCATTCCCTTGTCCAAATCGTTAATAAAAATGTTGAAGAGCACTGGGCCCAGGATTGAGCCCTGTGATACCCCACTCGTTACCTCCCCCCAGTGTGAGAAGGTACCATTGATAAGCACTTTTTGAGTCCGATTCTGTACCAACAGTGGATCCACCTAATAGTTGTTCCATCTAGCCCACGTTTCGCTAGTTTGTTAATCAGAATGTCCTGGGGCACTTTGTCAAAAGCTTTGTTGAAGTCAAGATATACTATGTCCACAGCATTCCCACACTCCTTAAATAGCGTTAGGCAAACACTATGGTTTGAGCTCAACCATATCCTCTCCAATATGATTATATTCCTGCCCTACCTTACAGCTTGGCTGTTGTAGGGATGACTATGTGAAATTGTGAATCATTTTCAACATTCTAAAGCACTATCTAAAATGTTATTATTTTATTCTGTGCATTCTCCCAACCCAATTATGTACCCTACATTTCAGGACTCACCATGTAGTTTTAGAAGATGGTGATGCTTATACCTTTTTGGTGAATATTAGGCATACAAAATGTATCTTAACTTCATTGCAAGTTCAAAGAAGACAGTGTAAGAAAAATTGAAAAAATAAAAGACAATCTATGTCTATTTTGTGGGGCTTTTTTCAGGATTGACCACTAATTCTGAGGCAATAAACTGATAATTTTATAGGAATTAAGAATAGCGTTATTTTTATTCAGGGGTTAGGTAAACTGGCAACACTTATACTTGGTTTCTGTTCCTTGTATTAGTTTGGTGTGTAATATTTGTTAGCATTGAGAATGTTATTTTGTTTGAGATTTGATATATTTCTGACTTTAATGATTTAGTGTGTTTACTATATTTGAATCTGCCTTGTGAGTGAATGGCCATAAAATGTGGCCTATATATCTCTTAAATAAATGCATTTGTTTATGAGTGAATGAAACACATTTTGTTAGTCCAATTTTTAAAAAGGAAAAAAAGGCAGCTATGAAAACTGTAGACCTGTCTGAGTTCCACAAAACCATGGGTTGGTCAGTGGATCCTAATTATTCTGAAAGCCAGCTCGCAGCTGGCTGACCATTGGATATGGTGATTTGCATGCTTAACAATTGGATGTCTATCTGCTATCTGAATGGCCTGCAAAAACTGTTTGTTGGGAGACTATTCATAACGGCACAGTCAAAAGTTTCCTGAAAGGCATACGCATTTCAATTTCTGTTCTTTGCCCCTCCAAAATTGGCAATTTATTACATCAAAACATAGCAGTCAGCCCAGAAAAGGACAAAATTGACACAGTTTCCTTTTGATCTTTTACTTCTGAATAGGCATTCACCAATGAACTTCCCAATGAATATTCATTGAATGCAAAAGAAGTCACTCAGCATTTTTAAAGTAGACAATATGTTTTAAATATTTTATATAATGGCTAAATGCTATTGAGTCAGTATCAAGGTAGTTTAAAATGTTTCAAGAAAGCAAGGTGAATTCTTGTTTTTCAAAGAAAATTATTATCAAATTGTCCTATTTGTTTATATATATATATATATATATATATATATGTTTACTTTGGTACCATGCTTCCCCAAATTTCTGTCTTTTAGACAGATTCATTTGCAAGTTGGTTCTGAAGCTTTATCAGATACCTCCATTTAATTGTTGCCACAACAACCACTATATGGAAAACCGGTAAGAGCCAGTGGAGCATATCTGTGTTATGCAGTCAATAATACTTATAACACTGCATGCTGTTGCTAAAGTCACTGGATTAAGAAAGCAGAGGAAACTGCATTCTCTTACTTCAGGGTGAATCTATAGTATTCCTTGTTAATTATCTTTAGTTACTTCATACTTATTTGAGAGGCCTCTAGTGAAGTCTTATGTAGATTGTGTAAATTTGCAAAAGCATATCAACTAAAGATAAGAGACATGAGAAAAGTAATTATGAGTTGGACCTGGATTCATTAGTATTTTTACTGAATTACTCAAGAAAAATGTTTGTACAGAACCATGAAATGATTACATATATTTTAATAGTAGCAAGACTATACTGTGCTACAAAGTGGAAAATGACATGGAATCCTTTTGTAGAGAACAGAGAGGATGGAATATACAGTAAATGCTGGGTAAATTGATTATACGAGGGTAACGAAAAAAACGGATTTTCTTTTTGTTGAATTGGAATCCCTTTACTGAACATTAGCAGAAAACACCAGATTCTAATCCATGATCACGTACGTAGTGTAGATAAGTGCACACATACTCATACTCTATTTGTAATATGATTCTTTGTACGGTGTGTATTGAAATGTTTTGTATTACACAATAAAATTAAAATTTAAAAATAAGAGTCTCAGCAAACGCAAGATGAATTAAAGATCAACAGGAGCAGCTCCATCATTAAGTTGAGAGACTTTTTGAGCAATCTGTAATTATGAAGCCTGAAAATTTTATTCATAATAATAAAATTCCTGTTAGAAGGAAATAATGAATCCATCTTGCGAGGGATATCATCTATTCTTAATTTCAGAACATCGTAATGAAGAATGGCTGAGTTATCCCACTTCATGACATTTGCACTGAAGGGCAGGTATCCTGTATTTGCAAAACATTTTTGTAAGCTTTCAAAACTTATCTTAGATTTCTCCTTTTCGCAGCTTTCATTTTGCCAACCGTTAAAGGATATTACAAGGATGTGCCTTTAGCTCATTAGGTAAAAATATTTTCTTTCTTTTTAATTTTTTTTTTACTTTATTAATACATAAAAATGGTACAAATCTATATAAATCTATAAAACAGAGAATATACTAGTTAAATAAACAAACAAACACATAACACCAACAATTCAAGGATATTACAGGGATGTGCCTTTAGCTCATTAAGTGAAAATTTTGTGTTATGATATCTCACAGTTCCTATTTTAGATCAATCATATAATTAAATATTGCAACTAGGGATGTTGCAAGCTTTTGAAGTTCCTGCATGAATTTACAAGGCAATACGCAAGCAGGCTGTGCTCACCTCACAGATGTGAACACCCATCTCTGCCATGTCCCCCTTTCCTGGCACCTCCTGAAGTCCACAGTCTTTAAGAGGGGCAGGAGAAGGAGGAGGTGGCAATGACAGGCATTGAGAGAGGACTCAGACTCACTGCCTCTCCCCTCTTCTACCCCAGGTAAAGATTGTGATCCCTTCAGGAGTAAAGAAAGATGGGATGGTATAAAAGCCGGAACAGTGACTTACAAGCCAAGTCAACTAAGCTCACCAGTCTCATCTGACTAGTTGGGATAGATATAATAAGTTCCAAAACTTCCACAAAAACCTTGTTCTGATATCCATTCCAGGCCATAGTCCATATTGTGCAAAACAGGCTGGAACGGCAACTTGTTTTGTGGCTTATTGCATCAGTCCCTTGAAGTAATGTGTGACTGGTGGATTTGGTTGATCTGAAGCTGCCATTCTGGCCTGTTTTACAAAATAAGGACTATGGCCCAGAGTGGGTATTGGAACATGATTTTCATGGAAGTTTGGTGGCTTGTTATTTCAATCCCATCTAGTAATGTGAGACTGGTGAGTTTGCTTGATTTGGCTCACTTAGAAACTGCCATTCTGGCCTGTTTTGCACAATATGAACTGCGGCCCAGAACCGGTATCAGTACATGGTTTCTGTGGACATTTTGTGGCTTATTGCATCCCTGCCATGGAGTTACGTGTGACTGGTGAGTTTGGTTGATTTCACTCATTTTGGGCCATTCTGTTCTGTCCTGGATGTGTTCTGGGAGTTATTATAGGATTAGTAGTAATATAATATATCAAGGTTTTTTCTCCTAAAATATTGTTCTCAAGTGTTTCTAATACATGTCACTATTTTTAGCATTTTTAATATATATATATATATATATATATGGGTTGTTCTGGCCTGTTCCATTCTCTTCTAGCTTTTACACCATCCTGAGAAGGATGGAAACAGTTTTCAGTCCTCATGAGCAAAGGATCAAGCTCTCAATTGGGAAAGGCGAGTGGCGAACAAAGTTGTCTGCAGTAGCATCTTGAGGAGTAGTTACTCAAGTTATGAGGGTGTTTGATTTGGGAAGGGGGTATTCCCATGGAGAATGGCCTCACAGGTTGGATTGGGGAGCCACAAGCCACAGGCTGAAGAGCTGATTTACAGGTGAAGGCAGGGATGGAGAACTATTTCAAGATGGGCTGCCAGAATGCCCCCTACTAGGCCTTCCTTGGCGATGAACAAGCAGATGCCTGGGGGGCGCTGGGAAGGCCCATTTCCAGGTTCCTGGAAATGGGGCCTTCCAGGTCCTTCCAGCGCCTAGCCTGGCTACTGCTTGGTCGTCACTATGCAGGCAACCTGGTCTGGCATGTCCCTGGAGGCCTCACCAGGCACAGTGGGCTGGTGTCTGGCCTGCTTCTGCAAATGTTTGATCATCTTGAAGACAGCAGTGAGTCATCTTATGTAAGTGCTGCATTTTGAGCTGTTTTTTTTCCCATTTCAAAGCCGTTGTGAGACTGCCTCCCTTCAAAAGAGAAGAGAGTCTCTTCTCAAAAGTCACCTTTTCTGTGTAGCCTTTTGAACAATCCTCTAGTCCCCAAATTCTCTACTGTAACTATGCCTAAGGAAGTGTAATTCTTCCCCTGTTTATCCCTGCCTCCATTTCTCCCCCTTCCTCAGTTGTTTCTGTGTGTCTCTTTTTTACATTGCAAGCCCCTTGGAGTAGGGAAAGTGCTGTATACTGGTGTAAAAACAACACCAATAATAACAATATCACTGCAACCGATATCATCACCAAGGAACGTGTACCAATCTTGCTGTATCATTACAAGGCTTAAAATTGATACTATTACAATGTACATTTGATAGAGTATGTTGAACCCTTCCTTTGCACAAGCCACAGAGTTGAGATGGGCATTGAGGTTTATGAGGCACCTTTACCTATTGCACTGCCATTCAGATTATATTTAACAATTTGTGATGCCGGGGGGGGGGGGGATGTTTGTACATTGAGGCCTTTGCTGATTCCTTTTAGCTAAGTCTCCTCTTCCTTCATTTTCCATTTTATTGAGAACTTGGTCAATCATGCAGTATGTGGATTATTCTTTAAGTATAACCCTTCTGTACTGTTCTGTATAATGTATTGACCTTTGTACATATTATAATATAAATATATAAAAATATAAATACTGTATGTGGCTGAGTACATAGAGTAGTTTTCAACACCAAAGGTCCATTTTATGCATATGGTTCTAAAGTCTGCTTTGGAAAAAGGTTGATACAAGGCAATTGGGGGTAGGGGAACCAAGGGTGGTTTTAAAAAGCAACTTGTGGGCAAAACGAGAGAGCTCTTTTGTAAATATCTTATTTGTAGGACTCCATAATATAATATACAGATGCAAAAAAAAAACCCTTTGCAAAAAATAAAGGGGAACCCCTCTCCCCAATAATGACAACAAATTGTATCTAAAGATGGCTTTGTGTTAGCAGAAGGAGCTTCCTTTCATGTAAAGTGGGGCACCTAATTTTTGCCGATTCCTCCAAACATTTATTGCATACTCAGTCATAAAGAACATTGTTTTTATTCATTTATTTATTAAACACTGTAGACCCTAAATTGCATTTGGCTTGCCTGACTGGAGGTGAGGGGGGGGGGGGGAATGAGGAGACACTCCTCAAGCCCCAGCACTGGTGGGGCTTTGCGGTGACACTGGCCAGAGAAGGGGCTGACGAGGTGTTATTAGCCTTCAGAGCCCCACCTCCTGGCCTCTTTGAAGCTTGGCTCCCAGCAGAGTGATTCCTTTTTGCTCCTGCTGCTGGGAGCAATGGAGCGCTGTTGGGGGCAGCAGTTCTTTGGCGCAGTGGTGGAGCAGCTGGAGGGCACCGGAGGACCATTCCCACCACATCTGGATCCCCCTCTGGCTCCCTACTCAAGGGCCTTCTAAATTTGGCAACTATTGCTTGAGACATTAGGGTGTGCCTGAACACACCCCTTGCGCACACCTGTGATGTGTTTAATTTGAAGTTTTATGCTGTTTAATTTGTGAGGGCTGTGTTCTGAAAGGCAGGGTAAAAATTCATGAATGGAGGATACAGAGATGGGACACAAGACTGAGGCATAAGAGTATAGGGATGACTTTTGTCCATTTTGTCATGAGGACTCGCAAGTCACCAAGAGAAAGAATGAGATGAGTCCTGAATTTATGATTGAAAAGGCATAGGATTGGCCTTTTTAGCAAGCTGGTTACATTTAAAAAGAATTGGTTTAATCTTTAGAATTTAATATTTGTTTCAAATTTTCCTCCATTTAGTAAAACAAGGAATTTTCCCTAAAACGTTTTAGTGGAACACAAGAACTGATGTTTTAGTCATTAAAGACCTACATTTGTGTTATATTTGAATTCAATATGTTGCAGATATATATTAAATTGGAATTTAAAATATCTTAACTAATCCAAAGGTTTGCAATTTACCTGGAAGGGTCCAGTTTGATTTTCACAGGTTGAATACTCTTTGGAGGTCTAAAAGACCCTGAAGCAAATAAACGGAGCACTGTTGTTTTTGCAATAATAGCAGATCATGGATCAAACCAGTAACAATTTCACAATCTCCCTCTAATCCTTCTTCTAGTGTATGTTTTGTTTGCTTAAGGTCTATTAGGCAGGGAGTTATGAGTTAAAAGTCCATATGTGTTCATTTATATAAAGGGGAAACAACAATCTCCTAAACATTCAATTAAACAGACATTTACAGTGCTATATTTTACATATCTACTCAAAAACAAATCCTATTGAGTTCAATGGGACTTACTTCCAGGTTAATGGACATAGGATTGCAGCTTTAAAGAAACTGTTGCACTCTTATTTGTGACAACTGGGCATGGGTCAGCCAGACAATGGAGAGAATCTACTTTTATACCACTCTATTCAAAGCAGGGAAACTCCACCAGGTAAAAAGTTTGTTTAGTTTGTTTAAAACAACAACAGAGTATAACTAAATCAGTAAAAATGAATTAGAAGAAAAAAGAACATAAGGGTTGGACAATGAGCTGTGAAACAGGTCACACTTTAAGATTTGTCATTCCAAAAGGTTTTGAAAAATATCCATTTAACAGTATGTTTTAAGCAACATAACCTTTTATGATCATGTGGAATTAAGTATCCTGTTATCTTTTTAATCATTCCTGGTATTTCTCTCCAGGGTGACTATGAGGTTCATCAGACGAGCATTTTATCGCACGTTCGCCCACTTACAGATGTGTGCATGCATCCTTTAGACAAAGACATCTGCCTCCTGCACGCCTCCTGCTCCTTCCGCCCATTTTTCCATCACAAAATAGACTCCCAAAGATTCAACTTTTGTTTTAAAACAGAATGTGGCACAATCTCTTGCTGTGTGCAGAAAAAGCGGTGCAATAAAAACGGCCCCTGAATTGCCCATGTGGTCTTTGTTTACTTCCTCTTTCGCCTCCGGGATGAAAGAGGAATTAACGAGGGACAAAAACGGGGAGAGAAACGATGGTAAGGAAAGGTGATTTCCCCTCATGTAATGATGCTGTATATAATGAGGCACAACATAAAAAGTGGAGGAAATTGGTATGTGCTACTAGACACTCCCAACAATTATGTCATAGTGTACAATAAATAAGATACAATAGTTTGTGGGGTAAAATTCCATTGGTATTGGGTTTTGAAAAAGTTTTACTTTAGGTCTGCACATATCAGCTTGGCATACCCAAAAAACTATTTTTCCAAGTCTGATAATTTAAATTAAGAATAGTTTTTAACCCACCTTTCTAGACAAAGCCTCCTCAAAGCTGTTTACAAGGTAAAAGTTTATAGCAATAAAATATTAACTACAATGAACTAAAGCAGCAGCAAAAACATTTAAAATAACAGCAACAACAAACTCCAATTTATAAAATAAAACTGGGCATCCATTAATGTCAAAGCAGACTGGAATATCCATGCTAAGGCTCATTTAAAAACAGTCAGGGACCATACATGCATTCTATGGTAAACATTCCAGAAGGTTAGGGACTTCACAGAAAAGTCGCTATCTCTTGTATCCACCAACCTAATAGATATGCAGAAATACATTATCTTTTGTTTTTATTTTAACAGTTGAAATCGCAAGCCAGCTGTGCCAGTGACCCCCTCTAGATGGATTCCGTTTGACGCCTGGTTAGCCGATTATGCGCATATTCGCTGAAGCGCTTTATCGTAAATGCTTGTATGCAGGAGGTAATTGAGCACTCAACTGGTGACCTTACCGGTTGTTTTAAATGCGCTTTACAAGTAGTTAATGCGGAGAATCGCTTGTTCACATAGTCAAAATGCGCTTTAACAGCCAGAGCAAAATAAAAGTCGCTATTTAACGCGCATTCAATAATGCGCATAATCGGAGAGAAAACGCGCCTCTACGCCTGATTTGCACTCCGTTCTTGTAGAGGTAAATTTTTTAATGCGCCTTGAAAGAACTTTAAATGATTCTTGTAGAGGCAGCCTCAGATGCAACCTGAGCACAGAGCTACAACCACTATAATCTCTCCTTCCTCAGAATAAATTAAGGTAGCAATGCAAACTTGTACTGTTGATATGTGAACCTTGGAGTTTAACACATGCAGGATAGGGGAGGGGAGAGAGTAGAGAGCAAGTGGTTCAAGCAGAACAACATCTGCTTGAACTACTTCGGCAGGATCTACATTACTGCTTTAGAGTGGTATTGAAGTGCAGTGACAACTGACACATTTACACCAAGCAGGATATAACGCTATGGAAGTGGTATGAAAGTGGTATATGGCATGTATCATGGGCCCCAACAGTCATCAGTGCACTTCAATACCCACTCTAAAACAGTAGTGTAGATCCTACCTCAATATACCTCTGTCATACCGCTTTCCTAGTGCAATATCCTGCTTGGTGTATCTGGCCTGCTTCTACTGGTTTCTTCTTTTAATCATGCTAATTTTCTTCCCTCTGCCCCTCCCCCGTCCACTTTGGTCCATATACAGTCATTATTCTTTCGCCACATGTTTTCAATGTGCATCGGTGTGTTTTGGTGCTGAGAGGGTGTAATTTTTTTAATACAAACATATCTGTGTGCAGCACAACATATTCAATGGACTTCCTATCCACCCCATGTGTTGCTGTGTGTTTGCATTCATGCACATCTCTCATGAGTCATAAAAGACAGCCCTGTAGCCACGTCATCTGCACAGTCCCACCCACTTCTGCCGATCCATATACAGGAGTGCCATCATGGGGCACACGTCCTCCCACAATGGCACTTCGACCAAGTGTGCAGAAACAAGAAAACTCGCAATCACCTCTCCTCCATTGTGAAAGGGCTGCAGGTGTAGAAAGGGCCTCTCTAAATACTTCAAACACCATTAAAATCAACTGTATAGATCCAGATCGGCCAAGAATTATGCTTAGGTGCCAATGTGGGGTAAGTTCCAAAGAACTAGAGATGCGAGAAGAGCCTTCACAATAATCTCAGTGGATGTGAAGGCCTTTGAATATGTGGAATGGATAACTGGGGCAAAAAAGCAAAACAAAACAAACACCCCAAATTCACTTTCCCACGTCAACTTTCTAATAGATATAAAAGTTTGGGCTTAACATCTGGTGATGTCATTACACATATTGGATTGAATCGAATAGTGGCTTTGCACTCATGGAAAGTGCTTAGAGTCACACAAGGCTGGCCATCCCATTCGGCAGATACCTTAATGCAGCCCTCCTACTGTTCTGGAGGGTCCCCCCAACTATCAGGAGCAGTTTTGAGGGGGGCATGGGGACTGCCATGCATGGGGGGGGTGTATGAAAAGTGGGTACTCCCCCTTGACAAGCATAAGTGTTTTCCATGAGTGCAAAGCCATCACTGGATACAACCTACTGCACACAATTTCTCTTGCCTCATTGAAATGAACAGAGAATGGGCAGGAGCACTGCGGAGACCCTGCACAGTTCTAATCGTTTCTGGCAGATAGGGGGCCAGTGTAGGCTTTATTCAGGGAAAAAAAGCAAGGTGGGAAGGAGGCAATCAGGAGTCGAAAAGCCCAGCTGCTGCTCCTCAACTGCTCTGCTCTTCAGCTCCTGCTTCCTCTTATCATTCAGTTTGGCCCTTTATGCCACAAAGTTTTTCCTCGTGGATTGTGTCAAATGCTTTCTGGGATGAATTTTGTTTTGTTTCATCTTTTTGGAACCATAACTGGCCCTCATTTCTTTTCAAAGGTGCATTTGGATTACGGAGACAGAAATGTGACGTCAGTTCCAAGATTCGTTTGTCTACATCAGAACTGCACCCCTGTGTCAAGAGATTGTGAGTTCATGACAGGTACAACACGTGTGAGCTCCTCTTACATCATGTATGTAAAATCTTTAAACACCCAGAAGTTCTAAAAATGCTAAAATATGGATGGTTCTTCATATATGCTGGAATTCTTCCACCAGCTAGAGTTTAAAGAGTAATAAACACAGGTTCGAATGTTAGACAGGGGACTTGAGATATCTGGGTTCTACACTCCACTCAGGCCATGAAGCTCACTGGGTGACTTTTCGACCAGCTACTCACTCTCAGCCTAACCTACCTCACAGGGTTGTTGTTGTGAGGATAAAATGGAAAGGAGATAAACTACATAAGTCATCCTGGGTTCCTTGAAAAAGGGGGAAACGTGGAATATAAATGTAATAACAGTTTTTAAAAATAAAACAATTATATTTTGCATCAGCACAGTGATGCCAACCTGGGTTTTAAAAACCCAGGTAATAAAGCTCAAAACTGATTCAACTGCATCTTCTGTAAGCCGTCCATATTAAAGGCTTTGATCTTGAAGATTAAAGGCACTATGGCATTTTCAAAACATGGGGTACAATCCAGCCAAAGTTAAGCAACTGAAAATCCTTGTGATTTCACTGAGAGCATATGTTTAAATCTTTCTAATATAAGTAATTATAAAAAGGGCTAGATGCCAAGAGAAACAGTCATTTTGGCATATAGTCCAAAACAGATTATATTTAGATTATGAACCCAAACACAGTTGCTTGAAAGTAAAATTAAAACCATTACAATCAATAGGGCTTGCTTCCAAATACCTGTGCCAACCTTTTCTGAAATTGTCAGAAATCTGATTGATGGATTTCATTTGTAACAGGATTCAAATGCACAATTATGGAACTATTTGTAAATTGCCTGAATATACTGTTGAAAAAAAATCTACTTTTGATATAGAGCAGAGGAATTTTATCCATACTTTCTTAATACTGAAATTCAGTAACATTTAACACATAAAGTGGGGTCCCTTTCAGTGGTGTGTATAATGATTTAGCCACCATACAGTATTCTACAGAGAGTGTAACTTGATACATTCCAATCCCAATAAAACAGTATATAGTTTGTGTGCTGCTGATGCCTAGATGTGTTAATATAATTCTAGGATCAAAAACACAAACAAACTTTGATTTTAAGAAAAATATTAAGGTGCTTACAATTTCACTCATGCACCCAAAAGCAGGGAACTCATGAATAAAGGTGCCTGCCTTAACTTCCACACCATGTATGCAGTAAGCATATTTTACACTCTCATATAGCCCCCTTGGTTCGCCCTCCCAGGAAATGCCTGAATCGCCTCTTCAGCACTTGTACTTTCAGTTTTTAGTTCAGCATTACCTGCAGCGATTTTTAAAAAAAATTACAGTTGTTGTTGTTGTTATTATTGGTTTTATATCCTCTGTGTGGTTTTCTCTTCATGATCTACTTCCCTGGCAAAGGGATGCTTCTGAACCACACAGAGTTGATTCTTGTGTTCTGGAGAGGGAGAAACCAGTTCTGCTTCATATTGAGCCTACTTACACTACTGCTTTAAAACGGTTTAAAACGGTATATAATAGTAGTGACAACTGTTGGGGCCCAGGACACACTCCATATACAGTTTTCAAAACGTTTTCAAAGTGTTTTATTCTGCATGTGTAGATAGACTCTGTAAGCCTTGTCAATGTCAGTGTGTGGAATATGGCTTCCGAAAGACATATTGAAGAATTTAACTCTGCATTCCCAAGCAAATGGGAAAGTTATATGGCCAGGCTGGAGTTATATTTGCCAGCAAAGAATATAACAAATCTTAAGAAAAAGAATGTTTTTCTAGGGAAAAAAAGTATCCTAGCCAAGGTCTTCCTTGCATCAACCAAATGCATTGTTCCCCGCCTCGATCCAGAGGGAGAGGCAGGTTAAAAATTAATATATTATTATTATTATTATTATTATTATTATTATTACATGGGAGATGCCAGTTGTTATCTCAATAAAGTCAACTGGTGACATCTGTATTTGTGGTGGCTAAAAGTGCATTGTAAACAAAAGTCCTTCCCCAGCATCCATATCCAATCCCAGTGGTGAGCTTATCTTCTGGCATCACTGTCCAAGAGAAAGGTCTTTGCCTTGTTGGACCAGGACCAGGCCTATCAGCAGCTGATGCTCAGACAAACAATATTCATCATGGAGCATTCAGAGTAAAATGCCTTCGGTTATGGAGCTTGTGTGGCCTCTGGCATTTTTCTGAATGTAATAAAATTATTTATTTAGTTAGTCATTTAATTTCATTTCTATACTACGCAATAGCCAAAGCTATCTGGGCAGTTACAACAATTCATAAGATAATAAAATACAGCAGAAAAACGCAGCATAGAACACAGTATAATTTTAAAACACATACAAAATTTAAAACAATCTAGACAGCTAAAACAGTTTCAATAAAGTACTACACCTGTTCTGATGACTGGTGTAAATGCCCCATAATATCCTATTAAACAGCTGGGAGTATAGGACAGTCCTAACCCCGCACCAAAAAGATGACAGTTTTGGTGCCAGGCAGGCCTCAGTGGGGAGCTCATTCCATAAAAGACATTCTTAATGGAGTCCATGGAATTATCATATATTTTGATGGTTTTTTTAATTGCTAGCAGAACTACTGTTGGGCTTGCAACACAGGCTCTGCATTGTTGTTCTGATGCTGATCTCAGAATGAAGTGTGTGAAATATGTGTTTGGTGTCTCCCTGACTGATTTCCTCGGCTATGCGATTGACGCAGAGATTATTTGTCCCATGGCAACAATAAATAGGAACTCCAAGCTTTCTTGGGACTCTTGAAAGTTCTCAAACTTTCCTGAAGCAAAGGCTACATTGCACCACCTTCTTGACAAGCATGCCATGTTGCAGTGGACAGCCCTGGAACAACTCTATATCAGGAGAATTGTGGGAAATTAAAAGGGTAGCTAGACCCAACCACTCAGCACTGCTCAGAGTAGTGGGTAGACTTTTTTTTAAGTTGTGGGGGCAGGGTAGGCATCATCACTGAGCTTGGCCAGGCTACTTGGGCCCTGGCAGCTGTCCGAGGATGCCAGGTGCTGGCGCTGGCCTTGCATCTCCCAGTCAAAGACTCCCCTTATTTCTTACATGAAAAGCTACACAAATATGTAAGAATGCAAATTGTACAGCCCTCCGTTGTAGGAATGAGGAAGAGAGAGAGAGAGAGAGAGAGAGAGGGACCCTACCTTAGTCTAAAGGACACTGGTAAGAATCCACTTTAAGAAGCAAATCATTTGGGGCCTACTGTTCAAAACAATGTTCTTTGTACATTATATTTAAGAAGACAAAGCTGGGCGATTCAAAGTATCAGATTGATGAAGGGACTTTATTGAATTACTGAAGCTGCACAGCCATGACAATGAGACCCTGGGAAGCTAGCTGAAGAGAAAACAAGATTACACAAGTCCAACAATTCCAAATGAAATCAGCAGCCTAATGAGCCAGAAGTTATCCATGCTATTGTAAAGGAAATTAATTGCAGTTCACAATGCCATTCTATCATAGCTGATGAACCCAGGATTACTTAGACGTGGCACATGGTATGGAAGTGCTCAACTTCCCCATGTCAGCTTTGGCACACAGCCTTGGGAAGCATCCATTATGTACTATCAGCTTATAGGAGTTCATTGCAAAAAGCTATTATTACCCTAGATCATTTTTTTCATTGGCCATTACAGCAATGTAATATTGCTTTTTTTAAAAAAATAGAATTTTTAAAAGTGCTCTTGTGTTGGTTATATTTCTGTACAATGAAAGGTTCACCAGGTGCCATTGGTGGGTTTTTTAAAATTGCATTAAAGAACTTAAAATACACATAAAAGCAAAGAGCCAAATTCAGCTGTAAATGTATTTATTTCAATGCTATCATAACAGTCCCCCCAATAGTCTGAAATACAGGATTGCAGAGGCACCAGAGGACGATAGTAAGTGGACTGCATCAAATAAACTTTGTCAAAGGAAAGTTAATGAGGCAAAGAAGTGATTCCACTGTGTCCATTATTAAACACGCAAAAGAAATTGTCTAAACATTGGCCTTGGATCCCATAACACTTCAACAGCCCCAACACTTCCTTTCCTATTGTGCTACTGAAAGAGGCAGCCAATCAGCAGCAAAAGAATGTTTCAGAGGCAGCACTTCAAAGCCATTCGGAATGCCCTTTGTACAGCTGGAGAACTGATTTTTCTTGCGTCCTGAAATGAATATCCAAAACTGGAAGGAATTTGCTTCATGCTGATATAAGGAAGGAATTCACCAGCTGTAACTTGAAGGGAGAGAGTCCTGGAACATGAGAAATCTCCCTCCATTAAAACCATCAGCCTGGGCTTCTCTTGCCATAGATCAGGGGCAGGCACCCTGTTATCCTCCAGGTGTTTAGGACTACAATTTCCATAACCCCAGTCAGCATGGTTGATGTCCAGGGATTATGGGTGCTGTCGTTCAAACCATTTGGAGAGCACCAGTTTCCCTACTGGTTAACTCTCAAGGCCATTTCATGATATTCAGGCAGCAGAAATAGTTGACATGTAGAAAGAGAATTCCTAGAATGCTGGTCTGCAGCAACACTGGTGGCTCCGGCACCCAGAGAACAACCCTGAACAGTCCTGAGTCATGTTCTGTGCATTTGAGCAGAAAATGCAGAAAAAGCAACACTAGTGTGGCCAAATCGACCAAATAAATATCTTAATACATTTGTGTTAGGCTGACCAGATAAAATCCAGGTCAGGGCTCATGTAACTTTAACAGTTGTAGAGAAAAGGGAATTTCAGCCAGTGTCATTTGTATGCAATTAGTTCCTGGTGAAATTCCCTCTTCATCGCAATAGTTAAAGGTGCAGGCACTATACTAGAGTGACCATATACAAAAGAAGGCAGGGCCCCTGCAACTTTAACAGTGGAATATGTGGAATGGATAACTGGGGCAAAAAAACAAAACAAAACTAAACACCCCAAATTCACTTTCCCACATCAACTTTCTAATAGATATAAAAGTTTGGGCTTAACATCTGGTGATGTCATTACACATATTGGATTGAATCAAATAGTGGCAGAAACGAAAGGGAGAGGAGGAGGTCACAAGGGTACACTGAGAGTTACATATTAAGGCCTAATGAGTTTCAAGTTGTAACACACTTCTTTAGATATTCAAGCATTCTCCTCTCTTTGGTTTCTGGGAACGCAGAAAAGAGGAAGAGCTATCCCCATATCCCAGAAGGGATATGTGGTTGCATCATCCAGGCACAGCCCACAGCAGTGTGACAATACATCATGGAAAAGCAGCTCTCCACGTGGCTGCAGGGATGTATGTTTAAAAGATACCAATGAATTGTCGCTAGACTGAGTAGTACCAGTTTCAAAATAAGACGTTTCTGGATTACAGTATTGAAGCTGCCTGTGACTAGCAACATAAACACAAAATGCACAAAATGAGTTTGCCTGTAGTATGCAATGTTAGCATTTCAGAACTCCTTTTTCTAATCAAAAAGTAAAATATAATGCTTGGATAGGTGTTTGAGCTTGTTTAGAGGGGGAAAGTCTGAGCTTTCAAAACATCACCATTGTCACTAACATAGGGACAAGATGAGACAATGGCTATGTTCAATTGTTTCGGAGGCAAGAGGATCTACACACTCCCTCTTGTGTTATCTTGGGAAATTACAAGATGTTTCCCAGACATCTGATATCTGGGGCACAGAATCCTTTTCGAGATTAGAATGGGAGGCATGTTTCATTCTTTCACTGTGAAAGACCATATATATTCTTGATCAACTCCCTGATGAAATTACTCCTCTTGTAGCAAAGCAACAGCCTCCCCTTCCATATCTATCTATCTATCTATCTATCTATCTATCTATCTATCTATCTATCTATCATCATCTATCTATCATCTATCTATCTATCTATCTATCTATCTATCTATCTATCTATCTATCTATCTATCATCTATCTATCTTATGCTGTAGGTGCAGTATCACGGCTATAGGAAGCGTAAGATGGAAGGATACCTTACATGTAACACAGGAACTTCTGCCAAACTTGACTTCTCTGTGTCTCAAGTTCTTCTTGCCCTTTGTCCTATGATATGTACAATCCTTTATCGTGTCATTAAATGATCACAGTGTGTGAATTTCTCTGTCCTTAATCCACATCATTGGCTGTTGCTGGCCAAAATGGGTGAACACACAGCAACTTATATGTTGAATGTTATACACTATGATATCAGATTCATTGATTTCAGGGGAAATGGTTGTGTAAGAAGGCCTGTAGAGTTAAGGCAGGTAGGTTCGTGCAACAAAATGTTGCAGTGTGGAATTCTTCTGTTCAGGATTCCAGATACTCCATTCCATCCCCCCACCCCAGTTTTCCATTCCTTTTCCCAACGGTCAGTCAGCCTTCCCTGCCCACTGAGCATGCTCAGTCCTCACTGAGCTGTTCCCTCCACTTGAGAATATTTTTCTAAAGATTTTTAGTATTTATGCAAGTCTTGGCTTTCCCCGGAATCTGCTGAAACATCGCTGTTGTGCTTGGATAGTGCCATTTTGGCTATATAATGTCCAGAACTCTGAAAATGGAGATCACTACTAATATATACTAGTCCTTCTGAGCCTGAGACCCCCTCTAGATGGATTCTGTTTGACGCCTGGTTAGCCGATTATGCGCATAATCGCTGAAGCGCTTTATTGTAAATGCTTGTATGCAAGAGGTAATTGAGTGCACAACTGGTGGCCTTACCAGTTGTTTGAAATGCGCTTTACAGGTAGTTAATGTGGAGAATCGCTTGGTCACATAGGCAAAATGCGCTTTAACGGCCGGAGCAAAATAAAACTCGCTATTTAACACGCATTCGATAATGCGCATAATCAGAGAGATAAAGCGCCTCAACTCCCAATTTACGCTCCGCTCTTGTAGAGGTAAATTTTTTAATGAGCCTTCAAAGAGCTTTAAACGTCTCGTGTAGAGGCAGCCTAAGATGTGTCAGACTGCAGCTCCCATCATTTCCCAGCCAGCATGACCAAGGGCCCTGCTGGATGGGAGATGATGGGAGTTGAAGTCTGACACATCTGGATGGCATCAGGTCAAGGATAGCTGGAGTATAGGATGATGCCTGATGTTCTATAGGTCATTAATAAGCAGGCAATATGTCCAAACTGCCTAAAATTTGGTTTGAAATATTGAAGTGTTAAACTCTGGTCAGATTTCAGACAGATCTAGATCTATTGAGAAATGGCAAAAAAAGCCATTTAAAACCTGCCTTCATCTATTCTCCCCTGCCCCCAGCTGCCTGTCATTTATCAGGCATAACATATCTTGGAGGGTGGAGAGGGCTCATGCACCTTCACTGCATCTAAAAATTCAAATGACTTTCAGAGGCTTTCTTACTTTTCTATTTTGATTAAGGTTCCCTCTACAAGGATTCGCTTTTGCGCCTGGTTAGGCGATTATGCGCATAATCGCAGAAGCGCATTTACGCCTAATACCTCTGCACGAGAGGCGGCGAGAGGCGGCGAAGCGCATTAACGGATGACCAAAATGCGCTTTACAAGTAGTTAATGCGCATAAGCGCTTGTTCACACAATCAAAATGCGCTTTAACAGCCGGAGCAAAATAAAACTCGCTGTTTAACGCGCATTTGATAATGCGCATAATCTGAGAGATAACGCGCCTCTACGCCCGATTTGCGCTCCGTTCTTGTAGAGGTAAAAAAAATTAAGCACCTTGAAAGAGCTTTAAACCTGTCTTGTAGAGGCAGCCTAAAACACACATACACACACACACCATGCTATATCTATCTAGTGTATCGCTTTCAAACCTCAATGCAGATGTGTGATGGGGGTGAGCAAGAGTAGTGCGGGGATGGGGGGGATCTTGTGCAAAGTGTGTGTGTGTGTGTGTGTGAGGGATGGATGAAGCAGACCATTTCTGGTCCATATCACTTTCACAGGTTTGCAATCATGTCCCATTTTCCTCATTTAAAAAGATGTGTACAAAAATTTGCATTTAAACTGGATTTTGATACCTATAAACACCACTACTGACCACTCTGTGTCGGAGCATTTGGGAAATATGCAAAAACTACTGGATATGTAAGTTCTGAGCTGCACATTAATTTGGGAGGGATTGATCAGGTCAGTTCAGATCAGGACTCACAACTCAACTGAAATGTGTCCTTCCACTTTTGTGGAGCCCAACACAACCTGGACACCCTTATTTTTGCCATGGAAATCATGAAGTCATGCACTGCACCAGAAAACTTGGACAGGCATGAACCTTGAAATTGCCAGTTATCCTGAACAACACTCCAAAACTATGACCAAGATCACTCCCACTAGTGAATCCACTGGGAAGCTAATCAAGTATACACCAGTAGAAACCCCAAATAATCTCTAGATCCAAAGACAAGGCACACAAAGTCAAAACAGATGATGGGTTGCACTGGGAACCTGCACGGGGAAAAATTTACAAGTGCTTTTTTTAAAAAATTATTTTTAATACAACATAAACAATATAAAACAACATAAAATACAATACATACTGCATACCCCCCGTGCTCACCTCCCCCCAGGGGACCTTCAATTATACTTTATTCTTCTTTCCAAAAGTATAAAGACTCTTTTGAAGGTATTTGCCCCTTCCCCGTTCTTAATACATATTCCAAAAATAGGCTCCATGCATCTCCAAAATCATTCTTACTGGACATTCCCCTCTTTATTTTCATTTTACACGTTAGCTTGCCATTAAGTGCCATATCCCATATTTCTTTATACCATTCTTCTATGGTATATATCCCTTGCCCTTTCCAATTTTAGCAATCATTATTCTGACGGGAGCCAGGAGGTTGTTTATTAATTCTCTCTTATTTATATTCTCATTTCCTTTATCCCATATTGCTAGTAGAGCCAGCTTTGGGCTTAATTCCAATTTACTTCCAATTATTTCACTTATTTCTTTGAACACCTTTTCCCAAAATTTTTGTACATGTTTACAGCTCCACCACATATGAAAATAAGTTCCAACCTCCTGACATCCCCTCCAACAATTCTTGGACACTTTTTTATCTAGCTGATGAAATCTTACCGGCGTTAAATACCATCTCCATACTGTCTTATAATAATTCTCCTTAATTCTAATCGACAAAAGCTTTAACATTCTTGCATCCCACATCCTCCCCCAGTCTTGTTCATTAATTTGTTCCTTTAAATCAGCTTCCCAAATCATTTTAAGCGAATCTCGATATTTAGCCTCCTCTGTCAGGATTTTATATATTTCGCTAGTCAGACCTTTCCGAATTTACAAGTGCTGATCCAATCAGAAAAGCTGATTTTAAAAATAATAGAATTTTTTAATAATGAATTGAAAAGGTACGTTTAAAATGAAAGTATACTGAAAAACCTGGCTAATTTTACTACAAAGCTTTAACAAATATGACAAAGGAAATATCTAGAGTATCCAACAGCAATATATTTTCCAGAAGAAAGTTTGCAGTTTTTTTAGAGTTCTCTTCAAAATAAACTTTGAAAGCACACATGGACAGACTCAACACTATATTTTGCCTGAGATTTGACAGCTATGGAAGTGCTGTATGTATTTTGTTTACTGTTACTGGCTTGAATGTACCAATTTTTGCTTTAGAAAAGATATCCTTTGGCACAGACTTTTACAACTCACATACATGGAGTTTATTTAAACAGGGCCACAAAGTACTGTTAAGCAAACCTAGGACTGTGAAAAACCACTGCGGCTAATGCTTGAAAACTAATTTAATTTTACAAATCAAGGTAAGTATGGGCTGAGAGCTCACCATTTTGTCATAAAATAGGGGGAAAGAGGAATTTCCAAGAAATGGAATGGCATTTACAGTCATGAAGAAAAAACGTGCTCCTTAACTAAAGGGGAAAATGCCCTTAGAACATGAGAATAGTTAAAATAAGTTAGGCTGACCATACGAAAAGGAGGACAGGGCTCCTGTAACTTTAACAGTTGTAGAGAAAAGGGAATTTCAGCCAGTGTCATTTGTATGCAATTAGTTCCTGGTGAAATTCCCTCTTCATCACAACAGTTAAAGTTGCAGGCACTATACTAGAATGACCATATACAAAAGAAGGCAGGGCCCCTGCACCTTTAACTGTGGTGATGAAGAGGGAATTTCACCAGGAACTAATTGCATACAAACGACACTGGCTGAAATTCCCTTTTCTCTACAACTGTTAAAGTTACAGGAGCCCTGTCCTCCTTTTCGTATGGTCAGCCTAAATAAGTCATTCGAGAAGGATGGCAGACTTCAAGCAATTTAAAACTATTTTCTATTGTGAATGAGTAAAAACAATAACACCCAAAATGGTGCCCCTGTGCTGAGCTCTTCCCTGCCCTGACATTTAGGTTCACACTTCATGTGATGATGCCATCATTTTGCGCATTGTTACACTCTTGCTTTACATCCATGGTTGCCACTGGTGGGACTGCGGATGTGTCACAGGTGAGAGTAAGAAGCAGTGTGCTTGGCAAAGAGGTGCTATTTTCAGCAGCATCCCCATGTCAAGCAAGTATAAAATATAGCCCCGGTTCAGCGTTCCCAAAATTGGTCCTTTCCGGGCAATACCTACATAGTGCCATCTGTTGTGAAGGAATTTGAATTGTGATTGCAGCATCTCTGGTGGCTTAGGGTACAGTCTACCATGCACTGCCCCTGTCTAGAGCTCCTTGTTTTCGGTGGGCAGTGGGGCCTCCCATACACACCTTGTTGTATTTGAAAAAAGGTAGGCTGACCAGATAAAATCCAGGTCATGGCTCATGTAACTTTAACAGTTGTAGAGAAAAGGGAATTTCAGCCAGTGTCATTTGTATGCAATTAGTTCCTGGTGAAATTCCCTCTTCATCACAACAGTTAAAGGTGCATGCACTACACTAGAGTGACCATATACAAAAGAAGGCGGGCCCCTGCAACTTTAACTGTTGGGATGAAAAGGGAATATCACCAGGAACTAACTGCATACAAATGACACTAACTGAAATTCCCTTTTCTCTACAACTGTTAAAGTTACATGAGCCATGACCTGGATTTTATCTGGTCACCCTATAAAAAAGTGTTGTACATACAGCATTGCCCTCTAGATAGGATTGTTGGGTTTTCTTCTTGTATGTAACTTTATTTCTAGATTTAATTCACAGCCTCACTCCTTAACAAAGGTAAGTATCAATGACATTTACTCTTACTAATAACCAATAAGTGATCAAATAAAGGATTTTCTGTTGTTTCAGTATGGAATTTTTTCCATGTAAACAGATTTATTACATTATATCAATATTTACTTTTTTAAAAAATATATTCTTTAGTGTTTGACTCTAAGGCCATGCAGGAATATAATATGCTATAAAATTAGCTTTAAGTCATGTAAATATTCCCTAATTCCCTTTGCTCTAGGCAAAAGATGGTATCTCTGAGGGAGAAGATTTTTCAAGCTTAGGGACTCTTATTTAGCATCTCAGCAGTAAAAGCCACCAAAGCATTGCCATTACCTCTACATTACTATTTATGAAGAACAAAGGCTTCTCTGAGGCCTGAAACCATATTGGTGCAATTAAAGTCTGCTAATAACAATTGAGAGTATTTTCATAAGCCAGTGCAAACTGGGGTTTTGATCTTTGATGAAAAGATTCAATCAGGAATTTCTAACACACTGTAATTGTTGTAAAAACTGCTAACTCTGTAAAAGGGTTAGACAATTCACATGCTGTCAATCTGTTTCCATGAGATCATTCTCTAGAGCCAATTCTTCGATTACATTATATATAATCCTTGTTTGATTGTTCTGCTGAGCTCGAAAAAGCAAAACCTTTTCAGGTTCTCAAAGTTCATTTGGAGTCTCTTTGAGAATTCTTATTTGTAAATTCAGTGTGTTGTAAATGATTGTGACCTAATTAAAACATACATTGAGACTGAGGATAAAGCAAAGTCCATGCAATAATATGAACTGAAAGTGCAGAGATTAAACTCTTCTACCAAATTCTCCAGTACAGGAATCTCCATAGGAGCCTAATCCACACCAAGCAGGATATTGCACTATGAAAGTGGTATATAAAAGGCAGGAGCCACACTACTGCTTTATAGCGGTATTGAAGTGCACTGACAACTGTTGGGGCCCATTGCAGTGTATGCATGGAAGCACCAAATGTATTAATAGGAATTAGGAAGATGTTAAATTTCAAGGCCAAGCAGTGTCAGCATGACTAGCCTGGTTTGTTGAAAAGATTTTACTTGCTTGTTTTTATTTCTCTACAAAAAGTAGAATTTACAAGCCACAAAGATCCTTAACCTTGACTGCATTTCATCTATAACCCCCCAAACACAAATATCCCAATCCCAATTTCTGGTACAAGGCCTGTATTCCAAGATTTTGAGTGCCACATAGAATATAAGATCTCACTGGGGAAAATGGGACTTTACTGTAGTAAGATATTCTTAAATTTATTTATTTAATAAATGAAAATAGGACTGCAATCGTAAACACATGTCCTAAGCAATGTCTTATTGAACTCAATGGCATTTACTTCTAACTAATGACACTTCACCCTCCTTTTAATCTTTATGGCTAAGGACACAATACCCAGTTGCCTGGTAGTAAATTCCATTGAACTCAAGTGGGACTTATTTCTGAGTAGACGTGTACAGGTCCGTGTCCTTGTGTCAAGCCCTTCCTACTGGAGGGAATGGAACTTCATTTTGGACTGATGACGAATCTGCATGCATTTCGAAAGCTGCTTTATCAACAAGCAAACATCAAGGGGGACGGCTGTCTTTCTTTCTCCAAAATTTTAATAGGTTTTCAATGTTGACTCAAGTTCCACAAAGCCAGGAAATTGGAAGCTATGGCTGATGCCTTAACAGGTATGCTCAGTGATCAGTAATGCTGTTGTGCATGTCATATTTTGAGCTCGTTTCCAACTTACCCTCCATGCATCCTTGGTCTTTCAGACCCAAATCCAAATGGAGAGGATGAAGTGCCTGGGACCAGCAAAGATGCTTCACATTGTCCTAGTCCTGTCCTACCTTATGAAGCATCACAGTTTTAGGGCTTCTCCACATTTAGCAAAAAGTCCACAACGTTTCCAGGGCATTGTCTTCTTGAGTTTTTGTTGGTTATGGCACAATACACGCACTCGTTCACCCTTGTTTTTGCCGATTTCTTCCCATATGTTTTATTTATACCTCCAGGAGATGGCGCTGCTTTCTTGCATAATTTCAATTTATTACAGCATTTTCTGGGGTTTATAAAGTAGCAGATTCCCTCTTGAAAATGCTGGGAAAGGCAATGGAGAGTGATAATATCATGAAAAAGACCAACAGACTTCTGTGAGTGACCAATCATGAGCGTGCAATAAATCACTCATGTAGAGAAGCTCTTACTATATTGTAGAGGGATCGTCCTGTGAGTTGATCCATGCCTGTTGCTTACATCAGAAGATAGCAGGATGGGTTAAAAGAGTAGGAGATGGAAGGACTCCTCTGATACAGTAGGAGAGGAAGTGATACTACTGCTACTGATTAGGATATGGTGTTTGAAGCCATGTTTCTTAGAACCACTGTAATTGTCCATGGTGCCAGTAATGAAAAATGTTCAAAGCATGTTTTGAAAATAATCTACCCATGTTTAAGAGACATCAAGAAATGGGGCATCTTAGCAGTGTGGGGGTGAGGAATGTACTGATCTTGAACAGGAATGGGTTGAACAGGAATTTTATTGCCACCAAGCATCTTGGGTTCCAAAGCCAAACCACTGTTGTCTTGGAGCATGCCGGCTGGTGGAAATCTCAACTCTACATGGAATGAATATTTTCCTTTTGTTCATAATATTGCAGTTCCAAATCCAGAATAAACAATGCTCGTATCTTTCTGTAGTTTTATGCTTGTTTGTTTTGTTTATTAATATTTTAATTAGATATTCTCTTTTACACAATACAATTTCACAATATAATACAATTACACAATACAAATAAAATACATACAAACATTTTATTACTATTGCTATTATTATTATTATTATTATTATTATTATTGTATATATCGTCACCAGTGTACCCAACTCAGTTGCCCCATTTTGCATCCTCCACGATGCAGGTGTGAGGGGCGTAATGCTCTGTCCAGCCCCAGGGAAGAGGTGGATCTCGTGCTGTGCAAAAATCTGTCCTCTAATTTCATGGAAGTTTTCTTCCCTATGAAAGAGGCTCCAATATTTCTGCCTCACTCTCAGGGCATTTTATCATTTATTTTGAATTTATTTTGGTGGTAGTTTTGAGCTGACCTAACCACTGAGACAGTGCTGCATTTGCAGTGCTGGCACAAATGCTCCCATCCCCCAAGGCAGGAAAGGAGACGTGCAGCTGTTGGCTGCTACTGCCACTGCTGCTGCTGGCACCTTCCTCCCCTCCCCTGTGTCTGCCTCCATTGCCCCTGCCCTCAAGTCTGTCTCCCTCCTCTCCCCACACCAGCAGACTGTCTCTGTCCTTTTCCCACCCACTTGGTCTTTCACCTTCTCCCTCCCTATCGCAGAGCCATATCAGCAGCAGAAAAGGGAATGCCGGACATGAGCATCAGGGCAATCAGATGGTGGAGGTCTGCCGTATTCAGCTTCTATATCTGATCTCACTGCGTGCTCACCAGTCCTCTCTGTGTTTAAGTCACAGCTACAGGAGTCAAGACAATATGGGTCTGTGGGCACAGCATCATCCACTGGGCCTACAAGGATTGCCTGAAAAGCCAGCGTGGTGGTGTAGTGGCTAGAGTGTTGGACTGGGGGCGTTATCACACACGTGGTTTTAAGCACACTCACCGCGACTTTGATCCACTTTTTCAGCGCGGGACTCGCATAATGTCGTCCCCCTCGCACTGTTCTCCTGCCCTGAGTGCTCCGTTTTTAGTTTCTGTATCAATTTAGCCCTGAACTGGCAAAGTCCGTTTCAGGCAAGTTCAACAGGCTGAGCTGAGGTATTGGAGCAAAACTGACCTCGTGTATTTCAAAAGGCTACACTTGCATAGGAAACGGAGGGGGAACCCACAGAAGCAATGGGGGGGGGAATGGTACATGTGATAAAGGCCTGGGAATTCAGAGATCCAGGTTCTAGTCCCCACTCGGCCATGGAAGCTGCCTGGGTGACTTTGGGCCAATCACAACCTCTCAGCCCAACCTACTTCACAGGGTTGTTGTGAGGATAAAATGGAGAGGAGGAGGATTATGTACGCTGCTGTGGAGGGGAAAAGGCAAGAGAGAGAGAGAGAGAGAAATAAAGTGGTGGGGCAACACCTAAGGCTGGAAGGAAGAGTAAAAGTCTCATGGCTGGGAAAGCAGGGGATACTCTGGGAAGCACTCTGTACTGTGCCAAGAGGGGAGGCCCTGGTCATCATTCAATTGGGAAGGCATTATTTGAAGCAGCACAAGAGTCTCAATCTCACGTGGGCAGCAAGGCAAAACCTGATGAGGTTATGGTGCCAAATTTCAGGCACCGATATCATGTGGTCCAATCTGTTGCAGGTCTAGCAAGGAGCAATAGACCTGGGAAAAGTGGAAGAAGCCCAGGAGAAAGTCAACAAGGCTGTGAGTCACTGCATGAGGGAGCTTGGGGTGGGGGGGCACATCATTCAGCACCCAGACGTCATTTTTGATCAGTAAGAGTTGTTTTGGCCTGATGGCAAACACCTGCCAAATGAGGGCCAAAAGGCTTGGCTTTGCCACATACGAGGGACACTCCTGAATTGGTTGCAGCAATTGTGTTATTGGTTTGCCGCCCTTCCTGTGATGGGTTGCTTTGGATGCAAATTATCCTTTGTGAAGGTGTGTAGCAAGTGCTTTTCGATATCGTGCTGTGTTCTGCTTACAAGCCATATACTGTTGTGTTTTAATGTTCAAGTACATGGCAGTTGAGAGTAACACTGCATATACTGGCATTCAGGGTTCATTCTAGCAATGTGCACCACCCACAAGATACAGTCTGGAATACCTGGGAGAGTTTTCCAATATTTTTGTCTTACTTTGTGTTGTCACCAAACATGTAAGAATCTAGCATTTACAGCATGGCATTAGGAGGTGATAAACTTAAAACAAATCCTGCAGGTGAAAAATATAAATGGATACAGTGGAGAGAAGGAGGAATATACCGTGTAAGCTACCTTGGAATCCTTGCAAGAGGGAAAAAAGGTGAGATCGAAATGTAATAATACATTTTTAAAAATACAATTCCATCATAACTTTTACAATATTTATTGAATTGGTATATTAGCAGAAATTGTATAGGCATTTCCGCTTTGTGACAAGTATATTAGATCCCTCTCCCACAGCTTCTAATATTTATCATCCCCAGGTTGTATAGCCATCAAAATTACATAAATTTGGAATAAGATTTCTATTTGCTTCTAATTTGTTTCAAACTTGTTAGATTTCTTACATTCCTTAAAGTTCCTTATTAAATATGATACAAATTAAGAGAATGATTCTGTATGTTGCTTTTTATTTCTTTTCATATCATAAATCCATCCCGTATATGAAGTTCACAAATTCTAAGACTAGTTCTTCCTCATGCAATAAAATCACTGTGTGAAACTCTTCATGACACTGAGCAGAAGCAAAAAAACAAGTAGGTGTGGCTGGCTGGCTGGTTGGTTGACTTGGTCAGAGCTGTTTTGTGGAGAAGAAAGTAGCTGGTTCCAGCCTATTATGGAATGAGAGTGTGGGTTACACTTTTACAAATTCAGGGGAAAGCCTGTAGCTCATTGGCAGAGCACATACATACTTCACATGTAAAAAGCCCCAGGTTCAATGCCAGGTAGACCTTAAGGAGAGCCTTGTCTGAAATCCTGGAGTACCTCTTCTAGTCAGTGTAGACAATACTGAGCTAGATGGACCAATGGTCTGATTCAGCATAAGACAGCTTCTTACCATGCTGGTCTTGGTAAGATTTATCCTGGATTTTTATATCTTGAATTAATACTTTATTTTGGGGTATACTCTACTTTTTAGCCTGCCAAACCCTATTCTTAAAGATGTTATTCTATTATCCATCTTTTCCCTTCCACCACTGATATAGTCCAGTAAGTACTGCAGCATGGTAGACCAAATCCCTTTCTTTAGTTTAGTTGCATTATAGTATTTTAACACTGTTATGATACGTTCAATTAAACTGATTTTTCCTGAAATATCTAAAAGGAAAAGCAATAATTTAGCTAGGCTCTTCATTCTTATTGCTACAATTCTTCCCATTCAGGGGCCAATTTACACAGGTGATTTACAGTCATGCTATATCAGTTCCTCCGAACCTGTAGCCTCCTCAGAAAGTATCTTCCAAAATTATAGTCTCTAGAAGTTTATTGGTCTCTGCTGATTTCCATGAACTCCATCAACACTTAGATTAGAAATAGGGCCCTCCTATTTCTCTGAGGTCTCATAGTTCAGTGGAAAACACCAGGGCATTGTTTGGGAAATAAGAGCTATGGTATTCTCGGGGTCATAAATGCAAAGTCCCATGGCAAAGATCATGCCACCTCAGGCAGCTGGAAAGCACATGCCTAGCTGATACTACTATTTCAGATGCCAAAGGGGAAGTGGCCAAGGTTCCAGAGCCTTGGCACTACCATTAAGAAATCCCTGTCATGCCTGTCCAATAATTTAATGTCAGATGAAAGTGGGTTCCTCCTCCAGTGTGCTGCAGAGGATTCTGATGATGAAAAGGCACAAGCTCCTTCTCAGAGGAAGGACAGTCAGTGCTTTATTCAGGTCCCTCCCAGGCACAGGACACAATCCTGCCATCATTCTTTGGCTTAGAGGATGATTTCCCAGCAGAGCCTCCATCTCCCCAACCTCACAGATGCCCCAGGCTACAAAATCAGGCTTCTGAGCCTTTAACAGGCCAGTCAGCTCCAAGAGGGAGGAGTTCATAGAATCATAGAATCATAGAATAGTAAAGTGGGAAGGGGCCTATAAGGCCATTGAGTCCAACCCCCTGCTCAATGCAGGAATCTACCTTAAAGCATCCCTGACAGATGGTTGCCCAGCTGCCTCTTGAATGCCTCTAATGTGGGAGAGCCCACCACCTCCCTTGGTAATTGGTTCCATTGTTGTATTGCTCTAACAGTCAGGATGTTTTTCTTGATGTCCAGCTGGTATCTGTTTTCCTGTAATTTGAGCCCATTTTTCTGCATCCTGCACTCTGGGTTGATTGAGAAGAGATCCTGGCCCTCCTCTGTGTAACAATCTTTCAAGTATTTGAAGAATGCTATCATGTCTCCCCTCAATCTTCTCTTCTCCTGGCTAAACATGCCTAGTTCTTTCAATCTCTCCTCATAGGGCTTTGTTTCCAGACCCCTAATCATCCTCGTTGCCCTTCTCTGAACATGCTGCAGATTGTCTGCATCCTTCTTGAAGTGTGGTGCCCAGAACTGGATGCAATACTCAAGATGGGGCCCAACCAGTGCCGAATAGAGGGGATTTGGAAGCTAGATGTGTTGTCAGTTGGCTTTAGCTCCCTGCTGAGACAACATCCTCCTATTGTTCTACTGAGAGAGAGTTCCAGCCAGCAGGACTCACTTGGAGCTATCCAAGGTCCTATTCTCTTCCTCCCTTGAGTTGACTTTGATCAGATGCTGCAAGCTTCCCCTGCAAGCCTCAAAGAATCACAGGACATTCAGACAACACGATAGTCAATGGTGGGGTAATAATCAACTTTACAGTTGTTTAGTGGGTACTCCCCACACAACATGGTAATAAATAATCAACCTTGGTGTGTTGACTATGACAGCATTCGGATGACACGATAGTCAATACAACTGACGATTGTTCCCCCCACCCCACAGTTGATTATTGTGTTGTCTGAATGCAGCCGATAAGTCTTCCCTTCTGAGGTAATATGTAAACATAGCTGGATTTTTAAAAAAGCAGTTTTCTTAGAGATACAAAGAACATGCATTCAAATGTTCCAGAAAGGCTCTCACATAATTGATCACTTGGCATTATAAAGAAATTCTGAGTAAATCTTGATGAAAGTCATCATCAAGCAAGAAAATGCATTAAAACTGCTACAAAAAACAATCTGAGCTTCTAAACTAAAACCTAAGGAGAGCTTCAATTACCATATAATATGTGCTTTACGTGAATGCCTAAGTGTTAAAACTGATTTAATTTACTCTTGTAAATAATGACTACCAACCAAGCATGCATGTTTATCTCCCTGGCAAAGATAAAAGTATTCCATTTGCCAGTAGCCTCTGCCGACAAGGCTGAATTTCATCAGCCTTGCATGTGTTCCAGACCCAGTAATCAGCAATGAACTTTCCCATGTGGAATTACTTTGGTGTGCTGACTTTATTTTAATCTTATTTTTAGTTATCTTAAAATTGTGCTTTAACATACTACCAATTCATAAACAGAAAAATTAAGCTGCCAGGAGTGTGGTGGGTTTGGTGGTCAGCTCTATGGCGCCAGTTTTCCTCTGCTAACAGCTGAAAAAATAGCTGTTGCCACAGGGGCATTTGTTGCTAATAATTACCTATGCACCATCCTTTCCTTTGTCTTTTATGCACCAGGATGACATGTGAGAGCACATTTCCCAGTGAGAACCAGCAAGTTAAAAGGCCTGGGCAGGATACATAAAGCAACTTGGAAGTCCTGGTATAGAAACATGTATTTGATGATACCATTTCTGAAGGCAAATATAATTAGCGACAACAGGTATGTCCAACTGGCAATTCACAGGCAAGTTTAAGCTCTCAACTATTTTTTTTATTTCTGCTAATTTAGTGGTGCTACCAAATTTTAATTAGACTTAGGTAAGATATTTACCCACATGTTCTCAATGTTTTCAAGTTGTATGAAATACAGATATTCTATTATTAAATAGAATATCTGGCCCCCCAACTATGGAATGATCTCCCCGATGAGGCCCGCCTGGCGCCAACACTGTTATCTTTTCGGCGCCAGGTCAAAACTTTTCTTTTTTCCCAGGCATTTTAACAGCTTAGTTGAGGTTTTAACTGACTTTGTGGCCAGGCTTAAAAGTGTAAAATGTTTTAAATATCAGCTGTTTTATGTTTTATGGTTTTAAATTTTGTATATTGACTTTTTAATGTTCAATCTTTTAATTTTTGTAAACTGCCCAGAGAGCTTTGGCTATGGGGCGGTATATAAATGTAAATAATAATAATAAATAAATAAATAATATTCCACACTTTAGTGGCACATCTCTGTTTTGGATTATTTATTTATTTAATCAATATATAGTTTGCTTGACTATAACTAAAAAGACATCTTGAAGAGGTTTACAATGTGAACATTTTAACATGCAAAACAACTCAGTCAAGAACAATTAAAACACATATCCTCATGTAAAACAATTAAAACCAGAGAACTAACAACCGACAAACTGGACTTTGGACCTCACCCCTCCCAGCTGCTTCCTCCACTCACTCCCAGCTGCTGCCCCCCCCGCTCAACTACACCAACACACAGGACTTACCTGAGGACTCCATGCATGCCAGTGAGCCCTATTCAAAAGGCTCAGATGGTAGTAAGTCCAAACATAGAAGATTTTGAGCAGTAAAGATGAGACTGTTCCTAGCAAAGGCTCCCAGCCTGGGCACCTGCGTTAGGTGTGGCTGTGAAAGCCCTCCTCCTGAATAACTAACTGACAAGGGATTTTAGCCCATTAATTAGGCCCCTGCCCAAACAGGACATCTCTATTCTACCCTCCAAGGGTGACACTTCAGCCTGTGTGACACCTTTGAAAACTCCCCACCTCTTCTGTTAGTTTCTCACAGCTTCCTTCCCTATCAATGTCAAGGCTAGCAGCTGGATGGAAGTAACTTAACTCCTACCTGCTCTCCTCTGAGAAAGACTGACAGAGATAAGCTCACACGGATTCTGACATTCCACAGGGTAAATAGTCCTAAACCCTTCCAGACCACTTCTGATCAGCTTCTGTCTCTAAACTGTGCAATGCTGGGGCTGGGCATTTTACAGAATTGGATGGCATTTGCAGGCATAGTATCCCCTTCTGAGGGGATGAACCCTGTTACATTTCCAACAAATGGGTGCAATAACTTTATGCTAGCCACCTTTAAAATTGGATACATTTTTAAAGGAAACTCCCAATTCCCTTTTTAAAAAATCTCTTGGCAGAATCGAATGAAATGTATGGGGATAGTTGCCTAGGCTGACCATCTGAAAAGGAGGACAGGGCTCATGTAACTTTAGCAGTTGTAGAGAAAAGGGAATTTCAGGCAGTGTCATTTGTATGCAATTAGTTCCTGGTAAAATTCCCTCTTCATCACAACAGTTAAAGGTGCAGGCACTATACTGGACTGACCATATACAAAAGAAGGCAGGGCCCCTGCACCTTTAACTATTGCGATTAAGAGGGAATTTCACCAGGAACTAATTGCATACTGTAAAGGAAGAAATGCCCTGGGGCAATTCTCCTATCGGAATGTGCAGAACGCAGAGACACAAACCAGGACTCACGTATTTCTTTAAGCAGCTTTATTCATCAAAAGAATAGGTTCAGCGGTCTAAAACAATTCTCTACAGCAAGGCCCATCGATGCCATCCCGAGACCAGTGGCCCGCCTCTCCAGTGCGACTAACTCTTGGCATCACCTTCCCCACCAAGAACAAGCCCATTCTCCCCGGTTAGGGTTTTTGACCTCTTTCCTTGGAATGTCCCCCCTCCCATCCCGGCGCCAGAGCTCGTCTCCTCTTCACACCTCCTCCGCCGGCCTTGAAGTTTTTACAGCCTGCGATAGCCCCGGCCTTCCTGCTCTGGAGTCCTTGAATCCCTTATCTCCTCCCAGGTGGCAGCCCAGGGCCGTTTGTCTTTCTAATTGCTACAGCGGTATGTTCCTACTCTACCAAATCCTCTCAGCTATCCATACTACTTCCCCCCCCCCAGCCGTCACTCTCATTCTCCAACCAGCGCAGTCTATCTGACCTCCTTTACACCTCCCCCCTTAAGATGGAACTGAGGGGGTTTCGCCCTCCCTACTCTAGACTCCAGCATCCTTCTTCCTCTCTCTCCTGCTTCACTCAATCCACTCTCAGTTCCATCTCCACTTTCTCTTGTTCCCTCTAACTCCCGCTCAGCTAATTGGTCATCCAAGTACCGACGCGACAATCCATCTGCCACCACGTTCTCTTTCCCTTTAATGTGTTTAACCGTGAATTCATAATCTTGTAAGGCCAAACTCCACCTCAACAACTTCTGATTGGTATTCTTCACTCTAGCCAGCCAGCACAACGGGGAATGGTCGGTCTGCAACAGAAAGGGGCGCCCCCACAAATACGGCCGCAACTTCTTAATGGCCCATACGATGGCCAGGCACTCCTTCTCAATGGTAGCCAGGGCTTTTTCCCGTGGCAACAGTTTTTTACTGATAAAGGCAATGGGGTGCATCTGTCCTGTTCCATCTTCCTGTAACAACACCCCCCCCAACCCCCTTTCAGAGGCATCCGTCTGTAAGACGAACGGTTTGTCAAAATCGGGTGCTTGCAACACTGGGCGCCTCCTCAAGCAACGCTTGAGGCTTTCAAACGCTTGTTGGCACTGCGCTGTCCACTGCACTCTAATAGGCTGTCGTTTCCGACAGAGGTCCGTAAGGGGGGCCGCTAGAGCCCCAAAGTCCGGCACAAAGCGCCTGTAGTACCCGGCCAAGCCCAGAAAGGACTGTACCTGTTTCTTTGTCTGGGGCGCCGGCCAGTTTTGGATAGATTCTACTTTCGCTTCCAGCGGTTTCACACTGCCCCCCCCTACCTGGTGTCCCAAATACGTCACTTCCCCCAACCCAAATTGACACTTGGTCGCATTTACAGTCAATCCCGCTTGTTTCAAGCGCCCAAGCACCTGGGCAAGATGTTCTAGATGTTGCTCCCACGTCTGACTGTAAACCGCAATGTCATCCAGGTAAACGCATGAAAAAGCCCCCAGACCCCTTAAAACCCCATCCATTAACCTTTGGAAGGAATTAGGAGCGGAGGTCAACCCGAAAGGCATTACTCGGAATTGATACAAGCCTTTCGGAGTAGCAAACGCAGTCTTCAGGGCTGATTCCTCATCTAAAGGCACCTGCCAATAGCCCTTGGTGAGATCCAATGTGGAAATGTACTTTGCCCGACCCAGCGTTTCAATACATTCCTCGGTGCGGGGCATGGGATAGGAATCTCCCATGGATATCAAGTTCAACCGCCTGAAATCTAAACAAAATCTAATTTTCCCATCTCTTTTGTTTACTAACACAATGGGGGAGGACCATGGGCTATGGCTTTCCTGTATCACTCCCAGCGCCAACATTTCTTCCACCTCTTTTTGTATAATTTCAGCATGTTTCCCTGTGATTCTATAGTTTGGGACCCTGATGGGAGGGTGATTTCCCGTGTGTATGGTATGAGTAATGAGATCGGTTCTCCCTGGCAATCCTGAAAACAATTCCTTAAATTTTTTAAGCTGTTGTTCCAGCTGCATCCGCTGGGTGGCAGTCAAAGCCCCCGAGAACGTTGCTTGTTCCAACCCGCCTTTGTGTCGATACTCCTTCAGTAATTCTGCCTTTGGTCCCCCCAGGTCCACCTTCTGCACTCTCACCTCCCTTTCTCTAAACTTCTTCATCATATTTACATGGTAGACTTTGGAGCGACCCCGACCCTGTATTGGTTTCAACAAATAATTCACCTCATTCAAACGCTTTTCCACCACCAGAGGCCCCTCCCAACGCACAGCCAGTTTCTCTGGCCTCACGGGTTTTAAAACCAGCACTTTCTCCCCTGCCTGAAACGTCCGCAGTCTGGCTTTACGATCATACCACTGTTTCTGCTCCCGCTGCGCCCGTGCCAAGTTAGTCTGCGCGGCCTCCCCCACCTCTCGAAGAATGTTTTGCAGATTTTGTATGTAACTCACTACCGAGGCAGGTTTCGTCGTCTCTCCCCCCTCCCACTTTTCTTTCATCAAAACCAAGGGTCCCCGCAACTCCCTCCCAAACAACATTTCATTTGGGGAAAACCCCAGACTGTCCTGGGGGGCATCCCGGTAAGCAAACATCAAATAAGGTAAGGCAACGTCCCAATCCTTGTGGTGTGCCACAGCATACGCTTTTAACATTTTTCCCAAGGTCTGATTAAATCTCTCTACTAGACCATTTCCTTCATGGTGATAGGCCGCCGAGGTGCACTGTTGTACGCCCGCCAACTTCCATAGTTCTCTCAACAGTTGGGACATAAAGCCGCCGCCCAAATCGTGCACCAATACTTTAGGCATTCCTAAGCGAATAAACACAGACATAAGGGCTTTAGCGATCTGTTCTGCAGTAATAGAAGTCAATGGCACTGCCTCTGCATACCGGGTGGCATAATCTACCAGCGTGAGAATATATTTTTTTCCCGCTCTCGTGGCCGGGGCAAAAGGCCCCAGGATATCCACCCCCACCTTCTCAAAAGGGACTTCTGAAATGGGGGATGGTTGTAAAGGCGCTCGAGGATGGTCCCTTGGGTACCCCACCCGCTGGCAGGGCCCACAAGAGCCACAAAACTCTCGAATGTCCGCCGCCACAGAGGGCCAGTAGAACCCTCGGCTCACCCTTGCCAGCGTGCGCCGGATCCCCAAGTGCCCACCCCACAACGTCTCATGCGCCGCCTCCATCACCCGAGTCCTGAAGTCCCGGGGCACCACCAGTTGTTTCTTCTCAATCCCCCCCCCTTTCTTTGGGCGGAATACCCGATACAACATTCCTCTTTCCCATCTAAACCCTGCCCATCGTCTCCCTCCTCCGGACAGCTCTTTCCCCGCCGCCCGATCTCTACACGGCTGTAAGGAGGGATCCCTCTGTTGCCCTTGTCGAAATCCCGGCTCCTCCGCCTCTCCCACAGTAATTTCTTCTCTAGCCTCCTCTTCCGAGGGTCCCTTCTCCGCCGCCGGTTCTTCGCCTGTCTCGGCTGCCCCCTTCACCCGCTGGCTACGTGTAATCACTGGCATAACAGATGTTTTAAAACATATGTCGTTACCTAACAAAAATAAGGGCCCTGACTTATGGACCAATACTGTCAATTCCCCTCTCCAATCCCCAAACTCCACTTCTATGCGTGCCAGCGGGGCTTCAAAGGGCGCTGCCCCATATGGCGTGACCCTTAAGGTCTGTTGGGTAAGTTTTTGTCCCTCCTTCAGCAAACTGGCATGGATGGACGAAACATCAGCTCCGGTATCCCGCTGGGCTCTCGTCACCCGCCCATTTACCCGAATTAACTCACAGAACTGCCTCCGGCTCCATTGGAGCTGCGCCGGCGAAACCAAGCTCATCGAGAGGTCTTGGGTCGCTTGTTGCGCCACCCCCACTGGCGGCTTGCTGGTGTCTTCTCCGCGGCTCGACTCTCCAGTTGCGGCTGCGGCATACTCCCACTCCGTCTCTCGCACTTCACCTTCACTCTCATCGCTCCAATTCGACGAGGACGACTCGGGCGCCGCCGCCGCTGCCCGCACCAACGCTCTCGCCGGGGCTGGTTTTTCTGCCCCCGCCGGGTACCTTGCCGCCAGCTTCGGGCAGTCTCGCTTCATGTGCCCCTTCTCTTTACAAAAAAAACACCCCTCCACCGGAGGCTTGACTCCCAGGCGCTGTGGCTCACGCTCGGCGCGCTCTCCCGCTGGCCAGGCCGCCTTCTTTCCCGGGGTCGCTTCTCCTGGACGCCGACTCTCTCTCTCCCGTCCTCCGCTCCGGCCCCCTTCCGGCTCTCGCTTCCCGAAGGCGCTCAGCCGATCCGCCATCTGTGCAGCTTCTGCGGCCGTACTTGGGTCCTTTTCCCCCAGCCAGGCATCGTAGCGCTCTGGGAATTGCTTGGCCAATTGTTCTTTAACGATCAGCTCCTGCAGTTTTTCCTTATTATCCGCTCCCGCCGCTTCTGCCCAAGTTTCAAAAGCCGCTTTCAGCCGCGTCGCGAAAGCCGTATAGGTCTCCTTCGTTCTCATCGTCAGCTGCCGAAATTTCTTTCTACAATGTTCCGCCGAGAGTGCATATTGCGTCCTCACCAGCTTTTTGAAGTACTCATAATCCGACCGCGACTCCCTCGGCAGTGTCGCCATTAGATCCAGTAGCGCCCCAGATACTTGGGTTCGGAGCAGGGCCATCCTCTGGTTCCCGATCACTCCCACCTCTTCGCACGCCACCTCGAACACCGTAAAAAACGACACTACATCGTCCCCTTCCTTATACGCCGGGAACATCCGTCTATCCAACCGAGGTGCTGTCGGCGGCGCCGGGGTGGCCATCGTCTGCTGGAGGGCCTCCTCCTTCACTTTAGCCCACCTCATCTGTTGTGTCGCCAGCTCCAGGTAATCTGCATACATCTGCCGGATTCGTCTTTCTTGCTGATCCATCTCTTCCTTCGCGAGGCCCCTTTCCGCCTCTCCGCTGTCCCTGCTTTCTGGTAACGGCGCCTTAGCCCGCGCCCCGCTTCGGGTCTCGTCGGCCAACACCTCCACCGGGGCCTGTTTCTTTGCTGCTCTTTTCTTCAGCTCAGTCACCCCTCCTGAGCCCTCGCCCACGACCCACTCTTCGATGGTCGCCTGCCCGGGCCCCATGGCCCCTCCATCTCCCCCAACTACTGGCAGGAACTGCTCCACTGTCTCAATACCTTGCATCTTCTTTAGTTCTTTCTTGGCCATTTCCGTCACCGCTTCTCCACTTATCGTCACTGCTTGTTTTCTCTGCTTCTGCACCACATCCCACCGCTAAGCCACCATGTAAAGGAAGAAATGCCCTGGGGCAATTCTCCTATCGGAATGTGCAGAACGCAGAGACACAAACCAGGACTCACGTATTTCTTTAAGCAGCTTTATTCATCAAAAGAATAGGTTCAGCGGTCTAAAACAATTCTCTACAGCAAGGCCCATCGATGCCATCCCGAGACCAGTGGCCCGCCTCTCCAGTGCGACTAACTCTTGGCATCACCTTCCCCACCAAGAACAAGCCCATTCTCCCCGGTTAGGGTTTTTGACCTCTTTCCTTGGAATGTCCCCCCTCCCATCCCGGCGCCAGAGCTCGTCTCCTCTTCACACCTCCTCCGCCGGCCTTGAAGTTTTTACAGCCTGCGATAGCCCCGGCCTTCCTGCTCTGGAGTCCTTGAATCCCTTATCTCCTCCCAGGTGGCAGCCCAGGGCCGTTTGTCTTTCTAATTGCTACAGCGGTATGTTCCTACTCTACCAAATCCTCTCAGCTATCCATACTACTTCCCCCCCCCAGCCGTCACTCTCATTCTCCAACCAGCGCAGTCTATCTGACCTCCTTTACACATACAAATGACACCAGCTGAAATTCCCTTTTCTCTACAACTGTTAAAGTTACATGAACCCTGTCCTCCTTTTCATATGGTCAGCCAATAGTTGCCCCTTCTGAGGGGATCAAGCCTGCCAGGTTTCAGATGAAAAGTTGCAGAGGCCTGTGCAAGAGCAGCAATAGAGAGCAGGGGTGAGCATCACACAAGCCTCCCCTTGCTCCCAGCACTGGGAGCAGGGGGCAAAAATCACAGGGATTTTGCAAAGAAGCAAGGAGCAAGCAGGGAGCCTCCGGAAGTGCCGTTCCACTTGGAAACAAGGGCACATTCCTTGTGCAGCAACTTTGGTGACAGCAGTGTCAATTTCGGGGTGGGGTGGGGTGGGGTGGGCATCCTTTGGTTGGGGCAATACACCCCCAGTGCCTGCTTTAAGATAAGGAGAAAGTAAAACTGCATAGTGGAATTGTGAAGGAACCTTAACCTAACTGACCCCAGTTTGTATCAGCTTGACCAAACTGACTCCATTTTGTTCCCCCCCTTTCTTGTTTTTTCTCATGAGTAGCTTCTATGCAGCTGTATAGCTGTTATGCAGGCAGCAGACCATGTGACCTGACCTAGTTGCGAAGTACCAGACCAGACCATAAAAGGAAGCACCTGGCCTGCCACACTGCATGTTGCACGCGCATATTCCTGTTGTATAAAATGCATATTTCCTGTTTGCTAGAAATGTATAAGATACTGCTCCACCCGAAAGGGGGGGCAGCAGTTTGTGGAACGATTCCAGGCTGTTGTCTTGCTAGCAATAAAGGCTGTCTGTTTGAAACTTGAACTTTGGATTGGACTCCGATTAATTACCATAACATTTTGGTGCATTGGCCGAGAACCCTCCCTCACTGGGAGACCCGCCTGATAATCGGAGGACCCTACCAGGGAGATTTCCCTCGCTTCCGCTTGGTTCCCCGCGGCCCCCAGCCGGCCGTGGTCCTCCTTGGGAGCGCGCCTCCAGCCTTTAGCTGGTGCCCATACAGGTTCCGCGGCAAGTGCGGGGGACAGTGCGGAACAAAAACAGACTGAGCGGAAGTTCAGTGCAGATACCCTCCTGTCCGGCGCCGGAGCATCTGAACCAGGCAAGTATCAGGGGAAGCTTCCTATTCTGTTCTGTGTCAGCCAACTCAGTAGAGTCGAAGGGGGGTCTGATCAACCCTCGCAACTGGGGTCTGATCAACCCTCGTAACTGAGAAGTAGCTGAAAACGCGTTCTGTCTGTACTGCCCGACTCAGTAGAGTCGAAGGGGGAGCCTGATCATCTCCCCGTAACGGTAAACTGTTTCTGTTTCTCTGAACTGGGAGGTCTGGGAGGACGGGTGTCGTCCTGGATGTCTGATGTGTGAATGACTGCCTGATTTCCATTGCTGACCGTTGGGCAGTCGCCCTGGGATGCCTCTGGGTGTCTTGAATTTCCAGCAGCGTGGGCTGGTGGTGAAGAGACTGTATTCCTCTGTATCAGCCGCCTGACTCCCCCAATTCCTACAGTCAGACGGTTCCCTGTCAATCTTCCTTTCTGTGTATTGTCTGTCTGGTGGATTATATTGTGTATTAGTCAGGAAGAAAATGGGGGGAGGTTCTTCAACTCCACTGAACCTTATGATCAAACATTTCAGTGAAGTTTTTGATCAGACTAAGTGTAACGTAGATGCTATGGAAGCTAAGTGTTATTATGACTGGCCCGCTTTAGGACCCCTAGTAGATTGGCCCCCCTAAGGTACTTTCTCTGAGCCCTATATTTCCCGAGTTTATAACCTTGCCATCATAGAAGGGGGGGCCCCCTCAGTTCAGAGGACATTCCATGCGCAGAGAGCTGGTTGAAAGTAGCCAAACACCCCCCACCATGGGCACGAAAAGTTGGCCGAAGATGCAGCTCTTATCATGATGAACCAAGAAAAAAAGACCCCAAGATGCAAGGCTCCTGTGATTGCCACTCCTAGATCCATTCAAGAGTTCACCTACTCTTCTCTGACAAATAAGATGCCTATTTTGTCCTCCCCCACGGACGATCTACTAATTTTACCCTATGTGTCCCGGACCGTGCCGACTGCCCCACTGCCACCTCCTGATGCCCCAGACGTCCCTAGATCCAGACCAGACATCTCGGCTCCTTCTCCGGTGCCCCAAGACTCCATTTCCCAGTCATTGGCCGCGACCTCTGCATCTGTAGACCCCACTTCTTCGTTTGAAGTGGGAGTCGAGAACCTGACCCGCCTGTTAGAGACACTTAGTCCCGTGAATTCCGGACCCCGCCATTCTAGTCGGCTCCAGATCAGAAATTTGGCTGCTAACACAGGCACTGAGACAAAAATTCTCCCTGTCCGTGAGAGTCCCGCCATCGTTCCTGCCGTCACCGACCCTGCCACGAATGTGTCCACGTACCAGACCGTCACTACCTACACTTATGTCCCCTTCCAATCCTCGGACCTCCTGAACTGGAAGAACCACGGACCCTCCTCTGAAGAAGAGCCCGAGAAGTTTGTAGACATGATTGAAGATGTAATAACTGCCCATAATCCAACCTGGACTGACATTCAACAACTCATGGGTTATTTCTTGACTTCCGAACAAAGACTAGTATTGCAATATGTAGCTGGATCATGGACTTTGCTGCCTTAACCCAACCTCTGTATAATTTTCTGAAAAGTAATCAGTCAGAGTCTTGTCCCAAATGTGGACTGAAGAAGCCCTCTCAAGCCTCCGAGATTTGAAGACTGCCCTGACCAGCCCACCAGCCCTGGCCCTACCAGACATTTCCAAGCCTTTCCACTTGTATGTATCTGAGCAAGAAAGGGACTGCCGTCGGAGTCCTAACTCAGCGCATAGACTCCTGAAACTGCCCTTTTGCCTACCTGAGCAAGAATACTGATCCCGTCAGTCGTGGATGGCCCGGCTGTCTTCGCTGCATCGCTGCTGCATGCCTACTCCTGACTGAGGCCATAAAGCTCACATATGGCCAAACCATTGAAGTGACCGCCTCCCATTCAATGAAGGCGCTGCTTGAAACTCATGGGCCTAGATGGATGACCAATTCTCAACTCGTAAAGTACCGTGCTCTGCTGTGTGAAAATCCAAATGTACATGTGAAAGACTGTGCCACTCTGAACCCTGCTACCTTAATGCCTCTGCCTGAAGCCCCTGCCCATGATTGCCAGGAGATTATGGAAACCGTGCATTCCAGTCGACCTGATCTTAAGGATACTCCAATTCCTGGGAGCGTCGTCCTGTTTACAGACGGAAGCAGTTTTGTCCGAAATGGAACCAGATACTCTGGCTATGCAGTAGTCACTGAAGATGAAATCCTACTGGCAGAGCCCCTACCCCCAGGCACGTCTGCCCAGAAAGCAGAACTAGTAGCGCTTATAGCCGCCCTAGAATGGGCAAAAGAAAAAAAAGTCACCATCTATACTGACTCGAAATATGCATACCTGACCCTCCAAGTCCACGGGGTGCTATATCGAGAGCGAGGATTCTTGACTGCTGAGGGTAAAGACATCGCCCATTCTACAGAAATTCAGAAGCTTCTCCAAGCTGTTTGGAAACCGGCGAAAGTAGCCGTTATCCACTGCAGAGCGCACACGGGAAGATCCGACCCCATTGCCCGGGGAAATCAAAGGGCAGATCAAGCCGCCAAAGAAGCCGCAGCGAAGCCCCTGCCCAGTCTCCCAGCAGCATTAGTCATCACACTACCACCACTTCCATCCACCAGAGAAGTGCCTTATACTGAAGAAGAAAAGAAGGAAGCACTCAGCCAGAATTACAGTCAGCAGCGAGGTTTCTATGTCCTCCCGGATGGCCGAATCTGGGTACCCAAAAACCTAGCCAGGACCTCTGTTTTCCATATGCATCACCAGTGCCATTTAGGCAAAGAAGCTCTCCGCCATCTCATCGAGAGAACCATGTACATTGATAAGCTGGCCAGCCTCTGCGCAGACGTTTCCAGAGGATGTATCATATGTGCAAAGAACAACCCAAGAAAAGGCCCAGTCCCATTGCCTGATCAAATACTAAGAGGCAGCCGTCCCTTCCAAGTTGTTCAATTAGACTTCACACACATGCCACCTGCTGCTGGTTACAAGCTTCTCCTAGTCGCCGTTTGTACTTTCTCTGGATGGGTAGAAGCCTGGCCTGTAAAAGCAGAAAGCTCAAAAGAAGTAACAAAGCATTTATTAGAAGATCTGATACCTCGCTATGGCATGCCCAGGCAGATAAACAGTGACAACAGAGCAGCCTTCCAAGCGGAGGTCACTGAGAAACTCTCCAAGGCCTTACAGGTAGACTAGAAGCTACCTTGTTCATGGAGACCCCAGAGCAGTGGAGCAGTAGAAAGAGCCAATCAGACTATCAAATTGCATCTACGAGAACTCTGTGCGGAAACCAGGTCGAAATAGATGCCCATGCTGCCCGTTGCCTTGCTCCATATGCGCTGCACACCAAGGACTAATGGACTGACCCCTTATGAACTGGTCTATTAAGCCTGGAGACCAAGTATATGTCAAAAGCTATAAGGAAAATCTTTTAGTAAAAACTTGGGATGGCCCCTCCACAGTTTTACTGACTATTCCTACTGCCTTGAACGTTAAAGAAAACCCCATCTGGATCCATTGGAGCCGTGTGAAAGCAGCGGCCACTACAGATCAATGGCAGGTTACCAAGCAACACCGACTGAAAATGACGCTGAAGAAACTGCCTATGTCGCTGGATGCGACGGGAGAAGCCTCCCCAGGGCCGGTGTCCGAGGGAGCGAAATGACTGGGGGCGCTGCATCCCTTCCCATCCCGGATAGAGGAAGTGGACACCGCCCGAAGATCCCTGAAAGACACTTAGTATTAATACTCCTATTAATCCTTGCCCCTGCCTCACGTGATGTCACTCCCTGTCAGTCATGTATTAAGACTGTCAAACTGCATAACCAAATTAAACAGACGCTCATTTATCAGAGCAGACTCCAGTGTAAGGGCAAAGTGCAACCATGCACTTTTCAGAACGTCACTTACTCCGCCTGCATACAGGACAGTGCCATCACCTGTTTCAACCCGAAGGAGGCCCCTGCCCGGTGGAGTCTCGAGGTCAGAGACTCCAATGGACAGGGGACAGTACTACAATGAATGTCCCTATTAGAATTGTGTATGATGGGCCACGTGAGAAAAAAGAACACGGGGGAATCCACATGCCCGCCTCACCAAAGTTCCAGTCCTAAGTTCCTGCACCGCCCAGAGATGTAATTTAGTAAATTTTCACCTTTGCTGAGACTGTTGCTAACTCCCTCAATGTCAGTAACTGTTATGTATGCGGAGGTACCCAATTAGGGGACCAGTGGCCATGGGAGGCGGCTGAGTTAAATGTTAGCCAACCATATAACGAAACCAAAGATCCAAATCCTCACAGCCAGTGGATGTTAAATTTGCTAGTTTGTTCAAATTCTTACTCAAGCAAGCAACTTGGTTGTCTGCTGTATAAATTGTAGTTAGTTTATTGTTCATTACTGTACTATCCTTAAACATACAGTATGTTTCCTGAGTGTAGTCTGGGCTTACCGTAGTCTAAAGCCTGTTCATAAGGCACCAGAAGGAAGCTGCATTCCTGAAAATCATTGATGGGGGGCAAATGCCCAGCTCAAGGCAGGATCCTTGAAGTCGGCCATTTTCATTCCTGCTGGGTAAACCAGTGGAGACCGAGATCTCTCCTGCAGTCCTTGGCCACGTGCAAATGACAGTCCCCTTTCCTGGCTAGAGAAATCTGTCATTTGGGTGTGGGCGGGAGCTTCAAATGAGCCAAATCCTTTAGGGAGGCAAAGTAAATCAGAGGCAGAATACCTGCTTTGCTTCCATGTCAATCTCTGGAATCTCCAGTTACAAAAGGATCAGGTAGCAGATGATGTGAAATCTTGGAAAGCCACTGCTACCCAGAGTAGGCAATACTACTCTGGTGTGCAGAGTGTGTGTGTGTGTGTGTGTGTGTGTGTGTGTGTGTATGGGGGAAGGATATGCCTAACCTGAGAACAAAGAAAAACATGTAAATAGTGTCAACACATCACTACATGAATCAAAAATATTGCTTTTTTTCTCCCCTGCTGTGCTGTCCCTCTTACAAACTCTGGCAGGGAGAGGGAGGAATTCCACTAACCAATCACATTCTCGTTTTTATTTGCTGGCCCCTCATCTTGGAACAAGGAAAAACATGGGATAGTTGCAGAAAGAATTACTCGATAAACTTTGCTTCCTGTAGGCAGTTTCAGACTTCCATAAGACTTCCAGTCAATGGCTGTGTTCCTTCCAGGGATCACCATTCTTTCAGGACCATGGCCATGACGGTGTGGAGGGGGCAGAGGGGGCACGTCTGGAGACATTGGTTTGGGCCAGCGATTTCCTTCTGCCTTTTGCACGGAATGCTCAAAGGTCAGGAATGGAGGGGCTGTCTCACATGCCCCTGCCTAGATTTCTCCACACTGTCCCTGAATATTCAGGGCTTCTGTTTGAACTATCTGGAATTGTGAGATTTCACTCTTTAACTATAGTTGTTTGGATTTTTTCTAAGGGAAGTGGGGATATGAGAGATTAGTAGACTAGTGCTTTTGTAGAGGGGAATGGTGATGTTTGGGTTTGTTTGTTGTATTATTCTGCCTTCTGGTTGGGCTTATCCTCAAGCTCCACAACCTCTTCACTTTGATCTCCTAAATACAGTTGGTGAAAGAGAGGCACTTTGCTCATGCTATTCATTATATATTTCTGTATATCTTCTGAGGAACAGGCCAAACCTCAATGAGGCAACATGGATTAACAGGGCAGGGCAGGGGGGCAGGGGGGCCAGTCGGCCCGGGGGCCACGATTTTGAGGGGGCACTCTGACGAAGAGGTCCCCTCCCAGCTTACGCTACTGCTTCCGTACCATAAGCAGCCCATCGAGAAGCGAGGAGCCCGCCTTGCGGAAACAACACAGAAGCCGTCCGTCATGAATACCATGGTCAGACTATAAGCTCCAGAGGGCCATGCCACATGCGGGGCAGGGATATATGTGCCTTGAGGTGTTGTAGAACAGGTTTAATATGAAGGTGTTATGTAGAATGGGCATGTTGGTGGGCACATGGCCCCCTTGGGGCAGCCACGTTGTCCTCCTTTTTTGAAATGGGGAGGCACACACTTCCCATCTGGCCTGGGCATATTACCAGCTCTGCACGGCCCTGTGGATTAACAACCAACACTTATATTCAACAGCAAATTGAGCCACATTAATAAACATCATGGCTCGTTTCATCTCATTTTTTACACTGATACCAGGTTTCAGCTTATCAATAAACATTGCTGCCTGCAAAGATGAAACATTGATAAGCTGACCTGATATCTATGTAAAGGATGAGATGAAACAAGCCATGATGTTTATTAATGACACTTGATTGGCTGTTGAATACAAGTATTGGTTGTTAATCCATGTTCCCCTCACGGAGGTTTAGCCTGTTCCTGATTGGTTCTTGCTCCGCTTATAAGTAGTATTGTAGCGTACTCTTGTTTGTGACTGAAGCTGGTGGTTTATACTGAAGTGTTTCACATTTTAAAATCTGTTTATATATGTATATGCTTAAAAATGTAAGGCAATAAATTTTAGAATTTTAGAATTTTAGAATTTTTTAAAAAAGTATAAATCTATATAAAAAACCTGGATGCACTACTAGTAGTTATTTGTTTTTTTGGGGGGGGGAGTGCTGTACCATGGGCATCGCATCCCCTGCATGTCGGTTGTACAGGACACGTGCAGCACTCCTGTGCTCACACGACACGACACCAATTCCAATATTCACCAGCCACCACTACAGACCTAGTACAAAATACCCTCCTAGGTTCCATTTCCCAATTTGGGGTAGGGGAGTGGGGGATGGCTCAGCTTATTTCCAAGAAGCCAATCCGATGTGAGCCATGGGTGCCTTCTCCATTTCAAATACTTCTAAGCCCCTCAGACATCCTCTCTCAACTGATCAACTGTGTCAGCTGCAAACCCCTCCACCATCGCATCCCCGGCTGCCCACGCAAGCAATAGGGAAGCCTGTAGGTTACGCATAGGCTCTTCCCACAATCTGGAAACCTTCATGTGGATGGGGTGGGGCACCTGGGATGTGACCCAAGGTTGGGACTAGCCAGAGTGGCCCTACTCTCCACTGCCCCTGACTAGTAACCACCTGAGGGAGAATGCCTGGAGGGGGCTGTTCAAAGTTCTGGATTTGTTCGTTTTTTGGCTCTGCTAGAGTTTGATGGAACTGCGAGAGAAATATTGGCAAGTGGTTTTTATGCAGATTGATAACAGTGGTGTATGATGATGATCCCATCTTTCAGAAATGAAATTAATATTTTCCTCCTTGGGAAAAGGTCAGTTCTAAAACTCTCACTCTGAGCAATGTAAGTCATGCTTTAAGGAAAGCAAAAAGGGCAGAAACCCCACTGTAATTATTTGTACATAGTCATGTCAATTTAATTAAGCTTCATGCTACTATTTGATCACCAAAATTAGAACTTAAGGGAGTGTTTAATGCCTTTCACACCTTCCATCCTCCTGCAGTATCCCCACCCCCACCCCGTGGAGTTGTTTTCCCCCACAAGAATAGATCAAAAGAAAAATGATCAGAATCTGTCTGCCCTCAGACTAAAAAAGCCCTCAGACTTCTAACAATTTAAAGCTGGAAAAGGCACCAAGATTGGGGGCTGTGGAGGGAGGGAGAGACGGAGAAAGACAACTCCAGGACTACATTGTAATTGTCAGATTATAGAGGAGGAAATTGCTCTCTGAGCACCCACAGATGCTTTGAAGGTAGGGTGGCAAAACCTGGGGATGGCAGCCTTTTTTGTCCAGCTCAAAGACTCCAAGGTCACAGACCCTTGGTCTTATAGCACAAAACCTGAAACAGCATCCTCTTGTGTTATGCAACTGATGGTTAAAGGTGAAGCCCTTTAAAACCTGACACATTAATGCAAAATTCTGCCATTAAGGGAACCCACATGTAAGCTAGAACACTGTTTTGCAAATGCTGCTTTAAGCAAAACATTTTTATATAATTTTGATTGAGTTTTAAAAAACAACAACAACCATACAGTGAAAGCAAAACCAAAACACATTAATACTAATTCAGAATCCCTCCCCATTTCCTCCACAAGCTTGGTCAATTTTTTTAAAAAAATATTCTTCCATCTTTCATTTTCTTTTTCTATTCCAGGATGGTATATTATTTTTTTCTATTTCATTTCTTTATATATAATCTTCTTTTCATGAGTCCCACAAATTTCTGAGCCAAAGTTATTCTGTTTGATTCTTTTTTCATATGGTCTATGTATTTTTGCCAGTCTTTCTTAAAAGTATATCTTTTCTTTATTCCTCTCCATACTCTTAACTTCTGTATGAGCTTTTCACACTGAAGTTTAAACTGAATCCTACGGGGGTGGGAGACGTAAACCTTGAGGCAACAACGGATGAAGGCTTATGCACCATAACAGAGAGAACAGCTCCAATAGTGCCCCAAAATAGTGTTCACAACAGTGTAGAACAGCAGCCAGACTGCAAAGCACATGGGCTTCGATGTCAATATACTAATGCCCAGAGTAAGGGAAACAAAAAGAATGAACTAGAACTGTTGATACATGAAGGCAAATACGACTTGATATGTATAACTAAAAGTTGGTGGGATGACTCCCATGACTGGAATATAGCAATTGAAGGGTATAACTTGTTCAACAACAACAGAAGAAATAGAAAGGGAGACGGAGTCATACTATATGTTAAAAATGCTTACCCCTGCACAGAAATATAGGAGGATGAGCCTGGGAGCCCCATCAAGAGCATCTGGATTAAAATAAACGGGGAAAGGAATAAAAGGAGCATGATAGTCGGAGTCTACTAATGATCGCCCAATCAAGGAGAAGATGAGGATGAAACTTTTGAAATGCAAATTTCCAGTGTTTCAAGGAAATCTGATGTAGTAATAATGGGGGACTTCAATTACCCCAATATCTGTTGGGAGACAAATTCTGCCAAAAGTGCCCCCTCCAAGGAATTTCTGACATGTGTGGCTGATAAGTGTCTCCTACATAAAGTAGAGGAAGGAACTAGAGGAACCACTATCCTTGACTTGATACTGACCAATAGGGATGCCTTAGTGGATAAAGTGGAAGTTACGGGAACTCTGGGGGAAAATGACCACGTCATACTTGAATTCTTGATTTTAAAGGAAGCAAAAGCTAAGTGTAGCCAAATGACCCCCCCCCCCCCCGGAAAAAGTGAAGTACAAGCTGAAGGGGCAGGATTGCAGTTTGAGATTGATAAACAAATGGTCAAGGAACACCTAATTTCTTTGAACGAGTTAAAATCTCCGGGGCCCGAGGAACTGCATCCTAGAGTAATAAAGGAGCTGGCAGAAGAACTCTCAGAACCACTGCCTATTATCCTTGCGAAATCATGGAAGACAGGTGAAGTGCCAGATGACTGGAGGAGGGCTAATGCTGTACCTCTGTTGTGTTTTCTTTTACCAGGCAATTTACAGCGACCAAATAATTAGCCAATTCTGAATTGAACACAAAACAAACTGATTAACATAACTTGCCTCAAGGGAGGATTAGGCAAAACGAACAGAAGAAACAATTGCTTTCAGTTAGGAACCAAAAAGAGAGTCCTTTAAGTCTCAGACACTAAGTTGTGTCTCTTTTCTTACGAAGCCGCTCCGACCGGCGTTTCTCCACTCTGGCCTCGTCCCGCTTCACCCTTCTTCGGCACACTGTATGTTTTAAAGCATTCACCGGCTCCTCCTCCTCCTCCTGGGATGCCAGTCGGGGTTCCCTCCTCAGTGCTAATCTCTGAATTTACATCTTCTGCAGCTGGAACAAAGACCTGGGAAATCAGTCTATCCTCGGGTGCTACCAACAGATCCTCTTCAGAATCTGATTCTGCCCCCATCTCTCTCAACTCATCAGCCTGTTCAGGGAAAAAGGAGGTAGACACAACACCCTCTCTTCAAAAAGGGCAAAAAGGAGGAACCTGGGAACTACAGACCAGTCAGTTTGACATCCATCCCTGGGAAAATTTTGGAGCAGATTATAAAGAAGTCAATCTGTAAACACCTTGAAAACAATCCAGTGATTACCAGAAGCCAGCATGGATTGTCAAGAACAAATCCTGTCAGACTAATCTGATCTCATTTTTTGATCAGGTAACTTCCCTTTTGGACTGTGGGAATGTTGTGGATATAGTATATCTTGACTTCAACAAAGCTTTTGACAAAGTGCCCCATGACATTCTGATTAACAAACTAGTGAAAAGTGGGCTAGATGGAACAACTATTAGGTGGATCCACAGTTGGCTACAGAATCAGATTCAAAGAGAGCTTATCAATGGTACCTTTTCACACTGGGGGAGGTAACAAGCAGGGTACCAAAGGGCTCAGTTCTGGGCCCAGTGGTCTTCAACATTTTTATTAATGATTTGGACAAGGAGGTGCAGGAAATGCTTATTAAATTTGCAGATGACACAAAATTGGGTGGGATCGCAAATACCCTGGAAGACAGAAACAAATTCCAAAGTGATCTTGATAGACTGGAGCGATGGGCTGAAAATAACAGAATGAAATTTAATAGGGATAAATGCCAAGTTCTACACCCAGGAAAAAGAAACCAAATGCACAGTTACAAGATGGGAGATACTTGGCTAATCAATATTACAAGCAAAAAGGATCTTGGAATTGTTGTAGATCACAAGCTGAATATGAGCCAACAGTGTGATGTGTCTGCAAAAAAAGCAAATGCTATTTTGGGCTGCATTAACAGAAATATAGCTTCCAAATCGTGCGAGGTACTGGTTCCCCTCTATTCGGCACTGGTTAGGCCCCATCTTGAGTACCGCGTCCAGTTCTGGGCACCACACTTCAAGAAGGATGCAGACAAGCTGGAGTGTGCTCAGAGGAGGGCAACAAGGATGTTCAGGGGTCTGGAAACAAAGCCCTATGAGGAGAGATTGAAAGAACTGGGCATGTTTAGCCTGGAGAAGAGAAGATTGAGGGGAGACATGATAGCACTCTTCAAATACTTGAAAGGTTGTCACACAGAGGAGGGCCAGGATCTCTTCTCAATCAACCTAGAATGCAGGACACGGAATAATAATGGGCTCAAGTTACCGGAAGCCAGATTCCGGCTGAACATCAGGAAAAACTTCCTGACTATTAGAGCAATATGACAATGGAACCAATTACCTAGGGAGGTTGTGGGCTCTCCCACATTAGAAGCATTCAAGAGGCTGCTGGACAACCATCTGTCAGGGATGCTTTAAGGTAGATCCCTGCATTGAGCAGGGGGTTGGACTCGATGGCCTTATAGGCCCCTTCCAACTCTACTATTCTATGATTCTATGATTTATTCCTAAGTTCCAAATTTTCTTTTCCCACATAGATACTGTGAACATCTGAGCTATCTTCCAGTTACTTGCTATTAATTGCCTTGTGGCTGCCAACAAAAGTCCAATTAATGTTTTTTTCATTTATTTCTCTATTTTCTTTAACAAACATATTCAATAAAGCTAACTCTGGTGTTTTGCAAATCTTTTGATCAGTAATTTTTCCCATTTCTTGAAAAAAAATATCCCAAAGCTTCCTAATCTTCCTACATTTCCACCACATATAAATTTAGGTTCCATTAAGTTCACATCCTCTCCAACACAAATATATTCTTATTCATTTTTGCCAACTAGTTTTAGTGCACATTCTTTTATTCTTGTGGATATTGTTTGAAAAGGGAATCTATCAACAAATTTTCCCCATTCTCCTTCCTCAATCTCCTCTTCAATGTCTTTTTCCCATATTGCACACACAGGGCCGTGCAGGGGAGGGGGAGCAGTGGAGCCAGTTACTCCAGGGCCCACGAGGAGGTCCCCCCTAGCTTACGCTACTGCTTCCGTAGTGTAAGCAGCACATCAAGAAGCAAGAATCCCGCCTTGGGGAAACAGCGCAGGAGCCGTCCCTCGTGAATACCATGGTCAGACTACAAGCTCCAGAGGGCCGTATGCCGCATGCAGGACGGGGATATAGGTGACTTGAGATGTTGTAGAACAGGTTTAATATGAAGGGTGTTATGTGGAAGGGACATGTTGGTGGGCACATGGCCCCCTTGGGGTGGCTATGTTCTTGAAATGGGGGCGGCACACACTTCTCGTCTGGCCTGGGCGTATGACCAGCTCTGCACAGCTCTGTGCACACACACACACACCTAGTACAATTAGGCTCACTGAAAGGATTTGCCCTCACCCCTCTGTGGTAGGATAATCTGATTAGAATGATTAATTTGACAAATTATGAAAGCATTTCCTTTCTCAGTAAAGATGACTGGTTTCCCACTCAGCAACCAGATTTTAACGGAGACCACAAGTAAAATTATATTCACAGCATGATTCTCTCTTCAAAAAGGCTTTTATTGTTACAAACAGCTGTCGGAGCCAGACCCTGGGTTCTGACCAACATACTGAGACAAGAGACTTGTTTTTATACACGTATGATTCATGCATACTTAGCATTTTCAAAGGAGGGGCACATGAGGGCTGGCCTTTCAAATGTTACCTTGAGACCAAAATCAAAGAAGCTCACAAGATGTATGTAATCTGCTGATTACACGAGTATAAAAATGCTGCTGATGGAGCACACACATAGCAAAGCAGCTGGATGAAGCACATGATATAGGTGAACTTTCTCTTCTTACACAAGATGCCTTCTGCAGTTTCAGCCAAAGGACAATATAATCTCCGGAAAGCTCTTAACTTCCCTTTTCCAAGCAACTGTAGCATCTCTTAGTTTTGCTTCAACAGACAGGTTTAATACATTATGAAATAATGAAATGGAGCCCTCAGCAATACAATGAGGAGCATTATAGTTCATCAGTGATTAGGCTATTTGAGCTATTGGTATGATCACACCTGAAATACTCCCTCAACCCTCCTCCATCCCTCCTGCCACCTGTGTGCCAGCAGCAACAATCCCCTTCTTCCTCTCTCCATGTCTCTGCCAGGCAGCAACAGCAGTCCTGCTTGCTCACTCACCTGGAGCAGCAAGAAGGTGAATGCAGTTGAACAAATGATGGCAGAAACTAAAGACTGAAACATTAACCATCTTCAAAGGTAGTTTCAATTAGGGTCAATTTAAGGTTATCTGTAGGTTGAGTAATTGCACAATATCACAGCAAATTTTAATGTTCCATATGCTATTTTACATCACTAGAAACAGGTCAAACACGACATTTAATTGGGGCAAAACCCAACAAAGATTGAGGGGAGACATGATAGCACTGTTGAAATACTTGGGAGGTTGTCACACAGAGGAGGGCCAGGATCTCTTCTTGATCATCCCAGAGTTTAGGACACGGAATAATGGGCTCATGTTACAGGAAGCCAGATTCCAGCTGGACATCAGGAAAAACTTCCTGACTGTTAGAGCTATGATGAAAATCAGTGTGCACCATGGAGGTATCTTGCCATATGTTTCCACTGCTGAAATCAAAATGTGAAGCAGTAAGTACCAACATGTATAACAATACAGAACATGGTGTTTTCTGCATGTTAGTTTAACTTAAATTCCATTCATTTAAATGGGGGCACTCCAAGCAGGACTAACATTGGATACAGCCCATGACCTTGGAATTAGGGATGTGTATCGTATTGTTAAAATGTCCAATAACGATACGATAGGTAATTATCAGACATCTGATTAGCGATAACGATACGATAGGAAACCTCCGATAAATATCCAATCCGATAATTTTCAGTCTGATTATATTGGATTATCGGATTGCCATATAAATAAACCTAAAACTTCTGTATTTTAAAAGTTAGAGGCTTGAAACTTGGTCACAGTGCTTATGGGGTATGCCTAAGTATGTGTGTGAAATTTGAGATCGATCACTCCAACCCTCGATTTTATATGAATTTATTAAAGAATGTTTAAATTCTGACAGGTCAGAATGATAGCTCGCCACATGCGTTCATTCAGACCTGTCAAAAAGTTGCAGGATCATTAATAAATCCATATAAAATCGAGGGTTGGAGGGATCGAGCTCAAATTTCAAACACATGTCTAGCACATGTTGCTACACATATGTGCCAAATTTCAGATCAATCCCTCCACCCCTGTATTTTATATGAATGTTTGAAAGATCGTGCAACTTTTGACCTGTCAGAACTTAAACGTTATTTAATAAATTCATATAAAATCGAGGGTTGGTGGGATTGATCTCAAATTTCATACACATACTTAGGCATACCCCATAAGCATTGTGACCAAGTTTCAAGCCTCTAACTTTTAAAATACAGAAGTTATAGGCATTTGTTCTAAAATATTCAGCTCTATAGGGCACAATGGGGCTGCAAATTAAATATCAGATTTCTGATAATTATCGTGAAGATGATATGATTAACCTACGATATTATTGGAGACGATAATTTTTTTGGTCTGAAATTCCGATAATGATAAAATACGATATTTTTGGGTGTGCCTGGAAAATACTCTCAGCACTGGGGTTGTGGGACTTGACACAGAATTAATCAAAGCCCATCATTAGAAGCAGCCTTGATAATCAGTTCATCAGGTGATCCTGACAAAGACAAGGTGAACCAGCCGGAGAGGGTCTACTGCTCTGTCTCCATTAGTCAAGAACAAAGAGGATCCCTTTCCAGTGGTGGTGAAGGGCTCTTCGCCAAACATACAATGAAAGTGAGGCTAGTGAGCAGGGGCAGGCTCTGCCCCTTCCTTCTATGCATTCAAACAAATGTCTGCAACTCACATCTGGAAAAATCAGCATCCTGGCTTGTGTGAAGAGCCTCCTCAGATACAGAAGTCTCTCCTCTTCAGAGCAATGCCCTACACAAGTAGAGGACAATGGAAAAGTATGATGAGCGGGACAGGGCTAGAGTACGGCTTCTCCTACCCTGTTGATTCTACACAAATTAAGAATGCCTGAATAAGTCCTATTTCTCCTTACCATTTCATCTGAATCGGGTGAAACGAGGCAGGTACTGGATTGGTGACTGAAGTCAATAATAGGTTGGATGAGGGCCACTAAACTGAAATGGAATCCTGACAAGGCAGAGGTACTGTGAATAGGTCCAGGGTTGCTTATCCTGGATGGTGCTGTGCTCCTCCAGAAGGAACAGGTTGTGTAGTTTGAGGTTCTTCCCAGATTCTTCTCTGTTGCTGGAAGCCTAGGTTGGTTCAGTGGCTTTTTCAGTTCTGGGTGGTTCGCCAGATGCAGCCATTCCTGGCAGGCATAGGCTGACCATGCAATGGCCTAGTTAGATTTCTGCAACTCACTCTATGTGGGGCTGCCCTTGAAGAAGGCCTACAGCAAATGCAGAATGTAGTGGCCAATTCAAGATGATGGTATTAATGTACACAGACCTATATTGTTTGGGACCCACATACCTGAAGAAATGTGTTTCCGCATATAACCTTTGCAGTTCCCTGTGCTAGCACTTCTGAGGAGGCTATAACTGGCAGGTGTGAAAAGCTACAACTCATCAAAGAGCCTTTTTGGCAGTAGCACCCCTGTTGTGGAATGCTCTTCCCTCAGACCCCTAGTTCTCTCCCCCTTTTAGTACCAACTGAAAGCTTTCCTTTTTCTGCAGGCCTTTGCAGTTGTTCAATGCCAATAATAGTATGTTTCTCTTTTAAAATTGTATTTACTGTTATTTGATTACTGTGACCCACTCCAAGATCACATGTGATGAGGGGTGAGATATAAATTTTAGAAATAAAGAAATAAATAATTCTTGAATTCTATTAAGTTCAGCAGAATGGGGACCTGGCAGAGCTGACCCACTGGGGTCCCAAGGGTTTGTTGTATAAGCTTCATTGGATCGAATAGAAGCTAAGCTAATGACCAACACTTTATACTTCGCCCGGAAACTAATTGGCAGCCAATGAAGCGATTTTAAAACTGGTGTAATGTGGTCACCCCTAGATGTACCGGTGACCAACCTGGCTGCCATATTTTGAACAAGTTGAAGTTTCCGGACTAGGCACAAAGGTAGCCCTACGTACAGCACAACTCTAGGAAGGGGCGCAGCTGGCATATCAGCCGAAGCTGATGGTAGGCACTCCTGGCCGTCGCATCTATCTGAGCTGCATTTGGAGCGATGGATCCAGGAGTACCCCCAGGCTGCGAACACAGTCTTTCAGGGGGGGGTGTAACCCCATCCAGAACTGGTTGACACACCTCCAAACCCAGGTTGGGGCCTTTGACTGCGAGCATCTCCGTCTTGTCTGGATTCAGCTTCAGTTTGTTTTTCCTCATCCAGCCCATTACCGCCTCCAAGCAATCATTCAGAGGAGACACACTATCCTTAGCTGACGATGTTGTCGAAGGCATAGAGAAATATATTTGGGTGTCATCTGCGTATTGATAGCACCCCGCCCCATGCCTCCGGATGATCTCTCCCAGCGGTTTCATGTAAATGTTAAACAGCATTAGGGAAAGGATGGCACCTTGTGGTACACCACATAGCAACTCCTTTTTTGAAGAGCAGCTATCCCCAAGCATCACCATCTGGAACCTGCCCGAGAGATAGGATCGGAACAACTGTAGCACAGTGCCTCCAATTCCCAATTCCCCCAGGTGCTCCAGAAGGATACCATGGTCGATGGTATCGAAAGCCGCTGAGAGGTCCAGGAGTACCAGCAGGGACACACTCCCCCTGTCAATACTGAGGCGTAGATCATCCACTAAGGCGACCAAAGCGGTCTCAAATCCGTATCCTGCCCTGAAGCCGGTTTGAAATGGGTCTAGAAAATCAGTGTCATCCAAGACTGCCTGGAGTTGGAAGGCAACCGCCCTCTCGATCACCTTGCCCAAAAATGGAAGGTTTGATATTGGCCTGTAGTTATTAAGGTCCAGGGGATCCAGGGAGGGCTTTTTTAGAAGCGGCTGTACCACCGCCTCTTTTAAACATGATGGAAAACTCCCCTCCCTGAGAGATGTATTAATTATATGTTGTAGATGTGATCTAACTGCATCTCCTCCCTGGATGACCAGCCAAGAAGGACAGGGATTGAGAGGGCAAGTCGTCCTCCTCACACATCCAAGTACCTTGTCCACGTCCTCGGTACTCACCAACTGAAACTGATCAAGTGTAATCCTACTCGTGAAGTCGCTGGACGCTCCACTGTCAGCCTCTGCTATAACAATGGCATCTAAGTCGGCTCTTATCCGAGAGATTTTATCTGTGAAATGATCGTTAAAGGCATCACAGCGAACTACCAAAGGCTCTAAAATCAGATTCAGGGGAGAAGGTGCCTGGGTTAGACCCCTCACCACCCTGAACAGTTCTGCTGGACGTGAATTCGCAGACGCAATGCGCGCAGAGAAGAAAGCTTTCTTCGCTGCACGTATTGCCACCCCATAGAAATGAAGATGTTCTCTATGTCGTGTCTTGTCGGATATAAGTCGAGCTTTCCGCCATCGGTGCTCCAGTCATAGTCCTTTCCGTTTCAACTCCCTAAGGTCTTCTGTATACCAGGGCGCCCTATTAGAAGCGGGTTGGAGAGGATATTTGGGGGTGATTGTGTCGATAGCCCTAGTTAGGTCTTGATTCCATCTATTGACCAGGGCTTCTACAGGATCGTCGACGATACCAGCCATAGAACCCTCCAAGGCTTTCTGGAATCTAGAAGGATCCATCAGCCTTTGAGGGCGGACCATCTTAATAGGTCCGCCACCCCTGCAGGGGCAGGTGGTAGCTGTGATACTAACCCTGACCAGAAAATGGTCTGTCCATGACAATTCGGCAGTATTCATTAGCTCCGCCCACAGATTCGTCTGTTCGGAACTGAAAACAGCATCGAGGGTGTGACCTGCTGAATGTGTGGGTCCAGAGACCAATTGGGATAGGCCCATGTTTGTCATGGATGCCATGAACTCCCGAGCTCCACCTGACAAACCGGCCCCGAATGGGATGTTGAAATCACCCAGGACCAAAAGCCTAGGCGAATCCAACACCAGCTCCGAGACCAGTTCCGTGAGCTCGGCCAGGGAGACTGATAGGCAGCGGGGGGGCCGGTACACTAACAGAATCCCTAGTCTATCCCTGGCCTTCAGACTCAGGTACACACACTCGATGTGATTCAGTTCCCGGACAGGATGTCTGGTCAGGTTAAGATTGTTTTTGTAGACCATAGCTACTCCGCCCCCCCCCCGCCCACTTTCCCTCACCTGCTCACTAACACAGTACCCAGCTGGGAGGGCCTGGGCCCATGTCGGGCCACTGTCATCTCCCAGCCAGGTCTCTGTGAAGCATGCCAGGTCAGCCTCCTCTTCTGTAAGGAGGTCATAGATTATGTTTGTTTTGTTTTTAACTGACCTGGCATTGCATAGGAGCAAGGAAAGGTTCTGTGGGTGGCCTGGATTGTTCCCCAAGATCCCTGGGGTAGCAGGGCGACCGGAAGGTAAGATGGGTGTTAAATATCCATCTCTCCTTCCCCTGTAACGGCATTTCGCCCTGCTATCACCATATCTCCCTCTGCCCCACACAACAGATATTGGTGCTCCCAGACACATTTCAGTCGCCTTTAAGATGTCCCAGCATTCGTGAGAGAGAGAGAGAGAGCGAAAGAGAAAGAATGGGGAAATGTGATGGTAACTGCTGCACTTTTCTCTCCCCCACTCACATTGTTACTTTCTCCGGCCACCAGCCGGCCACTCACATGCTGGCAGCTCTCTGAGGTTGGGAACTCGACGTATTAGAAGGGGAGAAGGGGCCATTTCTGTGGGTGGGGGGGAGGGGAGGAAACTGAAGAGGCCAGGCTCTGAGCTATCCTGGGGCCTCTCCAGTCTCCTTCCCTCCCCCTCTGAAATGCTCCAGCAAAAATGCAGAGTGATTGGACAGGAAGTGATTGGACTCTGCTGCACCTCCCATTCTGTATTGCATGATTGTAAGCCTCCAAATTTGATGGCTTACCATCATCGACGACAAAACAATAGGATTGCACCCCAAAGGGAATGCTTGCAGCACCATCTCCTGGCTGTATAAATGAAACATATGGAAAGCAGGTGGGGCTTTCTGGGGCTTTGCAAGCCACATGGACTGTGGCAGTTGGCTGCATACAGTTTGCAAACCATGGATTATCCACCTGTGTGCTTGTTCCATTTCTCCATTTCTGTATCTCTGCTATGTTCATTTGATTTGCAGTGGGTAGTATCTTACAACCCATTGAAATGAATGGGACTGAAGTTAGTCATGGATAATAGCCAATGTGTGATATCAACAATGTATTACATTCTAGTAGTTTTGAAAGCTACTCTGCAGTTTTTTACTTAGTGGACAAGCTATGAAGATAAGAATAAAAGGCAAAAAATATAGACATTGTAAAAAGAAATGGCCCACCTATCAGGATTGATTTAAAGATTATTGAGATAATATGTGTGAAGTGCTTTCAAACTTTCACATGCAGTCTACATGTACTTTAATAATATGCAGCCACATGGAAGTTAAATCTTCTCCTTGCCCCCCTCAAAAGGGTCAAGCAATTGAGTTAATTTGCATTTAAAATCAAGGAAAGTCTAGATTTCAAAACAACAAGAAGCCATCAACTTAACAGAAGAATCAAGTCACTTTCAAATTCACACATGCAGCAAAACCCATAGAAATTGTAAATGGAAACTACCCCAGTACTGTTTGGAGACATGATGCTTCACCAGACGTACTTAGATGACTGATGCAGCAACATCAAACATAGGACATTGGTCCCTTTTGGCTTTTAACTTACGAGCTTCACCAAAAGAAGCAAGTTTTGTCTCATCAGCAAAGAACGTTGTCTGCAAATAGAAAAAGATGCCATTGCAGTGATGTAGATGTGTGAGCAGCACTGGCATTAAAACTTGGCAACTTTGAGCAGCTCCGTCGGCACCAGCATCCCAACAGGGCCCCACTTCTGATGATGCCTTTACCTTTGCCAGCGCCTCTGCGTTAGGGTTGCAGGGCAGCCAGAGGGGGAGGAACAGAGGGGACGCGAGGTGCCTGAACCCGGCTCTCCTCCCTCTCACCTCCCTCTGGCTGTCCCATTCCTCTCCTCCCCCCACCCCGTTTTAAAAAAATGTTATCTGTAAATGCAAAGGTTTTTTTCTGAAAAATATTTTTCTTGTATTTTACAGGCTCACGGGTGCAGCGAGAAGGACGCTTGCTGGATCGTCCTCTGCCCATGCCCCGCTTTATTTTGTCTGTATTGTGGGTCCAGGGCGATGGAGGATCGCTGGATCACCCTCTCCCCGTGCCCGTGCCCTGTGCCTCACTTCAATGGTTTTTTTAAAAAAACTATTTGTCTTTATTGTGCAGAGACTCGCTGGACCGCCCCTCCCCCCTGTCCCAGCGATAACGCCCTATCAGGGGGCACCATTGTCCTGGCCACACCTCCGCTGTGATATTGGAGCAAGGTGACAGATGGCAAATGCGCTTCTGCGCCTTGCTTGGTGGAAAAAGACCGGGTAAATGCCAGACTCTTTTAAAGCAGAACTTCGGGGGTTTGCCCCTGGATGGCTTCGTGATGGTGGCTGCGTCATGTAGATGACCTGCCACCACTGCAGATCCACCCCGGGGCAAACCACTCATCAAGGGTCTTGATCATGACTTACAACAATAATGTATGTCAAACACTGAATCCTTGAGAGTTTAAAAATGGAAAATGAGGTGCGGAAGGCAATGGAAATGCAGAGCATGGTTTCTAACGCTACTGTGCAAATAGTATTACTTAGAAAGCAGGCTGCAGCTCTGGAGGAGTGGAACAAGTGGATCAGAAGTGAAACAGCTGCAGCTCAGTGGTAAAGCACCTGCTTTGCATGCAGAAGGTCCCAGATACAATCCCTGGCATCTCCAGGCAAGACTGGAAAAAATCCTGCCTGAACCCTGGAAATTCCCTGCCAGTCAATATCAACAATGCTGGGCTAAATGGACTGATTGTCAGACTCACTATAAAGCAGCTTCCTGTATTCCTGTAAACAGCGGTGAATAACTTGGGACTCATCCAGACAGGCTAAAATAGTCTAGACCTGTGGCTTTCAACCTTGATGCTCTCAGGGAACCCCCCTTATCAACATGCCTGTGCAGAATCCTTTGCATTGCAGGAGTTTCTGTGGTGGTGGTGGTGGTGGTGGTGGGGCTTCCAAGGTGCACAGTCAGTTTCGGTGGTGTGCTGGCCAGGACTATTGGGCCTCATTGTTGCGCTGCATAAACTGAGAGTGTGTTGGAACACACCCAACACTTTCCTGCAGATGTGCACTGCATATGTAAATTGGTAATAATGAACAAATGAGCTTTCAGGAACGCTTTTCTATAATTACTGAACTTCTCCTTGAAGAATGCCCGGGTTCCCCTGCAACAAATTCTGAAAAACACTATTTAAGCCAAAGGTTTGAACACCATATAGGCATATTATTCATGTTTTTCAGGGCTGCTTCGCACATGGGTATATACCTAAGATGTTTTACATTTCTATGTTAAAATGTAAAGTTTGAAAGCAGCAAACATGCATTTTAAAACATATGCTTCATACAAGTGCCCATCCTTGCTGAATGTACATTCACCAGCAACCAGGATTTGCTGCTATATGACACTCTTAGAAGAAGCTTCAGAAGTCCAGCATGGCAGATAACAGCGGACATGCCTTCAAGCCATGTGCCCTGTAGATATTTTTAATGGAGCAGGAGAGAAGAACACCCCATCTAGAAGAATGCCACAGCTCAAACTGTGGATCCATATCTTATTGTATTGGGAATACATCAGAATAGCTTTATTCTCCTAGGTGGTGAAAGGGAACAGGGGGATTTCTGGATGTTTTCAGTTCTGATGACATTGGCTAGGTGCTTGCTAAAAGTTGCCTCAAATTGGTACAAAAGCTTTGTTTTCTTTAAATACGAATCAGACTGCATTGATCTTCTTCCCAGTATATGCAAGAGGATGGGGCCAGTTACTTCTGTATTTGATAGTTAGGCAGCTATCTGCTCCAGATAACCCTATTCAGAGCATACAGGGGGAATGCTTTAAGTTGTATAAAAACAGCAGGACCTGAGGCAAATGTTTCCTGGAATTTCATAGCTGTTTGTCATAGAATTTAACCAGCCTATGCTGGCCAGAGAGTGAGGATCTATTTAAAATGTAATTTAATTCACCCCAATATAAGGCTTGGGTGGCTCCACCAATAAGAAGCAACATCAGCTCTTTCCCTTAGTGACAGGACATGGGCTGAGGCTATTTGAGAAGGTCGTCTGGGAAATAAGTGCTGATGTTGCAAGTTCCAAGCCTATTTATCTCACATTCTTGCTTTAAAGGAAATATATGTCCTGATCCACTATAGATTATAGTGAGAGGAGGAGGCATTGCTTTTAAACTATCCACAGACATATTTCCGAAACAGTAAAGAAACAAAAAGTCTGACAAGGGGGGGGGGGGGGGGGAAACAGCTTTCCACCATTAATTAATTAATGTAGAGGCACAGCCAAGACAATTCTTCTGAAAACTGAAGCAACAAGCAACTGGGAAGCCATTCGCTCATAATGAAGTGATTCAAGCAATATCATTCTCTTATCTGCAGATGAAAGTTCACTTTGTGATGCTTCTAGAGGGGAAAAGCATGTTGGAGTGGAGCAACAACATTTATGATAAGTTATCTGAACCAGTGGGGGGCGATAGACAGAAAGGGAACCTGTTTCTTCCACCACTAGTTTCTTCTTGTAACTCCTTGTTGATATAGATTGCAACTCTTAGGCTTCACTTCGTTCCTCCTTCTTCTCAGTTAGTTTGCTTCCTCTTTGTCTGTAGCATGCAACCATAATGGCTGCACTCAACTCTCTCTCTGAAACTACTTTTGTTTTCCCAGGAGCTATAGGCTCCCTTAACAATAGGCTGACCATATGAAAAGGAGGTCAGGGCTCATGTAACTTTCACAGTTGTAGAGAAAAGGGAATTTCAGCCAGCGTCATTGGTATGCAATTAGTCCCTGGTGAAATTCCCTCTTCATTACAACAGTTAAAGCTGCAGGGCCCCTGCCCTCTTTTGTATTTGGTCACTCTAGTATAGTGCCTGTAACTTTAACTGTTGTGATGAAGAGAGGATTTCACCAGGTCCGAATTGCATACAAATGATGCTGGCTGAAATTCCCTTTTCTCTGCAACTGTTAAAGTTACATGAGCCCTGTCCTCCTTTTCATATGGTCAGCCTACTTAACAATGCTGTCTCTTAACTAAAAGTACCAGTGTGAGTGTGTTTCTTTCTATAGCCTTGCCTTGCACCAATTACATGCTGAAGCTACGTAGCTGTAGTTTACCAAACAAAACATAACTCTAACAGTAGTCACAAAATGTTGAGTGTCAGATGGAAAATAAAATTAGGAAGGAATGGAATGCCCTGCTGTAGTCTTTTTCAGCATATAGCAGCCTTCTCCAAACATATGCCCTCCAAATATTTTGGACTTCAACTAGCAGTATCCCTGACCATAGGCCATACTAGCTGCGGCTGTCTTTCTGTATGCATAGGTTGTGATTGTGATGTTTTAACGTTGATTTACTGCAATGTTTGGTCACTGTACAATACTTTGCTGTATTCTGTATATATATATATATATATATATATATATATATATAAATTGAATTATTCTGTATGGATTTTCCCATTTTTCTAATCTGTAGTTTTTGTTGTGACCTTTTTATATTGAAATTTGCGTTTGTGTAGTCAGGATATCATTCCTGTTTGTTTGTCTTGGTCTGGAACCTTTAACAGGAACAGGGCTGTTAAAGGTAATGATACCTCATCTCCCACTTTTGTGCACTATTGATTACACCGATCTGAATTCATTTTGTATGAGAATGCTCTGATCCAGGGGTGGGGAACTTCCTTCAGCCTGAGAGCTCAATTCATTTTCAGAGAAGCTCTCTGGGGCACCATTCCAATGATGGGTGGGACTAAAGGCAAAAGGGGGTGGGACATGGTCTGGGGAAGGGGACATGGCCATCTGGGGAACTCTGCTAGGCTGGATTGAGGGCTATCCAGTATATTACACTGAATGCCACATGTATGGACTATCTGCCAGCAGGACAGAAGTCATGGGTGTGTACTTGGTGCAATGAGCTTCTGGTTTTCAGGGATCACATTTGTTGCCTTGAAGCCAGGGTTGCTGACTTGGAGAAGCTTAGGGCAGTTGGTGGACAAGACCTTCAGGGACCTAAGAGTGGTGTCCCAATCACTGGGTGACAGCTCCACTGTGGTCCCAGAGAATGGGGGGCTTGGGGAATGAGGGCATCATTCTGAGGAAGAAAGAAATGATTCCTTAGAAGGGAACTAGTCCTATGAACAAATATCCTCTCGTGCTGAAGATGTGCCTTAGGGGTGGGTGGGTGACGGGATTGTGGTAATGGGAGATTGATCATTAAACATGTAGACTGGTGGGTTTGTGATGGGCATGTAGATTGCATGGTAAAGTGGCTCCTGGTGTGGAGGTTTGGTTATTATGTGCCATCTAGACAGCTTTGTAGATAGTTTTGGGGTGGATTCAGTTGTTGTGGTCCATGTTGGTACCACTGACTTGGGGAAATGTTGTGAGATCCTGGAAGCCAAATTTAGGTTGCAAGGTAGGAGGTTGAAATCCAGGCCCAATCAGGTGGTTTTCTCTGAAATTCACAGGGCCAGCTAGACAGGCAAAGCTGAGATGCCTCAATGCATGGATGAGGCCAACGACATAAGGAGGAGGTGTTCAGATTTGTTACACTAGGGGACATTTTGGGACAAGCCTGGCCTGTACAAGAGCATCAGGCTCCACTTGAACCAAAGTGGAATTAGACTGCTGGCACTAAACATAAAAAGGTGGCATAGCAGCTTTTAAATGAAAACTGTGGAAACCCAACAGGAGCTGGGAAGCATTCAGTTTGGGTTGAACCCAACAGGTGCTGGGGAGGGTAAAATGGATAGATTGAAATGGTTCTGATTGCCAAAATGGAGATGGGAAGGAAATAGCCCATGAACTATGGTCAAGCAGAACAACTGGGTTGGGTACACTGATGACAATATATACAATAGTAATGATAATAATAACAATGATAATAAAAATTTAAAAATATATATTTAATTTCACAGTCTAGCACACACATACATACGCACGCACGCACACACACACACAATGGAAACAAATACACGATATATATCAGGCCCAGGTGCTGAGACTGCAAAGGAATTATTCAGTTAAGCAGGACAGGGTATCCAATTAAATTATTGCGGGGGGCTATGTATAGAGCCCACAATAGGGACAGAAAGGAACTTTTACAATCTAGGAACCAGCAAACAACAGAAAGAATGGTTGTTCCTTTAAGTTATGACGGACACACTAGCAAGATCCAAGATATTATAAGTAGATATTGGTATCTCCTGGATGATATACCTGCCTGCCAAAGAGGCCCCATCTTCGCATATAAACAAAAACAGAACCTCATGGACATTTTGGTACATAGTGCCTGCAAGTCTAAACCCTAATTGAGAGATATAACACTTTTAAGGGAAGAAGTAAAAGGAAACTTTCCCTACGGCCATTGCAGTATGTGTATCAATTGCCATAGAGGCAAAAGCTTTATTAACCCAGTAGATAATATACAGTATCCATACCGAGGTTTTTTTTAATTGTAATACCAAAGGTTCAATATATGCTATTATATGCCCTTGTAAAAAAATCTATGTGGGAATGACTGAAAGAACTATTAAGGCCAGGATCAGTGAACGTAAGAGCTGTATAAGAAACCAGTGGGTACTACTAGCCCCCCTTGTTCAACACTTTTGGGAATGTAAACATAACCTCAATGACTTGAAATTCTGCTTTCTGGAGAAGGTTGAAGTACAAGGACAACAGATGCACCGTAGACGGTTCTACAATGGGAATTGTTCTGGATTTTCACTCTAAGTAAAGACTAAGTACCCGGTTGGCTTGAATGAGGGGATGAACTGGATGGACAACATGCATTAGGAAGAGCATCTATATTGATATCTATGTTTGGCCATTATGTGTTTTATTTGTGGTTTAGCTGGTGATGTTTTGAAGTATTTTAGTGTTATCAGCTAGTCTAGGATGAACACCCTTAAAGTTGTAATCAGCACCTTAATTAGGCTCCATCCTCCACATCTGCGTTCTAATTGTTTTAAGAATTTAATGGGAGCCTTAAGCAGTTATAAGCTGCGCTGATAGCCAGAAAGTTACTATTTGGGAAGCATCCTGAGCTATTTTATCAGTATTTGACATTCATATGTGAGTATGTGGGTTTTTTACATCTACATTTTTAGCTTATTTTATTTTTTATAACTGGTACATCAGTTGTTTTATCTATATATCTTTTTACATATTCACATTTAGGGCTACTGCGGTCTCTTGCCAAACTTAAAAAACAATCCTCCTTACAGTTACCTATTTTATAAAATGTACAGTTCTGTAAGACTACATATATTAGAGGAAGGATTGGCAAGAGTCTTAAATTGGTGAGTTAAAGTGTTTGTTTGTTTTTTAAATGTATCTTTGGATACATTTTACTTTGATTTTCAGTAAGAATTTTTAATAAATAATATTTTAAAATATAATACTGTTTTTGTATTTACAGGTTTTAACATTGCAGTAGTACCTATTGATATTTGTGTTGTATGTATTGTTGATAAATGTTTGTATAATTGTGAATGTTCATTTTACCACTGAAGAAGACCATAGGTTGAAATAGGTTGAAATGTGTTTGGCATTAATAAAGTGTTTGTAGGTAAAGATAGTTTTTAAATATTACAATATTGTCATTGGCCTGATATATACCGTGTATTTGTTTCCATTGTGGGTATTGGAGGGTAGAGAAATAAAGAGGCAAGACAACAGATGTGGATTTTAAACAGGGCCACTTTATTAAAGATCTGCAGAGTGGGTAACCTAAGCAGGCAACTAACTCATTTGGGTGAGCCATTCATCACCTGTGCAATGGTGTTGCAATTCGCCACTTCCCAGGCTGCCCCTTAAGGGGTAGGGAGGCCTTCCGATGTCACTCCCTCCCCCACGCCATACGGCTCCGGGTGAGTGAGGAAGGTTGACCTCAAAGGTAACCCTGATCCCACTAGCTGAGGCCGTAAAACTCACAGCTGGGAGCCCTCAGGCATTACCAATCACCATAACAGTGCCTGTGAATGCTCACCTGCCCTATTCCGCTCCATATGCCCACTCCTACCTGCCATAGGGGATGACAAAGCACTTGTTTCATTGACCCCCCCCCCCTTAATTTAATAACATTCTTCAATCCCCTCTGCAGATCCTGCAGAAATATATCATTACCGCTGTCAGACAAATGCACGCCGTCCGGTCTGAATAGCTCCCTCCGCATCAGTAAAATTGCCGGGTGTTGTATGCTGACATCGCCATATATAATCAGATCCTTATAAATTTGATTATTAACCTTTTTTCACACCCTTTCCATAGCCCCGGGATCGCCTCCTGCTTGCCAGTTGAGCCACGGTAAAATACAAGACCAAATAATAAAAATACCTGGACAACCCTGCTGAATAATCTCAAAATTGGCTATCGCCTGCAAGATCAGGGCTTTGCCTTTCAGCAAACCCAAATCGTTGCCACCGAAGTATACTAGTAACACTTGTGGGGGGACACCGGCCATGTACTGTTGGAAAAGTGTAGGGAGAATCCGCTCCCACCGCATACCACTCTTTCCTAGCCATTGAATATCGACTTGCTGACTCAATCCCAGCTGTGTCCCAAAGCTAGATCTGGAGGCCCTCCTTCCTGCCCAGAAGATCATACTGTGCCCACAGATGATCACACGCACACGGGCGAGGCCTGCCTTGGGATCTATAATTAAACACGCGATATCAGGACATACAAATCCATCATTCAGGCAACCAATGAAGATACAACTGATAAGCCTTTGATCACCATCATCCCACAGCCTTGATCTGTTCTGTAGAGAAGCCAATCGATGCAGCCATAGATGCTGCCCCGATACGGAAGGAGTGGGTGCCAAATTGAAAATTACCCAGCCCCGGTGCCTGAAGAGCACATATTGTTATGGACCAAGACTGATACTTGGTCGGTGGTGTGTGGTCATGGTGGCAAAACAATGGACCCTCACCATTGCCCCTTACAGCCAAATTTTTTTGCAGTGCACTGACTGGGCACAAGTCTTCCGAGGAAGACTGGAATAATGTAATACGTTTACCTTTTCCAAGATAATCAGTCTTGGACTGCCGCAGCATGAGTGTCACACTATATGAGGAAGACTGTATGTCACTAACTTGAAACGCTCTGCCTGACATATTCGTTGTATTTAATATAAGCAATGTTGTTGTTGTTGTTGTTGTTGTTAATAATACAATTGATGCCTTTGAAATATTCCTGAATTTCAATTGCCAATTAAATTATAATTATTCAGCAGTAAAAGAATGTAATTGAGGGATGCACCCCAGGTGGCCCACCTCCTTCCCTTGTTCTGCCCCGGAATTGGTGGGATGGAAATAAGGCAGCCCTAATTATGAGTTTGCCTACTGGAAGCCCTTCCTAGGCCTACAGCTCAAGGCCAAAATGAACGTGGCAGGCACTCCAAAACAGCCCACACATCCCTTCTAGCAGTCAGGAAAATTGGAGGGAGGGGAGAGGGCTCAGGGCTCAGGAGAATGCTAGTCTCAAAGCTACACATGCAGCAGAAGAAAAAACAGAGGCCCGCAGCCCGTCACAGTGCCTGGGCAGATGAGCCCACTCCATCCAGCTCGGTATCCCCTCCCCCAGAGTGAGCCATGTGTGCCTGGCCTCAATAGGCCTGACCCCAAACCACCCTCCACCAAAACTTTGGCCTAATAAGGCCAGTAGATTTTAGTAAGCCAGAGCTTCTGGCCGCATGAATGAGAATACCAGAATCATAGAATATCATAGAATAGTAGTAGAGTTGGAAGGGGCCTATAAGGCCACTGAGTCCAACCCCCTGTTCAATGCAGGAATCTACCTTAAAGCAGCCCTGACGGATGATTGTCCAGCTATCAGGAAGTTATTCAAAACTATAATAATAGAAGCTCAGCTACAATATATAGCACAGGTTAGGAAAGATAGCACCAACGTCAAGAAGTCACCAGCCATCAAACCTGCAGAAGAAGGGCCGCCTGCTGGCTGTTTGCTTTTTGTTTTGTCTTTGTTTTTTTGTTGTTGTTATTTTGTTTCTTTCCCCTTCCCCAGGCTTGAGCTATGTGCCTGGGAGGGAGAATACAGGGCCAAGTGGGGGGATCTGAGGGGTGCCCCATCAGTGTAGTGACTGGTAGAGGGAGATATGGCGTTGTGAGGAGGACTTGTCAGGTAAGGGGGAACGAGGCCCAGACAGTTAACGGCTGTGCCTTGTTCCGGTCCCCCTCACACCCACAGGCTTGTTGGTTGCCTATCAGCCAGCCCTCAGGCCTCCAGGTGCTGCTTTTAAATGCCAGATCGGTGCATAATAAGACCTTCCTCATCCACAACTTCATTGTGGATGAGGCAGCCGATCTGGCGTGTATAACCAAGACCTGGGTGGGTGAGCAGGGAGGAGTCAGTCTCTCCCAGCTGTGCCCACCAGGGTACTTGGTTCCGCATCAGGGTAGACCTGAGGGCTGGGGAGGGGGGTTGCTGTGGTCTATAAGAACTCCATCTCCCTCTGCAGGCTCTGTCCATGTGACTACTGGTCTAGAGGGTTTGCACCTTGTGTTGGGCCAACGGGACAGTTCAGGAATTCCCTAGACTCCCTAGCTGAGCTGACAGAGGTGGTCTCGGGTGTACTGTTGAGGTCCCCCAGACTCCTGGTTCTGGGGGATGTCAACATTCACACTGAGGGCACTTTATCTGGGGCAGCTCAGGATTTCATGGTCTCCATGACAACCATGGGACTGTCCCAACATGCCATCGGCCCGACGCACGTAGCAGGGCGTACTCTAGACCTGGTTTTTTCAACTGGACATGGAGATGATGATTTGAAAGTGAGGGATTTTACATCTGTCATGTAAAATCTGTCATGGTCAGATCACCACCTGCTGAGGTTCAGACTTACAGTGACTTTTCCCCTCTGCAAGGGCGGGGGACCCAATAAGATGGTCCGCCCCCGGATCCGGATGGTTTCTAGAGGGCTCTGGGGAGTTTTCCGGCTGATAGGGCTGGCTCTCCTGTCGAAACCCTGGTTGATCTGTGGAATGCAGAAATGACCCAGGCGGTTGACACGATTGCTCCTGAGCACCCTCTCCTGTGTAGAGCTCATACGGCTCCATGGTATACTCTGGAGCTGAGAGTGATGAAACAAAACAGGAGACGGCTTGAGGGCAGATGGAGACGAACTCCTGATGGATGCAATCAAACACTGGTAAGTGCCTATGGTAAGCTGTATTCAGGGGCAGTGAGGGCAGCAAAAAACCAATACTTTGCTGCCACTATTCAATCATCAACCTGCCGTCCAGCACAGCTTTTCAGAGTTGTCCGGGGGCTTTTACATGCCGGCCCCAAGGACATGGTAGAACCATCTGAGGCCCGCTGTAATACATTTCCTGGGCACTTCCAGAATAACATCTTTGGCATCCGTCAGGACTTAGACTCCAGTGTTATAGCAGGTGAATCAAATGAGATATCCAGAGCACAGGCTTGTCCTGTTTTCTTGGATGATTTTCAGTTGGTACAGCTCGAGGATGTTGACAAGGTGCTTGGACAGGTTCGTGCAACCACTTCCATATTGGATCCTTGCCCCTCTTGGCTAATAAAAGCTAGCAGGGATGGAACAACTGGCTGGGCCAGGGAAGTGATTAATGCCTCTTTGCAAGAGGGAGTGGTCCCAGGCCTCCTGAAAGAGGCGGCAGTGAGACCACTCCTAAAGAAATCTTCCTTGGACCCTGAAAATCTTAATAACTACAGGCCAGTAGCAAATGTTCCATTCCTGGGCAAGGTCCTGGAGCGAGTGGTTGCGAGCCAGCTCCAGGCACTCTTGGATGAGACTGATTATCTGGATCCATTTCAGTCGGATTTCAGGTCTGGCTTTGGTACGGAAACAGCCTTGGTCGCCCTGTATGATGACCTATGTCGGGAGAGGGACAGGGGGAGTGTGACTCTGTTGATTCTCCTTGATCTCTCAGCAGCTTTCGATACCATCGACCATGGTATCCTTCTGGGACAACTGGCTGAGTTGGGAGTGGGAGGCACTGCATTGCAGTGGTTCCGCTCCTAATTGGCAGGTTGGCTCCAGAAGGTGGTGCTTGGGGAACATTGCTCGGCCCTGTGGATTCTCCAGTATGGGGTTCCGCAGGGGTCAGTCTTGTCCCCTATGCTGTTCAACATCTACATGAAACCATTGAGTGCAGTCACCTGGAGTTTTGGAGAGTGTTGTCATCAGTACACTGATGACATGCAGCACTATTTCTCCTTTTCATCTTCATCAGGTGAGGCTGTGGATGTGCTGAACCAGTGCCTGGCTGCGACAATGGACTGGATGAGGGCTAATAAACTGAAACTCAATCCATACAAGACTGAGACACTGTTAGTGGGTGGTTCTGCTGACTGGATGGAGGGTCATCAACCTGTTCTGGATGGGGTTGCACTCCCCTTGAAGGAGCGGGTTCGTAGCTTCGGGGTTCTCCTAGAACCATCTCTGTCACTTGAGGCTCAGGTAGCCTCAGTGGCACGGAGTGACTTCTACCAACTTCAGTTGGTGGCCCAGCTACATCCCTGTTTGGACAGGGATAACCTGGCCTCAGTTGTCCATATGCTGGTAACCTCCAAGTTAGATTACTGCAATGCACTCTACGTGGGGCTGCCTTTGAAGGCAGTTCAAAAGCTGCAGCTTGTGCAAAATGCAGCGGCCAGATTGATAACTGGGACCAGAAGGTTTGAGCATATAAGACCTACTCTGGCCCGCTTGCATTGGCTGCCTGTATGTTTCCGAGCCCGATTCAAGGTGCTGGTTTTAACCTATAAAGCCTTACACGGTTTGGGACCACAATACCTGATGGAACGCCTTTCCTGACATGAACCTACCCAAACATTATGTTCAACATCTGAGGCCCTCCTCCGAGTGCCTACTCCGAGGGAAGCTCAGAGGTCAGCAACAACGGAGAGGGCCTTCTCTGTGGTGGCCCCCCAATTGTGGAATGATCTCCCTGACGAAGCTCGCCTGACGCCAACATTGTTATCTTTTCGGTGCCAGGTCAAGACTTTCCTCTTCTCTCAGGCATTTGGCAATATCTGAGGAGCCTGGGTTTGTTTTTGTTTTTGTAGCTTTTTGGGTTGTTGCAGTGGTTTTAAATGTATTTGTGTATTGTGTGTATGTTGTATGTTTTTGCTGTTTTAATTTTTTGTATATTGTTTTTAATTGTTTTAATCCTATGTAAACCGCCCAGAGAGCTTCGGCTATGGGGCGGTATACAAATGTAATGAATAAATAAATAAATAAGACGTTTCAAAGTAGCAGTTAGAGGAAAGACGGCTTCCTTCAGAAAAAGTAATCTTGCCCAAATAAGGAAAACAAAAGGGAGCACAAGTTGTACAAAGTAGATGCAAGCAGACAATGGCTCAATTCGGATGACATGATAGTCAATGGTGGGGTAATAATCAACTTTACAGTTGTTCAACTAGGGGGTACTCCCCACACAACATGGTAATAAATAATCAACTGTGGTGTGGATTAGGATCAGCGCTGAGTTGACTATGGCAGCATTCAGATGACACAATAGTCAAAACAACTGATGATTATTTCCCCCACACCAGTTGTTTATTGTGTCATCCGAATTGAGCCAATGAAGATGCAAAAATGCATTTTGAGGAGCACATCTCTAACAACAAGGCCGACAATAAAAACTTATTTTAATATATCAGAAGCAGAAAACCAGCTAGGTAGGCAGTTGGAGAGTTGGATTATAATGGGATTAAAGGAGTACTAAAGGAGGATAAGGAGAATACAGAGAAGCTGAACAATTTCTTTTCACTGCAGAAGATATAGGACAGATACTTGTGCCTGAAATGATGTTTCCAGGAAGGGAGTCGGAGGAACTTAGGCAAATAGGAGTGACAAAAGATGAAGTTCTCAACCATATTGACAAACCAAAAGATAATAAATCACCAGGCTCAGATGATATCAATCCTAGAGTTCTTAAAGAACTCAAATATGAAATTGCTGGTCTTCTAACAAAATTATGTAACACGTCTTTGTATTAGAGGACTGGAGAATGGCCAATATAACACCATTTTTTTAAGGGAACCAAGGGGGATCCAGGAAATTACAGGATGGTTAGCTTAATGTCTATTCTGGGTAATTGGTTGAAAACATTATTAAAACGTCTAAGCATATAGAAGGATAAGCCCTGCTGAAAATTAATCAACATGGCTTCCACAAAGGTAAGTCCTGTCTCACTAACCTTTTAGAATTCTTTGAGAGTGTCAATAAACATGTAGACAAATGTTTTGGTAGACACTGTCTTTTTGGACTTCAGAAAGGCTTTTGACAAAGTCCCTCACCAAATACTCCTGAGCAAACTTAGCAGTCATGGAATAAGAGGAGAGATCCTCCTATGGATCAAGAGCTTTCCAGTGAAGTGTGTTTCATGAGAATCAGTCAGTGGAAAAGTGTCAAAAAGGTATGTCCAATTAAATCCTGCCTTTGACGAGAGAGAGAGAGAGAGAGAGAGAGAGAGAGAGAGAGAGTTAAAAGGAAACTCTGGAAAGAGGACCTATCCTTCTCCATAAGAGTAAAGCCCTGGCTTCCCACACATCCAGGAAATATGTTATTACATAGGTGGAGTGGGCAGTGGCCTAACTCTGGAGCCTTGCAGCATTTCCTACTTTGCATGGTTGGAGGTGCAGACTCCCATTTAGCACAGTGCAACTGATTCTTTATACCTAAATTCAGAACTTCACATTTATCTTTGTTGAAATTTATTTTGTTGTTTTTGGTCCAGTTCTCCATCTTGTCAAGATCATCTTAAATCCTGCTTCCAACTTCTAGGCCTAAGACTAAGCTATTGACCACCCCACCCTGTGTGGTGTCATCTGCATTCCCTCTACTCCATCCAAGTCATTTATAAAGATGTGGGCTCAGGATAGAATTCCATGGCAACCCACATCCCTTCTTTCCAGGGTGACAAGGAACTCTTGATGAGTACTCTTTAGGTACAGTCCATCATTCAGCTACAAATCCACCTAACCGTATTATTAGTATCTAGCCCATATTTTACCAGCTTCCCAACAAGAATATCACAGGAGACCCTGTCAAAAAGTATTGCTGAAATTAAGATACACAACATTCCCAACATCCCCAGCTAGCATCTCTATCAATAAAGGAGATAAGGTTAGTCCGGCCTGACTGTCATGCCAGAACAGGAACTGATCACCAGGAGATTCAGAACAGACAAAAGGAAATACTTCTTCACATAGCACATAATTAGTTTGTGGAATTCACAGCCAGACTGGAAAACTTAAATACGAGATTAGACAAATACATGAAGGATAAGGCTATTTATGGCTACTAGTTATGAGGGCTGCATAAAACCTCCATGTTCAGAAACGGTATGCCATTGGATACCAGCTGCTGCTCTGCATGTTAGCTTCCCAAAGGCATCTGGTTGGCCACTATAGGAAACAGGATGCTGAATCAGGTGGACATTTGGTCTGATCCAGCAGGACTCTTTATGTTTAGGGTGACCATATGAAAAGGAGGACAGGGCTCCTGTATCTTTAACAGTAGCAAAGGACAGGGAATTTCAGCAGGTGTTGTTTGTATGCATTCCCTCTTCATCACAACAGTTAAAGCTGCAGGAGCCCTGTCTCTTGACTATGTACAAAAGAGGGCAGGGCTTCTGCAGCTTTAACTTTGTGATGAAGAGGGAATTTCACCAGGTTCTGCTTATATACAAATGACATCTGCTGAAATTCCCTTTTCTATGAAACTGTTAAAGATACAGGAGCCCTGTCCTCCTTTTCATATGGTCAGCCTACTTATGTTACCCCAGATCTCAGTTCTTCTCTACAAATCTTCTCATATTTTCACTAGCCCTTTTTATCTTAACCCCAAGTCATGACTGAGAGCCTATCTACACTAACAGTTTATAGCAGTTTTAAACCAGTTAATAACAGTTATTGACCAATTTAAAACTGTTATAAACCGTTTTAAAGCAGTAGTGTAGATAGGCTCCAAATCTCTGTCTTGATTGTAAAGGGAAGGGGAGAAAGCACAGGATAGTCAAATTTAAAATGGACCAGCATCAGTATCTATGTAAAGGAGGCTATATGAGCAGGGTTAACAGCTAACAGAATGTACAGGTCACTTTGAAAGATACGCCCATTTCATTGTGATCCAATGCAGACTATTTCTGGACAGGCCTTTATCTGCAAAACTCCACTGAAACAAAAGTTTATCTTTTGTTTACCGTACCTAACATTGGATCAATTGATGAACATGATAAGGGTTTCAATGAACAAGACTCCAATGAAAACATATTACCTATAATTTATTTAGCTCAAATTAAGCAGCAAAAGAGAACACACACACACACACACACACACACACAGAGAGAAAGCCCAAAATTCTGTACTACAGAGCATCATAGTCAGGTCAAGAGATTCATTTCACGAAACCTTTGTTGGAAGTTTGGTTGTTGATGTTTCTGAGCATCTTATTGATCATTTGTTTGTTTCAAGTAATTTACAGATCCAGAGAAAAGATGCATTTCCATTCCTTAATCAGAGGAGGTGGGGACATTTAGATATATAGTAAATAGCTTTTTTTTTTCTTTTAATGGTTCTAGCACACAGTTTAAAAATGTTTAACCTTATGTTGAAGCAAGGCTTCATCTAAATCAGTTGTGCTTTTAGAAGTTGGAGCTGGTTAGTTGTGACAGAACAGTGCCTAGCATTAGTCCGACCACTTGTTGCACTGTGCAGTTAAGGCAAGGATTCTGTACATTATTTAGAACCAGTGTTGCATTTTTGAATGTATAAATGCCCTAAATTCTTATTTTTAAAAAATCAGGAGAATTACAATCTCAGTCTTTTTCTTAATTATTGAAACCTTGTATTCATCAAGACTTTTAAAGGTGATCTATGGTTGCTACTTTTATAGGTTTTAAGTGATTTTATCTGCTTTTAAACTGTTTCTGTGGTGATGCTAATCATTTTGTTTTATTAGTGTTTTCTATTTATGGGTGTTATTTATAAATGAATTTTAATTGCACTTTGCTTTGGTTATTTATTTATTTTCGTAGAAAAGCAATATAGACATGCTTTAAATGCGTAAGACACACATGTCTTTGAGGCGGTCAGGTTCTTCAGATAGCACATCTCAGAGGTGCTGGTGTGTGTATCAGTGTCACTCATTCTCAGCCCAGTAAGGGATAGTGGAAGCAATGGGAAGTGGAAACGTTAAGGAAGTTTCACAAGAATCACATACCCAGAGATTGTTGACAGGAAACAGCATCCTTACTGAAGGTGGACTCTCTCTTCTCCACTGTGCTCTTCATGGAGTAAGGGCCAACTGATCCCTTGCCAGCCCTATTGTAAAAACAAAAATCAGGCAGATTGGGGGAAAGAGTAGGTGCATATAGAAGGGGCAAGCAAGGTGTATATAGGGGGCAGGATGAAAGTAAGATGGAAGTGGAAGGGAGAAACTCTGTCAGCAATGGCGCTTCCTCAGCATAATGTCTCAGAGAGACAGCAGAAGATGTAAGTTACAATAAGAGCACTGTGAAGCCAAACTGTTTTGGCTGGTGGACTCCCTACCTCCAGAACCAAGATAAAGCACTAAGGGAAACTAGTCCTAGAGAGGTATTCCAGAAAGACAAGAGCTTGAACAGCAATCTACTTGCACCAATATATGGGACCTGTATATGTCATGTAAAGTCAGCAGGGACCAATCTACACCAAGCAGGATACAACACTTTGAAAACGTTTTGAAAACTGCATATGGAGCTCTGTGTCCTGGGCCCCAACAGTTGTCACTACTGTTATAAACCCTTTTAAAGCAGTAGTGTAGATCCCGCCCATGGAATTCAGACAATTTGTTATTGACTCAGAAAGATTATGACCCTGTTCAGATAACATGCTAAGCCATGGTGATTAAACATTTTCAGCTAAACATTATGGCTTCACGTATTGTGTGAACCATTCCTAACCATGGTGGCTACATAACCATGATTTAAACACGCTCACTAACCATTTGCTGCAAAAGGGTTAGTGAATTAAACATGGTTTAGCTTGTTTCTGAACAGACCCATTAAGTGAGAAACCTGATCTTGGGCTTATCCAAAAACTATTTTGAAACTTAAGATCTATTGGAGGTTGTTATTTTAGCGTTATCATAATTAAGAGTGGTGTAGTGGTGAGAGTGTTGGACTGGGAGTCAGGAGATCCCAGTTCTAGTCCCCAATTAGCTGTGGAAGCTCACTGGTTGACTTTGGGCCATTCACAGACTCTCAGCTGAATTTACCTCACAGGGTTGTTGTTGTGGTGATAAAATGAAGAGGAGGAGGATTATGTATGCCACCTTGGGTTCCTTGGAGGAAAGAAGGTGGGACATCAATGTAATAAATAAAATAAAATAAAATAAATAATGATAAGCCACTTACTAATGCAATAGGTGAAAAAGGCATTGAAACTCAGATATTAGAATCTGAGACTTGGAGGCCATTTTAAGATGGAACTGCCATTTTATGATGGATCTGCCATTTTCTTGCACAGCCCTAGGCCCCGGTACAGCCTACAAGCCCCATGTACACTTGCCACCGCCATTGACCAGTCCTTGGCACAATCGTGTCTTTCTTCCCAGCCCTTCATGGGCAGCGCGATTGTGTCCTTCTTCCCTGTCAGTACACTCTCACCCAGAGTCCCCACAAGATAGGCTGGCATCCCTGCAAGATCGCATCCCCACAAGATTGCATCCCCGTGATCTCACTTGGCGTCCCTGCAAGATTGCGGGGATGCTGGCCAATCTCACGGGACGGTGTGTGAGATCGCACCGACTGGGAAGAAGGACGTGATCGCAAAGGTGGCAGTGAGTATACATCTGCCCTCTGTTTCTGGGCCTCGGTAAGTCCAGCCCTCCCAGGCACTGCATGCTGGGGGTTGTAGGCTGTGCAAGAAAATGGCGGATCCATCATAAAATGGCTAATCCACCATAAAATGGGCTCTGAGCCTTGGATTCGAATATCTGAGATTCTAGATTTGCACACCCTAGCTTATATTAGCCTTTTCATATCGAATCCAGTCCATGAGAGGAAGACCATGGCAGAAACTACACTACTGCTTTATAACAGTATTGAAGTGCACTGACAACTGTTGGAGCTCATGACACATTCCATATACCATTTTCAAGCCATTTTCATAGTGTTATATCCTGCTTGGTGTAGATCTGGCCCATATCATCAACATATACCAGGACTGGAAGTGATCTAAGGCTAATTTTAGGACAATGCAAGTCAGCAGCAGCTGAAAGACCAGGCACTAGATCTTTAATATATGAGCTAAAAATGGTTGATGCCAGTATAGAACGCTGTCTTACTCCATGGGAAGTGCTGACTGCAACAGTCAGGTGACTATCAATGGCATATTGGACCAGGAGTAATGTATAGGCATAAAGATTTAAAATTTAAGTTTATTTATTATATGTGCTAAATGTCTCATAAAATAATTTCTCCAGGCATTGTACAGCTTAATTTAAAACATGATAAAATGTTATCAAAAATGCCACAAAATAAAACTAAAACCCAACACAATATAAAACTGATAAACATGTACCATCACAGCATTAAATATAATACAGATACAAAAACTAAAATCAACATCACTTACGAAAATTAAAACCACACTGCAGGGACTAAATAGATTTTAAATACTAAAATAAAGTGCCTGAGAGAAGAGAAAAATCTTATCCGAGGCCCAACAATAGCAATGTGGAGGCCAGGCAAGTTCTCAAGGGTGAGCATTCCAGAGCTGGGGGCCACCACTGAAAAATCCCTCCCTCTTGTCACCACCCCGAGTTCCAGAATGAAGGAGTACTAGGTTTTCCATGAACTTAAAGCATGGGTAGTTACATATGGGAGGAGGCATTCTGTCAGGTATGGAGATCCCAAGCCACATAGAGCTTTATAGTTTAAAACCAGTCTAGCACTTTGAATTGGGCATAGAAATAAAATGGAAGCCAGGGCAAACAAGGGAGGACCGGGGTAATATGATCATAATGCCATAATTACCAGATGAAGCTTAGTGGTAGCTGCCAATTTATCTCATAATTTTTCACAAGGTATAATATCAAAGACAGATTTCAGGTCAATGAAAGCAGAAAACAGCTGTCCCCTAAGTCTTCTATATACCTCTAAGCAAAGTAGGATAACAGAAAGCAATGACCTAAGATACATTCGCCTTTTCTAAAGCAGCCGGAAAGCACCAGCCTGAAAGTGTCAGGAACTGGAATAAACACAGGGAGGAGAAATTCTTGTGGTTTATAAAGTTATTTTTCCTTTGTTTGTGGCTGTTGTGAAATCACTGATAACCTAATTTCTGTGAGTGTTTTTTGTGTATTTGGGGAAACCATTACACTCCTGCAGCGTTGAAGTAGCTCCATCTTATGTTACCACAACAGAGAATGCTCCATCATTTCACAAAATGGTTGTGCAAAAACTTTTCATAAAATTAAGGAACCTCTTTACGTCTTGTGAGTCTTGGGATCAATCCCTTGCTCTGCCGCAAGCAATTTGTTTGCATGTTTGTTGGCCCTTAAGACTTTGGTGGTGATGTTAGAATTTTTGAAGAGGAGGCTGAAGTGTCTCACTTGATATCTCTATATCACAATTTTGTCTGCTGTGATACAGGGCTGATAAAATTGGTCCATTTTGGAGGAGGAGGAGGAGGAGGAGGAGGAGGAGGAGGAGGAGGAGGAGGATAGATAAACTAAAGGTGTAAGTACCTTAATTAGTTTAGAGTAGGGTCCTTGAAATATGTTAGATCTATTTCTCATGCTCATTTCTACTCTTTTTTCAAACCCTCATGGGTTTGAAAACACACACACACCTTTTCTTGTTATTGTTTGTGACTCCTTATTGTCCACACCCAGGAATTCTTTTGGTCTCATTAATACAAAAGAAGGTATTCTTTAGCCCCTGTCTTTTTAAACTGTCAGATAATTACACAGTTGCCTTTAGAGGTTAACTTGTCAAAGGAGTTTTCATTACTTTGTTCCTTTTGGGCAACCTCCCCTATTGTGTTCCCACAACACTAAACAGAACCTATATTAACTGTCAGTTAATTATACACCATTTTTTCCTTCAGCTTTTACCAGTCAAAGGGGCAGGTAGGCCGCAATCCTATCATCTCAATCACTGTCACTTAGCACAAAAGAATCAATAAAGATGAGTCACATAGTGTCACCTAGTGTCTGATACTCAAAGCCACCCATTCCTAATTGCCTTTAGAGATGAATAATAATGAAAACTTTGAAGTGATAATCAGTCTAATGAGTGGTCTTGCTGAGAGGGCAGATCATGTGTCAGTAGAGTTTGCAGATGCTTACAGGCAAACAAAGCCCACTTTCCTTTAAGAGCTGAGAGGACCCTGGCAAGTCTGGTACCCAGAGGCCTGCACAATGGCAGAGACTGGCCCACAGCAGGATGCTGCAGCCTTCTGATCACAACCGACTCCATCCATCTTGCTCTTTGCCTTTTAATCACCCCAGTCAGAACAAGCCCTCTTGGATCTTATAGTGGCAACTTAACACTCGATGTTTTCATCAGAACTATTTACTTGATAAGTCATCCCTTCTCTTTGGAAAGCTTTTGATTTAAGCAGTGACTTGACTTGATGGGCAATAGGTGGAGAGCCTAACTAACAGTGGTGTCATTAAATTCAGCAGCAGAGCAGGGCAGCCGTGCAACAATAGTGGAGACAATAAAAGGTCATTCAGACAGCAGTAAAAACCAACATCAGCATCAAAAACAAAGGGTGTGTTTGGTTTGCTAATAAGAGGCTGAGTTTGTTTGTGTCACAATGTTTGAAATCTGTCTTCATTTCAGTGGGTCATAACTTTCTTTTCTTTACAAGTGTTTTAGGTTTTATGGATGTGAAGATAGGAAACTTGGGAAACATGTTTCCAGAACTTAAGAAGACAGAATGAAAAAACAAAGTAAAAGTTTTAAATTTAAAATACATATTTTGAGTTCCTTTACCTTTAGATGTCATTACCTTTGTATGTTACTGAAACAGGAGGCACTAAGCCCACACTGAAACAGAGATGGCCCCGTCACAAGCCAAGATAGGGCTTTTGGGGTGGCAGAGTTTGGGCCCTGTTAAGAGCAACAGAGTTGGAGATGGAGAGATCTGACCATGGAGCAACATCTACCATACACTTTCATAGCTCCCATTCATTTTGATGAGGTTCCCACGGGAGAACTATATTTGTAACTTTAATTACTGAAAGAGGGAGAGCCATTTCAATTTCTGTCTCATACATCAAAAATCTTGGGGTGGGGCTTAGACTTTGAGCCACCAATTCATCATCAACTAAGGTAAGGATAAGTTGAGAAAAGCTTAAGCAACTTTACCCAGAAGTAAGGCCCATTAAGAGCCTATCTACACTACTGCTTTTTAAAGTAGTAGTGTAGATAGGCTCTGATTTAAATGGGACTCATTTCATTTCAGCCTAACATTTATGCTGGGTCTGATGAACTTTTTAAAGGAAGTGTGGTGGAAATTCACCTTTATTAATTAAAAAGGTTGATTTACTGAAAAAAGTTTGCTTTGAAATAAAGCTTGCTTTTTACCCTGCATTTTTTAAAATTTTAAACTTTTTATTTTTTAGACAAAGACAAAACACAAACAGTACAACAATACAACATACAACATTAAAATGGACTTCCGAATTTCTTCAACAAACAAAAATATCTATGTTTTCTTAATGCTTTATCACAATAAGACTAATAAAAAATGAAACAAAATAGTGAGTGAATTTCCCGACTTCCCTATCTTTATCAATTGTTTTTCTTCCAATTTAATCACTGAATCCGCATGCAAATATGCCCTTCCCGTCTCTCTCTTTAAAAAAAATCTATCAAAGGTTTCCATTCCTCGGTGAACCGAGTTATTGTTTTATCTCTTATTATCGCAGTGAGTTTTGCCATTTCTGCCAATTCTGTAATTTTCAACAGTCATTCCTCCTCTGTTGGTACTTTCTCAGTCTTCTAATTCTGGGCATATATTAATCTTGCTGCCATTATCATGTATAAGAATAAAGTTCCATAGCTGTCAACTGTTTGTCTATTATCCCCAACAAAAAGTACTCTGGACGTAGTTGTATTTTAATCTTCAGTACATTTTGCATCACTTTATGCATTTGTACCCAAAAGGAATTTGCTTTTTTACATGTCCACCATAAATGATAAAAAGTTCCTTCCTGTTCTTCACATTTCCAGCACCTTCCTGATGTCCCTTTATACATTTTTGCCAATTTTGATGGAGTTATATACCATCTATACATCATTTTATAAAAAAATTCTTTCAATCTGGCACATAGTGTAAATTTCAAGCCTCTCAACCACATGTTCTCCCACTGATCCATAGTAATGTTATATCCAAAATTTTGAGCCCACCTTATCATACAATCTTTTATCTGTTCATCTTCAGTCTCATACTTTAACAGAAGTTTATATGTCTTTGAAATAACATGATCATCATTTGTACATAAAACTTTCTCAAATTCAGATTTTGTACATTCAAAACCCCAAATTTTTTTGCCTATCTTAAACCTTTCCATCATTTGTAAATATGAGAACCACTGGCAAACATTTCCTTCACTCACTAAATTCTCTCTTGATTTCATTTTAACACCTCCTTCTATTATTTCTAAAATCTCATTGTACGTCAACTATTTATTCATACTTGCCAGTTCTCTTCTATAAAAAGCCTCCTGTGAGGAAATCCATAATGGCATTTTCTGACACAATCTGAGTTTATGTTTAAGCCATGTTCTCAAAACCGCTCGTCTCACATAATGATTATTAAATTCTACATTCACTTTAGCTTTATCATACCACAAATACCCATGCCAACCACATCTTAAATCATGTCCCTCTAATTCCAGTAGTCTTCTATTTTTCATCAACGTCCACTTCTTCATCCACATCAAGCAACAGGCAGAGAAATACATCCTCAAATCCGGCAGATCCAAGCCTTCTCTCTCTTTGACATCTTGTAAAATTTTAAATTTCACCCCTGGTTTTTTGGATTGCCATATAAATTTAGAAATCTCTCTCTGCCATTGCTTGAATGGTGATTCCAAAGTTACAATAGGTATTGTCTGAAATAGAAACAATATTATTGGCAAAACATTCATCTTAATCATTGCAATTCTCCCCATCAAAGACATTTGAAGTTTATCCCATCTTATTAAATCTTGTTTAACTTCATTCCAGCCCTTAACATAGTTATTATGAAACAACATACAATTCATGATTGTCAAGTTTATGCCCAAATATTTCACCTTCTTTTCCACTTTAAAACCTGTTTTTTCTGCCACCTTTAGTTGATCTTGCTTATTCATATTTTTTGTAAGTATCTTAGTCTTTGTTTGTTAACCTTGAAACCTGCTAATACGCCAAATTCATTCAACTTATTCATTAAAGTATGAATTCCACTCAGTGGATCCTCTAAAGCACCAGATCATCTGCAAAAAGCTCTTAACTTATAAGATTCTTTTCTAATTTTTATTCCTCCAATTTTTTCTTCTTGTCTTACAGCTCTGTTCAATACTTCCAACACCAAGATAAATAACAAAGGTGACGTTGGACAGCCCTGTCTAGTCCCTCTTGCAATCTTACATGGTTTCGACAAATCTCCATTAATGATGATCTGCGCACTCTGTTCAGTATAAATTGACTTCACCCACATTGTGAAATTAGACCCAAAGTCCATTGCTTCCAAAACTTTAAACAAACAAGTCCCAGTTAAGATTATCAAATGCCTTCTCCGCATCCAAAAAAATCAGAGCCACTTGTTTTTCTGGATGTTTATCCAAATATTCTACAATATTCAATACAACTCTGATGTTGTCTTTTATCTGTCTTTTCGGCAAAAATGCACATTGATCTTTATGAATAAATTCCTGCAACACAAACTTCAGCCTCTCCGCCATTATCGATGTAAACACTGTATAATCATTATTCAACAGCGATATTGGCCAGTAATTTTTAGTCAAAGTTAGGTCCTGGCCTTCTTTAGGTATCAACGTTATATATGCAGTTTTCCACGTCTCTGGTATCTTCCCCTCTTTCAAAATAGAGTTCATCATACTTTGCAGAGGTAATAATAGTTCCTCCTCAAAGTTTTTGTAGTATGAGCCTGGAAGACCATCCGGTCCTGGCGTTTTCCCCAATTTTATTCTTTTTACAGCTGCGACCATTTCAACCATAGTGATCTCTCCATTTATTATTTGTTTCTGATCCAATGAAATTTTAGGCAAATTCTGTTTTTGTAGGTATCTATCTATTTTATCCAATGGCGTCTCATGTTTCTTATATAAATTTGAATAATACTGCCAGAATACACTTTGTATCGTCACATCATCCATTATTTCCATATCATCATCCTGAATTTTAACTATTGTCTTTTTTTCTTTTTCTTTCCTCAGTTTGTAAGCTAGCCATTTTCCTGGTTTATTTGCACCTTCAAATCTCTCTGTTTTACAAAATTTAACTTCCGTTCCATTTCTCTGACTGTCAACATAGACAGTTGCTGTTGCAGTATCTTGATCTGGTGGCTTTCTTGGTGTGTTCTTTAACTCCTCTTCCTTCTTTTTAATCTCATCCATAATAGCTTTCATTTTCTCCTGTCTTTCCCTCTTAATTTGACTGTTCTTCTGAATAAAATATCCTCTTATAAAAGCTTTAATTGTGTCCCAGAGCATACTTTGGTTAACACCTTAATTAAAATTCAACTCAAAAAATTCCTTAATTTTTTTTTGGCCTTCTTCCAGCACCGCTTTATTTTGTAGTAAAGATTCATTTAATCTCCATCTGAACGTACTTTTTTCCCCCAGAACCATCAATACTGAATTATGATCTGAATAAGATTTTGACAAGATCTCTATTTTCTTTACTTTTGTAACTATTGCCTTGGACATCAAAATCATATCCATTCTTGAAAAAGATTTATGTCTATCCGAGAAATAAGTATATTCCTTGGAGCCATCATTTCTATGTCTCCATACATCAACCAGACCCAACTTGTCCACCAGATCAAAAAAACTTTTTGGAAGCTTTCCCTGTTGACCTCTGATGTCTTTCTCTGAATGTTTATCAATTTGTGGTGATATCACTCCATTCCAATCACCCAAGAGACACCAACTATCACGTGAAATATCCACCAATCTATATAACAATTGTTCATAAAGTTCTGCTTTTTGTTCATTGGGAATATACACCCCCAATACCATGATTTCCAGTCAGTCTACAATACTTTTTACACCCACAAAACGTCCTTGTTCATCAGATATAACTAATTCTGGTTTTAATGGGGTTTAATATACAAGGCCACCCCCGACTTTTTCTTTGTGCTCGCAGAAATTAATTCTTCTCCAAAGCCTTTATTGTGCAGATATTTTCTATCTTTTTTTCTAATATGAGTTTCTTGTAAACAGACAATGTCCAATTTCAACTTTCTTAGAGGGTAAAAGATTTTTTCCCTCTTTTGTGGTGAATTTAGTCCATTTATATTCCATGATAAATATTTGAAATCCAATTTTAAGTTATTATTATGTATCAATAAAAGTCTTTATATCCAGCAAATTTTACATGTCTAAAGTTTCTCCTTCTTCTCTTGGGTCCCTTTCATCAAGTTGTATTCCCTCCAATTCTTTTTTGTATTTCTCCATAAAATATCTTGCTTTTTCCACAGAGTTCAGCTTATATCTTTCCCTAGCGAATGTCAAAGTCAGTCCTTCAGGGATTCCCAACTGAAAACAATATTTTTCTGTTTCAGAATCATTGTCAAAAATTTGTAATCCTTCCTTCTAGCTCTTATTCTCATTGGTACTTCTTTTAAGACAACAATGTCCTTTCCATCAATTTTTACTTTATCTCGATTGTGGCATTGTAAAATCTTGTCTCTAGTGGATTTTCTCACAAAATATACCATAATATCTCTTGGCAGTTTTTTTGTCTTTGCATAAAGACAAAAAAATATGGTTTCTTCTATATACTCTGTCTGTCTCAGCTTCCATCCTGTCTTCCTCCCAGTCCAATAAGTCTGCTAATATTTTTATGATCTCTTCTCTAAGGCCACCTGGTTTTCTACAATGTTCCTCAACCTTAGACATTTTTCCATTTCTCTCTGTTCCAAAAGAGCCACTGTATCTTTTCCCATTCAGTTTGAACCTGTAAAATTTGTGTTTTCTGATCCAAAGTTTGCACTTTATCCTCTGTCTCCTTGACATCCTTCTTTAGTTGTTTAACTGCCATATCTATTTGGTTAATCAAATCATCTTTAGTCTCCTTAAGTTTCCCCTCCATGGCCAAAAACTGATCATCAATCTTCTTTGTAGAGGCATCCATTTTAGTCTCCAAATGACTAGACATTTCCATCATTGTTGTCAAGATTCTGTCTAGTGCCTTCTTAGTTTTATCAGCAGGTGGCGCCATAGCTGAATCAAATGAGCCTTTTCTGGTTACACGTTTACCAGTCATATTTCCATAGCAACCTTCTTATCTAACTGTTTGGGAACAGCCAGAGAAAGTGAAAGTCAACAAGAACAGAGCAGACTCCCCGTAGACAGACTCTGTAAATTTCCACTGTTTGCTTCAAAGCCTCTCTGTTCGCAGTTCAAAGCAACCCAATGGAATCCTCTTTTCTCTACTTTTTAAAGTTAAATATTCAATTCAGCTTACTGTCGATTGCTTGCACTTCCCTTCTATCATAAATGCTTGCATTTACATCTCTTATAAAGAAAATCTGTGTCCACTCACCATAAAAAAGTATATTGTTTTCTCTTGATTTTGTCACATTGAAATCCCCCCATTTTCCTTTAATTTTGTTGTTATATAATCAATCAGTTTCAAGGAATGGATGTTGGTGGATCTTAACCCTTTTCCAAGGGTGATAGTGTGATTCATAAGTAGTAGATGTCTGGTCTCTTCTCTCCCTGCTGCCCTGTTCGTCAAATCTTGCAGCTCCGGAAATTAATGAGACAACTTACGACCTGCTTCAGCCAAGACCCCTTCGATCTGGGGTTGTAAATTCTGTCCAGCAACCACTTAGATGATATTTAAATCACACTGTTCTCAGCTAAGCAGCTGAGCAGCCTCAATCCTCCATTACTCCACCGGAAGTCCCATTTTTACCCTGCATTATTAAGGGAAAAGAGGAAGTAGAAATGAGCCGCTGTCTCTTTTGGCTAATAATCATGGGCAACAGGAAATGTGTGGTCTTCTACTTCTCAAGACCGAGACATGTGGAGGATGGGGGCCAAAGGGAGATACAGAATGTATAAAGCAGCTACTTCATATGTAACCAGGCCACAGGTTATGCCATGCTTAAAATATTATAAGCTTTGTGATTGGACAATTGACCTCTGCAATAAGGCATGCTCTAATTATGTATGGAAACTGTAAGAAACCTATAAAAGTGTTAAACCTCAGGGTGGTGGCCAATTCTCTTTTCATTGTACTAGAGAGCTCCATTGCAACGTGTGTTCTCTGTGTTGTTGCTGAAATCAAGCTATTTGTGAATGAGCACTACCTGAGCCGTGTCCAGTCTCTTGACCATGTAAAGAATTCCACAACAGTTTCTTGGTGCATTGGCTGGGAATTGGCAATTTGGACAGGTGAGCTGGTTAACAGGGGAACCCGACAGATACACCTTAGTGCACACCTATAGGGGTACGGGGTCCCAATTAAAAACCCCAAGTGTCCTCTTTCAAGTTCCCTGGTTGTCTGGCCCTTTCATACTTCCGATTCTCAGCCACTCCCCAGCAACACAGACCACAGGAAGCCAGACTAGGACTCAAAAGGTTGTGGGTTCAAGTCCCACATGAGTCACAATGTCCAGGACTCAAAAGGTTGTGGGTTTGAGTTCCACTTAATCACAGAGCCACTGGGACAGTGTTGTATGGCCAGCATGTCAAGGAGGTCTGGTGGATTAAGGTAAAGGGGGTTGTGGGTTCGAGTCTCACAGTGTTGTATGGCAGACGTGCGTCCCTGCAAGAAACATGGTTATTATATGCATGTTAACTATGGGACAGAGACATGTAAAAGTCTGGAAATCTGAAATTGGGGTACAAGGACATATAAGTCTTTGCAGTTTCCCCTAGAGGGAACTTCTGGGATCACCCTCCCTCCAGGATCGCCCTGTCTCCCTCCCTCCCTCCCTCTACACCCCTATGGTGTAGAAAGGGCCTAAGTTCACTGCACTGCAAGAAAAAGTAAGCATACAACAAAACCGCTCCCACTCTTGGTAATGTGTAAAGTTTCAATCCTTCTACATCTGTTCTAACCTGATCTACTGTAGTCAACCACAGTGGCCTCCTCCACACGGGGCGTTTAATGAGCCTTGAAGGCTCATTATAAATTTTACCTACACACCAGCGGAGCGCAAAACGGGCGTACAGGCGCGTTATCTCCCCGATAATGCGCATTTTCGAACGCGCGTTAAATAGCGACTTTTATTTTGCTCCGGCCGTTAAAGCGCATTTTCGCTGTGTGAACAAGCGATTATGCGCATTAACTACCTGGAAAGCGCTTTTTGGGCATCTTTTAATGCGCTTCGCCGCTTCTCGCCGCCTCCCGTGCAGAGGGATTGTGAGTAAATGCGCCTCCGCGATAATGCGCATAATCGCGGAACCAGGCGCAAAGGCGCATTCTTGTGGAGGGGGCCAGTATCACTGTCAGCCAGAAGGCTCCATATGGTTATGTGCCTACGCCAAAACCACCATAGGAGACTGCCTAGTAGACGGGACCCTGAACTCTCAGAACGTGTCCGTCAAAGGTAGATCCACACAAGATGCCTTCATGCAGGTGAACAAAGCCCTCACATACTTGCAGAAAGCCACATACCAAAACAGGTTAGCCCTTGATTGTATTCTGGCTGAGCAAAGAGGAGCCTGTGCTGTGAGAGGTGGCTGCCAAACGCAGGTGGGTGGCTAAGAACTGCACTGAAGTATATGCTACTTGGAGCGGCCCTACTTTTCAGTGGATTCATTATTTTCCAAATGATAATGTGCTGTATGTCTTGTTGCATTAAAAAAAAGGGCCATCCAGACTTTTAACACTTCAGTCATGACACAAATGACTGAAGTGATGGAGTTGATGCCAATACAGGTGAGAGATCCTGTGGAGTGATTTTCAGAGTATGTGGATCTGTTTGGAAAGATCCAAAGTGAGAATTTGTGGTGGAAATTCACCTTTATTAATTAAAAAGGTTGTTTTACTAAATAAAGTTTGCTTTGAAATAAAGCTTGCTTTTTACCCTGCATTATTAAGGGAAAAGAGGAAGTAGAAATGAGCATAAGCCGTTGTCTCTCTTGGCTAATCATCATGGGCAACAGGAAATGTGTGGTCTGCTACTTCTCAAGACCGAGACATGTGGAAGATGAGGGCCAAAGGGAGATACAGAATGTATAAGTCAGCTACTTCATATGTAACCAGGCAACGGGTTATGTCCTGCTTAAGATATTGTAAGCTTTGTGATTGGACAATTGACCTCTGTGATAAGGTGTGCTCTAATTACGTATGGAAACTGTAAGAAACCTATAAAAGTGTTAAACCTCGGGTGGTGGCCAGTTCTATTTTCCTTGCACTAGAAAGCTCCATTGCGTTCTGCCTTGTTGCGTCAAAGCAATTGGCAAGCGAACGCTACATGAGTTGTGTCCAGTCTCTTGACCATATAAAGAATTCCACCACAGAAGGCACTTCTTAGCCTAGTTCCATGTGGAACACATTCTTGATAATGGCTCCACCATTCATCCATTAGGGGAAGGAATGTCATATTTTTTTTTCTTATGGTTTTCTATTCAACCTTTGAACTGACTGACGCTGTAAACACAATGGAATTTCTTCAGCTGTGGGTGATGAGACCAGTGGTGTCATAGCCAGAGGCTTGCTGGAAGAAGTCCACTTGAGCCATAATATCAATGTTGAGCTGATGGGATTAATCAGTTCATGTTAACACAGTGATTATCATAGAGTAAAGAGAGAACATTTCAAAAGAGTAATCCAGCCTGAGAAAGTGAAGCAAAATCATTTGGGCTTCCAGAGAGGTCATGGTTGAATTATCACAAAACTTTCTTTATTCAAAACAGATGCTTATTATGATTAATTTAGTGTGAAAAGTGAACTGAAATGCATATAAAAGACATTGTCTCCTCAATTATGTAATAAGATACCTCCTCATTATATCCACCAAAGATGATTGTATTTTCCTAGGGGCTGTATAACTACAGTTTGCCAAAATCCTCTCACAGTCTTCTTCCAATATTTTAAATGAAGTATCAAACTTCAGAAAATAAAGCCAAGTGACCAGTAACAAAAGAAATCAAATAAACATTAATTTAAATTTAAAAAATCATACTCTCTCTGCTACGTATATTCTTTCTAACATGGAATGTTAATGTTGCTACACATGTATGAAGACACATGTATCCGTCAAAAGCAATAGTTCATTCTGCTTTCTGTTCTTGTAGACTATATAAGAAAATAGCAACTAACAAATGCAAAGCATTTTCTTCTTCGTTTTACAAAATTCACGCAGTGCTAAGCATTTTAGAACCGCAATTAAATAAAATTACAATCAGCTCCTTTTGTGTGCCTCCTAAGTGGCACATGTGGGCTGCAACCAAAAACAGCTGACTGTTGTCCAGCAATAAAAAACATGTCATTATATTATTGCACTGAGTTTTCCTGCCGCCACAAGATTCAACCAATGAAGTGGAGTGTAGATGCTTCGTATTATGAGACCTTACTGGGAAAGAAAGGAGGAGCAGTGACACTTTTTCAGCAGGCACATGTTTCCTGTAACGTCTAGTCCCAGGCTCCACACGCAATTCTATTTGTAAGAATAAGTTATAAAGGAATGTTACTTTCCTTTGAGAAATACTTCAGTCTGCGATAATCAGAGGTCTCAAATGCTTTAGGGCTTTAGGGAAAGTACTACTAAATATACAAAGGCTCTTGTGAAAGTGGGCCAAATAGCATTTGCCCAGGGTTTTTTTTGTTGTTGTTGTCGTTCTATGTTTTTGTTCACTTACTTTTTCTTTTAGCTCCCTCTAGTGACTTCACAAATGTACTGATGTTTTCTTCTCAGCTTTATTCAATTAATTCTGGGATAAGCAGTTTGGGGAAGCCCCCTCCCCCTAACACTTTTGTATAGCTTGTGAACTTTTGAAAGAATCCTGGGAATTCTAGTTTTATTTAAAGAAAGTAAAGGCACAATACCCCACAAGGTTCTCCAGTACTGGGAAAATGCTCTTCAGAGAGCTGCACACATGCCCAGAAGTTCCACTTCTGAGGTAAACAATGGGGACATTTTTTTCTGAGGCACTTTGCTGACTGAGTGTAGGGGGAGATATTTCTCTGGTGCTTCAATCTGGGACAGGGATCAACTTTCCGATCTTTTAATTTTTTAAAAGAGCCATACAGTTGGTTTTCTTCCTGATACTGAAAGAAATTTACATCAAACAGAAGCTGAGATTTCCATGGACTGTTGAGTATAACATAAGAACATCACCTGTATCCTGGTATATACACTTAATATCTACTTACTAACATTTGCTTTTAATTATTAAATATTTACATATCAATAAGAAATCTCTAGTTTGTAAGATATTTTGAGTGAAGAATTTCTGCCAAAACATCTTCTATGTGGGTCCCTGAGCTTGCATACTGTGATAAATTGTGCTTAAACAGAAATGAATTGAAGATCATATAAAGGCAAATTAAATGTAGAAGTTATATTATCTTAACATATTTAATCAGTTTTGAATGTATTGATTAAACTAGTATACAACATTTGATATAAGCACAGGTCAGAAGTAGAAATATTAATATTTTCTGGGTACGGGTATTATAGGTACTATGGATGTATAAAACTATTTGAGCTTGATTTGTATGGAAAAGCATTCCTTTTATTACCTAATAAATAAATAAAAAACCATAGTCTTTTAGCACCTCTAAGACTAACACATTTATTATGGTATAAGCATTTGTGAAATAATGTCTATTCCTCAGACGCATGATGTGGTGTAGACGTGCTGTAGGATTGCACTGTAAGATGTGCAAGTCATGACTGTAACAGCAAAAATCAAAAAGAGAACTGGAGTATATGAGAACTCTGAATTTTAGAATCCTGTTTTTATAATACAAATAGGGAGAAATTGTTGATTGCAGCTAGGTAATTTTAGACTCTGGGCTGAATGGTGTTATGCCCTTTCCCCACTTTTAGATGGCCAAGCATATTACTTCAGTTGTGTAGCATGCAGTAAATGTTTCCCTTCTCTCCCCCCCCCCCCCCCAATCCCTCCCATTTCTATGCTTTACAACTGCTTCTACATTCCCAACATATTTGGGCAAAAACAAAACAAAAAACACCCTGTTGTTTTTTAAAGGTAATATTCTGACCATGTGCAATTTCATATTTTAAACTCACTTTAACAAAAGCACCATCATGACTGCAGAAATAAAATGCTGTGTGCTTTTGCTGGCCTGATGTGAAACACATTTACTTGGGAATAATCACCACTTTGTTGTAGAAAATGATAATATATTTTAAGTAAAATAATAAAATGAGCATCTATAACCATGAACACACCCAGCCAGCCAGCCCAACTATATGTCCATGCCAGCCCAGGTGCTGACACCAGGTCTGTTTGCTATTGCCCTCATCACCTGCCATTCCCTGGGTGGTCATTGGGGGGGGGGGGGCACCTGAGCTGCAGGGCCCTTGACTTTGGCCCGAAGGTCCAGCCCTAGTTGCACCACTGTGACAAAGGATAGAGCAGAAATCGGACGTCATTCCTATTAACTCATTTATGGTGAATCAGAGTTAATAGGAGTTACATCCTATTTCTGCTCTAGCCTTTGTAACCAAAAGTTTTTCCCTATTTCTACTACAGTGACAAAATCCCACAATACAGATTTATCTATTAGTATTATATTGACCAAGAATGTGAGAAACAAGCAAATATTAGATGATTGGAAGACTGCTTTTCTTTTAGAGGAAAGGATCCAGTGGCAACTGTACCCTTGCTGTCTTTCTTCCTTTTCTGTTCAACACCAGTTATTAGGCAAGTGTTAAAATCAGCTAGTAAGACTATGACTGCAACTAACTGAAGACTAAGATTGCAAATCAGAATGAAAAACTGATTAGCAGAAAAGTTGATTATTCTATCCACTGAATGAAATCAAATTGCTAACAAGGTCTGTAAATTCCCCCAAAGTGGCATTATGGAGGCACCATTCTTGTGCTGTGCACAATAATCCCACTATGTTTCTCCATAGATTTTGCTTTTGCTTTTTTTGTTTTTTAATAGTGCTGGGAATTAAAACTTGTTTGACCAGGGAAGATAAGCAGGATAAAAATTGCCTACTTCTTGCATTTGTTTTCACCCACAGTAGGCTTGGATGTGTTTTCCCAATTTCATTTTGGAAGTCTCCTGCACTTTGGCTATGTCTGGTGTCTTCCAATTGTACACAAAGTATTTCTATAATTGATTTTGGAATTTGCACAGACAAGAGTTTTATTTTGCTACAGCTTTCCATGCTTTCAGTTCATTGTGGGTGTTCTTCTAAGGCTTAAATTCATCCTCCTTCATCTAAGGCTCATATTCTAAACCATGTGCAGGAGTGACTAGGCTCATTTAAAGATCGTTATTTTAATGCCACATAAACAAGGGTCACATTTTCACTGCACCTGTCTTTTATTTACAGTTTAAAAGTATTTTAGAAATTTGTTTCAGCATTTTGAAAACTCAGGACAAGGAGAAGGGTTCTAGCCTAGATATTTTCCATGATCTAAACACCTCAATCCAGACAAATGCATATTAAAATGGGCATTCAAGCTCACCTTACGTTGTCAGCCCTGCCCTGTGTTTTGAAATTGCAAAAACAATGCTTTCAAATTTGAATGATGCTTCCAAATTACAAGTAAAGACCAAGTGTAGTGAGAGATAGCAGGATACATTTTGGATGTAAGGCACATTATTAAAAACAAAACAAAACAGCATGCAATGATGCATAATTTATTATTTTAATTACAAAAATAATGGAAATCTCTTATGATAATATTTGCTATGTTTGTATACTTATGAATAATAAATATAAAATATGAAATAAATAAATAAACAATCTCATGCATTAAGAGGTAAGTGAGCATGCATAGCAAACTCTAGGAATTCTTGGAATCCAAGGTAGAAAAATGCTGGAAAGCAAATAATTCTGTCCCCACAATATAACCCCATAAAAATCAGTGAGCTTCCTCCCACATCATGCTCTATAAGAGGGCATATCGCAAGAGCATTTTATCTGGTAAGAAGATGTACGTGCCTCTTAGAGAGTGTTCATCCAAAAGTAGACGCATGTGATTGCAGTTGGGAAAATGATAATGATGTCCTATGACCAAAAAAGATCTTGAACTTCCTGCCAAATGTTCTTTTATGTGTATGTAACTGTAAGGTTTATGGTACAATGAGATGTCCGTGTCAAAACACAGTGGTCAAATGCACAATTTTTTTCAAATGTTTGGAAAATAACTGCAAAAACGCTTATGTTAAATTGCTTTAATATTTCTGTAACTTTTATGTTTTAGTAAGTCTTTATATACTATAGGCCTGTTTAGAAGACACCTTAAACCCTGCTTGTTAAGGCTGGTTAAGCAGCAGGGTTTAAGGTGTCTTGTACAATGTGTTTTGTTAAACCCTGCTCATTCAATAACCACAGTCAGCTCATCTGCAGCAGGATTAGCAGCTCTAACCATGGCTTCAAGTGTTGTGTGTGACAGCACAGCTTGTGGTTAGTGTTAACCCCAGAGAACCACAGTTTTGCTAACCACAGAGCCTGATGTGTCTTCAGAACAGGCCTATTGTTTAGCTCAAAATGCTTAACCATCATGGTTTAACATGTTGTCTGGACAAGGCAATTGTTGGCTTGCCAGGCCCTACTCCCCCACAGCAATTCTGAAAGAGCACAAGAGTTGTATCATGAGTGCCATGTGTCCCTGATACTGATGAGTTATCCTGGAAATCAGAATTATCAAGAGAACACTACTTCCAGCCTTTTCAGTCATAGTTTCATATTTTTCATTTCACCAAACCTGAAAAGAGAAGAATAATGTGTGGATGCCATTTTTGGAAATGGTGGAAGGACAGCCTTTCCATCAAAATTAATGCCATGTTGATCTCCTTGACCCCAAAAAAACCCCTATAGTTTAAAGCCAAAATCACATTTGTATGTTGATTTGTCAAGTAAATGAGAAAATGAGACAACATTTCAGTGCCATCTTGGAAAATGGTGGAAGGAGTACTCTGACAATTAAAATAATGCATTCTTTGAATTCCTTGACCCTGAAAACTTATAATTTGATAAAAGACAGTTACTTCTGTGGTTGATGGAAACTAGCGACCTAAAGAAAACTGTCTGCCATTCTGAAAATAGCACCTAAAAAAGTTTCACACAAGAATCAGAATGTCTGCCTAAATTATTATGTTAATCCAATACTTCAAGATCACATATCAGCAGAGCAAATCTCTGTACCTCAAAATTTTTACCGGGGTATATTGTGGGGACTGGATTAAAATGCTTTGGTGTTACTTTATGATAGGAGAAGATAAATTTGAATTGCTAAATCAGGGGGATGCAGTTTGGAGAAGGAAAATGTATAACATAGTTCTATGCAAGTTTAATCAGAAGACCTTGTATTCAGTCCATGTGTATAGGATTGCAGCCTTAGAAGCATAGCTAGCCTACATTCCTGAACTAAACCAAGCCCACACAGTTTGTGAATCACCAAGCCAAGTAAAGCCTACTAGTTGTGTATTATGCTTATTTTTGCAATCTCAGACAGTTTATGACAGGCTGCCATACATAGTTTGTGGGCTGTATTCAGCTTGCTGGGTCACAAATTGTGTAGACTTGATCCAAACCCATATATTATCTGTGAATGCCAAAAGCATGGGATGACTGCAAATTTCTTCATGGATTTTTTTTTTGTTCACAGAAAGGAATAAAGTACAATTCTCTTCAAGAACCAAAGGGGCTGTGTCATGTTAACTGTAAAAGGCAGCAGACCAAACAATACATGTTTTAAAGGATATCTTCCATGTGTCTCTATTTATATTCATTCACACTTGTAGGACGACATTAAAAAGGCTAACTATGAATCTAATCCGAAATGTACTGATCTTCCAGTGTTCATTATCTTATAGCCATATGAAATTATCACCTGTTTCATCCAATTTCGGCTTCCCTTTTGAACTGTCCCTTCTGTTTGTTTCATCATCACTGGCATTTATAATATAATTTGACCTGTGTGCAATCTAACCCTCTTATCACTTCTTAGGTCTATACTCCTGCTCTCACGTTTCATCTTTTTGCATGTTGCTTTTTCATTACTTCCATCACAGCCATCAACCTACAAAAGGCCATCTAGTCTTGTGAAATGTAAGATACGCTAGTTGTGTAAAAAAAGAGAAAAAAAACGAAAGGAGGGAAGGGGCAAAACATTCTTGCGTGGAATAAACAAGGAAAGTCCTTTGTGTTGTTAGAAGAAAGCCTGTGTATTGCTAAAACACAAAGTGCTTTGCTAGTGAGTTCAATCCTGGTAGTGGAAGAAATAAGATTGCCTTTTTTTTAAAAAAAATATTGGGTTGTTGTTTTCAGTTGTTGGTCACTCTAGTGAGATTGCCAATATTTAGAGTTTCTGTAATTACATTTTCTGTTGATGTTTAACTTATTTTTGTCTTGGAAACTGACATCCTTGTCTGATTTTTATTCAGACAAAGCTTTCACTGAAGGCATATAAAGAACCTGCACATAAAGAGTTTGGCTTTTGAATGCTTTTTCTTTTTCCATATTAAAAGCCAAATATACAAAAAGTTCATGATGACTTCTATCAGAAGAGTGGGCCACAAGGTCATTGTCCCGTCAGTTAAACATACCAACTAAAATGTTCGCCTTTCTGTACCATTATGGGAAATAGTCTTAAAACATTTCGTTGTTATATTGGTAAGCTAAACAGGTTCAGTCCAGGGTGTGCCATGTAAGGTGCTCTGACCTTCCCACAGGAAGGACAACAAATAAGAACTTAAAATATTAACCACTGAATCATGCACAACCCAGGATGTAGCTTTCTCCCCAAATGTTTTTCCAATGGTTAATTTCTTCTGAGAGATCACCCTATTCCCCCCCCACACAATGCATATTAAATGAGATTTCATTAATGTTGGATGTGTGAATTTTCATGCAAAAAAAGTAGTATTACAGCATAATCATGAACACCATTGTATTTGTTTCAGACACTCTCAAGACATGGGCCCACTCCATTGGCTCGACTGAGAGACCAGCCTCCATTTGGTTCCTCCTCTCCCTCAACTGTTATCTAGCAGCTGGCAGTAGGAAGAGAGATGAGACAGAGGGGGCCACTCCATGGACTCTGTGAGAGGCCAGCTACCCTTGGTTCTTCTTCTCACTCAACTGTCATCTTGCAGCAACCACTGCACCTGACTGCAATACAAGCAGGTCCGCCTCTTCATGCCACTTCTTCCGGCACGCAGTAGCGGTGGCAGTCAGCGCGGCGCGCATTGACGCTCCTGCCACCAATCTTCGCGGCAGGAGTGCCATGGCGGTTTTTCCTGTCGCCGCCACCACCACCGTGCCTGCGCCTGCCCAGCATCAGCTGGAGGGGCAGCTGGAGTGGCAGCCCACCTACTCTAAGGTAAGTGGGTTTTAAAAAAAAATGTGGGGGAGGACAGCGGAGGCGGTCTAGCAAGCTTATGGCTCACTACTCCATCCCCTTCCCTGCCCAGCCCTCTCCACTCTGAAAAAAGTTGGGCTAAATGCCCGACTTTTTTTAGTGTGGAGCAAAGGGCCTTTGCCCCCAGATTGCCATTTTGAAGCCACTTTGAGGCAAAGTGCCCATGAAGAGGTATCCTTGGTCAAGAGACCAGCTGCTTTAGGTGCCTGAATTTATTTTCCTCTTCCCTTTTTCCTTTTGTGTTGGGCCTTTTAGATTGTAAGTCTGCAGGCACAGACAGATTGTTTTTAATCCATGTACAGCACTTAGAGAGCAATCCTATGGTCCCTGGGTGAGTGTCACAGCACCATAGAATGGCCCAGAAAACCTCTTCTGAAGGTGGAGAAGCACTCAGAAGGGGGAGTTAGATATCGAAAAACTGAGCTGGAAGAGGAGGGAAAGGGGGTGTTTCATGGAGAGGGAAGGAGACCAGAAAAGCCAGGTTATGATTTATCCTGAGCCTCCTCTCTTCCCCTCACTAGATAGGCTGAAAAGCCCATCTAAAGAATAAATAAAAAACTGAATGGCAAGGAAGCAAAAATCACCTCCACTGCTCCTCCTGCCCTGCTGGCATCACCCAGCAGCCTCCGAGTTCTGGGAGTTTCTCAGCACTGAGTAAATGTTAAGTACTTTAGAAGTTATTTTTAATAACTATAATAATAATTGCATACATGTTCTATTTACCATTTTTAAAAAAGCAATCCCCTGTGAAGGTCTTGTATGCAACCCTTCTTGATATGAATTGGGCCCCATTGAAATGAATCAGTATTCTTATGCAGCTCACATTTATTTCAGTAGGGATGAACTGGATCATTTCCTGGATACTTACTACCAAGGTAACCAAATATCTTTTTTCCTGCATGCTCTGCACATATTTTCAGGGAGCTTGATTAACACAATGTTGCCAACTTTCTCCTCAAATTTAAAGAGGATTTCTTTTTCACATCCATAAAGTTACTGAGTTTATTTTGAACGTGGGCCAATGAATGTGTCTGATATTGCTTAGTCAAACAATCCAACAATGTTCAAATACGACTTCCTTTGTTGACATGGCATGATTACAACTGAGCAGTATAAGCAAACTGCCTCTAAAAAACTTTTCAACATTTGAATTCAACACTAGCAAGCTACTCTTCTTCCCATGCCAGAAAAGTATGGAACAAATAAATTATACTGGATATAATGTTATTATAGAACCAGGCCAAGTTGTGCATGTTCCAGTAAGAATGTACAAAAGGAAAGCTTCTTCAGCTGATCTGACTCATGACTTTTGAACATCTGGGGTTGCAACTACAGTATTGTAGCATAGTTCTCTGGGGATACATATTATGTGTTTAACTGAAGAATGTCATTCTTTGTGGGTGCATGCCAGTTGTAGAAATATAGTCCAAACTGAAAATCTTAAATTTCAAGGTTAGACCTTTTCTTTTTAGCCATTATAAAGGAAGCTATAGTATGTACTACTGAAACCTGTCTCCTCAATACTAAGCTTTAAACTTTCAAAACAAGGTACCTGTACAAGTGCAAATTACCCTGACTAAATGCAGTTACTGTACACAGGAAGCTAAGATCAAGTTCAAATGCATCTGGGCAGCAATTTTAAGAAGCACTTTTAAAAACTTACAGTCTTCAAAGCTATTTAGCTCTATCGGAGTGCAGAGAGCTAAAAGTATTATGCCTTGGCCGGAGCAGCTGTCTAAACTTCAAAAACAATCAGGACACACAACACCCTTTCTACCAGCTAAAAAAGATGTAAACCTAAGGAGCATTGCATCTGAATAACATATAGTAGGGAAGCGGATGTCAGTGGATGTGGGGAACTGTTGTATGCATGTGCTCTGAAGTTATTATTATAAAAAAGGGAAAGCAGCCAGAACACAGAATACTTTATTGGCATAATTTACTATATAATATCTACATTTAACAGGTTTTGGCATACAGCCAGGATGGTCAAGGCTGAAGGTAGCTGAAATAAAATTTGATCAAGGATCATTAGATCCCTTATTTCTTCTTTAATTGTAGTTTTGCAACCACCTGTCAAACATATCTGTCAGTTTGTATGAATACTCTGTATAAGACTTTGAAGAACTCAGAAGACTTTCTGAATCTTTTATGAAAAAATTCTGATCCATAACAGAACCTTTGATAAACTGTGATTTTATAAGTGTCATAATCTACAGGTTCATCTGAGGGGAAACTAGCATATATCTCTGAGAGCTTTGCTTTGATCAGGCTTGGTATAAACTTCATAAAATCAGCCTTATTGATTTGCCATAACTGAGCTGATTTTTCAAATGTTGTAAAGAACACCTCAAAGGTTGAGAAATCTTTTGGAGAAACTTTTGGAGGTTTATTTTCCTCCCTGGTCCCCTCTACAAGGATTCGCTTTTGCGCCTGGTTAGGCGATTATGCGCATAATCGCTGAAGCACATTCACACCTAATACCTCTGCACAAGAGGCGGCAAGAGGCGATGAAGCGCATTAACGGATTACCAAAATGCGCTTTTCAAGTAGTTAATGCGCATAAGTGCTTGTTCACATAGTCAAAATGCGCTTTAACGGCCGGAGCAAAATAAAACTCGCTATTTAACGCGCATTCAATAATGCGCATAATCGGAGAGATAACGCGCCTCTACGCCCGATTTGCGCTCCGTTCTTGTAGAGGTAAATTTTTTAAAGCACCTTGAAAGAGCTTTAAACCTCTCTTGTAGAGGCAGCCCCTGTCTTTGCTGTTCATCTGCTTGTTTAGAATTTTATACTTGTATACATTCTAATTCCATTTCTCTCCATTTCTCTCCATTTCTAAAATTTGTTGGCGTTCTCTATCCTTTTCTCTTTCTTTAATTCTTACTAATCCAGTTCCAGTTCCTTTTCTTTTTGTCTGTCAGTTTGTTGTAATTTTAAAAGCTCTATTTCTCTATCTTTTCTTTTTGAACTTTTTGAAACTCCAGGTCTTTTTCTTTTTGTAACATCTCCTTTTCTTTTTGTCTCATCTCAGCCTGCCATTTATCTCACTGAAAGGCTAAACACTCAGGGCTGTGAGAGGGCATTATTTAAGTGGTTACCTCACCAGCACCACTAAATCATGGATGCTTTATTAACAAAACTTTTAATTCATCCATAGTTTTTCCCTCAGAGGGGATTCCCAATAACTGGCACTTCTTCACTAAAGCTTCTTTCCTCATAGCAAGGACTGCCATCTTTCTCCTGGGTTATACAATAAAGTGTCAACTCAACTATTTTACCTCACACACTTAAACACGGCTCCCACTGTTTTAAATACAGATCACACTGCTGAGCACCATCTGTGGCATCACCAGACTCAGGCCTCCTCCACACGAGACGTTTAATGAGCCTTGAAGGCTCATTATAAATTTTACCTCCACACCAGCGGAGCGCAAAACGGGCGTACAGGCACGTTATCTCCCCGATAATGCGCATTTTCGAATGCGCGTTAAATAGCGACTTTTATTTTTCTCCGGCCGTTAAAGCGCATTTTCGCCATGTGAACAAGCGATTATGCGCATTAACGTCTTCTAAAGCGCTTTTTGGACATCAATTAATGCGCTTCGCCGCCTCTCGCCGCCTCCCGTGCAGAGGGATTAGGCGTGAATGCGCCTCCGCGAAAATGCGCATAATCCCCGAACCGGGCGCAAAAGCGCATCCTTGTGGAGGGGGCCCCTGTGATGTCTACTTAAACCTCTCCTTTGCTGCCACCACCCTCTTCTTTATTTTCTAAAAGAATGGTGGAAAAATAAACCTTCTTTGAAGTAATTATTTGCGTGTGAGTGTGTATTTACTAAATGAAGTAATGCATATGACTGAACAGAAGAATGTACTTTATTCATAGAGTAAAAGATGAGGATCCTTGCCTCAAATCCACAATCTGTGAAGGCAAATAAGCTCTGGGATTGGATTGTGGTTTGGGGTATTTTTCATGTAAAATTCAAGAGGATCCCTGAGGATCTTTGACTTGGATCCATGCTTTTGCGCTGCGGAGGTGGCCATCAGTGGTGGATCCCTGATTTTTCTGGTTCAATCAGTGGAGGTAAATAAGCTCTGTGATTGGATTTTGGTTTGGGGTATTTTCCATGTAAAAATCATGAGGATCCCTGCCTCAGATCCATGTTTTTGTGACACGGAGGCACCTACAAGTGGTTGATCTTGGATTTTTCTGGTATAATCTGTGAAGGCAGATTGTGATTTGGGGTATTTTCCATGTGACAATCATTATTATATTATTATTATTATTATTATTATTATTATTATTATTTACACTTATATACCACCCCATAGCCGAAGCTCCCTGGGCGGTTTACAAAAATTAAAAGATTTAACACTAAAAAGTCAATATACAAAATTTAAAACCATAAACATAAAACAGCTGACATTAAAACACTTTAAAACATTTTAACTGTTAAGCCAAGCCTGGCCACAATGTCAATCAAACCCTCAACTTGAGCTGTTAAAATGCTTGGGAGAAAATAATTTTTTTTACCTGGCGCCGAAAAGATAACAGTGTTGGCACCAGGAGGGCCTCATCGGGGAGCTCATTCCATAATTGAGAGGCAACCACAGAGAAGGCCCTCTCCCTTGTTGCCGTCCTCCGAGCTTCCCTCGGAGTAGGCACCCAGAGGAGAACCTTTGATGTTGAGCGTAGTGTACGGGTAGGTGCATGTCGGGAAAGGCGTTCCATCAGGTATTGTGGTCCCAACCCGTGTAAGGCTTTATAGGTTAAAACCAGCACCTTGAATCGGCCTCAGAAACATGAGGATCCCTGCCTCAAATCCACGGTTATTTTGTGCCATGGAGGTGCCCATGTGTGACAGACCTGTGGTTTTTGTGGTTCAGTCTGTGGAGGCAGATGTACTCTGTGATATGCTAGTGTTTTGGGGGGATTTGCTCTGTAGAAATCATGAGGAGCCCTGCCTCAGATATATGTTTTTGCACCATGGCCACGGCCGTGAGTGGTGGATCCCTGGTTTTTCTGGTTCAGTAAATAGAGGCAGATAAAACTCTAGGACTGGATTGTAGTTTTGGGTATTTTCCATGTAAAAATCATGAGGATCCCTGCGTTGGATCCATGTTTTTGCGCTGAAGAGGCACCTATGAGTGATGGATCCTTGATTTTTCTGGTTCATTCTGTGGAGGCACATGCGCTCTTTGATTTCATAGGCCCCCTCCACAAGGATGCGCTTTTGCGCCCGGTTCGGGGATTATGCGCATTATCGCGGAGGCGCATTTACGCCTAATCCCTCTGCACGGGAGGCGGCGAGAGGCGGCGAGAGGCGGCGAAGCGCATTAATTGATGTCCAAAAAGCGCTTTAGAAGACGTTAATGCGCATAATCGCTTGTTCACACGGCGAAAATGCGCTTTAACGGCCGGAGAAAAATAAAAGTCGCTATTTAACACGCATTCGAAAATGCGCATTATCGGGGAGATAACGCGCCTGTACGTCCGTTTTGCGCTCCGCTGGTGTGGAGGTAAAATTTATAATGAGCCTTCAAGGCTCATTAAACGTCTCGTGTGGAGGAGGCCATAGTGTTTGGGGGTATATTTCTGGTAAAAAAGATCCATTTTTCTGCAGTGGAGGGACCCACAAGTGGCTAATACCAGATTTTTCTAATAAGCTCTGTGATTGGATTGTGGTTTGGGGTATTTTCCATGTAAAATCATGGGTAGGGTGACCATATTTTGGAAACCAAAAAGGAGGACAACATGGTCGGCCCCCAAGGGGGTGTCCCCACCAACATGTCCGCCCCCAGGGGGCATGTCCAGCACCAAGGGGGGGGCCCACCTGAACACAGCCTTGGTCACATGTCTGATTTTACAGCACACAATTAAGACAGATCTGTTCTACATAACATCTTAATGTTAAAATCACAGAAATAAAGAACAAGTGAGACATCCAATGTATCTGAAATTAACTTCACTCGCTCCTACTTTTGTAGCTTTTGCTGTACTTTGTTGCTATACTCTGTGTGATACATTCTCCCCTTCCCTCAAATATCTTCTCTGATTGTATCCTCACTCTGCTGCAAGCTGCTGTTTAACACAGCTTGCTGCTGGCTGGCTTTTTAAAGTTTTTTTTAAAATTTGTGTATGATTGTCACAAGTTTCTCTACTCTAACATTAGGGTGGGCGTTGTGGGTGGCAGAGACTACTTCGCCCATTCACACTTCTCACTTATATACATTAGCTACTCAAGGTTTGTGCGTTGGCACCACTTTTCACACCCAGACTTTGAACTCCTGTCTACTTCCTGCACAAACACGTGGCCGCTTTGACTGACCTCTCCTGTCCCATATTTTGATCTGTGGACACCGCGCCTCTGCTGAGCTCCAGATGCCCAACTGCCCACCAAATCTGCTGCAGGAAAGGTGCCGTGCTCGCCCAGCACTTCTTAGCTAAAAACTCAAGATCTCCTTGATGCCAAGGGCTGAAACTACTCAAGGTTCAAGACCCCAAAGAGGAGATTTGACAACCTAAGTTTGAAGAGTATAGCTTCAGTGTTGTTGTTTTTATATATAATTTTAAAACCTTGAACATTAAAATAATTTGCTAAAAATCAGTAGATGAACAGATCTGCTTGAAACCTGGCATGGCTAAAGCCCTACTTAAGAGCTATCATTATGCCAAGTTTCATCTCCTGATCTTTAAAAATGATGGTTTTATAAAAAATTAATTTTAAAACCTCATTTTTTTAAAAAAAATCCTAAAACTCAATGGATGAACAGATCTGCTTCAAATTTGGCATGGCTAACGTCCTACCTAAGGGCTATTATCGTGCCACATTTCATCTCTTTATCTTTAAAAATGATGGAGCTGTAAGCATTTTTGTTAATTCTCACTGACTATAAAGTAGAGCTGCCCTTTTGGTGGGGAGAGGTCAGGAAAAATCCGGATTTTTCTTCAAATTTCATAATTCTCCCACTTCCTGGATTTGTTAACAAAAATCCTGACATGTCCTGGTTTTTCCTGACAGGGGATCCCTGCCTCAAATCCACGCTTTTGTACCATGGAGGCGCCCATGAGTGGCGGACTTGTATTGTTTGCAGTTCAGTCTTTGGAGGCAGATGTGCTCTGTGATATGGTCGTGTTTGGGGGAATTTGCTGTGTAAAAAACATGACGATCCCTGCCTCAGATCCATGTTTTTGTGCTATGGCAGCCCTCACAAGTGGTGGATCCCTGGTTTTTCTGGCTCAGTTTTTGCAGCGGATGGGCTCTGTGACTGGATGGCAGTTTTGTGGGTGTCCTCTTTAAAAATCATACGAAATCATGAGTGTCCCTTTTGGATTTCATGGATCCTTGTTTTACTTTTTTCCAATAAAACGTTGGGCAACCCTAAATCACACATACACCCATCCAGGAGAAGTGTCCTCTACAAGGTGACATTGAGTCTAATGCAGCCCAAAGCTTTCTGTATGGTACACCATGCCAATAAAGAGCCAGAGTCCCTAGGGGGGAAATTCAGGAAACGGTGCTCTGCACCCCAGATCATATACATGGTTCGAAAGCTCCTCATTACAGACGGGCATAGATAGGTAATCACAATTTTACTTGGTCATAGGCTATTTTAGACCCCTGGCTCTGCGAGTAAATCCTACTGAAAAAGTAACAGGGTTCAGAGTGAGGTGGGGGGGGGGGGGCGAGGATAACCGGGTCTGGCGGGGGACTCTCGGGTTTTGTTTGCTTCCAGCAACACACTGGGGGCAGGGGGGGGGGGGTTTCCAGGTTCTGCAACACAAAACAAGTTGACTTTTCTAGTTCGGGGGCTCTTCCCCCCCCCCCAAAGGGCGGGGGAAACTACAACCAGGCACCCACACAGACGCACCCACACCCCGCATCTTCAGAGGCATTTCTGCAGCAGCAGCGGAGCAGCCCGCGGAAGCTCCTACCACAGTGGTGAGCCCGTCCACTAGCAGGCCGTTTGCCGCCGCTGCCGCTGCCGCTCCGAAGTCCGGAGCAAGGGCGCAGAACCTTCGGCGCGCGGCCCGGTTGCGAGGGGGACGGCTTTCGGGGAGGGACGCGGCTGCCGCCGCCGCCACCGCCTGGCGGAAGAAGAAGAAGGAGGAGACGGTGGGAGGGAGGCGGAGGCGCCTCGTCCGCCTGCAGCCATGGCGGTGGACATCACGTTGCTCTTCAAAGCCAGTGTGAAGACGGTGAAGACCCGGAACAAGGCGCTGGGGGTCCCGCTGGGCGGCGGAGGCGGCAGCAGCGACGACCTTCTCCTGCTCAAGCGGGGCAGCAGCAGCCCCCGCACCAGGAGCGACTTCTGCGGCCGGGCCCGGGAAGTGGTGAGTGGAGGACGTGATGGTGGGTTGGGGGGTTAAGAGGGCCTTGCGCCTCGAAGTCCGCGGCTGGAAACCGGGGTTGCCGTCACGACTAGTCACGACTGTAACGGTGACGAATGAGAAAGGGACCTTCCTCCTGAGCTGCCCGTGAGACCTTCCTGGAGGAGGGAGACGGAAGACTGCTGCGTCTATCCCGGGCGCGCTTTCTGGGAACAGACATCGTGGAGATGAACGAGTTAAGAAGCTCCAATGGATTCCAGAAATCACTTGAACTCATTGGAGCTTATTTCTGAATAAGCAGGCCTAGAATCGGGTTGCAATTCTAATTCTGCCTACTTGGGAATAATAAATACCAGTGAATTTGTGGTTCACTTGCAGCGTGCAGGGAACATTACCACTTTGGGGGTGGGGCGGACAAGACATACAGCTGTGGAAACTGTTGCCTGATGTTGTATTTGTCATATTGTCAGACGGATCTGATAGGTCACTGTTAGAAGCAGAATACTGAGCTAAATAGAGACCTTTTAGTTTGGTACTGCGTGGTTTGTATGTTCTCGTGTTTCTGAGGATCGGCTGCATATCTGTGATCCTGGACAAACACATGTTGCAATAAGTTCCATAGGAATCCTTGACAAGTTTAGAATCAGGATGTCTCTTTAGGCCCTAGAGGTAGTGCTTGAGGTCTAAACTGACATGTGCTGGGATTCCAGACTTTCTATCAGGGTCTCATGCTCTCTGAGTTGAAACACCTTTCCCCTTTATCTCAGGTGTCAGTGTGAATCTCCTTATTCAGTTGTAAAGAAAGGGTGTTCTGTGCATTTGTAAAGTATTATTTTATATTCCCATTGAAAAGAGGTGTTGAAGTTCAGCTCTGGCACAAATTAAGTCCCATGCACAGATGTTGCCAGGTTGTAAATGTCTGTTGGAGTTTGTGAATCTGCTCCTTCCTTCTATTTTTATCTATTTGTGACATTGTGCTATACATAATATGGACATTTTGTCCAAATGTGACTAACAGTGCAATCCTACACATATATTCAGAAGTACTCCCATGAAAGTAGATATAGGATTGCACCTACAGGACTTTGTAGATTAGCAATGTTTTCTTGAGAGAGAACAACATTCTTCCTTGAAACTATTCTTTCTCCATTCCTGGAGTGCAAATATTTTACCTACTTATTGAAATATTATGATTATCATAGGAACTTTGATGAATGGTTAAGCTTATCTTCAGTAATTTATAGTATGATGCTAAACATGTATACTCAAAAGATAATCACTTTGAGTCCAGTGGGACTTTCTCTGTAGTAACTATGTTTAGAATTACAGCTTGAGAGAGCAATCCTGCCATTAGAGATGAAGAGCCCTTGATGTTGGAAACGTCAAGAAATCCAAAGCCCTGCTGGGCTTGTGTCAACAGGAAGGAATGGCATTTTTCTGTTTTTCTTCCTATTCCATTTTTTCTTTCTTTCGTTAAGCTCTTTCCCTTCCATCAGCTCTTGTAAGGTATGTCTTGAGCATCCACAACCTCTCCCAGCATGGTCAGGGAATGCTCCCAGAATACCTCCTTTTTGTGCCTCTATGTCAGACTTCCAAAGTAAGAGAACCACTGCAGCATCACAGAGGACACTTATGAGATCAGATCTCCTCTCTAAGGCAGATTTCTATCAGGCCTTGGACTAGGAGATCCAAAAAATTTCATGGCCCCTGGGATGTTCTCTCAAGGACCATAGCATTGCAACCTTAGTTAAACTGTATCTAGACAGAGCTTGGACATGAATGGGATCAGGCTCCATATTTGGAGCCTGAATTTTTGCAACTTTTTATTGTTGATATTTGTAAATCAGTGGGAAATTTGTATTGTGTGGAACAGACCTGGCTACCCTAGGGTATTTTTTTCTTTCAGCCTTGTAAAAGTTAGACTTTTCCCATTCACGGTTATTGGGAAAGTTGAAACAGCTCAAATCTGGTGCTAGACTGTTTCCGCTTCCTCTGTAGAGTCTTACAGTCTCTTTTGCTGTTTAAGGGAGTGGGAGCTATTTTTACTTCGTACTAATGCAGAAGTGTTAATAGCTGCTTCTGTCCAAATAAAAGGGACAGTATAAACTTATATTATGCACTAGAGTAAAAGGTAAAGACAAATACAAAACAACAAACAATTGAGCTGTAATGCTTATACTAGCCCTTCGTTTTCAATAGCATTTTATTTTATTATGGCTTGTATCATTAATTACTACAGCTGCTTCTTTGATAGTACTTGCCCATTGTTTCTACTGAATTTGTCTAATGGGAAAGTTTCAGTCTTTACAACCTCTGCTAACTGTCCTCTGTGATGCCGCCCCTCTGCTGCTCCTTTATTTCTTCCTATAAATCAAAGGATCCCAACTATGGAACGGGCATCAGAATGCTGCTCACTGACTCTTCGACCCACTGACCCTCTTTTGGCCTCACAGCAGCCAGCCCAGCACCCTTTTCCCTTTCTCTTCACCGCTGCCACCATTGAATGTGTACCCTACCTCAGGTACCTTAAGAATCCATTCCAGTTTATGAAACAGAAATAACTTTTAATTAACAATAAGGTTATGCAGTTTACAATCATCAGTTTCAATATTTGTTTGTTTCAATACAGTTTCAAATGCAATCCTGCCTATGCTTCCCCCTAGACTATACTCTCTCTCTTAATCACTCTGTTCCTTCTCTCTCTCTCTCTCTCCTCTTCCACAGACAAACCCTAGACTCTAACTGCTTCACTTTCTCCACATATAATCTCTATTGTTTCCCTTAACTCCTCCCTCTCACTCCTAACTGCCAATCCAGATCTTTGATCCACCAGCTAATCAGCATTCACCTCACATTCTGTCCACTTGCTCCATCTCCTAACAGTATTATCCACTTACCAACCTTGTATTTGAAGTCCACATGGTACTTACATCTTAAATGACAACAATAATTACAAACACTTACATTTTATATAACTGGCAATAAACAGTAAAACATCACACCCTCCACCTCATCTCCAATGTTACTTAACTCTCATGTGGCATGTTTCAGTGGGTTTCAGTATTTACACTTCTGTTTCTTCTTCTAGTAGATGCAAAACACCAAAATACGTTGCTACACAGAGCTAAGATGCGGTTCTTGATACCACCTTCAAATTAAATTCCCCTGTAATAATTCTAGAAAAATTGCTAATGTGAATGAACTCCTACTCTCACACTGGAATTTGCACAAATTATCTCTGAAAAGAAGGTCTTCTCATTATTAGCTTATTATTAGAATGGTGATGAATGCTTTTTTGGAGGGTGGGGTCTTGCAAGTTTGTCTACTCTTTCTTGAAGGGCCATAGCTCAGTAGTAAACAACATGTTTTATTTGCAGTTGGACATAGGCTAAATCCCTGGAATCTCCAGTTGAAAGTTCTCTTATAGCAAGACTGGGAAAAGCTCCTGCCTGAAACTTTGGAGAGCTGTTGCCCAATTGGAGTAGGCAGGCCAGGCCCAAGGTGGGTTGCTGCCTGACGCATCCCCTGTATGGCCACCATCGCCCACCCCGCACATCCTTACCTGCCACCCAGCGTGCTGCTGCCGCCCACCTGGCCAACCAGCCAACAGGTTTCTTTCTTTGGCACATGTACACATGCCCCGCCTCTCCCGGAAGTCTCAGGTCTAGCAAGATGTACAGGACAAGGCGTGAGTCTTCAGAAACCTCATCCCGGAAGTTGTGGGGAAGCCAGTGAGTGGCTGGCTGCCTCCTGTTCTGGCTGGGAATGCCTCCTGTTCTTTGGGAATGGAGAATGGAAAAATTATATGGTCCATGGACCATAGGCTTGCTCTGCCCAAGGCTTTTAAAAGCATTCTGTATTTACTACTAGAGATACCTACATAGTTGGGTAACTATAAAAATGAAAGGAAAAGTATCCATGTTAGCCATAAGAAAAAATCAAAAGCCCTACTACTAGGCCAATCAAAAGATCACAAAAATGTGCAAATGTTTCTCAGGCAAAATGTTACAAAAAGTGGGGTGGGGGTGGGGGTGGGGAGAAAAAAAGGCTGACTTGTTATTAAAGTCATGGTGAGTGCATGATCACAATCTTGAGATGGAATGGGGGAAGAAGAGGCTGCAGACATTCAAATAATGTCTGTAGGTGACATGACGGTGTCACTTGGAGCTGCCCCTAGTACTGTGGGTCCCCCAGTTTTGAAACTATAGAATTCCTCTGTTACTGAGAAATATTTCCATCTTGGATGAAGCACACATCATAGCTGGAGGTAATTTCTCTGCAGAGAAAGACATCTATGCATTTCTCTAAATTGAGAAAAAGGCAATCCCTCATGGCCATAGAAAGTGGCAGCCTTTCTCTACCAGCGTGGAGAGAGGGAATCTTTGCTCACATTTCTGATCAGTGTTTCCTCCCATCCTTTCTCTACTGCTGGGAAACCTCACTCTTATCTCTGATGTGGGGTTTCATCTCCTTGTGCTAGAGAGAGCCTGCCTTGAGGATCTCTGCAGACGAGATGGCATAGTTCCATGGGCCAGAGGCTTTCCACCCCTGCTATACAGGGATAAGTGTGTTGCAGCCTGGTGGTGCAATTGAATACATGTCTGCTCAGAAGACCCATTGAATACAATGGGATGTATTCTCAGGTAAGTATTTATGTGTGGTAGGTTTCTAACAAATTATGTTAGATTTCAAACACTCTCTTACCCAAACTCTGCAATAGAATGTTCATGATGGTTCACATGACTTTCTTTCTTTCTTCTTGTCACATGTCAAGTATGACTTTTCTTATCAGGTGTCATATGTGAACACATGGTCACAGTTTTTTAGCTCACTATGCAATTGAAACACCCCCCTTTCCTTATGCCTTATTCAGAGTTACAGTTGTTTTATAACGTTTGAAGTGATAACACTGACTAATACAACTCCCACCAACAAGGCTAGATTGATGTCCATTTTTGATGTAGTAAAGTTATCATGACATAATTTTACCTTCTTTGTGACTATTTTACTCTTATGTAATGACATCTGATATTTAACTTGTCAGGGAGCCAGTTTTCCATGTTAAAGTGAATGTGGAAATTAGATAAATTGTAAAAAAACTACATTGTTGTTAGCGTAAACCAGACTTCTTATCAGCACAAGTATAGTCAGGTATTATTTTGATGATCGGAACTTGCAGAGCAGAGTCTAATTGGTGTACGAGTACTGCAAAATAGTAGATTTTGTGTTAATTATAGTTGTTAGAAAAAATAATGCCTATTCTGAGCCTGGGAACTTTAAATGGTTTCATCTTTCAGTTCATTATTTTAATGAGAAGATAGTTCTTACACATTGGGTTCATAGCTGAGATCATAAGTTATTCCCACATTCTTCTTCATTTAACAATTTAAATAATTTTAAACAACATCGTTATTGGTGTAGTTTACATAGTGTTTGCACACACCTATTTTATTTATTGGAATATTTCCCATATCACACATTTAAATTGAAGAATAATAGATTCTGATATAATCATTAAAATGAAACTTTTGAAGGCTTTTTTCTTTATTGAGGGGAAATGGCCCAGAAATCATATGGAAAGTTATATTTAAGTCAGAAACTCATTAAAAAATAAAAGAGCATACCTAGTTTAATAGTAGATTAAGTTCCAGACCAGTTAATAGTCCCTTGGGGACGGCTTTTCAAGCCAGCCAAAATAACAGCAAGGTGTGTGCAAGGCAAGCATTAGAAATGCTAAGTTATGACCTGTAGGTTTTATTTTTTAACTAGTTTGGATATATATATTAAAGGTGAGGTTTGGAGAAGCAGGGTTATTACAGCCATGACTTATCTCTCTGAAGTGTCTTTAAAATAAAAATTCTCACAGTTTAGTGAGAAACACTGATACCATAAGGGTAACATTTTCCTATACTTCTCCTTTTGAAGTGCAGTGTACACAGAATTGTATTTGTTTGTTTACTTAATTATACTCTAAGTGAACTTTTGTAAAAAACAAACAAAAAGACCTATCTGCGCTACTAATAAAAACTATTTTTAATTCTATTCAACTGCCACAGCTCCCCAACAATCTCCCTTTTTCCATGCACAGGGTTGCCATTTTTTTCCTGAATCTGTTCCTGTGTCATTAACACACACATTTAGCAGGTTAAATTTTTCCTTGCATGGATATGAATGGTGAAAACATCTTCCTCAGAGGTTATCCTCTGGGTGCCCGGTGCCATCAGAGATTAGTAAGGTGGCTACTAGAGAGAGGGAGTTCTTATTGATGTGCCTGAACTTCCTTTGTAGCCATGTTCGCCTGATGCCTTTGGTATCTATCAGGGTCCAGGCCTTTTTCTTTCTTTTTTTTTAAAGCCATGAAATCAGAGGCAGAAATTATGAGTGTTTTTTGCACTGAAATGTAGAAAGTTCTGTTCCAAGGAAAAGAGAAATTCTGTTACAAGAAAAGACCGGTTTGGTACCCACAGCCGATTATACAAGAAAATAAAATATACACAGTTTTGTATACTTTCCTCCCAATTCCTTGCTTTATTCTAAATTTGCTCTTTAACTGTTTATACAACTTGGGTTTCTTTGTAACTTTACCTTTTGCAAGAGAACTGATATAGCAGCAGGAGAGGTGTGACTAAGTGATGGCTGGCCTGGCCTGTATGATTCAGGAACGTAGAGGACATGGGAGATGGGCAGAGCACTGAAGCCTTTTACAGGCACTGGCGGAATGATTTGTAACATGAGGGTTAGTAACTCGAGGTAAATGAATTATGAATTTATTGTTAAATGCAAACTTCTGTGCAGATATCTGTGCTGACGCATGGCAAGCTAGCGGTTTGAGTAAGAGGCAGAATTATGAAAAATGGAAGCCGGTGGTGGTGAAGTAGATCTGGAATCTAGGGCTGCTCCATCTATTTTGTAATGTGGGTCCTATAATAACTAGTCTGCTCATTTGATTAATGTAGAGTAACTAGTCCCATTGAGTTATTTTTGTTTCTGCAGCTAAATTATATAATTAGTTCAAAGTTGTGTTGGTTTATTGACCGTAAATAAACAATTCAATTCAATTCAATTAGTTCAGAGCGATCATGCAATTGGGTTATTTTTATGTATTGAAAGAATTAGCATGAAATTTCCATGCAGTTGTCTTAGAAGTTAATTTTATTGAGTGTTAAGATTGAGGGGGCTGGCGGAGATAAAGTAAATGCTAGATTCTTTCACATTTAACTGTTAGTTAATTTTTCCTGGGAACTTCATTACAGTTTTTGTTCTTGAATTAGGTGCATCTTGACTGTGATAGGGATGGGAGCCAAATTCGGGCGTGCTCTAACTACTCTCTTTACACTGGACGTAGGATTATGTGGTTCTCTTCTTCGTAATAATAGCTCCTTCACTTTTGTGGTAGTAACAAACAACTGAAGACAGTAAAGTTAGCATGAAAGAGAAGCATGAAAACAATTTAATGATTAGCACCGAAACGAATATTTAATTAAAATAAAAGCCATGCCTAAAAGCTCTAATGCTGACTTTTGGAAACCGAATCATGCTGTGGTATTTAGAGAGCCCAATGTCCTGTACAGTAGATATTCCAAATTGCTTGGGAACTGGAGCTTACATTTGCAAACTTGGAATGTCCTGCAGATAATTAAGTTGTGGTCAGGCTTTAGAAAAATACAAAGTTCTCGAACTATGATTTTATAAACATGCTGCAATAACATTTCTTTATATTTAACAGTTTCGTATAGAAAGCTGATACTCTCACAAGGCATTGATTAAAGGTAAAACATCAAGAAAGGAAAAATATTAAATTAAAACTTCAGTAAGGATGTTGACAGTTGGCTTGTAATATTAAACAGATGTGCATGTTCTTGGGATAGTCTTCTTTCAAAACCTTGTTGCCAATTTTTTTTAAAAAAGACTGCTACATGATTTTTTATTAATGTTCAATCCCTTTTACTTTAGACCCTCTGTTGATCCAGTTGGGACCTTTTGGATTCTAAGCTGATAATAAGAGATTTGTTCAGTTCTTGTAAGAGAAGAATTTATGAGATAAAATTAAAATGGTACCTGTTATAAAATTCTGACTTTCGCTGTGTGTGTTAAATTCTTGTTTGTGTAATTGATATGTATGTGGGAGCAGGTCCATTTAGATAAATGTTGATTGGAGATAACTCATAGCAGAAAATCATTAAATTTTCAAGCCTGGATTGTAGTTAAATATAGTGCTGCTTTTTTAATTACTAGAAGCTAGAAAATGGTATGATCGATCATGGTAATTCTTGTGGAACAACTGGTATCAACATCAAAATCATTTTGCTTTATATTAATAACTAGCTACCCATGATTTTATTTTTAGTTTTATCTTGTTTATGTGGCATCTTTTGCACAAATTTATGAGGAGATACTGAAAAAATAGTTACTTGTCCCCCCGAAGTGAAGGATAGGTAGTATTTGTAAATCAAGATGACTAGTAATCAGATGATTCTCTTCTGAACTTCTTTCATCTTCCCATCTTCCCAGTTTCATCTTCCCATCTTCTTTCATCTGAACTTCTTTCATCTTCCCATCTTCCCAGTTTCCACATGATGAGAGTAGGTAGAATTTGAGTGAGGGCTTGTAGACATCATCAGATGTCTACAAGCCCTCACTCAAATTCTACCTACTCTCATCATGCATTTCAAGGTAGTACTATCTTATTTTTCCACTAATATATATGATTAGTGGATTTAGAATTGCCAGGCTATAAATATTTGTCCTAAGAATCTAAGACTGGAATCCCAGAAGTTTCTTAGAGTCACACATGGAGCTTGCCAATGGAATTCTTGACTTCTTTTTCTTTCAACAGCTAACCCTCTTCATACCATAGCATAAGTTCCTTTTGAAAGTCTTAAAACACTCAGTTTCAAAAGGATTTGCCATGTAAAACATGTCTGAAGCCCCTGTAGATTCATAGAACTAGTTCCACAATCTTTCACACTTTACCCTAAATATGGTGACTAAGGATAATTATAGACAACCATCTGTCAAGTAGTAACTTATCACAGTGATCCATTGTGCGCTCAGGTATGTGCCAGCACGTGCTAGGCAGTATTTGAATATTCAACTCCTGGCCACAGCTTGTTGTGTCATGTGAGCCCAAGTGGGGGGTTTGTGTGAGGGGTGAACAACTCTCACATAACCCATAGTCTCTTGTTGGGTTAACAGAGTTATTTAACCATCACACAGCCCCCGTCACCCAGGTTCACATGACATGACAAGCCTTGACTGGGCCACGAATATTCAAAATGGCCACCAGCATGCACTGCAGTCTACCATCAGCATGTACCACCAGTACGCACTGCTGTTCAATCATGCAAACTGGTCTAGTATTTTTTGGGGGGGGGGGTATTTTTTTTTTTTAGCATTTAGTAACCTGGTCATTTCTATCCTCCTGCAAAGTGAGAAGTTTGCTACACCCCTGCAGCCCCAGGTTTCTGTTTAGATACTGACGTGTGATAACATGATCTCTCAACACCTGGCTAGACATTACAGCCAATTGTCTTATTCTGGCTACATGCATGCCATCCTAACTTACCGCTTGGTAAATAGCCATCTGTATTCACCATATATCCAGTACAATGCATTAAGAAGACGTTATTCAAAGATCAAATGTCAAGTTTTTAACAATCATTTCTAATTTGGGCATTTCCCATTTCGATGACTGTGGATAAGTTGAGCATAGAAAAGCACATACATATTGTCCATCATGTTAAATTCAAGGAGTCTTTTCTTATTCTTGTATTTAGATGTTTGAACCCATTCTGCTATGGTACACATAGGGTTGATAAGATAGCTTGACATATGATCCCTGGCCTAGAAAATTGCAGTAGCCTTTGGGAATGGACTGTGGATTCGTATGATCTTCTTGAAATTGGGTTCGATGTAATTATAGAATGTAAACACACGCGGCTTAAACCTCTCTGTTCTGAGGATAAATTGTGAAGAATATTGCATTTTATCTGAATTTGAAAAACTGATCCTTGTGAATTGGAGAACTGAGATATTTAAACTTCTGCAGGCATGTATGGTCTTACCTTGTTCATGTATAGCTTTATGTTTCTGCTTTTTGTTGATCTGCCAGTATTACATCTGGGGCAGAGTGAATGCTTCAAGTTGACTTTGTTTTGTTTGAGGAACACTTGCAAAGTCTGTGTTTAGGTGTGACGCTTCAAAATGGAGATTGGGACTCACTTGATTGAATGCTCCTCCATACAGAACAAATCCCTTCCTGTGGAAAGCTAGATGATGTGGTGGGAAGGGTTCAAGCCTAGCCTGGCCTAGCCTTCTGCCTGAGATGTCTTCTTTTCATAGGAATTGTTCACCTGCACTCTGAAGTGATACAACCTGGACAGGCTTACAACCTTTTAGGGGTAGCCAGATTCATAAGAGAATTGGGTTTCTGCACCTTTTAGTATTTGTATAGAAGATGGTGTTCAGCAGATGTGACCTTAACCTCTTTTGCTTCTGCCCACCCTACACTTCAATGAGAGCTAGGCCTCTTTGTCTCTAGGCATCAGGAATGATCCATAAAGATCTGCCTTTTGAGGACTGGCAGCATATATTGGGGACATGGTTGTCTCATTTTATCATTACAACAACCTTATGACCTAAGTTAGGTAGGCTGAGAGAATGTGATTGGTCCAGGGTCACGCAGTGAGCTTCTAGGACTCTCAAATCCCTGATCCAAGTCCAACACTAGTCACTATATCGCGCTGGCACAGTTTTAGTTAAATCTGGTTTGGATGGTGATTATAAAAAGCAAAAAATCTACAGTTTTCACTAAACAGTACTTCTGTTTATATTTTGCAGTTGAGCTGCAGTTGGCACTTCTATATACCGTGATTTGCATGCAGTGAAATGGGGTTGTCTTAGTGATTGCTGTTATAAATTATTAATTGTTATAAATAACTGAGAAAATGTGTGTGGTTGCATCTATCTGTTATTAGATAGATGGTTCTCATGCTAAAATAAAAGCAAAATGTTGCATTGCCCAGTATTTATATATGTTGAATGGAAATTTCAGGGGTGTTTTTTAAAGCAATTTTGAAAATATGCGAGATGTAGCAATTAACCTACATGTACGTAGATAATACTAGAAAATGGGCAACTTATTACATTCAAAGACAGGATCTGATAGGCTCAAATTGCTTAAAACATCAGTTATTGAAGATCTACCCTGGGGAATTTAAGAAACCATTTAACAGATGAAAGTACATTTTGAAAAGTTTGACCTTACAGGCAATCATAAAATGAATGCAAACAGTGCTTCTCCCCCTGAAATGTATAGAGCCCATCTGTGTCTAATCCAGTAATTACAGACTGAGTTCAATTACCTTTTCAAACTTGGAGCAGACTGGAGACTAAGCAGTGAATGTGCATGGGGTTTTGTCTAGACCTCAGTTGACCACAGTCTAAAACATAAATTTATTTCTAATTTTATTTTAGTTTGTTCAGTTTGGTAGCTCTTAAAATATTCATTTTACTACTTAGTTATCAGATTTTAGAAGCTTTAACTCATGAGCCCAGTGCATATGAATTACTGGACTTGTGTGTGATCACATATTTAAAAACAAGTTAGTGTGGGAAAAAGTTCAGAGTAAGATTTAGTGAGTTTAGCCGTTTCTCTAATTTTTACATCTTTTGTGAGCAACCAAGATTTCTCCTCTCCCCCCCACCCCCCCTTCAGTCCTTCATGGTTTTCCTAGGGCTATTTGCTTGGCATATAATGTGCATTGTATAGTGAATTACATTTTGAAAGAATTATTAACAATAATTTCCAAATGTGCCTTATTACAAAGTATATTTTACAATCACTCATTAGGGCCCACTTCCAGCTCGTGTGTGTGTGTGTGTGTGTGTGTGTGTTGGCTTTGTGTGGATCTTGTACAGTGTGCTGGATCCTATGGGGCAATATCCTACAGGGCGCTTATTGTCTTGCTGATCCCCTTCTGCTATGCTGATTCCCTTCCACAAGCAGTGGGTCCTGCCAATTCTGTTATGCAAGCAAGACCTACCACTTGCATAACAGAGATTTAACACTTCCATCTTGTTTAAAAGAAATGGTAGTATGACCGCTTCTAAAAAAGCCGTCCCTGGATCCCCTGGACCTTAATAATTACAGACCAGTATCAAATCTTCCGTTTCTGGGCAAGGTGATTGAGAGGGCAGTTGCCTTCCAACTCCAAGCAGTTTGGGATGATACAGATTTTCTAGACCCATTTCAGACCGGCTTCAGGGCAGGATATGGAGTTGAGACTGACATGGTCGCCTTAGTGGATGATCTATGCTTGAGTATTGACAGGGGGAGTGTGTCCCTGCTGGTACTTTTGTACTTCTCAGCGGCTTTCGATACCATCGACCATGGTATCCTTCTGGAATGCCTGAGGGGATTGGGGCTCGGGGGCACTGTGCTTCAATGGTTCCGGTCCTACCTCTCGGGCAAGTTCCAGATGGTGATGCTTGGGGATAGTTGCTCCTCAAAGCAAATCTCTATGTGATGTACCACAAGGCGCCATCCTATCCCCAATGCTGTTTAACATCTACATGAAGCCACTGGGAGAGATCATCTGGAAGCATGGGGCAGGGTGCTATCAATATGCTGATAAAATATATTTCTCTATGCCTTCGACAACAGCATCAGCTAAGGATAGTGTGTCTCCTCTGAATGAATGCTTGGAGGCGGTAATGGGCTGGATGAGGAAAAACAAACTGAAGCTGAATCCAGACAAGATGGAGGTGCTTACTGTCAAGGGCCACTACCTGGAGTTGGAGGTGTGTCAACCAGTTCTGGATGGGGTTACACTCCCCCTGAAAGGCTGTGTTCGCAGCTTGGGGGTGCTCCTGGATCCATCGCTCCAAATGACAGCCCAGATAGATGCGACAGCCAGGAGTGCCTATTATCAGCTTTGGCTGATACGCCAGCTGCGCCCCTTCCTGGAGTTGGAAGACCTAAAGTCAGTAGTGCACGCACTGGTAACTTTGAGGGTCGACTTCTGCAATGCGCTGTACATAGGGCTACCTCTTTGCCTAGTCCGGAAACTTCAACTAGTTCAAAATATGGCAGCCAGGTTGGTCACCGGTACACCTAGGGGTGACTATATCACACCAGCTTTAAAATCTCTCCACTGGCTGCCAATTAGTTTCCGAGCGAAGTACAATGTGTTGGTCATTACCTTTAAAGCCTTACATGGTTTGGGTCCAGGTTACCTGCGGGATCGCCTTCTCCCATACAGTCCGCCCCACACACTCAGGTCCTCTGGGAAGAATTTGCTACAGTCAACAAAAACTAGACTGACAACCGTTACCCAGAGGACCTTTTCTTCTGCCGCTCCCAGATTGTGGAATGACCTACCAGGAGAGATCCGCCAACTCACCAATCTCCAAGAATTTAAAACAGCTATAAAGACTGATCTCTTCCGGCAGGCCTTCCCAGATGAATTTTAAGTGTTTTTATTGGTGTTTTATTGGTATTTTAATGATGTATTGGTTTTTTGTGCTTTTAATCTGTTTTGTGTATTTTATGTTGATGTTGTTCCCTACCTCGATCCGGAGGGAGAGGCGGGTGATAAATTAATAATAATAATAATAATAATAATAATAATAATTCTAAAAATGTAGTCTAACACAACCCCAGAGTGGACCCCACAGTGTGAACTTCTTTATTTTTATTTTGTTAGGGGAAAACAAACATGTGGCATGTGACTGGGGAAGATACAGCTTAGCAGTTAGGAAGTCCTGGAAGAGAAAACAGAAAAGAAAGCAAAAACATAAACCTAAAAGGCATAGGTGATATACTGGGCTCAGAGCAAATAATGGAAGGAATCTAATGTTCCCCAGTAGATTCCCTTCCCTGCTCCAAAGGAATATTACAAATAAGTCAGTGTTGCAAGGTTGTATTATGAGAGTGTTCGCTCCTGTGTCAAGATGAAGCCAATTTGGAGCAGAATTATTTTTGTACAGAATTTGTTTTTACTGCTGTGCCCTTGATATGGTATAACAGCAAAAAGGATGTTGTTACACAACCAAAATGCTACGTTATTTTCTCCACTCTAATTTGAGAAACTGGCTAGAAATAATGGGGAAGGAATGGACCCAGTTAGTTCAGGTGTTCAGTAGTTTCCATTTCCTATTTATTTCAGTAGTTGTAGTTTGGACCCCTGATAACATAGCGTTGTTGTTTTAATGAAAGTTGGGGAGATGAAACATAACATGACAACAGATTGTAGGATTGTTGATAAGCACATGGAATATGAAATAGCTGAGGTTTACTAAAAGAGTTTCACAAATATTTCAAATAGCTGCTTGTCTCCATAGCAACACCATTAGGATAGGGATAGATAATATATCAGGATGAGCTTCAGGGCTGGGAATTCTGCTTCCAGCCACAAGAGAGAGGATGGGAATCTGTGAGAAGAGGAAGGGCATAATATGAGAGCATGTGATGCAGCCATCTTGTGGAAGCTGGGTTTGGCCCGTGCCTGGATGGCAGACCATATCTATGCCATCTTGTGTTCTGTCATGGAAATAAATGGAGCCTAACTCCACCACTGTAGCTCTAGCACCATGGATAGAGTTGCAAACAATGTGGGCAGACCTGTGATTTCACATCTAAAGCTGCAAGCCAAGCAGTCACTGTACTATGTGCTATAGTTCTCAATTCAGACATTGTAGCAAAAGATGACTAAGAAAGCTTAACTAAGGTTTGGTATGATGTTTCAATTGATGACAAACCAAAGTCTGTCATCAACTATGATGACAACATAGTTCTAGGTATTGTCCCTTCCAAAGGCCACTGTACCTAAAGACAGGATTAATGAACTGACTGGCAAACCAAACTAGAAAAGCAGCTCTAAAGTATGGTTTGCCTCATTGTTCGGAACCTCAAACTAGGGTTTGTTCTAAACTCTGGTTAGTCCAAACCATCATTTGATATCATCAAACTGAACTGAATTGAGTATAAAACAGCCTCTTTTGTAATCAAGTTGTGCATTCTACTGTTACGGTCTTGTCTGTAGTCATAAACCCTAGCATTCTCTTAAGTAAAGGATTTGGTTTAGTGGGAGTAGAAATGGCCCTTGCTTCAAAATTGGAGATGGGCTCAAATCCCATTGTGAGTATACTGTAACATTTACATGACTAGATATGTCATTGATCTAACTGAGTATATCATGTTTGGAGAAGGGAGGCAAGTTTTGCCTTCCTAATTTCATAAAAAGGAATGGCTCCCATTGCCTTCTGTGTGAGAAAGGAAGGGTGGATAAGAACTGTGAGGGACTTCGTAGTATACGTCTGTTTTGTAGTCAAGAGTACAGTCAGGAGACACACTGAACTGTATTTCAGTGATTTATGTATGCATATATGATGTAGGTTGTAGCCACTTTATATAATTGGGATCTCTGTCTTCAGTGAGCCAGAAGATAGAAAGTTGATTCCTCCATGGTGTCATTTAATGTCCCCATTTGACACCTGCCTGTTGCTCTTAACTACTTGGTGTAGACTTCAGTGAGACTCTACACTAGCAAATCTCTTCATTCAGTGGTTTACTTTCTAACAGATTTCCTCCCAGTTGAGGTTGCTGTACTGACCTTACTTTTTTCTTTTTTCTTGATACTTGAGGCCATTAAAGAATGTTCTAAGCAGTATGGCATTTATTTCCAGTGCATGATATGTGCCTTTCCAATTGGCACCCTTTAAAATAAAATTTGACTTTACAGAAATCTTGCCTTTAAAAAAAAAGAAGAGATTGGCTAAGTGGGTATAATTAAGTTGTAAGAAGTGGCCCATCAACTAAAATCTTGTGGCTGCATACAAGAAGATGCTGTTCAATAAAAGGAGCTTCATTTGCAGTAACAGTACTCTGATTTTCATTAAATAAATGGTATTTTCTGCTATTTTGTCTAAGCTCAAGATTAATTTCTATGGTTACGGGTGGATATAAATCTCTAGCTTGCTTTCCAAAAATACCATGTTTGTTCATAACAAGATTGACGGCCTCCTCCTAAAAAAAGCTATTACTTTAAATTTCCCCCTTTTAAATGCATACACATAGTTGGTTTGTGACCCTGAAGGCATCATAAAAATGTAAAGATTATACTCTGAAATAAAATTACATGCAGTAAACATTAAATATGTGTATAAATGGGATTCATAGTTTAAGGCAAGAAAAGGAGGAAAATGAGTGCTTGTTACTGGACCAAGAATTTAGTTGGCCATTCCTATACTTACAGATCTGGCAGTCAGTCATACTTAATGCTGAGTAATGTTGGCGTCTCATTTGAAATATAGATAAGTACTGATAAACAACACATTTCTTGTGACTTTCTTAAAATATTATGTGTCTCTACCTTGTTTCTTACTGAACAGAAGGAAAATTACTCATAATTGTACTTCTCTAAAGACACTGTGAAATATCAGTGTTCTCCGTGTACATTTACCAGGTTAGAACGATGTTCATGTATGGGACAGGAAGGCCCCTGTGGCCCCTGTTCGGCAACTTTCAGTGCAAATTGGTGGGTTAATTAACCACACTCATGAGTTAAATAAGCCCAAATTCACTCACAGTTTGTTCTTGGGTTAACTTGGGCTTGTTTAACCTACGAACAATCTCACTTGCTTGGTTTCAGATGTCATGGAAACAACCTACGAATGCCACATTCGTGGAATCTGGAAGTGGCTTGCACCAAACAGGGTGTGTTTGTATATATTCCATATAGAAATCATATGATTTCTTTATTTCCTAATGTTATCAGCAAGACATGTTTCCCATGGTCAATGAAACTATCTGCACTTTCTGCTTTGTTGGTTTGGTTGATCCCAATTTCCCTCCAAGGGGCCCAAGGCAGCATACATAATCCTCCTCGTCTCCATTTCTCCACCCCCCCCCCCCATGAGATAGGTTAGGTTGAATCATAGAATAGTAGAGTTGGAAGGTGCCTGTAAGGCCATCGAGTCCAACCCCCTGCTCAATGCGGGAATTCACCTTAAAGCATACCTGACAGATGGTTGTCCAGCTGCCTCTTGAATGCCTCTAATGTAGTAGAGCCTATGACCTCCCTAGGTCATTGGTTCCATTGTCGTACTGCTCTAACAGTCAGGAGGTTTTTCCTGCTGTCCAGACAGAATCTGGGTTCCTGTAACTTGAGCCCATTATTCCACTCCTGCACTCTGAGATGATTGAGAAGAGATCCTGGCCTCCTCTGTGTGATAACCATTCAAGTATTTGAAGAGTGCCTATCATGTCTCCCCTCAATCTTCTCTTCTCCAGACTAAACATGCCCAGTTCTTTCAATCTCTCCTCATAGGGCTTTGTTTCAAGAACCCTGATCATCCTCGTTGCCCTCCACTGAACACGCTCCAGTTTGTCTGCATCCTTCTTGAAGTGTGGTGCCCAGAACTGGACACAGTACTCAAGATGAGGCCTAACTGGTGCCAAATAGAAGGGAACCAGTACCTCACACGATTTGGAAGCCATACTTCTATTAATGCAGCCCAAAATAACATTTGCTTTTTTTGCAGCCACATCACACTGTTGGCTCATATTCAGCTTGTGGTCTACAACAATTCCAAGATCCTTCTTGCTGAGCCAAGTATCCCCCATCTTGTAACTATGCATTTGGTTTCTTTTTCCTAGGTGTAGAACTTGGTATTTATCCCTATTAAATTTCATTCTGTTGTTTTCAGCCCAGCTCTCCAGCCTACAAGATCACTTTGGAGTTTGTTTCTATCTTCCCACCCAATTTTGTGTCATCTGCAAATTTAATAAGCATTCCCTGCACCTCCTCATCCAAATCGTTAATACAAATGTTGAAGAGCACTGGGCCCAGGACTGAGCCCTGCGGTACCCTGCTTGTTACCTCCCCCAGTTTGAGAAGGTACCATTGATAAGCACTTTTTGAGTCCGATTCTGTAGCCAACTGTGGATCCACCTAGTAGTTGTTCCATCTTGACCACTTTTAGTTAGTTTGTGAATCAAAATGTCATGGGGTACTTTGTCAAAAGCTTTGCTGAAGTCTAGATATAGTATGTCCACAGCATTCCCACAGTCCACAAGGGAGGTTACTCAATCAAAAATGAGACCAGATTAGTCTGACAGGATTTGTTCTTGACAAATCCATGCTGGCTTCTAGTAATCACTGCATTGTTTTCAAGGTGTTTACAGATTGACTTTATAATCTGCTCCAATTTTTCTCAGGGATGGATGTCAGACTGACTGGTCTGTAATTCCCAGGTTCCTCCTTTTTGCTCTTTTTGAAGATAGGGACAACATTAGCCTTCTTCCAGTCGTCCGGCACTTCCTTCTTCCGTGATTTTGCAAAGATAATAGACAGTGGTTCTGAGAGTTCTTCTGCCAGCTCTAGGATGCGTTCATTGGGCCCTGGAGATATGAACTCGTTCAAAGAAATTAGGTGTTCCTTGACCATTTGTTTATCAATCTCAAACTGCACTTCACTTTTGCCAGGGGGTTCATAGACTCGCTTTTGAGAGAAGACTGAGCCAAAGTCGGAATTGAGCACTTCGGCCTTTTCTTTGTCATCTGTTACCAATTTGCCATCCTCATGAAGTAGTTGAACCACTATTTCTTTCCTCCGTCTTTTACTGTTCACGTATCTGAAGAAAGCATTTTTATTGCTTTTAACATCCCTCGCTAGTCTAAGCTCATTTTCTGCTTTAGCCTTCCTGACACCATTTCGGCACTTCTGTGCTACTAGTCTGTACTATTCTTTTGTAGCGTGGCCTTCCTTCTACTTCCTATATGTATCCTTTTTTATTTTCAGGTCATCTCTAAGTTTTTTGTGGAGCCACATTGTTTTCTTCTATCTTTTTTCCTTGTTGGAATTGTTTGTAATTGTGCCTTTAAAATTTCCTTTTTTAAAAACTCCCACCCATCTTGGACTCCTTTTCGCATTAGGGTCACTTGCCATGGGACCTTTCTTATCATAGTTCTGTTTATTAAAATTGGTTTTCCTGAAATCCAGAGACTACACTCAGCTTTTGCTTCCTTTAAAATCAAGAATTCAAGTAGGACGTGGTCACTTTCCCCCAGAGTTCCCATAACTGCCACTTTATCCACTAAGTTTCTCTATTGGTCAGAATCAAGTCAAGGATAGCCGATCCTCTAGTTCCTTCCTCCACTTTCTGTAGGATAAAGTTATCAGCCACACATGCCAGGAATTTCTTGGAGGGTAACTTTTGGCAGAATTTGTCTCTCAACAGATATTGGGGTAATTGAAGTCCCCCATTACTACTACATTGGATTTCCTTGAAACACTGGCATTTTGCATTTCAAAAGTTTCATCATCGTCTTCTGCTTGATTGGGTGGTTGGTAGTTGATTCCGACTATCGTGTTTCTTTTATTCCTTGCCCCATTTATTTTAATCCAGAGCCTTTGATTCTTCTAAAGTCACCCGGTCCAACACTCTAATCACTACACACAGACTGGCTTTTTGCTGAGGATAGGGTTGCAAGGTGGGCCTTATTTTTAAGGGTATTCCTTATTTCAAAGAGTTTCCCTGTATTAAAAGATATTACTCTGTGTAGGGCAGCATTATTGCTATTATCTCAGAAGTTCCATGCTTCATTGTATTCCAAGAAAAAGAGAATAGTTCTGAAGCATGCCTCGTGTGTGTGTGTGTGTGTGTGTGTGTGTGTGTGTGGAGAGAGAGAGAGAGAGAGTCTGGAAACAAGATTTTGAATAAAATGGAAGTAACTTGAAATTGGAAGATATCTAGACAAAAGCCATAGACAGCAGCTAAAATCACAAATAAGAAATAAGAGGATGTCATATTAAATGTTACTCTTTCTCAAGGAATGCTTTGTGAATGAGAGTATGTATTGTTGAACATGAACAGTTATCTCATTCCCCAAGTGTGGTCCCACCCTCACAAAAGGCATTGAGAATCAGGAGGCTTGGGAGAAGTTTTAGGGCAAAATCCAAAGGAAGGAAAAAAACAAAACAGTCCAATGAAAACATAGTGTCCTCAGTGTGCTTGGCATGCCGACTGACTGTTCAGATGGGGGGGGGGGGGGGAAGGTGAAATGAAAAACTGGAAAGAAAGGGGGATTAAATGGGGTATCCCAGAAGAAGGCATAGTTGATTGGCTGGAACACTGAGCAGAGTTTGTCCAGAGATGCTGCAACATTTTGTTGCTTGTCCGAATTGTCTGTGCATGATGTGTGTGTGTGTGTGTGTGTGTGTGTGAGAGAGAGAGAGAGAGAGAGAGAGAGAGAGAATAGGGGTTGAATACACTTTATAGATGCCTGGCTAGGTTTCTATAATTTATGTACATACTATATTACAGTGTGTTTTGTTACAGGAAGATATGTATATCTTTAAGTTTTGGTACCAACTTTTGAATCTGGGGTAATGTATTCAGACTATGAAGTGTTAGAAAACAATAGGCCCACCCTGTATTAAAAGACTTTATTCAGTGCATACTGCAGAATTGTTACTCTTTTGTAGAAATCAGTTGTAAGATTTTTCATTATGGATCTTGGCCTGTTCAGAAGACACCTTAAACCTGTTGGTTAAGGCTTTTGGTTTAGTAGCAGGGTTTAAGGTGTCTTGTGCGATGCAGTTTGCTAAACCCTGCTCACTTACTAACCACAGCTGGACTATCTGCAGTAGGGTTGGCTGCTCTAACTGTGGCCTAAAGTATTGTGTGCGACAGCATGGCTTGTGGTTAGTGCTAACCCCAGAGAACCACAGTTTCGCTAACTACAGAGCCTGAAGTGTCATCTGAACAGGCCCTCAGAATTGGTACCCTTGCAGCTTCATAAATGGGTTATGCATGGCAATATATCTAAAACTCTAAACTATTGGGCTATCAGCCTCTCATCCTTTGCTTGGGAGTGGGAACTTGGAGGGAACTTATTTCCAGATGAGAACATAAGATCAGGTTGCTCATGATGGTTTTATGAATCCTGATTTTTGTCAAGAGCACATTTGTTTGAAGATGAACTCTCTATTCTTCTGTGCACTGTTGATCTCTTCCTTCATGAGTCATGTGTATGTGCAGAAGTAACTTGTAAAAAATGAATGTGGGCTCTGTGAAGAAGATGACAGAAGAAGGCTCTCTTAGTTGCCCTCATCTTTGCTGACTTTATAAAGATGGAAAGGGAGAAAAAGAAATAGATGTATAACTGACTGAGAGCAAAATGAGAAAATAGAAGAAAATTACATAAAAGCACAAATAAATCTTAATGCAGTTACTGAGAATTGTTGTGAAGTGGGTGTTTTAAATCAGTTGAAGTAAAGGTCAATTTCAATAAACCAATTTGCTTTTGTTTCCCAGCCGAAACATTCCTTGCAATTGTTGTGGCTTTTGTATTGCATTTAGTGAGGTTTTGGATAGCTGTGTGCAAATAATAAAAATAATAAAAAATATTAAAGTTTTCGTTGGAGTTGGGTAATAAAACAAAAAAAATTGGGAACGCTTATTAAAATCAGATGTGTCTGATACTAAAACAGAAAATGGGCTCCCTGGAAGAAATGTAAATGAATCTAGCTTGCGCAAGGGATCTTCTGTTTGGTAGTTTAACAAATAACACTGATATATTGATGGGGTCTTCTTGCTTTTCAGTTCAGCATCATTTTGTTTTTAGATCTTCGTCTTCCCTGAATGCATAAATATATTTGTGTGGAGAATGAACCTATTCCACATAGACCTATGGCACGCTTTGAGTCCATCCAGAGTAGAGCCTGCATTGTAGTGGTTCCTTTTCTGTGGAACCCCCTGCCTCTGGAAGTGACGCAGGCACCAACATTGACTGGGTTCACATGACACAACAGCCAGTGGAAGATAACAGCTCCGATGTCAGTAGGGCAGTGAATCTGCTCCAGGTTTCAGTCAGAACTCTAAAGCAGCTGTCCAAGGTGCTGACTGGTTCTGTCTGATACATCAGAGCCACCAGCCTCCATGGACAACAATCCAACATGGGCAGACAGACAGCCATAATTGTTTGTCATGTCATCCAAACTCGGAGGGCTTTTCACGGGGTGGCTTATTTTTCTGCAACAAACCACATCAAGAACCCTTGGTTTGTTGTCATCCGAACCCAGGAGTGTAATTTTATCATGGGTTGTGGTGCTCGGCTAGAGAGCTGCTCGGAAAGAGCAGCAAAAAAGCTCATGCTGCTCACTTTTCGCAATCCTGCCACTGAATGCTCTTCCAAAGTGCCGAAAGGCACAGTAGAAGGACTGTCACTTGTTCCCCAGCAGTTTTAAAAAACAAACAAAGCTTGGCACTTCAAAAACGCACAATTGGAGGTGTTATTGTTGTTATTATTTGTCGGTCTTCTGCAGGTGCACTCTTACAGCTGTGGGATATGTGCAGTGTTGCCTGGTCAATTTCCTTGTCTGTTTCAGCTGTCAAAGGTAGCAGTGAAGGGCAACATACAAGGAAGTTGACAAGAGGAAGTTTCATAGGCTAATTCATACATAGTTGCAAAGGACTGGGGGAGAAATAATACTAAGGGGAAGGAGGGACCTGGTAGTGCAATTCATAAGCATTGAAAAAGTGTGTGGGGGGGGAGGCAAAGGAGTAGGTGCACCAAAAGGTCGATATGTGTTGGTTCTCAGTGCCCCCCCCCCTTTTTCAACAGCTCTCCTAGTCTCCAACTACTCCAGAAAGGAGAGATATTAATTCCCCCATCTTATGCGCTTCTTTTTCAGAGCACTTACTGCCACGATTTCTGCAGTTCCCTGACAGTTCTAAAAAATGCTAGGGGATGTAATGCTAAGCTATTCCTGCTATCACACATTTCATGGTGTGATAAGTATTCCTATCTATCTATCTATCTATCTATGAAAATACTTGGTCTGCCTTTTTTTGGGGTAAGGACCATCAAGCTTTTTTTCCAGTGATATAGGGCAGGATACAAATATTTTAATAAATTGATTGATTGATTTAAATTAATTAATGTGATTTGCATAGAGTCCATGCTTAGTGGACTTGTAGAAGTGCAGTTTGTTTGAAGCTATGAAAATATCTCCATTATAAAGTTGACAACAGACTCTTCTATTCAACTGTCTTGCTGCACAAACAAAAGCCAGTTATCCCCCACTCCCCAATCTGCACCACTATCCCCCACCAAACTCCCTCAAAGCTGCTCTGGAGTTTACTAAGAATTTCTGGAGCCAGTTCTCAGGGGAAGAGACCACTGCATGGTCAATAATCTCTTCTATTCATAGTGGGGTCTTTGGATCCCAAGAATAGGGTTGGATCCAGATTCAGGAGGTTTCAATTTGGCTGGCAGAACCAGATTTCCCTGCTCCCTCCTCGCCATGGCAGCCCCTCCAGTCCCATGAAAATGCTACATACTCAGAAGGTGTTTCTGTCCAATTTCCAGAGATTTCTTCCCCTCTCCCCGCTTAACAGTCTACCCTGTTCAGCAAGGTCCCTTGACCCTCTATGTAGCATTTTGGGAGGGGCTGGAAGGACTACTATAAGGAGGAGGGGACGGCAACATTTGCTTTCCCCTGCTCAGGTGCATGCACCTAAACGTGGGCCCAACACAGTCAGAGGAACTATTAAACAGCAGAATCAAATATCATCAAAAACTGTGTACCCCACTTGTCATTTGGGTGATCATTTTTGTTATCTCACACTTAAGAAAGAATTAAAAATAAGAGATGTGGTACTACAGTAGGATGCACTCTTTTGAAAAACATTTGAGTCATGCACAATGTTCTAGCTTCCTTTTGATAATACTGTAGCAGTATAGTAAATCTGGTTTTAGATCTCTGGGGGGAACATAATTTTAAGCTGGAAAACTACCCAATTGCGAAAAGAAAGGGGGGTGACTTTTTGAAAGTTGTAACTTTTTAACAGTGAACAGAGGAATTATACTTATTTCTCCCAGCTAGGGTTGCACAATAGCTCTTATTTGAAAGGATGTACCTTGTTCCCTGTTTCAGCCCTTTACAATAGAAATGTTGTATATTAAACTTTCAAATTTTTATAGAATATCCATAACTCCAAATTCTCATATTCTAACTGATTTTCTTTGGACTTCAGGTAGTGATAAAAACACAATGTTGGGGGAGATCTGTGTGAATTAACTAAGATTTCAGTCTATTTTTTCTGTCCAATTATGCAGACATGCAAATTGTAGGAGTTAAAATTATGGCCATTGTGTAGTCATTCTCCCCAGCCAATGCCACTTTGGTGTTTGTTGACAATGTGGGAATATCATGGAAAAAGAACACAAGGATGAGCAATTAAATGATGATTATGAGAACATACGCCAGGAACGAGAAGCCCTTCTCGTCGCAATCTATGCTCAATAATCTATGCATTTTTAAAATAAACTCTTAATTCCTTTTGAATGCACTTTGTTTTTTAAAATCATTTTGTCACCGCAGAATGAAATAAATGCTTCCTGAGTTAATTATTTGCCCCTTAACACGGTCAACAAAATGATAATCAGGTTATTTTATTTTAATTGAATTCATTTTCTACTATGCAGTCTGATGACTTGACACATTCTGTACTATCCATGCAGTGGATGAATTTATTTGTTTTGTTACTTATCCCAAAGGCATTATGAGGCTGGTGGCATTACCTAAAACGTTTAAACTATATATTTTTAGTTTCTCTGCATCACATCTATTCCATCATTTAACTAATTACTGAGAGAGAGAGAGATGTAAGTAATCTATGTTTGTGTTTTGTTGTTCCTATTTCTTCATTACTATGAAGAACAGAATTGGAGTAGGGAACGAATGTGGAATCCACCAGTCTGAACTTTGACATATATTCAGACCTATTCTATAGAGGACTTGTCATCATGATTCCTTACCCTTAAACTTTGGGTTTCATTTTTTTGAGTTTGGTTTGTTTGTTTTCTTTAAATGTTAAGAAAGTGGAATAACATTTGATAGAACAAATGTTTCCAAATAAAATTTTCAGATTGTGACTGTTAATAATAGTGATATAGGTCACAAATACTTCCTACTTTAAAACCCTATTTGTTCCCCATTTGTTGATGTAAACCAGAAGCTGAGCAAGGTAGCTATTTTCATGAGATTAGAGGTGGCCAGGCTGACTGTCTCCTGGCTTTTTGCTTCCCCCACCCACCCCCTCCATAAAGGCATGGCCACCCCTATCCTCTGTTTAGATATTGCTTTGCTATTTGGAGTTTCACATTACTAGAGCAATTGATCTGAGTGACCTTTCTTAAGAACTTTAATATTTCAGTTGAAACTTAAACCAAATGTATACCCTCAAGAGGCAAATCATCTGAAAAACTGGTCATTATGACATACTGTACTGTACTTTCTCTCTGCAGCCTTCATAGGATAGTGCTGGAGTCAGATCCTGGAGTTATATATCTTGAAGTTGGGATCATGAGTTTGGGAGTGAGATGATAATTGTGCGTACACATGAACATTTGAGTTGTAACTTTTAAAATCCTCAGTGTAAAAATTATTATAACTACTTAGACATTTGTCCAATAAGAATCAGATACAAACGCAGCAGGGCGATGCACAATTTTGCAGAATAATTCCGGCTGATTTCAGTGGTATTTAGTTCCAAGTAAACATGCATGGGATGAGCCAGAAAGGCCTGCAATATTGTGTTTGAACAATATTGTTCAAACAATGATCCTTATGCCAAAAATATATTATTTTTCATAATTCAGATGGTTATGCTCACAATTAATTTGTAGTTTTTTGTTTCTTATACAGTATTCTTATTATGAAATAATTGTTCAAATTTGAAAAAAGATTATTCTAACTTTTTGACCCCTTATATTTAATTTTTACATGTTGATAGAATATATAATACTGATAGAATAGCTTTAAGGGGTCAATTTTTTAAGTTTGAGAGATGGCAAGCTTTATTTGCCTCTTTAATTTTCATTCCTTAGCATTTTTCACACCTCACATTCAGATTTATCTGTCTTGGCTATCTAGATTTTAAAAAGCACCAAAATTTGCTAATGCGCTAAACAGATCGGCACCACTGCATCGTTTTATCATTTGCATGAGATTAGAAGAAAATTGCTACATGGTTTTAAATTGCAATTTGTTAACAAAACCTGAATTGCAGCTAGTAAAATAAGTGGTTTAATAAGTGGTCCCTTTTTATTCAGAAATAGTTAAACTGTTTTATTTAAAAATAGATACTTTTTGACACCACAGACCCATTCCATAATTTCCATGAGACTAACCTTCTTTGCCAAACTGTAATTGAAAGATATTGAATATTTAAATTCCAAATTATACAGCAACGTAACTTCCTGAAACGATATGCTCTGGATGCATACAGACTTGGCTATGCAATAATTTTCAGAATTTGGATTTTGTGGCTGCAAATTTTTCCTACCACAGAACTAACACCAGATCCTCTTGTTATGATCTTGATGTCTGAATGAAGAGCCACTACGTCCTGTTTTTAAGTTCTTTGTTTGCTTTTCAATAATCAAGAGTTTTTTGGCCATAAACTTCTTGTCAGTGAATTTAGAAAGGCAGTTGTAATTGAGATTTGTCAGGTGAGGATCCACTCTGTATCCTGCCACCCAGTTTGGCCAAATGAGGGAACTGCAAAGAGGACACAAGCAAGGGATCCTCTTTTATATTCATGGGTAGACCAGAGCAACCTGGATGGCCCTTACGAATAATAATGCTTCTAAGTCAATCTTGCAGTCTGATCTTAGCTCCAAAGGGATGCTGCTCCTTGGTGGATATGGGTTGTGTTCATATTTTGTCTTGCTTTGCCCTCAACAGAGCTAAGGCTGACAGCTACGCCATTTTATTGTTCTGAATAACTTCAACATACATCCCAAATTTGACATTTTAGGATGAGCTCTGAGGGGCTCCATGATCATTATGAGTCTGGCTGGACACAAATTGAACTGGATGTTTTGCTCAGGCTGGACGGCAAGGGGTCTAGCAATAGAGATGGTGTCAGTCTGATCGTAGCTTTTTCAGTATCCAAAACCACTGGAAATGAAATATTTAATTGGGGGTGGGGACGCACAATAAAACACAGTGTGGTTTAAATGGTATATTCAGACACATTCAAAACCTTATTTGGATTTTTAAAATTGGAATATTTGTAAATATTTTAAGGCATAACGCCATACACTTTCTGCATACTAGCATAATGTTGAAACCTTTGTTGCCATCTAGTGGGTAATCGTGTTGTATTGATGGCCAGTTTATAAAAGCTCCCTTTCTCTAGGTTATCTGTGATGCCACTCCATTAGATAAATAAGAATGATGTAAATAAATAATATAATATATTTATTTATTATTATTTAATAGATTTATATACTGCTGACATATCAAAAATATCTTTCTGTGGTTCACAAGAAAATTAATCACACTAAAATACATTATGATATACATTAAAATACAATTAAAATGCATAATAATACCTAACACAAGGGCCCAAGCTGTTCGGGGCTTTATGTGTTAACAGCAAGACGTTGTATATTATTATTATTATTATTATTATTAGGCTTAGATATTGCCCTTAGGGGTGCTCCCTTCCTTCTTCTTGCTGTCTTCTTCTCCCAGCAGAAGGCGGCAGGCTTCCAGTGGGGAGTGCCTATTTTTCAAAAATATTTTTGTTGCATTTTCAACTGGTCTCTCCTCTCCTGCAGCCATTTTGAGTTCAGAGACAGCTTCCTCTGGATTTATTAGACCAGATAAGCTGGTAGCTCCTGTCTAGTTGGGGATGACTCGGAAAGTGAAGGGTTGCTTTGCACCTACCTGTTTCTACAGCTCTCAAACATATTGCTCTGCCATTGGTTTTCTGCTTGATTAGGGAGCAGCTGCCATTTTTTGTCACCTCAGTTGCAGATCTCCCCCCTCTTCCTGCCAGTAAACCTGATCTTGGGGATGAGATAGGAATATTGGCCCATGGAATCTACACCACTGGTCTTCTTTCGGTTTAGGCATAAGCGGCGTGCAGGAAATGTAATATTGTACAATATGGGAGATTTATATAACCTGCCTTGTGATGGATTTGACCTAAAAGGTATTATAGAAATATTTAAAATAAAAAAGTGAATTCACCAGATCTCCCTCGTAACATCGGATTGTGCTAAAACCCTAAACAGCTTGAGACCAGGTTATTCAAAGGACTGCCTGCATGCCTATAATCTGAAGATCAGACGTCAAGGTCCATCAGATTAGCAGAACACAAGAGACACAGCCTCTTCAGTGGTGGAGGACAGGAGAAAAAACCCTTCCATTTTTTGAAAAAAAAACTTTAATCCTGTTTATTTCAGTCTGCCTCTAATTAAAGCGGGTGGGTTAGATTTTAGACCATTACTGCTCTTGGTTTTAAATTGTTTTAAAAATTATAATGTAGATTGACTTGCTGGTATGAAGCATTAGATGTTGCTCTTTTGTTTTTTAATGTTTTACGTAATGTTTGTAACATCTGTAATGCTTTTATATTAACTGTACGCATTGGAAAAATTTTTGTGTTTTGAAAGGCGGCATAGAAATCCTTGAGTAGATTTCTTTTTAAAAAAATAATACCCAAACTAGCAGGCTAAGAGAATATCTGTCCCACTGTTTTGAAGTAACCTCTAGCATTATTGAAGATTTGGGATGTTTTGAAGATGTGTGATGCACTTTTACTAGCCACTGAAAAGACTTAAGGATGGAAATATATTTGACATTTTATATAGATTCATATGATTGCTTTCATACTGATGTTATTAACAAAGTACATACAAGTATGACCAGTTCTGATGGCTGTTCCTTTGTCTTTTTTTTAAAAAAAACCTTTGAGTAGTTTTTAATAGTATAATACATTTTGAGTAATTTCGTACTACATTCTGCTGTCCTAATTCTTAAAGTTTGGATTTATATATTTGAGTTGAGTATTTTCTTTTGGTGGTTTAAGCTAATTCTGTGTCAGACCAAGGTTCTTCAGCCTCAGCCATATGTTTATGCCATGCACATTTAAGCAAGAGCTGGCATTCCATCAAGTTACAACTTTTGCAAGGGTGTAGCTGTGGGGCTGGAAGTGGGGGGAAAGGGCTAAACCAGCCCCCTCCCTGAATTTTCAGCTATCTTTAAAAAAAGGTCTGTAGAACTTTTTCTTGTGGAAATACAATGAAATGTGTGTAAGCTGTATTCTACTTCATTGCTTACTAAGACATAAACTTGTTCCTACCTTCCAATGGTGTTGTCAGTTACTACAAAGACCCTTATTTTTTAACTGTATAAAATGTTATTTTATGAAGTTAATGCAATTTAATCATATTAGCCTATGGTCAGAGCTGTCGGACAGTGGAACCAACTGCCTTGGGAGGTGGTGGGCTCTCCATCGCTGGAAGTATTCAAGCAAAGACTGGACAGCCATCTGATAGGGATGCTTTAAACTGGATTCCATCACTGAGCAGGGGGGTTGGACTTGATGGCCTAAACGGCCCCTTCCTACTCTTATGTTCCTATATATATATTATATATATATATATAGTTTCTGTTTGTTCTGTGTTTCCCTCCGCCCCCAAATGTACCTTAGGCCCACCCTCACTACAATATATATGGCTTTTGAGAGCAGGGTTGTTGTTTTTACAAGAGAGGCGTGTTCAGAACCTACTACATTGTTCCAGGTTACCCGTTTTTAATGATAAATTGTGGCTTTTTCTCCTAGGTATATGTGACTTTACCCTTATGTAAAGATACTGCACCTCCCCGTTAGAAAAGTGTGAGGCATAAATTCAAAAATTCTCCAAAAAGCTCTCAAAACGTCTGCAACTGGTCCTCCTTGTTTCTAGTTGGATGGCTGATTGACCTCAGTGGTTGGGTCCAAGGTGACAAGAAAATCTAACCCTAATATTAATATTTCTTTAGCTACTGCCTGTGTGCTTGCTTCTGGCCTAGACTTTGCTTGACTCTTGCTGTATTATCTCCTCAGGGGTTTGGGTTAAAATAATTGTTTGGCTCAGGACAGTCCTCCTTAAAGACACCCATGTGTGAGGCTTACCTGTTTCAAATGACAGATTATTTAGTGAACCTCGTAAGGCTGATGTGGTAAGAAAAAAATAAAGTTGCCTCTCTTCTGCATCCCCAAGTCTTTCTTTTGTCCTTGAGCAGTCTGTTCAACAGTGCTTTCACGGAATAGTCCCTAGAAGGGGAAAAAACTGTTCAAGGAGATAGTACATCACTTCAGGGATTCTGGGTGTCTTATTTGTTCACTGAAAAAGTGATGCCTCTTTCTCGGCAGATATGGGGATAGAAGAGGATTGGTTGCAGACATGTTCTATTAGAAGAGGTCTAAAGGACTCTGGTGTGCCTTAAAATAGAAATAGAGCATGTTTGCCTAATTTTAATTACCTCACACTGGCTTTTAAGTGTCTGGTTTCCCAAATGGTTGGATCTGACTGTTGCAGTTCAGTTCTTCTCAAAATACTGCTCAAAAGCATTCATGGCTTTCTGAGGTAAGAGAACGTCAAACCACTTCGAATGTCCATCCTCAGTCTAAGGATGGAATTCGACACCAACTCAGCACCCTATTCTTTTTGGGTGTCACTTCATAAGCTTCTGAATGAGTTGTGCACAGAGCCTTATAAACAATCCAGCAACAGAATTTATGATGATATGTTCAAACCTTTTGTGTCTTGATAGCAGCTACAGTGTCCATGCTACCAAGGACAAGTTCCAACATGTTTTGGAATTTTGCAGGAGAGATTCAATAAAGGTTTCTGAGCACTCAAAAATGCAAGATGTAGCCATAGCAAGTGTGTTCTGTTGAAAACAGCCACAGGGAATTTCCATATATACTCTTCTTTTTAAGTTGTATGGATAACACACTAATTTTACCCTCACAGGTTCATCTCTTGGAATTTGAATTTAGTTTTGAAGGCACTAAGCTTTCCTTTTAGCATTTATGTATTTTCCTATTTTCTATACCTGAAAATTGTCTTCCTCATTGTTAATACTACTCCCAAGACGGTTTCCTACTTGAGTACACTGTCATATCATCCTTGTGGAAAATACATAAATTGGCTGGACCTGTATTCTCATGTCCTGATTTGGGCTTTAATGAGTAATGAAGCTTATTTCTTTATTTTTATTTAATTCTATTTATATCCTGCCCTTCACAAGAATCTCAGGGCAGGTAACAATATTAAAGCAATAAAATACAGTACCTCTAATAAAATCAATAACAATCAGCAGAGAGAAACAAGCACAGAACAGGCGATCCAGGCAAATTCACTGTTCACTTGTAAATGGTCAGGTGATTTGTTAACGTTATATATTCTGATCCTGTTAAGTATAAAATAAACCCAACTTTTCTTTTTTAGAAAAGTCCACAATTGTACTATTTTTAGACAGGATCCATGTTGGTAGGGCTTGAACACACACACACACACACGAACATCCAAGGTTAACAAAGGTTTACAAAGTCCAAGATTAATTCTTTGTTTCACTATGAGGAATTGATATAGTCTTCATTTTGTCTTTGCATCTGCAGGAAAAGGTCTGACATATACATGATCTTTAGAGAGCACATTACACACACCCTCCAACAGGTCTGTGCTTTTTAGGGTCCATTCAGTACAGTTTAATTATTTGTGGAAGAGAAAACAGTCTTCCGCAGTTTCTGTTTCTAAACTGATCAGGTGTGTGCAGTACTGAAAGAATATGGAAGTATGGAAGCTCCTCCAATGCACATCATAGCCCATTTATCCTAGGGGGCCGTGACATCTTGGCTGCTACATTCTAGGTGTGCTGGCCCGAAATATCGAGGAGGCGCTTTCTGGTTCAATTACACTGTTATTGATAGAAAGGGGAGTGTCTTTGCCAAGACAGCTCCGAAATGCTTCACAAAACACTGGCTTTTTATACAATTTTAACTTTGTGAAGACAACTCAGCACATGCCTAGCATAACCTGCTTTTCTAGATCTCCAGCGGTCTGAAACCTTGTAAAATTTCCTGTGGTCAGCCTAGAGGCTAGTTCTTGCAACATAATTCCTGAAATATCTCAGCAACAGCTACACGTCAACTTTTACGAACAGCAGTTACACACAGAGATGAGGAAAATTAGGTACTGATCACAAAAAAAATCCACGTGGACAATTCAGTTTTATTCTTGATCATGGCTATATTTTGATTCATTTAATTTCTGCCTTCACATAGGGCAGTTTGGGAGCCTTGCATTTGTAAGCCTTTGGTTCCATGCAGCTGCAGGCAGTTTGGATGAATTCTTCATTTCTGATGCAATGGGAATTGTTCTTCAAGGGGAAATGTTGTCTAAGGTTACCTTTTCTTTTTCTAAATAGAGTTTGGTGGTCTGGCAGTGGTTGGTGGGAGTTGGTATCCCTCGCTGAAATTAATGCAACAGTACAACCCAAGTGATCTTTGTAAATAGCCCTAATGTTACTTTTAGGCACATAGAAATGATATTCTTTGTCTATTTATGTTTAAATTTAATATTTATCATCATACTTTTTTGTTTAGGTCAATAACATTGGGAAACTGAAAGATTTTCTTCTGCAGCACAGGAAAGATTATATTAATGCCTATAGGTAAGTGTTGCAATAGGAATATCAGGAATGGGACAGGTTGGTGATAGAGGACTAGGAAATGGCACGCACAGATTGATGCCATATCCCTTTCTTTAAAGCTCTTATACCAAATTCTTAGTCCAATTATTGAACATAGTGGGTATATATGTTTATGGTGTAAGATATTAAATTGGTTTTTCCTAGAACAGGAAACAGAAAGGCTATGCTAACAAAGAAAGTGGAGTTTGTCTTTTTATTGGAAAGAGTTTTGAATTCTGTTTGTTGTGGTGGATTGAAATAGCTGCTGACACATAGACTTGTTCCAGTTTCTACCCTCGATCAATGTGCTGGGAAGCTGCTGCCACCAGCTCCACTTATAGATTTAGGAAACTGTAAGACCAGAGCCGCCTTTGGGAATATCGTATTTCACCGAATGTAAGACGCCATCGATTGTAAGACGCACCTGAATTTCAGGGCCACCAACAGGGAAAAAGCTTTGCGTCGATTCTAAGACGCACCTGAATTTCAGCACCCCTTCCCCCTCACCTCCATCGCCGTCGCCCGTCATCGTTGCCGCCGCTGCCAGTGCTCGCCTCGGCCTGGCCAGGCAGCGTTCTCAGTAATAAGGTGCCGGCGGCAGCGAGGATGGGCGACGGTGATGGAGGGGAGGGGGGTTAAGGCCTTGTAAGTCCCCCCTCCCCCCTCGCAAGTCTCCCCTCCCCCCTCCCCCTTACCTTGATTGCTGCTGCCTCGGCCTGGGGAGGCTTCAGTACTGGGAAGGAGGCCAAGATCTCGCGAGATTTCCTGAGATCACGGCCTCCTTCTCAGTACTGAAGCCTTTCCAGGCCGAGGCAGCAGCAATCGAGGTAAATGGGGAGGGGGGACTTCTGACCGGCCTTGTGGGGTCCCTCGGGACCCGCTAGGATGAGTCGCGGGTGGGGGGCATGCAGAGCCCTAGGGCCTTCTGCAAAACATGGGAGAAATCTCGCGATTGCAAGGCGCCATCGATTCTAAGACACACCCCATTTTTACAGATGTAAACATGGGAGAAAAAGTGTGTCTTAGAATAGATGAAATACGGTAAGTTAATTAAGCACTGAGCAAGAGATTAGGGAACAACCAGTTACACCTCTACTGCTGATCAAGTTCTTAGCCCACCCGTTTTCCTTCTCCTCCAGTAGCCTGTAGAGGAGTTGCCAGACTCATGAGGAAAAGTTCTTTGAACTTGAAAATTATTTTAGACAAAACCCAGTGACCAGTATAAAGAAAGGCTTATTAGAATCAGGGTAGGAAAACAGAAGGGGAATAGAAAGTCAGACACCTAGCATAAACATCAAATCAAAAGAGAACTTGCATTTAGGCAGGTCCTAAATTCTGTCCCTCAAAAGCAGAGGAGCAGCTGCTTGAAGTCTGAAGGGAAAAGCTGACAGATTCCATGGGAAAATATTCCCTTTGTGCTTGCAGAATCCCTCTTAACTCATTTTAGGAATATGTTGGATTGGTTCAAACTCACCACTAGGTGGCAGACTACATCTGCTAGAAATTAATGGTGTTTCTTTTGTGAGTAGAGTGAGTTGTGTAGGACACTAGTTACAGCTGATGTAAGAAAATGAAAGACACAGATGTGAAATCTGTTTCTTCAGTGCTTATGTTGAAATCAGGAATGAGAGGTAGACAATAGGACCTGAAGAATTTTTAGAAAATTTTAGCAAATTAACTAATTGGAATTCTATTTCTGATAATCCTGCTTTATTTATTTTTTAAAAAAGAAGACTGTTTCAAGTCCTCATTGTCACAGATAGGTTTGAAAATACAATGGCAAAAATGGTTAAGGAACAGAAATGCAAGCATTGATTTAGGCTAGGGAGGCTTGCGTTGAAATCCCTGGGTGAAGTTCACTGGGTGGTCTTAGGCATGCCACAGTCTTTCTGCCCAAAATGCTTTGCTGCGTTGTGTAAAGAAAAAAGGAGGTAGCTGATTTCAGATGCCTTGTGCTATTTGGAGTGAGGCCCGGTTACAAATGTGAAGGATTTGTTCTCTAACCCAACCCCCCCCCCCCAACCCCCCAACATACAGTCTCTTAAAGCCCTCTTTGTATCCTCCTACAAAGCTTCTCCTAAACTTCACTTCTGTTCTGCATAATGCCTGTCAGGTCTCTCTTACCCAATGTCAGCCTTCCCCAATCTGATGTCACCAGATGTTTTGGGCTTCAACTCTCTTCAGCCCCAGCCAGCATGGCCAACAGTCAGGAATGCTGGGATTTGTAGTCCAAATGATATGGAGGGCACCAGGTTGGGGGAAGTTGTCATACATCATTTCTACACCTTTGTCAAACCCTGTCTTCAAATTTGGCCATTGATCTGTGCTTATAGCCTAGATCAGCCTTTCTCAACCTAGGCTCCCGCAGATGTTATTTCCATCATCCCCAACTAGCAGGGCCAATGTTCAGAGATAATGGGAATTGTAGTTCAAAGACATCTGGTGAAAGTATCCTAGGGAAAAGCTGAGCTTGTAGCCTTTTAGGTCAATAAGGTGGTCATTGCACCCAATGTAAAAAATTCCTGCCCTATTCTCCCATATGGTAAATGACAAGTAACACATTTAGTAATTCTAAAGAGCAAGTATAATTAAATATTTTGGATAGTTATTTTGCACTTTTACTTGGGTTGGTGTGGTAAATTTATGTGCTAGACAAAATGGAAGCATTTGGAAATAAATAAAAGGCCTCATGAATGACAGAGTCTGGAAAACCATTCTTGGTTTTGAGTGGGAAATGATGTTTGGAGTGATGCTGAGGTAGGTAAAAAAATTCCTTACTGAAAAAGAAGTAACTAAACCTTTTAAAATGGAGATTTACTAAATAAAGCTTTTCTTTAAACAAATAAAATTTAATAATATGTTGACTATTTTTCCCAGCCATGTCATGTCTGAATATGTGCGAATGACAGACACTGAGCGAGATCAGATTGACCAAGATGCCCAGATATTTATGAGAACATGTGCTGAGGCAATTCAGCAACTAAGAACAGAAGGTAAATGGATTGAAATAATATGCAAGTTGAGCCATATGTTTAAAGAGTTATCTGAGAAGTATAATGTTTTGTATCTTTTCATTTTAGTCCACAAGGACATCCATTCCCCACAAGTGAAGCAGCATAGAGAAGCTGTCTTGGATTTCATTGGAGACTATTTAAAAAGTATGGCCTTTTCTTGAATGTTGGTATTTCTGTTTATACTGTATTGCCAGAATTATTTTCTGTTTCCAACTTCAGATTAAAAATACACTGTTATAGCCACCTTCATGATAGCATTTTCAGTAGTTCTTCTTTGTTCCATTGCTGGGTCAACTAGAGATCAGAATTGGAGGACCTTACTGTAAGAATAAGGCACCTTGAGCATCAATGGACACAAGTCTGCTGGCACTTAAAGTGGAAAAGTTGTAGAGCAGCTTTTAAACTGACTTTAGAAGGAAAGCAAGCAGGAGCTGAGGATCATCCAGTTTTGGACAACTCATCAGCATGTTCTGTACCCTCAACAAGCTCTCTGAAAATAATGAGACCATGAAAAACTTTACAATATTGTGGAAACATTGCACTTGGTAGACATTGGTAGAGGGGGAAAACCCTGTACATTAACATTCATACTTAATAGTATTTCTGTTTTACTCCAGTATTAATTTTTTAAAATATATCAAAATTCTTGATAATATTTATCCTGCCTTCTCTATATTAGTTAAGGTTTGAAGTTGGCATGCAGCTAATAATAATACACAGACTTTTGTTTCTCCATAGCTTTCTTTGCCAGTATTAGGCTACTAAGCACTTTGCTGCTATTATTAACTGGAGTATTAATTTGATTTCCGGCATTGTATGAAACTCTTAGGATCGACAGTGAAATCAAGGTTGTGGAACTTCTTCTAGTCCACTGACCTAATCCTGCCCATGGAGGTTGCACATTCAGTCTGTGAGGAGACAGGGTTTGGTGTAATTTCCCCTGGAAGAGTCTCTGCTGACTCTTTTGTCTGAGGCAAGAGATTTCTAGCTCATACTTCTAATACTATATGTTTTCCTAAATGTACTGGTAACTAGTTAAGAATTAGAAAGCAAGAATAAATGTTGATTTTCATAATGAAAAGAAGTAAATAATTAGGTCTTGCAAGTATTTGTATTGGCACCAGCACTGTTTTAATATATTTATATATGATTTAGAGTCAAGAGTGAACAGTGCAGTAGCCAAGTTTGCAAATAATTTCAACTTACTTAGGATTTTGAAACATTAAGCACAGCGAGATGAGCCCTGGGTAACTACCCAACAGAACAACAGATACTTCAACATAACTGTAAAATGTGCAGAGGGACAAAAAAAACCACTTTCCTGCTGAATAACACTTAAATGAATAGGGAAAGCAATTTCAAATTATCATCTCATCATGCTCAGAAGTGAAAAAAGTATTTTTATAGCTGGGAGTATACCTTTGGTTATCACTGACAAATGGCCATCATGTCCACCTTATGAGCTTTCACGGTATGCCTGGGTGATGGAGTCAGAATGCTGGATTAAATCCAACCAGCAGTACTATCTTTATGATCATGTATTCCATTTTTTCCCCTCTTGTTTCCATGGCTTTATATATATTTAACAGGAGTGTGTAAGCTGTATTCAGAGCAAAGAGCAATTCGGGTCAAGCGAGTAGTTGATAAGAAAAGATTGTAAGTAATATTCCTTTTAAATCAAAGAATTGGATCTTGTTGTGTTTGAAATTCTAATAGAATCTGCATGCAAGCTAATTGTCTTATTAGTTAGCAGAGCCTGTCTTTAGGTGTTGCTACTTTATTGGCCTGTTTGCACATCATGGTAAGGCACGATGGTGTGCTGTGGTGTGCACTGTTCACCATTTTTAATATGTGAGCCACAGCAGGTGTGCAATGTGACTTGTCATATCATGCGAACCGGGGGAGGGGGGGTTATGTGGGGTTAAACAAACTTTGCATAACCCTAAAACAGAATATAGATTATGCAGCTCTGGCTGCATAAAAGCCACTTGGACAACATAGATAACCACACCTCCTCAGTCTTATCAGTTGCCTTGTGATGTAACATCTCTAGTGGGCAATTAGCGTGGGTTAATTTACTCCAGTTTTCCTCTGAGGAAGAAGAAGGATGAGGTAGAGCCAGATAGCTCTGTACAACCTACTAGGATTATGGGTAAAAGTGAGGTATAGCTACAGGTGATGACCAGTGTGTTTGCACTTGACTGACTTTTTTGTTCTTTTAGATCCAGGCTTGAGCCTGAGCAGAGCAATAAGTCCAAAGTAATATCTTCTCTTGAAAGAGCTGGTCAGACATCTTCTGAAGAATCTGAGGAAAAACTCATTTATGAAGGCAACAGAGGTGATATTTCACTCTTGTACCATTCTCCACTTTTTAAGTTTTTGGGTATATGTGAGGAGCATATGTGTTCCAAATTGATGACTTCCTATTTATTTATTTATTTATTTAGGAAACATAATTTTCAGTTGTTTCATCACTACTACAAAGTATTGTATAAAAGTGGAACTTTGACATATGCAAAGATTAAAATGGTTCATCCTCAAGGATCCAAAAGATCTTCAGGATGCTCACATGGAGTTTTCAGCCCGTGCGGCAAGCCTTCCTATCAATGCCATGGTTGGTTTTTAGAATAAATAATTGACACACAGTTACTCCTAGTAGATGCCCTCTCCCACTCCATAGACTCAAAGTAGATCATTGTTGTTCTGAAGAGCTGCTGGAGATGAAGTAGTTTGGATAGTGGCCTTAAGAGCAGGTGCCAGAAAATTCAGAATAAATCTGATCATACACAGCCCACTTGAGACCTACAACTCTCATCATCCCTGACCATTGCCCATACTGGCTGAGTATGATAAGAGTTGTAGGCGAATTGCTACAATTGCTGAACCTGTGCAACTATCAGTAGCCTGGTGTAACTTACTTGTAAGGAATTTTGCAGATATAATTGTTCACATCTGCTCCAACTTGAACATTATGATGATTGCAAGTTCTGTATTGGAATTCCCTTTGGACTCTACTAGTTGCAGTTGCTTGGATTAATTTCAATTGATTTCACTTAGGGATGCCAACAAGGTGCTTATGCCCCCTTGATCTTTGTCCACCAAAGCTAGTAATAAATGGTTGGAGGAGGCTTGATGCTTTGGTCAATTTAGTGGACCAAAATGTGTCGTTGTCAGAGGAGCATGATCAGTACCTTCTAAAGAGGGCATCTAAGGCTGATTCAGTAGCTGCAGGCCGAATTAACCCAACTGACATATACCTTGGTTACATCTAAGTTAGAGTACTGTAATGTGCTTTAGATGTGGTGTCCCTAGAAGACTGTTCAGAAACAGAATTTGGCAGGTAGGTGTGGGAGCTTGGTGCTAGGGCCATATTATACCTAATGTATCAGTGACATTGGATACCTGTTTCTGAGCCCAATTCAAAGTACTAGTTTTGGTCTTTAAAACCCTAAATGGTTTGGGACTGCATTATTTGAAGGACCACTTATACCTGCCCAAGCATTCAAATCAGCATTGGAGGCCTTTACTCTTCGGCCCACCAGCAGCAGGTGTTAGGCTGGCGGGTACTAGAAACAGGACCTTCTCAGTGGTGGCTCCACACTTTTGACACTAGCTCCCCAAGAGATACATATGGCCTCAAACCCCTGATGTTTTTTTAAAAAAAATGCTGAAAAGGCATGTTTATTCTTGTCTCCATTTTTATTTAATTTTTTTTAGCTGGGATGTGTGTGTGCTTAATACAGAAGGCACTTAAACTGTTAGCAGCCATACCACTTGCCAAACCTGTAAAAATAAGGGAGAATGCCCTGCCTCAAACTCAAGAGAAATGGAGCATAATAGAAATGTGGCTGGGTCAGACTATTTGACCTCTGAGGCTCTTTGGTTCTATACATTTTTCTTATTTTTCTCAGTAATTCCAGAAGGGCCAGAACTGAATCCAAAAGCAATAGGAATAAAAACATTGATTCCACCACCACCCCGGATTGGGATGGGAGAGGTTGAAACACCACATGGAAATGTACACCTCATTGTGATTGAGGAGAACCAGTTGTCCCGAAATTTGATCATTTCTCAAATACGAATATTTGAGACATTTCATTTTCTCCTGATGAGTATGAACTGCTCTAGTCTGCCCAGTAACTGTGAGACCTTTACTTTGACCAGTAATTCATGGGCATTTAATTTTGTTTGCTACTTCACTTTTATGAAGGGAAGGGCTGGGCCAAAACAAGAGAGTGGAAAAGGTGCAACATTGGAAAGAGGGAAGCATAAGATGGTCTAGTGCACTGGTCTCTGTATTCCCATACTTAGCCTAACAAGCTGGCATGGCCACTGGTCACAAGAAATACCCTCTTACAAGAATATTTTAAAGATATCTCCTCTATAGCTAAAAAAGCAAATGTGCGAAATGTATGAAGTATGACAGAAAGACACAAGGCCTGGTTGTAAGAATGAAACAGTGTAAAATATATGCATTCTTTTGTTGCAAATCAACATAGTGTAATGGTCAGATTTGCACCATTGTTTAAGAAATATATGAAGTATAAACGGGAAACTTGACTTAAAACTGTTTTTTGTTCTGGCTTATTGAAATCATGATTTAAATCACCTTGATTCACATCATTCCACCCTGCTGAGATCTGACCTGCTTATAGTCTACTAACCTCCTTTCTGGATTCCTCTCTCTTAGCTTATTCCTTTTTCTTTCCTACTTTATTAACCCCTCCCCTGCCCAAACTTTCTCCTCAAACAGAGAGGGCAAACTGGAGTGATTAGCTTTGGGGGGGGGGGGGGGGGCAAAGCCTACTTCCCCCTAAGAATTCAAGGTTACTAAATGCAGAGGGCACATTCAGCAGTGTGCCTGAGCACCATCACTTTACTTTACTTTCTGCCATCTAAGTGATGATAATCATTAATTCCTGTAAGAATATGCCAAAGTAGTGCACATGAACATAAGAGGAACCAATCTGGATCAGACCAAAGGTCCATCCATCTAGTCCCACATTCTGTTCACACAATGGCCAACTAGCTGCCAACATGAAACCCACAAACAGGACGTGAGTGCAATAGCACTCTTCTGCCCATGTTCCCCAGCAATTGGTGTACATAGCCATACTGCACCTGATACTGGAAGTAGCACATAGGCATTAAGACTAGTAGCCCAACGAGGAATGATCTCCCTAACGAGGTCCACCTGGCACCAACATTGCTATCCTTTCAGCGCCAAGTCAAGACTTTTCTCTTTTCCCAGGTATTTAGCAACATGTGATGAGCTTCACTGATCCCGGATCTGTTTTTAGGTTTGGCTGACAGCTTAAAAGTATTTTTATAGTTGTTTTTAGATGTATGTTATTGTGTATGCTCTATATTCTTATGGTTTTAAATTTTGTACTTCATTTTTAATTGTTTTAATCATATGTAAACTGCCTAGAGAGCTTCAGCTATGGGACAGTATAGAAGAAATAATAATAATAATAATAATAATAATAATAATAATAATAATAATAGCAATAGCCATTGATAGCCTTCTCCTCCAGGAATTTGTCTAACTCCTTTTTAAAGCCATCCAAAGCAGTGGCCATCTTTTGATATCGAATCCCGTAATTTAACAAAGCGCTGTGTGAAGAAGTACTTCCTTTTATCTGACCTGAATGTCCCACGCTCAGCTTCATGACACCATTGGGTTTAGTATTTTGAGAGAGGGAGAAAAATGTTTCCCTATTCACTTTTTCCACACCATGCATAATTTTGTACACTTCTCTCATGTTTCCCCTTTATTGCCTTTTTTTCCAAGCTAAATGATCCCAGCTAATTTAACCTTTCCTCGTAGGGGAGTTGCTCTAGCCCCTTGATTATTTTAGTTGCCCTTTCCTGCAACATGGAGACAGGGTGACATGGGCTTGTCCTCCACTGAACATTCTCATGGGGTAGAGCAGGGAGAGAGCACTCTATACACAATGATGCCTTGCCTCTCCTTTGGAGCTTCTGCAACATGTGGACCCACTCTTGGAAGTAGATTTCTTACAAAAAAAACAATGTTAGTCCTCCAAATAATTGAAAACAGAATTACTTCATTTCTTCGGAACAGAACTTAGGTGATAGTCTGGTTTCTACAAAAAACAGTACATCCATTATACTGTGAACTTCATTTCCTCTGTCTTCCATATAGGAGAAAGCCTGCCTTAGCAACAGAAGCTGTGTTGGAACTAAGGGCAACTACTTGTATGATCTCTCACTCCCTCTTTCTCATTTTATATTTGTCCTGGTTGTATTTGCCTAGCAATGAGATCAGTGGATGTACATGTCACATGTCATTAGTATTGGCAGTACTTAAAAGTAATTGGTTCCTATGGGATAATAAAGGGGACACTTACTGTTTATTATTAGTTCTATAAGCTGACTAGTCTCCTATTTTGTAACTATTGTGAGTATACTGCTGTCAGTGGAATCTTCCAAAATTGAAACCAGATTGGCTCTTTCTACAAAGTGTGGTTATAATTAAAGTAATCATGAATATATCCCATAGTTAAACAAAGCCTGACTTTATTGTAATTCACTTTTAGGGCTTGTCTACAGCATAACTCACCATAGCTCATCTTGCACAGTACTGACTTGCAGAACTTTCATAGCAGAGAAACTATCTGCTTCTGATGATAAAAAGATATTCTATTCATCTCAATGGTCTATCCATCCTATGTTAGCAAAGGTTAATTCTCACCTTGCATCCAGCATCAGCTTCTTTCCCAATAGTGAGTACAGAAGTCAATTCCTAAGAATCTCTGCTTCTGGTTTGTTCTTAAAGGTTTCAGGCCTTTATGGCTGTTAAGCCATTCCTGAGACTGTGGAATGCCTCTGAAATGTCAAAAGGCAGCAGGATGATCGGACACAAGGTTTGAACAGCCCTATATAGTTGGTTGCCCTTTCGCATCGCTGATTACACAGAATACATTGTGCAAAAGAGGGCAGACTACGACAAGGTTCTTAATTTGTGTGCTTTAGACTGGTTCCAGAATTCAGCTATTCATAGTTCAGAATTTGGATTATCTTGTCATAAACTTTTGGGTTCTTTTTTTTAATGCAGTGTAAACAGAACCAACATCACAAGGTAAAATGTATTGGGGTGAAAACCCACATAATAAAAGGAGAGCTGCCTTCACAACTGAAATGGCAAAGGCTCTTGCTGGCAAATTGAATGCTGGCTCGGCCATCTGTTTTTCCCTTCCGTTCCAGTCACCCCAACCACCCAAGGACCACGTATACATTTATGTAGTCCCTCTTCACCTTATTAATACTTTTTAAAAGAAAACTTTTTTAAAAAAAAAGTTCAAAACTGATTCAAGAATTGGACACAGCAAGTTTTTGCTTTTTCAGGTCAGCCCCATGTAGTGATGTAAGGATTTTGCTAAATGCATTGAGTATGTTGTGTTTGGTGGATTTTCAGGCATCTTTCATTCCACTGTCTGCTTAATGATGGAGTCTGATTCCCCCCCCCCCCCCCCCCCGGATATACGAGAATTTAGTTCCATTTGCGAATGCACATTTGTGCTAATGCACACTTGGGAAATTCCTCCAAGGTGGAAAAAGAAAGAAAGAAAGAAAGAAAGAAAGAAAGAAAAGGATCCATCGTACATCTACAGAATCTGTGTGTCTCAGAAAAAAGTGGTGCAGAATCTGCATGTCAAATTCCTAGAAATCCAAGCTCATTTGAATCCCCTGTGGATTTCTCTGCCATCACTGACCCCATGTTATAGAGATGGCTTCTGTAAATTTGTAGAACACTTCCGTTCCCCCAGCCCCCCCCCCCCCCCCCGAAATTAATCCTGGAAAGAAGGAATCTAGCTTGTAGTGGAGGGCCTTTTCTACAGGTCCTAAAGCACTAAAATGTTTCATCTGACTTCAGCCTTTGTTTGGATAAGGAAGTGACCAGTAATATCAGCCATTGTGCCCTAGTGACACATGGGAGCATCTTTATAATACCTCATCCAGAATTGTTTTTAAACAGAAACACTCTGAACAGCAGCCTCCCAAGAGAAGCCAGCATCTGACTTATACAGCAATATCGCCAGTCTAATTGAAAACACTCTCACTGACAAGGATATAAGCAAGTGCCCATGAAACAATAGACCCTGTTACCCAGGTATCTTGAAAAAAATAACTGTCAGAATTAATGGCAGGATTAAACTATAGAATAAAATGAAGCAATAATCTATTCAGTTTTCTGTCTCTGGGAAAAGCCAAAGGTTAACATGCCTTTCAGGAAATCATAGATCACCTAAGTAGCATCTTGAGATTTAAGCAATATATCGCAGCAGATAGTACAGTAGAATGAATTTGAGCCTTAACTGGTGTTACTTTTTGACACTGGTTTCAGAAGCTTTAAAGCTGAGTTTATCCTACAAACACATATGCATTTCCTTAAGCTACAAAGGAATATATGTGTTCCTACCTCCAAATAGGAGCTAATGTGCAGACTAGTGAGTGGACTCAAGCTTGCCATTGGATTGAGTCCTTTTGTCAGGAAGCTGGTTGCAGAATAGGGAGGGGAATAGAGTGGAGGGGGTGTTTATACTGTATGTTTATACAGTTTTAAACAAACCTGTTATACTGTTCTCTGTAGTCCTGAGAGCCACACATGCTGTGTTTGCACAAACTTCCAGATTATGTGAATAATGTACTCTATTGAAGTTCCTCAACAGAACCCTAAATTGACATTCTTATTAGTTGCTTATTTGCAGCACAGAAGGGGCATCTTTTGGCCTAAGTGACTCATACTTCCTTTCACCATGTTTACTCATCTAATTGAAAGCCTGTAGATGCAGGGATCTACCCCAAGGGAATATTTCCAGGTTTCCTTCAAGAGGAGGAAGTGTGGCAAGAGGTATTAAAAGGTAGTCCTTTGATTTTAGGCAAATGGAGCTCTGGACAAGTTCTTGCTTAACTAGGAATGGTATTAAAAGGTTCTGGCAAGTTTGAGCTTGCTGTGGAGGGTAGTTTATTTTTTTCTTTACCTTTACAGATAAGAATGTGATAGATGAACATGCTAATTTTGGACTTTGGGGTGATGGCAAAGGAGAAGATGAGCTTTCGCCTGAAGAAATCCAAATGGTAAATTTTATTTTCTACCTGTTACTTGACGTTTTATCTAACTAACCATATCTGCAGCTATTGAATGTAGAATAAGCACACAATGTACGAACCGGATCCTGTGCTTTTAAGCGAAGTGACTCAGTAACAAACATATCTTGTCCATGGCTTTTCCATTTGCTTTCGAAATTCTTACTGTCAATAACTGCTTAACATTCTCAATCATAATTGAAAAAGTAGATTGTTGTGGAGCCATGATATTAGTGGGAAAGTATTTTCCAGCAATTGCACTACTCTTCAAGATGTTTTATTATTTATTTATTTATTTTATTCCATTTATATACCGTCCCATAGCCGAAGCTCTCTGGGTGGCTTACAAAAATTAAAAACATTGAACAATTAAAACACCAATATAAAAAATTTAAAAACATAAAGCATAAAAACAAGTTAAAATTATAATATCACTCTTGTGAATTGTTATTTCAATTCTCAAACAGAAAAGGCTTTTTTAACATTGAGGAATATAAAGAAACTTATAGAAGTAGAATGTTGTGATTCTAATTCTGCCTTTTGTGAGCTACATTATTCTTAGGCCCAGTCCGTTTCTTAATATATTATGCATGGGGGGGGGGGGGGGGGTAATGAACATTGATAGAATGAATAAAATAATTATTTGTGTATCAAACAGGATAGTATTAAAGTTGTCTTTCACAATGGTGTGAGGGGGGATGTGGAGGTTGTGTCTTACACACCTGAGGCCCCTTTTGAATACAGTGCAACATGAGGATATTTATAATGGGTCCACTTACAGAAAGATCAGTTAAGGAGAGAAACGTCTTGGGGCCTTTTCATGTCCTACCAAAATAAACCCTACATATTTTTGGAGGTTTTAAAAAATATGTGTGAAGGTCATCTTTTAGAAGACCTCTATTCATATCTTTAATATAACTAGGAGGATCAAGAATTTGGCAGGTGTTTTTCCTGCCATCACACTGTTTCCCCAACCCAGCAGAAATTCTAGTACTTCTTGTAGCTTTTTCAGTTGCGTAATCTTGCTGAGCTGTCCATGTTCCAGAACATTGGAATACTATTCCCAGATATTTCAATACTTTAACTTGCTCAATAAGGTGCCCATTCAGGTGCCATTTATGTGGTTTATAGCGCCTGGAAAAGACCATTACCTTCGTTTTATCGTAATTAATTATGAGATATTCTTTTTGGCAGTACAGAGAAAATGCCCTTAACCTCCTTAGTCCCACTTTGGTCTGCGATAGGATTACTGCGTCATCTGCATACAGTAAGATAGAGATCTCCTTTGTGGCTATTTTTGGGGCATGAAAGTTTGGAGATGATAAGGATTCAACAATATCATTAATATAAAAATTGAACAAGACAGGAGCCAGAATACAGCCTTGCTTGACCCCTTTAGAGGATGAAACTGGGTCTGTCAGACCACCATTCATTGTGCATCGTATTTTCAGCCATGTATTGTTGTACAGGCTTTTGATCAGAGAAGTATTATTTTATCTATAGATGTAGATGCCAGTTTTTCCCATAGTCTTGAGTGGGAGATTGAATCATATGCTGCTTTTAAATTAATAAAAGCAGCATATAAAGCAGCATATAAAGCTCCTTTGTTTTTTTTGTTTAGTTTTTTTGTTTTGTCTAAATCCAGCTTGTGCATCTGACAGGATATTCTCCTCACCCAACCAGTTAATTAACTTATTATATAGGTGTTTTGCATACAATTTACTAATTACACACAGTAAACTAGTTGGGTGGTAATTTGCTGGATCAGTTTTTGGGCCTTCCTTGTATAAGGGGGCAGTTATTGCAGTATCCCAAGCTTTGGGTATTATCCCTGTTGAATCAATATGAGTGAATTCAACAGCCATTGGGGGGGCACCAATTGATATTTGATTTTAGTAATTCTGGGGGTATAAAATCTATTCTGGGTGCTTTGTTTTTCTTTAATTGGGAAATGAGATCCTTGGCCTCTTTTGTTGATACCCGGGGGGGGGGGGGGGCATTGGGGTAGATTGCTTGGGACTTCCAAAGACTGATGGGCCTTCTTCACATTGCTCATATCGCTGTCAGAGAACAGTGCCTGATAGAAAAGCATCCATTCATCTGGACTAATTGCACATATCAGATAAGTGCGAGCCCTGTCCAGTAGTCCTGTCACAGTGCGCCAAAAAAGATGACTATCTTTAGCATGAGAGGCTTTCACCAGTTATCGCCAGGCGCTTGTTCCGTCCTGCCATTTTTTCTTTTTCACCAATACTTTGTATTTCTGCCAATTTATTATGTACTCCCTCAACCAAGAAGCAGAGTTGGTATTTCTAAATTTTCGGTAAGTTCTAACCATATGGCTTTTGGCCATTTTGCATTCATTGTCATACCAGCTGGTATTAGCAATTGTATTTCTTGGCCCCAGATTAGCTTCTGTTTTTAAATATGCTTGTAATCCATCAATCAGATCCTGAAATACCTGTATGGCTTCAGTGGGTGATTTTTCAGAAAGGATTGCAGTATGTAAAACTCCCAATTTTTTAAAAAAAATAATTTTTATCCACCGTGACTACAGGCCAACAGCCATACATCAAATGAGAATTCCCCAGCGCCACCCCTTGAAATCGCCTCTCCGCGAAGAACCGCAGCTACCGCATGACGGTGCTTTTGTCCCGAATTGGATTAGATCCCAACAGGTGTCCTATGCAGGCAAATCAGCAGGGCTGAATTTTAAGCTACACGCCAAGTTGGGGGGGGGGGGGGATATTGTGCACCACTTGTATTTGCAGTTCCAGCACAGTTCTGCTCCATCAGAAGGAGTCACATGTTCTGCTTTGCATGGGACATAGAGACCATTTTTAGAATTATACACTTTCAGAGTAACTCAACTAAACAGCATTAGCGCAAAAAGAACTCGTTGCTTTGTCTTGTCACTGGGAAAAGAAAAGGAAAAAAATACTTTTGAGTCTTGCACAGCAAAGCATGCATAGATGATTGTGCCGCCACAGCCTCAAACACTCGGCCTAGACGAGCACACCCCTCTCAGGCTAAGCCCCAACACTTAAATACCTGAAGGAAGGGTAAAAGACGCACCACTTTCCCTTTATAACAGAGGGGAAAAGGGGGTTAAGGGTTTTGAATAAGGTTCTCCTGTGAGTATGTTGGCTGAAGGTGTAATGATATGTGTTTCTTTATTAAACTGATAGAGCAGGTTACAAAGCCAAGCTGACACGTGGTTTGTGGTAGCAAAAATAAAAGAAAAAGTTTATTGTTGTTAACAGTTCTTTTCAAATCAATTTCACACCTGCCTATTCTTAACACTTCTAATAATTTTACTAATAATCCTAAATCCTAATAATCTCTTCACTCACACTCCCGAGTAGATCACACACAGCTATCTTCCACACAACTACCCTCCCCCAACCAAGACGATAAGATAATCCAAACCACTCCCTCACCCTATATATACTCCTCCCCCTCCCTTTCCCAGCATCATCAGCCACACCCACTTAGTCCAACATTTGCACTCTCCAGACATACTAACTCAGACATACTTAAGGAGACGGAAATGTGGGGTATTGTCACAATGATCCTATATAAAGACCCAAGGATTGCTGCTACAGTATCAGACTTGGATCATTAAGATCATGAAAAACCTGAGCTCCTTGAAGGTGGCATAAAACTGTGATAAATATTATGAGATTAAAATAAAGGACTCCTGCTTACACGATTATTAAGCACACGTGGAGAATCTTCCTTTTTGTTTTAACAACTTCCTGTAAATCTCTTCAGATCTTTAAAACCCATGTTGTTATCTTTCTCTCTCTCTCCACCCCCAGTTTGAGCAGGAAAACCAACGCCTTGTTGGTGAAATGAACAGCCTGTTTGATGAAGTGAGGTACAATTTTTTTCTTACTTGCTGGTCCTTCATATGTTCCTCTGACCCAGACACCCGCTGCTCCAAGCCCCATAAGTTATTACCTATTCCACTTGCTTTATAAAGAAATAATCTCAGAATTTTCTGTACTGATGTATATTTTCCTGTTTGCAGCACTTCTGTGTTTGCTAGTTCATTTCTAATGACAGCAATACAATTGTCTGACTAACACTGCCTTTCACTGAGTCAGGTAATTGGTTCACCTAATCCAGTTTGTTTCCGCTTTTTCAGGCTTGGGACCCACTTCTAACTGTATATGCTCCTCTCTCGCCCCACTTCCAACTTGCACATTGCTACAGAAACCATTAACTGTTGGCTAGCTGAGTTAATACACCTTTTCGGTTGTCTAGTTTGCTTGGTTTGCAGTTCTTCAGTCCGTCAGGGATGTATCATATTATATGTACTTCAGCCTATAAAAAAGAAGAATGCTTATACTTATGGAGTGTGGCTTTTTGTTGCTTTTTTAGACAAATTGAAGGGAAGGTGGTTGAAATATCTAGACTTCAAGAGATATTTACAGAAAAAGTCTTACAACAGGTAAAAACCACAGTTTGGCCCTTTTACTCTTGCCTTTTCCATTATTTCATGTCACAATGCCCTCTTGAACAGAGGCAAAATGTATCTAGGTAATTGAGCAAAAAGAAGCAGACAAGTAAGATTTAGAAGGGATAAAATAGGCTTCTCATGGGGACTTAGACTAGACTGCAGACAATGTGGGCTTCTATAGCCCAAATGGGCTTCAGAAACATGCCCTGGGCATAGCATAGTTCCAGGGCCTAGGGTGGGGAGGGAAAACTACCAATGCATTTCTTACTCTACGATGCCGAGGAATAACACTGTGCCTGGGACATTATGGGTTAAATCAAAATGGTGGCTTGGCATTGGCAAAAAAACCATAACAAAGCAAAAATGAAACGGAGAAAGAACCCACTCTACACCCACTGCTAACATTAAGTTCCCATAGAACATTCACACACACACACGCTGGAAGTTGTAAATGGGGCAAATTTTGCCTTCTTCCACCCCACCCCATTCAATCTGAAAGTTCTTGACTGTGGGTTAAACTACTCGTTGCGTTAATTGCGTGTGTATATGAGGATTCTCTCGTTTCCCCACCACCACCACCACCATTTGCATCCCAAAATCCCCTCCCCTCCACACATGTGCTTGTACATAGAGGTTCAAATGGATGCTTCCCCCCCCCCTTTTTTTTTAAGCATTAGGGGAAGGAGTTAATCCTGTGCACAGTGGTCCTGATCTGAATTGGGGCCACTTCTCTAGAGTTTAAAAAATGCCTCAGCTACACTCTATGCAATTAATGTAATGTATACTTTGACACTAAAGTTTAAATTAAACAAAAGAGCAGTCGCTCAAAGCTTAATACCATATATTTTTCCATTGTTATTAAGCGACGGATGCCACATCCTTTTAATTCTCGAGCATTTGTGTTGATTTTGAAGTATGTTTTACATCAAGGGTAGGCTATGGGATGCATGCGGCCTTAGCAGCCTTTTTTTAGGCCTCCCAAGTTAATGGTGCTAGACTGCTGCCAAATTTCAGTGGCATTGCCAAAAAGACCACATATTTACTTTAAACAAGCCTCATGGGGACCGCACATCTTGTTTTAATACAAATTCACACTCTCGCTGGAGCTTCTGGGAGCATGATTGCCCATTAAAACAAGGTGTATGCTCTCTGTGCATGTTGTTTTAAAGTGAAAATGCAGCCTTTTTACCACCATTGAATTACTGCAGGATTTTGACAGGATTTCTGTTGTGGGGAGCTGTGGCCCTTAGTGGGTTCCGGAGATGAGAAATTGGCCCAGGACCTTCTGAAGTTGCCCACCCATTTTACAGGCTGTTGTACTTTACAGCTGGAATCTTGCCATGTATTTCAGGTGTCTTCTTATGATGGGCTTGAACGTTGGCCACATGTTAGGACATCTGTATTACTGTCGCCACAAGCAATGGCTCCACCTTCCCTTATCCTCTCCCCTTCCCAGTAACACCTGGGGACATTCCACAAGTTATGAACTGTCACATTACAAGTTTCCAGATCAATGATCAATGGGTGAACAGATCAATGGGTGAAGGAAAGGAGTTTATTGAGATAAAATAGGCTAATAAAACAAGAAGAAGGAAGACAGAATGTTCAACTACTGGGAACGCCAGCCAGGATCTTATCATGATAACTTCAGTACATCAGAGAAGTTCAGCAGCGAAAGTTACTCCAACATGACCTGGCTCGTAGGGCCTGTCTGGCTCGGCCTATGGTGAGGTTCTGCCTCTCAAGCCTCCCTCAGAGATCTATATATACCTAGTGAGCTCTTTCGTACCCCCCCCCCCATGGGACAAAGAACTAGGTTCAACTATGGGTAGGCAGCCGAGGCAGATGGCGGTAGCAAGCTACGCCCCATCCTTGGGCCTCCTACGTTTCCCAGGCAGACAGCTGAAGCTAGAATCTGGGAGAATGTGTACAATTGAAGAGGCGTAACACAAAAGACCCACTGAGCCTAGCTAAAGAATCCAGGCACAGATGTAAGTTAGGCTTTCACGTGTGTGTTGGGTCACAGAAGAGAACAAATGTGATGCACCACTAGCTCCTTGGTCTACGGTGGTCTTCCACATTTCCACTACAAACTATACGTCTCCCGTAACGCCTAGTTCGAGCCAGTCACTTAAACTGCGCAAAGGCTTGTTTCTTTCATGTTGTTGTTTTTTAAAAAAATCATTTTGTTTCCGTAGTTTGACAATGGACTGTTTTTCACTGCTGCCGGTGCCTCCTGAAAACAACTCCTTTCCAGGAAGCCTTCCTCAACTGACCAGTCAATGTTTTTATTGGTCCTTTGCTTTAAATTGAACAATTATAATTCGCTGTTTTTAATCTTCTTTCTTTTTACTGTTTTATTCCTATATGCAGCGCTCCGGCATCTATTTTGGATATGGAGCAGTATATAAACATTGTAAATAAATAAATAAAATGTTAATTTATTTAACAGGAAGCTGAAATCGACAACATCCACCAGATAGTTGTGGGTGCAACAGAGAACATCAAGGAAGGCAATGAAGACATAAGAGAGGTAATCCCCTAATGAATTTCTTGCTTTGTATCAAATACTTCTTGACCAAAGTATGACAGGCCCCACCTTAGCAGCCTGCTGATAATGTAGCCGACCAAGGAAGAGATCTTGGGGTTGTGGTGGACAGCTTGATGAAAATGTCAACCCACTGTGCGGCCCCTGTAAAGAACGCAAACTCCATGTTAGGCATTATTAGGAAAGGAATTGAGAATAAAGCTGCCTTTATACAAAACTATGGTGCGACCACACTTACAATATTGTGTGCAGTTTTGGACACCACACCTAAAAAAATATATTGTAGTGCTGTAAAAAGTGCAGAAAAGGGCAACTAAAATGATCACGGGCCTGGAGCATCTCCGCTATATGGGAAGGTTACAACAGCTGGGATTGTTCAACTTGGGAAAAATGGAGGCTAAAGGGCGACAGATAGAAGTATGCAAAATTATGCATGGTGTGGAGAGTGTGGATAGGGAGACATTTTTCTCCCTCTCCCATAATACCAGATTGGTGGGAGATTCAGGACGGATAAAAGGAAATACTTCTTCCCACAGCGCTTAGTTAAACTATGGAATTTGCTACCACAAGATGTGGGGTGGCCACCAATTTGGATAGCGTTAGGTTCCTGGAGGAGAAGGCTATCAATGGCTACCAGACATGATGGCTAAATGCAGCCTCCAGGATTAGAGGCAGTAAGCTTATATACACAAGTTGCTGAGAACATGGGCGGGAGGGTGCTGTTGCACTCGTGTCCTGCTTGCAGGTTTCCTGAGGGCAGCTGGTTGGCTACTGTGGGAACAGAGTGCTGGATTACATGGACCTTGGTCTGATCCAGCATGGCTCTACTTACGTTGCAAGTACATTGACATCATTGTTACTTGTATCTTCTGTGCAAATGTACACCCAGGTTTGATCTACTGAGACACACAGATCACAGGCTTTATTTCCTAGTAAAAAATAGATATGGTTCACTTCCTGTGAAGCCACATCTAAAAGTTCTTAGGGGAAAATCAAATCTCAGCCCTGGACAAGTAATGACAATGCTGCCTTTTAGTTGGCATAGTCTCCTTGTTATTTTCTTTCTCTGCAACAAGAGGAAGTAGAATACCTTGTTTGTACATGAGCAAAGATTAACACGGGGACTTTAATAAAAAGAACTTGAATGGCAATAGGATACTACTAATTCTTTACTACAGATAGCTATTAGGTTCTATAACTTCTGCTTATTGAAACAGTGTGCATAAAACCAAGCTGACTATATTTAGTCAAAGAGAAAGGATTTCAGGCTGAGTATTTTTAAAAGGGTATCTAAAATATGGAACTGAGGGTTCAGATAGATGTTACATTTCCATAGTGGTCACACCCATATATCCATCAAATTCGACATGGATTCAGTGTTACTAATGCTCACCCTTTACATGGGCTGCCCATACTTTAAAAATATTTTAGAGCTGTGTTTATAATTGATCTTATCATGAAAAAGATTCAAACATTTTAAAGGGAAAACAGTGAAGAAAAAAAATGAACAAGTGCAAACTTTTGTCAGTGTTGTATCATGTTTTAACAAATATTGCAATATGTTAATTGAGAGTTCTGAAGCAGCTATGCGTTCCAGACAGTGTTGGCAGATTTACTGGTCAGTGACTCCTGAATTCTAAAAACAGCTGCAGCAAAAGAAGGCGGAGGAACCTTGAGACAACTTTGGGAGACCAAGGGGTTTAAATACCCTTACAGTGGGGGGGGGGGCACAACCCGTGGGCAGCATGCAGCCACCATGCGTATTGTGCAGCCCATCGTCGTTGCCCCCGCCAACTGGTATTGCTTCATCCATACCACTAATGTCAGAGCAAAAGTAGCAGCGCCAGCCAAGTCAGCAGCAGGAGAAAGCAGCTAAAACTCCTCCTCTGGTCAGTGACCCCAACAGCTACCGGAATGCCTGCTTCAGGAATGCTAATAGCAGCACAAAAGCACTGAATCCAACCAGCTTGTGGGGGGGAAGCGTCTTTTCCCCCCAGTGACCTTGCAGCAGCCAGGATTGCTGATTCCGTGCCGCTAATGGCAGTGTGAAACTAGCAGTGCCTGTTAGGGTTGCTGGGTAGTGGAGGAGGCTTTAGCTCCAAAGCAGCATTCCCCCGTGTGTCTCAGAGTATGTATGTATCTGTGTGCAGACATTTGTGAGCCTATCCCAATGTAGTCCTTCGAACCAGAACAGTTCTGCACCCCTGCCCTCCCATCTCCCTACCCTGGTGAGCCATGTGGCTCAGGTGGCAGTTTGGGAGGGGCAGCGGATCATGCCCCACCATCAGCCACCTGTAGGGCTTCCCATCGCTGCCACCATCAACACTGTGTCCACAGCTCTCTGGTGCCGCATTAAACATTTGCTGCAGCCGTAAAAGTGGCAATGGTGATTCGTAGCTGGCTGGCTGGCCTGCCTGCCTTTGGCACTTATATTGCTGCAGCAAATACTGTTTAAAGTTACATAGCTTTTGCTGCTCTAAGGCAGAAGGCTGGCAGCACTCCTATGTAGGTCCCCAGAGTGCTTTCTCAAAGCAAAGCGTTGCGAGTGAGCTGGCCCTGGAGATGCCCCTGTGGTGTCATCATGATATTGCGACAGCAACAAATCCTGTTTAAAGTGGGATCAGTCTTTGCCAGCAAAACAACAATGGTCCAGGCGCGCTCCAGGACCACTTCCACCACCACACCTCACTCTGAGGAAGGCTCCTCCCTTCCTTAGAGTACAGCAGCCCACAGTGAGCTATAGTGTCATGCAAACTGGCCAGATGTGTATTGGTGTTCTCTGACATTAGCCCCCAATTTCGAAGTCAGCTATTCAGCTATATGGGTTGATTCCCGATTGTGGCAGTGCAATCCAATCTTTCTCCCCCACCAGCTTTAGGGTGTTCTACTCAAACCATGTGATCCATGTGTGTAGCTAGATCTGAAGACCTAACTTAGCCATTTCTTCTACATAAAGTGTTTGGGACCAGAACTAAAAAAAGATGTTCCATGTTCTTGATTTAGATATTGCAGTCCAAGCCGGCTTAGGGAAACAATAATGAGAATGCCTTTTCTGCAGGCAATCAAGAATAACGCTGGATTCCGTGTGTGGATCCTCTTCTTCCTTGTGATGTGCTCCTTCTCGTTGTTATTCTTGGACTGGTATGGGAGCTAACCTGGGCCTGTTCACTACATTTGTATCACCTTGACTGAAGTCTGCTGGAGCCACCTGGACCAATACGGGCTGAAGACGTTTTCTTTGCAAAGCTCTATTGTAGTTCATGCATTCATCATGGTGGAAATGTCTTGACCAGACACATGTGTTTCTGTACATTCTTCTGACAAATATGCTGGTCACATTTATCTTTTAATACTACTCAGGAATCTGCTGCAACAAGAAACATCTTTAGATAGATGAAAGAAATGAACCAAGTGCCAGAAGATCCGCAATAAAAATGTAACCGATGGACCATTGTGAAGTTAGGTTTGCGGAAAAGTTTAACAAAGGCAACTGTTGTAGTACATGAACAGAAATTGCTTTTCAGCCATCTATCCAGTATCGGTTTTAATCCCTTGGCCTCCCACGAAATAAAAATTATGTTGTTTGCTGGTTGTAGTTCTATACCATTATACAGTAACCAGGGCAATGGACCTCTCTGAAATTCATAGCAAGTACTAGCAGCTTGTTTTATATAGGGCCATCTATCTAATGTTACTATGTTACTGAGATACTATGTTATCTCAGCACATTTTTGTCCCAACCAGTATACTAGTGCTTAAACTAGTGGCCTAAATGAACCTGCTTCAAGAGATGCAGAGTAAGTTCCAGATTGCATTATACTGAGAAGGAAATAGTTTGACTATTTAGAATGAGATTATTCACAGTTGGTATTTCAATTTTCATCAGAGGTGCTTTCTTGTTCATTCTTTAAAAAATATCACTATAAAAAGCAAGAAATCCAAATTCTTCCATCCTGGCCATATGGAATAATCATAATTGGAAATGAAAATTGGAGGGTGTTCTGTTGCAAGTGCAGTCACTGGAATCCTTCATTTTTTTATTTATATTAAATGTAATATGCATATGTGTAAACATACTGAGTTTGAGAGACATGATCATACTTTTTTATTTTACACAGAGTGAAAATGTCAAAAGTTACATGTGACTTTACATTCAATAGAGTACTGACTACTAGAAAATACAAACATGGTATAGTTTAATATGTTTATATGGGATTGAACTCTTTAAATGCAGAAGATTTGGCACATAATTTATTGCTTTTATGCATTCCACACAGCAATGATGACATACTAAAAATTCTTTTACAACACATAACTATGCTCAGTATTAAAATTTCTATATGGAAAAGCAGTTGGCATTTTCTAAACAGACTGTGATGTATTGGAAGGAACCATAACCCAAAAGTGGAACTGACCATGTTTGTTCTACTATCGATATAGGGAAAAGAGACATTTTTTATTATTGTAAAGCATGTTTCTACAAAAGTAATGAAACTTTTGACATGTCCACTGGGAAATAGCACATTCAGAACATGAACAAAAATGCAAGCTGTAGCTAGCTAAATGCTTTAGTCCCGTAATGCCAGGCAAGACCAGTCCAAGGTTGGAGAGAGTGTTGTTCTAGTGCCGTACTTTTCAACCAGCGGTGTTTGTACCATCTGACGCCCTGTGAAGTGCCACTGGCTGAAAAGCACTGCTTGGTATCATGACAGTATATACACAGCCCAGTAGCCCCGCACTGGAGAAGTGGGTAAGAATCCAGGCCCAATTGCAAGCCCCACTTCTCATGTTTTCAGTCCGGAGATGCTGCAAGCACCTGTTGCTTTGGCTGCAGGTTGACCATCAATGCTGACCCCACTTTTTCCAACTATAAAATGGATGAAATGTTTTTTGAACGATTTTAAAACAATAAATGTAACAGTTTAGGAATTTGTCAACACAATGAATGTGCACCTACACAGTTCTAGATTTGTCTACAATAGCCTCCCTCCCCCCCTCCATTTACCTCAAGAAGGCAACACATCTCTGATCCACCCCCACCCCCAGTCCCACATGCCATCTCAACTGCAGCGGGATGGGAGCATTTAATGCATTTTCTCCCTTTCATCCAGTTCAGTAAATGTTTATGTGAAAAGCCCCACTGAGTTCGGTGGAATTGATTTCCTGGTAAGTATGCTTAGAATTGCAGCTTTAATATTTAAAGGTTTAAAAATGCCAAAGGGTGCTGCTAACAAAAAACATTTTGCAACATATAAAAACGGAAATGTTTTAATGTTGTACAAAAAGAGAAAATTCTCACAAAATTACTCCTCCTTTCTTGTTGCACAAATTACGCTGCGTGCTACATCTCCAATGAAAGGTTTTCTGTCTATTTGTTCTATTGGGCTCCACTACTCATCGGAATATTTTGCCGCCTTACATTTTTACACACTCACTAAACATTATCCATCATTGATATGTACATCTCTGTAGTGATTATTTTGTGGTTTGGTGCAAGTCCATATGCAAGATTCTCTAGGCATAGTGGAAATGCAGTGAAATGTTCACAGCTATAACAAAACAACAATTAAGCATGCCTTGTTGCAAATAACTTAATTAACTCTAACATATCTGGAATAGTGAGCAATAACAGGCCAACTTTATTTCTTGGTACTCATTTTGGAGTAGCAAGCCAATTTTAGACACAGCGCATAGCTAATCAACCTAATTTCTAACGCTGGCTATGAACACTCATATTGCAAAAATGATTTTAAAATAAACAAAATACCTGTATAGATAAGATAGTAAAATGCTCCCATGTCAAAAAACCCTGAATAGCTCAATGAAAATCTTAATTTGCAAGAATGTACTTAAGTTCATTTTATTACAAGAGAAAATGGTGCTAAAGCTTTAAAGCAATGTTGATATACACTTGGCCATTAATGGTCCACATTTTCATTTTCTTATTTTTCCTTTTTGCAAAGCAGTTATCAGCAACCCAAAGCAATTACACCATAAATATGAGTAACCTCTAAATTATCCATAACAATGAGACGTTCCATGAAAGCCCTCTTGATACCTTCCAATCAACAAGGTTAATCATTCTAAGCCGATTTCTGCGCTGCTTCAGTCTCCTGCTCAGAAAGTTTCTCTTCTGAAAGCACTGTCATCCATGGGGATACAGATCGTGTGATGGTCTGTTTGGCCAGGTTATAGTGGTTTATAACCGTGTAAAATTTCCCTCTAGCACTAGAGTCTTGTTCAGAGTAGTAGTTCTCTAATCCAGCTGGAATGCACTGATTGTTCTGAAAAACAACCCACCATTAAATGTATTTAAAATATGTTGAGACTACTTTGTTTTTTCATAACAAATCCACAGCAGACAACAAAAATAAAACTTTATCAAGTAAAGAACTAAAACTTAAATGAACAAAAATGATTTTAAAAATTTAAGCACATGGCAGCACTCCAAACCAAAGATGACCAGAGCTGTCCAAAGAGGATTGTAGTTAGTATATCAGCCTAAAGTAATAATCGGTGCTCCATGCCACCGAGGCCTCCAGTGACAGTGCTGGATCCAAGAGCATCCCCAAACTATGAACCTGATCCTTTAGGGGAAATGTAACACTCTCCAGAATCGGATTAAAAGACATATATCTTCCTTAGGACTGACATACCAGTAAATCTAGCTTCAATTGTACCCCCAGCCGGCACAAAAAATGAACTGGGCCCAAAGACTAAAGGGAAATGTGGGTGTATGAAAATTAAGTTATATGCAGACATATGTAAAACCTTAAATAATGTGGAAATCAGGATGGGTGTCTAACTTACAAGTTTGTTTTGTGGTGCATGAGACATTTTAACAGCTGTCATAAACTTACAAGTTGAAATATTCACTGAATTCTGAGTCATGGGGCAGCAAGAAAAATGTAACTTCACTGACTGGGTTCAGGCGACACAATATTCAATGGTGCCTTAAATAGCCAACCATTGACTATTGTGTCATCTGGCAAGATGTTTTCACTCCATGGTTGGTTATTTCCCCAAACATGGAACATGGTTCTGCAAACACTACCACCCCTTCCCCAGTGTCCATGGCTAGTTCCCACAGCTATCTCCACGTCCCTAATCTTTACTCCCCCGCTGCTGCTGAGGATCCTTCCTGGCAGATGATCCTGGAAGCTTCACACTATCCCTGCAGACTGCCACCTTCACCAGCATGTATCCTAGCAGGCAAGATCTCACACAAAGCCAGGCCGAGGGTATCGGATCACAGTCCCTTTTCTCTGAAGACCCACTCTCAGGGCAACCAGTCCCCAGTCAAGAGCCAGTTCCCAGTCAAGTTGGAATCAGTCTGGTCAAATGGCCTGCATGGTTGCATCTCACCTGCAACCAGGTTTTGTCATAGAGGCTACGAATGAGAATCAACAATCGCCTGTCAATGTTAATGGCCTCAAGTTTTTGCCACAGCCTGTCCCTTGGAATTAGATCGAAAGCAGATTTAAAGTCAATAAAGGCTGTGTTAAGGGCCCACCGGGAGACAGAAGAATATTTTTCAACCAGGCGTTGTAGTACAAGTCCTTGATCAGCTGTGGAACACCAAGGTCTAAAGCCTGCCTGCTTATCTTCCCAAAGACAGAGGAAAGAAATGGTGGTTCAACTGCTTAATGAGGATGGCAAATTGATAACAGGATGAAGAAAAGGCTGAAGTGCTTTGGCATAGACCTCCCATAAGCAGGTCTATGACCCCCCCCCCCCAGGAAAAGTGAAGTACAAGCTGAAGGGGCAGGATTGCAGTTTGAAATTGATGAACACATGGTCAAGGAACACCTAATTTCTTTGAACGAGTTCATATCTCCAGGTCCCAATGAACTGCATCCTAGAGTAATGAAGGAGTTCGCAGAAGAACTCTCAGAGCCATTGTCTTTTATCTTTGCGAAATCACGGAAGATGGGTGAAATGCTGGATGACTGGAGGAGGGCTTATGTTGTCCCTATCTTCAAAAAAGTTCAAAAAGGAGGAACCTGGGAACTACAGACCAGTTAGTCTGACATCCATCCCTGGGAAAATTTTGGAGCAGATTATCAAGAAGTCAGTCTGTAAGCACCTTGAGAACAACACAGTGATTACTAGAAGCCAGCATGGATTTGTCAAGAACAAATCCTGTCAGACCCTGGTCTCATGTTTTGATCGAGTAACCTCCCTGGTGGACTGTGGGAATGCTGTGGACATACTATATCTTGACTTCAGCAAAGCTTTTGGTTTCACAAACTAGCTAAAAGTGGGCAAGATGGAACAACTATTCGGTGGATCCACTGTTGGCTACAGAATTTGACTCAAAGAGTGCTTATCAATAGTACCTTCTCAAACTGGGGTGGGGGAGTAACTAGTGGGGTACCGCAGGGCTCAGTCCTTGGCCCAGTGCTCTTCAACATTTTTATTAATGATTTGGACGAGGAGGTGCAAGGAATACTTAACAATTTGCAGATGACACAAAATTGGGTGGGATAGCTAATACCCTGGAAGACAGAAACAAACTTCAAAGTGATCTTGATAGGCCGGGGAGCTAGGCTGAAAACAACAGAACGAAATTTAATAGGGATAAATGCCAAGTTCTACACCTAGGAAAAAGAACCCAAATGCACAGTTACAAGATGGGGATACTTGGCTCAGCAATACTACAAGTGAGAAGGGTCTTGGAATTGTTGTAGATCACAAGCTGAATATGAGCCGACAGTGTGATGTGGCTGCAAAAAAAGCAAATGCTATTTTGGGCTACATTAATAGAAGTATAGCTTCCAAATCGTGTGAGGTACTGGTTCCCCTCTATTCGGCACTGGTTAGGCCTCATCTTGAGTATTGTGGCCAGTTCTGGGCACCACACTTCAAGAAGGATGCAGACAAACTGGAGCGTTTTCAGAGGAGGGCGACAAGGATGATCCGGGGCCTGGAAACAAAGGTCTATGAGGAGAGACTGAATGAACTGGGCATGTTTAGCCTGGAGAAGAGAAGATTGAGGGGAGACGTGATAGCACTCTTCAAATACTTGAAAGGTTGTTACTAGGGATGTGTATCGTATCGTTAAAATGTTCGATAATGATGAGATAAGGTTGTTATCGTGCATGTGTTTAACAATGACTATACGATACAAAAACCTACAATAATCATCGGAGACGATAATTTTCGGGCAATTTTATCGTTTTATCGGACTGCCATATAAATATACCTATAACTTCTGTATTTTAAAAGTTAGAGGCTTGAAACATGGTCACAGTGCTTATGGTGTATGCCTAAGTATGTGTATGAAATTTGAGTTTGATCCCTCCAACCCTCGATTTTATATGAATTTTTTAAAGTTCATTTCCATTCTGACAGGTCTGAATGAACGCATGTGGTGAGCTGCCATTCTGATCTGTCAGAACTGAAACGATCTTTAAAAAATTCATATAAAATTGAGGGTTGGAGGGATCGATCTCAAATTTCATACACATACTTAGGCATAACCCATAAGCACTGTGACCAAGTTTCAAGCCTTTAACTTTTAAAATACAGAAGTTATAGCCATTCTTTTCTTTAAAAATAGGGCTGCAAAAAATATCGTTTTTTCATGATAATTATTGTGAAGATGATACGGTTCACCTACGATACGAATGAAGACGATCATTTTTTTGGTCCGAAATGACGATAACGATAAAAGACGATATTTTTTGGCATGCACACCCCTAGCTGTTACACAGAGGAGGGCAGGATCTCTTCTCAATCAACCCAGGGTGCAGGATGCAGAATAATGGGTTGAAGTTACAGGAAGCCAGATTCCAGCTGGACTCAGGAAAAACTTCCTGACTGTTAGAGCAGTACGACAATGGAACCAATGACCTAGGGAGGTGGTGGGCTCTCCCACATTAGAGGCAATCAAGAGGCAGCTGGACAACCATCTGTCAGGTATGCTTTAAGGTGGATTCTTGCATTGAGCAGGGAATTGGATTTGATGGCCTTAAAGGCCCCTTCCAACGCAACTATTTTATGATTCCAAGAGGAGCGTGTGTGTTTCCTCTCGGAGCGGTCCTAAGGTTTTGATGCCTGTTCCAGTGTTTTTGAGGAACACATTTTGGGTGGGCAGGAAAGATCTGCACGGGGATCTCTTAGACTGAAAAGAAACAGCTCCTTCCCACTCAGATGTCCCCCTGGCGGTTTCTACTGCTTTCTGTGTGGATCATTTCAATCGAGTGGCTTTTTGCAATGACAAGCAACCCCGCATGTGGCCACTGCAAAAGAGCCTTTTGTTTTGCTACAAATGGATGTCAAAAACAATTGATGAATAATGGTATTACCGAGAAAGACAAAAAGATATGCAACATAGTCGGGCCCTGGGCCCCCTTCCGAACCGCTGGGCCCCGGTAATTTGTACTGGCTTTCCCCACCCTGTGTGGGAGCACATGTAGTTCTGGCGAATTTCTCTTGTTATTTGTGGCGACTGGCTGAACTCTGCTATCTTTTGGTAGCTTGCTAACTTCTGCCAAACATATTTTTATCCTTATTTTTGTTGCTGAGTATAACAACCACCAAGAGGCGGCAGTAATAAAAACACTGATGTTTATGCGGGGGCTGAAGACGAGAACCCGCCATTGGAAGTTCAACAGCTTGCTATGATCAATTTGATTATTGACTTGCTCCTTAAAAGAGGAACAGTTTAGATAACAGCCAAAGAACAGTAAGAATGAGAAGAGCAAAAAGACCTAGGAGTCCTGATAAGGATGGTGATCTGGAGTCTTTAAACCTTAAGCAGAGCAGCCTGGATAATTATCTTCATCCTCCTAAAGAGTTTGCTATCCCATTACGGAATCGCTTCAACCCTCTGCATACAGAAACGGCTGAGGAGATACTCTCAGGATCCAATGAGAAGGTTAACAATGTGAATACTCCCTTAATTGCTGAACAGAGGCCGCTGGACAGAAAAGCGGAACTGCTAGGGGAGTGCTACCTGCTAACCAGCCAGACAGTTCAAACTATTTTTGACCATTTGGACTATATTGTTAAGTAGCTGGACAGTTTGGAAGACAATCTGCAATGCACCCTCACACCCCCTGCAACACAACCCAGGCAGGAGCAGGGGACACCCAAACACACACCTCTGAATAGTTTGGAGAGAGTTAAAGAAGCAGGAATGCCCTCCCATTCAAATGGCCTGGTATTGAGACCACGTGAGGCTGTAGTTTATAGGGATGTGCACTGGATCGGACCCGATCCACGATCCGAGTCCGTTCCAGTGGGAAATCGGATAAATTATCCGATTTCCGATCCCGCAGCTGGATCGGCCGATCCAATCCGAACCGGTCCGAAAAGGCTCCGAACCGGTTCGGCGGATCGGCGGATCGGCTGGCGCCCACCGCCGCTTCCATTGGCGGGCGCCAGCGGGCGCCCGCCGATGAAAGTGGACAGCGGGGGGGGAGGAGGGGGGCGCTTACCTTCTCGGCCCGTCCGCTCCCGTCCGGCACTAGCAGCTACTACCAGCGGGCTCCGCGGCCTGCTCTAGGGTGGCGTGCCGGGTGATGTCATCACCCGGCGCGCCACCCTAGAGCAGGCCGCGGAGCCTGCTGGTAGTAGTAGGCGCCGGCGCCGGACGGGAGCCGCCGGGCCGGGAAGGTAAGCAGGGGGTGCGTGGAGGGGAGGAGGGGGCGCGCGGAGGGGGGAGGGGGGCCCTTACCTTCCCGGCCCGGCGGCTCCCGTCCGGCGCCGGCGCCTACTACTACCAGCAGGCTCCGCGGCCTACTCCAGGGTGGCGCGCCGGGTGATGTCATCACCCGGCGCGCTACTCGAGAGTAGGCCGCGGAGCCCGCTGGTAGTAGCCGCCGGCGCCGGACAGGAGCAGACGGGCCGAGAAGGTAAGCAGTGGGGGGGAAGGGGGCTTACCCCCCCCCGGAGCCGTCCGCTTCTATCCGCTGGCGCCCGCGGGCGCCAGCGGATGGAAGCGGGCGGCCCCAGGGGGGGTAGGGAGTGCGGGGGAGGGGGCTTACCTGCCGGGGCCGTCCACAGCAATGCAAGTCTATGGGGAAAAAAATGGCGGCCGATCCAAAAATTTACGATTTTTGGGTCGGGATCGGACTCGATCCGGTCCGGGGGGCCTCCGATTTTGTCCGAACCGGTCCGGGACAAAATTGGAGGTCCCGATCCGGGTCCCGATCCGATCCGGGGGGTCCGTGCACACCCCTAGTAGTTTATCTACTTCCTTACAGGGGCCCACTTCCCCACTGGGATGCTGTCTACTGGGCTAAACAACATCTGAAACTATTATTACTAGGTCCCTCTGCAGGAAATATCGATCTAAAGTCACTAAGTATCTTTTTTAGTGATGGACACTGCAAGAGTATTCTTCTAACTTTTAGCTGCCGCAGAATTCCAGCTTTAATTATGAAAAAGAAGGTCCAATTAGCCCAGAAAGGGGTGGTCCCATAACGGCATTTTGAAGATACAATAATCAGACTGGACAGTAAACCGCCCAGAGAGCTTCGGTTATGGGGCAGTATACAAATGTAATAAATAAATAAATAAAAGAAGAACTGCAGAGCTCTTTAACTAAACTGCCCGATAAGGAACAATGCAATATTATCACCAAATTAGCCAAGTTACAGTCTAGGTTGAACCAAATACAACAACATGGACAACAAGAGCCTATCTACACTACTGCTTTAAAACAGTTTAAAATGGTGTATAACAGTTTTGAGAACTGTTGGGGCCCAGGACACATTCCATAGACAGTTTTCAAAGTGTTTTCAAAGTGTTTTATCCTGCGTGTGTAGATAGGCTCCAAAATGCAGGGCAAATAACTGTTGGTCAACATCCCCATTCACAAACTGTCTCACCTAAATGAATAGTTAAAAAGAAGGCCACCATGGGAACTTTTAAGTGTACAGATGCAGAGCTGCAAATCCAGCCATCTTTGGAATATGATATGGTGAGACACAATTCAGATTGTGTGACCTTGAATCGCTGGCTGAGCTATCAGGCACTAGCTACACCAGAAATAGGTAGTTCTCCTAGAATTAAGAAAGATACTATTACCGCAGGATGGGCTTCCATTGGCAAGAAGAATGGAAGTGGCTCGACTTCTGCAATGCGCTGTACATAGGGCTACCTTTGTGCCTAGTCCGGAAACTTCAATTAGTTCAAAATATGGCAGCCAGGTTGGTCACCGGTACACCTAAGGGTGACCACATAACACCAATCTTAAAATCGCTCCACTGGCTGCCAATTAGTTTCTGGGTGAAGTATAAAGTGTTGGTTATTACCTTTAAAGCCCTACATGGTTTGGGTCCAGGTTACCTGCGGGATCACCTTCTCCCATATAATCTGCCCCGCACACTCAGGTCCTCTGGGAAGAATTTACTCCAATCAGCCAGAACTAGGCTGGCAAGTGTTACCCAGAGGACCTTCTCTTCTGCCACTCCCAGACTGTGAAATGGCCTGCCGGAGGAGATTTGACAAATTAGCAGACTTCTGGAATTTAAGAGAGCAGTGAAGACTGCTCTCTTCCGGCAGGCCTACCCAGTTGAATTTTAAGATGTTTTTAATAATGTATTTGTTTTTATCTGTTTTAATGGTTTATCTATTTTATTGTTTTTATATTTATATTTATTGTTGTTCCCCGCCTCGATCTAGATGGAGAGGCGGGTTAGAAATGAAATAAATAAATAAGTGGTTTTTTTAGACAAGACTGGATGGAAGTGCTAAGTACAGGGCCTCAAAGGACTCAGGGTTAAAACTGCTGTCATGGAATATAGCAGGATGGCGATCAAAGCAGTATAACAAACAATTATTGAACTATATTGAGCGCTTTGACATCATCCTTCTACAAGAAACATGGCATAATGGAACTATAATGCTTAATGGTTACCAATGCCATTCCGTGGCAGCCGTCCCCTCAAAGAAAGGTGGAGGGGCCAGTGGTGGGCTAGCATGCTTCATCTCTACAAAGATGAAGGCAACTATAACAGTTATGACTCCATGCAATTCTTTTGCAACTGCTGTTCATGTTACATTCTTGGAAATATGTTTAATGCTGGTCAATGTTTATATACCACCCTGCTTTAAAAAATCTACTGTAAATACCATTTGGGCAGAATTAGAGAACTATACAGAATCCTTGGAACTGTTAGATCCTACTACAGTATCTATTATCGCAGGGGATTTTAATGCACGTATGGGAGCTGATGATGCAAATCTGTATACCAATTACAATCAGATTTTGGAACCAGACATTTATTCAGGTTGTGGCACCTTCTGCTCTTCTAAAGATTCCAGATATAATTATTCAGGGTTTTGTTTAGCCCAATTTGTGAGGAGGAGGGATTTGCTAATATTAAACGGTATGGCAGACGAAGATCGACCTGGGGAATCGATACGCCCATTTTACAGAACGTGGAGTTAGTGTGATTGACTATATAATAATCTCACGGTTTGCATACAAGTATGTTACTGACTTTGAGGTAGGCTTCAATATGGAAAGTGATCACTTACTTTTAACCATGATACTAGCATGCCCAGAACATAAAAACTCCTGCCTGAAAATTCAATCTATCTCTCATGCAGATTCAGGTGTAATTGCTAGCAAGAGAATTAAGTGGACACCAGCACTCAATTTAGCTTTGACCCTCCTCCTTCATACGGAGGATCTAATGGCCATTCATGCTGCTATTCTTTCAGCCATTTCTGCTGCTGAGGCCATGAATCTATTTAAAATCCTGATTGATAGGTTGCAAGACCAATTGAGAACAAAGATTAAGAATAGTGGCTCAAGAAGAACCTTCGTATCTTCTAGCTGGTTCGACAGAGAATGTAAACAGGCCAAAAGTCAGCTGAAGAAAGTTTATCACAAAAATGGGAACTCTAGCTCAGGCCTTTTGACCAATGAATATGCTTCCCTTAGGCAAAAGTATGAACTTCTGATAAAGGGGAGGGGGGGCGCAAGCTGAAAAACATGCTTGGCAAATTCTAATAAAAGCCTCCCATGACAGGGACATTTGCCTCTTCTGGCACACAATATCAGGTCTACTAGAAAATGCTTGCACGGCTCCAGTGTGTACTATTGAACCTAATGAATGGATGCAATATTATCATTCACTATATTTTGACCATGATGATGATGTCAATCAAATAATGGAAACTTTATCAAATTTACCAGAGTGGCCACCAGTACCTTTAACTGAGGTTAAGAATCTTATTCTTCAGCTGAAAAGTAACAAAGCACCAGGCATAGACTTTTTACCCCCAGAATTTCTAAAATCTAACACTGACTGGTGGGCTTTCCCTTCTGGCAGTAGTATTTCCATTTATTGATTTAACAATACTGCCCAAAGTTTGGGGCACAGCGGTAGTAGTCCCTATATTCAAAAAAGGCCTCACATCTGATCCAGCAAATTATCACCCAATTAGTTTGTTATGTGTAATTAGCAAACTATATGCAAAGCATCTTTACAACAAGCTAATTAATTGGATAACTGAGGGAGCTATTCTGGCTGATGAGCAAGCAGGGTTCAGACAAGGTAGATCCACCATAGACCATTGCTTTGTACAGGCCCGTTTAATTGATAAATATGCTAAGAAACCAGGTGGTGTGCTATATGCTGGTTTTATTGATTTGAAAGCTGCATTTGACTCAATCACACGAACAAGACTCGGGGACAAATTAAATTCCTCAACTATAGATAAAGGGCTTCTTTTTTTATTAAATGTTTCTATAATAATACCTGGCTGAAGGTGCGATGCTCTACAGATGGATAGCCTACAGGGTCTGTGCTAGTCACAAAGGGAGTTAAGCAAGGCTGCATTTTGGCCCCTGTATTGTTGTTTTTGGATAGGAACAGCCATGTTTACTCTGCTGGTACAATTCTCCATAGTGGAAGTTCAACTGGTATCTAATCAGATAGAGACCAGATTTGCCAGCACTTTCCCTCCTCTCACACTGCTCTCAGAATTTCACGAGAGAGAGGTATTGCACGAATTCACCCTTACATGGATTTAACAGGACTGTGAAACCCCAAAACCTAAGAATCACAACAGATGGGGAAGGAGGAAGACCCCTAAAATTAGTATGATTATTATTCATTGCATTTATATACCACCCGGTAACCGAAGCTCTCTGGGCAGTTTACAAAAGTTAAAATGGTGGATATTAAAAACTGATATACAAAATTTAAAAACCAAAAAAGCATAAAAACAGACATTTCAAAACAGTACACATTTAAAACAACTGTGAACTCTCAGCCAGGCCAAAATATAGTTCTGGGGTCAATTAAAAACTCAGTATATGCTGTTAAATGTTAAATGCCAGGGAGAAGTGGAAAGTCTTGACCAGGTGCTGAAAAGATAACAGTGTTGGTGCCAGGCGAGCCTCATCTGGAGATCATTCCACAATTGGGGGGGCACCACTGAAAAGGTCCTCTCCCTTGTTGTCATCCTTCAAGCTTCCCTCAGAGTAGGCACCTGAAGGAGGGCCTTAGATGTTGAGCGTAGTGTACAGGCAGGTTCATGTGGGGAGAGGTGTTCCATCAGGTATTGTGGTCCCAAACCATGTAAGGCTTTATAGGTTAAAACCAGCACCTTGAATCGGGCTAAGAAACATACAGGCAGCCAATGCAAGCGGGCCAGAGTCAGTTTTATATGTTCAAATCTCTTGGACCGGGTTATTAATCTGCCTGCCGCATTTTGCACAAGCTGCAGCTTCTGAACCATCTTCAAAGGCAGCCCCATGTAGAGTGCATTGCAGTAATCTAACTTGGAGGTTACCAGAGCATAGACAACTGAAGCCAGGTTATCACTGTCCATATAGGGGTGTAGTTGCCACTGAGGCCACCTGAGCTTCAAGTGACAGAGATGGTTCTAGGAGAACCCCCGAGCTATGAACCTGCTCCTTCAGAACAAGCTGAAGACCCTCCATCTTGTCAGCAGAACCACCCACTAACCACCCACTAACAGCGTCTCAGTCTTGTCTGGACTGAGTTTCAATTTATTAGCCCTCATCCAGTCCATTATCGCAGCCAGGCACTGGTTCAGCACATCCACAGCCTCACCTGATGAAGATGAAAAGGAGAAGTAGAGCTGCGTGTCATCAGCGTACTGATGACAACGCACTCCAAAACTCTGGATGACTGCACTCAACGGTTTCATGTAGATGTGGAACAGCATGGGGCACAAAACTGACCCCTGCGGAACCCCATACTGGAGAATCCATGGGGCTGAGCAATGTTCCCCAAGCACCACCTTCTGGAGCTGACCCGCCAAGTAGGAGTGGAACCACTGCAATGCAGTGCCTCCCACTCCCAACTCAGCCAGTCGTCCCAGAAGGATACCATATAATGCTGTCTTGTCTAGATTCAGTTTTTTGTCTGTTAACCCACACCCACATCCCATTATTGATCCCACACAATGACCCAGTTCTCATGATCAAAACAGGCCACTTGTTGCGAGCTGATTTCCATAATCATCACCCAGCCAAGGCTTGTCATGTCATCTGAACACAGGTAGAATGGCTTGTTGGGGTGGGTGGGTTAAACAACCCTCAAATAATCAATGGGCTGTTGTAGAGTTATATGAGGGCTATTTAACCACCCAGCAAGCCATATTGCTAAGGGTTTGGGCAACACAATAAGCCATGGCAGAGTAATGATTATGCAAATTATGCCCAGTTCACAATAAGCCACCGTGGCCTGCTTTGATCCTGCACACCAGCCCAGTGGTTTAGCACCTCCCTAGTTCGAAATGGAAAGAACCAAGCTATCTAGCAACAGGAACTTAAGTATGTCTTTCCATGCTCCTTGAACAATGCAATCACCACTATGGGCCTGTTCAGCTAACATGCTAAGCCATGGCTAGACCACTAACCCTTTTGCAGAAAACGGTTAGTGACCATGTTAAACCATGATTATGTAACCACCATGGTTAGGAATGGTTCACACGACACACTAAGCCATAATGTTCAGCTCAAAATGCTTAACACCATGGCTTAGCGTGTCATCTGAACGGAGTCTATGACATTTAACTCTCAAGGAATAAATCACTACCACCTTCCTAGGCCTGTTCTTGGGGGAGAGAGTGAGATGCATAATTAGTAATAATATGGACATTTATTTAAATTTAATCAACTATAGGCAAAAGATCAATCAACTAATCAGTTTTTTATTAGTTGATAGCCTACTGTGTATTCATTTCATCTTCTCAGAAAAATTTCCTCAAATGATTGGGACACTACTAAAAAAAACCCTTCACAACCTTCTGTTACTATTTTGTTTCTGATCATGTAGCAATAAATCAAAGAAAAAGCTAGAATCAGACAAGACTGAGATGCTATTAGTGGGTGGTTCTCTTGAACAGATGGAGGGTGTTCAACTTGTTCTGTGTGGGATTACATTCCCTCTGAAGGAGCAAGTTCGTAGCCTGGGGTTCTCCTGGAGCCATCTTTGTCACTTTTGATGCTCAGTGGCATGGAATGTGCGATACCAATTCTGGGCCAGCTATGCCCCTATCTGGACAGAAATAACCTGGCTTGAGTCACCTATACTCTGGTATCCTCCAAATTAGATTACTGCAATGTATTCTACATGGGGTTGCCCTTGCAGAAGGTTCAGAAGCTGCAGCTTGTGCAAAATGCGGCACTAAGACTAACAACAGAAGGTCCAAACATATAACACCGATTCTGGCCCAATTGCACTAGATGCCTGTATGTTTCTAAGCCTGGTTCAAGGTGCTGGTTTTGACCAAAAAAGCCTTACATGGCTCAGGAACGGAATACCTGATGGAGGGCCACTCCTGGCATAAGCCTACCCATACATTACACTAATCATCTAAGGCCCTCCAGGGAGCTGTCTAAACGTCGTCTTTGCCCCATGGTGGCTGTGAATTGGTGCTGCATTGGTTGTATGACGCAGCTGCCAATTCACTGCCACCGTGAGGCAAAGAGATGAAGATGCACAGCAGAAAAGCTGGGTACATACCCCAACTTTTCCTGCCAGAGCGAAGTCAGCATGAAGTCAGGCGAGGGGGCGAGCCTAGTGAGCCGAATGGCTGCAGGAACATCCATGCTGCCTTCTGTGTAGGGATTACCTGATAGCACCCCACAGCAGCAAAAGTGTTTTTTTTCCTAAAAGCCAGGGTAAGCAGGTGCTGTCAAGACAGTCCCCAGGTGCCTCCTCTGAGGGAAGATTGGAGGGTGGCAACAAGGGAGAGGGGCCTTCTCGTTGGCTGTCCCCCAATTATGGAATTAACTCCCCAGCAAGCCCTGCCTGGCGTCAACATAAGACCTTCCTGGCAGCATATGACAGGTTCTTAACTAGGTCATGGGATATTGTTGGAATATGTTTGTGCCAGGCTTAACAGTTAAAATGTTTTAAAGTGTTTTAATGTCAGCTATTTTATGTTTATGGTTTTAAATTTTGTATATTGTCTTTTTAGTGTTCAATCTTTTAATTTTGTAAACCGCCCAGAGAGCTTCGGCTATGGGGCGGTATATAAGTGTAAATAATAATAATAATAATAACAATAATAATATATGTGAGTGTGTCTGCTCTGGTTATATGTTTGTAGCTAAACTGTTTCTATTTTATACACAATACTGTATTTTTAATATTTTTTATCTTTGTAAACAGCCCAGAGAGCTTTGAAATTTGGGTGGTAGAGAAATATAATAAATGAAATTAATTGAGAGGAAGAAACATATCTAGTCAGGCTCTCCATGTCTTTCATAATTTTATAAGCCTTTAGTTTTTCATTATTATTCATCCATTATTGTTTTCCTTATTATTAAGCCAACTAAAGCCAAGCTAACAGAAAGCACGTCAGGATATAATTGGGTTAAATCGAATGTCAATCCTACTTAGAGTAAACCCATTGAAATGAACAGGGTTTAAGTTAGTTAAATCCAATAGAACTAAAATTGGATTTCACCCTTTGTCTTTAAAACAAACACACACACGTAGAGAGAGAATCTGTATACTTTACCTTGAAAACGAAACCTTCTGGACAGGTATGGTCGTACTTGTAAACCTTGTAGACTACCAGAAATACAATGCACGTAAGGAATGCAAGGGCAAAAAGGACCAAAACGGTTACCTGCCAACAAACCGAAAGAAGACTTTGGTTACTTGCAAACAGACCAATTTTCTATTAATTACACAGTACTTTAAAAAAAAAAAAACCTTGAGAAAAACGAGTGAATTACTTAAGCTCCAATTCAGAAATTTACCAGGTTGTCACACCAATTCATGCAATGAAGGAGCAGATGTATTCTCTCACACTGTGCCTCTAACGTGAACATATTCTATGAAGTCCTATTTGTGGTATGGCCCAATTTGTGAAATTCTTCCTCCTCAAAAGAAAGAGTGACTCTGTGAAGAGACTCTCAGTGCCTGCAGGCTTCTGCATGGAGTACCTACATCACATATGCGAAGTACATCAGAGATGGGAGAGGCTTGTACCTGTATTTCCATCGTGTGCATTGAGACCTTGACATAGTGCGTTAACTGAACCTATGAACAACACTGCATCCACCAGAAGGTAATTATGATTAAGGGCTTTCCCGGAGGTCAATTCTGGTTACACAAGGCCACTTTTTCCACTTCTACTACTACTTGTTTTATGTCTTAAGCCTTTATTTAGCCTATAGTGCATTTAATAATGTCTAAATTGCATCTAACAGTTGAGTTCATGTAATCTAGCATTTGTGCTGGTAAAATGTTTTATGAAAACAACCATGGCAGATTAATATCAGTACTTGCCCAAGCACTCACTGTTCTCTATGTGCCAAAGTGGCCCTCTCGGGCTACTTGAAATTCTAGCTTTGTTCACTCTGAATGAAAACCATCTTGAGGTTGTGCATTTCTTTCCACTTCTTCTAGAACCCTAGGATGGAATAGAGGCACACCTACTGCTCCTCTTAGCAAAGAGTTTGTTCCTGATATGTGAGCAATGTGGGGTGGAACTAGTTCTTTACTGCCTAGTTAAATAAGAATTTCTTGCTAGGTAAATTTCATCCACTTCTTAGCAACAGAGAAACAGAATCCTGTACAGATTCAAGTCTACAAACTATACTGATTGCTAGTTAATGGCACTGAATTTGATCAATCATCTATGTTCCATTTGTCCTGGATTGAAGCTTAACCAATATGGTGGTTCTTTTTGCCTTTGGCGAGTGGGGTTTTAATCATACTTTCATAAGAAAACACCATGAACACATGCCATGAACTTCATACCATTATAAAATACAATATAACACTGCTGGGAGTAGGATAATAAACTACATCACCAGGACTAAAATAATAAAACACAAAAATACTAAAATATTTTTAAAAAGACTTTAAAAGACTTTTTTTAAAGCCTGGGAGAACAGAAAAGTCTTAGTCTTGCACCAGAAATATAGCAGTGTGAGCACCAGTTAAGTTTCCCTTGATGTTGACACAACCTGTTTGGGGTCCCAGTCTGGCCCTGTAAGAGCTTCCTGACTGTGAGAGTAGTACGACAATGGAACCAATGACCTAGGGAGGTAGTGGGCTCTCCCACATTAGAGGCATCTGTCAGGGATGCTTTAAGGTGGATTCCTGCATTGAGCAGGGGGTTGGACTCGATGGCCTTATAGGCCCCTTCCAACTTTACTATTCTATGATTCCATGATTCAGTTTCCCCAGATAACCCCAGTTCCCTCCTCTGCCCCCACCCCCTTTCCCATGACCACCAATCGTTTAGTGGTTTCCCAGCTTTTGTGCAATTTTCTCTTTCTAAAAGGTTGAAATGCTTCTCCTAGGGCTTAGTCATTGGCTGTAAGATCTTTAAGCTATAATACGCTGGTATTTTGGGCCCCTTTGGCAAAGGAGTCGGAGGCCAAAAATATCAGCATATTGTACTTTAAAGCTTTTACTGGCACCAGTAGAATGCTGCTTCCAACAGGTCTTCCAAAACTGAATTCAGCTCTTGGGCTGAAATAAGTCCAGCATCCCTACGAAAAACTGGCCAGTGGCCCGCCAGTGCAAGCCATCTAGTGAAGAACAGGAAAGTCGGAGGACTGAAAAACAAAGATCACCTCCACTGCTCTTCCTGCCCTGTCTGTCTGAGCATAGGAATCATGGAAGTGTTTGAGCTTGGAGGCTTCAGAGCAGCATGGACGGATGCAGATGATAGGACTGTGCCCTTAGTCATCTTAATTCATTAGTTTATTTAATTTAGGTGACAGAGATCACCCTTTAGAGAGGTTTAATTTAAGCTTTAAGCTGATACACAATTATCTAGAAGTTATAAACAGAATACATTTTTTCCTAGAAAACGGTAATGTGTAAAATATTAGTAACTGTGCAGTTCAGGAGGAAGAAAATGTAACATCTTTTGAATGCCTTCTGAAAACACATCTTTTCACACAGGCTTTCCCTGGGCTAGAACTGCTGCTGAGTTTAACTTTGGTTTTACGTGGTACTTTTAAAAGGTTTATATTGTGTCTTGTCATGTTGTATGTTATGATTTTAATTGCTGAGAGACCCTCAGGTATGGGCAGTATTAAAATGTAATAAATAAATAAATAATCTACAATTGCTAAAGTGTCAATGAGACAGAATGTTTAATGCCATTTTGATTCTGAAGAGTCATGTCATAGGGCATAAATCAAAGGTGGGGCATAAATCAAAGGTGGGTATAGGTGAATTTTGAAACAGAAGCAGCAGCATTCCCTTTTTTGGCTGAAATTGAAGTAGAAAGCCAGGTCCCCAAATATTTTAGTTAAGGCTCAACAAAAAAAGCATTCTACCATTATAATTGGGTAATTGGAGGGGTGGTCATTTGAACTTTCATAAAATAGAAAAAAAATCACCAATCTTCCTGAAATTTCTATGTGCCAGAAAGAAATGTTAGTTTTACATAACCTGAGAATTTCAAGGAGATTGATGAAAGATCAAGGGAAGGAGGGCAATTTAAAGTAGAAAAGAAAAAATGAACTCTCACACACGGTGATTACTGAAAAAGTGTTGGCGAGGATTTATGCTCTTGATTTGTGAAGTAATTAGAGCCTTATTAATTAATCTAGTGGTGGTGTCTTCTTCCTCCTTCATGGTAGTTCATGCAATAGCTTTCTTTTTTAAAAATTCCCTTTAGTTGGTTTTTAATTAATATTCATTGCATTAGAGTGTATATGGTGGCCATTTTCAGGCATAGACTGACACATGCTCAGTAACATCTCTCTCTTCCTCCCCCTCCCTCCTGCCTCAGCTAGATTGGAACATAGGTCCCCTCTACAAGGATTCGCTTTTGCGCCCGGTTAGGCGATTATGCGCATAATCGCTGAAGCGCATTTACACCTAATCCCTCTGCATGAAAGGCGGCGAAGCGCATTAATGGATGACCAAAATGCGCTTTACAAGTAGTTAATGTGCATAAGCGCTTGTTCACATAGTCAAAATGCGCTTTAATGGCCGGAGCAAAATAAACCTCGCGATTTAACGCGCCTTTGATAATGCGCATAATCTGAGAGATAACGCGCCTCTACGCCCGATTTGCGCTCCGTTCTTGTAGAGGTAAAATTTTTAAAGCGCCTTGAAAGAGCTTTAAACCTCTCTTGTAGAGGCAGCCATTGAAAGAAGATGGCTGCCTCCTCTAGCAAAGACATTTCCATACTGGAATATTCAGTATCTTCTCAGAAGTTCCATTGAGTGTAATGGTCCTACTCCCACATAAGTGTGTAGAGGATTGTAGACTTTTTTAAACTGCTTGGAACTTTGGCAAGAGGGAGAGTTCCCGAATCTCTAAGTGCCTCCCTCCTTCCCTGGCATGGGTGCAAAGGATGGGAGGGGGCGTACTGTTTCCTCGCAGCTCCCAGGAAAGCCACGACTTGCTTCTGAGCAGACATAAGACGCTCAGCGCACTTACTTGGGAATGAGTCCCATTGAAGACCACGGGACTTGCTTCTGAGCAGACATTAGAAGCTCTGCTCGGAGTGAGCCCCATTGAAGACAATGGGACTTGCTTCTAAACAGACATTAGACTGTCAGCGCACTTACTTGGGAGTTAGCCCCGTTGAAGACAATGGGACTTCCTGCTGAGCAGACATAAGACTTTCAGCACACGTACTTGGGAGCGAACCCCGTTGAAGACTACGGGACTTGCTTCTGTGCAGACATCAGACCCTCAGCGCACTTGCTTGGGAGTAAGCCCCATTGAAATTAAAGGGTGCTCTTGGTGGGGTGGAGGATTTGATATGCTTCCCTTTGTTGCAGAGAGGCACTTTACCCTCTTCTCTGTTGATCACAGACACGGGGAAAGTCCTTTCTCTGCAAGTTCATAGCGCAACCCCAGCTTTACACACTGCCGATTTGACACCATTAGGGTTTATTCCAGCTTTTCTTTGATCTAGTTTATCACAAAATAAGGGGTGGGGAGCCATGGGAGACCATGTGGCTGATGCTAAGGTCAAAGGATGCACAAACTTCTGGGAGTGGCCAGCTTCAAGAAAAAGCCATATACAGAACAAAAGCAATGACTATAAATCCCACGATTGCATTTATTTACAGTCTTAACAAATACGATTGGGTGTGTGGATGGATGACACTCTACAGAGTTGAGACTTTTGGATGAGAATGGTTTCCAAAGGTGAATTGTATGTAGTTTGTTGTGTGCGCGTGTGCCTGTATGTGAGAAAGTATGCCTGGCAGAGAGAGAGCGAGAGAGATTGAGAGAGAGAGGGTGTGTGTGTGTGTGTGTGTGTGTGTGTGTGTGAAAGAGAGATGATGGCTTTCTGTTGTTGTTGTTTTTGTTCAACAGGAAGGAACAAATAGTCTTTTTCAACTCATTCTTGGATTGACACATGCAGATCATTCAGTTCAACCTCAACAGAAGCTGGCTTCCTATCTAAATCTGGTGTTCATAAAAGATAAAACCTGATCTCCTTTTATGGATATAGTAAATGTTTGGGTTCATATAACACATGAAGCCATAGTGTTTAGGTACACTGAGCTGCCCATGATGAGCTACTTGTCATGTGGGGCATTTTTAACACCTGTAATAGGTTAAGAGGCTAAAATAGGACAACCACAGAACCAATGCAAAAGGAGTTCTGTGGGTGACTTATTTAGGGCATAGTCCCAGAGCCAGGCAGGATTTATTTACCCCAGTGAGTACAAAAGCTTAATTAATCAGGATTTTTTTAATGCCAGTAGAACAATTTTTCAAGTTGTCTCCAAATACTGACACAAAACATGAAATGCTTCACTTTCAAGAGGGAGTCATAAAAAGCTTTTATCTCTGGACACTGGCTGTTGAAACGTTTGAATGAGTATCATCAGAGCATAACTTCTGGGGCTCGTTTATTAATCTGAAAAGCGAGTTCAACTCATATCACTAGCTTTGATTTTATATTGGATGTCAACATGGTGTAACATCCTGGCTGACACTGGCTTGGTTGTCAACTGTATAATATCCAATCATCTGTTACACAAAGCCATGCAATTCATTAAACAAAAAAAAACTACAGTTTACGAAACAATGTTAAGGCTCTACAGTTTTCAACCAAGCACCAAAAAACAGGGAAATTGGGAGTTAAGGCTCACAAGCCTTAACTTCACATCGTCCCTAAGGAGGCAGAAAGCGCAAGTGAAATTCTCATTCTCCCAAAGCAGATAAACCATGAGGACAGGATGGAGAATATGTTATGCAGAGGTGACTGTGGGGTTGTGGAAAACTCATGACGAACAACTTAGGGCCACCTACTTCTCTTTTTTTTGTTTCGAGTTGCCCTTCCCCAACCTGCTGCCCTCCAAAGGTGTTGGACTACAACTCTCATCACTGCAAGTCAGTATGTCTCATGGTCAGGAAAGCTGGGACTTGTAATCTCAAATATCTGGAGGGCATCAGTATGGGGAACCCTGTTTTATATCCTTACCGAATATAGGGTCTGCTCAATACTGTTCTCACACACACATCTTGCATATAGCAGCATGACTGATAACAAAAGAGGCACTATTTGTTATAGTTCTAGAACCAGAGCATGCGCCAGGCACTTTCAACTTTGGGTCAATATCCTGTCCTTCAAAGAACCAATGTTTTTTTTAAAAAAATGTGTTTATACAAAATATACTGTTCACTCCCCACAATCCCGCCACAATACATCATCTCATCAAAGTGGCAGAGGAGCAGAAAAGGTTTAGTTTGGTTGTCTTATACTCCTTTCAGATGAGATTAGTTTGCAATCCTATACCACTTGGGAGTAAGCCCTAGTGAACTCAGTGGCACTTGACTTCTGAGAAGACGTGTATAGGATTCAAGTGTAAACCAACCTTCTCCAGCCTGGTGCTCTCCAGATGTGTTGCACTGCTACTCCCCTGTTATGTGTTATGGGGAAGACAAAAATCATTTTCAACATTAATTTTAAAATAATCCTTATGCATGAAAGTATTAGGTGCTAGCTCTGCCTTTGATCTCACACTGCTGAACACATAAGAAAAACCCTCTATGTTAGTCCCCCTACACCATATGTATGATATTCAATAAACATACAACCTATGCCATGTGTTGAAAATTAATGTTGACATCTGAAGAATTATCTGGATTAGGTATTCAAGATTCATACATTGTCGCTTCATTTGGTTTGAGACAGTCTACTGAAAGTGATGCAGCTCTTTTGAAGTTCCATGGTGGATCGCATATCTTAATGCTGGAAAATATACTTTAGAACAGCTGTGGACAGAAAATAGATATATCCTGATATTTTGGACATCAACTCCCAGCATTCCTGATCACTGCCCATGCTGATAGGGGCTTTTATGAGTTCAAAACATCTGGAGATCTACATTCTGCCTGCCCTTGCTCTAGAACAGCATTCCCCAACCTGGTGCCTATCAGATGTGTTGGGTTGCAACTCTCAACATGAGGAGATGCTCTAAAAAAAGAGAGGTTAGGTCGCTTTAAAATGTTCATGATCAGTTTTCCACAACCCTACAGTCACCTCTGCATATCATAACCCCCTGCCCTCCAGATGTTTGAGATTACAAGTCCCAGCATTCCTGACCATGTGACATACTGACTTGCAATGATGGGAGTTGTAGTCCAATACCTTTGGAGGGTACCTGGTTGGGGAAGGGCTGCTCTAAACAAAAAAAGAGAAGTAGGTGGCCCTAAGTTGTTCGTCATCAGGTTTCCACAAAGCCACAGTCATCTCTGCATATCATATTCTCCATTCTGTCCTCATGGTTTATCTGCTTTGGGAGAATGAGAATTTCACTTGCACTTTCTGCCTTCTTAGGGAGGGTGTGGCGTTAAGGCCTGTGGGCCTTAACTCCCAATTTCCCTGCTTTTTGGTGCTTGGTTGGAAATGGTAGAGCCTTAGCATTGTATTATTATTATTACTATTATTATTATTATTATTATTATTATTATTATTTACATTTATATACCGCCCCATAGCCGAAGATTGAACATTAAAAAAAACCTGACAAACTTATTGTTTTTTAAACCATAGTTTTCTTCGTTTAATGAATTAATTTCTATCCTGTCTTTCCACCAAGGGGCTCAAGGCAGATTTATCCTCACAACAACCCTGTGAGGGGAACTATTCTGAAAATTGGTGACTGGCCAAGGTCACCCAGTGAGCTTTATGGTTGAGTTCAAATTCCCATTCAAGGGGGGATTTGAACCCAAGTCCTAATCACTATGCTACAGAACCTGCCTGTCTACAACTGGTGAACTGGCTTATGTGCCAGGTGTCCTGAAAATGATCCAGAAAGGATATAACTGAGTGAGATGAAATGCATTTAATCTGGACCTACTGCAATACTGACAAGAGGACCGAGAATCGGAACGACCATTCACATCGAGCTTGTAGTGTTGTACAAAGGTCGAAGGGGTAGTCCACGTGGCAGCCTTGCACAAATCCAAAAGTGGAATTCCTCTAGCAAAGGCAGTGGAAGTTGCAATCCCTCGTGTCGAGTGAGCTCGAAGATGTGGAGGAATTTCCAACCCGGACAGTTGGTAGGCCAGTTTAATGGTCGCGTAATCCACAAAGCCAAGCACTGGAAAGTGACTGGAGCACCTTTCCTAGGCTTCCCGTAGCACACAAAGAGTTTTTGGGTTTTTCAGTTCTGGACTGATAGAAGGCTAGGGCTCTTCTGATGTCTAAAGTGTGTAGTCTTTTCTCCAGATCTGATACTGGTGAAGGAAAGAAATCAGGTAGAAAAATAGGGTCATTGAGGTGAAAATGTGACACTATTTTTGGTATAAAAGAGATGTCAGGGCGAAGCACCACGTTGTATTTGTGAAATGTGAGGTACGGTGGATCAACACGTAACGCGGTTAGCTCCCTGACTCTTCTGGCCAAAGTAATTGCCACTAAAAAGGCCACCTTCCAGGAGAGTAAGTGGTGATCACACGTTGCCATGGGTTTGAAAGGCTTTGACATGAGGACCCTTAGAACTAGGGGCAAATCCCAAGCCACCGCAATAGGCCTTAAAGGAGGCATTAAATTTTTCAGTCCTTTCAGGGTTGTGAGTAAATTGAGAACTGTATGAATTGCAGACTGCAGTGCGTTCTTGTCTGGGGAGGTGATCAGCCAGTTGTCTAAGATGGGGTAGATCTCGATTCCTCTGAGACGTAGATAGGCGCATACCACTGCCATGCATTTCGTAAAAACTCTTGGAGCCGACGAAGGGCCGAATGGAAGGACCTTGAATTGGTAGACATCTGGTCCGATGGTGAATCAAAGACATTTTTGGTGGCGAGGAAGTATGGCAATGTGGAAGTATGCATCCTTCAAGTCCACGGATGCGAACCAAACCCCTAATCGGAGAAGGGGCGTGAGCAACCCCAACGTTGTCATCCTGATTTTTTTCTTGCAAATGAAGTAGTTTAGTAGCCGGAGGTCCAAAATAGGTCGTAAAGTAGCGGGAGAAGAATCCCCGCTTGGCGTCAAACTGGGAGACCCGTTGAATTGCTCCCTTCTGCAATAAAGACATGGTCTCTTTGATTATGACTAGAGAGGGAGGAGTAATCTTTATAGTGCCCAGTGGAGGAAGGGCTTCGAACTCTATTAGGTAACCTATCTCGATAATCTTTAAAACCCATGCATCCGTTGTACTATCTGTCCAAGTATGTAGGAAGGACAAAAGGCGGTCACCAAACATTGTGGTGGATGTGGGATCGTCCCAATGACCAAGTCAGTTATGACGTTTTGATACCAGATCAGGTCAACGTCTGGCTGTCTGTGGCTTTTGAGCTGATACTGCTTACCCTGCTGCTGTTGATGAGGCTGATACCGAGTAGTTCTATCAGAGAATTGGTGATTATAGAAGGGTTTCTTGTGCCGGAACCATCTCCTCGGTTTGAAGGGTTTGACCAATCCCCATTTTATTTTGCTGTGGACCATGCCTTCTGTACAGAGTCCATTTGGTTGTCTGTTTTAGCATTAAAAAGACCCTCTCCATCGAAAGGGAGGTCCTGACTCTAGCCTCGGGAGTCAATCCCGCAGATCTCAACTAAGCATGTCTCCGTAGGGCTACAGCTCCTATCATAGACTTTGCATTGCAATCAGTTTGATGTCTTGCCATATTAATTTGGTGTCTTGAAAGTTTAGACGCTTCTCCTTGAAAAACTCTTGCAAGCTCCCTTTGTTCATCTGGGAGATAATCGCAGAGCGCACTCATTTTCTCCCATAAGAAAAGCTGGTATCCCGATGAGATAGCTTCATAATTAGCAACTCAAAGTCCTAGAGCTGCTGACGAGTATAACCTTTGTCCCAGAATGTCGAGTCTACAACCCTCTTTGTCCACAGGTGCAGCATGTAGCTTTTGGGATTTGCCCTGTGCCAATTCGACAATGATAGAATTGGGACGTGGATACGTAAATAAAAAGGTTGCTTCTTTTTCTTGGATTCTATACATGGCTTCCAGTCTCCTGGAGGTAGGAGCCATTGATGAAGGGGTGTTCCAGGACTGTTTGACCATTTGCAGTAATGCTGGTAAAAAAGGAACTGCTACTGGTACCGTGGATTTGGTATATATTGCATCATATATGGGGAACCTTAACTTGGTCAGTTTGCTGATGAGCCTCGATTCCTGGGGCTTGAGCCATCCTCAGTGCTTGATCCGAGAAGAGACCCATATCCTCAGATGCTGAGGCTTGGTCTTTGGAAAGTACAAATTCATCTGGCGAGTATATGAATGGTGGCACAGATGAGTAGGACAATGAGTCAGATTGATAATCCTCTGCCGAATTAGACACTTCAACATTAGGAGGGTGCTTTAATACTTTGGGTTGATCCTAATCCTGATTGCAGGGGGGACTGCCATAACAGTCACATCCAACCACAAGTGATCCGCTGCATGCGATCTAGGGTGTTGTGGTGTCAGGGGGGAGGGGGTTGGAAACCTGTATTCCCCAATGCGTGGCAGGAGTTTGGAACTGCAGAACTTGGTCAGCAATCATACATCGTCCCACCGTGATAGCGTGTTCATTCGTACAAATGCTCTCAATCCCAACGCTCGTCCCAGTCCTCGTAGTACTGAGGTCTGTGGGAAGGCACTGACCAATTTGAGGCTCGGTCCCAATCACGATGTGGAGACTGTGATTGTTCTTGGTAATTACAAGCATAGTATCTGTCCATCTCCCTGCTATGCGATGTTGAAGGACCTGGGGAGTGACGCTGAGACCGTACATCCCCAACCTGTCGGTGTTGAGGAAATAGTGCCCTTTCCTCCATGTGCTGCGGTACGGTGAGCTCTCGAGGTCGGACCTGAGGAGTGGGACCCAAAACTCAAGGTGAATCAATACTGGATCGATAATCAGTGGCAGTGGTGGACTCGTGACCATAATCCAAATAGGAGAATCCAGTAGTGGAGGCACTGGTGGTATCAGAGTAACATCCGATTGTCTGATGCTCGTATCTCTGAATTTTTTCTTCTTAGGTACAGAGTCCGAAGAAGGCTAGTGACGCTTAGCCTTTTTGGAAATTTTCTTTGTTGTTGAAATCTCCAAAGATTGTCCCGGAGTAGGAGGATCCTTGGTCGTGCTAATTTCCTGCGTGGAAGGTCCCAGTCTCTCAGTGGTTTCCATTGTTTTGTTCTTATGAAAGGAGGACGGTGGGTCGACTGCTTTAAGTGCCTTTTCCCAGAGAAGAGCTTTAAGGCGATCTGCTCTATTTTTCTTGCTTGTTTAGAAAATGACATACAGAAACGATAGGTCTCTACTACGTGCGCATCTCTAAGACAAAGAAGGCAGACAGAATGTCCATCCAAAGGTAATAGTGTGCTGCCACAGTAGGTGCATTTAGAAAATGGGGCCTTCAAGGCCATACCCCTCAGCATTCTGAGGTGAACAAAGAGAACAATTAAAAAAAATAGATTTATGTTTAAGAAAGAAGATAATTTAAGAATCGATTAGAAAAAATCCTCAGCAACTAAACTAACGGAATTTCTACCATGACAAAGTCTCCAGCGAGGCAACCGAGTCGGCGGTCGAAAAGGAACTGAGGATTAGGGCAGGAACGCACGAAACATGCGCATATGATGGTGGGGGAGGGTTCCCACCAAAAATGTTTTCCTCAGCTAGAGATGTTTCTGAGGCTCGGCTCCGCGCAGGTGCAGAGCCCATATGTGTAACGCACAGAGACCACGAATAAAAAATTGGGAAATCACTGATATAAGCCCATATAGCTCAGTTCACACCATTATGGGTATATTAATGAACCAAAGAAGGGCTGCAGATACTCACATGTTAGGAAAACTGCATATCCAGAGAATGCTGGATGTTTAAATTAAGAGAACAAAAGCAAAATAGTAACACAGAACAAGAGACCAACTAGGGGTATACCACTAGGGGTATATTCACACTCGCTTATTATTAAGATGGTTGTGAGAATCTAGCCCTATTTAGTCATGCTCATCGTGTGCAAGCTCTACATGTGAGGAAGGGAAGCAGGGATGAGATTGCTAGGTCCATCGCCTCATCACTTATGTTTATACTGTTTTATGTATGGCTGTAAGCCACTGTGGGAGGGCTTCTGCCCTGAAAGGCGGCTAAGAAATGTCTTTAATAATAATAACAACAACAACTTTAAGAACATAAGAACAGACATGCTGAATCAGACCAAGGGTCCATTCTATTCACACAGTGGCCAACCAGCTGTTGACCAGGAACCCACGAGCAGGAAAGGAGTGCAATGTTCCATGTTCCCCAGCAACTGGTCTACATAGGCTTATTACCTCTGCTACTGGAGGTAGCTACTGGTACTGGACAAGTAGCCATTAATAGCCTTCTCCTCTAGGGATTTATATAACATTCTTTTAGAGCCATTCAAATTGGTGGCCATCCCCACATCTGGTGGTAGTGAATTCCATAATTTAACCATGCGCTGTGTGAAGAAGTACTTCCTTTTATTTGTCCTGAACCTCCCACCAATTAGCTTTATGGGATGACCCCGTTGGGTTCTAGTATTTTGAGAGAGGGAGAAAAATGTCTCCCTATCCACATTCTCCAGATCATGCAGAATTTTGTACACCTCTATCATGTCTCCCCTGAGCCTCCTTTTTTCCAAGCTATACAATCCCAGCTGTTGTAACCTTCCCTCATAGGGGAGATGCTCCAGCCCTTTAATTGTTTTAGTTGCCCTTTTCTGCCCTTTTTTCAGCTCTACAATATTGTCTTTTAAGTATGGTGAACAGAACAGTACACAGTATTCCAAGTGTGGTTGCATCACAGATTTGCATAAAGGCAGTATGATACTGGCAGTTTTATCTCAATTCCTTTTCTAATTATGCCTAACATGGAGTTTTCCCCATTTTTACCACAGCCACACAATGGGTTGACATTTTCATCGAGTTGTCCACCACAACCCCAATATCCCTTTCTTGGTTGGTCACTGCTAGCTCAGATCCCAACAGGTTATACTTGAAGTTGGAATTTTTTTCCCTCAACGTGCATCACTTCGTACATGTGGGATACAACTGTCTGCAGAGGAGAGCCTCCTCTCTCCGTGGAGGCTCACCCTGAGATTTTAGAATCCTAATTCTGGAAAATAAATAATGATTGCCATTAATTATTTATAGTCTCAATTATCATACATGTAAACTTCCAGGATAGCAAATTTAAATACATTGGGGAAAGGGTAGAATTGCCAACACTGTAATTATAAATTTCCTTTTTAAAAAATATCCTACCAGTTTAAGGCCAGAGTTAAGACTATCTCATGTTAGCGCAAGCTCCACAAAGTTAGGAAATTGGAAGCTAAGGCTGATGCCTTAACTGACATATCCTGTGATCAGTGATGATGCTATGCAATGTCAAACATTATGCTTGGTTTCAACTTACCCTCCATGCATCCAAACTTTTACTGGGTTAGTGTGGAGGCAGAAGTTTAAGTCCTGGCCAGTCCAAAGATTAATTCATTTCTTATTCCTGGGCATGTAAGACTCAAGATGAGAGGGGATGGAAGCAGTGAAGTTATTCCCAGCTGTTATTGCTTCAACAAGTAACTGTCAAAACTGCTGAACTGTGTAGGTGTGCTATTCAGATTCAGACCCAGGTCTAGCTCTCCCACAGCTGTGGCTTCTATCTCAATAAACAGAGTTGTGTCCTGATTGCTTTGAGAATGTTTATTCTCTGACAATTAGCAAAAACACCCCACGTTGTCCTGATCCTGTATTACCTTGAGAAGCATTTAGCCTTACTGCTAGAAAAGGGCTCCTTCACACTTTTTAACCCATCCTGCTGGCTACACACCTACGATGGGTACACACCTTATTAAAATCCATGTATTGTTGCAGTACCACTAAAATCACCTACTACATAGCTAGAAGCTTTCCCTTCATTTCCTGGTGTATACATTGGAGAAGTGATGAAGCCTTTTTCTGTTTTGCTATCTACCTGCAAACCCTTCTGGCATCTATAACAAACTCCTAGACTACACTCCTCTAAATAACCATGTAGAACTTGGAGAATAGTTCTTCCATCTCTCAGGATGATTTTCTAGCAACAACACACACTGTAGTGTTGAGACAGCCTCAAGCCAAGTGCCTTATCAAATTTGCACATAAAGAGAGATGTTTCATATGAGACCTGTCTCTATACCAGTGTTCATACTGAATACATTTGGTAAATGTCCAATAGGAACAATTTCATACCCTCCAGATATAAATGTTAATTATTCTACAATGCATATCATATTAAAACAAGTAGACTACATACGTTTTCACTATATATATTTCTAATGCACGTGTTTATACCAAACCTGCTCCTAATTCTATTGCCACATGCCACCTATTCAGCTTTGCATATCTTTTGCAGAATCCATTGCTAAAATGATGTAGAAATTCAAAGATATTTGTGTGTATGTGCAATCCAAATCCTGTATTTCATCATCAACATGATTTTTATTCTGACAAGTATTTATTTTTAGGCAAGCCTTCTTTTACTCTTTAGATTCTGATTAGGAAGGGTCCAGGAGAAAACTCTCATACACCATAATCCCCTTTTCTTTTGAAATGTTAAACCTTGTCTACTAATCTGTTTATTAAGACGGGAGGGGTCATAAATAGGAACTGGCAGTTCTTTTTAAAATGCTACAAGCTGTGTAACTGAACTTGAAAACTGTCATGAGGAAATCAGGGACTGTTTTAAGGTTTGAAAGTATTATACTGAAATGGTCTCAGTTTCAAGTACAGATTTCCTCTCCTCCCTTTTCGGCATTAAGATACATTAACCATAGCAAGATTCATCCTGTAATTCCCTCCAGGCACAAAACCCTACAGAAACTTCTCTCCAATGCACCCGTTTCTTAGCACCAGAACCCAACACAACAATAACCTGAAACTAATCCCAGAATGTTAATGGCAATTGTATTTCTCATCTGCCCTCCAACAATATATAACAATGCAAACATTTGATCAGTCCTCCAGTTATATGAGACTGAATTGTTACTCAGGAAATGGGTCATTTCATACAGGTACAAAGGAGGAAATAAATTCAAATAGTTTGTTTCCTTCTGTGTACCTCTATGAAATGACCCACTCCCTCTTTTGCATGGATAAACCTCTTGATTTGCTTTTCATGAGAGTTCTTGGTAGACCTCTCACTTTGGAATATAACTTGGAAGTATTCATCCACAAATTATTTCCATGCTTCATTTTGCACATTAAATATGTTTCATGTCTTACCATTTTTATTATATGATTGTGATGCCCCTTAAGAAGCAGAGAGACATTCGAGAAACAACTAAAACTAAATTCTTAATTGGACCAAGGATGCTGATTTAATTCAGATGTCATGCTAAACCATGGTTTGAGCTACCAAACATATAACAGGGCAAATCATGGTTTTACCATCTGAGAGTAGCCCTGCCCTCAGGCTACATCATCTTTCAGCCCACTAGTCTCCTACCAGAAACCATGGATGCTATTCCAAACTGCTCTGCTTTGTTCAACTGCTGAGCAACACTGTATATGTTACTTTTATTTTTCTCATCACAGGTAAGAAGGCAGCTGGACAAACCATTTTGTATTGGAAAAATAACCTGAGGGGAAAGAGTGAAGCACCCCTCCAGCACCACTGCTGCTCTAATCTGATTGCCAAACCCAGCAAGTGCATTTCTGTTTAAAAACAACTCAAAAACCCACGGAGATACTGATCACACATGCATCTCACAGCATCTTGGCAAGTTTGGCTCCAACAAGACTATGCTGAAATTATTTTTTAAATGATCACTAAGAAGAGTGACAACTGAATATCGAGGGAGGGAAGTTGAAAAAATATACAGATGACTTCTCATAACAGTCACCTCACCTCCTTTTAATGCAACCTTTGGTATACTTTGTTTTTAAAACATATATATTACCAATTCTGTGACAAATTTCCTTGATGTCTGTAATCAAATGTTTTCTTCAGAAGTGTCTACCAATCCATACTTTCCTTGCAAAGGGTGGGGCTGACAACAGAATATGATTACTTGTTTAACCTATCGATCTCTATATCTGATCCACTGTCTACAGTGTGGGAGAGGACCTAGTTTTTAGCTTACAGAGGATGGAGTGCCTATAACAGGCATAGCTAGGACAGCTAGGACATATAATGCTGCTGTTTGGAAGCTGTTAGCAAGAATCTGTGGATGGAAGCAGTTGGGATGGATGGGGGAAGCTCTTCAGAAGGTGGCTGAACAGGGGTTGAACCACACATGTAGTACTGGTTGCTGGAATGCTTTTTCTAAGAAATAGAAAAGCAGAGTATAAACACTCCTCATAAAAGAGGAATAAATAGATATGGAAGTAAGGCTTACACGTATCTTACTGCCTTATTTGGGGCTTTCTTAAACTATTATGTGTTCCTGCATTTTCTTGTCAAAGACAATGGCCACAGTGGTTGTGGCACATGCTGAGTAACTTTTGAATATTCAAGCCTTGTCCAAACCAGGTGAGGGTGGGTTGTTGATGTGGTTAACAAGTCACCCACAATGTTAAAACAGGCCATGGGTTCTGAGTGGTTTGTTAACCATGCTAACAACCCACCCTCATCAGAACTGGATGTCATCACAAAGTCGCAATTGCATCTTGAATCTTCGTAATGGCCATGAGCACATACTGCAGCCCACTACGGCATGAATAAGCCACGGCAGGCTGCTTGATTGTGCAAACCAGCCCAACGTCAGACCGTCAGCATTAGTGGCTGGGTTTTTACTAGCATTTAAAATAATAAATGAATTAATAAATCAAAATTATTACATACTCATTAAAATATACGTATTCAAAAACATATAAATAATAGTGAATACACAATGTCATATTAAATGCAGATTAGAAAGTTGCCTCTCTTGTATTTAGAAAAAAGTCTTACTCTTAAAAACATAAAACATTAATCATAAAAGAAACATTTTAATAGTTACATGCATTAAGAGAGAGATACATAATTAACATTATTACATAAAAACACTTCAAGCATTTGCATTCTGTTTGCCAGCAGTGTTGTGGTGCTTTTGGATGAGGTGGATTATCTATTTATTTCAATCCCATTTCAGGCCTGGTGGGGCAAAGACTGCTTCTGTTGCTTTAGTGGGCAATCTATGCCAGGAGGTGGACAGGGTGGGTGTATCCCTGTTAGGTCTGAAAGACCTCTCTGCAGCTATCAATACCATCGAACATGTGGGGCTCTTCACAGCAGTAAACACAATGACCCTGTTTAGATGACATGGTAAGCCATGGTGGTTAAGCATTTTGAACTAAACATTATGGCTTAGCATGTTGTATGAACCATGACCTAGCATGGTGTATGAACCATTCCTAACCGTGGTGGCTACATAACCACTGTTTAAACACACCCACTAACCATTTGCTGCAAAAAGGTTAGCGGCATAACCATGGCTTAGCATGTTGTTTGTACAGGCCCAATATGTTAAACTAAAAGGGTTTTTGTTTATTGAATGTTTTTATATTATATGGTACCATTGTTGCTAGTTGCCTTGGACACCATTTGGTGAGAAGGCAATATATAAATTTAACAAACAAACAAATAAAATAGACTTGTAGGCACTTGGGACTTGCAGTAGCACTTGAGATGACTACAAATATCACTCTTTCCATCAAGACAGTCAAGATACCTGTCAGGAAAGAAAAGGGAAATGTGGGGAGGGTGCGGGGCTTTCATTTCCTGAGCCCCTCCGACTGTGGCTCAGTCTTCATTATTTTAATTCTTGTATTTTAATCTTATGCTGTGAGGAAACCACATGCACAAGAAAGGTTTTGGGTGGCCCAAGCCAGAGGAGGCAGCACTACAGTTGGGAACCACCAATGAGAGCTGCTTGTGTTCTTTCACTTTCTGTCAATAGACATGTTCATCTACATTTCGTGATTGTTCCACCTCTAGGGGCTAAGACGGTGACTTTCCAACTGAGAAGTCACGGCAAACCACACTTAGCACAAACCATGCTTTGCAAAACTGCTTCAAAACAGTGTTTCTGGTTGGGTTTCCATACAGATCGCAAAACATGGCTTGCCAATTTGGATGGGATATCTGTCCACGCTAGTGGTATTATAGCAGACTTTGAGAGCAGACATTCTTCTTGGCAAGGACCAAGTCAAATTATTATGTATACAACAATGTATAGAACCACTGGCATTAAATACAAGTTAAGCAGGAGAAAGAGTAACTATCTTATTGTTACTGAGCTGAAATCCCCTCTTAACCATTCACATGTAAAATACTAAAACCTACCAAGCTGACTTTCTGGGTCTTTACATTAGCCAATGGCTTATTGCTAGATAAATTAGCCTAGCCTAGGGGATGGGGGTGATGCATGTGAGTCCAAGGCTCAGGTAGACTCAGCAAGATATTCGCTACATCCAAATGCAGTGAATATCTTAATTTTCTTTTTCAGGCCAGAGATGATTGGCCAAACAAATGTTTTGTGCTGGTTGAAAGCTCACACAATGCAACATGACAATAATACCACCAGATTCAATCAAAGGGTTTACTACAGAGACTATCAGTGTTTAATGAGATAATCACTTGGTTGTTTTAAGCTATGCACACATCTTCTCATGTGACAGTCCATCTTTTACAAGGGCTCAGACCACAATGTAAACAATTGTAGCTTATTGTGAACAAGTCAGCATGCTGGTAAATGATGCTCAATAGCTTCTGTTGCAAGTGGGAGGGACTAAACCAGGGGAGGGCAACCTTTGGCCTGTGGGCCTAATCTGGCCTGAGCTGCAGCCCAATCCATCTTGCAGAGGAATCAGTACCCTCCCTGGGTCCTGCCCTCCTACCTTCCCAAGCCCCACCCCCCAAGGAGAAGACTCCCATGCTGTCTTCAATTGGGAGATAACAAGGGGATTCCCCTTTGCACAGTTCATCTTCCATCAGGTTGTTTGGCTGCTCCAAATTGCAGGAAGTGTGAGCAGGGCAGGAAGCGATTTGGTCACCTCTTCCAGGAGTCAAGCAGCTCCTTCCCACCCTGCTCGTGACCTGATTCAGGTGTGAAGAAACAGCAGCCCCGGGAGAGTGCCTTCCCACACCGCTTGTGCCCCAATTGGTCCTCGAGCAGTAAAGGAAGGAGCAGTCTGACCTGGCTGGCACTTTATAGGTATTGTACTTCTTCCCGCTTGCAGAGGGCGTGAGCACGGCAGGAAGAAACCACTCCACTCAGCGCCACCTGAGTTTCTTCCTACCCTGCTTACGTGTCCTGTAAGCGGGAACAGCCAAACTGTGGAACTTCTGTCTGTGGTTTATCGTGATGTGTGAACCATGAACTATGGTTTGTTTCTAGCTAGACAAGCCAGTATCATAAGCCAAGAACAAATCTCAATTTATGACTCTGACTTGTCTGAGGAAAAACAAGATAGTTTCCAGCATGCTGACCCATTCACAATAAGCCAGAGTTTTTTTAGAATTCTGACTTATTGTTTTTGGTTATGAGGTTTATAATTCCATTCTTTCATTTTTGGCCATGTCCAAAAAACACACAATGCTGCTTCTTTAAAGATGCAGACAATATAATTCCAAAACAATATAATTATATTGCATTACTGTTGTGCTATATTGTGTTTAAATATCCAACTTGGTTTCATGCCTTGCCTAAATTACAGAGAAAATCATGCTTAAATCCTACAGCTAACTGGCAGTATTCCCAAACCATCCCTCAATATTTGTCAATATTTGTGCATGGCCATAAATGGTTGCTCTCATGTTGGCTCGTTTCATGTACCTTCCCTAAACTATTTGCTCCATAAAAGTAATTTCCTAAGTTTCATTGGCACCAATTAGGTATCGCCTATGATGTCATCAGTGACCACAGGTGCTTCCAGATGAAGGGCTCCTAGCTGTACCAGTTCGAAAGCACTGCACAGCTTTTCCATCCTTTTTCTCCTAAACAGATTTCTGTGGTAAAGAAAAAGATGGCGTGATAAAAAAAAAAACCTCACCTGAAAAAAGCACTTTTAAAGAGCAATCCTATGGTGCTTTGGACAGTGCCCCAGGGAGCATAGGATTGCTCATAAAATCCTTCCAACCTCAGAAGGGAGAGCCAGAGAGTTGATGAAGGACGCCGTTGCTGCTGCTGCTCCTGCCTGGCATTGGATGATCAGACACCTCCAAGTTTAGGGGCTTCCAAATTGCACAACTCCTGCGCTATCCGTTACCTGCACCCTCCTTTTGAGTTTTAGTTTCGTATAGATTTTGTTGCATGTAATTTATTTGTCTATTTGATGTCTGCCTTGGGTTTAGTACCAAATATTTTGAGGCGGGGGCTAGTTAAAATTGTTTTTATATTGATCAAAAACATGGTTCTCCTAAATCCCCCGATTAGGAATAAATTCTCACTGCTTAGATATTTTTAAACCTTGTTCTTTCCTTTAGTAGTTGTGCATCCCTTTGGCCTGCTAAACTGCGCTCGTTATGAGACCAAACTTTTTTTTAAAAAAACCCAGTGAGACTTATACTTTCCTCCCAGCCACACCATTTCAGGAATTTTTCATTGAATATTGATTTTTTGTTCCTTCTTGGGTGTCTTAGCTCTTGTACTATTCAAAGTTCATGATACAGCGAGTCTTATCCAGTTCTGTCCACCCACCACCATACAAAACTGACAGCAGTGAGGTCACCTCCTCCCATCCTTTACATGAGGAAAGGACTTCATGTCAATGACACAGGATCAGGGCTAATTCAAGAAGTGTGCTAAGGACAGCAACGTTCAGAAAGGCCCCAAATCCATCCTCTCTTTTGACAAAAGGTAGTCTGAGAGCCTATCTACACAGTCCCTTGGACCGTTTTAAATAGTATTTTAAAACTTTCCAAATAGGTTCGTTCTAAAACATCTTAGGCCACATTAAGGAGTACTCATGTTACAGGAGAAAACTTCTTCAGTCTTTAAAGCAGTGTGTGCAGTCGCACACTCTTCTGCCCTGTCTCTTTCTGTTTCATTTTTACAATGAGTTTAGGGCAAAGCATTGTGGGTATTGTAGTTCAGTTGCCCACTTCCTCCTTAGTTCCTCTTTCAATCCCTAGCTTTCAGTGAGTATAGGGCTAAGGATTGTGGGTGTTGTAGTTCACTCGCCCACTTTCTCCTTAGCCCCTCTTTCTTCCCCACCAATCAACTGCTAAGCACTGCCCCCATGAATCACAAACAGTAAGGAAGGACACATTATTTTACTTAAAACGATTTATTAAAATAAAACCGTTGTATATAGTTGAAGTGAGTTTTAAAAAACCTCGGGTATACATCATTCAAGGGAGTGCATCATGTGGCCAAAAGAGTTTTGTAACCCTTATAAAATGTTAAAAACCTAGCGTGTAGATCAGCTCTTATATTCCCTCCATACTAAGGATATCCAGTCTTTCAAAGAATGATCTAAATGTCTCTATGCCAACCTTCCCAATAGGTTTCCAACCATCGATAGGCCATGGGATATGCCCAACTGCCAAAGTATTTCTATTTCAATTATTTGCAATGTATGTATTGTCAACACAAAAAAGAACAAGCTTTCTTCCAAATTACAAATGCTTGACTGTCTGATCACCCAGACAGAATTCATCCTTGCCACAGCAGCCCAGACCAGTAGCTGTTTTCAAGCTTGCAGAATCAGATGGCAACATTTTTCATGCACCATCAGACATGGGATAAATATTTTCAGCAAATTCATGAGTTCTTACACTAAATCTCCGAGGCAGCATGCTAACCAGTATGTACACTGAAAAGAAAGGAATAAGGAAGGGCATTTTAATAAATTAAATGGGGGGGAGCAGAGATGCACGCAGTTATACCAGTACATATTTAGATAAAGTGTAGGCACAATTCAATGTGGAATTCTCCTGCACAAGCCCTTTTTAAACATATAGTTCCCATTAATTTCCATGAGACTTGTACAAGAGAACTTCATGTTGGACTGAGCCGTAAGCTTCTATTAATTTTATGGGATTTTGCAGATGGAATTCTGCAGTCTGGGGCTCCTTCTCAAAATCTGTCATATAGTTTATGTTTAGCCACCCTGAAGACTCCAGCAAGCTGGTAGGCAAGTTATAGATGCAATAAAACAAATCTGGCATCTGTTTGCTGTCTTTGAAAATGAGCTGCGATATTACTTACCTTCAACCGTTCTGAGACACCTTCAGTGATGCTGACTGTGAACTCAGCTATTTTAGGCGTACGGAATTTTCCTTTCTTGCGGTCAGCTTCATATTCTGTTTTTGTCTTCACCACCACCTTTTCAAGGAACATTAATGGGAGACCAATTACTAGCTAGATCAGTGAAGCCAAAGTCATCATCATACAATAATGCATCAATAATGTCTTTGTGCATGACATGCTCATTAAATATAGGTTGCACTGTAGTCAAGTGCCACAACGCAAGCATGTACACAGGAATCTAGGTTACCCAGTTCATGATTTATTTAAAAACTTATCTATAATGCTATATATATATAGCTATATAGAAATAAAATACTACAAAAATCGCAAAAGTAAAAACAAGGTCAAAACCCAGAAAAAATAATAATAAACACAATATCCAGTCTGGTGTTACTCTATGCTTACAGTATCAATGGCCTGTTGAAACAACTACATTTTCAGCATGCAACAAAATAGTAATATTCCATTACACGTAAATCCCTCCTAGGGAACTTGAAAACTAGGAGCATAATCCACCAGGAAATTCTCCTGCAAAAGCCCTGCTGAAATAAACAGAAATGGGTCCTGTTCATTAGAATGAAGCTTCTGCAGTAGTTCCCATGGATTAACCCAAAAGCTTCCTTTAAAAGTCAAGTTTGGGCCACTTACTGGAAGGCCTTTTTTACATATTGTAGAGGCAGAAGTTTAAGCCTTGGCCAGCCCAAAAGTTAATTCATTTCTTATTTCTGGGCATATAAAACTCAAGATGAGAGGGGTTGGAAGCAGTGAAGTTATTGCAGCAACTACCAAAACCTCTGAACTGTGCATAATGTATTTCTTGCCACATATACTTCATAAGAGGCTACTGCAAGTTAGCTAAGCTGTGAAAATCCAGCAAGGGGCCTCTTCTCTTTCACATGTCCACACTTGCAAAAGATAAGGCTCTGTCTACAGAAAAGAAAGTATCCTTGCAGGCAGGAAAAGCTTGACCAGAAGATTGACTCATGTCTGTGAGCTAGGGTGACCAGATAAAATCCAGGTCAGGGCTCATGTAACTTTAACAGTTGTACAGAAACGGGAATTTCAGCCAGTGTCATTTGTATGCAATTAGTTCCTGGTGAAATTCCCTCTTCATCACAACAGTTAAAGGTGCATGCACTATACTAGAGTGACCATATACAAAAGAAAGCAGGGCCCCTGCAACTGGATTTTATCTGGTCACCCTACTGTGAGCCATGTAACAAACAACTTGTAACATGCACTGTGTGAATGTCAGCTACCTCTGCTTCCTAACCAAAGAATGCATAAAATTACTGTGCTCAGGTGTGCTATTCAGACCCAGGTCTGGTTCTTCCACAGCTATGGTCTTTCTCTTGATAAACAGAATTGTATCCTGATTGCTTTGAGAATATTTATTCTGACAATATGGTACTCTTGCAAGTCACTGTATCTTAGCCCCTCATTTGAAAAATGTGGATTAGAATTACCTATACTGCAGTCCTTTTGTTAAGGCCCAAGTGAAATAAAATATACAAAATGTTATGTACATACCAAGTACTATTATTATCATGTACAATCTCCCTGTACCTGGCAGAATTTGCCTGCCAAAACAATATCAGAGAGCGACATAGCAGATGAATTCTTCAAAATGTCCCATGAATAAGAGGCAAACTGTTGCCCCACTACATCTCTACCTATGAAGCAGAAAGTATGTGTGTGTGATGTATGTCCAGAAATGTCTACCCACTTCCAGATGAGTTAGAAACTTGAAATTTGGCACTCTGATAGGTCTGGCTGTACAATATATCAGAAAATTCTAAAAACACAAAATTTGAGGTTTAAAGTATTTTTTAAAGGATCTAATAAAAACCAAGGCTTATGCCTACAACCCCCAGCATGTCTTGGGCAAAACTCCCAGCATGCCTTGGTTAGGAGGCCAGACTTACTGGCCCTTGACCGCCATTGTGAGTGCATGGTGGGTCACTGCTGCCTATCTTTCACACCCCGACTCCTGAGATTGGTCTCAAGCAGTCAACCCAATTCCACAAAAAAGGGAACAACCCACATAAATGGGCTGTGTCCATTTGCAGTGCATCCTCCCGCCCTCTGCATGGTTTTAAAATCATAACTAGATACAACAGCGTGACTTTGAGGGGCCTAATATGCTCAAAGGCACCCTATACTGATATCGCTGTTTTCTCAGAATCTGGGGGAAGTGCATACATGGCCTTTGCTCTTAGGAGGGAGGAAAGGGAGGCACTCTGTGCATGCCCAGAAACAAGCCTGATGAAGGGGGAAGTACATGGGCTGGCCCCATCCCTTCAGTACAGGCACTTGATGGAGCACTTGGTGGGCAAGAAGCTCAGGCTGAGGCAGTCCCAGCAGGATTTGGCCGGAGCTGGGTATGTCCACTGACAGCTGCTTACCTCCCCTTCTTGGTGATGCTACTGATCGATGCTCTATTGAGGAGCGGCATCGGCAACAAGAGGAGGGAAGCACCTCTCAGAGGGCATGGACACCTGTGGGCCACAAAAGGCATGCTGGGAGATGTAGTACTGGCATGTAGAGTAGCTGATTTTAAATAAAGTATGGGTTGGCAAACCAGGTCACTATGTGCAAACCAGGTCAATATCTCTCAATCCTAACTCAGCTCCCACTTTTCTGACCTCTCACTGACTGTCTTTGTTCTCCTTCTACCTGACTTTCTCCAACTGCCATTAACCCCACCCACCATTCCTCAGCTTATGCCTACAACTCCCAGCATGCCTTGGGCAATTTAATTTCTTTAAAAGTTAACTCACAGGCCTAGCACTGGCGTACTACTTTAAGATGATTACCTTGCAGACGTGTATCTTAAGGGGCACGAGTATATCAGCTAATTCTTCATAAATGGAGCAACCCCATAAAATTAACCTTTAAAGGCTCCCTTTTATCACACCGCTTCTTATCTTACTGTCAATGGTCTGCTGCTGAACACCAGAACTATATAACACCAGAAAGGATAATAATGGCATTATATAGAAGGTAACCACCTTAAAAGAGATGGTTTTAAGGCTCCTCTTGAAGAAATCCTTCCTGGACCCCACTGCACTACCAGCCAGGGGTGAACCTCCCTTTTTTGGGCAAGGTGCTCAAGCTGTTTGGTTACTTTCTTGAGTAAGATGATGACCATTCAGCTATTGGCATTCCTGAATGATATTGTTTTTTAAAAATCCATTTGAATTCTGGCCTGGTTTTAGGACAGAAATTGTTTTGGTTGCCTTGGTAGATGACCTGCGCTGGAAGAGTGACTGGGGGAATGTGGCCTTCTTAATTCTCCTGGACCTCTCAGCAGTGTTCAGTACCCTCAACCACATTTTTCTGGATCACTTGTCAAGGATATGGCCTGGAGAAAGCAAGCCTTAAGAAAGTTCTTTCCTCCCATTTGGCAGGCAGATTCTACAAGGTGGTGCTTAGGACCTGGGTACGTATGTGAGCATATGAGTTCATGGCGAGATTTACACTGGAGTGTATGTGTGTCCCTCACTCACACTTCAGCTTGTTCGCCACTACGTATAGTTGCTCATTGGATACCCTGAATCTCCATCCAGCTTTCTGATTCTATGAAATAGTTTCCTCCAACACCAGTTTCTTAGTTTTAAAAGCAGCGTTACCATAATATTTTAAAGGCATTCTGAAAGGATCTAAGTAAGCCATCCAGCGTTTAAGGATGACTCAGCATATTTAGGTGAAAGTGAGTTGCCACTGAACTCACTGGAGCTTATTTCCAATTAACAGTGCAATCCTATACATGCCTATTCAGAAGGAAGTTTCACTGTTTCCAGTGGGGCTTACTCACAGTTACATGTATTTAGGACTGCAGTCTGAGAAGACCCTGTTCAGATGACACGCTACGCCATGGTGGTTAAGCATTTTGAGCTAAACATTACGGTTTAGAGTGTCGTGTGAACCATTCCTAACCATGGTGGCTACATAACCACCATTTAAACACTCTTACTAACCATGTGCTGCAAAAGGATTAGCGGCCTAACCATGGCTTAGCATGTTGTCTGAACAGGCCCTAAGTGTGTCTAAGTACTAACACAATCCCATTTTTCATGGAATTGCCCCCAAGTTTAGAGCTTTACTTTGCTTTTCTATAGAATTCATGTAAGCAAAAGTAATTCGGGAACACTGGAGGGATTCTTCTCTCTATCCCAGACCATTACGAATTAAACCTGCTTATATTTGCATAGCCCCATCTGAGGTGTCATGAGTCATGCAAGAGTGGGACACAATATTGGGACAATAGTACAGAATGTTGGGAAGTTGTTTTTTTCTATAGAGTCTATGTGCAGAAATTCCATATTCTTTTTTGTCCTTCACAGATTTTCTGCAATGAGAGAAAAGATGGAAGAAGCAGTGGGAAAACACAGGAGGAATCTAAGCTGAAGTTGACATCATCTAGATCCCTCCCATAAAATAACATGAAAGAGGCAGGATGAAAGAGGCACTATAAAAGCCATCTGGAAGCACACTAAATATCTTGATAGCTGGGAACTTGGTCTGCGCCTATGTTGGCATCATTCCTATTTGACAGAAGGCATAAAAACTTGATATCTTAAAAAATAGATGGTTTCCCACTGACCCAAGAGCTAAGACTTCACAGACAAAGCAAATTGGCATTTAACGGAACTCAACTGCATTTACAAATGTTTAATCAAATGTTCCGAACCACATTAAGGGTCCTAGAACTCTTTTCTTGTTTGGCTTAAATAGAATCATAGAATCATATAATAGTAGAGTTGGAAGGGGCCTATAAGGTCATCGAGCCCAACCCCCTGCTCAATGCAGGAATCCACCTTAAAGCATCCCTGACAGATGGCTGTCCAGCTGCCTCTTGAAGGCCTCTAGTGTGGGAGAGCCCACCACCTCCCTAGGTCATAGAATCATAGAATAGTAGAGTTGGAAGGGGCCTCTAAGGCCACTGAGTCCAACCCCCTGCTCAGTGCAGGAATCCACCTTAAAGCATCCCTGACAGATGGTCATTGGTTCCATTGTCATACTGCTCTAACAGTCAGGAAGTTTTTCCTGATGTTCAGACGGAATCTGGCTTCCTGTAACTTGAGCCCATTATTCTGTGTCCTGTATTCTGGGTTGATCGACAAGAGATCCTGGCCCTCCTCTGTGTGACAACCTTCCAAGTATTTGAAGACTGCTATCATGTCTCCCCTCAATCTTCTCTTCTCCAGGCTAAACATGCCCAGTTCTTTCAATCTCTCCTCATAGGGCTTTATTTCCAGACCCCTAATCATCCTCATTGCCCTCCTCTGAACACGCTCCAGATTATCGGCATCCTTCTTGAAGTGTGGTGCCCAGAACTGGACGCAGTACTCAAGATGGGGCCTAACCAGTGCTGAATAGAGGGGAACCAGTACCTTGCGCGATTTGGAAGCTATACTTCTATTAATGCAGCCCAAAATAGCATTTGCTTTTTTTGCAGCCACATCACATTGTTGGCTCATATTCAGCTTGTGGCCTACAACAATTTCAAGATCCTTCTCGCTGAGCCAAGTATCCCCCATCTTGTAACTATGCATTTGGTTTCTTTTTCCTAGGTGTAGAACTTGGCATTTATCCCTATTAAATTTCATTCTGTTGTTTTCAGCCCAGCACTCCAGTCTATCAAGATCACTTTGGAGTTTGTTTCTGTCTTCCAGGGTATTAGCGATCCCACCCAATTTTGTGTCGTCTGCAAATTTGATAAACATTCCCTGCACCTCCTCATCCAAATCATTAATAAAAATATTGAAAAGCACTGGGACCAGGACTGAGCCCTGCGGTACCCCGCTCGTTACCTCCCCCCAGTGTGAAAAGGTACCATTGACAGCACTCTTTGAGTCTGATTCTGTAGCCAACTGTGGATCCACCTAATAGTTGTTCCATCTAGCCCACTTTTAGCTAGTTTGTGAATCCGAATGTCATGGGACACTTTGTCAAAAGCTTTGCTGAAGTCAAGATATACTATATTCACAGCATTCCCACAGTCCACAAGAGAGGTTACCCAATCAAAAAATGAGATCAGAAGGTTATCCAGAACTAGTGAAGAAATATAGGCTAATTTACAAAATGGAAGATAGGTTTCAAATGTATTTAGAACATATGTTATTAATTTATCAGTAGTCCCAAAATTATCATCCTTGTTCATACAAATAGGCAATTACTTGAGCATTTTTGCCATGTGCCTTTGTTCACTTTCAAATAATCTGAGTACTTCAAAATGAAATATGGACACATTAAAACCCTCTGGACATGCTTCCTCACTTTCAGCCTCTGATAAAACCCTTAATTGTGTAAATAATGAGAGGTTGAAGAGGATTAAAGGAAAAATGCCTAGGAAACAAGCTTTAATACTACCATCTAGAAGTAAGTAAATTTAGAAAAAATAAACAAAAAGGCACAATTTCCCTGCGGGTTTTGCCCAGCTTCCATGTGGGTATAAAATGCTATTGACAGACATGATTATCAGCAAATTGAATCCTGATTCAGTCAACTGCCTTGCCCTACCCCGACGCATGCTTCTGTCAGATGGACTGCCTTTATTTTATTTTTTAAAATTAAGCATGTGCATTCATTGAACTGAATGTTAATTCTCTGCCTTATTTATTTTTAAAAACATAATCATTTTTTTAAAACTGAAAAACTGTTCCAGGGGAAGTCAGTGAATTAGTGCTATGCACAGGAAGTATAGGTACGTAAGAGAAAACTGCTTGTCTGAATAAATGCAATGAAGGTGTTTGTACAGCAGGTTCATCACTCTGGATATACTCTAAACTTAGCATAGCTTTTGTGCTATCAAAAGACATAGGTGGTAACACTGAGGTTAGTTTAGGAAAACGATTGTCTATGACCACAGCTGTCTTTAATGTCAAGGTTCTTGGGTACCTGCAAGTAGCAAACTGGACCAGCCCCCACCCCGTAAAATTCTGTGAATGAGGCAGGGCGATTCCATAATAAAAACTTCATCTGGAAACATCTTACATCACATACTGATAAGATTATTTCTGCTGTAAGTGTAGCTGTGTTAGAATGCACCCATCTCCAATATAGGGTCTTTCAGTGGAGGGTGGATGGGACTCAGCAGGATGCACCAACCACATTTTAAGGGACAGAGTTACTGCTACAGCAACCTGTCCCAGCTGCACCACTGCCCTCCAGCTGCAGAAGTGACACATTTTTCAACCCTCGCCTCAGTTGAAGATACCTGCTTAGCAACTGTACAAAACAGTTTTAAACAGGGAAAGGGAAAGTAATTTCAATATAAATGGCAGACAGAACATATAAGCAGTAGCCAGTGCCGGAAAGACTAAGGTCCAATTCTAGAATCTGCTGTAGGAATCAAGTCATATATTTGAGAAAAGGTCTATAAAGTCTGTATGTCCTACGCACTGCTACTGTGGACTGCGGAATTCGGTGTGGCTCACAGGATGAACACTTCATAGAATCATAGAATAGTACAGCTGGAAGGGGCCAACCCCCTGCTCAATGCAGGAATCAGTCATATTGAGCCACAGAGTGTTGCAGTACAAATGACACCTGCTGAAATTCCCTTTTCACTACAGCTGTTAAAGATACAGAAGCCTTGTCCTCCTTTTCATATGGTCAACCAGTCTTTGCCTCAGGCAACAACATTATTTGAGTCAGTCCTGGATACCAGGTTGGGGAAGGCTTCACTGATTGGACCTCCTTCTTCAAGGTAGCCCTTGTCTTCTTTTTAATTTTCTTTTATTTTCTGAGTACTTTCTCCTCCCCCTTCCACACACACACACACACTACCGAGCAAGTCTGTTTGCTTTAGTCGAGGGCCACCCCACCCCGGCCATAAGGCCTAGGTGGATCTCTGCATGGATCCTGGAGAGAAATAATGCCAAAGTGGGCTGACATCAGGGTAGGGGTGCTCATTTCTTACTTGTACAAGTACAGTAGGCTCATGCCTAATGCTTTTCACTTTTTTGGACCTCCTAGGAGTTTGAAGTCATGCTATTTTTTGTCAAGATACATATACAAACTGTCATCAGAATTGAGTCCCCAAGGTAATAAGAACAAATAAAACCATCCTAGAATATAGTTGCCAGATGTACTTGATGCTCATGTGCCAAATTATTTATAAATTATTTAAAAGGAAAGCACTCATCAAAAGCAACGAGCTTCTGAAAGCCTCTACAAGTACTTAAACTCAGTAACATTTTCCAGAGAACATGGCACACATACAAATGGGCTTCTAGAAGTTATACTAACATATCCATATACTAACATATCCTTATTTGACAAAGAAATTAATAGTTTGGGAGCTTTCATTCAGCAGCAGCAATTGAGTAGCTGGGCTTATTGTGAACATGTCTGGGAAGTAGGTATCTGGTGGGCAAGAGCCACACCCATCAATGAACAAAAGCATGTATAGCAGCTGCAACAAAGACTTGGTATCTCAGACATTACAACAGCTACAGCTTTCAGACCTGCTATCCAGGAGTTTCAGGCGTCCAAGCATATCTATACTGTAGTCCCCAAAATCGTTTTCCAATTACTGCCTGCAATTTTCCTCTAAAAGCTAGTTAAAATAGACTAGAACATACTCTAGATGTCTTCCCAAACAATATTTATTTACAAAATATTATATACTGACCTTTTGAGTTTACATAGAAAACTCTTTAATATATAATATAAAATATAAGAATAAAATTAATTAATCATGAACTAATAAAAGGGCAGAATAGCAGTAATAAAAGCAAATGAACTTTAAAAACCAGGGGAATAAGAAAAGGTTGGATTCAGGATCTGCCTTCTGTGGACAGAAATCGTCTCTGCCCATTTTTTGGGTTACCCCCTCCCATTGCACCACTTGCCCATCCTATTCGACAGAGATTCCTGACCCTCGGCGTAGAATTTTCTAGCCCAGCTGCACACAACTAAACCTGGATCCAACCCTAAGTCTTTGCCTGGTGCCAAAAAGGTAACAACCTAGGCACTTTGCAAGTCTCCCTGGGGAGGGAATTCTACTGTATGGGTATCACCAAACACATCTTAGTTTTATTCTGATTTAATTAGTGCGGCTTCACCTCAAAATCTAGGATTTGTAGTTTGGCAAGGGTGCTGAGAATGCTCTGCTACAGTTATTCCCCCACCCACCAGGCCACGCTACCCGTTCTGTGTGTACACTGCAATTCCTAGGAGGGAAAGAATATGAAATCATGTCAAATCTATAGTGTAGTTATGCTCTGGGAATGCCTTTTAGTCCTAAGAAAATGTCTTATTTCAAAATGTTGGTAATGAGGATTGAAAATGAACGTCTACATTGTAACCAACGCAGCTTTTTCATCCAAGTTGTGTGGCCTGTGAAAACAGCCTCTGCCTATCCCAGGCAAAAGGTGTGGGAGTCCCGTGTGGACTCTGCTCTGTTTTAAGCCCTCTAGGCTAGAGAAACCTAATAGGACCAGGGTTTTTTTAAATCCAAGGATAGTTCTGAAGCTCTCTTTTGTACACTGAAAAGGAGGGTGCAACTTTATTATTTAGATTAGTCCCCTTATTCATACACATGTGGATCAAATTGACTGCAAGCCACATTATATTTATGTGGTGGTGGGTGGATTTGAAGATTGAGATACTCCAAAATGGGATCAAAAGATGGAATAGAGATATTACATAATAGAAACAATATACCAGATTATTTTGTAGCTTAAACAAAATAACAATAAACTTTAATGAAACCGCATAATGGTTGTTTTCAACGCATTTTCCAAAACTGAACAACCCTTTTAAAAGCTAGGTTATTATCAAATCTGGCTCTGCAAGCTCTCCCTGCCAGATCTCACCCCCTTCTTTTGTTGCATGTCTGAGGCCCGGGCGTGACCGCCTGGGGTGGGAACTGAAGCCGACTGTACCTTCTCCGGAGGTGGGAACTGTAGCTGATTGACATCCAGGGGCGTGATCAAGGGGATGGTGTCAAATCCATCTTCCAAGAGAGGCGGCTTGGGGCTCTTCTCGCTGAAATGATTTCCCAGCTTCACCATGGTGTGTTTCCCCCTGGACCAAAGGGAGTCCTGAAAAATGCGCACACGTGCAGGCGGATCAAAAGGGCACTCCGGCTGCAGCAGCGGGGGGGAGGGGGCGAGGGGGGGGAGGCGCGACGGGCGGGGCCGCTTCGCTCCGAGGCTCAGCTCGGGAGGGGGGAGCGCGCGCGGCGGGGGCGGCGGGCGCGCCTGCGAAGAGGCCGCCGCGGGGGTGTTTCGCGGCCGCCTCTGCCGCCGCAATGAGGCGCGCCGCGAGAGAGCGGCCGGCCGGCCGGCCAGCGCGGAGTGGGGGGAACGGGCGGGGTGGCTCGCTCCGGAGGTACCGAAGGCGGCCGGGAAGCAGCCTCGGGACGCCAGAGCCACGTCGGGCCCGTCCTCCCCGCTCCCCCCGGCCGGCTTCCCTCTCTCCTCCTCCTCCCCCTCGATCACTGCGGACCTCCTCGGGAGCCTGCCTCCATCTCTTGGGCAAGCACTGCCCCCCCCCGACCCATGGGCAGGCTTCCTGCACCCCTGCACCTTTCCGCCCTCCCTCCCGGCGCCCCCCCCTTGCCCCTTTGTCCTCTGCCCGACCCTCTTCGCGGGTGTCTTTCACGGAGATACGACTCGGGAAAGCTGCCGGCGTCTCCACCCCGCCCCGCCCGAAGTGCGGCTGGGGCGGGTGGCCGTGCGATGCTTGCTGCGCCTCTCACCATCTGCGCCCCCCCCCCGCCCCGGAGGGAAGAGCGCCGAGTCGCGCGGCCCCTACCTTGCCTCTGGCTCCTTCTCTGCTCCGTGATGCGGGAGGGAGCCGCCGCCTGCCCGGGAGGAAACTGCGCGCTCGCCGCCTGCCCGCGTCTCTTTCCCAATGAAGACCTGGCAGAAATGGCGGAGCGGCACGTCGGGCGCTGCTGCTGCTGCTCTCCGGAACGGCTTTTTTGTGCGGGGGGAGGAGGAGGAGGAGGAGGAGGAGGAGGGAGCGCCGGGAAGGGCGCGCGCGGGGGACCCCAGGCGGCGTCGCTGGGACTAATTTGGGAGCGGCGCGAGCAGCAGCAGCATCTCCTCCGGCGTGACGCAGCCACCACGTCGTTCCCTCCCGGAGCCCCAGCAGCGGGGAAAAAGCCTCGGGGAACTGGGCGCCCGGCTGGGTCGGGCTGCGGCAGGCGCCGGGTTTGTATCAGCCAACGCGAGACCGCCCGGAGGAGCGCCAAGGCAGCAGGATGGAGCCCTTGGAGCGCCTTCAGGCCCGTGGTCGTGGGCAAGGACCGCCCTGAGCATGCCCACCCGCAACTACAGGGCGCTGCTGCAAGAGGGTCACCCAGGGGGTGACGAGGTGACCCTATTTTGGAAACCAAAAAGGAGGGCAACCTGGTCGAGATCCCCAGGGTGTGTGTGTCCAACACCAAGGGAGTGTGCCCTTGGTCACATGTCTGATTTTACAGCACACAAGACAAATCTTAATGTTAAAATCACTGACATGACAAGTGAGACACCCAATGTATCTGAAATTAACTTCACTCACTCCTGCTTTTGTAGCTTTTGCTGTGCTTTGTTGCTATACTACAATGTATAGCATTGGGGAGAATGTATTTGTGTGATACATTCTCCCCTTCCCTCAAATATCTTTGTATCCTCACTCGGCTGCAAGCTGCTGCTTAACACAACTAGCAGGCTGGCTGGCTTTTTTATTTTTAAAGTTCAATTTGTTTTTGAAACTTGTGTATGATTGTCACAAGTTTCTCTACTCTAACGTTAGGGTGGGTGTTGTGGGCGGCAGACCTTATTTTGCCCATTCACACTTCTCACTTCTATACATTCACTTCTCAAGCCTTTTGCCTTGGCACCACATTTCACATCCAGACTTTGAACTCCTGTCTACTTCCTGCACAAACACACGACACTGAGACCCTCTTTCTAATGCCCTGTATTACATGCCAGCACCGTGGGGCTAAGTTACAACAGATGTCGCTGTGTTGCCTGTGCAGCCTCTGTTGTCTCAATCTACCTCCCTCTTCCAATGGTCCAACTTGGCTGCGCACTTGTACCCTGTGGCCGGGGGTAGGGTACCAGCTTATTGCTTGGTCACGTCTGGTGACTCTTACTTTAAAAACCACCACCGTCGCCAGCTGCCTCTGCCTGCACCAACACTGGACTCTGAGGCACTCTTAAAAGGCTCTGTGTAACACGCCAGCCTCTCAGGGCTCAGCTGCCGCCATCTCTGAGTTGTGTCTTCAGTCTAACTCTGTCTCTTAAGAGATATGCCAGCCAGCCAACGCTGCAAATCTATCTGTTTTTCTCTGACATGCACTTCAAACGTTCTGCATAGCATGGCAGAAAGAGCCTAGCTCACAAGTGAACAAAGTGAAGTGGAAGGGAAGGGGTAGCGAAGCGAAGCACCGACATGCCAAGTTCCAACATCCACGGCAACAGGGCATCCGCAAAAATGAGAGCCTCTCTCTCAACTGACACTTCACTAAGAATATTCTCTAAGGATGACCTTTCATCGCCCATCTTGTGGAACTCTGAGAAAAAGCGCTCTGGCCTGTTCTGTTTTGTCCTGTGGGCTGCTTTGATTGACCTCTCCTTTCCCACATTTTGATCTGTGGATGCCTCGGCTCTGCTGAGCTCCAGGTGCCCAACTGCCCACCAAATCTGCAACAGGAAAGGTGCCCTGCTTGCCCAGCGCTTCTTAGCTTAAAACTTGAGATTCCCTTGATGCCAAGGGCTGAACTGCTCAAGGTGCAAGACCCCAAAGTGGAGGTTTGACAATCTGAGTTTGAAGGGTATGGCTCCAGTGTTTGTTTTTTAAAAAATTAATTTTTAAATCTCAATTCATCCTAAAAATCAATGGATGAACTGATCTGCTTCAAACTTGGCATGGCTAAAACCCTACTTTAAAACTATCAAAGTGCCAAGTTTCATCTCTTTAACTTTAAAAATGACATTATATATATATATATATATACCTCAAACTTTAAAAAAATCCTAAATATCAACGGATGAATGGCTCTGCTTCAAATTTAGCATGGCTAAAAACCTAAGAACTATCATGGTTCCAAGTATCATATCTTTAGCTTTAAAAATGACAAGGCTGTAAGCCTTTTTCTTAATTCCCATTAACTATAAAATAGAGCTGTCCTTTGGGTGGCGGGGAGGATGGGAAAAATTCAGATTTTTCTTAAAATTTCATAATTCTCCCCCCCCCCCCCTGAATTTGATAGCAAAAATCCTAACATGTCCTGGTTTTTCCTGACATATGGTCATCTGAAATACCACCCCATAGCCAAGGCTCTCTGGGCGGTTTACAAAAATTAAAAACATTGAACATTTAAAAACCAATATATAACATTTTAAACCATAAAAGCCTAAAAACAAATACATGTCATTTAAAACTGTCCAGCAGTCAAGATGAGGCCTAACCATACCTTGCATGATTTGGAAGCTAAACTTCTATTAATGCAGTCCAAAATAGCATTTGCTTTTTTGCAGCCACATCACACTGTTGGCTCATATTCAGCTTGTGATCTACAGCAATTCCAAGATCCTTCTTGCTTGTAGTATTGCTGAGCCAAGCATCCCCTATCTTGATTGGTAGCACAGGAAAGCTAAAGCTGAGAATGAGCTTAGACTAGCGAGGGATGCTAAAAGCAATAAAAAGGCTTTCTTCAGATACGTGAACAGTAAAAGACAGAGGAAAGAAATGGTGGTTCAACTGCTTCATGAGGATGGCAAAATAATAACAGATGATAAAGAAAAGGCTGAAGTGCTCAATTTCTACTTTGGCTCAGTCTTCACCCATAAGCAGGTCTATGACCCCACCTCACCCAGCAAAAGTGAAGTATAAACTGAAATGGCAGGATTGCAGTTTGAGATTGATAAACAAATGGTCAAGGAACACCTAATTTCTTTGAATGAGTTCATATCTCCAGGGCCCGATGAACTGCATCCTAGAGTAATAAAGGAGCTGGCAGAAGAACTCTCAGAACCACTGCCTATTATCTTTGTGAAATCATGGAAGATTAGTGAAGTGCCAGACAACTGGAGGGCTAATGTCCCTATCTTCAAAAAAGGCAAAAAGGAGGAACCTGGGACCTACAGACCAGTCAGTCTGACATCCATCCCTGGGAAAATCTTGGAGCAGATTATAAAGAAGTCAATCTGTAAACACCTTGAAAACAATCCAGTGATTACAAGAAGCCAGCATGGATTTGTCAAGAACAAATCCTGTCAGACTAATCTGGTCTCATTTTTTATTGAGTAACTTCCCTTGTGGACTGTGGGAATGTTGTGGACATACTATATTTTGACTTCAGTAAAGCTTTTGACAAAGTGATCCATGACATTTTGATTCACAAACTAGCTAAAAGTGGGCTAGATGGAACAACTATTAGGTGGATCCACAGTTGGCTACAGAATCGGACTCAAAAAGTGCTTATCAATGGTACCTTCTTAAACTGGGGGGAGGTAATGAGCGGGGTACCACAGGGCTCAGTCCTGGGCCCAGTGCTCTTCAACATTTTTATTAACAATTTGGACAAGGAGGTGCAGGGAATGTTTATCAAATTTGCAGACGACACAAATTTGGGTGGGATAGCTAATACCCTGGAAGACAGAAACAAACTCCAAAGTGATCTTGATAGACTGGAGTGCTGGGCTGAAAACAACAGAATGAAATTTAATAGGGATAAATGCCAAGTTCTATACCTAGGAAAAACAAACCAAATGCACAGTTACAAGGTGGGGGATACTTGGCTAATCAATACGACAAGCGAGAAGGATCTTGGAATTGTTGTAGATCACAAGCTGAATATGAGCCAACAGTGTGAGGTGGCTGCAAAAAAAGCAAATGCTATTTTGGGCTGCATTAATAGAAGTATAGCTTCCAAATCGCGCGAGGTACTGGTTCCCCTCTATTCAGCACTGGTTAGGCCCCATCTTGAGTACCGCGTCCAGTTCTGGGCACCACACTTCAAGAAGGATGCAGACAAGCTGGAGTGTGCTCAGAGGAGGGCAATGAGGATGCTTAGGGATCTGGAAACAAAGCCCTATGAGGAGAGATTGAAAGAACTGGGCATGTTTAGCCTGGAGAAGAAAGATTGAGGGGAGACATGATAGCAGTCTTCAAATACTTGGAAGGTTGTCACACAGAGGAGGGCCAGGATCTCTTCTCGATCCACCCAGAATGCAGGACATGGAATAATGGGCTCAAGTTACAGGAAGCCAGATTCCGTCTGGACATCAGGAAAAACTTCCTGACTGTTAGAGCAGTACGACAATGGAACCAATGACCTAGGGAGGTGGTAGGCTCTCCCACACTAGAAGCATTCAAGAGGCAGCTAGACAGCCATCTGTCAGGGATGCTTTAAGGTGGATTCCTGCATTAAACGGGGTTGGACTCGATGGCCTTATAGGCCCCTTCCAACTCTACTATTCTATGATTCCATGATTCTATGATCCTGTCCCAAGGTCTTGCATGACAGGTTTCCCAAGCCATCTTGACTTGGAGTCAATCTGCTCAGGTCTCTGACTTTTCTCCCTATTCTTTCTTCTGGTTCCAGGTTTTCAGTCTAAGGCTTACTTCACTATTTTCCTACAGCCCTGCTGGCCTATAGCTTTCCTCCTTCCTGGAGCTCTTCTCACCCAGGCTGCTGTGTGGATGCACATATCTCCTGTCCCTAGGGCCTGTTTGGATCCTTATACTCTGATGACTTTCAGGTGAGCCATCTAGCTTGTCTGCCTGGAGTTTGCAGTTGAGAGAAAGGCCTTGAGCCATTGGACAGGGAATAGAGCCATGGATTCTGCTTCCTTGCTTGAGAAGTCTCTACGTCTGACCCCAAGTTGTGTGGCCTGCAGAATTTTCTTCCTTGGATCTGATTCACATCCATAGGGGGCTGACTTTGCCTTGGTTGGAATATCTGTCCAAAGGATTTGAGTCGGGGATATAATTCTGTAATTGGTTAAATGTGCTGCTGCTGGCAGCCGTTCAACTGGCAGGTTAGCTAATGAAATGGATTTCTCTGTGCTGTGCCAGTGGTATTGCCATTATCAACAATGCTTACAATCAAAGAAAATCTGACTCAGTGCAAGAAAATTTATTTTGTCCCATGTTTTCTGAAAAGCAGAAGGGAAAATCAATAGTCTTCTCAGGAAAGAAGAATGGTTGAAGAAATATTTTGGTTGCTTACTCAGGCTCTAACCATATTGAGAGGCATCATTCATAGTTTCTGGCCATGTGGTAAGCCCAGCATTACCACATTCCCTCAGCCACATGGACATCTGGGAAAGTGGGGGGGGGGGGGTACTGACAGGCAGTCATTTGGATTCACTCCATAATATCAAAAGTAAAGGGGGCAAATGAATTGTCTGCTGCAATATTACTAAAAATTAATCAATAAACTGCAATGTATGTGGGATGAAGAAACCCACATTATATTGCTTGTGCCAGCAGAAAAGAACCAAAGGTAAGGAACAACTCCCTGGGTGACTTGATAGAGGGTAACAAAATTAGACATGGTGTACAGAAAGTGGGTAGGAAAACATTTTTCTCCCTCGTAATACTAGAACCCAGAGTCATCCCATGAAGCTGATTGGTGGGAGATTCAGGAGAGATAAAAGGATGGATTTCATACAGCACATAGTTAAACAATAAAGTTTGCTGTCTCAAAAATTGGGTCATTAACTTTTTTTCCCTGGCAGGGCGCACCAGAATTTGAAATGTGAATAATAAAACTCAGTGGAGCTAATTGGTAGAAAGTACATCCTCCCACAATGCCCAAGTAACTTATGGAATTCACTACCACAGATTGTGAAGATAGCCTAGGCTGACAATCTGAAAAGGAGGACAGGGCTCATATAACTTTAACAGTTGTAGAGAAAAGGGAATTTCAGCAGGTGTCATTTGTATGCAATTAGTTCCTGGTGAAATTCCCTCTTCATCACAACTGTTAAAGGTGCAGGCACTATACTAGAGTGACCATATACAAAAGAAGGCAGGGCTCTGCAACTTTAACTGTTGTGATGAAGAGGGAATTTCACCAGGAACTAATTGCATACAAATGACACTGGCTGAAATTCCCTTTTCTCTACAACTGTTAAAGTTATATGAGCCCTGTCCTCCTTTTCAGATGGTCAGCCTAAGATAGCCACTAGCTTAGGCTCTTCAAAATGGATTAGACAAATTAATGGAGGTTAGATCCACCAGCAGCTATCAGCCATGCTGAAAGGTAAGTAGTAAATATCTGAGTATCCAATGTTGAGGACAAACAAGAGGGCCAAGCATCACTTTAATGCTGTGCTTGAGAACCTCAAGAGGTATTTCTTACAGGACAAATTGGGCCTTTGGGCTGATCCAGTAAAGCAAGTCTTACCTTCTTCATGACAGTTGGTTGGGGGCAGATAGCTGGCTCAGCTCAAGTCATTTTGTTACTGTATAAATAAGACAACACAAATTTTAACAACAGCTGCAGTTGAGAAAAATATAATTAACTTCTGCCAGCAGAACCCTGCAACTGTATGTACTGTAAGTCAGAATGCTGACTCCACCATGAAAGACCCTAAGAACACCTCAGACAAGACTAACATAATTTGTTTCATGTTTTAGTGACTGGATGCAACTTGGCATACAAAAACCCACTTTTGGATGAAAGTGTGAATTTTAGTCTGCTTCTCAGAAAATATTTAGGTTATGTGACATCACACTTAAAATCATAAAGTAAAACCAAGCAGTGAAGCTGTGATGTTTTACTGTTTATTGCTATTTATATATATATGATGTACGTGTTTGTAATGTTTTACTGATTATTGCTATTTAGGATGGGACGTGGTTAATTCTGTTGGGAGGGGGAGCGAGTGAATAGAATGTTGGAGTGAATGCTGATTGGCTGTTGGATTCAAATGTTTTGAATGACAGCAGTGAGCAGTTAGAAGGAGCACTTAGGAGAAGCAGTAGTGATAGTTGTGTGTGGAGAGTTAACAGAGTGAGAGGTTGTCTGGGTTTGTCTGCTAAAGGGTTTAGAACAGAGAAGGATCAATTTGTTTATTATTTGGGGGGGGAAAGAGGGAATAATAGGAGATAGGTTAGACTAGTGGGTAGAGTAGGCAGTTTTACATAAGATATTGTATTAACAAACAAGTATTGCAACAAATGAAACCACAAGATTTATAAACTGCATGAACTTACTTATTGTTAAATAAAAGTTATTTTGTTTCATAAACTGGATTGGATTCTTCAAGTACCTGCAGTAAGGTACAGTGTTAAATAGGGTGGCCATATGAAAAGGAGGACAGGGCTCCTGTATCTTTAACAGTTGCATAGAACAGGAAATTTCAGCAGGTGTTTATTTATATGCATGCAGCACCTGGCGAAATTCCCTCTTCATCACAACAGTTAAAGTGGCAGGAGCCCTGCCCTCTTTTGTATGTGGTCACTCTAGTTTAGCTCCTGCCGCTTTAACTGTTGTGATGAAGAGGGAATTTCACCAGGTGCTGCACAATTAAATGCAAACGGGTGGAAGATCGCACTGGTGGACTACCAAGAAAAGGGTTTAAAAGGGGGGAATTTTTAAAATCCTTAAAAAATCAAGGGATGAACCAATCAGATTCAAACTTGGCAGGGCTAAAGCCCTCCTTAAAACCTATCACCGTGTTATGTTTTCATCTCTTTTATCTTTAAAAATTACTCAGATGTAAGCATTTTCATTAATTGTTATAGGAGCTCCAATGAGCGAGGGAGGAAGGCTGTCACATCCATCACAATGCCCATCAACGACAAGAACCAATGAACTGGAGGTGGAAGGAGAAGGGGTGGGCGGAGTGGGGCACACACAATAGCAGTGGGACAGCGAAAAGAGAGTTCACCAGTATAGTTACAATCGTGAAAGGGAGGAGCGCTTGCAGCACTTGAGGTAAAACATGGAGGCAAACCAGGGGAGAAAAATAGGTGTGATGGACCCCTAAGGCTGCAATCCTATGCATATTTAAGTCAGAAAAAGGTCCTACAACCCCCAGCATTCCCCAAACAACAGAGATCCTGTATGTCAGTACTTCCAACTTGATTCCCTGTGGTGTATTGTATCGTGCGTTTGAAATACGCCTCTACTAACCAGAACCATCCGTTTTTGTAACCAGTCTGGTCTCTCTCCAGCTGAATCACTGCAATAACAGGCAAAATCATAATTATAGAACAGTAAAAAGTGTGAGTATAATAATATACAGTGTATAACAATGTATGGGAATAGATAGCATTGGGGGGGGGGTGAAAGTGAGAGAGAGATCCCATTGACTTTTTTGTATCTGTATTGAAGCTTTTTTGCCCTCTGGTGGACAAAGACACAAGTGACTGCTGAGAAACCAAATATTTTGCATAGAACAATCTCATTTGAAGACAGAAGAACCATAGACTGTGTAACAAGGTACAGGATGGCGCGCCGGGTGATGTCATCACCCGGCGCGCTACTCTAGAGCAGGCCGCGGAGCCTGCTGGAAGTAGTAGGCGCCGGCGCCGGACGGGAGCCGCCGGGCCGGAAAGGTAAGGAGGGGGTGCGTGGAGGGGAGGAGGGGGCGCGCGGAGGGGGGAGGGGGGAGGGGGGCCCTTACCTGCCCGGCCCGGCGGCTCCCGTCCGGCGCCGGCGCCTACTACTACCAGCAGGCTCCGCGGCCTGCTCCAGGGTGGCGCGCCGGGTGATGTCATCACCCGGCGCGCTACTCGAGAGTAGGCCGCGGAGCCCGCTGGTAGTAGCCGCCGGCGCCGGACGGGCCGAGAAGGTAAGTGGCGGGGAAGGGGGCTTACCCCCCCCCCGGAGCCGTCCGCTTCTATCCGCTGGCGCCCGCGGGCGCCAGCGGATGGAAGCGGGCGGCCCCAGGGGGGGTAGGGAGCGCGGGGGAGGGGGTTTACCTGCCGGGGCCGTCCACAGCGGACGGCCCCGGGGGGGGGGAGGGAGTTAGGCCCCCCCTTACCCACCCGCCGCCATTTTTTCCTCATAGACTTGCATTGCAATGCAAGTCTATGGGGAAAAAAATGGCGGCCGATCCAAAAATGTACGATTTTTGGGTCGGGATCGGACTCGATCCGGTCCGGGGGGCCTCCGATTTTGTCCGAACCGGTCCGGGACAAAATTGGAGGTCCCGATCCGGGTCCCGATCCGATCCGGGGGGTCCGTGCACACCCCTAGTTCTTGATTTTAAAGGAAGCAAAAGCTGAGTGCAGCCATACGCGTACAGGAAAGCTGATTTTAATATATTCAGAACTAAGTAAAGAGTCCAAGATGGGTGGGAGTTTTTAAAAAAGGAAATTTTAAAGGCCCAATTACAAACAATTCTAACGAGGAAAAAAGATAGAAGACAGCAGAAGAAACCAATGCAGCTCCACAAGAAGCTTAGCGATGACCTGAAAATAAAAAAGGATACATATAGGAAGTGGAAGGAAGGCCAGGCTACAAAAGAAGAGTACAAACAAGTAGCACAGAAGTGCAGGAATGACATCAGGAAGGCTAAAGCTGAGAAGGAGCTGAGGCTAGCGACGGATGCTGAAAGCCACAAAAATGCTTTTTTTCAGGTGCGTGCATAGTAAAAGACAGAGGAAAGATATGGTGGTTCAACTACTCAATGAGGATGGCAAATTGATAAGGCCGAAGTGCTCAATTCCTACTTTGGTTCAGTCTTCTCCCAAAAACGGGCCTATGAACCCCTGGCAAAAGTGAAGTACAAGCTGAAGGAGAAGGATTGCAGTTTGAGATTGATAAATAAATGGTCAAGGAACACCCAATTTCTTTGAACGAGTTCAAATCTCCGGGGCCCAATGCATCCTAGAGTAATAAAGGGGCTAGCAGAAGAACTCTTAGAACTATTCTAAGAGTTCTTCTATTATCCTTGTGAAACCATGGAAGATTGGTGAGGTGTCAGACGACTGGAGGAGGGCTAATGTCCCTATCTTCAAAAAGGAGGAACCTGGGAACTACAGTCCAATTAGTCTGACATTAATCCCTAAGAAAATTTTGGATTATGAAGAAGTCAATCGATGAACACGTTGAAAACAATGCAGTGATTACTAGAAGCCAGCATGGAGTTGTCAAGAACAAATTCTGCCAAACTAACTGGATCTCATTTTTTGATTGGGCAACTTCCCTTGTGGACTGTGGGAATGCCGTGGACATACTATATCTTGACTTCAGCAAAGTTTTTGACAAAGTACGCCATGACATTCTGATTAGCAAACTAGCTAAAAGTGGGCTGGTGTCATGATCACGCCTGTTACCCTTAGTATGGGGGGGGGGAGTTTCTGGCTATCAATTGCAATTAGATTTTGAACCAGAAGAAACAGAACTAGAAATGTACCAGCCTACAGAGGAAGCTGGAGAGGTGATTCTCCCAGGCTCTTCACCAGCCAGGAATGAATCTTCACCAGACCTTATCTGTGGAAACGTTAACAAATCAGAGTCTGTAGAAATTCAGCAATCCTCTTAGGGGGAATGGACTTCAGAGTTGACCGATCCCAGAGTCTGCCACAGTCAAACGGGCGGAGCAAAACGAAGGCGTGAGGCGATCAACTTGGCTAGCTTCTCGCTAAAGGCTTCTTTGGAAGAATCCTCCTGAAGTTAAAGGGACTCAGGGAAAAGACCTTCCCTTTCGTTGAAAGGATAATTGTCTTGCTTAATTAGCTAAGTTTTAGCCTAGAGGAAAGTTCCTAGTGTTTAAACTCTCTTCAGGTGCAAAGATGTGTTTATTGCTGAATAAAGCTTTGTGGATTACTTGGCAGACCTCATTATTATCTCGCGCTGCAGCAGGAGGGCTTGGAAACATGTTAGTTAGCCAGATTGAACAACTATTAGTTGGATCCACAGCTGGCTACAGAATCAGACTCAAAGAGTGCTTATCAATGGTGCCTTTTAAAACTGGGGGGAGGTAAGGAGCAGGGTACCGCAAGGCTCAGTCCTGGGCTGAGTGCTCTTCAACATTTTTATTAACGATTTGGATGAGGAGGTGCAGGGAATACTTATCAAATTTGCAGATGACACAAAATTGGTGGGATCGCTAATACCCTGGAAGACAGAAACAAACTCCAAAGTGATCTTGATAGACTGGAACGCTGGGCTGAAAACAACAGAAATGAAATTTAATAGGGATAAATGCAAAGTTCTACACTTAGGAAAAAGAAACCAAATGCACAGTTACACAATGAGGGAAACTTGGCTAATCAATACAACAAGTGAGAAGGATCTTGAAATTGTTATAGATCACAAGCTGAATATGAGCCAACAGTGTGAGGTGGCTGCAAAAAAAGCAAATGTTATTTTTGGCTGCATTAATAGAAGTATAGCTTCCAAATCGCGCGGGGGACTGGTTCCCCTCTATTCTACACTGGTTAGGCCCTATCTTGAGTATTGCGTCCAGTTCTGGACTCCACACTTCAGGAAGGATGCAGACAATCTGGAGCATGTTCAGAGGAGGGCAACAAGGATGATTAGGGGTCTGGAAAAAAAGCCCTGTTAGGAGAGATTGAAAGAACTAGGTATGTTTAGCCTGGAGAAGATTGAGAGGAGACATGAGAGCACTCTTTACATACTTGAAAAGTTGTCACACACAGGAGGGCCAAAATCTCTTCTTGATTATCCCAGAGTGAGTGCAGGTCATGGAATAACGGGCTCAAGTTCCAGGAAGCCAGATTCCCACTGGACATCAGGAAAAACTTCCGGACTGTTAGAGCAGTACAAGAATGGGGCAAAGGCTGGGTTGAGGATCATGACACAGTTACTAGCTATATTCAGACTGCTGCCATCTGGACATAGGTGCTAATGTAAAAACGCTCTTTATTCAATTATAAAAAACTTTTTTTTAGAACAATCCTTTAGACAGCCCAACATTTCAGATTGGAAACAATCCTTCTTCAGGAGCTGTATCAGAAGGCTAGCTGTTCGACGTGTGTTATACAATATTTTTCGACACAAATGTGTCCTGGCGTTTTCTTGCCCAAGAATAAATAATCTCTTAGTGACCTCTTCTAGAGGGGGCTACAGTTTCTCAGTGTGACCCAAGAAATGACGTATCCAGACTATAAGTTGCTCTCTCTACTCTTTAGATTTGTGTCTGTATTCCTCTGCCCTTTCTTGCTTCTTGGAGGAAAAGCCCCAGTTAATGTAAGTGATGGCAGTCTTCCCTCTAGGCTGGAAAATGACTACAGTATGATCCCTATATTACTTGTAGTGGGCGGCATGTGGGCCTCTCACCCCCCACATGCCCTGTAAGGTCTGCACATTGACTGTGGATGTCAGCAAAGGAATTCCTGCACATGAACTGCTGCGCATGCACGAGGGCTCCACATGATTGGGATGTCCATGCAGCCACATGTTCCAGTTATGTAGATGAGCAGCTGATCATGTATAGGGTTGCTTTCCAGTCAACCACACTCAAACTGGAGACGGAAGTTGGAACTGGTGCAGGGATGCTACTCTAGGGGCAGAGCCAGGAGCACAGTCCTGCTCCAAACCATGATTGCCCTACACGCTTACAGTATGTTTGCAGTAACAGGACTTATTGACATTCTAAAAGAGGAGCACCCTATTCTGTATTGGATCCCTGTAAAATACTTCAGCACAGGAGCTGATTAAAGTATTTCTGATTTTATATTAGTCAAGACATTTTATTCAATGTACTGTACGCAAGCACACTGCAGCAGCTCTCAAATGGAGGATCAGGACTCAACGGAAACAAGGACTATATGTTGCACAAGTCTCGTGAGTAGTGCACCAGACTGTCTGCAGGGAGTTTTGAGGGCTTCATGCTCAATCAACAATTCTATGGCAAACCCCAATCATGTCGGGATACAGAACCCTTATGCTCTTCTGCCATGCTCCCCTCCACGACACATCTGTAGCAATTGAAGAAATATTAAATCAGCCCCAGGCCAGGAGCAGCGAGCAATATATTTCCAGGGCCTTTGCAGCCCCCCCCCCCTTCAGCAAGGAACATAAAAGTGCCAGTGAAAGCAGTATATCTGCAAAGTTTACTCTCAGGTCTGCTTATGATTTGCTCTAGTTGCCTGCACCATTCCTGAAGGAGTGTACTAGTACAAAAGACAACTCTTGAAATGAAAAATGAAATTTTTACCTGGTGAATTTCTGCTGGTTTTGCAGATAGGGTGTCATTCAACACGAGATTAGGCTGCACCACCAGCAACTGGAAGGCAGGACTACAAACCCTTTCTGGAAGGAGAGAACTTCCCTCAATTTGGCAACAAAGATGTTTGTCTTAAATAACATTGTAATTTGTAAATAAGAACCAAGGTAAGTAGGTAGGATGGGATTGTAATTGATTCCTTGGGGGACGAGTCCCACAATTCCCAGACCAGCCCTGCCTTAGAGTCCAGAAGCAGCAGCACAGTTTAGTTCTCCAAGAGCTGTTCCCTTTTCTGAGCACCCCGTGTGTGTGTGTGTGTGTGTGTGTGTCTCTCTCTCTCTCTCTCCTTAACTCCTTCCCTTCCCAACGTGTCCTTGAAGGGACAGAGGTCCCCTAACAGAACAGGGAAGGAATCCTATCTTAAGGCGCATTGGTTGCTGGGGTGGGGGTGGGGGTTGCACCCCAGCACTCTCCAACTTATTCCCTACTCTAAGCCAAGGGGGTGGAGCGAAGGAGGAGGAAATGGGGAAACAGCAACTGCAGCACTAATATTTTCCAGACCCCTTAGGTGGATTAGTTTGCTGCACTAAAGAACACATAAGTAACAACCCAGTGTACAACACCACAGAAGTAAACACACTGGTAGAGATGACATCCAACACTGGGATGTTCAAAAGTAGCACATACAAGAATCCTCTCTTGCCCAAATATCTCGGTAGGAAGCAAGTCCTTTGATCTCTTTTTCCACACCTAGTCTCTTATTCTTCTGATGGTTTTGGAGAGTAGGAGAACAGAAAGCCTCAGATCCAAAGCAAAGTACATTTACCAAAGTTGTTTCTGCATCTTCTAGCCTGCTTGAGAATGTTGCTACTTCACTGTTTAATTCAGTGGCAAATAGGTTCATCTACAGAGGTCTGTTCCCGCTGACTACAGGTTGAAGGTTGAACGTTCACTCCATCTCACCTACCCAGTGATAGCTCAACCAGTGAACTTGCACATTTGATGTTCCCTAGAGGCGCTCCACTGAAAAGGAACTTAGGTGAGATTCTGTGAATTGAAATGGGCTGAGAAAAGAGGCAAAGTGTGTGTGTTTTTTGGGGGGTGGGGGTGGAATAGAGAATACTTTTCATGCAGCTGTTGTTAGTCTGAATCAAGACATGCTTACCCTCTTTGGTGTGGGGCTTTTCATGCCTGGTTTGTAACTGGGCCAAGTATCTTTCCCTTAATCAACAGCTGGCTCCTTTATCATTCCAGCTTAACAAGCAGGCAGCAACTGGCTACATATGTGATTTAGGATGCCTCTACAAGAGCAATTTAAAGCTCTTTCAAGGCACATTAACAAATTTACCTCTACAAGAGCGGAGCGCAAATCAGGGGTCCAGGCGCTTTAAATCTCCGATTATTCGCATTTTCAAATGCACATTAAATAGCGAGTTTTAGTGGACAGGGGGAGGGTGTTTTCATGCTTGCCTGTATGCCTGCCCCCGTCCATAGACACACACACACACGCTCGCTTCTTCTCTCGTCTCTCGCTTAGAAAAATCTTCCCCTCTCTTGCTAGCTGGTTGTGTGTGTGTGTGTGTGTGTGTGTGCGGACGATTGAGAAGGAGAGAAGGGAAAACAATTGATCTCGCTGGGAAAATAAGGAGGAGGAAGGAACGAAGCAGCTTCCCCTGTCTGTTTGGGCATGCGTTTGGGCAGATCTCTACTCTCTCGCTTGCTCCTTCTCTTTGGTCTCTCGCTCTCTTCCTCTCTCTCCTGCAAATGGTAGGAGGCAGAGAGAGGCAGCCGAAAATACTTTTTAAAAGGCTGCTGGAGGGGGAAACTTCTAAGGCACATTCCCATTTACTCCTGAGCAGTTCTGGGAGCGGGGACAACTTTAGCTGGCGTCGAAATTGGAGGGTAGAAAGGTAGCCAATCAGGTTAACCACATCATTCCCAGCAGGTAACCTAGGAAACCAAAGGCGGGAGATTCTGGTGGGCGGGGAGACTAAAGGGTGAAACAAAGCGCATTACTTTCAGCAACATGTCAACAACTTTAAAGCGCCTTTCATACAGCCCGTAATGCGCTTCAACGCCTCCCGTGTATCGGGATTAGGCGTAAAAGCGATTCTCAATAGATGCGCATAATCGGACAACCGGGCGTCAAACCGAAATCTTGTAGAGGGGACCTTACACTATTGGTGAGTCACATGAGCAGGGGAGTGACTCCCTTGCCTTCCTCCTTTGGCTAATGGGGGAGGGAGAGTTCCTGTTCTTTTGAGACTGGGGTGGTCTGTTGGTAGATGGGTGTGTTATTGTTCTGGACCCTGGCTTTTCTCCCTGCGTGGGGCGTGGTATTCTCCAGTGACTGTTGTGTGGAAATAGGTTTTAATTTGTGTAGGCTTCAGAAATTGGAGACTTACGTTTTGTTTGTTTGTTTGTTTGTTTGATATATCGTCTGTTTCCCTTTTGTTCCTGTGAATGTTTCTTTGACAATATTTTCCTTTCAACGTGGATGGAAAGCATGGATTGAGGATTTCTGAACAAGATCCAAGAGGGTTTTCCCCCCTCTTCCCAAGTAGCCTAACCAGTCAGAAATACTTCCAAGGCATTCACATCCGGGTCTGAAGGGAGGACTGGCTGCATAGGGGGCTTGAGTAGGCTCCTCAAAGGTCTTGATAACCGTACAGATCACATTTATACTGTTTATTTGAGAACATTTATACTGTGAGAGCCTCCTGTTCTCTGGGCAAAATCATCACTATAGTGAGCTCCCATCTGGACAGATTCAAGTCTGTTGTATGACATTTTTGGGTTCCACAATACTAGGATGCTACTAGAGTGTTCTTGCATTCAGATGTGATCACTTCGTACATGATAATGGTCTTTTAAAAAATATTCTTATGAAAATACCTGTCTTGTGGCTGTGTCCTTTTCATCCCTGTCTCAATACTCTGGAGCCAACAGCAGAGCCTGAATAGGATCCTGCATAGGGCCCTCTAGACAAAACGGAGCCCATTTCTCTGCTCTCCTGGTAAGGGGAAAAGGAAGATTGTGAGGGGCAAACCTTTGGAGGAGTCCCCAAAGCTTCTCTGTGGTACAGGGGGGAGAAACCAGGGAAGTTACTCTCTCCCTCCCTCCTGTTCCCATAGTGACCCCTAAGGCAAGGACAATGGCTGCCTTAGTTGTGCCATCTCTCCCAATCCCTAGTGATGTAAAACGTCCAGAAATTGTGAAGATTTGGGGGGAAATGTTCCCCCCCCCTTTTTGAGGCGGGAAGAGGGATGAAATTTTGGGGACAATGGAAAAATTAGTAATACTTATTATTTTAGCACTCTTTACAGAGTGTGTATCTCGGCCAAACGAAGACATTACAATGTCTGAAGAGAAAATCCAAAATGGTGCTTTTTGCAAACATACTGGGCATAACCCAGCAGAAAGTACTCCTAGCAAGCCTCATTGAAATGAACTAGAGCACTACTGTGAAGTTCTTAGTAGGTTGTGCTCAGTGTCTTAGATTTACCGGTCTTCTATTCTGCTACCCGTTAATGGCACACAAAATCTGTCATGTGACCTTGATCATGAAGTCCCCATTTTGAACCTCATCTCTGTCATGAATGCAGGAGATACCCTTAGAGGAGCTTTTCTCTCCTCTCTCCTCTGCCCATCTACAATGTAGGGATAATACTGACTTATCTTATAGGGTTACTGTAAGGATTATAAAGTAATATATGTGGAATACTTTGAATATATGTGAAACACATATTCACGACACTTTGAATATATGTGAAACACTATATAAATGCTTTATTGTTTCATAGAAACACCTGTCAAATACAACTTCCTTACAAGCTGACAAAGCATTAGCACAACCTGTCACTGACCCAACTCACTCTCATTCTGTAAAGTCTTCATCGCTAAACCCCAGAGGGTCACACTAGAGAAGAATGGCCCTTCCTTATTTCTGTATTCAGCAGAAGAAACACGGCTACTCAGTTCACCACAATTATTGCTCATGGAGGAGCCAATTGTGGGAATGCCATCCGGTTGCAGAGGTTCTTCCTCAGGTGATGGATCCATTTCTTGATAAGAGTATGGACAATCAGGTCTTTCCTGAGATTTGCAGAGTTTCACAGGATCCAAAATCAGTTTCTGTTGGTTTGTACAATCATTCTGTTGCACTGTGGGTCGCACTTTGCGCAATGTTACCCCAGGAATGTTAACTTCATTAGATGAATTTTCTGTTGGGTGGATGGGAAACTTCACTGACACTGGTAATAAAGTTACTGGTATTTCTTGGGTAAATGAATCTGAGCTTTGGGACTTCTCAAGGTCCGAAATTTCCACTGCCTGAGTAAACTCATTTAGCGAATTTGGACCCTCATTACCAGCTTTACAATGGATTTTTCTGTGTCGACGTAAGACAGCAGAACGACTAAAGCATTTATTACAAGTTTCACAATTATACGGCTTTTCCCCAGTATGAGTCCGGATGTGTCTTTGTAAATCACCAGACCCTGCAAAGCATTTTCCTATAAAATAAAGAAGGATATTTAGATATTGTTTCTTCCTACAAAAATCTGCTATGTATGCAGAATTTTGCCTTGCACATGTTTCAAACTATTATCATTTTCAAAATGTAATTATTTTAGTTTTGATTTATCTCTGTAAAGCTAGAAATCACTATTGCCACTGGAAAGCAGTGAAAAGTACCTATCCTCAGGTTATATACTCTCAGTTAATTTATACGGAATCAAATCCTTTTACAAACCATTTAAGAACACTTCAAATTAATATAGAAAACAAAAAAGAAGCACACACATAACAATATGAGATCACTAAAGCAATAACGAAACTCATTGAGTATAATTCTTAGTATATCATTCTAAAACAAAGGAATATGGCATAGATTCTCTCTTAAAACCAACAGTCAGAAGATCATAATAGTTTCAGTTGAATACTTTAGGCTAAACAGAGGGTTTGTGCTGAATTGGAAAAAAAATGCTTAACATTTCTAAAAGTCAAACTACAATCAGACAGAGTGGCCGCATTCGGACAACACAATAGTCAATACTATGCTAATAGTCAACTTCACGGATGACTATTATCTTGTTGTCTTGGGTACCCCCCTAAATAGCTATCTGTGGAGTTGACTATTAGCACATGGTTGACTATTGCCCACCCCCAACCCCCTCTCTGTCCTCCCCACTGAATAGCAGCGCTGGTTCCCATGAGAATCCCCCATCGTGCCAAGTCCCCCCACTGTCAGTACCTGGTGCCGCACACTCCTCCTCCTCCTCCTCCTCCAACAGTGGTGGGGTGACCCAGCACTCATGAGAACCAGCGCCACACGGGATGATCGCAGCGCCCCCATGTTCCACGGATTGTGGGCGTCCCGTCCCTGGGTGGGGCGCCACATGTACGTTCATCCGTGTTGATACCCTTGATAGTGTCAGGCGAGCGTCTCCCTCCCCCATGCCGCACTATACATTTGGAAATGGGGGCAGGGGATGGACGCACCCCCCTGACTCCATTTCCAAATGGATAGCGGAGGGAGGGTGGAAGGCACTCGAATGACACTGTCAAGGACAGCGTCAGGCGAATGTATCTCCCCCCCCCCCCCCGCCGCTTGGCAGGGCATGGAGGAGAGTGAGCGTCTCCCACTGCGCTCTGCCAATATCTACAAATGGGCTTTGGGTATCAGAGCGGAGGGAGGGGATTTCTCCTGTGGTTTGACGCTGCAGCCGCAGGAGAGATCCTTACACCCGTCTGCCCCGATCTTCATTTGTGCACTCCTGGGAAGCATGTGGGGAGCCACATGATCGGCAGCACTCCACATGCTCCACAGGACAAATGACACATGCCTACAGAGCCCCGCTGGGCAGCAGGGGTTTCTGCTGCTCTTGCGTTGCGACTCTGCGTTGGTTATTTTCCATTGTGTGGAAAATGCTTGCAAGATGCTTGCTCGATAGTCAATGGTGGACTATTTAGTCAACCATGGACTATTTAATCATTGCCTATTGTGTCATCTGAACCCAGTCAGTGCCTTTTTGACTGTGCCACCAGTGTACTAAGTTTGAACAACAAGGGCATATAGGATCATTCTCAACTGCTCCACAATCACAGAACTCCCAGATTCTAGAGGTCTGTCAAAGTCCAAACCGGAATACTTTCTGGAAGAACTGTAAAACTTTCCTCTTTCAATGGCTGGGATGGTGTAAATGTAATTTACTTAGGTATATTGTTGTATTGTGTTCATTTTAACTGTTGATACCAGTTTCAGAAAGGAGCGGGGCAGATATTGAACAGAATAAAGGAGGAGATGGGGAAGATGCAGAAAATTAATTGTATGTCCAGAAAGGAACAGCAACATGCAGAAACCAGTTCCTGTGAGTGAAACCCCCTAACCTATTATTACTATGTAGTTCTAATGTATTTGGGTGACCTCTATACTTACTAGTCTTATGTATTTTATACATATATTTTTTTATTTTAATGTTTTGCATTAATTTTAGCGTCTGTTTTTAATATACTTGTGTTAGTGGTCACTTACTACTTTCAAACACCACCTTGAAGAATGTCTCTTCCTTTGCTTTCCTGCCCTTGGTAGGCCAGGATGGGAGCCCTGAATTCTGAGCTCCAACATGAGACAGTCGAAGTAATTGAGGCATCTAAAAAATTAGGAATTTATACCTGGGTAATAACCACAAGATGAACTCAGGATACATGCAATTAATGCTTTGAGATGAGAAAATTTTAACACAATTGTATTTAATAACTCATGTACCTTAAATCTCGCCCTATTAACGGGATATGGAACAGCCCTACCTCTTGCTCTTTTATTATGGCTGTGCCCATTAATTCTACACTTGATGGGAGTTTTGGGGGGGAGGGTATTATTGTGCCCTTGATTTATTTCTTAGTTGAATAATATATCCTATATTTCCAGAACAAATATTATTGTTTCATATCTGTATCTGAATCATGAGTTTTAAAAATATGACCTCCGAATAAAGAAGTTATTGTTGTAGATGGAAAATTAACAGGGACTTACCACAGGCTGAACAACTATATGGTCTCTCTCCTGTATGCCTGATTCTGTGCTTTACTAACTTACGTGGTAAGTTAAATGACTTTCCACACTCATCACAGGTGAAAACTTTTTCCACTGTATGGTTCTTCTTGTGTTCCTTTAAGTTACTGAAGTTACTAAATCCTGGAATGATGCAAGAGAAATAGAGAAATATTGCTCACAGGAGAAATAAGAAAAAATATTGTTCACAGGAGAAATAAGAAAAAAACTGCAAAAGCCTTCCACTATGCCGACGTAACTCTCCTTTCTCACCACACCAGCACAGGCAAATCCTATCCATACCAGGTGTGCTGTGACAAACTGTTGGTCTCCAGGTCTCAGGCAGAGGGCAAGACGTTCTGCCATTCCTCACCATGGGCTGAGGTGGCTGCTCTTGCTAGTCACTGTAAGTAACACGGTCAATTGTTGCATGTTAGCTGGGCCCTGCCATCTCCCACATTCAAGCCATAGCTAAGACTTGCTTGGGCTGGCCACGGCCGGGCCAGGGAGGAGCACCCATGCTACATGGCACAGTGGGGTTGTGGATCCATCCTGTACGCAGAGCGTATTCCTAACTCCTGAGGAGGATTTGACGCCAACGTACCTCGACCACAAATATCACACAGGTGTGGTTTTTCTCCAGTGTGGATAATAATGTGGCGCTGGACATCCCCAGATGCAGCAAACCTGTAACACAATTTAAAAGGTCATTTGAAGTTTGGCTAGAAACTTTGTCACAACTGAACTTCAGTGGCCCGGTGGCACCATTTATGAACTAGCACTTCCATGAGGAGGCTGTGCACATGACCCCTGCACCATCCCCCCCACACACACTGAAACAGTCTGCCCTCTTTCAAGCAGTCAGAATGGCATGAATGACAAAGGCCACAATGAGGTGAACGTTCAATACAATTGATGCCTGTAATGCTGTGACTGCACTAGCAGGCAGGCAAACTCCACCATGTTATTTCTTTAGCCTATCACTTAGCCTGAAAGAGTTTACATAGGGTCATCAATTTCAGTCTTGCTAAATAAAATGAAGCAAAAATTATATAACTAAAGAGCGAAAAATATGTTATTGAGGTTTTGCAATATGTACATTATTTCAACTTTATTGAGTAATGATTTGGTTAAAAACTGGACCAATAGAATATTTATGAATCTTTACTCAGCAGTTTATGAATAAATGGTTTTTGATCTAGGACATTTTGGAAGAGAAATGTATGATAAATTGTTATTGCAGTTAGCTGAATATTTTTAATTTATTTTAAAAAAGAAATAAGAGTCAATGGCTATTTGACATATTATATGTCTGGCTATTCAATTAATTGGTCAAAGTTGGAAATAATGCTGATTTGAGATAATATACATTCTAGTGTATTAGCCAATTGGCAATTTCGTTGGTGGAACAAAGAGGGAAGGAAGCACCAACAAGCTGGAGACAAAAGGAGAGCAAATAATGTATAATGTAAACAATTCGAGGCATAGTATTCATCTTAAGTGTATTGCCCCATAAACTTAACTTTAAGGATGCCCATTTATCAATATCTCGGGAAATATCATTAATCAATAATCAACTTATTTAAATTTAACTTAATCATTTGACATATGTCTCTGGGAGTAATTATTCCCAAATAAGTGATAGAATCAGGGCACCAACGAAATTGGAGACAAAAGGAGAGCAAAGCTCTGGTGCTATGTAAAAATATATTTTTCTTTATTTCTTATGTCTTATCCTCTGTATGCTCGACGCGTTTCAGTGGTGAAACCTTCGTCAGGAGCTACACAAAAACTAAAATACAAACATAAAATCATTAAAGATTGTCTTAAGCTAGCATGAAAACAACACCCCTACACCAACTGAAGCATATCTTAGTATACATTCTTTTGCTATCCAAGAGAAACACCAGAAATATTCAACATTTGCACATTCATGTAAGAGATTTTTTTTTTAGAAAAAACTGACCTGGAGCACTTCTTTACAAATTGTTGTTATTATTCTAACAGAAAACAGTTTAAAGTTTTTGCTCATATACCGTCCCGATAGGCTCATTCGTCTCGAGATTCTGAGCTGAGGGTCAGTTGGGAAGCAATTTTAAATCATTCAGTTCTACAGCTGGCAGTCTAAATTGCCTTGTGACTCAGTGATCCTGTCAACACTCTGTTAGCAGTTTGGGAAGGTTTTTTTCAACCTGCTACTTTATTTCTGCTTAAGCCTTACTATAACGCCTCACTACTGTTTATAAGAGGATAAATCTAACGAGTCATTTAACCCACTGGGTTCCAGGCTTTTTAAGGATAGAATCCAGAAAAGTTCTCTTTTACTGAGTGCTGTCTCACCCCCTCTTACCTTTTCTATCCCCCAAAAAACCAAAGAATCTGGCCCATGTTTTTTATCTATAAAATGCTTGACCAGAGGTGCCCCTGGTCTTTGATGTCTTAAACTAGATAGTGAGGCGTTATAGTAAGGCTTAAGCAGAAATAAAGTAGCAGGTTGATAAAAACCTTCCCAAACTGCTAACAGAGTGTTGACAGGATCACTGAGTCACAAGGCAATTTAGACTGCCAGCTGTAGAACTGAATGATTTAAAATTGCTTCCCAACTGACCCTCAGCTCAGAATCTCGAGACGAATGAGCCTATCGGGGCGGTATATGAGCAAAAACTTTAAACTGTTTTCTGTTAGAATAATAACAACAATTTGTAAAGAAGTGCTCCAGGTCAGTTTTTTCTAAAAAAAAAATCTCTTACATGAATGTGCAAATGTTGAATATTTCTGGTGTTTCTCTTGGATAGCAAAAGAATGTATACTAAGATATGCTTCAGTTGGTGTAGGGGTGTTGTTTTCATGCTAGCTTAAGACAATCTTTAATGATTTTATGTTTGTATTTTAGTTTTTGTGTAGCTCCTGACGAAGGTTTCACCACTGAAACGCGTCGAGCATACAGAGGATAAGACATAAGAAATAAAGAAAAATATATTTTTACATAGCACCAGAGCTTTGCTCTCCTTTTGTCTCCAATTTCGTTGGTGCCCTGATTCTATCACTTATTTGGGAATAATTACTCCCAGAGACATATGTCAAATGATTAAGTTAAATTTAAATAAGTTGATTATTGATTAATGATATTTCCCGAGATATTGATAAATGGGCATCCTTAAAGTTACGTTTATGGGGCAATACACTTAAGATGAATACTATGCCTCAAATTGTTTACATTATACGTGGAATCCCCCTACATCTACCTAGCAAGTATTTTCAAAAATGTAATACTTTGTTCATAAATTCTTTTGGGGTTCCTCTCCACCAAGAATATCCCTGAAAAGGATGCAACTTTCAATTAAAGAGGGTGGGTTTGGCTTTCCACACCTTGCTACATACCATTGGGCTTACTTGCTGACCTGCACTAAATTTTGGTCCTTTCCACTTAGATTAGATTTTCCACCTTGGTCAGTTTTGGAATCATCCTGTCTAGAGTCTCTTTCCAAATGGATCTCATTAGATTCTTGGCATATTGAAGTAGAAAGATCCTCACCCACAATCTTAGCAGTTAGAGATGTGTGGCATATAATGTCATGCCAATTACAGTTTGATCCATTTTCTCATGCCAAACTGACCATATGGGGAAATATAGATCTAAAAATATGAAAGAAAATGTTTTTATGGCGGACTTGGACAGAAAGAATGGTTTTTACCCTGGACCAATGGTGGGTGCAGATGATGAGTTCTTGTATTCTCAGCTTTGCATGATAAATTTAAATTACCCACTGCAGCTGAATAGCAGTATTTGCAACTGCAACATTTGTTAGAATCAGTATTTGGCCCAGCAGTGTTCACTGCTCCAGAATCTCCTTTGCTATTGGAAGTACTTATTGAGACTGACCGGGTAAATCGGCCCACGATTCATAGAATCATAGAATAAATAGTAGAGTTGGAAGGGGCCTATAAGGCCGTTGTGTCCAACCATGTTTATAAATTCTTATTATCAGTGAATAAATATGATACAATGGGGCTTCAGCAGGAATGGAATAAGGAATTGGGAGTGTCCTATTTTATTGAAACAATGGACCATTGTTTTGGCATCCATATCAGATATGTCAATGGATCTCCGGTTACGTCTTATCCAACAAAAATTACTGTTTGGGGTCTATTGGACACCACAGCGTCTGTTTAATAAAGATTTGTCTAAATTGACTAATTGTTGGCAGTGTCACACTGCTAATGCTTCTTTTGTTCATATGTTCTGGAATTGTCCAATAGTTGCCGCCTTTTGGGAGGAAATTATCAGTCGCATAAATTTTGTATTAGAAAGCTCTTTAATATTTTCAGATGTACATGTCATTTTAAATTACGTACCGGTCTCTTGGAAACTAACACATGGTAAACGGAAATGGATTTTTCGCGCCCTTTTGAGTGCCAAAAGAATTATTTTACAACATTGGAAAGATAAAACCACACTCTCTATAATGCAATGGATTGAAGACTTAATATTAGCAACATTTGAAAGAGTGGCATACAGGCGTCATTTACAAATGGACTTACTCAGACATTTGATCTGCCATTACGGACATTTATATGTAATTTATGCTACCTTTTTTCTATTTTTTACTCATTTAGAAATTGTGATAGTCGAAACTGAGGCTTTTGAAGTATATAGCTGCATATGTTTATTTTTTGTCTTTATGGTTTTAGTTTTGTTTACAAATTCACAATAAAAAATTGATTAAAAAACACATTTAGCTGAACTACAGTTGTGTCTACTCCAAGGGAAGCTCAGAGGATGGCAACAAGGGAGAGGGCCTTTTCAGAGGTGGCCCAACTCTCCCCGACGAGGCTCACCTGGTGCCAACACTGTTATCTTTTCGGTGCCAGGTTAAGACTTTTCTCTTATCCCAGGCATTTAACAGCATATGTTGAGTTTTTTAACTGACCCCGGGATAGTTGAAATGATATGTAGTTTGTTTTTATGCTTTTATGGTTTAAAATTGTGTATATTGGTTTTTAAATGTTCAATGTTTTTAATTTTTGTAAACCACCCAGAGAGCTGTATAAATGTAATGATTAATAATAATAATAATAATAATAATAATAATGTTACTACACTGACAAGTGTTCCTTTTGTTGTTGGATTTTCACAGTGGTGCTGATTTGGCCTTCTAGTATAACACAGGTGGGGAACTTCTTTCAGACCATGGGCCAAATTCAATTTTGGAAAAGCTCTCAGGGCGGGACCTTCCAGTGGTGGGTAGGGCCAAAGGCAAAAGGGGAGGGGTCAACATACATCAAATATGTTGTAGCTTAAAGTTCTTACTGCCAGTAACTAAATCTTAGGAAAGGCATTTCAACCTTTTAGAAAAGGGGGGGGGGGACTGCACAAAAGCTGGAAAATCATGGTGACTGGGGGAAAGGGTGCATGACCTTCTGAGAAACCTGAGAGGATCAGATTGGGACCCCAGGATGGCCAGGTTGGGAACCTGGGACTGAGGTTCCCCACCCCTGTGACATGCAAAGTTATCCACCCCAGCTACCTACAATCAATACAGACTAACAACCTACACAGATATATTTTGGCTTAATAAATTCAAGAACAGTTACAACAATGGCCATATTCAGACACCACATTCCCAATCCTCCAAACCATGGTTTGAAGGACTGGGAAGAAAGAAAAAACTTGAGCACTCCCTCCTCCTCCCCTATTAGAAGTCTTCTTGGTTCCCTCAATCCCTCCAAACCAGGACTGTAAATAATAATTTGATTCTAGTTTACAATCCTGGTTTGGAATGACTGCTCAAGCCAGTTTGAAAAGGTTTAAGATGACCAAGAAGTCTTTGTAATGTACTTAAAAGTGCAATCTTGTGCCTGTTTAGACAGAAAAAAGGCCTACACAGAAAAAAGGCCTACAACTCCCAGCATGTCTTTGTTAAGGTGCCTAAGAGGAAGAAGGAAGGAGCTCTCCCTTGTTGCTTAGTCCCAACCCTCTAAACTCTAGGACATCTTCATGTGGCCAATACGGCAGTCCTGACGCAGGAGTTTCTCTCAACCATACAAACCTTTTCCCACAGATTTCACAGATATAAGGTTTTTCACCAGAATGCCGACGCAAATGAGTCTGAAGGTTACCTGCCTACAAAAAGAAGGGAAGTGTTCTTTAAAAAACAAATAGGTACATAGGTGATAGAGTTTAATGACTGGAAATGAGTTCTTGATGTGAACAGCATATGGCACATGAAAAACAAAAGCCTTCCGGAATTGGGGCCAAGACTAGGAACTGGCAAGTTTCCTTGTACCAAAAGAGCTACCACAAGTTCCTGTGCAACCCTACTTGCCACTAAAGGTATCAAATTTTCGCCAGAGCATTGCTGGGCTTTTGTGTGAAGCTACAGGCATTAGGAAGGATGGGTCAACAGGGACTTCCCAAGCCCTTTGCTGGTGTCGCTTTGGCACAGGGGAAAGAGACAACTCCTGAGGAAGGGCATAGGGTTATCACTGTACTAGTGCTCAGAGCCCTGAGCCCCATCCAATGCCCTGCTCTGCATTCTGTCCAGAGAAGACTAGGAACTATAGAAACTTAATACTGCACTCCCTAAAGTCTCCATGTGGTCCTTAATCTCGTTACCATGCTACTTTTCTTTTCTTACAGTCTTTGTAATAAAGATATAGGGCTGGATCAAATGGTGTCCTTTCACCAGCAGAAGCAAAACCACTCTTTGCATGCCCTCCAAATGTGCTCTAAAGGGTTGGTTGACTGTCTAGAGCAGATTTTTGGGGGGAGGGGGGGAGACATGGGAGACTGCAAGGGGAGGAGAAGATGGATCTGTTTGTATAATATTGGATCCAAGCCATACTGAAAGACATAATTATTCAATTACTGAAGTTTGGCATAACGTGTGTTTTACTTACCCAGTATACCAAAAACAAAACAAAACACAGATTTGGAAAGAAACAAAAAGAATGGGGAGGATAATATTTAGGAATGAGAAATTAGTTCTAACTCAAGTTGTATTTCATTAACTTAATATTACTTAATAGCACTTGAAGGGAGGGGACACATTCAATTCTTTTTTCAATTAAAGAGATAAAACATTCCTTAAACATTTCTACAGCATTGCCAAAAAGGCTTTACACATATTCCATAGGAGGCTCCCTTATCCTGGGTCAGATCAAGGGTCCATCTAGCCCAGTATTGCTGACATTGAGTGGCAGCAGCTCTCCAGGGTTACAGGCAAGGATGTTTCTGAGTCCTACATGGAGATGCTGCCTGGGATTAAATTTGGGACTTCCTACATGCAAAGCAGGTGCTCTATCACTGAGCTACGGTCCCACCTCTAGGAGTTTGAAGGTGAGACGAAAATCAAACTATTGTTAGGACAGGGATACAGAACCTGTTTCAACCTCAGTGGCATGTGCAGTAGAACTGGACAGTCCCAGGTGGCGAGATGGCCTAGAAACAACAGTAGACTCAATATAACAGAAAATTTAAAAATATGAAATTCCTACCTGTGAAAAACATTTGCCACAAATGTTACATTCAAATGGCTTCTCACCTAAAAGAAGAAGCAATCGTGTTTTGCACTTCTAACAGTTTCAGCTGAACACAAATTTGAAATTTGCCACCAAAACATATCCTGAATTTCATAGTAAGCATATTTGATTCAATGTTTGAAGGTAAACCTTCCATAATGTTGTCATTGGTGAAATAATCACTCCAGCTGCAATCCATTAATCTCTCACTCCACAGAGGTGTCAATGACGCCTACAGAACAACACCAGGACTATCCCAAATGAATTGTTTGCTCAGCAGTATTACTTTGGGTTGAATCAGTATTTAGCAGCATGCAACTGGACTGGTAGAAGTGAACTTCCCCCCTCCCCACGGCAGTCCTTCCAACCCCGCCCCCCAAAAAAGCCTCACTGAATGGGGTAGGCTATGGTGTGGGGAAAAGGGAGAGATTCCTGAAAATTGGGCAAAGTCACTTTCCATGAGTAAAGCAGGAAAGTGTTCTCCAACTCTGTGTAGCTTTTTCAGGGGGCTGTAGGGGCTGTCATGGGAAGGAGGTAGTGAGGAAGTCAGCTTCCTTCAGCTCAGCTGTCTGCACCTAAATCTGGGTCCAAGCCATTATTTCTACAAAATGTTAAGTCTCTTAGGTTATTAGAAATACTACAACACTTTCTGAAATATATTTTAATGGTTTAGTCCTCTTACTTAACAATGCCTATCAGTACCTTAACACACCCAGCATGACCAAGAGTCAGGGATGATGGGAGTTGTAGTCCAACATCTGGAGGGCAACAAGGTCCCCGCACTAGAGTGAAGTAAGAGTCTTCAAGCCATTCCACAACCAGGTAGCCATTTGGCTTTTTGCTATCTTGCCCTTCATCTTAAAACCCTTTTAAAACCTCTTAAGAGGTTTTAAGAGAGACCTCTTAAAAGTCAAAAGGTAGTTCAAATAAATAACTTTTTTTGGGGGGTGACTTAAGGCTGTGATCTAATCTTACATTCTAAAAGGATTAGGTATTTCTTTTAATTAATTAATTTCTATACTGCCCAATAACCGAAGCTGTCTGGGCGGTTTACAAAAATAAATTGCTCTCAAGAAAATAATACTAGAACTGCAGTACAAAAGTCACAAATATATTTACTGTATTGTGCTGTGGCAGACTACATCCATTTCATCACTGGAAACTAACAGATCAACTAAGCTTGGGAGTTAATATTAATTAATGAAGGCAAACTTTCATCAGGCTGTAAATAAACAGCATAGGTTTAAGGATATTTTGGCTTTAGCAAGTTACTTATAACTTTGAATAAAAAACACTAAAAAGATCCCTTTCCTCTTAAAAAGTGCTAATTTTTACTTGATAAACTATTATCTTTAAAAAACACTTTAACTGAGATTTTGGTAATATGCAGATTGATTTTTTTTTTACTTGTTTGAATCAACTAAACATTCTTTAATACTAATTAAAGTATTATGTACACTGGAAATAGACCCAAGCACTTTTAAGTCCCATTCACTTTCATGAGGAGTTAAGCACCTGTTGAACTAGCCTTTTGAAATCAATGGTCCTTGAAAGTGCTGGACTTTGGCTTGATCATGCTCACTGTTTTCAAGTCAAAAAAATATAGCTTTTCACATTTTATTGTTACTTAATTAGTCAGATGGATGGCATTCATATCCTACATCAGGGGGTCTCCAACCTTATTTGGGTATATTTGGCTTTTTGAAAATGCCCTGGGCACCACCAAAGATTGGCTGCCAATCACAAAAAAATTGGGACCACCCGCTTATCTATGTTTGTGTCTTTGTGCGCTGCGTACTCTGGCTTCTCTCTCTCTGGCTCCCCTAACTTTTTCCTTCTGTTTCTTTCTCTGTTTCTTTCTTCCATCCCTCTGGCTTTCTCTCTCTCTTTCCTTGCCTCTTTCTTTCTTTCTTTCTTTTCCCCTTCCTTTTCTGTCTATGGTTCTTTTTTTCTTTCCTTCCTTCCATTCATCTCTAGCTCCTTTTTCTCCCTCTCTGGCCTGCCTGCCTGCCTGCCTGCCTGCCTGCCTTTCTCCCTCCCTGTGCTTCTGGCTCCTCTTTCTTCCTCTCCCCAGGCAAGTAAATGCAGTAATTTCTCCATTCATTTGCATGGGGCAAGAAAAAGAACTCCCTGCTGAAAATCGGCTGGAGGGGAGTGAAATTCACCCCCTGCCAAGGACCTTGCTACCCTAAGGGTCCTTAGTGGGGGTGAACTCTGCCCCTTCCCAGCCGTTTTTGGGGCAAGAAGAACTTTTCATTATACAAGTGAAAGAAGGAATCACTCCATTCACTTGCAGAGGGGGAAAATAGCTTAGCAGGTGCCCAAGCTGGGCCTTGTGGGCACAGTGGCCTGTAGGTGCCTCAATGGAGACCCCTGTCCTACATTGTTCCTATTCCCAGCACAGTTCAATACTGTTCTGTTTTACTAAGGCTTAACAGGAACATAGAAGACTTACAATAGGAGTGGGGAATGCATGATCCTCCATATGTTAGTGGACTGCAACTTCCATCAGCCCTAGCCACCATAGCTAATGGTGAGGGATGATGGGAGTTGCAGTCCAACATCTGGAGGGGCTACATGTTCCCCAACCCTAATTTAAAGCATAACCCTGCATATGTTTACTCAGAAGTAAGTCCCACCGAGTTTAATGGGACTTATTTCCAAATAAGAGGGCATAGAATTGTGGACTCAGGCTGCCCAGTGAGTCCACAGCTAAGGTAGGAGTTGCAGACAAATCTCCCATGATACTAAAACCATCACTCTAGCCAATGGAAGGATCTAGGTCTGTAAGCAGATTAGCATCACTGTAAATGTGATGCAGTACGATCATATTGACATAGCGAGGAAAAAAGATGGGACTTTTACAAACTACTTTGTTTTCCTTTCCAACTATCTATTAACAGAAATGTCAACTGCAGAGTAACAATCATATTGCATTTTTAAGCTGCATGCATAACTATATGGCAAAGAATAAAAATGTATTCTGCTGTTCATGCAGGAAATCATGGCAAGGTGTCAAACATGTAATTTTGTAAAAATTGCAGTTACTGGCCTTTGTTGAAGAAATGTGTTAACCTTTGCTGGGAGCAAATATGATATTTAAAATCATATTCACTTGGATGATTAGCTGATCATGATCATGGAATCTGATTACCACATATGATGGTTGCATTAGAATTGCTGTACCATGTCTGTGTTTTCAGCTGCTAACACTGTATTCTATCTGCTTTTCATTTTGTAATTAAATAATTAATCTGAAAGTGTTAAATAATCGTACCTGTATGAGACCTTATGTGGAGCTCCAGATTGCTTGGATGTTTAAAAGCTTTTCCACATAACGCACAAGGATATTGCCTCTCTGAAAGGAACATCTGCAACTGGCTACCTGGCTCAGAAGGTTCCTGAGAGGGCTCAAGTTCAACACTTTGCTCCAAGCATTCTGAACTAACCACATGTTTAACTTCTTTTCTTTCAACAGCATCAATATTTGTCCTTTTTGTGCTACTTTGCCTTTCTAAATCAGTTTCCCTGGCAACATCTCCATTAGCAATTTTAAGTACAGAAGATTTTTGAGCCCGCAGAAAATTCAGTTTTTTAAGATGTATGGCTTTTTTAAGCCTCATCTCTTTGGTTGGCTGTAAAGACGTGTCTTCTAAATCTTGATCCTCAGAATGCTCATTTAAAGGTTGAACCAGAAAAGATGGTGGTAAGTGATTGGATTCCAAAACACATTCAGACTGATTGATGGTACATGAACCATCCTTAACTGTGTTTTCTTCTGCAGAAGCACTGAAATCAAAGGATGGTTCTGGTGATGTCTTGTTGTTGGGACAAGTAGTTTGCTTGTAGAACTGTTTGCTATAAAAATTACGAAGTTTGTAATGGCAAGTTGGCTGTTTAAATGAAAGATCTGTGCACTTAGTATCCATGGAATCCTGTTTCTGTTTATTTATATCACCAGATGAGATGTGAAGTGCAACAGGCTGTGGCCCATGTAGATGATGGTCATCCAAGACTTTGCAAGGTTCCACAGGGGATGAACAGACACGCAGTAAATTAGAACTGTAACTCTCACAGTTAGTATCTGCAGCCAATGTATTTTGTAATGAGAAGGCATTGTTACAAGGCATACTGGCTGGGTGTTCTACAGCTGTGGAGGATTTTAAAAATGAGCGACACATATTTAAAATATTTTGCACCTGTAGACACCGTGCAATATCCAACAAAGTTTGTACATTGTCCTGGTTGAGGACGAGATGAGATGTGTACATATAGTCCAAGATCTGGCCTATGCCACCTACATTTTTAATATCCAAGTGAAAGACATCATTCTTCTGGCCTGAAGAATTTTGAAACAGAGTCCTAGGAGGGAAGAGCACAACCTTTTAAAAGGTATAAATGTATAAAACTGCCAATCTTCAAAAACATTACATTTTTTAAAGTTAATATCCTAAGTGAAATGTGTGGTACTTACTGAAACCCATTATTTGTACAGTCGCTGTGATGGCTATTCCACAGTGTTTATTTGTGAGCTGTTACTTAACAATATTTTGTACAGGAGCAGCTAGGTTAATGGTTTTTTAAAAATCCTCCTGCACAGATTTAAGCTACAATACACAAAAATCTATTCTGGAGTAATGCCATGACTTGTAAAACTAATTGGAGCAAAGTGGTTTGAAGATTAAAGCCTTTGCTCTCTTTTTCTTATTTGCATACATTATTCCTAATGATGTATAAACTGTATTAAACAGTTTACTCAAAAATGCGATGGCATAAAAACAAGACATCAGGAAAAAGTGGCTTAAGAATTTTTAGTCCCTTGGTATATGTGTATATTGTGTTACCAGTGCTGAACACAGTCTACTATTCCAAAATTGTACCACACCCAGGCAGAAATTGATATTTAGGAGAATTTGGCTTCTTGACAGCACAATTCTATACATGTATATTCAGAAATAAGTATAACTGAGTTCAATGGGGTTTACTCCCAGGTAAGCGCACTGAGATTTACAACCCGAGAATCTCAATTTAATTTAAAAAGAAGGCATGTTTAATGCCCTTAAGAATGCTAAAATAGGGTTCAATGTGTGTGGGCTATGACTAGTGATAGCTCAGAAACTCAGGGAGGATGGTATTGTATTGAGCAGCATTTCCATTGATAAGAGGGGAGGCCCTCAGGATTCTGTAAGGCTTTTTGTCCATAGCTAGCAAAAGCAGAATAACTTAAGCATCATGAGCAAATATGTATAAATATTTTTCCTTTGTAAATCTGCTAATTTTGAAGTCCAATATAATCACCCCAGAATCCATCTTTTCTTGGCACAAAATGCTTGCCCTTTTTTTTTAGCAAATAGTGCACACAATGCAACTGAACTGCAGTGTATCATTGCCACTGTTGACAGCAGCTAGTCTGAAACTACTTCTAAATTTGCTAATTTCGAAGTCCAATTTCAGCATCTGACAATGACTGATGAGAAAACATTCAGAACTTACTTTTCAATTCTCTGGATAATTCACCTTTTCTAAAAGGACTGCAAGTCCCCAGTGACTAATAGAAATTCTCTTGTTCAGGGCTCCAGCCAGCTTAAAAGCTAAGTGCTGCTTAGGGTTCATGGTGCGGGGGAAGAAATGTCAAAAATTTTACGAGAGAGGGGGAAATACATATTTTATTTCTTTTCCATCCTTTGTGAAGAACGGAAAACGGGGAACTTGTTCCTTTCTGCCCATATAGTGCACGAAGGGGGAAGGTATAAACCACACGACGTGTGCGCCACCCCCTGAACCTCCTACCCACCTCCAGAATATCAAAGAACCAACCTGGCTAACCCCCCCCCCCCCTCCCCAAACCTTGCATTTTCATTTTCTCCAATGACACTCTCAATATTCTGTACATCAAGAACCAACTGATCATAGGCCCTTTTAAATTTAATTTAAATTTACATTTTCTCTTCCTTCAGCAATAAAATATATAAGTAAATGATGGAATGGTACTAATATTCCAATGATCAAGGATTGGCTGATTAAGCTTTGAGATATAGCTGTTTGAAAAGATTTCCGGCTATATTAAACCAAGGGTTAATAAAAATCAATTACATAAACTTCATAAGAAATAGCATGTATTTCTACGTTTTTCAAGAGACTACCGACAGAATTATGATTTGGAGAATACTGTTGTATAAGTGAGAATATATTTTGCTATGACGTAATGAAATGCCCATTTTATAAAATGCCACTAAACTCTCTTTTAATTTATAAACAACATACTTCTGCACAGTTGGGGAAACTCTGAACATGCAGAAACCACTACCTTAATTTTGGGTGGCCCTGTTTCTCTACTATAATGTTAGGCATAATGTTGGTACTAGAGGGAATTTTTTTTAAAAAAAATAAGAAACACAAACTTTAGTAAACTTTGGTAAAAGGAGTAATATGATTATAAAGATAAAATGGTAATTAGAAATTTAGGATAATATATTGTTTTTATTGTAGCTGCCTTGTGAGTCTGGACTAGACTGAAAAGCAGGTTATAAATTGGATAAAATAAATGAAATAATCCTCCCCCAGCCTTCCAAAAACAAAATTACTTATGGTAGGCTGACCAGATAAAATCCAGGTCAGGGCGCATGTAACTTTAACAGTTGTATAGAAAAGGGAATTTCAGCCAGTGTCATTTGTATGCAATTAGTTCCTGGTGATATTCCCTCTTCATCACAACCGTTAAAGGTGCAGGCACTATACTAGAGTGACCATATACAAAAGAAGGCAGGGCCCCTGCAACTTTAACTGTTGTGATGAAGAGAGAATTTCACCAGGAACTAATTGCATACAAATGACACTGGCTGAAATTCCCTTTTCTCTACAACTGTTAAAGTTACATGAGCCCTGACCTGGATTTTATCTGGTCACCCTAACTTATGGCTTCTGGGACAACTGAAATGTTCCGAAGTCAGATTAATTGTCTTCCACTCATGATGTGCAAATCAGTAGGTCAATATGCCTGGTGAAACTTGGATCTTCAGGTATCCTGGCCCTAATCCATGAAGGGCTTTAATTTCCCCCCAAAAAAACACTTTGAAACAGACCCGGAGCCAGGGGAGTTGGCAACATGTCAGTGTAATAGGATCATAGCGCCTAATCCCAACTGACAAACTTGCAACTACATTTTGAATTAAGAGAAGTTTCTGAGCTTTGTTCAAAGGGAGCTCCACATATTATATTAGTCTAATATGGAAGTTACCAAAGCATTCGATGCTAAACTCTTTCTGTCCAGGTAGGGTAGCAACTGGGGCACTGAGGTAAACTATTAAAGGTACAGGGGCAAAACAGCACCTCCAGTGACCAAAATCGATCGATAAGCACTCCCAGATGATGAACCTGCTCTTTCAGGGGCAGTGTAACCCCATTTAGAATAGGGTGAACACTAGTCACTCAAGCAGACGAACCACTCACCAACTTGTCTGGATTGGCTTACAATGAATGTATTGACCCTCAACCAGTCCATTACAGCACCCAAGCACTGATTCAGCCCATGCTCACCTGAATTAGATGAAAAAGAGAAACAGAGTTGGGTGTCTTCCACATACTGATGACACTGCACCCCAAACCTCCAAATGACCTCACTCAGCAATTTCATGTATATGTTCCAATTACATGGAGGAAAAGAGCAAACCCTGCAGGATCTTATAATATAAATATTGGGGAGCTCAGCAGTAGCCCCCCAACTCTACCTCCTGCATTTTTTCATCCACGTAGGAACAGAGTCACTGTAACAGTGTCTCCAACTCCCATCTTGGACAACATATCTAGAGGGATACCATGATCAATGGTACTGAAAGCTACTGAGTTCAGAAGAATTAACAGGATGTTTTTCTCTCAGGCATCCATCAGGGATTTGGCCACTGTGGTGCATGCCCTAGTAACCTTCTAACTATAGCTGCCCAGGAAGGCTGTTTGGAAACTGCAAATGGTTTAAAATGCATTAGAACGATGTCTAGCATTAGCCGCCTGGAACACACAACACTGGTTTTGCATGAGCTTCATTGGCTCCTTGCTTGCTTCCTGGCTAAATTCAAGGTCCTGGTGCTTACCTTTAAAGCCATTCATGGTCTGGGACTAGGATACTTGGAGCACATTTCCCCATACATATGACTCTGAGATCTAGCACAAAGGATTTTCTGATGGCTCCAGCATCCAGTAGATTGGCAAGTACCATGGAGCAGTCTTTCTCTGTGGTGGCCCCAAACTATGAAATAGTTGCCCATCAGGATGCATCACCTGCAGCATCGGGACCCTTTCAAAGTAGCTGTAAAGACCTCTCTCATTAGACAGTCCTTTAATGACTGTAGTTTTATTGAGTTTCATTGACAGGTGTTTAATATCCCTCTTATTGATTCTATTAAATTTACTGTTGCTGTTGAAGTGTATTTTACAGTTTTAATTGTTCTGTTCCATCTTGAAAGACTGGTTATAAATCTTCCAAAAACCAATCTAGTCCAGGCATGTAAGAGCCAGTTCACATAAGCAGTGGCACACACACCTACGTGATCGCCTGAGAAATGTGTGGGGTTGTCTAGGATTATGTGAAAACTGTCATTTATATTAACCAGTGGCGTGGCAGGGGTGGTGTATTTATAGCTGCCCCAATTTCCATTTCAGCTTTTGATGAAATGCATATTTATCTTTCCCCTGCATATATGGACATCACCATTTTATAAACACAAAAAGACCTTCATATAACTTTTGCAGCACAATCCTAAATATGTTTATTCAGAAGTCCCATTGACTAAGGAGACTTACATGTAAGTTTGCTACGGGCCTAAAATGCAATAAAGATATATGGGTTTTACTATGCTACTTTTATTAACATACCTGAAATATTGGCTGAAAGCAGCTAAAACATTTTTATGTGCTTTGAAACAAACACCTTTGACCACCAACGTGCAATCACAGAGGAGGCCTTGAATGCGTTGATCATGGAGCTGCTGAAGAAGATGACAGCTATGGTTGGCAACAGCATCCATGCTAGAGATGCCTTAATTGTCTACAATAACAAAAGATAAAACATCTGAGGGGAGCAGAATTTTACATATACCCTGAAACAGAATCACAGTGGGAATTATACACAAATGGTCTATATGTTACATTGTAAAATAATTACTTAATTCAAAGATTTAAAATGTTGCCCATTTCACAGCACACTATCCATACACAAACATGACAATTTAGCATAGCACTTGCGCATACATCCTATGGATGATTATAGAGAGAAAGATTCACAAGGAAAGGGAATTATTTCCCTTCCCTGCATTGATGTTACATTCCAGTCCAGGAAGATATGAACAAATCAAACTTTTATTTATCCAGAACCACTCCAGCAATTAAATAGAGGTCTATACAGAGTACAACCATCAGCTGGGAGCCTGCCTCTTCAATGTTTAATCAAGGAGATCCATCAATTTAAAAGCCTTAAAATCAACAAAAATAGTGCCCCTTATTAATTGGATAGAATTTTTTAAATACTGTTAAGTTCAAGTTCTTATAAAATCTGTAGATGACAAGCACCATTTTAAGATATGAGTGGCAGAACACATCACTGATGTTTATTGCAGGAAGAGACTGCTTTCACCTGGCTCACGTTTCCAAAGGAAGGTGGTCATTTGAAGCAATCTATAGGTTTTCTAATGTAATAAGCAGGTGCAAGGCATATGGGTAGGGAGAACGGTGTGAATAAGGTTACCAACTGCAAAGAAACTGAGGTAAAACTGAGATAAAAGTTTAACTGTTATGTTGTGTTTCAATAACTGGGGGTCTGAATGGGTTAATAGTAACAAATAGTATAATATTTACTCGAAGCTTGTGCCTGATGACAGCTGCATAATAAATATGTTCTGATGGCAAATTGGCAGCTACTGTTACCACTAAGAGGTGAAAATGAAGTCAAGTTTCTGTCCTTATATATGGGAAGATAAGATCGAAATTGGTACCATCTGGTTGGAGAATATCTGAACATTATAAGGATGCCTGTTGTTCCTAAGTCTATGCAGAGGTGGGGTTGGCCACTCCAAAGCTGACTGACTGGAGGAAATAAGGAACTCTGGAGAGGCATCTGGGGTGGGGGAGTGTGTCAGGAGGAGTCTGCCTGAGTCATTAGACCATGTCTTTGTGAAAGGCTGGAGAGCCTGAAGAAGACACCAGCCAAGAAGATGAGTAGCTACGAGACCAAAGGCTGAGCTGAGAGCACGAGACAGATGCTGAAGAAGGTCTGCAAGCAGGGAGAGGGAGACTGGAACAGCATTACAAGGAAATCAGCCTAAGTGTCTGCTAGTGATGGTGGTCTGAAAACTGGACAGCTGCTAGACCAAACTGATGACTTCAGGAGAAGCCTGGTGAATAGCCTTGAAGGCTCTAGGTGGAAGTCAACCCTGACCAGAAAGAAGACTGCCTTTAAACCCTTGTTGTTAGGCCTGCGAGTTAACTGGGGTGGCACATGATAGGGGAATTGGTTTAAGCTTGGTTATGAGTAGGAACTAGGACTTCTAACACTTCATTGGTGATAGAAGTAATTATACAGAACCCTTGTTTAAAAGTAGTAAAATTCTTAAGCTCTCTTGTTTTTATTTCTTTTAAATAAAATACTTTATATCTTTGCTTACTTTCCTGGTACCTCTGAACTGTTTTGCCTCATGCTTAATGACCAGCTGTTTTAGGGGGAAATGTCTATTTTAAATAAAGGGGTGTAGTTTAATGGTGGTGGTGGAAGTGAAGGGAGGGATTGCTCAATGGTGAGGGGTGATCTTCCATATTTGGGGACAGGGTTGAGATTGACTTAGTGTAGATGCTTCCACCCTAAGGAAAGGTTCTCAACACAGACGTCTTGGTTTTACTCTAGGCTGGGACTGTAGAAGCCAAGTTTGGGTGGTTGAGTGTACAGTGGTGAAGTTTTATAATAACAATAAAAATAACAATTTATTTCTTACCCGCCTCTCCATCTGGATCGAGGCGGGGAACAACAACATGATAAAATACATAAAACTGATTAACACATGACACATATTATTAAAACTGCATTAAAACATCCTAAAAAATCCTTAGACAAGCTCCCCGCAATTGCTGCTGGTTGGTCACATATGTGGGAACAGGGACACCCTGGCAGCTGTTTGCCAGAAACAGTAAGGCTGCAATCCCATACAGAATTACCCAATGGGGCATAGTTCTGAGTATAGATATGTATAGGATTTCACTGTAAATGACCTTATGGAGGAAGAACAGATTTGATTACTAGTGAGATATACACTGTTTTTGGTTAGTTAGGAGGAAAGGGTTGATAAAGTACCTAGTGGGAGTTCTTGATACTCTGTGAAAGGGGGAAAGAAGGGCTACACGAGGAATGTTGTTTTGGGCCATTCCATGAGAGTAACTGCGAGCATTCAGGTTCCCACCCTATTTCTGTGCCATCCCATGGTAAGAGTGTATGGGATTAGCAATGTTTTGCCAGCGGTTGGGCACTGCAGGGTATTTCGGATAGCCACGGGGGTTGGAAATCAGACAGGTCACGCTTTGTCTGTACAGCTGCAACATATACAACGGTTTACAAAATTAACTAATGTTAACTTTTTTTTTTTTAAAGCATAATTTTACATTAGTCCTTGCTTCAGAATTATTGTTTTGCCCATATTGGGTTGGATCCGGGATCTGTCTTCCGGGAGAGGGAGAGCTGCATTCGTGGAAGGTCCCTCCATCCAATATCAGGAGCTTTGCCCTCCCCACTCACGGCTCGCCCTTCTCTCCTACCCACATAACGGAGAGCTACCGAATAAACACGCTTCGCATTTGACAACAGGCTCCGGAGCTGCCGCTGCTACTTCAGGCACGGAGGGCGAGAACTAGGGTGGCCCTATGGAAAGGAGGACCGGGCTCCTGTATCTTGAACAGCTGTATTGAAAAAGGGGGATTTCAGCAGGTGTCCTTTGTGTGCATGCGGCACCTGGCGAAATTCCCTCTTCATCACAACAGTTAACGCTGCAGGAGCCCTGCTGCCCTCTTTTGTACCTGGTCACTCTAGGATAGCTCCTGGTCACCCGAGAGAAACAAACCTTGGCGGACCTTCCTCCTGGTGCTGCGCAGAAGGCGCAGGCAGTCAGGCAGCCGGCCGGCCAGGGCGCTCCGCAGTCATTCGCTCTCACAGGGCGATCAGGCTCAGCTCGCGCCGGCTCTTCCGCTCCTGCCTCTCCTCCTCCTCCTCCTCCTCCTCCAGGCGAAACCTTCCCGGGCGTCAGGCCGAGACCCAAAGCGCCACACTCGGTCTGCAGGGCGACCCGCCTCCTTCCCTACAGTTTCCTGTTGCCGCTCCTGAAAGCATAGACTTAGTAACGTATAGAACAGGGCAGACAGGAGCCTGTGCTGTCTGAACCCTTCTTCGTCACATCATGAACTGTTCAGGGAAGGGGCGCTTTTAGACATTTGGCGGGAGTGTGCAGAGGTCAGAGTGTGCAGTTTGAGTGTTGGACTGGGAATCAGGAGATCTGGGTTCTAGTCCCCCACTAGGCCATGGAAGCTCACTGGTTGACTTTGAGGCAGGCTGCCTCTACAAGAGAGGTTTAAAGCTCTTTCAAGGCGCTTAAAAAAATTTACCTCTACAAGAACGGAGCGCAAATCGGGCGTAGAGGCGCGTTATCTCTCCGATTATGCGCATTATCGAATGCGCGTTAAATCACGAGTTTTATTTTGCTCCGGCCGTTAAAGCACATTTTGACTATGTGAACAAGCGCTTATGCGCATTAACTACTTGTAAAGCGCATTTTGGTCATCCCTTAATGCGCTTCGCCGCCTCTCGTGCAGAGGGATTAGGGTAAATGCGCTTCAGCGATTATGCGCATAATCGCCTAACCGGGCGCAAAAGCGAATCCTTGTAGAGGGGACCGCAGTCACTGAGGGTGCCTCTACAAGAGCGATTTAAAGCTCTTTCAAGGCGCATTAGGAAATTTACCTCTACAAGAGCGGAGCGCAAATCAGGGGCTCAGGCGTGTTTTCTCTCCAATTATTCGCATTAGCGACTTTTAATTTACGGCGGGAGTAAGATGCCTTATGTCCGTGTAAACAAATTTCTGAGGAGGCGCATTAATGATCAGGGGTTGGACTGTGGTCGTAATGTCATGCATAGAACTGCCCCTTCGCTGAGAAAACCTCTCACTTTTGGGTTTAGTTTCCTTTCCTCTCTCCTCCTGGCAACTTCCTCCTTATACTCCGTCTCTCTGGATGGAAGCTCCAAGAAGAGGTGACCCAACGTGAACCAAAAATAAAGTTTCTTTGAAGTACCCTGATGAAATATTTTTAACATGGAGACTCGGGGCCAGATGGAGGTGGTTTTATGAGAAGGAAAGGGGGTAGGAAGGATGTGTGCATGTGCGCATAATTAGCCATCAGCAGACATAACTTCCCCTCGCTTCTTGCTGGGTTCCTGAGCTGAGGTGTGTGTGTGTGAGTATGTTTTACAATTGTTGAGCTCGCTGGGAAGTGGAGGGGGAAGGAACAAAGCAGCATCCCCTGTCTGTTTTGGTGTGTGAGGCACATTCCCATTTACTCCTGAGGAGGTCATGGCAATCGGGCAAAGGAGGGGGGAAGACAGGTAGCCAAATATGTTAATCAGCTCATTCCTTTCAGGTAACCTAGGAAACCAAAGACAGGAGATTCTGGTGGGCGGGAGAATAAAGGGAGGGAACCAGTTTGGGGAGTTTCTCTGGGACAAAGCGCATTACTTTCAGCAACATTTGCATGCAATTCTCAGCATGTCAAAAACTTTAAAATGCCTTTCATACAGCCCGTAATGCGCTTGAACACCTCCCATGTATAGGGATTAGGCATAAAAGCAATTGAGAGAAGATGCGCATAATCGGGGAACTAGGCGTCAAAACAAAATCTTGTAGAGGGGGGCTGACTCTCAGCCTAACCCTACCTCACAGGGTTGTTGTGAGAATTAAATGGAGAGGATTATGTCCACCACCTTGAGTTCCTTGGACGAAAAAGGAGGGATATAAATGTAATACTCAAAAATAAATTTAAGAGCCCAGTGCAGCGGCTGCGTACAAATCAATGGCCCCGTTCAGACAACACAGTTAACCATGCCGTTAACCTTTTTGTGGTTAACCACATGGTTAACAGTGTCATCTGAACACTTGTTTTCCCTAACCATCTGCCCTGTTAACCACATTGTGGTTAGGCTCTCACTAACTGTGGCTAAAAGTGTCATCTGAAACATGTCTGTTGTTAAGGGGCTGTGGTTAAGGCATAGAGCTTCCAGTACAGAGCGGCCTAATTAGGCAGGGCCACTCCAGCCAGCAGGCTCTATGGCTGCTCTGGACTGCCAATTGATACTACTGCTGTGGCTGCCATTTCATGTTTTGCATTAGTTTTTTTGGAGTGATTTTTGCTCTTCTTAGCGGAGCGTGCTTACAGTAGAGCTTTTTTAAATCCCCGCTTGCAATTTTCCCATATGAAGCATCTGTTTCTCCTACCTCGTTGAAGTGCCATTATACCCCTCAGGTTCTGATTACTGTGGCGGTGCTGCCTGATGACCTGGCTAGCACGGCTGTCTCAGAAGGCTTCCGCCGCCCGTGTGATGACTGCAGAGGTATAGCAGGCATGGCGATGCAGAAAGCAAAGGAACCGCTCACTAAACGGGGCAATGCATGTATGTAATTGCTGATTTCATGGGTGCCTGCACTAAAATGAAAGCCGTAATTGCCAGGGCTCCTAGAGCTAGGGTTGCTGGGATACGGGGTGGATCACTTGGAGGAATCAGGTGCTCCACTAACCACTTCGTGGTTAGCCTGTAGTTAAGGAAAACTTAACCACAAAGGGTTAACAGTATCATCTGCAAGTGGCCCACATGTGGTGAGTGTTAACCACAGCTGAACATGGTTAAGCTAACCACAAAGCCCTGAGTGTCCGTCCTCTGGGCTGAACGGGGCCAATGGAACGCAAGGCTCCTGTGTGTAATTGAGCCTGGGAGGGGGGGAATCTGTCTTTCTATCTAGCACTTGGTGCTTTTATCGCTCTGTGGAAAATACAGATCCTCCCCTGCCCTCCTACCATCTCAGCACGGTCGGCTTTGGCATTCCCGATCCAAATCTGGAACCCCACACTCATTTACCTGGGAGTAAGTTTTATTGCACTCAATGGGATTACTTCTAAGTAGACATAAATAAAACTGTGCTTAAAATTGGTTTTCTGCTCACTTTCCCCTGTAAAGATCACAGTATGTGAAAGATCAAAATGCAGCAAGGACTACAGTATACCGACAGCATGAACCCATTTCCTTGCTGCTAATTTGAGAGGGGAGGGCTCCCTGCTGCTGCTGCCCAATCGCGGCTGTGCAAAAGCCCCGATTTCGCCGTCGTTTTCTACGGGCAGCCGTCACTTCCGCTCTGGGGAAGGAGACAAACAAATAACGTCTATCCGGAAGTTTTGTGCTTCGCGTGAGTCTTCTTCTTTTCTTTTGTAAATCCATGCGCCTATACGATTTGACCATAGAGGTGCCAAGGTGTAGAGGACGCCACTCTACCGGAACTTCAGGGCGCGCGTGTCGCGTTTTCTCTGTCTAGGCTCGGAGGTCGTTTTCTCTCCTGCGTTCAGAAGACCGGAGGAGGCCTCGGCAGGGGCGTCACGTGCGCGAGAGACGGAGACGTGGAGTGAGTGGGGCCGGGAAAGGGCCCGCCGGATCTGCGTTGGGAGGCTCCGTCGGTCCGCCCGCCTCGCCGTGGCGCCGCTTCCCCTCTCTCCTGACCCCGGCCGGCAGCCTCTTCCGACGTGACGTTTTCCCCCAGAGCTACATCCACGGCGACCGCTGGGGACACGTGGACCCCGCAGGTAGGCGCTGATCCTCGGGGACACGTGGCTGGTGTAAGGGCCGCTGCCGGGTGGGGAGCCCGGGTTGCCTCTCCGCGTCACGTGCGAAACGGTCCGGATCGCAGCGCCCCCCCCCCCCGCCTCCCCCCCTCCCGTCCGCGTGTCCCGAGGAATGTGGTGGATGCTTTTCCTTCCCCTCTTTGTAAAGACCGGTTAGCACCGGCGGCCCCTGTTCCTCTCCCCCCCCACACACACACACACCGCGAGCATCTAGGGCATAAATTCCTCCGGAGGGGTTGGGCAGAGGCCTCTCTCGCCTGCTCTGCACCTCTGCGGGGGTCGGTGGCACATTGGCGGCCCTTCCCCCTCCCCCTCCCTCTAGATCCTCGATCCCGCGGGGCGTCTGGCGGCCTCCGCTCTATAGCATCAGTGAGACGCGTCGCTTTCCGAAATTGAAAAAGCCTCTTTGAGTCATTCCGCGAACACCTTTCCCCCCCTCCCCCCTCCCGGGAATGCGATGCGTTGCAGGCTATAGGGTGGGGGGGAGATATATGAGTGCAGGCGGGGAGAGGCCCCCACGCAGAGTGATTGGTTGGTAAAGGATGGGGGGGGGGGCAACGCACCTGTCCCCTCTCAGCAGCGCTCCTGCACGCGTCCCTTGGGATCACCGTTGAGACACATCGGGGGGGGGGGGGGGGAGAGAGAGAGAGATGAAAGGGAGCTTGCCTGAAGTGCCATTAATGTACAGAATTCCCTGGGATGGCAGCCACTGGCTTCAGTGGCTTCAAACCTAGGGTGACCCTATGGAAAGGAGGACAGGGGGGCTCCTGTATCTGTAACAGCTGCATAGAAAAGGGGATTCCAGCAGGGGTCGTTTGTAGGCATGCCAGAACCTGGTGAAATTCCCTCTCCCTCACAACGGTTAAAGCTGCAGGAGCCCTGCCCTCTTTTGTCACTCTAATATAGCTCCTGCAGCTTTAACTGTTGTGATGAAGAGGGAATTTCACCAGGAGCTGCATGCCTACAAATGACCCCTGCTGAAACTCCCCTTTCAATGCAACTGTCAAAGATACAGGAGCCTCCCTGTTCCCCTGTCCATGGGGTCACCCTATTTAAACCAAGATTAGACAAACTCATGAAGAAGGGCTACCAACTGCTGTTTGCCGCAGTGGCCAAAGAGAAACCCTGTGTTCAGAGGCGGTATTTACCTATGATATACATACATCGGGACAACAGAGCATTGGCTCCCTTCCCTGTTGGTGAGCTTTCAGAATGTCTTATTAGCTGCTGCTGCTGCTGGAAATTATGCCTGGCTAGTAGATGCATCTTAACTGATCCAGCAAGTCAATTCTAGATATGTGCTTTGCTAGATCCAACCAATAATCCATCTAACTTGGCCTTCTGTTTGAACACAATGACAGGCAGATCCTGCAGGGTAATAGGAGACATCTGCCTAATGAGTGAAGCATTTTTAACTCTTGAGTCTCATTCATGTCTGTAAATTTGTCACATCTTGCTCTATGTCAGTCATCATTCAATACAAATATTTGGAAAGGTATCTGAAAGCTAAGTATTTGGTTTCACAGGGCCTCTGGTAGGGGCTTACTTCATAATTTTTGCAGTTCAAATTTCAGAAAGTTGATGCTGCTTTGGGTAATACTTTGGTGAAATACCGCCTTTTATTTATTTAATGCATTCTTATGCTGATTTCAGGCTCCTGAGGCACTTTACAGGTTTTTGAAAAATATTATGGTATGGTATTTCATGTACAGTATTAACATTGTACTTTTTATCTTTAAGTTTGACAAGGATCTGAATATCTTTGTTGAGTATTGTTTTGGTAGTTCTACTTTTAAAAAGTAATTAAAATACATTTTTAAAATGCCATATCAGAGAACTATTAATTCTACGTTTAATTCATTCCTAGAATTTCCTGGACAACAATCAACTCTAGCAGCCTTTGAAGAAACAGATTCAGTTATTTTGTCAGAAATGGTGGTTTTTACGTGTAACGCATGTGGAGAATCTGTGAAGAAGGGGCAGGTTGAAAAGCATGCCAATATGTGCCGGAACTGTCAATGCCTTTCTTGTATGGATTGTGGCAAAGATTTCTGGTAGGTAGAAATCAGATTGTTCTTTCATTATCTAGTAAACAAGGTAGCTTTGCAATGAAGTTGTTCAGGCAAAGGCCACATTTGGACATAGTGATAAGCCAGTATTGTTGAGAATTCTGGCATGTTGTTCATGAGCAGAGTACTTGTGCATGCTGCATGATTGCCTTGCTTTGGCTCCTCCTAACAGCAAGAATGGCTAAATTAATGAGGGAGCAAAAGCTTCCCATAGCATCCAACCTGAACCCTGGCTTGTCACTCCCCTAACAAACCAAGAACTAGGGGTGTGCACGGACCCCCCGGATCGGATCGGACAAAATCGGAGGCCCCCCGGACCGGATCGAGTACGATCCCAATCCAAAAATTGGAAATTTTTGGATCGGCCGCCATTTTTTTCCCCATAGACTTGCATTGCAATGCAAGTCTATGAGGAAAAAATGGCGGCGGGTGGGTGAGGGGGGGCCTAACTCCCTCCCCCCCCCGGGGCCGTCCCCTGTGGACGGCCCTGGCAGGTAAGCCCCCTCCCCCGCGCTCCCTACCCCCCCTGGGGCCGTCCGCTTCCATCCGCTGGCGCCCGTGGGCGCCAGCGGATAGAAGCGGACGGCTCCGGGGGGGGGGGTAAGCCCCCTTCCCCGCCACTGCTTACCTTTTAGGGCCGTTCGCTCCTGTCCAGCGCCGGCGGCTACCACCAGCCGGCTTTGCGGCTTGCTCTCGAGTAGCGCGCCGGGTGATCACCCGGCGCGCCACCCTGGAGCAGGCCGCGGAGCCCGCTGGTAGTAGCCGCCGGCGCTGGACGGGAGCGGACGGGCCGGAAAGGTAAGGGCCCCCCTCCCCCCCTCTGCGCGCCCCCTCCTCCCCTCCATGCACCCCCTGCTTACCTTCCCGGCCCGTCCGCTCCCGTCCGGCGCTGGCGGCTACTACCAGCGGGCTCCGCGGCCTGCTCTCGAGTAGCGCGCCAGGTGATGACATCACCCGGCGCACCACCCTGGAGCAGGCCGCGGAGCCCGCTGGTAGTAGCCGCCGGCGCTGGACGGGAGCGGACGGGCCGGAAAGGTAAGGGCCCCCCTCCCCCCCTCCGCGTGCCCCCTCCTCCACTCCACGCACCCCCTGCTTACCTTCCCAGCCCGTCCGCTCCCGTCCGGCGCCGGCGGCTACTACCAGCGGGCTCCGCGGCCTGCTCTCGAGTAGCGCGCCGGGTGATGACATCACCCGGCGCGCCACCCTGGAGCAGGCCGCGGAGCCCGCTGGTAGTAGCCGCCGGCGCCGGACGGGAGCGGACGGGCCGGGAAGGTAAGGGCCCCCCCCCCCCGCTGTCCATTTTCATTGGCGGGCGCCTGCTGGCGCCCGCCAATGGAAACAGCGGTGGGCGCCAGTGGGCGCCCGCCGATCCACCGATCCGCCGAACCGGTTCGGACCCTTTTCGGATCGGTTCGGACTGGATCGGCAGATCCAGCTGTTGGATCGGAAATCGGATAATTTATCCGATTTCCCACTGGACCGGACTCGGATTGTGGATCGGGTCCGATCCAGTGCACATCCCTACCAAGAACGGGAAGCCAACTTCAAACAGGTGAATAATAAACCAGGAGTCGGAGTTCTCATGAAGTTTTTGCCTCCTTGTTAGCTTCTGGTTAGGTTAGCCACTCTTGATGGTGGGAGGAGCGAAGCGGGGGCAATGAGGGAGTGTGCACTGGCTATCAGCGATTCTGGCTTATCATGACATTTGAATGTGGCCATGATGCCAAACCATTGTTTACCATGACAAGAACCAGCAGGCGCAAGCCCTGGGGTTGCATACATCTTCCACCCTCCTCCACCTCATGTGTGCCATGATTACTAGTTTCCAGTCTCTGTTTACAGCAAATCATAGGTTGGTGTTTCATCCGAAATAGCAAACTATGGTTCATGTTTGCCTGTACTCAGGATTTGATCTAGACTTGAACTCCTGGCTTACAGGCGAAAACAAACTTTTGTTTGCCTATTATAATGAAGTAGCAAGTTTGCTGCAAGAAAGCTACTGATTGCTGCATGCATGCATGCATGCAGGAGGAGGAGGAGTGCTCGAGCTGAAAGTGGACTGCCCAGAGAGTTTCGGCTGTTGGGTGGTATAGAAATGCAATAAATAATAAATTCTTATGTTTGAACTGCTCCAGTAAGTTATCAGCAGAAACATTCTCTGGGAAGCTGCAATTAGGTGATGTGTATAGAAAGCCATATGTTAAAATTATTTTTTATTTTTCCAAAAATAACTCTTCAACAGTGAGGCTATTCAGATGTGTTTTATCTGCTATTACTCAACATGGGAAAAGATTGTGGACAGTTTTGTTGCTCATCTGGATTTGGAGATACTGGTGATGTTATAGAATTCTCAACAAATTTAAAATAAATAAACATATGAATTAAAACCACAACAACACAAGAGCAACAGATAACATCTCATTCACTATAGCAAGAACTCCATAAAGCGAGCAAACATTTCCTTGACCATGCGGGTTTGAATGCCCAAGCAATCTTAGAAATTTATCAGCCTGTTCAAATGCAATTCCATTTCACTGAAGCAAAGAGCTCTTCAGCTACACCTCATAAATGCAACTCTGTGAATAGGATTTGGAAGCAGGAGCAGCAATGTGTACTTGTTTAGTGTTCCAGCTATGCCTTCTTCCAGGGTACCCCATTCCAGTCCCCCTACTCCTTTTCGATGTTCAGTCTTTTCCTAAAAGACAGTCAGCATTCTATGCCCACTTAGCATATTTAGTTCTTATTAGGCTACGTGGGAAGTTTTCATCCCTTTAGGCTTCTTTTCTAAAGGGGGGGTTGTACTCAAACTTCAGGGTTTCCCCTACCCTACCTCTGATGGTACCATTTTCGTTATATAAGGATTGGCATTTGGAGTTTGCTATTAGTATATATGATGATTCATCATCATATTGATAGATTCAGGATTGCAAGTTTGGAATTTTTTCTTGGTTTAGCCACACACACACACACACTTTCTAGAACTATCTCTAGCTATCCATCTAAAGTTTACTCACCAAACAAAAAAGTTAAACAAAGTAAGCAGAGAAATTCATATCAAATTACTATTTGGATGTGCAAATCTTTCCAGTATTGCTGTGCACCATACCAAATGGTGAATTCCAGAATAGACTGCTAATACATGTTTGGATTTTAATTCTAATTATGTTCAAAGTGCTATCACCTAATTTAAAATTTGTGTAAAAGTGAAATCTGTAGTAGATGCCACCATACTGAAGGCATGAAGCAGAAATCTATTGCATCTCAGAAACTACTGAGGTCAAGAGGTCCTCAGATAGTGAAATAGGCCTTAATGATGATGAGACAAATTCTTCAGACACAGCTTTGTTCATTTGTATTTAAAGGGGAGATCTTCTGTGGGTAAAGACCCCATTCTTGTTTTACACAGTATATGAAAAGTATTGAGGTAACGCCCTGAATATTTCATAATTCTCAACTCAAGTGTAGCCTAATCCTGTGATGCAGAGTTATGTGCATCTAGTCCCATTTAAATTAATAGATTAAGTATACTTCACTCTACATAAGATTGTTGTTTTAGTTAGTCTCTTAATACCACTATGAGGCAGATTAGGTTGTTTCCCTCAACTTCCCAGTAAATGTCATGGTTTGAGCAGCGATTTAAACCTTGCCATTGGCATTCACTTGGCTATTGGCACCTTCTCACAGGTGCACCACAGTGAGCCCATGGAGCTTGGAGGTAGAGCACATGCTTCATCTACAGAAATTCTCAAATTCAATAGCTGGTAACTCCAGTTAAATGAATCCCAGCAGCAGGGCTGGGAAAGTGCATGAATAATAATAATAATAATAATAATAATAATTTATTTATTACCCGCCTCTCCCAACAGATAGAGGCAGGGAACAGCATCAAACATAAAATACAAAACTGATTAAAACACACAAAACCAATACATCATTAAAATACCAATAAAACACCAATAAAACACTTTAAAATTCATCTGGGCAGGCCTGCCAGAAGAGATCAGTTTTTATAGATCTTTTAAACTCCTGGAGACTGGTGAGTTGGCGAATCTCTCCTGGCAGGTTATTCCACAATCTGGGAGCGGCAGAAGACCTGAGACTTTGGAGAACTTCTTCTGCCAGTCAGAGTTTTGGGTTAGATGGACCAATGGCTTCTCTGGCAGGTATCATTCTGGTTTTCATACTTTCATAGCTGAAAACATTCTCCCTGGAAGGGTTGTACTAAAATGTCCTCTTCTATAATGGTTGTTTATATATATGCTGTTCTTAATATCAAAGGGGTGATGATTATAACTGTCATGTGAAGTGCCTAAGTGAAGATCAGAAATATGGTGGCAAGGGTTATGAAGCCAAAACTTACAAAGGAGATGTCAAACAGCAGGAATGGATTCAGGTAAAAACACTTTTTTAAAGTAATATCACATTTAATTTTAGAAAAAACGCGTGTACTGAATGTCATTTCCTTCCCTAACTTTGCACCCCCAAATTAAAAGCAGCATAAGAATGCAATAAAGTGTATAAGCAAACAACACATTAATTCCACAAATGGTTCTATAATATCTGCTAAACATTTGTGATCAGGTTCAGGCAATTGCAGCAAGTGAAGCAGTCACTGTGGCTGTTTCCTCTGTGCATGCAACTGGCATTTTCATTACTCCCGAGCTGCAGTATGGGTTGGCATGTTGTCCGAACTTGGCGGGTGGGGAGATTGTACTGCTGTACAACCTACAACGTGCAGTAGAGGTTGTAGGGTGGGTACGACTCCGGCCGTGTGCCGGGTTTGAATGACAAGCCAACCCGCGCTGCAGTGGAGGAATAATGCAAATGGTGGTTGCATATGCTGGGGTGTGGGGAGCAGCCTTGATGGTTGCTTTCCCCACTGAAATTATTTGAACTCGCCCTAAGTCACGTTTCAGCTGGTACCCCCCAAAAAACATCCGGGGCAGGTGCCAGGCTTTTGTTTAGGAAGGGTATATAATAATAATAATAATAATAATAATTATTATTATTATTATTATTATTTATTTATAACCCACCTCTCCCCCCCGGATCGAGGCGGGGAACAACAATAAATATAAACACAAGGACCACAAGATAGATGAAATATTAAAACAAATAAAAACGAATACATCATTAAAAACATCTTAAAATTCAACTGGGTAGGGAGCCAAATCTCTGTCCTCAAAAATGGGGACACTTAGATCAGGTCTTTAGCTGATAACTTCAGGTCATGGGCTGATACATACGGGAAAAGGTAGTCCTTCAGATTTCTACTCCTAAAATATTAGGTTAAAATCAGCATTTGGAAATAGTGCCCAGAAATAAACTGGAAGTCAGTCATCTTTCAATATTGGTGAAATTAAATATAACCAACATGGTGCATCCCAGTTAATAATCTGACTGCTTTGGTTTGAAGCAGTTTAAGATTCCAGATATTTTTCTTGGGAATGTTTTAACTAACTGAAGGTTATTCTTCCAATAGAGGCCATAGCTAGCATATTAACCAAAGCTGGTAAAAAGCATTTCAAGCCACAGTTGCCACCTGGATGTCCATACGTGTCATTGTATCTAAAACCATCTCCCAGCTACAAAACTTATCCTTAAGATGGAGTACAACACCATCCAAAAGCAGACTAAATACTCAATGGTTGGCAGTATTGCTTACCAACAACACCACAATCTTATCTGGATTGAGCTTCATTTTATTAGCACTTATTCAGCCGATTGCTGAGTTGAGTTACCTATTAACAATACCCATCCTCACCCCTGGATTAGATGACAAAGAGCAACAATAATGGTTGTCATCCCTATACGGATGACTCTAAATCCATAGACAGCTTTGCCTAATGGTTTCGTGTGGGTGTTAAATAGTATGGGGGAGCAGGCTAGAACCCTCTAGGATCTCTCAGCATTAGTGCCATGGGAAAGTATGAATGAACATTTACATGGAGTTTTCTTCTTGTTCCCGCTTCATGTATTATACCAGCCAAATTAGGTATTTTAATTGTAAAGTATGAATTGCCAAATGTGAAATTGACAGTGTCCATAAATGTTGGCAATATAAGATGAAATTGAGCTTTTTAAATCAAGTCAGTCCCAACGTTGGTGTATTTAGCACTATGCTCAACTCCCCAGAGCCCCTGCTGGCAGAGGAAACCAAGATATTAGAATCTAGCCTCTGATACTTACAAGTGTGCTGCATACATTGTATTTCAGGTATATAAACTTGTTATTTAAATATATTCTATCTCAGATGTAATCATATCCACTTTCCCTCTGCAGAAGATTCATGAGACAATAAAAGAAACAAACATTAACTCCAAAGTTCAAGATATATTAGAACAGATATGTGCCTATGACAATATTCCACGAAAAAAGCGCAAGTTTCAGGTATGTTGTTCAGAGGCTAAATATTTAGGCTGCAATTCTGTATTCACTTACCTGGCAGTAAGGCCCGTTTTGCTCAATGGGACCCACTTCTGAGAGACATTTATAGGGTTGCACTGTGGGAGACTCTTTCTTTCTAGAGTTGCTGAATGAAAAGATGAGGAATGACAGACATGTTTTCCTGAAGTATCCATAGTCCTGACCAAATTGATCTTGGGTGATGGTCTGTAGTATCCTACCAAGTGGTACAATATTACCAGTGTTCCAGAAGAAAATACTGTTTTCTGGCATGTGGCCCAGAATCTTCCCCCCTTCCTTTCTAGATCTAAAGCCTGCCCCTCGAACCCTTCTTTCAAAGCCCATGGACTGGAGAGGGCTGGTGGTGGTGCTACACTTTCCAGCCCATTTTTCCTTATATCCTCACTGCAGAGATACACGGCTCTTGGTTTATACAAGTTGTAGTGATAAACAGCCATGCCACGTGCATGCAGGTGTTGTAGCACTTCGCTTAACTGGCACTTACAGTGAAGGAAGATGGTCAGTGAGAAGAGGCACAAAGGTTTAAGGGAGAAGGATACCTGGGGGACCAAAGGAGGAATATTGGCAAACACCCACTCGAAAGCTAATTTCAAGGCTGCCTTACGTACGAATGTTTCCAAAGAGTAGCACTTACAATTCTGTTATCTGTGAATTGAAACACACCAGCTTCAGGGGCTGCCTGTTAGCTAATTCTTATTTATTACTACATTTATATATTACCCTTTTCCATCCAAGGAACCCAAGCCAACTTATATGATACTCCTCATCTATTTTATTCTCCCAACCCTATGAGGTAGATTAGACTGAGAGTCAGTGACTGGTCCAAGGTCATCCACTGAGCTTCATGGCACTTGTGACTTCTACTGCTTCCCCATAGCCATCACCCATTCCTTCAATACATAGAGATAACGGTTGTGTCCTTCCGATCCAATTTAGTATGGATTACATTATATGGCACCAGTTGATGTGTCATATAATTTTACTGTTGTTTAGTACAACCAAACATGATATTGCACAAGTACTGGTTGGCTTCTGCCTGTTATGAGCTTCTGAAAAAAGGAGGATGACTACATGTAGATGGGGGCTTCCTGCTGAATTAAACAGTGCAAGCTGATTTGGTCAGAAAGTAGACCTGCATTGTTGTGTTAAAATAAAAATACTGTTTTTTCTTTTCTTATTTAAACAGAACTGGATGGCCAACAGTTTGAAAATACATAGCACTGCTTTTCAGGATCAGGTGTGGGATATTTTTTCAGAAGCTACCAGTAAGGTAAGCAAACCAAACACTATTGTAGAAGTGAAAAATGCAGAGGTTTCTCCCTTATTTCACCCTCATTATCAGTATGGCAGATCATTTTTGCAGGCAGAGATCCAAAAAGTGTGGTTCAGCTGTAGCCAAACTTTCTTTTCTCTTTGCCAGCTGCAAAATCCAATCCTATCACAGTGGGACTTCGTGTTGTTGTTTTTAACAGACTTGTTAACCCCTAGTAACTGAATAGATAACTTCCTTTCCTTTCCACGTGCAGAGTAAACAAATCTTGTTTGCTTAAAGAACTGCATTAAAAACACTTTGATCTTGGCTTCCTATACAGTGCATGGTGTCTTACTTCAATGCCATGTGGATGTTGTTAAGGGTTCATGTGAATTAAAGATAAGGTCTTGGAAATTCTTAGGATGGAATATATGCCCAAAAGGGAAATGATGGGTGCCTACCAAACAAAATGCAGAGGAGGTGGCCTGAACCAAAGCAAGAGAGAATTTATCATTGGGAAGGAGAAAGAGCAACCCAGAAGAGAGAGGGTTAGGAAGAACTGCACACCTTTAGAAAGACTATAGAAAAGCCTGTGCACACCCCATGGTACAGTGTATAAACATCTTGCCTATTTCTTTTTTATTTTGCCAGTGCTGCTTGCCTCTTATTTTTAAAAGGTGCCCTTCTCATCAGGACTGAGAATGAATTGCATTCCATATAAAACTGCAATCATCTTTCTTACTATTCTTTCTTTTTTGTGTGTGTGTCAGTAACACAGCCCCTGTTTCCCTCCCCTTCCTCCCAATGATTTTTGGGTTTGAACACAGCTTGATCCTATGCATGCTTATTTGGAAGGAAGTTCAGTTGTTATCAAGATACCTTCCATTTTTATTTCCTTCTTATCACGCCTTGACACTGGGAGGGGCTTCCACAGGAAGGGAGAACACAGAAGTCTGTTTTCATAGCTCTACTTTCTGGAGCACATGGAAGGAGTAAACAACTCTTCATCTGTTAAAGAGAATAAGGATCACAGTAGATCCATTGTTGCTTTTTTCAACCTCAGTTCCTATATCTGCAATATTAGAATATTTTATAGAGTTGTTGAAAGAATTACTGAGATAATAAGTGAGAAATAAAGTATAAACCTCTGCATTTTTCTACCCTTTCAGCTATGGGAAAAGAGGGATTCTAAACGGTGTCATTCTTACTTCAGAACTGGATGTTTGTGGCTGTTCCAGATAAGTTAATGTGTCTGACGCTGCGTATATGCTATAAACTCTCTAGCTGGTCACTGACCCCCCCCCCCCCCCCCCATTGAGAAGCCTCGTTGTTGTGAAGTTTAAGCCCCTTGTCATCTTTCCAATAGGAGACAGTTGGAAAAGAGTCTGTAAAAAATGAGCCTATGCTGACACCATCAGAAGATAATGTAGTACAAACAGAGAAACCTGCAAAGAAAAAGAGCAAAAGGGAACAAAAGGAAGAGAGAGAAAATATCAAAAAGGCCAAAAAAATAAGATTACAAGCTCAAGAGAGCTTAGAACTTACAGAAAGCAACAAGGCTAAGAAAGAAGCACCAGGGAATGCAAAAATGTCCAAAAGGAATCATTTACAGATGGCACCACAGCAAGCAGTTGATTCAGCTGAATTGGAAATGAATGGAAATTGCCTGGATGTTGAAGAACCAGTGGCCCAAGCAAATGTGAAGAAACGCAAGCGCAACCTCTCAAAAAGTAAAGCATTTGCATTTCATGCTGTTCCTAGTTGTGAAACCCATTTTAGCATCTTATAGCAAAGGACAGGTTTCTTTAATGGTTAAATATAGATGAGAAAGAGACTGAGACTGAGTTCGGGTGACACAGTAGTCAGTGGTTGATAAAATAGTTCACGGTAGACTAAATAGTCCACCGTTGACTATTGTGTCGTTTGTGAGGCAAAAACCATCCCATGGTTGGTTATTTTCTAAAAATAATCAGTGCTGTGCAGAGTTGATTATCTGTACAACTGTTGATTATTGTGTTGCCTGTCAGGCTCTGTGGATTATTTCCCCTGCCTACAGAGTCGCGAGACAAGAGCGGCGGGGCTGTATAGGCAGGGGAAATAATCTACACAACGGACAATTTATTAGCATGTCGCCCAAGTACGACGTGCAAATAGTCATCTGTGGAGTGGCCTATGAGGCCAGGGTTGGCTAATATGTTGTCCAAACGCTCCCTGAGACTCTTTAACAGTCAGGGATGAGAGCAGGGAAATATCCTACCATGCTAAACTTTACTGCTTGGAATTAAAATAGGGATGGGGTCGAAGTGAGGGGGGGCAGCTTTGGGGACATTCTGTTTTCTATTTAAGAACATTTTTTAAAAAATCCTGTTCTGCTTTTTCTGTTGTGTGGGAGGCTGCCTGCAGCACAGTAATATGTGCTCTCATGCTGGACTTTCTGACACGTATTCTCACTGTATTTCTCCCTACCCGCCCACCCCAAAATAAATAAATGTAGGTGACTGTCCCATTGCACAGGGAAGACTGAACAATTCAGAAACTGAAGAAAATGAGGATGAACAGCAAGGTAACCTTACCTTGGATTTAGCTGTATGTGATAGTGAGCTAAAGGTGTTTATAGTAATAACTTCAGGAGAACAGCTCCCCTGCCCTGGAAGTTGGTTACTGAGTGCTAAGCCCAGGTCATACGAGATGTTAGACTCCAAAGAGTGCAGGGTCTTCTCCCCACCATCGCAGTAGAAGACGTGGCGTTTTTAACCTTCCTTTTTTGGGCAAGGTGCTTGACAGGGTGGTGGGCTCTGTTCTGGACTCTGAGATGGAAGCAGCTTGGTTGCCTTGCTGCATGACTTGCACCAGGGAAATGGGGGGCTGTTTTAATCTGTCTTTTGGAACTTTGGTTTGGCTTAAGCCTCTGTTTTTTAACCTGCTGTCTTATAATAGTGTATTATGATTTAATGGTTTTAATATACCTTATTGTGAAGGCTGTGCCCTAAAAGGCACCCTGTACATATTTTAAGAATATTTTAGTTGCATCCAAAGTAGCATGAGATGCGCTTCCCTTGGCTTTCACTGATTTCCCATTGTCATGTATTATCAAAGATGGGTTTAGTCTCTTGATTGTATAATATTATATTGTGTATAAAATGTATACAGGTTATTTTATTTGGGTGTTAGATTATTTTTATATTAACAAATGAAAAATTCTCCCCTTGGGAAAAAGATAATTATTGAAACATATTGGTCATTGCTTCTAATCTATGCAGCTGGTTTCTTTCCTAACTGGGAACAACTCCTAGGGGCCAACTGCTGATTTTGCGTGTTCATATGTTTATATTCTGTAAGCGTTTTTTAAAATCCTCTTTTTATGCCAGAATGATAATTTTGGCTGGGTTCACACCTCATGGTGAGTAGCAAGCTACATCAGATAAGTGGTTATGCAAACAACCTACTGTGCTCCCGTTAGGCAATCAGGCAGGTAAGCTAGACAGAGTATTTGATTTCACACACACCCTTTGCCACTCCTGCTGCTGCTGCTGCTGTAGTCTTCCCACCCAGCTGGGCAGATATCCCAGCTTCATTTGTGTGGGACTAGAGATTGCTTGAGAGAAGCAAAGCGGTGGAAGCATTTTTGGCCGTTCTTGTCAAGTAGCTCTGTAGGCAATCTCCATAACCCACACTGTGTGTCAGACAGCACGCTAACACACTTTAGGTAAAATAACCCTTACTGCAGACCACGGGTTCTCAGGGTGTCTTATTTGGGGAAAATAATCCACCGTGGCAGGGGGAACATCTCACAGACAACGCACTAACCCATCATGGGTTGTTCCGGAAAATAAACCACCATGGATTGGGATGTTGTGTGAACCCAGTCACTTCCTTTAGTACTATGCTCAATGGCACTCTTTTAGCAAGAAAGTGTAACACTTGAGTGGTGGTAAGTTTTGGTAGTATCTTGGGCCAAAATATGTGGAAACAATTTATTTTATACCATATCATTTTACCAATTATACAGGTAAATTCAGTTGGAAAGGAACCATAAAAGCTGTTCTGAAGCAAGCACCTGACAATGAAATATCAGTTAAGAAACTAAGGAAAAAGGTATGTTGGAGCACTTTATGAAACACAGAATACAATCCAAGAGGAAGTTCTCCTGCATAAGCACAATTGAAATAAATGGGAGTCATTCCCATTTGGATTGTTGGGTTATACCCTGATACATAGACATATTTAGACTGTGTGCAACCAAAGCATGCGGTACTAGTTTGCCAGTCTTATAAACGGGCAATTGCTAACACCCTGGAACACAAACACTTCAGTAGTGCTGCCTGCTTTCTTCTCTGATAAACTTCTACTGTCCCACCAATAGCACACAGCACAAGCTGTGTGTTGACATTTTTTTTACGCTTTCAAGCAGTCGGAGTGTTCACAAATATTCCATAAAACTTTGGCCGCTAAACCAATGTTTCAGTGTACTACTAATTCCATCCAACTGGTTGCTAAAGGCAGTTTTGACTTCAGCCTTGAAAATTCAAAATGGAAAAGCTGTGGATGTGTGCGATTGGCAGTACTTCTATTCATGCATGGGTGTGGGAATCACTGGTCTTCCCTCCCTCCTTTCCCTCCACCCATGAAACCTTTCTGCCCTCTGAAATGCCAATCCAGAGGGATGGGGGACCCTTTGTGGAAGCATGTAATGCAACTTGGACTACAGCCTGAGGCAACATTAATAATATTGCCATCATCCAGTGTGTGAACATAGTAATGGCCATGGCTTGATTCCAATCTCAATGAAATCCACGTATCAATGAATTATGGCATTGAAACATGGTCAACTCTTAATAATGAATCTATGGATCTTCCTAGAAAGTAAGTTCACTTTTAGGCCATTATTGACCGAAAGTGTCACATTTTATTAAAACCTTTATATCCCACTTTTATGGCAATATAGATTACTGTGTTACAAATGGTGGGCTATATATAACTTTAAATGGTTTATAACATTAAAACAGAAAAGTGAAAAAGTTAACACCAGCCATATGCCATGAAAAGCTTCTGCCCAATGCCCATACATGGTTTTTAATTGGGTGCCATTACACTGTAGTGACTACAGCAAAGGCCTCGTCCCCACTAGCCACCTACCTCACCTCCACAGGTGGGAGCAATTAGTTCAGAGCTTCAGCAGGCAATCTTAACACATTGGCAGGCTGATATTGGAGCATGTGGTACTTCTCAGATAGCCCGGTCCAAGACCATTTAGAGCTCGAAAGATCAAAATTAACACTTTATTTTTTTATATATAATTTTATTAATTTTCAACATATATCACATAAAATAAACACAATACATATATAACCCTCAACAACCCCCCGTGCTCCCCTTCCCTTGAGACCTTCTTACTCTAGTATTTTATACATTTTTCCAAAATTGCATTGATTCTTTTGAAGGTGTACGACCCCTCCCCTTTTCTAAAACATATTCTAGAAATTAACACTTTACATCATCCTTCCTCAACCTGGCTGGGAATGATGTGACTTGCACTCCAGAACATCTGGAAGCCACCAGGTGGGGGAAGGCTATTTTAGGTAGCCCCCAGCATCAAACTGGTATCCAGTACAGTGTATTGACTGGTGAAATATGATGAAATCTACAGGTGCTGATAGTGGAGTTACATGTACAGAACATTCCTCAATATTTCAATGGAAAGAAAAGCCCACACGATTGGGCTAGTATCTGAAATATATGGAAAAGATGGTTGTTGGAGTTTTATGTTTTATTCCTGAAAATCTGCTTACACTAATAGCAGCATTAAAGTCTTTAAATGTAACTTTTTTCCCTCTTGTTTATTGTGTAGGTTTTAGCCCAGTATTATGCAATACCAGCTGATCATCAGAAATCTGAAGAGGAAATTCTGGCCCTGTTTAAAAAGAAAGTCAACAGCAATCCTAAATTTAGAGTTTTAAAAGGAAAAGTTAAGCTTTTTAAATAGCTTTTTATGGTCAAATGATCTGGTTTTGTACATTGTACCTAATGTTGTTAATGGCTGCAAGTATAGTTTTCATTAGTACATTCCTTTTCTTTCATCTACCATTTATATTGATAGAAAAATTACTTTTGTTATATATATATATATATAAAGTAAAGAAATTAAATTGCCATTAAAATCTTTCCAGTATTATTTCTAGAGACTTATGTTTTCTGATGTGATTGAATTGTTAAGTGTTTTTGAAGAGCAAATAAACTAATATATGCTCTATATACATATGAATTCAACATAAAATGTCCTGGAGCAATAAACAATGAAATACCATTGAAAATAAGTTAGCAACTAATTTGTTCCATTCATTTGAATGGGAAAATCATTATTACCTTTCACTGGATTAGTAAGCACTTGACATTCTGTTATGGTAGAAAACAGAAGCAGCGTGAGGAAATTTGAGCCAACGCAGTTCCATTGACTCCAGTAATGTATGTCCTTTCAAGATTGCAACCCAAAATAACTATTTTTGAGTCCAGATGTTCTATTCCATGAGCGGAATGATTCTTCTGAAAATGAAACCTTTGGGGGGGGGATGCGTGTGTGTTAACTACAGAGATATACAATGGGGAGGTGTGTGGAAAACATGAGATCTCTATGTGCTTCCCAAATCCTTTCCCAGTTGGATGGTTAGCACCATTTTGCAGCCTACGTTTGGAAAGATAGGGGAGTTAGCCCCATGTAGAGCCTGAGGTTCTTGCTCTTAATTGAGTGGCTTCCTGCTATTTATCTGGCAGTGTAGCATCTGTCACTCTAGGTAGGTGACTTGAAGTTATGACATAAAACACAAGGTTTTAGTCTCAGGCAGACAAGGAAATTTCTTCACAAAAGCACTCAGCATATGATCAAGAGTTTTCCCCATGGAAAAGAACTCAGGATATTCTCAGGCAGGCAGCTCTAGGTGCCAAACTCCTTGAAAACAAAATGGCAACTCTATACTGCTCATAAATGTCCAGGAATTGGGATGATTGCTAAGCTCATTGCATTTGTTGTGGAAGAAGTAGCTTCCATCCGGTATGGCATGGTGTTCCGTAACACTTTTGGGGAGGAATAATAATATATTTATTTCTTACCCACCTCTCCCTCTGGAGCAAGGTGGAGAACAGCAGTTAATACAAAAATACGCTATAAATCAAATGCCCAAAACTGATGAAAAACATACAATATTAAAATAACAATCAAACATCTTAAAATTCATCTGGGTAGGCCTGCTGGAAAAGACTAGTCTTTGTGGCTGTCTTAAACTCAGAGTTTGATGAATTTCTCCCGGCAAGCCATTCCACAGTCTGGGAGCGGCAGAAGAGAAGGTCCTCTGGGTAACAGTTGTCAGCCTAGTTTTGGCTGACTGTAGTAAATTCTTCCCAGAGGACCTGAGTGTGTGGGGCGGATTGTACGGGAGAAGGCTTTAAAGGGCTTTAAGGTAATAAATGTAGAGCTTTAAAGGTAATAAACAACACTTTATACTTTGCCTGGAAAGTAATTGGCAGCCAGGGAACTGATTTTAATGTAGGTGTAATATGGTCAACCCTAGGTGTGCCGGTGACCAACCTGGCTGCCATATTTTGAACTAGTTGAAGTTTCCGGACTAGGTGCAAAGGTAGCCCTATATACAGCGCATTGCAGAAGTCGAGCCATGAAGTTACCAGCGCGTGCACTGCTGTCTTCAGATCTTCTAACTCTAGGAAGGGGCGCAGCTGGAGTATCAGCCGAAGCTGACAGTAGGCACACCTGGCTGTCGCATGTGTCTGAGCTGTCATTTGGGGTGACGGATCCAGAAGTACCCCCAAGCTGCGAACGCAGTCTTTCAGGGTGAGTGTAACCCCATCCAGAACTGGCTGACACACCTCCGCACCCAGGTTAGGGCCTTTGACAGTAAGCACCTCTGTCTTGTCTGGATTCAGCTTCAGATTGTTTTTCCTCATCCAGCCCATTACTGCCTCCAAGCATTCATTCAGAGGAGACATATCCTTAGCTGATGCTGTTATCGAAGGCATAGAGAAATATATTTGGGTGTCATCAGCATACTGTAGCACCCCACCCCATGCCACTGGATGATCTCTCCCAGCAGTTTCATATAATAATAATAATAATAATAATCACAACAACAACAACAACAATAATAATAATAAGATAATTTGAGATAGGAAAATGCAAGATGCTACACATAGAAAGAAAAATTGAAAGAAGAAGCAACATCAGAAACACTAAATAATGAAATATTAGATAACATGGAAGAAAATGAAACATACCAATACCTAGGATTCCAACAAAACACAAAAATCAATCACTCCACAGTAAAAACTCAACTAAGAATGCAATATAAAACTTGCCTATCACAAATCCTAAAATCTAAACTCAACTTGAAAAACATTTTCAAAGCCATCAACACCTACGCAATGCCCATCCTCATCCTCATTCAGAATCATACACTAGTCACACACTGAACTCAAGGAAATAAACAGACTCAATCGCACCAAACTCACAAAACACTGCATGCTCCATCCCAGCTCACTCATGAAAGAATAACAATCAGGAAAGAAGGAGGAAGAGGTCTGCTGGACATTATCAGAATTCGTGCTAAACAGATAACATCATTCAGATAACTCTTCCACACCAAAACACCCTCATTCATAAAGCCATAGTAAAAGCAAATAAAAACTACACTCCACTCAACCTAGCACATCAAAACAAAGACCAAACACGACCACTCACACTCGCAGAGAAAAAAGAAAAATGGGCACAAAAAGCACTTCATGGGAAGCACTACAACATAATTCAGAACCCACAAATAAACAAAGAACAATCGTATGAATGGCTCAGGAAGGGTGAGCTATTTCCAGAAACTGAGGGATCCTTAATAGCTATACAGGATCAAGTTACAGCCACCAAGAACTACCAAAAATACATCATAAAAGATAACAGTGTGACAACAGACCTATGCAGGAAATGCCATCAGTTCCAAGAAACAATAGAGCACATAACAGGAGGATGTAAAATTCTGGCAGGAATGGACTATACAGACAGACACAATACAGCTGCAAAAATAATTCACCAACAACTGGCCATCAAATTCAACCTTATCAAACAACGTACACCATACTATACATACTCACTCGAAACAATCCTGGAAAATGCAGATCATAAAATATACAGGGACAGAACAATTCATAGGGACAATACCTTGCAACCGACGAGACATAACGTTCATAGACAAAAAAGAAAAACACACATACCTCATCGACATAGCAATACCGAATGGCAAAAATGTTGCTGAAAAGGAAGAAGAAAAGAGAGACAAATATACAACGCAGGACATGGAAGTCAAAGAACTATGGCAACAGGAAAAAGTCACAATTATTCCATTAGTCACAACAGTCACTGACATCACATAAAAAAATATATACAGAAAACCTCCAGAAACTAGGCCTACCAGAATACATCCACACCAACATCCAGAAAGCAGTCATAATTAAAACATGCTCAATTGTCAGGAAATTCCTGAATCAGTAAAAGGCAGCCTGATTTGGCAAAGCCCGTCATATCCATCTAGAAAAACTGCCACGCGTGAGAAAGAGGAGATTATTATTATTAATAATAATAATAATAATAATAATAATAATAATTCTTACCTGCCTCTCCCACCATTGGGGATAGGATGGTGCCTTGTGGTATGCCATACAACAGCTCCTTCTTGGAGGAGCAGCTATCCCCAAGCATCACTATCTGGAACCTACCTGAGAGGATTGGAACCACTGGAGCACAGTGTCATCAATTCCCAATCCTCTCAGGCATTCCAGGAGGCTACCATGGTCATTGGTATTGAAAACCGCTGAGACGTCCAAAAGTACCAGCAGGGACATACTTCCCCTGTCAATGCTCAAGTGTAGATCATACACTATGGTGACCATAGCGGTCCCAACTCTGCATCCTGCCCTGAAGCCGGTTTGAAATGGGTCTAGAAAATCTGCGTCATCCAAGACTGCTTGGAGTTGGACACTGGAGACTTCTAGAAGACTGTCATTTTTATAATTAGTGTCATTCATTCTTTGTCTGTGTTTGGGTCTAATGATGCTTTTAAATTCTTGACTCTTAGGACTAAATCCTCGCTAGTTGCCCATCAGCCTTCGAACTTGGAAGCGGCAGACATCCTATGTAGAGGGGGAATAGTGAGGAGGTGATAAGACAGCACTCAGTCCCTTCCCCTCCCTGCCCATGAACACGTCCCTTTACCTTCCCTCCGAGGTCACTTTTGCAACCTCGGACAGGCAGCCAGCACTGTCCTGTCCATGGCAGCTTCGAGAGGGAGGGGGAGCTGCAGGGCACTCAGACTCTTGGGTCCAAGTCCTGACTTCGACATTGAATCCAGGAATCCGAACTTATCCTATGCCCCTGTCCCAACGTTGTCTAAGGGCCACTGTATTGCTTTCTAAGTTGACAATTTTATGTCGTCAAATTGAAGCATTACACAAAGAAATCAATATTTAAATTACAAATAATATAATACTATATCCATGGATAATTGTATCACTAGGGATTCCTAAAATATAATGTCGTTGTTTGTCTCCATATAGTATATCTTTCGAAAATCACTATTTGCTCTTCAGTAAATGGGTCAACTCCTAGACTTTACAAAGCCAATCAGTACTTGTTAAAAGATTTCCAGTGCTTGGCATATGAACTTATAGCTGCAGTGAGTAAGTATAAAAATATGTATATTCTTGAGGTGGTGGCTCCCCAATTGTGGAACGATCTCCCCTACGAGGCCCGCCTGGCGCCAACATTGTTATTTTTTCGGCGCCTGGTCAAGACTTTCCTCTTCTCTCAGGCATTTGGCAATATCTGAGGAGCCTGGGTTTGTTTTGTTTTGCTTTGTTTTTGTAGTTTTTTAAGTGTTGATGTGGTTTTTAAATGTATAGATTGTGTGTATGTTGTATGTTTTTGCTGTTTTAATTTTTGTATATTGTTTTTAATTGTTTTTAATCCTATATAAACCGCCCAGAGAGCTTCGGCTATGGGCCGGTATACAAATGTAATAAATAATAAATAAATAAATAAATAAATAAATAAAATTCAATAAATGTCACCTTGGGTCTACAGAGAATTCCTGCTTTAAAAAAAATATTTTTAGCTGTATTGTATAACTTTCATAGATGAAATAGTCACCTCTGTCATTATGACAATACCAGCATTCACTGTTCTGTTTTTATGTACTTTTAAATAATCTTCCAAGAAGACAAATGGCATTGATAGGTCAATTTGTAACAATTGTGTAACTTGGTTAATGATACTGAAAAATGTGTGCTTTGGATAATGGGAAGAGCCAAACAGCTTTTTAATTCAGACGCAAGGAATCTTTTTCATTTACTATGAATGTAAGGGTTTTTTTTCTAATTCTATGGGAGTAGTTTATTTTTCTGGTTTGTATATGCCATTTTTTCAAATTCAGTGTTAGGTCTAGACATATGCTTTTGGTTTTAGGCGTATATGATTTCCATTGTACTTAGTGATTAGATAGATAGATAGATAGATAGATAGATAGATAGATAGATAGATAGATCTTTATTGTTTCAACCAGTGGTTACAACAAGCATGGTAAAAACACTGGAAAGACAAATCATACATCCTGCAAGGTCAGAAATTTTTCTATATACATTTGCGCTGTAAGAGCGAAGTTGGCCAATGCCAATAGGACAGTCTTGCTATTGCATGTAAACAAAAAGTGTATTCTTTCTGAATCGGACCAGCTGGACTTTTTCTCAAGGAAACTATCTAAATATTTAGATTGGCTTTGGGAATAGATAGGGCAGTAGAACAAGTAATGAGGCAGATCCTCCACTTTGCCACTACGGCAAGGGCAGAGTCTCGATGTATAAGGAATTTTATTAAAATGCCCTTCTAAAACTGCTGTTTTCATTGGTTACATCTTTAATCGTGCAAGGGCTGATCTAAGACGAGGATTAGAAATTAGAGTTAGGTAGCGTTCGTTCACATTCAAATTTAAGCTTAGTCTCTGCAAACCAAGGTGCTATCTTATTACTTGAAACAGCACAGAGATACATTTGGATAGAAACACTATGAACCCTCTCCTTAAAGACCTCTTTGCTGTGAGCTAAATTCAAAGTAGTAAAGTATTGAGAAGAAAAACCATAATAATGAATATGAAGAATCAGTTTCTGAAACTATGAGGATGTATTTGATGAATTGGCTCTCATTTGCTCTAAAAGACACAATTTAGGTAATCTGGTCAAAGGGGGGGAAAAGACTTGAGCCAGTAGTTAAAGGCCCTGATGATAGTGATAGATTTAACTACTATTATGCCAGTTTCTGAGCGTAAAAATGAAGTAGGAGTGCACCTTGTTACACCTAGAATTGTCCTTAGCAATTTATTTTGAAACATTTCCATATCGTATGAAGATTTCAGAGCCCATAATTCTCCTCCATACACAAACTGAGGGATAAGTTTCGATTTCAACAAGTTTAACATTGGATAGATTTGATAACCTCCCCTTGTGCGCCAGAACTTCAATAGTCCATTTAATTGCTGGTTTGTCTTTAATTTCAAGGATTTGTAGTGGGCATCCCAGCCTCCTGAAGCTGAAAAAAGAACACCCAGGCCTCATCTTCACGATTCCAGGAGCGCTGCGCCGATGGCGCCTTTTCCTGTGGAGCCGCCCATGTCGTCACACATTTGGGGGCGCGGCAGCAGCTGGAGGGGGGACTGGGAGCCTCGGCTCCCCTACTCTCAGGTGAGGTTTATTTTATTTTATTTTTTACAAAAGGAGAGGGAGGACAGCGGAGGCATGTAGCTAAAGTTTTTTTTTATTTTTAAACTTAAAATGGGGTGGGGGTGGGGGTGGTAGGACTGCCGAGGCGCAGCGCAGAGGTGGTGTAGTGAGCTTATGGCTCGCTGGACCACCCCCTTCCCTGCCCAGCCCATGGTGACCAATCAGTGGTCACCATAGACTGGGCAGGCCTCCCCAGAAGCGGCGGAGAAAAAGTGACAGACAGCAAAAGCCGTCATCGCTTTGCCGCAAATTTAAGAAGTTGCACTAAATGGCTGACTTTTTTAGTTTGCAGCAAAACCCCTTTGCCCCTAGATGGCTTTGGATTGGCAGCTGCATCATGTAACGCAAGTGCCACCATTTCGAAGCCGCTGCGACTGATACTGTCCGTCTAGGGGCACCCCTAGATCATGACACGAGGATACTTGCTCAATAGGATGGGTCTTTACTCTCCATTTGGGTAATGGAGATCTGTGTCCAAAGACCATGACTTTGGTTTTCCCATAGTTGATAGATAGAAAAAAAAATGGGAATATTCAACCAGTGCTGTTAGTAGTCTACATAAACCAATCTGGTTATGTGAGATGAGAATCAGGTCATCTGCATAGAGAAGAAAGGACAGTTTCCTTTCTTCTAATTTTACTGGGAGAAAAGAATCACCAGTCAAATCAGGAGCTATATCATTTACACACAGATTAAAGAGAAAAGGGACCAGGATACATTCCTGTTTAACTCCTCGAGATACTGCAATATTATCTGTCATGTGTCCAGCAGGAGAAAATCTCACCTGGATGTTCGAGTTTTTGTGCAGCAGTTGTAACAGAATCAAGAGGCATCGATCTAAGTTTAACTCTGTCAATTTTGCCCATAACCTGTTCCTATTAATTGAGTCAAAGGCTGCTTGGGAATCAACGAATACCACATACAGTTTTGACTTTTCTTGGTTTTTGTACTTATTAACCAAATGGTCTAGTACAAAACAATGGTCCATTGTGGAGTAACCAGCTCGGAAACCAGCTTGTTTTTGTATAAGAAGGTTATTTGTAGTAACCCAGTTTGTTCAGCAGATGTCTGGCATATAGTCTGGCTGCAATATCAATAAGGCTAATTGGCCTGTAGTTTGAGGGGAGGTTATGATTCCCCTTTTTGAAGATCGGGATTACTATAGAGGTATTCCAGCCCTTTGGGAAGTCACCGGATAGATTTATATGGTCAAACAATTTGGCCGAAATAGGCAGCCACCACTTGATGTTATATTTGAATACCTCTGCTGGGACATAGTCTTCTCTTGGGGCTTTTTTGGCTGGCAGTGTATTAATTAATAGCTCTATCCCTTTGTACGATACAGGGGGCCATGGTTCTGCGGTGTCAAGAGTGGAGCTCAGAGGCAGATGTAATTGCAGGGTATTGGCATTGAATAGGACATTGAAGTGTTTCTCCCAGACTGTCTTTGATATCTGTGAATTTACAGTGAATATATCGCTGTTTAAGCTGTTCTTTACAATCTTCCAAAAGGCTGCTGTGTCTTTTGTCTTCATAGCTGTGTCCAAACTATGCCAGAGATGTCTTTGAAATATCATTTTCTTATTTCTGATTTGTTCCCTGTATTATTTTTTCTTATTTACGAATATCTCGGTTAGTTCGGGGGAATAGTCAGACTTAATTTTTCTAGCATATCTTCTTACTACTGATTGAGCCTTTCTGCAGTCCAGGTCAAACCAACCTTTTTGAGATTGGCTCAAAAGTGCTCTAAATTTTCCTCTGGTCAAATTAGGCTTTAAATTTCTCATTGTGTGCTGATACAAATGGACTATGTTTACTGAGTTGACCTCTAGTTGGAGTATGTTATCACGAAGAGATAACAGATACAAGGTTGTGATTTATTGTATCCATTGTGATATTATTCCATTTAACCCTCTTTTGACCAAGCAGATTGACTCTGGCCTTGAACTCTTTGCAGGCAAAGATCTGAGAGCTTCCATCATCTCTAAAGAAACCTCAGGGGCTGATGGTTAGGGGAATAGATGTACTCCAGGAACTCCCGGCATGATGTTGCTCTACTGAGAACCAAGCCGCGAGGCCTGGTTCTCAGTAGAGAGGAAGCAGCAGCAGCGGGCAGCAGTGGATGGCGGCGGTGGTGAGGAGGCAGCAGGTAAGCAGGGAGAGTGGGGGGAGGGCAGTGAGTCCTTTTCCCCATAGACTTGCAAGGTTCCGGACCGGATTGGGGGAGGTCCGATCCGGTCCAGATCGGGCCCAATCTGGATCTGGTTCCAGACCGGATCGGGGGGCTGTGTAAAGCCCTACTTCTAGCTCTTAAGTAGCTGCCTTGGCCACACCTCAAGGGGAGGCAGTCGCTGTGTTGCTGAGAGGTAGGTTGCTGGTCCACAGGAAAAGCAGGTATCTTTCCACCTTCCTCAGCACACTGCCTTGGCCTTCTAGCTCTTAAGTAGCTGCCTGGGCCACACCTCAATGGGAGGCAGTCACTGCCAGCATTCGGACGACACAATAATCAACAGAGGGGGGAATCAATTGTCAGTTGTGTTGTTTATTGTGTCATTTGTCGGGCAACACACAATGCACACACAACGACAGTACAGTATTTTGTTGAATTAAACAACAGGGAAAAACAATGGGCTGCTTCGTTGCTTATCCCGAAATCCGTTGATTAAAGTGTTGTGTGTCGGGATCCTCTCCATGTACTATTCCAGTCGGTCATAGAGTTCCCCGGCAGGAGTGGCCAAACCCCACCCCCCTGGCCACTCCTATACAGCCGGCAGAACTTGAGGCGTATGGCGGGATAGGGCAGGAGAACTGAGGAAGGAAGGAACACCAGCCACCCATAAGGACACAGGGACTTTCAGCCGCGCGATGGGGAGAGGGACAACATGTCGTCTGTCGTGCACGGGGGAAATAATGCACGGTGAGTGTGTTATTCCCCCCTCCGTTGCTTAATATGTCATCCGAATGCTCCCACTGTGTTGCTGAGAGGTAGGTTGCTGGTCCACAGGAAAAGCAGGTATCTTTCCACCATCCCCAGCCTTAGTGATAGATGGGTAGTTTGTCAGGTGTGCCTATCATCCCTGCAAACAATACTTTCTCCAAGAGAGGGCAGTCTACTCCATACCCGAAGGTTTTAGAGAGGTCTAATGTCACTCCAAGCAGGGTTGCCCAGAGTTTTTAGATCTTTAAGTTTAAACACAAATTAAACTATCCTGGCTGCCTTCACTGGTTAATCAATTTTATTGTATTTATTGATTCTGTCATCATTTAATAATTGTTTTAGCCCGTAAGTTGCTCTGGGAATCCCTCAAGACTGATGAGTGGGATATGAAATGTCTAAACAGATTAAAACAAATGAAATGTCTCCACCTAGCATTGTGCTTTTATTTAAAATGGCCCCTTATATCAAGGACAGGCAACAAGGAAACCCACAACCACATGCCAATAGCAGAAACCGCTCTTAGCACACTACGTAGGGAACAGAGCTGGGAAATGGAAGATGAGAAACAGATGCATGTAATTGTCTACAGCAAGAACTGCTGCAGGGATTACATGGATGTGCTAGTTCAGGGTGCACAGACCACAAGCCTCATGCAGCCTTCAGCTGCTCCCAGTGCAGTCTCCAAAGTTGGAAGCACCCTGCCCTCATTTTTCCCACAGCCCCACTTATCTAGGCTGACCATCTGAAAAGGAGGACAGGGCTCATGTAACTTTAACAGTTGTAGAGAAAAGGGAATTTCAGCCAATGTCATTTGTAGGCATGCAGCACCTGGTGAAATTCCCTCTTCATCACAACAGTTAAAGTTGCAGGGGCCCTGCCTTCTTTTGTATATGGTCACTCTAGTATAGTGCCTGCACCTTTAACTGTTGTGATGAAGAGGGAATTTCACCAGGAATTCAAATGACACTGGCTGAAATTCCCTTTTCTGTACAACTGTTAAAGTTACAAGAGCCCTGTCCTCCTTTTCATATGGTCAGCCTAACTTTCCCCCCCATTTGAATGTCTCTGAAAACGGGGTGCGTCTTAGAATCGATGGCAAAGAATTGCAGTTTTTTTAGGACTGTGCCTCCTTGGCCTGGAAATGCCGTGCCTACCTTGAGGAAGGAGCACCTTCCCCTCAGGAAGGGATGGTGGCGGCAGTGGCCTCCTCCTCTTGCCTGGGGGTCTTCTGCTCCTCCGTCTCCTCCTCATTGCCAAGGGGGTGGCGGGGGGGGGAGCAGGAGCAGTCCTCACGCGGGTGCACTGGAGGGGCCCAGCCGGGCAGAAGAGCTCCTTACAAGGGGCTGCCCTCCCCTCCCCTTCTCTCTCTCTCTCTCTCTCTCTCTCTCACACACACACACACACACACACACTCTTTCACTCTCTCTTCCTCACCTGCGCCTCATTCTTGCTCTGCATGTGCAGCTGCTCCCCCCTCCCCATGCCTTCGCTGGGCACAGGCAGACGCTTCGCATACGGTATCTCCAAAGGAATAAAAGTAATGGAGGGAAGGAAACGTCACTCGCCGCACGCATGTGGGATCGCAGCCTAGGTCACATTAGCGCCGCATTTCCAGGCTGAGGAGGCCGCTGGCAGCGGCACTGACGGTGAGGACCGGCAGCGATGGAGGTGAGTAGGGAAGGGGAGGGAGGGGGGCATGCACAGCCCTACCGTATTTCTTTGATTCTAAAATGCAACTTTTCCCCCAAACAAACGTGTCTGAAAATGTGGTGCGTCTTTTGACACAAAGCTTTTTTCCTGTTGGTGGCCCTGAAATTAAGGTGTGTCTTACAATTGATGGCGTCTTACGTTCGGTGAAATACAGTATGTGAATTGTATTCTGTTTGGGGTAGTGGCTGGATCGTTGTGCTGGGACAAATTTCCCCCTAAAGCCAGAACGGTTTTGTGTTTTGGTGCTCAGACCATAGCTTATATTCAGGTTCTGTTACTCATCTTTTAGCCTTACCAGTTTGCCTGTGAAATTGGTGTTCATACTCACCGCGGCAGCCATTTCTTTGTAACAAGGCCAATACCATATCCCTCAAAATTGTATTAATGGCCTAGGTCATCTCCCTGTTCTATGTAGAGACCAGGGTCTCAGTAGGACCATGGGCCAAGACTGCAAGATAATTCCCCAGGAAGTCCAGGAAGCTATTAGGATCTATCAGCCTCAAGGGGATTGAGAAAATTAGTCCTCCACCAATGTAGAGGTAATTGGTAGTATTAAAGTTTAATCTCATCAAGTAATTATGATCATCAACCCCTGTCCTACATATAATATCAGATCCAGAATGTTTCCAGAGTCCAGCTACATGTATTGGACCAAGTATTGATTAAGATAGACCTATGGCAGCCTTGAAGTCTCGAGTCACCTCAGACAAGGCAGCCTCGGTGCAGATGTTGAAATCCTGAAGCATTAAAAGCCTTGGAGTTCTCAACATCCACTCCGAGACTACCTCCCCGAGTTTGGGCAAGGAGACTGTTGAGCAATAGGTTCAGAACAGAATCCTACTCCTATTTTGAGAATCAAACACAAGATAAAGGCAATTAGACCAGGTTTGGATGGTCATGAAGGGAAAAGAAGCTCCCGTGGCTTCTTCCCCTATCCCCATGCATTTGATTGCTATTTGCATAATTACCCGTAACGCCTGGATTGTCCTGCTGTCTGAACCTGGTGCGGTGCACGGCAGGGGTGGCTTTTTACCCACTCTACAACCGATGGCTTGTCATAGGGGTTGTGGGGTGGATAAGAAGCCACTCTCACCATGCATCGTACCAGGGTAGGACCATGCAGCAACCCCTATGGTGTCGTGGGTAATTATGCAAATAGTGGTCCTATGCATGGCATGTGGGGGCGGGGAAAAGAAGCTACGGTGGATTCTTTCCCCCTTCTGGTCATCTGGATGTGTCCAAAGAATCAGGAGACGCCAGAACAGGGTACCAGTTGCTTGTACTGCAAAATGAACAGGGGAAGACAAACAGCCCAGGATTGCACAAGATTGTAGTTTTCATTAGATGTCTGTCTTGACCTTCTGTCACGTTTGATGGTGGGGAAGAAGGAAGAACAGAATTCCAGCGTTTTCCTCAACCCCAATTCCCTCCTCCTCCTATTCCTCCCCTCACCCTCCCATCCACCAACACTGATATTTTTGAATCTGATTGGCAACAACAGCGAGCAAGGGGGCAGGGTCAGACTTGCTTTTATTTATCCTGCTTTTAAATTGGGCTGTTGCTGGTTTTATCCTGATGCTGTATTTTTCATCTTATATAAGTATTTTTATATTTTATGGTTTAAATATTTTGTACACTGTTCAGATAACTGATTGTTAATGGGTGATATAAAAATAATGTCACTCTGAGGACATCTACATGGAACTTTCACTCCAGTTCTATTCCACCCCCCAAGTTGATCGTGTCACATGACACATGCCCCTCTCTGTATGTAGCTAACATGGTGTTTCTTGCCCTAAATCTGGCTTTTTTCCAAGCTCATTTTGTGATGGATTTTCTCCTCACTGTGGATACATGAGTCCATGTGAACTCAGCTGGCTTTGGTGCAGGTTGGTAGAAGCGGCACTGATTGGCCCAAGGGAAAGTTGCATGGGGCTTGAGCGTGGTGAGAGTAGAGGGCTAAACAGGGCTACCTGGAAGTAACCCATTGCTTTCCATTGGACTTTGCTGAGCACAGGAGTGGGGAGGGGCAACACTTGAAACTGTGGCAATTGTGGGCTCAATCGCTGCCCTTCCACTCTTTACTGCTACACTATTTCATAGTTGTACAGTTGCGCACTTTCACTAGAGGGTACTTCAGGCTTTCCTCCTTCACCTGGGCTTAGGGGCCCAATTGCCACTGTGGGGAGAGAGGGGCATGAGGGCAGATGTTTGCACATCTACTCAGAAGTAACTCCTCCATTTCACTTTATGAGCATGCAAGCAAGCAGGGGAAGCCTGTTGATTCAAAGCTTCACAGCTGAGAGAGGATGGCAGTCTTTTGATTTGAAGCTGTGTAGGTGCCCGGAGGCATATCCTTTCACTGCTACGGAGTTGAGCAGCAGCAGAAGAAAAATATATTCAGAGCCCCATCATTAGTCACTATTTGCTGCACATTTACAGCTGTGTAACTGATCCTGTGAAGCTTCAGGGAAGGATATTCTGTGTTCAATCCTGCCCATGTATCGTGGGGGTTGTCGCTTCACAACTGCGATGCTGTGGGTTTTGGGTGGGATCAGCAGTGAAAGCCACACTGTGTAGACAGTCCCTGCATAAACTAGGGTGACCATATGAAAAGGCGGACAGGGCTCCTGTACCTTTAACAGTTGTACAGAAAAGGGGATTTTAGCAGGTGTCATTTGTAGGCATGCAGCACCTAGTGAAATTCCTTCTTTATCACAACAGTTAAAGCTGCAGGAGCTATACTAGAGTGACCAGATACAAAAGAGGGCAGGGCTCCTGCAGCTTTAACTGTTGGGATGAAGAGGGGATTTCACCAGGTGCAGCAATGCATGCAAATGACATCTGCTGCAATTTCTTTTCTATACAACTGTTAAAGATACCTTTTCATATGGTCACCCTACATAAATAAATAAATAAATAAATAAATGGCAGCATTTCTGAGCCTGGCCCTATTCACTTTTCCTCCAAATAGAAAACAGCCTTTAGGCCCTGGGGAGGGAGGGATTAAGAAACATTTATTTCTCATCTGTTTGTCTCTTTCCTCTCAAGAAACTGGGTATGGAGGGGGTTGAAAAGCGTCTGAAACACATTCCCTCTTCCCTCCAATCCTGGCACTGCCTTCAGGATGGGGTACCTTCTCAGTGTCCTTGCTAAGGAGTGATGAAATGATGGGCTTTTTACGATGCATTAAAGGGTCACACACACTACAACAACACAGGAGGCAGACTTCTTATAGCAACTATTTGCTTGAGGGCTGTTTCAAGTGACTTGTTTGAATCAGAAACTTCCAAGAGATCATGCCTATTCAAGTAAAATATAAAGATGATTAAAACGTATATTTGCAAACACAAGGTAAACTGGGTTAACTGTATCCTCCTCAACAAGTGAAAGGCTTCTCAACAAATGTCTTCTGCCCCGCTGAGTGGTAAACTTGAATATAAAGTAACACTTCCTGTTAAAGTACTAATGGGAAATTTAATATGCCCTCCTTGGCCAACGGAGCAGAAAAGAAACTTAGAAGACTTGTTCTCTGTGTGTATGTGTAGGGCTTTCCCCTCCCTCCCTTGAAAGCTTAACTGGGAAATGTAAATGTTGAATATATTGATTGTGAGATCTGGTAACCTTTGATTACAGCTCAATATACAGAACAATATAGCCTTTTAAAACTTATGGTGAATAAGTTTAATATTTGCTCTCTTGTTTCCTTGTTAAATAACATAATTGCAGCTTAAAAGTATCTGAGGGAAACAATGCATTATTAAATATCTGTATCCAGTGGTTACTATGAGTCATAATCCAATGGAAGTTCCAGTGTTCTGAATCACTGAGAAAATAGAATTAGCAGGGATGATTAGTTTTCAGTTGAAGGAGTCAGAGCGAAGAAAGGGAATTATACTAATAATGGAGGAAATCTACCAGAGCAGAGCCTCTACTTTGTTTAGGGTGACCAGATTTTGAGGATCAAAATCCTGGACCCCCCCGCCACCCCACCCACCCAAAACAACCCCCCCACCGTGCTCCCGTGCCGCCCGGCCACGCGCCGCCGCCCTGCGCCGCCCCACCACCCGCACCGCCCGCCCCCGCGCTGCCCGCCTGTCCCCCGCGCTGCGCCACCCACCCCCGTGCCGCCCCCCCGTGCCGCGCCGCCCTCCACCCATGCCGCCCGCCCCCGCGCCGCCCGCCCGCCCCACGCTGCCCACATGCCCGCCCCGCGCCACCCGCCCCACGCTCCTTACCAGCTGGGGGGTCCGCTTCCCTCCGGTGCTCGGAATCTACTGAGAAACAGGCTTCCTGGCCTGTCTCTCAGTAGCGCGCCGAGTGATGATGTCATCACCCGGCGCGCTACTGAGGGACAGGCCGCGAAGCCTGTTTCTCAGTAGATTCCAAGCACCAGAGGGAAGCGGACGCCCCAGCAGGTAAGTGCTTCGCGCCACCAGCCTCCCGCCACCGCCGCGTGACCCCCCGCCACCCCGGGTTGCCCCCGCTGCCCCCCGGTTGGCCCGGATCACCCCAGGGCCATCTGGTCACCCTTTTGGGGGGCTAAATTTCTGGATTTGGCCCCCCAAAACAGTTTTTCCGCCCGGATGCGGATTTGCTCCCCATTTCCCGGGCATGTCCGGACAAATCCGGGCGGATGGTCACCCTAACTTTGTTTGCGAGTTTTCTGAGAACACCAAAGTACTGTGATGTGACCGCAGCTTGCCTTGGAAGGTTTCTGTCAGCTTGATGGTTACTTGTGCTGGGAAGCAGTTCCAGGGAGCTTCATGAATATCTCAGCTGTATTAAGGTAGAGTTCTTGAAGATCCTATAGAACAAAGAGACACTTGCATACTCTGTGAGGAAAATTGAACACAGGCCTACAAAACATGTGACCAGCCAGTGATGTTTGTAATAAGGAGCAGCGCACACTCACAACCTCTCAAAAATGGGCACAGTTGTATAATAATGTCTAAACATGTCATCTTGGTTTTTATCATGGTCTTCATATTGTCCATGGCTAGTATGAGTTACCACATAATCTTTGATGTTGCTGGATGACCTTATGAAAGCTAGCTGGAGCTCAATGTCTTGGGGACAGCTGTGTAAATTTTTTTTAAAAAAGTTAGAATGCAAATGAAATGAACAGCTGCATTGTGTGTATGTGTGTAAGAGAGGATGCCATTCCAACATGGCTCCTTGCTAAAGTAACCATTAAGGAAGGAAGTGGCTGAGTCCAGGACACCAGAGAGAAGAAGAAGAAGCAACTAGCAGGTAGGTTCTTTTCTTATGGTTCTTCTTCTTCTTCTTCTTCTTCTTCTTCTTCTTCTTCTTCTTCTTCTTCTTGCTATTCTTAAACAAGTAGCTAGGGAATGTGGGAGTGATCAAGTTAGCAGGATCCCAGCCCCTGGTCAGGGTCAAGGACCCCTCCACTTTCTGCCCACTCAGACTCTGGGAGTGTCAGGAGATAGGTGCTGCTTTTATGGCACATGAAGAATAGGAGGCAGGATAGATAAAGACATCCACTGGGCCAAAGCAAAGTAGCACAATGGAATGGAGTTGCCAAGAGTGACAAGGGCTAATGGGCCCAAAATAGAGCCAGGCTTCTGGCCCATGCAGCACAGTCTCAACAATATCGGGGACCCGTTTGAACCTTTTCCAGTAAGAAATACAGGCTTTCAACTTGGAATCTCCGGCAGGAAACTAAGCTGTACCACTGGCCCAAGGCTAGGCTGACCAGATAAAATCCAGGTCAGGGCTCATGTAACTTTAACAGTTGTAGAGCAAAGGGAATTTCAGCCAGTGTCATTTGTATGCAATTAGTTCCTGGTGAAATTCCCTCTTCATCACAACAGTTAAAGTTGCAGGGGCCCTGTCTTCTTTTGTATATGGTCACTCTAGTATAGTGCCTGCAACTTTAATTGTTGTGATGAAGAGGGAATTTCACCAGGAACTAATTGCATACAAATGACACTGGCTGAAATTCCCTTTTCTCTACAACTGTTAAAGTTACATGAGCCCTGACCTGGATTTTATCTGGTCAGCCTACCCAAGGCTCCTTAGATGCTAATGTGGTGATGCACATGAATGGGCCTGAAGGCTGATGGTTGACAAATGCCACATGACGCCTCTCTCTTGGCTGCTGAGAGTGGGTGGAAGCTGCTCATTGAGGTATGCAGTGAGGTTCAAGCCCAAGCAGTTTAATTTTGTTAACTGACTGTTGCAGTCAGGGGGGTGGGGTGGGGAGGTGTTTTTTGTTTGTTTAGTTTTAGTTAATGTATTTTAATGATTTGGGGTTCTTTTTGTGTTTTCATACTTTTTAAGTCACTTTGAGTTACTCCTTTTTGGAGAGGAAAATTCCTTAAATAAATACATAATGTAACAATTGCTGGCTAAGCATGCAAAAGGTGAGTGCAATTTTGTTTTTACCCTTTTCCATGGTGGGGCATCTATTTCTCATCTTCCATTTCCCAGCTCTGTTCCCTATGCAGTGCGCTAAGAGTGGTTTCTGCTATTGGCATGTGGTTGTGGGTTTCCTTGTTGCCTGGGGGATTTACTCCCTTGTATGAGGGTTTCTTGGGGGTTTTGATGGCCACTTCCTGCCTGTGCCACAGTAATTTTTGCAGTGCAGCCAGGGCATGGTAGCATTAGCATGCTTGGTGGCTTGTGGGGTGGGGAGACATTATGAGCCGTCTTCTTGGACAGTCTCTTATCATGGCGGCATGACTGCGATGCTGGCCTGAAATTGTTTGTTGTCTCCTGTAACCATGGATGCCAGTGGTGTGGCTCGTGGGTTCATTCTGTGCTTTTTGGAAAGATTTCCCTCCTCTCTAATGTTTGTGCTAGGGGTGTAAAGGATACCAATGAAGTTATACTGATGCAGCAGAATATATGCCCCATCAACGTAGTGGGGATCACAGGATTGCCTGGAGCTAATCTACGCCAGTGATTTAGTGTGGAGGGAAAGCAGTTTGAAGTCCTTTGAGACACATGAAGTTGCCACCAATCCACAGCCAACTATCACAGCTACATTTTGTGAAAGTCCTTTTAGGCTGTATTTTTCACTTAAAGCGGCATGCAGGGCGTTTCCACTGCCGTGTGCCCCAGCCAGTGCCTCTGTGTCATGGCTGTGACCTGGCAGTGATGTCATCAAGGTGTGGTGATGCCCTTCTCCCCCCCATTCACTTTTTCCCCATTCGCACTACTGTCACCAGTCAGAGTCACTAGCCTGCCTTTCCAATTAATGTAATCGCTACAGTGCTATTCCTACCCTTCACAGTTGCACAGGTGTAGCTTTCCTCAAGGGGATTATCCAGCCCGTTTCTCATTCATAAAAGTGCTACAGTGCTATTCCTAGACTCCACACATTCCCACAGTTGTAGGTTTCGCCAGGCAGAATACCTAGCCTGCCTTTTTCATTCATACAGCCTCAAAAAGTAGTTACTTTCCCAGTGAACATCTAGCCTGCAGCTCCCATTCATAGGAATGCAGCAGCGGGGAGAGCCTGGACAGGGTTGGGAAACAAGCCTCTCCCATTTGCTGAGTGGCACCTCCAAGCTTGATGACATTCAGTTCTCCTCCCGGACTCTGCCCACCCAAGGCTGAAGTTTCAAGTCCTGTGGACTCCACTTTTCTTGCTTCGTGTGCTGCTGACGAACCAAAGCGATTTCAAGAAAATCCAGATATGAACAGGAAGCACTTCTGATTCTGTAGCCATGTGTGTGTATATCAGATTCAGACCGTACAGTACCAATGATGAAAAGCTGTTGTTGTCCAGCCAAATGCAGTTTATGGTATTTCCATTTATGTAACAATTATTTTACTCAGTAGTTGTCCAGATATTAAGTGTTTCCTTAGGAGCTTGGTCCTTTTCCTAGGGGTATCAGTGCTTATGGAAAGAGAGTCTGTATTTTCTTGCAGGCATTGCTCTCCTAATTCAAATCCTTACCTAAAGAATACAACAGGATACTACCCCCCCCCCCCATTTTCTCTCCACAAACAGACATTCTCAACTGGTGCAACATTCTGTAAGCCCTGGAGGTTCACGGGTCATAGTTGTGCCATTTTGTGGGAGCTGCAGGCATGGAGGGTGGGATTGGAGCAGTAAAAAGTCCATTCATTTGAACGTTTGATGGGGAAGAGTGCTGGAGTTGGAGAACCGCCCCACCCTCCCCTTTCATCAGCAAGACTCCATTCAAACCACATGCCTCCAACAAAGGGAAAAGCGAGAGGACAGCACTACACGGAAGCTTAAGGGCGCATTAAAGTCGCTTGGGGAAAATAATCCAGTCTTTCCCCGCACCAAAATAATATGCAAAACAGAGGAAAAGAGGTGAAATGGGTGCAGGACAGGGACAACGTCATGTGAGTCTTGTGGTGCAAAACCAGATACCAGGTGTGGCGAGAGTGAGTTAAAGTGCTAGTGTGATGGAGTTCATAGCCATCAGGAGTAGTAGCCAGTGATAGCCTTCTCCTCCAGGAATTTATCTAACCCCCTTTTAAAGCCATCCAAATTGGTGCCATCACCACATCAAATACCATGGTTACTCTTTGTAATAAATGGTACTTTGTTGTTCAAAGCACACTTGTACGTCTGTGAAGCAGATATATAATGGTTTGGATCGAACTGGTTACATGTGGTATTTTGGCTCATGCACCACGGCTGCTTTTTTTTTATCAACCCTCTTCTCACTATTATAGCTCCTCTCACCTGCTGAAAAGCTGTTTCTGAAGATCAGAGGAGGATTTAATGGAGTGCTGCAGTTAGAAAGGAAAAAGGGCAACTCCTTCCTTACAACAGAAACACTATCTGCTCAGGAACAGGACTGTTTGGACCTGGCCAATGTATAATGACTGATATTGGAGTTATTAGAAAATGCTTTTGATTCAAAAGTGTCCTTCCTCCGACTCTCCATTATACCTCTACAAAGGATTCCTGACATAATGTAAGTGAAGTGTTTGAACACTCTTTTATGATATAAACTGACTAGTAATTATCAAATAAACATATATTTGAATTCTGTACCAGGCTACCCTTTTATTGTTTTTTTTAAACTGTAACTTCCTTAAATGATTGGGCTCTTTCTTTGTCCGTGGGTTCACCTGCTGAGGTGAAGCCATTAGAAATACAGTCTGCCCTTGTTTATGTTTCTAGCCTGGGAACGAGGAAACTTTCACCATAAAATACACACTTGGGTTTTCTCTGACAATTTCCCCTCATTATTTTCATGTTACGAACTAATTATACTCAGGGGCAAGCAATGTGGTGCCCTCAGACCACTTTTCTTGGCCCTTCCAATGTGCCCTTCCCCACCCACTTTTTTAAAAAAATTAGCACATTTTCTTACTGGCAGCAGAGATTGCTGTGAAATGGGTTTCTGCTGGTGCTAAAAACTGTGGGTTCAAACAAGTTGTTTAGTACGTTGGGGCTCAGACTCCACCTCCACCTTCTACTCAGTCTTTTGGGCAAATGACTTGTCCTTTGCCTCACCTCCCATGGTGGCCATTTTTAGTAGTGCCCAGGACACTTTCTCAAATTGCCAAATGTTCCCACAGCCCAAAAGGTTTGCCTTCCCCCAGATTATAAATGGAAATAGGGTTATTTGTGTTGCGTAAATATCTCAGGCATGACGTAGATGTTATTGTCTGCTTGGCTGCTGCTGAAAACAGGAACCCTGTCCACTTTCTAACATCTGGAAATACTGAATGTGTGCTGTGACTTTATTGTGTTGTCAGTTACTTCACCCCTGCTCCACTTCATTGGTGCAGCTTCTGGTGGCAGGGAAGCACTCAGTACAATGATATGATGTCAAGTGTTTTGTAGATGCTACTGAGGAGAGGGGAGCACATTGTCTACCTGGCTGGCCACTATTGGAAAGAGAATGTTGAATTAGATTGACATTTTAAGTCTGATCCAGCAGGTCAGTTGTTTCAGTAGCAATAATCATAGAATTGTGGAGTTGGAAGGGACCACAAGGATCATCTAGTCCAACCCACTGAATATTCAGAGTACTCTGAATACTCAGTATTCAAAGCATATTCTGAAAGCCCTACTACTTGAGCTGTACGAACAATTATTGTGTATATACTTCAATTTCCTCCAGGGTCATATTCAGATTGCTGGCCAAAGACTAGCTTCTAATGATTCTGCTTGGATGGCATGCTAAGCCATTGTGGTTAAGCATTTTGAGCTAAATATTATGGCTTAGTGTGTAGTGTGAACCATGACTTACCATATTACATGAACCATTCCTAACCATAGTGGCTACATAACCACATTTTAAACATGCTCACTAATCACTTGCTGCAAAAGGGTTAGTGGCCTAACCATCACTTAATGTGTTATCTGAAGAGCCCCAATGTATATTTATCACTTCAGTCGAGAAAAAGGGGAGAGAAGCAGTTTCTCAGAATGCTGAGATATCTTTATTAATATTCGCCCAACACATTTCGGCCTGCGGGAATAAGAATAAGTGGGAACATTGCCTTGAAAGGCCTATGCCCATATGTAGGTATGTTAAAAACTGTTTTCATAGTATATTTCAAACATATTTTTAAAAATCTTATGAAAGTACATTTTACAGGCTTTTATGCCTGTCCAGATTATACATCAAAATAGCTATAATTTACCTAATATATATAAAACATCTCTATGTATAAAAACAGTAGTATCAAAAGTTAAATAAATTCTTACATGATTAGATAGGTCTGCAGAACTTTCTAAGTCAACTGGAAGTCGTTCGTGGTGTTCACTAGCGACTGGAAAAATATGATTACTTCAGTATCTCTTTTTATACTTTTACTTCAATTCTTGTTGTTACATCATTTCTTGGCACTTGTTTTAGCTTTTGCAGGTGTTGTGGATGAGTGCAGGGACTCTGAATACCTCATATTGCTATGTTTTTTCTAGTTGTGTGGGAGTCACTGCTTTTGCTCACTAAGTTACAGAAGTGGTAGAAATTCTAAATCTTGAGTTCAGACCACTTGGGGTTAAAGTTTTTAACTTTGAAATCCAATCTATTTATTTTCTCAATAGCAGATTGTTGTCGTGCTTGTCTAATTTCTCAATAGCTCAGAACTTTAAGTCACTAAGGGCACATTAAAGTTGCTTGGGGAAAATAATCCAGTCTTTTCCCGCACCAAAAAAATATGCAAAACAGAGGAAAAGAAGCATGATGGGTGCAGGACAGGGACGACATCATGTGAGTCTCGTCCTGCAAAGCCAGATACCAGGCATGGCGAGAGTGCTTTAAAGTGCTGGTGTGATGGAGCTCTGAGTGATCATACCTCAATGAAAATATAAATACATGATGAAAAACAGGTGTAAAAAGATACCAGTACCAATACAAATATTTCTTATTTTACAGCCTTGCACTGTGTGGGGGTTGTTGTTGTTGTTTTTAGCGGAAGCACAAACTTGTGAAAGGCAGCTTTCAGCAGAGACACAGGAAGAGGAATCTCAGCTGGACACTTGTTATCTCTTCCGGCAGGCCTACCCAGTCAAATTTTAAGACTTTTAATCAGTTTTATGTATTTTATATGCATTTTACATTGTTTTTACTCATGTTGTTTCCCGCCTCAATCCAGAGGGAGAGGTGGGTAAGAAATAAATGTTATTATTATTGTTATAATAATAACACCCTAGATGCTGTTTTCAGCTCCGAACAGACAAATCTGTGGGCGGAGGTAACAAATACCTCTGCATTGTCATGGACAGACCACTTTCTGGTCAGGGTTAGTATCACAGCTACCACCCACCCCTGCAGGGGTGGCGGACCTATTAAGATGGTCCGCCCTCGAAGGCTGATGGATCCTTCTGAATTCCAGAAGGCCTTGGAGGGTTCTATGGCTGGTATCATCGACGTTCCTGTAGAAGCCCTGGTCAATAGATGGAATCAAGACCTAACTAGGGCTATTGACACGATCGCCCCCAAACGTCCGCTCCGACCCGCTTCTAATCGGGGGCCCTGGTATACAAAAGATCTCCGGGAGTAGAAGCGGAAAGGACGATGACTGGAGCGCCGATGGCGGAAAACTCAACTTATATCCGATAAGACACGACATAGAGAACATCTTCGTTCCTATGGGGTGGCAATACGCGCAGCGAAGAAAGCTTTCTTCTCTGCACGCATTGCGTCTGCGAATTCACGTCCAGCAGAACTGTTCAGGGTGGTGAGGGGTCTAACTCAGGCACCTTCTCCCCTGAACCCGATTTTAGAGCCTTTGGTAGTTCGCTGTGATGTTTGTAACGACCATTTCACAGATAAAATCTCTCGGATAAGAGCCGACTTAGATGTCATCGTTGTAGCAGAGGCTGACAATGGAGTGTCCAGCAACTCCGCAAGTAGAATTACACTGGATCAGTTTCAGTTGGTGAGTACCGAGGACTTGGACAAGCTGCTTGGACGAGTGAGGAGGACGACTTGCCCTCTCGATCCCTGCCCTTCTTGGCTGGTCGCCCAGGGAGGAGATGTAATTAGATTACAATTACAACATATCATTAATACATCTCTCAGGGAGGGGAATTTTCCATCTTGTTTAAAAGAAGCGGTACGGCCACTTCTAAAAAAGCCCTCCCTGGATCCCCTGGACCTTAATAATTACAGACCAGTATCGAACCTTCTGTTTCTGAGCAAGGTGATCGAGATGGCGGTTGCCTTCCAACTCCAAGCAGTTTTGGATGATACAGATTTTCTAGACCCATTTCAAACCAGCTTCAGGGCAGGATATGGAGTTGAGACTGCTATGGTCGCCTTAGTGGATGATCTATGCTTGAGTATTGACAGGGGGAGTGTGTCCCTGCTGGTACTTCTGGACCTCTCAGCGGCTTTCGATACCATCGACCATGGTATCCCTCTGGAACGCCTGAGGGGATTGGGACTCGGGGGCACTGTGCTTCAGTGGTTCCAGTCCTACCTCTCGGGCAGGTTCCAGATGGTGATGCTTGGGGATAGTTGCTCCTCAAAGAAGGAGCTGCTATGTGGTGTACCACAAGGTGCTATCCTTTCCCCAATGCTGTTTAACATCTACATGAAACCGCTGGGAGAGATCATCTGGAGGCATAGGGCGGGGTGCTATCAGTATGCTGATGACACCCAAATATATTTCTCTATGCCTCTGAGAACAGCATCAGCTAAGGATAGTGTGTCTCTTCTGAATGACTGCTTGGAGGCAGTAATGGGCTGGATGAGGAAAAACAAACTGAAGCTGAATCCAGACAAGACGGAGGTGCTTACTGTCAAGGGCCACAACCTGGGGTTGGAGGTGTGTCAACCAGTTCTGGATGGGGTTGCACTCCCCCTGAAAGACAGTTTTGCAGCTTGGGGGTACTCCTGGATCCGTCGCTCCAAATGACATCCCAGATAGATGCAATGGCCAGGAGTGCCTACTATCAGCTTCGGCTGATACGCCAGCTGCGCCCCTTCCTAGAGTTGGAAGACCTAAAGACGGTAGTGCACGCACTGGTAACTTCGAGACTCGACTTCTGCAATGCGCTGTACATAGGACTACCTCTGTGCCTAGTCCAGAAACTTCAACTAGTTCAAAATATGGCAGCCAGGTTGGTCACTGGTACACCTAGGGGTGACCATATTACATCAGCTTTGAAATCTCTCCACTGGCTGCCAGTTAGTTTCCGAGCGAAGTACAAAGTGTTGGTCATTACCTTTAAAGCCCTACATGGTTTGGGTCCAGGTTACCTGCGGGATCGCCTTCTCCCATACAATCCGCCCCGCACGCTTAGGTCCTCTGGGAAGAATTTATTACAGTCAACAAAAACTAGACTGACAAATGTTACCCAGAGGACCTTCTCTTCTGCCGCTCCCAGATTATGGAATGACCTGCCGGGAGAGATCCGTGAACTTACCAGTCTTCAGGAATTTAAACGATCTATAAAGACTGAGCTCTTCCGGCAGGCCTACTCAGATGAATTTTAAGTGTTTTATTGGTGTTTTATTGGTATTTTAATGATGTATTGGTTTTGTGTATTTTTAATCAGTTTTGTGTGTTTTATGATGATGTTGTTCCCCGCCTCGATCCGGAGGGAGAGGCGGGTAATAAATAAATATATTATTATTATTATTATTATTATTATTATTATTATTAATTTTGCAATGTTCTTGTTTGAAATAGGACATGTAAACAAGTTGTGTGTACCAGACTGTAATATTACACAATGCCCCCTTTTCAGTTTCACATATTGGATTCACAAGCATACCCTACTGGGCTTTTTAATTGCTTGTTTGTCTTCTACCCCTCTCTTCCTGTCTCTCGTCTCATCCAGTTCAAATGCATACATGCTTATAGCTAGTACATTCCTTGCATCAAACACACCATTATCTACTGCCCCCTCCTTAAAGGGTCAGTTCAGGGTTACAAAGTAACTTAATATACACATGAGAATTCTCACTTGAACTCTACAGGTTGTTCAATGTCAAACTTAGACTGGATTGCAGCATCTGGTGGCATTCAACAGATGGTGTGCTGCTGATAAGCTCCTGTCTCTGTGCTTTTCTTTGGTGATGGTTTAAATGAGAAGAAAAATGCAGTGACCATAGGTCAGGAAAAACCAGGACATGTCAGGATTTTTGGCAACAAATACGGGAAGGGGGAAATTTGAAGAAAGAAAAATCCGGATTTTTCCCATCCTCCCCCCACCCACCCAAAGGACAGCTTTACTTTATAGTCAATGGGAATTAACAAAAATGCTTACAGCTCCATCATTTTTAAAGACAAAGAGATGAAACTTGGCACCATGATAGGTCATAGGTAGAGCTTTAGCCATGCCACGTTTGAAGCAGGTCTGTTCATCCATTGATATTTAGTATTTTGGTAAAGAATTTCTGATAAAAGTGCACTGTCTGATTCAGATGCAGTGATTACTGAAGAAATTGGCTTTAGATCTTCAAGGAATTCCGGAGAAGTAATGTATGAACACCTTGTCTTAAACATTTTATTCATCATGCTAAAATAAAACATTCCATAATCCATTTTGTCTTCATTTTTTCAGAAAAAAACAAAAAAGGCTTTGGGAAAAACCTGGGAAAAACACTTTCCCTCCACAATTTGGGGGTGCGGGGGTTGGGCCTTCACAACTCTAGTTTTTAGCTAAGAAGTGCTGGGCGAGCAGGACACCTTTCCTGTTGCAGATTTGGTGGGCAGTCAGGCACCTGGAGCTCAGCAGAAGTGAGGCGTCCACAGTTCAAAATGTGGGAAAGGAGAGGTCAGTCAAAGCAGCCCACAGGGCAAAACAGAATGAGCCAGAGGCCTTTTTCTCAGAGGCCCCCTCCACAAGAATGCGCCTTTGCGCCTGGTTCCGCGATTATGCGCATTATCGCGGAGGCGCATTTACTCACAATCCCTCTGCACGGGAGGCGGCGGGAAGCGGCGAAGCGCATTAAAAGATGCCCAAAAAGCGCTTTCCAGGTAGTTAATGCGCATAATCGCTTGTTCACACAGCGAAAATGCGCTTTAACGGCCGGAGCAAAATAAAAGTCGCTATTTAACGCGCGTTCGAAAATGCGCATTATCGGGGAGATAACGCGCCTGTACGCCCGTTTTGCGCTCCGCTCGTGTGTAGGTAAAATTTATAATGAGCCTTCAAGGCTCATTAAACGCCCCGTGTGGAGGAGGCCAGAGTTCCACATCATGGGTGATGAAGGGTCATCCTTAGAGGAAAACTCATGACCAACGGTGAGGTGCCAGTCAAGAGAGAGGCTCTCATCTTTGCAGATGTCCTGTTGCTGCAGATGTTGGAACCTGGCATGCCATTGCTTTGCTTTGCTACCCCCTTCACTTTAGTCACTTGTGAGCTAGGCTCTTTCTGCCATGCTGCCATGCAATGCAGAATGTTTGAAGTGTGTGTAAAGAGAAAAATAGATAGATTTGCAGCTTTGGCTGGCTGGCATATCTCTTAGAGACAGAGTTAGACTGAAGACACAACTCAGAGATGGCTGTAGCTGAGCCCTGAGAGGCCAGCGTGCCACACACAGCCTTTTAAGAGTGTCTCAGAGTCCAGTGTGTTGGTGCAGGCAGAGGCGGCTGGCGATGGTGGTGGTTTTTAAAGCAAGAGTCACCAGACATGACCAAGCAGTAAGCTGGCACCCTTCCCCCCAGCCACAGGGTACAAGTGTGCAGCCCAGCTGGACTATTGGGAGACTTTGGAAGAGGGAGGGAGATTGATTGTTTGAGGCTGGAGGATTTGGTTTGGCTGCAATGACTTAGAGAGAGACAACAGAGGCTGCACAGACAACTCAGAGACACCTGTTGTAACTTAGCCCCACGGTGCTGACATGCACAACAGGGCATTAGAAAGAGGGTCTCTTCTGCTTACTCACCTTTAGGCCTGCAACTACACCAAATTCCTTCAATTTACTCATCAAAATTTCAATTCCCTTTAAAGGTTCTTCTAATGTAAAGACGAAATCATCTGCAAAGGCTTTCAACTTATATGACTCTTCTTTAATCTTTACCCCTTCAATTCTTTCATCTTGCCTTATATCCCTATTCAATATTTCCAACACCAGAATAAAGAACAGCGGTGACAATGGACAACTTTGTCTTGTTCCTTTTTGTATTTCGCCTGGTTTTGTCAAATCTCCATTGATTATTATTTGTGCGTTTTGTGAGATGTAAATTGATTTGACCCATTTTATAAAGTTTACTCCAAAACTCATTTCTTCCAGTATCTTAACTAAAAAATTCCAGTTAAGGTTGTCAAAGGCCTTCTCTGCATCCAATAATATCAGCGCAGCTTGCTTTTCTGGGTGTTTTTTGAAATATTCCAATACGTTTAATACAGTTCTTACATTATCCCTCAGCTGTCTTTTAGGTAAAAAGCCACTTTGATCCTCATGGATAAATTCTTGCAGAATTTTTAAAAGTCTTTCCGCCAATACCATCGTGAACAACTTGTAGTCGTTATTCAACAGTGATATTGGTCTGTAATGTTTTGTTAACGACTGGTCTTGTCCTTCTTTAGGTATTAATGTTATGTATACTGTCCTCCATGTTTCCGGTATATTTCCATTATTCAGGATAGAGTTCATTATGTTTTGTAGCGGTTGTATTAGTTCCTCTTCAAAGTTCTTATAATAAGCCCCTGGCAACCTGTCTGGTCCTGGTGATTTTCCTTGTTTTGTCTTTCTTATTGCCTCCACCAGTTCTCTTATTGTTATAGGCCATTCATAATCTGTTTTTGTTCCTCCGTAATTTTGTTGAAAACAGCTATAATACAGTTCATCCTTGAACACCAATAGGAAAATTTCGGTAGTATTTTTCAGAATATGAAATGGATGAAACTGTTCAATCTTTTAATTTCTGTAAACCGCCCAGAGAGCTTCGGCTATGGGGTGGTATATAAATGTAATTAATAATAATAATAATAATAATAATAATAAACAACCTTTAAGATAGAAAATAATCACCATCACCTTCTATGCTCATAGAACAAGTTTATGATTCCATATTGGCAACCTGGAGGTTCATCATACGAGTGTTTTATCGCACGCTCATTACTGCCCACTTACGGACGTGCATGCATCCTTTAGACAATGACGTCCGCCTCCCACATGTCTCCCGCTCCTTCTGCTCATTTTTCCGTCACAAAATAGACCCCTTTTAATCCAACTTCTTTTAGGAAATGGAATGTGCTGCGATCTCCTGCTATGTGCAGGAAAAGCAACATAATTAAAATGGCCCCTGAATGGGGGGGGGGCAGATTTTGGCACTACCTCCACTTCTTCCAGGGAGTTGCACACAACACTACCACTTCACACTTGCCTGAGCGCTTTTCAGGGAAGTAGTGGCTTTTATAAAAATCTGCATTTGAGACAAGATGTATCCACGATCACCTCTGGGGGAATTGCTGAACCTTGAAGAATGACAGCCAGAGCTGAGCCAAAATTTCTCAGAACACATTTTTCTCAGAAAAGTTCTGATATTTCATTTTCTTATCCCCCCTCCCAGAAATAAAAGGCCACTTTACAAAATTTGTGACAAAGCTATTCACCATTTTGTGTGTGTGTGTGTGTGGTGGCTGCCTTCCCTCCCCCCTCTCCAAATGCTCCATGAAGACACTAGGTATGGGGCATTGTGGAGGATGCAAAATGGAGGTCAGACTGCCAAGACAGTTTCTGCTGTTTCCACTTGCAGTGACAGTGCAACCCCACCTCCTCTGCTAAAACCATTGCCAATGGTGAACTCTACATATGACACACTGGCTGAGTTTGGATGACATATTAGGTAATGGAAGGGGAAATAGCACACTCGCCGTGCATTATTTTCCTGGTGCCTGACACGCGACATGTAGCCCCTCCCCCGTCACACAGCTGAAATCCCGGAGTCCTTCTGGGCTGCTGATGCTCCTCCCGACCCTATCCCATCATGCACCAAGTTCTGTCAGCTGTACAGGAGTGACCGGGGTTCTTTTGGCCGCTCCTGCCAGAGAACTCTATGACTGACTGGAATAGTACACGTGATGAGGGCGATTCAACAACAGAGACCGCCATGCAACGGGTTTCTGGATAAGCAGCGGAGCAGCCCATTATTTTTCCCCATTTAATTCGAGAAAATAACGTACTGTCAGTTGTGTGTCCCCCCTCCCACATGACACAATAAACAACACAACGGATGGTTGCCTCTCCCCCTCCCCCCATTGATTATCGTGTCATCCAAACCAGGCCACTATTGGAGAATTTCTCCTCCCCCTGGGGAAATTCAGTTAAATTGTCTCCTGCCCCCTTTCTCTGCTCACAAATAGGGTGGAGAATTTAGAGAGGACATTTGTACACAACTGTAATTTAAACACTTTCATGTGCTACTATGTAAATCTGTATCACTATTAGATTGAACCAAAACAAATAATTTTTTTTGTGATATTCCTATCCATGTAAATTATTTCTGTTATCTGGACTGGCCGTCACCTGTTTACCCAGTCAATTAATATAGAATTAATTTAGTATGTCTGAATTGTGTTTCCAGTGGGTTGCCTGTGATCAAACTGACCGGGATAGCAAGTTTCTGGTTCTAAATGGAAAGAGTGGGAATAATATCAGGAGTATATAAAAACTGAGCACTATTGGTTTAGGTTTACAATCAACAGGGAAGCAGGTGGAAAGCTCTTGTTTCAACTCTTTACACAATAGCTGCTCTGTAGGTAAATGTCTTTAATGGTGTGTCTAACCTTTTATTGTAATAAATATACATGTTTAGTTAATTTAATATGAACTGAATTGCTTTTGTCAAATAATGGTATTATAATTTTAAACTTTTTATTTACAGTAAACATGTGTAGAAAAAGGTCCAGGCAGCTGTTTCAGTCTCTTCTATTTGGACTTTGGCTTACTAAGGACTGTGCCATGAAAAGCACTGGGAGGCTTTTCATGAACTCTCATTTCTTGTGGATTGTGTGTTTTTGTTCATCAACCGCTCAGTGTAAGGGTAGACTGGGGTTGATTTTTATTGTTGGACTTTTTCTCTGTAGACTCAAGGTGGCAAGGAGTTCCCAGTGCTAACGCAGAAGCACGGGAGTTCTTGTGCCTGCGATTTTTACCCACCCCGTGATTTTGTTCAGGCTTTGGCCATGTTCCCTGAGTTACCAACGTGTGGCCGCATTTGAACTAGCTCCCTTGGGATGATTAAGCCTTTCAGGAATATCCCATTGTGCTTGCCTGAAGGAGCTTATCAGGAATCTTTCCCCTCCCCTGGTCGGTTTTGGAACCCATTTTTTGGAACCGTTGAGATGGCACTGGGAAACCAGGTTGTTATTGTAGTGAGTAGCATAATCTGGGAGCCTAAAGTATCATCAATCAGCTTTAAGTATTTCTGAAGTGTGTAACCATTAAGCTTTTCACCCTGAGATTTCCCTCAACAAAGAAGTCTCACTGATGTGGGTGTCCCGGGTCAGTTTGCCAGAATGTGTGAATGCCAAAAGAAACGGGAAACACGACATCGCTGCTCTTTCCACTCCCCACAGCCTCATGTGGGAGCTTCCTCCCGCTTCACATAAGGCTGGCTCTGACAATTAAAACAGAATTCAACATACAACTATAATATCACATACTCCTCTGCTAATGGCTGAATAACTTTACTATTTGGTGAAAATCTCCTATGCTGGCAAATATTGGAGATATGCCATCTTGGGGGAACCATAGGCTGGGGTAACATTTTACAGCAGGGGGCTGCCTTAATGTCACTGAGTTGCTCCCACTTTTATAAAAAAAACCTAGGCTTTTGTTGCTGCAGGATGGCATCAGTTAATCCCGACACAGCAGGCAGCGTGGGTTTTCTTGTGGCCATTTGGCTCGCCGGGCCTGCTCCCTTCCCCGGCTTCTGGCGACCAATGGGAGGTCACCTTCCACCTGGGAATGTCCCTGGTGCGGCACCAGAACAAGGTCAGATGGTGGAAGAGCCGTAGTGACCTCACTCCGGCAGAAAAGTCAGGGTAAGTCCCCGACTTTTCTGTTGCACAACTTTGTCTCTTTACCCTGTAGTAGCAGCCAATTGGTGGCTGCATCGTTTAACTGATGCAGTACCGATTCGCAGCTACCACAGGGCAAAGACAGCCCTCAGCTCATGTTGGAGAAAGTTTGAAAACTCCAGTTCACAATGCTGCTAGGATGTTGGTTGGAGTAGGAAGATCAGTGGTATAGATCAGAGCATATATTCTGAATCTATACCATCTGCTCTGTTATCTATTTGTTTCTGGGTTCAATTTAAAGTGCTGGCTTTGCCCTAAGCCCTAAACAGCACGGGAGCAGAATATTTGAATTAGCACTCCACCCATCTGAATCTTCCTATTGCTTACAATCATCAGCTTGGGTTATTATTTTTATTATTTATTACATTTATATACCGCCCCCTGGCCGAAGCTCTCTGGGCGGTTCTGCTCTGTGTTCCCTTACTGCCAGAGGGATGGTGGGTGAGCGCAAGAGACCGTGTCTTCTCCATGGTGGCACCAAGCCCTACCCCCAAAAGTTCACCTGATCCTATTGCGACTTGCCTTTTAACAAGCATAAAATACCTTTCTTTTTGAGCAAATGGAACACTTGGCACACACAGGCGTCTCTCCCCCCCCCCCATTTTTCTCTCTCCCTTTTATGTGCAAATACACTAGGGTTTCGTGCCAGCCCTACCATTAGGCAGACTGAGGTGGCCAGCCTCATTCAGCATAAGCACATAAGAAGAGCCATGCTGGATCAGACCAAAGAATCATCTAGTCCAGCATTCTGTTCACACAGTGGCCAATCAGCAGCCTGTGGAAAACCTACAAGTAGGACATGAGTGCAATTGCACCCTCCCACTCAGGGTCCCCAGCAACTGGTGTACATAGGCATACAGCAGATTTTGGGTGGCATGAAAGGGCATCAAATCTTTAGTTATTTACTTTGTCATGATTGTAGTTTTACTGCCAGGGATTGGGAAATTTTGTACTTGTGAGATTTTCTGCCTCATCTGCCAAAATAATACTGCCTTTGGATAGTATGCACCTTGACTAGGGTGGATAGGCGGGGGACGGCCTTTACTGCTCTGCCTCAGGCTGGCCCCGCTTTTTGCCAGTTTACCCCTCCCACCGCAGCACCCTGTCCCTTATCCCACTCCATTCTGGAAGATCCCCTACCTTCAGGAGTGGCTGGGGATGGAGGTGCATGGGACTACAGAGTGAGGAGGAGGTGGGAAAGCCCACTTGTGTATGTGTGATGAATTCTGCTTGAACTATCTGAATTGAGGAATTCTGCAACTGGTCTCAGGCCATACTTTCTTACAAGGCACAGAAAAAATGGCGTATTTCCTACACACCAGTATGTGCATCCAAACCCACCACAAACCACAGCTTCTTGTAACACACACATTATGTGTATCTTACGTTTAAATATGTGTGCCTTCGTCTGCAATTGTCAGTCTGTTTCAGCAAAAATCGAAGAATTCTGGAGCAGCATAAGCTTTTTTGGACTACCATCCACATTGTCATTTGCATGAAATGTAATCCTCATCTCAGTGTGTGTGCGCGCGCGTAGGCATTACAGATGGGAGAAATGTAAACAATGGACCCCAAAGATCATGAAAGGCAAGCAATGCAGCAAATTCACATTTCTTTGGAAAGCTGAAAGAATACACAAGGAAACTGAGCCATTCACAAGAGTTCTAAATGGCGATAACTCCAGTTAGGAGAAGTGATCAGAATTGTACCAATTGACAAACATGTATCATAGAATCATAGAATAGTAGAGTTGGAAGGGGCCTATAAGGCCATCAAGTCCAACCCCTTGCTCAATGCAGGAATCCACCTTAAAGCCTCCCTGACAGATGGTTGTCCAGCTGCCTCTTGAATGCCTCTAACTTGGGAGAGCCCACCACCTTCCTAGGTAATTGGTTCCATTGTCATACTGCTCTAATAGTCAGGAAGTTTTTCCTGATGTCCAGCCGGAATCTGCCTTCCTGTCACTTCAGCCCATTATTCCGTGTCCTGCATTCTGGGTTGATTGAGAACAGATCCTGGCCCTCCTCTGTGTGACGACCTTTCAAGTATTTGAAGCATGCTCTCATGTCTCCCCTCAATCTTCTCTTCTCCAGGCTAAACATGCCCAGTTCTTTCAGTCTCTCCTCATAGAGCTTTGTTTCCAGACCACTCATCATCCTTGTTGCCCTCCTCTGAACACGCTCCAGCTTGTCTGCATCCTTCTTGAAGCGCAGTGCCCAGAATATGGAGAGGGAGAACTCTTTTAAGGCTGCGATCTCCGTCAGCCCTGCGGAAAGCGGTGTGACTTGAGCGGCAGAAGCACCGCCTCGCCAAGATGGAGAGCAGGCCGCCCACCCCCTCGCCCGTGGGTCACTGGGATCCCTCATCCGCTTCCCGCGTGGCTTGCGCGCATCACTTCCGCGGCTCTAGCGGCGTCCAAGATGGCGGAGGAAGAGCAGGTGGCAGCGGCTGGGCAGGAGGATCCGCTGCAGCAGCAGCAGCCGCTGCTGCGCTTGAGGCGACATTTCCCCAGCCGTGAAGGAGTGGAGCCTGGCGGAGCGCCGCCGCCGCCGCTCCCTCCGGAGGCGCCTGGTAGGTGCGGCCCTCGCTCGCCGCCAGCTCTCCGCGCGCGCAGCCGGCCCAGGCCAGGCCGCCGGCCCTTCTTCACGGGGCTCGGGGGCGGCGCTGATGGGCCCAGGTGGCCCCTGGCAGCCAAGTCACTCTGTCTGGCCTCTCTCAGCGCAGTCCCCATCCTGCCTACTCGGAAGGAAGCCTCCCTGGGGTTAATGGGGTTTGCTCCCAGGTAAAGGTAGAGGCGTGAAGGCTCGGAACATTGAGGGGCAGGGAAAGCCGGGCAGTTCTGCAAACACAAGTTCTTCGCGTCCCCTCCCCCGTCCCCCATATATGGATGGAGGCGCTTAAAAACCCCTTTGAGCAAAGAAACCGCCTATGCCAGTACGACGCCCATTTCTGGCGGCAAGTTTGTACTTGGGGGAGGGGAGCAGGGGCTCCTTTTTGGTGCTTCTGCTGCCCAAGCGGATCCCAGCCTTGTTTTTGGCTCCAGGCTAGTGGCTGTTTCTGTGGTGGGCACTGGAAGAGCGGCTCAGCGCCGCTGCCACCCTCAACCGCTGCCCAGCTCCGGCCAGGCCTGGCTTGGGCTTGCGCAGGGAGGTTGCACATCGCCATCCTCAACCGCTGCCCAGTCCCAGCCCTCCTCCCCAGCGCCAAACGGAAAGACGGCGCTTGTTCCCGTGGCGAAGCGGCAGAGGTGCGCTTTGGAGCATTGCCGCCTTCTGCCCAGCTGCAGCCCAGCCAGAACTGGTGGGGGTGGTGGGAGTGGTGGAGGTACACTTTGGAGCACCGCTGCCGTCCACTGCCTTCTCTTTCAGAGCTAGAGGGGAAAAGCCTGAGGCTTGTTTTCGTGGTGGGCAGTAGAGACTATTCCTGGAGCGCCTCTGCCATTCACTGTGCAAACCACCAGCTGCTTCTGAAGTTCCTTGGCTGATGTGGTTGCGATGCGCTTTGGGACCCTCCAAAGCCCAGTGCTACTGAGGGGGATGTGTCTGCCTCTCCCCAACTTCGGGCAGGAGAGGCATTTATCACTTAGGCATTGTACTCCAGCAACTGTACCACCTTGGTTTTAACACAGCGGAATCATTTGTTGTTGTTAACAATGGTCGCTGTTTATACAGCACATTTCAGATGTTTAAAGTTTCCTCATCATCTCAGCAATCTATACAATAGCCCTATAAGGCAGGCAGGCATTATTATTGTCCTAACAGCGAGTTCCATAAGACTAGTAACATGTTTGTAGCTGAAGTGAGATTTGACTTCTTGCCTTAAAGTGTTGCATTTGTACAGCCTAATCCTGAGTATGTGTACTCAGAGATAAGTCTAACTGGCTTCAATGGGGCTTTCTCCCAAATAAATGTGAATAGGATTCTATTTTTACCCTTTAGAATAGTTATTTATTCTCATTTGTATCCCAATTCAGATTTTATTTTTGAAAGCCCACATTATTGTTCATAAAATAGCCTTCCCTGTTTGTTCCTAGGACCAGATATTTAGAGGTATGCTACCTTTTCACATGGGGTTTCATTTAATTATCATGGTTCATAGCCATTGATAGACTCCCCTACTTAGTGTAACAAACGATGTGGAGAGTCATAACCAGGGGTGAGGGGGAAGCAAGAAAGCTCCTTGCTTACTGAAATGCAATAATAATGACAATGAACCAATTTTATAAATTGCTATGTGTAGTATTTTATACAATGACTATACTATAGAATACTCTGGTGGCTGAATTCTCCAAAATGTGGCACATGCAAATGTATTATTCCTTCTTCCTGCCCTAAATGCCACACAGAAATGCACTGATAGTGTACAAGCTAACAATTCAAATTTATATTTGCACTTCAAACAACAGAACCTTTTCTTAACCACACTTATTTTGTAGTGTGCTGTTCTCAGAGTGAATATATTGTTAAGGTTTGCATTTTCTTTCTTTTGTTTTGAAAATGAATATTTCTATCTATAATATTAACTCAGACACATACTTCCATGTTTGTCAATTTTGTCATATAATACATTAGATATAACTTAGAATTCCACAGGGGATGTGTAAAACTCATAAATCGTTAAGTACAAGGAATAAGAAAATAATGGAAAATAGAATTAATGTGGTTTACATGATTTGGAATTTCTGAAGTTAAGGCCTTATTCATGTGATCACCCTGCTAGTGGCTGGACTGAGAGTCAGGAGATCCGGGTTCTAGTCCCCACTTGGCCATGGAAGCTCACTGGGTGACTTTGGGCCAGTCACAGACTTTCACCCCAACCTACCTCACAGGGTTGTTGTTGTGAGGATAAAATGGAGAGGGGGATTATGTATGTCACCTTGGGTTCTGGGGAGGAAAAAAGGTGCAATATAAATGCTGTTGATAATGATGATAATAATAATAATAATAATAATAATAATACACCACTTGCTATGGAATTTAAAGGACTATGGTAACAGGACAAAGTTACAATTATTCCATTAGTCACATCAGTCACTGGCATCACATCAAAAAATTTAAAGAAAAACTTCAGAAACTAGGTCTACCAAAATACATCCACACCAACATCCAGAAAGCAATCATACTTAAAACATGTTCAATAGTCAGGAAATTTCTGAATCAGTAAAAAACAGCATGACTTGGCAAAGCCCGTCATGTTTATCTAGAAAAATCACCATGAGTGAGAAAAGAGAAATAATAATAATATTTTTGTCTAGTGCGCACCACACTTCTGATGAATTGGTCATTCAAATTGTTTGCCAAGAGTAAAAGCCGCAGTTTGGCACACTACTTAAAAACCTTGAAGTAGCATGCACAATTATGGATTGATCTTGTGGCAGTTCATTCATATGAAATATTCTTAACGAGCAAAGAATCATTCTAGTTAGAAAACCAAGTGACCAGTTGTGTGAACTGTTTTCTTATGCCTGATATTTCTAGGTGTATTGGAGTAAAGCAGTCTCTGAAATACTGTTCTTCTGCCATTTGCCTTTAGCTTTATATAAAATGTTTGGGTTCTCAAACATAACAAGTTCCAATTTCTTTTAACTAATCAGTTTTTGTGTTATATCAGTTCCCAACATTCAGACAGAACATTTGTTAGAGTTGTTTTTTTTCTTTTCTTTTTGTGGTTAATATAGTGTTGATTGAAGAAATCTCACTGTGTGGCCTGTTTACCACCAACGTGCTTAATATCCACACATCACTGATTGGGTATAGATAATGATTGGAACACTGTCCTTAGCCTTCTATATGGCTTTTAAGAATCAGGCACACAGTAATGCTATTCTTATGATAAATGACTCCTAAAATAGACGAAAGTAGCTGGAAAAATAAATTTGTGCACTGAAAACATGTGGGCATTTATTGATTTACCCTTGCCATATAATACAGTTTTGGTTTTTGGTACATTTCAGGAAATGAGTAAAATTTTGATAAGTGCAGAGGTGTGATAAACTGGTGGTTGGAAGAGGTGGGAAAATGGATGGAAGGAATTTCTCAGTCTTCCCTTTTTGCCCTTTCCTTCTTGCAAGCAGATCTCTTTGCCTAGAGGAACACAGTACCTACTACCACTTCTGTCCCCAAGGTATGTGGCTGTTCCACTGAATGCACAGCCTGCCATGCACGCACACAAGCTCAATATGACCAAAAGACGGAAATGCCACTCTTAATAATGCCCATGGTTAAGATAAGTGGAAAGTTGGAAGGCATGTATATGCACTGTAACACAGAATGAATTAGAAGGCTGAAGTCTTTATGTTACTTGTTTAACTTTATGCTCCATGTAATGACTTATACAGAATAATGGTGGCTTTATTTACAGCCGAAGCTACAAGCATAGAGAAGAAAGAGAAACCTCTTCCCAGACTTAACATTCATTCTGCGTTCTGGATATTGGCATCAATAGCTACTACGTACTATGTTGAATTTTTTAAAACGATTAATGAGCTTATTCAAAAAGAAAGGTAAGGAGTTTTCCTTTACAAGTACAATGTATGTGAACTTCACTTGAACAAAATATGTGTCAAATTTAAATTTTATTACAGGTATAATTGTATATCAATATTACTAATAATATTTTAAAGGAATCAAATGCCTTTGAAAGAGAAATGGCATATGTATCCAACGTCTGGTGATCTGACAGTTTATTAATTTTGCTACAGTTTGTGGGAATAATACCTATAGATGCAATCCTCAAACTATTTATAATGAAATAGTTGTGATGATTGGAATAGTCAATCCACAGGGTGACTGGGAGAGTAAAAATGTTAATATTTTTTTTGTGGTGCGGGGAAGGTTATTTGTTCTGAATAGCAGTTGGTATGTTTGGGAAGGAGAATCTAGTACAGTAAGTTTAGATGAAGCTCTTAGACTGACAAGCAATTGGAGAGAAGCCATATTATGATACAAAATGGCAAATACAATATTTTCTTCTTAATAAATTCATTATGTTGTGCTTTGAAACAACAGCTCTGTTTAGGCATTATCCCCTTACATAATTGACATCCATTAAAGGAGAAAGCAGGGCCGTCTCTTCTGGCCCTACCTCTGTCTCCGCTGTTCACTCATGGGAGAGGAGAGTTCTAAAAAGGGGGGACTCTTCTGTGGCCATAGGCTCCCTTGTGACTTAGAGCAACCTGGCTTATGGTTTATGTGCACATGTATCTCTTCTACACTCAATACAGTGTGATGTGGGGTACATGGGGAAAGGAGACACTGGAAAAAGCAATTAATTCTTGCTCTGCAGGAACAACTGTCCTTCCTTGTAAGTTCCAGAGGTGGGAAAAACAGGAGGTCATGGATGCCAATTGTAACAGCATCCGAATGGAAAGCTGAGCCATTGTTTGCCCTCAGAAACAAGCACTAGGGGCTATTGTTGGCCCCTAGTTTTGCCCCCTGCCCCTCAAGCAAGAGGCAGGAGGGGGATGAGGATGGGAGGCTCCTTAGATGTCCTTAGAATGGGCGTCTACACAGCCCACTAGTTACATACTGTAGTTTTTCAAGCTTCCTGTTCTATAACGTTTGGCAGAACCTATGACTTGCTGGGAAGAGATTAGCCACCTTTGGTTCTCTGGCTTTGTCATTATATGGAGGTCTTCATGTTGCAGGAAACACCTGCAGAAGTTTTTTCCACAGCTTTATTTTTTTCTTTCTAACTCAGACCAAGGATTCTTCCATACTTTCCCTCTGGCATTCATATAATATACTCATTCATTTATTCCTAAGGATTCAAGATGGCATTTCTCCCAAATGTTGTATTCCCATTCATTCCATGCCCAGCGTTGCCCATGTTTTATTTTATTTTTTCCTGCTGTACAGAAGGGTTCGTAGCTTCCAGTGCAGTTGCAGCATAGTCATTTGAAGTGTGGGCTGATGCCACTATTGTCTTATTTGGTATGACATCGTGGTTTGTCATGTCATTTGTGAAAGTGAATGACCTCACCACCTCTCTCTTACCTGTCTCTCCATATATTTACTGTTCTACTGCTATAATAATGTATCCTCTTCACTTACGTTGCCCAATTTGTGTCTTGTACTCTTTTTCTTAAAAAAAGAAAAGAAAAAAAGAACTGTAGTATTGCTCCATCGATCTACTTTTGGAGAGGGGTGAGGGAACCAAACTCTCCCTGTAGAGTAAGAGTCTGAGGTGGATGTGCCCTTTCATAAGTGACAGAACTTATGACCATTGCTGTGGATGGGCATCTGTATGTGGATTCAAGGAATGTGGATCTTATTCATCATCTTTTTATTTATTTATTCAAACTTATATACACGTTCCACAAAAGCATTAAAGTCCTGAACATAAATACAGTGATCTTTAAACAACAATAAAAATAACAATAATACCAACACAATGCAAAATTAATCAGCAGTAAAACTGTACACTCTACTGTGTGTTAGAAACCATAGCTGGCTGGGTCACACTTCAGGGAAAGATGCATTTTAAGAAGACCCCTAAATGTCAGAATTGTGGGGGCATGTCTAATGTCAATTGATAAAACATTCCAGAGGGTGGGTGCTGCGGCACTAAATGGTGTACTGCAAGTGCTGCTGATGCAAACCTTGAAGCCTTATTGAAATAACTACTTTGCATAATAGAAAAACGTGGCTTCAAAAGAACATAGATGTGTTGTTGAGTCAGGCAATTGAAGTACAGGTTGGATGCAGCTATGTTTATTCATAGAACTAAAACTTTTACAACTGCTGTACTCTGTCTAAGCCTAGGCAGTTCTCCTTCCTTTCCATTTCTTGTTCTTTCTGCTTCCTCTCCTATCATACTACAACTTTTAGCAAGCTCCCAACCCCGTTGATTACACACCTGTGTCTATGAATGCCACACATGTGAAGTGAGGACCTCTTCTTAATAGGGAACCAGTTAGAACCTGAACCATTCCAAAATCTTGGCTCCAGTGGCAGAAGACAGAGAAGGTATGTGGCTTTCTGTGACTATACAAGAGCAGTCCTAGCTTGGAGGATTGTCTTAATTGAGCCAATACAATGCACCTTCATTTTAATATGAAAGTCATAACATCTTGGATTTATTTAAAGCACCATTTCTTTTCTCTCTTGCAGTTGGTGGTTTGTACTTGGCTGTTGTTTATTGGCTGTCAGTTTGTCTGTGGCCTTTTATTGCATAATATATCTTGAATGGTTTCATGGAATCGAGGACTATGATGCCAGCTACCCCGCACTGATACCTGTCACAACTGCTAGTTTCATTGCTGCAGCTGTTTGGTAAGTTTGTTGCCACTCAGTGAGTTATGCAAGTTTTTGAGATTTACATGGCTTTCAACAACTTATTTAAGTGATTAGATTTTGATTTGGGTCACTTCTTTAGTAAAGGTTAAATCTATTTTGTTGCATGTAGCATTACTGTCTAATGCATTGGTTCATTAAATGTGTAGAGTGAGTGTTGAGGGGAGCATAGTATTTATGAACTACACGTAAGTTTGTTTGTTCTTTTGAAAACATGCCAGCTCAGCTGTAACAAGTTACCAGCTGGAGGGAGATATGGGCAGCAAATGGGTGTGCTAAAGATTTATGCCTGTCCTAACTGTCTTGGTTATGCCACCAGGAAGCAGATTTGATTGATTTTAAATCACCAAAAGAAAAATAATGGGGCCCCCAATTTTAAAGCATTGATAAAGTCAAATGTTTGTTGTTACTTCACATATTTCCTGAATAATGGTGCATGCTATCTGATTTATTTGTAAAACATTTTAATTTACAAGTAACAGTGCATTTATGCTGTCTATAAGGATGCACTTTGCATATATATATATTTAAACATTAGCTGTACAAAATAGCTAACAACTCACCACTTCAGCTCACTGGAGCCCATGGGTTGGATCCAGATTGTTAGTTATGATGTATACCCATTGATGTCAGTGGGACAATTTGGTCATTCTAAGAAGTCCCATTGCTTTCAATGGGACCAAAGCATGACCAAGTCGGGATCCAACCCCACATGTCTTGGGACATGCTCTTTGTATATTTAGAGAAAATGAAAGGCCCAGAACTTTCCATTAGCATGGGCTGATAGTTACTGTGCAGGGCAGTTCATTTTTGTAAGATAAAAGGGAAATTCCGAAATGTGTATCTTAAGGGTTGTATCTTCACCTCTTTCCCCCCAACCCCGGCGCTTCCACTGAAGCAATATCCCTCCACCTGATTGTGGGCGCTTCCCCCGCCCCCCATACTGCATCCTCATATGGCATACTCTCACAGTTCAGGGGTCTGGAGAGGATCTTCTGGGTGTACATATGATTGTAGTGGGGAGGAAGGGAAGACAGAGACTGGTTGCCTAAACTGACATCTGTTCATATAACCATACAACTCCTTGTTTGTAAAGTAACTATTCATAATTTGAGAACTGAGTAAATTGCAGAGCCCAGTTGAGGAGCACAAAAATAAGAGTATACAAATTCACTAGAGGAGCACAAAAATAAGAGTTTACAAATTCACTAATGTGGGCACAGCACATCATCCTCTAGCAGCACAATTTGATACATGTTTCCTCAGAAGAACATCCAGTTGAGTATGGGGCTTACTCCCAGGTGAGTGGGTATAGGATTACAGCACTAGTGATAAAGGGGATGGGATAGAATTTCCTAGATCCTGGGATTGCATTCCAGTGCCTGTGATGAATTGCCAGTCTGTGGGCCATAATAATAATGAAATATTATATCAAGCCTATATCAAGCCTATAAGCCTGTGCTTATATCAAGCCTATAATATCAATGCATTATATGATCAATTGTACTATGTTAATAATACTTGAATTCAAAGAGATTTTCCCCTGGTAAATGCAAAGAGTTTCTCCAAAGCAGCTTTTAACTCAATTGCCACATTCATACAAAATGATAGGCCAGAATTCTGGAAAATCCTGGTTTTGTTTGTTTGTTTGTTTGTTTATGAGTTAGTGTGCCAGTTCATGCTGTCCAATCGTTCCCACTTGGCTTCTTCTGTCAGTGGGAGTGGCTTTAGTAATCAGGAACTCACCAGGAGGAAGAAGCTTGGTGTTCCATCCAAACTAGGACACCCGTTTCGTCGTTCCCCTAACAAGTCACAGAGTTGAAATTGGCTTACAGCTCCTAGCTTGCTTGGGAACATTCAGGAGATGGGTTTAGAAACAATGCTAAGCCTTTTTCTGCTAATGAGTTTGTGGTTACTGAAGCCACTCCTACATACAATAAGAGCCAAGTGGGAGTTACGGCAATGTCCAAAATTCTGTCTTAACTTTTTGTCTTTAATAAAGCCGATTCAGTTTTAAGAGATTAAAAAGCAAAAAATATATAATTTAAAAAATCTGTTCAAAATAATTAAACTGGTTTATCTATCCTGTTGGAAAAAAGGTGATGCAGAATGGAATCAGCCATGACTTGAACCCTAATCAGTTCCTAGAGGTTGTGTTTTTCCTTCTTAAATTGGGAGTGTTCCAGGGTACACATCCCCATGTTCCTTTTAAGGAGGCTTTTTCCAAAGAGTTCTGTTCCATGTGGAGTCTCCATTTGCTAGGAAGCGGAAATGGTGACAGCAAACCAACCAACATATGCCATATAAAACTCTTCCTCTCCATTACTGCAAAGAAAGTGGAAAGCCCAATATACAGCAGTTAATTAAGGATGCAAGGGAAATTTATTCCTGTGCCCTTCAACGATAATCCCAGCATATTAGAGTTAAGACTGAGAATGAAGACCACAGAAAAGAGTGTGTTGTACAACCTGAAAGCTCACCGAACCAGTAACTATATTTTCTCTTTATGTGCTCCATCCTGGCTGGAGCAAAGCTTTGTCCTCCCTTCCCGATCAACCCTACTGGCTCTCATGAAGCAAAGGACTACTGTGGAAGAGTTCTCAGTGCTGATCTGTTTTTGTGACCTTGCTTCTATCCTGGACACTGCGAAGGGCCCTTTTTCTCATTTAACCATCTTGAATGTCCTCACTGCTCTGCTCAGTATGGGCACAGACAGGCTTGCCCAAGTTAAAGCAGATTCTTAAACCTTGGAGGCTATCAAAAAAGGAATATTCTGATGGCCTTTCAGTTCTATTATATTATGAAACCTTCCTTGTTTTGGGCTTTAGACCAGGATTTGATTTATTCAGACTACCTTTTTGCTCTCTGTCTAAATGCACTCAGTAAAATTTGTAGAATACTGTACTCAGGAGTGGGCAACTTGTGGCCTTCCAGTTGTTTTGGTCTATAACGCCCATAGGCCTTAATTAGCATAGCAAGTGGTGAGGGTTGATGGGAGTTGTACGCCAAAACAGTGGAGGGCTACAAGTTGCCACCCCAGCTGTATCTTTTCAGTGACAATTGAATTAATATTTTAGTTCCCGCCACCCACCCCCAGCAACAGCCCCTTTAAGGGTAGGTCTATACTATATTTTTAACAACTGACAATAAATTAAAACTCACGTGTGTGTATGTTTTTCTTGTTTCCAGTTTTAACATTTCCTTATGGCCTGTGTGGTCTTTCCTCACGCCTCTGGTGCTCTTCGTTCAATTCATGGGTATTGTGATGCTTGTGTCACTCCTGGGCTAAATCTTTTATGGTAAGACACCTATTTATATATTTCATTTCTATACGGCCCAATATCCGAAGCTTTGTGGATGGTTCACAGCAATTAAAACCATAAAATATAACATAAGATACAACATAAACGTTAAAAAATAAATAAAAACCAAAATAAAACCTAGCAGCAATGCAGAGATTTAATATACAGTAACAGATTTAAAACAGAAACTGAAAGACTAAAATACCTGGGAAAATAAGAAGGTCTTCACCTAGTGCCAGAAAGAGCACTGGGGTCGACAAGAGACAAAATCCCTCTTCTTAGTGGCCATCCACCTCACTTCCTTTGGCAGGGGCTCTCGGAGGAGGGCAGATACAGGAGGAGACTATCCTTCAGGAACCTGGCTCCTAGCCATTTAGGGGTATGAATATTGACACCAGCACTTTGAATCATGCCCACAAATGGACTGGCAGCCAGTGCAGCTGGAAAATACTGGCATAATATGATCACATTGTACAATCCCCGTTACCAAACTCACTGCCCTCTTTTGGACTACCTGAAGATTCCAAACTGTTTTCAAAGGCAACCCCTCATATATATAACACATTGCAGTAATCCAGACAAGAGGTTACCAGAGCACGGATAAAGGTAGCGAGGGTATCTCTGTGCAGATAAGGACATAGTTTGTATATCAGCCTACTATGCATAATTCTGATTTGAATTATATGATTTCTTTGTTTTCAAAAGCATTTGCACTCTTAACAGATTCAGGAGAGAAGCTGTTGTAGAATGAAAGAAGATTCCACTTAATGCCTGCTGGACTAGTCTGTCAGCTGTAGTGACATAAAGATCAACAGGGAGTATTAAAGCAGTAGATTTGGGGCAATTAAGAAATTAGCCTACTTTTGAGCAAAGCAGTTGAATTAACAAAGGGCCCATTAAGCAGTATACTGCCGAATTCTAACTTCGTATGATGTTTATTGATTGGAACAAAATTGTCTAACGAGAGAGTTAAGAAGTGTGCAAGGGAATCACTTTGTTAGTGCTGATGAGAGATTGGAGATATCACAGGGATTCTCTTGGGGGAGGCACTGTGCTCGACTCGACCAGTGCTTATAGGAGCTGGTCCTGCCAGCACCGACTGAATCCCCTTCCTGCACCACTTGGGATGCAAGCAGCACTGGAAGGAGGCACTCAACTTGGCTAGTGCTTGTAGGAGCTAGTCCTGCCTGCGCTAGCTGATTCCCTTCCCGTGTCGTTTGTTCTCAAATTGGGATGCAAGCAGGGTGGGAAGGAGGCACCAGATTTGGTTGGTGCTTGCAGGTCAGACCATCGATCCTTTTATTTTTATTTATATGTTACATTTATATTGCACCTTTTCCTCCAAGGGCCCAAGGCGATATACATGATTCTCCTCCTCTTCTCCATTTTAGTGACTGGCCTGAAGTCACCCAGTGAGCTTCATGGCTGAGTGGGTACTAGAGTCTAGGTCTCCCGAGTCCCAATCCAACACTGTAACCGCTACACCACATTTAGCTCAGTGTTGTCTATGTTGAGAATGGGCAGACTTCAGGCTTGCAGGATCGATTTTGTTTCTCACTAGAACCTGGAGATCCACCACCTGGAGCCTGGTGCAAAAGACCCACTTAGGATTAAAAATGAACAGAGCTCAGTATCCTTCTGCACAAAAATCTGTTCCTGGTTATTCCAGGTTTTCTTCATTCTGCAGCACAACTTAGTGTGAAGGAGAGTCATTTTGTTGCTGCTATTATTAAACAGTTGGCAATCAAGTATTGATATTCTACAAATCACCCAGAGATGTGTCAGTAGATCCAGAGCTTACCTTCTGCCCTGCCTTGGTCTCTGTAATCTTTGTCTGTTTTGGTTCTGTAGGGCATAGTTGGAATAAAAAGTTCCAAAGGTTCAAAGTAAACAAAATTTCTTCAGCGGGAACCACAATTATACAGAATAGAGCTAAACACGTAGATTGAGTTGACTAAAAACAATGCAACAATTAGTCTGTTTGGGCAGTATTCAGTACTGTTGCTGCTCTCCTGCTAAATCTCTTGCACAAGTGGCATCCTCCACCCATGCAGCAGAAAGCTAGCAGTTCAAAAAGCAATGCTGGAAAAAAGCAGTAACTTCTGCAAGCTCCGTTGACCTGCCCCATTCCAGAATCTAGCATTTATGCTTCTTTCTGATTGCTTTTTAAACTGCTAGCTCCCCATCACACTAGCAGTGGGTCCCTGCAGTATGTGGACAGACTTGGATACTGCCCTTTGGGTCCAAAAAGAAAATAATTCTTGCTTGCAAATTTTGTAGTCAACCAGTCCAATACTCCTCTAATCCACTTCAGAGGACATCTCAGAGTTGTTTCTTACAGACCTATAAATTTCAGCTTCGAGGATATAACCCTGCAATAGCAATACAAATATAATGAATACCAGATATGAAAACATTGATTCCTTTGCAAGTCGACCATGCACACATCGATTCAATTTATCTTATGCAAACTGACACTGAAGGCTCTGTCCCTAAAAAGTAAAATAAACCAGTTCACGTACATGGACTGGCAGCGACTCTCCTGGGTTTCAGGCAGGAGTCTTTTGCTGCCCTATCTCGAGATGCCAATATAAATCATGGGATCTTTTGCATGCAAAGCATGTGCTATTCCACTGAACTATGGCTCTTTCTTAGAGATAACTTGCAGTTATGGGCCAATCTTATTAGGCCGCATCTTTGTAAGCTTTTTTTTTATCAATACTTTATCTTACATTTTAAAATATGTCTGATTTTGATATAATGGTTTCTGTATGTATTAAATGTTCTGTATTACTCGATCTTCCTAATGGAAACGGATTGATTCTATAAATGAGTCATTAGGTGTTTACTAGGAAATTGGTAAGACTTTCCCTGTTAAAACATTGCATAAAACATTATCAACCTTGATTAATGAAGCAAGACATATTGGAACATGCTGTTTTTAGAGGTGCAGAATGGTCTTTATATTGCAGCTTCTTACGTAATAGTTGCTCTTGGATTATGAAATTAGCTTATACATTTATGAATTATTTATCATTTTTCTCAAATTTTAGATGTTGAAGTCTGCAGTGCTAGGAAATTGGATTTGCTACAACATGGGAAAACTCTTGTTATTACGACTTATAACCATCTGAATGTTCTCCTATTTATTCCAAGATTTGTAAGTTTTACAATAAGAGTATGTAAACAAACAATTTCATTTAAGTGCATCACTTCTGATCTACTTCTCACTGTGCAGTAGCATATTTTAGAGAAGTAAATGGTGGACATCCTGGTGTATCTACTTGGATATACTGGGTCCCAGGAATGGAGACTTGCAAGCTGATCTCAAGCAACTTGTGTTTAAAAGCAAGATTAGCTTGAATTGTTTAACCTGTTCTGTGTTTAAAAGGCAGTTTTTATAACATGATCAGAAACACTTGGGATATCTGTGCAAAGTCTTTGAAATGGTACTAGAACACCATGTTTTTGATACTGTGCTGGCACAGGAAGTCATAACAGTGGACTTTAAGAAGTTAAAATACAGTATTTATTTCACCTTTTAAAATGGTTAAGCTTGTGATCGTTGTGTGAAAACAATGACAATATTAACATTCCAACTTAAATTTTAATAAATATATTGAACCCGTAATATCTGAAACCATGTGTGAAACTATGACAGTTCTATTTTGGGTGCAATATCTGTGTAAAGAGGAACCCAATAAGTCATAATAGAGCCTTGTTTTTCCCTTTCCATTGTGCACATAGGCACTTAACATGCTAGGCCACTATGGAGAATAAGAGACCTGTGCATGCTTCCCATATCTCTATCCACCCTTTCTCACTTCTGCTCAGTTAAGTAACATGAGCTTTAAAGTTCAAGTTCCTCAGCTGAGTGGAGGGGGAGGACTGAGTGGAGTCGTTAGAGAGATAGGAAGATGTACAAGCATCCAATTCTGGGTCACAGCCTAGCATGGAATCTCTTCAGACATTGCACTTGTGGTAGGGAATAGATTGACTCCTATGTTTTTACTATTTGGTGGTTTGTAGTGTTCTTTAATCCTATAATCCAGTTAACCTTTTAATACATGTTTTTTTTCTGGGGGCCTGTTGGTTAAAGCAACTTGGACAAGCAAACTTAGGTTTATCAAAAATCCTAAATAAAGATTTGTGTGATGTAATTTTCTCATTTAAATTATGTTAATTATTTCAATCTTAAATTTAATTTTGTAATGTGGCTAAAACTAGGGAAGTTGATTTGTTAGCTACTAGTTCATTTTTGAATGTGTCATTTGAAAAATTGCTGACACTTTTGAACCCTGTTCCTCTAAACTATATGGATTTGAAGTGGCTAGGATAACTGTACTAACTTTTCTCATACTGTGTCTTAAGCATGAACTTCAGAGCACATTCTTAGTGTCCAATAAAGAGCCACATCCAGGTTTAGAGGGGAACTGAAAAATACTGTTGAGCACAAGTTTTGTCCTTATGAACTTACTAGCTGCATTGGCCAGTCTGTTAAAGCAATTTGACCAAGCAAATATTAGTTAAGAATTCTTAGAGCAGCGTATGGAAATCATTACTTAAAGCATTACAGTGGTTTTGTAATTCTTTTCAAATGCAAATACTAATCTTTTGTCATTTTGTTCCCTAATCCTAAACCGAATGCATAGATGAGTCATATTGATTTCAATGGGGACTTTCAAGTTAACTTGTCTGAGACATTGGTATTAGTTTTCCTGAAGTTGCACCACATCTAGTCTATTAAAATCTTACGATGATAGTTGTTGAAGGTAAATGAGTGGCTCAAGTACAGTTTACTGTTCAGGCTAATAGTTCATAGTGGTACTTAGCTTCAAGATAACAGGTGCATCAGAAAGACTGGATACTAATTAAACTAAATGTAAAACACACTCATAATCTTTTCAGTACGCAAACCATAAATTCTAGTACTACCCCCGTAGTCTGAAATGTTTAATGAAAAGGGGTAATGGTCCTTGACATAATAACCTGTTGCTTGTTCATACAATTTATTTGTTCTGAGAAGGAAAAATGACTGAATATTTTTAACGATAAGCAGTCCTGGGTTTATTACTAAACCTTAATTTTATTGGACTTCTTTAATTATGTAGCCATGTAGTGCTGGTTCCATGTTGATCTGAAACTAATAACGAGGGAATATGGCTGATGGGGAATATTTAAATAATTTTAATTTCACAGAGGCTGTCAACAGAAGTTAGAAGATTGAAGTTCAGCCCAACCTGTAGTCTCTGCTAGGAACCAACATGTCATGTTCTAGTAAAATGTTTCACCTTTACGTTTTCCTCCCTCTCTGCTTGACAACATCAGTACCAATGTCTTTCTGCTTGGATGTCATAATCAATAACAGAGTCTACCTTCAGTAATGCATATGTTGAATATGAAGCAGAAATGTAAAATTCTGTTTTGTAAATAATAAATTTGAGCTCCAATGTAGCAGCTCTATGGCATGTGAGGAAGTCTAGTATGCACATGGTAATCTGAATGAGCAGGCTACATTGATTTCTTCAGTGTTGTTGTGTGCTCCAGACACATAGTGGGACCACACACAGAACTTTCCTTAAGTTGAAGTGAATTGAGGAGCAACATCCGTCTTGAAGAGCACCATGTATATTTTGAGGTTCCGGCTGGTTCAAGATGTGTCCCATTTCCCCACTGATTGTCTGGTTCGATGTTTTGGACTGTAGCACCCATAATTTCTGGATGCTGGCCATGCTGGCTGGGACTGCTGGGAGTCGTAGTCAACCATCTGGAAGGAACCAGGTTGCGTGCCTCCTATATAGCAGTACTATTTGTATGAATTGACGTCTCCACATAGATAACGTATCTGTAGCCACTCCATCCCTTATAAGAACAAAAGACCACTACTGGAACAGACCAAAGGTCCATGTAGTCCAGCATCATCATGCTTGCTTTTCAGTACTCAGCCAATGCATCTGGGAAACCCACAGGCAGAGCTTGTTGTTTCCCAGCAGCTGGTGTTTAATGGCATACTGCCTCTGAATCTTAAAATTGTATATAGCTATCATAAGTAATAACAACTGATAAACGTTTTTGATTGTATTTATTTACAAATATTTCTATTCCACCTGTGAAGTACAAAATATCCAGGTGGTTTACAGTGATAAAACTAAATACAATATAACTTATGACTAAAAAAATAACTATACAATACAAGCTGTGACCATCAATTAAAGATACTAAGGACAGTTGTCGTAGTTAACAATCACTGAGGTGAATAAAAATTTCAACATGCATCTAAACCAGGAGTATGCAACCTTTTTGGGCTAAGGACACATTTGGCAGTTTGAGAAACTGTCCAGAGCACAAGCACAAAATGGCAGCCATGGGAGATGTGGCAAAGGACAAGTTACCTGCCCAAAAACTGAGTATAAGGCAGAGGTGGGTCTAAGACCCAACACACTAAATTCCTTTGAAACCAATTTTCATAGAGATCCCAGCTGTCAGTAAGAAAATGTTTTAATTGGAGGGAAATGTGGGAGGGCTAGGTGGGTGCCAGGAAATGTGACTGGGGGTGCATTTGTACCCATGGGCCCGATGTTGCCTACCCGTGACCTAAACTGTAATAGAGTTGGTGCATGTTTTATTATCTTGTGGTAGCCAATACCTTAAATACTGTGTGAAGAATTACCTTTTTTCTTCTCTTATCATTGGATGACCCTGAGATATTTATTTATTTATTTATTTATTACATGTATATCCTGCCTTTTTCCTCCAAGGAACCCAAGGCATTGTACATAATCCTCTCAATTTAATCCTCACAACAGCAATCCTGTGAGGTAGGTTGGGCTGAGAGTCTGTGACTGGCCCAAAGTCACCCAGTGAGCTTCCATTGCCGAGTGGGGACTAGAACCTGGATCTCCTGACTCCCTGTCCAACACTCTAACCACTATACCACACTATGCCAAGGATTCCTGCACTGAGCATGGGGTTGGACTCAGTGGCCTTATAGGCCCCTTCCAATTCTATTATTCTATGATTAGGAGTTCAAGTATTAGGAGAAGAAGAAATTAACTCTCAAATTTACTTTCTCCAAACAAAAGACAATCTTATAAGATTTTATCAGATCACACACCACGAGTTGCCCTTTATTCTAAACTCAAAAGCCTCCAATGCTTCAGTTTTCTCTCTTATGGAAGGTGCAACAGCCCCCTCATAATTTGTGTTCTTTTCTGCATCTTTTCTCACTTTAGCATATCATTTTAAGATGTGATTAGATACAGAATATATAGAGTATTCTAAGTGTGTCCACAACATAGGTTTTTACAAGGACATTGTGATACTGGCTGTCCCCCCCCCCCCCCCCCCAGTCTCTTTTCTAATGATCCCTACCATTGGATTTACTCTTTTCACAAATGCTACACACAGGTGATTTCATTGAGTTATCTACCATGACCTCAAAATCTGTTTTAGTCACAACTGAGTTAGTTCAAACCCCATTTCAGTCGGGTTTCAGGCCTGGTTTTGGCACAGAAACAGCCTTGGTCGCCCTGTATGATGACCTTTGTTGGGAGAGGGACAGGGGGAGTGTGACTCTGTTGATTCTCCTTGATCTGTCAGCGGCTATTGATACCATCGATCATGGTATCCTTCTGGCACTACTGGCTGAGTTGGGAGTGGGAGGTACTGCATTGCAGTGATTCCGCTCCTACTTGATAGGTCGGCTCCAGAAGGTGGTGCTTGGGGGACATTGCTCGGACTCGTGGATTCTCCAATATGGGGTTCTGCAGGGGTCAGTCCTGTCCCCCATGCTGTTCAACATCTACATGAAACCATTGGGTGCGGTCATCTGGAGTTTTGGAGTGTGTTATCAGTACGCTGATGACACGCAACTCTACTTCTCCTTTTCATCTTCATCAGGTGAGGCTGTGGATGTGTTGAACTGGTGTTTGGCTGCGACAATGGACTGGATGAGAGCTAATAAACTGAAACTCAATCCAGACAAGACTGAGATGCTGTTAGTAGGGGGTTCCTCTGACTGGATGGAGGGTCTTCAACCTGTTCTGGATGGGGTTGCACTCCCCCTGAAGGAGCAGGTTCATAGCTTGGGGGTTCTCCTAGAACATTTCTGTCACTTGAGGCTCAGGTGGCCTCAGTGGCATGGATTGCCTTCTACCAACTTCGGCTGGTGGCCCAGCTATGCCCCTATCTGGACAGGGATAACCTGGCTTCAGTTGTCTATGCTCTGGTAACCTCCAAGTTAGATTACTGCAATGTACTCTACGTGGGGCTGCCTTTGAAGACAGTTCAGAAGCTGCAGCTTGTGCAGAATGCAGCGGCCAGATTGATAACTGGGACCAGAAGGTCTGAGCATATAAGAACAATTCTGGCCCACTTGCATTGGCTGCCTGTATGTTTCCGAGCCCGATTCAAGGTGCTGGTTTTAACCTATAAAGCCTTACACGGTTTGGGGCCACAATACCTGATGGAACGCCTTTCCCGACATGAACCTACCTGTACACTGCACTCAACATCAAAGGTCCTCCTCCAGGTGCCGACTCCGAGGGAAGCACGGAGGACGGCAACAAGGGAGAGGGCCTTCTTTGTGGTGGCCCCTCAATTATGGAATGATCTCCCCATTGAGGCCCACCTGGTGCCAACACTGTTATCTTTTCGGTGCCAGGTCAAAACTTTTCTCCCAGGCATTTTAACAGCTCAAGTTGTGGTTTTGATTGACAGTGTGGCCAGGCTTAACAGTTTAAAATGTTTTAAACGTCAGTTGTTTTATGTTTATGGTTTTAAATTTTGTATATTGTCTATTTTAGTGTTCAGTCTTTTAATTTTTGTAAACTGCCCAGAGAGCTTCGGCTATGGGGCAGTATATAAATGTAAATAATAATAATTATTATTAATAATAATAATAATAAGTGGTGAAGATATTCTGGCTGCCTTCTCTTGTAAACGGGGACCGGGGGGGGGGGGGGGGAGGCAGCTTTGCCTATGTCCACAAAGGGAGGGCAAATCTATTCAAGCAAGAATAGCTTGCTTGAGTAGATTTGGTGGCCTTGCGGTTGGGCCAATGGAAGACATATGGTGGATATTAATCAAGCTTCTTATCCTCCTAGTCACATTCACATGCTCTGAGCAACATCCCATCCCAGTTTGTAGTGTGGGGTTAGCCAGCTGTTATTAGGGGCTTTGGTGCATTCCCTTCCTTTTATTGTTTTATTGTGATTTTACCAATGTAAGCCTATGTGGCAAGGTGTTGCTGTTTTATTGTTTTACTATGTGCTGTATTTCTTTGCAATCAAAAGGGATAACTAAAGTATTGATTTCAGTAGGTCAGTTTCAGTGTGGGTAAGCAGTGATACAGGAGTAAGGGACCTTGATCAGCACCATGAGGTCCTAGTTAAATGGTATTTTGGGGAGAGGGGCTTTCCTAGACCACCTCTGAGGACTGCAGGGGGAAGGGAAATGGAATGCAGTTCATGGTTAGAGCAAGAGTACACAACCTGATCCCTTCCAGATGTTTGGGACTACAACTCCCCTAATCCCTAATAATTGGTCTTGCTGGCTAGGATTTATGGGAATTGTTGAAAATATCGGATTGCCTACACCTGGGCTATAGGGTCTGGGCAGTGGTGGTGAGGTCTGGACTACCTCGAGGCATCCTAGAAGGTATTCCTTTCTCCATTTGAAGATCACAGGGCTTGGGGAAAATAAATGGGAATGTTGCATGACAGCCATGCAAAAGTGATGATTTACCCCAGTTCTCCATCCCTTTGCTTTGTAGAGCATCACGGTTGTTTCAGCTTTTGTGCAGGGTCCCCCCCCCCCCCATTCTAAAAGGTTGAAATGCCTCTCCTAAGGATCCTGGTATTTTGTGCATTTTGGCCCCTGCCCCCTTTGCCATCAACCACACCCAGCACTGGAATTGACCCCCCCCCCACCCCAATTCTAAAATTGAATCCAGCCCTCAGGCTGAAAGAGGTTTCCCCAACCCTGCCCTACAGCAGTAGGTGGAATCTCTACCTCTGATCATGCTGTAAGCCTTCCTTGTGGTCTGCACGGCATGATGGGGGGGGGGGGTCATCCTTGCTGCTTCTGCATGGAATTCACCAACAGAGAGCTTGCCTGCCTGCTGGGGGAGTAGGCCTACCCTTATGAAAGATACTTCTCCTAGCTGTTATTGATGAAAAATTGTTCTCACCAAGACAGTTTTTGTACATGGCAAGGTGGGAGGAGAGACACGGGAGGCATTTTCAGCAGTTCTACCTGATAGAATAGGTTCCTCCCTCCCCTGTTTACCTGTATGAGGTGCATTGTCCTTGCATGTCCACTTGTAGGAATAGAAAGGAGTGGGTGCTGCTGTTGTGTGTTTTGTGATTGGAGTCCTGAAGAGTTCTAGCGTGGTGGTGGTGGTGGTGGTGTATGTGTGTGTGGGGTGGACACAAATGTTAGCAGTGTGCTCTTCCAATATGGATTCAGAGTCCAGCAAAGGGTTCAACCCTGCAGCTGAAGAAGACAAGGTCCAAGGAAACATACTTCTTCTCCTGGTGGTAGAAACCCCTCCCAGTCTTGGCTCAGTCGTCGCTGGGAAGAGTAGGGTTTTCTGGGCCGCTCTTTGGCAGCCTGATAGTTTTTTAAAAAAGGATAATCATAATTAGGAGCGGTCCTTTTCCTCCTCTTCCCCACTTCCTCCCGTCCTTGTCTTAGGCAGGATTTGGGGGTTCTTGAGGGTGTTGAGACGCTTTATGTTTTTTTCCCTCAGAACTTTTTCTGGTGACGCCTTCCTGAAAGAGGATCTGGCGCCTTCAGCTCTGCTGCTCCCATCAGCAACGGCTGCTTTGTTTGAGGGTGGGTTTGGGAGTTTCCTTCACACCCCTGCCAACCTGCCAAGCTTTTTTTCTGAGGAGGGCCTGGTGCTTTCTGCCCCCCGGGGTTACTTCTGAGTTGCTGCTGAGACTCGGGCCTTGGGTAGAACCCAGTGTACGTAGCCCTGGTGTTCTCCCAGTCATCTTCACTCACATGGCGCCTTGGCTTTGCTAGACGGGAACCTGAAACCTTGCTCCTCTCAGCATTCCTGTCCTCTTCTGCACACAGCCGAGTTTTTACCTCAGAAGAGCGAGAACCCAAGGTGCCTCAGCACTTGGTGTTTTCATTTCTCTGCCCAGTGAGAACCCAGGCTAGGTAAGCCTCTGCCTGCTTTCCCTCACAGCTTTTTTCCTGATGGCTTCAAGTGATGGGGAAGGCAGCAGCGCCCAAAACGCAAACTGCCCACGGGCAGCTTTTTCCACTTTTGGAGGCTGCTGCTGCTCTGCTTCGGCCTGAGGAAGAGGAGGCGGGAAAGGCCTCTAGTGCACTGCACCAAACCTTGGCAGGGGAGCCCAGGCGCACCCAAGTCCCTGGCTTGGCTCAGCCCTTCCTCCCCCCTCCTCAAAACTTTTGAGTTTTCTGGAAAGGGTATTTAATTCCACAAAGTACGAGCATGGCTGACAGAACAAACGGAGCCACCAGAGGAGGAGAAGGGAGTCCTTCTCTTCGTAGAGCGCCACCACCTCCTCCACCACCTCCTCCTCCTCTTCAGCCTGATCTTCTTCTTCCTCCTGGTCTCACACAGGGGGAAAGCGGAGGGTGAAGCGCTGACATAGGGCCCGCCCTAAAAAACACGGGAGCTAGTTTTTCTTCCCATAAGGATACCCTTTCTGACAGAAGGGCTGTGAACCAAACTCAGACATCATCGAGGAGGGGTCCGTTGCCTTCTTCCCTCTCCGGCGCTTCCCTAATACTTCGGCCTCAGGGTGAGAAGCCCATTGGAAGGGCGCACTGCACTCACAGGGGGTCCCTCTGAGTCTGGGGGAGAAGGAGGGGAGTTGTTGGGGGGGGGTGACCAGCCTGCTGTGACAGTGACCTTTTCAGCAGGAGCTATTCCCTGTTATTCTAAACAAGGCCATCGAGGTTCTTAAACTAAGGCCCCCTCCACAAGGATGCGCTTTTGCGCCCGGTTCGGCGATTATGCGCATTATCGCTGACGCGCATTTACTCCTAATCCCTCTGCACGGGAGGCAGCGAGAGGCGGCGAAGCGCATTAATATATGTCAAAAAAGCGCTTTACAAGAAGTTAATGCGCATAATCGCTTGTTCACACGGCGAAAATGCGCTTTAACGGCCAGAGCAAAATAAAAGTCGCGATTTAACGCGCATTCAAAAATGCGCATTATTGGGGAGATACCGCGCCTGTACGCCCGTTTTGCGCTCCGCTGGTGTGGAGGTAAAAATTTTAATGAGCCTTCAAAGAGCTTTAAACGTCTCGTGTGGAGGCACCCTAAGCCACCTTCAGCGGCACCTGCAGAAGTCCCTGCCCAAGATGGGGCTGGAGAACTCTTTCCCTCTGGCTCCCCATCTGGTCCTGTGGTGTATTGCCTAAGCCCTTTCTGCAGTTCCTCAACTCGGAATGGATGGAGCCAGCCAAAGAAAGGGCTACTCATTCACTGGCTAAGAAAATGCAACTCTTCTGCAGGAAGAGATGGTCTGGCTGAAGGTGCCCTCGGTTGATGATCCCGTGGCCACTCTCACCTCTAAAGTGGTTTTCATTGAGGAGGGTAATGAAGTCTGTGATGTTCTACTGTTTAGAGGTGTAAATATGTTGTAAAAGTTATTATTGTGAGATGCATTTAGTTGTATATCTTTGGAGGGTGAAGGTTGTAACTGGTGAAGTGAATAACTAGGCCGGAGTGCACTCACTCTTTGGAGTTGCAGGTCTGGGTGAGTATGCAATGAGTGGTAAGTGAGTGCTGATTGGCTAGTTGTTTGGAGTGCCTGGATTGGTTGGGTGTGTGAGAGTGGGAGGAGCTGGGGAGTGAGAGATATGTGCCAGACGGGTTGAGCTGAGGAGGAGTGGTTGTTTGTAGATTGTTTTGGGTTGAGAGACTGAGGGAGTTGGTTGTGGGTGGATTTGAAAGAGAGAGAGAGAGAGAGAGAGAGAGAGAGAGAGAGAGAGAGAGAGTATCTGATGAGGTTTTTGATTGATTTAATTTTGTGAGAGGAAACAGTTTAGCTTTAAGAACAGTTTGAATCATATAAGCATTGTACTTGAAACTGCTACACAAATGAACTGAGGAAACCAATAAGCTTACTGTGCACGCAATACACTTATGTTTAATAAATCTTGTTAATTTGAACAAACTGGTGTGGTCATTGAAGTGTACCTGAAGAAGGTACTAGTGGCAGTGAGAACATGGATGCTTGTCTGAAGCCAAGTTGCTGGGCTGTGGAGCTGTGGAGCTGTGGGGCCTAATAGTAAAGGCTGGTCAGGAGCAGCAGCAGCAAAGAGCTAAGATTGAGGTATCACAAAGCCCTCACAGATCTAGGTGAGAGGAAGAACAAGGCGGTGCTCCCACCCTCAATTCTCTGTGCACGTGCACTGCTGATTGAGGTTCCTCCTACCTCCAGGCACTTTATGGAAGGTTTCAACAAACTTGCCAGGTTAGCTGAGTTTCTTGCAGACTCTTCCATGGACTGCATTCAGTATTTTGCCAGAGCTGTGGCATCTGGTGGGGGTGGCCCGCCAGGGCTTGTGGTTGAAGCACTGGAAGGTAGAATAGCAGTATAAGGCCACTCTTTCTACCACACCTCTTCTGGGTGGCAAGCATTTGGAGAGTCCATTACTCCTTATCTGGTGGAGTCAAACAATTAAGAAAAAGGTCCTACCTTCTGCCTCAAAGGAGGAGGACTCTTAAGAATAAGAAACAAAGCTCCCAGTCCTTTTGTTCCCAAGGCCCTGCTTTCATCCCTTTCTGTCAGAACAGACCCTTTAGGTCACACTGGTCCTCTTATCATCAGCATGCCAAGTCTGGACCATCTAAGTCTGGTCGTGGAAGAAACATCAGGGAAAACCTTCCACATGATGCCACATTCTCTCACATCGGTGGTTGCTTACAGCAGTTTTGGCACTCTTAGACAATCATCACCTCAGGCAGCTGTGTGCTTGAGTCTGCTAGACTGGACTACGCCCTTGAGTTCTGCACTGTTCATTTCTGTCAGCCCTGGTCTTCAGAATTGCAGAGAAGCACCAAAGCATTTCTTCAGCCATCCAGCACCTTCGCAAGATAGGTACTGTTGAACCCGTTCCAACTACAGAAAGATCCTTGGATGTATTCTCAGTGTTCTTCATAGTGTTCAAAAAGAATAGACAGGTGCTTGGAATTCTAGACTTCTGTGAATTGATTTCTGCATGTTTGAAAGTTTCACATGGAAACTCTCAGGTCTACGGCAGAGGCACTTCACCCAGGGGACTATCTGGCCTCCATTGGCCTCTTAGAGACATACCTTCACATCCCCATTCATCCCAGCCACAGGTGGTTTCTCTGCTTTGCCTACAGCAAGCAACAATACCAATATTGACCCCTGTCCTTTGGACTCTCCTTGGCTCCCAGGGTCTTCCCAAAGTTCTTGGCAGCCCTGGTGGGTCACCTCCACATGAAGTGGGTGCATACTTACCCTTATCTTGACGATCTTCTGATTCAATCTTCGTTGAGGCAGAGAGCTGTGGAGCATGTGTTAGTCCACAGGTATGGGAGCTGAGCTGATGTTTGAACTCCAAACAAGTGGTTGTGCCTGTATTAGATGGCTTGCAGATTTGTTGTCTTTTTAACAATGGAAAATCCAGAAAATCTCAAATGCACAACTCCAAATAACTTCAGGTGGTGAACTATTTATGTATATGCAAATACTTACTAGCATAAAATTATCAGCATTGTCATACAGATTTCTCCTGCTTGCTTTAGATATTCTCCCTCTCTATGCTGTAGATGTACATGCCAAGTTCTATTGGGATATCAACGCTGAAGCTCCCTGTACAGCAAACTGTTTTACTTCTTCCTTGATCCCTTGAGAATGGGTGTAGAAGTTATTGGTGTTGCATGAAACACAGAACTGAATATACACAATAAATTCCATTAAGATATCAATATTCAAGCCAGACATCCCACTCCAACCTGACACCCACCCCATTATTGTTTTAGAAAGCTCCAGGGCATGATTTGGCACCATGCTCTCCTTGCCTAGATCTCTCCTTCATGTCTCTCTCATATGTGCTTGGCTAGTCTCCAGCTCCTCATTGCTTTATTTACTCCAGCTGCTCATGTTATATAATCAGACAGGACCTCTCTTTAGCTAACTTGCTAACTGCCCATCTTTCTCCACCATGACCTGGTCAAATAGTTCCTCCTATCCATCAAAGTCTCCTGCCACACCCCCGAGGATCCCATCTGCCATAAACTATGTATATGAAATGAGGAAGCAATTCTATGGTCCCTAGACAGTATCTGAGGGGTTTGGGGATAGTACAGATTCCCAGCTCTGAGTTCAGAAACAGTGCTTCGACCTCAGAGCTGGGAATCAGAGGTCCCCTCTACAAGAATTCGGTTTGACGCCTGGTTGTCCGATTATGCGCATCTTCTCACAATCGCTTTTACGGCAAATCACTATACACGGGAGTAAGTTAAGAGCATAACAGGTTGCCTTACCGGTTGTATGAAATGCGCTTTAGAGGTGTTTAATGCAGAGAATCGCTTGTTTACATGGTCATGAGGTGCTTTAACGGTCGCGGTAAATTAAAACTCGCTATTTAACGCACATTCGATAATGCGCATAATCGCATAGAAAAAGCGCCTCGACCCCCGATTTGTGCTCCGCTCTTGTAGAGGTCAAATTTTTAATGCGCCTTGAAAGAGCTTTAAATCATTCTTGTAGAGGCACCCCCAGTTATGAACCCCCCCTCACAGCTAGCACAGAAAGAACCATGTTGGCTGCTTTCTTGTGTCTGGGGGAGGCTGTTTCAGTGGGTGGGGAGTGGAGGATATTGTAGAGGCCAGGATATGAATTATCCTGTGGCCTCTCCAGTTTCCTTCTCTCTCCCTCCAAAGCGACCCAGCTAGACAGGCAACCCCCCCCCCCCCCCTATCTAGCAAAGAATTCAGAGCAGAAGGATGGGGAAAGATTGCCTCTGCATAGGATGATTATAAGCCTCCAAGTTCAGGGACTTATGATCATCAAGGGTGCAACCATAGGATTGTGACCTGAGAGAACATTCCAGTCAAATAGAATGGCCTAACTGCTCTTGTCAAAATCCTAAAGAACTCCAGCAAGAAAATGAGCAGCAAGAGAATTGGGGGAGTCAAACACAAATGACTATCAAACCACACAGCAGAGAACTGGATTATGTCTCTTTGGGCTGGAGGCCCTGTTAAGACAGGTGTAGAACTTTTGCTGCAGAAAAAATAATTAGGCTTTGCTGACCTCTTTGCTTTCTGAAGGACAAGAATAGCAGTGAACAAATTCCTGAACATTTCCTTCTGGAATTTAATGGGTAAACAAGAGAATAGGCTCCAATCCAGAACAAGATGACCCCAATGTGGATATTACTTTGTCACTGTGTGAGGACTGATGCAGAGATTCCACTGGTTAAATGCAGTTTGATTACTGAGAGGAATAATCTGTTGTGTACACCTGCCATCCTGTGCCAACCACCCTATATTTCAGTTTATACCCTTCCATGGGGAGTTCTCTGTTGGGCGACCCCAACATTAGAGGTGGAGGTGAGTATTTCTGGACCCCTCCTTTCACAAACTTAGTGAGAATGAAAGGGAAGATATTTATTGTTGCAGATTTTTGCTTTCATTTGTTTATTTTTATAATCAACATTAAAAAAATGCTCCCATAAGAGCCTCCATTTCAGTGCAATTACACAGGAGTAGGATGTGTGACTTTTAAGGAGTAGTAGGAGAAACAAAAGTTGTTATGGATCAGGTAGGTGGTGGGGCTTGTGGTTTTCCATGAAGGGCACTATATCCTTTCCCCCTTATAGTTTTGAGCCCTGCTTTAACTTTATTTAATAATAACAATAATAACAACACTATATTTATTTATTTATTACCCATCTCTTCCTCTGGATCGAGGCGGAGAATAACATTAAATGCAAACAATATAAAATACATAAAACTGATTAAAACATATAAAACGAATACATTATTAAAATAACAATAAAACTCTTAAAATTCAACTAGATAGGCCTGCTGGAAGAGATCAGTCTTTATGGCTTTCCTAAAGTCAGAGAGACTGTTGAGTTGATGACTCTCTCCCGGCAGGCCATTCCACATTCTGCGAGCGGCAGAAGAGACGGTCCTCTAGGTAACAGTTGTCAGCCTAGTCTTGGCTGACTGAAGTAAATTCTTCCCAGAGGACCTGAGTGTGTGGGGCGGATTGTATAGGGAAGGCAATCTTGCAGGTAACCTGGGCCTCCTCCACACGAGACGTTTAATGAGCCTTGAAGACTCATTATAAATTTTACCTCCACACCAGCGGAGCGCAAAACGGGCGTATAGGCGCGTTATCTCCCCAATAATGCGCATTTTCGAATGCGCGTTAAATAGCGACTTTTATTTTGCTCCGGCCGTTAAAGCGCATTTTCGCCGTGTGAACAAGCGATTATGCGCATTAACGTCTTCTAAAGCGCTTTTTGGACATCAATTAATGCGCTTCGCCGCCTCTCGCCGCCTCCCGTGCAGAGGGATTAGGCGTAAATGCACCTCCGCGATAATGCGCATAATCCCTGAACCGGGCGCAAAAGCGCATCCTTGTGGAGGGGGCCCTGGACCCAAACCATGTAGGGCTTTAAAGGTGATGACCAACATTTGTACTTTGCCCAGAAACTAATTGGCAGCCAGCAGAGTGATTTTAAAGTTGGTGTAATATGGTCACCCCTAGGTGTACTGGTGACCAACCTGGTTGCCATATTTTAAACTCGTTGAAGTTTCCGGACTAGGTACAAAGGTAGCCCAATGTACAGCGCATTGCAGAAGTCGAGCCTCGAAGTTACCAGCGCATGCACTACCGTCTTTAGGTCTTCCAACTCTAGGAAGAGGTGCAGCTGGCGTATCAGCTGAAACTGATAGTAAGCACTCCTGGCCGTTGCATCTATCTGGGCTGTCATTTGGAGCAACGGATCCAGAAGTGTCCTCAAGCTGCGAACACAGTCTTTCAGGAGGAGTGTAACCCCATCCAGAACTGCTTGACACACCTCCGCACCCAGATTAGGGCCTTTGACAGTAAGCACCTCCATCTTGTCTGGATTCAGCTTCAGATTGTTTTTCCTCATCCAGCCCATTACCGCCTCCAAGCATTAATTCAGAGGAGACACACTATCTTTAGCTGACACTGTTATCAAAGGCATAGAGAAATATATTTGGGTGTCATCAGCATACTGATAGCACCCCGCCCCATGCCTCCTGATGATCTCTCCCAGCAGTTTCATGTAGATGTTAAACAGTACTGGGGATAGGATGGCACCTTGTGGTATGCCATACAACAGCTCCTTCGTTGAGGAGTATATCCCCAAGCATCAGCATATGGAACCTGCCCGAGAGGTAGGACTGGAACCACTGAAGCACAGTGCCCCCGAGTCCCAATCCCCTCAGGCGTTCCAGAAGGATACCATGGTCAATGGTATCGAAAGCTGCTGAGAGATCCAGAAGTACCAGCAGGGACACACTCCCCCATCAATACTCAAGCGTAGATCATCCACTAAGGTGACCATAGCGGTCTCAACTCTGTATTATGCCCTGAAGCCGGTTTGAAACGGGTCTAGAAAATCTGTCTCATCCAAAACTGCTATCACAGCTGGTTTTTAACTTTAAAGCCCTAAAGGACCTGGAACTAGATTTTCTTAAGGAATATCTCCTTCCTTACACAGCTACCCACTCACTTGGATTGTCATCTGAAGCCCTGTTCTGTTTTGCCACCTGGGTTGTGGCAGGGGGCCATGCAATACAGGGGTTGTTGTCTTGACACCCCATCATTGGAATTTATTCCCACAGAGAGCTTCTTTTTTGGCTGCTTCACTGTTGTTAGGCATTTTGTGGAAATGCTATTGTTTAAGAGGGCATCTGGAATCACTTGAAACTGAAGCTATTTGTAATCTAATCTCCTTTGGTGCTGCATTTTTGTTGACTTGTTTTCACTGATGTGTAACAGCTTTCCAGGGTATCAGACAGCAAGAAATCTTCCACAAGCTTGCTACTTCAGACAGTTTGAACCAGAGATGTCAGGGTCTGAATGTGGGACCTCTGTGACCAAAGATTGTACTTTGACAGAACAGGAAATTTCTCCCAACCCCTTAGAAATACAACAATAAAGCAGAGCAACTGGGTTGGGTACACTGGTGACAATATATACAATAGTAATAATGATAGTAATAACAATAATAAAATTAAAAAATATTTAATTTCTCAGTTTAGTTAAAACAAATATATATACACACACATATACATACATACATACAATGGAAACAAATACATCATATATATCGGATCAATAAAACATATTGTAATATTTAAAAACTATATTTACCTACAATGCGTTTCGACCTATGGTCTTCTTCAGTGGTAAAATGAACAGTCACAATTATTCAAACGTATATCAACAATACATAAAACACAAATAACAATAGGGACTACTGCGTTGTATATTTTAAAATATAACGCTGTATTTGTATTTACAGGTTTTAACACTGCAGTAGTCCCTATTGTTATTTGTGTTGTTGATATATGTTTGAATAATTGTGACTGTTCATTTAATTACAGGTAATTAAGCAAATGGTGCAAGCAGCACATGCAGGGAAAACAAGATGGAGTGTGTGGTCCCGTCCCCCTGGCTGATTGTGTGAATCCTTTCTCATGGAAGTCCAACACACTGGCTCAATTCGGACGACACAATAAACAACTGGTGTGGGGGAAGCAGTCGTCAGTTGTTTTGACTATTGTGTTATCTGAATGCTGCCATAGTCAACTCAGCGCTGATCCTCATCCACACCACAGTTGATTATTTATTACCATGTTGTGTGGGGAGTACCCCCTAGATGAACAACTGTGAAGCTGATTTTACCCCACCATTGACTATGGTGTCATCCGAATTGAGCCACTGCCTTTTGCCTGCTCACTATTCTATGGCATTTAGTTGATTGGATATTATGTTATGAACTGCTGCTGTTGAAGGTGGGATGTGCACACACACACACACACACACACACACAGAGATGCCTGCAGTTTTGGACTCTTCTTGTGGGGAGGGGAGGGAAAAATTACCACTACATCGCTTGTTTCAATAGAAGACACAGTTTTGACATACTGGCTGAATTCGGACAACACATTAGTCAATGGTGGGTTAAGTAGCCAACTCACAGTTGGTTATTTTGTGGGTACTCCCCACACAACATATTCCTAAACAACTGTGGGTAGTTGGGGCTGCCGTTGAGTGGACTAATAGTCAACCCGGCATTTGACTGACACAGCCCCCGCCCCTCTCCCCACCCTCCCTCCTCCCTCAGTCCTCCCAGCACTATCCCAGCAGCCTCTGCAAGTTGCACCAGTTGTAGCAGAGTGGCAGCCGCTGCTTTGGTCGTTCTTGCCGCCTGCCTCTATGGGCTTGTGTTTTAACCCACTCACCACATGCTATTAACACACTTACCCCTCCACACAATACTTTAAACAACTGGCTTTGAGCTAAACAACTTGCAAGCCAGTTGTTTCTCTCAGTTGCTTATTTGGGCGAAATAGCATACCGTCAGTAGTTTGTGAGCAGTGTGTTACCCTCCACACAACACAATAAGCAACACAACTGACGATTGTTCCCCCCCCCCCCCAGCTGCTTAATGTGTTGTCCGAATGCAGCCACTGTGATCATTGTGGCCAAAATGGGGGTATAGTTCCCCATCCCTGGGCCAGCCCAAGACATTTTGGGCTGAGGTAAAGGACAAGATGGCACTTGCCATTCCACATACAGAAGTTGACTGGAGTGGACCTGCAATTGATTTCTACCTCAACAGTGGCAATGGGACAGCATCCTCCTCTGCGCCAGAAGGTAGCAGGCTAGCCTAGAGGGCACCGGGCAGGCCGAGTGGCACGCAAAGTTCTGTCCTCCAACACCTCACCATCATTCTCTACCCTCAGCATCTGCCACCTGAGGAAGTGGCTTCACTCTGTCTAATGGTAGGGCCAGCCCTGCCAACAGCTTATCTCACCAGTAATAAATTGGTATCTTGCAGTCACCCCCTGAAAGCCTCTCCAGGCAGTATGCCCCCAGAACGAATCGGAGGGCCAGTGCCTTCACACTTAGCTTGTGGCTTTCTGGAAGCTGGCTACTGTTATAAACGGGATACACGTCCAACCCAGTACCTCTCTTATGAAAGCCCATGATGAGTGAAGAGGTCCTGAAATGAGCCCCCTATTTTCGAATCTCACCTATCTCCGTACAACACACGCCCCCAGGAACACATTCAGTGTGCCAACAAGTGCTTTTCTGTAGGACTTCAGAGCGTGGAGTTTGGAGGTGGTCGGCAAAGGCTTCATCCGTTGCGCTGGCTGGAGGGGGCTGCCAGCCCTTTTCAAGCCCAAGGCTCCCTTGGCGCGGGTGGTGCTCTTCATTGCAAGCCTAAACGTCGCACCTGCTCCTGCCATCAGAAGCACCGTGGCGTTTGTCTCCTGTCTGAGCTTCTCGTTTACACCGATTATCATCTCCCATTCGCTCCACGCCTTTTCGAGAACGACCGGCGTGCAACCATTCAGGCGTTCCTACACGTCCCCCTCAGGGCTCCCTCCTAGGCGGACGCCGCCCTCATCGCAGATGCCCATCCTTCTAGTCAGCGGCAGGACGCCCTGCGGCACTTCCCTCAGCCGCCTCCTTCCAAGCCAAGGTGGGCAGAAACAGACGGGAAACGGGGCTGCCTGAGCCGAAGGCTGAGGACGGCTGAAATCCGACCCGGTCGGGCAGCACACCCAAATGACATCAGGAGGACCCCTGCCCACTCCATAAATACTCGAAAGGAGGCCCGTCTCCTACTTCAGGGTGAAACGGGCCGCTGAGGGGAATAGACAGCTGGAAGCAGAAGTGAGGCGGGCAGCAAATATCGAACCGGACGCTGCCAGCCGACAAAAGAGGCGCCTAAACTGCATTAGCCTAACCAGAACTACTATCCTGAACGCCAAGGAGGACTCCCTGGAGGCGAGAGGAGAAGGGCAGTTTGGAAAGGGGGTCCGCGCGAAGAGGAAACGGGCAAGTTACACGCACGCACACACACACACACACACACACACACACACGCTATTCCTGGCCTGGGAACACTGACAGGTGTGACGCTTTCCCCTCAGCTTCCCCCTAAACGGGCCTCGGCGCTGAGAGACTCGGGCGCAGTTGGACTCGCAAGACGCGCGCGCCCACCTCAACGCCGCCGCCGCTCCTCCTCGGGCACCTGCCGCTGCCTTCCCCTCTGAGGAGCGCCGTTCTCAGCCTCCCAAACATGGCCCTCGACGAGAAGGCAGGCAGCCCCTCCGAATCCGCCTGGCAGGGCAGGAAGAGCCGCGCCAAGAAAAGCCCGGCGGCGGCGGCGGCGGCAGCGGGCGAGGGGTGGCAGCTGGAGAAGAAGGCGGCCGAAGGGCCCCCACCCTCGCCGGCCCAGTCCAAAGGTGGCGGCCGCGGCGGCCGCTTGGCTCTGCTGGGGGGCCGAGGCTACCCGCAGAAAAACGCCGAGATCCTGAGCAGCCAGTACGGGCTGCACCTCTTCCTGGCGGGGCTGGCGCTGATGTTCGCCTGGGCGGTGCACGTCGAGGGCATCCCCAAGGGCGCCGTCCTCTCCTACCTCATTACTCTCATGCTGCTCCAGCTCCTCTGGATGGCCTGGTACATCTGCCGCCGTTACGCGCAGAAGAGGCTCATCCAGGACAAGGACAGCCACGCCGGAGCGCGGTGGCTCAAGTGTGAGTGCAGCCCCGGGTGCGCGTGGCTCACGGTGGGGGCGAGAGAGGGGCCCCCTCCACAAGACGTTTAATGAGCCTTGAAGGCTCATTATAAATTTTACCTCCACACCAGCGGAGCGCAAAACGGGCGTACAGGCGCGTTATCTCCCCGATAATGCGCATTTTCGAATGCGTGTTAAATAGCAACTTTTATTTTTCTCCGGCCGTTAAAGTGCATTTTCGCCATGTGAACAAGCGATTATGCGCATTAACGTCTTCTAAAGCGCTTTTTGGACATCAATTAATGCGCTTCGCCGCCTCTCGCCGCCTCCCGTGCAGAGGGATTAGGCGTAAATGCGCCTCCGCGAAAATGCGCATAATCCCCGAACCGGGCGCAAAAGCGCATCCTTGTGGAGGGGGCCAAGGATGCGCTTTTGCGCCCGGTTCCGGGATTATGCGCATTATCGCGGAGGCGCTTTTACTCCTAATCCCTCTGCACCGGAGGCGGCGAGAGGCGGCGAAGCGCATTAATTCATGTCCAAAAAGCGCTTTACAAGCAGTTAATGCACGTAATTGCTTGTTCACACCGCGAAAATGCGCTTTAACGGCCGGAGCAAAATAAAAGTCGCTATTTAACGCGCGTTCGAAAATGCGCATTATCGGGGAGATAACGCGCCTGTACGCCCGTTTTGCGCTCCGTGCTTGTGGAGGTAAATTTTTTAATGAGCCTTCAAGGCTCATTAAACGTCTCGTGTGGAGGAGGCCAGGGAGGGCGCCGGGCTGGGCCGGGGTGGCCTTTTTCAGGCCAACTTCGTGCTTGGTTTGGAGGTCACTTTTGCTGGCAGAGTCGCTTCGTTGCGTTGTATGTGTGCATAGTCTTGTAGCCTTGTAGTTCGCTCCTTAACCACATCTATTTGGAACCGGACGTTATGATTTCAGTGGCGCTTGCTCTCAAACAAATGTGCGTAGGTTTGTAGAATGGGACATATGAGGATTGCTTTAAACCAGCTACAACATGATTTTTGGAAAGAGTGAGACGGCATTACTCTCGAATGCCCACATTTTGTGCTCATTTGTTCCCAAGAAAGATCTTGCAAGGTGAATCAATGTCACCTGTGCACCCCAATCTGTGCGTATTTACTAAATTCCACTGAGTTCAATGGGAATTTGCCCTAGGTTTGCAATATTCTAATCAAATAATCCCAATTTTGTGCTTGTAATAAAGTATGCAAATATATCCAAAATACGCAAATACTTTTACAAGATTGTATTTCTTTTTTTGCAGAAATTAATTTTTTAGGAAGTGTCAGGATATGGATTGTTGGAAGGGCAGGTGTTCTACACAACTAGGCACATAAAGGTATGGGGAAGGATGAGAACGAGAACATGTTGTTTTACCTGACCACAGGATGGTCCCTCCAATCCAAAGTTGTCCACCCCTTATTCTGATCATTCTCTTCCTCTGTAATGACTAGAATGGTATGAATATTTGAGTAACGTGGTTCGGTCAGGCGGAAACTCATCAGCTACCCTCCACCTCCCCGGAGTATGCTAAAATAAATGATAAGAATGCCCATTGAAAACAATGGGAGTGAAAGACTCCTAGGAAATCATGGGAGCTGTGAATACCAGTTTACATGACTGGGCTTTATTGAATTCTATGCAAAGTACAAATAAGCCACCAATAAAACAAGGAGCAGAAACTCAGAATAAAATGGATCAGAATGAAATGGTTCATGAAATGCTGGCTGGGGAATGCTGGGAGTTGTAGGACTTTTTTCTATCTAAACATGCATAGGACTGTGCCTTTAAATAATTAAATAAACCCCATTAATCACATGATGCAGAATAGAAATGAAAACCCTTGAAAGACTAGAGTGACGGTCCCTGGGAGTGGAGTGACAAGCCTGGGAATAGAATGTATAGTCCAGCTTTAACAACAAACTTTAATCATACAACAGTATGTATGATTAATGATTGTGTGGCAATATCTAAAAATTTAAACAAATCCAAATCTCTCCCCCTCCCCCTCCCATTCCGTCCCTCTTTTTTAGGTATGTATTCTGGGTGTATTGTTTAAACTTCATCCAGGATTGAATATTTTTTCCAAAGTACTAGCGAAAACACCTTTAGTTTCATAACACCAAACATACAAGTAAATGTGAACTGCTTCCCACCAGTATGTGCACTTTTTGCAAATTAATACGTTCGAAATTTTATGGTGTGTGATGGTAGGCAAGCAGCTGTAACAAAGCACCAAAGCAGTCTTCTATAGAGAAGTTTCCTTTGCATGGATATTCTGCACATCTACTGATTTCTTTATTTGTGATTGACAAAATTTATTTTATTTTAAATGATTTTTAGGCTGCCTTTAAGGGCAGAACCCTTTCAAGGTGGCATACAAGATAAAAACAATACAAAATTATGCAAAATACAACAGACAAGCAATGAATAAATGTTCAATACAATATGATAAAAACAGATAATACCAATAAAACCTGCAGCCCACAGACTATGGAAATATCAGCGAAAACAAGTGGGTCTTCAGAGCCTTCTTGAAGACTTGCAAAGGGCCTGATAGATGCTTGATGGAAGCTGATTTCAGAGATTTGGAGCCACCACTAAGAAGGCCTTCTCCCTTATACTCAGCAATCCAACTGCCCTTGGGTGTCATCAGATGGGTGTTTTATTGCATGCTTGTTACTGGGGACTCATGGATTTTTGCGGGTCCTATTCACAACATCACCTGCGTCCTGCATGTCTCCCACTCCTTCTAGCCTTCTTTGTGTGACAAAAAAAGACCCCGGTAAATCCAATTTATCTTTGAGACAGAACTTGCTGCTATCTCCTGCTGTAGGCAGGAGAAGCAGAGTGATTGAAACGGCCCACTGAATGGGCCATGTGCACGTTGTTTACTTCCTCTTTTGAAAGAGGAAGTAATGAGGGACAAAAGCGTAGGATTTTTTTTCCCCATGGTTTCAAAATTTCTGGAAATGTTACATCTCTAGTTAGGCTGCTAGCCATTTTGCAGCAAATAGTAAGCATGTTTAACCAGTAGTTATGTAGCCAACATGGTTAGGAATTGTTCACACAACAAGCTAAGCCATAATGTTTAGCTCAAAGTGCTTAACCACCATGGCTTAGTGCGTCAACTAAACAGGATCATTATCTGCTGGAGTGATATTTGCCATGGAGTTCAATGAGGCTTAAATAGACTAAGGTCCCCTCTACAAGGATTCGCTTTTGCGCCTGGTTAGGCGATTATGCGCATAATTGCAGAAGCGCATTTACGCCTAATCCCTCTGCACGAGAGGTGGAGAGAGGCGGCGAAGCGCATTAACAGATGTCCAAAATGCGCTTTACAAGTAGTTAATGCGCATAAGCGCTTATTCACACAGTCAAAATGCGCTTTAACGGCCGGAGCAAAATAAAACTCGCTATTTAACGCGCATTCGATAATGCGCATAATTGGAGAAATAACGCGCCTCTACGCCCGATTTGCGCTCCGTTCTTGTAGAGGTATTTTTTTTAATGCGCCTTGAAAGAGCTTTAAATGCCTCTTGTAGAGGCACCCTAAGGAACTGCAATCTTCAGAATACCTGTGGTCTCTCTAAATGGATGGAATGGAAGAATTCAGCTATTGATGCATGCTAATGTAACATACCAAACTGCCCTAGAAATGGAATACTCCAATGAAGGAAAGTTTTTAGTCACCAATTAACTTTGGGGCTTAAAGAATAGCAATGGTGGTGGGGCCATTCTCATTGAAAATCTGCATGGTGTTTTGTTTTAGCTGCAGAAAGTTGTATCGTGCTGTTTGCTTGGCATCTGAACAACATTACACTTCCAATGTATTTGTAAAATGTGCGCACACTAGTGTGGATACTTTTGTATGTGGTATCACAAAACTAAGAGCTTTTACTAATACTTTAGGAACATATTAAAACAAACATCAAAATGAACATATAAAATAGAAACAGGAATATAAACTATCTAATTTCTTTTCTTTGTGCCCAATTCCATTTCCCTCTCAGGACACACTTCTTGCTTTTTCTTTGTAGCTTGCCATGATTTCAATGCAGCTGAGTCATGTCAGGTAGCATTCACTGCTCCCATAGTTTCCCATTGGCCTTCAGATAGTTCTTATTGTTTCCAGTGGGCATACTTGCCATGCACTATTGCATATCTTCCACTCCACCCACCCAGAATCCACTTTACTATGACTATCCTTAAAAAAAAAGAAATAAAAAAACCCATTGCAAAAACTTAGCAGAAGACAAAGCCTTTCTGAGAATGGTGATGAAAGTGTAATAGGATGAACCATAAAAAAGAGACAAAAATAATTATGTCTAGGAGGAAAATATGATTAGGATCTCCCAGGTACTTTGAAGGTCAGGATGTTGGGTGGTGAGAGGGTGGGAAGAAGTGTTAACTCTTCCCTTTCCCCTGTTATAAATCAGCCCCAAATCTTCTGTTAGCTCCATGGGGGGTGGAGGGTGGGGGAACCAGGTACAGATGCAGGAAGTTGAATGGACTAGACAAGTTTTACTTTCCATATTTCTTCCTTAAGTACAATAAATGGCAGGCTACAGGGCATACACAACATCGAGTATAGTAATCATATAGTCACATTTTCTCACCTTTTTAAGGCCAAGTATGATAATAACTTGGACACACACAGAGAGAAGCTATCAAATAATGAGTGAAAACCAAAAGGAGGTCTTTAGCATTATTTCAGTTTAAAAATCCATATCTTTGTTAATTTCTTTCTGTAGTCACTAACAATATATAGTTGAAGCCTAAAATTGTACAGTCATGTTTTTATAATCACATTGAATTTACTCAAATTCTGTTTATCTCAAATGTGCAGGCATTCACTATACTTAATGAGGGGGGTATCCATAGTAGAGAAGAAGAATAGTGGGGGACCCTCCAAGCCATCCTAACCTAGGGTGCTCCATGTATACTAGACCTTTCCGATGGCTGGCCAGGTTAGGGAATTGGGATGGCAGAGGGAAAGCTAGCCTTGAACAATCCCCAAGGCTGAGGTTGGTTGAACATGTCAGCCAGTCTTCCCTAGCCACCATGGCAGGGGAATGAAGAGGGAGAGGAAACAAAGAAACATTTCCTTCATATCTTTACTCTGCCTTCCTTTCATACAGGGGTTTGTTCATTAGTACTATTTTTTCCTATGCTCTCTGTTGATCCCTTCTTGCATAAAGATATGGGGCACTGAGCAAAGTCATTACAAGGAGAAATTGGGCTATGCAGGACCTGGGAAAGCTCCCAGTGAAAGCCAGTAAGTGAACAGAAGTTGCAAACTAACTTGTCCTATTGATTTCAGTGGGTTTATTCTAAGTATGATTAAGTTTGAATCCAACCCATCACCTTCTGAGTAACATTTTCTTTTTAATTTTTTTTATTTCAGGTGGAATTACTTTGTTTGCAGTGATTACTTTAATTATGGACTCTTTCAAAATTGGTCGCTTCATTGGATTTTCAAGCTGTTTATCAATCACAGAAGGTATTTTTCCCATTACACATGCTGTGCATACACTTTTGCAGGTAAAAGCATTTGGGTTTGGATTAATCCAATATATATGTAACTCTTTCTGCATTGTGTTTATGTTTATGTTTTTGTTTGTTTATTTATTTGTTTGTTTTTTTGGACAATGGTACTGCCATCTTAGAATCTAGTTATGTATTTCATTCACTATGTGGCAAGTAGTTATATGTAAGCCAGGTTCTGACTGTTGGGAATTCTGAAGGTTCCCAGAGAGAGACAGAGACAGAGACAGACAGAAAGCTGGAGGGGGCAATGTCTACACCAGGGATTTATCCTGGGGTCATCCCTAGGTCGTCCCTGTGTGTCCACATGATGCACAGGGGATCCTGGGGGCAACTGGGGATGACCTAGGCACTACCCCAGGATAGCCCTGGGAGAACAGAAACTGGGGATATCCCGATTTTTCCATCGTCCCAGGTCCTAAAATGGGCACGGAGCCGTGCGGGGTGGCTCTGTGCCCATGGGGGGGGGGGGAGGGGAAAGCAATTTTGCAATCCCCCGGATGACAAGGGGGGGAGTTGGGAGTGTTTTGTTTTTTTAAAGTACCTTTCCTGTGGATCGGAGCCACATGGCTCCTCTACATTAAAAAAATAAAATGGTGTCCGCGACGTCCCTCTTTCGGGATGTCGCGCGATGGTATAGATGCCTGGGGAGGATTGTGGAAGCAGGTAAATCTGTGATCCTCCCCGCTCCCTCACTCTACACCCTTAGATGTAGATGAGCCCAGGGTCAAAGAGAAACACCCAGGGAAAGAGAAGCTTCCTTTCTTCTTTTGGCCCTTGTCTCTCTCTGCTTCTTGGTTCTTTTAGTGGTCGTTGTTCCCTGTATGTTTGCCCACAATTGCCTCCTGATTCCTCTTTTTATTTCTAGGGTAATTTCAGAATTTTTAGTAAACAGAGTCAGGTTTACATATGGCTACTTTTGATGTGATAAATGTTAAGTGTTGTCAGGCTTTAAGGTTTTAAATACCCAGGGAGCTGCTACTTTAGTGATCAGGTGTTTGCTGATCAACACCTCTTGTACAAGCCAAATATCATTGTGCAATGTAGAGCAGGCACTTAGACACAACCTCCCCCTCATTACAACCCAAAGTATCATTTACACTTATGAATCCAATAACTGCTTGCACACACACTTTAATGTTAGAAATGTTCTTCATTGTGATCCCTGTGCATCACACATAGGGGCTCTGTGCCTGCAGAGAGCCTTGTTTCGGGAAGACTCTAAAGCTGAGGAAAGTTTTGGCAGGAACCCTCCCCCACTGTCCCCATTACACATGTCTGGATGGGTTCCCGCCTCTCCCTCAGTTCTCTTTCGACCGCCAGACTCGGTGCCTCATAGGAAAGCTGCTCTTCGCATCCTAGCAATTAGCTATAGTTGTGCTGAGGTTTTTTCTACTTATTTCTTCTCTTATCGTTTGTTCACCACTTTTTGTTTTTGTTAAATTTTTTTTTAAAAAATTAGATTTAGTCAAAGGCGCCATCATTGGAGAATACTGCATATTGACGGGGAGTGTTTGACCCCCTTCCGTAAGTGTGTCCATTGTGGCAGCAAGCCACCCCCATCAGACGGACGTTCTTTATGCCTTTTTTGTCTGGGTGAAGCCCATGTAGTGGAGGCTTGCCCACACTGCCAATTGTTTTCCAAACAAACCAGACGGAATCACTCTGACTGGTTGAAAGCAGTGCTGTGGAAAAGGGCCCTGGAAGCTGTTGACCGCCAAACTCGTGTGGAACAGCCATGGATCCCAGCATCAGCCATGGTCACTATGGCATCGCTTCCTTGATCGCCATTACTGACACTCGATTTAAGTAGGCCTGATACCCCTACGCTGGGCCAGTCTTTTGCATTATCACTGGCAAAAAAGATCACTAAAATGTGAAAAAGGCAAAACCCTCATCAGAGATACATCTTAAAAAGAAGACGACAGAGGCATCTACTGCACGGTCACTCACATTTAAGACTGTTGTTTTGCCCATACCTCTGCTGCCTACCCTATTGGATGACCCGATACCAATTGTGACCCCAGCCATAGAGCTGTTGTCAATGATGTCTGAAGGGGAGATTCGAGATTTGACTCCTCCTTGACACCAACTAGGGGAAATGCTGTCATCATGATGTCAATCTCGACCATCCTCCCCTAGACAGGACCCTGATATCATCCATGATGTTCGTAATCGAGAGCCTGTGCTGACCAGACTCAGCCCACTTGCTCAAAATTCCCCTCAACATCGGCATCCCTCTCCTGCTTTCTTGGCATCGAGAGGTCCGGATGCTCAGCATCCATCTCCACATCAGTTAGGTCGATAATGATCCCCTGAGCCCATCCATCTACCAGCAGGGGCTAGGGAGCATCAATATGAAAAGGAATACAGGGCATAGTCTAGATCTCCTGGATGAGATTGGAAGAATGGGCACACTATAGGGACTACGATCCCTATTACGATAGAATCAGATATTATTATTATTATTATTATTATTATTATTATTATTTATATAGCACCATCAATGTACATGGTGCTGTACATAGCAAAACAATAAAACAGCAACACCCTGCCACATAGGCTTACATTCTGATAAAATCACAATAAAACAATTAAAGGAAGAGAATGCACCAAACAGGCACAGGGAACAATAAAACTAGCAGTATAAAAGTAAAATCAAAATCAAGTTCTAAAAGCTTTAGAAAAAAGAAAAGTTTTCAATTGAGCTTTAAAGACTGTAATTGAATTCGTGGTCTACAAATGCTCAGGAAGAGAATTCCAGGCATCGGGGGCAATAAGAAAAAATGGACGAAGCTGAGCAAGAGAAGTAGACATCCTTGGGCAGGTAAGAAACATAACATTCAGTGAGCAAAGAGTACGAATGGGGCAATAATGTGAAATAAGAGAAGAAAGATAGGAAGGAGCTAGACTAACTGACAAGCTTTGAATGTCAACAGGAGAAGCTTATATTGGATTCTGAGGTGAATTGGAAGCCAATGAAGGGATTTCAGGAGTGGAGTGACATGATCAAAGTAATGAGCCAAGAAGATGATCTTAACAGCAGAATGATGAATGGAAACCAGCAAACTAAGGTGAGAAGAAGGAAGGCCAGTCAGGAGAAGGTTACAATAGTCCAGCTGAGAAATGACCAAAGTGTGAACAAGCAGAAGAGACAGATAAAAATGATCAGATCCTGGCAATATTATATAAGAAAAAATGACAGGACTTAGCTACTTCCTCAACATGTGGAGTAAAGGAAAGTGAGGAATCAAATATAAAACCAAGACTATGAGCTTCCTCAACTGGATTAAGTGTAACATTATTAACAGTAATAGAGAATGAAAGGTGGGGCAAAGCTTTGGGAGGAAAAACAAGCAATTCTGTCTTTGCCATATTAAGTTTCAAACGATGAAGCATCCAAGCTGAGATATCTGAAAGACATGCCAAGGTACGATCCTGAACATCAGGAGAAAGTTCCGGAGATGAAAGATATAATTGTGTATCATCAGCATACAGGTGATATTGGAGGCCATGGGATCGAATAAGATTACCCAAGGACGACATATATAAAGAAAACAACGGGCCAAGCACCGAGCCCTGTGGAACCTGGGTGCAGTGTCATCCCGTCCTGCACCTTCTCCTTACTCGCATCCTCCGACTATGCACAGGGAGGACTTGCTACCCCCACCTTCGGTGCCATCATGCCTGGCGTCATTCATAGCCACTCGGCACCAAACAGGAAGGAATGCTACCTCCTCAGCCAGCAGTGATGGAGACAGCTCATGAGCCTGCACCTCTATCGTGCCTTGTATCCTCCACACCTGTGGAGGACAATCATCCTGATTCCTCCTCATTTTCATCAGTACCTCCATCTATTCCTTCTCCAGGTGATGGGCTCCAAAGACCATGGGGCATTTGGGGGGCATTTTACGGAGATAATTTCAATGCCATTTTTATGGAAGCATCCACACTGGTCGCAATACCTTTTCTCCCAACTCTTCTACAAACCGTTAAGCAAACCTGGAATGCTCCCTCCTCAGTGGCTATACCTGCAAGAAGACAAGAATCAATGTACAGAGTACAGGATAAGTATACTAATTTCCTTTTCTCTCAGCCTCGACCCGATTCGATTATTGTGGAGTCAGCACAGAGCCAATCTCAAAAGGTGCATGCATCTCCTGTTGATAAAGAGGGTCGTCGACTTGACCTCTTAGGAAGACGCCTATACTCTGCAGCAGCCTTGGGACTCAGAGTAGCCAACTACCAGGCTTTAATGTCCAAATATCAGTTATTTCTCTAGGAAAAGATTGGATTGTTATGTGATTATCTCCCAGAGAAACAATAGGAATTAGCGAGAGTTTTCCAAGCAGAGGCTACTGGTCTATCTAAACAACAGATAAATACAACTAGACATCAAACAGACTGCGATGCCAAGCTGATGGTTGTGCAGTGGTACTTAGAAGGCATGCCTGGTTAAGATCTGCAGGCCTCACTCCTGTGGCATGGTCAAGGATTGAAGAACTCCCTTTTGATGGAGATGGTCTGTTCAACGCTAAAACAGATGGACAGATGGACTACAGAAGCCTAAAACGACAGCGAAAAAGATGGGTCTTGGCAAACAACAACAACTTCAACAGACTTATAGACGTAATTTGTACAAATGACAGCAATCTTATTACCAGCGACAATCTTATGATTGATCCTCTAGGTTTCAGATGGCTCAGGCACCAGCTAAAAAGGCTCAGCCTCAGAAATTCCGTCAGCCCCGTGGAAAATCAGATGGATCATTTGACTTTTTCCACTGCATGACACATCTCCTAGCCAGCCAACCTATTTTTGGTAATTGCCTTGCCCAATTTCATAGAATCATAGAATCATAAAATAGTAGAGTTGGAAGGGGCCTATAAGGCCATTGGGTCCAACCCCCTGCTCAATGCAGGACTCCACTTTAAAGCATGCCTGACAGATGGTTGTCAGCTACCTCTTGAATGCCTCTAATGTGGGAGAGCCCACGACCTCCCTAGGTCATTGGTTCCATTGTCATACTGCTCTAACAGTCAGGAAGTTTTTCCTGATGTGCAGCCAGAATCTGGCTTTCTGTAACTTGAGCCCATTATTTCATGTCCTGCATTCTGGGATGATCGAGAAGAGATCCTGGCCCTCCTCTGTGTTACAACCTTTCAAGTATTTGAAGAGTGCTATCACGTCTCCCCTCAATCTTCTCTTCTCCAGGCTTCTTCTCGCTCATTTATCTGCATCATTCTTGAAGTGTGGTGTCTAGAACTGGATGCAATATTCAAGATGGGGCCTAACCAGTGCTGAATAGAGGGGAACCAGTACCTTGCACGATTTGGAAGCTATACTTCTATTAATGCAGCTCAAAATAGCTGCAGTTTATTAAAATCAGCTTTCCTGAAATCCAGAGGACGCATATGGCTACATTCAGCTTTTGCTTCCTTTAAAATCAAGAACTCAAGTAGGACGTGGTCACTTTCCCCTAGAGTTCCTGTAACTGCCTCTTTATCCACTAAGTTATCCAAGTCAAGGATGGCCAATCTTTTAGTCCCTTCCTCTACTTTCTGTAGGAGAAAGTTATCAGCCACACATGTCAAGAATTTCTTGGAGGGGCATTTTTGACAGAATTTGTCCCCCAACAGATATCAGGGTAATTGAAGTCCCCCCATTACTACTACATCGGATTTCCTTGTCCGGAGGAGGCTGAAACGGGATGAGGCCAGAGTGGCTCCATAAGAAAAACAAGGCAATTTAGTGACGGATACTTAAGTCCCGACTGGAAAGGACTCTCTTTTTGGTCTCTTACAGAAAGCAATTGTTTATTTTGTCGTTTGCCTAATCCTCCCTTGAGGCGAATTATGTTAATTAGTTTGTTTTGTGTTTACGAGTTATTTGCCTGAAGTAAAAAGAGTTTGTGTTCAATTCTGAATTGGCTTCTTAATTGGTCGCTGCCAACTGCTCAGTAAAAGAAAACACAATACTGTAACTACTCTGTCGGTACTGAGCCCATCATTCGGGTCTCAAGGAACTGATGGAGAGGCGGGAACCCATCCAGACATGCACAGTGGGATGGTAGGGGAGGGTTCCCACCAAAACATTCCTAAGCTTTAGAATCTTCCCTAAATGAGGTTCCATGCAGGCACAGAGCCCATACGTGTGAATGAACAGATGACCACTCGAAGAACCACATTTACAGGTAAGCAACCCATTCTTATGTACGTCTCAAATGTTGCGTCAAATGAAATGTGTCATAAGTTTCCTCAATCACAGCTATGCAATTATGCGGCCTTAATTGTCTTTCTAAATTAGAGTCAGTTAAATTATAATTTGCCAGCACACAAGCTTGTTGGCAAAGAACTTGTCTTACTGACCCATCTAATCTTTCTTCCTTCGAAGGACATCAGCCTTTCCAAACAGCATCAAGGCAGTTGTGAAATATCGGTCTATTAAGGAAATTCCTATATAAAATCTATGGTGCAAAATAAGCTTTAATCTAGAAAATAAGACTAGGAAATACTAGATGTGGTCCTTCATGATGTTCTCCTATCCCAACTCCATTGAAATGACTGGGAGCTATACAAGATGGTAACTGTGCTGCTATTCATTTCAGTGGGGCTGGTACAGGAGGAATTTCCCATGGGTTGTGCTTTTGACAATACAGACTATAAAGTCATCTAGGAATGTTTGACTTCTTGGCACTTCCTGGGTTGATAGTGACTTCTACATTTCGATTCTATATTGCTCACATGCAGCATCCTTTAATTTTAGAATTTTACAAACAAATCTTTAAAAAATTCCAACTTGCTAGATTTCCCAGCAAACAGACTAAAATAATAGTCTCTTGCTTCAGACAGAGAGCTAGTTTGTTTCTGGTTTGTGGAGAATAACACAAATATCCTTTCCTTCTGTATGCAATCAACCTTGAAGCAGAGAGGTAACCTTAGCCACTCTTTATATACTGTAGAGTTGTACAGAGGAAGAGAGAAAGATACAACCATATATAATTGCCACATAATACACCTCTTGCAAATAGTTCAACATCATAGTGAAGTGCATGATCTAAGAACCTGAAGCAGAGAATAACACACCTATTATTGGCCTGGGTCTGAAACAGCAAAACTAAACAAAGGCTTTCAGTCTTCCCCCAAACTCCTTCTGTAACTCTAATGCTTCCCATGCCCCTTTAGTCTCAACCTTTTGTTGCTCTTTTTCCTCAGCTTTAAAAAGATCAAACCAAAAAAATTACAGAGTATACATCCGGTTATACAGTAAATGTAATAGAACACTCAGGGAGTTCATATGCAATGCATAAAACCCTTGTGCTTCACCTTGCAATTTGGCCACTGACTACTTGCAGTAGCTACAAGTAGCTGAATTTAAGTAAGCTACCTTTCAACCCAATATTGTGAGCCATTGCACCACCACTTAGAAAAAGATGACATACTCTCCTGCCTAGTGGCTTTGTGGAAGTAAATGTAGGTTTAACTATACCTGCCAGAAATCCCTGTCCATGCAGCACGGAGGTATCACACAAGGTAACTTTTGTGATATTAGCAAGGAGGAGGAAAATCCTATTCCCCCACCCCAATCTCTAGAAAAGTAGCCATCATAATATGTCCAATGGCATATGCACAAAGGCATGTGTACCACTGCCATCAGCTGGGAGAAAGAAAGTAGTAGTATGCAGAAAGTTGAGCTTTCATCAAGATGGGGAAATCTGTGCAGAAGAAAACTGTCAGGGTTCAGCAGTGGTGGGAAATGAAAGTTGCTGGGACTCTACAGTCAGGAAATGAGGCTTAATAGGTTCTCCTCCCCCCACCAGGAAGCTGCTCAGCTTGCTTTCTCTCCCACTCTCTGATTGGGTTCACACAACACGGTAACCCAGTTGTTGAACCATGGCTTCAACCATGGGTTGCTGTTGAATCATGGATTGTTTGTCAAATCTTGGGTTAGCATGTTTTCTGAACCCAGGGTGGCTTGTTAACCATGCAGGGTGGCTTGTTAACCACCCTGAACAACCCAACAACAATTCATGGATTCTCAAGGTGGCTTGTTCGAGAAAATGAAGCCACACTCCATGGTTAACAAGCCACTCTGCAGAAAATGTTGGGTTTTCAGACAACATGTTAACCCATGGTTCAACAACAACCCATACCGTGTTGTGTGAACCCAGCCTCTCTCTCTCTCTCTCATCGACAATTGGCCAACTTTCTTATGGAAAATTGACTGTTCATCTGTAAGCAACAGAAGATATATTTTCATGCAAGATGCCCAGCCTGTCACAAGAAAATGTTGCCAGAGAGGCTCCCTTGCAACCTTTCATAGTTGGTATTTATATGCATTTGGGGGTTTTTGTGTGTATCTCCCCTCCCCCCTCTCTGTGTATTTATGTACAGAAAAAATACCTGTTATTATCACAGGTGTAGCAATTTCCCTTCTAGTGGAGGAAGAAATAAATGTGTGTGTCTTGTGCACATACAAACATATGACTGTGTGTGCATGCGTTTGTGCAGTGTATTTCTCACTGAAAATAATAAATTTCATAGTCACCACTTATAATAATCATCATTTGCAAGGCATATAACTCAACCCTCTAAGTAGAGCTTGCTTTGCAGATATGTACTAAGTCAGTGGCATATGTTTCCATTAGAGCCTAAATGGTCAAGGGCTGCATTCCCAAATGTAGTCCAGATATTTTGGACTACAGTTCCCATCAACCACAGCCAGCATGGCCAGAGCAATCCTATTCTAATGCTATGCTGGGGGGGGCAGGGGAGAGATACATTGCCACTCTACCAGAACTGCCACTGTTTTCAGTGCAGACTCAGCTTGAGAGGGGAAGGGAAAAACTCACACCAGAAAATACAAAAATGGCTGAGAAACAACAGATCTTCTGCATCACGGGAAACCCACCCAATGCCCACCAAAATTAGGGAATGTAACAGGGCCCACCTGCTGCCCACACATGGAGGCAGCTGAGAATCCAAGTCAATGGGGACATGTCCCCAGCACATGCAGACCTACATCACAACACACACAACATGCACCCCCATTCATCAGCCACAGGAATCCCTACTGACATGAGTTCAAATCCCCCTGTGCAGCTGACAATGACTGTTTTGGAGTACAACACACAAAGGGGGGAAAAGAGAGCCCGCACAATGCAGCATCCATGTCATTTTGTTGGCAGGTTGCTGTAGAGAACACTCACACACCTCTTGACACTAGGGAGGTTTGAGAAGTCCACAATGGATTCAAATGAGTTTGGATTTTGACGACTCCAGTCTGCAAAGTCTGCAGCGGACTAGCTTTTTCCGAGACATGTGGATCATCTGCAGACTTGCAAATCAGTGTTTCACTTTTGGAAGGATGCACAGTTGCCCACTTGCATTAATGCACACTAGTTAATGTGCATTAGTGCTGACTTGTATAAACTAATGTGCATTAGTGCACGTGTACATTAGCACATTTGCACAAGTGCACATTAGAGCTAATGCAGATTAGCACAAGTAGAATGAAATTCTGGTAAAAAACAAACAAACCCCGGATTCTGTCAATGAGTGGATGATTGAAAGATGCCTGACAACCTTGTGACACTTGGATGGAACAGATTTAACAAACTCCGTACATCCCTAGACTTGACAGGAGTGGCTAGGATATGCATAGCCATAAGGGCAGCCGCAGTCACACACTGGCAGCAGCAGCAGCAGCCTCCAGTGACTCACTGCATGGGACAGGGAAGCAGGAGAGCTTGAGGCCTACCAGAAAGGAAGGAGGGAAACAGATGAAGCTGCCATGACTCAAACCCACACTGCAGGTTCCATAGAACAGTTTCTTGACCACTCAGCCATAGCAGCAGACAGAAATCAACCACACTAGGGGGACCTCTCTCTTTTCCCTTACCCTCAGCCCAGAGACCTAATCATAGGTCCCCTCTACAAGAATTCGGTTTGGCACCTGGTTGTCCGATTATGCGCATCTTCTCACAGTCACGTTTATGCCTAAATGCAGTGAAGCGCGTAACCGGCAGTATGAAACGCGTTTTAAAGTGGCTGAAATGCGGAGAATCGCTTGTAAAAATCGTAAAAATGTGCTTTTGCGGCCATGGAGAATTAAAACTCGCTATTTAACGTGCATTCGATAATGCGCATAATTGAACAGATAAAGCACCTCAACCCCCAATTTGCGCTCCGCTCTTGTAGAGGTACTTTTTTTTACTGTGACTTGAAAGAGCTTTAATTCGCTCTTGTAGAGGCACCCATAGACACCTAGAACACAAGAGGTCCCTGGTTCCACTCCACACTTGGAAAGGGGAGAGGGGCCCCCTCACACTCAAGCACACCTGATCCAATCAGGAAAAACATCACATGGACCAATAGTCTGCCTCCTGCATGGGGCAACTTGCACTTTTGGCCCCTTTCCCCGGCAACCCATTCAATCAATCAACCCACCCCTGCTGAGCAGCAACCAAACAAGCTCAAATGGTCACCCCCCACTCCCAACCTCTCTCCTCCGCTCCACCTTTGATCGTCTCTCATTCATCCTGGCAGCAGCAGCCCACAACCCACTGGCTCACCCTGAGAGGTCCCAGCTCTCTCACAGAAGAGGGAAGATGGGCTGTACTGCTTCTGAGCTCAGCAAGCTCCCCTCCCCCTGATTTGTCTGGACTGCATTTTTATGTGAACTAGCATAATTTGCACTTCCTGAACTAATATGCAGATTGGAACACAGTTATCCTTCAGATTGCACACTCCTCTGAATTTTGCAATGGAGTTTTTTAGCTCACAAAAACATATGGAAAAATATTAGGAAAAATTGTGTACAAAAATCCATCTCTCAGAAAAATACATATGTTACAGGAATTTATGTACAAAATGAGTACGTTAAGGAAAACTGCATATGAATAAAATGCATTTTTGTGCATTTAAAAATAAAATCACATATTGATTTGGAAATCAGACAGAGCAGACTTAAGACCAAATACAAGTAAAACTGAGACAGACTGGTAATAGACTGATTCATCCATCCATCCCTACTTCGAAGTTCTATCTGGGAAGTCAGCTAAAGCCAGATTTTACTAGGGTGTAGGAAAGGGATCCCTACCAACCACTTCCTTGCAACAAAAAAAAAACACATGTTGCTTTTTCAGTGGTTTTATTCAACAGTGTCTGGGATGGAGGAGATCCTAAAAGGAAAATTCACATGTGTTGTGGGGCAGCTAACCAGTCACTCCAGTAGAGCTTTTGTCACTCAACAGATAGCAGAGTAGGAGATGCAATGCCCCTTATTCCACCAGCTCTATAGTAGTAATACCTTCATCTGTAGGAGCGTGCCTGGAATAAGAAAGTTAACAACCCCATGAAAGAGCAGGCAGGAGTATCTTAGTCACACATGCTGATCATGCAGTGGGCTTCCCTGTGGTCTTTACAGAATGGGGTGTGGGAGAGCAGTCTGTGGAGAGCAAGGGGAGACACACACAGAATAATGAGCAATAGGTTACAGTTGGAACACAATCTGTACACCTGGATATACAGTAGGTGTTTGTGAGGCAGGTACTGGCTCAATTCGGACGACACAATAAGCAACTGGGGATGGGGAAACAATCGTCAGTTGTATTGACTATCGTGTCGTCTGAATGCTGCCATAGTCAACTCAGTGCTGATCCTCATCCACACCACAGTTGATTATTTATTACCATGTTGTGTGGGGGTTAGTGTGAGGGTTAGGGTTAGTCAACCCACCATTGACTATCGTGTTGTCCGAATTGAGCCACTGAGTTCTCATCCTATGTTCTGTTGTGGCAATATGGGTAGAGTAGTTGTTGACATGCTGATGGTTACTTTAATTCCTTGATCCCATTGACGTCAATGTGAAGGAAACATTTGCACCAGGTTGCACCATCAACAGGGTTGTGAGCATGAATTGAAGGGATATTGGATATAGTGTAGGGTGACCAGTTAAAATCCAGGTCAGGGCTCATGTAACTTTAACAGTTGGAGAGCAAAGGGAATTTCAGCCAGTGTCATTTGTATGCAATTAGTCCCTGGTGAAATTCCCTCTTCATCACAACAGTAAAGTTGCAGGGGCCCTGCCTTCTTTTGTATATGGTCACTCTAGTATAGTGCCTGCACCTTTAACTATTGTGATGAAGAGGGAATTTCACCAGGAACTAATTGTATACAAATGACACTGGCTGAAATTCCCTTTTCTCTACAACTGTTAAAGTTACATGAGCCCTGACCTGGATTTTATCTGGTCAGGGCTCATGTAAATAAAAAATCCAGGTCAGGGCTCATGTAACTTTAACAGTTTCATAGAAAAGGGAATTTCAGCAGGTGTCATTTGTATATATGCAGAACCTGGTGAAATTCCCTCTCCATCACAAAGTTAAAGTGCAGAAGCCCTGCCCTCTTTTGTACATGGTCAAGAGACAGGGCTCCTGCAGCTTTAACTGTTGTGATAAAGAGGGAATTTCACCAGGTTATGTATGCATACAAACAACACCTGCTGAAATTCCCTGTCCTTTGCAACTGTTAAAGTTACAGGAGCCCTGTCCTCCTTTTCATATGGTCACCCTACATATAGTGTGTGTTCCTTCCTTCTGCCACCCATGTTCCATCTACAATTCTGCCCCATTTTAGCCATTCTGCTGGCATATCTGTGCTGGCAGTGGCATATCTGGCATTCCACTGACATAGCCGGGAACCCGTGTTCTAAATTAGAGAGTTTTGGCTAATGGGTGGTATAGAAATGAAATAAACATATAAATAAATAAACAAACTATCTGAGTTCTTTTATATACATAACAAATATGGTACCACATTTCCAAATGACCCATTATATGTTATTCATGTTTGTTTTTAGGTGTACTTCTTATGGTGCCATGCAAAGGATATTATCCAGTCCTTCAAAACACTGGAGAGGTAAAAGGAATAGAATTTTTCTTTATTCATAATCAATGTTTCTTTTGTTTTTAACCTGGGAAATACTGGCAAACCTAAGAAACGGCTGCTACCGAACATACATAAATGGTTTAGATGTTAAGATCTTATGCATACTTGTTTATTGGAGTCAATCAATAGGGGATTTAAAAAAACAACAGTTGAAATTAATCATTTAGCAAGAATGACCAGATCTCTCTGTTTATTTTGGTCACAAGGTACTTTTTCTTATTCACAAGGTAGTTTTCTCCATTTCCTGGTTACAAGGTAGTTTTTTCCAGCTGTCCTTTCTGAAATTGTGGTTTCTTTGAGATTCTGAGGAAGAGAGTTGAATGATGATAACTTCTCTGCAACCGACACAGGATAGCTTCTTAGACAGGAGTGCTACAGATGAGGGATTTTGTTGAGCTGTCTGTCTAGTTTAGTTCCTTATTTACCACATATTAAATAATCTAAACACAGTGGACACCTATGATTGTTTTGTGGGTCACAATTTTAGGTTTTGTGCTAACAAGAATTAGTAGAGGAACATCTTTCTTGATCCATGCTTTATTTTTTATCACAAATATGCTTATAACATCATATAAGAATATATTGTGTACATAAAAACATGTCTGTTATTAATCAGAACATTGCTAAAGATTCTTAGATAGTAATTTAACAAGACATAGCATTTCTTATTCTTAGACTTCTAGTCTTAATACCTAAAAAATGAGAAATCTCATTCTAAGTACCAAGTTTCCTATTCACTACTGAATAGGCTATTCAGCAGATTGACAGGCATGATAGTGAGCTTCTGTGAAGAAGCTCCCGCATTCTAAAATCAGCTCATATTTATACTGTTTTGTGTAGAAATTACTTCATAAGTAATATTATCAACTATCCCATAAATTAGGGCTCACAGTCCTAATTATCTCACTGTTATTAAACATTCCAAAAACTGGAACATACATAAATATGTACACTTTTCAGGCTAGATAAGATCAATTTTGAATTATACCTTTCAGAAGATAACTCTTTACTCAAAAAAATGCCAATTAAATGTAAGTCTATACATTTTTCTAGACATCTGTATATCAAGCTTTTTGATGTGTATACCTTACACAATATTTTTGCTCCTTAAATGATAAGTGAAAACATTAAGTACACTTTTAACCTGGAATTATACAGTCTCACACCTGTTCATTACTCACATAAACTTTTGGCCCAACTGATAGGGCTTTAAATCAGCATTTTCTCTTTGGATACCATCCAAGTCAACTTGACCATTATTTTTATGCCAGTTACCCAGAAGTTATTGTAAACCTGCTTTGAACTTGTATGATCTTTTAATACAGTTTACTTTATTATTTATTTTCTTCTCTGGATTTCCAATTACCTCCTATGCAACATGGATATTGGCTTGAGGCTTGCAGTTTCAAGACAAAACAGCTTTTGCTGTTTTTTGTGTTGGGTGGGGTGGGGGAATAGTCACTTTCTTCAGTAATCATTTCAGCCACATTGAGGCCTTTTTGTGGCAGATCCATGACAGCAGCACTTAACCTCAGGTTGAAAGCCAGCACCAGAGCCCTGAGAAGGCAACTCTGGCATCATAGTGGTACTTGTGTCTGTCAATTTTCTTTTGAGCAGCAGTTGTTGCAAACAGGTAAGCCTCCTACAGTCTTTCACATAACTTACTAGCATGATATACTAGCTAACCAATCTTTCCCTCTGATGAAATACAAAACATAATTCTAGAGATAAGACATAGATCTTGCCCAAATATCAGAGAATACACCATGGCTCCAGTTGACTTCAATTAGCAAGGTCCTGTTAAAATGCCCCAGCTGTGAGTCCCCTGGATGTGTGTGTGTGTGTTTGTGTGTGTGTGTGTGTGTGTGTGAGAGAGAGAGAGAGAGAGAGAGGAAGAAAGAAAGAAAGAAAGAAAGAAAGAAAGAAAGAAAGGGCACAGGTCTGAATATCTCAGCTACTGTAAGCAGTTTTTTAGGAAACTACTTCAGTCCTGTGATAGAAATTCACCTTTATCAATAAGAAAGCTTGCTTTGCAATAAGGCCTGCTTTGCCTTTTACACTGTCTTGCTAGGGCAAAAGGGGAATGAGGAAGTTGTCTGGTCGGCTACTTGGGCAAAGGGAGAATGTAGTATATAGAAGATTGTATGGTCAGCTATTACCCATAGCTGAAGATGTGGAGGATGGGACCCAAAGAAGATACAGAATGTATATGTCAGCTATTTCAGCTACTTCCCATGTAACAAAGAAGAACTATGTGATTGGATAGTTGACCTCTGCAATAAGGCATACTCTAATTATGTATGGAGATTATAGAAACCTATATAAGTAGCAAGCCTCAGGGCGGTGATCAGTTCTCTTGGCCAACGTGCTAAGAGACTCCATTGTAATGTTGTGTTTTCTGTGTTGTTGCAATAAAACGATTGGCAAGTGAGCACTACCTAAGTCATGTCCAGTCTCTTGACAATGTAAAGAATTCCATGACAGTTTCTTGGTGCATTGGTCAGGAATCTGCACATTTGGACAGGTGAGCCTAGTGAACTGGAGAAATTCAACAAGATACACCGGCGTGCACATCTCATGGGATATGGAGTCCTGGTTTTTTTAAGTTTTCATGTTTTCTGGCCCTCCCATATGCCCAATTTCCAACCTAGACAGGTAGCGTTCCTAGCAACACAGACCACAGGAAGCCAGATTGGGACTCAAAAGTTGTGGGTTCGAGTCCAACCTGAGTCACAGAGTCACTGGGCGAAGTGAAAGTGTTGTACAGCTGGCATGCCAAGGAGGTCAGGTGGATTAAGGTAAAGGAAGATTTCTCAGAGCAAGAAAATCCCATGGGGATGCCCACATGTGGGGATGCCCACTTATTATCATGTACAATCACAATGGGGCAAAGATGTGTAATATCTGGAAATCTGGAATTGGGGAACCAGGGCTGATAAGTCTTTCCAGTTTCCTCTAGAGGGAACCATCAGTTTAAATAAGATTATAAATTTGAGGGGTACTTTGTACCAGGAAGCAAGTAAAGTGAGTCAAAATCAATGAGATGCCTTCTTCAAGTAGTATGATAAAGCGTCTAAGAGACTTGCTGATAGTAAGGTTAAGTCTCTGCAAGACTTGAACAAAAAAACTGCAAGCATTGTTAAAAAAAAAGGAAAAAAACCAAAAAAAATTCAGCCTAGGCTCCTATGTACCCTCCTATGTACCCTTGTCTGGTAGATGAGCCTCACCTTTAGATTTCTCATGCCAGACACTCCCTGATGATTTAGGTGTGTGTGTGTGTGTGTGTGTGTGTGTGTGTGTGTGTGTAAAAGTTTCCCCTCCATATGAGGCAGGACGCCAGCCGGTTCAGCCAGTGCCCAATGCTCCACTGCCTCCACCTCCTCAAAGAGGAGCATTCCACCATCCTAGTTCTATTGGGGTGCCTATGCAGAGCCCAAGTCTTCCTACAGAAGTCCCAAGGGCCCAAGCACCTAAGGCCAAGAGTTCCTTCTCAACCTCTAGCATTACAGCTTCCCTTGAAGCAAGTGCCAAGAGCAGACGAGAACCTTCACCAATCAGCTCATGCGCCGTGTCATAGCCCCAGGACCGGATCTGTCAGTTCTGGATTGGCCTGATCTGGATCTGTATGATCTGGACCCAATCCGCTTTGATCCAAAACCGGATCCAGAGCCCGATCCGGATCTTACAGATCAAGATCCGGAGACCCTCCTTTTCTCCATATACTTGTAAGTCTATGGGGAAAAAGGACTCACTGTCCTCCTCACACTATCCCTGCTTACCTGCTTCCTCCTAGCTGCCACCATACTCTGCCATCTGCTGCTTCCTCTACTGAGAACCAGGCCTCGCAGCCTGATTCTCAGTAGAGCGATGGTGCACCGGGTAATGACGTCATCAGGTGCGACATTGTTCGACTGAGAACCAGGCCTCGCAGCCTGATTCTCAGTAGAGCGCCGGTGCGCCGGGTGATGACGTCACCTGGTGCGATGTCGCTCTACTAAGTATCAGGCTGTGAGGCCTAGTTTTCAGTAGAGGAAGTGGCAGATGGCAGTGGCAACGAGGATGCAGCAGGTAAGCAGGGAGAGTGGGTGGAAGGCGGTGAGTCCCTGGGTGCCCTGCAGCCAGCACCCAGGGACCTGGAAGGCCAATGGGCCCGGATCTCCGAATTGGTCCGATCTGGTCTGGAAAGATCCGGACCTCCCCTTATCTGGTCTGGATCACCCTGATCCGCTTTGGATCCGGATCCGTGCACAGCCCTACCAGAAATGGAGTTTCACAAATGTGTGGCCACATTGAGAAAGCCGTGTCTCTGTCACCCAAAAGTTTGATCTTCCCAACTGGTGGGACAGAGAGCAGTGCTTCTGAAGCTGACCTTAAGGCCAGGTGGTCCCTCTTAGGTCATTTAGGGTTTTAAAGGTTAACACTAGCACTTTAAATTGAGCCCAGGAACAGATTGGTAATCCATGAAATTGGTGTAAAATTAGTATAATATGTAGGGCTGTGCACCGCCTTGTGCCAAATCCCCAAAACCGAGGTGAGGTGGGCTGATTCGGCCCGCCTCACCTCAGTTCCGAGTTAGTTCCAGGTTGGCCTGAGGCTCCCTGAAGCTGTAGCAGACCAGTACCAAAGGTTTGGGACACCTCGGGCCACTTTGGAGTGGCACTGGGCCCCCCCTCCCCAGGAAAGCCAGCTCAAGGCTGGCTGTGAGTCCATTGGACTCACCTTCCTCTCCCTGCTCTCCCTGCTCACCTGCTGCTGCCGCATTGCTGCTGCCATCGCTGCAGAGGAAACGCATCCTTCTCCTGAGAACCAGGCTACGATTTTAAGATAATGTGGGGTCTTCATTTTAATACATCTATGGCTGCAAGCTTCGGCAGCTGTAAAGGGAAAATGGCCCTTTGTGGCTGCCATAGTTTGTGGCTATAGATGTACTAAAACAGAGACCCAACAATATCTTGAAATGTGGGCTGGCACCCAGGGGACCCGCAAAGCCGAGTTTCCTTAGGGCCCCCAAATCTCATTGTAGCAATACTATTTTTCCTGTTACATAATGTAATCTGGCTTTTGGATATGTTATGGCATAACCTAGCCTCAGGGTATTTCTTTTAAATAAAAAAAAATGGGCAGCATGTAATGCTGGACTGTTCTTTACTTGTGCAACAATAATAAATACTGGGTTGTGTCCAATGGTAGTTCTACTTAGAGTAGGTCCATTGAAATGAATGGGACTTCAACTCATTGTATATAACCAATGTGAAAGTAAAATAGTTCACACCCATGTTTTCTAAATTGGTATCAATAATTCATTGGCATTAACTATTTTCTAGGTTTGGAGTGATCCATTCAGTATTTACAAATTTGCTTTTGTGGACAAATGGTGTGTTAATAGAATCAAAGCACCAACTTAATGAACACAAGGAAAGGTTGATCACTCTTGGGTTTGGAAACATAACAATAGGTAAGATAAAGTCTTAGCTCACTTTGAGCATTTTGCTATCTTGTTTTCTAACTCTCCTGTAACAAGGAATTGTAAGAATGGTGCAAAAGATTGACTACTAGAACAATCATTTGGTTGCCCTGCCTGCCTCTTCTTTCAAAACTCTTTCCTCTAGTTTGAATTCTTCACTTTGCCTAATCCATCTGACATCACTCCAGGGCTAATCCATCAGACATTGCTCCAGGGTCAATCTGGGGGCAGTGCCTGGTGGAAGGCGATCAGCGATTGGTCGCCTTCCACCAGGAAGAGGGCAGGGACAGCTCTGGTACCTGGATGGCTGTCCAGAACCCCCACGCTCCTTCCTCAGCATCGAGATTACCCGACGCCACCCCAAGGGAGGGAAACCATGGAGTTTCAGATGGAGGCGGTGCCAAGCTGGCACCGTGAAGACAGCCCCCAAGCCTCCTCCTCTCCTCCTCTGAAGCACCATTGTTAGACAGGCAAAACTGCCCATCTAGCAGACATATAGGGCAAAAAACGCCTCCATGCGTTGGATACTTTGCAACCTCCAAGTTCAGAGGCTGCTGCCTGCCTTCATAGGATTGCACCCTTAGGCACTGTACTCCCATTACCTTATCTTCACAGGTTATTTTGGAGAAAGTAATACTTATAACGTGTTCACATAACTTGGTCTCTCTTTTTCTTCTTTTAGAATTAGATGACCATGCACCACACTGTAATTGTACCACAGCATCCATCTGCTCCATATTTTCTCAAGGAATCTATTATCTGTATCCCTTCAACATTGAGTATCACATTTTAACATCCACAATGCTCTATGTGCTGTGGAAGAACATTGGACGCAAAGTTGAACACCTTCACCAGCAAAAGACTCCATTCAAGTTTAAAGGCAAAACAATGGGCACCATTTTAGGACTCATTGTGTTTGCTACAACCATAGCAATTGTAGTTGTTTATTTGATTCAGATTGGGCGTTCAAAAATAAGGAGTGAATTAGCACTTATTATGTTTTATTTGTATTCTATCACAGTACTGACACTCATGTGTGCAGCTGGGATTGTTGCTCTTCTGATTTACAGACTTGAACAAAAATCAATGGATGTATCCAAAAATCCAGCTAGGAAACTTGATGCAGATTTATTGGTTGGAACTGCCTCAGGTTCCTGGCTCCTTTCTTGGGGCTCCATTCTTGCAATTATCTGTGCTAAGTCCCACCCTGCATACACATGGTACAATCTTCCCTTTTCAATACTTGTTATAATTGAGAAATATATTCAAAATCTCTTCATAATTGAATCCATACACCGTCAGCATGAAAAAGTGAATGGTGTCATTAAGACACTCCGAATACTAACTGTGTCCAATGGAAGCACCCTGTCACTTGCACCTGCCTATAAAGAAATATATAATGGAACAGATGACATTGCCAATGGAGAATTACCACACATGTTCAATGGAAATAGTTGTCTGCCTGAGAGCAGCGGAAGTGCTGCCCTGGATGAAAGCAAAGGACAAGCCACTACCCCAGTCCCTCCCTCCACTTCTGACTTCTCACGTAACAGAAATCTGGCGGTCAACAACAAAAGAAGCATTCTGAAGAACATTGCTGCATTCCTGTTCTTGTGTAATCTTTCAGTAAGTTATTATTATTCAAATATAATGCCAATTATAAACCAGTAGCCAGGATTGCCAACCGAGAAACAAACAAAACCTGCTTGTTATTTGTGTTTTTAACAGCAGTTTGATCTTCAAAACTTAGTAGGTGAAACTCTTCCATACTTTACATGCTTTATTGCTCATAGTCAAAGGCCAGGTGAAATTTTTCACAGCATAAACCATCACCGGCCAACACCAAGTTGCTGAAAGAACCACAGCTACAGAGGCCAATTGGAAAGTTGGCAACCTTGCCTCCCATTGTGTCTCTTTCCCTTCGAAACATTAAGCAAACAAGGTTGAGCTTATTAGTTAAAGGTTATTCTATGTGGAAACGGATGGGTTTGTTGAAAGTCCCTACTTGACACTTGCTTGCTCACAGAGAAATCATAATTGAAACAGATGTTATATGTGCTCAAGTATAAGTATACTAGGCTTACATTTTTCACCTAAACACAACTCAGTCACACTTCAATTTCTTAGTTTTTAAGGTGCCACAAGACTTAGTTTGTTAAGTTACGCTGAAATCAAGGGAAGTCTTTTTCTTGATTGCACATATTGCATAAAATGTAATGACTTTAATATGTGTAAGAGACGTTTTCTTTAGATACGTGATTTAAAAAGAGAGATTAAAATACATGGAGTCTTGAAGCTATTTATGGCCTTTGAGCCACTGTGTTGAGCATCCAGTGTGAGGGGCCAATGCTTGCTCACAAAACTACCTAAGTGTGGCAGTTACTATATCAACGGAGGAGCCAGGGCCAAAAACCTAAAGGGAAAAGTAGATGACATAACTTTGGATGATGGCACAAAGATGGCATAGGATTATTTCTGAAAAGGCGTTATAGGTAATCCAAGCCCTTGAAGCAGTAAGCGTTTACTGATTCTGTCTTAATTATAGCAGGCCACCTACTGAAGAAACTATTTAAGGACTGGACTGATCATTCTTGGGAAGTGGCCTGGGACTAATGGTGAGATGCTTCAGCCAGTTTTGCTTCTCGGACATGGGTGAGCAACACGCCACTAATGGGCTGCATGTAACACCCTGTTCTTTGGCGCAGCTCCTGCTGCCCCTTGTGATGACCACAAATAAATAAATAAATAAATAAAGAAAGAAAGAAAGAAAGAAAGAAAGAAAGAAAGAACGGGTTGTTGCCATTTTTTTTGCCACTGCTGCACAGCCAAATTTCAGCACTAAAGCATGGCATGCGGAAAGGCCAGGGGGGTGGAAAGGTCCCCGCAGACCAGACCATTCCTTCACAAAAAGAAGGGGTAGGAAAGTGTTTTTTTCCAGACCAGGAAAACAGCTGGAATTGTGCAAGTTTCAAAAAAATTCCCTCCCACCCCAAATAAATCAAATGTATATTAGTGGGAATTGTTGAGAAAGAAGGTGTGAGTATGCACAACCAATGTTTTAATGTTGATTGCAGTGAGAGAGAGTTAAATGCAAGGAGAAGACATTGAATCAGTGCCCATATTTTGGGCAATTTGCCGACCCTTTAATAAAGTGGATTATTAGTTGGGAACAATCTATGATGAGATGTGCTGTTAGCTAGGCTGACCAGATAAAATCCAGGTCAGGGCTCATGTAATTTTAACAGTTGTAGAGAAAAGGGGATTTCAGCCAGTGTCATTTGTATGCAATTAGTTCCTGGTGAATTTTCCTCTTCATCACAACAGTTAAAGTTGCAGGGGCCCTGCCTTCTTTTGTATATGGTCCCTCTAGTATAGTGCCTGCACCTTTAACTATTGTGATGAAGAGGGAATTTCACCAGGAACTAATTGCATACAAATGACACTGGCTGAAATTCCCTTTGCTCTACAATTGTTAAAGTTACTTGAGTCCTGACCTGGATTTTATCTGGTCACCCTACACTGTTAGCATATTACATTCCACATCTTTGAGGCTAGAAGATCTGCTTTCTAATCCCAGATTGTGATCATTCAGTGGTGAGGGAAGGTGACTCTGCACATACTCAGAGGAACCCTTCACTTAAAAGCTTTTTATCATGTCACAGGGCTGACTGCTGCCATTTGAAACAGGCTTAGGGGCTAAGACTGTGTGAACTAGGGATGTGCACTGGATCGGACCCGATCCACGATCCGAGTCCGGTCCAGTGGGAAATCGGATAAATTATCCGATTTCCGATCCCGCAGCTGGATCGGCCGATCCAATCCGAACCGGTCCGAAAAAGCTCCGAACCGGTTCGGCGGATCGGCGGATCGGCGGGCGCCCACTGGCGCCCACCGCCGCTTCCATTGGCGGGCGCCAGCGGGCGCCCGCCGATGAAAGTGGACAGCGGGGGGGGGGAGGAGGGGGGCACTTACCTTCTCGGCCCGGTGGCTCCCGTCCGGCGCCGGCGCCTACTACTACTAGCAGGCTCCGCGGCCTGCTCTAGGGTGGCGCGCCGGGTGATGTCATCACCCGGCGCGCTACTCTAGAGCAGGCCGCGGAGCCTGCTGGTAGTAGTAGGCGCCGGCGCCGGACGGGAGCCACCGGGCTGGGAAGGTAAGGAGGGGGTGCGTGGAGGGGAGGAGGGGGCGCGCGGAGGGGGGAGGGGGGAGGGGGGCCCTTACCTTTCCGGCCCGGCGGCTCCCGTCCGGCGCCGGCGCCTACTATTCCCAGCAGGCTCCGCGGCCTGCTCTAGGGTGGCGCGCCGGGTGATGTCATCACCCGGCGCGCTACTCTAGAGCAGGCCGCGGAGCCTGCTGGTAGTAGTAGGCGCCGGCGCCGGACGGGAGCCGCCGGGCCGGAAAGGTAAGGAGGGGGTGCGTGGAGGGGAGGAGGGGGCGCGCGGAGGGGGGAGGGGGGAGGGGGGCCCTTACCTTTCCGGCCCGGCGGCTCCCGTCCGGCGCCGGCGCCTACTATTCCCAGCAGGCTCCGCGGCCTGCTCTAGGATGGCGCGCCGGGTGATGTCATCACCCGGCGCGCTACTCTAGAGCAGGCCGCGGAGCCTGCTGGAAGTAGTAGGCGCCGGCGCCGGACGGGAGCCGCCGGGCCGGAAAGGTAAGGAGGGGGTGCGTGGAGGGGAGGAGGGGGCGCGCGGAGGGGGGAGGGGGGCCCTTACCTTTCCGGCCCGGCGGCTCCCGTCCGGCGCCGGCGCCTACTATTCCCAGCAGGCTCCGCGGCCTGCTCTAGGATGGCGCGCCGGGTGATGTCATCACCCGGCGCACTACTCTAGAGCAGGCCGCGGAGCCTGCTGGAAGTAGTAGGCGCCGGCGCCGGACGGGAGCCGCCGGGCCGGAAAGGTAAGGAGGGGGTGCGTGGAGGGGAGGAGGGGGCGCGCGGAGGGGGGAGGGGGGCCCTTACCTTTCCGGCCCGGCGGCTCCCGTCCGGCGCCGGCGCCTACTATTCCCAGCAGGCTCCGCGGCCTGCTCTAGGATGGCGCGCCGGGTGATGTCATCACCCGGCGCACTACTCTAGAGCAGGCCGCGGAGCCTGCTGGAAGTAGTAGGCGCCGGCGCCGGACTGGAGCCACCGGGCCGGAAAGGTAAGGAGGGGGTGCGTGGAGGGGAGGAGGGGGCGCGCGGAGGGGGGAGGGGGGAGGGGGGCCCTTACCTGCCCGGCCCGGCGGCTCCCGTCCGGCGCCGGCGCCTACTACTACCAGCAGGCTCCGCGGCCTGCTCCAGGGTGGCGCGCCGGGTGATGTCATCACCCGGCGCGCTACTCGAGAGTAGGCCGCGGAGCCCGCTGGTAGTAGCCGCCGGCGCCGGACGTGCCGAGAAGGTAAGTGGCGGGGAAGGGGGCTTACCCCCCCCCCCCGGAGCCGTCCGCTTCTATCCGCTGGCGCCCGCGGGCGCCAGCGGATGGAAGCAGGCGGCCCCAGGGGGGGTAGGGAGCGCGGGGGAGGGGGTTTACCTGCCGGGGCCGTCCACAGCGGACGGCCCCGGGGGGGGGGAGGGAGTTAGGCCCCCCCTTACCCACCCGCCGCCATTTTTTCCTCATAGACTTGCATTGCAATGCAAGTCTATGGGGAAAAAAATGGCGGCCGATCCAAAAATTTCCGATTTTTGGATCGGGATCGGACTCGATCCGGTCCGGGGGGCCTCCGATTTTGTCCGAACCGGTCCGGGACAAAATTGGAGGTCCCGATCCGGGTCCCGATCCGATCCGGGGGGTCCGTGCACACCCCTAGTGTGAACATTTGATTTAAAATAGAGCTACAGGAAAGGTTGGCTGTATTTCTACATCCTTGTAGGAATCAATAGTTTTAGCAGCGACCTTCAAACTGCTTTCTTCAGATTTGTTCCCAAACTTTAATAGAAATGTTTAATGGTTATTTAAAGCCAGAGAAAGTTAAAAACATCTTTGTCTAAATCAGGGACAGATAGAGTTGAAGTACAAATCTGAGTAAACAAAGGCATGAAGGTAACTAAATCCAGCTAAATTTATATGCTAAACATATCCCACTGATTTCCATAGAACATAGTGATGAATAACTTTAGCAGAATTTGGGACTGTGGTAAAACAGTTTGTATATGCCCAGCAGTAGCTGGTGAGGAAAATCCAAACAGGCTGAAATCTCAGGCTGCTAGAGCTCCATTAGGATTCCCCTTTTTCTCCCTGTCCTTCTTAGCTCACAAGTAATCCAAGCTGCCACCATCAGAAGCGAAAACAATAGGAAATCTACCTTTCAATGCTTCTGATCTTAACAACCACTCACTTAAGAGACCACAGTGTCCCTGAGAAAATCCTCACAGATATCTTCCCAACTTGATTGGGCCAAGACTCTAACACTGGGCTAAAATAGTTACAACAACAAGAAGACGATTCTCCACACACACACACTTTACTCTTTATAGTGGTAAAGGAGTAATTAGGCCCACCTGAAAAATCAAAAAGAAAAAAAGAAGAAGAAAAAAGAAAAGAAAGCCACACAATCTGGATTTTTATTTTACAAAACATAACATTTACTACAAAATAAGCAAGCTAAAACATGTATATTTCATAAATTCATGAGCAAAGAGAGAATAAAAACAAAGATAAATGCTTCTCCCTTCCTTACAATTTATATTCTTCCTAGGGCTTAAAGGAATATTTTTTTCTGTTTTTGACAGTTTTCATCTTTAGGCTACGTTCAGAGATTTGGGGGACTGGGAGCTCTATTCAGTCCCAGTGTTCTGATCCTCAGTGTAATCTAGATGTTTCAGTACATCCTGAGGAATCTCTGGATTGTGTGTCATAAGAGGCCAGATCTACACCAAGCAGAATATGACACTTTGAAAATGGTTTGAAAACTGTATATGGAGCTCTGTGTCCTGGGCCCTGACAGTTGTCACTACTGTTGTAAACAATTTTAAAACAGTAGTGTAGATCCTGCCAGAGTCTCTGTCCTGGAGTGAAAGTATGTGCGGTGTGTGCTTTCCTTTTCTTTCCTAACAGCTGATATCTCCCTGCTATATATCCATTATCTTGACTGCACCACTAACTTGGACGATCCTAACACACTCTACCCCTGGAAGTCCACCATTTTGTATGTGACTCCTAGAAATAGGCAGCACTTCAGAGTGCCATTGGGCTTAGAGTTTTCCTGTCTCTGCTTTTGGCTGAGGCGAGGTCGCCTGAAATTAGGGTGACCAGATAAAATCCAGGTCAGGGCTCATGTAACTTTAACAGTTGTAGAGAAAAGGGAATTTCAGCCGGTGTCATTTGTATGCAATTAGTTCCTGGTGAAATTCCCTCTTCATCACAACAGTTAAAATTGCAGGCACTATACTAGAGTGACCATATACAAAAGAAGGCAGGGCCTCTGCAACTTTAACAGTGGTGATGAAAAGGGAATTTCACCAGGAACTAATTGCATACAAATGACACTGGCTGAAATTCCCTTTTCTCTACAACTGTTAAAGTTACATGAGCCCTGACCTGGATTTTATCTGGTCACCCTATCCAAATCAACCTAGAGTTAAAAAAAAAAGAGAGGGGACAGGAAATAGAGAGCTAGAAACAGATGCTAAAAATGAGGAAACAACGTGATTGGAAGCCATGTATGATTGGTGATGAAATCAAAGGCTTTGGCATGGGTCAACTGGTATTCTATGAACATATGAAAAAAATATTTAATCAAAACTAACATTCTGCAACTGAAATTCTAGATTATGAATGGAATCTTAATAGTTTTTGTATATTAAAATGCGGATGAAGACATATTTAATTTCATGTTTTTATTTCAATCTTTTTCATAGCTTTGGATTCCACCAGCTTTTGGCTGCCGCCCTGAGTATGACAACGGATTAGAAGAAATGGTTTTTGGATTTGAGCCTTGGATTATTGTTGTTAACCTTGCAATGCCTTTTTCTATTTTCTACCGGATGCACTCAGCAGCCTCCCTTTTTGAGGTCAGTTGCAAAACATTGGGATGACCAGATAAAATCCAGGTCAGGGCTCATGTATCTTTAACAGTTGTAGAAAAAAAGGAATTTCAGCCAGTGTCATTTGTATGCAATTAGTTCCTGATGATATTCCCTCTTCATCACAACAGTTAAAGGTGCCTGCACTATACTAGAGTGACCATATACAAAAGAAGGCAGGGGCCCTGCACCTTTAACAGTTGTGATGAAGGGGGAATTTCACCAGGAACTAATTGCATACCAATGACACTGGCTGAAATTCCCTTTTCTCTACAACTGGTAAAGTTACATGAGCCCTGACCTGGATTTTATCTGGTCACCCTACAAAACATGACCTTCATAAATACAGTGCTCTGGATGGCTGACTGGCTGAGAAGATGAATACGCCATCAGATCTCTGCCCAAAGTAGAGCATGCAATTATGCGAATGCACAGAAAATGAAGATAGAAACTTTCACTGAGTGAAACACTTCGTACTAGAGCTGTGTACAGATCTGGATCCAGATCCCAAATCTGGATCAGGCTGATCCAGGCCTCCCAGATCTGGATCCGAATCTGATTGGATCAGTCCCTAATCGGGCCCAGATCAGATCCGTGATCCGGATCTGTGCAGAGCCCTCCCTCCCCCCAATCACCCTGCTTACCTGCAGCCTCCTCCACGTCATCCTCTGCATCCTCCCCCGTCGTCAATGTCTGCTGGCTGTTTTCCCGCTCGCGGCGGGTGATGACGTCACCCGCCACGACTGGCAAATGTGGTTTTCTAATTGGTTAGAACGCCGCATTTGCTGGTTGTGGTGGGTGATCGGGGGGAGGGAGGGTGATTGGGGGGACGGAGGGAGTGGGGAGAGTGGGAGGGAGGGCTCTACATGGATCCGGATTGGATCCGGATCTGAGTTGGATCGGGCCCAATCTGGACCTGACGGATCTGGATCCGGATCGGATCGGGGGGGTCTGTGCACAGCCCTACTTCATACTTCATCATTCCCTCTCCCCCAGTAGTCTATGCAAACATTAGTACATTGATTCTAATTTTGTATGGCTAACAGTGCAAGCCATGCAATTTACTCAGAGGTAGGTCTTTCAATGGGGTGGGGTCTATGCCCAAGAAAAAGCCTAAGGCTACAATCCTATACACATTTGCCTGGAAGTAAGTTTCATTGAACAATGGAACTTATTTCAGAATAGACATGCATAGGATAATGCTGTAAGTTAATGACAATGTGACTGACCCTTTCCCTTGGTAACCATTTAAGGTTCAGTATTGGAAAATAAAATTTGTTCATAATATAATTTTACACTGTATTTTTCTCTGAGTCCTTAGAGCTCGGTAATATATAATGAAAAATGTACAGCACAATCCTATACGTGTCCGCTCAGAAGTAAGTCTTGTTGACTTCAATGGAGCTTTCAGGTAAGAGGGTGTAGGATTGCAGCCTTAATCAATTTATTGATTGCAATGGGATCGAGTTAAGCATGTACAGCAGTGTGACTTTTAAAATAATCTAAATATCTGTTCACCATAAAATTAACGTTCAATATACAGAAAAGCAGCGTTACATTAACATTTTACAAGACAGACACAGCTAGATATCAAATGTCATAGTGTACTTACTATGATAGAAAAACATTAATGATACAATTGTTTTGTACTTGTGATATGTATTTTTATATTTGTTTATGAAATTATTAAATAATAAAATTAATTTCCATTCCAACTCTAGCATCTAGTCGTTCCTTAATGGCTATGATGTATTTTCCAAAACCAAAGCTGATGTTGTAGTGTTTGATACACAAGACTGGGCTCTGCAAGCCAATATACTTCTCCTTGGTGCACTGTTGACTCATGTTCAGGAATAACTCAGCCAAAGTAAAAAAAATCCAAAGCGCCATTGATTTCAATGGGAGAGATTAACGTTTGTGGTGAAATCTCTTTCCTTGAAAACAATGGGATTTTGATGTGGCTAACTCTTGCTGAACTGTGCCTGCATAAATCTTGGCCTCTATTTCATGTTGCCTACGTCTAGTAATCCAATATAAGAAGTGTATCCAGTACTCATTTACAAGGTGTTATTCTGTGGCAATTTGATTGTCCTAAATTCAAAGTTTTCTTTCATTCTTTTGGAAAGTCCTCTCCCTTTCTTAAAAACAAAACAATCCCTCAAATAAACTCCGGAATGAACTCTGTGTTTTTAAAATAGCAATTCATTTGCAAATTTATTTTATTTATTTACAATATTTGTATACTGCTCCACATCCAAGATTTCGGAGTGGTGAACACCAGATAGGATTAAAAATCACAACACACCATGTTAAAATGAATATTTTTAAAAAGAGAGTTCTGATAAGACCATGGCTGGTCACTCAAGGAAGGCTTCCTGAAAGAGCAAATTAAACACACACACACACGCACACACTTATTTCCAGTGTTACTTCTCATCATACATCTTGGGCTCGTCTCTTAAATCAGAAAATATATGTGCAAAGTATAATCAATCAAGAGAATAAACTTTTGCTAATCTCATTTTTTGAGTCAGTGGGAGAAAAGTGGCAAAGGACAAGGGAGAAAACATAGATATAACAAAGAGGTGTCAAGAGAAAGGAGATAATGATAGTCACTTCCATATTTCTGCATATGTGTTCACAGAAATGTCTTTGTATAGGCACAGTCCAGCCACATTAAAATCCCATTGTTTTCAAGGGAAGAAAACTGGATCCAACCAAATGGCATTTAAATTCTTCACTGTGTGCATAAACCCCTTTTATATCTTCGTTTGGTCTGTCCGACATACTCCTGCAGCTGAGAAACCAGAAGCATTTTGTCTATAATTCTCCAGATGCTGTTATTTGGCAAGTATTAGTACATTCTGAAGGGATTCGTTACAGATTCCTGAGGAAGATAGTGGATGTCCTTCCCTCCTGCCTTTTTGTTTAACTTCACTTATTAACTTACTGGATGTGTTCAGATGACACTTTAGCCAACGGAGAGGAAGTACTCTACTCGACAGATGGCAAATCTGTGTACGCCTTTGGGCGACACGGAAGTGCCACTCCTGGAGTTCAGAAATTGTCAGTTGCCTTTAAAGTAAAATGAAACATTAAACATGGTGCCAAACTCGATGGGTACAGAAGAGGCATTGTCGGGAGAAAGGATCGCCTGGCACAGGAGAGGAAGCGTCCTTCTCAGTGATCTCCATGGCAACAGGGCAGGGGCGGCATTTCTAGAGCTGCCCCCACCCCATTGCCATGGCAGAGAAGAGATTTACTTTTGCTGTGTTTTTTTTTCGGGGGGAGGGGTAGAAAGAGTTAGTATTAAATCATTGACACCAGCACTGATGATGAGCACCCAGAACCTGGAAATGAATTCCCCCTGCCATCTGCAAAATGGTTGAATGTTTTTTGGGGGTCTGAATATTGCCTGCCCTCCCCTACAAAATTCAAGTTGGAAGTTATCCAGTGAGAACTTTTGGCTCAGCCCTATGTATGATGTCTTACTCATCCCATCCCATTGGGCAAGGAAAGGTAACAGAAAAGCCCTTTAAAGCGAAATAAAATTCAAGCACTAAACTAGCCCCATTTTTGTTTGGTTAGAAAAGACTTTCAAAAGTCAGCTGAAACAAGCAGGTTTTACAAAAACTCAGGAATGGGATGTCCATGGAGATGCTGTTAGAGGGGAGGAAATCACTGAGACCCCCCCCCCCCCCGAGTTGCTATACCTTTACAATTCTAATATGGCTGTAATCGTAGATCTCCATCACACCTAATTTCCCCCCCCTCCCCCCGGTTTGCCTTTGCGGGTTTTTTTACCGCTGAGGCAGAAGTGCGTCAAGCTTATGATCCCTTTTACCTGAATAGCTGCTCCTTGGCTCTTTAGCTCTTCCGCTCCACTCCACTCCACCCTTCCCCTTCTCTTTCTCCCTCCAGTCAGGTTCTGTCAGGCCCCCTCCACAAGAATGCGCCTTTGCGCCTGGTTCCGCGATTATGCGCATTATCGCGGAGGCGCATTTACTCCTAATCCCTCTGCACGGGAGGCGGAGAGAAGCGGCGAAGCGCATTAAAAGATGCCCAAAAAGCGCTTTCCAGGTAGTTAATGCGCATAATCGCTTGTTCACACAGCGAAAATGCGCTTTAACGGCAGGAGCAAAATAAAAGTCGCTATTTAACGCGCGTTCGAAAATGCGCATTATCGGGGAGATAACGCGCCTGTACGCCCGTTTTGCGCTCCGCTCGTGTGTAGGTAAAATTTATAATGAGCCTTCAAGGCTCATTAAACGCCCCGTGTGGAGGAGGCCTCAAGATGCCTTTCTGCCATGCAAAAATGAAACGACCCTTTAGTTTGGTTATTTGGGGGCATCGAGGGAGTACAATCCTGTCTCTGCAGAGATTAAGGTGTTGTATGATTTTACAAAACACTTTTGAGCCTGGGATGCAAGGTTTGGGTTTTATATTGAGACTTGGAGCCGGCTGCTGGGAGTGATTGCTTTTCCCTGCCAGGACCTGATGCAATCCATTCAAGCCCCCAGTTTCTTTAAAACGACATGGAGACTTAGGGCGCATTAAATGCATTTATGGAAAATAATCCAGACTTTTAGAGCTCCATCACACCAGAGATTTAGTGCACTCTCGCCATGCCTGGTGTGCGGATTTGCAGCACGGTACTCGCATGATGCTGTGCCTGTCCTTCTGACACCCCACCTGTTCCCCAGCATTTCCTAGAATGCTAAAAGTCTGGATTATTTTCCCTGGAGTGGAGCAGAAGAGCTAATGAGCGTAGGAGCAAAGGAGTGAAAGAGCAGCTATTCAGGTGAAAGGTATACTGATATAATAATAATGTAATAATGATATATTTATTTCTTACCTGCCTCTCCCTCCGGATCGAGGTGGGGAACAACATCAGTACAACAATATAAAATACATAAAACTGATTAAAAGCATATAAAATTAATACATTATTAAAATCAACAGTCTTAAAATTCGACTGGGTAGGCCTGCATCAGAGGTAAAAAACACGGAGGCAAACTGGGGGGGGGGATTAGGTGTAATGGAGGTCTTAGCATTCTAGGAAAGGCTGGGGAAGAGGTGGGGTGTCAGCAGAACAGGCACGGTGTCATGTGAGTACCATGCTGCAAAACTGCACACCAGGCATGGCAAGAGTGCACTAAATCGCTGGTGTGATAGAGCTCATAAACTGTGAAGATGCACAGTATGTAAGGTTATTAGCATTTATATAGTTTATTTTTCTAATCCACTAGATGGTGGTATTTAGCCATTACACTATATAAATATAATATAAAATAATGATTAAATATCAACCTAGTGGGTGTTTATTAAAGCCACTTCCCAACTTTCTGTCAATAAAGGAATACACAGATGATAGGGGAGGGAACTGCAAATAGGATCAAGCTTGATCTTCAAAGGTCACTTGTGACAGGGAGCAGGTTTTGCACCCACCCATATAGTGTCCCTGTGTGGCTCCTGTCATTTCTTCAAGTAAAGTGAATGGTTTGTACTGGAGGCAACATGACCACCAACCCTGATCATAGCAGGTTCATGACACACAAGCAGAGATCCCACACACACATACACACACTGCATCCTACATGAATACTTGCAATATGTACATTTTGGAGGCCTGGAAAGAAACTGCAGAAAAAAAGAGATCGAGCTGCCTTCCTCCTTGCTCATTGTGGGTAGAGACTTGGTAGGAGTAAGATAGGATCGTAATTGCTGATTTGGACTGGAGGACTGGGTGGTGGGAGTGGAGAGTGTGTTTGTTTGGGTTTTGTGTTAGGCTTTCTTCATCTTCCCTGCCCCCCCCCCCCATATCTCTTGCCTTTCTTCTTTCTTGAAAAACAAAAAAAAATTTTTTAAAAGAAATCTCTAAAGTGTGTTTGTTGTTTCATTCCCATCTCCCCCCCCCCCACCCGATTTCTTCCCATTACTTATTGGCTGCTTCGTTTGTGTGTGTTCAGGTCCCCCCTCCCCTCCCCGCATCTCTCATCTCTGTTGTGTTTTTTCCCCTTTGATTTTAAGATATTGTAGCTGTCTGTAGGAATGATCTTTGGTCAGGGTAGTTGGTTTGGAGAGACTTTTATTTTTTATTTGGGGTGGAACTTGGGCTTTCTCTCTCTCCCCTCCCCCTTATTTCACTGTTATCCCTTGCCTCATTCCTCTGCCATAAAAAATATTTTTAAAAATCTCTAAATCTCTAAAAATCCATTCCCATCTCCCCCTTCCCATTCTTCCCATTACTTACTGGATGCTTTGTGCATGTGTTAAGTGTTCCCCCCGTGTGTGTGTGTGTGTGTGTGTGTGTGTGTGTGTGCCCGGCTGTTTGTGAGCTGTAGCCTGGCTGTTACACTGTGTTTGGGCAAAGCAGCACACACACAGTACACACACATTGTAAGCAGCAAATAATAATAATAATAATAATAATAATAATAATAATAATAATATGAAACAAAGTGGCACAACCTCTGAGCTTGGGCTAAACAGAGGAGTCAGAGGTGGGCATGGGCAAGGTGCTGGTGGGACCAGTAGGCAGGCTGTCTCATCCGTTGTTAAACTTAGGAGCCCTTCCTTGCTGGGGCAGCAGCAGCAATATTCACAGTAGAGATGTGCACGGTCCCAAAAAATTGGATCGGGATCAGGACTGGCACTGTGGCGTCAGATCAGATTGGATGTCATCCGGAACGGATTGGATCCGATTCCGATCCGAAAATCGGATGTCCGATTTTCGGATCGGACACCATTTTAGGTGTTTTCGCCATAGGCTTTGGGGGAAAGAAAGCTTTCCCCTAAAGCAAGCCTATGGTGAAAATATGGGAGCGGGTGAGTGGGGACCTCCATCTCCTTCCCCCCCACTCATGGTCCTTACCTGCCGGGGCCGCCCACTTCCATCCGCTGCCACCCACAGGTCTAATCTACCGAGAAACAGGCTTCGCGGTCTGCGTCTCAGTAGAGCACCAAGTGATGATGTCATCACCCGGCGCTCTACTGAGAGGCAGGCCGCGAAGCTTGTTTCTCAGTAGATTCAACCAGCGTGTGGCAGCAGTCAGAAGCGGGAGGCCCCAGCAGGTAAGTGGGGACCTCCCCCTCCCCCACTCGCGCTCCTTACCTGCCAGGGCCGTCCACTTTCGTCTGCTGCTGCTCGCCAGTCCGATCCGTTGCACATCCCTAATTCACAGGTGCCTGAGGCTGAAAGTAGTCATGCAGTCACATCTCAGTCACGTAAACAGAAGCAGGAGTGAATCCCCTTCTGTGACTTCATCAGAACAAGCAGCAAGCCCATTCATTCAGCCATTATTATTATTATTATCATCATCATCATCATCATCATTGGTATTATGATTTCTAAGTCCTTACCTTGGAGGAAGTGAGCTCGGGAGGACCGTGAAAACGGAAGCCTCCTCCTCCTCCTCCTCACCTCCCATATTAAGGGGATGGTAAAGCATCTCTCACTCCCATGTGTCCAACCAATGTCCCATCTTGCAGGGTTGGTGTGTCTGTGTTTTTTTATTTGAATCAAGGCATGAGTCATTGCATGTCACGTCAGCTGCATGTTGAACATGCTACTCCCACCATGAGTGAAGCCTCTCTCTCTTCTTCTTCTTCTTCTTCTTCATCATCATCATCATCTATTATTATTATTATTATTATTATTATTATTATTATTATTATTGCTATCATCAATATTCATCTTGCTGTTGCTGTTTTTATGGGCTGCGCTTACCCTGGAGTCCGTACACTGTGATGGACTCCTCGGCTCCTCTATTAAGGGGATGCGGAAGCATCTCTCAGTGTCCATGTTTTGACCCCTTGCTTTGTTGGTTTGCTCCCAGCCAGGTCATGTGTGTATTGCACACAGCCTACTTGCCCTCTTTGTCTGAATGGGAAGAGCCTGAGGTTATAACAAACAAAAGAAAACTGAAGTAGGGGAGATTTGCACTTCAAGGAATAGTGTGAGCTTGATGAATACCCACTTTCAAATCACTTTTTGCTTGGAGTGGCTGCTTTTTCAATGGTTTGAAAAACCATATTTTTAGCACTGGCTTACAGGAAAACGACTGCACAGATCAATCTGAAATTAGGTACATGTGAGCCCCTCCAGGGCCTCTGAAAGGTGTCCAACTTACCTGTTTGTATGATGAAAAATGAGGACGTTATAGCACTTTGTTTGCCCAAAAAATCATATATTCAACAGTGGATTACAAGACAACACCTGCACAGATCTGTCTGGAATTTGGTATGCAGGAGCACCTCCAGGACATCTGTAAGGTTTCCAACTTTCATGGTTTTATCTTGTAAAATAAAAAAGTTATAGGTGTTTATTTTTTCCAATGCAAGTCTATGGGAAAACGACAAATCCGAATGATTCGGAAATCCAAATCTCAATTCGGATTTGGAACTGAATCAAAGCAGATTGGGTCCAAATTGATCCGAAGCAAATCAGGCTAGATTCAGTAGGTCTAAATTGGCATCAGAAGCAAATTGGGGGGGTCTGTGCACAGCCCCATAAAAAACTTGTCTTAAAAGAGCTGCACTGGGTGCCTATTAGCTACTGAGCCACATATGAGGTTATGCTGCTATCCTACAAAGCCCTAAACAGCTTGAGACCAGCATACTTAGCAGACCGCCTTCCCTTATTAACACCCACACGACAACTATGATCCTCAGAGGAGGTCCTACTGGCCATTCCAAAAAGAACAGAATGTCGCCATGAAGAACTGCGGCGGGGTGGGGAGGCTTCTCTGTAGTGGCACCCACCCTCCGTAAAACCCTCCCTCATGCGGTTCGGAAGGCGGACAATGTAACCTCTTTTAAACACCTCCTGAAAGCATACCTTTTTACACAGGCTTTCCTTGGTTTTTAACTTAGCTGATTTTTATTTTGCTTTTTAAACACTTGCTATAGCTCTTAGATGATGCTGTAATCCTCATGGGTGAGACCAAATTAGTTCAGACTTCACCCTCAGAACCCAACTTAGGGATAGCTGCTCTCCACCACCTTTTTTTTTTACAGCCAACTGCCTACTTAGATCCCATCAGAACTAGCTGCTATGAACTATGTGCACCTTCCAGCTACCCACAGATGACTTTCTGACTCATTGCACTTCCCTCCTCTGCATTATATAAGATGAAGAGTGGCTTCAAATGTTACCTAGGTAACACTGAAGTTGCCAGCTCATGCAGCTCTCTCAGGAAAATGTGTGAGTACTTATACATGTGTTTGTAATTGCAGTAGTAAGTGAAAGTACTGATAAGAAAACTTCAAATTGTGATTTTCAAAAAACGCTTTGTAGATATCTGTAATGCATTTGATTTCAGATGTGAAGCACATATTAGAAAATGCACAGATTCCAATACAGCAGCCAAGATTATTGGCTGTGGGGGAGACTTTGGAGAAGTGTTGGTTGTTTTATAGTGGATCCAAGCAACATAATTTTCAGTCTGTAGCCCTTCTGTGTTTCCCCACCACTTCTTCCATCTTATTTCTTACCATTGAGGTAAGAAACCATTGAGGAGCAAAAGATGGAGCAGCTGCACAAAACTACCTTTTGATTGGTAGTGCTAGAAACCCTCCATCTAGAAGCATCCGTGGACTATATTTATTTCTTTGTTCTCACTCATGGCTTGCGATGCATGTTGCTTTAATGGGTGACAGACTTTGGAATGGATTCTATTTTTGAAAACACTTCCTTTCTTACCTCATTTGCATTGCTAGGGTCACATGTGATTGTAGAGATAGAAAACATGCTTTTCAAAAGTGGATAAAGTGTTACTGCAAAACGAAATGTGTGTGTGTCTATGCAAAGAAGTGATGTGGATGTTGCAATAGCCTTATCAGTGTCTATCCATGACTTCCATATTGTCTGTCCATTATTTTCTTTTTTCCGTTGCATATTGAAATTCTATCACACCCTGTGCAGGGCCTGTTTTATTGAAGATGAATTTTCATAAAACAGTGGCAGAAGGCAATTCATTGCTAGCACTGCGTCTGAAGGGATTCATGCAACATCAAGACCAAGGCTGGCATCTTCTGTTGCTTTAGCTGTGATATGAATATGTTGAAATCACGCTACTTCCTTTTACTCTTTTCTCTTTAGGTAAGATAAAGGATTTAAAAAACAAACAAAGCCATATCATTTACTGAACTACACTTATAACTCACTTTTTTTGATCATGGGAATAATGGCAGCATCCCCAGGATCCCCAGGTAGACTTGTTATTGCTTTGCTTCAGCAATACTGCTGCATAATGTGTCCTCAGGCCATAACCTGAAACGGCTGGTAAATTCATAAGTAATCAAACTAGCCACTGCAAGGAGTGCTTGTTATACAGATTTAATTTGACAATGATCCACAAATTGTCCATATGTGGAAAGTGTTAGATAATTTTTCAACATAGCCTGGAGGTATTACACATCTCTGGGAGGGGTTGTATAGTTAAGACAGATGGCTTTTTCACCATTTGATCATTACAAGCAGGGACCTGCAACAATATGCCTTTGTATATCCTCAGCTCCTAAGAGGCAGCCTTGTAGTGCTGTTCAGGGCTTACAGAGAACATATTTCTGGTGTGATGGGGTGGGGGACACTGTTTCTGACTTCTGTCTCAAAGAGATCAAAAAGACTTTCAGTGTTCCCGCTCCAGACAATTAGAGGAGTAGGTCTACAATTTTCTTATCTCTAGGTCCTCAACATTCCATAGGTCATCATCTAAGGTCCTCCTCCGAGTGCCTACTCCAAGGGAAGCTCAGAGGTCGGCAACAAGGGAGAGGACCTTCTCTGTGGAACGATCTCCCCAACGAGGCCCGCCTGGCACCAACATTGTTATCTTTTTGGTGCTAGGTCAAGACTGTCCTCTTTTCTCAGACATTTAGCAATATCTGATGAGCCTGGGCTTGTTTTGTTTTTAGGCTTATAGCTTTTTAGTTATTATAGTGGTTATGTTTTTGCTGTTTTAATTTTTGTATATTGATTTTAATTGTTTTAATCTTATGTAAACCCCACAGAGAGCTTTGGCTATGGGGTGGTATACAAATGTAATAAAATAAAATAAAAATAAATAATTGGTCGTGAAAGTTTACAAGTCCTGGAAGCTTACAGAGCAAAGCAGATTTCTTTTCATTTACAAACCTATATACTTATGCATACCTAGATAGTCCCCCATGTATTTAAGATAGGGTGACTGTATGAAAAGGAGGGCAGGGCTCCTATATCTTTAACAGTTGTATTGAAAGGGGAATTTTAGCAGGTATCATTTGTATGCATGCAGCACTTGGTGAAATTCCCTCTTCATCACAACAGTTAGCTGCAGTAGCCCTACCTTTTTTTTGTCTCTGGTGACTCTAGCTATACTCCTTCATCCTGTTGTGATGAAGCGGGAATTTAACCAGGTGCTGCATGCATACAAATGACACCTGCTGAAAATCCCTTCTTTATACAATTGTTAAAGATGCAGGAACCCTGTACTCCTTTTCATATGGTCACCTTAATTTAGAAACTAGGAGTTTTCTGAACTTCAGCTCAGATATAAACTACAAGGGCTTGTAAAACTCATTTCAAAATGAGAAGCAAGGTTTACAAGTCTCAAAATTCTTCTCTAACTAAGATTAAAATTTCAATTAGAGAAGACTTTGCCATTTCCCCCACATCTCTCTGCCACCTTCTTCCATCCCTCAAGTCCACCTCCACCACCTCCCATTATCTTTGTGCATGTATGCAGTATGTATTACATTTATGCCCCATTTTTCCTCCAAAAAACTCAAGGTGTAAAGTGATGCCCGTTGGGACAAAAAATTCCAAATTCAAGTACCGTATTTCATTGAATGTAAGATGCCATCGATTGTAAGACGCACCTTAATTTCAGGGCCACCAACAGGGAAAAAGCTTTGCATCGATTCTAACATGCACCTTAATTTCAGCACCCCTTCCGCCTTTCCCTCCTCCCTCCTCACCTCCATCACCATCGCCCACCCTTGCTGCCGCTGCTCCGTGCCGCTGGCAGCGCTCACCTCTGCCTCCCAGTAACGATGCCTTGCCAGGTCAAGGTGAGCATTGCCAGCGGTGCGGAGCGGTGGCGGCGGCAGCGAGGACGGGCGATGGTGATGGAGGTGAGAGGGGAGGGTTACGGCCCTGCAAGTCCCCCCTCCCCCCTCCCCTGATTGCTGCCGCCTCGGCCTGGCAAGGCATCAGTACTGGGAAAGAGGCCGCGATCTCAGGAAATCTTGCAGGATCTCGGCCTACTTCCCAGTAACGATGCCTTGCCAGGCTGAGGCGGCCGTGATCAAGGTAAGTGGGGAGGGGGGACTTCTGACCGGCCTTGTGGGGTCCCGCTGGACCCGCTAGGGCAAGTCGCGGGGGTGGGGCATGAGGAGCCCTAGTGCCTTCTGCAAAACGTGGGAGAAATCCGGCGATTGCAAGACGCCATTGATTCTAAGATGCACCCTGTTTTTACAGACATAAATATGGGAGAAAAAGTGCGTCTTAGAATTGATGAAATACGGTATAGCCTGATGGGATCTGAACTGGTGGTTACCGACCATGAAAGAGATTGTGGGGTTATGGTGGAAAGCTTGATGAAAATGTCAACTCAGTGTGGCTGCTGTAAAGAAGGCAAACTCTATGTTAAGAATTATTAGAAAAGTATTTGAGAATAAAACTGCGACCACACACCATGAGCTCCATCATACCAGCGATTTAGTGCGCTCTCGCCATGCCTGGTGTTTGGATATGCAGCATGGTACTCACATAACGCCGTGCCTGTCCTGCTGACACCCCACCTCTTCCCCAGCCTTTCCTAGAATGCTAAAAGTCCGGATTATTTTCCCTAAGCGCATTCAATGTGTCCTAAGCCTCCATGTCGTTTTAAAGGAACTGGGGGCTTGAATGGATTGCATCAGGTCCTGGCAGGGAAAAGCTATCTCTCCCAGCAGCCAGCTCCAAGCCTCGATATAAAACCCAAACCTTGCATCCCAGGCTTGAAAGCGTTTTGTAAAATTATACAATGCCTGAATCTCTGCAGAGACAGGATTGTACTTTCTCAATGCCCCCAAGAGCCAAACTAAAGGGTTGTTCCATTTTTGCATGGCAGAAAGGTGGTCTGGTTGAAGTGCTCGTGTGACAGGACCTGACTGGAGGGAAAAAGAGAAGAGGAGGAGTGGAGTGGAGTGGAAGAGCTAAAGAGCCAAGGAGCGATGGAGCAGCTATTCAGATGAAAGGGATCATGAGCTGGACGCACTTCTGCATCAGAGGTGCAAAAACGCGGAGGCAAACCAGGGAGAAAAATTAGGTGTGATGGAGGTCATTGGCAACTGCACCTTTTAGACATGGAAGTCTCTGGATTAGCCTGAGCAGGGTTTCCAATTTTCTTTTCTTTTCTGAAAGTGACTGAAGACCGGCTGACTTGAATGGGATGTAAGGCAGCTTCCAGTCTTCCTTAAAATGATGCGCCTGAGTGCGTTTCTCCTCTTCCGGAGAGAAAGATCAAACGGACGTCCTACTCCTGCCCTCCCGAGCGCCCTGAAGGGCTGCCCCGAGGTCAGCGCGCAAACGCCTCCCCAACCGCCGCGCTTTCCCTGCCGCTGGAAGGAGCGTGCGGGACCTGCACCGGCCGCCGCCGCCGCCGCCGCGCAGTCGCTCCGAAGAGCGGGATAGGAGCAGCAGCAGCAGCAGCAGGCGGAGGAGAAGGCGGCGGCGGCGGAGGAGGAGAGCAGGCAGCAGCAGCCTCGGCAGGCGGAGGGGGACGGGATACGTCCCGTTGGAGAGAGCGGGCGCCGCGTGGAGGCGGGCCGGCCCGGGAGCAGCTCGAGGGCGGGCCGGGGAGGAAGGGAGCGCATCGGCCGGCGCGCGGCAGCCCCCGACGGCACCAGCCAAGGCGCGGGCAGCGCGGCGTTCTCGAGCCCGGCGGCTCTCGGGGAAGGGCGCGCAGGGGGAGAAGGGGCGCTCCGCGAGGGCGGCGGCGGCGGCCTGAGAGCTGGAGCGGGGCGTGCGGGGAAGGCGGAGGAGCGGCTGATGCCTCGGCGGGAGCCGGGCAGCGGCCAGGCGCCTCGGCGGCGGGAAAGGGCGCAGCCTCGGGCGGGCGGCCAGTGCGCTCGCAGGCGCTGACGACGAGCAAACCTGCCTGGGGGAACCGATGGGGCCAAGCGGGGCGCGCTCCGAGAAGCACGACCCCTGGGCGGCCCGGGGCGCCTCGCCGGCTGCGCTCGCTCGGAGACCACGAGGCGGAGGCGGAGGGAGCCGCCTCCGCTGGCCATGCTGCTGCAGCCGCCCTGGGGCCCGAACGCCACTCTCCTCCTGCCTTGGCCAGCCGGCCGCGCTCCCACGCCGCAGCCCACGCGCGGGCTGCACCCACCGGCCGCGACGGCGGACCCCGCGGCCGAAGCTGGCGCCTCCTCTCCCGGCGCCTCTCCCGTGGCGCGCATGGTGGCGGCGGGCGGCCTGCTGTCGCTGCTGGTGGTGTGGACCCTCCTGGGGAACGTGCTGGTGTGCGCGGCCGTCCTGGGTTCTCGGCACCTGCGGGCCAAAGTCACCAACAGCTTTGTCGTCTCCTTAGCCGTCTCGGACCTGCTGGTGGCGCTGCTGGTGATGCCCTGGAAGGCGGCGAGCGAGGTGGCGGGCCACTGGCCCTTTGGGGCCTTCTGCGACATCTGGGTGGCCTTCGACATCATGTGCTCCACCGCTTCCATCCTCAACCTGTGCGTCATCAGCGTGGACAGGTATTGGGCCATCTCCAGCCCCTTCAGGTACGAGAGGAAGATGACGCAGAGGGTGGCGCTGGCCATGATCAGCCTGGCCTGGGTGCTCTCACTCCTCATTTCCTTCATCCCAGTCCAGCTCAACTGGCACAAGAGCTGGGAGCCCCGTCCCATGGCCGCCGGCGCCGCCCCATTGGCGGTGAGCCCCAGCGCAGGCAACGTCTCATCCCGGACGGAGGATTTGAGCCCCGGGTGGACGGGGAGCCCCGGAGGCAGTCGCAATGACACCGTGCAGGCTGACGGGGCAGAGCACTGTGACTCCAGCCTGAACAGGACCTACGCCATCTCCTCCTCCCTGATCAGTTTTTACATCCCTGTGGCCATCATGATCGTCACCTACACCCGCATCTACCGGATTGCCCAGGTGCAGATCCGTCGGATCTCTTCTCTGGAGAGGGCTGCTGAGCATGCCCAGAGCTGCCACAGCAGCATGTGCTTGGACTGCCCTCACCACCACCACCACCCTTGCCTCAGATCCTCCATCCGCAAGGAAACCAAAGTCCTCAAGACCCTTTCCGTCATCATGGGGGTTTTCGTCTGCTGCTGGCTGCCTTTCTTCATCCTGAACTGCATGGTGCCCTTCTGTGACAGCTCCCCCGATGACCCAGAAGCCGGCCTGCCATGTGTCAGCAACACCACGTTCAACATTTTTGTTTGGTTCGGCTGGGCCAACTCTTCCCTCAATCCCATTATCTACGCATTCAATGCTGACTTCAGAAAGGTCTTTTCCAACCTCTTAGGCTGCAGCCAGTACTGCTCCAGCATGCCGGTGGAGACGGTCAACGTCAGCAATGAGCTCATCTCTTACAATCCAGACACGTTCTTCCCCAAGGAAATCGCCACCACCTATGTCAACATGATTCCCAATGTGGTGGGCTGTGGTCAGGAAGATCCATTTGATAGGATGTCCCAGATCTCACCTGATCAGGAGGTTGCCACAGACTCTGTCTGTGAGGAGGACTGCGAGGGAGACATCTCACTTGACAGAGTTGCCCCCCTCGCCCCTAGGAACTTACTTTAGACGTCATCCAACCCAAAGGGATAGTTTGATCTTGGAACCTACAATTGTGATGGTCATTTTTGTTTTGTTTTTAGAATCTGTAGAAAGCGAACTCTGAACAATGGTGCAGTGAAAGACCTGTCAATTGTTCCTTAGAAGTGCCAATTGAAACTGACCTGAACACACTTAAAAAGTAATAATATTTTAAACCCAAAACTGTCAGACAGTTTCCTGAACCACAGACTTTGGATTTTACTCTGAACCCCCCCCCCCCCCCCCCCGGAAGGCATCTGACGCCATTATTTCCTTTTGTGTGTCTGTTCTTGCCGAACACAAGTCATTTCATGTTTCTGAAATGAATATCTTAGTCATGCTATTCTTGAGCTCTAAATACATCTACATTATGTTGATAAAATTAATTATTGTTAAAGTCTCACAGTTTTAATTGAATAATTTTCTAGTTGCTATGCCCTGTAATCAGGGGGATTGTTTTATTTTTTTGACAGCCCTGCATGAAGCAGTCCTGATGCTGCCAAGACACATTGTAATGAATGAGATGGAGAAGAAGAGCGCAGTTATGTTCTGGTACATGGATTTAAATGGTGATTGTACACGTTACAGTTAAACAAATATGTAGTCACTTAAAGCTGCAGTCCTATACTTCTTGCCTCATAGTAAAACTTCTTGAACTCAGTGGGACTTCTGTGTACACATGTGTTGTGTTGTGCTGTAAGAGGTCAAACCTATGTTCACTTGCTTGGAAGTAATTCCTGTCTAACACAATAAGACTTGCTTCCAAGGTAACATACAAGGATCAGGCTGCACATGACCTCCCTTTGATACTTAATTGGACAATTCTCACAGATGCCACTATAGTTGTATGGCAGGAATGCTTTCCTGTATCTGAAATAGTAAACATACCTTGGTATAAAATGCAAAAGCATTTTCTCCCAAATTTCATCATGAATTCTTAAGAAAACTAACCCAGTCTACATCTAGCCATTAGAAGAACCCTTGGATGAGGGTGAGATGAGCTCAAGGAAGGATTTAAAAATCCATATTTTGATGAATGTTGCACTGGTTTTGTTTTTTCAAACTAGGATATATCTTATCGATTCAAATGTTGGGCACAATCTAGCCAGAATCAAACCCTTCTAAGACCCATTGATTTCAACTGGAGAGATTTAGACTGCAATCCTATACACTCTTAACTGGGAGTAAGTCCTAGAAGAATTCAGTATAGGCTGACCAGATAAAATCCAGGCTCATGTAACTTTAACAGCTGTATAGAAAAGGGAATTTCAGCCCTTGTCATTTGTATGCAATTAGTTCCTGGTGATATTCCCTCTTCATCACAACAGTTAAAGGTGCAGGCACTATACTAGAGTGACCATATACAAAAGAAAGCAGGGTCCCTGCAACTTTAACTGTTGTGATAAAGAGGGAATTTCACCAGGAACTAATTGCATACAAATGACACTGGCTGAAATTCCCTTTGCTCTCCAACTGTTAAAGTTACATGAGCCCTGACCTGGGTTTTATCTGGTCAGCCTAATTCAGTATGATTTACTTCTGAGTAGTTGCACTTAGGTTTGTGCTATTAAGCTACAACCCTAAATTCACTAGGAAATAAGTGGCCCATTGAATACAGTGGCCTTACTTTTGAGAAAGGATAAGACTGCACTGCTGAGCATGTATTTAATTCGCTTATTAAAACTGGCAGGAAATAATTGTTATTAACTTTGGCTATATCAGATCTATTGCAAACTATTTCAGCTGTCACGTGGGAAATAATTAGTCTAAAGAACTTGAATTAAGGCTGCAATTCTGTGTTAAATGGGGAGTGACCCTCATTGCCCACATTGGGACTTACTTTCAAGTAAACATGCATATGATTGAGGTGTAATCCTGGGCAGTAGTGCAGTTTTATGTAAATGGACTCATTGCTTTCACTAGGAATTATTCCCAAGTAAGTATGCATAGGATTGCAGTCATGGTTACCCAGAAGTAACTGTCACTGAAATGAAAGGGCTTGTTTCAGAGTAAGACATTTATTGTGCAGTAAATAATGTATTAATATAGCATGAATACAGCATATTTTGAAAGAATAAAAATACAATGCCCACTGTTCCTTTGGCACTGGAAAATGTAACGACTAAATATAAATAAATTTAAATGCAGCTGGACGGCCATCTGTCAGGGATGCTTTAAGGTTGGACTCGATGGCCTTATAGGCCCCTTCCAACTCTACTATTCTATGATTCTATGACATTATTAAAACAGGCAACGTTAACATAAGTTAACAGAAGACTTGACTTTGTTTGTGTTTGCAGTATATTTATAGTTTAGAATAGGGTGACCAGATAAATTCCAGGTCAGGGCTCATGTAACTTTTAACAGTTGTAGAGAATTCCCTTTTCTGTACAACTGTTAAAGTTACATGAGCCCTGATCTGGATTTTATCTGGTCACCCTAGTTTAGAAGCTGACACTAGTATGTTGTTTTTGACAAATTCTATAGGGATAGCCAATCTGTTAGTCTTTAAGGTACCACAAGCATCTAAGGCTGCAATCCTGCACACACTTACCTGGCTGGGAGTAAGCCCCACTGAACTCAGTGAGACATACTGAGTAGACACATATAGATTATGCTTTAAGAGTACAGGCAAAATGGGCATTTCAGATATGTGGCAAATAATATTTTGAAAATACTTTTCTTTGTACTGCTTTGGCTAATTAATTAAATACTTAATGATTAGTCAAAATTAAGGAGGAGAGCTTGAAGGAAATAAGGGCTGCCATGAACATACTGACCTGAGTTGGCTAAAGTAACCCTTTTTAAAATAAAAGGTCTATTCAGTTCTATCTATGTCCTCTGAGATACGACACAGATTGAATTATTAGCATCTACCAGGTGTGCCATAAATGGCAAATTGCCTCCCAATGTATCCCACTTTGGAAAGTTTGCTAAGACTGCTGAAATTCCCTTTTCATCACAACAGTTAAAGCTGCAGGAACCCTGCCCTCTTGACCAGATACAAAAGAGGGCAGGGCTCCTGCAGCTTTTTCACCACAACCTGCATGCTTACAAATGACACCTGCTGAAATTTCCTTTTCTATACAACTGTTAAAGATACAGGAGCCCTGTCCTTCTTTTCATATGGTCACCCTAGCTAGGGACAAGAGCTTTGTGAGCTGGGCGTGGGCCATGGTGATCGTGTGGGTTCAGGGACCTAGCTTGCGTTTCTCGCTCTTATATTCATAGGCCCCATTTCAGTGAGGCGCTTGTGTGGTGGGTGCATGTCCTTTTCCTCTTGCAATGGCCAAAGGCGGCTGGCTGGCTATAGCTTGCACATGTACTGCCCCCTTATGGTGGGATGCCAGGAAGTGCTGTGGTTAGTGGAAGAGTGCCTGATTTGCCGGCAGAAGTCCTGGGTTTGACCCTGTGCAACTCCAGCTGAGTGGCTCATGGTTAGAATAGGACTGTGAAAGAATAAGAACACAAGAATATAAGTAGGCTGACCAGATAAAATTTGTAACTTTAACAGTTGTAGAGAAAAGGAATTTCAGCCAGTGTCATTTGTATGCAATTAGTTCCTGGTGAAATTCCCTCTTCATCACAACAGTTAAAGTTGCAGGCACAATACTAGAGTGACCATATACAAAAGAAGGCAGGGCCCCTGCAATTTTAACTGTTGTGATGAAGAGGGAATTTCACCAGGAACTAATTGCATACAAATGACACTGGCTGAAATTCCCTTTTCTCTACAACTGTTAAAGTTACATGAGCCCTGACCTGGATTTTATCTGGTCACCCTAAATATAAGGATCAGACCAAAGGCCTACTTAGCCTAGGCTGACCAGATAAATCCAGGTTAGGGCTCATGTAACTTTAACAGTTGTAGAGAAAAGGGAATTTCAGCCAGTTTCATTTGTATGCAATTAGTTCCTGGTGATATTCCCTCTTCATCACAACAGTTAAAGGTGCATGCACTATACTAGAGTGACCGTATACAAAAGAAGGCAGGGCCCCTGCAACTTTGTGATGAAGAGGGAATTTCACGAGGAACTAATTGCATACCAATGTCACTGGCTGAAATTCCCTTTTCTCTACAACTGTTAAAGTTACATGAGCCCTGACCTGGATTTTATCTGATCACCCTAACTTAGCCCAGCATCTTTTTTTCCGCAATGGACAAGCTGATGCCTGTGGGTCTCCTGTGTTCACTTACTTGCCTGATAGATAGACAAATGGTATATTCCTGAAGGTGCTGCCAGACAGATGGCTTATAGTGCAGCAGTTTCATCTGTTCTGTTTCTCCTTAATGGGCATTTTGTAGAATGGAAAAAGATGGAAGCAGCAGCAGGAAAACACAGGAGGGTTACAAGCGGAAGAAGCAGTGGACACCTGTAAAATTTCGTGAATGAGGCAAGGTGAGTGCATGATGAAAGCCTTGTCTGAAAGCATCCTGAGTTTCCCCAGCTGTGACATGGGATGCTCTGCTTAACAGTGCAGGCACAACTTGCTGTTCCTTAAAAATACAATGGAAAAGCCTCTCAAAGCCAGCTTTGTGCTAAAGTTCTTGATCAAAGTAACTGGAATGCAGACTTGTGCTTGTCTGTTGTCCCGGTGTGTGTCTCATGGGATGCAGTAGGCAGTTGGCACTGCATGTGAGTTTCATCTCACATCACTGCCAGTAATTTTCACCTGGCTCAGAATTGTCATAAAGCATTAAGTAGATTCTGTCAGCCTGAAGTCTGCCCACCACCATCCTAATGGACAATCTGTGCAGGTGCCGTGTATCTCTGGGGAATATACTTTATGGTGTGGGTTTTGTCAGTTGTTTTGGAACCAAGCAAACAGATTATTGGTAACAGAATGCACAGGACATTGTCAGTTGAGGTGTTTGACAGGGTAGTTTCATGGAATCTCCATAATTAAGGTGTATTGGCAGTAGCAATGTACAACAATTTTGCAAATCATGGGAACATGTCATGTTCACGTAAACAAACATGAATGCAAGCAAGAACACATTATTATTATTATTATTATTATTATTATTATTATTATTATTTAGTTATTTATTGCATTTTTATACCGCCCTGCAGCCGAAGCTCTCTGGGCAGTTTTGCAATTTCCTGAAGTTGCATTTATGTTCAAAAGTGTACACTTGTGCAAATCGCCATTGCCCCGCATTCTGCATGCTCATGCTTTAGCCTGGGGGGGGGAAATGCATGTTTCCTGCTTGGGGGGGGAAGACACATGTTTGAGAATGCAAATGAGACAAAACAAACATTGAGGAAGAATGTGGAGAACCTCAACAAGCTGCATGCTGCTTATTCACCCATGCCTAATTGGCAGGTGTTGAAAGCGAGGGGGAGTGTGCCACATGCTTAGGTGATCTGCACATGGGTTCGCTTCTGAATGAGACAAGACTATCCATTGTTTTTAGCCATGCAGGAGTATTCAGACTCCACTACTGGTGGTGCAGTTAGGTAATTCTAGACTCTGGATGTCATGATCTGATGGGCCTCTCTCACTTTAGAGGGCCACCTGTATTCCTTCAGTTGTGATGCACCAACTAATGTCTCTCTTCCCCCAGCAAACCACCATTCCTTGCATTATGACTGCTTCTACATTCCTCATATGTTAGAGCCACAAAACAGTTTACTAACCCTGAAATGAAATAAATAATAGTTGACCATGTGCACTTTTGTATTTTAAATTCTCTTGAAACATAGCACCATGATGGCTACAGGCATAGAATGGGAGTTTAGTTTTGCTGCCCTGCTGCTGCCTTCATCACTTCGTGCTCTACATATGGCTACTTGGGGGCTTGGATGTCTGTCCCAAAGTCCAGCCTTATCTGCACCACGATATTGGCATATGTATGATGATGCACTTTGCCCCAGTGTGCATCACTTACACTGACCCACAAATCCCACTGTGTTTCTCTTTGTCCAGTTGAGGAAGGCCCTTCTTTTTAAACTGTTTGTTTGCTATCTGTCTGGATTTTCAATCCAATACTTGGCTGTCGCATGCAAGTTTTAGCCATTTAGCAATAGCTTTGATTCCTGGTTGAGCATGTACAAAGTAATTTGCACTGGTTCCAATACAGGGCATTTGAGGATCTACAGTTCTCTCACCCCCACCCCCCCCACCTCCCTGCCATGGTCAGTATTGCCAGTGTGCCCCCAACCTCTGCCTCGGTCCTAACCTATGAGAGGCCCCATCCTATTCTCCCTTGACCGTTTAGATGCCCGGGAACTCTCAGTGGGAGGGTTTTTTTTAGGGATTTTATTTGGAAGTCCCAGCATATACAGTCTATGAGGCTACCCCTATCCCTATCCTGATTGATACTCTAAGGCAGGTGAGGCAGGGCTTCACTGTGCAGGAATCAAGCTGCCTGTTCCTCAGCAGCATTTGTTCTACAATATATGTACTATCTTCAACTTGCAGTTTCCACTAAATTGCTAAGAACAAGTGTTATAGTAACTGGGCTGAACTTTTCTGGAAATTGGCATTCTGTTACCTAGTTCCCTAGGTTCCAGTAAGGAGGCTGTATTTAGTATTGTAATATTGGAACAGACCTCAGGTTCCTAGATATGTAATTAGATCTAACAACAGGGTGAAATTAACACAGATTTATAAGAAGATAAAAGAAAGGCAAGTGCAGAATTCAAGAAATAAAGAAAGGGGAGTCAAAAACCTTTGGCACTGATGCTGGAATAAAGGAACACTTCCAGCCTTTAAACACAAAAATAGGCTATGGGGAAAATCTTTCATTTATACAAATACAGTTTCAACAATTGGGAGCCTATCGACACACGCAGGATAAAACACTTTGAAAATGTTTTGAAAACTATATAGGGAGTGTGTCCTGGGCCCCAACAGTTCTCAAAACTGTTACAAACCATTTTAAAGCAGTCGTGTAGATAGGCTCAGTAACACAGTAGATCTGTTGCAGTCCTGTCCCTCCTGTCCATCAACCTCCAGAAGCAACGACAGCTATTCATGTCATATTTATGGGCCAAACAAGACATTATACACGGACACGTGTGTCTTTTCTCCAGTATTTGCTCCCCTCATGCCTTTTGAGCAGGAAAGTGGCCTGAAGGGAGAAGGTTAAATGGCCTGATCCTGATCCTACTCCTTCACTGTAAGAAGGAAAATACACACATAGATTTGTGTTATATGTTCTTTGGTTCTGAGGTGCTTTGAGTGGCCATTTGAGTTTGGAGCTTTTCCATTTATCAAGCAATGTGAAAGAAAATCCTCCCTTGATCGAGTTTGAGTGAAAAAGAAAAACATATGTGCTCATTTCAATAATGAGCTTGCCAGGACCTCACTCATATGTGTAGCATTATAAAAGCCTGGTGAGAGGGCGCAAGCAAGCAAGAGGTTTTCCTGTACAATTGTCAATTTAAAGTATACTTCGATTTTTTAAAAAATTGAGTTTATACCCACACACTCAACTATTATTTCTGAATCATTAGAAGCATCTAATCCTCCACTCTCATCATGTTAAACAATTTTGGTTTGTTAAGTGACGGTTGAAGGTTATCTTCTGCATCTGTTATCACTCCTAGATCTCTTGCAAGCAATCTTTTCTGGGCTCCATCACACCAGCGATTTATTGCACACTCACCTTGCCTTGTATGTGTTTTTGCAGCATGGTACTCGCCTGACGTCGTTCCTGTCCTGCTCTTGTTGTGCCCCTTCCCTCCCTTATTGCGGTTTATTTTGGTGCGGGGAAAGTCTGGACTATTTCACCCCCCTCACTTCTTCCTTTGTTGGGGGTGTGTTTGTTGCTGAGGAGAGGGAAGGGCAGTTCTCCTCCTCCAGTACATGGGTTTCCCTCTCCTGGTGCGCTCCGACCCATCTTCTTTCCTTCCTACTTCCTGAGTCATTTCTCAGATTTTGCTTTTCTGCCCCCGAACGATTTTAAGTTACTAGTAGTCGCACTCTCGAGAGTAACCCCTTGCAATGATTAGCTCCTGGTCTGCAAGCGGTTTCTGGGGCTTGCAAAAGAAGATTATTAACTTTACTACATGGACTGAAAAAAGTGTGTGCGCGTGTTTGTAACCCAGCCTCTTGTGAGTAGGGCAGGGAGACTAAAAGGTATTGAGGTAAGTCCAGTCTGTATATTCTAACACCTTGAATATTCAAGCTGTAATATAACGTGTGTGTGTGTGTGTGTGTGTGTGTGTGTGTTTGGTGGGGCGAGGGACAGCACTTGGTCATGGAAGAAGTGTCCTTCCTTGCTGCAGAGGGGGAGGTTTTCTCCCATGGCAGCTTGGCACCCCTTTCAAAGGCTCCCTGTTGTTAAGGGAGGGCCCAACAGGGACTCCACCCTCCTTTCTCTCTCGCTTCCCGTAAAACAAGGACATAACAGCGCGCCAGGCGTTGGCTCCCTCACCTCTGGGTTGGGCTCAGGTAAAGGGGAAGAACAATGTCAGAGAGGAGGGAGAGAGCGGCCCTGAAGTCCCTCAGACACACACACCAGTTTTATGAGCCCAGTAGTGGGGAGGTAAGGACTAAAACAAACCAGCTCCACACCAAGGCTGGTTTGTTCAAAAAGGATTCCCAAATGTGTGGCTTCACCTTTTCTGTGCCAATAAAGAGGGGACTGGCTGATCTCCTCCTCCTCCCCCTCTGCTATCACCAATACCACTATCCCCGCAGCTTTGTTGAGAGCGTTACAGATTTCTGGCTGCCTTTGCTGCAGGGCTGCTTGGAATACTGTCCATCACCTGACAAGATCCAATGAAGTGGAGGGGGAAGGAGAAGGGGCGGGGTGAGGCGAGTGCAATAATGGGAGAGCCAATAAGTGAAAAGAGAGGCCCCGGTATAGCTACGATCGCGAAAGGGAAATGGAGATCAAAATTGCGGGTGCATACCAATAATAAAAAAAGTATGATGGAGCTCAATGTCACATTCCAATCTCCATCCACATTTTCATATCTAAAAACCAAGTTTTTCCCAATTGTTCCAAAACCTGAAGATGTGGAATTTTTCTTATACATGAAACTTTACCAGCTCTTGATTAATATTTGGGAAGGGTTGCTGAGGGCCAGGTAACAGGATGGTAAGACCTTTTAGTACTTGGAAAAACTCCATTGGTCAACTCTAAGCAGATGCAACAATGGCAAAAAAGTAAGATTTTTATTCCTGTCATTGCTACATTTGTCCACATATCTGCATTTTATTGAAATACTAATCTTTTAAAATAATAGTTCAATCATACACACACTTATTGAAGTTATAAAAGGATGGTATCTTTCTACAGTTCGTAATTGTAAATATTACTGCTTACCAGTGATCGTTCAATGAACTGAACAAAACATTTGGCTTACTCTTCAAATAGATGTACTTTGTCTAATTGCACTTATATGGACTGTGCATGGGATTTTGGCTATCGTTCTGTTGTCTTCACACATGTGCAGAGAGGTGTTTGAAGAGCAGTTCAGAGAAACCATGCGTCCCTTCCTTCCATAGTACTGTTATGCTAGTGTGCTGAAGTGGCGTCACAGTACCTCCATCATACCCAGGTATCTCATGTTGGACATTTCAACAAGGCCCACTTCCCATGGGGAATTGCCTTCCCACCAGGGATCTAGGGGACAATGGGCTGCCAGCTTTCCTATGTGAGGTCTGCTTGAGATAAATTGTCTGGCCCAAACTGAATGTTCTCTTATGGCTAGGGAAGTGATGAATAAATTAATAATTCTTCTCAATGTTGTCTCACTATACAAAAAACCACCAAACTTCAAATTATTTACAGAATATTACTTTTCCAAGTTGAGAAAATCCTTCATAGAACTTAGGTTCCAGCACATGCTTTTTTGGTAGGCACATTCCATTTCTGTAGTAAATACTTTTATATATTTGGAGCCAGTAGCATAGGGGACTCAAGAGATTATTTGTTTTGTCCCAGAACAAAATTTATATCCTATTATGAGACTCATGTACTGGCTGGTTAATAAGTGATAGAGTGGCAGATATTTAGATGAGCCAGAGTGTATAACCTATCAAGTTGCATTCTTTGCAACAGCAGCTAAGTCACTTGATGGAAGTGGATTGCAAAAGAGATTTTCTAATCTGAGTAAGATACGTAATCAAATGTAATTATGAAAGGTTTATTTTAGTTATGCTTTTTAAATTAAATGAGTAACTGAACTTCCCAATTCTCATGATTAATGTCTTTGTTTCAGGTAGTTTTACTTCTTTTGCATTGCTTTCAATGGTCTATGGCTAAAAGCAATAAAGTATTTGTACTGTAATTGACTGGGTTCAGTCAACACGATAATCCACACTCAAAGGTTGGTATAGGTTGAGTGTGGGTTGTTGTTGAAATGTGGGTTATTGTGATGTCTGAACCCAGCTGAATAACAAACCATGGTTTGTTAACCACGAACAACCCATGAAGAGAACCTATGTTTTGTTGTTGGGTTGTTAACTGTGGGTTATTTGTGGTTAACAACATGGTGTTTTGGCACAGTGGAAGGCTCTTCTGGACCTAGTTTGCACATAATGACAACCCATGGGTTCCTGAGTAGTTTCCTAAATCAGATGCAAAGCAGAACCAGTGAGCAAGTGGGAGGCAGCATGCTTCAGCGTGCTCGCCTGTCTGGCCCCAACCAACTGTGCATACCTGGTTCTTGACTCTACTGAAAAATTACAGCATAGCCTACTCTCAGATGTGTGGATGGGGAACAATATTTCATCCTCAAAGTCTAAATTTTAGGCTGTTTGGACCTGACTGTAAACAATAATTTAATGGTGAGTCAAAGAAAAAACTAAAGAAAATGTAAAATTAGCAGCAATACTTTATTCAGTTGTCAATTACATTCATATTATTTGTCATATATTGACCCCATCATTGTTGGATTCAAGTACTGAAGTTTTAGTTGGTTCATAGATGGCCTGAAAGCTACTGAATAGAGAAAACAAAAGCCTAGGCCAAAAATATAGTTATCCAGTTCTAACAACACAATCCTTATGTAGTGCTTACTCCCGGATAAACAGGTATAGGATTGCAACCTAAGTCTAGCATCTATTGAAACATATCCTAGCAGAAGCAAAACATTCATTGGGTTCAATCCAGATAGTGTCATACTTAGAGTAGATCCAACGAAATCAGTTTGTTTCAATGTTTCTAATCTAAGTATGACTTAATCTGGATCCAAGACATTGGTTCCATTGAAAACCATTAAACATGTCTAATAAGAATAACTATGGCATATTCTTGAATGCTTATCTTCCCACTTTACTGAAGTTACAGCAGCACAAGAATGGAAATTGTAAAGCTGTAGGATGCCAGCTTCACAGAAATACTGGGCAATGGGGCACTGTGAGGTTCCTTAAAGGAAGGCATTTCCAGTATATCCTAAAATTGAATCAATGTGCCAAATTCTCTGCTCCAGTTGGTAAATGGGAGTGTATCTTCCCATACTGATCTTCAACTGGTCAGCTGGGCCCACTACTGGGTTGCAGTCTAGTCTAAAGTAGGTCCCACCAGCAGCTACCTAGAGATGTAAAATTTCCAGAAATTTTGAAGCCATGGGGGAAAATTGTTTTTTTCCTGTTTTTTTTTCTGGATTTTTAAAAAATGCAATATTAGCACTTTTTACAGATTGAAAGTCACTTTGTTATTTTAGGAACCTAAAATGTAATTATGTACAAGTTGGTTTGGCATAAAATTATCACATTTGGTATATTAAAAGTACAGTGTATTCAAACAATTATTACAAACTGAATTTACATTTTAAATTTTTTACTTTTTTTGTAACAAATGGAGCTACAAGCTCCTGAACTGTTAGGAATGCCTGAAGTGTAAGGAACCTCTTTGGTTTTGCCAGTTTATGAGGAGCAGGCCAAAAAACAATGAAAAAACACACACCAGAAGAAACCATCAACATTAGTAACAAAGAAAATAATATATGTCTCCGCTAGTTCTCCACAGTGTCAAGCAGACATAAAGCACCCATTCCCATAAAAGGGTTTTAGAAATCATTTGGAGAAGTAAATATATGAACACCTTGGCTTAAACATTTTATTCATCACGCTAAAATAAAACATTCCATAATCTGTTTTTTCTTCAATTTTTTCAATTTTTCAGAAAAAGAACAAAAAAGGCTTTGGGGGAAAAAACAGAAAAAAATAATTTCTCCCCTGAATTTTTCCATTTTTTTCCTGAGTCTTCACATCTCTAGCTACCACCACATAAATACATAGAAAAATTAAGAAGTGAATCCCCAAATGCATGTTTGGTCTAAATATGGGTCACAGGTCTGAAAAGATTGAAGACTACTGATCTAACATGCACTATCATAGAATAATTCATTTTTCCCAAATCTGTAGTCCACAAACAAGGAGTTTATACTTTACATTCTCTCAACTCTGTTAGCTCCACTCTCATGTAATGGTTCACATAAGAAATGACACCTGATAACTTGCAACAAAATGTTTCATTATATTCTTAGACCCCTACAGAACTGCTTCCACTTTAGGGCTCCAGTCAGCTTGTAACATTGTATTCCCAAATAACAGAGGGGAAGGAGAATGTTTCAGGAAGTGGAAAGGAACACCTTTTTTTAAAAAAAATATTACCCTCCTGAAAGGGCTCGGTTTTGGGGCTGGGTCCAGGCTTGCTACATGACCAGGATGCAAGTGGTTCTGGAGAGTTAAACCTTTCTAAAACCACTCCGTTATAGGCCCCGTTCAGAAGACACTTTAAACCACTACTTTAAACCATGGTGGTTAAGACAGATAACCAGGCCGTGTTCAGAAGACACCTAAAACCATGGCTTTAACCACGGTGAATAAGGAAAAAAGCCTTATTCACCGTAGTTAAAGCCGTGAGTTAAGGAGTCATCTGAATGGGACCACGGTGCGTATGTCTCTGTGAAAAGAGTTTTCAAACCTTATAGTGTGCCCCTTCCACTCTCAGCATTCCTCCAAGATATTGTAAGAGGCCCAAGCTGACCAATTCTCTTTTACCTCAATATTCCGGTTTTATTTTAACGGACACCTTCAAAATTCTACAACTCACTGCCCTCAAGCTCATACCTAATTGCTAAATTCTCAATCTGCCCAACTTCTGTTCCTTTTAAAGCCCTACCTCTAACCTGCAACACTGCATTGCAGGTCTGACATAAGCCACCTCTCCCAACCACAGCCACCAACTTGCAAGATGGGAATAGCAGATTGTATAAGCATTGGCAGGGCATTTTCCCCACATGAACTAAGAACCTGAGCTACAAATTGTTGCTTGTACTCAGCCCCACCTGCACTAGAATCCCGGATTTCTCCATTGTTTGGTATAGGCAGCTCTATGGAGAGAGCAACAAATGATATTCATTGTGAACCTAGATTTCCTTTCCAAGCATGAGTTACTCTAAGGTTTTATTATCACTATTCAAGATAAGGGAAGAGTGGTGAAGAAAACATTGGATGTCATATGGTCCTTAGGAAACCCCACAGTCTATTCAAATGTGTTTGCAAACATTTCTGAATTTGGTTATAAAGGATATTAAAACCCACACTGGGGCTGGTGTGTCCTTCATTTGTTAAATTGTTTTATCAACCTTTAATAGCTAAAACATGTGCTATAGATGAACATTATTAACTGCTAAACTTAATAATTATGATGGTTATTAGGAACCTATGAAGCTGCCAATCTACAAGCAGGAATCATGGAACCAAACTAGATTTCTTTTCTCTCTCTGCTTGAACTATCTGGATTGCTCCTGACAGCTGCATGTCAACCCTCAGGAAACATGTGGTGGGAGAACGTGGCTCACATGCAAGTATCAAGCAGTACTAGGTTACAGATGCTTGGTAAGAATAGAACAGAATAGAAATTTTATCAGGTACAAGCCATTGGAATAGGAGGATTGGTAACTGAAGGAGATATAGTAGTTGAAGGGGACATAGCTTTGTCCAGCACCAACACCAATGAAAGGTTGGGCAGCTCTTCAGAGCCATGGAGATTTGAAGAATTCACTGCAATCCCTTATATGCCATCCCCAGTTTTCTCACAGTGCTTGAGAGAATAGGTCTGTTAGCCTTTAGGAAGCTGAAAAGGAGGCCACACATTGGTTTTAACTGAGGCTTAAAACTGAGGTTTTAACTGACGTCATCACCTGCAGCAACCAGCAAATGTGGCGGCCCACAGCGAGGAGGGAAGACAATGGCAGGACGATGCGGAGGAGGCAGCAGGTAAACAGGGAGTGTGGGGGGAGGGAGAGAGAGAGCGGGAGGGAGTGCTGTGACCGGATCCAGTTCGGATCCGGACTGTGGATCTGATCCAGCCTGATCTGGACCTGATCCAATTTGGATTCGGAGGTCCAGATCACCCCGATCCGACTCGGATTCCAGATCTGGACACAGCCCTAATATTTACCCCATTGCACTTACCCCTCAACAGCACTATTACAGAAACGCAATTGCTCTAGTGGATTTAAATGGATCCAGAAGTTTTAATGTACTAGATTCACATTCCTAATCAAGAGACAAATCCAATCATACTGCGGGTATTTTTAACTCCCAACACTAAAGCAATGCACACCTCAAATAAATGAACAAGCTGAGTGCAGACAAAAAGTAATTAAAATAATAGAAAAAAATTGTGGAAATAACAGATTGTAGAAAAAGTACCTAGTTCCAGCTCCAAGCCATTAGTGGTTTCCAAATAGGGTCAATCTGCTACAATTATTCTAGTTTTATACTGGTATGATTCAAGTGAAGCTAACAATACAATTTCAATGCAAACAAATCAACAATCTGCCTCTTATATCTTGTCTAACAATAAGCCACGTACTTGGCCAATGCTATTCCTGGCTAGGTTGGAGCATGCCTGGCATCCAGGCTGGCAATGCACAGACTACTGCAAGATGGCATCTGTACTCTGAAACTCTGGGCTATTGGAGCTTATTAACAAAATGTATTAAATTGAATATGAATATATTATTTGAGAAATTTTCACAGCATAAACACTACTAAAATGACTGGCTAAGGCTGAAGGTAAGTGCATGCATTATATGTTGTTTTTCAAATTTCAAAATACATAAATATTAAAGTAATTTTATTCACAAAGCAGCCCCCACTCCACACACACAAAAAATTATAAAACATAAAAATTGTACAATTTGAATTTTAAAAATCCCACAAAAACATAACAGCCCTGTTTTCATTTAAAAAGGGACTGAGCAAAAGACAGTAAGACCTGAGATTTAAATAATTCCTTATATATGGACTTAGTCTAACAGTCCAAGAAATCCATCATATATATGGTGCCTGTGATGTTACATATTTAACAGTTCTTCCATTCAGAAATAGTTCCCGGAAATTTGCTAAAAGCCCAACAAGGTGAGTAGCTCTTGATCAAATGGTGCAACATCAACATGGGAAAAGTCACCTTTTTCATAATGGAAGCAACTTCAGTTGTAATTTTGCACGTATGGGGCAGCATCTTCTACTTTCAATAGACAGCCACATCCAGTGCAGAGTTCTCTTCCAAGAGCATGCCATTCCATGCTATGGCGTGTGTGGCATTTAGGAAGTTGCTGGCTGCAACCGCCACTCCTCTTGCAGGCACAGCTAGTCAAGGCCAGATTGCCAACAGTTTTATAGGCACTGGCACAGCCAATACATATGTTTCAATGAATCAATGACAAGTTTCACTTTCTCAAGCAACTCTACTGTCCATTATTTGCCTTGATTAATTTTGTATTATGCCCTCCCATCTCTTGTACCACAGATCAACCCCCATTAGAAACGAACTTCCCTACAACCACATTAAGATAAAAAAAAATGTCCGTGTTGAAATAGTAATTATGGTATCAATGCATATGATGCAAAAATATTATTGTTTAAAAATAGCGTTTAGACTATTCTGCTTTGGGCTTTTCCATTCTCCAGTGTAGAAGACAAGTTTGGTTCATGTTCTTCATTTGGTTTTCCGTTGGCTCCAAACTGATCCATTTCACGGATTTCTAGAGGCACCTTCTTCTTGGCAAATGCCTGGTTGATTTCAGCCAGAGTCTTGTTTTTTGTTTCAGGCAAAACAAAAAAAAGGAAAGTGGCTCCAATAAGACAGACGACAGCAAACACCAGGAAACAATAAGTCTGCAAAGCTTTCTGAAAACACAAAGCAAAAAGAAAACCCACGGCGTTACCAAAGGAGGCAACAAAGAGTCTTCAGTTTGGAATAGGTGAGCATGTTGCAAAGAGTCCCTTTGACTATGTGCCAAATACTCTTATCTACGAGTGTTTTTATTGGTGTTTTATTGATATTTTAATGATGTATTGGTTTTATGTGCTTTTAATCAGTTTTGTATATTTTGTGTTTGATGTTGTTCCCCGCCTTGATCCAGAGGAAGAGGCGGGAAATAAATAAATAAATAAATAAATAAATATTATTAGTAGTAGTAGTAGCCACAGCTCCACCCACTTCCAATCTGGGATTAGAGCTTCTAGTACAGACGTCATGACTTCAAGAAACATTTCAGACCCAGCATGCCCCTCACCCACTTTAACTTAGAAATTTAAAAGTGGCAAAAGTCATGTGGAGTTCCATGACATTTTCCTAATTGTGTTATAAAGAAAAAAACCTACAAAAAATTCAAGGGTGAATTTTAAATTATAAACTACAGCATTTTTTTTAACTAGCTGCATTAATTACCAGCCTCTGGTGCAAGCCATGTTCTGTTAAAACGCAATAGCTGAAAGACTTTAGTCTCACATAAAAGTGGGAACAGTCTAAGAGCCATTTCACATGTAATGCTAAACCAAAGTTTGCTACTGATTAGGTGGTACAACTAATCACAGGTCCTTTTTACCTGTATGATACACAATACTGTAGAAAAACGCCCTACTTTTGTCACCTCATTCAAGAATGGCAAAAGTGTGTGTGGAGGTATTTCAGCTATTTTCAGGATATAGGGTGAGGTTGGAGGGCAGAGGGCCTGTGCCACATAACAAGCGTCTTTTTATTACATTGTTTACAACTTTACGAGATAAGCTGCCTCGGGTGCCTGATTTTAGGCAGAGAGGAGTTGGTGTTCAAGGTATAGGTGTTTAACCTATACAACAACAACAAGACTTACTGCTGAGATACTGTTGAATAAACACGTATAGGATTGCACTGTAAATCATCACCATGACACTGATACTATGACTATTAGTAATAGTACTATTACTGTCATGGGTTTATAAAATCCTAGACTTCTGATACACTGACCAAACATAGTAAACATGCTTCCTTTATCAGAACTCCTTGAATCCTTCCCATTTTAAACTGAAAACCTGGCAATCTGCTTCTCTCTTGTGAAAGGGAAGCAACGTTGAAAACTCATCCACCTTTTACAAGATCAGATACCAGCAGTGAACATAATAGTCCTGGATCTGTCACAACCTCCCATAAATAAACCAGATGGACAGAGAATCTTGGAAGTTCGTATGTGTTTCAGGTCCATGAGCGAAGACTTGGATAGATATGCCCATTCTGTTGCCTGAATTCTGTAGGCGACATTTTTCAAGATGACTGTGAATATGAGATGTGATAGTTCATGAACGGCTACATGCAACAGAATTCATGCAACAGAAAATGGTGGCCATGGCAGATCCTTGACAATCAGGTGCAAAACCAGTCTTGCTACACAGACTCTGGTGTTTGTATCATGTTCTAATAACTATGGACCAAAAAGGAAAATAAGTAAGAAATGATCACTGTCATCTCATTTCAAGGAGGAGGGTATATGTCAATGAAGAAATTGTGCTGGGAAAGACAATATCATGTGATTCTGCAATGTGAAATGTCTGTGAAGTGCATGGAGGTAGTTCTACATATATGTATGAAGATGTACTCCAGCAATGAAGGATATGTGCAAAAAATACTATTAAAACACACGTTAAGTCCCATTGCTCTATTAAAGCTGTCATTCTTAACATAATGAGCAGTAGCTTAATAGCATCTACCAGTTGCTCTTCTGTGAATACCACCTTGATTTCATTGAACTAAGGCCATTGCAGTGAGTTTTACAGAAAATCAGAAATTACAGAAACCATGCAGTGCAATCCTATATGTATATGCTCAGAAGTAAACCCATTGGTTCAATGGGGCTTACTCTCAGGTAAGTGAGTATATGCTTGCAGCCCAAATAACCCTTTCCATTAAATTGGATTGTTCTTTACTCATAACATTTTGAACATAAAATTTCTAAACCAAAGTCCAGCTCCTTTCCAATATGAACACTATAGATGAAAATGAAGAATATTTGTTATTGCATTTGAAAAAATAGAAACTGTAAAACTAAAGACAGGATCCCAAATGATTCATAAATTGATGATGATGATGATGATGAACATTTCTATACTGCCGCATAGCTGAAGATATCTTGGCGGTTTACAAAATTCAAAAATATTTAAAATACAATATGCAAAATTTAGAAACATAAAACACAGTCGAACAGACAGTATACACAGAGACAACACATATCTAAAAACAATTTTGAGCAATCAGTCAAACCGTAAGACAAATATGCAAGACGATTAAAATTCATCATACGGTGTCAAAAGCCTGGGGAAAGAGAAAAGTCTTGACCCGGCGCCAAAATAATAACAACGTTGGTTCCAGGTGGGCCTCATCAGGAAGATCATTTCATAATTGGGAGGGCACCAACTATATTAATCAACTATGATTTGCAACCAGGTCATCCTTTTTTTAAAAAAATTGAAAACCTATAGAGGAAAATGACTGGAAAATGTAACAATCCTAAATACAAAATAAAAATCCAAATTGACCTGGTTTGCATGATCGCAGGGTAAGCCACAGTGGTTTAATGACCATCCTGTGCATGCTGTGAGAATCAGCATAATTACCCTCGGCAGCGCAGCTTCCCACGTCATGAGAACCTGGCCAGGATCGCTTGTTGCCATGGTTAACAAGTCACCCAAAAGCTATAGACTGTTGCAGGGTTCTGGGGTGGCTTGTTAACTATGGCAACAAGCCACACTGCTTGGGTTCGCGTTACATGGGGGCTGTATTCATAGTGCCGGGTTGGCACCGCCTTTCCCCAAACCTTGCAGTTTTACTTACCTGGGGTGGTGTTGGGTAATCCCAATACCAAGGAGGGAGCGTGGGGGTTCTGGCGGTCATCTGGGTACTGGAGCCACCCTCTGCCCTCCTCCTGGTTTCCAGCGACCAATCACTGGTTGTCTTCCACCAGGACTGTCCCCTGGATCAGCCACAGAGCGAGGTCAGATGGTGGAAGAGCTGGGGTGACCTCACTCCCGCTGAAAAAGTTGACATATGTCCCCGACTTTTTTTCTGCACAGCTTCATAGGAAAGCCCCGTGGTGGCTGCAAATCTGCGGCTGCATCGTATAACTGGGCGGTTAATCGACATGCTTAATTGCTTGACATGTGATAAAGAAAATGTCACCATGTGCTGAACTCTGGAAAATGCTTTTCCCCAACAAACACCATTTCCATGGTGAGAAGAATCCTGTTTCAAACGTATATGTGGGGGAGGTGGGAGGTCATGTACTTTCTGGCCAAATTAAGCCATTACAAATGCTCCCATGTGAATTACTGCAATAACTATTGCACGGAACATGCCATAGAATATGGATCCATGCAAACAAGGGGTCTTGCTGTAGAGATTGAGCTTCTCGCCCTGTTTGTTGGGGGGAAACATTTTCCAGAGCTCAGCCCATGGTGACATTTTCTTCATCATATGTCAAGCAATTAAGCATGCTAATTAACTGCCCATTTATCTGATTAGAAAAACCATTTTGGCAGGTAACCAGTATTGTGTGTCTGTGAAATTTATTACAAATCATAATTTCAAAGGTTTAACAAATACATTAGGCAACATATTTCCCTGAGAACCCATTTCAAGTATCTGATCCTTGGCTTTTCATATAAGTTCAGCCAGTCTCTTCACTGCCCACATGTATCAGGATCAAAAAGCAGTGCTACTGTTCTCAAAAGGGTAACAATATTTTATGCCTTAGGCTTATATACCTTTAAACAGGATATCAAGGAAATGTAAATATTTGCCAGTTCATGAGATCTGAGAGTCTCTGGAATGTACTGTCAGGCTCCATTAGATCAATTTTCATCTCAGCACAGATTGAGATTATGTATTGTTTGTGAAAGCTCCACTTTGCAAAAGGTGGAAACAAGGATATGGAAAAATAGCCTTATTAAATGTTCGTTCTTCTAAATAGGTGCAGAATAAGAGCTGGGTTAATATGGCAAAGTGAATCTTAACAGTGCTGTTTTACATATGTAATGAGTTCATTTTGAAAAAAAGGTGTGTGGCCCTTTCCTCTGGCGCTGAAAATTATTTGCTTAGTAACTGGTCTGAATCTCAGCAAATATCAGAGATAATATTTGTATGTGTAGGATCATAGAAGAGTTGGAAGGGGCCTATAAGGCCATCGAGTCCAACCCCCTGCTCAATGCAGGAATCTATGGTTGTCCAGCTGCCTCTTGAATGCCTCTAATGTGGGAGAGCCCACCACTTCCCTAGGTGCCATTATCATATTGCTCTAACAGTCAGGAAGTTTTTTTTTCTGATGTCCAGCTGGAATCTGGCTTCCTGTAACTTGAGCCCATTATTCTACTCTTATATATATGTATAGTACTCTTCAAAGACTTGAAAGGTTGTCATACAGAGGAGGGCCAGGATCTCTTCTCGATCAACCCAGAATGCAGGACATGGAATAATGGGCTCCAGTTACTGTCGCCTTCTCTTTATAAGACTCTGCTGTTGTTGCTCCTATTGCCATCATTGTTATTGCTGGTTTTATTCTTGGCTTTTATTGTTGGCTTTTATTGATACTTTATTGTGTTTCTGGTTTTAATCACTTTTAATGCTTTAACTATTTTTATGCATTTTATTGCTGCAAGCCAACTTTGGTGGGCTTCTGCCCTTTAAAGTGGCCAAGAAATGTTTTAAATAAATAAATAAATAAATAAGAAGGCAAACCCACTCACCCCAACAATTTTTGGTGGTGCTTGAAGACATATTTCAAACTGTAAAATGTGCCAATGAGCCAAAAAGATTGCCCACTGCTGCCTTGGAGCTGCTCAAGAACAAAATGATGAGCGTATGACTGAAAGTCATGGATTTCCCTGAGGTAACAACCATGGGACTTGTATCAATGACAAGCTCCTCACCCAGGTTTCCATTCCTAAGGATCTTGTAAATTCTAGATTTTTAGGAAGCTTTCTCAATAAACCTTAGGCTAATATACAAAAATATATTAACAAAGTAGATCAACTATGGACTGTGCAGTGTACTAACAATGAACTCAAGGATTCTTTTATCCTTTGCCCCAGTCATAAATACATTATTGACACTAGAAGATCCCCTAGAAAGTGGGGAGTTAATTCAGAAGCATTTGAGAGAATTTGGGGAAATTACGGGATTACAAGTTAATTGGGGGAAGTCAGAAATGATGTTATATAATTATAATAACGAAGAGATGGAGAGGTGTAAAGTTAAGTTAGGATTAAGGCATAAAAATATAATACGATATTTAGGAGTTAATATAGATAGTGAAGTAGAAAGACTAGAGGAACTTAATTTTGTAAGGTTAAGAAAAGAAGTAGGGGAGAAATTACAGATATATAGAAAATTAAAACATTCCTGGTTTGGTAGAATAGCAGTGATTAAAATGAAGATTTTACCTAAGGTTAATTTTTTGTTTAGAATGATACCGATTAGAATTTCAGTAGCTGAGATTAAAAGTTGGCAAAATATGATTAATGCTTATTGTAATGGGGATAAAAGAGCAAGGATAAATAAAGGGTTATGGTATAAGGCTCAAAAGAAAGGAGGTTTAGGACTTCCGAATATTAAGAATTATTATATTGCTAATCAGTTAAGATATATTATTAATGGTATTTTAGGGGAGGAAGATTTGGAATGGTTGGAACCGCAAACAGCGGAGGTAGATTGTAAATTGGGAAATATATTTTTTACTAAAATGCAAAAGAAAGAATTGAAGGTACTGGACAACCCATTGTTGGAAAATATATTAGAGATCTGGGAGAAGTTTAGAGGGAAGTTGATACCAGGAGACTCTCCACTCGCCCCAGTTGTAGTAGTGGGAAACTTCCCAAAGGTATTAAAAGAGGAGATAGAAGCGAGACTGAAAGATCAAGATATAATTAAGTTAAGGAATTGGATGGAAAAGATGAAGGATAGTGAGCATATTAAAGAGTTGTTTAAAGGACAAAAGATAGCTTGGTTCAAATGTTTACAATTGGAAAAATGGACTCAGGAATGGAGACTGAAAAATAAGAAATGTAGAAATAATACTAAATTTGAAGATTTAATTGAACTAAAAAGAAAAAAACAAGAAGCTGGAGTTAAGAAAGGGCTGACTAGTGAGATATATAAAATATTGATAGAGGAGGAATTCCAGGACTCACTTAAAGTTATAAAAGAGATTTGGGAAGAAGATGTTAAGGGGAAAATTAATGAAGATAAATGGGAGAGGATATGGAAAGTAAGAATGTTAAAGTTGTTGTCGATTAGAATTAAGGAGAATTACTATAAGATAGTTTGGAGATCTAACACCTGTAAGATTTCACCAGATTGATAAAAAAGTGTCTAAGAATTGTTGGAGGGGATGTCAGGAGGTTGGGACCTATTTTCATATGTGGTGGAGCTGTGAATATGTACAAAAATTCTGGGAAAGGGTTTTTAAAGAAATAAGTGATATAATTGGAAGTAAATTGGAATTAAACCCAAAATTAGCTCTACTAGCAATATGGGATAGTGAGAATGAGCATGTAGCTAACAGAGAATTGGTAAACAACCTCCTGGCACCGGTTAGAATAATTATTGCTAAAAATTGGAAAGGGCAAGGAAGCTATACAATAGAAGTTTGGTATAAAGAAATTTGGGATATGGCCTTGAATGATATGTTGACATGTAAAATGAAAATAAAGAGCGGAATGTCCAGTAAGAGTGATTTTGGAAAAATATGGAGTCCCTTTTTGGAATATGTGTTAAGATTGGGAAAGGGACAAACACCTTCAAAAGAATCGCTGGAATTTTGGAAGGAGGGAGAATGATTATGAGAAGGTCTCGGGGGGGGGGGGTGCACGGGGGGATTGTTAAGGGTGGTAGTTTGTTTTATATTGTGTAAGTTTTATATTGTGTATGTTATTGTGTTGAAATTAATAAAAAAATATTAAAAAATAAAATAAAATAAAAGTCTAAATTAAGGTGTTTTACTTCTGTGAAGGAAGCTCAAACTAGAGAGCTAAAATAATTGCAGAAGAGAGGAACTACTCCTGAGAAAGCAGGAGAGTGTTGTTTAAACGTCACGTTAACCCATATGGTGAGTGCTCTAGGCTGAAATCCTATATCCACTTACCTTGGGAGTGAACCCTATTGAACTCAACAGGGTTTATGCCATGAACTTGGTATCCTGATGATGTATCAGAGCCAATGATGGAATATGGGGAGAAGGCAGTACCTACATCATTTAGGACTCAATCATTTAGGACTTTATACAGCAGATATGGAAGAACTATTGTAATGATTTCTAATGGAACTGCTCTTAAGAGGTGGGCAACTGCCAGATGTTCTTCATGAAGAACATGTTATATCAGTAACTGGTAGGTTTCTCCACATATTTCCATAATTAAAGCTAAGATCGACTATGAGACTCTTGTGTGTGTGTGTGTGTGTGTGAGAGAGAGAGAGAGAGAGAGAGAGAGAGAGAGAGGGGAGAGAATTCAAAGCTCATGGTACCAAGATTACTCCTTTAAAATGGAGTAAATATATGTTCTATAAATCTTAAGCCAATGATTCTCCTTCAGCGGAAGTTCCTTGTAACCATAATATATTTAGAATAACACTGCACCATTTATTTATTCATCACATTTATATCTCGCCTTTTTTCCTCCAAGGAAAGCATGAGTTTGTATCAATTCCGCTACAAATCTTATTACTCCATATTTAATTTTTAACATTCCAACATTTATCTAGCTCATATAATTCAGGGCCCATACCTGAATAAAAGGGAACAGAAGTCCAACTACAAAGTTAGAAAGCCAGTTGATTATCCCAGCAATCATAAATGCAGCTGGCCGTTGAGACTGTGGGAAGAACTCCCCTGTTAAGACAAATGGGATTCCACCTGCAAAGAAAGAGACGAGAATGAGATGTTCGCAACGTAATCCTATGCATGTTTACTCAGGAGTAAACATGCATGTTTTCAATGGGGCTTACACATGCATGCACTCCCCCGAATCTGTCCTTTAATACAGATTTTTTGTTAGAAAACCAGGCAACAATAATAATAATAATAATTATAATAATAATATATTTATTTATTTCTTACCCGCCTCTCCCTCCGGATCGAGGCGGGGAACAACATCAATACAAACAATATAAAATATATAAAACTGGTTAAAAACATATAAAATTAATACATTATTAAAATCAACCAAGTCTTAAAATTCGACTGGGTAAGCCTGCCGGAAGAGATCAGTCTTTATAGCTCTCTTGAATTCTAGAAGACTGGTAAGTTGGCAGATCTCTCCCGGCTGGTCATTCCATAGTCTGGGAGTGGTAGAAGAGAAGGTCCTCTGGATAACAGTTGTCAGCCTAGTCTTGGCTGACTGTAGTAGGTTCTTCCCAGAGGACCTGAGCGTGTGGGGCGGAGTGTATGGAAAAAGGCAATCCCGTAGGTAACCTGGACCCAAACCATGTAGGGCTTTAAAGGTGATGACCAACACTTCGTATTTCGCCCGGAAACTAATTGGCAGCCAGTGGAGTGATTTTAAAGCTGGTGTAATATGGTCACCCCTAGGTGTATCGGTGACCAACCTGGCTGCCATATTTTGAACTAGTTGAAGTTTCCGGACTAGGCACAGAGGTAGCCCTATGTACAGCGCATTGCAGAAGTCGAGCCTTGAAGTTACCAGTGCGTGCACTACCGTTTTTAGGTCTTCCAACTCTAGGAAGGGGCGCAGCTCGCATATTAGCCAAAGCTGATAGTAGGCACTCCTGGCTGAGCTGTCATTTGGAGCGACGGATCCAGGAGCACCCCCAAGCTGCGCACGTAGCCTTTCAGGGGGAGTGTAACCCCATCCAGAACTGGTTGACACACCTCCAAACCCAGGTTGGGGCCTTTGACAGTAAGCACCTCCATCTTGTCTGGATTCAGCTTCAGTTTGTTTTTCCTCATCCAGCCCATTACCGCCTTCAGGCATTCATTCAGAGGAGACACACTATCCTTAGCTGACGCTGTTGTCAAAGGCATAGAGAAATATATTTTGGTGTTATCAGCGTGCTGACAGCACCCCACCCCATGCCTCCAGATGATCTCTCCCAGCGGCTTCATGTAGATGTTAAACAGCATTGGGGATAGGATGGCACCTTGAGGCATGCCACACAACAGCTCCTTCTTTGAGGAGCAACTATCCCCAAGTCTTACCATCTGGAATCTGCCCGAGAGGCAGGACTGGAACCACTGAAGCACAGTGTCCCCAAGTCCCAGTCCCCTCAGGCGTTCCTGAAGGATACCATGGTTAATGGTATCGAAAGCCGCTGAGAGGTCCAGAAGTATCAGCAGGGACACACTCCCCCTATCAATACTCAAGCATAGATCATCCACTAAGGTGACCATAGCAGTCTCAATGCCATATCCTGCCCTGAAGCCGGTCTGAAATGGGTCTAGGAAATCTGTATCATCCAAGACTGCTTGGAGTTGAAAGGCAACTGTCCTCTCGATCACCTTGCTCAAAAATGGAAGATTTGATACTGGTCTATAGTTATTAAGATCCAGAGGGTCCAGGGAGGGCTTTTTTAGAAGCGGCCGTACCACCACCTCTTTTAGACAGGATGGAAAACTCCCCTCCCTGAGAGATGTATTAATAATGTGTTGTAATTATAGTCTAATTACATCTCCTCCCTGGGTGACCAACCAAGAAGGACAGGGATTGAGTGGGCAAGTTGTCCTCTTCACTCGTCCAAGCAGCTTGTCCACGTCCTCGGTACTCACCAGCTGAAACTGATCCAGTGTAATACTACTCACGGAGTTGCTGGACACTCCATTGTCAGGCTCTGCTATAACAATGGCATCGAAGTCGGCTTTTATTCAAGAGATTTTATCTGTGAAATGATTATTAAAGGCATCACAGCGAACTGCCGAAGGCTCTAAAATCGGGTTCAGGGGGGAAGGTGCCTGAGTTAGACCCCTCACCACCCTGAACAGTTCTGCTGGACGTGAATTCACAGACGCAATGCATGCAGAGAAGAAAGCTTTCTTCGCTGCACGTATTGCCATAGCAATTTTATAAATTCCTATTATATCTAGTAGCCTCCATAGTATAGATTACTATGGGTGGGTGTTGTTGATACCTCTAAAATTTAGATGATGTTGTGAAAATTTAGATAATGCAGCTCAAAAGGAGCCGTACAAAATCACATTTGGAAGTCTGTTTGGATACATTTTCAAAGAGAAAAGATCAAGTTTTGGCACTGATTATTAAAAAATACACTGTAATATTTCTTACCCGCCTCTCCCTTTAGATTGAGGCAGGGAACAACAATAAATCAAATACATAAAACTGATTAAAAGAGCATATAAAACCAGTACAATATTAAAACAACAATCAAGACATCTTAAAATTCATCTGGGTAGGCCTGCCGGAATAAGAGCTGTCTGTTTAGATTTTCTAAAAAGTGATAAACCTGCAAGTGTAAAGCCTGCTGCTTTCTTTGGGAAGACTGGGAATTATTTTAGATACACTTATCTAAACTAATTTGAAATCTTTGGACATATTAAGTTAAATTGTTTAATGTTACTGAACTTTGCTGGTTTGATCTTGTGAGGGTTCAACTGTATTATCAAGGGTTAAATTGTAAACAAAAGCGTGTTGGGAAAGACTAATGAGAGTAGCTAAAGATAGCAGACACTCAAAAAGGTCTCCTGATTAGATTAACGACTCTCTGCCCTGGTAAGATTAGGTTTCTAGGTTAAAGGAAGCCTGGGAGCGGGACAATTACTGAGAGAGGTGGAGTTAAAACAGCAGTTACCAGTTCAAACTGGGAAGTGGGGAAAAAAGAGCCAATGAGAAGAGCCAGAGAACCAATGGGAAGGGCTGGCTGGTCAGAGAGTTTTTAAAAAAGAGAAAACCAAGAGGGAGGGGGATTCAATTCGTTGGGGATGGAGGATTGAGTTCTCCCAGAGAGTTGAGTGCTGGGACGCAGAGCTAAATTGAGGAAAACTGGATCTAACTACCAAGTTATCAGGTAGCCAAGCTAGATGAAACTGCGGTTTTATTTCTGTTTCTTTGTTTGTATTGCCTTTGAAAGTAACAGCTCTATGTGTGTAAATACCTTACGCAAGTGTGCCTTACTATGTCTGGAATAGTAAAGAGTTTTTGGTTTAAAACCTGAGTTGTTGGAGATTCCATTTCACACCCGCTCAAAACCCTATGCTACTGAGAGGGGAAAGAGGAAAGGTGGAAACTTGGGTCCCAAAAGGGACAGTGTGACTCTTAAAAAGGAAAGATATCTTTAAGGAGCAGGCTCAGAGAGTCCAGCCAGGAAGGTAGAACTCTGACAGTCGGGGTGGATCCCCGACAGTTCTAATCTGGATGGGAAGTCTGAAGGTAAGTTTTTAATGAACACTAACAAATACAAATGAATATTGGTAATGTGTTCTTACTAAATTAATTTTGATTTGCTAATCTTGATAACCTGGAGGAGAAGGCTATCTATGGTTACTTGTCCTGATGCATCATGTCCTGCTTGTGGGTCCCTGGTCAACAGCTGGTTGGCCACTGTGTGAACAGAATGCTGAAGTAGAGGGACCCTTGGTCTGAATCAGCATCAGGCTCTTCTTATGTTCTTAACATGATACATACTGAACTAACTTTGATCAATTGCCCTATTACTAATCATGATGAACTAAGCTGGATGAACTGAACTGATCTTTATTGAACTACCTTTGATAAATTGTCATACTGACTGGTGACTGATTTTGTTCTGTTTGAACTAATTTATTTAGAAATTGATAAATGCCCCATTTTACTAGCATCTGAATTTCATGTAATAAAAGTATCTGCAAATCTGTGAAATTCTAGGTAGAGTATATTACATCTTTTCAAAAACAAAAGCAACAAAAGCAATATTTAGTATTTTGGAATTTTTTTTTTACCTTCACTGTACCTTCTCACCAAGTGTGAGTGAATTTGATTAGTAAGCCGAAGGACAACACATGTTTAATGTTTTACTATTTTCAGTCCAAAGGGGCCTGCATCTGAACTGTTTTCATATGTGATGAACTGGGCCTAAACTCTGTGTGTACTGGCCTCCATAGGGAGCAATAGCATCACTTATTACCTCAGTGAGAGGTAGGGTGTGCATTTGCTTCTCGACTACACCAATGGATTGCTTCCTGAGTAAGATGTCTGAACCAAACCACAGTTAAAAAAAAATCTCTCTCTCTCTCCCTCTCTCTCCCTCTCTCTCTCTCTCTCACACACACACACACAGCTATAGATTTTCTTTAGAGACAGACAGTCAAGCAAGAAAAATAACAAATTATTTTCACTCTGTTATATCACCACTCAGTTATCTTCAACATGAGTGCAAAATACATTAAAATCATGACTGGCTATCATACTGAAAAAAGCTGTGAACAAAAATAGACTATATTGTTGGGAACAAAACAAGAGATAAAAGTTGTATTTACTTTAAGAAAATGAAAATTCAGAACTCCAGCAGGTATTAACTTTTTTTAAGGTGAAATATCTTTCAGTATACAATCAAATTGGACTGCCAAATAAATTTCTACAAGTTCTATTAAGATAACATTTACATGCATATATAAGTGAAGTACATGGAATTGTCCTACTCCTATGATCAGAACCTATTTTTACCTAAATGCACAAACATATACATTAAGGACCAATTTTCTTTATATTAGAAACCATTATTGACCACAAGACAGCTCAATGACTTTCATTCTGTAACTTCTTTCTCCTTCCTTATGTAATCCAGTACATAAGAACTACCATTAAAATCAAAGAGACTTAAGTGCACCTATGTTTGTGCTGAGTTAGGATAAAAGCATACCATGGCACTTTTAAGAAAATCAAGATATTCCAGTATAAGCAATATTCCAATATGCCTCTCTTGAAAATCTACTTGCACTGTTTGTACTACAAAACTGACATATTTAGGATTACTTTAAGACCTCAGCCAAAACAGTGAGCACTCCACAATGGTGAATGGTACCCTTCCAGTATCTATCCAGAGGGGGAATAGGATAGATAAGCATTTCTATTATAAAGTATATATTAAGTTAGTATTATAAACATTTAATTTTACCTTCTTCTTCTTTCCTGTTTCCCTACTCCTACCCTGACCAACATTCACAGGCAAACTGATGTTCACTGAACAAATGCATTTTGAAAAAAGCATTACCTGGTCCAATGCAAAATGATGCAATTATTGCAAGAATGCAGACTATACTTAGGTATCGAAGCCACATTGCTTGATTCTGAAAAATACATTAGAGAGTTGGAAGTAATAAGTAAAACATATCATAGAACTTATAATAAATACAAAGAGTTGCACAAGGTTTTTTTGCGGGGGGGGGGCACTCTATAAGATTGTTAGCCATGTCCACAAAAGTGACAGACAAATTTATCTAATAACTCCTTCGTTAAAATGTGGTGACATGAGGCTTTTAGGTCTTATGACTTTTTCCCTAACAGTTTCTGTGCCAGCAAATACATGCTCAGAATTGTGTGTACTTACTAATATGTTCACACAATGCCACACAATCCAGCACTGCTAGCAAATAAACCCAGTCTATATTAATGGGCCTAAGAGTTAGTTGAAGCTCTTACAAAAAGACAGGAAAAAATGGGCATATGGATTGTTACATCGATTTAAGGTGTCAAAGGTTTTGGACAAGGGACTTAAGTGAAACAACACAAGCTCCCTTCACTACAGCCCAGAATCTGCTATGCTGCATCAGCACCCATAAAAGCTGGAACTGCAGCTCTTCAGTCTAGCCAGAACCAAGTGACTACAGAAACAATAGGAGTGTGACTAGAACCATATTCTTACTTCAGACTGGATTCCTCAATCTGAGCAAGTCCCTGAACTGAAAACAGTTTTGCCTCATCTAATATAGCACCTGATCAACCTGTCTTTTACCTTGACTTCTGTCTCTGGATTCTCATCTGCCTAGCTGGTACGTGACAACCTGTCTGTCTTTGACCACATCTCCTGTCTCTGGGCCCTTGATTCTTTTTGGCCTGTGTTGAAACCTACCCCAGCCTGCCCAAACCCCTCTCAACCCTGACAATCAGCATTGTACATCATAACATTATGCATTTATATTACAACAAATATGAATTGGGATCAACACAATACCTGATCAGTCAGTTTAATTCTTACCTAGTTTGTCTATCACTATCTATCTAAACTATCCCTAGTTTATTCCTATTTATTTATCTTGCCATAAATTACTGTACAGTATCTTTTGTTCTAGGGGGCTTCTGTCAAACTACTGAAAGCTATAATCCTGACAGGTCAGAACAGCCTGTGTTGGGTAAACTTTGACTGATGTCAATTTAACTAATTTCCATACCAACATTTAAACGACAAGTTATAGCTTAGATATAATCATGTTTGCACGCTACTTAAAGCATTTCTGGCTTCCACTCTGATGATCCTGGGAAATATGCGTTAACCTTAGGTTGAGGAATGGAGATCATGACTTTGCCTTTGCCTGCAGAAATACAACGTGCTAAAAGTTCACCCAACATAGGCTGTTCTGACCTGTCAGAATTATAGCTTTCATTGGTTTGGAAGAAGCCCCCTGGAACAAAAGAAACTGTACAGTAATTTATGCCAAAAGCGGATAAATGATGTAGGGATTAAACTGACTTCCACTTCATTCTGTGACCAGCTTTAGAATCTTCTTCTGACCATTTGAAAACAGCCACTTGGGAAGTAAATGCTAATAATGCATCCCAAAGTCTGACTCCTGAAACCGAACAAACAATAAACCATCACTATGGAATATGGAATATTTTGCACATCATGATAGCCAACTGTGGGTCAATTAATCCACAATTCATAAACAACCTACGAACATGCCATTCATAGGTTGTTAGTATTATGTCCAAACCTGGACAGTCTGAGTTGTTTGTGGGTTTGACAACCCAGAGTTAACCTAACAAGTGAACCCAGCACACATTCCCGCAAATCATGGGTTAATTAACCTATAATATGCAAACCAGGTCCAAGTAAAAGAAGGGAGGGACGGTGTAATCCTGCAACTTGTACACTAACATCTGCACTGTTTTCTCTGAGATATGAATTTGGTTCTTGATTAACAACCTGAGTGATTCAATGGCTTTGTTCAGATGTAAAAGGAAATTATGTTGTCCTGCTACGAAAGCAATTCATGCAAGCCTCAGGCTTAGGTACTTCCACCCTATCTACTGCACCTCTGAGGAACAGCTGCTTTCAATTTTAAACTAATAATAGTCCCAGTGATATTTCAAGCAGTTTAAAATAACAAACTACAGTTCCCAAAGTTCAGACATCATGAGAAACTGTGGTTAGCTTAAAACTGAAAGTAGAAGCTTTTGATCACCTCCTCATGGCACAAAAGAGGGGAATGGAAAGGGGAGGCATATGATACCAGCAAAATAAATTGCTCTTTCCAGCAAAGAAAGCATGATCTGTACGAGGATCTCTGGGAGAGCGAGCCTTCTGTATCAGAATCACAGGGGGAGGTGTTTAGAGAGAAGGCCGTCCACTCCTTGCCCCGGTGATCCTGCTGCTGCTACCAGGGAGGAAAAAGTCAAGATTGCTGGTGTGTGTGCGTGTGCACATGTGCATATATGTATTGTGCATGCACATATATGTATTGTGCATGTACATGTTGCCTCCAACTTCTGAGCTAAGATCACATGCCGCCTTCAGGGTTGAAAAGGTTGTGCACCCATATCCTATAGCAAAAGGGCACCTCGGTCAAAGCCGGGGCCTGCCCTGCCAATTTTGGGATACAGAACAAGAAACCATCCCTCCTCATACCTGAAAAGCCAGTATGTGGCACTGTTACACTGTGTAGAGGCCTTTTTGGTAACTGACTGCTTTTCTGCACGTGTACAGGGCAAGGTCAGCAGCTTTCAGTTCTAGCAGGAGGAGGAGGAGGAGGAGGAGGAGGAGGAGAGATCCCTCCATCACGTTGGAGCTTGTTGTTGCACTACAAAGAGCACTAGAAGATCAGGCTCTTTAATACTGTGACAGCAACAGAACTAAATTCACTTGGCATGTAGACGGGTTGTTCACAGCGACAGATGATCCCATCTCAGTTTGCTCCCCAGTTTGTGGGAGGGGCATTGCTCCAGGGTAGAGCACAGCTTTTCCAGGCAGAGAACCCTGAGTCAATCCCTGGCATCTCAATTTAGAAGAATCAGGTAGCAGGTGATGGGAAGGGGCTCTGCCTGAGACTCTGGAGAGTCCCTACCTGTCAGAGAAGACAATAGATGGACTAACAGTCTGGCCTGATATAAGGCAGCTTCCTACTTTCTCCATTGGTGGGTACTGTGTTTACATAAGAAGGCTCAGGGTGGTTGTATCAAGTTTGCCATGATAAGGTGCTAGTATTATGTGAGGACAAATGGTTGTGTGAACTAGGTTTACATAAAGTTTTAGGGTTCTATTTAATTGTTTATTTTATTCTTAACAGCTTTGGGTATGGCTACATGGGACACTGGTATAAAAGCTTGTCAGCGTTGATCCAAAGTTAAGCACTTTTGTGTCCCATTCATTTCAAAGGGAAAATGAATGCAGTCGTCTTACATTGAAGCTCATAACGATTCTTGAATGCTGGAAATTTGCTCATTAACAATTTTAAGAGCCCCGTTCACTTTAGCACTGCTGCAAGGGCAACAGAAGCTTCATTAGACATTTTCTCTTTTTTGGGTTTAACAATATTAAGATTGAAATCCTATGCTCACATACCAGGAAGTAAGTTCCATTGAACACAACATGACTTACTTCTGAATAAACATGCATAGGATTGTGCTGTGGCAGAACAAACTCACTAATTTAAGGCTGCAATCCTATGCACACTTACATGAAAACAAGCCCCACTGATCTTGGTGGGATTTGCTTCTCAGAAAACATATCTGGGATTGGGCTTTAACTATACTTAGCAGTGGCAAATATTTCCATTTCTCTAGTCTGCTATGAATGATGAAAGACATCCTACAAAGATATTACATTCCTTATGTTACAAGAACAATTTCATTGTGGAGTTGTTGGCTGTTCTTTGTCTAATTATAATAAGTTACAAGGAAATAAATAACTGACAGTGTATTCATCACAGTTAAGCGATACATATAACTAGGGCTGTGCACGGATCTGGATCTCGAATCCGGAGCGGATCTGGCTGATCCGGGCCTCCTGGATCCGGATCCAAACCGGATCAAGTCTGGATCAGGCCAGATCAGATCCGAGATCCGGATCCAATTCGGATCCGTGCATAGCCCTCCCTCCAGCTCTCCCCGCTCTCTCCCTCCCTCCCCTCCCTGCCCTACTTACTTGCAGCCTCCTCCACGTTGTCCTCCGCGTCACTTTCTCTCCTCGATGTCGACCGGCCGCTTTCCCGCTTGTGCTGGGTGATGACGTCACCCGCTACGACCAGCAAATGCAGCGCTTTAGCCGGCGCAAGCAGTTAGAGCACCGGCGTCACCCAGCGTGAGCGGGAAAGCAGCCGGCCAACCTCAAGGAGAGAAGACAACGGGGGACGATGCGGAGGAGGCAGCAGGTAAGCAGGGGGAGTGGGGGAGGGGGAGAACGGAAGGGAGTGCTGTGCACGGATCCAGATCGGATCCAAGGCAGATTGGATCGGGCCCAATCCGGACCTGACAGATCGGGATCCGGATCGGATTGGGGGTCCGTGCACAGCCCTACATATAACTCCCATTTTGAAGTTACACATTAAAGATTACACATTAGTTGTATACAAGCGTAAATAAAAAGAACTGTCTGAGAGAGCTGAGCAGTGAATATTTACATACCTGTAAAGTCATACACACAGTAAGTATTACAAAGAACAGAACCATCAAGCCAAATCCTCCGATCAGAAGAGGCCTGCGTCCAACTCGTTCTATCACTAAGCCCTGAAGAAAAAAGTAAAGGGTGGTTTATTTTCTCACAAAAATCAGAGGAGTTCTGAATTTCTGCTGTCAACTCTTGTAACTTCTAATGGATTAATCCAAGCCAATGGGAGTCCATGATCCACAGGGATTCTTAAGGACATTGGATGAGTCACTCAGATCAAAATGCAATCCCTTTTACAAAGCAAACAAAAAGCTCTCCAGTGTGGAACATACACAACAGAGAACTTTCTATATGCACAATACATGATCAGATCACAAAATCATTCAGAGCATGATCCAGTAGGGAAGTCTCCTGCACAAGCCTCATTGAAAGGGGATAATGGATTGTGCCTGCCATTTAGAACTAAATTAACTGCAGAAGTCATGCTAACCATTGTGCTAAAATTCTAAATGAAACTCACCACTATTTAGCATACTATTTAGCAGTAGCAGAGGCTCTATACCAATTGGCAGTTGCTTCAATTACAAATGCCCTTCTACTGCATAGCTTATGCATAGATGAAAAGAAGATACTGCTTTACAACTTGACATATTTTGTATTAAAATAACACTTTATTACATAACTTATTTAAATAATTGTCATGAAGTATCAAGGAGAGTGTTCACGGTCATCTGAAAATGGACCAATGCACACACATCACTTAATTACTTAACACTTCATGACTCTCAACTGAATGTGTAAGTGGCTGCACTGAAAAGCTTTGATATGTCAGTATTATTATTTCCATATTGCTGTACTATTCTGTCAACTTCCTGTATGACAGAGCCCCTGCTCCCCTACTGCTGCAGAGTTGAAGACAGACACACATAAAGCTGCTTAGACTGTGCCAGACCATTGTTCTCTCTAGTCTGCTCCTCTGTCCTCTGATAGGCAGGAGAGCTCTCCAAGGACTCAGGGTGCACCCTTTCCCAGCCTGTTACCTGAGCTGCTTTTTAACATGTTACCTTTTAGAACTGTGACTTTCTGGAATGCCTGCAGGAAAACCAAACATGCCAGAGGGGGATTTGTTTTAATGAGACCAAATATATTTACACAGGGAGCATTAGGGGGATCGAAGTGTTGAAGATTAGTGATATTATAATTATAATTTTTCTCTCCCAGCAAAACAAGCATTGTTTTTTCTGCGTCTTTTGCAGATATGGGGAGAATGTTCTCCTTGGGGAGGGGGACAGGGTTTCCACATACCTTTTTAAAGTGTAGCTGGTTGTTGAGGGATCTTCTTTCCAGCATTTTTAATTTTTTTAAACACACACACACACACACACACACACACACACATTCAGGAAGAACCTGGTAGTTCTTCCTGAATGCCTACTGGAGACCATGTGACCTCTCCCCCTCCAATAGACATCCAGTAAGAACTGGTCTCCTACTAGTGTCGGTGGTGTTTTTAAAAAAATTAATAGAAGACCCTTCAACAACTGCCTACACTTAAAAAGGTATATGAGAAACTTGTCCCCCTCCCCAAGGAGAAAATACTCCAAAATGTTCACCTCTCCCAGCCTCTTTTGCCAAAGTTTTCATTCCCCCCATCACGAAATGCTGAAAATTAAATGTTTGAAATTTTTGGAGAAGCACTACTTATAATCAAGGAAATTAACAATTCAGTCCTATGGTCCAGTTACTGATTAAGTTCCTGGGAGATCTTAAAGATACATTGGCATAGAGTCCTTGACATTGATGTATCAACAGAGTTATGCCAACATAACCCCATGGCCAGTGCCTAAATGGAACTACCTAAATGGTCTCTCTCTCTCTCTGGCTCAGTTTGGACAACACATTAGTCAATGCAGTGTGAAAACTCCACTCAACGGTTGAGTTTTTAGGGAGTACTCTTCACACAACATGTTCTAACTCCACCGTTGTATGACTGTGGGCTACCGTGGAGTTCAGTAAAACCCACTGTGACATTTGATTGACAGTTCCTCCACCCTCTCTCCTCCCCTGGTCCTCCTGATGGTATCCCATCAGCCATTGCTGCCAAAAAAAATACCGGCAACTCTCCTAGAGCAGGACTTCCTCCTTCTGCCAGGGAACTCAGTAGCCAGTGGGAAAAGTCAACTCAATGCAATGGAAAACTCCATGGAGCCTGCCATGCAACACAACCATTGTGCAAGAACTCTCTCTGCACAGTGTTGATATTCTGTGTGGAATGCTTTCCAAAAAACCCTCCACGGTTGTGTGGAGTTTTCCTGACAGACAACACATTTCTCAGCGGTGGTGTAAAAACTCCACTGTGGATTTCTAAAACCACCATAGAGAAATGTGTTGTCTGAACTGAGCCCTTCTCTCTCATTCACTGCCACCTACTGTGAATCAGACCAAAGGCACTATCCCTTGCCACTGTGGATTATTCCCCAATTCTGTCCTCTGTCTTTCTTAGCTCTGTCTAGCCAGCCCTCTATCAGGTTCCCACTCCCATAATAGGACTTGAATCTCCCTCTCCTGCTTCCTATCATAGTCTTCTCTTTCCTTTGAGTTACCAGTGAGTGCTTCTGTGAACATGCAAATGTGGCTTGTCTAGTGGCTCCCTTCCCTTCCTCACAAAAGATATGATCTCCCCACAAAGTTTTTATTCCCGCAGTGGGACTCAAACTGTTCGTATAGAGAGCCATTCGATCATTTGGAGAGCTTCCTCCCAAGTGATCTCTAGAGCTGATTGGGTATTATAGTGGTATGTCCTACTTTTCCTTTCCAGTTGAGTGTGTTGGTAATATAAGGAGATTTATAAGGGAATTCAACCCCACCCCCACCCCAACTCTGAAGGGATCCTTGGGGTGTGTCTGTTGGTGGGCTATGCTGCCTGAGCCACAGCGGTATGTGCTAGAGAGGACACTATTGTGTCATTGACCTGGTTCACAAGTAATGATAACCCATGGTTGTCTGTAGGTTGTGGAGTGTGACGTCCGAACCTGGAGTGTATCACTTTACATTTGCTTACATTGAACAGCTTTTGCCATTTTGATGTCCATTCTCCCAGTTTGAAGAGATCTTTTTGGAGCTCATCTCAATCAAATTTTGCTCTAACCACCTTCATCATTTGGTGTCATCAATAAACTTGGCCACTTCTCTGCTCACTCCTAATTCCAGAAAATTTATGAATAAGTTGAAAAGAACTGATCCCAATACAAACCCCTGTGAGACTCCACTGTTTACACCCCTCCATTGGGAAAATTTACCATTTATTCCTACTCTTCTGCTTTCTGTTCTTTAACCAAATATTGACCCAGAACAGGACCTCTCTTATTTCATGACTGCTAAGTTTGCTCAGAAGTCTTTGGTAAGGGACTCTGTCAAAAGCTTTTTTGAAGCCCAAGTAAATGATGTCTACTGGATCAGCCATGTATCTCCAAAAAGATGAGTGATACAGGACTTACCTCACCGGAAGCCATGCTGATTCTTTTTCAGCAGGGTTTGTTCCATATGCTTCCTAATTTTATTGAGGTGAGGCTTGAATCAGTGACATCCTACTGCATGTTCTTAGCCAATAAACTGTACCTGCCCTGTCTTACCAAATGTGTGTTTAATGATTTACTTAGCTGTTTCCCTGATAGCCATTTGTCTGCTCAAAAATTGTCCTTCCAAGATGTTTTCCCACCACTGAGGAAAAAAATACAAGTCCCAATACTTTCTCCTCAGGGAGAAAAGTAGCTACATTGTGAGTTTCATTCTGAACTCTCTATAATGTATGTGTTCTCTGTGAAATGATCCAACCAAAGGCAAGCACTTTTTCAGTGCAACCCTGAGCATGTTTTCTTGGAAGTAAATTCCACTGTGTTCAGGGTGGAGCTTTAGGTGCCACTGATTTCAATGGGAGATAACTGAGCACATGTTTTACTTAAATTGAAATTAATAGTTTAAAATGTACTTAATATTAACTCTAGAAGATTTATTTATTTATTTATTCCATTTATTTACTGCCCCATAGCCGAAGCTCTCTGGGCGGTTTACAAAAATTAAAAACATTGAACAACTAAAACACCAATATACAAAAATTAAAAGCATAAAAACAAGTTAAAATTACAATATCCTTCTGGGTCAAAGCACAACAACAACACAAAAACACAAAAACCCTCATCATATGCTGTTAAATGCCTGGGAGAAGAGGAAAGTCTTGACCTGGAGCCGAAAAGATAACGATGTTGGCGCCAGGTGAGCCTCATCAGGGAGATCATTCCATAATTGGGGGGCCACCACTGAGAAGGCCCTTTCCCTTGTTGCCACCCTCTGTGCCTCCCTTGGAGTAGGCAACCGGAGGACCTTCGATGTGGATCATAGTGTACGGGTAGGTTCGTGTCGGGAGAGGCGTTCCATCAGATATTGTGGTCCCAAGCTGTGTAAGGCTTTATAGGTTAAAACCAGCACCTTGAATTGGGCTCGGAAACGTATAGGCAGCCAATGCAAATGGGCCAGAGTAGGTCTTATATGCTCAAACCTTCTGGTTCCTGTTATTGTTGTTATTGGTCATGGCCATCTATTTTTTTTAGATTAGGCCCACTGTATAATGGAATACAATTTTTTTTTTGCTTTTATGGTAATGTAGGCTAAGATAAATATTGACCTAAATTGGATATAAAGAAAAAGATCTAGGGAGAACCTGTAAGCAACCCTATGCAAATGTAACTGAATTCTTGAGAATTTATCATTGTAGACTTGCAATTTATTCTGAATTTTCTGTATTTGTACCTCTTATGCTATTCAACAACTTTAACAAAATGTATCCATTCTGTCTGCTTATTACCCAAGGATATCAAATCAACCCCAAACAGGAAGGGAGCTAAAGTAGATTCTCTCCTGGATATTGGATTCTTTATCCAGTCCTATGTTGCATACAAACCTCATACCACTTACTGAGAAAACAGCAGCCAAGATCTCAACAGCTCCTGTGCTTAAGGTAACGTATGGGATCATTTCTGGACTTAGCCCAGCTCCCTTGAAAATGTCATTTGTGTAGAACCAAATCTGTAACAAGAACATAGTTTTCAGTTATATGATTTTAAAAATGATCTTTTAGTATCTAATTAGAATGTAAGTCTATATCTATATATGCACACCTCAATAATGATAGACTGGCTAAAGACAATAAATATTTTTATATATTATTTTCCACTTATCCTAGTTAGAACCTAAGCATATTAGCAAATGGCTAATTCTGGAAAAAATATGCAAATAAAGTTAGCCAAAGAATAGGATATTATAATTGGTTGTGCAGCAACCCCGCCAGTGTATACCTAGAGTTCCCATAAATAAATCTGAACTCAAAATCTCTCCCACATACCAATTATGTAAGTTCATTTCACATCCCTCACCGAAAGGGATAGCCCCTCATTACTTTTTCAAGGGTTCAGAACCCTCACTGAATGTACCATATACATGGTCTTTCAACCCATGGGCTTCTCCTGCAGCGAATGAATACCAATCAATTTCTATGATTCTTCAAAAAAAAAAAAAACAAGGAGTAAATACTACACATACTTTGCCATAGCCCCAGATCTCCTATGTAATTTTCTGGCTCTTTGAGTACAGACCTTGAAAAAGGCTGGTTTATTTCACAGTATGTCATTTTCCTATCACTTGTAAGTGTAATTATAAGCAGAGCTTCTCTAAAAGAGTAGGTGACAAGATAATTCCATGTCTTTTCTCAGTAAAATATCCTCAAAAGGAACAGAACAAGCCTGTCATTAGTACTGAAATCCTGCAGTTAGTAGAAAGCTATACTTTTTGTAGGAAATCTTTTATAGGTTCATTGAGGACATAATGAAATGTATTTTTCAACTTATTCACAGCAGACAGAGAAGAGTTTGTCAGTAACGTTTAATTAACTCTTAGACTGATACTGCAGAAAGTTACTAAACATTCCTGACAAACAACAACAAAGTGCCTTGGAAGAGTCATAAGGTGTTTTTAATAATAATAATAATAATGATGATACTACTACTACTACTACTAATAATAATACAGAAAGTAGTCATACTTAAAACATGCTAAATTGTCAGGAAATTCCTGAATCAGTAAAAGCCAGCATGACTTGGCAAAGCCTGTTATGTCCATCTAGAAAAACTGCCACGAGTGAGAAAAGAGACAATAATTACACCCATTATCTGATACACAATCTGAATGGATTAGAAACGATTAAAAGAATAAAATATAAAAACAAATAGTTAAAAGAATACAATACAATATAAAACAAAACAATGAACAGCACAAGGATACATAAATGTAAAGGTATTTAAAAACTAAATCTTTAAAATGCCTGGGAGAAAAGAAAAGTCTTCACCTGTAGTTATGGCTACAAGGAGCGAAATCCCAGGTGCATCTAAAATGGGTGGACAGCAAGAAAACTTGGGGGGGTTTGCAAGACTGGGACCAAACGTCCTACACAGCCTCCCCCACTTTGGAGGAACTCAGGAAGAAAACCCCACGCAATGCCGAAGGAGTGAAAATCCCTTGTGCACCAAAAAGGGATTGCAGCTATAAAACCTTGGAGGTTTGCAGGATTGGGACCAAACTTCATATAAAGACTCCCCTAGGCAAGAGGCACCCGATGTTACTATCAGATTCGCTAAAGCACAACTGCACATTGCTGGCAGAGATGGTTTAGTGTGTTCCCAATCCCACAATTGTGAATTTGCGACATTGCACAAATTTGCAAATGTTTAATTTCACAAATTTGCAATTGCAGCAATGTCTGTGGGGAGAAATACGCAATTGTGCTTTAGCAAATAAACACTATAGTGCATTAGTGAGTCAGTGAAAGAGCCCTACAGCTCTGTATGAAGTTTGGTCCCATTCCTGCAAACCTCCAAGGTATTCTATCTGCACCTAGGATTTTCGCATGTTTGTGAGTCCTTGAGCAGGGTTCTGATGGTGCATCAGGTGCCTCCAGAGAAGAACAGAGCGATGGCAGCCTTCTGAATTGCTCTTGCCATGCAACCATATAGGCAAGCAAATAACCCATGGTGCTTGACTAGGCTGACCATATAAAAAGGAGGACAGGGCTCCTGTATCTTTAACAGTTGTGATGAAGAGGGAATTTCAGCAGGTGACATTTGTATGTATGTAGCTTCTGGTGAAATTCTCTCTTCATCACAACAGTTAAAGCTGCAGGAGCTATATTAAAGTGACCAGATACTAAAGTGGGCAGGGCTCCTGCAGCTTTAACTGTTGTGATGAAAAGGGAATACCACCAGGTGCTGAATGCATACAAATGACAACTGCTGAACTTCCCCTTTCAATACAACTGTTAAAGATATAGGAGCCCTATCCTCCTTTTCATATGGTCAGCCTATGCTTGACAGATGACACAATAACCGTGGTGGTTTAAACATCCCCTATTTCAGACCATGGGTTGTCAGAACCATTGTGGATTAAAAAATCCCCAACACACGACACAATAACCCACAATGGGGTAAGAAAACCCTCATGGCTTATTTAACCCATTGTGGGTTATCATGTCATCTGACCCCAGTTGGAATGTGAAAACAGGCTTGCTTGAGTGCGCTTTTCATGGTATTGCGGAATTATTATTTAACTGATTTTTTAAAATTGTCTACTGGATTACTCTGCTTCTACACTGTTTGTAAGTCCATCCAACTGGGATGACCCTACTAGGGTACAAGTGATTTTACAAACAAATACATAAAGCTGTAGGACCTGTGAACGTGGCTATGGCTCAGTCAGGCCTACAGTCCTGCCTACTCACCTGTCAACTCCTTTGCTGTTGCTGGCACCTTGGTTCCATTGGCCTGAGGTAAAACAACCCATTGGGAGCAAGTGCACATGTACTGTGCCACACACCAGAATGGCACTACCTCATACTTAGGACTAGACTTGTGCTTTGCCAAAAAAGATTGGCCTACTGACACAGGGAATTGCAATGTTTAATGTGGCCCTCAGTACCAACTTAACGCTTGGCCTTTGCCAAGGCCTGCATGCTTGTTTCGTGTATCTTCACCCTGCTCATGTTTCCCTCCCTTCTTAAGGCTGTTTGCTGGCAAGAGGGGACCAGACGGCATCATCTTTTGAGATGAAAGTAATGGAACATTAAGACCCGCTGGGCCCACCTCTCTGCCTTCCAGCTGACCAACTCCCATCTCCCTTCCTGTCTCATTGCAGCCCTTTGCTGCCCTCAGGGACTAATATTTTTTGTGACAAGAGCAGCATAGAAATTTATTAATGTTGGCAGTGCTGCTGGAACGGAGAAGCAGTAACGGATTAGGCCAGAGCAGGCCCCGGAAGGCCAGGGTGTGTAGAGGATTTTTCAGGTGACTTTTATTTGAAGGGACACTGAACATAAACTGCCTGGAAGCATGAGGTTCCTGCGGCACCTTGCACCAGTGCTCCTTAAATCTCCCTCTATAGTCGGTGAAACAAGATCTGGAGACAGACACCCAGAATGATTGATTTTACTCAGACTCACAAACTCAATGAAACTGTTATAGTTTTAAAACATTCATTAAAACAATTTAAGAATGTTAGGCTGCCTCTACAAGAGGCATTTAAAGCTCTTTCAAGGCGCATTAAAAAAATTACCTCTACAAGAACGGAGCGCAAATCGGGCGTAGAGGCGCGTTATCTCCCCGATTATGCGCATTATCGAATGCGCGTTAAATCGCGAGTTTTATTTTGCTCCGTCCGTTAAAGCGCATTTTGACTGTGTGAATAAGCACTTATGCGCATTAACTACTTGTAAAGCGCATTTTGGACATCTGTTAATGCGCTTCACCGCCTCTCGCCGCCTCTCGTGCAGAGGGATTAGGCGTAAATGCGCTTCTGCGATTATGCGCATAATCGCCTAACCAGGCGCAAAAAACTAATCCTTGATACAATGTTCTATGTGTGCATGCCTACTTGCCCCGTTAATATTACAGCATTACCCCATCACTTGCACACCCATTTAAACCCATTCTATGCCCCAAAAGCTCCTTGCTCTACACTATGCCAACCAGCTCTTATAACCCCACTCTTACACATATTTAGTAAAATTTCAAATGAAGAAAAAATCTTATAGGTGCCATTGCAAACTAAGTAGTAAGTAGGCCTTGGAGGCAGGAGGACATAGGAGGCATGATTTATTAAAAATATTTATAACCCACCTCTTAATTGCAAGAATTCAAGGAGTGGCTGACAAATATAAGATCAAAATAAAATCACAATAAAACACAACAGCAGGTAAAACAATCAACAAAACAATTCAGAAATAGCAGCAGCTTTGGATCCTATTACAAGTAGAAGGGAATCACAGTGTCTTTGAATTCTTTCTAAACACTGGCAGAGACGAAGAGTGGTTGTTGTAGCTGTTGTTATTGCTGCTGCTGTTGCTATTATTATTATTATTATTATTATTATTATTATTATTTAAAGATTTGTAAGTCTTTCCTAAAAGGTTCAAGGCTGTTAACAAAAAAGAACATATAAACACAATAAAAATATAAGAATATTGGTAAAATAATATAAAAGCACCCTGATGAACTGACAGAGGGAGTGAGGTGCCATGACTGAAAAGGTTGTGTTCCTCATTGCCACCCACCTCACTTCAGAAAGTGGAGGGCGCTCTGAGCAGGGCCTCTGAAAAGCTATTTAAGGTTGGTCAGGTTCATGAGGGAGCAGGTAGTCCTTCAGTTACCCTGATCCCAAGCCATTTAGGGCAGCCTTCCCCAGTTTGGTGCCTTCCAGATGTTTTGGACTACAAAATTCCTGACCATTGGCAATGTTGACTTGGGATTCAGTGCAATAAAGGTTAAACCAGCACCTAAAATTGTAGCCAGAAACAAACTGTTAGCCAGCATAATTCTTTAAGTAGTGACAAGATATTGTCTGGATTATTAATGTCAGTTATTTTGTACCAGTTGTAATTCTCAAACACTCTTCGAAGGCAGCTCTAGTAGAATACATTACAAAATCCAACCTAGATGTTATTGCTATCAAGGCAGGGATAGCTGTTGCCAGATCTCATTTTTCTAGGAACAGTCACACCTCAACACATGAGAACATCCATTGCCACCAGGAAGAATGGGAAGTGTAGTTCCCAACTGTGCTTGGCTTAATGGCTTAAACTATGAAGAAAACATTGGGAACTATATTGCCCAGACTTCCCAGAGGCAGTGGATATATTTCACATGTTCATGGGACTGTCCAGGCCTTGAGCCATTCCAAAGTAACAGCCTCTCCCTGCCATTGAAGTGCAAAAAGGAGGCTGGCAGTGTGGATGGCCTGGTAGGGGAATGATGGTGCTGAATCAAGGAATGCCCCAAATTTCAGGGGGAAGGAAGGCCCCATTTGGAAGAGGCTTGGAAGGACAACCCCTTCAGTGTGGGCCAAACAACACATAATGATAACCACAGGGTTTGCTCTTGAGTGCACACATTTTATTTCAGAAATAGATAGCATGGGTCTGGATTGGGTCCATGATGTGGGCGGTTGTAGCCTTTTACTGCCTGCTGTGGTCTTGAAGTGAATTGTTCCCCTCTGCCTGTGATTTGCATGGGGGGGGGGAGTGTCCTTCGGAGTACTCAAGGGCAGACTACGTCCCTAATATCAGATCTATGGTCCTCACCAAAATGTTCCATAAACATTTAAAGATTTGCAAACATCAGAGCAAAACTTAAAATGTAAATTCAAAGACAACATGTATCTGCCATAATCACTGAAAAGCTCAACAACATACTGAGTATCTACTTACAGCATTAAGGCCACAGAGTTGGTAGCAGGCCATGGTTACAATTACAGTCAGGATCTGCCATCGCTTACTGTTGTCGCACAAAAGCTGAAAAATAGAAGCCACTTTGATGTTTCTCTGCACTCGACTCTCTTCCAAAACGTCTTCTAGCTCATACGACACATCAGTTTTCCCAAGGAATGTCTGAAACGCTGTAAACCCATAATTTATACATTTGTTTAGAATGCAAAATGCCGTGTGCATGATAAATCAGCATTATTTACAACAAATGAAATATTTAATTCACATGGCACATTTCCCCCTTTCTGGGTAACACAAATTGTTGTAAAGCTTTGCCTTCATGTAACTTACAGCAGGAACTTCTAGGTCTAGCTCATAGACAAGGCTTTGGGTATACTCCAGGTCTATGGGAACACAGAAGAAGTGCAGAATATGATACTGATTCAAATTATTATTATTATTATTATTATTATTATTATTATTATCATCATCATCATGGCAAAGATTGTAAGCCTGCAAACCTTTTTTGTTGTACGGACACAGTGTTCAGGCGCTTAAAATAATAATATACAATATTACATATCCTAATTTCATCTGGTTCATTCAGGTTTGTAGAAGTGGGTGGAGAAACAAAATAGATTTGTCTGTAATTTTGGCTTATACAAACTTCATTGATTCACCGACTCCTACTGGAGTAGGAGTAGGCAACCTCTCTGGGCCGTGGGCACATTGACTAGTTTGACAAGCTGTCCTGGCACAACCACAATATAGCTGCCATGGGAGGCATCACAAAGGACAGGCAACCTGCCAGAAGATTGAGTATAATAATAATAATAATAATAATAATATATTTATTTATTTATTACCCGCCTCTCCCTCTGGATCGAGGCGGGGAACAACATCATCATAAAACACACAAAACTGATTAAAAATACATAAAACCAATATATCATTAAAATACCAATAAAACACCAATAAAACACTTAAAATTCATCTGAGTAGGCCTGCCGGAAGAGCTCAGTCTTTATAGTCTGAGCCTCAACACACTAAACCACACCTTGAACCCACTGTTTTTAGCACCAACAGAAACCTATTTCATAGAAAGCAAATTCTTTTTCTCTTCCCCTCTTCCCTAGCCAACTCATCCTGTCCCCCATCTTTTCCACCCTCCCCATTTTGGATCACCAGCTTATACACATAGGCTGCATTCGACAACACATTAGTCAATTGTGGGTTGAGTAGCCAACTCACAGTTGGTTATTTTGTGGGTACTCCCCACACAACATATTCCTACACAACTGTGGGTGGTTGGGACTGGCATTGAGTGGACTAATAGTCAACCTGACATTTGACTGACACAGCCCCTGCCCCTCTCTCCACCCTCCCTCCTCCCTCAGTCCTCCCAGTTCTATCCCAGCAGCCTCTGCAAGTTGCACCAGTTGTAGCAGAGTGGCAGCCGCCGCTTTGGTCGCTCTTGCCACCTGCCTCTATGGGCTTGTGTTTTAACCCACTCACCACACTCCATTAACACACTCATCCCTCCACACAACACTTTAAACAACTGGCTTCGAGCTAAACAACTTGCAAGCCAGTTGTTTCTTTCAGTTGCTTATTTGGGTAGAATAGCATACCATCAGTAGTTTGTGAGCGGCATGTTACCCTCCACACAACACAATAAGCAACACAACTGACGATTGTTTCCCCCTCCTCAGTTGCTTAATGTGTTGTCCGAATGCAGCCATACACTCTCACTCCTGCCTCAGCTCACCCCCCACGAATGTTATCTTTCTCTCACATTCCCCGTGTATCCCTCCCTCCTCCTCCCTGCAAGTACATGAAAAACCACACTTACTCTTTTTCAGGATCCTTCCAAAATCCCCCTAACCCCCTTTCCTCCCCTTTCTCGCACACACGCAGCCCCTGTCAGTTCAGACATACAAGCACACCCACCCACACTCAAGCCCTCAGGCTACTCCTGGGCTCGATGGCCTTATAGGCCCCTTCCAACTCTACTATTCTATGATATGATTCCTTCCCACTCTCACTGGCTTCCTCCTGGCTCCCCTGAGTCCTAATGCTCTCTTTTGTTTTTAAAAGACAAGAAGTGGAATGAGAACAGCATCTCAGTGGGCACCAAGAAAGGTGTCCAGGAGCGAACTGATGATTGTGGGCACCACGTTAGTGAGTAAAAGCAATACAAGAAAAATTACTAATAGAGAATAGATGAACTCTGGATAAAGCAATCATGAAAGCTAGAGCACATGAAGAGCACATGAAAGTCCTTATAAAGTTCAGGCTATGCACATTATAAAATAGTATCAGCCTTGCATGTGAGGTGTTCGGTAAAGCTATTTGCAATATGCAAGGCAAGAGGCATTCCCAGCAATAGAGATGATGTGCAGAAAGTGCTACAAAGCAAGGCAGCTTGTAATTGCATGCCATGCACACAGGACAGGAATAGCAAGAACATTCCCAACACAAAGGAGTCAGTGACCACAGTAAGACTTAATAGACAAATCAAGCGTCAAGCTTGAATACTTCCCCCATCCCCTTCATGAGCTAAATTGCTGATTAATTTTATGAGGCCTGTTGGCAGAAAAGAATATAAATGTTTTAAATACATTTGTAACAAACCAAATACCCTGACTCATTAACTAACTATAGTTTGCGCAAATCATATGGTTATTTGCACTTTCAGCAGTTGTTCTCAGTTTCTAAGTCATATGGATAAGAATGACAATCATGATGAAACACAGAAAGAAGCACAGCACCTTTTTCTGCTGCTTTCGTGTCATGTTTTTCAAGCAAGAGGAAGCGAGGACTTTCTGGAAGAAAAGGCAAGACCCCAATCTGGAGGACCGAAGGGACAATGATCATTCCAAATAAATAGGGCCACATGGATTCCTGCAAAAAGAAAATGGAAAAATAAAGCTGGCAAAGTCTTGATACAAAGACTGAAACACCCTGAGTGGGTTCAGAGCATCTCCCTGCTGCATCTCCTGCTTAAGAAAGGATACGAGGCTGCAGGGCTAGGAATCTCTGTTTGACGCCCCAGAGGGCCACTGCCAGTTAGAGCAGAGGGCCTTGAACTGCACAGGTGAATGGTCCGACTTAAGGTAAGGCCATTGTACACAAAGTCAGGCCCTGGCAGGTTTCTCTCTAGGAGGGAATTTCAAAGAAGTGGTGTTATGGCAAAAGATGCTGTTCTGGATGCCGTCACTGATTTGACCACCAGATGGAACCCACAACCCGGATGTTCTTTGCAAATGACATTACTTCCATGGCTCCTCAGATTTACTGGTGAGCGAAGCTATGCTAAATTGTATTAATGATCTTTGTAAATGTATCTGACTATTTGGGCTGAAATACTGGCCACAATTGGGTGTGGGTCAGTCTCATAAATGTTAACAGAATTTACACACGAATGTGAGTGGAACTGCAGCCACGATTATTTAGAGGTATTTTGAATACTTTGAGGAAAAATGCATTTCTTGTCTTTCCACTTGAAAATTTAAAACAACAACAACACGGTACAAACTTTCCTTTTTGATCAAGTACACAACAACTTGTTTCTTGAATCTAATAGTTTTGTGAAGTTCATATTATTTCCCAAAGAAATGTTTAAATACTTTATAGCTTATTATTTTTATATATTATTAAAATGTAGTAGCCACTGTCTTTCTATTTTTCCTTACCAAGATGCATTCTGGCTCAATGCTTTATATCTAAAGTACATTTATCAGTTCATTACCTCTGAGACCAAATCAGAAATGTGCTGTAATTTCAGTATTTTTCATTCCTTTATTTAAAGCAGCATTACTCATGTGTGTCAGAGCTAACAATTAGACAAACTGTCTCATGCTACTCTATCTTTCCATTAGTATAATTTTATACCTTTCAAAGGCATAAAGTGGGGTATAATATAAGACACTAAAATCCAGCAAAATGCTTCTCCTGTTTTTGAAATAAAATATCTCCACTTTGGAAATTAAGGCCCAGTATTCCTTTGAGAAATGCTCAATTCATATTTATTTATTGATAAGAATATTTATTGATGAGGTTCAGATTATTTTGATCTATTTATTCATTGGTTAACTAGAAGTAAATGCCAAGATTTGTGACTCTGAAGTTCATAATTTGAGGTATCACAAATTATACAGTGCCACAGGCAAAGCAAAGGAAGGATCAAGGCATACTATGCCAAGAAGTACCATCTAGGGTGAGAAATCTGTCTAGGTCGAACTTCTGTGTTCCAGTTTTGTTACACTTACAAGTGTAATAAATAAATAAATTGCAGGATAGGCTGTGTAGATGAATAGGCAAGAATATGGACAATGGCTGGACCACTAAGAACAGGTTTTGCCCCCTCCTGAATGATGTCCTCCTAGTTCAGCTCTTTACTTTCTCCTGTATGAGTGAATGGTTGCCACTCACTCCTATTGGTAACAATTGAACCAATGAAACTGGTAACATGTGGTCAGGAGAAAAAACCTACCTGGAATTCCTGAAAGGGGATTGCCTGGCTGTCCCTGCTGGACCATCCTGAGACATTTTGCTACTTAGCACTCCATCACTACGTAGCATTCCCTCACTGTCCCTCAGATATTTCACTCAAGCAAGAACCTCCAAACTGCCCTTGATATTTTGCTTCATGCCTCGTACGGTGGCAACTCTGGTTTGATCATCATACATACTCTTCCAATTAACTGGTCAACGGCCGTTACTTGCGTGGAATCTAGGAAACAATGGCAGCTCCAACCACTGATGGTCCCTTTGGCTACCATTTAGAAATCAGCGGCTTACTCTATATTGCATACAAAAAGTGCTGAGCTCTAGAGTTTTCACTCATGCTTCAGCATCTTAAGCCCTTTCTACATCTAAGGGTATAGAAGGAAGGAGGGAGGAGGATCGCGGACTTACCTGCTTCCGCAATCCTCCCCCAGGTTCTAAATAGCAGCACAACGTCCCGGGGTCGTCATGCCAGCCATTTTTGTTTTAAAAAAGCCATTGGAGCACAATTGCACTCCAATGAAAAGTAAGTTAAAAAAGCAAGCCCCGACCCTGCGCCCCCCGCTCCTGATGTTCCTGGACTCCCCCCAGATTAGCTCCTTCCCTCTTGCTGATTCCCACTACTTGTGGGGAGGAGGGCAAAAGCCACGACAGGCACCCACACCGCCCGCAGCCCTTGGGACCATCCCGGCACCACGAGGAAAATCGGGATATCCCACAAAATGGAGGGGTTGTCCCTGCCTGCTTCCGGGATCCCCTGTGTGTCATCTGGATGCACAGGGATGACCCCGGGAAAAAAGGAATTAAAGTAGGTGCGGATAAACCACAATTTCTTTCTAAATTCCTGATTTGTACAGATCGCTTAAACCCGCTTCATAGTTTGGATATCCAGGGAAATCGTAGTTTAAGAAACCAGAAAGTTTTGAATTAAAATGAGCACAATAGGGGAGGAGGAGGAGCATGGCTTGTTCCTGGTCCAACAAACCTCATTTTCTTGGACCAAGATTGTTACATCTGAACTGAGGCATTCTTACTTAGTATCAATTAATTTGTTTTGGTAATTTTCATCAACATGGTTTATGATTTAAGAATATTTCTGTTGTTCTAATAAAGTTAATGCTTTTAAAATACTTGATCATTATTTGATGATACGGGACAATATTGTTTGGTTAACTGACCAAATCTCCTTTTGATTGATCAAAAAGTCAAATTGTGGTCTACTAGGGTCAGGAAGTGTTGATTCCCCCCAATTACCTACCCAGTGCCCATATCTTTTAGGGGGATTCCTACTTCCTCTGTGGCTTTAGAGGAAAAATCAGGGCCAGAAAGTTTGGTGGTTTGAAGATGTTCCAATTAAATTTGCCTTGATACAGCTTGATGGATGACGTTTGCATATGCCCAGGGGTTTGACTGATTCCTCTTTGCTGGTGGTGGCTGGTAAGATTTCCTCAAAGGATGCTGCAACAGGTTGCATGAACCTTCTTGGACTATTGGCCGTGTAAACATCATGCAGAGCACCTGTTCTCTGCTTGTGGCATACAGTGTAGGTCAGGGTTGCCAAACTCTAATAATCCAGAGGGCCGGACTCCTCCCTCAACACTCAAAAGCAAATCAAAAGAACTCAACAGAAGCTGAAATCCCTCATAACCCAGTTTGCCATCTCCCCCACTGCACAACTTTACCAAGAATTGCAGAATGTTAAGCATGAATTGAATATTATCCTTTCACAGCAGGCGGAATTCACTTTGACATGCTTAAGACAAGTATACTGGGAAAATGGCGAATGTCCTAGTAAGATCCTTGCACATCGTCTTAAGCAGCAAAAACATTGAAATGTTATTTCATCCCTCAAGGATGAGAATGATAAAGTATATACTTCTCCTATAGATATAAACTCAACATTTTAAAAATTCTATACTGACCTTTACAGTAAAGGTAGTGAAATATCAGAGCAAGACATAGAGGCTTTCCCCCCTAATATTAATCTTCCAAGCTTGAATTCATCACAACGACAGCTTCTTCTAATTTCTTTGCGTTTGGAGGAAATTATGAATGCAATAATGAATAGGAACACTGGAAAATCACCTGGACCAGATGGGTTTCCAACTGAGTGGTATAAAACATTCTCTAGCTTTCTAGCTCCAAAGCTCTATAGTCTTTATAATCACATTTTTGAATCAGGCTTTCTTTCTTCATTGTTAAATGATGCTTATATTACTGTGATTCCTAAGCCTGGCAAGGACCATACCAATTGTGCTAACTATCGACCTATGTCATTAATTAATGTGGATATCAAAATATTGACTGCAATATTGGCCAATAGAGTGCAACAAGTTATTGCAGCATTGGTTCAACCATACCAGGTGGGATTTTTTTAAGAATAGGCAAGGAACAGATAATCTTAGGTTAGTTGTCGATCTGGTCACTTTAAATTCTGAAAGAACTGATCAGTCAGCCATTATTTCTTTAGATGCAGAAAAGGCCTTGGACAAAATTCACTGGAAATTTATTTTTACCACTTTGATTAATTTCAGTTCCCCAACTGAATTTTTGAAATGGGTAAAAAAATTGTATTCAGCCCCTAGAGCTAGAGTTAGGACTAATGGATTATTCTCTGCTTTTTTCTACTTGGTCTGGGTACTAGACAGGGATGTCCACTTTCCCCATTGATATTTGATTTATGTTTGGAACCCCTGGCATGTGCCATTAGGCAAAGCAGCAGTATTCATGGTTTTGTACATGCTGACTTAGAATTTAAAATTATTCTATATTTAGATGATCTTTTACTATTTATTTCAAAACTCCAGTCATTGGTTCCGGCTTACAAGAAACTGATTAACATTTTTGGTGATTTGTCCAGCTGTTCAATTAATTGGTCAAAGTCAGAAATAATGCTGATTGGAGATAATAATTCTAGTGTATTAGCCAAGTGGCAATTTCATTGATGCCCTGATTCTATCACTTATTTGGGAATAATTATTCCCAGAGACATATTGCAAATGATTAAGTTAAATTTAAATACCGTAAGTTGATTAATGATATTTCACGAGATATTGATAGGTGAGCATCTTTAAAGTTAAATTTATGGGGCAAGATTAATACACTTAAGATGAATACTATACCTCAAATTGTTTACATTATACGTGCAATCCCCTTACTTATACCCAACAAGTATTTTCAAAAACTTAATATTTTGTTCAGTAAATTCTTTTGGGGTTCCTCTCTACCAAGAATATCTCTGAAAAGGATGCAACTTTCAATTAAAGAGGGTGGGTTTGGCTTTCCACACCTTGCTACATAACCCTAACCTTGCTACATACCATCGGGCTTATTTGCTGACCTGCACTAAATTTTGGTCCTTTCCACTTAGATTTGATTTTCCACCTTGGTCAGTTTTGGAATCATCCTGTCTGGAGTCTCTTTCCAAATGGATCACATTAGGTTCTCAGCATATTAAAGTGGAGAAAGCCCCACCCACAATCTTAGCAGTTAGAGATGTGTGGCATACAATGTCACAGCAATTACAGTTTGATCCATTTTCTCATGCCAAACTGACCACATGGGGAAAATCCAGATCTAAAAATAGGAAAGAAAATGTTTTTATGGCGGACTTGGACAGAAAGAATGGTTTTTACCCTGGATCAATGGTGGGTGCAGATGATGAGTTCTTGTATTCTCAGCTTTGCATGATAAATTTAAATTACCCACTGCAGCTGAATAGCAGTATTTGCAACTGCAACATTTGTTAGAATCTGTATTTGGCTTCAGAATCTCCTTTGCTATTGGGAGCACATTTTGAGGCTGACAGGGTAAATCGGCCCACAATTCATATTTATAAATTCTTATTATCAGTGAATAAATATGATACAATGGGGCTTCAGCAGGAATGGAATAGGGGATTGGGAGTGTCCTATTTTATTGAAACAATGGACCATAATTTTGGCATCTGTATCAGATATGTCAATGGATCTCTGGTTACGTCTTATCCAGCAAAAATTACTGTTTAGGCTATACTGGACACCACAGTGTCTGCTTAATAAAGGTTTGTCTAAATTGACTGATGGTTGGAAATGTCACACAGCTAATGTTTCTTTTGTTCATTTGTTCTGGAAATGTCCAATAGTGGCTGCCTTTTGGCATAATACATAAATTTTGTATTAGAAAGCTCTTTAATATTTTCAGATGTACATGTCATCTTAAATTACGTACCAGCCTCTTGGAAACTAACACATGGTCAATGGAGGGATCATCGAGGGAGGAAGTAATAGGATTGCATCCTAAATCCGGTATAACCAGAGCTATGTTTCATTCAGTGTATTGAGCTTTGAATGAAAGTCTGATCCCAATAATAAATTGCTGTAAATGCAATCCAACTAGTTGACACATGCATGTGGAAGCAAGCTACTGCACACGTATTTCTATTTTCAAACTTCAGTTGTATCCTGCTATGAGAATTTCAATTTAAAAGGGGCTGTAAGTTACATCAATAAATAAATAAATGGTTGTTGCACATTCTGAGACTACATAGCTCTTGGCAGAAAATAAGCAATGATGTCATCGGCTATTCAAGAGGAGTAGCAGGGGCTATGGAGCTGGAGCTGGGCATACGGCTGCAATTCTCTTTAACTCTCAATAGGCAGCTGTGTGCAGGATGATGGACAAAGTCTTTCAACAGCAAGAGTGGCAAGAAAATACAAGACAGCTGTGAATAAGGCTAAGAGTGAGATAATCGGAACCACCATGTTCATTTCTTTCATGACAATGAACTACTTCTGGTTATGAATGACAACAACAACAACAGAAAAAATATATTACTTATGTCATACTTAAATGGACACTAAAAAGGTTTTAGTTCTTTTTAACGGATATACACATACACACGTTATATTCCCAAATTGGAATTTGATGTGCCCCCAGGCCAAATTAGGTTTGCCACTCCCGATAACTATCTTCAAAGGAAACATGGGTACAATCAATCAGAAAATTCTCCAGCACAACTTCCAATGAAATAAATGGGAATTGTCCAGCTACTATTCATTTACATGGAGACCTTCCTAGTGGACTTCTCTCATGTCTGACAATATGACAAAAATACATATATGCAAAACTGGTGTGGATTTATAGCTTTGTAATTAATTTGATTGACAATGTACAATAAATCAGCTTTCTTTAAATGTACTACTCAAAAACATTACTAACCTTCCCAAAAATCTCAGGTAGTCCCAAAACCTGTCCAGTAAAGACACCTACACAGATGAGTATTGCTGTAATTTGCCCTAACGAACCACGGATCTCCTTGGGAGAAATTTCACTTAAATACATTGGGAGGGCACTCAGAGATACACCTGTGAAAGGGGTCAGAAGAAGACAGATTTCAGTAGAAAAAAAGTGTAAAAACTAAAGAAAGAAGAAGCAAGGAACATCCCTGAAGTATATTTAGCAATGTCTAAAGATGAGTATTCAAATACAGTCCAAATGAGAATACCAAAAAGTTGGAAGGATGTCCGCTTCAAACTATCCAGGGGATCATATGAATCTGTGAGCTAATGTAACATAGTGACTAAGAGTACGGGCTTTGAAACAGAAAGTTACTGGTTCAAAAAACCCCAAACCTTTCAGCCACAAACACAACAAATAGTCTTAGGTCCCCTCTACAAGGATTCGCTTTTGCACCTGGTTAGGCGATTATGCGCATAATCGCAGAAGCGCATTTACGTCTGATCCCTCTGCACGAGAGGCGGCGAAGCGCATTAACGGATGTCCAAAATGCGCTTTACAAGTAGTTAATGCGCATAAGCGCTTATTCACACAGTCAAAATGCGCTTTAACGGACGGAGCAAAATAAAACTCGCGATTTAACGCGCATTCGATAATGCGCATAATCGGGGAGATAAATCGCCTCTACGCCCGATTTGCACTCCGTTCTTGTAGAGGTAATTTTTTTTTATGCGCCTTGAAAATGCCTCTTGTAGAGGCACCCCCAGGCAACCCACTCTTCTCTCTCACACTCACTTGTCCCAAATCCCAACTGTAGGGATATGCAGTGATGAGGGTTGTGGGATCAGTACCATAATTGATGTGGGTGACTATGCTGGAGGGGGTGATAGTAAATACAGTCTTGATGAGACAAAGGTGATGGTGGTGGGGACTCAGTAGACCCCTTAGTTCAGGAATTACCTGTTGGAAGGGGCTGTGGCTCAGAAGTAGAGCACCTGCTTTGCATGCAGAAGTCCCAAGTCCCATCCCTGGCATCTTCAGGTAAGGGCTAGGAAAGAATCCTGCCTGGAAACCTGGAGAGCTGCTAGAACCCTATATTCCTAAATCCTGACAGCGTCACACTCTTTGGAAAGGACCAGGTTTGTAGTTTAGGGGTTCCATTCCATCTAGAACTGCTCCTGGCATCTCAGGTATCTACCACGGCCTCAGGTGGCTCTTATTTTTATTTTGTTATTTATTATTAATATAATGCCATCTATATACATGGCATTTTACAAAGAACGGGTTTGACAAGTCCCTACCCCAAGGGGCTTAGTAACTAAAATAGGTAGCGTGATACTACAGAAGAAAGATAAAACATTTATTCTTGGAAAGCCAAGGTGTGGCCACAGTTACTTATGATTTCCAGATTAAATTCCAGTTCTGAAGACAGCCCGGAAATTTCAACCAGTGCAAAATGCTGCTGCTTGATTGCTGAGGTGTTAGAGAAGTCTTCCCCACCATGGTGTGCTCTCCAGACATCAACTTCCACCAGTCCCAAGCAGCCTATGGCCAGTGGTCAGGAAGGCTGGTAGTTGTAGTCCAAAACATCTGGAGGCACCAGGTTGAGGGAAATTGCGTTAGAGCTAATCTACACCTACCGCCCTTTTGCAAGGGAGGAGGGGTGGGTGCGAGTTTTCCCAGTTCTGCGATCGGCACTCATGGGGGAAATTTCCCACAAGTAAAGGAGAGCCGTTGCGGGAGCACGTCTGCCCTGTGATGGCAGCTCTGAGGGTGTATCAGCAGAAGTGGGCAGGGCTAGACAGATGGGTATGGATTTTTTTTTTAAAAAAATAACTCTTCAGAGATGCGCACCACGGCAAATACACAGCAACACAAGGGGGGATAGGTACTGTGTCAAAAATGTGATCCTTGCCGTCGATATGTTTGTGTTAAAATAAATACGCATTGTCGGCGCCAAAACACACCGATAACCAAACGAAAAATGTGCCGAAAATTGTGGATGCCCACTTCCGCACATGTCCAAAACCACTGGACACACCCGACAGCAGGTTGGGTGTTCGTCAAGCCGGGAACTTGCACTGCACAGCAACAGCTTCGGGAAGGGGGGGGCATACCAGCCGCAGATGTTGGGATTGTAGCGAGAGAGCTGGAAAAGCCATGACAAATCCAGTCGACGATATTCCTGAATAACTGAGGGGTCAACCTGAGATCACCGCGGGAGTTGGTGGATGTCTTGTGGCCCGGTAGGGACAACTGCAATAGTAGAGTCCACTTTCTCATCACCCATTCTAAAATCTACACTTGCTACAGAATTCAAGGTGCAGGTTTTAACCTTTAAAGCTCCAACTTGCTCCTGATGTTCTCAAGGAACATCTCGTCTCTGCCTTCCCCCAGCACTTCAGACCCTGCAGGAAGTTCCATTTTATATAGAGGTGAATGAAACTCAATAGGAATCAACGGAGGGAGTTTTTCTTTATTTTAAATTTCCCACCCCGACAGAGATGTGTGTGGAATTTCAGGATGAAAACGGGAGGGGGGAGCTCAAACACCCCTCCTGCATCACACAGTCCCAATCCAAATCAGGGCATGTGTGCTTATACTTTCCAAAGCTAAATTTATTTATTTATTATATTTTTATACTACCCATCAGCCGACGCTCTCTGGACAGTGCACAATTAAAACCCATAAAATATAGCAAGTACCAATTTAAAAAATTTACAATTTAAAAAGACAATATAAAATCAGCTACATTAAAAACCAGGGAAAGCCTGTGTAAAAAGGTATGTCTTCAGGAGGCATTTAAAAGATGTTATGTTTTCCACCTCCCAAACCACACAAGGGAGGTTTTCCAGAGGGTGGGTGTTGCTACAGAGAAGGCCCTGCTGCCGAGGTTCTTCATGGAGGCATTCTGTTCATCTCAGAATGGCCAGTAGGACCTCCTCTGAGGATTATAGTTGCTGTCCAGGTATATATAAGGGAAGGCAGTCTGCTAGATATGCTGGTCCCAAGTTGTTTAGGGCTTTGTAAGGTAACAGCATAACCTTGTATGTGGCTCAGTAACTAACAGGCAGCCAGTGCAGTTCTTTTAATACGGGTTTTATGTGAGCAGAGCTAGGAGTCCCCGTAAGCACCATAACCGCTGCATTCTGCACTAGCTGCAGCTTCCGAACCACACACATGGATAGCCCCACATAGAGTGCGTTACAGTAGTCTAGATGTGAGGTTACCTGTGCATGAATGACTGTGGCAAGGCTATCCCTATCCAGGAATGGGCGTAGCTGGCACACCAACCAAAGTTGATAATGACCGCTCCGAGCCATTGAGGTCACCTGGGCCTCCAGTGACAAAGATAGATCCAGGAGCACCCCCAAACTATGGACCTGCTCCTTCAGAGGGAGTGCGACCCCATCCAGAACAGGCAAACACCTCAATTCCCGGACTTGGGAACCACCAACCCAAAAGGCCTCTGACTTATCAGGATTCAGCTTCAGTTTGTTGGCCCTCATTCAAGCCAAGTGATTGAAAAATGGCAGTCAGGCCCAAGGCATGCTGCCGCCTCAAGTGAGCTGCTGCACCATCCCCACCCCACCACTTGTTTTAGTGGCAACTCTGCTGCCCCCCCCCCCTGACCCTGCATGGCTAGCCTGGGTATTTTGTCTGCCTGCCCACCCACTTGCTCTCTACTCACCTCCCACCCATCTGACCCTTGGCCAGCTGGCCGCACCTGATTGCTCACTTTTCACCACCTGCCTGCTACCCACTCACCTTCTGTCCCCCACCTGCTCACCTCCCAGCCACCTTCCCACACAATCTGCTTGGCTGGCAGCTCCCCCCCTCCCCCCCCCCACACACATACCTGACCTGCTGGGCTGATCTGGCCACTGTTGCCTGTCTGTTCATGCACCTCCTACCCATCCTGGATGTTTTGGACTACAACTCCCATATCCCTGATAATTGATCAGGCTAGCTGGGAATAATGGGAATTGTAGACCAAAACAACTGGAGGGCACAATGTTGCTTACTCCTGATTTATAAATAAAACATATATAGGTCATTTGCCAGCAAATGTGTTTTGATTTCCCCATCCTACAAAGATCCCAGTATTTTTGGGTTCACTGGTTGCATGTGTACATATGTGTGTTTGTGTGCTGGCAACATTAGCTATTGAAATAAAATCAAAGCCTCTGGATCTGAAGATAGTGATAGATAGATTTACTGCTGGTCACAAAAAACAACAACCAGGTGCTTCCAGCTTCAATAAACTAAATAATTCCTGTCGTATCATCTTGTATAAAGTATTAAGTGGTTTCAAAAAAACAGCAACCCTTGATTATTAGTCCTGATCTGTGTCACCCATAAATTTATAAAGAAATATAAATAAACATAGAAAATGTTAAACTTTCTGATTAAGGGGGAAATATGATCCAGTGAGCAGCTACTGTTAAACTTTAGTGAGGCATGAAGCAAATCATATGACCTGATCAATGGGATTCCAGCTTTTTGGAAAGGGCTGTTTGCGCACAGTCCCAACTGCTTCTTGTATACTCTTGTATACTATGCTGGACTAGAGCTATGCCTTCAAGAAGAAGTTTGATTGACTCTAACCGAAGTGCTCATTCATAACATGACAACTTTCTGGACATAATCTTATGGGGTTCTTCTAGAGGTCAGAAACTCAATCCCCTAAATGTGCAAGGGATGATCAGAACAACCAGGTACCTTATTCTGTTTTAAGAGGGATTTCAGCCTTGTGATCACTGAGATACCCTGTGCTAAGAATATGCATTCAAAAGTCTGGCTCTTGCTGCTGATAAGTCTCCTCCATAAGAATTTAGGCTCCCCCATTCTTCTTCAGTCTCAACTAGTTCAGCTGAAGTATCAGAGACTTGGATAGCAGGGATTGGTCACCATTAGTTGTGCATTTATATACAGCACTGACTAAATCATACCTCCATCAACACCCATTATGAATCGGCCCAGAATAATCATTTCGAAGATTCCTGCCAGTTGAGAGAATGCCATCAACAGTGCAGCCACAATGGCAAATACATTATTTAGCAGCAGGGTACGTTTTCTGAAAGGGGGAAAAAACACCCCATATATTACACACACATGTTACATGTTTACAATGGCAATTAAACAGCAGCTTTTGATAGTCACAATAAACTACATTTATTATTAAAATATCTCAGTATTACACATAACAGGATAAATACGTGGAAGTTTACACCCAAAATGCAAAAACTGGATGGCATTATATAAGGATCTTTCGTAAAGTCACAGAATAAAATTACTATGAGGGTGGAATTACATGTTACAAAGGAAGCCACTCTGCTGACAAAATGGTATCCCTGTGTCAAGCTCCCCCCTCATCCTCTGTAACTGTCTGTAACTGCAACTAGCCTAGCTCAATGAACTTAATCTGTGTGTATTTCTCCAATGTTGCTCCACATCACTGTTTGCCGCTGTCATAGGTGGAGAAAACATACAGCACTATGACTTCTGGACGCAGGATAAATTAGCTGTAGTGGATGTTACAGAGAAGATCAGTGAATTGCAACACAGGGCTGCCATTTTGGGTGGCAGCCCCATGTTTTTTGAAGTATGGAGTTCCATGCTGAAAGACACAGCTCTGACTCTCACAGCTTCACTATGAACCTTCAGAATCTACTTCTAAATCAGGGTACTAAAATAGCAAGCAGACATAAGCAGGCTGCTTGTAGTTTTCAGTAAATTTGTTTTTAAGAAATCTGTTATTGGGCGCATCATTCTTTATTATCACTCTACGTTCATACTTTTGTCAGGGTCAAATTAAACGTTCTGTGAATCATACATGGCTTACTTACTTGAATGTAAGCATGTATGGCCCAATTCGGATTGGGACTGTGGTGATTTGGGAGGGTGGATTTAAGTTTTTCCCATCCCATATAAGAACTTTGGGACAAAAATGGGAGGGGGGAGATTAAATTCCCCATATTTGTCCCAAAATTCTTATATGATGAGAAAGTAGCTCATTAATAAAACAAATTCATAAATAATATTGAAGCAGAAGCAAGACCAGATTTAAAACAATTAGCTTATACTTTGGAATTATTTAAGAGCAACTACAGCAAAAATACATTTTATACATTTGTATTTGGTATTAATGTAATTCTAATTGTTTTATCTTCAGAAGTACCTTTTGAAATTGAGGAGTCTTAGTACTTGGTTGTTTTTTTAAGTGTCACCTAGAAGAAAGCATGCTTTTTTTCCGTTGTTGTTGTCGTACTTGTTGTAATTCAATAAATAAAAAGCGAGAAAAACAAACAAACAAGCAAACAAACACAATACACAGCTCTTTGTTCTTTGCTTACCGGCCAAAATATTTCACAGCTGGAGTAACAATCAAAGCACCCACAAGTCCACCAATGGCAAAAACAGAAACAGATATAGTCCAAAGCAGGGTGACTGATTCTTCTGTTATTGAATGGTTATAGCTTCTTTCCAAACTTTCGTTGTAAAACTTCTTGATAAACTGCAAATAACAGAAATTTTTTTAGTGATAAAAACATGCTTGTTGGTGTGGATAAACAGCGTTTTTAAAATTAACACTTTTTTAAAAATAAATAAAAATGAATCAGTTATATTAAGTGTCCCTACAAAAATGAAATTTGAATCAAATGCGAACTAATCTATTAAAGTCAACACTTATACTCCAGTCCAATGAAGCCCATGGGAAAGCCCAGGCAGATCCCTTTCCTCAAAGCTAAAATAGCTGTGATTAATTACTGTGGTGAAAAAATAAACCCCCTGAGCTTGGGAACACTTTTGTTGTGGAGGCCAAACCTGCCCACCACTGGTGGCCCAGTATATACTTAGGCTTTGTAGAATTCGCGTGGGGGGGGACAGGGAACCCCGCAAGCTCGGTGAGCCCTGCTTGCATGGCTCTGGTTCAAGGAGGTGGGCAGTACGTGCCTTTGGCAAAGTGCACTTTCCAGGGCCTCCAGAAAGCACACTTTACTTCCCCCCCTCTGTGCCAATCAGAGCCTTAAAGGCTCTCTTAACCTTGCACTACGAGGGCCTTTAAGGCTCTGATTGGCACATGGGGGGGGGGGGACAGCAAAGCACACTTTCAGGGCCTCTGGAAAGTGCGCAATCCCCTAGCCACATTAATGGTGTGCCGGGGGAATTGCACCCTTTCCAGAGGTCCTGGAAAGCATGTTTTGCCTTACCCTACCTCCACTAGCCTTTAAGGCCCTAATTGGTGTGCAGGGGTGGGTAGAAATGCGATTTCCCCAAGGTTGGGGAAAAGAGTATTTCCCCCCTCCACTTTAACGGTGGTGGCCGCCATTAGAGTAGAGGGGGAAAATACATGATTTCCCCAGACTTGAGGAAATTGCATGTTTCTGCCCCTCCTCACCAGTGGGGGCCTTAAAGGTCCTGTTAATAGGGTCTTTAGACCCCCATTGGTGGGGGAGACAGAGAGAGAAACAAGCAGTCACCATTAACACAGCAGGGGTAAAGGACAAAGGGCACAGGTCAGGGCAGACCCACACCTGACCACTTTCGAAGACTCGAGAGCAGTCGGGCGTTGGCCGGTCCTAGCTTTGGGTGGGTGTGACTGGGCCCATGAGGGCTGGAAGCAGGGGGGGGTCTGCTGTTATCGCGCGCCGAGTCAGAATTTCAATACAATACTAGAAAAACTAGACTTTTACAAATAATTCAGAGATGAGGGGAGAGTGGCCTTGAGTCAGCAGGCTCTGTCCTTGAGCCCTGTGCATGTAAATGGAGGGCTCTTCTCCACATGATCATGAAGGAACCATGCCAAATTAATGGCCATAAATCCTATTCTGAAACAGATTCTGGTGCAGTGAACATAAGAATTAAAATAGTAAAAAAATATAAAAATTAAAATACCATTCTTATACTTTAAAAACCCTAAATCTGCAGAATTAAAATGGAAATTAACAAAAATGCTTACATCTGAAATGGTGCAATGGTGTATTTAAGGAATTATGGGATTACAGGATTAGGGAAAGTGAACCACCCACCCACCCCCCGTTCCAGTGCATTTTTGGCATGGTCATGCCTACTCAGGAGTAAAACCATAGAGTTAAATGGGACCTCTCTCCCTCCCCCTTCACAGTTGAGCAGAGAACCGCCCTCCCTCCTCTTTGTCAGTGAGACCTAGAGCGCCCTTAGAAACTCCACCCCCGACATTGCAGATATGCTAGCAGAATAACATGCCAATCTGCACCACCACAGCCAATCCAACGGAAGAGGGGCCAAAATAGGACAAAGGCCGGGGATGAGAGGGAATATACCAAATCCTCCTTCAGATCCTGCCCTTGATTTCAGCATGACAGTCCACCAACTTGAGAGGTCATGTAAGTCCAAAACCCACCTGCTCAGTAATTCATCAATGTTCTTCAAACTGGCTTATTTATGTGCTTGTAAGTGCAAGTAGCCCCAACTAAGATTGGGACCATGGCACTCCAGGGGGAGAGAGATTTAAGCTTTCCCATCATTTTCATTTCAAATGAACACGGACATTTTATAGTTATATAGTGGTGGGGGGAGGGGTTCTGGGGAGTGTGAAAAAGGACCTTTCTCCGTTTGCTTCTCTTTTGGATTATCCCTGTATAGTTGAGGGAAGGACTTCATATCCTCAGCACACATCCATCTAATCCCCCTTACATGACAATTATAAAACTTATTATAAACTATTATGGGCTTAAGCAGGCTAATTCCTTCTTCTCTCTCCCAGCCCCCCCTTTCAACTGATACCTCTTGGAAGCTTCAAGTTCTTATCAGACTGTTTTGGAAGTTTTAAAATATTTTTCTTTTAATTTACATACTTACCTATTTCTACATATTTTGAACATGTATTTTGGATGCCCCCATTTCACTTCCAAACTGATAGACACTCAAACACCTGACGCTGCTACCTATTAAGAGGTTGGCTTATGGCCAGCTAAATTGAAGCATTTCCCTGTTTTTAAACCTCTCAAAAGGCAAAATGGTATGCATACATTTGCCTTTAATTCTAAAGAAGAGTGGCTGGTAGGCGATCTCTGACTAAACGTACTGCTAAGGCCTACCAAATAAATCGATGATGCATGTAATGGATTTCATCACTGAGCGAAGTGCATGTAATGGGGGTCAAAGGTGTGTGATATACCCAGTTCCACCGTGACTAATTCCAGCATTCCAGCTGAATAACAAACGATGCTATGTCTGACTATCAGAAACAGCAACGCATGTACCTACCACATGTCTTCTGCAAAAATTGAACCCTAAGTTTTAATTGCTCTGATGCACTGCTATTGATTGGTTTTCAGCTGAAGAAGCCTCCCCTATTAGTTTGTTTCCAGATTATCATGCTACATTACTGCTTTCCATGGTTTATTGCTTTCTAGCTGTATGTACAACTTTACCAGACATTTCCACCAATTATGTATTCAATTAAATTTATATCCCACACCTTTCTACTGAAACAGTGCTCAAGCAGCTAACAATAAAATATAGGAAACATATGACAACATGGTAATTAAAACATTAAAAATCCCCAATTAAAAGCACATGCATTAAAATGCATCAAATGAAGCAGGAATAAAAATAAAAACACATCAGTAAGATAGAAACAACAACACTCATCAGAGTAAAAACCCAATTCAGCAGCAAATCAGCTTACATGCCAAAAGCCTTCCTCCATGAAAATGTCTTTGCCTGCCAGCGGAAGGTTATCAGAGAGGGAACTTCCCTGGTCTCCCTTGACAGGGAGTTCAAAAGTCCCTGTTCCCTGATCCGCCTTCCAACTGGCCAGGAGCACCTTTGTCGTCAATGTGTTTGTCCTCATTCACCCTCATCCATCTTCCTTCATTTTTGTATTCCCTGTTTGGTGAATTTGTCCTCAAAAGCAGGTAGGCCTTTTCTTTTTCAATGCAGGGAACAGCATTATGTGTAGTGGCTACTGTTACTGACTGGTTGCCCGTAGAAGCACCCTACTAGCCATCACCACTTGCTCACCAGGTGAGCAATCAGGAAAGCTGTAATGGTGGAAAGGAGCAGCCATCACTTGCTCCCTGCCTGTCTGAATGGAGAGGATTAAGGAGGAGGAATTTCAGCTGCCACAGGCAGCAGCAGAGTGCTGGATTTTTTTCTGGAGGGTGGTACCAGAGGACATCTTGCCCATGGGCCTGAGAAAATCTGGAGCCAGCCCTGTCCCACAACATACAAAGGCAACCAGAGAGCTTTAGTATGCATTTCTGAAGCTGCAACCTGGATCTCTCAAACATGAGGTGTTCAAATGATTACTAATATTTAATGGACACAATGATAATTGCTCTTTAACACGTGAAGTGTTGTGCTTATGTCGCCCTCTACTGGACTAAGTAATTTCATTAAAAAAAACCCCACAGGTCTGAAAACTATTCAAGCAAACAAATTAACGAACAACGAACAACGCCCCCCCCCTCAATAAAACACACAAACTTCTAAAACACCTTTAACAGGACATGTACATTAAAACTGAGTATTTGCTCTCATGCAAAGTAAACAAGACAAAAAATTATCATAAATAGAACAAGGGAGTTTATGCCAGATTAAGCCAAACTGGATTTAGGTTTTAAAACTTCTATTTACTCACTGCTGATGGAGCATTCACTACAGAAAGATTGTAACCATAGAGGAAGGAGGATCCAAAGGCTCCAGCCAACGAAGCAACAACAAGACTAGCAGACCAGTCCTGAAAAGAAAAGAAAAATAATTAAAATTTTACAGCAAAGGATACTTGGCATATCTTTGGAGTACTGCTTGCAGCAATACACAATGGAAAACAGCAAGAGTCTTCTGGCATCTTAAAGACTAACAAATTTATTCTGGCATGAACCTCCATGGACTAAGCCCACTCCACCAGGTGCATGGATTATTATCGAGAATTTCGGGTACATGTAGTGTGGGGGGTATTGGGTGGCAGTGGGGGAGAGAATTGTAAACAGTGAGGCTAGAAGGAAACTAAGGCTGCCTCTACAAGAGAGGTTTAAAGCTCTTTCAAGGCGCTTAAAATTTTTTACCTCTACAAGAACGGAGCGCAAATCGGGCGTAGAGGCGCGTTATCTCCCCAATTATGCGCATTATCGAATGCACGTTAAATCGCGAGTTTTATTTTGCTCCGTCCGTTAAAGCGCATTTTGACTATGTGAATAAGCGCTTATGCGCATTAACTACTTGTAAAGTGTCTTTTGGACATCTGTTAATGCACTTCGCCGCCTCTCGCTGCCTCTCGTGCAGAGGGATTAGGCGTAAATGCGCTTCTGCGATTATGCGCATAATCGCCTAACCAGGCGCAAAAGTGAATCCTTGTAGAGGGGACCTAAATGCAGAAGGTTCTGATAGTAACAATCATATTATTAACAGCAGCAATTCACACTACAGTTGCTGCTGCTAACACAAACATCCTGGCACTAGGTAAGCAAGTTAACATTGTAATAAAAACCCTTTATCCCAATTCAAACTTCTGGAGACAGAATTGAACGTGTTGATGAATTTTAACGCAACACTCTCTACCTCTAATTTTCATTTGAAGTTTCTTTGTTCCACAATGGCCACTTTAAGTTTCCCTAGAGACTAAATTGTTATTCCACTGGTTTCTGAATATTGCCATTTCAGATGTCAAATTTGTGTCCGTTTATTCTTTTCCATGGAGACTGGCCTGTTTGCCCTGACAGAAGGCGGCAAAAATGATATTTAAAGATGAGCAAGTGAATAAACTCTTAACGCTGTGTGTGACATTATTAGGTCCAGTAATAGTATTTCCATAGTAGATTTGGGGACATCTGGGTTTATTGCCATGTCTGGTCCCTCTGTTTATATTCCTATTATGAGTCCTAGTGTCACTAGTGAGTGGCTACTTTAAGTTGGGAGTCTGTCTATAAGCAACTGCAGCCCTACCACTCAAGTCATGTGACAGGGAAATATCATTGTCCAGGATGAATTGTAGATCATTGATGATGATTCATATGAGTGCTTTTAGCTGGGAACTGTAGGTGGGTGACAACAAGTGGTGTTCTGTTGTTTTGCTTCTGAGTAGATTGTTCCTGGGCACCAGTACGGCCTTGTCAATCTGGTTTTTCACTTTGTTGGGTAGGTATTGTAGTGAGAGGAATGGCTGCTTTAGATGTTGTCAGTCTCTGTCTGACAAATCTGAACAGATATGGTTGTATCTTAGGGCTTGGCTGTAAACAATGGATCCTGTGGTGTATTCTGGGTGGAGAGGGGAAGCATTAAAGTATATATAGTGGTCTGTAGGTTTCTGATATGTCCAGTATGCAGTTGCACAATCATGTCCAGAAACTGAACCTGTTGCAGGGACAGGTCAACGTTTAGGCACAGGGTGGTGTGAAAGTTATTGAAATCCTGCTGGAACTTAATCAGGGCTTCCTGTCCATCAGTTATGCTGGCTGGGCCACCAAGACATCGGGGGGGGGGGGGGTACCAGGTTAAGGAAGGCTGCCATGTTTTTTCTACTTAAGGGCACACCATGATTTCTGAACTGTCTCTGTTGTAAGCCACCCTCGATTGTAAGCCACCCTCAGTTGATTGAAGGGCGGTATATAAAAGTATTTAATCAATTAAATAAAACTACAGAACTTTCTCTTCCTAGGTCGCTCGGGAGCCTAGAACCCTGCCCACCAACATTTGTGTACTCTAGATTAGAGCCCTGATGCAGCCTCAGACTTCCTGACTTCAGAGTTTCACATTAGTTATAGAATGGGATTTTGATTCTTTTCATCCATAACCGTTTGTCCCAGAACACTGTTCTTAATCATCTGAAAGTTCAGTGTTTCTTAGAATGGTTTTAAAGTGCCTTTTAAAAAAATAGCCATTTCCAGCAAGTGGACCAAACCATGGCAATTCCTTCTCTAATCTTCACTTTGGCCATGTAACAACTCTGCTTTGAGCACTTTCACTGTTCCCTGGTTTCCTACTGTTGTTGCAGATTTAGATTGGTTTCCATTAAAATAACAACAGCCAAAACTGGGCAAAGAGTTTTAAAAGGTCCATAGGTGGTGTAGCGGATTGCAGATAGTGTAACAGATTGCAGGTAATCATGAACTCAGTTTATTACTTAAGTATCTTCTAATCCTAAAGTCCACACTTCATGACAATAATAGGATTGGAAAACCACTTCACACAAACACTGAGTTTTCAAATATACTAACCTGCAAATAAATAGAAGGTAGCTTAGATAATTGTCTCCAGACTGCAGGTGGGTCTGAGAGCGTGGGTGAGCTGCTGATTACTTAAAACCATGCAGAATTTTCGTGGCGCAGACAAAATCTGAACCAGGCACTTCCTGGTTCACAGCTTAGTTTCTAAGCCACTATTAGCAGAGCAGTGCATTTTGGGTTAAACTGTCTGTGAGTCTGGGGCATAGACATTTCCATTTCAGGGGCAGGGGCTGAACCAAGCCAGGGCCAGAGAGAGAGAGAGAGACCAGGGTAAAACTGTCTAGGAGCCCTTCTTCCTGCACTCTCTGTCCCCCGGTGCTATTAGTGGATAACATCTTGGTGTATTTAAATTTATGGAATAGTGATATCATAAATTTATTATATACTTTAGTATGTAGCATTTAATGATAATAAATTCATTAATAAACCATGAATGTGAATTCACAACATTGGCAAACTTAATGGAATAGCTTACAATCTCAGGAAATCAGAGTATCTATAAACATTATTTAAAATGGCTAAAATTAAGAGCAGAAATTATCAACATTGCATAATTCAAATAAAAGTCCTCTGTTACAATAATTAATGAACAATCTAATACTTAAACTGGTAGGCTACTTCTTCCTTGCTTTCATTTTGGCAAACTAAGCAATTTCATTATTAAAAGAAATTTGGCCAGCCCTCATTTTCTGCTGAGATCATCATAAGGTGATGAAGGGCACAACGCTATTGGTTGTGCTCCTGGCAAGTACCCAATGCCCTTCTGGTGGGTGAAGCGATGGAGGAAATGTTTGCCTCTCCGTCCTCCTTCCTCCCACCTCTAGACAAGGCCTCTGAGGAGGACAAGCTGCTGGGGATGAACATTGAGATTGGAGCTGGAGAGGCCATAGGATTCCTCCCCCCTGCGAGATAATCTGAGGCTGCTTTTGTGACCTCGGAAAGCAGCAGAAAATAAACGTTGAAGAATAAAAAGATTAAAAATTACCATGTCTCAGCACACATAGCAGGGGCAAGACCATTCTTCAGGGAGAGGGTTGCTTGGATTACAATGCCTTCTGCTTAATTAGGCTGTGAATGAGCTGAACGGGTTGGAGATTGGTTTGGGAAAGAGAGACTTCTAAGCAATGTCCCCTGCCCTAACTATATTATTAAGGGCTCAAAGTAACAAACACGGAGAAGGAAGAGGACCAAGGTGGGGGGGGGGGAGGAAGAATAAATCATGCTAACTAGGATGAGGGTCTAGCAAGGCTGGAACAAGCTTCACCTGCTGGGTTCTACTCTGGTGGGGTCACTCCGGCATAAACTTAGCCTACGCACTACTTAAACATGGAGGTTTCAGTTTGGAGAGCTAGAATTAAGTTTCTATGAGGATTACTCATAGAGGGCATGCTTGCCTAGGGCTCCAGTCAAGTGATTCAGAAAGGAAGATATATGCAAATAACGGTGTTCCTATACTAGTTGACTCTTAAAGACTGTAGTTTAGCAACCAAAGAAGACACACTCAAAGTTTGGTGGGCTTCCCCTCTGGGGATCTCTCTGTCCAATCTGATCAGGTTCCATTATGACTTTGTAGCCAGCATCTGGTAGGTGGCAGAAAAGAAGGCATTTGCATTTTTTCACACACGTTCCTTTTGTTACAAGGAGAATCCTAAATGGAAATGAAAATGCTAGAACTAGTTTGTTTTTATGGACTAACACAGCTGCCTGCATTTTTGGAGCCTTCTTGTGGGGCATAGCTTTGGGGACTGTCAGAATTAACAATGGACGCCTGCATTTGCCATCACACCACAAATTTATTTATTTAATAATCTATAATATACCACTGAATATATTTTAAAATATCTCTAAGCGGTTCACAAAATACTTTGACTAGAAATGGGGCATTAGTGACTGGGCGATAGTTGGCATAAACTGAATACATGCAATCTATCAGGGAGAACATGTATGGGGAAAGGTATTTCAAAGAGAACCAGAGTAGTTATCAAGACATGTAGACTGGACTTAGGAAAAGAATGGTGGATAGCACTCTAAGGGGACAATTCTTGGCCAAGTTCAGGAAAAAATGCTATGAGCTGTAGCAGTAAGAAGGCCTGCAGAGGCCTATGCAAGTGGTACAACAACACCCTTAATTGCACTGCTCTTTGCCACAATTAAAAAATCGGTTTTCAGGAACAATTTAAGTTAAATAGCAGTAGTGGCATTATATACTTCACAGAGTTAAACTATGCCATAAACAGACAGCTATCTAGGTTTCCAGTTTCGAAACATGAATAGATGTGAGAGGAGGTCCACATCAGGAAATGTTTAGGTATTACCACTGCATGCCCATGGCATGTTTGATGCTTTTAACCCAAAGTGCACGATCTGGTCAAAAATTCTGGTTTAACCACACAACTATATGCCACACTAGCTCTCATTTAAACTACATCAGCAGTTTCCTTACAATCCAATGAAGAGGAAAGATTGAGCTGCATGTCATCGACATACTGATGACACTGCAGGGATAGAGGACAGGAGTAGCGCCAATGGATGGAAATTGCAGGAAACCAGATTGTAGCTAAACATTAGGAGAAACTACCAGGGATGCTATAGTTGCATCTTGCATTGTCTATCCTGCACTGCACAGGGGGTTGGACTAGATGATTTCTACTCTTCCTCCTAGCTCTATGATCCTATGACTAAATCTGTCTCCATTCCTAATCCAGGCCTGAAGCCAAGCTAAAATGGCCTTAGAGATAATATGTAAACCATACATAACACTTTAGAGTGTCCAAAGCACGTCACACCCATTATCGCAATAACCCTTACTATAACCTTGGCATTATTATTATCCCCATTGGTAAACCAGGCCCATAGACAGAACTATTGTAGCAAAAAGGCCTAAGACTAGAGTGGTTAGGGAGACCCCATGCAGAACAACCAAAATCTAAAGTGATTTAGGGCACAATCCTATATGATCCTCCCTAGGTACTTGCAAGCCTCCAACCTCAGGGGATGTCTTGACAGCGGCACATTGGTGCCACTAGCCTTTGCGTTGTTCCCATGCTAAGGAACTACTGCAGGGTTTATGGAGCAGGCAATCTTGCCCACCCTGCTCCATTTTTTTTTAAAAAGTTTCTGTTTAACTGCAAAGCTTCGCAGTTATAGAGAGGTGAGGAGGCCCTTCCCCCTCTCCCAGCTTAGCTTCTTTTTTGAAGTCTTTTTGTTTTCCTGGGCAGGTTCAGGGGTCCAGTGAGACAGAGGCTTGCTGGATCGCCCTCTCCCCTTCCCCCCTTTTCTTTTTAAAAAAGTTGTGCGTAACTGCGAAGCTTCGCAGTTATAGGGAGGCGAGGAGGCGGACTGCTGCCTCCCCCCTCTCCCCGCTTTGGTTTCTTTTTTGAAGTATTTTTGTTTTCCTGACCAGGTTCGGGGGTCCAGTTCCGGGGAGGCGTGCTCACTGTCCCGCCCCCTGTTCCTGTCGAACCAATGAGACCAATCAGGGGTCGGCATCGGCTGGGGCACACCCCCGATGCAGCTCCAGATAAAGGCGACGGACATGCCGTCGTCGCCTCACAGCAAGCAGAAAAAGTCAGGACAAGTAGCCAACTTTTTTAAACCAGGGCTTCAGGGGAATGCTCTTGGATGGCTTCACAGCGGCGGCTGCATCATATAAATGACCTGCTGCCACTGTGGATCCACCCCGAGTCTTTCCCCTCATCAAGATGTACCCTCGGAGGCTGATGAGTATGCTATGCAGATTTCACCCATCTAGTGGAAGGTTTGGGGACGGGGACAGAAGGAGACTGGGGTGCCCATTGGATTCTTCATATGGTCAATGCCCTCATCTCCTCTCCTCCCTCCCCCTCCCCTCCCCTCCCCCTTGGAACACCCCCATTTTCCACCTCTGTGCTCCATTTCTGAATGCAGAGCCGTAGGTGGTGTGGAAAGAACATCGCCAGTTATGAGGAGGAGGGGGTGGGGAGCGCAGTTTCAGAGCCTGTTTGCAACCTCTGAGACCACAAGCTGAACAACTGCATCCCCCCCAGCCCGACACTGTCAGGGGAGCATAGAATTGCTCCCTTAGGGTTCAGACAGCCATGGTGGCTGGGGCATGTTGGGAGCATAGGATTGTGTCCTTATTTATATTATTTATTTATTTATTTATTATATTTATATACCGCCCAATAGCCGAAGCACATATGCACTCCTTGCCAAGAACACTGCAAAGCAGGGAACATGTTTACTTAACATTGAGCAATAGGGCAGAATATAGTCTGCATGGCTTTGGCTTTTTTGGTTTTATGTTCACAAATGAAAGGTTAGGGATTTACTTCTTTTTAGAATAAAAAAAAAGCATATTCAGGGAAGAGTCTGGACCCCCCCCCCCAAGGTTCCCACTGCAGCGATGGCACCGCATTTGGAATATTTATTGTGAATATAAAAAAACTACAATAAAAACAAATAGTGAAAAAAGAGGAAAAAAACACATTACATATACAGCGATGACATCATTTTTCATCAATTTTTTTTTAAAAAGAGAATTATGCATAAATTTTTTAAAAAATCAAACCATATAGCCATATATTTATCCATCCACAAGTTGCACCTTTACACCACCTGTTCAAATGTCGATAAAGTTATTAAGTCCTCAATCCATTGCATTATGGGAGGTGAGTATTTATCCTTCCAATATGATAGTATAAGTATTTTAGCTGTCATTAGGGCTCTGAATATCTATTTGCGCTGACTCTGTTAATTTCCAAGAAACTGGCAGGTAGTTTAGAAGGACATGCACATCCTTCCATATTAAAGATTGATTCAGAACAACATTTATCCTTATTTTAACCTCTTCCCAAAAGGAGGAGACTACTGAGCATTGCCAAAACATGTGAATTAAAGAAGCATTAGGTGCGTTACATCTCCAACAATTATGTAAGTTAGATAGCCCCTTGTTGAGAAGACGTTGTGGGGTCCAGTAGACACGGAACAGGATTTTTTGCTGAATAAGACGTATCCTGAGATCCATAGAAACTGCAGATACAGTCTCTAAAGCAACAGTCCATAGCAGGTAAATCATATTTAACATGCAAATCAGAAAATGGCAAAAACTCATCATCTAAACCTATCAATTGATCCAAAGTAAAAATTGCAATACATGAGAAAATGGATCAAACAGCAATTGACACGATACTATACATCATACCTCTCTAGCAGCCAAGATTGTAGGAGGAGGATTATTTAATCTAACATGTCGGTTCTAACCATAAGGATTTCAAAACTAAGCTGGGTGGCATATCTAAGCAAACTGGAGAAGACCAAAACTTAGTTAGTACAAGTCAAAAGACAGGCCTGATGATACAAAGCGAGGTCTGGAAATCCAAACATGCCTTCTTTAATCGGAAGTTGCATGCGTCTCAAAGATATTCGAGGTGGGGAGGAACCCCAGAAAAAATTACGAAACAAAACATTAAGTTGTTGAAAATATTTGCCAGGTATAAGTAAAGGAATCTCACGCATAACGTAGAGAATTTGAGGTACAATATTCATCTTCAGTGTGCTGACTTTACCCCACAAACTCAATTTAAGGGTGCCCATCTGTCTATATCACGTACAATCTCCTCAATTACCTTATTCAAATTTATTTTAATCAATTGGGATATATCTCTAGGAATAAGCATTCCCAGATAAGTAATAAAATCAGGACACCATCGAAATTGTCCATAAGTCAACAAACTATACTATCTCTAATCGGCATCAATTCAGACTTTGAGCAGTTAATTGAGTAATCGAAAAGATCACCGAAGGTATTTATCGGAGCCATCGAAGCAGGAATAGATCCACATAAAGAATTATTTTAAATTCTAAGTCAGCATGCACAAAAATGTGAATACAACAACTGTGTCTAATTGCACAAGCCAGGGGTTCCAAGCATAAATCAAATATCAGTGGGGAGAGAGGACATCCTTGCCTAATACCTCACAGAAGCAGGAAAAAATCCGACAACAGCCATTGGTCATGACTCTTGCTCTTGGGGTCAAATATAAAATTCTAACCCACTTTAAAAATTCCAATGGAAAGCCAAAATTACTCAATGTGGGAAGCATAAACTTGCAATGAATTTTATCGAAGGCCTTTTCAGCATCCAAAGAGACAATGGCCGCCTGGTCAATTCTTTCTCTGTTTAAAGTTATCAAATCAACAACTAATCTCAAGTTATCAGCCCCCTGTCTGTTTTTAATAAATCCCACCTGTCCTGGTCTGACCAATGTTGTAATAACTTGTTGTAATCTATCAGCTAAAATTGCAGTTAATATTTTGATATCAACATTTATTAGTGAAATCGGGCAGTAGTTAGCACAATTGGTATGGTCTTTGCCAGCTTTCGGAATGACTGTGATGTAAGCATCATTTAATGCTGAGGAAAGCGAACCCTGTTCAAATATATATTTGTAAAGTTGATGAAGTTTTGGAGCTAGAAAAGTAGAAAAAGCTTTGTACCACTCAATTTGAAACCCATCAGGGCCTGGGGATTTTCCATTGTTCATATTCAAAATTACTTTTGTGATCTCTTCAAGGCTTAGAGGAGACATAAGATGTTGTCATTGCAAAGAATCTAAGCAAGGGAGCTTAATCTGAGCAAAAAAAATATTCTTACTAGCTCCATGTAAAATCTTAAAAATTGTAGGTTTATATCTGTAGGAGAAGTCTGTATCATTTTATTCTCATCTTTAATGGCAGAAATAACATTTCAATCTTTTTGGTGTTTAAAACGATGTGCCAAAATTTTACCGGGGTCGTTCCCCACTTTCCCAATATGTCTGATGCATACAAGTTAAAGCAAATTCCACCTGCTGAGAAAAAATATTATTTAACTCGCATTTGACTTTTTGCATCTTCTGATACAACTGTGTTGATGGGGAACTAGCAAATTGGGTTAGAAGAGACTTCAATTTCCTATTTAAAAGCACCTGTTGCGCTGTTCTAGGCTTTTTCTTAAATGAAGCGTAAGCAATAATTTGACCCCTAATAAAGGCCTTGCAGGCCTCCCATTCCATAGTGCAAGAACTCGCAGTACCGTTGTTGTCAAAATATTCCGAAAGTTCAGCCAAAATCTGAGATTTAAACATCTCATCATTTAAGAGAGAAACATTAAAACGCCAAAGTCCCAGAGGCCTAAGCGACCCAGCTCACACTCTGAGCCACTGACTATGCTGCACCATTTCTCTTCCAGATTGGGGGGGGGGGGAGATTTTATGATCTTGTTCACAAAGGTTATGCTGATTTTATGGCTAGTAATGTATATTGTGCCATTAGTATATGTGGCACGTCAGCAAAGGCAGGTCCCTGCCCCAAAGTGTTTACAAATGAAGAGGAGAGGAGGAGCAACAGGTGGTAGGAGAAGTTATGGCCGCCCTACAAATCAGCAGGGCAAAACAACCTGTTCCCAGGTGCACTTTGAAGGGGGCAGGGATAGATGAAGGCAGAAAGTGGTGTCTGAATGGTGCAACAAGACTTTTTTAAATGTTGGCTGGGGATTGGAGATCATTTGGGCTTTACTTTGAGCAACAGTACGTCTCGGGCTAGCACCGGGTGAAATAAATGTAAACAAGGGATTCATGTGATTAACTACAGTTTACATGTCCTCGGCTTCATTTCAGGTGGGGATGAAAATAAAGGATTAAGAACCTCGGAAGCTGCCTTACACTGAATCAGATCATCGGTCTGTTTAGCCCAGTATTGTTGACACTGACCGGCAGCAGCAATTTCCCAGGATTCTTTCCTAGCTCTTCCTGGAGTCACCAGGGATGGAACCTGGGACCTTCTGCATGCAAAGCAGGTGCCCTGCCTTTGAGGCACAGCTCCCCCTCCCCACTCAAAGGAAGCATGGAAGATACAGGTAAAGGCTAGAACTCGAGGGAGAGGGGGGGGGGACGGGACAGAGCCAAAAACTTTCTGTGCCTGTTGTATTTCTACTTTGTCTCGCTTTGCCCCTTCTGATATGGCTAATAATAACCCATCATTACTGTAGTTCTTCTCCTTGGGTGAGGCTCTGTGCTGGGCAGTATTTTTAGCCCGGCAGTCCAACAGCTGTTGTGCAAAGGTCTCTTAAAAGGGAAGGAGTCCACTCTCTGCAAGGATCAAAACTGTGTCACATCGCTCGCTCTTCCAGCTGAATGGAAAAGAAAGAGGAAGGATTTCTCTACAGTTTGGAGGCAATCCAGCAGGGAGGTCTCCTCCTGCACCAACCCCAGTGAAATGAGCAGGAGCTGCTCAAGAGCTTTTGTCCCAGCTCAGTGGGGCTCGCCTGGGAGAATCGTGGCTGCTTTTCGTTTACAGAGCTTACTTTGTGCCAAGATCCACCCCTGTCACTTCCGAAAGATAAGGACAGAAATGACTGCCCCTGAGCAGGTGCGAAGTGCATTTCTCTCGCTACCCAGCCGTGACCTGGAGCCCCCACGCTCATCAAAGCTTGGGGAGAAGGGCTCCCAGGGCAGAATTTGAATCCGGGCCCGCTTCTCCAGAAATGAAGCCGCCCACGCACAGTAGCAGCACTCAAACTGCGTCGCCAGAGCAGCGCTTGGAGCGCCGCCGCCGCCGCCGCCTCCCCCCCCCCTCCCCGGCCGGCCCTGTGCGTCCAACACTCAAGCGCCATGCTTGGAGCTGCAGTCTTACGCCGTTTACTAGGGAGCAAGCCCACCGAGCACCGTAGCACTTGCTTCCGAGTAAACACACGCACGGGACGGCGCTGCAGCAAAGCCACGTGGAGCGCGGATCGGCTTGCCTCGGCCTCCTGCCCTCGACCGGCGGCAACCTCGTGGTGGTGGGCTACTTACGTTGCGTCCTTTTTGGCTGCCCGCTGGGATCAGAGGGACCAGGTTGGCCATGCTCGGCGGCGCTCAGGGCCTCCTCCTCCTCCTCCGCTGCCTGAGGCGCGCAGGTCCTGCCTGTGCCTGTGGGCAGTGGCAGCGGAGGCGCTCCCGTACCTGTTTGGCTCTCGCGGGCAGGCAGGCAGGCAGGCAGGCGGGGCATTGCAAAGGTGGAGCCCGAAGGGAGCCACCGTCGGGCAAGGAAAGCGAGCCGCCCCGGGGGAGCCGCTCTGAGCCCAGGCCAAGGGTGTTAAGGCGCTCCTCGTGACCCAGCCACGCCGCATCGGGCAGGGCAAGGAGGTGCCAGGGCGGGTTAGAAGGGGACCGTCGGGCGCCCCATGGCACACGTCTGTGGGCTTCGAGAAGAAACGGGGGTGGCGGGGGCTCCTTCAGGAAGCCGCGCGCCCAGCTCTGTGTTTCTTCTGCTACAAGGCAGTCGGAGGTCTGGGAGGTGGAATTGAATCTAGGGTCTTCCCCCCCCCTCCCCCCAGACCTTGTGGGCGCGATCAACTTTCATTATCGCCTGCTTTGCTACAGTGAAAGAATCCGATTGTTCTACAAAGCATGTTTGAACTGCGGCTCTTATGTAATACGGCAGGGACGGGATAAAAGGCGGAACGGAACGCTCTGGAATGGGCCCTCCATGGGCAATAACGAATGGGATGTGTTAGAGAGACTCTTGCCTTGAGCGGGCAATATTAAGATCCGAAATCCTTCCGATGTTTCACGTTTATTAACCCCTGGCCGCTCAGAAGCCATCTGGAACAGAAGGGAATGGCCCAGAATGCCAATGGCTGAGCTAGGCAACCCAGCCAAATCCACCAGTTACACATGACTAGATGGGAGGGATGCAGTAGGCCAGGGGTCCTCAAATGTTGAGCCTGCAAAGCTCTATACTCACTGCCACTTCAAAAAGCAACAACAACAACAACAATAATAATAATAATAATTGAGAAATGTGAAGGTGCCAGGTTCTCCTTTCTGTTCCTGAACCTGCAGCTAATCAGCTATTCAGGAGGTAGGAAGAGAAAGCAAGGCAGGAGAGGGGAGACAAAGAGTAAGGCTAGAGGCTGGGAATGGAGAGAAACAAAGAAAAAGGGGGAAATAGGAGAGAAAAAACCAAGGCTAGTGTTGGGCAAAGGGAGAGAAAGAAAGGCTTGGGATGGGGAAGAAATAGAGAGGAAAGGGTCTGGGAGAGAGAAATACCAAGGCTGGGAGTGGGGAGAGAGAGAAAGGGGGAAAGTTCTGTGTGAACCCAAGAATCATAGTCTAGTAGAGTTGGAAGGGGCCTATAAGGCCATCGAGTCCAACCCCCTGCTCAATGCAAGAATCCACCTTAAAGCACACCTGACAAATGGTTGTCCAGCTGCCTCTTGAATGCCTCTAATGTGGGAGAGCCCACCACCTCCCTTGGTAATTGGTTCCATTGCCGTACTGCTCTAACAGTCAGGAAGTTTTTCCTGATGTCCAGACGGAATCTGCCTTCCTGTAACTTGAGTCCATTATTTTCAGGTCATCTCTAAGCTTTTTGTGGAGCCACATTGGTTTCTTCTGTTGTCTTCTGTCTTTTTTCCTTGTTAGAATTGGTTTCATTGTCGTATTGCAATGGAATACAAAGATTGGGTAGGCCAGAAAACACTGCTTTCCATTTCCTCCTCTCTCCCGGAGTTCTATCACACCAGCGTTTTATCGCACCTTCATCCTGCCTTGTTTACCCCGCAACACTCACACGATGATGTCGTCCTGTAGTCATCTCGCCTCTTCCCCTCCATTCTCCGTGTATTTCTAGGGCAGGGAAAATGTGGTATTTTTTCTCCACACGGGATAAAATTGCGCTTCCGTCCATGTGTATTGCCATCCTCATGCTATGACCTCCATCACACCTAATCCCCCCCCCCCCCCCGGTTTGCCTCGGCTTTTTTTTACCTCAAGTTCATGATCCCTTTCAACTGAATAGCTGCTCTTTCATTCCTTCGCTCATTAGCTCTTCTACTCCACTCCACCCCTCCCCTTCTCTTTCTCCCTCCGGTCAGGTCCTAGTAGATGAGTACTTCAATCAGACCGCCTTTCTACTGGGCAAAAATGGAATGGTCCTTTAGTCTGGCTCTTTGGGGACATCGAGAGAATACAATCTTGTCTCTGCAGTCTTATTTTTTGGATACTAGTGATAGGAATGCTATAAAAGTTATGCCCAAGGAAGCAACATAATGCAGGTCTAGGAGACTGAAAAAACCAGGGATGGCCTGGTCTGGATTATGGCAACTTTTGTCCACCAGGTAATTCCATACCATTCCATTGCCCAATTGCCCAAACATGAGATGGTTGGATGAGATTGGGATATTTCATATGTGATGTTTAAATCAGTGTGTGCCAAAATCAATTTATAATACAGGAATAAACTCTTCATAGCTTATAATGTACAAACAATTTATCATCTCCTTTCTTGCACCCCAATCCAGCAATGGGATCTTGAGGACAATCCCCTTCAGAGGCCTTCTTATTGGGCATATGGGAAGTGGCTTTCTCCTGTGTTGCTCTCAACTCTAGAACACACTCCCTTTGGAGTTGTGACTGGCCCTCACTCTATCTGTGTCCCGGGAGAGGGTCAAGACATGTCTTTTTAAAATTGAGTTTCAAAATTGTTGTTATGGTTTTTAAGGTTGTTATAGCGTTTTTCCATATGTGTTTTTTTTACCTGTTTTTAATCTTTTTTTTGATTTTTTGGAACCACCTTGGTTGGTTTCAGAAAAGCAGTAAAGAAATACCACAAATAAATAAATAAATAAATAAAGCATCTGTGATTGGTAACTTCTAGTTTAGACTACTGTAATACACATTATGTGGGTCTGTCTTTGAAGACTATTTGCAAAATATAGCTGGTCCAGAATGCAACAGCCAGACTCCTAATGCATTATTAAGATCTGGCGAGTGGCGGCAGCAGTACCAAATTATATATATATATATATATATATATATATATATGTGTGTGTGTGTGTGTGTGTGTGTGTGTGTGTGTGTGTGATACTGCCATGGCTGGCTATAATTACATATCGGGCTGCCCAATAAGGGACCTAATGAAGCTAAAGGACACCAATCCTCCATTTTTTTTCCAAAATACACAAGCCCTTTGGGTCTGGATTGGCTTCACTGCCAATGCTGGGATAGATTGCAGTTGCAGAATCTACTCCAGATTCAACAGTAGATTCTCCTGAACACACGAGGTCTAAAAGTGGAGACAGGTTGCACTCCAGGGGTGTACTTGCTAGACCCATCCCCAAAGACCCTGACTCTTTCACTCTGACCTTTGTACATTTAGTGCAAAGCTGTGAAGCAGGCTTCTATGTGCATTCAGGTGAAGGGAGGGGCCATAACTCAGTGGTTGAGCATTTGCTTTGCATGCAGAAGGTCCCCAGTTCAATCCCTGGCTTCTCCAGTTAGGGCTGGAAAAAACTCTGCCACTAGCAGTCGGTGTCGATAATCCTGAGCTGAGCTTTCTGTCTTCCTAGAAGGCTCCATGCAATTGGAAACCCTGCTCAGGATGGGTTCCTGATTGTGCAGAGGCTTCTAAGCATGTTCATCTATGAAGGTCGGGGTGGAGCAAACAGGTATTGGGGGAGTGAAATTCACATGCCTGCCCCATGCCCTGTCCCCACTTTTAGCCCTTATGCATTCAGGCTAATCCTTGAATAAGGCTAATCTTCTCTGGAGTTTAAGCAGAGAAGAATATGTGCGCTCCTGATTCTGTCAAAACTTTCTATTGCAGAAGCAAGAACTTCTGCACCATTTGGCCCTGTTCATGTCCATCAAAGTGTTAGGAAGGCTCTGAGATATGCTTATATTAATTTCTTTCCAGAGACTATTTTTGCAGTGTAGTAGTAATTTCACTACAGTGAAAATAGAACACTTTTTTACGGATGCATGTTAACATCCCTGTTTCCCTTTTCATAGAGGGAATTACATATGAGGAAGAAGGGAATCGGTAAAGGAACTGCAATTAAATGCTTCCATGACCCTCAGGGTAAACCAGCTTGACACACCCCTGAAGAGTTATATAACTGAGGGTGTTGAGACATGTGATATGCAATGAAATTCCTGTTATTTTAACTGTTCCTTTTAAATTAGTGGAATATAAAGTACAAAGAGTTTACAAAAGAAAACTCTGTTTGAGGTTCCTTCCAACTCTATACTTCATTTTAGTTTCGCACGCTATTATTATCTTTTTAATGGCCATTTCCAACTTCCTCAAATATGTATGCAGCAACAGTAATAGCAGCATTTGTGTTAAGAGTCTGGTGCAAGACCTTCATTGCATATGTCTTGATCCTAGAGCAATGTAAGAAAGCAACATGTCTGTCAGCACCCATCTCCATTCTGTCCTCCTATATCAAGGATGGGGAACCTCAGCCCCAGGGCCCCAATTCGGCCCTCTGGGGTTTCCTAGAGGGCCATGTCTCCTTTCCCTAGCCCCACCCCCTTTCCCCACACCCACCTATCATTTCATATTTTCCTGGCTTTTGTATAGTTTTTCCCATTCTAAAAGGTTGAAATTCCTCTCCTAAGGCTGAGTTACCGGCAGTAAGTGCTTTAAGTTAAAATACCATTTGTATTTTTGACTCCACCCCGTTTGCCTTCCGCTCCACCACTGGAATGCAGCCCCCAAGAGCTTCTCTGAAATTGAATTTGGCTCTTGGGCTAAAGGAGGCTCTCCACTCCTATCTCTTAAAGGCAGGCATGCCATGAAGAATTTGCCTCTGAGTTACAATCTTTATAGCGGAGCTAAAAAAAACACCAGATGGAGCAGTCTTTCCTGCTTTATCTTTCATGGATATTCTGTGCTGTTACTTTGCTATTTGAATTCCTTTTCAAGTAGTGTGGGTAAACTCCCAGCAGCTTGATGCCGAGGGAGATTAGCAAGTTTTTAAGTAACTTTGGCTAAAATTATGCATTTGAATATTGTATGATTAATTTCTAATGAAATTTCGGGACTCAAAAGAATGGCTGAATAAGAATTCTGGAGGTTGGCTGGGCAGTGCTTCAGAGCCCTGTATAGCCCTTTGACTCTCCTGTTGCAGGAAGCCCCAAGACTTGATAGGTATAACTGAAACTTGGTGGAATGACTCCCATGACTGGAATATAGCAAATGAAAGATATAACTTGCTCAAAAAGAACAGAAGAAATAGAAAGGGAGGCGGAGTCGTACTATATGTTAAAAAATACTTAACCTTGCACAGAAATACAAGAGGATGAACCTGGGAGCTTCTGGATTAAAATAAATGGGGAAAGGAATAAAAGGAGCATGAATTCGGAGTCTACTACCAACCACCCAATCAAGGAGAAGATAAGGATGAAATTTTGAAAATCAAATTGCCAGTGTTTCAAGGAAATCCGATGTAGTAGTAATGGGGAACTTCAATTACCTCGATATCTGTCGGGAGACAAATTCTGCCAAAAGTGGCCCCTCCAAGAAATTCCTGACATGTGTGGCTTATAACTTTCTCCTACAGAAAGTAGAGGAAGGAACTAGAGGAACAGCAATCCTTGACTTGATACTGACCAATAGGGATGACTTAGTGATTCTAGGGGGACAGTGACCACGTCTTGATTTTAAAGGAAGCAAAAGCTGAGTGTAGCCATATGCGTACTCTGGATTTTAGGAAAGCCGATTTTAATAAACTCAGAACTATGATAGGTAAGGTCCTATGGCAAGTGACCCTAATGAGAAAAGGAGTCCAAGATGGGTGGGAATTTTTAAAGGAAATTTTAAAGGCCCAATTACAAACAATTCCAACAAGGAAAAAAGATAGAAGACGACAGTAGAAACCAATGTAGCTCCACAAAAAGCTTAGAGATGACCAGAAAATAAAAAAAAAAGATACATATAGGAAGTGGACAGAAGGCCAGTCTACAAAAGAAGAGTACAAACAAGTAGCACAGAAGTGCCAGAATGGTATCAGGAAGGCTAAAGCTGAGAAGGAGCTGAGGCTAGCGAAGGATGCTAAAAGCAATAAAAAGGCTTTCCTCAGATATGCGAATAGTAAAAGACAGTGGAAAGAAATGGGAGTTCAACTGCTTGATGAGGATGGCAAATTGGTAACAGATGTCAAAGAAAAGGCTGAAGTGCTCAATTTCTACTTTGGCTCAGTCTTCTCTCAAAAGCGGGTCTATGACCCCCCTGGAAAAAGTGAAGAACAAGAACAAATCCTGTCAGACTAATTTGATCTCATTTTTTTATTGGGTAACCTCCCTTGTGGACTGTGGGACTGCTGTGGATATAGTATATCTTGACTTCAGCAAAGCTTTTGACAAAGTTTCACTTGACATTCTGATTAAGAAACTAGTGAAAAGTGGGCTAGATGGAACAACTATCAGGCGGATCCACAGTTGGCTACAGAATTGGACTCAAAGAGTGCTTGTCAATTGTACCTTTTCACACTGCGGGGAGGTAACGAGGGGGGTACCACAAGGCTCAGTCCTGGGCCCAGTGCTCTTCAACATTTTTATTAATGATTTGGACAAGGAGGTGCAGGGAATGCTCATCAAATTTGCAGTCTACACAAAATTGGGTGGGATCGCTAGTACCCTGGAAGACAGAAAGAAACTCCAAAGTGATCTTGATAGACTGGAGTGCTGGGCTGAAAACAACAGAATGAAATTTAATAGAGATAAATGCCAAGTTTTACGCCTAGGAAAAAGAACACAAATGAACAGTTACAAGATGGGGGATACTTGGCTAAGCAATACGACAAGTGAGAAGGTTCTTGGACTTGTTGTAGATCACAAGCTAAATATGAGCCAACAGTGTGATGTGGCTGCAAAAAAAGCAAATGCTATTTTGGGCTGCATTAACAGAAATATAGCTTCCAAATCGTGCAAGGTACTGGTTCCCCTCTATTCGGCGCTGGTTAGGTCCCATTTTGAGTACTGCGCCCAGTTCTGGACACCACACTTCAAGAAGGATGCAGACACGCTGGAGCGTGTTCAGAGGAGGGCAACGAGGATGATCAGGGGTCTGGAAACAAAGCCCTATGAGGACAGACTGAAAGAACTGGGCATGTTTAGCCTCGAGAAGAGAAGACTGAGGGGAGACATGATAGCACTCTTCAAATACTTGAAAGGTTGTTGCACAGAAGAAGGCCAGGATCTCTTCTCGATCAACCCAGAGTGCAGGACACAGAATAATGAGCTCAAGTTACAGGAAGCCAGATTCTGGCTGGACATCAGGAAAAGCTTCCTGACTGTTAGAGCAATACGACAATGGAACCAATTACCTAGGGAGGTGGTGGGCTCTCCCACATTAGAGGCATTCAAGAGGCAGCTGGACAATCATCTGTCCGGGAGGCTTTAAGGTAGATTCCTGCATTGAGCAGGGGGTTGGACTCGATGGCCTTATAGGCCCCTTCCAACTCTATTATTCTATGATTCCATGAGTCTATGACTAGCAGAACATGAAATAATATGAAAAAAGTAAAATTGCAAGATAAATGATACAGAATAGAAGAAAACATGTAAAGTTGCCAAATTTGCACAATATTTACAAACTGAAGGAAACAGCTCTTAGTTTGTTGGAACTTGTATATCATTGGCACTGAATTTTAATTTTCTAAGGAGAGACTTTGCATAGTTTCATCTCCTAATCACTTCAAGAGGCTTGTAGTTTTGCTTACCACACTTACAGTTTTGCAAGTACTCAGGGGAGCCCTGGCAGGTGTGACAAGTCCTAGCCTTCTCTCAACCTTAGAGTTGTGGCAGAGAGAGGATCTATACCTCCTCCCTAAACTGAAGCTTTGGAGGAAGTTTGGGATTCCTTGTGTCTCTCGGCTTACCCAGAACTCTGAGGTGGAGGGGGGGGGGGCTCATGTTTGCATTGCACATAATCCCCTGCTGCTCTTTGCAGCTCTAGGCTTGGAGCTGACGAGGGGAGTGGGGCCCTGCCCTTACACCACATTTTGGATGTGCTGCAAGGGAAGGGACAATGCTAGGCCCCTGGAAAGGGGCATGGCCACAGATGTTTGGTTGGCCATCAAAGTCAGCCAAAATTCCTGGACCCTTGCTAAGTTCTAACTTTATGATGAGATACACAAAAGTCAGTCAGGGTTAATCAAAAAGGTTGGCAGAAAATAATCATTTTCACCTGGCATTGAAAATTAACCAATGTTGCCCCCAGTCTCACCTCCAGGGCGAGGGCATTGCACAGCCGAGATGCCATCATTGAGAAGGCCATATTATAAGTTCCAGAAGTCTGGACTTTAGTGATGGCATAATAAAAAATGACACAGCCCAGCTCACAGGCTGCATGATATGGGGAGAGGTGCTCCTTTGGGTAGTGGAAGCTGGTGGCTCCGATTTTTGTGGAACTGTGAATCTATTCTGGGTTTCAGTTGGAACCAGCCAGAACTCTAAATAGGCTCAGCACCTTGGATGTCTCCTTTAGAGTTCTGGCTGGTTCTGATCAAAACCCAGAGTGGATTCAAAGCCCCACTAGAATCAGAACCACTGGCCTCCACTGCCTTTAAGTAGCCATGTTCAAACTTGTTTAGAATGTTATACGTAAAAAAGCACTTTGAATTTGACTCATTGGCAAATAGGCAGCCAGTGCAACTCTTTAAAAATATATTGACTTTTGGCCTGTTTACACTGTCTGTCGAACCAGCTAGAAGATACGAAGGTTCTTCTTGAGCCACTATTCTTAATCTTTGTTCTTAATTGGTCTTGCAACCTATCAATCAGGATTTTAAATAGATTCATGGCCTCAGCAGCAGAAATGGCTGAAAGAATAGCAGCATGAATGGCCATTAGATCCTCCGTATGAAGGAGGTGGGTCAAAGCTAAATTGAGTGCTGGTGTCCACTTAATTCTCTTGCTAGCAGTTACACCTGAATCTGCATGAGAGATAGATTGAATTTTCAGGCAGGAGTTTTTATGTTCTGGGCATGCTAGTATCATGGTTAAAGGTAAGTGATCACTTTCCATATTGAAGCCTACCTCAAAGTCAGTAACATACTTGTATGCAAACCGTGAGATTATTATATAGTCAATCACACTACCTCCACGTTCTATTAAAATGGGCGTATTGATTCCCCAGGTCGATCTTCGTCTGTCATACTGTTTAATATTAGCAAATCCCTCCTCTTCACAAACTGGGCTAAACAAAACCCTGAATAATTATATCTGGAATCTTTAGAAGAGCAGAAGGTGCCACAACCTGAATAAATGACTGGTTCCAAAATCTGATTGTAATTGGTATACAGATTTGCATCATCAGCTCCCATACGTGCATTAAAATCCCCTGTGATAATAGATACTGTAGTAGGATCTAACAGTTCCAAGGATTCTATATAGTTCTCTAATTCTGCCCAAATGGTATTTACAGTAGATTTTTTAAAGCAGGGTGGTATATAAACATTGACCAGCATTAAACATATTTCCAAGAATGTAACATGAACAGCAGTTGCAAAAGAATTGCATGGAGTCATAACTGTTATAGTTGCCTTCATCTTTGTAGAGATGAAGCATGCTAGCCCACCACTGGCCCCTCCACCTTTCTTTGAGGGGACGGCTGCCACGGAATGGCATTGGTAACCATTAAGCATTATAGTTCCATTATGCCATGTTTCTTGTAGAAGGATGATGTCAAGGCGCTCAATATTGTTCAATAATTGTTTGTTATACTGCTTTGATCGCCATCCTGCTATATTCTATGACAGCAATTTTAACCCTGAGTCCTTTGAGGCCCTGTACTTAGCACTTACATCCAGTCTTGTCTAAAAAAACCCACTTCCATTCTTCTTGCCAATGGAAGCCCATCCTGCGGTAATAGTATCTTTCTTAATTCTAGGAGAACTACCTATTTCTGGTGTAGCTAGTACCTGATAGCTCAGCCAGCGATTCAAGGTCACACAATCTGAATTGTGTCTCACCATATCATATTCCAAAGGTGGCTGGATTTGCAGCTCTGCATCTGTACACTTAAAAGTTCCCACGGTGGCCTTCTTTTTAACTATTCATTTAGGTGAGACAGTTTGTGAATGGGGATGTTGATCGACAGTTATTTGCCCTGTACTTTGGAGCCTATCTACACATGCAGGATAAAACACTTTGAAAACATTTTGAAAACTGTCTATGGAGTGTGTCCTGGGCCCCAACAGTTCTCAAAACTGTTATAAACCATTTTAAACTGTTTTAAAGCAGTAGTGTAGATAGGCTCTTGTTGTCCATGTTGTTGTATTTGTTTCAACCTAGACAGTAACTTTGCTAATTTGGTGATAATATTGCATTGTTCCTTATCGGGCAATTTAGTAAAAGAGCTCTGCAGTTCTTTTTCTGGCACTGTCCAGTCTGATTATTGTATCTTCAAAATTCCGTTATGGGACCACCCCTTTCTGGGCTAATTGGACCTTCTTTTTCATAATTAAATAATCATAATTCATAATTCTGCAGCTGCTAAAAGTTAGAAGAATACTCTTGCAATGTCCATCACTAAAAAAGATACTTAGTGACTTTAGATCTATATTTCCTGCAGAGGGACCTAGTAATAATAGTTTCAGATGTTGTTTAGCCCAGTAGACAGAATCCCAGTGGGGAAGTGGGCCCCTGTAAGGAAGTAGATAAAGTACAGCCTCACATGGTCTCAATACCAGGCCATTTGAATGGGAGGGCATTCCTGCTTCTTTAACTCTCTCCAAACTATTCAGAGGTGTGTGTTTGGGTGTCCTCTGCTCCTGCCTGGGTTGTGTTGCAGGGGGTGTGAGGGTGCATTGCAGATTGTCTTCCAAACTGTCCAGCTACTTAACAATATAGTCCAAATGGTCAAAAATAGTTTGAACTGTCTGGCTGGTTAGCAGGTAGCACTCCCCTAGCAGTTCCGCTTTTCTGTCCAGCGGCCTCTGTTCAGCAATTAAGGGAGCATTCACATTGTTAACCTTATCCTTCTCATTGGATCCTGAGAGTATCTGCTCAGCCGTTTCTGTATGCAGAGGGTTGAAGCGATTCCGTAATGGGATAGCAAACTCTTTAGGAGGATGAAGATAATTATCCAGGCTGCTCTGCTTAAGGTTTAAAGACTCCAGATCACCATCCTTATCAGGACTCCTAGGTCTTTTCGCTCTTCTCATTCTTACTGTTCTTTGGCTGCTATCTAAACTGTTCCTCTTTTAAGGAGCAAGTCAATAATCAAATTGATCATAGCAAGCTGTTGAACTTCCAATGGTGGGTTCTCGTCTTCAGCCCCGCATAAACATCAGTGTTTTTATTACTGCCGCCTCTTGGTTGTTGTTATACTCAGCAACAAAAATAAGGATAAAAATATGTTTGGCAGAAGTTAGCAAGCTACCAAAAATAGCTGAATTCAGCCAGTCACAACAAGAGAAATTCGCCTGAACTAGATGTGCTCCCACACAGGGCTGTATACTCCCACTGTTGACTGATAAGACTGCAAGCACCAGTCCATCAGAGGAAGAGAAAAAATAATTAATAATGCTCACTTAGATGAAATCTAAAGCTATCTGCTACAATTTGCTCTAGTCTGAAGTATTCAGCAGCTAATTTGAGGGCAATAGGGTTTTTAAAACAATAAAAAGCAAAAACAAACACAGAGCTCCAACAAAGCAGCCTTTTTCGTCACCATCTTCCCTTATAAGTGTCTCTTATAATTTTGTATATAGTTTGGATGTTAACAAATTAATTCTATTCTCTGTAATTGCTAGAACCAAGGTCAAAAATCCAGACAGTTGCCAGTAACTCTACCAAGCAAGTGGGAGAACAGGAAGTTCATCAAGAGTCACATAAGGCATTTGGGAAAGTTCTGCAACTTAGCAAGTTTGGTTTCAGTTCTGCAAAATGCAGAGGTCTTGCAGAAATGTTTACAAGGAGCCCAACAAAAAAACAATTGGGGCAAAGATGCACCTTCCCGGTTGGGCCAAAGTTACGAGAGCACGAGGTAGCTTTAACTTATAACAACTTATTATTGTTGTTCCCCGCCTCGATCTGGATGGAGAGGCGGGTTAGAAATGAAATAAATAAATAAAAATAAATAAAAATAAAAAGCTGAAGGCTTTAAGCATTTTTAGAAGGTAAAGAAAAGCTGAAATGAAGAGGACAAAGTATCAGAAGGAGAAAGAAAATCAGAGCTGCTTTGGGGAGAAGCGAATGCTGGAGAGAAGCTGAAAGATTGGAAAAGGTGACTACTCAATTCTAGGAAGAACTTAGAAGAAATAGGAGCACAGTCTAATTAAGACTTAGCTGGAAGCATTTACCCTTGTTACTTTCTTACCCTTTTGCTCTTATCATTTTGTTGTGTGTTTATGTACATAACTATTCAGATGCTTTAAGGTGGATTCCTGCATTGAGCAGGAGGGTTGGACTCAATGACCTTATAGGCCCCTTCCAACTCTACTATGATAAACTTTTTCCTAATATTAATAATTCATATGTTTTGGCAATGCCCAGTAGTTGCTCCCTTTGGGGAGGAGGTTATAATAAGGATAAACTTTGTACTGAAACCATCTTTATTATGGAATGATGGGCATGTCCTCCTAAACGACCTACCAGCTTCTTGGAAGTTAACACATGGTCAACACAAATGGATTTTCAGAGTCCTTATGACAGCTAAAAGACTTATATTATCACATTGGAAGGACACATGCTCATCTACCATAGTGCAATGGATTGAGGACTTAACAATGCTAACAACATTTGAACGGGTATTATATTGGTGCAACATGCAAGTGGATAAATACATAGATATATGGTCTGCTTTTCTTGAAATCTATGCATAACTCTCCCCCCCCCCCTTTTTTTTTTAAATGAACCCTATACCGGATGGAAAAAATGATATTCCTATATATGTAATGTTTTTTTCTTTTTCACAATTTATTTTATTTCTGTTTTGTTAATATTCACCATAAAACAACAACAACAACAACAATAATAATATTTTTTCAGTAAAATTGTAAAGTTTTGTTATTTATACCTTGTGGTCTGCTTTCTTGTTGGATTACTCACCCCATACTCAAATGCCAGACCCCATGCTAGCAAAAGGTAGTAGCACAAGAGACCAGAAGGCTTTTAAATCTGTTTGGTGGAAGCAGCAGGGAAAATAAAGAATTCCACTTGGTGGCAGTGAAAACGTACCAGGAGGAGAAGAAGGACAACTGGGGTGGGGTGCCCTATTTGCACCCACAGGCCAAGGTGTAGATGGTTCCATGATACAGGGTATATTACAACAGTCCAAACAGGAGGTTACCAGGGCACAGATTGGTCAGATGAATTTAGCTCTAGGGGGATGTGTGCGAGAAATCCTTGTCAGTTTCACATGACATGAGTATTCCATGTGTGGAGGTGCACACCCCGTCACTGGATGCCCCAGATACAAAGGGGCTAGAGGACTCCGAGAGTTCCAACCTGGGCGTCAGCCAAATGCTGCAGGCCCTCCACCAAAAGGGCCCCAGCCAAACTAAGCTGTATTTTATTTAGTTAGTGCATTTTTATACTGCCTAACAGCTAACGCTCTCTTGGCAGTTTACAAAACCATGACAACTATTAAAAATATAAAACAACACTATAGAAAGTAGCATAAAAATACAATATAAGAGCACAAGCAGGATAAAATCAAGCAGCAATGCAGAAATTCAGATTTAAAATACAAATTTAAAACAGCAAAGTTAAAAATTAAACTGATAAACTGTTAAAATACTGAGAAAATAAAAAGGTCTTCACCTGGCATCTAACAGAGTATAATGTAGGTGCCAGGCGAACTTCTCTAGGGAGCTCATTCCACAGCCAGGGTGCCACAGCAGAAAAGGCCCTCCCCCTGGTAGCCACCTGCCTCACTTCCTTTGGCAGGGGCTCACGGAGAAGGACCCTAGAGGATGATCTTAGGGTCCGGGCAGGTACATATGGGAGGAGGCGTTCCTTCAGATAACCTGGCCCCAAGCCATGTAGGGCTTTGAGTGTTAATACCAGCACTTTGAATTGGCCCTAACCTCCCTCCTATACATTTACCCTCGCAGGGAGGATGCATCTCTCTTGTTTAATGTTTTTTTGCACGGTTTTAAAATACCTTTTATAGGAGTGCACGACCCTAGGTCGGCTAAGACTCAGACTTCCATCTCCAGTTTGGAGCATGTGGTCCTTGATAAAATTGGCAAAGAAGTTAAAGCTGGTTGTGTTCTAGGCCCCTTTCCCTGCCCTCCACGGTATGCTATGCCTCCTTCAACAGCGCCATAATGATGGTTTGGTGCTGTGGAAAGGGGGAATTGATGGGGACGTGTGATATTACATATGTGTTTCGCCTTCTCCCAGTTCACCCAGAGGACTTTGACCTTTTGGGGTTTTGGTTCCAGGGATAGTTCCACATCAATCGGGCCCTTCCCATGGGGTGTCCTATATCCTGCATAGTGTTTGAGAGGTTTAGCACCTTTTGGGAGGGGGCCTGGAAGCACCATACTGGTTCTAATCATTCTATTCATTTCCTGGATGATTTCCTGTTCTTGGGTGATGCCCATTCTGATCAGTGCCTGATCAGCATGTCAGAATTTGAGTCTTTAACTAAAGAACTGGGCATACCACTCGCCCAAGAGAAAACACAAGGCCCTGGGGCTATACTGACATTTTTAGATATTCTGATGAATTCCACATTGCAGTCCTGCAGTCTCTCGGACGAGAAATTGGGCACACTTAAAAAATTGATCTCTTGGACACGTTTAGCCAGAAAAATCACTCTGCTGCCACTGCAGGAGCTAGTGGGGCATCTGAACTTTGCCTGCAAGGGAATAGCCCCAGATGGAGCTTTCGTTAGGTGTTTGTGCAATGCCATGAAGGGGGCAAGGTGTCCTCTTCATCGTAATCGAGTATCAGCCGAGATGAGAGCAGATCTTGAAGTTTGGGAAACCTTCTTGGCACGTTACAATGGGGTGTCATTCTGGAGTCAGGAGTTGCTATTGGAGGCGCAGTTGCTGGTGCATTTAGATGCCTCAGGTTCCTGTGGTTTTGGAGAAATATTTCACGACCATTGGTGTGCCCAGCAGTGGCCATCGAGTTGGAGAGAAGGTGAGATTTGCTGTGATTTAATATTTTTAGAGCTCTTTCCCATCGTAGTCGCAGTTTGGCTTTGGGCAGAGCTTCTCTCCAACTCAGCTGTCCATTTCTGGTGCGATAACCTGGCCACAGTTCATGTGGTGAATTCCTTGACATCAAGGAATCCTCATGTGATGTGTTTAGTGAGGGCATCATTATGTTTTTCCTCATTTGAACAAACTCTGTTCCATGTTGTTGCGCTCACCACCTTTTTTGGCACATTTAGGATTGGAGATGTCTTGGCCAGTTCCAAATCTGACCAGACAGGCAGGGCACTTCAAATTGAAGAGGTGCAGATGTCTGTGGACAGAGTAATTCTGAATCTTCAATGGTCTAAGACCAATCACAGAGCACATGAAACCTGCATCACGATCGCTGTTGCCCCAGTTAGCAAAATGTGCCCTTTTAACACATTGGACTCTTCTTTAATCCTCTGTGGAAAAGTGCCTGGGTTCCTTTTTTGCCATGTGAATGGGTTGCCCCTAACACATTACCAGTTTGGGTCAGTGGCTAAGAGGGCTTTAGAAGGAATGGGCCTGGGTGATTGCCATTTCGGGACACATTCATTTTCGGATTGGTGCTGCCTCAGCTGCGGAGGCAGCAGGGTTTGGTAGCGCCAGCATCCGGGCCATAGGGAGATGGCAGCCTGGCGTTTATAAGTCATATGTTCGGAAATAGGCACTCAGTTGTTTAGGTTGTAAATAGTTGCATTTTTTCTACAGATCTTTGGAGGAGACCAGTACCGGTGAGGGTCCTCATCTGTGAACACAGTATGGTGTTCTGGGCCAGCTGCAGAGCAACGCGAGAAGCTGCCTGTACACAGCTGGGTCTCGGTCCATTGGATCTGCACACGGACCTGTTGGATTTCATCCTGGACAGATGGGGGTAGGGAGCTGAAGCTGAGGCTTGGCTCCCTCCTGTGGCCAGTAGTGCTGGAATCTCATGGTTTAGAATAGGGGTGGTGAGCACTCTGGCATCTTGATGGTGATGGGCAATTCAGAGGCCCTGCTCTTCGGGGGCTGTTCAGCTCTCGTGTCAGGATATAGGTTGCCTTCGGGGATCCTTCCTGTCTCATCTATTCAAAGCTGTGCCACACTGAGTGGGGATGACACAGGCTGGTCCCCCCATACACTGAAGTATAGCTTGAATAAGGGGCCTGGTTTACCCGACCCCTCCTGTGTTCAATGGAGTGGCTCACCCTGATTGGCAGGCTAGTTACCTGGAGCAAGACATGTTAAGACTCCCGCACTCTCACACTCAGGTCCAGGGAGGGGTGAATGACCCTCCTACTTAAATAAAGAGGCCCCTAGTTTATCCCAAGCCCTGGTGTCTGTGTGATGATTTCTAGGGTTCATTCTTTGCTCGCAAATAGGCACACAGTGCCTCTGCAGCCACTTTAACTTCTAACGACAAAGAAGAATCAAGGAATAGCCCCTGTCCTACACAGTGCACCTGCTCCTTCGTAGGAAGAGCAACCCCATCCAGAGCAGACCACTCCCCTGATTCCCAGACATGGGGTCCTTCATCTTGTTGGAATCCAACGTCTGTTTAGTGGCCTTCATCCAACCCATTACTGCAGTCAGGCACCGATTGCATAACTTCATGATTCCAATGGAAAAGAGCAAATTTGGTCTGGTAGATCTTGAGCAATAACCCTGACGCTACTGTATTCTCAAACCCATGGCCTTCCCAGTGGTGGGGTGTGCAGAATCTATTGCGCTTCCAGACCCACTACCTGAGGTGGGGATTCACCTTGCTCTAAGGAAGGTGGTCTTTTGAGATGCAGGAGGGAGCAGGCTAGTAACTCCCTCTTCTGGTAAGCACATAGTACTGCAAAGCATGAGATGCACGTGTCCTAGGGAGGGACCAAAAGTCAGTGATAGAACACCTGCTTTGCATGCAAAAAGGTTCCAGGTTCAATCTGTGGCCTCCCCAGGCAGGGTTGGGAAAGTTGAAACCATAGAGAATCCCCAATAAGTGTAGCTAGATGAACCAATGGTCTGATGCAGTTTTGAGGCAAATTCCTGTGTTCCTAGAGTCCTTGTTTTGAGGGTGCCTTAGACAATTATTTCTGCAATTATTATTAATATCCTATTGGCCAGGCTCAAGATTTGTTCAAAAGACTGAATATGGAACTATTATAAAGAAGACTTGGGACTCAGCCCACTGCCCTCCCTCCCAGTGCCAAGACATGTAGCAAGTCCTCTTAAAGATTCTTAGCTAGCCCTCCCACCTGCATGGTGGGATGGATGGTTTGCAGCTCCTGGCTAGGAGCTATGCGGAGAATCAAAAAATCCTGAGGTAGAGATGTTTAAAATGTTGCATAAGATTTGAAATAAATCTTACACAAGATTAAATAGGTGTGTTCTGTAATAGTATTGTTACAATTGTAAAGGTTATCTGGGAGAGGTAAAAAGGTTATTTCTAACTGAGGCTAGTTACATTGTGAGCAAGGCTTGCTGTTGGCAATGTGCCAACTTCCAGTAACGCTGTTAGTGTTGTTACCAAATATGTTTTTATAATCTTAGTGGTCATAATTAAATCTTTCAGCTTATCATATACAAGAACATTCTATTGGCTCTCTTTGGCTTACAGTTATAGGCACTGTTCACTTGTTTAAAAATTTCAATATTTAAAAAAGAGTCACTTACCACTTTCTTCTTTGCTACAGAATTATCTTTAACCTCATTAGAGCTTTTCTCTTCAGTCTTTGTCCTGCTATTCTCCATTTTTTAAATCTGTTTTTAATATGGAAAGGTATTTGCAATTAATTTTCTTAAAATTAAGTAGCATAATGAAGTTTCATCTACAAGTGTCCTTACAAATGAAGGGCTTGACTTTGTCCAGCAAAAACCCATAAACGTTAATGTTATTGTAATCAGCATAAAAGAATGACATCTTCCAGGAACCTGTGGAATTCAGCTATCATTTTAGAAAAGAAAATGGAGAAGATTTCTCCATATTTGTGGGGAAATTTTGAAAGATAAAGGCAGTGCTATTTGAACCTTCCTGGTATCAGAACATGGGACCATCCAACCTTATAACCCATTCTAACAACTGTTACAGAGGAGCTCCTGACGTGTTGTCTCTCTGACACATGTATTGTGGATTTAATTGACATTACCCTGACACCTTGGCTCAAGACCATTTTGTCTCTGAAGGCATAGACTGGGAGTGCTGCAGGAATGGTATGAAGGTATAGGAGGTATAGGAGCGACCGAAGGTTTGCTTCCTCCTTGATGAAATTAAACAAAAAAGTTGTCTGTGTCTGGGAGGAACATGCAAATACCTACTTGATTGGCATGGCACCAGCCAGCCAACTAACTAAATCAAGAAGGTACCTTTGTACTGACTAATCAAATGCCCTGGCAGGAAATATGGTCCAATCCTGAGACAGCCCCACCTCCCAGCCAGATGAACACTAAGTGCCCTTAGTGACACCTTTTAGATGTGAATATTGTGTATGGCCAGCTTGCTGAAAAATTAATCAAGGAACCTCCCCAAGCCTTTCCCATCCTGGGTCCAGCCATTGAGCCATCAGCCATCAAGTCCTTTTGTTTCAAACCCTCTAATGGCTTTGAAGTTCAGGCAGTCAGTGTTCATTCTTCTGCTTAGGTATGATGTAATTACTGCTGGTACAAGGGGCGAGGGAGGTGGGAGAATTTCCCTGTCATGAGATTTGCACAAATTCCTTTGGCATCTAGCCCAGCAGAGCCATATCTCTATATTGTCAATGCCCTGGTCTATTTCACCCTCCACTTTTGGCTCCCCCTCCAGTGCTAGCTGCCACCTCCATTCTTCCTCATCCCCAGTCAGTGCCTTCAGCTCGGGCTCCAAGCCTTTAAATCTGCACAAATCTCTGTATAATAACCTCCTCCCCAACAGAGGCAACTATTGGGCTTTGCCATAACATTTGGTTAAATAAAGCACTAGCTGTGTTACATCTTCAGCAAATTTGTATTGCAACACTCTTTAATATTAATTAATTATACATATCCTCTTAAATTATCTACCGGCTTCCCGGAGGTTAATGCATGGTCAGTGCAAATGGATTCTCCATCCCCATTTGACAGCTAAAAGACTGATATTATGACATTGAAAAGATAAACATTCACTTCCTATAGTGCAGTAGTTTGAGGACTTTACAGCACTTTCAGTATTTGAGCAGGTGGCATCCATCCTTCAAAGGGATATTAATATTATTCAAATAGATTCAATATTACTGCATTGGAAGGATGCAATGGATTGAGGACCTAACAATGCTTTAAACATTGGAACAGTTAGTATATAGACACCACCTGCAAATGGATAGGTATCTGTATATTTGGTCTGCCTTTGTTAACCTTTCTAGAAGCAATGGTCCTCAGGGTGGCTTGTGCATGGTTAACAAACTATGCTGAATTGTCCTTGCCAGGTTCTCACATCACAGTGATCCATGCTGAAACTAATAAGGCTCACAACCCCCTGCTCCCGTGGCTTATCGTGTCATGTGAACTGAGTCAAAGAGACATGGGGCTGAAAAGAGGACAGGCTGAGAAAAATATCTTGCATGATCTAATGACAACAGTTTCGTATGGTGCTGACAGGGCCAGCCCTACCATTACACAGGCTCATGTGCCCTCATCAGGTAGCAGAGTCAGAGAATTGGCAAATTGTGCCACTCCCCCAACCTCAGGCAGGATGGCCCACTGCTTTCGTCTCCTCCAGCAAGTGCCTCAGAGTCAGGGCTTCCGAGAGCAGGTTCGGGCCCCAGTGAAAAAAAATTTTGGGCCCCTCAGCAAGGATGATCCCTGTAATGTTATAAGATCAAGAAATAACACAAGTAGGAAGAGACTCCGAAAGAATTGAGAAATGCAACAGGAGGAGCGCATGCGCGTGTGTTCCCTCGGAGCGGTCCTAAGGTTTTGATGGCTGTTCCAGTGTTTTTGGGAACACTTTGTGGGCAGGTGGGAAGGATGCACGCGGGGGTCTGTTAGACTGAAAAGAAACCACTCCTTTCCACTCAGTTGTCCCCCCTGGCGATTTCTATGGCCTTCTGTGCGGATCGTTTCAGTTGAGCGGCTCTTTGCAATGGCAAGTGACCCTGCCCGCTCCCGTTGCAAAAGAGCCTTTTGTTTTGCTACAAAAAAGCATGTAGGCCGTTTAACCTTTTGTAATTAAAGAATAACTAAAAATAAAATAAAATATAAAATGAAATTGCACCCCAAATCCCCAAGTTGCAAGTTTAATCATAAAAAGCTACATTTTAAATACAATCAATTCAGGACAGTTGCATTTTGATATTTATATCAGTGGAGCTTTATGAGTGTTGTGATTTGCAAATAAATCAATAATTTCAGAAAAATTGCATTTTCTCGCTAATTCAGCCTCAACTGACAGTAAACCTAAATCTGCCGATCAGTTTTGAGCCATTGTAGACCTTAACACATCTTTTATTCTAGAAAGACAACTGAAAGAGTGTTCTGCTTGAGCCACTGTTACTGGTATAGTGCAGAACAACCTTAAAGCAATGACTACGTTTGGAAAAAGAATTCCAAGTTTTAATTGTCAGAGGCCTCATCTACAAGAATTTGGCGTTACGCCTGGTTAGCCAATTATGCGCATCTTCTCGGAAGCGCTTTATCGGCAATGCTTGTATGCAGGAGGTAATTGAGCACTCAACAGGTGATCTTGCCAGTTGTTTCAAATGCGCTTTACAGGTAGTTTATGCGGAGAATCGTGTGTTCACATAGGCAAAATGCGCTTTAATGGCCAGAGCAAAATAAAACTCGCTATTTAATGCGTGTTCGATAATGCGCATAATCGGAGAGAAAACGCGCCTCTACGCCCGATTTGCGCTCCATTCTTGTAGAGGTAAATTTTTTAATGTGCCTTGAAAGAGCTTTAAATGCCTCTTGTAGAGGCAGCCTTAGTTTCTTCAAAGGGTTTATTGGCAAAAGAAAATTTTCTTGCAAATTTGATTTATATATATTTGGAAATGCTCAGTTCATGGCAAAAGTTTGCAAACCGTTATTCAGAATTGTGCGTGCATTGAACTATATACATATATATATATATATATATATATATAGTTAAGAATTACATTAAAATATAATTATATTCTGTTCTTAATATGTAATTAGTAGTTCTTTGGTTGATTAGTCTATATTGGCCGATAACTGACAGAATTTTGTATATCATTATTATTTTCTTTGAAATTCACCGATTTTACATGATACTACCAAGAAAGACAAAAACACATGCAACTGCTGGGCCCCGGTAATTTGTACCTGCTTTCCCCCTCTCATGGGCCCTGCCCAGAGTACCTCATCAGCTGCTTTCCCAGCATAGCATTTGCCACAAGAGAGCAGCCGGCAGGGCTGTCCAGAGCACTGGCTGGCCATCTGTTAATCTCAGTGTGGGAGTGCGGCCGAACCTCATGAGGCTCTATAGGAACCCTACCAGGTTTCACGAGATTACTTCATCCAGCTGCATGGCATGGCAGCAAAGGTAAGGGGGTGGAGAATGGGGGCGTGTGTTGGTGAGAGGGAGGGCAGTGAGGCAGCGGCAGCAGGAGTTGTCTCTTGAGGCAAGAGATTTTGTGTCAGCCCTGGCTGCTGAGCTGTGTCAGGAACAATGTGGAGGCTTTTGGACAGTGGATTATGAAGGCCAAAGGGATTTTAGGAGTTGGACTTCAAATGTTCAATCTATGTTTCACTGTGGGTGTCTTATGTATATGTAATGTATTTAGCATTGGAATAACTTCTTGTGAGTTCGTGTGTCTGCATGTGTATGTGTGTGAGCGAGTGTGTTAGCATGTGTATAACAGTAGTACTAATGATCAAAGAGTGATTATGCAGACAGAGCACAAAGTTAATGCCGTCCTTAACTAAACTCTAGGGCCTCATCTACAAGAATTCGGCTTTACGCCTGGTTAGCCGATTATGCACATCTTCTCGGAAGCGCTTTATCGGAAATGCTTGTACGCAGGAGGTAATTGAGCACTCAGCTGGTGACCTTACCGGTTGTTTCAAATGCGCTTTACAGGTAGTTTATGCGGAGAATCGCTTGTTCACATAGGCAAAATGCGCTTTAACGGCCGGAGCAAAATAAAACTCGCTATTTAACGCGTGTTCAATAATGTGCATAATCGGAGAGAAAACGCGCCTCTACGCCCGATTTGCACCCCATTCTTGTAGAGGTAAATTTTTTTATGCGCCTTGAAAGAGCTTTAAATGCCTCTTGTAGAGGCAGCCTAGCATAGTGATTCCCAAAGTGGGCAGTACTGCCCCCTTGGGGGCGGTGGGATTGCATAGGGGGCGCTAAGAGGCAAGGGGGTGGTAGGGGGTGCTTGAGGTGGTCTTTTCCGAGCATGTTGTTTACTTATTTACGACTGACCAGCAAAATACCTTCCTTGCTTCAAGTTTCTTCCTCCCTTCCCAAGGCCACGTTGCGCATATCCCCTCCCTTCCTGAGGCCACGTCATGCGTCCTCACCCTCCCTTCTCGAGGCCACATAGCACATTCCCCCTCCCTTCTTGAGGCCACGCCACCAGAGCTATTCAGACCAGTATACCACATTTTGAAAGACTGTCGTGCTGTGTTCTTGTTTCTTTGTCTTTTTCTCAAGTTTTTGCTGGTAAGTCCTGAACAAAATAGTATTGAGTGTGGTATTTATTTTCCTGTGTTCTCAATTAATGAACCTGTTGATTATGAATTGAGATTTGAAGCTATAAAGGCATTATTTTTGTTGCAGCCTACCCAATATTAAAAGTTCTAATAGAGGTTAAATGGGAATATAAAAGATTTAAAATTATTTTAGGACCAATGCCTAATCTAGAGCCCAGATTTTTATGTAGTATTAACCTACAAAATGTCTACATAAATATGTAGCAAACTTTAAATATATAATAAGAAAAAATATGTAACATTGAATAAACCTTTTTTGAAGATTTTAATTAAGCATACACACTTATTTTGACATTATTCCAATAATATTTAATGATTAATTTTTTTTTAGAATAGAAATGGCAGAAGCAGAAGAATCAAAAAAGAAATGTAGACAATATCGTTTAGAATATTTTAAAGTATGGATTTATACCTGCACCAACAAACCAGCAGCTGCCAACGTGCCTGTTATGTGAAAAGGTATTTTCTAATGAGGCAATGACGCCTTCCAGACTGATTGAACATTTAAAGAAGGCAAATCCTGACAAGGCAGATAAGAACTTAACTTTTTTTCAATCACTTTGTGACAAATTTCAAAAGTGGCCAACGCTGTTAAACATGATTCGCAATGCCTCATAACAACAAACTGATGGTTTGCGTGCATCATGCAACATTTTCTTATTGATTGCTAAGTCTGGAAAGCCACATACAATTGGTGAAGAACTCATCCTACCAGCAGTTAGTGAGGTTCTGAGTACTGTTTTGCATAAGTCACCACATGATATACTGTAATTAAGATGATTCCTCTCAGCAACAATTCAGTGCAAAGACGCATAGATGAAATGGCCGAGAATGTGGAAGATACACTGTGCAGCACACTAAGAAAAACAGAATTTGCATTACAGCTTGATGAGTCAACTTTGCCAGGCAATGAATCTTTGCTTCTCGCTTATGTGCGTTTTATAAAAGATGAGAGTTTGGCTCAAGAGTTGTTATTTCAATGGCAACTAATAACCGATACTAAAGGAGAGTCAATATTTCGTGTGGTTGAGGAGTTCTTCAAATAAAAGGAAATTCCACTTATTAACATACTTGCTTGTGCAACTGATGGAGCACCATCCATGACTGGTCGCTACCGTGGGTGTGTTGCTTACTTGAAAAAAATCAGTGCCAAATATCTTTACCATTCACTGTGTCATTCATCGCCAACATCTGGTTGCAAAAAAACCTCAGTGGTCGCCTACACAATTTATTACACACTGTTATTACTGCAGTGAATAAAATTAAAGCCCATACTCTCAATGATCGACTATTCTGGGAGCTCTGTCCTTAGAACGATGAAGACTTTGAACGTTTGGTACTTCATACTGAAGTTCGTTGACTATCTAAAGGAAACTGTTTCAGACACTTTTACAACCTTTTTGACACTGTTGTGGAGTTTTTTGAAGGCACGAATGCTTTTCTTAGTAATGAACTCAAAGAAATCAGGCATGACATTGCTTATTTGTCTGAACTATTTGCAAAGTTCAATGAAATGAATTTGCAGTTGCAAGGAAATGACACAAATCTTATTAAGGCCAAACCTGTCATATTTACGTTTATTGCAAAATTGACTCTACTGAAGCGCAATATAGGCCGTCGCGAGCTATACCAATTTCCGAGCTTGTCTGTGCTAGAACAGAAAGTCAGGATACAAGATTATGATCTGCAAGTTTTCTGTGACTATTTGAATATGCTGCATGAAGATATGTCTCAGTGATTCAAGGATCGTCTTATGATGGAAATTCCAGACTGGGTGATAAATCCATTTTCAGATATTGAGGAAGTTGGAGTACTGGAGGAAGAACTAATTGAGCTACAAAATGACATTGAGCTGAAACCAAAGTTTAAGAAATTGTACAAGGAGTTTTGGTTACAGAAGGAAATTTCTGATTGCTATCCTGCATTATGGAGAGTGGTTAAGAAGCTCCTGGTTGCATTTCCAACATCATATTTAGTGGAACGTGGTTTTAGTGTGATCAGCCTACTTCTCTCCAAGCAAAGAAATTGACTCCAGATTACTAAATGTGGTGATTTAAGACTCATGTTAAGTGACTTTAAACCAGACATTGGGAAACTGGTATCACTTCATCAAGCCCATCCATCACATTAAGAATTTACAGAACAGTGATGTACTCTACCTAGTTACTAAATGTGGTATCTAATATTCTTGCTAAATGACTATCAGACTTTGAAAAGATGATATCACTGGATCAAGTTAATCAATTATGTTTAATTAAATAAACTAAAAAATGTAATTGGATTTTGAATAAATATTCAATTAATTGTTACTGTTTTGAATTTTATTGCTATTATCTTCCTTAGTGGGTCGTTGAAAACCACTATTCTGAATAATGATTTTTATAGTGTAGGGTAGGGGGCACTGGGCATAAGTTTGTGGAGCCAAGGGGGCGGTGACCCTAAAAAGTTTGGGAACCACATTTCTTCACATCCTGTAAATGAAGAATGCTTCATAGAGCTGAAGCCTCATGAGGAATTTAGGCTGATGGCTATAATTACAATGCTGGAATTATGCTAAGCCTGGACAGTAACATTGTTACCCAATAGAGTTAATCAAATCCATTCTATGAGTGCTTCCAAAAGCCATTATATGGGACAGTGAGTCCTTGCAATATGGTACTTAGGAGCCATTACCATCATAATGGATGGGAGTGCCTTTGGTAGCATATTCTCAATGACTCTTTTAAGAGCGGGAAGACCGGTCCTCAGCTTTCAGAATGAGCATGATCTTTAAAAAATTCATAGAAAATCGAGGGTTTGAGCAATTGCTCTGATTTTTTTCCACAAATGACCAGCCAGATCCCATCTTCAATGTCCCACAAGTTTCAAGTTTTTATCTTTAAAAATGAAGACGTTACAGCGGGGGTAGGGTTTTGGGGGGACCCCATATAACATTTAAATTTGAAAAGATAGAGACATGAAACTTTTTGGACATTGCAGATTGGATCTTGCTAGTCCTGGCTGCCCAAGTTTGATGTCATTATCATTTCAAATAAAACAGTTATGCACATGTTTCCCCCAATGCAAGCCTATGGGGAAAAAGCAGACAACAAGATGACAGCTGTGAGGCCCGGTCAACCAGCTGTCAATAAAGTTGAACAATCTTTAATAAATTCATATAAAATTGAGGGTTGGAGGGATCGATCTCAAATTTCATACACCTGTCTAGCACATGTTGCTACACATGTCCCAAATTTCAGATCAATCCCTCCACCCCTATATTTTATATGATTTTTTCAAAAATCCTGCAACTTTTTGACAAATCTGAATGAATGCATGTGGCGAGCTGTCATTCTGACCTGTCAGAATTTAAACGATCCTTAATAAATTCATATAAAATCGAGGGTTGAAGGGATCGATCTCAAATTTCATACACCTACTTAGGCATACCCCATAAGCACTGTGACCAAGTTTCAAACCTCTAACTGTGAAAATACAGAAGTTATAACTTTATTTATATGGCAATCCGATAATCTGAAAAAATCTGATATAATCAGGCTGAAAATTTTTGGATCGGATATTCATCGGAGGTTTTTCTATCATATCTTTATCATTAATCGGATGTCCGATAACGACCTTATCGTATCATTATCGGACATTTTAATGATACGATACACATCCCTAATTTTTTTACCATGCTGTTTCACCCGAACAGCTCATGGTGGCTGCGAGTTGTTTTCATGACGCAGCACCACTGCGCAGCCACCAGAGGATTTACAGGGCATATAGGCAACACCAAAGTTTGCTTCAAATAGGCACCTCTAGTTTAAAGAATCAGTCGTTTCTTTTCTGCCAGATAATGTTCTACCTTCCAAAAGATGATATATTTGATTTTTGTGTTTCAAAAATTTGTTCTATTTTTAAAATTTATAATGTTAACATTTGTTATTTAAAAAAATCAAAATGTAACTAAATTGTAATTTTGAAACCTTATTTCATTAAAATTAATTGGACTACAATAAGTTTAACTTGTAGTAGATTGTTCAGATTTTAACAATTTCTCTAAAAATAGAACAAATTGAATAGACAACCTTAAACCCCCACCTAGTGGAGTTCATTATATTACAATCCTTTTTCCTTCAAGCAATCAAGAAAGCAACTTCTTTAAGGACTGAAATGGAACTGCAGGTACCTCCTTCAATTTATGTTGCAACGTATCTGGCACTTAATCTACTTCCCCAATGCTGGTTAATGTTCAATTGTAAGACTAGTATAAACAGTCTATAACAATCTGAAGGTTTGTTTACAAACATCTAATAAAGCATGGGTTGTTATTTCTGTAAGGAGCACACTCACCAGAATAATGATTTACAGTTGGGATTATTGGGTTGTATAGGAGGGTTATAGCCATGATCAACAACAAGATCTCATTCATTCAGCATTGTTCGTACTGAATGGGATGGTCATAGAATCATAGAATAGTAGAGTTGGAAGGGGCCTATAAGGCCATTGAGTCCAACCCCCTGCTCAGTGCAGGACTCCACTTTAAAGCATCCCTGACAGATGGTTGTCCAGCTGCCTCTTGAATGCCTCCAATGTGGGAGATCCCATGACCCCTCTAGGTCATGGGTCCCATTGTCGTATTGCTCTAACAGTCAGGAAGTTTTTCCTGATGTCCAGCCAAAATCTGGCTTCGTGTAACTTGAGCCCATTATTCCGTGTCCTGCACTCTGAGTTGATCGGCCCTCCTCCATGTGACAACCTTTCAAGTATTTGAAGAGTGCTATCATATCTCCTCTCCAGGCTAAACATGCCCAGTTCTTTCAGTCTCTCCTCACAGGGCTTTGTTTTCAGACCCCTGATCATCCTTGTTGCCTTCCTCTGAACACGCTCCAGCTTGTCTCCATCCTTCTTGAAGTGTGGTGCCCAGAACTGGACACAATACTCAAGTTGGGACCTAACCAGTGCCGAATAGAGAAGAATCAGTACCTCATACAATTTGGAAGCTATACTTCTATTAATGCAGCCCAAAATAGCATTTGCTTTTTTTGGAGCCACATCACACTGTTGGCTCATATTCAGCTTGTGATCTCCAACAATTCCAAGATCCTTCTTGTTGGTCGTAATGCTGAGCCAAATATCCCCCATCTTGTAACTGTGCATTTGGTTTCTTTTTCCTAGGTGTAGAACTTGACATTTATCCCTATTAAATTCCATCCTGTTGTTTTCAGCCCAGTGCTCCAGTCTATCAAGATCACTTTGAAGTTTGTTTCTGTCTTCCAGGGTATTAGCGATCCCACCCAATTTTGTGTCATCTGCAAATTTGCTAAGCATTCCCTTGTCCAAATCATTAATAAAAATGTTGAAGAGCACTGGGCCCAGGACTGAGCCTTGCGATACCCCGCTCGTTAACTCCCCCCCAGTGTGAAAAGGTACCATTGATAAGCACTCTTTGGCTCAATTCGGACAACGCTTTAGTCAATGGTGGGTTAATAGCATACTGGCGATGTGTTAAATAGGTGGAGCTCCACAGACAACATGCTGCAGCAGGCGCTGCAGGGAAACAGCAAACACTCTGGTGGTTAATAACATACTCGGCTCTGACTGACAGCTTGGCCGCCATGTTCTCTGCTCACCGACCTCCATTAGTCCTCCAGCAGGTATCCCAGAACACACTGCGGCCGAAAATCCATGGGCCATTGAAGCCAATGCAGGACACACCTCCCAAACCCCATTGGCTGTTGTAGGCAATGGGCGGAAGTCAGCAGCCTCCAGCGAAGAGGCAGCCAGGAGGAACAGCCGCACCAAAGCAATGTCCGCACCTCGCACCCAGTACCATGCAGCAAATGTTGGCACCCACACCCCAGGGAGCCACCCCCGCCCACCCTACATGGAGGACAGCCAGTCATGAGGGTGACCCATGTTCCCCAGCCCCCAGCCACAAACGTCACCCTCCCTAAGCATCCAAACACACACACAGGAAAGAAGGTAAGAGTGGGGCGGTTTGGAAAACATTATTCAGCAGGGACCTCAGACATGGGCAGTAAGGCACTACGAAGCAAGGACAGAGTCCACGGAAAGGACAGGCGCCCCCCGGGAAAGGAGAAGGCGACTGGAAGGCACAGCAGTGAGGAGGGGGAAGCTGAACGAGCACCCCCAGGGAGCTAGCCACGGAATGGGCGATGGGGAAGAGGCGTAGAGGGGCAGAACGCCAGGGGGAGATGCCAGTCTACAGATGAATCCCCACAGCCGACGCTCACAGGGAGTGGGGGTAGTGCTGCCAGATCCAGGCACTGATGCTCTCTCACACCCGGGACGCCTCCAAATGGGTGTGGCGCTCCCCAACGGGGCCCGGCAACGGCTCAATGTCCTGCCCGTCCACAGGGATGGCGTTGGCGTCCTCTCCCCCCCTTGGATGTGGTTCTCTTCTGGTGCGCTTCCCTTTCCGTTTGGGTTGCTGCATGGGCGCCTGACGTGAGTGCTTGCAGGAGCCGGCCCCTTGTTGCGCTCCGTGCCGGCTGCCTGGGGGGGGGGCGAGCGTCCTTGGTTGCTATGGCGGCAATGCTGGCGGTCTGCTGTGGGTGTTGCTGAGTGGCCACCCACGTTCTGCCGCTCTTGCCGGTCTCCTCTATGGTCTTTTGTGATAACGTACTCACCACAGTTGTTCAACCCACGCTCCCCTCCAGATGACACTTTAGTCAATTGACTAATCCCTAAACAACTCGCAAGTGAGTTGTTTCTCTCAGTTGTTTAATTCTCCCGATTAGCGTACTGTGAGTTGTGTGCCTCCCTCCAGACAACACGTTAAACAACTCAACTGACGGTTGTTTAATTAAACAACCATTGCTTAACATGTTGTCCGAATTGAGCCTTTGAGTCCGACTGTGTAGCCAATTGTGGATCCACATAATCGTTACCTGACAACTGCTTATTTCCTTATTTTCAGAATGGATTTTAAAATTCTTAACTTTAACATTATATTTGTACTTGGCTATTTTTGAATGTTCTTCACACAACCAACATTAGGGGAACCCTGAAATTGTAAAGTAATTACCTGCCCAAATATTGGACAAAATTCTGCCAGAGTCAAGCTCTATGGGAAGTGCCATTTATTTCAGTGGGGCCTCCTCCACACGAGACGTTTAATGAGCCTTGAAGGCTCATTATAAATTTTACCTCCACACCAGCGGAGCGCAAAACGGGCGTACAGGCGCGTTATCTCCCCGATAATGCGCATTTTCGAATGCGCGTTAAATAGCGACTTTTATTTTGCTCCGGCCGTTAAAGCGCATTTTCGCCGTGTGAACAAGCGATTATGTGCATTAACGTCTTCTAAAGCGCTTTTTGGACATCAATTAATGCGCTTCGCCGCCTCTCGCCGCCTCCTGTGCAGAGGGATTAGGCGTAAATGCGCCTCCGCGATAATGCGCATAATCCCCGAACCGGGCGCAAAAGCGCATCCTTGTGGAGGGGGCCCGGGAGAATTAGAGTGAAGACAGTTTTTGTGGAGTTGGCCCTGGGGACATCAGTTCATTATGGTTTTGGTCCTTCCTGAGAGATTGGTTTTAGAAGGTGGTGTTCAGTCTATTTAGAAGGGGATTCAGTCTATTTTTGGTGGATCACACACTTGCCACAGATGTTTAAATCACTTCCACTACATTTAAACCATCTTTACCCATAAGCATGTACTTCATTCTCTGCTAATGAAATAAATAAGATGAAACTTTGACTGAATTGAACAGAGTATTTTTTTTTCAAGCAGTTACTGGAAAATTACAAGAAAAGTCCTTGCTTTCAGAAGAGAATCCTTGAAGAACAAGAAAATAGCCACATTTGCTCCAGAATTAATGTGATCTTACTTTTGTGCTGCAATTTAGAGATGGGTAGTCCTACAATATATGTTTCCAGCTGTCAGAATCCCATTGTTAAGGATAATAAATGATTATACAGCTGCATAAAGCAAATGCAAAGCTTCAGAAAGTGAGTTGCTTTCGGAACAGGGAGATGAGAGTGGGAAGCAGGGCTAGTCCGCCAGCCCTGCTGAAAGATTGGATTTCCCCCTCTTCCCTCCCCTCTTCCTTTGTCCTTGTGTGTCTTGTCTTTTTAGATTGTAAGCCTGTAGGCAGGGGACTCTCTTCTACTGATTATTGGTAAGCTGCTCGGGGAGCATTTCGGATGAGGGGTGGAATAACAAAATTCTAAACAAGCAAGCAGCTAATGAAAACCACGCAGTTCTTTCCAATGGTAGTGTACATGTTTAGAACAGACAGAAACTTAAGAGTACACAAAAGTGGGACAATACATATTAAATTGAACAAAATGAATTTGTTTCATTATTTTAGGGTGACCATATTTTGGAAACCAAAAAGGAGGACAACATGGTTGGCCCCCGAGGGGGCGTCCCCACCAACATGTCCATCCCAAGGGGGCATGTCCAGCACCAAGAGGGAGTGCCCACCTGAACATAGCCTTGGTCACATGTCTAATTTTACAGCACACAATTAAGACAAATCTGTCCTGCATAACATTTTAATGTTAACATCACTGAAATAACAAGTGAGACATCCAATGTATCTGTAATTAATTTCACTTAATCCTACTTTTGTAGCTTTTGCTGTGCTTTGTTGCTATACTCTGTGTGATACATTCTCCCCTTCTCTCCAATATCTTTTCTGATTGTATCCTCACTCTGCTGCAAACTGCTGCTTAACAGGGCTTGCTGCCATCTGTCTGGCTGGCTTTTTTATTTTTAAAGTTCAATTTTTAAAAAACTTTTGTATGATTGTCACAAGTTTCTCTACTCTAACAGTAGGGTGGGTGTTGTGGCCAGCAGACACTACTTCATCCATTCACACTTCTCACTTATATACATTAGCTTCTCAAGGCTTGTGCGTTGGCACCACTTTTCATACCCAAACTTTGAACTCCTGTCTACTTACTGCACAAATACATGACTGCTTTGACTGACCTCTCCTTTCCCACATTTTTATCTGTGGACGCCTCACCTCTGCTGCGCTCCAGATGCCCAACTGCCCACCAAATCTGCAGCAGGAAAGGTGCCATGCTCGCCCAGCACTTCTTAGCTAAAAACTCAAGATCCCCTTCATGCCAAGGGCTGAAACTGCTCAAGGTGCAAGACCCCAAAGAGGAGGTTTGACAACCTGAGTTTGAAGGGTATGGCTTCAGTGTTGTGTTTTTTTTTTTAATAATAATTTTTAAATCTCAGACTTTTTAAAAAAATGCTAAAAATCAACAGGTGAACAGATCTGCTTCAAACTTGGCATGGGTAAAGCCCTACTTAAGAGCTATCAAAGTGCCAAGTTTCATCTCTTTTTCTTTAAAAATGACATTTTTTAAAAAAAAATCATTTTAAAACCTCAGACTTTAAACAAATCTTAAAAATCAATGGATGAATGGAACTGCTTCAAATTTGGCATGGCTAAAGCCCTACCTAAGGGCTATCATGGTGCCAAGCTACATCTCTTTATCTGTAAAAGTGACGGAGCTGTAAGCATTTTTGTTAATTTCCATTGACTATAATGTAGAGCTGCCCTTTGGGTGGGGGAGGATGGGGAAAATCCAGATTTTTCTTCAAATTTCATAATTCCCCCCCCCCTTCCTGGATTTGTTGCCAAAAATCCTGACATGTCCTGGTTTTTCCTGACATATGGTCACCCTACTGTTGATGGCAGAAAAGGAGTGAAATGCATTGCTAAAACACTGGGTAATATTCAACTGTGTCCAAATGCTAGTGCTTAATGACATTGTGTTGGCAAAAGACAACATTACTTCAACATAGCTTAGAACTTGGTAAGGCAATGGGGAAAAGTGGTGATATGCTACTGAATTTCAGTGCCACTGCTGAATTTCAGTGACAAATCTTTGCCTTTTCCCATTTGCCCTAGCAAGTGCTAGTTTGTTTACACTACTGTTGGTTTACACTAACATAAACTCATTAGCAGTAGTGCCAGAGTACGGTTGGATACTACTCATTATGGATATCAGTAATTACAAATTCCTAAACTAAAAGTCATACAATTAGCTCCCAACAAATAGGAATATTCCTATTAGCATTCTATAAACTCTATAAAATATACAATACATGATGTCAAATGCTAAGATATCATCATTAGAATAAAGGGTATGATATGGCACAGTATTGCCATCAGAGAACTCTTTCAAGGTTTTTAGAAGACTAATGAGGAATAGCTTTTTGTCATAATCAATAAAATATATTTTAATCCTAATATATTAGTGATTTGCTCTGAATTAAGCAAGAAGACAAACCAGAAAAAAATGATACTTACGCTTCTCAAAGGTGTCTCTAGTTTTAGTGACTACTTCAAATTATCACAGTCTAAAAAGCATTCCTATAAGCCACAGAGATGGAAGGAAATGCTGAAGTGATTTAAAAAATGACCAATCATTACTCACCTCACCTATTCCCATTTGCAACTTTCTATTTTGTAAACTTTCATGAATGATGAATCATTAACCTCGTTTATCTTGAGTAAGATCAAACAATAGTTTGTAAAACAGCATCACACTATATGAGGAAACATACAAGAAAAATAATTTATATTTCCAGTAAGTTCACAAAGCCTGCAGACATGCCATTCGGAATGACAATTGTGTACTTTGGCCTTGATCCTGAGTTTACCTTCATTTTATACGTGTTTACTTCCTGCAAGCAGTATAATTCTCAAGTTTAGTGGTTAAACTTGTCACTATTTAATAGTTATTAGAGAATAACAAAATTTCCCAAGGGAATGGGAAATATGACAAGTAACTGTGGCATTGTGAAATGAAAGATGGAATAAAACAGAATGAAAGAACAGCATAATCTTAGAAGATTATCAAATACTTGTTTTGGGGTATGATCAAGAATACAGCTATATTGTCAATATTATTACTATAAAAATGCAGTAAAGATTCAGGATTTGCCCTTTCTCAGCAGTGCAATGTGTGTGGGTGTGGTGTGGGGGGATGCGGATGGGGAGGAGGCGTGAAGAATAACAAAGCTTTTATGGCATACATTTCCATGGACTGGAGTCCACCTCATCAGATGCATGGTGTGTTATCCTCATTTGGCACTGTGACAACTCAAATGAAGCTCATTTAATTGTAACAGACTTTGTAACATTTTGCATTTCGAGCTCCATCAGACGAGTGTTTTATTGCACACTCGTTACTGGCACTCACAGATTGTTGCAGGTCTCTCTCACAACGGTGTCTGCCTCCCACATGCCTCCTGCCTCTTCCAGCCTTCTTCATGCTACGAACAAACACCCCAGTAAGTCCAAATTATTTTTAAAGATGGAAGTTGCAGCTCTCTCCTGCTGTGTGCAGGAGAAGCAGCGCCATGAAAATGGGCCACTGAATGGGCCACATCCACGTTATTTAGTTCCTCTTTCAAAAGAGGAAGTAATGAGGGACAAGAGCGCAGGCGGAGAAGTGTCAGTAAGCAAATGCAATTCCCCCCATGTGAGGATGCTCTTCATGTCATTTGATCCACCGAAGTAATTTTCTTTTTTCTTTTCTTTTCTTTTCTTTTCTTTATTTAAACATTTGTATCCCGCCCTGTATCACAAGGATCTCAGAGTGGCGTACAGATAAAATCATGCAAACAATATAAAACAATAAATATACACATCTAAAAACAAATTAAACCAAGCTAAAAGCAGTATAGAATTTTAAACAGTAAAAAACAATTAAAACAATTAAAACTATGTGCAGGTTTGGTGAATTTAGCCATCAAAGGCTTTGTTAAAAAGCCATGTCTTAACCTGGTGCCAAAATGAAGCCAGTGCAGGCACCAGGAGGGCCTCCATGGGGAGGGCATTCCACAGCCGGGATGGCACAACAGAGAAAGCCCTCTCCCATGTCTCACCATAGTGTATGTCTCGTGTTGGTGGGATGCGGAAGAGGCTCTTCCAACCAATCTCAAGTCTCATGCAGGCATATATAGGGAGAGGTGCTCCCTCAAGTATTGAGGTCCCAAGCTGTTTAGGGCTTTAAATGTCATTACCAACAACTTGAATTCTGACCGGAAGCATATAGGGAGCCAGTGCAATTCCTTCAAGACCGGTGTTATATGATCCTTGTGGGATGTACTGGTCAGCAGTCTAGCTCCAAGGGCAGCCCACATAGAGTGTATTGCAATAGTCAAATCGGGAAGTTACCAGTGCATTCACTACTGTGGCTAGGTTAACCATGTGTACACTTGCCAAATGAGGATAACACTTTATGCATCAAATGAAAAGGACTATAGCCAATGAAACTTATGCCATTACAACTTTGCTAGTCTTTAAGATGCTTTAGGACTCTTTGTTATTTTTAGAACTTGGTTTCCAAATCAAGCAAGAAGCAAAACTGTATCTGAGCTGATTTCTGATAATCATATATAGCATGGTTTGGCCATTTTAAAATCAAACATCCTTTATCTGGGGCAGGATCTACACTACTGCTTTAAAATGGTTTAGGATGTTTTAGGATGTTTTAATGCAGTTTTAAAAATGTGTGTCATGTTTTAATCAGTTTTATGTATTTTATCATATTGTTGTTCCCCGCCTTGATCCAAACAGAGAGGCGGGTAAGAAATAAATTATTATTATTATATTATTATTATTATTATTATTATTATGACAGTAGTGACAATTGTTGGAGCCCAGGACACACTCCACATACACAGTTTTCAAACCATTTTCAATGTGTCATACCCTGCTTGGTATAGATCTGGCTTGACTCAGTCTTCATTCCCCAACCACTGTAGCATCAATAGAACTCTATGTACAACCATATCACTAGGGTACTGTAAAGATCACACAAACATGGATTAGCTCTTCAGTTTTTCCAGACAGAGGGGCCACCTTTAATCCCAACATGAAAGCCTCTTTTAATTTGTTTACTCCGAGCCTATCTACACTACTGCTTTAAAACAGTTTAAAACGGTTTATAAGAGTTTTGAGAACTGTTGGGGCCCAGGACACACTCCATAGACAGTTTTCAAAACGTTTTCAAAGTGTTTTATCCTGCGTGTGTAGATAGGCTCTCTGTGTGTGTTCATTCCTTTTATCTGTGTGTGTTCATTCCTTTTATCTCTTTTTCTTTCAGATGGTGGTGGTAGTGGTGCAACCCTATTTAGTTCAGGACACAAGCAAGTTATAATTCATGATCCATTGCTTTTAAAAGCCAATGGTTTAGAGTATATGAGCACTACAAGAAGAGGAGCATCAGTCTAATTTTACCTAGAGACAAACTGGATGATATGTGGGAGACACATGCAACCCTCTTGCCTTTTTTCAAAGTGAAAAGCAGTAGCAGAGGCACCATCAAGAGTGGAAGAGAAGGTGGGGGAAGGGGGCTATTTAACCCTTTCCCTTTCTTCATACCTTTTCCCACAGAGATGGGAAAGCAGCTGGAAAGAGTGAAATGGTTTTAAGAGGGAAAATAGCAGGAAGGGCAATTGTTTAAGCAGCCCATTCTGCTACTGAAACTGGAAGCCTTCCATAGCTCCTTTACAGCTTAATATGTTTCTCATGTTTCCCATATATCATCTAGTTGGGATCTTGCCAGTTTCTTAAACAAAGGTTTTCAGTGGGGGTGGGTGGGGGTTGGAGTGTTCCCTAGCTATCTTTTCCACTTCTATACCCAACATGCCTAATATTGATGCAGGAAATAATTATTTAAATTAATTGATTGCATTTATATCCCACCTTGTTTTCTCTTGCAAGGAACCCAAGGCAGTTCACATGGTCCTCCTCTTCATTTCATCCTCTCAACAACTATGTGAGACCAGTTAGGCTGAGAATCAGTGACTGGCCCAAAGTCACCTAGTGTGCTTAATGGCCGAGTGGGGATGAGAACCTGGGAGCTCCATCACACCAGTGATTTATCGCACACTCGCCATGCTTGGGATGTGGTTTTGCAGCACGGGACTCACATGACATCATCTTTGTCCTATACCCATCTCGCCCCTTCCCCCCTTGTTGCATTTTATTTTGTTGTGGGGAAAGTCTGGATTATTTCCCCTCTGGCTTCTTCCTTTGTTGGGGGTGTGTGCTAATGGAGTCTTGGTGATGAAAGGGGAGGGCGGAGTGGTTCTCCTCCTCCTCCAGCACATTGTCGTACAGACTTGTTAGTCGGTTGAATGGACTTTTCAGTGCTCCAACACCCCCCCCCCCTTGCCTGCAGAAACGGGAGCCCAGATGAAACCTTAAATAATCACTACACAACAAAGCCAGAGTGGGGGGGGGGGGAACAGCCCAGGCCCATCAGAGTACCATGACCAATGAATTGGAAGAGGAAGGAGAGGGGCGGGATGGAGTGGAGTGTAAGAGCAAACAAGTGAAAACCCATGTGAAAGGGACCATGTGTGATGGAGCCCTTGACACGCTTATGAAACAGAGGTAAAAAATGCGGAAGCAAACCAGGGGGGAAGATTAGGTGTGATGGAGCCCTGGGTCTCCCAGTTGCAGTTCAACACTCTAACCACTACAACACACTAGCTTTCTTCAGTGGACTGTTTGACATTAGAAGCTATAAATGGACATGGTAGCAAATATAATTATAAGGACAGATCATAACCAGTTGCATTGATGCTTGCAGCTACCCAAAATCACTAAAAGGAAAAATGAAAATGTGTTGATTGTATCAAAATTAAAACACATTAAAGCTCAAATTATTGAAGGTCAAACTACACGTTATCCCCTCTCCTGCCAGAAACATGAAACTGCTGCAAGCAATCTCACAAATTTGTTTTTAAATAGGGCAATCTGACCCTCAGTAAAAGCCTTAACAGTGCTTGGATGAAGGGGAAACTGGGGCTAGATCGACACAATTGCTTTATTGCAGTATTGAAGTGCACTGATGACTGTTGGGGCACGGGACACATTCCATATACCACTTCCATAGCCTATATGCTTCCCATCAAAATTCAAGGTGTTGCCAATGACATTTGAAGCCCTAAACGGCTTGGGACCTCAATACTCAAGGAAGCACCTCTCCCTATATATGCCTGCCCGAGATTTGAGATCTGTTGGAGGAGCCTTCCTCTGCGTCCCATCAACACGAGACATACATTATGGTGGGACTTGTGAGAGGGCTTTCTCTGTTGTGGCACCCGGTTGTAGAACGGCCTCCCCTTGGAGGTCCAACTGGTGCTGATGCTGACTTTGTTTTGGTGCCGAATTAATATGTGGCTTTTTATCAAAGCCTTTGAGGGCTAAATTCATCAAGGTTGCACATAGTTTCAAATTGTTTTGATTGCTTTTACATTTTGTATTGGTTTTAACTTGATTAATGGTTTAATGTGTTTTCTAGCTGTGTATATTATTTATTGTTTCATATTGTTGAATTGATTTTATCAGTATGCCACCCTGAGATCTTAATGATATAGGATTGGATACAAATGTTCTAATAAATAAATATTTCCTGTTTTTTATTCCACATTCGTAATGATTTGACACAAGGTGTAGATCTGGCCAAGATAATAAACATTTTAATTTAGTTTATTGCTGATGTTCATATGTTTTGAACAGTTCAATTACTTAATTTCTCTATTATGCAAAAATCCATCAGTGGAAGACCTACTCAATGAAAAATTGCATTATTTGCTTATCTATTCAGAAGTAAATCCCACAGCCTTCAACAACAACAAAATACTTTCTAGTGTGCATAGTGGTAGTTACTTCTGAGTAGACATGCATACTATGACCCAGTTTACATGTAACATTAACCCATGGTTTGCTGGGAACATGTGGGGGTGAGTGAGCATACAGCCTCCTTGCTGCTTCCACTTTGCACCCTGTTAAGAAAATAACTTAGGCACTCAGAGGCGAACCCAGCACTCTGGGTTGCTGATGGGGAAACAACCCAGAATTTTAACCCATGGTTTGTTGTTGGGCTAAAACTCTAAGTTGTTTCCCCTTCAATGTCATGCTGAACAACATGTTCTAAACCAGATGCAAAGTGGAAGCGAAGAGCAGGCAGGAAGCAGCACACTTGCTTAACTAACCCATGATTGGATGTTCTGTGAGAACCAGGTCACTGAGAGAAATGGTCAGATGGCTGTCTGATCTTGTCTAACAAAGATGATTCAAGTTAGGTGCTTAAAAGAAGCTTTCTAATACTCTGTTCCATGAATTTCATTACCATTTCCCTTTGCTACATTTTGGATGAACTGTATTTTCATTTAGTCTAGTCTGACTGAATTGTCTATTGTGAACTTGGAGCTGATAAGAAATGGAAGGCTCTGCCAACTAGAGCTACGGCTTCGATCCTAAGATAAACTAACAAAAGGAAATTCATGGAAGGAAAGTTTACCATCCCTACTCCTCCCTGCAGTCATGTGCAATCCCCCCCAAAGCTGGGATAGGGTTCCTCCTGAACAAAGTGGGGGATGGGGCAGTAGAGGATAAAATTCCTTACATGAATGTCCTTAAGTTACCATATTTCTTTGATTCTAAGACACACTTTTTCCATCATATAAATGTTTCTAAAAATGGGGTGCGTCTTAGAATCAATGGCGTCTTAGAATCACAGTTTTTGAATTTTCTTGCGCTTTGCACAAGGCAAAGGTTTTTATTGTATTTTTTTTTCTCAGAATCAAAGCTTTTTTTTCTTTTGGTGGTACTGAAATTAAGGTGCGTCTTACAATTGATGGTGTCTTAGAATCGAAGAAATATGGTAATTATTTTAGGATCCAAGCCAAAATAATTTTTACCTACTATGCTACTATTTTGTTAATTTTCATTGCTTTATTATAGCAAAAATCACTTTTCACCCTGAGATGGACGAAGTTCACACGTTACAGAGAAAATGGCAGCTGTCTTTACTACAGTGAGGGATAATATGCCACAAAGCCAGTAGTACTAAAATAAGAATCCACCTCAAGGGCCTATTAATATGTGCATTGTCAAGAAATGTTATAACAGCAAACAATTAAGATCTAAAGGTAACTTTATTTTTTGTGATGCATGTCCAGGCAATACTTTTATTAGGATTACATAAAGGTGTCTCACTATGGAAATTTGTTCCAACTGAAAATCTTGTTGTGGACATATTAATTTTTAAATTATCCATTGACTATTACCAAAATTGAGCCAGTCAGAAAATAAATTTTATTTCTTAAATTTTTATTCCACCCAAGCTCCAAGAACCATGGACCAGCGTATAAAGTAGGGAACCACTGGCCCATAGGCTGGATCCACCCCAAGGGGCCTCCCCATCTGCCCCATGGCCTCCCCCAGGAGTATTTTTGGGGATTGCTGTTGGGGAAGGGAATGCTAACCCTTCCCACACTGTGAGCTGTGACCAATCCTTGACCCCCCCCCCCCAATGAGGTAATCAGGCTTTTTAAAGCTGCGTTGTCATCAGTAGAGACTTTCTTTTTTAGCCAAATTTCATGCACCAGTGGTCCTGGCTTGCTTCTCCCAAATAAGCCAGGATTTGTTGGCCAAGAACAAACCCTAGTTTACTATTCTAGCTTGTAAAGGTACCGATCTGCTTTGGCTTCGGGGCACCTCGGGCCACTTCAGAATAGTGCTGGGCCCTCCCTCCTGCCATCCCAGGAAAGCCGGCACAAGGCTGGCTGTGAGTTCATTGGACTCACCTCCCTCTCCCTGTCTCCCTGCTTACCTGCTGCCATCGCTGCCTGCCGCCGCATCGCTGCCCGCCGCAATCACCACCTGCCTGTATCGCTGCTGCTGCTGCCGCCATCATTGCCTGCCACCGCATCACCCGTGTTCCTTAACACCAGGCTGCGATATCGCATGACCTTTGTAGTACATTTATGGCCACAAACTATGGCAGCCGTAAAGGAAAACTGGCCCTTTATGGCCACCATAGTTTGTGGCCATAGATGTACTACAGAGGCCACATGATACTGCGGCCTGGCTCTAAGGAGCACGAGTGATGCGGCGGCAGGTGGCGATGGCGGTAGCAGCGATGCAGCAGGTGGTGGTGGGTGGTGATGCAACTGCAGCAGGCAGCGATGCTACAGGTGGCAATGGTGCTGGTGATGTGGTGGTGGGTGGTGGCGATGGTGGTGGGTAAGTCCCAGTGGCAGCGGCTCTGGGTTGGGGGGCAAGGGAGGGACTCCAGCCTCGCTACTGGCTTCCTTGGGTGCCAGCTGCGCAGCCGGCATCCAGGGACCCGCAAGGCTGAGTCACTTTGTGGGCCCCGAATCTCATCTTGGCTTTGGCACTGAGGTGAGGCGGGCAACCCCTGAAGCACCCTGAGATGAATAGGGCCTGTTTTGGGGGCTCTGAAATGGGCCCCAAGGCAAATCCTAAGGTTTCCTTTCTTTATGACTTTTTACTCAAAAACTGAAATATGATGACAACAAAGCATCAATAGTTCTTAATGATATGCACAGCTGACAAAATCTAAAGTCATCTTATATGTTCTTGAAACTACTGCAGGCTAACAGAGGAGAAGGACAGTTTTTATTAGGGTGACCAGATAAAATCCAGGTCAGGGCTCCTGTAACTTTAACAGTTGTAGAGAAAAGAGAATTTCAGCCAGTGTCATTTGTATGCAATTAGTTCCTGGTGAAATTCCCTCTTCCTCACAACAGTTAAAGTTGCAGGGGCCCTGCCTTCTTTTGTATCTGGTCGCTCTAGTATAGTGCCTGCAACTTTAACTGTTGTGATGAAGAGGGAATTTCACCGGGAACTAATTGCATACAAATGAAACTGGCTGAAATTCCCCTTGCTCTATAACTGTTAAAGTTACATGAGCCCTGACCTGGATTTTATCTGGTCAGCCTAGTTTTTATTTATTTTCAATCCACATTGTTTAGGCTTTGCTAAATATATTTTGGCAACTATATCAATCAAGTACCGGTGTACTTAGAATGAATGTCTGTCAAAGTTATATGGAGACACATTCATCCCTCTAATGAAAGATTTTTTAATTGGAGTTCAGCCCATAGTGTTTTGTATAGGCCACTGACAAAGTTGAAAAGTTGAAATGTATCTGGCTATGGAGAGAGCAATCCTATGGCTCCTAGATAGCATCAGTGGGGCTATAGGATTGTTTTTTTCCTGGCTCTAAGGTTGGAGCCAGGAAACCACACTCCCCTCCCGCTATAGCTGGCATGGAGAAAACTGCGGCAGCTACCTCCGAACTCAGTCAACAGAGCATGGAGATGAGGGATAGGGGAAATGACTGGGGCTGCTTCTACAAGAGGCATTTAAAGCTCTTTCAAGGCGCATTAAAACATCTACAAGAACGGAGCGCAAATTGGGCATAGAGGCGCGTTTTCTCTCCGATTATGCACGTTATTGAATGCGCGTTAAATAGCGAGTTTTATTTTGCTCCGGTCGTTAAAGTGCATTTTGCCTATGTGAACAAGCGATTCTCTGCATTAACTACCTGTAAAGCGCATTTGAAACAACTGGTAAGGTCACCTGTTGAGTGCTCAATTACCTCCTGCATACAAGCATTGCCGATAAAGCGCTTCAGCGAATATGCGCATAATCGGCTAACCAGGCGTAAAGCCGAATTCTTGTAGATGAGGCGAAGATGTGGGGAAAAGGAGGCTGAGTCATTGGCCACATAGCTTTTCCTGTGGCCACCCCAGTCTCCTTCCCTCCCCCTCCAAAGTGCCACTGCTAAACAACTGAAAGCACAGCCTCCAAGGCAGTTTGGGGGCTGCTGACTATCCTTTTAGGATGGCACCTGTATTGTTTTTAAAGGTTTTATATAGTCATATGTATCCTTTCATACTATTATAATATTTTAACATCTAGGTTTTTAGGTTTTACAAGTCTGTTTTTATTTCATATGCTGTGACACATGTTTTGGATACAACGTTTTTTAATATTTGCCATTTTACAATTAAACTATTTTAACTGTATATATTTTGGTACATTTAATTTGTTTTTTGTATTACATTCCCAAATAATCATTCATGACTTACATTTGCACATTTCACAGAGATTGGCAGGTAACTTTAAATGTGACTCATCAGCTCAATTTTTATTTTTTCAAACTACTCTGTAAAGTTATTGTGGTCACAATACATGATACACTGTGCATAATACCCCATTACCTTAAAATGCATGACTCACATGCTTTCATCAACTAAATAAACCTAAATCTATCCATAAATAATAGGGATTACAAGAAGGAACTTCATTCTTTTCTACAAAAAAAACTTCCTCTCTCTTTCATCACGCATCTAATCCTTTACTGTGCAATAGCTTGATTAATTGATGTCATGGCCCTGCATTCCAAGGCATTACAAAATGTGGACTTTCTTTATTAAAGATCACTTTGCCATTAGCTTTGATCAGTTCTGATAAAATGTATGCATACATTTGTTTTATTATCAAGTTTTCCCTTGGCTGTTTAAGAGTGTAGGAGGAGGCAAGGAAGTTTTGCTCTACAAAACAACAAACAAACCAGCCTAATGAAATATAATAGTGCCCTGTCCTTGAAGCTGAGCTTGATTCCTTCGTTCTTAGGCCCTTTCCACACCAGGCGTTTCACCTGAGATGGCCCCTGGCTGGTCCCTGTGCGCTGCTGGTGTGTATTAGGTACTTCCTGGATTGTCCTCCCTCACTTTACACCCCTATGGTATAGAAAGGGCCTCAAGGTTGATGCATCTCTGCCTGCAATTGGTAGATTCTGAAATTAAGGATGTGGATTCCACCTAGCAATTCTCAAGGAGAATTGATAATGTGCTCGTTCACATCTGCATGTAGAGCCCTTGATTTCTCTACACTTGGTAACTGCTAGTTGAATGGGTGAATTAACGTAATTAAAATGTAATGGGTCAGAGACAATATGAACATTCTCTTCATGGTGCTGTATCTGTAACAACCCTTTCACACCGTTGCAGTCATCAGGAGAAGAACATTAATTTTTGAAGATGAGGAGGATGTATGTGGTGGCTGCTCTTACATTCAGATAGAGATTTCCTAGCACTACTAGTTAGAAGGCATTGTGCAGTTATTCCATCTTTTTTGCCTTAACAGATATTTTGCAGTAAGAAAAAAGATGGAAGTAGTGGAAAACCATGGTAAGGTTTCGCGTGGAAGATGACATCACCTGGACGGACACACACACACACACACACACTCCTAAAGGTCTGTGAATAAGGCAGGCTCAAGAAAAGCCTCATTTGGAAGCAACCTTCGAGCAAAAGAAGAAGAACAGGAAACAGAAGGGAGTTGTCATATACACAGTGTAACCTATGGTATTGAATACCACTTTGGGGATTTTTACATGTGCATCACAAACTCCAAATACAGAAAGCTTTATCTTCCGTGGCATCGTCAGTGTTTTCTTTTTAGTGCCAGGCAAACCCTTTTTATTTGTTTAGATCTTTTAGGGTTTTAAAAATATCTGTATGTGAGTGTTTTGTGCTGGAACTTTTTGTTTGCCATTTTTATCTTCGTATCTTATAGTTGTTATCTGTGTACACTGCTGTTAAGACATCACCTGAAGAGCAGCCTAATCCTATTCACACTTATACATTAAACATAATGAGGCTTACTTAATGAGGTAGACATGTATAGGATTCCACTCTTAATAAATAAATAAATTCACATTGAGTTGCTGATCTGGGTCCCATTGAACTGGCTGGATATATACATTCTGATGAGCATGGGGTTAGATCTGACATACTTATGTGTGACTATTGCCCTCAAAGAGAACTGCCCTGGGACCAACACCTTCTAGTCATTGTTTCTTAGGCCACCTATTAACTTGAGAAGGGCTGCTGTGATGTCCGAGGTGAACCACTGTCTAGCATGCTAAGCTTTTTGTGGTACATTTTATATTCTGAATGTGCTTTTAGGGTAAACCCCTTTCCTGCGTATATAAACCAACATGATGTGCTGTGAAGCTTTAGAGCTTCGCTAACCACCATCTGCAGGAGAGGGAGGCCTACTGCCAGGGGATGAGAGGGTGCCTGCTGCTTGCCAGCCCGCTTGCCTGCCTGCCTGCCTGCCTGCCTACCTCCTTGCTTCACTGCTGCTGCTGTTGCCACCATCACCCTCCTGAGGACTTCAGCCTGGCAGACTGCCACTCCCAGGCCCCCAGGTACTGAGCCAGCTGCTGTGGACTGCTCCATCTGTCCCCCTCCCTTCCTGGGAGGGATATAGAAGCTGGCTGGCTGAGGGGGCCTGGGAGAGCCACCACCTGCAGGGGAGGGAGGCCCACTGCCAGGGGAGGAGAGGGTGCCGCCTGCCTGCTGTTCCCCTGCCTGCTGCTTGTTTGCCTGCTGCCACCACCACCACCCTGAAGACTTCTCTGCCTGGCAGACTGCCACTCCCTGCAGGACCAGGCCCCCAGGTACTGAGCCAGCTGTTGTGGACTGCTCCATCTGTCCCCCCCCTTCCTGGGAGGGATATATAAGCTGGCTGGCTAAGGGGGCCTGGGAGAACCACCACCTGCAGGAGAGGGAAGCCTACTGCCAGGGGACGAGAGAAGTGTGCCTGCTGCTTGTAAGATGTGCCTGGGAGGGAGGATACAGGGCCAAGTGGGGGGATCTGAGTGGGCCCCAATTGGTGTAGTGACAGGTAGAGGGAGATATGGCGTTGTGAGGAGGACTTACCAGGTAAGGGGAACACAGCCCAGACAGTTAACGGCTGTGCCTTGTTCCGGTCCCCTTCACACCCACAGGCTTGTTGGTTGCCCTATCTGCCAGCCCTCAGGCCTCTGGGTGCTGCTTTTAAATGCCAGATCAGTGCATAATAAGATCACCCTCATCCATGACTTAATTGTAGATGAGGCAGCTGATCTGGGCATGTATAACTGAGACCTGGGTGGGAGAGCAGGGAGGAGTTAGTCTCTCCCAGCTGTGCCCACCGGGGTACTTGGTTCAGCATCAGGATAGACCTGAGAGCCGGGGAGGAGGGGGTTGCTGTGACTATAGGAACTCCATCCCCCTCTGCAGGCTCCTTGTCCATATGACTACCGGTCTAGAGTGCTTGCACCTTGCGTTGGGCCAACAGGACAGATCAGGAATTCTGTTGGTGTACTGCCCACCCCGCTGCTCAATGGACTCCCTAGCTGAGCTGACAGAGGTGGTCTCGGGTGTACTGTTGAGGTCCCCCAGACTCCTGGTTCTGGGGGATGTCAACATTCATGCGGAGAGCACTTTATCTGGGTCGGCTCAGGATTTCAAGGTTTCCATGACAACCATGGGACTGTCCCAACATGCCACTGGCCCAACGCATGTAGCAGGGCACACTCTAGACCTGATTTTTTCCACTGGACATGGAGATGGGGATCTGAAAGTGGGGGACTTTACATCAACCCCTCTGTCATGGTCAGATCACCACCTGCTGAGGTTTAGACTTACAACAGCTTTTCCCCTCTGCAAGGGTGGGGGACCCATTAAGATGGTCCGCCCCCGGAGGCTAATGGATCCGGATGGTTTCCAGAGGGCTCTGGGGAGTTTTCCGGCTGATAGGGCTGGCTCTCCTGTCGAAACCCTGGTTGATCTGTGGAATGCAGAAATGACTCGGGCAGTTGACATGATTGTTCCTGAGCGCCCTCTCCTGTGTAGAGCTCGTACGGCTCCGTGGTATACTCCGGAGCTGAGAGTGATGAAACAAAATAGGAGACGGCTTGAGAGCAGATGGAAACCAACTCCTGGTGGATGCAATGAAACACTGGTAAGTGCCTATGGTAAGCTGTATTCAGGGGCAGTGAGGGCAGCAAAAAAACAATACTTTGCTGCCACTATTCAATCATCAACCTGCCGCCCAGTGGTGCTTTTCAGAGTTGTCCAGGGGCTTCTACATGCTGGCCCCAAGGACATGATAGAACCATCTGAGGCCCACTGTAATATATTTGCTAGGCACTTCCAGGATAAAATCTTTGGCATCCGCCAGGACTTAGACTCCAGTGTTATAGCAGGTGAATTTAGTGAGGTATCCAGAGCACAGGTTTGTCCTATTTTCTTGGATATGTTTCAGTTGGTACAGCTCGATGACGTGGACAAGGTGCTTGGACAGGTTCGTGCAATCACCTCTGTATTGGCTCCTTGCCCCTCTTGGCTAATAAAAGCTAGCAGGGATGGAACAGCTGGCTGGGCCAGGGAAGTGATTAATGCCTCTCTATGAGAGGGAGTGGTCCCAGACCTCCTGAAAGAGGCAGTAGTGAGACCACTCCTGAAGAAAGCTTCCCTGGACTCAGAAAAACTTAATAACTTTAGGCCGGTGGCAAATGTTCCATTCCTGGGCAAGGTCCTTGAGCGGGTGGTTGCTGGCCAGCTCCAGACACTCTTGGATGAAACTGATTATCTGGATCCATTCAGTCGGGTTTCAGGCCTGGTTTTGGCACGGAAACAGCCTTGGTCGCCCTGTATGATGACCTATGTCGGGAGAGGGACAGGGGGAGTGTTGATTCTCCTTGATCTCTCAGCGGCTTTCGATACCATCAACCATGGTATCCTTCTGGCACGACTGGCTGAGTTAGGAGTGGGAGGCACTGCATTGCAGTGGTTCTGCTCCTACTTGGCGGGTTGGCTCCAGAAGGTGGTGCTTGGGGAGACATTGCTCGGCCCCGTGGATTCTCCAGTATGGGGTTCCGCAGGGGTCAGTTTTGTCCCCCATGCTGTTCAACATCTACATGAAACCGTTGGGTGTGGTCATCCGGAGTTTTGGAGTGTGTTGTCATCAGTAAGCTGATGACATGCAACTCTACTTCTCCTTTTCAACTTCATCAGGTGAGGCTGTGGATGTGTTGAACTGGTGCTTGGCTGCGACAATGGACTGGATGAGAGCTAATAAACTGAAACTCAATCCAGACAAGACTGAGATGCTGTTAGTAGGGGGTTCCTCTGACTGGATGGTCTTCAACCTGTTCTGGATGGGGTTGCACTCCCCCTGAAGGAGCAGGTACGTAGCTTGGGGGTTCTCCTAGAACCAACTCTGTCATTTGAGGCTCAGGTGGCCTCGGTGGCATGGAGTGCCTTCTACTAACTTCGGCTGGTGGCCCAGCTACGCCCCTATCTGGACAGGGATAACCTGGCTTCAGTTGTCTATGCTCTGGTAACCTCCAAGTTAGATTACTGCAATGCGCTCTACTTGGGGCTGTCTTTGAAGATGGTTCGGAAGCTGCAGCTTGTGCAGAATGCAGCAGCCAGATTGGTAACAGGAACCAGAAGGTTCGAACATATAAGACCGATTCTGGCCAGCTTGCATTGGCTGCCTGTATGCTTCCGAGCCCGATTCAAGGTGCTGGTTTTAACCTATAAAGCCTTACACGGTTTGGGACCACAATACCTGATGGAACGTCTTTCCTGACATGAACCTACCCGTACACTACGCTCAACATCAAAGATCCTCCTCCGGGTGCCTACTCTGAGGGAAGCTCGGAGGATGGCAACAAGGGAGAGAGCCTTCTCTGTGGTGGCCCCTCAATTATAGAATGATCTCCCCGATGAGGCCCGCCTGGCGCCAATACTGTTATCTTTTCGGTGCCAGGTCAAAACTTTTCTTTTCTCCCAGGCATTTTAACAACTCAAGTTGAGGTTTGGATTGACATTGTGGCCAGGCTTAATAGTTAAAATGTTTTAAAGTGTTTTAATGACAGCTGTTTTATGTTTATGGTTTTAAATTTTGTATATTGTCTTTTTAATGCTCAATCTTTTTAATTTTTGTAAATCACCGAGGGAGTTTCGGCTATGAGGTGGTATATAAGTGTAATAATTAATAAATAATAATAATTTCTGTGTAAGTGGCACAAATCTGTTCTTGATTAAAATGATGACTGAGCTATGGAGATGTAGAGCGTCATCAGGTGAGTGTTTTATCGCATGCTCACCACTGCCCACTTATGGATGTTCACACATCTTTTAGATGACAATTTCCATCTCACATGCGCCTCCTGCTCCTTCTAGCCTGATTTCCATCACAAAGCCTCATCTCTGGTCACCACCCACCTCATCTCAGAGAGCAGAGCTTCAGAGGCTGATTTTAATACCCAAGAAATTTCATGTGGCAAAGGGCAATCCTTAAGGTATCCTGTTCTGAAGCTATTTATAGCTCAACAGGTCAAAACCAGCATTTTGAATTGTGCTTGAAAATATACTGGGCGCTGTTTTGGAATTTGTGAGGTGTGTCCCATATGTCTGATCACAGTTAATAAACATGTGGCTGTATTTTGCATTAATCACAGTTTGCAAACAGTTGTTAAAGGCAGCCCCACATGTAACATTGCAGTAATGTAAACCTGATGTTACTAGTGCATAGATAACTGTCCAGGCCATCTCTGTCCAGGAAGGGGTGCAGCTGGTCCACCAGTCTTAGTTGGTGAAAGATGCCTTATGTTACAGAGGCCACTTGCACTTGATCCTCTAAAGAACGAACCAGTTCTAAATGCACCCAAAACCAAAGGGAATCTACACAATAGCCTTGCTACGTTAGGAAAGGGTTTCTAACACTCATTGGGCCACAGGACACACTTACTTTAATGCTGTATAGCAGTTGTTGTTTACTACAATTATCCTAGCTCTATTCTGTTCTGTTCTTCATATAAATCATTGTAGGAACAAACACGTGTCTTTCTTTACCATTTTAAAGTTGTCCTAACCATTCCATTTTCCATGCATTTGCTTTCAGTTTCACATCTTCATTGAAAGGAAGGGAAAGGAAGGGGGAGCTAAGGAGGAAGTGAGCGTGGCAAGTACCGAACGACGAAAGAACGTGGCAGGAAGAGGCAAAGAAAAGACTCAGTTTGACCGACTCAACCACAGTGAAAACCAGAGAAAGGATCGACTAAAACTTAAGTTCAACTTAATGTGGACTGTCACGTTTTAAAACGTTGCTTTTCACAATGTTTTAATCACCATTTTGAAACGTTTCAAGCTTATGTGTAGATTGCCTCCTGGCCTTTCAGGTGGAGAACAATGTGTAAGGGCATTCCGTGCAGCACATTCTGAAAAGCACTATCCAGTCCAGGCACATCACCAATTAATAATACCTCCGCCAGGTATGGACTCAGCTACCATTTTTTTTGCTCCCATCCAGTCCATTGTACCTAGCGCAGACAATGATTCAGCATCTCTACAGCTTCACCTGAATTTGATTTTTAAAAAAGATAAATACAGGTGGGTGTCAGCAGCATACTGGTGGCACCTCACTCTGCATCTTTGGATGAGCTCACCCAGCAGTTTCATGTGGATGTTTTATGGGAGTCAAGGTGGAGCCCCATGGAACATCAAAGGATAATTGCCACGGGGGTGACCAATAATCCCCCAGCATCACCTTCTGGAACCTGACCAACCATCAAGATAGGAATGGAACTACTGCAAATTAGGGCCTCCTTTCCCATCCTGATAGTTCGTCCAGAAAGATGCCATAGTTAAATGTAGAAGAACTGTGTACAAATGGACTTCACCCTATTTGTGTGGCAGAGAAAGGACTACAGGTTGCATGAAGCCACCCCCACTATGTCGCATTCCCGATTCAGATGCTGCATTGCAGAGGATTATGCATGGCATGCGGGTGGCGCAAGGGAGAAGTATGATGGCTTCATCCCCCAGCATGATCATCCAAACACAGCCATTACAAGGTGGCAAAGGGTACTGTGTGGCCAGGTTCACAAAATGGGGAAAAGGAAAATAAGCCATCATGGCTAATTTCTTTGCCCTGCATGTGCTGGGCATGCATCGCATCATTGCCAAATCCCTAGAACAAGCCATTGATTCTGGGGCAGGTTGTAAACGCACCCACTGTGCACACTTGCTGGGTTCAGACAACATGACAAACAATGCCTGGTGAGGGTTATGGTAATGTGTGTGTGACTGGCATGCACAGGGTGGGAAAATAAGCTTTGATTATTTATTTTCCTTCCCCAATCAGGCGAACCCACCTCTGTGTGTGTTTTCTTTCTATTACACATGTCTCTATTTCTCTGCAGCCTCCCAGGCTGCCTGTGCTTCCTGATTTGAAAAGGCCGTGTGGGAGGAATTACCTCATGATATCTTCCCCTGGGCTTTAATTGAAGTGCAGGAAGCCAAGGAGGCTACAAGCTGTCAGAGAAATGATTGTGATCATGATAATGAAAGGCAGGAGAGTTGTGCACACTCTTCGACCACCTGATTAGTAAGGTAAGGCACAAGGACCCTGACGCCAACCCACGAGGATTTTCTTTGAAATTCCTTCTCCTTTGAATTTCTTTTGGAAAGCAATTTCTTTTCTACCAAATTGAATAGGAATGATTCAAAGATATGTGGAGGAATTGTTCGGCACAACCCTCGTTAATGGTACTGAATGCTGCTGAGAGCTCCAAGTGAACAGGAACATGCACAGCCAGATGTCCATCCAATTGGCTAGTCATACTTGTTTATTTACATACCACTCCAAAGTGATTTGCTTAGTAGAGTACAAGGTGGCTTGGAAACATGTTGGAATGAAGTTGTTTATATTCTCATCAGAGGTGGACTTACATGTGTCGATCTCCCACCCTAGAAGAAAGGAAGAGACTCCCTCATCCTACACTTGATGTCTACTCAGGTTTGTTTCAGCCCCAGTGGGGAGTGAATGCAAAGAGCAACAATTCCCTGGAAGTCCCCAGACCAAATGTAGAACAGTAGGCTGACCATATGAAAAGGAGGTCAGGGCTCATGTAACTTTAACAGTTGTAGAGAAAAGGGAATTTCAGCCCGTGTCGTTTGCATGCAATTAGTTCCTGGTGAAATTCCCTCTTCATCACAACAGTTAAAGTTGCAGGGGCCCTGCCTTCTTTTGTATATGGTCACTCTAGTATAGTGCCTGCACCTTTAACTGTTGTGATGAAGAGGGAATTTCACCAGGAACTAATTGCATACAAATGACACTGGCTGAAATCCCTTTTTCGCTTCAACTGTTAAAGTTACATGAGCCCTGTCCTCCTTTTCATATGGTCAGCCTATGGAACAGAGAAGATAACAATAACTGAAGTCAGGGCAGCTCCTGCCACACAGGTTCTTCCTACAAGCAGCTGGTTAGAATTGTCAATGGAGGAGGCTTGATGGAGTGATCCACCTCCCTCACTGACTGTCCTAGCCTCAGCGGTGGGGTAAAGAATAATCTCCCCTCCCCAGATGTTTCCATGAGTAGTTTCTCTTGCGAGATCCAGGGAGCTAATATGCAACACTGGCCAATGAAAAGACAGGTGCCAAGTCCAATCCGTTATAAGAATCTTCTGCAAAACATGGCAAGGGGTAGATTATATTTTCTCCTCAATTCTCCAACCTTTTCATACATATGGACAGGAGTGCTTCTTAACATAATAAAAGCATTTTGGTCCTATGACTGTCTACTTGGAAGTAAGGCCAACTGAGTTCAATGGGACTTTCCTCAGGTAAGTATGCATGGGATCACAGAGAGTGAGTGACTATTTTAATTGCTTCTAACAACTTTTCTAGCAAGAATGGGGGAAAGGAAACACTTCTTTATATTTCTTTGGGAATGTAATAGCAGTAAAGTTTAGCAATACCTTTTGCATTTCATAAATGTGTGGTCAAAACCGGTTAATTATTACACTTCTTTCATACTTGTGGTGGCTGATGTCATTATTCCTATCTTCTGAGTAAAGCAGATTCTTTGAAGTATTGCACACTTGGGCAATTTCTTTTTTACAGTTCCGATGTCTAAATACTGATTAGCTCACTGGGTTCCACACAGATGTATGACTTAGGATGACAACTTTAACTGTTGCGATGAGGAGGGAATTTCACCAGGAACTAATTGCATACAAATAACACTGGCTGAAATTCCCTTTTCTCTACAACTGTTAAAGTTACATGAGCCCTGACCTGGATTTTATCTGGTCACCCTAGTGTGACTAGCCGACTACCAATTTTCTTCCCATACCAGCAAAAGAATGACCAGGGGGAGTGTGGCGATACCCCACATTTCTGTTCCCTTAGGTATGTCTGCCTGAGTATGTTTAGAGAGCTCAGAATGTTAGACTGAGTGGGTGTGGCTAGTGATGCTAGATAAGAGAGTAGGGGGGAGTTTATCAGTTGGTCTGTGGTCAGTCAGTCAGTCAGTGGGTTGGGAGTCTGTCAGTGAGTGGTTGTTAGTTAGGGTTTGTAAGTGGCTGAGTGTGAGATGACTGTGGGTGAATGGGGAAGAGGAGAGGCCAGGATTCACTATTTCTTGTGGACTCTCCAGCCCTGCCCATTGCAGTGCAACTTCTATAGATGGGCTCAGTGGAAATAAGGTCCAAGAGGCAAACATATTCTTCCCTGCTCCTCCTGCCCTGTTGGCAGCAGCCTGGCAGATACTCCAAAGCCTCCACGATTCGAGCATCAGTCCCATAGGATTGCATTTGTCAGAGGTGTGGCATACCTAGCAAATTTATGCACCATGTTCCACCAATGTGTACTTCTAAACAGTTGGCAATTAGCTAAAATTCTAGTCCAAATGTACAGATTTTGTTCCTAACACACATGGATTATTTTACAAATGAGGAAAATGGCTTGCTTAGTATACCAATCCCTTAGCTATGCACAGAGTAGTATACAAGTTCTAATAGTCCTAACATAAAGATAAAAAAGACAGAGATTGAGGGAATTAGCACTTGCCAAATAAGGAGTGGAAGGCAGCAACGTGGAAATAGCAAGAGATCAGATTGGGAGGCTGTACATCCAGAGGAATCTCAGCAGTTGGTGAGAATAGTGGGCAACAGGGACAAAAACTGATAGATTTAGAGGAGGAAGGAAAAGAAATAGAGCACATGCAACTACAATTAGGTGAATTAAATGGCTGAACCTTTATAGTGGCTTCAGAGTAAGGGGAACCCACCAGACAGGTTGGTCACACATACGTGGAAAATAGTTGGGGAAAGTAGGCACAGGGTATCCTCAGGTTGCCAAGCTTGTAGTTACAAATAAAGAACAAGGCGAAAGCTTCAAACTACTCAAGCCCTCTTGAGTTCCAAGTTGTCCTGGACAATATATATCCGAAGGTGGCTCTGACACAACTGGTACTTCTAGTGATGATGAGAGTGCCAAATGGAGGGACTCTGGGGCCACCAAAAATAGCATTTGAATGGAGAACCTTAAAGTGGGACTTCTTCTTAGTCCTTGACTACACTGAAGACAATAATAAACACAGAGAAATAGAGGCAAGGTCACTAGCAAAAAGGAACCAGTTAAAAAATCCCCAAAAGGGGTTTTTAAAGGTGGCTAAAAACAGTTGCACTTGCCTTGAGACCTTTGATAGCAGTGTTTTCCAATGTTGTAGATCAGGGTTGTCAACTCACCACACAAGGGCCACACGCAGCCAGCAGCCTTTCTTGTGGATTCTGCTTCCCCGCCCCCAAATTGCTGCTGCCATGCTGCTGAATTGCCACTGAATTTCAGCAGCACACAACAGTGGTGAGACGAGCCCCCCACCCCCCGCACACATTTTCCCTTTAAAACAAGGTACACAGGAGTCCCCACCTTGTTTTAATAGCACATTGTGTTCCCCTGGGGCTTTCAGGGAAATTGGCCCCTGCAACCTTGGAAGTTGCCTGCCCCTTCTCTAGGGATGTAGGTTCCAGACCTTTGCAAGAAATAAAAAATGGAAGTGGGGAGCTCACAGTTTGTGTTGTGTTATGTATGAAACTTGGCTTTGGACTAAGCAGGTGCTTTACCAGAAGGAAAACTTCCTCTCTGGAATGCCTTCCTCCAGAACTATCCTCTTCTTTTCCAAATTGGTTGGTGCCAATTCTTGCAACCCTACTTACTTACCTAATATTTTCTGGAGAAATTTGAAAAGTGGCTTGAGGGGAAAAAAACCCATTCTTGTTGTCTGTGTTTGTGCCATCTGTTTAGATGTTTTTTTGTAAATAGTTGTTGTACTTTGTATAATGTATTTTAACGGTTTTTAATTTTTGTGAACTGCCCAAAGAGCTTTGTCTATGGGGCAGTATAGAAATATAACAAATGAAATGAAATGAACAACTATATTTCTGCCTTGGCCAGTCGCCTATAAATAATTGCTTTTATTGAAGGATACTATTTAGGGCTGTGCGCTTCGCTCCGCAAACTCAAAGATTTGACAGAGCTCCGTCGAAGCCTCGAAGTCGCGGAATGGAGCAGGGATGGTTTTTAAACATTGAATATCTTTGGAGTGGAGCCTTGTCAGAGCTTCAAACTGCTTCAAAGGTATCCAATGGGTTTTTTAAGTTTCTGGAGCATGTGTTGACTTGAGACAACGTTGCTGCACTTAACTGAAGACTTCTCCATATCAGGAAGACACTGGGGGTGAGGGGTAGCTTTGAGATTGACATCTGTGGATTGAAAAATGATTTATCAATCTGTCCTTGCCCTGGAAGAAGCCAATCCCCCAAAATCCAAGATCCAAACACCTTTTATACCTATCCCACACTCCCCCTTTACTGTGTGTGTGTGTGTGTGTGTGTTTCCTGTTGTTCCTATTACCCCCACTAAAAAAAAAAATCAAAAATACAAAAAAAATCCCTTTATCTTTCCAGTGTACTTGTTCAATTCTTCTCTAAATCCTTTACTCCTGTCTTTTCCACCCCACATCCCCCAGTGCCTGCTGTTACTCTGTGTGTGTGTTTAAACAAAGTCAAGATCAACAGGGGGAAAGATGTGAAGCATCAGAGCGCATCAACAATGCTTGCATATCTTAAGAGGCTGCACCCCCTTGTTGCCAGCGGTTGCTCTCAGGCTGGCAGCAGCAGCAGTAAAGAGGGCAAGGCTCCTGCCCCCGTGCCCCTTCTCCAACCTCTGGGAGTTGACAGAGGCAGTCCACACTGGACCAGTGTGGCAAAGGCAGAAGGGATTTCAAAATGCCAGCAGATAGGGAGGTGACCAGGGCCATCGGAGAGATGCTGGCTCTTGACGATCAGCCTTCCTGATGGTGGAGCAGGAAGGGTTTCATAATCTGATGGCTCAGGTGGCCCCCCCAATACAAAGTCCCCTCGCACACCACCTTCTCATGCAGGGTGGTGCCATCCCCCTATCAGGGCTTCAGAAAGCGCATGGCAAAACTACTGGAGGGTGATGGGGGCGCATCCGTGCACATCACCAAGGACATCTGGTCAAATCATGGTGGAAGCCAACTGTCCCTCTCCCTCATAATTGCAGCAGCCCTTTCAAATAATAATAATAACATAATAATAATAATAATAATAATAATAATAATAACAATTTATTTCTTACCCGCCTCTCCGTCTGGATCGAGGCGGGGAACAACAACATGATAAAATACATAAAACTGATTAAAACATGACACATGTTATTAAAACTGCATAAAAATCCTAAAACATCCTAAAAACATCCTTAAAACATTCTAAAATTCCACTGGATATGCCTGCCGGAAGAGAACAGTCTTTATGGCTTTCTTAAATTCTAAAAGACTGTCAAGTTGACGAGTCTCCTCCGGCAGGTCATTCCACAGTCTGGGAGCGGCAGAAGAGAAGGTCCTCTGGGTAACGGTTGTCAGCCTAGTCTTGGCCGACTGCAGTAAGTTCTTCCCAGAGGACCTGAGCGTGCGGGGCGGATTGTATGGGAGAAGTCGATCCCGCAGGTAACCTGGACCCAAACCATGTAGGGCTTTAAAGGTAATAACCAACACTTTATACTTCGCCCGGAAACTAACTGGCAGCCGCCAGTGGAGCGATTTTAAAGCTGCCGTAATATGGTCACCCCTAGATGTACCGGTGACCAACCTGGCTGCCATATTTTGAACTAGTTGAAGTTTCCGGACTAGGCATAGAGGTAGCCCTATGTACAGCGCATTGCAGAAGTTGAGCTTTGAAGTTACCAGCGCGTGCACCACCATCTTTAGGTCTTCCAACTCTAGAAAGGGGCGCAGCTGGCGTATCAGCCGAAGCTGATAGTAGGCACTCCTGGCCGTCGCATCTATCTGGGCTGTCATTTGGAGCGACAGATCCAGAAGCACCCCCAAGCTGCGAACACAGTCTTTCAGGGGGAGTGTAACCCCATCCAGAACCGGTTGACACACCTCCAAACCCAGGTTGCGGCCTTTGACAGCAAGCACCTCCGTCTTGTCTGGATTCAGCTTCAGTTTGTTTTTCCTCATCCAGCCCATTACCGCCTCCAAGCATTCAATCAGAGGAGACACACTATCCTTAGCTGGAGGGTGATGGAGGCGCATCCGTGCACATCACCAAGGACATCTGGTCGAATCATGGTGGAAGCCAACTGTCCCTCTCCCTCATAATTGCAGCAGCCCTTTCAAAATGCAGCTGAGTTCCATGACGGTGAATGACTCATGTCTTGAGTCAAAGCAAGGAATGTACAAACCAGCCTTGCAAGGCGGGCACAGATGAGGAGAGGCATGCGGGATGCTACAGGCATGGAGCACTGGGAGCAAGTATGCCATAGGATAGTGGGGTTGACTCACCAAGTCCAGCTACATTCCCCAGGCACCAGGTGGCGCCTTGGTCTTGACAGGGGTGCCTTGGTGCCGGGATGCCTTGGGCCCTCGCACTCACACTCCTTCCCGGCATCTGCACGGGAAGGAGCGCGAGTGCGGAGTTGCTGCCACTGCTCCACTGAGCACTGGGGAGGGAAGAGGAACGGGGCAGCCAGAGGGGGAGGAGGGGAGGGACGCGAACGGCTCACAGCCCTCTGGCTGCCTCGTTCCTCTTCCCTCCCTGGTGCTTGGTGCAGCGGCAGCGACAACTCCGCATTCAGGAAGAATGGTGCAGCCAGAGGGAGGTCAGAGGGAGATGTATAAAATACGGGAAGGAAGGAACGGGGTGGCCGGAGGGGGAGGAAGAGAGGGGCCCTCCTCCAGCCATTGGCGACCAATCAGCTGTTGCCATTGGCTGTGCAGGCTCTGCTGGAAAAAAACGTTGGGGTAAGTGCCCGACTTTTTTACTGTGGAGTTTAGAGGTTTTGGCCCTGGATAGCTTCAGAGTGGCGGCTGCATCATCTGCATCATCTGCCGCCACTTTGAATCCACTGCGGGGAAAAGCTCTTTTCTAGAGGTACACCAGGAGGGCAGAGAGATGGGCTGGCACAGAGAGGTTGGCAGAAAGCAAACAAACCAGTCCTGCGAGGTGGGAACAGTGGTTCAAAACATAGACAGTGAGAGATGCTTTGGCATCCCCTTAATCAGAAATGCTAGAAGGCTAGGAGGAGGAGCCTTTCAGGGCCCATCTTACTGCACTGCAAGCAGCACAGCCTATTATTATTATTATTATTATTATTATTATTATTATTTTAAAAAAGAGCCTGCCTGACTGCCCACTAAATCTGCAACAGGAAAGGTGCCCTGCCTGCCCAGCACTTCTTAGCTAAAAACTGGAGATCCCCTTGACGTTAAGGGCTGAAATTGCTCAAGGTGCAAAGAAAAGAGCTGTAAGCATTTTTGTTAATTCCCATTGACTATAATGGAGTGGTTATTCAAAAATGGAGTGAAGCCGATTTTAATAAACTCAGAACTATGATAAGAAAGGTCCATGGCAAGTGACCTTAATGAGAAAAGGAGTCCAAGATGGGTGGGAGTTTTTTTAAAAAAGGAAAATTTTAAAGGCTCAATTACAAACAATTCCAACAAGGAAAAAAGATAAAAGACAACAGAAGAAACCAATGTGGCTCCACAAAAAGCTTAGAGATGACTTGAAAATGAAAAAGGATACATATAGGAAGTGGAAGGAAGGCCAGGCTACAAAAGAAGAGTACAAACAAGTAGCACAGAAGTGCCAGAATGGTGTCAGGAAGGCTAAAGCTGAGAAGGAGCTGAGGCTAGCGAGGGATGCTAAAAGCAATAAAAAGGCTTTCTTCAGATACGTGAATAGTAAAAGACAGAGGAAAGAAATGGTGGTTCAGCTGCTTCATGAGGATGGCAAATTGATAACAGATGACAAAGAAAAGGCCGAAGTGCTCAATTCCTACTTTGGCTCAGTCTTCTCTCAGAAGCGGGTCTGGAAAAAGTGGAAGTACAAGCTGAAGGGGCAGGATTGCAGTTTGAGATTGATAAACAAATGGTCAAGGAACACCTAATTTCTTTGAACGACTTCAAATCTCCAGGGCCCGGCGAACTGCATCCTAGAGTAATAAAGGAGCTGGCAGAAGAACTCTCAGAACTACTGCCTATTATCTTTGCAAAATTGTGGAAGATGGGTGAAGTGCCGGGTGACTGAAGGAGGGCTAATGTTGTCTAGGCTGACCATCTGAAAAGGAGGACAGGGTTCATGTAACTTTAACAGTTGTAGAGAAAAGGGAATTTCAGCCAGGGTCATTTGTATGCAATTAGTTCCTGGTGAAATTCCCTCTTCATCACAACAGTTAAAGTTGCAGGGGCCCTGCCTTCTTTTGTATATGGTCACTCTAGTATAGTGCCTGCAACTTTAACAGTTGTGATGAAGAGGGAATTTCACCAGGAACTAAGGTCCCCTCTACAAGGATTAGCTTTTGCGCCTGGTTAGGCGATTATGCGCATAATCGCAGAAGCGCATTTACGCCTAATGCCTCTGCACAAGAGGCGGTGAGAGGCGGCGAAGCGCATTAAAGGATGTCCAAAATGCGCTTTACGAGTAGTTAATGCGCATAAGCGCTTATTCACACAGTCAAAATGCGCTTTAATGGACGGAGCAAAATAAAACTCGTGATTTAACGCGCATTCGATAATGCGCATAATCGGGGAGATAACTCGCCTCTACGCCCGATTTGCGCTCCGTTCTTGTAGAGGTAATTTTTTTAATGCGCCTTGAAAGAGCTTTAAATGCCTCTTGTAGAGGCACCCTAATTGCATACAAACGACACTGGCTGAAATTCCCTTTTCTCTACAACTGTTAAAGTTACATGAGCCCTGTCCTCCTTTTCAGATGGTCAGCCTAATGTTGTCCCTATCTTCAAAAAGGGCAAAAAGGAGGAACCTGGGAACTACATACCAGTCAGTCTGACAGCCATCGCTGGGAAAATTTTGGAGCAGATTATAAAGAAGTCAATCTGTAAACACATAGAAGCCAGCATGGATTTGTCAAGAACAAATCTTGTCAGACTAATCTGATCTCATTTTTTTATTGGGTAACCTCCCTTGTGGACTGTGGGAATGCTGCAGATATAGTATATCTTGACTTCAGCAAAGCTGTTGACAAACTGTCCCATGACATTCTGTTTCACAAACTAGTGAAAAGTGGGCTAGATGGAACAACTATCTGGTGGATCCACAGTTGGCTACGGAATCGTACTCAAAGATTGCTTATCAATTGTACCTTTTCACACTGGGGGGAGGTAATTTGCGGGGTACCGCAAGGCTCAGTCCTGGGCTGAGTGCTCTTCAACATTTTTATTAATGATTTGGATGAGAAGGTGCAGGGAATGCTTATCAAATTTGCAGACAACACAAAATTGGGTGGCATCGCTAATACCCTGGAAGACAGAGACAACCTTCAAAGTGGTCTTGATAGATTGGAGAGTTGGAAAGGGCCTATAAGGCCATCGAGTCCAACCCCCTTGCTTTAAGGAATCTACCTTAAAGCATACCTGACAGATGGTTGTCTCTAATGTGGGGGAGCCCACAACCTCCCTAGGTAATTGGCCCCATTTGCCTTATCACCCACCCGGGTGTGGCTGGTTGTGTGGTCCAAACCCAAGCAGCAAGGCTTGTTGGAGGGGAAAACAACCTCCAAATAACCCAACAACAGCCCATGGTGAAAACATTAGAAAAACGCATTACAATAGTGAAAAATGCTTGCAAAATGTTTATATTGGTGAAACCAAATAAATGTGTGTTAGGAGAAATGTGCATGAAAATGCATACAAATTTACAAAAACAAATTGCAAACGGATGCAGAAATAGGCCAAGACAAACTTAAGGTCGGAGAAATGAGAAACTGAGCAAAACCCAAATAGACAGATTCATCCATCCCTAAGTAATATTCAGTAGGATGGCTCATAAGAAGGAAAAACAAACCCCCTATGAGCAATTCTGGGCCAAATCATACAATCCTATTTCAGTGGTGTTATCCAGTTCCTAGATCCAGAACTGTCACTTGAGGCACAGATGAACTCAGTGGCAAGGAGCACCTTTTATCAGCTTAGGCTGATATATCAACTGCGCCCTTATCTGGACAAAGATAGCCTAGCTACAGTTATCCACGCTCTGATAACCTCTCGTCTGGATTACTGCAATGCGTTATACATGGGGCTGCCTTTGAAAACGGTCCGGAAACGTCAACTGGTACAAAACAGGGCAGCCAGACTGTTAACAGGGACAAGCCGATGAGACCACATTATGCCAGTCCTTTTCCAGCTTCACTGGCTGCCGGTCCAGGTCCAGGTCTGATTCAAAGTGCTGGTATCAACATTCAAAGCCCTAAATGGCTTGGGGACAGATTATCTGAAGGAATGCCTCTTCTCATATGTACCTGCCCAGACCCTAAGATCATCCTCAGGAGTCCTTCTTAGTGAACCCCTGCCAAAGGAAGTGAGGCTGGTGGGTACCAGGAGGAGGGACTTCTCTGCAGTGGCACCCCGGCTGTGGAATGAGCTCCCTAGAGAGGTTCGCCTGGCACCTACATTATGCTCTTTTAGACGCCAGGTGAAGACCTTTTTATTTTCTCAGTATTTTAACAGCTTATTAGTCTAATTTTTAACTTTGCTGTTTTAAATTTGTATTTTAAATCTATATTGCTCCTTTGTTTTATCCTGCTTGTGTTCTTATATACTATATTTTTATACTGTTGTTGTTTTATATTTTGAATAATTGTTATGGTTTTAATTTTTGTGAACTGCTCAGGGAGCTTTTAACAGCTTGGTAGTCTAATTAGTCTATTGGGCAGTATAAAAACGCAATAAGTAAATATAAATAAATATAAATAAATAGTCAGATGATAAATTGATCTTGAGAAAACAGCCCTGCATGGTGAGAATGCAAGCTACTATGTTCTATAGAAGAAGAGAAACTTGCTCAATATTTTCCTGCATGGTACTTCACTAATAATTTTTCTAAACCACCAGAGAGCTTCGGCTATGGGAAAGGTATAGAAAAGTAATAAATAATAATAATAATAATAATAATAACAATAATAATACTCAGAAATGTGTGGCAATGTATTTTTGTTATTTGATTCTCAGTAGTACGGCCACAAACCTTACCCACATCACAGATTTAAGCTTTTAATAATAGCACCCATGACAATATGATTTTCAGGATTCTTTAGGTAAACCATAACAGTTAAATTGGAAGAAAGCCATAAGACAACAACAACAACAATAATAAATGTATTTCTTACGCGCCTCTCCCTCTGGATCAAGGCGGGGAACAACATCAAATATAAAATACATAAAACTGATTAAAAGGACATAAAACACATCAATAATGAATATGAACAATGGGAAATCACCTGGACCAGATGGGTTTCCAATTGAGCGGTATAAAAATTTTTCTACTTTTTTTAAGCTCCAAAGCTCTATAGTCTTTATAATCACATTTTGAATCAGGCTCTCTTTCTTCATTGTTAAATGATGCTTATATTACTGTGATTCCTAAGCCTGGCAAGAACCATACCAATTGTGCTAACTATCGACCTATATCATTAATAAATGTGGATATCAAAATATTGACTGCAATATTGGCCAATAGAGTGCAACAAGTTATAGCAGCATTGGTTCAACCAGACCAGGCGGGATTTATTAAAAATGGACAGGGAACAGATAATCTTAGGTTAGCTGTCAATTTGGCCGCTTTAAATTCTGAAAGAACTGATCAGTCTGCTATTATTTCTTTAGACGCAGAAAAGGCTTTCAACAAAATTCACTGGAAATTTATTTTTATTACTTTGATTAATTTTGGCTTCCCAATTGAATTTTTGAAATGGGTAAGAATTTTGTACTCGACCCCTAGAGCTAGAGTAAGGACTAATGGATTATTCTCTGCTTATTTTCTACTTGGTCGGGGTACTAGACAGGGTTGTCCACTTTCCCCATTGATATTTGATCTATGTTTGGAACCCCTGGCATGTGCCATTAGGCAAAGCAGTAGTATTCATGGTTTTGTACATACTGACTTAGAATTTAAAATTATTCTATATGCAGATGAACTTTTACTATTTAATTCAAAACTCCAGTCATCAGTTCCAGCTTTGATGAAATTGATTAATATTTTTCGTGATTTGTCTAGCTATTCAATTAATTGGTCAAAGTTGGAATTAATGCCAATTGGAGATAATATACATTCCAGTGTATTAGCCAACTGGCAATTTTGCTGGTGCCCTGATTCTATCACTTATTTAGGAATAATCATTCCCAGAGACATAAGTCAAATGATTAAGTTAAATTTAAATAAGTTGATTAATGATATTTCATGAGATATTGATAGATGGATGTCTTTAAAGTTAAGTTTATGGGGCAAGGCTAATACAGTTAAGATGAATACTATACCTCGAATTGTTTACATTATACGTGGAATCCCCTTACTTATACCCATCAAGTATTTTCAAAAACTTAATACTTTATTCCGTAAATTCTTTTGGGGTTCCTCTCCACCAAGAATATCTCTGAAAAGGATGCAACTTTCAATTAAGAATAGTGGGTTTGGCTTTCCAGACCTTATGATATACCATAGGGCTTACTTGCTCACCTGCACTAAATTTTGGTCCTTTCCACTTAGATTTGATTTTCCACCTTGGTCAGTTTTTGAATCATCCTGTTTGGAGTCTCTTTCCAAATGGATCACATTAGGTTCTTGACGTATTAAAGTGGAAAAAGCCCCACCCACAATCCTAGCAGTTAGAGATGTGTGGCATATAATGCCATGCCAATTATAGTTTGATCCATTTTCTCATGCCGAACTGACCATATGGGGAAATCCAGATTTAAAAATAGGAAAGAAAATGTTTATATGGCAGACTTGGACAAATATAATGGTCTTTACAATGGATCAATTGGTGGGTGCAGATTATGAGGTTCTGTCATTCTCAGCTCTGCGTGATAAATTAAAATTACCTGCCGCAGCAGAATGGCAGTATCTGCAAGTACAACATTTGTTAGAATCTATATTTGCCCAGCAGCATTCACTGCTTCAAAATCTCCTTTGCTATTAGAAGAATGGATTGAAGCTCATTGGGTAAATCGGCCCACAATTCATGTTTATAAACTCGTATTATTAGTGAATAAATATGATATAATGGGACTTCAGCAGGAATGGAATAGGGAATTGGAGTGTCCTATTTTATTGAAACAATGGACCATTGTTTTGGCATCCATATCAGATATGTCAATGGATCTCCGGTTACGTCTTATCCAACAAAAATTACTGTTTCGGTTATACTGGACACCACAGCATCTGTTTAATAAAGGTTTGTCTAAATCAACTAATTGTTGTAAGTGTTACATACCTAATGCTTCTCTTGTTCATATGTTCTGGAAATGTCCAATAGTTGCCACCTTTTGGGAGGAAATTATCAGTCGCATAAACTTTGTATTAGGAATCTCTTTAATATTTTCACATGTACATGTCATTTTATATGTTGTATCAGCTGCTTGGAAACTGGAGCCTATCTACACACGCAGGATAAAACACTTTGAAAACATTTTGAAAACTGTATATGGAGTGTGTCCTGGGCCCCAACAGTTCTCAAAACTGTTATAAACCGTTTTAAACCGTTTTAAACCATTTTAAAGCTGTAGTGTGGATAGGCTCCTTGTCTGCCTTTACAGACATTTATGTGTAATTTATGCTACATTTTCCTCTCCTCTTTTTTATTTACCTAGAAATTGTGACATTTGAAACTGAGGCTTTTGAAGTATGTGGCTGTTTATGTTTTTTATGTTTTTTATTTTTTTATTTATGTTTTTTTTGTTTTGTTCACAAATTCACAATTAAAAATGTAATTTTTTAAAAAAGCACATAAAACTAATACATTATTCTGTCCTCAATGTTTGAGGGTAGTGGAAACTTGGACGAGGAAGGCTGAGTTTCAAAACGTCTTACAGGTATGAAACGTATGGAGTGATTTGTCATTACCTTTCAGTTTAACCTACCTCACAAGGATGTGTGAGAATAAAATTTAGGAAGAAATACAAAGGCCACCCCTGAGCCCTTGTGGGAAGAAAGGGGTAAAATGTAATAAATAAACATTCTCCTCTTGGAGAAATAAGAATCAAATGAAATTGCCAACAATCATTTCACAGGTTTATCTATAAATGCTATGTGCATTTCGAAGGCCACTATTGGTACAAAAAGTGTTATGTTGTATGAAGATGATTGCCTGAAAGATGTAGCAAAGCTTTTCTTCCAAAAGTTTTTTATGGGTAAGACTGATTTGTACTGGGCTTGGGGAATCCTGAAGTAGATTCAAATTTTCTGAGAAAAGGTGGCAGCATTAAATTGATTTATTTTCACATATGCGCATTTAAAAATGCTTGAAGGAAACAAGAAGAATCATCTGACTGGGTGGCAAACTTGTATCTTCCAACTGGCAATTGAGACTCCATGGCTGCATTTGGATGTCACAATAGCACATGATGGGTTAATAAGCTATGCACAGTAGCTTATTTTTTAAAATCGTCTATGATCCCCCACCACATGAACAGGCTAATATGCTTCTGTGAGTAGCTGTCCTTCTTTCCTGGAAGAAGTTATTTATTTGTGAGTAGCTTATTAAGCTACCGTGTGTAATTTCACTCACTCCCCACCACCTGTCCTCCCACCTGTTTCACCTCTAAAGCAGTGGAAGTTTGCAGTCTGGCTCCGATCAACATCAAAACCCCATGGGACTACTCAACAAGGAGAGAAAATCCTGAGTGCACCAAAAAAGGAGTTGATGATGGCTATTAAACCTTGGGGCTGTGCAGGATCGGAACACAGCCTTTCCTAATTGGGAAGCACTCAATCCAACAATGAAACCCTGTACACTTACACCTGGGGGTGGGATGGGGAATCCCAGGTTCACCAAAAAGGGGTGGCACTAATAAATCCTTGGAAGTTTGCAGGATTGGGACAACACCCCAAAGGCAGCCTCCCCTAGTTGGGAGGCACCTGATTCATCTTCAAAATCCTGTGTAATTTAACCCGGGGGAGGGAAAATCTCAGATGCACCAAATAGGGGGTGACACAAATAAACCTCTAGAAAATAAAGAAAAATAAAGAAAACAAGGATGTGCATTTCCCCCATAGCCTAAAGTGCACAATTGCAACAGGTATGAATTTGGGTGGATGCACACATTCACGTGAATTAGTACCTATGCAATTATGCACTTTAGGCTATGGCATTTTTCTGCCAATTTGAGGTTAATACTTCATGCATCTCATGAAGCAAACTCTTGTCTATGAAAGCTTATGCCAGAACAAATTTGCTAGGCTTTGGGGTGCCACAACATTGTTTCATTAAATTAGCCACTTGTGAGCAAAATATACAGCATATAATTCCCTCACTGTGGAGTTTTGATACTTGTACTACTTTTAATTTTTACTTTGATTAATCTCTAGGTAGCAAATTCATCTTATTATAAAATGAGAACAGAAATGCCCCCTTTTTTTGACAACCCCCACCCGTCCTGACCATAACAACTGCAAAAAAGGGAGATGCTACAATGTGAGAGGAGGCCGCACTGGCTCCAACAAGCTGGGCTTGGTGGCACTGTGAGAAGAGAAGTCTCACAATGGTCTAAAATCACAGCCATTTTTAGATTTTGGGGACAGAAATCTCCCAAGACTCAAAGAGCTGCATCTTACAAGAGGAGAGTTAGGCTGGGCCTTTGTAGCTCAGCCTCTTTTCAGGCCAGGTTGGCAGTGTTATCCACCGACACTCGCTAATCAGGGTTTCCCCAGGCATATGCTGGCCAGAAGATGCAATTTGTAATGCATATAATCATCACAACCTTGGTAGAAATGGAACTGGAAGGGGAGAATTAAGCCCCATACTTAAGGCAGTTAAATCCATAATTAGGGGAAATGGGGATGGGTTGGGGAGGACCCAACAGATTTTGGGAAACTGTTGGGGAAAGGAGAACCATGCCTATATCCCTCTGGATCCCGTAGCTAGCGCCACACCAGGATAAGAGGTTCAGACAAGAGCCAAACACATGGGGGCCAAAATGTGGCATGGGCAAACAGGCCAGCCCACAGACGATCTGGAGTAGAGCACAGGGGCCTCAGATCCCACCCCTCCTCCTCCAACCTATTATTCTCAAAAGAAACTAGCACCTGATCCAGTGTCAGTTTATTAGCTTAAAGCTGCACATCTGTACTGATTTAGAAGTAAGCCCCATTGAACTCTGTGAATTTACTTCCAAGTAACATGCATAGGATTGAGCTGCACATGAACCAGAGATGCAAAGGAATGAGACTGCCCCATCAACTCTTCCTGTCATAGTATTCCTTTGTTGTATTAAACAGCACAATTGCAGGTAATTCCTGCCTTAGACTGCATTTATTCCAGTGCATTGTAAGAGACTCTAACACAGATTTAAAGAAGAAATAGAAAAACAACGTTCAGTTCTATTTTTAATTTTCAATCATGGTTCCTTTCACAAGTAAAAGAGAAAAAGAAGTGTTTGTGAGCGTCATCACATGGGGAGAAAAGCGCGTTTCCTTCCCATCGCTTCTCCACCCCCGCTTCTGTCTCTCGTTACTTCCTCTTCTTCTCCAATGGGAAAGAGGAAGTAAACAAAGACCCCACATGGCCCATTCAGGGGCTGTTTCTATTGCACTGCTTTTCCTGCACACAGCAGGAGATCACAGCATGCACATCCCTAAGTGGGCAGTAGCGAGCATGTGATAAAACGCTCATCTGATGAACCTCAAAGTCTAACATTTAGACATTATTTTGGGTAATCACTTGCCATGTCAGCACAATTATCTTTCTTAGTAGTTCCATAAGACAATCTCTGCATTCAAAGGCTATTGCTTTGCAATAGTCTTTGAATGCCCTGAGCCACACCTAGATTTTAATTTGCAAGGTTTCCTGGACAACTTTCTGAATCACCACTCTTTAAACAATGGTGCATATAGATATACATCATTTAAGCATGAGCCTGCTGGGTAAGAGCGCACACTCTGGTTTGTTCAAAGGTACCATCGTTTCTTCTGGACAGAGCTCAGGGGAAGTTGGCTCTGTGTGTTTGCTGTACATAGCTCTGATTATCACAAAACCACTCCCACCATCCTAAATATATCATCGAGTCATAGAACTGGAGGTCATCTAATACAACCCCCTGCTCAACACGGAATCTGCAATGTAGGATACAACTCCAGCATCCCTGACAGATGGCTTAAACACCTCCAATGAAGCAGAACTCTCCACATCCCAAGGCAGTTTGTTCCACTGTTGAACAGCCCTTACTGTTAGGATGTTTCTCCCAAAGTCTTGCCATAATCTGCCACTTTTTATTTATGGATGTATTTAATAGATTTACCATAGCTAAAAAAAATTTATTTTTATGATGCAAAAACATTTAAATATATCATAATATGTTAATACATTAACATATATCATATGTTAAATATGTTAAATTATATCATAATAAATGCAGAAACATTTATATAAAATATTGATAACATTAAAACCAAATATTCAAAACACTCAAATTAACAGACTGGATAGTACAATCAATCAGGGAAGGCCTGGGTAAAGAGATGCCCTTTACCTGATTCCTATAATATGCCATAGCTGGTGCCTTCAAATACCAGAGGAGAGAGCATTGCTTAAGGTGGCTGCTACCATGGAGAAGGCCCACTTCCGAGTTGCCACAAGATGGCAATCTGCAAGTGATAGTACAACCAACAAAGCCTCCTCCAATGTCCTTAATGATTGCACAGTTCTAGATCCGGGAAGGCAATTTTGAAGATAACCTGGTCTCAAGCTATTCAGGGTTTCATATGACAACAGCAGTCCCTTGAACATGGCTAATAGTTTGCCAGTGCAGTTGCGTGAACAGTCAGGTGCTCCACTTAGTATCCTGGCTGCCATATTTTGCACTAGCTGTAGCCCCTGGACCAAGTACAAGAGTATCCCCATGTAAAGCACATTATAGCAATCTAAACATGAAGTTACCAATTCATCTGGCCAGACTATCCCTATCCAGGAAAGGGCATGGTTGATATACCAACCAGAGCTGGTAATAGATGCTCCTTGCCACAGAAATCTCTTGGGTCCCTATTTATTTGCAGTATTTATATACTACTTCTTATTCGAAACAAATCTGAACAACAATGTTACTTTCTGGAATGGTCCCTGCAAGTAGGAGTGGAGCTACTGTAGAAGAGTGCCCCCAGCTCCAAAAAGATAATCCAAAAAGATACCATGCTCAATGGTATCAAAAGCTGTTGAGAAATCAAGTAAGCTCAACTGAGTCACTCTTTCTCTGTCTGTCTTCTGCAATCAGTAAACAAAGCTGATTCTGTCCAAAGCCCAACTTGAAATGGGTCAAGACGATCAGTGTCCTCCAAGAACATTTACAACACTGACCTCTCAAGCTCTACCTCAAAAAGAGGTTATCAGTGATTAGGCAGCAGGAAGGGGTTTTTTCATGAGTGGATGCATCACTGCTCCTTCAAGGCGGTGGACATCATTTCACCATGCAAAGGCACATTCACCATTCCCTGGATCCAGCCAGCCAGCCAGCCCCCCCCCCCCCCACTGCCCAGCTAGCTCAAATAAATCAGGATTGGCAAGCATGAGAGAGTTGGTTGAAGGCTGAACAGCTGCAAACATCTTGTGTATGCCTCAGGCCTCAAAACTGGAATCAGGTCCATACCATGTCTTGCCTGCCATTCAATAGTATAACTTCAGGATCACCAGCTCTGACTACTAGAAATTCCCCCTGAACATTCAGGAATCCATTGGTAGACCATTTTAATAGGTCCCCCATTCCTGCAGAGGGAGACTGGTGCCGTTAGTCCAAACTTCATCAGATACTGCTTTGACCGTGATAATAGGACTGCTTCATCTCCCACACACAATATTCAGGCAATCACACTTACAAAGACTAAGGCCCTTTCTACACCATAGGGGTATAGAGGGAGGGAGGCTGATCCCGGAAGTACCTAATACACACCATCAGCGCACAGGGACCAGCCGGGGGCCATCCCAGGCGAACAGCCAGGTGTAGAAACAGCCTAAGTCAAGGTGTTCCTTACCATGTACATCAGCTGAATGACAAATTGAGACTGGGGCATGTTTGTCATGAAAGCCATGAAATCCTGAGTCGGCCCAGTACAAGGGTTTTCCAGCACCACGTTCAAGACCACCTCAGTCAGCTTGGTCAGGGAGACTGTTTGGCAGTGGAGGAGGGAGGAAGGTACACCAACAGTATTCTAAATGAATTTCTTTAAAGCTCCTCCTGTAACTGTGGTAACCATGTTTTGCAAGGAGGACAGTTGAAATTTTGACTCATCTACCAGCAAAATCAGAGACCTAACAATGATAATTCTTAGGATAAAGCAAATTGTTAATGGGAAGAAGCTATTCACACTAGCAGAAAAGGAACCTGATTGTATCCATGATGGTTGCAGTTTTTCACTAAACTGAACAACAACAGAAAATAAATCAACAGGGACAGCTGTTGACTTTTGACTGCTTTGCAATACCATTACGGAAACTGGGACTAAACTGAGATTATAATCCTACACATATTTACCTGAGAGTATGTCCAGTTGAATACAGTGTGACTGTCATCTGAGTAGACTACATGTTTGCACTGTGAACTAGCTTAAAAGTGTTGCAAGCTCTATTTATTTTATTTTATTCACCAGGCTTACATATCATATGTAGAAATATTAGGATTGAAAGAATATGAAAGAAATGAGTATCAGTTTTCTCTTCATTTGCTTTGCTAATTTAGCTGCACTCTGAAACGTATATATTTAAAAAGATAAAGTAACACTTTGAGGAAGGTAACACTGAAAGCCAGCCGAGAAAGAGAGAGAGAGAGAGAGAGAGAGAGAGAGAGAAATATAAAGAAAAAGAAAATTGTAAACTCTCCAACACAAAGCTGCGAGATCTAAGATGTAGTTCTTGAACTCCAAGTGTACCCCTGATTAAGTGCATAATAACAAGTGAGTCCTATTGAGTTCAATGGGACATGCTTTCAAGTAACTGTGCACCAAATTGCAGACATAGCTTCTTATTCAGTCTGACAAACTATCAGACTATAGTCCATTAATAGTAATAAGAAAGTTCTGTTTTCTTTCTACAGTCATATGTATATTACAATAAACAATTCTTACCTTATAAGGCCAGGAGCTGAAAACATAAGATAAGTAAATCTTCAGAAGTAAATACTGACTGGCAAACTCAGCTTCTTATATTTCTGATCACATGGGTGTTGCTAATAGAATTTGAGGCAAGGAAATAGATATATCCTCATTAGTCCTTTTTTTTCCCTGCTGGCTTTCAGAAGGCATTTTGGTAATTGTTTTTGCTTCTCTCCACCCCCGCCCTTCTCCCAGGATAGCAGCAAAATTCCTTCGTACCTTCCTAGGTAGGCTGACCCTATGAAAAGGAGGACAGGGCTCAAGTAACTTTAACAGTTGTAGAGAAAAGGGAATTTCAGCCAGTGTCATTGGTATGCAATTAGTTCCTGGTGAAATTCCTTCTTCATCACAACAGTTAAAGTTGCAGGGGCCCTGCCTTCTTTTGTATATGGTCACTCTAGTATAGTGCCTGCAACTTTAACTGTTGTGATGAAGAGGGAATTTCACCAGGGACTAATTGCATACAAATGACACTGGCTGAAATCCCCTTTTCTCTACTACTGTTAAAGTTACATGAGCCCTGTCCTCCTTTTCATAGGGTCAGCCTATTCCTAGGTTATCTTCCTATTAAGGCTTTATCTTCCAATTAGAAGATATTTTACAGCAGTGATTGTTCAAATTATCTTCAAGAATCTCTTTCCCCATCAATAAAGAAAAGCCTAGGAGTACAGAAGAATTTCAGCATACTTGGATTGCAGGTCCAGAAATGCTGACAGCGTTTGGGCGACATATTAGGCCATGGAGGAGGGAAGAGGCAACTGACCATTGGTTATTTGTCGGGTGCTCCCCACATGACATGTTGCCCCTCCCCCTGTCACGCGACTGAAACTCCTGGAGGCCTTCTGGGCTGCTGGTGCTCCTCCCTCCCGCCTCCCTCAGTCCTCCCAGGCCTATCCCATCATGCATTGGAAGTTCTGCCAGCTATATAGGAGTGGCCAAGGTGCTTTTGGCTGCTCCTGCCAGAGAACTCTATGACCTACATGAATAGTGCACTCAGCAGGGGAGATTACACAATGGAGCCTGTTACACAACATTTTAATCAACGGGTCTCAAGATAAGCAATGGAGCAGCCTGTTGTTTAAATTGGCAAAATAACATACTGTGAGTTGTGTCCCCCCCCCCCCATGACATGATGATCAACACAATGGATGGTTGATTCCCCCCCCCCCCCCGTTGATTATCGTGTTGCCTGAACTTTGTCCAAGAGAAAAATGCCCTTAAACCATGAATAGAGAAATGGTACAGAGAAAAATGTAGTATGACAAATTAGGATTTGTGAAATGTGGGCCCTACTAGGCTACTACCCTATTTAGTTAAAAAAAAGAATAATTTTAACTGTTGTGATGAAGAGGGAATTTCACCAGGAACTAATTGCATACCAATGACACTGGCTGAAATTCCCTTTTCTCTACAACTGTTAAAGATACATAAGCCCTGTCCTCCTTTTCATATGGTCAACCTATGTTTTCACCCCTTTGCCTCTGGCTTTTTGGCTTCCCTCACACAAGCTATTCTGGAGAGCTTTAATCTGTCCAGCATTTAGATTCTGAAAATAAGAAGGTAACATTCCTACAATCTTAATTTAGTTCTGTACCAAAAATGTACTTTTAAAAGAGAGCCTATCAAAATATTATTCATATTTGAAGTATTTATATTAGCATGAGAAATGTTGGCCCTTCAACAAGGGCAGCAGCTCAGAATCTTAAATTACATGCAAGAATGACTTTATTGGCTAAAACACTGTTTTTGGCCAATACATAGGACTGGAAAGATCCAAGTTCAATAACTTGGGAGTGGGACATGCCTGATGAAAAATAAGTGTACCACTCATCTGGTTTATCTAATAAATATCAGATCTAATAGTTTAAGTAGCATATTAATTCATTTGCTGGGGGCAGGAACAGGATTCCTGAGGCCTTTTCCATGCATCAAACCACTCTTTCAGCAAATCCAATGCAACACTACCAATGTCATCCTCTTACTTTGTGGTTAGCTCTCTATATTAATTTCTGGAACTATCTGTTCTTTGGGAATCGTTTTTGCCTCTTCCTGTTTGTTATAGGGTACATATAGGAATACAAGAAGAGTCATGCTGGATCAGACCAAAGGCCTATAGTCCCGGACTAGGCTGACCCTATGAAAAGGAGGACAGGGCTCATGTAACTTTAACAGTTGTAGAGAAAAGGGGATTTCAGCCAGTGTCATTTGTATGTAATTAGTTCCTGGTGAAATTCCCTCTTCATCACAACAGTTATTTATTTATTGCATTTTTATGCCGCCCCATAGCCGAAGCTCTCTTAAAGTTGCAGGGGCCCTGCCTTCTTTTGTATATGGTCACTCTAGTATAGTGCCTGCAACTTTAACTGTTGTGATGAAGAGGGAATATCACCAGGAACTAATTGCATACAAATGACACTGGCTGAAATTCCCTTTTCTCTAAAACTGTTAAAGTTACATGAGCCCTGACCTGGATTTTATCTGGTCAGCCTATTAGTAATCATATATTGCAGGAGGTTTGTGGTCTTAAAACATGACAGATGGTTGTACAGCTGCATCTTGAATGCCTCTCGTGTGGGAGAGCCCACAACCTCCCTAGGTAATTGGTTCCATTGTCGTATTGCTCTAACAGTCAGGAAGTTCCTGTAACTTGAGCCCATTATTCCGTGTCCTGCACTCTGGGATGATCCAGAAGAGATCCTGGCCCTCCTCTGTGTGACAACTTTTCAAGCATTTGAAGAGTGTGATCATGTCTCCCCTCAAATCTTCTCTTCTCCAGGATAAACATGCCCAGTTCTTCAAGTCTCTCCTCATAGGGCTTTGTTTCCAGACCCCTGATCATCCTCGTTGCCCTCCTCTGAACACGTTCCAGCTTGTCTGCATCCTGCTTGAAGTGTGGTGCCCAGAACTGGATGCAATACTCAAGATGAGGCCTAACCAGTGCTGAATAGAAGGGAACCAGTATGTCACGCGATTTGGAAGCTATATTTCTATTAATGCATCTCAAAATAGCATTTGCTTTTTTTGCAGCCACATCACACTGCTGGCTCATATTCAGCTTGTGACCTATAACAATTCCAAGATCTTTCTCGTTTGTAGTATTGCTTAGCCAAGAATCCCCCATCTTGTAACTGTAATATGCATTTACAAATTGCCTTGCTTTTAAAAAAAAAAATTGAGAAGTAGCTATTATTTTATTTAAAGTAGAGAAGCAGTCCTATAAAAGATGTAATTTTACCAAGTTATGTCTCTTTAAAATTGTGACTTATTTTAATGGGAATGCAATTCCAAGATCCTTCTCACTTGTAGTATGGCTGAGCCAAGCATTTGGTTTCTTTTTCCTAGGTGTAGAACTTGGCATTTATCCCTATTAAATTTCCCAGAAATGGATGACATTCTGACTGGTCTATAGTTCCCAGGTTCCTCCTTTTTGAAGATAGGGACAACATTAGCACTCCTCCAGTCATCTGGAATTTCACTCGTCTTCCATGATCTCGTTAAGATAATAGACAGTGGTTCTGAACGTTCTTCTGTCAGTGCCTTTATTACTCTAGGATGCAGTTCATCGGGCCCTGGAAATTTGAACTCATTCAAAGAAATTAGTTGTTCCTTAAATATTTATTAATCAATTTCAAGCTGCAATCCTGCCCTCAGCTTGTACTTCACTTTTGCCAGGGGGGTCATAGACCTGCTTTTGGGAGAAGACAGACTCAGACCCCCTCTAGATGGATTCCGTTTGACGCCTGTTCCTCCGATTATGCGAATCTTCTCGGAAGCGCTTTATCGTAAATGCTTGTATGCAGGAGGTAATTGAGCACTCAACAGGTGACCTTACCAGTTGTTTCAAATGCGCTTTACAAGTAGTTAATACGGAGAATCGCTTGTTCACATATTCAAAATGCGCTTTAACGGCCGGAGCAAAATAAAACTTGCTATTTAACGCGCATTTGATAATGTGCATAATCGGAGAGAAAACGCGCCTCTACGCCCGATTTGCGCTCCGTTCTTGTAGAAGTAATTTTTTTAATGCGCCTTGAAAGAGCTTTAAATGCCTCTTGTAGAGGCAGCCAAAGTAGGAATTGAGCACTTCGGCCTTTTCTTTGTCCTCTGTTATCAATTTGCCATCCTCATTAAGCATGTGAATCGCCATTTTTTTCCTCTGTCTTTTACTATTCACGTATCTGAAGAAAGCCTTTGTATTGCTTTTAGCATCCCTCGCTAGTCTCAGCTCATTCTCAGCCTTCCATTTCAGCACTTCTGTGCTACCTGTCTGTACTTTTCTTTTGTTGCCTGGCCTTCCTTCTTCCTATATGTATCCTTTTTTGTTTTCATGTCATCTCTAAGCTTCTGGTGGAGCCACATTGGTTTCTTTTGTTGTCTTCTATCTTTTTTCCTTGTTGGAATTGTTTGTAATTGTGCCTTTAAAATTTCCTTTGTAAAAAAACTCCCACCTTTCTTGGACTCCTTTTCACATTAGGGTCACTTGCCATGGGACCTTACTTATCATAGTTCTGAGTTTATTAAAATCGGCTTTCCTGAAATCCAGAGTATGTGTATGGCTACACTCAGCTTTTACTTCCTGTAAAATCAAGAACTCAAGTATGACGTGGTCGCTTTCCCCCAGAGTTCCTGTGACTGCCACTTTATCCATTAAGTCAGTATCAAGTCAAGGATAGCCTATCCTCTAGTTCCTTCCTCTACATTCTGTAGGAGAAAGATATCAGCCACACATGGCAGGAATTTCCTGGAGGGGCCACTTTTGGCGGAATTTGTCTCCCAACAGATATTGGGGTAATTGAAGTCCCCCATTACTACTACATTGGATTTCCTTGAAACACTGGCAATTTGCTTTTCAAAAGTTTCATCCTCATCTTCTGCTTGATTGAGTGGTCAGTAGTAGACTCCAACTATCATGTTCCTTTTATTCCTTGACCCATTTATTTTAATCCAGATGCTCTTGATGGAGCTCCCAGGCTCATCCTCCTGTATTTCTGTGCAAGGATAAATATTTTTAACATATGGTGCAACTCTTCTCTTTCTATTTCTTCTGTTCCTTCAAACCTTCTTCATATCACTTTGTCCTTCTCTGAATTTGTTATAATATATCTGAATCCTTCTTAATGTATAGTGTCCAGAACTGGACAAGTATTTGAGACGAGGTCTGACCTACACAGGGTACAGTTGAACTATTCCCTTGCTTTTTAAACTATACTTCTATTGATGCAACCTAAAATTGCATTTGCCTTTTTTGTAGCCATATCACACTGCTGACTCTTACTCAGTTTATGATGGACTACAAATCCAAGATCCTTTTTACACATACTATTGCTAAGCCAGATATCCCCCATCTTATACCAGTGCATTTTATTTCATTTTCCTAAGTTAAAAACTTTGCACTTGTTACTCTAATTGTTATTTTCTGCCCAGTCTTCTAATCTATCAAGGTCAGTTTGCATTTTGTTTCTGTTTTCTAAGAGATTAGCTATCCCACTCAATTTTGTGTCATCTTCAGATTTGATATCTTGAAACTCTCTTCTTGTTGGGGTTTCCTGCCATGGGATCCTACCTATCAGTGCTCTGAGTTTATTAAAATCAGCTTTCCTGAAGTCCAAGGGAGTTTATGAAGATGTTTTGCTGGTGCTTCATTGTGAGCAGATTCACATGCTTCCTTGGTCGCTTCAAAAGTGTTGTTGAAAATTGGGAAAATTGGAAAAAATGAAGAAAAAACTGATTATGGAATGTTTTATTTTAGCATGATGCATAAAATGTTTAAAACAAGGTGTTTATATATTTACTTCTACAAATGATTTCTAAAAACTATGTACAGTATCATATTATTACAATTTCTGTGTACCGAGGACGAGCAAGTCCTAGGATGCAAACTGAGACTACAACTCTCAAATACAAGAGCAAGATGCATTTCTGCATCTAGAGGGCACTGCCTTTGAAGCAGAGACTGAAACTGATAGTGATAGCTATAGCTCAGATAATGAGGCTGATTAAATTCCATGCATATTCCTTGAATCTTGGTCCCCCTTTTTTCTCAGTTCTTTTAATGGGAATGGGTGCTTTATGTCTGCTTGACACTGTGGAGGACTAGCGGAGACATAAATATTTTCCTTGTTACTAATGTTAATGGTTTCTTCTGTTTTGTTGTTGTTGTTGTTGTTGTTGTTTGCTTGCTCCTCATAAACTGGCAAAACCAAAGCAGTTCTTTACAGTTCAGGTGTTTCTTACAGTTTTGGAGCTTGTAGCTCCATTTGTTTTTTTTTTAAAAAAGGTACAATTTTTAAAAAAGTAAATTCAATTTGTAATAATTGCTTGAATGCACTATACTTTTAATATACCAAATGTGATAATTTTATGCCAAACGTCCTCCCTCCCGGTAATGAAGCTTTTAAAAAGAAAATAACCCATCTTCAAAAAGGCCAAACTGTAAGTGAAAAGTTGTTTTTGTTATCTAAACATTCAAAGCACAAGTCAGAGGAATTTACAGAGTTAAAGATACCAGCAGTGACTTGTAATCGGCTAATAAGCCTGGGAGGGTTGCCAAGCTTTGACTGAGCGGAAAGAGTTGCTAAAAGCAGAGCTATCTTTGTTGATTACAACTTTAAACAAAAGCAAAGAGTAAATGGACATCTTTGAGAATATTACGCATTGTTACCTAAAAAGCAAGGATCTAAGCAGTGGTAGAAAGTCCAAACTCCGTTTGTGCTGGCTGGATGCCAGATGAGTAGAGAAAGATACAGGAGCAAGAAAAGTTCATCACCGAAGTGGACAAGATCCAAAGTTCATCCTTCTGATAAGAGTTGGTCCCGTTTGGCGAGAAAGGATTTAGAAAAAATAACAATGACGAATGGGAAAGCGGAAGTGGAAAGCACAAAGATGGAGCTAAGCCAGGAGCGGTAGCCAAAACAGTGAAGTCACAAGCAGAGCAGACGCCTGCTACAGACTTACTGGCTAGCATCTAAAACATGTTGGATAAGCAGAAAACTGAGATTATGCAGGAGGTGAAGCAGGAGCTCCAGAAATCTCAACAGGAGCTACAAAACGGTCTTCAAATGATTAATGACAAACTTGGATCCATGGAGCAGCAGATAGATCAGAATAAAGATAACATAAAAAAGCAAGATATAATCTTACAGGATATGGACTTACGCCTAATTTCTATGGAAGATTGAGACAGAAGAATGAATATCCGCATCAGATCGTTCCAGGAACAGCAGGGGGGAAATCCAAAGATCTTGAAAATCAAGTTAATGGAATGGATTAAAGAGATGGACCCTCAAATGGCATGGGATGATGCAGATATTGAAAGGATCCACAGAGTGGGTCCTAAAAGGAGTGGAATGTTCCCAAGGGACATAATAGTAAGATTTGCCAGCTTTTATAAAAAAGAAAAACTGATGCAAGCCATTCGACGTGCCGGGCAATTGATGTTCCAGTCTTCGCAGATACAGGTCTACAATGATCTATGCAATCAAACTATCCAATGGAGAAAAAGTGTAAAGCTGTGTACAACTACCCTGCAGAAGAATTCAATTGTTTATAGCTGGGGATACCCAGTATTCTTGAGATTTACATATCAGGGGAAACAACACAGAATAGCATAGTGCGAGCAAGGAATGGATCTTCTGCAGAACCTGGGCCTGCTGGAGAAAGATACCAAACAGGAGGCAGGAACAAGAAAAAGAAGAAGAAGGGGCAGTAGGAGGAAGCAGTTTGTGACTGAAATATAGTTTAAAGGGGAAAGTGAGAAGAGCTAAGGGAGGGGGGTCCTGTGTTGGTTCCATGCTGGATGTTCACTGCCCCCCCGAAGGTTCCTAAGAAGAGGAAGAGAGGAGCCGTCGCCCGGGGGAATCTGGGGATAAGGGGGAGAAAATGGGGGTTGTATGTGGGGGGAGGGGAGAGGGAGGGAAGGGGTATTTGTGTCACGTTAGGAGACCTACAAAGAAAACTAAGATTGGAGATATGGAAAATAAATTGAGATTGATTACGTTAAATGTCAACGGGCTGGGTAGTGTTGTTAAAAGGAAGAGGATTGACGGGTTGTTGAACAAAAAGCTGATGCAATATTTTTACAAGAAACACATCAAAAGAAGATGGTATAAATGAGCTTAAAATGAGGAATGTGGGAGTATATGAGAAAGCATATGGAACTTCTAAAGCAAGAGGAGTTGCGATAATAATTTCTAAAAAATGTGCAATTAAAGTGGTTAAAGTGGAAAGGGATGTTTTGGGAAGATTTATTATTTTACACTGTTTCATGGGGGGTGAAAAATATGTATTGGTTAATGTTTATGCTCCAAATGAAAAGCAAATAGAATTTTATGATAAAGTGTTTGGAAAACTGGGGAATGTAGAGAAAGCAAATATTGTAATGGCCAGAGACTTTAATATGGTGATGGATAAAATGAAAGATAAAGATAATATAAAAGGTAGTGGGAAAACAGGTTTATCTAAGGTAATGGAAGAAAAGGAATTGAAGGATGTATGGAGAATAGTGAAAGGGGAGGAAAAGAAATATACCCTTTATTCGCCAAAATACAAGAGTTTTTCCAGGATTGATTATATATTTGTTTCAAAGAACATGATTTCTAGGATTATGGACTGTGAAATAGGAGTAATTAGGGTCTCAGACCATGCATTAATAAGCATGGATATTAAAATAAAGAAAGATTATAGGGATGCAAAAAGGTGGAGATTAGATACTAAAATTTTAAATTATAAAAATATTGTGGAAAAAATGAAAAGGGAAATACAGACTATATGGGAAATAAATGAAATGGGTAAATTCGCAGGGGATAGTTTGGGACACGATGAAAGCAGTGGTAAGAGGGATATGTATTAGAGAATCGTGTAAATTAAAAAGACAACAAGAAGCACATAGTAAAAAGATTGAAGAGGAGATTAAGGAATTAGAGGAACAATTTAGAATAAATAAAGATAAGCATATATATGACCAACTTCAGGAAAAAAAGAAAGAACTTGAGGAAAAGGATATAGAAAGAGTCCAAAAAGAATTAATGTACCTGAAAAGAAATTTTTTCGAATATAGTAATAAAAATTCTAAAATGCTGGCAAGGTCCACGCAATCAAAGAAGGAAAAAAATATAATAGGGATAATCAAAGATAAAACTGGGAAAAGTTGCAATTTAATGAAAGAAAAATTAAAAAATTTTGAAGATTTTTATCAGAAATTGTATACATCAAAAGCGGGCCCACAGACAAGGATACTGGAATATGTAGAAAAGAATTGGAAGATAAGATTACAAGAGAAGGATAGGGATTATATGGAAGCATTAGTGACTGAAAAAGAAATAGAAGGAATTATTTATAAATTGAAAGGAGGGAAATCTCCAGGAGTAGATGGGTTGGGGCCAGAATATTATAAGATATTTAAAGAGCTTTCAATACCGAAAATGAAAAAAATGTATAATACTATAATAAATGAAGAGAAGACCCCGCCATCGTGGGAACATTCGCTGATAATATTAATCCCGAAACTAGATAAGGATTTAATGGACCCAGCATCATATAGACCTATTTCTTTAATTAATTAAGATTCTAAAATATTTACAGCAATTATGGCAACGAGATTGAATACCTTTATAAATAAGTATATAAAAAAGGATCAATGTGGTTTTATTCCTGGGAGGCAAATGCCTAACTTAATAGGGAGAGTATTGAACATAATAAATGTTATTAAAAGAAGGAACTTAAAAGCAGGGTTGATAGCTTTAGATATTTTCAAAGCCTTTGATTGCATGGAATGGCCAGCGTTAAAAATTATTGTAAAGAGATTTGGTTTTGGAGAAAGGTTTATAGGAGTGATTAATCAGCTTTATGCAAACAATAAGGCGGAGGTTCTGGTAAATGATGGAATAACACAACAAATTACCTTAGCCTGGGGAACAAGACAAGGGTGTCCTCTCTCCCCAATACTATTTGCAATAGTCATAGAAATATTGGCAAACGTTATTAGGGATGATGAGAGACTGAAGGGGATAGGAGGGGAAGATAAAATAAAAATTAATATGTTTGTGGATGACACGTTATTGACATTAGAAAACCTGAGGGATAGCATAGAAGAAATAAAGCAACATTTGAGAGAACTTGGAGAGAATACAGGACTACAGGTAAATTGGGGGAAATCAGAAATGATGTTATTTAACTATGATAAAGAAGAAAGAGAGGAATGCAGTTTAAAACTAGATCTTAAGATTAAAAACATAGTGCGGTATTTAGGAGTTCAAATTACGAAAGACTTAGAAAAGCTAGAGGAAATGAATTTTAGTAGTTTGAAAAAACAGATAATGAAGAAGTTAGAAGCTTATAGGAAATTAAAGCATTCATGGTTTGGTAGAATAGCGGTTATTAAAATGAAAATATTACCAAAGATTATTTTTTTGTTTAGAATGTTACCTATTAAAATAACAGAAGTAGAAATAAGAAGTTGGCAAAGCATGATAAATAACTACTGTAATGGAGATAGAAAAGCAAGAATTAATAAAACAAAATGGTATAAGATTCAAAGGGAAAGAGGGTTGGGACTCCCGAATATAAAGATGTATTATATAGCTAATCAATTGAGATATGTTATAAATAGTATAGTAGGGAAAGAGGATTTGGAATGGTTAGAGATGCAGACAGGAGAAATAGAGTTAAGCTTACAAAATATATTTTTTAGCAAAATACAAAAGAATCAATTGGAAGATAAGGAAAATCCCATCTTAAAAAATATTATAGATATTTGGGGAAAGCATAAAAAGAAATTAATGCCAGGAATTTCTCCTCTAGCCCCAGTTGTTTTGTTGGAGAACTTCCCAGGTAATTTAAGAAGAGAATTGGAAGGGTTATTGAGGGGGGAAAATAATTAAAGTGAAAGATTGGATGAAGGGAATGGTTAGTAAAAAGCAAATAGAAGAAGTTTTAAGAGGACAAACAAATTTATGGTTTAAGTGTATACAATTGGAACAATGGACACAGAAATGGAAAAAGAAAAATAAGGAATGCAGAAAGGAAACAAGATTTGAAAAGTTAATTGAGTTAAGAGAGAAGGAGGGGGTAAATAAAAGTAAAAAAAGCATAATAAGTGAAATATATAATATACTGTTAGAGGAGGGGGAGCAACAAGAAATTTTGAAAACAGTCTGGGAAGAAGATTTAGCAAGACAAATAACTGAGGATAACTGAAGGAAAATATGGGAATTAAGAACTTTAAAGTTACTATCAATAAGGATAAAAGAAAATCATTATAAAATAATTTGGAGATGGTATCTCACTCCAGTAAGATTACATCAGATAGATAAGAAAAATTCAATGCTATGCTGGAGGGGTTGTCAGGAAGTGGGGACATATTTCCATATGTGGTAGACATGTGAGTATGTACAAAAATTTTGGAAAAGAGTTTTTAAAGAAATAAGTGAAATATTGGCTAATCAAGTGGAAGCAAGTCCAAATGTAGCCTTACTATTGATGTTTGATAAAGAATATGGGAATAAATGTACAAGAGAATTGATAAACAATCTCCTGACACTGGCTAGATTAATGATAGCGAAGAATTGGAAAATGCAAAGGAATTATAGTAGAGAAGAATGGTATAAAGGGGTGTGGGATAATGCAATTAATGACAGACTAACATGTAAAATGAAAGTTAGGATGGGAGTATCCAAAAAGAATGATTTTGATAGTATTTGGGGACCATTTATAGATTACGTTTTATTAAAGGGGAGAGGTTGTACACCTTCAAAAGAATCCTTGCAATTTTGGAAAAATGTATAATGTACTAGAGCAATATAGGTCTCAAGGGTAGGGGAGCACGGGGGAGGGGGGAATGTTAGGTTTTGTTTATGTTTATTTTATGTTGTTAAATGTTGAAATAATAAATAATTTTTTAAAAAAAAAGAACTATATTTTATGTTCCTAAAGTAACAAAGTGAATTTCAATCCATGAAAAGTGCTACTATTGCATTTTTTAAAAAAAAATCCAAAAAAAAAAAAATCATTTTTCCCCGACCCCCTTCCTCCCCCCCCCCCCAGAAAAAAAATGATTATTTTTCCATGGCTTCAAAATTTCCAGAAATTTTCCATCTCTAGCCTTAACGAGCCTTCATCTTTTGGAGTCTTTGTGGGTTTACAATGGGCACAATACACACTTTCCTGTCCCCTTGTTTTTTTCCTGGTTTCTTTGCAGATTTGTTCCATATGTTTCATTTATACAGCCAGTAGATGGTGCAACAGGTTTTCTAAAATGTTGCACAATTCTTGAATTACACCACATCTTTGATTGCAGTTTTTGGTGGTTTTTAATTGCTACTATATTTTTACAATTTTTAAGATGGCGGAATAAACCTAAAAAATTATGAGAGAGGCACTGGAAGTGGACGACATCATGAAAAGGATCCGCGGACAATACATGACTCATATAAAAACACCCAGTAAGTTTAAATGCTGCCTCGATGTTCCAGGTTAAAGATATCCCAGTACTTTTAGCATTTCAGTAAGAAAGGGATAAAAATGAGTACTGTTCTGATTGACCAATCCAATAGCTTCAGTTTTTTAGGAGACAAAATTTTTCACAAAGAGAAGATCCCCTGATTAATCTGAGTGTGGAAACTATGAATTCTTCACCTGAATGCCAAACCATAACTGAATTGACGTTAGTCCATTGTTGAACCCACAGATGTTTGAAAGAACTTCCTTTATAAATCTCAGTAAAACTCCCCCAATGTAGGGGGAGACTCCCCCCCCAGAACTACAGGCCCGTTTTCATGCTCAACTGGAAGCGTTGGTTTTGATTTTTAAAGCTCTTAACATCTTGGGAACTTGGGATCTGAAGGATTGCCTCTTTCCATATGTATCAACCTGAACCTTGAGATAATCAACTGAGGTCCTTCTTCAAGTACCTCTGCCAACTAAGACATGTGACAAAGGGGCTTTTCAACAGTGGCTCCTGAGTTGTAGAATGCCCTCCCTAGTACCTGGTACCCGGCAAATATCTTTTTATTTTCGCTTTAAAAAATTTAAAGGTTGTCAAAGGCCTTCTCCGCATCTAAAAAAATCAAGGCCGCTTGTTTTTCTGGATGTTTGTCCAAACATTCTACAATGTTCAATACTACTCTCATGTTGTCCTTTATCTGTCTTTTAGGCAAAAATCCACATTGATCTTCATGAATAAATTCCCTCAACACAAACTTCAACCTTTCCGCCATTATCGATGTGAACAGCTTGTAATCGTTGTTCAACAATGAGATTGGCCTATAATTTTTAGTCAGTGTTAGATCCTGATCTTCTTTAGGTATCAACGTTACATATGCTGCTTTCCACATCTCTGGTATCTTCCCCTCTTTCAAAATAGCATTCATCATACTTTGCAATGGTAATAATAATTCCTCTTCAAAATTTTTATAATATAAACCTGAAAGACCACCTGGTCCCGGTGCTTTCCCCACTTTTGTTCTTTTTATAGCTGCATCCACTTCTTCCATCGTAATCTCTCCATTTATCGTCTGTTTCTGATCCAAAGATATCTTAGGCAGATTTTGTTTTTGTAAATATATATCTATTTTTTCCATTGGCATCTCATGCTTCTTATATAAATTCGAATAATACTGCCAAAATTTTCTCTGAATCTTCTCATCATCCATTATTTCTTTTTCCCCATCTTGAATTTTTACTATTGTCTTTTTTCCTTTTCTTTCCTTTTCTTGTTTAAAATATTGGAAGTAATGGATTTTGGGACTAATTTCACAACTTGGGTGAAGTCAATTTATACTGAACAGAACGCACAGATCATCATTAATGGAGATTTGACGAAACCATGTAAGATTGCAAGAGGGACTAGGCAGGGTTGTCCAGTGTCGCCTTTGTTATTCATCTTGGTGTTGGAAGTATTGAATAGAGCAGTAAGACAAGAGGAAAAAATTGGAGGAATAAAAATTAGAAAAGAATCTTATAAATGGAGAGCTTTTGCACATGACTTGGTGTTTATATTAGAGGATCCATTGAATGGAATTGAAATTTTAATGAATAAGTTGAATGAATTTGGCATATTAGCATGTTTTAAGGTAAATAAACAAAAGACTAAGATACTTACAAAAAATATGAATAAACAAGATAAAATAAATATGGAAGAAAAAGCTCGTTTCAAAGTGGAAAAGATGAAATATTTGGGTATAAATTTGACAAATATGAATTGTATGTTGTTTCATAATAATTATATTAAGGTTTGGAATGAAATCAAACAGGATTTGATAAGGTGGGATAAACTTCAAATGTCATTGATGGGGAAGATTGTAATAATCAAGATGAACGTTTTACCAAGAATGTTGTATTTATTTCAGACAATCCCTACTGTAACATCAGAGTTACCATTCCAGCAGTGGCAGAGAGAGATTTCTAAGTTTATATGGCAATCCAAAAAAACAAGGGTGAAATTTAAAATATTACAAGATTCTAAAGAGAGAGGAGGTTTGGGATTGCCAGGTTTGAGGATTTATTTCTCTGCTTGCTGCTTGATGTGGATGAAGGAGTGGATTTTGATGAAGAATAACAGACTATTGGAATTAGAGGGACACGATTTAAGATTTGGTTGGCATGGGTATCTGTGGTATGATAAAGCTAAAGTGAATGCAGAATTTAATGATCATTATGTGAGATGAGCAATTTTGAGAACATGGATTAAATATAAACCAAGATTGTGTCAAAGGACGCCTCTTTGGGTTTCCTCACAGGAGGCTTTTTATAAGAGAGAATTGGCAACTACGAAAAAATGGTTGATGTATGGTGAAATGTTACAAATGAAAGATGGAGAGGTTAAAATGAAATCAAGAGAGGAGCTACGGAATGAAGGAATTGTTTGTCAGTGGTTCACATATGCACAAATGATGGAAAAATTTAAGATAGATAAAAAAACTGGGATTTTGAATGTACAAAATCTGAATTTGAGAAAGCTTTGTGTATAAATGATAATCATGTTATTTCAAAGATATATAAACTTTTGTTAAAATATGAGACTGAAGATGAACAAGTAAAAGAATGTATGATAAAGTGGGCCCAGAATATTGGGCATAATATTACTATGGATCAGTGGGAGAATATGTGGTTGAGAGGTTTGAAGTTTACACTATGTGTCAGATTGAAATAATTTTTTTATAAAATGATGTATAGATAGTACATATCTCCATCAAAATTGGCAAAAATGTATAAGGGGACATCGGGAAAGTGTTGGAAATGTAAAGAGCTGGAAGGCACATTTTATCATGTATGGTGGACATGTAAAAAAGCAAGATCTTTTTGGACACAAATGCATAGAGTGATACAAGATGTATTGAAGATAAAAATACAAATGTGTCCAGAATATTTTCTGTTGGGGATTATAGATGAACAATTATTACAAGGTTATGGAACTTTATTTTTATATATGATAACGGCAGCAAGATTACTTTATGCACAGAATTGGAAGACTGAGACAATACCAACAGAGGAGGATTGGCTGTTGAAAATTACAGAACTGGCGGAGATTGCAAAACTTACTGCAATAATAAAAGATAAAACAACAACTGGGTTCATTGAGGAATGGAAACCTCTGGTGGATTATCTGAAAGAGAGGGAAGGGAAGGACATTTTTGCAAGTGGATTCAGCGACTAAACTGGAAGAAAAACATCTGTTAAAGAAATACAGGAGGGGAAACTTCACTCACTATTTTGGCTTATTTTGGCTTATTGTGACAAATTATCAAGAAAAGAGGAAATTCGGAAGTCCGTTTTAATGTTGTTTGTTGTATGTAATTTTTGTTGTTTGTGGGTGTAGGTAAGGTGTATGTGTTAAATGTTTTTTATGTTTGGAAAAATAAAAAAATTAAATGTAAAAAAAAATTAAAGGGTATGTTTATTGTGCTGTGGTTTTAGTATGATGGTTGAGCCCTGTGAATTCATTTTTTCTACTGTCTATTCTAAGTGCTCATTGCTGCAATGTTTTATTCTCTTGGTCTCTGTTTTAAAGTGATTTGTTTTGATTACAGAGTTGCCGTGTTTGTTGCTTCTTAATTTGTCTTATTGTCTTATTGTATTAAAGAATTTTAATGTGTTTTTACTTGGGACAACACCGAGAGAACTCTTCCCACCCTCATATTTTGCATTAGACCACATGAAGTAGAGGAAGTAACTAATGTCCAAATTCACTCAGATGAAATTGATTAATAGGATAATGGATAATATAATTTGATTGTGTGGGCAGAGCTTAATTGGGTCCTTCTGGCGAAGGGATGAGAACAAATAGACACAGAGGCATAGCTGGAATAATAAATTGGCCACAACTTTTATTGACTCATTTGAATAGGCTTGGCGGCACATAGGGCGTGGATCCTGTAATCGACCAGTGCGTCTGCTGACTGATTCCTCTGGCCTGCATGCCAAGAATGCTGGTTGTGGTTGGAAGGGCCAGGGGTACACCACGGCGCAGACCACTGATGTGAACCCCTTGCTGCCGCCACGGACATGGCCAGCTCACAGCTTCCATGCTAGTCTAGTCTTGGCGCCACGTCCCAAGATCCCTTACGGAAATCCTCACCATGGGGGAGCAGGGAGCCCAATCCAGCCCAATGCCTATCACACCTACCTAAGTTGTGACAAATGTTATCAAATGAAGCATCTACAAAGAATTTTCTCATATAGATCAACTTATTTGCAATGGAATTAATTTTGCAATGGGGAGGGCAAAAAACAACAACCCTGCACTGTCTTTGACCCCCTCTACAAGAATTCGGTTTGACGCCTGGTTCTCCGATTATGCGCATCTTCTCGGAAGCGCTTTATGGCAAATGACTGTACGCGGGAGGTAATTGAGCGCACAACTGGTGGCCTTACCGGTTGTTTGAAATGCGCTTTAGAAGTAGTTAATGCAGAGAATCGCTTGTTTACATAGTCAAAATGCGCTTTAACGGTATTTAACGCGCATTCGATAATGTGCATAATTGAATAGATAACGTGCCTCAACTCCCGATTTGCGCTCCGCTCATGTAGAGGTAAAATTTTTAATGAGACTTGGAAGAGCTTTAAACCTCTCATGTAGAGGCAGCCTCTGCCAATTGGTGTGCAGGTAAAATTCCTTCCCAGCCCCATTACTTCTGCCACTGCAAGACATCTTACTACCAGGAGCAGGTGAGTGGGGAAGTCAGCAATTGCAATCCTGGAGGTGCATGGGAGGTCTGCCTTTGGGAGCCTCCAGTTGAACTAGAGGCAGAACAAAGGAGAGGTCTCACTCTGCTGGGTCCGCTTCTTTGGCCCCACCCCATCATCATGCTGATTGGCACAGGAGTCCCTTGCTGGGAAGGAGATGCTGGGACTGGGGCTGTGCTGCTGCAGTGGCTGTTCCACTGCTCTTTACCAGCCCTTCTCACTTCACTGCCGGCCTGCCCACCACCCCACCCCGCACAATTCATTGCTTCCTGTTAAGGGCAGGAACGTGGCTTTTTTCTTGTGTCCATCCCACTGGACCAAAGAGTAAAAAAGCTTCAATACACCCAAGAATTTGTTGCCTGGAGAAAAAAAGAGCTTTTCGTGTGTGTGTGTGCGAGAGAGAGAGAGAGCGAGAGAGCTGTTTGCATGTAACAAGAAGCCACAGTGGGTGAATTTCCTCATAGGGTTTCTCATTGTGGCAACATTTTGGACATTCAGGGTGTGGTGGGGGCAGGTGCAGTTTCTCATTACATCTGAACCTGGTGATTGTGGGTTGTTGGGGTGGTTGACAAGCCACCCAGAACCCATGGGCTGTTTTAAGGTTGTGTGTGGCTTGTCAACCATCCCGAAAAACCAAAAGGAGGAGAGCATCCACTCAGGGTAAAAAAGAGAAGAGAAGCAGGTTCTCAGAATGCTAAGATAGGCTGACCAGATAAAATCCAGGTCAGTGCTCATGTAACTTTAACAGCTGTAGAGAAAAGAGAATTTCAGCCAGAGTCATCTGTATGCAATTAGTTCCTGGTGAAATTCCCTCTTCATCACAACAGTTAAAGTTGCAGGGGCCCTGCCTTCTTTTGTATATGGTCACTCTAGTATAGTGCCTGCACCTTTAACGGTTGTGATGAAGAGGGAATATCACCAGGAACTAATTGCATACAAATGACACTGGCTGAAATTCCCTTTTCTCTACAACTGTTAAAGTTACATGAGCCCTGTCCTCCTTCAGTCTACAGGTTATGAAAAGGCCAGCGAAAGTGTGTATTCAGTACCTTCCTGAAGGCCTGCAAAGAAGAGGCCTGACAAATCCCTGATATAAGCTGATTCCAGAGGTATGGGGCCACCACTGAAAAGGCCCTTTCCCTTGGACTCACCAACCTACCTAACCAGCTTTGGCAGTAGGCAGGTGAGACGGGCCTCTCCAATGACCACAGACTGCAGGCAGGCTGGTACAGGAGGATATGGTCCTTCAGGTAAATTGGGCTCAAACCATTTAACACTTTAAAGGTTCAAACTAGCACTTTAAATTGGACTTGGAAATGCACTGGCAGCCAATGCACCTGACGCAGTATTTGTATCACATGAGCAGACCACCCAGTCCCCACCAATATCCAGGCAGATATTTTAATATATGTTTTCAGGAATATAAAATTCACAAGGAAAATAAACAGAATAACATCAAGAAATCATCTGTTCAAAGCAATTGCTTTTGTATTCTATGAAGAGTCAGACTGGCCCAGAAGTCTCAAAAAGCATCATTCTAAAACTTGAGTTGGGCGGTAGGTGGACGTAGGCATTAGGATGTCATGTTGGTATGGATAATAAAGGCATATCATGTACTCACTGTTGGAGTGGAGCAACAATGCTTATGATAAGTTATCTGAACCAGTGGGGGGCAATAGACAGAAAGGGAACCCATTAATTCCTCCACTAGTTTCTTCTTGTAACTCCTTGTTGATATAGATTGCAACTCTTAGGCTTCACTTCGTTCCTCCTTCTTCTCAGTTAGTTTGCTTCCTCCTTTGCCCCCTCCACAAGGATGCGCTTTTGCGCCCGGTTCCGCGATTATGCGCATTATCGCGGAGGCGCTTTTACTCCTAATCCCTCTGCACCGGAGGCGGCGAGAGGCGGCGAAGCGCATTAATTCATGTCCAAAAAGCGCTTTACAAGCAGTTAATGCGCGTAATCGCTTGTTCACACCACGAAAATGCGCTTTAACGGCCGGAGCAAAATAAAAGTCGCTATTTAACGCGCGTTCAAAAATGCGCATTATCGGGGAGATAACGCGCCTGTACGCCCGTTTTGCGCTCCGTGCTGTGGAGGTAAATTTTTTAATGAGCCTTCAAGGCTCATTAAACGTCTCGTGTGGAGGAGGCCTTTGTCTGTAGCATGCAACCATAATGGCTGCACTCAACTCTCTCTCTGAAACTACTTTTGTTTTCCCAGGAGCTATAGGCTCTTAACAATGCTATCTCTTAACTAAAAGTACCAGTGTGAGTGTGTTTCTTTCTATTAGAGCTGTGCAGCATTCTGTTTCAGAATCCCAAATCCAAAGTGAATTGGGATAATTCAGAAGACAGAGCAACAGATCAGAGGTGAGTAGGGGGAGGTCCGGATCGATCTGAAGTGAAGCAGATCGGTCCAAAGCGATTCGGATTGATTCTAATCTGTTTTTAAGTGCAGACAGCTTGTAACTGTCATTTTGGTGGGGGATGAGGGTTAGGGAGAAGGAGTTTGCAGGGTGGAATGGGCTGTTAATTGACAGCTTCATCCCCCAATCTTCCTGAAGGCTCCACCAGCAGCCTCCAGTCACAATGGTGGAGGAGGACTAAGGAGAATCAGGAGATCGAGCTGCCTTCCTCCTTGCTCATTGTGGGTAGAGACTTGGTAGGAGTAAGATAGGCTCGTAATTGCTGATTTGGACTGGAGGACTGGGTGGTTGGAGAGTGTGTTTGTTTGGGTTTTGTGTTAGGCTTTCTTCATCTCCCCCCCCCCCTTATCTCTTGCCTTTCTTCTTTCTTGAAAAACAAAAAACTCAAAAAAGAAATTTTCAAGAAGAAATCTCTAAAGTGTGTTTGTTGTTTCATTCCCATCTCCTCTCCCCCCCGATTTCTTCCCATTACTTATTGGCTGCTTCGTTTGTGTGTGTTCAGGTCCCCCCCCCCCCGCATCTCTCTCTCATCTCTGTTGTGTTTTTCCCCTCTGATTTTAAGATATTGTAGCTGTCTGTAGGAGTGATCTTTGGGGTGGGTAGTTTGTTTGGAGAGACTTTTATTTTTTATTTGGGGTGGAACTTGGGCTTTCTCTATCTCCCCTCCCCCTTATCTCACTGTTATCCCTTGCCTCATTCCTCTGCCATAAAAATATTTTTAAAAATCTCTAAAGTGTGTTTGTTGTTCCATTCCCATCTCCCCCTTCCCATTCTTCCCATTACTTACTGGATGCTTTGTGCATGTGTTAAGTGTTCCCCCCATCTGTGTGTGTGTGTGTGTGTGTGTGTGTGTGCCTGGCTGTTTGTGGGCTGTAGCCTGGCTGTTACACTGTGTTTGGGCAAAGCAGCACACACACAGTACACACACATTGTAAGCAGCAAATCATCATCATCATCATCATCATCATCATCAGAAGAAGAAACAAAGTGGCACAACCTCTGAGCTTGGGCTAAACAGAGGAGTCAGAGGTGGGCATGGGTGAGGTGCTGGTGGGACCAGTAGGCAGGCTGTCTCACCCGCGGTTAAACTTAGGAGCCCTTCCTTGCTGGGGCAGCAGCAGCAGTATTCACAGTAGAGATGTGCACAGTCGCAAAAAATCAGATTGGGATCAGGACCGGCACTGTGGCATCGGATCAGATCGGAAGTCATCTGGAACAGATTGGATCCGATTCCGATCCGAAAATCAGACGTCCAATTTTCGGATCGGACACCATTTTAGGTGTTTTCGCCATAGGCTTACATTGGGGGAAAGAAAGCTTTCCCCTAAAGCAAGCCTATGGCGAAAATATGGGGGCGGGTGAGTAGGGACCTCCACCTCCCTCCCCCCTCATGATCTTTACCTGCTGGGGCCGCCCACTTCCTCCCGCTGCCGTCCACAGGTCTAATCAACTGAGAAACAGGCTTCGTGGCCTGCATCTGAGTAGAGCACCGGGTGAGAGGCAGGCCGCAAAGCCTGTTTCTCAGTAGATTCATCCAGCAGGCGGCAGCAGACGGAAGTGGGAGGCCCCGGCAGGTAAGTGGGGACCTCTCCCTCCCCCACTCACGCTCCTTACCTGCCAGGGCCGTCCACTTTCGTCTGCTGCTGCCAGCAGGTCCGATCCGTTGCACATCCCTAATTCACAGGTGCCTGAGGCTGAAAGTAGTCATGCAGTCACATCTCAGTCACATCAGCAGAAGCAGGAGTGAATTCCCTTCTGTGACTTCATCAAAACAAGCAGCAAGCCCATTCATTCAGCCATTATTATTATTATTATCATTACTATCACGATTTCTAAGTGCTTACCTCGGAGTAAGGACTGTGAAAATGGAAGCCTCTTCCTCCTCCTTGCCTCCCATATTAAGGGGATTGCAAAGCATCTCTCACTGCCCATGTGTCCAACCAATAAGCCTCCTTGCGGGGTCAGTGTGCCTGTGGTTTTTTTATTTGAATCAAGGCATGAGTCATGCATTGCATGTCACATCAGCTGTATGTTGTACATGCTACTCCCACCATGAGTGAAACCTCTCTCACTACTTCATGAGAAGAATCAGCAGGCTCTGAATCATCATCAACATCATCATCATCATCTATTTTTATTACTATTATTACTCTCATCAGTATTCATCTTGCTGTTGCTGTTTTTATGGGCTGCGCTTACCCTGGAGTCTGTGCACTGTGATGGACTCCTTGGCTCCTCTATTAAGGGGATGCGGAAGCATCTCTCACTGTCCATGTTTTGACCTCTTGCATTGTTGGTTGGCTCCCAGCCAGGTCATGTGTGTATTGCACACAGCCTACTTGCCCTCTTTGTCTGAATGGGAAGAGCCTGAGGTTATAACAAACAAAAGAAAACTGAAGTAGGGGAGATTTGCACTTCAAGGAATAGTGTGAGCTTGATGAATACACACTTTCAAATCGCTCTTTGCCTGGAGTGGCTGCTTTTTCAGTGGTTTGAAAAACCATATTTTTAGCACTGGCTTACAGGAAAACCACTGCATGCGCAGAGTGCTTCCCCTTCCTCCCTCCCTCCTAAGGACAAAGGCTACATACTTGCTTCTCCCAGTTTCTGAGAAAACAGCGATATCAGGACGGAGTGCTTCTGAGCATGTTTGGCCCCTCAATGTCATGCTGTTATATTTAGTTACATTTTTAAACTATGCAGAGGGTGGGAGGAGGCACCGCAAATGGATGCAGCCAATTTATGTGGGTTGTTTCCTTTTATGTGGAATTGGGTTGACTGCTTGAGACCAACCTTAGGAGTCGGAGTTGTAAAAGACACACAGCAGCCACCAACCTGTGCATTCACAATGGCCGCCAAAGGCCAGTAAGTCTGGCCTCCTGCTCAAGGCATGCTGGGAGTTCCACCCAAGGCATGCTGAGAGTTATAGGCATAAACCTAGGTTTTTATTAAATTCTTTAAAAATACTTAAACCCTCAAAAGTTGTGTTTTTAGATTTTCTAGTACATTTTACAGCCAGACCTATCATTGTCACCTTGTCAAGTTTCTAACTCGTCTGGAAGTGGGTAAACATTTCCTGGTGAAATTCCCTCTTCATCACAACAGTTAAAGTTGCAGGGGCCCTGCCTTCTTTTGTATATGGTCACTCTAGCATAGTGCCTGCACCTTTAACTGTTGTGATGAAGAAGGAATTTCACCAGGTACTAATTGCATACAAATGACACTGGCTGAAATCCCCTTTTCTCTACAACTGTTAAAGTTACATGAGCCCTGTCCTCCTTTTCATATGGTCAGCCTAAACAGGGCACGTGTACCCATGTGTGTGTGTGTGTGCGTGCACACACATACACACACACACACACACACACACACAAAAGGCAAAATACCCCTCTTGCTCCTGACCATTTGCTCTTGCCCTGCAGGTTGTTTTCTGCCACCTCCAGTTTACCCTTTCTTTTTTCTGGGGGCTGGGCGCACTTCAAAATGAAGCACTGTGCTGGGCTGCAGCTACCCACCATTTTTATTTTCTATTCTTGAAAATAATGATGGGGCTGGTGGGCAGCAAGAGAGGTGTCTGTGGGCACAATGTTACACACTCCAGTATTAGAAGCTTTTGGACTGGTATAGTCAAGTCCATTAAACAATCAAAAATAAAATGAGAAATACTTCTAGATCTTGTTGCCTGGGAAAACCAAAGATATAAGCCATGGGAACTCACTTGATAAACTTATTAGAAACATGTTGCTTACAGCAGGGACAATGATTGCTAAGAAATGGAGGTAAAAGCACATATTTCATCAGAGGAATGACAATGGAAGTTAAAGTAGAGGGACAGCTATGCACAAGCTTACTTATGGATGGAAGTGGGACTTAGATGGAAGTGGAACTATTTTTTTAGGATCTTTGCGTTTTGGAACAGTAAAAGTCCTTTTGAAAATGTGAATCAGGAAGTCTTTAATGTTATATAAATTATATAATAATTATAGAATTGTATTCTAACCTTCTACATCCTAATACATTATACATAATTCATTAAACAAAAAACCTACGGTTTACAAAACAACGTTAAGGCTCCACAGTTTCCAACCAAGCACCAAAAAGCAGGGAAATTGGGAGTTAAGGCTCCCAAGCCTTAACGCCACATCCTCCCTAAGGAGGCAGAAAGTGCAAGTGAAATTCTCATTCTCCCAAAGCAGATAAACCATGAGGACAGGATGGAGAATATGATATGCACAGGTGACTGTGGGGTTGTGGAAAACTGATAACGAACAACTTAGGGCCACCTACTTCTCTTTTTTTGTTTAGAGCAGCCCTTCCCCAACCTGATGCCCTCCAAAGGTGTTGGACTACAACTCCCATCATTGCAAGTCAGTATGTCCCATGGTCAAAGTATGTCCCATTGAATTTCCTTGGTTCTTTAAAAGCAACGTATTTGCTTTTAGATTTGCCACTCTCAGCACTCTGCGCATGCTATGTATGCCTGCTCTGTCTACCCTATTGTTCCCTGCAAGGCCCAGCCAGGGGAGGTCAGTAAATTAAACCAAGGGATGAAGGATGGAATTCCATCAAGTTCAGCTGAGAGCATTTCCTGTAGGACATGGACCTAACAGGAACGGTGAGGTCAGGTTTCTGGCAGACCCATTTAAGCAACTTTATGGCCTGATAGTTCTCTGTTTGGTAGCCTGCAGAAGCCTCATAAAGCAATGGGCATATAAACACAGTTATTATGGTCTGCCACTTTGTCTTTAGTAGTCTGAGGTCCAGACCTCTTCAGAAGGGGGAATAGTGTCATGTTATAGGGTGACCACATGGAAAGGAGGACAAGCCATCCAAAATGGTGGCCAGCACAACATCTTGTGATACTAGGCTGACCATCTGAAAAGGAGGACAGGGCTCATGTAACTTTAACAGTTGTAGAGAAAAGGGAATTTCAGCCAGTGTCATTTGTATGCAATTAGTTCCTGATGAAATTCCCTCTTCATCACAACAGTTAAAGGTGCAGGCACAATACTAGAGTGACCATATACAAAAGAAGGCAGGGCCCCTGCAACTTTAACTGTTGTGATGAAGAGGGAATTTCACCAGGAACTAATTGCATACAAATGACACTGGCTGAAATTCCCTTTTCTCTACAACTGTTAAAGTTACATGAGCTCTGTCCTCCTTTTCAGATGGTCAGCTTATGTGATACTAAATTCTATAGTTAACCAGAACTGTACACAGTATTCTAAGTGTGGTCACACCATAGATTTGTATAAAAGCAGTATGAGACTGGCAGTTTTATTCTCAATTACTTTTCTTATAATGCCTAACATGGAGTTTGCTGTCTTTACAGCTGCCACACACTGGGTTGACATTTTCACTGAGCTGACAACCACATTCCCAAGGTTTTTTTTTCTTGTTTAGTCACTGCAGGCTCAGATCCCATCAGTGTATATGTGATGTTGGGATGCTTTGCTCCAGTGTGCATCACTTTACAAATGCTTACGTAGAACTGTTGTTGCCATTTTGATGCCCATTTTCACACTATGGAGAGATTCTTTTGGAGCTCTAAGTAATCTCACTTCATTTTAAAAACCCTAAATATTTTGAGGTCAGCAGCAAATTTGGCCATCTCACTGCTCACTCCTATTTGCATGTCGTGAAGAAAGTGGATAGGGAGGCAGTTTCTCCCTTTCTCATAATATTAGAATGAGGGTGGAAGTGAGCAGTGACGTAGCCACGTTTGGTGATGATACCAAATTATTTAGTCTTGCTAAAACAATGGAGGATTGTGAGGAGCTCCATAAAGATCTCTGCATACTGAGAGAATGGCCATGAAAAGGGCAAATGCTGTTCAGTGTAAGCAAGTGTAAAGTGATGCACATTGGGGGATCACAATTTCACATATACACTAACAGGATCTGAGCTAATTAGTGGTGACTGACCAAGAAAAAGTTTGGAGCAGGGGAGGTGGACAGCTTGATGAAAATGTTGATCCGGCTGCTGTGAAAAAGGCAACCTCCGTGTAAGGTGTAATTAGGAAAAGAATCCTAATTCTTGAAGACTAATATGAAAAATAGTAGGTTCTCTGATTTGCACTTGATGTATGTGGATTCTTTAATCTTACTATAGTAAAAATAACATATTTTAGTTTTAGATTCATGACTGTATTAGCAGTAAGTTAGTTGGGAAACAAATGTATTAGCAAGTGCAAAAAGTGAGTGTACTGCATCATTTGTGACAGCTCTATTCATACATAGTTTATGGTATGTAGTAAGTAAAGAACAAACCTAAGGATGCCGCCTTTCTGTGTGTATATATGAAAGAGGCAGGCACACAGACATAGATAGTGGGCCAGGCCTAAATTTCCAGCCTAATCTATCTTACAAGGTTGTTGTGAGGGTAAAAGTAGCACATGCCATACACCCAAACATTACCAAACATTTGTTTTACATTTCTGTGAAAGTGAGCAGCAGAAGAAACTCACTAGATGGTTTTGAGCCAGTCATAGACTCTTAGCCTAACCTACCTCATGGGTTTTTGTGGGGGGAGATATGGCACTTGAAAGAATGATCAGTCTAGGGCTTTCCCCTTCCTCCTTACTAGAGAAGCTTCTTTGCAACTGATCAACTAAATGGAGTCTGAACATCCTCTTATATCACTACATCTGACCCAGTACCAAGAATAGCCATGTGGGTATTTAGAAATATTGCTCAATTTAATTTTCATCTATCCAAGTTTGGATTTTTATTTTTATTTTTTTGCTCTAAAAATAGCCTGTGGTCAATGAATCCTATATTAAGTCTGTCAAAGATGTTGGTACTGGAGATAATAATACACAATAGTTTTGTTCAACCTGATCAAAAAAAATTAGAAAAGCTAAGAGAATTCAGAATGTCACTGACTCTTCTACCCTACAGGGTTGTTGTGCTGATAAAATGGAGGAGGATTATGTAAGCCACCTTAGGTTCCTTGCAAGAGGAAAAAAAGGCAGGATATAAATGTAACATTAATAAACGTATTACTACTTCTAATTATTATTATTATTATTATTAATTATAATAACAATGAAGGAATAAAAATTCTTTAAAAATCAAATACATGGAATTTTTTTTTTAAAAAAAGAAAAAGTGGGGGGAGCTTAACCTCTTCTCTTACAAAAAGCCTTGGTCCCTAAATACACAGAGCTCTCAAAGAGAAGTACAGCCAAATCCACACACCCCTTCAAGCTAGTGGAATGGAATGAGACTCATTGCACTCAGTGGAACTTACTTCTGAGTAGACATGCCTTGGATTGAATTGATATGAAAATTAATGATCAGCAGCCATAATCAAATGAACATACACACATGCAAAGCATGCAAGCAAGTTGTTAATTGTAGAGTTATAGTGCTGTAAAGGAGAGGGAATTCTCACTCACATCTCTCCCTCTCCGCCTTCTAAGGTTCCAGACTGGTTTTTTTTAAATAAAGGCTACAATTTTCTACACACTTACCTGGGAGTAGGACCATTGCATTCAGTCAATGGAACTTACTTCTGAGAAGAGACTACAGCAATCTCTTTGCTAGAGGAAGCGGCCATTGTAGCTGATGCAGGAGGGAGGGGGGGAGAGACTCTACTGAGCGTGTGCCATAATCAAAATGGCCACCAGATTTTTAAAGAGGCACAGCTTTAATTTAATAAAATCCACTTAAGCAAATTTAAAAAAAAGAAAAGCAGTTCCACCTACACTAGAACGGGAGGAAGTAGACCCTGCAATTGGATTAATTAATAAGGCTCCCTGAAGGTAAGGACAGCTGCACAAAAATACTCACAACCCCTGAGTTCAATTTTCGGTTTCGGATTCAGGGGATTCTTTAATCTTTTTACTTTAAATTGCTCTCCTTCCCTCAGTCTTTCACCAAACTTCTTGAAATTTTCAGATAATGTAAAACAAACATTTCTTTCTGGCACCTGTAAATTTCAGAGAGATTGGTGAAACATTTTCGATTTTATGGCTGTTAGAATGACCCCTCCCCAATTATCACTTTAACATGGTGGAACGTGTTTTTTACTGACCTCCCTTAATATTATATTGGGAAAGAGTTCGCAGTAGGAATGGGCTGCTTGACATTCTAACTCAAATGCTTTTCTTGTGTTTATAAATTTGTCTTTTATGGCAGTTTTTGGCCAGCACATGTCATTTTATGAAATGTATTAAAAATAATTTGATTATTTTAATTGAAATTAAGGGTAAACCCCTCTAAAATTCTGTGAACGAGGCTGGCCAACTGTACAATTGAGGCCTCATCTGGAAGCACCCAAAGTTCATAACCTCTTATCACAGCACTGGAGAATAACTTAACATTGGAAGAACTGCTTATGGATAACTATGCCTCTCACATTTCATTTATCACTGAAATTATTGAATGAATTTACACATGCACCGTTCCTTAAATGTGGCATTTTTGAAATGGAGATGTATTTATTTATTTCATCAGCATAGGGTATTTATGTTACAAACCCAACCAGCAATAGAAACCCATAAGTATGAACTTTTATTCCTAACATCCTATTTTCTTAAAAGCGTTTGATGTCTCATTAGGCATATTGGGTGCTTCCAAATGAGGGCTTTTAGAGCCAATTATTAGAAGCCATTGGGTAACTCTTAGATCTTTTTCTCCTTAATAGACTTTTCATGGTAAGAAAAAAGATAGAAGAAACTGTGGGAAACCATGGAAGGGTTACAAGTGGAAGACAATTGCCCTTCTCAGATGACACCTTAAACCATGGCTTTAACCATGGTGAATAAGGCAAAAAGCCTTCTGAACAGGGCCAATGGTACTGTTCACATGGTACAACAGCCTATCACTGGTTATTTAACCCACAGTGAGGTTGCAGAATGTATGGCCATCATTTTGAATATGCAACCAGCAGTGAGGGTGGGTTATGCAAAGGTTAAACAACTCTTTCATGACCCATGGTCTGTTTAAAGATTATGTGAGGGTTGTTTAATTTGAGAGTTGTTGATCCCTCGCAGAACCCACATTCGCTGGGTTTGCTTGACATGACAACAACTCCTTATGCAATGTAGTGCCTGCAGGCAGGGCCGTGCAGAGCTGGTAATATGCCCAGGCCAGATGGGAAGTGTGTGCCCCCCATTTCAAAAAAGGAGGACAACATGGCCGCCCCAAGGGGGCGTTCCCACCAACATGTCCATTCTACATAACATGTTCATATTAAACCTGTTCTACAACACCTCAAGGTACACACAGCGGGATCAACTGTGCATCATGTGGCCTGGTAGGGACGACTTCAATATTATCCTGTAAAAAACGGCTGGTGTAGACACAGCCAGTGTTAGAAGTTCTGCAGTTTTCCAACTTTTGGCTATGACTCTTCGGGTAGCCATCAGCATGAACTCAATTAAGTCCTTAGATGTCACTTTTGCAATTTGTTTTCCCCATATTATTAATAAGGCCAACACTGGTGTGACATGAATGGTTTGGTGAGCAATATTTGCCATTTCTGAAAATAAAATGTTCCAAAACTGTGATATAATAGGATGCCTGCACTGCATATGACTATATAACCCTTGCTGGTTACAGGTTCTCCAACATTTTGTGTAATTTGTGCTGGCTATTCTTGCCGATCGTACTGGCCTGATATACCATCTGTGTAACAATTTCAACGTGTGCTCCCTGGGAATTACTGATACAGTTTTCCTTGGGTGTGTCTGCCATACTTTATCCCATTCCTTTTGCTCTATTAGTATCCCAATGTCATTTTCCCAAATTATTTTCAGTCTAAGTGAGGAGGAACTTGAACCTAACTGACTCCATTTTGTATGGCCTTAACCTAATTGTCCTCCTAACAATGATTTTTTTTATTGTCCCTCTCCTTGTTTCTTATAAGTAGCTTCTATGCTGTTGTAACTGCATGCAGACAGCAGACCATGTGACCTGACCTAAAGAAACAGTTCCAGACCATATAAGGCAACACCTAGGCTACCATAACGTTATGTTGCGCGCGCATCATCCTGTTGTATGACATGCTCTTTCCTGTTTGCTTGAAATGTATAAGAGACTGGGTCACCCAAAGGGGGGGCTGCAGTCTGTGGAACGATTCCAGACCGTGGTCTTTGCTAGCAAATAAAGGCTATCTGTTTGGAACTTGAACTTTGGACTGGTCTCCGATTATTTACTGTAACATTTTGGTGCATTGGCCGGGAATCATCCCTCACTGGGAGACCCGCTAATCGGAGAACCATACCAGGGAGATTTCCCCCGCTTCCGCTTGGTTCCCCGCGGCCCCCGGTCGGCCGTGGCCCTCCTTGGGAGCGCGCCTCCAGCCTTTAGCTGGTGCCCATTCAGGTTCTGTGGCAGGTCCGGGGACAGTGCGGAACAAAAACGGACCGAGCGGAAGTTCAGTGCAGATACCCTTCTGCCCAGCGCTGGGACATCTGGACCAGGCAAGTATCAGGGGAATTGCCTAACTTGTTTTGTATTGGCCGACTCAGCAGAGTCGAAGGGGGGCCTGATCAACCCTCGGAATTGTAGACGCGCGTATTGTTTGGTATTGCCCGACTCAGTAGAGTCGAAGGGGGAGCCTGATCATCTCCCCGTAATGGTAGACTGTTTCTGTTTCTTTGAACTGGGAGGTCTGGGAGGACGGGTGTCGTCCTGGATGTTTGATGTGTGTATGACTGCCTGATTTCCATTGCTGACCGTTGGGCAGTAGCCCTGGGACGCCTCTGGGTGTCTTGAATTGCCGGCAGCGTGGGCTGGTAGTGAAGAGACTGTATTCCTCTGTATCAGCCGCCTGACTCCCCCAATTCCTACAGTCAGACGGTTCCCTGTCAATCTTCCCTGCTGTGTATTGTCTGTCTGGTTGACTATATTGTGTATTAGTCAAGAAAAGGATGGAGGGAGGTTTTTTGACCCCACTGAACCTGATGATTAAGCATTTCAGTAAAGTTTTTGATCAAACGAAGTGCAATGTAGATTTTATGGAAGCTAAGTGTTATTATGACTGACCCACTCTAGGACCCCTTGTAGAATTGACCCCCCCAAGGTACTTCCTCTGAGCCCTATATTTCCCGAGTTTAGAACCTTGCCATCATAGAAAGGGGGGACCCCTCAGTTCAGAGGACATTCCATGCACAGAGAGCTAATTGAAAGTAGCCAGACACCCCCCACCATAAGCACGAAAAGTTGGCCAAAGATGCACCTCTTATCATGATGAACCAAGTAAAAAAGACCCCAAGACGCAAGGCTCCTGTGACTGCCACCTCCTGATGTCCCAGACATCCCTAGGTCCGGACCAGACATCCTGGCTCCCTCTCCGATGTCCCAAGACTCCACTGCCCAGCCATCAGCCGTCACCTCTGCACCTGTAGACACCACTTCTTTGTTTGATGTGAGAGTCGAGAAACTGACCCGCCTGTTCCGGACCCTGCCACACCAGCCGGCTCCACCTCAGAAATTTGGCTGCTAACACAGGCACCGAGACAAGAATTTTCCCTGTCCGTGAGAGTTCCGCCATCGTTCCTGCCATCACCGACCCTGCCACGAATGTGTCCACGTACCAGACCTACGTCCCCTCTCCTACTGAATTCCCGAACTGAACTGCCTGAATTGAACTGAATTCGTGAATTGAACTGAGCTCTTAAACTCCTGAAATGAATTAAACTGAGCTCTTGAACTCCTAAACTGGAAGAACCACGGACCCTCCTATGAAGAAGAGCCCGAGAAGTTTGTAAACATAATTGAGGATGTAATAACTGCCCATAATCCAACCTGGACTGATTTCCAACAACTAATGGGATATCTCCTGACAACTAAACAGAGACTACAGACCCAGGCTAATCTCGTAAATGCAGCCACAGAACGGGGCCAGAGAGAAGGCATCCCCGACCCCAACCAGAGCAACACCGCCTATGCCCCAAGATTAGACCCTCGATGGAACATACAGACTACAGAAGGACGCAGACATCAGCGTGATTACCACCAAGTATTTATTAATGCCATCAAGAAAGGCAGGCGTACAATGATGAACATGCAGAAAATCCATGAGATTCCAGCCGAACCCAAGCCATCAACTGCGTACCACAGCCCAACAGCGAAAAAGAACTCAGAGTTTCCTCGGCATGGCCGGCTATTGTTGCATCTGAATCCTGAATCATGCAGCCTTAACACAGCCCCTCTATGAACTCCTGAAAACCAACCTACCTGAGTCAGCCCTGCTCGAGTGGACAACAGAAGCCACCCACAGCCTCCGAGACCTGAAGATTGCTCTTACCAGCCCCCCAGCCCTAGGACTGCCTGATATCAGCAAGCCCTTTCACTTGGATGTAGATGAAAGAAAAGGAACTGCTGTCGGAGTCCTAACTCAGCACATAAGCTCCTGGAACCGCCCTGTTGCTTACCTAAGTAAGAACACCGATCCTGTCAGTTGCGGATGGCCCGGCTGTCTCCGCTACGTTGCTGCTGCATGCCTGCTAAAGCGCTGCTTGAAACTCATGGGCCTAGATGAATGACCAATTCACGACTCGTAAAGTACCGTGCCTTGCTGTGTGAAAATCCAAATGTACATGTGAAAGACTGTGCCACTCTGAACCCTGCCACCTTAAATGCTTCTGCCTGCATGATTGCCAGAAGATTATAGAAACCGTGCATTCTAGTCAACCTGATTTTAAAGACGCTCCAATTCCTGGAAGCGTTGCCCTGTTTACAGAAGGAAGAAGTTTTGTCCGAAATGAAACCATATACTCTGACTATGCAGTAGTCACTGAAAATGAGATTCTACTGACAGAGTCCCTGCCCCCAGGCGTCTGCCCAGAAAGCAGAACTAGTAGCCGCCCCAGAATGGGCAAAGGAGAAGCAGTTTTGTCATACCTGATTGTCCAAGTCCGAGAGCGAGGATTCTTGACTGCTGAGAAAAACCCATTCTACAGCAGAAAGCTCCTTCAAGCTGTTTGAAAACCAGAGATGTTATTTACTGCAGAGCGAGATCAAAAAGGAAATTACAGCGAAGCTGTTTCCTGTCAGCGTTAGTTATTACGCTGAAACCACATCCTTCCACCAGCCTTACACTGAAAAAAAAAAGAAAGAAAGAAGGAAGCATTGAAGAAGCTGGGCAGCCTCTGCACAGACGTCTCTAGAGGATGTATAAGAACAACCCAAGAAAAGGCCCAGTCCCATTGCCTGGTCAAATACTGAGAGGCAGCCGTCCCTTCAACTAGATTTCACACACATGCCACCAGCTGCTGGTTACAAGCTCCTCCTAGTAGCGCCGTCTGCACTTTCTCTGGATGAGTAGAAGCCTGGCCTGCAAAAGCAGAAGTTCAAAAGAAGTGACAAAGCACTTATTAGATGTCCAGGCAGATAAACAGTGACAACAGAGCAGCCTTTCAAGCAGAAGTCCCTTGCTGTCCGTGGCCCTGCTCCACATGCATTGTACATCAAGAACCAATAGACTGACCCCTTATGAACTGGTCTATTAAGCCCAGGGACCAAGTACATGTCAAAAGTTATAAAGAAAATCTTTTAAGAAAAACTTGGGATGGCCCCTTCACAGTTTACTGATTATTCCTACTGCCTTAAAAGTTAAAAGAACCCCATCTGGATCCATTGGAGCCGTGTGAAAGCAGCAGCAGCTGCCCATACAAACCAATGGCAAGTTGCCAAGCAACACCGACTGAAAATGATGCTGGAGAAATTGCCTACGTCGCTGGATGCGACGGGAGAAGCCTCCCCAGGGCCCGTGCCCGAGGGAGCGAAGTGACTGGGGGCGCTGCATCCCTTCCCATCCCGGATAGAGGAAGTGGACACCGCCCGAAGACTCCTGAAAGACTTTCAGTATCAATGCTCTTATTAATCCCGGCCTCTAGTGATGTCACTCCCTGTCAGTCATGTATTCAGACTGTCAAATTGCATAACCAGATCAAACAGATGCTCATTTATCAGAACAGGCTCCAGTGTAAGAGCAAAGTGCAACCGTGCACTTTTCAGAACGTCACTTACTCCGCCTGCATACAAGACAGTGCCATCACCTGTTTCAACCCGAAGGAGGCCCCTGCCCAGTGGAGTCTCGAGGTCAGAGGCCCCAGTGGACAGGGGACAGTACTACAATGAATGTCCCTATTAGAATTGTGTATGATGGGCCACGTGAGAAAAAGAACACGAGAGAATCCACATGCCCGCCTCACCAAAGTTCCAGTCCTAAGTTCCTGCACCGCCCAGAGATGTAATTTAGTAATTTTTCACCTTTGCTGAGACTGTTGTTAGCTCCCTCAATGTCAGTAACTGTTATGTATGCAGAGGTACCCAATTGGGGGACCAGTGGCCATGGGAGGCAGCTGAGTTAAATGTTAGCCAACCCTATAACGAAACCAAAGATCCAAATCCCCACAGCCTGTGGATGTTAAAAGACACCGTTGTGAGTCAGTGGTGCCTCCAGCGTCTGCACCCGTCAGCCCCCAGGATTGGAGAAACCCCCTGTGAGTCACTCACTATCCTGAATAGCTCCAAGGTATCCTACTGGCCAAACCAATCCGCAATTCCTAACAATCAGTTGTGGCCAGCGAGTCTCCGGTCCCGAATAAACACCACCCAACGTCAGAGCTCTAATTGGCCGGCCCCCAAGGGACTGTATTGGATCTGTGGGCAGTATGCTCATTCTGAACTCCCTGAACCCTGGGCAGGCACTTGCAGTCTAGGAGAGATCCTCCCCTCCTTCTTTCTGGTTCCCCTGTCAGAAGGTGTGCGTCTGGGCCACCCTGCGTACAACAAGCGCAGCATATCCCCTAATGTTAAAATTGGAGACTGGAAAGATGATAAGTGGCCCCCTGAGAGGATTGTCCAGTATTATGGCCCTGCCACCTGGCACAAGATAGAATGTCGGGGTACAGAACCCCCATTTATATGCTTAACAGAATCATACGGTTGCAAGCAGTTCTAGAACTAATAACCAATGAAACTGCAAGAGTACTGAATGTCCTATCCAAAACCCAGACCTAACTGCGAAATGCTGTGTATCAGAACCGCTTGGCTCTTGGCTCTTGACTACTTGCTTGCTACTGAAGGCGGTGTGTGTGGAAAATTTAATCTCACTAATTGTTGTCTGCATATTGATGATAATAGAAAAGTTATTGAAAAGATCACCAGTAAAATAACTAAGCTTGCTCATGTTCCTGTATAAACTTGGAAAAGATTTGAATAGGCAGAAAAACTGGGATCCTGGTTCACATAGATGGAAAACTAAAAGAGATCATAGCGATAGTAATTGTAGGACTCCTGATCTGTATCCTCTTGCCCTGTGTAATGCCTTTATTGTTACAGAGCTTCCGCAGAATGGTGGAACAGATAGCAGACCGGCGCACAGCTGTCCACCTAATGGCTTTGCGCGACTACCACCCTGTGCCTATGGCAGATGAAAATAGTGAAACTCCTTAGTAATTAAAGGAGTTTCAAAGGGGGGAATGAGGAGGAACTTGAACCTAACTGACTCCATTTTGTATGGCCTTAACCTAATTGTCCTCCTAACAATGATTTTTTTTATTGTCCCTCTCCTTGTCTCTTATAAGTAGCTTCTATGCTGTTGTAACTGCATGCAGACAGCAGACCATGTGACCTGACCTAAAGAAACAGTTCCAGACCATATAAGGCAACACCTAGGCTACCATAACGTTATGTTGCGCGCGCATCATCCTGTTGTATGACATGCTCTTTCCTGTTTGCTTGAAATGTATAAGAGACTGGGTCACCCAAAGGGGGGGGCTGCAGTCTGTGGAACGATTCCAGACCGTGGTCTTTGCTAGCAAATAAAGGCTATCTGTTTGGAACTTGAACTTTGGACTGGTCTCCGATTATTTACTGTAACATTTGCAGGGCCAAACTAGACATGTTGCAGGCAGTAAAGGCTGGTGCTCCGATGTCAGTGGAGCAGTGAATCAACTCTGGGTTTCAATCTGAATCAGCCAGAACTCTCAAGGGGTTAGATCAGGATCTGCCATTGCTTTGTGTTTGCTTGTTTATGTGTGAGTATGTGTCGAAAAGTGCGTGGGGTGTGTGTGTGTGTTTGCTGCTGTTTACCAATTAGCAGCCCCATTCAGCAACTTTGAAAATTAGGGAAATGTTCCCTGGAAAACTGTTTCTTCTTCACCATTCCTCAATGTAACCTCCTCCCTGTGGAGCCAAGAGCAGTTTCAGGAGGGAGGGGATGGTTCAAATCTTCCCCAATCTATTCCACTCCCCCAATCTTAAAATTAGCATCACTGAGTTGCTAATTAATGAAAAAAAATAAAACCCATGGCCAGGATCACCTGCAGGCCTCATCTACACCAAGCAGGATATTGCACTATGAAAGTGGTATGAAAGCGGTATATAAAAGGCAGGAGCCACACTACTGCTTTATAGCAGTATTAAAGTGCACTGACAACTGTTGGGGCCCATTGACACATACCATATACCGCTTTCATACTGCTATATCCTGCTTGGTGTGGCTCCTGCCTTTTATACACCGCTGTCATGCCGCTTTTATAGTGCAATATCCTGCTTGGTGTAGATGAGGCCTAGTTTAGACAAAGACTAAGATCTCCATTAACTGGAAAACTTTTGGCAATAAGAGTTTGACAAAAAGTTCATCTGAATTGATTAGAAGCCATCTCTGTTGCAGGGATGGTATTGGCTCCCAATCATACATATGTTCAAGAAGAGCCAGGAGATGCCTTGCCTTAGCTTGGAGTCAAGCTCCTCCCCCCTTTGACACTTCCTGTTCTGCTCATAGCATACATAGTCCAGTTGTTATCTCAGGTATTTGACTTTCTTCTTTCTTTCTTTCCTTTTTTTAAAAACGTTCATTGTACATCTATATCTAGCTAATTGTCTTGTAGGTTAAACATTAGGTGAGAATCAATAGGCTGCTATTTGATGTGGGTAGGCTTTGCTGTTAATTCATCTGTGCAATAAACTTCTTATTGCTAACGGAGATGCTTAATTAATCTTGCCTTTCAATGACAGGTTGAAGAATTATATTTGAGAAATCTGTTCTTAATTGCTGTAACAGGGATGTTGATGGAAAAGGCATTATGAAAAGACTTCTGATTGGTGTGTGGGAAACACCCAGGGTTTACAAGCACCCACACATTAGTGGCTGACAATGTGACTAATAGCCTTGTTCTTAATACAGCTCAATTATTATCCTTGGATTTAAATAGCTTTTGTCTCATTGAAGTACACTGATGTGGGCCTTAATATTTCAGCGTAAACTGGTGCTTAAACTGCTGGGTACTTACTGAATTGGGCTTTAGGGGTGGCTGTTCTCCAAATCCATTGATATTCTTAACTTAATTGCCACTTTCTAGAAAAGCCTGAACAGTGAAGGGGAAGTGTGACACCTGGAGATGTGCTCTCCTCTATGGATTTAATGTAGGGGTGGGCAACCTTTTTTTCCTACTCCAAGATTATCTCGCAGGTCATCTCTTCCTCACATATCAGTGGTGAAAGAGCCAGAGCCATCAGGGGGCAGGGCAAGAGCCAAGGAAGGGACTCCCTTTCTTTTCTGACACCTCCATTTTTATTCATCTCTTTCTGCCTTTTCTCTCTCTCTCTCCTTCCTTCCCACATCACTGGCTGCCAGAGAAGGGACAGATTGCTCTTGCCAGAGGTCTGAATTGATTGCACATGGAGGCTTTTTAAAAACAGGCCAAGGGGCTCAGATTGCCTACCTCTGGTTTAATGAGAAGGGAGGTACAGCAGGAGTTCTTAATTGCATTTGCAGAATTCAGGAGACACCAAGGGAGCAATCCTATGTCTCCTAGGCAGGGCATTGTTAGAGGAGGATCTTCTGAGCTGCCCCAATTGCCATCACCTGCCTTAATAGAAGCCTTTTTCTTCCTTCTAAGCTCAGTAGCCTTGCAGTTACTAAGGAGGCCTTAGGACCTGTTCCCTTAGCAGACTAACAGGTAGTGTTGTGTGTATGTACCTGCCTTTTAACCTAGAGGGAAGGCTGCCATGTTTCCTTCCATAGTCTGCTCATTGTTTTCTCTCCCCACCCCTACTTTTCTGCTCTTACATGCCCACTGTTGGGAGCTTGCTTGCAATGAAATTTTGAAAAGGGGGGCGGAGAGCAGGAAAAGCTCCATGTGAAATACTGGTGTTTCACACAGCGTCTGATTTTACTGCCCCAAACCGTACAAATGTTCACCTCTCATAATGCAATGGACTGAGGACTTAACAACGCTATGAACATTTGAACCAGTGTTATAAAGGCGCAACTTGTGAGCAGATAAATACATGGATATATGGACATATGGTCTGTTTTTCTCGAAACCTATGCATAACTCTCCCTCCCCCTTTTTTTAAATGAACAGTATGCCTGATGGAAAAAATGATGATATTCCAATATATGTAATTTTTTCTTTTTTTCTTTTTCATGATTTGTTTTTTTTTGTTCTTTTTTGTTAATATTCACAATAAAAAAAGAAATTAGTCACTATATATATATATATATATATATTCCCCACACATGGCTTTGTAACTCTGGCTATCTCTTATTAGCTGCTAATATAACTCTAAAGGACACCTGAATCACCTGAAAGGGAGCTGTCATTGGTATGTTCAAGTTGCAATAGCCTTTGTTCATTCGGGTTGACTCAGTTTCTGCATTAAGATCAAGATAAGAATCTATAATCTGATAACAGACCTTTAAAACTGGGGATATTTTTTTTAATGCAAAGCAAAGAGGTTGCATGGAATTTGGCAAGGCTTTGGCATTTTAACATGACATACAAATATACTTTTATCATGAAGTGTTTAAAATGGTCAACAATGTTTTAAACAGTCACACTACACAATTTATGGCAAAGCCATACTGGACTAATCATGGGAAAAAGATCATAACATAGGAATTCCTTATATTTAAAAGATCGAAAGAGGATAAAGACATTGTTTTCTAATGAAAGTAGTTTACTAAAGTCTAACTATAAAGCTTACTAAATGATCATGAAATCACCCCCCCCCCTTAAAAATGTTGTGATGTTGTTAGGTTGCTTCTGATCTGTATGTCATTTAAATGCTGTTTAGAACCAGATAGCTGAAAACATGTGGGAAACACAAGTGTGGCTGCTGGAAAGCATCTCTATGCTGCTTATTTTTTGGAATGTGTATTCTTGTGCCATTAATTCCATTTTTTCTGTCCCTTCTCTTTCTTTCTTTCTTTCTCTCTCTCTCTCTCTCTCTCTCTCTCTCTGTGTCATTCTCTTTCGAATTGCATTAGTAGGATATGAGCTAGTCACCAATATTCTCTCTCCATCAATGTGCATGGTACTTTATGAAGTAAAAACAAAAATGCAGAGCCTGCCCCAAGGAGATTGCAAGCTTCATCATACTAACAGTTTACCGCACTCTTCTTGCCACATCTGTTATCTGGTTTTGCAGCGCAGGACTCACATGACGTCATCCCTCTCATGCATCCCTCTCTCCTCTTTTCCTTCATTTTGCATATTATTTTGGTGCATATTATTTTCCCCAAGCGGATTTAATGTGCCCTTAAGCCTCCATGTTTGCTGTCCTCTTGGTTTTTCCTTTGTTGGGGGCGTGTGCTTATGAGAAGGGGCAGGGTGGAGTTGAAGAGCAAACAAGCGAAAGAGAGGTTTCACGGTGCAGCACAATACCACAAACCCACGTGGAAGGGACTATTAGCTTGATGCACGTATGAAACGGAGATAAAAAATACGGGGGCAAACTGGAGAGAAATAGGTGTGATGGAGCCCTACATTCTAAAATTTGACACAGTGAGAAAGAAAAATGGAAATGAAGGCAAACTGTGGAAGAATATACATTCTATTCAGTTCCACACACTTAACTGCCTGGTCTGAAGGCTTGTACGACCATGGCAGCCATTTGTAGTGGTTCCTAAGACATTTTCTCAAATTGTCAAATGTGCCCATGGCCCCAAAAAGTTGCCTACCACTGGTCTAGTCAGTGCCGGGGTGGGAGACTCGCTGGGGAGCCTTTCTATGCTGTCTTAAGTTCTATGATGAAAGAAGGACAGGATATAAATACAAAAAATTGTATTTTCTTACTCCATCACGGGAATAGTTTTGGTTCCTCATTGTTGTTGTTGTTGTTGTTGTTGTTGTTATTATTAATGAATGTATTACTTAATTACAAGTATTTATTAATAAATAATTAATAATTATCATGATTTGTTGGTGTTACAAGCTGCACATAAGATTTGGCAGAGAAACCCTTGGCTCTGTATTTCCAAACTACAGCAGGAGAGCACTATAACTGCACACATATACTCCCTGGTTGGGAGCAACACACCATTACTATTGACCTCACTCAGCAATATGGACAGACACACACACACACACACACACACACACACACCCCTACCTTGTTACCCATGAGAACAATCATGATGGCTGACAAAACACACAGGCTGCAAAGAATCTGACAGACAAGCAGAGATGGCAGTCTAGGTCCTGCCCAAAAACTGTAAGTAGAAATTCAAGCCAGCCTAAAACACTGTGCACTAGAGGCTGAGAGGAAGAGGTCTTAAGTGGGGGGGAGCGCATGAAAAGCAATAGATTTTCAGTGAGGAAAAGGGGACACAGCATTGTAGAACAATCTTTGTGCAATAATACACACCTTAAAATTTATATGTTTGGCCATGATCAAAACAAAACCCACATGTGTACATTTGGGTGTGTTTGCAATGGGGACCTATTGGGAAAATGCCCATGACAAATATTTGTGTATGTTTGAAGTTTATAGGCTGCTGTTTCCCAATGGCTAAGTGGAAATTACAACAGTTTCTCAAGACCTTTTTGTTCCATTTGCAAAGAAAAACAGTGTAACGTTATCTTTCAGGCTCAGCAATATCCCACCCAGAATATTCTCTCCCTTTTCCTTTCTTCCAGTGTGCTTCCAGATGAGGCTTTTATCACACCTTTGCTCTGCCTCACTCATGGAATTTTAGGCGTGTGTGTGTGTCTTCTCTTTTTTATTTACTGCAGAAAATTCATTAAGTAGAAAAAGACAAATTTCTGCACAATGCCTTCAGATTCATAATGCTGGGAGCCCTTTGTCGGAACTATATGAACTACAGCCCCCGTTACCTTTTTACTAACCCCTGCCCCCGCTATGGGGCAATCATGATTTGGCTAAATAGGGTTGGGTGCGGAGTCACAGGATGAGGCTTGTGGATCTCATTAAGGAGACCCTACCCTTTCCCCATAATGTAAACACTGCTGTCTTTTCTCTCTCTCTTTCTGTGTGTGTGTGTGTGTTTTAAAGTTTCTCTCGGGAGTAAAAGCGGCTAGACCAATTGCATTCTAATCGAATAAATTTCACCACTCCATTATTTACATGGGGGAAAGAGGCTCCAATCAGGAGTTATGATAAAAATTAATGAGATTTCATCTCCATCTGGATCATGTTAGTAGAATTCTCTCAAGCAATCTGTGTTGGATCAAGCCCGCTGCCATGATAATGTTAGTGGAGTGGGGTGGGGAATTGCTCCTAGTGTGCTTCGGAAAGCGTAGTGTGAACGCCCCCAGAGCCTCATGGTGCTGGTGCTCCTCTCGCTTCTTTGCACTTCTTCAGATCACTCATTTCCCCACCTACTCAGGCTGCATCAAAACAGAGACTTCAACCAGGATTAGATATAGGTCGTTATCACATGGGCTGTTTTAAGCACACCTGCCACGACTTTGCTCCACTTCTTCAGCACTGGACTCGCATGGCGTCGTCCCGTCCTCATAAGCATGTGCAGCACATTTCATTAGGTGGTGCCCCCAGGGATTTTTTTTAAGGCAAACTTGAGAGTAAATTCCATTTAACTAGGGTGACTGTATTTTGGAAACCAAAAAGGAGGACATCATAGCCGACCCTCAAGGAGGCGTGCCCACCCCAACATGTCCAGCCCCCAAGGATGTGTGCCCATCCTGACATGACCGTCCCCAAGGGTGTATGACCTTGGTCACACATCTGATTTACTGAACTGTAAACCAGAATCTAAAAGTCAATAAAATATGATATCGTTGAGCATCTCTGAATCCTACAACTAAATTATTACTGTTATGAAATGCAGTCAGAGCTTGGAAAAAGGGGGAAAGGGACAGAACGACAACATCACCACTTCCCATGTTTATTTTACAAACATGTCTCTCAAAATCAAAAGTGGGTTATATCACCATCAAAGAATACAAATGCTGAGATTTCAGCAGGCATTATGACACACTTCCAATGACATCTTTGCAGCCATAAAGGCTAGAATCCTTTTTAAAAGAAAAACTCAGATTTCCAGGTGGCTGAACTCTGGGTCCAGCAGTATCACATTCTGCATTTCCGGCTATTACAGAAACAGATCAGATCACCAGTCCAATTGCTAGTCCCCACCAGAGCAAACACATTGAAGCAATGAAACTTAGATAAGTGTGGACTTAACAAGTTCCCATTGATTCACTGTGTCTATTCTAGTTAGGAGTAGCAGTTGGATTTAGGCCTTCAAGTTGTATGCATCTCTCTTGAAGTGTGGTGCCCAGAACTGGATGCAACATTCAAGATGAGGCCTAACCAGTGCCAAATAAAGGGGAGCCAGTACCTCATGCGATTTGGAAGCTATACTCTATTAATGCATCTCAAAATAGCATTAGCTTTTTTTGCAGCCACATTACACTGTTGGCTCATATTCAGCTTGTGATCTACAACACATGCAAGTAAAATGATCCAAAGTTATTCCCTTGTCTGAAAAGCTATGTAGGAACATTGAATAGCTGTAAAAGGCACAGGGTCATACGTTATACATCATAATGTTGTACATTTTGATATATACATGAAAATATACAAGAACTGGCAAGAAAGTTCAGAGACTTGGGCACCTGGGTAAGCAGAAATAGGAGCAATAAGCAGAGGTGGAGTCTGAACATCCAAAACGCAAAACTCTGTGTCCTTTGAATCCACATTTGTTTGCTCCTGCAGAAACCTATTATTTAAAAAGCAAAGTGAAGCATATTGGCTGGTAATTAGACTGAGGTTCTGTGTGCAAAGCAGAAAACCACTCCTTTGAGCCTGCAGTTTGAGCCCCCACCTCACCCCTCGCACCTTCATCCTTAGGCTTCCTGCTGCTCAGCTGCCAGCAGCCCGCCTGCGCTGCCCGCCACCTGCCCACCCGACCTACCTGCTACTCGCTCACCCACCGCTCGCTTGCTCGCTCGACCGCCACCCGCTGCTCGACCGCCCACATGCCCTGCCCTCTGCCTGCCCACCCGCCCTGCCTTACTTACCCCCAGGCCCACGCTGCTGCTGCTGCCTCCTTCTTTTTAGCCGCTCGTACTCAGACCCCGCCTCTCCCACAAGTCTCGTGAGATGGGGATGAAATGTCAGAAGTCTCATCCTGAAGTATCGAGAGACTGGGGGAGAGGAGAGAGCAGGTAAGCTGTGACTGCTCCGTTCCCCCCCACCTTTCCCAGTATGAAAGGGTCTCTTAATACTTGAATTAAGAGGCCCTTTCACACTGGGAAAGGTGGGAGGGGGATAGAGCAGGCCGCGTGTTCTCTAGAGGCGTGGAGATCACCTAACGCCATTAGTGTGGCTGGGAGAATCCTCCCAGCCACGCCAATGGCGTTAGGTGATCTCCACGCTTTCTGGAGCTCTGGAGAACGCGTGGCCTGCTCTGCCCCCTCCTCCACCCCCTCCCACCTTTCCCAGTGTGAAAGGGCCTCTTAATTCAAGCACTAAGAGACCCTTTGATACTGGGAAAGGTGCGGGGGGGAGGGGGCAGAGGAGGCCACACATTGTCCGAAGCTCCAGAAAGTGCGCTGGTGGCCTACGCTATTAGCGTGTTAGTCATGGTAATAGTGTAGGCCATCTGTGCACTTTCCATAGCTTCGGACAACGCACGGCCTGCTTCCCACCCTTTTCTCTGTGCCGCACCTTTCCCGGACTTTTCATTAGGTGGTGCCTGGGCACCAGGTGAACCACCTGTGTGCACGCCTATGCCCGTCCTGCTGCTTTCTCACCCTGAGGTCAGAGTTTTTAGTTTCTGTTTCGATGTATCCCTGAACGGGCAAAGTCTGAAAGGCACAGGCAGGTATTGCAGGTATCACAGGTACCGCAGCAATACCGAGCACGTGTAAATCAAAACGTTAGACTCGCATAGGAAATGGAGGGGGAAGCAGAAGCAAACTGGGGGAAAATAGTCCTAAAGGGCATGGAGAAACCATATGGTGCCTTTGTCTGGGCTTGTTTGGAGCTCACCTGCATACAGAATTATGACAACAGGTGCACCCCCCACCCCCACCCCAGTATCCAATGCTGTATGTGGGCTAGTGGGATGCATTGCTAGTGCAATGGGAAGCTAGAGAATCCTGCAACAATCAGAAATGAATGAAATGCTTATTTCTTTTGGGGAATGGAGCCGGTCAGTGGAGCTTGCAGAAAGGAGCTCCACTGACCTGTGCGCTTCTGGGCTTGCTGTCCCTAGCTGCTGTTGCACAAGCGGAGGGTCCCACTTGCACATGAGAAACAGGGGGAGTTCACTAACAATATGGGATACTGCCCACATTCTCCCTCAGTCCTTCCCCATCCCATCATCCTCTGTTATTATTAAAATCTTCTGCAGTACAAAGAATATTCTGTGAGTCCATTTGTGGAAGAGCAGCAGCAAGCAAGGCTCCTTGGAAAAGCAGCCGCCTGCCCCCATCTCTTGCTTTGAGCCTTCTCCCAAAGCAAGAGATCAGGTGGGTGGCCTCTCTGGAAAGGCCTCCTGCCTGATCTCTCACTTTGGGAGAGGCTCAGAGTGAGAGACCAGGCAGGCAGGCTCTCTAGGGAGGCCACCCATTTGCCTGTCAATAATAATAATAATAATAATAATAATAATAATAATAATTTATTTATTTATTTATTTCTTACCCGCCTCTCCCTCTGGATAGAGGCGGGGAACAACATCAAATATAAAATACATAAAACTGATTAAAAGCACATAAAACTAATACATTATTAAAACACCAATAAAACTCTTAAAATTCAACTGGGTAGGCCTGCTGGAAGAGATTGGTCTTTATGGCTTTCTTAAAGTCAAAGAGACTATTAAGTAGGAGTGTGCACGGATCCCCCGGATTGGATCGGGACCGGATCGGGACCTCCAATTTTGTTCCGGATCAGATCGGAACAAAATCGGAGGTCCCTCGGATCGGATTGGACCCGATCCCGACCCGAAAATCGAATCGGGATTGGACCCGATCCCAATCCGAAAATCGGATGTCCGATTTTCGGATCGGCCGCCATTTTCCCCCATAAACTTGCATTGGGGGAAAGAAAGCTTTCCCCCAATGCAAGTCTATGGGGAAAAATGACGGCAGGGGGTGAGTGGGGGCCTAACTCCCCCCTCCCTGTCCCTCCCCCCTTGCGCTACCTGCAGGGGCCTTCTGCTCCCGTCCACTGGTGCCCGCAGGCACCAGTGGATGGCAGTAGACGACCCCGGCAGATAAGCCCCCTCCTCCCCTTCGCGCTCCTTACTTGCTGGGGCCGTCCGCTGTCATCATCACCTGGCACTCTACTGAGGACTAGGCCGCAAAGCCTAGTGCTCAGTAGATCTACGCAGGTGAAAGCGGCGGATGTCCCACAGGTAAGTGGGTCCCCCTCCCTCCTCCCTCCTCGCAATCCTCCTTACCTGCTGGGGCCCGTCTGCTGCCATCCACTGCCGCCCGGGCGGCAGTGGAGGGGCCCTGGCAGGTGAGCCCCCCTAGGCAATCATCCTTATCTGCGGGGCGTCCGCTGCCTTCACCTGCGTAGATCTACTGAGCACTAGGCCTCAAAGCCTAGTGCTCAGTAGATCTATGCAGGTGAAGGCAGCGGACGCCCCGCAGGTAAGTGGGCCCCCTCCCTCCTCGTGATCCTCCTTACCTGCCAGGGCCCGTCCGCTGCCATCCGCTGCTGCCTGGGCGGCAGCGGAGGGCCCCAGGCAGGTAAGACCCCCCCGGCGATCCTGACCTGGTGGGGCTGCCTGCTTCCATCGGCGGGCACCCACTGGCACCTGCAGATGGCAGCAGACAGCCCCCCCAGGTAAGCTGCCCCCCGCTCCTTACCTGGCGGGGCGTCCTCCGTCTGTTGCTGGCTGTAAACTACTGCGAACTTGGCCGCGAGGCCTAGTTTGCAGTAGTTTACAGCTGGCAACGGGAGGAGGAGAACGCCCCGCCAGGTAACCCTCCCCCCACTGTCCGCTTCCATTGGCGGGTGCCCGCTGGCGCCCGCCAATGGAAGTGGTGGTGGGCACCAGCAGGTGCCCGCCGATCCTCCAATTTTTCCCGAACCGGATCGGGTCCTTCCGGACTGGTTCGGGAAAGATCGGACGATCCAGAGGGGTGATCGGAAATCGGATAATTGCATCTGATTTTCCCTGGATCAGCTCCGGATCATGGATCAGACCCGATCCAGCGCACACCCCTACTATTAAGTTGATGAATCTCCTCTGGCAGGCCATTCCACAGTCTGGGAGCGGAAGAAGAGAAGGTCCCTTGGGTAATAGTTGTCAGCCTAGTTTGGGCTGACTGTAGCAAATTCTTCCCAGAAGAATTCTTCCCATCAACTTGATCACTTGCTTTGAGGATTCAAGTGAGAGATTGGGTGGGTGAGCAGCCTCTCCGGAAAGCCATGTCAGCTGCACGAAGTGGCCAGCACGCCTCTCCAGGGAGGCTGCCCACCAAGTCAGTCTCTTCTTCAGAGAACTCTCTCAGAGCAAGAGATTGGACAGGAAGGCACATACTTGATCTCTTGATCTGAGATTGTCTCCTGAATGAGAGATCAGGCAGGTGGCCTCACCATAGAGGTGCCCTGGCCTGAATGCTGTGCTTTGAAGGATCCTTACTCAAATCAAGGCATTGTGAGGTGGCCCTGGGGAAAGCCTGTACTGCTCAGATCTGCTCAGTTTTTCTTCTTCTTTTTCTTTGGTGATAAAGTGGTTTAATAGTGCAGAATGTGCAGTCAATACTAGGCTGACCATCTGAAAAGGAGGACAGGGCGCATGTAACTTTAAGAGTTGTAGAGAAAAGGGAATTTCAGCCAGTGTCATTGGTATGCGATTAGTCCCTGGTGAAATTCCCTCTTCATCACACCAGTTAAAGTTGCAGGCACTATACTAGAGTGACCAGATACAAAAGAAGGCAGGGCCCCTGCAACTTTAACTGTTATGATGAAGAGGGAATTTCATCAGGAACTAATTGCATACAAATGACACTGGCTGAAATCCCCTTTTCTCTACAGCTGTTAAAGTTACATGAGCCCTGTCCTCCTTTTCAGATGGTCAGCCTAGTCAATACCATACTTAGGCTGTCCATATGACAAGGAGGACAGGGCTCATGTAACTTTAACAGTTTCAGAGAAAAGGGAATTTCAGCCGGCGTCATTTGTATGCAATTAGTACCTGGTGAAATTCCATCTTCATCACAACAATTAAAGTTGCAGGCACTATACTAGAGTGACCAGATACACAACAGGGCAGGGCCCTTGCAGTTTTAACTGTTGTAATGAAGAGGGAATTTCACCAGGTGCTGCAGGCATACAAATGACACCTGCTGAAATTCCCTTTTCTCTACAACTGTTAAAGTTACATGAGCCCTGTCCTCCTTTTCATCTGGTCAGCCTAACCATACTGCTTAAAAAAATCTAGTTTGAGAACAAATTAAAATGGATGCACAGATAAGCCCTACCTATGCAGACAACAGAAAGGCCAGAGGAAATAAAGCACAAAATAAAGTATACGCGTTAGGGTGGCATTATCACTGTAGCATCTTAACTTCAAAATGGCAGTATTAGAAATAACCCTTTCCTGCCACCCACACAACACAGAGGAAAAGCTGCAATTAGGGACATGCTCTGTGCAATAAGCATAAGACAGGACGCTGAGAAATTGCTAAATGGAGAAGTGGAATCACATCAGCAAGGACATATGATTCTGCTTAAGAACTAGAATAGCAAGCAACATATTGCCATAAGTATGAAGAGAAAATCCCCTGTTTTATAAGGATCATTTAATCACGATGTAGCCAATTATATCATATTTATTGGGCATGTGTAACATGGCTGCAGAGTGAATGGAACTACCTGATTAAGCAACAAAATGCACACTTAACAACCGACTAACTAGGATTGCCAAAGTGAAGAACACACATTTTAGAGCTGTGTGATTTTCTTCTGAGAAATATTATGCAACTGGATATTTCTGGCAGACAAGCATCCATTGTATTCCGTTAGGCAATCATTCTGCTCCTCATATACACTCATTGGGTCTCTTCCTTCAATTTGCTACCCTAAGAAGAGCTTAAAGCAAATGGAACCAACGCACCATCTAGTGCTGGGATGACAGCCATGCAAGCTACTCGCTGTCTCTCCTGAGCTTTAAATGAAGGGTCAACAACACACGCATGATTTGTCCTGACATTTTAAAAAAAATAAAAACCAGTAATGGGAAGCTGAAATTGGAAAGGATATCTGGCCAGAAGAAAGGAGAAGGGATCACTGACCTCTTTTCCTTCCTGTTGTTTGTCCACTCAGAATAGCCAGTGGCGCAGTTAAGTTATTTTAGACTCTGGACTTAATGGTTTACACAACCCCCCACCCCATTTGAGTGGTAATGTGTTTTCTTCACTTATTTCAAAATGTGGTAGGCCATGTGCCCTGCTATGTTTAGAGACCCTCCGGCTCATTCCGCTGCGTAGGGGCCTGGACTTGTGCCCTGAAAGCACTACTGAAAACAACTATGCCAATTTGAATTAAAAAAAAATAAGGGACATGCAAGTGATGATAGGGTTGGTATTGGAGAGATCCAAGACACCTCTCCAGCTCATGGCTAATGCCTTTTTCCATACAACCCCTTGCGATCAACCCCTTCCATACAACCCCTTTTCTCAACATTCCTAGCCCCAATCCATACATAGTTTGCTGGGCTTTCCCATCTGCCTATTATAAAGACTGCTTCTGTCATGGTCACCATACATGAGGTTTTGACAGGTGGGAGGGTCTGAGAAGGCTCCTCCCACCTGCATTGTTCCCACCTCCCATTCTGCTCACAACAAAATGGGAGGACGAGCACATTTTTCACAAAGAAACATTGATTCAAGGCTACAATGAAGTATAGGGATAGTAAACAGTCTACAACTCATGTAGCAGGACACACTTTTGACTTGGTTTTCTCAACTGGGGATTTTACTCCTAACTTCCTTGTCATGGCTTAATCACTTCTAGACAAGGTTTAGATTCACTGCAGCAATTTCTCTCTGCAGGAGTGGGAGCCAGTTAGGAAGGTCTACCCCAGAAGGCTTATGGAATCCACAGGGTTTCACAGAGCTCTTGGAGCCTTTCCAGTGTAGGGGGATTTTTCAGGTGACTTTTATTTAAGGGACACCAAATACAGGCTGCAGCCCTTGCATCAATGCTCCTCATATTCCCCACTCCAGTAGGTGTAAAGGAGGATATGAAAATAGGCACTCAGAATGATTGATTTTACCCAGACTCACGAACTCAATGAAACTGTTACTGCTTTAAAACATTTATCAAAACAATTTAAGGAAGTTAAAATTAAACCAACACACAAACCTCTCCATTCAGCAAAGCTAATTAAAGGTATATACTCACAAGTCTGACGGATGTCTTGAGAACATAGACAAACATACCCCCAATGACAACACTCATACTGACTCTGTGAAGGAATTCTTCTCCACAGAGGGACTTCCATTTCTCCCAGGCACCCAAGGAGTCACTGAGTCTCAGAGCTACATCCTGGATGTCATGCCTGAGGGAAAGGAAAGACTCCATGGTTCCTGTTACGTAGACTTAAATAAACTTTCCAAAGACAAAGACCTCCCTCTTAATTTATTCTGAAATGGCCAAACCTATTGGTCTACGTCATAATTTAGACTATCCTTCTTCCCAGAATTTATATGACTAGTATCTTTGCATAATACCATGTCACACGTCTTTCTGAGCAATGTCATTAAGCAACATAGTGGTAATAAGTCTTTATGAGCAACATCTTTGAGCAACTTCAAATCATATTCCCCAATCATTCTCTTATCAGATCCCATCTAAACCCTGAAGCATCTAAACCCTGATACAATGTTCTATGTGTGTATGCATTCACTAACCTCTTGCTCCCCCACCCCAGCATTCACTAACCTCCCCCCGTGCCCCCTGTGCCCCAGCACTATAATAATAACAACAACAGAAAAGTAAACAATAAAAAGTTCCTACACCAGTTGGCCCAGTTAGCACCCCTGTTGATACCCTGGTTGACATGAATACCTCTAAATCTACTCTTTCACTGATCAGAACCTGGTCAGCTCCTTGGTATTCTAGGGAGCTAACGGCAATGAAGCAAATAAGAAGATGACTAGAGCAGAAGTGGTGGAAGACTTGCAATGAATCTGATCAAACACTAGTCTTAATCTTTGCAAACCACCCAGAGAGCATTGGCAAATAATAATAATAATAATAATAATAATAATAATAATAATAATAATAATACAAAAGCACTCCATGGGAAGCACTCCAACATAACACAGGACCCATAAATAAACAAAGAACAATCATACAAATGGTTCAGGAAGGGTGAGCTATTTCAAGAAACAGAAGGATTCCTAATAGCTATACAAGATCAAGTTATAGCAACCAAGAACTACCAAAATTACATCATAAAAGATAACAGTATAACAACAGACTTATGTAGGAAATGCCATCAATTCCAAGAAACGATAGACCATATAACAGAAAGATGTAAAATTCTGGCAGGAATGGACAGACACAATACAGCTGCAAAAATAATTCACCAACAATTGGCCATCAAACTCAACCTCATCAAACAACCTATGTCATACTATACATACTCACCCAAAACAATCTTGGAAAATGCAGATCATAAAATATACTGGGACAGAACAATCCATACGGACAAGACAGTACCTTGCAACCAACCAGACATAACGGTCATAGACAAAAAAGAAAAGCACATGTACCTCATTGACATAGCAATACCTAATGACAAAAATGTTGTAGAACAGGAAGAGGAAAAGAGCGAAAAATATACAACACTGGCCATGGAAGTAAAAGAACTATGGCAACAGGAAAAGTTCACAATTATTTCATTAGTCACATCAGTCACCAGCATCACATCAAAAAACTATACAGAAAACCTTCAGAAACTGGGCCTTCCAAAATACATCCATACCAACATCCAGAAAGCAGTCAATTGCCAGGAAATGTTCAATTGTCAGGAAATGCTCAATTGTCAGGAAATTCCTGAATCTGTAAAAGACAGCATGACTTGGCAAAGCCCATCATATCCATCTAGAAAAACCTCTACGAGCAAGAAAGGTTACTACTACTACTACTACTACTACTAATAGATTGTAATTGAGCCTGAGTGGCTGTGATGTTAGTAGTAGTTCTTTTCCAACATGATTACATTCTCACTTTTCCATCCACAGAGTCTTCCACAGCTTGAAATGACACTTGAAATAATGTATCTGGGTCAGACATCAAACCTCTCTGAGGGTTACAATGTATAGGAACTTGACTGCTGACAGAAGCCTTGGTTACAATTGCTAAGGAGGGCAGCATATTTCACAGTTAGCAGTACCGAAAGTGCCCGTCAAAAGTAGGGATGTGCACAGATGCAAAAAATTGTATCGGAATCGGAACTTCATATTTAGAAAAATATTGTATCGGAAAAATCAGAGGTCTATCGAATCAGATCCGATACCGATATGAAAATCGGACGTCCGATTTTTGAATTGGACGCCATTTTGAATTATTTTCCCCATTGCCTAGTATTGTGTTACAAAAACGGCTATAACTTTTTTATTTTTAAAGATAGAAGCATGAAACTTGGCCACATTGCAGATGGGTTAGAGTTACTTTTGTGTGAGAAATTAAAAAAAATAGCTCCAGGCATTTTGTGGCTATGAATTATTTAATAATAATAATAATAATATTTATTTATAACCCGCCTCTCCCTACGGATCGAGGCAGGGAACACAATACACATACAAGCATGACAAAGTTAAAAAATTAAAACAAGAGAACACATCATTAAAACATTTAAAATTCAATGCCTATAGGAATGCCTATAGGAATGCCTATAACTTTTTTTTTATTTTTAAAGATCCACACATGAAACTTTGCCACATTACAGATGGTATATTGGGACTTATGTGTGTGAAATTTCAGAAACATAGGTGCTTGCTTTTGCTGGCAATACAATTTTGAAAAATGGGTGGCAGTGGGGGAAAGACAGTTATGCCTTCAACTTTTTTTTTATTTTTAAAGATCCAAACATGAAACTTGTCCACATTAGAGATACCAGTTTGATTGACATGTGTGAGAAATTCCATTACCATAGCTTCAAGCGTATAGTGGCAAGGTATTTTGGGAGAAATGAGGAAGAAACCCATTTAATTTTTTTATTTTTAAAGATAGAAACATGAAACTTGCCCACATGGCAGATGGGTGTGAGGTACTTATCTGTGAGAAATTTCAGAAAGATAGGTCTAGGCATTTTGTGGCTATGAATTTTTTACTTTAAAAGTTCCAAAAGTTTAAAAACAGTGGGTTTGACAGCTAACAGGGGGGGGGGAGGTGCAGTTTGACAGCTGTTAACCCCACCGTTTTGAAACTTTTAAAGTAAAAAATTCATAGCCACAAAATGCCAGGAGCTATCTTCCTGACCGTTGTGCCTGCCTCCCCTCTGGGCATTCCTCCGCTAGTGGCTATGTCCTGCTGAGATCTTGCTATGGCCGACTTGCAGGCGGCGATCCAGGCGGCTACTCAGAACCATGGCGACAGTGATGAGGAGGATGTGCTACGTGCCCAGCTGTTCTGCCTGGGTGGCGCTTTGCCCACAGGGCCGACGTTTGGGATGGGTGGCGGTCGCTGGCCCCTTGGTGCTGCGGAGGCCTTGCCCTGTTGCCAGGCCACCGTCCTGCTGCTGCTGTGTCCAGAGTGATGCGGGCACGGTGACTACGGGAGCATTGGCCAGAGGCACTGCTGTGGAAGCCCTGCACTGCATTTCCTGCCTGGCGACATCCGGGTTGGGGATGAGCGGGAGAACATGCATGGCTTCCGTGCCCTGGGCTTCCCACTGGCGGGCGGGGCTCTGGACTCGACCCATGTACACATCCTGCCCCCCCTCACGGCGATGAGTACTACAACCGCAAGCATTTCTTGAGGCGGTGGTGGATGCTAAGGGGCGGTTCCTGAATGTCTATGCGGGTCTGTCCAGGAGGAGCCACGACACGGCCGTCTTCTGGAACTCCCCCCTGGCGGCCAAGCTGTCGTTGGGCCGCGTCATCACTTCCGGGCCCACTGCTCCTGGCCGACCAGGTCTTTGCCCTCCAGCCGTGGCTGATGGCCCCGTACCGCTACCCCCACAACGCCGTGTAGCATAAATACAACTACTACCACTGCTGCGCCCACCTGCCTACGGAGCACGCCTTTGGGGGGGGGGCTGAAGGAGCGTTGGCGCTTCCTGTTTAGTTTGCTGGACTTGCAGGCTGACATCATCCCTGACGCCATAGTGTGCTGCTGCATTCTGCACAACATCTGCGAGTCCTGTGGGGATGTGCTACTGGCCGAGCACCCTGACCTCCCTCGGCCGGGCGAGGATGATGATGCCATTGCTGTGGATGGGCATGACGTTGTGCCGTTGCCCGGGCCTCCTGTTGGGAAACACCATGCCCATGTGAAAGTGTCACGGGTGCGTGAGAGTATCAGTGACTGGATCTGGCTGCACTACCCCCCCCCCCCCCCGTGTGAGCTCCGGCTGTGGGGTTCCTTCTGTGGACTGTTGCTTCCTGGCGGTGCACCCCATCCGCCTTCCCTTCATCTCTTTCCACCGCTTGCTGCTTTGAGGTGACCTGCTCAGCTGACCCCTCACCACTGTGCCTTCCTGGTCACCTTCTCTCAGCCTGGGGGGGACTTATCTTTCTGATTACTCCGCCCATGCTTCGCAGTGGCCTTGTGCCCATGTAACCATTTTTATACGCCATGCTGAATAAAGTTTTTTTCACTTTCCCTCTCTTTTGTCTTCTTTCCTGTGTTTGCGGGTAGTTGCACTCGGGGGGGTTGGGTGTGGGCTCAGGGACATCGGGTGCCCTCATGGCTGCTGCACCTCCCATGTAGGGTGGGTGTGTAGGCTGACCATATGAAAAGGAGGACAGGGCTCCTGTAACTTTAACAGTTGTAGAGAAAAGGGAATTTCAGCCAGTGTCATTTGTATGCAATTAGTTCCTGGTGATATTCCCTCTTCATCACAACAGTTAAAGTTGCAGGGGCCCTGCCTTCTTTTGTATATGGTCACTCTAGTATAGTGCTTGCAACTTTAACTGTTCTGATGAAGAGGGAATTTCACCAGGAACTAATTGCATACAAATGACACTGGCTGAAATTCCCTTTTCTCTACAATTGTTAAAGTTACAGGAGCCCTGTCCTCCTTTTCAGATGGTCAGCCTATGGGTGTGGGCCACACCTGGGGATGGGCTGCCTGGTAACTGGTTCTGGCACCCGGGTGTGCATTTCAGCTATGGCTTGCCCGTGCAGTGGCCATGCTCTGCCTTCCTCAGCTAAGGATAGGTCTGTGGGGCACTGTGGGGGATGGATCGGGCATGCGTGCTTAGTGCCTGTCTGGTGGCTAGCTGGCCGGCCCTTGCCCGGTCCCATCAGGGCACCGGGTATGCCGGGGCGTGGGTGCCTACTGTTGGGGTGCTGTGCTGGGGATGTGGGGCGGCCGTTCCGTTGGTGTGGCCTCTTCTATCTGCTTCTCTGCCCAGGACTGGTGTGTCCCACCCAGTGCCTCTGTGCATCCAGTGGGGTTTGAGCAGCTTCGATGGCAGTGCCCATGGTTTTGGACCGCGGCGTCTGCTGGGATACCTCCGGGAGGACTTGCGATGGTTGGAGGGTGGGCTGTCACTCATGGCTGCGTACGTTATTAACAACTGGAGCGTTTGCCGCTGCCGAGCAATGCAGGCTGCAATGTGTTGTGTGGGGAGCGCCGCCTGCTTAACTCCAGGTCAGTACGCTATTTACCCCTCCGTTGCTTATTGTGTCGTCCGAATTCAGCCATAGACTCAGTCCACATCAGAAAGCGGATTAATTAACTCACAATTAGCCACAGTGCATGGAGGACATATGTGGTTGCTGATTTGAATAATTCCAAGTTAGCAGTTGGGTTAAGTGTGAGTTGATGAAACCACGTTGGCCAGGTTCACAAGATACGCTGCAACCCCCATTCACCCTGATCAGAGATTGAATATTCAAAATAGTACCAACCCATGATAAACCACTGCTGCATACGAGCCAGCCAAAACATTCAATTGTCCACCAAATGTTTCTGGCTAATGGTTATGACCTATACTGCTTTCTTGTCTCAGCTTTTTCTATCCCTGGCAGTAAAATCCCAGATTCATTTTTGGGAGCAAAAGAAAATTTCTGGATGCATTTATTGTCGGATGTCAGGTGCTTCATGAACAATTCACTAGGCTGGCCTAGTGAATTGTGAATTGATAGCTTGGCAATTGTTGTGAGAAAGTCTGTCTCTGTTCTGTGCTTATCTGTGGCTGCTAGCCGAGGCCTTGAGTTTCCTTGAGAACAAAAGTATGTTTTGAAAAGGTGGGGGCTATCTTGCAAGCTGTCTCTCACATAGTGTCATCATCAAGAGGAGGTTGAACCGTGCTGCCCTGTTGGCACATGAGTTTGGATTACAGGTCTAAGGTCCTGTCTGTCAAGTGGCTTAAAAGAGCCAGCCTCCAGGCTATAAGAGGAACAAGCAAAAGGGGAGGCCCTTTGCTAGGAATTCATCTGTTCATCTGTTCGCCTGTTCTACGGTTACCATCTGGTTCTACGCTTGCCAAGAAACTCATGTTTCGGATTCTATCTGGTTTGGAGATGTTGGATGCACTCTGTACATGTTCTGTTGCTTTTTGGACTTGGAATTTCTAAGAACTATGCCATGAAAAGTGCTCTGTGGCTTTTCATAGATTTGGACTTGCAGATTACTGTTCTGGATTCATGTTCTATAGTCTGTTTTTCCCTGCATGGAGCCAAAGTACGGGCACAGGGAGACTCTGAGGCTGATCGTTGCTGTTCTAGAGTTGTGTGTGTGTGTGACCTGCGAGAGAGCCTTCCTCAGAGCCAAAGCTACGAGCAGGGAAGGTTTCCTAGGTCGAAGAGGTTCGTCCCCTGACATCTTGCTTACGTGATCAGCTCAGTGTCCCTGGCAGGCTAAGTTTGATTTGGTACAAGATGCTCTTGTCTACTGTCAGACTTCATGCACTTCTGTGCTGGGGTTTCTCCTTTGAGTTTTTGTTCGTGTTCTTGATGAGTCAGTGTGTGTGGCCACTCCTGACCTCATGGGACAGGGGCTAACTCTAAATGTCTCCCCCTGAGTGATTTGCTGTTCGCATTAAGCCGTTGTACCTGAAAGCTATCTGGTCCGTCTTCAGCTTCAAGTGTGTGTGTACAGAAATGAAACCTTTATGCTTGAATTCCGTGTGATTTTACAACAAAAGGAGTCTCACCATTTTTGGAGTGTGTCAGTATGCCTAAAGTTCGTGAGCAGAAGCCTGGGGTGAGCTTGCGTCACGACATTTATTTTGCTGCAACATCACCTTGCTGTATTTTTATGTTGTATTTTACTATTTTACTAGCTGATATGCCTGGCGTTGCTCTGGTCCACGAATAATGTTTATAAAATTTATTTGATAAATAATAAATTTCTCTGCACCTTATTCATCTTTAGGTTGATTGGTTTTGATTGAGTTCGTACATTGGCAGCCTTGTGGTACGCCACACAACAGCTCCTTTTTGAGGAGCAACTATTCCCAAGCATTTCCATTTGGAACCTACCCGAGATGTAGAACTGGAGCCACTGGAGCACAGGGCCCCCGAGTCCCAAACTCCTCAGGGGTTCCAGAAGGATACCATGGTTGATGGTATCGAAAGCTGCTGAGAGAGCCAAAAGTAGCAGCAGGGACACGCTCCCCGTCAATACTCATGCGGAGATCATCCACTAAGGCGACCATAGCGGTCTCAACTCCATATCCCACTCTGAAGCCGGTTTGAAATGGGTCTAGAAAATCTGTATCATCCAAGACTGGAGTTGGAGGTCAACTGCCCTCTCGATCACCTTGTCCAAAAATTATTAAGGTCCAGGGAGGGCTTTTTTAGAAGCGGCCATACCACCGCTTCTTTTAAACATGGTGGAAAACTCCCCTCCCTGAGTTATGCATTAATGATATGTTGTAGTTGTAGTCTAACAGCATTTCCTCCCTGGGCGACCAACCAAGGACAGGGATCAAGAGCACAAGTTGTCTTCCTTACTCACCACATAGAGGATAAAGCAATTTTCAATATCTCCTGCTGAAGAATTTTTATTTATAGAATGTCCTGAAGGAATAATAGCAATTTGTACTGGTCATGATCATGAGTCATAGTTTGGTGGCAAGAGAAGACTCTTGGGAGTTCCATCCAAAGGATGCTGGGAGTTGTAGGCCTAAGCCTTGTTTTTTTTTATCGAATTCCTTAAAAATATTTTAAACCCAAAATTTCAAATTTTTAGATTTTTCTGGTACATTGTACAAAATTTCAAGCTTTTACCCGGCGCTGCTTGGGTCCCCTAAGATATGTGTCTGTGAGACAATCATCTTAAAGCAGCAGGGCAGTGCTAGGCCTGTGAGTTAACCTTTAAACAAATTATATTCATTTCTTTTTTTCCTCTCTTACCCTCATGACAACCTTGCATGGTAGGCCGGTCCTTGGCCTGTGAGGTAAGTTTAAAACAAATTAGTTTCTTTTCTTTCTCCACGCTCTCCCTTCAGGCCCAGGATGATGAGCCACTTCCAGATGATGGCTGCCAAAGCCTGATAAATCTCCCCTCCCACCCAAGGCATGCTGGGAGTTGTAAGCATAAGCCTAGGTCCCTTAATGTTACTCTTTGAACACTGGTGGAAGACAATTGGAGAGCAGGCCTTCTTAGTTGTGGCACCCTGCTTGTGGATTTCTTTTCCCCAGGTAGGCTTGCCTAGTGACTGCGTTAATGGCTTTTAATTGCCAACTATTTTTGTTAAGTTATTTTCAAAGGCCTTTTAACTTGATGAGATTTTTTGTGTTGCATTTTTTTCTGTTATAACTAAACCACAACATTCCAAGACAGATGTAAGAATTACTGAATAAAGTTTATGGGGTGAGTGGCAGTTGGGGAAAGCCATGTAAGAAAGAGAACAAAGACAGTTCGCGAGAATTCAGGAAAGGGGGGGCTAAGTTAGGATTGATAGTGACCTGGCTTGCACATACTGACCCATACTTTTATTTAAAATCAGTCACTCTACATGTCAGTACTACTCTTCCCAGCATGCCTTTGGCGGCCCGCATCCTCTGAGAGGCGCTTCCCTCCTCTCATTGCTGATGCTGCTCTTTGATAGAGTACCGCAAAGAGGAAGTAGGCGGCTATCAGTGGACATGCCCAGCTGCAGCCGAGTCCTGTCAGGACTGCCCTGGCCTGCACTTCTTGCCCACCATCAAGAGCCTGTACTGAAGGATCAAGGCCAGCCAACCTACTTGACCCCTTCTTTGAGCTGATTTCTGGGCATGTGCAGAATGCTTCCCTTCCCTCCCTCCCTCTTAAGGGTGAAAGCTGCATATGCGCTTCTCCCAGTTTCTGAGAAAACAGCGATATCAGGACAGGGTGCCTTTGAACATGTCTGGAGTTCAGCCTCTCAAAGACACGCTGTTGTATCTAGTAATGATTTTAAAACGACACATGGCAGGTGGGAGGAGGCACCGCAAATGGATGCAGCCCATTTATATTGGTTGCTTTCTTTTATGTGGAATTGGGCGGACTGCTCGGGGCGGACCTTAGGAATCACCATGGCCACCAAGTCTGGCCTCCCACGCAAAGCATGCTGGGAGTTGTAGGCACAAACCTATTAAAACCCCAACATTCATGTTTTTAGATTTTTTTCCTGATCCATGTACATGAAGACCTGTCTGAGTGACCAGTATTAAGGCAGTACTATATGTGGAAGAGGGTAAACATTTCTGGACCTATGTGATGCACACATACTTCCCACCTTATAGGTAGAGATGAATTGTTGTAAACTGCCCAAAGAGCTTCAGCTATTAAGTGGTATAGAAATAAATTATTATCATTATTTATTCAACCATTATAATGGTGAAGGAGCCTTTACATATAGAAAAGGGCTGTTGGGTTCTGCCTTTAGCCTTGCTCCCATCATTGCGCAGCTCAAGCCAGCTTCCCCTTGTTCTACTGAAACTTCTGCAGCAGGGAACCTTATCTACTCATGGATGGTCTTGATCCGGAGGGAGAGGCAGGTAATAAATAAATAAATAAATAAATAAATAAATATTATTATTATTATTATTACATGATTAAGAATCCAGAACCTGGGAAACTGGCACAAGCCATGTAGCAGGTCTAGAAGCATAGCCTCACAGCCTCCTTCTATTCATGTTGCCTCTTCACAGTTGTAATGCCTGAATTACGCAGTTGTTTTGACAGGAGGTTCACACAATTTTAAATATCGCCTTTTCCAGCCGCTGAAATAAATGTGACTTCACAAACTATGTTGTGGGGAGATAAAGCAATATGAAAGGTTTTTTTTTTATTGGGACAAGGGACTCTTAAGCAGAAATTTGTTTCTACAAGATTTGGGGTTGCTTTTGGTAATGATAAGTCCAACTCACAATAATACTTCACTTCACTTTAATTCCTGTACCGAAAAAGGTGTTTTTATAATTACTGCAATTTTTCTTACACCAACATACTTCTCCTTACGAAACAGGTATATTTAAAGCAGATCTAGAAGCATCCCTCTCCCGACAAACAAATCATGATCAAATATTCTCATTTGTTCAAAAAGGTAACGAAGGTATATCTGGAAAAAAATGCCTTCACATTTATCTGTAAACTTTAAATTCTAAAAGGATGGCAAAGAACATCAAACCCCAACATTTTTATCTTAAAAATAACTACAGATCTGGTCATGAAATACAGGAAAAAGTTTATTATGGATGTACCCCACTTTGATATCTGGTGAACGAAATCTGAGGCCACTATTTGGTGCATTACAGACAAGCCAAATATACAGTAGCTGCACACCACGATTCTTATTTGGATCACAACTAGCATTCTTACTATGACTGTTAGTACAGAAATGTTCTGCAATTAGAAAAAAATGAGAATTCTCTCATGCTGTACAATACCATGTGCAAGTGTGTGTGTGTCTTACGATATTAAAAAATAAGCAACCAAATCACTTTAAACTCTTCTATGCCAACCTGCTAGGCTGCAGCCCCTGGAATGTTCAGCACACAAAAGGTTTTATAAGCTCCAGACATAATTTAAGTGCTTCTCATGTGCAAACCATTACCGACTAAAGCTTTTCAAAGGTCATTTAATTACAGATATGAACACGCTTTGCAAAGATATGAGAATATGCTATAAGACCCCAAAGGGCATTACAATTTGCTAATTTTTAAGAAAGAGAAATGCTATGTTTCATTCCAGTAGTTCTAGTCCCTGATGAGGGACTGAAGGCATTTTATTTGTAGGAGACAGACCACTCTTTGACAGACGCATCATGAGATGTCGTTACCAAGGTATGCTCATCCAGCCATGCCAAGCTGCTTACGTGATGTAATCTGTGGGCATCTGGCAAAGGGAAAATGAAAGGCAAATGTAATTGGTTGCAACCGGTCTTGCCTCATCTTCAAGTTTTACTCTTAAGTTTAGTAGGTATGCCATTTAGTCCAATGCTTATGTATGTACATTCTTTTCCACATGATGCTGCCGACTCACCATTGTTGTATGATTATTATTGTAATAATTATTTATGGATTGTTTGTCTGTCCACCAGGCCTTCAGAGCAATGTACAATAAAATCCAATAAAATGGTAACATAGAAGTAGAGCAACAACCCCTACCGGCAGAACCTTTTTTAAAAACAGACCAGATGTTTTTAAAAGCCAAAGACCTGGTGAAACAATACAGTTTTTACTGCCTGTCTAACCTTTAAAAGGGATAAGGCCCTGTGGAAGGGATTCCACAGCTGAGGTGCTGCTAAAGGCCTCTGATAAAGGTCTCAAATTAAGGGCAGGCTCCTATGGAAGGAGGTGGTCCTTTAGACCAATGTGCTGCAACATGGTCAGGTCTGTAACTTCCCTCCAAGGCTCTTAAGAGGTCTCATCTTCTAGCATCAAGCAGCCTGCTCTTCTCCTCTAGGTCCCTGTGCATGCTTCTGCTGGGAGTTGCCTGTTTGCTAGGTCTGAAGGTACGAACTGCTAGAAGGTCTTGCTGTGTGGCACTGGACCAGGAGAAGAGGTGGTTCAGTAGAGGGGGAAAGGCAACATATCAAGGCCCTGCAGCAGATACTCTGCACTCTCCTCTTTAGGTGCAAGCAACACGGCAGCCTTCCTCTCCCTTAATTAAGCCATGTTTGAAGAACCTACTTAGAAATATCCAATCTCCCTTGAGTTAGACTTTATTTTCAGACCTATAATTTCCCCTGAAAACTATTTTCATTTCTGTATCAAATGTAATTAGCTAAAAATAAACTGGGTAATTTTGGCGAGCACTCTCTTATCAAGCTAGACCAGTATCACTCCCTCAAAATTAAATTTGTCTGCTACAAAAAAGTATACCATTACCTTGTATTTTGACTCTGGTCTCTGGGTCACTCAGTGTCCAAACATATACCATCATATCCATGCCTCCAGAAGCAAAGTGTTCATTATCTGGTGACCAGGCAATACAAACAATTTTTGCATGATGTCCGTAGAACACATTATGTTCCTATTTAGAAAGAGAAAATAAAAATATGCAAGACAGACAAGGCATAATTTGAAGAGGGGTTTTTAATCCTAAATTCTAATAACTGGTCAACAATTTAAGAACCTTAATCTAATTGCACAAAAGCTGTAAGATAAACAAAATATGATGCAGGAACAACTGAATAAGTAGCCCAATGTAATGCTACTTGTAATGTAAACCAATACACACACATTTAGAGAGATGGGCAACAGATTCCAATAGCAGGCTTTTGTTTTTATTACTTTTTCCTATTAATACTTTGATTAGGACAATGCTCAATTATTCCACTAGCAAGTTTGACAATGACTAGTTTTTGTATGTGCATACCCCCCCTCTACAACATTAAATAATAATATGCATGCTGCAGCAGCTTTTAAATAACTAAACAAACATGTGAGAAATCTGTGATACAGATGCAAAATGCTCGCTGTCCAAGATTTGGTTTATTTTGTGCTGACTGCTGGCAAAGCTTCTTTATGTTTAAAAAATGAAAGTAAAATACACTTAGTATGGGGGTCATACACTGTTCCTTACCCCATAGCCATCAGCAACACTAAATACAGTGACAACCTTGCTTGCATCTGTCACTGCAAGGAAGGCACCATCAGGAGAATATGCCAGGTCAGTCACAGGACCTTTTGCTTCCAGTATCTTTTCATCTCTTTTTAAAGATGCTCCCTGGATTGCATACAAGTACACTTTTCCATCCTGAAAGTCAAAATATTACAAAGTCAAGCTCCGTTCAGTGTGTACAAGAGTGTGAAAAGGCCTTGCCAGCTTTCAGATCTGGTATTGCCAACACTGAGAAATACCTTAAAAGCATGTAGCCAGGAACTGTTTACATCTTGCTACTGTTAGAAAATAATAGGATTCATGATTGGAAGTATGGACTTATTATAGTGCAGAAACAGCAGATGGACTGATTGGAAAGGAAAACTAAAGGCAAAAACTGGCTAAGGGACAATGAGAACTCAGGCTCAAAGAGCATCTGAAATTACTTCACTACAAAGATAATGCTACCACATTCATTGCCGTGCTGCTGCAGTAGCTGCCAAGCACATGATGATCAGAAAATGCTACATTTATTAGGAAAACAAAATCCTTACTGTTCCTCCGACTGCTGCCATACCACCTCCTGGGTGAACTGCTACCACTTCTGGTTCAAAACCAGGGTTATCAATTGCAAAGCATTTCTTCTTGTCCTTCAGTAAGACAATCTGTAATTGCAAAGAAGTATGCAATTCATTCTGAGTGATGCCTAGACAATTAAATTCTAATATATGCTACAAGAGGATTCTAGAACAGGGGTTTCCTACTTTCTCAATCCAATTAATTCACAAAATGAACTCCCTTCATATACTTGCATTGATCATTTCTGTCTTTCCCAGATGTCCAGTTCTGCCTACATGGCTGTGGCATTTCACAAACATTCTGCAGTTGGGATGGGCTGCAGAATGCGCCAGCACATGTGAGGGGATGTTGTTTAAGAAGTCACACATACACACCCTATAGTCCATCAATGGTTTATCAGCTAGAATGCCTGATGAGATGAAAGTTAGCAAAAATATATTAATTCATTTTATTATGAGATAGGACTGGACTGAAATAATGTGTTTTAAACGTTCAGTGATCTCAATGTGAGCACTGCACGTACCTCGAGCATGCACAGTAGGATGGTGGGGGGAGGGGTTCCCGCCAAAACGCTAAGCTAGCTATAGAAGTTTCCCGAACAGGGCTTGGCGCTGGCGCAAACCCATATGTGTGATGCACAGAGACCACGAAGAACTAACAGGCTCTTGTTTCGGTAGAGTCTGCACAGAAGAACTTCCAATGGTTTGTGCTCCATATTAGACTATGAGAGAGAGAGAATGAACCCACTTTTTCTGCTTCAGGCCCCAACCTGCCATGGGCTAGCCCTGACCTGAAAAATCTTGATAAAAAGTGAATGAAAAAAATGATTCTGCAATTATTTCTTTGTTTCCAATTCTTATGTGCTTTTGCTAATATATTTTCAGACCTCTCCAGGAATGATACTAGGATCAGATGCATTATCTCTCCTCAGGTGTTCTGAAAGAAAACACATGGAGGGTAGATGGGATGTACATGCCAGCCCCTGCCCCCTTCACCCCCAACTTCCCTATGGTGATGGGGAGGGTCTCCAGGCACGTTTGGCTGAACACAGCTGCAATCCTTCGCATGATTGGGAACCCAGATTGCATGGAGGTTTTGATCCTGTGGATCTGGTATCAAAATTCTGATGAATGCAGTTACAGTCTTGTTGAAGACCTTCCCCATCAACACAAAGAGCCCGCAGTTGAGGGGCAGGGCGGGTACATAGGGATGTCTGGATTTTGTGTGTTTCCAAAGTGTTTCATGGATTGTGCAGTGCTATTTGTTCAGCAGTCTGTTCACAGATGGATTCAATTTTTTCCACTAGGCAGAAAATATGCAAATAATTCCATAAGAAAGTTCACAACAATTTACATCATTTATGTTAGTACGTAACATTTAGTGTATTCTCCCCCCATTCCGTTTGACTTTTCCCCATGTGTATTTTCCAGCACGGCAGATGCCTCAGCAGAAACTTGCTTATTTTCCTGCAAACAAATTTGCGTAAATTTCAGAAGAGTAAAAAAATAAATTTAAATTTAAAAATCCAGAAGTTCACGGACTCTGCGTGGCCAGGGAAGGTCAGTGGCAGGGGATTCCACAGGTCAGATTCTAAGAAATCTGAACTCATTTTAGATCGTGTAAATTTCTCCAGCATCTCTACCAGTGCATGTAATCCTGTGTGTCCTCCTTAAGTTCTCTTTCAGGTAACTGAAGAAAGCTACTTCAAACACGCAGAGTTGCTACCTCAGAATTAGAGTGGGCCAGTCATTTTCACTCAGCATAAACTACTTCACAGGGGGAATATAAACGTAAAATGTGTAATCCATTTCTTTTGATACGCACTTCTCCAATGCATACGACCACTGCATATCCACCAGGTCCAACGGCTATACATTTTGGCTGAACATCCATTTTTACAGCATCTTGGCCACTGGAGGGAAAAAAGAGTTTTTCTTCAGCTGGAGGAGAGCAAAGGCAAAGATGCATCAGGATATAAAGAGCAGAGAGAGGGGAGACAAGGCAATGCAGGGCTTTGAAGGCAGGCAGGAAGCCAGTGAGGGATTTTGTCATCAGAGTACTGGAACGAAGAAAGAGGAGAAGGCTGCAGTAGTTGGCAAGCGGTGGCCAAGGTGTGATATTCTTCATCATTTCAAAAAGATGAGAATGAGCCCCAGATTATCGTCATTTGATACTAAGAGAAAGGCTTGCTTGGCACAACGAGGCAGAAACTGGAAGTACTTTGGACTATCCATATTACAGTTCTCTTTAACAATGTTTTAAGTTTCTGTTAATGGTTTGGTGATCTATTAATATTTTTTCTTGGGTGTACTTGACATACTTATTATTTCATTTCTACATTGTGCTTATATTTTGACAAATACAATTGTTAGTGTGCAACTAACTAAATAGCCACTGCAGCACTTTCACACTCAATTCACTTAACATGGTAAAACTGATGCTATCTGAACACCAATGGTAATGCTGATTACAGAAAGAACTACATTATCAATTGGTTACCAGATACAGTTTTCTTAATGTAGCAAATTCAATTGCCTGAAGAGTTGTACAGGGTCATTTAATTTTTTTTGTTATCAGTAAATGGTTTTGATAAATCTTGCAACACACACCTACCTGTAGTCTTTTTTGCTAAGACTGGTGTAACGCACAGTATCATCCATGCTGCAACTGACCAGTTGCTCCGATTCGTCCACAGCCATTCGTGAAACCTGGTTTGTGTGTCCTTTCCCCAAGAAGTAATCATTTTCCCCTGTCTCAGAATCCCAATAATGTGAGCAAAATATTAAGGAAATATTTTTTCAGAATGAGCAAAACTGGAAACTCCAATATTTATCCCATACACCAATCTGCCATGTAACAGTGTGCTAGAATTTTCTTAAAGATGCATTTGTGAAAATGTCCCGTGCTGAATCTTGCATGGTGGCACAAAAGGGAAGCTTGAAATTTAGCAAGTGGCAATGGTTGCAACGGGTATTCTTTGTATGGGATAGTTTGTGTTAAAAAAAAACCCTCAAGCGACAGCACTAAAATTACGCTGAAAATAGCAGCTGAAATGAAAGAGTTGGATAATAAGACTTCCACCTACCAGCTCAAATGAAAACTGAGTTCCAATACTATACCGTATGCCAAGAAGGGTTAATCGAGTAGCAAAGATTACAGAAAAGGAATAAAGACATTATAGTGCTGTATAGTACTCAAGTTTTTATCTATTAAAATGTTTTCGTAAAAGGATATTAATATGTCCATCATGGCTCCCAGAGAAAATATAAGATTTCCCCGCATTTTTATGCACGGTAAGACACTGTATTGATTTACTGTGACCCTGCAAGAGAGTACACATAATTATTACAAACGGTTACAATTAGATTTCAAAGAGAGACCATAGTTGTAGGACCAGAAACTTAGAGCCAAAGTAGTATGGGGCTACTTCTACTTCCCCAAGGGTTCCCCCTCCCCATACCTCTTTCTGACAGACGTTCCCCCATTCCTTTGAAAAGTCCCTTCTAACCTTCATGTACTTTGGCTATAGCCAAAAGGCCAATTTCACACACCCCATACTTGGAAGTGTCTTGTGTGAGAAGAGAGGGGAGGGACTGATTCCAAGCCACTGTCTTATTCTTCGTCTAGTCTATCAACAAAACAAGATAACCATTACTAACCATTACCCTGTTACATGCTACAGAGCTACTTTCCCCCCATTCCAGTATTGCCCAATGCAAGAAAAAATGGAAACATCTGATAAAATCATAAGCACTCTTGAGCTTTGATCATGAACTTTTAGCACTTTTAAAAAATATTTCATGTTACTGAAATATACAGACACATATTAGCATTCTGATCCAAACCCAATGACCTAGGGAGGTGGTGGGCTCTCCCACATTAGAGGCATTCAAGAGGCAGCCAGCCAGACAGCCATCTGTCAGGGATGCTTTAAGGTAGAGTCCTGCATTGAGCAGGGGGTTGGACTTGATGGCCTTAGAGGCCCCTTCCAACTTTACTATTCTATGATTCTATGATACCCTGTCTACAATCCTAAGAGACACTTTTGCATGAATGTTTGACTTTTTATTACAGTCATCAAGGTGCATAGTGCCTCATGGAATAATGTAAGAACACGGAGTAACACAAGAACAAGCCCAGAGAACCTCACACGGATGAGGAAGGAGGCAATGATGGTAAAAGAGGAAGAACACACATTCTATTCAGTTACATGTACCTTGGCTTAGTTTCTACAGAGGATGGGGACTAAGGTTGTGCCAAAGACCACCTGGACAAGTTGAGTTTTCAGGACAGATTTGGAGAAGAGAGGAGCGTATGATGTAAGGGTTCTAGGAATAATGGAGCATCAGGGGTGAATAGCAGAGTCATTTAAGAGAGAAGGTTATCTCCAAATGACTGATAGTGGGCAGGAGGAGCGGAACCCCCACGCAGATGTACGTTGGGATATAAAGCACAAGAGATGCAGGGAGCTTCACAGGCAGTGGCCACGATCTGAAGGCTCATGCAACTAGTTCTGCATACCAGTTGCAAGGGGCTTTTCTTAGCCGATGACATATTACTGTACCCAAACATCCCCTCAGTTTGGGTACAGTTTGCGGCAATTTGGGGAGGAAAGGAGGAAAAGACTGATTGCTGCTTAAGAAGGACAAGTTAAAAGTCCTTTGGGCTTGGCATACAGATCTAGTTTATATAGTTCTTTGGATCCTGGCCACTGCCTGAATGCAACTGGCATACTGTGTTTTGATCAAGCTGCTCCCAAGAGATGTTAGGAATCTTCCCTGTTCTGATTTATGATGATTCCCCACTCCCAAACATTTAAGAATGGTTTCTTTTGCTGTACTAAAACTATTGATCCTTTAATAATGATCCAACAGACCTTTATGACGCGAAGAGGTTTGTCTGGGTTGTTCTCATCCAGATAGTTGATGTAGCCAGAAAGGGAGAGAGTCAATAAGTGGCCTTTCTGCCAGAGACAGCCCAACTGCTGATCCAAAACATTCGATCCCATGTTAAATGTATTCACTACACTATTGGCACCAACATCCCAGATCTTAGCTGTTTTGTCTCCAGAAGCAGAAAGCAGGCGATTGCCATCTGGACTCCAACTAATCTGTTAAAAGAAAACAGGAGATTTAAAAGTATAGCCCCACCCTTTGCATCAGAGAAGGCCTATGTCTGAATTCCCAGGGACACTGTTCTCCAGAGTGTGAGTTGGAAGACCTCCATAATAAAGCCAGTGGCACCTCACAGTAAAGGTTTATCAGTTATGCAGTGTACCCACTGAGGCACAGCTAGACAAAATCCAGAGGAGAAATTAACAGGTATTCTACATTTAATTCCTTATATCTTAAAACACTTCCCTACTAATGAAAATGGGGGCTGATACTAATTCAAGGAGTCTTCAACTGAAATCGTATGCACATTTACCAGAGAGTAAGATCCACTGAACACAGTGTGAATTAAATTTAGGATTGTCTTGTCATTTAACTGTACCACTTTAATTAATTTATATATATGTGCATGATAGAAAGGGTAAGGATAAGAAAATAAATCTTAAAGTAAGAAATTGTCTAATGTTAACAAATAAACCAGACTACTATTATTTAAAGAACACATAGTTTCCTTTCTTACTTTTTTTACAAAACAAACAGCATAGACAAGTTTTATTTGCCAACATGAGATTTTTTTATTTTTATTCCTTTACATTCCAGCAGAATGGTTTTTTTTTTTAAAAAAAGCTGTAGGAAGCAGCTACTTCCGTGGTCCATTTTAAATCCGAGCAGCCAGCACAGTTGAATCAATCCCTCCACAGTGCCCTGTTAAATTTAAATATATCAACATGCAAAATGATTTTTTCATCCCACCACAAATGCAACTGTGTTCCTGGAGAAAGCTTTTCCAAATATAATCCTCAAAGAAAGGGGTAATGTTTGTTTTAATTTCTACAAAGTGCTGGAAATATACCTCTGGTAAAAGCATGGATTAAGAAAATGGCTCCATTCTGGTAAACATTTTTGGAAAAGTAGAACCCAGAAGCAATTTCCATAAGGATCCTCAATACAAGAAAAGTCTGAGAAAAACAATACAAACATAAGAAAAGCTGTGCTGGATAAGACCAAACCTTCCTGTTTTTCACAGTAGCCAATCATATATTTTTGTTAGAAGATAAGCAATTTCACATTTGAGTTCTCCAAGAATGATCAGATGGACAGTATCTGGAGCCTGTGATTTCTTGCTTTTCTATTTATCTATGAGTCTAGAACAGCCTGTAGGTTGCATATGCCCTCCATCTTCTTTCGCGGAACCTACCACACCACTGAAGTCAGCGGCAAACCACTACTGAGCCGCAGAAAGGCCAAGATCAGCTTGTTTTATAGCTAATTGTCAAATTGCCATTGTTTGTCATTTCCGTGCCACCAAATTTAGCGAGGGCAGCAGGAGTCCTATGGGAGGGCCCAAAGGATGGAAACCAACATTTGGATTGGCCAAAGTTGCCCACCCTAGTCTGGAATTCCATCCTTTGTCATCATTATTTATCTCATTTCTTCAGACTCCTTTCCTAAAAAAAAGGTCAGCTCAGGCCCTAGCATTTCTGCAGTACAGACGCAAATAGTTATTTCAGCAATCGCCTTATCCCTCTTCAGAAGTTCTTTAACTCCCTTGTCATCCAATGGTCCAACGTCTTTGCAACCCTGTCTGATTGAATTTCTTTTTAAATCTTCAATTTTCTGAAGGAAGCCTTCTTGTCTCCAACAGCTTCCTTGACACTCCTCATTACTCATGCGGGTGACTTCTTCAACATGTTGACTTTCTGTATTTATACTGAGCTTCTATTATTGTGGTTTTGAGTAATCCCCAAACATTCTGGAGAAACTTGACCCTCTTAACTTTTCCCTTGCAACTTCCTTTTCACCAGTACTGTTAGTTTAGAAGAGTTTCCTCTTTTGAAAACAAATATGACATTTGAATTAAATTTGATAGGACTATGGACACTTGTTTCCAATTGGTTCAACACCCACATCTTACACTAGGTTTTGGGCACCACTTTCGGTTAAGTCCAGGATCACCTCCTCTGTTTGGTTCTATCATCAACAGTCATGTAGGGTTTCTAGAACTTTTACCTCTTTGCTGTGAGTGGAACATGCATTTATCCAGTCAATCTGATCGTAACTGAAGTCACCCTTTACTACAACACCTTCACCTTTGGATGGCTCCCTGATTTTATTCTCTGCCCTTGACATTTTGGTCAGGGGGTTAATATCATGACTCAGTATTAGCTTACTTTTGGGGCCTGGTATTGTCGCCCACAGTGATTCTGTGGAGCAGTTTGCCCTCTTTGAAGTTTCTAGTTTGACACTATGTCGCCTTTGGACGTACAGAGCGACACTGCCTCCTGTATGTCCTTCCCTAGCCTTCCGATATAGTGCACATCCAAATAGGACTGTATCCTACGAGTTCTCCTAGTTCTTCCCAATTATTGTTATGCCTACAATGTCTATGATCTTTAAAATCAAACACGCCAATCCCGCCTTTACTCAGAGATTTCTAGCATTAGAAACACTCATATGCCTTATCCCTCTCTAAAGATCTCTGGAATGTGCATTTTTCTTAAAGCCCATTGGTGTCTGGCTACCATTTGTTTGTTTGTTTATTCCACCCCATCTCATTACCATCCAATAATCAAAGCTCTCTGGGTTGTTAACATCCTGCTCTCTACTGTACGCTGGTGGCCTCTTTCTACCCATATCATCTGTGCACAGATAACTTTAAGACTATTTTAACCTTAAAAACCAGGAAAAGAATCCTGCAATAGCACCGTGCAGTAGCACCTAAAAGGAGGCTTTTCCTCCTGTGACAGAAGGCAACCCCCCCCCCCCCTCTATGATGACTCCTGCTGCCCTTGGTTTGTATAAGTACTTGTAGTTTTTTTTAAAAAATGGCACCTTTATTGGGGGTCAACTTTAGTGATCAAGAGGTTTTAAATCAATCCATCTGATTACAGTTAAAATGTATTGTTGGCAAATCTTGCACTCCTAGTACTTTGCTGGTACTAGAGCACAGCTGCAGGTTCCAAAAACATAGCTGCAACCGTTCCCACTGCCCTTGGCATGGCTAACGGCAGATAACGTTAATCCCGGAAGGGAATATTTGCGCAACCTAGCTTTATTTTTTTCCTGGGAACAAAAATGTATTTATTTACATGATTTATGGTCTGCCTTTTCAGGGAAATTTTGCCAAAGTATCTGACAAGAGGCTAAGCAACTCTGCCACAGCTGGCCAACATAATATGAAATTGTAGGTGTTATGGAGCAAGGCATGATCAATATACAATCACAATCCAATCAAGGAAGGGGGCTGTAGAAGCAGACATACTTACAGCATAAATGCCTCCATCGTGTGCCTTACTTCCGCCTAGAGCGCCAACTTTTTCTCCAGTTTTGCCATCATAAATAAAAATCTTTTACAAACAAAGAGAGACAAACACCCATTAGTTAAGTATTTTGTAGCAATTACATATGGGACTACTTTAAAAGAAACTGCTAATATTTCAGTATATGGGGAAAGAGCGAAATTGAAAATCTTGATTTGACATTTTCACAACAGTTTGTTCTTGACATCAGAAAACACTAAATGCATTTTTAATAAAAAGTAGTGGTCTAAGCATCCAAGCACTTGAAATACAAGAAAATTCTAAGTTTGCAGCTTCTGCTGCAATGGGACTTTGCCACAGCTGCCTCTATGTTAAAACAGTTCCCACCCTGGCAGATCCCTTGAAGTGAAAGAAGTCTCACATCCCACCTTCAAGCTGTACATGGCACCACCTCGCCCCACCCTCCACCCCCTTCAAAATTACCTTCTCTGCAAGGAACCCTTTCAACCCTCATTGCCAACGATAACTAAGCCTAATATGTAACTTCTTTTGGTCTCATTCTCTCCCTGCTCTACAGTCTTCCCCAGCACTGATTTCAAAGCACAAGTTCCTTGAAGGCAGGGACCTGCATTTATTTATTTTGCTTACAAATTTGAAAGTGCCATGTACATCAATCGCATAATAATAATCTCCTAAACTAACAGCAAAGGAAACTTCTCCACTTATGAACATATGATGTTGCCTTATTCAGAATCAGGCCACTAGTCCATTTAATTCAGTACTTTCTCGTTTGACTGGCTGTGACTCTCCAGGTTCTCAAACACAGGTCCTTCCTGGTCTTGCTCGCAGAGTTCCTTTTCAGTGGAAGTACTGGGGACTGGACCTGGAAACTTTTGCATTCAAAGCATAAGCTGCAGAGGCTCTTCTCCCCCCCCCCCCCCCCTTGCACCTTATGAGTAAGACATAGCTAATGTTACCTGGCCATCTGCACTGGCTGTGGCAAGCCTATTTCCATCAGGAGAAAACCTCACACAGTTAACAAAACGGCTGTGGTCCTGTAGAAGAAAAATACACCATGACTTTAGTTCCCAAATGGATTACTCCAACGGATTTTCTTCTGCTAGTTCAGGGGTATGCAACCTCCTGCCCTCCAGATGCTGTTGGACTACAACCCTTATCAGCTATAGCCACCATAAATGGTGAGGGATTATGGGAGTTGCAATTCACCAACATTTGGAGGGCTACAGGTTGCCCATCCCTGTGCTAGTTGCTTTCAATCGTCAGCCTGTTGTGGATTGTGCAAGAAGCTGCGATCTGTTCTGCTTTGTACAAAGTGTTCAGAACTCCATGGAGAAAGATTGCTGGCCTGGCCCTTCCGCCACATCTGCATAGGCCAAAAAAATACAGAGCTGGCTTTGAATGTAATTTTAGTTTCACACTGTTGAACAAAGAAGTGTGTGCACATTATGTGTGCCAGTCTACCTGTCTTCTCAAAAAGTTGTACTTTGCTGGACTCTTGGATGTGTATTCAGGAAAAATTAGATAGTCATAGGAAATATAACTGATGTGATCAGAGGGCAGAAGAGCTGCACAACTTTCTTTTGCCTCACCCACAATGTCTATGCATTCACTATGGACTTCTGCAAGTGGAAAAGCTACACACATAGATCTGTAAATGTGCAGGCTTCCTTGGAACTCTGGTTAAACAGGGATCTAGTTCCTAAATCTACACATATAGGCTTTTCCCCTGCAGATGACCATGTTTAACACATGTGCTTCAAGCACACAACCTTGGCTTTAGGGCCAGGAGTGTAACTCATTGATAGTTCGAGATCTCCTTTATGCAAGCAATGCATGAAAAGGGACTCCTGAAACCTTCTCTGAAGGTCCAAGTTCTATTGACCTGAGCAGATGGAACAGCCTGAGTTTAAATCTAGGCAGCTTCACGCCAGAATGGAAACCGATCACTGAACTGCACTGCAAGACCATTGCTTTCAGGTATTAAAATCTTTCCACTCTCACTGGGCAGATTCACAATCCTGACTTAACTGCAACATTAGTTGTAATTCTGTAAAATACTTTGGAACACCCCAGGGCACTTCCCTGATGTGTGTGTGAAAAGTGCTTTCTGCTTGTGCAGGGGTGGTATGCATGTGTGTGTATCCTGGCAAGAACGTTTGCACACAGGTAGCAAAGAGTGCCAACTCACGCTTATTGTAAACTTGAATTTGAATGGTGGCCCTTCAAAGAAAGCTGCACAGTTGTCATCACTGCCAGTCGCCAGGCGATAGGGCCTTGTCTGTTTAATATCCACACTATTGATCACTTTGTTGTGTCCAGTGATCTCACCCACTGAAGAACCAGTATCCCACAGAAACACTGCTCCAAATCTATTTGCGAGAAACAAATCAAGTCACATAAAAATGATGAACTATATGTAGGGCTTAACTTCTTGCACACAGTCAACATATTTAAAGTATGTGACAAAAAAAATGAGAGCTAATCTAATTCAGCAATTTCAGCCGTGCCTCCTATGGCATTCAAGTGCTTTGTCCATTACATATAAACAAACAAGTGTAATGAAATAGGACACTTACTTCATGAATTCAGGGATGAATGGACAACATTCTGTAATGCAATACTGAACAGCCACCTGAAGCTACTTTTAAAGACTAAGACTGTTTCTATCATTTCAACACCGCACAGCATCCAAGAGTTTAAAGTTGATCAACATGTTTTATTTAACCCTAACCAAGCAATTGCTCCACAAATAAACTCCATTTGCATGATCTATATCAGCAAAAAGAGGAAAATGAGTTTTCTGTGTCAATCAATTCAGGGTTTACTGTAAGTTGATTTACACAGTGGCATTTTTAAGGTATTGTCATAGTTATGAGTGCTTAACTCCTCAACTTATTTATACACCCTACTGCTTTGTAAGACTACTGCAAGAAAGAATGTGCACATTTCTTCACACTATAAGACTCCTCAGAAGGGAACAAATAGGTCCACAGCATCTGAAGGCACTGAACAAAACGGTGCCAATGTTACTAGAAATAAATGCATCTCAGACCACACTTTGGCACAGCAGCTGACAACTCCATTTCTTCACAAATCTTTTCAGCTTCTGAAACAGAAGAGGCTCTACAAACTGGATACTATTTGCTACAATGATCACGTCATAACATTCTTTAAAGCTCAGATTGGGCTATAAAAAGGGAAATAAATTTAAAGACAACAGGAACAACCCAGGAGCAGACACACTTCACCTATGCATCTCTTTTATTTTGAGAGAGTCCTTTGGAGGTTTCCTGCCCCCTTTCCTCATCCCAAATAGAGCCATACTTATTGGAATGCATGCCCAAGGAAGCAGTTTTTGTTTGTTTGTTTTAAAAAGAAGTTCTCATACCAACCACCACCTACATTTTAAGCTTGGGGAATGTTTTAAGAAGCATTTTGGGAGTTTAAGAGGAGGAGGAGCTTGAACTGCATGTACCCCTTGGATTTCAGATCCTTCTGCCCAAGACTAAAATACTAGTGAACCCTTGTTATTGCTGCTTGATGCCATTTCGAATATGTGCTTTGCTTCTGGAGACTGTTTCCAAAGATGTATGCTATTAAAAGATTTCTACCTGTCAAATGTATAGCTATTAACTGTGGATCTTGAAATTAAAACACAATAATGAGCTAAGTTCTTCCGCAGCAATGTGAGAGACTGATTAATACTTTGTTTCCCTACTCACTTTTCTCTTCCTTCTCCAACAGCAGCAAGCCTCTTGCTGTCTTCAGTCCATGCAATGTCTTTTATTTTTCCTGCAAAGGGCTGATATTCATACTTCAGAAGATGTTCCTTCTGTGTAGTATCCCAAATTCTAAGTTTTCCGGAAATATCTGTCATAGCACAGCAATTCATAAAGTCTCAGTTCCAGAAAGCTCAAGTTGTTACATGACCATTAAATTATCACACTCAAAATTTCGGGCGTGCCAGTTCTAAAGAGTTTGCCATTGTGCACAATTTGAATGCTAGAATTTTAGAAAAACTGTAGTTACCACGATACAGCAGCTACCTGGAAAGTTTTGGGGAAAAAATTCAGGACATTGAACCATATATGCACTGTTGGCTATGATCTTATACATCACTTGGTTTTGTACATGACTTGAACAAATCAAGATGTTTAGCCATGTTTATCTCATTTGCAATTACTTTTTACTTCTACTAAGTCTTTTGGAAAATCACGTCCATTTTGCCTATATTCAGGACATTTGTATTAGAAATATTTGATCCTTCATGTTTTTGGAAGTGGACTTCAAAAACCAAAACAAATACAAGCATACCTTATGAACAGCACAAATGTAAGTAAGAAGCAGAGCAACCTTTCCCAACCTGATGCCCTCCAGTTGTTTTGGATTTCAACTCTCATCAACCCCAGTCAGCATTGCCAATGGTCAGGAATGCTGGGGGCCGTAAGTCCACTTCCAAAAACATGCAAAAACATTCCAAAAATATTTGTAATACAAACGTACTGAATATAGGCAAAATGGACTTGATTTTCCAAAGGCCTCTACAAAAAATCCACAAGTTACTGGTATGCGAAGACAGCATCTTTCTAACTTTGAATTAAGCTTAGCAGTCGACAACTTAGCAGTCTTCTGGAATTTAAGAAAGCCGTGATGGCTGATCCCTTCCGGCAGGCCTACCTAGTTGAACTTTAAGATGTTTTTAATCATGTATTAGTTTTATTTGTTTTAAATGTTTTATCTATTTTATGGTCTTTGTATTTATATTTATTGTTGTTCCCCACCTCGATCCAGAGGGAGAGGCAGGTAAGAAATAAATTTATTATTATCATTATTAGCAGTAGTAGTAGTAGTAGTAAAACCTAGACTGTCATTACTATACAACTGTGCAGACAGCATTTCGAAGGTGGTCTATGTTACATAGATTCATGCTATTCAAGAACAAGCTTCACAATCAGAATAGTTGCAATTTTAGTTTTAAGTTAAACAATGGAATTGGGTATATATTGTGCGGCTAAGTAAGTTAGGACAGAATCCCAGGAGAATGGACTTGAACCTGCTCCTTCCATTGGAATGAAGAAGCGTATGTGTGCAGGCTGATACACCAGTGCCATGCTTGGCAGTAGGGGTGTGCGGAGCTAGTCTGCTCCGTTCCGAAATTCGAAGCGGAGCTCCAGTCAGGTGCTTCTCCGCTCTGATTTTCAGAGCTGTCCCGTCACTCCACTTTGCCGGATTAACCGTCGAAGCTCTGCTCCGTTTTCGGATAATCGCTCCATTGTAGTCTATGGAAAGTAACAAAAATGCTTACATCTCCGTCATTTTAAAAGATAAAGAGATGAAACTTGGCACCAAGGTAGCTCTTAAGTAGGGATTTGGCCATGCCAGGTTGGAAGCAGATCTGTTCATGCCTTGATTTTTAGGAGCGGTTCTTCAATGGGGCTCCTCTCCACTCCACAGGTATTCAACATCTCCACTCCGAAAACTTGAAGCTTCATCGAATCCTTGAATTTTCGGAGCAGAGTGCCTACTTGGCAGGGCCAAATGCACCACTCCCGCAGCACGGAAATACAAGGCATTTGCTCAGGCCAGGAATAAGTGAAGTGTCAGGCTGCTTACATTGCCAGTGCTGTTCATAGGCAGCAACCGAGGGAGGGGATGGGCCTACTCCCATGCCACTCAACTCCATCATGCATGAAGTTTGGAAAACATGCATACACAGGCCTGCAGTGACTGACATGACCCAATGACATCCAACCATGCTCAAAGTTACTGCGGGAGGCCACTGTCTAGCCAAGACAATTCCCCTTCTTCACATAGGACAGCAGTTTTCCCCACCAGAATTTGCAAATAGCATGGAGTTTGGGCAAAAATGCATTTCCTATTTTCAGTTGACAGGATCATGTTCATTCCGACCAAACTCAGTAAGACAAATTTGGAAGTCAGACAAGCACCAATCTTGAACTGCTTCTGGCGCCTCCTGAAAATGTCGTTTCAGGGAGCTTTCATTGAATGGCTGGCCACAGTTTAACTCAGGTTTCATCACAACTTTGCTCTTTTAGAAATTGTATTTTTAAAATATGATTTAGTGCAACAATACATCTAAATGGTGTTTAAAGGAATCTGCAAGAACATACATATCCCTTGTGGTAAATAGTCAAATGGGATGGGAATTACGGTAGGTAAGATCTCTCACAAAATGTTCGCTTTTCTTTATTTTCTTTACACAGTCATGAGGTTTTAGCTATTTTTGAATTTGTGCAAAATGCACTTATCAAAAGCTTGCTTAATTTTAAAGTTATTTGTCTGCCAATTTAGACTGTAATCCCTTTCAGCTTGGGCCCCTTTTTCTTTCTGCTTACAATAAAAAGCACTGTAGCACTCACTAGATGTTATTATTAACTAACCCTCACTTTTGGGTGTAGAAAAAAGTAGGTGTTGGCCAAGTAAATAGTAAGCTACTGTTAAGAGGAGAGTGGGAAAACACCTAGATTCCCTTGAAGATGATTGTATATTATTTCCTGAGTGCTAATGCTATTTCTTTTGAGATTTGAACCAAAAGTTATATCTAGGTAGCATGTATTTAGCAATGCTACAGAAATGTAAAGTAAGTATGGTACTGGGTGAACAATTCTTTTGAAAGTTGGCTTTTTCTTAAAAGCAGGTTTCTAATCCTAATGATTGCAAAGACACGACTTAAAAATATGTTGGTACCATTTGGTTACAAACTGGGGGATTGAACAACACTCTGACCAATTGCTTAATTTGCATAATCTATAGGAGTCACAGGCTTCATTTTTAATGCAATATGCGCACAACTGCGGCTATGCACAAAGCAGCATATATAGAAGCATTGCATTCCTGGAAAAATAAAGAAGCAAGGAGAAATATTTCAGATAGTGTATGCAAAGTAGTTTCTTGCCATTTTTAATTCATCTTTAAGGTGGTAAATGGAAAACCACTACAGATTTTTCAAAGGAACTTTACTTTGGGGCTCAAAACAACTATGTTCCATTTGGAAACATGTGCATAGCCATTTCCAGCCATGATTCTATTTAACATTTATATATCACTTTAGAATATTCAAAGCACTTCACATGCATTCTCTTTTTCAAGACCTTACAACACACCCACATTTCAGATGGCTGGTGGAGGCCAAGAGTAGCTTGCCTAAGGGTACCTAGAGAGTTGGTGGTAGCAAGATGCATACCAGGGACTTTTCCACACCTCAGTGTCATAGCTTCCAGGTTACAGTACTAAGACACACACATTCAATGGTAACAAGAACAAACAATGCTGTAGGTCCTAACCCAGAACAGAGGTACGTACGTTAAGCATACCAAAACCAAAGGGCTTAAGTGCATAGAATTCCAGTCATAGGTAAGTAAACTCTTCTTTTGGCAAAATGGGTAGTAGCAAGATTGCATTGCATTTTATGCATATTGTTATTAAACTCTACCTCCAGATGCAATGTAGAAGCCACTGGGAGCATACTTGGCAACCACAACTTGATGGGCATGTTCAGTGTAGATGTCAGCAATTGCTGGATTCTAGAAGAGAAATATAATTCCAAAATGAAGCTTTTCAAATAAATGTTCAAGAAAGTTTCCTAGTTGTTCACAGCTGACAGAGCTAATACAAAGTTATCGGGAGAGGTGGAAATAAGGACCTCTATAGAAACCTAGAGACAGGTGCCAAGGCAACAACTGACAAATGCCCATTTACAACTTTTGGGAGCTCTCTGCCAAGCACAAGTGAGACCATTGGACCAAAATGCCACAGATAGCTGCCAGGATCATTAACCATGTCATCAACACCTCACAATCAGTAGTACCAGTAATTTCCTCTGGATCCAACAAGATTAACAGGGCAATATTTCTCCTACCATGGGTGTCTTGGGCAAGACTAGACTCACAGTGCTATTCAGAGCTTAAAAATTTGACTGGCAAGTCTTGGAGTGCAGTATCATCTGGGTGTATATGAAGTGTCCTGCCTAACTAAGCAAAAGAAGACTGTGATGGGAATAAGATCTGGTTTGCTTATTTATTCATTAAATTTCCAATTGGCCCAATAACTGATGTTCTCTGGGTAGATTACAAAGTGTTCAAAGACTAAAATACCATAGAAAAAGTTAAAAATATTAAATACAATACAAATATTTAAAAGAATAAAATGCGCCTCTCTTAACATGAACTGGTACACTATGCTCAACATCTACTCCGAGGGAAGCTTGGAGGATGGCAACAAGGGAGAGGGCCTTTTCAGTGTCCCTCCCCCCCCCCATTATGGAATGATCTCCCCGACGAGGCTTGCCTGGCGCAAACATTGTTATCTTTTTGATGCCAGGTTAAGACTTTCCTCTTCTTCCAGACATTTAACAGCGTATGTTGAGGGTTTTGTTGTTGTTTGACCCAGAATAGTTGTTTTAAATGGTTATTGTATTTATAACTTGTTTTTATGCTTTTCATGGTTTTTAAATTTTGTATATCGGTTTTTAATGGTCAATGTTTTAAATCTTTGGAAACCGCTCAGAAAGCTTCGGCTATGTGGTGGTATATAAATGAAATAAATAACAATAACAATAACAATAATGCAACACAACTAACAGCACAGGGATTGACAGAACAGTCATCAAAATCTAGAACTACAACTCTAAAATGCCTGAGAGAAAAGAAAGGTCTTTGTCTGGTGTTAAAAGGTAAAGGCAAGTGCCAGGCGAATCTCTTTGGGGAGTTCATGGCATAAGTGGGGTGCCATTTGTTAACTTAATTTCAGAGTGTGGTTCCCTGAGCAAGAGCCTGGTGGGAAAATCCCCGACTGCCCTTCCTAAAAGGGAACACGACCCTTGTGCAGACAATATTTTTTACATGCAGTGATCGATTCTGCCCCCACATGACACCCCACCATTGTATGTTTCAGTTCCTGTTTGCACAGTGACCTATGTGCATAGGCTCCAACATGCACAGGCTCTAAAAGGGTGATCTGTACACTTAAGAAATGGAGGGCAGAGAGTTTAGGTGCACTGAGTACATACACATAGGTATACATGGATGGAGGTTGGGTGCAGTGAGGGCAATCCTATCACACATACCACTGCATCGTACAAAATGTGACTGATAGTAGCCCAGAGTTGCAGGGTGGAAATTTCCCACCATTACATTTATCCACAGAACGTTTTTGAGTTATTGATTTATTTGTTTGTTACGTTTATATCCCACCTTTTCCTTGAAGGAACACAAGGTGGCTTACATGGTCCTCTCTTCCTCTCCATTTTATCCTCATAACCACCCTGTGAGATAGGTGAGACTGAGAGTCAGTGACTGGCCCAAAGTCACCCACTGAACTTCATGGCCATCTAGGAAACTGAACCCAGGTCTCCCCAGTTCCAGTCCAACACTCTAACCAATATACCACACTGGCTCTCATTTAGAAATGTGATGTCTCAAACTTAATTAGTAACATAGTGAATTATTACAACAAAAGTCAAAAGCATAGACAGCTTTGTCTATGGGGGCAGAATAGAAATGTAATATATAAATAGATGAGCAACTAGAATGGAAACAATACTAGTCAAATCAAAGGTAGAATTAATTTCAGGTGACTTCTTGTAAAGCACATATATTTATGCATACGACTCTTCAGACATGCTAACATAAGAGTTTTCATTGGCTTCATTTTTTCTTAAAATCTAAATAATGTAAAAAAGGGTATGTTGCTGAATTATCATGTCTTTAAGTATTTATAAATATTCCAATAAAATAGCCTCCAAAGCTTTTAGATTTGTTTGAACATAACATTTAAAACCACAATAAAGGCACTGGCTCAGTTCAGACAACACGTTAGTCAACGCAGTATGAAAACTCCACTCTCCAGTTGAGTTTTTAGGGGGTACTCCCCAAACAACATGTTCTAACTCCACCACTGTGTGACTGTGGGCTACCATGGAGCTGAGTAAAATCCATCAGGATGTTTGATTGACAGTTCTTCCACCCTCTCTCCTCCCCCAGTCCTCCTGATGGTATCCCATCAGTCACTGCTGCAATAAACCTATCCCGGCAGTTCTCCTAGAGCAGCACTCCTTCCTTTCGCTGCTCTTGCCAGGCAACTCTGTAGCCAGTGGGAAAAGTCAACTCAATGCAACGGAAAACTCCACAGAGCCTATCATACAACATGCAGCACAACCATTCTGCAGGAACTCTCCTCTGCATAGTGTTGATATTCTGAGTGGAGTGCCTTCCAAAGAAATCTAACTGTTGTGTGAAGCTTTCCCGCCAGACAACATATTTCTCAACAGTGGTGTAAAAACTCCACCGTGGAGTTCTAAAACCACTGTTGAGAAACGTGTTGTCTGAACAGAGCCACTGTATTGGTTTCCCCCTTCCCTCAATCAAATATTTAAGTTGAACTACATTTTGTCATTGAAAAACTGTTTTAGATACTTATACAACACATATAATTAATGTGGCACAATTAACGTAGCAAGAAAAACATTTTAAAAATCAGATATGGGGAAACAATTCCTATTCAAAGATTTCCAGTAAACTCGTATAATTGAAAACAAACAATGGTTAGTGTCTCTCCCCAATCAGAATAATCATGATGCCCATCTCTGGACAATGCTCAGCCTCCCAGGCCTAAAATTCTGACATTGAAATCAAGCCAGTGATCTTCAAAAACAGCCTAAATTTATCAAGAATTCACAACTCAGAAGATTCTAGTTTGACAGGCAGCCCTGTCCACCAAGGCTAGTCAGACATTGATTTAAATCCTGAAGTATCGGCTATTTTAAAGTCAACTGAATATACCTTTTAATAATCTTCCTGAGATTTAAACATTGACCCAGAATAGAAAATAACAATTTCTCTGTTTATAATGAGCATACTTCTCAGATGCATGTAAATAAACTTTACCAATTATAAAGTAATTACAAGCAGTTCCAATACATTATCAGGATTGAAGAAAGCATGTGGCTGCTTCTGCAAACTTAATACAACAAGCCCATCATGAAGAATGTAAAAGCTCATGGAACTCTTATAAGGGAAAGTTGTTTGCAGACTTAAAAATTCTTTATAGAAAATATATTTTCCAAACCAAATTTCTGTAGAATTCTGACTTCATAGATTTATGTATCAATGTGCTACAGCTCCATCCTGAGATTAGATCTGTAGAGCTTAGTCACTACTGAGATCACTCCAGCACATTCTTTCTTTTACATTTCACAAAATTGACTTAGCCTCAATGAATCAGCAACATGGTACTGAGTTTGCTCCAACATTCCTCCCACACCTGGCAATTTAAATGCATTCCCCATCCCTCAACATTTGATTCTAGTCATATAGCAAAAATATTCAAATGTTATGCGACAATACCACATGCTATCAATATTAAATTATGATTTACCCACTGTTTGGCTTGGCAGCCACATGTGGCTCTTGGACAGTTCAGTTACAGTCAGCCAACAAAGATGTCCATGCATTTTGCATCTCCTAGCATCCTCCCAAGATGCCAGCAGACTGAGCAAACCCTGCCCTATTCAGCCACGGCTGAAGGCAAAGAGAAGGAGAAAGAAGTAACTGAAAAGGCATTGGGCAGCAAGCAAGAGAGAGAAGACAGAGGATGCTGCTGAAGAAATAAAACAAAAGTGGATCCAATGAATGAGAACTAGCTTCAAATGCCTGCTGCAATCACACAATTTCCTTGTGTCTAAATAACGTCAGTGGTACACAGACAACTTTGTTGTGCACACAGAAATTTAATATACAGGAAAAGAATTATAAATACTAGAAAATATGAAACCATAAATGGAACATGTGAAGACATGCCTACCGTGTTCTACATACATATAAGAACAGAAAATATACATGGCATATTAGAGTTCTGTGTTACAAAGAGTGCTTGGAACATCATTGTGTCACAACAATTTGTTACATGAAAACATTTGGAACATATATGGTTACAGATTTTTGTTGTTGCATGAAAACGTTTAGAATATTGTATAAACGGTAATTCCGGATTCTAAACACCATTTCCTACCTCATCAGTAATGTAAAGTTTTCAAGTTTCCTGAGAAATAGGATTCCCTCACAGTATGAATAAACAGGTTTGACTTGAAACTTATGGACTCTGGTCCCTGTGCTAGATTAGCCAGTGCAATCTAACTTCCTGAAGCAAAGCTCATAGAAGTACTATCCAATGGTATATCCAAATGGACTTCTGACCTGTTGCTGGCACTGACTGAAATCAATAAGGTCTAAACCAACGAGGTGGAGACTTATTTAGACACAAGGAAATTGTGTGATTGCAGCAGACATTTGAAGCTAGTTCTCATTCATTGGATCCACTTTTGTTTTGTTTGTTCTCTTTGTGAGGGCCCCTCTCCTGTGTTTTGAAGAAATATGAAGGACATTGCAGTAGAGGGGAGACAGAAGCAATTGCCAAAAAGGTGTAGAAAGGAGCAGAGTCTTCTGCAGACAGAAAACAGAACGTGGCTTCAAGGCCTAGAAAAGGGCGAGAAATCTACTTTTGGGTGCCCATAGCCACCTTGCAGGAGTTAAGTTCAAACTATGGGGCCTTCCCCCACTTTCCCCTCCTCTTCCCATGCTCTGCAGGCCTCACCTCCGAAGGGAGATTGATCTGCCCCACTCCAAGTCCCCCCACCCAATTTTAGAGGTCATTAGACCAAAAAGATGTATTAGTTTCCACTTTCTACATCCCTGCCCCCATGCCGTGCTCTGAAGGCTTTAGCTAGGAAAAGGGATATTAATCTGTATACTAAAGGCCTTTTCCCATGTCAACCAGATTTCAGGAACTTTATAGCCTTTATTTATTTATTTATTATATTTCTATACCACCCAATAGCCAAATTAGCTGTAATATTATTTTTAAAATCACAATATCTATCTATCTATCTATCTATCTATCTCTTACTTGATGTGTGGGTAATGTTGTGAGTATCTTGTGGCTCTTGAACTTTCAGGGATGTAGTCTGTGGCTTGGAAGGACTGAAGCTTTGGTCATCCCTCTTTAGTGAGAGAGAACTTTTATTGATGTCAAGTGACAGCAAACATGCTGCTATCATAAGGCCAAGAAATACATTTGGTTCTGTCCCCCAGCTCCAAATTAGGAAGTTAGTATGTATATTAACAATTAGCATGTTTACGTTGTATCTCTCTAACAGTTTTTGTGAAGGTGAGACCTTTGGCAGCAACCGTCTGCAATGCTTTAATGCCATGGAAGAGAGGGGCAGGCAGAAGGACCTAGGGAAGAAGCAGAGACGGGCCTAGGGCAGCACCAGGCTCAGAGACAAACAACAGCAGGCCAAGCGAAGGAGAATTAGAAGAGAAAATCAAGAGCAAAAGTGTGAAGGCCCTATAAGTAAAGGCAAACAGGAAAAAGAATAGTCAGAGAGAAGTGCTCCTGGCCAGGAGTTGCAGTGATAAGGCTGAAAATTCACAGATTTGAAATAACCAGCCTTTTTTTTAAAAAAAAAAAAAAATGAAGCCTCCAGTGTTTTCTCTTTCATTTTCTGTACTAGCCATTAAGCCTCAAAGGTTCCTATAAAATACAAAAGCTTACTTGTACTTCTACATTTTCATCTAGAATAATTCCATTTTACCAATCAATGTCTACTTAATGCCCTTTGTACCTCAGAATATAGTTATAACTGCCTAAAGTAGTGGAATTCTCAGTTCTGTAACTTAGGAACCCAGGCAGACTACAGTTTAGTATTGTATTATATTACATGCACAAGCTGTGAGCCACCCCTGGTCTCCTCTAGTGTGGCCAAGAGAGGCTATTTGAAACTTTTGCTTTCATTTTCATCTAGCTATAATTTGTTGTTATATTTGTTAGTTAATCTTAACTATGGTTTAGGGAACCAATCCAGGATTGTAAACCATGGTTTGAAATTGGCTTGCTTCTCTAAACAATAGTTTGCCTGGGTTCAGACTTGAAAAACCGTTAGTTGAAACAAAAGCAAAAGTTTCCATTCTCCTTGTGCTGGAGGAAAATGCGGGCGAGTACAAGCCCAAGATTCATTCACAACAAGTTAAACCATAGTTTTATATCTGGATGCAACCAATATGTGCAGACTGGTTGCATACACTTAAAACCTTGGTTAGTCATCCCCTTACTCACTGTGGAGTCACTCAGGCTCAGTTGAAATACAATGCTAATCCATTATTTGCGGCGAGGAGAAAGAGCACACACTACTCAATCCCATCCCATTTCACACACAATGGGAGGAAGTTTAAAGCTTTGTTACAGTTTTGAACAAACTGCAGTTTCCCATTAGTGATATGGGTGATCAATTAGTTCAACCAAACCAGGATCAAGCTGTGTTTTCAGATCCTGGTTTATTTTAAGTAACTGTTAGAATAAACCACAATTTCAAGTTTGGATGTAACCAGGAACTATGCTTTTTTTAAAAAAACTGTACTGGAGGCTTGAACTGTCCTTTTTACACTTATGGAGAAGAGGGGAAGCTCATTAACCCAATACTCACCATGGCTAGTTCCTGAACTAGTCCCAACTTTGCTTCTGTCTTTGTCTATTTCTGCACACACACCCTTAAGAAGGGGGTGGAGTCACCTTTCCCAAGCTCTAATGGAACTCTACTCAAGAGATCTGTATGAGAAACCATCTCGCCTAACAATTAGCTTCCATAAAGAGACATCAACTGACCATTCAAGACAGTAAGCAAGCATTTAATGTAACAATCTATTCCATTCTATGGTACCAGTTGCTTTTAGAAGGAGAAGCTATAATTGATTTCTACTAAAAGTCACATGCCTTCTTTGCTGTTTAAGTCAAGCATTATTTAAAAGACTGGTGTTAAAAATGGAACATTAAGGCTACAATCGTTTCTACATTACAGACCACAGCTCTTCTTTGAGCAAGAGACAAACACAGTAAAGAGAAACCTACTTTGAAAAATGTGTACTTTTTGCATTTCTCTTCCACTCTAGTTGTATCAACTGAAAGTAACACTTCATGCGTCTGATGAAGGTGCTCTCTCATCATTAATGAAAGTTTATGCCATAATAAATTTGTTAGTCTAAGGTTGTTTTTTGTCTGAAACCAAGAGACACACCAGGAAAGCTCTGAACGAAATCGAATACCAGACACTTCAAGTGGGGGAGGGGGAAAGGAGATTAACTAATTTTACATGTTCAGCTATGTAGTGTTCTAGTTCACACAGTGTGCTTTTTGAGCACTGAAACCAGATATACTTGAGGCAGCCTGCAAATCACTAACTGCGCTGAATGAGGGAACTACGGAAGTAAAATATTAATGCAATTAGGTAGTCCTGTCTTAACCATAAGATGTCCTTATGCTGCTTTCTAGAACTCTTTCAGAACATTAATCGGGGTGCACAGTACCTCCTGGAATGCTCATTATGGACAGCAGTGAGACAGTAGCGTAAGACACTTCAATCAATTACTCACAGACCAGCAAAATCAATATAAAACATACAAAAGACAGTTAAAAAGTGACATGAAAATAAGATACAGCTTTGTAGACTTCCTTCTCTGAAGAGGATTGCAACATTTTCCCCCTAATTTGCATTGATGTCATAAAAAACTAGAGATCCTTTCAGTAATACAGGAGGACACAACTTTAGTATTAGTTTGTCTCTTAAACAAATTAATACTAAAGTTGTGGGGTTACTTCCAGAAAATACTGTTAATAATGGAAAGATTAGCTTCTTTCTGCATTCCTTATATATGTTACAATGCAAAAGTACATGTTCGACAGATTCTATTGTTCCAGTGCCACAGGGACATATCCGTTCATTAACTGGGATTTTACTAAACCATCCTTCAAGTAGTGCTGATGGCAACACATTAAAGCGAGAAAGGGTAAATGCTCTTCTGTACTTTGAGATGGTTAATGTATGCAGATATGAAGCTGCAGTGAGTTCATAGTTATTAAAGTTATTACAGAGTAATGGAGAATAAGGTTTGTTAGCAGCAGTTCTTAAATGTAGATCTAGGTCTATTAATCTTGGACAAGAGATTGGACCTTCTGAAGTCCATAAGTTGCCCACAACTTCCACAGGGAAGCCCAACATAAGTAACTTCTTCTCCATCTCTCTCATCCAAAGAGTGACATAGGGATCTGAGAGCAGTAAGAAGAGATAACTACCAGGAACTGCCAGAAAATGTAACCGTAGCCACTATTTAAAGGCATCGATCCATGCCTTGCATTCAACTGATCGAATACCCACTTCCAAGTAAATGGCTGCATTCCCCACACAGGAAGGAAGGCCCAGTAATTTCCTAAGAAATACAGACTGGACTTTTTCAATTTGGGCATTAAATCCCAATATCCAAATAGGAAGACCATAGGTAAGTTGGGCCAGAGTCTTAACTTTGTAAATTTGGATTGCAGAAGAGATAAATTGGCCACCTTCTATAAAAAAGAATCTTAGGATCAGCTGCTGACTAGAATTTGCTGAATTAATTGCCTGCCTTTTTTTTTCAGACCAAGCTCCAGTGCTCTGCATTTGTATGCCCAGAAATTTTATATGGGCAACTTGTTTAATGATATTACCATTTAAAGTCCATTTGTATTTCTTACGAGCTTTAGAGAACACCAGGACTTTCGACTTACTATAATTGACAGTCAGACTATTTTCAGAGCAATAGGTCCCAAATGCAGAGAGTAATCGGTTTAACCCAATTCTAGAGCGTGATAACAGTACAGCATCATCAGCATACAAAAGCAAAGGTATCTTGGTATTGGACAGTTTGGGAGCATGGAAATCGACACTATGAAGATAAGGAGCCAGATCATTTAAAAATAAATTAAAAAGAAAAGGGGCTAAAATACACCCCTGTCTTACACCTCTTGTAGCAGGGATTGAGTTGGAAACTTGTCCCTGCTGCCCACATCTGACCTGACTAGAGGTCTGATTATACAGGCATCTGATAAGAAACAGTAGGCGGTTGTCCATGGAACTTTTGTGTAATTTGGACCAAAGCAGCGTAAGACACTTGATGCATGGACTCAAGGTGAAAAGGTACCAATATGAATTGGCAATATATCTTATGCTAGTTTATAACAGATCACAATTTCACATTTATTCATCATGCTAAGATTTTCCTTGGATGATTCACTTCATGGTCCTACAGGTGCAGTAGATTGCCAACCTTCTGCTAAAAAGCCATATAAATTTGATTTTGCTGGATCAAATACTATTTATGAATTATATTTACAGACTTACACTAACTGTTTACCACCTATTATTTTAAAATCACTCTTGTAATTTTTCTCCTTTGGTATCAAATTAGAGAAGTGCATTAGAGAGTAGTCATATTCCACTTTTGAGGGTTTCCACAGTTTTGTTGTTCATGGGCATGTGCAGTTTTTTTTTTACTGCTGTCCAAATTCTATGGCCTAATGTCATATAGTTGGGAACCGGGATGCTTTTGGAAGACAAAACTCTCTGGCCAGTTAACAAAAATTAAAACCCTAAGATAAAACATAAAAAATAATATAATTCTGTAAAAGTATAAAGCAGAATAAAAAACAGTTAAAAATCAGTAGCGGGGAAAGATTAAAAAAACACATTTAAAAACAAAACTAAAGAACTAAGCAAGCGATAGGTACATTAGTAGAATTTAAAGAAGACAGACAACGACAGCATTCAGAATTCCTAAGAGTCTTGTGCAGCAATCACACATTCAAAGGACAACATAGGGCGATCCTGCATTAGTTATACTGAGCTCCAATACAGTTCACAAGCATGGGGTAGGGTTAGGAAGCTGCCTAGTTAAATCAATCTGGTACTGCCAAACTAGAATCAAACATCAAAAGGCTGCAACTTTCAAGGTGTTTTCCCCAAGAATAGTTCAACTGGCATTTTTGAAGGGTGGAGGACAGAGTAAAGTGTTAAGACAATGATAAAAAAACTTTGCTACATCCAGCTTCACAGAGAAGATTGCCAGTGAAAACCAAATAGCTTGAGAATAAAGACATCAGAGTCGAAGGCTGCAATCCTAAGAACACTAACCTGGGAATAAGTCCCACTAAACTCAGTGTTATTTCCAACTAGACATTAGTAGGAATGGGTTGCAATGCCTACTTCTCCATGATGTTGTAGAACTGTAGCTCGATTGCAATACTAATGGCAGATGAGGTTCCTGAGATAGGATGTTCTTCCATTCAAAAAAATGTATTTGCACATAAATCACTAGATCTCTTTGATAGCCTAACCTTTCCCTTGATGTTTACTTTTCTACATACAGTTTTAAAAAAAAATTCCAACTCATGAGACCACATACAGGTTTATAACTTCAATATGAACTAGGTATTCATTGAGAATACCCTTTATAGTATTGAAAATACCTTTTATAATATTTCTTTCAGGATGGCAATATTCAGAAACTAATGGGAAACCATATCAGTGTCCCAGACCACCTCCTTCAAACTGAAAGTTGCAACAAAACATTACTGAATTAGAAATTGTCAAGAAGTTTGATTCTATTCATTTGGGCATGAACTGAGACTAGTTTCCTTTCATAGTTTACTAACTTAGAAATACTAGAATCATTGTTTTATCACCAGTTATTGCTGTCATGAATGATTATTGTACTTATTTTGTGCTTAATAAGTATGGTATAGCAGATTATTTATTTATTTATTTAATTACATTTGCATACCGCCCCATAGTTGAAGCTCTCTGGGCGGTTCACATAAGATTAAAACAATTAAAAGCAATATACAAAAATTAAAACAGCAAAAACATACAATATACACACACATTTAAAACCACTATAATAACTTTAAAAAGCTATAAGCCTAAAAACAAAACGAACCCAGGCTCATCAGATATTGCTAAATGCCTGAGAGAAGAGGAAAGTCTTGACCTGGTGCCGAAAAGATAACAATGTTGACGCCAGGTGGGCCTTGTCGGGGAGATCGTTCCACAATTGGGGGGCTACCACAGAGAAGGCCCTCTCCCTTGTTGCTGTCCTCCGAGCTTCCCTCGGAGTAGGAACTCGGAGGAGGACCTTAGATGTTGATTGTAGCGTACAGGTAGGTTCATGTCGGGAGAGGTGTTCCATCAGGTATTGTGGTCCCAAGCCGCATAAGGCTTTATAGGTTAAAACCAGCACCTTGAACTGGGCTCGGAAACATACAGGCAGCCAATGCAAGTGGGCCAGAGTAGGTCTTATATGCTAGAACCTTCTAGTTATCCCAGTTATCAATCTGGCTGCTGCATTTTGCACAAGCTTCAGCTTCCGAACCGTAGAATACTGATTCAAATCCTGGCTCATTCCTGAAACTATATTAAATGAAGTGGAGGAAGCCCCATGTATGCCTCTTGAACTCCTTGGAAAAGGATGGGGCACAGATGTGATTTTTTTTTTTTAAAAAAAAACCCTTTATTTTTATATCTCAGGGAGCAATACTATGGCCCGTAGACATTGTCTGAGGGACATGGGATACTGGGGATTCCCCACTCCTAGGACAGAGACAGCATTCCCACCATGCAATGGGTAGTCGGCGATCCAACCCCCCCCCCCCCCCTTTAATCCCTCACAGCCAACATTGTAAAGGGAAAGAACCACGCTGGCAGCCGTCCATGGTCGGAAAAGTGGCTTCGGAAAGGTGGAAAGGGGAATTTCATTGGGCAGGAAGGGAAGGAGTCCAGAGAGGCCAGCACATGCGTTATCCTGAGGCATCTCGCCACCCTCCTTCTTCCCCACCCCCTGAAGTGCCATTGCAAACATAACAAAACAAAACACCCCTATCTAGCGAAAAATGTAAGGCAGGAGGGTGGGAAGGCAAAGATTGCTGCTGCTCCTCCTGCCCTGCACTAGTTGATCAGAAGTCTCCGAGCTCCAGGGCGCAACAAATAGGACTGTACCCTCAACCTTCTTAGTGGCAAGCTGTTAGGAGTGTGCTACGTAAGTTCACTTCTATGCTTTTTCTATAAACCATTTATCAACATTTTAGCTTGTACGTTTATATTCTAATAAAACTTTTAAGAATTGGGGATGGGAAGAAGAATTCTATGGATTAGTTGGTCTAATGAAAAGGTATTGGCCTAGGGCTTAGCAGTAGCAGACTTTGAGCTGAGTACCTCTTTGTCCTCATTCAGCCTGAGATGGTCATCATGGATTAAGCAGTGAACAACATGAGTCTTATCCCTGCACATTCCTGCAGTGGTATAGAAGCTACATCAGTAGTGGTCAGCCTATACCAGTGGTGCCACCCTATGGTGCAGTATAGCAAAGATACAATCTCTCATACTTTGAGGTAGTTCTCTAGACCATGTCCACAGACCACAGTGCAGGAGAGGTAGGTAGGCATATAGCCTCCTGATTATGCCATAGCTTGGCCCTCCTGCTCCCTTCCAAGGATATCACAGTGTTCTGTTGCTCAGGTTGTAGGGCTGGCTATTCATGTGTTATGTAGCTGCTTATGTGTGTCCACAGATCACAGCTGACCTAGGCAGTAGGCCAAGATTTGTGGTTCACAAAAGGGGGAGTAGCAGGGTCTTGTCCGATCCTATGTTGAGCTTTGGAGGTGTTTCAGAACATTTCAATATGTAGTACAAGTGTGGGGATGAGTTCCCATCCTTTTCTCTGGCACCAAGATTGGGCGGAGGGATGGGGTTCAGGGTCCCTGGTGTAGGGAGGAATGGTAGAAGACTGCTTCTCTAAATTCACTTCACAGTTAGACCATATCTGAAAAAGGTTTTGCTATGTGTAGTGTATAGTCTTTATGGAAACTAACACCAGAATTTAAAGACAACCCCATGACCAGCATTTTTTTTACGATGGGGAGCATAGGCAAACCCACACCCAACTCTCAATATATAAATAGTATATAAAACAGACATTTTCTTCTCATCACCGCCATCATATCTAAATTTTCCATGTAAGAAATTACTAGACATGAGTTTTTCAATGATACAAGAGGCGAGGAATTTTCCAGTAGTAATCTCCAATAATAAAAAGTTTGTTTCACCAAGGTTCATTATCTATGTCCCCCTGACAGCACTAATATTTTCATACTTGATGAATTTCAGTATATGGGGAAAAAAAGCTCTGCTACGTGCTTGTATCTGTTACCATTTAAATACTGTTATTACAATTTTCCTACTGTTCACCATGAAGAACTGCTGACTATGCTCCTCTCCTGAGACACAGTAGGCACAGAGTGTCTTGCAACTACAACTCTGAGCTACTGTACATTAAAAAAGGAAGTCATTTAGGATTTCTAACTAGCATTCATATGTGCAAGTATTTTCATACAAGAGCAACACTAAACACAGGTATTCCAAAAAAGCAAGACACACACACACTGGATTCCAGCTATATACTATTTGGAAGATTAGGGCAAGCACAATAGGTGAAATCAGATAAGCTTTACAGAATATTGTTCAATATCCCCAAAGCTTTGTGTTTCTACATCAGTACTAAAATATATCCTTTAATATCTCCCATCTCCACCCCCGAACCAGTATTTGTATTTCAGGTGTATTATTCATTTAAAACATGCATGCACTGCCCTTCATCAGGCTGATAGTTTCCACAAGCAACCTCATCTATGTTATTCTCAGCTCCTGTGAGTCATTTTCTACTTTCATCCTAAATGCCCACCATCCTAAATTGACACAGATCTCTGATCTTGATAATACAGTCATCCAGAAGCCATTCATGCACAAGTTAAAAATGAAATATTAAGAAGAACTAAAAATGAGGATACATTACATCAATGTTTCGAATGATGACACATTTCCCGTTCGTGTACAGAAAGTTATTGCCTTTTGGATCTCCCCCAATGATTTTGGAGACGCCTCTTTCAACCTGTGGGAGGCTGGCAAACACGTTTTCTACCAAAAAAATAAGGGGGGAACAAGGGGGGGGGAGATACATAGATTATCAAGGCGTTAGCAACAGCTGTCTCTGGAGGAAGAAACATGGGCAACACCGCTATGGAGGCATTTAACTTGTTGCTGCTGGAAATAAATGGTGACATGGAAGAGAAGCTTCAGACCCGCCGCATGGCTGCTTTTCCCATTAAGGAAATCGGAGGCAATTCGGGAAAAGTGGCAAAATAAATCCGCCCTCCTCCCAATTTTGCTCATCGCTACGTGCCCATGGGAAGGAGACCTCGCGGCTTCTAAAGGTGCTTGTCTGAGGGCGGGCCGGAGTTTGGGGTTTTCTCCTGGGCGGTGGGCAGATTCGACGGCAGCCCCCTCGCTTCCCCCCCTCAAAGCTGCAAGCAACCCCGCCACCATCGAGGCGTGCGAGGAGAGGAGAGGAGAGGAGGGGGGCGCAGAAACGCGCCCCAGATTGACAGCAGCGAGACGAGCGAAGCATCCGTAGGGCAATGGGCGACGCTTCCTCCTCTCCTCCTCCTCGCAATGGAAGGAGTTGCGAATGCTACGTCCGTGCAACCGGATTCCCCCCCCCCCGTTTTCTTCTACGCGATCCAGACCCCAGCTGGGCATACTTACTCAGCTCGTAAGGCATCTTCGCCCCCCCGCCCCGCACTTGTTACTGCTGCTGCCGCTTCTTCACCGCGACAAACGCCACAGCGGAAGGGAAAGGGAGGAAAAGGCACCCGGTCCAACGCACTGGGGCGGCAAAGACCCTCCTGCAACAGCGGCGACGTCAACTCCCAGCTGCAGAGTAAACCAGGAAGCGCCCGCTCACACCACTTTCCCTCCTCTCTCTCTCTCTCTCCCCCTGGCTTTGACCATATATAGTCAACTCTGCTCGAGCCGCGCCGCGCGCCTACAAGGAGGAGGAGGAGGCTTCCAAGCGAGCTGCTGCTGCTGCTGCTGCTCTTCTACTGCAACGAGCGCCCGCCCGTCCCGGAAATGCCGCCAAGAAGGCGACCCAAGTGGAGGCCACAGCCCCGCCTCCGAGCGCAAACAGGGCGAGGGCGGCTGCGGCGGCGATGCGCGCGCGCGCACAGACGCAACCCTCTCCTCCGCTGTCGTCAGCACGCGCTCCTACGTGCACGCCTGGCCTGCCCTGCTCAAGGACTCAGAGCTAGAAACGCGCGGGCTGGATTCCCGGTAGCTATAGACCCCCGTTTTCAGGTTATGTGGATACCCGTGAATGGGGAGCCGCCGGCTTCCCCACGTGCACTAAAGGGAGCCCTCAAGGCAGGACTTCCTGTTCTTTCAAACACGTGAAAGCATTCTTATTTCCAGAGGCCATCGTATGCACGTTGATCCAGAAAAGCATCCTACAACTCTAAGAATGCCCCAACCAGCCATGTTAGCTGACGAAGGCTAGCAGTTGCCATGCTTCCTTTCCCCCTGTCTACACGTGCACAGGATTGCGCCATAAATTTTTAAAAAGTGTCTGCACCCAATTCAACAGACCATCAGACTTCTGCATGTACCCAGGGCAGGGCAGGGGGGGCAGGGGGGCGATTTTGAGGGGGCACCCCAACGAGGAGGTCCCCCCCCCCCCAGTTTACGCTACTTGGGATTGGGCAATGTTTTCCCAAATGTCCTCATCCCCTTGCACATTTTTCTGACATTGCCAGCAACAGTGGCCTCTAACGAGAGGAGCCTGAGCGTCCTAAAACGTAACAAGTCATACTTTCGGTCCACAATGGTGCAAGAACGTTTGAATGGACTAACAGTTTTGAACATTAACAGCGACAGGGCAAAGTTGCTTGATTTTTCTGTTATTGATGAATTTGCCCAAAGAAAAGCACATAAAGCATTTCTGAATGTGAAGGAGGGATGTCTTACATCTTGAATAAAAGTGCTTCCCATTACCTTTTCTAGAAATCGTTCTAGTTAATTTATGTATTTAGCACTGAATCAGTGCCACTGATTAAAAAAATACTTAATGGGCGGTTTGGCCTGGGCCTATGACCAGCTGGCCTGGGCCTATGACCAGCTCTGCAGGGCCCTCTGCCTGCACCTGAAGGTTGGGCTTGGGGTGTGGGAAGAAACCATTTGGGCGATTTAAGAAGACCGAACTTTGCTGCATTCTGAGGCATGTTTTGTATGGCAGGTTGTCGAGAAATTGATCATGAGCATTTAAATAACTCAGAAACTAATATTGATTTCATATTATTAATGGATACTTGTAACAGTTCTTCTGTAAGGTCGAACCAACAATGTACTAGTTAGATGAGAAGAAGCTGCCTTCTTGTATAGTGGTGTTAAGCCTTCACCACAATGAACTTTGTGCTATTAGCAACCATATGCATATGTTTATCTTGACCGCCATTATTCTTATGTGGTGCCTTTCTTTATCTTGACCTAGAGACAAGATACATCATTCCTGTGTGATACCCTGTATTATTGTAAACATTCCCTTGGTACAAAAGTTATGCTGTACAAGGTTCTGACTATGCTAATTCTGATGTTTCCAGTTTATTATATAAGAGTGATACCCTGTATCATAGTCAGTCAGAACCCAGGTTCTGGCTCCGACAGCTGTTTGTATCTAATAAGCTTTTGTTGAAGAGATTGAGCATTGTAAGTATATTTTATATTCATTGTATGTCAGTGACTGGTTTCCATCGAATTCCTAGTTGTTGCTTGGTGGGAAATTAGGCTTCATTGGAATTAATTACAGTTAAGCATCTCCTAATTAACTAAATTATTAGGCCCACACATATGAAGTCAATTCACTTCTGAGAGCCTTCTAAAATAAGGAGCCTCTGTCTTGAGGTCTCTTTGTCATAAGCGAGACTCTCAAGATTCCCATAGACACTTTTAAAATAGCTGCAACACTGCAACACTATTTCCCACCACAGAGGTTTTGGTCTGGGAAGCTAAACCAGACTCAGCCCTTTGAAGGACTGTAAGCCCCGTGCTGTGCCTGAGACAAGTACTGACCAGTGGTGGCAGCTATATTAGGGAAATCGCTCGCTTCACAGGGCTTTTTACTAATGGTTATAAGTTCCTAGGCCACATGGGAGCAGTATTTGTCCATAGGCACCTTGTAGCAGAGAGCATCTCAAGGGACTGTTTTCATTCCAGAATTATTTTGCAGCCATCTTTGATTTGAATTACTAAGAGCTTGGGTTCGGGGGGAAACAATAGGGATGTGCACAGTCCCAAAATATCAGATCGGGATCGGGATTGGGACTGAAACTGTGGTGTCGGATAGGATTGGATGTCATCCGGATTGGATCCGATTCTGATCTGAAAATCGGACATCCGATTTTTGAATCGGATGCCATTTTAGGTGTTTTCACCATAGGCTTACATTGGGGGAAAGAAAGCTTTCCCCCAATGCAAGCCTATGGCGAAAACATGGGGGGGGGTGAGTGGGGACCTCCACCTCCCTCCCCCCCACTTGCGCTCCTTACCTGCTGGGGCCGCCCGCTTCCGTCCGCTGCCGCCCGCTGGTCCCTTCTACCAGCAGGCGGCAGCGGGCGGAAGTGGGTGGCCCCAGCAGGTCCCCCTCCACTCGCGTTCCTTGCCTGCCAGGGCCATCCGCTTCCGTCCGCTGTTACCCGCTGGTCCAATCTACTGAGAAACAGGCTTCGCGGCCTGCCTCTCAGTAGAGCGCTCTACTGAGAGGCAGGCCGCAAAGCATGTTTCTCAGTAGATTGGGGCTGCAGGCAGCGTTGGACGGCAGCGAGGAAGCAGCAGGTAAGGCGTGTGAGTGGGGGGAGAGAGGGAGGTCCCCAGTCACCTGCCGCCATGTTTTCCCCATAGACTTGCATTGGGGGGAAAGCTTTCTTTCCCTAATGCAAGCCTATGGCAAAAACACAAAAAATAGAGGTCCAATTTTCCGATTCTTCCGGATCAAAATCGGGGGGGGGGGGGGAATCGGATAGGAAAAAAATCAGACCTCCATTTTTTTGAAATTGAAACCATTAACTAATGTTCCAATTTTGGCTGGATCGGGCCCGGATTGTGGATCGGGTCCAATCCGTTGCACATCCCTAGAAAACAGCAATCGTGACTATTGTAGTTTAATAATGGCTGTGCGTTCCCAACCTCTGTTTTCTGTTATTCTGTCACAGCTCAAGAGTTCTTCAGTCTCTGTTATCACATTGGGGCATTTCAGATACTTGAACTTGTAGACATTGGGGGCAAAGAACTGGCCAGGACTGTATTTGTAAACATGCAAAAGTTCCATCAAGTGACTCCACCCGTTGTTGTTTTTTAAAAAAATCCAAGTTGAAGAGCCAATGGCAAGAGGTGTGAGAAGACAAGACTAAAATAAGCTCCCTGGCATCTGAACCCATCTAGCTGACTTATTGAAATGGGTGGAGGGTGGCGATAGAAAAGCTGTAGAATCCTGTGGATCTTTAGCTTCTCCTTCAAGGTTGTTTTTGTGGCCTCCAAAGAGTTTGAGCACCCCATGGTGCTTCCTATAGCAGTTGTGAAGGGGAGGCGAAGCGGCCTGATCCCAGATTCTCCCCTGCTGGAGTCATAGGAGTTTCTACGGTTTCTGGATGGGGAATCTAAAATATCCTATGGTTCCTGGGAGGTTATCCCAGGAACCATAGAATTGCTCTATAAAGAACCAAAGAAAGGAACTGTGTTGAGTCAGTTCTTAACTGATTGGGCAAACAGCCCCTACAGTGATGTTTATCTACAAATTGTATGTAGATTCCTGACTCTATTGGCTGTCTCTCCTCTTTTTCCGAATTTAAAACTTTTTTATTTTCAGACAATAACAAAACACAGACACAAACACTACAACATACAACACCAAATATTAAAATGGACTTCCGAATTTCTCCAACAAACAAACATTTCTACATAGTGAGTGAATTACCCGACTTCCGTCAAGTATTTATCTTCCAATTTAATCACGGAATCCGCTTGAAAATATATCTATCAAAGGTTTCCATTCCTCAATAAACCCAATTGCTGTTTTGTCTTTTATTATCGCTGTAAGTTTTGCCATTTCCGCCAACTCTGTAACTTTCAACAGCCATTCCTCCTCTGTTGGTACTTTCTCATTCTTCCAGCTGTCTCTCCTCTTTTTAAGACTAAAACAACAGTCTTGTGTCACTTTGAAAACTGACAAATTTATATTGGCATGAGATTTTGGTGGACTATAGGGCACTTCAATGCATGGAGCGTTATTGAAAGTTTCAGGTATATAGATAGTACATCAGATGGTGGTGAGAAAGTTTATAAACAGTGAGATCAGAAGGAAATGAAATGCAGAAAGTACTGAAAGTAACAATGACATTATTTACAGTGGTAATTCACAGTACAATTGTTGCTGCTAATATAAACATACAGCCTCCTTCAAGCCAACTATGTAAGCAAAATGCATTTACCATCTGACAGAAGTAATTGTGAACTGAAATTATTTCTCCCTTTTCTAGGGGACCTTTTGTTCGAGTGGAATTTCTGCACCTTTTGGGAGGGGGGGAGGCAAATTTCCGTGAACTTTTTTTACTGCAAGGGGGGGGGAAGTATTTCACTTACTTTCAAGTATTTCAAGTTTGAAGTTTGAAAAGCCTTCTGACCCTGCCTCATAGATCAGAATGCTGATGACTAGGCTGACCATATGAAAAGGAGGACAGGGCTCATGTAACTTTAACAGTTGTAGAGCTTCAGCCGGTGTCATTTGTACGCAATTAGTTCCTGGTGATATTCCCTCTTCATCACAACAGTTAAAGGTGCAGGCACTATACTAGAGTGACCATATACAAAAGAAGGCAGGGCCCTGCAACTTTAACTGTTGTGATGAAGAGGGAATTTCACCAGGAACTCATTGCATACAAATGACACTGGCTGAAATTCCTTTTTCTCTACAACTGTTAAAGTTACACGAGCCCTGTCTTCCTTTTCATATGGTCAGCCTACTGATGACATTCTGCTTCACCAGCAGGGAACAACAAAGTCAGGAGGTGCTGGCATGCCTTGGCCTTGCACCAAGTCAACAGGAGAAAACAAGCAAACAACTGGACACCTCATTTAAGTAAGACAAGTCAAACCTGCACAACAATAAAACATTTTCTGAAATTTGTCCACCCCAAATTTTTTGGGGCTTTTGATTTCACACACACAAATGGCCAGGGAAAGAGTCCAAAAATATCAGTTCAGCGGTAGACTCAGCGGTGTGTGATAAATTATTTTAAGAAGTTTTTCTTTCTTTCTGAGAATTTGGGAATGCTATGTACCAGAGGAATTTAATGAATAAGTGCACCTGCCTTGGGAACATGATATCAGATTTAGCTGCTTTGATAAATGCACTCTAATATGTGACAAATATGCGAGTTGGGTTTGAACTGCTGCTGGTTTTAGTTTTTGTAATTGGATTGCTTTAATTATATTTTTAAATTTTATTTTATGGTTTTAAGTATCGTAAGCTGCCTTGGGAAGGTTTTGCTCTGAACAGTGAGATGTAAGTACTTTAATCAAATAAACAAAGAGCACCTGATAGCTGGATATCAAATACTAAAGACAATCTCATGAAAATCTACTCTTGTATAATAGGCAGGTAGTGAGATCTAGAACCCATAAAATTAAAGATGCTTGATTTATAAGGAAATTTGTTTAGAAATAACCCAAAGGCATGTTTACACAGAAAAAAAACCTACAACTTCCAGCATCCCCTCAGACAGCCATGCTGGCTGGGGCATGCTGAGAATTGTAGGACTTTTTCTAAGAATTTCTAAGGTTCTAGAGGGAAGGCAAATACGTACCAGCTTATATTTCAATGGGCTTACTCCACATGGGGTAAGTGGGTGTAGGATTATAGCCTACATCTGTTCCAGATCTGTTAGAAATTGAAAAGCATGTTCCTTCATAGGTAAAAGACCATCTCCTGGTCCTTAGCCAAGGGCATTTATGGCTAGGCTGACCATATGAAAAGGAGGACAGGGCTCATGTAACTTTAACTGTTGTAGAGAAAAGGGAATTTCAGCCAGTGTCATTTGTATGCAATGAGTTCCTGGTGAAATGCCCTCTTCATCACAACAGTTAAAGTTGCAGGGGCCCTGACTTCTTTTGTATCTGGTCACTCTAGTATAGTGCCTGCAACTTTAACTGTTGTGATGAAGAGGGAATTTCACCAGGAACTAATTGCATACAAATGACATTGGCTGAAATTCCCTTTTCTTTACAACTGTTAAAGTTACATGAGCCCTGTCCACCTTTTCATATGGTCAGCCTATTTATGGCACAGCTTCTAAGGTATATAAACAGAAATTACCTGTTTCAGAGAGTGAATATTATTATTTCTTTGATATATGGGAAAACCCCAAATAAAATCTCCATCTTCCTATTTCTGGTGTTTGTTTTTTAAAAAGTTGCTGACAAAAGTAAAACAGATATATCAATGGCCAAACCCATTACTAAAATGAAGAAAGTAGAGTGATACCTTAAATCCCCTGGCACCTTGCCTTGCACAGCTGGATGAATGGAAAACCATATTTTTTTACTTCAAATGAAGTAGAAACCTTTCAACAACATTTGTAACTAAAACATCTATTATTTGTCTTACGAGCACTGTAACTATGAGCCCTTTTTAAAAAGGTTAATCTTAGCAGATCTGTCCTTGACACTCGTAAGCCTTTGAACTCAGAGGCTTATGAGTATCCAAAACAGAGTGGGAGGGGCAGCAGAAGCGACGCTTGCCTCCACTGTGCCCTCCTGCTCTGAAGTTTAGCTAGATGGGCAGGCAAAGTTCACCTGGCCACTTGTCTTTGTTGACATTTTGTGAATATGTGGTGGACAGAGATTCTGCAAACTTTGCAATATCTTCATCCTCTGCAACAGCTGGTGGGTCAAGGATGGATGAGGACAAGTTTAAGAGTTTCCCCATGGTCTCAGCTAGAGGTTGAAGATCTGAGAGGAGCATATCCAGAGCCAGTGTGGTGTAGTGTGACTGGGAGTCAGGAGATCTAGTCCCCATTCAGCCATGGAAGCTCACTGGGGGAGTTTGGACCAGTCACAGACCCTCAGCCCAACCTACCTCACAGGGTTGTTGTTGTGAGGATAAAATGGAGACGAGGAGGATTATGTATGCCACCTTGGGTTCCTTAGATATAAATTCAATCAATCAATCAATCAATCAATCAATCTGCCATAGTTTCAAGGAAATCCAATGTGGTAGACTTCAATTACCCCGATATCTGTTGGGAGACATATTCCTGACATGTGTGACTAATAACTTTCTCCTACAGAAAGTAGAGGAAGGAACTAGAGGATCAGCTATCCTTGACTTGATACTGACCAATAGGGATGACTTAGTGGATAAAGTGGCAGTTGCAGGAACTCTGGGGGAAAGTGAGTGTAGCCATATGCATACTCTGAATTTCAGGAAAGCCAATTTTAATAAACTCAGAACTATGATAAGTAAGGGCCCATGGGAAGTGATCCTAATTTGAAAAGAAATCCAAGATGGGTAGGAGTTTTTTTTAAAAGGAAATTTTAAAGGCACAATTACAAATAATTCCAACAAGGAAAATAGGTAGAAGGCAACAGAAGAAACCAATGTGGCTCCACAAAAAGCTTAGAGATGAACTGAAAACAAAAAAGGACACATTCAGGAAGTGGAAGGAAAGCCAGTCTACAAAAGAAGAGTACTGGCAAGTAGCACAGCAGTGCCGAAATGGCATCAGGAAGGCTAAAACTGAGAATGAGCTGAGACTAGCGAGGGATGCTAAAAGCAATAAAAAGGCTATCTTCAGATACGTGAATAGTAAAAGACAGAGGAAAAGAATGGCGGTATAACTGCTTAACTAGGATGGCAAATTGATAACAGAGGACAAAGAAAAGGCCAAAGTGCTCAATTCCTACTTTGGCTCAGTCTTCTCTCTAAAGAGGAACTATGACCCCCCTGGCAAAAGTGAAGTACAAGCTGAAGGGGCAGTATTGCAGTTTGAGATTGATAAACAAATGGCCAAGGAACACCTAATTTCTTTGATTGAGTTCAAATCTCCAGGACCCAACAAACTACATCCTAGAGCAATAAGGGAGCTAGCAGAAGAACTCTCAGAACCACTGTCTATTATCTTTGCGAAATCATGGAAGATGGGTGAAGTGCCCAAAGACTGGAGGAGCACTAATGTTGTCCCTATGTTCAAAAAGGGCAAAAAGGAGGAATCTGGGAACTACTGAGCAGTCAATCTGACATCCGTCCACAGAAAATTTTGGAGCAGGTTATAAAGGAGTCAATCTGTAAACACCTTGAAAACAATGCAGTGTTTACTAGAAGCCAGCATGAAGTTGTCAAGAACAAATCCTGTCAGACTAATCTGATCTCATTTTTTGATTGGGTAACCTCCCTTGTGGACTGTGGGAATACTGTGGACATATTATATCTTGATTTCAGCAAAGCTTTTGACAAATGCCCCCTCTACAAGATTTCGCTGTGACGCTCAGTTCCCCGATTATGCGCATCTCCTGACAATCACTTTTATGCCTAATACCTATATATGAGAGGCGTTGGAGCGCATTACTGGCTGTATGAAACACGCTTTAAAGTTGTTTACATGCTGATAATCGCATGCAAATGTTGCTGAAAGTAATGCGCTTTGTCCAAGGAAACTGCCCAAACAGGTTTTGCACCCTTTATTCTCCCTGCCTACCAGAATCTCAAGCCTTTGGTTACCTAGGTTACCTTCCAGGAATGATGTCATTAACCTGTTTGGCTAGCTCTCCCCCCCCCCCTTGCCCAATTGCCATTTGAACTGAACTGCTCAGGAATGTGCCTCGCACACACACACACACACGCACGCCAAAACAGACAGGAGGATGCTGCTTCGTTCCTTCCCCCTCCTCTTCCCAGCGAGCACACACACACATACACAGCTCATGTCAGGAACCCAGCAAGAAGCGAGGGGACAATATGTCTAAGCTGATCGCTAATTATGCACACATCCGCACATCCTTCCTACCCTCTTTACTTCTCGTGAAACCACCTCCATCTGGCCCCGTGTCTCCATGATCGAAATATTCCATCAGGGGAGTTAAAATAAACTTTATTTTCAGTTCACATAGGGTCTCCTCTTCCTCGAGCTTCCATCCAGAGAGACGGAGAACAAGGAGGAAGTTGCCAGGAGGAGACAAGAAATAAAACTAAATGAAAAAGTGGGAGGTTTTTCTATAGCTTTGAAATAACATGATTATCATTTGTACACAAAGCTTTCTCAAATTCAGATTTTGTACATTCAAACCCCCAATTTTTTAAATCTATCTTAAATTTTTCCATCATTTGTGCATATGAGAACCACTGACAAACAATTCCTTCATTCCGTAGCTCCTCTCTTGATTTCATTTTAACCTCTCCTTCTTTTATTTCTAAAATTTCACCATACGTCAGCCATTTTTTCGTAGTTGCCAATTCTCTCTTATAGAAAGCCTCCTGTGAGGAAACCCATAGAGGCATCCTCTGACACAATCTTGGTTTATGTTTAATCCATGTTCTCAAAATTGCTCGTCTCACATAATGATCATTAAATTCTGCATTCACTTTAGCTTTATCATACCACAGGTACCCATGCCAACCAAATCTTAAATCGTGTCCCTCTAATTCCAATAGTCTATTATTCTTCAACAAAATCCACTCCTTCATCCACATCAAGCAACAAGCAGAGAAATAAATCCTCAAACCTGGCAATCCCAAACCTCCTCTTTCTTTAGAATCTTGTAATATTTTAAATTTCACCCTTGGTTTTTTGGATTGCCATATAAATTTAGAAATCTCTCGCTGCCACTGCTTGAATGGTAACTCTGATGTTACAATAGGGATTGTCTGAAATAAATACAACATTCTTGGTAAAATGTTCATCTTGATTATTACAATCCTCCCCATCAATGACATTTGAAGTTTATCCTACCTTAACAAATCCTGTTTAATTTCATTCCAAACCTTAATATAATTATTATGAAACAACATACAATTCATATTTGTCAAATTTATGCCCAAATATTTCACCTTCTTTTCTACTTTGAGACCAGTTTTTTCTTCCATCTTTATTTGATCTTGTTTATTCATATTTTTTGTAAGTATCTTAATCTTTTGTTTATTTACCTTAAAATCTGCTAATATACCAAATTCATTCAACTTGTTCATTAAAATTTCAATTCCACTCAATGGATCCTCTAATGTAAACACCAAATCGTCTGCAAAAGCTCTCCATTTATAAAATTCTTTTCTAATTTTTATTCCTCCAATTTTTTCTTCTTGTCTTACTGCTCTATTCAATACTTCCAACACCAAGATGAATAACAAAGGCGACATTGGACAACCCTGCCTAGTCCCTCTTGCAATCTTACATGGTTTCGTCAAATCTCCATTAATGATGATCTGTGCACTTTGTTCAGTATAATTTGACTTCACCCACGTTGTAAAGTTAGTCCCAAAATCCATTACTTCCAGTATTTTAAACAAAAAATCCCAATTAAGGTTGTCAAAAGCCTTCTCCGCGTCCAAGAAAATCAAGGCCGCTTGTTTTTCTGGATGTTTGTCCAGATATTCTACAATGTTCAATACTACTCTAATATTGTCCTTTATCTGTCTTTTTGGCAAGAATCCACTTTGATCTTCATGAATAAATTCCCTCAACACAAACTTTAACCTTTCCGCCATTATCAATGTGAACAACTTGTAATCGTTGTTCAACAACGAAATTGGCCTATAATTTTTGGTCAGTGTTAGGTCCTGATCTTCTGTAGGTATCAACATTACATATGCTGTTTTCCACGTCTCTGATATCTTCCCCTCTTTCAAAATAGCATTCATCATACTTTGCAATGGTAATAATAATTCCTCTTCAAAATTTTTATAATATCAACCTGAAAGACCATCTGGTCCCGGTGCTTTCTCCAATTTTATTCTTTTTATGGCTGCATCCACTTCTTCCATCGTGATCTCTCCATTTATCATCTGTTTCTGATCTATTTTAGGCAGATTTTGTTTTTGTAAATATATATCTTTTTTTCCATTGACGTCTCATGCTTCTTATACAAATTCGAATAATACTGCCAAAATTTTCTTTGAATCTTCTCATCATCCATTATTTCTTTTTCCCCATCTTGATTTTTTACTATTGTCTTTTTTTCTTTTCTTTCCTCAATTTATATGCTAGCCATTTTCCCAGTTTATTTGCCCCTTCAAATTCTCTCTGCTTTACAAAGTTTAACTTCCATTCCATTTCTCTAACCATCAGCATGGATAGTTGTTGTTGCAACATCCTGATCTGGTGATTAATCCCCGCCTTTCTTGGTGTGTTCTTCAATTCCTCTTCCTTCTTTTTGATTTCGTCTATAATTACTTTCATTTTTTCCTGCCTTTCCCTCTTAATTTGACTATTCTTTTTTTAATTTTATTTAGTTTTCATAAAATGAACACAATACATAAACAAACCCTCAACATCCCCCCTGTGCTCCCCTACCCTTGAGACCTTCCTTGCTCTGTTATATTATACATTTTTCCAAAATTGCACTGATTCTTTTGAAGGTGTACAACCTCTCCCCTTTACTAAAACATATTCTATAAATGTTCCTCCAATACTTTCAAAATCATTCTTTTTGGATAATCCCATCCTAACTTTAATTTGACTATTCTTCTGAATAAAATATCCTCTAATAAAAGCTTTACTTGTATCCCAGACAGTACTTTGATTAACCCCTTTATTCAAATTCAGCTCAAAAAATACCTTGATTTTTTTCCGACCTTCTTCTACCACCGCTTTGTTTTGTAGCAAAGCTTCATTTAATCTCCATCTAAACGTACTTTTTTTCTTTTAAGAACCATCAATACTGAATTATGATCAGAAAAAGTCCTTGGCAAAATCTCTATATTCTTAACTGTAAGTACAGTCCTGGACATCAAAATCATATCCTTGAAAAGGATTTATGTCTATTCAAAAATACGTACATTCCTTAGCGCTTCTATTTCTATGTCTCCATACATCCACCAATCCCAGATTTTCCACCAGATAAAAAAAACTTTTTGGAAGCTTTCCCTGTTGACTTTTGATATCTTTCTCTGATTGTTTATCTATTTGTGGTGATATCACCCCATTCCAATCTCCCAAGATACACCAACTGTCACTCGGAATGTCCACCAGTCTATGTAACAATCGATCATAAAATTCTGCTTTTTGTTCATTGGGAGCATACACTCCCAAAATCATAATTTCTACTCCATCCAGAATAATTTTTACTCCCACAAAACGTCCTTGTTCATCAGATATCACTAATTCTGGTTTTAGTTGGGATTTAATATACAGGACCACCCCTGATTTTTTCTTTGTGCTTGCGGAAATAAATTCTTCTCCCAAACCTTTATTTTGTAAATATTTTGTATCTTTTTTTCTAACATGAGTTTCTTGCAAGCAGACAATATCCAATTTTAATTTTCTTAAATGGTAAAATACTTTTTTCCTCTTTTGCGGAGAATTTAAGTCATTTATATTCCATGATAAATATTTGTAATCCATTTTTAAATTCTTGTTATATATCCAAATCAATCTTTAATTCCACATATCTTACTTATCTGAGATTTATTCCTTCTCATCTGAATCCCTTTCATCAACTTGGGTGTCCTCCATTTCTTTTTTATATTTTCCCAAAAAATATTTCATTTTTTCCATTAGCTGCTTGCCAAAAACACACTTCCATGGATTCCTCTCCAGAAGCAATCCACATTTCATCAGCAGATGGCGCCATATCTCAAGTGAACTCTTTCTTATTTTGTTTCATTTTGTTTGCATTCCATTTTGAATTTGGCTAGCAGCCCAGACCAAGGTCTCAGCGTTGTAACTTTCCACTCCTTGCATTCAGCTTAAAAACAGCTTAACGGCAACAATAACTTATCTTTTCAATATAAGAACTTCAGTCCAGCCCAACACAAATTATTCTGCTGCTCCTTTCCACACAGAGAGTCAGTTTTCACTCACCATAAAAAGGTATGCTAATTACCCTTTATTTAATTTCTTTGAAATCCCCCCAACTTCCGTTAATTTTTGTTGTTAAATAACCAATCAATTTCGGGGAATGGATAGTGGAAGCTCTTTGTTACAGTGTGCTGCCTGAGTGATGAACGTCTGATCTCTTCCTCCCCCTGCCTCTTTGTCCGTCAAAGTCTCCTTTGACTGCTTTTGAAGCTCCGGAGATTAATGAGATTACTTACGATCTGCTCCCGACATCACCCCTTTAATCTGGGGTCGTAAATTACATCCAGCTATCACCCGGACGGCACAAAGACCATACTGTTCTCCCCAGCCGCAGGCTGAGCAGCCTCAAGCTTTCATTTCTCCACCAGAAGATATATAAACTCTTGTTAAAATATGAGACTGAAGATGAACAAGTTAAAGAATGTATGATAAAGTGGGCTTAGAATATTGAACATAATATTACTATGGATCAGTGGGAGAATATGTGGTTGAGAGGCTTGAAGTTCACACTATGTGTCAGATTGAAAGAAAACTTTTATAAAATGATGTATAGATGGTATATATCTCCGTCAAAATTGGCAAAAATGTATGAGGGGACATCGGGAAAGTGTTGGAAATGTAAAGAGCTGGAAGGCACATTTTATCATGTATGGTGGACATGTAAAAAAGCAAGATCTTTTTGGACACAAATGCATAGAGTGATGCAAGATGTATTGAAGATAAAAATACAAATGTGTCCAGAATATTTTCTGTTGGGGATTATAGACGAATGACTATTGCAAGGTTATGGAACTTTATTTTTATATATGACAACGGCAGCAAGATTACTTTATGCACAGAATTGGAAGACTGAGAAAATACCAAAAGAGGAGGATTGGTTGTTGAAAATTACAGAACTGGTGGAGATGGCAAAACTTACTGCAATAATATTTATTTATTTATTTTTTACATTTGTATACCGCCCCATAGCCGAAGCTCTCTGGGCAGTTTACATAGGATTAAAAACAATTAAAAACAATATACAAAAATTAAAACAGCAAAAACATACAACATACACACAATCTGTACATTTAAAAACCACTTCAACACTTCAAAAAACTACAAAAACAAAACAAAACAAACCCAGGCTCCTCAGATATTGCCAAATGCCTGAGAGAAGAGGTAAGTCTTGACCTGGCGCCAAAAAGATAACAATGTTGGCGCCAGGCGGGCCTTGTCGGGGAGATAAAAGACAAAACAATAACCGGGTTCATGGAGGAATGGAAACCTCTGGTGGATTTTCTGAAAGAGAGGGAAGGGAAGGATATTTTTGTAGATGGGTTTAATGATTAACTTGGAAGAGTAACATCTGTTAAAGACAGAGAAATTGGGAAATTCACTCACTAATTTTGGAAATTTTGGCATATTTTGAAAAATTGTAAAGGAAAAAACAGAAATTCGGAAGTCCATTTTAATGTTGTATGTGGTAGTGTCGATGTATTGTGTAAATGTTGTTGTTGTGTGTGTATGTAGGGTGTATATGTTAAATGTTTTTTATGTTTGGAAAATAAAAAAAGTTTTATATATAAAAAAAAAGTGGGAGGTTTTTCCAGCAAAGGGGCAGTTCTATGCATGACATCACGATCATCTGATCATTAATGCGCCTCCTCACAAAATTGTTTACATGGACATAAGGCGCTCTTACTCCCGCGGTAAATGAAAACTCGCTATTTAACGTGCATTCAAAAGTGCGAATAATCGGAGATAAAAAACGCCTGGACACCTGATTTGCGCTCCGCTCTTGCAGAGGTAAATTTGGTAATGTGCCTTGAAAGAGCTTTAATTTATTTATTTATTTATTTATTACATTTGTATACCGCCCCATAGCCGAAGCTCTCTGGGCGGTTTACATAGGATTAAAAACAATTAAAACAATTTTCTTAGTGAACAGAGGGAAACTGCGTGTACTGCCCTCTCAAGATGGCCGATGGCATCTGCCAGTGGTGCTGTACACACTCAAAATGGCCACAGGAGCGGAGCTGCACTGTCGCGCCGTTGGGGAAAACCAGCAGAATATGAAAGACTTTTACGCTCTGAAACAGCATCTGATCAATTGTCCCACAAAGTGAATGGATGGCAATGCAGACAACACAGGAATCGCACAGTGAATGAATGACTGCTGTCACTGGTGTCTACACTAAAATAGTGGGCACAACTGCCAGGGCTCCTAGCGCCAGAGCTAATGGGATACGGGGCGGATCACTTGGAAGACTCAGGTGCTCCACTAACCAGTTTGTGGTTAGCGTGTGGTTAAGGAAAACTTAAACACAAAAGGTTAACGGTGTTGTCTGTAACAGTTCTGCATGTGGTTAGCGTTAACCACAGCTAAACATGGTTAAGCTAACCACAAAGCCCCAAGTGTCATCTGAACAGGGCCAATGAGATTATTGTGTCTAACTCCTTTTACCCTGAACAGGCTGATGAGTTGAGGGAGGAGGGGGCAGAATCAGGTTCTGAACGAGAAGAGGACCTGTTGGTATCACCAGGTGATGGACTGATTCCCCAGGTCTTTGTTCCAGCTGCAGAGGATGTAAACTCAGAGATTAGTGCTGAGGAGGGGAACTTTTATCTTCAGCTGAGGAATCCCGACCGGCTTCCCAGGAGGAGGAGGAGCCAGTGGACGTTTTAAAGGATGCAACATTCCGGAGGAGGCCAGAGTGGGGAGACATTGGTCGGCTCTTTTGTGTGAGTGGGGCGAACACAGCTGTCCAATCACAGCTACGCTAAAATCCTGGATTTCTCTGTCTCTTTCTAGTCATTGATTGCTTCTCGCCGGAGGGAGACCCAAAAAAAGGGCCGTTCCCCCACCTCAATGTAAACCCGGAATCTGAATTCGGTGTACGCGTCTACCATTCTGTGAGTACCTGGCTCTCTTTAAGTCTCTCTTGTAGAGGCACCCAAAGTGCCCCATGACATTCTGATTCACAAACTAGCTAAAAGTGGGCTAGATGGAACAACTATTTGGTGGATCCACAGTTGGCTACAGAATCGGACTCAAATAGTATTTATCAATAGTACCTTCTCAAACTGGGGGGAGGTAACGAGCAGGGTACAGCAGGGCTCAGTCCTGGGCCCAGTGCTCTTCAACATTTTTATTAATGATTTTGATGAGGAGGTGCAGGGAATACTTATTAAATTTGCAGATGACACAAAATTGGGTGGGATCGCTAATACCCTGGAAGACAGAAACAAACTCCAAAGTGATCTTGATAGGCTGGAGAGCTGGGCTGAAAACAACAGAATGAAATGTAATAGGGATAAATGCCAAGTTTTACGCCTAGGAAAAAGAAACCAAATGCACAGTTACAAGATGGGGGATACTTGGTTCAGCAATACTATAAGAGAGAAGGATCTTGGAATTGTTGTAGATCACAAGCTGAATATGAGCCAACAGTGTGATGTGGCTGCAAAAAAAGCAAAAGCTATTTTGGGTAGGGGTGTGCATCGGATTGGGTCCGATCCACGATCCAGATCCAATCTGGGCTGGATCGGATAAAATTATCCAATCCGATCCCCAGCACCTGGCTCAGCCGATCCAATACGATCTGATCCAAAAAGGACCCGATCCGGATCGTATTGGATCGGACTCCCTCCTCCACTCATGCTCCTCACCTGCCGGGGCCATCCATGGATGACCCCGGCAGGTACGGAGTGCGAATGCGGGGAGGGGGCTTACCTGCCGGGGCCATCCGCTGCCATCTGCATGTGCCAGCGGGCGGCAGCGGATGGAAGCAGACAGGCCTGGCAGATAAGGAGGAGGACAAGGGGGGAAGAGGGAGGCCCCTCCACTTACCTGCTGGGGCGTCCGGTTCCTTCACCTGCCGTAGATCTACTGAGAACTAGACTTCGTGGCCTAGTTTTCAGTAGAGCGCCTGGCGCTCTACTGAGGACTAGGCCACGAAGCCTAATTCTCAGTAGATCTACGGTAAGTGAAGGAACTGGATGGCCCCAGCAAGTAAGATGAGCGTGAGGGGGGGGTCTTACCTGCCAGGGCCATCCGCTGTCATCCGTGGGCGCCCACGGGCGCCAGCGGACAGCAGCAGATGGCCCAAGCAGGTAAGAAGCGTGAGGGGGGGAGGGACAGGGAGGGGGGAGTTAGGCCCCCACTCAACCCCCCCCCCCCATTTTCCCCATAGACTTGCATTGGGAGAAAGCTTTCTTTCCCCCAATGCAAGTCTATGGGGAAAAATGGCGGCTGATCCGAAAATCGGACATCCGATTTTTGGATCAGGATTGGGTCTGATCCGATCCAGGGGACCTCTGATTTTGTTCCGATTCAATCCGGAACAAAATTGGAGGTCCCGATCTGGGTCCCAATCCGATCTGGGGGGTCCGTGCACATCCCTAATTTTGGGCTACATTAATAGAATTATAGCTTCCAAATTGTTCGAGTTACTGGTTCCCCTGCATGCAGCACCAGTTAGGCCTCATCTTGAGTATTGCATCCAGTTCCTTCAAGAAGGATGCAGACAAGCTGGAGCATGTTCAGAGGAGGGTAACGAGGATGATCAGGGGTCTGGAAACAAAGCCCTATGAGGAGAGACTGAAAGAACTGGGCATGTTTAGCCTGGAGAAGAGAAGATTGAGGGGAGACATGATAGCACTCTTCAAATACTTGAAAGGTTGTCACACGGAGGAGGCCCAGGATGTCTTCTAGATCATCCCAGAGTGCAGGATGCGGAATGAGCTCAAATTACAGGAAGCCAGATTCTGGCTGGAAATCAGGAAAAGCTTCCTGATTGTTAGAGCAGTATGACAATGGAACCAATTACCTAGGGAGGTAATGTGCTCTCCCACACTAGAGGCCTTCAAGAGGCAGTTGGACAGCCATCTGTTAGGTATTCTTTAAGATGGATTCCTGCATTGAGCAGGGGGTTGTACTCGATGGCCTTATAGGCCCCTTCCAACTCTACTATTCTATAATTCTATGTTTCTATGAGTTCAAATCCTTGGAAAAGTTTGCTTTGGGTATCAAATGTACTGCAATATCTGTGGGTACCACATAGATTCAGAGTGTGTGTACTACAAAGTGAAAACAGTACCTGTGGATTTTAATTCTGAATCCCATCCTTATGCTCTGGTATTTCCCAGACACATTTGAAGCATTATTATACCCTTGACCACTTCACTTTTGCAGCTCTACCCTTGCCAGCAAGCTTTAGAAGATGGCATATCTGGTGTTGAAAAATCTATACTATTAAAGATTCCTATGGTCAATGCCTCCCTTCTTCTTATCAATGAGGAGCTGCAGTGGGTCCCAGGGGTCTCCTCAAGAGTTCCTGACAGTGACCGGGAACCTGCCACCCAATCTATAGCGATGCGGGAGTGGAGTTAGCTGGCAGCTCTAGTGTTTAAAAGCAGTTGATCAAGGAGGGAAAGAAAGAGTAGAAGGACACAGAACATATGTGTGTGTGTGTGTGTGTGAGAGAGAGAGAGAGAGAGAGAGAGAGAGAGAGAGATGGAGGGAAGGAGGGAGGGAGGGAGGGGGACGGAAGAGCTTGAGACAGAAGAGAAAGGAGGCAGTGAGGAATTTAAGATGCATAGCTGGAGAAAGAAAGAAAGATGGATGGAAGAGGGCAATGAAGGAGGAAAACAAATAAGGACACTCAGGCCCGTGGAACTGATACAGAGCAAAGCTGGTCACTAGGAGCAAACCTTAAAAGATACTTACCTTGGAGGAGGAGAGGGGATATGGTAGGACAAAAGAGGGCATGGTAGGCTGAGCAGTCACAGCAAGATGATTCTGAAGCATTGTCTCTCAATCAGCTCTAGGGCACACCTCTTTTCATAGAAAGGTCAACCATAACTATAGGGCTAGGACCAGCTTTCATACCTTGCAGTCACCTTAAGGATCAAGGGGGGCAATTTACCAGATACTTCCACTTGTTTTGCTCAACCTTAGTGCAATGTATTGTGTCAAACATTGACTAAGATAGAACCGCCATCACATTGACATCCTTCATTGCAATAATGAAATACAGTTACTTAGGATGCAATCCTATGCATGTTCAGACAGAAAAAAGTCCTGCGACTCCCAGCATGGCTGTCTGAAGGGATGCTGGAAGTTGTAGGATTTTGTCCTGTCTAAACATGCAAAGGATTGTGACTTATCTTTGTTTTCTGTTATGAATCATTGTATGCATAAATGTGAAGTAAAATTTATTTATCTTGTTGAAACATGAATTGTAGACTTTACTTATGGAACCCATGGAAATGGAATGGGTTGCTCTGGAAGGCTGCTCTGGAAGCTGAGCGAATGCAGCAGCTCAGCTGTTGTGAGGAGCTGCCCCTTTTCAGCATGCAACTCCTTTGCTGAAGGAACTGCATTGGCTGCCTATTCACTACCAGACCAGGTTTAAGGTTTCAGCATTAGTATACAAAACCCAAAACTACTTGGGACTAGGATAGCTGAGGGAATGGGTTCTCCCTTACTAACCTGCTCGGTCACTGAAGACTTCAGTCACTGAAGTCACTGAGGACTTCAGATGGTTCCACATGGACCGATGGACCAACTGGACCAAATGGTTCCACATGGACCGATGGACCAAGTGGAGCCCACCCAGAGAACAACTTTCAATGTGATGGTTCCCTTTCTTTAGAGCTCCTTGCCCCTGGATGTCAGGGAGGCACCAATAGTGTTGCTTTCAGTGCCCTCTGAAAGTATTTTGGTTCCAGGAAACATTCTTAAAATGACCAACCATTTTTACTGGCATTCTGTTTTTAAAATAATTTTAATATGGTGCTTTAATCTTTTTACTATTGTAGCTCTTATGTTCACTGCTGCAGAATCTGTTTTAGATATGGATCAGTATACAAATGTTGTAAATAAATAAAAGAAACAAAATTTAAAAGGCACCTAGCACAAAACTCCCCTGTACCTTTTTGTCTGAAATTTGGCAGGGGTAACTATGCCCAAAAATTCCATCCAATTCTTTCAAACAGTAAAAAAACATTATAACCATTTGTTGATTTCCAGTAATAGACATAGGAGGGATGAAACTTTAGATTTCCCAATTGAGATTCAGATTCTTTCCCCAAGTTGAATAACGTAGCTTGCTTTCAAATCAGTCTGAGTGAATTAGGTTGTTTTCCAAAGGAGGATCCAAATGAAGAGGACAGTACTTGCCCATAGGGAAATATAGGACAGTACCTGCCCATAAAGAAAAATAGGACAGCACTTGTCCATAGGGATCCATAGGACAGTACTTACCTGTAGGGAAAAATAGGGCAGTACTTGCCCATAGAGAAACTATACTTACCGAAAGGGATCCATAGGACAGTACATGCCCATAGGAAAACTATACTTACCCATAGAGAAACCTTACTTGTCCATAGTGATCCACAGGACAGCACTTGCCTATAAGGATCCATAGGACAGCACTTGCCCATAGAGAAACCATAATTGCCCATAGGGATACAAAGGGCAGCACATGCCCATAGGGAAACCATTCTTGCCCTTAGGGATCCATAGGACAGTACTTGCCTGTTGAGAAATCATACTTGCCCAAAGAGGAAAATAGGACAGCCCTTGCCCATGGGGAAACCATACTTGCCCTTAGGAATTGATAAGGAAAAATTGATATGGCCATTGATACAAAATCAAAATCTGAACTCTGTGGTTTCCCTCAAAACCCTAAAGGGATGTTTCAAGAGGAAACAGAGACACTTAAAATATACTAGGCTAAAGTTCACACCTCACATTCCAGCATTACAAAGGAAAAAACACAGATTGCCAAAGACTTAAAACATCCTTCCTGATAACCTGCCCCAGTTGGTTTCCAGTTTGGTTGAGTTGTAAATTAAACATGACTCAACTACCCTCAAGGCAACTCTCACAGACAGGATTGCACCTTTAATGTAAACAATTGCAGCTTCTCCCCAAGAAAGCTAGCCATTAGATGAAACCAAGTACCATCAAGTACCCTTGATCGAAGGTTATCAGCAGAACAATAATTCACATTGGAGCACCAAGTACCCAGGATATTGCTTTTATTATGGTTTAGGAAATAGTTTTCGTTTGAAACATTTATTGACATGTAATCTGTCACGGATGGGAGGGGGCGAGTGGAATGTGACATCAAAGCCTGAAACAGAGATAAAATGTAACAGTTTTGCCTTGGTCAGGCAGAGAGTTTTGGTACAAGCCGTTGTGCCACTTCTCCCTCCTGTGTACGTTGTACTGAATAAAATTTGTTGGACTGGACTCTGCCTGTGCAGGTGATTCTTCAACTTGATAGATCAGCGAATTTCCGTGACAGGGTCCATAGGACAGCACTTGCCCATAGGGAAACCATTCTTGCTCTTAGGGATCCATAGGACATGACTTGCCCGTAGGGAAACCATACTTGCCCAAAGAGAAAAATAGGACAGTACTTGCCCATATTTCCCTATGGGCAAGTATGATTTCCCCATGGGCAAGTATGATTTCCCCATAGGCAAGTACTGTCCTGTTTTAGTATGTCCCTTCTATGAATGAGTAAACATTAATAGGATTGCACTGCACGTGGCGATCCCTTTCATTGCACTGTGCTTTAAGCTTTTGGAAGTGATCTGTCACAATACGTCACAATCCTCGATGTATTTATTTGGATGCTAACCCCATTGATTCTAGTGGGATTTTAATGCAAGTAGGAAAGCTTTAGAAGCCACAGCACCCATCCAGGTGGAATCAAAGCCCCAGATGTTGTCCCACTAAACAGCACCAAAGCTGTTGAAAAAGCAGAGAGGTACTGAATAAAACTGCCTTCCATGTACTATGCCATGAATCCACACTTCTTGCCCTGGGTAGCCTCATCACCTTCACTTCCTTCGCCCCTGATTCTGTTCATGCGTCATGACCACAAGAATGGCCCTGCAGGACCAAACCAAAGGCTTATATAGCCCAGCAACCTCCGGTCTGCCAACTAATGTCCAACCAGCCCATCCTCTCCTGCTGTTATTCCACCCCCACCCCCCCAAAGCAACCAGCATTCAGACCCATTATGACCAGTAGTAGCCTTCGGTGGTCTCAGCCTTCATCAGTGTGTCTTAATAGCCTCTTTTAAAGTCATTTAAGTTAATAGCCACTGCTACATCTTCTGACTGCACATTTCATAAATTAATGTTATAAGCTGTGGGGGGAGGGGCTAAGGAATCTCCTCTGAATAATCACTGGCTCAGTTCGGACACCACGATAATCAATGGGGGGGGGGAATCAACCGTCAGTTGTGTGGCTTATTGTGTCGTGTGATAGGCAACCCACAATGCACACACAACTGACAGTACTCAGTAATTTTGCTGAATTAAACAATGGGGGAAAACAATGGGCTGCTTAGTTGTTTATCCTGAAATCCGTTGTTTAAAGTGTCCTGTGTCAGGAACCCCCCTCCCTCCGTGTACTATTCCAGTCGGTCATAGAGTTCCCTGGCAGGAGCAGCAGAACACCCCCCACCCCTATACTGTCGGCAGAACTTGCGGTGCATTATGGGATACAGCCGGAGGACTAAGGGAGGGGGATGCAGCCCAGAAGGATGCTGGGACTTTCAGCCATGTGACGGAGGAGGGGCAACGTGTTGTGCAGCAAAGTAGGGTAAACACAAGGCAGGGCGAGTGTGTTATTAACTCCTCCGTTGCCTATAGTGTCGACTGAACTCAGCCACTGAGTGAATTGGGACTTACTCCCAAGTCACTGAGGCGAGGAGGGAAAAGCACCTTGGTAATAATAATATTTATTTATAACCCGCCTCTCCCACCGGATTGAGGCGGGGAACAACAACAATATAAAAACAAGAATCACAAAACAGTTAAAATTTTAAAAAACAAGAGAAAATACTTCATTAAAAACATCTGCTGCTGCTGCTGCTGCTACTACTACAGGGGGCGGATGAAGGCCCTCCCCTTTCCCCCTCAGGACACTCGCAGCCCGCCTCAGCAGCGCTGCAGAGCAATCTGTGCCCTCCGCCCAGTGCGAGCGCGCAGCCCCCTCCCCCTCCGTCAAGAACCGCTGCGAGGGGGGAGGGAGGGAGGCCGTGAGGGGCTCCAGGCCGCCACAGCCACCAATCGAGTGGCGGCCTGACCGTGAAGGGAGCTGAGGTCAGTTCCGCCGTCGCTCGAGGCCGTGAGGCGAGTGAGCACCGGAGCGCCTCCTCCTCCTGCTGTGCCTGAGGTGAGTCTCGATGGACGCCGCAGCGAAGCGTCCTCGTCCCCGCTGCCCTCGCCTTCTTTCCCCCGAGGCGGCGGCGGCGGCGGCGCGTCCCGCTTCAGTGTTTGCCCGGCTCCTCCGCTCCTTCCCTCCCCCCGTCCCGGAGGCCTCGCTGGCCCGCTTGCGCCCCCTGAGTGGTTCTTCTCCCTCTCGGTGGGACGGAGCGCGGGGCTCGCTGGGCTTCGTGAACCGCCTCAGGCACAGGCGGCGACGCGGGAGTGGGAGCGAGGCGTTCGTGCTGCCCCCTCGCGGCCTCTCCGCGATCTGCAAGCGCCGCCGCCGCCGCCTCCATTTCTCCCCCCTCCCCCTTCCTTGACGAAAGGAAATTGTCAGCCAGGCAAGGGGGGAAGAGTTAAGGAGGCCTTTTTAAAGGGGCTAGGAACACCCGTGTCAGAAACGCCTTGCATCGTGCAGGTCACTCACAGCCCGATACATCAATACATGTTTATTTGGAAGTAAGCGCCACAATTGGATTTTCTTCCAGGTGAGAAGGAAATAGAATTGAAACCTCGGGACTTGCTACCTGGCATCTGCCTCCCAGACACGATATGCCGGACAAAATTCAGCCTCTCTAGCCAATGAAGCTGAAGGGGCTGGCTTTGAAATAGCCCATTGCTACAATGTCTATCTATTTACTTGAAAGCAAGACCTCAAGCAAACGAAATAAAACTTAACTTGCAAGGAAGTGTGTTTAGGATTTTGCCTTAAAGCTCCTTTGAAATACAAATATTCTACTTCCCTATCCACAGCTCAGCGTTGTTTGAAGAAGTTGGGCCGAAGCTGCAATTCTGTGTATGCTAACTTGTGAGTCTTGTTTCCTGCACTCCAAGAAAGATTATTATTTCATGTCATGGACAGAGGTGGGTTGGGGATTATCCCAGTTCTTCTTTCTCTCTGGCAGTTTCATGTCAATCTCTGATTTGGTTTTATCTTCAAAATACGCCATTGCTTGGATTTAGCATTGTGTCTTAATAATTATAATATTACAAAACTTATTTTCTATAATCAATGTTGCTGTGTTGGTCCATGAGGAAAAAGCAAAAATCCGCAGTTGGGTAATAACTTCTTAGACCAACCAGAATGTGCAAAAGATTGTGTAAGCTTTTGAGTTCTCCAGAACTCTTCATCAGGCTACATCCCCTATTGTTTGTATCATCTAGCCTGATGAAGAGTTCTGGAGAGCTCAAGAGCTTGCACAACCTTTTGTGGCATTTTGGTTGGTCCTAATAAAGGTATTGCCCAACTGTGGATTTTTGTTTTACATATTGTCACTCTTTATCTCTTGCAGTCGTATGATGCATATTTTTATTTATTTTAAAATCTGATATGCTGCCTATTAATTCAAGGTGGCAAAGAAACTATGATTAGTAAGCATAACAATTCAGATAAATAGATGACAACAGCAAAGTGATAAAACCAGCAATTCAGCATAAAGGCTCATTTGGGCATAAGATCCATTGAATTTAGAACAATTTACAACTTTGGAAACATGCAAAGGTTTGAGATCAAGAGTACTTTTCAGCTGTTTAACATTATGCAATTAATTAGCTGCAATGCAGAGAAGTACATGTATTTATTATTTAGTTTATTTCACAAGTTTATATATCACTTCCCCCCCAAAAGTGGTGAACGTAACTGTAACACTAAAGTATAATAATAAAGCATGACAATAAAATGGTAGCTACTGATTAACAATAAAACTACGACTGTAAGTGACTGGGTCACACCTCAGGGAAATCCTTCCTAAAGAGAGAGGTTTTAAGGAGGTGTCAAAACTGTAGATACCTGTCTGATGTCAATTGGGAGTGCATTCCAGATGTTCTGTTATTAGTACTCCTAAGTTGAACCATAGGAGTGTGCAGTCAGTCATACATGTTCCATTTTTAGCCATTACAGCCCTGTGTTATGAGGGTTGGGTTGAGGGTTGGGTTGGCTCAAGGTGAGCTTAGTGATTGAATGTAGATTTGAACCCATGTTTTTCCATTCATAGTCCCATGCACTAACCACTGCAAATTTAGGGAGTATTGTAACACCTCTGTGTTCATTTGTGTGTCTGTGGCCAGCAACAGATATTAGGATATGGCCTCCTGAATTCTGCACCAGTTGATGGTTCTGAACAGGTTTTCAAGTGGACCCTAATGTTATGTCAAACTTTTAATCAGCCTCAAATGCCAATTATATATATTTACCTGGAATGTTTTAAGAAACACACAAATGTTGGTAGTTTGATTCATTGAGATTGCCTGGCCTAATTTAATAATGGATATTGTAGCACTGTGTAAGCTTTATAGTTAGCAGAAAGGAATAGTGGGTAATTGTAGAAGGTTAAACATTTATTTGTTTTGAGGAGTTTTACACTATATAGCATTGCTAAAATGGGGTAACATAAATTTATACTCTATAGTATGTTTTTTATTTTCCTATTGGGGATGCAGATATTCAAATAATATTTCAAATTTAGACTGTGTTTTGGTTTTATATTTTTGTTTTCATACGTTTTTGGTATCAAGTGTATTGCTGCAATTTAAAGTTTTTCAATAATTTGTTTCCTTGTCTACAACAGTTCCTACAGACTGCTTTCTTGGAAGCACACATATTTGGGAGAACATTCCACTAAAATCCATAGGACTTGTTTCCATGTAAAATATTAGGAAGTGATATATCATTGTTGTTTACACTGTGAGGTGTTGCATATGTATATGCTGACCTAGAAACAACTTTTCTTCATATGCTTCATTTACAGCAGCTTTACAGTGAACAACTTACATGAGTGGCTACGATCGTTTTTTGTAATGCAGCTGAAGAAAAAGAGGGAAGTCTTACCAACATTGTATGTGAGCCAAGTGAACAAAGGCCATAGCTCATTGACCACATCACCAAAGCAAGCAAGTGTCACTAAACCAAGTCCAATAAGTGATAAAAACTGTAATTTTGGTTATCAAAAGACTAAGGAAACTGAAGTGCATCTGAGAAGTGGCATTAAGTGCAGATGTGTGCAAGATACCTCTGTGCCAGAATTGCTGAAACAGAACTGCCAAGAGGATGAAGATAACCGCTATGTTTGTAGCAAGTACAAGCCGAGTATGCCATCCATTCTAAGTTTTGTGATTAATCCCACAGGTGCCTCTGGTACTGAAAACAAAGAGAAAATGTCCCCGAGTAAAACGCTAAGAACATTCCAACTAAAAAACTTTCAGCCAGACAAATATTATTGTGACAAATGTCTATTTTCCACAAAGGACCCTCTACAGTATAAGAAACATTTCGCTCAACATGAGGCGATTAAATTCATTTGTTCCCATTGCAACTCTGTGTCTTACACCAAAGGGGAGTTCCAGCGACATCTGGTGAAACATACTGGACAATTTCCATACCAGTGTAACTATTGTGAATATGGTGCTGTTACACATGATTACATTGTGAAACATACAAGAAGGTTACATAGAACAGCTACTGACAAGCAGGTAATGCTTACAGTTGCAAAAGCTAAGCAAAAAACAGATTGTTTGCCAAAGCAAAATCCAGTGCGGAAGGGACTTGCCATGGGAGTGCCACTGCAAAAGAACTTTTCAGGTTTATCTTTAAATAGAATGACTTCAGGAATTCAAGATGAAATATCTGAAACTGCTTGTTCAATAGGTGATGCAGAATGCATTCAAGGTACAGCACACATCCAGGATAAATATATATACAAGTCATCTGATGTCAAAATCCAGAAAAATGAGAAGGCGATAATTGAAGTTGAAGTTTATTCTCCCCAAAAAAGGCCTATAATGCCCGAAATGCCATTAACAGTGGTTGCACCACCCAAATTTGTTGTTCCACCTAATTGTTTGGCACAAATAGTAGAACTTAAGAAGGTTAATGGTACACAGCATTTGATTCTTAAACTCATTCCTTCAAAAGAAACCACCTTTAGACCTATGAAGTATAAAGAAACAGAATCTGGAAATCAGCGTGTAAAACAAGGAGAAAAAAGAAACAGATTTTTGTCACCATCTCTTGAAAAATCTTGTGAGTTAGATAATGAATACAAGAATTTTGAATATCCAAGTTCCTCTGTTTCTACTACTCTGAATTGCAACTTAATAGATTTACATGAGGAAAATGTTACTTGTAAAGAAAATGCTAAGAGAGGATATGATCTGTCACCATCTGTAGCAATGATTTCTCCTGATGAAATACATTGTCCAGAACACTTTCAAAAGACAAAATGTGCAAAAAATAAACATATAAAATATAATTTGGATCCATCTATATGCGTAGCGTCTTCCTCCTCTGCAGGTAAGAACATATCTGAAAATAGGTTTTTTGATGCTGTTCAGGAAAATAATAGGGTGCCACCCTCCTCTGTATTTGATAAAATGCAATTCACTATATGTAATACTGAAAGAGAACATTGGAATGAGTTTAGAGCAGCCTCAGAAACTCATTTATTTGATCCCACTTTGTTTTACCCTTCTGAAAGGGCTGAAGAAACACAAGAGAGTAAGTCTCTACCTTTGGATGGTTCAAAGAATATCTTAGGAGTGGTAAATGGAGAAAACTTGAAAAAAAAATGTAATTATATGGAATCTGTAGAGGCACAGAATATGAGAGATGAAGGTGAGTCTTTAGAGGGTCCAGTGATTTCATCTGTATTTTCCCTTAGTGCTGGTGCTGTAAACATCCCAGAAGGCATTGAATGGGATGATGCATTACACAAGAAAAGTCCTACATCGTTGTTGTGTAGAAAGATTGCTCAGTTGATGTCTGCAGTTGAATCAAACATGAAATCACAATTAGCTGTGTCATTAAGGCATGATAAAAGCCTAGATTCAAAGGAAAAGGAACTCTCAGCTCCAGACAAAAAGTATGAAAGAAATTGCTTGACTACTGAATTGCAAGAATTTCTGCATCCTCAAAGATCAAATGATGCCACCTCTTCTAAGAAGCTTTCTAATAAGCAAGAACAAGAACAACCATTAGAAGTACTTACAGAGGCTGTAACAAAAACCAGAGTGACTGATAAAATGTGTGTTGCTTCTCCAATATTCATTCCTCAAGGGACTGTACTGAGGGTATTAAACTGTGCTAGAACTGAAGTTCAAACTTGGAGAAAAAATGGTAATGAAATGTTGCCATCCTGTTCTACATATTGTTATGAAACATTTCTCCCAAGACCAGTTTCTTGTGTTTTTGAAAAACGAGACAAACACACATTTCTGCCAAAGGAAAATGAAGTTAATGAAGCTTCTAGAAATCAGACAGTATCACATAGGCACAGAACTGAAAGGGATTCAATTGTGAAGAACAGTAGCCAGAAAAATAGAGTGCTACCACTCCGAAAAGGGGATGATCTCAACACACCAATCAAAAGGGTCATGAAGGATGAAGAGCCTCAAAACAAAGACAAGCAAATGTATGCCAGAGAGAACTTGTCCAAGGAAAAGCTAAGAATGCAAGAGGATTGCTTTCTTAAGGTAGTTCCTGCTTTAATGAGACACCTTAGGATTATACCATTTAAAAGTGAACAGCTGATAAAATGCCCTCATCGCAACCAGCCAGTAGTTGTCTTGAATCACCCTGATGTTGATTCACCAGAAATAATAAATGTAATGAAAGTTATTAATAAGTACAAAGGCAATGTTCTGAAAGTAGTTTTATCAGAAAGATCTATTCGTTTCCTTGGTGTGAAACGACATCATAAAAAACTTACATTTCAGAACTTTAATACAGCAAGTGAAATAAAGAAACAAAACTCATTAAAAATGAAACTAAAGAAGACCCACAAAAATAGCTACAAGGTGGTGAATTTTTCACCAGAAGAAGCATCAAAACTCACCTTTAAATGTTGATTTTGTGACAGGTCATATGTTGGCCAAGAAGAATGGATAAGTCATGGTCAGAAGCATTTAATGAAAGCCACAAGAGGATGGAATATTCCTTCTTTGTAAGTGGAAAGTGAAGTACTACCTAGGTGTTAGGAATTCTAATTATGATCCCATTTTACAGAGCAGTCTTGGAATAATTTAGTCCACCTGTTTGTTTTAGCTCAGTATGTTAGACTTAGAAAGAAGACAGGTGGTTGTTCTAATTTTACAGCAGAAATGTTTTCTGTGTCAGTGGAATTGTACCAGAGTAAGAAAACCTATTGGCTACAGTGGCCAACTGGATGCCTCTGGGAAGTCCACAAACAGCAGGGCATGTTCTGCTTTTCTTGGGAAGCAGTAGCTGGTGTTGAGATGCACACTCCCTCTGAAATCTGGAGGCTGCATATGGCCATCATGTGTAGTAGTCACAGAGAGACTTTTCCTACATTTATTTGCCTAATATCTCTTTAAAGCCATCTAAGCTATACATTAATTATGTGCTGTGTGAATATGCATTTCCTTTTATTTGTTCTGAATCTCCAGCCAATCAGTTTCATTGGATGACTCTGGGATCTGGTATTATGGTTGGGGAGAAAAACATCTTAGCCACTTTTTCCAAATCTTGTGTAATTTGTATACACCTCAATCACATCCCCCCTCTGCCCACCGTTCATGTTGATTTTTTTTAATGAATAAGTCTGTTGTAGCTTTTTCTCATGAGGAAGATATTCCAGGCCCTTTGTCATTTTAGTTGCCCTTTTGTACTGCTTTTTAGCTCTATAATATCCGTTTTGAGGTGTCACCATCCAAACTCTATACAGTATTCCACATATGGTTGCAAAACAGATTTGTCTTAACATGACAATATTGACAGTTCTAAATTTGACCCATTTCCTGAATAATCTCTAGCATAGTTTGACTTTTTCACTGCTGCTACATTTCATTGAGCTGTCTGCCATGACCCTGAGATTTTTTCCTAGTTAATTACTACACTAGACTGCATTTACCATTGTATTGCTCATTCAGTTAGTTTGGAGAGATTCTTTTGGAGCAGTACTTTAATCTAAAGGAGTTAAGGTCTGTTTCTGGGAAATGTTTTACTGTCCTATAGTCTGCTTATCAGGAAGCTGTTAACAACTATTTGGTCAATTAGGAATTACTGGGGCCAGGCAGCATTTATGCTAATGCTTCAGCCTGTTCAGGGAAATCAGTTTGCATATAATAATCCTATTTATCTTGCTAGTATCCATTTAGATTTTCTTTGTTCAACACCCCCCCCCCCCCCATGTGATCAGGTGCAGAATCTAAGAAGGAAATTGTCCCATGTGAGTCCCATTGAAAATGATTGGGAATTGTACTCTTTCATACCTTCCACTCATTTCAATAGAGGACTTTTCAGCAGGAGGACTTTTCCATCCATTTTACTTAAATATCTAATTTTCAGAGATTCCAGTGAAGGAGTGCAGTTGTGCAAAGATCTGTTTTTGGGTTTATTTGTTGGCAATCAAGACTTGGAATAGAGAGTCCCAATAAGCCTGTCTTGGGGTGCAATACTATGGCCATCTTGGGCCATATACCTCTGAACTCTGAGTCTTATGGACATCCAATGCAGATTAAAGGGACTGGCAGAAATTATCTTTGCCTCCCAACTTCTCCCATTAGCTAGATGGGCTTTCTCGCCCATTCATCTGGGGAGATGTTGGAGGGAGAGGGAAGGAGGCTAGAGAGGCCTTGGGATATCTCGTATCCTAGTGTCTCCAGTCCCCTCCTCTCCCACTGCAACACCCCCTTTGCCCCATCTCTAAGGTTGTTTTTGCTGCCTCAGGGAGGCAGCTAATGCAGTTCTTTCTGCACTGGCTGTGAAGGGGAGGAGGGTGGGGAGCACTGTTTCTTGGCTCCCAAGGTTGGAGCTCTGTCTCCAATCTCAGAACTAAGAATCTGAAATATCCTGTGGCCCCAGAAGTTGTCTAGGGGTCGTAGGATTGCTCTCTTGCTTTTTAAAAAAAAATCATATCACAGAACATAAACTGCTTTTAAACCTCATCAACTCATAAGCACACATTCAAATTTCAGTAACCACTGTACTTGAAAAGAAAGAAACTGTATTTCATGTTTGAACATTTGCTTGGACTTCACGTACCATCTAAAATTAATGCTTGACATTTTTGCTATATTGCCAACTTTTTGAATGTACTTCAGTCTGGGAATATTTTTTGGTGTTGTCCTCATACTCCTGGATGCTTTATGTTATGTCATTTGAAATTTAGGCTACAAAGCATATCTTGTAGGGATGTGCACTGACCCCCCGGATCGGATCGGATAGCGGATCGGAATCGGACCTGGGGGGTCGGATCGGATCGGATCGGATCGGAGGCTGGTCGGATCGGATCGGACCAGATGTCCGATCCGGATCGGACGCCATTTTGAATGCTTTTTCCCATAGCCAAGTATTGTTTTACAAAAACGCCTATAACTTTTTCATTTTTAAAGATAGAAGGATGAAACTTGGGGACATTGTAGACTGGTTAGGGATAGTTATCTGTGAGAAATTTCAGAAAGATTGGTGCATGCGTTTTGTGGCAATTAATTTTTTAATAAATACCCAGGAATGCTTATAACTTTGTCATTTTTAAAGTTACAAACATGAAACTTTGCCACATTGTAGGAGGTACCTTGGGACCTATGTGTGTGAAATTTCAGAAACATAGGTGCTTGCCTTGTGTGGCAATTAATTTTAGAAAAATAGGTAGTAGTGGGGTAAATACAGTTACGCCTCCCATTTTTTTATTTTTTAAGATACAAACAGGAAACTTGGGCACATTACAGGTACCACTTGCCTTGATATGTGAGTGAAATTTCAGAAACATTGGAGCTTTCCTTGTGTGGCAATTAATTTTTGAAACAATGAGGAAAGAAACACCTATAACTTTGTCATTTTTAAAGTTACACACATGAAACTTTGCCACATTGTAGGTGGTACCTTGGGACCCATGTGTATGAAATTTCGGAAACGTAGGTGCTTGCCTTGTGTGGCAATTAATTTTTTAATAAATACCCAGGAATGCCTATAACTTTGTCATTTGTAAAGTTACACACATGAAACTTTGCCACATTGTAGGTGGTACCTTGGGACCTATGTGTGTGAAATTTCAAAAACGTAGGTGCTTGCCTTGTATGGCAATTAATTTTAGAAAAATGGGTAGTAGTGGGGTAAATACAGTTACGCCTCCCATTTTTTTATTTTTTAAGATACAAACAGGAAACATGGGCACATTACAGGGAACACTTCACTTGATAGGTGTGTAAAATTTCAGACAGCTGGGTCCAGGCATGTGGTGGCAATTAATTTTTGAAACAATGAGGAAAGAAACGCCTATAACTTTTTTATTTTAAAAGTTAGAAGTCTGAACATTGCTCACTTTGTAGATGGGTTAGGGGTAGATATGTGTCAGAAATTTCAGAATGATAGGTCCAGGCATTTGATGGCTATGGAATTTTTAAATTACATGTTTCAAAAAAATTTCTACAGAGGCCAGGTCTTCCCCTCCCGCTTCCCGCGAAGAAAAGGAAACACTGTCTCGTCTCGATCCCTTTGATCCTTGCTAGTATCCATTACAGGGCTCGTGTCTGCTTGAGTAAAAAAGTGAAAGTAGGAAAGCAGACACGAGCCCTGTAATGGATACTAGCAAGGATCAAAGGGATCGAGACGAGACAGTGTTTCCTTTTCTTCGCGGGAAGCGGGAGGGGGAGGAAAGGAAGACCTGGCCTCTGTGGAACATTTTTTGAAACATTTAATCTAAAAATTCCATAGCCATCAAATGCCTGGACCTATCATTCTGAAATTTCTGACACATATCTACCCCTAACCCATCTACAAAGTGAGCAATGTTCAGACTTCTAACTTTTAAAATAAAAAAGTTATAGGCGTTTCTTTCCTCATTGTTTCAAAAATTAATTGCCACCACATGCCTGGACCCAGCTTTCGGAAATTTTACACACCTATCAAGTGAAGTGTTCCCTGTAATGTGCCCATGTTTCCTGTTTGTATCTTAAAAAATAAAAAAATGGGAGGCGTAACTGTATTTACCCCACTACTACCCATTTTTCTAAAATTAATTGCCATACAAGGCAAGCACCTACGTTTTTGAAATTTAGCACACATAGGTCCCAAGGTACCTCCTACAATGTGGCAAAGTTTCATGTGTGTAACTTTAAAAATGACAAAGTTATAGGCATTCCTGGGTATTTATTAAAAAATTAATTGCCACAAAACGCATGCACCAATCTTTCTGAAATTTCTCACAGATAACTATCCCTAACCAGTCTACAATGTGCCCAAGTTTCCTGTTTGTATCTTCAAAAATAAAAATGTGGGAGGCATAACTGTATTTCTCAGTGGGAAAGTGCAATGCAATGATTCCCTATGGGAAAGTGCAATGCAATGATTCCCTATGGGAAAGTACTGTCCAATGAATCCTTATGGGCAAGTGCTGTCCAATGAATCCCTCATTGTTTCAAAAATTAATTGCCACACCAGGCAAGCACCAATGTTTCTGAAATTTTACACACATATCAAGTGAAGTGTTCCCTGTAATGTGCCCAAGTTTCCTGTTTGTATCTTCAAAACTAAAAAAATGGGAGGCGTAACTGTATTTACCCCACTACTACCCATTTTTCTAAAATTAATTGCCACACAAGGCAAGCACCTATGTTTCTGAAATTTTACACACATAGGTCCCAAGGTACCACCTACAATGTGGCAAAGTTTCATGTGTGTAACTTTAAAAATGACAAAGTTATAGGTGTTTCTTTCCTCATTGTTTCAAAACTTAATTGCCACACAAGGCAAGCTCCAATGTTTCTGAAATTTCACTCACATATCAAGGCAAGTGGTATCTGTAATGTGCCCAAGTTTCCTGTTTGTATCTTAAAAAATAAAAAAATGGGAGGCGTAACTGTATTTACCCCACTACTACCCATTTTTCTAAAATTAATTGCCACACAAGGCAAGCACCTATGTTTCTGAAATTTCACACACATAGGTCCCAAGGTACCTCCTACAATGTGGCAAAGTTTCATGTTTGTAACTTTAAAAATGACAAAGTTATAAGCATTCCTGGGTATTTATTAAAAAATTAATTGCCACAAAACGCATGCACCAATCTTTCTGAAATTTCTCACAGATAACTATCCCTAACCAGTCTACAATGTCCCCAAGTTTCATCCTTCTATCTTTAAAAATGAAAAAGTTATAGGCGTTTTTGTAAAACAATACTTGGCTATGGGAAAAAGCATTCAAAATGGCGTCCGATCCGGATCGGACCTCATCGGATCGGATCGGATCGGATCGGAGGTTGGTCGGATCGGATCGGATCGGATTTTCCCGATTTTGGGTCGGATCGGATTCGGATCGTGGATCGGATCCGATCCGATGCACACCCCTAATATCTTGTGCTAGACCTTTTTAATTACATTCTTTTTATAACACAATGTAAATAATCAAATGTTTGGTGCACTTTGAGTACCTATTAGTAGAAGTTTCCTACAAGATGTCCCTCTCTCTTTAACTCCCCCACCCCAATCATGGCTTAAACAGCTATCATTTAGGCTAATTCTCAACCATTCTGCACATAATGACCACTGGTGCCAGAAATGGTTCTATGCAGATTTGATGGTATGCATGATATCATATTTGCATAGTCTTATGCACACCACTGCAAGCACTTGAAAAGCTTTGCTTGGAATGTTGTGCAAGAACTGAATTCATATGCATGTTGTTGGCTTGCACACAACCACTTCCACATGCAGTACCGACAGTTACATGCCTAGTGAAAGGAACAGCTGCTGCACAGGAAGTTCTGGGGAATTGATCCTTTTTATGCTGGAATAAAGTTTACTTTTCCAAACCTAGACATATGAAAGCTGTGTTTTAAGTATAAACTTTTGATATTTTTCAGTGACTAAAAACAATGAATAGGACCAAGATTTTGCCCTCTGTGCTCCTCAATTACCAGTTAAGTCTGTAATGGTATAATGGGTCATGAGTGTTGTCAGACTTAGAGATGTAAAATTTCCAGAAATTTTGAAGCCATGGGGAAAAATTGAAATTTTCAGAAAAATTGAAAAAAAATGCAATATTAGCACTTTTTACAGATTGAAAGTCACTGTGTTACTTTAGGAACATAAAATGTAATTATGTACAAGTTGGTTTGGCATAAAATAATTGCATTTGATATATTAAAAGGACTGTGTATTCAAACAACTATTATCAATTGAATTTACTTTTTAAATTTTTTACGTTTTTTGTAATGAATGGAGCTACAAACTCCTGAACTGTAAGAAAACCTGAACTGTAAAGAACCTCTTTGGTTTTGCCATTTTATAAGGAGAAGGCGAAAAACAAGTTAAAAACACCCAGACGAAACAATCAACATTAGTAACAAAGAAAATTATTTATATTTCTGCTAGTCCTCCACAGTGTCCATTCCCACAAAAAGAACAGAAAAAGGGGGATCAAGTTTCAATGAATATGCATGAAGTTTAATCAGACTCATTTTCTGAGCTATACCACTATCAGTTGCAGTCTCTGCTTGAAAGTCCCCCCTAGAGGCAGAAATGCATCTTTTGCATTTGAGAGTTGTAGTCTCAGTTTGCAACCTAGGACTTGTCCTCGGTGCACAGAAACTGTAATAATCTGATACTGTGCATAGTTTTTAGAAATCATTTGGAGAAGTAAATATATGAACACCTTGTCTTAAACATTTTATGCATCATTGCTAAAATAAAAATTCCATCATCCATTTTTTCTTCATTTTTTTTCAATTTCCCCAATTTTGTAGAGGGAAAACAAAAAAGGCTTCTGGGGGGGGCGGGATGTTTTTCCGGTTTTTACATCTCTAGTCAAATCTCCCCTGCACCAATTTCTACCATTACCGTTACCATTAATCAGACCATTCTTGGATTTTGTAAGTGCCCCAGTTCATTCAGATTTATGAAGACCCTTTTGGGTTGCCATTTGCTTATCTACTCTGATGTTATAGAAGCTTGCCTGCTTTAGACTGGGGCAGCATAGGTATATTTTTGGGATCGGAATGTGAATGTCTTATATGAAATTGAACCCCTTTGTCAGTATTCCATGGGTTTTCAGTTGACAGCTTTTGGGCTTCATCAGAACCTCAGAATGTCTTTCCATGATGCATGAGCACGGTGGTGTTCACACCTCCTAGTGAGAAGAATTCCCTTTCTCTATGGCCTTTCTCACCCCCAAGCACAAACCACCTTCTCTCATACACACTGGGTTTCGCTGCCACCAGGACCTTTAAGGCTCGGGCCCAACCCTTCACTCAGTCCTTTATCTGTGAGGAGACTTTGCTTTATAGCCTAGTACTGTTCATTTGTTACCTCCTTCTTACATAGTCAAGAGCAGAAGGCGTAGATTTTTTAAACAAAGCTTTATTAATTACAGTAAATTTCTTGTTGAATAATAAACAAGTAACTCTTAAATGGTTCTGTCAATATAGGTTCTCTCTTACATAATATTCCAAAATCACTCTCAAACAATCATTGCACAATAACCAGACTTTCACTGAATCCTTAACTCACTCTTTCCTTCTCTAATCTAGACCCAATCTCCTCTTGTCCTCTCCCATCCTATCTTTATCTAAATCCTCTTACATCAAATCCCTATCTGCTGCACACAGGCACAGCACCCTGTTTATATAGCCCACACGTCACACCCTCTTTGCTCTCACAGCCAATCAGCTCACATGGAAATCCACAATTCTCACCCTAGAGATACTTACCAAAGCATAGATCTATAACAAGAATATACAGTTATAAACATAAACTCAGTATGTACAGAGGTGTAATGTCACAAGCACATGCTTAGTTTGATGGGAAGAGCACAATTGGATCTGCAAGCACATGCACAGACTATTCTAGAACATGCCAGCTATACCTTAAAACATTTGTACCCTTCCATCTACTTTGATTTCTGTGTTTGAATCAGCAGTTCAGAGAATATAGAAGCATGCAGTCCTTCACTGTTGACCCCCTCCCTTATCCCACAGGGTCTTGCTAAATGCCAGGTCACTTCATAGTAAGACCTCACCCATCCATGATTCAATTATGAATGAAGGAGCACACCTGACATACATTATTGAGACATGGATAGGAATTATTGTTATTATTATTATTATTATTATTATTATTTATAAAGTATTCTTCAACAATATCAAGTACATCAATCCCTCCTTCCCAATCCCAAACGCTAACAATATGTCAGATACAAATACATTATCAGTACACCTGACATAATTATTTTAATTTTTATTATTTATTACACTTATATACCACCCCATAGCCAAAGCTCTCTGGGTGGTTTACAAAAATTAAAACTTTAAACGTTAAAAATCAATATACAAAATTTAAAACCATAAAAACAGACAACATATAAAAACAGTGTACATTTAAAACAGCTGCGAACTCTCAGCTAGGCCTAAATATAGTTCTGAGGTCAAGTAAAAACTCAGTATATGCTGTTAAATGCCTGGGAGAAGAGGAAAGTCTTGACCTAACGCTGAAAAGATAACAATGTTGGCACCAGACAAGTCTCGTCGGGGAGATCATTCCATGTTGTGGGGCCACCACTGAGAAAGCCCTCTTGTTTCCATCCTCTGAGCTTCCCTTGGAGTAGGCACCCAGAGGAGGGCCTTAGATGTTCAGCGTAGTGTACAGGTAGGTTTATGTCAGGAGACGCGTTCTGCCAGGTATTGTGGTCCCAAACTGTGTAAGGCTTTATAGGTTAAAACCAGCACCTTGAATCGGGCTCAGACACATACAGGCAGCCAATGCAAGTGGGCCAGATTCGGTTTTATATGTTCAAACCTCATGGTTTGGGTTATTAACCTGGCTGCTGCATTTTGCACAAGCTGCAGCTTCTGAACTGTCTTCAAAGGCAGCCCCACGTAGAGTGCATTGCAGTAATCTAACTTGGATCTAGCCAGAGCATAGATAACTGAAGCCAGATTATCCCTGTCCAGATAGGGGCATAGCTGGGCCACCAACCGAAATTGGTAGAAGGCACTCTGTGCCACTGAGGCCACCTGAGCCTCAAGTGACAGAGATGGTTCTAGGAGAACCCCCAAGCTATGAACTTGCTCCTTCAGGGGGAGTGTAACCCCATCCAGAACAGGTTGAAGACCCTCCATCCGGTCAGCGGAACCCCCCACTAACAGCATCTCAGTCTTGTCTGGATTTAGTTTCAGTTTATTAGCCCTTATCTAGTCCATTGTCGCAGCCAAGCACCGGTTCAGTACACCAACAGCCTCATCTGATGAAAATGAGAACGAGAAATGGAGCTGCGTGTCATCAGCGTTCTGATGACCGCACACTCCAAAACTCCAGATGACCGCACCCAACAGTTGTATATACATGTTGAACAGCATGGGGGACAAGACTGACCTCTGTGGAACCCCATACTGGAGAATCCATGGGGCTGACCAATGTTCCCCAAGCACCATCTTCTGGAGCCAACCCGCCAAGTAGGAGCGGAACCACTGCAATGCAGTGCCTCCCACTCCCAACTCAGCCAGTCATCCCAGAAGGATACCATGGGATCGAAAGCCACTGAGAGATCAAGGAGAATCAACAGAGTCACACTCCCCCTGTCTTTCTCCCGACATAGGTCATCATACAGGCTGACAAAAGCTGTTTCCGTGCCAAAACCAAGCCTGAAACCCAACTGAAATGGATCCAGATAATCAGTCTCATCCAAGAGTGTCTGGAGCTGGCCCACAACCACTCGCTCGAGGACTTTGCCCAGGAATAGAACATTTGCCACCGGCATATAGTTATAAAGGTTTTCTGGGTCCAGGGAAGCTTTCTCCAGGAATGGTCTCACTACCGCCTCTTTCAGATGGTCTGGGACCACTCCCTCTTGCAAAGAGGCATTAATCACTTCCCTAGCCCAGCCAGCTGTTCCGTCCTTGCTAGCTTTTATTAGCCAAGAGGGGCAAGGATCCAATACTGAAGTGGTTGCACGAACCTGCCCAAGCACCTTGTCAACATCCTCGAACTGTATCAACTGAAACTCATCCAAGAAAACCAGACAAGCCTGTGCTCTGGAGTCTGGACACCTCACTAGATTCACTTGCTATAACACTGAAGTCTAAGTCCTGGAGGATGCCAGAGATTTTATTGTGGAAGTGCCTAGCAAATTCAGTACAGCGGGCCTCAGATGGGTGTACCATGTCCTTGGGGTATGTAATAGCCCCTGGACAACTCTGAAAAGCTCCCCTGGGTGGCAAATTGATGATTTGACAGTGCCAGCAAATTATTGGTTTTTTGCTGTCCTCACTGCCCATGAATACAGCTTACCATAGGCACTTAACAGTGTTTGATTGCATCCACCAGGAGTTTGTCTCATCTGTCCTCAAGCTGTTTCCTATTTTGTTTCATCGCTCTCAGCTCTGGGGTATACCATGGAGCCGTACTCAGGAGCAATCATGTCAACCACCCGGGTCGTTTCTGCATTCCACAGATCAACCAGGATTTTGACAGGAGCACCAGCCCTGTCAGCCAGAAAGCTCCCCAGAGCCCTTTGGAAACCCATCCAGATCCATTAGTCCCCCGGAGCGGACCATTTTAATGGGTCCTCCACCCTTGCAGAGGGTAAAAGCTGCTGTAAGTCTAAACCTCAGCAAGCAGTGATCTGGACCATGACAAAGGGACTGATGTGAAGTTACCCATTTTCAGATCACCATCTCCATGTCCAGTTGTGAAAACCAGGTCTAGAGTATGCCCTGCTACATGCGTTGGGCCGGTGGCATGTTGGGACAGTCCCATAATTGTCATGGAGACCATGAAATCCTGAGCTGCTCCGGATAAGATGCTCTCAGCATGAATGTTGACATTCCCCAGAACTAACAGTCTGGGGGATCTCAGCAGTGCACCCGAGACCACCTCTATCAGCTCACCTAGGGAGTCAGTTGAGCAGCGGGGTGGGCGGTACACCAACAGAATCCGTAATCTGTCCCACTGACCCAACACAAGGTGCAAACACTCTAGACTAGTAGTCACATGGACAGGGAGCCTGCAGATGGAGATGGAGTTCCTATAGACCACAGCAACCCCCCCCCCCCGACCCTCAGGTCTACCTTGATGCTGAACCAAATACCCTGGTGGGCATAGCTGGGAGAGACTAACTCCACCCTGCTCACCCACTCAGGTCCCAGTGTACATGCGAGATTGGCTACCTCATCCATAATTAAGTTGTGAATGAAGGAGGTCTTATTATGCACTGATCTGGCATTTAAAAGCAGCATCTGGAGACTTGAGGGCTGGCTGATAGGGCAACCAACAAACCTGTGGTTGCAGGGAGGACTGGAACATGGCACAGCCGTTAACTGTCTGGGCCGCGTTCCCCTTACCTGGCAAGTCCTCACAACAGCATGTCTCCCTCTACCTGTCACTACACTAATTGGGGCTTCCTCAAGTCCCCCCCCCCTTGGCTCTGTCTCCTCCCTCCCAGGCACATAACACAATTAGAATATTGTATCTATTGTTAATTGTTGATTGGTCTGTCTATACCAAATTAGAATCTACTACACCAGAAATCCAGTTAATTAACTGGAGGCTCATTTTCTGCATTCAGTTCTAAACAAAATATTAAGAATGGCTGCCAAGTAATTACACATTTATCTTTTATTTCTCCTTTAGCCATATGGAAACGACTGGTTAATTTCTCTGCCAGCATGACCGACTGTATTCTATCAAGGTATCTCCAGAGTGAAACTTCTTTGGCATTTTCCCAAACTCTAGTAATCTCGGTTCTCACAGTTCCTGCAAGCATCACCAACAATTTATGACACAGTCCCACATTCTCTCCAGTAAACAATAAGAATAGTAATAGAGTCTCATTTGGAATCACCCTTTGTCCTGTTACATTACTCAGCCCTCTATTACTTCCTGCCAGAATGGTACGACCTTCAGACAAAAGATCCACATATGTTCTAGTAATACCTTAAACCACAGTTTCTCCAACACATGTCCGATAACACACTATTGATTTTATGTAACCTTGTGGGGACACAAATGCAATAGACAGGTTGCTTACTTGTAACTTGATTTCTTCGAGTGGTCATCTGTGCATTCATACATGGGCTCTGCGCCTGCGAGGAGCACCACCGGGAAACTTCTAGAGCTGAGGCGTTTTGGGTGGGAACCCCTCCCCCACTATGCAGTGTGCATGCTCATTCCCCTCAGTTCATGGAGATTGGCATTGTGGCCTCAAAACTGAAGGGACTGATATATCACATGCCAGGGAAACAGTAGTACAGTACCAGGACAGTTGACATGAAGGATTGACATCAATATGTATGGAAAAAACATTATGAACACTGCCGTGGGGAAGGTGGTTGGGTTGTATGATTGCACAGATGACCACTCGAAGAATTCCAGTTACAGGTAAGCAACCTGTCTTTCTCCTTCATGGTCTCTGCACATTACACATGACTTACCAGGCAGAAGAGTAGGTGTTCATGCCAATATTGATGACAAGACTGCTCTTCCAAATGAGCAATCCGCTCGCACCCGAACATCAAGTCAGTAATGTTGGACAAAGGTGGAAGGATGAGACCAGGTTGCAGCCTTGCATAGGTTTGAGATGCCAATCCCTATATCGAAAGCTGCCAAGGTTTCCATAGCGCGAGTGGAATGGGCTCTGACCAGTGTCGAGAGTGAAAGGCCCTGCAGTTCATATGCCAGGGTGATAGTTTTAATGATCCAGACAGAGAGATGCTGGGAGGAAACTCGAGAATCTTTATTGCGACCAGAATAACATAAAAATAGTTGAAGAGACTGCCTGAATGAGGCAGATCTGTCTTTGTAAAATGCAAGTGCTCTGCGCACATCGAGAGTACGCATTGTTGACTCCAACGCTGACTCTGGGGTCAGGAAGAACGTAGGTAAAGTAACTTTCTGGTTGAGGTGAAAGTCTGAAACAATTTTAGGTAAGGCGAGATCAGGTCGCAGGAGAACCTTATCCCTATGGAAGGATAGGTACAGTGGGTCTACTTGGAGGGCACAAGGTTTGCTGGATTGGCAGGCTGATGTGATTGTAACAAGAAAAGCAGTTTTCCAGTTAACAGCCTGAAGTCCATTGTCACTATCGGCTCGAAAGGAGGGGCTGTTAGGGCTTTTAAGACAACAGGAAAGCTCCAGGTCGGAATGACGGATTTAACATGGAGAGCCAAGTTGTGAACTTTCAAAAACCTTTCGGAAAGGGGATGTGAAAAAACTGAATCCTTCAAGAGAAGGATGGAATGTAGAAATTGCTGACAGATAAACACATAGAGACAAGTAACAAAGGCCTCTGTCAAAGAGATGAGAGAGAAAGGATAGAACTTGTAAAGACTAAGGTTTAGGTTGAAAATTGTTCTTTAAAGCAAAACTTGAAAAAATGGCCCATTTCCTCTGATAGGACTTCCAGGTAGATTCCTTCCTCAACTCTTGCAGAACTCAGTGCAGGGGAGCAGGAAAATCCTTGAGCTCCAAGACTAAATTTTTCATGCTGTCATGTTGAGCATTGGAAGGTCAGGGCGACTGAGACATCCCCGACGTTGAGTTGAGGACATTGGGAAAGTTTGGAAGCCTTCAGTAATTGCCCCATGACAGGCTCAGGAGATGGGCAAACCACATTTGGTGGGGGCACCAGAATACAAGACGTCCACTCTTCCGCAATCTTTGAAATCTGGTCCCACCTAGTTTGTTTAAATAGGCAATTGCAGTGGTGTTGTCTGCTGCTACTTGCAAAAGTCCACTGCGAAGATTTGGTTTGAGTGCCCTGTGGGGCCTTGTACATTGCCATCAATTCCAACCAGTTGATATGGTTGGTAGCCTTGTCTGGCATCCAGTGGCCATGTATGTGTAACCCTTGGTAGTCCCCCAACCGAGGTGGGAGGCATCGGTCGTTAAAATGCCCTGGACATTGAGATGACAGAAAGGGACTCCGAGACCTAAATTGTCCAGCTGAGTCCACCAAGCGGGGGAAGCTCTGGCCTGAGGCATGTCTTAGGTTCTTGTCGAAGTCGAATGAATTGAGGAACCAAAACTGAAGCCGCCTCATTCGGAACTTGGACTCATGTACCACCGATGTTGTTGAGGCCATCAACCTGAGCAAGCGTTGTAACGCCGTGACCCAAGATGCGCTGCTGATCCTGGCGGCTAGACATATAAGCTTTCGAGCCTGATCTGCTGGGAGGAATGTCCTGCCCACGGTAGAGTCCAGAAAAGCTGTAATAAATTGGATGGACTGTTGCGGGTGAAGATGTGACTTCTCGTAATTGATGTAGAGGCCCAGTCGATGCAGGAGCTCACAGGTAATGTCGATGGATCTTTGCAGATGCTGTTTCGTTTCTGTGACCAGAAGCCAGTTGTTGAGGTATGGGTATACCCCAACGCCCTTGAGTCTCAGACTGGCACAAACAACTGCCATACACTTTGAGAAAACACTCGGTGCTGTGGAAAGACTGAAGGTAAGTGGTGTGTATTGGTAAATGATGCCTCCCACGATGAAATGCAGATACCTGCAGTGGGATCAATTGATTGAAATGTGGAAATAGGCATTGCGCAGGTCGATGGAGGTGAACCAGCTGCCCTTCGTGAAAAGAGGAAGAATAGAGGCCAATGAGACCATTCGAAACTTTCTGACGAGAAGGTAAACATTGAGATCACACAAGTCCATGATTGGACAAAGACCTTCATCCTTCCTTGGCACTATGAAGTACCTGAAATAAAATCCGTTGTGCAAGTCGTTGAGTGGAATGTGCTTGATAGCGCCCTTGTGGAGGAGCATATAGATCTCCATGGAAAACATTGGGTTTATTGAGGTATACTTCAGGGTGCCTAGGGGAGAGAGGTGTTCGAACTCTAAATGATAACCTTGTTCGATAATCTACAGGTCATTGGTGATATCCTGCCAAGCTGGAAGGAAGAGTGCGAGGCATTCTCTGAAGAGATCGGGGTGACCCAGAATTTAAGAAAGCCTTAAAGACTGATCTCTTCTGACACGCGTCCCGACCTCCTGGATAGCTGCTTCACAATTGTGAATTTCTTTAATAGTGGGCTTCACACATGGCGCATCATAAAAGGAAGTGCTAATATCAGCTGTATGGTCTGCATAATAAGTCATGACTGATGTTTCAGGTAGGCTGGGATTGTCGTCCCATGATCGTTCTATAGGTAGAAGGGTGGCTAAATTAAGCGTGGTACAGCGGCTTAGTGTAATGGCTGGATCACTAAGAAAAATCTGTGCGTCTTTAGTTAGTTAAGAACTGTGTTGAGCTCATTAGTAGCTAGATAGTGACAGAAAGTGGTGCCTGCACATGGAGTGCATTGCCCCAAGTCAGGTCAGTTGCCTTTTGTACAAGAAGAGTGGCTGCTGCTATGGTCCTGAGGCAGAGGGTGGGTATCCTTGGGCAGCTGGGTCTAAAAGACAGCCATAATAGGCAATAGGACAGTGTTTGAATTCTAATGACTATATTAAGATCATCGAGAGAGATCTTATATATGTGAGCACTACATGCTGCACTTTTTTTTCTATTGAATATAAAGGCTTTTGCTAGCTCTGTCTCAGAGATTATATATGGGACATAGGCGCTGAAGAAAAATATCTCAATCAATAATAACAACCCCTCCCCCCCCAATCACAGACAGGGTACTAAAGACAATACATATGGTGCTATATGGAATCACTATAAATATCAGAGACTTCCAGGATGGATTGGACTTAGTTTTATAAACTTAATTCATAAAAGACACACAAGAGAAGACAAAGAGAAGAGAAAGTGTATGACAGAGCAGACCGTTATGGTCTTTTAGTTGAGCTTAATATACAACTAGGATCTCAGTAGGCGTTGCCTTGCAATACCGTTTATCATAAATACAGTTAAATCAGATTAAAAGAAGTGGCGTTCGGTGGGTTTAAAATATTTCATCAGGATCACACAAACAAGTAGTTTGTAGTTGAGGTTAAAACCACCAGTACCAGTTGCCTAAGGAATGCTCACTCAGTTCCTGAAAACCTCACCCGCGATTTCTGAACTTCTTCGCAGGTTAAGGGTCTCAGGGACCGAGAGGATGCCAGTCAATTGAGTTAAGACGCATCTCCTGGTTAGTCCTTGAGCGAAAAACAGAGCTTGCATTGGCCAAGAGACTCTCTTGGGAGGTCTCTCGGTCGATAATTCTTGTGGCACCCTGATGAGAAATCTCTCTTGCAAGTAGAGGTTTCCATTCAGGGAATCCGCAAGGAAACACAGCTTGATCAAGGCAAGTTGGTTAAACTTAGTCCAGAATCAATTTGCACAGGAGATTTCGTCCCCGGACAGAGTTACAGAACATGGTCTGCTATTAGGAGGGGGCCACGGGGTTTAGGAGAAGATACACATCAAAAGACTCGGAGAGGATAATTACCATAATAATATGCTTAAACAAGAGCTTGCGGAAAAATAATACAGGAAAACTTCAGATACTAGAAAGCAACTGTTCTCTTTAATGGAAGCTTTTGTGGTTGCGATGACACACACTCTTACTTCTTGCGTCTGCTAAAGACTCATTAAACTTTTTGTTTTCCCCTAAGTTCTTATGGCAACATGCTTCCTAGTTCGCTTCTTATCTGGTTGCCTGTTCAGCAATACAATTTACAGCAACTTGCCATAGTTATTAAACCACCATTTTTTAATTTTTTTACCAAAAATATAATTTATATTGCAAACTTTTCTTAGCTACCGTGAGCTTTTATCATATATACAGTTCTTAACAATAGTGATAACACTTGGGCTCTAATCACACGGTCATTATATGTTATGAGAGAGCTCTATATTCTTATATTTTTCTTGAACATCATGCTAAGGGGGAAACTCGCACTGTAAGGGAAAACATAGGAAGTATTGAAACATGTAAAGCTTTTCTAGTTTAACACTTGGCTCACGCAACAGTAGTATTCCTGTAAACGGGCTCATCTCGCTTATTTGCTAGTAGAAATGTGGGAGAGGGAATAGCTCGCTAGAGGAACTAGTCTGCTCTCTAGGGATTTCATCTTTCTACACAGGATTTATTATATATGATTTCTCATTTATTTTAATAACAGACCCAATGGTTGGAACCCAATTCTGTTCACTTTTCAAGGATGAACTTGTCATGGATAGCGAATCAGGATGTGAACTGTAACCTGGGGTCTCTGACTGTGGTATGGGGTCTCTAACAGACTCGATGTTGGGGCACATTGGGTTATGATGTCTCTTAGCTATTGGGTGAGATGAGAAATCTTGCCCATGTCTTTTCTTTTGTTTTATTTGTGTAATCTGCAGATTTAAGGGCCTTTCTTCAAATGGGACTTTATTCAAGGGCAAAGCATATCTCCTTTCAGAATTATCTGAATTTTGGTTGTTTGCAAATAAGATTGCGTAATCGTACCATATATACCAGTATATAATTTGTTGATATTTGTTTCTTTTTATACAGAATTTTAAATAGTTTAAGCTTTCAATGTTAAAGGTACCTTGTCTTGGCCATCTTAAGGTCAAGCTATTTTTAGTAAATTCCGGTCAAACTTCTTCACACATTTTTTTTTAAAAATTCTGGTACGCATTCCCACTGGAAGATGACACTGAGTTGAGTAAATGTAACATATTTCTTCCAATGGGATGCGTGCTGTTACGATGTTAGCAGTATCCATATTTTATCTAATTTCAATTAGAAATGTTATTTTGGAATTGTCCTATGGAAATTGCTTAAAAGTGTTGTGTTAGTTAGCCTAGGGATGGGGTATTGAGGGAAACAGTTTTATAAGCTTAAGAGAGTATTTGCAGTTATATGGCTAACGGTTCACTTAGAGATACTTTGTATCTCAAGCGCCTTGCCACAAACTAGCCGTCAGAGCGTTCTCTTTCAGGTAGGGGAATATGGGAAGCAGCTAAAGGTGAAAAAAGAAGAAAACTCTTAACAAGAATGTTGCTTTTCACGTTAGTCCTAGTCCCTCTGAATGCACTATATTCAACAGTCTGCCTTCCCACCGGGCCCAGTAAGAAAACTTGGCTTTGATTTTATAACTTTGGGTGCCTCTACAAGAGAGGTTTAATGCGCTTTAAAGGTTCATTAAATATTTTACCTCTACAAGAACGGAGCACAAATCGGGCGTAGAGGCGCGTTATCTCCCCGATAATGCGCATTTTCGAATGTGCATTAAATCGTGAGTTTTATTTTGCTCCGGCCGTTAAAGCGCATTTTCCCCGTGTGAACAAGCGATTATGCGCATTAACTTCTTGTAAAGCACTTTTTGGACATCTATTAATGCGCTTCACCGCCTCTCGCCGCCTCCCGTGCAGAGGGATTAGGAGTAAATGCGTGTCTGCGATAATGCGCATAATCGCCGAACCGGGCGCAAAAGCGAATCCTTGTAGAGGGAGCCAAATAGTGCCTCCAAATGTACATAGGACAGAAAAGCTAAGCTCTGGATTAATCAAGTAGAATTTTTTTTTATTGTGCGCTTGGCAGAGGAACAAAGGGCCAGAAATTTTCCTGATCCACTTGGGAGTGTGGAGCGCACCCCCCCCCCCCCAACAATCTGTCCTCTGTGAATTTTAAACACATGTGTTTCAGCTACTATCTTGTAGACACTGGGACTCCAACCCAATTCGCAAACAGGGGTACCGGAGAGCCAAAGTCTTTATTGACCTCCTGGGAGTCAGGCTGCGATACCAAAACAATCTTCCCCCTATGCCCCAAGGTATTTTTGACTAAACCTTCTGTTGGGTTGTCTACAGAATTTCTTGGGCTCTTACCCTCCCCAAACGCGTTCTTCTACGAAAACACAGAAGCTGGCTTCAACATCCACCAATACCTTGTCATATAATGCAGTCAACCTGGGGTCATGCAGAGTTAGACTCCTCGCCCATTAGAGAGTATATGACTTGGCATCCACTCAAAAAATAAAAACCTTGATTTCATTCATTCAAAGCCAGAATCTTCACTCCCCTTCACCCAACCTAACAAGTGGTTCCCCTTTTCCCCAGAAAGAGAGTCTGGCTGCTACTCAGCCACATTGTTACTTACCATCTCGGAGGGTCGCAGGGTCCAAGAGAGGAAAAGAGAGGGGGAAAAATGGTAAAAAAAATTACCAAGGCGCCTTAATCTCGTCTCCTGGGGCCGGGTGGAAAACAAAAGACCCTTCGAGATGTCCCACTGCAAATTCAAGTCATGGCAACCCAATTGTGGTGGGAATTTTAGCCCTCTTGGGTGGTCTTGTGGTGACTCTCTCTTAAGAGAAAGGGGTCACTTAATTGTTAACGAGCTAGATCCCTTATGAGAAAGATCTTCTCTCTAATTCCCTTCTATGCGTTGGTACAATAGCTGGCCTATACGTAGTCCAGGGGTAACCCTAGGAAGGGGGGTTCCCTCCCCAAGATTGGTGACCACCCACCCACTGACTCAATGGAGTTAGATTCATGCAAGCAACTTAACCCAGTTTGCAGGGGAGACCAATGAATACTCACATACGAATCAGTCCAAAGAGGAAAGCTTTAATTCAACGTCCGTTGGAGTCAGAGAAGGAGGTTCTGACTGACTTACTAGAACACGGCGCATGGTTTTATACATGTCAAGATTATGCTCACTTTGCATTTCTGAGGGTGTGTGTGTTAGGACTGGCTTAATCAAAGGTTACTTTCAGACACAATCAAAAAGGCTGACAAGATATTTTTTTGTCAATTACACGAGTATAAAACTGCTGATTGATGGAATGCACACTAAGCAAGACAGTTGGATGTAGCACATGATGAAGTTATACTCCTTATAGACAGGACAGGATGCCTGCTGCGGTTTCGGCCGAAGACAAATATAAATCTCCAACTTCTCTGTTTTAAGCATCTGTTAGTTTCGCTTCAACAGAAAGTTCCATCTTTCATGAAATAGAGAAATGAAATCCTTAGCAATAAAATATGGTTACAATCAATCAATCAATCAATCATGAATAATCATTTTAGCTATTGGTATGATCACACCTGAAATATTCCCTCAACACCTACCCAGTTGAATTTTAAGATGCCTTTTAATAATGTATTAGTTTTATATGTTTTTAACAATTCATTTGTTTTATACATTTTTATTCAGTTTTATGTATTTTGTACTGTTTTGTATTTAATGTTGTTCCCCGCCTTGATCCAGAGGGAGAGGCGGATAAGAAATAAATATATTATTATTATTATTATTATTATTATTATTAATGACATATCTCTATTCTGAATCAGGACAAGGATAGGATTATTTAGGGAATCACTTTGGTTAGTATCTATATTCAGGTTTGTTCTTGGCTGTTTTATATTGGGCAGCCACACAGCATCAGCTGATTGTATCTCCATTTGTGCCATGTACATTTTACAACCAACGCCATTGCCTCCTGACACCTCAATATTATTTAATTGAGGCTGTTCATTCACTACTCCCATACCATTCTTAGGTTTGCTGTCAGATCTATCTTTCACTGCAGCAGATTCCTTACTTATTCCATTCCTCTGTTTACCCTGTTGTTTAACTTTGCCCTGGTTGTTCTTACTTACAGCATCTATTTTGTCTATGATCTTAAAAAGTGTGTTAAAATTCATACTTCTAACTTTCTTACCTTGATGCCTGTGGGCTTTACCCTTACGTTTATTGCTGCCATGCTCAGTTGTACTGACTTTCAGTGATGTTTTCCTAACAGGTACTACCCGTTTTGCCATGTCATGGGATTGCTTTTTTACCTCTTTCCGATGTACCTTACTCACTGTAGGAACAGCTTCTACCTGAGGTATCTGAAGTTCAGCAGATCCTTCCTCCTTATCCAAGCTCCAACCTGGGACTGGAACTATCTCAGAGGGGTTCTGACCCTTGCATAGCAGCAATTCCTCAATGGAGAGACTATCAATTCTGTTAACAACATCAGGGGGAAGATTTAATTCCTCTTCTCTATCAGCCCAAAACAGGGGGACCTCTTACTTCCTTTGGGTAATCGGGTCCACTAGAGGAGGCGCAGGCTTCTTGCTCAGCGAGCCTGCTATTTGGCCAAGTATTTCCTTTATCCCGACCACTAAATCTTTAATTTCCAAAATAATATCACTTATGTGGCTGGTACACATATCATGTTTCAGCTTAAATTTATTAGTGTGCTGACTTGGTGAGCTCATTCTAGCCCTTTCCTTATCCAGCCACCTGAGTAAGGATGGCTCTTCAACTAAGAGGGCCTCCAAAGCCTTCTTTCCTGCTCTATTCTCTATACTTTGGTCTAATTACCCTGGGGATTTTTGAGGGGTTGATAGAAAATCTCCCATTCTCATTTTATCGAAATCCACAGTCACATAATTGTTGTAGATGTTAGTTGTAGATGTAATTAATAAATCAATGTGATATGTGGTCTGTAAATTTGGGGGCGTTGAGAGACAGCAATCTATATCCCGCCCAGATTTCCCATGCCCATGTGTGAAATCTGTTATCTTGGTCTGCAACATCTTTCGCACTGCCTTTCAATAACACTTTTTGTCTTTTTGACCTCTTCCCCCCATCACAGGCAGGATAGGCAGAGTGTCTTCTTCAGGGGTTATAGGGGAAATAGACTTCCCTACTTGATTTACCTTTTTCAGTTTAGAAATTGGGGGTAATATTCATTGGGATACTCCTCTGTACCTGTTGAATAACTGGTGGGGACAGAGTAAGATCAAATACCACCTCATGGTCATGTAGATATGACTGCTCCATTCCTTAAAAGGTGTTTGGATTAATCAAATCTGCTAGGAAGTATTCAGCTCAGTAGCCTAATAGAATCAATACACTAGTAAACCTATTGGGTGTATCTTGCACAATTTCAAAACCAGGCATATGAGAACCAGAACCAGATAGTATGATGGAAGTACTATTACTACTTTTGTCCACTGTAGCAAATAATGCCATACTAGTTACTCCCCTTCCCCCCCCACACGAAAATCTCACACTGTATTTTCCCAGTAAAAAACAACAACCTCAGAATGTAATTCTTTCAGGACCCAACAGATGGTGTTGTCCGTTCATTTATAGCACCTCTGTTCTGCAATTGTCTTGCATAGCTCCACTGATATCAGTGAGCCCAATCCAGCAAAGGTTAGGTAATTTAGGTTGTAATCCTATATGAAGCCAACAAAAAAGGGGAACTGCACAAGGAATGCCAAACAGCCAAAAGCAAAGGGGTAAACAAAAATGATTTCTTTTGTCAACAAAAGAAAAAAGTTTTAACACATTTTAGACTACATGTATTTTCTTTCATTGAATAAAACATCCCTTTTGTCTATCCCTTTGCGTTTGGCTTTTTGTAATCCTATATGCATTTACCTGAATGTATGTCCCATTGAATTCAATAGGATGTATTTCTATGTAGACATTCATAGGACTGTGTTGTTAGTTATGGCTATGAGGCAAGCTACATAATTGTCCATAAAGCATGACACATCAGCTTTTCTAGTTCAGGCTTTTACTGACATTTGTTAGAATATTCAGAGAACTTTTGAAATATTTCTCAATGTAAGAGAACATCCAAACATACAACCCCAACTCCCCACCCACCCACATACCAGCAGTTTTAAGTAGTACAGGGGCCACCACCAAGAACATTACCAGCAATTGCGGATTTTGTCTAGGGATGGATGAGAAATTTGGTCCAAATATTTATACAAAGATACTAAATTTGTGCCTCCTGGACCTCTCTATATGAACTAGAATACACTTGCAATCTGAAATCTACAGTTTTCAGAATTTTTAGATGCAATTTTTAACAAAAAATGCACAAAATACATATATTAAGGAGAAGTATGCATTATATTAGGTAAAATCACTTGCAAAAACTGTATGTACTAGGAAAAGGTGTATTTTAGAAGAAATGCACATGAAAATGCATACAAATATTCAAGCGTTCCCCCCACTTCACAAACTGATGCAGAAATGGGCCAAATGAATTCATCCAAGTCATACTAAGCTCTGATGCAGGCTTACCTTTGAGTAAATCCCATTGAACAGAGAGAGACTTACTTCTGAGTAAACATGTATAGAACTGACTTTTAATAGTGTGGTCACTCAGAAGCTTTTTTTAAAGTCTAAAACAGCAAACTGGAAAGAAGTGCTCTGCAGCCCTAGGCTTACTTCTGAGGACTTACTTCTGTTTACTCAGAAGTAAATCTCTCTCTGTTCAATGGGGTTTACTCAAAGGTAAGCATGCATTGGATTTTAGTATGACTTGGATGTAAATGCTGTTGAAATCAATGGGATTTACTCTTGAGTAAGGGAGCCAGCAGATCTCTATTTATGAACTGGAGATGCACAGCTTTGCATGATCAAAGGAAAGGAAAATCGATCCTTCACAAATGCAAACAGGTGGAAGATTGCACTGGTGGACTATCAGGAAAAGGGTTTTAATGGGGGGAAATTTAAAAAAATCTTTAAAAATCAAGGGATAAACCGATCTGATTCAAACTTGGTATGCCGAAAGCTCTCCTGAAGACCTATCACCATGCTAAGCTTCAACTTTTTATCTATAGAAATTATGCAGATGTAAGCATTTTTGTACATTCTAATAGCTCCAATGAGCGAGGGGGGAGGGCTGCCATGTCCATCACAATGTCCATCAATGACAAGAACCAATGAACTGGAAGGGGAAGGAGAAGGGGCGGGGTGGGACAGGTGCAATAGCAGTGGGAGAGCAAAAAGAGAGTTCACTGGTATAGCTACAATTGTGAAAGGGAGGAGTGCTTGCAGCGCTTATGAAATGGAGGTAAAAAGTGCAGAGGCAAACCAGGGGGGGAAATAGGTGTGATGGAGCCCATAGTCTAGCTGCCATGCTCTGCTAACCTCTCATCTGGATTACTGCAATGCAGTATACGTAGAGCTACGTTTGAAAATGTTCCAGAAATGTCAGCTGCTCCAAAACAGGGCAGTGAGATCATTAATGGGGGCTGGCCAATGTGATCATATTATGCTAGTACTTTTCAATCTGCCCTGGCTGCCAGTCCATTTCTGGGCCCAATTGAAAGTGCTGATGTCAACTTTCAAAGCCTTAAACGGCTTTGGGCCTTGTTACCTGAAGGATGTCTCCTCCCATATGTACTTGCCTGGTCCCTAAGATGGTCTTCAGCAGTCCTTCTCTAGGAGCCCCTGCCAAAGGGAGTGAGCTGGGTGGCTGCAAAGAAGAGGGCCTTTTCTGCTGTGGCACCCTGGTTGTGGAATGAGCTTCCCAGAGAGGCTTATTTGGCCACTACTCTTTTCGATGACAGGTGAACACCTTATTTTTCCTGGCATTTTAGTCATTCCGTTTCTGCTGTTTTAAATCTTTTATAGTATTTTTATTTTACAGAAATAAAATAAATTAATAAATTAATAAATAAATTGTTCCAGAGCAAACAGGAGAATTTAATAAAGCTGTTGCCCATTGTTCAGCCAGTTCACTCTCTCATGTCTTCATTTGGGGCAGGGAGGTTAGAGGGTCAATGATAGTCCGTGTCTAGCCCACAAGGTATATTGCTGGTCATGCATGGGCATAGTCTGCCGGACCAGATGGACTTTGGTAAGGCAGTTTGTGTAATTTAAATGACAGGAATTTACATTACCATTTAAAATAACTGAGACATTTGGTAAGGAATCAATTCTGAACATTTTATTTATTCTCCTTTACAAGGAACACTGGCTGTTTCGGGTGGGCGGGGAGAGGAGCTACTTGTCCTCCAAGGTGATAGAATGCTGCTTTATGCTCCAGATCTGTTACATTCTACTCACTTTCTTAGACATGGTAGGAGGCAATGGTGGGAGTTAAGTTTTAAGTACATGCATGGATGATTTGGGGAGAGAGGATATTAAATTGCTGATATGTTATTGTTAGTGGAGACAGAGCAGGCAGGAGTAAATAATTTCAGTAACCTGAATGGAGTAGGGCCAGTGAGGGGTGTGGTTTGGGGAAGGTCTGGAAGTCAAGCTTGAAAGGCCTGGATGTGGAAGGCCACAATTTGGCTCGTGGGCCAATGGCTCCTCACTCCACAGCTGTTATCTTTTCCCCATGTGTTTTCTTCTTGCAAACTGAAATAAGCAGGTGACAGCAAAACCTGCACAAATTTTAGCAGGTGCTATCAAAATAAGATCTACCATTTTATCAGAGTCTTAATTCCTCACAGTTCCTTCAATTGAACAGAAGTTTATTTGTTTTATTTGCTTATTTGTATTTTATGTGTAAAGGACTGTGTATTAATCTTGGTATTTGTACTTAATGCAAATTTTTAGAATGCAACTTGGGTAACTTTCATCAAGTATAATCTTGCTTTTATTTTTAGTACATTTCATTTCAAATGCTAAGGCCTGTGGCTGTTGCAAATAAAGGAATCTCTCTCTCTCTCAAGCTTGAAAGGTCTGGAAGGCAGCATTTGGTTCGTGGGCCAATGGTTCCTCACTCCCATCATAGGAAAAAAGGGGGCAGTACAGATGGCTCATATAATACAGTCCAAGTCATCCCTGGGCAAATCAGGCAATCTCAGGTCTATTCATAAGGCCTATGATTGTGGCAGCAACATTAGAAATATTCTCTTTTGTGAACAGCCCAGAGAGCTTTGACTGTTGCATGGCATAGAAACAAAATGAACATTGCTACTCAACACATCTTGTGTGTTTTTAGATGTATTGATCACATATTTCAGAGTGAACCAAACTATGGCTTTTGATCCAAAGGTTGATTCTTCATATCACATGTGCACATGACCAGCATCCTGGACCAGTCAGCGCTTGATTATTTGCAGCTGAATGTATGCACTGACCACACTGAAAAAGCATGGTGTTTAAGGTCATATAAATTGGATGCTGCTATGGGTGGCACAGCACATGTAGGGACCCCCAACCTGGAGAGCCCCTAAATGCAGTTGCCACACCTGTCCACGTTTTTGTATGCAAGCAAGAATACACAACATGCCAGTGCTTCCTCTTCCTCGCTCCCTCCCTCGCTCCCTCCCCCTGCTTCTCTTATGAACCCCCTGCATCATTCCTTTGTCTGTCCCTCTTTTAACGTTTAGAAAAGATTGGGCATGCAGTAGAGAAAGACACAAGCATTTTCTCACCAAGCATTTTCATTTCTCCACATGGGCCTAGAGGCACTTTAGGGGAATCAAGGTGCTGGGCATGGATGAAACTTTTTCTGCAGTGCATCTGACAAGGAAGAGAAAGAAAAGGTGCTTTTGCCTCTGCGTGATGATAAAGGGAGAGAGAGAGAGAGAGAGAGGGCACACACTGGAGAAAGAAAACACACAAACAGAATCCCAGGTTTTGGAAAGGGAAGACAAGGAGCTTTTCAACACAATCTGTTGTATCTGCCTTTGGTTTTGTCGCAGAATTGAGATAGGAGCTTTACACAAAGACTTTTTCTTTTCCTGCTTTTCTGCTACACAACCTCTAGGTGGTGCTGCGCAATATGAACACAATTACACAAACAGGAAAATAAGTTTTCTTTTGCTTTCAGAAATAATACATCATTTTCTCCATTAAAAAAAACAAACCTCTGGGAAAGTGTCCACTATACCACACTGAAATGATAGCTCTCACACACATGAAAAGTCACAATGCTTCAATCCTCAAGTGGTGCCTGGCAGGAAGAGGGAAAAGAAGAAATTGCACTCTCAGACTGGTCCTGAGCGACACAAACATAACACAAATTAAGGAAGCTGCATGACTGCTAAATGAAAAACCAAAAGGAGGAGAGTATCCAACTCCGGGAAAAAAAAGGAGAGAAGCAGGTTCTCAGAATGCTAAGAATACTTTATTTCCAAGCCCAACACGTTTCGGCCTATGTTTTTTTTTTAAAGGCCTTCTTCAGGGGGTTAAGAGATGTCTGCAGAAATACTCTTAACAGAATGATAGTCTCCTATGATAATTACTGGCGACTGGGGAAAGTCGCCAGTAATTATCGTAGGAGACTATCATCTAAGGTGACCAGATAAAATCCAGGTCAGGGCTCATGTAACTTTAACAGTTGTAGAGAAAAGGGAATTTCAGCCAGTGTCATTTGTATGCAATTAGTTCCTGGTGAAATTCCCTCTTCATCACAACAGTTAAAGTTGCAGGGGCTCTGCCTTCTTTTATATATGGTCACTCTAGTATAGTGCATGCACCTTTAACTGTTGTGATGAAGAGGGAATTCACCAGGGACTAATTGCATACAAATGACACTGGTTGAAATTCCCTTTTCTCTACAACTGTTAAAGTTACATGAGCCCTGACCTGGATTTTATCTGGTCACCCTACTATCATCCTGTTAAAAATATTTCTTCAGTCATCTCTTATTAACCCCCTGAAGAAGGCCTTAAAAAACAACATAGGCCGAAACACGTTGGGCTTGAAAATAAAGTATTCTTAGCATTCTGAGAACCTCCTTCTCTCCTTTTTTTGCCATGACTGCTAAATGACACTTTCAAAGCAGCTTTCCACAGACAGCAACGAAGAATTCTACTGAGGATGAGCAAAGCTACAAGTACTATTGTTATACTTAGGACATAAAAGATTAGATGAAATCAAAGCCAGCAACATCAGAAAGACATATATATATATATATATATATATAGAATCCTGCTCTATTAGGCCAGCGATACTACAATGTGTTCTTCTATCTCCATTTTGTCCTAATCTTCTGACTTTATTTTGTAAGCGTGAAAGACAATTTCCAACCTGAATGGATGAGGAGGGAAAAACAACAAGTTTTGTTCAAACAAGTGTTTTGTGTTTTTGTAGCAGGTAGAAATATTTCTCTTCATGTCCCTCATGCATCTCTTGGATTCTGAAACTTACAATATTTTAATGGATAGGCTGAATAGAGCTTATATTAGATTTCTTTTTCTAAAAATGTTACAACACTGTGCTTTTAAATCTCTGCAAAGGATCTTGCCAATGAGAACATAAAATGGAGGGCAACTATATTCAATCAATAAAAGATGTTACTAGATATTGGTGCGGTTTGAAATGGTGTATTCAAATCTTGGTTCTGGCTAGGGACACAAGATATTAGGGTTGTGCACAGCCCCCCTGATTTGCCTCAAAGGCTGATTCAGAGCTTCTAAATTGACCCCAGTTTGACTTGGGGCACCTTGGAACTGCCCTGGCCCACTTCAGACTCAGTTCCAAATCCAATGTGGGAGCAGCGGTTTCCCAGGCACGAGGCCAACTGGGAGTCCATAGGACTTCCCTCCTGCTTGCCCCCAAACTCACTGAGCTGTTGCCTCCCCCACCCATGGAACTTACCCAAAGTTTCCACTTGTTCCAGTGAGCCATCTGTCCTCCAGAAGAACTCCAATTAATCTGGAGCTCAAATTAACCATGTGAATAATTTAAATTATATATTCTGCTTCAGCTGGGTAGGGAAGGAAGACTCCAAAGTGTGGAAAACTTCTTCCCCCAACCCCTTGTCTGAGTGGGGTAAAAAAAAAATCATCCTGGTGCATTGGAATGATCAGGAACAATTGCTAAGGTTCGTTAGATGACTTTGATGATATCTGGGTTGGGTTCCCCAGGAGCTGCTGATTGTTTTTAGAGAAAAGGTAACCGAAAGCTACCCTTTTAAAAAGTTTTTAAAAGTTTTTTAAAGTTTTAATCTAATTGTTTTAAACCTGAAACCGAAATTGAAGCCCTGGAAGATGTTTGCAAACTGTTTTACTTTCAACCGTGGAATCTAATCTGGATAATGCCGAGAGAATAAAACCAGCAACAGGCAACAACAGAATCTTAGATAACCCAAACAAGGTCTCAAAACAAAGCAAAGCGACCACAGCAAAGTATAATAAGAAGAAGTTGGAAAAGGAAAGAAAAGAAAATTCAATACAATAAAATAATAACAAAAACAAGGATAAGAAGCGGAACGAGACCATAAGGGTTTATGAGAGCAATTAACCAATTAACTAATAAAGTGAAAAGAGGTTACAAGAACCCACACCTACAATTCCAACAGCAATCAGCTAATTGAAAGTGCGTGGGTGGCTGTTTGGAGGCCTGTCGGTGAGGAAGGCGGACAAACAGCAGCTTTACAGCTTTTTGCAAGCCACCCTACCCCTTTATCTCTGCGAGGGAGGCCAGGTAAGCTGTTTTTGACTGCCAAAGGTGAGTCCCAACTACAGTAGAAGAAGAACTGAATTGAATTAAACTGAACTAAACTAAACTAAATAAAGCCAAATTAAACTAACTCAGGAGAGGAGTACCCAAGTTTTAACCATGGTACTTACTAGAGGGGGCTATAAAGAAGTGGGCCAACTACCGATAACTGAGGATGTGGCCAAGTATACAAAGAGATATAAACAACCAAAAATCACCAGCTTCCTCTATACTAAATCTGAAATCCTTCCCACTTCTAAAATAGAGACCCTTGGTCTACCTGAGTCTCCTTTAGGTTGGTCACTAGGTCCGCACTGTTTGATGGTTGCAGAGCCAGATGGAAACGAGAGGAGTACCCCTAGCCTGGCAGATGAACTGTCAGTTATAGACCATTTGGAAAGTTTAGAGCGGAGCATGTTTTTCCAATACAAATCTAAAGACGGGACCTCTGTCAGTCATTTAGACAGTAGTAGCGATGACAAACAATTTATTAACCCTACCGATGCATTGACACTTTTATTAAACAGTCATTCGGATGGCTATATGGCCGAAAATGATATTTTAAGTAAAATGAAACACCTTTTTAACATTCAATATGATAGAATTCAAAGTTTGTTGCAGAACTGGGCAGATGATGTGCCCTTAATCAAGCAATATCTATCAGAAAGCAAAGATTTATTGACAACTTTAACTACGCTTGCACTGGAATTAATGAAAACAACAGCTCATCCCCAGCATAATGAAAAGGATTACTCGGGTATCAATGGGAAAAAGACAAAACAACTCCAAGCATACCCAAATGTAGAACCCCTGAATGACAGGGACTCTGCGGTTTCCGAGCATAAGTCCCTGGATGGAGCACCCGACAAGGGCAGTGAAAGCTTGGCTCTGGATCAGGTGGAGTTACGTTCCACAAAAAAATCCAATCACAACAGAGCACACAAGCAAAAAATAATTAAACCAGCCCCAGTGTTTAAGAAAAAAGCTAAAAACCAAAAAAAAAAAAAACACCAGCAAAAAGAAAGTAACCAAAATGAATTTTAAAAGACTATTTAATCTAATGGACGAACCAGACTCAGAAAATAAGGCGACTAGAGGGAAGAAGTTCAAGGAAAAGATGGAAACAAAGGAAACGCAGGATCTAGAGGCTAATAAACTCAACTTAAGCCAGCGCCAAGAACCGCCATGCTTAAGGCTAAATATTCAAGCTCTGATGGTAGTCAATCCTCAACCTTCTAGCACAGTACCACAATCTAATTGCAAAAGGGAAGCCCAATCTGAAACGCCCAAGGGAAGGAGCAGAAAGTGCCAGTTACAACTCTTGAACCATAATCTGGTGTTTTTATACTATCCAAAACCCAGAGGGATCCTATCACAAAAGACACGTATAGATCATCTGATCAAGGTCTTATTTGAAACCATCCAAATTGAATTAGAACCAGCAGCAGTCCACAGAGTAGAATATGTTTTCCACAACTATACCACTGCACGAGCTATAGTCACCTTTGCCTCGACTGAGATTGCTGTGCGCATATATTGTCACAAAGAGGCAAAACAGAACATTTTAATGCAGACATTTTAAAGATTTAGCTCCGCCCATGCAGTTAGGATACCAGTCAGTTAAAAATCTAGCGAATAATAAGAATTTCTCAGAAGGGATCAGGAATAACAGGGGTCTTTTTTTAGATTCTCAGGCCCCAAAATCTAACCAAACTAGTCCCAATAAAGATCGAGGCTACACCAATAACAGCAGGAACCTCCACTCCGCCTGGGGTGGAGTTTTCATCTGATGAAATAAAACTAATTAACAGTTTTAATGACCTACCAGATAATGAATAGCAACATATACTGGATAGGCTAACGACCCTTAAGGACTACCTGGTTGCCAGAGCCTTAAACAAGCACCGATCATCTCCCATGACTGACCACAAATTAGGAACTTCTAAGCAACAATCGAAAGAACCAGACGATAAACTGAAGAAGGAAACCCAGGGAACTGACTCACAAAAAAACAAAGTGGTCCTAAATCCCAGAATTGTAATCAACAATCCAAACAGTGCAAAATCTTCCCTTACCCCTTTGGCTACGGACAATCAAGAGATTTTGACAGAACCTACAGAATATACATCCTCTATGAGAAAAAAGGGCAGTAACACTAGTGAATCCTCTGAAGAATCCTGGCAAAAATGTTCTCAGGTTAAAAGATGTATTACTAATTCTACAAATCGAAGTAATGGCTGTGTGATTAACGAAGCAGATAAAATAATATAAATCAATTGACTAGAACCAAAATCCGAGATGTTTCAGATAAAGATTGTTTCATGGAACATTGCAGGTTGGTCTGCGAAAAGCAGAGCTCAACATATAATTAACTACCTTACCACATTTGACATTATATGTTTGCAGGAAACCTGGTGCCGAGACCCCATATTGATTAATGGATTTACTTCTTTTAGTTTGCCAGCAGTTCCTGTGGAAAAAAGGGGTAGAGATTCCCAGGGTCTGTGTTGCCTGGTTCTGACCACTCTTAGGGCAAAGGTATTGGAAACACAGAATTTTGAAACTTCAATCCAGGCTCTGATACTGGAATGCAGTGAAGCCAAAGTAACACTTCTAATATTAAACGTGTATTTAGCTCCGATATCTGGTAAGGAATCGACTGTGGCTTTATGGTGCAGGTTTGAGGGTTTTCTTCTGGGGCTTAAGGCCAAGTATCCATCTGCTTACCCTGCTGCTGGGTGATTTTAATGCCAGGATTGGTACATATCTGGCTGTCCCAGACTATACTGGTGTTAGTTTAACATCAGATAGAGACTTGTTTAGAGCTAAGATGAGACAATCTAAAGACCCTACCATTAATTTTACGGGACAATGTCTATTGCGGTTTGTAAATAGAAATAATATGGTCATACTAAATGGGAACTCGCAAGAGGACAGGTGGGGAGAGTTCACTTATATATCATCTAGAGGGTCCAGTGTTATAGATTATTGTATAGTTCATAAACTAATGACTGTGCTGTGTGCTAATTTTAGAATAATGAACTTCCTGGCAAGTGACCATTTACCCTTGGAATTAGGGCTTTCCATCCCTGGCCCGTCCCATTATAAACAGGTGTTTCCTTTAATGACAGGGCAGCAGTATGCGATTGACCAAAAGACAAAAAAAAATCACTTGGTCTACAGAGTTAATACCAATTTTCAAAAAGTTTATATATTCTGGTGCCTGTATGGAATTCGCCAAACAGCTAATTATGGCGCCGACCTCTGAATCGTGTATTTCAGCCTATGAAAAACTTATTAGTTCTTTGGCCAAGAATTCCAACGGGAGAGTAAATTTCCTGCAGGACGAAGACCTCAGAACAGTAAATGGTTTGATAAAGAATGTGCAAAAACTAGGGGAAAACTCCTGACAATATACGATACCTACCACCAGAACAATGAACGGCAGCTTCCTCACACATATTATGTTCAGAAAAAATGCTATAAAACACTCCTGAGGCGGAAAAAAACATCAAGCGGACAGAGCTGTATGGCAACAACTAATAGCAGCTACCAAATTGAAAAATGGGAAGTCCTTCTGGCAGATCGTAGTTGGAGCAAGTAGGAAAGGTAATGGAGAGCCCGAATGCTATATTTCACCTTCCATTTGGGAAAATCACTACCGGAAGGTTTTCGGTGAGGAGTCAGCGCCTGATCTCGTCCCGGTACTGGCTCCGAATGTTCCTTTATGGCCTGATGTAGACACAAGTTGTATAGAAGAGTTTATAACTCAACTGAAATCTGGGAAGGCTCCCGGTCTAGATGGGATTCCCCCGGAAATGTTGAAATCTGACATCTCTTGGTGGGGCTCATTGCTATCAACACTATTTACTACTATAAATAAGTCCGGACTGATACCCCAAATCTGGAGGAGAGCGATAGTTATTCCAATTTATAAAAAAGGAACGAAAACTGACCCCCACAACTATAGGCCCATTAGCCTTTTATCTATAATTAGGAAAGTGTACGCCAATTTTTTAAACGATAGACTAACAAACTGGGTCCAGAGTAATAACATTCTGGGTAAAGAACAGATTGGGTTCAAGTGTGGCAGCTCAACCTATGATCATTGTCTAGTCCTGTCACATTTGGCATATAAATACACTGCCTCAAAAGGAGGAAAGCTATTTGTAGCTTATATGGACTTAAAATCAGCATTTGATTCAATCTCTCAGCCGCACCTATGGGACAAACTGAAACGACTTGGAATCGAGCATAGACTGTTATATCTGATCCAACAGTTATACTACAACACATATGCACAAGTCCGCTATAGCAATCAGCATCACATTACTAATGAAATTGTTGTAAATAAAGGAGTCTGGCAGGGATGTGTACTTGCCCCTACGCTTTTCAATCTATTTCTGGCCGATCTTCCAGCATTATTGGAGGAAATTCAGTGTCACCTCCCTAAATTAGGCCAACTAAAAGTGAGCATACTGCTATATGCGGATGATGCGGTATTGCTCTCACAGACGAGGCTTGGATTAAAGAGACTTCTAAACGGTTTCAGGGAATACTGCGATCTAAACAATTTATCAATCAATTACCATAAATCTAAGATTATGGCTTTTGCAAAAAGAAAGATGAGATTTTCTTGGAGTGTCAGGGGCCATAAAATTGAACAAGTAGCTGAATTTAAGTATCTGGGCGTTGTTTTCCAGGAAAACCTAAACTGGGCTAAGCACTTTAAACATACAAAGCTTAGAGCTGAACAAACAGCGGGGGCTTTGCTTAGATTTTTTTTCGCCAAAGGGGGCAAATTTATACCAGCTGCCATTGAAGTTTACAGAGCAAAATTGGTGGCCCAGATGTTGTATGGGGCCCCTATTTGGTTCCCCCTGCTTAAGGAATCCTTAGAAGTAGTTCAGTCCAAATTTTTAAGAGAGGTCTTTGGGGTCCCAAAGTGCGTGCCTGGAACCGCTCTTAATTTAGAGGCCGGGCTGGTCTCATTAAGATGCACCGCTTGGATGCTCACAGTAACATATTGGCTCTGTCTTTTCCAAATTCCAACTTCTCACTCTCTGTTACCACATATATCAGCAGACAACTTTGTTTCCCCCTGGAATAAGACCGTGACTCAGAAAATAAAGACAATGGGCTTGTCTTCTGCTCATATATTAACTCAGGAGTTAAGAAGTGCAAAAAAGGTAGTCAAACAAAGGCTTTTAGATATAGATGTACAAGAACTCCATGGATGGTCCCGAGGCCCTTGCTGTCCTCAGTCTCGAGCCCTCCCTGATTTTATGCCCAGAGGAATGATGCCCTACCTGGCATGGTTGGATATACCAAAATACAGAAGGGCCTTTTCCCTGGCCCGTTTCAACGTTCTCCCTTCAAACATGTTAGAAAGAAGATATCAAAAGATTTCTGTTGAGAATAGACTATGTCCATGTGATGACTCTGTTATGGAGTCCTTAGACCATATGCTGCTAGAATGTAGCTTTTACAGTAAGGCAAGGTGTGATCTGATATTTCCCATAATTCAACGCTTCTTGGGGTGGTCTCGGGATTCCTTGGTTGGACAGCTGCTTAGGGGTACAGACAAACCCCTTACGTTACAAGTAGCAAAGTATTTTTCCTATGTAACACAAACCAGATCTCAGCTTGGACTGAGATAATTATTATTATTTATTTATTTTTTAAGATACACTGGATAATAGTGTATCTGCCTACTTGTTTCTCTGGTCTATGAACCGTAAATAAAGTAACTTTATGGTAACTTCGAGGTTCGCTGGTAACTTAGAGGCTCGACTTCTGCAATGTGCTGTACATAGGGCTACCTTTGTGCCTAGTCCGGAAACTTCAACTTGTTCAAAATATGGCAGCCAGGTTGGTCACCGGTACACCTAGAGGTGATCACATCACACCAGTTTTAAAATCGCTTCATTGGCTGCCAATCAGTTTCCAGGCGAAGTATAAAGTGTTGGTTATTACCTTTAAAGCCCTTCATGGTTTGGGTCCAGGTTACCTGCGGGATCGCCTTCTCCTGTACAATCCGCCCCACACACTTAGGTCCTCTGGGAAGAACTTACTCAAGTCAGCCAGAATTAGGCTGGCGAGTGTTACCCAGAGGACCTTCTCTTCCATCGCTCCCAGACTATGGAATGGTCTGCCGGAGGAGGTTAGACAAATCAGCAGTCTTCATGAATTTAAGAGAGTCATGAAGACTGATCTCTTCCGACAGGCCTATCCAGATGAATTTAAAGATGTTTTTAATGATGTATTTTTTCTTGTTTTTTAAAATTTTTTAACTGTTGTGATTTTTGTGTTTTATATTGTTGTTGTTCCCCGCCTCGATCCGGAGGGAGAGGCGGGTTAAAAATAATAATAATAATAATAATAATAATAATAATAATAATAATAATTAAAGCTGCTGTTGTATTCTGCTTCAGAGTATGAATTGGTAATAGCTCTAAAACAATATGGACCTGATCCAATGGCACCCTTGTTCACACTATTAGGTGAACATCAATGTCCCTGGACCACTAGAAGAAGGCAGTGGCAGTAAGAAACTCCTGTACTTGGAGGAGGGGTGCACAGGAGGGGTAGAGAGGATAAAAAGAACAATTGGAACACTGGTTCCAGAATTTCTGAACTTGCGTTATATGTAAAATCTTCAGTGTGTTTCCATTTGTTTTGGTTACTTTTCTAGTAACCAAATAATTTGCTTATTGTTCTAACAGATCCAGCCACTTATTTACCTCTGAGACAAAGTTTTTAAGAGCAGTGACAGGGTATCTGGTAGCCACAAAGTCAAACGTCCACAGTGATAGATACATCTACTAATTAATGCCTTGAACAGCATTCAGATTAGGAATTGAGGGATACAGCTACTTTGAATAGTGACACATCTGTGAATAGGATCTGACCTTTATTTCCATTGCTAAAAGCAACTGGACATGTGATCCTGTACGCTGCTTAAGATGTGGTTACAGGAGACCACTGAAGGTCAGTAAATTAAAGGGAAACTGCATAATAGTAACTAAAACACATTCAAATGTATTACAACTTAAAATGAATTCTTACTCTTAACTTTGTTCAAAGATAAAGCTTAGGGCTAAGGTTTAGTTCTGTGATCTTTCTACGATGATGAAGGGTGTTTAAATGGTGATGACAGATTACAGACTTCTTCTCTCTCTTCATCTCTAATATTACAAAGAGCAGACAAATAGAGGGAGAGAGGAACAAAGAAACATATTAATAATTGCATGTGAAGCAATAAGGCTGGAATTACTCCTGTTCATTATCTGAATGTAAATATTCTGTAGCAGTGCTGCCATTACTTCAGCTTGGAGATTTCATATTCAGCCATCTCTCACCCTCCAGGATTTTGCAACACTTTGGCATTGGAATAATGCATTCCCAACATTTTTAATTGCAGAAGAATTAGAAATAAAGATAGTAAAGGAAGTGTGTATAAGGCAGGGATGAGGAATATGTGCCCCTCCACATGTTGTTGGACTACAGCTTCCATCAGCCCCAGCCAGTTCCACATCCCTGTCATAAGACAACAGGCAAAAAACAACAAGGAAAGGAACAGGAGAACCCTCACTACGGCAATGACAAATTGCCTATTTCTTTCTTTATTTGATTTTTAAGGTCAGCAATCTACCTCAAAGGATTCTCCCCCATTTTCTCTCAATACTGAGTGTCATCACATGGGGGTAAATCACATTTCCTTACCGACACTGTTCTCCACCCCTGCTTTTGTCCTTCATTGCTTCCTCTTTCTCCTGGAGAGAAAAGAGGAAGTAAACAAAGACTACGTGGCCCATTTAGGGGGCATTTTTATTGCGCTGCACACATAAGGAGATCGTGGCACATTCTTTTTTTTAAAAAAAAGTCAGATGAAAAGGGATCTATTTTGCGGCAGAAAAACGTGTGGAAGGAACAGGAGGCGGAGGACGTTGTCTAAAGGATGCGCAAACATCTGTAAGTGGGCAGTAGACAGCGTGCAATAAAATGCTCATCTGATGATGCCCATAGTCACTGGTACCAATCCCAATTGTTTATACCCTCCTCTGGTACGAATCATTATATCACACAAAGAAAGAAAGAAAGAAAGAAAGAAATAAAGAAAGAAAGAAAGATTATGGCAGACCACCAGGGAAGCCCAGCAGCTACTCTATCAGTGCCTGGCCACAATAATGTTGTTACCGTATTTCATCGATTCTAAGACACACTTTTCCCCCCATTTAAATGTCTCTGAAAATGGGATGTATCTTAGAATTGATGGCATAAAATTGCAGGTTTTTTAGGGCTGTGCCTCCTCGGCCTGGAAATGCCGCGCCTACCTTGAGGAAGAAGCGCCTTCTCCTCAGGAAGGGATGGCGGCGGCGGCGGCTTCCTCTTCTTGCCTGGGGGTCTTCTGCTCCTCCCTCTCCCCCTCCCCCTCATGGTGAGGCGAGAGAGGCCGAGGGGGCGGCGGGGGGGAGCAGCAGCAGGAGGCCACACGAGGGGCACTGGAGGAGCCGGCTGGGCAAAAGAGCACCTCACAAGGGGCCACCCTCCCCTTCTCTCCCTCTCCCTCTCCCTCTCCCTCTCTTTCTCTCTCTCTCTCTCTCTCTCACACACACACACACACACTCAACTCACTCTTTCACTTTCTCTTCCTCACACGCGCTTCATTCTCGCTCTGCGCATGCAGCTGCTCCCCCCTCACCATGCCTTCCCTGGGCACAGGCAGATGCCTCGCATACGGTATCCCCAAAGGGTTAAAAGTAATGGAGGAAAGGAAACATCTCTCGCCTGCTCGCTGCGCACATGTGGGATCGCAGCATAGGCCGCATTAACACTGCGTTTCCAGGCCAAAGAGGCTGCTGGCAGCGGTGCTGGTGGTGAGGACTGGGCAGCGATGGAGGTGAGAGTTGAAGGGGAGGGAGGGGGGCATGCACAATCCTACTGTATTTCTTCGATTCTAAGATGCACTTTCCCCTCAAATAAACGTGTTTGAAAACGGGGTGCATCTTAGAATCGATGCAAAGCTTTTTCCCTGTTGGTGGCCCTGAAATTAAGGTGCGTCTTACATTCGATGGCATCTTAGATTCGATAAAATACGGTAATAGTTGTTAATAATACCTCTGTTTACACCTTAAAAGCTTTACCAAAGAGTGCATAAAACTTCATAATAAGACAAGAATAACGATAAAACAATAATTAAGAAGCATTAAAAAATCTTTTTTAAAACAACAACTAGAAAGACTCACTACTTGATTCAAACAACTATTGCTATCAAATGTTTGCAGCTGTAAAATGTTTGAAGTGATAAAAACAGTTAAAATCCAATTAAAACCATTAAAAGCTAAAACAGACTTTAAAACGCTAGAAGCAATTAAAATCTATCTAGAACCATTAAATGCTAAAACAGACTGTGCAGCTCAGGACACAGTGATTTCCCACAATGCCAATTGGAAATGGTCCTTGAAGCCCAAGCCTCACCCCAATTTTTAGCACAAAGTTCAACCTTTCTACTGCAACAGGCTCTGAACTTTTGCCATCTGACACAGCCTTACCTTCTGGGTCTTCAGCAGCAGGCTGGGCCGTGCCCCTGGAGGAGCCTGCCACTGTTTGCTGTATGGTGGGCGGCTAGTCTCACAGGTAGAGCAAGTCTCTGAGAACCTCCCCCAAATTTGCTTCCTTGACATCAGCTGCGAGCCTTCTTCTGAACCCTTGGACCATGGCAGTTCTCTGAGGAAACGGCTGCTTTTGGTGTGGCCAACATTCTACCACACACCTAAGTTCAAAATCAGAACCAACAGACACCCCTAGAATGTCCAATTAGATGGTACCAATTTCAATCCAACCATACTATATACATAGGTGTGCACAGCTCTTTGCATTAGGGTGTGCACCTAAGGCCCCAATTGGAGTGAAGGAGGGGAAAGCATGCTTTCTCGCCCCCCTCCCCCCCCGGGCTGGCCCAAGACATGCTATAATTAATTTGTGAGTCTTCCAGATGCCACAAGACAGCTTTTGAATGCAAAAGAATTAGTCCCTATGCTTCTTCATGTCTGTGCACCTTTCTCTAGCAAGAGCAAACCCTTGCTGTCAATGAGGACTTTGCACTCAGAGAACCTGGCCTCATGGATCATGCAACCAGCAGGTGCTCTCCAGAAAGATGCTTTCAGAGCCTAGGAGCTCCAGACACACTCCAGCAAGCCAAGCCAAGCCACACTACACACTGATATATTACCTTGCCCCTAATCCAAACATTGCTGCTCACATTCCTTTTTGTTGCAGTGCCACTTCTGTCCCCCTGGCCCAGATAGAGGCCTGGGACAGCTTGGAAGAAGCAACAGGTAAAGAAGGCCTCTGGCACTCCATTAAACATGTCAGCAAACAGTGCAGCTTCCCTCCCCCTTGCCTAGGCTGACCAGATGGCTCGGGATTTCCCGGTCCTAACCGGGAATCCAGGGGCAAACCAGCCCAACCGGGGGGCGGGGGGGCAAACCAGGGTGGCGGGGGGTCACACGGTGGTGCAGCAAGCAAGGAGCGGCAGTAGACCCGGCGGCGGTGGCGGCGGAGGAGCCCGGGAAGCGCCCGCCCCAGCAGGTAAGTGCCCCGCGCCTTGCGCCCCGCGCCTCACGCTCCTTACCTGTGCAGGCCGCGTCCGCTTCCCTCCAGTGCTCGAATCTACTGAGAAACAGGCTTCACGGCCTGTCCCTCAGTAGCGCGCCGGGTGATGACGTCATCACCCAGAGCGATACTGAGAGACAGGCCGTGAAGCCTGTTTCTCAGTAGATTCTGAGCACCGGAGGGAAGCGGACGGGACACCCCAGCAGGTAAGGAGCGCGAGGCGGGCGGGCGGCGCGAGCAGCGTGGGGCTAGCGGGGCGTGCGGGCGGTGCGGGCGTGCGGGCGGCGCAGCGCGGGGGGGTGGGCGCGCGGGCGGGGGGAGCAGGTGGGCTGCACGGGGGGCGCGCGGGCGGGGCGCGCGGGCGCACGGGGGGTTGTTTTAGGTGGGAGGGGCGGGGGGGACCGGTATTTTGCTCGCTCTCCTCCCGCCCTCACCCCAGGAAAGGTGCGGGGGCAGGCGGGCGGAGCAGTCGGACCTTACCTGCTCCTGCTCCTGCTCCCAGCTCTCTCCCTGTCTCACAACACTTCCTATCTGGTTCTTGTCGCACAAGTCTTGAGAGACCAGGGTCTCGCCAGACTTGTGGGAGAAGAACCAGATGGTGGAAGCAGTAGCAGCGCCAGGAGGAGGCGGCCGATAGCAGGCCTGCAGGCGAGGAAAAAAGGAAAAAAAAAAGGAAAGGCTTCAGGTGGGCTTCAACACTACACACCTCCTTTCCTCGCAGATGGGGTGTGTGTGTGTTACTGCCGCGCTGCATCACTTCCCAAAATGCTTCCTAGAGTTGGAAGCCGCCCGCCGCCAAGGCAAGCCAGAGGCGGTGGCGCAGAAGAAGAGAGACGGCTGTTCTTGTTGCTGGTGCTCTCCCGCTTCGCTTCCAACCCAGAAGAGAGAGAGAGAGACCCTGAACCCCGGGGGGGGGGGGACAGACAGAGACTGAGGTAGTGACACCCACCCCTCACTCCGGTTTGGCGCCGAACGCGTCTGCCTCGTGTTCTTTACTTCGGGGATTGGGGTCGAGCTTCATTAACGAGGGCAACTGTTGGGGAAAGCGCGAGGGGGGAAGAGGAGGAATTGCCCTGCGCAAATGTCTCCATCTTTTTCTGAAGCGGGGGGGATGGGGGTGTTCGGTACGCACGGCTCCGTGGGTTGCCAGTCTGCCTCAGCTCGTGCTGGGCCGGCGGTGGCGGCCATTCGCACCTGCACAGCGCACACGATGCTTGATTTGGGGCTTCTTCCATGGTGGAGGCAGCCCCAGGAGCCTCAACCCTCCAGCTGGCTCGGGCTGAGGGCAGCGGTGGATATCACCGCCCACACAGCTGGCACACCGCTTGATTTTGGGTTGCCTGGCCCTGCTCAGGAGTCAGGACTCCTCCAGCTGTTGCTGGTCAAGCTGCGTGGGGAGCACACGGCTTGATTGGGGCTGCTTGGGTGTGAGAAATTGTTGTTGCTCAGCAGCAGGGACGACTCCAAACGCAGCACACACCCGGCTGCCTTCTCGGGTCTCTAAGGACTCCTCTTCAGGTAGGGTGGGTTTCTTAAAAAAAAAATGCTGAACTACATTTTTTAAGCTTTTTATAGGTGTGTGTGTGTGTGTGTGTGTGTGTTTTGAATTTGAACACAGATAAAAAGAACTAGGTCTCTTAAAAACATTTGAGTAAAGGAAGCTGAATGTTTAGTGAACTTTTCTTTAATATTTTCCATTTATTTTGATGAATTAATTGGGGTAGTGTATGTGGATGTGTTTTAAAACTTTTATTAGGTTTGCCATGGGTGAGTGTGCTAGTACGTGTGGATATTTATTTTATTTTCAGTCTTGGTTGAGTGTGTGTGGTTGTTCAGTTGGTTGGTTTTTGCCTTGGTGTGTGTCTGGATTTTAATTATTTTTCCTTGGGTGAGTATGTGGGTGAGTGTTGTATTTTTAATATTATTTTATTGCAATGGGTGTGTGCATGTTTTTGTGTTATTTTGCATTGTGTGGGTGGATTATTACTATTATTGTCATTATTAGTTTGACTTTGGCGAGGGTGGGGATGGATTTTTATCCCCCCTCCAGTTAAGTGTGTGTGGGGAGGTTGTTGTTTTAATTGCCTTTGGGAGGGTGTGGAGTTTTCCCCCACTTTGGGTGAGTGTGCAGGGGTATGTAGATTTTAATTTGTGTTGCCTTTGGTGAGTATGAGGTGTGTGTGGTGACTACTGCTGCTTTTACCTGTGGTGTGTATGTCTGCCCTCTTTTGTATCTGGTTGATCATGCTAGGCAAGGCTCCTGCAATTTTAACTGTTGTAATGAAGAGGGACTATCACCAGGTGCTGCATGCATACAAGTGACACCTGATAAAATTCTAGACATGTTGCCTGAAAGCAATTTCACATATATATCACAATGTGTATAATGTTGATGTCTTTACAGCTACTCTCTATTTCTACACAGCTTTTCAGACAAGGAAATACATGTTTGTCTTAATTGTGTGCTGTGAAATCAGACATGTGACCAAGGCTATGTTCGGGTGGGCACGTTCCCTGGGGGCCAGACATGTTGGTGGGCACGCCCCCTTCGGGCGGCCATTTTGGACCTGGATTTTGGTTTCCAAAATCTGGTCACCCTACCCTTGCCTATAATGGCAAAGTGTAGTAATTGGCTGGGCTCATCTCATAGAATCATAGAACAGTAGAGTTGGAAGGGGCCTATAAGGCCATTGAGTCCAACCTCCTGCATCCCTGACAGATGGCTGTCCAGCTGCATCTTAAATGTCTTTAGTGTGGGAGAGCCCACAACCTCTCTAGGTAATTGGTTCCATTGGCGTATTGCTCTAACAGTCAGGAAGTTTTTCCTGATGTCTGGCCAGAATCTGGCTTCCTGTAACTTGAGCCCATTATTTCGTGTCCTGCACTGTGTGACAACCTTTCTAGTACTTGAAGAGTGCTATCATGTCTAGGCTAAACATGCCCAGTTCTTTCAGTCTCTCTTCATAGGGCTTTGTTTCCAGACCCCTGATCATCCTCATTGCCCTCCTCTGAACCCCCTCCAGCTTGTCTGCATCCTTCTTGAAGTATTGTGCCCAGAACTGGATGCAGTACTCAAGATGAGGCCTAACCAGTACTGAGTAGAAGGGAACCAATACCTCATACAATTTGGAAGCTATACTTCTACTAATGCAGATCAAAATAGCATTTGCTTGTTTTGCAGCCACACAATTCCAAGATCCTTCTCGTTTGTAGTACTACTGAGCCAAGTATCCTTCATCTCGTAACTATGCATTTAGTTTCTTTTTCCTAGGCGTAGAACTTGGCATTTATTCCTATTAAATTTCATTCTGTTGTTTTCAGCCCAGCTCTCCAGCCTCTCAATGTCACTTTGAAGTTTGTTTCTGTCTTCCAGGGTATTAGCGATCCCACCCAATTTTGTGTCGTCTGCAAATTTGATAAGCATTCCCTGCACCTCCTCGTCCAAATCATTAATAAAAATGTTGAAGAGGACTGGGCCCAGGACTGAGCCCTGTGGTACAAGCCAGAAATCTGGCTTCATATTCTCCATCCAATGGCAACAGCAAGTCTTAAAGCAATACCATTTGTACCTGGAAACAGATGTGATATGACTTGTACTGTTTAAGGATTCTCCCAGGTTTTTCATATTTCTGCAAACCTTGAGACTCCACTGAGCTTACTGATACCTTTCACCTGTATGTAAGTGATGTCATTTTGGCTACATATCTATTGGCACTGATTCCGGAAAATGAGGGAATGATGGCTGAAGTGGGCTTTGAACTGGGTATTTCCCAGCTCACCACTCACGTTCTTAGTTGCTACACTACACCACACCATGGAAAGTGGAATGTGCTATTTCAGGATGACCACAATATAGAATTTTAGGTTTGCTTTTCAGCTAAAGATAATGAAATGGCATATACTGATTATGTTTTTTTTTTGTTTTTAAAGGAAGCAATTGAGGTGAATAAATGGCTGCATCTTTGCAGACCTGTGTGTATGTTGGCTAGTTTTCTCGAACTCTATTTAATTCCATACTTGTAGAATCTCTGAGCTGGGTCGTACCTGGGGATCTGAGCATGGGTTGCCCCTGAGGATCTGAAATAATCTGTGAATATTTGTAATGGCAAGGATGGTTGCCCTTCTCTCATAAACTCCTAAAAGACAAAACTGAAACCCTTCCTTTTAGATTAGGAAGTGAACTTTTTCTAACTTTACCCCTATTGCTTTCATAGTAAAAAGCATCTGGCAATTCACGTTTAGCCCATGGAGGATTTTGCTTTTATTTTATTAATCTGGTTGAGACAGACGTTTTCAGGCACAAACATGCAATTGGTTCAATGGCCTCAGAAAACAAATTCATTGGATTCAGACACAGTAGGAAAAAATTCCAGTTCAGAGATGAAAAGGATTTTCATTTAGCATTTGTGAGCATGAATGTGCTGTCTTGGCACAAAACAAAAGCTAAATTAATCCCTGGTTTAACTTCCATTCGCTTTAGCAGAATAACGCCATGTATGAGTTTTGATCTCTGCCTATTCTGATTGCTTGTTGTTTCAACATACTTCATAGATCACAGTTCTGCCAAAGAATACCTATTGACTTAAATATGTTTGAGTCCTCTGGCTTTTGATTTTAAACCATTGACAAATAGCTTAAAGTTTTAAGAAAGCATAATAGTTTATATTTTTAAAATTGGAGAGTGATTTTTACTGAAAAAGTTTTATGGTTCCTTTAATGAAAGAGGATAAGGGAAAAACAACATTTCATTTGCAGCAAATGAAAGACTTCAAGAGAATGAGGACCAGTCTACCTGAAGGAGTGACTTTTTCTATATGTTCTTGCCTGATGGCTACAATCAACCACCCTGAAGGCATTGGCAGTATATACATTTGATAAATAAAATGAAAAAAGAGGGGGGAAATCCCATGGGCCACATCTACTTAAAGGGGCAGGTTTTAGCTTTAATTGTTACCTTTCATCAGTTACCTGGAGGAAGGGGCAGGACTTCAGCTGAGCTGAAATCAATCCTCAAGACAAAGTGAGAAGAAGACAGATTGGCTAATAGGGAGCCATCCACCCTAGAGCCACAAAGGGCCATTTCCGTAGTTCGTAAATCTATGAAAATGACGATGTCCCCATCTTACTTTTAAATTGTGGCTCTAATGGAGGAGGATGGATGGCAAAGGTAACTCCTGCAGGTGGCAGTGACGGCTCTGGGTTTTGGGGAGAGCAGGCAGGGAAGGAGGGAGGGAATCCAATGGACTCCGGGTTGGCCTTGTGCCCGGCTTTTCTGGGTGCCTGCTATGCTGCTGGATGACACATACCCAGGAAGCCACAAGGGATGACCCTCCTCAGGGGGTCCGAACCTCACTTTGGATTCAGTTCCAAAGCAAAGCAGGCCAGCCCTGAAGCATCCCGAGTTGAATTGGAACCATTTTGGAGGCGAATTTGGGGGCTGTGCACAGCCCTACCATTGCTACTGGTAGCAGATAAGAGCTTGGTATGCAGGCAGCAAGGGCACTCAGATGACGGCTTCCCTGTCTTATGGAACAGACAGCAGTTTGAAGAGACATGAGCTGAGGGAAGTTCGCTTTGTCCCGTTAGCCTCCTTTTTTGTGCTCAAGAACTTCATCAGCACCAAGCATACAGAATGGAACCTTCCTTTTGTTTACTACTCATTTCCACCATATGAAATACTGCCATGTAATTAGATCTGAAGCTTCAGACCATTTCTCTCTGATAAGTATAGTGTAACCATGTGACTGTAGTTCTGTCTAGAGATGTGCACCAACACAAGATGCAACTAGGACATCAATTTAGTGCTTTGGAAATGGACTGATTCTGTTTCAATTAATTCAGAAGTGGTCAACTTTGACTTAGGTACTGGGCTCAAGTTGAGATGCAAATATCCAAGATTTCATAACTTCCACTGACTTTCATAGAAGATTTAAAAATAAATATACCTTTTATTCTGTTTGTCAGAAGTAAATGTACCCACTTAGGAGAGGATTATGCCTGTTAAATTTCAGAAAAATAATAGGGGTGTGCACACCCGAAATTATTGTATCATATCGTTATTGGAAATCACTTTTAAATTTTTTTTTGGATCAGATTATATCGGAGGTAAATCGTATCATATTGGAGATCTATTTTGCCCTATAGAGCTGAATTTGTTTTAGAAAAATGCCTATAACTTATGTATTTTCAAAGTTAGAGGCTTGAAACTTGGTCACAGTGCTTATGGGGCATGCCTAAGTATGTGTATGAAATTTGAGATCGATCCCTCCAACCCTCGATTTTATATGAATTTATTAAAGATTGTTTAAGTTCTGACAGGTCAGAATGACAGCTCGCCACGTGCGTTCATTCAAACCTGTCAAAAAGTTGCAGGATCTTTAAAGAATTCGTATAAAATACAGGGGTGGAGGGATTGATCTGAAATTTGGCACATATGTGTAGCAATATGTGCTAGACATGTATATGAAATTTGAGATCGATCCCTCCAACCCTTGATTTTATATGAATTTATTAAAGATCATGCAACTTTATTGACATCTGGTTGACCGGGCCTCAGTGCTGTCATCTTGTTGTCTGCTTTTTCCCCATAGGCTTGCATTGGGGGAAACGTGTACATAACTTTTTTATTTGAAATGATAATGACATGAAACTTGGGGAGCCAGGACTAGCAAGATCCAATCTGCAATGTCCAGAAAGTTTCATGTCTCTGTCTGTTCAAATTAAAAAGTTATAGGGGGTCTCCCAAAAGCCCCACCCCCCCACTGTAACTTCTTCATTTTTAAAGATAAAAACTTGAAACTTGTGTGACATTGAAGATGGGATCTGGCTGGTCATTTGCAAAAAAAATCAGAGCAATTGCTCAAACCCTCGATTTTCTATGAATTTTTTAAAGATCGTGCTCGTTCTGAAAGCTGGTTGACTGGGCCTCAGCATAGATTTGATTTGTATGATCACAGGTGTTTAGCAAGACATGGTGTCTTTTTAACCACCCTGTGTGTGCTGGTTGTATGTCGGCTGATTTGCATAATTATCCATGCTTGGCATAACTTCTCATGTTGACCTGATGGGGGTGGCTTGTTGGGCTGGTTGACAAACCACCCAGAAAATAAGGCCTGTTGTGGGGTGCATTATTAACCCAACAAGCTTCCCTTGCTGGGTTTGGATGTCATGAAAAGCCACCTTTGGGGGGCTTGAATTGGTAACCTGGCACCTGTGGGTGCCACAACCCTCCACGATTATGTAAACCAGGACACTGTCTGCCTTTGCAAAGTCAAATCACAAATTAAGCCTCATGCAGCATTCAGCAGTTCTGATCATTTTGCAGGGAAGCCCACTTTGACTGGGTTTAGATGACACAATAAGCCATGATGGGTTAATTAAGCCATCATGGATTATTGTGTCATCTGGTGGGTGTTTTTGTAAACCCACAATGGTTTATTTGGTCAAAATTACCCACTCTGATAACCCATAGTCTACAGAATGGGTTATTAAACCCATCATGGGTTGTTGTGTGGTGTGGTGGTCACAGTGGGTTATTATGTCTGGCTACAGAGCTGTGCAGCAAGAGCAGACAAAACAGCTGCTGCTGTACTGTTCACTGTCTTACTGATTAGGAACACATTAAAGACATCAAGCCAGCATTGTAGAGGAGGCAGGCTACTATGTTTGGTCTTGATCCTGCAAACCTCCAAGGCATTATGGGGGTCTTCCACTTTTTGGTCCATTTTGGATTTTTGCTGCTTTCATAGTTAGTGCTGGGTTTTCATAGTGCATCGGGCACCTCCTCTGGAGTATATGCACAGGGCTTTAATCATGGACCAGGTGCCTCTCAGGTAGGAGAGGCTGTATGTGGAGTTTGGTGTCAAGGCTACAACCCCCAAGGTTTTCCAAAGTACATCTTGATGAGGGGAAAGCCCTGGGTTGGACCCACAGTGCTGGCAGGTCACTTACATGACACAGCTGCCATTGTGGAGCCATCCCAAGGCATTCCCCTGAAGCTCCGCTTTAAAAAAGTTGGGGACTTACACATTTAGAGCAATGGCGATGATGGCATCTGTTGTTTGTTGCCTTGCTTCGGAGCTGTGGCAGAGGCATGCCCCAGATGATGGTGACTCCTGATTGGTCACCATCAGCTGGACAGGGGAGAGGGTGGGCCAGTGAGCTGAATGGTCTGGAACACCTCTGTGCTACTCCGGCATGGCAGAAGAACGCCATGCCAGAGAACAGCATAATTTTTTTAAAAAACTGCAGCCATAGCTGGGAGCCTACCTCATTTGGCTGGCGTCGCTTCCCCTTCCCCTTCGCTTGCAGTTGTCATGCAGTTGTCATGGTAAGGATGCTTGTGGGCTTGCCAGCCCAGCTTGATGAATGTCCTTGTCTGGGGCTGCTGCTATTGCTGGGCTTCCTCTTGGAAGAGAGGTGCTTTAGACCATTTGTGTGCACGTGCCAAAGGCAAAAATACGATTAGAAAACAATAACCCTTGAGGGATGTGCAGATGTGCCATGCCTCCTGTGGAATGATGCCTCTGTGCCTCTCTGAAATGGCAGAAGGGGTGGCCACGCTGGAGAGGCTCATAAACGAAAGAAAAAACAAAAACCTTAAAAAGTGGGGAGGGGGTGCTGAGGTGCCCTGGCGTCTGTGCATGGGCATGGCAGTGGTGGCTCCTTCCTGTAAACCCAGCACTTGTGCTCCTTGTCATGGGGATAACGTGAAAGAGCGCAAATGTGTGTGTGTGGGGGGGGGGGGTTGAGGGCTTGTGCCACCGATGTACCACCATCAAGACATGGCCCTTGGCATCTTGCCCTTTGGTGGGCATTTGGGAGTAAATGCCCAATTGGATTGGTTGTCTCCCAGCTAAGAGAGGGTGTGTGTGGAGTTTGGTCCTGATCCTGCAAACCCCCAAGCTTTTCTAGCCATTCCTCCTTTTCAGGGCACTTGGGATTTTCCCTCCTTTATGAGGTTTTGTGAAGGGGTTTGTTGGTGGATGGGGCATCTCCTGACTGGGGGAGGCTGCGTATGAAGGTTTGTTCTGATCCAGCAAACCTCTAGTGCTTCAGAGATGAAATAGGGTCACTGCTCGGGTGGGAGGACAGCAGTAGGAACCGGGGTGGGAAGGTGAGTCAAATTGCATGCAGCAGCTTAATAATGTACTCACAATAGCTTATTTGTCTGATCATGTGGCAGATAACAGTAGCTTATTTTCAAAATAAGCTACTGTGAGTAGCTTATTAACCCATCATGGTTTAAAGTGACTTCCAAACACAGCCTTTATCTCTGGAAGCACCAGAAATGGGTCAAAGAAGATTGAATTGTCTTGGGCCTGAGCCAAATCCAATCCACACCCCCTAGTTCTATCTACCTAGACCAAAAAAGTACTTGTTAAAGGCTTTAAATGCTGTCAGATGAAGATATCAATCTGATACCCTGACCGATCACAGAAATAGAAGCATTGTTTTTATCTGATCCATGTAGGCATGTGTGTCTTGAATACAGGTTCACTTTCTTCCTGCTGAAGAGCAAAATACTTCATATTCTCCAAAATATGAAGTGCAGATACCAATAAGGACTCTTCTTCCTTGATGTCTTTATCATTACTCATAGCCAGAGCATCTTGAAATTTTCATATGAATAGAGTGTTCAGTGCTACTGGATTTTCTCAGAAGTAATCATCCTAAAGCAGACTAGTGCTGACAGTATTATTTAAGAAGGCAAGTAAGGGAAGACATGATAGAGGTATAAAAATTCTGCATGGTGTGGAGAATATGGATAGGGGTCATCCAGTGAAGCTGATTGGAGGGAGATTCAGGACAGATAAAAGAAAGTACTTCTTCACACAGTGCATAGTTAAACTATGGAATTCACTGCCATAAGAAAGGGGATTAGAGAAATTCATGGATAAGGTTATCAATGGCTATTAGTCATCATGGCAATATACTATTCCCAGTATCAGAGACAGTGTACCTCTGTATACCAGTTGCTGGAGAATACAAGTAGGATGGTACTATGGCACTCATGTCCTATTTCTGGGCTTTGGCCACTGTATGAACAGAATGCTGGGCAAGATGAACTCTTGGTCTGATGCAGCATTGCTCTTCTTATGTTCTTATAATGTTTGCTTTTATGGCCCTTTGAATGTATTTTCTTTCCAGGATTTGTCTGTTTGTTGCTCATCCATATAGAGCAGATTCCATCTACAGTTCTGGAATACCGCTTCCCGGTATTTATGAACTATTTCATATGGATGTGAAATTCGCCTAATTTTGAAGCTTTTTGCTGACAGTCTCTTTAAGCCATCTCTAGTGATTTTTTTTATAATAATTTTATTAATTTTCAACATATATCACATAAAATAAACACAATACATATATAACCCTCAACAACGCCCCCATGCTCCCCTTCCCTTGAGACCTTCTTACTCTAGTATTTTATACATTTTTCCAAAATTGCATTGATTCTTTTGAAGGTGTACGACCTCTCCCCTTTTCTAAAACATATTCTAGAAATACTCCCCAAATACTTCCAAAATCATTCTTTTTAGTTAATCCCATCTTAACTTTCATTATACATGTTACTCTATCATTAATTGCAATATCCCACACTCCTTTATACCATTCTTCTATACTATAATTCCCTTGTATTTTCCAGCTTTTAGCTATCATTAATCTCGCCGGTGTCAGGAGATTGTTTATCAATTCTTTTATATTATTATTATTACCATATTCTTTATCAAATAACCCCAATAAAGCCATATTTGGACTTCCATATTCTTACCTAATATCTCACTTATCTCCTTAAAAACTCTATCCCATTTTTTTAAACATATTCACATGTCCACCACATATGGTAATATGTCCCCATATCCTGACAACCCCTCCAACAAGACTTTGATATTTTCTTATCTATCTGATGTAATCTTACAGGGGTGAGATACCATCTCCAAATTATTTTATATTGATTTTCTTTTATCCTTATTGAAAGGAACTTTAAAGTTCTTGATTTCCACATCTTTCCCCAACTGTCCCCATTGATTTGAGTTTTTAAATCCTCTTCCCAGATAGTTTTCAGAATTTCTTGAGACTCATCCTCCTCTAGCAATATCTTGTATATATCACTCGTTAAACCTTTTTTACTTTTACTTTTATTTCCTCCCTCCTTCTCTCTAGCCTCGATTAGCTTTTCAAATCTTGTTTCCTTTCTACACTCCTTATTTTTCTTTTTCCATTTTAGTGTCCACTGTTCCAATTGCAAACTCTTAAACCATAATTTTTTTTGCCCTATTAGGACCTCTTCTATTTGCTTTTTATTACTCAATCTCCTTACCCAATCTTTCACTTTAATTATTTTTCCCCCTCAATAACCTTTCCAATTCTCCTCTCAGATTACCTGGGAAGTTTTCCATCAAAACAACTGGGGCCAGAGGGGAAATTCCTGGCATTAATTTCTTCTTATATCTTTCCCAAATTTCTCTAATATTCATTAAGATGGGATTTTCTATATCTTTCAATTGACTCCTTTGTATATTACTAAAGAAAACATTTTGAAGCTTTAACTCTATTTCTCTTGTCTGCGACTTTAACCATTCTAAATCCTCTTCCCCTACTATACTATTTATAACATATCTTAGTTGATTAGCTATATAATACATCTTTATATTCGGAAGTCCTAAGCCTCCTTCCCTTTGAATCTTATACCATTGTGTTTTATTAATTCTTGATTTCTTATCCCCATTACAATAATTATTTATCATACTTTGCCAACTTTTTATTTCTACTTCTGTTATTTTAATTGGTAACATTCTAAACAAAAAATTAATCTTTGGTAATATCTTAATTTTAACTACCACTATTCTACCAAACCATGAATGCTTTAATTTCCTATAATTTCCTATAATTTCCGCTAACTTTTCCATTATTTGTTTTTTTAACCTACTAAAAAAAAAATTCTCTAAGCTTTCTAACTCTTTCGTGATATAAACTCCTAAATAACATATTATATTTTTAACCTTCAAATCTAATTTTAAACTACACTCTTCCCTTTCTACTTTATCATAATTAAAAAGCATCATATTTGATTTCCCCCAATTTACCTGTAACCCTGTAACCTCTCCAAATTCTCTCAAATGTTGTTTTATTTCTTCTATGCTTCCCCCCGGATTTTCTAATGTCAATAAAGTATCATCCGCAAACATATTAATTTTTATCTTTTCCTCCCCTCCTATCCCTCTCAACCTCTCGTCCTCCCTAATAATATTTGCCAACATTTCAATCACAATTGCAAATAATATTGGGGAGAGAGGACACCCTTGTCTAGTACCTCGGGCTAAGGTAATTTGTTGTGTTAAACCATCATTTACCATTACCTCAGCCTTGTTATTTACATATAGCTGATTAATCACTCCCATAAACCTTTCTCCCAAATCAAATATTTTTATAATAATTTTTAATGCCGGCCATTCAACACAATCAAAGGCTTTAAAAATATTCAATGCTATCAATCCTGCTTTTAGATTCCTTCTTTTAATAATGTTTATTATATTTAATACCCTCCCTATTAAATTTGGCATTTGCCTTCCTGGAATAAATCCACATTGATCCTTTTTTATATACTCATTTATAAAAGTATTTAATCTTGTTGCCATAATTGCAGTAAATATCTTAGCATCTTGATTAATTAAAGAAATAGGTCTATATGAAGCTGGATCCATCAAATCCTTATCTGCTTTCGGGATTAATATTATTAACGAATGTTCCCACGATGGCAGGGTCTTCTCTCCCTTTATTATATTATTATATAATTTCTCCATTTTTGATAATAAAATTTCTTTAAATATAATATTCATGCCCCAATCCATCCACTCCTGGAGATTTCCCTCCTTTCAATTTATCTATAATCCCCTCTATTTCTTTTTCCGTCACTAATGCTTCCATATAATCCCTATCCTTATCTTTTAATTTTATCTTCCAATTTTTCTCTACATATTCCTGTATTCTTATTTGTGGACTCGCTTCTGAGTATACAATTCCTGGTAAAATTCCTCAAAATTTTTTAATTTATCCTTCATTAAATTACACTTTTTCCCCATTTTATCTTTAATTGTCCCTACTATATTTTTTTCCTTCTTTGATTGCGTTGACCTTGCCAGCATTTTAGAATTCCTATTACTGTACTCAAAAAAAATCCTTTTCAAATATATTAATTCTTTTTGAACTCTTTCTATATCTTTACCCTCAAGTTCTTTTTTTTTTTTTGCTTGGAGTTGGGCATATATATGCTTATCCTTATTAGTTCTAAATTGATCTTCTAATTCCTTAATCTCTTCTTCGATCTTTTTACTATGTGCTTCTTGTTGTCTTTTTAATTTGCACGATTCTCTAATACATATTCCTCTTACTACTGCTTTCATCGTATCCCAGACTATCCCCTGCGAATTTATCTCTGTTTCATTTATTTCCCATATATTCTTAATTTCCTTTTTCATTTTCTCCACAATATTTTTATAACTTAAATTGTTTGTATCTAATCTCCATCTTTTTGCTTCTCTATAATCCTACTTTATTTTAATATCCATGCTCATTAATGCATGGTCTGAAACCTTAATTACATCTATTTCACAGTCCATAATCTTAGAAAACAAGTTCTTTGAAACAAATATATAGTCAATCCTGGAAAAACTCTTATATTTTGGTGAATAAAAGGTATATTTTCTTTCTTCCCCTTTTATTGATCTCCAAATATCCTTTAATTCTTTTTGCTCCATTACTTTTGCTAATCCCGCTTTCCCTATACCTTTTATGTTATCTTTATCTTTCATTTTGTCCATCACCATATTGAAATCTCCTGCCATTACAATATTTGCATTCTTTACATTCCCCATATTGCTAAACACTTCATCATAAAATTCCGTTTGCTTTGCATTTGGCGCATATACATTAACCAAAATATATTTTTCTTCCCCCAGGAAACAATGCATTATGATATATCTCCCCCCCCCCACATCCTTTACCACTTTGACAACATTGAGTGCACATTTTTTTGAAATTATTATTGCAACGCCTCTTGCTTTAGAAGTCCCATATGCTTTCTCATATATGCCCATATTCCTCATTTTAAGTTCATTTCTTCCATCTTCTTTTTGATGCATTTCTTGTAAGAATATTATATCAGCTTTCCTTTTATTCAACAACCCTTCAATCCTCTTCCTTTTAATAACACTACCCAGCCCATTAACATTTAGAGTTATTAATCTTACTTTATTTTCCATATCTCCATTTTTAATTTAGCCTTTAGGTCTCCTAATGTGCCACAATTACCCCCCTTCCCTCCCCCCTTCCCCCACATATATCCCCCACTTCCCCCCTTTCAATCCCGGGTTCCCCCGAGCAATGGCTCCTCTTCCCCTCTTTTTAGAACCCTTCAGGGGGGAGGGGATGACAAACAACCGACATGGAACCCAAACAGAACCCTCTCTCCCTTGCTTCTATTACTATCCCTCTTTAAACCATCTCTCAGTCACAAACTGCTTCCTCCAGCTGCCCCTCCTTCTTCTATGTCTTGTTCTTCCTCCGTCAGACCCAGGCTCCTCAGCAGATCCATTCCCTGCTCACATGATGTTATTCTCTGTTGTTTTCCCTTGTATATAAATCTCAAGAATACAGGATATCCCCAGCTATAAACAATTGAGTTCTTGCATAGAATAGTTGTACACAACTTCACACTCTTCCTCCATTGGATGGTTTGATAAGAAAGATCCTGATAGATCTGTATCGGTGAAGATTGGAACATCAATTGCCCAGCAGTTCTGATAATTTGCATCAATTTCTCTTTTTTGTAAAAGCTGGCAAATCTCACAATTATATCTCTTGGGACCATTCCACTTCTTTTAGGGCCAACTCTATGGATCCTTTCAACGTCCTCTTCAGCCCAAGATCCCTGAGGGTCCACCTCCTTAATCCATTGCATGAATTTATCTCTCAGATTCTTTAAATGTTCCCCTTGTTGTTCCTGGAAAAATCTAATACGTATATTCATTCTTCTATCTCTGTCTTCCATAGAAATTAAACGTAAGTCCATATCTTGTACAATCTTTTCTTGCTTCTCTATCTTCTCATTGTTCTGCCCGATTTGTTGCTCCAACGTTTCATATCTGTCATTAATCTTTTGAAAACTGCTTTGTAATTCCAATTGACAAGTCTGTACCTTTATCACCTCTTGCATGATCTCCTGCTTCTGTTTATCTAGCATGCCTTGAATGCTAGCCTGTAAAGCTTCCAGGGTCATTGGCTCCGTTTGTGGTTTCGTTGTCTTGGGAGCTGCTCCTGGCTTAGCTCCATCTTTATTATTCCCACTTCCGGATGCCGGTCCTGTTTTCCCATTCGCCATGGCTGAGGCTGAATTCTCTGAATTCTTTCTAGTCAGACGAGACCAAGCTCTATCGGAGGGGTGATCCTTCGCTCTTGACCACTTTTTTGGCAAGGTTCCTGTACTTTTCCCCCCTCTGTCAGTCATCAGACATTTGGCCAACAGTTACAACGTTATGGCTCTCTTTTAGCTTTTATTAAAGCCTCTGCTAATTATCTAATTAGCATATATTGTCCAGAAGCCTTCGTGAGTACAAATTCTTCTATATTTATTTCAAATTGTGTTAACAGAGATATCCGCCGTTTGTTATTCCCGTCCCAGCTTGGCTGCTCTCCCAGATCGTTAAAATGCCAGGCAGCTGTTTATCTACCGCCTCCCAATTGTCTTATCTTTTTTCTTTAGTAATTCCTGTAGTCAACTCTTATCTCGACTTACAGTTTGAAGTTTTCTTAATTGGGATATTTCTCTTTTTCATTTAACTCCCAAGGGAGAGAGATAATCCCCGTCCGTCTATTCCATGTCCGATGCTTCGCCCCCCAAGCCATCTCTAGTTATTGTATGGTTTGTAGAGAGCTAAATCAAGTGTTACAACAGCTTTTTTTTAAAAAAAAACCTGGTCTAGCAACTGCAGTGTTCAGCTTTTCAAGTTGTTATATGAACACAAATTGTGTTAACCTATCAGTAGGCAATGCTTGAATCAGGGGTAACAGTGAAATTCTTGTGACAGGTTTCTCATCCCCTACAAGTTAACAATAATCAGACCATGGAGGAGAGGCTACGTTAAGTATTGGGCCGAGGTGGTCTGGAGCAGATTTGGCTGGGCCCAAAGCACCTTGGACTGCCTCGGCCGGATCCGGGGTGATGGTAAGCCACTGCCCCTGCCCACAAGAGTTAGCTGAGCCGTCCTGCACCCGCTTGATCTTGATGAGAGCTGCCATTTTAAAAGAAGATGGGGGCTCTGTAATTTCCTACATCTAAAGTCATAAACTACAGAAATAGCCCAGGAACCTGCCACAGCTGACCTCCTTCGGGGTGTCCAGATCCAAAGCAGATCGGCCCAGGCCCAAAGCGCCCTGAGTTTGAATCAGGGCTGATCTGAAAAGCCTGAATTGGTTTCCGAAGTGTGTGTGTGTGCTCAGTCCTACTAAGCCTGCTGGAGTACTGCCAGACTCAGTGGTTTCAAGGTCAGTACTGGCTTTTTACATTTAATTGACAGTACATGAAATGTAACCACCCAAGCCAAATCTACAATCTGTGGATCAGAAGTGTTTATTCCTTCAAAGTAATTAAAATTAAGAGTATTAAATTAAAATTATTTAAAAACGCACATTTATGTTAATTAAAAGCTAAAAAATAACCCTGTGTCAACAATTAAAGAAAAAGTAACATATCCAATGCCACTTATGCCATTTTTGTATAAGACTAATAGAATAAATATTATGTTTTGCATTCAGTAATATTGATTGTTCACATTTACTGCTCAAAACACATTTTTGAGACACTTCACCACCTGCAGCAATGCTTCTGTCATTTATGCTATCCAGTGTAAATTCCCAAAGTTTTATGTAGGAAAAACAACCACATCCTTAAAAATACGCATAGCAGAGCACCTGAGCAATATGAAAAACAACAGGCCAGGGCTCCATCAGTAAACCATTATGTAGAACAACAGCATTCCTATGCAGATTTAAAATTTGGGGCACCTGATCGACTTAATACACAAGATGACAAACAGCTACTAAGAAGAGAAACAGAGTGGATTCTGACATTAAAAACTCTGAATCCAAGTGGCCTGAATGAAGATCAGGAATTTTTACCACTCCTGTGACTTAGGAACAATTTACTGACACTCCCCAATTAACTGCAGTGTCTTGCTATGAGACCTTGGACTTAGCATAACTACATGGAAACATTTGGCAGAGCCCTCCAAAATGAACTAAGAATATAAGTATGGATTTGAGGAATACTCTTTTCAGTCGCCATAGATTATCACAGGAGACCATTATTTTGCTAGAGGAGATTCTGCAGACACTATCTTCTAACAAGTAAGGATTTGTACATTATACTTTTGTTACAGACCAGTTTTATACGATTTTAAATAATACTATACATGCATATATACCCTAGTGACAACTTGTTATGTTAAAAGGATTTTAATACTAATATATGGGGCATGCTTTATTAAGGTTATAGCCACCTGAGAAAGGCCTTTGAATAAAGTACAGGGCAAAAAGTGTCGGGACTTGTGAAAATAAATATTTTGCATTCTGAGGACTCATTTCTCACGTTTCATTTAATACCTCATAGCCCATATTTGGTGTGACATTAGTAAAATAAAGCATGTAATTTAACTGAATCACTGGGGACCATTTTGTTTTTTAAGTGATTCCACTTTGTAAAGGATGTGAGTAATCCACCATCAAAATGCATGGTCTACATTACCTACCCAAATAACAACAAACCTGAGAATGCAGCAGCAGCAGCAGCAGAGGCAGCATTCCCATGTCATTAACAGTCCCATGGAATTACATTTCTTTTAGACATATTGGTGCTGCTCAGAAAACCCAGATCAGGTAATTCAACTTCAGTATCTGAAGAGAAATGGTGATGGAGATAATTTCTAAGCATCCCTGAGTAGGCTAAACTCAACTTTAAAGACAATCTTAAAGCACCAGATGAAATTTTAGCAACATATCACAAGCTAAGATATAGCCAAGAGTTGTTTATGCACCAGAGCGAAGCAGAATTCTAAACCAACATCTTCCTTTTCATATGTATGAAGAGCTTTACTATAAGCCCTGCAGGGTTCTAGAGATTTCTTAGGAGAAAAGATATAAAGAAACTGTTAAAAAACATCCATCTGCTTGGGGGCTGGGATCATCACCTTGTCAGGCTTTGAGGAACACTATGTCCAGTAGGAAATAACAGGCACAGATTTAAAATTCAGAGGATGTTTTTCTGTTTAATAATGCACACTTCTTTCTTTTCCTCATTTTAAAATCTGTTTCAGGAAACAATTGAAGTCTCCCATTCTGTTTTGAAGCTTTTGTCTCTTTGAAGAAGGCTGTCTTGAAATAGGACTAGTTTCCCCATAGATCTGAGCTTTTATTAACACCACTGCTGATATTTTTTGTCTCCTTGATTTCTATTTTAATTTGATATTATTTGTCTCCTTTAAAATCTCAACCGAACATCTTGCAAAAATAATGTTTCCAAGAACTGTCATAATTTTATGATTAATAAAAATGTAGGTTACACAATCTTCATAAACCAATGTTGACATTATTTGGTTTTGAATCCGCACATATATGGATGTTCCCCCTGCTTCAGCAAAACAGCTGAGGAATTTTGGGGGAAGTTAAAGGGTTTGATAAGAATAACGAAAAATTCTCATGAGGGGTTTCAGACATCGCCATGCCATCACTAAAGGGAAAGAATCTGTATTTAATTTGGACTGGTAGAAATTTGGAGGGCAATGAAATGTGGGCTCCCATAGCAAGTGGTGATTTAGCAGGTGGGTGGCTAGGAAGGAGGTGACATTTTCCACCAGGTTGGGGGAACTCCCTGTTAGCAGTGACAGCAGCTCCCTTCTCTCTCTCCCCCCCCCCTTTCTGTTCAGGGCATCAAACGAGTTCCTTTTTTGGTGTCCCGGCTTTGTTTCCTCCACAATGGTGGGAGATTTAGGACAGACACAGCAACTTGGGTACTGGGGTCAGCAGTTCAGCGGTGGTGTTTCCTCATTAAGGAGCAGCTGGAGGGGCATTCCCACTGAGCGGCTGCTGTTGCTGGCGGCCTGGGATGCGCCCGGTTTGTTCTTTTGCACGCACCTTTCTTGGCATGAGATCTGATGCTGCAGCCGCTACAGTGAGGCTGTCCCTTGTTTGAGGGGTTTTGGGAAGAGGGGTGGGTGGCACTGCCTTCTTGCAATCCCTGAGTAGCAGTCCCAAATGTGATAGCAGGCCCAGGGTTAGTCATTTAGGCCGGTGGGGTCTTCCTCATGGTAGTAGCCCCTGCTTTTGCCCCCTGCATGCTGGTGGATAGTGGTGCCGTCCCTTTAGGGCCTGAGAATCGGGGATGGGCTGTGTGGCCCTGCTTCTCCCCCCCCCTTGCTGATGAGCCCAAATCATTCTTGGGAAGAGGGAGTGGGGTGTAGCTGATGGTGGAATAAGGCTGGGGATAGGTCTGCACAGGCTTCAGACCGGTGTAGCCCCATCCAGAACTGGTTGACACACCTCCAAACCCAGGTCAGAGCCCTTGACAGGAAGCACCTCCATCTTGTCTGGATTCAGCTTCAGTTTGTTTTTCCTCATCCAGCCCATTACCACCTCCAGGCATTCATTCAGAGGAGACACACCATCCTTAGCTGATGCTGTTGTCAAAGGCACAGAGAAATATATTTGGGTGTCATCGACATACAGATAGCACCCTGCCCCATGCCTCCGGATGATCTCTCCCAGCGGTTTCATGTAGATGTTAAACAGCACTGGGGGTAGGATGGCACCTTGTGGTATGCCACACAACAGCTCCTTTTTTGAGGAGCAACTATCCCCAAGCATCACTATCTGGAACCTACCTGAGAGGTAGGACTGGAACCACTGGAGCACAGGGCCCCCGATTCCCAATCCCCTCAGGCGTTCCAGAAGGATACCATAGTTGATGGTATCGAAAGCCACTGAGAGGTCCAGAAGTATCAGCAGGGACACACTCCCCCTATCAATACTCAAGCATAGATCATCCACTAAGGTGACCATAGCGGTCTCAACTCCGTATCCTGCCCTGAAGCCGGTTTGAAATGGGTCTAGGAAATCTGTATCATCCAAGACTGCTTGGAGTTGAAAGGCAACTGTCCTCTCGATCACCTTGCTCAAAAATGGAAGATTTGATACTGGTCTATAGTTATTAAGATCCAGGGGGTCCAGGGAGGGCTTTTTTTAGAAGCGGCCGTACCACCATTTCTTTTAAACATTGTGGAAAATCCTCCTCCTTGAGAGATGCATTAATAATATGTTGTAGTTGTAGTGTAACTGCATCTCCTCCTAGGGTGACCAGCCAAGAAGGACAGGAATCGAGAGGACAAGTCGTCTTCCTTACTCATCCAAGCACCTTGTCCATGTCCTCGGTACTCACCAACTGAAACTGATCCAGTGTAATCCTACTTGCAGAGTTGCTGGACACTATTGTCAGCTTCTGTTATATGACGGCACCTAAATTGGCTCTTATCCAAGAGATTTTATCTATGAAATGATTGTTAAACGCATCACAGCAAACTACCGAAGGCTCTAAACCTAGGTTCAGAGGGGAAGGTCCTGGATTAGACCCCTCACCACCCTGAACAGTTCTGCTGAATGTGAATTTGCAGATGCAATGCGTGCAGAGAAAAGCTTTCTTTGCTGCATGTATGTATGTATTTATTCATTTATTACATTTGTATACCGCCCCATAGCCGAAGCTCTCTGGGCGGTTTACATAGGATTAAAAACAATTAAAAACAATATACAAAAATTAAAACAGCAAAAACATACAACACACACACAGTCTGTACATTTAAAACCACTACAGCACTTCAAAAAGCTACAAAACAAAAAACAAAAACACCCCCACCCCCCAAAAAACTCAGGCTCCTCAGATATTGCCAAATGCCTGAGAGAAGAGGAAAGTCTTGACCTGGTGCCAAAAAGATAACAATGTTGGTGCCAGGCGGGCCTCATCGGGGAGATCGTTCCACAATTGGGGGGCCACCACAGAGAAGGCCCTCTCTCTTGTTGCCGACCTCCGAGCTTCCCTCGGAGTAGGCACTCGGAGGAGGGCCTTAGATGTTGAACATAGTGTTCGGGTAAGTTCATGTCAGGAAAGGCGTTCCATCAGGTATTGTGATCCCAAGCCGTGTAAGGCTTCATAGGTTAAAACCAGCACCTTGAATCGGGCTCGGAAACATACAGGCAGCCAATGCAAGCGGGCCAGAGTAGGTCTTATATGCTCGAACCTTCTGGTTCCAGTTATCAATCTGGCCACTGCATTTTGCACAAGGTGCAGCTTCCGAACCACCTTCAAAGGCACTTGGAGGTTACCAGAGCATGGACAACTGAAGCCAGGTTATCCCTGTCCAGATACGGACGTAGCTGGGCCACCAACCGAAGTTGGTAGAAGGCACTCTGTGCCACTAAGGCCACCTGCACCTCAAGTGACAGAGATGGTTCTAGGAGAACCCCCAAGCTACGAACCCGCTCCTTCAAGGGGAGTGCAACCCCATCCAGAACAGGTTGAACACCCTCCATCCGGTCAGCGGAACCACCCACTAACAGCGTCTCAGTCTTGTCTGGATTGAGTTTCTGTTTATTAGTCCTCATCCAGTCCATTGTCGCAGCCAGGCACTGGTTCAGCACATCCACAGCCTCACCTGATGAAGATGAAAAGGAGAAATAGAGCTGCGTGTCATCAGCGTACTGATGACAACACACTCCAAAACTCCGGATGACTGCACTCAACGGTTTCATGTAGATGTTGAACAGCATGGGGGACAAGACTGACCCCTGCGGAACCCCATACTGGAGAATCCAGAGGGCCGAGCAATGTTCCCCAAGCACCACCTTCTGGAGCCGACCCCCCAAGTAGGAGTGGAACCACTGCAATGCAGTGCCTCCCACTCCCAACTCAGCCAGTCGTCCCAGAAGGATTGCCATCCCATAGGAATGAAGATGTTCTCTATGTTGTGTCTTGTCGGATATAAGCCGAGTTTTCCGCCATCGATGCTCCAGTTGTCATCCTTCCCACTTCAACTCCCTGAGATCTTCTGTATACCTTGGTGCCCAATTGGAAGCAGGTCAGAGAGGATGTTTGGGAGCAATCGTGTCGATCGCCCTAGTTAGGTCTTGATTCCATCTACTGACCAGGGCTTCTACAGAATTGTCGACGATACCAGCCATAGAACCGTCTAAGGCTTTCTGGAATCCAAGAGGATCCATCAGCCTTTTTTTTTTTTTAATAATTTTTATTTTTCAACATAAAATACAATCATAACATAAAATACTAACAAAACCTTGACAACCCCCCCCCCCCGTGCTCCCCTAACCCAATGAGACCTTCTTTTATTCATTTATATTATACATTCTTCCAAAATTGTAAATAATCTTTTAAAGGTGTACAACTTTTCCCTTTATTAATACAAATTCTAAAAATGGCCACCATATATTTTCAAAATCATTCTTCTTGGATAATCCCCGCTTTACTTTTATATTACATGTTAATTTATTATTAAGCGCAATATCCCATATTTCTTTATACCATTCTTCTATTGTATAATTCCCTTGTATTTTCCAATTCTTAGCTATCATTAATCTAGCAGGTGTCAGGAGGTTGTTAATCAAATCCCTCATATTTTGATTCCCAATTCCTTTATCCCATATTGAAAGTAGAGCCAGTTTTGGACTTGCTTCCACAATGCTTCCCATTATTTCACTTATTTCTTTAAACACCCTTTTCCAAAATTTTTGTACATGCTCACAAGTCCACCACATATGAAAATATGTTCCAACCTCCTGATATCCCCTCCAACAGTTCTTTGAACTTTTCTTGTCTATCTGATGTAGTCTTGCTGGTGTTAAATACCATCTCCAAATTATTTTGTAATAATTCTCTTTTATCCTAACTGATAATAACTTTAGCATTCTTGCATCCCAAATCCTTCCCCAGTTATAATCACTGATTTGTTTTGTTAAATCATCTTCCCATATTGTTTTAAGAGAATCCCGTTGGTCTCCATCCTCTATCAGTATTTTATAGATTTCACTTATCATACCTTTTTTGCTTTTATTTTCCCCTTCCTTTTCTCTTGATTCTATTAAATCTTCAAATCTAGTATTATCTCTACAATCCTTCTTCTTCTTTTTCCAATCCTGTGTCCATTGTTCCAATTGTATACATTTGAACCAAGATATCTTTTGTCCTCTTAATATCTCTTCTATTTGCTCCTTATTAAACATTCTTTTCAACCAGTCTTTCACCTTAATAATTTTCTGTCCCCTCAGTACTAGGGATGTGCACTGACCCCCCGGATCGGATCGGATAGCGGATCGGAATCGGACCTGGGGGGTCGGATCGGATCGGATCGGATCGGAGGCTGGTCGGATCGGATCGGACCAGATGTCCGATCCGGATCGGACGCCATTTTGAATGCTTTTTCCCATAGCCAAGTATTGTTTTACAAAAACGCCTATAACTTTTTCATTTTTAAAGATAGAAGGATGAAACTTGGGCACATTGTAGACTGGTTAGGGGTAGTTATCTGTGAGAAACTTCAGAAAGATTGGTGCATGCATTTTGTGGCAATTCATTTTTTAATAAATACCCAGGAATGCCTATAACTTTGTCATTTTTAAAGTTTCACACATGAAACTTTGCCATATTGTAGGGGGTACCTTGGGACCTATGTGTGTGAAATTTCAGAAACGTAGGTGCTTGTCTTGTGTGGCAATTAATTTTTAGAAAAATGGGTAGTAGTGGGGTAAATACAGTTACGCCTCCCATTTTTTTATTTTTGAAGATACAAACAGGAAACTTGGGCACATTACAGGTACCATTTGCCTTGATATGTGTGTGAAATTTCAGAAACATTGGAGCTTTCCTTGTGTGGCAATTAATTTTTGAAACAATGAGGAAAGAAACACCTATAACTTTGTCATTTTTAAAGTTACACACATGAAACTTTGCCACATTGTAGGTGGTACCTTGGGACCCATGTGTGTGAAATTTCGGAAACGTAGGTGCTTGCCTTGTGTGGCAATTAATTTTTTAATAAATACCCAGGAATGCCTATAACTTTGTCATTTTTAAAGTTACACACATGAAACTTTGCCACATTGTAGGCGGTACCTTGGGACCTATGTGTGTGAAATTTCGGAAACGTAGGTGCTTGCCTTGTGTGGCAATTAATTTTAGAAAAATGGGTAGTGGTGGGGTAAATACAGTTACGCCTCCCACTTTTTTATTTTTGAAGATACAAACAGGAAACATGGGCACATTACAGGGAACACTTGGCTTGATATGTGTGTAAAATTTCAGACAGCTGGGTCCAGGCATGTGGTGGCAAGGTATTTTTGAAACAATGAGGAAAGAAACGCCTATAACTTTTTTATTTTAAAAGTTAGAAGTCTGAACATTGCTCACTTTGTAGATGGGTTAGGGGTAGATATGTGTCAGAAATTTCAGAATTATAGGTCCAGGCATTTGATGGCTATGGAATTTTTAAATTACATGTTTCAAAAAAATTTCTACAGAGGCCAGGTCTTCCCCTCCCGCTTCCCGCGAAGAAAAGGAAACACTCTCTCGTCTCGATCCCTTTGATCCTTGCTAGTAGTATCCATTACAGGGCTCGTGTTTCCTTTCCTACTTTCACTTTTCAAGCAGAACGGCTGAGCCTAGCTGAGTTTTGCAGCCATGCGTGCAAGGAAGGATCACTCTGGTCTCGATCCCTTTGATCCTTGGTAGTATCCATTACAGGGCTCGTGTCTGCTTTCACTTTGTACTCAAGCAGACACGAGCCCTGTAATTTCTGTAGAAATTTTTTTGAAACATGTAATTTAAAAATTCCATAGCCATCAAATGCCTGGACCTATAATTCTGAAATTTCTGACACATATCTACCCCTAACCCATCTACAAAGTGAGCAATGTTCAGACTTCTAACTTTTAAAATAAAAAAGTTATAGGCGTTTCTTTCCTCATTGTTTCAAAAATACCTTGCCACCACATGCCTGGACCCAGCTGTCTGAAATTTTACACACATATCAAGCCAAGTGTTCCCTGTAATGTGCCCATGTTTCCTGTTTGTATCTTCAAAAATAAAAAAGTGGGAGGCGTAACTGTATTTACCCCACCACTACCCATTTTTCTAAAATTAATTGCCACACAAGGCAAGCACCTACGTTTCCGAAATTTCACACACATAGGTCCCAAGGTACCGCCTACAATGTGGCAAAGTTTCATGTGTGTAACTTTAAAAATGACAAAGTTATAGGCATTCCTGGGTATTTATTAAAAAATTAATTGCCACACAAGGCAAGCACCTACGTTTCCGAAATTTCACACACATGGGTCCCAAGGTACCACCTACAATGTGGCAAAGTTTCATGTGTGTAACTTTAAAAATGACAAAGTTATAGGTGTTTCTTTCCTCATTGTTTCAAAAATTAATTGCCACACAAGGAAAGCTCCAATGTTTCTGAAATTTCACACACATATCAAGGCAAATGGTACCTGTAATGTGCCCAAGTTTCCTGTTTGTATCTTCAAAAATAAAAAAATGGGAGGCGTAACTGTATTTACCCCACTACTACCCATTTTTCTAAAAATTAATTGCCACACAAGACAAGCACCTACGTTTCTGAAATTTCACACACATAGGTCCCAAGGTACCCCCTACAATGTGGCAAAGTTTCATGTGTGTAACTTTAAAAATGACAAAGTTATAGGCATTCCTGGGTATTTATTAAAAAATGAATTGCCACAAAATGCATGCACCAATCTTTCTGAAATTTCTCACAGATAACTACCCCTAACCAGTCTACAATGTGCCCAAGTTTCATCCTTCTATCTTTAAAAATGAAAAAGTTATAGGCGTTTTTGTAAAACAATACTTGGCTATGGGAAAAAGCATTCAAAATGGCGTCCGATCCGGATCGGACCTCATCGGATCGGATCGGATCGGATCGGATCGGAGGTTGTCCGGATCGGATCGGATTTTCCCGATTTTGGGTCGGATCGGATTCGGATCGTGGATCGGATCCGATCCGATGCACACCCCTACTCAGTACCCCTTCCATATCTCTTTTTAAATTCCCTGGGAAGTTTTCCATTAATACAACTGGAGTTAGAGGAGAGATTCCTGGTATTAGGTTTTTTTTTTATACCTCTCCCAAATCTCTAAAATATTTTTTAATAGTGGATTTTCCATTTCCTTCAATTGTGTCTTTTGTATTTTGCTAAAGATATTTTGTAATTTTAACTCTATTTCCCCTGTCTGCGTCTCTAACCATTCTAAATCTTCTTTCCCCATTATGCTATTTATAACATATCTTAATTGATTAGCTATATAATACATCTTTATATTTGGAAGTCCCAACCCTCCTTTCTTTTGTATCTTATACCATTTCCCTTTGTTAATCCTTGCTTTTTTATCTCCATTACAATAAGCATTTATCATATTTTGCCAACTCTTTATCTCTACTTCCGTTATTTTAATTGGTAACATTCTAAATAAAAAATTAAGCTTAGGTAATATCTTCATTTTAATAACCGCTATTCTACCAAACCATGAATGTTTTAACTTTCTATAAGCCTCTAATTTTTTCATTATCCGTTTCTTCAAGCTATTAAAATTAATTTCTTCTAACTTTTCTAAATCTTTCGCAATATTAACTCCTAAATAGCACACTATATTTTTAATCTTAAAACCTAATTTTATATTACACGCCTCCCTTTCCTTCTTATTATAGGATCCATCAGCCTTCGAGGGCGGACCATCTTAATAGGTCTGTCACCTCTGCAGGGGTGGGTAGTAGCCGTGATACTAACCCTGACTAGAAAATGGTCTGTCCAGAGGTATTTATCACCTCCACCCACAGATCCATCTGTTTGGAATTGAAAACAGCATTGAGTGTCAGACATTTATATATGCCATGATGGGACCAGTCTCAATTGCTTATGCATTTAGGCCTCAGCCAGGGATAGAAGCTGGGATATTGAGATTTGTCATTCCTGGAGCGCTTTCCTTTTGCTGTAGTGATCAGGCTTTGGGCCACATTCTTATTAGCCTCTGTTCATCTTGGCCTGACAATTGGCCACTGTTCACGTAATTACCTCTTTGTCATCTAAGGAACCTCAGGAATGGGGCTGGTCAGGGCCATGAGTGTTGGCTGCCCAGAATTAATATCAATTTTGTCTGCCTTATATCTGGGCTGGATAATGAAGTTGGCGACACCTTGTCATGCAGCCAGATGTCCAGGATCCTGAGGTTGGCCTTTGTGATCAAAAGTACCAAGAACCTATGCCTAGAGTGCATTGGGATCTGGGACAGGCGAGTGAGTATCAGAAGTTATTCTACCAGGGAGCAGGTAGGGAATTCAGTGTTTTATCAGAGCTGGGAGGAGGAACTTCAGGCCTTATGGCCTATTCTACTGGACTAATTGCTGGAATTCTGGGTGATTTACGCCATGGGGGGTTATCCACCTGACCCTTAGGAGGTAATCTGGCCAGCCCATTCTTTGCTGCCATGGAGAAAGAGGTTTGCAGGCAGCATGGCAGATTTCCATCTTTACAGGATACCGGAAGGGCAGGCAGGATTGTTTGAGGGAGCTGGTAGGGCCTTTCATTTTTTCTGATGCTCAGTTAATCACATAGCAGTCTTGCACCTGGCCAGAGGGGCTGAGGCTCCATGGTAATGCCGGTGGCATCCTCGAGTGATGGGATATGCCCTTTAGGAACTGATCTTCTACTTCACCCTCTGGGGCAAGGAACTTGGGTTTCTGTTTTACCACAGGAAGGGGCTGCTCATAGAACCTGGCTAGAAGTGTCATGGTAATGCTCACTATGGCCTTGAGTGAGGGTATATGCCCATTTGCAGTTTGACCTTACTTCTCCCTATGGGAGAAAGAACAGGGGTTGCTATCTTATCACAGGAAGGGTCTACACTTTATCCTGTACCATTTTGATGGTGGTCAAGAAGCCCCATCAGACATTGGGCCTATGGAATTATTCAACTTGGACACCCATTCAAAATTGGGCCACTGCTGCTGCAGCAAGGATGAGAGATGCCAAGATCTGGGCCATAGAGAGATGGCAGTCTTGGGCATGCAGAAACGTACATTCTGAAAGGAAGATGGGTGCAGTTACTGTAGATTCAATGTTGATAATTGTGTTTCTTTGACATATTGGTGGAGGAGACCACAGCCCATGGGAGTCCTAATCTGCAGACACGGCATGGCATCTGGGGTCAGCTGTATAGCTATGTGAGCAACTGTTAGCATGCAGTTTGGGCTCGGTCAGTTGGCATCCATCCAGTGGGGTGGTAGGCAAGGCATGCTGTGGTGGCGTCTCCTCCATAAATGAAAAACCAAATGTTTCCCCCAGTCCCCAGTAATTATCGTAGGAGACTATCATCCTGTTAAGAGTATTTCTGCAGACATCTCTTATCAACCCCCTGAAGAAGGTCTTTAAAAAACAACATAGGCCAAAACGCATTGGGCTTGGAAATAAAGTATTTTAGTATTCTGAGAACCTGCTTCTCTCCTTTTTTTGCCCAGCGTCTCCTCCATAAACAGTCCAGTCTGGTTGGTTTTGCCCCACTGCAGGTGTGGTACCCACCTGATGGGGTACAATGGGATTCCTGGAGTGGAAGTCCTGAACTTTACAGGCTATGGCAGACCTGGAGGATATCTGGATGGCCAGATATTTCTACAGTGTGATCAAACTTGTTCCCTCAGCACAAGAGGCGTGAGGGTGGGGAATCCCATAGCTTAAATAGAGCAATGATAAAAAATCAATTGGTAAATTCGTATGTCTCCAAAGATTGGCAGGGATGTGTGATCCACCATCCAAAAATTTTTTCCACCAGAGGGCAACATAATAGGGCAGATAGGTTCACCTGTCCAATGCAGGCCATGATATTTTTCTGCAGGATCTGCAAGTGGGCCTGTGGGATTTCCCCTGGGCTGGTGGGGGTAGGGTGCCTAAGCCGAGGCTTGGCACCCTCCAATGGCAGGATGTGTGGGAATTGGCTATATTAGAATAGGGACAGTGAGAGAGTGCTCACCTTTTGGTGATTGGCATATCCAAAGGATCTGTTCCTAGGGAGTTTTACGGCTCCCATGTCAGGATATGGTATGCCTTTGGAGATCCTCCTGTGTCTTCTACTCAGAGTGTCATGGCTCCGAGTGGGGGTGATGCAGGGTGGTCTCCCCACACTTTCAAAGTGTCACATAAGAAAGGGGCCGGGCTTACCTGACTCCTGGCGTAGGAGAGTGGCTCACCCATAAAGCCAGGCAAGTTGCCTGAGATAAGGACATATAGCTTCCCACACTTTTCCATGCAGATCTAGGGAGGGGTTGAATCTCCCTTATTGTTTAAATAAAGAGGCCCTTGTTTATCCCAAGCTCTGGTGTCTGTGTCTTTATTCAATGCTTCCTTCTCCACTTGCAATGGAATTTGCTACTGCAAATAATGGCTACCGATTTAAATGGCTTTAAAAAGGGATTAGGCAAATCCATAGTGGATAAGGCTATCTGTGGCTACTGGTTATGATACCTATATACTGCCTCCAGTATTAGAGGCAACATGTCTCTGAATAACATCATTAGAGAACAAGGACAGGAGGGTGCTATTGCACTCATGTCCTGGATGTGGGCTTCTCATTGGCATCTAGTTCACCATTGTGTGAACAGTGTGCTGGACTAGATAGGCCTTTGGTCTTACACAGTAGTTTCATCTTATGTTCCCAGCATCTAATCAGGACAACACTAGGGCTGTACACGCCCCCCTGATTGGCCTTGGGGGGCATTTTGGAACCCCCGAAACAGCCCCAATTCGACTAGGTGTGCTTCAGGGCTGCCTGCCTTGCCTCGGTGCCAAGGCCGAGATGAGATTTGGGCCTCCCTAGGCAACTCGGCAATGCAGGTCCCTGGGTGCCAGTTGCACAGCAGGCACCCAGGAAAGCCAGTAGCAAGGCCAGTGGTGAGTCCATTGGACTCACCTCCCTCTCCCAGCTCTCCCCACTTACACGTTGCCTCATCGCCAGTGCCCGCTGCATTAGTGGTACCACCAGCCACCACCTTTGGCGGCACTGCCAGCCGCTGTCATTTCCTGGTCGCGATGAGTGACGTGGTGGGTGCCGGCGATGACGAAGGATGGCAGCACTGGGAATGAGGGCAGCTGGTGTTGCCGGCCATGTGGCGGCTGGTGATGACGGCGGCAGGTGATGCCAGGAATGATGGTGGGCGATGGTGGCGGCACTGGTGGTGGCCGGCGGCACTGGTGGTGGCCGGCGGAACTGGTGATGAGGCAGCAGGTAAATGGGGAGAGCTGGGAGAGGGAGATGAGTCCAATGGACTCACTGCCGTCTTTCCCAGGACAGTGGGAGGGATGGTCCAGATCTGCTCCAGATTGGCCCGAGACACCCTGAAGCTTTGGTGCTGATGTGCTTCGGCTTTGGGGTGCCTTGAGCTGTCCTGGAACTGACTCGGAACTGAGGCAAGGCAGGCTGAATCAGCCCGCCTCGCCTCGGTTTCAGGGATTCGACCCAAGTCAGTGCACAACACTAGACCACACCGTATCATTCATTGACTATTAGGAACCCTGACTTCTTGTGAGACTTCCAATAAAACAACTCAACTACCATAAAGGTATTTATAACACAACTATCACAACTATAATCAGGAAAGAACAATCACCATCCCCTTTTGTTCACCGGGAAATTCTCCTTTCATTGGCACTCCATTTTTGATCTCCAAGACTATAAACAGTCTTGGCCCCTTGAACTCAACAACTTCTTTTGTCCCTTTTATTTGGAAGAGTCTTTGCTAGCATCCACGTCGCCTAACAAGGACACTGTGTTATCTAGACCAAAGTTCTTAATGTTACCTTTGTATTTGCTAAAACATGCTAGATCCGGGGTCTGCTCTATTGTATTGACAGCAGCCTGCTGCCAAACAGCACAGACTCAGGGACACAGAGGGAAGAAGCTCCCCTAACTTCAGTGTCTTTCCCCCTCTCTCTAGTCATTTGTGTTCCTGAGGTCTTATTCCCTGAACATGGAAAAGTAGGTGTCAGATGAGTTTAGAGATGTATGTTTCAAGTAGTTTGACAAGCATTTCAGTTAGCAACTCTAACATTGTACTTCTGCATTTCTGGCCAAGATGGTTGGCTTAGCATGTGAAGCACGCAAAATGCCTTATTAGTGCAGAAGACAAAATTTAGGACGAAAGGGGTGGGGCTATAAAACAAAAACTAATGTTAGACAGGGGTGGGGTAAATCTCAGTAGAAATGAAAAAAACACAATTATGAGTAATTGTAGGTTAGCTGCATTTTTGTCTGCCAAATTCTGTCATAGTTCATGAAAACTGCTAGGGCAAGCTATAAAATATAGATTAAACTAATATATTGGGACCATTTTCAAGCCAAAGGATTTTCTGGAATGTTTCAAGGATGCCGCTCAGGAATGTCCAGGTCCGAGGTCAGTAATCCAGTCCATCAGTCAAAAGCCGAAGTGCCTTTTGAAGTCCAGGTTAGTGTTGGAATCGCAAGACGTTGAATCATAGTCAGGAAGCCAGTCTACAGGGTCAGGATATGTTTGGGCAAGTCCAAGGTTTCAGAAGCATGCAAGAGAATAGTCAAGTCACAGTCCAAGGTTCAGAATCCAGGCACGAGTCAAAGGCACAGAGCTGAGAAGCACAGAACAAGGCACAGACATCCAAGATGGTTGTTGCTTTTAGCACTTTGGCTGAGCTCTGGACAGACTTTTATGGGACGGAGATTAATGAGCAATTAGCGTCAGCTGGCCTGAAGCCCAGCCAGTCACTGCCAGCTTCTATGGAGTGTCATGCCCCCAAAACTCCCCGGCTCAGCTGTTCCTTATCTCTCTTATTAACACCTGGCTCATAAAAGCAGCCAGAGGGGGATTGGCCGAGTGGGTGAGCGGTTAATGCCTCCTTCCACCAAGGCAGGGTTCCACCCTGCCTGAAGGAGGTGGTAGTGTGACCTATGTTGAAAAAGGCCTCCTTGAACTCTAATGTATTAGACAATTACCAGCCAGTCTCCAATATCCCATTTCTGGGCAAGGTATTGGAGCACGTGGTGGGCTCCCAACTACAGGGATTCCTGGATGAGATGGATAATCTAGATCCATTTCAATCTGGCTTCAGACCTGGTATGAGACAGAAACAGCTTTCGTTGCCTTGGTGATGACCTATGTCAGGAACTGGACAGGGGGAGTGTGTCCCTGTTGGTTCTGTTGGACCTCTCAGCGGTGTTCAATACCAATATCCTTCTTGGCCACCTCGCTGGGATGAGACTTGAATACACTGTTTTATAATGGCTCCTTTCCTTCCTGGATGGGTGGACCCAGAAGGTCGTGCAGGGGGACTTCTGTTTGACTCCTTGGCCATTGGCCTGTGGAGTCGCTCAGGGTTCCGTTTTGTCCGCCGTGCTATTTAACATATACATGAAACTGTTGGGAGAGGTTGTCAGGAGTTTTGGGATGCAGTGCAACCAGTATGCTGATGACACCCTACTCTACTTCTCCTTTCCACCCGATTCCATGGAAGTTGTTTAGGTCCTAAACCAGTGTCTGTCGGCAGTAATGGGCTTGATGAGGGTGTTGTAAATCACCGGCGTTAAACTCGAGAAGCAGGAGGGAAACGTTAATAAACAGACCATGGTCAAAAACCAAAGTATCTGTCAAAAGCCGGGTCAAACAATACTGGGTTCAGGAAAGTGTCAAAGAATAGTCAGGGTCTGGTCCATGGTCAGGATATGTCTAGGCAAGATTAAGGAGCTGGTATGCAAGCAACGAAGACGAAGCACCAAGAACACCAGTTGCTTACAGCATCGCTTCTGAGTTCTGGCATGTCTTTTATGGGGATGGTGGTGATTGGTAATTGTTGTCAGCTGCATTGGCCTTCAGCTAGTTTCTGTCTGTTCCCATGAAGGGCCACTCCCCAAACACTCCCAGGCTCAGCTGTTCCTCCTTTCTGTTTAATCCCTCAAACTGAAGCACAACAGAGGGCAAACAAGTTGAAACTTAATTCAGACAAGTCAGATGTGCTCCTGGTCAGTCGAAAGGCAGATCAGGAAATAGGGATTCAGTATTGGGGAAAAGGCAGGATATAAAAGAAGAATAAGAATAAGAATAAGGTGAACTTGATGAGATCGGACGATCCAGAAGCCGGGATCGTAATTGGATAGCCGATTTCGGTCGGATCGGCTTCGGATCGTGGATCGGACCCGATCCAATGCACACCCCTAGTTGCCATCACCTCGGCTCGATGGGCCTCAGAACTCTGTGCTTTACGCATAGACCAACCTTACCTCATTTTCCATGCCGACAAAGCAGTCCTCCACACCGACTCAGCTTTTCTACCAAAGGGTCTCTCTTCCTTCCATATTAATCAGGATGTGGTGTTACCAGCGTTCTTCCCAAACCCTTCTTCGGCTCTCGAGACTTCGCTACACACCTTAGATGTTTGCAGAGCTCTTCTTTTCTACAGATCCAGAACACAAGCGTTCCGTCGATCCCAACACCTCTTCCTGTCCTATGCTGGACCATCAAAAGGCCAACCGGTATCGCCACAGTGCCTATCTAAATGGATTGTAGAAATAATCAAAATCGCATACGGGATGGCACATCTCGACCTACCTCAGGTTGTTAGAGCTCACTCCACCAGAGCCATCTCCACGTTGGCAGCTTTTGGCAGTGGGAGTCCACGCCAAGACCTTTGTAAAGCAGCCATCTGGGCATCACCATCGACGTTCGCTTCACACTATCGACTGTACCGTCGCTCCCGAGTGGACTGTTCCTTCGGTAGAGCAGTCCTATCATCGATTCTGCACTGATCCTGTCTCCACCACCCTCCTCCGGTAACTCTGTGTGATGCACAGAGACCACGAAGAAGAAAGACGGGTTGCTTATCTGTAACTGTAGTTCTTCAAGTGGTCATTTGTGCATTCACACAACCCCCACACCATCCCCTCTCAGTGTCAACATGATCCATACCGAGTTTTTTCTCATTGGTTCTTCACTCATGGGCCAGTCGGTCTCAAGAGAACTGAAGGACCAGGCGAGAACCTGTTGGACATGCACACTAGATGGTGGGGGCGGGGTTCCCGCCTAAATGTTTCACAGCTCTAGAAGTTTCCTGCATTGAGGTCCTTGCGCATGCGCAGAGCCCATATATGTGTGAATGCAGAGATGGTCACTTGAAGAACTACAGTTACAGGCAAGCAACCTGTCTTTTATGTATCCCAGGATGAATTTCAACAGTTTCAGTATATCTGTTCACTGATTAACAACACGTTGAAACCACTATAGAGGAAATAATGAGAAAAATATAAGACAGATTGACTGCTTATTCTCTCAGCAAATATTGTATTATATATAATGTCATCTGCTGATACGTGTAGGCAAATCAGATATTTAACAAAATATTTCCACACACGAAGTGACTGAAAAGATATAGAAATGTGGCCATCCATTACACTTATACTCTGCCATTAAAAGGGGAGAAGGGTTTCATCTATTCCAGTGATTTGGGGCAGAAGGAGATAGCTGGGAAGGAGGAAGGGCTGGATCATCAGAGTAGAATGGATTACAGATGTTTACACACCACTGTTCTTCTATCCCCGACTCCACAGCTTTCCTGTCTTGCAGTGCTGCTATTAAATGCCAGATTGGTCTGCAATAAGACCGCATTCATCCACAATTTAATCACGGATGCGAAGGCAGATCTGGCATGTATTAATGACACTTGGGTGGGTGAGGTTGATCTGACTCAGCTCCTCCCACCCAGGGACTGGTGCAGCACCAACATAGACTGGGGGGCCGGGGGGCATGGTCTACAGAGCTTCCATCTCTCATGTGAGGAAAGCACTCCAGTTTTGGACAGGCTTCAAGGGGTTGCACCTGCGATTTGGCCAGGGATAGACTGGAGATGTTGCTGGTGTACCACCCACCCTGCTCCCTAGCAGCTTCCCTGACTAAGCTAGTGGAGCCAGTCTCAAGTCATTTTGCTCCTTCCTATACCACGGAGCTGTAGACAATGAAACAGGCTAGACATCAGCAAGACCATAAATGGTGTAAAGCTTGAAGTGAAGATGATCAAGCATGCTTTAGAGCACATAATTTTCCCTATTGCATGGTGGTGCAAGCAACAAAGGTGATCTTTTTTTGCTGCCTCCATCGCATCCTTCAGTAGTTGTCCAGCAGAGCTCTTTGGATGGTCCAAGAGTTAACAGCTCCTCCACAGAATGGACCCCTGGACCCTTAGGGAACTGTTGTGACCTTTTTGCATCGCACTTTGCAACAATCTTTGGGGAGGGGGAATAATTTGTTAATGCAGCTCCAGTCAAGGCATCTGATGCCACCAACGGTCTTATTTTGTGGATTCAATTCCAGTTGTTGCAGGATGATGATGTTGTGTGCAAGGTGCTTGCATCAATACACCTGACCATGTGTCCTCTCAATTCTTGCTCTTCCTGGTTAATAAGAACTAGCCGGGGATCGGGTATGAATGGGTGGGTCCATGGAGTAGTAAGTGCATCTCAACATGAAAGGGTGGTTCCTGCTGTAGAAGGCAGTACTGCGATCAGTCCTGAAGAAACCTACTCTGGACCCAAGGATATTTGACAACTACCAGTTGCAAGTACCTCTTTCTTGGAGAAGGTTCTTGAGAGGGTTATGTTGGGCAACTGCAAGCCCTCACAGAGGATACTGATTATCTAGGCCCATTTCAGTCTGGGTTTAGGCCTTGATAAAGGTCACCCTGTTGTATGACCTTTATCAAGGCCTCACAGTGAAAGCAGCTTATAGATTAAAGTGTTCCTCTATTAAGTAGGGGGGGAATGCTTATCTCAGTTCAGCTGCTGACTGGCAATAAGAGTTTTCCCCTCCATGGCAGAGGGGGTGGGGCCAGGGGAAGAAGCTGCTGGGCTGGAGGCTCCCCATCCCTCCTTTAAATTACCTTTAAAGCCCTACATTTGGGATGAGGTTATTTGAGAGGCCTCTTATACCCCTATGAATTTGCCTAGGCTTTGAGAGATCAGATTCAGAGAACCATTACATTGGCAGGAATAAAAGATAGGGCTTTTTCAGTAGCGGCCCCATGTTTCTGGAATTCCCTCACTAAGACACATGTATTGTCCATTTCTCTATTGACTTTTAAACAGATGCTGAACAGTTGTTTTTTAAATATATAACGCTCTTTATATTTTATAGAGCATTATATATTGCTGTTTTAATGTCATGATATATTGGTTTTATATTGTGGTGTTATGGCTAGATTGTATTTATGGCTATACTGTATTAATATAAGCTGCCTTAGGAGGGGGTTTAACCTGACATGCAGCATTTGGAATTAAATGAAATAAACTCATGAAAGAAATAACATCTTAAGCAAAGAAGGTGGCAAACAGATAGGAGAATGGTGCTGTGGCCGTATACATTATGGCACCAGAAAAATAAATAAAAGAACCTGCTGTATTTGTTCTTTGCTATACAGATGTTCATGTAAAACCAAATTCAACTTACTTGGAATGGTGCAGCTGGACAGAGACATCGAGGAATATCAGCTGGAGTGAGAACACCTGCAACTGTGAACTGAGTACAATAAATGCTGATTACGCCAGGTTGGGCCTGTAAAGCAATTTTTCTGTTCCTCAAATTTCAAGCAAGATAGGATAGACATTTTGCTCACATAATTATTTGAAAATGTTTTCAAAAGATGTGTGCATATGTGCGTGTGCAAATGATATTCTATTCTTTAATTTTACATCTTGCGGTTTTGTAACGTATTGCCTTGGCTGAGACTGAGCACATGAGCATCGTAAGACAGATCAATCCGAAGAGATGTTTCCAGAGATTGCTATCTTTACAGTCTTTGAATCCATTTGCATCTCCTCATGCCTCCTACATCTGGAGTGAAGATCCTGGAACCTAGATTATGTCATACATACAACTATTTCATCCCAAACAATTTAGAATTAAAAGCTACATTAGGACCCAATCCTTGCTGACAAAACTGGGGCAAAAGTATAATAAAATCTGCAAAGCCCTTGCTGCGAGATGGCACCATTCATGAGAGAGTTAAGATATGAGGTAAAATACATTTCTGACCTCTGGATCACTATCTGAAGATTTGAAAGGCCCTCATCAATGACAAAAAAAGGTCATTCAAGAGGCTATTTCAAATACTCCATACAGAGCCTGTTCTCTGCCACATTTGGGGGGGGGGGTAGGGAAACTATGAAGCAGGGAGAGTTAACGAAACTATGACATGCACACCCATCACACAGTGCCATATCTTCTATGAGACAGGAGGCCAACCTTGTCCCCCATTTATTAATTGGTTTAGCATTCTGCCTCCCCACACAATATTTACTGAGTAATTTCGTGGCTGATAAAGCAAATTCTTCCTTATTATCATTAATTTTTTTTTGCAGAGGATTATGTTTCTTTATAGTACCTCTGTTTCAGAATGTAATGGTCCCATCCCTTCCCCACTGCAAGGTCAAATACCTTGCCTTTGACAACAGCAAACTCTGTCAGTAGCTCTGCCTTGTGTAACTGTGCTTGGTATCTATCCAGCCATTTTCTTCTTTATCCAAGGAAGCTTATGAGGAAAATATTTGAAAATCCCTGCCAATACAATACCATTTATAAAAACCCTGTCAATAAGATATCACTTATACAATTGGTTAAGGGACCTTTGAACTATCATTATACCTTAGTTGAAACTCACCAGCATAATACCACACTAATGAAAATATGATACAGCATCATCAAAACCTTGAGTTTGGGGAAAGAAGAATAGAAGTTGCATTTTAAAACGTATGTATTTTGGCATATATACACGTATTTAAAAGCCACAATCTGAAGAGACTTTTTCTTTTGTTTTTTTCATATATATCTATATATCTATATCGTACAGTGTTAACAAATATGAAAAGCATTACAAAAAGATCTTTTTAATTTAACAAGTAAAAAAATATTAGTAGCTTATATGACTAAAGTATTGTACAGAAGTATTTAATGGATTTTCAAATAAATTAAAGTTTAAATGCCCTCCTTTTCTAAATATACTCTCTATAATGTAACACTATATTTAGTGCCAGTCAAATGTTCTGCCAACAAGCTCAAAGAATTTCTGATTAGGTTCATGAAAATATACATGCAGTTTTTCAAGTAAAATTGGATCTACTTTGGGGTGTGCTCTTCCTTTCGATTCATGTAAACACCTGTCCCTACCACTGTCTCTTAGGCAGTAAAAGCCTTTTGTTTTATTGAAGTAAAAGTTTGAAGCATTTATTTGAGGTGGCAGCTTTAAAAACCTTTCCACTTTTACTATTTCTGAGAAGGGATCTTTGATAAGCTTGTCCCCATCTACAATATGAATGCGATCCAGAGGAAAATACTTCAACCAGTTTTGCATGTGAACATAATACAAACTCCTGTTTATTGCCTTGTAGTTCATATTGAGTTCACCATCTTTAACTAGGAATTCTTCGATGGAGGGATATGGCTTATGTTTTTGCACGTGATTAAAGAACACTTGCGTATAGTCTGACAATACCCTCTCAGTTGGGTCTCGTAAAATAAGAAGCAATCTGATGAGCTTATTCATTCTATAAACTCTTTCAGGCACTTTGGGTGAGGTGAAATATGCTGGGGTTTTCTCCACTGTTATCTGGTGGGGACAAGAGAGTGGCATTTGGTTAATATACCACTGGAATCCATTTTTATAATGCTCTTCCCAGTCAAAGAAGTGGACTTCACTTTCTGCTGCTGCTATATCTGGATGGAGGCTCAACATCTCTAGTAAGGCTCTTGTTCCACCTTTCCGTACACCAATGATGACAGTCTGTGGAAGTTGCTGTAGGGTTCCATTAGGACTGACGCTTTCTTTGAAGTCACTTTTCTTAAAGGGCTCTTTCTGAGCAGCAGCCTCAGCCTTTGAGCTGGTAGCTGGTCTAGAAGGCACGGCCTGAGGTTGCACAATAAGCAATGCTGCTCCCAGCAGAAAAATTGCCATGGCAGAGGTCCGATCTTCTTTCACACTGCTAACCGACAGGACAGGAAGAGACCATCATGAGGAAACAGAGGTCCTTTTTCTGATGAAATGCATGTTTCTTAAGCAGAATATTAACTAGGTACAAAAAAGAAGCATGTTAGAAATACCACTTCAAGTAATGCACCTGTGCACATTATTATTATTATTATTATTATTATTATTATTATTATTATGTTAACATGAGAGCTAAGACCGTTGGTCTAATTTTCTTCCACTTATGAATAGTCAACACACACACTGGAGAGAAATATTGATGGTTTTTCTCATTCCTCATGTATTAAATATACATTCAGAATGCCATAATTTCTATTCCAGGTTTATAATGGGGCTTCACTGTTACAAGAAGAGAATTAATTCTATGCTTGGATTCTCACAAACATATTTTATATCAAGCAAAAGAAGAATTCCAAAAGTCCTCCCCAAATCCGTGTCACCATTATACGTTGATTAGACCAACTGAAATGCAGTGCAATCTTGCAAGCCGGTAAACAAAACAAAAGTAAATTAAGGGCTTTTCTACCCTAGGCACTCACAGTTGTTTACAGGTTCCTTAGATGACATCATAACCCTCCAGTTTTACTTCTGTGTCTAACCAGCACTTTCAGCAAAGTTTTTTTTTAAAAGCAGGGCAATTTGTGGCATTTAATTTTGAAAGTGAAAGGAACAAAATCGTGTGTATTTCTCCTATTCTGCTATACCACAGTGCACCTAGAGGTTATGTAGTGGAAAAGCAGTTTTTCATTACCATAGAACCTTTGTATTTTGCTTAAGGATGGTGATGGCATTGAGACCCAGCTCCATGTTATATTTCCAAGAATAGGGAATCAATCATAATTTCTTCTTCCCAGCAATCATTGGGATGGTCCCATGTGCAACCTGAATGCTTTGCATTGCTAATTTTCCCAAACCAGTTTATGCAGTTCAATCTCTGTAAACCCTTAATAAATGTGGCATTGTTGTATTATCCTCTTCAACCTTGTCTGAGTGTGGATGTGTTTGGTTGGGAATTGTCCTCTTAGCCATAGACTTTCTGTTTGCCAATAAGCAGATCAGAATGTGTGTGATTTCTACATGTATCTATGAGAGCATAGTGTCAGGAGATCTGAGTTGTAGTCCCCACTCAGACATGTTTTTTCCCCAAAAATTGTAAAAATTTATATTTATAATTATTAGTACAATTATAAAAAGCATCTGAATAATTTTACAATATAGGTGACAGACATGCACTATCCATGTACCCCTGATAATGTTCTTTGTTCAAGAAGATTGGGAATACCAAGTTAACATCTTTGAAAGCCAATGTACTGCAATTCTCTTATTTTCCTTTAATCCAGTATAGCACAATGAAGCAGAAGATACCTGGAACCCAAAATAGAATCCAGTGGCCCCTTAAAGACTAGCAAGTTTATTATGGCATAAGCTTCCATGGATTAGAGTTCACCATCAGATGCATGAAGTTTAATCTTCCGTTGGCAGGTAGATGAGACTGATGGATTTCAACTCCATTGGGTTAAATTTGTACCAACCATTGCAATGATTTTTAGCTGCTGGTAGGATTTGCAGACTCAAAATTTGTGAGATTTGCACAGACAAGCCCTATACTATCACATTTGAGGCATGGTAGAAAAGCCCCATAGAAGCCCATTGTGTAATTTCAGAACTATAGAATATATAGTTGTCCGGGGGCTTCTACATGCTGGCCCCAAGGACATGATAGAACTATCTGAGGCCTGCTGTAATATATTTGCTAGGCACTTCTAGGATAAAATCTTTGGCATCCACCAGGACTTAGACTCCAGTGTTATAGCAGGTGAATCTAGTCAGGTATCCAGAGCACAGGTTTGTCCTGTTTTCTTGGATGAGTTTCAGTTGGTACAGATCGATGACGTGGACAAGGTGCTTGGACAGGTTCGTGCAGCCACTTCTGTATTGGATCCTTGCCCCTTGGCTTATAAAAGCTAGCAGGGATGGAATAGCCGGCTGGGCAGGGGAAGTGATTAATGCCTTTTTGCAAGAGGGAGTAGTCCCAGGCCTCCTGAAAGAGGCGGCAGTGAGACCACTCCTGAAGAAAGCTTCCCTGGACCCAGAAAATCTTAATAACTTTAGGCTGGTGGCAAACGTTCCATTCTGGGCAAGGTCCTCGAGCGGGTGGTTGCTGGCCAGCTCCAGACACTCTTGGATGAGACTGATTATCTGGATCCATTTCAGTTGGGTTTCAGGCCTGGTTTTGGCACGGAAACAGCCTTGGTCACCCTGTATGATGACCTATGTTGGGAGAAGGACAGGGGGAGTGTGACTCTGTTGATTCTCCTTGATCTCTCAGTGGCTTTTGATACCATCGACCATGGTATCCTTCTGGGACGACTGGCTGAGGTGGGAGGCACTGCATTGCAGTGGTTCCGCTCCTACTTGACAGGTCGGCGCCAGAAGGTGGTGCTTGGGAGACATTGCTCGGCCCCGTGGATTCTCCAGGATGGGGTTCCACAGGGGTCAGTTTTGTCCCCCATGCTGTTCAACATCTACATGAAACCGTTGGGTGTGGTCATCCAGAGTTTTGGAGTGCGTTGTTATCAGTACGCTGATGACAAACAACTCTACTTCTCCTTTTCATCTTCATCAGGTGAGGCTGTGGATGTGTTGAACCGGTGCTTGGCTGCGACAATGGACTGGATGAGAGCTAATAAACTGAGACTCAATCCAGACAAGACTGAGATGCTGTTAGTGGGTGGTTCCTCTGACCAGATGGAGGGTGCTCAACCTGTTCTGGATGGGGTTGCACTCCCACTGAAGGAGCAGGTTCATAGCTTGGGGGTTCTCCTAGAACCATCTCTGTCACTTGAGGCTCAGGTGGCCTCGGTGGCATGGAGTGCTTTCTACCAACTTCAGCTGGTGGCCCAGCTACGCCCCTATCTGGACAGGGATAACCTGGCTTCAGTTGTCTATGCTCTGGTAACCTCCAAGTTAGATTACTGCAATGTGCTCTACGTGGGGCTGCTTTTGAAGGCGGTTTGGAAGCTGCAGCTTATGCAGAATGCAGCGGCCAGATTGGTAACAGGGACCAGAAGGTTCAAACATATAAGGCCGATTCTGGCCCGCTTGCATTGGCTGCCTGTATGTTTCCGAGCCCGATTCAAGGTGCTGGTTTTAACCTATAAAGCCTTATACGGTTTGGGACCACAATACCTGATGGAACGCCTTTCCCGACATGAACCTACCCGTACACTACGCTCAACATCAAAGGTCCTCCTCCGGGTGCTGACTCCGAGGGAAGCTCGGAGGATGGCAACAAGGGAGAGGGCCTTCTCTGTGGTGGCCCCTCAATTATGGAATGATCTCCCCGATGAAGCCCGCCTGGCGCCAACACTGTTATCTTTTTGGCGCCAGGTCAAAACTTTTCTTTTCTCCCAGGCTTTTTAACAGCTCTAGTTGAGGTTTTGATTGACATTGTGGCCAGGCTTAATAGTTAAAATGTTTTAAAGTGTTTTAATGTCAGCTGTTTTATGTTTATGGTTTTAAATTTTGTATATTGTCTTTTTGGTGTTCAATCTTTTAATTTTTGTAAACCGCCCAGAGAGCTTCGGCTATGAGGCGGTATATAAGTGTAAATAATAATAATAATAATAATAATAATAATAATATGCTTTCTGAATGAAATAGAAGCTTTTCTGTCATGACTCATTCAAGAGGCAGCTGGACAGCCATCTGCCAGGGATGCTTTAAGGTGGATTCCTGCATTGAGCAGGGGCTGGACTCGATGGCCATATAGGCCCCTTCCTACTCTATGATTCTATGATTCTATGGTATTGTTTGTATGGGATGGGATTGTGGTATGTCTGTGCAAAGTGGTCTGTATTACTAGTTTGTATTTCCCTTCCCCAATAATTCTTGGGTCCTGTTAACGTTAAGAGGCACAAATGAAGTTGGGAATCTTGTGTTTGCCTGATGTGCAGTTACACACTCAGTGGCAGAGCACCTGCCTTGAATGTAGAAGATGCTGGGCTCAGTTTCTGGCATCTTTAGTTAAAGAATTTCAGGTTTGAGGGCTGGGCAAGAGCTCATCCGAGAGCCACTTTGCTAGAACAGACAGTGCTAGCCTAGATGGTCCAGTAGTCTGACTCAGTAGTAAAAGACAACCTCATACCTACACATAAGTTTGGTGACATTCTCATTTAATAGCTGGTGTGCTCTTTTGAAGACAGGCATCTGGTGTGTCCATGTATTTAAGGAACAAAGCTATTCAACTTATGAAAATAACATTTTCCTGGGCTACATGGAGCTCTCTCTAGAACTGGCTTCTCCATACCAGCTACCTAACTAGTATAACTAGTCTCAGCATGTTCTCCTTCGTATCAGCAAAATGTACTCAGTGACACTACTATTTGCACAACTGGCATGAAAATGCAAGAGCCCTAATTCTGGTAGTTTTTTGGTAGTCTCATTTCATTCCTATTTTATTATAATCTGAATCAAGTAACTATATGAATCAAGTTGCGTATTTCACTCTAGAGTCTCTCTCTCTCTCCACACACCCCCTTACTACTGGTGTCTTTATAATTTTATGTTACTGTTGTTCTGTATGAGCTCAAAGTTACCACAATTGATGTGCTATTGTTTATCATGATCAGGATGGTCTGTGCATTCAGACCTTATTTTAGTATATTTATATCTCATCCTTCCTGGAGCTCATGGTGGCATAGGCAGAGGGTGCAGTTTATACATTTAATAAATAAATAATTCCTAGACCATGCTTTTATCCTGGCCATAATCCTGTAAAATTGGTTAGGTTAAGAGATTGGGATTGGCTCAAGGTCACCCAGTGAGCGTCATTTTAACTTTGGCCTTCTCAGTACTATTCTGATATGAACCACTACACTACATTGGCTTTGAATATCAGGGTATTGTAGTACCTGTGTAACTTTGCTCACAGCTGGGCATTGGGAATGACATGAGAGGAAAGGGGTAAACCAGGAGTACACAGTCCTCAGCACACAGCCTGCATCCTGCATGCAGCCCTCAGTCCAAGGCAGCATGCAAAGTCGTAGGAATCCCACCATAGTTTTCCTTGTTAAAGCAGCGCTAGCAAAGGAAACTCTTTCCTTATCTCCGATATTTCCTGAGAGGTCAGAGATAAAGACTCTTTCCCTTGCTATTTCTAGTAAATGAACCCCTTCCTGTATTTCCCATCTGTCCTGCAAAAGGAGGGCCACTATTCCAATATCCTCATTTGAAGAACCAAAAACTTTCAGTGAAAAAATATTCTGGTAATTATTTTTTCCTGCCTCCTACTGTTCATTTTACAAACAATTTTCTCTGAAAGTACTTTTTATGATGGCTGTACAGCAAGTTCTGTTTTTCTGCTGGCAGGGTTTTGAAGCCACAAATAGTCCAATATGTAAGTGTTCTCTTGAATAGTTTAAATTTAGAAATTATGCATTTCTGAATAGAACATTTTATACAAAACAAAACCTGTCTAAATGTTTATTCTATTCATAGATGCCAGGATATCTTGCAGAATCAAGATTTCTAAACAGGATACCATAATTTACCATATATATGTAATTATATAAGGAACAATAAACAACCTCTTTTTCACCTGTTCCTTGATAACAGAGGTGGGATTCCCCCCCCCCCCCCCCGACTACGTATCAGTGCTCTGCCAGTTCTACACCAAGCAGGATATGACACTTTGAAAATGGTTTGAAAACTGTATATGGAGTGTGTCCTGGGCCCCAACACTACTGTTATAAACCATTGTAAAGCAGTAGTGTAGATCCTGCCAGGGTCTGCATTCCACCAGTGGATGGGGTCAGAGACAAATATGGATAGAGTTAGAGATGTTACATATATGGAATGGGCCACAGGAATAGAAATGAAATAAGATTGTTTATATTGTTCTGTTTTAGGATTTAAAATGTTAATTTTGATGTTTATTTTAATATGATTTTAAAATATTCTTGTCACAGAGATAAAAAAATGGTTTTTCTGTTTAATTATTTAAATGTTTATTGATTGATTTATTTGAATCCCACCTTCATAGAAATATTAAAGGCACATTACAAGTATCTTTAATAAAGAACATATTAACCATATTTATATTTATTGTTGTTCCCTGCCTTGATCTGGATGGAGAGGCAGGTTAGAAATAAAATAAATGAAACCATACTGAAAGGGGGAAAAGATGGAGAATAGCAATGTCAGACCATGAGTCCTCTTGGACTGGATTTCTTTCTTTCTGCATGCAGGGAGGTTTAAACCTTTTCCCCAACCACTTGCTTCCTGAAATCCCCCCATGCACCCCCATGTGGGTGACGAACTTCAAGAAACAAGCGACAGGACGGAGCAGGCTAAAACCTCCCTATTCCATGGACAATGGTCCCAACCTGCCCATCCCATTCTGCAATGTTCCCCTACTTATTTTAGCTATTTTTCGCCTCTGGCTTGGAGATCAAAAAGGTTGGGATTGTTCTTTGGACCATATCTATAACCTCAGCAAACTGCCCTAATTTACACAAACCAGATTAATATGCAGATAGGAACACAGTATCATATGAATTATGCAGTTCTCTGAATTTTGCAATGCAGTACTTGGCACAAAAATTGAGTATATTAGGGAATGTTGCTTATAAAAATAGGTGCAACTTTTCATGCATTTTTTAGATTAGCAGGCTGATGCGGAAATTGTATGGAATAGTCTTATAACTGAATACACATGAAACTGATTTGTCTATTCCTGGTTATGGTGAAATGTGTGCATTTGTGGGGTGGGGGTACACATTTGTAGAAGTGGATGAGTTCTCTTTCCTCCAATTGAACTCTACAAATGCTACACACATACACACACATGCTTGTGTTTCTAGAGCAACTAGTTGCAGATACAACATGTAGCTTCACTTTGAGATATACTAGCCTTCCCACACAATTATCTAGATATGTACATGCATGCAAAAGTTCACACACACATACACACGTTCTGTCACTATTTTTCCCCAAATTCCAAGCAGAATGTAATAAAATGTAAACCAATACACTGTATCAAATAACAAACTATGTATAGATTTTGTATGTTCACAGTGTAGAACAGTACACCTGCTTCACTTACCCCAAAACAGTCACAAATATTTAAACCTACAGAAAATCAAAATTCTTGATTCCGTAATGCATCCATTATGCAATATTTTTATTCGTTCAAACCAAGAGGTATAAAAAGGACATCCAGGAAGTAAAAATATTCAAAGCTATTTCTCTTTCCCAAAAACTCACCTCCCTAGAGTTGTGAATCATCATGGCATTATATAATAAATCATTTGTCAGTTTCCTATGTCAATGTGTTCCTTAAAAAAACACAACAAAACAAAAAAACAAAAAAAACCACTGGCCGTTTACACAACCATCCCCAGCATTTTCATTAGGTTGCCTAATCTTCCCTTGTAGCTCCTCCAGGTTAATTTAAAAATTATGACCTGACCATTAATGCCCATCGATGATTAAAAAATAATATTTGAAGGAGTTGCTTGAGAAAATCCAGAACAAAATGATCTTGAAAAAACATTACAGCAATTCTGTGTAGCTGAGTGGGAAATTTAAATGCAATTAATCTCATTGTTAATTATTATAACCTGTTTCTACTCTATTGGAACAATACGTTAAGCTTTAATGATGCTAGAACCCAACTGTTGAGCATGAAGACATTTGACCATATTCTTGTTCAACTGAGAAGTGTTTTGGTTGCCTGAAATCTTACTCCTCCTACCCTGCCGATATCTATTAATATGAAGCATGTTGTATATATCTATTTTATTTTATTTGGTTTTAACTGTTGTTTGATATTAATTTGTACTTTTGTACTTTTAAAAAATGAATAAAGAGATCAGTCTGTCATACTAGTCTGAGCCAGTCTAAAAATTAAGCAAAATACAGAAAGTGTACGGTAGAAAACAATTTTATACCCACTCCACCAACCCTATTCTAAATATTTCATTGTCATGTTTGGTTACAGTGCCAGAATAGCATCTCTGCAATGACTGGGTAATACACAAGCTTTTTACATTGTGCTGCTGCAGCAGTTAAGTGCACCCAATTCTACACATCTTATTTGTTGTTGCAATACATTTTATGAATAGGTCATACAGGCCATAGGGGTGACTTTTTACTAGGGATGTGCATCGGATCGGGTCCAATCCACGATCTGGAGCCGAGCCGACCAAAATCGGATAAAATTATCCAATTCCGATCCTGGCTTCTGGATCATCTGATCTGATCCAAACCGGTCCAAAAGGACCTGATCCGGTTCGGATAAGATCGGAGGTTTGGACCGCCTCCCTCTTCGCGCTCCTTACCTGCCGGGGCCATCCGCTACCGTCCGCTGCTGTCCACTACCCCCTTCTACTGAGAAACAAGCTTCGCGGCCTGCCTCTCAGTAGCGCGACGTCACCCGCCGCACTACTGAGAGGCAGGCAGCGAAGCCTGTTTCTCAGTAGAAGGAGGCAGCGGACAGCAGCGGATGGCCCCTGCAGGTAAGGAGCACGAGGAGGAGGAAGGGGAGGGCCCCACTTACCTGCCGGGGTGCCCGCTTCCGTCCGCTGCTCCGATCTACTGAGAAACAGGCTTCGCGGCCTGCCTCTCAGTAGTGCGCCAGGTGATGATATCATCACCTGGTGCGCTACTGAGAGGCAGGCCGCGAAGCTTGTACCTCAGTAGATAGGAACAGCGGAGGGCAGCAGACGGCCCCAGCAGGTAAGGAGCACGAGTGGGGAGGGGAGGGCCAGGGAAAGGGGAGTTAGGCCCACACCCACCCACCCACCGCCATGTTTTCCGTATAGGCTTGCATTGGGGGAAAGCTTTCTTTCCCCCAATGCAAGGCTATGTCAAAAACACCAAAAATGGCAGCCGATCCGAAAATCGGACGCCTGATTTTCGGATCGGGAACGATCTGATGGACCTCCGATTTTGTCCGAACCGATCCAGGACAACATCAAAGGTCCCAATCTGGGTCCCGATCTGATCCGGGGGGGGGGGGGTCCGTGCACATCCCTACTTTTTACCTATAATGGGAGAAAAGCTCAATGTGCAAAGTATACCATTCAGAGAGCTCAATAAACTACAAAGGGTATTTCTTCACTATCTTATGCCCAATTCATAAACTACTATAAAAAGTATGATAGCTAACTAAATACATACATACATATTGCTTTGCTGAGGCCTGGCTTCACTTTGCTTTGGCAATTAGAAGGCTAGAGCTTGTGAGGTTACCCTAATGCTATAGCAACATCCCCCGCCATCATCATCTGGAGAATGATGCTAACATTGGAGGTAACACTATAATTAGGGTGATCCCAGATTAGCCGATCTTCCATACATTACTGAGTTTACCATGGCGCTAGATCATGAGGGAGCATTTTATTGTTTCCCTGCCACTGCATTGAGGCTACAATCCAATACACACTTACAAATGAGTAAGCCCTACTGAACTGAATGGGCTTACTTCTGAATAAACAGTTCAAACACAGTACTGTACTGCATTAATAGGACCCAAATCAAGTTAACTTTAGGGCCAAATTGTATCCCATTACACAGGTGCATAACACAGTTTAAATTCACATGTGACTGAACAGCCAGTGCTGTGTTCATGGTACTGATACATTGTTAAATCTAAGCAGGTATCAGACAGCGTATATATGTAATAAATACATGAAGTTTTGCACATTAAATTTTTTTTAGTTTAGAAGAAGTTCAGCCAGTTTTAGAGGAAGTTGTGTAGAAAAAGTACAAAGATATGAATTACACCTAACTAAAATGTAGAATATTTTAAAGACAATGAAGCCATGTATAAGAGATATAGTCAATACAGTTTATTTCCATGTTTGAGATCTGCTACCATTGGCTGTATTCAATTTTGACATGCACCTTTAAACCTTCCCTTCCCAGTTTCAACAAAAATAATTTGGTATTCATACAAATGCTGGTTCTCTCAAAGTAGCCAAAGAAACAGAACAACTCCTTGTTTATCTTTATCTTTCTGAGAGGAGATAATGAGTTTTACTGAATCCTCTATTCTACTCTCGTTGTTGCAAACACATCTGGGATATTATCCCCTTTCTGTGGTATTCTCTGGCATATCAAGGATATTTAAAAAGGTAAAGCCAGATTACTGGAGGAAAAATGGAAATAATTTTGTATCAATGGAAACAAACAACAGTGTGATCTGTTTTGTTAGTTCACGGTTTCTGCCTGCTAATGCCATAAAGAATTAATGAATATAAAAGAGGAGATGGAAAACTGTGTTGTACCATTAACCAATTCATCTACCTTTGTATTGTCTACTTGCAGCAGCTTTCCAGGGTTTCAGACAGAAGTATTTCTCAGCCCTTTCTAGAGATACCAGGGATTGAACCTGGGACCTTTTGCAGCTAAAGCATGTGCTCTACCACTGAATTATGACCCTTCCCCAAAAGCACCCCACCAGTAGGGAGCTGGAATTATGTACAGGTTGCGGGAAGTCTGCTACACCACAGGGCTCAGGAAGTTGAGGACACTTTTGATCTATTGCCTCTGGGTTGTGGACCAAGCATGTTCCTGTTGCACCACTCTGTTGCTAGTGGCCAAACATCTTGCCCACTCTCATCAATTTGTACAATTGCTCCCATATCTAAATGGGGATTAATTACATTTAAGCATTCCTCATGTATTTTTCACTCCTAACACTTTGTCTTACTCAATAACTAAAAAAGTTTTCCAGCACATTTTGGCAGACAATATATTTAAATACTTGTGGAAAAGAATGAGGAATTTGAACTTCTCCTTCCGTCATCTTCATAGTCAGAATCCCGAGTTCTCTTATACAGCCCATGAGGAAGGCCCCCCCCACAGCATGTACTTAGGGTGGAAATATGCAGCACAGTGACTTCCATACAAAGCAGAACTAAGTCTGGATATGCTTGAATGAAAGACAATCTTGTTAAGACTTCTTTTAGTATCACCAAGTAAGTGCATGGACTGAGTCCTCTTTAAGACCAGAACCAAGAATCCTGGGTTGGCTGTAAGATGGGGCATTCATTAAAAAAATTAAAGAAGTACAATAAGCCTGAAGTCTGACATCTCTGCATTTATTACATTCCAGTGAACCACAATTCTTAAATATCTGTACTTACTGTCTGCTTTAAAAACTCACAGTTGTAATTAAGTTGATCACTGTTAAGGTGGCACCACAATCCCCTCACCTCCCTACTGCTAAAGCCCAACTCAGGTGTTTTGCAAGGGAGCTTAATGTTCAGAGGATGTTTCTCATCAGAGGTTTTTTTAAATTATTTTTTTATTATTATATAAAGTGATCAGAGACAGAGGCATAGGCAGAAGGATCAAAGTAACTGGCAATCACCTCCAAGATTCCATAAAGCACATGGTCTTCGATGTCTATATGCTAATGCCCAGAGTATGGGATACAAACAGAACGAACCTGAACTCTTAATACTGAAGGCAAATACGACTTGATAGGTATAACTGAAACTTGGTGAGATGACTCCCATGTCTGGAATACAGCAATTGAAGGATATAACTTGTTCAACAAGAACAGAAGAAAAAAAAAGAGAGACGGAGTCGCACTATATGTTAAAAATACTTATCCCTGCACAAAAATACAGGAGGATGAGCCTGGGAGTCCCTTCAAGAGCATCTGGATTAAAATAAATAGGGAAAGGAATAAACTGAGCATGATAGTCAGAATCTACTACGGACCACCCAATCAAGGAGAAGACAAGGATGAAACTTTTGAAAAGCTAATTGCCAGTGTTTCAAGGAAATCCGATGTAGTAGTAATGGGGAACTTCAATTACTCCAATATCTCTTGGGAGACAAATTCTGCCAAAAGTGGCCCTCCAAGAAATTCCTGACTTGTGTGGCTGATAACTTTCTCCTATAGAAAGTAGAGGAAGGAACTAGAGGAACGGCCATCCTTGACTTGATACTGACCAATAGGGATAACTTAGTGGATAGAGTGGCAGTTACGGGAACTCTGGGGGAAAGTGATCACATCCTACTTGAGTTCTTGATTTTAAATAAATAAATAAATAAATAAAGGAAGCAAAAGTTGAGTGTAGCCATATGTGCACTCTGGATTTCAGGAAAGCAGATTTTAATAAACTCAGAACTATGATAAGTAAGGTCCCATGGCAAGTGACCCCAATGAGAAAAGGAGTCCAAGATGGGTGGGAGTTTTTTTACAAAGGAAATTTTAAAGGCACAATTACAAATAATTCCAACAAGAAAAATAGATAGAAGACAACAGAAGAAACCAATGTGGCTTCACAAAAAGATTAGAGATGACCTGAAAACAAAGAAGGATACATATAGGAAGTGGAAGGAAGGCTAGGCTAAAAAAGAAGAGTACAGACAGGTAGCACAGAAGTCCCGAAATGGCATCAGGAAGGCTAAGAATCAGCTGAGACTAGAAAGGGATGCTAAAAGTAATGAAAAGATTTTCTTCAGATACGTGAACAGTAAAAGACAGAGGAAAGAAATGGTGGTTCAATTGCTTAATGATGGCAAATTGACAACAGATGGCAAAGAAAAGGCCAAAGTGCTCAATTCCTACTTTAACTCAATCTTCTCCCATAAGTGGGTCTATGAACTCCCTGGCAAAAGTGAAGTACAAGCTGAAGGGGCAAGATTGCAGTTTGAGATTGATAAACAAATGGTCAAGGAACACCTAATTTCTTTGAATGAGTTCAAATCTCCAGGGCCCAATGAACTGCATCCTAGAGTATTAAAGGAGCTGGCAGAAGAACTCTCAGAACCACTGTCTATTATCTTCGCACAATCATGGAAGATGGGTGAAGTGGCGGACGACTGGAGGAGGGCTAATGTTGTCCCTATCTTCAAAAAGGGCAAAAAGGAGGAACCTGGGAACTACAGACCAGTCAGTCTGACATCCATCCCTGGGAAAGTATTGGAGCAGATTACAAAGAAGTCAGTCTGTAAGCACCTTGAGAACAACGCAGTGATTACTAGAAGCCAGCATGGATTTGTCAAGAACAAATCCTGTCAGACTAATCTGATCTCATTCTTTGATCGGGTAACCTCCCTTGTGGACTGTGGGAATGCTGTGGACATAATATATCTTAACTAAAGTAAAGCTTTTGACAAAGTACCCCATGACATTTTGATTAGCAAACTAGCTAAAAGTGGGTTAAATGGAACAACTATTAGGTGCAACCACAGTTGGCTACAGAATGTGATGCAAAGAGTGCTTATCAATGTTATCAATTGTACCTTCTCAAAATGGGGGGAGGTAACGAGCGGGGTCCTGCAGGGCTTAGTCATGGGCCCAGTGCTCTTCGACATTTTTATTAATGATTTGGATGAGGAGGTGCAGGGAATGCTTATCAAACTTGCAGGTCTCTTGGGGGGAGGGGAGCACGGGGGTATGCGGTATGTATTGTATTTTATGTTGTTTAGGTTTATGTTGTATTATGTTATGTTGAAAAATAATAAAAAAATTATTAAAATTAAAAAAAAACTTGCAGAAAACACAAAATTGGGTGGGGCAGCTAATACCCTGGAAGACAGAAACAACCTTCAAAGTGATCTTGATAGACTGGAGTGCTGGGCTGAAAACAACAGAATGAAATTTAATAAGGCTAAATGCCACGTTCTATGCTTAGGGAAAAAAAATCAAATGCACAGTTACAAGATGGGAGATACTTAGCTCGGCAATACTACACGCGAGAAGGATTTTGGAATTGTTGTAGATCACAAGCTGAATATGAGTCAACAGTGTGATGTGGCTGCAAAAAAAGCAAATGCTATTTTGGGCTGCATTAATGGAAGTATAGCTTCCAAATCGCACAAGGTACTGGTTCCCCTCTATTTGGCACTGATTGGCCTCATCTTGAGTACTGAGTCCAGTTCTGGGCACCACACTTCAAAAGGATACAGACAAACTGGAGCATGTTCAGAGGAGGGCAAGGAGGATGATCAGGAATCTGGAAACAAAGCCCTATGAGGACAGACTGAAAGAAGTAGGCATGTTTAGACTGGAGAAGAGACGATTGAAGGGAGACATGATAGCACTCTTTAAATACTTGAAAGGTTGTCACACAGAGGAGAGTAAGGATCTCTTCTTGATCATCCCAGAGTGCAGAGCTCAAGTTACGGGAAGCCAGATTCCGGCTGGACATCAGGAAAAACTTCCAGACTGTTACAGCAGTACGACAATGGAATCAGTGACCTAGGGAGGTGGTGGGTTCTCCCACATTAGAGGCATTCAAGAGGCAGCTGGACAACCATCTGTCAGGGATGCTTTAAGGTAGATTCCTGCATTGAGCAAGGGGTTGGACTCGATGGCCTTATAGGCCCCTTCCAACTCTACCATTTTATGATTCTATGATTCCCTATTGCCTAAGATTTAAACACTTAAAAAAACGAGATGTAAATGAGGATGGGCTCCAGTAGCCTAATAGTCTGAGCTATGAATCAGAAAGACACCTCTACCCTCAGTTCCAATCATGTCCCTCCCATGAACTGGTCAGGTGTCTTTAGGCAACCTTTCACAGCCTCAATGGCAATATGAATGTAACAATATTGTTACATTAGAGATTGCAACGAAATAGTATATGTGAGGCACTTTGAACATTTTAACTTAAATAGCAATAATAATAATAATAATAACAACAACAACAACAACAATTTAGCAACAACCACAACAGAATAATGAAGGGGGAATTCTGACAGATACAGCTTCATTCACGCTATGGCAGTTACACCTCTTCAATAAAATAAAATCCCTCTTCCGCGCCATACGTGAGGAGGAGACTAGAGGAGTCCGGATCTCTCCACTAGGCATCGGGGTCCCACACGCGTTCCACAGTAGGGTAGCTGGGGGGGGGGGGGTCGGTCGTGCAAGCCGCTTTTCCTACCTACGCCGAAGGCGCCCCACCGTGCCGAAAGGACGACACGACAAGCGGAGCCAGCCCAGACCGGCCACGCACGCAGGTGCCCGCGAAGAGGCGTCCGCAAAGCCGCCGCCGCCGCCGCCTCCGGCTGGCACCCCTCTCGGTCAGCGTCGGCCTCCGCCTTTCCCCGCACTCGCACCCCGTGAGTGGGCGGCGCTGCTGGATCCGCCCGGCGTCCGCTCGGCTGGCCAAACTCCGTTTCTCGCCGCGCGCTTTGCTGCTTTCCCCCTCGACGTCGCTTCACGCCGGAGCCACTCGCACTCCGCAGCCAGCCAGCCAGCCGCGCGCTCGCCCGCCCGCCCGTCTATTCCTTCTTCTCCTTGGCATCCTGGCCCACGTCAGTCGCCTCCCCCCCGTCACCCCCACCCCCCAAATACACCCCCCCTCCTCCTCCTCCCTTGCCCGCCTCCCCTGAACTCACCTCACTGAATGCGGCAGGAGCTACGCAATCCCTGACTTGGCGCCCGCGAGCGCCCCAACTTTACGCCTCGCCCTAGAAGCGACCTGTGGTGGAGAGAGAAGCCCCTTCTTACCTTGGGAAGGCGGCGCCGCATCCTATCCCGGGCTTGGCGGGCGCGTAACGCTTCCAGGGCTAACAAGTCAGGCGGCGCGCGAAGGCAGCGCTCGGCGAAGAAGGGAAGCGGCGGTTCGCGCTCGTACTGAGCACACCAGGCAAGAACTAAATAGGCGCACACCGCCGCCGCGGGGGGCTGCCCCAGTGCCAGGCGGGCGAGGCGAGCCAATGAGCGAGCTCACCCCAGAGGGGGCGGGAACACGCAGCGGGGGGGGGAGGTGAGACAGAGCGCGCCCACGAGGGAGGGGCAAGGGAGCCGGCGAGAGTAAAGCGGCGCCCGCTGTTGCCCGTCCGGGCCAGGTAGAGGGCCGGCACCGGTTGCCCCGCCCCTCGCGACGCGTTATGGGCTACCGCCCAGTTGGTGTTTCCGGCGAAGAGAGCCAAGGGCCTTTGTCGCGAGCAGTGCAGGTTGATGGCTCCGATTTCAGCGAGGCTCTAAATTCATTCTGGTCTTCAGCCAGAATCCGGAAGGAACGATCCGAGGTGCTGACCTGATTTGGGGGTGCGGTTCCGCATCCTGGACAGCACCTTTAGAGTCCCGACTGATTGGATGCACAGCCCCACGGAATGGGCACTCCAGCTTGCATCTGCAGAGTAGCCGCCAGCCGGCTGCCCTCTCAGACCCCCTCAGTCAGCTTCTGCTTCTTGCTTTTCACGCACTCCATTGGTCAACAGCGACAAGATACGACCGGGGCAGGATCTATACTACTGCTTGAAAACATTTTTTGGGCCCAGGACACACTGCATTTGCAGTTTTCAAACCGTTTTCAAAGTGTCATGTCCTGCTTGGTGTAGATCTGGCCCAGAAATGAAAGCGGTTTGAACTCTGCACAGAGAAAGGGTTTGAATGGTTCTCCAATACTGGACCCCTGCCCCCAAATACGCCCATTTTCTCTCCTGCTCCCATTAAGAATAAGTCTCAATACGTATATGGCCATTTGCCTGGGAGTAAACTTTATTGAATGCAGTGGGACTGTCTTCTAAGTAAGTACACACATGTAGAATTGCATTGTAAGTTACTTTTCATAGGACTGAATGATAATTACAATTACTTTATGAAAAATAACTAAGGCTGCAATCCTATGCCCATTTATTTGAGGGTAAGCCCTATTGAACTTGATAGGGCTTACAAATAGACATGTAAACTGCTTTTGTTGGTAGATAAATACTGTATTTTGACAACTACTACTGATAACAATGCCTCCATCCATTAAGGGGGGGGGGGGAAGTGAGGTGCCAAAAATTTATCCTATGAAAGTTTTGACCATTCTCATTCAATTTGATAGAAAAGAAATTGCTTTCAAAAAGAAATTCAAAGGAAAATATTTTTTTGGAAAATTTCTCGTGGGATTGATTCATGGTTCTTGTGCAAATCTTACTTATGAGATGGCTGAGGCATGTGTGTGACTGTCCTGCCTTTCACTGACAGCTTGTATCCTCCTTGGCTTCCTGCACTTCCCACCCAGGGAAAGACGTCATGCATTTATTCCTCCCATAGGGCCTTTTCAGATCAGGAAGTGCAGGCAGCCTGGGAGACTGTAGGACAATGGTGAGATGTGTAAGAGAAAGAAAAATACAGACGGTACTGCCAGCCACCTCAAAACTTCTTAGTTCAGGTCAAAAACACCACCAACACACATTCAAAATAAATTACAAACTGCCTGGAGAATGAGGCAGAAAAACGGAAGCTCCTTTCATAGGGAAAGAAAACTTTCAGGAAATTCCTGAGATTTTTCTTTTCTTACCTCCTAGAAATAAAAGGGTACTTTTCAGGATTTTCTCCACATTTTCTTCATCGTTATTTTTTGTGGTGGCTGCGTGCTCTCCCCTCAATGCCCTGGAGTAATGCTAGGTATATGAGGCATTGTGGAGAATGTAGAACGGGGGCCAGGCTGCCAACACAGTCAATGCTATTGCCGCTTGCAATAGCAATGCAAAAATCAAATACCCTTAGGAAAAGAAAGAAAGAAAGAAAGAAGCTGTTCTACAACCCTTGCCAATGGTGATGCCTACCTGTGAGAAAATTTTGGAGAATTTCTCCACCCCCTGGAGAAATTCAGTGACATTGTCCCCTCTCCAATTTCTCTCCCCACAAATAGGGTGGAGAATTTTGAGCAGCCACTTGTGTACAGCTCTAAAAAAAACTATTTTAAATTATTCATTGGGCTTCTCTAAACAAGTGATTTATAGCACGCTCGTGATTAGCCAATCACGGAAATTTGCGGGCCCATTACACAATGTCTCTACCACTGAGCCACAGTATTATCCATTCACCACCTGAGAGTTGCGTGATGAATTGGGCAGGGGGGGGGAAAGTGTTTCTGGACAGGCATAATATCAATTGAAATAACAAACTGGTGACTAGGAGAAATGCAGGTATGCCTACACTAGTAACCAGTAGAGGAAGAGGCAATCCCCTCTTATGTTCCTACAGAAAATTGCTATGAGTATGCTTACTCCGTAGCATTTCTAGGGGGACTGCCCTACACTTGGCAGTTTAGTGCAGTCCAGAAGGAGAGCAGTTAGAATATATGTATGGAGTTTACAGGTTTCTTTTGTTTGCTTACAGGTATGTATTAGGCTCATATTTTTGTATTGCAATCCCATCTATCTCTACTCAAAATTAGGCCCCATTGAATTCAATGGGACTTTCTCTTGAGATATGTGTGTATAGGACTGCAGCTTATTTAGCATTCCTTACAAAAGGAAAATAGGAAAAGTTACTCCTATTATGAATGATTAAATGTTGTGTTGTTTTAATTAGACATATTATGGACCTTGGTAGGGCATATGTGTTACAAAATATATGTTTAAAGCTATTGGTTGTTTAAAAATATAGCAATATTGAATTGTTTGCATTGTATATGTTCACTTTGTAACCTTTCTAAGGATCACTGGTAGAGTATTAGCTCAGTTTAGAAAGAGAGCGGTTGCGCTACAGGGGTGGTAAGGCATAGAATTTGATGTTTACAGTAGTGAGTTTACTCACTACTCACAGGACTCAAGAATTTTCTCTCTAAAGTTCAACTCATCATGAATAACTTACACAGTTTATTTGAGTAAGAGAACTGTATAAAGTTTCCTATCTCCAGTAAGCTATTTTCTTGGGCCCTTTTTTATTTTCTTAATTTTCAACCTGGGTAGGTGGAAAGAAGTTATTAAAAGGTAGTTGAAATGAATTAACTACTTCAAGGTAGTAGTTCCAAAAGAATACCAATCTAGTATGCTTTTATGAACTTGCAAATGTGAACTTGGAGAGGAGGGAAAGGGAGCAGCAAAGAGGAGGGAAGAGGAAAGGCGGGGAGGGGCTTGAGCATCAGCCACTTCACCCCTCCCCTTCCTTTGCTTTGTTTACCATCATGCCTGATGAAGAGTTTTGGAGAACTTGAAAGCTTTTACAGTGTTTTGTGATCTTGGCCTAATAATAAATCTATTACACATTTTTATTTTGGCCAATACGGCTACCTTCACTTTTTGTTCGACTTCTCAGAGAATCTTGGGAGCTGTAATTTTATGAGGAAGGTTTAGGGAACTCTAACACAGAAGCCTTAGTATACTCATCAAACCACAATTTGCAGGTTTATTTAGGGGAAACCATGACAGTTGATGTAAAACCGATATACATTGGTGATACAGTTAGGACTGAGAATAAGTCTCTATTACTTTATACTTTATACTCTTTTGAGTATAAAAAATAATAAAAGAGAAGAGTAAATTAGGGTGCAATCCTATTGACTTGCATCCTCAATGATCGAAAGCCCCCAAACCCGGAGGCTTCTGATCATCTAGTGCAGGGCATGAGGAGTGGCAGAGGCGACCTATGCCTCCTTATCTTGCCCTGCATCTTATATTATATTAGATGGGCATTTTAGCCCATCTAGTAATGACCTTGCAAAAATGGAGGGGTGGAGGCTGATAGGAGAACTTGTATCTTGGCCTCTCTGGTCTCCTCCCCTCCCTGCCCACCAGAATTCCCCCTTTTCCTCATCTCGATTTCCAGCCTTGGAGGCCAGCTGGTGTGGTTCTTTCTGCGGCAGCTATGAAGTGGTGGAAGATCTCCAATTTCCCCTTCCAAGGTCGGACTTCAGAGGAGGGAATCCCCAGTATCCTATGGCCTCTCAGACAATGTTTAGGGGCCGTAGGATTGCTCTATTAATATATTGTTCACTTTTCTATCCATAGCAACTATTGTAACACTGAAGCTCTTACTTGGAAAAGCTTTCAATTAAAAACTATCTGCTCTTCTTGAGAGCAAATATATTTAGAATTGAAGTGCAAATGAGGAAGTATGATGAATTCAACCTGAGAAGCAGTTTAGAGTGGCAATTTTAACAACTCTTGCTGGTTTATTTGTTCTTTTTCCAAAGTTGGGTTCGCCTCACTTTTATATCATTTAAAAATGGCAAATTCCTGAACTATTTGTATTCATTTTCTTGATAATTTAGGTCTGAATCATTTCCACTATTAAGGACATTGAAGGAAGTGACAAACGTGAGATTTCTCTTAAGCTAAATAAAGTGTTTTAAAATTTGAAATTTAGGCTTACCATAATTTCATGATTAAAGTACATGCTGTGAAACTTGAGTGTTCTTGCAAATGAGTTAACCTTCTTGATTTAAAACTGGTTAAAAGAAATAAAATCTTAAAATTCCCAGCATTTCCCAGCTGGGAATGCTGGAAATTGCAGGACTTTTTCCTGTCCAAACATGCATAATATTATGCCATATCAACGAGAAGAGATTTGGGTCTACAAATCCCTAACAATGCAATGGCAAGCAAGCAAACCATCAGTCCGCCAGCCAGCTCCCTCACAGCCTACCTACGGGCACCGATTGCACAGTGTAGTATGGACTGGCTCAGCCAGGCTTCACTTCCCATGAGCTTCAGCAGCAGGACTCCCATTGGGCACAGCAAAAGGCATGCCAGGAGTTGTAATTTTTGCTTTCTGTGGGAACAAGGAAAATTATGGTGACAGCTTCAAGGCAGCCCTGGCCATGCATTGAAGGTGAGAGAGAGCAGGGGTGGGGGGAGAAACTAATTTAATTTGTTTTAAAGTTACTTCACAGGCCTAGGACTGGCCTACCTTGAAGGGTTGTCATGAGGGTGAGAGAGAGAAAAAAGAAATGAAGTTAATTTGTTTAATGGTTAACTCAGGCCTAGCACCGGCCCACTACTTTAAGATGATTACCTCACATACATATATTTTAGGGGGCTCAAGCAATGCTGGGTAGAAACTTGAAATCTAGCATGCTGAAAGGTCTGGTTGTACAATGTACCAGAAAAATCTAAAAACATGAAATTTTGGAATTTAAGTATTTTTATGTCAGATAAAAGGGCCAAGACACCAGTGGCTTTCACCATCCTGGCTCTCTGCCAAAACCTGTTAAATGTAGATATTATATAGTAAATTATGCCAATAAAGTATTCTGTGTTCTGGCTACTTTCCTTTTTTCATAATAATAACTTCAGAGCACATGCATACAACAGTTCCTCACATCCACTGAGATCTGCTTCCCTACTATATGTTATTCAGATATCTGGGCAATGATGGGTCTATTTTGAAAATATTTTTAGGTTTGGATCTTTTTTAGCTGGTAGAAAGGGTGTTGTGTGTCCTGATTGTTTTTGAAGTTTAGACAGCTGCTCCGGCCAAGGCATGATGGGAGGTGTAGGCATTTCAGGTAAAACAAAAAAAAATGTGGTTTATCATAAAGCTCTTATTTAATATACAGTTCTTAATAACACAATGTTCCATTTATTTTAACAAAACAATTTACAAACTCAACCAAATTAAAAACAACCAACCAACCTAAAGATGAATAAGTTGCAAAGAAATTTATTATTTAGCAAATAAATGTCATAAACATTATTCACAGACCCGAGCAACACCGGGCATATCAGTTAGTATCCTATATATTTCAACTGGATATGATTTCCACAAGGTCAGATAATAACCTAATCTTGTGGTGCTAATTGGCCAATGTTTATCCATTGTCGTTAGAACAATATAAAAATGTTAAATCATAGACCATGGGAATGTGTTTGAAATTTTGCCTATCTGAATTTCACCCCAGGGTTGGGGTTCCAATGCACTTGATCGTCTTCCAAAATGCCACCAATGAGTTCCCAATCCACCATTTTCCGATTATTTTTATTTCTGGACTTTGTTAAACCCTCTGGACATATGTGCTTTGGCACAGTTTTCAGGTTTGTTCCCTACACATTACTGAAGTATACCAATGCATATAAATATTAGGTTCAATCCAGGGATGGCCCTAGGATAAATAGTGCCTTGGATGAAGAGAGCCTTTGGTGCCCCTCCCCCCTGTAGTCAATTTTGCAGTGCCACCCAGAGGATTTATGGATCCTGAAGCAGGTGTGATGTCTACCGAGAATGAGATTGCTCAAAACCTCGATCTCCTATCCATTGTGCTACAGTTTGCCCAAGCCAAAGATCAAAGAGCCACATTCTGAGCAGCGGCAATGCACTTGCAACACAGCAGAACTATCACAGGGTTTACTTGTAATATTTTTTGTTTTGTAACAGTTCCTATCTTTTGGTAAGCATTCTTCATTTTAGAATATACATTATTTTTTAACTTTAAAAATAATAAAGACGAGTTATAGATTAAAAAGGTATCCAGCCAACCTCCTAAAGCTTACGGATTGTTGTTGTTGTTGTTATTATTATTATTATTATTACAATTTACAGTATTTGAAATGCTCAGTAACATTGCATCAAAGTAAAACTGCGTTCCACTGATTTTTATCTAGCATTAATAACATTAAAGTGAAAATTGAAAAAGAAACATATTTTCAAGCTAATTGAAGGAAGATCATTTTTGTAGTTAGTACCTAAACAACCTGTAGAATTTTGAAAAAAAGGTTACAGACACTTGCTTTTTGCCACCCTAGCTCACTGCAGACAGCACAATACAAAATACAGCAACTGAGCTCAGTCTGGCACCTTTGGAGACCACTAGCTCACCTACCCCTAAGTCCAGCCGTGGTTAGATCCAGATTTAGACACATGCAACAGGCCTGTGGAAGGATATTTCTCTGCCTTTCTTCCCCATTAGCCTCCTGAATATGCTACACAGCCTCTCTAGCCCCCTGAAAATGGTATATAGAGGGTGCCCCCCCTTCTGAATGGTGTCAGCTGTAGTGAAGGAGAAAGGCATTTTTAAATAATTTTCTTTTTGAAAATGCCTATTCCATTTTGTGATATATCCTGGTTGATCGCTAATATTCAGTAAAATATAATAAATCTGGGATATCTATTTCTTTGTTTTATTCACTGAGATTTGACGTGGTATAAGGTTACCAGCTCCTTGTCAAATCCATTATAACAAGTGCTGATTTGAAAGTACTCAAGAAACCAGAATCTGAGCCTCCCCCATCTCCTCCTGAACTTGTGTATATAACTTAAAATTTCCACTTTGCAACCAGTGGCTGTGCATACCAACATGAGCTAGTCTATCCTCCTTTATGAAAGTTGGGTTCAGAAAGAATAGACAAAATGGGTGACTTTTCTGGGCACATTACACACCCATCTAGCTATCCATTCCTGAGGTAAACCAGTCCTTTATCCAGATTAAGCAATTAGCATTTTGCTAACATTTTAAAATTTTGGCACCAGTAGAGGATTTCCCTCCAAAACAAGTATCAGCTTCAGTGATGGGATTTTCCCTAGGACTACTGAATGAACAGAAATGGTTAAATAAATCCATGCCTGTTGTGATTCTGATAATGATCTCCCTCCACCCCCATCTGATGTTATTTTCCTTTTACATTCAGGTTTTAAAATGAAAAGAATAAGAAACGCTAAAACACACTGAACTTCACATTTAGTTTGGTTCTAACTGCCCCACAATCCCTGAGCCACAATAGTATTTTTTTAAAAAAGATAATAGTCCAGTAGAGGAGACAGATTGAAGAGCCAAAGGCTTAAAAAAGCTTTCCTCCAATCATTAGGTTTGAGAAGTTCCACATTGGATGCTCATATCCTTATTAAGATACATAAACACAAAATAAGCAAGCCATCTGACTTTCCAAATGAAGGAGTTAAATAACCTAATGAAATGCAGAGAGAGAAAAGACAATTTAGTAGATGAGTGACCACATGAGGGGAATTAGGTTAATCGGAGAACCAAAGAAGAATGAGGTATGAGGGAAAGCTAAAAAACTAGGGGTGTGCACGGACCCCCCGGATCGGATCGGGACCCGGATCGGGACCTCCAATTTTGTCCCGGACCGGTTCGGACAAAATCGGAGGCCCCCCGGACCGGATCGAGTCCGATCCCGATCCAAAAATCGGAAATTTTTGGATCGGCCGCCATTTTTTTCCCCATAGACTTGCATTGCAATGCAAGTCTATGAGGAAAAAATGGCGGCGGGTGGGTAAGGGGGGGCCTAACTCCCTCCCCCCCCCCGGGGCCGTCCGCTGTGGACGGCCCCGGCAGGTAAACCCCCTCCCCCGCGCTCCCTACCCCCCCTGGGGCCGCCTGCTTCCATCCGCTGGCGCCCGCGGGCGCCAGCGGATAGAAGCGGACGGCTCCGGGGGGGGGGGTAAGCCCCCTTCCCCGCCACTTACCTTCTCGGCACGTCCGGCGCCGGCGGCTACTACCAGCGGGCTCCGCGGCCTACTCTCGAGTAGCGCGCCGGGTGATGACATCACCCGGCGCGCCACCCTGGAGCAGGCCGCGGAGCCTGCTGGTAGTAGTAGGCGCCGGCGCCGGACGGGAGCCGCCGGGCCGGGCAGGTAAGGGCCCCCCTCCCCCCTCCCCCCTCCGCGCGCCCCCTCCTCCCCTCCACGCACCCCCTCCTTACCTTTCCGGCCCGGCGGCTCCCGTCCGGCGCCGGCGCCTACTACTTCCAGCAGGCTCCGCGGCCTGCTCTAGAGTAGTGCGCCGGGTGATGACATCACCCGGCGCGCCATCCTAGAGCAGGCCGCGGAGCCTGCTGGGAATAGTAGGCGCCGGCGCCGGACGGGAGCCGCCGGGCCGGAAAGGTAAGGGCCCCCCTCCCCCCTCCGCGCGCCCCCTCCTCCCCTCCACGCACCCCCTCCTTACCTTTCCGGCCCGGCGGCTCCCGTCCGGCGCCGGCGCCTACTACTTCCAGCAGGCTCCACGGCCTGCTCTAGAGTAGTGCGCCGGGTGATGACATCACCCGGCGCGCCATCCTAGAGCAGGCCGCGGAGCCTGCTGGGAATAGTAGGCGCCGGCGCCGGACGGGAGCCGCCGGGCCGGAAAGGTAAGGGCCCCCCTCCCCCCTCCGCACGCCCCCTCCTCCCCTCCACGCACCCCCTCCTTACCTTTCCGGCCCGGCGGCTCCCGTCCGGCGCCGGCGCCTACTACTTCCAGCAGGCTCCGCGGCCTGCTCTAGAGTAGCGCGCCGGGTGATGACATCACCCGGCGCGCCATCCTAGAGCAGGCCGCGGAGCCTGCTGGGAATAGTAGGCGCCGGCGCCGGACGGGAGCCGCCGGGCCGGAAAGGTAAGGGCCCCCCTCACCCCTCCGCGCGCCCCCTCCTCCCCTCCACGCACCCCCTCCTTACCTTTCCGGCCCGGCGGCTCCCGTCCGGCGCCGGCGCCTACTACTACCAGCAGGCTCCGCGGCCTGCTCTAGAGTAGCGCGCCGGGTGATGACATCACCCGGCGCGCCACCCTAGAGCAGGCCGCGGAGCCTGCTGGGAATAGTAGGCGCCGGCGCCGGACGGGAGCCGCCGGGCCGGAAAGGTAAGGGCCCCCCTCCCCCCTCCCCCCTCCGCGCGCCCCCTCCTCCCCTCCACGCACCCCCTCCTTACCTTCCCGGCCCGGTGGCTCCCGTCCGGCGCCGGCGCCTACTACTACCAGCAGGCTCCGCGGCCTGCTCTAGGGTGGCGCCTACTATTCCCAGCAGTATTTGTCTGCTAGCATAGTACATTTGAGCATAGAAAAACCATAACCAGCTGTTTGCCCTGCCCATCTTCACAGGTATTTCAGCCTTCAGGCTGCTGAAGACTGAGGGGAAGGGTGGTCGTTGGCTGGGAGTGCTGTGCTGCTGGCTGAGCCTGAGGAGTGTTTGTTTGCCCCGCCCATCTCCACAGGTATTTCAGCCTTCAGGCTGCTGAAGGCGCGAGCCTGTGGGCACGAGCCGAAGGGCCGTGGGAATGAAGCCGTTGGACCAAAACTGCAGCCGTGGATGAAGAGCAGAAGAGAGGAGAGCCACCTGCACCCCACCCTTCCAGCTGACCACAATGTGTAGGGGAGCGGCAATTTGTGTTGTGCAGGGAAAAGGGAGATATGGCGTTGGCTGGGCGATGTGACATTACAGGGGAAGGAGAGATAGATATCTAACACCCGTCTTACCTTCCGATTTCTCTGCTAACCCCGGGAACGAACCAGGCCACCCACAGAGCCTCTTCTTACTCCTATGTAATGCCAGGTCGGTTAAAAATAACACAAATATCATCCATGACCTTCTTTCAGATGAGGAGGCTGACCTGGCATGCTTCACAGAGACCAGGCTGGGAGATGACAGTGGCCCGACATGGGCGCAGGCCCTCCCAGCTGGGTACTGTGTTAGTGAGCAGGTGAGGGAAAGTGGGCGGGGGGGGGGGGCGGAGTAGCTGTGGTCTATAGGGATAATCTTAACCTGACCAGACTTACTGTTCGCGAACTGAATCACATCGAGTGTGTGTACCTGAGTCTGAAGACCAGGGATAGACTAGGGATTCTCTTCGTGTACCGGCCACCCCACTGCCTATCAGACTCCCTGGCCGAGCTCACGGAACTGGTCTCAGAGCTGGTGTTGGATTTGCCCAGGCTCTTGGTCCTGGGCGACTTCAACATCCCATTCGAGACTGGTTTGTCAGGTGGAGCTCGGGAGTTCATGGCATCCATGACAACCATGGGCCTATCCCAATTGGACCCACACATCCAGCGGGTCATACCCTCGGTGCTGTTTTCAGTTCCGAACAGACGGATCTGTGGGCGGAGATAACGAATACCTCCGTGTTGTCATGGACAGACCATTTTCTGGTTAGGGTTAGTATCACGGCTACCACCTGCCCCTGCAGGGGTGGTGGACCTATTAAGATGGTCTGCCCTCGAAGGCTGATGGATCCTTCTGGATTCCAGAAGGCCTTGGAAGGTTTTATGGCTGGTATCGTCAACGATCCTGTAGAAGCCCTGGTCGATAGATGGAATTGGGACCTAACTAGGGCTATCGACACGATCGCCCCCAAACGTCCTCTCCGACCCGCTTCTAACAGGGCGCCCTGGTATACGGAAGACCTCAGGGAGTTGAAGCGGAAAGGACGACGACTGGAGTGCTGATGGCAGAAAACTCGACTTCTATCCGACAAGACATGGCATAGAGAACATCTTCGTTCCTATGGGGTGGCAATACATGCAGCGAAGAAAGCTTTCTTCTCTGCGTGCATTGCGTCTGCGAATTCGCGTCCAGCAGAACTGTTCAGGGTGGTGAGGGGTCTAACCCGGGCACCTTCCCCCCTGAATCGGATTTTAGAGCCTTCGGCAGTTCGCTGTGATGCCTTTTACGATCATTTCACAGATAAAATCTCTCAGATAAGAGCCGACTTAGATGCCGTCGTTATAGCAGAGGCTGACGATGGAGTGTCCAGCGACTCCGGGAGTAGAATTACACTGGATCAGTTTCAGTTGGTGAGTACTGAGGACGTGGACAAGCTGCTTGGACGAGTGAGGAGGACGACTTGCCCTCTCGATCCCTGTCCTTCATGGCTGGTCGTCCAGGGAGGAGATGCAGTTAGATCGCAATTACAATATATTATTAATACATCTCTCAGGGAGGGGAGTTTTCCATCATGTTTAAAAGAAGCGGTGGTATGGCCGCTTCTAAAGAAGCCCTCCCTGGATCCCCTGGACTTTAATAACTACAGACCCATATCAAATCTTCCATTCTTGGGCAAGGTGATCGAGAGGGCGGTTGCCTTTCAACTCCAAGTAGTCTTGGATGACACTGATTTTCTAGACCCATTTCAAACTGGCTTCAGAGCAGGATACGGAGTTGAGACTGCTATGGTCGCCTTAGTGGATGATCTACGCCTGAGTATTGACAGGGGGAGTGTGTCCGTGTTGGTACTCCTGGACCTCTCAGCGGCATTCAGTACCATCGACCATGGTATCCTTCTGGAACGCCTGAGGGGATTGGGAATTGGGGGCACTGTGCTTCAGTGGTTCTGATCCTATCTCTCAGGCAGGTTCCAGATGGTGATGCTTGGGAATAGCTGCTCTGCAAAGAAGGAGCTGCTGTGTGGTGTATTGCAAGGTGCCATCCTTTTCCCAATGCTGTTTAACATTTATATGAAACTGTTGGGAGAGATCATCCGGAGGCATGAGGCGGGGTGCTATCAGTATGCTGATGACACCCAAATATATTTCTCTATGCCTTCGATAACAGCGCCAGCTAAGGATAGTGTGTCTTCTCTGAATGAATGCTTGGAGGCGGTAATAGCCTGGATGAGGAAAAACAAACTGAAGCTGAATCCAGACAAGATGGAGGTGCTTGCTGTCAAAGGCCGCAACCTGGGTTTGGAGGTGTGTCAACCGTTTCTGGATGGGGTTACTCTCCCCCTGAAAGACTATGTTCGCAGCTTGGGGATGCTCCTGGATCCGTCGCTCCAAATGACAGCCCAGATAGATGCGACGGCCAGGAGTGCCTACTATCAGCTTCGGCTGATACGCCAGCTGCGCCCCTTCCTAGAGTTGGAAGACCTAAAGATGGTGGTGCACGCGCTGGTAACTTCGAGGCTCGACTTCTGCAATGCACTGTACATAGGGCTACCTCTGTGCCTAGTCCGGAAACTTCAACTAGTTCAAAATATGGCAGCCAGGTTGGTCACCGGTACATCTAGGGGTGACCATATTACGCCAGCTTTAAAATCGCTCCACTGGCTGCCAGTTAGTTTCCGGGCGAAATATAAAGTGTTGGTTATTACCTTTAAAGCCTTACATGGTTTGGGTCCAGGTTACCTGCGGGATCGCCTTCTCCCATACAATCCGCCCCGCACACTCAGGTCCTCTGGGAAGAACTTACTGCAGTCAGCCAAGACTAGGCTGACAACTATTACCCAGAGGACCTTCTCTTCTGCCGCTCCCAGACTGTGTAATGACCTGCCGGAGGAGACTCGTCAACTTAACAGTCTTTTAGAATTTAAGAAAGCTATAAAGACTGTTCTCTTCCCGCAGGCATATCCAGTGGAATTTTAGAATGTTTTTAGGATCCTTGCCATTAAAATCTATTCCCTAAGTAGCCTTCCATTTATCCTGCCCACAGACTGACATCAGTTCATGACCATTTGCAATCTGGGATGCCCTCTCCATTGTGTCGAGGGAATATAGTATTTAAATTTTTAGCTTCCCTCATCCCTTTCTCTTTGTCCATGTGATGTGCTGGAGGTTTATGCTATGAAGGAGAAGTTTAGGATAGTTATCCTAATGCATAGACCTTCCAGGCAGGATTTATTAGATTTACCACTGAAATTCATGATATTTAGATCTAGATTTTTCTATTTCCTTTAGTTTTGGATGCATCTCACAGAATAAAGTTCAGTATCGTAATATCTGGTGAAACAAATTGTTTAAAGTATATTGACCAACTGAAAATATAAGCAGATCAAGTGGTATTTGGATTGGGGTGCGCTAAATCAGAAAGGCTCACACTTTTTAAAAACAAAGGGCTCATCTACACCTGCAGGCCTTCCGGGACAGGGTGGGGGAGGATCTCGGGCTTCCCAGCATCCAGGATTGTCCCACAGGGTCCAATCAGCAGCGTGTCATCCTGGAATTAAGGGGGATGTTCCAGCGTGAAGGTTGTTGTGGGCTTTTTTTGGCTTTTTTTTTTTTTAAAAAAAGAAGAATATGTTTGCACAATTGCACAGGTGCACTCCTGCACCAAAAGTAAGGTTTCTTTTTAAAATAAACCTGGAAATGCGGTGCCGAAAACCCCAGAGATCCATCCCAGTGATGGCGAAAATGCTTCACCCCCTCACCCCTGATGGGTATGGACCCCCCCCCCCCGCATAGCTCCATGCCTGTTTGGTGAGCCCCGCCACTCATGGGGAAGAGGGACAACCCTGGGAGCGAGCACCACACCACCCGCAGACCTCAGGGTTGTCCCAGGATCATGGGGAAATTGTGAAAAATCCAGTCCCAGTTCTCCGAGGACAACTGAGAGCTCATCCCTGGTTGACCCTGGGATCACCTGTGCATCATTTGGATGCACAGGGACGATCTTGAGCCAACTCCAAGATAACTGGCTGGTGCAGACATGGCCAAAGACTTTAAAATCAAGATTTGACCCTAATCTTAAAGTTTTAAATTTCAGATTATTTATTAGTCTAGCCACACAGAGAAAACATCTAGAGCTGAGATGCTCATCTCCCCCAACTTCTTCATAGCCTCTGTTCAGTCCCACATTGGTAACTGTGTATGTATAGGCTTGCCATGAACATTTCATGGGCTTCTCTAGGGACAGCAAGGCTGTGTATTCCTTTTAACTGTTCTGCTGCAAACTCCACCTCCTCTCACTCTTCTTTTTTTCCCCCTTCACTACATGTTTATTTAAAATATCGATAGGACACCTTTTAGAGGAAACCCTTCTGAAACAGCAGACAAGATAATAATAATAAAACATAATAAGACAACAACAGTAAAAATAATTAGAATACAATATCAAAATTAAAACCAGCTAGCACCCAATGAACTAACTCAAGTATAGCCAAGGTGGAAAGGTTGATCTTTAGGGCCCACTTGGAGATCTGTAAGCCTGTGCCTAAGCAGATGTCAGTTGGAACAGAATTCCACAAGTGGGAGGCCACTACTGAAAAGCCCTCTCCCTCATGCCCCCAACCCTAAGTGATCTCTCAGAAGGGCACACAATAGGGGCTCTTATGCTGATCTCAGAGTGCAGGCAGGTTGGTATGGGTGAAGGCAGTCCTTTAACACCCCCTTCCCAAACAGACCTGGTTCACATATAATGACACCCCATGATTAAACAACCCATGGGTTATCTTGCATGAGCAGGAGAAAATGAATTAAGCCAAGGCTTGTTGTTGGGTTAACTGGTGAGTTGTTTAGTCCCTGAACAACCCATCGGTCTAGGTTTGGACATCACACTCAACAACCTATAAAGTAGCCTATTGTAGATTGTTGTGTAAAAGTGTCCACTCTCTCCGCCTTGACTCCAGCAGCCCATGGTTTGCTTAACTGATGGGTTGTTGTTACCTGTGAATAGGTTCATAATAAAGAAAATTGTTGTAGTGTCACTGGTGTTATCTACTGTAGGTGAGCTGCAATTGAATTTTGGCTCTGGAATGTAGAATAGAAGAAAATTTGAATCACTATACATGAAAAGAGGCTTTAGGAAGCTTGACACTGAGGACCCCTTCCCCTGCCCTTAAAGAATAGGCCTCTTACAAAACATTCCTGATTGTAATGACTGAGAAAGTGCATACAATTGATAAATGTTGTGTGTTTCCCATTAAAATGACTGATTCTAATATTCCTAGCTGTTGAATGGTACTTTCTGAAGTATAAAGTATTGTTGATAAGAGAATTCTCCTTTCTTTCTCAAAACCACAAGCATACAATCCAGGGTGCTCCGGTTGTCTATGTTTCTATAGCCTGTTGAGTGGCATGTCTTTGTTACCTTTTTTCATTTAATCTGGAGGTCAAAACAATGATGTTATACATCTCAATAGTAACCTACCTCCATTTCCTGACTATCTTTGCTCAGGGTATGTGTCAAAAAGAGAAAGAGACTATTATAGAATGAGTGCTTTGAAATATATATATATATATATATATATATATATATATACATACCATCTGTGTCAAGAAACTGTAATTTTAAAAAGAAGAGAAGATATACCTCCCCCCTTCTTTACCTGGTCTAGAATTTGAGCTGTACATTAGCAGAAACAAATCAATCCTGTTTTCCATTCCAGAATTTGAGAACTAAGGAAGAACAGTGATGAAGAACTATGGGTTCTTCATCACTAAAGAACTGACATAATGAATAAATTGGCAACAGTGTCAGGTTGTTGTTATTGTTGTCTTTCACAAATGACTAGGGGGGCATCTTGAGGGAAATGCATTGAGAATCACTTCCAACTTTTCTCAGCTTTTTCTTGAAATTGGCTTTGGTCCATGAGCAGCACACTAAGCTGAAAAAAGCAGACCAAACCTCTCCCAAACCAACTCTTTTCCCGTGTCACACTGCACTCTAACCTGCCTTACTTGGGGGTGGGGTGGGCAGAGTCCTGCCAGTCAAAATGAACATCATCAATATCACCCCCTCTTTCGCCTGCTCATGGTAAGGAAATGTATTGTAAGGAACATCAGGCATCCAGAGAAAAGGAGCCTTTTGCCTGGAAGTTTCCCTACATCCCACCACCAAGTGTGCTTGCCAGTCTTTCTCCCGTGTCTCTTCTGCCAGGGGGAACCATACACCAAATCGCACATAGGGAGCCATGGTATATTGTCAAAGGGCCAAAGTAGGAAAGCACTAAAGCTTTGAAGCACTATAACACAATAACTGTAGCAATTTTAACAATTTAGAGACTTGGAAAATTAGTGATTCTAGAAAAGTACGCAGCTAAACCCAGATCGTTTACTTCAGAGAAGTGGAAAAGGAAAGAAGAATAAATTGCAATGAGCGGCAAAGTAGAGAAACCTGACTTCTGCACAAGCAACCATGACATGGCAGAAAAGCACAACAGTGGGAGAAAACAGAGAGGACCCCACCCTTTTACCAAGGTCACAGCCAGGTGAAAGACACACCTCTGGGCATGCCCATCATGCCAGATTTAATCCAGATGAATGAGGCACACAGCAGCTGAACTTCATGGGAGCCACTTTAAAGAAAAACAACGGACTAAAAGTACTCTGTGAAAATGTGCCTTTTCCTGAGGGAATCTGCAGGATTGCTATAGATTAGCAACAACATCATGTGTTGCAAATGACCTCAGAGTGTTCCCCTTCCACACTAAATTGCCCATGAAGATTAGCCCTAGATCACAGCTCCTGGCTCAGCCAGTGTTTCTTTTTCTGGCCACCATCATTTTCTCTTGTTTATAATTCTTGGAGTATTCAAACAAATTGTTACTACATCATCACTACTTCAGCTGTTTAATCCATGTTGTGATATCCTCTATATGCATTACAGACATTTAATTCCCCAGAGGCCTCCTTCATAACATTCTGTCCATGCATTAAGCTCTTCAAAGGAGCCCCCTCTCTAAGTACTGTCAGTGGGAGAAAACATTATGCATTTATAAAAGGAAGGGTTTTCTCTGTGGTGATGCCTCCCGGAGGAAGTATAATTGTTATGGTCCTTGCTTTCTTCCTTGCTTTTCTTTTAGAAGCAAATCAAAATGTTCCTTTTTAATTTTTAAAAATCAGCATCTTTTCATGCAAACATTGAAAATGAGCTGTTGCCTTAAAAAGCTGACCATAGTTTCCTATATGGAATAATGCCCAGCTCATCCTCCCATCCTCTTAATTTCTGATATTGGCATACCAGGTCCTCCTATGCATGCCAGACTCAGTTTGTTCATTTCTGCTGGTGATAGAGACTTCACATGGCTAGCTGTATGAGACAGGCAAGATACTAAATACATTGCAAGGTAGTTGCTTGAGGGCAAAAGTCTAAAGTGACTTTCAGAGAATTTTCTTGCTCTGGCAGATCTATCACCGATTTTTAGGCTTGACATGGAAGTTTGTAAGTTATAGTATGTCACTCATGTGTTCTCACACATTACAGTGCAATGCAGGAATTTATTGCAACCTCTTCCAGGTTGCTATGCTGATATGACTCAACTCTTCAGCTGATTCATTAAATGACATTAGCATATAAAATTCTTGTGGACGTCAATCTGGGAGTCCCTTGTTTGGAAATAATTGTGTAATGTAAAGGTTTAAACCTACATATTGACCTAGATATCTCATTGATTTCAGGTGTGTGATGTCCTTTGAAATACATGATTTGGGAACACACTTTAATCTCTGACATATTGTATACATTGCACTGTGCTTACTGTGCTGTAATGTGTAGGGTGACCATATGTCAGGAAAAACCACGACATGTCATGATTTTTGGCAACAAATCCAGGAAAGGGGGGGGGAATTATGACATTTGAAGAAAAATCTGGATTTTTCCCATCCTCCCCCCACCCAAAGGGCAGCTCTACTTTATAGTCAATGGGAATTAACAAAAATCCTTACAGCTCTGTCATTTTTAAAGATAAAGAGGTGAGACTTGGCACCATGATAGCTCTTAGGTAGGGCTTTAGCCATGCCAAATGTGAAGCAGATCTGTTCATCTGTTGAGTTTTAGGAACTTTTTAAAATTTGAGGTTTTAAAATTATTGTTGTTTTTTTTAAAATCATTTTTAAAGAAAAAGGGATGAAACTTGGCATCATGATAGCTCTTAAGTAGGGCTTTAGCCATGCCAAGTTTCAAGCAGATCTTATTTTAAAGTTAGAGGTTTTAACATTATTTTAAAAAACAACAACACTGAAGCCATACCCTTCAAACTCAGGTTGTCAAACCTCCTCTTTGGGGTCTTGCACCTTGAGCAGTTTCAGCCCTTGGCATCAAGGGAATCTCAAGTTTTAAGCTAACAAGTGCTGGGCCAGCAGGGCACCTTTCTTGTTGCAGATTTGGTGGGCAGTCGGGCATCTGGAGCTCAGCAGAGGCGAGGCATCCATGGATTAAAATGTGGGAAAGGAGAGGTCAGTCAAAGCCGTCACATGTTTGTGCAGGAAGTAGACAGGAGTTCAAAGTCTGGGTGTGAAAAGTGGTGCCAATGCACAAGCCTTGAGAAGCTAATGTATATAACTGAGAAGTGTGAATGGGCAAAGTAGTGTCCGCTGCCCACAACACCCACCCTAATGTTAGAGTAGAGAAACATATGACAATCATACACAAGTTTCAAAAACAAATTGAACTTTAAAAATAAAAAAGCCAGCTAGCCAGCAGCTAGTCATGTTAAGCAGCAGCTTCCAGCCGAGTGAGGATACAAAGAGAAAAGATATTTGAGGGAAGCGGAGAATGTATCACACATAGTATAGCAACAAAGTACAGCAAAAGCTACAAAAGTAGGAGTGAGTGAAGTGAATTTCAGATACATTGGATGTGTCACTTGTTATTTCAGTGATGTTAACATTAAGATGTTATGTAGAACAGATTTGTCTTAATTGTGTGCTGTAAAATCAGACATGTGACCAAGGCTATGTCCAGCCCCCTTGGTGTTGGACATGCCCCCTGGGGGCAGACATTTGGTGGGGACCAACCATGTTTCCTCCTTTGTGGTTTCCAAAATATGGTGCTCTTAGTAATGCGAAGCTGTGGCATGAACAGGGCATATACCAGCCTGGGAAGAGGAGGTGGGGGAAGAGATAAGAGTTACAAGCTATGCAGGTTTATTTGGAAGTAAATCCCACTGAATTAAATTGTGCATAGCATCACAACCTTTGCCTGCCTTGCACTTTTTGCTGGGAGGGAAACAGAGCAGAAGCCACTGCTGCAAAATCCCCACCTACCTAATCCTTCTGGCCCTTAGAAGTGGTGGCAACTTTCAAGAAGGAGGCATGTGTGGTTTGCTCCAGCAGGAGCTTCACTTAAGGTGTCACAGGAAATGCTAAATGGTTTCTTTTGCAAAGACAGGCTTATTTTCTGTGGACCAGAGAGATGTGGAGACAGCCAGAGCAGCTGAATTTGCTTTCCCTCTCAGAATGTGAGATGGTCATCCTGGTTACATAGACCATCCTGGTTACATAGGACTAAGCTCCATTGAACCTCAGGGCTCCATCACATGTAGGGTTATGGCACTCTCGTAGCCTGTCCTTTCTGCTTTTGGTGCTTTGGACTCGCATGACATTGTCCTTGCCCTGCACTATTCTCGCTTTTTTCCCTCCATTCTGGCGGCTTATTTTGTACCTGGGAAAGTCCATTTCACCCTGGAAGTCTGCAATAAAAACCCAAATGTAAACCAGTAAATCTGCTTCTGTGTTTGGGGTGTGTCTTGAAGGCTGTTTTCAGTAACAAAAGAATAGGGTGTGCTTTTAATCAGCCAGGGCAGTTTTACAACTTACTTCCTCCTTTTCATCTTTGGACATGTTAGGAGTTGGAAGGAAGGTTTCAGTGCTCCAACTCCCTCTTTCTTTTGGCTTCCTTCCTTGTTTTGCTGAACCTTTGTCCTGTTGGAATCACAGAATTTCACCCTGGCACCCATCCACCGTAACTTTTCAAACCACTCTGATCCTTCCTCATACATCCATTTCTGTCGCTTCCATCACCCCTCCACATGCCTTATAAATCTTCATAGCTGTTGTCTTCTGGTTTGTGTAATTATTCTTCCTCCTACATTGTCCTATATTATCCTATATTATATTATCCTATAGGGCTGGAGAAAACATTTCATGGTAATGAATTTTGTGTTCTAGTTCCTTTTACTGCCTGAAATCTTCTTAGGCAAAGCAATTTAATACAAAATCAAACCCACAGGATGTTTCCAAGGAGACCTGATTTGCAAGACAAAAGGCTATCTTTTCCAGTGAGTCATGACTAGTGAATTGCACTAGTGAATTGCACTCCTTGGCAACAGATTAACTTCTGAAAGAATGTAGGAGTGATCTTTCTATCTGACAGGAAGAGAAGGCAATGTAACTTTGAAGTAAAACGGAGCTATGGGGGTGGTGCGAACATAGTATAGTTGAAGTCAATGGGATTTACTTTGGAGTAAGGGAACCAGCCATCTCTATTTTATGAACTGGACATGCTCAGCTTTGCATGATCAAAGGAAAGGAAAATTGATCCTTCACAAATGCAAAGTGGTGGAAGAGCGCAATGGTGAACTATCAGCAAAAGGTTTAAAGAGCAGGGAAATTTAAAAAATCTTTAAAAATCAAGGGATGAACTGATCTGATTCAAACCTGGCATGTCAAAAGCTCTCCTAGCGACCTATCACCATGCCATGCTTCATCTCTTTATCTATATAAATTACACAGATGTAAGCATTTTAGTTAATTTGCATTATCAAAATTCCTCAAAATCAAGGCATGGACCTATCTGATTCAAATTCGGCATGCAGAAAGCTCTACTTAAGAGCTTCTGAGATCCCAAGTTTCATCTCTTTATCTTTAAGAATTACACAGATGTAAGCATTTGTGTACATCCTAACAGGAGCTCCAATGAGCAAGGGGGGGGGGAGGCTGCTGTGTCCATAACAATGTCCATCAATGACAAGAACCAATTAACTGGAGGGGGAAGGAGAAGGGGCGGACGGGGTTCGGCAGGTGCAATAGCAATGGGAGAGCAAAAACAGTTCACTGGTATAGATACGATAGTGAAAGGGAGGAGCGTTTGCAGCGCTTCTGAAATGGAGATAAAAAACCTAGGGGTGGGGGGGAATTGGTGTGATGGAGCCCTTATAGGAGCTTAGTCCTATGAGCTGACTAGATTGCATAATAATTGAGCTGACTAGATTATGTAGTGGAGAAGTTAGCAGAAAAAACATTGCTTGCAGTGGGCCTCTAGTTTATTGTAATGGTCTAGGAGTCACACTAAATCTTTCCAGGTAATTGGGTGTATATTTAAATAGGAGCTAATGCTGATTTTCAAGTGCTCCTTCTTTGAGCTATTCATGAAAACACTTTTCCATGCCACAATAAAGCAGTAAGATTACCACATAAGAACTTTAGCTCATTCTGTACAGGTGTGAATCAGACCACAGAGGAAATAAAATATGGTTCCCTCACTTTGTACCAGATATTTTGCAACAGCAGCAACAACAAAACACCAGACTGCCAAACTATACAAGCCAGATAACAAAGGAATGTATGAGATGAGCATTTAGAAAGCAATCAGTTTGCAGAGCAGTGCAATAATAGTCCCAAGATACCAAACAGGAGATGACAGAAAGGATTTGCCATAGCAATTTTCCAGTTTGGCAAACATTGAAAGGAACCAAGTTTATCCTAAGTTCTTAATAAAATGAAACATTTCTCGAATCAGTAAGATACGTTGATCACTGATTTTCTGAGAAGGATACCCATTCCTCCTATCTAACTGCTAGGGATGTGTATCGTATTGGTTCGGTTCGATGTCCAAGAATGAACCGATAAGGACGTTATCGGACATCCAATGACCAATAACGATTATTCCCTAAGGAGCCCCTGTCTGATCGGACATATCGGATTTTTGGACCGCCATTTCAGGTGTTTTCCCCATAGGCTTACACTGAGGGAAAATTTCCCCCCAATGCAAGTCTATGGGGAAAAACACTGGGCCGGCACTCCCTCCCTCCCCCTACTCATGCTCCTTACCTGCCGCCGCCGCTCCATACTGAGGAACAGGCCGGAAAGCCTACTTAGCAGTACTACGGACCAGCGGCGGCAGTGGGGAAGGCCGCAGGTAAGGAGCGCGAGTGGGGGGAAGGGAGGGGTCCCCAAGGGTACCCCTTACCTGCGGCCTTCCCCGCCACCACAGCTTGTCCGTAGTACTGCAAAACAGGCTTTCTGGCCTGTTCCTCAGTACAGAGACGTCATCACTTGGCGCGTCTCTGTACTGAGGAACAGGCCGGAAAGCCTGTTTCATAGTACCATGGATCGGCGGCGGCGGCAGGTAAGGAGCATGACTGGGGGGAGGTACCGTGAGTGGGGGAAGGAGCGTGAGTGGGGCCCCAGTGTTTTTCCCCATAGACTTGCATTGGGGGAAAGCTTTCTTTCCCCCAATGCAAGCCTATAAGGAAAACACCTGAAATGGTGGTCCGTAATTGGATCAGAACTTCGGATATTTATCGGATATTGGATCTGATCAAGTCTGGGTACCCCCCAATATGATCGGATCTGATATTTTTAATATCAGAAATTCTGTTCCGATTCCAATTCTGAAATTTCTGGCCATGCACATCCCTACTAACTGCAGATTCCACTTAATTTTGCCTGCAGTGAAATTTCACATGGAATTTGGAACCTGAGGGCTCATCTACACCTATAGCCCTTTCAGGAGTGGGGAGGGATGACTGTGAAGTGTTCAGCTTCAGCAATCATTCCTCACGGGGCACACGGCAGGGACTTTTCCCAAGCTGTTCCAGGGAGAAGTGATTTTCTTTTACAGCTCGTGAGGCTTGTGCAATTGCGATCCTGTGTGAAGCTGTTAAATGTGTTAAAACACATACACATCGGCACTAAAGCACACCAATACCCCTTGAAAGCAGCTCCCCCTCACCCCCGATACTCTTGTGCTCCGCTGCACAGCTGCTTGGCCGTTCGCTGAGCCCTGCTACTTACGGGGAACAGTGATGACTTCGGGAGGGTGCCCCACACCGCTTATGGACCTCGGGATTGCCCTGAGAGATGGAAAAAACTTGGGGGAAAAACAGTGCCCGATATCCCAGGAAAGCAAAGTGGTCATCCCTGGTTCACCCCAGGATCACCTGTGCATCATTTGGACTTGCAGGGACGACCTCAATGGTTGGTGTGGATATGCCCTCATGCTAGGAAGAAACATTTAAGGTCTTTCAAGAGAACCCCCAAAAAAGTTTTAGTTGGACTAGTGAAATTTCTCAGGGAAGTTCCACACACAGAAAACAGTTTTACAGCTAGCTTATTGAATTGTAGTATGGGTGTCATCTTCCTCTCAACACCACTGGAGGTCATGTTGGGAGTCTGGGGATGGTGAGAGACTTGGAGCTAGAGTGAGGAATGAAACTTTGAGGGGGATTTGATGATTTTTGTAAGCAGGGATAGACAGAAGGTAGGTTACCTGATTTTGGGAGTTTACCTCCCAGAAGTCCCTGCCAGCATGGCAAATGATCAGGAATGTTGAGAGCTGAAATTCAAAAATGTGGAGATCTACTTTCTGCCTACCCCTACTCTAAAGCATTCACATACAGGGAATTTCAAGACAAGAAAAGAGTTTTAATAACTCTAATGGAATTCCTCTCTCTCTCTCTCTCTCTCTCTCTCTCTCTCTGTGTGTGTGTGTGTGTGTGTGTGTGTGTTCTACACAGCCCTATGACTAACTGTGTTTTAGAAACTCTCCAAAGCAAATTCTGCATCAAGAAAACAGATGCACTGGCTTATATACACTCTCTGCTGAGAATGGAAACTTGGGTCAACCACGGCACCCTTTCTCTTGTTTTAACTGGCATGACAGTTAAACAGTTCTTTAACAGAAAGAACATGATAATGCTTAAAGCATACATAATTCTTGCTCTCGTTTAATATTTTAATATGCACTTTGCTAGGCAATTCCTTTTCCTTTTTTTGCAGGGAAAACTGTCAAAAATGTTAAGACAAAAGAAACTTTATATTACTATTGTGACCTTAACTAGCAATTTTGGGAATGGCAACTTTGATACACGTTAATTCCAATGTTCTTTATATGTCTCTTTGTGTTGGTTTATTGACCGTAAATAAACAATTCAATTCAATTCTATATGTCTCTAAGATATGTGTTAATTTTAGCTGTTTCAGGAGAGAATGGGCAAAATAACTACACTGAAAACTCAAGGAACAAGAGAGCAGGACTGGTATAGCAAAAACAAAGCCACACACACATAACCCAGCACTGGAAACTAGAAGTATGTACTTCCTCTCAGCTTTGGCTCAGGCCTTGATTCTGTAGTTCAGGAATGGGAACTGATTGGATTGATTCAGACACCATCTGCTTCACCTTCAATTTCTGAACCCATGTCAAGAAATTCAGAAAACTTATACTTCATGCTTCCTATTCACTATCATGGCCAATAAAACATATGATAATGTTTTTCTTGTTTAGAATTAGGTGATAGTTGTATACATGGTAGACTGTTAAGAGGGGATTAAGCCTGCCAAATGTCAGAACAATTGGTACAGGACTTTTTCTGCTGGGCACCTTTATATTTTGATACTCCCTCCCAAGGGAACTGACAATAACCTTTCTAACTAGGGAGGGGAATGAATTCACTACACAAAAATATTCTCTCACAGAGACAACACAAAATTACTGAGTAGGATATCTCAAAAAGATTTTGCAAGGAAAGTCTGAGAAAGGAATTAAGTTGCAGTAGAGGGGGAATCACTTCACTTGTTTCTTCTCTAAGCTGCTACACTGAACTGAGAGAAATGGAAAACAGTGAGGATTTTTATAAAACACTCAACCAAATTCAATCCCTCTCCCAAAGCACAATGATTGAAGCCCATGTGAAATATGCCTTAGGAACCTGTCAGTCATTCAGCTGCATTCCCTCACTATCTCCATAATCAGTATTTAGAGAAACAACCCCAAAACATGCTATTTTCAGGACACGTTTGCCCTGTTCAGAAGGCAGGAGGAGAAAGGGAACCTTGTAAGGGAGTGAGAGAAAAAAAGCCAAGGGCAGGGGGAAGAACCAATGATGTATCTTGAGAAAGTGTATATTCAAGTAAATCTTATAATCTTGAAAATGTATTTATTCAAGTAGAGCCTATGCATTTCAGACTCAGAATGAGTCCTTCCTCAGGGCAATCTACAAACAGAAAAATGTATTTACAAAGTATTTACATTTCAGAGGGGAAAACAAATTCCAAACTATTCAAAACACTAATTATATAGCTAAAAATGTTCTGACAATAATTATTAAAAAAACATACACATAGAGACATTATTTACCAATTCAAATACATATTTTACAGGCTACAATATGATAATTCAAAAATACAACAAGCAGGAAAGATTAATCTAATATTCAACAATAAAAAAATCACATACTGAAAGGGTTACTACAGTCCTTTGCTCAAAACACTGTGAATTTCTTAGGCATAACAGTAAAGGAGGATATGGAGCATATAAGGAGGGCTTGATGATTAACTGGGAACAGCTGTTTATCATGACAATGCTGATAGTTCCAACAATTCATTAAGACCTGAGGGGCTAGTTGTATTCAACCTAATTACCCATCTCGCCTCTCTCGCTCTAGGAGGATCCTATTAATTTTTTTCTTTATAGTTTCTATTACCCAGAAGGATATATCTTTCAGTTTGTGCAATTTGTCTTATTTGCCATGGTTAAAGCCATGGTTTAAGGTGTCTTCTGAACGGGGTGAAAATCTGCATGTCTCCAAAACACGAGTTGCTAACAAAGCCTTGTTCAGGAGTCGCTATGGTTCTGCTGCTTTCAGATGGAACCATTCTTTGGCTTGGGAAACAACACTTCTGGACTGAAGTTGTCTGATTTTGCTTTGGCTTTGGCTTTCACCTGAATACAATGCATAGTCCTAATGGACATCTTCAAGACTGCCCTGTTTGGATACCAAAGATTATTCAAGAATGTGATCCCTCTGGCCTTCCTGGCATTTTATGTCCAAGGCCAATAGGTGCCTCAAACATTTACAGCTCAAGTTCTTTCTGAATTCATGGGCATACTTGCACATCCTTAGGTCTGCATAAGTGGTGTTGCACAAATTGCTCTTAGAGTTCTTTTCTGGAGGTTTCCCAATCATTCACAGAAAAGAGAAGCAGAACAAAGCAGAGGTACAAAAGATTTATTTCTATTCTCATGAGAAGAGCCAGACCCCAGACTCGTGTCTCAAATGAGTCTGACCGTTGGTTTCAGGAATGCAAGCAGGTTAAATACAATTTTGAAACACAGAGTTTCTGGCTGAACACCCAGAATCTTTATCTCAGTCATATTTCAAGCGGAGCAGTTGAAGACTGCTCCAAGGCCTTCTGGAGTTACAGAAAAAAAAGATTAGACAGTGTGTTACAACAACTCCCATCAGATGCTCTTTGTTCTTTGTGTCTCAAAAGCTGGCAGGCATTAGAGCATGTGCTGAGTGCAAAGCAAGGAACTAAATATAGACAAAAACAAAATGGAGTGGCTCTGGTTCTTACTATAAGTCTAACAGTCCCCCCTTAAGGAATTTAAAGATCTTAAACTCTGTCATTCCCAGTCTCTGTTCTGAAAACATTGCAAACACAACAGTTCATCAGGGGGATCATACACATCAAAATATCCTCTTTCCTCCCAGTCTACATCTAGATTATCACGTTCCTCATGTCTTCCCACAAAATAGCGGTGATACCAGGGTAAACTGGACACTGGGTGCATTGATAATTTTAGGAGTACCCAAGGGGTATTTCCTCTAATTTCAGTAAGAATATTCTCTGGGTTATACTGCAGAATGGTTATAGCTATCTCTTCATGACCCTGATCACATTCAATCCACTGAATTGACTGGAGGATGGGTTCCTGATTTACATGGTTCTGTAGTTTTATCCAATTCAGAGCCATTCCTGAAAGACATAACATATATATATATATATATATATATATATATATATATATATATATGATAATCATGTCTAATTTTCTACTTCTTCATACTCTCCTCTCTCTTGCATAGCCAGCAATACATAATGAGAATACATTTCACATTCTATGATGGAATTTACTACTCGTCTCACTAAAGCCATAAAGCATGGAATACAGCAAGGCAAAATGCAGATTAAAATCATAACTAAGCAAAATACTAAGAATGCAGTTTTAAGCCATCCAAAATTAGGGAGCCAAGATGTGAGCCAATCCAAACTCCATCCATTCCATTTTTAGACTGGCACATGGGCTACTTCTTTTATGTTTCTAGCTAAGCCTTTTATAATTTCTCCATTGTCATCTATTTTGAAACAACAATCAGAAAAATTCAGAGCAACACAAAGGCCACCTTGTGCTGCCAATACATAATCTAATCCCAATTTTAATTGTAAAGTTGCAGTCCGGAGCTGAGTAAATTGAGTGGCAATTAAATCTAAGGCATCAGCTGTGTGATTTACCATGATTTCTACTACTGCTTGTAAACGTATCAGCCGGTTTGTCAAATAGTGGCTGGATCTGCCAGATACAGTAGATTCCCAAGTAGCGGGACCTATCCACTCAACTATACGCTCAGCTGGCCATTCCTCATCATTCCATTTCTGACTCCCTCCTCCAGCTAAGTCTTTTAGATCTAAAGATTTATTTTCTCTTTTGTGGGTATCAGAGGAAATTATCCACAGTCCTGGAACCACAACCCCCAAATAACAACAACATTTCCAATTTTGGGGTAATTGTTTGTAAGCCCACTCTCCACAAATCCACCACAAGTGATGTCCATGTCCCTTGTCCCGGGACTGGAGAAGAGCTAAAGTCACAGAGGATAGTGTGGAAGTCTTTGTCATACGGGTCCCATTTTTGAAATGAGTACAGTTCTTTTCCCAACTATGCAACCACTCTTTGCTCAAAGAACAGTCGCAATCTTTGAAAGGTACTTTGCTTAAGTTGCTACAATTCCAGGTTCCCTCTTTAGGTGCTGTTTGGTCAGAATACCAAGTCTCATGGCATACTGACTGGCCAATGAACAACCCTGAGCCATACTGTGAAATGCAGATTTGTCCTGGCAAGGAAACTACTTTGAGGGCTCTGCTGGAATCATAATGAGTATATTTAAAGGGCACTTTTTGAAAGCCCCAATCTGTTACAATCCCTGTCCTATTGAGGGGAATGAGCAAGAAAGGAAGTCCGTCTTGGTGAGACCTGGGGGTCAGTGCACAGATTACACAGGATCTATTAGTGAATACAGCTGCAGTTTGCTTCACGATTTGGATCCATTGATTGGACTCTTCCTTAACTACAGTTTTACTCAAACATATGGTTATCAGAATTAATGACCAAAAGGGGTACATCTTGGTGAGGTTTGCCAAGAAACTGTTCATGCTTGAAACAACATACTACCACTATTCCAGTTACAATCAGTGTTATGATTAAGACTATAATCAGTGGCCCATCAAGCATGGCGTGTTAATTTCAGTTTTAGATTGTCTAATGGGGTAGAAGTCCAGTTGCTGGATTCTTCCCCAGAGGAGCCGCCAGCTTCCGGAATGACAGGCTCCTGTGGGTCGATGCTTGCTTCTCGGAATTTCTTCACCCTAGAAAAATGTGTTCATTTATCAGAACTTTTTACTTTAAGGGCTGAATGAGTCACAATTAACACTTGAAATGGCCCACTCCAGCTTTCAATCAGGGGTTGCTTCTTCCACTTCTTTATCAACACCTGGTCACCGGGTTGGAATGAATGGACCGGCACATCAAGAGGTAGACTCTGGAACGAAGCTGCAAACCTGTGGAGAGAAGATAAAACAGACTGGAGGGCAGTTATATGTTCTTCTAACATTGCATTCCCCAATTCCCCACATACAATTTCTCTTTGACCAGGTGGCAAGACCCTTGGTGGAAACCCGAATAACAATTCAAATGGGGTCAATTTAATCCCTTTGCGGGGCATGCATCTGATCTGGCTCAAAACTATAGGCAATGCCTGAACCCATTTCAGTTTGGTTTCAGTGCATAGCTTGGTCAACAAAGTTTTTACAGTCAGATTCATTCGCTCTACTTGTCCTGATGATTCTGGTCTCCATGGGGTGTGCACTTTCCACTGGATGCCAAAGGCTGTGCTCACTCCTTTCACAAGTGAGGAAGTAAAATGACTTCCTTGATCTGATTCAATAGTCTTTGGTAGTGAAAAATGGGGCACAATTTCATTCACAAGCTTTTTCACGACTTCTCTTGTCATACATGTCCTGGTGGGAAATGCCTCCAACCATCCTGTTAACTGATCTATTATCAATAATAGATATCAATATCCTCCACATCGGGGCAATTCTGAAAAGTCAATTTGAAGTCTCTGGAATGGGTAGTGGGCCCAAGGTCTTCCTCCCATTGGGGCAGGAGGAGTTCTTCCTTTTGTTCCCACCTTCTGGCAAGTGGGACAGGTAGCCACAATGCGTTGTGCTTCCATGTATAATCCAGGTGACACCACAGTCCTTATGAAGAGATCTCCCATTGCATTGGCACTCATGTGTGTCTGCTGATGAAATTCAGTCAGTAGTTTGACTAGTAGAATGTGTGGGACCATTACTTTTCCTCCAGGTATGATCCACCATCCTTCTTAATTTTTCACTCCGTGGTTGTCTTTAGCAGTTTCTTCTTCTCTGGGGGTATACACAGGGCGGGCTTGGTTGAAGTTTCCAAGTGCTGTCTTTCTTTCACTGAACAGGCAGTAAGTAGCCCTACTCTAAGGAAGATAAAAAGTAATGGTGTGGGTGGAAGGGAGTTAGAAGAGAAAAGGGCTGGAGGAGAGAGTGGGGGGAAGAGAAAGCAATCACAGTTTCCCATGGGTAACCCCCCCCCCCCTGAGATTTCTCTTAAAAAAAGCAATGGAGTCTAATCTGCGACTGAAAGGATTACCTGGAAGGGAAAACACAAACTGCACAATAGCAGCAGCTGTTCAGGAGACCTTTTTTTTTTATTCTTTGACTAAATCGCTGGGCTCTCCCAGGCTCAGCAGCAATAGCCCTACTGCAGCAGGCAGCCTGAGGAAAGCAAGCGCGCCTTTTCCTGCTGCTGCTTCTCCTCCTCCTCTGCACAGGTGCAATAACAGGAGTCACAGGGAGTGACTCAGCCCAGCCTCTGCAGGAGCGGCAGTGCTCTGAAAAAAGGCATGCATGCTTTTTCCTCTTCTGCTGCAAGGCACCATTTTAGAAATCAGCTGGCCAGACTGGGAATCTGGGATTCTTGCCCAGCCGGTTGGGACATTTCAGAATCACCTGGAAAATGGGACATATGGCAACCCTACTTTCACTCATCTTCTACTTGTATACTTGTAAGCAATGCAAATATTATAAATACACAGTAAATCAGTGATCTCTCCTTCAAAGGAAACCAAATCCCAAGAAACACTGTTCTTGGAAATTATTGCTGCTTGGGAAGGTGGAATTTTGAAATTCCTGCCAAGAAAGACCTAAAAAGCAACTTCCCTTTCCTGTCTACACTGGCAGGTAAAGACTGTTATGATTCTGCCAGGTACAGATTGTTTTTGGAGTCCAGCTTTTAAGTGATTAATGCTACCAAGATCATTTGTTCTCATTTTACTATAGCTGTTGTTTCCTTGTTTTCTTGATAACATAATTTAAGTTTAGATCAGTAATAGGCAGCACTTTGTTTCCTCAGGAGGTCAGGCAGACGTAGCTTTATGTAAAAGGGTGGACTCTAAGCAGTTCCAGTCTGCAGAGAGAGGTCGCGTTTGGACAACACATTACGCAACAGAGGGGGGAAGAGGCAACTCACCGTTCGTTATTTTTCCAGTGCTCCCCACATGACATGCTGCCCCTCCCCCTGTCGCACGGCTGAAACTCCTAGCATCCTTCTAGGCTGCTGCTGGTGCTCCTCCCTCAGTCCTCCTGGCCCTATCCCATCATGCACTGGAAGTTCTGCCAGCTGTATAGGAGTGGCCTGGGTGCTTTCAGCCCCTCCTGCCTGAGAATCCTATGACCTGCAAGAATAGTGCACTCGACGGGGGGTGTGGTGTGGTGCGGTGTTCCCAATGGAGCCCTCTACATGACATCTTAATCAATGGGTCTCAAGATAAGCAATGGAGCAGCCCGTTGTTTTTCCCCGTTGTTTAAATAATGTACTGTGAGATGTTGTGTCGTCTGAACCAGGCCAGTGAATTGACTTCCCAAATGTGCCAGCTGTCAGCTGACTCCCCAAGCCAGTTGGAAGACACTAGGGCCTCCTCCACACGGGGCGTTTAATGAGCCTTGAAGGCTCATTATAAATTTTACCTACACACGAGCGGAGCGCAAAACGGGCGTACAGGCGCGTTATCTCCCCGATAATGCGCATTTTCGAACGCGCGTTAAATAGCGACTTTTATTTTGCTCCGGCCGTTAAAGCGCATTTTCGCTGTGTGAACAAGCGATTATGCGCATTAACTACCTGGAAAGCGCTTTTTGGGCATCTTTTAATGCGCTTCGCTGCTTCCCGCCGCCTCCCGTGCAGAGGGATTGTGAGTAAATGCGCCTCCGCGATAATGCGCATAATCGCGGAACCAGGCGCAAAGGCGCATTCTTGTGGAGGGGGCCTAGATCTCATTAAGCTCTGGCAGCCAGGCCAACCTATCGGTCTGGGTAATTTGTCCTGAATGTGAGGACTGTGCCTACTCCCCTGCTAGGAAGGTATGGATTTTGTAAAATCTGTTCTGTGTGTGTGTATTGGGGATTGTCAGGTGCTTTTTGTTCCATCATCTGCTCATGGATGGAAGTGGATTTTTTCAAATTTCCTGAATTTGTGCAAATTCACACTTGTGAAACTGCACCCCCCCCATGTGCAAATCTCCTCAAAATGCACAAATCTCTCCAAAATGCACATTTTCTTGCTTTAGCCTATGGGGAAATGCACATTTTTGGCTGGTGTTTTTGTATTTTCTATGACTAAATTTGCATAAAATTCTGGAAAGTAAAAAAGCTCCAGTCCAATACAGAATCCACATGTTGAATTCATAGAAAACTGATTTCATTTGATTCCATTGCAGATTTCTCCAGCATTCCAATTCCCTGTGTCCTTTCCTGGCTGCTGTCTTGGATTGTGACTCTGACTTTGACCTGAACTACCCTTCCCTAAGTTATATCTGAGGAGGGTCATAGTTTAGCATTACGTTCCCAAATTTTGGACTTGCACACTTCCTCATTGTCTCCCCTCAAGTGTTGTTGCAAGGTAAGATTGGAAGCATTTGCTTTTGTTTTAATCTAACCCCATTTTGTTGTTATGTCTGAATGGGAAACTTTTTTTTAGTGTTAACTATGGTCTATCGGAAGGAACCAGGATGATTGGCCATGGTTTGGGGTTGGCTTGTTCAGACAAACTATAGTTTAAACTAACCACTATGTGTCCTGGTTTAAACATAACAAAAAATGGTGCTTGGTTGAACCTGGAAACAAACACTTCTGATCTACTCATGGCCATGCCAGAAAAGAAGAGAATGGAGAGCACCCACATCCTATGCACATAACTCAAAACTATGGTCTAATATAATATTCAAACACAGCCTAAGTTTGCTCTTCTAAGTTTGTGTTACATATATTTTTGTTCTGTATGGAAATGTGCCTGCATTTATTACATCCTTACAACAGTATCCTCTCTTTCCACTAGAGAAAAAAACACAATCATTTCAAAGACAAAGTTAAAATGTTCCCACCTATGTGAGTCAGGAAAACGAAACCTTTCTCTTGGCCTAGAATTGATTAGTATGGCAGAGATGTGTTACTCTGCGTTAAACACTAGCTTACATAGGCTGACCATATGAAAAGGAAGACAGGGCTCATGTAACTTTAAGAGTTGTAGAGAAAAGGGAATTTCAGCCAGTGTCATTTGTATGCAATTAGTTCCTGGTGAAATTCTCTCTTTATCACAACAGTTAAAGTTGCAGGCACTATACTAGAGTAACCATATACAAAAGAAGGCAGGGCCCCTGCAACTTTAACTGTTGTGATGAAGAAGGAATTTCACCAGGAACTAATTGAATACAAATGACACTGGCTGAAATTCCCTTTTCTCTACAACTGTTAAAGTTACATGAGCCCTGTCCTCCTTTTCATATGGTCAGCCTAGCTTACATAAAGCATATATAATGATCACATGAGTCTATAGCTTTTCCTTTTTATCTTATGGGTGATCCTGCTCTGGAAACAATGTGAGTTGATCATGCTAATAGCTGTGCTAAGAATGTGACGTATCATCCTGGCAAACCTGAGAGAATGGATAGGTGAAAGATAATTCTGGAACTCAAGAACAACAGTAAAGCTTGCATTTGAATCACAATGCATTGATGATTGTGAAAGATGCCATGATACACCGAAGAGGAGGCGTGACTCTCAGATCGAGTGTCTTTCTACTTTTAAAAGTTCCCACAGTATTCATTATGTGATGAATAAATGCTTTAGTAGTTGTGTAAGTCAGCAAGAGACAAAAGAATCACCCACAGTTCTGTTGAGGTCTTTTTATGTGCACTTTGGTGTAACCAACTGTACGTGTACAGCTATACTTATCATGATATTTAATGGCTTGTATTTTCTTAATATTAAACACATACATTCAAAAGTCTATACATTTAAATTTCCATTTCTTAGTCCAGAGCCTAGTTCTTATAAACATCATATGAAGTAGTAAACCTTTGACTAGACGGTACCATTTCCTTTCACTGGACTGCGGGGGGGGGCATGTATGATGCAATGCTCCCCATAAAAAGATGCGTGCACATATACATACACACACACACACACACACACACAAATGTTCATGTCAGGGAGATGGTTAGGTTAGTATCTTTCTCCCTGACCTAATAATTTTCTACATACACTGATTGTTTTTTTTATGTATGTAGGCACATTTAGCATGTAAATTCCCCTCCCCAACAACCTGAAATGGTATAGTCCAGAGCAGGCATCAGTTTACTTCTTCATCTGCTGTTTGTGAGAATGAGACATAAGAGGTGACACGTCAGCATACTGTAGTGTTTTGGTCTACACCAGTTGACCATATTGCTCCTTTTTCTGTATGACCCAGAATTGAAATAAGGCATCAAGATGTTTAAAATGTGCACTAGCAAGAATTGTCTCTGGACAAGATGTTTATTTCTCAAATGTATGTATCACTCCTTAGGTATATTTTGGGGAATTTAGACCCCACAAACTAAAGTAAAACAAAGATAAATTAAAATCATGAAACCATCAAAGCAAGAAAGCAACGTGAACAACAAAACAGCAGTATAATAGTAGATACAATTAATAATATACTTTTGGGTCTCAATAATACAATATCCTTATGTCTTAAAAAAATCGCAGAGCAGATTCATACCTATCATGGCAGTTACCATTACTAACAGTCCACTGAAGTTTCCTGACGCAAACATGCTAAATATTGGCAACAAACTGACATTTTAAACCATCCAGTATTCACAGTAAGTCCAATCAGGGCTGCCAGACACAATATTGTACGCTAGGGGTGTGCTCTCCGCCACAGAATTATCTGATAATCTGTCCGCCTTGCCTGTTGACATTCTAGTAAGAGAGAAACGCACGTGCACGCGCGTGAGAGATTTGTGCCAGCCAGGCAGCTTGGTCCACAAATATTTCTAAGCTCTTTCTCCTTCTTAAAATCATTAAAACTCCCAGTGTGCTGCGTTTCTGTAGTCTACTCCCTTCCCACTGAAAAATCTTTTTAAAAATAATATTTATTTATAATAATAATAATATTTATTTATAACCTGCCTCTCCCTACGGATCGAGGCGGGGAACAACAACAATATAAAATACAAGAATCACAACAGTTAAAAAATTTTAGAAACAAGAAAAAATACATCATTAAAACATCTTAAAATTCATCCGGATAGGCCTGCCGGAAGAGAGCAGTCTTCATGACTCTCTTAAATTCATGAAGACTGCTAATTTGTCTAATCTCCTCTGGCAGACCATTCCATAGTCTGGGAGTGATGGAAGAGAAGGTCCTCTGGGTAACACTCACCAGCCGAGTTCTGGCTGGCTTGAGTAAGTTCTTCTCAGGAGGACCTAAGTGTGCGGGGCGGATTGTATGGGAGAAGGCGATCCCGCAGGTAGCCTGGGCCCAAACCATGTAGGGCTTTAAAGGTAATAACCAACACTTTATACTTCGCCCGGAAACTGACTGGCAGCCAATGAAGTGATTTTAAAACTGGTGTAATGTGGTCACCCCTAGGTGTACCGGTGACCAACCTGGCTGCCATATTTGGAACAAGTTGAAGTTTCCGGACTAGGCACAAAGATAGCCCTATGTACAGCGCATTGCAGAAGTCGAGCCTCGAAGTTACCAGCGCGTGCACTACCGTCTTTAGGTCTTCCAACTCTAGGAAGGGGTGCAGCTGGCGTATCAGCCGAAGCTGATAGTAGGCAATCCTGGCCATCGCATCAATCTGAGCTGTCATTTGGAGCAACGGATCCAGGAGTACCCCCAAGCTGCGAACACAGTCTTTCAGGGGAGGTGTAACCCCATCCAGAACTGGTTGACACACCTCCAAACCCAGGTTGGGGCCTTTGACTGCGAGCACCTCCATCTTCTCTGGATTCAGCTTCAGTTTGTTTTTCCTCATCCAGCCCATTACCGCCTCCAAGCATTCATTCAGAGGAGACACACTATCCTTAGCTGAAGATGTTGTCGAAGGCATAGAGAAATATATTTGGGTGTCATCAGCGTATTGATAGCACCCTGCCCCATGCCTCCAGATGATCTCTCCCAGCGGTTTCATGTAGATGTTAAACAGCATTGGGAATAGGATGGCACCTTGTGGTACACCACATAGCAACTCCTTTTTTGAAGAGCAGCTATCCCCAAGCATCACCATCTGGAACCTGCCTGAGAGATAGGATCAGAACCACTGAAGCACAGTGCCTCCGATTCCCAATTCCCCCAGGCGCTCCAGAAGGATACCATGGTCAATGGTATCGAAAGCCGCTGAGAGGTCCAGGAGTACCAGCAGGGACACACTCCCCCTGTCAATACTGAGGCGTAGATCATCCACTAAGGCGACCAAAGCGGTCTCAACTCCGTATCCTGCCCTGAAGCTGGTTTGAAATGGGTCTAGAAAATCAGTGTCATCCAAGACTGCCTGGAGTTGAAAGGCAACCGCTCTCTCGATCACCTTGCCCAAAAATGGAAGATTTGATACTGGCCTATAGTTATTAAGGTCCAGGGGATCCAGGGAGGGCTTTTTTAGAAGCGGCCTTACCACAGCCTCTTTTAAACATGATGGAAAGCTCCCCTCCCTGAGAGATGCATTAATGATATGTTGTAGATGTGATCTAACTGCATCTCCTCCTGGACAACCAGCCAAGAAGGACAGGGTTCGAGAGGGCAAGTCATCTTCCTCACACATCCAAGCACCTTGTCCACATCCTCGGTACTCACCAACTGAAACTGATCAAGTGTAATCCTACTCGCGGAGTCACTGGACACTCCACTGTCAACCTCTGCTATAACAATGGCATCTAAGTCGGCTCTTATCCGAGAGATTTTATCTGAGAAATGATCGTTAAAGGCATCACAGCGAACTACCGAAGGCTCTAAAATCAGGTTATGGGGAGAAGGTGCCTGGGTTAGACCCCTCACCACCCTGAACAGTTCTGCTGGACATGAATTCGCAGACGCAATGCGTGCAGAGAAGAAAGCTTTCTTCGCTGCATGTATTGCCACCCCATAGAAATGAAGATGTTCTCAATGTCGTGTCTTGTCGGATATAAGTCGAGTTTCTGCCATCGGCGCTCCAGTCATCGTCCTTTCTGCTTCAACTCCCTGAGGACTTCTGTATACCACGGCGCCCTATTAGAAGTGGGCCGGAGAAGATGTTTGGGAACGATCGTGTCGATAGCCCTAGTTAGGTCTTGATTCCATCTATTGACCAGGGCTTCTACAGGATCGTTGATGATAGCAGCCATAGAACCCTCCAAGGCTTTCTGGAATCCAGAAGGATCCATCAGCCTTTGAGGGCGGACCATCTTAATAGGTCCACCACCTCTGCAGGGGTGGGTGGTAGCCATGATAATAACCCTGACCAGAAAATGGTCTGTCCATGACAATTTGGAGGTATTCAATACCTCCGCCCACAGATCTGTCTGTTTGGAACTGAAAACAGCATCGAGGGTGTGACCTGCTGAATGTGTGGGTCCAGAAACCAATTGGGATAGGCCCATGTTTGTCATGGATGCCATGAACTCCCGAGCTCCACCTGACAAACCGGCCTCGAATGGGATGTTGAAATCGCCCAGGACCAAAAGCCTGGGCGAATCCAACACCAGCTCCGAGACCAGTTCCGTGAGCTCGGCCAGGGAGTCTGATAGGCAGTGGGGTGGCCAGTACACTAACAGAATCCCTAGTCTATCCCTGGCCTTCAGACTCATGTACACACATGTACACACACTCGATGTGATTCAATTCCCGGACAGGATGTCTGGTCAGTTAAGATTGTTTTGTAGACCACAGCTACTCCTCCCCCCTGCCCACTTTCCCTCACCTGCTTACTAAAGCTTCCTCCACACGAGACGTTTAATGAGCCTTGAAGGCTCATTATAAATTTTACCTCCACACCAGCGGAGCGCAAAACGGGCGTACAGGCGCGTTATCTCCCCGATAATGCGCATTTTCGAATGCGCGTTAAATAGCGACTTTTATTTTGCTCCGGCCGTTAAAGCGCATTTTCGCCGTGTGAACAAGCGATTATGCGCATTAACGTCTTCTAAAGCGCTTTTTGGACATCAATTAATGCGCTTTGCCGCCTCTCGCCGCCTCCCGTGCAGAGGGATTAGGCGTAAATGCGCCTCCGCGATAATGCGCATAATCCCTGAACCGGGCGCAAAAGCGCATCCTTGTGGAGGGGGCCTAACACTGTACCCAACTGGGAGAGCCTGAGCCCACTGTCATCTCCCAGCCAGGTCTCTGTGAAATATGCCAGGTCAGCCTCCTCTTCTTTGAGGAGGTCATAAATTATGTTTGCTTTGTTTTTAACCGACCTGGCATTGCATAGGAGCAAGGAAAGGTTCTGTGGGTGGCCTGGATTGTTCTCCAAGATCCCCAGGGTAGCAGGGCAACCGGAAGGTAAGATGGATGTTAGATATCCATCTCTCCTTCCCCTGGAACAGCATTTCGCCCTTCTATCACCATATCTCCCTCTGCCTCACACAACAGATATTGGTGCTCCCAGACACATTTCAGTCGCCTTAAGTTGTCCCGTCGTCTCTCCCCCGCGCGCGCGAGAGAGAAAGAGAGGGGGTGGGGGAGTGCGATGGTGACTGCTGCACTTTCTGTTTCTCCCCCACTCACGCCGTCAAGTTCTTCAGCTACCAGCTCACGGCCTGCTGGTGTGTGAGTGTTTGGCTGGCTGCTGGGCGTGCGGTCCAGGAGGGGGCTCTTTCTCCTCCCTCCTCCTTCCCCAAGCCTCATGGCCTTGCAAATAGGGGGAAGCTGTTGTTGCCTTGACTTGTGCCTCGCCTCCCTCTCCTCACTGTGCTGCAAGCCTCTGCTCCTGTCCAGTGTCCTCTCTGAAGATGGGCAAGCTGTGTGCTGCTGTTGTGGCATTTATTAATTTATATTTATTACAGCATTTCCCTCTCGCCCTCACCATACAGATCAAGGCACGGGAGGTGCCTGAGAGGACATTTGAGTTTGGACTTTAAAAATTCCCTATGAATCACTGCATGCAGGGATCTGCTCCAAACTTGGTATTCCTAAAGCTCTCGTTAAAATCTGTCATAGTGCCAATTTTCATGTGTTTATTATTAAAACTAATGGAGCTGTGAGCATTTCTGTTAATTCTCATTGAGAAGATTTCAGCGGTTACTCGAAAATGGAGCAGTTTTCCGATGGGTAAACCAACAGTGAGAGGAGGCAAATGCCCTCCAAAAACCAGACAGGAGAATCGCTTCATAGCAGCTATGCCCCAAATGTTGGGGTGGAGAAGATGAATTTTCAGCAAGTATGTCTGACCCTCAGTAAACCATGTGAAGGCTTGCAGTCATCAAATGAATGAGGGTGCAATCCTATGCATGTTTAGACAGGAAAAAAAGTCCCAGCATTCCTCAGCCAGCCATGCTGGGAGTTGTAGGACCTTATGTGTCAGTCTTAACACATAAAATTGTGCCCTAACTGCAACTAACTACCAAGTGACTAATTGCCACAAACAATTAATTGCCAACACTATATTATCCCCAAATGAATTAATAACAACTGGTGCAACATAGGGCTGCAATCCTGAACATACCTATTAGAGAGTTAGGCCCATTGAACACAGTGGGATTTACTTCTGAGTAAACATGCCTAGGGCCCCCTCCACAAGGATGCGCTTTTGCGCCCGGTTCGGGGATTATGCACATTATCGCGGAGGCGCATTTACTCCTAATCCCTCTGCACGGGAGGCGGCGAGAGGCGGCGAAGCGCATTAATTGATGTCCAAAAAGCGCTTTACAAGAAGTTAACACGCATAATCGCTTGTTCACATGGCGAAAATGCGCTTTAACGGACGGAGCAAAATAAAAGTCGCTATTTAATGCGCATTCGATAATGCGCATAATCCGGGAGATAACGCGCCTCTGCGCCCGTTTTGCGCTCCGCTGGTGTGGAGGTAAAATTTATAATGAGCCTTCAAAGAGCATTAAACCTCTCTTGTGGAGGTAGCCCACGATGCGACTGAACTACTATTGAAAAGTCCCTGCCATGAATTCACTTGAAGGCCTTAGATAAGCCTCTCTGTTTTAGCCTCATCCTTTCATCTGCAATAAAGAGATAGTAATGCTCATCTAATTTGTATTTGATGCTTCAGTATACTGATGATATCAAAGGATATAATTTGCATTTCAGCATATTTATTGTTGATTTGTTTGTTGTTATGCTGTTAAATTGAGAAAATACCCATAATTTCTTAATTGCAAATATTGGCAAAGACTTCCTATTGGGATTTTGATAATTTCACTCAGATAAATTGGAATGATAACCTCTTCTTTCCCAACATTTGGTTAAGTTTCACTAAAGCCAGGTGGCAGAATACAGTAGGATGCTCTTCTGTACAAGTTCCATTGAAATGATCAGTAGTACCTACCTGCCATCCACAATTTGAGGTGCTTTGGGGAAAGCAACAGCTGCTGCAATCATTGATTAGTGTACAGAGGCCTCCTAGACCTAGAAATCCTCAAAGGCTAAGTGCCTCAAAGCAGCTGAATTTCACAACCAGCCTGAATTGACCAAGCATAGGAAAGGGCAGGAAGAACAGTAAGCCCTCCTCAGCTTGTTCACCCCAGCATAGGAAACAGTGGCAGCTCTGTTCATGGGGGTTAGCTTCTCCTTCCTCCCACCATGACAATACCAGCTTTGGGTTCCAGAAAGCACACATGCAACCACAGCTTAAAATGCTGGTTAAAGAGAAATGCAACCTAGGACTGAGATGCCCCATGTCTTGCTTCCCTCTTTCAGAACAATGACCCATGGATGGGCTGTAATTGCCCCTGGTACTTCCCTAAAATGAAATCTCTGATTCTAAAGTAATATTGCTTTTAAGTTCACCAACCAAAGTTCAGTCACAAGATTTGCCAATTCTCAAAGTAATACTTTGATAGTCAGGTATGCATCTCTGTGGTTCTTTCATTAAAAGGTCACACGAATATGCTCTTCAGCCTTTTACTCCAGTTACAATCTTCCTTGCCACTTCTTCATAACTCTAAAAATGATATTCTTGTATAAACCAAACTGAGAGGTAGACAAAGCTACCACTAAGGCTATATGCACCAATTTAAAAGTATGATAATTCCCCCCCCCCCCCCAAGTTGCATATGGAACTGCAGTTTTGCAAAGCGTAGAATGTCTTTCAGGGCCATCCGGGTTCTGAGAGTATTTTTCTAAGCAGTTCTCTATGGATCCTGAGGCTATTTTTACAATGTAATGAGAAGTTGGACGCATTCTCGGAAATTGCCTACTATTGAGGACATTCGAGTTCATCTTATTACTGTTCTTCTCTGTTTTGTTCTCATCCACCAGACTTTTCCTTCTGGCTCATACAAATATTTATAGAGCAGGTAAAAATATCCTTCAATTAAGCTTAAACTTCATTGCCAAATTACTCCTCATCAGTAGGAACAATGCCTCTGAGAAAAGTAAGTATTTTCTTATCCGCTTATTTTGTTTAGATATTCTGTCATTACATATTTCCTGTATTATAGTCCTATAAATATATGTTTTTGTGGTTTGATCTGTATCTGCAATCTTACAAATACCTTGTATGAGTTACTTATTTGTTCTGCATATTCTAATTCCTTTCAGCTAAACTGAGGCAAACTAGATTTCACAGGAGATAGGAGACTGCCACCCCTATGTTGAACCCTCATCCTCATCTTCTATAATATGTAAGGAATGAGGGTACACTGTCTGTTCCCAAAGATGATTTGCTGGCACTGCAGCTATGGTCTCAGACCAGGGTGCAACTGGGAGAGCAAATCCTTCTTCCTGCATCTCAGCTCTCCCATACCCACCCAGGTTTCAACTATCTACTTTCTGATGAGTCAGCATCCTCTTCAGTCATTTCCCCACCTTAAATGTGTCCTTGCAGGTCATACATACTTTGCGCACCTCCCCAACATCATCTGAGACTCTCCTGATCTTCCTACAAAAATTGGAATCGCACACCTGTTGTCATATCAATGGGGCTGCACTTCCTATTTCCTGAGGCTGGCATTAGAATAGTTGACACCTACATCTGTCCTACATCTTTCACACTTTTCCCCCTCCTTCTTTTCCTCAGCATTCCCTCACAACACAAAGAAGCCTATTCCCACAGGACCCTTTCTTCCTATGGCAGAGCTCCATGTTATAGATATGACCTTATCTATATAGCCACACCATGCATTGAGTTAAATCGGGACAGAAAGCCCTTGCCCCTCCTCCATATCACTGGCTGCTGCCAGCAGGGGCAGGCAAACACACTTTGGCCCTGTTCAAAAGATACCTTAAGCCACAGTGAATAAGTCTTTTTGCCTTATTCACTGTGGTTAAAGCCATGGTTTAAGGTGTCTTCTGAACATGACCTGGCTTTCTGGCTGAACCACAATGGTTAAAGCCATGGTTTAAGGTGTCTTCTGAATGGGGCCAATGCCACAACTTCACAACTCAGGGTCTCCCACAACAGATAGTCCTTTATTATGTCTTTCTTTCTTCTCAAAAGATTGAGGTGAGGAACCATTTCATGCTAAATCCAGTTGCTTACTGGCAGTGATGCACTACACTACATTGTACATCACATCTGTGGAGAAAATTCATTCCTACCAAATGAATAACCATTCCTTTGGTAGGAAGATTGCCTGTTAATAACTCCAAATAGTGAAAGTTTTCTCAGAGGGAGATATCTGAAGATGGTTTCTTGATATCTGGAGGACATGAGGACACCCACCCACCCACCTACCTAAGGAAGCCGTTGATATAAGGTATGGGTATGCATGTGAAGAAACAGCGTGTTAGCCATCTTTGAAAGAAAAGGAGGCAAAAGCCCCAGCTAGATATTTTCCTCCATGTGTTCATTGACACTATGTATGGGGCAGGGAGAGGGACTGGGTCTGCCCTGACCCCATGTTCACATGTTTGGTGGAAACAAAAGGAGAGGGTGGAGTGAGGGAATTCTGGAAAAGCCCCCAAAATCTCCTGCCTGGAACAGTCTTAAGATGGAGTGCAAGAGGTGTTATTAGTTGCATGCTAAAATCCTAAACATGGGCAGGATCTTGCTTTATAGTGGTACTGAAGTGCACTGACAACTGTTGGGGCCCATAAGACACATCTACACCAAGCAGGATATAACACTTTGAAAGTGGTATATGGGATGTGTCATTGGGCCCCAACAGTTGCCAGTGCACTTCAATACTGCTATAAAGCAGTAGTGTAGATCCTGCCTCCATATACCACTTGCATACCACTTTCATAGTGCTATATCCTGCTTGGTGTAGATCTGATCATACTTACCTGGAAGTAAGCCCCATTGAACTTAATGAGAAATACTTCTGAGTAGATATGCATAAGCTTGAACCACTGATTAGATTAAATCATGCTAAGCACAAAAGACATTTCTGGTTGCACCAAGGATTACTGGAATTAAAACAACATCAACAATAGTAGTTCCCTCATTTTTGGAAGAAATATATTAAAAAACATCAGTTACTTATCAAATAGAAAATAAAAGTCCCTGGTGAGAGAGACAGAAGAATTAAAGAAAAATACAATAGTTTTTATCTTACTGAGTTGGAGAATATTTTAAAGTGGAGAAGTAAATAAAGTGTCAATAGAAGCCAGATGTAGCAGTATATTATATTTAGGAATGTTATCGGAAATTCCAATATAATTTTTTTTTGGATCTGATCATATCAGGGGGTACCTGGATTTGATCGGATCCGATATCCGATAAATACCGGAAGTTCTGATCCGATTACGGTGTTTTCCCCATAGATTTGCATTGGGGGAAAGAAAGCTTTCACCCAATGCAAGTCTATGGGGAAAAACACTGGGCCGGCGCTCCCTCCCTCCCCCCACTCAACCTCCCTTCCCCACTCATGCTCCTTACCTGCCATCGCCGCTGCTGCCGCAGTAGTACAGGGCGGTGGTGGCGGCGGCGGTGGCGAAGGCTGCAGGTAAGGAGCACAAGTGGGGGGGAGGGCCCCACCTTACCTGCAGTCTTCCCTGCTGCCGCTGCTACCCCGTACTACTGCTAAACAGGCTTTCAGGACTGTTCATCAGTACAGAGACGTGCCGAGTGATGACGACATCACTCGGCACATGTCTGTACTGACAAACAGGCCGGAAAGCCTGTTTAGCTGTAGTATGGGGTGGGGGCAGGGAACGATGCAGGTAAGGAGCGTGAGTGTTGGAGGGAGAGGTCCTCAGGGGTCCCCACTTACCTGCGGCCTTCCCCGCTGCCATCCGCTGCCCTCCACTGCTTCTGGACTACTGAGAACTAGGCTTTGCGGCCTAGTTCTCAGTAGAGCGATGACGCTTCGGGTGACATCATCACCCGGCATGTTGTCACTCTACTGAGAACTAGGCCGCAAAGCCTAGTTCTCAGTAGTCCAGAAGCAGTAGAGGGCAGCAGACAGCAGCGAGGAAGGCCGCAGGTAAGGAGCGCGAGTGGGGGGGAAGGGAGGGCGGCCCTAAACTGGCGGTCCAAATATCAGATATGTCCAATAGTTATCGGACATATGGATACTGGATCCGATCAGATAGGGCCTCCTAAGGAAAGTATCATTATCGTTAATTGGATGTCTGATAACGACCTTATCGGACATCGGAACAATACGATACACATCCCGAATTATATTTGCAAAAAAAAGAAAAGGAAGTAGGAGAACAGCCATTGCTGTTTCTTTGTCCTGGTAAGCCTTGGTACAATCTGAAATTTGTTTTTCACCAGCACCCTACCGTGGTCTGATTTAATTAATAGTGTAGCCTTATGAATAGTTACTTGAGATTAAGCCTCGTTGAGCACAGCTGGAAAGTTCACAGTTGCATAGGACTGGGATATAATTGTGCATAACACCTCAGGCACTTCATTTTAAGACTGTTACAAACTGCAGATTGGGGCCTTTCCTCCTCCATTCCTTGCACCATTTAGTTTGGCATAATGTTCATCCTGAAGGACAGTTCTGGAGAATTCAAAAGCTTCCTTACTATTGTGTTACATTTCCAAGCTATTCTAGGATGTTCAGTTACAAACTGAATTCAGTTATTCAGTTCCTGGTTATTAGGTTAGTAATTCAGTGACTCTTTAACTTAGAAAAAATGAGTCAGGAATATATCTTAAGGGTGGTTTACAATAATGCTTTTGTTGAGATTAGGATGACAATGAGCATGGGAAATTACTCAGGTCCATTGCCTGTAACCTAAGCTGCAGTTACCACACCTATCAATTAATTTGTTTAGTCACTAAATATCATTCAGATTAATAAGAGACAGAACAAGTCTTCCCTTTAAAACTTTGCTCTCAAATAACTATTCCATATGGGTTTCTCAGTATGGACAGTGAAACTCTTCTGAGAATTCCATCTTTAATTTTGTGTTCACGGCTTTAGACATTTATATGTGGAAGGAAGGTCCTTATTCTTTTACTTGTTTAAACATAGGCCAAGATACATCAAGGATCTACATGCAAGAAAGTAAACATTTCCCACGCATAAAACATATAATTTCAAAAAACAATAATTAAAAGGGGGAAAGAAAACCTGAAAGTTCTTTTAATAATAATAACAACAACAACAATAATAATAATAATATATTGATTTATTTATTACCTGCCTTTCCCAATGGATCGAGGTGGGGAACAGCATCAAACATAAAATACAAAACTGATTAAAACATTTAAAACCAAAACATCATTAAAATACCAATAAAACACCAATAAAACACTTTAAAATTCATCTGGATAGGCCTGCCGGAAGAGATCAGTCTTTATAGATCTTTTAAATTCCTGAAGACTGGTGAGTTGGCGAATCTCTCCCGGCAGGTCATTCCACGATCTGGGAGCGGCGGAAGAGAAGGTCCTTTGGGTAACGGTTTCAGTCTAGTTCTTGTTGACTGTAGTAAATTCTTCCCAGAGGACCTGAGCGTGCATGGCGGATTGTATGGGAGAAGGTGATCCCGGACCCAAACCATGTAGGGCTTTAAAGGTAATAACCAACACTTTGTACTTCGCCAGTAAAGAGATTTTAAAACTGGTGTAATGTGGTCACCCCTAGAAGTACCGGTGACCAACCTGGCTGCCATATTTTGAACTAGTTGAAGTTTCCGGACTAGGCAAAGAGGTAGCCTTATGTACAGCGCATTCCAAAAGTCGAGCTTCAAAGTTACCAGCGCGTGCACTACTGATTTTAGGTCTTCCAACTCTAGGAAGTGGCGCAGCTGGCGTATCAGCCGAAGCTGATAGTAGGCACTCCTGGCAGTCACATCTATCTGAGCTGTCATTTGGAGCAACGGATCCAGGAGCACCCCCAAGCTGCAAACACAGCCTTTCAAGGGGAGTGTAACCCCATCCAGAACTGGTTGACACATCTCCAACCCCAGGTTGTGGCCCTTAACAGTAAGCACCTCTGTCTTGTCTGGATTCAGCTTCAGTTTGTTTTTCCTCATCCAGCCCATTACTGCCTCCAAGCATTCATTTAGAGAAGACACACTATCCTTAGCTGATGCTGTTGTCAAAGGCATAGAGAAATATATTTGGGTGTCATCAGCATACTTATAGCACCCTGCCCCATGCCTCCGGATGATCTCTCCCAGCTGTTTCATATAGATGTTAAACAGCATTGGGAATAGGATGGCGCCTTGTGGTACACCACATAGCTGCTCCTTCTTTGAAGAGCAGCTATCCCCGAGCATCACCATCTGGAACCTGCCTGAGAGGTAGGACCGGAACCACTGAAGCACAGTGCCTCCGAGTCCCAATCTCCTCAGGCGTTCCAGAAGGATACTATGGTTGATGGTATCAAAAGCCACTGAGAGGTCCAGAAGTATCAACAGGGACACACTCCCCCTGTCAATACTTAAGCGTAGATCATCGAGCCATTTCAGCCAGTGTCATTTGTATGCAATTAGTTCCTCATGAAATTCCCTCTTCATCACAATAGTTAAAGTTGCAGGCACTATACTAGAGTGACAATATATAAAAGAAGGCAGGGCCCCTGCAACTTTAACTGGTGTGATGAAGAGGGAATTTCACCAGGAACCTGCTGAAATTCCCTTTTCTCTACAACTGTTAAAGTTACATGAGCCCTGTCCTCCTTTTCATATGGTCAGCCTATTATTATTATTATTATTATTATTATTATTATTATTATTATTATATTTATTTGTATCCTGCCTTTTGCCCAATGCTGGGCCTCAAGGCAGCCTTACAAAATCAAAACATATACAACTAAAGCCTATAAATAGAAATATACAAAAGTTAAAAATATAATTAAATACATTTCAATATTAAAACATTTAAAATATATAATGATTTAAAAGTACAAGGTAGAGACAGAGGTCCAGCTTATTTGCCAAAGGCCTGCCGGAACAAAAATGGTTTTATCTGCCTCCAAAAACACATCAAGGAGGGAGTCAGTGTAGACTGCAATGATTAGAAAGAAAATACATGTGTACACTATGCAAAATACTAGGGGTGTGCACGGACCCCCTGGATTGGATCGGGACCCGGATCGGGACCTCCAATTTTGTCACGGATCGGATTGGACAAACCCGGAGGCCCCCCGGACCAGATCGGGTCCGATCCCGATCCAAAAATCGGAACTTTTTGGATCGGCCGCCATTTTTTCCCCCATTGACTTGCATTGCAATGCAAGTCTATGAGGAAAAAATGGCGGCGGGTGGACAGCCCTGGCAGGTAAGCCCCTTCCCCCATGCTCTTTACCCCACCCCGGGGCCTTCCGCTTCCATCCACTGGCGCCCGCGGGCGCCAGCGGATGGAAGCGGACAGCCCCAGGGGGGTAAGCTCCTTCTCCCGCGCTCCTTACCCCCCTTGGGGCCGTCCGCTTCCATCCGCTGGCGCCCGCAGGTGCCAGCGGATGGAAGCAGACGGCCCCAGAGGGGTAAACCCCCTCCCCCCTGCCCCCTGCTTACCTTTCCTAACCGTCCGCTCCCGTCCGGTGCTGGCCGCTACTGCGAGTGGGCTTCGCGGCTTGCCCCTAGGTAGCGTGTCAGGTGATTATCACCTGATCATCACCAGGTGATCATCAGGTGATGATCACCTGGTGCGCTACCTAGGAGGCAGGCTGCGAAGCCCGCTCGCAGTAGCAGCCAGCGCCGGGCAGGAACGGACGGCCAGGAAAGGTAAGCGCGCGGTGCCCCCCCTCCCCTCTGCTCCCTGCTTACCTTTCCTGGCCGTCCACTCCCGTCCGGCGCTGGCCGCTACTGTGAGCGGGCTTCGCGGCCTACTCCTGAGTAGCGCGCCAGGTGATGTCATCACCTGGCGCGCTACCTAGAAGCAGCCTACAAAGCCCACTCGCAGTAGCAGCCAGCGCCGGGCGGGAACGGACGGCCAGGAAAGGTAAGTGCATTGCGCCCCCCCCGCCCCCCCTGCCCCCTGCTTACCTTTCTGCTCCCGTCCGCCGCCCCCTGCCCCCGTTGTCTGCTTCCATCGGCGGGCGCCCGCCGGCTCCTGCCAATGGAAGCAGCGGCGGGCGCCAGTGGGCACCCGCCGATCCCCCGATCCATCCGAACCGGTTCGGAACCTTTCCGGATCGGATTGGATCGGCTGATCCAGCGATGAGATCAGAAATCGGATAATTTATCCGATTTCCCCCTGGATTGGATTCGGATCATGGATCGGATCGGATCCAGTGCACATCCCTACAAAATACACGACAGTTTAACTGTTTCTAAAGCTCATTAGAAATAGGCTGACTCTATGAAAAGGAGGATAGGGCTCATGTAACTTTAGCAGTTGTAGAGAAAAAGGAATTTCAGCAAGTGTCATTAGTATGCAATTAGTTCCTGGTGAAATTCCCTCTTCATCACAACAGTTAAAGTTGCAGGGGCCCTGCCTTCTTTTGTATTTGGTCACTCTAGTATAGTGCCTGCAACATTAACTGTTGTGATGAAGAGGGAATTTCACCAGGAACTAATTGCATACTAATGACACTGGCTGAAATTCCCTTTTCTCTACAACTATTAAAATTACATGAGCCCTGACCTGGCTTTTATCTGGTCACCCTAACTATGCTTGAAGATAAGGCCTCTGCATTCACTTGAATAAGATGAAAAAATCATCCGAAGGGAATTTTTAAAAAAGAAAAAAACTATTCCTCAAACTGCAAGGAAGCAGGAAGAAGACACCACCACTGGATTACTTATTAAGGGCTTATTTTTTAAAACAAAAATCCATGACATATAATTGCCAGTCATAATTATCAGAATCATTCTGATTCAGAGAGGGTTTTTTTCTTTTCTAATTTGAACTGCCATTCTTCCCTCAATCTTTCACCAATCTTCTTCAACTTTTCATGTTATGTAAAACCAACATTTCTTTCTGGCACATGTAAATTTCAGGAAGATTGGTGAAACATTTTCGATTTTATGAATGTTAGAATGACTGCCCGCCCCCCAATTACCCCTTTAACATGTTGGAATGCTTTTTTTCCGGTTCGTGCTTAACAAAGGAGGCACTACTGTGCCTCTTTTTGTAGGTAGGGCTATCCTCCACATAAGAAATGAATCTGCCTTCAAATGCTATAGCCATTTGTTGATTTGTAATTATAGTAAATGGGAGGCATGAAGATTTGGATTTCAGAATCAAGATTTGGATTTAAGCCCAAGCTGAAACGGACAGCCTCTGAATTGTTCCAAGCCAAACCAGGCTGTTTTCTGAATCACCAAATCAGGGTCTGAACCAAATCTTGTGGTTGGTGCACATCCCTAGTATCTATGCAGTTTAAAAGCATTGTGTTCCCCCCCTAGATAAATCTAATATGTATCATTTCAGAAAGTTACATCAGATAAACTGTCAAATTAAGCTATACATCAGCCATTCATACAACAAAACATACTTTCCATACACTGCTCTTCATCCTATCTTAACAAACAACCCGGGATATAATCTATGGCAAATTCTCTTATGCATGTCCGATTGAGATGAATAGGAGCTGAAAAATTGCATGACAGTTTCAAGTGGGCTTGTGCAGAATAACATCCTGGTATTTCATGTACATTGTTGTGCCTTCAGGCATGCCTAATAAAATCACTTCGAGAAAATCTCTCTCTCTCTATAAAATATTATATATAATAAAATACTTGGTACAGTGATGTCTAATTGGTTTTTTCTTTTTTTGCATAGGATTGTTCAAAGCAATGTTTGTTTGTTTGTTTGTTTTTAAAAATACATGATATGAGCAACTGGTGTGAAATAAAACTCGGAACAGAGTATGTTGGTGTGGATTTCACTGCTAAAAGAATTCTCATATGGCTATGCAGCTTTAATGCGTATTTGTGTAGTGGAAAGATGTTCCAAAGCAAGTAGGCTAACAGATTGTCAGTTGTCATTAGAGTTGTTTATAACTAAGCTCTTTTCTTTGGCAGTCATCAAAGGCAACTAAAATCCCATGTGATCTAAAGAGATAGACCATTCTGTCTGGAATGCAGGATGTGCTGTTCTTCTGCCATGTTGCCCATAAGATGTCATTCATTCTAAAGTAAATAATATTGTATCAGGATTAACAAGAAATTTAAAATGATGTTAGCAGTAGTCTAATAATGCTGTGGGACCAACTGAATTGGGTCCATTCTATGTCATCAGTCAGGATGCAACATACTAAAACTGTCATTCTTGGATGCCTAATCAACACATGATATTAACTACTATGAAATGTGAGATCCTTGTATAGATTTCTAATACTACAAAAGTGCAGAGTCTCAGATAGCTTTTAAGGATGCTTAAAGATGTCCCCCATTCTTTTCTAGTGTGCTCTGTGCTGTGACTTGTAGCAGAGTTGCCTGATTCTCCTATGCTTCTGATAATAATTACAATACTTTGTTTAGACAACTGATTTTCATCTTTGGTCATTTGAGGGAGATGGTCAATAAATTTATAGTGCCTCGGTATGCCTTTTATTCTGTTTTCTAGGCATTTTTGGCTGATATGACAATGAAAGTTTTTTATTGTTCTTCGTTCTTCTGATATATATGACAACCAGATAGGATCAAAACCTCTGGAGCACAGGGCCATCAGTTTCCAACCTAGACAGGCAATCTAGGATGTTCCAGATGTAGAAGAGCTAATCTTGTTTGTTGCATGTGGCCTCTGCAGGGTCTGACAAGGGCAAAGTGACTCCAACCCTTTCCTTATTTTAGTGGCTCTTCTGTTCCTATGATATACTTCCTGAGATAGGTAGCCAGAACTCCATCTGCATCTACACCTGTAATGTGAATGAGGGTCATATAAGATGCCATATGTTTTATGCATCACTATATGGATACTCATCTAGACCCAAGCTATGTGGCTGATGAAAGAAAGAAAGAAAGAAAGAAAGAAAGAAAGAAAGAAAGAAAGATTTTGTGGAAGCCTAGTTCTTTGAACAGAACTCTCTCCCTTTCTGGAGCAGGAACTTACATTTATGCTAGCAGTTCAGCTTCTACAGTGCAAAAACTTAGCAGGAGAGGGTGGGATGAGTGGAAGCATTGAACTCCACATATGTGTGGGATTTCCTCCCCTCAGCCCTGCCCTCTGTGGGCCAGATGATGTGTCACCTGGAGCCACCCATATTCACCAAGGAGAAGCATGGAGTTCCATGTCCCTCCTCAGTACAGAGAGAGGGGTCCCCTCTACAAGGATTCGCTTTTGCACCTGGTTAGGCGATTATGCGCATAATCGCAGAAGCGCATTTACGCCTAATCCCTCTGCACGAGAGGCGGCGAGAGGCGGCGAAGCGCATTAACGGATGTCCAAAATGCGCTTTACAAGTAGTTAATGCACATAAGCGCTTATTCACACAGTCAAAATGCGCTTTAATGGACGGACCAAAATAAAACTCGTGATTTAACGTGCATTCGATAATGCGCATAATCAGGGAGATAGCGCGCCTCTACGCCCGATTTGTGCTCCGTTCTTGTAGAGGTAATTTTTTTAATGCGCCTTGAAAGAGCTTTAAATGCCCCTTGTAGAGGCACCCAGGGACTCAGATGGTCTTCCCAGTGCTGCCTGGTCCCCAGATTTGCATGCCACTTGTTAATAATAATAATAATAATAATAATAATAATAATAATAAATTTATTTATCACCCGCCTCTCCCAACGGATCGAGGCGGGGAACAACACCAAACACAAAATACAAAAACTGATTAAAAGCAGATAAAACCAGTACATCATTAAAACACCAATAAAACACCAATAAAACACTTTAAAATTCATCTAGGTAGGCCTGCCGGAAGAGATCAGTCTTTATAGATCTTTTAAATTCCTGAAGACTAGTAAGTTGGCGAATCTCTCCCGGCAGGTCATTCCACAATCTGGGAGCGGCAGAAGAGAAGGTCCTCTGGGTAACGGTTGTCAGTCTAGTTCTTGTTGACTGTAATAAATTCTTCCCAGAGGACCTGAGCGTGCAGGGCGGATTGTATGGGAGAAGGCGATCCCGTAGGTAACCTGGATCCAAACCATGTAGGGCTTTAAAGGTAATAACCAACACTTTGTACTTCGCCCGGAAACTGATTGGCAGCCAGTGAAGAGATTTTAAAACTGGTGTAATGTGGTCACCCCTAGATGTACCGGTGACCAACCTGGCTGCCATATTTTGAACTAATTGAAGTTTCCGGACTAGGCACAGAGGTAGCCCTATGTACAGCGCATTGCAGAAGTCGAGCCTCGAAGTTACCAGTGCATGCACTACTGATTTTAGGTCTTCCAACTCTAGGAAGGGGCGCAGCTGGCGTATCAGCTGAAGCTGATAGTAGGCACTCCTGGCAGTCGCATCTATCTGAGATGTCATTTGGAGCGACGGATCCAGGAGCACCCCCAAACTGCGAACACAGCCTTTCAGGGGGAGTGTAACCCCATCCAGAACTGGTTGACACACCTCCAACCCCAGGTTGTGGCCCTTGGCAGTAAGCACCTCCGTCTTGTCTGGGTTCAGCTTCAGTTTGTTTTTCCTCATCCAGCCCATTACCGCCTCCAAGCATTCATTCAGAGGAGACACACTATCCTTAGCTGATGCTGTTGTCGAAGGCATAGAGAAATATATTTGGGTGTCATCAGCGTATTGATAGCACCCCGCCCCATGCCTCCAGATGATCTCTCCCAGCGGTTTCATGTATATATTAAACAGCATTGGGGATAGGATGGCACCTTGTGGTACACCACATAGCTGCTCCTTCTTTGAAGAGCAACTATCCCCAAGCATCACCATCTGGAACCTGCCCGAGAGGTAGGACTGGAACCACTGAAGCACAGTGCCCCCGATTCCCAATTCCCTCAGGCGTTCCAGAAGGATACCATGGTCGATGGTATCGAAAGCCGCTGAGAGGTCCAGGAGTACCAACAGGGACACACTCCCCCTGTCAATACTTAAGCGTAGATCATCCACTAAGGCGACCATAGCAGTCTCAACTCCATATCCTGCTCTGAAGCCAGTTTGAAATGGGTCTAGAAAATCTGTATCATCCAAAACTGCTTGCAGTTGGAAGGCAACCGCCCTCTCAATCACCTTGCCCCAAAATGGAAGATTTGATACTGGCCTATAGTTATTAAAGTCCAGGGGATCCAGGGAGGGCCTTTTTAGAAGCGGCCGTACTTCGCTTCTTTTAAACATGATGGAAAACTCCCCTCCCTGAGAGATGCATTAATAATATATTGTAATTGTGATCTAACTGCATCTCCTCCCTGGGCAACCAGCCAAGAAGGACAGGGATCGAGAGGGCAAGTCGTCCTCTTCACTCGACCAAACAGCTTGTCCACGTCCTCGGTACTCACCAACTGAAACTGATCCAGTGTAATTCTACTCGCGGAGTTGCTGGACACTCCATTGTCAGCCTCCGCTATAACAACAGCATCTAAGTCAGCTCTTATCCGAGAGATTTTATCTGTGAAATGATTGTTAAAGGCATCACAGCGAACTACTGAAGGCTCTAACATCGGGTTCAGGGGGGAGGGTGCTCGAGTTAGACCCCTCACCACCCTGAACAGGTCTGCTGGACGCGAATTTGCAGACGCAATGCGTGCAGAGAAGTAAGCTTTCTTCGCTGCACGTATTGCCACCCCATAGGAACGAAGATGTTCTCTATGTCGTGTCTTATCGGATATAAGTCGAGTTGTTAACCCAAAGAGATTGGCAACCAGCATGCCAACAGACTCAGATGCTCCTCCCTGTGCAGAGTCAGACTCTTCCTCCACACATTTCTTTATGGCCCCTTTGGGAGATGGAGGGGAATGAGAGGCACATGGAGGAAGACTTGGCTGGCACTGCAAGACCAGGTGTGCTTGCCAGCACTGGTTGAGTTCCCTGCTGTCTGCATTGCTGCTGTTATCTTTGAAGGAGATGATAGCAGGGCATTCCCTCTCATGCCACTCCCCCTTCCAACAGGAGGGAAGTCATAATTTAGGTTTAGCCTCTAAAGCTATATTATGAATTCATGCTAGAAATGGAATTTAACCCCTCTCTGTTTAAACACACTCTCTGTTCACTGAACTATACAAGGTCAAAAAGACTTTAGTATAAGTCAAGCTTCCCTCTATTTTAGGGAAGAATATTTTACCTCTTTCTTCTCTCCACCCTCCTCAACATACACACTCAAGTTTTGTGCTTACTGCTTCTTCAACCTCTTTCCTATTTTGTGCATTGCATTATGATGAGGTAGGCTTCAACATTTCTGTGTGGAAACCAGTAAGAGCCTCGCTTCTTTGTGGGTTGAAAATATTTTTGTCCATCTATTGATTGTTACTTTCCATTGTTCCTTTTTGTTAAAAGCAATGCTTAGCTTTGGGAGAAATGTTACATAAAAGCATTTTATAGTCTCTTTTGGATGTAATGTTTGATCCGATTGCAGGTTGCATTGGAACTGTTGGCAACCTTACTTGCAATGACAATCACAAGCTGAATGGGTTTATTTACATGTGTTGAATAGCAATGGATATTGACCTACTTCTGGGTCTGAAACAATGTGAGTGACAGAGTGAATGAATGAGTGATGAAGGTGGTGGGGGGGGGGAGGGGAGAGAACTAGAGGAAGATACATGGAGGCTGCATTTCAGCGGCTGTTCCTGAGCAGCATCAGAAGTTAATTGTGATGCACAATCAGTGCTTCTGACGTCTCCAATAAGGAACATGATCATCCTGTGTGGTGTGTCTAATTGAAAACCTCCCAATAGGGAACATGGGATGATGGGGTGGGGTAGTTTTGATAATTGATATTGACATTTATGGCTAACCAATTAGGAATTGCCACAGCGCTGTCTGTGACCATGTTCTGTTCTCCTCCAATCACAGTGTTCGGGGGAGGGAATTTTCTCATGGTCCTTGATTCCATGCGCTCATTGTTAGGGTGACCATATTTGGGGAAACAAAAAAGAGGCCACCTAGTGGGGGCAGGAAAGCTCACTTTCCAGGACCTCCGGAAAGCACTTATTCCCCCACCATGCTAATGCTGTCCACCATTAGCGTGGCAGGGGAGAATGATGCACTTCCCAGAGGCCCTAGAAAGCACGCTTTCCTCTCCTCCACTCCAATTGGGGTCTTTAAGGCCCTGTTTGGAGTGGAGGAGGGGAAAGCATGTCATTCCTGCCCCCCTGCTCCATTTGGGGCCTTTTCTATAATGTCTGTGAATGACTCATTTTCCCCTTTAAGGCCTTGATGGGGGGAATGATGCCCCTCCAGAAAGTGTGTAGTTCCCTCCACCATGCTAATGGCGGCCTTAAAGGGGAAAGTGTATTATTCCCTGACATTATGCAAAATTAGAGAAAATCCCCGCTGACACCCAGGATAGAACAAAAACCAGACAAATCCAGGGAAATCCTGACAGTTGGTCACCCTCCATTGCTGTTCCTGGACTTGTGGCATTCATTTTGGTCAGAGAGAAAGAGAGAGAGATTCTTTTATCTTTGCACACACAGTGCAAAGTGAGATGGGGATGTTTGTTTGCAAAGTGAGATTTAGAGAACGAGAGAGAAAGGGAGGGAGGGAGAGATCTAGGAGATCTCGAGATGATTATTTCTTTGCAGAGAGAGAAGGAGAAAGAGGGATGCTGTTTTCATTTGGCTGTCTTTATATGCTTTGTTCATTTCACCTGTTCCACCCCCAGCATGTGTGCGTGTGCCTGCCTGTTCTGTTAAAGATTTTTCCTCCAATGAGCCTGCCTGTCCCGCCTTGCAGGGTTCAGTTGCATGATGATAGTGATGATGATGATTCCACTTAACAGTTTGATGTGCTGTAGCTCTCCTTCCTCAAAGCTGAGCCTTCCCAGCAGCACTTAGCTTCAAAGTTACAAGTGTCTTCTTCTTGCACTTGCATGTTTGTGTGTTTTAGGGTTGTACAGTGCACACATGCAGTACACAATGTGGTAACATTCCATCAGGAGGCATGGGAAACATGGACTGCTGCTGCTGGTTTTGGCCCTGAGGGGAGAGGGAGCGCACTGTGCAGGGCTGGTTGGTTGGTTGCGCCTTTTTGCTTAGACTCATAGAAGTTAGCCAGAGTGGTGCTGCTGGGCTGGCATTGTGAGTGAGTGAGCTTCTACACCTGAGTGAAGCAGGCTGTTTATTTCTCAGTTAAACTATTACTCTTATTGGCTGGCTGGGCTTCCAGTGAAGGGGGGGGTCATTGTCTCCCTCCCCCTCCCCTCCCCCTCCTGTGTAGCCTCCTACAGGGAAGCTGTTGTTGTTGCCTTGCCTTGACTCGCTCCAATCTGCCCAACTGACAGCGAGTTTTATTTTGCTCCAGCCGTTAAAGCGCATTTTGACTATGTGAACAAGCGCTTATGCGCATTAACTACTTGTAAAGCGCATTTTGGACATCTGTTAATGTGCTTCGCCGCCTCTCTCCACCTCTTGTGCAGAGGGATTAAGCGTAAATGCGCTTCTGCGATTATGCACATAATCGCCTAACCAGGCGCAAAAGCGAATCCTTGTAGAGGGGACCCAAGGCATGAGAAGTGCCTGAGGGGACATTTGAGTTCGGACTTTAAAAATGCCCTATAAATCATTGCATGTAGGGATCTGCTCCAAAAGCCCTCTTTAAAAGCTGTCATGGTGCCAATTTTGATGGGTTTACCTTTAAAACTGAGGGAGCTGTGAGCATTTCTGTTAATTCCCATTGATGGGAATGCAGTGGTTACCCAGAAATGAAGCAGTTTTTCACAAAATTATCTGGCAGAGCAGAGAGAGGGACATGCTCTGGAAATCGGGTCAGAGAATCATCTCATCGAAGCGCTGCCTCAAATTTTGGGGCGAAGAATACCAGCTCTGCACACCCCTAATAATTACGTCAAAAGTGCATGAGGCAACCTTCCCAATGAATAATTGTACAACTGAAAATTCCAAAACAAGGTCTTTTCAGGACTAAGCAAAATCCTGGATAAACCATGCAGGTTTGGGGAAGTTTATCTTGTTGATTCATGTCTTTGATTCCTCTTGGCAAGACATAATGTCTCTTATAAAATGTTTTATAATGTTTTCAACATTGTTATGAGAACATTCAGAAAAGAATCCAGGACTTTGAATTGCTTGTTAAAATAACCCTGTGCTGGGTCTTGTTTCCATTCCACCCCCTGCAAGAAAGGCTTCACAACAACTGAATAGGATGGAGCACACTTCCTTTTGCCCTGCACTGCTGATTACGGCTCTATAATACAGTTCTCAAGTTCTCAAACTAGGATACCTTGACAGTCACTTTACATGCACATAGGTAGGGGTTTGTGTGTGCATATGTAAGGTCTGTACCTTTGGATTTACTTAGACTAACCCTCATCAGCTCAGGGCAGAGAAGTGAGTTTGCCTTATTTCTTTGGAGAAGAAGAGGGGAGTCCCCAGCTCACGGGAAGAACAGAACAATCAGCATCCATCCCTTCCTTGGTTCCTCCTCCTAGCATTCTCTCAACTCTTGCTCGGGACAACTGCCAACTTTGATCTCCCAGACCATTCAATCTGTAATGAACAAGAGGCATTGCTCTCCCCACATTCTGTACCAGGTCTTTACTCTTTCTGAATCTATCATATTCTTCCATTTGGAAGTGGCTATATAAATGCATATTTAAGTTACTCACTGAAGATGTACTCCAATGCCATAAACGTGACTAGGGATCCTTATGGCATTATTTCTTCAGCCCAATGATTTCCTCACATATTTCTTACTGAAAGCCATGCAGTTAATGTGATCTTAAGACTTGGCAGAATAACTTCATAGACAGCGTGTAATTTCTAATTGCAGAAACATATGATCATTTTCCATGAGCAAAATTGCAAATTTTGCAAACGTAATCATTTTTAGACTTTTATTAACACAAAAATAAAAACAAGATAAATTATGGTTTGCATCTTCAGTAGGGGAAAAAAGCCCCTCTCTGGCACATACCTTTTGACTTAGAGTTTTGGTGTGATATTTAATTTTTGAAATGTGGGTTTCCATCAAAGCTTAATTTAGCAATCCAGGGAGGAAAGATTTCTTTTGAATGCCTCATTACCGTGCTCACAATTGTGTCTAAAAATGCTACTCTCCCAGGGGAATAATATGCCAAATCATAATTGGTAACAACTATATTGTGAAATAAAGCTAAGAGTGCAGTAAAAAAAAATCAATATATTCTTTTTCAATATATTCCTGTCATAGCATAATACAAAGCGTGCAATCCTGCCCCTGTAGAAATCACTGGAAATCATCCTATTGATGTTAACATGGAACTGGTGGGCTACACACGTGTAGTCATATTATTATTATTATTATTAGCAGCAGCAGCAGCAGCAGCAATTTTAACTTCGTATATAAAATATATTCTTAAAAGGCACACAAAGACAGACGATTTCAGTAAACATAAATACAAATGGCTATAAATTCCTCCTTCATCCACAGTCCACCCCCCAAATCCCAGTTTCTTACTCTTTTCCTTCTTTATGAGCCCTACTCAAAGCTAATCAGTTGTATGGCAAAGAAAGGAACATTAAGGGGACTGAAACAGCCCCACTTAATCTGAAGTTGCTATAATTGGTGAGATTTCTAAAAGCGGATTTCATAAGTGTTGATTTATATTTTAATTAATTTTGCTAAAACAAAGAAAATAATACAAGAGGTCTGATGCCCTTCATGGTCATGCCATCTTTCATGCCAAAACATTATAAATCACAACCACTGTTTTACAAAATGATTTTCACTTGAGCAATCTTGACAGAGCCACACATAATATATCAACATAGGAATCATAGCTGGCAGTCTACTGAACAAAATGTTCTGCATTCTTTCCATGTGTTAACATAACCATGGGGATTTCTTTCCCTTCTTTCAGTACTTAGAAATCATAGCATATATTAGTTAGGTTATGTCTATAAATAAGTAGAGCTTTAACACCTTTTGAACATGTTTTAAGTGATGAGCAAAAAGTATATAAAATCTTACCAAATCTAACTTTCTCAGATTTTAGTATTGAAATAACATTGAAAAAAAAGGATTTGATGTATACACTGCTGACCAGAAATTGATTTAAATATGTATATTATTTCCTACTTATTTGACAGATGTAAAATCTAGAGAGAATTTTATAAATAGGGTGCTTCCAGAGAGAAGAGTTCCATCGCTAACTATTAGAAGGCATTGTGTAACTGTTCTAACTTTTTTTTTCCTTAAGTGATTTTCAGATGATGACACCTGGATACTCCCCATTTCCCTCAAAGGAAGATCAGGTTCACAGCTTGGGAGTGCTCCAGGATCTGGCATTGCTCCCAGCTACTCAGGTGGCTGCTGTGGCCAGATTTGCCTTTGCTCAGCTTTGGCTGGTGTGCAAGCTGTCCCTCTTTCTGAAAAACAAAACAAAAACCCAGATCTGGCCACTCTGATACATCCCTTAGGGCTTCTCTACACAAAACTTATGATTGGTCACTCACTGAAGTTTGCGGGGCCTTTACACAATGGCTTCAACATCCAGGGCCTCTCCCCTGCTTTTTAACCTTTATCCCAGCTTTTTTCTTAATGAGGAAAATACAGCAACAAATTTAACCACACAGTGGCCCCGTTCAGAAGACACCTTAAACCACGGCTTTAACCACAGTGATTAAACCAGAAAACTGGGCAATGTTCAAAAGACACCTTAAATCATGGCTTTGACCATGGTGACTAAGGCCCCCTCCACAAGAATGCGCCTTTGCGCCTGGTTCCGCGATTATGCGCATTATCGCGGAGGCGCATTTACTCACAATCCCTCTGCACGGGAGGCGGCGAGAAGCGGCGAAGCGCATTAAAAGATGCCCAAAAAGCGCTTTCCAGGTAGTTAATGCGCATAATCGCTTGTTCACACAGCGAAAATGCGCTTTAACGGCCGGAGCAAAATAAAAGTCGCTATTTAACGCGCGTTCGAAAATGCGCATTATCGGGGAGATAACGCGCCTGTACGCCCGTTTTGCGCTCCGCTCGTGTGTAGGTAAAATTTATAATGAGCCTTCAAGGCTCATTAAACGCCCCGTGTGGAGGAGGCCTAAGGCAAAAAGCTTTATTCATGGTTAAAGCCATGGTTTAAGGTATCTTCTGAACATGGCCTGGCTTTCTCGCTTAACTACCATGGTTAAAGCGATGGTTTAAAGTGTCTTTTGAATGGGGCCTTTGAAGTGCTCTAATGGCTGATGAATTCCCAGAATCCTGCTGTATCACAGCAACACCTATTTATTCCCTGATTCCCTGATTTTCTTAGTGCCGTTTTTATACGTTCTTTTTTATCTGACATAATTCCATTTTTATGGGCATCAATGGCTTCATCCCATGAGACATAACATGAATCTATGCCATAGCCAATCCTACTGAAAGGCAGCGATGGAAATAAGACAAAGGACAGTGAGAGCAAAGAAGAAAAATTAATACATTGTTCAGAAAAAGTTGCAGCTAGAGTAATCCTGAGGTTTACAGCAGCCAAACAAGTCTGCTCCATCTTCTGCATAACAGCCTTTCAGACATGTGAAGACTGGTATCATGACATCTTCTCCAGGGGAAACATGCCCAGCTCTGTCAACTGTTCCTCATAGGATTTGGTTTTCAGATTTCTCACCATCCTGGTTGCTGTTCTCTGGACGTACTCTAGTTTGTCAATGGCCTTCTTAAAATGCGGTGCCCAGAACTGTTCACATTATTCCAAAATGCAGCTTAACTACTACTGAATAGAGTAGAACTATAGCCTTATTTAGGTATTCAACTGTTCATGTGTTGGGCTGAAATGTGATGAATGCTGAACATGTTTACAGTGCCCTATACAGACATTCATGCTCAATGCTTGAAGAACTACATGGAAACTGGCTGTATGGAGACATTGAGGAAGGTCTCATGTGCACACATGTCCCTGCCATTTAGCCCTACATGCGAGCAGGCAAACGTGTGAATAGAGCTTTTTTTTATTTCCCATGATCTGGAAACTATGCTTCTGTTACTGAAGCCCAAGATTGTATTAGCTTTTTTAGCAACTGCATCAAACTACTGGCTGTCATGCCCCTGCTAGAGGAATCCTCCTCAGACGAGGAAGCAAAGGCCTCCAGAAACCAGGGAGACGCCACATCAAGTACTGGCATCAGACCAGGAGGCACCTGGACCTTCAGGGGAGATGGCTCCAGGTCCTTCCCTGACAGGGGGAGGGAACTCTGACTCTAGAATAGAGCCTGACCCCCAGGAGCATCATCACCTCAAGCAACAAGCCAGAAGGCCTCCTGTAAGAAGGAGTGCTCATTTGCAAAAATGGTCTCCTTGGGAGAAAGCAACTCCTCCTGAGTAGGGCTCTGGCCAGAGAGCTCTGATGGCCAGCAGCTGAGCTGGGTGGGGCTCAGCAGCCTTTGTGAATAAAAGCCAGCAGTGAGAGTTTGCTGGTTCCTGGAAATGATGTCTCATGAAATTCCCTTGCTTTGTCTCCTGGTTTCCTGACCCTGCCTTGTTCCTGATCCTCTGTGCTATGATCTTGGACCTCTGCTTGATTATGCTACGGGATAATGTATGTGTTGGATTGCCTAACTGTGTTTGACCCTTTGCCTGTTTGACCCCTCCTGCTTTGCCTGACTCTGTATATTGGACTGGTTGCCTGTGCCTTGACCCTGTGCTTGTTATCTGGACTACTTCTGCATTTTCCTGAACTTAAAGCTTGACTGCTGGAACATTGGTCTGGGGTATTACTTGGCCTTGTGGTTAGCTGTATAATTCAGACTGCTACAGTCAACACAGGACACTGGCTCATTTTCAGCTTGTGATCCACCTCATTTCATGGTGACTGGTGCCTTCCCTATGTGGTTACTGAGTTCCTATACCGTGCTTGGTGGAGGACCTGCATAATGGTCATCAGTGTTATGGGTGTAGCAGTTGCTGCATATTTTAATGTAGCTGCTAGGTTGTGCTGCTGCTAAATGTGCATGAATACAGAAGAGCTTGTGCTGAAGCATGTAGAGACACAGTGATAGACATTGTAGTAAGAACAGCTGCCTAGCATTACACATTTTAGAACCAGATTCCTAAAGACTTTGAATTATGTTTTCAGGCAGTTTCACAAATGGCTCAATGCATTATTTTTGTGGTGGTATCATGGCATTGCTGCCAAGATTGTGCTGATTTGTTCAAGCATTGTTAAGTGTGGAATAATTCTAGAAGAAATGCTTGTGGCTGAAAGTAAATCTTACAGAGTGGGATTGGGAAGAGTGCTTCTATAAATCAAAACAGACAGGGAAGCTGTTTCCAGTGTTTCAAGACCCTTACCCTGCCACTTGGCTGAATTGGAAGTGAACAACAAACTTTTATTTATTCTGCATGATATTTGTTTATGGGTTTTACTCCTTTAGTTTTACTGAAGCCTCAGAATAGTAGAGGTGTTTCTGTGGCAAGATAATTGGTGTGGTCTAGTATATAAGAGAAAATACACTGCCAGCCAGTGAATCCCACTGATAGATGTGCAAATCAGCCAAACTTGTGATCGTCAAGCTTCTCCAAATTCCAACACATGTGTCCATCAGATTGCGAGCTTTGGTTTTTCTTACTTTCTACATGACAATATGTTTGTATGAATCTATTGTGCATAAATGTATGAATCTGTTGTGGATATTTTTAAATGTATGCATTTTCCCCTCACTGATTACAGCGTTAATGCACAAATTTCAACTGTTCATGTTTGGGGTTCTTTAGCTCACATTGCAGGCTTTGACTGCAAATTGCATTGGGGTCTTCAGTCATTTTTGGGAGGTGTGAACTGAGTAAATTCTAGTCAAAGATGAACAAAAACAAATTTCTCCTACATCCCCAATCTCACCCCCAGCCATGAAGCTGCTGGGTTGCCTTTAAAAAGCTGTTATCTTCTTAGTCTCTGTTCCCCATCTGCAATATGAGGATTATAAGACCTCAATCATACCTAATCCCCCCACTTGTTTTGCCTCTGCATTTTTTTTCCTCTGAGGCAAACGTGTCAAGCTTATGATCCCTTTCACTTGAATAGCTGCTCTTTCATTCCTTCATTCCTTCACTAGTTTGCTGTTCCACACCTCCCCTTCTCTTTCTCACTCCAGTCAGGTCCTGTTACATGAGCACTTCAACCAGACTGCCTTTCTGCCATGCAAAAATGGAACGACCCTTTAGTTTGGCTATTTGGGGGCATCGAGGGAGTGCAATCCTGTCTTTGCAGAGATTCAGGTGTTGTGTGATTTTAAAAAAGACTTTCCAGCCTGGGATGCAAGGTTTGGGTTTTATATTGAGGTTTGGAGCCAGCCTCTGGGAGAGATTGCTTTTCCCTGCCAAGACCTGATGCAATCCATTGAAGCCCCCAGCTTCTTTAAAACTACATGGAGACTTAGGGCACACTAAATGTGCTTAAGGAAAATAATCCAGACTTTTAGCATTCTAGGAAAGACTGGGGAAGAGGCGGGGTGTCAGCAGGACAGGCACAGCAGGCTGGTGTGATGGAGCTCTAACATTGGTCTATTCTATATGTAAGGATTTGTTAAATAATACATGGACACTCTTTGAGCAAATAGGCAAAGCACTATATAAATGCAATATCAGTGAAATCTAGTTCTAAACTTATTTCAGTGCACTGCTTCTCAAATGGTGTGTGCCTGTGGGTGGGTGGGTGGGTGGGTAGGGGCTTGCAGGTCTTTATGAATTTTCAGAGAAGAATAGAATGTTTTTTTAATTGATTTTGTACTGTGATTTTTTAAACAAAATTAAAACTATATAAGAAAATAATAACAATATAATAATAAAAATTAGACATATAAAACTATATACTTCAAAAGTCTCAGCTTCAAATATCTCAATTTCTAAATGAAAAAAGAACAAAAAGAAAAGTAGCATAAATTACATATAAATGTCCCTAAATGCAGACCAAATGTCTGCGTAAAATGTCCATTTGTAAATGATGCCTGTATGCCGCTCTTTCAAATGTGGCTAATGTTGTTAGGTCTTCAGTCCATTGCCTTATAGGGAGTGTGGTTTTATCTTTCCAATGTTGTAGAATAATTCTTTTGGTGATCAAAGGGGCATGAAAAATCCATTTCCGTTGACCATGTTTTATTTTTCAAGAAGGTGATATGTAATTTAAGATGACATGTATTAAAGAGATTCCTAATACAAAATTTATACTTTTGATAGTTTCCTTCCAAAAAGTAGAAACTATTGTACATTTCCAGAACATATGAACAAAAGAAGCGTTAGCTGTGTGACATTGCCAACAATTAGTTGATTTAGACAAATCTTTATTAAATAGACGCTGTGGTGTCCAATAGACCCGAAACAGTAATTTTTGCTGGATAAGACGTAACCAGAGATCCATTGACGTATCTGATATGGATGCCAAAACAGTGGTCCATTGTTTCGATAAAATAGGACACTCCAATTCCCTATTCCATTCCTGCTGAAGCCTCATTGTATCATATTTATTCACTGATAAAAATTTATAAACATGAGTCATGAGCCGATTTACCTGGTCAGCCTCAATAAGTGCTTCCAATAGCAAAGCAGTGAATGCTGCTGGGCCAAATATAGATTCTAACAAATGTTGCAGTTGCAAATACTGCTATTCAGCTGCAGTGGGTAATTTTAATTTATCACGCAAAGCTGAGCATCACAAGAACTCATCATCTGTACTCACCAATTGGTCTAGTGTAAAAACCATTCTATCTGTCCAAGTCTGCCATAGAAACATTTTCTTTCCTATTTTTAAACTGGATTTCCCACATATAGTCAGTTTGTCATGAGAAAATGGATCAAACTATAATTGGCATGACATTATATGCCACGCGTCTCTCACTGCTAAGACTAGGTGGGGCTCTTTCCACTTCAATATGTTGAGAACCTAATGACATCCATTTGGAAAGAGGCTCCAGACAGGATTTTGAGTACAATTTTTTTACCCATTTCAAAAATTCAGTTGGGGAACTGAAATTAATCAAAGTGGTAAAAATAAATCTCCAGTGAATTTTGTCAAAGGCCTTTTCTGTGTCTAAAGAAATAATGGCTGACTGATCAGTTCTTTCAGAATTTAAAGTGACCAGATCGACAACTAACCTAAGATTATCTGTTCCTTGTCTATTCTTTAAAAAATCCCACCTGGTATGGTTGAACCAATGCTGCAATAACTTGTTGCACTCTATTGGCCAATATTGCAGTCAATATTTTGATATCCACATTAATGAATGATATAGGTCGATAATTAGCACAATTGGTATGGTCCTTGCCAGGCTTAGGAATCACAATAATATAAACATCATTTAATGATGAAGAAAGAAAGCCTGATTCAAAAATGTGATTATAAAGACTATAGAGCTTTGGAGCTAGAAAGCTAGAGAATGTTTTATACCACTCAGTTGGAAACCCATCTGGTCCAGGTGATTTCCCAGTGTTCCTATTCATTATTGCATTCATAATTTCCTCCAAGCGTAAAGAGGCAAGAAGAAACTGCCATTGTAGTGAATCCAAGCATGGAAGATTAATATTGGGGGGGGGGGGAAGCCTCTGTCTCTTGCTCTGATATCTCTCTATCTTTACTGTAAAGATCAGTATAGAATTTTAAAAATTGTGAGTTCATATCTATAGGAGAAGTATATGCTTTATCATTCTCATCCTTGATAGATAACATTTTGATGTTTTTGCTAGGACGTTCGCCATTTTCCCAGTATACTTGTCTTAAGCAAGTCAAAGAGAATTCCACCTGCTGTGAAAGCATAATATTCAATTCATGCTTAGCATTCTGCAATTCTTGGAAAAGTTGGCAATTCAGTTGGGAAACCAAAATTAATCAAAGTGATAAAAATAAATTTCCAGTGAATTTTGTCAAAGGACTTTTCTGCATGATAATAGAATGTTAATACTGGGAAGTGCTTCTTCTTCCTCCAGCCAAGATCTGGGTAAATTGAATGCACTTAGCAGAGGACCTTCACTTACCCACATGTATTTATTTATTAAGATATTTGAATGCTACCCCATAACATACACTTCTCTGGGTGGCTTATAAGAAAAACACACACAACATAAAACCATAAGATCAAAAGCAACACAAAATACAACAAAGGAAACCCACAGTATCCCAAACTTAAAAACAGAGATGGGATTTGTGTAGGTAGCCCATCATCCCAATGTGATTTGTCAATAAGGGATCTCATAGAATCATAGAATAGTAGAGTTGCAAGGGGCCTATAAGGCCATTGAGTCCAACCCCCTGTTCAATGCAGGGATCTACCTTAAAGCCTCCCTGACAGATGGTTGTCCATCTGTCTGTTGAATGCCTCTAGCATGGGAGAGCCCACCACCACCCTAGCTAATTGGTGCCATTGCTGTACTGCTCTAACAGTCAGGAAGTTTTTCCTGATGTCCAGCTGGAATCTGGCTTTTTGTAACTTGAGCCCATTATTCCATGTCTTGCACTTTGGGATGATCAAGAACAGATCCAGGCCCTCTTCTGTGTGACAACCTTTCAAGTATTTGAAGAGTGCTATCATGTCTCCCCTCCGTCTTCTCTTCTCCAGGCTAAACATGCCCAGTTCTTTCAGTCTGTCCTCATAGGGCTTTGTTTCCAGACCCCTGATCATCCTCGTTGCCCTCCTCTGAACACGCTCCAGCTTGTCTGCATCCTTCTTGAAGTGTGGTGCCCAGAACTGGACACAATACTCAAGTTGAGGCCTAACCAGTGCCGAACAGAAGGGAACCAGTACCTTGTGTGATTTGGAAACTATACTTCCATTAATGCAGCCCAAAATAGTCTTTGCTTTTTTTGCAGCCACATCACACTGTTGGCTCATATTTAGCTTGTGATATACAACAATTCCAAGATCCTTCTCGCTGGTAGTATTGCTGAGCCAAGTATCCTCCATCTTGAAACTCTGCATTTGGTTTCTTTTTCCTAGGTGTAAAATTTGGCATTTATCCCTATTAAATTTCATTCTGTTGTTTTCAGCCCAGCGCTCCAGTCTATCAAGATCACTTTGAAGTTTGTTTTTGTCTTCCAGCGATCCCACCCAATTTTGTGTCGTCTGCAAATTTGATAAGCATTCCCTGCACCTCCTCATTCAAATCATTAATAAAAATGTTGAAGAGCATTGGGCCCAGGACTGAGCCCTGCGGTACCCCACTTGTTATCTCCTCTCAATATGAGAAGGAACCATTGATAAGCACTCTTTGAGGCTGATTCTGTAGCCAACTGTGGATCCAACTAATAGTTGTTCCATCTAGCCCACTTTTGACTAGTTTGTGAATCAGAACTTCATGGGGCACTTTGTCAAAAGCTTTGCTGAAGTCAAGATATACTATGTCCACAGCATTCCCTCACTCCACAAGGTTACCAGATCAAAAAATGAGATCAGATTAGTCTGACAGTATTTCTTCTTGACAGATCCATGTTGGCTTCTAGTAATCACTGCATTGTTTTCAAGGTGTTTACAGATTGACTTCTTTATAATCTGCTCCAAAATTTTGCCAGGGATGGCTGCCAGACTGACTGGTCTGTAGTTCCCATGTTCCTCCTTTTTGCCCTTTTTGAAGATAGGGACAACATTAGCCCTTCATCCAGCACTTCACCTGTCTTCCATGATTTGGCAAAGATAATAGACAGTGGCTCTGAGAGTTCTTCTGCCAGCTCCTTCATTACTCTAGGATGCAGTTCATTGGGCCCTGGAGATTTGAATTCATTCAAAGAAATTAGGTGTTCCTTGACCATTTTTTAAAATCACTATCAAACTGCAATCCTGCCCCTTCAGCTTGTACTTCACTTTTTACAGGGGGGTCATAGACCCACCTTTGGGAGAACATTGAGTTAAAGTAGGAATTGAGCACTTCGGCCTTTTCTTTGTCTTCTGTTACTAATTTGCCATCCTCATGAAGCAGCTGAACCACCATGTCTTTTTTCTGTCTTTTGCTGTTCACGTATCTGAAGAAAGGCCTTTTTATTGTAGAGGGGTAGAACAGGGCTGCGCCTTCTGGCTCCTCCACTATCACATTCCCCTAGGGATGTACAAATTGTATAAAATCTGTTCCACCTGCATTTCCTGGAATGTCAGGCACCTTTCGTTCCGTCGTCTGCTCATTAATGGAATCGGATTTTGTTTTGAGTTGCCAAATTCACATTTGCAAAAAATTTGCACTCATAGAAATTCATAAATCCCCCCCATGTTCATTTTTACACTTTAGCCTATGAAAGGAAATGTGCATTTGCATCTTTTTTTCCCCCCTTCAAAATTTGCATATTTTTCTATTACTGAAATTCAGGAAAGAAGAAGTTCACAGAATCTGCCTGATTGGAGAAAATCTGGTCCACTACAGAATCCATAGGTTGGATTCATAAATAACTGAACTCATCTGATTCCATTATCGATTTCTCCAACATCCCTACATTCCTCCCCCCACCCCAATGATCAGGATTCCATATCACAGGGAGAAAGTATGCATGTACAGCAGGCTCCCCTTTATAAACATATACCCCCAAGCATAGACCGTGTGGGGCAAGCTTGCCTGCTTCCTCCTCATGATGACAATCATGTGATGGAGAACTTCCCAATAGGGCTATTGTGCAAGCATAATGCAGGCTGAAAACTATTTCCTAGCAGAGTAGGCAGAAATTGTGCTGATATTCTGCTTTACATGTGTGACTTGGTGCCAGGATGAGTCCTAGAATTCACTAATTTTCACTGTTATAAAGAAAGGGTTAATTGACTTCTTGGTAGGATAGCCTGTCAAGAATAACATTTAGCATGATACAGTTAAACCTGTTTTTTAAAACAAAACAAAACACCAAAACCAAGCACTAGCAAGTGAAGGGATGATTCAGTCAAGTTAGTCCAATTAAATACATCAGATTTACCTATTTTGTGTTTTAAGCTATTCAGGATGAGAGAAAATGCTTTATAGTTATTTGCCAATGGAATTTGGCAGATGTGCACCACAGGTTTAAATCTATTCACTCCGAAGTAATCTCTACTTGGGCTAATCAACGCTCCTGCCCCATATTTGTGGGAATTTGGGGATATTTAAGAGGTTGGTTGAATATCAGGTGATTTTCTGGTTTGGTAGCTAGTATTACTTACACAACGAATTATGAGGTGGCTCAAAGGCCTCTCTCTCTTTCTGTCTCTTTAAACTGCTTCTTTGAGTGCAAAAGTAAAGCTGTAGCTCAGCAAAGCATGTGACAGAACAGTTGCCAGGTGCTTTAAAATGGGGCCACTAATGCCCCTGAGAAATGACTCTATGTGATAATGACCCCATTCACATGTAATAGCAAATCATAGGTTGATTAAACCACCTTCAACATGCTCCTCACCTGCTTTTAATCAGCAATCTACAGTTGGCTGGGTCGTAGGTTGTTGTGTTGTGTTATTTAGGTGCTAAACACCACAGTGGTTAACCTGATGTTAATTGTTAGATTAACTGCTGGGTTGTTTAACCCCAGACCACCTACAAGTCCCAATTTGCACATCACACTCGCAACCTATGAGCTGTCCAATTGTTGGTTGTTGCTTAAAAGTGGAAGTGGGGAGGAACTCACTCCCATTCATGTATGTTTACTTGTCAACTGACTTAATATCATTACAATGGGCTTCATATGAAAAAGAAGAAGATAGTTTTTCCATACAAGGCTAAATGTAAGGTCACACCTACTTTGTTCAGAATCATTGTTTCCTGCTGGCATTAATGGCCTTGTCCCACCTAACTACAGGAGGGCAGCTTCAACAATTGTCAATGACTGACTCATTATGCCTTTAGGTCAATAACTCATTCGACTTGGCCCATTAGGCAAATGAACATCATGAATACCTTGAATCACCAAGTTAATCCTTTACCTACATTCCTTCCATGAAGTACGATAAGATCCTCACATGGATTCAATCTAACACATTAGTGTGGTATTATATCCTCCCTTAGGGAGGCATTTAAAATGATATATAAAGGGCTTTAACAATTCACCAATGGTCTCTTCTCCGTGACTCAAATGGACTAATATACACCGCTAAAGGCAGTAAAGACTACAAGAACTTATTTGAAAGTAGTAGTCAACAGTTATGTCTCCATCAATCAGGATGATTAGAGTGCCAAACAGTTTTGTAAATATGATAGGATGAAGAAACTCCATAACGTGAATACACTGAAGAAGATAGAACGAAACGGTGTTGTGTAATCTGGTGATTACCGTTGCTTATTGTTAACATGTTGGCATATTGTTGCTTACTGTTAATACTGGCTTATTGTTAAACACTTTGCACATTTATTGTTAACCTGTGATATATTGTCAGGTCATTGTCAACACGTTGTATATTCAACGTCATTAACCTGTTATATATTGTCAACTTATTACAGTCTTAATATTATAATACGTTTAAAGACTATTTAGTCACACCATGTATTATTGTACAGCTTGAATAATAGACTGTGAAAAACATTGACATAAATATCAGTTGTATGGAATTTACTGTTTCCTCATCCTTAAGGGATGATCTTCTTAAACGGTTTTGAATTTTGAGTTGCAAATCCACCTTCGGTGCTACTACTCCTAAGCACTTGGCAGCAGTGATTTTGGATCACTTGTCATTAGAAAGTATAAGTCTGTTCGCCACCTTTGAATATCCATTCCCCCACCACCATGATCCAGTTGCAATTTGACTGGGTCGGGCATTCAGATCAGCCCCAATTTCTATTGCTGTTCCCAGGCTTCATCATTATTTGCGTTAGAATAACAATTTGTCCAGTTTGTAGTGCTATTATGAAGCAAACATAATTCCCCCCTGATGTTCTTCTCTGGCTCAGAATGTAAAATGAGATTCTGAATGTAAGCAATGGGTTTTCAACTGTCTCTCCAGTTTGCATCTATTCTTGTCTCTATTCGAATACTAATCCCAGTTCAAACTCAGCTCTGTAAAATCACCGCCACCAATTTGGAAGGCTACAGGGAACTTACAGTCCCCAACTGCTGGCACAGGGCAGAGCTTAGAGATGTTCCTGAGCCTTGGGAAGAAAGGAGCTGTGTGGCGTCTGGTCATATTCCAGGAAATTTTATCCTTTACACATGCACTGCATGACATCGGAGAATTGCTCTGACATAGCCTGGAAGAACCTTTCTGGAACTTTTCTACTCACAACATTCTCCATTTCTTCTTTTTATACCTGGCTGGTTTAGTTCTGACATGTCACTAGATCTTCATTTTTCGATCTTTTCCCCCTTTTTTTGATCTTTTTTCCTTTCCACAAGAGACTGGTAATCATAGTTTTGCAAACCATTTCACATCATCGCTGGCACTTCACCTCATTGTATCTGTCTCGCCATACATAACGTTCATCAGAATAACCTCACTTACATAATGAGTTACAATTACCATTTCAACTGCTCGTTTAAAATGGTAATTGTATTTGAACATTACTGTGCAATTTAAGAGAATCATGAAACATAATAGCTGTTTTTCAACATGTACATGTTATACTGTGGGATCATTTTTTCCTAAAACTACGTACACACTTCTGTCATTCTTAAAAAAAAATCAAAAACCAACCACCACAGCTAGGTAACAGAGTCTGAATAAAGATCTGTTTCTCATGTTAGTGATTTGATAATTTATTGCCTGTTATTCAGCAAGAAACATAACAGCATTGATATAAACAGCTTTCCCACTGAATCATCTTTACACAACTTATGCAATAGATATATTTTTTTCTCTCTGGAATACCTATTTCAGGAATCTTAAGTCACATTATTCTACTTATAAAAATAAAACTAATTAATTGTACCTATTGCCACTAGTTAGGATTACAACTTTAAATCATGAAACCACATGCATGGGCATCTGCTCATCTGGGGCAAGGGGGGGGCAATTGCCCCCTTCCTGGTTCCAGTCATGATGATGTCACTCTGAGAGCAGCGGCAGTAGCTGCTGGGCTGCCCCTGCTCATCTAGCTCGACTTTCAGCTGCCAGCCGCTTGGGCAAGACTCAGGACAGGACAGAAGGTCAGTAAGTGAGACACGGGAGGGTAGAAATTAAACATGGCAGGACCCCCCCCCCCCCCGGTAAGGAAAATAGGGTGTATTAGGCAGCAGCATGACCAGGAACCTCCATGCCAAAGTAGCTTCATTCTAAGAGAAGCAACAGCACCTCGGGCTGCAAATGCCTGTCCCGTCTATCTCTGCCCGTGACACAGTGGTCAGTATATTAAACCTGGGAGTGAGATTCCATCAAGCTCAGTTGAGAATAGTAGCAATGCAAATGGCAGGATGTTGACCTGGAAGGGGCAGTGCTGTGGCCTGTGAGGCCCTCAGTTTGGTAGTCTGCTGGACTGCCTCCCTCATAAAGCTAATGGGCAGTGGTATGAGGGGCTCCCTCACTGACTGTGACTATGCAAGGCACTGGCCCTATTCAGACAACACACTAAACCACGATGGTTAAGCATTTTTAGTAAACATTATGGCTTAGTGTGTCATGTGAATCATGTCTTAGTGTGTCATGTGTACCATTCCTAACCATGGTGGCTATATAACCCATGGTTTAAACATGCTCACTAACCACTTGTTGCAAAAGGGTTAGTGGCCAAACCATGGCTTAGTGTGTTCTCTGAACAGGCCCACTGACTTCCCATCCTGTTTCACCTGGCATGCACCCCTGGCTGAGTTCACTTCAATTTAATGTGACCTAATGAGTTGTTTTCCTTACCACAAGTGAAGTGAGATGAGGTGTGGGAAGAATACAGGAACATCACCTATCTGGGAAGTTGAGGGGGCGGGGATATTGCTTGTAAGGAAAATCCCTGCTAATCCCAGAATCACAAGGGAAGATGCAGTCTTTATGTACACTGGGTGTTTGTGGCTTAACCTCTCCCCCTTGAAAACATACATAGGATTGGGCTGTTAATGTTGGTATGTGAAAGGACCTTAAAACCTCGTGCTTTCACCTGCAAAGGCTGGGAAAGTGATGAAAGAGAATAAGGGAAAGTGAGAGATGGAGATGGCTAATTGTCACATTATGAGGATAGCCATTACAAATGCCATCCATGCTTGTGGACATCTGCAGGAAAGGGCAAAGAGGAAATTGACTCTCTAGGATGAGCCATAATCTCTAGATTACAAGATTTCATTAAAAAACAACAACACATACACAGTCTCTAGCCCTTGTAGAACCTGAGATATTAGGCAAAATGCACAACCACTATTCTGGCTATTCATTTTGTGAGAAACTTGCTGGCTCCCACCTTTTAGTATTTCTAGACAATGAATGAAGTCACAGCAATGCTTAACACTTCCACTGACTGGTTCAGATGTCACAATAACCCACAATGTGTTAAATAAGCCACAATGGCTTATATAACTCATCATGGGTTCTCAAGTCATCTGGCAGGATTTTTTTAAACTCACGATGGATTATTTGGCCAAAATAACTCATTCTGATAACCCATGGTCTGCAGAATGGGTTATTTAAACCATGGTGGGTTATAGTGTCATCTGGTGGACACCGTGGGTTATTTTGGCTGGCTACAGAACTGTGTACAAAGAATGGCAGATTCCCTTGCTGCTCTTGCCCCGCGGGGCACAAGCGCCATTTGTGAGTGCATCTAAGCTGCTGTCTATACCCCCTTTCCTGGCTGATCATGATTGTGATCAGTTCAGGTCCCCCCTCCCCATTTTTTAATGTTTGCTCAAAACGGGACTGGGAACCTTGCCTGCACTTCCCTCTAATTTTTCCAATGTGCACAAATAAGGCTGCCTATTTGTGCACATGGGGAAATTACACTCTTTTGTGTTTCCAGCTTTCCCTTCCTTGCACACCTGGATGTTGCCCATACATGCCTGGTTGTAAGGGGAAGAAAGCCGGTATTCTTCATTTTCCTGCTGCTACACTCCAGAGCCCCATCAGGAAAAAGAAAAAGAAAAGGAAAGAGCAGCCCTTTAAATTCCCAATGCAAGTCAGTGGAGATAATCTCCCTAGACATGCTTTGGGGATGTAAAGGTGCCCTGTGAGGAAATCAGTCCTCAGCCAGGGGGTTGGATTTCTCCCTCCCCATCCCTGATTTTCCTCCTTTTTTCCATTGTTCTTGGAACTCCTTTTGTGCAGAAGGGGTTCTGAAAATAAACAAACAAAAAGGCAGGATTCCCCTTTGTGCTGGGGCTGGGGGACTCTCAAAGGGGTGCTCCCACCAGGGCACCCCTTTCCTCCTGCACCCCACACCTCCCCAATTTCAAGGAAGCCTTTTCCCACAAGTCGGGGAAAAGAATTTATCCCGTGACTTGATGTTTAAGAGTCAAGCTGTGGGAGAAAACCTTTTCCCAGACTCATGACATCTGAAGGTGGCCACTGCCTGTTAACACACCCACACCTTCTGGGTGTATTAGGCTTTTGGGGGGACTTTAGGAAGTAATTGCAGCTTTATATAATCTATCTATCTATCATCTATCTATCATCTATCTATCTATCTATCTATCTATCTATCTATCTATCTATCTATATCTAGAAATGCGGGAGTTTCCTGTAGCTGGATTTGGGCACTTTGCCTCCCTGTGCCAATCAGGGCCTTAAAGGCCCTCTTAATCCAAAGTTTTAAGAGGGCTTTAAGGCCCTGATTGGCACAGGGGGAGGGGGATGAAATTTCCCAAAGGCTGGGAAAATGGCATATTCCCCCTCCCCCCCCACACACACTCTAATGACAGCTGCCACCATTAGAGTGGAGGCGGACAATATGTGATTTCCCAAGCCTTGGGGAAATTGTGTTTCTCTCCCCTTCCCCCACCACTCATGGGACCTTAAAGGCCCTGCTAATAGGGCCTTTAAGGCCCTCATTGGTGTGTGTGTGTGGGGGAGCAAAATGCAATTTCCCCAAGGCTGGGGAAATTATGTATTTTTTCCTTCCGCTAGAGTGGAGAGAGAAAACACACAATGTTTCCAACCTTGGGGAAATTGCGTATTTTGTTCCACTGCATTAATGTGTCCTTGCCTCATGGCAAAAATCTACTGGGTGCATCTGCCTGGACCCATGAGGGCTGGATGCGGGGGCACCCGCTGCCTTTGTGGGCCCAGCCAGATTTTCACCCCATCACTAGAAGCAAGAGAGTATATACATTTCTCAGAGGCTAGATCTACCTATTGCTGCTCAGTCACCATGGTAGATCTGTTCTCTGATGCTATCAGGTGTTGGTTTGTTTTTTTAAAGAAAAGTGCAACTATGCAGTTCCAACTATAGAACCATGCTATAGTTCAGCATTAAAGGCATGCAGAAGTTGTACTGTTAGTTGATGTAAAAAGTGGATGGTGACAATGTGAAAGTAAAGTGAGTAGCCCAGGCTCCTCTAGAACCTTAAAATCTGATCACGCATTGCTCATTTCTCCTCCCATTGCTAAAGACACTCCCCACAGGCTCCACTGCTACTCTCTAGAGCTGCCTTCCCCAACCTTGTGCCTTTCAGATCTTCCAATGAGCCCCAGCCAGCATGCCCAATGGTTAGGAATGCTGGGGTTACAGTCTGAAACATCTGGTTGCAGAAGACTGATCTAGAGAGTGTTCACAACGTTTCCAAGATGAAGGCAATCATTCTAGGACACGTTGTGTGAAGTTGTCAATATTACCATAAGGGCACTGATGCCATAACATATATGAGATGATATCTTAAGACAGCTGTACTGTGTTGGTGCATTTGGTTTTCCCCCCTCTGGTTCTTAGCTGTGTGTGTTTTTATCCCTCACACCAAATAATTTTTTGCTGGAGTTCATGGTGCTTCTTAAATATAACTCTCTTCCACATTAGTGCTATTCAATTCTCAGGATCCTCTACTATTCTGTATAGGTTTCTAAGTGTCATGGAATGTGATGCTAAGCAACAAAGAGCACACACAAGGAAACTGCACAGGTGTGTTGTAGTGGTACACACTGTGTCACTAATTACAACCACAAACTGATGTGTACTTTTGCCCCCACCCAAAAAAATTCATTACCACATCTAAAACAGAAAACAGAAAAAAAGCCAATCTCTTCTCAAATCAAGTACTTAATGCATACATACTCAATCCATCAACACCCATAACTGGAAATGCTGTAGAAAACAAAAAAAGTGTTTATATTAGATTTTGAATTTAGAACAAATTCCCCTCACAATTTGTTTCAGTTCTTGAAACTGAAAATATTAATTCCCCCTGACAAACAGTATTTGGGTGTCAGGTTAACATTGTGGGTATTTTGATTCCAGATATCAGACCCAGCCATGAAAAGAAGTAGAACTAAACACATTTCGAATGCCAGTATTCTGTATTGCTTTTAAAATAAAATAAAATAAATGGAAGTAGTGGGAGGAATTGACAGGGTCAACCAAACCCTCTGTATATGTTCCATATTCCTATATTATTGATTCTCCACAGTCCAGAGGACACAGAACAAACTTTAACCAGAATTGCCCAAATCCTTGAATGTGCAATCTGGGCCCTTGCTCCAAGAGAAGCAAGCCAGAGAGCAACCTGCCTTTGGAAAGTGAGGAGGCCGATGCAAAAGCCTTATGTGAAGTTGGTTGTGGGGTCCGGCAGCTGTTGAACAGTGCAGGAAAAAGAAAGAGCCATAGGCGTGACGGAGCCCTTATCCTGATCCATGCAACAGACATGCAGAAATAACATACTAAGACAATCGTATCCTTCAAGGAAGCATACACTAATGGAGAAATCCACTGGAAAAATACTACGCTGGATTGTGACTTTGAAAAGCAGGAAGGATGCTAGGTCTGCATACTCTTCTTCTGATCAGGTTTTTTTTTTTCATGCAGAAAGATCAAGATGATAATTTTTGCAAGTATTCCTCCATGGACGAAAAAAAATGTTACGTTGAAACTGGCCCTGGGGCATGGCACCTCCTCTCTCTCATACAAATTCCATGCTACTGTCCCATATAAATTTTCCCATATAAATTTTCCCATATAAATCTTAGGAAATCTCCTCCCATATGTACCTATAAGTCATCAGACCCATAGGTCATCTTCAGAGGCCCTCCTCTGGGTGCTCCCACTGAAAGAAAAGCTGGTGGCTCCAAGAGAGGGAGATCCTTCTCAATGGTGGCAGCCCGGTACGGAGTGCCCTCCCTAAGGAAGCTCATCTGGTGCCTACATTGTTATCTTTTTCATGGCAGAAAATAACCCTTCTTTTTGCCCAGGCATTTTAGAAATTTAGTTTTTAGATTGTCATGGCAGCTTAGCCCTCTTCCCCTGTGGTTTGTCGTTTTGTATTGTGGGTTATTCTCTTAACGATTGGTATTGTATTTATTCTTAAACCTTTTTATAATCCACCCAGAGAACTCTTGTTATTGGGTGGATTAAAAATATAAATAAATAAATATAAATACATGTTTAAAAGGTGCTGCTCTGGATTTAGGTACCAGTTTGATGACTGGAATGGTACAATAGCAATTGACAATTCTGTGGCTGCTTGGGAGCAATGGATACATTGTTACAGGAAATTGGTATTTGATACGCCATCCTGCTCCTAAGGATTCAGTTTATATAATATGTTTGTTGCTTGTCACCCTCCTGGCACTAAACCGTATCTTCTCTGATTTAGCAAGCTGTGGAAGCAGTTGCACTGGCCCTGTGTCGTCATTCTGATATGGGGCAGAAACAGCTAGAAAGCATCATTGCCCACACACTAAACAGTCAGCATCCCAAAGCGAGTTTCAAGAGTTATTCCTATACCAAACACAGGCAGAACAATACTTTCAGGTAGCAGGCTATCAAACAAAGGGCCCTGTCATTTGCTGGTTTTTAGCTTGTTTGCGATCAGCTTCATTGGACTGGGGCATTTTGAAAAGAATGACCAAAAAAAAAGGGGGGGCTGCATATAGTATATTTTAAAAACAAGAGAATTTAAAGAAACCTGCTTCCACTGAAGTTAATGCAAAGCTTACACTGCCTGTCACAGAATTTAGTTAAGCCCATTGATCATGTTTTCCATATCCATTACAATTATCTATAGTAGTTACTGCCTGCTTCCTACATCAATCTGTTCTTACCTCTAGAAAACTACATTTCTAATTAGGAGAATGTATGGAAACAATTTGAGAAATATTATTTCAAAAAAAGTATTTGAAAAAATTCTAGCAAGTGGCTCTGTTCTTCCCTCTCCTCTCCAACTGAGGTGGACGGTTTGGGTTGGGAAACTACTGTCATTCTTAAAAAAGAGAAACCATCACATTTTAAGTGGCACACCTGCAATTATTGTTGTGAAACAAGAAAAAAACTATTCATTTCCTACAAATGTTCCTGATTGTGTTTGTTTTCATTATGGAGATCACTGAGTGCATTTTTCTTCTAATATGCTATTTGCAAAATCAGTTTTTACCAGTTTCTTATTGTTCAAAGTGATTGTTACTATGTTTTTTTTTGTAACGCACAGAAGGCAGCTGGCAATGAGTTTTCCTTAGTTTCTCTACACACAACTTTTGGGACAGAGGAAATAATTTTTCATGTGTTTCTAGGCAAGTATGCCAAACAGGATGAAAGCTTCCCTGAATAAGCAAAGATTAGTAGCCCATGCCTGCAACACAAATCATGGTGCAAGACTCTGATGGGTGTGAACATTTATTTTCCATTGGCCCTCTGGAATTTGAGATGACTTGAGGTGGGCATGAGTGAAAAGGTCACATGTGAAGGAATCCTGAGTTATTATAATTGATATTCAGTGATACATTTCAGCAGAATGTGAATTTATGTATCTACCGATTTTTGCCTGTCAGCCCCGCCTGTTCATCTGCTGTCCCCCTGATCCTCTCCCAATTTGCCAACATTCTGTTTTTTTAGCTCTCTCCTACTTACCCATTCATTGCAGGCCCACTAACAGTAGCCTTTGGGAAGACTACAAGCCCCAAGGGTCACCATGCTCTCCTTCTGGTGCTTTCCTTCAGAATTATGCCACATCCAGGCCCAGGAGAGCCTGGTGGAAAGCCACTGAAGAAAGGAAGTGACAGCCAGGCTATTTTTGCTGCAACTAACTGAAGAAAAGAAGAAAAATGCTGCTAAAGAACCCCCTCCTCCCCCTGCCCCAATTTTACCCTCCAACCCTGTTTGGGACCCTGAATTACCTCCCTCCCCCTTGGGAATTTCTGAAGTTTTTGATAACCTTCATTCTTGCTATGCTTGTACAAAAACATACTGGGATAAAGAATCCATGGCTACTTTCCTTTTCAACATATAAATAGCAGCAGTTATTCAGATCTCTTTCTCTTAACACTAATCATAACATGTAGATCATTTGTCTGGCAGAGAGGAGAAATAAGAGTGTGCTTGCCCTTGTATTAGTAGAGCTGGAGATTAATTTTAGTTTTAAGGATCAATTGAAGCAAAACTGGATAGTACTACAGAATGTCTAAAGAAAATGTAGCATGTTGTTCTACCTTAGACAAAGCCCTATCCTTAAACGTTTATGAAAAATGTCGTGCCAAATGTAATTCTATTTGTGCTACTTGATTTGTGTTACACTGTTGCTAAATTTCTCTCCTCTCCCACATTCTCTGGCCTTGCATCACTAGTCAGGGGAAGTAGGTACTTGCATATTCTAGAATAATTACTTGTGTTCTTCCCCAATTTTCTGCAGCTTTCCTTTTAACAAACCACAAAATGAAGCTGACAAAGTGTGATGTTGTTGTCTCAGACAAAGTATTTTTAGAGAATGTGAGTAATTATAGCAGATGGGTATTTAATTCTGTTGGCATTTTCTACACTGTATATTTATGGTTTATAGAAACAGAATTACATATCAGTGGGTAAAGAAGGACCTCTTCCTTACTGATTTTCAGTACCTTTGAGACACTTGACTATTTGGAGAATTATGCAAATGTTTCATTTGTATGGTTTGGGATTGTTTATTATTATTATTATTATTATTATTATTATTAACATTTATATACTGCTCTATATGCTAAAAAGCCATCAAGGTAGTGCTTAACAATTTTAAACCATAAAACAATAACAACAAAAACAGTAAGCCATTAACACATCAAAACAACTACATAATTTTAAAGCCTCAGTTAAAAAGATGTGTCTTCACATCTTATCTAAAAGCTAAGAGAGTGGAGGCCAATCATAGGCTGCGTTCAGATGTCACTTTAAATCATGATGGGTTACTAAGTACTCACAGTAACTTATTTTGAAAATAAGCTACTGTTATCTACACACGATCAGATAATCATTTGTAAAACAGTAACTTCTCCCTTCTAAAAGGTGCTCACAGAGACTTCCATAGACATGAATTTAGACAATTGAGCTCACAAACCTGTACCCACACATTTTTTCTGGGGTGATGTTGAAAAAAATGCTATTTGTAACAAACAAGTAGTGTGCTGGGAGAGGCTGTTTAAGCCTTCCACTTACCAGTTCTTTTAAACTATGACACCATATCGCCAAAACTGTTTTATCTTCACCAAGAATCTCAAGATTCAAAGCAACCATGGGCTGGTCCTGCAGTATGCATGGTGGTAGAAATTTCAATGTGGTAGAGAATGAATATTTTCCTTTCAGTCTCCAAACCCATTCTATCGCACTCAGAAAGCAACCCCACACATCTTGCAGCATGCCTGCTGGTGTTGATTTCTTTTTTTGTCTTATTCATGATGAGAAATGAATAATAATAATAATAATAATAATAATAATGGTGCAATTCAAATTCCAGAATACAAAACCTGAGAGCACAATCAGTTGCTAAGCAAATAATCAAAACAGAGATCTGGCTGGAGGAGAGTGTCAGGAGTGGTTTTGACTACTCTTGCCAAGTGACTGAAAGCAACCAAAATAACCCACTGTGACCACCACACAACATGATAAGCCATGATGGGTTAAATAACCCATTCTGCAGACTATGGGTTATTTTGGCCAAATAAATTATTGTAGGTTAAAAAACTCTCCACAGATGACATGATAACCCATGACGGGTTATTTAATCCATTGTGGGTTATTTAATCCATTGTGGGTTATCGTAACATCCAAACCCAGTTATTGTTTTTGAGGGAGTGCCATGGAAGAAGCCCTTTCATGTATGCCTGACAAACCAATCTCTGTGGGTAATGGTGCCCTCAAAAGGCCTTTCCTGGAGATCTTAATACCGAAGCAATTTTGTAATGAGAGAGGTCACCAAATAGCCAAGTCCTAAGCTAAAATCAACATCTTGAATTTAGCCTGGAAAATCAATGGGGCATGCAAGTCTTTCAAGCCAGGTGTAATATGGTATTGATACTGTGCAGCAGATAGCAGCCTAGTTGCTGCATTGTTCACCCTCTGTACCTTCTGGATGCTCTTCCAGGGTGACCTCACATAGAGTACATTGCAATAGTAATTTGATGTAACCATGGCATGGATAAATGTTGCTAAGTCAGACCAGTTCAGGAAGAGTCTCAACTGTAGGGTGACCATATGGAAAGGAGGACAGGGCTCCTGTAACTTTAGCAATTGTATAGAAAAGGGAATTTCAGCAGGGGTCACTTGTATGCATGCAGCACCTGGTGAAATTCCCTCTTCATCACAACAGTTAAAGCTGCAAAAGCTCTGCTCTCTTTTGCATCTGGTCACTCTAGAGATACAGGATCCCTGTCCCCCTTTCCATATGGTTGCCCTACTCAGCTTGCACACCAAGGGAAGTATCCAATGGTACTCTTACACAGAGTAGACCCATTTAAGTGAATGGGCTTAGTCTACATAGAACTACCTTTGGATACTCCCCCAAATGTATACACACTCCTTGCTGCTCATCCACTACCTGAAGATTAGGAACTGCGTAGGATCAAGGAGCACTCCGAAGCTATGGACTTGATCCTTCAGGAGAGCCCAACTTGCTCCAGAACAGGTTGAATCCCAATCTCCCAGTCAGGCTTGCTGTTGACCAAAACCACCTTTGTCTTTTCTGAGTTTAACCTTACTCGTTAATCTTGGTCCAATCTATTATTTTATTTATATATAGTATATATAAAAATATATACTTGTTCATCTTCATCCAACCTATTACTGAACCCTTGCAACATTTGATTACTTCCTTGGTGTTAGGTGACAAAGAGCAATAGAGCTGGAACGTTAGCATCATATTGGTGGCACCTCCCTCCAAAGCTCCGAATGACCTCTCCCAACAATTTCGTGTGTGTGTGTGTGTGTGTGTGTGTGTGTGTGTGAGAGAGAGAGAGAGAGAGAGAGAGAGAAAACTTTGTGAGTTCTGTCTTGTGTTTTACAGTCTGACTATCAGTGTCTTCTAGTTTGCGTGTGTGTGTCTGTGCTATGCGTTAATTGTGCACAAGCACACAAAGTTGTTGCACAAACAGCACACATTTTCATTCTCACACAAATTAATAAAGCTTTCCCCATACATCTAATTCCATAATGAAGCATGCAATGGGTGCTCTGCTCAGCCCTAAAAACCATTGAGAGGCTCCCCCTCCAGTTTAAATGTGACCAAACTATTCTCACTCCCCTATCTTGCCCAAAGGCCCAACTGGAATGGGTCCAGATAATCAGTATCATCCAAATGTATCTGGGGTTTCAACAGCACCACCTTCATAATTAAATTGAATGTTTGGCTCTCATTTATCCTGACAGTTTGTTCTTAGTAGTGGCTGCTATACAAAGAAATTGTAGTTTCCTTATGGCTATGACTTCATCTACCAAGATTTGAATACAAACCAAATAGCTATTTCTTTATAGGCACACTACTGGAAACAGGGGAAGCATTACCTCAGTATTTGATCTCCAGCCTTACACTTTGAGTGCTTCAGGACCAGTATCTGTTGCTCAGTATGTAGCTGATAAACAAGACAGTGGCCCTTTCTACACCACAGGGCCTTCCGGGACGCAGGGGGAGGATCCTGGGCTTTCCTGCTTCTGGGATCATCCCCCAGCATACACACACCAGCATGACATCCCAGAAGACAAGAGAGATGTCGTGGGCACCATTCCCCCTCCCCCTGATGTCTAGCCAGAATCTGGCTCCATTATTCTGTGTCCTGCACTCTGGGATGATCAAGAAGAGATCCTGGCCCTCCTCTGTGTGACAACCTTTCAAGTATTTGAAGAGTGCTATCATGTCTCCCCTCAGTCTTCTTTTCTCAAGACTAAACATGCCCAGTTCTTTCAGTCTCTCATCCACCCACCATGTTTCACTCATCATGGTGGGTGAAAGTTACACTGAATAGGTGGCTATGCAACCAACCTACTGTGTTCTCTTCAGATGATCAGGAATTCAATCTTGCCCTTCTTCCTTCTGGAGTCCTCCTGCCCAATCAGGCAGATTTCTCAGCTTCCTTTGTAGTGAGAGTAGAGATCGCTTGAGAGGAGCAGGGCAGCGTTTTTGCCATGCAGCTCTGCAGACAATCTCTGTAACTCATGCTGCATGATAGACAACATGCTAATCCACTACAGGTAAAATAACCCTTACTGTAGACCATGGGTTCTTGGAGTGGCTTATTTGGGGTACATAACCCACCATGGTGGGGGGAATGGTAAGCTTCCTGAGAGCTCACCTCCTGTACTAGCATGTCCAAGACCTCTAGAATTTGCATAATTCCCATGGTACGCTATTAGCATGCCAGGGAAATTGCACAATGTCTGGAGGCCTCAGATGTGCACTTTCCCTCTCTCCCCCCTCTCTGCGCTCATCCACTCCCTTGAAGAAGGCCAGATTGCTGTGGGTGCTCATGGTGGGTCCAGGTAAAGGGCAGAGGGGCTGCATGGTGTAGGGAGGGGGTGCAAGCAGGGACCATCCTAGTAGGCATGTTAAATCCCTCATTAAGAGGCCCTTTCAGGCAGTGGTGTGTGTGTGTGTGTGTGTGGGGGGAACCTTAGGCCATTAAAAAAAAAATCAGCAGGGCGGGTAGTGCTTACACTATTTCCTTAAGGCTGGGGAAATGGCGCATTTCTCCCCATGCCCGACAGGACCAGTGCCCGTATTGTCCTCAAAAGAAACATGGGGCTGAAATCCGTCAGGCACGCTCATCAGGGCTCAATAGGGCTGAGCCTGAGGAATCCAGCAAGCTTGCAGGTCCCTGTGGGTTTTTGAACCATCCCTGTATCACATCGACAACATGCTAACCTATCATGGGTTATTCTGGAAACTAAACTATCCTGGGTTAGTGTGTTGTATGAACTCAGTCGTTTTCTGTGAAGTGCTCAATGTCAGATGTACCTCACACATCTCTAAGAATGTGCTTAACACAGAGAAAGCTGGAAGTACTTCTCTATTGACTACATGTGCTATATGTGTAGAAAACCTGATTGCATTTTCTTTTCTTAACTGTACCATCTTGGGTGTTTCATATTGCCTGTTTAAATTTGCACAGAGATTAAGGAATGTGTCTGGTCAGATTGGCCTGGTTCCAAACACCATCCGTATTGATAGCCTGGTAATCAAAGGTCTTTTCAAACTCAGCTCTTTCAAGACAGGAGGTTGCGGATTCAACCTATCTTTTCTTCTCCCTGCTCTTTGTGATTAATCATAGAAGGTACTCTTCTTTTCTCCAGAAGTGACATAGGGCAACGGCTTTCTAAACCCACATGACCTTAAGAGTATCTGGATGCTCTCATTGGTTTCTAGGAGCCACCTGACCATGATTTCACTGTTGAAACCTGAACTTAGTGCAACCACTGTAATTGAAGAATGAAAAGCTGTCTGGATAGTTCACAAGAAGGAGGCCCACCCCCACCCCCCAACAAGCCATCTGCCAATCCACACATTGCAATCAGTCTCCAACATCTGCCAAGAAAGGTCCCAATTGGCATGGGGGAGGGGGGGGAGAGAAGCACGCAATTTCTCCAGGACTGAGGAAAGTGCATATTTCCCCCTCCAGTTTAATGGTGGCCACTGCCATTAGAGTGGAGGGGGAATATATGCAATTTTCCCAGCCTTGAGGAAATTGTGTGTTTCTCCCCCCAATACCAATGGGGGCCTTCAATGCCTGTTAATAAGGCCTTTAAGGCCCCCCCATCGGCAGTGGGGGGGAGGAGAAACATGTAATTTCCCCAAGGCTGAGAAAATTGCATATTTTCTCCCTCCACTCTAACGGCATTGGAGTGGAAGGAGAAAATATGCAATTCCCCCCCCCCCGCTGCGTTAATAGTGGCCACCATTAACATAGTGGGGGAAAGGGACAAAGGGCACATCATGACCTGAAAGACAGGGCTGACCTGCACCTGAGTGCTCTTGAAGGCTTGACAGCACGCAGGCGCAGATCCCTCCTAGCGCTGGGCAGGTCTGCCGGGCCCATGAGGGTTAGACACAAGGGTGTCTGCTGCCCTTGAGTACCCAGGCACCAATGTCTAGATCCCATAAAATTCCATTGATTTGGCAAGGCACTTGCATGATAAAAACCTCATCTGGAAGCACCCTCAGATATCAAGTAGGGATGTGCATGGACCCCAAAAATTGAATCGGTATTGGAATTGGAACTTCAGATTTTGGAAAATACTGGATCGGAAAAATCAGAGGTTCATGTTATTGGATCAGATCCGATACCAAATTGGAAGTTCCGATTTTGATATCGGACCTCCATTTTAGATATTTTCCCCAAAGGCTTTCCCCCAATGCAAGTCTATGGGGAAAACATCTAAAATGGCGGCCCTCCCCCCCACTCATGCTCCTTACCTGCCAGTGTCGTCCGCTGCCATCCACTGCCGTCATCTGCTGCTAATTAGGCTTAGCAGCCTTGTTCTCAGAAGAATGACGACACACCGGGCCGCCTGCAGGTAAGGGGGGACCTCCCTCTTTCCCTCCCCCCCTTGCGCTCCTTACCTGCTGACGTCCCGCGCTGCCGCCTGCTGCTTCCATACTACTGCTAAACAGGCTTTGCGTCCTGCTTCTCAGTAGAGCGCGACACAACGGGTCGTCATCACCCATCGCATCGCGCTCTACTGAGAAGCAGGACGCAAAGCCTGTTTAGCAGTAGTACAGAAGCAGCGGGCGGCAGCGAGGAGGCAGCAAGTAAGGAGCGCAAGTTGAGAGAGGAAGGTCCCCAGTCACCCGCTGCCATGTTTTCTCCTTAGACTTGCATTGGGGGAAGTTTTCTTTCCCCCATGCAAGCCTATGACAAAAACACGTAAAATGGAGGCCCGATTTTCTGATTTTTTCCTATATGAATCAGATCGGGGAAAAAATTGTATCAGGAGAAATTGGACCTCCTGCGGCCAGCATCGGAATCGGACATTAGATGCCCGATTTCCTCTGATTTGTATCAGTATCGGGTCCGATACGATGCACATCCCTAATATCAAGGGGGATTTAAGTTAACAGTTTAATCTTAAACTAGAAATAATGTTGTAGCAAGAATTTAAAAGGGAAGATTTTAGTACCCTGAATAAATGACAGTTGCCAGTGACAGTATAGCTAAAAGTTTTGATTTGAAAAGCGCTGTTTCCAAGGTCCCCTCTACAAGGATTCGCTTTTGCACCTGGTTAGGCGATTATGCGCATAATCGCTGAAGTGCATTTACGCCTAATGCCTCTGCACGAGAGGCGGCGAGAGGCGGCGAAGTGCATTAAGGGATGACCAAAATGTGCTTTACAAGTAGTTAATGCGCATAAGCGCTTGTTCACATAGTCAAAATGCGCTTTAACGGACAGAGCAAAATAAAACTCGCTGTTTAACGTGCATTCGATAATGCGCATAATCGGAGAGATAACGCGCCTCTACGCCCGATTTGCGCTCCGTTCTTGTAGAGGTAAATTTTTTAAAGCACCTTGAAAGAGCTTTAAACCTCTCTTGTAGAGGCAGCCCAAGCTGCTTGGAATGAACCTTGTAGCAGTCTGTGCCATTGTAATGAGTTGTCCTTCCGAAAGTGCAAAGGGGGAAGTGGCAGAGAGGCACAAATTGCAATCTTTTTCCTTTTCTTCCAAGTACCAAAAGTGCTTACACCACATCACTAACTAATTGAGTGTCCAATTAAAAAAAAAAAAAAACTCGCCTAATGCTATTTTGCAGATGCTTAAGTTTTCAAGGAAACTTGCTTGGTCCAAGAGTTCCAGAGCCACATTCTACCCTTAATAGGAGTTTTGTGCAGAGAGGACAAAATTTGACCTTAAAGCCTTGCCAGTTAAAGCAAGTTATAGAAAACTGAAGTAAAAGAACATTCACCATACTGAATACAGCTGATTATGGGGGTCTCACCCTAAATTTTACATTACAAACTTTTTGTCTCCACATTGTACGAGTGAAAGGTGGTCATCTCTCTGCAGTCTATTATTTGGGCCTTAATTTCTAATCTAAACTAATCCATTTTAACAGTGAAATTCAAACATGAGAGTATAATATTTACACATTAAATAAGACTTTAAATATTCACGTTAATGCTCTGTTGATCTGCTTTTCCACAATAAATAGAAAACCAGGCTAGAATCTCGTGAGTGTCAAAGCAAATTGATGATTTGTCCCCATGCTTTTGTGACCTTGAGGATTCATGACCGCAGTGCATTTTAAGTGGGGCTGCCCTGGAAGGTGACTCAATTGGTAGTTTGGAGCAGAAGGCCTCCTTTCACCACCTGAAATATATGAAGAGATGAGAGCATATTCAGCCAGTTGTGGCAACTGTACTCATTGCCTCTGCACTTCTGGGCACAACTCAAGTCACCCGACAGGTTTTTGGACCCCGTCTTGATTTACAGGTGCAGGGGAGGGGGGATGCTCCGAATCACATTTTGTTTGGCCTACTGATTATAACTTTGTTGAGCTAGAGTTTTAAACTGTGTGATGCTGTAAACACCCTGCCTAGTGAGATCAGATGTAAAAGAGGGCAGGGCTCCTGCAGCTTTACCTGTTGTGATGAAGAGGGAATTTCACCAGGTGCTGAATGTATACAAATGACACCTGCTAAAATTCCCTTTTCAATACAGCTGTTAAAGATAGAGGAGCCCCGTCCTCCTTTCCGCAGGGTCACCCTAGTTAACTGCCCCCCTCTTTGTGCACTGCTGTGGAACTTATTTGTATGTGAGCGTGCCTAGATTTGGCCCACTTGTATGACATCACCTTTTCTGGCAAGGGTGAGAAAACTTTTTTTTCTTCTTGGGGGCTGCATTCCCTTGGAAGTAATCCATCAGGGGCCATATCCTGTTGAAGTGTAGGACTGAAGGTAGTGGTGTGCAAGTCATGAACCCAAAGTGAGCAGAGTCATGCCTTTTTCGCTGCCACCCTCCTCTCTCTCTCTCTCTCTCTCTCTCTCTCTCTTTCTGCCACTCTCTTTCTCACTTTTTCTTTCTGCCCTTTCTTTCTCACTGTCTCTATATCTGCCCCCTATTTCTCACACTATTTCTACCTTCTTTTGCACTTTCTGCCACCCGCTTTCCTTCTCTTTTTCCTGCCACCCTTTTCTCTCTTACCCCCAGCCACCCCCTTTCTTTCTCTTTTTTCCCCTGCCACCCCTTCTTTTTTTTCTGCTACCCCCTTTCTCTCTTGTTTTTTCTCCCCCTGTGCCATCTCCTTTCTGGGGGGTTTCTGCTGCTCCTGGTCTGGTGACAGGGACTGATCTGGGGTACCCTCAGTTTTTGAGACCTCTTCCTCTGAGGAAAATTCCTCCAATGCAGGTATAACAGAGAGAGAGAGATCATTTCATAACTTCTATTTCCTATGACCACCACATCCCAATTTAACTCTTGAGGGACATCGCTGTGACCTAAAAACTGCTGTCATTATCAGCATTATTAAAATTAGAGCCATTAGACTACAGCTCCCATTGTCCTCAACCAGCATGCTGGCTGGGGATTAGGAGAATTGCAGTAGAGCATATGTAAAGGCCACGAGATCCTGGAAGACTAGGAGGTGCAGGGAGACCCTAGGTTGAAGTTCACTGGCTAACCTTGGATCTGTCCCTATCCTTCAGCTTTCCCTGGCAGGGTTGTGGTGAGGATAAAAGGGTGGGGGAGCACCATGTATGTTGCCTTCAGCTCCTTGGAGGAAAGGCAGGGTATAAATGTAATGTAAATGAAAGTAATTTCCATGCAACCTATGAAATGTGCAGTCTTTACATGGCAGTTGCAGTGCTTCCTTCTGTGAGGGGTTGTCTGCCTTGCATATGGCCATATGTTGTATTTTGTGATATAAAGCTCTCTGAAACACTTTGGGTGTAATCCCATGCATGCTTAGACAGAAAACAAAAACCTTACACCTCCCAGCATAGCATGCAGCCATGGGCGTCCGCTCATAGGGGCAAGGGGCTGCAACTGCACCCACTCCCAGATTCCAGTGATGACATTGTTCTGAGAGGGGCAACAGCGGCTACTTGTGCTAAGCCCACCCCATCAATCTTTCAGTTTCCAGCCCCACAGGCAAGACTCAGGACATGACAGGAGGCCAGTAATGTAAACACGGGAATGGGGGATGCCCTTGAGTTTAACTGGTGCTGCGGAAGCATCTCCTCATAAGGCAAAGAGGTCGTGGGTAGGCAGCAGCATGGCCAGGTTCCTCCATGCCAAAGTAGCTCCACTCTGACAGTGGCAACACAACAGTACCTCATGCTGCGGACCCCTGACCCAACAATCTCTGCTTCCCAATTCCCTGCAGCAGCACAGGCAAACGAAGTCCAGCCAGGACAGGGCAGTCAATTCAACCTGTGGTGGAGGTGGAGTGAGCTCAGTGGAAAGTGGTTGTCATACAAATGGTAGAACATGGGCCTGGAAGGGGTGGTGAAACCAGCTTTCTGGCAGGCCCAGCCACCATGGCCCATTAGGCCCACGGTTTGGCAGCCTGCAGCAGCGCCTGCCTCATGAACTATCCTTTGCTGACTCTGACGATGGAAATCACTGGCTTCCCATCTTGGCCCGGGCTCCTGGACGACTTTGCTTTAATTTAAAGTGAACCAATGGGTTGCTTTCTAGCCCATACGTGAGGTAGGGTGGGCGGAGAACACAGGAATGTCACCCATCTGGGAAGTGGGGGGTAGAGTCGCTTGAAAGGACCATTCCTGCCAGTCCCAGAATCCCAAGGGAAGTTGCACCTCTTAGGCGTATTGGCTTTTTGTGGTTCAACCCCCCCCCCCCATCCCCATAAATAGGCATAAAGTTGGGCTGTTAACGTTGGCATGTGAAAGCACCACAAAAAGGTCTCACGCTCTTTTTTAGTTTGAAAGGTTAGTGCCTTCATTCTGCACTCCCTATTAGTCTGCTAAGGGACTGAGTCCTGAAATCTTCCAGCAACTGCAAAACTGCTGAGTTCAGAAGGGAGAAGTTACAGGAGGAAGGGGGGTTCTGAGGAGAAAAAAAGGAGACTGAGACTAAGAAAGAAGATGAAGATGGTGAAGAAAGGTCCTGAGGAAATGGAGGAGGAAGGCTTAGAAAAGACCAGGAAAAAGCAGCAGCAATAACGAATGCCTCCCAATCCTTTTTGGTCAGTGGGCACATTTCGGATTTTGAGAGAGTGTCACACACTCTCTCACAAAATGGCTGCAAACAAGGGTGCCCTGTCCATTCATAAAATGGCTGCCATGATGGGCATGGCCTGTAGCAAAATACTGAATAACCAGAACACAAACTGGTGGGGATAAAACAAAGTCTCTTAGTTTAAAACACACATTGTAATTTTCTTTAAAAAATGAAACAAAATAAAAAATCAGGTGGCCTGGTGGAATGATCACATTGGCAGCGAGGCATACTATGTTGCAGATCCTAGGGCTAGGCTGACCAGGTGTCTCATTTTGCCAAAGATAGTCCTCTATTTCAAGGACTGTGAGAGGACAGCCCTCTGTTTAAGGTCCTCTCAAGTAGAGGGGCTGTTCAGATGAGTTTGGGGTCAGCAATTTCCTCCCTCACCCATCTCACTACTGTGTGAACCGAGGTCCCATGATTTCCACCACTTTCCAGGGTAGCAATTAACAAATGTGGGATTACATTGGGGAGAAAAACCAGTCATCTGACTTGTTGCAGCTACAGCAGCCTTTCAGAAACTCTCAGTCTGAGGGCCAAACTTGCCATGACATCATTCACGCAATGAACAACTGGATATTGATTTATTAAAGGTATTTAGTTACAGCTTAATAGAAAGACCTCACAAACCAGTTGACATGAAATTATTAAAACAATACAATCAATAAATCTGTGCAATGAAAAACAAAAAAGACAAAAACTTATTGTCTTGGAGAAGCTGGTTTTGTTACTTCTCCTCTCAGGGCAAGATGGGAGTCCACATGCCAGTGGTGCCACCCTCCACTGAGTCTTTGGTACTGGTGCAGGTCTGCAGTGCCCATAAGGTGCCTTGTCAGGACACCATCTCTGTGGCTCATTGAGCCTGCAATGGGGCAGAGAGAGGTCGTATCCCCCACACAAGCCCTGGACTTGCTGGACACTACATGTGCCGGAGAAGTGAAAAAGACTACGTCGCATCAAACTGGAAGCCCTGCGCTTTATTTTAATGGATAGGTGAAATGTATGCAAATCCCTATTTGCACAAATTAAGCCAAAACCAAAAAGAATCTGTAAAACTGAATGACTCAGGTCACAAAAGCAAACTGAGTCAGGCGTGCCGCGGAAGTCCGGCGAGCCCAAAAGGGCCGGATTTCTTGGCAACTGACATCTCTGATCCCTGTACCTAGCTGCTTCCAGTGCTCCACATGTATGGCAGGGGCTAAATGGACAAATTCATAGAGGAGTCACATGACCCCCATCAGGTGATTCCTCAATCTGGGATGTCCAGGGATGGGGTGGGACTTCTGGCAGATGCAGAGCTAAACCACCTTTGAGTAAGGGGGAGGGCTTAGAGTTTGATGTGAGGTAGCCTTCTCAAGAGTCCTTTGACTGCTTCACTCTGTCTCCCATTGCAGGCTCTCCTAATGCCAGGTCCAAGCACCTTTCATTGTGCCACATGGAGCCAGAGATGAGGGAGGAGGATGAAGAGGTTTCCTTGAATGGGATGAAGGGAGGGACATTGGCTGCCAGTGCTTCCTCCCCTGAAGGTCTAGCAGTGGGTTTCCTCCCTTGGTGTCTGAGCCAGGGAAAGGGGGGATCACATTGTATCCACATCAGAGAAGGCTGGAGGCAGGGCAGGACCTTGGAGAGCACAGTCCACAAAATGCTGGCTGGAGTTTTCTCCCATAAGGAGCCGTTGTTCAGGCGAAGGTCTGTAGTCCACATAGGCCTTGATTGAGCCGGCTGTGCCTGGTCTTTCAGTGGCTCCACCCGTGTTGCCTACTAACTGGAGTTCTTCAAGGGGCACTGTCAGATTCCATAGTCTGGTAGTCTTGGTGACTGAGGAACAAGGGAGGATGGAGGTAGAGAAGGGGGTGCTAAGGACGCCCCCTGAGGTGATATTGAGTGTGGTCTGTCTTAATCTGAGTCATTCACAGGGTACTGTGGAGCCTCCAATCTAGGGGACAAGATGCCTCCCCCTCTCTAGGCATGCCCCATCTCACCTGACTTGGACCAGGCTTTGACTGATGTCATTCGTGAAATTTCTGCATGAGTTGATGTGCCTGGATATGCATGGAGGCTCCCATGGGTGCTCTTCTAGACCGTAATCTTTCCCATAGTTTAGTAGTTGTTGCACAATTGTAATTCCCCACTTGTCTTTTGTCCCCACTTGTCAAACAGGTACCCCGGCAGGTGAGGTGGAAAGGAAGACATGCTTTAGATGTTTACCCCCAATTCTGTGATGGCTGCCAGTTCAAGTTGCTCTGACAGGGAATACATCTGGCCCACCAGGATGCAAAGTCCTGGGACAAGGTCCATGGGGCAGTCAGAGGGGTGACACGGGGCAGGCTTTCTTCTTCCACCGGTTTGAATATAACTTAAAAATGAGCATACTTGTTGGGAAGTTGTGTTTCTGACTCAAGGGCGACAGTGACTGCTGACTGGAACACGTGACCCTGGAAGCAGGTATTTCAACAGTAGGCTGAATTGAACCCAATGGACTGATCACACTCTAACAGATCAACGGATTGTGTTCAGCAAGCCAGGCAGTCCTCAATACAATTGGGAAATGGCAAGAGGGGTTAGCTAGAAAGCACAGTAAGACGAACCCGTCCCTTGGTGCAGAGAGCAGTTGCAGGAATTGTCTGTTTCCTTCCTCCGAGCATCCCTCAAACACCTGTATCATCTCAGCAAGGAAGGCCATGTAGCTACTCAAGAGAGGGCTCTGTCTCAGGAAACAGGATGTAGCCCATTTGGCTACATCAGCTTTCACCAGACTCATAAAAAAAGACGCTTGTAGGATCTCCATTGTGAAGTCTACAGGGCACAGCTCCATGGTAACCTGATATTGAGCCATAATTGGGAAACATCCCTGGACTTCCACCAACCTTTTCTGGGGAACTAACTCGATATCTTCCCCTGGATGAGGCAGGGGCAACAGTTGCAGTTTTGTAAACCTTCCATTGATATTGGTTTTGGTTTTTTAGCTGAAAGTTGGCCCACTTGAGCTCACAAAGTCTGGTCTGGGGCCATCAAAACCTGGTGCTCAGCTGTGAGAGCCTTCACCCCTTCCATCTGGGCTGGAACAAACTCTCCTGGCTCAGAAGGAAACCTGGGAAAACTGCTCTGGATAGATGGAGAGAGCAAGATACTGGAGGCAACGAGGATGCTGGGCAGGTGGCAATCTCCTTGTCTCCTTTTGCTTCACGAGCTCCCACGGTGTGTTGCAAGGCTCTTGCCAACGGCCCTGGCTTCTGGGTCCCTGGAACAGTGAAGCACCTTTGAGGAATCCTCTTTGAAGGGGAGGAAATCCCAGGATCCTTTTTCATCCTCCCGCCATCTGCAGCAAGGGGAGGTGTTTTGAAATTACAGGTGAAATCTTGACAGACGAGTAGAGCAAGGAACGCAAAGACAAGCTTCTGAGGATCCTGGGGATGAATTTGTGAATCACCATCCCCGGTCTTACTCAAAGGAAGACGCTTGGTGTTGCTTCCCTGCCATGAAGAGCTGAGATGGACTTCCCACAGGTGAGTTCTGGGATTCAGCTACCATGCTTAATTATGCCAGTAGTAGATGTGGTGAAGGGTCAGTCCAGGGTCAGCAGGAATCAGGTTTCCAGAAACACTGGAAAGAAAAAGAGATGACAACATTGTCCTGTGTGCCTCTGCCTGTATCCTCCTATCAAGGCTGCAGTCCTATCCTCACTTGTAGGTTTGCTTCCGCAATCGAACTCAATGGAGACATGGATATGATTGTGATGTCACCTCAAACTGTCATGGGTGCTGGTCATAAAGACCTTATATGACAATATTTTAAGGACATTCCCTCTATAGGTAGAAAAAGGAAAGCAGTCTCTCTTTAGTGAGACAAAAAGATGTCAGTCCTGCTTGTAATAATGAAGCAATGTGAAAATGCATCAATCCATTTTCATTAATTTCATTAATTTCATTAATTTCCTTGCAGTCAGACACCTTCAGCTATTAGATGGCAGATTTTCCTAACCAGCACATAGCTTTGCAGTCCAAACAGTTTGAAGCCAAGGGAGAAAGCAGTGGAGGCTCATGGCTCTGATTTTGATGGGGCTGCGAATCCATTTTGGTTTTCTGTCAGAACCAATGAGAGCACTAAAGGAGCTATCTAAGGTGCTGAACCCTAGCCCCATATTAGGTTCAGCACCTTGGATAGCTCCTTCAGAGTTCAGGCTACTTCTGACTGAAAACCAGAATGGATTCACAGCCCCACCGCAATTGGAGCGACCAGCCTCCACTGGGCTGAGGGACAGAGTTATGCACCTGTCCCCTTCCCCCCTTCCCCCCTACTCTGTGGCAGTACCCCTCAGGGGAATGGGGTGAGTATATTGCATCATTTGTGATATTCTTTATACACACCTAGTTTATGGTATGTAGTAAGTAAAGAACAAACCCAAGGATGCCTTTCTGTGTGTATACATGAAAGAGGCAGGCACACAGACATAGACAGACAGTGGGCCAGGCATAGATTTCCAGCCTAACCTATCTTACAGGGTTGTTGTGAGGGTAAAAGTAGCACATGCCATACACCCAAACATTACCAAACATTTGTTTTACATGTATCACTACATCTGACCCAGTACCGAGAATAGTGAATGGGTGTTTAGAAATATTGCTTAATTTAATTTTAATCTATTTGGATTTTTATTTTTATGTTTTTTGCTCTAAAAATAGCCTGTGGTCAATGGATCCTATATTAAGCCTGTCAAAGATGTTGATACTGGAGAAAAGAATACGCAATACTTCTGTCAGCCTGATCAAAAAATATTAGAAAAGCTAAGAGAATTCAGAATGTCACTGACTCTTCTACCCTACAGGGTAGTTGTGCAGATAAAATGGAGGAGGATCATATAAGCCACCTTAGGTTCCTTGCAAGAGGAAAAAAGGCTATTACTAATAAATGTATTAGTAATTATTATTATTAGTAGTAGTAGTATTTGATCTGGAACTAGGAGTGTGCAGTGAGATGGCCAAAGTTGCTGCTGACCCCAAAATATTTAGGGTTTTTAAAATGAAATCAGATTACAAAGAGCTCCAAAAGAATCTCTCCATAATGGGAAAATGGGCATCAAAATGGCAACAACAGTTCTACGTAAGCATTTGTAAAGTGATGCACACTGGAGCAAAGCATCCCAACATCACATATATACTGATGGGATCTGAGCCTGCAGTGACTAAACAAGAAAAAACTCTTGGGAATGTGGTTCAGCTCAATGAAAATATCAACCCAGTGTGTGGCAGCTGTAAAGAAGGCAAACACCATGTTAGGCATTATAAGAAAATTGAGAGGGCAGTTGCCTTTCAACTCCAAGAAGTCTTGGATGATACAGATTTTCTAGACCCATTTCAAATTGGCTTCAGGGTAGGATATGGAGTTGAGACTACTAGGGTTGCCTTATTTAGGCTGACCATATGAAAAGGAGGACAGGGCTCCTGTAACTTTAACAGTTTCATAGAAAAGGGAATTTTAGCAGGTGTTATTTGTATATATGCAGAACTTGGTGAAATTCTCTCTTCATCACAAAGTTAAAGCTGCAGAAGTCCTGCCCTCTTTTGTACATGGTCAAGAGACAGGGCTCCTGCAGCTCTAACTGTTGTGATGAAGAGGGAATTTCACCAGGTTATGTATGCATACAAACAACAACTGCTGAAATTCCCTGTCCTTTGCAACTGTTAAAGATACAGGAGCCCTGTCCTCCTTTTCATATGGTCACCCTACCTTATTGGATGTTCTACGCGTTGAGTATTGACAGGGGGAGTGTGTCCCTGCTGGTACTTCTGGACCTCTCAGCAGCTTTACCCATCGACCATGGTATCCTTCTGGAACACCTGAGGGGTTTGGGAATCAGGGGTACTGTGCTTCAGTGGTTCCGGTCCTACCACTCGGGCAGGTTCCAGATGGTGATGCTTGGGGATAGTTGCTCCTCAAAGAAGGAGCTGTTGTGTGGTGTACCTCAAGATGTCATCTTATCCCCAATGCTGTTTAACATCTACATGAAACCGCAGGGAGAGATCATCCGGAGGCATGGAGCAAGGTGCTATCAGTATGCTGATGACACCCAAACATATTTCTCTATGTCTTTGACATCAGTGTCAGCTAAAGATAGTGTGTCTCCTCTGAATGAATGCCTGGAGATGGTAATAGGCTGGATGAGGGAAAACAAACTGAAGCTGAATCCAGACAAGATGGAGGTGCTTACTGTCAAAGGCCCCAACCTGGGTTTGGAGGTGTGTCAACCAGTTCTGGATGGGGTTACACTCTCCCTGAAAGGCTGTGTTCACAGTTTGGGGTACTCCTGGATCCGTCGCTCCAAATGACAGCTCAGATAGATGCGATGGCCAGGAGTGCCTACTACTAGCTTCGGCTGATACGTCAGCTGCACCCCTTCCTAGAGTTGGAAGACCTAAAGATGGTAGTTCACACACTGATAACTTTGAGGCTTGAATTCTGCAATGCGCTGTACATAGGGCTACCTCTGTGCCTAGTTCGGAAACTTCAACTAGTTCAAAATATGGCAGCCAGGTTGGTCACTGGTACACCTAGGGGTGACCATATCACAGCAGCTTTAAAATTACTCCACTGGCTGCCAATTTGTTTCCGGGTGAAGTACAAAGTGTTGGTTATACCTTTAAAGCCCTACATGGTTTGGGTCCAGGTTACCTGCGGGATAGCCTTCTCCCATACAATCCGCCCTGCACACTCAGATCCTCTGGGAAGAATTTACTGCAGTCAGCCAAGACTAGGCTGACAAATGTTACCCAGAGGACCTTCTCTTCTGCTGCTCCCAGACTGTGGAATGACCTGCCAGGAGAGATCCGCCAACTTACCAGTCTTCAAGAATTTAAGAGAGTGATAAAGACTGATGTCTTCCGGCAGGCCTTCCCAGTCGAATTTTAAGACTTTGTTGATTTTAATAATGTATTAATTTTATATGCTTTTAATCAGTTTATGTATTGTATATTGTATTTTATATTGTTGGTATTGATGTTGTTCCCCACCTTGATCTGGAGGGAGAGGCGGGTAATAAATAATAATAATAATAATAATAATAATAATAATAATAATTTGAGAATAAAACTGCCAGTATCATGCTGCCTTTATACAAATCTATGGTGTGACCACACTTAGAATACTGTGTACAGTTATGGTTAACTATAGAATTTAGTATCACAAGATGTTGTGCTGGCCACCATTTTGGATGGCCTGTCCTTTCCATATGGTCACCCATGACATAACGCTATTTCCCCTTCCTTCAGACCTCAGACTACTAAAGACAAACAAAGTGGCAGACCATAATAACAGTGTTCATGTACCCATTTGCTTTATGAGGCTTCTGCAGGCTACCAAACAGAGGGACTATCAGGCCATAAAGTTGCTTAGATGGGTCTGCCAGAAACCTGGCCTCACCACTCTTGGTAGGTCACTGTTCTACAGCAACCACTCTCAGCTGAACTTGATGGAATTCCATCCTTCATCCCTGGGTTTAATTTATTGGCCTTCCCTGGCTGGGCCTTGCAGGGAACAATAAGGCAGACGGAGCAGGCATTCATAGCACATACAGAGTGCTGAGAGTGGCAAATCGAAAAACAAATATGTTGCTTTTAAAGAACCAAGGAAATTCAATGGGTCTTTAAAGTAAATATCTATGGATGGAAATGCAGCCCATGCAGGCTTGAAACTTGACCACAAACATGATCACAGTCTGCTACTTTAAGATGCAAACAGGAAGGAAAAGCATGTAGCTTAAAATGAACTATAGTAATTAATATAGTAAACTTAACTTATTCTAATATAGGTTATTTTTCTGTATCATCTTGTGTGCTTCCAGAATAAATCAGGGATTTTTTATTCCAGTAGAACAATTTTTCAAGTTTTCTCCAAATACAGACACAAAACATGAAATGCTTCTTTTCATGAGTCAGTCATAGAAAGCTTGTATCTCTGGACAATTGCTATTGAAAAATTCAGATGAGACCCCTCAGATTTCAAGTGAGAAAGCATAACTTCTGGGGTTCATTTATATTTTGAGAAGTGGGTGCAACACATATCACTAGCTTTGATTTTATATTGGATGTCAAAATGGTGTAACATCCTGGCTGATGCTGGCTTGCTTGTCAACTGTATAATATCCAGTCATCCATTATACAAAGTCATGCAATTCATTAAACAAAAAACCTACGGTTTACAAAAACAACATTAAGGCTCTACAGTTTCCAACCAAGCACCAAAAAGCAGGGAAATTGGGAGTTAAGGCTCCCAAGCCTTAACGCCACATCTTCCCTAAAGAGGCAGAACGTGCAAGTGAAATTCTCATTCTCCCAAAGCAGATAAACCATGAGGACAGAATGGAGAATATGATATGCAGAGGTGACTGTGGGGTTGTGGAAAACTCATGACAAACAACTTAGGGCCACCTACTTCTCTTTTTTTGTTGTTTAGAGCATCCCTTCCCCAACTTGGTGCCCTCCAAAAGTGTTGGACTACAATGCTGGGTTGCCCAGGGAGGAGATGCAATTAGATTACAACTACAACATATTATTAATGCATCTCTAAGGGAGGGGAGTTTTCCATCATGTTTAAAAGAAGCAGTGGTACGGCCACTTCTAAAAAAGGTGAAGAGAACAGCTTTCAGCAGGGGCCAGGGAGACCTGTTAATCACTTGACCAAACATCAGGATTGCTCAAGATCACTCATTTATTTTTTAAAAAGTAATGTTCCTGTCCATGTGGCCAGTTTAAGTCTGTCCATGTAGCCATTATAACTATTCACAATGCCAAACAAATATTTTCTTTTTCTTGCAAAGCAATTTTTTTGTAGCTGGAAGTGAGAAATAATGGCATGGCTTATCATTTCTCTGAGATGATTGCCAAATCCATTCTATCTCAGTGATTTTCTGTTGTTGTTGCCACATGTATTGCTTGCAATGTGCTTCTGTTGTCTGGATGTGAGGAATCCTTGTCTTGGCAAGCTATTTTTCCAAACGAGTTGCCAAGTCGATTCTGTCACAGTGCTCTTCTCTTATTGTTGCAAAATGTTTTTGCTTGCAATGTGCTCTTCTGTTGACTGAATGCATGTGTCATCTTGAAATCCTACAGGAAATTAAAAGGAATATCCCCTGCACAAAATGTTTTTAAACTTTCCAGGAAAAACTAGAATGATTATATGTACACTGTACATATCTAATTGTAGGTGGGGGGGACCAATAAAGCTTTCTTTACCCTTTGTCATATTCAGAAATGTGGGGGGAAATTAAAAGAAAAACAAGTTGTCTTCCTGCAGGAACATTTTCCAGAGCAGTTTTTCAAATTAATGCAGTTTAACTATTACAATTAACTTAATGGCTATTTTCCCCTACTTTAACCATGTTAAATGTGCCGGAAATAATGAGCACCTAATGCTGTCTTTTTCAAGTCTCTGTGGCATCTTTAGAATCCTGCTTATCTCCTGGATCATAAAGCTGCATAATTTAGTATTCAAACAATTCATTTAAAACCAGAGCACTTTGGATTGCCATAAAATTAATCAGTGAAAAGAAATCTTAAGGCATCGGCTCTTTGTGGCTTTACTTTTCAGTGTCAAAAATGTAAGGAAAAGGATAGCTAAAACTTTTGCAATGATACTACTTTTATACTTATGGATCAGCTGGTTGAACTCCAAATATATTTAAGCTAACATATTTGATGGAAATTTCAGTGAAATAGCCTTGAGGAGCTGCAACCATCCACAGGTTATTCTGATATACCAAAGCTTTTAGATTGTTTCACATCATTACATCATCTTTTAGCCCCACACAATCCAAATACTTGGCATTCTAAGTAATTTTTTTCCTGGCTATTGCTAGCAGAAAGAAAGTTGGCACATCTAACAATCAGCACACCCTTAATTGGCTATAATCATGTGTTATATTCTAGCTCAAAAAAGCTAGCTAGCACCTTTGTTAAACATTTTATCAACATTCCATTTCAAAGTTCTTTATTTTAACATGTAGCCTTAAAACAACACATGATATTCTATAATAAGCAAATTTATTCTGGTAGTTCACAAAAGGGATCCAGAGGGCATCATTTTGACAGTGCTGTGTTCTCTCTTACTGACAAGCTCAGCCCTGCTGGCTTCCACATATTATTTAGTGTGGCCACCCTAGCGCTTTGTATAAAGTATCTGAAGGAAACTTCATGGCAACACATTGAAAACTGCATTCCACTTTTCTCTGCTTGTTCCTGAAAATGGCTTTGGTCCTTCAGTGACACGTGAAGCAAGAGCGGCAGCGTATACAGCACCTAAAAGTGATTCTCAATGTGCTGCTGGCTGTCACATAGAACTTGAAAGTTTGGGGTTGGGTGGGTGGAGTCTGGGCAGAGTACTTAATATCATCAACCCATTAACCCTGCTCAGTGAATGAGAGAGAGGCTTGTTTCTTACCTCAGGCTCCTCACCGCTGCTGCACTCTTTATGAATGGGAAAGTCAGTGAGAGTCACTTGCCTGCCTTTCTCATTCATAAATGCATGGTACTGATTTTACTCCCCTTCAAAATTGTGCACTTACTGCTTTGGAACGAGGAAGTAGGTAGGTTGCTTTCCCTATTCATAATATCACCACTGCGGGGCTTTCATGCATGGTAAAGGCAGGCTAGTGACTTTCACTGGCTGAAGCAATAAATGCACAATTCTGAAGGGAAGTTCAATCGCTGTATCATTTTGATGAATTGGAAAGGCAGGGTCGTTTCTCTCGCTGGTGACGGTAGTTCCTATGAGGAATAAGAGTAATGGGGGGAACCCCTTGATCATGTCACTGCCAGGTCACAGAGACAGATCCAGGATTTAATGTGGAGGGATGGATATATCACCGGGGAACTGGCTGGGAGCTGCTTTAAGTAAAAAAGATTGAGTTAGACTTTCAGAAAATGTGGCTTTTCAAGAGGAAAGCAGCTGCTTGGCTATGGATTTGCCACAATGTCATGTGCTGCACAGGACCTCAAACTACGCTTCCTTTACAACAAACTGCTCATGTCGATTGCCCCTGGGGCATAATCTGACACATGGAGGCAGGCCGTCCAACCTGCAGCCCCACTGGAGCTAGTGGGAAGAGGAATCCCTGCTGATAGTGGGGACCCCCAACACCTCAGTTGGGAGGGGGAGTGACAAGCAGGGTAATGATGACCCACTGTTGGCCTTTCCAATCACTGACTGGAGATAACAGCGGGGATTCCTCTTCTTGCTAGAAAAGCATGTTCTCCTCTGTGCAGAGAGAGGAATGGAGCCATCACTCCCTGCCTGTCTCTGCATGGAGAAAAAAGCTCTCTGTGCATAGAGGAGAAAGCTTTTTCTGTGCATGGAAGGAAAAGCTCCCCACCACCCCCAGGCAAAGAGTGCTTTTTCCTTCATGCAGAGAGAGGCAGGCAGATATCAACCCCTGGCCCTCTGTGCATGGAAGAAAAGGCTTTTTGTGTGTGGAAGTGTGCGCACACAGATGGTCAGGGAGCAATCACTCACGGCCTTGCTCTGTGGGAGGAAAAAGCATTTCTCCATGCACAGAGATCCATGCCTTTTTCTGCACCAAGAACCTCCAGTATGAGATCAAGTGGTTGGAGTCCCTGATGTCCTGCAGCACCCAGGGGCGGAGACAAAGAGCACTCTCCCCACCCCCATGAGGGCTAAGCAGTTCCCAACCTATGCTTTGTGCTGTTCCGGGGGGCTGTTTGAGCACGAGTCATAGTTGCTAGGTCCGAGCTACTGGCAGATGGTATGGTGAAAATTAACCTTTGTGTCCTCTGCTGTAATTGAATTAGCAGGAGTTGCCCTCATTTAGGTATGCAAAGCATGGGAAGTCCAGATATACGAGGCAGCTTTCTTAAATACCAAGTCACCACCATAGTGGCTCCGGTACCGCCTGAAACATTTCACATGCTACCTACAGCCAGGGACTCAGCTGGAGTTGGGAAGAAAGTCAGAAGTTCAACAGAGCTTTCTCCCACCTAACTATGCATAGGATTACAATCATGCCTGGAATGATTTAATCGTGAGATGTTATTAGTGGATGCCTGTGTTTTAGGGAGTTTCACCAGAGTGTTCATTCTTTGGGTATAAATATAAGAGTAGGCTGAGATCCTACATGTGAACATTTCCCACAAGGCCCCTGGCAAAGCCACTGTGCTCTCAAAGCCCCCTCCTGCTTCACCTGCTCATTAAGGGTGCAGGTGGAACAAATGTAGAGAGAGGCACTAGAGTCAGGGGAGGGGTTGAGGTCATTCCACTCCTAGCCATCTAGCCTTTTTATATGTATTTTTTTTAAAAAACTATTGTTAATTTTTTGAGATGTAAATGTATTGTCAATTAACACTGTTAATGATAAAGACAGGGAAGAAACAAGCAGCAGAAACACTGAGATACATTTTATTTTGACTGTATTTTTCATATATGTATTAAAATTCAATATAGTAAAAAGGATATTCAGGAATGGGAAATCCAGGAATTATTAGGTGGCACATAGCTCTGGCTGCTGTATGGAAGAAACAAATGAAAAGCAATAACAAAGCTTATTGTGTCTATAGGAAACTACTCTGCACCACACCTAGCTCAATGGGAAATGATTTCCAGCCTTGATTACTGGCACAACTATGTCCAGCTGCTAATAGACTGTGATGTGTCTTTTTGCGTGAAATGTATTATAATAAATGATTGAAATGGGGGGGGGGGAGTACATTAGCCCCCCCCCCCACACACTACCTCCACAGGAAAAACATTCTGTGGATTGTAAAATACAATCACTAACCAAAGAGTGGCCATAAGAGTCACTTCACTCATGACATTTTATTCTTTTAAATGTACACCCAAAATTGTAAAGTGAGAATGCAACAAATATGTAGGTGACAGGGATTCCAGGAAAGGGGGAAACAGATTGTTTCAAGAGGATTGATTAAGAGCTAATTAATGATTTGGTCTATGAAGATTGGGGTTTGTTCCTCAAATGGTATTTTTGGACTGTTCAGCATCATTACTCAGATTTCATGAATTAGGCATATAATGAAATGGAAGCAAAGGTCATCAGCCTGTTGAACTGTGGGAAACCAGAAATATATGCAGCAAATCCAGAGAGCCTAGCTCATTCACAGCATTGTGCGATCTTATATGGGCTAATAAACTGTGGAGGAGTATAGCATATTTTTTCATTTTCTTGCATTATTTACATTTGGTAACAGACTGCCTTTGTAAAAGTATATATACATATTTTGCTGTACAAATTGGTTTGCTTTTATTGTAAGGGGTCCCATCCTTATTTCTTTCCTTTGTCAGTAGTTTCTGGCTACATGGCAAGCCAAGAGTGACCAATTTGTTGGTCTTACTTGATCTAGATATTATTCGAAACCTCAAACCTAGAATTCACCTGTGAATTGAAATACATTTGAGGAGAACTCATAATGCTCAGCCCATGGCCAGAGGATACAAACAGCTGCCTCTCCACATGGCTGAATTTCCTTATTGAAAAATGCTTAAGAAATGATAAAAAGCCATATTAATGCTTCAAAATATGCAAATGCAACAAAACCAATGATAGAAATAAATAAACAGATGTTGTATGCTCTCAGAGAGGTCACATGAAAACAAAAGGAAACAAAACCATGGTCTTATACCACACCTGTCAAACATCTTCCTGTTTCTTTTAGTTCCTTCTCTATCCCACTTTACTTCAAATAGAGTGGTTTACAACATGAACTAACAGCAAATTACAACAATAAACTGAAATAACAATAAAAATAAAATAACAGGATTTAATGGCAGAAATAAACCAACATACAATCAAACTCTGCTGTGTTTTTCATGAGACCTTCTTTCTTTAGTAACTATTAAGGTCTCTCTTCCCACCCACACCCACCCCAGGTACTGAAGACGTACACTTACTGCTGACCATTCTATTTAACACAACTGGGTCAGGCATTTCTCCAGTTAAAGTTAAGAATTATACCGTATGATGAAATAATTTTGCTAGTGTGTCTAGTGATGGGAGCTTTTCAGTGTGTGAAAGCCACCAATAACACACTGCCATATGCCTTCGTCTGTGCTTTGTTAGCCTTATCTATGCCTTAGGGCTCATCTTTATGACGTCGCAACTGCAGGGTGGTGGCAGCGCGAGGCGGCACCACTCCTCCCGCATTGGCGCTCCTTCTGGCCATTTACGTTGGCTGCCACCACCATGCCCATCCACCCAAGCCCGTCCAGTTGGTGCTGGGGCGCTTTGAAGCATCTGCGCCCCCCCTTCCTCAAGGTCTGTTTTTTTTCTTGTATTATATAAATATTATGTAAATCTATCGCATTTACAGAGAAATGAGGGGAAAAAACAACAAGGGGGGAATGGGGCACACCAGCTCTTAATACCCACACTCCTTTAATTTTTAATTCATTTTTAGTTATGGTCAGCAGTGGCCTTTCAGATTGCTGGTCCTCCCCCCTTCCCTGCCCAGCCTATGGCAACCAATCAGTGGGCACCACACATCAAGAAGGATGCAGACAAGTTGGAGCGTATTCAGAGGAGGGCAACGAGGATGATCAGGGGTCTGGAAACAAAGTCCTATGAGGAGAAACGGAAAGAACTAGGCATGTTTAGCCTGGAGAAGAGAAGATTGAGGGGAGACATGAGAGCACTCTTCAAATACTTGAAGGTTGTCACACAGAGGAGGGCCAGGATTTCTTCTTGATCAACCCAGAATGCAGGACACAGAATAATGGGCTCAAGTGACAGGAAGTCAGATTCCGGCTGGACATCAGGAAAAACTTCCTGACTGTTAGAGCAATACGACAATGGAACCAATTACCTAGGGAGGTGGTGGGCTCTCCCACATTAGAGGCATTCAGGAGGCAGCTGGACAGCCATCTGTCAGGGATGCTTTAAGATAGATTCCTGCAATGAGCAGGGGTTGGACTTGATGGCCTTATAAGCCCCTTCCAACTCTACTATTCTATGATTCTAAGAATTGTTCTAGTCTTGTCATACCAAATATGTTGTTCATACTGCCATCCAGTTATGCAAGATCTGGTACCTTGCTGCAAGAAATAGAAAAGGCAATATTCAGTGAGCTGAATTATATTTTTCTCCTTTGCAACTAAAGCATAACACCTTTTCCCCCTGAATTATTGTCTCTGTACTTTCCACAGCACTATCAGGGTCTGGAAATCATTCAGATGGGTGAAGCCCAACTGCAATCAAATCAGTTGGATGACAGCCCAGTCAGGCCCTCCATGGAACCCATGGGAATGCAGGCTCCTAACAAGAAGGAGGAGGGGGTGGAAATATGAGACCCCAGAGTCAGACATCTGACAAAAAGGGAGGAGCAATGTAGGATCATAAAAGGTTCCTAGAATCTTGCCGCAAGGAAGGTGACTCCATGGAAAGACCCATCTTAAGGGTGGGACATGGTAGACTACTCCATCCAAGAAGGGGTGTGTGTAGTAGCCAGTGGCAATTCAATAGCAACTCTCATTCTTGATATTTTAATCCAGGTAGTTACCTGAAGCCTACCATATAATGCAAAGCCTGCTAGAAAAACTTATTGGCAATTGCTGCATAGGGATACTGTCTGTAGCCTGAAGCAAGCCCGGTTTAGTTGTGGTTTGCATAATAAAATTAATTACCTGGAAACACAACCTGACAGCTTGACTACAAAGGAAGCCAAGGGCTGGGCACCTGAGACTAAGGGAGGGGTTTTACAAACCACTCTGAAGCCCTCAAACAAGCCATAGGTTTTGGGATGGTTTATAAACCACCCCAGCCACCCACCCTCACCAGATTTGGACATCATGACAACCTGTGCCTGGTGAGGGTAATGATATTAATTAGGCAGCTTGTGACTGGTACACACTGTGAGAGAGTGTGAAATATACACTTGGTAGCATATTTTCCTTCCATGATCATGTGAACCCAGTCAGTGTCTCAGTACAATCTATGTTACATGGTTGTCCTGAAGATAAGGAGTGACAGGGTACCATTACCACCACAAGTTCTTTGGAGGAATGACAGGATGATTGCAGTGTCAAAAGTCCAGCGCCAAATCTAGCAGAAGTGTATTTGCTATTTTGCAGCCACATCACACTGTAGGCTCATATTCAGCTTGTGATCTACAACAATTCCAAGATCCTTCTCGCTTGTTGTATTGATTAGCCAAGTATCCCCCATCTTGTAACTTGTTATTTTGTTCCTATAAAAAACTTTTTAAAGCAATTAGCAACCCCAGGTGGATCATTATAGTCCCCAAAGCATGTGTCATGTTAGAAATATTTCTCTGCTTAAAAATAGAAATAGAAAGGAAAAAAAAAATAAGGATCTAAAGAAAGAGAATAATAAAATCATAAAACATTGTTTGCTGTGTGTGGCAGTCTTTGTTTCTCCTTAGGCTGAAATCCTGTCACAGAAAAAGAGAAGGTAATCCATCGCAAAAAAGGCAAAACAAAAACAAAAACAGCGGTCTTTGCACATAATAGTGTGAATGCACCCAATCTCAACCTTTAAGATGGTTATATTTTCTTTTCAAATAATAGTAACATACTAAGAATGTGAGATCAGGGAAGGGAGAACATTGCTGTGTTTGTTTGTTTCAAGTCTATATAAGAAGCTAGTACCCAACAGTGGTTTTTCAAAACATGTTATGGGAGCTTTGGGATTTCTTGAATGCTAATGAGACGTTATGGTGTTGAGGGTGTTCCAGGGTCCATTCTGACTTCAAACTGGGGGACTATTGGCTACAGTGGTACATACGCTAATAACTTCAAGGCACTCTCTGGCTGCATTCCGACGACATATTAGGCAACAGAGGGGGGAAGAGGCAACTGACCATTTGTTATTTTTCTGATGCTTTTCAGATGACATGTTGCCCCTCCCCACGTTGCACGGCTGAAACTCCTGGCATTCTTCTGGGCTGCTGGTGCTCCTCCTCCACTCCCAGCCCTATCCCATCATGCATTGGAAGTTCTGGGGCTGTATAGGAGTGTCCGAGGTGCTTTTGGCCACTCCTGCCAGAGAACTGTATGACCTGCAGGAATAGTGCACTCGATGGGGGAGATCACACAACAGAGCCTGTCACATGGCATCTTAATCAATGGGTCTCAAGATAAGCAATGGAACAGCTACCCTTTTGCAGCAAATGGTTAGTGAGCATGTCTAAACCATGGTTATGTGGCCATCATTGTTAGGAATGGTTCACATGACACTCTCAGCCACAATGTTTAGCTCAAAATCCTTAACCACCATGGCTTAGTTTGCTGTCTGAATAGGGTCATTGAGTATGCATTCTTGCTTTTTAAATTTAAAACACAGTGGTAGGCCATGGAAAGTCTAGTAAAAAAATAAAGTGGATCATACAAGACTGACTATCTCTGCCTTAGAAATGCAACATGCAGAGTTTTTGTGGTCCAGACATCAAAACTGCTTAACTAGCCATGAAAGCTGTAGAGGAGCCAGTAGCAGTTCCCTCATTCATTTTGGAATGGAGTCTGAGATGTCAATATATATTTAGAGGGTTTGACTGGATATGAAATATTCTATCCACAATAGCTTTGCCAAGTGATTTCCAATCCCTGCCTGCACTAAACTCCTTTCCCCCATGTCCCATGCATGTGGCCACGGGGAGGCAGTTGTGGGCGGGGAAGAAGGCAAGACGTTCCCGATCACCACTGGTTGATGACACAGTGGCAAAGCCTTTATTAGGTGGCTGCACCCATTCCCATGCCTCTTCTCTTTTGCAGCTGTGAAGGAGAAGTAACCCACCAGTGCGCACACCTTCTTGCAGAGGTGTGTGCAACCAGCTGGCTTACCTTGGATAGTTGAGTGAGAGAAGGACTATGGGGGCAGTGTGAGTTCCATGTTGCCCAACCGGGCTGCCGGCCTGGCAGAAGCCGGGAGAAGAAAGTGAAGGCCGCAATAGCAGCAGCGGCGCTATGTCCTCTGCCCGAAGAAAGAAGCAGAGGTGACAAAGAAGATTACTCAAGCGACGCCTGCCTCTACTCCCCCCCCCCTCCAATCCACTCCAACACTGGTGAGGAGTTTTGGCTGCTGGGCCTAGCAGGCCAACAGGCTTTTGTGGGGGTGGGGGGAAGAGCCTTTCCCCACCACATCCCATCTTAAGATCATTGGATAAAGAGGGGATTAATCTGGGAGGCAGCAGCGGAAGGAGTGGATAGAGTGTTGGACTGGGAATTGGGTGATCCAGTTTCAGTTTCCATGGGGCTTGAAGCTACCCAGTTTGGTAGTCACTGATCCTCAGCCTAATACAAAAGAGTAAAGAGGTGGGAGGAATATTTAGTCTTCACTGTTTGTTTCCCTATTTGTTCAATACTTTTCAATTTCACTCAAGTTGTGTGCAGGATGCCTCCCAAGAAAGGGCAAGAGGAGGAAAAGGGTAAAGGCCTCCCCAAGAAAGGGCAAGAGGAGGAAAAGGGTAAAGGCCTATGCCTACCCCCCCCCCCCGCCAAAAGGCCTGCTAGTCAGTTTGCATCTTCTTCTGAGGATGAAGGGGCTCCAGAAATTTCAGTAATTTTGGCCTGCTTGGAAGCAGTCGAATGGGACAAGGGCATCACCCCATCTGCCAGGCCAGTCCCAGTATCCAATGAATACACATGATCCAGAGCAGCAAGGAAAAAGGCACAACATGACCTGTTACTATCTCTTGCAGCTCAGTTAGATGTCATAGAGGCATCTGATAGTTCCATACCTCCCCAAGCACTTGCAGCTTCGACAGCCCAGCCACAGGGAAGGGAAGGTTCTCAGGAGTCACAAGTAGCGCAGCCTACACTGACAACAGCTAGCGTGGCAACTGGGACAACAATCATGGTGGCTCAGGAGCAAGGTGAGCTGGGACAAGTGCCCAATACCCCTGCACAGGCTTGGGGTCCATACAGTCCTTGAGGTGTGCTGCTGCCATTAGCAAAGCAACTGGGCCAACCACAATGTCTGGAATGGGAGAGAATGCATCCATAATTATAGAGGATTGTACATCTCCCTCCACATCCATATATGTGTAGACTGACAGGCCACGTCTGGGTAATTCTGATGTTGGGACGAGCACAATGCCAATAGTGGATCCGGCAACTAGTGAGCAGCCCTCAGTGCCTCCTAAAGATCTGCTGGCTTCTGCAGACTGTGCATCTGTGTGATGTGGCCCTGCTGGACCGGTAGCTTCAACTTCCGGGCAGTCGTTATCTGTCATACAGAATCCTTATGCTAAGGCTGATGAAGGCAGTATCCCTTCTGGATCAACTGCAACTCCACTGGGATATCATCTTTTACTGGCTACCAGGGAGAGGATCTTAAGGGGGGAATTCATTGATGTTTTTTCCCTTATGTTTCAGGTAACAGAAATGCAGGGTAAGGATAAAAACACAGATAAGGACCATGATCGAGTGTGGCGCAAGAAGGTGGCACACACATGGGCCAATTGGTTATCAGGTTTCCTAATTAACATGGGGGTTTTAGAACAAAAATTTCCAGAATGTGGATGGATTTTAACCAGGTATTTGGACATAATTTACTGTGCATACACAGAATATGAGGGTGGGGCATGTTTGGCCTGATAAGGCATTCCATATGAGAGTGGCCTTTGATCCCGCCCTATGATGGGATTTAAAAGACCAAGACCCTTCAATTTATGATGCCAGCTAGGAGTGGTTTTGGAGATAGGTCTGACAGTGGACACATTTAGCTAAACAGGCCTCTGCTTCAGCTGCCAGGCCGAGTGGGGGGTAGGCGGTTCAATCCTGCTCTATCTGTTGGGAATACAGCTCCAAGGGCACATGCTCCTAGGCATCTTGCAGGTTCCAGCACAAATGCTCCAATTGTGTGGGGCAACATGCATGTGCCAATTGCCCCAGAGTCAAGGGATGGAAGGGTCTTGGCAAGGATGGGCAAGGAGGGCATAAGCGTGGCGGAGGCCAATAGCCTCCTCATAAAGGGCCCCAGCCCAGTTAAATTGGAACCATTGTTGAGAGCATTAATGTGGTACCCACAGCAAGATGAGGCTGCCTATTTAGAGAGGGGGGTTTCTGAAGGTTTCTGAATCCCTTTTCAGGGACAGCGCTCTGCACAATTCTACAATAACCAGTTTCTATAAGGGGCATGGAGGACTTAGTCAAAGCAAAAATCGATAAAGAAGTAGAAGCAGGCAGAGTTATAGGCCCATTTTCTGACCCACCAACATCAAACTTGAGGGTGTTACCTTTAGATATTGTGCCAAAGTACCAGGGGAGTACAGGTTAATCCATAACCTGTCCTTCCCAAGGGGTGGATCTGTTAATGACACTATACCCGAGTACTTGTGTTCAGTGTGTTATGCATCCTTTGATGCGGCAGTGTCAATGGTGAGGACTTGTGGCATAGGTGCCCTTTTAGGAAAGTGTGATATAAAATCAGTTTTTTGCATCATGCCAATTCACCCAGCAGATTTTGAATTACTAGGATTTTATTTCAGTGTTATATAGGTAGAGCTCTACCCATGGGATGCTCTATTTCATGTGCCATGTTCAAGAGGTTCAGCACTTTTCTTGAATGGGCCTTGAGAGATGGAACCGGTTTTTGATGAATTCTTCATTATTTAGATGATTTTCTGTTTGCTGGTCCAAAGGATTCTACTCAATGTGTTAGGTTAATGCAGGCTTTTGAGGACCCAACTTATGAGCTTGGCATCCCATTTGCTCATGAGAAAACAGAAGGACACAGTTCTGTCCTCAAGTTTTTGGATATTGAGTTAGATATGGTCAATCAGTGTTGTAGATTATCCAGAGTCAAGTTGTCAACAATTACAGAGAAGATCCTTGCGATACTTCAATCACGAAAGGTGACTCTGCGGAATTTATAGGAGCTGGCAGGTCATTTGAACTTTGCTTGCAGGGTGGTCGCCCCTGGGAGAGCATTTTTGAGGAGACTGTTATCTGCAATGTCGGGTTTAAAGACATGAGGGGGGATTTGAATGTCTGGCTTCAATTTTTACATGAGTTCAACAGTGTATCATTTTGGAGGCACGAGTTGCTCCTAGAGGTGGAGATGCAGATCCATTCTGATGCTGCTGGAACATTAGGTTTTGGGGTGATTTGGAGGGATTGCTGGTGTGCAGAAAGGTGGCCGAGGGAGTGGTTAGTTGCTGGAATCGGGAGGGATCTCACTTTTCTAGAATTCTTCTCTATTTATGTGGCTGCATACCTCTTGGTAGAGCAAATGTCTTCTTCTGGTGTGATAATCAGGCCATGGTTAGGGTTATAAATACCCTATCCTCCAGGAACCCAAGGGTGATGGACCTGATCAGGACATTCATACTGCATTGCTTTAAGCATAATATCTAGTTCAGGTCAAGACACATTCCTGGATTAGACAACACCATAGCAGACGCTTTGTCGCACAACCAGGAGCAAAGGTTTCAGGAGCTGGGGCCTTGGGCATGGGCACTTCTGAAGACCATGCCAGAGGCACTGTGGGAGATTGTCAAGTTGAAGCTGAGCAGGCCATGATGACTTCCATAGCCCCCAGTACCAGGGTTGCAAACGACAAGGCAGGCATAGGCGTGCGCACAGGTGGTTCACCTGGTGCCCAGGCACCACCTAATGAAAAGTCCGGGAAAGGTGGGAAGCAGGTGGGAAGCAGGCCGTGCATTGTCTGAAACTATGGAAAGTGCACAGATGGCCTACACTATTAGCATGACTAACACGCTAATAGCGTAGGCCACCTGCGCACTTTCCAGAGGTTCGGACAATGTGTGGCCTCCTCTGCCCCCTCCCCCCCGCACCTTTCCCAGTATGAAAGGGTCTCTTAATGCTTGAATTAAGAGGCCCTTTCACACTAGGAAAGGTGGGAAGGGGTGGAGGAGGGGTCAGAGCAGGCTGCGCTTTCTCCAGAGCTCCGGAAAGCGTGGAGATCACCTAACGCCATTAGCGTGGCTGGGAGGCTTCTCCCAGCCACGCTAATGGCGTTAGGTGATCTCCATGCCTCTAGAGAACACGCAGCCTGCTCTATCCCCCTCCCACCTTTCCCAGTATGAAACGGCCTCTTACTTCAAGTGTTAAGAGACCCTTTCATACTGGAAAAGGTGCGGGGTGTGTGTGTGAAACGGAGCAGTCACAGCTTACCTGCTCTCTCCTCTCCCCCAGTCTCGTGATACTTCAGGATGAGACTTCTAACATTTCATCCCCATCTTACGAGACTTGTGGGAGAGGCGAGGTCTGAGTACGAGCGGCAAAAAAGAAGGAGGCAGCAGCAGCAGCGTGGGCCTGGGGGTAAGTAAGGCAGGGCGGGGGGAGCAGCATGGGCAGGCAGAGGGCAGGGCATGTGGGCGGTCGAGCAGCGGGTGGCGGTCGAGCGAGCAAGTGAGTGGTGGGTGAGCGAGTAGCGGGCAGGTCAGGTGGGCAGGCAGCGGGCAGCACAGGCGGGCTGCTGGCAGCTGAGCAGCAGGAAGCCTAAGGATGAAGGTGCGAGGGGTGAGGTGGGGGCTCAAACTGCAGGCTCAAAGGAGTGGTTTTCTGCTTTGCACACAGGACCTCGGTCTAATTACCAGCCAATATGCTTCACTTTGCTTTTTTAAAAATGGGTTTCTGCAGGAGCAAACAAATGTGGATTCAAAGGACACAGAGTTTTGTGTTTTGGATGTTCAAACTCCACCTCTGCCTTTTGCTCCTATTTCTGCTTAGTTCTTGCTAGTTCTTTTATATATTACCTGCAAGTATTTTCATGTATATATAAAAATGTACAACATTATGATGTATAACATATGACCCCGTGCCTTTTACAGCTACTCAATGTTCCTACATAGCTTTTCAGACAAGGGAATAACTTTGGATCATTTTACTTGCATGTGTTGTAGATCACAAGCTGAATATGAGCCAACAGTGTAATGTGGCTGCAAAAAAAGCTAATGCTATTTTGAGATGCATTAATAGAGTATAGCTTCCAAATCGCATGAGGTACTGGCTCCCCTTTATTTGGCACTGGTTAGGCCTCATCTTGAATATTGCATTCAGTTCTGGGCACCACACTTCAAGAGGGATGCATACAACTTGGAGGCCTAAATCCAATTGCTACTCCTAACTAGAATAGACACAGTGAATCAATGGGAACTTGTTAAGTCCACACTTATCTAAGTTTCATTGCTTCAATGTGTTTGCTCTGGTGGGGACTAGCAATTGGACTGGTGATCTGATCTGTTTCTGTAATAGCCAGAAATGCAGAATGTGATACTGCTGGACCCAGAGTTCAGCCACCTGAAAATCTGAGTTTTTCTTTTAAAAAAGGATTCTAGCCTTTATGGCTGCAAAGATGTCATTGGAAGTGTGTCATAATGCCTGCTGAAATCTCAGCATTTGTATTCTTTGATGGTGATGTAACCCACTTTTGTTTTTGAGAGACATGTTTGTAAAATATACATGGGAAGTGGTGATGTTGTAGTTCTGTCCCTTTCCCCCTTTTTCCAAGCTCTGACTGCATTTCACAACAGTAATGGTTTAGTTGTAGGATTCAGAGATGCTCGACGATATCATATTTGATTGACTTTTAGATTCTGGTTTACAGTCCAGTAAATCAGACGTGTAAATCAGTCCAGTAAATCACACACCCTTGGGGATGGTTATGTCAGGATGGGCACACATCCTTGGGGGCTGGACATGTTGAGGTGGGCATGCCTCCTTGAGGGTCGGCTATGATGTCCTCCTTTTTGGTTTCCAAAATATGGTCACCCTAGTTAAATGGAATTTACTCCCAAGTTTACCTTAAAAAATCCCTGGGGGCACCACCTAATGAAATGTGCTGCGCATGCTTATGAAGGCAAGTAGGAAGTTTTTCATATTTAGAACCAGTGCACAACTACAGCAGTTGTGGCCCATTCCAGTAGATCACCTACTTCAGCTCTGCATGGCAGTACATCATAAGGGATTATCTGCTAGGACTATAGGTGGTAAGAAGTCAGCCTCATCCTTTTGGTCTAAAATCAAGGGTGACTAAAATCAAGGTCTAAAATCAAGGGTGATAGATTTTTGGGTGTGACGCACCTTGCAGGGTTGGATGCGAGGGTCCCCCAAGAGTATAGATGGGAGACAACCTTTGTCCCCTGAGATCTTACTGGGCCTCATGTGAACTTGGCCTTCAGTGTGCAGTTCCTTATATGAGGTGACCACATTCCATGCAGCAGCTCTCACTGCATATTTTGGAGTGCTGCGGATCTCTGAACTTGTGGTGTCTTCAAAAAAGGACACATCTGGGAGAGCTCTACAATATCAGAACATTAATTTCTCCCCTGCAGAGGTGATTATCAGACTTCGAAGGTCTAAGACAGACCAGAAGGGGTGGGGCCTTATTTATAGCTCAGGTGGAGGAACTTTGCCCAGTTAAGGCTCTGTGAGCCATTTTAGATCAGAGGGGGGTCAGATGGTGGGCCATTATTACACCATGCAAATGTAGCACCTTTGACGAAATATCAATTTTGGGCTGTCACAAAGTCTGCCCTGCAGGCATTGGGTCTGGGTGCCTTCTGTTTTGGCACACATTCCTTTTGCATTGGGGCTGCCTCTACAGCTGCCTCTTTGGGATTCTCAGCACAGGAAGTAAAGGCTGTGGGCAGATAGCGTTCAAAGGCTTTCCACACATATGTTTGTCCATTGCCAGGACATTAGGAGCATAGTCTATGTTATGATTTTCACATTTCTGTCTTGTAGATCTCTGGAATGTATGGAAGCCAGTGTGTGTGCTCATTTGTGGGCACAGCATGGTTTGTTTGGCTGGACAGAGGGCCTTCCAGTCAGGCTGCACAACACAGCTTAGACTCAGCCGGTGTGCCAACGTCCAGTGGTTGGGCAGATGCAGCATGTGGTGGGAGCATGTGATCACCCCCCCAGGTGTTGGTAGTACATCTGGGGGGCAACGACCTTGGGCTGTGCAAAGGGAAAGCCTTGATATGGCAGGCTTTGGATGATTTTCACATCATTTGGCAGTGACAGCCAGGCGTGGTGATTCTTTGGTCTAACCTGATTTCCAGAATGGTCTGGAGGGATGGTTGTGACCCTCAGCTCTGGATTGGGCTCGCAATAAGGTAAATAGGGAAATTGCCTAATGCTTGCTGAAGCATGGCTATGGTATCATTTATCATCAGGAGACTGTGCAGACAAGGAGGGAGCTATACAGAAAGGACGGGGTCCACTTAACCGATGTGGGCAATGACCTTTTCCTGTCTGATCTGCAAAGGGGTCTATGAGAAATTATTCTGCACAGGTGGGGGTGAACAATTAAGCAATAGGCTTGTCATCCCCCTGTAGCGTTAGGGGCTGAAACACTTGGAGGAAAGGGATGGTGAGCATTCTCTAGTACCAATTGAGGTGACAGGCCTTCCGCTGAAGGTTGTGTGGCTCCAGTGTGGGGATAGGGCTCACCTGTGAGGCCAACTCAACTCACTCCACCCAGTGTTGTGCAGCTCGTGGGGGAGTAATGCAGGAAGGCCTCCCCTCCCCAAAAGGAGTATGGCCTGGGGTGGCGATTGTCTGACATCACTCATCAGACATAGAATGTTTCTGCCCAGTACAACACCTAGCATAGTAGCTGGCATAGAATAGGGCCTGCCATTCTCCCTTTGCAGATCTTTAATAAAAAGTTGCCCCAAATTTGGAACCATATATACTTGTCTCGTCTCTTTATTTCCCCTCCCCCCCAGCAATTAATTCCCAGAATCTGCAACTATCTCCCACTTCTGGCAGTATAAAGTCATGATTTGGGAGAGACAGTAATAGGGGAAGATAGATTAGTTCATTAATATGGATGAAGGAAGAGCATAGGGGAACTACAATAGTCTCACACTGGCTGGTTCCTATGTCTTTCCATTACATTTAAATTAGAGCTTCAACATCTATCCATGTGTCTCACATTAGGGGAGTGTATAGTGGGAGACAGCAAGCATAACTTCAGGATGGGGGACAGGATGCATAACTGATTCAGGGAAATGAAAGAGGGGGTTTCTTGCATTTTCTGTTTCCCTTGCATTTCAAAGCATCCAAAGCTGCTTAGAGAGGGAAGTTGCAAAGTATGAATAATTAGCAAGTACTAATTTAGAATCAATGGTTTTCTCAAATTCATACAGTACAATTTTATTTTTGCAATTGCCAAAGGATATCAGTATTCAAATTAGATTTGTACATTCCTTAAATACTGTGAATTTATGCCATACATTTATAAATACTGTCATTTTCACTCTGGACTGCTCCCATCCAGACATGTAACTTCTAGACTTGTAGTGCCATTTTTTTTAAAAAAAACACATTCCCTAGGGGATATAATTTTGGAAGTAACAGGTTTCATATCTATTTTATCAGTATCAAAGAAAAAAATGTTCCACCTCAATGCCTTCTGCTTTGCACAATAATTTTAGCAACTGAGTTGTTGGCTAAACTTATTCCCTCAGCCACAGCAAATTATTATTTGTTGATTGTCCCTAGGTATCTTAATTACTCATAAGAAGATAATGAAAGAAACCTAGTGGAGTGGAGCTGGTCAAGTGTACTGAATATTTGAAATTTACATTTAGTGCTCTTTGTGGAGACATAGGGCATGTCTACACCAGCCATTTATCCCAGGCTGGTCACGTGGTTGTCCCTGAACATCTAAATGACACACAGGGGATCCCGGGGTTAACCAGGGATGACCACTCACTTTGCCCGGAATCACTAGGAATGCGGTTTTCCCGAATTTTACTGTGGTCCTGGGACAACTTCGAGGTCTGTGGGCTGTGTAGCACCCGCTCCCAGGGTCGTCCCTTCTTCCCTGCCATCACAGCAATGTCTATCACGTTTTTTAGAAAAACACTTACTTTGGCGTAAGATCACATTCGTGTTGTTTGTCTCCCATTTGGAGGGAAAATGGGATCCTCCCCCTTGTCCCGGAAGGCTCATAGATGTAGATGAGCCCATAGAGTCAACAACATATTCACTCCCATCTTGCTTATTAACAAAATGTTTAGAATTAATGCAACAAAATAGAAGAATGAGAAGTCATGTTCCTACTAGCATCCAATGCTCTGAAGTAATTATAAGGAGATATCTAAAGACCTGTAGTGTCTGAGGAAAAGTTTGCCTCCACAATAATCTTCTAGTTTTAGCTTCGTAGTTTTATTTTTTCCATTCTCCTTCTCCCTGGAATCTTATCTTGACGAATACAGGAAGAAAGTGCATTGCTTTTATTCTCCGCAGTATGATGAAATCAGCTGTGCTCCATCAACGTTACATGGCGGAGCCAGCCATGCCTCAAGCTTGGTTTTTCTGTGCAGGGAAAAACATACTTGGGGGAGGCAAGGGGGGGTAGAGGGCTGGGGTAGAACCAATGCCATCAATGAGAGAGGCTTTTTACCCACCCCTCTCCAAGCCCCCCTCCCCACTACATTGTATGAATGGGAATGGGGATGGGAATGAACAAATGCTGCAGGAAAATATCTTATGATGAAAGCCCCCCCTGGGGTGGGGGTGAGATTGGCAAACAATTTAAGAAATTCAAGTCATCTAAAAAAATGTCGTGATGCCATTCTGCTGCTGACATCAAGCAGGTCTGGCCCTGTAAACTGCCTGGCTGGAAGACAATCACACCCACCCCAGACAAAGAGCAAACCAAGTAATTAAAGATATCAAAATTCAATACATCTCTTTGCTTAAGAGCCCAAATATACGCAACTGACCTTAGCCACTTATGAAAAATATAACAACCTGGAAAAAGATAGTAAATTACAATTAATATGGGGAAACTTTCTTGATCTGTAAGCATAGTATAAACCTCTATAAGTGTCCAGTATGAGTCCACAAAGAGATAGACATGACATTGAATTGTTTTCCTTTCCTTTCCTACTTCCTTGTTTCTCTTTTCTTTCTTTTTCCTTTCTTGATTGTTGTATGTTTGAATATTTAACTTTTCTTCAACTATCTTGTCATATTGATGGTATCTCTAATTTCTAAGTATGAAACAATATGAAGAGGGGTAGGAAAACTTGATGAATAGGGAGAAAGGGATGAGGGAAGATGTTCACTGTTTGTATTGTATGGAAAAATAGAAAACTCCAAGAAACCATTAATGGGGGGGGGGGGGAATAGGACCCAACTTATATGTGGATTATATACTTCTGCTTATAAAGTATTGCATGGTTATGTCAGTGACCACATACAGAAGTGCCAGGCAAATAAAAACCCATTCATTCAGACATGGTAAACATGTGTTTGAAATAATCCACCCAAACATAAGGAAAACCACAGGGACCTGGCCAAGGAATTTTGCTAACTTTGGGTTCTATCCAACTGTGACATTTCATGAAGTTGCACTTCCAGAAACCAGAACTTGCCCAAGGGAAGACTAGCTTGCATGCGAGGACTTCTCCATCCTCTCCTCCAACCTGCAGCTGCCTGTGCATGCCACAAATCTGCCCCTGAGTCTCTGGCCCCCTCCACAAGGATGCGCTTTTGCGCCCGGTTCAGGGATTATGCGCATTATCGCGGAGGCGCATTTACGCCTAATCCCTCTGCACGGGAGGCGGCGAGAGGCGGCGAAGCACATTAATTGATGTCCAAAAAGTGCTTTAGAAGACGTTAATGCGCATAATCGCTTGTTCACACGGCGAAAATGCGCTTTAACGGCCGGAGAAAAATAAAAGTCGCTATTTAACGCGCATTCGAAAATGCGCATTATCGGGGAGATAACGCGCCTGTACGCCCGTTTTGCGCTCTGCTGGTGTGGAGGTAAAATTTATAATGAGCCTTCAAGGCTCATTAAACGTCTCGTGTGGAGGAGGCCTCTGCTAGTGTGTTAAACTATTGCAACTTCACAATGCATATTATCTATTTCTACAGGGAAAACGTCTGAACTGCACCACAGGTTCTAAAACACTGGTAGCTGGTGCCTACTGGGGCTGGTGAAGCAGAGAGCTAGAGACTGGAAATTCCATAAAGTTTGGTTTGATCCAGTCCATGTATTGACAGTCTCTCTTGGAAGTCAGGTCACCTCTCCCCCAATAGTTACAGTGGGAAGAAGGAGATGCCTGCCTGCATGGGCCAGGCATCTCTTGTGCAAGGAGCAGCTTTATCCCCACCCAAAGATCACTATGCAATGCCTCCCCCCCCCCACCTCTGTCCTCTGGACAGTGAGTGTGGCCCTGTCAATTGATTTCCATCAAAATCCCTGGAAGTGTTTGTTCCTGATCAGTTTCCCCGTCAAATCTGAAATTTATTTTACATTTTGCCATAGGTGAATGTAGTGGAGGCTCCACTTTCCAACACTCTTCTTTGCAACATTTGATACTAGTGGCTGAGTGAAGAAGGCATCTTGTTTCTATTATTACTTCATAAATTCCAGAGATGAGCTCTGGCACTGGAAAGGATTCTGTTTCAGAATCCTAATGAGCCTTGACCCAAATAAAGCATTGCTACATTTAACTTTGCAATTGACATTATAAACATACAAAGTTAATGCAATTTTGAAGATAGGCATTACTTAAGAGGCTGCTTTTCTTTAAAATAAAATAAAATAAAGAAGGCAATAAGGTAACTTTGAGGCTCGTTATTATCATTAGATAATCACATCCTCAGGGAAATGAAGCCATTTAGATGCTATCTGTGCCTAATTAAAAATGACACTGTAGGATTAAATGTTAGGATACATCCCGCTAATGAAGATTTCATGCGTTATTAAAGATAAACCACAAAGAAACATAATTGACCCAAATCACCCCTGGTGTAAGGATATTTCAAATCCTCCCAATGTCAATAACAGTTGCATAGATACACTAGAGTTAAAAATTTTATTATAAGTAATGAACAGGCATGCATTTATAATAGATTCTGTGTTCACTAGAACGTGGTGAGGGGGTGTGGCCTTCGGAAATGGTTTATGTGCCATTTGGCAATGAACACATACAGCTTATATTGGTAACCTGTGGCCCATGGGCCGTTTACAGCCCTTGGATGCTCTTTGCATGGCCTATGTAGCCCCACGATGGGGAACAGGGGATGGTTTCCTCACTGCTAGTAGCTATGAGGAAACAGTAATCTGGCTCAGGATCACTGGGGGAGGCTTTAACCTTGCTCACCTCCCAGCAATTCCAATGCAGGGATTCCCAGTGCTCAGGATTGCTGGGAAGGGTTGGTGTGTACTCTAGGGTGACCAGATTTTGAGGATCAAAATCCCGGACCCCCCCCCTCCCGCCCACCCAAAACAACCCCCCCCTGCGCAGCCCCCCCGCCCCGCCCGCCCCATGCTCCTTACCGGCTGGGGCGTCTGCTTCCCTCCAGTGCTCGGAATCTACTGAGAAACAGGCTTCCTGGCCTGTCTCTCAGTACCGCGCCGGGTGATGATGTCATCACCCGGCGCGTTACTGAGGGACAGGCTGCGAAGCCTGTTTCTCAGTAGATTCCAAGCACCGGAGGGAAGCAGACACCCCAGCAGGTAAGTGCCTCGCGCCGCCGCCCGCCCCGCGCAGGCCGCCCGCCCCCCCGCACCGCGCTGCCCCCCCTCCTCATGGGAGGAGAACGAGCTGTTTCCCGGAGGTTGCTCCCTGGGGCCCGGTCGGCCCGGTTTGGCCCATTTTTCCCGTTTAGGACCGGGAAACCCCGGGTGGTCTGGTCAGCCTAGTGTACTCATGTGCAGGTGTGAATGTACATGTGCACCTGAGTAAGTGGCCCAACTCACCACCCAGCACTGCATGCAGCCCTTAGATCCTAAAAGTTCTCTCACCCCTTGTCTACAAGATATAGTAGTGTTTCTTGAGCTTAGAATTGATGGTTTACAGCTCTATGGTGTCTGGAGAAATCTATATCTAAAATCAAGTTGTCATCATTGTATCACACACCCACATGATTAAAAAAGGAGAGGGGAACCACCAGTCCAGTCCTAGCTGGTCAGAACTGGAAGAGGGAGGTAAGCTAATCTCACCCAAGAGGTGACTGGGAGGCTGCAGGCAAGTCCACCTCATGAGCAAGAAGCATCTTGCAAGAGTCCAGACACCAAAGTAATCTTAGAATCATAGAATAGTAGAGTTGGAAGGGGCCTCTAAGGCCGTCAAGTCCAACCCCCTGCTCAATGCAGGTATCTACCTTAAAGTGTCCCTGACAGTCTCTGGCCCCCTCCACAAGGATGCGCTTTTGCGCCCGGTTCGGGGATTATGCGCATTATCGCGGAGGCGCATTTACGCCTAATCCCTCTGCACGGGAGGCGGCGAGAGGCGGCGAAGCGCATTAATTGATGTCCAAAAAGCGCTTTAGAAGACGTTAATGCGCATAATCGCTTGTTCACACGGCGAAAATGCGCTTTAACGGCCGGAGAAAAATAAAAGTCGCTATTTAACGCGCATTCGAAAATGCGCATTATCGGGGAGATAACGCGCCTGTACGCCCGTTTTGCGCTCTGCTGGTGTGGAGGTAAAATTTATAATGAGCCTTCAAGGCTCATTAAACGTCTCGTGTGGAGGAGGCCTCTGCTGCCTCTTGAATGCCTCTAATGTGGGAGAGCCCACCACCTCCCTTGGTCATTGGTTCCATTGTCATATTGCTCTAACAGTCAGGAAGTTTTTCCTGATGTCCAGCCAGAATCTGTCTTCCTGTAACTTAAGCCCATTATTCCGTGCCCTGCACTCTGGGATGATTGAGAAGAGATCCTGGCCCTGCTCTGTGTGACAAGAAGACAAGAAGAAAAATAAACTCAGAGGTTGCATCCATAGGACCAAGAAAGGCTCCCAGACATCAGGTAACTTTCTCTAAGAGAATAAAACCTAGTAGTTGAGTTTGCCCTCTTCATAAGCAGCAGTTCTTAACCAATGCAATTTCTAACCAATGCATGCAAGGAATGCAAGTCTTGTTAGGTAACAGGGGATCTTTTAGGCTATAGGGCATCCCCAAATCCAAAGTACCTCATAAAGTACATGGTTGAAATTTGCAGGATTTTGTGAAGAAATGTGTCTTGACATCCTAAATACAAAATCTGACACAGTTCTAGTGGGGCTTACACAAATCAGACACCTTCAAAGTGCCTCCACCCAATACCATCTGCACATTTGGGTGGGAATTGGGGGATTGGGCTTTTCCTTAAAATAGGGTGACCAGATTTTGGAACCCAAAATCCCGGTTCCCCCCCCCACCACCCAAAACAACCCCCCCACCAAGCCACCCCCCCAAAACAAATCACCCAAGCCACCCCCACCCAAAACAACCCCCCCACCAAGCCACCCACCCCCAAAAAACATCAGCCCGGACCTACCGGGGCGGGTTCTCTTCTGCTGCCTCCGCTGCCGCCGCCGCCGCCGCCGCCGGGTCTGACGCCGGCTCGTAAGGCCAGCGGCCGCGCGGAAGAAGCAGGGGAGGGCCGGATCCGGAAGTGACGTAATCGGCCCTCCCCCGCCTCTTCCGCGCGGCCGCTGGCCTTACGAGCCAGCGGCGGACCCGGCGGCGGCGGCACGGCGGCGGACCCGGCGGCGGACCCGGCGGCAGTGCGGCGGCGGTGCGGCGGCGGACCCGGCGTGCTACTGAGGGACAGGCTGCGAAGCCTGTTTCTCAGTAGATTCGAGCACCGGAGGGAAGCGGACGCCCCTCCGGGTAAGGAGCGTGAGGCACGAGGGAGGGCACTTACCTGCTGGGGCAGCTGCTTCCCGGGCTCCTCCGCCGCCACCGCCGCCACCACCACCGGGTCTACCGCCACTCCTTGCTTGCTGCCACCGCCGCGTGACCCCCCGCCACCCTGGTTTGCCCCCCCGCCCCCCGGTTGGGCTGGTTCGCCCCTGGATTCCCGGTTAGGACCGGGAAATCCCGAGCCATCTGGTCAGCCTACCTTAAGACAGCACTCTGAACAATGTGGCAGTCCTGTCTAAAATGGACTGGTTGGAAGGATGTATAAATAGTTCCTCCATAGCTATAGGAACAAGGGATAGTTTATGCTGGCAAACTCAGGCTGACCACATTGGAAGAAAGTGAAATAATGTTTTAAAGTCTGTTAGGCTAAATAATAGCTAAGCTTTTAACTGGGGCCATTGGATTACAGTCCATTTCTGAACACAAGTCAAAATATTTATTGGTACTTACCCTTAATATCCTACATGGCATGGGGCCTGGATACTTGAAGAAAATAACTTCTCCCACATCAACTTACCCATATACTATGATCTCCCTGGGGGCCTTCCTCTGGATGCCCTCACCATCTGAAATAAGATAAGTAAGTAAGGTGGAGGCAGCATTTTCAGATGTGCAGCTCACTGTGGAACTCTTGGCTCAGAGAAACTTGCTGGATGCCCAACTTAATGTACTTCAGTTTCCAAGCAAAGACTATGGCTGAATTCGGACAACACGATAGTCAATGGTGGGGCAATAATCAACTTTACAGTTGTTCATCTAGAGGGTACTCACCACACAACATGGTAATAAACAATCAACTGTGATGTGGATTAGGATCAGCGCTGAGTTGACTATGGCAGCATTCGGACGACACGATAGTCAATACAACTGATGATTGTTTCCTCCCCCTCCCCCCCCTGTTGCTTTTCTGTGTATATGAAAGCACTAATAAAGTAAGTCAATTTAAACTTCTTTTCAACTGGCTCTAGCCTGCGTTCATTGACTCCAATACCAAAGACTGTGTTGCCATGCTTTCTCTATATAAAGCAACTCTGCTGTAACTCACACCAGACTTTCCAAAACTAAAGATATATTACTACCTAGATTGAAAAACATCCAATAGGATAGCCATATCTGTTGCAGCAAATATAACCATGTGTTGTAGCACTTGAAAGACTAAAACATTTTATGGCATAAGCTGCACCAGTGTGGTATAGTAGCTAGAGTGTTGGACTGGGAGTCGGGAGATCCTGGTTCTAATCCCCACTCGGCCATGGAAGCTCAAAGGGTGACTTTGGGCCAGTCACAGACGCTCAGCCCAACCTACCTCACAGGGTTGTTGTTGGAGGATAAAATGGAGAGGAGGAGGATTATGTATGCTGCTGTGGGTTCCTTGGAAGAAATAAGGTGGGGTATAAATGAAATAAATAATACAATGCAGTCCACAAAAGACTGTGCATTAATAAACTTGTTACTCTTTAAGGTGTTACAAGATACTCTGCTGTTTTTGTTAGACTAAAAAAGCTAAGTCCTTGCTGCCATTCTTCAAGTGGGTTATAAAAGTGGTTCAAGTGAAACAGATAGATTGAGGAGGAAATTAGCCCTGACTGATGAAAATATTACCCCTCCCCAGCTACTATTTTCATTTATTTTATTTATTTTATTTTATTGACTGCATTTTTATACCACCCAATAGCTGAAGCTCTCTGGGCAGTTTACAAAAATTAAATCCATAAAATACATTCATAATATAAAGTAATGACAATATAAAAACATAATTTAAAATACAGTATAAAAGCACAACCAGAATAAAAACCGAACAGCCATGCAGAAATTGATAAGGGTTTAAAATACAAATTTAAACAGCAAGGTTAAAAATCAAACTGAAGAACTGTTAAAACACTGGAAAATAAAAAGGTCTTCACCTGGCGTCTAAAGGAGTATAATGTAGATGCCAGGCAAACCTTTCTGGGGAGCTCATTCCACAGCCAGGGTGCTACAGCAGAGAAGGCCCTCCTCCTAGTAGCCACCTGCCTCGCATCCTTTGGCAGGGGCTCACAGAGAAGGACCCCCGAGGATGATCTTAGGGTCTGGGCAGGTACGTATGGGGCCAGGTCATTCCTTCAGATGACCTGGCCCCAAGCCGTTTAGGGCTTTGAATGTTAATATCAGCACTTTGAATTGGGCCTGGATCTGGACTGGCAGCCAGTGAAGCTGGAAAGGACTGACATTATGGCCCCCTCCACAAGGATGCGCTTTTGCGCCCGGTTCGGGGATTATGCGCATTATCACGGAGGCGCATTTACGGCTAATCCCTCTGCACGGGAGGCGGCGAGAGGCAGCGAAGCGCATTAATTGATGTCCAAAAAGCGCTTTAGAAGACGTTAATGCGCATAATCGCTTGTTCACACGGCGAAAATGCGCTTTAATGGCCGGAGCAAAATAAAAGTCGCTATTTAACGCGCATTCGAAAATGCGCATTATCGGGGAGATAACGCGCCTGTACGCCCGTTTTGCGCTCCGCTGGTGTGGAGGTAAAATTTATAATGAGCCTTCAAGGCTCATTAAACGTCTCGTGTGGAGGAGGCCAAAGCGGTCTTGTTGGCCAGTCCCTCTTATCAGTCTGGCTGCCCTGTTTTGTACCAGTTGAAGTTTTTGGATTGTTTTCAAAGGCAGCCCCACGTATAATGCATTGCAGTAATCCAGACGAGAAGTTATCAGAGCGTGGATAACTGTAACTAGGCTATCTCTGTCCAGATAAGGACGCAGTTGGGAGTGAAGCTGCCATTGGTTGTACATATAGATGAGTGACCCTGGGCTGAAGATGCTATAGAAATGCTAAGCATTATTATTATACTCTGACCTGTATGAACATTTTTAAAAAAAAATCCTTTAATGGTACATGGATTTTTTCATCCTTAAATTGTTGAAAGCAAATTCATGGGCATCAATAATGAGGTTGGTGTGAAGGAAGAGCTGGTGTTCTTGAAACAATGAAGGGGATTTCTTGTGAATTGACATCTCTGTGTGAATAGCTGGGAACAGACTCCAGAGCTTAAACCAATTACTTACTTTGAAAGGACAAGATAGATACTACTTGCCTGTCCAAGATATATTCCGAGCTAGGGAGTTAAGAACAAAAAGCTCGTTTAATCACAGTTACAGTAACAAAACACCCTGTGGGAAATAGTGCTTTAAAAAAAAAAAAGGATAATGAATGAGTCCTGCTGGGATTTAAATATTAGAGGAACCTCATAAATCAAAATGTGCTATATATTTGTGTTTCTTCCCATTGTCTTCTTTACAGAGAATGTAAGTCAAAAGAATCGTGAGAGGTTATTGTAACTCTTCTCTTACAAATTGCCATATCTTCAACTTTGACATTCTGTCAGTTCCATGCACAGGGCAAAATGTAGTTCAGAGAGTAGCACTAAACTCTCTCTCTCTCTCTCTCTCTCTCTCTCTCACACACACACACACACACACACACACACACCATTACAGTAGATACAATAGCCACCCTCAGTGCAATCAGCTATACAAACCATGAAGAGTCTGGGAGTTAATTACATCACCTTAGACAATAATTTGCTCGTTGTGGGGTTTGTTATCTCTTTGCACAGTTGGCTCTCTCTTTGTTGATTTGTGATGTCCCATTAATCACAGTTGCATTTGCTCTGTGTCATGCGATTCATCATCCTTTTCTTCAGCTTCTGTTTCCATCCTTCTGGTCTCTGATAAACCACTAATTAAAGCTGGTAGGAGCATCCAAGATCATGATTGCTTAGGCACATACATAGGGTCAAATCCTCCACACCCTGGTTTATGGCCACCAACAACCATCTCTCCTGTTTGATGTAACTGAGAGATAAATCTGATCCAACGGCCAAGGACTGCAGCTTTTGAAACACCCCGATACATGGATTTTATTTCTCATTTCTGCACACCAGGGGAATTCTGTATCATGAACTGGACTCATTTTCTTCATCCATAGTTTGGAGGATCAGGAATGTACTGTGTGATCTCTCCTTTCCCTCTTGCCTCTTATTCATGGATTGTCCTGTCTTTTCCATGAATTGCACAAACTATGGCTTGCCATAACATCTGAATCATGCAAACTATTATTCATGCTAACTGGGAATTGATTTGGAAATTTGAGTGACTCTACAAACAATGGCGTGACAAACTCACAATGCTTGCCATGTTATATCTTATTAATCTTTATATGTGTTTGCTGTGTTAAAAAGAGCCCGGGTAAGTTAGGATTAATTGTATGGTAGAGAGTGAGTGAAATGTGGGAAGGGCTTGTGTGTGTGTGAGGAGACTGAGTTTATATAAGGGGAGAGCAGACAGTTAATTAAGGGGAAATCACATTGCTTTACTGGGGCTTTGTGCTTCCTGGTTCTTTTGCGTGATTGTTATGGGCTACATTACATGGACAGAGAAGGCAACCTCATGGTTTGAATTGCTGACCACGTGGTCTGTAATTGAAAACTTCCTCTCTTCTTGGTTCTCATACTTGAATGGGGCAGTGTCCTCTACTGGGTGCTTTGTAGCGAAACTTCAGCTGCATATGTTAGGCTATCACATGAAATTTCAGAAGAATTGGGATATCCAGGTTTTTTTTAAAAATGAGGTAACTGGGGGAAGGTGCAGGACACATGCAGGAGGTTGATGACATCATCTAAAGGACCTGCAAACTTCTATGAGCAGCCAGTCGCAAGCGTGCCATATATCGCTGGTGTAGAAATGCTCTTAGTCAGGGGGATAGGACCTTAGGGATTGATGAAGCTACATCTAGATAGTGGGAGTTAGAAGGGGTAGAGTAGGCAGGGTAAGAGAAAGAACTGTGTTATTGATTATAAGACAAAACAACCTTTGTATTACAGAAATAACAATTTGTTTTTGAAATATAAAATCCCATGTGTTGTTCAACTTTCTGCGCTACTAATAGGAAACATATTTCCTGGGTAGTTCTCCTGTATGGATAAAGGGAACCAACTGGACATATTGGTTTTACTGAGGGGCTGAAGCTTGTGGGTCAGTGAGGACAGCTGGCCCAAAGCACAGGCAGACAGACCTGAGGGCAGGTTGCATCACAAATGGTTTGAAAGCCATCTTGCTTAGCACAAGCCATAACTTGCTGGACTCTGAAATCATGGCAAACTATGGTTACTATGTATAGTATGAAAAAGAGGAGGAATCCATATGAGAGCGTGTAAAAGGAAGATGGAAGTGGTGCCCTTATGTGCATGCCAGCACTAATACCTCATTGGTAATGGCTTGTCCAGACTCTTCTTCAGAGCCAGATTGAGGTAATGATGGACCCTGGGGATAGAAGGCTGCAAAGGGACTCTTACTGTGCTCCCAATATGGAACACACACATAACAGTTGTATGCATGGGTGTGCATGCACACACATCAGTATTTTATGTTCAACCACAATGCAATAAATATTTTATTACAGAGATGCCTTACATTATATTGCTAGCATTTCAACATAGGACTCCCTAGCATGTAAATTAGCCAGCTCTGCATTGCATGATACCTATGTGCAGACATTTACATGCATGTGTACAAGAGGCAAGATGCATCCAGTACTTCATTTGGAAATTTTCTTATAGAGGACTTGGGGAGGGAGCTAAATCCTGAAGACTGAGTCTAACTCTTATAACTCATACTAAAGAAAAGCTAATTGTGTTCAATAGGCTTTCCTCTCAGTTCAATGTGCATCAAATTGCCATCTAAATCTCTCTCTCTCTCTCTCTCTCTCTCTCTCTCTGCCCTTCCTCCCTTCCTCCCTTCCTCCCAGTTTCTGTTAGTTCATAACTTCACAGTACCCCAATTGCATTTCCCTGAAAGCACCCAACAACCAGCAGACTGGATAGCAACATGCTTAAGAAACAGATTAGCCAGGTTTATTCCATATACCGTAATGCAGGTGATAAATGTCTCCCTGAAGTGTATTATAAACTGAAACGGGAATACAAAGCACTTATTATTCAAAAGAAAAGAGCTAAAGAGAGAGAGAAATGGAATCAACTACTATATGCCACACAAAAGCAGGATAGCAAAGTATTCTGGTGAATTGTCACTGGGACTTCGTCAGAGCGACATCCTGCTTGCTGTATCTCCAATTATGAGCAGGAAAGATACTTTTCTGCAATTCTTCAGGAGCCAAACAATTTCTTAGTGTCCAGTTTCCAATCGTCCCCTGATGTCACAGAGTGGCAATTTGTTACTCATGGTGAAATTGTTGATTTGATTATTGAATTTAAATCTGACAAAGTTCCAGGCCCAGATTCTATACCCCCAATCTTTTAAAATCTAATCCAGAATGGTGGGCTCCCCCATTAGCAGATCTATTTACTTTTATTAATAACTCTGGAAAGATTCCAGATATTTGGAGTAAAGCAATAATAGTTCCTATTTTTAAAAAAGGTAACAGGACCAATCCAGCAAATTATCACTCTATCAGCCTTCTCTCAGTTATTGGGAAACTTTACGCCAGATATTTAAAATGTAAGCTTCTAACTTTGATGGAGGATAATAATATAATAGGTGAGGAACAGACTGGGTTTAAAGCTGGCCACTCAACCTTAGATCACTATTGTGTGTTAGCTCACCTGGCAGAGAAATATACCTCATTTCCTGGTGGCAGGGGGATTTATGCACTTTCTTGATGCTGGGAAGTTCCCCCCACCACCTGCGCCAATGACAGTTATCACCCAGGCTGTATGAAGAACAGCCATGCCAGACTGTCACACATGCGTGGAGGCATCAGGAGCAGAAAGGCCCCCTCCCCTCAATATGGTGTGCACACAGGAGGCAGGAAGAAGTACTGTCAGGTGGTTTTCAGCTTTGTTGGGGTGAGGAGTGTCCGCCCGTTTGCCTGGCTGAGAGGCTTACCGGCTGAGAATTTGGGGTGACTATATTTTGGAAACGAAAAAGGAGGACAACATGGTCGTTCCCCGGGGGGGTGTCCAGCACCAAGGGGGGGCCCACCTGAACATAGCCTTGGTCACATGTCTGATTTTACAGCACACAATAAAGACAAATCTGTTCTACATAGCATTTGAATGTTAACATCACTGAAATAACAAGTAAGACATCCAATATATCTGAAATTAACTTCACTCACTCCTGCTTTTGTAGCTTTTGCTGTACTTTGTTGCTATACTCTGTGTGATACGTTCTCCCCTTCCCTCAAATATCTTTTCTGATTGTATCCGCACTCCGCTTCAAGCTGCTGCTTAATAGGGCTTGCTGCCAGCTGGCTTTTTAATTTTTAAAGTTCATTTTTTAAAAAAACTTGTGTATGAGTGTCACAAGTTTCTCTACTCTAACAATAGGGTGGGTGTTGTGGGTGGCAGACGCTACTTTGTCCATTCACACTTCTCACTTATATACATTAGCTTCTCAAGGCTTTTGTGTTGGCACCACATTTCACATCCAGACTTTGAACTCCTGTCTACTTCCTGCACAAACACATGACAGCTTTGACTGACCTCTCCCTTCCCACATTTTGATCTGTGGACGCCTCACTTCTGCTGAGATCCAGGCTCCCAACTGCCCACCAAATCTGCAGCAGGAAAGGTGCCGTGCTCGCCCAGCACTTTTTGGCTAAAACCTCAAGATCCCCTTGATGCCAAGGGCTGAAACTGCTCTAGGTGCAAGATCTCAAAGAGGAGGTTTGACAACCTGAACTTGAAGAGTATAGCTTCAGTGTTTTTTTTTAAAAAAAAATAAAAACCTCGAACTTAAAAAAAATGCTAAAAATCAACAGATGAACAGATATGCTTGAAACTTGGCATGGCTAAAGCCCCTCTTAAGAGCTATCATGATGCTAAGTTTCATCTCCTTATCTTTAAAAATGATGGTTTTATAAAAATAATAATTTTAAAACCTCAAATTTTTAAAAAATCCTAAAAATCACTGGATGAACAGATCTGCTTCAAACTTGGTATGGCTAAAGCCCTACTTAAGAGCTATGAAAGTGTCAAGTTTCAACTCTTTGTCTTTAAAATGATGCTTTGTGTGTGTATATCTCAAACTTTAAAAAGTTCCTAAAAATCAATGGATAAACGGATTTGCTTCAAATTTGGCATGGCTAAAGACCTACCTAAGGGCTATCATGGTGCCAATTTTAATCCCTTTTGCTTTAGAAATGATGGGGCTGTAAGCATTTTTTTGACTATAAAGTAAAGCTGCCCTTTGGGGTGGGGGAGGATGGGAAAAAGGCAGATTTTTCTTCAAATTTCATAATTCTCCCCCTTCCCGGATTCGTTACCAAAAATCCTGACATGTCCTGGTTTTTCCTAACATATGGTCACCCTATAAGGCCTATACAACGTATGAGTGAGGTGTTGGTGTTGAACCACCTGCTTCCATCAGCCAGGCTGTGGGCCCTGGGGTGCAATGTCAGGGCTCTCCTCTTCCTGGGGAAACCACCCGGAGGGCGAGGAGGGCGAGGAGGCAAAGTCTGGCTCCTGGTCAGCACCGCCTAGCACCAGTGGCGGCAGGCATGGACGGTGGCTGGTTGTTTGGAGCCCTTGAGCATTGTTGCAAGCTGTGCCACAGGCACCTTTTCTGTTCAGCCCTGCTGAGGAAGGCTGCCTGAGCTGCCCTGAGGCACGCCTGGTCCTCATGAGGCACCTCCAGTGTCCCCAAGGCAGGGCGAGGCCTGCCCCTTGAGTTGGATCCATCCTTGGCCATCCTTGGAGTAGACCTGTTAAAATCAATGGGACTCAGCCAGTTGGAGCTGTGTTGATTTCACTGGGCTGCTCCAGTATGATGCTCAAGTATGACGAACCCTAATCTCTCCACACGTGGTCTTTTGTATAATGTTTGGAAGGGCTTTGCTGTTGCTGCTGCTGCTGCTGCTGATATAACTATATATATATATATATATATATATATATATATATATATTGAACTAGAATTGTTCAGCTCTAAACCATCTTAAGACCTCGAGCCAGGGGAAGTGAATGAAACAATCAATTGTGGCAAATTGAAATCCCATTGCTTTCAGTGGGACTTTGTCAAATCACTTCACTGTGAATGGGTTCACATCCCATTGTTGTACAACCATTTAATAGGTATTTCAGAAATCAGTGAGATATCTTAAATAAATATGGAACCTGTTCTTTGAATATATATATATATATATATATATATATATATATATATACACATATATACACACACACACACACACGCACAGTAGTGTGGCTCCTGCCTTTTATATACTGCTTTCATGCTCCTTTCATACTGCTATATCCTGCATGGTGTAGATCTGGCCTGAGTGACATCATTAGAGCATAAATCCTGTAAGACAAACATTGCCTTGCTTTGGGAAGCTTGCAATTCAAAAAATAATATATTTTGTTTTGCTGCTCCCTAGTTTCCTGAGCAGTAGGAAGTTCCAGAGGTGGCTGATCTAAAGGGTCACTTCTCTTGTGAGAAGAAAGTACTGGAGCCTTATACATTTTTCTGAGCTATGTTTACTTAAGTGTATATGGCAAGCATAGGGTAGTAAGCATCATTGCTTCCACAATGGTGAAAACCATGGAGATTAACTCTAAAGACACTAAGAAGAAAAACAACATAGAAAAGGCTCAGGCTCATTTACTAATCTAAAAGTTTCCCTAAGTTTTCTCTCTGTCCCCCAGCTGCTGCCTCAGCTCTAGCTGCCACTTGGCTCCCTTCCACTGGAGCCAGGAAAGCAGGCCTCAAATGCCAAGAGTAGCCTTTGACTGACAGGCAATGAATGTATCAACATGCAGCAAAAAAACACATCCTTTTCCTCTGGAAAATGTAATGTGCCAACTTTGCTGCTGTTTCAGAACACATTGCAATGGGTCATCACTAGGCCCCCCAGGTCAGACATAAATAGGGCTTTTATTCATTTTTATTTTTATTTTTTCCAGTTAAACATAGGTATTTAAGTTTTCACTCTCTTTTGAAAAGTGGGCCATGCTGTTCTCACAAAGCAGTTTCATACTTTTCAGGTTCACATGCAGAACCTGTTGCTTCTCTGGCCTTTTTATTTTATTTTTTTTGCTGGCATATTAGTTATGCATGGCAAAAATATGCTTTAATTCCCTTTTTCCTCAGAATCTCCATCTCCTCTAAAGTATAAGCAGTACTCTTCAACTAAATGGCATGAGGTATGTTATTTTAAATTGTAAGGACTGGCCACTGTAGATAAACATATTATCACTAGGGGTGTGCACTGGATCAGCTCCGATCCACGATCCGGAGCTGATCCAGGGGAAATCGGATACAATTATCTGATTTCCAATCCCCCCTCTGGATCGTCTGATCTTTACCGAACCGGTCCGGAAGGACCCGATCCCATTCGGAAAAAATTGGAGGATCGGCAGGTGCCCACTGGCGCCTGCTGCCGCCTGCCGCCACTTCCATTGGTGGGTGCCAGCAGACACCCGCCGATGGAAGTGGACAGTGGGGGGGGGTCTTACCTGGCGGGGCGTCCTCCTCCTCCCGTTGCTGGCTGTAAACTACTGCAAACTAGGCCTCACGGCCTAGTTTACAGGAGAGCGCCAGGTGATGATGTCTCCTGTAAACTAGGTCGCGAGGCCTAGTTCGCAGTAGTTTACAGCCGGCATTGGACGGAGGAGGACACCCCGCCAGGTAAGGAGTGGGGGGGGCTTACCTGGGGGGGCTGTCCACTGCCATCGGTGGGCGCCAGTGGCGCCCGCCGATGGAAGCGGACAGCGGGGGGGGGGGCTTACCTGCTGGGGCCCCTCCACTGCCATCCGCTGCCACCCGGATGGCAGCGGATGGCAGCGGAAGGGCCCCAGGAGGTAAGGAGGATCGCGAGGGAGGAGGGAGGGCTGCCACTTACCTGCGGGGCCGTCCGGCGCCTTCCCCTGCATAGAACTACTGAGGACTAGGCCGCGAAGCCTAGTCCTCAGTAGATCTACACAGGGGAAGGCACCAGACGACTCTGCAGGTAAGGAGGATCGCTGGGGGGGCTTACCTGCCGTGGTCCGTCCACTGCCATGGCAGCGGAGGGGCCCCGGGAGGTAAGGAGGATTGCAAGGGGGCTCCCACTTATCTGCCAGGGTTGTCTGCTGCTATCCGCTGGCGCCCATGGGCGCCAGCGGATGGGAGCAGAAGGGCCCTGCAGGTAAGTGCAAGGGGGGAGGGACAGGGAGGGGGGAGTTAGGCCCCCACTCACCACCCTGCCACCAGTTTTCCCCTTGGACTTGCATTGGGGGAAAGCTTTCTTTTCCCAATGCAAGTCTATGGGGAAAAATGGCAGCCGATCCGAAAATCGGACATCCAATTTTAAGATCGGGACCGGTTCCGATCCGATCCAGGGAACCTCCAATTTTATTCCAAACTGATCCAGAAAAAAATTGGAGGTCCTGATCTGGTCCTGATCCAATCTGGGGGGGTCCGTGCACACCCCTAATTATCACCTTTAGAGGAAGGTGAATGTACAGCCTTTGTGGAGAAATCGCCTAATGATTACTTTACCTAGGGTGACCATATTTTGGAAACCAAAAAGGAGGACAACATGGCCGCCCCAAAGTGGGCGTGCCCACCCAAATATGTCCAGACCCCAAGGGGGCGTGTGCACCCAAACATGGCCCTGGACACATGTCTGATTTCACAGCACACAATTAAGACAAACCTGTTCTACATAACATCTTAACGTTAAAATAACTGAAATAAAGAACAAGTGAAACATTCAATGTATTTGAAATCAACTTCACTCACTCCTACTTTTGTTGCTTTTGCTGTACTTTGAAGCTTTTGCTATATTCTGTGTGATACATTCTCTAGGCTGACCATATGAAAAGGAGGACAGGGCTCATGTAACTTTAACTGTTGTAGAGAAAAGGGAATTTCAGCCAGTGTCATTTGTATGCAATTAGTTCCTGGTGATATTCCCTCTTCATCACAACAGTTAAAGGTGTAGGCACTATACTAGAGTGACCATATACAAAAGAAGGCAGGGCCCCTGCAACTTTAACTGTTGTGATGAAGAGGGAATTTCACCAGGAACTAATTGCACACAAATGACACTGGCTGAAATTCCCTTTTCTCTACAACTGTTAAAGTTACATGAGCCCTGTCCTCCTTTTCATATGGTCAGCCTACATTCTCTCCTTCACTCAGATATCTTTTCTGACTGCAAATCCTTCACTAGATGACCATAGTCTCACCTTTCCTAACATTTAACACTCTTTCTCCATCATCTTTCTCATACCCATACTCACAGATTCAGCATACTGCTACCACTGAACAGGTGCAGAAAAATCTAGTACAATAAACTAGCAACCTAGCATTCAGAAAGAGTCTAAAATACAATTACCCTGAAAGCATTAGCTATGGAACAAAATTACCACCTCTTAACTTGTTTCAACTTCTGTTTATCAATGAGAAATTATCATAATGCTAGACAAGGATCCTTTCCTTCTTTTATTGAATATTTGGATTCAAGACATATTTGGAAATTCTGTTCTCAGTGTGTAGAGAACAGAAATTCCAATCAGAGAATGCTCTGCCCAAAGAAAACTGCCCAAAGTCCCATTGATTTCTATAAAACTTATTCCCAGATAAATGAATATAGGATTGCAGCCTTAAATGAAGGTGCTTACAGGGCCATTAGTATTTTATTGTTGTTCATGATAAATCTTCACTGTGATAGAATTTAAGCAAGTTGAACAGTGCAACGTTAAACATGTCTACTCAGAAGTAAGTCCCACTGACTGCAGTAGGGCCTGCAATCCTAAAATGTTAACATAAATGTAATTACAAACACAAAACAGGATCATTGACAGAATTAGGAGGGGGAAGTTTCTGCAGTTGTGGAGCAAGTTGTCTGTCACACACAAGATGAACATAGTTTGCATAATGTGTGAATCTTCAAGATGCCACAAGACACTTTGTGGCTTTCAAACACAAAAGAACAAGAGGTGCCTCTGCTTCTTCACATCTGTTCATCTTTCTCTAGCAAGTACAAGCTCCTGCTGTCAAGGAGGACTATACACCCACCAGAGCCTGGCCTCGTGGATCATGCAACCAGCAGGTGCACTTCAGAAAGATGTTTTCAGACATACTCAAACAAGCCCAAACAAGCCACCCTATGCACTCACATATTACCTTGCCCCTTCGTCCAGACATTGCTGCTCACATCCCTTTTTGGAAGCAAAACCACTTCTGTCTCCCTATCCCAGATAAGGGACCTAGGCCAGCTTGGAAAAAGCAACAGGTGAGGAAGACCTCTGGCACTCCATTAAACATGACAGCAGCCAGTATACCTGCTCACCCCTTGCCAGAAGCCTCACAGTCTACAATGGCAAAATGCAGTGTTTGGCTGCTGGGCACCTCTCCCTGCCCAGTCAGTCACCAGCTTACAATGGTGTTGTTAAGCAATTTTGGATGCTGGATGTAATGGTCGTACAGCCCCCTTTATATCTTAAAATGAATCATTTCAATTCCACATTGCACAACTGCTACATTTCTGGTGCTAGAGCAGTAATAATAACTTCTGGTTTATCAGTGAGAAACTAATCTAAAAATGTGTTATTACACCTCGGGTTCATTAGCCATGTAAACAAGCCAGAACAGAACAGAACAGATGCCCATTATCACAATGCTAGACAAGGATCGTTCCCTCTTTTTATACCTCCTGAATTTACACTGCCTCAGTGTGCAGAGAACAGAAATCCCATTCAAGGATCCAAAGAAAACTGTCCAAAGAAACCTCAGAAATAAGTCCCATTGATTTCAATAAAGCTTGATTTCAATAAAGCTTACTCCCAGCCTCTTCACATCTGTTGGAAAACATTGGCAATGTAACATCCAAGCAATCTTTAGTATTATTCTTAATGGAAAGGCAGGTGTAAATAAAATAAATCCTTTACTAACTATGTCTCATTTCTGTCTAGGAGGGAAGGGAACAGGGCCAGGTAAGGGCTTACGAGTGCCGCCGCCACATACCTTCTTCTGATGCTGGTCTGCCACCGGTCGTTCTCCTCCTCCTCCTCTGTCTGTCTTCTTCTTCTTCTCCTCCTCCTCCTCCTCCATCTGCCATCTTCTTCTTCACCTCCTCCTCCTCCTCCTCCTCCTCCTCCTCTGTCTTCTTCTTCTTCTCCTCCTCCGTCCTTCTCCTCCTCCTCCGTCTGTCTCCTCCTCCTCCATCTGTCTCCTCCTCCTCCGTCTGTCTCCTTCTTCTTCTTCTTCTTCTTCTTCTTCTTCTTCTTCTTCTCCTCCTCCTTCTCCTCTGTCTGTCCTTCTTCTTCTTGTCCTCCTCCTCCTCCTCCATCTGTCTTCTCCTCCTCCATCTTCTCCTCCATCTGTCTTCTCCATCTGTCTTCTTCTTCTTCTTCTTCTTCTTCTTCTTCTCCTCCTCCTCCTCCTCCTCCTCCTCCTCCTCCTCTGTCTGTCTTCTTCTTCTCCTCCTCCATCTGTCTTCTCCTCCTCCTCCTCCATCTTTCTTCTCCTCCTCCTCCATCTGTCTCCTCCTCCATCTGTCTCCTCCTCCTCCTCCCTCCCTCCCTCCCTCCTCCTCCTCCTCCTCCTCCTCCTCTGTCTGTCTTCTTCTTCTCCTCCTCCATCTGTCTCCTCCTCCTCCTCCTTCATCTTTCTTCTCCTCCTCCTCCATCTGTCTCCTCCTCCATCTGTCTCCTCCTCCATCTGTCTTCTCCTCCTCCTCCTCCTCTGTCTGTCTTCTTCTTCTTCTTCTTCTCCTCCTCCTCCTCCTCCTCCTCCCCCTCCGTCTCCGTCTGTCTCCGTCTTCTTCTTCTTCTCCTCCTCCTCCTCCTCCTCCTCCGTTGCCACTCTCATCGCAGTGGCCCAGGCCCCGCTGCTGCTTCTGCTCTAAAAAGGCCCTGATCTTCCCCGGCCGATCTGGGCCTTGTTCTTGGCCAGCGCAATCACGCTAGCCAAGAACAAGGCCCAGATGGCGGAGGGGAGGAGGCTGGAATGATGCATACCCAGAAGTGTGGGCACGCGTCATTCCAGCCTCTTCCCCGGCCAGTCTGGGCCTTGTTCTTGGCTTGCGCAGTTGTGCTGGCCAAGAACAAGGTCCGGATGGTGGAGGGGAGGAGGCCGGAATGACGCATGCCCGCACATCCGAGTGCACGTCGTTCCAGCCTCTTCCCCGGCCGATCTGGGCCTTGTTCTTGGCCAGTGCAAGCGCTCTAGCCAAGAACAAGGCCTGGATGGCACGGGAGAACCCAATTTGGGGGATATTTTAAAATTCCTCCCCGGACTCAAATTTGGCCCCCTTTTTCCGAACTTGTCCGGGGGGGTACGGACATCTGGTCACCCTACCAAATGAAAGAAAGAAAGAAAAGTATACTATGTGGAAGCATTTGGGTAGCAATCACAGGAACATAAGAGGATTCCTGATTTATCAGCTCAAAGTCCCATCTAGTTTATCCTCCTATTTTCAAGAGAGACCAACCAGACAGTTCTGGGAAGCCCACAAGCTGAACATGAAGGCCACATCACCACCTGCTTCCCCAAACGGATTTGTAAAGGTACAGCTCCTCCTTCACCCTTTTTCCACTGCAAGAGAATGATATTGGGTTTGCTTCTACACTGGCAGTTCATATAATTTGTTTATTGCATGTATATCCCACAGTTCCACCAAGAAACTCCGGGTGGTGTATATGGCCCACAATGTTCATGGGGCCCATTTTATTCTCATGAAAACCCTTTGGGGTAGGTTAGGCCGAGAAATGATCAAATGGTCAGAAATGGCCAAATGGTGAGAACTGGTCAGAAGATCTCCATGATCCTAATTTGAAACACGAATTACTACCGCACCAGTTTAGCCTAGCATTAGAAAATCCAGATGATGATGTTACAAGCAGTTGCATTTCATTTTCATTTATTATATATCTATAATGCCCCATAGCCAAAGCTCCCTGGGTAGTTCACAAAGATTAAAAGCCATTAAAATACATTATATTTTTATAAAGTGCAAAACCATTTACATAAAAATATGTAAACAAATACACACAGACAACCTATATCTTAAGAAAAATTAAACTATCAACCTGGATTGATGATTATTCATTATATGCTGCCAAATGCCTGGGGGAAGAGGGCAGTTTTAATCTGGTGCTGAAATGAGAACAATATTGGCACCAGGTGGGCCTTGCTGTGGGGAGGAGATAATTCCATAATTAGAGGGCCACCACTGAAAAGGCCCTCTCTCTTGTCTTCCTTGTTGCCACCCTCGGAGGAGGCACCTGGAGGAGGGTCTTGGATGTTGAACATAAGAGTATGGATTGGGTCATGCCAGAAGTTATTGTGATCTTAGGCCTTGTAAAGCTTTATAGGTCAAAACCAGCACCTTGAATTGGGCTCGGAAACATACAGGCAGCCAGCGCAAGCAGGCTAGAACTGGCCTTATGTGTTCAGACCTGTTGTCAATCTGGCTGCACAAGCTGCAGCTTCTGAACCATCATTAAAGGCAGCCCCACATAGAGAGCATTGCACTAATCAAACCTGGAGGTCTCACCAGAGCATAGACAACTGAAGCCAGGTTATTCCTTTCCAGATAGGGGCATAGCTGGTCCACCAACTGAAGTTGGTAAAAAGCACTCCATCCCACTGAGGCTTCTTGAGTCTCATATAACCAACATTCTTGCTCAATAGAGCAGAGATGGGCCTCCAAAAGCCAAAAACGTAGGTGAAAATCTGTGATCTGAAAATTGTAGTTGGATGAACATCTCATATTGCCAGGTGGTAGTGGGTGGGTGGCAGTGGTGGCAACAGTAGTAGTAATGCTATGAAAACACTGGGTTTAGAGGTTTGTTTCTAATGATGTGTTTCTCTTGTTTTAAATTTTTTAACTTTGTTATGCTTGTATTTGCATTGTGTTCCCCGCCTCGATCCGTAGGGAGAGGCGGGTTATAAATAAATATTATTATTATTATTATTATTATTATTATTATTATTATTATTATTATATTGTTTCAGGAAACTGAGAGAAAAAATGGGCAATTAAACACCTTATGTTGGAACATCTTCTGTTGGTGAAAGAGATTTATTCCATTTAGGAACATGGCTATTAAATGGTGTGACCTATTAAGTCTAAGCTCACAAAACTAAATAACATTTCCAACTGTGGATGTGTGAGCATCTTGAAGGTTGACCTGAAATGTATCACATTTTTGTGAGCAACCAAATCACGAACTCATTCATGCCTTTTACCAGCACCTGGTTTGACTGTTTGCAAAATTCTTCACGGTGTTCATGGAGCATCCTCCACAACCACCTTTGCCACCTCTTTCTCTGCCTGTCAAGGAACCAGCAGCTTACCTGAAGAGGCAGGCAAGACAGCAGCTCTGGGTGCTCTAGATAAGCATCCATTCCCACTAGCATCCCCGGAGAGGAAATAATGCAATTGCCCAGGAAAAACCCACGTGAATAGGATCATTCCTGGTGGGAAAGGATACCTGGCCATGGATCTGGAGTTCCCACCATTGGCTTTTCCATTTCTCCTGTCTTCCCCAATATTGAAAGTACGTTTCTAGGCCCCGGGGGGGGGGCAGGGATGACAGAGGTCATTGTTTAGGATTCAAGTTGAGAAGTGGCTTCAGCTGCTGTGTCCCTCATCCTCTTCCTCTGCCAGTCACTTTTTCCAGCTCATCTTCCAGTTCTCTATGGGGAGGGGGAACTAAAGCCCATCTTGTTGCTATTGCAGTGAGGTGAGAAATGTTGACAATGGGTCCAGGGGAAGGGACACAGTGACTGGGTTCAGACAAAACAATAACCAATGTGATTTAAAAAGTCAAGAGTTGGTTATATAACTCACCATGGGTTATTGTGTTGTGTGGAGGGAGTTTTTTAACTAACGGTTGGTTATTTGGCCAAAATAACCAATGCAAATAACCAACGCTGTGCAGAGTTGGCTATTTCATAGAATCACAGAATCATAGAATAGTAGAGTTGGAAGGGACCTATAAGGCCATCGAGTCCAACCCCCTGGTCAATGCAGGAATCAGCCTTAAAGCATCCCTGACAGATGGCTGTCTAGCTGCACCTGCACCTGTAACCTGAGCCCATTATTCCATGTCCTGTACACTGCAATGATTGAGAAGATATCCTGGCCCTTCTTTGTGTGACAACCTTTCTAGTACTTGAAGAGCGTTATCATGACTCCCCTCACTTTTCTCTTTTCAAGGCTTAACATATCCACTTCTTTCAGTCTCTCCTCATAGGGCTTTGTTTCCAGACCACTCATCATCCTCGTTGCCCTCCTCTGAACACACTCCACTTGGTCTGCATCCTTCTTGAAGTGTGGTGCCCAGAACTGGATGCAGTACTCAAGATCAGGCATAGCCAGTGCTGGCAAGAGGGGAAAAAGTACCTCACACGATTTGGAAGCTAAACTTCTATTAACGCAGCCCAAAATAGTATTTGCTTTTTTTGCAGCCACATCACACTGTTGGCTCATATTCAGCTTGTAATCGACAACAATTCCAAGATCCATTAATAAAAATGTTGAAGAGCACTGGGCCCAGGACTGAGCCCTGCGTTACCCCACTCATTACCTCCCCCCAGTTTCAGAAGGTACCATTGATAAGCACTCTTTGAGTCTGATGCTGTAGCCAGCTGTGGATCCATGTAATAGTTGTTCCATTTAGCCCACTTTCAACTAATTTGCTAATCAGAATATTATGGCACACTTTGTCAAAACCTTTGCTGAAGTCAAGATATAGGATGTCCAAAGCATTCCCATAGTCCACAAGAGAGAGTGTTCCTGCCCCTTCAGCTTGTACTTCAGATTTGCCAGAGAGGTCATAGACTGAGCCAAAGTAGGAATTGAGCACTTCTGCCTTTTCTTTGTCATCTGTTATCATTTTGCCATCCTCATTGAGTAGTTGAACCACCATTTCTTTCCTCTGTCTTTTACTGTACACATAACTGAAGAAAGTTTTTTGTTGCTTTTCGTATCCCTTGCTAGCCTCAGTTCATTCGTCACTGTAGCCTTCCTGACACCATTCCTGCTCTTCTGTGCTGCCTCTCTGAACTCTTCTTTTGTAGCCTGGCTTTCCTTCCACTTCCAATATTTGTTTTGAGGTCATCTCTAAGCTTTTTGTGAAGCCACATTGGCTTCTTCTGTTGTCTTCTATCTTTTTTCCTTGTTGGAATTGTTTGTATTTGTGCTTTTAAAATTTCTTTTTTTTAAAAAACTCCCACCCATCTTGGGCTCTTTTTCTCATTAGGGTTACTTGCCATGGGACCTTATTTATCATAGTTCTGAGTTTATTAAAATCGGCTTTCCTGAAATCCAGAGTACACGTATGGCTACACTCATTTTTTTTCTGCCTTTAAAATCAAGAACTCAAGTATGACATGGGCCAAATCTACACCAAACAGGATATGACACTTTGAAAATAGTTTGAAAACTATATATGGAGAGTGTCCTGGACCCCAACAGTTGTCACTACTGTTATAAACCATTTTAAAGCAGTAGTGTAGATACTGCCTTGGTCACTTTCTCCCAGAGTTCCCTAACTGCTAGGGATGTGTATTGTATTGTTCCGATGTCTGATAACGATCTGATAATGGCGTAATCGGACATCAGATTAACGATAACGATATGATACAAATCTCTTTGATAATTATCGGGTCCGATAATTTTCGGTCCAATAATTATCGGATTTTATCAAAAATATCGGACCACCATTTTTCAAAAGTGTGTTTCCATGCAGATTGTCTATTTCTAGTCATGTGTATTAAATTTCAGAGCAATTGCTCAAACCCTCAATTTTATATGAATTTATTAAAGATCATGCAACTTTTTGACAGCTGGTTGACCAGGCCGGCCTGTTGCTTTCAAAGTACCATGATCTTTAAAAAAATCATATAAAATCGAGGGTTTGAGCAATTGCTCTGAATTTTTTTCACACATGACTATCAGATCTCATCTTCAATGTCCCACAAATTTCAAGTTTTTATCTTTAAAAATAAAATAGTTACAGTGGGAGCTCTGGCTTTTGGGGGACCCCCTATAACTTTTAAATTTGAAAAGATAGAGACTTGAAACTTTTTGGACATTGCAGATTGGATCTTGCTAGTCCTGGCTCCCCAAGTTTCATGTCATTATCTTTTAAAATAAAAAAGTTATACACACATTTCCCCCAATGCAAGCCTCTAGGGAAAAAAACAGACAAGTCTTCTTTTGACAGCAGGGCGGCCTGGTCAACCAGCTGTCAAAAGTAGAACGCTCTTTTAAAAATTCATATAAAATTCAGGGTTGGAGGGATTGTTCTGAAATTTGGCACATATGTGTAGCAACATGTGCTAGTACATTGACATCAAAAACTATGTACATTATTGTCTGGCTTCCTTCCTTCAATGTTATTAAGACTATTATTGGGCACGATTAGAGCTGTTCTCTCTGTTATGGTGCATAATTCTTCATCCACTGTTGTCTCCAAGTTTATGTCTCACTCCCCCATAGGATTCAATTTAAAGCCCCCCTGATGAAGTTCTTCATGCTGAGGCCAAACATATTCTTCCCAATTCTTGTGAGGTGCAACCCATCCCTTGCCAGCAGTCCATCTTCCAAGAAGCATAGCCAGTGGTCCCAAAATCCAAATCTCTCATGTCAGCACCACCTTCATAGTCAGTCATTCACTCTGAGTATTTTACTTTCCCTTTCTATTCCTCTTCCAAGAACTGAAAGGATGGATGAGAAAACTATCCTGGCCCTGAAGTTCTTGAGTTTCCTTCCCAAAGCTTTAAAGTCTGATGGGATTTCTTCATAGCTTCATTTTGCAGTATCATTTGTTACCACATGGATGAGAAGAAAGAGGTACATGTCAGTGGGCTTTATGCCTTTTGGCAACCCTTCAGTCACATCTCTAATCTGTGCTCCAGGGAGACAGCATACCTGGTGAGTCCATTGGTCTTCAAGCCATACTTCGGTATCAGTCCCACACAATAGGGAGTCTCCTACAATGACTACTCTTCTCTACTTGTTGTAGGCCTTGGTTTCATTGCTTCTGCATGACTGGCCTTCTGCCTCTTGCTCAGTGTCACTCGGGGTCCCCTGCATTTCTTCTTCAGCAGGCTGTCCTCGAGTCTCAGCTTCCAGTACTTGAAAACAGTTCCATAGTTCTACTGGTTCTACTGGTGCAGAGTTTCTTCTACTTCTGCTCCTAACTGTTACCGTTTTCCAAGGAGTTTCCTCTACTTCATTTTTCCTCGCCTCAACATTCTCCACTTCTGCTTCAACTTGCTGCTGCTCTTTGACCTCCTGTGCTTCTTTTTGTTGTTGTAGTTCCACCATTCCATCTAAGAAATCCTCATCTTCTCTTATTCCTTGGAGGGTGGTCACTTTCTGTTCAAGTCTTCTCACTCTTTCTTCCAACAGTGCAACCAGCTTGCATTTGTTGCACATTTGCACCATATTGATCTCAGGCAAGAAAACAAACACTGAACCACCATTGGTTATAGTGTTGTGTGGAGGACACCATTGATTATATCCTCAGTCACCATTGATTATTTCATCAGCCATAGAGTCACAAAGCAAGAGTGGTCAAAGCAGTGGCTGCTGCTCTAGTCCAGGCTGGCAGGATAGATTTTCAGCAGCAATGGCTAATGGGATACTAGCGGGAGGACTGAGGGAGGGAGAGAGGGTGGGGGATGAATGAGTCAACCCAGCATGGACTAATAGTCAACTCAACTCTGATCCTAATCCACACCATGGTTGATTATTATCATGTTGCCTGGGGAGTACCACCTACATAAACAACTGATGACTATTGTGACTATTGTGTAACTGATGACTATTGTGTTGTCTAAACACAGCCATAGACTATGTCCTCTCTCACCACAGCTACATAATCTGGGCTACATACTATTGCTAGTGATTCTTTTCTTTGACAATATGAGCCATTCACCATAATATGATAACCTTCAAACTTTTACTAACATTTAATCCACACAGATAAACATATATGGCTTCTTCCTTCCTCAGCAAGGATTTCTCTGACTTTGCATTGTGTCCTTACTATGCAAAATGGTAAATTTCCATGATATAATTGCAGTAAATGATTGCATCCTGTAATTCCTTTACAGCAGCAGAAGGCATAATATTCTGTCTGTCAGTCCTTTTTGTTTAAAGTAATGCTTCAGGTTTCTGCAAGGAGTGCCAAACACCAAACCTTGTTTTACGCACACTGGCTTCTTCATATTATATTGAAACTTAAGAGTCTAGCTCCATCTATAGCTCCATGGAAATGCTGAGAAATCCTAGTGGGAGAGATTTACTAAAACCTTCTGTAAATAATGTAGTGAATCAAATGAAACAAACAAACAAGGTTGACCCCCTCCATTTTCTTAAAAATAAAATAAAATCTGATGCTAAATGGGCAAGATCTTTGTTACACTGTTTACTTGCTTATGTTCCAGACAGGAAAGTGTTTCTGCCATTTTCTGAGAGACCTTTAGATATTTTCAGTTACCAGCAATTGCTAAAGGATTGCCTAGAAATAGCAGCTTTGGAAAGACTCCTAAAACCCTATGACCAGTAGAGTCTGGTGGCTCCAAAGACAGTGAGATGGTGAATCCATTCTGGGGTTCAACCAGAATTAGTCAGAACTCTAAAAGAGCTATCGAAAGTGCTGAACTTAAGTGTCTGGAGTATAAAAGGAACTTGAGGCAGAGCACACGTCTTACTTTACCTCAAAGAAGCCTCACGGTACAAATGATTGACACTATCTTGCCCTCAATCCTGACCAGTTTCCCAGGCCCTGCCAATGAAAAGCATTTATTAAATTTATTTATTAAAACATTTGTACCCCACCCTATATCACTGGGATCTCAGGGCGATATCCCCACAACATCATGATGCTGCCACCACTGTGCTTCACCGTGTGAATAGAGTTCTTAGGATGCTGAGCACTTTTGGCTTCGCGCACACACAACATTTTGTGCTAAGGCCCAAAGTTCAATTTTGGTCTCATCAGACCAGCTAACCTTTTCCCACATGTTTGCTGTGTCTTCCACGTGCCTTTTGGCAAAATCCAAATGGGATTTGATGGGGGGGGGGGGAAGGAGTTTCAGCAATGGCTTTCTTCTCACCACTCTTCCATAAAGCCCAGCTTTGTGGAAAGTCCCATGGACAGTCTCTCCCATCTCAGCTGTGGGTCTCTCCAACTCCTTCAGAGTTACCATTGGCCTCTTGGGCCCTGCCCTCATGGTCTGTGTTGGTGTCACTCTGCCACCAGCTTCCACAGTATTGCTGCTGTGGGATAGAAGTGAGTAATTTTCACTGGAAGAGGCAGTGCAGGCTCTCCAGCAGCCATTTGTCTTGCTGGACCCACCCCCTGCCCCTCGCCCAGCTTCTGGCAACCAATTGGAGGTCGCCTTCACCCAGGAATGCCCCAGACATGATGCCGGAGTTTGGTCAGATGGTGGAAGAGCCGTAGTGACCTCATTCTGGCAGGAAGAATTAGGGTAAGTCCCTAATTTTTCCTTTGAGCAGCTTTTCGGGAAAGCCCTGTGGTAGCTACAAGATGGCTGCTGCATCATATAACTGACACAGCACCACTATGCAGCCGCCGCAGGGCTTTAAACCACATAGACAGCCCCTTGGTTGCTTCTCCGACTAATATCCTCCTTACCTGGTCTTCGTTTTAGTGGACTGCCTTCTCTAGGGAGAGTCATGGGCAGGATCTACACTGCTGTTTTAAAGTGCTTTAAAGCGCTTTATAACAGTAGTGACAACTGTTAGGGCCCAGGACACACTCCAAAACAGTTGTCGCTACTGTTATAAAGTGCTTTAGGTCTGGTTGTGCCATACCATATTCTTTCCATTTTGTAATAATGGATTTAACAGTGCTCTGGGCAATGTTTATAGTTTGGGATATTTTTTCATAACCCAACCCTGATTAGTGCTTCTCCAGAACTTTATCCTGGATTTGTTTTGATAGCTCCTAGGTCTTTGTGATGCTGTTTGTTTAGATATGCTCTCCAACAAACTCTGGGGCCTTCCAGAAACAGGAGTATTTTATCTGAGATCATGTGCCGCTTGAATTGCAAACTAATTATGTGACTTCTGAAGGCAGTTGGTTACACCAGAGTTTATTTAGGGGATGTCACAGCACAGGGGATGAATACTCCTGCAACCCACAAAGGCCAGTTTGTTTTTGTTTACTTAACTTTTGTGCCACAATAAAAATATTTTGCACCTTCAAAGTGTTAAGTATGTTGTGTAAATTAAATGGTAATCATGCCAATTAACTCCATTTTAATTCCAGGTTGTAACACAACAAAATGTGGACAAGTCAAAGTGGTGTGTGTGTGTGAATACGTATGCAAGGCACTCTATTTGCTTGGGATGCTGATGTTAAGAAGGTTTAAACTCTAAATATCACAAAATGGCCTCCTCAACCTAGAAGGGCCCATTATACAGGTAATAATAATAATAATTAATAATAATAATAATAATAATATTTATTTGTAACCCGCCTCTCCCTCCGGATCGAGGCGGGGAACAGCAACAATATAAACATAAAAATCACAACAGTTAAAATTTTTAAAAAGCAAGAGAAAAATACAACATTAAAACATCTTAAAATTCATCTGGATAGGCCTGTCGGAAGAGGACAGTCTTCATGACTCTCTTAAATTCATGAAGACTGTCAATTTGTCTAACCTCCTCCGACAGACCATTCCATAGTCTGGGAGCGATGGAAGAAAAGGTCCTCTGGGTAACACTCGCCAGCCTAGTTCTGGCTGGCTTGAGTAAATTCTTCCCAGAGGACCTAAGTGTGCGGGGCAGATTGTATGGGAGAAGGCGATCCCGCAGGTACCCTGGGCCCAAACCATGTAGGGCTTTAAAGGTAATAACCAACACTTTATACTTCGCCTGGAAACTGATTGGCAGCCAGTGGAGCGATTTTAAAACTGGTGTAATGTGGTCACCCCTAGGTGTACCAGTGACCAACCTGGCTGCCATATTTTGAACAAGTTGAAGTTTCTGGACTAGGCACAAAGGTAGCCCTATGTACAGCGCATTGCAGAAGTCGAGCCTCGAAGTTACCAGCGCGTGCACTACCATCTTTAGGTCTTCCAACTCTAGGAAGGGGCGCAGCTGGCGTATCAGCCGGAGCTGATAGTAGGCACTCCTGGCCATCGCATCAATCTGGAGTGACGGATCCAGGAGTACCCCCAAGCTGCGAACACAATCTTGCAGGGGGGGTGTAACCCCATCCAGAACTGGTTGACACACCTCCAGACCCAGGTTGGGGCCTTTGACAGCAAGCACCTTCGTCTTGTCAGGATTCAGCTTCAGTTTGTTTTTCCTCATCCAGCCCATTACCGCCTCCAAGCATTCATTCAGAGGAGACACACAATCCTTAGCTGACGATGTTGTTGAAGGCATAGAGAAATATATTTGGGTGTCATCAGCGTATTGATAGCACCCCGCCCCATGCCTCCGGATGATCGCTCCCAGCTAAGTATCTGCATAGTCTGATTCATCCAGCGCAAAGTGCACATTTACTGAATTGCGTTTTTATACGATGCTTGCTGCTGAGCTTGAGGGTTGCTCTAGCAGGAGAATGGCAAGTGTGTCCAAAATGCCCACATTAGATTGAGGACCTGCTGTTTTACCTTTTGAAATGTCCCCTTGTTCAGTGATATCAGAGTTAAACTTATTGCTGTATCCTAGGATCTCAGAAGTTTGCTTCAGGTGTTGAAGCAGTGTGTTATCTGCTGTTATACTTAGATGCGGCCACTATTCATAGGGTATCTATGTTTGCATCAGCAGCAAACAAGAGCACACTTTGTTGGTTTACCGGGGGAACCTGTTCTGTAACCATGTTTCTCTTTTTTGTATTTGTATTTTGGGATGCTATGCTTTTGTCATGGCTTTTGGCTTGTTCAATAAAATGTGTGTGAGCGAGAGTGGGGGAGAGATGTATAAAATTATGCATGGTATGGAGAAAGTGGATAAGGAGACATTTTTCTCCCTCCCTCACAATACTAGAACCCAGGGTCATCAAATTAAGCTCTTGTGTGTCTTTAAAAGGAGATTATACAAGTTAATGGAGACTATAAATGGCTACTTGTCATGATAGTTATATATTTATTACCTCCAGCATCAGAGGCAATATGTTTCTGAATACAAGATCTATTTTTGGCTGTGAGCTGCCCAGTGAGCTGCCCTGAGTAGGGATGTGCAGGGACCCCCCCAGATCGGATCGGGACCCGGAATGGGACCTCCGAGATTGTCCTGGATCGTTCAGGACAAAATCGGAGGTCCCTTGGATCAGATCAGACCCGATCCCAATCCGAAAATAGGAAGTCCGATTTTCAGATCAGCCATAGGTTGCATTGGGGGAAGGAAAGCTTTCCCCCAATGCAAGCCTATGGCTGGGGTGAGGGGAGGCCTAACTCCCCCCGTCACTCCCGCCTCCCCCCTTGCGCTCTTACCTGCCGGGGCGGCGGCTTCCCTCCGGTGCATCGATCTATTGAACAGGCTTCGCGGCCTGTCTCTCAGTAGCGCGGCAGGTGATTATGTCATCACCTGGTGCGGTACTGAGGGACACGCCGTGAAGCCTGTTTCTCAGTAGGTCGATGCACCAGAGGGAAGCCACCACTCCGGCAGGTAAGTGGGCCCCCCTCCCTCCCCCCTCCTCCCCCCTCATGCTTCTTACCTGCTGGGGCCATCCGCTGCTGTCCGCTGGTGCCCGTGGGCGCCAGCAGATGGCAGCAGACGGCCTCGGCAGGTAAGCCCCCTCCCTCCTCGCACCCCTTACCTGCCGGGGCCATCCGCAGGCACCCACGGGCGCCCGTGGATGGCAGTGGATGGCCCCAGCAGGTAAGGAGCACGAGGAGGAGAAGGAGGTCCGATCCTCCGATTTTATCCAAACCGGATCGGGTCTTTCCGGACCAGTTTGGATGAGATCAGACGATCCAGAAGCCGGGATCGTAATCAGATAATTTTATCCGATTTCAGTCGGATCGGCTTCAGATCGTGGATCAGACCCGATCCAATGCACACCCCTAGCCCTGAGGGCACTTGTGTGCTGAAGAGATGGTATGTAAACTGATTAAAGAAATAATTTAATGGTACAATCCTGGCAAGAATTTACACATTGCATTTGTGTGAACTACACTAGAAAGCTCTCTGGCTTTGTCAGCTCATACGTTACTTCTGCCATGTGGGCGTGAACATGGAGCTGCTCAGGGTGGAGGACTTCAGCTCATGCAAACTGGACCAGGTTGTGACAGAACAAAGCTGGGGGCAACAACTCACATGCCAAAGGTATGGCAGTAAGGTGTGCCATATAATTATTATGCTGTGTGTTTAATCTCTAACTTCAGATAAATAAAAACAAGACAGACTACATCAATTTATATATATTTTATAAGTGCGCACTGAAGCAAGGGCCACTAGAGGGCAGAGCAGGCTCAAAGAACTATAAGCTTCCAAATATCACCCACACTAGCTAAATGCATTTGATCTTAAGTATTATTTTGCTTTGTTAATTTTTCTTGAGGTTTAAAACTTTGGTTGAAAAGCTATGGAGAGCCAGTATGGTGTAGTAACAATCGTATCTTATGATGAAAAAAGATAAATTGACTTCTAGTTGGTTTACAATATGTAAAGTAAGGCTAGGGAACCTGGGGACCTCCAGATATTGTTGGCCTACAACTCTCATCAGCGTTGGCCATGCTTGTTGAGACTGATGGGAATTGGAGTCCAACAACATCTGAAGGGATATAGATTCCCCATGCCTGATATAACCTATGCTACAGCAGTGAAAAACAAGACATAGTTGTTCCAAAAAATTAGTAAAAACAGAAAATTCCCAGAGGACATGAATTTGAATGGAAGTGTTTGCCAAAAGAGAAACAAATGCATATTTGATGTGAGAGGTTTAAATGTTCCTGTTGTTTAAGCAGCATATAATTTGACATTTAAAGATCAGCTCATTCTACATTTCTTACATGAATCACAAGCACATGGACCAAATACATCTTAAATTCCATATCAGGACTCCTACCTCCTTATCCATAAAGCTCCAGTGTCAGTGCTTCTGACATATCCTAAGCCCTGCCAGAATGAACCCAGTAAGGCAGATCTTTCATATAGATAGATAGATAGATAGATAGATAGATAGATAGATAGACAGAGATAGAGATATAGCCATAGATTCATGCTGCTGTATTGCTAGCTTTAGGAGATGGCAGATCTGCCATCTCCTAAAGCTAGCAATACAGCAGCATGAATCTATGGCTGCTTTAACAAAATACACTTATGGCACAATCCTATGCATGTTTAGACAGAAAATAGATCCTACATGGCTGGCTGGGGAATGCTGGGAGCTTTAGGACTTTCTCTCTCTCTAAACATGCATTGGATTGTGCCCGTGTGTGTGTGTGTGTGTGTGTTTTTAAAAAAACCTTATTTTATATGATGTTGCACTCTTTTAAATGGTCAAAAGCTGAAGCTTTGCAATTTTAGAAACACCACAGTCATGATTCTCTAGTGTGAAGGAGGGCACATGTATAAAAATTTTAAATTAAATTACCTTCAGTTTAAGAGAAGAGTGAAGGCACTTACAAATTCACTCATGCACCAAAAAAAAAAAAGTATGGAGATCGTATGCTAAGGCACCTGGGCCTTAACTGCCACACCGTCTAAGCCTTACAAAGAGGTTGCTATCTCTTTTTTCTGACAGGCTCTTCAACTTTTACACCTACAAGGCAAGCATGGTCCACTTCATGATTGGAATGGTTGTACCTATTGAAATTGGCTGTTGCAGGTGGGTGAGAATTTCATTCCATTTGTATTTGATGAGATAAAATTCAAGAATTTCTCCATAAACAGGATCAAAAAGCTTGATATTATTTTTTTAAAAAATTGAATGGGGGAGAAACTAAAACTGATAATTCATTAACCCCTATGCATCACTCAATGAAGTGAATGGAAATGTGCCATTTATTTCTGCGAAAAGAAAACTGTAGACATAGCAAATTAGTGTTTTTAAAGAAAGCAATTATTCTGCTAAAGAGACTAAAAAGGAGGTAGTGTATGTCATTCCCCACACATTTCCCTCTCCAAATTTTGAACATCAGGTTGAAAAAAGTTTCAGTACATTATTTCTCGGAAATTCCATTCAAAATTGAAGTATGATACAAACATCAGCAATGTCTGAGATGGCAGCGTTGATCATGCCATGGATCAAATCTGAGGAGCTGTATAAATTGGTCCTCAGATAACTTCTATGTAGCCCAGTAAGTGTAGCCCCTGGGTAGTGCATGTATGCAGTGGAATGACCCCACCCCCCAAGAGAATGGCCATCAGAGTCTGAAGCAAAAGCCAGCCAGCAAGGGACTCAGCTCAGAGAAAACTAACCCCTCTCTCCTCCAATGGTCATTGTATTAACCTTTCCCTATATGATGTGTGGGTGTGGGTGGGTGTTGTCATCCCTCCCCACATTGTTCTGTCTTAAATGACCTGTTACTTTAGCTCTGCTAGGCTTAGCATACAGAATCAGGAGAATGAGAAGGTAAAAGCAAGTAAATCTTAAAGTGTTAAAGCACATTGTACCACTGGAGACTAGAGGAGACGCCATTTTTGAATATTCCCTTGTAAAAAAATCTGCCTGCACATCTGCCCGGTGTGCTAGTTTTGTGTGTGTGCTTTGCATGCAGATTTTGCTCTGCTTTTGTGAGGGAAAAGTAAAAATAAAAATACCTGCAAAAGTCACTTGCAGTGTGGAATGGCACAGTCCAGTCTTCTGTCTCATGCCTTTACCATCTTATGAAACTATTTCTCATGAAGGTTGGTTGCTCTGGCAAATTAGAAGAAGAAAAAGGAACTAAACTCTGGCAAAAGAAATGTAAACTGACAATGCAGGAAGTGAAAAAAGAATTCAAGGAGCACATTGCTAGAAACTTTAAGATGAACAATAAAAAAAATCAAATAAATCAGAAAATGGCAACTCACCAGGGAAGAGAGTAGACCATTAACTGATGATAGGTAGATGTGCTAAAAGATAGATGAAAGATAAATGTGCTAAAAGAGTTTGGGGCTGCCACCACATTAAAATCCCATGCTTTCTCTGTTGTGGGGTGGAAGCAGCGTAGGGTTTCCAGCGGCCATTTGACCCTCTGGGCCTGCCCCCTGCTCTCTGCCCAGTGGATGGAAACCAATCAAGGGTCACCATCTGCCCAGGGAATGCCTCCACTGTGATGCCGGAGTGTGGATATACCGCGGATGCACCATATTCACCTCGCTCCAGTGAAAAAGTCAGGATAAGTCCCTGACTTTTTAAATCGTCGCTTTGCAGGAAAGCCTCGTGATGGTTGCGTCTTGACTGCTGCATAATATAACCAATGCAGCACCACCATGCACCCACCATGGGGCTTTCAGAGTGTCTAGGCATCAGTCATGATCAAGCCCTGATTACATCTTCAGAAACTGAGATATCATTGACCATTGTAAAGGGATCGAGAACAGCAGTTGCAGTAGACATAGAAGAATTGCCTATCCCAGGATACCATGACAATGGGAAGTCTCTCCATGGCTCACAGCCAATGCATTAAAACAATGGTGCATTAGAACAATGAAAGCTGCCTCCTCTCCTTTGTCCAAGTTCCATTGCTGCTGCTTTCACTGCTGTTAACGCTAAGTTTGAGGGAAGGGGGGCCTTTTGGGGAGGGAGGGAGGGAGGGAGGTAGCTGGCAGGGATGAACAGGGGGAAACCAGGAATATTACTCTGGATTCGGTTTTGATCTGAATTGGAGAAGAATTTGGAGCTTCAAAAATCTCACCTCTTGTTTGAGGCCAGGTTTTAGGAGCCCTTGAGCTTGGCCCGAGAGAACTTTGCTGGCATCTTTACTGGATTCTACCTACAATGTAGGGCCTGCATAGCTGATACAGAAACCTGCCTGTAACACCATTAGCCAAGTAGAATGAGGTATGACGTAGCAATGGGCTGCAATATGATCATAACAGGAGAGAGAGTGGCCTGTTATTTGATGAGTGGATGATTTGTTATGAACATCTTTTTTAACATCAGTAGTACTAGTCTGATGAGCCTGATCTTGGTGTTAGGTTTACTGAAATGAAAGAAGTGAGCTATAATTTCTTGATACTTCCAATCACAACAGCTATAGTTGAGAATCTTTTTCCCTTATTGAATAATTGAATACAATTCCTTATTGTATTCTGAAAGAAATCATTTTCTGCCCAATCATGTGAATTAACAGTATGATCAAGGAAGTGCCAGAGATACCAGAAATATGGCAAGCCAATGAAGATGAATGTGCTGGGTTCAAGAAGTTAATTTAATAGATTGATATGAAAAATTACAAGTAACCAAGTACATCCTCCTTGAAGTGTGGTGCCCAGAACTGGACACAATACTCAAGATGAGGCCTAACCGGTGCTGAATAGAGGGGAACCAGTACCTCACACGATTTGGAAGCTATATTTCTATTAATGCAGCCCAAAATAGCATTTGCTCATATTCAGCTTTTGATCTACAACAATTTCAAGATCCTTCTCACTTGTAACTGTGCATTTGATTTCTTTTTCCTAGGTGTAGAACTTGGTATTTATCCCTATTAAATTTCATTCTGTTGTTTTCAGCCCAGCACTCCAGCCTATCAAGATTTATTTATTTATTTATTTATTTTATTCCATTTATATACCGCCCCATATCTGAAGCTCTCTGGGCGGTTTGAAGTTTGTTTCTGTCTTCCAGGGTATTAGCGATCCCACCCAATTTTGTGTCATCTTAAATTTGGTAAGCATTCCCTGAACCTTAACATAGGGATGTGTGAATCAGCAAAACTTGAACCCACCAAAGTCCTCAGAATTCCATCTTGAAGCTCGTTCTGTCTTTAGTCTGTATCTGATTGCAAGCTTTGTTCTTTTCTTTCTGCATGAAAATCCATGTGTATTTGTGTGCATATTTTTTCCAAATGTACACATCAGTTGTGTGCATTTTTAAATGTACAGATTATTCTCCCATTGCTTAAAGCACATTTGCATGCATTTTTCTCAAAATATGCATGCTGTCAGACACATTTTTTGTAGTCCACAAATCACATTGCAAGCTTGGAAATATATGGACTTTGACTCAGATTGTGTCCATGTCTGCATTCAGTCTGGAAGCTGCAAACTTGGTAAAATCCTGATCAAAAGCTCATGAATTTCTCATACATCTCTAGCCAAGTATATTAACTGTTAGACGGCAAGTCCTCACAAAAGCTATTTTGAATCCCACCACACCAAACCCTTTTTTCTGAAACCAAGTGCCCCCATCATTTGTTGCCTTGTGCCTCAGAACAAGTATTTGTAGCATATTACAAAGCTCACAAGCTTGGCTAAGCAGAGGTGTGTGGTCTTTCAAAGCATATTCCCAAGACATAAATTCCCTCCTAAAAAAAAAAAAACAACCACCTCCATTTATCACCACAATGGTTTCACCTCATTTGAAGCCAAGTTATTGTCACCCTTAAAATAATGTGCCTCAACAGGAGAGATGAAATTCATGTGTGAAGTTATATAGTCATCACACTCTGGAGTCAAAATATAGACTGTGGTATCAAAATATAAAGCAGATTTAAACATAACAAAACACACTTTTTCCTGTGTACATATCATAGGTGGTATTTTCCTGGTATGACAGTCTTTGGTTTTATAGCGGCACATAAGCATTTAGATCATCTAAATTTGAAGTAACACATTGCCTGCGCCTCACTGCCTTTAATGGGGAGCTGTCCACGCTCCAGAGCTCCCTTGGTATGGTGAGCCATGTTTTCAGTTAAATAGAGACACGTGCTGTTCCTTGCACATGCAGTTAATAGGGAATAACTGTTTAAATGTTTGGTTATCCTCTGGTGCAGGTGTTAGATTTCAGGTGTCATGAATGTGTGCTAAATCTTGCCCCATTAAGTTTAGCTGGTAGCAACTAATATTTGCACCACCCCAAGGGTCTCTTAAATCTTTCCCTCATTCTCAATACATCCTTGAAAGGTGTTCCAGATCAAGGATGGATTAAATTAATGAGGTCAAGATTGAAAATAATCCCTAGTCAAACCACTAATGTGCTAAGAAATGGTGCCATTTGTAAATAGTAGCACTTTTAAAGACGTTTTCATTTAAGGGCTTTGCTTGAATTCTGATGGCATTTGACAGAATGCACTGAGAATTTGTCTGGTGCAGGGACCATTGAACAGAATGGGATGCATGCAGTAGCCCCTTTTCAGTGGGGCAGGTAAACTGTACTTCAGATACGTGCAGGGTGCCATTTCAGATTTCACTGGGGATGGAAAATACAGAGATTTTTCATTAGAGGAACAAGATTCTAAGCAAAATTTAAAGGAAAGGCCTGCTTTTGTTATATTCAAGATCAAATTATAAGGAAGCATATATTTGGTTACTGCTTTGGACCTCGTATTAACTACATCAACCACACAGATTAAACAATTACTTTAAAAAGCATAACAAAATGATTTGTGTCTTTGATGTGCAAGGTTTATGAAAAGAAAAAAACAAGGGGGGGGGGAAACAAGTGGAGCTGCCCATGAAGGGAAACTGCTAGTAGAAAAAAGAGGCTGCTGCTCAAGAAAGGAAATGCTGGAAGCATTTGTGGCAAGCAGCAGAAGATCAAGGGTGGGTTTGTTTGTGGATAAATGGGGCAGAAATTCAACTTGTGGGGAGCTGGGCTACCCAACCACCCACCCTCTCCAACTTTGCTCATAGAAAGTAAAACGGGCCATTTGCCCATTTAAAGAACTCTGCTTGATTTTTCATGATAACCTGACCAACAATGATCATGAAATGTATTTCCCTTTTGGCTCAGCCTGACATAAATTGCATTCCCTGACAGTGGGCTTGAAGAACTTTGAAAAGATTTGCTGTCTTCATCTTTGCTGTTATTAATTTCATGGGACCGGATGATCTAGACATAGAAATTTCATGAAAGAATCCCTCCATTCTGATATAGACCAGCAGTGCCATCTAGAGTTTCTAAGCCACTTTTTCAGTTAAAGGAGTTTTACTTGGATTCTTGATGGCATTGGACAGAATCTACTGAGAAATTCTCTGGTGCAGATAGCATTGAAATGAATGGGAAGCATGCATCAGCTCCCATCCAGTGGGACAATTGAATTCCACTTCAGATTTGGATTCCTGCTAAGAACAAATTTCCTTGGTTTGAGGACCAATCCATTTTCCTATCTTAATCCCTTTATCACAACTACCAGAGAGCTTTGGCTATAGAGCAGTATAGAAATGTGATTGAATAATTAATTAAAAATAAAATAACAGCCAACTAATTCGAACTGGCTAACTCTGGTTAAACTGCTTAATGAGGATGGCAAATTGGTAACAGATGACAAACCCAGAGTGCAGGATACGGAATAATGGGCTCAAGTTACAGGAAGCCAAATTCCGGTTGGACATCAGGAAAAACTTCCTGACAGAGCAGTGTGACAATGGAACCAATGACCTAGGGAGGTGGTGGGCTCTCCCACACTAGAGGCATTCAAGAGGCAGCTGAACAACTATCTGTCAGGGATGCTTTAAGGTGGATTCTTGCATTGAGCAGGGGGTTGGACTCAATGGCCATGTAGGCCCCTTCCAACTGTACTATTCTATGTTTATATTAAAGAAAAGGCTGAAGTGCTCAGTTCCTACTTTGGCTCACTCTTTTCTCAAAATCAGGTCTATGACCTCGTGGAAAAAGTGAAGTACAAGCTGAAGGGGCAGGATTGCAGTTTGAGATTGATAAACAAATGGTCAAGGAACACCTAACTTCTTTGAATGAGTTCAAATCTCCAGGGCCCAACAAACTCTCAGAACCACTGTCTATTATCTTTGCGAAATCATGGAAGACGGGTGAAGTGCTGGATGACTGGAGGAGGGCTAATGTCACCCCTAACTTCAAAAAGGGCAAAAAGGAGAAACCTGGGAACTACAGACCAGTCAGTCTGACATCAATCCCAGGGAAAATTTTGGAGCAGATTATAAAGATGTCAGTCTGTAAACACCTTGAAAACAATGCAGTGATTACTAGAAGCCAGCATGGATTTGTCAAGAACAAATCCTGTCAGACTAATCTGATCTAGTCTTTTGATCGGGTAACCTCCCTTGTGGATTGTGGGAATGCCCCTGTCAAAGGCATCAACTTCAGCAAAGCCTTTGAAAAAGTACCACATGACATTCTGAACAGCAAGCTAGCTAAAAGTGGGCTGGATGGAACAACTATTGAATCAGACTTAAAGATTGCTTCTCAATGGTACCTTTTCACACTGAGGGGAGATAACAAGTGGGGTACCGCAGGGCTCAGTCCTGGGCCCAGTGCTCTTCAACATTTTTATTAATGATTTGAATGAGGAGGTGCAGGGAATGCTTATCAAATTTGCAGATGACACAAAATTGGGTGGGATCACTAATACCCTGGAGGACAGAAACAAAGTCCAAAGTGATCTTGATAAGACTGGAGCGCTGGGTTGAAAACAACAGAATGACTTTTAATAGGGATAAATGCCAAGTTCTACACCTAGGAAAAAGAGAAACCAAATGCACAGTTACAAGATGGGGGATATTTGGCTCAGCAATACTGCAAGCGAGAAGGATCTTAGAATTGTTGCAGATCACAAGCTCAATATGAGCCAACAGTGTGATGTGGCTGCAAAAAACAGCAAATGCTATTTTGGGCTGTATTAATAGAAGTATAGGTACTGGTTCCTCTCTATTCTGCACTGGTTAGGCCCCTTCTTGAGTATTCTGTCCAGTTCTGGGCACCACACTTCAAGAAGGATGCAGACAAGCTGGAGCGTGTTCAGATGAGGGCAACAAGAATGATCAGGGATCTGGAAACAAGCCCTAGGAGGAGAGACTGAAAGAACTGGGCATGTTTAGCCTGGAGAAGAGAAGACTGAGGGCAGACATGATAGAACTCTTCAAGTACTTGAAAGGTTGTCACACAGAGGAGGGCCAGGATCTCTTCACGATCAACCCAGAGTTTAGGACACGGAATAATGGGCTCAAGTTACAGGAAGCCAGATTCCAGCTGGACATCAGGAAAAACTTCCTGACTGTAAGAGCAATACAACAATGGAACCAATGACCTAGGGAGGTGGTGGGCTCTCCCACACTAGAGGCATTCAAGAGGCAGCTGGACAACTATCTGTCAGGTATGCTTTAAGGTGGATTCCTACATTGAGCAGGAGGTTGGACTCAATGGCTTTATAGGCCCCTTCCACCTCTATTATTCTATGATTCTTTTGTCATGGAAGTTCAAATCCATTAGGAAGGTGGAGCCATCATTCCAAGTAATTTCTGATTGGCTACCTTAATCAATTTCATCTGAGATGGTGCTTATTTTGTTATTGGTTCAAACTAAACTCTGTCTTGCTAAAGAGGTTACTTTCCACTGGTATCACATTTCCATAAATATGTGTGGTATAGCCCCTGTGCTCAGTCTCTTTCCATTATGCTACTGAAACAGGAAGGAATTATTTAAGCCATCTTAGCTGCTGTGTCAATGTTCTGCAATTCCTATTGGCTGGAACAATTATTTCAATGCTCTCATTTTGTGAGAAGGAATGACCAGAGCCTATTGCTATACCTGCTGGTCTAGAGCAAGCAAAGGACATAAACTCACCAACTGCATCCTTTGGTGAATAAATGATACAGACTTTCATTGGCAGATCTAAACTTTGGAAGGAAGTGGGAAGGTTTTAAAAAAAAGTGGGGTTATCTTTGTGGTTTTGTCTATGCTACTATTAACTGCTGCTATTTATTAAATTGAGCTTCTGTATATGAGCAATATATTACACACTCACGATTGGCCACTCACAGAAGTTTGTGGCCATTACATGATGCCGTCAGCCTCCAGGACGTTTCTCATGCCTTCCTCTGGAAAGCTCGCTAACATTCCCCCCCCCCCCCCAAGATAATTCAGTATCTATAATAATTGTTGGATTAATCTGTCACTAGGTGGCACTGTTTCATTGAGCTTTATGAAACATTGGCTAGAGGGGAAGGTTTCAATTACAAATCATGTGGTTGCATCTAAAGGAGTAGTGAATGCAGAAAGGCCTGAGAAAAAATGCCTGGAAAGGGACAGGCTTTTTCCTTAACGTAGAATAAATAATGCTCATTGAATAAATAATGCTGTTTGGGGAGATCTCAGGTATGTGGGGAGCAGCTACACAGACATCTAAATTGGGGCCCAAGTTAGGGTGACCAGATAAAATCCTGGTCAAGGCTCATGTAACTTTAACAGTTGTAGAGAAAAGGGAATTTCAGCCAGTGTCATTTGTATGCAATTAGTTCCTAGTGAAATTCCCTCTTCATCACAACAGTTAAAGTTGCAGGGGCCCTGCCTTCTTTTGTATATGGTCACTTTAGTATAGTGCCTGCAACTTTAACTGTTGTGATGAAGAGGGAATTTCACCAGGAACTAATTGCATACAAATGACACTGGCTGAAATTCCCTTTTCTCTACAACTGTTAAAGTTACATGAGCCCTGACCTGGATTTTATCTGGTCACCCTAGCCCAAGTTATTTCTGGCAAGGGCTTTAAGCCCAAACTGAATTTAAAAGAGGTAAAATAACTCTTTGAGACCGAACCTGGCCCTGGATTGTGAGCCTCACCCTGGATTGATGACATAAATATGATAAGATAATGCAAACTACTCAGAACTGGTGGTTTTGTATTGTGTTTGAGAGCAATGAAACCAGTGAATTCTTATGCACTTTTCCCAATAGTATTTCGTTCAGTGCATGTCCATGAGAACCTAACCTTCACAAGACTCAAACTCTGAGAGAATTTGGGCTGTATGATTCAACCAAATTTGGTCCATCCAGGGAAGACATAAGGAACAAAACTGAAATGACTACTGAAGAGCTGTGAAGGGCTAGCAGAGGCAGACAGTATTGTCAGGATCCAAAAGAGAGATTGGTATTTATTCTTGTCTTCTTCCCTTGTTTGGGATCTAAGGAGATACAGCAAGTCACATTTTTCCTCTTACATGACAATAAAACAAGTCTGCACAACTTGTGTCAAACAAAGCTTTAGGCAGCCCATCATCCAAGTACGTTTGGTAAACTATGAAGGGCTTAATCAGTGGGGTGTTTTTTTTTTTGTTCTTAACATCATTTGAACGGCAAGCACATGGCAGGCTCATAATATGTGGCTGTTGGGCTGCCTTCAACTTGGTAAATCACAACTTTTGTAGACCTACTATGAAAAGATGAGTAAACTGAGAAGATTTTACCACATCATAGGTGAAAGAAAGAGAAACATGGTCCTTGTTTAATATAAAAAACTGTAAAATCACAAGATCAGCACAGAAAAAGCAAACTGTGGGTTGTACTTAGTAAAGACATGGGCAGAGAAACACCAATCAAGAAAAGGAACTGGTGATGATGGTTCACAGACACTTAAGAGCCATCATCTCAATGTCTGGTAGCAGTTAAGAAAGCAAACAAAACACCGAGATGTGTAAATAGAGGACTGGGGTACAAATCAAAGAAGATCATTATGTCATTGTTTCAAGGGCTGGTCTGACCACACCAGTGGAAAAGCACAACACTTCAGGCATTATATAGAAGGTGGGAAGGCAGAAGCAAAGGCAACAGCAAAAAAAGTAATAAAAACATGATGGAATCCACAAGTGATTGCAAAATCAGAAGCAAGAGACCATAGATGAAGGAGGGGGTGGGATGGCATTCAGGGAATTATAGATAAATATTTGCCATACCAAAGGCAAATGATACGCTATATTATTGACAATGATAAGCAAAACCCCCTGTAGTTTAGTTAAAGAACTAGATTATCATGAATGCCTTATTCAGGCTGCAATCCCATCTACACTTATCTGAGAGTAAGTCCCATTGAACTCAAAAGGATTTGCTCCTGAGTAGACATGTGTTAATTTGTTAATAATAATACTGACATTATTCTTAACAAATAGAACCTACAACAAAATGTCGGCGCATGGACTATTCATTCTTCCAGCCACACCTGGAATATTTAGGCTCTTCCATTCCATTCCTCACATCACCAGACTTCCCACCAGGCACTCAGCATTCTGTAACATCTGTGCATGTTTGGGATGCTCCCAGAGCAGGCTTTGATAGCATCATCACCCTGCCTCAATCACAGAATTGTATGGGGGTGGTGGGTATCATCCAGATATTGTTGTCTTCCACTTGTAACCCTCCCACATTTTCCCACCACTTCTTCCATTTCTTTTTCTTACTGCAAAAAAAGCTATTGTGTGGGGGTTGGAATTGCTGAAGTTCCTTTGCACATATGCAAACCTTGGGGTTCCAATAGGCTTGCTGCTACCTCCCGCTTGTGCATGGATAATTACATTTTGGCTACCTAAGGATCCACGCTCGGAAAATGAATTTGCAGTTAACGTATAGGGTGAAGGAGATTGCTATCTACTTTTCCCAAGGACACCACACTGCATTCCATACTGCGGAAAACACTCAGACCCACATGGATGGGATGAGTTTAACCACGCATGGGAGCGATTAATGATTCCCTACTAAGAGGGATAGAGGCAGCTGTGTGCATGCCAGACATGTCATCTTGGGAAGTGTGTTGCCTTCCTGGAGCATGTCTTCAAGATGTGACAGAGAGGCTACTGAGACCCATCAACCCAACTGACTACTATTCCCTCCTGCTTATCCATGTGGGAACAAATGATACAACCAGAAGAAATGTTGAATGGATCTCCAAAATCTTTGAGGCTCTGGATAGAGAAGTAAAGGAATGGAGGCACCAGTGGTGTTTTTGTCAGTCCTTCCTTTTGAAGGTCAGGACATAGTTGCCCCTCACAGGGAGCAGGAACCTAATTAAATTGGGTTGGGGTGGCAAAAGCCCAGAGCTAATTACTGTGCCAAGTATTACAGAGAAGAACACAAAGGGCTAAGGAAGAGACAAGAAAGTGGAGGTGGAGCCCAGTAATCTGCTAGTAAATACAGTAATACAATGTCTATATACTTCTGCATGAAGCATGGAAAACTAACAGGATTATCTTGAAACCATAATACAAAATGGTAAGTACTATCTGTTAAGTATCACTGAGATTTGGTAGCAGTGGGTTCTCTTTTGCCAGAGGTATTTAAGCAGAGGCTGGATGGCCGCCTGTCAGGATGCTGTAGCCACACCATCAAGTGCATTGAGCAGGGGATTGGACTAGATGATCTCTGAGGTCCCTTCCAACCCTATGATTCTGTGACTAGGGATGTGCAGAACCCTTCTGAGAAATGTCAAAATTTCTTGAAATTCTCCAGATTTTCTTCAACATTTGTCTTAAATTTTTGCTTAAAGTTAACATCTGTGGCAACTCTAACTAGTAGAACTCCCTGGATTCTGTGTTTGTTTCTGTCTTTGCTACAAAGAATGCTGTATAAATGTAAGGTCCACACAAGAGTGCTCAGTGCATGTTTCAGCTGTTCCAATGCCATTTGGTTCCTGGTTATGCAAGTCCTTGAACCAGGCTAATCCTCCACCAATCCGTATAATTGACCGAGACTGGGGCAAGGTTAGGACCAGCACCAGCTGTGCATTCTGCACAGACTGATTCACATGTCAAGTGTGAAGGTGCTCTGGGGCAAAGGGAGCCATCATTCCTGAGGACTCTTCCTGCAGTCTGAGTTGTGCGCTCCATAAAATATCAAGGAGTCTAGTTTAACTCAAAGAACTTGTTTGCATTAGGTACTAGGAAGTACAAACGAATCCCCATAAGCAAGAGTTGCTGTATAAACTGATGGAGCTAATTATACTTATGGAAATTATCTTTATCAAAGGTATTTCTTAACATTTTCAAAATTAAGTGACAAATGGTCCTCTGTGAAAATGTGCATAACAAATTGTTAAGAACAAGTTGGTTTGTACTGCTTGGTTTGATTTAGTTTAATAATAATTTCAACGTTTTATATAATTATGATGTGTTGTTTATAGTGATTTTAATTCATTATTTTCTATGTTTGTATAATTCATATTTGTTGTTATTTATATGTTTAACTCTAGCAAAGGAACCCTTAAAAAAAAATAAGCACACAAAGTTTTAATGTAACAACTTCTCCAGTTCCAGTTCTCACAGTCATAATAGGGAACAATTACTTACAGTGAAATCCTCTGGTCCCTGGAAAGGCTGTCTTAAGGGCCATACAATAGAATGGATCTTCCCACCTCCAAGAAAGGAAGAGAGAGATCCAGCCTCAGGCCCTCCTCCAAGCCCCTGTAGAACCTTCAGCAGTCTCAATTCCAACCTTGGATAAAGGGGAGAGGAGGTAGGGCAGTGGGCAGTCTCCAAGCAAGTTCCCTACGTGGAGAGTGTGTGTGTGTGTGGGGGGGAATTAGGCAAGCCCTAGAGTGGGCATAAATAATTGTCGTCATCACTTCCTATGGGAGGGAAATATAGAAGAAGAAGAAGAAGAAGAAGAAGAAGAAGAAGAAGAAGAAGAAGAAGAAGAAGAAGAAGAAGACAAGCCTGCTCTTTCCTCTTTTCTGCCCAGCTGTTTTTTTTACGGACAGAGCTAAGGATGTGTTGGACGCTCTGAAGTTGAAGCACTCTGACTTGGCGGGAAGGATTGCCCGATTAGGCTGCAATCCTATAAACAAGCGATCCCATTTGTATCAATGGGCTGTACTTCTGAATAGTTATGTATAGGATTGCTCTGTCCAGGAGAGAGGCTTGTATTAAGACATCTCATTTCAGTTAACAATGACCTTAAATGAAGGTACAAAACTTGATTTCTCTACAGTTCATTATTGCACATTTGAACTCAGTTCAGACATTCATTTTATACACTCTCAAGGTTTGGAGTTCTCCTTTGGCTACCTGGAATTCGGGTGTGAATGCCACATTGGCCAAACTGTTGGTGTCAAGTCAAACTGCTAATCACTTGAATTTTCCCAACATCTCTAAAACATCTGGCTTCATGTTCATATTTTCCAAGCCCTCCACACTTTTATCTGCAAACACTGCAAATATTTCACACAGAGCATCAAATATACACTTAATCTGGCAGGAAAAGCACAAGAACAAATTGCTGGGAACATGTGGCAAAGGCTAGTGATACACTGTAAAGCCCTTTATTGTACCAAAATCTTACTACTGTGTAAATATGAAAGGTGTACATATTTGGGATATTTGCCAGTTCTGCCCAGTTGTGAAAAGGAGTCTTTATGACTGAAAGCCCCCCCCCCCTTTTCTTGTTTGGGATTCAAAAGGGATTTCCATGAAATAGTATAGCCTAATTTCAGACATAAAAGAAAGGGAACTTTCATATCACTCTCCTTTTAAAAACGTTTAAATAGTTAATATAACAATACTCTATATTGCAGCCTGACTCACTCAACTTAAATACCAATATCACCACCCAAACATTCTTTCTACATCTGCAGACGTAGTGGCAAATTCATACCACTTACTGTATGCTTTCCAAAAAATAATGATCAGGCTCCATTTTATCTGGAAAAAAATGTTTGTGTTCTGGCTTCCTATTTTAATGTACTGTGTTACTTTTTCCATATCATCCAGGTTGCATATTTAATAAAAATATTTTGTCCCCAGGGCTATCGGCTGTTTCAACATTCAGGTAACACTGTTTTTTTGCCACGGTAAGTAAATTCTATACAAAATTGTAATCTTTCACAGGAACACTTTCTTGAATGTTAAAAAGTAAAAGAACTCCTAGTACATCAGTAAGTAACTTATCATGACACAAATAACTCCAAAAAGAATCCAATAAGTTTTAGTTTGTGAACAATCCCACCACATATGGATATAAGTTTATTTGCATCACATCCCTTCCAATACAGAACCCAACAATTTTTTTGACCCTCCAAGGAGTTAGGTACCAGCTTGAAATAAGTTTAGCACATGCTTTTTTAGTATGGTGCACACACACGTGACATTCCTTGGCATTAAATAGAGATGCTAGTGAAGCTTGCCAAGCTCAGGCCTCAATATGAGCTTTGGGAACTTGTACAGCATCACAAAGCTCCTAAGTCCTATCCAAGACAGAGAAGAATTCCCAACTTAACCCTTCCCTCCCAGTTTACAAACCTCCAACTGACAACTTACTGCAGTGGCTCCAAGAAGCATTTGCAGCCAAGGATTGGGGGTTTTCACAGCCATCATGATGCCAGCTTCAGGTAGCAAGGAGATGCCCTGCTGAGATTTCTCCTGGCCACATGACGCTGCCAAATGTAGTTGCAAATTGTGGATGCTTACAAGTTTCCATAGTCCTTGCCGGCCTGCAAATGCTGTGGTGATTGCTGATGGGATGAGATAACGTATATGGATTAGTTTAGAAATTAGGGAAGTGATTTTCTTCTTTGGGGGAAAGAGCTCATCTCTTTTCCAACCCAACCTGATATGAGAGTAGAGGAGGAACTCACCCACATCTAACACTAAATAAACTTCCTAGAATTTGCATTCACAGCAGCACACTACTTCTCCTATTGTTTTAGAATCAATTTCTGATTCTAAATCTATCTATATATATATATATATATGGTTTAGGGACATAGGAAACTTCCTTGTAGTTCCATCTAGCCCAGTATTGTTCCATCTAGCCCAGTACTGTTGACACTAGGGGTGTGTGCTCCACACCGAAACTCTGGGGATCCAATGGACCTCCGAAATCGTGGTGTGGTTAGAGGCAGTTTCAAAACCATTGGAAACCCACGGTGCAGTTAGAAGAACATTGGGAGCCCCAAAGGGATCCAAAGGTTCTTCAGGCTACGTGAGAACTCGTTTCATGTTGATGGAAAACTAACTGAACACTTCCATATTAGGAAGATGCTGTCACTGAGGGTAGAGGGAGGGGACGTTTTGCAATTGACATCTGTTGCTTAGGAGGAGGGATTGTAATTATATAAAAAGAAAGAGCCCATAGCACTGCTCTTTCACGGAAATGGGGAAGTTCCATCAGCTTTCCCAAGCATTCTTCCTATCTCGGGGCATTCTGAAGACCCGTCTGCCCTTATCCCACTGGTCCAGTGTAGCCTGTCTCTGGGCATGGGGGGACAGGAGCCTTGCTCACTGCACTGCTGCTCCCACCAGCCTGACACTGACCCCTGGCTTGAAGGTGGTGCAGCCTCTTAAGATCTAGCATACCTGTGATCCTCTGCCACCAAAGAAAAAATGATCCCAGTGCTAGACTTGCATTTTGAAGGAGAGGGTGCAGGTGGAGCCTCAAGACCACCCACACCCGACTTCTTCTCCTGCACTTCAGGAGGACCATCACCATCACCACCACCAGCAGCAGCAGAAGCGAAAAGGGTGCACCTAATTTTGGGTGGTGGGGGGACAAGAAGAAACACCTCTCCCTCTCCCAACATGGCCACAGCCAGCGTTATTTGCTGGGTTTTCTTTTCTCTGTGTGTGTCTGTCCACACTCTCCTTTGTGTGTTATTGAGTGTGTGTGTATGTGTGTGTGTTCTTGTTCCATACATGGAAATAGGGGACTTTGATTTTTATAGGAGGTATCTGGTTCCTGAAACTTCTGCAAGCTCTCTTGAGAGAAAATGAAATGCATCTGAAATGTGGGGGGGGGGAGGGTTAAGGGGGACTGGTTTGAGGGGGGATTTTTTTTTAAAAAATCCTAAAATCAAGGGATGAAGGGAACTGCTTCAAACTTGGCTTGGCTAAATCCCTACTTAAGAGCTACCAGGGTGCCAAGTTTCATTTCTTTATCTTTAAAAATGACAGAGATGTAAGCATTTTTGTTAATTCCCATTGACGATAATAGCCTGGTTATCCAAAAATGGAGTGGTTTTCCGACGGGTAAACCAGCAGTGCGGGGAGATGGACCCCCTCTGAAAATCAGAGAGGAGAATCACCTCAATGGAGCTCTGCCCTGAATTGGGGGGGGAGCAGACCCGCTCTGCACACCCCTAGTCAACACTGATTGGCAGCAGCTCTCAAGGGTTTCAAGCAGCATTCTTTTCTTGCCCTACCTGGAGATGCCAGGTATTGAACTTGGAACCTTCTGGATGCAAAGCAGGTGCTCTATCATTGAGCTGTTGCCGCTCCCCAATTGCCCCTCCCTGATGCTATTAAGGCAGGGTCTACACTACTGCTTTATAATGGTTTATAACAGTATTGACAACTGTTCAAGGCCCAGGACACATTCCATATACTGTTTTCAAACCGTTTTCAAAGTGTTATATTCTGCTTGTGTAGATCTGGCCTAAGTCAGACTAAAAATCTCCAAAAAAAAATGTCTGAAAATGTATCAGAAATTTATTTGCTGAGAAATTTAGGCCTAATCCTATAATCCAGATGATAGATTATTTAATTCATAGATATCGAACCAGAGTTGTTTCAAAAATCCACCATCAGATCCTCAATTGTTTGTTCTATGCTAAACTTACATACTTACTTCATGTAGTTCAGATTTAGTCTTGCTTGTGCTCAGGAAACTTACCATATTTCTTAAATAGTTCCCAACAGGTTGTAAACGACTCACCTGACTATATCATCAGCATTTAACAAAAATTTAAGATCAATCCGTTCCGTCATTATTTCATGTAGTCTTGTGATTAATATTGCAAAGGGTTCAATTACCGTAGCAAATACTAAAATGTGGTCATAGTTACCCTTGTCTAGTGCCACTTTGCAAAGGAAAAGTTTCTGATTAATGTCCTTCCAAACTCAGGGGAAAAGCAGACATTATGTTAAATACGGAGCGAACAGTTGCATATGTTGTTCTTTTTAACTGTAGTGAAAGCACAATCTGGATCACAGCTCCTACCCTTGCACTACAGTAAGAAAGAGCAACTGATATAGCTGCTTGCTATTTCTTTAATGTAATGTTTGCTTTGGCCCTTATTTATTTATTTATTTATTTATTTTTACTCTAGTAGTTTAAGAACAAATTACCTATTTCAAAAACCTCTAAAATAATAGCATACCATTATGTTGGTTTTTTTTAAAAAAATGTTCATACAGTCAAATTCTTTCTTGGCTTCTAAAACAGCAACAACAATTATTGATTCCTTAAAAAAAACTAATTATTTTCTAATATTAACTAATAAATTCTATTGTAAAATGAACAAGTTGTCCACCCCAGAGATAATGCATGAACATTTGAAAGTACTATACAAATGCTAATTGTTGTTGTTGCTGCTGCTGCTGCTATTATTCATATTTCCAGAGATTTGAAGGAAAAACAGCTGTCTGTTAGACCTCACAGGACCCCAGAACAGTTAGGTTCTTTTTGCTTTTATACAATTTCATATTTTCAAAATAATAACTTGGGATCATTTTCAAAGATATGTTTGAGTCTTTGACTAAATTTGAGTCTATTTGACCCAAGTATCAGCTTTGTAAAATGCTATTTACAAGCATAGAAGGATATAGATATAGATATAGATAGGCTGACCATATGAAAAGGAGGACAGGGCTCATGTAACTTTAACAGTTGTAGAGAAAAGGGAATTTCAGCCAGTGTCATTTGTTTGCAATTAGTTCCTGGTGAAATTCCCTCTTCATCACAACTGTTAAAGTTGCAGGGGCCCTGCCTTCTTTTGTATATGGTCACTCTAGTATAGTGCCTGCAACTTTAACTGTTGTGATGAAGAGGGAATTTCACCAGGAACTAATTGCATACAAATAACACTGGCTGAAATTCCCTTTTGTCTACAACTGTTAAAGTTACATGAGCCCTGTCCTCCTTTTCTTATGGTCAGCCTAGATATAGATAATGACTCAAGTATGGCATCTCAAATGCAGCCAGCTGGGTTGATTTTTTTCTAAAATAATGTAATAACCTGTGATTAAATGCATTGTTCCCCCCACTACAGCTTTCCTGCCCTTAAAGTAGTTTATTAAGGCATTTTATTGATGGCTTTTCACTGAGATTCCATTCATTAAAAATAACGGGGATGCCAAAGGTTGTACAACATTTCCTCCAAAGAATTTGCAGGAGTGGAGGTTATTCAAGAACTCATTTATCAGTAATAAGTGCTCTGAAGTGAAGGGAAGCAACACAGCTGGTTGAGAGCACATGAGGGGACTATAGTACAGCTGTGTGGATATGATTCTCTTGACTTGTGTGGCATGAGGCTTAAAAAGTATAAAGGGTAGGAAGTGAGGTGGAACTGGAATTTAGAATGAGCAGGGTCTCTGTGCACCCAGAGCAAGATTGAGAAACAGCTGAGTACATAAAACCTCATAAAGAAAACCAAAACAGAGATATTCCCCATTGTGACTGTTTAGTCTTTCTGCGGAGACTCACAAGGTCCAGGCTATTATCTATTTTTAATATCGTTTGACCTGAAAAAAATTTATGCTACCATCTGGTCTCTGTGTTGCAGACTTAATACCCACAGTGAAAGAAAAGGAGGCATACAGAAAATGTTTAAAATATTATTCAACAAAGGCCTTTATGTTTTCTCTTTTTCTCTCCAAGAATCTGACCAATGGAATCAAGTAACAGATGCAACATGTGAAAATAGAGTTTTATAATATTTATATATAATTTTCCTTTCTTTTCCTTTCAAGTTTTTCACCAGGAGCACTTAAAATTATTGGGAAATGTAATTCATTTGTCTACATATTGTATTACCGTATTTCCTCGATTCTAAGATGCACTTTCCCCCCCATATTTACCTCTGTAAAAATGGAGTGTGTCTTAGAATCGATGGTGTCTTAGATTCGCCGGTTTTCTCCAGCACTGGAATGGGTTTGGGATACACTCACCCACCCATAGAGCCTTCACAAAGGGGCTCTGCATGTGCCCCCACAGTGACTCAGCCTCCCCACTCACCTCCATTGCACCCCGGTCCTTGCCGCCAGCGCGCGGGATCGCGGCCTACTTTGTGGAAATGCTGCGTTTTCAGACCTTCTCTACTGCCACTGCCACCGCCGCCGCCGAATCCCAGGAAGGGCTAAGAAAGAAAGAGCGGGTCGAGCAGGGGCAGGCAGGGGCAGGCAGAAGCGGTAGCGGGCCCAGGCGAGGGAGGAGTGGCAGCAGCGGCAGTGGCAGGGAGGAGAAGGAAGAAGAAAAAAGCAAGGGAAGGGTGCAGAGAGCCGGGCGGAAGCAGCGGGGAAGAAAATTGCTGCTTACCTGAGGTGGCGAAGAGAGAGGTTGCTGAGGTGAGGGAAGGGGAAGCCAAGCTGTTGGGGGCTCCATCCAAGCTGCCCCCCCGTGTCGACGTGGAGGCAAAGCAGGCTCCCTCCCCTCAGGAAAGGGGCGGATGGGGCAGGACTGAGGAGAAGCAGTGGCAAAGGGAGGAGAAAGAAGAAGAAGCAGACCCAGCTGAGAGCGATGTGCCTCCGTAAGTGTGTGTGTGTGTGTGTGTGTGTGTGTGTAAGCATCCACCCCTGCTTCTCTTCCACCTCCTCCCTCCGTCGTTGTGACTCACAGCAGCGGTGACTCACAGCAGCAGTGACCAAGGGAGGTGAGTGGGGAGGCTGAGTCACTGGGGGTCCTCCCCACTCACCTCCCTTGGTTGCCGCTGCTGTGAGTCACGACGACGGAGGATGGAAGAGAAGCAGGGGCGGATGCTTACACACACACACTCATGGAGGCACATCACTTAGGCATACCCCATAAGCACTGTGACCAAGTTTCAAGCCTCTAACTTTTAAAATACAGCAGTTATAGGTATATTTATATGGCAGTCCGATAAAATGATAAAATCACCCGAAAATTATCATCTCTGATGATTATCATAGGTTTTTCTATCATATCGTCATCGTTAAACACAGGCACGATAATGAACTTATCGTATCATTATCGTATATTGTAACGATACGATACACATCCCTAGTAAATAAGGTTAAAAATTGTGATTTAATCATGAAAAGATTTTATTGCAAACCAGTAATTCTTGAAGGCACTTCTGAAGAACGTTAGTATAATTTTTAGGGCTGTGCACGGACCCCCCCCAATCTTATCTGGATCCCTATCTGTCAGGTCCAGATTGGGCCCGATCCGACTCAGATCTGAATCCGATCTGGATCCATGCACAGCACTTCCTCCTGCTCTCCCCGCTGTACCCTTCCCTCCCCCCACTCTCCCTGCTTACCTGCTGCCTCCTCCGCATCGTCCTGCCATCGTCCTCTCTCCTCGCTGTGTGCCGCCGCATTTCCTGCTTGCATCGGGTGATGACATCACCCACCGTGAGTGGGAAATGCAGCACTCTAACCAATTAGAGTGCCATATTTGCTGGTTGCAGTGGGTGACATCATCACTCAACATGAGCTGGAACTGCAGCGAGGAGAGTGGGAGGGAGTGCTGTGACCGGATCCAAATCAGATCCAGATCACAGATCTGTTCTGGCCCGATCCAGGCCCGATCCAATCCAGTTTGGATTCGGATCTGGGAGGCCTGGATCAGCCCAATCTGCTCCAGATTCAGGATCCAGATCCAGATCTGTGCACAGCCCTAATAATTTTCATTTGACAATGTATGACACACACAGGCTCAATTCGGACAACACGTTAAGGTGGTGATCCACAGACAACACACTGCAGCAGGCGCTGCAAGGAATCGGCAACCACCCCGGTTGCTAATAGCGTACTCGGCTCTGACTGACAGATCGGCCGCCATTTTCCCCACTTACTGAACTCCATTAGTCCTCCAGCAGGTATCCCAGCACACACTGCGGCCGAAAACCATGGGCACCACAATTGAAGCCGATGCAGGACATGCCTCCCAAACCCCATTGGCTGTTACAGTCAGTGGGCGGAACTCAGCAGCCTCGGGCAAAGAGGCAGCCAGGATGAACGGCAGCACCAATACAACATTCGCACCCCACGCCCAGCACTGCAATTCCAACATTGGCACCCATGCCGCAGCCCCCAAACCCCCTCCCTCCTAGAGCATCTTCCACACACACAGGAAAGAAGGCGAGAGTGGGGTGGCGTAGAAAACTTTATTCAGCAGGGAGCTCAGACATGGGCAATAAGGCACATGGGCACCACTAAGCCAGGGCAGAACCTACGGAGAGGACAGGTGCCCCCGGGAAGGGAGGAGTCAGCTGGAAGGCATAGCGGAGAAGAGGGGACGGCCGAGGCCACACCCCCAGGGAGCCAAGCACGGAACGTGCCAAGGGGGTGTGGTGGAGAGGGGCGGCATGCCAAGGAGAGATGCCAGTCCACAGATGAAACTGCACAGCTGACGCTCACAGGGGGTGGGGGTAGCGCAGCCAGATTCAGGCACTGATGCATTTACGCACCTGGGACGCCTCTGCATGGGCGCGACGCTCCCCAACGGGATTCTCGGGGCCCGGCAAAGGCTCGATGTCCAGCCATGTTGGGTGGATTGGGGGGGGGCTCTCTGGTCGCTGCTTCCCCTGCCCTCGTCCTTCTGGGTAATGCAAGGGTGGCGGTGTGTGGGGGGGCTGCCTCTTGCTCCAGGGCGCCTGGGGTTTTTGGTTATTCCATCTCCCCCTCCCCCCCTTTGCCGTAGTGCCCTTCTGGTGCCCTTCCCTTTCTGTTTGGGTAGCTGACTGGGCACCCTGCGTGAGTGCTTGCAGGAGCTGGTCCCTTGTTGAGCTCCATGCCGGCTGCCTGGTGGGGGAGGCGGGCATCCTGGTTGCTATGGCTGTGATGCCGGGGCTCTGTTGTGAGCGTGCCTGAGCAGCCACCCGCTTTCTGCCACTCCTGCCGCTCCACTCTCTGATCTTCCGTGCTCACCCACTCACCACAGTTGTTTCACCCACGCATTGCTCCGGACGACACGTTTGTCAATTGACAATTCCCTTAACAACTCGCAAGTGAGTTGTTTCTCTCAGTTGTTAAATTTTGCCACTTAACCAACTGTGGGTTGTTACTGCATTGTGTGGCTACCTCCAGACGACACGTTTAACAACTCAATGGGTTGTTGCTTAATCAACCCTCAGTTGCTTAGCGTGTTGTCCGAATTGAGCCACAGTATCAAATCTGGGAGACTGCAGTATGTCTGGCAGAAGTCTAGCACATACCAGACAATACTATTAAAAAAACAAACACACTCTTTAAAATGTCACCAGTACAAACACAAAACACAGCTCAACTAAATGCCCAACTCAATGTGTTCTTAAACCAGAGCTTGTTTTAGAAAGCTTCAGGAAGCAGCAATCTTATGGCCCCTAGACAGCATCTGAGGTACCATAGGATAGTTTGGATTCCCAGCTCGTAGGTTGGAGACAGTGCTGTGACCTCAGAGGAGGGACGTTGGGCTCCATCCCCCAGCCCCATGCCTTTCTCAGCCTGCGTGAAATGAACCACAGCAGCTGCTTTCTGAGATTTAGGCTTTGTGGCCTAGTTCTCAGTAGAGTGTCGGACGCTTCGTCGCTCTACAGAGAACTAGGCCACAAAGCCTAATTTTTAGTAGTCCGGAAGCAGCAGAGGCCAGCAGAGGCAGCAGGGGATGGCAGCAGGTAAAGAGCATGAGGGGGGAGGGAGGGCTGGCTCAGTGTTTTCCCCATAGACATGCATTGCGGGAAAGCTTTCTTTCCCCCAGTGCAAGCCTGTGGGGAAAACACCTGAATTGGTGGTCCATAATTGGATCGGAACTTCTGATATGATCGGATCCGATCATATCAGAAGTACCCCCCGATATGATTGGATCCGATATTTTTAATATTGGAAATTCCGATCCAATTCCGATTCTGATATTTCTAGCTGTGCACATCCCTATTTTATACTAAGAAATGTTTTATATGTTTTATGATGTACAACATATATAGGCCCCAGAGCCTTTATAATGTAATATATAATATTGAAACAGTTTTTAAGAAACCTATACATGGGTATAGGCCTTTTGAGGCAATGTTCCCAATTTATCTTTATACAGTTTTATTTATATTATGTGTTATCCCTATAAACATAATGTATTGTATTTTTAATGTTGCAGCCCCCTGAAGTAGGCCTTTTCAAAAACCACACAGGCTGAAATGCATCAGCGTGAATTAATAAAATATTTCAGCATTCTGAGAACTTGCTTCTCCCCATTTTTTCTGATTCTAATAAATGTGGACAGTTGATACCATGTTAACCATGTAATATTTGTATTCCTCAATGATGTCCTCCAGACAGTCCTAGATGTGGGTAATAAGTCTGTATAATAATGCATTAATCTATCCAGTTGGTTGTCTTTTAAAGCCTTTTTATTTATCATTCTCTCTTTTATGTGAAAATCTGGGTGTCCATAAATTGGTATCAATGGAGATATCCCAAGCATCAATGATTCCTTTCTGTATTTCCAGACCTTTAATATGGAAATAATGCTTGCATGTAGTTGTTGTATGCCCTTTTTAATTTCTTTTTTACTAAAAGGTAGTAATGTGAAATCTGTATCTTGAAACAAAGATTTTTCTATACAAACCCAATGATTGTCTTGTGAATCATTAATTATAGACATTAAATGTCTTAGCTGATAGGCTTCATAATATAGTTTTAAATGGGGTATTCCTCATCCTCCTTCCTCTATCCTCCTCTATCTTAAATGTTTGTGTGTCCTAGGACTTTTACTTTTAAAGATAAATGTGTCAATTGTTGATTGCCATATTTTAAATTTTTTTGGTGGAATATCAATGGGTAATACATAAAACAAATATGTAAATTTTGATACCTCCATCATCTTTATAACCAATAATAGCTTTTAATATCAGCTATTATTTGTTTCCAGATTCTTCCATAATTTAATTGGAGGGATTTGTTCACATTTTTTGAAATTTGGACTCCGAAATAATGAAATGACTTGTGAACTAATGGGATTTTTAGTTGATTAGACATGTCAATTTGATCTTTAGGAAGCATATTGTGACATAATAAATCTGATTTTGTATAATTGACTTTCAGTCCTGATGCTTTCTGGAAACATTCTAGTTCCTCTTTGATGTGTCTTATACTTGTTTAGGGATTTTCAAGCATAAGTACTATGTCATCAGCATACAAATTTATTAAATGGGTTTGATTTTTGATTGTCACTCCCTTGATATTATCATTGTTTCTTAATTTGTCTGCTAGAAATTCAGTTACCAGATCAAATAATAATGGGGATAGAGAACATCCCTGTTTGGTACCAGATTGAATTTTAAAGGAGAATGTTCCCATATTATTGAATCTAATTGTCGCTGATGTTTGAGCATAGATTGTTTGTAGAATATGTGAGAATTTTGGGCCAGATTTATATACTTGTGAAACATTTAATAGAAATTTTAGGTTTACACTGTCAAAGGCCTTCTAGAGATCTAGAGCCAGAATTGCAAGTGGCGTTTTCATTTCCCCCCCACGAGTGATTACACTATATAGTCTTCTAACAGGATCCACTATATACCCTTTTGGAATAAATCCAAACTGGTCAGGATGGATTATTTTCCCTATCACTGTCTTTAATCTGTTTGCCCATATAGTAGCAAAACAGTTATAGTCCACATTTAGTAATGAGATAGACCGATATAAATCTGGAAGTTCTGGAGCCTTACCAGGTTTTAATAAAAGAGTTATCCTTGATTGTTTCCACATATCTGGTAGTTGTGTTCCCTGTAATATTGCATGGAATTATTGTGGAATCAATAATTCAGCATATGCTTTATAGAATTCAGCTGTAAAGCCATCAGGACCTGGTGCTTTATTAGAGTTCAGGTTTTCTATAACATTTTTTATTTCTTCTAATGATATAGGCTGTTCGAAATATATTGACTGCACCCTTGTTAAGCCATTAATCTTATTTTCTTGCTGATGCTCTTTTATAAATTCTCTGTCTATATTTGTTCCTTTATATAAATTTTCAAAATATTTAGTTAGTATTTTTCCCATTTCATTCGCACTATAAGTTTTTGTTCCTTCTAGTTGTTAATGCTACAATTCTGTTGCTATTTCTCCTCTGCCCCCCCTGTTTGCCAACATTCTTGATCCTTTTCCGTCAAATTCATAGTATCTTTGTTTAACATAGAGCAAATCTACCATTGTTTTATCAATTTTTAGCAGGGTTAGTTCCATTCTTTTCCCTTCCATTTTTTGTTTGATAGCGTATGAACCAGTATGTTTATATTGCGCTTTTAGGACTTCTATGGTTTTTTTCCAATTCTGATTTGTTTTTTAGTATTATTCCGAATAATGGCAATTTCTTTAACATACCACCCTCTTATTACTGCTTTCATACAATCCCACCTCACCCCTTCTGAAGTGTTGTTAATATGATTTTCTCTGAAATAGTTTACTATTCTATCTTGTATTCTACTTTTACATTCCTGTTGTGCTCTTAAGGTGGGGTGTAACCACCATATTGTTTTAAGACTTTTAATTTTAATATGTATTTTAAATGTTGACATGTTTTAATATTAAAACCTATTTAATTTATTTTTAACTTTTGTATATCTCCTATTTATAGCTTTTATCTGTATATGCTTTCATTTTGTAAAGCCACCTTAAGGCCCAGCATTGGGCAAAAGGAAGGATATAAATAAAGATGACAATAATAATAATATAAAATAATAATAATGATAATATAATATAATAATAATAATAATAATAATAATAATAATAATCCTTGGCACACATTGCCATCTCCAGGAGAACTGGGGCATGGTCAGATAGGTTTATTTGGCCTATATCTAATTTACTTATCCATGGTAATACACCCTTTGTGACCAATATCATATCTAGCCTCGAAATGAACCATGGGGCCTTGAATAAAATGAGTGTGCATAGACTTTTGGGTGGGATTCTGCCCATGTTTCATAGAGTTCATATTTTTGTAGTGGTGTTAAGATTCACCTCTAGTTTGTTTACTGCTTTTTCCATCTCTGGCTGCCAGTGCGCCTTGTAAATTCCAATTAATGTCCCCTCCTATCAATAATTCTGTTTCTGTAAATTTGTGTAACCTTTTTAGGGTTCTGTCTAAAAAGGTTAGTTGATTTGTGCTTGGGCTATATATTGACGCTAATGTAATGTAAGTCCATTCAAAATTCTTTCCACAAAGATAAATCTTCCTTCCTCATCTTTTAATATTTTTGTCCCTTTGAAACCAATTTCAGTCTTAATTAGAATTGCCACCCCTCTTGCTTTGCAAGATCCTTTATCTATAAATTGCTTATTGTTGAATTAGCCATCCTTTTCCATTGCCTTATGCGTTTCTTGTAACATCATTATTTTTGGCTTCAGATCCCTGATCGATTTAAACATCCTAGTTCTTTTTATAGTGCTGCCTAACCCTTTAATGTTAAATGAAACTGTTTTTAAGTCAGCCATAATAATTGCATGACTTTTAGAATGTTTATTCCTTTCTCAGGTTTCTTTTTAAATATATTTCCTGGTAAACTTCCCCTATCAACTAAAAGACCCCCTCCTCTTCCCAACTGAGTTAAATTTAACCATTTAATAAACAAATAATAAACATGGCAACCAACCTCTCTACCCAGCAAAATAAATAAATAAATCTGTGTTGCCCCTCAGGAGTGCTGCAAGCACCTCCCTGCAGTATGAACTTCTTAAACTAAAATAAAAATAAAAAAGAAAGGGGGAAAGGTGCAAAAAGAAGAGAGAGGGGGAGAGAGAGAGAGAGAGAGAGAGAGAGGAGGAGGAGGAGGAGGAGAAGGAGAAGGAGGAGGAGAAGAAGAAGAAGAAGAAGAAGAAGAAGAAGAAGAAGAAGAAGAAGGGGAGAAGAAAAAGTATAAGAATGAATAAGAATGATGAGGCAGACAGTTCAGTTCTACTCCTGGCATAGATCTTACTACTTGAGAGAAAAGTCTCTCCAGCTCTTTATAAAAAAGAAAAGAAAAAGAAAACCTGATAAAGTCCCAAACTTTTACTAAGAACTGCTATGATTTAACCTTCAGTAATAAAAGCCCTTACAGCTTATCTCTTTCGACATGATGTTTTTGGCTTATCAGGGCATTTTCTGTGAACTAACTTCTATTCCTCCTCCTCATTAGATTCATTGCTTCTCGGTTTTCAAAATCCTCTGATTAAACTCCTTCAGGAAGATCAAAACACAGGGTTTTAAATAACTGCAGGGCTTCTTTTTTGTTGCTGTCACAATATGAGTGATCCCCTTATAGGGGACCACTAGTTTGAATGGAAAGCCCCATGAATAGCGAATCCCCATTTCTTGTAATTCTAAGGTGAAGGGGCTTTGTCCTCTGTGCATTTGCAGTGTTTCTGAGGCTAAGTCCTGCAATATCATGACAGGTACACCTTGGCATTGTATTTCTTTTAATTCCCTCACTTTTTTCATTAAAGTTTCTTTTTTATTATATTTATTTATTTATTTATTACATTTGTATACCACCCCATAGCCGAAGCTCTCTGGGTGGTTTACATAGGATTAAATTGTATGACCAAAGCATACAATTATATCTCATGGTGTGTTTCTTTTCTTCAGTCCCAATGTATGATATGCTCTTTCTAAGTCATCAGGATCAATTGGGAAATCAGGCAGTAATGAAGTCAGCCATTTGGCCACAAATGATTTTACATCACTTTCTTCCAGATCCTCCGCTATCCCACGAAGACGCACGTTACAACGTTGATTTCAGTTCCCAGCTCAATCAGTTTTAGTTTAATTTCAGAGGTTTGTTTCTTTAATATTTTATATTCCTCCTCTTGCGCTGACACCTTTTCCATTGCTCTCACAGCCATTTTCTCCACTTCAACCACTTTCTGCTTTAAATCCCCCAATTTAGTTCCCAAAATTTGTGTCCAATTTTCCATATGTTCTAGTTTAAGTTGTTTTAAGCATTGTAAGGTTTCTTCCTTCATTTCTGTATTTGTCATCTCCGATGGAGTTGAGGACCCCCCCTCCCTCCCTCGTCTCTGGAACTCTGAGACACTCCGGATGCCGTTTCGTTTGCAGAGCTGCTGCGGTACGTTACTCGCGGTTCTTGTGCCTCATCTTTCAGCTTGAAATAAGCAGTGATTTCTTCCTTTCGCTTTTTAAAACAAGTCTGTTGACATTTGCCTTGCATTCCTTCTAAGTTTTGCTTTGATTCAAGCTGTTTTTCCTCCTGTTTAGGATTGTTTTATTAATTGGGCTAGGGAGCTCCTCTCTCATGCCACCATGCAGTTGGCATCCAGGCTCTGCTCCCCTTCCTGGGACAATTTTAAATCTGAAAGTTGTTGTTTCAGCTTCTCATAGTTCACCTTGTGGAAGGCAATCTAGGATTTGTGGTGATGCTTGGATGATTCATTATCCCATTAATACGAAGCGTCTACTTGTTGTGGTGGGAAAATTTCCAGGTTGAGTTGGAGATAAGCGAGGACATCCAGATCAAAAAAACCATTTACTGGGAATTGTTTAGCCAGCTGGTCCCGGGTATAAAAATTCCACCTTTTAACAAACTTAGTAGATCTAGGGTCATAATTTGTGCACATAAAATTTGACAGACTGGCTTTCTCAAAAGGTGCACACTTGGAGGATGAACCTCCCATTTTTCCAGATCATCAGATTTTTCAGAACCTAGGTTAAATCAGAAGGGCATTAGGGTGGGTAAACTTTTGGGATTCCTGGGTTAGGGCATGAAGACCCTAGCAGCACACAGAGGAGACAGCAGGGTATTTCCTACTCACCATGTCATGCCATGCTCGGGGCAAACCTGAAGCCTAAGAATCCCACTTCTAACACCAGAAAACTGTCAAGGAAATAACACAGGCTGATGTCTTTTGGTCTTTAGTCAGATTCTGAACATTCAGGAGAACCGCCTGCTGCAAAGCCACAGATGATTCTGCCTGGCAACAGATAAGAAGAGCTATGTAGGGATAGGTACCAGCTGACATCATTGTGCTCATTGTGCAGGCATGAGTAATTTAGAACCAAAGCTCGTTGCTATTATCATAGGCAGACTGCCACATAAGCATGTTGCTTTGTTGAGAATAATCTAATCCTCTAGATGGAGGCTGCGTACAACAAATGGACATTGATTCAGTGATTTCAACAGGCTTGCAATGTCACAAGCCTTGTTTTCCATTCCCCAGAGTTTATGCTTCAGTGTGAGCATTCACAACATTTTCCTGCTATATTTGTACTGGCTGGGTTAGAAGGTCTGGGTTTTAAATGTGCCAAATGTCCTCCCCACACATTTTGTGGGACCATCTCTCCCCCCAAGTTTTTGTGTATGTTATTTAGGGACTTTGGGGGTGAAATTCTCAGAATTTAGGGGCATTTTACCTTTATTTGCATTCAGTGGGGTATCCATCCTGTCCCTATAGGAAGTCCCCTGGGAATAGCATGTCATCACAAGGTAGTGCCATTCCCTGGGGCATTGGAATCCTCTCGCCAAGACAATCTACAAGGGCATTTTCACCCCACTTCCAAAAAAAACCACCCCAAAAGGCCAAGCACTAGGTTAGACACAACCTTAATTCATGTGGAGAAGGTAGGGTGTCATACTTTACAGAGGATTGTCCTCTATTTTGGAGAGGTGACAGGAGATGGTCCTCCATTGGAAGTTGTCCTCTATTTGAAGTTCAAATCTGGTTTAAAGTCAAAGAATCATAAAGAGGGAGATCAGGGAGGAGCTTTGAAGATACCCATCAATGGTCAACACCTGGACAGCAGGGCCAGATCTACATCAAGCAGGATATGATACTTTGAAAATGGTTTGAAAACTGTATATGGAGTTTGTCCTGGGCCCCAACAGTTGTCACTAGTGTCATAAACTGTTTTAAAGCACTAGTGTAGATCCTGCCCATATCTGAGCAAGTCTTCTCCACTATGGTGAGATGTAATGTAATTCTATTTTAGTTATAATAATAATTTATAAATTTGCATCAATGATATGCACATTGGTGTCCTCTGTGGTCCTCAGTTTTGGTGCTGCATTTCCTCCTTTCTGGTGATGCATAAGTGACCAACCTAGGAGAAACCACCATGCAGCAATAACAGAGTTGGAGCATCAGGAACCTGTTCCTGGGCCCTCAGCAGAGCTGGCCTTACTGTAAAGTGGGAGGAAGCTCCCACATGAGGCAGTGAGGAGTGGAAAAAGTGTCAAATCTGTGCTGCTCCCCTCATGCACCCACACCCACCCACACCACCTGGTCCTGAGCAAGGCATCCTTGTCACAGCAAGGCAAGGGTTAATAGTCAGCCTTGCCAATGCCATTCTCTCTTTTTTAATTTTTTTTTTAATATTTCAACATATAATAACATAAAATAAACATAATACATAAACAAAACCTTAACATCCTCCCGTGCTCCCCTACCCTTGAGACCTTCAATGCTCTAATATATTATACATTTTTCCAAAATTGCAACGATTCTTTTGAAGGTGTACAACCTCTCCCCTTTACTAAAACATATTCTATAAATGATCCCCCAATACTTTCAAAATCATTCTTTTTGGATAATCCCATCCTAACTTTAATTTTACATGTTAGTCTATCATTAATTGCTATATCCCGCACCCCTTTATACTAAGGGTGTGCACGGACACCCCGGATCGGATCAGGACCTGGATCGGGACCTCCAATTTTGTCACGAATCGGACAAAAACGGATGCCCCCCGGACCGGATCGAGTCCGATCCCGATCCAAAAATCAGAAATTTTTGGATCAGCCGCCATTTTTTTCCTCATAGACTTGCATTGCAATGCAAGTCTATGAGGAAAAAATGGCGGCGGGTGGGTGAGGGGGGCCTAACTCCCTCACCCCTGGGGCCGTCCACTGTGGACGGCCCTGCCAGGTAAGCTCCCTCCCCCGCGCTCCCTCCCCCCTGCCACTGCTTACCTTACAGGTATGTCCGCTCCCGTCCGACGCCGGCTGCTACTGCGACTGGGCTTTGCGGCCTGCTCCAGGGTGGCGCGCCACCCTGGAGCAGGCTGTGAAGCCCGCTCGCAGTAGCAGCCGGCGAGGGATGGGAGCGGACATCCCTGGAAGGTAAGCGCGCTGCGGACAGCCCCGCTAGGGAACCCCTCCCCCCCTGCTGTTCACTTCCATCGGCGGGCGCCCGCTGGCGCCCGCCAATGGAAGCGGCGGCGGGCGCCAGCAGGCGCCCACCGATCCGCCGATCCATCCAAACCGGATCGGAACCTTTTCGGATCGATTCGGATTGGATCGGCCGATCCAGTGGTGAGATTGGAAATCGGATAATTTATCCGATTTCCCCCTGGATCGGATTCGGATCGTGGATCCGGATCCGATCCAGTGCACATCCCTACTTTATACCATTCTTCGATACTGTAATTCCCTTGTATTTTCCAATTCTTAGCTATCATTAATCTAGCCAGTGTTAGGAGGTTGTTTATCAATTCTCTTATATTTTTATTCCCATATTCTTTTTCAAACATTGACAATAGAGCTAAATTTGGACTTGCTTCCACTTTTTTTACCCAGTATTTCACTTATTTCTTTAAAAACTCTTTTCCAAAATTTTTGTACATACTCACATGTCCACCACATATGGAAATATGTCCCCACTTCCTGACAACCCCTCCAGCATAGCATTGACGTTTTCTTATCTATCTGATGTAATCTTACGGGAGTGAGATACCATCTCCAAATTATTTTATAATTATTTTCTTTTATCCTTATTGATAACAACTTTAAAGTTCTTAGTTCCCATATCTTCCCCCAGTTATCCTCAGTAATTTGTTTTTTAAAATCTTCTTCCCATGTTTTCAAAATTTCTTGTTGCTCCCCCTCCTCTAACAATATATTATATATTTCACTTATTATACCTTTTTTACTCTTATTTCCCCCTCCTTCTTTCTTGACTCAATTAACTTTTCAAATCTTGTTTCCTTTCTACAGTCCTTATTTTTCTTTTTCCATTTCTGTGTCCATTGTTCCAATTGTATACACTTAAACCATAAGTTTTTTTGTCCTCTTAAAACTTCTCCAATTACCTCTTCTCTTCTCAAATTACCTGGGAAGTTCTCCAATAAAACAACTGGGGTTAGAGGAGAAATTCCTGGTGTTAATTTCTTTTTATACTTTCCCCAAATTTCTATGATACTTTTTAGGATGGGATTTTCCATATCCTTCAGTTGATTCTTTTGTATTTTACTAAAAATATATATTTTGTATTCTAAATCCTCTTTTCCTATTATACTATTTATAACATATCTTAATTGATTAGCTATATAATACATCTTTATATTCGGGAGTCCCAACCCTCCTTTCCTTTGAGTCTTATACCATTTCGTTTTATTAATGCTTGCTTTTCTGTCTCTGTTACAGTAGTTATTTATCATGCTTTGCCAACTTCTTATTTCTACTTCTGTTATTTTAATTGGTAACATTCTAAACAAAAAATTAATCTTTGGTAATATTTTCATTTTAATAACTGCTGTTCTACCAAACCATGAATGCTTTAATTTCCTATAAGCCTCTAACTTCTTCATTATCTGTTTTTTTTAAACTACTAAAATTTATTTCCTCCAACTTTTCTAAATCTTTTGTAATATAAACTCCTAAATAGCGCACTATATTTTTAATCTTAAGATCAAGTTTTGAACTTCACTCCTCCCTTTCTTCTTTGTCATAATTAAATAACATCATTTCTGATTTCCCCCAATTTACCTCTAGTCCTGTATTCTCTCCAAATTCTCTCAAATGTTGTTTTATTTCTTCTATGCTTTACCTCAGATTTTCTAATGTCAATAAAGTATCATCCGCAAACATATTAATTCTTATTTTATCTTCCCCTCCTATCCCCTTCAGTCTCTCATCATCCCTAATAACATTTGCCAGTATTTCTATAACAATTGCGAATAATATTGGGGAGAGAGGACATCTTTGTCTTGTTCCCCAGGCTAAGGTAATTTGTTGTGTTAATCCATCATTTACCATTACCACCACCTTATTGTTTGCATAAAGCTGATTAATCACTCCTATAAACCTTCCTCCAAAACCAAATATCTTTATAATAGTTTTTAACGCCGGCCATTCCACGCAATCAAAGGCTTTAAAAATATCTAAAGCTATCAACCCTGCTTTTAAGTTCCTTCTTTTAATAACGTTTATTATGTTCAATACTCTCCCTATTAAGTTAGGCATTTGCCTCTCTGGAATAAATCCCCATTGATCCTTTTTTATATACTTATTTATAAAAGTGTTCAGTCTTGTTGCCATAATTGCTATAAATATTTTAGAATCTTGATTAATTAAAGAAATAGGTCTATATGATGCTGGTTCCGTTAAATCCTTATCTGGTTTTGGGATTAATATTATCGATAAATGTTCCCACGATGGTGGGGTCTTCTCTCCCTTTATTATATTATTATACTTTTTTTTTCATTTTTGGTACTAAAAGCTCTTTAAATATCATATAATATTCCGGCCCCAGCCCATCTACTCCTGGAGATTTCCCTCCTTTCAATTTATCAATAATTCCCTCTATTTCTTTTTCAGTCACTAAAGCTTCCATATAATCCCTATCCTTACCTTGTCATCTTATCTTCCAATTCTTCTCTACATATTCCAGTATCCTTGTCTATGGGCCCGCTTCTGATGTATACAATTTCTGATAAAAATCTTCAAATATTTTAAATTTATCTTTCATTAAATTGCAACTTTTCCCAGTTTTATCTTTGATTATCCCTATTATATTTTTTTCCTTCTTTGATTGCGTGGACCTTGCCAGCATTTTAGAATTTTTATTGCTATATTCAAAGAAATTTCTTTTCAAATATATTAATTCTTTTTGGACTCTCTCTATATCTTTTCCCTCAAGTTCTTTCTTTTTTGCTTGGAGTTGAGCATATATATGCTTATCCTTATTTATTTTAAATTGTTCCTCTAATTCCTTAATCTCCTCTTCAATCTTTTTACTATGTGCTTCTTATTGTCTTTTTAATGTACACGAGTCTCTAATACATATCCCTCTTACTACTGCTTTCATCATGTCCCAAACTATCCCCTGCGAGTTTACCCCTGTTTCATTTATTTCCCATATAGTCTGTATTTCCATTTTCATTTTTTCCACAATATTTTTATAATTTAGAATTTTAGTATCCAATCTCCACCTTTTTGCTTCCCTGTAATCTTTCTTTATTTTAATATCCATGCTCATTAATGCGTGGTCTGAGAACTTAATTACTCCTATTTCACCATCCATAATCTTAGAAATCGTGTTCTTTGAGACAATCCTGGAAAAACTCTTATGTTTTGGTGAATAAAAGGTATATTTCTTTTTCTCCCCTTTTACTATTCTCCATATATCCTTCAATTCTCTTTCTTCCATTACCTTGGCTAGACCCGTTTTCCCAATACCTTTTATAGTGTCTTTATCTTTCATTTTGTCCATCACCATATTAAAGTCTCCGGCCATTACAATATTTGCTTTCTCTACATTCCCATATTTCTAAACACTTTATCATAAAATTCTGTTTGCTTTTTATTTGGAGCATAAACATTAACCAGTATATATTTTTCATCCCCCATGAAACAGTGTAAACTAATATATCTTCCCAAAACATCCCTTTCCACTTTAACCACATTAAGTGCACATTTTTTAGAAATTATTATCGCAACTCCTCTTGCTTTAGAAGTCTCATATGCTCTCTCATATACACTCACATTCCTCATTTTAAGCTCATTTATGCCATCTTTCACTTGGTGTGTTTCTTGTAAAAATATTATATCAGCTTTCCTTTTATTCAACATCCCTTCAATCCTCTTTCTTTTAACAACACTACCCAGCCCGTTAACATTTAAAGTTATCAATCTTACTTTATTTTCCATATCTCCAATCTTAATTTTCTTTGTAGGTCTCTTAATATGACACAATTACCCCTCCTTCCCTCCCCCCTCCCCCACATATAACCCCCATTTCCCCCCCCTTCAACCCCAGGTTTCCCCGGGTGGTGGCTCCTATCCTCCTCTTCTTAGGACCCTTCGGGGGGGGGGGCAGCGGCGAACATCCCGCATGGAACTAAAGCAGAACCCCCTTCCCTTTACTCTTCTTACTTTCCCCCTTTGATCTATATCTCAGTCACAAACTGCTTCCTCCTGCTGCCCCTTCTTCTTCTCTTTCTTGTTCCTGCCTCCCATTGGTAACTTTCTCCATCAGGCCCAGGCTCCACAGAAGATCCATTCCTTGCTTGTTTCAGCGGTACATAAATCTCAGGAATACCGGGTATCCCCAGCTATAAACAATTGAGTTCTTCTGCAGGGTAGTTGTACACAGCTTTACACTTTTCCTCCATTGAATTGTTTGAGTGCATAGATCATTGTAGATCTGTATCTGCGAAGACTGGAACATCAATTGCCCGGTACGACTAATGGCTTGCATCAATTTTTCTTTTTTGTAAAAGCTGGCAAATCTTACTATTATGTCCCTTGGGACCATTCGATCCCTTTTAGTTCCAACTCTGTGGATCCTTTCAATATCTGCATCATCCCATGTCATTTGAGGATCCATCTCCTTAATCCATTCCATTAACTTGTCTTTCAGAATCTTTGAGTTTCCCCCCTGCTGTTCCTGGAAGGATGATGCGAACATTCATTCTTCTATCTCTGTCTTCCATAGAAATTAGGCGTAAATCCATATCTTGTAAGATTATATCTTGCTTTTTTATATTATCTTTGTTCTGATCTGTTTGCTGTTCCAAGGATACAAGTTTATCATTAATCATTTGAAGACCGTTTTGTAACTCCCCTTGAGATTTCTGGATCTTTTTCACCTCCTGCATAAGCTCAGTCTTCTGCTTATCCATCATGCTTTGGATGCTAGCCAATAAGTCTTCAGAAGACATTTGCTCAGCTTGTGGTTTCGTTGTTTTGGCTACAGCTCCAGGCTTAGCTCCATTTTTATGATTCCCACTTCTGGTTTGTGACGGACTCGCTTTCGCATTCGTCATGATTACTTTTTCTAATTTTTCTGAATCCTTCCTAGTCAGATGGGCCCAGCTCTTGTCGGATGGGTGAGTTTTTGATCTAATCCACCTCGGTGGCGAAATTTTCCTGCTCCTACCCTGTTCTCTGCTCATCTGGCATCCAGCCAGCGGTTACGGAGCTCGGTCTTTCTGCCAACCCTTTGATCCTTGCTAATTAGTTAATAATGTCCAGTATTCTCAGTAAATATCCAATTATTCTTTGCTTTAGTTTGAAGTTGTATCAACAAAGATAACTACTCATCTGCCACGTCAGTTTCCAAGCCTTGGCAACTCTCCCAGGCTCATTAGGCATTTAATAACACTGCTGATTTTTATTTTAACTCAGCACTTTTCTCTCTCTTATTCTGTGAAGATTCACATAACAAAATCAGCTTTCCACTCACAGTTTGGTCTTCTTATAGATGGGTTATTTTTCTTTTTAATTCTTCTCCACCGGGAGGAGAGACATTCCTGACCTGTTTACTCCATACTGGATAGCCTGCCCTTGCCAATGCCATTCTCCAGCATGCCAGCACTTCCTGTAGGCTGGCACCTGTGCTGTCCCTGTCCAACTCATTGGCTTGTTGTCAACATCATCGTCCTCCATCTCCTCTGTCAGAAAGCCCTGCACAAGAAGACAGCGATCCTGATCTCAATCAGGATGCTGCTGCAGAGGAGGAGACAATTCCCAGCTCTTCTCTTCCAGCTGCAGAGGATCAAGGCTCTGTCGATTGTACAGAATCACCAGCAGCTGTGACATCTCCATTATCATCCGAAGAGGAGATGAAGCAAATTTTAAAAGACGTTAAGGAATGTAGGTGCTGGAAGCAGACAGAAACACGAGGCGTTCAATGTCGGTTGGAGAGATTATGAGCACAGCAAAGGCAGACCTCTGAGATGCTGGTTTGATGTCCCCTCGGAAGAAGACACTCTTTTGTTGCCTATTGTTAAATTCAACTTTGGGCTTACTTTACTTTGCTTAATCTTGCCTTGAGGCTACTCGGTAATCTTCTGTTTGATTATATGCCGTTTGGCTGTACTTTGCTTAGCCTAAATAAAAGGCTTGTTTTGGTTCACCCCTGGTGTAGTCTTTGACCAACGCAAACTAAAAGGGGAAGATTTTTCACAACACATCACTTCAGGGCACTAAGGGGAGGGCAAGCAGACAGCACAAAAAATAATGGTGAAGGAAATGTGGAGAAAACACTGAAAAGTGTCCTGTAGTATCTAGGAGATAAGAAAAAGAAATCTCAGGAACTTCCTGAAAGTTTTCTCTCCCCCATGAAAGGGGCTTCCATTTTTCAAGGCAGTTTATTATTTATTTTGAATGTGTGTTGGTGATATTTTTGATCTTACCTAATCACTGTGAGCTGGTGGAGGGTGTTGTCTATATGTTTCTTTTTATTACACATCTTATTAATGCTCTACAGTCTCCCAGGCTGCCTGTGCTTCCTGGGTCCCCTCTACAAGGATTCGCTTTTGCGCCTGGTTAGGCGATTATGCGCATAATCGCTGAAGTGCATTTATGCCTAATACCTCTGCACTAGAGGCGGCGAGAGGCGGCGAAGCGCATTAACGGATGACCAAAATGTGCTTTACAAGTAGTTAATGCGCATAAGCGCTTGTTCACATAGTCAAAATGCGCTTTAACGGCCGGAGCAAAATAAAACTTGCTGTTTAACATGCATTCGATAATGCGCATAATCGGAGAGATAACGTGCCTCTACGCCCGATTTGCGCTCCGTTCTTGTAGAGGTAAAAAATTTTAAGCACCTTGAAAGAGCTTTAAACCTCTCTTGTAGAGGCAGCCCTGGTCTGAAAAGGCCCTAGGGGAATAATAAATTCATGATGTCTTCCCCTGGGTGGGAAGAGCAGGAAGCCAAGGAGGCTGCAGGCTGTCAGGGAGATGACTGTATAATGAAAGACAGGACACTCATGCATACTTTTCTGGGGCTGCCTAGATGAACCGAAAGCCCCATAATGGATGTGCGGTGACGCTGTGTTGGCTAACTCCAACTTATTCACTGGAGCACGGTGAATACGGTGCATCCACCATCTAGCCTCATTCTGCTGTCAAGGGGGAGGCGTTCCCCAGGCAGATGGCAAGTCCTGATTGGTCACCATCTGCCCAGGCAGAGGGCAAGGGGTGGGCCTGGTGAACCGAATGGCTGCTAGAAACCCCACGCCCTCCCTCTCCATCGAGATCAGCCACTGCCACCCTGCAGCAAAGGAAGCATTAGGATTTTGCTTAATGCGGTGGCAACCTGGTGCCATATAGTAAGTCATCTCACAAGTAAGGTAAGCACAAGAATCCTGAACCAAGCCCATGAGAATTCCTCCTAAATTTCTTCTTTTGAATTTCTTTTCAAAAGCAATTTCTTTTCTATCAAATTGAATGAGAATGGTCAACATTTTCATAGAAGAAATTTCTGGCACAGCACTAATTTTTATGTTATTTTTCATTTTTATATGAAAGTTTTATGATGTGATTGCGATATTTCCTAAGCAATGCATTTGCATTTGACTGGCAAGTTTATAGATCAATATAGCTATAAGAGATTGGAGATTGGAGATTAGAGAGAGAGAGAGAGAGAGAGAGAGAGAACCTAACTGCGTTCAAAGAGTTACATCATTTATCTTTACAAACCTTCCTTAAATACAATGTTCTTGGTGTAAATGTCATGGCAGCCACCGTAACGTCGTTGTTTTGGTCCATCAATTACTTAAATCTTGAGCTTTGCCAATTATTGCACATGACTGATGACAACGTAGAGTTGTCCATAGCAGAAGACATGTGGAGGCAGATAGATGCCAATTTGGTCCACAGTCTGTCCCTGGTTTGTTTACAGTCTATATTTTACTGGCATGTCATTGTACTTTCACCTGCACCTGTGTTTATAAAGGTGTACAGAGACTTTTAAATGTTATTTTTTTAAAGTTAATAAGCTAGAGACTTCTGAGCAATAATTAAACTTTGACTGGGTTACTTTTAACTGTAGGTGTCTCTTAATCCCTTCCTGATTTTTTTTACAGGCCAAATGCAATTAGAGATTTTTATCTTGTTTTGAAGCAGGATCAATTTCAGATGAATTTCCAGAATCCCTTTCTATCACATTTATACCACAGTGCCATCTAGTGGCTGTATAATGACATGCATAGAACTTGCTCAGAAAGAAAAACCCCAGGGGAAAAAAACATGTGAAGGAGCTGATCTTAATCCCACAAGGAATCTGAAAGCAGAAGCCCCAGTAAGGCTGTGGGATTTTAGTCTCATGTAGAGAATCCCATACTGTGACAAGAAATTACTTTCCCCACTGGTATAGAATGACTGGTTTCAAATGAGTGGAAGCCACAAGACAGCTATTTGAAACCTTATCATACCTGCATACCTGTAATATGAGGAGGCATCTGTAGGTGAGATTTTATGTTCTGCTACCAGTGAAACTTCCAAAAAGTCAAGGATACTCCAAAATAAGTACATTGCATTCATATAACCTTATGATTATGAAAATGGAATGTTGGCTGATAGCTCTTCCTATAAGAGAGCAAAACCTTCTGTCAACACAGCTGCATATCCGTGAACACTCCAGGACTTCAACCTTGGGTGGAAGATTGACCCATCATCAGCCATCAAGTAATGCAACATCAGATGCAATGATGATGAATCTCTCATCTTCCTCTCAGGTAACTGAGCTTGTGAGTCATCACAATTTTAGTCTTCTCTGGATTCATGGCAGCCCTACTGTATAGAAAAGTGGGGAAACTTCTTCAGTTGGTGGATACTGAAGGGGTCCTAACCCCAGTCCTTCCTCCCCACAGGCTGAAAGAATCAGACTTCACAAGTAATTCCTCATCACTAAATGCAGCAAAAAGTGGAGGGCAATGTAGGCATAAACCCATACAGTATATTGCATCTTATAACAAGACCCCTGAGATAAAACTTTCAGTACTTTGTACTTTGGGTGCTTATATCTTCAGCAATATGGGAAGATGAGGCAAGGTGCCATAATAGTATAAGATATGTTTGCTCTATCTACTAATCTGAAATAAAATGGTCCTTTGAGATCAGTTCTGTGCATGTTCACAGGTGCTAGGTATACCCTTAACTTGGACAGGGAGGGGACATTTTCTGTTCCAGCAAAATATCTTGGGACAGTTGTCTTTGGATTTAGCCTCAGTTTGCCTGCCTGCATCCAGTCAGCATGGCCAGTCACTGGTAAACACCGAAGCAACAGTGTTTATGTTCATTCTGGTTGGATGAATAATAATCTTGTACATGCCTGACCAGTAGTGATGTTACATGCAAGTTGACCTAGGAAGACCCACATGACAAGTGATGCACCACCTCTCTCTTAAGGCTTCCCTATCAGGAACAAGTAGCATCACTCAAGGGTGGCCCTATGGTCTTGCAGTTCCATCATGGCCTCATGATCTAATGGTATCGATGGCTGCAAAAAGTTCTAATAGGATCAGGAGGGTGCAACTGCCCTGTCACTCTCTAAGTGGATATAACCAAATAATGCCACAAGCCCGGTCTGATCCTCCCAGCTACACCTTTCAAGCACTATTAATCATAGTGGAGATCATTTATGTGTATAACATGCTGCTATATCAGATGCAATTAAGTGCCAGCATTTCATTTTGCACTCAATCTTTGCTCCACGTATCAATATTCATTTTACTTTTAAAAACTCAGGGCTTTGTTCCTTTTGTTCACACATTGAGAAAGATTTCCACAAACAGAGTGTTTATGTGTTGAGTGCAGTACTCCATGGACTTTACGGTCTAATGGAGTGTGAGAGGGGGCCTGTGGTTTTTCATCTTGTTTTCAGCTGTACAAACAAGTTGGGCTTCTCCTTTCCTTTCAGAGGCCGGACTAAGGCCCACTAAAATGCCAGGGTTACAGCGATGGGGCTGCTGAGGTTTTAAAAATCAAACTGGGAAGGCCTGATGCTGTTCATCTTAACACCAAACATACTGACAGTGTTTATTTTTTCTGTCCCAGCCTCGGCTCTCGAATAAATAGATCAGTGGCTGATTTTCAGTGCTTTTTAAAAAGAAGAACTTAAAAGGGTATCTAAACCTATTATACAAGTTGAACTTGTTCTCAAAAACAAAAAGAAACCAAGGCCTATGTTTTGAGAGAATGATGAATCCCTTTGTTAATTTCTTTCATTTAATTTATTACATTGCTATTCCACCCAATAGCCAAGGCTTTTACAAAGATTTGTAAATGCGTTACAAAGATTAAAAACCTTAAAAATACAATATTGTACCTAATATTAAAAAAAAATTACATACATCATATAAACAGAGAGTACACACACACACACCTAAACAGTATTAACAATCAACAAGAAGAAACTCAAGACCCACATTAAAAATCTTATCAAATGCTGCCAAATGCAAGAGAATAGAGGAAGGTCTTAACTTTTAAAGATATATGGTTTCACAAGAGATACTTCTGCCTAAATGGCACCCTGGATTTTCTCTTGCACATTACACTTTTTTATGGGGGAACCTGATCATGATATCCCTTCAAATATCATTTGAACCCTCCCCAATGCTTCTTCAGTCTGTTTTTTCTGTCCACAAAATATCTGCTAAGGAAAAGAAAGATGCAATAGGTGACCAATGGCTCTGATTACTGATTACTGATAGCTATGTACTACCTCCAACATAAGAGGTAGTAACCCTATAGACACCAGTTGTTGGGGAACATGGATGGTAGGGTGCTGTTGCACCGTGACCTGATTGTGGGTTCCTAGTCAACAGCTGGTTTGCCACAGTGTGAACAGAATGCTGGGCTAAATGGACCTTAGGTCTCATCCAGTATGGCTCTTCTTATGTTCTCATGTTCTTAATTGCTGCACAGTGCCTTCTGATTGGTTGTATTAGGAGCAACCAATCATCATCCATGGTATTCTGGGATGGTGACATTATTTATTCTGTGCATTGCAATGTTTTGGAGAAATGCCCAGTTCTTTCATATCAACTCTCAAAGTCCCTATTTGTTTGTTGGAGGTGTCACACAATTATTAAGAGTCTGAAAAAGAAAATGCAACTTCAAGTGTACAGCTCCCTCCCCCACCCCCAAGGAAATAGGTTTGGCTAGTGTGGCCCATTGGATAGTGTTGGATTTAGCAGACCTTGATTCAAGCCCCAAGTCTGATACTAAGTGTAGTGGGTCTTGCACTTTGAAGAACTCTCAGTCTTAGCTCTCCTTCTGCAAAATTGGGTTAATGCTGATCTACCTGTCATCAAATACTTAGAAGCCACACCACTCAGGAAGCTACACTATTTCATATTGGCAAAAAAAAATTCTTTTGTGCTGCTTTTACAGAGAGATGAGGCGTAAATTTATCCTTTTCAAAAGGACGGCTTCTTCTTCTTCTTGTATTTTGATCTGGGTTTTGCCTTGCTGTCTTTATGGCTCCATGGAGAGCTAAGTCTTCAATTAGATTGATTCTTTCAGATGCCCTTTGTCTAGAATCCCAGGCAAGAACTTATCACTAAGGTGCTCCTCCCTTTTTATCAGCAAACTTAGTTACATGTTCTGTAACCCAACCCCCACATCTGCAAGGGTGGGTTGTTGGCATGGTTAACAAACCATCCTAAAACCAAGGGCTACAAGGTTGGTGGGTGGTTTATTAACCATGCCAACAACCACCCTCGCTGGGTTCAGATACCACAACAACCTATGAATGGGGGTTGGGTTACAGGATGGGCACCCATGAGCATAAGGCCCTTTCCACACCAGCCCCCGGCTGCTCCCTGTGATACACAGGGAGTCCTGAAGGGGAGGGCAGGCATGGGATTTTTCTGGGAAAACCCAAACCAGAAAAACACCTGATTCTTCCACAGGCCTAGGAAGTTCCTGGGACCATGGAAGAATGTGCCCGCCCATCCCGGGCGCAGCCGTGCTTACTCATGAGTAAGTGTGGCTGCAAACTGGGCACAGAGCTGCACTGCATGGCTTCGTGCCCAGCAGGGGAAGGATGACACCAGTTTTGCCACCCCTGGGAGGGCAGGGAGGCGGGGGGGGGGGCTTGTGCACATGCATTGTTTTTAAAAAATACCTACCTTTTTGGAAGAGCGCTCATGCGCTTTCCGTGGATACAAAAACAAAACATGGCGGGCGCAACTTGCGATGGCCCAGGAGAAGCCCGGGCCATTGCAAAATGATCTGGCTTCTGTACGCTGATCCCGAATGTAGCTGCTTCTGGGATGCCCCACCCTGAGCCCTCTACACCCCTCCGATGTAGAAAGGGCCTAAGCTTCAAACCACAGTGGCTTATTTAAGCAGCCATGGCTGAAAATGATCATGTGAACCAGATGTTTAGCCTGTTCATATGAATTAACTACAGTTTCTCCAGGTATCTGAGCTCCTTGATAAAACCAGACCTTCTCACAAAGCACATTTTTCTTGGGGATGAAATAGGCATCAAATGTAGACACACCAGTATTACAGATGTGCTCATGGCTCTCTTCAGCAAATGTAAATTATTTACACCATTGGCTTTGTTCTCTAATAGCATAAGGCAATGAACTTACTGGGCAAAAGCTAACAAAATTTCCCATCCATTTAGGCCATGTAGTTGGATTATTAAAGCTGAAGACTTCTGGTTTAGGGAACTGTGCCAGTTTCTTTGTCCTATTAGAAAGCTGTGAATGTAAAACTTTACTGCAGACACAGTTTCACAGATGGCTTGAAGCAGAGATGAACAGACGGTAGATCTCCAGATGTTTTGGACTTCGACTCCCAAAAGACCCAGCGAGCATGGCCGATGGTCAAGAATGCTGGGAGCTGAAGTCCAAACATCTGGAGCTCTACTTTCTGCTCACCGCAGCTTAGAGGACACAACAGTCAGGAAGCTAGGCAAGAAATGTAGTTCAGCTTTGTGCAAAATGCATTTCTCCTGGTTTCACTTTAGTCCTAGATCCTATTCAAGACAGGGATTTTGTCATGGCCTTCCACTGTTATGCCATAGATTAGTAATTATATTCAATTCCCCTTTTTACATCTCTGAGGAGTTCTGTCACTGCTTCACAGCAGAAACAAGATTGAAATATGATGTGCTTCATCTCCCTTCTATTGTTTGCCTACAAATTTTTTCATTTATTTATTTTATTTACAACATTTGTATACTGCTCCATATTTATACAGATTTTGGAGTGGTGAACATAAAAGGTGCAATAATTCAAAGGTAAAAGATTAAAACGCCATATTAAAATGATTAAAACTTCTGAATCATGTTGCTTACCCCCAGAGTCCTGACTTTCTCTCATCCATCTCTGCTCTTGACCCCCCTCCAATCAGCTTTTCTACCCCTGGCCTGCACCTACCAGGGCACTCATGAAAATCGCTGGTAACCTGTTTGTTGCAAAATCTAAAGGACTCAAATTGAATCCTCATTCTTTCCTTACTTCTCTACTGACTTTGACAGAGTCACTTCACTTAAGTCCCTTTATGTCCTAGTTCTCTTTGATACCAAACATAAGAACATAGGAAGAGCCGTGCTAGATCAGCCCAAGGGCTCATCTAGTCCAGCACTCTATTCACACAGTGCCCAACCAGCTGTTGACACAGTGCAGGACACGGTGCAACACCACCCTCCCACCCATGTGCCCCAGCAACTGGTGTATACAAGCTTACTGCCTCTGATACTGGAGATTGCACTTAGCCATCAGGACTAGTAGCCATCGATAGCCTTCTTTTTAAAAACTGGTGTTACGTTGGCCATCGTCCAGTCCTCAGGTTCTGTCCTTAGATGGTTCGCTTTCTGTCTGTCTCAATTATTCTTTCAACAATTTTATAGGAGGAAGTGCTTCCTCTGCTTCCTCTCTCTCTATTAGGGTCCCTTGGGAATCTCTTCTTGGCCTTCTGCTCTTATGTCTCTACACTGTCCTTTGGGACCTCATCAGATCTCATGGCTTTCAGTCCAACCTATATGCAGATAACAACCAGTTCTGCCTCCCTACACCTGAATTTCCCCCCTCCATCCAATCCCAAGCGAATTTTCAAACGTCTCTGAAAAGGCTTGGAAAAACCCAATGCATTTCAAATCAAGATGAGAAGGTTTTATCCATCATGACATAAAAGTGCTCTGGTATGGAAAGGGCCAGACCTCTACTATCTACCCCTTCCTAGTTCAGGATGTTTTGATTGTAAAGCTTGCACAAAGTTTAGCATTCTGCAAGCATAAAAGGATTATCATGACCCTGGTGAGTTACAGTACATATAAATGGTGGGTGAATTGCATGTAGCTAAAATGTCACCAAGAAAGTGGTATCATATAAATGTTTTGGGGAAAGACTCAAAAAAATCTCATTCCAAACCCATGCTTTTTATTTCCTCTGGAGCAAGCCCTATCCATTAGGCTGTGCTACTCTAATTATATAATAAAACTTCTTGGTATTGCCACATTGCTTAAAGCCTGCCAATATTTCCATTACACCCACCTTGTTCCAGAAATTGGAAATTATATAGCTAAAAAAAAATTCAGTGTGAAACCTGGCACTAAAGCAATCAAAAGCAATCTGTTTTAATTTGGGTAATAGCTATTGTTCATTTTTAAAAGAAAAAATATATTAAGGTGCACTGAAACACAATAGATAAGTACTTGTTGTGCTCTTGAAGCTCATGAATGGCTTTAATATATCAAGGAATTATTTACCAAAGGAATTAGAGGCCCCCTCATTGCCTTAAAGTAAAAAATGGCTGGAACTATATTTTGTTTTTGTCTTTTTTGAAGTCCCAACCATATACACAACCTCCTTTTTCATAAGGGAAAAAAATACATTTGGCTAGAATAGTCAAACCACATTGCCTGGAACTCCACTGGCTTCAGGGAGGCTCCTCCACAGAAAGTGGTTTGAGGATCTTAGCCTTGTTAGAGAGAATCAGGGATCGGCATTTCTAATGGAAATGCTGACAGAAGCTTAATTACACACCCCTTAGCCAAGCACTTTTATATCTTGGCTTAAAAAATAATAGCTTTATTATTCTTAGCACATTGAAAATTTAATGTTAATTTTTAAAGTGCGGGTTTTTCTTGGCCAGATCTTAGCTCCTGGGGGAACTGCAAAGTTGTGCGGTGGAGGTTATTGCTATGTCAGGATAAAGGGTCCTTGACTCTCCAACCCATGACAAAAAATGTGTGTCAAGAGTAATGCTGAGGGGCTGAAGAGAATCATAACAGAGAACAAGAGGTGGAAATTCAAAGCCCATCAGATTGCTGGTTCTCTCTTGTCAGATTTGCTAAAATTCCTCATCCGTTTTTAAATGTTTTCATTCATGGCACTTACAGTGTATCTCACTCTGCTGGCTTAATATTATCATTCCCTCGATTTCTGATATTCAAGCTGTGAGTGCTGTTGCTTCTGTTACCAAAACTGCACCACCCACACACAAAAGGGTGGTGTCAGCATGCTTGGAGGAACCCTGAGTTTATGTAATTACAACAGTTTTAGGGGGGAACCTGAAGGGATACCCCAAAACAACCCAATAAGGACTGAAAATGCTCGGTGGCCATGGAATGCCAACTGTTGGGAGGGATGGAAAACTGGGGGGTGGGGAGAGAAAGAATGGAGTGGCTGAAATTCTGAGCACTCCAAAACTGCAACATTTTGTTGCGGGTCCTGTTTATATCATCTTCACCAAATAGGAGCCAAATACACACACACACACACACACACACACACACAATCTAGCTAGCTATTATATAAACAATTCAAGATTATACATATACATAAAAAGCTGGATTGTTTCCAGTTAAATTTGAGGTAAGCTTGGGACAGCTCATCCATCTCTACTGTGAAAGCACCTGATTTCCCCCCCCCCCATGTTATAAAGTCTCTTCTCTCTTCTTTTCTACTGCTGAGCTGAAATAGTAGGGGGGTCATTTCATGAAAAATCAAAAGATCCATTCTTTTGGTGCCATTTTCTGAAGGACTGTTGTGAAAGGCCTGGTTTTGAGTACTTCTTGATTGACTACGAATGTGATAGCCCAATTGGCCAATGCAGTAAATAAATATTACCCTCACTGAAATGGGCTTCCTTTGCTCTCAGTGCCATCAGCACATAGCTAAATCTAATCAGTTCCAAACCATTGAACCTTTGCACCTAGTACATGATTCCTAATTGGGTAGCCTTCCATGAGCAATAATGAAACAGAGGAAAAAGTGACTGCTGAAGAAAGGGGGGAAATAGCTATAAACAGTTGTGCAGAGCTATGAAAAAGCTAGGATCAATAGAGTTTGCAGGTACCCTCCCCCATTCGCTTTTTTCAAGATGAAAATCAATTGTGCTTATCATTCAAAACAACACAGTCCCTCTTTTAAACTAGCGTTGTGTAGGGCTAGACCGAATTGACATGGTTCATTTCACCAAGAGTTTCCCCAACTTGGGCAGTATCCAATTCAACCCTAGAGCTAACATAAATAATGTTGCGCTACCATAAGCAACCTCTAGCACAATGTCAATAGTGTTTGCTGACCCAGCGGGTTTCCTGGAAATCCTATCATCCCAGCAAACGCTACTGCCATTGCACTAGAGGTTGCCTATGCTAGCGCAACATAATTTACGCTAGCACTAACATCCAATTGGATAATACCACTTATCAGGGAACTATTTCTGTAATAATTGGCTCACATGGATAAAACGTCAGCCAGCCATGCATTTACTCAAGCCTTGAGGATGAAATGTAGGTGATTCTGTGTTGGCAATTTATCGGTAGGGTAATTTACACATGAAAAAACTTGTCAAAGGATGCAGAGGAAGAACAAGACAAGGAATTGTTAATAACAAGTATAGATAGATTCCAGTTGAATTGTGCCTTTCATTCTCCTTAATAATAATTCCAAGACAGATGGGTTATGATGTTATGAAAACATGATTCTGGACAGATTTGTTTTAAATTTTGTATCAAAACCATCTAAGTTAGTGGTCCCACAATTAATAGGGGTCTATTAATTGTGGGGGGAAGTCTATCAACAGTTATATGAATATTATTCAGCTATGGCAGCTAAATGGAACCTCCATGTTCAGAAGCAATACATCTGAACATACTAGATGATAGTGATGGGGGTGATTTCTGGAGGGCTAGGTACCAGGGACTGGTGAAAGAAGAAAGGGGTCCTATACATGGGTGGCTGTCCATGGGGAAGGAGTAAACTTCATGGGTCTCAATGAGACTTATTTCTGAGTAGACATGTATAGGATTGCACTGTGAATTGCATTTATGAAAGTCTGAAAGGAATATACTTTGTACATACTTAGGGGCACTCATGTTCTTACTTCACATAATGAAGTACCAAGTCAGCAATCCTAGGTGTAATCTGAAACATACATAACATCTAATTGATCTTTATCCAGTGAAAACTGTTACATCCTCCTACACTCAATTCTAAACACACTTATAAGGGAGTCAGCCCCACTGAACACAGTGGGCCTTACGTTTGGGAAGACATATGTAGGATTGTACTATAAGAGAGCGATATTTAACTATTTTATTATGTCTTCCCACTTAGCCCACTATAAGTAGTAAGAGATGAGAGGTGGTTAATGGAAAAAGAAAACCATCTAAAAGGAAAGTTCTAGTTTTATTTAGGGAAATGAAGCAGCCTTTAAGCCCTTACTTTTGTAATATGTAATAAGAACCCCATTCACTGTTTGAAAGGCAAGATCATAACATTCATCACCAAAACAATACACTCAAATTACTAGGGTCCTATTTTCACATGTGATTTAGGGCAGAGGGGAAGAAGTTTCTGGTCATTTTTGCAACACAAAACATTGTGGCCAATTCACAGCAATGCTGCCACTTCCCTCTGTAAACTACTCTGCATTTCGCAGAGTAGTTTTACTGCATTTTTCCCTTAATGCAGCTCCCAAATGGTTAATTGCAGTGGGCCTCATTCCTTTGGATTAAATCCATCATAATGGGTGTATCAGGGGTGTGTCTTTCACCTGGCTGTGACCTAGGTCAAGGGGTGGTGCCCTCCCTTTTCACACTATTGTTTTGATTTCCTGCCATTTTGTAGTAGTGTGCCAAAGAGAAAGGTCTGGTTCATTTCCCACACCAGTTATTTGTCCTACTGGTGTTTCTGCCTCTCAGCAGTGCTCTGTGCTTTCTCATTCACTTAGAATGGAAAAGCACAGACTATTTAGGCTATCCCCTCCCCACTACTGGTTGATCAGTTTTTCGTGCTGTGATCCATGCAAATCTCAGGAAATCCCCATTGCGATGTGCTGTCATGTCAACATTGCTCTGCTATAGCTACTCAGCACAGGGAATTTGCCAACTTTGTTCTGCCTTTCCTTTTGCTCCCTCCAGAGTTGTGGGGTGTGCTTTAGGGATCAAGACTGGTGGGGGGGCTTTCTCCTGCAGCTCTCTGATCTGCTGCTCCTTTCAATCACACACTACCCTTGATCCTAGCCAAAAGGCTGAGAAGCAAAACCTTTCAATCGATTGAGGTAGCAAGATGGCGAAGAGGAAGGCGGCTTCCGCTCTGAGCTCTGCAGTTTGTTTTTAGTTTGTTTTTAGTTCTTAGTTAATTTTATCCTAGCATAGTAGCTTCACTTTGAAAGAAAAGTATCTGCCAAAGTGAGTGGGGCCAGACCTACAAGCATGAACAACATTTTTATTTCTATTGAGATTTGATCTGCTTCTAATCTTACTATCGCATTTGGTACACAGCCTGGAACTCCCAATATTGATCTTAAAAATTTGGTTTGAACGGCTTCCAACGGCATTATATTTCCATACATACATACTTCCGCACCATAGAGCAGTTGAGCCAGAACCTTTGCGACAAAAACTTGAAGCACAGAAGGAATATGTTGCCCTCCATTGTTATAATAGAAGGAAAGAAGTGCCTTGATGCTCCTTTGCACATTTTCAATTGCGTTCGTTGACTGGGCCCTCCACTTTCCTGATGAATGGAAAATAATTCCTAGGTGCCTACATAAAACCACTTGTTCAATTTGATGGTCATTTATTTGCCATTTATATTTCTTTCTCCCTCTGGAGAATACTAACACCTTTGTTTTATCATAATTAATCTGTAATGATTCGTTTTTACAGTAGTCGTCCATAGCTCTCATCAATCCTCTCAGCCCAACTTTTGTCAATGACAGGAGAATTTAAGAAAGCTATAAAGACTGTTCTCTTCCGGCAGGCATATCCAGTGGAATTTTAGAATGTTTTAAGGATGTTTTTAGAATGTTTTAGGATTTTTTATGCAGTTTTAATAATATGTGTCATGTTTTAATCAGTTTTATGTATTTTATCATGTTGTTGTTCCCCGCCCCAATCCAGATGGAGAGGCGGGTAAGAAATAAATTATTATTATTAATAATAATAATAATAATAATAATATATTTATTTATCACCCGCCTCTCCCAACGGATCGAGGCGGGGAACAACACCAAACACAAAATACAAAAACTGATTAAAAGCAGATAAAACCAGTACATCATTAAAACACCAATAAAACACCAATATTATTATTATTATCAGCATATAGCAGGACTGGTATTAGTCTATTAGATATACTGGGAGGTTAATCCCTCCAACTCTCAATTTTATATGAATTTATTAAAGATCATTTCAGTTCTGACAGATCAGAATGACAGTTCGCCACGTGCGTTCATTCAGACCTGTCAGAACGGAAATGATCTTTAAAAATTCATATAAAATCGAGGGTTGGAGGGATCAATCTCAAATTTCATACACATACTTAGGCATACCCCATAGCACTGTGACCAAGTTTCAAGCCTCTAACTTTTAAAATACAGAAGTTATAGGCATTTTTTTCTTTAAAAATAGGTCTGCAAAAAAAATCATTTTTTCACGATAATTATTGTGAAGATGATACGGTTCACCTACGATATGAATGAAGACGATAATTTGTTGGGTCTGAAATGACGATAACGATCAATGACTATATTTTTGGCGTGCACACCCCTAGTGAGAAGCCTATGCAGTTAGGAGGTGCTCAACAATGTCTGACTACTCAGGAGAAAGAACAACGATATGAGGTGGAACTGTGTTTGTATTATGGGCAGGCCGGGCACTATGTGAGTACTTGTTTAGCTAAACACCCACATCCCATGTTTTCAGGAAACTTACAAACCCAGCCGTAGATGGAGTTGTAGGACTGGGTTGGGGATTCTTCATGCCACCCCAGACTCCAACTACACTTCCTTGTCAACCACTGTCCCTGGTGGTGACATTGCAATGCCCTGACCAGACCAAGGTCCAGACCATGGCCATGATAGACTCCAGAGCATTCAGCACCTTTATGGACATGGACTTTGCCCATAGGCATGGGATTCAGCTGAGCCTCCTGGAGTCTCCTCTCATCATTGAGACCATTGATGGAAGGCCCTTGACTTCAGAACTTGTGACTTATGAGACTGAGCCCCTGACTGTAGACATCCAGGGATACCATGAGCAACTCTGGTTTCTGCTGGCTGCAGTTCCCCATTTTCCCATAGTCCTGGGGATGATCTGGATGACCCTCCATGACCCCTGCATCAAATGGCCCTGGGGAGAGGTAGTTTTTGCCTCTGACTACTGTGGTTCCCATTGCTGGCCCGAAAGACCCCAGCAAGACCCCCCCCTCCTGTCTCCCTCCTTGCCAAGTACCAGGACTTTCAAGATGTGTTTGACAAGAAAGAAGTTGATTAATTGCCATTCCACAGGCCTTATGATTGCACCATTCATTAGCTTCCAGGGTCCTGGGTCCCGGTGGGGCAAATTTATTCCTTATCAGAACATGTGTTGGCAGCCCTGCGGGAGTTCCTGGGGGGGGGGAATTAAAGCGGGGATTTATCTGACCCTCCACGTCTCCCGCGGCTGCTCTGGTGCTCTTTGTGAAGAAGAAATGTTGGGAGTTGTATCTCTGTAATGACTATAGAGCTCTGAATCAAGTCACACGCTGCAACCACTACCTCCTGCCCCTCATCCTGGAACTTCTGGAGCGCCTCCAACATGTAGCCATCTATACCAAGTTAGATCTGCAGGGAGCATACAACTTGATGTGCATCAGGGACGGAGATGAGTGGAAAACTGCATTCCAGACCCGGTATGGCCATTTTGAGTACACGGTAATGCCTTTCAGCTTGTGCAATGCTCCTGCTGTGTTTCAGCACTTCATGAATGACACTTTTAGAGACTACCTAGATCATTTTGTTATCATTTTTCTGGATGATATTCTGATCCACTCGTCCACACAGTAGGCACATACATCCCATGTTTGAGCGATATTGCAATGGCTACCTATATGCCAAGCTCAAAAATTGCACCTTTGATCTAAAGCCTGTGGAATTTCTGGGGCAGATATCCCCCAAAGGCATAGGAATAGACTCAATGACAGTGTCAGCAGTTGTCTCCTGGCAGCCCCCAGGAATATGAAGGAAGTTCAATGATTTTGGGGCTTTGCAAACTACTATCACTGCTTCCTTCCAAACTTCACCAAACTTACTGCTCCCCTCACTGACCTACTTTACTCTCGCAAACGATTCCAGTGGGGCCTGAAGCTCAGCAGATCTTTCAGAGGTTGAAATAAGTGTTTGTCTCAGAGCCCATTCTGCAACACCCAAACCCGCTGACCCCATTTGTGGTTGAGACAGATGCCTCAGATGTGGCCATTGGGGCAGTTCTGCTCCAACTAACTCTACGAGACCCTCCTACCATGTGCATTCCATTCCCGCAAGCTCAACCCCGCTGAGCAAAACTATACCATCTGAAGAAAAGAGTTACTGGCTATCAAAGAAGCTTTCAAGACGTGGCAGCATGTATTGGAAGGTGCAAGTCATCCCATAGAAGTGCGTACAGATCATCATAATCTTGAGTTCCTCCAGACCATATGGAAGCTTAATCAGCAGCAGATCCAGTGGGCACTATTCTTCTCATGATTCAATTTTGTGGTCACCTACATTCCCTGTTCTTGTAACAGGCAAGCAGATGTGCTCTCTTGGAAGCCTGAATATGCCTACCCCAAGATGGAGGAGCCTGTATCTACAGGCCTGCACCCCAAGAATTTTGCAGCAGCTTTGACACCCTCCACCAGGCTCACACAGTTATGAGAGCAACAGGTCCAAGATCTGTTTGCACAAGCTCGGCTGCAAGAGCTCGTAAGCCCTGGGGTAGCAAGGTCCTCTCCCTTTTCTGTGGAGGATGGTTTCCTGTACCACCATAACCACCTTTATGTACCCCCAGGACCCATTGGAATGGAGATATTGCAGCAGTGCCATGACAGCTGCCTGGCAGGACATTTTGGGCTGTATAAGACCCTTCACCTGGTGACCCAAGAGTTCTGGTGGTCCAGGGTCCATGCCAATGTAAAACAATATGTAAAACCTGCAGCAGAGCTAAGCATCATACAGGGAAGCCCCAGGGGCTTTTTCACCCCTTACCCACACCCTCTGGGCCCTGGAAAGTCATCACGTTGGACTTCATAACAGACCTCCCTGGGAAGATGCCTCTCATGTCCATGCTCCAACCTTGGTCCACCAGTTTCACCACCGGTATCCTGTTCTCAAAGATGGCACACTTCATACCTTTCTCGGGAACCCCCTTAGCTAAGAATACTACTGATCTCTTCATTCAGCACATCTCTCATTTACACGGTCTGCCCAAAAGTATAGTCTCTGATCAAGGACCCCAGTTCATTTCTAAATTTTGGCAAAGCCTGTTCTGTCTGTTGGATGTAAAATTACATCTCTCAGCAGCCTACCACCCCCTGTCAGATGGCCATACAGAGTGCATCAATGGCACATTGGAGCAATATAGGCTGACCAGATAAAATCCAGGTCAGGGCTTCTGTAACTTTAACAGTTGTAGAGAAAAGGGAATTTCAGCCAGTGTCATTTGTATGCAATTAGTTCCTGATGAAATTCCCTCTTCATCACAACAGTTAAAGGTGCAGGCACTATACTAGAGTGACCATATACAAAAGAAGGCAGGGCCCCTGCAACTTTAACAGTTGTGATGAAGAGGAAATTTCACCAGGAACTAATTGCATACAAATGACACTGGTTGAAATTCCCTTTTCTCTACAACTGTTAAAGTTACAGGAGCCCTGACCTGGATTTTATCTGGTCACCCTAGAGCAATATCTCCACTGCTATATTAATTTCCAGAAAGATAACTGGTGAGAACTACTGCCCCTGGATGAGTTTGCACTACGGGCCCGAAGAGCGTGCCTGGGAACATGCCTCTCATGTCATGCTTCAACCTTGATCCACCAGTTTCACCACCGTTATCCAGGGAAGCCGGGATCCTATGGTCTCTCAGGAAGGGTGCCTAGGGAGGGGAATAATGTAATGGCCCCTCCTGAGGAATCTTTGTCTGAGGAGGAGGCTGTCTTACCAGAGACTGTAAACTTTCCTTCCCCCAAGGACATTCCAGAGGCAGTGTTGCAGGGAGAGAGGAGCCTTGCAGCTGAGGAGGATGCAGGTCCCTCGGAAGAGCTCCATGAAAGCCATCCTCCTCTACCTCCTGTCTCCAATGAAGCAGACTCTGAGCCAGAAGTAAGTTGTCCACCCAGCCCCAGGGAAAGAAGGCAACTAAGGTGTGCAGAGCAAGTATGGCTGGTGCGAAAAAGTCTGCAACTGCAGAAATGCATCTTGATGATCATTGACCTTAAATAGTTGGCTGAGATGCAAGGCTCAGTAATGAGCCACAGCTGGAGATGGGTGGGTACAGGCTGAGGCTCTGCATAAAAGGAATTGGCAGGAAACAATCCAACATGGGCAACAATCATTGTGAGGTTGCTAGTTCCTCTGTCTGCTTTATGTTTCATGACCCTGGGTTTGCTTTGGCTTTGACCCCTGGACTGGACTCTAGACCTCTTCTATACATCTCTGCTGTTTGAACTGTGACAACATGGCATCTTGGACACCTGTGAGTTCACTTCTCATTGCTTGGCAACCAGGACCATCACCATTGGCTTCATTCCCAGAAAAAGACTCATAACACTGGCTGGTTTCCCAGGAAGGACTGATAAAGACATTGTAGCCGTAAACATAACATTAACAATGGAAAATATCCACTCAAGAAATCTAATTGATTTTGTCTCTTCACATGAAATATCTAAGTATAGTCAAGATGATGATGAAGATGAAGCAAGGGATTGCAAACCAAGAAAACTCCTCCAAAATGAGAAGATACCTCTTGAGAAGGAAGAAAAAATGCTAATGAACTCTTTCTGCACATTTCCTCCTGATGCACAAGACAAAATAATGCTAAGACTAGACCTATTCAAATCACATTTGGCAAGCATTCAAACTGGGAGAAATGAGGATCCAATTAAAGTGAAGGAACATTATAATTTAGATGTTTCCACCTCATCTGAACACATGGAAAGCACAAACTGGGAAAGGCAAGATGCCTTAAAGACACCCAAGGGTCATAAATGTGGCATAAATGCAATAGTTACTGCAGAACTCAATCCACCATCAAATGAAAGTTATATTAGGAGCACAGTAACTTACCCAACAACAACAACAACTGATAACCCTATGGAAAAGGAGCCCATCTCCTGGCTTGGCATGAGATCCCTTGAGGAGAATGAATTAGGCTCTCCAGTGAAACAACTCACCCCTGTGGACTGCCAAATAAATCAAACAACCAGGGCAATCTCAAATGTCAGCAGACCAAGCCCAGATGCTGAAAAAAATCAAATACCTGGAAGAACCAGCAGGAACCGCTGACAAGGCTCCCCATAAATACACCAAACATCAGGGAGGCATGGACCATGCATCATACACCATAGATAGGCAGCACTCTCAAACAGTGGACTGCATAATCCAAAATAAAATCTCACAAAATGAGAATACGCTACAAGTTTTCTTGAGACCCTTAATGGGCTCAGAGAATCCACCCCCCTTGACATGACAAATAATGCACAAGGAAAACCCACACCAACAAAAACAATTCCTGACACTTTTATCATGGAATATAGCAGGCTGACAGCATAAAACCGAGGACACTACTTTCCAAGACTTCATAATGAAGCATGACATTGTATTGTTACAAGAGACCTGGGCCAGAGAAAGTCTGGTTTCGAATGGCTTTTCTGCTTAGGAGTAGATGCAGAACCCAGCCTCCAAGGGGAGGGCACCTAAAGGAGGCTTGGCTGTGCTGATCTCAACCAGCATCAGAGCTCCTTTCAATCTTGCAGTCTTCCTCAGCTTAATCCCCTGAAATCCAGTGAGCTCATTGAAATGCTAAATCGCTGTAACACCATAGTGACGGATCGAAATCATGCCGTTTTGAGGTCTCATGACATTGTGTTTTGGGGGATCAGGGCTGCTGGTGCTTTATCTATTGTTTTGCCACCTTTTGTTTTAGGGGCTTAATAAATTTTTCTGCCACATCTTCCCTGCTACTATGTTTAATGGCTATAGTAGGGGAGCAAGGGGGGACAGGTAACATGCCTCTTACAGGTGGTTGATGACATCATTTCAAGTGGTCGGAGTCCAACCAACTAACCCCAAAGTAAGGCAAATAAAAGTGCAGTGTGACCTATGAAAATGGTTTATTTGGGAGGTATATATTATGCTTTCCATTGCTTCATGTGCTGCTGACGGAACAAAGCCAATTTCAGAGGAAAGTGGATAGATGCTGAAAACACATCTCAGTGTGTTGCTGTGAAGACTGACTGGTCCTATGTCAATTTCATAAATTTTAGTCAAATCACTGTTTCTCACCTGCCCTAGCATTGTGCAAACCATTAGCATGGTCTTCATACTAATAAGTGGCTAGGAAATATTGCTGGCCTTGCTTGTATTAGAAAAGAGAGAAAATACTTGATGCACACAGCTTTTCAGGTGGCTGTGATAGGCAGAAGACACACTGCATGAACTCAAAGACAACAAAGCAACAAGGTCCATCCAGGAAGTATGCTTCATAGGCATTAAAGGTTACATGTGTGCCACAGATGTTATGGAAAATCCAGAACAGACATGTCTGTCTTTTTTAAAAAAAATATCAATGATTTTGTCATTTGTGGATGCCTGTGGAATTGTTTGCATTGATATGTGGACGAGTCTCACTGAGATCCTTGAAAATGTCCATGTTTACCCATTGCAGCTTTTAAAATTAAAAATGAGCAAGAATTTTCAAGATGTTCTGGGTGTTCTCAGTTCATTATATAGTACCCCCCCTTTTGGTGTGAACATAATTATTTTTCTCACACAAATTTAATGGAAGAGGAAACTACGCAATGGAAAAGCATTTGAATGATATTTTTCGGCCCAAAGGTTTGATCTTGAATATGATTATATTCCAAAATATCACCTGATTGATAATGCACATCACACCTGCAGCCTAAGTAAATTAGAGGCATGCTACATTTTAAAAATACAACAGAAAATAAGTGGGCAAGAAAATGGCTTCTAACCCAGCCTCCTGTGGAAGGGTGAGATGGCAGGCTAAACACAGAAGCTTTGTGAAGGAGGGTACCATCTGTCTCTCTCTCTCTCTCTCTCTCTCTCTCTCTCTCTCTGTGTGTGTGTGTGTGTGTGTGTAGTACATACATGCATACATACAGGAAGTCCCTCCTCCCTGCACCAGTTCTTACAATTTGGCAGCAAGGAGGTTGATAAAGGCTGGGTAGGTATGCAAGCCTACTCTTAGGGTAGCCTATGGGAGGGGGAAGCACTGAGTATTGATGGTGGCATCAAAAACGGATGAAAAGGAGCAGTGATACAGCAGCAGCTGGCCGGAGCATTGGTATTTGCAAACGTGCCAAACTTATGACCAGGCAGGAATCTGGGGCAGAATTGGGTTCTATGTGGCGCAGCCAAGGGGTGTTGAACCTCTTTAAGCCACAGTGCCAATTTCTATTTTTGAGGAAATTCTCCGAGGCTGCATTTCTGTGTGACTGTAGGCAAAAGGGGTAGGCATATTGTAGCTAAAGCTCTCACTGCCAGTAGCAAAGAGCCTATCTACACACGCAGGATAAAATACTTTGAAAACGTTTTGAAAACTGTATATGGAGTGTTGTCCTGGGCCCCAACAATTATCAAAACTGTCAGCCTATCTACACTACTGCTTTAAAATGGTTTAAAACAGTTTATAACAGTTTTGAGAACTGTTGGAGCCCAGGACACACTCCATATACAGTTTTCAAAACGTTTTCAAAGTGTTTTATCCTGCGTGTGTAGATGGGCTCAAAGCCTTAGGAGAAGAATTTCAGCTGTTTAGAATGGTGAAGAAGAAATTATGCAAAAGCAGAGGAATCACTAGACAATTGGTGGTTTGGGGAGGGGGTGGACCTAGGAGAGGGGGACAGCAGTCTGGGGAAACCCAGAGGGCCAGATTAGGAACCCATGTGGGTTGGACTTTTGTCCTTGGAGCTGAGGTTCAACAGTCCTGGTATAAGGGGAAGTAAGAGGTATGTGACAGAGCCTGTAGAGGCACTTGGCAGTGGGGATGAATCCGCAGAGCCCTCCCTCATTACTGACAGCAACTTGAAGCTGATAGCTGTCAACCTGTAGACCCCGAGCCAGGACTAACAACAACAACTTCTTAGAAATCCACTTGGTTTTGTTTTTTTTTAGATAGCACAATAATGAGGTGGAATTATGAACAAACAGAATAAGAACAGCAACATTTCATTTGGTATTCTTGTTTAATACAAACGTCTCTTTACAGCTGACAAAAAGTAGTAAGCAGCTTTGCTTGCCAACGTTAACACTCTTGGGATTTAAAACATGATGGCATGCTGCCAATTATCAATAGTTGTGTCACACAGACAGCCCTTAGCTTAGGAAAACCGGCATCCACTTGTCTGGCCCGTACAAGTAAGAGAATATATAAATAAAGCATAAATGATTAATTTGGCCCTTCTCTCTCCCCTCCCAGCCTACCGTTAACAGCTCCAGGACCCATGGCACACTGTTCTCCTGTGATGTACCCATGCGGTAGATTTTTCAAGGCTGTGGCTAACCCCTTCCCAAGTACAAACACCTGTGAAAACAAAATTAGCCCTGCCAATATATCTACTAAGAAATGCTTTCCAGTAGGTTATAGATATAATATTCAACCCATTCAGGGGAATCCAAACAAAACACAAAAAGTCTTATTGGGGCAAGAGGATATTAAGAATAATAGACAGATTATATATGAGAGTTTATTGAAGGGAAAGGAAGAGACATTAGTCATAGTTTTGCTATAAAATGAGGCTTAATCAAAGGGGAGCAGGTTAGAGGTCAGATGTTGTATTTGTACTATTATTATGTTTAAATCATCAAGGCTTCCATGAGTGGCAAAAGAAATGATCCCGAACAAAGGAAAACAAGGGAGATCTCACTGGAGGAGCACTTCAAGATGAACCTAGAGAATCCATCTCGTGAGCCCCACTACCTCTATTGTAACCTGCATCATATGCCTTTTGTGAACAATAAATCTTTGTCTGGCCACACTTACTTTCAAGACTTTTCACAAGACATTGCAAAGTAACTGTTTATGCATATATCATTTTAAAATGTATAACATCTCATTAAAAATACTGCTCTAGTTTAGTTTCTCTCCCCCCCCCCCACTTCCCCTGCCATTCAGTTCTCCACTTAAGGATTAAATAAAATTCCAGAGTTTATTCCTCCAATTCGGCTTTCCAAATAATATTAAAGCCACACTTTAAGGAGGTTAAATTTCTTTTTGGGCTGATAGTATCTCTGAAGTACAACACATGCACAATCCACCATTATAATGAAATAGCCAAATATGACACTTGCCCCTGGCCTTTCATTTCATTTTTAAGTTATTTACATTTTTTTAAAAAAATTTGGAAAAAAATGCTTTTACATTTGAACTATTGGGGCACAATCCAACCAAGGCAAAGCACATTTAAATCCCACTGATTTAAGCTAAGCATTGGGTTTTTTTTTAGAGTTATGCATATGCTTGACATGTTTCCACCAAAATCAAGCAGACCAAAAGTGCTGAACTTTGGTTTTATTTTTTATTTTTTTGAATTGTGCCTTTAATTTTTATGTAACTTGTAAGATCAAGATCCAACTCCTTAACAAGATCCAATTGAAATGAAAGGGAACTTGCACAAGAGCACAGTAGTATTCATTTCACTGGTGCAAGAGACATTTCTGTGGGAACATGTCTTGATTTAATTTTTAAAAAAGACATTAAAAACTAGGGACATGGTCCAGCTGGTATTAAACACTTCTAAGACTTATAGATTTCAACAGGAGTGTTAAGCACATGCTTAAACCTTTCAGATTGAAAATAATGGACTTTTAAATTATATGTTCTCTTTGAGTGGCCTGGAACAACTCAAATATCCATCTTTAAGTAGTGACTTACCTAACAGGGTTGTTGTAGTGTTTGAGGAAATGTTGTTAGCTGGTCTCAGGAGAAGCTGAGCTATACTTACAGTTATTTATTTGAGGCAAGATCCAGCTAAAGTTAAGCTCTTCAAACCTGGTTGATTTCATTTGGAACAATTTTGGCATGTGCTTGACTCTTAAATAAATAAACCTATTTGTAGCCCATCTTTTGCTGAGATCTGATAACAACATTTCCTTGAATTATGCAGCAGTCAGGTATGGCACTATTATCTCTACCAACAGAAGGAACGTCAGTTTTTTCAAGGCCACCCAAGGAGTGGAATTTTAACACAGGTCTTTAAGGGTCATAGCCACTCTATTCACTGGAGGACACTAGGTTTTCTGGTCAGTAACAGATGGGATAATAACTGTATTATACTTTCAGATACACTTACACTCACCTGTATACAGAATTAAATCATAAATTGGGCATACATTGCTGGATTGTAGAAATGGCCATTTATGTGTAGGTTTCTAACATTCTGAACCATAAACGTATTTTTTGGATAATAAAATCCTACTAGATTTCAGGGCAGTTTGCAAGAGGAGAACATAGTGATATGATACAATACAACCAAAAGAGCAGCAGATAAAATATGAAAATATGCTAATAGAGCCAACAACATTTTAAACCACGGCGTGAATAAAGCATTTTTGTCGGCTGTCTAAAAATAGTGAAGTAGATGGCAGGGGACTGCCTTGGAGAAGAATTTTGGCAGGTGATCTTAAAGTGTAGGCAGGTTGATAAACTGAGGTGACACTGGATTTAATCCAGTTTCAGGGGAAATGAAAAGGCTCAAAGCTAATTTATTCTGATGTTTGTGTTTTAGGTCCATAAGTTGTCATAAGGGGCGCAATAGTACTTGGTTTGAAATCTTCCCCAAAGGTGCTAGATGTATCTTTTATTTCCTGTGTGGGGAAATAGCAGCTTTGGGAGGGATTAACCCCTTTCCCCAGCATCATGATTTCAACTGGAATTGCTCATCATTCTCATTTAGTTTGCTCTTTAGCCAAGATGCTACACCAACTTTCAGTTTAGAGGGTGTGCTCATGATATCTTTTGAGATCACATATTTACTTTTGCTTGTCAGCTATAATTTGTTACAATGGGAAATAGATATGAATTTCTGAACATTGGAGTAGAATGGCTTATGCCACACATAGTAAATTCTGTTGAAGGAAACGGAAAATATGGTACTGCTGCACATGTAAAAGACAGTAGAAAAACAAAGGGTAAGAATGTGGACATGGAGAGCTATCTGACTGGCTGACCACTTTAGCACAGGTTATATGGGTCACTGAGACCCCTCAGAGAGCTGTTGATACCAAATGCTGTCAGGAAGCACTTTTGTGGTCCCAGAAGTATAGAGACAAATGTACTTGGAGGCCCATTATATCTTCAAAGATGGACAACCGCAGCTATTTCTAAAAGCTCATCTCCTTTTAAAATTCTGAAGGGATGGTTTTGTTACATGCTTATCTAGTCTTCCTGGATTTTATTTTCTGCAGACATTATATGCTCAGTTGTAGAAATAAGTAGACAAACTAACAACAGACCAGCAACCAACTTGATTCAAACTGGTCTCATTTATGAACTACTAATTTAACATCTAGTAAGAGCATATCAATTTTTAAGCAAGGCTGGGAGTAAAAGGTCAATCTCCACCACCACCACCACCACCACCTCACTCCCACAGTCTCATTTTCTATTTTTTTCTCTGAGAGCCTATCTACACTACTGCTTTTAAACGGTTTAAAACAGTTTAAAACAGTTTATAACACTAGTAACAACTGTTGGGGCCCAGGACACGCTCCATATACAGTTTTCAAAACTTTTTCAAACTGTTGTATCCTGCTTGGTGTAGATAGGTCCTGAGTGCAAATTTGATAGTAAATAGCATGTTATAATGAAGGAGAACTGGATACAGAAACAATTCTTATTATACAAGAAAAGGCTGGAAAATATGGGTTTGCTGAGTTGACACTTTCAAACCTGTCAAAGGAGCCTTAAAAGAAGTTGTTCTATTCTACCCACTGTGGGAAGGACAAGAAACAGGGAGGTGAAATGCCATTGGTCATACTACTCCTAAGCAACTTTCTGTCGATGACTCATTTTTGGTGGAGGGGCAGTTAGTATACAAGCCAGCACTAAATAGAGTTAAATATCACCAAGTAATCAAAATTTGACTTTGATTCTTTTTCCCAAGAGCTCAACTTATGTATGTTTGGACTCTTTTCCATAAGCCCCCAAAAATGGATGCCTGGGAGGAATGACACCTTAGTTTCTTGCAATTTATATGGATACAGATTTCTGTAATTTATAGGCAATCTCTGCTTGCTCTGCATATATTTAGCATATATTTAGCTAATTAAACATTTTGGTTTTAGTTTATTGGCCTCTATTCCTGTCTCATCCATTTCCCTGATAAACAACCCATAAAACACCTATGGACTAATCAAGACTGCAATTATATGCATACTTAGGGCTGCAACCAAATGCCCACCCAACTTCACATCCCCACTCATGGGCAGCAAGCTTAGGAATCCTTTGTCATTGAAGGCAGAGGTTGCCACTCTGGCACCGTGCACCTTTTACCATCTTAGGCTGTGAATGTTCCAGGATAGAAGCCCCATATGGGATAGATTGTGCTCTGCACAATCTGAGAACCTGGAGATCTGATCATGCAGAGTATTCCACTTTCAACTGAATACAAGTAGACCTTGAGCCTATCTACACACACAGGATAAAACACTTTGATAACTGTATATGGAGTGTGTCCTGGGCCCCAACAGTTCTCAAAACGGTCATAAACCATTTAAAACCATTTAAAACCATTTAAAACTGTAGTGTAGATAGGCTCCTTGTCACTCAGTGCAAAGAGACTGGGGCCACCACATATGGAGATGTTGGGCATGGGGCCAGTGTCACTGTCTCTACATTTTGTCTTCACATTTAGTCCTCACTTGGGTAAAACAACCCCTAGAACAGACCATGGGTTATCAGGGTGGGTTGTTTCCAAAAAACAAACCAGACTGATAAAACTGGTCCAGGTTTAAATGACACACTAAGTCACTGTAGATAACACCAGTCCCAAGTAACAGCCTTACAGCTGTATTTTGCACTAATGGAAGTTTCTGAGCCATCTTTAATTGTGCTTTGTGTGATTCTTTGTGAGGTTTTAATTCCACCTTTCACATTACTCATACGAGGCGGCTTACATAAAATTCCACTGTTATGTTTATTGCCTTAGCAGTTAAAATGTTTGTGAACAATCCATGATGCCAGAACAGTTCAACCAATTATGGCCTGAAGCTTAGGCCCTTTCTACACCATAGGGTGTAGATGGAGGACAAGAGGATGATCCCAGGTTTACCTGCTTCTGGGACTGTCCTCTTCTTTCTTCACAGAGGAAGCAGAAGTTCTGCTTTCTCCCAGACGTGACTTGCTCATCGCGCCTGCCATTTTGTTTTCCCTGGGCCCCAGAGCTTCGCACACGAGCACTCATGTGCTAAGTTAAGTTAAAAAATACGTGCATGATCAGGCCTCACCCCCCTCCCTGCCCTTCCGGGGGTGGCAAAACTGGTGCCACCCCTCCCCTGATGGACACAGAGCCACGCGGTACAGCTCCATACCCATTTCTGCTGCCACGCTTACTCACAAGTAAATGCAGCAGTAGCCGGGATGGGCGGCCACATCTTCCATGGTCTCAGAAAGTTCCCAGGACCACAGAAAAATTGGGATTTCCCAGGGATCCCTTATCCCTGGGAAATCCCGTGCCTGTCCCCTACCCCCGGACATCCCTGTGCATCATGTGAATGCACAGGGACCAGCTGGAAGCAATTCCAGGCAAAAAGCCTGGTGTAGAAACAGCCTTAGATGGATGATGTTGAGCACTAAATACTAATTTTTCTGTATGGTTTTTGAATCAGTACCTCAGGAAGGGCATGGTTGTAAAACCCCAGCCCCAGGCTCAATGCAGGATCAATCATGAATATCACTCTCTAAATGTAACTATGCCACTCAGACAGCAGGACAATTGATCAAGATAGTGCTTTCCTTTATTTCAACTACAAATGTTTTGTTGACGACATCATCATCATCATCTGCATTGGGCAGACCAGCCCTATGCTCACAACAACACCTGCAGCCACTGAGACTGGCATAATGCTGGTGTAGCTTAGTTGTGATCCTATGAACTCTTAGTTGCAAAGAAGATAACAGAACAATATCACTTCAAATAACAGAGAACATAGCAACTCCAACAGGGATCTTCTTCAGCATCCATGGTGAGACCACCAAACCCTACCAATTGCAGAGCAATATGTAATGGAGGAAGAAAATTTACAAATGCTGACATCACTGAACCCCACCACAAATATACTACCATACCGGCAATTGTGTAAACCACTGTGGGGCACCTAATATCAGGCCAGCAACAAACACAGTTTTGTCAACAGTAGTTTGAATTCTCTAATACACTAACACAGATAACCATGAAATGATCACCCTTTGGGATGGCCACATGGAGGAGAGATAGACAGTTTTGCAAAACAAACAGCTCACTTGGGAGGAGGCAGATGTGCAAAGTGCACAGAGTTGGACAAGGGTTCAGTCAGATAAGAAGGCAGCTTTTGCCTGAGAGAGGGAAGGGAGACATTAGGCTAAACAATAAGCAATGCTGCAACTGTACTCTGCAGGAACAATCTCCATTAGCTCACTTGGAGACAGCCCTGTGCTGAGAAATAGGAGATGTTGAGTCCAATACAGGAAATTGTGGAATTAAGGCAAAATTCACAGTTGGGTGCCTGGCCATCACCATGTCAGAAGACTGAAGGAGGGGGAGTAGGACTAGAACCCATAACTTCCACTTGGTAGAGTAGCTCTCTAGCTACCCAGGCCACAGGTGCAACAAAGTAAGGGCAATCTCTGAGCATAGCTTTCCCATATATGATGTTGCTTACTCAAGCCCTAGTCATCATCTCCCACCAAAAGGGCTGAGAGGAGCCCCTGCACATGCGGGCCCTCATGAGACTGGGCAGTGGGAGGCCAGGTAGAAGGACTGCTGCCAAACCTCCGTTAGTCAATCCTGGCTCTCACTTGAGTCAGATGGTCTTTTTCTCACCCAGCCACAATCCAGCCACATCTTTCCCAGGTTCATTTGCTTGACTGGTCATGCCAACTCATCGCTTCCCCAGCAGCCCTTCTTCTCTATTCCTAATTCTCCATATCCATCCTGACTAACTGAGTGGTAAATTACGCCAGTATAACCAGAGGAATTGTGAACTATGAGGAATCCGCTGTCTCCTCACCCTTGTTAGATTTTAGAGGGTGGAGATGATGCAAATCTTCAGCCCTGTTGAGGGGCAGTAGTGGAAAGGTGTCTGTGGCCCCTTCTCATCTAAGCTCTGTCAAGGAAACTGTTCCTTGCGTGGCAGGTCATTTCCCTTCCCTTCCCGCCACCCCATCCCCAGCCAAAGCTGGATTGAGCCAACACTGGAAATAACCACACAGAATTTAGGGACCAAAGCAAGTTTATTCGTAAACTAGTCTAAGTTAAGGCCTTGGTCAAATCAGAATAAATTATACCAGCAGAATGGCAAAATGGGGTAAGTTATTGGGAAAGGAAGGATGGGGGGGAAGGTTTAGAAAGGAATGAGGTAGGTTTGGTATTAGCAGCACAAACAAGAAAAAGCCATAAAACAATTAGGACCCCAATTAATCACACTCTTAAAAGTGTCAAGCAACCCCAAACCGAGCAGGTTATAAAACAATAAAAAGTCTAACACCCGACTTAATCCAGCCGACTAGAGATCATCTTCAAGCAAATCCTCTGCCCCGAAGAGATGCTGGACCGCTTCCAAGCAGTCATTTTTTACCCTGCCCAGGGCTGGCCCCATTGCCATGGAAACCAGCCCTCCCTAATTTCCCACAGCTGAAAAGCTGAAGTTCGTTAGTGCAAGCCACCTGCCTGACCTTGGCTGGTACGGCTTGATATAGCCAGAACAGAAACTATGCAAACATTCTTTCCTCACCCTCTCCCTTGAGCTCCAAGGTCCCTGCCAGTCTCAATAGTTTTTTTTCTTCACATCTCCCCCTTTAAGAAGATGAAACTTGGGGTGCACCCCTAAGTTCTTCATCTCTCAACCAAGCTAGTCACAGTCTTAGGTAATTCAAAAACCAAAGTTTGTCTTAATTCGAATGGGCCCATGACAATCCATCGGCCAGCACATTATCTCATCCCCGAATATGTGTCACTGTGAAATCTTTGTCTTGGAGAGCCAAGCTCCACCAGAGCAACTTCCCATTAGAGCCCTTCACCTTGGCCAGCTGGCACAGAGGGGAATGATCCGTCTGAAGATGGAAATGGCGCCCCCACAAATAGAGTCGCAGCTTCTCCAGGGCCCATACAATAGCCAGACATTCCTTTTCAATTGTGGCCAAGTTCTTTTCTCGAGGCAGCAACTTCTTGCTCAAATAGGCCACGGGGTGTAGCTGATGATCAGGACCCTCCTGAAGCAACACCGCCCCCAACCCCGTTTCGGAAGCATCCATCTGGAGCATAAAAGGCAAGTCGAAATCGGGCTCACAAGATAGGAGCAGCCATCAGCTGAGTTTTTAGCAAGTCAAAGGCCTGCTGACACTTCCCAGTCCACCGCACCTGCACAAGACACCGTTTTTTACACAGATTGGTTAGGGGAGCTGCTGCTGCACTGAAGTGGGGCACAAAGCATTGATAGTATCCAGCCAGGCCCAAAAAAGACTGGACCTGCTTCTTGGTGTGGGGAATAGGCCAGTCCCGAATGGACTCCACCTTGGCTTGCAAAGGCTTGATGTGGCCTCCTCCCACACGATGTCCTAAATACACCACTTCCCCCAAACCAAATTGGCACTTAGAGGCCTTCACTTTCAAGCCAGCCTCCTTCAGCCGGGTAAACACCTGTCTCACATGATCTATGTGTTCTTCCCAGGTCTGTGAGAAAATGGCCAAATATCTAGATAAGCACAGGCAAAGGCCCCAACCCATTCAGGAGCCTATCCATCATCCTCATGAAGGTAGATGGGGCATTCTTGAGCCCAAGAGGGAGCACGGTGAACTCAAACAATCCCTTGTGAGTCACAAAGGCCAACTTTTTTATGGCCTCCTCATCCAGAGGCAGTTGCCAGTAGCCTTTGGTTAAGTCCAGGGTGGTGATATATTAGGCGCCCCCTAGCTGCTCTATTAAATGGTCAGAACGAGGCATAGGGTATGGGTCCAATTGAGTCAGGGAACTGACCTTTCTGAAGTCCATGCAAAAGCGTATTTCTCCATTGGGTTTGCCCACCAGTACCACGGGGGATGACCAGGGACTATCAGAAGGCCGGATCACCCCCAGATCCAACATAGCTTGCAGTTCCCGCTCAATAGTAGCGGCTTGAGTCCCTGTAGCTCTATAAGGGCAAGAACGGATGGGGGGGGATGTGTTCCAGTCTGGATGGAATGCTGGGCTAAGGAGGTTCGACCCGGAGTGGTGGAAAATAGGCCCTTAAACTCTTCCAGCAAGAATTGGAACCCCCACTGCTGTTCCGAGGTAAGGGTTGAAGGAAGGACCACCCGGTCCACTCCTCCTTCTTGTTGACAGTCTTCTAGAAGGTCCAAAGGCTCTCCGACCTCCTCAGGCTCTGGCTGTAATTCAAAAACAAAGTTCTGCTGATCCACATAAAGTTTCAACATATTCACATGGAACACCTTAGGTTGTCGGGGGGGGGGGTTGGGAAAGTCAAGGAGGTAGTTCACTTCCTCTAGTCTCTGCTTCACCACCAGGGGACCCTTCCACTTCAATGTTAGTTTGTCCAGCTTAAGTTGTTTCAACATCAGGACCTGATCCCCCGGTTGAAACACGCGCACCCTGACCTTTCGATCGTACCAGGCCTGTTGAGCAGCTTGAGCCTGGCTGAGATGTTCCTGGGCCGCCTCCTGCACCTCTTGCAGAGTCTGTTGAAGATTGCACATAAAAGTCACCACCGAGGGGAAAGCCGTAGCCACTGGTCCCTCCCATTCTTCCCACAACAGAGTGAGCCCCCCCCCCCCGGATTTCCCTCCCAAACATCAGTTCATTGGGTGAAAATCCCAAGCTCTCCTGAGGGGCATCTCGATAAGCATACAACAACAGGGGCAACCCCTGATCCCAATCTGGAGGATGGTTAACTGCATACGCTTGGATCATTTTCCCCAAAGTTTGGTTTAAATGTTCCACCAGGCTGTTTTTCTGATGATGATAGGGCACCGAGAAGGAATGTTCCACTCTGCCAAGTTCCCACATCTTCTGAAACAGCTGGGACACAAACCCGGTTTCGCAATCCGATAAAACACCCCAGGGCATTCCTAGGTGTGCACAAATAGATAACAAAGCTTTAGCCAGGGCAGGAGCAGTAATTGAAGACAAAGGAACCACCTCAGCATAGCAGGTAGCGAAATCAATGACTGTCAACACAAACCGCTTCCCGGTTGGTGAATTGAAAGGCCCTAGCACATCCAGCCCAATACGTTCAAAAGGTGTTTCTACTTTGGGCAATGGTTGCAGCAGGGCTCTGGGGTGTTCTCGGTTGAGCCCCACTCTCTGGCAGACATCACAAGAGTGGCAGTAATCCTTCACCACCTGGGCTACCAAGGGCCAATAAAACTCCTTAGATATCCGACTCAGAGTTCGCTTTCACCCTAGATGTCCTCCCCAGGCTGTAGCATGGGCTAGCTGGAGAACGGGCTCCCGGAAGCCCCGAGGCACCACCAACTGCTGGCAAGCCCTCCACTGCTGCTATGTGCCTTTCGGAGCAAATTCTCGGTCAAGGGCTCCATCTTGCCAGAGGGATCGGACAGCGTGTTGGGGGGTCACTGCTACTACTCCTTTCTCAGCCTCCTCATGGCATTCCTGGAGGGAGTCATCACCATGCTGAGCTGCCTTAAAGGCGGAACTAGGGGAGCCTGGTGTCATCTCCAATCCTTTTTCCTCTTGCTGGGCCAAGGGTTCCGCTAGACTCTCCTCCACTCTCTCGCTCGGGTCAGGACTCTTAGGTTCTTGGGCCCAATCCACCCTTTTCACCTTCTCCCGAGCCCTCGGGGAAACTTGAGACTGGGTGGCCGTCTGACTCTGTGTAATCGCTCCCATAGTGGCTGCCAAGTAAGCAATGTCATTCCCCAGAAAAATTGGCCAAAGGGGTTGCTATGGACCAAAACAATCATGTCCCCTTTCCATCCTCGATATTCAGTGGGGATCCGGGCCAGAGGCAGTGTAATGGGGGGAACTATAGGGAGTGACTGTAAAAGTCTGTCCCTTTAAAATTTGGTCAGGCCATATGTACCTCTTGTCCACAGCCAAAATCACAGCTCCCGAGTCCCTCCACGCATGGCATGCCTTTCCGTTAAAGATAATAGACTCACAGAACTGGAGCTGACCCCACAGGATCTGGCCCGGCTGGACAAGTCCCAATGATGCAGCTCCATTCGCCCGATGGCTCACTCTGGCAGGGCACGATGATGGCTGTTGCCTGCCGGCTGGGTTCGGAATTTCCGGCAGAGGGGTCGCCTCCTCTCCACTGGATGGCCCTTCACTGTCCTACTCCCAGTCCGACGCCTCAGCTGCTTGGGCTGAGCGAAGCTGCGGCTCCACCACCTCCACTCTTGGAGTGCCTTCATGCGCCTTTTTCTCCTGTAGCTTAGGGCACTGTCATTTGAAATGTCCGTCCTCCTTGCAATAATAACAACCCGTGGGCAAGGGGGTGGAAGCCATTTTTGGAGTTGGCTCCCCTCCCTTCTTTTCCCCTTGCGGTGGCCAGCTGCCTGATCCGGTCACCTTTCCAGCTCCCTTAAGAGTCCCGCTTCCTCCAGCTGGGGCTCCCACCTTCTTCGGCCAGGCAGGCTTGGTGGTCTCCCATATACTCCCATCTGATCTGCCAACAATGTCGCTTCTCGCAAAGATGCAGGGTGGTGGTCATTGACCAGGGCAGCCAGCTCCTCTGGCATAGCTGAAAATAATTGTTCTAACACCAACATTTCATGGTACTTCGCTGCAGTGGTGGCTCCCACAGCCTCAACCCATAAATCCAGGGATTTCTCCACTCGAGCGGCCCGAAACCTTTACTGGCAATTCTTTGTGGAAAGGGCAAACCGCAGCCTCACAGTCTCTTTAAATTTTTCATAATCATTCGCCTCCCACCAAGGAACAGTGCCCAACAAGTCTGCCAAATCTCCGCTGACCTGAGCCCGTAGAATAGCCATTATTTGGGCCGGGCACACCTCTTGATTCTCACATGCCATCTCAAACAGGGTGAAGAAAGCCAATACTTCCTGTCCTTCCTTGTAGCTGGGAAAAAGTTTTCGGTCAAGGCGGCTTCCTTTGAAGTCAGGGTGCTGCTCCTGAACCTGGAGCTGTAAGTTATACGCCTCCGTCTGTAGCTTTAGCTTCTCCAGATGCTGTTTCTGAGCCCGCTTCTGCTGTTTCATGAGGTCTTGCATCGCCCTCTTCCACTCTTCCATGCTGTCTTCACCTTGATCACTGCCACTATCACTATCTAGTGGCTGGGTCACCAAAGAAACGGCAGCTGGTCTTGGAATTATAGGGCTAGGTCCAGCCTCCAACGCAACCTCCAAAGCTGAACCTCCGGCTTCTTCCTCCTCCGCCTTCCACTCATCCAGAGCAGCTTCAACCTAGCTCAGCTCCCGCCAGCGGCGTCTCCACTGCCGCTTGTCTCCAGCGCGGGCCAGGCACAGGTGTCTCTTTTTCTCCCTGCATCCCTAACTATCCAACTCCCAGTCGGTTTAGGGAAGCCCCAAAATTTATAGCCTCTTTGTGCCTGATTCTCCCTTTGTTATTTCCAAAGCTTGGCTCATAAATCCTCACCGCTGATCACCATGTCAAGGAAACTGTTCCTTGCTATGGCAGGTAGTTTCCCTTCCTGCCACCCCATCCCCAGCCAAAGCTGGATTGAGCCAACACTGGGAATAACCACACAGAATTTAGGGACCAAAGCAAGTTTATTTGTAAACTAGTCTAAGTTAAGGCCTTGGTCAAATCAGAATAGATTATACAAGCAGAATGGCAAAATAGGGGTAAGTTATTGGGAAAGGAAGGATGGGGGGGGGAGGTTTAGAAAGGAAGGTTTATAAAAGTTTAGAAAGGTTTGGTATTAGCAGAACAAACAAGAAAAAGCCATAAAATAATTAGGACCCCAATTAATCACACTCTTAAAAGTGTCAAGCAACCCCAAACCGAGCAGGTTATAAAACAATAAAAATTCTAACGAACACCCGACTTAATCAAACCCAACCAAATGGCCAAATGGTAAATTTCTACGGAGATGTGGTGGATGATGTGATGAAAAGTGAAGCAATGAATTTCTATCAGTAGGATTTGTGTAAGTTTTTAAACATAGGCGATCTCCTCGCAGGTACACAATCGTATCCAAAAACGGAATGGACATAGTATGCTTAGAAACCGAAAACTTGATTTGCTCGTGAACAGTGTTCATCCATGCTGCAAAATCATTAAATGAACTAGGATTAGCATAAATCAGAAAAATATAATCAGTGAAACGTTTGTACAGGATTACTTCCTTGTAGTATGGATTAAAGGATGGCAAAATGATCTCCGTTGTTGTACTGGATCGACAGGATTATATGTATGAAATAAATAGACAAATAAGGGATACTACATGTTATGTACAAACTGATTCGGATCCAACTCAATATATCACATTTATTATTAAAACTGTAGTACAGGAGGCCCTCATCGCAGGGCAGATGGATGATAAAACGGCTGATTTTTTGCAGAATGCGTTTCCACGTGTCCCTGTATTTTACATTCTGCCTAAAATACACAAATATGGTTTTCCACCACCTGGCAGGCCTATTGTTTCCAGATCTAATTCTATTTTGGAACCTATTTCACAATATGTGGATTCGTTTTTACAGCCATTTGTGTTAACAACGTCTTCTTATTTGCGGGACACCACAGACTTTATAAACAAAGTGGAGGGAAAAAGTATTCCACCTCATTCTTTATTGGTGACCATGGATGTCAACTCATTGTATACCAACATTCCGCAAGATGAGGCTCGAAACGTAGTGGAGATCTATCTAAAGAAACGCATTAATCTAAATCCACCCACTCAATTTTTAGTACAACTCACGGAGATCATTTTGGAGAAAAATTATTTTCGGTTTGCACATGAATTCTTTTTTCAGATCAAGGGGGTAGCAATGGGCAGTCCATTTGCGCCTAGCGTAGCCAATTTATTTATGGCCTCCTTGGAGGAGAGATACATCTGCCATCCTTTAATTAATCCATACTACAAGGAAGTAATCCTGTAATGATAATAATAATAACAATAATAATAATAATAATAATAATAATAATTTATTTCTTACCCGCCTCTCCGTTTGGATCGAGGCGGGGAACAACAACATGATAAAATACATACAACTGATTAAAACATGACACATATTATTAAAACTGCATTAAAACATCCTAAAACATCCTAAAAACACCCTTAAAACATTCTAAAATTCCACTGGATATGCCTGCCGGAAGAGAACAGTCTTTATAGCTTTCTTAAATTCTAAAAGACTGTTAAGTTGATGAGTCTCCTCCAGCAGGTCATTCCACAGTCTGGGAGCGGCAGAAGAGAAGGTCCTCTGGGTAATGGCTGCCAGCCTAGTCTTGGCTGACTGCAGTAAGTTCTTCCCAGAGGACCTGAGCATGCAGGGCGGATTGTATGGGCGAAGGCGATCTCGCAGGTAACCCGGACCCAAACCATGTACGGCTTTAAAGGTAATAACCAATACTTTATACTTCGCCTGGAAACTAATTGGCAGCCAGTGGAGCTATTTTAAAGCTGGCATAATATGGTCATTCCTAGATGTACCGGTGACCAACCTGGCTGCCATATTTTGAACTAGTTGAAGTTTCCGGACTAGGCACAGAGGTAGCCCTATGTACAGCGCATCGCAGAAGTCGAGCCTCGAAGTTACCAGCGCGTGTACTACCATCTTTAGGTCTTCCAACTCTGTACAAACGTTTCATTGATGATATTTTTCTGATTTATGCTAATCCTAGTTCATTTAATGATTTTGCAGCATGGATGAACACTGTTCACGAGCAAATCAAGTTTTCAGTTTCTAAGCATACTATGTCCATTCCATTTTTGGATATGATTGTGTACAGGCGAGGAGATTGCCTATGTTTAAAAACTTACACAAAACCTACTGATAGAAATTCATTGCTTCACTTTTCATCACATCATCCACCACATCTCTGTAGAAATTTACTATTTGGCCAATTCCTTCGTTTTAAACGTAATTCAACAGATTCCTATCAATATGTGTCACAGCGACGGACTTTCCGAAGAACTTTACTGGACAGAGGCTATCCAATGACGGTGATCACGAGGGCAGAGAAACGTGTGGATGCCACTACCAGATCTTCATTATTAAAAAGCTCCATCAGGACACAGGACAAGAATATTACGTGCGCATTTGAGTATTCAACAGCAGCAAAATTGATAAGAAGATCTATTTATCAACACTGGCATATTATTCACAATATTCCTGGATGCACCAGCCCACCCAAGATTGGTTGGAAAAAGACCAAAAGTTAGAGGGATTTACTTATACGATCAGATATTGATCCCCCCAAGAGAACCCTGAATACAATCAAGGGGCATTTCAGATGTGGGGGATGCACAACGTGTGCACTTGCTTTACAAACTAGAACATTAGTAAATCCAAAAAATAACTGCACTTATACACTGTGGCATTTTTCAAATTGTAAAACAGAACGGGTTATATATGTGATAATCTGCCCTTGTCAACTGATGTATGTGGGCAAGATGACAAGAAGTATTCGCGCTCGCATTATTGAGCACAGATCAAAGCTTAAGAATCAGATAATGGAAGCGCTACTTGTGCAGCATTTTATGCAATGTCAACATCGGCACGATGACTTTAAATTTTTAGTTATTGACAGGATTTTTCCACATGCTTATAACTATAAGGACTTGAATAATGAGCTACTCAAACGAGAAGCAGAGTGGATCTTTGAACTTGAACACAGTAGAACCTTATGGTCTTAATGGCAATTTGGACTTAACATCTTTCTTAATGTAAATTACCCCAGCTGTTAAATCATGCCTTGGATGCATAAGTGCTGTTCTTCATACAACTTGCAGTACCAAAGAGCCAGCATGACGTTCTAGAGAGAGAAGTCTAGAAAGATAAGCCTGGTGGTAAGTTCATATATCTTGTGAACCAGCTGAATGATCTTTTTTGAACATACTTTAAATATTTTTCATATCTATATCATTCCACAGCTTGAGTGATCCAAAGGAGTTTTTCTGTCAAACAATGATAAGGCTGACTCATGAAGTAGAAGGTGGGAGGATTTGTCTTTCTAAATAAAACAGTTTGCAAAGTGTTTAAAACATTATATAATTACTCGGAGTGACAGTAATTTAACGGTGTATTATCCTACAGCATTCTTCTGATGAAGTAACAACGAAATGGGAAGATTATTACTGGATACCCTGTTAAATGGATTAGTGTTGCTATAAATTAATGCTGTTATGAATTAGTACTGTTAACATATGAACTAGTTTCATTTGGAAATGAGAGTCCTGGAATGTTTGAAACAGTATTGTAAAACTGAGTGAACTAATTGTAATCCAATTGGCACAAATAAGTATACATACTTCATTGTAGAAATAGAAATAGTATGTTAATACATGAAATAGTATGTTAACACATGAATGGGTATTTTTTGTAATTGTTTATGTGGCCAATTGGATTAATTGGTATTGTAATATACAACTGATTGAATTAATTACAAACTGATACAAATAAATATATAGACTTCACTGTATAACAGTTTTTGTAGTTATATGGTTGATCTATGTGGTTGAGTGCACTGCACTCCTACAGAAAACAAACACTTCAGCATGCAGCCAATGCCTATTTCAACCACTTCTACAGCATTTTAAGATGTCTGTTTCTTTTCATCTAATGGGGATTCTCAGAAAGATCCCAGGGTGCAATTCTTCGATCTAGGCCTGAGGTTTGGCCTGATCTTGATTGGTTTTGGCTCAGCTTATTAGTGTTATTATAGCATATTCTTGTTTGTGACTGAAGCTGGTGGTTTATGCCAAAACATTCCACATTTTAAAATCTTTTTATATGTTTTAAAAAATTAAAGCTATACAAAATTAAATTTTAGAATTTTTAATTTTAAAAAATATTTAAAAATGTATACATTGGACACACTACTGTCATTTGTTTTGTTTTGGTTTTCTTGGAGTTCTTTGATCTATTCAAGATAAAAGACATAAAGACAGTGCATCTTTCAGAACAGCCCAGGATACTGAGGAGATATTACTATATTAAATCACCTGCTGCATGTGAACAGAAGGCATATTCTGGCTCATAGGTCACATGTTTTGCATGCATGAAGTCCCAGGTCCAGGCCCCAGCAACTCCACTTAAAAGTCCTCAGTAGCAGGGGAGGCAAAGAACTCTGCCTCACATCTTGGGGAACTGCTGGGAGTAACAGAAGAAATTACTAGGTTAGATGAGCCACTAGCCTGACTCAGTATTAGATGCTGCTGCTGATTTATTACATTTATATACCGCCCCATAGCCGAAGCTCTCTGGGAGGTTTACAAAAATTAAAAATTGAACATTAAAAAATCAATATACAAAATTAAAAACCATAAAACATAAATACAGCTAATATTTAAAACATCTTAAACTTTACACCTGGCCAAAAATTCAGTTAAAAACCTCAACTTAAGCTGTAAAATGCCTGAGAGACAAGAAAAGTTTTGACCTGGCACTGAAAAGATAACAGTGTTGGTGCTAGGCAGGCTTCATTGGGGAGATCATTCCATAACTGGGGGGCCAGCACAGTGAAGGCCCTCTTCCTTGTTGCCATCCTCCAAGCTTCCCTCGGATTAGGCACCTGGCGGAGGACTGTAGATGTTGAACGTAGTGTACTGGTAGATTAATGTCCGGAGAGGCGTTCCGTCAGGTATTGTGGTCCCAGGCCATGTAAGGCTTTATAAGTTAAAACCAGCACCTTGAATCGGGCTCAGAAATGTACAAGCAGCCAATGCAAGCAGGCCAGAGTCGGTCTTATATGTTTGAACCTTCTGGTTCTTGTTACCAATCTGGCCGCTGCATTTTACACAAGCTGCAGCTTCTGAACCATCTTCAAAGGCAGCCCCACGTAAAGTGCATTGCAGTAATCCAACATGGAGGTTACCAGAGCATAGACAACTGAGGCCAGGTTATCCCTATCCAGATAGTGGCATAGCTGGGCCACCAACCAAAGTTGGTAGAAGGCACTCCGTGCTACCGAGGCCAGCTAAGCCCCCCAAGCTACGAACCTGCTCCTTCAGGGGGAGTGCAACTCCATCAAGAACAGGTTGAAAACCCTCCATCCAGTCAGCAGAACCACCCACTAACACTCAGTCTTGTCTGGATTGAGTTTCAGTTTATTAGCTCTCATCCAGTCCATTGTCACAGCCAAGCACTGGTTCAGCACATCCACAGCCTCACCTGATGAAGATGAAAAGGAGAAGTAGAACTGTGTGTCATCAGCATACTGATTTCAACACACTCCAAAACTCTGGATGACCCCACCCAACAGTTTCATGTAGATGTTGAACAGCATGGGGGACAAGACTGACTCCTGCAGAACCCCATACTGGAGAATCCATGGGGCTGAGCAATGTTCCCCAAGCACCACCTTCTGTTGCCGACCTGTCAAGTAGGAGTGGAACCACTGCAATGCAGTGCCTCCCACTCCTAACTCAGCCAGTCATCCCAGAAAGATACCATGGTCAATGATATCGAAAGCCGCTGAGAGATCAAGGAGAATCAACAGTCACACTCCCCCTGTAGATGGCTTTCCATATGTTTAACATGTGGCTATTCTGTGCTGGCAAGAAGCTTAAAAACTAAATTAATACACAACTAAATTGAATTGAATTTCAAAATTCAATTCAAGGTGGTGGACATCATACTATGGATTTTGCTTTCTGAGGGCCACTAGAGGGAAATATTGCTCTGTTAAGAAAATAATCTCTCCTATGTTTTTATACATCATTATCACATATGAGTGGAAATAATTGTATAAATTCTACACTGTGCCCAATTATAATTTGTTTGGTGTTCTGTACAGGAAATCTTTCTCCTTTTTTTCTTAAACGGAAGTCATTTAAGGCAGCTTGTAATGAGAACAAAGCTAGAATTGTAAAGCATTTCTTAATATTCAGTTTTGTTTTTCAATTTTAAATGTTGCAAGCTTGACATATTTGTTTTCTGGAAACACAGAAGACACAGGCTCAATTCGGACGACACGATTGTCAATAGTGGGTTGACTAACCCTAACCCTAACCCTAGGGGACACTCCCCACACAACATGGTAATAAATAATCAACTGTGGTATGGTCAAAACAACTGACGATTGTTTCCCCCACACCAGTTGTTTATTGTGTCGTCCAAATTGAGCCACAGTGTAGAACTGCTATTTCATAAAACCTTAATTTAATGACACTTTGTAACTGTGTCAGTTTTTGTTAAAATTGAATTTTATTAATCTAGATAAGCAAAATTTGATCTATTAAAAGTTCTGGTTAATTAACGGCGTCATTAATTATTATTAGTATTGCACTGAGTAGAATTATACCAGCAATTAGGTAACTATGGACAAGTGTTACAGGAAGATACTAGAGGGGAAATGCACAGATTTTTAATTCCTGTATTTTGAATGTTTCCAAGTACAAGCCTTATTTAAAGACATCATGCATTGGAAAGACAAAATGTTCTCTGTGGCACTGGAAATATAAGCTCTTGTGAAGGAAAGTCCCTAGTGGATTGTGCCTGGTATCAAATGAACCAACACTTCACACATTACAACTCAAGGTGCTATACCCTGAATGCAATAATACATGCTTTTCAGATTAAAAAGGGTACTGAAGATTTTCAAAAATAAATGTAATTTAGCATCACATAAGCCTAATAAACATAATCTTTATGTGACCACCCAAGTAGATTATGTATCTTTAAGTGTAATCAAATATAGAGTGTCAGTTGGGTTTAGTCTAGTTGTTGAATGTGCCCTTTTAATAACAAAGTATTTTCCAAGATGTTCATGTAGCACTTAGCAAACCCAGATCAATTATAAGCAGTAGAAATGCCAGTGAGCAATGAATAAGGTAAAAGCCACACTTCTCCACACGAATGCCATTGAGGGCCTCTGTGCATGAAACCCAGACACATGAGCGAATTTTCCATCTTTATTTGCCCTGAAAATATTACTGTCATTGTTTGTTTGATAAATATTCCATATTCAAGGGCATTAGCCAAACATCCAGAAGAGAAGGAATGAAAAGTTAAATGTTTGCTCTGCTATTCACCCCATCAATCAGAGCAACGTTCTGGATAGCGCTTCCTCTCATACCCTGTAGGAGAAGCCCCAACATTTAAGCACTTTTTACTGGTTCTTTGAGATTGACAGCTCTAGTGGACAGTCAGGCCACACTAGTCCATTTAAAGGGATCTCATAAATCTCTTCCGCTACCTATTTGAGATGTGTCAGTACCTTGGGTTTCTGAAGCTTTACTATTCACCACCTAGAGAACTTAACTGGAGAAAATGTTAACTCAAATAGAACTTTCCATCACAGTGAGTTTTGGTTCACTCAGTACTTGAAATTTTGTCAATCCATGCATATTAAGCGGCAAAGGAGCCATATCCTCTGACAGGCAGCCATAATGTTAGGGCCATAGATTCATGGGGTTGTCTTCAATCCAAAATAAAAGAACTCTTGGCAAGAAATTATTTGCATCTTTATGGTTTGCTAGTAAAATCGGCCCATATGTTGTCTCCATTTTCCTGGCTACTACTGGAAATCCTAATCTCTCATGTCCCAAGGCTGAATCAAGTTTACAAAATAGTGCCACTAGAAACTCTTAGGTTTTCTCAACCCTCGGCAGATAATGTTTGGAATCAAAAAACAGGGGCCAATATTGACTAGTGCTAGATGCCAGCCTAGGCCAGTTCACACAGCCCAAACAGAGGGCTATGTCTGAAAGATGAGTGGATTTGTTATGAATTTGACATGTGTGGAAGCAGTGTAATTGTTTCATCCTGTTCCCAGCTCTTGATTCAAAGAGGGGATCTACACTTTAGGTTTATTACATTTAGAAAGGGTTACGACCACTCATTGGGCCACATGACACTTTAACTGTAATGATTTATAGCAGTGGTTAATTATTACGATCTAATAGTATATATTCCATTATTTTATGTTTATAAATCGTTTTAAGTAGAGTAATGTGTCTTTCCTTCCTGTATCTGATTAGCTGATTTCTAATATCTGGTGTTCAATCACACCAGTGTGGGCGTTGCTTTCATTTCAGGTGCCCAAATGCTTCCTCTTGCGGTTGGCTTCCCTCATATCAGTGATTAATTCCATGAATGCAAGGGAAAGGAAGTGAGGGTTAGGAGGAAGTGGGCGTGGAAAACACAGTGCGAGGAAGGAACGATACAGAAAAAGACACATAGAAAAGTGAGACCAAACAAAACACAGAAAAGTAGGGGTAAAAGGATCTACTGAAATGTAAGTATTAGATAATGTGGCCTAACACATTTTAAAACACAGTAATTAAAAATGTAAAAATAACATTTTTAAACGTAGCAAGCTATTGTGTAGATTGGCTCAAAGCTTGCCTAATATGATAACTATGATGCATACTGACCACAAACCTCATTCCATATTCTCAATGTGGAAATTTGTTCATATATATATATATATATATATAGATTATATTTTTAATCCACCTAAAAAAATATAATACAATACTGGGTACAGAACCTCTTTCAGCTCAAGTTTACAAAATGGTAACCAGAGGCCACTGGTCACTTGAACTTTCTGCCATAGGATTTGTTTCCACAATCTGCATGTATTGGTCAACTTCATGCTGTCATAATTTGCTATCTTGCGATTTTCTGTACTGGTAAATTTTAAAATGTAGGAGCTCACCATGACATCCTTGATATCCACCTCCCCCACCCCAGGACAGTCCAAAAATGCTGGCAGCTGTGTTGATATATTAAATATACACAACCTGAGAGCAGAAATATAACATAATACTGAATTTATTAATATGAGCTGAACAAAGTGCTAGTGCTCCACTCTCCGATGTTCCAGCTTCATCACACCACTGACTAAGTCATCTCTAGAAGATTTTAGATGCAGGTTTGCTTTTGTGCATACAAAGGGTAAGGTGAGGCACTCATGTCTGACTCCAATAAAGATGTACTACACATTTTAGACCACAATAGAGGATAATTTTTTTGTTACTACTTTGGGGTAAATGGCTTGTAACTTTCAGCTATAAAACTTTAACTTAAGGTTTGGCCATCCAGCTTCAGGGCATTATACATTTTCAATGCATTATGCACCTGAAATTATATGCATACATATTGCAAGTAACAGCAAAATTTGCATTCTTTTTGACTGAAACAGAAAGGTCAAAATTAGAATCATAATAAATGGCACTTACACCATTCAAAAGAACAGCCCCATTATGTACCTTTTAAAAATAGTAAATGAGTGAGTTGGCTCTTCAGTTCCAATCCCATTAAGGACTGATCTATATATTACTCAGTCACCATGCCTAATATGGAAAACCCTTTCCCCACGTGGTGACCTACGTGGCAGAGAGTAAAGTCTAAAAATGCCTCTACATGCCTAGACTAGGGGTGGGGAATCTCAGGCCCAGGAGCCAAATCCTCTAGGCCCCACCCCATTCCCCAGATGGCCCTGCCCCCTTTCCTCCAACCACAAATCATTGGTGGTCACCTAGCTTCTGTGCATTATTTCACCCATTCTAAAAGGTTGAAATGCCTCTCCTAAGGACCTTGGGAATAAGAACTTTAAGCTGCAATTGGCTGGTATACTTTGCATTTTTGCACCCACACCCTTTGTCTTTGGCCCTGCCCACCACTGCAATGTGGCCTCTGTGAGCTTCTTTGAAATTGAAATTGATCCTTGAGCTGAAAGAGGTTCTGCATCCCCTGGCCTACACCTATTTGTGTGTTCATGTCCTAACTTAAATATGACAATGTACTGCTTCATGCATCTAAATGTGTGGAGTTCTGGAGTGGGCTGGTTCCAGTGGGTGAATGCTTTATGTATTTGGGCAAGGGGTGAACCCCCCAGATACTTTGTGGCCTACAACTCAAATCAATCCCATCCAGCAATAGTGAGGGCAAAGGGGGAGATGTAGGTCAGAATATTTGGGGGGTCCCAAGTTGCCCAGCTCGGATTTAGACCATCACTAAAACTGTATTCAGGCTTTTGTTACTCATGCAATTTCAATTGTTTGAGGTGGGGAGAGGGGCTCTGCTTGGGCCCTTGTTAGAACTCAGCCATACATTGGGGTGAAAGGTTTGAAACCTGCTCTACACATGCACTGTGCATGAACCCTACTTATGAAAGCGGCTAACAAAGATGAGACACTGTGGCTCAATTTGGACGACACAATAAACAACTGGTGTGGGGGAAACAATCGTCAGTTGTTTTGACTATTGTGTCATCCGAATGCTGCCATAGTCAACTCAGCACTGATCCTAATCCACACCACAGTTGATTATTTATTACCATGTTGTGTGGGGAGTACCCCCTAGTTGAACAATTGTAAAGTTGATTATTACCCCACCACTGACTATCGTGTCGTCCGAATTGAGCCTTTGATGATTCTTTTGGTAAAGCTATAACCTATCCCCCCCAATAATGCCCCACTGGAATGATGGCACATCGTAACATGGTGCCATTCATGGGGGAAGGGGAAGATAGTGCATAGGAATGCTGCTACCATCATTTGGAATGGCAGGGGCAATGTTTCTTTAAAAGGAAAGGGGGGGAAAGCTTTCTCACCACCGTTTCCATTCAGCCCCCAGACTGAAAAGTTAATGAGAAGCCTTGCTCCCCCAAGAGAAATCATCCAAATAGGGTCCCCACCTTTGCAGTCTGTATATGGGGCTTTCAAAACTAGCCCTAAGAAGAAGAGAAGATGGCCTTCCAAAGCTGCACCATCTGCAGCCAAAAGGGCTGTTCCCAAAACAATTTCCCATTCAGTAATTATGCTAAGGAGAGGAATGGCATTGGGTGTGATTTCACTCCCCTGTCCTCCATCTGACCATTGGATTCTTCTGTGAGCACCACTCAAAGCACAGTGCAATGGGAATATTGACTTCTTTCTTCATGCTAAAAAAGAAGTGTTATGATAATAAAATATTCATCTTTTAGGATTTATTTATGCTACCTTTGAAATCCTTCCATAGTGGTATATTCCACAGTGGTCTTTGCAACTATTTTTTACATGCTTGGTATCTTCATGCATACTATATAACCCTATAATATTTCAGATGTTCACTTCTAGCCACATTGATTTTGTGTGTGAGAGTTCTATTGAAGTCAATGGCAGCTGCCTGCAAATGGATGTGTTTATGACTGGGCTGTTGATCTTTCTGTGGTGGGATAAAAACCCTAGTCTTTTTTTAAAAACACAACAACTGTAGCCAAAGTAATTGTGGGCTGTAATATAATTAGACGGCAAACTGGCTTTTCCACAAGCACTAACACAGCATCTGGGCAAGCAACAAAGCTGAATCAAAAATCTTATTCACCAAGTCTTAGACTAGCACTCCAATCCCAAAGAGTCCTATTTGGAAAAGGCATCTCACTGAAATCAAGCGAAGTCCTTTTGGCCCCAAACCAATTGGCTGAAGAAGCCTCTGAATTTTTAATACTAGCTGATAGCATTTTGTCTGCATTTCAAATTCTCACAAATAAGAGGAGGGCTAGAATGAAAATATAATAAATAAATGTGTGGTAAGAGTTGATCCCTACAGAAGTGGCCAGTTCAAGTTACTCTCTTGCTTGAGGCTGAGCAACACAGGAGACCTGCTGCTGCTACTCTGATCCATCGCCCTCCCTGAAACAAGCGTGATTTTAGCAGTTACACAACTGGAAAGAAAGGGGTTAAGCAGCCCCTCCCTCTGCTCAAGCTCACACCTTTCTCCTACGGCTTCTTTTGATTAAAACTTACATCCTTGGAGGAGCAATGCACTCAACTGTGTGTCTAGTTGGACCTGAGTTGATCTTTTCCCAATAGTTCCATCACACTACTCGAAGACGGTGGGGTTATCCTGACTCTATCATTGTACCTGGGTCCTTGGGTTACAACCACAGTCAAGAGAGTTGTCCATCCACCTGGAAATAGTGGCAAATGAATTGTTAGTACATTGCTTCATCGTTAGTTTCCAATTTTTCAAAATGGTAGCAAGTCCCAATAGGAAGTTACAATGGGGGGTGTTTCCCTTTAAGATGTATGGCATTTTGTGATATTTGTTTATTTACATATATACATGTTAAGCGCAGAGACACAGGCAAGCACCCAGGCAGCCATTGCTACTCTGTAAAATTAGAATCAATTTCCCCACTCCCACAAAGCAAACAACATCCATTTTGCAGCCCATACAAGCTCTCCTCCTTCAAGCTTGTCTTGAACTTCAGACGCCTGTCGCTCGTCTTAGCCAAAGCAAAACTCCGCATAACATGTACGGCCCCCCAATAAGATGTGTCCTCACTCAGCAGCCATCACCCATCAAGACCCTTGGAAGAGACATTATGTAGCCATGGTAAATGCATCCCAGCTAGCTACAGAAACATCACATAGCTTTCTTTGTTCATTAGCCAGCACTGAAGTTAACTAAAATATGGCCATCTCTTCATTTGACACATTATGATAACATTTTCAGTAGGGCTGTGCATTGCTTCGGATCCAAATCCCAAATCCGAAGTGAATTGGGGTGATTTGGACCTCCCAAAAACAGATCCGGAACAGATCAGGGGAGGTCCAAATCAATCCAAACTGAGGCCTCCTCCACACGAGACGTTTAATGAGCCTTAGAGGCTCATTATAAATTTTACCTCCACACCAGCGGAGCGCAAAACGGGCGTACAGGCGCGTTATTTCCCCGATATTGCTCATTTTCGAATGCGCGTTAAATAGCGACTTTTATTTTTCTCCGGCCGTTAAAGCGCATTATCGCGGTGTGAACAAGCGATTATGCGCATTAACGTCTTCTAAAGCGCTTTTTGGACATGAATTAATGCGCTTCGCCGCCTCTCGCCGCCTCCCGTGCAGAGGGATTAGGCGTAAATGCGCCTCCGCGATAATGCGCATAATCCCAGAACCGGGCGCAAAAGCGCATCCTTGTGGAGGGGGCCTGAATCAGTTTGGTCCAAATCGATTCAGCGATTTGGAAGCCATTTTAAGTAGGGGTGTGCACGGACCCCCCCGGATCAGATCGGGACCCGGATCGGGACCTCCAAGATTGTCCTGGATCGTTCAGGACAAAATCGGAGGCCCCCCCCGGATCAGATCGGGTCCGATCCCGATCCAAAAATTGGACATCCGATTTTTGGATCGGCCACGCAAAGGTTGGATACCATGGGCATTATTAGAGAAGGGCACAGCTAAGGAAGTGCCCTGGATTATTATTTTTTTAGATACCTCAGTGGCATCATCTGTCCTCTGAGTCCAGAAGCCTTGCAGTAGCTGGGAGACATTAGAACTCATTCCCTTGGCAAACAATAGGGGCATAAAATGAAGGCATAAGCTTTTTAAACTACGGGGGAGACGCTGCCACCTTTACTTCCACAGTCTGCTTATTGTTTTGTTTTGTTTTTTCTCTGCCTCCCTTTCTACTCTTATATGCCCACTGCTGGGAGCTCACTTGAAATCAAAGTTTGAAGAGGGAGGGGGAAGGGCCAGCAGAGTTCCCTCTGGAATACTGGTATATCATACAGCATCTGATTTTGCTGCTCCATGCTGGGACTTTGGGGTTCTACAGAAGCTCAGTGAGTTCAGCACAGCAAAGGGTTTAATTAGCCTCCACAAACTTCTTTCATTCCCCCCCTCCACCTTTAGCTTCTCCCACATAGCTGCAGGCAGCAGATTATACCAAAAGGAGGGTTCGGAGGACCACATGATGTGTTAGGGAGGCTGCGTGTAGAGTGCCTCATGGCATTGCTATAGGAACATAGGAGGCTCCCTTATATCAAGACAGACCATTGGTCTATCTAGACCAGTACTGTTGACAGTGGCTGGCAGCAGCTCTCCAGAGTTTCAGACAGGAGTTTTAGTTGCCCTACCTGGAACCTTCTACATGCAAACCGTGTACAATACCACTGAGCCATGGTCCCTCCCTGATGGGGATTTAAAATAAGTTGAACCATTTTTTAAAAAACACACTCAGAGAGAAAATTCTCTGCCAACTCACCTCATAAAGTTAATTAAGGTGTATACAACCCACATACACCCCTCGCCCCGAATTCCTCTGAAGTGCTACTGCTGTGAAAAGAACTCTGAAGAGAGTTACTTTACTTGGAAACTCCCCTGACCCAAGCAAGTCTTGGAATTCTTAAGCGATGAAGGTAGTAAGAGATGTTCTGAACTGTCTTGGACTTTACACAAACAGACGATTCATTTTTCTCCTTCTTCTCATCCAACTCTTTGGGAAAAGTGGGTTCATGTGGTTGCAGAGAAAGGAATCTGGGCTATTTTGTTTGTCAGTTGCCATTATCCAGCAATGGAATGACACGGTTTAATAAAAAAAAAGGAGTTAATGTGGCGGGGTGGGGGTGGGAGGTAAATATTGCTCACTCACACAATCCTATATATGCCAGTGGGAAGTAAGTCCCATTATGTTCGATGGTGGTTTCTCCCGGGAAAGTATATGTAGGACTTCAGTCTCATCCTCTGCATATTTGACCAGAAATATGCTCTTGAGTTCTGAGCATGGTACTGCAGGATTAATGAACTGCCCAGTCCAGTCCAGTCGACTGATGTGGCTTCCTTTTCAGTTCAGTTTTGTGCATGTTTTGTCATTTGTGTTTTGTCATGGACCCTAGCTTCAGTGGTGAGGTAGAGGTACTTTGAGCATGCTCAGAGATACTTTCTCCATACCTTATTCCCCTAGTATTGAAAACAGACTTCTTGGCTCAATTGTGGTGAAGTCCTGGCACAAATTCATTCATGGGGAGGAGGTGACAAAGCGATCTTGCATGTAACAAGGAGGAGGTTGCATGAAGTGGTGCTGGAGGATGGGAAAATGAGCAGAGATTGTTGTGGGAGGGGAAGAAAATAGATGCGATCTAGTTGTAGTTGTCTTGCAGCAGGTGTCATCAGTGTTTAATGTCTAAATAAGGGAATGCTTATGCTTTAATCTGTGTGGGATATATTCCATCACTATGCTCAGGGGTGAGAGAACAGCATTCTGCACATGCTGAGAGACACTCTTTACTTCACTTTTTTGTTTTGGTTTTTTGCTAAGGTTAGATAAAATATATTTGCATGCATACATACAGATATATTCATACACATGTGACTATATTACGGGTAGCTACATGGGGCCCTTGCTGCCCCCCCCAAGTTCTGAATATAAAAATAGAAACAAAATGGCATCTGGTGTTGCTTGTTTGAGCCTTGCTGAAGGGAAAGCAAAATCATTTTGATCCTTTTGGCCCTCCTTTTGTCCACTGCAAATGCCATTTATATATGGTGTAGAGGTTTGTGGAAAGCAGCACAACAGCAACGCAACAAGGAGGGTTCTGGATCCACTGTGGATGCCGTCAGCCTTAAGTTAAAAGAAAGGCAGAAAGACTATCAACAGAGTATTTTTTTAAAAAAAAACAATAATAGTGTGACATTTTAACTTCTGCCCTTATCAGTAGCTTTGCTGTTAAATGAGTATCAGGAGTGGCAGTTTGGAATGCCTGGAGATGCCTGAAAATTTCTTAGGAGAAAAACAGAGGTATAATTGGTATAATGCTTATGAATTGCCCTCCAGGGCTACCTCCACAAGAGAGGTTTAATGCTCTTTGAAGGCTCATTATAAATTTTACCTCCACACCAGCGGAGCGCAAAACGGGCGTAGAGGCGCGTTATCTCCCGGATTATGCGCATTATCGAATGCGCATTAAATAGCGACTTTTATTTTGCTCCAGCCGTTAAAGCGCATTTTCGCCGTGTGAACAAGCGATTATGCGCATTAACTTCTTGTAAAGTGCTTTTTGGACATCAATTAATGCGCTTCGCCGCCTCTCGCCGTCTCCCGTGCAGAGGGATTAGGAGTAAATGCGCCTCCGCGATAATGCGCATAATCGCCGTACCGGGCGCAAAAGCGCATCCTTGTGGAGGGGGCCCAGATTAAGGCCATTTGGACTAAGAGTTCTCAGTCTATAGATCCAGACATTTTCCCTTTTGTCAAGCATATCTGGGTCTTTGGTTTGTGTTATTGGAATCAGCTGTAAATCCAAGAGACTATGTGCAGAAGAATTTAAATTTTATTTTGGTTTGTTTCTTTTCCAGTTTTTAAATATACATACATGGATTTGTATGAAATGCATACAATTTTTGAACAATTATACATGGGCTGCAACAAAAGTGGACCAATACCCAAATAAGTATCCATTTGAAGGATGGATGCCACTAGGGGTGAGCAGAGCTGGTATTCTCCGCCCTGAAATCTGAGGCGGCGCTTCGATGAGGCGATTCTCTGCCCTGATTTCTGGAACGCGGCCCTCCCTCCGTTCTACCAGATAGTTTTGTGAAACACTGCTCTGTTTTCAGGTAACCACTACGTCAATGGGAATTAACAGAAATGCTCACAGCTCCCTCAGTTTTAAAGATAAACACATCAAAATTGTCACCGTGACAGTTTTTGAAGAGAGCTTTTGGAGCAGATCCCTGCATGCAGTGATTTATAGGGAATTTTTAAACTCCGAACCCAAATGTCCTCTCAGGTACCTCTTTCGTGCCTTGATCTGTATGGTGAGAGAGAGGGAAATGAAGCAGTGGGAAAAGTGCTTAATAAAGAAGGAAATGTATATTAATAAATGCCACAACAGCAGCATGAGGAGGAGGAGGAGGCACTCCTCCCCCACTGTCAGTTGGGCAGATTGGAGCGAGTCAAGGCAAGGCAACAACAACAGCTTCCCTGTAGAAGGCTACACCAGAGGGGGAAGGGAGGGGGAGGAGGGGGACAATGACCCCCCCCTTCACCGGAAGCCCAGCCAGCCAGTTGGAGTAATAATTTAACTAAGAAATAAACGGCCTGCCTTCCTCAGGTGTAGAAGCTCACTCACTCACAATGCCAGCCCAGCAGCACCACTGTGGCTGACTTCTATGAGTCCAAGCAGAAAGGCGCAACCAACCAACCAGCCCTGCACAGTGCGCTCCCTCTCCTCCCCTCCCCCACAGCCAGAACCAGCAGCAGCAGTCCATGTTTTCCATGCCTCCTGATGGAATGTTATCAAATTGTGTACTGCCTGTGTGCACTGCACAACCCTAAAACACACAAACATGCAAGTGCAAGAAGAAGACACTTGTAACTTTGAAGCCAAGTGCTGCTGGGAAGGCTCAGCTTTGAGGAAGGAGTGCTACAGCCGGGATGATGATGATGATGATGATGATGATGATGATGATGATGATGATGCAACCCAGGCCCGCAAGGCAGGAAGGGCAGGAACATTGGAGGAAAAATCTTTAACAGAACAGGCAGGCACATGCACACATGCTGGTGAAATGAACGAAGCATGTAAAGACAGCCAAATGAAAACAGCATCCCTCTTTCTCCTTATCTCTCTCCAAAGAAACAGAGTCATCTTGAGTTCTCGTAGAGCTCTATCTTTCCTTCTCTAAATCTCACTTTGCAAACAAACACCCCATCTCACTTTGCATTGTGTGTGCAAAGATAAAAGAATCTCTGTCTGTCTGTCTGTCTGTCTCTCTCTCTCTCTCTCTGTGTGTGTGTGTGACCGAAACGAACTCCACAAGTCTGAGAACAGCAATGAGCGCATAGAATCAAGGACCATGAGAAAATTCCCTCCCCCGAACACCGTGATTGGAGGAGAACAGAACACAGTCACGGACAGAGCTGTGTCAATTCCTAATTGGTTAACCACAGTTGTCAATATCAATTGTCAAAACTACCCCACCCCATCACCCCATGTTCCTTATTGTTAGGTTTTCAATTAGACACACTACACACACCAAATGGTAAGATAATTTCAGAGATGTCAGAAGCACTGATTGTGCATCTCTCCACTCTGAAAGTATTTGATGGAGTGGAGTGGCCAATCCCCACTCTGGAAGATCAAATGCACCACAGATGTTCCTGGTTATCAGATAGTTCTGGTGTGGAGAGCACACCCCCAGATGCCACCTGTTCAAATACTGAAAAGTGGTGCAAAGTCCTCAATCTGCTGTATTATAGGAGGTGAGTGTTTAGCCTTCCAATGTTGTAATATTGGTCTTTTAGCTGCCAAAAGGGTGCAAAGAATCCAATTTTTATTTTCCATGAAATTTAAAAGAGTGTGTACATCAGTGAACATTAAAAACTGTTATGGTACAATTTTTTTTCTGTGTAATAATCTCCCTGCAAATAAAGCAACAACCAGACATTGCCAAAACATATGTTTAAAAGAAGCATTATTGCCCTGCCAGTAATTAGTTGAATTAGACAATCCTTAGTAAAGAGACGTTGTCCAATACACACAAAGCAAATGGTTTTGCTGAATAAGATGCCGCCTAAGATCCAGAGATTCCAAAGTAGATGCCAAGTGGGGAGCCACTGCTTAGGCATTTTGTGGTGGTGCCCACAGCAGTATCTCAAGTTTCCAAATGTGCCAATGAGTGAGTCCAAAAAGGTTGGGGACCCAGGGACATGTTTCCTAACATCCAGGTCTAACATGCTAATCACTACTAAACCACACTGGCTCATTATATAAAGGTACAAGAATGGCATCAGGAAGGCTAAAGCTGAGAATGAGCTGAGGTTAGCAAGGGATGCTAAGACAAACAAAAAAGCTTTCTTAAGGTATGTGTATAGTAAAAGTAACAGGAAAGAAATGCTCGTTCAACTACTCAATGAGGATGGCAAAATGATAACATATGACAAAAGAAAGGCCGAAGTGCTCAATTCCTACTTTGGCTCAGCTTTCTCCCAAAAGTGAGTCTAGCAAATAATAATAATAATAATAATAATAATAATAATAATAATAATAATAATTTATCACCTGCCTCTCCCTCCGGATCGAGGTGGAGAACAACATCAACATAAAATACACAAAAGTGATTAAAAGCACATAAAACCAATACATCATTAAAATACCAAGAAAACACCAAGAAAAACACTTAAATTTCATCTGGGTCGGCCTGCCGGAAGAGATCAGTCTTTATAGCTGTTTCAAATTCTTGAAGACTGGTGAGTTGGCAGATCTCTCCCAGCAGGTCATTCCACAACCTGGGAGCAGCAGAAGAAAAGTACAGGCTGAAGGGACAGCATTGCAACTTGGGAATGATAAACAAATGGTCAAGGAACACCTAATTTCTTTGAACAAGTTCAAATCTCCAGGGCCTAATTAACTGCATACAGGAGTAATAAAGGACCTGGCAGAAGAACTCCCACTGTCTGTTATCTTTGCGAAATCATGAAGAATAGGAGAAGTGCCAGACAACTGGAGGAGGGCTAATGTTGTCCCTATCTTCAAAAAGGGCAAAAAGGAGGTACCTGGGAACTACAGACCAGTTAGTCTGACATCAATCCCTGGGAAATTTTTGGAGCAGATTATAAAGAAGTCAATCTGTCAGCACCTAAAAACAATGCAGTGATTACTGGAGGCCAACATGAATTTGTTAAAAACAAATCTTGCCAAACTAATCTGATTTCATTTTTTGATCAGGTAACCTCCTTTGTGGACTGTGGGAATGCTGTGGACATAGTACATCTTGACTTCAGCAAAGCACTTGACAAAGTGCCCCATAAAATTCTAGAAGAAAAAACTATTAGGTGGATTCACAGTTGACTATAGAATCAGTGCTTATCAATGCTACCTCCTGAAACTGAGTGAAGGTAATGAGCAGGGTACCACAGGGCTCAGTCCTGGGACCAGTCCTCTTAAATATATATATATATATATATATTAATGATTTGGACGAGGAGGTGCAGGGAATGCTTATTAAATTTGCAGATGACACAAAATTGGGTGGGATCGCTAATACCCTGGAAGACAGAAACAAATTTCAAAGTGATCTTGATAGACTGGAGCACTGGGTTGAAAAAAACAGAATGAAATTTAATAGGGATAAATGCCAAGTTCTACACCTAGGAAAAAGAAACCAAATGCACAGTTACAAGATGGGGGATACTTGGCTCAGCAATACTACAAGCGAGGAGGATCTTGGAATTGTTGTGGACCACAAGGTGAATATGAGACAACAGTGTGATGTGGGTGCAAAAAAAGTAAATGCTATTTTGGCCTATATTAATAGAAGCATAGCTTCCAAATCGTGTGAGGTACTGATTCCCCTCTATTCGGCACTGGTTAGGCCTCAAGCTGAATACTGCATCCAGTTCTGGGCACCACACTTCAAGAAAGATGCAAACAAGCTGGAGGGGGTTCAGAGGAGGATAATGAACATGATCAGGGGTCTGGAAACAAAGCCCTATTCGGAGAGACTGATAGCCTTGGGAAGAGAAGACAGAGGGGAGGCATGAAAACACTCTTCAAGTACTTGAAAAGTTGTCACACAGAGGAGGTCCAGGATCTCTTCTTGATCATCCCAGAGTGCAAGACATGGAATAATGGGCTCATGTTACAGGAAGCCAGATTCTGGCTAAAAAACAGGAAAAACTTCCTGATTGTTAGAACAGTATGACAATAGAAACAATTACCTAGGGAGGTAGTTGGCGGTTCCAAACTAGAGACATTTAAGAGGTAGCTGGACAATCTACCTGTCAGGTATGCTTTAATGTGAATTGAGCAGGTGTTTGGACTTGATGGCCTTATAGGCCCCTTCCAACTCTACATTTTTATGATTCTATACCATAAAAGTACATTGCATCTGAAATTATTTTATATTAATACACTCTACATAGACTGTCAATTAAAGAAATCCTATTGTAGGAAGTATAAGATAACTTATAGTTTAATAAAGAACACTAATTATTTTTAAAATAAAAAGGAAAGGTAATCTATCATATATTACCGTATTTCACCAAATCTAAGACGCCATCGATTCTAAGACGCACATTAATTTTAGGGCTGTCTGAAAAAAAAGTGTTGCATCGATTCTAAGATGCACCCCATTTTCAGACATGTTAATATTGCATCTTAGATTTGTGCATCTTAGATTTGAAGAAATACGGTAGGGCTGTGCATGCCCTGCCCCTCGACTCTCCACCCAGGGGCCTGCTGGGCTGGGCCAGCCTGGGCATGAGTTCCCCTCCTCCCTTCCCCACTCACCGCCAGCGCTGCCCTGGTCCACCAGTGCCAGTGCTGGGGAGGCCACTGCCAGTGAGGAGCTGCTGCGTTTCCAGGCTGGGGAGGCTGCTGCACGTGGCGCTGGAGGCAAGGACCGGGGTGGCGATGGGGAAGGCCGGTCCTCATTGCTGCTGCAGCGGCTCCTCACTTGCAGTGGCCTCCCCAGCCTGGAAACACAGTGTTACTACAAAGTAGAAACAAACCTGCCCACCCGAGCATCTCTCCTCAGGGCTCTTTTCCTTTGATGTTGCCGTTGCTCTGGTTGGTGAGCCACCACCCTCCTTTTTTTGTGCTGTGTTAGTGAGGAAACGGAGTGGCTGCCACACGCAGCACAGGGTGGGTGACGAGGCAGTGGTGGCCTCCCCTTGGTTGATTCCTTTCTCCTCAGTCCTTCCATTTCTTCCTCTTCCTCCGCCTTCATAACGTTGCCTGCCCACCCCACCCCACCCCTGGACGGACTGAGGGACCAACGACGACGACAAAAGCAGCGCCTCACCAGGGGTCTGAGGAGGGTCGCCCAAGATGGGGCAGCGAAGGGGGGAGGGAAGCGGATCTTGGCCCAGGGCAATGGCTGTGGTGGCAGTGGATGAGCCGGGAAGGCCCCTGCAAGTGGCACTGGTGGCGAGGACCAGGGCGGCAAAGGAGGTGAGTGGGGAAGGCCGTTCCTTGCAGCCGCAGTGGCAGCTCCTTGCTGGCAGCAGCCTCCCCATCGCCAGCGGCTCTGGAGAAATCCAGCGATTCTTAGACACCATCGATTCTAAGACACACTCCATTTTTACAGACATAAATATGGGGGGGGAAGTGCATCTTAGAATTGAGGAAATATGGTATTTTTATTCTAGTTATTTCAGTAAAACAGCAGAAACAATGTAGCATCAAAATCTACATTTTTCACTCTTATGAGTTTGTGCATAGCCTGCTTTGGACCTTTAGTTTCCTCCTTTGCAAAGACATCTCTGCATCCACATCTAGGAAACCCTACTGTACACCTGTTTGTTTGGGTAGTGCAAGTATGTATTTAGTGGGATTGTCCTGTCAGCTTCCAAGAATGTGTTAAAAGCTGGAGCCTTCTAAACAGCACATTCCAAAGTGCCACCTTAGCCCTTCAGAGTATTTCTCCTGGAGGAGCTGCATATTGTTGCAACGTTTGTGTCATCATCTCTCCATTACTTCCAGACCTGGGGCTAGGTGTCCAATTCATCACATGCACCTGAACAAGCATAAAAAGAACAATACAGCCTGGATGTGCTTTGGTGAGAATTGTTTTTGTAAGGCAAAACAAGCTATTCATACCATAATGAAACAACTTCTCCTGAGCCCTCAATGGACTGCTGGTTATTTATTTATTTATTGTAGTGATAGGGCAAACTCCTCCAGGCAGGCTTAGACCTGAGCTCAGAAAACAAAATTGATTTTCTCTAAACTCAGAAAATGCTGCAATTTATTCCAACCTGAATTCCAGCATCATCACACTCCCAGTTATGTCATCAACAGTGCAATGAGGTCTCATCCGTCCCCTTTCCACCCACCTATCCACCCTTCTACCCACCTGTTTAACTATCTTGCTGTTCCAACAGCAGCAATGAGATTATTTGCTTTGGGATATTTGAGGAAGGCTTTACAAGTCACTGAAATTCATATTTCTGAGCTAGAAAGTACAGGTAGCCTCTGAAAATGAAAACCACCTATGCATAAAATTACAGAAGGCAGGTCTGATGGGAGTTGTTGATTGGCTATAACATATTTGTCTTAAGTTAGTGATTGATTGATTGATTGATTGATTCAACCTGCTATTTTACTGTTAAATGTTTTTAGGCCTTGGAAAACTGGTAAATCTAATTCATTAAACAAAAAAACTACAGTTTACAAAACAATGTTAAGGCTCTACAACTTTCAACCAAACACCAAGAAGCAGGGAAATTGGGAGTTAAGGTTCACAAGCCTTAACGTCACATCCTCCCTAAGGAAGCAGAAAGTGCAAGTGAAATTCTCATTCTCCCGAAGCAGATAAACCATGAGGACAGGATGGAGAATATGATATGCAGAGGTGACTGTGGGGTTGTGGAAAACTGATAATGAACAACTTAGGGTCACCTATTTCTCTTTTATTGTTTAGAGCAGTTAGTTCTTCTCAGTTAGTTAGCTTCTACTTTGTCTGAAGCATGCAACCATAATGGCTGCCCTCAACTCTCTCTCTATATTAACTAAAAGTACCAGTGTGAGTGTGTTTCTTTCTATAGCCTTGCCTCGCACCAATTACACGCTAAAGCTACACAGCTGTAAATTGACCAAACAAAACATATCAACATTAAAACCCATCATAGCTAATAAGAGCCCGAGCAGTATATACCCATATTGTGATTCCTACTCAGACTGGATTGCCAGAGTGAGGTGGGCAAAGGAGGGGAAAACTTTCCTCAAAAGATTCCTCCTTCCCACCTATTTTCCCAGTGCAATGGGGCTCTTCTCCTCCAACCTCCCTTCTGAGGCTCCATAAGTGGCTGTGTGAGAGCAGATCTACACACTAGCTTTGTAACATTTTATAAGGGTTACGAAAACTCTTTGGGCCACATGACGCACTCCCTTGAATGTTGTATACCTGAGTTTTTTTAAAACTCACTTCAGCTATATACAACGGTTTTTACTTTTACTAAATTGTTTTAAGTAAAATTATATGTCCTTCCTTACCATTTGTGGGGGCAGTGCTTCGTTTACCAGCGCCCAAATGCTTAGCCATTGATTGATGGGGAAGAAAGAAGAGCTAAGGAGGAAGTGGGTGAGTGAACTACAACACCCACAATTCTTAGCCTTATACTCATTGAAAGCTAGGGAATGAAAGGGGAATTAAGGAGGAAGTGGGCGAGTGAACTACAGTGCCCACAATGCCTTGCCCTAAACTCATTGTAAAAACGAAACAGAAAGAGACAGACAGAAGGGTGTGAGACTGCACACACCGCTTTGAAGACTGAAGAATTTTTCTCCTGTAACGTGAGGACTCCTTAATGTGGCCTAAGACGATTTGGAACGCACCTATTTGGAACGTTTTAAAATACTATTTAAAATGTTCCAAGGTACTCTGTAGATAGGCTCTCACACTATGAAGTCAGATAGGGACTCAATGAAGGAATAAAAAGTCTTTAAAAATTAAATACATGGAATTTAAAAAAAAGAAATGGGTGGCGGTGGGGATGAAGCTTAAACCCTTCACTCACAAAAAGCCATTCCCCCTAAATACACTGAGCTCCCAGAGAAAACTACAACAAAATCCACACACCCCTTCAAGCTAGTGATTGGAGTGAGACTCATTGCAGGCAATAGAACTTACTTCTGAGTAGACATGCCTTGGATTAAATTGAAAATCAAGCAGCAATGATCAAATGAAGAATGAAAGAACACACACACAAAGTAAGCAAGTTGTTAACTGTAAGATTATTGTGCTGGAAAGGAGAGGAAATTCTCAGTAGCATCTCTTACTCTCCTCCTGGCCAAGGTCCAGGCAGTTTTAAAAAGGCTACAATCCCCTACACACTTACCTGGGCATAAGACCATTACACTCAATGGAACTTACTTTGCAGAAAAAATGGGCTTCCACTTTTGGAAGTTCAAGGAAAGCAATATTATAAGTGTGGAATTCGTGAAGGACATTTATTTTGGTAAACATATATATATATATATATATATATATATATATATATTAACATCCAGATGAAGCATACTGTGCCCCAATTTAACTGTACCAATGTGTGGCTATTCGTGAAAGTCCCACAATCCCCCTCATGCTGTCATTTAGGTGAACAGCCATCATATGTGTCATAAACCGAACAACACCTTCATCTTTATGTAATTTAGAGCAGAGTCAAATCCCTCTAACCCTTCTTTTGCTGGTGGCAGAACATTTTCTTCCTGCAGGCAGGCATCTCTTACTGGGTCCTGAACTCATCTGGGATATGGTTCATCCAGGATGTGAACTGGGCAATGACTACTTACTGTATAAGGAGTGAGCTGGCACCAATCCTGAAATTAGCAGAAACAGCGGAAGGAGAGAGAGGGAAATAATGAAGGATATATTTGGTTGACCAACTACTTCTTGTATTTCTGGGATTCATATATCTGTGGTTTTGCTGGATCCCATTTTGCTACATGCCATTTTGCATTGTGTGTTCTGCTATGTTGTCAAAATGCTCAAATTTGTGAAAACCAATCCTCTCCCTCCCCAATCTCATATTATACTGGATGGTTGAAGATAATTCAATTCACATGTTGCTTTCCCTCACTACACACACTCCAGTTATCTCAATGATAATTCCAAAAATATTTCCTCTGTTGTAATTTGTCACATAGAAAGTCACCATTCCAAGCCATTTTTAAGGGTAGCTAGAGAGACAGAGATATATAATAAATGAAACTTCATGCTGGCATGAGCAAGTGAAGTACCGTACTTGATTAATAAAGAGTTTCACTGTTTTCAAACACATATCCCATGCAGGCTCATTTCAAGAAAACCACAAGTGGAGAATGCTTTGCTCTTTCCAGTCACAAGGGGGTTGTGTATTTCAACCCCGCTTACACAGTTAGCTTACTTTGGAACTCAGGTAGGAAAGAAACATGACCGGCAGAAATAATGCTACATTCAGTGACCTGGCCTTTGGAGTCAATTGGCCTGCTGGGATAATTTTTCTCTCCTCCCCTACTCACTGGCTTTCCCCCCACTTCTTTTGCTACTGTTAAGACGTTATTAATTTGGTGGGGTGTCCATTTAAAGGAATCTTTTGCACCTGAAGATTCCAAATACCAGTTGATGTGACATTAAAAAAAAATGAAAGGGAAGCTGAGGGTTTATATCCACCCTCCCCAATCTGGGCAACAACTACTATCATCCCCAGGGGACAGCTGGTGTATACTGACAGTTGATGTATGCTTTTGTGGGCTTATAATTAAGCAATATTTGTTTTAAGTTGCTATTTGTTGATTTTTAAGTATTTATTGATTGCATGCCACTGGTTTTCCAGACATGCTTTGGGGTCTTCTAGGAAAACAAAAGCATGTATCGTGAAAATAAACCTAACCATGTTTACTCACAGGTAAGTTGGAATCTACTGATTCCAAGTTACTTAGTATGGTTAGAACTGCAGCCTCACAGACTAATATAATTTATGTTTACTCAGAGGTACGTCCGACTGGGCCTGTTCAGAAGACACCTTAAACCAAAAAGCCTTATTCACCTTGGTTAGAGCTGTGGTTTAAGGTGTCTTCTGAACAGAGCCAGAGTTTAACAGGACTTACTCCCAAATAAGTAATTGTAGCCCCAAGCTCCTTTCACACATTATACAGTGGCAAATCCAGGCTTGCCACTCAAAGAAAAAATGCAGTCTCCTCTGTGCACCCTGACAAAAGTATCTATACAACACACATACTGGCAAACACATGTTGGTTCCGTTCATACCTTATACTTTTCAATGTACACTTAGAAAAAAAGTCTTCCATTTACTCTTACAAATATATGTGGGAAGAGTCGCTTCATGTCAGAAGGGGACAATGAGGTGCATTGAGGTGAGTGAAACTTAGCTGAATAGCAAGAAGAAAATATGTCCTAGTGGTGAGATCGATTAGGTTGTGGGAAAGCCACCCACGGGGTTTGTTTCTCTGGTTGAAGCCCTATCTCAGGGGGTGATTTAAAACTGGATTGGACAAAGCACTCAAACACATTCTGCGGTTAGAGTAAAAAGCAAAGTAAAGAACATTATTCATACTCCTTCCTTCCCAATAGCTCTCATTGGCAGGCTCCAAAGGAACAAGGCTCTTCCTACCCAATTGTGGGTGTTACCTACTGACTGTCTGGCACTTACAAATCTTCTCAGGATTAGCCAATGCTCTGAAAACATTTGCTGGTCTGGCATTGAGTACAGTGTGTATTCAACATGGGACTCTGGGGTCTAATAATTTATTAACACTGTCTAATACATAATGCTATGCAGTTTCTTATCACAGTTTTAGTCAGAGAACCTAATTAGCTGTTAAAAGCCCCTGGAAGCGCTCATTCACCTGACCCTGCCTTGCCGTCAGAGGCATCCACTGCCCGGCGAAGGGGGCTCCTTGGTGGATGTTCTCCACTCCTGCTTCGGCAGTCTCTTGCCATTGATTGAAAACACATCCGTAAACACCAGTGTGAATCATTCCAGGACAGCCAGGAGTGGAAGCTAGAAGACCATTTTTCCTCACTCCTAATTTGCTCTTTTAAGCTACCCTTGAGGCATGTGTCACTAATGTACATGTCAGCATTTTTAAGTTAAATCCTGAGTCACTTGTACCTTCCTTTCTTCCCCTGTAAGCAGAGGTTTAACTTTGCTGGGACAGACAGTGACTGTTGTCACTAGAAACAATGAGGTGTTTCCTAGGCTGTGTCTATATGAGGTCACTTTGGCACCTCGTTATCTGACATCCCGCAACTGCACTCCTCCAGGGTAATACCCATGGAAAGGAGCGCAAATGCGGGGTTTTAAACTTCAGTGGGCTGCTGCTACCCCTAGCGCCCTGTTCCTACACACACATACACACACACCCATTGTTTTCCTCCTCCCCCTCCTCCCCATGGCCAAAAAGAATGGAGTCTGGAGTAGGCTGACTATATGAAAAGGAGGACAGGGCTCATGTAACTTTAACAGTTGTAGAGAAAAGGGAATTTCAGCCAGTGTCATTTGTATGCAATTAGTTCCAGGTGAAATTCCCTCTTCATCACAACTGTTAAAGTTGCAGGGGCCCTGCCTTCTTTTGTCTATGGTCACTCTAGTATAGTGCCTGCACCTTTAACGGTTGTGATGAAGAGGGAATTTCACCAGGAACTAAATGCATACAAATGACTCTGGCTGAAATTCCCTTTTCTCTACAACTGTTAAAGTGACATGAGCCCTGACCTGGATTTCATCTGGTCAGCCTATGTTACACTCTATCTTATTCAGGTTTTTATCTTTTTACCACTTGGCTTGTTCCATTCTGATTCCGCATCAGCTTTTTTTCCCCCACACTGAAATTGGTATGAATTTTCCTTCACATTTTTGAAAATGTGTGCATTTTTGTGCAAGTTTTTAAACCGTACACATTCTTGTATGCGTGTATCCATTGAGTGAAGCAAGTTTATGTACATCATGTATTTTTCTATGCACATTTTTTCAAACTCTTTTTGGGGCAAAACTCAGAAATGTTTGGATTTCCAACTGTAAATTATGTTCAGATCTGCATTTGGTTCCAGGAACTGCAAATTGAATGTTCTCACATTAAAATACATATCCAACAAATTTCTCAAATATTCCTAGGGTAGAGCCACTGGCACAGTCCCCATAACAAAGGGAATTAATGTTATGCTACATGAATGAGCACCCTTATGCACCTTCTTGGTCATTTGTCCCACAAACTTCTCACAGCTGACAAGCTTGAGGAGGTATGGGAAAAGAGCTACTTTTTAGAATAATGTGTGATTCTTTGTCAATCACATCACAAGCCAAGGCTAATACTAATAAAATAAATATTAAGCTAGTTGCGTTTGAGAGAAGTATTTATTTATTTATTTATTACATTTATATACTGCCCCATAGCGGAAGCTTTCTGGGCGGTTTCATATAGAGGACAAATTGGATTCGAACCTTGTTCCTGTGGGGGAATCAAAGAATTGTTCCAGAATTTCAAACATGAAACAAGTATGGTTCATGAATATAAATACATTTTTAGCTTGTCCTCTGTTGTAACGGGTCACTCTAGCTATACTAGAATTGAGCTCCTGCAGTTTTAACTGTTGTGATGAAGAGGGAATTTCACCAAGTGCTGCATGCATACAAATGACACTTGCTAAAATCCCCTTTTCTATACAGCCGTTAAAGATACAGGAGCCCTGACCTCCTTTTCATATGGTCTCCCTAGCTTCAGTCAGGGAATTTGAAGCAGATAAGCAGTGGTGAGGTTTGAGATGCCTCATCTTTCCACTTTCCTCTGCATCTCTGTTCCAAATTGCCTCTCCAGGCTACTGTTGTAAAAATCTGAACAGATCTATGATTTGCACCCCAAAACACGTCCATTTCCCCTGACACGCATCTTACACGCATCCTACATGTGTTCACTAATACGCACACCCAAACCGTCCACACACAGCAACCCAAAGCCCCATTCCCCACTGCTGCTTGCAAGTGATTTAGCAGCGCAAGAACTAGGAGCTTGTCAATATTGCCAATGCTCCTTCTCCAGGTCAGACTCCATTGTAACCAGGAGTGTGACTCATCCAGATGTGACCTTGGCACACCTGGAGAGACAAAATGACCATATAAGGGAATGATAGAAGTGGAGAGACGTTGCAAAGCATCTCTGGGTACAAGTAAAATAGCACATGGCAATGCAATGCCACGTCTGGCCACTACTCGGGTCTACTCAAGAGTAGCTGTAGCTGGAAATGATGTTTTTGGGGCTGTAAACCAATGGGATGAGGGCTAATGTCATGTGACATCTGATGTATAAAAGTATTTGTTTGAACCTTGGCGTGGTGTAACTCTGGAAAGCAGCGTTAGCGTCCAGAGGTCACCTATTCTGCGCAGAATAAAATCAGTTTCCAAAGCTTCAAGAGGTCTTTCGTCAAGTGTTTCACATCTGGACTTTGGACACTTGGAAATAGCATAATTTATGCAACACTACTTCCCTCACCAATGGGATTCCAAACACAGCTTTGGAGTGGCAAATGTTTTTAGAACCCTACAGGAAGGAAAGTGACTTATGAGCACAATTTGGAACAGAGGCCAGATCTACACCAAGCAGGATATGACACTTTGAAAACATCTTGAAAACTGTATCTGGAGTGTGTCCTGGGCCCCAACAGTTGTCACTACTGTTATAAAACATTTTAAACCATTTTAAACCATTTTAAAGCAGTAGTGTAGATAGGCTCAGTGTTGCAGGTTAAGGTTTTTCGGACCATGCTTTAGTCAGAAGACAAGTGCAACCTTTAAGTTGAAACAGTGTGTTTACTTAATATTAACAGCTATCGGCTGAATTCGGACAACACATTAAGCTACTGGGGGGGGGGAACAATCGTCACTTGTGTTGCTTATTGTGTTGTGTGGAGGGTAACACGCTGCTCACAAACTACTGACAGTATGCTATTCCGCCCAAATAAGCAACTGAGAGAAACAACTGGCTTGCAAGTTGTTTAACTCAAAGCCAGTTGTTTAAAGTGTTGTGTGAAGGGGTGAGTGTGTTAATGGCGTGGGGGGGGGGGGTTAAAACTCAAAGTGGCGGCTGCCACTCTGCTACAACTGGTTAGGCTGACCATCTGAAAAGGAAGACAGGGCTCATGTAACTTTAACAGTTGTAGAGAAAAGGGAATTTCAGCCAGGGTCATTTGTATGCAATTACTTCCTGGTGAAATTCCCTCTTCATCACACCAGTTAAAGTTGCAGGCACTATACTAGAGTGACCATATACAAAAGAAGGCAGGACCCCTGCAACTTTAACTGTTGTGATGAAGAGGGAATTTCACCAGGAACTAATTGCATACAAATGACACTGGCTGAAATCCCCTTTTCTCTACAACTGTTAAAGTTACATGAGCCCTGTCCTCCTTTTCAGATGGTCAGCCTACAACTGGTGCAAGTTGCAGAGGCTGCTGGGATAGAACTGGGAGGACTGAGGGAGGGGGGAGAGGGGGGCTGTATCAGTCAAATACTGGGTTGACTATTAGTCCACTCAACGCCAGCACCAACCACCCACAGTTGTGTAGGAATATGTTGTGAGGAGAGTACCCACAAAATAACCGTGAGTTGGCTACATAACCCACCATTGACTAATGTGTTGTCCGAATTCAGCCATCTTCTTCTTATAACTAAAGCAAGCAAAGCAAGTAGGCAAAAGTAAAACCAAAACCAGCATCTTAACTCTCTACATGCATTAACCATTTAGTGGCTTTTCAACCAGTTATTTTCCCCTCCATACAGTGGGGCAGGATCTACACTACTACTTTAAAATGGTTTATAACAGTAGTGACACCTGTGTGGGCACAGGACACAGAGCTCCATATGCAGTTTTCAAAATGTCATATCCTGCTTTGTGTAGAGCTGAGCCCCGTTTCAACTAATCTAGGCTGACCATCTGAAAAGGAGGACAGGGCTCATGTAACTTTAACAGTTGTAGAGAAAACAGAATTTCAGCCAGTGTCATTTGTATGCAATTAGTTCCTGGTGAAATTCCCTCTTCATCACAACAGTTAAAGGTGCAGGGGCCCTGCCTTCTTTTGTATATGGTCACTCTAGTATAGTGCCTGCAACTTTAACAGTTGTGATGAAGAGGGAATTTCACCAGGAACTAACTGCATACAAATGACACTGGCTGAAATTCCCTTTTCTCTACAAAGGTTAAAGATACAGAAGCCCTGTCCTCCTTTTCATATGGTCAGCCTAGCTGTTGCTTATTCCAACAAAGAGAACCACAAGGCAGGGGAAAAGGTTAAACACCCTCCTTCTCCTGCCAAATCTCCACTCCAAATTGCCCCTCTTAACGCTGCTTTTCCTTTCCTCTTAATTGACAGTGGGGTTTTGCACTTGTTTCCTTATTTATTTTATATCCTACATTTTCTCCAGGAAGTTGAAGGCTGTGTACATGAGGTTTGGAGCAGTATCCATAAAGGCCCTGATCAGAACCAGATCTGCTGAACTTCAGTTCTGTCTATTGGGTGAAGAGAGGACTTAGAAAAGAAGAGGAACAAGTAAGTTGATCGTAGGTTTTCCTATCCTCATCTTCCTTACTTTCATTTTTCTTTCAACTGTGAATCCTACAATTTGTGGGGACATCCCTAGTCTTCAAGACTACCTACCTTGCAATTCCTGCTTTTAACACACACACAAATAAAATACACCACTTGAATAATGAAAGGTCTTCTCAGTTACACCTTCCTTTGCATGTCTTTTCACTTTGACCGTACTCAATGGCTTCCTTGTTAGCATACTTAATTTTTTTTATTCTAGTATTTCGGGAGACCATATTTTGGAAACCAAAAAAGAGGATAACATATCCAGCCCCCAAGGGCATCTACCCACCAACATGTCCAGCCCCCAGGGGGTGTGGCCACCTGAACATAACCTTGGTCACATGTCTGATTTTACAGCCTACAATTAAGACAAACCTGTTCTATATAACATTTTAATGTTAAAATCACTGAAATAAAGAACAAGTGAGACATTCAATGTATCTGAAATGAAGTATGATGACCCAGCAAAGGTTTTAGGAAATCTCGATCATATTGGCATAGGTTGAGAGATTTTGCTGGTCAGAATTTTCATCAGTAGAACCCCAATGGAAATACTTGACAGTAAGATACTGTGGCAAGACAGTTGTAAAGTTCCACCCTCCCACACTTTCTTGGGAGTAAGCCTCACTGAACATAGGTAAGACGTACTTCTGAGTAAACATACACAGGATGGTACTGTTAGACGTTTGAATCAACAGGACATTAAAATGCTTAATTTCAACAGTATTGTGACCGCAGAATGGGAAGTAAAAATTATATAAGCAGTGCCATTTTCCTTCCCTCCGAGCCCCCTCCCTCCATTTTGGCATTAGTCCTATAGGGTAGTTTTTATTGTGAATCAAATTCTGTGATACTACTGTGTGTCAGATATATATATATGTATCTGACACACACTAGTATCACAGAACTTGATTAATAAAATACATGGGATGTTTGTGGTTTGTAGGTGGTTTGTTGACCACACCAACAACCAACCTTTGGTAGGTCTACATGACACAGCAAGCTGTGGTCATGGCTGAAATATGCAAAAGTCGCCCAGCATACATTGGTACACATCATAATCCACCATGCCATTCCATGCCCCTGAAAGAGGGCTGTAGGGTGGAGGGGGAACCATATAGCCCTGTCTCTCAGACTCCTCCTCCCTGTCATCAAATTATGTTGATGTGATGACAAAGCTGTGGACTGGGTAGAAAATTCTGCCATCTAGTGACTGAAGATGGCACTGCAGGCTTCATACATGTGGCGAGATGTAAATCAATTAAAATTAACTAATGCATTTTAAAAACCAAATAATCCTAAAGTGCATACTCCTGGGGTCCCCTTATCATGGGCATGATCTAACTAGGCAATTACACACACACCCAATTCCTTTTCACCCTGCTATTGCTGTCCACAAGCAATGGATCCCATCAATTCCGTTGTGCAATTGGAACCCACCACTTACGAAAGGGACATTCAGTGCTTCCTAGGGAAGCCCCCAAATGAGTGGAAAGAATAGTTTCTGGAAGGTGGCAGGTCAGTCCTGGGATAAATGACATAATATTACAGAAAATACTGAATGTTTAAAAGTATTCGGAGAATATTATCTGCTATTGTATCTATTATTGTTCTGTATAACTGTATTAGAAAATTATCTCTGCCCAGCCTTGTTGTATCTGTTAACAAAATAATTCATTTGGCTTCTCTGCCATCTCCTTATCTTCCTTTAGTACATTTTTACTGTAACTCCCATGCCGTCCAATGGCACAAGTGTCTCCCCAGTGGTTTTCAGCTTCTGATGTATGTTTTTATTATTTAACTTTATGTTTTTAGTGATATGCTTCTCAAGCCATCAACCTGCAGGAGAAGGAGGCGTGCTGCCAGGGGAGGAGAGGAGTGTGCCTGCCTGCCTGCCTCCTGGCCTCGCTGCTGCCACCACCACCCACCACCCTCCTGAGGACTTCAGCCTGGCAGACTGCCACTCCCTGCAGGACCAGGCCCCCAGGTACTGAGCCAGCTGCTGTGGACAATTACATCTGTCCCCCTCCCTTCCTGGGAGGGATATTTAAGCTGCTGGCTGAGGGGGCCTGGGAAAGCCATCAACCTGCAGGAGAGGGAGGCCTGCTGCCTGCTGGCTTTTTGTTTTTGTATTTGTTTGTTTTGTTTGTTTGTTTTTGTTTTGTTTGTTTTTTGTAGTTGTTGTTTTCCCCCCCTTTCCCCAGGCTTGAGCTATGTGCCTGGGAGGGAGGATACAGGGCCAGGTGGGGGGATCTGAGGGGAGCACAATCAGTGTAGTGACGGGTAGAGGGAGATATGGCATTGTGAGGAGGACTTGCCAGGTTAGGGGAACAAGGCCCAGACAGTTAATGGCTGTGCCTTGTTCCGGTCCCCCTCACACCCACAGGCTTGTTGGTTGCCTTATCAGCCAGCCCTCAGGCCTCCGGGTGCTGCTTTTAAATGCCAGATCAGTGCACAATAAGATCTCCCTCATCCATGACTTACTTGTGGATGAGGTAGCCGATCTGGCATGTATAACCGAGACCTGGGTGGGAGAGCAGGGAGGAGTTAGTCTCTCCCAGTTATGCCCACCTGGGTACTTGGTTCAGCATCAGGGTAGACTTCAGGGCCAGGGAGGGGGGGTTGCTGTGGTCTATGGGAATTCCATCCCCCTCTGCAGGCTCCCTGTCCATGTGATTACTGGTCTGGAGTGTTTGCACCTTGTGTTGGGCCAACGGGACAGATTAGGGATTCTGTTGGTGTACCGCCCACCCCGCTGCTCAACGGACTCCCTAGCTGAGCTGACAGAGGTGGTCTCTGGGGTACTGTTGAGGTCCCCCAGACTCTTGGTTCTGGGGGATGTCAACATTCATGCCGAGGGCACTTTATCTGGAGCAGCTCAGGATTTCATGGTCTCCATGACAACCATGGGACTGTCCCAACATGCCATCGGCCCGACGCATGTAGCAGGGCACACTCTAGACCTGTTTTTTTCAACTGGACATGGAGATGGGGATCTGAAAGTGGGGGACTTTACATCAACCCCTTTGTCATGGTCAGATCACCACCTGCTGAGGTTTAGACTTACAGCGGCTTTTCCCCTCTGCAAGGGTGGGGGAACCATTAAGATGGTCCGCCCCCAGAGGCTAATGGATCCAGATGGTTTCCAGAGGGCTCTGGGGAGTTTTCCAGCTGATAGGGCTGGCTCTCCTGTCGAAACCCTGGTTGATCTGTGGAATGCAGAAATGACCCGGGCAGTTGACACGATTGCTCCTGAGCGCCCTCTCCTGTGTAGAGCTCGTATGGCTCCATGGTATACCCCGGAGTTGAGAGTGATGAAACAAAACAGGAGATAGCTTGAGGGCAGATGGAGACGAACTCCTGATGGATGCAATCAAACACTGGTAAGTGCCTATGGTAAGCTGTATTCAGGGGCAGTGAGGGTAGCAAAAAAACAATACTTTGCTGCCACTATTCAATCATCAACCTGCCGCCCAGCGGAGCTTTTCAGAGTTGTCTGGGGGCTTTTACATGCTGGCCCCAAGGACATGCTAGAACCATCTGAGGCCCGCTGTAATACATTTGCTGGGCACTTCCAGAATAAAATCTCTGGCATCTGTCAGGACTTAGACTCCAGTGTTATAGCAGATGAATCTAGTGAGGTATCCAGAGCACAGGCTTGTCCTGTTTTCTTCGATGAGTTTCAGTTGGTACAGCTCGATGACGTGGACAAGGTGCTTGGACAGGTTCGTGCAGCCACAGGGATGGAACAACTGGCAGGGCCAGGGAAGTGATTAATGCCTCTTTGCAAGAGGGAGTGGTCCAAGGCCTCCTGAAAGAGGCGGCAGTGAGACCACTCCTAAAGAAATCTTCCCTGGACCCTGAAAATCTTAATAACTACAGGCCAGTAGCAAATGTTCCATTCCTGGGCAAGGTCCTGGAGCGGGTGGTTGCGAGCCAGCTCCAGGCACTCTTGGATGAGACTAATTATCTGGATCCATTTCAGTCGGGTTTCAGGCCTGGTTTTGGTACGGAAACAGCCTTGGTCACCCTGTATGATGGCCTATGTCGGGAGAAAGACAGGGGGAGTGTGACTCTGTTGATTCTCCTTGATCTCTCAGCGGCTTTCGATACCATCGACCATGGTATCCTTCTGTGACAACTGGCTGAGTTGGGAGTGGGAGGCACTGTATTGCAGTGGTTCCGCTCCTACTTGGAGGGTCAGCTCCAGAAGGTGGTGCTTGGGGAACATTGCTCGGCCCTGTGGATTCTCCAGTATGGGGTTCCACAGGGGTCAGTTTTGTCCCCCATGCTGTTCAACATCTACATGAAACCGTTGAGTGCAGTCATCCGGAGTTTTGGAGTGCGTTGTCATCAGTACGCTGATGACACGCAGCTCCATTTCTCCTTTTCATCTTCATCAGGTGAGGCTGTGGATGTGCTGAACCAGTGCCTGGCTGCGACAATGGACTGGATGAGGGCTAATAAACTGAAACTCAATCCAGACAAGACTGAGACACTGTTAGTGGGTGGTTCCACTGACTGGATGGAGGGTGTTCAACCTGTTCTGGATGGGGTTGAACTCCCCTTGAAGGAGCAGGTTCGTAGCTTGGGGGTTCTCCTAGAACCATCTTTGTCACTTGAGGCGTAGGTGGCCTCAGTGGCACAGAGTGCCTTCAACCAACTTTGGTTGGTGGCCCAGCTATGTCACTATCTGGACAGGGATAACCTGGCTTCAGTTGTCCATGCTCTGGTAACCTCCAAGTTAGATTACTGCAATGCACTCTACATGGGGCTGCCTTTGAAGGTGGTTCGGAAGCTGCAGCTTGTGCAAAATGCAGCAGCCAGATTGATAACTGGAACCAGGAGGTTTGAACATATAAGATCTACTCTGGCCCACTTGCATTGGCTGCCTGTATGTTTCCGAGCCCGGTTCAAGGTGCTGGTTTTAACCTATAAAGCCTTACACGGCTTGAGACCACAATACCTGATGAAACGCCTTTCCCGACGTGAACCTACCCGAACACTACGTTCAACATCTAAGGCCCTCCTCCAAGTGCCTCCTCCGAGGGAAGCTTGGAGGTCGGCAACAAGAGAGAGGGCCTTCTCTGTGGTGGCCCCCCAATTGTGGAATGATCTCCCCGGCGAGGCCCACCTGGCGCCAACATTGTTATCTTTTCGGCACCAGGTCAAGACTTTCCTCTTCTCTCAGGCATTTGGCAATATCTGAGGAGCCTGGGTTTGTTTTGTTTTGTTTTGTTTTTGTAGCTTTTTGAAGTGTTGTAGTGGTTTTTAAATGTACAGATTGTGTGTATGTTGTATGGTTTTGCTGTTTTAATTTTTGTATATTGTTTTTAATTGTTTTTAATCCTATGTAAACCGCCCAGAGAGCTTCGGCTATGGGGCTGTATACAAATGTAATTAATTAATTAATTAATTAATAATAATAATTCCCGCTTCATTGTTTGCATGCTTTTTTTGCATATGTTTGTTCTCATTTGGGTCCTTTATTGCTGCCTCTAATAGCATCCTTGATTCTGCTGTAAACAATGCTGATGTCCTCTTGGACTTGGCAGTTCTTTTCCTGGGGCCATTATTCACAGGCAATTTAGTGCATAGGGGGAGCATTTTGAGGTCATTTGCAACACATTGTATTGGTGCCAATTCACAGTAACCCCACTGCTTCCCTCTGGAGAAGGCAGAGTTTCTGAAAGTACTTTTACTCTGTTTCTTTTCTTAACGTGAGTTTGGAGCAGTTCCACTGCAGTGTGGCCCCCTCTGCCTTAAATCGTGGCTGTACTTCTATGACCTGCCAGTGACATGGTCAAGTAGTGGAACAGCCCCTTCCCCCCCCTTCCCTCTTTTCCCCATTAGGGGCTTTCCCCATTCACAGAATGCAGTGGAGTTTTTCATTCATTAAAGCAGTAGCTGCTTTACTTACTTTTACTACTGCTTCTGTTTTACTACACTCTTACTACTGTTGCTGATGTTCAGTTCTATTCCACCCACCCAACCTGGAAGTATGTGGATTTTAAGTGTTGCAAGACCTGTGAAAAGCAGGGTTTCAGCTCTGGTATACTCCACTGTTCTTGCTTTGTGTGTCCCTGGTGGACCAGAGCTAATTTCATTAAAATCTGGATATTACCCAAATGCACATCTCATTCCATTTTCAGACCTCTGATCTGTAGTCTACCTTCTAGCTGAGGTTCAGTTATTCTGGTTTTGAATAACTGCCAAGCATTCTAGAGAGATTTAACCCTCTTGACTTTCCATTGCAACTCCCTTTTTACTAATCCCCTCATTTATGAATAGTTTCCCCTTTTGAAGTCAAATGTGGCTGTGTTGGAGTATCTTGGCAATTGCATATGAATTGAATTTGATAGCACTGTGGTCACTGACATTTATGGCTTAAATCCAGTGTCACCTCTCACTGGTTAGTTCCATGTCCAAATGTATAGCCTCACTAAGAACACCGAAAAGGATGAAAACCTGCTCCTTTAGTTCTACATAAGGGCTGAGCCAGATCAGAATGTCAGATTCAGGAGCAACCCTGTTTTTAACCCTTGATAACCCTTCTTTTAAAAGCTGATAACTTCAAAACACTATGAGATTTATTTAGGGATTCTTCCAAGGTATTCTGGGTAGCATATATAAGATCATCCCATTTCCATCACAACAGCCCTATCAGGTAGATTAGTCTGAGAGTTTGTGACTTAAATCAAAGGTCAGCAGTGAACTTTCTAGCTCAGTGAGGATTTGAATCTTGAGCATTCTGGTCCGAAGTCAGCACTCCAACCATTACACCATGCTAATCTGTCCTGCTGGGTAGTGGTGCCAAAGAGGATATTCGCATGGAATCTCTGAATGGTGAGGTAAAAAATAAAGATTTTTATCAAAATGAAACTTGATTAATATTAGGCAGACAGATGGCAATCTGTGGAAAAGCTAAAGAGGTCTTACCTTATAGTGCATTTAATTGGTAGAGTAAGGAAATAAAATGTAAGTTGCTATTTAAACAACCCTCCTTCCAAGTACTGCTTTCCTACCTGTCAGGTACAATTACTCACACCTTTGACATGACCAGAGTTCTTAGGAGCAATATTAGTTTTTGCCTGTCTACAGCCTATGGAGTACCTCAAACTCACTTTGAAATGACTGCAAAATAAATGAATGCACATGGGAAGGGAAGACTTACTCAGCTTGGAGTTATCTCCTCATTTTATCATTTTGAGGCAACTTGAAGTTCAAGAGCACTTGACAAGTGCTAGAATGTATTAGACACGTCATGCATGTTGTTCCTTCTACAAAGAGTGAAAATTAGGTAAACATATCCAGGGCACAATTTTACATTTCAGGTTCAGATATATTCTTGACCATTACACCATTCCATGTTTCAGTTTTGAATCCCAGTTCAATTCCCACATTTATTTTCAAGGTGGCCAGGAGAGATGGAAGACATACATTACAATATCTAATATTGTAATATCAAATTACATTTTTCAGAGATAAAACCCCTTGGTAATATTTAGCACTATCCAGTGAACATTCAGCTCCATTTATCTCAGTGAAGGGAAAAGCTCACGTTTAAATTTCTCCTAATGAAATCAATAGGAATTTTACATGCTTATTTTAGCTGCTGAATGAAGTGTTAAAATCTAAGAAAGATCTTCAAATATATTCTACATATGTTAAATAATTACAGTGGTGAACTGCAACCTCCAAGTTCTTTCTTTCTTAGTATGTGTGTAAAACAAATACTAATTATTATTATTATTTATTACATTTATATACCGCCCCATAGCCAAAGCTCTCTGGGCGGTTTACAAAAATTAAAAGATTGAATATTAAAAAGTCAATATACAAAATTTAAAACCATAAAACAGCTGATATTTAAAACATTTTAAACTTTTAAGCCTGGCCACAAAGTCAGTTAAAACCTCAACTATGAAGTTATGATGGGAAGAGTAAATGAGCAAACTCCTGACCAGTAAGCTACATGTTATCTTTCGGAATTCAAAATGTAATTTTTTATTATAAGGGGAATAACTTGTTTGTTTCTGCTGATATATTCTGAAATACTGAAAGCCAAAAAAATAACCAGGAGATTTAAAGATTGGGCCATAAGTGGGAATAGACTAGAGAAACAAGCGCTGGCATAAATTAATATATGATCACGCTATCAGTTTCAGCTGATGTCTCAATGGCATCAGCCCTTGTGAGTTTGTAAAGTTCTAGTCTGTGAGGCTCAGGATATAGAGAAGAAAATTAGCAAGTCATTAAGGAAATGACTGGAGAGAAGTCTATGACAAATGGCCAATATCAGCTCATTTGCATTGCTGAGGGCTTGAAGCAGGATGCTACCTGTAGTCAGTGCTGACTCAGATCACAAGGCAATCATTTGTATTCCTCTTGCTATTGTTGTTACTGGAATGATAATGCTGTATAAAGGGCACAGGAACATCTGTGTTAATGATTCTGGGAATGTATGAAGTTGAAGGAGCTGCTGTGGTGCAATAGAGAAAAACAGTTAAAAGAGAAATCAGTCAAAGCTATTTGGGTAAGGATGTATGAGAAATTCATCTCAGTCTGCTTTCCATTTATCCATTTCGTACCTCCCAGAAATGCCCTCCAACCGTGTCCCGGCACATGGCCGCGGGAAGGTTATTGGGGGGAGGGGGAGAAGAGACATGCTTGCTCCCCATTGGGTGGGCGTTTGGTGCCAGCAGCTTGGGTGAATGGCAGCTGCACCTATATGAGGCAGCCATGCCCAGCCCTCCAGGCTCTTCAAAGCACAGCTGCAGAGCACATGGGACATGCATCTACAGTTGCACAAGGACGCAGGTGGCACCGGAGGCACCGGCTTTCTCCAGTGTCCCCGACTTTCCCTACCCGCTTCTTTCCCTTGCAGCTGCTGGGCGCGGAGGACACACATCTGTTTCCTCACAGGGAGGCTCGTGGGGACAGTGGTGGAGGCAGGAGGAGCTTGCAATGCTGGGTTCCTTTTCTCTGGACAGAGGCCGCACCCGGCTTCCTCCTGCAGCTTCTTCCCATCCCCCCTTCAGAGCGTGAAGAGACGCAAGAGGGCGGTGGTGTCAGTGGCAGCTCCCTTTCTCTGGAGCAGCAGCGGGCTTAGCAGGGAAGGCCAATAGGGCTTTCCCTAGAGTCCAACAATAGGGTGGCAGATCCTTTTGAGATGGCGCAAGTGCCTTGAATTGGGATCTTTCACCACCCTTCTTCCCTTCTACTGGCTATTAACAAACAGAATCTATGCCTTCAATCACACGCATTGCATGTGGGACATTGAATGCACCCCCTTCACTTTCTTACTTCAGAGGGCACTGTGCAAGTAAGCCCATTTTGCCTCCCCTCTCCCACATGCCTCATGGGGGGCATGGCTCAATGAGCAGAGCCCCTGCTTTGCATTTGGGGGTCCTGGATTTATATCCACCCCGTAAACCCTCTCCATATCAAAGCTTCAACCTCCTAAATGACTGGGTATAAGGTGACTGCCTGCCTGGTTTCCCTGTTCATAACTGAAACAGCTGTCTTTTATGCAAGGTATCCAGTGCTCTAGGGGCTTACTGGGATAGTGGATTTTGTAGGGGCCATGGCTCAGGGTCATAGTGCATATGCTTTGCATGCAGTGGGTCCCAGGTTAGATTCTCTTTCTCTCTCTCTCCCCCCCCCCCCGCCCCTCACATCTCCAGGTTGGGCTAGGAAGGAATCCTGCCTGAATCCCTGGAGAGTTTCTGCCACTCATTGTTAGCAATATTGGGCCCAAGGGACCAATAGTTTGATACTGGGCTAGATGGATCAATGGTCTGACCTGTATAAGGTAATATCCTATGTTAAAAGGGTAAGGGCACCTTGTTGATGATCCGGATGCCTTTGGGGTTGGGAGTTTTCTGGCTACATCTCGCCTTTGATGTATTCACTGCTCACATTCTCTGGCTATGCCTGAGAAAGGGCAAGGAGAGAGATCATAGAATCATAGGATCATAGAATAGTAGAGTTGGAAGGGGCCTATGAGGCCATTGAGTCCAACCCCCTGTTTAATGCAGGAATCCACCTTAAAGCATACCTGGCTGACCAGATGCCTCTTGAAGGCCTCCAGTATGGGAGAGCCCACTGCCTCCCTGGGTCATTGATTCCATTGTCGTACTGCTCTAACAGTCAGGATGTTTTTTTCTGATGTCCAGCCAGAATCTGGCTTCCTGTGACTTGAGCCCATTATTCCGTGTCCTGCATAAGAGATAAGAGATCCTGGCCCTCCCCTATATACCTATATATTTCAATACCTTTCAAGTATTTGAAGAGTGCTATCATGTCTCCCCTCAATCTTCTGTTCTCTAGGCTAAACATGCCCAGTTCTTTCAGTCTCTCCTCATAGGGCTTTGTTTCCAGATGTCTGATCATCCTCGTTACCCTCCTCTGAATACGCTCCACTTGTCTGCATTCTTCTTGAACTGTGGTGCCCAGAACTGGACACAATACTCAAGATCAGGCCTAACCAGTGCTGCATAGAAAGGAACCAGTACCTTGTGCAATTTTGAAACTATACTTCTGTGAATACATCCCAGAATAGCATCTGCCTTCTTTGCAGCCACATCACACTGTTGGCTCATATCCAGCTTGTGATCTACAGGAAGGGACTCCAGGGTATACCTGTGGGGCATATTTCAGGGCCACCAGCAGGAGCTAAGTGGGTATGAGCCTTGTCTGTGCTGGGATGTGAGACTGCATTGGCTGCCCATATCCAATTTTAAACACTGCAATTCAGGAAAGTGGATTCACCTGCTCCAGGGTTACTAAGAGGAAGGCAAGTGCAGTGTGATATTTGGTTGTTAGCTGCAGCTCACCTGGATGACATTAAGGCTACTGGAAGATCCACCCACTGGAAGCAGGCCACTGGTGACACCAATCCTCCAATCTCCATCTGAGGTACAGGAAGGGTAATTAGGAACTACAAGCATGGTAAACTGGAACGTGGTGAGAAGGGTCAGGGGCCCACTACCCGTGCACAAGAACAGGGGCCCATATGGACCATGGAGTTGGCTCACATTTGTTGTCTGGTTTTAATAGGCCTTTTGCTCTGCCCAAAAGGACCTACAGGTGACCTAGGCACTATGCCCAGCACCAGCCTAGCACATTCTGTTGAGCCTGGGTCTGAAATGGCATACCAATAGTCAAGGAATCATCTACCTCTCCAGGGTGTCTGAACAAGAACAGGCATTGGTTCTGCAACTGCTGCTGTGCCAGCGGCATGGCAGGTTTCATCAGAGGTGGCCACTTGTCCATTCGTAGTGCAGCACGGCTGGCTGGGCAGCATGGCTGTGGCACAACCAACTGCTATGCAGGAGCCATATGTCATAGTCGATACTGACTCTATCTCAACTCAAGCAACTTCCACTCCTCTGATACCCACCACCAAAGGAAAGATCCTGTAGGGCAATTTTATTGATGTATTTTCCCCTCTATTATGTGAACCAAAAACAAGGGACAACGAGATGGAGATCTCAAGGAAGTTAGGAGCAAACAGTTGCTCACATATGGGCTAATTGGCTGCCAGGATTCCTGATATGTTTGGGAATTCTGCAATAGAAATTTCCAAAACATTGATGGATTTTGACTAAATATTTAGATATCATATACCAGGCATATATGGAATTTGAGGGCAGGGCTTGGTTGGCCTACAACAAGGCGTTTCATATAAGAGCTCGTGAAAACCTTAAAGACCAGGATTTGTGGCTGTAGCTTATGACTCTGGCCAAGCCTGCATTTAGGGATAGATCCAACAGTGGCCATATCCTTGCTCAACAGACCCCAGCCAAGGCTCCTAGGCTGAGCGCTGGTCAGCGGATTCAATATCAACTACTTTGAGGGGGTGTTTAGCTCATGGGGTTCTTGCTGATACCGCCATGAATGTTACATTTTGCCATGATCAACATGCTTTTACCAATTGCCCCAGAACCAGAGGATGGTTGAGTCCTGGCCAAGATTGATTATGTGGTTGCAAGCCTGGAGGCAGGCTACAGCCCTCCCCAGAAGGGACCCAGCCCAATTAAGATTGAGCCCCTTCAGTGGATGCTGAGGCGGTACCCTCTGTGGGGAAATGCTCTGTTCTTGAACTAGGTTTTGGGGAAGGCTTTTGAATCCCATTCCAAGGACAGCACATACAGTAGTTCAATTCATAATATCTAGAAGTTGGTAAGGGCATGGAACAGTAGGTTAAAGCAAAGACTGAATAGCTGGCTGGCAGTTGGGAATCAGAAGGGTTTTACATGTTTGAATTTTCCCAGTGGACCCAATGTCTAATTTACTTGGCCTCTTCTGGTGTGACTAGCAAGCCACTTTTGTTCCATTAATACACTATCCTTTCGCAACCCCAGAGGAATGGCTGTTGTGCCAGCCTTACATTGCCTTCAGCACAATATAAAATAAGGCCATGCATATTCTTGGATGGGACAATGCTATTGCCAACACCCTATCGCAAACCCAAGTGCAAAGGTTCAGGAATTGGCTCCTAGGTTTTTAAGACCAGGACAGATGTGCTATTGGAGACTGGCAGTCTGAAGCAGAACAGGCTATGATGCTTTTCCTACAAGACTTCTTTCATTAAGGCAGGCAGGGAATTTTCTGTCCTTAAGTCCGCCAAACAGCTGCAGTTGTTATGGCCCATACCTGTACATCATCTTCAATTCTGCATCCATTCCCAGAGGAAGAGACTGAGCCATGACCATTTGAGGTCTGAGGTCAGCTCTTACTTTCTGGTCCAATTAAAGGTGTAGGGTACAACACTGCGGACTCAGGGTTAGGCACCCCCTGCACAGTTGGGCAAGAGAATCCATCCATTGCGGCATATACTAGGCAACCATTATTTGCAGTCTTATTGAGGGGTTATGGGGAACCTGGCCAATTGGGTTTGGGTCTCTTGTAGCTACCTTGTTTCATGCTGCTGCCCTCACTGCCTTTCAGGGCACACAGAACTCTAAACTGGTGGTGTCATCTGAGGAGGATAATTTTGGCTGAGTCCTTAATACCAGGATATTTCATTCTTTTTGGTTGAGTCCTATATTTCTCCTGAAAGGTGAGAACAGACCAGAGGGGCCTTAGTATGAGTGCCTCCCTTTCTCCGCTCAGTGCCTGAACTGTGCCCAGTGAAGGCAATGGAGGCATTTCCAGCAATGGGGGAAGCAAAGTGCTGACCTCTATTCTGTCATAGTGATGGGGCCTTTTTAACAACATGCCAATTTTGGCTGTGACAAATTGGCTTCTATGTGCTTGTGCTTGTACCTTTTGCTCTGGTACACAATTTTTCCGCACCAGAGTCACTTCTATGGCAGCTGCCTGGCTTCGCATTCCATGAAGTACGTGCTTAGGGCAGATGGAGTCTGAGGCATTCCGTCTATGTGTCTGCCCATTTCTGGAGTGCTGGCGATGCAGTTAAGTCTCCAGTTCTGGTTCTCACACTTATCTTCTTTCTTTAGATCATTGGAATTTATGGGAACCAATGCAGGTGTTCACCCGAGTGTGGCACGGTTTCCCTGACAGCTTGGAGGGCTGCCCAGTCGGGCTACAGGATTACTGTTCAGACCCAGCCAGTGTGCCAGCGTCCAGTGGTTGGGCAGATGCGGCAGGTTGTGGGAGTGCTGCCTGCCCACATTATTCCAGCATGGTTTGGGTGTTGCCACCCACAGGTGAGGGAACAATCTGGCTGGTGCATTGCCAAGAAGGGCTATATGGTGGTCCTGCCTGATTCCCAGAATGGTCTGGATGGAAAGGCGGAATCCACAGGCCCTGGATCAGGTCTGCAAGAAAGTAAATAGGCTTTGAGATATTAAAGACAAGGAGGGAGCTTAATTGACAGGATGGCAACAACCTATTCCTGTCTGATCTGTAAAGGGGCTTGTGAGAAGTTTTTGCGCAGGTGGGGGGTGAACAACTAAGCAATAGGCTTGTGTCCTCCTGTGGCTGGTAGGGGCAGGCATAATTAGAGAAAAGTGATGGTGATCATTCTGTAGCACCGTTGTTCGGTGACAGGTGATACCTGAGGCCTTCCGCTGAGGGATCCACAGCCCCACTGGGGGGAAAAGGTCACCTGTTAGGCTGACTCTTGTCACTCTGTATGGTGTTGTGCAGCCATGGGTCAGACTATCCTCCCCAAAACGGGTATGGCCTAGGCGTGGCAATCATCTGACGCCACTCTCTAGACACAGAATGCTTTGCCCGATATAACACCTAGCTAGTGGCTGGCGTAGATTGGGGCCCACCCAGTTTCCCTTTACAGATCTTTAATAAATGTGGCTCAAATTTGATACCATATACAGTTGTCTCATCTCATTATTTCCCCCTCCTTCACCCGCAACTGATTGCACACCCAAATTCAGTCCGCAGTCCATATATTTCTGAGCTTGTGATGCGCAGAACAACAAAAATGTGTTTGAAAAGTACACAGAGACATGCTATAATCAATGAGAGAAAATGCATACATGTTAAAAACATAACATAATCTAACTGATGTGTACATTTTGAAAAATGCACACAAAAATATGCAAAGCTTTTCATGCAGAAAGAGAAAACAGAGCTTGTCATTTGCTATGGACATGGGTCAGAAAGAGCTTCAAAATGGAATTTGGAGATTCCCCCCCCCCCCCAATGTGTTTGAGTTTTGCTGATTTTGGTGATTTGAAAAATGTGACCTGGAAATCCGGGGGGGGGGGGGGCATTCTTGGAAGGTTATCAGAAATTATTTTATTTTTAAAAAATGAAATGCTGTTTATCTTATTTATATCTTCTCTTCTCTCCAAGGATTTATCTATCAACTTCCCTTTCTCTAAAGTGCTCAGGGATCCATACACCAGCCCTCATTTATCTTCACAAAACCTTATAAGATAGGTTAGAATGAGAGATGGCAACTGACCCAAGGTGACCCAGTGAGTTTCACAGCAGAGTGGGAATTTCAACATAGGCATCCCCAGTTTGGGCCTCTCACACTGGCTCTCTGTGGGGCTGTTCACACATCACACTAATCCACACTCAGTGATTTAGTGTGGGTTGTTTGAACCATGGGCTGAATGCATCCAGGGTGACTTGTTAACCATGCAGTGTGGCTTATTTCTTGAACAAGCCACCTTGAGAAACCATGGTTTGTTATTGGGTTGTTCAGGGTGGTTAAGAAGCCACACAACATGGTTTTCAAGCCACCCTGGCTGGTTCAGAAAACCAACTTGCAGAAAATATGCTGCATTTAGACAACCCATGGTTCAAAATAACCCATGCTCAACCACCCATGCATCTGTACGTATAAATTATCACATACACATTTGATGCAAATTGGTGTCATCTTTTGTCCTCTTTTTCATTGATTCATAACTGGTCACCCTACTTCCTTACTGTTTGCTGCTTTTGAAAGACAAGCAACAAGCAGGAAGAGGCTATGGCCTGCTGCTACAGGATTTTACAAATACTAGCACCACCATCACCACATGCACTACCCATCCCATGCTTCTCATTGCTAGTGCAGCCCACAGTAGCAATCCAGCAGCAGATGCAACCCTTGCCCCCAAGGCTCTGGCCTCCATTTTCTGTCTTGTTTCCTGCTGGTAGTGTAAATATGTGCAAGCTGGTACATGCACTATTCTGGAATGTTCTGATGGCAGAAAATTCAGGGTTTGTGGGCATGGATCAGAAATTGTTGTTTGTCTTTGCTAGCTACCAGCACCAGCCTTTACATAGCTCTCAGCTACATGCCTAATATAATCATACCTTCACCACCAAATTCATCTTGCTGTATTCATATTATTCACCATTTAAAAAAGGAAAGGGGGTGGGAAATGGCCTTATGGTACTTTGCAAATGAGGAACACACAATGTTCTGCTGTAATCTCACAGATGGTTTCTCTGTTAAGAGGTAAATGGATCCTCCCCTGTCTCCCAATTTATAATCATGTATTCCAATCATCTCTACAGGCCTTCCTTATCTGTTTTCTGATTTCCTTTTGTCATCGTCCTCTGGAGACCAGTAAGCATCTCGTAACCGTTTCACAGGTTCCTTCCTTGTATGATCAGTTGCCTTTCCTGTAGCAGTTAGATAGCCATCCCTCCTCTCCCTGGGATTACTGTGCTTCCTCGCCCATATAGCTGTGTATCCCCTGGTGTCCTTTTGAATCTTTATTTTCCATAAACTGTGTCCCAGAATTTTAATGTCCAAGTCTGTTTCCTGATGTTGGTAAATTAACCAATTATATCATATTTCTTCTTGCACATGTCTTGCAGTTTTATGTTTTGGTAACCTGCATTTAGGATGTCTGCCTGGGAAATAAAGCTTTCTTTCTTTTTTTTATTTCTGGTTCTCTCTTTTTTTATCAGTGAAACTGCTAAGTGTCTTCTTGCTTTTTTTACTGTTTCAGTTTTTGGCCTAGGGAAATGACATGTTAATCAGCAGTGGAACTGGTATTGGGACAATAAGAGCCTTTCCTTCATATGTGACATGGAGAGGGGTATAAACTTGATCTGAAAAGATCATATAATAAATTTATAATTATTGTATTGTTGGAAGTACGTAAATATATTATCTCAGTAATCTTTACATAAATCTTGTGGGGTAGGCTCTTTTTAAAATTATTGTCTCCACATTGCATCCACAGCAGTGAAGGAGATGGGACTCCAGGGGATTAACTAGGTCACTTGACGTGCAACAATAATTCCTACCTCCCTTAACTTCTCGGTGTGGGTATTCCCTAGGAAGGAAACACTACCTCTCCCTGGCTGATTAGTGCAGCAAAAACAGCAGTGCCTAGTGCAGCCCACTACTAGGCACGAGTTTCATGTCTCCAGGATTAAATAGTTGACTGATGGTCAGCTTCCATTGGCTGCAGTGTGTGAGGCCATGTGACCAGCCATTGGTGCTTGCTCCCGCTTCCTCAGCTTTCCCTCAAACATATACACCCAGAAAGAAGAAGGAATAGGAGCAATCTTAGCCCACAAATCTTTTTGTCTTCATAACAACAATGACAAAAATATGACCAGTTGGTAATGCTACATCATATTGAGATGTAGACTGAATCATAGGATCTCCCAAGAGATGAACAACAAATATGTCTTGCCAAATGCAGAGTACACTCTAACGCTTTGATACAGGACTTTTAGGCCAGATAATTTTTACTTCATAGAGGCTAGTCCTACTAAGAGTGTACTAGAAAGAGTCTTTCTGATGTGTGGAATAACAGCATCTGCTAAGGGTCAGTTTCACAGGATAGTGCAATAGTGAGTGGACTAAAACAGTTAAGGGGGAGATCTAAAAAGATACTTGTAACACCAACATAAATAACCTTTCAGAAAGTTCCAAGGATCTATATTATAGAAAGGAGACCACTAAACTTCTCAAGTCTCGAGGGCTTATATGTACTCTTCAGTTTTATTGCTCAGGCCAATATGCTCCTAGTACCTGTAAGATCACTGCCCCTATTTTGTCCTTTGGGGGGGATTTTGTGAAAATATTTTAAACGTTTTTGTTTGTGTGCATTACCTGCCATTCTTGGGGTTATAACCCCCCTCCTAGTATCTAGAAATTAAAATCCCAAGGGAGAATACATCTTGACTTTAGTACCCATGCATTTGCCTGAATGCCAAGACATCATGTAGCACCTTGTACTCCAGGTAATAAGCCATGACCCACATATGGGTCACAGCCAGAGTGAAGATAGTTTGTATCAGTAGCACCTCCTCTTTTCTTTTCTTTTCTTTTCTTTTGGAGAAGTAGAATGATAGGGAGCAGGAAGAGACGGAGAAAGAATTACGCACACACTGCATATTCATATCTATACTAGTTTAAGTAGTTTATCCCAGAAGGATATTGTAATTTTAACGTGTTTTTATGCTTTATGGTTTAACATTTTGTATATCGGTGTTTTTAATGTTCAATGTTTTTAATTTTTGTAAACCGCCCAGAGAGCTTCGGCTATGGGGCGGTATATAAATGGAATAAAATAAATAAATAAATAAATAAATAACTGGCATGGATTCCTCCCCCCAAAGTCAGGGGAATTGCAATTTGTTCTTGGTGCTAGAGGTTCTGTTACAACAGATTTCTATCCCCAGGCCTCCAGTGCAATTTCCAGGGAAAGGAAATTTTCCTAGGGAAAAGGAATGAGTGTTAGACTCGGATATGCTCTGAGAAAGACATAGACTAGGAGAAAAGAGAACAGAATGACAGCCTTGAATAATTAAAAAAAATAATTTGACCTCATGTTACAAGTTGGGGTTATGAATTGCATGAAGTCTAAAACAATGGAAGACTACTAATCTAACACGCAGACATCTCTTCCAGGTGCTATAGCAGTTGAGGCTCATTTTGAAATTTTAAGGAATATAGCATATTAAAGGAAAAATAGGTTTGTCCATCATATCTTTAACCAAAACAACAAGTACCATTTTCCCTAGCAGGCTGTCAGACTATGTCGATCATTTGTTAGTTGTCTAAACATAAAATATTAGTGCAGTTGTTCTCTTGCACGCTACTCACAAACTTTCAGCAATGTGTAGTTAAGGAGGGGCCTGCTCAGTAATGAGTCTGGCCTCACTGGTTCCGTCCAGTCACCTAGATGAATTCCAACAGAATCCTCTCTAGCCCGGTTGCCATAGACTTACCTCCCAGCCAGTTCCCATTTCCTGTTTCTTCCCTAGCCAAGACCCATGTTCTCCATAGCTCTCTTTGTGACTGCCATATCTCATGAGAGTAAGAACATGTTTCTATCACCTGTTCACTTGGTATCTCCCCTATGTGTGTGCCTCTATTGTATAGTGATGGAGCAAGCAGTTCCCACTGGGTCGCCTCTCTTCTATTCATTCCCTGCCCCTTGCATTGACTGCAGGATCAACACACACACACACACACACACACACACACACAGGCCCTTTCTACACCATAGGGTTGTAGAGGGAGGGCGATCCTGGAAGTACCCAATACACACCATCATTGCACAGGGAGGGAGATCGATCCAGGAAATATCTAATACACACCATCGGTGCACAGGAACCAGCTGGGGGCCATCCCAGGCAAACAGCCTGGTGTAGAAACGGCCACAAAGAGTGGGGAATACTTTGTAATTTATTGCTTATTTATTGTGAATTAATAATGTATTGATTTAAACATCTTGTTTATTTATTGCAGTTTATGTCATTCACATCTCTCCTTTGTATACAGTATATCTGAATGGACTCCAAATGCAATTCCCTGTGTTGCACAGGGATTTTTTTTAAGCCAGACATTTCTTGCTCACTTATGAAGAAAGTTGTTAAGTGTTGAAATTCTGAAGAGAAAACCCAGGTACACAGCCATTATATAAATGGTTGACTACATCATTCTTTCTAGTAATTGCTGTTATTTAAAAGAGCCTTAGAGCTGCCTCTCAGTGTCAAACCATTTTTCCAAGATATTGACAAATGGGAGTAATATTATTTGAGGTCAGAGCTCCTGTCAAAATGAGTACCACATGTCCAAGGTTAAAATAGTAATTCAGAATTTGTTCTGCATGCACCCATTTTACTTGTCATATTTTAATGCAGGATAAACTAGGGACTAATCCTGCAATTATAATTAGCAAAGTGTGTAAATTTACTTCAAAGAGATGTATGCTCCTAGTCTAACCATTATAAGTCAGATTTAAAATACTATCAATCAAGAGTTATACACAGTTGCTTCATGTGCTCTCCTATATAATGTCTCCATTCTGCATACAGGTACTCAACCATTTTCTGTTGACCAGTCATGAATTCTAATCCCTCATTGACAAATACTTTTAAACAAGGGCCATATTTGAATTGAAGAAGGACTTGACATCCAGCAGCAAAACTAAATGGCCAACTTCCATATCCTAAGGAAGCAAATGAGCAGTGGGCCATGTCATACCATTCTTCCTGGGGTGCAAATCAGCAGGAGTTAGACAAAGTCCTCCCCTTGTTATGTACTTATGCCACTGACCCTAAGGCACAGATATCGCTTCCCCACCCACCCTTGCCACACACACACACACACATGGAAAACCCCAGCTCCATCAAATTTATCCTCTTATACATCTAAACTTCTTTCTCCTCTTTGGATGGCAAAAACTCTACCACTCTGTTGCTGAGAAATCTTTGTCTGCATTCTGGCTCACATAGCAGATATCAGCTGGGGTGCATAATGGGATGGGGGTAGTTTTCCAGTTAGGATAAGGGCGTAGACACTAATGTATGTTAGCTGTTGCACCCTGTTGAATACTGCCCTATGAACCAAACACTTTCAGAACCAATTATACTACTCCAGAACCAGAACTCTTAGATCCAAGTTTCATAGCCATTTATTTGAATGACAATAGCTTTGCTCTGAATTTGTCTGCAAATCACCATTAAAAGTCTATGAAACATATCCTCCATTATTTCATAGGGACATGCTTGTAACACCCTGTTCCAATAATGAGTTTGCTCCTAAGCTCTCTCTCTCCCTCACAGGGGCACACACAACCTGAGTCATGAATTATATCAACCAATTATATGTTGTAGAAGGAACCAGTCCAGTGGACATCACCACTATTAAACTATTTCCTGCAGTGTCCACAATATCCCAGTCAGGAATAAACATGTTTTCCAAATTCAACCATACACCCACACCAATGGAGGCTATTACTTTAACCCCCATGTGTTGGGAACAAGCAGCTGGGAAGGGGAAGGTTTAAACTTCCTGTATCTGCATGCAATGGTCCCAATCCAGATCAGGACACTGCGTGCTTACTTTTCAATAAATAAATTACAAAACAGGCATGCTACATATATAATGTATCATGTAGATAGCCCTCAAATACCCTGTGTGTGTGTGTGTGCATGTGTGCATTGCTATTTAGTATTTATTTGTTGTATTTAAAATACTTCTTACAAGGTGGGATACAACAATAAAACTCCCATAAGTCTACATACCAGTGGAACAAAAACTATTTGGAATCTTAGAGCTGTGCACAAATGACCTGTCAAAGTTAGCTCACCTCCTTATGGACAGAGAAAGTGTGGCCTTTTCACTGAATTTCTCCACAGGGAGGAGAAAATACCAAAAAGTTTCTCATAGGTGGGGCTCACTATGAGCTGTGTGGCAGTAGCCCAGCTTCTTTATATTTCCCTAAAAGTTTTCTTGCTACTATTGCAGCAAGTGATGGCAGCAGTAGGGATGGGAGAGAAATTCATGTAGTTCGTATTTGAATGTGAGCATACCTAATGTCATACTTTCGAATCACTATGCGAAACAAAACTTGGCTATCATTTGAAAATTGGACTTTTCCAAATTTTGCAATGAAGTTCTCCACTAAAAACAAATGAATAAAAATGTGTATATTTGGGAAAATAAAGTTCAAAAATGTATTATAATAGGAAAATTATTGTAAAGTGTATATTTTGTATACAAAAATGCAAAAGCCTTCATTTCTGGGATTACTGAATACAGCCCACAAATAATCTACTAATAAGGCTGATGGAAAATTTGTCTTGGAGGACTCATTCCAGTGAAAATGCTTTAAGCTTTTCATCTGCAACATGCCTTTCAATATTTGAAGCATTAGTGCACAGTACATCTGTTAGCTTTAAATCCATACTGGATATTGATTCATGTTCTAATTCATGGGAATTAATTTTAAAAAACCCTTTTTTGTGTGATAAAGGGAGAGGAAATTTGGAGGAGGTGGCTTCTAGTGTATCATTTTCAAACCTGCTACCATGAAAGTGAATTTTACATTCAGTAAGAATGTAGGAAAAATTGATTATATTGTGCTCTAAGAGAAATAGTAGCTCTGAACAAGTCTAAGGCAGGATCTACACTACTGCTTTATAACGGTTTATAACAGCTTCAGGCTCAGGACACATTAATATACCAGTTTCAAAACGTTTTCAAAGTGTTATATCCTGCTTGGTGTACATCTGGCCTAACTATCCTATATTCAGAGACTGCAAAGGGGATGTTAGAGATTCATTGTATTTCTGAAAGTTTTCAGACATTGCTGTGTTCTCACCATTATGTGCAAATTGAACTGGCTGCTGACTTCCTTGATGCACTCACCCTAAAGGATCGGGTCAGTAGTTTGGGGGTGCTCCTGGATCCAGAACTGTCACTTGAGGCACAGGTGAACTCAGTGTCAAGGAGCATCTTTTATCAGTTTAGGCTGATATACCAACTGCGCCCTTATCTGGACAGAGATAGCCTAGCTACAGTGATCCATTACTGCAATGCGTTATATGTGGGGCTGCCTTTGAAAATGGTCTGGAAACTTCAACTGTTACAAAACAGGGCAGCCAGACTGTTACTGAGGACTGGCCAACAAGACCACATTACGCCAGTCCTTTTCCAGCTTCACTGGCTGCCGGCCCAGATCCTGGCCCGATTCAAAATGCTGGTATTAACATTCAAAGCCCTAAACGGCTTGGGGCCAGGTTATCTTAAGGAATGCCTCCTCCCATATGTACCTGCCCAGACCCTAAGATCATCCTTGGGGGTCCTTCTCCATGAGCCCCTGCCAAAGGAAGTGAGACAGGTGGCTACTACGAGGAGGGCCTTCTCTGCTGTAGCACCCCAGCTGTGGAAAGAGCTCCCCAGAGAGGTTCGCTTGGCATCTACATTATACTTCTTTAGATGTCAGGTGAAGACCTTTTTATTTTCAGTGTTTTAACAGTTCTTCAGGTTGATTTTTAACCTTGCTGTTTAAATTTGTATTTAAAATTCCTATCAATTTCTGCATTGCTGCTCGGTTTTTATCCTGGTTGTGCTTTTATCCTGTATTTTAAATTATGTTTTTATACTGTCAGTGTTTTATATTTTGAATGGTTTTTATGGTTTTAATTTTTGTAAACTGCCCAGAGAGCTTCGGCTACTGGGCGGTATAAAAATGCAGTAAATAAATAAATAAATAAATAAAATAAGTGTAAATTATATTGTATCTCTTCCCTCTTATTTTTCAGTTGATAACTGAAGGACTGATATATATGATGAAATACTACTAGAGATTCAAGCTGTATTTTGGAGATACCACAGTGCAACTGAATGCTTCAGGCCACGTTACTTCTGCTTCAAATTATACTTAGCACTGGAAATGTGTGCTGCAGTATACAAAGTCAGTACTTCACAAATGAGTATAAATCCTAGGTTTTCCAACATGATCTGATGTCTGGGTTCTCCTGGCTCACCTATAATTTCTTTAGTGCAGTAGTAGAGCACCATCTTAGCAGGTTCGATCCCTGACACCTCCTGCAGAGAGCTGCTGCTGCTGATCAATGCAGACAGTGCTGAGCTAGGAAGTGCAACAGTCTGAACCCAGGACACAAGCAGCTTCCATTCTGGTGGCGCACAAGGGAAAAGGGTTAATCCTCTCCCCCTACTGCCTCCCACACACAATTTTTTAGATGTAAAAAATTATGGCAGGTCCTATCTCATGATACATCTAATTTGGATCTAGGACATTTGAAATAACAAGTTAAAACAAACCTAATATGTCTCTGACTCATCTTCTGAAGGTGTATTTTGTCCTGATATTGGAAAACTCCATCTGAGAACTTTCTGAGATATTATAGATCTATATTCCACATTAAACTTTTCTATTTTCCTCCAGATAATGCCGCTTTACAATTCCTAATAGCTTGGTTTTTGCCTGAGTCAGGCGCTATCAGCAGAGTCAAAGGCGATTACATAGCCGCATAGTCATTTACAATTTCTTTGGCTCAATTAAGCATGTACAGCATGCCACAGTCACTGAGGCTCTGTTTATTCAGTGAAAGTGCTCTGCAATTTATTTTAAATAATCCATCTTTAACAAATAAAGAGGTCTTTGATGGCTTATTGCTGCAGGCATCCATTTAAATGCTCCATCTTGATGGATTGTTTTGCTGGTTTAAGTTAAATACCTGACAAAAGCGATTCAGTTTTTGGAGGGGAAATCAAACCATGTATGCATGAAATTTATTTTCCTTTACACCAGTAATCAGTTATTATTTCTTTTTCCCCCCAACCAATTAGCCATTAGAATGATTAATGCCTTTTGGTTATGATAATAACAAATTTTGACAGTCTGCTATTGCCTTTGGAGTATAAAATGCTTAGGAATTGTGTTCCTTTTTGTATAGCGCTAATGAGGAATTGTGTCAGATCTGTTCACTGAAAATAAAATCAGGGTTGTTGTTTTTTTGCTTGTAACAAAAAGACCATTCCTTTCCAAAGCATAATAGAATTAAAGAATTCTGTCTTACTCACGCTCTCCATCTTCCTGATCAGTTCTGAAGGGATTCATTCATGAGACGACCTGGAGCACTTAGGTCATTTCTGATCATCAAAGATTGCAGTCTAACTAAGTCCCTGGTAAGTGGTGTTACTTGTTACACTGGAGAATTCCCAAGGTGGATTTTCTCTCCCTCTGATTAACAACATGCCTGGGGGAATAGAAGGAAAGCTCATTGCTAAGTTTTCACAAGAGAGGCAAGAGTTTCCTTTGGCTAAAGAACTGATTTCAGAGGTTAAGGGGGAATACAATTCTGACAGCTGTAATGGCCTCCTCTTATGCCTGGCAGCCAAATACCCTCTTTTCTCCAGAGAATAAAACAAGTCTCTGCAGGGATCCAACCAGTTCTGTACTCCCGGGTCTACTAAGAAAGCTGCTCAGGTTCTAGACCAGAATCCTCCTGTTTCTGAGAATCAGGTAATCCCAGTGAGCCAACCTCGTAACACTGTCTGCTATAAAACTCCAAGATGTACTGCACTTCCTCGCTCTGGGTAACTTGTTACTGAAAGAATTAACTGCTCTTCGTGCCGGCTTGCCTGGCACCCCCTCTGCTCCAGGTACTTGCTGCTAACACTTCAACCTGAGTACCTGACACTTCCAAAATACTTTACAGTGAGATGCAGAACATAATTACATTCCAGTACTTGGATGGAAACTGAATTATAACTCAAACTTTCCACACTCTTCCTAAGTTCCTAACACCACTAATCTCCAACTAACAACTAACAACTGACAACTAACTAACCCTCAAAACCCTCCCACACTCTTTTCTAGCATCACTAGCCACACCCACTCAGTCTAACATTCCACACTCTCTAAACATACTCATTCAGACATACCTAAGGGGACAGAAATGTGGGGTAATGCCACAGCCACCAATTTGGATGGCTTTAAAAGGGGGTTGTATAATTCCTGGAGCAAAAGGCTATCAATGGCTACAACTAGTCCTGATGGCTATGAGCTACCTCCAGTATCAGAGGCAGTAAGTATGTATACACCAGTTGCTGGGAAACATGGATGGGAGGATGCTGTTCCACCGTGTCTTGCTTGTGGGTTCCTGGGCAACAGCTGGTTGGCCATTGTGGGAACAGAATGCTATACTAGATGGACCCTTGGTCTGATCCAGCAGGGCTCTTCTTATGTTCTTCTGTTCTTATAATATGACCATGCTGCCTCTGTCAATACATGAAGACTGTTTGTATAAACACTCCTGCTATTTGCATAATAAATGACTTCTGGAACCATTTTCTACAGACAAAATGTACAGATGTGTTCAATGGTCATTCTAAAAAGGTATAATTATTATTCACATTTTTATCCCATCCTTCCTTTACTAATAAGTGTTAACCCATTTAATTCTCATAAGCACCCTGAAAGGCATGTTAGGCTGAGAGGGAGGGATTGGACAGGGGGTCGCGCTGTGATTTGAATTCTGGATTCCTTACGTAAATCCCAACACTCACCACTACACTGTACTGGCTCTCTAGTGTATAAAAAAAAATCTTCTGACCTTTGACAATTCTATTTTTTTGTGTACACAAGCTTTTCATTCAGGCCCCTGGTCCTGTGAACCACTTGAGGAGCTATTTCCAGCTTTCTTTTTAATGATTAGCAGGTTGCAACTTCAAAATGTGATGCTGCACAGAGGGTCTTCCACCAGAGCTGTTCCTAGTTAGTTCCTTTAACATACCAGTGTCCTCAAGAGAACTGCTAGTGTGCTGACAGAATATTAATTAAATAATGGAAGGCCCCTATGAAACCAAAGTACCCACCCACAGAAGGTCAGGAGGCTTCCTATGGTGTTATTGATAAAAGAGCAAGCAGTAATTTGCATTTTACATACCTTTTACATGCATAAGCTTTTTAAAAAAATCCATTCTCAGAACTGGCCCATCAATAATACTTAGCATTTATGTAATGCTTTAAAATGTTCAAATCACGTCAAAGACATATAACAACCCTGTATAGTAGATCATATAGTGGATTATAACATCCATATAGCAGATGTATGGAGGGGGGCATCATGCAGAACTCATGCCGAGGCAAGATTTGAAAAAAAGATCTTCATGAGGTGTAGCTCAGTCTCTGTGCTGCCCATCTGTCAGTCAATAATGCTAAGCTTGTGGTTCTTTGGGAGGCTTACACTAAAATATAAAAATACAATTAACAACATAAAAACAAGATGTCAAATGCAGTTAAAAGCTCATGCCGCAGAGAAGAAAATCAGTAAAACAACATTGTTCAGTACCAAAAACTAAACAAGTTTTAAGACTTTTAACCTAGCAAAAGAAAAAGGTCTACACACCTGGTGCCAAAATGACCACAGTGGTTCAAATGTCAGCTGAGCCATCCCCCTACTATCCTCCCTCTCCCTCTCTGCTCCCCGCCCCCCCCAACAATATTTGCAATAAGGAGACAATAACACTGACAGGGGTGCCATAAAGATTACTGAAATAATACATACCAAGTACTTCAAATATTCAAAAAGCACAACATCAGTGCAAAGTATTGTTTTTATTTCTCTCACTATCGGGGGCATAGCGCACAACTTCTGTCTTTGTTTCTTTAAATTTAAATGTTATTTTTCTGTAGATTAACTTCATTTAAGGTTTTGGGCTTTCACAAATGAGATGGACATTACTTCATTTAATGACAGAATAAAGAAATGCAAATCCAAAGACAAAGTGGAGCAGTTAACTTGGATCTCAATTTACCCAGAGGGGTAGCCAATGAGACCGCAGGGTTCTCTGGGAGGAAGGACTCTCTTCTCTCCTTCACTCTCCCATTCTCCACTACGAGCCATCTGTTGATAATTACTGTCCAGTCTCTGCTGAGAACTTGTGATATTTAATATTTCCTCACCACTTGAACAAATAAGCGATAATAACGGCAAGGTAGTTGACCACAGGAGTAGAAAGATGTATAGCATGAAAGAGTCAGTGTACACCTTGGTTTATGAAAACAACTTTGTTTTCTATTAGGGATTAGGATAAATCTTCGCCCTTGAGATCTGGGAGAATAGGTGCATTGAGTTATACAATGTCTCAGGGGGGAAAGAGAGAAAGGGTTACACTTTTAAAGCCACACAAATATCAAAGGGCTCTATAAAATGAGAATAAACATCTCCATGTTTTTCCTCATGTCAATATTTCATTTGCACTGTCTTTAGCTTAGACTAAAAGCAGGCTTCAAAATACTTCATATCTCAGGTTCAGAAAGCTTTGCATGATTATGATTATTTCTTTTTAAATTGTGCTTCTTATTTTGCTATAAAACAAAATTGCAGTATGTGGCCTCAGAAGTGTAAGAAGAAATGGGATCACAAATGGATTTTAGAAAATAATTGGTGCAATACTAGATTTATTTACTTATCATTTAAAGCATTTTTATCCTGCTCCGCCTGCAGCAATGTACAGACAATAAAAACAAGGCAGCCACTGCCCAGCTTACCATCTAAAATGTCATGAAATGAAAAGGAAAAAAAAGTATGGGGAGGGAAGAGAGGGGGAAGCAAGTGGTCTCTCAGTGGGGCTGGTGGAATGGCCCCTGTTCCCCTTCTTATCTTCCTCTGCTTCAGCCTTCTGGAACTGTAAAAGTACAATTCACTCACATCACAATATGAAACAGCACTTTAAATTGTTTTAGAAGATGTTCAATGAAAAACCCCACCCCTGCCCCCAAATTGGCCATCCCGTTCACAGCAAAAACAAAAGTTTTTTTTCTTGCTTTCGCTCTTTCTTCTTCTCCTTTTTCTTCTTTTGCTATTTCTTTCTTTTGTGGCATTTTCTTCCTCTTTCTTCTTTCTTTCTTCTTTTTCTTCTTCTTTTCTTCCTCTTTCTTTCTTTTTCCTCTCTTCTTCTTTTTTGCTTTCTGTCTTTTTTTCTTGCTTGCTTTTTTCTTCTCTTTTTTCTTATGTTGTATTGTATGCTTCATAGCTTTATAATGTGTTTTAAAAATAATAAAAACATTTAAACAGCAAAAGTGTGGGGCCAATTTGAAAAATAGGATAATGGTGAAATTTTTTAAAAAGTTTTGGGGACGCTTTACCATTTGTGGATGCAGTGGTGTCCAAGTGGGCATTAGTGTGTGTGTATGGGGGGGGGGGTAATGTTATTTTTTAAAAGCCGCTGCTGCCACTGACACTGGAGCCCCTAGCTGATGACTGCCAATATTTATCCCAGATTGCCCTTCCCATGCATCACCTCTTGCCCACATCATGCTGCTATCTACCTCCTCCTTCTTCTCCTCCACTCCTCTTTTTCCTATAGTTTTATGATTTTAAGATTTTTAAAAAATGTTTTCATCCTATGCAGCATTTTATTTTCATTGATAAGTGTCCCAGTCCCTCCTACAGAAAACTGAGGTAAAATATTTTAATAAATCCGCCCACATTGAGACATAGATTCTTTATATGCTATTGAATAGTGTTATGCAAGATAAAGAGATCTACAAGCCATGATTCGCGCAGTTCATTCTGAGACAAAACTGGATTTTCTTATTGTAGTAGGTAAGTATTGTGGTGCAAAATGTGATGGATTGGCACACTGTAGATATAACTTCTAAGAATTCAGAAGGGATTGGTCTTGGTGTTAATTTGAAGAGTCATTCAAAAAATAAATAAGAGGTTAAGCACTTTCTGAGGTAAGTAAGTAGAATAAGGGTTTTCCATGGCAGTCCGTATTGTACCAAAATACCACAGTAAGTTTTAAGCAGTTGTCTTTAATTTTCCAATTTGTTCAATCATAAGATTCTCCTGTCAGCCTACAACCATGTCTTAATTGTCCCCAAAACCTTGTATTCGTTGAGATACATAGTTATTACCTGATGGACATTAAACCAAGCTTTCAGAAATGCTAGTCATACCCTCCATTCAGAAGTAATCAGCATATATCTGCTGACAGTTGAGTGAATTCAAAACTGAACCCCCAAGTTAATTTAATGTAAATGTATTATTTCTGAAATGCTTAAAAACCTACTACACCAACTCCTGGCCCCGTTTGGTAGCATGCTGTGATAATGAGGGGGCTTAGGATCCTACAGATCCTCAGCTATACCTTACACCCTAGACAACCCCATATTCAGCAGCACCATCCAAAATTATGCAAATTGTAGTTGCAATTTGTGCATATTTTAATTTATGCAAATAAAAATAAACCAGATTTCAGAGAAAACCTGAAACTCAGCTTGCAAATGCAAGGCAAGTTGGGGGCACTGCAGAAATCTGGCAAGGCCAAAAGGGGCAAGAATTCCCTGCAATGGACATCCTTACACATTTCCATGTGGATTTTAAAGGGGAAATCCTTCAAAAATTGATTTTAAAACTATTTATTTATTTATTTATAACCTGCCTCGCTATCCAGATCGAGGCAGGGAACAACAATAAATATAAATATAAAAATCATAAAGTAGATAAACCATTAAAACAGATAAAAACAAATACATTATTAAAAACATCTTAACATTCAACTGGGTAGGCCTGCCGGAAGAGAGCAGTCTTCACGGCTCTCTTAAATCCCAGAAGACTGCTAATTTGTCAAATCTCTTCCGGCAGGCCATTCCACAGTCTGGGAACAGCAGAAGAGAAGGTCCTCTGGGTAACACTCGTCAGCCTAGTTCTGGCTGACTGGAGTAAATTCTTCCCAGAGGACCTGAATGTGTGGGGCAGATTATACAAGAGAAGGCGATCCCACAGGTAACCTGGACCCAAACCATGTAGGTTTTAAAGGTAATAACCAACACTTTATACTTCTCCCGGAAACTAATTGGCAGCCAGTGGAGTGATTTTAAGATTGGTGTTATGTGGTCACCCCTAGGTGTACCGGTGACCAACCTGGCTGCCATATTTTGAACTAATTGAAGTTTCCGGACTAGGCACAAAGGTAGCCCTATGTACAGCACATTGCAAAAGTCGAGCCTCAAAGTTACCAGCACATGCACTATCATCTTTAGATCTTCCAACTCTAGGAATGCTGGCGAATCAGCCAAAGCTGATAGTAGGCACTCCTGGCCATCACATCTATCTGGGCTGTCATTTGGAGTGATGGATCCAGGAGTACCCCCAAGCTGCAAACACAGTCTTTCGGGGGGGGTGTAACCCCATCCAGAACTGATTGACACACCTCCAAACCCAGGTTGTTGCCTTTGACAGCAAACACCTCCGTCTTGTCTGGATTCAGCTTCAGTTTGTTTTTTCTCATCCAGCCCATTACCGCCTCCAAGCATTCATTCAGAGGAGACACACTATCCTTAGCTGACGATGTTGTCGAAGGCATAGAGAAATATATTTGGGTGTTATCAGCGTACTGATAGCTGATATCACCTCCAGATGATCATGCCTCCAGATGATCTCTCCCAGCGGTTTCATATAAATGTTAAACAGCATTGGGGAAAGGATGGCACCTTGTGGTATACCACATAGCAGCTCCTTCTTTGAAGAGCAGCTATCCCCAAGCTATCCCCAAATGTTTAAGTACTTACATTACAAGAAATCTGCCCTTTATTTTTCTTTCATTCATTTTTACAAATTCAAGCTGCTTGGAGCAGCTAGAAAGCACAGCACCATTGTGAAAATGTTCCTGGAAACAGCCACACATGATTATGTCCTGGATAATTATATGGAGGGGGGGCATTTCATTTCCATGTACCAATGGATGCTGTTAACCCAGCACTGAAAGGCTTAAATGATATTGCCAACAGAAGACTGATGGGGGCCACCTCAACCTGCTTCAACCTATGTTAAACTGACTCAAATGAGAAATCACTGGATTGGTCTTGAGATGGTTGCATAGTCTGACTGAGGGCTGTGTGGAAAATCTACAAGAAAATCCTCTAAAAGACTCCAGACTTCTATTTGAGAGAATCCCTGATTCATATGCAACAAGACGCAAACTTGTGATCTCATAACAACTAATGTGATGACATATAATACTCCTGAACTAAAGGCTGTGACAGTTACTTAAAAGTTGGCCCTGAAAGATTTAGCTCTGTACCGTATAGATACATTCCGAGGTCACAGCAAGCTATGTTTGGTAGCTACTGATAGAGAGATAAAAAGACTAGCTTTGACACATGCTCAGATGCTGAGTCTGACCAAAGACTGTCCTAATGAACTTGTGGTGTGCACCTGCTAGGTTAAGCGATACTTTGTTCCTATTTATGTGGAAATTGTAACAATGACATCAACAATGGCAGAGAGGAGGCAAATGACGTGAGATGACCAAAGATGACCATGAGTTCAAAGAAGATGTACCAGGAAGAACATTTCAATCAAGATAATGCACACAAAGGGAGAATTTTGGAGAATCCTTAGGAAAGTTAAAATTAACTCTTTAATCAGTATGCTAGAAACATATGGATAGTTGAGGCAAAAAGTAGACACTTCTGATTGGTGTATGGGTAGTCTAACCACCCATGTGCCTCATTTTTGATTAGAAGATGGTTGTCTCACCACTCACTCAGTTACCCAGCTATGACCAGAGCAAGTGCATAAAGGTAGCCCGAGCTTACTTCAATTTTTTTTGTTTCTGTTTTTGGCTTCTCTTCACCCTTTTGCCTCTAATCTTCACTAGACTTCCAGACCAGGATTTGGGTAACTATGGATCCCTTCAGAACTTAGGATCTCAAATAATTGAAACTTTGTTTTCTAGAGTTAGGCCTTAGAACAATTCCTGAAAATTTCTGAGGATGGGTCCTGGAATTATTTTTAAACTTATCTATTTTAGAGTCAAACTTGGTTAACCCTTGGAGTTCCAAAGTTAATTAGCCTTTAAGTGCCATTAAATACATAGATATCAAGGTTAATCCTTCTTTTGACCAAAATAATTTAGCAATGTTTTAGCTTAGTTTTTTATCTTCAAGTAATGTGCAGGAGGTCATGGAGGTTAGAAATTTTAGCATGTTGTATTTTAGCTTTAAAACATAAGCAGAGTACAGGAGGGAGCTAAGGATGAGTTATATTATCCAAACAAACAATGCTAAGAGCTCAATTTTCTATCTTGCTTGCTACATTTGTAGGGCCAGCTTTGTACACACTCTTCTCATGTAACCACAAAGCTAATTTTCTTTTGTAACTTTCTGAAATAAAGCATATAATGCATTTCAGATTATTTCTGAATCTTTTATGATATTTGCCTGTTTGAACCTGATTGGTTATTCATTGAAGTGTCCCAAACCCAGTTGGTAGGTCCTGAAGCTAAACAAGACCAAATTAACAAACTTTACCTAAGTAGGGCATCTCATTTCATTTTATTATTATTGTTGTTGTTATTATTATTATTATTATTATTATTATTTACATTTATATACCACCCCATAGCTGAAGCTCTCTGGGCGGTTTACAAGAATTAAAAATATTTAACATTTAAAAACCAATATACAAAATTTAAACCCATAAAAGCCTAACAACAAACTACATAACAAACTACATATCCATGTAGGATCTTTCTGTGAATACATCTATGTGAAGGGAACTCTGAGCGTTTCCACCGAAGCATTTATTATGCAGTCATGATTCCTCACGTATGGTGGTTTACAGTTCATTTACATGACATCATTATCCTTCAGGGCTTCTCCCATGCTTTGCAACTATTTTAGCAGAGGGGGAGGTTCCTAATAAGGAAAGTCTGGTATCATTTGTGGATGATAGGATAATGCCTAGTGTAGTTATACAATTCTGCTACACCACAGTGGCACTTAGTGCTTGTGTAATGGAACATAAGGAAAGGAAGAGAGAGAAAAATCCAGAACAAAACAAGTGTAAAGGAACTGATCTTAATCCTGCAAAGAATCTGGAAACAGAAGCCTGGGTAAAGTGGCAGGTTAAATCCTCTCTCATGAAGTTCACTGGAGAACTCCTTTTTATGAACATCCAGCCAACGTTCATCAGGGGAGAGTAGAGGCAGCACATGGTTTTAGCGGTGGGTGGAGGTAGACCCAACCCCCCCCCCCATGCATGAATGCACAAGGAAATTTGTATGAAGCCCTCTAGTGGTTTGGTGAAGTAATTTCAGTTGCTAAAAGCCACTGTCAGAGCCTATTGGTTAGATAGCAGGACATATATTTTAGAAACACACAAGCTAGTAAAGCATGGTGTTTGTGAATTTTTGCTTCATGTATTGATTTGCAATGTCATGTGCAGCTTCTTCTCCCTCCTGCCAAATAAAGTGGGTGTGCAGGTTGAGCTGGTGCTTGAAAACAAATGGGGACCGATTTGATAAAAGTACATATCATGTTCCACTGTGTTTTCATGATAGTCAGCTAAGAATGTGCACTGTGTTTCATATTTTCATATGATTCATATTTTTCTGAGCTTTTTTTTTAAAAAATATCAGCACAGGAGTAAAGGCACACCTAGTTTCTTTCTATTGTCAGTATTCAAGGGAGAAATTGCCATACTATCCCCATCCCAAATACATACACACACACACACACACACACACACACAGAGAATGGTTTTTAGTGCTGGTGTCCATACTTGAAATAAGAAAGTTCAAATCAGCTTTCATTCTGATGTCTCAATGTTTGAATCCCCTCACTTTGAAAATAGTTGCAGCAGTTGAGCTGGTATTCAAGCCTGAAATATAGAATTGTGCCCTGAGTGTGTGTCCCAGACTTCTTTGCAATATCTCAATGTTCAATTGAGTTATTGCATTATAAGAAAACAACCACATAAACAAATGTGGTGCCAACCAGGCAGCCTCAGTTAACTCAGCAAGTAATCAAGTCCAGTGAAAATAAGAATTCAACATTCTAGACTCTATCTTGTCTTAACATTTTAGGGGCTACCAGATCAGTATTGGATACTGTGTGCAAGTATTCTGAGGAAAGGATGTATATAAAAGGTTTTTTTTTCCTTCTTCTTCTTCTTCTTCTTCTTCTTCTTCTTCTTTTTGGTTTGGTGTGTTACATAGATGTAAGAAAGCTGGCACATTTTTTTCAGTTTCTACCCTTATTGATGGGAGATAGTAAAATGAGAAGTGCTAGAAGCAAAAGGTTTGCTCACTTTAAGGTGTTGTTATTCATCCATGCTTTTTTCTTTCTTTCTTAGCTCTTGGAGAGGAACAAATATTAACTGCTACTGCCATACTTCATTAAATAAATATTTGCGTAAATCACAGTGTGAATATGTGAAGTGCTTTGATGGATGAAGAGATGTAGCTCCCTGTGTCCTTGTTTCGTTTTTTAAACACAGAGCTGCAGTGCTATATACACTGACCCAACTTTTGCACTCATGCTGTTCTACATCAGCTTGAGTCCTCCAGTCTCATTTTTAGACATAATTGGTTTACAGCTGAAATACTGAACAGAATACAGAACTTCTATTGCAGTACAGCACTTCTTCTCATGTGTAAGCATTTAGAGTTGACACCTGGGGTTTTTATCCTGGAGTTTTGAAAGAGGCCTCTGACACGGAGGGCAATCTCCCCACCCCCCGCACCTTCATGGAATTAGTTACTATATTCAACTGAATGGAAAGACATTGCTCAAGTTAAAATGTGTTATTAGGTGGAACGGTGCCTGCATATTTGTTGCAATTAGAATCACATTAAAGGTTTTTGGCTGGATGTTATATTGTGTGTTTTGAGCTATTTGCTTTTGTTTTATTTTTTGTAGGTTTTGATGTATATAAAAAGTTTGTTTTGACAGTCGTAGGTGTGTGCATTTGCTATATAAGTGCCCCCGTTTCATCAGGGATGTGCTTCTTTCAGTTGTGGCTAAACATCTGTTAAAGGTGCTGAACCAGTGCCTGGCTGCAACAATGGACTGGATGAGGGCTAACAAACTGAAACTCAATCCAGACAAGACTGAGACGCTGTTAGTGGGTGGTTCCGCTGACCGGATGGAGGGTGTTCAACCTGTTCTGGATGGGGTTGCACTCCCCTTGAAGGAGCGGGTTCGTAGCTTGGGGGTTCTCCTAGAACCATCTTTGTCACTTGAGGCGCAGGTGGCCTCAGTGGCACGGAGTGCCTTCTACCAGCTTCGGTTGGTGGCCCAGCTACGTCCCTATCTGGACAGGGATAACCTGGCTTCAGTTGTCCATGCTCTGGTAACCTCCAAGTTAGATTACTGCAATGCACTCTACATGGGGCTGCCTTTGAAGGCGGTTCGGAAGCTGCAGCTTGTGCAAAATGCAGCAGCCAGATTGATAACCGGAACCAGTAGGTTCGAACATATAAGATCTACTCTGGCCCACTTGCATTGGCTGCCTGTATGTTTCCGAGCCCGGTTCAAGGTGCTGGTTTTAACCTATAAAGCCTTACACAGCTTGGGACCACAATACCTGATGGAACGCCTTTCCCGACATGAACCTACCCGAACACTACGTTCAACATCTAAGGCCCTCCTCCAAGTGCCTCCTCCGAGGGAAGCTCGGAGGTCAGCAGCAAGAGAGAGGGCCTTCTCTGTGGTGGCCCCCCAATTGTGGAACCATCTCCCCGACGAGGCTCACCTGGCGCCAACATTGTTATCTTTTCGGCACCAGGTCAAGACTTTCCTCTTCTCTCAGGCATTTGGCAATATCTGAGGAGCCTGGGTTTGTTTTGTTTTGTTTTGTTTTTGTAGCTTTTTGAAGTGTTGTAGTGGTTTTTAAATGTACAGATTGTGTGTATGTTGTATGTTTTTGCTGTTTTAATTTTTGTATATTGTTTTTAATTGTTTTTAATCCTATGTAAACTGCCCAGAGAGCTTCGGCTATGGGGCAGTATACAAATGTAATAAATAAATAAAGGTAACAGCTATAATTATTTTTCATATACAGATATATATTTAGGCACAGCTATTTATATAGTGAGTTTCCAAGTAATTTGACAGCTTGTGTTATATCTTTAAAGTTTTTCATTGTTGCTATGAAACGCTGAGGGAGCGTTTTCATTTTCCTTTGAGGATAACATGAAGGACATTCTACTGTTGTCTTAGAGACTACCCCAAGCACTGAACCCTGGCATCAGACAAGGGATTCCTGGGGAGTTTCCTGTGACAAACATTAAAGGAAACTGCAGCTTGGGGAGTCCAGAAGAAATCCTCAAACCTGCCAGATTGTGTTAGTTGCTGTGGTGGGACAGACAGACAAGTGATAAGTTCCTATGGCAACTAGGGAACCCCATCATGCACTGAAGTAAGGATGCTTGATGTCTATCAACCTCTACAGAAATAGTTCTTCCTACATTACGATGAAGGTTGACATTCCAAGAGCCTATCCACACTGCCCTTAAAACAACTTGCACACAGTATCCAGTACTGATCTGGTAGCCTCTAAAATGTTCAAAAACATGTTTTTTTAAGTCGTTTCATTATGTGTTAGGACACACTGAACAGTACTTACATTTCATAGTGACTGCTTCCTCCATCCTGAAAGTGTTCAGTGGTGTGACACATGGTTAATTCTTTGTCTGTTCTTGTTTAGTTTCTGTTTTGCAGGCTGCTTTACCCACCCACTTCTGTCTCCGTAACTCAAGCAGCCTGCAAAACAGAAACTAAACAAGAAGAGTCAAGGAACTAACCCTGTAATACACCAGTGAACATGGAGGAAGCAGTCACTATGAAACTTAACTACTGCTCAGTGTACCCTACCACGGAATGAAATGACTTAAAAACCATGTTTTTAAACAGAATATAAGTCATTTTAAGGGCAATGTGAATAAGCACCAAGTAACAACTAATGATTTCTCTAAATTTCATTTTTCCTGGCTTGGAAAAGAAATCTTGACACAAATATAAGGCCCTAGTTCAATTTTAATCTGAGTAAAAAAAAAGTTCTCCCCCCCCCATTGACCCGCCTCCTGCCCTCCATCCCACCCATCCACTAAATATACCTTCTGTGCTGCTAGGACTGTAAAGTCTCTGACACCTTACATGTTTCTGTACTGTTGCAAGCTAGTATTTTGCTTAATGCAAAAAGAGTTCTTTTATACTTTCAAAAGCAATAACAACACAAGTGGTGGATGTCTACAAATTTGTTGTCTAACAGGTCAAAGATTATGGCTACAATATAGCTAAACAATGCTGCACAATATATCTTAAATCCAATCTTTTGTCAGAAGTCCTAGGAAAACACTAGTGGAGCATCTCCAGGCATTTGATTCTACAGCACTTTCATGATCAGAGTGTCTCTAGCCTCTCTGGTAGCCCCTAGCTATCTCTAGCCACCTCTATGGGTCTTGGGAAGGGTTTTTTATACATAACTTCCCCTTGTACAACACCTTAATTGATAGCACCTGTGGTTTCAATCTCGTGATTGTCACCTCTTCTCAGCAGCCAGCTTGACATATCAATGTCTTAATTGATCACACCTGTGATGTGGCAATATCTTGCTAAAAGCCTTCAATATGCTAATTAATCTGTGTCTCAAGCTGATATGTCTACTTGGGATGATAAGGCCATATCATCCCAAGTAGACATATAAGCTTGAGACACAGATTAATCAGCATATTGAAGGCTTTTAAACCTTGTGTGGCCTGATTCTGGAGGCTCAGGCAGCAAAAGAGCAAAAAGGGCATAAAATAATCAGTTGTATCATGTTACTATCTCCTCGAGATACAATTGTCTTCCTCATTTCCGATACAACTAGACACCAAGAGAACTGGGAAGAGTGATTATCCCAGCACCACTGTCAGCCAAGCACAGGAAATCCTGGGAAATCTACATTTTCCAGTGCTCCTGGTGCCTGGTTTACCTAGTAGCATGCCAGGTGCCAGAGAGAGAAGAGAATGTGACCATTCTGCCTCATTCCATACCACTGGCATCACTTGAGCAAGGAGCCAGGTAAAAATGAGAGGGGGGGTTGGAGGTTTACCAGGGATTTGAGACTGAGAGGAGGGATCAGACCTGATGACATCGGTGGGGGCATGATGGAGTCGAATTTGCCTCAGAACTGGGCTTAGAATAAGCAGCTATTTCTTGAACCCTGAGGAAAATACTTCAATTTCCCAAGCCAACTGCTGGAGTTCACTAAGAATGGATGAATCCTTCCATTTTAGTTTTCCAACCTTCACTTCGTTTCATCACATTTCTGCATCAGTTTGAAAATACATTTTTAAAGTTTGCACAAACATTTGTATATAGTTTCATACATTTTCTCCTAATATATACATTTTTGCAAGCATTTTTCCCTAATACAATGCATTTTTGTACATCAGTTTTACTAATATTCATTAAACAACAAAAAACATGGTTTACAAAACAATGTTACGCTCTACAGCTTTCAACCAAACACCAAAAAGCAGGGAAATTTGGAGTTAAGGTTCACAATCCTCCCTAAAGAGGCAGAAAGTGAAAGTGAAATTCTCATTCTCCCAAAGCAGATAAACCATGAGGACAGGATGGAGAATATGATATGCAAACATTTTGTTCTGTTGATATCCCAAGATCAGCTTCCCATATTATTTTCAATCCATTTCACATATTTGCATCTATTTCAATAAGATATGAATAGATCTTAGAGACTAATTAATCCCTTTGTATTGACCATATGTTGCGATAATATCCATTCAAATCCTCGTCATATTTCTAGTCATGCTTTGTCTTACTATGGGATTCATAATAAAATAATGTATTTGATGAAAGAAGATCCAATTCACTTGTATCCCTTGAAGCATTTCCTTTCATTTTACTGCTGTGAGAGGAATGTTATTTTCATATTTTATTTTCATAAAAATAGAGTCCTTTTTTCCATTCTGCATAATAATCTTCTTTATTCTCATAATGAAATTTAGAGTGTAGCAGGAATGGAAGCAACAGGGATATTTCCAGAATTAATTTGTTTTTCCATTTCCTCCACATTTTTAATGTACTGTGCAAAAAGGGGGTTGTCTACCCATTCAAATCACCTATTTTTGCCCCTCCAAATACTGCTTGTTCGATTAACTGTACATGTTTCCTCTTTGGAATAAAATTTGGATAACTCAGTCAAAGAAAACTATATAACTCAGGGAGAATTCTTTAAAACTGTTACATCAATGGTATATGACACCAATACGACTAGCAAGAATAATGAATATAAGTAATACAAAATGCTGGAGAAAGTGTAATCGGCAGGGTTCATATCTTCATATGTGGTGGTCCTGTACTATAGTGTTACAGTTTTGGAATATGATATTTACAGAAATGGAAAAGACACTCATCAAATTATAAACGTTAAACCAGCATTAGCATTACTAACAATTTGGAAGGAACAAAATGTAAATGTTAAGTCTAAAGAATTAATAGCATGCTGATGGCTGCTTGAAGGGTAATTGCCAGAAACTGGAAAACTGAGAAATTGTTAACTTTAGAATTTTGGTATATGGAACTGAGGCAAATAGCTGTGGCAGAAAAGTTGACATATCAACTTAATTTAGCTAAGGGCAAAGTTAAGACTCCTGATTTTCACAGTGTAAGGTACGACTTTATATTATTTACAAGTCAAGGACACATGGAGCAGAATTTGTCACGACTTTTATGAAACTATGGAAGAGAGACAATGTACAGTTATGAAGAATTACATAATCTCCAATTATTTAACAGATTCTACTCCTAACTACACCTGTAAAGAAATGGACAAAATATGCTAACTGTACTACCTTCTACAACAACAACAAAAATGGTTTGTTTGCATGTTTTTGTCTGTCTATGAATTTTTAAAATTACTAAATAATAAAAAAGAGAGAATATGATATGCAGAGGTGACTGTGGGGTTGTGGAAATCTGATGACAAATAACTTAGGGCCACCTACTTCTCTCTTTTTTTAGCATCCCTTCCCCAACCTAGTGCCCTCTGAAGATGTTGGACTACAACTTCCATCATTGCAAATCAGTATGTCCCGTGGTCAGGAACCCTGGGACTTGTAATCTCAAACATCTGGAGGGCAGCAGGTTGAGGAACGCTGTTCTATAGTCTTACCAAATACAGGGTCTGCCCAATACTTTTATCTCACACATGTCTCCCATATAGCAGCATGATTGATAACAAAAGGGACACTATTCGTTACAGGTCTAGAACCAGAGCATGTGCCAGGCACTTTCAGTTTTTGGTTCTTTCATTCCTTATTGGAATTATTGTACTGAAGTATATTTTACTGATAGACACTTCTGCTCAGTTCCCCAACATGTGAGTTGAGTCACCATTGTGCATTCCTAACAGTAAATGTGTATTCTGACAATAATTATAAATTTACTAACAGAGTTTACTTTTAGAAGTTTTAAAATATAATGATAATTTTGTGAGCATAGTAAGTTATATATAAAATAACTTTAGAAACAGAAAGGCTGCATTATGTTCCTAAAGCATCCCACCCCAACCTGGTGCCCTCCAAATATTTTGGACGACAGCATTCCTGACCGTTAGCCATGCTGCCAGTGATTGATGGAAGCTGATGTCCAAAATATCTAGAGGGCATCAGGTTGGGGAAGGCTGTATTAAAACAACAAAGTGGCTTTAAATCTGTAAAAAGCACTGAATAAACAAACATTGCTTCATTTTCAATTCCTCCAAAATTTCCAATTTTTCTGGGGGGAAAAATGTTTTTTCCCCCTATGGCCTCAACATTTCTGGAAATTTTACATCTCTATGTGAAATATCCCCTTTTAGATGCAATGTCCAGAACTGTACACAGTATTCCAAGTGAAGTTACACTATAAATTTGTATAAAAGGAGTGTGATCTTGGCAGTTTTATTTTCAATTCCTTTCCTAATTCTGCCTTGGAAGAAATTGAATTTGCCTTTTTCACAGCAGCTGTATACTGGGTCAACATTTTCATTGAGCTGTCAACCACGTTTCCAAGATCTCTCAGATGCCCTTGCTAACAAGCCCAATGTTCAGGAATGCTTGGAGTTGAAGTCCAAAACATCTAGAAATCTATTTTCTGACCACCTCTGATTTAACCCTAGGGAGGGGGATCTAGATTGTATGAAGTTTGTTTCTTTTAGGATTGATGTTAACCTTGATTTCCTGTCTGTAAACCCTGTCTTTTTGCTGTATGGCTAAAGTAGGCCCATTTGGGAATTTAGTGAAACCCAAGAGATGCCTTCCCTGCAGTCCTCCCCCATGAAGCCTTACCCTGCCTATCCAAAAGTACACTCAAACTATGAGCCTGAGTCTTCTGGAAGTGTGTTACCCTATCCAGCACAGGTTGAATCCCTATTCCCTGATCTGCCCTTTGACAAACCAGGAGCACCTCTGCCTTGTCTAAATCAAGTTTCATTTTGTTTGCCCTCATCCAGTCTGTTCCTGACATCAGACATCAATTTAGAACCAGAACCTTGGATTTAGTCAGATAGGAGAGAAAGAGTTGGGTGTCATCAGGGTATTGGTGGCACTGAACTCTGGACAACCTTTCCCAGCAGTTTCATATATATGTTAAATTATTTTAATTTGATTTATTTATTACATTTGTCTACTGCCCAACAGCCATGCCACTGAAAAGGAATCCCCAGCACCACCTTCTGAGATCACCCCTCCTAGTCCCATCTCAGAGAGATTCCACAGAAGTACCAGGGACACACACACACTATCCATTTCCCACCAAAGCCGTCTCTATTCCATAACCAAGCTTGAAGCCACATCAAAATGATTCCAGAAATTCATCTTATCAAGAAATCCCTGGAGCTGAGAAGCCACCACATGCTTCATCACTGTGTCCAAGGATGAAATAGTGGCACAGTGACTTTTAGGTAGTGCTGGACCAAAAATGTCGATCATTAAATTTTTGGCATTTTGGGGGTGGGGAGATGAAAACTCAGGGAAAAGAGGCTGGGAGAGGTGAGAGTTTTGGAGAATTCTCTCCTTGGGGACGGGCAGGGTTTCCACACACCTTTTTAAATGTAGCCAGTTGTTGAGGGGTCTTCTTTTTTACTTTTTATTTTTTTAAAAATACCCCTGGCATTTTGAGGAGCCCAGGAGTTTTTCCTGAGTGCTTATTGGAGAGGGCAAGGTCACACGGTCTCCAATAGGCATTCACTAAGAACTGCTGGGCTACTCCAAATGCTGAGGAAAGGGGGGGTGCTTTTTGAAAAACTAAAAAAATAGGAAGAAGCCCCAGCTACACTTTAAAAAGGTGTATGGAAACCTTGGCCTTCTCCCCAAGGAGACAATTCTCTGAATTTTCCTCCCTTCCTTTGAAAGTGGCAGAAAAAACAATGCCTCTTTTGCAGGGAGAGAGAAAGTTCCCAAAAATAGGGGGCAGGATTCAGCCCAGCACTAGTTTTAAAGAGGGTGTTTGTTTTTTTTAAAAAAAATCCAACATAGTGGGCTTTAGGGAGGTGTTTGGGTTTGTTTGTTTGTTTTTAACAAAGGTCTTAACACCATTTCCTTTTGGAAAGATGGAATCACACCTTGCTTTAAAGAGGTGTTCACCAATGACCTAACGCACACATAGGGTGAACATATGCTGGAAATCAAAAAAGAGGACATCCAAACATGGCTGGCCCCCAAGGGGGCGTGCCCACCCCAATGGAGTATGCCCACCCTGACATAGGCTGACCATCTGAAAAGGAGGACAGGGCTCATATAACTTTAACAGTTGTAGAGACAAGGGAATTTCAGCCAGTGTCATTTGTATGCAATTAGTTCCTGGTGAAATTCCCTCTTCATCACAACAGTTAAAGTTGCAGAGCCCTGCCTTCTTTTGTATATGGTCACTCTAGTATAGTGCCTGCACCTTTAACAGTTGAGATGAAGAGGGAATTTCACCAGGAAATAACTGCATACAAATGACACCTGCTGAAATTCCCTTTCCTCTACAACTGTTAAAGTTATATGAGCCCTGTCCTCCTTTTCAGATGGTCAGCCTACCCTGACATGACTGGCTCCCAATGGAGCATGCCCACCCTGACATGACCAGCTACTTGCAGGTGGCCAGCAAGACCAAGAAGCAGTGGGAGCACCCACAGGCACCATGCCCCGCCGTTCTTCCAGCCACTCAGACCTTACAGTAAATCCAGCCAGGCTTCCTGGATGGGGCCAAACAAAAACTTAATCAGGGCAAATCCGGGCGATTGGTCAACCTACCCATACAGCAGCTACCCCCCTCCCAGCTGCTTTCATAAGCCAGGAAGGACAAGAGTCCAGCACACAAGTCCTCATGTCTCCAAGGTTCCTGTCTACATCCTCAGGCTGCACAAAATGAAATGTGTCCATTGTAACTGGACAAACAGAAACCAAAGTAACATTCATTGGATCTGTATTAACTATGGTATCCAAAGCCACATTGATACAATGGAATTGATCTGCAAAGTGCCACACAAATTGTTCACAGGGTTCTGCAGGAAGCATGCATACATTGAGGGTGTGGCCTGCCACTGTAATTCCAACTCCCCCTGCACATTCACTCCCTGCAGCTATGCTATGAGCGAACAGGGTTGATGAAAGCAGGAAAAACTCCCCAGAAGAAAAGACTGCACTGATATGGGGTAGGAGAGTTCTCAACGAACTTTACCTATTGCCTTCAATCAAGAACTTGTGCTACTGCTCTGAAGACTAAGGAATCAGATATGTATGTAAACATATATCAAGATAAATATTGCCTTTTTAAATTGTGTGGATGTTTCAAATGGTGATGTTACAATTCACAGGAAATTACACCTCTAGGTTAATTTTTATGAAGAAATGAAATAGCAACATCATTATAGCAGAAAGGTATCAGGCAGTAATGAAAAGATTATTCTGATGCAGTATAAAGTTTTTATATCTGTATCAGACTATTTTTTACATCTATGTCATATAGTCTGATTATAGCTGATGGCAAAAAAACATAATTTATTATAGACTATTTTTCCTCTGACTGGTGGTTGTTACCCTGTTCTAGGGAAAACTCTTAACTTCAATAAAAATATTAAAAACAGCAATTAAACCCCCTAGATTTCACTAAATTTGATGCATAGAGCAGCATAACAATGACATATGTGCACCAAAAAGCATAACTGAAAAAGTACACAACCCCTTTTACTGCCTTCTAAGCCTCGAGAGGAATGGCAGGATTCCCTGTGATGAAATTCTAGTAACGTCTGGTTGTCACTGTAAGAATATGGATTCAGATGTCAAGGGGAAGGAAAGTTCACTATTCTTAGATTTGATAAAAGATAAATATGTCAAAGTCCAAATAAAGGAAAAGCTAAAACTATAAACACAACAAACAAAAACACCCAGCAGAACATCCTCAGTGTCACCTAACAATATGTCATTGTTAATAGGACAATAAATAACATCTGTTTCTTATGTTATTTAAGTAACATAGTTGACATTTCTGTGTAGCTCTTTCCTACACCAGTCTTGTAATGTTGAAACCTCCTCACACTGATGGGGTGGACATGCGGTTACTTCCCATATCAGCATTACCCCTCCCTGGACACCGGGCAGCACAGGTTTGGGAAATAGTTATGCTATTTGCTCCTCCCAAATGATCTCATTTCAAGTGTTACCAAACTAGCATTGGGAGGGACTACATTAGGGTGACCAGATAAAATCCAGGTCAGGGCACCTGTAACTTTAACAGTTGTAGAGAAAAGGGAATTTCAGCCAGTGTCATTTGTATGCAATTAGTCCCTGGTAAAATTCCCTCTTCATCACAACCATTAAAGTTGCAGGCACTATACTAGAGTGACCATATACAAAAGAAGGCAGGGGCCCTGCAACTTTAACTGTTGTGATGAAGAGGGAATTTCACCAGGAACTAATTGCATACAAATGACACTGGCTGAAATTCCCTTTTCTCTACAACTGTTAAAGTTACAGGAGCCCTGACCTGGATTTTATCTGGTCAGCCTAGACTACATACAAATGACAACCACACAATCTTGGTAATGTAAGCAACTTCAAGTGGAATCACACAGTTTTAGAGTAGGTTCTTGCAGATACAGGATACACTTTAGGGTAGCCTCCTCAGCAATTACACTTAATAGAAGAAACCTAGTAAGGAGACATGGAGATCATGTTTCAGCAGATCTAGGGGAGATTCATAAACCAAGGTACAAGTGCAAGACTACATGCTACTTTTCAATAGTGCTTACTATACAAGGGGCACATGGAGCTCTCCTGCATATTTCTGCTCAATATAACCCAACAAGCCAATGCCATTTGAGGCTATATAGCAAGGAAATGTTTGAGGCACTTCAACATAATCATTCCTGAAGTCATAATCATGAAGATGTAACCTTAGCTTCTGAAATTTTAAGCTAAACTATTATTTTGAATCCCTTTTTTATTATAAGTACTGGTTAACTGTTGGGAAATTATAATTTTCCAAAGATCATAGAATCATAGAATAGTAGAGTTGGAAGGGGCCTACAAGGCCATTGGGTCCAAGCCCCGCTCAATGCAGGAATCCACGTTAAAGCATACCTGACAGATGGTTGTCCAGCTGCCTCTCGAATGCCTCTGGACAACCATCTGTCAGGTATGCTTTAAGGTGGATACAATTCACTGGAAAGTTTTTCTGCACAAACCTCATTATGCAGAAACTGGGAGCTTGCAAGAGCACAGTAACTAATGCAGAAATTCTTTGTGGACATGATAGCTCCAAAGCTCACACAGACGTGCTGGAACATTTGCTCTGTGCAGAGGTGCATTAGGTCATGGCCACTCTCTTTCCCAAAATGGTTTTACAGGTTGCACTCTAGCACCATCTGTTTCTGTTTCTCCATGAACTGTGTTTTCAGAATGCCAAAGAAAATGTAGAAGTTAGCAACTTAATAACAATCGTTAAGTGGCGTTTTGGGCAATTTGCCTAGTTCTAACAAGACAGAAATGACAGAATATGTGTATAGGCAATAAAAATAGCAACCCTTGTCACATATAAATTTCTTTTGATGGAGCGATCATAAAACCACAGTAAAGCATACTTTGTAACAATAACAATGAATGTCAACATTGGTTCAGTAGAATCAACAATCCAAACAACTGCAGAGCCTTTGTGGTGACTATTCACAAGATAAAATATACAGGCAGGAGGGTTAAAAAGTTGTAGAGGGGGACTGTAGTGAGAATTGTCAATAAGGTATCAGAAATACAGTACAATGAAATCAGAAGATGGAGGCAGGCTTGTTTGAAATTGAACTGTTTATTTCCTAACTTTGGGTACAATTCACCAGGCGGTTCTCCTGCGTAAGCCCCACTGAAATGAATGATTACTGCAAATAGGCTGTTGTACATCTCCCTTTTATTTTAATAATGCTTGTGCAGGAGATCAGCCCTGTGCCCAAATTTTTAGGAATGGACTGTTTGTCTTGCTGCCCAGAGAATGAAAATGGAACTTACATTTCATCAAGTTTCTATGGGTCAACCTTTAAGATTGTCTTTAAGAATAGTCACCACAAGGGCTCTGCAATTGTCCAGAGCCTGCTTTTTAAATGTTTCCCTCAAAGACAGTTATGAATCATCCAGTTAACCCATCTCTTATTTTCACTGTCTGGTGAAAGAAGTAGCCTGGGAGTCCCTTCTTTGGAACATATGACAAGTTAATAACAGCTAGATTTGCACCATGCTATAATATCATAAATCCAATCCATAAAGTCAATCTGGGTTCAATGAATGTATGTGGGCAGGGAGCAGGGTAGCATGATTACAGAGGTGGGCTTTGTCTTGCTTACACATGCTCAGTTGTTGGTGGGAGGGGGGAACCCTACAACACGTACAAAACTTGTTAGTGCATGATGTAGGCTTGTTTGGATAATTCGGACAAACAGGGTCTCTGAACACCCCGACAGTTCAGTTCATAGAACCACATGTAGGAATGTTGGTCAGGGATGGGGCCTCCCGCCACATTCCCACTCCTCATCCCACCCCCTGCACGTTCATCGAATCATGGAATAGTAGAGTTGGAAGGGGCCTAAGGTAATTGAGTCCAACCTCCTGCTCAATGCAGGAATCTACCTTAAAGCAGACCAGCTGCCTCTTGAATGCCTCTAGTGTGGGAGAGCCCACGACCTCCCTAGGTAATTGGTTCCTTTGTCGTACTGCTCTAACATCAGGACGTTTTTCCTGATGTCCAGCTGGAATCTGGCTTCCTGCAACTTGAACCCCTGCATTCTGGGTTGGTCGAGAAGAGATCCTGACCCTCCTCTGTGTGACAACGTTTCGAGTATTTGAAGAGTGCTATCATGTCTCCCCTCAATCTTCTCTTCTCCAGGCTAAACATGCCCAATTCCTTCAATCTCTCCTCATAGGGCTTTGTTTCCAGACCCCTGATCATCCTCGTTGCCCTCCTCTGAACACGCTCCAGCTTGTCTGCATCCTTCTTGAAGTGTGGTGCCCAGAACTGGATGCAGTACTCAAGATGGGGCCTAACCAGTGTCGAATAGAGGGGAACCAGTACCTCGTGCCATTTAGAAGCTATACTTCTACTAATGCAGCCCAAAATAGCATTTGCTTTTTTTGCAGCCACCTCACACTTTTGGCTCATATTCAGCTTGTGATCTGCAACAATTCTGAGATCCTTCTTGCTTGTAGTATTGCTGAGCCAAGTATCCCTCATCTTGTAACTGTGCATTTGGTTTCTTTTTCCTAGGTGTAGAACTTGGCATTTATCCCTATTACATTTAATTCTGTTGTTTTCTGCCCAGCACTCCAGTCTATCAAGATCACTATGGAGTTTGTTTCTATCTTCCAGGGTATTAGTGATCCCACCCAATTTTGTGTCATCTGCAAATTTGATAAGTATTCCCTGCATCTCTTCATCCAAATCATTAATAAAAATGTTAAAGAGCACTGGGCCCAGGACTGAGCTCTGTGGTACCCTGCTCCTTACTTTCCCCCAATTTGAGAGGGTACCATTGAAAAGCACTCTATGGCTGAATTCGGACGACACAATAAGCAACTGGGGGAGGGGGGAAACAATCGTCAGTTGTATTAACTATCATGTTGTCTGAATGCTGCCATAGTCAACTCAGTGTTGATCCTAATCCACACCACAGTTGATTATTTATTAGCATGTTATGTGGGGAGTACCTCCTAGATGAACACATGTAAAGTTGATTATTACCCCACCATTGACTATTGTGTTGTCCGAATTCAGCCTATGAGTCCCATTCTGTAGCCAGCTGTGGATCCACCTACTATTTGTTCCATCTATCCTACTTTTAGCTAGTTTCCTAATCAGAATGTCATGGGGCACTTTGTCAAATGCTTTGTTGAAATCAAAATATATTATGTCCACAGCATTCCCACAGTCCACAAGGGAGGTTAAAAAGTGAGATCAGACAAATTCATGCTTGCTTTAAATAATAATTGTGTTATTCTTAAAATGCTTACAGACTGACTACTTTATAATCTGCTCCAAAAATTTTCCATGGATTGATGTAAGGCTGACTGGTCTGTAGTTCCCAGGTGCCTCCTTTTTGCCCTTTTCTAAGAGAGGGACAACATTAGCCCTCCTCCAGTCATCCGGCACTTCACCCACCCTCCATAATTTTGCAAAGATAATAGAGAGTGGTTCTGAGAGTTCTTCTGCCAGCTCCTTTATTCCTCTAGGATGCAGTTCATCAGGCCTTGGAGATTTGAACTCATTCAAAGAAATTAGGTGTTCCTTGACCATTTGTTTATCAATCTCAAGCTGCAATCCTGCCCCTTCAGCTTGTACTTCACATTTGCCAAGGGGATCATAGACCCGCTTTTGGGTGAAGACTGAGCCAAAGTCGGAATTGAGCACTTCGGCCTTTTCTTTGTCATCTGTTGTCACTTTGCCATCCTCACTGAGTAGTTGAACCACCATTTCTTTCCTCTGGCTTTTACTGTTCACGTACCTGAAGAAAGCTTTTAGTATACTCAGCTTCAGCCTTCCTGACACCATTCCTGCTCTTCTGAGCTACCTGTCTTTTGGAGCCTTCTTCTTTTGTAGCCTGGCCTTTCTTACACTTCCTACTTGTGTCCTTTTTTGTTTTCAGGTTACCTCTAAGCTTTTTGTGGAGCCATATTGGTTTGTTCTGTTGTCTTCTATCTTTTTCTCTTCTCCGTGAGTCCCTGCCAAAGAAAGTGATGCATGTGGCTACCAGGAGGTGGGCCTTCTCTGCTGTGGCACCCCAGCTGTGGAATGAGCTCCCTAGAGAGGTTCACCTGGCACCTACATTATACTCTTTTAAACGCCAGGTGAAGACCTTTTTATTTTCTCCATATTTTAACAGTTCATCAGCTCAATTTTTAACTTTGCTGTTTAACTTTGTATTTTAAATCTGTATTAATTCCTGCATGGCTGCTCAGTTTTATCCTGGTTGTGCTTTTATACTGTATTTTATTTTATGTTTTTATACTTTTGTTGTTTTATATTTTGAATGGTTTAAATTTTTGTAAACTTCCCAGAGAGCTTCGCTATTGGCATTATAAAAATGCAATAATAAATAAATAAATATCTTCCTCCCTTGTTGGAATTGTTTGTAATTGTGCCTTAAAATTTTCCTTTTTAAAAAGCTCCCACCCATCTTGGACTCCTTTTCTCATTAGGGCCACTAGCCATGGCACCTTATTTATCATAGTTCTGAGTTTATTAAAATTGACTTTCCTAAATCCAGAAGCTTTTGCTTCATTTAAAATCAAGGACTCAAGTATGATGCGGTCACTTTCCCCCAGAGTTCCCGTAACTGCCACTTTATCCACTACATCATCCCTATTGGTCAGTCTTAAGTCAAGGATAGCTGTTCCTCTTGTTCCTTCCTCTACATTCTGAAGGAGAAAGTTATCAGCCACACAAGTCAGGCATTTCTTGGAGGGGCCACTTTTGGCAGAATTTGTCTCCCAACAGGTATTGGGGTAATTGAAGTCCCCCATTACTACTACATCGGATTTCTTTGAAACACTGGCAATTTGCTTTTCAAAAGTTTCATTTACGTCTTCTCCTTGATTGGGTGGTCAGTAGTAGACTCCGACTGTCATGTTCCTTTTATTCCTTTCCCCATTTATTTTAATCCAGATGCTCTCGATGGGGCTCCCAGGCTCATCCTCCTGTATTTCTGTGCAGGGGTAAGCATTTTTAACATATAGTACCACCTCCCTTTCTATTTCTTCTGTTGTTTTTGAACAAGTTATACCCTTCAATTGCTATATTCCAATCATGGGAGTCATCCCACCAACTTTCAGTTATACCTATCAAGTCATATTTGCCTTCATGTATCAACAATTCTAGTTCATTCTGTTTGTTTCCCGTTCTCTGGGCATTAGTATATTGACATCGAAGCCCATGTGCTTTGCAGTCTGGCTTCTTTCCTACATTGCTGTGAACACTATTTTGGGGCACTATTGGAGCTGCTCTCTCTGTTATGGTGCATAAGCCTTCATCCATTGCTGCCTCAGCGTTTACTTCTCCCTCCCCAATAGGATTCAGTTTAAAACCCTCCTGATGAAGTTCTTCATGCTGTGGCTAAACACATTCTTTCCAGCCCTTGTGAAGTGCAACCTGTCACTTGCCAGAGGTCCATCTTCCAAGTAGCGTAGCCCTTGGTCCCAGAATCCTAATCTCTCACGTTGGCACCACCTTCGTATCCAGTCATTCACCTGGAGTATTTTTCTTTCCCTTTTTATTCCTCTTCCAAGAACTGGGAGGATGGATGAGAAAACTATCTGGGCCCCAAAGTTCTTGAGTTTCCTTCCCAAAGCTTCAAAGTCTGATGTGATTTCTTCATAGCTCCACTTGGCAATCGTTTGGTGGCTTCCTGCTGTTTGTGCTGTTTCCTCCCATTCTAAAATGTTGAAATGCCTCTCATAGCTAAGGCTTAGCTAAGGGCAGTAAGAGCTTTAAGCTACAATAGGCTTGCATTCTGGCTCCGCTCCTTTGGCCCCACCCACCACTGGAATGCAGCCTCCAAGAGCGTCTCTGAAATGGAACCTGGCCTTTGGGCTGAAAGAGATGTAACAACTCTGCTTTACAGTTGGGAGATTCCAAAAAGGGAAGTTCTTGTGAGCAATTGTTGAAACACTGACATACAACAGATAGATGGCCTTAGTTAAGAAACTTGCAAAATGTCAGAAGGATAATGAATGAATAACAAAGTTAAGGCTTTTTTGTTTTCTGCTCACTTGTTACCAACATCAAAGAAAGTGCAACAGAACAGAGGTGGATGAAGATGTGGAGCATACAGTGGCAGAGGCAGAATGAGTATTTTCCAAGCAAGCATCCAATGCTACAACTGGCCAGGTCCCACAGACTTCACCAAATCTCTTTTAACATTCCTGCTCCTAGGAGAGAGAACTCCTGTGATGTATTATTTCAATATCCTTGCCACCAAAGCACTGGGATTGGAAATCCCTGGTAGAAGTATTCACTATGATTAGAAACCAGAGCTGTCAGGCACACAATTACACCACTCATCTCCCTCCCCTCACTTCTCACCCTGGTGTCTTCCTTATATCGAGAGCTTGGGCAGAAATGAATCAGTTTTTAGAGACACACTGTTTTTGGCCCCCTCCACAAGGATGCGCTTTTGCGCCCGGTTCGGCGATTATGCGCATTATCGCTGACGCGCATTTACTCCTAATCCCTCTGCACGGGAGGCGGCGAGAGGCGGCGAGGCGCATTAATTGATGTCCAAAAAGCGCTTTACAAGAAGTTAATGCACATAATCGCTTGTTCACATGGGGAAAATGCGCTTTAACGGCCGGAGCAAAATAAAACTCGCTATTTAACGCACATTCGATAATGCGCATAATCCGGGAGATAACGCGCCTCTACGCCCGTTTTGCGCTCCGCTGGTGTGGAGGTAAAATTTATAATGAGCCTTCAAAGAGCATTAAACCTCTCTTGTGGAGGTAGCCTTTGTCTCAGTGTTCCTCCCCATTCCAAATCTTTGGAAGTGTTCAGGTACAGATTTGGTCTGCTTCAGAGGAGTGTTCTATTCAGACATCTGCCAAATGTGTCCAAATCAGCCCAGTTTGGTTGGGCATTTGGCCAAATCCAAAGTACACTCCTACCGAATACATATGCCTGGCTCATGGCCTTTCTAGAAATTTCCTGTCCAGCATGGCTCCAAGATCTTGATGCCAGTGCCATAGCATGCTTGCCAAATATTGTCCAACTCTCTTGAAGAGGGTTGTCACCTCTCATAATTGTTATGAACTGTTCACAGTTTATGTGTTCATTGTAAGTGGAAAACCCACTATGAATAGTTTGTTCTTTCTTTTTTCTTTTTTTGTCACCATGTCTTCTTTTCCATAAGAAAAAAAATATCAGTGGTTGACAGCCTATTTATTGTTCTCCATTAGGATTTATGTAACATGTGCATAAGTAATAAATCACAGATGCCATGATATATTCACCACTTGATTGTTTGAATTAAGCCAGTTGTCTTTATTAATGCAGTGTGCAATTTGTATCACTGTCTGCTATACAACAATGTCACCAGGCAGGAAAACATCTCTTTGATGCAGAGAATTTTTAGCAAAACCTATGGGGAAAAGAGAGATTTTTTACACCACTATCCCTTGAATTACAAAGAAAGCCTTTGGAGATTCCTACACATTTTGCTCCATGAATGTCGTGATTGGTTGGACTTCCCAGAGTTTTCCAGGATAGGGATTGCAGCTCTATCCAAAAAGAGCTTTTCTGCTGTGACAATTTCCCTGCTGGAGATTCTGTGGGCCCCTCTTCCCTTTCTTCTCCCCAGTCTGTCTCCTTTGGCTTTTTATGAACAGAGTATTTTATAGCTCTTCAGGTTTCCTCAGACTTTCTGGATTCAGTAATAACAATGTTTGGCATTCCGCATTTGCTTATCTTGCTGTTTTTGCTATGATTTCTCCAGAGGCATCTTAGAATCCCTTTTGTACATCTTGGAAAATCTATGGGAAGGATTTTTTTTTATTAAAACAGCACAGATTACCTCAACAGATACACAGCAAGACAAAGCAACAGTATTTGAAGGAAGGTGTCTGTAACTCTTTTCCCCTCCTTCTGTTTATAACACCGACACATTTGCCAGCAATTTTACAGTGAGGCCCTGGTAGTTCCAGAACAGTTTGTATCTGGGAAAGATAATACGTAAAGACACAATTATGTAAGGAAGACACTTTTAGGCCTTTAAAAATCCTGAATCACTTTGTTAAAAAGTGGGGGAGTTGGTGTGTCTGTAGTGGTTTTAAATTATTTTTTCTGTAGCGAAGACTTAATGTATCACTTTTCGACTGCATTACATTTTCTTCATCTCTGCACATTGGATAAATGATGTAAGTACACTGTTGGTTTTATGGAATGTTCAGGTAATTGGAAATGAATGGCATGTTTTTCAACTGTGCCACATACTTTACAAAGTTAAATGTACCCTACTAGCATATCTTGCTCAAAATAGTTCACTCTTCACAGCCACAGTGCGAAGGAGAGCAAATATATATATGATGGGTTCTGGTTTTCATACTTTTGATGCTTCAGGGAATAGGTGGTTATTCAGAAATGTTTTGAAGGAAAAGAAGGTGGATGTAGTGTTTGTAGTTTTTCTTCATCAAATTTCCCTCTACATACACCAGCATTTCTAGTGATGGGACAGAGTCCAAAATTGGGGAGTTGGACAGTGAATTCTTGGGGTCTGCCTCCGAGATCCAGTTTGAATCGGAACCACATCCCCTCCCCCAGAGACTGGAATGACCTGAAATTGATCCATGTTTGTCCACTGCCACTCTGTCCAAGAGGCCCCCAGGTTTCCATTGGACACCTAATGACATCTTCAGGACTTTGTCAGTGACTGGAGATGTTACCATTTCAAAATGGGCACAATTTAAATTTGTACTAATCTAAAACTTCCAGTGATATAATTAGATTCTTTCAAATTATATGAGGGAGAGGGTAGGGTGACCAGACAAAATCCAGGTCAGGGCTCCTGTAACTTTAACAGTTGTAGAGAAAAGGGAATTTCAGCCAGTGTCATTTGTATGCAATTAGTTCCTGGTGATATTCCCTCTTCATCACAGCAGTTAAAGGTGCAGGGGCCCTGCCTTCTTTTGTATATGGTCACTCTAGTATAGTGCATGCACCTTTAACAGTTGTGATGAAGAGGGAATTTCACCAGGAATTAATTGCATACAAATGACCCTGGCTGAAATTCCCTTTGCTCTACAACTGTTAAAGTTACAGGAGCCCTGACCTGAATTTTATCTGGTCAGCCTAGGAGAGGGGGCCAAACATCACTGTGAATTTCCTTTCATTGAACAAAATTTCCCTCCAGTTCATACAGCAAGGGCATGTAGAGAACCAGTATAAGTGGCTGCTCCACAATTGTGGAACTCCCAGTGGGGGATCTGGTGGGCACCATGAACCTGTGGGCACCTTGCTGCCAATCCCAGCCCTATAGGTACATTGAAGTCTGAGATTGTATACTTTATGAAAGAACTGTAAAACATACCTCTTTGGTGGTATGTGGTGCTTAAAAGAATGAAAGGACAAGTCCCTGTCTAATGGGCTCAAAGAGGAGAAAATGGAGGCACGTAATGGATAAATGATATACCACTAGGCTTAGTTACAAAAGGATACTGGATTTGATGCATGTTCTGGATTTTTTGAACTGTTATTATGCTGGGATGGTCTTCATGGGGGATTTCCTGAGGCTTGGGTGCATTGTGAGGTCATTTGCAGCACCTGAGGCGGTAATGGGCTGGATGAGGAAAAACAAACTGAAACTGAATCCAGACAAAACGGAGGTGCTTACTGTCAAAGGCCCCAATCTGGGTTTGGAGGTGTGTCAACCAGTTCTGGATGGGGTTACACTCCACCTGAAAGGCTGTATTCGCAGCTTGGGGGTGCTCCTGGATCCATCGCTCCAAATGACAGCTCAGATAGACGTGACGGCCAGGAGTGCCTTCTATCAGCTTCGGCTGATATGCCAGCTGCACCCCTTCCTAGAGCTGGAAGACCTAAAAATGGTAGTGCACGCACTGGTAACTTCAAGGCTCGACTTCTGCAATGTGCTGTACATAGGGCTACCTCTGTGTCTAGTTCAAAAACTTCAACTAGTTCAAAATATGGCAGCCAGGTTGGTCACTGGTACACCTAGGGTTGACCATATTACATCAGCTTTAAAATCACTCCACTGGCTTCCAATTAGTTTCTGCGCAAAGTACAAAGTGTTGGTCATTACCTTTAAAGCCCTACATGGTTTGGGTCCAGGTTACCTGTGGGATCGCCTTCTCCCATACAATCCACCCCGCACGCTCAGATCCCCTGGGAAGAATTTACTACAGTCAACCAAAACTAGGCTGACAGTTGTTACCCACAGGACCTTCTCTTCTGCCGCACAGAATGTGGAATGACCTGCCAGGAGAAATCCGCCAACTTACCAGTCTTCTAGAATTTAAGAGAGCTATAAAGACTGATCTTTTCTGGCAGGCCTACCCAGTCGAATTTTAAGAGTTTGGCGGATTTTAATCAGGGATGTGCAATCCCAAAAATATCATATTTTATCGTTATCGGAATTTCAGACCAAAACAATTATAGTCTCTGATAATATTGTAGGTTAATCGTATCGTCTTCACAATAATTATCGAAAATCTGATATTTAATTTGCAGCCCCATTGTGCCCTATAGAGCTGAATTTTTTAAAGGAAAAAATGCTTATAACTTCTGTATTTTCAAAGTTACAGGCTTGAAACTTGGTCACAATGTTTATGGGGTATGCCTACATATGTGTATGAAATTTGAAATCGATCCCTCCAACCCTCAATTTTACATGAATTTATTAAAGAACGTTTAAATTCTGACAGGTCAGAATGACAGCTCGCCACGTGCGTACATTCAGACCTGTCAAAAAGTTGCACAATCTTTCAAAAATTCATATAAAATTGGGGGTTGGAGAGATTCATCTCAAATTTCATGCACATACTTAGGCATACCCCATAAGCACTGTGACCAAGTTTCAAGCCTCTAACTTTTAAAATACAGAAGTTATAGGTTTATTTATATGGCAGTCCAATAATCCGATATAATTGGGCTGAAAATTTTCGGATCGGATATTTATCGGAGGTCTGTCTATCGTATCATTATCGTTAATTAGATGTTCGTTAACAACCTTATTGTATCGTTATTGATACACACCCCTAATTTTAATAATGTATTGATTTTATATGATTTTAATTAGTTTTATGTATTTTATATTGTTTGTATTGATGTTGTTCCCCGCTTTGATCCAGAGGGAGAGGCATGTAAGAAATAAATTATTATTATTATTATTATTATTATTAACATGGTGGCCACTTCCATCTCAAAAAGCCACAGTATCGGAGAGTCATTTCACTCCATTCTTTTTAGTTAAAGCAGCTCCCAGGCCCTTCCTCTGCAATGTATCCCATTCCTTGACATTAAATCCTGGGTGTTCTTCTGTGACCTGGCTGTGAGGTGGTCAAGGGGTGGGGCTGCCCCTTCCCCCATCCCACTCCTTTTTTAAAGACCATTTCCATTGAGAACCATGATTATGTGCTTCCTTATTGCTGCATTTTTTTGCTTCTCTGATGTTTTTGTTATTTCACTTCTCTGACGTTTGGAGTAAAAACAGGTAGGAAGCTATAACTCAGTGACAGTTTGCTGGAATGGGGTGAAATTGTGATAGTGGAGCACTCTCAGATAGATCCTGCCCAAGATCATTTGGGATTTCCCCCTCTTCGTGGAAAAGTGGGCGTAATGAGGAAAAGGGGGTTTGAACTATAACTCTGTGACAGTTTGCTGGAATGGAGCAAAACCACAGTGTTGAGATGCTCTCATAGGGACCCTGTTCTGGATCATTTGAGATTTTTCCTTCTTCATTGAAAATTGAGCATTCCACCTCCATCTCCCCATTTCCCCCTACTCGGCAGTTGCCTCTGTTCCTTTCCAAAAAAAAAAAAAAATCTTTTTGATTCATGCATTTACACATTTCTGAATGTGCTCATTTTCAGAGTTGCAGACAGAGAGCATTACTCTTTCCTTTGCAATTACACAACTGCATATTTGCACTGTATTTAAATAGTGAAATACCACAGGATTGGGGTGAGGGGAGGCTGCCACTGAGAGCAGGGAGAAGTGGCAGAAAAGGAGAAACGGGATTGGAGCTCAAATTCTCTGATGGGGCTTATTTGCCTTCAAGAAACTACATCTGTTTCCAGTACATTAGTTTCAATTCATAAACATGTAAGAGCAGGAGGGAGCCTAGACAGGGGCGAGGAAACAAGCCTCTCTCATTGATAATGTTTTGGTTCTACTCCCCACCCCCCGCCAACCTAGAAGTCTGTTTTTTCCAAGTGCTGAAATGCCGCGTTTTAGGGACGGTATTCTTCACCATGTGACACTGATGGAGCAGAGCCAATTTCCTAAAAATGCAGATAATAACAACAATGTGCTTTCTCCCATGGTCATGAGGATGGCCTCCTGTGAGCCACCCTTCCCCAATGTAGTAACCACCAGATGTCTTGAACTTCAACTCCTTTCATCCTAGAACATTAGCCACACTAGCTAGGGCTGATGAGTATTGTGGTCCAAAACATCTGGAGGACACCACAGTAGAGGCTGCTCTGAGTCAATAATAATAATAATAATAATAATAATAATAACAACAACAATATATTTATTTCTTACCTGCCTCTTCGTCTGGATCGAGTTGGGGAACATTAAAAACAAATGGTTAAAATGCCAATAAAACTCTTAAAATTCGACTGGATAGGCCTGCCAGAAGAGATCAGTCTTTATAGCTTTCTTAAATTCTGAAAGACTGTTAAGTTGGCGAATCTCTCCGGGCAGGCCATTCCACAGTCTGGGAGTGGCAGAAGAGAAGTTCCTCTAGGTAACGGTTGTCAGCCTAGTTTTGGCTGACTGTAGTAAATTCTTCCCAGAGGACCTGAGTGTGCGGGGCAGATTGTATGGGAGAAGGCAATCCCACAGGTAACCTGGACCCAAACCATGTAGGGCTTTAAAGGTAATGACCAACACTTTGTACTTTGCCCAGAAAATAATTGGCAGCCAGTGGATTTTAAAACTGGTGTAATATGGTCACCCCTAGGTGTACCAGTGACCAACCTGGCTGCCATATTTTGAACTAGCTGAAGTTTCCGAACTAGGCACAGAGGTAGCCCTATGTATAGAGCATTGCATAGGTCAAGCCTTGAAGTTACCAGCATGTGCATTACCATCTATAGGTCTTCCAACTCTAGGAAGGGGCACAGCTGGCGTATCAACTGAAGCTGATAGTAGGCACTCCTGGCTGTCACATCTATCTGAGCTGTCATTTGGAGCGATGGATCCAGGAGCACCCCCAAGCTGCGAACACAGTCTTTCAGGTGGAGTGTAACCCCATCCAGAACTGGTTGACACACCTCCAAACCCAGGTTAGGGCCTGTTGTGTCCACAGACCTGGGACCCTTGGAAGTAGGAATCTGGTTCCACACAAAACTTAGGTGGTAGATATTTATTGTAGTGCTCCTTCTTTGCAGGCAGCTACAGGCAGACTGGCCTTTGCATTGCCCGTCTGCTACAAAACCTGGAATGGATTATCTGTTCTTAATTGCAGGTCATTCATAAATCCTGGCCTGGCTCAAAGAATGGGCCTATCACAAACACTACATCCCTCCTTTCCTTCAAATATGAATAACAGCAACATAGCTATAAAGTTAGAGTATCTCAACAACAACAAAACTGCAACTGTATAAGGAAAATATATAACTAATGCACATATTAAAAATGCACATGCAAATCAAATTCGGTAAACAAGAACAATTAGCTCAATAGTTCACAAAACAGTTTTTCATGTAATATAGTCCTGCAAATAGCTTGGAGCACGGCGGCTGGTCCTTGTTGGGTAACGTTGCAAGTTCAAATCTGAAACACCAAGAGTTGCTGGATCTGGTGCTGCAGGAGTGGTGGATGGGATAGGATGTTCACTCTGTGTGAACTGATCATCATCACAGTCAGGCCTTTGGGTCTGGGGGGTGTTGTGAAGTGGTTTAATGTGTGAAACGTTCCTTGTGATTTTATGGGTACCCCTCTGTGCAGTAACCATCGTGCCATTTATCATTGTAATTTGATATGGTGCAGGACAGAAAGGCATTGAAAGTTTGTTTCGAGGCTGGAGATTCTTAACAAGCACCATGTCCCCCACTTTGAATCGTACTACTCTGGCTCGCCGACGCTGATCAGTGTACTGTTTCATTGCAAGTTTTACCTTATTATCATGTTGGCGCAGATGTGCATCCTTGAGTGGGACATCTTTTTGAGGTAGCTTTGTCCGCACCTGTCTGACAAACATTATGGTAGCTGGTGCCACACCAGTGGAACAATGGGGGGGGGGGGGTTCGGTAGCTGCGGAGAAATTGAAATAATTCTTGTTTCAGATTTGTTCCCTTTGCTGTAGCAATCTGTAAGGCTTTCTTCAGGGTCCTCATAAATCTCTCAACCTCCCCATTTGCTTGTGGCCAATGAGGAGTAATTTTCCGATGTTTGAAACCAAGATAGTCTGAAAATTGAGCAAACTGCAGGCTTTGAAAAGGTGGTCCATTGTCACTTTTGACAACAGCAGGTATGCCATAAGAGGAGAAAATTTTGTCTAATTTTGGAATGACAGCATTTGCTGAAGTGGTAGTGACTGTTTCTACTTCTGGATAACGGCTGTAATCGTCAATAATGACCAAAAGATGTCCTCCAGCAGGGAGATCACAGAAATCAACACTGACTTCCATCCATGGTGTTGAAGGAAGAGGAGAAACATGCAGTGGTGCAGAGTGGTTCTGTGGGATTGCTGCTTGGCACAGTGTACAAGATTTTACACGCTGTTCAGTAAGGTTATCAATTCCAGGGAACCAGACCTTTTCTCTGAGCAGTGCTTTGGTTTTAACTACCCCCTGGTGACCTTCATGGGCCAAATCAATTGCACGGTTCCATAGAGAACGTGGAATAACCAAACGAGTACCTCGAAGGAGGAGGCAATTCTCTGTGATGGTAAGTTCACCCTTTATATTAGCAAATGATTGGATGATTGCTCGTGCTTCACAAGTCAGATGTGCTAGATTATTCAGAAGATCTTTCCACCGACCATTGTGGACAGTCTTGATGATTGTCTGTATACACGTGTCAGCTTGTGTAGCAGTCTCTATTTTCTGTAGAGAAAGAGCTTTAGGAACAGCATGGGAGACAAGGAAATTGACATGTGCCTCTGCTTCATTTGTAGCTGTGTGGTTGGCAGCTGTTTTAAATATGGGATGCCTAGAAAAATAATCAGCTGGATTGTCTTTACCTGGTCGATACACAACTCTGTAGTTATAGCCTTGCAATTTGAGCATCCATCGCTCAATACGAACTGGTGGTTGAAAGGATGGATTATTAAACATGGGCTCAAGAGGCTTGTGATCAGTTATAATTGTGAATGGGCACCCATATATGTATAAATGAAAATGAGAGCATGCCCAGGCTACTGCAAGAGCTTCCCTCTCTGTCTGAGAATATCGTTGTTCTGTAGGAGAAAGAGTTTTGCTGGCATATGCAATAGTAGAAATGTGGCCATCTTGATCAACCTGTGTGAGAACAGCTCCTAGTCCAACAGGGCTGGCATCCACCACAAGTTCTGTCTTCTTGCTTGGATCAAAGTATGACATGACTACATCACTTGCAAGTGCATCCTTTAACTCAGTAAAAGCAATCTGGTGTTTTTCTGACCATTCCCATGTTTGATCTTTTTTAGTGAGATCCCAGAGAGGCTGTGAGATTGTGGCTAATCTTGGTATAAATCGGCCGCAATAGTTTGCAAGGCCTAGCAAACTGCGAACTTCAGTAGAATTAGTAGGTACAACAGCATTATGTATAGCCATTACTTTTTTTGGATCTGCCGAAATGCCATCTTTGGAGAAGACATATCCAAAGAATTCCAAAACAGGTTTTTTGAACTCACATTTACTTTGATTTAATGTCAGGTGTTCCTCATGCAGTCGTTTTAAAACTGCTTCAAGGCGAATATCATGTTCAGTTGATGTGGTACCAAAAACCAGGATATCATCACTTACATTAAGAACTCCGGGGAGTCCAGCTAGAACTTCATGGATAACATTCTGAAATATCTCTGCAGCTGAAGAAATGCCAAAATTGAGGCGCTTGTAGCGTCGAAGGCCAACATGAGTTGAAAAGGTTGTGATATATCTGGACTCTGGATGGAGCTCCAACTGGTGGTAACCAGATGTAAGGTCAAGTTTGGAGAAGAACTTAGCCCCATTCAAATCTGCGATGATGTCATCCACAGTGGGAGTAATGTGTCTCTCTCTCTTGATGGCTTGATTGGGTAAGCGCATATCCACACAAATCCGGATTTTTCCTGGTTGCTTAGGCTTCTGGACAACTACGATTGGAGAAACCCAAGGAGTAGGACCTTCTACTCGCTCAATAATGTCAAGCTCTTCTAGATGTGTTAGTTCTTCTTCAACTAGTTTTCTGATGTGGAAAGGAATACGTCTATGTGGTAATGCCACTGGCTGAACATTTTCATCAATGTGAAGTCTTACTTGCTTTCTTTTTAGCTTTCCAATCCCTTGAAACATTTTTTCATAGGTTTGGAGGCTTTGAGTTATTCTATCAAGACGTATTTCTTGTATTACTTGAATTAGTCCTAATGCACTAGCAGTCTTGTAACTAAGCAGTGTATCACTGCCATAGGCCACCACATACAGTGGGCTTGTAATAGTGATGCCCCTGAAAGCAAAAGTGGCTCGAAACATACCAGACACTGATAATGGTTTTGGGGTACCATAGGCATATATCTTTACTGCTGTGTTCTGAAGTGATGGCTTCTGAGGGAATGCATCATATACACACTGAGCCATCACATTCACAGATGCACCAGTGTCAATCAAAACTTCAGTCTTATGTCCTTGTATACAAATGTGGCAACGTGGTAGACAATTCTGTTTGGAAACACTTGTTTGTGTAGAGTACACTGTGTAAACATATGCATTGTCTTCCTCTGAAGGGTCAGCCTGAAGAGCAATTGCTTGGTCTTGGTTGTGAATGCTTGGTGTAAGCTGTGGTGATCTGCAGACTCTTGCATAGTGGTTTCTTTTTCCACAGTTGTGGCAAATTGTACCTCTGGCAGGGCAATTGCCTCTGTGAGGATAGGATCCTCCACAGTTGTAGCAGGTTGCCTGTGCTGTCTTCATGGACATTTGCTGCTGGGCTTTAGGAGATTGATTGCCATTGCCACCTTGAGGATGTGTTCGCTGATTCCTGTTGAAATGCTTCTGGAGTGCATGTGCAGTTTCTATTTGTGCAGACTGACTCCCTTGTTCTATTAGCTGAGCATGTGTTTCTGACATTTCATTTGCTCGAGCAGTGTCCAGTATTTTGGTGAGAGTCATCTGGGGTTCTCGCAAAATTTGCCTTCGAAGTTTGGCTGAAGAGCATCCCTGTATTATTTGTGCCCTTCTCTCATGATCTGTGTTTGCAAATTCACAGGATCGTGCCAGATGACGTAAACGGGTATGATACTCATCAGTATTCTCTCCTTCCTTTTGGTGTGCCTGCCGAAAGGTGTACTGTTTAAAGTCTATATTTTTGTATGGTTTAAAATACTTGGTAAGAGCTAGCTTTGCCTTTTCATAATCATCACTATCTCCAGTCTCAGACAATGTTTTGAAAATTTGGTGTACTTCACTGCCTGCAAAATGTAGTAACATTGCCCTTTTGGTGGTAGGGTCATCTTCTTTCATTGCAAGAAATAAATTTTCCAAACGTTCAAGCCAAAGTTCCCATCTAGGCCCTAATGTGCTGTGAGACTCATGTATAGGAAACTCAGGGAAAGAAGGGAACATTTTGAAATCAGGGTTAAAATTGTAAAGAACTGACAGAATTCTGAAAAACTAGGAGGATATCTGTTACTTCTGACTGAAGGTTTTGTTTTTTTTCTTTTAGACAAGAAACAAAATGGCTGCTGCCACTGTTCTTCATGCAGGGCTATGATTATGCAATTCATAAAATGGCTACTTTTCTTGAAAAGACTGAGTAGCCTGTCCTTTTGAAAGCAGATGATGTCTTTTTGAGGGAACTGCTCATTTGTCTTAGACAGCTTGTGTTTTACTGGAAGGATTGGAAGAAATACCTGGCTGAATGAAGAGCTCTTAGTTTCTGTCCTTTTTGTTGTTGTTTTGTTTTCTTTCTTTATATTGGGTTTCTTTTCCATCCTCGTCGCCAGTGTTGTGTCCACAGACCTGGGACCCTTGGAAGTAGGAATCTGGTTCCACACAAAACTTAGGAGGTAGACATTTATTGTAGTGCTCCTTCTTTGCAGGCAGCTACAGGCAGACTGGCCTTTGCATTGCCCGCCTGCTACAAAACCTGGAATGGATTATCTGTTCTTAATTGCAGGTCATTCATAAATCCTGGCCTGGCTCAAAGAATGGGCCTATCACAAACATTACAGGGCCTTTGACAGCAAGCACCTCCGTCTTGTCTGGATTCAGCTACAGTTTGTTTTTCCTCATCCAGCCCATTATCGCTTCCAAGCATTCATTCAGAGGAGACACACTATCCTTAGCTGATGCTGTTGTCAAAGGCATAGAGAAATATATTTGGGTGTCATCAGCATACTGATAGCACCCCGCCCCATGCCCCTGGATGATCTCTCCCAGTGTTTTCACGTATATATTAAACAGGATTGGGGAATAGGACGGCACCTTGTGGCATGCCATACAACAGCTCCTTCTTTGAGGAGCAACTATCCCCAAGCATCACCATCTGGAACCTGCCCAAAAAGTAGGACCAGAACCATTGAAGCACAGTGCCGCCAATTCCCAATCCCCTCAGGCATTCCAGAAGGATACCGTGATCGATGTCAGACTAATCCTGTCAGACTAATCTGATCTCATTTTTTGATCAGGTAACCTTCCTTGTGGACTCTGGGAATGCTGTGAATATAGTATATCTTGATTTTAGCAAAGCTTTTGACAAAGTTCCCCATGACATTCTGATTTATAAACTAATGAAAAGTAGGCTAGATGGAACAACTATTAGGTGGATCCACAGTTGGCTACAGAATTGGACTCAAAGAGTGCTTATCAGTGGTACCTTTTCACACTGGGGGGAGGTAATGAGCGGGGTACCGCAGGGCTCAGTCCTGGGCCCAGTGTTCTACACTTGAGCTGCCTCCTCCTCCTCCGTGCTCGGCTCCTCCATGCGCACCCCCTTCATCTCCGCCTGGGATGGGTGAATAGGTGGGAGACAGAGCTGCCTCCAAAGGGAAGCTCCCACCCAGTCCCCAATGTTGGACTTTGCCATTTGAATGTCTGCCTGATGCTGATGCTGCTGATGCTGCTGTCTTGAAGATCCTACCTGTGAGGAGCGCGCGCCGCCCTTCTCGCGCAAGCTATGGGACTTTTCCCAAGGGGAAGCTCCCAGCCAGTCCCCAAGGTTGCCTTTACAACAACATGTAGTTTTGACAGATAAAAGAGGGAGGGGTAGGCGGGGAGGGGGGGTGCAATTGACAGCCCAAGCCTCTGTGGAAAAACTTTTGTAATTTTTAATCTAAAAAATCCATAGCCATCAAATGCCTGGACCTAACATTCTGAAATTTCTGACAGATAACTACCCCTAACCCATCTACAAAGTGAGCAAGTTTCATGTGTGTAACTTTAAAAATGACAAAGTTATAGGTGTTTCTTTCCTCATTGTTTCAAAAATTAATTGCCACACAAGGCAAGCACCTATGTTTCTGAAATTTCACACACATATCAAGCCATGTTACCTGTAATGTGCCCATGTTTTCTGTTTGTATCTTTAAAAATAAAAAAGTGGGAGGCATAACTGTATTTACCCCACTACTACCCATTTTTTCTAACATTAATTGCCACACAAGGCAAGCACCTATGTTTCTGAAATTTCACACACATAGGTCCCAAGGTATCACCTACAATGTGGCAAAGTTTCATGTGTGTGACTTTAAAAATGAAAAAAGTTATAGGCATTCCTGGTTATTTATTAAAAAAATTAATTGCCACAAAATGCATGCGCCAATCTTTCTGAAATTTCTCACAGATAACTATCCCTATCCAGTCTACAATGTGCCCAAGTTTCATCCTTATATCATTAAAAATGAAAAAGTTATAGGCATTTTTGTAAAACAATACTTGGCTATGGGAAAAAGCATTCAAAATGGCATCCGATCCGGATCGGACATCCGATCCGTGGATCGGGATCAGGTCCGATCTGATCCGACCATCCTCCGATCCGATCCAACCCCCCAGGTCCGATTCCGATCCGCTGTCCGTTCCGATCCGGGGGATCAGTGCACATCCCTAATTATTATAACAGATTTCTGCCCAACTTAGCCTCTGTACTACATCCCTTGCACACCTCGTTACAAGGGGGAAGGACATGGCAATGGACGAAACAGTGTGAACAAGCTTTCAAGGAAGCAAAGGAAATGGTGACATCAGACACTGTACTCACACATTATGACCCATATTTATCAGTGAAACTGGCTTGTGATGCCTCCCCATATGGCATAGGGGCAGTAATATCTCACGTCATGGAAGATGGCAGTGAACGCCCTATAGCATTTGCTTCACGATCGCTCACAGCGGCGGAAAAAAACTATGCACAGATAGACAGGGAAGCATTAAGTCTGGTCTGGGGAGTTAAACGCTTCAACCAGTACCTATATGGGAGAGAGTTTACCCTGATTACTTACCATCAACCGCTAATGTCTATTTTCAATCCACAAAAAGTGATTCCGCTTACTGCAGCTGCTCGAGTACAGCGATGGGCACTGTTTCTTGGATACAAAATAAAATTTAAGAGGACACTCAGTCACGCTAACGCAGATGGGTTGTCCCGGGTACCCCTATAGGGTGAAGAATCTGAGACAAACACATCAGATGGAGATTCCTTTGACACGTTTTCTCTCATGGGAATTGAGAGTCTTCCCATTACAGTGGAGATGATTCAAAGAGAAACTAGGAAGGACCCTACACTTTCACAAGTCTACATGGCAACACAAAATGGCTGGAATGCACAGCAGAAATCTCAGTTGCCGGAGTTCTATCATCGCTGTAATGAACTGACGCTTGACAGTGGGTGTATTATGTGGGGGCTAAGAGTCTTTATTCCAGCCAAGCTCAGAGCCCAAGTACTGGAGGAGCTCCATGTTGGACATATAGGGATAGTAAAGATGAAAGCATTAGCTCGTAGTTTCATTTGGTGGCCAGGAATAGACCAACAAATAGAGCACCTTGCAATGGGTTGCTCTGGGTGTCAAGATGTCCAAAAGATGCCAAAGACTGCTCCACTTCATCCCTGGAATGGCCTGCCTTGCCCTGGCAAAGGATACATATAGACTTTGCAGGACCATTTCTCAGCACAACCTTCCTAGTCGTGGTGGATGCGTGTTCCAAGTGGCGAGAGGTGTTTCCCATGACTTCAACAACAGCCACACATACCATAGAGGTATTAAGGGAACTCTTTGCAAGAACAGGTGTCCCTGAACAACTAGTGAGTGACAATGGACCACAATTTGTAGCTGAACAGTTTCAGACATTCCTAAAAAAAATAAAAATATTACATCAGCACCGTATCACCCCGCTACCAACAGCTTAGCGGAAAGGTTTGTTCAAAGCCTGAAAAATGCTTTGAAAGCAATGAATGGGGAAAAAATAACATTGATACAAAAACTTGCAATTTTTTTAATTGCATATCGTAACGCTGTTCATGCTACAACACACCAAGCGCCGGCAATGTTGTTCTTGGGTCATACCTTACGTTCAAGGCTGGATCTTCTCAAACCTAATCTGCGAAGAACTGTGCAAGAGAACCAGCTGAAACAAGCTGAGCAATCTCCCCATGGAGAAGCACGACACTTCTCCATTGGACAAACTGTACTAGCAAGAAACTATAAGGGAGAACGGAAATGGATATCTGGAACCATTAAGGAACAGACTGGACCTCTCTCTTATAATGTACAGATTGCTCCCAACAATATTTGGAGACGACATATCGATCAGCTGAAGAAATCTGAGATACCGAGCAAGGAAGTAGCCCCAGATGTGGCTGTTGCTCCAGTTACAAATTCGGAGTCACCACCATCAACACCTGCCCCGATGGTGGACATTTCAGCAGTGGTTGCTCCACCGTTACCAGCATCACCAGAGACACTGAGTGCTTTTGCCTCTGGTGACAGACGCTACCCTACTCAAATAAGAAGGTCACCACAGCGCCTCAATTTGTAGATATACTGTGGGTTATATCTAGTGGGGAGGAGTGTAATGTATTTGTTAGGACTGAGTGATTGATCAGTTGCTCCTGTTTTGATTGTTCGGGGCTGCCACTAGGAGTTTCAGGCAAGCCCCATTTTATGTGTTTGTTAGTCAGTTGGTGTTGTGTCTACCTCCTTTTTCCCTGAACAGGCTGATGAGTTGAGAGAGATGGGGGCAGAATCAGATTCTGAAGAGGATCTGTTGGTAGCACCCGGGGATAGACTGATTTCCCAGGTCTTTGTTCCAGCTGCAGAAGATGTAAATTCAGAGATTAGCACTGAGGAGGGAAACGTATCTGCAGCTGAGGAACCCCAACTGGCATCCCAGGAGGAGGAGGAGGAGCCGGTGAATGCGTTAAAACATGCAGTGTGCCGAAGAAGGCTTAAGCGGGACAAGGCCAGAGTGGAGAAACGCCGGTCGGAGCAGCTTCGTAAGGAAAGAGACACAACTTAGTGTCTGAGACTTAAAGGACTCTCTTTTTGGTTCCTAACTGAAAGCAATTGTTTCTTCTGTTCATTTTGCCTAATCCTCCCTTGAGGCGAGTTATGATAATCAGTTTGTTTTGTGTTTGAGAGTTTATTGCCTGAAGTAAAGGTGTTTGTGTTCAATTCAGAATTGGCTAATTATTTGGTCGCTGTAAATTGCCCGGTAAAAGAAAACACAACACCTAGCTTCTAGAAGTTTCCTAGTAAAGAAGTATAGTTGAAGCTCCAGGCCTGACTCCTTGTGTTACTCAAGATCGAATGAGAAGAACACAACAGAAAGCAAATATGAAATTGACAATGTGAGAGCAGTTTCAATTCAGCCCAAGTTATGATAAATAGAAAATATTCATGGATTTCAAAACTTTCTGGAAAGTGTCTGTACATACAAGCGTATTGCTCTGACACCAGTTAGAAATCTTGCAACAGCCATTTCTCCTATAACATGTTAGAAAGATTGCTGTCTCGGCTCTCTAACATTCCAGCTAGCACTAAACATAGAACTTCATTCATCATCACCTAAGCCAAGACTGCCAAGGGAAGCCTATACCCTTCCTGAGCTAAAAGTGGCAACACTCCAGAATTGGCAGAAATCAAATGAATCATTTCCTGCTTTTAGTTTTAAATAAATAATCAAAACAGATTGTCTAGCTTCTGCTCCAGAGGTAATTTTTCACAGCAAGTTACAGGAGCCGATTTATAGAGAACAAGAGTGTGGATAATTCTTCTGCTAACTATATTGCTGCTAAAGTCTAGTGGACTTGTGAATCAGATGAAAATAACTAGCCAAAAAAAATTTCCCCAATAAAACAGTCCAATGCATAGTTGCTGTCATTTTTTTGTTGATTTAAACATGTGTCCATCACTTTGTGGAACTGGGAAGCAGAGGATACACTGTGGGATAAATCTATGAAATAGAAGAATTTTACTTGAAGCTTCATGTCACATGTATATGTGCCAATTACAATGGAAACAATGGATGAGTTCTGTAGTTTATGACATCTTGGCTTTTTAGTGTTCTATCATTACAAAACCAGAAAATTCTATTGATTGTAAAATAAACCTAATTTTCCAATTAGTATGGCATATTTACTGTTATTGCCATATTATCCCCATATTGTCCCTACTTTTTAATCGTGATATTCATAGTTTGTCCCTATTTTTTAAATCATGATATTCATAGTTTGTCCAATGGTTATAAGCCCCCAGTGTGCTAAGAATATTGTTATGCCAGTGCTGTTATGCTTTGAAAAGGGGGGGGGGAGTTAAAATCTCAGATTTGTTTTTCTTTGAGGGGGTCATCATTTTATTGATCATCTAGAGGGCTCTTTGGCGAGAAAGCAGGATAGAAATGTGTAAATAAATAAATAAAACCCATCTCTTGTTATCCCACACCTGAAGCACAAACTTCTCCCACCAAGTATCACTAGCTGGGTAGACCCACTAACCGTCTGGAGTCATTGGCTGCTCAGGAAGGTGAGGAAAGCAGTCTATTCAGAAAGGTGTGATTTGGTGCACATTCAGCTCAAGTCACCATGATTATAAGGAAGACATTTCTACACTTAAAAATTTAAATCAGAACATTATTTTATCACTTAATAGATGGTAACACTCCAGCACAAAGTAAGCCGAAACACATGTGGGGCAGAATATTCAGATGTGGGATTTCCATTCCCCTGAACAGGATGACTGCAGCCTTCAGTGTGTGAGTGCGTATCTGTGTGTGCATGTGTGTGCATTGTTCAAGAGACAAAAGTCCTATGTCCACTTGGGTGTGAGCAACTAGGTTCTGGGGTTCTTTTGGCCCAGGCCCAGTTTTCTATAACAATTTCAATATCCATGGAGAACATGCTATGCTAGAGACTTGCCTCTGGCTACAAGTGTTCAAGCTGAGAGAGGATGTATCTAACGTACAGAGGGTTATTTGACATGAGGTTTTTACATGCCATTTTACTGAGGCTTTTGCTTCTGTATTCTTTGTGGAATTAAGATTGGCTCCTTCACACATTTTTTTCAGGGAGTGGGGCATTTCTTTCTCTGCCTTTCTATACATTCCATTAAACAACCACTAGGTGACACCATGGTATAGCAGGTTAGTGGGAATACACAAGTGTTCCATGTCCCCATTCAGGTTATACCAGACTTTCCTTGTTTGGGGGGGGGAGTGGTACTGGTTGCAAGGAATGGGTGAATGATGATGTCATGTAAAGCATCTGCAAACTACTGTGAATGAAGAATCACAAGCACAATAAATGTCTTGTGTAGAAAGGCTCAGACTAATATCCATTTTATACTGCCTTAACTGTTATGGAGTTCCACAAGCTGGGCACATTAATCTCTTCTATGTTTCCTTGGTAATAAAAGCAGAGCCTCCAAATTCTATTTTGAACTCACCCATCCTCTCTAAGGCTTGTGGTTGAAAAATATAAACCTGCCCTCAGGAAAAGAACTTCAAGAAAAATAAATATTGTTTCTTGTATCTAATATGAACAAATATGTTGGTGTGTATTCCACATTTGTTTTTATAATCTACAAAACCAACATTGCTTAAACCTTTTTGTGCTTGTATGTTGAATAACATTTTATATCTATTTAAAGTCAGTCCTTAACAGAATCAAGAGCCACTGATCTCTATGGGAGAAGCAAAGAACTCAGGGTGATCCCTCATAAACATTTTGTAGATTTTGGGGTGCAACCTGTATTTTGGATGTTAGCACATTCTAATATATGATTTATGTTGTTAATTTTAAAATAAAATGTATTTCACAGTTTTCAGGCATGTCTAAAAATAATCTGCTATTTGTTTATGAAATAGAAAGTTATAGTACACAACCTCATTCTCTAAGAGGCATTTATTGCCCTGCACATCCCTTCTATATTTCCATGGGTTTTCTAAATGTTTCACACTGAAAACACTTTGGTGCATTTTTTCCAGGGAAGCATAAAAGCAAATATTTGTGTTTCATGAAATTCAATACCTCATCTCCTCAGATTCAAGCCATTAGACATGCTTCAGTTACAAGCCTCAGAGATGTAAAAAATGAATGAGGAAAATGGGAATGTTTTGCTATTAAATATCTATTTTTACCACAAAAACATCAATATGTAAGTCTGCAGGAGGAGAGTTACTGTTGCTCTTGTCCAAACTATAATTGTGGTTTGCAAAGAATTAGTAATGGTTCAACCACCAAAGGTCTAAATTTGCAAGCATTCTGTGACAAATTGTGTATTTGAAGCCAATTCATCCTGAACTTCCAACCCATATCTAAACATCTGCATGTATGAAGTAGCCTAGGAAATTGTAAAAAGAGGTGCTCTCATCTACATAATATGCTCTTTAGTATTTCTAAGGGATGGCTCACACTTCTTGGTAGCAAACATCATGGGAGTCTTTGGGATTGCTGCTGGATCCGTCATATCAGGCACAACTTCATATGTTGCCATGATTTCCATAATGAGAACACAAGAGGAGCTCCACAGGATCTGACAGCGGGTCTCTCTAGTCTCACATTGTGTTCCAACAGTGGCCAGTCAAGTTGTGATCTCACCACTTCCAGCTCAGCTGGAGTTAATGCAATGCAGCTAGGTCTACACAGAAACAGTCGGCTTAGTGCTATATCAGTGTTTAATAAGATATATGCTTTCAAATGATTTTGCACAAAGCATCTACATGGCAAGAGCTATGTGATGGCCACATTTTAAAAAGATTGGCTAATAACTAGCTGCGTTACAATAGCTTGGGAAAAAATCCTTTGGAATTCCAATTTTCACCGTCTTGGTACATATTTGGCAAAATACCTCTAGTTATTCCATTTTATATTTCAGATTCCATCAAAATTTCAGGGAAAGAAACACTGTTTAGATTTTTGTCTCTGCAAAATGGGCATGGATCCTATTATTTTGCCTCCACATAATTATTTAACATACCAATGTAAAAACAGATATAAAACAGCTGAAAACTGTAACGGGTTGTTCCAACCAGGGTTGTTTGTATTTTGTTAACTCCATTCAGTCTGTGTTTCATGGATTGTCAGGCATCTTTTGTTCCATTGGACAGAATCAGATTTTTAATAGGAGAATTTTATTTATTTGCAAATGCACATGACTGTGCAAGGGAGCATTTGTGCAAAAGAAAAATGGTCTTCAAGTCTGTAGAATCCGTGTAACTCAGAAAAAAGGTGGTCAACTGTGGAATCTGCAGGTTGGATTCAAAATAATCTGAATTCTGAATCCAGGTTTCTCTGCTATCCCTAGTTCTAAGTTAATATCTGGTGCTATTTCCCTAGCCTTTCATTATTCTGATTACAGAATAACCTTTCATTAATATCTGGTGCTATTTCCCTAACCTTTCATTATTCTGATTACAAAGTGATGCATATATTTCAGTTTAAAAGATGCAAGTCTTTTGGTAATCGTTGTGCATTTTAATGTACATTTTCTCACAGTCCCAATGACACAGAAGGCTTATATATACCCTGATGTAGCTGTGTTTTGATGCTCTATGACTAATGCAGTTGGTTTCACAATATGCTTTGCATAAATTTTACATCATTACCCAAACTAAATTTCAATTGGCCACCATTTTGTAATTTTTTCAAAGACTTGAGCTTCTAAAACAGTATCAAATAAATGTTAGGCCTAATATTAACTTTCCCTCAAAATGCCATCAAAATAACGTGGCTCAAAGAGCAAGTTTATGTTGGTAAGTAGTTGGTGTCAACCACCTTAGCTGCTACTGTTAGTCAAAGCTAAAGGGCTCCAGGTACAGACAGATTTGGATTCAGCAGGATGAAAAAACCACTCAACAAATTCCCAGCAAATAGCCTCAAAACTTGGAAAACCTCCCCGTTTAAAAAGTAGCATGAAAGACAGTGTCTGTTAAGAACTAGAGAATCAGCAAGCATGCTGAACTACTGGAACTAAGAAACTGTTTTCAGTATATTTCCCACAACAGTAGCTCTGAGGACTGCTACAGCAGGTTACACTATGTGGTAAGGAAGGCTCTCAAGCCCTCAATGATAGGGGTGACTCAACCACCACCTGTAGGAAGAGAAGAAGGATAGTTGTGGTTGGGGACTCCCTGCTGGGAGGTATGAAAGTAGCTGTGTGATGACAAGATCTGTTAACTTGGGAAGTCTGCTGTCTCCCTGCTGTGTGGATCCAGGATCTGATGGACAGGTTGCCAAAACTTATAATTGATCATTATCCCTTCCCTTCTTGCTTATCCACTTTGGAACAAATTACATTGCTAAGCATAACTGTCCACCTTATGAGGTCTGATAGCATTTCTCAAAAGATGTGACAATTTTATTGTTTATTTACACCAGTTTGTGGGAGGAGTTCTATTAGCTAGTTTACAGAAATCTATGTGATGCCTGGCTGCCTCTTTTGCATTCCTGAGTCAATGGGGATTATGAGCCAAGTGGAGGATATTCCCTTCCTGAGACTTAGGTACAATGAGGATTGATGGTGAGACTGAAAGTGATGTTGGGCTTAACTCTATGCTTCCACAATTGGACCTAAACATATTTGCAACTTTATGAATGGGTCATTAAGTTTTTGTATGCTATTTAAACTTTTAAAATGTACCACAGAAATAAAAAAATATGGATAATAATGTTAGATTATATAAACTAAAAAGACACCAAATACATATTTAAATACAAGAAAAAAATGTTGGAATGAAACAGTATAATTTATGCACTGGAAATTCTAGAGTTTCAGACTGTGCATTTGAAGAAGCGTTGCAAGTTTCACCCCCTACATGTGTACATAGATCAAAAGTCTGAAATTAGACTCTGCAAAATTGCTGCCACTGCCTCCCACCAGCTGCTAATCTGCCATTTCTCCATGCATGTTTTGAAAGCTGTATTTGTATGATTCATTTTTAATTGGCTGGCCTTTAAAGCTACAATGAGGGAAGAGGAGATTCAGCAGACAGCATTGCTGAAAAACAAGAGTCAGGCCAAGGGATGGTAACGTAGATACAGATGGTGCAGAAAAATTATGACCACATCTAATTACATTTTTTTTAAAAAAACCAGTTGCCTGTGTAAGAATTTGCATGGAGCTCTACACATTCAGATTGTGTATTATTTTACCTGGAAATTAGTGTCAAGAGCAATGGAGTCCAACCCTCAGCCAGTGATAGGATGCCCTGCAAGAAAAGGAAAAAAAAAACAAGTGGATAGGTAGCTTTATGTATGCAAAGTCTTGGATGGCTCTAGCAGGTTCACTTAAAGCATCTCAAGCCACAGTACCAGAAACAACTTCTTCCTGACATTTTGATGAACTGTGTCCAGTTAGTGGAGATCGCTAGTCATCAACTAACTTTACTGGAAGGCCAAATCCAAATCCAAATTTTATTTGCACCAAGCCAAATGAAGGACAACAGAGACACTCCATCTGCTGGCCAATCAAGTCTACTGCACCCTTTCCTGCAAACTAGCTTAGTGGCGAAGATCCATCTGACAGACACCAGGGGAGCTATATTTATAGTCTTCACTAGCATCTATGGGCACATGCAATCATGCTGTTCAGCCCATCACATCACCTTGTTCCCACCTCTTATCAGCCTGTTACCAAGGGAACAGATGTTTCACTCCAGCAGGCGGAACCTAGCAGACACGAGACCTGTCTCATACGAGACCTGTCTCATATATCAAAGCATGCAGTTCTGGGAAGCATGCCAAGAAATACCACCTGCCTGTAGATAAAACTTTTCTGATGTTTCACAGGCATTACATCTCCCTGGTTGTTTCTACTGACAGTTTTAACTCTTTATTTGCATTACGCAGCACAGGCAGCTCTTTATTTAAAGGCACTCTCAGAGAAGTTTAGCATTGGGTCGGGATGGTTGCATATCAAACCTAATCTCCTCAAGATAACAAAGGCCTTCCAGATTTTCCCATACATTCTACCCCTTTGATATTAACTATTCTTCCCAATACCATGCTATTGCACCTTGCCGTATGAGAGCTATTTCCCCCCTCTTCATTGAGTTACATACAGTAGAGTAATCTTACAGCAGTTACAATCAATGCAAGAAATATACAAGAAATACTAGACTAATATCGGGATAAAGATATAGCTATTGTGCAGTCTTCTAATGCTGTTTGCTGTTTGCTGAACTTTCACTTTGTAGTCACTAGAATGTGTTCATGCACTTTCCAGGATTTTAGGAAACCCATCTCTTCCACAGTGAGGGTAGCTTGGCAATTACCCTTGGATTGGAGATCCTCATTGCAATGCACCCCAGTTCCTGTTGAGCCCCTTATTGCAACGCTCCCCAGTTCCTGTTGCTGCTACCCGCCAGTCCAGCTTATTGCAGCACTCCCTAGTTTCATTGGTCAGGTCCTTGAACTAACTGTCAGTACGGCCAAAGGACATGGAATTCCATTGGCCTACCTAGACCTTGGACAGGAGGAGTATTTTACCGAAAGATTATTGTTTTATATTGCTAAATTGAAATAAACACGAGTACTTATACCTCAGGAGTGTGGGTGTGGTTGCTATTCAGAAAGTCATAAATAGGTGTCCCAGGTTTCCTGGGTGGGGGCTTGAGCTAGAGATCCATAAGGGAAGAACAAACAACCCCGAGGCACAGAACTCGGCCCTGGGTGCTGACCCAAGAGTTACAATACAGTTATTTCAGGATCTGATTGATGGATTACAAGTATATTTTAAAACAGAAGCTAATGTGGGACTGAGAAATACAAGGGCTAATACAAGCTGGTATGACAATGAATGTAAAAAGGCTAAAAGCCATCTGATTAGAACTTACCAAAAATATCTTCTTGGTTGAAGCAGTACATAATAAGTCGGCAGAAGTACAAAGCATTGATTAAAAAGAAGAAAATGGCAGGATGGAACAAGCGCTGGCAATCACTGGTGAAAGCCTCTCATGCTAAAGATACTTTTCTTTTTTGGCACACTGTGACAGGACTACTGGACAAGATTTACACTTATCTGATTAGTGTAATTAGTCCAGATGAATGGGTGCTTTTTTTTTATCAGGCACTGTTTTCTGATAGCAATGTGAGCAATGTGAGGGCCAATCAGTCTCTGGAAGCCCCAAACAATCTACCCCATGCCCCCCATATCAATAAATGAGGCCAAGGATCTCATTTCCCAATTAAAGAAAAATAAAGCACCTGAAATATATTTTATACCTCCTGAATTATTAAAATCTAATAGCAGTTGGTGGGGCCCTGGGCTGGCTGTTGTATTCACTCATATTGATTTAACAGGGATAATCCCCAAGGCATGGGATACTGCAGTCGTTGTCTCCTTACACAAGACAGGCCCAAAAACTGGTCCAAGAAATTACCACCCAAGTAGTTTGTTGTATGTAATTAGTAAATTGTATGCAAAACACCTATATAACAAGTTAATTAACTGGTTGGATGAGGAGAATACCTTGTCAGATACACAATTACTGGAAGGCCACTTGTAGAAGGAAGTGAAGAATACAGACCAGGTCCCCAGTAATACTTGCATGGGCACAGCAATGGTTCTATCTCTGCATACCTCTTGCCTTTGTCAGAGCAGATGGTAGAACTCATGGAGCCCTGGGTCTTGGGGTTTCAGTTGTGGATAAGTCTAGACTAGATAGTTGCTGACTCCAGAGAAAGCTAGTCACGCTTCAGTCCCTTTGGAAATTAAATTACAAGTCACAACTAATTTGCCCCATAGTGTGACTAATTTCATGAATGGTAATTGTCTGTGACAAATGATGGTTCAGACTTTTCAAATTCTCCAAGAAAGAAGATCCTTTGATCTTCCTAGGCAGAGTTCTTTTCTACTGTTGACCTAATGCTATGATTAAAGCCTTTTCTTAAAAATATATTACCCTGTAAACTATGCCATTGGTTTTTGTAAGGGGAGGGCAGAGAGGGAAGGAGGGAGTTGTTCTCTGAGTTACATCTAAATCATACTGAATATTGAACATTATAAGTTACAAGGGTTCATATTCTGAACCAAGGAATCACAATCTTCAGTGAACTCACTGCTTTATACTACAACTGGATTGAAATTATTGGAGATTGCATAATGTTTGTCAGCCAAAGCTGTGGAAGAAGCTTCTCCAGGTATTTTAGAGCTGCCCTTCATATCTGGAACAATGGATTGCTATAGCTAGGGACTGCAGAAATTGAGCCAGGAACATCAGTGTTTGATGGTCCATCCTAGACTACTGGTATCGTGGACTTTGTATGCAGAAGGGAATTGGGATGTGTACCATTGATCCCTTTGATTGGTTGGCAGAATGAAGTCTCTGGATTTGCCAGATGAAGTATAAGTAAAAAGAGTAGGAATTTGATTTTTGTGAATTTCAGTGCAAACTGGAACTGATCTGCACCTCCCAGACTATGTTATCAGCTGGCTAACATAGCTATCCATCTGATTCACATTTCCTTGGATGTTGTGATGCAGTTCACTCAAAAGAAAACACTGTGTATTGTAAAATGCTATTTTGAGATAAAATATGTTTAGAAATGCATATTTTGAGATATAATACATTTTGAAATATGAAGTTTAAGGAAAAGCATGATCAAAATAGATATTCAAATATGTATCTAAATGCAAATTTCTGTAAGTATTTTAATGGAATTAATGTGGAAACAAGATGAAACAGACTTACAAGTGAATACTCCTGAAGTGCAATAGACTAGAAAGGTTTGAACTGTCCATTGCTAACTAGAAGCTTGGCCTTATGCCTTTGTCTCATGAGCACAGCTTGCATGTCAATCCACTGACCTTGGGGACACTGAGCTCATTTCAGGTATGGTTGTCCAAAGCCTGGATGTTCCCTTGAAATAGCGTCAAACTTTTTTTTAACATAGATTGCCTTATTATTATTATTATTATTATTATTATTTAACAAAAAGCTCTTCCTTTTTGAAAGGGTGAGTGATTAAAAAAAAGGTTGATAAATATTTATCTCAGCCCCATTTTTCTACTGCAAATTAGCTCCTTCCTCCTTTCATTGATGTTCTTATAGTCCTTTGATATTATATTTCTTTCTGGTTCTTATGACATATGGCTGTTCTGGGAGAAAGTAGGTCTTTTTTTGTTTAAGGAGTATAGGGTCATTCCTCACTTCTCATTCAGGTTTTTTACAAATCACTTATGGTCTGCAAGATGTTCTGCTGAATGAAACTCAGGACAGTTCGTTATGTGAGATATAAATATGCCTGCACTGGAAAGGAACATTGTGGCACCTTAACTGTGAAGATATCCATCTTGGGTGCCAGATCCATATCAGGTCCCAAAGTCAGCATTTCCAGACTAATTTTGTCTTTATTTTGGGGTGCCCATTGAAAATCTTTAATACTTACTTTAGCCCTTCTGCTGGTCAGCTGTCCAATTTAAACCAGTCCCATTCTTTCCTGCCATCCTCCCAATGTGTAAGTTGCATATTGATTTAATTAGCACATTGTTCATTGGAAAACTTTGATCAAAACTTGGGATTGCTTGTTCTCCTATTGACTATCATGTGACATGATATCACTCTGAATTAAAGACTTGTTCCTTGAAAGGCTGGCTACACAGAGCTAACAGGTCAGTGTAGCAGCCTACATTGCTGACAGGTTAGCTTTCTGATATGTGTTGTGGGCATAATCCAGTGAAACCAGATTGTGGCAATAAATCTACATTGAAATAAATGGGACTAGGGTTACAGTCCTTTGTACACATATCTAAGAGTAAGTTCTGCTGGATGGGATTTATTCTGATTATACATATCGATTGCAAAATACTGGGTAGCACCCAATGCTGTCACAGCACTAATGCTAATGACATTGCACCAGCATAAACTAACTTTAGTACAAGTGCTAATTTTACAGAGCATGTAAACCTGATACATTGAACTTGGGCTTGTATTGGACGTGCATTTTCCCTCTGGCGATAGGAGGCGCCTCCATCACGACATGTCGATCTCCCCCCCACACACACACACGCCTGTGTGAGAATACATTTCCAGTGCCTGGGGAATAGATTGGTCTTGTGGATGCAGATGCTGGCCCCCTCTGATCTAAAATGCTATTTTATGTTTTGCTTTTACTAAATACAATTATTTTTATTAAACAGTTCGTTTATTGTGGCTTCAGCTTACACAAAATACAATTACAGAATTAATTTGTTTGACACAAACAAATGCAACCATCATGTTATCCTTGGAAAAGGGATATAATAACTCCTTTCTTTTCAGCCTTCTTTAGTACATGTGAACCTCAAGTTATTGGAGCCTGATCCTTATTTCTATTTGAAAGTATCAATTTAACCTGCATGCCTAAATGTAAAAGTACATTTCCCTCAGAAGCCATTTTAAAAAGTATATACAGATAGCAAAGCCTCCTTTCTGTAATGTATCTAATATAAAAATGGTCAAGCAATTTTTATTAACATTGAAGTATTTCACAGCTAAAATAGTTTTAGGCTAAGAAATTATATGCCAACTTTTTTCATGTCGGAAAAATTACAAACTAAAAATTGAAAGTTTGTAATAGAAAGCCTGAACAACCAAAGTAAGTGAATAAAAAATACACTCACCATTTAAGACATAAAATAATATATGTAAACTGCATTTCCAGCATACTGAATGTTTATTACAGATTAAACACTTAAAACAGAAAGAACCAACACATGCTCCAACTCTATCTTAAATGTTTGCTTAATATAGCCAGAATACACATTTGAATTCATGGGACTGAAGAGTACAGGGTAAGTGTTTAAATAACACCAAATCCAATAAAATGTTTCACTTGACATGTTAAGCAGGTAATAAAAATGTCATGTAGAATTACTATTTTGTAGTCTTTACAATAGTATAATTTGGAGGGGGGGGGTTATAGAACTTTATAGAATGCTGACAATTTCTGCTCTTGCCTGTGATTCTGAAGACAATCAAAGTTTCAGATGTTTATGTGAACAACCCTCACATATTGACAGGGGGGAGTGGGGTTATGCTCAGTAGCCAGCCAGGCTCCCTACTATGCAACCCAGCCAGGACCCACAGCAGCTGTGCATTTGGCCAACATGTGAAGTGAATGTAAGTGTCTACCATTCAACGGACATCAAACACCTACACATGAGGTGGGATCCCGAATGGTCCAGGGTCAACCCTCTCATACTGAAGCACTCCATGAGCATAGCTCAGTATGTGTATAGGGTGCTGGTTGTACATACAGCTGTCAGGGTGTGTGGCTGATGTGCATGTTGGCAGCAGGGGATATGGCCACTGGGCATAACCCTACTCCAGTGATGGGCAACCTTTTGAGCTTGGTGTGTCAAACTTCGCCAAAAAACTGAGCATAACTCGGGTGGTGTGTCACTTTGAGGAAAAAACATTATTTCGCGATATTTATAGTTTAAATAACATAAATGTATAATTGTTATATATAATTGTATTTAATAAACCAAAAACTAATTATTTAATTTACCTGCTTAGTGACTTCTTTGTTCATCCGTCAGTCGGTTTCTTTTGTTGGTCTTGATATTATTTAGCTTGTGTGGGGTGCCATGAACTAAGATAAGTGAGGGGGAGGGGGAATTCTTTAACGAACCTGCCTATTAGTGACTTTTTTGTTGCTGAATTTCATTGGCTAAATCTTCAATTGAAGGTTGGTATTTTGTACACTTCAGGCCCAAGCAAGCACTACTAACTTCATCTGTCAATCTGTTTCTTTTGTTGGTTTTGATATTATTTAACGCTGAGAATAAGGCCTCACAAAAGTATGTAGAGGGAAAAATTGTGAGTAAAGCCATTGCTATATTTTTCAGGGTGCTAAAAGTGTCTGGTAGTCGGTTCCAGGCACTCCAAATTTCCTGTTCGTAGTGGCACTCCTCTTGATTCTCCAAGTGGCACCTTTCCAGATTCTCAAGCTTTGACCTCAAGTCGACAAACACCTGAGCCCAGATACTGTCTTGAAATTCTGCAAGTTGCATCTCCAAATCATCAATTTGCATCCATTGGAAACCATTTAATTCCAAACTACTGTAGACTACTACATCAGGATACTTCATTATTTTCATGGTCTGTTCTAGACTTCTAAATTGACTAAATCTATCACTAAACTGGTCAAGTAACGAGTCTAAAACATGCTGGTACTTCATATGCAAGAGTTCCATTTCATTTTGTACAGCTGCACTGGCCTTCTCAAAATACTTTGTTACTCGAGGAAAATACTTATAAGTTTTAGTTTCTACATCTCGCTTGAAAATTTTAACTTTACTTTCAAAAGCTTTTATGTATCCAAACATAACGTCAATACTTTTGCCAAAACCTTGTAACTTTAAGTTCAGTTCATTAATATGAACAGAGAGATCTGTAAAAAACATCAGGGTGTTGACTCACTTATCATCATTAAGCTGAGGAAAGTTTCCCAGATCCTTATCGTCAAGAAATACCTTGATTTCTTCAAAGCACTCCACAAAGAGCTCAAGAACTTTGCCTCGGCTCAGCCATCTTACATTATTGTACATCAGCAGTCCACTGTAGGTGGAATCAACCTCCAGTAAAAGTGCCGAAAATTCTCACTTGTGAAGGGGGCGAGCAGCTATTAAATTAACTATTTTTGTAACAACTGACATTAAGTCGTTTAAGTCTGTGAATCCTGCCTTGGCACATAAAGCCTCCTGATGGATAATACAATGAAAAGGCACAATCGGATGTCCAATAGCTTCTGTAAACAATTTGACAAATCCGACTTTTTTCCCCACCATATTTGGTGCCCCATCTGTCGTCACTGACACAACTTTAGAGATATCAATGCTTAGGTCACGAAATGTTTGTATAACAACCTTACATATTTCGCTTCCTGATGTACTTGTTGGCACTGATACTAACTTTATCAACTCTTCTCTCATTGTGAGACCATCAGAATATCGACCAATAATGGCCAACTGAGCATGTGATGTGACATCAGTAGTTTCATCAAGAGAGATAGAAAAATATTTACACTTCCTTATGTCTCTCTTTAATTGATGTTGTACGTTTGTGTTCAGTCTCATTATTCGGTCTTTTATGATATTTCTACTGAGTGGTAACTCAGATATTCTCTTAATAATTGCATCTTTATTCTGCATATCGTGAAATAGAACTGGTGCACATCTTAGGAGAGTTTCTTTAATAAATTCCCCCTCACTGAGTGCTTTTCCATGCTGAGCTATAGAGTGAGCAATGCTCAAACTTGCATATGTTAAATTTGTAGAGCCTTTCATAAATTTAAGGATGGAATTAGATTGGCTCTTATAAAGGTGTAGCTGCCTGGAAATGTATTCCTTCCTTTCATCCTCACTTTTTTCCAAGAGCTGGGAATGATTAGTTTCAAAATGTCTATTTATATTCCACGTTCTGCTTACTACCGTTTCAGTACATAGAACGCAAAATGATCTGCCATTTTTTTCTATAAAGCCATACATCTCGGTCCATGTCTCTTGAAAGGGTCGGCCACTGCTACTACCACTTCCTTTACTTAACCTTAGGTTTTTTGGGGGGGGGTTCTCTATCAGGGGGGCAGTGACAGAAGATAGAATTATAGATAGCTTGTTAGGCCTGCAGGCAATTAGGGGTTAACTAGCCTAACTAACCACAAAATGGTGCATGTAACTGTCTTTTAGGAAAGGGCAGGGGTAATAAGCAGAAATAGGGGTTAATAAGGATGCGCAACAGTAATAGTGGTGAAATGGAGTCTGCACTATGGAGCAAGATGGTGTTCCTTATGTGAATTAAAATGGCTGCCGCTATTTCTAATGGCGGGAAACGGCACGCCACAGGCCCTCGCCTCTCCCAGCCTCCCCCTCACTTATCTCAGTAATGATGGATTAGAAATCCATGACAACCCAGAACAGTAGATAATGGTTGCTGTGGTTAACTGTTATTTGGTTACTGGTAATGGCAGGGCCCCCAGAGATGCGTCCCCCGCTGCATTCCGCTGCTCCCTGCTCTGCTGGTGGAAGTGAGGGCAAAGATCCCGGCTTAACCGGAAGTCCCAGAACTAGACGCTCTGTGCCGGACTTCTGTTGTTTTGGCCTACAGACCTCCGGCACAGAGTGTCTAATAGGGGAGGATGAAACATTTGCGACTAGAGTCTCTAACTCTAAGACTCTAGTCGCAAATGTTTCATCCTCAGACGTCCGGCCGCACGGAAGAGGTGGGCGCGGGCGCCCGGGCTCCTCAGGGGTCATCGCCATCGCGATTGAGCCCCAAGGAGGCCAGAGGCCGCGCGGAAGAGGCGGGAGAGGGCCGGTTACGTCACTTCCGGATCTGGCCCTCTCCCGCCTCTTCCGCGCGGCCTCTGGCCTTACGAGCCCGGCAGCGGCGGCGAAGGAGGCGGAGGAGCCCGGGAAGCGACCGCCCCAGCAGGTAAGTGCCCCCCTTCGTGCTTACCTGCAGGGGCGGCCGCTTCCCGGGCTCCTCCACCGCCACCGCCACCGGGTCTCGCTGCCACCGCCGCGTGACCCCCCGCCACCCGGCCGCTTCAGCGGCCGCGTGTCATCAGAAATGGCTACGCGTGTCAGTGCTGACACGCGTGTCATAGGTTCGCCATCACTGCCCTACTCCCTTCTCAATGTATTCTACTTGTGTGCAGCAATGGTGTATCACAACAGAATATCTTGTGGGGTATAACTTGTGTGTGACTAGTGTAAAATACCCATGATACTGTATTCTCTTCACCCAAGCTGGTCTTCAGCTGGTGAATCAGAGTCCATAATTGATAGATGTCACGAGGGGCACCATTCCTCATTCTCTCCCTTTTGCTGCTAATTAAATAAATAAATATAAAGGAGAACAGGACTCATATTCCTCCAACAGTTGTGTAGAAGAGAAGTCATAAGGAAGGGCAGGGGCTGTCTGAAAGCTGCTCCTGATGAATAATACTTGTCTTGTACTACCCTTCACAGTTGGGTTAGGTCCCCTCTACAAGGATTCGCTTTTGCGCCTGGTTAGGCGATTATGCGCATAATCGCTGAAGCGCATTTATGCCTAATACCTCTGCACAAGAGGCGGTGAAAGGCGGCGAAGCGCATTAACGGATGACCAAAATGCACTTTACAAGTAGTTAATGTGCATAAGCACTTGTTCACATAGTCAAAATGCGCTTTAACAGCCGGAGCAAAATAAAACTCGCTGTTTAACGCGCATTCGATAATGCGCATAATTGGAGAGATAACGCGCCTCTACGCCCGATTTGTGCTCCGTTCTTGTAGAGGAATTTTTTTTAAAGCACCTTGAAAGAGCTTTAAACCTCTCTTGTAGAGGCAGCCTTAGTTTTGTGTGTGAGAGAGAGTTTTCACAAAGATTTTTCTGAAAAACCTCTTTCTTTCTGAGCTTTTTCTGAGAATGCTTGGCAATACCACCAAATACAGAAAAGCTCATCATTACCCATCCCTTTAGTGTCCCATCCCAAACCTTACACGCACGGAGGAATCATGGGGGGGGGTGTTCACAAGTGTCCAAGAGGTTATGTCTAGGGCAAAGATGCTGATCATTTCTTCCTATCATTATTAAAATTGCTGCAGGGGAACCAGGAGAAGATTTTTTTTTTAATTGAAAAATAATTTTCAATTAATTGAGCTGAGAGATGATGGAAACTACTTCCAAGGCTCCCTGAGAGCACCAGGTTCTTCTGAGCGTGCTATGTTCTGAATTTCACCTCCATCACTATTTCATTATATTCTATTTCTAGCCAAGTTAGAATAATAAATATTATATTTCATCTCTATAGTTTATAATGCAAGGTTTTATTCAATGGGTACAAAAACCAAGGGTGTGTGGAAATCTACCAAATCTTTTTATTATTATTATTATTATTATTATTATTATTATTTTATTCTTTCAGTCAAAATCAGAATATTACAGGGTGGAACACTTGCCTTACATCAGCCACCCAGCTGCCATAAGTGGTTGATTTTGTTGTTGTTCCAACAAGCAAAAAGCACACAAGTGCTAATTTTACACAGCATATGAACCCGATACATTGAACTTGGGCTTGTATTGGACATGCATTTTCCCTGTTTTCCTCCAACATAACCAAAATACAGGTGCTTGAGCACTGTGCACCTTAAAGCACCTAAGGGAAAAGAACCAATTGAATTGTAAATGGAAGCTGACTAAGATTGTTATGCTTTTATAGCCAAAGGTAATTAATAAGACTGGCTATAAAAGGGGGAAGAATTAACTATTTACTACTTACAAGCAATGCCAAGAGCATGAGTGCATTTAATATTTGACCAGATGAAAAATTCAACTAACCCACACATAAAAGTATTTGGCGGTGGGACCTCACCTTAATTGTATTCTGCCAAGTGGAGAGTTTAATTTCTTTTTATTGGTATGTCACATTATTCCATGGTGGTAACAGTTGTATGGCAACCGAAATCTATACTTCTGGGGGCAGAAAAAGACACTGACTCCCAAGGGGTTAGTGTTTATAGCTGTTCCACTGTTCAGTAGAAAAATTTGCAAACTATGCAAAAAGTTAGATAGTAGTCACTCATTGTTTGAGATCATGTGAAACTGCAGAAAACAAACTTGTAAAGGAGTTGCTTTGATGTTCAAACAAACTAGATGAGATGATCATCTCATCACTTTGATGAGATTATGTATTGTGGAGGGATTGTGGGGAGTGAACAGTATATTTTGTATGAACACATTTTAAGAAAAAAAAACGTTGCTTCTTTAAGGGCAGGATATTGACCAAAAGTTGAAAGTGCCTGGCACATGCTCTGGTTCTAGATCTGCAATGAATAGTGCCCCTTTTGTTATCAAGAATGGTGCTATTTGCCAGATTTGTGTGAGAGAAAAGTATTGGACAGACCCTGTGTTTAGTAAGGATATAGAACAGTATTCCTCCCTCCTACTGCCCTCCAGATGTTTGAGATTACAAGTCCCAGCATTCCTGACCATGGGACAGATTTACACCAGGCTAGATCTACACCAAGCAGGATATAACACTTTGAAAGCAGTTTGAAAACAGTATATCGAATGTCTCATGGGCCCCAACAGTTGTCAATACCATTATAAACCATTATAAAGCAGTAGTGTAGATCCTGCCTGAGTCCATTCTAAAAGAAAGACAAGTGCCACTGCTAGTTGAAAATGACTGGAGCTGGACATACTCAATTAAGAAACAGTGGTTAATGCACATTTCAAATGCATCAAAGCTATTGGAAACCGAAATCCAGTGACAATAGGGTAAACAATGTTGGTAATTTATCAAGAGAAAGAGCCTAACCACTGCCTAAGCTATGTTACTTCATGTAGGCTGGTGATAACTTATGTACATTTCTCCTTCCTACTTCAACAACTGCCAAAAGTTCATATTAAGTACTACATAATTTATTACCTACTTAAATGCCACTACAGTTTATGTTGGGGGCAAGCATAAATTTGATTCTCCTTAGAGAACTTTGTGCAGAAGTATGATGTGAAAATAATTGCATGAATACAGGTCAAAGACCAAAGTAGTTGGACAGTTCATTTTTCATAAGCGGAACAGAATTAGGAATCTTGGCTTTCCTTTAATAAGTTTTAATGAAATCCAAATCAAAATGGGAAAGCTGAGAAGCCAAGGAGACTTGAACTTCTTACTCTGGAACAATCTCATTTAAATCAATTGACATCTATACTATAAAACTAAGTATTTTGGGCTTTCAGCTTTACTACTTTAAGCACCGTTGCAGCATATAAAGTTTAGAAATAAGCAAGAATGCAGCTGAATGGGGCAACATCGCTTAGCTGGCCAAAGCATCTATCTTTTAAATAAGAGTCCTTGAGCTTGACTCCAATGTTAATACAAGTAGGGGTGGATCTACACTACTGCTTTATAATGGTTTATAACAGTTTATAATGGTTTATAATGGTTTATAAACAGTTATAAACCTTTTTAAAGTGTCATATCCTGCTTGGTGTAGATCTGGCCTAGATCTAGTCTGACTTCCATTTGGGGGATAGTTCATAGTAGGGGTGTGCATCGGATCGGATCCGATCCACGATCCGAATCCGATCCGACCCAAAATCGGGAAAATCCGATCCGATCCGATCCGATCCGGACAACCTCCGATCCGATCCGATCCGATGAGGTCCGATCCGGATCGGACGCCATTTTGAATGCTTTTTCCCATAGCCAAGTATTGTTTTACAAAAACGCCTATAACTTTTTCATTTTTAAAGATAGAAGGATGAAACTTGGGCACATTGTAGACTGGTTAGGGGTAGTTATCTGTGAGAAATTTCAGAAAGATTGGTGCATGCATTTTGTGGCAATTCATTTTTTAATAAATACCCAGGAATGCCTATAACTTTGTCATTTTTAAAGTTACACACATGAAACTTTGCCACATTGTAGGGGGTACCTTGGGACCTATGTGTGTGAAATTTCAGAAACGTAGGTGCTTGTCTTGTGTGGCAATTAATTTTTAGAAAAATGGGTAGTAGTGGGGTAAATACAGTTACGCCTCCCATTTTTTTATTTTTGAAGATACAAACAGGAAACTTGGGCACATTACAGGTACCACTTGCCTTGATATGTGTGTGAAATTGCTAGTAGTATCCATTACAGGGCTCGTGTCTGCTTGAGTACAAAGTGAAAGCAGACACGAGCCCTGTAATGGATACTACCAAGGATCAAAGGGATCGAGACCAGAGTGATCCTTCCTTGCACGCATGGCTGCAAAACTCAGCTAGGCTCAGCCGTTCTGCTTGAAAAGTGAAAGTAGGAAAGGAAACACGAGCCCTGTAATGGATACTACTAGCAAGGATCAAAGGGATCGAGACGAGAGAGTGTTTCCTTTTCTTCGCGGGAAGCGGGAGGGGAAGACCTGGCCTCTGTAGAAATTTTTTTGAAACATGTAATTTAAAAATTCCATAGCCATCAAATGCCTGGACCTATAATTCTGAAATTTCTGACACATATCTACCCCTAACCCATCTACAAAGTGAGCAATGTTCAGACTTCTAACTTTTAAAATAAAAAAGTTATAGGCGTTTCTTTCCTCATTGTTTCAAAAATACCTTGCCACCACATGCCTGGACCCAGCTGTCTGAAATTTTACACACATATCAAGCCAAGTGGTACCTGTAATGTGCCCATGTTTCCTGTTTGTATCTTCAAAAATAAAAAAGTGGGAGGCGTAACTGTATTTACCCCACCACTACCCATTTTTCTAAAATTAATTGCCACACAAGGCAAGCACCTACGTTTCCGAAATTTCACACACATAGGTCCCAAGGTACCGCCTACAATGTGGCAAAGTTTCATGTGTGTAACTTTAAAAATGACAAAGTTATAGGCATTCCTGGGTATTTATTAAAAAATTAATTGCCACACAAGGCAAGCACCTACGTTTCCGAAATTTCACACACATGGGTCCCAAGGTACCACCTACAATGTGGCAAAGTTTCATGTGTGTAACTTTAAAAATGACAAAGTTATAGGTGTTTCTTTCCTCATTGTTTCAAAAATTAATTGCCACACAAGGAAAGCTCCAATGTTTCTGAAATTTCACACACATATCAAGGCAAGTGGTACCTGTAATGTGCCCAAGTTTCCTGTTTGTATCTTCAAAAATAAAAAAATGGGAGGCGTAACTGTATTTACCCCACTACTACCCATTTTTCTAAAAATTAATTGCCACACAAGACAAGCACCTACGTTTCTGAAATTTCACACACATAGGTCCCAAGGTACCCCCTACAATGTGGCAAAGTTTCATGTGTGTAACTTTAAAAATGACAAAGTTATAGGCATTCCTGGGTATTTATTAAAAAATTAATTGCCACAAAATGCATGCACCAATCTTTCTGAAATTTCTCACAGATAACTACCCCTAACCAGTCTACAATGTGCCCAAGTTTCATCCTTCTATCTTTAAAAATGAAAAAGTTATAGCGTTTTTGTAAAACAATACTTGGCTATGGGAAAAAGCATTCAAAATGGCGTCCGATCCGGATCGGACATCTGGTCCGATCCGATCCGACCAGCCTCCGATCCGATCCGATCCGATCCGACCCCCCAGGTCCGATTCCGATCCGCTATCCGATCCGATCCGGGGGGTCAGTGCACATCCCTAGTTCATAGCTCAGTCATAAACCACATGTTTTGACCATAGGACGTCCTAGGCTTGATCTCCGGTATCTCCACTTAAAAGGAGTTCAGATAGAGGGGTGGGAAAGAACTCTACCTGGAGATTTTGCAAAGCCACTGCCACTCACAGAAGACAACATTGTTACCAATAAGGCTTCTGCATATATCCATAAAAGGTTTAGTCAAGGAGATTCTCCATGATTTGAGGCTGAGTGCTTACCTGGTTGTTTATTAAGTGTGTGTGTTTGTTTTGTTTTTACCTACTGAATCCAAATCTGTCTGTACATAAACAATGACTCCAATTCCTTAAGAACATAAAAATTGCCATATAGCCACAACATTTAACCAACTTTGGTGGCATTTTGAGGCAAACAAGTACCAGGCCTGTCATATATCTCAAAGATGTTTAGAAGCCTGAGTTGAAAAATTACAAAACGGCAGCCAATTGAAATGTATTTTGGGCAACAATGAAATAGTTGTTCAAGCTGTGCTTTGAAACCAAATGTGTTAGTGGCAGCCAAATGTTTGGCTGTATAGATCAGCTTTCTATGACACTGTAATGATTAGAAAATAGACATTTTAAACATTCAAAATAGCTGCCAAAATCATTACATCTCAATTGAAACTGAAATACATGTATCACTACAATCGGAAGAACAATTAATGGTTTACAAATATAGAAACAGCACCTGACATTACCTCAGAACAACTCTTTATGACTTCCAACTGTTTTCCGGTCTGTTTTATATTGGTATGTTTAATATTTCTATTACACATACAGTAAAGACAAAATAATAGGATTCCATTTTACAGAATTCAAACAGCACTTTATTTAAGAACATAAGAGCATAAGTGCCCTGCTGGATCAGACCGAGGGTCCATCTAGTCCAGCACTCTGTTCACATAGTGGCCAACCAGCTGTTAACAGGGACCAACAAAGCAGGACATGGTGCAACACCACCCTCCCACCCATGTTCCCCAGCAACTGGTGCACACAGGCTTACTGCCTCGGATACTGGAAGTAGCACATAACCATCAGGACTAGTAGCCATTGATAGCTTTCTCCTCCAGGTATTTATCCAACTCCCTTTTAAAGCCACCCAAACTGGTGGCCATCGAAGCCACCAGTGCAAAGGCATATCGACACAAATGCCTTTGCTCCGACTTTTAAAAGTCACCATTTAGTGCGATTTTTTAAAAGTCGGAGCAGGCAGCAGGGAAAGGGGGGAGCAGCAAGCTGGCACTCTATTGTGGAACAGGCCGCAAGGCCTGTTTCTCAGTAATATGGAAGCAGCGGGCAGCAGTGGATGGCAGCAAGGAGGCAGCAGGTAAGAAGTGTGAGTGGAGGGAGGGGGGAGGGGGGAGGTGGTCCAATCCTCTGATCTTTTCTATCCAGATCAGGTCCTTTCGGATCGGATTGGATTAGATCGGCCGAACCAGCTGCGAGGATCGGAATCAGATAATTTTATCCAATTTTGCCCAGATCGGGTCTGGATCGTGGATCAGACCCGGTCTGCTGCACACCCCTATAAATTGTATCTAAACCTCTAATCTTGCTTTGAAGTTTCTTTGATCCACAATGGCCACTCTAAGGTCAGTGACACAGTGTCATGGGAGACTGAAGTGTTATCCCACTGACTTTTAATTGTTGACATTCTGATATGAGATTTGTGCCCTTTATTCTTATATCTATTGCCATGGAAATTCTCAGAGCAAGTTTTTATTATGTTTAGAATTTTCAGACATTGTCATCTGTCTAATTATCACCAGCTATTGTTGAATTCCTAGCATATGGAGAACTGTTAAAAGCACATACAAAATAGAGGTGATATTCACCAATAATGAAACTGGAAACCTAACTAAAAAGATGTCTAGAGTGTTTCTTTACAATAATATAAAGTGGGCTGGTTTGCACAACATGAGCCCATCATGAGTTATTGAACCTTCAATGAGTTGCAGCATGTGACGGCCACCATTTTGAATATGCAATCCCTGATCGGGGGGTTACTGTGTCATCTGAATCCAGCCATTGGCAGGGGTTGCAAGGGTGAAACAACCCTCACATAATCCTTGGCTCATTGTTTAACCCTTGCATAGTTCGCAATGGCTGGGTTCACACAACACAACAATCCCCAGTCAGAGGTCGCGTATTGAAATCATGCACTGTGACAGTGCTCTGAACAGTGTTCAGAAGACACTTTAAACCATGGCTTTAACCTTGATGACTAAGGCAAAGATGACTAATCCATGGTTTAAGGTGTCTTCTGAATGGGGCCACTGTGGTTTAAATAACCCATGATAAGACCCAGCATGTTGTACAAACTATATCAATAACATGTGTAAAGGCTTCACTTTTCCCTTTGTATTGTGAAATAGTAAGAACTAAAAGAAAGAGTGGAGATCATTTGACTTGATAGCAGCCCGGTGTAAAACAAACCTTGTAGCATGAGATGCTCAGAGATAGTTAATAATTGCAAGATATTTGAAGAAGTAATCAGAGCAATTTGAAGGAATGTTCAGTGCTGAAAAGTAGCTTGTAAAATAGGAAGTTTTTAAACATGGTATTATACAGTAAACTTAGGTGGTCCTATAATTTGGGAGTTTGTGGAGTGAAAGAAGTGAAAGTTACTGGAACAGTAAAGTTATCATTCTAAAGGGGCTTTGAAAAAAAATGAGTATGCCAAATGCCATTCAGATGAATATTACAAAAGTTCTTTGTGCTAGGCTAAGGCTGAGTAGGTAGTGTTCTTCTATTACAAAACTGAAATGAATTCAAGGATTGACAAAATTTATGGAAATAATCTTGCCTCCTTTCCATTTGTGATTTCAACCATTTGGTTTGTGAGAGACTAAAGTGATGGTCTGAAATCCCTCATTTGATTTCTCAACTTAATTACTCGGGAATAAAATCAAATTCCTGCGATGAGGGGAGCGCAAGGGAGCTGCTGAGGTGAAACTTGGACAGCTCTACCAAGAATGCAAAGTAGAATCTGGTAGGAAAATCAACACTTCGTACACTATGCAGGGGCCAACACTCAATTCATGTGTTGGGGGAGTAGTGTCAGATCCTTCATTTAACAACAAACAAAACATCCCACGTGAAGAACAGGGATCATGAGGAGTCCCACATGTGGAAGCGGTGGGGAGTTTCCAGGCAATGTTTTCGCCCCTGCCATTGCTATGCCTCATTCAGAGAATGTTACAGGGGGTCCAGATATTGTCATCTTCCACTTGAACTCCCCTTGAAGGCGCGGGTTCGTAGCTTGGGGGTTCTCCTAGAAACATCTCTGTCACTTGAGGTGCAGGTGGCCTCAGTGGCACAGAGTGCCTTCTACTGACTTTGGTTGGTGGCCCAGCTACGTCCCTATCTGGACAGGGATAACCTGGCTTCAGTTGTCCATGCTCTGGTAACCTCCAAGTTAGATTACTGCAATGCAGTCTACGTGGGGCTGCCGTTGAAGGTGGTTCAGAGGCTGCAGCTTGTGCAAAATGCAGTGGCCAGATTAATAACTGGAACCAGAAGGTTCGAGCATATAAGACCTACTCTGGCCTGCTTGCATTGGCTGCCTGTATGTTTCTGAGCCCAATTCAAGATGCTGGTTTTAACCTATAAAGCCTTACGCGGCTTGGGACCACAATACCAGACGGAACGCCTTTCCCGACATGAACCTACCCGAACACTACGTTCAACATCTAAGGCCCTCCTCTGAGTGCCTACTCTGAGGGAAGCTTGGAGGTCGGCAACAAGGGAGAGGGCCTTCTCTGTGGTGGCCCCCCAATTGTGGAACAATCTTCCTGACGAGGCCCGCCTAGTGCCAACATTGTTATCTTTTCGGTGCCAGGTCAAGACTTTCCTCTTCTCTCAGGCATTTGGCAATATCTGAGGAGCCTGGGTTTGTTTTTGTTTTTGTAGCTTTTGGGGCTGTTGTAGCGGTTTTAAATGTATGTGTGTATTGTTTGTATATTGTATGTTTTTGCTGTTTTAATTTTTGTATATTGTTTTTAATTGTTTTAATCCTATGTAAACTGCCCAGAGAGCTTTGGCTATGGAGCGGTATATAAATGTAATAAATAAATATAAATAAATATAAATACTGTGTTTTCCCATCACTTTCCCCATCTTTTTTTCTTGCCGTGGAAAATCTATTCAGGGGAAAAAGCTGGAATAGCTGCACAATGTCTTTCAACTGTAGGGACTAGGAGCAGCCTCAATACATGCAATTCATCCCTCTTTAAATGAGGATGGGGGATGTCCAGCACTTGTTCCTGGTTGTAAGGGACTGTCTAGGGTGGGGTTTAGGGAGATCTGTCTGAGAAAAAAAAACCTTATTGGGAGCTTATTTGACTGGGGAAGACTCTCTCTTACATATTAGGATTAGAAACAGTAACAAAGCATCTTTAGTCTAATTACTTTTAAGCATCTTTAAATTATCAGTTGAAGAGTGACATTTTATTCCCTCTTGTAAATTATTCCCTTAATAAACATATTGTGTTATTTTGAAAGGTTATCTTTACTGGTGGTGTCAATCTCATGTCTACACAGCAGGAACCAGGCCACTGTATTTCTTTAAGATATTGAGGGTTTATTTAGTGGCCATAGTTAAAGGTTTTATAGTTGGGGCAGGAAGTATGCTCTGCTGTTCTATCATGTAAAATTAATGGAGGCACAGCTGTGCCTCCATTCTTAAGGGCCATCAGTAAAAAACACATTCCACCATGTTAAAGTGATAATTGGGGGGGGGGGGTCATTCTAACAGCCATAAAATAGAAAATGTTTCATCAACCTTTCTGAAATTTACAGGTGCCAGAAAGAAATGTTTGTTTTACATTACCTAAAAATTTCAAGAAGATGTGTGAAAGATTGAGGGAAGGAGAGCAGTTTAAGTTAGAAAAAGAATACAAACCTCTCTCCCTGCTTTTGTAAAATTTACTTCCGGGTTGCTACTTTTGTGCTCACAATTTGCATAATTTCTAGAGCCTTATTAAGTAATCCAGTGGTGGGGTCTTCTTCCTCCTTGACTGTAGTTGGTGGACAGCTTTTTGTTTTTTTTAAATTCCCTTCGGTTGACTTTTAAGGACTATTTTAACGTCTCATTCAAGTCAATGAGGTGGCCATCTTCCCTCATAATGCGACACTGACACACGCTCAGTAGCGTCGCTCTCCCCCCTCCCTCCTGCCTTAGAATGTGGGGTGGGTGAGTGAAATGGCCGCTGCCTCTTTAGCACAGACCCTTTGAGTGAAGAAGAAGAAGAGTTTCTCTTTTCTCTTCTGGAACATGTATTCCTTTGGCACTAAGAGTATTTTGGGCTATCTTCATAAGGCCAGTTTGCTCTTTTGCTCCCTGGTGAAGCAGGGTGTGGTTCCTCTGGATCCATGACAACCTGATCTTCAGATCTCTCCTGGGAATAGGTGGCTATACCTTTCTTTCTATCCCCCCCACCCCATACACACACAGTGCTCCTTCCCTCTTTTCTAAGAGTTTGGTCCATGCTGCTATAAAGTTGAAAGCTTCAAACACTTCATTTAATTAGTTTGGGCCGGTGTTAAGTTTTAAGTACAATTTTGAAACCTTTCAAAGTGCTTCTGGGCCTACAACGCTGGTTTCGGCCTAGTCACCCTGTTTTTCTAATAAGGTTTAGAAACAGTTGAGCTGTCGTTTATTTTGCATAGTGTACACACATGGATTTTCTTTCTAATACTTGCAGTCTACACAGGCTCCCTCCTTGATGTGTTTTTAGATGCAGACAAACCCTTTTTTGTTCCAGCAGGCCTTTGGCAAATCATCTGGACTCTGTCTAAACCTTTGACTTTTAAATTGTTATGTATTTAAAATGTTTTAAATGCTTTAATATTGAAAAGTATTTAATTATATTTTTAACTTTTGTATATTTAGGCTGACCATATGAAAAGCAGGACAGGGCACATGTAACTTTAACAGTTGTAGAGAAAAGGGAATTTCAGCCAGTGTCATTTGTATGCAATTAGTCCCTGGTGAAATTCCCTCTTCATCACAACAGTTAAAGTTGCAGGCACTATACTAGAGTGACCATATACAAAAGAAGGCAGGGCCCCTGCAACTTTAACTGTTGTGATGAAGAGGGAATTTCACCAGGAACTAATTGCATACAAATGACACTGGCTGAAATCCCCTTTTCTCTACAGCTGTTAAAGTTACATGAGCCCTGTCCTCCTTTTCATATAGTCAGCCTAGTATATTCCTATTTATAGGTTTTAGCTGTATATGTTTTAGTTTTGTAAGGCTGCCCTGAGGCCCAGCATTGGGCAAAAGGCAGGATACTACTACTAGTAGTAGTAGTAGTAGTAATGTTTCAGATTTCACTTCTGTATCTGATGTTCTTTTGCATTTACTTTTCTTTATAAACCATTCATATCTTCTTGTGTGGCATGGTTTCATTGGTTTAACAAGTTAAAAGGGGTATTCACTGTTTTCATGCTTATGTTATAAAATCTATTTTCAACAGGCCTAGTAATTTCAAGAGTAACAGAGTTGGGGAAAATCCTCAATCTCTTTGCTATCAGAGGCACTGAGTAAGGGACCCCTGGAGATAATTTAGACTGACCCCAACCATGTAACACTATTCCCCCTTCTGAAGAGATCTGGACCACAGACTACTAAAGACAAACAAAGTAGCAGGCCATAATAACAGTTCTCATGTGGCCATTTGCCTTATGAGGCAGGTGCTCTGCGGGCTACCAAATGGAGGGACTAACAGGCCATAAAGTTGCCTGGCTGGGTCTACCAGAAATCCAGCCTCAACACTCCTGGAAGGTCCATGTTCTATAGCACCTGCTGTCAGATGAACTTGAGGGAATCCCACCCTCCACCCCTGGGTTTAATTTACTGGCTTCCCCTGGGTGGACCTTGCAGGAAACTATAGGGACAGACAGAGCAGGCGTGCATAGCACACATAGAATGCTGAGACTGGCAAATCTAAAAGCAAGTGGGTTGCTTTTCAAGAACCAAGGAAATTCAATGGGTCTTACTTTTGAGTAAATATCTAGGGATGGAAATGCAGCCTGTGCAAGAACTGAGTAGGGTGACCATATTTGGGAAACCAAAAAAGAGGACACCTAGTGGGGGGGGGCAGGAAAATGGCTTTCTGGGGCCACCTTAAAGTCCCCAATTGGAGTGGAGGAGGGGAAAGCATGTCATTCTCACCCCACCCCACTGCTCCAATCAGGCCCTTTTCTATAATGCCTGGGAATGACACATTTTTCCCTTTTAAGGCCTTGATTGGAGCAGTGGGAGAGAATGACACACCTCCAGAAAGCATGTCATTACCCCCTGCCATGCTAATGGTGGCCTTAAAAGAGAAAGTGTGTAATTCCAGGTCATTATAGACTATTGTATAAAATCCCCCCTGACACCAAGGATAGAACAAAAACCAGGAGAAATCTGGGGAAATCCTGACAGTTTTTTATTATTATTTATTATTGCATTTATATCCCACCTTTTTTCCACCAAGAAACCCAAGGTAGCATACATAATCCTCCTCCTCTCCATTGTATCCTCACAACAGCAACCCTGTGAGATGGGTTGGGCTGAGAGTCTGCAATTGGCCCAGAGTCACCCAATGGGTTTCCATGGCTAAGTGGGGAGTAGAACCCAGATCTCCCAGCTCCCAGTCCAACACTTTAGCCACTAGGCCACACCCTAGTGGTCACCCTAGAATTGAGCCATGCCAAGTTGGAAGCAGATCGGTTCGTGCCTTGATTTTTGGGATATTTTTTTAAAAAGTTTGACTTCAAATGTTTTCCTAAAATTCAAGGCATGAACCAATCTGCTTTCAACTTGGCATGGCTAAAGCCTTACTTAAGGGGTACCATGGTGCCAAGTTTCAGCTCTTCATCTTTACTTTCTTTTTTTTAATGTACTGCTCAAGGCCCTAGATCCCAAAGAGGAGAATTGGGTTTGAAGTTTTTAAAATTCCTAAAACTCAAGGTATAAACAGATCTGCTTCCAACTTGGCATGGCTCAATTCCTACTTAAGAGCTACCATGCTGTCAAGTTTCATCCCTTTATCTTTAAAAATGATGGAATTGTAAGCATTTTAGTTAATTAAAAAAATTAAATTGAAGTTTTAAACATTTCTAAAAATCAAGGGATGAACGGATCTGCTTCCAACTTGGCATGGCTAAATCCCTACTTCAGAGCTACCATGGTGCCAAATTTCATCTCTTTATCTTTAATTTCATTTTTTAAACTTGTACTGCTCAAGGTCCTGGACCCCAAAGAGATTTCTGTTTGAACTTTAAAAAAATCCTAAAAATCAAGGCATGAACGGATCTGCTTCATACTTGGCATAGCTATATCCCTACTTAAGAGCTACCATGATGCCAGGTTTCATCTCTTTATCTTTAAAAATGAGGGAGATGCAAGCATTTTGGTTGATTTATTAATGTTAAAAGTGAGTTCAACACATAACACTAGCTTTGATTTTATATTGGATGTCAAGATGGTATAACATTCTGGCTGACGCTGGCTTGGTTGTCAACTGTATAATATCCAGTCATCCGTTACACAAAGCCATGAAATTCATTAAACAAAAAACCTACGGTTTACAAAAACAATGTTAAGGCTCTACAGATTCCAACCAAGCACCAAAAAGCAGGGAAATTGGGAGTTAAGGCTCACAAGCCTTAACGCCACATCCTCCCTAAGGAGGCAGAAAGTGCAAGTGAAATTCTCATTCTCCCAAAGCAGATAAACCATGAGGACAGGGTGGAGAATATGATATGCAGAGGTGACTGTGGGGTTGTGGAAAACAGACCATGAACAACTTAGGGCCACCTACTTCTCTTTTTTTGTTTAGAGCAGCCCTTCCCCAACCTGGTACCCTCCAAAGGTGTTGGACTACAACTCCCATCATTGCAAGTCAGTATGTCCCATGGTCAGGAATGCTGGGACTTGTCATCTCAAACACCTGGAGGGCAGCAGGATGGGGAATGCTGTTCCATACCCTTACCAAATACAGGGTCTGCCCGTCCGCTCCCATCCAGCGCTGGCGGCTACTACCAGTGGGCTCCGCGGCCTGCTTCAGGGTGGCGCGCCAGGTAATCACCCGGCGCGCTACTCTAGAGCAAGCCGCAAAGCCGGCTGGCGGTAGCCGCCGGCGCCGGACGGTAGGGAACGGACCAGAAAGGTGAGGAGGGGGCGCGCGGAGGGGAGGGGGGGTGCTTACCTTTTAGGGACGCCCGTCCGGCGCCGGTGGCTACTACCAGCGGGCTCCGCGGCCTGCTCCAGGGTGGCGCGCCGGGTGATCGCCCGGCGCCCTACTCTAGAGCAAGCCGCAAAGCCGGCTGGCGGTAGCCGCCGGTGCCGGACAGGAGCGAACGGCCCTAAAATGTAAGCAGTGGCGGGGAAGGGGGCTTACCCCCCCCGGAGCCATCCGCTTCTATCCGCGGGCACCCGCGGGCGCCTGCAGATGGAAGCGGATGGCCCCAGGGGGGGTAGGGAGCGTGGGGAAGGGGGCTTACCTGCCGGGGCCATCCACAGCAGACGGCCCTGGGGGGGAGGGAGTTAGGCCCCCCCTCACCCACCCGCCGCCATTTTTTCCTCATAGACTTGCATTGCAATGCAAGTCTATGGGGGGGGAAAATGGCGGCCGATCCAAAAATTTACGATTTTTGGATCGGGATCGGACTCGATCCGGTCCGGGGGGCCTCCGATTTTGTCCAAACCGATCCATGACAAAATTGGAGGTCCCTATCCGGGTCCCGATCCGATTCGGGGGGTCCTTGCAAACCCCTAGTAGGTGGCCCTAAGTTGTTCGTGATCAGTTTTCCACAACCCCACAGTCACATCTGCATATCATATTCTCCACCCTGTCCTCATGGTTTATCTACTTTGGGAGAATGAGAATTTCACTTGCACTTTCTGCCTCCTTAGGGAGGATGTGGCGTTAAGGCTTGGGAGCCTTAACTCCCAATTTCCCTGCTTTTTGGTGCTTGGTTGGAATCTGTAGAGCCTTAACATTGTTTTTGTAAACCGTAGCTTTTTGTTTAATGAATTATAAATACGTCGAAGAAGAAAGGCATGTGCTCAGTGTTACATGATGTGCTCTCATCAGACCTGTGAACAGACTTGCACACATTCTAATGAGACCTACACACCCGCTTATAAGGAACCTTTAGACATTGGCAATAGAGCGTCTGTGGCTAAGTAAGGTGATTCTTACCTAAAGAAATCCACACTATTGAAGAGGATAACACCACAATGACACATTTATTGAGGTATAAACAGATTCAAATGCACATGCTAGTTTGGGGGAAATTAGCTGAGCAAAAGGAGGCTTAAAAGTAGTTTCAATGCTGTGAGAAGGAGTCTTCTTGAGACTTAGAACATACACACACACACACACACAAACAGCAGAGGAAAATGGGGAGGGAATGTCTAAAAGTAATATACCTTTCCCTGGACTGAAGCCCTTCCTGTAGACAGCAACTAGTGTGCTACCCCGAGAGGGGGGTAAGGCACCCAATGATTTCAGCAGCATGGTCTCATGCCTCTAAGAAGAGTGGGGGAACCTGACTCTCAAAACTTGAGGGTTTTTATACACTCTAGAGAAAAGCAGTGACATCACTGCCCATAAGTATTGGAAGTGGAGCTACTTGCTATTGGAGAAAGACTGAGCTGGTCTTCATCTCAGATAACAAAAGAGGGTACTTGGGGATGATGGTTGTACTGGCTGGAAACATTCTTTTAACATAAGATGACTTTACATGCTAATGGCTGTCTTAATGACTGGTGTCCAGGCTGGAGTTCAACAATAGGCCCCATTGCAGTTGCATGTCCAGGTGCATTACCAGATATCATTGTTGCCATCCAGCATTCATATTCAGCTCAATTTTACTCCCACCTTTGCCTCAGGGGAATGAATTTTAGGAGGTCTATTCAGAACTGAATTGCTTGATCTTGCCTTACATGATGGCTCTTAGCTCCATTCATGTGCCTTTGTGGGGAATGAAGACACCTTAGCTTTTTGGCTGCTTCAAAATGGAGTCAGTACTGCTCACTCACAAGAGAGCTACTTTGTAACACCAGATTTCCACAAGGAAAATTTGAATCCAGTAAGTATGTGGACCAGAACTAAATCACATCCCAAGTGATTGAATCTATTAAATTGCAAGAGTCATGCCTGTTTTTTAAGCAAAAGTTGTCAGCAAGTCATGGCAAAAATGAAAAAGAAAAAAGAAGAGCCCATTCACAGCCTGGTCTGGTAACTCTTAAATTGTCAACAAAGACCAGGGGTAGTGAAATGTTTGACAGGGATAATATATTTGCTTGTACCATTGCTTCACTCGGGTCTGAAGGAAGTCGTGTCCGAAGCTATTGCTTCATTTGTGTCTGAAGTCATATGTATGTAGGGTACTTACATGAATTATTGAGAGAATGCTGAAGTCTTCAGAAAGTAATTCTGTACTGTCACCTCCTTGCTGGCTTCTCTAACAAGGTCAAAGTGTATCACAACAAAAGGAGGCAATGGATTTTATGGAGATAAAGACTTAGAATTCTGAAATAAAATGAGAGTGCCAAGCCTGACCTACATCAATTTCAACCCTGAATAATTCCAACTTAGACAGAAAATGCTTCTTAACTCATGCAGAGGCGGACCAGACACTTAAAAGCCATATTAAAAAAAAGTTTCAGTAACTTGGTGACCCCCCCTTATATGCTTATGGTTGCCAGATGACCTGAGCCTCACATTGTTTCTCCAATGCCTCTAAAATAGCATGTGAGAGAGTGGGGAGGGGAGGGAGAATGAAACGGAAGCATAAAATGGAATATGGGTTGGAAGGAATAGCTCATGGACTTCTAGTCATGGTTTAGTATTGTTAACTAAGGGCTGTTTCACAAATTAGGAGAACACTTGAGATGTTACACTCAGAAGTGTACACTTGAGAATGTAAAGTGTGATCAACAAATTCATGCAACATACACATGCACTCATTATTCAGCTAGGAACCCAGGTTTTTCCCATATAATGAAAAAACGTTAAGATTTCCATATTTAAACTCCTGTACAAAAATGTAACTTTCACAACGGAACTGTCACTTTGTATATCTATAATTGATCATATAAATATAATGTTTTTCTGGAATTACAAAACAAGGATAGGGGATTTTTGTCCTTGTGGACACTCTGAACTCAAACAAATTTGATAAAGATATCTCCCAACAGTCCAGGATTTAGCACTTTATTCTGTGCTGAAAATAGCTGCCCCACAGAAAGGATGGAACAAGGCAGGCCCTTTGTGGGGAGGACAGACAATGGGGGAAATTGTTCTGGGCCTCAGATATCGAGAGGCCATATCAGCACAGACAGAACAATACCTTCCAGCAGGGGGAAAAAATGAAATTGATATAGGGTGCAGTAAGAAGAGAGGGGGATGCTCAAATGAACTTTCCACCCCAGAACAAAAGTGAGAATTGCCCATAGAAATCAAAGAAGAAATGCAAGCTTTTCTATAGCAATGACCGGGCATCAACATTAATGACGGGCTGACTTACCCCAAGTCAATTCATTATTTACTCAGAAAATAACACATTCATCCATGTGAGTTAGGATGAGAACTCTCCTTAAATATGGAATCTTGTTCCATGTATACAATTATTGGCACATGTGCAATATCAAAGTGCATCTTGGCAGCTGTAGTCTGGAATCATTACATCATGCATCATGTGCCCCCTTTCTGATTGGTTGTTTTCATGTGGCCTGCCTGCATGTTGATGTCATGTGATCGCTAATTGCTGGTATGAAGATGTACGACAATGGAGCAGAAAACCTCTGCATGCAACGAAGCATTGGATTTGAGCTCAGAGGGACTCTGAGGGGACAAGTGAACTATATTGACTTTGAAAGGGAGATTTTGAGCTGGAAATTCATACCAGCCTCAACCTCACCTATGACCTTCAATATTAATGCTGGACTACATTACAGATATGTTGTAAGCTACACACTTCCCTCCTTCACACTTCCCCATCTGTAATATGGAGATATTTCTGATGCTTGAATATATAATGCAATGTTGATCTGTCCTGTTGTACTTTACCAATAAAGATTGAGTAGCTAGCAAGCTTAAAGTCTTTAGTAGAGAATTATAAAGTATAATTCTTTATAATTATAATAGCTTTTGACAAACTACCCCATGACATTCTGATTTACAAACTAGTGAAAAGTGGGCTAGATGGAACAACTATTAGGTGGATCCACAGTTGGCTACAGAATCAGGCTCAAAGAGTGCTTATCAATGGTACCTTCTCAAACTGGGGGAGGTAAAGAGTGGGGTACTGCAGGGCTCAGTCTTGGGCCCAATTCTCTTCAATATTTTTATTAATTACTTGGGTGAGGAGGTCCATGGAATGCTTATCAAATTTGCAGATGACACAAAATTGGCTGGGATAGCTGATTCTGTGGAAGACAGAAACAAACTTCAAAGTGACCTTGATAGGCTGAAAACAACAGAATGAAATTTAATAGAGATAAATGCTAAATTCTTGGGATTGTTGTAGATCACAAGATGAATATGAGCCAACAGTGTGAGGTGGCTACAAAGAAAAGCAAATGCTATTTTGGGATGCATTAATAGACATATAGCTTCCAAATCGTGTGACGTACTGGTTCCCCTCTATTCAGCACCGGTTAGGCCTCATCTTGAATATTGAGTCCAGTTCTGGGCACCACAATTCAAAAAGGATGCAGAGAAGCTGGAGGGGGTTCAGAGGAGGGCAACAAGGATGATAAGGGGTCTGGAAACAAAGCCCTATGAGGAGAGACTGAAAGAACTACACTTGCCTAGCCTGGAGAAGAGAAGACTGAAAAGAGACATGATAGGACTTTTAAAATACTTGAAAGGTTGTCACATAGAGGGGGGCCAGGATCTCTTCTCGATCATCCCCGAATGCAGGATACAGAATAATGGGCTCAAGTTGCAGGAAGCCTGGACATCAGGAAAAACTTCTTGATTGTTAGAACAATATGACAATGGAACCAATACCTAGGGAGATCATAGGCTCTCCTACAGTAGAGGCATTCAAGAGGCAGCTGGATAGCCATCTGTCAGGTATGCTTTAAGGTGTATTCCTGCATTGAGCAGGTGGTTGGACACAATCGCCTTATAGGCCCCTTCCAACTCTACTATTCTATGATTTTGTTATCTATCAAGTATTCTTAGTATTTATTACATTTCTATACGACCCCATAGCCGAAGCTCTCTGGGCAGTTTTAAACAATAAAAAACAACATACAAATCTAAAACCATAAAAGCGTAAAAAAGAAACAACATACAAAGACAATAAACATTTAAAATAACTTTGAAACTCTCAACCAGGCCTAAAGACAGGTCAATTAAAAACTCAATATATGCTGTTAAATGCCTGGGAGAAGAGAAAAAACTTGACCTGGTGCCGAAAAGATAACAATGTTGCCACCAGGCAGGCCTCATCGGGGAGATCATTCCATAATTGGGGGGGGGCACCACTGAGAAGGCCCTTTCCCTTGTTGCCATCCTCTGAGCTTCCCTCTGAGTAGTCACCCGGAGGGAGACCTTAGATGTTGAGCATAGTGTATGAGTAGGTTCATGTCAGGAGAGGGGTTCCATCAGGTATTGTGGTCCCAAGCCATGTAAGGCTTTATAGGTAAAACCAGCACATTGAATCGGGCTTGGAAACATACAGGCAGCCAATGCAAGTGGGCCAGAGTTGATCTTATATGTTTGAACCTCTTGGTCCTCATTATTAATCTGGCTGCCACGTTTTGCATGAGCTGCAGCTTCTAAACTGTCTTCAAAGACAGTCCCATGTTGAGTGCATTGTATTAATCTAAATTGTAGGTTACCAGAGCATAGACAACTGAAGCCAGGTTATCCTTGTCCAGATAGGGGCGTAGCTGGGCCACCAACCGAAGTTGGTAGAAATACCCCATTCTACCGAGGCCACCTGAGCCTCAAGTGACAGACATGGTTCTAGGAGAACCCCCAAGCTACAGACTTGCTCCTTCAGGGGGAGTGCAACCCCATCCAGAACAGGCTATACACCCTCCATCTGGTCAGAAGAACCACCCACTAGCAACATCTCAATCTTGTCTGGATTGAGTTTCAGTTTATTAGCCTTTATCCAGTCCACTGTCGCAGCCAGGTACCAGTTCAGCACATCCACAGCCTCACCTGATGAAGATGAGAAGGAGAAGTAGAGCTGTGTGTCATCAGCATACTGATGGCAATGCACTCCAAAACTCCAGATGACTGCACTCAACAGTTTCCTGTAGATATTGAACAGCTCAGCTCCATCTGATAATATAGAGATTATAATTGATTAACTGGGATTCCCCCCTCCCACACACACACATACTGCAATAGAAGTATAACAACACTGGGTTACATTACAGGGCTGTTGAATGCTACATCTAAGTCTGACTGCTAAGCTGCAAGTAGGAATAAAAGCACTAGAATACGTTTGCAAGGTTGTTGTATGCTTCCCTCTTAAACTCAGCTATAGGAGCATAATATTTATTTATTTATCTATCTAAAATATTTGATCCTACCTTTTGGTCATTCATTTTAAGCAAAGACAATCTGTTGAAAAGTCCAATCCTCCTACATAGGGTGACCAAATGCCCGGTTCTCCCCAGACAACTCCAGAAGTTGGGCCACCTCCCGCACCATCTGGGGCTTGGTCTTGGCCTGCGCGATTGCGCAGGCCAAGAACATCCCCAGATCGGCGTAGGAGCAGGACTGGAAGGACAAGTAGCAGCAGCAGTCTTCAGCAGGAGAGGTGTGAGTATATTCATGTGATGGGTGAATGGGGCTGCATGGTTGTTTGTCTATGGATGCAGGTGCGTGTGTGTGTGTTTTGGGGTGGGTGATCCTGAGAGGGTTTGTGTGCAAGTTGGGAGTGTGTGAGTGTATTTATGTGATGGGTGAATGAGGTGCATGGTTTATTTTATTTATTATTTATTTATTACATTTATATACTGCCCCATAGCCAAAGCTCTCTGGGCAGTTTGTCTATACTGGCCAAATTATCATTGACAAGAATCAAGGAATTACCTGTGCTGTAAATAAAATCAATACCATTGAGAGTGCTTATCGAAACTTTCAAATGGAAGTGCTAGCTGCAGATGAAGCTAACATGATAACCAAGGTACTGGGGCTTTTAATAGAAATATGCAATCCAACACATCAATGCTTGCCTTCTTCAGTTCTACAGACTTGGCAGCCCCTGCATGTTACCAGATGTCCCAGTCTGGCCTGAATGAAATCACAGCTCTGGTAGGAAGAGTGTGGGTTAGTGGTGATTTAATTTCTACTGATGAAAATTCTGACCAGCAAAATATCTCAACCTATGCCAATATGAGCAAGATTTCCTAAAACCTTTGCAGGGTCTCTCTTTTTCTCTTCATTTTCTGCAACATTTGTGTCATTAGGTATTGCTATGTCAATTAGGTAATTGTGTTTTTCTTTTATATTTATGGCTGTTATGTCTGGTCGATTGCAAAGCATTGTCTTCTCCCAGAATTGTTTTGACCCAGCATAGTGTTGCTTGGCTTGACTTGTTTGAGTGTGTCTGGGTCTCCTAGGCTCTGAAAGCATCTTTCTGGAGAGAACCTGCTGGTTGCATGATCTAGGAGGCCAGGTTCTGTGAGTGCATAGTTGTAGTTGACAGGAGGGCCTTGCACTGGCTAGAGTAAGGTGAACAGATGTGAAGAGGCTGCAATCCTATATTCATTTATCTGGGAGTAAGATAAATCAATGGGACTTGTTTCTGCCATTTCTTTTTGCCGTTTTCTTTGGGTCCCTGGATTGGGATTTCTGTTCGCTGTACACTGAGGCAGTATAAATTCAGGAGATATTTGGATAAAAGGAGGGAAAGATCCTTGTCTAGCATTGTGCTAATGGGCATCTGTTCTGGCCTTTCTTTGTATTGCTACTGACCATGGTCTTGTTTACATGGCTAATGAACCAGAGATATAATGACACATTTTAGATTAGTTTCTCACTGATAAACCAGAAATTGAAACAAACTAACAGATGTTAGTGATAAATGATTGCAACAAGCCTTTAATCCATTTTGTTCCATGGGTAATGTTAGCAGGCTAATAGTGTTTTATACTTTTTCTGCTAGTTTGTTGCACTAGATTTTTCTGCACTTGTCAACTGCTTCATTTGTTCAGTGGTTGCAGTATGTTGAATCTGTGAGTATGGATATGAGAAAGGTAATGGAGAAAGAGTGTTAAATGTTAGGAAAGGTGAGACTATGGTCATCCAGTGAAGGATTTGCAGTCAGAAAATATATTTGAAGGAAGGGGAGACTGTATCACACAGAGTATAGCAAAAGCTTCAAAGTTCAGCAAAAGCTACAACAGTAGGAGTGAGTAAAGTTAATTTCAAATACTCACTTGTTCTTTATTTCAGTGATTTTAACATTAAGATGTTATGTAGAACAGTTTTGTCTTAATTGTATGCTGTGAAATCAGACATGTGACCAAGGCCATGTTTGGGTGAGCATGCCCCCTTGGGGGGCGGCCATGTTGTCCTCCTTTTTGGTTTCCAGAATATGTTCACCCTACTCCTATGCATGTTGAGTCATAAATGCAGGACATTTCTCTTCCATTCTTCTGGTCATGTCATGATAAAAGCCCCAATGCACATCTGCCCCTAGTTGGCATCTTCCATCTAACAACTTTGTTCCCACCCACCATTTTCATCCCATCACTACTAATGTATAATATTCTCCTCAGCCATAATGAAAAGGGCAATACAGGCAAATCAGAGGATCAGTGTAAACTGCCTCTTTAGTGTCTTGAGCTTTAGTGTTTCCTTCGTTTTCAGAGGAAGAGGATTAGAGCTGAAAGAGAAAGAGAATATGCAGTGTGAGACGCAAGATTGTAGACCATGTTAAGCACTTAAATGGTGTGGAAGTTAAATCCAGGTGCCTTAATTTATAATTTCCATGCTTTGGGGCACATGAATGAATGTGTAAGTTAAACCAAAGGTTTGTAACATTTTCAAATATACATTCGCCAAAAGAGTGAGGCATCAGTAGCTATGGATATTCAGAGCACATTCTTTCATCCCTCACACTTCCATTAACCATACCACTATTTCCAGGTTATTTTATGACATCACAAAGCAATGGTTCTTTCTACCTCTGACTAAGACATTTATATTGAACTCTGACATTTTAATCTAATAAAAATGCTTTTTTTAAACCTCATTGGAGTACAAACAGAGAGCAACTCTATTATATAATGGGCATCTGTGGAATAAGGAATTAATTCTACCAGTGTGGAAAACCTTCATAACTCTCTTGTGGCTTCATCACCCTTTGAGTTATGAGGTCTTCCTTTCAATTATGGGATGAAGTCCAAATCCCACAGAAGCTTATTATGAGTCCCCTATTAAGACTGCACTATTTAAAACAAAACACTTAGGAAGGATACTGTGAAGTCTTTAAGAATTAAAAAGTTGTCAGGCACAGTGATTTGTTGTACTGGAAGGTTTTTCAAAGTATAGAGGCAGCATACTGTACTTTCACTTCAATTCTGATCAATGTATTCTTCTCTCTCCCCTCCTCTCTCTAAGGGCCAAACTAGATGTGAGGTGTGTGTTTAAAGAGCAGCTGTGGCCAGGAGGCAATCACTTCAGATTTGCAGTGATGATGCGGGGGGGGGGGGGGAGGCTACCCCATACCATTTTATCAAACAGAATTTTGTCATTGCTTTATTTAATCTATGGGCTTCCCCACTCTCACGCCTCTAGCGCTGAAGGAGACAAGTTTAATCATGCCATACAAATATCTGGCCATCCAGATATCCTCCAGGTCTGCCCTAGCTTGTAAAGTTGGGGCTTCCACTCCAAGAACCCCATCGTACCCCCCAGGTGGGCACCATACCTGTGGTGGGGCAAAGCCAATCAGGCTGAACTGTATATGGAGGAGTCGCCACCACAGAATGCCTTGCCTGACATCCCACTGGATGGATGCCAACTGAGCAAGCCCAAACTTAATGCCAACAGTTCCTCGCATCACTCTATGGCTGGCCCAGTTGCCACACTGAGTCTGCCGATTAGGACACCCCACAGGCTGTGGTCTCCTCCACCAATCTGTCAAGGAACACAATTATCAACACTGAATGTACAGCAACTGCACCCATCTTCCTTTCATAATGTATGCTTCTGCATGCCCAAGACTGCCATCTCTCTATGGCCCAGATCTTGGCATCTCTCATCCTTGCTGCAGCAGCAGTGGCCCAATTTTGAATGGGTGTCCAAGTTGAATAATTCCATAGGCCCAATGTCTGATGGGGCTTCTTGGCTACCATCAAAATGGTATCAGATAAGGGCGGACCCTTCCTGTGACCAATAACAACCCATGCTCTTTCCCCCATATGGTAAACTAGGTTCAACACTGCAAATGGGCATATACTCTCACTCGGGACCGCAGTGAGCATAACCATGGCACCTACAGCCAGGTTTCATAACCTAATGTCTGAGGAACTTCTTGTCTACTGCTAAATGGTGCTGGTTCAGGAGCAGCCCCTTCCCATGAGAAACCAAAACTCAAATTCCTTGCCCCGGAGGACAAAATAGAAGGTCAGATTGCTCCAATGCATATCTCCTCACTGAGGTGGCCACCGGCACTGCCATGGCATCTCAGCCCTTCTTGCCCGCTGCAGGACTGCTGCAGGACTGTTCTGTGATTAACTGAGCATCAGGAAAAATGGAAAGGCCTACCAGCTGCCTCAGATGATCCTGCTTGCCCTTCCAGTGTCCTTCAAACATATAAATTTGTCAGCTGCCTGCCACCTCTTACCCCAGGGCAGTAAAGGATGGGTGTAGTATAGGGTGACCATATTTTGGAAACCAAAAAGGAGGACAACATGGTTGGCCCTCAAGGGGGCATCCCCACCAACATGTCCGACCCCAGGGGGCATGTCTAGCACCAAAGGGGTGTGCTCACCAGAACATAACCTTGGTCATATGTCTGATTTTACAGCACACAATTAAGACAAATCTGTTCTACATAACATCTTAATGTTAAAATCACTGAAATAACAAATGAGACATCCAATGTATCTGAAATTAACTTCACTCACTCCTACTTTTGTAGCTTTGACTGTACTTTGTTGCTATACTCTGTGTGATATATTCTTCCCTTCCCTCAGATATCTTTTCTGATTGTAGCCTCACTCCACTGCAAGCTGCTGCTTAACAGAGGTTGCTGCCGGCCGGCTGGCTGGCTTTTTTTGTTTGTTTTATTTTCAAAGTTCAATTTTGTTTTGAAACTTGCTAAAAATCAACAGATGAACAGATTTGCTTGAAACTTGGCCTGGCTTAAGCTCTACTTCAGAGCTACCATGATGCTAAGTTTCATCTCCTTATCTTTAAAAATGATGGTATTTTGAAAACATAAGTTTAAAACTTCAAATTTTAAACAAAATCCTAAAAATCAAAGGATTAACAGATCTGCTTGAAACTTGGCCCAGCTAAAGCCCTACTTAGGATCTATCATGATGCCAAGTTTCATCTCCTTTTCTTTAAAATGATGGTATTTTTTTAAAAAAAACTTTTAAAACCTCAATTTTTTAAAAAAATCTAAAAATCAACAGATGAACAGATATGCTTCAAATTTGGCAACGCTAAAGCCCTACCCAAGTACTATCATGATGCCAAGTTTCATCTCCTAATATTTAAATATGACAGAGTTGTAAGCATTTTTGTTATTTCCAATTGACTATAAAGTAGAGCTGTCCTTTGGGGTGGGGGAGGATGGGGAAAAGGCAGATTTTTCTTCAAATTTCATAATTCCACCCCCCTTCCCGGATTTGTGACCAAAAATCCTGACATGTCCTGTTTTTTCCTGACATATGGTCACCCAAGCTTTATTATCACCCAGAATTCCAGCCGGTATTCAACTAGGGTGGGCCAGGCCTGAATCTCCTCTTCAGTTCTGAAAAAGCTGAAATTCCTACCAGCTCATTGGTAGAATGCTCACTTGCTAAAGGGGCCATAGCTTGAATAGTGGCCAGCTGCCAGGATAAGATGAACAAAGGCTAATAAAATTTGGCCCAAAGCCCAATTGTTATTGCAAAGGGAAAGGGCTCCAGGAATTATAAACAGGGGGCCCTAAGTCCTTTGAGAAGGGCTCTAAACTACTGGAGAACCATAACAAAGAATGTGTCTTCCCTATCTGGGGAATCGACAGGAGTACGGGGGGCATCCTAAGGATGGATGGGGGACGTAGCATATGGAACATACGAGCCAGAGATTGCACAGATTCCTGGTGCAAGCGCCCAAAAGCCAAACTCCCAGCAAAGCAGGCAGAAAAACTGCCACCCTGGAGAGAGCCCACACAGGTCAAGGGTCAGCTTGGTGGGATGGAATGAGTGCTGTCAGCACACTCTCCCGGGAAGTTGGGGAGAGCACAAGCACCCAGCCACTGGGGGCTCGAATAAGGGGAGCGGCTTTAAGGCCACCCCGCCCAAAAGGGCTGGATCCCAAGCAGCACCCAAACAGGCGCCACCAAAATGCTCGTCCTTGCGCATCCTCCCCATCCGAAGAGCGAGGCTGAGAGCGAGACTCACGCCATGCTACCACTGCCATGCTGATCCACTGCTTCTCCCGCTCCCGATGTCTGCCAATGCCCTCTTGCCTCCCTTGCCTCCAGTGCTGCTGCTCTTGACAGCAGCCAGTAAAAGAAATAGGCTCTGTCCCACTTTTGCCCCACATGGTGCCTTATGCTGCTGCTCCCCACCCCCACCAGCCATTTTCCCGCTCAAGCCCGCCCTGCTGGGCAGGTACCAGGTTTATTTAAACACACACACCAGTGAAAATTATGTCAAGCTTCAACAAATTATTTTCTCAGAATTTCTTCTTGTCAAGTATAATATACAACTGATTGATTCTCTACAAATATCCCTCTTCTAGATGTTGTCCAGCTCATTACATGAATCCCGACTCCTCATACAACCTCATAGCTGGTCTAACTCTACACCATTGGAGAAGATACCAATTGTGTCAATCTCCTGGATGATCTCCAGATTCCAGACATCAACCATGCCACCAAAAACAACACCAGTCTTATCAGCAGGAAACTCCCACAGAGACATCAAGAAAATATCCTGATCCATAAGCCTCTGAGGGTAGATTATTATTCAAATAGATCCTCCACCTCTGCGTTGGTTAGGGGCCCACCTATAGTCTACACTTAACCAAACAAATCCAGTTAGGGCCTACCACACAAAGACCACTCATCTCCTGCCCAGAACAGCAACCCAAACAACAGTGTAACTTACTACATGCAGTGGGATGGATAGTCTAGATTTTTCTTACAGCTGGTAAGATATTAATTGCAGCAAGTGGGGAAAAAAAAATTGTTCCTGATCAACCAAAGTTGGCCAAATTGTGTAATATCATATACATGAACAAACTCACTTATTATAGTCTCTAGACACATTTTCTGTGTGTTCCTGAATTAATAATTGTAATAGGTTAAGAGTCAAATGAGATGAGATGCTGGAGATATGGGATTCATCTCCACCTCTTAGCTTCCTCCCGCCCCAAACAGCATGAGGGAGGAACTATCTAGCTCAAGACTAAGGCATTAGGCTGAGGCAGTTACACCTTTCCTGATGAGGTTGGTCTGGTGGAATTCTCAAATAACAAGCAATTATTGGAGACAACTAGTATACATAATATCAGAAATGATAGGAATCACTGTTGACCCCATTTAACTGGATAAAGGGAGATATTCCAACTATCATAAAATCATTTACTTTGAATGTATTGATTATTTCACAAATTGTGTGGGCCTGTAGATAGAAAGATCCTCATTCTCCAGCAGAGACAGAGAAATTAACTGAATTAATAAACAGGAGAAGTGGTAGTGATTGCTGAGGAGTGGTCTAGTATTATATTATATAATGTAGCCATGTATGAAAATCCTTATGGAAATCTATTAATGTAAAATTCTCTTTCTATAATGTCAAGACTAAAATTAAAAACAAAATGAAAATTTACCCTTCAGTTACTCACCTAGAAGAATAGAAGCTTTGAAGGAGGCAATTTTCAACAGGAAAGTAGCACAGAGAGAAAACATTATCTCTTTAGACAGGCTTTCCCTGGACTATAACTTATCCTGGTTTTATATGATATTTTTAAAGTTTTAAATCTTGACTTGTTATATGTTATGGTTTTAATTGTAAAATGCCCAAAGAACCTTGGCTATTGGGCAGTATAAAATGTAATTAATTAAATAAATAATAAATAAATAAAAAGGGATTAACCCTCTTCTTCTCCTCCCACATACTACGCTCCAGATCCAGATCACACACACAGACATACAACTATTTGAACACAGATGAATCCACAGAGGATGCTGATAGACTCAGTTCTTCCAGTGCAACAAAACTGAAAATTAAGAATAACACAGCATGTGTTTGAATTTGCATCCCACAATAAATTTGAGAAAGAGGAGGATTTGTGCAAGAATGTAAATCGGGGGGGGGAGGGGGGTTATGAGTGGCCACCTGGGTGACAGAACGAGAAGCAGGCTGGGTTGTTGTCAGAATAAACAATGAGGATCACACATGTAATAATATCAACTGGGAAGCATATCCTGGATCAGGTCTTAATGTTATGGAAGACGGAGGGTCCCTTAAATGGGACTGCCTTTGCCTTTGTAATTTTTCTCCTTTTACTAGCACTGATGGTCCACAAAAAAACCTTTGAACAATAAACATGAATGGCCCATGGTGGTCCTGTCAAGTTGGGATCTTTGTAAAATAACCAGTGATCCACGACACTTTCTGGAAGTGATTTCACAGGCTCATATCTTCTCGCATTGACAGGTTTTGTGTTTTGTTTTGTTTTTGGAGAGAGGAGAAAGGTTAAAAGGAATCCTTACAGCACTACCAGGGGTTTTTGTTCATTGTCTCATTATTATAAAGAGTCTAAAAGATGAAATACACTGGGTGAAAGCAGCCTTGCTACTGGTGGAAAAAGCTATCACTACCAAACAATTCACTTACAAATGGTTCCAGTTTGAAATTAAATCATACTTTCAGCCAATTATGTAATTGGCTGAAAGTTTTCTCTTAAAAACGTAAAAAATGTGCAAACCATTCCAGTTCTATTGAGGCTTACAAGATTCCCATCTGAATTTCTCTCAATATTTGGGTTTCTAAGTTACCTGATCTCTTTTTCAGTGTGGCACCAATGCATTAGTGGACTGCCATTTTTCTGGTTTTGATTTCCAGACATCATTCAAGATTGCAGTGCATGTGCAGTTTCCTGCGGTTTCATTCATTTCCTCCACTTCCTGCATTGTTTCCCTTGAGTTTATTTTAGATTTTAAGCTAGGCTGACCATATTTTGGAAACCAAAAAAGGAGGACAACATGGACGCCCCCCAAGGGGGTGTTCCCTCCACCATGTCCAGCCCCCAAGGGGGCATGCCCACCCAAACATGGCCTTGGTCACATGTCTGATTTCACAGCACACAATTAAGACAAATCTGTTCTACATAACATCTTAATGTTAAAATCACTGACATAAAGAACAAGTGAGACATTCAATGTATCTGAAATTAACTTCACTCACTCCTACTTTTGTAGCTTTTGCAGGACTTTGAAGCTTTTGCTATACAATGTGTGAGGCAGTCTCCCCTTCCCTCAAATATCTTTTCTGACTGCAAATCCTTCACTGGATGACCATAGTCTTACTTTTCCTAACATTTAACACTCTTTCCCCATCACCTTTCTCATATCCCTGCTCAAAGATTCAGCATACTGCTACCACTGAACAAATGAAGCAGATGGCAAGTGCAGAAAAATCTAGTAAAACAAACTAGCAACCTAGCACTCAGAAAGAGTATAAAATACTCTGCAAACATTAGCCATGGAACAAAATGTAAATATGTCATTATATCTCTGGTTCATTAGCCATGTAAACAAGACCTTGGTCAGTAGCAATACAAAGAAAGGTAAAAAAAAGATGCTCATTATCACAATGCTAGACAAGGCTCTTTCCCTCCTTTTATCCAAATATCTCCTGAATTTGCACTGCCTTAGTGTGAAGAGAACAGAAATCCCAATCAGGGGCCCAATTAAAACTGCCCAAAGAAACTACAGAAATAAGTCTTGTTGATTTCAATAAAGCTTACTCCCAGATAAATGAATATAAGATCGCAGCCTCTTCACACCTGTTCACCTTATTCTAGCAAGTGCAAGGCCCTCCTGTTAAGGACAACTTTGCACTCACAGAACCTGGCCTTGTGGATCATGCAACCAGCAGGTGCTCTCCAGAAAGATGCTTTCAGAGCCTAGGAGATCCAGACACTCTCAAACAAGTAAAGCTCAGCCACGCTAGGCACTCACATATTATCTTGCTGGAACAGAACATGACCAGATACAAAAGTGGGCAGGGCTCCTGCAACTTTAACTGTTGTGATGAAAAAGGAATTTCACCAGGTTGGGGTGGGTGGGAATCCACAAACCCAAACTGTAAAATAATCATAATGATAATCTCAGAGCCATACAGAAAAGCAATGTTTGGAATTGAGCTGAAAGTTGTGACAGCATGTACCCCTTTGCATGTACTCTAATACCAGTAAGCATCAGCATCAGCACAAAAGCACTGTTTTGGAACCATTATTATTATTATTAGTAAATTATTATTATTATTATTATTATTATTATTATTATTATAGCAACAAAATAATGGTGGTGTTGATGGTGGGGGATCCACTTACCTAAGGCAAAAATAAAAATTCATTTACACACATACACTCTCACCCAAGGTAAAATAATAATAATAATAATAATAATCCACACACACCTCACACATGCTCACCAAAGGCAATAAAAATTTAAATCCAACACCCCTGCATACTCACCCAAAGTGTGTGGGGGGGGGGGGAACCCACACCCTTCCCAAGGCAACTAAAAAAAACAAAAAACTCCCCACATACACTTAAAGGGGGGAAATAAAAATCCACCCCCCACACTCACCAAAGGCAATAATAATAATAATGAGGGTGACCAGACATCTGGATCCCCCCGGACAGGTCCGAAAAAAAGGGGACAAATTTGAGTCCGGGGGGAAATTTCAAAATATCCCCCAAAGTCTGAAAAAAATTGGGCCTCTCCCGTGCCATCCAAGAACAAGGCCCAGATCGGCCAGGAAGAGGCCGGAACAACGAGCGCCCACACTTCCGGGTGCGCATCATTCCGGCCTCCTCCCCTCCGCCATCCGGACCTTGTTCTTGGCTAGCGCAGTTGCGGAGGAGGAGGAGGAGGAGGAGGAGGAGGAGGAGGAGGAGACAGAAGAAGGAGGAGCAGGAGAAGAAGACAGACGGAGGAGGAGAAGAAGACAGGAGGAGGAGGAGGAGGAGAAGACAGACGGAGGAGGAGAAGACAGATGGAGGAGGAGGAGAAGAAGAAGAAGAAGAAGACAGACGGAGGAGGAGGAGGAGGAGAAGAAGAAGAAGAAGAAGACAGACGGAGGAGGAAGAGAAGAAGAAGAAGAAGAAGAAGAAGAAGAAGAAGAAGAAGACAGACGAGGAGGAGGAGGAGGAGGAGAAGAAGACAGATGAAGGAGGAGGAGACAGACGGAGGAGGAGGAGGAGGAGGAGGAGAAGGCGGATGGAGGAAGAGAAGGAGGCAGAGGAGGAGAGAAAAGAAGGAAGCGGCACCAACAGCAACAGAAGAGGAACCAGCAGGAACAGCACCGGCATTCAGCGGAAAAGCGGCAGCGGCAGAGGAGAATGACCAGCAGCGGCGGCAGACCAGCATCAGAAGAAGGTATGTGGCGGCGGCACTCGTAAGCCCTTACATGGCCCTGTTCCCTTTCCTCCTAGACAGAAATGAGACGTAGTTAGTAAAGGATTTATTTTATTTACACCTGCTTTTCCATTAAGAATAATACTAAAGATTGCTTGGATTTTACATTGCCAATGTTTTCCAACAGATGTGAAGAGGCTGGGAGTAAGCTTTATTGAAATCAATGGGACTTGTTTCTGAGGTTTCTTTGGACAGTTTTCTTTGGATCCCTGAATGGAATTTCTGTTCTCTGCACACTGAGGCAGTGTAAATTCAGGAAGTATTTGGATAAAAGGAGGGAAAGATTCTTGTCTAGCATTGTGATAATGGGCATCTGATCTGTTCTGTTCTGTTCTGTTCTGGCTTATTTACGTGGCTAATGAACCTGAGGTGTAATAACACATTTTTAGATTAGTTTCTCACTGATAAACCAGAAGTTATTATTATTGCTCTAGCACCAGAAATGTAGCAGTTGTGCAATGTGGAATTGAAATGATTCATTTTAAGATATAAAGGGGGCTGTACAACCATTACATCCAGCATCCAAAATTGCTTAACGACACCATTGTAAGCTGGTGTCTGACTGGGCAGGGAGAGGCGCCTAGCAGCCAAACACTGCATTTTGCCATTGTAGACTGTGAGGCTTCTGGCAAGGGGTGAGCAGGTATACTGGCTGCTGTCATGTTTAATAGAGTGCCAGAGGTCTGCCTCACCTATTGCTTTTCCCAAGCTGGCCCAGGTCCCTTATCTGGGATAGGGGGACAGAAGTGGTTTTGCTTCTAAAAAGGGATGTGAGCAGCAATGTCTGGACTAAGGGGCAAGGTAATATGTGAGTGCATAGGGTGGCTTGTTTATTTATTTATTTATTTATTACATTTGTATACCGCCCCATAGCCGAAGCTCTCTGGGCGGTTTACGTAGGATTAAAAACAATTAAAAACAATATACAAAATTAAAACAGCAAAAACATACAACATATACACAATCTGTACATTTAAAAACCACTACAACACTTCAAAAAAGCTACAAAAACAAAACAAAACAAACCCAGGCTCCTCAGATATTGCCAAATGTCTGCGGGAAGAGGAAAGTCTTGACCTGGCGCCGAAAGATAACAATGTTGGCGCCAGGCGGGCCTCATCGGGGAGATTGTTCCACAATTGGGGAGCCACCACAGAGAAGGCCCTCTCTCTTGTTGCCAACCTCCGAGCTTCCCTCAGAGGAGGCACTTGGAGGAGGGCCTTAGATGTTAAACGTAGTGTTCGGGTAGGTTCATGTCGGGAAAGGCGTTCCATCAGGTATTGTGGTCCCAAGCCGTATAAGGCTTTATAGGTTAAAACCAGCACCTTGAACCGGGCTCAGAAACATACAGGCAGCCAATGCAAGCATGCCAGAGTAGGTCTTATATGTTTGAACCTACTGGTTCCGGTTATCAATCTGGCCACTGCATTTTGCACAAGCTGCAGCTTCCGAACCACCTTCAAAGGCAGCCCCACGTAGACTGCATTGCAGTAATCTAACTTGGAGGTTACCACAGCATGGACAACTGAAGCCAGGTTATCCCTGTCCAGATAGGGACGTAGTTGGGCCACCAACCAAAGTTGGTAGAAGGCACTCCGTGCCACTGAGGCCACCTGCGCCTCAAGTGACAAAGATGGTTCTAGGAGAACCCCCAAGCTACGAACCTGCTCCTTCAAGGGGAGTTCAACCCCATCCAGAACAGGTTGAACACCCTCCATCCAGTCAGCGAAACCACCCACTAACAGCATCTCAGTCTTGTCTGGATTGAGTTTCAGTTTATTAGCCCTCATCCAGTCCATTGTTGCAGCCAGGCACTGGTTCAGCACATCCACAGCCTCACCTGATGAAGATGAAAAGGAGAAATAGAGCTGCGTGTCATCTGCGTACTGATGACAACGCACTCCAAAACTCCGGATGACTGCACTCAACAGTTTCATGTAGATGTTGAACAGCATGGGGGACAAAACTGACCCCTGCAGAACCCCATACTGGAGAATCCACGGGGCCGAGCAATGTTCCCCAAGCACCACCTTCTGGAGCAGTGCTTGGGGAGCAATGCAGTGCCTCCCACTCCCAACTCAGCCAGTCGTCCCAGAAGGATACCATGGTTGATGGTATCGAAAGCCGCTGAGAGATCAAGGAGAATCAACAGAGTCACACTCCCCCTGTCTTTCTCCCGACATAGGTCATCATACAGGGTGACCAAGGCTGTTTCCATACCAAAACTAAGCCTGAAACCCGACTATGTTTGAGTATGTCTAGATTTCCTAGGCTCTGAAAGCATCTTTCTGAAGTGCACCTGCTGGTTGCATGATCCACGAGGCCAGGTTCTGGTGGTTGCATAGTCCTCCTTGACAGCAGGGGCTTGTACTTGCTAGAGAAAGATGAACAGATGTGAAGAAGCAGAGGCACCTCTTGTTCTTTTGTGTTTGAAAGCCACAAAGTGTCTTGTGGCATCTTGAAGATTCACAAATTATGCAAACTATGTTCATCTTGTGTGTGACAGACAACTTGCTCCACAACTGCAGAAACTTCCCCCTCCTATTTCTGTCAATGATCCTGTTTTGTGTTTGTAATTACATTTATATTAACACTTTAGGATTGCAGGCCTTACTGCAGTCAGTGGGACTTACTTCTGAGTAGACATGTTTAATGTTGCCTTCATTTAAGGCTGCAATCCTATATTCATTTATCTGGGAATAAGCTTTATTGAAATAAATGGGACTTCGGGCAGTTTTCTTTGGGCAGAGCACTCTCTGATTGGAATTTCTGTTCTCTACATACTGAGAACAGAATTTCCAAATATGTCTTGAATTCAAATATTCAATAAAAAAAGGAAAGGATCCTTGTCTAGCATTGTGATAATTTCTCATTGATAAACAGAAGTTGAAACAAGTTAAGGGGTGGTAATTTTGTTCCATAGCTAATGCTTTCAGGGTAATTGTATTTTATACTCTTTCTGAATGCTAGGTTGCTAGTTTGTTGTACTAGATTTTTCTGCACCTGTTCAGTGGTAGCACTATGCTGAATCTGTGAGTATGGGTATGAGAAAGATGATGGGGAAAGAGTGTTAAATGTTAGGAAAGGTGAGACTATGGTCATCCAGTGAAGGCTTTGCAGTCAGAAAAGATATTTGAGTAAAGGAGAGAATGTAGGCTGACCATATGAAAAGGAGGACAAGGCTCATGTAACTTTAACAGTTGTAGAGAAAAGGGAATTTCAACCAGTGTCATTTGTATGCAATTAGTTCCTGATGAAATTCCCTCTTCATCACAACAGTTAAAGTTGCAGGGGCCCTGCCTTCTTTTGTATATGGTCACTCTAGTATAGTGCCTGCAACTTTAACTGTTGTGATGAAGAGGGAATTTCACCAGGAACTAATTGCATACAAATGACACTGGCTGAAATTCCCTTTTCTCTACAACAGTTAAAGTTACATGAGCCCTGTCCTCCTTTTCATATGGTCAGCCTAGAGAATGTATCACACAGAATATAGCAAAAGCTTCAAAGTACAGCAAAAGCTACAAAAGTAGGAGCGAGCGAAGTTAATTTCAAATACATTGAATGTTTCACTTGTTCTTTAGTTCAGTGATTTTAATGTTAAGATGTTATGTAGAACAGGTTTGTCTTAATTGTGTGCTGTGAAATCAGACATGTGTCCAGGGCCATGTTTGGCAGGGCACACACCCCTTGGGGGCTGGACATGTTTGGATGGGCACGCCCACCTTGGGGCGGCCATGTTGTCCTCCTTTTTGGTTTCCAAAATATGGTCACCCTAATAATAATAATAATAATAATAATACACCGCATGCTCCATCCCAAGTCATTCATTGAAAGAATAACAATCAGCAGGAAAGAAGGAGGAAGAGGTCTGCTGGACATTAACAGAATTCATGCTAAACAGATAAAATCACTCGGAGAATTTTTCCACACCAAAAACATCTCCATTTATAAAGCCATCCTATTTATTTATTTATTTAATTTATTTATTTATTTATTCCATTTATATACCGCCCCATAGCTGAAGCTCTCTGGGCAATTTACAAAATTAAAAACATTGAACATTTAAAAACACCAATATACAAAATTTAAAACCATAAAGCAGATTAAAAACTCCACTCCACTCCACTCAACCTAGCACTACAAAATGAAGATCAAACACAACCACTCACACTCGCAGAGAAAAAAGAAAAATGGGCACAAAAAGCACTCCGTGGGAAGCCCTGCAACATAATACAGAACCCACAAATAAACAAAGAACAATCCTACGAATGGCTCAGGAAGGGTGCAGAGGGATTCCTAATAGCTATACAAGATCAAGTTATAGCCACCAAGAACTACCAAAAATACATCATAAAAGGTAACAGTGTACAGAGACCTGTGCCGAAAATGCCATCAATTCCAAGAAACAATAGACCATATAACAGGAGGATGTAAAATTCTGGAAGGAATGGACTATACAAACAGACACAATACAGCTGCAAAAAGAATTCACCAACAACTGGCCATCAAATTCAACCTTATCAAACAAGCTAAACCATACTATACATATTCACCTGAAACAATCTTGGAAAATGCAGATAATAAAATATACTGGGCTAGAACAATTCAAACAGACAAGGCAATACCTTACAACCAACCAGACATAATGTTCATAAACAAAAAAGAAAAACACACATACCTCATCAACATAGCAATACCAAATGACAAAATGTTGTTGAAAAAGAAGAAGAAAAGAGAGACAAATATACACCACTGGCCATGGAAGTCAAAGAATTATGGCAACAGGAAAAGGTCACAATTATTCCATTAGTCACATCAGTCACCGGCATCACATCAAAAACCTATACAGAAACCCTCCAAAGACTGGGCCTACCAGAATACATCTACACCAACATCCAGAAAGCAGTCATAATTAAAACATGTTCAATCGTCAGGAAATTCCTGAATCTATAAAAGACAGCATGACCTGGCAAAGCCCATCATGTCCTCCTAGAAAAACCACTGTGAGCAATAAAAGAGAAATAATAATAATAATCCACAGCCATCCACACAAAATAAAATAACATTAAAAATACAACACACACCCACATACTCACCCAAGGCACTACTACTACTACTATAATAGTCCACACATGCACCAAGGCAAAAACCAGCCAAACAAACACCCATTCACACTCCACCAAGGCTAAAACTAAAATAGAAATCCACACCGACATACTCACCCATGGCAAAACTAATAATAGTTTTGAAACACACCCAAGGCAATCCCCCTCCCTACACACACTCACCCAATTAATTCATCAAAGTCAGTACCCAAAGAATGTATAGAAAATCAGTGACAACTTATTTCATCAATGCAGCCAGAGATGAAATCCAACCTACCTCCACCCCACTAGACTTAGATTGCAGCTAGAGACAGTTCATTTGGCCTTCAATTACTTTAATAATACCCCCCCCCACACACACACACACAAACACATACACATACAAGAACAGCAATTCCCAGTTGAGCATAGAGCAAAAGGGCAGAGTCCTTCTATAAAAAAGGGGAGGGGGAGATTAATTTTAAGTAGTTCACTAGGTAAAAAAGTCAGTTGAAGCCAAATTGTGAGTATTACCTGGTGGTTGGAATGGATGCACCCTCAGTGTAAAGCCCCTCTCTAGGTGGCAAAAAAAAAAAAAAACCATCATCAGCCGCCCCAGCCCCGTAGGCCAGGCCGCCCTGCGCACCCGGCTGCGGCTAAACAAAGAGGACGACTGTGCTGGCCCGGGTGGGACAAGCCTGGACAGCAAATCAAGCTGTATGTGCCATGCACTGTGGCTAAACAAAGAGGGGGACCAAGTCCGTGCTGGCCCAGGCGGGAGCAGGCCTGGGCAGCCCAATTGCCACATGCATACCATGGCTAGAAAAAAGGGGCAGCGGGTGCACTGACTGGCCCAGGCAGGGGCAAGGCAAGCCATGATTAGGAACACCCTTGCCGGCCTCCTCTTCCTCCTCCCCTCCTTCACCTGTGGACAGTGGTGTACGACTCTTACTCTTTCTCTGCCGCCACTTCTTTGCTGCTGCTGCTTCTGCATCCACGTCCTCCTCCACTGCTGCTGGGTCTCCTCCTTGGTTCTCCTTCTTGGCTCCATCTCTCCTTTGCCGCTGCTTCTCCGTCGCTGCCACTTTTCTTCCACATTCCGTCACTGGTGCTGCTCCTCTGCCGCCACTGCCACCACTGCTCCTCTGCCACCACCGGTGGGTTCTGCTGGTATTGCTGCTTCTTTCTTTCTTCTTTTCTTCTTCCTTCTCCTTCCTTCTCTTCTGCTCCATCGCTGACTCGCCACCACTGTGCCTGGCCTTTGCCCTCACTACTCCTTCACCAACACTGCTCCTTGGCCCAGCTGCTGCTGCCACCGGGTCTTTTCTGTTTGACGTGTACATGCACCCCACCCCGCCTTTCCCAGGAGTCTCAAAACTCATGATACATCTAGGATAAGGTGGATGGATCTCAACGGATGTCTCACGAGAGTTGAGATCACTCCCAGGTTTTTCGACGCTGTGTCCCAGGCTGTCTTCTGAGCCAACTCAAGAGACAGCAAGGGATGGCAGCCAGCCCAATTTCTCCAGAGTTTTACTCACTAGAGTAAAACTCCATATGGAGCCCTGGTTTTGAACTCCAGAACCATGTCAAACCAGATTTTCCCGGGTGGATAAGGACCTGTCAAACCTCTCCTTTATAACCATGTGTCTGGATGGTGCTTGTGAAGAAATACTGTATTCGTCCCTGTTTATGTTTCGTAATATTTATATTCTGTAAGTAACTTCTAAGTAAGGAAATAATGTAAACAAGTAGCCCAAGGCCTGATTTTGCTGCTTTGTATTGGGCATAAGAGAATTCTGATTGCTGTAGTTATGGTTGCTAGGGGAAGAAGACGACTAGTGTGAGAAGCCACTTGTGTTTATATGGATATCTCTGGTAGCTACGATTTGAATTGGTGAAGAGGGTCAAGAAAACTGATGCTTAGAAGATCCGTATAGAATGACTAAAAGAAAAACAATGGTTGAAAGCGCTGACAGAGGTAAGAATATGATTAGTTAGAGGTTCTGTCAAAGACATTCTTTTACCAAGAAAATAAAATAAAAGTCAATCAGTCAGAGTCAATTGGTGATTGACAACTGATTGTGAGTTGGAAGAGGACCTGAAGATCAGAGGCATTTGAGAAGTCCTTGAAACATCTGAATCATCCTAGAAACCAGAAGCAGTAGGAAGAGCAACTGATTGGCTGGGGTGAATGTTGGGGAAATTCAGTGTGTGGGAATAACTATTGAGAACTTATTTAGTTGGAGAGGACCTCTTACATATTAGGAACTGTAACTAAGCATATTTAGCCGTAGGCTGCCTCTACAAGACACATTTAAAGCTCTTTCAAGGCGCATTAAAAAATTTACCTCTACAAGAATGGAGCGCAAATCGGGCGTAGAGGCGCGCTATCCCTCCGATTATGCGCATTATCGAATGCGCGTTAAATAGCGAGTTTTATTTTGCTCCGGCCGTTAAAGCGCATTTTGGCTATGTGAACAAGTGCATATGCACATTAACTACTTGTAAAGCGCATTTTGGTCATCCGTTAATGCGCTTCACCGCCTCTCGACGCCTCTCGTGCAGAGGGATTAGGAGTAAATGCGCTTCTGCAATTATGCGCATAATCGCCTAACCAGGCGCAAAAGCGAATCCTTGTAGAGGGGACCTAAGAATCCTACATTTAACAATCTCACCATACTATTTAAAAAGCAACACCTTATTCCCTTGTGTAAATAATTCTAGGGCTGCTCACCACCTCGGGTCTGACTCTGGATGGGCCCGGATCAGGCCGAAGCGGTCCAGAGCAGGATCAGACCAAGCCTGAAGCACTTTGGACCAATCTGAGGCAATGGTAAGCCACTACACCCATCTGCCCGCAGGACTTACTTGGCCCATCCAGCAGCCACCTGTCCTTGATGAGACCCACTATTTTTAAAAAAGATGGTGGGTCGGTCATTTTCTAGATCTAGTGTTCAAACTATGGGGGGAGGGGGGAGGGGGATGAGTGATGGACTCCTGGTTGGCCTCACGCCCAGAAACCCACAACATCCAACCTGCTTTGGATGTCTGGATCTTGTGCAAGATCCAGATCCAAAGAAGGTCAGACCAGGCCCAAAATGGCCCTATGCAGATCACAGCCAATTCAGAAGTGGATCAGGGGATACTTGCACAGCCATATATAATTCCTTTCATAAACATCTTAATTTTGTTCAGAACAACAACAACAATAACAAGACAATGCCATCAAGATTTCTTCATCATATGGCCTAGTTTGCCGGCCTTTTCGAACATGCAAATATTGGGGATGGCAAAAAGAAATAATTGGCCTTCTGCTTGGTGATGTCATTACAGCCCTTATCCCAGCCTTAATTAAGACAGGTTCTGATTGGAAAACAGGTGGTCTCTCTCTCTCTCTCTCTCTCTCTCTTTCTCTTTTTTTTCCAGGTGAAGGGGCACAGTATCTCCAAACGGAGTATGTCCCCTTCTGATCCTGCATAGCTTTCCAACTAGTTCTCCTGCCCGTTCCCTGCCAGTGAAGCAGTTGAGGAAAATGAAGAGAGACTGAAAGGTTCCATGATATCTGGAATATCTTTATAGAAATAACTGAATAATAATGTGGAATATGGAGCTTACAGTATTTTGGTTGAGATAAAAATTGCATCTGTTCTTTAGTGTTTCCTTTTTCAGTCTTTGCACATCTGCCTGTCTGTTCTTTGAAGTACTAACCTCTTTCCATTGAAAGGCATTGTTCATTTTAGCTTAGAAAAAATGTGAATACGGGGTTGGGTCTATGATAGAGGTGCATAAAATTACTCCTGGAGTGGAGAAACTGAGCAGGGAGAAAACCCTCTCTCATAATACTAGAATGTAGGATCATCCAATAAAGCTCAGTGATGAGAGATACAGGACAGCTAAAAGGAAGTACTTTTTCACACACTGCATAGCTAAACTATGGAATTTGCTACCACAAAATGTGAAGACATCCACCAATTTGGAAAGCTTTAACAAGGGATTAGATAACTTCATGAAGGATAAGACTATCAATGGTTCCTATACTAGTCCTGATGGCTCTATATAACCTCCAGCATTAAGAAGCAGACAGGGAGAAGTAGCAGCAAATGGCTTTTGCATTAATGTCCTGTTTGTGGGCTTCCCACAAGCATCTAGCCAGTCACTGAGGGAATGGAATACTGGTCTCTGGTCTGATCCAACACAGCTCTTCTTATTTTCCTATGTTAGATTACAGTTGAGTTAAATGGCATTTCTTATGTTAAATCCTAGAATTATAAAGTTGGAAGGGGACTCAGGGACCATCTAATCCAGTCCCCTGATCAATGCACGCTCTGCACTCCCTGACAGATGGCCATCCTGGCTCTGCTTAAATGCTTCCAGCAAAGGAGAACCCACCACTCCTGAACAGCTCACATTGTTGGGAAATTTCTCCTAAACTTTAGCCAAAATCTGTTTCCCTGCAATTTCAACCCATTCGTCCTAGTCTTGCCTTTCGGAGCAACAGAGAACAAGTCTGCTTCATCTTCTGCATGACAGCCTTTCAGACATGATAGTGATCTTCAGATATTTGAATCTAACAAGATGTTTAGCCTGGAGAACCAAAACTAGGCTAAACATACCCTTTCAACTGCTCCTCAGACCCCTCAGCATCCTGGTTGATCTTCTCTGGAGACATAGCAGCTTGTCAATTTCTTTCTTAAATTGGGGCACTCAGAACTGGACACAGTACTCCAGATGCAGCCTGACCAATGCAGAAGAGAGCGAAATGATGACTTCCTGTGATTTGGACGTTATGCTTCTGTCAGTGCAGGCCAAGGTTGCATTAGATTACTTAGCTGCCACATTATAGTGCTAGCTCATATTCAGCTTTTCACATATACTGCTTCCAAGCCATGTCTTCCCCATCCTATATCTGTGCCTTTGATACATAATTTTTACCTGCAAGACTTTATACTTATATCTGTTGAATGTCATCTTGTTAGATTCAGCCCAGTGTTCCAGCATGTTCAGATACTTGATCCTGTCTTCTATGGTGTTGGCTATCCCTCCTAGCTTCCTGTCATCTGCAAATTTGATGAGGAACCCCTCTACACCATCAGCCAAGCCATTTATAAAAAATGTTGAACAGCACAGGGCCAAGGATGGAGCCCTGCAGCATTCCATTCAAGACCTTCCCCCAGGAGGATGCTGAGCCATTAATTACCACTTGTCTTTTACAGTTACTCAACCAGCTGTATATCCACCTAATTGTAGTTTCCTGGATCTACCTTTTTTCCTTCTTGAAAATTGTGATGTTTGCCTTTCTCCAGTCTTCTGGCATCTTACCTGTGGCTGTGGCTCTGAAATAATGTCCACAAGTTCTTTCAGCACCCAGGGATGTAATTCATCTAACAATTGAGACTTGAACTCATTTAAAGTAGCTAAGTGCTTTCTAACCATGTCCTTAGTTATTCTGGGCTGCAAATCCCTCCGTATTATTATTATTATTATTATTATTATTATTATTATTATTTACATTTATATACCGCCCCATAGCCGAAGCTCTCTGGGCGGTTTACAAAAATTAAAAGACTGAACATTAAAAGTCAATATACAAAATTTAAAATCGTAAAACATAAAACAGCAGATATTTGCTCTATTTCATTTGCTCTATTTATCCCATTTGCTCTATTTATATCATTTGCTCTATTTATCCCAGGTTCAACGTAACTCCCCTTGTGGGACAAGACTGAGGAAAAATAGAAATAGTTCACCTTCTCTCCATCAGCATCTTCCCAAAGCCATGGGCCTACCCCTTACTTGATCATCTTCTTGCTCCTGATATAGCCAAAGAAACCCTTTTTGTTCTTTTTGGCATGCCTCACCAGTGAGACTCATTATGGCCTTCGCCTTCCTGATGCCATCCTTACAGGTTCAGGCAACTCTGTTGTACTCCTTCTTGGTAATACTGTAAGTCTCTCCTTCCAGCTCATCAGAGAACTCCCTGTGCAGCCACCAAGATTTTTTAAAAATGTCCCTTGTTTTCCCTTCTCATGGGAATAGTTGTGATTGTGATTCCGGTAAATGAGTTTTCAGGATCTCCCACCCTTCTTGCGCTCTGTTTTTCCTCCAGGATTCCTAGCCCTGGGATTCCATCCAGCTTTTCTCTGGACTTTTTGAAATTGGCTTTCCTAAAGTTCAAGGTACACGTCTGATTAAACTCAGTTTTCACAGCCTCATCATGACACGGTCACTTTCCCCTAAGGTTTCTGCCACTTTCACTTCACCTAGCACTTCATCCATGCTGGTCAGGATTAAGACCAGAATAGCAGATCCCCTTGTAACTTCTTCCACCTTCTGAGAGATGAAGTTGTCAGCAAGACAAGAAAAAAAAACTTATCTGAGTTGGACTGCTAGCAGATGTCAGGAAAGCCAAACTCCACCATTACTACTATTACTTGCCTCTGTGAAAGTTTTGTCATCTCTTCCAGGAAGCACCATCCATGTCTTCAGGCTGTTTGGGCTATCTTTAGTAAACTGCCACAACAATATTAGAAAGCCAGTGTGGTATAGTGGTTAGAGGATTAGATTGGGACTTAGGATATATGGGTTCTAGTCCCCACTCTGCCATGAAGTTCACTGGGTGATGTTGGGCCAATCACTGATTCTCACCCTAACCTACTTCACAGGGTTGGTGTGAAGTTAAATGGAGAGGAGGAGGACTGTGTAAGCTGCTCTGAGTTCCTTGCAAGACAGAGAAAGGTGGGATGTAATAACGAAATTTTAAGAACCATATCATTCTTGTTTCTTCCTCCCTCTTTCTTTTCTCAGTTAGTGAGCTGTGATGTCCCATTTTGAAAAGCATATATCTTAGTAAAATCATACATCTTAGTAAAGTTTGATTTAAAATGGTCCCAGCTTCATTGTTTCCCCAATCTGTAGAAAAGGGAATGACCAAGGAAAACTGTGGGTGAATGGAGGCTAAGCTGTAAGCAAGCACAGTATTTAAGTCTGTAGAGTATGTTTGGTGCTAACATGAAATTTAGGTTAGTACCTTAATTTACACATTCCATGATTTAGGATTCATGAGTGAATTTTGATTTGCCTTAACTCCGCTTTTAAACCAAAGAGTGTTTTGTTTTGTTTTGTTTTAAATTCTAGAATATCTGTAAATGCCATAGCATAAGTTACTATTACTACAGTGATGCTGTTTAAAAACTCCTTGCTGTGCATGTAATGTATAGAACTACTTATAAAGTGTTTCTATAATTCCAGTCCAGATTTCCACATCCCTGGAGAATACTGAAGATTTACAACATGACAATGGCGATTCACCTGAAAAGTAGCTTTATATGTATTAAATGAGGCGGGGATCACTTAATATGGGGAGGCTATCTTTGGTGACTGTAACAAGTGCTCCTGCCTTAATGCTATGTAAGAGGAAAAGCAGTTCCTGGAGGTTGGAAGTGTAATGGTCTATGGAGCACTTTACATGTAACATATGCTTCTATTTTGCAAATGCTTCAACTTGCCATCGTAGCTTTTTGTCCCATGCTCTAAAGATTTGGGCTTTGGGGCAATTTGTTAAATAAATGATGACTTGCCATGCTGCTTCATTTTTCTTTCTTTTTTTAACATCTAGTCACAAACCACAATCACTTACAGGAAATGGAATGTTTACTTGAGTTTATTATACAAGGGTCTGGATGTGAGCTGTGGGATTTTTACACCTCATAGCAATGGTATTACAATTTATTTACATCTTCATGTTGGCAGCTGTACAAACTGTTATGAAATAGGACAATCACACCTTAGAGAGCAGCAATTATGGGCAAAGTTATAAATAGCATGAAGGAGGGCAAGTGTTTGGCACTTAAGTGGAAGAGAATAGAAAGGCGTCTGGCCACCCTCTTGCTCATTATGAGAGCATGCACTAATTAAACTTAAAAGTTGTATGAACCAGCTGAATGACTAAGTCCCAGCCAGTCCTGACACAAACCCGTTCCAAGCCCATGAAGAGCAAAGTTTTTTTAGTTATGTCATAATTTGGACAGTCAGACCATGACATCACTCTCAGCTGAATTAATGCAGAATTAATACCATATGTAAAAGCACTAATAGGTATTGGATTTGAAAAGCCAGTGATAAGCGTGTGTTGGGTTTCCAAAGTTACCGTCTATTTTTGCTCCTGGCACTTACATGAATCCTGTAGCGCAAAAGGCCGGTTTCAAGAGAATTTGTTTTATAAAACTATGTATTTTATTATTTGTACATATCTCAACTTTTATATTTAATGTTGTGAGTGCAAAAAAATTCTATTAAGTTACAAGTCAGCATTACAAATGGTGACAAAATTAGTAGTGTAAGGGGGAATTAAGGTGATTATAAACTTAATATAAACATGTTTGTTATAAACTTAAAATAAACATTTTTATTATAAATGTAAAAAAAAAAGGTTTTTTATTATAAATTTAAAATAAGGAATTTAAAATAAGGGATGCATAAGACCACTCTGAGAAATTTCCCTCAGCCTTTGGCTTCCCTTGAAATGTGCTAGAACTGGATAACTTATTGAGAAAGCTGGACCGATCACAATAAGATATTACTTCGATAAGGGGTCTAGATAAAATAAGAACACAGTAGTTAGGTCAGCTGGATACATTTATCCCTGATTGTTTTGTTACTTTGATTGTTTTGTTACTTTGTTGTTGCTGCATGTGTCCCTATTGACATTTTTCTTCAGAAAAATGTAAACTTTTTTCTTTGAAACTTGGTGGTCTATTTTTTGGAGGAGAATTGTTATCCACTGCACATCTATCAGCTAACACACACACCACACACACACCACTACCAGAAGTAGATACGTGAGACCTAGGGAGTTTTGCAGCTGATTTGATGGAGGTGCCCAGAAAAATAAAGATTTCTGTTTGGTAGCAGCCGGTGAATATCGTAGGAGACTATCATCCTGCTAAGAGTTTTCTATAGACATCTCTTACCAACCCCCTGAAGAAGGCCTTAAAAAAACAACATAGTCTGAAACACGTTGGGCGTGAACAATAAAGTATCTTAGCATTCTGAGAACCTGCTTCTCTTCCTTTTTTTTAGCAACAGAAAAGGCCACAGAAAGAGAAGGGTGAAAAGAAGTGTGGTCATACTATATGTCTGTTTTTCCTTCCACTGATGGTACAGACAACTGCTAATTCATGACACTTTCACAGACCATTTTTTTTCAAGATTAATCATTTTTAAAAGCCAGACTTTAGTTTGGATCCAACATGCCCATACATGAGTCACTGATTTCTGCCAGTTGTCTAACCTCAAAGCTTCAGGCCTCCATGCTACATCGCACATTATTCCAGAGGGTCTCTTAGGAGTAGCTTCTTGGGGGCACAAAGAACTTCAAAGGAAAGAATGCAGGAACGTTTGCAGTATATACATAGAATATACATTATTTTCATTAATGTCATTCTCAGTCTTGCAGCTCCCCACAGCTCAAAGTGCATGGGTCAAAGCAGAAGTCCCCCAGTACCATTTTCTGGGATTGACCCCACAAAGAGCACCAGATCAACTGCAGTACAGTGCCCCCAAATCCCAGAAAAATACCATGGTTGATGGTACTGAATGTTGCATTGTATCTAACCTAGATAATGTATAAAATATGAAAGCATGGATCTTGCTTATCACAACAACAATAAGACTTTCTTTTTTTATCGCCAAGTGCTTTCCTAACATTGAGACTTTGACTTTCTCTAGGGTGACCAGATAAAATCCAGGTCAGGGCTCATGTAACTTTAACAGTTGTAGAGAAAAGGGAATTTCAGCCAGTGTCATTTGTATGCAATTAGTTCCTGGTGAAATTCCCTCTTTATCACAACTGTTAAAGTTGCAGGGGCCCTGCCTTCTTTTGTACATGGTCACTCTAGTATAGTGCCTGCAACTTTAACTGTTGTGATGAAGAGGGAACATCACCAGGAACTAATTGCATACAAATGACACTGGCTGAAATTCCCTTTTCTCTACAACTGTTAAAGTTACATAAGCCCTGACCTGGATTTTATCTGGTCAGCCTACTTTCTCTCAGAATGTCTGGCAACAATGACATTTGTCTCTGTGATCATGTGTAATCTATATACTCTGTTTTATAGATTTTGATTAATTTGTACTATTTTTATATATTAATAAAAGTAAAAAAAAAACCCACTTCACACCAGATTCCTGGGTGGGAGGGAGAAGATGCATCAGACTCAAGTTCCACAGTCCATCGCTTTTATGCATTTCCTACTTGCATCCAATCTGCAGACCTCATTATACCGACATAATAGAAGTAGCCAAAAAGGTGGGGTAATAATAAATAATCAAATACATAAATAAAAGATCTAAGTATCACCACTGAGGCTGATCTCTTGGGAAGCCTCTTTTGCAATATAAAATCTGAAGTTCCTTTTGCCAATTTTCCAGTTGAGGCATACTTTTTTTGAAAGCTAAATCTTAAAAACTGTGATGTATCCAACTTGCTAAATTCAGTACTTCTACAACTCAACTCAATACTTCTACAATTCAAATAACATATCCCAACACACATACACAAAGACTTTGTTGGTTTTGTTACAATACACCAACCAGACAACTCTTCAGTACAAAATCCTACCATATCCTTATCAAAGCAATATTTTAAGAAATATTCAAATTAGAAGAACATGTATTAGAATTTTTCCAAATACATGTTAATGAAGAGAATTTGATTGAGAATAACACACACTCACACACACACCATTTCAACTCTGTCCAGAACACATCATTGTGCAGGGCCAACTGGCATTTTTGCAGATGTAGAATACATTTGGAAAGTGTTTCTTGAGTATTATATTATTGGGCACCCTAGATTTGGGAGCTGCGATTTTATGGACATGTCCCTGGAGCTAAACCTAGTCATAATTTCTAAATACTTGTGATGGGAATATGGATAAATGTTCTCAGGGTGAGAAGAAGCAGACAATCTTTCTGCTAAGTTCTTTTTTCATCAGTTAACAAAATAAAACTCACTACAAGTGCATTGATTCACCTTAGGCAGCAAAATGTACGAAAAATGGATTTTGTTGCAAAGTTATTGAAATAAGTATAGAAGGACAGAACCATGCTACAACAAATGTCCTATGTATTACTGGCAATACTTTTAAAATATGGTGTTTGCAACCAACTTTTTTTTTCAATTTCCAGATGCATCCATACAAGACAAACTGTACTAGTTCTTTCTCTAGACATCTCTGATCTGCAGGTTCAAATTAACCAAAGGGAATACATTTCTTTAAGAATCCTTTTCACAGTGTTTACCTACCCAATGCTCATTCCCTAATTTAGTTACATATTAGTTTGGATATTGTATGAGTCAGTGTGTCTAACCAGTGTGTGTGTGTGTGTGTTATATAAATGGTAGGTATACAATGGTGTCAGTCTACAAATTTAAATTACAGTAGTGAAGCTCCGATGAATCTTTCTGTTGCTCAAGCATTTGCCCATCATGCTTGCACAACCGCATGCACAACTGTGTTCACGCAAACTTGTTATTCTTCTCTTCTGCATAATTCAGATCCTATTTTCCATTATCACAAAATCATTTGCACTAATGACACAATTGGATACTGCCCGGAGAGAGAGAGAGAGGGGGGGGAGGGAGGGAGAGGGAGAGGGAGAGAGAGAGAGAGAGAAAGGAACAGTGTGCATTTTTAATTGCTCCCCCCAAATTGGGACTCTTTGTCTTACTTATCTAAAATAAGTAAAGCGAAGAGTCCCAATCTGAAGCAGATCTCATCCTTATCTAAATTTTGGTGTAGTAAAATTGCTGAACATGTCATGTCAACAGCAGGGAAAACACATTTGTAGACTGTGAACTCCATCACACCAGAGATTTATCGCGCACTTGTCATGCCTGATATGTGGTTTTGCAGCGCGGAATTCACATGATGTCCCTGTCCTGCACTCATTTTGCAGCTTCCCCTCCGTTTTTCATTTTATTTTGGAGTGGGACAAGTCTGTTTCCCCCCCCTCCATGCACAATAAAGGCACTCCTCCCTCCCATGTATTGCTATCCTTGTACTCTATTGGACCATCCCATTTTTTGTTGGGGGCGTGTGTGTCGAAGGGCGGTCTCACTGACAAAAGAGGAGGGTGGGGCAGTTCTCTGCTCAACTGCTCAACCGTGAAGGGTGAGGGAGAGTAGTCCCACTCAACTCTATGTTCTTACTCCTCAGTAAGCATGAACAGGGGTACATTTTTACTAGGGATGTGCACTGGATCGGACCCGATCCACGATCCGAGTCCGGTCCAGTGGGAAATCGGATAAATTATCCGATTTCCGATCCCGCAGCTGGATCGGCCGATCCAATCCGAAGCGGTCCGAAAAGGCTCCGAACCGGTTCGGCGGATCGGCGGGCGCCCACTGGCGCCCACCGCCGCTTCCATTGGCGGGCACCAGCGGGCGCCCGCCGATGAAAGTGGACAGTGGGGGGGGGAGGAGGGGGGCGCTTACCTTCTCGGCCCGTCCGCTCCCGTCCGGCACTAGCAGCTACTACCAGCGGGCTCCGCGGCCTGCTCCAGGGTGGCGCGCCGGGTGATGTCATCACCCGGCGCGCTACTCTAGAGCAGGCCGTGGAGCCCGCTGGTAGTAGCCACCGGCGCCGGACGGGAGCGGACGGGCCGAGAAGGTAAGCAGGGGGTGCGTGGAGGGGAGGAGGGGGTGCACGGAGGGGGGAGGGGGGCCCTTACCTTCCCGGCCCGGCCGCTCCCGTCCGGCGCCGGCGACTACTACTACCAGCAGGCTCCGCGGCCTGCTCTAGGGTGGCGCGCCGGGTGATGTCATCACCCGGCGCGCTACTCTAGAGCAGGCCGCGGAGCCTGCTGGTAGTAGCCGCCGGCGCCGGACGGGAGCGGACGGGCCGAGAAGGTAAGCAGGGGGTGCATGGAGGGGAGGAGGGGGCGCGCGGAGGGGGGGAGGGGGGCCCTTACCTTCCCGGCCCGGCCGCTCCCGTCCGGCGCCGGCGACTACTACCAGCAGGCTCCGCGGCCTACTCCAGGGTGGCGCGCCGGGTGATGTCATCACCCGGCGCGCTACTCGAGAGTAGGCCGCGGAGCCCGCTGGTAGTAGCCGCCGGTGCCGGATGGGAGCGGACGGGCCGAGAAGGTAAGCAGTGGCGGGGAAGGGGGCTTACCCCCCCCCCGGAGCCGTCCGCTTCTATCCGCTGGCGCCCGCGGGCGCCAGCGGATGGAAGCGGATGGCCCCAGGGGGGGTAGGGAGCGCGGGGGAGGGGGCTTACCTGCCGGGGCCGTCCACAGCGGATGGCCCCGGGGGGGAGGGAGTTAGGCCCCCCCTCACCCACCCGCCGCCATTTTTTCCTCATAGACTTGCATTGCAATGCAAGTCTATGGGGAAAAAAATGGCGGCCGATCCAAAATTTTACGATTTTTGGGTCGGGATCGGACTCGATCCGGTCCGGGGGGCCTCCGATTTTGTCCGAACCGGTCCGTGACAAAATTGGAGGTCCCGATCCGGGTCCCGATCCGATCCGGGGGGTCCGTGCACACCCCTAATTTTTACCTTAAAGGAAATGGGGGGGGAACCCTCAAAAGGAACTCCAGCTAAGCATGGGCACACTGGGACAGGGGTGGTGGCAGTTCACCCCCGCGCCTCCCTAGAACTGCGAAGCTTCACAGTTAAAGACTTGTTTTTTAAAAAAAAAAATGGAGCGAGGCACCAGCACGCCCGGTACCCAAGCTGTAGTGCACGCTCGCTCCTCCTCCCCTGTAAACCTTTCCCAAGCCAAGCAGCAACCGTCTGAGCCCATGTGCTCCCTCCTGCTTCCTACAAATGGCCTCCCTTCCTTCTCTCCCCAGAGTTTATTTAATATGATCTTAGAGGGAAGGATAGTGTGTTGTTTTACCGTAATTGTGCAGTTTCAGGGTGCCATACTATTGTATTCATGCAGAAATAAAAATTTAAAAAAAAAACTGCAGGGGAAAGAAGAATGTAGGGGGCGGGGCGGGAGATTTCGCCGGCATAGTAGCAATCCAGGTGAAAAGACACATGAGCAACAACGCACAGAAGTGAAAGTGTCCAGTGCTCGACTTGCTAAGGAAACGCAGGGGGAGACTGAGGATGCAAACCGGGAAAAAAGGTAGATGTGATGGAGCTCTGTATCCCTCAGATTCAGACTCTGCCTTCCCCCCACCCCAAATCTAAGTTTTATTTAAGCTAGGGTGCCCATCCGCCCGGATTTGCCAGGACATGTCCGGAAAATGGTGGGCAAATCCAAATCCGGGGGGAAATCCTGTTTTCGGGGGGCAAGTCTGGAAATTTAGCCCCCCCAAAGGCTAAATTTGCCATGGTGACGAAGTACTAGGGTAAAGGATTTGCAGAGGGCTGGCCTCAGAAGGCCTGTTTCAGGCACTTTTGGAAGTAGCCAAAACGGACATTCCGAGGGCCACCCATGACAAACCTGGGCCCCTAGTACATCGTCGCCATGGTGACGAGGCTTTAGGGATCCAGATTTGCCATGGACAGGGCTCGGAAGGCCTGCTTCGGCAGTGATCAGCCTGGCCTGGGCTTGGAGCCACAGCCTGGCCTAGCGCAGCAGCCCACTAGGCACCGCAGAAGGGTAGCTGGCCAGCAGCATGCAGAGCAAGAAGCTGGGGCTGGCTGGCTGGCTGGTGGGTGGCCGCACGGCGAAAGCGTGCAAGGTAAGAAGCCGGGGCAAGCAGCTACAGGACACCAGCAGTATGGGGAGAGGTGGTGGTAATTTTAATATGCATTAATAATTTGTAGTATAAATGCTACTGACAAACATATCTAAAAATTAAAGCTGCAATCCTGTACCCCCTTATCTGGAAGAAAGCCTCGTTGTACTCAATGGGACTTCCTTCTGTGTAGACATGTGTAGTTTTGTGCTTTAAATATATGTGAACACACTGAGTAAAAGGAAGGATTTTGTGGGGAAGAGAAGAAAATATTAATTGTCAGTGTTGTTGTTTTTAATAATATTTTTATTTCAACTTAAAACAACATAATACAACATAAACAACATACAATACAATATATAACCTACATACCCCCCGTGCTCCCCCCCCCAGGAGACCTACTTTTATTCAATTATACATCCTTCCAAAATTGTGAAGAATCTTTTGAAGGTATTTGCCCTTTCCCCAATCTTAATACATATTCCAATAATGGATTCCATATATTTTCAAAATCATTCTTCCTGGACATTCCCCTCATTATTTTCATTTTACATGTTAACTTATCATTAAGTGCCATATCCCCTATTTCTTTATACTATTCTTCTATAGTATATATCCCTTGCCCTTTCCAGTTTTTAGCAATCATTATTCTGACGGGAGCCAGGAGGTTGTTTATCAATTCTCTCTTACTTATATTCTCATTTCCTTTATCCCATATTGCTAGTAGAGCCAGCTTTGGACTTATCTCCAATTTACTTCCTGTTATTTCACTTATTTCTTCAAACACCCTTTTCCAAAATTTTTGTACATATTCACAGCTCCACCACATATGAAAATAGGTTCCAACCTCCTGACATCCCCTCCAACAATTCTTGGGCACTTTTTTATCTATCTGATGGGATCTTACCGGCGTTAAATACCATCTCCATACTGTCTTAGAATAATTCTCTTTAATTCTAATCGACAAAAGCTTTAACATTCTAGCATCCCGTATCCTCCCCCAGATGTCTTCATTAATCTGTTCCTTTAGATCATCTTCCCAAATCATTTTAAGAGAGTCTTGGTATTCATTGTTCTCAATCAAAATTTTATAGATTTCACTGGTCAAACCTTTTTTAAATTTAATTTCTTCCTTCTTTCCTCTTGATTCAATTAAATCTTCAAATCTTGTATTCTTTCTACATTCCTTATTTTCCCTTTTCCAATCTTGTGTCCATTATTCCAATTGTATACATTTGAACCAAGCTACCTTTTGCCCTATTAATAGCTCTCCAATTTGCTCCTTATTTACCATTCTTTTTAACCAATCTCTTAATTTAATAATTTTCTGATCCCTCAAACCCCCTTCCAACTCTGCTTTTAAGTTCCTTGGGAAGTTCCCCATTACTACAACTGGTGTAAGAATTGTCAGTGTTGTTGATGAAGTTGCTTTACTTTGCCTGGATTATGCCCTACTGGATTATGCAAACCCGAGTCAGCACTTGCCTACAAAAGATACATACTGACAAGCTTCCTCTAAAGTCCCTGAAAGCAGCACGAAAGTTCTAAGAATTATCAACAGGTTGATTCTCGCTTACAAACTATGAAGAAATGAAAAATGTTCGGTCCACCCCCACCACAAGTGATACTGAGAGTGGTATATGAATTTCTCACATCTATAAATTAAAGTATCATGTTGATAATTTATCACTGGGTGCATATGAAGTTTCTTTCCTTATTTTAAGATAACATTTTTAAAGCCCTGAAATGAAAAGGTTTAGAGGAATACATTATCACTCCATAGAGTTTGCTCTATCTGCAGAAGAGTGTGTTTATTGCTCCATTTCTTATGGCTCCTTGAAGTGCAAATAATATTATTTACCCATTCAATAGATCTCACAAAACAGTGTTGGGGCTATTGTCTTATATTACACAACCATATATATATATATATATATATATATATATTGCAAAAACTTCTAAAAGTTCAGGTGGCTATAGTTGGCAGCAAGTGCATCAAAACCTTATACAACTTGCCTCTCAAACCTCTTAGGACTGAAGGGTGACCACATGGAAAGGAGGACAGAGCTCCTGTATCTTTCACAGTTGTATAGAAAAGTGAATTTCAGCTGGTGTCATTTGGATGCATGCAGCACATGGTGAAATTCCATCATCATCACAACAGTTAAAGCTGCAGGAGCCCTCCCTTCTTTGGTATCTGGTCTTTTTTCTTGGTATTTTTTTTAGATGAACATGACTGGCTTTGCCAAGTTATGCTGTCTTTTACTGATTCAGACATTTCCTGACTTGAGCATGTTTTAAGTATGACTGCCTTCTGGATGTTGGAGTGGATGTGTTTTGGTAGGCCTAGTTTCTGAAGGCTTTCTGTAAAAAATAATAATGATGTGATGCTGGTGACTGCTGTGACTAACGGAATAATTGTAACTTTTTCCTCCTGCCACAGTTCTTTAATTTTCATAGCCTGTGGTGTATATTTTTCTCTCTTTTCCTCTTCCTTTTCTGCAACATTTTTGTGATTAGGTATTGTTATGTCAATGAGATAGTTGTGTTTTTTCTTTTTTTGTTTATGAATGTTATGTCTAGTCAATTGCAAAGTATTGTCTTGTCCCAGAATTGTTCTGTCCCAGCATAGCATAGCTTGGCTTGGCTTGTTTGAATGTGTCTGGATTTCCTAGGCTCTGAAGCATCTTTATGGAAAGTACCTGTTGGTTGCATGATCCACAATGCCAGGTTCTGGTGAGTGCATAGTTCTTGACAGGAAGGGCATGCACTTGCTAGAGTAGATGTGAAGAGGCTGCAATCCTATATTCATTTATCTGGGAGTAAGCTTTATTGAAATCAATGAGTCTTATTTCTGAGGTTTCTTTGGGCAGTTTTCCTTAGTCCCTGTTTGGGATTTGTGTTCTTTGCACACAGAGGCAGTGTAAATTCAGGAGATATTTGGAAAAAAGGAGGGAAAGAGCCTTGTCTAGCATTGTGATAATGGGCATCTGTTCTGGCCTTTCTTTGAATTGCTACTGACCATGGTCTTGTTTACATGACTAATGAACCAGAGATATAATGACACATTTTTAGAGTAGTTTCTCACTGATAAACGAGAAGTTGAAACAAGCTAAGAGGTGCTAGTGAGAAGTGATTTCAACAAGCCTTTGGTCCAATTTGTTCCAGGTGATGGGGAAAGAAAGAGTGTTAAATGTTAGGAAAGGTGAGACTATGGTCATTCAGTGAAGGATTGTCAGTCAGAAAAGATATTTGTGAGAAAGGGAGACTGTATCGCACAGATTATAGCAAAAGCTTTAAAGTACAGCAAAAGCTACAAAAATAGGAGTAAAGTTAATTTCAGATACATTGTTCTTTATTTCAGTGATTTTAACATTAAGATGTTATGTAGAACAGGTTTGTCTTAATTGTGTGTTGTGAAATCAGACATATGACCAACGCCATGTTTGGGTGGGCATGCCTCCTTGGGGTCCGGCCATGTTGGTGAGCACGCCCCCTTGGGGCCGGCCATGTTGGTGAGCATACCCCCTTGGGGCTGGCCATGTTGGTGGGCACGCCCCATTGGGGGCGGCCATGTTGTCCTCCTTTCTGGTTTCCAAAATATGGTCACCCTAATTTAATCAAGGCCTTTTCCACAACATTCTCTCAAGTTGTGCTCAGGTCAGAAGCATTGAATGTTGCCCTCAGCTACTTCCTGGCTCCTCCTAGAAAGAACATCCCATTCAGGCCAAATCCAGCAGTTATATCATATTGTTATAGGCAATATGTTCTAAGTGAAGGTGCTGTTGCTTACTTTGAAAGGCATTCATAGCCTGCGTCTCACATATCTGAGATTGCCTTTCCTGATATTATCTTATATGCCAACCTCAATTGCCTAGTGTCCAACTTGGTTCGCTTTTTGTGTCAAGTCTGTACAAGCTGGAAGAAGGGTCTTTACATCAGTTGTTTGATGGTTGTAGAATGAGGTGTGAATCTCCCTTCTTTTAAAGCCCTTTGAGAAGGAGAGGGATTCATATCTTCTGTCTTACTTTCAGATTGGATGGTTAGTTTAGCTGCTTTCTTTTGGCACTATTTTCTGTGGTTTTTTCATTTAGTTTTTTAACTATCTGGAGCCTTTGAAAGACAGCTAAGAGATAATAATAATAATAATAATAATAATAATAATAATAATAATACAAAAACAACTCAAGCAAAAGTCATTTAAAATACAACACTGTGTTGATGCCTCACATCAACGTCTTATTCAAGTGTAGAACTGGAGCAAACTATAATTAAATTCAATACTGTACTGATTCTTCACAATACAGAAGAAAACAAATAAAGATCTTTATCCACCTTTTTTTTAAAAAAAAATCTTTACTCATGATTAAATGAAAAGCACTCTTGGCTGGTTTTAAAGGCAAATATGAATATAAAAGCTTAAATAGAAATAAAGGCATTGTTCATATAAAAGAATAAATATTATAAACTGTCACTATCATTAAGATATCGTACTTTTAGGCTGATCCACAATGTGTTTATAATAAAATACTTCAATTTAAATTGATTTAATCCCACTAATATTATGAGAACATTTTACAGCCTTCATGAGGGGAAAAATGCCGTTGATTTGATTGTTGTCTCAAAGACCAGTCAATCTTCACTGACTTGCACCTGCATGGCACTCAATCCCTTTGTTTTCATACAACCCCTTGGGGTTTTGTAATCAATTCATAATATCTTCCAGGATACCTTATCTTTTCATCCAAGATACATAAATATACACATTCGTATAGAAGATTTCCCAGAATGGATTAAGGACACAGAATGCCTATACTGGCTAAGCAAGAAAAGCAAACTATACTTAACAAGGAAGCAGAGGATCAAAAGAAAGAGGACCATGTCATTATACAGTAGTTCTGCATTTGCAGCATTCTTGTAGAAGGTGTCTCATTTTAATTTGGGGACTGAATTAGTAGACATAAGGTAGAAGTAGGAGGATGGGTGATCTTACTACATGACTTTTTTGTAATCTATATCACTGTTCTGTACCACTGAGGTGATTTTAGTTGTCAACTTTAAAAAAAACCACTTAGTTGTGTTATTGTGAAATAATGCAGGCCCTGCTCTCCCTCCACCCTGCCCCAAACTGCACCCTGATGCTAGACTCCACAAATTGCAGCGAGTTCCTCAACATCATTCTTCTGTTCATTGACTGCTTCAGATTGGATGTAATGTACCTCCTTTGGATGTAATATCCTTGAATGTAATATCCTTCCACCGCATGTGACAGGACAAGGCCGAGACCATGGGCAGTGTTGCCTGGGTCACATATTTCAGTCCTTTTTAAGATAGCTATGTTGCCATTTAGGGTGTTGCTTTTGTTAGAAGGAAAGCTTGAGGCCTACAATGAAAGTAAGCTGGTGTTAGGTGCTGGAAGGATTATTCTTTGGGTGAATATAGATTAGGGTGACCAGATAAAATTCAGGTCAGGGCTCATATAACTTTTAACAATTGTAGAGAAAAGGGGATTTCAGCCAGTGTCATTTGTATGCAATTAGTTCCTGGTGAAATTCCCTCTTCATCACAACACTTAAGGTTGCAGGGGCCCTGCCTTCTTTTGTATATGGTCACTCTAGTATAGTGTCTGCAACTTTAAGTGTTATGATGAAGAGGGAATTGCACCAGGAACTAATTGCATACAAATGAAACAGGCTGAAATTGCCTTTTCTCTAGGGGTGTGCACGGACCCCCCGGATCGGATCGGGACCCGGATCGGGACCTCCAATTTTGTCATGAATCGGTTCGGACAAAATCGGAGGCCCCCCGGACCGGATCGAGTCCGATCCCGATCCAAAAATCGGAAATTTTTGGATTGGCAGCCATTTTTTTCCCCATAGACTTGCATTGCAATGCAAGTCTATGAGGAAAAAATGGCGGCGGGTGGGTGAGGGGGGGGCCTAACTCCCTCCCCCCCCGGGGCCGTCCACTGTGGACGGCCCCGGCAGGTAAGCCCCCTCCCCCGCGCTCCCTCCCCCCCTGGGGCCGTCCGCTTCCATCCGCAGGCGCCCGCGGGCGCCCGCGGATAGAAGAGGACAGCTCCGGGGGGGGTAAGCCCCCTTCCCCGCCACTGCTTACCTTCCCGGCCCGTCCGCTCCCGTCCGGCGCCGGCGGCTACTACCAGCGGGCTCTGCGGCCTGCTCTAGAGTAGCGCGCCGGGTGATGACATCACCCGGCGCGCCACCCTGGAGCAGGCCGCGGAGCCCGCTGGTAGTAGCCGCCGGGAGCGGACGGGCCGGGAAGGTAAGGGCCCCCCCTCCTCCCCTCCGCGCGCCCCCTGCTTACCTTCCCGGCCCGTCCGCTCCCGTCCGGCGCCGGCGGCTACTACCAGCGGGCTCCGTGGCCTGCTCTAGAGTAGCGCGCCGGGTGATGACATCACCCGGCGCGCCACCCTGGAGTAGGCCGCGGAGCCCGCTGGTAGTAGCCGCCGGCGCCGGACGGGAGCGGCCGGGCCAGGAAGGTAAGGGCCCCCCTCCTCCCCTCCGTGCGCCCCCTCCTCCCCTCCGCGCGCCCCCTGCTTACCTTCCCGGCCCATCCGCTCCCGTCCGGCGCCGGCGGCTACTACCAGCGGGCTCCGCGGCCTGCTCTAGAGTAGCGCGCCGGGTGATGACATCACCCGGCGCGCCACCCTGGAGTAGGCCGCGGAGCCCGCTGGTAGTAGCCGCCGGCGCCGGACGGGAGCGGCCGGGCCAGGAAGGTAAGGGCCCCCCTCCTCCCCTCCGTGCGCCCCCTCCTCCCCTCCGCGCGCCCCCTGCTTACCTTCCCGGCCCATCCGCTCCCGTCCGGCGCCGGCGGCTACTACCAGCGGGCTCCGCGGCCTGCTCTAGAGTAGTGCGCCGGGTGATGACATCACCCGGCGCGCCAGCCTGGAGCAGGCCGCGGAGCCCGCTGGTAGTAGCTGCCGGCGCCGGACGGGAGCGGACGAGCCGGAAAGGTAAGGGCCCCCCTCCTCCCGCCCCCTCCTCCCCCCCCGCTGTCCACTTTCATCGGCGGGCGCCCGCTGGCGCCCGCCAATGGAAGCGGCGGTGGGCGCCAGTGGGCGCCCGCCGATCCGCCGATCCGCCGAACCGGTTCGGAGCCTTTTCGGACCGGTTCGGATTGGATCGGGTGATCCAGCTGTCGGATCGGAAATCGGATAATTTATCCGATTTCCCACTGGACCGGACTCGGATCGTGGATCAGGTCCGATCCAGTGCACATCCCTACTTTTCTCTACAACTGTTAAAGTTTCAAGAGCCCTGACCTGGATTTTATCTGGTCAGCCTAATATAGATGACAACCTTACCATGTGAAAAGGGTTACAACAATGTTGTTGCTTGTTCACCTCTATTAATAAATATGTGGGATGATTATTTTCTGTCACACATATTCTAATATGTGGTAAAAATAAGGAAGTATGTCAGCCAGTAAGGCTTGCCCACACTTCCCATGAGGCTGGATGACTCTCTATATCAGTGATCCCTGGTAAGTAAAGAAAGTATTCCTTTGCATTGTGGATTGAGGATTATTTTCCCTGCTTTTTTCCATGCTTTATGGATTTTCTGATATCAACTGTGGTTTAAGCACTTTGAAAGATTTGAACACTTGCTGTTCTCATGAGGTGTATTCTTTTGTTTTCTTTTCAGTAACATTTTGAGGTGTGTTTCATATTGTGATATATTTCAAAATAAGTAATGTCAGTTCAGAGGAGGGTGCAGATCAGTAAGGATGTGGTACAGGAATGCCTAGCCAATTTAAATATCTTCAAGTCCCCAGACCCTATCAGGACCTCTTGTCAATTATCTTTGAGGAGTCCTGGAGTACTGGGGAGATGCTAGAGGACTTGAGAAGAGCAAATGTAGTCCCTCTCTTCAAGAAAGGGGAAAAAGAGGATCCCAGTGATTATAGAACCAAGTGAGCATAACATCAATCCCTAGAGAGATGTTAAAGCAGGTAATACAGCAGGTCATTTGTAAGCCTTTTGAAAGCAATGCTGTGATTGCTAAGAGTCAGCATGGCTTTGTCAGAAAGTGGTCATGTGAGACAAATCTCGTGTCCTTCTTTGACAGGGTAACGACTCTAGTGGGCAAGGGGAATGCTGTGGTCATAATCTACCTTGATTTCAGAAAAGCTTTTGACAAGGTTCCACATGACATTCTCACTAAGTTTGGCTTAGATGGCACTACAGTAAGGTGGGCCCACAACTGGCAGGCTAATCGCACTCCGAGAGTCAATCATTAGTGGCTAGGGTGACCAGATAAAATCCAGGTCAGGGCTCATGTAACTTTAACAGCTGTAGAGAAAAGGGAATTTCAGCCAGAGTCATTTGTATGCAATTAGTTCCTGGTGAAATTCCCTCTTCATCACAACAGTTAAAGGTGCATGCACTATACTAGAGTGACCATATACAAAAGAAGGCAAGGCCCCTGCAACTTTAACTGTTGTGATGAAGAGGGAATTTCACCAGGAACTCATTGCATACAAATGACACTGGCTGAAATTCTCTTTTCTCTACAACTGTTAAAGTTACATGAGCCCTGACCTGGATTTTATCTGGTCACCCTATTAGTGGCTCTACATCGAGTTGGAGAGCAGTAACCAGTGGGGTACCACAACGTTCTGTCTTGGAGGGCAATATTATTCAATTTTTTTATTAATGACCTCACTGATGGTATTGATGGGCATCTTATCAAAGTTGCGGATGACACAAAACTTGGAGGTCTGGCCAGCACCCATGATGAAAGAATGAGACTGCAATCTGATTTGGAAAGATTGGAAGACTGGGCTGAGAGGAACTAGATGCCCTTTCACAGGGAGAAATGTATGACATTACCCTTCAGGAGGAAAAAGGCCGAGTACACATACATGTTGGGGGAATCATGGCTTGGACGTGTTACATCAAAGAAGGATTTGGGTGTGGTCACTAACAGCAATCTGAACATGAATCAGCAGTGTGAGATAGCCGCTAGAAGGATGAGGGTGCTGGATGGAGTACTTTGATTTTAACTTCACTTAAGACCCTTTTGTTTTGTTTGTTTTTTAAAATCTGATTTATCTGTTTATGTGTTTTGATGGTTTATTGATATTTGTAGATGTTAAGATGTTTGACGTTGCTTTATTGTTGTATTTGTACACTCTCCTGAGTAGTTTTTAAACAGGAAGGAAAGAAATTTCCTGAACAAGATAGACGATAGCTATTACTCAACTTTGGATGGGAACAGTACTGAATGTACGCATATGAGATACTTCATGCAAAACAAAACAAAAGTCAGCTCATGTCAAAGACATCACAACCAAGGACAAGGCTGATTATTAACTGTTAGGCAAAGGTTTTCAAAGGTTACTGATGCAGATAACACCAAACCCACAAAATTAGCTTGGGCTAGTTAGAGGAATTCCGATAAACTCATGTTCAAAATCATGAATCCTTAATTTAGGGTGCCCATCCACCTGGATTTGCCAAGACATGTCCAGAAAACGGCGGGCAAATCCAAATCCGGGGGGAAATCCTGTTTTCAGGGGGCAAATCCGGAAATGTATCCCCCCGAAAAGCCCGTTTTGGACACTTCCTGAAACGGGCCTACTGAGGCTTGCTTTCTGCAGATCTGGGGTCCTAGTGCCTTGTTGCCATGGCGACGAAGCACTAGGGTGAAGGATCTGCAGAGAGCTGGCCTCAGAAGGCCTGTTTCAGGCACTTTCGGAAGTGGCCAAAACTGGCATTCCGAGGGCCACTCATGGCAAATCCGGGGTCCTCAGAAGGCCTCAGAAGGCCTGCTTCGGCAGTGATCAGCCTGGCCTGGGCTTGGAGCCGCAGCCAGGCCTAGCGCAGCGGCCCACTAGGCGTGGCAGATGGGTAGCTGGCCAGCGGCGAGCAGAGCAAGAAGCTGGGCCTGGCTGGCTGGCTGATGGCCGCATGGTGAAAGTGTGCAAGGTAAGAAGCTGGGGAAAGCAGCTGCAAGACACCAGCAGCATGGGGAGAGGTGGTGGTAATTTTAATATGCATTAATAGTTTGTAGTATAAATGCTACTGACAAACATAAGAGGATCTAAAAATTAAAGCTACAATCCTGTACCTCCTTATCTGGAAGAAAGCCTCATTGTACTCAATGGGACTTCCTTCTGTGTAGACATGTGTAGTTTTGTGCTTTAAATATATGTGAACACACTGAGTAAAAGGAAGGATTTTGTGGGGAAGAGAAGAAAATATTAATTGTCAGTGTTGTTGATGAAGTTGCTTTACTTTACCTGGATTATGCCCTTCTTCAGAATGCAAACCAGCATAAATTTTACCCGAGCCAGCACTTGTCTACAAAAGATATATATTGACAGGCTTCCTCTAAAGTCCCTGAAAGCAGCACGAAAGTTCTAAGAATTATCAACAGGTTGATCCTCGCTTACAACTATGTAGAAATAAAAAAATGTTGGGTCCACCCCCACCACAAGTGATACTGAGAGTGGTATATGAATTTCTCACATCTATAAATTAAAGTATCATATTGATAATTTATCACTGGGTGCGTATGAAGTTTCTTTCCTTATTTTAAGATATCATTTTTTAAAGCCCTGAAATGAAAAGGTTTAGAAGAATACATTATCGCTCCATAGAGTTTGCTCTATCTGCAGAAGAGTGTGCTTATTGCTCCATTTCTTAAGGCTCCTTGAAGTGCAAATAATATTATTTACCTAATCAATTCCTTTCCAATTTACATCTCTATTTTTAAACCTTTCCATTTTCTGTGGTAAGCCACTCATCTTGGCAGAAGTCATGTAAGTTCTACATAAAAACAAAAAGTCAAGAGTAGCCCCCACCAAATTGTGTTGTTGGTAAACTGCAAGTGTATGACTTCAGAATTAAATTGTGAGACTCCCACACTCTCACTCCATTTTCCACTGAAGTAGTTTATAATAAGCAGATGCAGACATTGCAATACTATGCATTGCAAGATTGATGAATTTAAAAGCAGTCTTGTACTTAATATCAATCTGATTCCTGTCCCAACTGAATTATCAGGCAGTAACATTGCACCAGGTACAAAGAGCCTCAGGTCTAGGGACCCTTTCCCATTTACTCTCCTTTCCTGGCCTCTCTTAACTCTTTGATGTCCATTTATTTATTTTATTTTTATTATATTACATTTATCTCCTGCCTTTTTTCTTCCAAGGAATCCAAGGCGGCATACATAATCCGCCTCCTCCATTTTATCCTCACAATAACAACCCTGCGAGGAAGGTTTGACTGAAAGTCTGTGACTGGCCCAAAGTCACCCAGTGAGCTCCATTATGTCACCTTGGGCTCCTTGGAGGAAAGGCAGGATAGAAAAGTGATAAATAAATTATGTATATGAGCAAACATATGAAAATGAAGAAAACCTTGCTTGGTAGCAATTTTTTTAAAAAAAAACTAGAGAAAAAATATTTTTCTATGTAGCGTCCAACCACGAAGTAATTGCTGGTTAGCAAGCTATAAAGGTTGGCTCTACTGACATAGATCTCACAAAACAGTGTTGAGGCTATTGTCTTATATTACACAACCATATATATATATATATTGCAAAAACTTCTAAAAGTTCAGGTGACTATAGTTGTTACCAAGTGCATCAAAACCTTATACAACTTGCCTCTCAAACCCCTTAGGACTGAAGGGTGACCATATGGAAAGAAAGACAGGGCTCCTGTATCTTTAACAGTTGTATAGAAAAGTGAATTTCAGCTGGTGTCATTTGGATGCATGCAGCACATGGTGAAATTCCATCATCATCACAACAGTTAAAGCTGCAGGAGCCCTCCCTTCTTTGGTATCTGGTCTCTTTTCTTGGTGGTTTTTCTTGTTGAACATGACTGGCTTTGCCAAGTCATGCTGTCTTTTACTGATTCAGACATTTCCTGACTTGAGCATGTTTTAAGTATGACTGCTTTCTGGATGTTGGTGTGGATGCGTTTTGGTAGGTCTAGTTTCTGAAGGTTTTCTGTAAAAAAAATAAATGATGTGATGCTGGTGACTGCTGTGACTAACGGAATATTTGTAACTTTTTCCTCCTGCCACAGTTCTTTAATTTTCATAGCCTGTGGTGTATATTTTTCTCTCTTTTCCTCTTCCTTTTCTGCAACATTTTTGTGATTAGGTATTGTTATGTCAATGAGATAGTTGTGTTTTTTCTTTTTTTGTTTATGAATGTTATGTCTAGTCGATTGCAAAGTATTGTCTTGTCCCAGAATTGTTCTGTCCCAGCATAGCATAGCTTGGCTTGACTTGTTTGAGTGTGTCTGGATTTCCTCGGCTCTGAAAGCATCTTTCTGGAGAGTACCTGTTGGTTGCATGATCCATGATGCCAGGTTCTGGTGAGTGCATAGTTCTTCTTAACAGGAAGGGCTTGCACTTGCTAGAGTAGATGTGAAGAGGCTGCAATCCTATATTCATTTATCTGGGAGTAAGCTTTATTGAAATCAATTAAGATGTTATATAGAACAGGTTTGTCTTAATTGTGTGCTGTGAAATCAGACATATGACCATGTTTGCGTCGGCATGCCCCCTTGGGGGCCGGCCATGTTGGTGGGCACGCCCCCTTGGGGCTGGCCATATTGGTGGGCATGCCCCATTGGGGCTGGCCATGTTGGTGGGTATGCCCCATTGGGGACGGCCATGTTGTCCTACTTTTTGGTTTCCAAAATATGGTCACCCTACTTAATTTGCACTTGTGTCCATTAAAACAGGGGGGGGTGCACAACCTACAGCCCTCTAGACAGCCCCCCACCCCTGTTTAACACCCTCAACAGAACCCTTTAGCTACTGAGAAAAAACAAAAGAGCTGCCACTGCTGATACAGTCGTGGTGACATGGCCACCCTGCCAGTGCTCCAGCAGGATTGGAGTCACAGGGCAGGAAGGAGGGCTGCCTCTCCCTCCCCCATGACCTGCAAAGCACCCAAGGTGGCTGCTTTCCAAAGTGGAAAATGTAGAAATATTTTACTTTTGGTTGGTTAATGTTGGGTATGAATAGATATAGATAGATAGATAGATAGATGGATCAGACAAAATAAAATAAAAATTCTCAGTTAGAAAATTAAACCATAGTCCAATATATAGTTCAGTTGTCTGGCCATCATTGGTCCACAGAACAATCTGATACACAGGGAAGCTCTACTGCTGAAATTAAGCAGGACACTGCTTGGGAATCATATAGAAGATGTTCTGAGCTTCTCAAAAGAAGAACAACAGGTACTGTCTAATAATTAAACAAACAACCTAGATTGATTGAATGGTTGATTTACATGCAAAGTACCCAAAGTGCTCAACAATAAAATGCATAATTAAAAATAACCAATCAAAAGATCATAAAAAATGTGCAAGTTTTCAAGTTCTCCAGATCTTTTCAACTGGAAATAAGTTATAAAAAGCCAGAGGAGGGGGAAACAGGGGAGGAAAAAAAGACTGACTTGATGATGGAGTCACATTGTCTGAATGTTCAGAGTCCAAAAATGAAATGAAGGAGGAGGGGTCTGCAGACATTCAAATTAGGCTCTGCAGGACATGTAATGGTTACAGGAAGAAACTGCTTATGTCCCTAAGTTTGCTGAGGAGAAGAAAGTGAAAAATACAAAATCCTTAATTTTTGAAAATATAAAATCCTGCTGTTCTCAGAAGTATTTTCATTCTTGGGTGAAGCAGGTGTCTTTCTTTTACCACTAGATCATAGAGAGAAATTAGGCTGCCGTCAGAGTAACACAGCCAGAGAAGATTTTAGATGCAGTTCTAAAACGAGAGAGAGAGAGAGAGAGAGAGAGAGAGATGAAGCTAAAAGATGACAAAACCCAATGGGGTCATATTGTCTACATGTTTAGAATCCCAAGATGGAATAGGGGAACAGTCCTTACATATAAAATGCCCAAGGGCTTTCTACATCATAGGGGTGTAGAGGGAGGGAGTGGGGAGGATCCCGGAAGTACCTGCTTCTGGGATCGTTGCTCTAATACACACGTGAAGTGTGATGACCCAGCTTCCTCTCAAGCTGTCGCAGCAGCCATTTTTTTCCCAATGGAGCCAGGAAGAGCGCACTTGCGCTCCTTCGATAAGGTATGTACCAAAAAAAAATTGTGCCCGAAATCAGCCCACCCATTCACCCCCCTTCCCCTGATGAGCACAGAAGCTTACCCAGATGAATTTTAAACCTAAGAATTTTAAGAAGTTGTGATTGTTATTTTAATATTGTATTGGTTTTATATGCTCTTTTAACCAGTTTTATGGATTGTATTGTTGTATTTAACGTTGTTCCCCACCTCGATCCAGAGGAAGAGGCAGGTAAGAAATAAAATTATTATTATTATTATTATAGCAGATTTTAAAAGTCAAAGACAATAACACCCAGGTAAAAACATATTAAGATTAAAATACAGACAAAGACAAAAAAGTGCTGGTAAACATTCAAAGCCCTAAACGGCTTGAGGCCAGGTTATCTGAAGGAATGCCTCCTCCCATATGTACCTGCCTGGACACTACGATCATCCTCAGGGGTCCTTCTCTGTGAGCCCCTGCCAAAGGAAGTGAGGCAGGTGGCTACCAGGAGGAGGGCCTTCTCTGCTGTGGCACCCCGGCTGTGGAATGAGCTCCCCAGAGAGGTTCGCCTGGCATCTACATTATACTCCTTTACACGCCAGGTGAAGGCATTTTTATTTCACAGTGTTTTAACAGTTCTTCAGTTTGATTTTTAACCTTGCTGTTTAAATTTGTATTTTAAATCCTTTTCAGTTTCTGCATGGCTGCTCGGTTTTTATCCTGGTTGTGCTTTTATACTGTATTTTAAATTATATTTTTATACTGTTGTTGTTTTGTATTCTGAATGATTTTTCTGGTTTTAATTTTTGTAAACCGCCCAGAGAGCTTCTTGGAGGAAATATGCTTGTTCCCCACACGGTCTTACATACTGGGATATTTTTTTCTTATATTCAGATGATATAGGTCAGCCAAAGTTAAGTATTTTGGAAATCTGATTAGGGCTGCTTGCATTTATATGATCTTGTAGAGGATAGGGTTTTTAAAATACATTTTAATGGTTTTTAATTACTCCTGGGCTGAAAGATCTCCAATGAGAACTCTTGATTGAATTTTGGCTGGGGCTGGGGCAAAGGCCAAGAGGGGAAAACTGTATCCACCTTACATTTTTCACTTCTCCCCTCACCAGTTTTACAAGAGCAACAGAGCTTTTCCTGAAAGCCACCGTCTTCCCACCATAGTTCCCTTGGGAACAATGCTACTACATCAGCATCCTTATCATCATACATGAGGCTTGGGGTGAGAGTGGTGGGTGTGTTACTTCGCATTTGTGACCACTTTGGCAGCCTGTAGAATTGCATGGAGCCCTTTGATGATTGGAACTATCTGTAGAGGGAGACCATGAGGTGGCCTGGATATTCCGGCAGATAAAGGGGGCAGGAAGTGTTTGGAGTGGGCAGTTTCCAGAATCATGTGAGAAGATGCTGCCAAAATTCTTAATCAGTTGGCCTGTATGTCTAATCAAGTAAATTCATAATTTACAAATGTATAACAAGCACTGACCTTGATCCAACAAATTTTAATATTCTTGTAATTCAATTTCAAAGCAAGATGGATTATGTTAATTGTATATTTTTTGCGCTTGTATAGTCTGCATAGTTGTGTCATGGCCCAATCAAACGGAAATGCTTTCCAGATTTCAAAGACACCTTCATTTTGGTAGAAAGGATGCATCGTGACGGAGAGCTCACCTTAGCCAAAGTGCAACTCTTTAGCCAAAGTGCAACTCTGCCCCGCCTGGGCGTGACAACTGTTTTATTTAGCAAATTCCTGGTCACTTAAACATGAAACAACTGAGCATGTGCAAAATATTCCTTGCTAAGCAAAAGAATCTAGACTGCTAGAGTGAAAATCTCTAGCGAACCACAATTGGCTGTCAGGGGCAACGGAAGAAAGAGGAAGTCTGATCCCGTCCCCAATCTTTCCTGTTTGCACGGTGTGTGGGGTTGTGGGTCGTCTTGTGATGCACACAAAGCTTTTAAAAATGGCTTTCTTGACATTTCTGAATGCCCGCTGTCTGACCTTCCTCAGGTTGGTCAAAACATGGCTTTCCTTATGTCAAGATGTTCCATGGCCGGGACAGTTGGCATGGCTAAATAGCCAATCCCTCCACCATCTCCTCCATGACAGCATCAGAAACATGCCAAGATCTGTAACGAAAATGCATTACAAGCTGCTTCTGCTTGTTCTGCAACTGCAGCCACAGCCTCCACCTGTGGTTCCATGTTGATCGGTTATTATAAATGAAGGACAAGTGAAAACAGCCAATCAGAGAACGAATGCATGACATAATGACACATGGAGCAAAAAGAACATTATTCTGCACACCATGTTCCCAAGATGCATGTACAAAAGTCAAACATACTTTGAAACCTCATAATAACAGAATTATATGATGTTTATAACATTGGATTTGTAATGTGGTGTGCAATTTGTGAATTATGATGGGTCAGTTCATCCATCACTAGCAAAAACAGCCAAACACACTTGGCTGTATCTGACAGGGGACTCAAAACTTTTGAAATCACAGCTTTTGATAAAGACAAGATAATGGTTCCAGTCTTCTTCACATTGTAGTAGAACATACTTTCCAATGTGTATGTGCAACACCCAGGAAAGAGAGTATGTAGGAAGGACTCCTGCTCTTTCTTTCCTGGCAACAGCTGTTTGGTGGGCTCAGGAGCCCTATTCTTCAAAGAAGAAGAAGAATGCTCTGAGGAACAAGGGATATCTTTCCCTGGGGTGCTGTGACACCCAGTAGTAGCCTTGTGGGGTGCAGGAAAGGCCCTGGGGGCATGGTTTACCTACCCCACCTGTAAGTAAGAAAGGAAAAGGCCATAAAAGGTGGCCCTCAGATCACCTCATGTCATAATTCACAGTAACCTAAATCACAGAGCCAGTGTGTGCCATTAAAAAATCCACATTTTTTCAACCATTCTCATTCAATTTGGTAGAAAAGGAATTCTTTTTACAAAGAAATTTGAAAGAGGAGAACATTTTGGAGAAATCTAATGGGTTGGGTTTGGGGCGCTTGTACTTACATTACTTATGAGGTGCTCGAGAAGCATGCATGAATGTCCTGTCTTTTATGGTACAATCGTCTCTCCAGCAGCCTGTAGCCTCCTCGGCTTCTCACACTTCAATTACAGCCCAGGGGGAAAGACATCACAAGGGCTTCTTCACGTCAAGAAGCACAGGCAGCCTGGGAGCCTGCAGAGCAATGGAGAGACAAAAAGCACACGCTCCACCTTAGGTCCCCTCTACAAGGATTCGCTTTTGCGCCCGGTTAGGCGATTATGCGCATATTCACTGAAGCGCATTTACACCTAATACCTCTGCACGAGAGGCGGTGAGAGGCGGCGAAGCGCATTAACGGATGACCAAAATGCACTTTACAAGTAGTTAATGCACATAAGCACTTATTCACATAGTCAAAATGCGCTTTAACGGCCGGACGAAAATAAAACTCGCTATTTAACGCGCATTCGATAATGCGCATAATCGGAGAGATAACGCGCCTCTACGCCCGATTTGCGCTCCATTCTTGTAGAGGTAAATTTTTTTAAGCGCCTTGAAAGAGCTTTAAACCTCTCTTGTAGAGGCAGCCAGAGCCACCTTGCACTCATTGGATAAGTTCAAAACAAACGCCAATAAATTATACTTTATTTGAAGTATACATTCAAAATAAATTATGAAACACTTTGAGAGTGAGGCAGAGAAATGGGGGGGGAACTTATAGGGGTGGGGGAACTTTCAGGAAATTAGAGGACTGATTTTGGCACAGCACTAGCTTCACCAGTTCCCTGGCGTTAGAGACAGCACTAACCCCCCTCACGCCTACATCGTAGAGAATGCAAAACAGCTGCCAAGCTCTAACACCATCGATGCTGCTGTCACGTGCAGGGCAGGGCAAAACAACAGCAACCAACCAACGCGTGGGGGGGGAAAGAAACTGTGCTAAAGACCCTGCCGATGGTGAACTCTCCCCATGAGGAACTGTTGCAGAAGTTCTCTTCTCCTTGGAGAAATTGGGTGAAATAATTTCCCCAATTTCTCTGCCCACACATGAGGTGGAGAATTTCAAGAAGACATTTGTGCACAGCTCTAGCCAGAGCTCAGTCTTCCAGACTGCCTGAACAACCAGAGCACCCATGTTGCCCCTAGCCCCAGCAGCTTGCAATATTAACTAAAGCATTCCTAGTTTCTGAAGTTCCCAATTGCATATACTTCTCCTCTCTGCTTACTCACTTTGCATTTTCTTACTTTCAGCCTTTTTAGCCCCTCCTAGCTTTTTCCTCTTCCCGTCATTCATATGGACCACCCTCTTATCCAGTCCTGGTTTCCTGGGCTCGCATACTTCTCCGCTGCTTCCCTGGACCTTGCTTCTTCCTTTCCTAGGCCGCAGCTGTGCGTACTCTTCTTCCCTGGGCCCTCTTACCTGCTCTGCGCCTGATTGGGTGCTGAGAATTTCCACCCATGGCTGCCAAAGGCTCTTCTGCACCACACTTCTCTGCCATGAAGGCAGCTTGACCAATTGATGCCAGAGGCTTCACCACTAGCACAAAATCCCGTAGCACATTACAATATAGACGTTCAGTTCATTGCTTTGGAGGGTTTAAACTAGGCCCTTAAGATTCTCTTGGCAGAGTTCTGTGATTTAACAGGATTGTTTTTTCTGTTTTGTTTAAGAATGTATCACAAGCAATTCTTTTAGAACTTTAGGCATGCAGTTAAAAAAAATAGAAATGACTAATAGCTGTTTAGCAAGTAATGATGGCTTAGCAATATTTACCACTCTGATTTAGCCTCTCTGGCTCCATTACTTAGGATATTTTCCTGAATTAAACTTGCCTCAGTTCTACAGCCAAGAGCTGTCCACTAGAGGGGGAAAATGTTTTGCATCCTCCAGAAATAATGATTTCATGTTCCTCATAAGATCTTGAACTGTTAAACCAAAAAGGGTTCTTGTACATATCCTATGAAGTCTCTTATCAAGGGTCTCTAAAGAAAATAGTTAGATGGATGTAGAATAAACTTTGCCTTATTTAATATATTTCTGCCAACCACCGCATTTATGTGCCTTTCATATCAAGGTAAACTAGTCTGGCATAACATATGACCCACCAGGCCAACTGAAACTATGTATGATGGCCCACATGGAAACTCATAAATTTCATAGAATCATAGAATAGTAGAGTTGGAAGGGGCCTATAAGGCCATTGAGTCCAATCCCCTGCTCACAGCAGGAATCAACCTTAAAGCATACCTGACAGATGGCTGTCTAGCTGCCTCTTGAATGCCTCTAGTGTGGGAAAGCCCACTACCTCTCTAGGAAATTGGTTCCATTGTTGTACTGCTCTAACAGTCAGGAAGTTATTCCAGATGTCCAGCCAGAATCTGGCTTCCTGTAACTTGAGCCCATTCTTCCACGTCGAGACGAGATCCTGGCCCTCCTCTGTGTGACAACCTTTCAATGTTTTTGAAGAGTGCTATCATAGCTCCCCTCCGTCTTCTCTTCTCAAGACTAAATATTCCTAGTTCTTTCAGTCTCTCTTCATAGGGCTTTGTTTCCAGACTCCTGATCATCCTCATTGCCCTCCTCTGAACACGCTCCAGCTTGTCTACTTCCTTCTTGAAGTGTGGTGCCCAGAACTGGACACAATATTCAAGATGAGGCCTAACCAGTGTCAAATAGAGGGGAACCAGTACCTCGTGCGATTTCGAAGTTATACTTCTATTAATGCATCCCAAAATAGCATTTGCTTTTTTTGCAGCTACCTCACACTGTTGGCTCATATTCAGTTTGTGATCTACAACAATTCCAAGATCCTTCTCACTTGTAGTATTGCTGAGCAAAGTATCCCCCATCTTGTACCTGTGCATTTGGTTTCTTTTCCTAGGTGTAGAACTTTGCATTTATCCCTATTAAATTTCATTCTGTTGTTTTCAGCCCAGCGGTCCAGCCTATCAAGATCACTTTGAAGTTTGTTTCTGTCTTCCAGGGTATTAGCTATTCCACCTAATTTTGTGTCGTCTGCAAATTGGATAAGCATTCCCTGCACCTCCTCATCCAAGTCATTAATATAAATGTTGAAGAGCACTGGGCCCAGGACTGAGCCTTGCAGTACCCTGCTTGTTACCTCTCCCCAGTTTGAGAAAGTACCATTGACAAGCACTCTTTGAGTCTGATTCTGTAGTCAACTGTGGATCCACCTAATAGTTGCTCCATCTAGCCCACTTTTAGCTAGCTTGTCAATCAGAATATCATGTGGCACTTTGTCAAATGGTTTGTTGAAGTCGAAGCCTTTGGCAAGGGTATTCCCAAGTCCACAAAGGAGGTTACCTGATCAAACAATGATATCAGATTAGTCTGACAGGATTTGTTCTTGACAAATCCATTCTGCTTCTAGTAATCACTGCATTGTTTTCAAGGTGTTTACAGATTGACTTCTTTATATTCTGCTCCAAAAAATTCCCGGGGATGCATTTCAGACTGGTCTGTAGTTCCCAGGTTCCTCTTTTTTGACCTTTTTGAAGATAGGGACAACATTAGCCCTCCTCCAGTTGATGTGCACTTCACCCATCTTCCATGATTTCGCAAAGATAATAGACAGTACAGTTCATTGGGCCCTGGAGATTTGAAATTGATCAAAGAAATTAGGTATTCCTTGACCATTTCTTTATCAATCTAAAACTGCAATCCTTTCCCTTTCAGCTTGTACTTCTCTTTTTCCAGGGGGTGGTGGGTCATAGACCTGCTTTTGGGAGAAGACTGAGCCAAAGTAGAAATTGAGCACTTCGGCCTTTTCTTTGTCATCTGTCATCTTTGTCATCAATTTGCCATCCTCATTTTTTTTATTATTATAATTTTTATTAATTTCAACAAAATAAACATACACATTATAAAGCATACACAATATAAACCAAACTACAACCCTCAACAATCCCCCCGTGCACCCCCCCCCCCGAGACCTTCTCATGATCATTCTTCCTCCTTCCAGAATTTTAACGATTCTTTTGAAGGCTGTTCTACAAGTTCCTCTTACTGGACATTCCCCTCTTTATTTTCATTTTACATGTCAACATATCATTCAAGGCCATATCCCAAGTTTCTTTATACCAAACTTCTATTGTATAGCTTCCTTGCCCTTTCCAATTTTTAGCAATGATTATTCTAACCGGTGCCAGGAGGTTGTTTACCAATTCTCTGTTAGTTATATGCTCATTCTCCCTATCCCATATTGCTAGTAGAGCTAACTTTGGGTTTAGTTCCAATTTACTTCCAATTATGTCACTTATTTCTTTAAAAACCCTTTCCCAAAATTTTTGTACATGTTCACAGCTCCACCACATATGAAAATAGGTCCCAACCTCCTGACATCCCCTCCAACAATTCTTAGACACTTTTTTATCAATCTGGTGAAATCTTACAGGTGTTAGATACCATCTCCAAACTGTCTTATAGTAATTCTCCTTGATTCTAATCGACAGTAACTTTAACATTCTTACATTCCATATCCTCCCCCAGTTATCATCATTAATTTTTCCCTTTACATCTTCTTCCCAAACCTCTTTTATAACATTAAGTGAGTCCTGAAATTCCTCCTCTATCAATATTTTATATATCTCACTAGTCAGTCCTTTCTTAGCTCCGGCTTCTTCTTTTTTCCCTATTAGTTCAATTAAATCTTCAAATCTAGTATTGTTTCTACATTTCTTATTTTTCAACCTCCATTCCTGTGTCCATTTTCCCAATTGTAAACATTTGAACCATGCTATCTTTTGTCCTTTAAACAATTCTTTAATATGCTCACTATCCTTCATCTTATCCGTCCAATTCTTTAGCTTAATTATATCTTGATCTTTCAGTCTCGCTTCTATCTCTGGTTTTAATACTCTTGGGAAGTTTCCCACTACTACAACTGGGGCGAGTGGAGAGTCCCCTGGTATCAACTTCCCTCTATACTTCTCCCAGATCACTAATATATTTTCCAACAATGGGTTGTCCAGTACCTTCAATTCTTTCTTTTGCATTTTAGTAAATAATATATTTCCCAATTTACAATCTATCTCTGCTGTTTGCGGTTCCAACCATTCCAAATCTTCCTCCCCTAAAATACTATGAATAATATATCTTAACTGATTAGCAATATAATAATTCTTAATATTCGGAAGTCCTAAACCTCCTTTCTTTTGAGCCTTATACCATAACCCTTTATTTATCCTAGCTCTTTTATCCCCATTACAATAAGCATTAATCATATTTTGCCAACTTTTAATCTCCGCTACTGAGATTCTAATTGGTAACATTCTAAACAAAAAATTAACCTTAGGTAAAATCTTCATTTTAATAACCGCTATTCTACCAAACCAAGAATGTTTTAATTTTCTATATATCTGTAATTTCTCCCCTACCTCTTTTCTTAACCTTACAAAATTAAGTTCCTCTATTCTTTCTAATTCTTTATCTATATTAACTCCTAAATATCGTATTATATTTTTATGCCTTAATCCTAACTTAGCTTTACATTTCTCCATCTCTTCCTTGTTATAATTATACAACATCATTTCTGACTTCCCCCAGTTAACTTGTAATCCCGTAATTTCCCCAAATTCTCTCAAATGCTTCTGAATCGTCTCCCCACTTTCTAGGGGATCTTCTAATGTCAATAATGTATCATCCGCAAACATATTCACTTTAATCTTGTGATTTCTTCCTATCCCCTTTAATCTTTCATCTTCCCTTATTACGTTTGCTAAAATTTCTATAACTATTGCAAATAAGATTGGTGAAAGTGGACATCCTTGCCTAGTTCCTCGAGCTAGTGTAATTTGTTGCGTTAACCCATCATTAACCATTATTTCCGCTTTATTATTTTTGTACAGCTGGTTAATCACTCCCATAAATTTATGTCCAAACCCAAATGTTTTTAAGATAATTTTTAACACTGGCCACTCCACGCAATCAAAGGCTTTGAATATATCCAATGCTAATAATCCTGCTTTTAAATTCCTTTTTTAAATAATATTTATTATATTTATAACTCTCTCAATTAAATTCGGCATTTTCCTACCAAAGATAAATCCGCATTGATCTTTTTTGATATATTTAAAAATAAATGTACCCATTCTTTTAGCCATTATTGCTGTAAATATTTTTGCATCCTGATTTATTAAAGATATTGGTCTATATGATGCTGGATCCGTCAAATCCTTACCTGGCTTCTGTATTAAAATAACCAAGGACTGATCCCACGATGGCGGAGTCATTCCTCCTTCTATTATATTATTATATCATTTTTTTAATCTTGGAATTAAAATATCCTTAAATATTTTATAAAATTCCGGCCCCAAACCATCAATCCCCAGAGATTTACCTCCTTTTAGTTTATCGACAATTCCCTCAATTTCTTTCTCAGTGACCAAGCCTTCCATACAATCTCTATCTTGCTCATCCAGTCTTATTTTCCAATTTCTTTCTACATATTCCTGAATCTTGTCTTGTGAAACCGCGTCTGATGTATATAGTTCTTTGTAAAATTCCTGAAAAGTAATTAATTTATCTTTCATTAAATTACATCTATTCCCTAACTTATCTCTTATTGTCCCTATCATATTCTCAGCCTTCTCTGACTGCATGGATCTGGCCAGCATCTTTGAATTTCTATTATTATATTCAAAAAAATCTCTCTTTAAATATAACAAATTCTTTTGAACTTGTTCTATATCTTCTTTCTCCAATTCCTTTTTTTTGCTTGAATTTGGGCATATAACCGCTTATCTTTTGTCCCTCTTAATCTCTCCTCTAAACTCTTTATCTCTTCTTCAGCCTTTTTATAAAGTACTTCCTGTTGCTTTTTAAGTGTGGACATTTCCCTAATACAAATCCCTCTTATTACCGCTTTCATAGTATCCCATAATAACCCCTGCGATTTAACTTCTTTTTCATTTATCTGCCATATTTCCTGCACTTCCTTTTTTAATTTATCCACTATGTTTTTATTTTTAAAAATTCTTCCGTCCAGTCTCCATCTCTTTGCTTGTTTATAATCCTTCTTCATTTTAATATCCATCATCATTAATGCATGGTCAGTGACCTTAATTACTCCAATATCACAATCTATTAGTTTAGGTACCATATTCTTTGATATAAAAATATAATCAATCCTTGAATAACTCTTAAATCTAGGTGAGTAGAAAGTATATTTTCTTTCTTCCCCTTTTAAAGCTCTCCATACATCCATTAATTCTTTCCGCTCCATTAATTTAGCTAACTCCGTCTTCCCCTCCCCTCTAACATCTCTTATAATGTTATCCCTATCTTTCCCTTTATCGAGTACCATATTAAAATCTCCTGCCATCACAATATTCTTTTTCCCTACATCTCCCACCATATCAAATACTTCTTTAAAGAATTCAATTTGTTTCCCATTTGGAGCACAGACATTGATCAACACAAATTCCTCCTCTTCCATCGTACAGTAAATTATAAGGATCCTTCCATTCTTATCTTTCTTTACACTTTGAATATTAATACCACATTTCTTCGATATTATTATTGCCACACCTCTCGCTTTAGAAGTACCAAATGACTTTTCATACACTCCTACATCCCTCATTCGTAACTCATTAACCCCCTCCTTTATTTGATGAGTTTCCTGAAAAAAAATTATATCTATTTTTTCTTTTTAACAACGTTTCAATTCTTCGCCTTTTTATAATTGTTCCTAGCCCCTTAACATTTAGAGTTGCCATTCTCAATTTATTTTCCATTTCTTACTTTCACACATATCTTTAAATTGGTCTCGCTCAGTGAAACACATACCCCCCTCCCTTCCCTCCCCCCACATACACCCCCATTTTTACCCCCCTCCTCACCAGACATCTGGGCAGTGGTCCCAATTATTTTAGAACTCTTCAGGGGGGGGAACCTGGCCCAACCTCCAGAGTAAAGTCCAATCCTTCCCCCCCTTTTTGTTTTTTGTTTTTCCTTCTAATCCCTTATCCTTGACTGGATCCTCCAACCGCGCCTTCTTCTTGCTCTATTTCTCCACCATCCTTGGCATCAATTATGCCCAGCTTCTCCAACAGCTCCATTCCTTGTTCCCACGATGTTATTCTTTCTTACTTCCCTTTCCACATAAATCTCAAAAACACTGGATATCCCCAGCTGTAAGTTATCAATTTCATCCTCAATGCTGCTGTACACATTTTGACACTCTTCCTCCACTGCACGGTCTGAGGCGACAAATCCTGGTATATTTGGACTGCTGTTGCTTGAATCATTGGTTGACCTTGTTGTCTAATTGCTTGCATAAGTTTTTCTTTTTTATAATAATTAGCAAATTTGACAATTATGTCCCTTGGAAGCATACCTTTTCGCTTAAATCGAACTCTATGAGCCCTCTCAACATCCGAAATCTCCCAAGTCTCATCTGGAAGCTGAAGTCTTAAATCTTTTGGAGTCTCTCCTTCTTGTTCCCCATAATCTCTTATGCGAATGTTTGCACGTCGATCTCGATCCTCAATGGCTATTAAGCGTAAGTCGTGTTGAGACAGCTGCTCTTCCTGCTTCTTGCAAACTCCAGTCAAAGCTTTAGTCTCTGTCTGCAGCACCTCAACATCCTTCACCACTTGCTTTAAACCCGCCATTAACTCAGTTTGTGTGTCATTAATACGTTTTGCTAACCGTTCTTCAAGATCCACCAACTCAAGCCGGAATATTTTTTTAATATCATCCTTTAATTCATCCATTGGGTCTGGCTGACCTCCTCTGGTGATCTTTGGAATTACAGCCGGCTCTGCTAGCTGTGACGCAGCTCCTTTAACAGGGGACGTTTTCTTACTAGGTAGCTTATCTGGCATGTTTTGAGTCTCCAAACGTGTCAATCTCTGCCAAGTTCTGTCCGATCCACGCTCTTTTGAGGGTCTAACCCAGGCGGGGGTAGATATAGGGGGCCTCTTCTCCCGTCGCCCCTTTTTACTCATAAATTATTACCCACCCACCCCCGTCTGCCTGGTGACTCCCTCTTGCTCTTACCGCAGCCAGCCAGCACTATACTTCGGCTTTTACTGGGGATTAACGTTCTTCCTCTTCACATATATTCACATATATTTTATCTCCGTTTCTCTCCCAGTACGCTGTCAGCCAGCCAGCCCGCCTTGTATCTTCAATTATAAGTCCATAAATTACCTCAGTAATGGCCGCTCCTCGTCTTCATCCTCGTCTCCTCCAGTTCTGTTTGACTGCCAAGAGAACTCTGCCACGATTCCACACTCACTCATAAATCCTACTGCTTCCAGTCAATATTTCATGCCTTTCATTAGCTCTCCAATCATTCCAAGATAAGGAATTAGTGCTTAATTCAATGCTTTTTTAAGGAGCTTGGGTGATCTACGACTTCACCCCATTCCGATTTGGCCACGCCCCCCATTTGCCATCCTCATGAAGCAGTTGAAGCACCATTTCTTTCCTCTGTCTTTTACTATGCACATACCTGAAGAAAGCTTTTTTGTTGCTTTTAGCATCCTTCGCTAGCCTCAGCTCCTTCTCAGCTTTAGCCTTCCTGACACCATTCTGGCAGTATTGTGCTACTTGTTTGTACTCTTCTTTTGCAGCCTGGCCTTCCCTCCACTTCCTATAGGTATCCTTTTTTATTTTCAGGTCATCTCTAAGCTTTTTGTAGAGCCACATTATTTCCTCTGATGTCTTCCATCTTTTTTCCTTGTTGGGATTGTTTGTAATTGGGCCTTAAAAACTTATATTTAAAGAAACTCCCACCCATCTTGGACTCCTTTTCTCATTAGTCCTTTCCTGAGCACAGTAGCCCTGTGGTTCTCCACAGACTGGTATTCAGAGGCATGGTGCCTCTGATCCTGGAGGTACCATATAGCCATTGATATAATTGTTGTCCATGAAGTTGTCTAATCCGGGGATTGGCCTAACGGACATGGAGTAGAGTCAGAACTCTCTTGCTCTTATTAAGAAGCAATGAAATATTTACAAAATCCCTAATTTGGAGGTGATGGATTCTTGATTAATGATTTGATTTCGGGTCCGGAAGCTTTACTGCATCTGTGGTGAGAGAAGCAGCTGGATAACTATTATAACAGCAGAGGGGAAAATGAAACTGTTTTGGAGGTGGACGGGAGCTCTGACAGGCGATTACTGAAGGTAATTAATGGACTTTAATTGGAAGCAGCAAGGTTAAGATAACTTTAGAGGGAGAGGCTGAAGTGATTTAAGTGGGAAAAGTGACTTTTAACCTCCAGTTGAAGGAGCTAGAAGCCGAAGCGCAACTGTTGATTTGAGCCGAGAGGATATGTGAGGCGGATAGCGATGATTTAGGTGAGGGGTGCGGATTTATGAGTTTAGCTTTATGAAAAGAAAGCAAAAAGGTGAAAAATCCAGTGCCCCCGCCCGGAGCAGATTATCGAAAGATCATCCGTCTGATAGAAACTGGCAGCGGCTTACGAGGGTTGCTGGAACTATGCCAGACAATATGTCGGACAAGCAGCAGCAATCGGACAAGACAGGGAAATCCCCGGGTCACTCCGGAAATACTAAATATGGCACAGCTCCTACAGCAGCAGGTGCAGTACCAAAACCGGCCAAAGAGAGTCAAGCAGAGACCTCAGATGATTTAATGAGCAAAATTCAGAATGTGATGGAGGTGGCTTTACTGAAGCAGGAGGAAAGATTAATGCAAAAAATCAAGGACTCACAGCAGGAATTTATGGTGGACCTTCAAACTGTGGTGGATAATATGGAGAGAATGGAGAGGAATACGAAGAAGCTGCAGGAAGACAGCAAGAAACGGGGACCATTTGAAGGAGATGGACTTGCGCTTAATTGCTTTGGAAGATCGGGACAGGAGAGTTAACATTCGAATTAGATTTTTTGGAGAGAGAGAGGGAGAGAGTCCTAAGGATTTAAGAGACATAATCTTGGCATGGATTAAGGAAATTGAACCTCAGAAAACCTGGGAGATGGCAGATATTGAGAGGATCCACAGAGTGGGTTATAAGAAGAAGGGGATGCTCCCAAGAGATATAATTGTCAAATTTGCTAATTAATACAAGAAAGAAAAGTTGATGCAAGCAATTAGATGTCAAGCCCAGCTGATGCTACAAGCAACATCAATTGAGGTTTACCAGGATCTATGCCCTCAAACGGTGCAGTGGCAGAAGAGTGTTAGACTGTGTACAGTGGCTTTGCGGAAGAGATCGATAACATATAGTTGGGGATACCCAGTCTTTCTGAGATTTATGTGGAAAGGGAAGCAACATAGAATAACATTGTGTGAGCAAGGGATGGATCTTCTGGAAAAGCAGGGCTTAGTGGATCCCACGGTTGTTGGAGAAACAAAGCAGGATGAAGGTGCTGGAGGGGAAGTCTGTCTTGATCGTCCACAGGAGGAAGGTGACATAGGTGGAAGCCATCAATGAAGAAATATTATTGTAAAAGGGATAAGAAAAGATTATAAGAGAGGGGAGGGTCGGATTTCTGCTCCGGGAATGTTGGGTTGCTTCTCCCCCCCGAAGAGTTCTAAGAATAATTGGGGCCATTGCCCAGGAAGGTCTGGTGAGGAGGGGGGTGAAGATGGGGGGTAAATGTGGGTGGGTGGGTGGGTGAGGGAGGGGGGTATGTGTATCACAGAGAGAGACCAATATAGAGATATGGGTGAAAGAGAGAGATGGAAAATAAATTAAGGGTTGCAACTTTAAATATTAAAGGGCTAGGAACTGTTATAAAAAGGAAGAGAATAGAAATGTTATTAAAAAAAGAGAAAGCTGATGTAATTTTTTTGCAGGAAACTCATCAAACAAAGGAGGGTGTAAATGAGCTTCGGATGAGGGAAGTGGGCGTTTATGAAAAGTCTTTTGGCACTTCTAAAGCGAGAGGTGTAGCGATTATAATTTCAAAAAAATGTGGTATTACTATACAAAGGGTGAAGAAGGATGAAGCGGGAAGGTTTCTGATAATTTCTTGCATGGTAGGGGAGGAGGAATATGTATTGATTAATGTATATGCTCCAAATGGAAAACAAATGGAATTTTTCGATGAAGTTTTTAATGCAGTGGGCGAAGTGGGTAAAAAGAATATTGTGATAGCAGGTGACTTCAATATGGTATTAGACAAAGGGAAAGACAGGGATAATATATTAAGAGTTCTTAAGAGTGGTGGGAGGACGGGGTTAAGCAAATTAATGGAGAGAAAAGAATTAATGGATGTTTGGAGAGTATTAAAAGGGGAAGAAAGGAAATATACTTTCTACTCACCAAGGTTTAAGAGTTATTCCAGGATTGATTATATTTTTGTGTCAAAGAATATGATGTCTAAACTTATAGATTGTGCTATAGGGGCAATTAAAGTCACAGACCATGCATTAATGACGATGGATATTAAAATGAAGAAGGATTATAAACAAGTTAAGAGATGGAGAATCGATACAAGGCTATTAAATAATAAAAATATAGTGGAGAACATTAAAAAAGAAATGCAGGAAATATGGGAAATTAACGAAAAGGACTCAAACTCGCAGGGGTTAATATGGGACACTATGAAGGCTGTAGTAAGAGGGATTTGTATTAGGGAAATGTGTACCCTAAGAAAACAACAAGAAGCACAAAATAAAAAGATTGAAAAGGAGGTAAGGGACTTAGAGGAGAAGCTAAGAGAGACAAAAGATAAACGCCTATTTGCCCAAATCCAAACTAAGAAAAAAGAATTAGAAAGAGAAGAGTTAGAACAAGTCCAAAGGGATTTGCTATATTTAAGGAGGGATTTTTTTTTAATATAGTAATAAAAACTCGAAGATGCTGGCTAGGTCCACTCAGTCAAAAAAGGCTAAGAGCATGATAGGGACAATTAGAGATAAGACAGGGAAAAGTTGTAACTTAATGAAGGATAAATTAAATATATTTCAGGAGTTTTATAGAGAATTGTATACATCAGATATGGGATCACAGGTTAAGGTATTGGAATATGTAGAGAGGAATTGGAAAATAAGATTACAGGGGCAAAATAGGGATTATATGGAAGGATTAGTTACTGAGAAAGAAATAGAAGGAATTATTGCTAAATTAAAAGGAGGGAAATCTCCGGGATTGGATGGTTTGGGGCCGGAATATTATAAGGTTTTTAGAGGAATTATAATACCAAGATTTTAAAAAATTATTTAATAGTATAATAGAAGGAGGAAAGACCCCCCCCCCAATCGTGGGATCATTCCTTGATTATATTAATCTCGAAACCAGGAAAGGATCTGACTGATCCAGCATCTTATAGACCAATATCCTTAATAAATCAAGACTCAAAAATATTTACTGCAATAATGGCAAAAAGGATGAGTATGTTTATACATAAATATATTAGAAAAGATCAATGTGGATTTATCTCAGGAAGGCAAATGCCTAATTTAATTGGAAGAGTCTTAAATATAATCAATACTATTAAAAAAAGGAATTTAAAAGCAGGTTTGTTAGCATTGGATATATTCAAAGCCTTTGATTGCGTGGAATGGCCAGCACTTAAAAAAATATTGAAAACATTTGGGCTTGGAGTAAAATTTATGGGAGTGATGGATCAACTGTATAAAAATAATAAAGCAGAAATAATGGTTAATGATGGTTAACGCAACAGATTATACTAGCTCGAGGAACAAGACAAGGTTGCCCACTTTCACCGATCTTATTTGCGATAGTGATAGAAATTTTGGCAAATGTTATTAGGGAGGATTCAAGATTGAAGGGGATAGGAGGGAAGGAGAAGATTAAAATAAATATGTTTGCGGATGACACATTACTGACATTAGAAGATCCCCTGAAGGTTGGGGAACTCATTAAAGAGCATTTGAGAGAATTCGGGGAGATTACTGGTTTACAAGTTAATTGGGGGAAGTCAGAAATGATGTTTTAAGTATAACAAAGAGGAGATGGAGGAAGGTAAAGTAAAGTTAGGTCTTAGGCTTAAAAATGTAGTACGTTATTTAGGAGTTAATATTGCAAAAGATTTAGATAGGTTAGAGGAAATTAATTTTGCAAGTTTGAAAAAACAGGTAGGGGAAAAGTTAGAGGTATATAGAAAATTAAAACATTCTTGGTTTGGTAGAATAGCTAATAGGTAGAATTACCTAAGATTAATTAGCTAATAGGTAGAATTACCTAAGATTAATTTTTTGTTTAGAATGCTACCGATTAAAATATTGGATGCAGAGTTAAAGAGCTGGCAAAATATGATTAATGCTTATTGCAACGGAGATAAGAGAGCTAGGATTAACAAAAGGTTATGGTATAAGACACAAAAGAAAGGAGGTTTGGGACTTCCAAATATAAAGAATTATCACATTGCTAATCAGTTAAGATATGTTATAAATAGTATATTAGGGGAGGAAGACTTAGAATGGCTAGGAACGCAAACAGGGGAAATAGATTTTAAATAGCAATTTTTTTTTAATAATAAAATTCAAAAGAAAGATTTGAGGGGACTGGACAACCCATTACTGAAAAACATTCTAGAGATCTGGGAGAAAGTTAAAGGAAAGTTAATACCAGGAGACTCTCCACTCGCCCCAGTGGTAGTTGTGGGAAATTTCCCAAGGAATTTAAAAGTAGAATTGGAAGGAAGTCTGAAGGGTCAGGAAATTATTAAGTTAAGGAACTGGATGGAAAGAATGATAGATAAGGTGCAAATTAGAGAATTGGTAAAAGGACAAAAGATAGCTTGGTTCAAATGCTTACAATTGGAAAAATGGACACAGGAATGGAAAAAGATAAATAAGAAGTGTAGAAATAATACAAGATTTGAAGATTTAATTGAATCAAGAGGAAAGAAGGAAGTAATTAAAACTAGAAAAGGTCTGACTAGCGAAATATATAGAATCCTGACAGAGGAGGCTGAATATCGAGACTCTCTTAAAATGATTTGGGAAGATGATTTAATTAATTAATGAACATGACTGGGGGAGGATGTGGGATGCAAGAATGTTAAAACTTTTGTCGATTAGAATTAAGGAGAATTATTATAAGACAGTATGGAGATGGTATTTAACGCCGGTAAGATTTCATCAGATAGATAAAAAAGTGTCCAAGAATTGTTGGAGGGAATGTCAGGAGGTTGGAACTTATTTCCATATGTGGTGGAGCTGTAAACATGTACAAAAATTTTGGGAAAAGGTGTTCAAAGAAATAAGTGAAATAATTGGAAGTAAATTGGAAATAAGCCCAAAGCTGGCTCTACTAGCAATATGGGATAAAGGAAATGAGAATATAAATAAGAGAGAATTAATAAACAACCTCCTGGCTCCCGTCAGAATAATGATTGCTAAAAACTGGAAAGGGCAAGAGATATATACTATAGAAGAATGGTATAAAGAAATATGGGATATGGCACTTAATTACAAGCTAACGTGTAAAATGAAAATAAAGAGGGGAATGTCCAGTAAGAATGATTTTGGAGATGTTGTTGAGTGTCGAATGCTTCGTAGACAATTCACAGGGCTGGCCCTGTGAATTGTGGACTGAAGACTTGGCAATTTGTCATGAGAAAATGTATCTCTGCTTTCTGGTATGTGCTTATCTCAAATGGTAGGCCGAAGGCCTTGAACGTTCTCTGGGAATTAAACTATGCTTTGCAAAGGTGGGGGCTATCTTCCTCACACTGTGGCGTCATCAGAAGAGGTTGAACCGTGCCGCCCTGTTGGCACGTGAGTTTAGATTACAGGCCTGAAGCCCTGTCTATCAAAGTAGCTTAGAATTTGCCCAGCCTCCACACTATATTGCCTTGGTCCTGAGAGTAATTCCGTTGCTAGGAATTGTCTCGTCTATCCTCTTGCTGCTCTGCTACTGCTGTGAGTTACTATTCTGATTTGGAATTGTGAGATGCACTCTATACATGTTCTGTTAATGTTTGGACTTGTTACTTCTAAAGAACTCTGCCATGAGAAGTGCACTGTGGCTTTTCATAGATTTGGACTTGAGATTACTGTTCTGGATTCGTGTTCTATAGCTTGCTGTCTCTCTCCATGGAGCCAAAGTTACGGGCAGAGGGAGGCAGAAGCTGATCGTTGCTGGGGACGTACTAAAACAAAGGACAGTACTTGCCCATAGAGAAACCATACCTGCCCATAGAGAAACCATACTTGCCCATAGGGATCCATTGCATAGCACTTGCCCATAGGGATTCATTGCATAGCACTTGCCCATAGGGATTCATTGCATTGCACTTTCCCATAGAGAAACCATACTTGCCCATAGGGATTCATTGCATAGCACTTGCCCATAGGGATTCATTGGACAGTACTTGCCCATAGAGAAACCATACTTGCCCATAGGGATTCATTGCATAGCACTTGCCCATAGGGATTCATTGGACAGTACTTGCCCATAGGGATTCATTGGACAGTACTTGCCCATAGGGATTCATTGCATAGCACTTTCCCATAGAGAAACCATACTTGCCCATAGGGATTCATTGGACAGTACTTGCCCATAGGGATTCATTGTACAGTACTTGCCCATAGGAATTCATTGCATAGCACTTTCCCATTGAAAAACCATACTTGCCCATAGGGATTCATTGCATAGCACTTTCCCATAGAGAAACCATACTTGCCCATAGGGATTCATTGGACAGTACTTGCCCATAGGGATTCATTGTACAGTACTTGCCCATAGGGATTCATTGCATTGCACTTGCCCATTGAAAAACCATACTTGCCCATAGGGATTCATTGGACAGTACTTGCCCATAGGGATTCATTGCATTGCACTTTCCCATTGAGAAAGCATACTTGCCCATAGGGATTCATTGGACAGTAGTTGCCCATAGGGATTCATTGCATAGCACTTTCCCATAGGGATTCATTGCATAGCACTTGCCCATTGAGAAAGCATACTTGCCCATAGGGATTCATTGGACAGTACTTGCCCATAGAGAAACCATACTTGCCCATAGGGATTCATTGCATAGCACTTGCCCATAGGGATTCATTGGACAGTACTTGCCCATAGAGAAACCATACTTGCCCATAGGAATTCATTGCATAGCACTTTCCCATTGAAAAACCATACTTGCCCATAGGGATTCATTGCATAGCACTTTCCCATAGAGAAACCATACTTGCCCATAGGGATTCATTGGACAGTACTTGCCCATAGGGATTCATTGTACAGTACTTGCCCATAGGGATTCATTGCATTGCACTTGCCCATTGAAAAACCATACTTGCCCATAGGGATTCATTGGACAGTACTTGCCCATAGGGATTCATTGCATTGCACTTTCCCATTGAGAAAGCATACTTGCCCATAGGGATTCATTGGACAGTAGTTGCCCATAGGGATTCATTGCATAGCACTTTCCCATAGGGATTCATTGCATAGCACTTGCCCATAGGGATTCATTGCATTACACTTGCCCATTGAGAAAGCATACTTGCCCATAGGGATTCATTGCATAGCACTTTCCCATAGAGAAACCATACTTGCCCATAGGGATTCATTGTACAGTACTTGCCCATAGGAATTCATTGCATAGCACTTTCCCATTGAAAAACCATACTTGCCCATAGGGATTCATTGCATAGCACTTTCCCATAGAGAAACCATACTTGCCCATAGGGATTCATTGGACAGTACTTGCCCATAGGGATTCATTGCATTGCACTTGCCCATTGAAAAACCATACTTGCCCATAGGGATTCATTGCATAGCACTTGCCCATAGGGATTCATTGCATTGCACTTGCCCATTGAGAAAGCATACTTGCCCATAGGGATTCATTGCATTGCACTTTCCCATTGAGAAACCATACTTGCCCATAGGGATTCATTGCATTGCACTTTCCCATAGGGATTCATTGGACAGTACTTGCCCATAGGGATTCATTGCATTGCACTTGCCCATTGAGAAAGCATACTTGCCCATAGGGATTCATTGGACAGTACTTGCCCATAGAGAAACCATACCTGCCCATAGAGAAACCATACTTGCCCATAGGGATCCATTGCATAGCACTTGCCCATAGGGATTCATTGCATAGCACTTGCCCATAGGGATTCATTGCATTGCACTTTCCCATAGAGAAACCATACTTGCCCATAGGGATTCATTGCATAGCACTTGCCCATAGGGATTCATTGGACAGTACTTGCCCATAGAGAAACCATACTTGCCCATAGGGATTCATTGCATAGCACTTGCCCATAGGGATTCATTGGACAGTACTTGCCCATAGGGATTCATTGGACAGTACTTGCCCATAGGGATTCATTGCATAGCACTTTCCCATAGAGAAACCATACTTGCCCATAGGGATTCATTGGACAGTACTTGCCCATAGGGATTCATTGTACAGTACTTGCCCATAGGAATTCATTGCATAGCACTTTCCCATTGAAAAACCATACTTGCCCATAGGGATTCATTGCATAGCACTTTCCCATAGAGAAACCATACTTGCCCATAGGGATTCATTGGACAGTACTTGCCCATAGGGATTCATTGTACAGTACTTGCCCATAGGGATTCATTGCATTGCACTTGCCCATTGAAAAACCATACTTGCCCATAGGGATTCATTGGACAGTACTTGCCCATAGGGATTCATTGCATTGCACTTTCCCATTGAGAAAGCATACTTGCCCATAGGGATTCATTGGACAGTAGTTGCCCATAGGGATTCATTGCATAGCACTTTCCCATAGGGATTCATTGCATAGCACTTGCCCATTGAGAAAGCATACTTGCCCATAGGGATTCATTGGACAGTACTTGCCCATAGAGAAACCATACTTGCCCATAGGGATTCATTGCATAGCACTTGCCCATAGGGATTCATTGGACAGTACTTGCCCATAGAGAAACCATACTTGCCCATAGGAATTCATTGCATAGCACTTTCCCATTGAAAAACCATACTTGCCCATAGGGATTCATTGCATAGCACTTTCCCATAGAGAAACCATACTTGCCCATAGGGATTCATTGGACAGTACTTGCCCATAGGGATTCATTGTACAGTACTTGCCCATAGGGATTCATTGCATTGCACTTGCCCATTGAAAAACCATACTTGCCCATAGGGATTCATTGGACAGTACTTGCCCATAGGGATTCATTGCATTGCACTTTCCCATTGAGAAAGCATACTTGCCCATAGGGATTCATTGGACAGTAGTTGCCCATAGGGATTCATTGCATAGCACTTTCCCATAGGGATTCATTGCATAGCACTTGCCCATAGGGATTCATTGCATTACACTTGCCCATTGAGAAAGCATACTTGCCCATAGGGATTCATTGCATAGCACTTTCCCATAGAGAAACCATACTTGCCCATAGGGATTCATTGTACAGTACTTGCCCATAGGAATTCATTGCATAGCACTTTCCCATTGAAAAACCATACTTGCCCATAGGGATTCATTGCATAGCACTTTCCCATAGAGAAACCATACTTGCCCATAGGGATTCATTGGACAGTACTTGCCCATAGGGATTCATTGCATTGCACTTTCCCATAGGGATTCATTGCATTATACTTGCCCATTGAGAAAGCATACTTGCCCATAGGGATTCATTGCATTATACTTGCCCATTGAGAAAGCATACTTGCCCATAGGGATTCATTGCATAGCACTTTCCCATAGAGAAACCATACTTGCCCATAGGGATTCATTGGACAGTACTTGCCCATAGGGATTCATTGTATAGCACTTGCCCATATGGATTCATTGCATTGCACTTGCCCATAGAGAAACCATACTTGCCCATAGGGATTCATTGGACAGTACTTGCCCATAGGGATTCATTGCATAGCACTTGCCCATAGGGATTCATTGCATTGCACTTTCCCATAGAGAAACCATACTTGCCCATAGGGATTCATTGCATAGCACTTGCCCATAGGGATTCATTGCATTGCACTTGCCCATTGAGAAAGCATACTTGCCCATAGGGATTCATTGCATTGCACTTTCCCATTGAGAAACCATACTTGCCCATAGGGATTCATTGCATTGCACTTTCCCATAGGGATTCATTGGACAGTACTTGCCCATAGGGATTCATTGCATTGCACTTGCCCATTGAGAAAGCATACTTGCCCATAGGGATTCATTGGACAGTACTTGCCCATAGAGAAACCATACTTGCCCATAGGGATTCATTGCATTGCACTTGCCCATTGAAAAACCATACTTGCCCATAGGGATTCATTGGACAGTACTTGCCCATAGGGATTCATTGTATAGAACTTGCCCATAGGGATTCATTGCATTGCACTTGCCCATAGAGAAACCATACTTGCCCATAGGGATTCATTGGACAATACTTGCCCATAGGAATTCACTGCATAGCACTTGCTCATAGAGAAACCATACTTGCCCATACGGATTCATTGCATAGCACTTGCCCATTGAGAAACCATACTTGCCCATAAGGAGAGATAGGACAATGCTGTACCCTTTGTTATTGTGGTAAGGAAACGTTTTCATAGAAAACTGTTTGCCTATTAGCATAATAACACTACTATAGTCACTTGCTGTAGAAATGTGCTGGAAATTTTTTTTTTGCTCCTGTTAACTTAGTTAGATAAACAATGTTTAGCTACATTGCTTTCATTATATTTTCATTTACTGCTTCTTTCTAATGTAAGATGTGTTTTTCATGGTCTTATTTGCACTGCCTTTAATGAGTGCATTTCTGCATTTCTTTTTCTTTTACTGATTAAGTGGGATATAAGTGTTTTAAAAAAGGAAAGGGAAGGCTCAGGCAAGCAGCATAGATAGCATTCTATGTCAGCGAGTGTCATACTGTGGGTTGGGAGTCACCAGGGGGTTCCACCCCACTCTGAGGTTGGTCCCGGTGCTGCAGCCTACGCAGTATCTCATTGTTTGACCACCCTGTGCCATGGCAGCACCCCAGCTTTCTAAGATTGATATAGCAGCAATTGCCTACATCCACAGGGCATGGGTACTTGTGGGAGTGGGATTTGGTTAAAGAGCAAGGGTGGAGCATAAAAGGTGCGAAAGAATGTGAATCAGGGAAAGATCCGCCAACTCACCAGTCTTCAAGAATTTAGAAGAGTTATAAAGACTGATATCTTCCGGCAGGCCTAACCAGATGAATTTTAAGTGTTTTATTGGTGTTTTATTGGTATTTTAAAGATGTATTGGTTTTATGTGCTTTTATCAGTTTGTGTATTTTATGCTTGATGTTGTTCTACGCCTCGATCCGGAGGGAGAGGCAGGTAATAAATAAATTATTATTATTATTATTAAAAGGTAGTTAATTATAGTTTGTATTAGCATTTTTAAATTTTGTTTTGTTAACTGCCCTGAGGAGGTTTTTACCTAAAAAGGAAGTTTAAAAGTATTTGAAGTCAATACACAACCTAAAAGCACAGACAGGTTGAGGGGGAGGGAAAGGAGCTCTCTTACCTTTTTACCTTGTTGATGAAAAAATTCTGTATTGATTTTTAAACAGAGAAACACACAAGACTTACAATTTTCATAACTTTTACTAACAACCCCCCTTCAGTAGCACAGTTTGTCTTATCTGGAGTCTGTCTCTTTAGTCCGTTGCCCATCTCCCTCCATTGCCCTTGTGTTACCCCATGAGCACAGAGCAAGAGCCTCTACACACACACCACCATGACATATCTTTATGGATTGCATTGTTTGCAAATGTAGTAGTCTGGCAATGGAACAACGTTCTGTCCCAGACATGCTACATGATACCACGTCCTGCAAATGCAACAGAAAACCATTGTGTCACCTGGTCCAAAGGCTCCTTTGCAGAAAGCTTGTGGACATGTAGACCATCTACTTTCCTCTTTATCTGTCAACTGTAATATATATGTGGACAATGGGGCCTCCACAACCTCCACAGCTGAAGACATTCTTAGTAAGTTCTTATGCATTTTGGTGTAGATGGGATTTTTTTTCCTTGGCTTTCTTTTCTTGCAGGCACAGTTCTGATGCATGCCCACCTGTATTCCAATCCAAGACCTTGCTGTCTTACTTACAATGTTGATGCATTCCTCACCAGATATTGTTGTGTATGCATTTAAAACTGTGTGTATTCCACAGTCATAGGAATTCCTTTGTTGTGGTATATCCTTACACAAAAACACTTTCCAGTCTTTGCAGTCTATTGTGAATGGCACCCATGCTACCTGATAGCATGCAGCTGCAATACACAGGAGAATGTGTCCATGCTGTTTCGATCTTTCTCTATTTTTCAATGAATCAACTATAATTACTTCTTTTGTTTTGAAAATTACAATCCCAAGTAGCCAATGTTGACCTGTACCAACAATATCAGTGTTGAATGGTATCAGCAGAAAGTCTTTGTTGAGAGCAAGATTTGTATCAAGAAAACTGTAGAACACATCTGCATTGCCTAAAGCAACACTTTTATATATGTATGTTGGGCAGAGTAGGATTTTATCATTTAACTGGTACTGACAAATGAAATTACAAATAGCTTCATCAATTACTTCATCTAACACCCATTTTCTAGGATGTAATGATTCCTTTAGTGCAGCTGGTAGCTTTCTCAGGTATTTTTGGTCTGTTTCACTTGGTGTTGTGTTCCATGGTTTCCCATGTGCTGTATCTTGATGTTGTTTTGGGTCTTTTTTTTTTGGTGTTGAATGCTTTGGCAACTCAGCCTCCTGTGCAGCCACAATAAAATCTGCTGCTTTAATTTCTGATATATCAAGGACTGTGTCAGCGATCTTGGGGCTCCTTGGAAGAGGATGTTCAAGGTATGACATACAGACAATAGAATCGGGTGCTGGGTTTATGCTGTAGTCATAGTCACCACATCTTGGTTTCTTCCTTCCAGCTTTATTTGACCTACCTCTCTTTCTTTTCATGAGTGCTGATAGGGAATATGTGTGTTTATCAACTGTTTCTGTGCAACGAATTGACATTTGAGCTGCAATAATATGATAACATTGCCCTGTACTGCCGCAGGAACAATGTGCAGGTTGCGGGTGAAGTGTGACTGCTTGCATTTTACTACTGTAAACATCGCGGACAGTGAAGGTGCCTGACTGACAGCAAAGACTGACTCCTCCAGAGTCCTTGCATAGCTTAGCCAGAGATGTTTGACTCATGCGATAATTGTTTGCCTTTTCCACACCTGTCCTGAGTGGGTTCTTATTCTGGATGGATTTTATATTATCAATAATTGTCTCTAGGGAGTAAAATGGAGGGAATTCTACCTCCGCGGGTGATTTCTGTAAGTGTGAGAATTGCTGTTTTACAGAATAGTTTCCAAGACCACAGTATGCTCGTTTAAACTCATACAGAAAATACGTTTGCATATAGTACATTGTGAGTGCCATAGTGTCAACTGGCATTTCTTTCCACTCCATCTCATCCTTAATCAGCTTGTTCATGCTCTCACTGATGTTATTGGTGGCAGTTATATCATTTCTAAAAGCAGCAAATTTCTGTGTGTGGAATTTTGCAGCATATTTTGGAATGCAATCTTTCAGTTCTTTATCAAAATATTCTTTAAATGGCTGACTCCACAGCACACTATATTCCCCATGTCTCTTCTGATATTGTTTTTGGCTTGATGAATTTAGCAATTGTGTCACATTGCCTTTTAAAACTATCAAATCATCTTTTCTCCCACCATGATTCTTTACCCACATCCTCACATCTCTAAGAATATGATTTCTGCAATATACCTTTGGAATTTCGGGGAATTTCTCTTGCAAAGGTTGAACAATACCCCTTTCTCGGTCTGTTACAAATGGTATATTTTCCATGTTGTTTCTTCCCAGTTTTGAAATTATTTTACATAAAAAAACTTCATGGTATGCCATATATTTCTTTATATGTAGGAGAAATGCAACGGGGAGTATTGGATCTCCTTCCAAAATAATGTTTCTCATTACTATTGGAGATAAATAGAAATCCCCAAGTTTGAAAGTGGTGTCATAGGACATAAGTTGTGGCAAGGATGCATCTTTACTCGAGAGAGAGAGGAGAGCATGTGCCTCAGCAATGATATTGGGATGTGCAAATGAAACAGTGAGACTGGGCAGAAAGCAAAACTCCATTATAAAATTTTCAAGATGGTGTGAGAGTTCCACAAGGTTGAATATTTCATCATTGCCAATTCGTTTTTTCTGGTTCAGTTTGTATGATGCATTTTGCACCTGTTTGAGATTCCGTGGACGATCAATGGCCATATGTCTATGAGAACTGTTCTTTGATGCAATTGTTTGTAAATGTTTATAGGCTTTCAATGGGTTTTTGTGTGACTCCAATGCAATCTCCATTTTGTCTAAAGCCTGCTTCATAGTGCCAGTATAAGGCTTCTTTGAATGTTTCCTGTTACCATGACTGGAAGGTTGGTGTAATGTTTCATCACCCAAATAGTGGATAATGTACAACTTCCTAGGATCTGTGCACTCCCTTAGACAGAATACATATCTCTTGAAACCATGTAGTGAGTCTTTCCAGGATCCATCTGGGTCCTTTAGATAGTAGTACCTTTTCAGTACAGATGGGGGGTGCAACCTTTTGTGATGGAAATTTGACCCCCTTGCTACCCATCTGTACTGGTCAAAACGATAATCATGCTCATGCTCAGGAACAGGGGAAGAGGAACAGTACACAAACACCTCCCCTCCCTTTGGCAGCACAGGTGGTAATGAAATAATTTTGCTTTCATGTATGTTTTCTCTCCTGAGAATTGCTAGCACTTCTTCCATTGGAAGATCACTTGTCCGACCAGTCATATATGGGCTGTTGCATGAATCCATACCTGTATCATGGCAATCTCTCATCTCTGTACTTGTTGTTGGCTTGCTCTCACGGTGATAAAAAAGGCCAAACACTGATGTTAGGGGTTGAAGGAGGTTGAGAAGAGTAAGATCAGCTGCTCTGCTATGAAATAGAAACTGAAAGCAAGCCTCCAAAGTTTCTATTAAGTCTCATGCTGGCTTCCAGAAACTGTTAAGATGAAGATTGACTCCAGCCAATAGGGGGAGTAGCACTATGAAGTCAAAGGTCTGAGTCTGTCTTTCCACCTATCTATAAGCACCTATCTTTAAGACAGTTGTTAGCATATACTCTTTTGTGGGATGGTGTAAAAGCCAGAATGGAACGGGCTGGAACGACCTCTTTATATTAAAAAAAACCATGCCAGAAAAAGTGGCATGTGTTAGAAACACTTGAGAACAATATTTTAGGACTAAAACCATTGCAATATTATATTGCTATTAACCCCATAACTCCCAAAACAACATCCAGAACAGAATGGATGGCCCGGAACAGCCACTTCCGAATGACTGAAACCAACCAAAATCAACTGTTACATATTACTAGGTGGGACAGATACAATACACCACAAAACAGCCACAAAAACCATGTTCCGGTGCCCGTTCTGGTCCATAGTCCATATTGCGCAAAACAGGCCAGAACGGCATCTTCCAAGTGAGGTAAGTCAAATGAATTCAACAGTCACATGTTACTCAGTTGGACAGAAAATAATAATAATAATAATAATAATTTTATTTCTTACCTGCCTCTCCATCTAGATTGAGGCAGGAAACAACAGTAAATATAAAATATGATAAAATACATAAAACTGATTGAAAACATGGCACACATTATTAAAATAGCAATAAAACTTCATAAAAAAACATCCTAAAATCATTCTAAAATTCCACTGGATATGCCTGCCAGAAGAGACCAGTCTTTATAGCTTTCATAAGTTCTAAAAGACTGTTAAGTTGACAAGTCTCCTGCAGCAGGTCATTCCTCAGTCTGGGAGCAGCAGAAGAAAAGGTCCCCTGGGTAACGGCTGTCAGCCTAGTGTTGCATAAATTATGCTGTTCCCAAGTGTGCCAAAGTCCAGATATGAAACACTTGACAAAAGACCTCCTGAAGCTTTGGAAACTAATTTATTATTCTGCGCAGAATAGGTGACCTCCGGACGCTAACGCTGCTTTCCAGAGTCACACCACACCAAGGTTCAAACAATGCTCTTATACTCCAAAAGTTACACGGCATCAGCCCTCATCCCATTGATTTATAGCCCTAGTGACATCATTTGGCCAACTCTATTTTACTCTCGAGTAGTCCTGAGTAGTGCCAAATGTGGCGTTGCATTGCCATGTGCTATTTTACTTGTACCCAGAGATGCTTTGCAACATCCCTCTACTTCTATCATTCCCTTATACGGGCACCGGAACATGGTTTTTGTGGCTGTTTTGTGGTGTATTGTATCTGTCCCACCTAGTAATGTGTAACAGTTGATTTTGGTTGGTTTCAGTCATTCAGAAGTGGCCATTCCGGGCCATCCATTCTGTTCCAGATGTTGTTCTGGGAGTTATAAGGTTAATAATAATATAATATTGCAATGGTGTCAGTCCTAACATATTGTTCTCAAGTGTTTCTAACACATGCCACTGTTTTTGATGTGGCTTTTTTAATATTAAGGGGTCGTTCCAGCCTGTTCCGTTCCATTCCTGCTTTTACACCATTCCCCGTTTCTCTATGGGAAAGTGCTATGCAATGAATCCCTATGGGCAAGTATGCTTTCTCAATGGGCAAGTGTAATGCAATGAATCCCTATGGGAAAGTGCTATGCAATGAATCCCTATGGGCAAGTATGGTTTCTCTACGGGCAAGTACTGTCCAATGAATCCCTATGGGCAAGTATGGTTTCTCTATGGGAAAGTGCTATGCAATGAATCCCTATGGGCAAGTATGGTTTCTCAATGGGAAAGTGCAATGCAATGAATCCCTATGGGCAAGTATGCTTTCTCAATGGGCAAGTGCAATGCAATGAATCCCTATGGGCAAGTGCTATGCAATGAATCCCTATGGGCAAGTATGGTTTCTCTATGGGAAAGTGCAATGCAATGAATCCCTATGGGCAAGTGCTATGCAATGAATCCCTATGGGCAAGTATGGTTTCTCTATGGGAAAGTGCAATGCAATGAATCCCTATGGGCAAGTATGGTTTTTCAATGGGAAAGTGCTATGCAATGAATTCCTATGGGCAAGTATGGTTTCTCTATGGGCAAGTACTGTCCAATGAATCCCTATGGGCAAGTGCTATGCAATGAATCCCTATGGGCAAGTATGGTTTCTCTATGGGCAAGTACTGTCCAATGAATCCCTATGGGCAAGTATGCTTTCTCAATGGGCAAGTGCAATGCAATGAATCCCTATGGGCAAGTATGGTTTCTCAATGGGAAAGTGCAATGCAATGAATCCCTATGGGCAAGTATGCTTTCTCAATGGGCAAGTGCAATGCAATGAATCCCTATGGGCAAGTGCTATGCAATGAATCCCTATGGGCAAGTATGGTTTCTCTATGGGAAAGTGCAATGCAATGAATCCCTATGGGCAAGTGCTATGCAATGAATCCCTATGGGCAAGTATGGTTTCTCTATGGGAAAGTGCAATGCAATGAATCCCTATGGGCAAGTATGGTTTTTCAATGGGAAAGTGCTATGCAATGAATTCCTATGGGCAAGTATGGTTTCTCTATGGGCAAGTACTGTCCAATGAATCCCTATGGGCAAGTGCTATGCAATGAATCCCTATGGGCAAGTATGGTTTCTCTATGGGCAAGTACTGTCCAATGAATCCCTATGGGCAAGTATGGTTTTTCAATGGGAAAGTGCTATGCAATGAATTCCTATGGGCAAGTACTGTCCAATGAATCCCTATGGGCAAGTATGGTTTTTCAATGGGAAAGTGCTATGCAATGAATTCCTATGGGCAAGTACTGTACAATGAATCCCTATGGGCAAGTACTGTCCAATGAATCCCTATGGGCAAGTATGGTTTCTCTATGGGAAAGTGCTATGCAATGAATCCCTATGGGCAAGTACTGTCCAATGAATCCCTATGGGCAAGTACTGTCCAATGAATCCCTATGGGCAAGTGCTATGCAATGAATCCCTATGGGCAAGTATGGTTTCTCTATGGGCAAGTACTGTCCAATGAATCCCTATGGGCAAGTGCTATGCAATGAATCCCTATGGGCAAGTATGGTTTCTCTATGGGAAAGTGCAATGCAATGAATCCCTATGGGCAACTGCTATGCAATGAATCCCTATGGGCAAGTGCTATGCAATGGATCCCTATGGGCAAGTATGGTTTCTCTATGGGCAAGTATGGTTTCTCTATGGGCAAGTACTGTCCAATGAATCCCTATGGGCAAGTGCTATGCAATGAATCCCTATGGGCAAGTATGGTTTCTCTATGGGAAAGTGCAATGCAATGAATCCCTATGGGCAAGTGCTATGCAATGAATCCCTATGGGCAAGTGCTATGCAATGGATCCCTATGGGCAAGTATGGTTTCTCTATGGGCAGGTATGGTTTCTCTATGGGCAAGTACTGTCCAATGAATCCCTATGGGCAAGTATGCTTTCTCAATGGGCAAGTGCAATGCAATGAATCCCTATGGGCAAGTACTGTCCAATGAATCCCTATGGGCAAGTATGGTTTCTCTATGGGCAAGTGCTATGCAATGAATCCCTATGGGCAAGTACTGTCCAATGAATCCCTATGGGCAAGTACTGTCCAATGAATCCCTATGGGCAAGTGCTATGCAATGAATCCCTATGGGCAAGTATGGTTTCTCTATGGGCAAGTACTGTCCAATGAATCCCTATGGGCAAGTGCTATGCAATGAATCCCTATGGGCAAGTATGGTTTCTCTATGGGAAAGTGCAATGCAATGAATCCCTATGGGCAAGTGCTATGCAATGAATCCCTATGGGCAAGTGCTATGCAATGGATCCCTATGGGCAAGTATGGTTTCTCTATGGGCAGGTATGGTTTCTCTATGGGCAAGTACTGTCCAATGAATCCCTATGGGCAAGTATGCTTTCTCAATGGGCAAGTGCAATGCAATGAATCCCTATGGGCAAGTACTGTCCAATGAATCCCTATGGGAAAGTGCAATGCAATGAATCCCTATGGGCAAGTATGGTTTCTCAATGGGAAAGTGCAATGCAATGAATCCCTATGGGCAAGTATGCTTTCTCAATGGGCAAGTGCAATGCAATGAATCCCTATGGGCAAGTGCTATGCAATGAATCCCTATGGGCAAGTATGGTTTTTCAATGGGCAAGTGCAATGCAATGAATCCCTATGGGCAAGTACTGTCCAATGAATCCCTATGGGCAAGTATGGTTTCTCTATGGGAAAGTGCTATGCAATGAATCCCTATGGGCAAGTATGGTTTTTCAATGGGAAAGTGCTATGCAATGAATTCCTATGGGCAAGTACTGTACAATGAATCCCTATGGGCAAGTATGGTTTCTCTATGGGAAAGTGCTATGCAATGAATCCCTATGGGCAAGTATGCTTTCTCAATGGGCAAGTGTAATGCAATGAATCCCTATGGGCAAGTGCTATGCAATGAATCCCTATGGGAAAGTGCTATGCAATGAATCCCTATGGGCAACTACTGTCCAATGAATCCCTATGGGCAAGTATGCTTTCTCAATGGGAAAGTGCAATGCAATGAATCCCTATGGGCAAGTACTGTCCAATGAATCCCTATGGGCAAGTATGGTTTTTCAATGGGCAAGTGCAATGCAATGAATCCCTATGGGCAAGTACTGTACAATGAATCCCTATGGGCAAGTACTGTCCAATGAATCCCTATGGGCAAGTATGGTTTCTCTATGGGAAAGTGCTATGCAATGAATCCCTATGGGCAAGTATGGTTTTTCAATGGGAAAGTGCTATGCAATGAATTCCTATGGGCAAGTATGGTTTCTCTATGGGCAAGTACTGTCCAATGAATCCCTATGGGCAAGTGCTATGCAATGAATCCCTATGGGCAAGTATGGTTTCTCTATGGGCAAGTACTGTCCAATGAATCCCTATGGGCAAGTATGCTTTCTCAATGGGCAAGTGCTATGCAATGAATCCCTATGGGAAAGTGCTATGCAATGAATCCCTATGGGCAACTACTGTCCAATGAATCCCTATGGGCAAGTATGCTTTCTCAATGGGAAAGTGCAATGCAATGAATCCCTATGGGCAAGTACTGTCCAATGAATCCCTATGGGCAAGTATGGTTTTTCAATGGGCAAGTGCAATGCAATGAATCCCTATGGGCAAGTACTGTACAATGAATCCCTATGGGCAAGTACTGTCCAATGAATCCCTATGGGCAAGTATGGTTTCTCTATGGGAAAGTGCTATGCAATGAATCCCTATGGGCAAGTATGGTTTTTCAATGGGAAAGTGCTATGCAATGAATTCCTATGGGCAAGTACTGTACAATGAATCCCTATGGGCAAGTACTGTCCAATGAATCCCTATGGGCAAGTATGGTTTCTCTATGGGAAAGTGCTATGCAATGAATCCCTATGGGCAAGTACTGTCCAATGAATCCCTATGGGCAAGTACTGTCCAATGAATCCCTATGGGCAAGTGCTATGCAATGAATCCCTATGGGCAAGTATGGTTTCTCTATGGGCAAGTACTGTCCAATGAATCCCTATGGGCAAGTGCTATGCAATGAATCCCTATGGGCAAGTATGGTTTCTCTATGGGAAAGTGCAATGCAATGAATCCCTATGGGCAAGTGCTATGCAATGAATCCCTATGGGCAAGTGCTATGCAATGGATCCCTATGGGCAAGTATGGTTTCTCTATGGGCAGGTATGGTTTCTCTATGGGCAAGTACTGTCCAATGAATCCCTATGGGCAAGTATGCTTTCTCAATGGGCAAGTGCAATGCAATGAATCCCTATGGGCAAGTACTGTCCAATGAATCCCTATGGGAAAGTGCAATGCAATGAATCCCTATGGGCAAGTATGGTTTCTCAATGGGAAAGTGCAATGCAATGAATCCCTATGGGCAAGTATGCTTTCTCAATGGGCAAGTGCAATGCAATGAATCCCTATGGGCAAGTGCTATGCAATGAATCCCTATGGGCAAGTATGGTTTTTCAATGGGCAAGTGCAATGCAATGAATCCCTATGGGCAAGTACTGTCCAATGAATCCCTATGGGCAAGTATGGTTTCTCTATGGGAAAGTGCTATGCAATGAATCCCTATGGGCAAGTATGGTTTTTCAATGGGAAAGTGCTATGCAATGAATTCCTATGGGCAAGTACTGTACAATGAATCCCTATGGGCAAGTATGGTTTCTCTATGGGAAAGTGCTATGCAATGAATCCCTATGGGCAAGTATGCTTTCTCAATGGGCAAGTGTAATGCAATGAATCCCTATGGGCAAGTGCTATGCAATGAATCCCTATGGGAAAGTGCTATGCAATGAATCCCTATGGGCAACTACTGTCCAATGAATCCCTATGGGCAAGTATGCTTTCTCAATGGGAAAGTGCAATGCAATGAATCCCTATGGGCAAGTACTGTCCAATGAATCCCTATGGGCAAGTATGGTTTTTCAATGGGCAAGTGCAATGCAATGAATCCCTATGGGCAAGTACTGTCCAATGAATCCCTATGGGCAAGTACTGTCCAATGAATCCCTATGGGCAAGTATGGTTTCTCTATGGGAAAGTGCTATGCAATGAATCCCTATGGGCAAGTATGGTTTTTCAATGGGAAAGTGCTATGCAATGAATTCCTATGGGCAAGTATGCTTTCTCAATGGGCAAGTATAATGCAATGAATCCCTATGGGAAAGTGCAATGCAATGAATCCCTATGGGCAAGTATGGTTTCTCAATGGGAAAGTGCAATGCAATGAATCCCTATGGGCAAGTATGCTTTCTCAATGGGCAAGTGCAATGCAATGAATCCCTATGGGCAAGTGCTATGCAATGAATCCCTATGGGCAAGTATGGTTTCTCTATGGGAAAGTGCAATGCAATGAATCCCTATGGGCAAGTGCTATGCAATGAATCCCTATGGGCAAGTACTGTCCAATGAATCCCTATGGGCAAGTGCTATGCAATGAATCCCTATGGGCAAGTATGGTTTCTCTATGGGCAAGTACTGTCCAATGAATCCCTATGGGCAAGTGCTATGCAATGAATCCCTATGGGCAAGTATGGTTTCTCTATGGGAAAGTGCAATGCAATGAATCCCTATGGGCAAGTGCTATGCAATGAATCCCTATGGGCAAGTGCTATGCAATGGATCCCTATGGGCAAGTATGGTTTCTCTATGGGCAGGTATGGTTTCTCTATGGGCAAGTACTGTCCAATGAATCCCTATGGGCAAGTATGCTTTCTCAATGGGCAAGTGCAATGCAATGAATCCCTATGGGCAAGTACTGTCCAATGAATCCCTATGGGAAAGTGCAATGCAATGAATCCCTATGGGCAAGTATGGTTTCTCAATGGGAAAGTGCAATGCAATGAATCCCTATGGGCAAGTATGCTTTCTCAATGGGCAAGTGCAATGCAATGAATCCCTATGGGCAAGTGCTATGCAATGAATCCCTATGGGCAAGTATGGTTTTTCAATGGGCAAGTGCAATGCAATGAATCCCTATGGGCAAGTACTGTCCAATGAATCCCTATGGGCAAGTATGGTTTCTCTATGGGAAAGTGCTATGCAATGAATCCCTATGGGCAAGTATGGTTTTTCAATGGGAAAGTGCTATGCAATGAATTCCTATGGGCAAGTACTGTACAATGAATCCCTATGGGCAAGTATGGTTTCTCTATGGGAAAGTGCTATGCAATGAATCCCTATGGGCAAGTATGCTTTCTCAATGGGCAAGTGTAATGCAATGAATCCCTATGGGCAAGTGCTATGCAATGAATCCCTATGGGAAAGTGCTATGCAATGAATCCCTATGGGCAACTACTGTCCAATGAATCCCTATGGGCAAGTATGCTTTCTCAATGGGAAAGTGCAATGCAATGAATCCCTATGGGCAAGTACTGTCCAATGAATCCCTATGGGCAAGTATGGTTTTTCAATGGGCAAGTGCAATGCAATGAATCCCTATGGGCAAGTACTGTACAATGAATCCCTATGGGCAAGTACTGTCCAATGAATCCCTATGGGCAAGTATGGTTTCTCTATGGGAAAGTGCTATGCAATGAATCCCTATGGGCAAGTATGGTTTTTCAATGGGAAAGTGCTATGCAATGAATTCCTATGGGCAAGTATGGTTTCTCTATGGGCAAGTACTGTCCAATGAATCCCTATGGGCAAGTGCTATGCAATGAATCCCTATGGGCAAGTATGGTTTCTCTATGGGCAAGTACTGTCCAATGAATCCCTATGGGCAAGTATGCTTTCTCAATGGGCAAGTGCTATGCAATGAATCCCTATGGGAAAGTGCTATGCAATGAATCCCTATGGGCAACTACTGTCCAATGAATCCCTATGGGCAAGTATGCTTTCTCAATGGGAAAGTGCAATGCAATGAATCCCTATGGGCAAGTACTGTCCAATGAATCCCTATGGGCAAGTATGGTTTTTCAATGGGCAAGTGCAATGCAATGAATCCCTATGGGCAAGTACTGTACAATGAATCCCTATGGGCAAGTACTGTCCAATGAATCCCTATGGGCAAGTATGGTTTCTCTATGGGAAAGTGCTATGCAATGAATCCCTATGGGCAAGTATGGTTTTTCAATGGGAAAGTGCTATGCAATGAATTCCTATGGGCAAGTACTGTACAATGAATCCCTATGGGCAAGTACTGTCCAATGAATCCCTATGGGCAAGTATGGTTTCTCTATGGGAAAGTGCTATGCAATGAATCCCTATGGGCAAGTACTGTCCAATGAATCCCTATGGGCAAGTACTGTCCAATGAATCCCTATGGGCAAGTGCTATGCAATGAATCCCTATGGGCAAGTATGGTTTCTCTATGGGCAAGTACTGTCCAATGAATCCCTATGGGCAAGTGCTATGCAATGAATCCCTATGGGCAAGTATGGTTTCTCTATGGGAAAGTGCAATGCAATGAATCCCTATGGGCAAGTGCTATGCAATGAATCCCTATGGGCAAGTGCTATGCAATGGATCCCTATGGGCAAGTATGGTTTCTCTATGGGCAGGTATGGTTTCTCTATGGGCAAGTACTGTCCTTTGTTTTAGTACGTCCCTCGTTGCTGTTCTGAAACTCGTGTGTCTGTGAGACCTGTGAGAGGACCTTCCTCAGAGCTAAAGCTACGTGAATTGGGAAGGCTCCCTAGGTCGAAGAGGTTCATTTCCTGGCTTCTGGCTTCCGTGGTCAGCTCAGCGTTTCCCTGACAGGCTGAGTGAAGATTTAGTTGCCAGTTGACCGTTATACTACTGTTAGGAGGCCTAATCCTAGAGTCTCTCTATGTTCCAGAGGATTCCAGTGCAGCGTGGCCGCTCCTGCCCTCTAAGGACTAGAGTTAATCTCTAAATGTCAGTCCCTGAGTGAGTGCTGTTCTCATTAAGCCGTTCTACCTGAAAGCTGTGTGGTCCGTCTTCAGCTTCAAGTGTGTGTTTGCAGAAATGAAACCGTTATGCTTTGAATCTCCGTGTGATTACAATAAAAGAAATCTCACTGTTATTGTTGTGTATCAGTGTACCTAAAGTCGTGAGCAAGAACTTTAGAGAGTTAGCCAGAGTCGCGACAGATGTATGGAGCCTATTTTTGGAATATGTATTAAGAACGGGGAAGGGGCAAATACCTTCAAAAGAGTCTTTACACTTTTGGAAAGAAGAATAATGTGTAATTGAAGGTCTCCTGGGGGGAGGGGAGCACGGGGGGTATGCGGTATGTATTGTATTTTATGTTGTTTTATGTTGTATTATGTTGAAAAATAAAAAATATATTTTTTTAAAAAGTTGTCTAATCCTCTTTTAAAGCCATCTAAGTTGGTGGCGGTCACCTCAATTAGCTATGGGCTGTCTAAAGTTTTTATTTCAATTGTCATAGGAAAGCTATCTCAGTCAAAACAAACTGGTTGTGAAGAAAGTTGTATTGATACAAGTTGTTGGGCTTTGGAATGGCAATCCTCTGAGAATTTTGGACAAAATATTCAGAAGTAAGGATGCCACAAAATAATGTTTCTGAAGTTGATATCATAATTCCCGTTGTGTCAGCAATTATTTTCCTGAGCAGCCTTTGGTCTGATTTCATGCAACTTACTTTATGCTGGCTGGTGGTGGGAGAGGTTTAATTGGAGGCTGTCTGAGCAAATTCTTCCTTCTCCACATCCCACTAAAATTAATAGGCAGCATCCACATTTAGATGTACATTTAGATGTGTATCAGATTTGCATTCACAGTTCCTAAAAGCAGGGGCACATGAGGTCCTGCAGTTTCTATAGATATCTAAGACTACAAGGTAGAAAATTTCACAGAAAGTGTTTTCACACATCCTCAGTTATTGGCTATGTCAATTATCATATGTTTTTTAGCCGATTAATGTTGATGTATGTGATTAATGTTGATAGATGTGCTACTGAGAGTTGAATGCCTTCTTTTAAAATTTTACCACAAACCACTGTTAGTTTAAGTAACTTAAACTAAGATGGCTTTAATTTTAACTTCGCTGTTATTCAAATTGTGGCAATCTTATTTCCACTAAAAACATGGCATTAATTATACATCTTGCATTTTGAACCATCAGCAGAATAATCAAAATGTACTACATTGTTTTTTTAAACACTTTTTAAAATAAATGCATTTGTCAGATTAGTGAGTCTTGAAAAAAAAATCAGTGAAAGATGAAATCCTGAGCCAGAGCAACACATTCACTTCAGCAATTCACGCTGCATTCTCTAAACTCTTACTTACCTGTAAGCCCCATTTAACTCAATGGGCCTTATTTCTGAGTAGACATGTACAGCATTGCACTGTTACGGTTTGATCCTTGAGTGCAAAACTCAAGAGCACAAACACACACATTACAGCTAAGAAAGTAAACCTATGAGAGCGGCTTAATTGATCCATCTAGTTTGACTTTTCTGTTCTCAACAGCAGTCGGAGAGACATTTCTGAGAGGCAGTTTTTCCCTGGTGCTTGTCCCCAGCGTCTGGTACTGAGAGGTACATTTCCTCTGGATGTTCCATTTAACTATCAAATTCACTTTGGTGAGCTTCAGTCGTCTCTCTTGGGAATCATGCTATTCAGGGTTATCCATACCACAGCTGACCTTGCTGGAACTAGACCACACACCAGACCAGAAGTGTTGTATCATGCATGTCCTGACTGAGGATAAAAGTCTCCTGCAGGAAGGACAGGAGAAGATGAGAGAGGAAGTAGTGGTGGAGCCCTGTTGATAAGGGAACACTTGAACAGCAGCCAGGCACCTGAGGGGAAGCTCCTTGTCAATTATTAAGAGCCAAACTACAAAACCCTGCCACATTTATTCTGAAGGACAAGCAGCTATGGAGCCATTGAAAATCACTACTTTCCCACTGAAAATCGCCCTCCCCATCTCCAGCGCAGCTGATCAATGTCACTTGTGGTTTGTCCCTTAAACTCTAAGCAATGCAGCTTATGTTCAGATGCCTGACTGAGGCTTGAATGTCCCTAGTCACTCTACCCTCCCAAAAAGGAGAGTGGTTATACCTATAAAGCCCTATAAAACTTGGGACCAGGCTATCTGAAAGACCGCATTCACTCATATGAGCTTGCCCAAGATTTAAGATCTTCTGGGGAGGCACTATTCTCAGTCCCACCACCATCTGATGAGAACACAAGAGAGGGCCTTTTCGGTGGCTACTTCCAGGCTCTGACACCCCCTGCAGAGGCTAGGTTAGCACCTTCTCTGTTATCCTTCTGCTATCAGGCAAAGATACTTTTATACAGGCAAGCCTTTGACATGTAAACTGATCTGTTGCTGAAGGGTTTTTTAATCGGTTGGGTGCTGTTTATTTTATTGTGTTTTTATGGGTCTGTTTTTATGTTATGTTTTAATTAAGATTTCATTTTAACCTGTATTTTATTCTTGTTAGTCACCTTGAGTGCCATTTTTTTGTGGAAAACCGGAATATTAAATAAGCAAAGAAAATAATAATGCAATTTTACTACAAAGTGATACTTGAGGCAAATTTGGAGGGTCCTGATCAGGTGAAACATCTATATGCTTTTCAGATGTTAAGAGTTAACAGATATTTATAAGCTCCCTCACATTTCCAAGCTCTGCTAGGGGAAACAAAACTTGCACAAGCTCCAGTCAACTGTGACATCAATATCAGAACAAGGATTGGATAAAGTTCTGCCATTCTTCTACTCTGGAAAAAACACACACCACAAGATGGATCTGTCTACTCCTCTACTTGCTTTTATCAAGATCAGTGAAGTAACAGCAATTGCCATCTACCACTCTTTCACAGGTTAGCATTTTACCAAAATGAACCCCTTGAATAAATATTTTGATCCAACTAATCTGTTAAGATGAGTTGCAACTGCTAACAACCATTATGCTAAAATCCCAATAGGAACTAAGAGGCCTATATGTAATCATATATATCAGGTTTGTTTTTTTTAACAAGACACACAGCTGTAAATTAATAAGTACATATATTAATTTGGACTTATAGTTTTAAAGATAAACCGCTATTCAGAAAAGTCAAATATGAGTTTTCCTGCATGGTGGAAGCAGGGCCAGCTCAAGTCCATGATGGGCCCTGGGTAGTGGGAACCATCCTCTGCCCATCACTATTGAACATACAACATTTGTGCAGGCACACGCAGTCAAAGGAAGTGATTTAAGGTACAACAACAGTGCAAAACCATTTTTTTAACTACATGTTCTAATGGAAATAACCTTCCATGCCTTTTGGGAAGCAAACGTCTAATGGCTCATCCATGGTAGAAAACTTAACTGCATACACAAGCTTCCCATTTTACAGCTCACAGCACATAGACACAGGAAACATGAACAGACATAGAAACTTTCTCACAAACTCAGTGACTCGTTTAGGCACAACAGGCAAATAGGACAGGGGAGACATACACAGAGAGACACGTAGCCAGAACTGGTCCAGGACATTTGCTGCCTCAGGAGGTCCAGCAGATGCCTTCAATTCCTCATTGAATGATCTTGAGCCAGTCGCTACCTCTTAGCCTAATCTTCACAGGATTGTTCCAAGAATTACAAGCATCCATCCAGTACCCCACTTGGAAATTTATCTTATGGAGACCCTGGGAAAGGATCCCAAAGACTGACACCAGCTTTTATAACTCATTCTAAAATTTCATAATTTGAAAAACAACCCTATAATATGTCTGTTAAGAAGTAGGTACCATTGCATTCAGTAAGGTTTACTCCCATGTAATTGTGTATCGGATGGTAGCCTTACAGCACAATCCTATGTATGTCTACTTAGAAAAAAGTCCCATTGTGTTCAATAAGACTAACTAAATGTGCACAGAATTGTAACCTAAGGGCATAATCCTATGCATGTTTAGACAGAAAAACATCTTACAACTCCCAGCATTCCCCATCCAGCCCTGATGGCTGGGGAATGCTGGGAGTTGTAGGACTTTTTCTGCCTCAACATGCATAGGATTGCACCCTAAATTTCTCTTCTGTTCTCATCGCCCTTTACTTCCTTCAGGCTAGTGTAAGTTATAGCAAGAACTCACTGGTTAAAGAAACTTGGGCTAAGATGCTGAACACACAGCATGGCTAGCTGAGGAATGCCAGAAGTTGTTGGACTTCTCTCTACCCAAACATACATAGGATTGAGCCCCAAAGGTACTTATGGGAAGCTGATGTGCTGCAGTTCTCCTGCTGCAATGGATGGTAGAGGGAGGGTGTCCAGGGAAAGGAACATCATTGCCATCACCAACTAGGGTGACCATATTTTGGAAACCAAAAAGGAGGACATCATGGCTGGCTCTCAAGGAGGCGTGCCCACCCCAACATGTCCAGCCCCTAAGGCGGGTCAATCCTGACATGACTGACCCCAAAGTGGCATGGCCTTGGTCACATGATTCTACAGCTCACAATTAAGACAAACCTGTTTTACATAATATGTTAATGTTAAAACCACTGTAATTATTGTGAGACCACGCTGTTTGTTAAGAGTGTTCCCTTCTTGTGCAAAGTACCCTTTATAGTTGTTTTTGTTTATTATTATTATTATTATTATTATTATTATATTTATTATATTTATTTATATCCCGCCTTTTTCCCAATACTGGGACTCAAAGCAGTGTTACACATTAAAACATGTACTGTTAAAACACATAGTGATATACAAAAAAAAAAAAAATTAAACATACTGCAATATTAAAACATTTAAAACACTTTTTTTAAAAAAATCCAATATACGTATAAATAACACATAAACAGAGGTCCAGACTACTCCCCAAAGGCCTGCCAGAACAGTAAACTTTTAGCCTGCTTCTGGAAACACACCAGAGAGGGAGTCAGCCTAGCTTCCCTGGGAAGGAAGTTCTAGAGCCCTGGGGCAGCCACCGAGAAGGCCCTCTCCTGCATTCCCACCAAGAGTGCCTGTGATGGTGGTGGGACCAAGAGAATGGCCTCCCTTGAAGATCTCAGAGGACAAGCAGGCTCATAAAGGAGAATACGGTCTTTCAGATAACCTGGACCAGAACCATATAGGGCTTTTTAGGTCATAACCAGCACTTTGAATTATGCCTGGAAACAGCCATCACAAAGCCATCCCGAGCATTCCCCTGAAGCCCCGGTTTTAAAAAGTTGGCTACATACCCCAACTTTTTCCACTTGCCATGAGGTGGCAACGGCATCTGCCATCTATCACCTTGATCTGGAGCTGCGTTGGGGGCGTTCCCTAGCCAATGCCAACCCCTGATTGGTTGCATCGGCTGGACAGGGACAGGGGGCGGGCCAGCAAGTGCACCTCCATGGAGCTTGGCGTTAAAAAAAAATGTTTTCCACCCCACTGGACCCCCAAACCTGGACAGGAAAACACAAATACTTCAAAATAGAAACCAAAGTGGGGCTCAGGGAGAGCGAGGAGGGGTGGTCTGCCTCCTCACCTCCCCATAACTGCAATGCTTCGCAGTTAAACACAATTTTTCTTTTTTAAAAAGGGGGCATGGGGAAAGGGGAGAGGGTCATCCAGTGAGCCTCTGTCTTGCTGGACCCCTGCCCAGGACCCCTGCCCAGGAAAGCAAAAAGACTTTTAAAAAAAAGCTAAGCCGGGTGTGGGGGGAGGGGGCAGTCCACCTCCTCACCTCCCCAGAACTGCAATGCTTCACAGTTAAATAGAAACTTTTTAAAAAGCAATGGAGCAAGGTGGAGAAGGTTCCCTGCTCCTCCTGTATAAACCCCACATTAGCTCCTTCACGTGGGGACAACTCAAAGGAGCCCTAACGCAGCAATCTCATGGGTTCTGGTTTAACCACTAAACAGGGCAAGTGCTGCAGCCTTAAACAAATTGTGAATAGAAGAGACATGATAAAGGTATACAAAGTTATGCTTGTTGTGCAGAAAGTGGATAGGGAGACATTTTCTCCCTTTCTCATAACAGAATGAGGGGAGAATCCCATGAAGCTTATTGGTGGGAGATTCAGGACAGATAAGTGGAATTACTTCCTTAAACACCCTCCAGTTGGTTTCCACAGGGTGCCCCTGGCCCTGTCTTGATGGCGGGACGATGGCAGTGGCGCGAGGCCTCGAGCTTTTGCGTTGGTGCTCCTTCCTACCATCTGCACAGGAAGGAGCGCCAATGTGGGGTTTACAGGAAGGAGCCGCCGGCGGTGCTGCACCCATCCACCCATGCCCGTGCCCCTTATTCAAGGTGGGTTTGGGGGAGGGTTGGCTTAATTGCCAAGGCGCTGGGGGGGCAGCCTTTTGGGGTTTGATTTTTTTAGGGCACTCCGCTCTGAACATCCACCCTCATTTATTTATTTATTTTGCCCGATATTGCATAGAGGCACAGAGGTGGTCCAGTGACTTTTCGGCTCGCTGGTCCCCCCTTCCCTACCCACCCTATGGTGACCAATCAGGGGTCCCATCAGCTGTGGCAAGCCTCTGCAGCAGCTCCAGAGCAAGGGCGACAGATGGCAGATGCCGTCCTTGCCTCGCTCAAAGCAAAAAAAATTGGGGTAAGCACCCAACTTTTTTAAAGCAGAGCTTTGGGAGTTTGCCCCTGGATGGTTTCTCAATGACCCCTTCTTCACGCCGCCGGGATCACTGCGCCCTGACGCCTCCCTGACGGCGTGTGGTGCATTTACGCCCCTTACGCCAGTCCTGATGTAAGGGGCGCAATGGTGCCTTTTCTTTTGTTGCTGCCTGTGCTGCCGAGTATTCAGCAGCTGCTGCACCGCTGGAGGGGAGACTGGGAGCCTCAGCTCCCCTACTCCCAGGTAAGTGTTTTTTATTTTATTTTTTACAAAAAGCGGGGGGGAGGGGAGTGGAGGTGGGTCAGGTTTTTTCTTTTTTTTTTACAACTTTAAATGGTGGGGAGGACTGCTGCTAGCTAAAAAAGTTGCGTTTAATGGGCGACTTTTTTAGTTCGCCTATTAGTTTAAGGGCCTTTGCCCCTAGATGGCTTCGCACTGGCAGCTGTGTCATGTAACGCTACTGCCACCAGTGCGAAGACATGGCGATGGAAACTGTCCGTCAAGAGGTACCCATAGACAGCTGCATCATATAGATGACCTGCCACCACACTGAATCCACCCCGGGACAAACTGCTCATCAAAATGTATCTCCTGTGACTTCATGATTCCAAGGATTTTATACTGTATTTCCTCGATTCTAAGATGCACTTTTCCCCCCATATTTATGTCTGTAAAAATGGAGTGCGTGTTAGAGTCAATGGCATCTAAGAATCTCCAGATTTCTCCAGCTCCGCCCCGGTCCACGCAGCCCAGGTCCGCCAACACCAGTGCCAGGGAGGCTGCTGCCAGTGAGGAACGGCCTTCCCCACTCATCTCCATTGCCGCCCTGGTCCTCGGCACCAGTGCCGCTTGCAGCGGCCTCCCCGGCTCATCCACTGCCACTGCAGCCGTCACCCCTGGCCAAGCTCCACCTCCCTGCCCCCTTCGCTGCCCCTTTGCGGGCGACCCTCCTGAGACCCCCAGCCAGGTGCTGCTTCTGTCATCATCATCGTCCCCTCAGTCCGTCCAGGGGTCGGGTGGGGGAGACAAGTAACATTACGAAGGCGGAGGAGGAGGAAGAAACGGAGGGGCTGAGGGGAAAGGAATCAACCGAGGGGAGGCCGCCGCCGCCGCCTCGTTGCCCGCCCGTGCTGCACGTGGCAGCCGCTCCATTTCCTCACAAACAGCAACACACACACACACACAAAGGACGGCGGAGGCTGCACCAACCACAGCAAAAGTGACATCGAAGGAAAAGAGCCCCTGAGGAGAAGCGCTCTGGCAGGCAAGTTTGTGTCTACGTTGTAGTCACGCGGCATTTCCAGGCCAGGAAGTTAATACAAAGTAGAAACAAACCTGCCTGCCAGAGCACCTCTCCTCAGGGGCTCTTTTCCTTCGATGTCGCTTTTGCTGTGGTTGGTGCAGCCTCCGCTATCTTTGTGTGTGTGTGTATGTGTGTGTGCGCTGCTGTTTGTGAGGAAACGGAGCGGCTGCCACATGCAGCGTGGGGCAGGCGACGAGGAGGAGGCAGCAGCGGCGGCCTCCCCTCGGTTGATTCCTTTCCCCTCAGCCCCTCCGTTTCTTCCTCCTCCACCGTCGTAATGTTGCCTATCTTCCCAACCCCACCCCTGGACGGACTGAGGGGACAACTACGACGATGACGAAAGCAGCGCCTGGCCGGGGGTCTGAGGAGGGTTGTCCGCAACGGGGCAGCAAAGGGGGGAGGGAGGCGGATCTTGGCCAGGGGCGATGGCTGCGGTGGCAGTGGATGAGCCGGGGAGGCTGCTGCAAGCGGCGCTGGTGCCGAGGACCAGGGCGGCAATGGAGGTGAGTGGGGAAGGCCGTTCCTCGCTGGCAGTGGCCTCTCCGGCGCTGGTGCTGGTGGACTGGGGCGGCACGGACCGGGGCGGCACTGGTGGGGAGGACCGGGGCAGCAGGGGTGCATCTTACAATCGATGCAATGCTTTTTTCCTGACGGTGGCCCTAAAATTAAGGTGCGTTTTAGAATCAACAGCATCTTAGATTCGGTGAAATACGGTATTTAAATTTTCAGAGAGCTCAGCATAGATCCTCCCAGGAACCTTCTGATGTGTCCCAACTCCTGAGCCAACATCCCGTTTCATCCAGACCTGGAGTGGCTCTACCTCTGCTCCTGGAGATTGAGCGGCATCTCAGAAGGCATGATTTCTACCACTCTAGCCTCCAGAAGGTCATCTACCAATAGAATTTATCAAATGTTTTGGAATGTGTTCCAGAGATGGTGTTGGAGAAGGAAGCTCTCTCCACTTCAGGCTGAGCTCCCCCATCTTCTGATTTTCCTGCAGTCTGGCCTTGAGCAAGGTTTAGCCACCAATATCTTAAAACACCAAGTTTTGTTCTGGGATCTGCAGCACCCTCAAGTTAGTTTCTAAAGCGGGCGGCTCTTCTATCCCCACCTACCATACATAGATTCCTGACATGGGATCTCAATTTAGTTCTCACAAAATCACCATTTGAGCCTCTCCATTCCACTCCCCTCAAAGAATTAACCTGGAAGGTGGTGTTCTTTGTAGCAATCAGCTCCGCTAGGAGAGTTGGAAAAGTGTGCCTTTTCTGTCCAAGAAGAGCTGTGTGTGGTGATTAATAACAGGGTGATTCTTCATACTGACCCAATGTTTATCCCAAAAGTTGACTCTGCCTTTCGTCAGTCTCAAGATATTGCCTGCCTAATTTTTGTCCCAACCCATCCCACCCTAGAGAAAGGTTATGGCATAGGTTGGATGTATGGAGAGCACTTAAAATATACATCAGGTGGACACAGGATATCAGATGCTCTGACAGCCTGTTTGTCTCCTACAAACTGGGTGATCAGGTATCCAGGAGTACTATTAACTGGTGGGTCAGAGACTGCATAACTTTGGCCTACCATTCTTCTAACAAGCCTGATCTGGAGAGAATCACAGTCAATTCGGTCAGTTGATCAGCAGTTTCTGCTGCACTAGCCACACTAGCACCCTTGGAGGATATTTGCAGGGCTGCCACTTGGCTCATCTGGCATTACAAGATCGACAAGTATGCCTCGACTGAGGCAACCTTTGGTCACTGGGTTCTGCAATAGGTTCTGTGAGTCATCATGCCCACTCTAGGGGGGATACTGCTGTTGGACATCCCTTTGCTGTTGGATCCACTCCTCCACTGACCGAGAATGGAAAGTTGGACTGACTGTGAAGTGTCCTTCTGATTAACGTCCCACCCTAGGGTTTTGGTGACCTGCCGTTGCATAAGGGCAGGGGACTTAGGTGCAGCCTAGGTAAATAGGGCTTCCTTGGCCTCCATCCTATCCAGTATTAATTTGCCCTGTTTTTTCCCACAGTTGGTGGGAATTGTTTATCTGTTCTAAGTTATGGTTTGTAGTTTCAATTGATTCTACTGCTATTAGCAAGCCTGCAACTAGGAGGGGTTTCCTCCTCCTCCAGGAGCAGAAGTGAAATTTCATTGGCTCTGTGTTCTCGAGCTGGAGGACTTAACCCTTTGCTGTTGGATCCACTCTCCACTGACCAGAAGGACACTTCACACTAAGTCCAACTTTCCAATCTGTATTGGGACCAATGTTTTTCATCATAAATGATCTGGAACTAGGTGTGAGCATTGAAGTGGTTATGTTTGCTGATGATACTAAATTAGTTAGGCTTGCTAAAACAAAGAGGGATTGTGAGGAGGTCCAAAAGGATCTCTCTGTAAATTTGGTCCTTTTTAACCTCAGAACCTACACCAAATGGGTCCGGAACACCCCAGTGGGTAACCAGTACTAATCCGAATAGACAAATATTTAAACCCAATAGATAAACATTACCACAGGCATAATTGTAAATAAGAATCTATTTATTTTAGAAAATCACAAGATTAAAGAAAATAAGTGGTGGCATGGTGGTTGTATAAGAGTAAATGTACAAATAAGATAACGGCATGAACTTCTAACATTGTTATGACTTCTCCTTATCCACTCCTGTTTACTACTTGTAGTTTAAAGCTAAACTAAAACGAAACAAAACTAAAACATACTTGTTAACTCTCTCTTTTCCTCCTCCTGTACATTACATGGTTATAAAAGCTATGCTAAAGCATTGCTAAATTCCTCTAGGCATGTGAAGAATAAAAGTAGAAGTGAAAGTGAAAGAGAGAAAATCCAAGACTTGGAAATAATTCCATCTTTAGAAATAACTCCAAGCCCCAAACTCAGAAATATTCTAAGTCTTAGTCTAGAAATATTCTAAGTTCCAAAGCCTAAAAGCTTAAAGAGATTCATAGTTACCCTAATCCTTGGGTCTGTTAATCCAAAAATCAGAGGTGAAGTAGAGGAAAAAATCAAGCACGCAGCTTTCGCTACCTGTGCTTTTATACACTTGTTCTGGCCAAAGGTGGAGGCCCCAGTGAGTGATGAGACCACTACCTTCCAATCACAAATAGTATGAATAAGTGATTAGACCACCCATTCACCAATCGGAAGTTAGATGTCTCCCCCTCCCCATCATCTCACATGTTATACCCATGTGTTTTGGGGAACATCTCAGGTATTACCACTAATGGGTTAATTTGAAATTTAGTAAAACATGGCTGCCATATGGGGCGTATTATCTTGATTGACGTATTTCTGTCTGGTACATCTTCTTTGAATTCACGTTCATCTTCGGACATATTTGGTCATATCCTCCCAATCACCTACTCCCAAGTGTTGTTTGTGCTCAGTATTATGACTTTCCATGCCCAGCCTTGAGTGAGGACATTCTCTTATCAGCAGGTGCACACCACAAGATGTCAACACAGTACTTTTCCTCCTGCTAGTGGACGTCTGAGCATGCTCAGTTCTCTCATTCAGCTCGCTCACACACTCTGCCAGCACACTGTGGCCTTGAACAAATCGCTTGTAAAATCAACTGTTTTTTTCCCTTCAAAGATGGTCCTGCAAGTCCTAGCTAGAGTCACAGGGTACCTCTTCACGGCCTATTTGGGTGGCCTTTACTTCATTCTGATGGCAGTTTTTACACACAAGCGGGGCACAGATCAGACGTGTATGGGACTTATAGCCTCCGTTAACGCATGTTTACAAGGTGTCGATGATACGCGACTTTTAATATTTCTCCAATGTTCGATCGCATTTTGGTTGTGTAACCTCCACTGACCATTCGGATTAAAGCAAATCATGGGCGTAGTTTGGTGGGCAGGGCTTGTGATGTCATGAGTGAATGCCTGCCCCTTCTCTGGCTACCCCTCCCAAGTTGTGGACAAAGTGGGAGGGGATTGACCCAATGCTTGATTTGTCATTTCCTGTCTCCTCCCTCCTACTTCCTTCTTCTTCTTCCCTTGGCTGGACTGTTCAGTAATGGCTGCCCTTAAGTTACCGGTACTTAAAGTAAAGTTTCTTTTAAATCCCCACTGGAATCTTTCTTTCGTCGAGACGCATGGCTACTCACATGGAGCTGCTTCTACAGGAAGCAAGGGGGTTGGAATAAGGATGTGCGTTGCTCATTTTGAATATAATTTGAGGTCCACTAAGGTTTCCCTCCCCCCCCCCCCCGCTCCCTTGCTGGGATCCTGGCTGGAAAAAGGCAGGGAAAACTTCTCTCTGTGCAATGCAAGCGAGTTCCTGTCATCGTGCATGCTGTTACTCAGGAGTAAGGCACATTGAGTTACCTACCCCCTCTCTCCCTTCTGTCATTGCTTTACTGGGAAGTTATGTGTGTGTGTGATTGTGTGTGTGTATCGCACCAAAGGACCATTTAGTACTGAGAAACCACTGCAATATCTTTATTCTAGAAATGATTACATGTGGGCACAAGCCCATTGCAAAGCATGGGCAGAGTAATCAGAAAGACACAGTGCAAGTGGGGAAAACACAGGGGATTGGGTGGAATGCACCAAACAAACGCAACGTCCGAGCCGACTCGCTCACATTGTGGTGTCCCCTGCCATGCCATTCATTCAAATGGCACTGGCAGTTGCCAGAGTGGAACCAGAAAGCATGCACGCCACAGTATACATTCCAGTCTCCTCATTATGCACAGAAGGTGACGCAATTGGTAGATTATTAAACGGACTGAGTGGTGGGGGGGAAGAGAGGACATCAGTGCCATCCAGTTTTTTTGTTGTGGCCATCGTTCATCCCTCCCCCACTCCCTCATTAACAGTCACCCTCCTTTGCGACTCATGGCATGGTGAGTTTGCAGTCTAGCCCACACAGCATTGGGCATTCCAGAACCATTGGTAGCTGGCATCTTGGGGTCTGGAGACAGGCAGAATAATGGGACATCAGTGCAAAATGCAACATTGTGATGGAAAGCCAACACACAAATTTGTCCTTGAGGCAGCACATTTCCAAGACGGCAGATAAGGGTTGAGGTGGGAGTGTACAGTGGCGGATTCTTGGTGGGAGGAATAGGGGGGCAGACGTTCCATGGGCGGGTTCTTGCCAGGGCCATCCAGTACCTGGAAAAATGATGCTTTAATGGTTTTACAATAGATCCCAAAGCCAATGCTGCCCTGCTAACAACTGTAATTGTAGGGAAATTCAATGTTTAGTAATTGTACCCACATGCGATCGTGAATGGACAGGCAACAGCGAGAAAGTCAGGTAGGCGGGGTTAACGAACAGCAAGAAAGTCCGGGGGAGGTACCATCAGGAGACAGGGTGGTGCTCTCGTCAATTTTTCCACGTTCAGCCATGGGGAGAGAAAAGCGCTCCCTGTGCGCTTAGTAAGCGTTAAAGTCCAGAAAAGTGTCCCAGTAGCTGAAGAAATACTCACACTCAGCAAAATGGTGTATAATACAAGTCCTTTACTCTGTGTTCTAATAATATAAATATATACAAGGCAACTGGTTCCTCCAGATAATACTGGCTTTTCCTTATGGCTATAGCATAGCACAATCCTCCATCAATCTCTCATTCACCAGCCTCCGTTCCACATAACTCCAGCCTGACCCACCACACAGCCATTTCTATAAGCTGTCTTATATACATATTTCTGAACCCTGGCTCAGCACAGTCAATTACCTTATCCTAGCAGAAAGATTCCCAATATCTGCTTGGCCTTTTCTGCAGCATAGAAAAAAATTACTCTATCTGATTATTAACTTCAGCTGGCTGTTCAGTCCTTCTGGACACTCAAACTTTTGTCCAGTTCTTTAAACAACTTAAACTTAAATTTTCCCTGACACCCCTGAACCGACTCTGCAGCGAAACTCTGCATATAAACAATTGTAAAGTGCATTTTATGATGCCTGTAAATTGCCTTAATGGCTCTCTTCTAACGCTATTAGACGTAAATATGAATATAGGAAAAGGCGCTTAATATCAGAAACAGGCGCCAAAGAGACGTCATGTAGAAACCCCCCCCCCCTTAGTTAATGGCATGAAATCAATTAGCATAGAATCAAAACTTCAAGGTCTCCGTGGCCATAGCTCAGGGGTCTGGAATAAACATCTGGGGGTCTTTCAGATATGAGTCTGGGTCTTTTAGGGGGTCTTTTTGTAAGTCTCCCCAAAACCCTCACTCAGGTCATTCCACCATTCCAGATCAAATTAGCCATATTTAGTCTCTTTCGTTCAGCATAATTTAGTTCTTTTAGCACCAGATTAACACTCTCCATACCGAGAAAATGGCCATCAAAATGGCAAATGCTATTCGATGTAAGCAAGTGTAAAGTGATGCACATTGTGGGGTAAATCACAACTTCACATATACACTGATAGGATCTGAGCCAACGAGCAATGACTGACCAAGAGCTCCATCACACCAGCGATTTTGTGAGCTTTCACATCTTTAATTACACAGTTTTAAAAAGAGAAGGGGAGGGGTGGAGTTCAGTGGAGTGGAATGGAATGGAACAAGCAAAAGAGCAGCTGTTCAGGTGAAAGGGATCATAACCTTGATGTGCTTCTGCCTCAAGAGGTAAAAAAAAATGTGGGGGCAAACCGGGGTGGAGGGGATTAGGTGTGATGGAGGCCTAGGAGGAAAAGTTATAAAATCTGGGACTGTTTAGGTTACAGAAAAGGCGAGTGAGGGGAGACATGATAGTGATGTATAAAATTATGCATAGTGTAGAGAACGTGGATAGAGAGACTTTTTTCTCCCTGTCTCATATTACTGGATTCCCAGGTTCATCCCATGAAGCTGATTGGTGAGACATTCAGGACAAGTAAAAAGACAGTCAGAGCAGGCATTCATAGCACACATATAGGCTCAATTTGGACGACACAATAAACAACTGGTGTGGGGGAAACAATCGTCAGTTGCTGCCATAGTCAACTCAGCGCTGATCCTAATCCACACCACAGTTGATTATTTATTACCATGTTGTGTGGGGAGTACCCCCTAGTTGAACAACTGTAAAGTTGATTATTACCCCACCCTATCGTGTCGTCCGAATTGAGCCATAGAGTGCTGAGAGTGGCAAATCTAAAAGCAAGTATGTTGCTTTTCAAGAACCAAGGAAATTCAGTGGGTCTTACTTTTGAGTAAATATCTAGGGATGGAAATGCAGCCTGTGCAGGCTTGAAACTTGACCACAAACTTGATCACAATCTGCTACTTTAAGATGCAAACAGGAAAAAAAAGCTAGTTACATAAAAAGAGCTATAATAATTAACATTGTAAACTGTAACTTACTCTAATGTAGAATATTTTTCTGTATCATCTCATGTGCTTCCCGAATTAATCAGGGATTTTCAATTTATTGGAACAATCTTTCAAGTTGTCTCCAAATACAGACACAAAACAAGAAATGCTTCCTTTTTATGAGGCAGTCATAAAAGTGTTTATCTCTGGATACTGGCTATTGAAAAGTTCAAAGGAAACTCATCACATTACAAGTCACAGCATAACTTCTGCGGCTCATTTGTGATTTTGAAAAGTGGGTTCAACACATAACACTAGCTTTGATTTTATATTGGATGTCAACATGGTGTAACATCCAGGCTGATGCTGGCTTCGTTGATAGGAGATGTGTGTGAGATAAAAGTATTGGGCAGTCCCAATGTAGTCTGACCAGATAAAATCCAGGTCAGGGCTCATGTAACTTTAACAGTTGTAGAGAAAAGGGAATTTCAGCCAGTGTCATTTGTATGCAATTAGTTCCTGGTGATATTCCCTCTTCATCACAATAGTTAAAGGTGCAGGCACTATACTAGAATGACCATATACAAAAGAAGGCAGGGCCCCTGCAACTTTAACATCTGTGACGAAGAGGGAATTTCACCAGGAACTAATTGCATACAAATGACACTGGCAGAAATTCCCTTTTCTCTACAACTGTTAAAGTTACATGACCCCTGACCTGGATTTTATCTGGTCACCCTACACAGAACAGCATTCCCCAACCTGCTGCTCTCCAGATGTTTGCAATTACAAGTCCCAGCATTCCTGAACATGGGACATACTGACTTGCAATGATGGGAGTGCTCATTAGATTCTGGCCATACGCGTTTTGACTTATTAGTCTTCATCAGTGGCCCAGTCACTAGGCTGTTGAGTATTCAGATAAAGTTTTTCAAAAAAGGGGGCTGACTTAAGTATTCCCAAAGTAAGGAATTTATATGTCACTCCCCACAATGTGGTAGACCATGGGACATACTGACTTGCAATGATGGGAGTTGTAGTCCAACACCTTTGGAGGGCACCAGGTTGGGGAAGGGCTGCTCTAAACAAAAAAGAGAAGTAGGTGGCCCTAAGTTGTTCGTGATCAGTTTTTCACAACCCCACAGTCACCTCTGCATATCATATTCTCCACCCTGTCCTCATGGTTTATCTGCTTTGGGAGAATGAGGATTTCACTTGCACTTTCTGCCTCCTTAGGGGGATGTGGCGTTAAGGCTTGTGAGCCTTAACTCCCAATTTCCCTGCTTTTTGGTGCTTGGTTGAAAACTGTAGAGCCTTGACGTTGTTTTGTAAACCATAGGTTTTTTGTTTAATGATTGATATATGTATATAACAGCTAAAGACATTAACAAGGAGTCATGGACTGAGGAACTTAGTCCATGAGGACATAAAACATTACCGAGGGGCTTAACATGTAGTTTAAGATCTAAATATAAACACAAGACTTGTTGCTCAAGATTTATGAACTCATCATTGATAAGGGCTTCATCTTCACAACGCCGGGAGCACTGCACCATGGCGGCTCCCCAGCATCGCACAGTGAATCGACGCCTCTTACGCCAGTCCTGATGTAAGAGTCGCGATGATGGCTTTTCATGGCACCAGCTGCGCCACCGCTTGTGGTATGGTGCGTCGGCTGCTGGAGGGGTGGCTGGAGCATCAGCTCCCCTACTCTCTAGTAAGTTGTTTTTTTATTTTAAAAAAAACGGAATGGGGGGAGGACAGCGGAGGTGGTGCAGCGAGCTTACGGCTCACTACACCACCCCCTTTCTCTGGGCTGCCCGCTCCGCTCCAAAAAAGTCATACTAAATGGTGAGTTTTTTTAACAGTGGAGCAAAGGGCCTTTGCCCCTAGATGTCTTTGCACTCGCTGCAGCGTCATGTAAACGAACTGTTGCGAGTGCGAAGGCATTTCGACGGAAACAGGTCATCTAGAGGCACCTAAGGATTCACTGTTCTGTTCAATTTACTATATTGATTTGCTAACACCACCTGATTGGCTTGGATGACTTCAAAATGCCCTGAGTTGATTGGAAAAGATTTAGGTCTCACTTCCACTCAAAGATCAAAGGAGTGGTATGTTAAATGTCATATTAGGCTGAAGTGTCATATTAGGCAGAAGTGAGCCATTGCTATTCAGTAATTATTATATCTCATATTGTTGTAGTTGTGGCCTTGCATAGTAGCCCTGTGATGCATTTGCATTGCAGTGAAGCTTTGTGGGCCAATGCATTATACTTGTAGAAACAAAACTGTTGTGCTTTTTTCAGTTTTCAGGTCTGTATTCTTCTTTGTGGTTACACAATCTGGTTAACCCTTACACTGACTTGGTTAATGTTTATATAAGTGCGCACAGCATACGAACAGAGAGATTTAGCCTCATACTGTGCACCTCATTATCTCTCTATCATGTGTTTATATCTGGATGTGGGTATGCTGTGATTGGTTGCAGTTAGTCTGAACACTATACTCTGTAGTGGTGGTGTGAGTGAAGCAGGACGATATGGGGGGAAGGGGGAAGGGCAGTATGTTCTTTCTGTTGAATGCAAGGGAAGAGTTGTGACTTACACCACTTGCATATAGGGTTATGGGCATGCAAGCCCTGGGGGAGTTTAGGATTTGATGAAATCCAGTTACTCCCTTGGCACACCCACAACACTACCAATGCTGAGGTGGCCCTTCCTCTAGCAGTGTGAGTAGTTATATACAGGTGTAACTTTTCACCAGCATATTCCTCATGGCATAACCCCAGTGATAGACTCCTGGTGGTGCCATTTCAGCCAGTGTAAATTAAATTTAGCATGTGATTGCTCCCTTAAACTGTGAACATCAATAAAACAACAGTTAAGGATTGGTCTGATACAAAAACAATTGTAAAAAAATGTTCATAATTCAAAGTCAAATTCTTAACTATTATCAGATGTAGGAAACCACACAGGAATGCATAATAAAGTTTTCAAGTCTCAGTACGATTTTTATAATAGTACTTTTTTGTCAAACATAAAAAAACATATTATTGATTTTATGAATAAATACATTTTCTTCAATGATTTAGAAAGCTCTGTGTATTCATATACAGACAGTGTTTAGAATATGTAGTAGCCAGTATGTCTGCAGATATATTTATGTTGGGCTGTTTAGATTGGCTACACCTCTGTAATAATTTATAACAGTTTCAATGTAAACCTGCCACTGAGGAGGTCATAAAGGTCCTACATTTTAACCATAATAGTTTCAGATAAAGCCACAAAACTATTTCTTGGAGGAAATCTCAAGTTAAACTTGAAATATCTTAGCAACAAAATTTGTTTTTTTATTTAAGCAATTTTGAAGACCCATAAAGGCTGCATTTTAACTTGGTGTTTGATATTCCACAACCAGTGATAACTTAAAATGTATTTTTGTTTTGTTTTATGGCAGAACCACTTCACCAGCACTTATTAATACAAAATCCGACCTATTCATTGATGGCTAAGTAAGACAAAGGGGCTGTTCACTTACAAGTGTCCATTATGCTCCCAGAAAGCTAAAATAAACACATTAGAGATCCCTCCCACCACACCCAAGCAATGGAGGTAGATCAATAGCCTTTGTGCTCCACATGCGGACTTGGAAAAAGTTGACCACATAATGAAAGTTCTTTTATATAAATGATGAGATACCATCATTGTGTTTTTTAATGATCTGCTAGCTAAACTTTATTTTACTGACTTATTCAGATATTTGAATATATTTTTTAAAACTTACAGTATTTTTACTGTGACATTTTCTTAGAAACAGTGCAACAATTCTTTCTATCTGTCTAGGGCTTTTGAGCTGGTGGGTCAGCCCTCACAACTAGCTTACGATCTATCCTACAGTGGGTCGCTCCAGCCCTGGAGAGTAAAGTGGGGGGAGGAGAATGAAGAAGAAAGATGGACAGAGATAGAGTAAAAGGGAGGGAGGCAGAGAGGGAGGGAGGGATTAGGTGAAGTAAAGGTAAAAATGTGTAAGGTAAACAGTTAAAAGTGGTTCTTTGAGAAAGCAGCAGTTTAGTGCCTTCCCTTTTCCCTGGAGCTGCAGCTGCTTCAAAAAAGATTTGCCTTCCACTCCCCATGTCTGACATTCACTCATGAGGAGAGGATAGGGCACCAACAGTTATCCAGCAACAGCAACCGCAGCATTTGCTACAGTTTACAATTGTGACAAGGACGCTTTCCATCTCTATCTTCCAGGGCCTCCTTCTTTGCTACTGCCTTGAAAGAGCAGCCCTTGGACATTTTTGGCCAGGATAGGGAGAACCTTTACATTGCTCAATAACCAAAGTTCTCTGACGAGGTTATTTCCTCTTTGGCGATGGTTGTGAGTGGGGTAGGAGTCCCCACTCCTGCTGAGTGCTCTGCTTCTACCTGCTTTGGGCAGGACCTGGGAAGGGGCTGTTTGGGTATGTTGTAAAAATCTGATCTATGATTTGCACCCCAAAACATGTCCATTTCCCCTGACACGCATCTTACACACATCCTACATGTGTTCGCTGATACGCACACCCAAACCATCCACACACAGCACCCCAAAGCCCCATTCCCCAATGCCTGTCCATTGTATCCATTTCTGCAAAAGTCAAGCTGCTTGCAAGTGATTTAGCGGCACAAGAGCTAGGAGCTTGTCAATATTGCCATTGCTCCTTCTTCTCCAGGTCAGACTCCATTGTAACCAGGAGTGTGACTCATCCAGATGTGACCGTGGCACACCCAAGGGAATGATAGAAGTGGAGGGACGTTGCAAAGCATCTCTGGGTACAAGTAAAATAGCACATGGCAATGCAATGCCACATCTGGCCACTACTAGGGACTACTCGAGAGTAAAATAGAGTTGGCCAAATGATGTCACTGGGGTTATAAACCAATGGGAGGAGGGCTGATGATGTGTAACTTTTAGAGTACAAAAGCATTGCTTGAACCTTGGTGTGGTGTGACTCTGGAAAGCAGCGTTAGCGTCCGGAGGTCACCTATTCTGCACAGAATAATAAATTAGTTTCCAAAGCTTCAGGAGGTCTTTCATCAAGTGTTTCATATCTGGACTTTGGACACTTGGGAATAGCATAATTTATGCAACAGGTATTCCAACTGAGATATGGTGGTGGGAGAAGAGTAAGTCCAGTTAAGGAGAAGTGGGGTTAGATGCTCTTTGGTTTCCTTTCTTCCAGTCCCGCTTTCACCCAAGGACATTTTGTCAATGTGGTTTAGAGTCTAAAGGGACTGATGCTAAATGCCAAATCCATCCATGGAAAGATATCTGCCATCTAGGACATGATTTTGAATGAAGATGCTGCCTCCTTGGCTTATAGTGCTGACACATGGGCAGGCAGTGTGAGCCCATCTTAGGCCCTTTCTACACCATAGGGGTGTAGAGGGAGGGAGGGTGATCCCGGAAGTACCTAATACACACCATCGGTGCATAGGGATCAGCCTTGGGCCATCCCAGGCAAACAGCCTGATGTGGAAAGGGCCTTAGTTACGTCATCCTGAATTCTTAGTACAACACCAGAATAAACCCAAGAGTGGGGAGGCAGATCCACATGTTCTGCATTCCTCACCAGTCCCCTAGAGCTCAGAATTTGAGTGTTTGTGCCTGGTGCTGGATACACTATAATAGGAATTCTATTTGTTTACAAGCTACTTTGCTGTCTTTGGCTTTGATAAAGAACAACAGAATATCCATTTCTATTTAAGCTATTTCTCTTAAGGCAATAATTCAGGAAAGCTCCTCTCCTTGTTAAACTGTCAGTAAAGTTTATTTTGTTTAAGCCAATTGCTGGCAGAAAGGCTTGTGCAGCACCTGTGAAATGTTTCTTAAAAAAAAATCCCATAAGCTGACTTTTATTCCAACACAAGTAATATTTGATGAAAAGTATCATGTGTTATGTGCAACAGCCTAGAGGAGATATTTTCCTTGTTTTATGTCCCAGGTAAAACCCCAGCATCTGCAGGTAGGACTGAGAAAGACCACTGGCTTGAACCCTGGAGAGCAGCTGCCAGTCAACAGTGAACTAGATGGAGCAGTGGTCTGTCTCTTCCCCAAATGGGCACCATCCATTGTTAGAATGACAACTGAAACATATGATGCTGCTGAAGATCAGACTACTGTTCATATAATAGCCTTTTAAATAGGAGCAGTGTTAAAGAACTCACAGCTAATGCCAGGCCACCAGACAAGAATCATTTTTCATATGTGTATTCTCCTTAATTGCTATCTAAATGCATATGCATCCCACAGGGCAGCTAATCAAGTGACTAGTCTAGGAGCATTTAGTTAAGGTTAAGGGGAAGGGGAAGGTTAAGGAGCTGTGGAACTGATCAATGCTGACTGGATCGCTTTGCCATGTCTCAGGCGTTGACCCAAGTTTGGGGGAGTTCAGGCTCCTTTTCAGGTATCAAGGGGCAGCTCCTTTTATGCTTGGCTTGAGAACTTTTCTGTTCACTTCATTTCACTGCCCCTTCAGCAATGAGGCACCAGGCATTCCAAGCTCTTCCCTTGTCCTCCAGACAGGCTCCATTCTCTGCCCCAACCAGGCGCCACCCCTTGATCCACCAGGTAGCTGTCCCTTTCCTATCAAGAGACCTGACAACACATGGGGGAGAGAGTATTGGAAGCACAAAGTAGTATATGAGTATAAAGGCAGAGTAGTATATGAGTATAAACATGAATAAGAGCTTTAAGATTCCAGTTCTCCAAGGAAGATTCTTCCTGCTGGGTTTTTGGTTGGATGATGATGATGATGATGATGATGGTAATGATGATGATAATAATGCACTTTATACCAGACCACATTCCAATTACCCAGAACATATTACAAAACACGACAATATAAACAAAAATCAATAAATACACATTAGATTAACTACTAACCATAAATCAAACTAATTCACAACCAATCAGTTACAATTAAACAATTCAAAACCAAACTGATTCTTCATCACTCAGTACATCAGCACCTATGACTCCAACTTGAACAAATGGGTTTTCAAGCCTCATCTAAATCTGTCCAACTCTGTGTACAGGGAGAGAGTTCCACAGTTATGGGATAAGATGGGGATATGCCCAGAACCTAGAATTTGCCACCTTAGTCCAAGGAACCACCAGAAATCCAGAATCTGTGAACTGAGTTCACCTAAGAGGAGCATGCCAAACAACCAACTCCACCAAATAACTGGGAAGGGAAGAGCGCAGGGCCTTAAAAGCCAAGACAAGGAGTTTAAAATGTGTCCTTGTCCTGACAGGCAACCAATGCAATGCCCTGCGATAGTGGGAAACATGGGAATAACAAGGCAAATCTAATACAACATATACAGCACTGTTCTGTACTAGAGTAAGAGGATGGAGTGAAGAAGAAGAAGGGAGACCCGTCAGGAGGCTATTACAGTAATAAAGGAGGGAAACAACCAGGGCATGAACAAGAAGCCCCACAGTCTTGGGTCAGGAAACTGCAGATCTGGTGGATGTTAGCAAAATGAAAATTACATACCTTGGCTGTCGCATTACAAATTAGTGAAGCGACAGACATCATCTACCAGAATGGGAATCACCTGACAGCCATGGAGAAGGGGAGGAACATTGCGTGACAGACTACGTCTTCCATCTTATCCATATTCAACATTATTCAATGAGAGGATATTTTTTATTTATTAATTTACAATATTTATATACCGCTCCTCATCCAAAGATTTTGGAGCGGTGAACAACCAATAGAATAAAAGAATAAAAACACCACATTAAAAATTACATTTTTAAAAGAACAAAAGAACATCCATGACAAGATATCTAAAAGGCAACTTGTCAAGGAGGTCCAGGCCTCAGTATTCAGTTTGGAATAAGATTGGTACACCTGAGTGTCATCAGCCTAGATACGATAACAAAAACCCAAACTAGAAATAAGCATACCCAAAGGGAGTATGTGATGAGGGGAAAAAAGAACAGGACCCAATACAGAGCCCTGCGGGACTATGACAGTGAGGGGAAAGGAATGAGAAGTTCCAGTACCCAGGGAATCTGAAAAGGGGTGATTTGACAAACAAGAAGAAAACCAGGAAACAGTATTGCCAGAAACACCCAAAGATACTAGCCGGGAAAATAGAATTCAGTTGTCAAGGGTAAATCAAGCAGCACTACACTGAAGAATGGTGCTGAGCATTGGCTACCAGAATGTTATTCAGAACTCTAGAAAGTGCTGTCTCAGTTGAATATCCAGCCCTAAATCCAGACTGAAATAGTTCAGTAAAGTCATGAGACGGGCCAAATAAGGGGCCAATTGGGAGAGGGCAGCTCTCTCCAGGATTTTAGACAAAACAGGAAGGTGAGACACAGGTCACTAATTAGCCCACGCAAGAGGATCACAAGAAGGTGATTTCAACAAAGGATGGACAAGGGCATGCTGATAAGAAACTGGAAAGTCACCAATAGCAAGCGAGCAATTCATAAGGCAGGACAAAATAGGCAGAAGAGAAGAACCTAGAAAAATAATAAAGGAAGGAAAGAAAAGGATCACTGTGAGCTGTGGTTAGAGGGGAAGCAGAGACAATTGCAAGGACCTGATCCTCCGACACCCAAGAGAACTCAAACTGGTCCTCTGAGACTTGAGTGGGAAAAGGAGGAGATCTACTAGAAAGGCCAGACTAATTTTCTGGACCTTCCGAAAAATAATTAGCTAGATCATCAACCAAAGGGGATGATGAAACAACTGGAGCAGAACTAGGCAATTCTGGAGCCAGTAGGCGCTTGAAAGTTCGTTACTTGAGCTTGTGATTTCCCCTCCGCTTACATTTTAAAATGGTACAGCCCAAGAATAGTTGTGCCACATGATCTTCAGACTGGACCTAAAGAGATTGAGTGAACCAGGGTTCTCTGAACCCATTATGTTGTGTACGTCATTTAAAACATAATACAAACAGGAAAATCTGGCAAAAGAGACACTCACTGCAAACTAAATTTCTTAAACAACGAACATGTAGCAGGTGCATTTATTAATAGCTTCATGGAATTTTTTTAAAAAATGTTTTTCATGTTTTACATGGGATTTGCACTTTCTTTTTAAAATGTAGTTACTACATTGCTCAATGATCTGCTTGTATTTTTACAAGCCCAGCAATAATTATTTTAGTTTCTGGCCTAGGTATGTGATATGGAACAGATATCAATCTTTTCCTTAAGAACATATGTAGAGCCCGCGAGATTAACCAAAGTTCCCTTATTTGAGCATCCTGTTTCCAACAGTGGCCAGCCAGAACCCCACTAGCAACAGCAGCTCCCCATTGTTTGTCAGCAGCTTCTGGTATTCAGAGGTAAGCTGCCCCCATCTATGGAAATTCCATTTTGGTTTGATGGGTCATAGCCATAAATAGACATCTCCTCTCTGAATTCGTCTACTCCTTTTTCAGCAGCATCTGAACTAGAAACCATTCCTATGTATTATGGCAGTGGATTCCAATCCAATGAATTCCAGAATAGGGACCACTTTCTGGACTCCAGTACCTATTTCTGACATTTTACCATAAATCACTGAAAGAGAAGGGGGTGGGGTACAACGAAAGTTTATGTTCAGCAGACCTGAAACAGAAATTAAAACCTGGTAGGATTAAGTATTCCCCTTCCCTTGGGGGGGATTTGTTTGCTTCTTTCCCTTTATTCATGGTGTTTTACTGTTTGAAATGAAACGATTTTAAATTGTTGTTGCAAGGGCTGAAATAAGCCTGCAAGATAAATACTAAATGGGGGAATGGTTTAAGATATGATTGTGTATAGAGAGAGTGCAGACATTTTTATCACATTAATGCAGCCTATTAAGAGGAAATTTCCTTCATCTAAAAAGCTGCAAGTTTATAAGGCAGTGTGTGTGTGCGTGTGTGTGTGTGTGTTATGTAGGCTAAAATATTGACTTCACTGTACATGCAGTGTTTAGATGTTTTCTTTCTTAAGGAATGGTGTTAAAATTTATATTGTTTATATTAGCTACAACATGCAGATTTCAGATTTCAACATTCATTTTATTTATACATTCCAAGTATAACATGTTCACGACATGTTCAGTTCACCAATTTAGGATAAACAGGCAAACCTGTAAATGAAATGACTTCTAATTCTCCTTTGGAAATATGGAATATGGCTCTGCTGGGCTAAACAAAGTAGTATATGGAGAGAGGAAACTCACAAGGAAATTTACAATGGGAATAAGCCTGTGCAGGGCTATATAGAGGACTGGCGGACTTGTGCAACTGCGCACTTATGCAAGACCCTTGATTTAAAAAAATTTAAATGAAGCCTCAATTTGCACAAATATAAAGATCTGAAAGGGGGAGAGGTTCCATTCGTGCAAATCTCCAGAACAAAAATTGAAAATAAGATAAAAACATGATTCTATTTGCGCAAAGCATGGGACCTACCCACCCAAAAAGTGCATCTATATAATAAATATGTGCAAAAAATTGCAAACATTTCCAGAATGGGGCGGGGGGAGGGGGAAGGATCTGCTACAGTCTGTCTCTGCTTATCAAAATGGAAACACTGCAAAATGCCATCAGGATTAAACAGAATAGAATTCCTAGCATCGTACATCCTTTGTCCGAATACACTATTCTAACTAAGCTGAAATGCATGTAATTGAAATAATCTTATATTATTCCCTGTTTAATGCCCCCTTTTCTTTTTCCTTCCTCTTTCTCTGTTGTTTCCGTCGGTCTGTCTTTAGATTATAATCAGCCCATTGGAGAAAGGACCTTTCAAAAATGTTCAGTGTTAAGCACCAAGTACATAGGTGGTGCTATGGAAATAAATAATGTTGCCCAATATTTTATTGATTTCTCTGCAACCAAGACAGAAGGCTCTTGTTCTGGGGGTTCATTTTCTCTAAGTTGAAAATCCTGAACTTTCTAGGCCATTCTAGACCAGCAATTTCGTACAGCGGGAGAGTACTTTTGGGTTGTTTATGTCACATGACATTGTGGCAAATCTGCAGAAATCTGCAGCTTCCCTCAGGAAAAGGCGCATTTTTGGAAAGTCATTTTAGTGTGTCGTTTTTCTTAAATGTGGCTCTGAAGTGGTTCCCCTGCAGTGTGCCCCGTCCCCCTGCATTAAATCCTGGGCATGGTGTTTCTGTGACCTGGCAGTGACCTGGTCAAGGGGTGGGGTCATATAGGTCACTTTGGACACAGGCTTCCTTTCCCACTTAGCAGTAAGTACTGTCTCATCATTAAGAGTAGTAGTAGACCGGCTTAGCATCAAAATCGTGCATATTGTGATACAAGTGTGAAATTTGGTATGGTGGTATTTATGAACATGTAGATTAAAATTAGATATAGAGATATCTCAGGAAATCATCATGATGGCCGCCATCTTGGAAAATGACACCCAAAATCAGGTTTTTGCACAATAACTCTATTATTTGTAATCTCACAGAAAAGATGTCTTCGTACAAAAGTAAAGAGCATAAAATTTGCTACAAAAACTCATTAACAACCTTTTCATAGGAGCAACCCTCGTCGATATAGAAAGGTTTTATTCTTACCCATTTGTCTGAGAAGTCAACAAGATGCACTATCTCACCTTCATTTCAATCTTGCACTTTGCGTTGCAAGCTTGAAACTTTCAGAGGTCATAATTTACTCCTTTTTCAACCAGAATATGTATTGAGGCTTCAGTTGGGGGGGAGAGTTATTGAAACAAAAAACTTTTATTTAACAATAACTAAGTTCATGCAGTTTATCAATCTTGTGGTTTCATTTGTTGCAATACTTGTTGGTTACAGTGTGGTATCCTATATATCCTTGCCTACTCTACCCACGTCCAATCTAACTCCTCCTATTCCCTCCTTTCCCAAAATAATAAAATGCAGATCCTACTTTCTTCTAACCCTTCAGCAGACAAACCCAGACTTTCTCTCACTCTGTGAACTCACCACACACAACTCCTAACTGCTTCTAACTGCTAACTGTCACTCCCCTTCAAACACTTGAATTACTCAAATGTTCTATTCACTCACTCCCCTTACCATCCTTACTATTCGAAGTCCAAACAGCACTTACATCATAGATAAATAGCAATAAACAGTAAGACATCACAATCACAACTAAGAAGTTTGAAATGGAAAAGAGTCCCAACAGGTTACTTTTACAAGGTACCTCCACATCAGGCCCACAACCTGACGGAAGTGAAACAGATTGGACAAAATGCATATCTTCAGTGTCCTGCTAATTCCAAAAGAAAAGATACAGGTGCTTGTTACAAAACTGTTGCTGAAAAGCTGATTTCATTTGATGAACTAGGAGCTTTAGCACGTAATATTATGCTCACAAGATTAAACTCTGGAGAAGGAGTAGAAGTTACACTAAGAAAAAACTCTGCAAGTGGCACAAAAATTGCCAACTAAAATATGAGAGAGAACTAAAACAGGCAACTAAAACAGGCAATTAAAAGAAAGAGGTCTGATGATGGTAGTGGAAGTGATAATGAAGAAAGGCTTAGATGCTCCTATAGCAGCTTAGGGTCAGAAGTAAACAAAGGCCAGTGTTTTTTTCTGTGAGATGGAAGGAACCAATAATGCTCCTTTGAGAAACGCTTCTACTTTGGGGCTTGATAAAAAGTTAAGAGACATTGCAGAAAAATTTGCTGATGGTAAAATTCTAGCAAAGTTGAGTGCAGGAGATGTTATTGCAATGGAAGCAAAATATCATGTAAAATGTTTGGCCAATTTGCATAACAAAGCTAGGTCAATTGATAGCAAGGGGAAATCAGCTGATAATATGCAAGAAATAGCTGAATCAACAACGTTCGCTGAGCTCATTTCTTATATAAATGAAATGTGAAAAATACAGAAAACCCATTTTCAAATCAGCAGACTTTATGGAGTTGTTTCATGATCGTGTAAAGCATAAAGGTTTTAAGTACACTACACACTCAACAAGACTGAAGCAAAAACTTCTTAGTCACTGCACAACCTTGAAAGACTACAAACAAGGAAGGGATGTGCAACTGGTATTTGAAGAAGATGTTGGTGAGGCTCTGGTTAAACTTTTGATAAAAATGAAAATGAAGCTTTATTACTAGCCCAGTGTGCAAAAAATAAACAGAGAAGAGATGCAAAATACTGATGAAAATTTTGTAAGGATAGGTTAGGTTCAGAACAATGCTACCCATACACAAAAATTTCAAACTGAATATGCTTTATTATATTTCCCTGTATATCAAAATGTTGTTGTATGAGAACTTGAAGCAGATGGTAGTATAGCGAGAGCAAAAAGTAGCAGTAACAGCAGACATCCCATCTTGTTCTTCTGTCAGAATTTTCTGAAACCTGACCATTAACCAAAATCTTCAGAACCCATTGAACTCATTGTAAAAACATATTGTCCAAAAGTCATCCTTCCTAGATACGATCCTCCAAACCTCCATTCTAGGTAATCAGAAGGCTTCTCTGCATCTAGAAACAAAGGTGCAGAAGGGATTTAAACATTCTGAACATTTTGCACAAGATGCAAGGTTTTTCTTATATATTGATCTAGGCAGTATGAAATTGGGTTCCCATTGCATATACTTACTAATAATTTTTAAGCCAACTGAGTTAATATTTTGTAATCATAATACAACAAATAGACCTATAAGAAGATAGATACATTAGATATATTTTTACCATATGTTCCCATGTAATATGGCTGTCATTCCATGGATCTGAAGGTTATCCTTAGTATTTCACATATTGATTTTTGTCAACAAAAATTTTTGTAATATCTCTCGTTGCCTTATAATATTTTTGTATAAACCTAACATGATCTGATGTTTCAATTTTAATGACTATTGTTAGATACCATTTCCTCCAATTGAACAATTATATCTAAATATATTTTGTCTTTTTTATTTTCTTAGATTCAAATTAACTAAAATGTTATTTATTATACCCTCATCTGACTCCATGATATATTATGCAATTCCATCTTTAAAAAGCAACACGTCTTTATAATAATTTTCTATTATCTAAACATTTAAGAGGCAAAATCTGCTCAAATATTTTTTAGCTAATCACTGTTGAGAGACAAGTTCTGTTGCTTGTGTATCTAAAACAGCACTATCCACCCATAAGAGAAAGTTATCAGCAGGCTTGAGGAACCCCAAGAATTGCAGAAGTACAAAATATATTGGGGGGCACCCAATAAACAGCACAATTAGGACTGAATTTGCTCAGTGGCAATGGAATGCTTATTCATTGTTGTGGGAGGGAAATAGAAAAAACATATGGGAGGGGAATGGAGTGGCATGTGGTGGAGGAGGGTGTGGCTAAGGGCACAATCCTATGCATGTGTAGAGAAAAATAAAAGTCCTGCAACTCCCAGCATTCCCCACCAGCATGGGGAAGCAGACTTGCACTGGCATATCCACAAGTGATAATCCAGTGTGGTCTTTGGAAATGATGTAGCTTCAAGATCTGCTTAGCACAGGGAGACTTGGTCATAATCCTAAACCTCTCCCAGTGGTGTAAGTGGAGCTCTGTAAGAGATATATGGAGTCCAGTTCTAGCATGCATAAGGCAACACCTTTCTGTAAGGGATAATACTTAATGTTCAGATGTAGGTTTATCTTTAATGTGGAATATTTATGCTGTATTTAATAATATTTATTGATTGATTGATTGATTGCATTTTTATACTGTCCGATAGCCAAAGCTCTCTGGACGGTTAATAAAAATTAAAACCATGACAAGTATTCAAAATATAAAACAACAACAGTATAAAAACATAGCATAAAAATATACTATAAGTGCGCATAGAGGATAAAACCAAGCAGCAATGCAAAAATTAATATAGATTTGAAATACAAATTTAAAACAGCAAAGTTAAAAATTAAACTGATAAACTGAGAAAATACTGAGAAAATAAAAAGGTCTTCAGCTGGCGTCTAACAGAGTATAATGTAGGTGCCAGACGAACCTCTCTAGGGAGCTCATTCCACAGCCGGGGTGCCACAGCAGGGAAGGCCCTCCTCCTGGTAGCCACCTGCCTCATTTTCTTTGGCAGGGGCTCAATGTACAAGGACATTTTCTCTCTACAAATTGTATGTTTAGTTTCTCTTATTACTTTGTCATAATTGCAGATATACAGATAAATAACGTTATTTAATAAGAGTAAAATATCTGTTTTATTGGGGTATAGTGAAATTCCTTACAGAAAAGTTTACTTTCTACACTTTTGTAATAGATTTTCTAATATAGCAGATCCTGAAGTACTATTTTTTTTAAAAAAAAAACCCTGCCATGGTTAGCCACCATGGGTACCGTGTTTGATAAAACACTATAGAAATGTAAAAATAAAGCAATACATACTTACCCACATTATAAAATAATTTTCCTGTAATATTTCGTATAATATTTCACTGAGGGTTCTTCTTTCCATCTTTGACTAGTGGAACAGAACTGTAACTATTTACACCAAAAACTGGTTGAAAGGTGACATGTTGAAATGTTTTATATATACTGCAGTGCTTTCTATTTTAAATGGCTATATTTATAATTGTACTCTTTCTGACACCTGTGGGACTCCAATGAAAATAAAATGTCACCTCTCCAAGGAATAGTCTCAGTTTTTAAGAAATAAAATAAACAAAGTGTTCTGGGCAAACAGCAGCTTTGTCCCAAAGTTCTTTTGTAGATTCTGGAATTTGTACTTTCCATCGCATGTTCTTTTTCACTTAATAGCATGCAGTTTATTCTGAGTCTCTCAAGGGCCAGTAAATACTTACACAAGCAATGCATGCATTATCTCGAGCTCTTCAAGATAGCATTCATGTTCCATGTCGACCTACAAAGGAGGAACAGATTGTATGCAGACATATTGAGGGAAATGCAAGGCATGGACCAGTGCAGAGTGCTGCATGAATGAAGTTCTGTAGAACTGCTGCCAGAGAACCAAGCTAGAAGGACTCATGGTCAAATCCAACATTAGGCAGCTTTACATGTTCACAATCTTTGTTTCGGGACTGTCTACATGCAGGGAAAGCCCCGCAGTGGCTGTGGATCTGTGCCCTGTCAGTTGGACAATGCAGGTGCATGTTCACAGCCACTGTGGGGTTTCCCTGCGATGCTGCATTTTGAAAAAGTCAGGGATATACCCCAACTTTTTCAAAGGGAGCGACGTCAATACGGTGCTTCCATCGTGTAACGACACTTTGCGGCCAACCCAGAGTTGTGCCTGGTGGAAGGCAACCAGCAATTGGTCACTTTCCACCAGGAAGAGGGCAGGGATGGCTCCAGGACCGGATGGCCGCCCAGAAACCCTGCACTCCCTGCTCAGCATTGGGATTACCCAATGCCATGGCAGGAGAGGGAAAGCATGCGGTTCAGGAGGAAGGTGGCACCCTGGATTCAACCTATTTCGGTATGTCCAGTTGGTGAAGCCTATGAAGGGTTCTAAACAAGGCAGCAATAGAAGGAGCAGGGCCATTCCATCAGCTCTGCTGTAGGAACACCTCTCTTGGCCTCCTCCTCTATCAGCTGTCACCACCAGCAGCCTTTTCAGCAGACTGTAGCCGAGGGGATGAGATGGGAAGTAGGGCCATTCCCGCCAACCCTGCTAAAAGACGCCTTGCTTTCCCTTGTCTTCCCTCCCAATCCCTTTTTCCAGTGTTCTGTGCCCTTTTAGACTGCAAGCCTGCAGGCAGAGACTCTCTCGTTTTTATTAATCCTGTGTAAGCCACAACGGGAGCCTTTTTGGCTGAGGTATATCACTTGTTTAAGCAAACGAGTGGCATCATCGGTTTAAAAGAACTTCTGAAATCTGTTCTGACAACTTTTGACAGGATTCTATTTTAATGGCAATATTTGGGGACTATTATTTATTTTTCATGGCTGCATTTATCTATTATTATTTACATTTATCTATTGCTCTTCAGCTAAATGTTATGTTTTCTAATATAGAAAACAACAAAATCAGTATAACAAAAGCAAGTCATAATGGACACCAGTAATTAGCAGCAGATAGAACCGTTTAAATTTCAAAACTATAAAAGCCTATGAGAACAAGGAAGTCTTTTCCTAGTGCTAAACAGATGATAATGTAAGCCCCAAATGAACCTCCCCAGAGACAGGGTTTTATAGATGGGATTCCACTGCTGAAAAAGCAATTCCCCTGGTAGCTTCATGCAAGAGGCGCCCAGGGAAGAACCTCTGCTGATGACCTCAGCACACAGGCTGCTTAATATGGGAGCTCATATCATACACTCAGGGGCCTTTGCATGGTGGAAAAGCAGCGTGCTCATCTCTCCTCCACCACACAGATAGCATCAAATATGAAGCAATTGGATGAGCAATTTATGCAGTTCTTCCCCATGATAAATGGAGGAGGTTGCACTAATGGAGTATTCATATCATCTGTGACATTATCTATGCAGGTGGAAGGGAACCTGCTCTTCCACCACATAAAAGCTTGGGGAATATATGAACGTCTTGGTTACTGCACCGTGTTATATGTGGGGCTGTCTTTTAAAATAGTCCAGAAAATTCAGCTAGTCTAAAATAGGGCAGTCAGATTGTTAATGAGTACTGGACCATGGAATCATATTATGTCCATACTTTTCCATCTGCACTGGTTGCCAGTCCATTGCTGGGTCCAATTTGGTTTTTATTTTTATTTTATACTGGAGTTTACCCACTTCCAGATGAGTTAGAAAGTTGAAATTTGGGGTGCTGATAGGTCTGGTTGTACAATGTACCAAAAAAATCTAAAAACTCAGAATTTGGGGTTTTAAGAATTTTTAAAGAATTTAATAAAAACCAAGGCTTACACCTACAACTCCCAGCATGCCTTAGGTGGAACTCCCAGCATGCCTCGGTGGGAGGCCTGACTTATTGGCCTTTGGTGGCTATTGTGAGTGTGTGGGGAGGTGGCCGCTGCATGTCTTTCACAACCCCAACTCCTAAAGTTGGTCTCTAGCAGTCAACTCAATTCCACATAAAAAGAAACAACTCACATAAATGGGCTGCATCCATGTGCAGTGCCTCCTCCCTCCCGCTGTGCATGATTTTACAATCGTAACTAGATACAACAGCGTGACTTTGAGAGGACGAACATGCTCAAAGGCACCCCGTCCTGATATCACTGTTTTCTCAGAATCTGGGGGAGGCAAGCATGCAGACTTCACCCTTGAGAGGGAGGGGGAAGGTAAGGCACTCAGCACTTGCCCAGATACAGACCCGATGAATGGGGGGAATTGCCCAGCCCTGGCCCTTGAGTACAGGCTCCAGATGGAGCACTTGGTGGATTAGAAGCTCAGGCCGAGGCAATCCTAGCAGGATTGGCTGGAGTTGTGTTTGTCCACTGACAGCTGCTTACACCCCCTCTTTAGTAATGCTACTCCTTGACACTCTATCAAGGAGCAGCATCTGCAACAAGAGGACATCTCAGAGGATGCAGGCAACTGCGGGCTGCCAAAGGCATGCTGGGAGGTGTAATACTGGTACGTAGAATGGCTGACTTTAAATAAAGCATGGGTTAGCAAACCAGGTCACTATCTCTCAATCCTAACTCAGCCCTCACTTTCCTGACCTCTCACTAACTGCCTTTGTTCTCCTTCTACCTGACTTTCTCCAATTGCCACAAACCCTGCCCACCATTCCATTCTAGCCTCGCTTATATCATTCATTCCTCCATTCACTCTTCTGTTTCAATGGTATAATCAGACTTTTATATAAAAAAAAATCATAAACTTTATTCAGTAGTTCCTGCATCTTCTTAAAATGTTGTGGTTTAGTTATGATAGGGAAAAACCCACAGCATAAAATATCTCATCAGTTAAAAGGCCTTGGAAAACAAAACAAAAAATCACTTGGCCCTGGAGAGCTATTAATGCAGTCATTAGGCCAGCCTGCCTGGGAAAAAGAAAAATCCACAAGCAGGGTACCACAACTAAGAAGGCCCACTCTGCAGTTGTCTTCCACCACACCTCAGGCAGTGTTCAAAGATTAACATGTTATTCAGGCACCTAGGCTTATGCCTACAACTCCCAGCATTTCTTGAGTCAGAGGAAAGATTACTGGGCTTTGGCAGCCATCATCTGGAAGTGACTTGCCCTCCTGGTCCTGAAGGGAGAGCACCTGGGGCTGGCTGCCTGGGTCGCTAGGATCCATCGGAAGCAGGATGGAAGGAGGGTGCAGCTCCGGGCCCATCGTCAACAGTAAAGACTGAGCTAACCGTCAGTCAGTCGGCTGGCTCCCTCACGGCCTACCTACAGACACCAATTGCGCAGTGCAGCATGGACCAGCTTGGCCAGACTTGCCGGCCCCAGCGCTTCAGTACAGCCTCCTGCTGGAGCCCTTTGTGGGCGAGAAGTGCAGGCCAAAGCAGGCACAGGCCTTCAACCCATCCGCCCTCAGAGGCTTCCCTGCACCTGCCAAGAACACTGAGCAGAAGATGGTCAAGAAGGCCATGAAGAGCTGCGGCTTTAAGGCAGCCCTGGCCTGCATTGGGGGCGAGAGATAGAGAAAAAAGAAACAAATTTAATTTGTTTTAAAGTTACCTCACAGGCCTAGCACCAGCCTATCTAGCTGGGTTGTCATGAGGGTGACAGAGGGAAAAAAAGAAACAAATTTAATTCATTTTAAAGTTAACTCACAGGCCTAGCACCAGCCTACTGCTTTAAGATGGCCACTTCAAAGACATATATCTTAGGGGGCCTGAGCAACACCGGGTATATCAGCTAGAATTTTATAAAAGCTTCGGGTATTGCACTGTATAGAAATGTAATAAATAAATAAATGTGTGATCTTACACCATTGATAAGCATTACATTTCATATTATGTGAAACAAAATGAAAGTTCTGTTTGTGGTTTTATATTTTTATGGCCTATTCAAGGATTCATATGACTATGATGCATGAAGCTGGTTGAAGTTCTCATGCAATAAACATTTGCATTAACTATGCATCACTGTCTTGGTCAAGGTTAGACCAGACCTAATATATTACAAATTGCTCTTATAAATGAATGTTGTTGTTTTTCAAGAAGACATAGATGTCTCTCAGACTAGCTGGATTACCCTTTGAATCCACCTTGTCAATTAAACATTGACTAAAACTAAGCCTTTCCACTTTTGACACAAATGTTAATATATTTTAAAATAATTTCCTTCGACATTACAGTGTTTCAAACATAACTGCAAAAATCACTTAAGAGTTTTATTTTTCCATTTCAATAAAAGTGCAGATAATTACACTGTGCCTTCCTGTGTATGCATCTTGGACTGTCTACTAAATAAAAAAATATATAAATGTTTAATGGTAATTGGCAATATAAAAACTACATTCCTCCTTCCCTTTGCTCAGGCATGATGCCATAACATTTTTTTTAATTCTTCATTTCCATGATTTACAGTTGAGCAGAGCTTATAAATCAGAACAGTTCTGTGGGTTATGAATAAGAATGTATGTTTTTCCAAAGCGTCCAAATGAAATACTTTGAAATACACTAAAAAGGCTTCACAGTTCTCCTGGCAGCCATAATTGAAGTTAATAACACTTGTTTTGATGGAGGGAAATCTTTGACATCTAGGCTTATTTTTTAATAAAGTGACAAACAATTATCATCTAGTTTTAAAAAAAATCAAAGCAATGAGTGCTGGCATTATGTAATATTAAAGCATTTTTACTTTCAGCCATGTTTCCATTTCTCTAATAATGTTAGCAATGTGTTCCATTTATTTCTTTATTTTCACAAGATCCTCTAATCTTAACCAGTAAAAAGAATTTAAAAATTGAAATTTGTATCAAAAACCATGAAATAACTTTTGGTAATTCTGCTGTGTCTGAGTTGCAGACATCTGTATCCAAGTTAGACATGTGCGTTTTCAGATGTGTGCACATAGATGTGTATTGTGTAGCCTGTCTGCTTCTTTCAACAGCGCGAGGAGCCCAACACACTAAAAGAGATATGCGTACAGAATTATTGGTCCCATTGTTCTGTGTGCAGATTGAAGACCAGTGTCTAAAACAAATCTCTGATTGTGGTATGTACACATGTGGATCACGTGCAAATAGGATTTAATACTGATACCACTGTAAATTATTCTTCCAGTGCATACTAATGACATTTGCTGGTGCATGTTTCAGAAACATACACCAGCATGTTTACTGGTAAAACTTCATAGTGCTACACCCTCAAGAATATCATGCAAAAAAGCAGGATGCCATGCTGGCCCATTCAAAACAATTCAAACAGCAGCAGTAACAGACAAACAGATTTTTTAAAATGGATCTTTTTTAAGATGCAGCATTGGACCTTAGCAATCTTGGAAGGGGGTGCCTAGAAATGGGGAGATGTGACCTACCACTTAAGGTTGAGACTAAGCAGAACACAACAATATTAGCAGTAATGTAGTATTCTGTTGTTTCGGTTCATAGTGGGCCATATACAATTAATGTCCAGCTTAATGTAAGCAGCAGCTGGTGTGGCTGGGACCATTACATTTTTCTATCAGTTTGCAAAATGCCTCCTTCATTCCACCTGAATATTGTTAGTCTTCCATCATGACCAGCATCATATTTTTCTCTCTTCATACCCCCTTTTTGCTTCTTCATTTGTTTTTGCTTAACATCTAGCTTGAAGAAACATTCTGATGAATCTCAGAACAGGCTCATTATGTTGTGACATTTAGTTGGTCCTAACAAAGCTATTACACTGCTGTAAGAAAATAATAATAATAATATTTATTTATAACCCGCCTCTCCCTCTGGATCGCAGCGGGGAACAACAACAAATATAAAACACAAAAACCACAAAATAGTTGAGATATTAAAAACAAATAAAAGCCAATACATCATTAAAAACATCTTAAAATTCAACTGGATAGGCCTGCTGGAAGAGAGCAGTCTTCATGACTCTCTTAAATTCATGAAGACTGCTAATTTGTCTATTCTCCTCCGGCAGACCATTCCACAGTCTGGGAGTGGTAGAAGAGAAGGTCCTCCAGGTAATACTCATCAGCCTAGTTCTGGCTGATTTTAGTAAGTTCTTCCCTGAGGACCTGAGTGTGTGGGGCGGATTATACGGGAGAAGGCGATCCTGTAGGTAACCTGGACCCAAACCATGTAGGGCTTTAAAGGTAATAACCAACGCTTTATACTTCGTCCAGAAACTGATTGGCAGCCAATGAAGTGATTTTAAAACTGGTGTAATGTGGTCACCCCTAGATGTACCGGTGACATGCTTTCCCCTATCATGCATATGGTTGAAAGCAGACATACAGAAGTTGGCAGATGTGACCATCTATATGTAGGTTTCATGCTTCTTATGAAGAATTGCTTTCTTTGCAGGAAAGCAAATACAGCCTCCCCAGTCTGAGTTCTCCAACCACTTAACCATGTGGTTTACCATGTGGTGGGCAAGTATCATATACTGAAAATCCATGCCTCTTTTAGTCACTTTTCATGTCCATGGAGTAGGAACATGCTCACATATAGCTGTTCTTCACATGGTAAGAGCGTTCAAATGTTACAAGAGGAGCTAAAGAACTTGCCAAAAGGATGTTGTTTTTTTCCTGGTCCTATCCCCCTGGCAGATGTTTCATCTAAACCTGCCTTCCAGAATGTGGATCGCTCCCACATGTTTTCACCTACAACTCCCATCAACCCCAGCCTGCATTCTCAATGGTCAAGGGTGGGGGGAGCTGTAGACCAAAACATTTGGAGGGACTCATATTTGGGGAGGCTGGTCTAGACTAGATCTTACACCTTGAGCTAGTTCACATGATCAAACAAATCATGGTGGCTTAAATAAATTGGTGGCAAATGCTGGCAAATGCTGGCACATGCCAGGCACCATTAGCCTAATTACCCACCCGGGCACAGCTTCTTGTGTTGTACAAACCCGGGCAACGTAGGTCCTTGGAGGGGAAAACAACCCTCAAATAACCCAACAACAGGCCATGGGTAATTTGGCTCAATTGGGAAATTTTCATTTTGCTATGAACAAGATTTTTGCCTCCAGAGTTTTAACCCAAACCATCCTAGTTAGTGTAAGCATCTAGAAATAAATGGGTATAGCAATGCCATTGGTCATAATTTCAGTCCCTAGATAAATAAATTTCATGTATACTTTTCTTTTTCAAAATTTCAAAAGCAAATCCAAAAATAATTACTGGGCTTATATCTGCAATATAATGATATGAAAAATTATTATCTCTTGATTTCTATGCTAATTTCACCTAATAGCAGCTAAGGGACGCATGGCCCATTATACAAATACCAATTAAAATTTGACAGCAAATAAATAGCTAAGAGGATTCTGTTTATTTATTCAAATCATCAGAGAGCATGTTCATGCCAAACACAACTTCCTGCAAAGGCAGAGGAAGATGGAAAAACGATGTTATGGTGGCAGATGGCATGGCTTTGAAGATGAATACAGAAAAAAGCAAAGTCTAAATCAATAATCAATCTTGCCCTTTCCTCCGGGGAACCCTTATACCATTTTGTTTGTGGTTATATTCTAGTAGCCTGTCTTGTTTAAGACACATACGGTTCTTGGAAAAGCACATGATTGAGCAGCTTTCTGGTTTTAAATATGTGAGGATCCACTTTTGTGAACTTGTTAGTTGGAAATCCTATATCACTCCAATTAGACTTGTCTGTGTCAAGACCCTGAAAGTGATTTTAAGTTTACATAGATCAAAGGGTGAGTTACCTCCGGGCCAGACTTAAAAATCTATGTGGCCAAAGCTCTTTACCAAAATCTTTATTGTTTTGAGGTGTAGAGATTTAGAGAGATCTATGGTATGAGAATTCTTCAGAATACATTTAAAAAAACCTTCTTCTACCCATAACACCTACAGTGCTGTTAAGGGCAGAGATTGGCTTTCCCTGTATTAAAGTAGAATTCCTATAGCCAAACTCTTGTATTGAGCCTTTATCACACCTACCTGTTTTGCTTATGTGGGTTCCCCCTCCGTTTCCTATGCAAGTGTAGCCTTTTGATCACACATGGTCGGTTTTGCTCCGATACCTCAGCTAAGCCTGCAGAGGAGGGGAGAAAATGGATAATCCCCATTCAGGGATATTTCGAAAGAGGAAGGAAAAAAGGAGCACTCGGTGCGAGAGCAGCGCGAGGGGTTCAACACCGTGTGAAAGAATTGGATCAAAGTCCCGGCGGGTGTGGATCAAACCGCCCATGTGTTGAAGGTCATCGAAAAGATTGATGGGCATGGAAGAATGTCACCCCCATAAACAGTGGAACCTCACAGTTGGTGAAGGGCAGCTGGATTGAGAAGTGCCAACGTCTGCTGTAGCATTATGCATCTGAAACAGAGGAGAATCTTTCTGGAAGACCTACCAGCGTTGTCTGGTCAGAACTGATCTGTGATCTTTCTGCCTTTTATGATATTTTAATCATGTTTTCACTGCTGCTGTTTTAGATTGTTTTATTGATGGATTGTTCCTTTCTGTATTGTGGCATTTATTGTATTTTATAACTTATTGTTACTTGCTTTTACCTATGCAAGGAAAGTTAGGGTAGATATACTTTGAATAGATAAACACATTTGGGATGGTTTTGTGTGTTGCTGCTTCATGAGATCCTATTTGTTTGCTGCCCTCCTCTCAGTCTTTGGGCCTTTTTAGCGTAGATCATAGCAGATGACAGCATCTCCATAATCTAATATTTCCTGTTTTCCAGATGGCCTTCCAGATGTCAATGATTGAACCTGCAACCTTCTCTAAAGCAGGAGCTCTACCAGTGAGCTATAGGTCTCCAGCCAGCCTATTTCCCCAACAGTGCTCCACCTGGTCCTGAAGCCAGGATGAGGTTTTAACTGTTGTCACTTACCTCCAATAGACATTCCATATTGCTTGTTTTCCTTCCCCAGCACTTGGAAAGTTTGTAAGCAAACTAAAACTTCACATCGGTTCAGCCAATCAGTCCCAAACTTCATCACTGCTACCACTATCACTGCTAAAACAGTGAAATCCCATATATGTCTACTCAAAAGTAAGTGTCATTGAGTTCAATTAGATTTACTCCCAGGTAAGTGTATATAGGATTGCAGGATAATATAGAATGATGATGTTGAAGGTGATGATGATGATAAATGAATAAAAATAAGAATAAACGAACAGTGGTTGTACACTTGTACACTTTTTGTACAAATACTACTTAATTTCCTCATTACATAACTTACCTTTTCTTGATGTTTCAAAGACTAAATGCAAAACAGATGGGAAACAGGGGCTATAACACAAATTACTTTTGCAGAGTCCAATAATGATTTTCACTGGAGACAAACTTCAAACAAATGGAAACAGGATTTAATCTGTATCAAATATGGACCTGCAGAGCCAATATTTCTGCTTTGTGAGAATTCTGTTTCTTTCCCAGATGCCTAATATGTATTCCTAACAAGTCCACAGACTTCTGGATACAAAATTCCTATATCTTTCATTGGGAAGTATAACATCTGCATGCAAGAGCAGCATGTTGTTAGAAAACAACCAAGTTAAAACACACACGCGCACACACACCACACACACACACCACTTTGGTTGTCTCTAAAAATTTCTTTAATATTCACAGACATGTCATTTAGCACTGATGTGATCATCCATTCACCATGCCTTGATCCACACATACCTTGGAATGTGCTTAGGTAAAATGGATTACCATTTTGCCCTTGGAGTGGGATAGGTTAGGCCACAGACTTAGGCTTCCTTCCTGTTAGACTGCAGGCTACCTTGCCTAATGGGTCAGCCTTCCCTTCTTGCTCCCTAAGAACACTCCCAAAGTCTTGAATAGATGAGCCCTATACATACCTGTGAGCCAAACCCTTCAATTTTAGGATGCTGCTGTTAGCACACATGATATCTTTCCCTGGACTATAACTTATTCTGGTTTTATATTATATTTTTAAATGTTTTAAATTTAAAATCTTTACTTGTTATGTGTTATGGCTTTAATTGTAAACTGCCCAGAGAGCCTCAGCTATTGGGCAGTATAAAAATGTAATAAATAAATAATAAAATATCTAGTGATTAGCCTTCTGAAGTAAAAAAAAAACCACTTGTAACAGGGGCTTCTCTGCTTCTGCTCCCCATCGCAATTTCATAGAATGGTTGTTAATTCACTCACTAAGAAATGTTTGTTTGATTCTGTGTGATATTTTGGAGTAGCCAAAATGTGCATTATGATAGACCCCAAGAGTTGGTCCACAAATATAAATTACTTGATTTCTCATCATTTGATTACTCAGCCAAGTGCATGAAGCAATTCTTGTGAAAAGAACAGCATTTGAGGTAACATATGCAAAGTTTTATCTTAAATCTGTGGTGGGTCATTCACATGTAGAAGTGGTCACAATGCTGTAGTTATCAGGATTTACTTCTGAGCCTGTAACTCTTCAACATTTTTTATGGCTATAGCAGAAGGGGTAGGAGGAATGCTTATCAAATTTGCAGATGGCAAAAAAGATGGGTGGGATGGCTAATATCTTATAAGACAGAGACAATATTCAAAATGTTCTTGATAGGTTAGAAAACTGGGCAGAAAATTCAACAGAGACAAGTGCAAAGTTCTTCATTTAGGAAATGTGATGTGACTGCAAAGAAGGCAAATGCAATTTTAGGTTGTATCAAGAGAAGTATAGTTTCAAGATCATGGGAAGAGATAGTTTCATTGTACTCTGTGCCAGATCTCACCTTGAATACTGTGTCCAGTTCTGGATACCACACTTTAAGAAGGATTCAGATAAATTAGAAGAAATTCAGAGAAGGGCAACAAGATGATCAGGGGTCTAGAAACTAAGGCTTGATCTACACCAAGCAGGATATTGCACTATAAAAGTGGTATGAAGTGGTATATAAAAGGCAGGAGCCACACTACTGCTTTATAGTGGTATTGAAGTGCACTGACAACTGTTGGGGCCCATTGACACATACCATATACTTCTGACATACCACTAAATCCTGCTTGGAGTGGCTCCTGCTTTCATAGTGTAATATCCTGCTTGGTGTAGATTAGGCCTACTTCCTACAAGGAAAGATTGAAGGAACAGAGTATGTTTAACCTTGGGAAGAGAAGACTGGGAGGGGGATATGACAGCTCTTTTCAAGTATCTAAAGGGGGTGTCACACAGAAGAGGGCTCAAGCCTGTTCTCTTTCTTCTAAGACTGTAGGACATGAAGGGCTCAATCACACCAGTGTTTTATCGCACTCTTGTTATGCCTGGTTTGCCGTTTTGCAGCACAGTACTCATATGATGTCATGCCTGTCCTGTCCTTACCCTGCCTCTTCCTTTCCATTTTCCGAGTTTTCCTAGAGCAGGGAAAGTCCGGTTTATTTCCTCTATGCAGGATTAACCCGCCTTTTTGTCCCCGTGTATTGCCATCCCTGCGCCATGTCCTTTGTTGGAGGGTTGTGCTTTGAAGAAAGATCTTGGTGATGAAAGAGGAGGATAAGGTGGTTCTCCTCCAGCATGCCATATCAAACGAACAGACTTGTGCTGAGTTGGTTGAACAGACTTTAGCTACTCTAACCCTACTCTCATTGCCCACAGAAATGGCACCCAGCCGATGAAACGTTAAATCAGTAGAACTCCAGACAACAAAGCCAGAGCGAAGGGGGAAGGCACCCACGTCCATCACAATGTCTCAACCAATGGACTGGAGGGAGAAGGAGAAGGGGCGAGGTGAGGTGAGGTGGGTGGAGTGGGAGAGTGAACAAGCAAAAGGAGGTTTCACTGGTACAGTGGCAATACCACAAACCCACATGAAAGGGACCATTAGCTTGGCACGCCAATGAAACGGAGGTGGAAATTGTGGAGGCAAACCAAGGGGGGAAAGTAGGTGTGATGGAGCCCGGAGTTACAGGAGGACAGATTTCAGTTGAATATCAGGAAAAATTTTCTAACAATCAGACCAGTCAGACATTGGAACCAACTACCTAGGGAGGTGGTGGACAATCCATCACAGGAGGCATGCAAAAGGAAAATGGACAACCATCTGACAAGGATGCTATAGACTAGATTCCTGTAGTGAGCAGGGGGTTGGACTCGATGGCCTGTAATTCTGTGATCAAGTGATGACATGTTTGTATGAATCAGCCCTGGGGCTTGGATCTGTTTGAATATTCTCAGCCAGAGGCAATAATTTGGCCAATGGCAAATTACTCCCACAGATTTAATCACTTCACAACTCTAATTAATTGTGGATTAAAAGGAGGATGTCAATGCTAATAGGAAATGACCACATAATAATATTCCATTCAAAGGATCATCTATTCAAAGGGGCGGGGAGGAGACAAATCTTCCATTTTGTCATTCACATGTTTAATCTCTTTAGTTTTCTTGACTGAATTAAAACTTTCTCTAACCAAAATGCTTAAAATCAAATAGGATTGAAGAGCAATACTTTCTAATTTTGCTGAAGTTCTCTTTGTCTTTTGTTTGGAAAAAGGACTCTGGTACAATGCAGATAGGAGGAATATGATGTCATTGGGGAAGCATATGCTTATTTTTAAAGATTCTGTTGGGATTCCTTGGCATATGTAGAACTGCTCAGATTGAAGCTCACATCCTACTCAGCTGAGTCCTTGTGAGTCATAAAACAGGTTTCACTTGTCTCTTGTGTTATTAGTAAGTCTGTGTATCAGTGAGATCAGAAAGCTCCTATGCATTCTCTTTTTAAACATGTCCCAATAAGACGTCTGTTATATTTCTGTTAGTGGTAGCATATTATGTTACCTTTCAAGTCAGTGCCAGTTGGGAGCTCCTTCCCTGAAAGGGGAACCTAGGATTTGCTCCAGGCTAGAACTTAGCTATAATCATGTTGTTTTAAGAATCTCATTTAGAGTTTCTGTAAATCCAATGTGTTGAGTTAGCCACACTCTGTTTATTTGTAGAATATTTTCTGACACCTTGTTACACAATTAATCTATAACCTCCCTAATGACCTTGCTCCTAAGAATGGTGGTCTGACATACATAGCCCCATGCCACCTGTAGAATAATGCATTCTTTCACTAAGGACATACTACCTTTTTACTGTATTGTGCTCCCTGGTTTTTGTCCTAGCCTCAGTGAGTAAAATGAACAATGGCAATCACTCTGCCTTCTGATGTCTTTGAAAATATTTGAACAGACAATGTGCACTCCCATAATCTTTGTTACACTAAAGATACTCAGTTCTTTTGTCTTTCCTCCATATGATTTGTGTTCTAGACCCTTTAACAGATTCATAGGAATCCTATGACCCTCATCTTACTTGTCAACATTCTGTCAGGAGTAGATTGAAACTGTGGGTGGCCATACCAAAAACTACCATGGGTGGATTCCAACAAAGTATCTCTATAGTCTGAAGCTGAAGGGAAGTTCCGCTCTGTTAGCCATGCAAGGACAGAAGCCAAGGACTATTTATACCAGGCCTGTCCAATCCAATGGCTTCACACTGCCTGCTAATCACATAGGTCAATGTTTCTGTGCCAGTCTGAGACTGTGAAGTTCCTGGATTAAAGCCCAGATCACCTTCTATGTCCTTGTACTGACATTTGAAGTTATGCTAAATCCTAAAAGGGTTTGGGAGGGAGCATAAAACAGAATTTTGAAGCTTGCATCTATTTCTGGAGTAGGTAACCACAAATTGACTTGAGTAGATATGCCATTTGCCATTCTGTGGTATTAATGCTGCAGCTACCATTTTCCAAGGTGGTAGACATGTAAATATGGATAGACAACTCATGGATGACTGCATGGAGAAAGTTCATTTTTATGACAAATCCAGATATTGATCAGATTCCTCAGTCCTGCAACTAAACTATTTAAATTCCAGTTCATCACAATTTCTTAAAAATGGGTTTTATAGCAACAAAAATGGCCCATTCACACATGCAGCTCTCTAAGAGTACCTCTTCACCACTTATTTGGGTCACCTTTACTTCATTCTGATGGCATTTTGTATGCACGAGAGGGGCACAGATCAGACGTGTATGTGACTTATAGCCTCTGTTAATGAGCGTTTCCAAGGTTTCGATTAAACACAACTTTTAATGTTTTTCCGATGCTCAATCATCTTTTGGTCGTGTAACCCTCCACTGCCCTTTCGGATTAAAGCAAATCATGGGCGTAGTTTGGTGGGCAGGGCTTCTGATGTCATGAGTGAATGCCTGCCCCTTCTCTGGCTACCACTCCCAATTGTGGAAAAGGTGGGAGGGGATTGACCCAATGCTTGCTTTGTCATTTCCTGTCTCCTCCCTCCTACTTCCTTCTTCACTTGACTGGACTGTTCAGTAATGGCTGACCTTAAGTTACCAGTACTTAAAGTAAAGTTTATTTTAAATCCCCACTGGAATCTTTCTTTCGTCCAGACGCATGGCTACTCAAATGGAGCTGCTTCTACAGGAAGCAAGGGGGTTGGAATAAGGATGTGCGTTGCTCATTTTGAGTATAATTTGAGGTCTGCTAAGGTTTCCCTCCCCCCCCCCCCACTCCCTTGCTGGGATCCTGGCTGGAAAAAGGCAGGGAAACTTGTCTCCGTGCAGTGAAAGCGAGTTCCTGCCATTGAGCTGTCGTCATGCGTGCTGTTACTCAGGAGTAAGGGGCATTGAGTAGGTGGGGAGACTAGCTCCATGGGAAGCATGGCACAGGATCAGGGATCGCACTTCGTATCTACTCCTGTTACCTCACCCCCTCTCCCTTCTGTCATTGCTTTACTGGGAAGGGGTGTGTGTGTGTGTGTGTGTGTGTGTATCGCACCAAAATTACCATTTAGTACTGAGAACCCACTGCAATATCTTTATTCTAGAAATTGTTACATGTGGGCACAAGCCCATTGTGAAGCGTGGGTGGAGTAATCAGAAAGGCATGTTGCAGGTTGGGAAAACATGGGAATGGGTGGAATGCGGCGAACAAAGGGCAAACTGCAACAGTCGCATGGAAAGGAATGTCAGTCCACAGACGCCACATCACAGCCGCTGCTGACACATTGGGGGGTCCCTGCCCGGTCATTCTAATGTTACTGCTGGTTGGCATGCCAGACTATACGCCCGAGTCTCTTCATTCGACGCTGAAGGACACGCAATGAGTGCACCGTCCCACAGAGACGCAGCTGCAACCGACCATTCTGTCTCTTGAGTACAGCTAGGCGGAATAAGAGCAGCCGCACTTTGTGCAGAAGAGGGGACGGGGAAGAGGGGACAAAGAGACATCAGTGCCAGCCAGGGGATTTTTGGGGGGCAGTGCCCAGCCCTCCCACACTCCCTCCTGCCCAGTAACCCACCTCTGTGACGCAGAGACCTGCTGGGATGGTGAGGTTGTCCTGTAGCCCGCTCAATGATGGGCATCCCAGAACCATTGCTAGCTGGCATCTCAGGTTCCGGAGACAGGCAGAATAATGGGAAGTTTGTATAGAACTGGGACATCAGTGCAAAATGCAACATTGTAATGGAAGGCAACACAAAAATTTGCCCTTGGAGCAGTTGCTAGGGCACAGAAGATAAGAGGCAGCTGCCGCAAGCATGGTGAAGTGGGAGTGTACAGAGGCGGATTCTTGGCAGGAGGAATAGGGGGACAGACGCTCCGTGGGTGGGTTCTCACCAGGGTTGTCCAGTACCTGGAAAAATGATGCTTTTATGGTTTTACAATAGGTCCCAAAGCTAATGCTGCCCTGCTAACAACTGTAATTGTAGGCACATCCAATGTTTAGCAATCATACACACATGCGAAGTCACGCGCGATCGTGATTGGACAGGCAATGGCGAGAACGTCAGGTGGGCAGGGTTAATGAATGGCAGGAAAGTACGGGGGAGGTACCATTAGGAAACAGGGAGGTGCTTTCATAAATTTTTCCACGTTCAGCCATACCCCCTGAACTGACTCTGCAGCAAAACTCTGCATATAAACAATTGTAAAATGCATGTTATGATGCCCGTAATTCGCCTTAATGGCTCTCTTCTAACGATATTAGACGTAAATATGAATATAGGAAAAAGTGCATCTTATCAGAAACAGGCACCAAAGTGATGTCATGTAGACCCCCCTAAAGGAAGTAAAAAGGGGCTGGTGTTTAAAAATCATTTTGCTTCCTTTCTAACCCTTAGAGGAATGCTTGTGCTGTCTCCCCACACACATTATTGTAAAATTGGAATAGGCTATGAAAACCAATGTGTGTACGCCTGAACAGCGTGATCAGTATCTCGCTTATAATCCATGAATTAACCCTACAATTTGAGCCTACATGCATTGTATTTTGGGGGATATGTACACCCAATTCATATTGCACAGGGGTGCTGGAGGCAGCAAGCACTTTCTTGCTGCCCCAAATTCAGGAAGTGGATTATCTAATCCAAGATGGGATCATCTCCATCCCAAGCAGAAATAGTAGGGAGGGAGAGAGAGAGACTTCTGGGTAAATACACCAGGTGATGTGGGAGGGGGTCAAATGTGAATGCATGCTGATAAATTAAAATGATGGGGGGAACCCTGATATTATAATGGGGACAGCCATAATTTCATATCAGAGTGTTGTGGACAGCTATAGCAGAGAGATGTTGATTTTAATGACATTACAGTGTACTTAGAAGTAGATTAAATTATGTTTGTGGTTTGTTATTGCAAGTGTGGAACTGGTTGTCTGAAAATCTGGAATGGGTTTCCCCTTCTTTGCTGTCTCTCCTCACTTCCATCTCACTCACACACACACCCCTGCCTACGCCAAGCACAAGTGCTTCTCAGAGCAATAGAAACCCTTTTCTTTTCCTGTCTGGTCTCCGTGAGGCCCTCCCTTTAACCTGCTGGGTTTATACAGGAAACATAAAAGTTACTGAGCCCTCCCTGACCTTGTCAAGGCCACGTGTGGGAATTTTTGTTTAAAAAAAAGGTTCAAGTTGCTTAAAATTATAGCAATTACCAAAACAAAACAAAATCAGAAAAGAAAAGGATATTTCTATTGCCAGTCAAAATTTCCCTATTGTAATTGTGTTCATCTGCCAGACTTTTTTAGAGTCTTTTTTTAAAAAAAGAAAGGAAAAAAAGAGGGTATCGTTGGTGATGGCTGGACACCAGATGTTGTTAGACTTGTGGCACTTGGTATAATTAACTTGGGTCTAATGTGTATCAGTCAGAAGCCATTGACCTTTGCAGATGATGGTAGGGGGAAAAACTTTGATACTTCAAGATTTTTGAAGACAAAATGTCAAAGGTTTGGGTGTTCTGACAGGAAATTAGCTCTTGTGTGTCTAATTGCAAGTGTATTTAGCTTATCTAAGTAAATAATGAAATTGCGATACTTCAGTTGTGATGTCTAATCCTTGACTCACCTTTCAAGTTTTCCCAGGAAAGAATCAATGCATTGCGAAAGATTTTATAATTTTTAGGGTGACAACTGTCAAAAGTCAAATAGCTCAATCCACTTGTCAGCCAATGTCTGAAATGATGTGTAAATAAAGGGGAAATTAAATGCATGAATAATAAAGGAATATTTGTTAAAACATATTACCATCTCGTCATAAGAATTCTTACTCAGTATCATGTTTAACGAGAATTTAAATTTGTTAACATGTTTGAGTGTCATTAAACAAGGTCTACTAAATCTCAATCAGCTTTAAGTAATACAATCTATTTATACCTGCTGGAAAAATAGACTAGAAATGGTTGACAAAATTAGCAAATTACGACATTATCAAAATATAGCATGACTGAGCAGCCAGGTTTAGGAATTCTAGGCAGATTTAGGGATTTGTTGTTTCATTTTTTTTCTACAGTAGTTGTTGGCACCAAATAAAAAATTACAAATAGCAGACTTTCAATTCTGACATTCCTTTGCATAGTGCTACTCTAGAGTAAGGGTGGTAAGGTTTTCTGGGCTATTTCTTTTAAAGATAAAAGATGACATTATTTGAGACAGTATTTCAAAAAGTACATATTTTAGCCATTGTTTTGCTCTTCTCATATTACCTTTTTCTTATTTTCTTTAAAAATCATCTGCTTGGGTGACTGTTACAGCATGCAATGGATTTACTGGTGTGCAAAAATAAATGTATTTTTACTGTGTTAATTCCTTTGGAGAGGTAGAACTATTATTTCCCTTAAAGCACACCAGATAGTGACCTACGCTCGCGTGAAAATCCTGCATCAAAGCAGTAGAAAAGCCATAACAAATAAACAGTTTAAGAAATGGAGGATAATCTTACATTAGTGTATCTGTAGCATTCTCTACCAACAAAGGAAGATCAAATGGCTTAAAGAGAAATAATCAAAATAAAACATTTACATGTCAAAGCTTAAGATTTCTTCTTTTATTTATTTGAAGTGCCAAAAAGCAAAGGTGGATACTTTCCTGCCCTTTCCACCCCACCCTGAACAACACCGGGCATATCAGTTAGTATATAATATAAAGCTGAACAATACTCTTACAAGATTTAAAAGATAAGAACCATTTATTCTCCTTCAGTTTTAAGGAGAATAAAAGTGCCTCCCTAATCTATCAACATCTCTCTTCATGTCAAAATTCTTCATGGAAATTGCTACCCCATTCTTTTTTATTCACAAGGTGCCATATATGCATGTCCTAATTTCATGTTCTTAAATAAATGGTTCTTATCTTTTAAATCTTGTAAGAGTATTGTTCAGCTTTTTATTATATACTAGTGTTGCTCAGGTCTGTGAATAATGTTTATAACATTTATTTGATAAATACTAAATTTCTCTGCAACTTATTCATCTTTAGGTTGGTTGTTGTTGTTTTAGTTTGGTTGAGTTAGTAAATTGTCCTGTTAGAAACAATGGAAAATTGTGTGATAAACCACATTTTTTGTTTTACCTGAAATGCCTACACCTCCCATCGTGCTTTGGCCGGAGCAGCCGTCTAAACTTCAAAAACAATCAAGACACACAACACCCTTTCTACCAGCTAAAAATGATGCAAACCTAAAAATATGTTTTCAAAATAGACCCGGCATTGCCCTGATATCTGAACAACATATAGTAGGGAAGCGGATCTCAGTGGATGCAGGGAGCTGTTGTATGCATGTGCTCTGAAGTTATCATTATGAAAAAAGGAAAGCAGCCAGAACACAGAAGCCAGTGTTAGGCCTGTGAGTTAACTTTTAAACAAATTTAATCCTTTCTTTTTTTCCTCTCTCACCCTCAGGAAACCCTGCATAGTAAGGCAGTCCTAGGCCTGTGAAGTAAATTTAAAACAAATTAAATTAGTTTCTTCCCCCCCTTTCTCACCCTCAATGCTTGAAGTTGTCACCACGATTTTCCTTGTCCCCCACAGAAAACAAAAACCACAACTCCTGGCATGCCTTTTGCTGTGGTGCCCGACTTGCCCAGTGAGAGTCCTGCTGCTGAAGCTCATGGAAAGGGAAGTCTGGCTGAGCCAGTCCACACTACACTGAGGGAGCTGGCTGGCTGACTCACGGGGTAGCTTGGCCGTTGCAGTCGGTGACAGGCCCAGAGCTGTGACCTCTGCCCTTCTGCTCTTGATGGTGCCTAGTAACGAAGGCAGCCAGCCCAGGCACTCTACCTTCAGGGCTAGGATGATGGCCGCCAAAGCCCGATAAGTCTTCCCTCCCGCCCAAGGCATGTTGGGAGTTGTAGGCGCAAGCCTAGCTCTCTGAATAATGTTAATCTTTGCATAACATCTGAGGTGTCGTGGGAAAGTGGGCCTTCTTAGTTGTGGCACCCTGCTTAAGGATTTCTTTTTCCCAGGCGGGCTGGCCTGGTGACTGCATCAATGGCTTTTAAGTGCCAAGTGATTTTTTAAATATATATATTTTCCAGGGCCTTTTAACTTGATGAGATTTTTTATGCTGTGGGTTTCTTTTCCTGTCATAACTAAACCACAACATTCCAGGACAGATGCAAGAATTTATGTAAAAGCCTGACTTTCCTATTGGAACAGAAGAGTGAATGGAGGAATGGCTGATAGCTGAGGCTAGAATGGAATGGTGGTGTGTGTGTGAGTGACAGTTGGGGAAAGTCAGATAGAAGGAGAACAAAGACAGTCAGTGAGAGGTCAGGTAAGTGGGGGCTGAATTAGGACTGAGAGAGAGTGACCCGGTTTGCTAACCGCTACTTTATTTAAAATCAGCCACTCTACATACCAGTACTACACTTCCCAGCATGCCTTTGGCAGCCCACAGATGCGCACATCCTCTGAGACATCCCCTTGTGGCCCATGCTGCTCCTTGATAGAGCGTGAAGGAGTAGCATCACCAAGGAGGGGAGGTAAGCAGCTGTCAGTGGACATGCCCAGCTCCAGCCAATCCTGCTGGGATTGCCTCAGCCTGCACTTCTCATCCACCAAGTGCTCCATCTGGAGCCTTTACTGAAGGGCCGAGGCTGGGCTGGACACTTCCTCCCCTCTATTGGGTCTGTTTCTGGGCATGTGCAGAGTGCCTCCCCTTCCTCACTTCCTCTTAAGGGCAAAAGCTGTGCACTTGCTTTGCCCAGATTCTGAGAAAACAGTGATAGCAGGGTGAAGTGCCTTTGAACATATTTGGCCCCTCAAATGTTGTATCTAGTCACGATTCTAAAACCATGCAGAAGGCAAGAGGAGGCATTTATGTGAGTTGTTTCCTTTTATGTGGAATTGGGTTGACTGAGACCAACTTTAGGATTCGGGGTTGTAAAAGACACGCAGCAGCCACCAACCTGTGTACTCACAATAGCTACCAAAGGCCAGTAAGTCTGGCCTCCTGCCCAAAGCATGCTGGGAGTTCCACCCAATGCATGCTGGGAGTTGTAGGCATAAACCTAGGTTTTTATTAAATTCTTTAAAAATACTTAAACCCCCAAAATTCATGGGGTTTTTTTATTTTTCTGGTACATTCTACAGCCAGACCTATCACTGTGTCACTGTGTCATGTTTCTAACTCATCTGGAAGTGGGTAAACATTTCTGGATATACGTGATGCACACGTACTTTCCGCTTTATAAGTAGAGATATTTAAATCAATTTTCTTCCTCTGAAATGTATTATTCAAACCATTTACATTAATTGAAGTGTTTATTTATGTAATTGGGAAGAGGCCTGAACAGGAATCTCATGCAGCTGTTGAACCTAAGCTTGTGTTTGGTTCCTCCTTCCAAATGAAGTACTTGGCTTTGCTTGCTACTGGACATGCATGGAAAAGGGCTGAGTGTGAATTTGGTGCTGCTGCTGAAGTTGAGTGAGCTTGGTCCTTCCCCCCCCCCCCCCCAATAGAAGTAGTCAGCCTCACAAGACTGAGCCGCAGTAAGAATTAAGCATTTCTGTCTTTTCATTATCATCTGTTATCATTTTGCCATCCTCACTTAGTAGTTGAACCACCATTTCTTTCCTCTGTCTTTACTATGCACATACCTCAAGAAAGCTTTTTTGTTGCTCTCAGCTCATTCTCAGCTTTAGGCTCCCAGATGCCATTCCTGCATTTCTGTGCTACCTGTCTGTACTTTTCCTTTGTAGCCTGGCCTTCCTTCCACTTTCTGTATGTGTCCTTTTTTGTTTTCAGGTCATCTTTAAGCTTTTCGTGGAACCACATTGGCTTCTTCTGTTCTTCTACCTCTTTTCCTTGTTGGAATTGTTTGTAATTGAGCCTTTAAAATTTTCCTTTTTTAGAACCTCCCACCCATCTTGGACTCATTTTCATGTTAGGGTCACTTGCCATGAGACTTTATTTATCATTGTTCTGAGTTTATTAAAATCGCCTTTCCTAAAATCCAGGGTACACATATGGCTACATTCAGCTTTTGCTTCCTTTAAAATCAAGAACTCAAGTATGATGTGGTCACTTTCCCCCAGAGTTCCCGTAACTGCCACTTTATCCACTAAGTCTCTCTATTAGTCAGAATCAAGTCAAGGATAGCCGATCCTCTAGTTCCTTCCTCCACTTTCTGTACGAGAAAGTTATCAGCCACACATGTCAGGAATTTCTTGGAGGGGCCACTTTTGGCAGAATTTGTCTCCCAACAGACATCAGGGTAATTGAAGTCCCCCATTACTACTACATCACACTTCCTTGAAACACTGGCAATTTGCTTTTCAAAAGTTTCAACCTCATCTTCTCCATGGTTGGGTGGTCGGTAGTAGACTCTGACTATCATGTTCCTTTTATTTCCTGTCCTATTTATTTTAGTCCAGATGCTCTTGATGGGGCTACCAGGCTCATCCTCCTGTATTTCTATGCAATGATAAGTATTTTTAACATATAGGGGTCCATCACACTTTGTGTTTATTGCACTCCGAGAGCCTATCCTTTCCGGTTTTGGTGCTGTTGATTCCAATGATGTAGTCCCTGCCCTGCACTATTCTTGCTTTTTCCCTCCGTTTTCGCAGCTTATTTTGTACCTGGGAAAATCCATTTCATCCTGGAAGTGCACAATGAAAACCCAGATGTAAACCAGTAAATCTGCTTCTGCATTGGGGGGGGGGGGGAGGGAGGGAGGGTCTTGAAGGCTGTTTTCAGTGAGGAAAGAATAGGCCTTGCTTTTAATCAACCAGGGCAGTTTTACAACTTATTTCCTCCTTTTCATCTTTGGACATGTTAGGAGTTGGAAGGAAGGTTTCAGTGCTCCAACCCCCTCCTTCTTTTGGCTTCCTTCCTTGTTTTGTTGAACCCCTGTCCTGCTGGAATCACAGAACTTCACCCTGGTGCCCATCCACCTTAACCTTTCAAACCACTCTGACTCTTCCTCCTACATCCATTTCTGTCGGCTTTCATCACCCCTCCACGTGCTTTATAAATCTTCCCAGTGGAAGGCTGGAAGGCGAAGGACTTAAATTTCGTGTTCTAGTTCCTTTTACTGCCTGAAATCTTCTTCGGCAAAGCAGTTTCATATAAAGAATCAAGCCCAAATTGGGGGAGGGGGACCATTAGACATTTCCAAGGAGACCAGATTAACAAGACAAAAGAATATCCTGTCCAGTGAGTCATGACCTGTGAATTGCTAGCCATCTCCTTGGCAACAGATTAACATCTGAAAGAACGTAGGAGCGATCTTTCAATCTGACAGGAAGAGAACACAGGAAGAGAGTAACTATGAAGTAAAACGGATCTATGGGGGGGTGAATTTCGTAGGACTTGGATGTAAATGCAGATGAAATCAATGGGATTTACTCTGGAGTAAGGGAACCAGCCATCTCTATTTTAAAAACTGGAGATGCTCAGCTTCCCATGATCAAAGAAAAGGAAAAGTGATCCTTCACAAATACAAAGAGGTGGAAGGTTGAGCCAGTGAACTATCAGAAAAGGCTTTTCAAGGGAAGGGAAATTGTAAAAATTCTTTTAAAATGAAGAGATGAACCAATCTGATTCAAACATGGCATGACAAAAGCTCCGCGGGAGACCTATCACCATGCCAAGTTTCATCTCTTTATCTATAAAAATTACCCAGATGTAAGCATTTTGGTTAATTTGCATTTTAAAAATTCCTAAAAATCAAGGCATGGACCTATCTGATTCAACCTTGGCATGCCTAAAGCTCTAGAGGTGGGGCATGTGCAATAGCAACGCAAGAGTAGAAGGAGAGGTCACCAGTATAGCTACGATGGTGAAAGGGAGGAGCACTTGCAGCGCTTCTGAAATGGAGGTGAAAAATGTGAAAGCAAACCGGGGGGGGGGGGGAATAGGTGTGATGGAGCCTTCAAGTTATACCCTTCAATTGCTGTATTCCAGTCATGGGACTCATCCCACCAAATTTCAGTTATACCTATCAAGTCGTATTTGCCTTCATGTATTAAGAGTTCAAGTTCATTCTGTTTGTTTCCCATACTCTGGGCATTAGTATATAGTAGGGATGTGCACGGACCACCCGGATCAGATCGGGACCCGAATCGGGACCTCCAATTTTGTTTCAGTTCGGATCAAAATTGGATGTTCCCTGGATCGGATTGGACCCGATTTTTGGATCGGCCGCCATTTTTCCCCATAGATTTGCATTGGGGGAAAGAAAGCTTTCCCCCAATGCAAGTCTATGGGGAAAAATGGCGGTGGGGGGGTGAGTGAGGGCCTAACTCCCCCCTTCCCTGTCCCTTCCCCCTTCGCACTTCTTACCTGCTGGGGCCGTCTGCTGCCGTCCGCTGGCACCCGCGGATGACAGCGGATGGCCCTGGCAGGTAAAGCCCCCCTCATCTTCCTCCTTACTTGCCAGGGCCGTCCAGTTCCTTCACCTGCTGTAGATCTACTGAGAACTAGGCTTCGCGGTCTTGTCCTCAGTAGAGTACCACCTGGCGCTCTACTGAGAACTAGGCCACGAAGCCTAGTTCTCAGTAGATCTACAGCAGGTGAAGGAACCGGACGCCCTGGCAGGTAAGTAGGGTCCCCTCCCTCTTCCCCCCTTGTGCTCCTCCTTACCTGCCGGGCCCGTCCACTTTTATTTTATTTATTTATTTATTTCATTTCTAACCCGCCTCTCCATCTAGATCGAGGCGGGGAACAACACCAAATATAAATATAAAACAATAAAATAGATAAACCGTTAAAACAGATAAAAAACAAATACATTATTAAAAACATCTTAAAATTAAACTGGATAGGCCTGCCGGAAGAGAACAGTCTTCACGGCTTTCTTAAATTCCAGAAGACTGCTAATTTGTCGAATCTCCTCCGGCAGGCCATTCCACAGCCTGGGAGTGGCAGAAGAGAAGGTCCTCTGGGTAACACTCGTCAGCCTAGTTCTGGCTGACTGGAGTAGATTCTTCCCAGAGGACCTGAGTGTGCAGGGCGGATTATACGGGAGAAGGCGATCCCGCAGGTAACCTGGACCCAAACCATGTAGGGCTTTAAAGGTAATAACCATCCACTGCCGCCCGCGAACACCCGCAGATGGCAGTGGATGGCCCCAGCAGGTAAGCCCCCTCCCCGCATTCATGCTCCATACCTGCTGGGGCCGTCTATGGAAAGCCCCAGTAGGTGAGGAGTGTAAGTGGGGGAGGGAGTCCGGACCTCCAATCCAATACGATCCAGATCAGGTCCTTTTCGGATCGGGTCGTATTGGATCGGCCGATCCAGGTGCCGGGGATCGGATTGGATAATTTTATCCGAGCCAGCCCAGATTGGATCTGGATCGTGGATCGGACCTGATCCGGTGTACACCCCTAGTATATAGGCATCGAAGACCATGTGCTTTATAGTCTGGCTTCTTTCCCACATTATTGTGAAGACTATTATTGGACGCTATTAGAGCTGTTCTCTCTGTTATGGTGCATAAATCTTCATCCATAGCTGCCTCCAAGGTTCATCTTTAAAGTCTGGATCCTTCTACAAGCCTCATAGGAATTATTTTAAGCATTAAATATAACTCTTCCAGTGTAGAGCCTTTTTTGATAACATTTTCTTCAGTTACAAATGCTAGTCAACCTACATATTCTCTTAAATCTCCTTTAAGCCCTCACTTTACTAGAATGTGCTTACACAAATAGGATGTCCTTTAACACAGGGTGGGGAACTGGTTTGGGCTGGGGGGAGGCAGCTGACTCCCTCCTAGCCCTCTATGGGTTAAATTCTGTCAATGGGTAGGGCCATGCCGCCTGAATTCATTCAGTCCCCAGCCAATACCCCAGCTGGAGCTCCGGCTAATGCTTTAGCCAGGGACCCAGCTTTGCTACACACAGGCTTTCCATGACTGGAGGAAGCCTGCACATAATGAAGCCATCCTGACTGAGGCAACAACTGGAGGAGCATTCCTTTAGCCAACACCTCAGTCAGAAAGTAAATGGCATGAGGCGGCATGGCCCCACCCATTGACTTCATTTATCCTCCAGCCAGCACATCCAGGTTACTACACCTGCCCCATTGGGGAGGATGCAGAGTAGGTAAAGTAGCAGTGATAAGGAACATCACTGTTGTCTCTGATTGTTGATCAGATATAACCATGGATCTCTCTGTGCACTGCTCTCCCTCCTAATTGGAAGGGTGAGTGGTGCATTGAGAGGAATTCCCAGTGTTATCTCTGATCACTGATCAGAGATGACCGTGGGGATGCCCCTTCCCAGGCCCAGGATTATATAACTTTTTACCATCCATCTATCAGGTGACAGTGTTTTGGTGAAGGTATGGGGGCATTAGCTACTCTGATCTCTGTTGATATTAGACATTTGGTATCTGTATTATCTGGTTCTTATAGCAGAGATGTAATTCTTCCATTTTTTATTCAGTTTTCTGATAAGACAACCATGGTCTGCCTTAATATTTATATATCCTCCTCAAATTTATTCAGTTTCCTGGATTTATATAACCAATTTGATCATCTTTTGAGTATCATATCACTCTTTACTGTTATGATATTTTGGGTGATCTGGATGCTAGGATTGATAAAAGGCTTTCTAAACTTTCATCCTTAAATTATTTGGACTGGGAAGATTGCTTCCCTATGGGACATTTTCCAGGGATTATTTGAATCAGTGAGGGAAATATTTGGTCAAGCTTCTTTACTATCATAATCCTTTTTATTTTCTCATTCTTTTTAATTTGATTTATACCCTGCCACTCTGCCAAGAACAATGGCACTCAAGGTGGCTTACAATCACAATAAAACTTGATTTAGAAAGTAATAAAATAAATACATTAAAACAATTAAAACACAATACCAGAATAAAAATAGCATCCAGCACAACAGACTTGCTTACACATCCAAGTTAAATCCAAGTTCCACAACCAAGGAGTAGTCACCGAGAAGGCCCTCTTTCATGTCACCACCAAACATGTCTCTGAAGATGTTAGTCTTTAAAGAAGGGCCTCTTTTGAAGTTCTTAGGGCCCAGACAGGCTCATATGAGAGAAGGCAGTCTTTCAGGTAGCCTAGGACCAAGCTGTATATGGCTTTATAGGTCATAACCAGCACTTTGAAGTCTGTTCGGAAACAGAAAGGTAGGGTGACCATGCATCTAGAAAGCCCTGAACATGCCCAGAAAATGGGAGACAAAACCAGGTCCAGGGGGAAAATCCTGTGATTTCCCCCACACCACCCCAAATCTGGAAATTTTACTGCTGCAGAGGCTGCAAGAGGCCCATTTTGGCACTTCCAGAAATGGGCCTTTCTAGCCCTGCCCACTGCAGATTCAGGCTACTGGTGAGCCATTGCCAAAGTAATGACCCACCAGTAGCCCGGATCTGCCATGGGCGGGGCTTAAAAGTCCTGTTTCCAGAATTGCTGAAACAGGCCTTTTGCAGCCTCTCCAAGCAGCCGCTCACTTGTAGGCCTGAGATGTGGTGTACATTTTTCTCTCTTTTCTTCTTCCTTTTCTGCAGCATTTTTGTCATTTGGCATTGCTATGTCAATGAGGTAGGTGTGTTTTCCTTTTTGATTGCAAAGTACTGTCTTGTCTCAGAATTGCTCAGTCCTAGCAAGATAATATATGCTGCCCATGCTATTGTAACCCTGAAGTCGCCCAGCATAGCCGCACGTGTCTATGAAAGTAGAGAGGCGCTACAGATGGAAGGGATTCTGGTTAGCAGGTATTTCAGAGACATGCCCCCCCCCCGCTTTCTTTGGGCCAAGAATGTTGTCTTAGTTTGACCCCTAATGCCCCTTTGATTGGGAATTTGATTGATTTGAATGTATCAGCTACTGCACCTGCTTCTTCCCTGATTGGACATAGGATCAATAAAGGTCTTATCCATTCTGATCCAAGTGAACACCAGGGACCTTCTATAGACTCCTTAGTTTGTGGAGACCTCACACCAGAAGAACTCAAGCTGATAAACAGTTACGATGTTCTCCCTGGTATAGAAAAACAAAAGATTTTAGCCAGACTTACAGCTCTTAGGAAATTTTTGATCTCAAAAACTTACCAAACTAATAGTCCACCCAAGATAGCAAGGTTTAAGTCTCTGGACTCTTACTTGGAGGCAAACATGATAACAAGGGAGGTGCAGGGACACGAAGGTGGTGAGGACCTATGGAAATTTGGTCATCAGTCCTCCTTTGAGAAGGGCGAACCTGTCCTGAGTCCTAGAATAATAGTAACTAACACCAGGCACGTGGCTCAAACTTCCGTTTTTAATAAAGAGGGTGGTCAGGAGGTTTCTCTGGATGGGGCTGTGGGGCACTGTGGGGGATGGATCGGGCAGGCGTGCTTTGTGTCTGTCTGATGGCTCCCCGGCCAGCCTATGCCTGGTCCCATCGGAGCATCGGGTATGACGGGCATGGGTGCCACGGTTGGGGTGCGGTGCCAGGGACATGGGGCGGCTACTCTGTCAGTGTGGCTGCTCCTCCTGTCTGCTTCTCTGCCCAGGGCTGGTGTGTCCCGCTCAGTGCCTGTGTGTGTCCAATGGGGTTTGGGAGCCGTGTGCTCCTGCAGCTTCAGTGGCGGCACCCATGGATTTTGGGCCGCAGTGTGTGCTGGGATACCTCTGGGAGGACTAATGGTGGTTGGTGGGCGGGCAACATGGCAGACAGGCTGCAGGCTGCAATGTGTTGTGTGGGGAGCGCCGCCTGCTTAACTGCTGGTCAGTACGCTATTTACCCCTTCGTTGCTTAATGTGTCATCCGAATTGAGCCATTGTGTTAATTGCAGTTAGTTCTGTATGCATGCTCTTGTGTTTCTGCTATCAATAACAAATCCTAAAGGGGCATTATGGCTGTTTTTTAAATTTTGTTATTGAAACATAGTGAGCAACATTTGCCATGGTGAATTTTCCACTCCTGACTGTTAATGTCTATTACAGTATACACTGTAATAGCTGTAAAAATTTACCACCCTCTGTGTTATAAACCACCAGAACATGGAGCCTAATGCAATTTCCTATGGTAATTTCCTGTGGTTTCATTCATCAAAAGGATAAGATAGATGTGTGCCTTTTTCCAGTTAGAAGATTAATTAGCACCATTCGAAGTAGTTATCCAACTCCAACATTTTAGGTTAGCTGTTTTAGTTCTATTTACTGATTACACAAAGTTCTAAATAAATACCTTTCAAAACATCACAGTGCAATATAAATCTGCTGTATGTATGAGCTCATCATTAACATAGGCCCACTTACAAGGACAGAGGCTTTTTTCTTCACATTGCCAATTGCATTCGCAGGCTTCAGGCAAGAGATCATTTTAAAGATAATTAGCAATTGGCAGTATTGGCACTGGGAACGTTAAGCCATCTCCTTGCAGACTAGTAACTAACACCAGTTATCAGATGTAGGTGTGCAGATGATATAGCAAATATGGGATTCAACAACAAAAAATGCATCGATTAAAAATATATATCAAGTTTCCTGCCCTTGTAGCTACAGAGATATCATGAAAGTGTGTGGGCAATGCCTGCTGAAATCTCAGAATCCAGAGAGGGGGCTGAATAAGATTTCCAGTTTGGGAAGGGAGCTTCATTGCCTTGCAAAGCTCCTTGCCCCACCCAAAAGCCCACAAAATGAGAATAAGTTATGTAAAATGAGAGGCATGATGCTAATGTTGTCTGGGTGCCTCCTGCAAAAGAGGCTCAGAAGGTGGCAACAAAGGAGAGGATCTTCTCAGTGGTGGCCCGCCGATTATGGACTGATCTCTCCAACAAGGCCTTCCTCGCACCAACATTGTTATCTTTTTGGTGCCAGGTTAAGACCTTTTCCTTCACTCAGGCATTTGGCAGGATATGATGTAGTTTTAAACAGATTCTGGATTTGTTTTATGGTTGATTGTTTGAAATAGTTTTTGATATATGCTGTCCCTATGTAGGCAGTCTCTTTTTTAGGGTGACCGTATATCAGGAAAAACCAGGACATGTCAGGATTTTTGGTCACAAATCCAGGAAGTGGGAGAATTATGACATTTGAAGAAAAATCTGGATTTTTCCCACCACCCAAAGGGCAGCTCTACTTTATAGTCAATGGAAATAAACAAAAATGCTTCCAGCTCTGTCACATTTAAAGATAAAGAGAGGAAACTTGATACCACGACAGCACTTTGGTAAAACCTTAGCCATGCCAAATTTGAAGCAGATCTGTTCATCCATTGCTTTTTAGGAAACTTTTAAATTTTGAGATTTTAAAATTACTTTTAAAAAAACACATCATTTTTAAAGATAAGGAGATAAAACCTGGCATCATGATAGCTCTTAAGTAGGGCTTTAGCTATGCCAAGTTTCAAGCAGATCTGTTAATCAGTTGATGTTTAGGAATTTTAAAAACGCTGGAGGGGTCAATGCAGACTTTAACAACCATTATGTGAGACGAGCAATTTTGAGAATATGGAATAAATATAAACCAAGACTGTGTCAGAAAACGCCGCTATGGGTTTCCTCACAGGATGCTTTTTTTAGAAGAGATTTGGCAATTATGAAAAAATGGCTGACATATAGTGAAATTTTAGAAATAAAGGAAGGAGAGATTAAAATGAAATCAAAAGAGGAGCTACGGAATAAAGGAATTGTTTGTCAGTGGTTCTCATATCTACAAATGATGGAAAAAATTAAGATAGATAAAAAATGGGGCTTTGAGTGTACAAAATCTGAATTTGAGAAAGCTTTATGCACAAATGATAATCATGTTATCTCAAAGATATATAAACTTTTGTTAAAATATGAGACTGAAGATGAATAATAAAAGATTGTATGATAAAGTGGGCTCAGAATTTTGGATATAACATTACTATGGACCAATGGGAGAATATGTGGTTGAGAGGTCTGAAATTTACATTATGTGCTAGATTGAAAGATAATTTTTATAAAATGATGTATAGATGGTATATATCTCCGTCAAAATTGGCAAAAATGTATAAGGGGACATCGGGAAAGTGTTGGAAATGTGAAGAACAGGAAGGAACATTTTATCACCTATGGTGGACATGTAAAAAAGCAAAATCCTTCTGGATACAAATGCATAAGGTGATTCTAAATGTATTGAAGATAAAAATACAATTGCGTCCAGAGTATTTTTTGTTGGGGATAATAGATGAACAGATGATGCAAGGTTATGGAACTTTATTCTTATATATGATAACGGCAGCAAAACTAATTTATGCCCAGAACTGGAAGACCGAGAAAATACCAACAGAGGAGGAATGGCTGTTGAAAATTACAGAACTGGCAGAGATGGCAAAATTTACTGCAATAATAAAAGATAAAACAATAACTGGGTTTATTGAGGAATGGAAACCAATGGTGGATTTTCTAAAAGAAAGAGAAGGGAGGGCCATATCTGCAAGCGGATTCAGTGACTAAACTGGAAGAAAAACATCTGTTAAAGAAATACAAGAGGGGAAACTTTACTCACCATTTTGGCTTACTTTGGCTTATTTTGACAAATTATTAAGAAAATGAGGAAATTCAGAAGTCCATTTTAATGTTTGCTTTATGTATTTTTTGTTGTTTGTGGGTGTAGGTAAGGTGTATATGTTAAATGTTTTTTATGTTTTTAAATGTAAAAAACAAAACGCTGGAGCCATACCCTTCAAACTCAGGTTGTCAAAACTCCTCTTTGGGCTCTTACACCTTGAGCAGTTTTAGCCCTTGGCATCAAGGAGATCTTTTTAGCTGGGACCCCCTCTAGATGGATTCCGTTTGACGCCTGGTTAGACGATTATGCACATAATCACTGAAGCGCTTTATCGTAAATGCTTGTATGCAGGAGGTAATTGAGCGCACAACTGGTGGCCTTACCGGGTGTTTGAAATGCACTTTACAAGTAGTTAATGTGGAGAATCGCTTGTTCACATAGTCAAAATGCACTTTAACGGCCGGAGCAAAATAAAACTCGCTATTTAACGCACATTCGATAATTTATTTTTTATTTTTTTATTTATTTCATTTCTAACCCTCCTCTCCATCTAGATCGAGGCGGGGAACAACACCAAATATAAATATAAAACAATAAAATAGATAAACCGTTAAAACAGATAAAAACAAATACATTATTAAAAACATCTTAAAATTAAACTGGATAGGCCTGCCGGAAGAGAACAGTCTTCACGGCTTTCTTAAATTCCAGAAGACTGCTAATTTGTCGAATCTCCTCCGGCAGGCCATTCCACAGCCTGGGAGCGGCAGAAGAGAAGGTCCTCTGGGTAACACTCGTCAGCCTAGTTCTGGCTGACTGGAGTAAATTCTTCCCAGAGGACCTGAGTGTGCGGGGTGGATTATACATGAGAAGGCGATCCCGCAGGTAACCTGGACCCAAACCATGTAGGGCTTTAAAGGTAATAACCAACACTTTATACGTCGCCCGGAAACTAATGGGCAGCCAGTAGAGTGATTTTAAGATTGGTGTTATGTGGTCACCCCTAGGTGTACCAGTGAGCAACCTGGCTGCCATATTTTGAACTAATTGAAGTTTCCGGACTAGGCACAAAGGTAGCCCTATGTACAGCGCATTGCAGAAGTCGAGCCTCGAAGTTACCAGTGAGTGCACTACCATCTTTAGGTCTTCCAACTCTAGGAAGGGGCGCAGCTGGCGTATCAGCCGAAGCTGATAGTAGGCACTCCTGGCCGTCGCATCTATCTGGGCTGTCATTTGGAGCGACGGATCCAGGAGTACCCCCAAGCTGCGAACACAGTCTTTCAGGGGGGGTGTAACCCCATCCAGAACTGGTTGACACACCTCCAAACCCAGGTTGTGGCCTTTGACAGCAAGCACCTCCGTCTTGTCTGGATTCAGCTTCAGTTTGTTTTTCCTCATCCAGCCCATTACCGCCTCCAAACATTCATTCAGAGGAGACACACTATCCTTAGCTGACGATGTTGTCGAAGGTACAGAGAAATATATTTGGGTGTCATCAGCGTACTGATAGCACCCCGCCCCATGCCTCCGGATGATCTCTCCCAGCGGTTTCATATAAATGTTAAACAGCATTGGGGAAAGGATGGCACCTTGTGGTACACCACATAGCAGCTCCTTCTTTGAAGAGCAGCTATCCCCAAGCATTACCATCTGGAACCTGCCCGAGAGATAGGACCGGAACCACTGAAGCACAGTGCCCCCGATTCCCAATCCCCTCAGGCGTTCCAGAAGAATACCATGGTCGATGGTATCGAAAGCCGCTGAGAGGTCCAGGAGTACCAACAGGGACACACTCCCTCTGTCAATACTCAGGCGTAGATCATCCACTAAGGCGACCATAGCAGCCTCAACTCCGTATCCTGCCCTGAAGCCGGTTTGAAATGGGTCTAGAAAATCTGTATCATCCAAAACTGCTTGGAGTTGGGAGGCAACTGCCCTCTCGATCACCTTGCCCAAAAACGGAAGATTTGATACTGGCCTGTAGTTATTAAGGTCCAGAGGGTCCAGGGAGGGCTTTTTTAGAAGCGGCCGTACTACCGCCTCTTTTAAACATGTTGGAAAACTCCCATCCCTGAGAGATGCATTAATAATACATTGTAGATGTGATCGAACTGCATCTCCTCCCTGGGCAACAAGCCAAGAAGGACAGGGATCGAGAGAGCAAGTTGTCGTCCTCACTTGTCCAAGCAGCTTGTCCACGTCCTCAGTACTCACCAACTGAAACTGATCCAGTGTAATTCCACTCGCGGAGTTACTGGACACTCCATTGTCAGCTTCTGCTATAATGATGGCGTCTAAGTCGGCTCTTATCCGAGAGATTTTATCTGTGAAATGGTCATTAAAGGCATCACAGCGAACTGCCAAAGGCTGTAAAATCGGGTTCGGGGGGGAAGGTGCCTGAGTTAGACCCCTCACCACCCTGAACAGTTCTGCTGGACGCATAATCGAATAGATAACGCGCCTCAACTCCCGATTTACGCTCCGCTCTTGTAGAGGTAAAATTTTTAATGAGACTTCAAAGAGCTTTAAACGTCTCGTGTAGAGGCAGCCTAAGAAGTGCTGGGCAAGCACAGCAGCTTTCCTAGTGCAGATTTGGTGGGCAGTTGGGCACCTGGAGCTCAGCAGAGGTGAGGCATCCATAGATCAAAATGTGGGAAAGGAGAGATAAATCAAAGCAGCCCACAGGGCAAAACAGAATGGGCCAGAGGCCTTTTTCTTAGAGTTCCACATCATGGGCAATGAAGAATACTTAGAGGGAAACCCTCGACCAACAGTGAGGTGTCAGTCAAGAGAGAGGAGGAGCAGAGGAGGTTTTTAAATTAAGAGTCACCAGGCATGATCAAGCAATAAGCTGGTACCCTTCCCCCCGTCACAGGGTACACGTGCGCAGCCCAGCTGGACTGTTGAGAGACTTTGGAAGAGGGAGGGTGTAGTGGGAATTTGAGTCCCCTTGGGTGGCCTGGTGACTCCCTCTTATGAGAAAGGGGTCACTTAATTGTTAAAGATCCCTTATAAGAAAGATCTTCTCTCTAATTCCTTTCAATGCGTTGATACAATAACTGGCCTATATGTAGTCTAGGAATAACCCTAGGAAGGGAGTTCTCGCCCATAGATTGGTGACCACCCACCCACTAACTCAAAGGAGTTAGATTCACACAAGCAACTTAACTCGGTTTGCAGTGGAGACCAATGAATACCCACATACGATTCAGTCCAAAGGAGCAGCTTTATTAGGAGTTCATCAGCTGATGGAGCCAGAGAAGAGAACTCTGACTGCCGCACAGAAGCTCGGAACATGATTTTATACATGTCCAGAACATGCACACTTCACATTTCTAAGGGGGGATGAACATTAGGGCAGGCCTAATCAAAGGTTACTTCCAAGCACAATCAAAGGCTGACAAGATATATTTTCTGTTGATTATACGATTAAAATTGCTGATTGATGAAATAAACATAAAGCAAGACAGATGCAAGTAACACATGAAGAAGTGAAACTTCTTATGGACAGGATGCCGGCCGCGGTTTTGGCCTGAAGGCAAATATAACTCTTTAACTTCTCTATTTTAAACATCTGTTAGTTTCGTTTCAACAGACAGTTTGTCTTACATGAGAAAGAGGAATGAAATCCTAAGCTATGAAATACGATTACAATCAATCAATCATGAATAATTCAATTTTAGCTATTGGTATGATCACACCTGAAATATTCCCTCAACAGAGGGAGATTGATTGTTTGAGGCTGGAGGCTTTGGTTTGGCTGCAATGACTTAGAGAGAAACAACAGGCTGCACAGACAACCCAGAGACACCTGTTGTAACTTAGCCCCATAGTGCTGGCATGCAACGCAGGGCATTAGAAAGAGTGTCTCAGAGTCACGTGTTTGTGTAGGAAGTAGACAGAAGTTCAAAGTCTAGATGTGAATAGTGGTGCCAACACACAAGCCTTGAGAAGCTAATGTATAGAGGGAGAAGTGTGATGGGTGAAGTAGTGTCTGCCACCCACAACACCCCCCCTAATGTTAGAGTAGAGAAACTTGTGACAATCATACACAAGTTTTTTTTAAAAAAACCTAAACTTTAAAAATAAAAAGTCAGCCAGCCAGCTGGCAGCAAGCTGTGTTAAGCAGCAGCTTGCAGTGGAGTGAGGATACAACCAGAAAAGATATTTGAGAGAAGGGGAGAATGTATCACACAGAGTATTGCAAAAGCTTCAAAGTACAGCAAAAGCTACAAAAGTAGGAGTGAGTGAAGTTAATTTCAGATACATTGGATGTCTCACTTGTTATTTCAGTGATTTTAACATTAAGATGTTATGTAGAACAGATCTGTCTCGTGTGCTGTAAAATCCGACATGTGACCAAGGCTATGTTCAGGTGGGCACACACCCTTGATGCTGGACATGCCCCCTGGGGGCAGACATGTTGGTGGGCATGCCCCCATGGTGGCCGACCATGTTGTCCTCCTTTTTGCTTTCCAAAATATAGTCACCCTAATTTATATGAATGGTTGTACACTCTACGTAATGTTTTAATCTTTGTAAACGACACAGAGAGCTTTAGATAGTGGGTGGTATAGAAATGTAAATAATAATAGTGTCTTCAAATTTTATAATTCCATTTTGCTTGTTTCAGAATAACATATTAGCATTAACCCTTCTCTCTCACTGGTGACTTTGTTTTGAGAAAGTGTGCTGAATCCAGAAGAAATCTGTCTCTCTCCTCTGTGTGTGTCTGTATCAGAGAGAGAAATAACAGCTGCAATGATGTCTGACATGCATGGGTACCCACAGCCCAGCAGCGAGGATGGCCTTATGCTCACACTGGATTTGATCACCCATGTGCTTGGCAAGGAGTGAATGTTAAATGGGGAAAACTCATAATTTAATTTCAGATTCAAAGGTTTGTTTCCTTCAGTTTTGATGAATAACTGGATCCCCCCCCCCCGTGCACATTTATTTGAACACTCAACACTTTGTCAGTTTGCTGCATGAGCAATCTTTTACAATGGCAAGAATACCATGAAACTGGGAAAAGATTCAGATACATGCTGAGAAACATAATGGGGAAATAGAGAAGGTCATAAGGACTGAGACTATAAATCGTGGAAAGTTATTGTTGAACCAATGTAGATTTCCACCTTGTTTCTGCAATCAGCTCTTGCGTGAGAGCAGAAGAAAAAGCTTCATTGTCTTGCCTTCTAAATCTCCCTTGAAATCATGGAGGTTCAAACTGAACTGCCTGCTTCTTTGGTATACAGAGAATTTCTTGGGTGAAGGTAGTATAGTTGTTTTGTGATAGGAACTTCCCAGTCAATTACTAATGCAAAGAATCCACATCCAATTGAGCTGATAGAGAATAGACTTAAAGGGATCAGCCCCACATGAAGCCCTGGATGAGCATTTAATAATGCTGCAGATATCCCAGTGTGTTAGGGCCAAATTACATGTGACATTGAAGAAATACCTCCCAAAGTAGTTTTGTGTTCTTGAAAACTTAACTGCAATGACAGGGAATTCCACATTTGACTGAAGAGCAGTAAAGCTTAACCCTTCCCCCTTTTCTACACAAAAGTGCAGCTCTCAAGCTGCATTCCCATCTGCAGGGGAGAATATATATGTTCCATTTATCTTTTCCCAAGTAAGGAGAAAAAGCAACTTGGGGAACAATTATGAAAAATGGCACAAGGGGAAATAGTTAACCCCTATCCAACCACTGCTCTCCCTCACAGCTGCAGTAAAGTTTTAAAAAGCACATCAGGAGACACTTCATGTGTTTCATGCATCATTTCTAGTTCGTCCCATAAAATTCAGAATACAATACAGGGCTGCAAAGGGAGGCTTGTGTAAATTCATACCTCATTCTGGGGCCAGCACTACCATTAGGCAGAGTGAGGGGGCCACCTCAGGCAGCTGATTTTGTGTGTCATAAAAGGTGTAGCCAATTTAATCATTTATTATTATTCTAATTTTACTGCCAGGGAGGGGGTGTTTTGAGGATTTTCTGCTCCAGAGGTCAAAATAACTTGGCTAACCTTGTATGCTCCTTGACTTGTGGCGAGGGAGTTGCTATTTGTTGTTCCTCATCAGGCAGCAAAATGTCTTAGGTCAGCCTGGTTCAAACTTCATACTCAGCATTCACACAGTATTCTCATAGTAATCACATATCACCCTTACATACTACAGTTGACAAACACTGAAATTGGGATGTTTACTTCCCATTGTGTTTATCTCATGTTTTTAATGAACAAAATGACAGCACTACACAAAAATGCCAGTCCAAGAGGAATCCCATAATTTTAAATGACCTTAAAATACGAGTGTAACTGTCGAAGTTAAAAACTGTGTCCCCAATCCTTTGAAAGGCCTCAGATATATTTGCACACTATAGCTTTACACATCAGCCTGCACCAGAGATAAAACCACTTCTATTGCTACTGATGGCAAAGACAAGGGCTGGGCAGATAACAAAGACTAACCACAAAAAAGCAAAATAGAAAATGGTGGTTAAATGTAGCTGGCTAGTCCAGATTTAGTATCTGCTGAAAAGCATCCTTTACCTAAACTGTGCGCTGCACTATGCTGGAGAGCATGTTTAGTGCACAGCCCTAAACAGCCTTCTTTGTGGCTGAGTCGTGGGTAGAGTCCAGCACACCTACCCCCCGTGGAAAGCCGAGGGCCTGAAAGCCACACATGTTTTTATTCTCATCCCCAACCCAGATGACATTAGTGAGGTACAGTTCATTCAGGACGCGCACGGTCTCCCGGAAAATCTTGCATGCAGTGGACTTGCCCACCCCAAAGATCGTGGAAAGGGGCAAATACCCCAGGTTGAATGACAGCTTGTACAGTGTCAATGCAAGGCAGCAGGAGACTGGAATAGATCCCCACATCACAGTGCATTCTCTCCACAGAATCAGGGTCACCTCAGCCACCAGGTGATCCAATGTCATGCGGGACATCCGGAAGCTGTCACGGAAACCCTTATCATCCCAGTCCTCTCATTTCTGCATCTCTGCCCACATTGCGCCCATCCTCAGAAGCACCCATTGGGGGACGGTATTACGCTGCTCAAGGAGATAATCAGCCGTCGCCAGTCTTGGGATCTGGTGCAGGGCTTCCAAGGCCGTTTCCCTGCCCAACAGCCCTTCTGTCACTGTGTTAGCCTCACGGGTGGGCAGCAATGGCAGAAAGGCAGCTAGGGAAGTGGGCAGGGACACCACAGCACCAAGGGGGCACTGCCCAGCATCCTCCCCGAACACAAGATCAGCAGGTATGGTGCCACCCAGCCGCCTCTGCCTGGCACACAGGGCATCCTCCTCATTGCCATCTGCATGAGCAGTCACAGCCACCTGGAGGGCTGCTTCCAGGCCGGCCATAGCAAGTTGTTGACATGACATTGTCAGAGAGGAGGGAGGCCAAATCGAGAGGACTGGTGGGCGTGCCGGAGATGGGGCAGGCCGGGACTATGGAGGAGGCGGCACCACAGCCAGCATGGGCCGAGCCAGTTTGGCAGTGTGGGAAGAAGAGTACACGGCCACATTGTTATGTCTACTGCACACCTGGCCAAGAGGGAAGTGGAAGGAGGAGGCCAGAATAGGGGGGTTGCCCCTGAAACATCGGCACTCCATGAAGAAGCTAGGTCACTACTGAGGGGGGGGGGACAATGATGTTCGGTCATTCTGAGGGCACTTCTTGTGGCTGCAGGGGGACTGCAAGGCGGTAGCGCCAGACGGTGCGCTCCAGGTGTCGAATGCGATGCTCAAGACCACGCATGACTTGGTGCAAAGCACTGAGGTGGCGCTCCACCTGCCCCTGCAGCCTGCTGAGAATGGCCAAGTGGAGGTGCACCAGCTTCACTGAGGGGGGGGAGAGAAGGAGAAGAGAGAGGAGTAAAAAGAGGCATCAGTGGCAGGGAGTTGTTACTGGTAGCCCTACCCCCACTCCCACCTGCCCATTCACCCACCTCTTCGCCGCAGAAGCCTGTGACGGCAGCATTGGGCCTGCATCTGCCTGCGTAGAGTAAACCAGCCAGCGTGGGCCCCTGCAGAACTATAGGGTGCCGGCATCTCGAGGGTGCCGGCATCTGAGGGACAAAAGGGCTGCACATGGGACATCGGAGGAAGCAGCAACATATTTATAACCCGCCTCTCCCTCCAGATCGAGGCGGGGAACAACAACTTGGCCTTGAGTGGGCAGCTGCGCCTGAAGGAAACAGTTGCTAGGGCAATGGAAGGCAATCACAGTGCCTGGCACAAGCATGGGTAATATGTACTGTGGAGGAATCTCAGCAGAAGGAACACGGGGAAGCAAACATGATAGGGATGCTACTCCAAATCATGTGGGAAGGTGGCCCCAGACCCATGCTCACCCTCCTCCTCTGAGTCAAGCAGGGTGCTGCGGGGGCGCTTGGGCAGGCTTCCAGAGTGTCACTGTCCACAGCCTCCAGTCTCATACCGCCCCATCCCAGAGGGCTCCCATCGCCAGTCATGGGAGTCGTTATCCAGGGCCAGAAGGCGGAGGCAGGTACTGCTGAGGTGGCTGGTATCCATAAGGGCCTGGCTGTTGACCACCATGGTAGGCTCCTTGGAAGGCCAGCACAACAGCCCTGATGGCCTCGGTTTGTCAGTCAGTGGCAGCCATGCGCTCGCTCATACCTCATTAAATGATGGTGTCAGTAGCTCCCATGGCCTCAGTCATCCCATTGATATGGTCCAGAAGGCCATGGCACACAGCGTGCCCTGACTTCTGTATGGTCTGAGAGCATCCTTCCACAGCTTGGGTGGCAAGGCACATCAGCCACACGGTGAGGACCTGCTTCTTTGTGCATCTGCTCTCCTCCTTGCCCACCATGCATGTGAATAGCTCAAGGATTCTTCCTCCAAACCTCCTCTGTGGCCATGACCAGGTCCTTTGCCACCTGCAGCCAGTCTGCCTTGCACTTGTTGCGAAGTCAGGCACACCTCTGAGCGTTGGTCAGGGGATGAGCTTGTACAGCTGGACCTGGTTCTTCCTTGTCAGCAGGTGGGAGGGGGCTCCTCTTAAAGGGACTCTGCCTCCTCCATTTCTTCATCCTGCTGCTGGGGAGGGTCCTCCAACTCCCCCGCGTTCAGCACCTCTGCAGCTAGGCGGTCAGCCTCCTGAACCATCTGCACGAAGGTCTCCTCGCTGGGCTGCGTAAAGATGTCTTGGAGCTCTTCCTGGGGACAATTTGGGGGTCAGGACATTGGCCACCTGGGCTCCCACGAGCCACTCCATTTCATCTCGCACCTCCAGTGTCACAGGCTCACTTTCCTTAACGGTCTCCAGGACGCGCCAGTCAAATCCCTCCAGGAAGGTGGGCCTTCCCTCCATGTCCACCTGGGAGGCGAGCTCAGTGGCAAGGACTGTGATATACTGGGCAGGGCAGGCAGATATACTGTCTGGACATACCTCCAGGTCCTCCTGCATATCTGTAGGGAAAGCTGCCCACACTGCTTCCCTGAGACCCATGCCAAGCCCGCCAGCCTTGGCTCCAGCTGGTGGCTGCTTCTTCAGTGGAAGCTGTGGGCATGAGGGCCCTGGTAGATCATCTCTCTGCTGAGTCTCTGGCACTAGAGGCTCTGCACACTCTACCTGTACCTGCAGCTCTGCACAGAACAGCTTGAGGAATGATGTTGGGCTGTTGGTGCTGGATGAGATGGTGGCAGGGGAGATGCTGCTTAAGAAGCGGGCAGTCTTGGTGACTGCAGGTAGTAGGTTTGCCAGCAGAGAGGGGCTGGTAGATCCAGTGGCCATGCTCATTGCCCTGGGCAAGGGTGGCCTGGGGTCAGGTTGCCCCCTCTCCAATGGCATGCTGGTGAGTGGAGGGCAGGGGAGGGCCTTCTGCGGGTGCTCTTGGAGAGATCGGGTGGAGGTGACATTGGGACAGAGCCTTTAGGGCTTTGGCCAGTGTTGTCTCAGGCAAGGTAGTACAGCTGGTGCAATGCCACTGCCCGCTGTGTATCCTGGCATGACATTGTGATGCTCCTCCAGCAAGCAAGCCTGCTCATCGTAGAAGGGCATGGTGCGTGGCTCAACCCTGCTTCTGTGGTTGTGCATGATAATTTCCTTGAACTTCCTCTTGAGCCTGTGCAGCTTGTCCTTGCATTGTTTTGCATTGTGGTTGTATCCCCATGCCATCATCTGCCTGGAGAGCCATGAGTAGAGCTGGTCATGCCTGGATGTGGCCATGATGCTGTGGGCATCAGGGCTACCCCCACAGTTCGGTGAAGGCTCCTATCTCTGCCTCAGATCAGTGCAGAGCTCTGCGTCTTCCAGGGAGCTCCTGGCTGCTGGGCGAGCCATGGGGTTGTGACCCAGTGCCCTCGGGCTGGCTGTGAGGGATGTCCTCGGCCTCTGGATTCATGGTGCCGGTGGCGCTGCTTGATGGTGCTGGCGATGTAGGCATCCTGGGTGGCAGTCGAGGAGTTGAGACTAGGAGGAGTTGAGGCTAGGGAGCTGGAGATAGTTATGGGAAGTTGCCCTGAAGAGTGGGGACAGGAGGGGTTGATAGAGGCAAGGAGAGTCATGGCTGTGAGAGTTGTTATGCATTCTTTGGTTGTTTCACACAACATCCACAGCTGGCATGACCAGCTGGTTCTGGAGGTGGGATGCCCGCTGCCCATTCTGCGCGGCTTGGAGAAGTGCAGGGCCAGTGTGTGCTGTCCAGCCAGGTTGGATGGAAGGAGGGGGCTGAGTGGGTGGCACTTCACCTGGCCGGTTCCTGTGGGTGCGCAGAAGGAGCAAGGGGTGCGGGGGATGGGGAGCTTCAGAGGAGCAATCGGGGGAATTGGGGCAAGCTGTGCTGAGGGAAGAGCCGGTGTCCCTGTGTTCCTGGGCAGCTGGATTTATCTGAGGGGCAGAACGTGGGACAAGAGTTGCGCGCCTGTTCCCCCACATTCCCTACTTGCAGCCCTGTGAGTTGCCCTCACGGAGTGGATGGGGGCTTTGTGGTTGTGCTTGGATTCTGAACAGTTCCTGGTACAGAGCGCTGAGAGGTGCCAGTGCCGTCCGAGTGCTTTCCGAAGCCGGCCCTTTGGTGAGCTCCGTGACGGCTGCACGAGGAGGAGGCGGGCATCCTTGGTCGCTATGCCGATGGCCCCAACAAGTTGTTGGGAGTGTGGAGGAGTGGCCGGGCTGTGTTTGGCTACTCTTGCCAGCAGCCTCTATGAGCTTGTGTAATAACGCACTCGACGCACAAAATTAACACACACACCCCGCCACATGACATGTTAATCAACGGGTTTCCGGATAAGCAATGGAGCAGCCCGTTGCTTTTCTCCATTGTTTAATTGCCAGAAATAGTGTACCGTCAGTTGTGTGTGCATTGTGTGTTGCCCGCCACATGACATAATAATCAACACAACTGATGGTTGATTTCCCCCCACCTACCCACCCCGTTGATTATCGTGTTGTCCAAACCAGGCCAGCATGTGAAAGAGCTCTGAGCTTCGGAGCCAGACTGCTTTTAAAATCCCTTCTCCCCATTTGTTGCAGCAGTGAGCGGAAGAAAAAGCACAAGTGCCAATTGAGAAGGACAGGCAGAATAAAGGGGCATATCTGATTGTAAGCTGCTCTGGGAGCCTTTTTGGCTGAGGTGCAGGATAAAAATACCATAAATACATGCATACATAATATTCAGTGCTGCCTAGTTAATTCAAGACTTTCCACATAAGTTACAAAGTGCTACCAATTAAATGATCACACATTGCAGCCCTGTGTGTGTGTGTGTGTTTTATTGAATTTTGTACTGTTTTGGGCTGCTTCAAGAATTTTGGCTGGGCAGCTGGATAGATATTTTACAAATGTAACTTGCACATATTTAGGGTGACCAGATAAAATCCAGGTCAGGGCTCATGTAATTTTAACAGTTGTAGAGAAAAGGGAATTTCAGCCAGCGTCATTTGTATGCAATTAGTTCCTGGTGAAATTCCCTCTTCATCACAACCGTTAAAGTTGCAGGGGCCCTGCCTTCTTTTGTATATGGTCACTCTAGTATAGTGCCTGCAATTTTAACAGTTGTGATGAGGAGGGAATTTCACCAGGAACTAATTGCATACAAATGACACCGGCTGAAATTCCCTTTTCTCTACAACTGTTAAAGTTACATGAGCCCTGACCTGGATTTTATCTGGTCAGCCTACACATATTCCCATACCCATAATAGGTAAGTGTTACTTACTGGGCACATCGATATTTACTGAAGATTGAGTCAACTTGTGTTAGAGAGAGATCATTTTTCACATCTGTTTCAAATAATTCCTCCACCTTGAAGCATTCCACCAAATGCTTCAGAAGCATGAACCTGTGCGGCATCACAGCTGGCAGATTACCCAAGTCTGCAGACTGAAGCAGAGTAACACATTTGCAGCCTCTGAGAAGATACTGTTACATCTCGGCTGCTTGACAAGGATTTAAGTCCTCACTATGAGAATACAACTCTTTAAAGCAATGGTATAAACATTAAGGAAATATTGAAGATTTTATCCATGGGCAATAAAGCTATGTGCCAAGTCTAGAAAGAACAACTTCTCATAGAGCTGGAGTAGTAGCAACAGTATAGTTAATTATTCTGTATGCTACATCAAACAGCCCAGTTCGATGCATATTTCTTCAGAAGAAGGTGCCTGTGTTCCATAGGGATTACTCAAAAGTAAACTAGCAATCCTGAGTGTCACAGAGGGCAGTAATGAGGTGGATCTCTCACTTCATCCCTGGCTCCTTAGGGATTTTATTATATTAAGCGGTATAGAAGTATCACAAACACTGCTGACTCATTCCAGCCAAGGCAAAAGTGCGAGGGGGCTGTTTTTGCTATTATTTTTAGCCCAGCAGATCCTTGAATTTCTCTCCACAATTTCAATTGTGGAGAAAAATTAGGTACACTAGGCTGCTAGAGCACCTAACTGGCATAGCTGACAAGCCCAGATTGGACCCATCTGGAAGAATGGAAAAGATTTGGATCCAGTGGTGGATTCAAAATAAGCTCTTCCTTGATTCTGGATCATCCCATTTCAGGGAGTTACGCCTGTTAGAACTAGCAGGAGACATGGCAGCAGTGACTTCCTACCCATCAGGCAAAGCAAAGCACCTCCACCATCAGTGCTCCTCTCTGCCTGCAGAGGCCAGTGAAGAGGTGTCAATGCACCATTGTAACCCCCTCTAACCATTAATATGGGGGGGACTGCACCCTAAATGTGTTTAGTAGTGCTGTCTTAAATTATAATCAAGGTGGGCCCATCCACACGTTCTAACATCTCTAGATAGGTTAAGAGTATACGATAAATCCACTCCAATCCACTCCAAACTCCAAACTGGTGACAAAGTTTTGTTGCGTTAAGAGGGAAGTAGCACCAATGCTGGCGGGAAGAAAGAAGACACTGCTGGCACCAGTCTTTGTCTTCTTTCTTCCCTACAAAGTTTTGTGCCATTTTGTGCCACAACCCCCGAGTTTTGTGCCACCCCCCCTGAATTGTGAAAACGACATACCCCTGGTCTGGTGAATGAGAAAAATTCACATTCTCAGATCAACTCCAAATCAGTGCCAAAATTTTGTGCTAGTTTTGTTGATTTGTACAGGGACATACGTGTATATCCTACAGAGGAACCCTGGCTAATGTTTTGCCATATTTTGTGGCACAAATCTCAAACATAAAAATGAATAACATTATAAATGATTCAAGGTACTGTGTAGAAAATAAACCTATGATGAAATCTCTAGTAATTCACAAAATGGAATGTCTTGGAAGGTAAGACCATGTTTACTATATATGCCTGCTGGGTAAATATGCATTTTGTAGGGATAAGGTTACATAGAAGGAAGTTATCAAAAACACATGTGAACTCTATTACACAAAAATAAATGTACATAATTCAACTCAAACATGGACAGGTGACTTCCTGATTTACACTTTTGTATCAGTAACTCTCTATGACAGAAATAAAGGATGAATTTTTCATAACTCCTGGACAGTCGAAAGGCAGATCAGGGAATAGGGATTCAGCTTGTGCTGGATGGGTTTACACTCCCCCTGAAGACACAGGTTCACAACTCGGGTGTACTCCTGGATTCAGCCCTGAGCCTGGATGCCCAGGTTTCAGCGGTGGCCAGAAGTGCATTTGCACAGTTAAAGCTAGTGCGCCAGCTGTGCCCATTCCTAGAGATGTCTGACCTATCCAGTGTGACACATGTCTTATTTACATCCCATTTGCATTACTGTAATGCACTCCACATGGGGCTGCCTTTGAAGAGTGTTCAGGAACTTCAGCTGGTTCAAAGAGCTGCAGCCGGATTGTTGACCAGGGCTGATTACAGAGAGCATACAACTCCCCTGTTAAAACAGTTCCACTGGCTTCCAGTCTGTTTCTTGGCACAATTCAAAGTGCTGGTTATGACCTACAAAGCCCTATATGGCTTGGGTCCAGGTTATCCGAAAGACCGTATTCTCCCTTATGAGCCCTCCCGTCCCCTGAGGTCTTCAGGGGAGGCCCTTCTATCCATCCCACCACCATCACAGGCACACCTGGTGGGAACGATGGAGAGGGCCTTTTCAGTGGCTGCCCCAGGACTCTGGAACTCCCTTCTCAGGGAAGCTAGACTGGCTCCCTCCTTGGTGTGCTTTCAGAGGCAGGCTAAATCTTTTCTGTTTCAGCAGGCCTTTGGGGAGTAGTTGAGACCTCTGAGGATGTGCTGCTTACAGTTTGAATTTTTAAAAAATATATGTTTGTATTTAAAATGTTTTCCAATGTTTTAAATATTTTAAAATTGTACTATGTCTAATTATATTTTAAATTTTTGTATATCTCTATTTGTTTTAACTGTACATGTTTTAATTTGTAAGCCGCCTTGAGTCCCAGTAGTGGGAAAAAGGGGGGTATAAATATAATACTAATACTAATACTAATAATAATAATAATTTAGACACTGGTCAGTTTAAGTGTTGCCTTTAAGGCCACCTGATCATGATGAGTCCATTAGAGCAAGGCGGTAGACCCTTGTTAGTCAAACTGCTAGTATGGAAAAAGTACAGAAAATGACCAAGAGATTGGAGAAACTCCCTAATGAGGAATGGTTATACTATGCAGGACAGTTTAGCTCAGACAAAAGGCATGATAGAAGATTACAAAATGATGCAGGACGTGGAGGAAGTACAACCATACCCTAACCATACCTAAGGGTATGTCGGATTCAGACTTTGGGTGGCAGCACAATACTAGCACAAAACTTTGGCACAGGTTTGGAGTGGATCAGAGAATGTGATTTTTTTTTTCTCCTTCACCAAACCACACCTAAGGCTATGTTGTTTTCACAATTTAGGGGTGGCACAAAACTCAGGGTTTGTGGCACAAAACCAGCACAACACTTTGGCACTGGTTTGGAGGTGCTATGACAAAGTTGGTTTTTTGGTGTGTTTCCTCCAAACTTTCCCATATGTTTGGAAGAGATTCTAGTTTGGGGGGTTTGTAGTTAACAGAACCCTATAAATGCAGAGAAATGTATTAACTGTTAAGTGTAGTAAATTAGACTAGCCCTGCAGTACCAACTTAATCTTGACTTCCTAATGCCAATGTAAATGGAAAAAAAACTTACACTTCTGAAATACGGCCAAACGTATTGATTTGGTTATATCCCACCATCAATATGCATGGCATTTTGCACAGTAACATAAGCAAGGAACAGATTGTCACTTCCAAAAGCTTACAATTTAAATTTAGCCAATTGAGGGATGGGGGAGGCAAGAAAGGGAAAGGAGGAAGACGCCAGTCAGGGCAACAATGAAAGATTATATGAGATGCAGTTGGATATGCTCAAACTTTGCTTCCCTTGGACCAAGGGGCCGTATCTAAACCACAAAGGCTTTATGGAAGGGATGGATTTTTTTAGCATGGTTTGAAGACGAAGAAGTGCCAGGGATTGTTTGTTTATTAAAATATTTATAATACCTTTCTGTCTAGCCCACAATATAGTACCCCTAGAATGAGAGTCTATGCAGATTATACCATTTTGGTTTAATATATTGTGAAAATCAGTTTTCCTGCTGACCAAAAAAAAGTTCTGTCTAGTCCAAATTAAAAGTCTCAGCTTGTTTGCCCAACACTTATCTTGGACTCCAGTTCCAATCTCATGGAAAGGAGAGATATTGTTGGGTATAATCAGCATAATGATACCAAATTCCAAATTGCCAGACAGCTTCCCCCAGCAGTTTCATATATAGATGTTAAACAGCATGGGGAACAAGGTGGAACCCTCTGGGACCTCATAGGCCAACAGCCAAGGAGTCAAACTGCATCACCTTCTGAGTTCTACCTGCCAAGCAAAAAACCCTCAAAATGGTGTCCCGTGTCCCATCTTGGCCAGGCAGTCCAAGTGAAAATAAATGGGCACAGCTCTTTAAACAACAATAGGAAGTGATTTTAATAACTGTGGGATAGTCACCAGAACACATATGTGTCCTTGACCAAACTTGGTGCATGGATTATATTGTTAAGTCAGTTTGGGGAGGGCCCAACATTTAGTTGTACACCACATGCATAAGACCTCCCTAACACTATCCACTATACCACAGTGACATGCAGCATGTCTGTATGATAAGTTGTGCAACTGTGTGCACACACATGCCCACACATTTTCAGTTGCCCTGTAATATCTCAAAAACATTTGAAAGTAAAAAACTGTAGACTTGTATGTCAAGAATTGAAAGCCTCAGTTGGCACTTCTGAAATTATTCATAGTGAAATTTAGAGCACATCCAAACTTCACCAGTTCATAGTTGAGTTGAAACATTATGCCAAAGTCTGGCAGAGTGTGAAGAGCTCAACAAACATATGGCTGCACTGGAGGAAGTCTAAGCAAGTTATGACCAGAGTGATGTGGTTCAACAAGGTCATACCCTCAACCAGCTTAGACCGCTGTTTTTGTAATCTCAGGGAGGTTGCAAACTCCAACCAGCACAGCTGATGTTATTAGAGGTGTAGGGGGGAAATAAGATGGTTTCCATGCTGCTTGCTTTTGAGAATGGCCATATTTCAGGACCACACAAATTCACTGTGAGTATATTGTACCACCATAATCAAATCATTTCCCTATCAATGGAATTTCCCTATCAAGAAAATCATGAGTATAAAAAGTATGTTCTTCAGAGAGCAGATTTTGATTCTGTTTTTACAGTTACCAATGATAGGACATCAGCAGCATTTCTCCATAAACAATAGTGTAGCTTAGCAGATGAGACTAAGGCTAGATCTACACTACTGCTTTATAGCAGTATTGAAGTGCACTGATAAATGTTGGGACATAATCCACATTTGGCCTAAATGATGAACCATTTTTATTCATATGCCTCTGCCCTGAACTCACTGTCTCTCAGCCTCAAACAAGAATACGTAATTCTAGTAATACTGGCCTACTGCACACAGCTGTTAGAAGGAACACTTTGAACACTCCAAAGCATTATCATAACAAAAACTTCTGTAATTGGTATATCCACCACTGACGCAGCCTTGTAGCAATTATTTACTGAATAATTCTAACATGAGCTCTTTTATTAATTTTTATATTGTTGTTGTTGTTGTTAATCCTTAACTTCTGGGCACTTTAGTCTGGTCTCAGGATTGGTCTACTTGGGGAATATTTGCACTAAGAGTCAAAATTCTTTCCTACATAATCCTGTTTAGCCCCTCAATAAATTAAACTGGTGGTTTTGAAGATTTTCTGCCTACTTGCTACCCTAAATCTCTAAACAGAGCCTCCATGGTCTATTCCGATACAACCCATCTTAGTGTTTATAAGGTGGTAGAACTTGTGGAACTTATCAGCCAGCTTGCCAAGGTCAGCATATGAGTATAGTCCTGTTTTATTAGACTTTGGAAAAGTTCCCATTTGGAGGTACATTTGCAAATGCATAAACCTCACTTGGTAAAATACCACAACCTTCTAGCAACTCCTAAAGCAAAAAAAAAAAAAAAGTGGGGGGAAGGCATACATCAACATAAATCTAACTTACTTCATACATCAACATAAATCTAACAACATAAATTGATGCCTCCTCCCTCAGCAGTTGAGCTGACACTCAATGGTAATTGCTAAATTTCTCATCTCAGGGGAGCCCTTTGTAGGGGCTACTACTGTACCAGTGCAGTGAGGGTCATTTCTATCTCATTCAGAGTTTGCTGGGGAGGGGGGAGGAGGATTTCTAAAAATGTCAAAGCTTGAAAAATAATGGCTGGAATGTATAATTCCAAAGGAGCCCCTGAACTTGTTTTTTTATTTTCTCGGTCCACCATCTCATTACAAAGGAGAATAAAGTCTGATGCAACCATTCAAGACATCTTTGGGTGGAGAGACACATACAAGCTGTGCCTTTCAAAAGTGTGTCACATTTGTATGTGTGCTGGGTGAGATACAGTTAACGTTTTTTAGAATACCCATCTTTTCCATGAAGTTGTTACTTCACACACCAGCATTCATTCTCAACTGAAAGGAGCCTAAGAACACAATTCTATATATGTCTACTCAGAAGAAAGACCCATTAAGTTCAATGGAGCTAAATCCCACATTGGTTGAAGCCTAGTATTTGCTCACATTCATTCTTGTTACCATTGACACTTTTCTCTCTCCTCACCCTCTGTTCTCTCTTCACTGTCAAATGAGGTTATCAGTTCAATGTGTGCTTCCCAACAGAGGGGGTCCTAGTGCAATGAATCAAAAGGCATTGTGCAGTTATTTCATCTTTTTCTCTGAAACAGATATTTTTCTTGTTTTTTTAAAAAAAAATATGGAAGAAGTGGTGAGAAAACACAGGATGGATACAAATTGAAGCCTGTATTTGGACTATTCTAATATGCTCTATGTGAGGCTGCCTTTAAAAACATTGTTCAGAAATTTGAGCTGTTCTAGAATGCTGCAGCCAGACTATTCACTGGAGCTGGTTACAGGGAGCACATGACTCACTTTTTACAAGAGCTTCACTGACTATCCATCTATTGGGGGGCATAATTCAGAGTGCTGGTTATGATGTATACAGCCCTATGTAGCTTGGGACCAGGCTATTTGAAAGATCACATTCTCCCATATGCGTCTGCCCTGGTTTCTTGATCCCACCACCATCAGAAGTGCATCTTGGGGGGGGGGATGTGTGAGAGGGCCCTCTCAGTGGCCTCTCCCAGGCTCTGGATAATACCTGGAAGTGCTTTCCTTCCATTTTCATGTAAATGACCCATGGAACTCCCTGCTGATGGAGCCTGGGCTGCCCCCCCTCCCTGTTGTCCTTTGTCCATCAGGCAAAGATATGTTTATTGAGGCAGGTTTGGGCCTTTAAGACAGGCTGCTGCTGAAGGAGATTTTTAACTGCTTGGATGCTGTTTATTTCTTTTATTATTGTATTTTAATTGTGTATTTAATTGTTTCATGTTACGTTTTAGATAATATCTAGTTTTTAATCCATATTTTATTATTGTTAGCTGCCTTGAGCACCATTTTTGGTGGAAAGGGTGGACATAAATTTAATTAATTCAAAAATTTAAATGAATAAATTAATTGTTTATAAAATAAAGTTGGAATATAAAAACACTAATACCAATAACAACAGCAACAACAACAGAAAGTAGTAATAGTAATAATAGTTGTATAACATACTGTGTCAATATTAGCCACATTGAAAATATGATCTGGTGAAAAGAAAGTAGAGAAAGTGAAAGAGGGGAGTCAAGAGGGTTGAATCCTTTCAAAATGCATGAAGGTTACTCAAAAGCACAATAATAAAAGCTCAGTTAAAATATATACCACAGGTTAGGAAAGGTAGCACAAAGTCCGAGAGTCACCGGCAAGCAGTATCAAGGAAGTTATTATAGAAAAGAGGGCTTCCTTCAGAAAATGGAAGTCTTGCCCAAGTGAGGAAAATAAAAGGGAGCACAAGCTTGCACAAAGACAATGAAAGCAGACAATAAGAGATTGCAGAGAAGCTGAATGAATTCTTCACATTGGTGTTCACTGCAGAAGATATAAGACAGATACCTGTGCCTGAACTGATGTTTTCAGGAAGGGTGTCTGAGGAACTGAGGCAAATAATGGTGACAAAAGATGAACGCAAATAAATCACCAGGCCAGGATGGTATCCATCCTTTAGTTCTCAAAGTACTCAAATTCATTAAACAAAAAACCTACGGTTTACAAAAACAATGTTAAGGCTCTACAGTTTCCAACCAAGCACTAAAAAGCAGGAAAATTGGGAGTTAAGGCTCACAAGCCTTAATGCCACATCCTCCCTAAGGAGGCAGAAAGTGCAAGTGAAATTCTCATTCTCCCAAAGCAGATAAACCATGAGGACAGGGTGGAGAATATGATATGCAGAGGTGACTGTGGGGTTGTGGAAAACTGATCACAAACAACTTAGGGCCACCTACTTATCTTTTTTTGTTTAGAGCAGCCCTTCCCCAACCTGGTGCCCTCCAAACGTGTTGGACTACAACTCCCATCATTGCAAGTCAGTATGTCCCATGGTCAGGAATGCTGGGACTTGTCATCTCAAAAATCTAGATATGCAATTTGATATGCAGAGGTGACTGTGGGGTTGTGGGAAATTATGATGAACAACTTAGGACAAGCTACTTCTCATTTCTTAGAGCATCTCCTTATGTTGAGAGTTGCAACCCAACACATCTGACAGGCACCAGGTTGGGGAATGTTGTTCAAGAACAAGGGAAGGCAGAATGTAGATCTTCAGATGTTTTGGAATTCAACTTGTAAAAGCCCCTATCAGCATGGGCAGTTATCAGGAATGCCGCGAGTTGATGTCCAAATCATCAGGATAGAACTATTTTCTGCCCACATCTGTAATGCGCTTTAACGGCCGGAGCAAAATAAAACTCGCTATTTAATGCACATTTGATAATGCGCATAATCGAATAGATAACGCGCCTCAACTCCCGATTTACGCTCCGCTCTTGTAGAGGTAAATTTTTAATGAGACTTCAAAGAACTTTAAATGCCTCTTGTAAAGGCAGCCTCAGATGGAATATGCCTTACAAACTCAGGCCTTTATCACAGCTACCCCGTTTGCTTCTGCGGGTTCCCCCTCCGTTTCCTATGCGAGTGTAGCCTTTTGAATCACACATGGTCGGTTTTGCTCCAATACCTCAGCTCAGCCTGCTGAACTTGCCTGAACTTGCCTGAAACGGACTTTGTCCATTCAGGGTTAAATCGAAACAGAAACTAAAAATGGAGCACTCAGGGCATGAGAACAGCGCGAGAGGGACGACGTCATGCGAGTCTCTCGCTGAAGATCTGGATCAAAGTCGCGGTGAGTGTGCTTAAAACCTCGTGTGTGATAATGGCCTCAGTGTTTTTGTTATCACACAGCAATCACTTTCAGGAAGTAGTTTTTTTTTTTTTTTTTTAAGGATATGCACAGTTACTGACCTACTTGATAGAACGGAAGCTCACACATGTCCATATGTGTAAATGGCATGGAAAGGGCTGGAGGCATGTAAAGGAAACCCTTGGATCATTCTTGAGTCTGTATAGCAGTGACGTTCACAAAGAAGAATGCTTCAACAAATTCAAATAGGAAAGTTAAGCAGGCCTGGTTTTCAAAGGCATCAAAATGTCATTGATTTCCCAATCCTGTGGGATGGAATCACTGCTAAGGATCTTATTATGAAGGTACTTAATTAGTTATTGGCCCAATGGCTGGCTTTTGCAAATCCAAGACCCCACCCACAAGGAAGCTGACTGTGGTTTCTCTGCAAGATTCACTGATTTGGCAATGCCACCTTGTAATCAGCCTCTGCTGGGGTGAGGGAGAGTAGAGCTGGAGAGAAACAGGCTGCCTCTACAAGAGAGGTTTAAAGTAGGGATGTGCACTGGATCGGACCCGATCCACGATCCGAGTCCGGTCCAGTGGGAAATCGGATAAATTATCCGATTTCCGATCCCGCAGCTGGATCGGCCGATCCAATCCGAACCGGTCCGAAAAAGCTCCGAACCGGTTCGGCGGATCGGCGGATCGGCGGGCGCCCACTGGCGCCCACCGCCGCTTCCATTGGCGGGCGCCAGCGGGCGCCCGCCGATGAAAGTGGACAGCGGGGGGGGGGGGAGGAGGGGGGCACTTACCTTCTCGGCCCGGTGGCTCCCGTCCGGCGCCGGCGCCTACTACTACTAGCAGGCTCCGCGGCCTGCTCTAGGGTGGCGCGCCGGGTGATGTCATCACCCGGCGCGCTACTCTAGAGCAGGCCGCGGAGCCTGCTGGTAGTAGTAGGCGCCGGCGCCGGACGGGAGCCACCGGGCCGGGAAGGTAAGGAGGGGGTGCGTGGAGGGGAGGAGGGGGCGCGCGGAGGGGGGAGGGGGGCCCTTACCTTTCCGGCCCGGCGGCTCCCGTCCGGCGCCGGCGCCTACTACTCCCAGCAGGCTCCGCGGCCTGCTCTAGGATGGCGCGCCGGGTGATGTCATCACCCGGCGCGCTACTCTAGAGCAGGCCGCGGAGCCTGCTGGAAGTAGTAGGCGCCGGCGCCGGACGGGAGCCGCCGGGCCGGAAAGGTAAGGAGGGGGTGCGTGGAGGGGAGGAGGGGGCGCGCGGAGGGGGGAGGGGGGCCCTTACCTGCCCGGCCCAGCGGCTCCCGTCCGGCGCCGGCGCCTACTACTCCCAGCAGGCTCCGCGGCCTGCTCTAGGATGGCGCGCCGGGTGATGTCATCACCCGGCGCGCTACTCTAGAGCAGGCCGCGGAGCCTGCTGGAAGTAGTAGGCGCCGGCGCCGGACGGGAGCCGCCGGGCCGGAAAGGTAAGGAGGGGGTGCGTGGAGGGGAGGAGGGGGCGCGCGGAGGGGGGAGGGGGGCCCTTACCTGCCCGGCCCGGCGGCTCCCGTCCGGCGCCGGCGCCTACTACTCCCAGCAGGCTCCGCGGCCTGCTCTAGGATGGCGCGCCGGGTGATGTCATCACCCGGCGCGCTACTCTAGAGCAGGCCGCGGAGCCTGCTGGAAGTAGTAGGCGCCGGCGCCGGACGGGAGCCGCCGGGCCGGAAAGGTAAGGAGGGGGTGCGTGGAGGGGAGGAGGGGGCGCGCGGAGGGGGGAGGGGGGCCCTTACCTTTCCGGCCCGGCGGCTCCCGTCCGGCGCCGGCGCCTACTACTCCCAGCAGGCTCCGCGGCCTGCTCTAGGATGGCGCGCCGGGTGATGTCATCACCCGGCGCGCTACTCTAGAGTAGGCCGCGGAGCCTGCTGGAAGTAGTAGGCGCCGGCGCCGGACGGGAGCCGCCGGGCCGGAAAGGTAAGGAGGGGGTGCGTGGAGGGGAGGAGGGGGCGCGCGGAGGGGGGAGGGGGGCCCTTACCTGCCCAGCCCGGCGGCTCCCGTCCGGCGCCGGCGCCTACTACTACCAGCAGGCTCCGCGGCCTGCTCCAGGGTGGCGCGCCGGGTGATGTCATCACCCGGCGCGCTACTCGAGAGTAGGCCGCGGAGCCCGCTGGTAGTAGCCGCCGGCGCCGGACGGGCCGAGAAGGTAAGTGGTGGGGAAGGGGGCTTACCCCCCCCCCCGGAGCCGTCCGCTTCTATCCGCTGGCGCCCGCGGGCGCCAGCGGATGGAAGCGGGCGGCCCCAGGGGGGGTAGGGAGCGCGGGGGAGGGGGTTTACCTGCCGGGGCCGTCCACAGCGGACGGCCCCGGGGGGGGGAGGGAGTTAGGCCCCCCCTTACCGACCCGCCGCCATTTTTTCCTCATAGACTTGCATTGCAATGCAAGTCTATGGGGAAAAAAATGGCGGCCGATCCAAAAATTTACGATTTTTGGGTCGGGATCGGACTCGATCCGGTCCGGGGGGCCTCCGATTTTGTCCGAACCGGTCCGGGACAAAATTGGAGGTCCCGATCCGGGTCCCGATCCGATCCGGGGGGTCCGTGCACACCCCTAGTTTAAAGCTCTTTCAAGGCTAATTAAAATTTTTACCTCTACAAGAGAGGAGCGCAAATTGGGGGCTGAGGCGCTTTAAACTTCCGATTATGCGCATTATTGAATGCGCGTTAAACCACGAGTTTTAATTTGCGGCAGCAGTTAAAGCGCCTTACCGCCGTGTAAACATGCAATTCTCCACATGTCAACAAGTTTAAAGCGCGTTTCGGTCGTCCCGTAATGCGCTTCGCTTAGGCTGACCAGATAAAATCCAGGTCAGGACTCATGTAACTTTAACAGTTGTAGAGAAAAGGGAATTTCAGCCAGTGTCATTTGTATGCAATTAGTTCCTGGTGATATTCCCTCTTCGTCACAACAGTTAAAGGTGCATGCACTATACTAGAGTGACCATATACAAAAGAAGGCAGGGCCCCTGCAACCTTAACTGTTGTGATGAAGAAGGAATATCACCAGGAATTAATTGCATAAAAATGACACTGGCTGAAATTCCCTTTGCTCTACAACTGTTAAAGTTACATGGGTCCTGACCTGGATTTTATCTGGTCACCCTAGCTTCGCCGCCTCTCATACAGAGGTATTAGGAGTAAATGCGCTTCCGCGAATATGCGCATAATCGGGCAGCCAGGCGCCAAAGCGAATCCTTCTAGAGGGAGTCACAGTGATCAAGCCAAAAATTCATGAAATTGGCTCAGTAATTACACAAGCAACATTTAACCCCCCACCTACCCACCCCCAGGGAGACACTTACGGACACACAGAAGTTTGCCATTGATTTATCAGCACATTTACTTGGATCAAGCCCTTCCATTCCCCCAAGAGGGTCCCAGCCTGGAACTGGATCCCCTCCGCATTGGTTTCAATGGCGTGAATTCTGATCAACAAAGATCTGCTGAGCTGAAAAGCCTGGCAAAGCTGCCACTTCACTCCCCTCCCATTTTGATTGCTTTCTTCATACCATTGAACTCAATGGGCATTACTTCTGAATACCCAAGCATATGGTTGCACTGTTAATTTCTGATTCCCACCCCTAGCACACAGGACACCTTTTAAACCCTTGTGTCTGCTTTCAAATAAAGCATCTTTGGGGTTTTGCAAGATAATCTTATTTATTTAACCATTTCCTTGAAAGTGTAAATGAGTGAAAGAACCCCTTTCAATGTGAGTGAAAGGGCTTTGACATGAACACGATCATTTTGAGCCAACCCTGGTAGAGAGCAGATGATTCTGCTGTGCCTCTGCATTGGGTGAGATGGGATCCTTCCATCACTCTTGGTACAAGAACACAATAGAATTATCTGCTCTCAGAGGAGATAGAGAGCATTTCTACAAGAGGTTTCTATCCTGCATCTTTACCACATCTTCTGCTTCTGGATTAAGATTGGTTCTTTACACATCTTTACGCACACACATACATACACACACAAAGCAAGCAGTTACACTTTTCTCATTTGTGTGTATGTGGGAATTGAGTAGAAAGACGTTAAATGTTTGCGGGTAGCCACTGCAGAATGGAGTGAAGCACCAGCTATGATCTTCCCCACCCCATTATAAAGCGCTATGGTTTCAGCTGTCTCAGCCATGCCGTATTACCACAATGTGGCTCCAGTGCACTTATGGAATCCCCCATGTTGTGTTCTGCAGGCCAACCAGTAGCAGAATGGCAAAGAGGCAAAAGGGAGCAAGATGGAACCTATCTAAACACGCAGGAGAAAACACTTTGAAAATGTTTTGAAAACTGTATATGGAGTGTGTCCTGGGCCCCAACAGTTCTCAAAACTGTTATATACTGTTTTAAATCATTTTAAACCGTTTTAAAGCAGTAGTGTAGATTGGCTCAGGGGCAAGGCAAGGCAAGACTCTCATCCCATCATCATCACTGGCAACATCATCACAGCCACACCCCCAAGAACTGACCACACAAAGAGGATCATTGCTCAATGGCAGAAGTACTTGGGCAGGCGATAGCTGTTTATTGGCATGTCTTAAAAACATACCACGTTTTCCCCATTCAGAAATAATACAGGAGGAGCAGGATGCTGCTGCGGGAAAATGACTAGAGAACCACGACATCATGTAAAGCACTCAGAAAATATTGTGCATAAGGAATATCGATCACGCAACAGAACCCTGGTGTGGAGATCCCAGAGTTAACTCTCCTAGGCTTCCCATCAGGAGACATGTCCAAAACATGGGCTCCTGAGAATGTAGGCAACTATATCCCTAAATACTCCAAAAGGCATCTCTTGGGGGCTTTAAAAGTGAAATATACACTTTAATTTCAATCCATAAAGAAGTGACCCTCTGATAGCTCTAATTCACAGGAACCAGACTGCTGCTGCAGCCTTCCACATCTCCCCTACTTACCAAAATCAAAGAAAACATAGCCACATACTTGGTGTGCACTACTGTAATATAACCAACCTCCTCACAAGATCAGTTGTGTTATGAGATAAGAATTCCAACTACGTCCAACGTCTGTGGGGTCGAAACAGAACTTGAAGTAAGCTAGAATTGTGTAAGCAATCTCCAGAACAATGGGGCACTCTTCACTAATCTCTCCCATGTCCACTTAAACAATAGCATGGCTCTTATATTACAAACAGTATTCAATCCCCCAGATGTTTTGAAGTAACTGTGAAAAATGTTGCTAGCTCACATGGTGTTTCAGAACAGCTTAAAAATATTCCTGGAATAGACACTAAAAATTCCACCTATATGCTGTCTCAGCAAGTGGCTTCATAATTAAGGGCCTTTCACCATTGCCTGCAGTGAACTAGTTGCCAAACTAGTTGAAGATTAAGTAAAATGATCAATGGAGTCATTTTCCCCCTGAGTGATTTAATGATTCAGTTGCACACAAAACACGCAGAGATGCAATGGACAGACTCTTCTTTGGGCCCACAGGAGCCTTTAATTATTTATTTTATTTAGCCGTTTTCTTCACATCACATGGTGTGGAAATTACTGCCCTGATCTCTCTCCTAATTTCTTGCACCACATTTGGGCCTTACTCAAAAGATCAAAGAAAGGGTCAACAAGATTACCGTTATATTTTCACACTAGTCTCTCCTCTCCAGACTGTTACTATATGATCAAGTTCATTTGGCACCATCTGTGTTTCACCAAGCTCTGCTGGCAGTGGCTCACTAGGTTCCTCTGTTCCTTCTGTCTGCAAATAAACAGAAGTCAATCTATGGGGTCTATTTTGAAGAGATAATTCTCTCAGGACCAGTTCTCCTCAGACGGCGGTCAGTGAAGCCAGCCTGAATTTCAAAATTGTTCATGCAGTACTTACAGCTAGCTAAGCTGTTGTGAAAGAACCAGTCATAGGTTTGGAGGACTCTCGGGACGGGTTATTAGAAGACAGGGCATCATGACCTGCATGATAATTAGAAGACTTTGCAAAGAACTAATGATTTTGTGATGGAACAGCAAAACGGAGGGAGATTTCTGAATAGAATATAGTCTTCTGTCTCCTCTATAGTAGGGTGACCAGATAAAATCCAGGTCAGGGCTCATGTAACTTTAACAGTTGTAGAGAAAAGGAAATTTCAGCCAGAGTTATTTGTATGCAATTAGTTCCTGGTGAAATTCCCTCTTCATCACAACAGTTAAAGGTGCAGGCACTATACTAGAGTGACCATATACAAAAGAAGGCAGGGGCCCTGCAACTAATATTAACATTCAAAGCCCTAAACGGCTTGGGGCCAAGTTATCTGAAGGAACGCCTCCTCCCATATGTACCTGCCCAGAATCTAAGATTATCTTCAGGGGTCCTTCTCCGTGAGCCCACTCCAAAGGAAGTGAGGGGGTGGCTACCAGAAGGACAGCCTTTTCTATTCTGGCATTCCGGCTGTGGACTGAGCTCCCTGGAGAGGTTTTCCTACCTTATACTCTTTTTGACGACAGGTGAAGATATTTTTATTTTCCCAGTATTTTAACATTTCACCATCCTAGTCTTTCAATTTACTGTTTTAAATCTGTATTTTAAATCTTTGCATTGCAGCTCGGTTTTATTCTGCTTTTGTTTTCAAATTGTGTTTTTACATTGTGGTTAACGTTTTATACTTAAGTTGTACTCTATGATTTAAATTTTTGTGAACTGCCCCGAGAGCTTCAGCTTTTAGGTGGTATAGAAATGCAGTAAATAAATAAATATTTTTACATTTAAAATGTATTAGTCTTATCTACAACAAAATAGTGATTATTCCCAAATGTGTTTAGGACCAGGGCAGCAGAAGCAATTACTGTAGTTATAATTTCACTATGATTTAAGTAAATTTAAAATGAAAAACTCCACCAGCATAGAGCTCACATTGTTTTGCTCTAACATATCTGGAATGTAGAAGTAGTTGTAATACTTGGAATGCTGGGGCAGCCAGGGGGAAAGTTCATGATGTGCTCCACAACTGAAGTAATACAAAACAGCTGTCTACAGCTCCGCCACCCCACAAGACTATTAGGTCCATGGTCCAAAATTACTTGGTTGCATCACTAGAGGAGAGATAGGGAGAGAGAAGTTGAGCTGTTCTTCGGTTGCTACTAGAAAGGATAGAAAACATTGATGTAGAGGAGATGCCTCAAAGAGCTGGTGCATCTTCAACATCCTCTCAAGCCCAGAAGGACTATAGCCCTACTGAGGACTAAATGGCAGGATTGATTCAGGTCCTGATATGAGGTGGGGCAGGGGAGATGCATTTGTCTTCCTTCTTTTTCCACTCTACAGTCTTACGGCTAGGACTCAAACTCAAAACTGCCAAACTGAGCCCAGTGACTGCAAATGATCAATGCCCATGTCAGCAGCATCAAGCATCTGCCAAAGCCCATGCCACAGCAGCAGGGCCAGAGATGACCACAATTGCGATGGCTACCAATTTGGCCATGGAGTGCAAGACTATCAATGATGGCTATGTGCTATCTCCAGTATCAGAGGTAGTAAACCAATGTACACCAGTAGCTGGGGAACATAGGTGGGAGGGTGTGGTTGCACAATGTGGGACCCTGGTCGACAGCTGTTTGGCCCCTGTATGAACAGAATGCTGGACTAGAGGGACCCTTGGTCTGATCCAGCATCAGGGCTGTTTCGATGTTCTTAACCCTCTGGCCCTACTTTGCCATTGCTAACTGTTCACCTGTCCTGTGTACTGATGGAGAGGAGAAAGCAGCCACCGCCTGGTTATTTGCCTACCAGCACCCACTGGGTGGTGGTAGGATTGGTGGTGGTTGGAATAGGGCTGAGAGGGAGAGGGTGAGCAAGTGGGCAATGCGAACAAGGAAGGTGTAGGCCTCCAAGGGCGTCTTGCCCCAGGGTCCCCCAAGACCAGGAGCCAGCATTGCCCTTTGGCACCATCCTTCAGCAGCCATCTCAGAGATTTCAGGTTCTTTTTCAGGGACTTAAATTAAGCTCTAGCCCAAAATAAGGTCATTGGAGAGTTTTATTGATGAATTTAGTGTACCCAGTATCAATAGTTACTCTGATCCATGAGAGTATATGTAAAGAAAAGGTTTCTAATAATTATAGCATTCTTTTCTTATTTTTACAGCATTCTCATAGAATCATAGAATCATAGAATCATAGAATAGTTGGAAGGGGCCTATAAGGCCATCGAGTCCAACCCCCTTCTCAATGCAGGAATCTACCTTAAAGCCTCCCTGACAGATGGTTGTCCAGCTGCCTCTTGAATGCCTCTAATGTGGGAGAGCCCACCACCTTCCTAGGTAATTGGTTCCATTGTCGTACTGCTCTAACAGCCAGGAAGTTTTTCCTGATGTCCAGCCGGAATCTGCCTTCCTGTAACTTGAGCCCATTATTCCGTGTCCTGCAGTCTGGGTTGATCCTTTATATTTAGGGCATACTATATTTAGGGCACTCCTTTATATTTAGGGCATACTATTATAAACATGTCCATCAATATTCAAAATAATCACTTAGGACGGGCAGAATCCACCAGGAATTTCTTTTCTGCATGCACATAGAGTGGCACATCATTACAGAGTAGCACTTCATTACTGAGGCGTGTGGGCCAATTCCCCAATAGAAGGACCTTTACAAATGGTACATCATGTACTGCTTTTGAGCCAACTTTATATGTCCATCTCGAATACTCACACTGCCATCATCACTCAGATTATATTTCCTTCCCATGATTCCTCCATTCCATGCCATTCTCAGATTTCTATGAACTGCCCATTGCTGCTTTCTGTTTTAATAATATGCAACAGAGGCTACGAGGCCTAGGCAATGAGCATGGATAACTACCTTTTCATTGCAGTAGCCATTAAATATGCATCAAGAATTTAAATCTATGGCTAAAGGTTTGTTATTTTCAGCAGAACTATTTCTAACGGTATCTTAGAGGTGGTGAGTGACAGGAGGAAAGATTCGGCTTTGCATTCTTCAGTTCTGAAAGGAAAAAAAGATACAAAATAAATAGCAGCAAAAATGAATGCAAACAGAAATGGTTTGGGTATGTTACATTATTAAGTTTTACAGGCTGACAGTGCCAATGCATACACCCAAACCAGCCGGATCAAATAGTAAAGCTTTTTCTGGACTGTGCCCTCTACAGGCTGCAAGTATGAGGGTTGCATATCTGAATGCTTCCTCATTAAAATAAAAGTTACTTGAACACAGAAAAACAACACGTCTGGAAGAAGGCTAAGCCAAATTGGTTTCCATGACATGCTATGTTTTTATGTGCAGGGATTTTTAATGTGGGAGCATTCAAACATGTAATCCACCCCTACTTGAGGTTTTAAGTAGTACCAGCCTGGAAAAGAAGGGCAATCAGCAGAATCAAGTTGGGTCAACTAGCCCTGTGAGTCTATAACCTCTCTATAATTCAAATCCAGACCCTCAGACATGTTATTGCATGAAACATGAACAGTCATCACTGTTCCCTTCTGGGAGCAAATATGGGAATAAGATACATCTCAAAAATACCAGAACGATCCAAACAAGTAATAGGATTTTCAGGAGATTTAGCAGGAGATTTATCCTGTATATTACATACTCATCTAAGTTTGTGAGAATATTATACATTCACTACAAGATCTTCGAATTTAGTTGTGAGTTCATGAATAATTCTCTCTCTTGGCTCTCCCCCCCACCCCATCAAATTATATTAAATTTACAAAGATTAAAAGAAGAGGAAACAAATATTAACTTCAATGCATTACAAATATTAGATGACAATATAATTAAAATTAACAAGCAAAAATCACAAACTCAGTTTATACTATACTACTGCTTATAAAAATGGCACCTGCTTAGCTAATACCATTAATTTTGTTGTCCCTAATCTACCCAATGAGGTCTACATTTGTGCAAAATTTCAAATAGATCCAGTAAAAATTCCCCACAGGTACAGCAAGTTAAAAAGTGCTGAAAATTGGCACACCTGTACTTTTTACTCCCAGCTCAGCATCTCTACCTATAAAGCGGAAAGTATGTGTGCGCCATGTATGTCCGGAAATGTTTACCCACTTCCAGATGAGTTAGAAAGTTGGAATTTGGCATGCTGATTGGTCTGGCTGTACAACAGAATTTTGGGTTTTAAGTATTTTTAAAGAATTTAATTTTTTAAAAAGGTTTATGCCTACAACTCCCAGCATGCCTTGGGTGGAACTCCCAGCATGCATTGGTGGGAGGCCAGATTTACTGGCCTTTGGCGGCCATTGTGAGTGCATGGGTGGGTTGCCACTGCATGACTTTCACAACCCCAACTCCTAAAGTTGGTCTCTAGCAGTCAACCCAATTCCACATAAAAGGAAACAACTCACATAAATGGCCTGCATCTATTCGCGGTGCCTCCTCCCACCCTCTGCATCGTTTTAAAATTGTAACTAGATACAACAGCATGACTTTGAGGGGACAAACGTGCTCAAAGGCACCCTGTCCTGCTATCGCTGTTTTCTCAGAATCTGGGGGGAATGCATGTGTGGCCTTCACTCTTAGGAGGAAGGAAAGAGAGTCACTCTGTGCATGCCCAGAAACAGGCCTGATGAATGGGGAGAAGTACACAGCTGGTCCTGGCCCTTCAGTACAGGCTCCTGATGGAGCATTTGGTGGGTGAGCAGCACAGGCCGAGGCAATCCCAGCAGGATTTAGCCAGAGCTGACAGTGTCCATTGACAGCTGCTTACCTCCCCTCCTCTGCGATGCTGCTCTTCAATGCTCTATCAAGGAGCAGCATTGGCAACGAGAGGAGGGAAGCGCCTCTCAGAGGACTTGGGCACCTGCGTGCTGCCAAAGACTTGCTGGGAGGTGTAGTACTGGCATGTAGAGTGGCTGATTTTAAATAAAGTATAGGTTAGCAAACCAGGTCACTATCTCTCAATCCTAACTCAGTTCCCACTTTCCTGACCTCTCACTAACTGCCTTTGTTCTCCTTCTACCTGACTTTCTCCAGCTGCCTCTAACCCTGCCCACCATTCCATTCTAGCCTCAGCTTACACCTACAACTCCCAGCATGCCTTGGCCAATTTAATTTGTTTAAAAGTTAACTCACAGGCCTAGCACTGGCCTACTCTTGGGTGACCATGTCAGGAAAAACCAGGACATGTCAGGATTTTTGGTGACAAATCCGTGAAGGGGGGGAATTATGAAATTTGAAAAAAAAATCAGATTTTTCCCATTCTCCCCCCACCCAAAGGGCAGTTCTACTTTATAGTCAATGGGAATTAACACAAATGCTTACAGCTCCATCATTTTTAAAGAAAAAGAGATGGAACTTAGCATCATGATAGCTCTTAAGAAGGGCTTTAGCCATGCCAAGTTTCAAGCATATCTGTTCATCTGTTGGTTTTAGCATTTTTAAAAACATTTTGAGGTTTTAAAATTATTATTTTTAATAAAACAAAACACTGAAGCCATACTCTTCAAACTCAGGTTGTCAAACCTTCTCTTTGGGCTCTTGCGCCTTGAGCAGTTTCAGCCCTTGGCATCAAGGGGATCTTGAGTTTTTAGCTAAGAAGTGCTGGGCGAGCATGACACCTTTCCTCTTGTAGATTTGGTGGGCAGTTGGGCACCTGGAGCTCAGCAGAGGCGAGCTGTCCACAGATCAAAATATGGGAAAGGAGAGGTGAGTCAAAACAGTCACGGGTTTGTGCAGGAAGTAGACAGGAATTCAGTGTCTGAGTGTAAAAAGTGGTGCCAACGCATAAGCCTTGAGAAGCTAATGTATATAAGTGAGAAGTGTGAATGGGCTAAGTAGTGTCCTCCTCCCACAACACTCATCCCAGTGTTAGAGTAGAGAAACTTGTGACAATCTTACACAAGTTTTTTTTTTAAAAAAATTGAACTTTAAAAATAAAAAGCCTGCCAGCCGGCAGCAAACCTTGTTAAGCAGCAGCTTGCAGCGGAGTGAGGATACAATCAGAAAATATATTTGAGGGAAGGGGTGAATATATCACACAGAGTATAGCGACAAAGTACAGCAAAAGCTACAAAAGTAGGAGTAAGTGAAGTTAATTTCAGATATATTGGATGTCTCACTTGTTATTTCAGTGATGTTAACATTAAAATGTTATGTAGAACAGATTTATCTTAATAATGTGTTGTAAAATCCGACATGTGACCAAGGTTATATTCAGTTGGGCACCCCCGATTTGATGCTGTAAACACCCCCTGGGGTGGACATGTTGGTGGGCACACCCCATGGGGGCCGACCATGTTGTCCTCCTTTTTGGTTTCCAAAATATGGTCACCCTATCTTAGAGGACCCAAGGAACGCCAGGTATATCAGCTAGTATATTAAATATTTCTTTCAAATTTTGGTGAAAACGACTGATGTACTTTATTCAGGTTTGTCAAGGTGATGTGCCTTTCATTACTTTGGTGAAGTTCTGGGGAGTAGTTCAAAAGTTACTAAGGGTTTTCTGCCACATGAAAGCCTATAGTAGCAACTGCTGGCGAAGTTATATCAGGCATGCCCAGTTTCACTCTGAAGCTAGAATGCTGCCATTACTCCAGTGTTTTGAGAGGAATTCTAGTGTAGTGGAGGAGGAGGTGAAATAAGAGTGAAGTAATTTTGAAAGCAGAAGGACTCACTCTCACTTATTGATAGATTGCTGTTGAAGAATAGGACGAGAAAGGGAAAGGTTATGCTGGAATTCATAGGAGGTCCCATAAATTTACTTTTGAGTAAAAAACTAAAAGAAAAATATCTAGCTACAACTTTAAAGAAATGCAGCACAAAGGCATCAATTCTTGCACTTACTTTCTGCGTGGTAGGAAAAAAAAGCATGTCTCATTGGGAGCATATTCACATGTGACACTACATGTGCGTTCACACTCTATGTATGCTCATTACGATGGCTGTGAAAAGCTAGCCCTATTCACTCCTTATTATGTGCAAGCTCTACACGTGAGGAAGGGAAGCAGGGATGAGCTCACTAGCTCCACCCCTCCCTCTCTATTCTCATCACTTTCTACATGTTGAGGATGCCTATCTGCAGAGGACAGTCTCCTCCATCCATGGAAGTTCTTCCCGAGATTTTAGAATCCTGATTCTTGAAATGAAATCATGATTACCACTAATTAAGTATTTATAATCGTCTCTATCATAAAGGTAAATTTACAAGAAAGCAGATTCAAATACATTTGAGGAGAGGGTAGGATTGCCAATGCTGTAATATTTCAATTTTCTTAAAAAAAAAAAAAAAAAACAGGAAAACTCAATTATCCAAACAATCCTGCCAGTTTAACATTAGAAATAAGGCTATCTCATGTTGGCTCAAGCTCCACAAAGCCAGGAAATGGTCAATTCAAAGGAGGATTCCTCTAGCAATACAGTAAGGCTCATTTGCTTCATATGGCAATACAGAACAAGGACAACATTGGGGCATCTTTGCTGGCCCCAGGCACTCCATCCGACCCATCTGGACTTGGGCCAGAAAGATCCAGGAAAAGCACGCGTCCGTGAAAGGTAAATTATAAGCAAGCACAATTTGCGACATTGTACAATATCTCCCATCAGTTAAGGCATAAGCCTTAGTTTTCAATTTCATGGCTTTGTGGAACTTGAGCCAACACGAGATAGCTCTAACTTTGGTCTTAAACTGGTAGGGTGTTTTTTTTTAGTCATTGACTATATATCATTACAAAGCAAAGGAAGAGTTCTGTTTTTCAGCAAAACATACACACCATTATGAAGACAGATCCATTCCCTAGTATTTCTCTTCATGAAGAGCTAAAGAATGGGCCTAATTCTTCTTCCCCTGGAGGACACATGGAAGCCCCACCCCCAGAATGCATACATTATATCTTTCAAACCATGACAATAGCCTTTGAAACAAAGGAGGCAGATTTTACATTAACAAGCTCTTCTCCCCCTGGCCCTCCTCCCTCCCCCTCTTTCCCCTCCTCCCCCTCCTCCTCCTCATTCTCCTATCTCTTTCTCTTGTTTATTCAATGTTTGAACTCTAGGAAACCAATTCCTAACCTGCAATATCTCAATTCCAAAAACGACTAAACTGAGGAAATGATTAAACTGAGAAAATGTTTTCAGGATTGTTTAAAAATTTACTTTTACCTCAACTGAAAACATCCCATTGTAAAAATTAAAATAATCAGAGCAACCTCTACCAGAAGAGCATATCGTCAGAAGTAAAACATTGTCTCTAAATGAAGACCAGTTTAAGTTCAAAGACAGGCTGCAAATCTATCCCTTAGACAACACTGTACAAACACATTATTTAGATTACATGCTGCACCTGATTAATGATAGGAGGAGATCAAATGTTAATAGCTTAAGAATCTCCACTGCTCTCTGCACATAAGGAGCACTTTAAAGTGAACCATAATTTCACAGTAATAAATAAGAGCTCTCCCCTAAATTATACAAGCATTGTTCTTTGGTTGCTGCAAAAGTGTCCATTCAATGTGGAGCTTTTATTGCTGGCTTGTTCGGTAGAAGATTCCCATATATGGTCTATAACAGAACCAGAGAGGAAAATGATATACTTTGTAAGAACATTTAATTCACATTCCTGTTCTGCTTTCTGTACATCTTCTGAGCTTCTGACAGCTCTACTCGCCAGGCTATATGTTTTTATAGGGGAAAGATGCACATAAAGTTTTGCATTATCAAATGCCGACTTCAAACTGGTGTTGTAAGATAAGATTTATCTTTTTATTTATTTTTTTGTGGCGAGGCAATGAAATAAGGGACATTTTATTATGTCCTATAGAGCATGATTAAAGATATTAGGAATGGCCATTATGTTCTGGGGAGCTCTGAGAGTCCGGCGAAAGGGACAGAATTTGACAAATAATGTCATCTCTTAAATTAAAATCAAAATGTTGAAATGACAGTTAAAATAAGTGATGTTGGTAGTTACTTCACGATTTTTATGTAAAAGCCTGATTACATTGAAACAGAAGAGTGAATGGAGGAATGACTGATATAGTTGAAGCTAGAATGGAATGGTGGGTGGGGTTAGTGGCAGTTGGAGAAAGTTAGGTAGAAAGACAGATAGTGAGTTAGGATTGAGAGATAGTGATCCGGCTTGCTCATAGTCACCTGGCTTACTAACTCATGCTTTATTTAAAATTAGCCATTCTACATGCCAATACTACACCACCCAGCATGCCTTTCACAGCTCACAGGTGCCCAAGTCCTCTGAGAGGCACTTCCCTTCTCTCGTTGCTGATGCTGCTCTTTGATAGAGCATCGAGGAATAGCATCACTGAGGAGGGAAGGTAAGCGGCTGCCAGTGGACATGCCCAGCTCCAAGTCCTGCTGGGATTGCCTCAGCTTGTGCTTCTCACCCACCAAGTGTTCCATCAGGAGCCTGTACTGAAGGGCCAGGGCCAGCTGTGTATTTCTCCCCTTCATGAGGCCTTTTTCTGGGCATGCACAGAGTGCCTCCTTTTCCTCCCTCCACCCTCCTAAGAGTGAAGGCCATGCATGCACTTCCCCAGATTCTGAGAAAACAGAGATATCAGGATAGGGTGCTTTGAGTATGTTTGTCTCCTCAAAGTCATGCTGTTGTATCTAATGATTTTAAAGCCATACAGAGGGTGGGAGGAGACACCACAAATGGACACAGCCCATTTATGTGGACTGTTTCCTTTTATGTGGAACTGGATTTACTGCTCGAGACCAACCTCAGGGTTGTGAAAGTGACGCAGTGGCAACCTGCCCATGCACTCACAATAGCCACCAAAGGCCAGTAAGTCTGGCATGCTAGGAGTTCTGGCATGCAGGGAGTTGTAGGCGTAAGCCTTGGTTTTTATTAGATCCTTCAAAAATACTTAAAACCCAAAATTCTGTGTTTTTAGATTTTTCTGGTATGTTGTACAATCAGACCTATCAGCATGCCAAATTTCAACTTTCTAACTCATCTGGAAGTGGGTAAACTTTTCCAGACATACATCGCACACACATACATTCCACTTTATAGGTAGATATGTGTACACACACAAATTCATGTTATGTTAATATTTAATGCAATTAAATCACTTTAAATGTGTTCGGCCACCTGTATTTAGGTTCTGGCTTTTCTGCATTGATTCCCCCCTCCCCATATACAGTATATTGGCCAATCACTAGAGCCAGTATCCACTGATTAAAAACTTCTTGTACCTTAAGTACACAAGAGAAGAGCTGGAAACTTTGACCCCTTCTGGCCACTTTGGAGAATAGCATAATTAAATCTGCATCCCAGTTTCAAGACCTTGTGTACAGGCAGTAGCACTGAAATAGAGACTTTTTCTCATCTTCCAGAAACTGGTGCATGTCTTCTGAAGCTGCTGGTTATTCACACTAGCATGGGACATGAGAAATTAAGAATCATGGCTCAAGTATTATTATTGTCTTGCTTTTTATTAATTTGCAAGCTGTTCTGGAAGGCTTTTCAACTGGGGAGTGGAATAGAAATGCTTTAAACAAATATTAATGTATCAGCAGTATGAACATTACTAACTGTCCAATCTCTCACATTTTGAGTGTTTCTTATCAATAATTTTAGAAGGGGGTACATCTTTAAAATATCTTCTGAAGTAAGTGCTTAGGGCACTTAGAAATTTGATTACCTCAAAAATGCTACATTTTTTTTCTCAGTTCAGTGGACTTAACTTCTTCTTTTTTTAGCTAATTCAAAGTACAAGCTGTGAGTCAATTTGTATTCCTGAGGTATGAGTCCTTGCAACTGTTTTACACACACAATGGTAAAGATGCAACTCAACAAGCAGAAATACACCACAGCAACCTCACTTCTGTGAACCATTGTGGGGCACCCCACCATAAGCCCTGTAACAGAAATGCATCAGAGATTCTGCAAAAAAGGCTCAAATCCCATTTTTACCACCCGGCCTGCAAACAATAATCCTTTTGCCAGACATCATCAGCACATCCCCCAGCTAAACACAGAGCTCAGTTAGGAGGGTATAAGTCCCACTGTGAGAACAAGCATTTTGCCAGGGATGGGGGGAGGGAGACAGACATCATGTTAAGTTCTGAACACCAAGTGCTGTTCACACAGACCAAAATGACCTGGTTTGGGGGGGGGGGGAACCACCTGTGGAGTGGCATAGCTTCTTTCCCCCAAAGCTTAAGAGCATCACTGGGCTTGGCTACTGCTCCCTAAATTCTTAAAAATGAAGAAGTGTTTCTGCTTTGTGTAAGTGTAATTTTCTCTTATTTTCCCCTAGGATTCAAATTTGAAGAACTAGTATGGAAGCCAACTCAGAGGCAATTAAAGCAAACAAGCCCTTCTATATTATCCATACATATAATACTTTGATGAAAGAATCTCTTGTAAAAACGCAACAGAAATAACACAACAAAAATTATAGAATAGGCCAAGTGGAGCAGAGAGGGGGGAGCGGGTTGTACTTAAGAGACAGCGCACAATTAATTCATTGTACCTAAATACAATTCATCAACCTTACTTTCATGGGAAGCAGCATTGTCTCCACCCAATAGCCAATGCAGTAGATTAAGCAGCACTGATATGGGGAGAAGGAAAAAAAGGATATGTGAAATTTAGACAAAAGTCACCATTTAGATACCAGTCCAGTAATTCTCCTATTACCAGCCAAAAGTTGTTTCAAAATAAATAAATAAATAAATAAAATTCAGTCTTGTACAAGCTGAGCTTGAGAGAACAAAGAAGCATCCAAGCAGAAACATCAGGGAGGCAATTAGAGATCTGAAACAGAATGGAGGCGAATATTATGTGGTAGAGAGGTAGAGCTGGGTGCCATGTCATCAGCTCTTCCTCTGAGGTGACACGAAAAGCAACCATGTGATGCAATCGAGATCAGCTCTAGGTTTTGGAAAGCCCTCGCTCAACTGCTCTCAGAAAAACATTTTCATGATTGAAAAGTGAAATTAATATGATGGGCAATATTTTATTATTATTATTATTATTATTATTGAAGCAATGCTCTGTATTCTCATGATAACTTACAGTACATTGACTTAATAGCAATCATCATCATCATCATCATCACATGTCATTGTGTGGGCAGCAAGGGCTGGGGGTGTGATGAAAATGTCCACGGATGGGGAAGAGGCATTCCAATGATAAGGAGGAGCTAAGAACAATGGAGTGCAGGTGGGAAATAGAGGTGGAACTCTTGACTTAAAAATAATGGCAGCAGGCAAGCAAAAAGGTCAGTTAGGAAGAGAAAGCAAGCAAAGAAAAGATAGGAAGGAAGGAAGGAGTAAGTGGGGGGAGGGTCACCTTGAATGTAATGCAAGCTCCAGAGGAAGCCAAGTGGTATAGAGCAGCCTGCCCCACTCTATGAAGTTTCCACACAGTGCTTTTATTGTGTCATCGTGCTGCCTTGTTCACAGAATTTTCCAGAGGATCCAGACATTGTTGTTTTCCACATGTAACCATCCCAAGTTTGCCAACCACAGAAAGGGGGGGGGGGAGGAACAGCTTCATCATAGTGCCTTCTGAGTGCACTGGGAGCTCTCTGGCTGGAAGCATTACAATGTGAAACTGCCTACAGTGCCCTCCTCTGGCCATTAGTGCCTGACAGGAAAGCTAATAGAATATTTCACTTAAGCAACCTGTAAGCCATGTGCTCTGGGCATGGCCAGTGCCAACACAATGCAGTGTAAGATGCAACCTAGCAAACACAATCATTGGGAGACTCACTAAACTGAGCACCAGATCTGCCAGTCCAGCATCACCCCTAAGTGCACTGAGTCTGGTGACACATCTTCCCCCGTACAATTTGCCCCACATACTCAGGTCCTCTGGGAAGAATTTACTTCAGTCAGCCAAGACTAGGCTGACAACCATTACCCAGAGGACCTTCTCTTCTGCCGTGCCCAGACTGTGGAATGGCCTGCCAGGAGAGATTCGTCAACTTAACAGTCTCTCTGACTTTAAGAAAGCCATAAAGACTGGTCTCTTCTGGCAGGCCTATCTAACTGAATTTTAAAAGTTTTATTGTTATTTTAATAAAGTATTAGTTTTATATGTTTTAATCAGTTTTAATCAGTTTAATGTATTTTATATTATTTGTATTTAATGTTGTTCCCTGCCTCGATCCAGAGAGAGAGAGAGGCAGGTAATAAATTATTATTATTATTATTATTATTATTATTATTATTATTACAAATGCCAGCATCTTTTCCCTGCAGGAGGAAAAGCAGCATTTTGATATATTTTTTTAATGCCCCGAAGAGCAATACAACCTCGCACTCACCCCTATAAATCTCCATACTATATTGTAGATTCTTGAAGCTGTTTTGGGTTGGGGTAAAAAGTTCGAGAAACATTCATGCCACACTCCACATCATGTGTGGTTTGACTCATAGACTCTTACAAGGGTGCAATTCAATGAAAGCTAAGCATCTGTGCTTCAATCTCTCCAGCTGAATTAACATAAGAACATAAGATGATCGGACCAAGTGTCCATCTAGTCCAGCATTCTGTTCACGCAGTGTCCACCAAGTAGGCTGACCAGATAAAATCCAGGTCAGGGCTCATGTAACTTTAACAGTTGTCGAGAAAAGGGAATTTCAGCCAGTGTCATTTGTATGCAATTAGTTCCTGGTGAAATTCCCTCTTCATCACACCAGTTAAAGTTGCAGGGGCCCTGCCTTCTTTTGTATATGGTCACTCTAATATAGTGCCTGCACCTTTAACAGTTGTGATGAAGAGGGAATTTCAGCAGGAACTAATTGCATACAAATGACACTGGCTGAAATTCCCTTTTCTCTACAACTGTTAAAGTTACATGAGCCCTGACCTGGATTTTATCTGGTCACCCTACATATTGTAGAGTTTTGCCTTTGAAATTCATACTTCCTTGGGGGGGGGGGGAGAGTCTAATTAAACTGACAGGTGATTGTTTCCCTGAAGATACAATTGAAACAATCTGTTGAGTGCAAAGATTTCTATTTCTGAAACTTTACACTATTAAGGGATGGTTTCTGAACCCAGGCCAGGGATTCCCCCAACAGTAAATACAAAAGCTCCTTTGATCTGGAGCCCATTCTAACAATGGACATGCCTCAGGACAAAATCCCCCTCTTTCTTGTTGAAATCGGATTTGGGTATGGTAGAGTTTCACTATTCAAGCAAATAATCATATTGAGGTCAATAATATTTCCGCACATCAACAGAACTTACCTGTAGCCCGGAGCTATAGTAGATTTTTTGTGCCGGTGAAAGGCAAGATGGGCTGTGGCTGCGTGGTGACCTCAGTGGCCATTCAAAGCATATTGTTTTAGCTGAGCAAATGGTGGCTTTGATCTGTCATGAAGGTCACTGAATAGTAAATCTGATCAGGAGTTCTGTTTCAGGTTGGTGAAGAGGTTCAAACAGATTCATGAGATCCAAAGGCTGCTCGTTTTTTTAATCAATTCAACATTAAAGTGGAATATTTTAAGAGCATGTGTTGTGGTTACCTCATCATAACCAATGGTGCTCCTGTGGTGATCACAGATGGCCTGAAACACATAGGAGTAGGACTGCTCCCTTCCACATTTGAATGGGGTTCTATTGGGCAACATCCCTTCAGCTGTCTCTATCCGCAAGTCATTCCAACAGGCCCACCTGCAAAGATTTCCCGCCATGAACTTCTGACTGCAAATTTGCCTAAACATGGGTTGGGGGGACTAAGACTGGTCTTTGGGATGTCTAAGACCCCTCTAGATGGATTCTGTTTGACGTCTGGTTAGCCAATTATGTGCATACTCGCTGAAGCGCTTTATCGTAAATGCTTGTACGGAAGAAGTGATTGAGCGCACAACTGGTGGCCTTACCGGTTGTTTGAAATGCGCTTTACAAGTAGTTAATGTGGAGAATCGCTTGTTCACATAGTCAAAATGCGCTTTAACGGCCAGAGCAAAATGAAACTCGCTATTTAACGTGCATTCGATAATGCGCATAATCGGAGAGATAAAGCGCCTCAACTCCCAATTTACGCTTGTAGAGGTAAATTTTTTAATGAGACTTCAAAGAGCTTTAAATGTCTCATGTAGAGGCAGCCTAAGTTACATTGAGGGGGGAGGGAACAAAGTGGTGGGGAGACACCATGGAATTATAACTGCTTACCAGCTGGAGGTGAATCAAACCATAAAGGAGAAAGGTTCAATATGATGAGCCAGAGCCATTACAAGGCATTACTAGGAATATAATGTAATTGAAACAGAAGTTGAAAACCCCATGGGGCTAAATAAAATAAGATTTTTTTAAAAAAAAAGGCATGTTGAAGATTACTAACAAAATAATTGAAATTAGCCTCAGCCATCAAAAGGCATCTCTAATAGTAGCAACCAATTAAATCCTGCCAATCAAGATAGAGGATCTTGAAAATTAAAATCACCACCAGAACATGAGGGAGGATGTTGGAAGGTGAGGAGGAGGTAAAATAATCTTTGGCCCAGTGCTTTTACCAGAACTCACAGTCATTCCAGAGCATTTTGGGATGGCCCCATGGGCTTTGGTGCCAGCCATCCCAAAATCAGTACAGCCATGAATGAGGAGGTATATGCTGGCCCCAAAAACATGTCATTCTATTTATTTTTTTGCACTTTTAAACCATCCAATAACCCAACTGTGTTTGGGTGGGGCAACTTCAGCCTAACTTGTCTCACAGCGTTGTAGATGGGGCTATATTGTGGTATCCCTGAACAATAAATGCGATAAATAAAATATAAATAACATTTTAGAGAAGAGGCAAATTCCCACTCCCAATTTTTCTGATGGCCTACCCAGGGATTGTAACTGAGCATGACTTCAGATCACTTAACTAGGGGAACTGAATATTACCACATTTTATCATTTGAATCATTGGTTCTGCTTGGAATAACAGACCTTATCAGAGAGTGAGGAGTCAATGGTGTGATGACAAAGACAGGAAAACACTAGAGTTACATACAGCTCGATTTTCTAACAAAAATTGGAAGCTACTATTGTCCTTGTCTATGAGTGTAATGTGGTGGGGAAACAGTTCAGTTTTAAATCAAAGGTAACACTAAGGACTGTGATCATCTTAGTCTTTTCATATCTATGTATCATAAACAGTAGTATCACATTTTGAAAGGTTGGTAAGTGCAATACTTCCATAGTAGCAAAGATACCAACAAGTGAAGAACAGCCAGGTCCCAACAGGATTTAAATGCTTGTTAACATCTCACCTCTTCTGTATGGTCAAATTGATCTTCCTCCTCAAACTTTCCTCTCTACTCTCCTTCCTTTATATGGCATGTCTTTTTAGTCTGTAAGCCTAAGGGTGGGACCACCCTGAGCTTCTTCAGACAAGTGTTTTATCGCGCACTCTCAAAAGGCCACTCACTGTCATTTTGATGACGTAGTGATCCTCCTGCGTGTCTCTCGCTCTATTTCCCAGTTTTGGTGTTGTAAATTAATCCTTAGAAAAGCCAATTCTTTTGAAATAAGATTGTATTTCCTGCCATGTGCAGGAAAGTTGTGTTATAAAATGCCCACTAGATGGCACTGTTCCCATTTATCTATATGGGCCACGTAGTCTCTGCTCTCTTCCCCCCATGTAATTTCAGCTTGTTCCCAAAGTAGAAGAAAACAGGAAGCAAGAGCAACAGTACACAACAGTAAGGAAACATGATTTTTCCCTGTTTGAAGACACACTCTCTTTGCCACAGTATGCACTTGGGCTATTATTATTATTATTATTATTATTATTATTATCTAGCACAATTATTATTATTTTTGATCACAAAAAATTATAGAAAGCCAGGAACTTTTCTAAACAACTATTCCTGCAGTTTAACTAAGTATAAATTAAATAATGTCTGTGGAATATTTTCTGGAAGCAAAGTACAAATGTCCTTCTTATCACAGATCATACATTCACTTTTTCACCAAGGTGCAGCCAAAGTTATTTTTCTAATTGTTATGCTTGTACATGTATTAATTACTCATTTGGTTAGTATTCCTTTTCTTGGACAACTTTAATCAGGGCAATGATCTGTTTGACAGCTAAACAGGTAGTTAGACAAGGAAAGACCCTTTAACAAGATGTAACTCCTGTGAACCAATTAATCTTTCTATAATTTGTGTATTCTAACAGAAGGATGAAACTCAAAGCAAGCATTTGACCAAAGACATAAATCAGCTTGTGACATTGTTTTCTCTCAAGCAGTAGCCAGAGACGTTAATACCATTTTTACAAGTCAGCCAAAAGAATGATAAACTCAGAGCTGTGATTGTACTAAGTGAACTATAGAGTTCAGAATATTATCAATGCACAAGTATTTTCCTTGATTTAAATGCGGAAGGATTTAAGAACCTTTAAAATCTGATGTAGCCTTACCAATGTGGCACTGTATGCTCCAAGAGCTTTCCAACCGAACAGAAGGTGAATAGAGATACTGACAGCCATTTCCTAGTTGTAACGTATCACTAACCTATCCACAAGCTAGTTGATAGGTTGATCTGGTATGGTATTATGGAATGTTCATAAACATTATAATTGCTCAGGGGAAAAGGCTGTCAGCAGCAATATTTCATAATCTGTTTTTGTATCTTAAACTTCACATAGACCACATGGCAAGAGAAGCTATGTGGACAGGATAAGGATTGGAAAGTTAACTGGAAGAGATCCCAGAAGACAGAGAGGGCAAATTCTCTTCTCTAAATCCCAGATGAATCAACAATGATCTTTAAAATGTGGGAAGTTAAGGTAGGTAAAATAGTCACTCACAATTACACTTCCTTTAGAGCTCAAGGTGGTAAAACCTTCAAACATTTTCAGCCAGTGATTCTCCATGTCCTGTAGCTTTCCAATATAAAATCTACTATTTCATGTTTGAGGGGATAGAACCTTTTTTAATGGGAATTTCCCCCCCAAATTAATTTGTTGTCTTTTGCATTAGCAATATCATTAACATCTCAGTTTGTGATTTCTAGGTGACTTTTACATATGCAGAGACTTAAAAAAATATTTGGCACAGATTATTTTTTTACCCAAGCCAGCTGAATAAATGTTCCAAAAAGCCCTTGGGATTTAGTGTGCTTAGATGAAATAAACAAAAAACCTGTTATTTTGTTGTCAACATAACAATAAAAGAAACATTACATTTTCACTTGGGAAGAAGACAGAGAAATGAAAATATCATCTACATCTACGCCTTAGTGGCCCTATCCTTGAAGCTATATATGGCTTTATCTGCCTTGATTAGTTTGAAGTAATAGACAAGTTTTAACTATTTAGCTACCTATGAAAGAGTGATGCAACAAGCCACATACTATTAGGCTGACCAGATAAAATCCAGGTCAGCGCTCATGTAACTTTAACAGTTGTAGAGAAAAGGGAATTTCAGCCAGAGTCATTTGTATGCAATGAGTTCCTGGTGATATTCCCTCTTCATCACAACAGTTAAAGTTGCAGGCACTACACTAGAGTGACCATATACAAAAGAAGGCAGGGCCCCTGCAACTAACTGTTGTGATGAAGAGGGAATATCACCAGGAACTCATTGCATACAAATGACACTGGCAGAAATCCCCTTTTCTCTACAGCTGTTAAAGTTACATGAGCCCTGACCTGGATTTTATCTGGTCACCCTACATACTATGCACTCACCATGCACAGCAAGGGCAGCTTGGAGCCTGCAGGTAAGTCTCATAGAAGTTACCTGAAAATGGGAGCACTCACATGAGGCTATGTGAGTATATTTACTGAGTAAGAATCAGAAGCCTTGGCTATTATGAACGTTCTGGCATCTCCAAAATTGCCTGTCTTACTAGCAACTAGAAATGGTGGGGTGAGATAACAAGCAGGGTACCGCAGGGCTCAGTCACATCACACTGTTGGTTCATATTCAGCTTGTGCTCTACAACAATTCCAAGATCCTTCTCACTTGTAGTACTGCTGAGCCAAGTATCCCCCATCTTGTAACTGTGCATTTGGTTTCTTTTTCCTTGGTGTAGAACTTGGCATTTATCCCTATTAAATTTCATTATGTTGTTTTCAGCCCAGCACTCCGGTCTATCAAGATCACTTCGAAGTTTGTTTCTGTCTTCCAGGGTATTAGCGATCCCACCCAATTTTGTGTCGTCTACAAATTTGATAAACATTCCCTGCAGGGAGACCCTGCATCATCCCCCACCTGGTGCCGCACAACTCCAAATAGGTGAGGCAGGAAGAGGCAAGCCATATCCCCAAAGGCAAGCCATATCCTAGTACGAGAGCCTCACAGCCTTCAAGGAGTAGGCCTCTGAACTTGCCAATCACTGTAAAGATCCCCTAGTGCTCACCAGCTCTGTTCTAATAACCAAAAATTCCTGCACAGCCCGCCATTGGAGGGTGCCCTACCCCCCCCCCCCAGCCCAGGGGAAATCCTGCAGGCCCAAATGCAGATCCTTCAGGAAAATACCATTGCCTGCATTGGACAGGTGAACCCATCTGCCCTATAAGGTTCCCCTCTGGATGGCAACATTTTTGGATGGTGGTTCACACATCCCTGCCAATCCTTTAGTTTAAATAGACATCATTGCCCTAGTTAAACTAAAAGCTTCCCCATTCTCAGGCCTCTGGTACCCAATACAAATGTCTGGCCATCACATTCAGATGTCCTCCAGGTCTACCCTAGCCTGTAAAGTTTGGTCCTTCCACTCCAGGGACCCCATTCCCCTCCAGGTGGGCATACCTGTGGCAGGGCAAAACCAACTAGACTGGACCATTTATGGAGGAGACACCACCACAGCATGCCTTGCCTGCCACCCCACTGGATGGAGGCCAACTGACTGAGCACCAACTGTGTGCCAATAGTTGCTCGTGTTGCACTGTGGCTGGCCCAGATGCCACACAATGTCTGCAGATTAGAACCTCCATGGCCTCTGGTCTCCTCCTTTGGAGGTGCAGTACTGCTCTGTCTGTGATGAGCTAAGCATCAGAACATTTAAAAGCCCAACTGGATCCATCAGACGATCTTGTGTGCCCTTCCAGCATCCTTCAAACACAGAAATTTGCTATGCTGCTTGCCAACTCACTCATCATGGCAGCAAAAGATATGGTCCCAGAGCCAGAGCAGGATTCATTTACCCCAGCGAATGCAAAAGCTTTGTGAATATTTTTTGTTTATATATGACATAAATGTCTCAGAAAAGTGAGTCTTCCAAAATTCCAGTGGTGGGGGGGCTGCGTGATGATGTCATCAATATGGCTGCCACACTATTATGTAGTTGCCACAATTAAATATGCATAATGTCTCACCCGTTTATGCCACAGAGATGATTTTTTAATGAAATATTTCAAATTTACTGACAAATACTTTTTGTAATTACACATGTTCTGTTAACTCCATTAGTTTTTGAGATAATTTCATTTGAACGTCTAAAATCAGTGTTCACATTGGTTATGTGTGACGTTTAACCATGATTTACTCAAAAACTATACAACTTTGAAAGAATACTCAAGAACAAAAAAGTTGCAGTTTTTAATGAGGATTAAGAAAATGTATAACAACATGGGGTTCACCCCAACGCTTAGGGAATTATGAGTGATATCTCATTCTACATCCATTTTCTCAGGATTGTATGATTTTACAGTTTATCATACAGGGCTTTCATTTTAAAAGTATCCACCCTAAATATCTCCCGATCTGATGCACAGATCATTTTGAACATGTTCAACTGTGATTTTTACAGTTGAACATGTTCAAATGTTCTTTACAACATTTCAAACAGGACGAGTATGATGATAATATAAAAAAAGACAATTTATTAGGTTGAATTGTTTTTGACAAATCTTTTTAAAATCTTCAGCAAAAATTTACAATTTACAAAATAAAAACTATGTTCTGTGAGAAGGGTTAACAAATAAATTTCACTGGATGTCCACTTTCATTGGAACTGCTATCATCACTGTCAAAGTCACTTTCCTCGTCTTCTTTTTCACTGTCCTCTTCTGTGGCCGTTTCAAGATTTTCTGGGAGTGTTGGACCATCGTACCATTTTATGTGGTACCTGCTACTTTCCAAGTACCAGCCGTGTTCAGTAGGCTCAAGCCCGTCATCAGGTTTTCTACAATCTGCTCGTTTCCACAGCCATGACTCTGAATTCTTTCTTTTAACCTTTTGGATCAATGCAGGTTTAGATGGAGGCAGCATTGTTGGGTCAATCCCTTTAACTTTGGAGAATGCCTTTGTTGTTGTTTTCTTCATAAATAGACTGCATCTTACTTCACTCACAGAGGAGTATCTAGGGTGGCCGTACATGGCACAGACAAATTTCTCCAAGCCAGCTATCTTGTCTTTGGTTAAAGTTAATGACTCACCTAGCTGACTGAGAATTTCTTGGAATTAATGATTCTTTTCCATGATTTCAAATGGTTTAACTTTTCCCTGTCTTGCAAATGCAGCTGTGAAATCAGGCCCTGTAAAGGCGTGGTAGCCAAACAAGGCCTCTACCAGATCATGTCCAAGCTCTTCTGTGATACAAGTTACATTGATCATCCCTCTGCTGTTGTCAGAAGACACGCCACAATCAAACCAAACTCGAGAGTTTAGGAAGTGGGGGCGTGGCTATGATCGAGTCAGGGTAAAGTTGCAGATCTTCTGTCCTCCTTAAAAAAGCTATGAATTAAGCACTAATTCCTTATCGTAAAGACTAATAAAAGGCATGAAATATTGTCTGGAACTGAATAATTGCTGAAGGCGATCTGGAAACGAGCGAGAGCTGGCCGGAGGTTGTTTACTGATTGCTGCAGTAAAAGTGAAAGTGACTACGTGATTACGGAGAAGGAGAGTCGCCATTAATGAGGTAATTTATGGACTTATAATAACACAGCTTGCTTGACTTAAAGGATTAACAGGCATTATATATAGACTGGAAGTGAACAATCTTTGAAGGGGGATTTGAGAGTAGCAAGAAATTGCTGATTGTTGGCTGTTCCGGCTGTTCCCTTTGTTCCGGCTGGATGCAAAAGGGGTCTAAGGAGCGAGACGCCATTAGTGGATTGATTTATGGACTATAATCGGCAGATAGCCTGTTTATGGCACACTTGGAGGGAGTTTGAGAAGAAGTTAAGTTAACTCCCAGTGAACTGAAGTATTGGCTGCAACGTAGAGACATAAGTGAGAGGCCTCCAGGCAGAAGAGGGAGGAGGGAATTTTATGAAGAAGCAGAGATGGCAGAAGCCCTCTATTCCCACCCCCGCCTGGGTAAGACCTGTAAGAGAGAGAGGATCAGATCGATTGTGGCATAGGCTGACCCGAGTGGAAATGCCGGACAAGCAGACTGGGAAAAAATCTCCCGTTAAGGGCTCTGTTTCTTCAGAGCCAGCTGCAATTCCGAAGATACCCAGAGGAGGGCAGCCAGACCCAATGGATGAATTAAAGGATGACATAAAAAACATGCTTATTGGATTGGAACAACGTTTGGCGAAGCGCATTTCAGATACGCAGACCGAACTCATGGAGGGTTTAAAGCAAGTGGTGATGGATGTTGGAGTGCTCCAGGCAGATACTAAAGCTCTGGCGGGAGTTTGTAAGAAACAGGAAGTCCAGCTCTCTCAACATGAACTACGCCTTATCGCTATGGAGGATCGAGACAAACGGGCTAATATTCGCATTAGAAAATACCCAGAACAAGAAGGAGAGACTTTAAAAGATTTAAGAGATACTATTTTGACATGGATAAGAGAACAACTTCCAGATGAGGCCTGGGAGGAAGCTGATCTTGAACGGGCGCATAGAGTTGGTTCTAAGCGTAAAGGAGTGCTTCCAAGGGACATAATTGTTAAATTTGCAAATTATTACAAAAAAGAAAAATTTATGCAGGCAATCAGACGACAAGCTCAACCAAAGATTCAAGCAACAGCAATAGAAATTTATCAGGATTTATCGGCGCACACTGTCCAGTGGAGGAAGAGTGTCAAAATTTGTACAGCAGCATTGAGGAAGAAATCGATAACCTACAACTGGGGATACCCAGTATTTTTGAGATTCTTCTGGCAAGGGAAGCAAGAAAGAATAACATCGTGCGAGCAGGGAATCGAGTTGTTGGAGAAGCTGGGCATAATTGATGCCAAGGATCTGGGAGAAATAGTCCAAGTGGAAGGAGCAGTTGGAGGTTCCAGAGATCAACTAGAAGGAGCGGTTGGAGGTTCCAGTCAATGAAAGGGATTAGAGGGGAAAGAAAAAAAAAAAAAAAAAAAAAAGGAGGGGAGGATCGGACTTTGCTCTGTGGGTTGGGCCGTGTTCCCCCCCCCTGAAGAGTTCTAAAATAATTGGGACCAGAGCCCAGATGACTGGTGAGGAGGGGGGTAAAAATGGGTGTGTGTGTGGGGGGGAAGGGGGGGTATGTGTATCACTGACCGAGACCAATTTAATGATGTGGCTGGAAGTAAGAAATGGAGAATAGATTGAGATGTGCAACTCTAAATGTTAAGGGGCTAGGAACGGTGGTTAAAAGACGACGAATTGAAACATTGTTGAAAAGAAAAAAAATAGATATAATCTTTTTACAGGAAACCCATCAGATAAAGGAGGGGGCTAATGAATTAAGAATGAGGGAAGTTGGAGTTTATGAAAAGTCATTTGGTACTTCTAAAGCAAGAGGTGTGGCAATAATAATATCGAAGAAATGTGGTGTTAATATTCAAAATATAAAGAAAGATAAGAATGGAAGGATCCTTATAATTCACTGTACGTTGGAAGAGGAAGAATTTGTGCTGATAAATGTCTATGCTCCAAATGGGAAACAAATTGATTTTATTAAAGAAGTATTTAATATGGTGGGAGATTTAGGGAAAAAGAATATTGTGATGGCTGGAGATTTTAATATGGTACTAGATAAAGGGAAAGATAGAGATAATATAATAAGAGATAGTAGAGGAGAGGGTAAGACAGAATTAGCTAAATTAATGGAGAGGAAAGAATTAATGGATGTATGGAGAGTTGTAAAAGGGCAAGAAAGAAAATATACATTTTACTCACCTAGATTTAAGAGCTATTCAAGGATTGATTATATTTTTATATCAAAGAATATGGTACCTAAATTAATAGATTGTGATATTGGAGTAATAAAGATCACAGACCATGCTTTAATGATGATGGATATTAAGTTAAAGAAGGATTATAAACAAGCAAAGAGATGGAGAATGGACGGAAGAATTTTTAAAAATAAAAACATAGTTGATAAATTAAAAAAGGAATTGCAGGAAATATGGCAGATAAATGAAAAAGGAGTTAATTCGCAAGGATTATTATGGGATACGATGAAAGCAGTAATAAGAGGGATCTGTATTAGGGAAATGTCCACACTTAAAAAGCAACAGGAAGTACTTAATAAAAAGGTTGAAGAAGAGATAAGGAGTCTAGAGGAGAGACTGAGACAGTCAAAAGATAAGCGATTATATGCCCTAATTCAGGCTAAAAAAAAGGAATTGGAGAAAGAAGAAATAGAACAGGTCCAAAAGAATTTATTATATTTAAAGAGAGATTTTTTTGAATTTAGTAATAGAAATTCCAGATTGCTGGCTAGATCCACGCAGTCAGAGAAGGCTAAGAATATGATAGGGACAATAAGAGATAAGTTAGGGAATAGATGTAATGTAATGAAAGATAAATTAAGGATTTTTCAGGAATTTTATAAAGATTTATATACTTCAGAGGCGCTTTCACAAGAGAAGATTCGGGAATATGTAGAAAGGAATTGGAAAATAAGACTGGATGATCAAGATAGGGAGTGTATGGAAGCCTTGGTTACTGACAAAGAAATTGAGGGAATTATTGGAAAACTAAAAGGAGGTAAGTCTCCGGGGATTGATGGTCTGGGGCCGGAATTTTATAAAATATTTAAAGATATTTTAATACCAAGATTAAAAAAATTATTCAATAATATAATAGAAGGAGGAATGACCCCGCCATCGTGGGACCAGTCCCTGGTAGTATTAATACAGAAGCCAGGTAAGGACTTGACAGATCCAGCGTCATATAGACCAATATCTTTAATAAATCAGGATGCAAAAATATTTTCAGCAATTATGGCTAAAAGAATGGGTACATTTATATTTAAATATATTAAAAATGATCAATGTGGATTTATTTTAGGTAGGAAAATGCCGAATTTAATTGGGAGAGTTATAAATATAATAAATATTATAAAAAAAAGAAACTTAAAAGCAGGATTATTAGCTTTAGATATTTTCAAAGCCTTTGATTGCGTGGAATGGCCAGCGTTAAAAATAATATTAAAAACATTTGGGTTTGGACATAAATTTATGGGAGTGATAAATCAGATGTATAAAAATAATAAAGCGGAAATAATGGTTAATGATGGGTTAACGCAACAAATAATACTAGCCCGAGGAACTAGGCAAGGATGTCCACTTTCACCGATTTTATTTGCAATAGTTATAGAAATTTTAGCAAATGTAATTAGGGAAGATGAAATATTAAAGGGGATAGGGGGAAAAAATAAGATTAAAGTAAATATGTTTGCGGATGATACGTTATTGACAATAGAAGATCCCCTAGAAAGTGGGGAGATGATTCAGAAACATGTGAGGGAATTTGGGGAAATTACAGGATTACAAGTTAACTGGGGGAAGTCTGAAATGATGTTGTATAATTATAACAAGGAAGAGATGGAGAAATGTAAAGCTAAGTTAGGATTAAGATATAAAAATATAATACGATATTTAGGAGTTAATATAGATAAAGAATTAGAAAGAATAGAGGAACTTAATTTTGTAAGCTTAAGAAAAGAGGTAGGGGAGAAATTACAGATTTATAGAAAATTAAAACATTCTTGGTTTGGTAGAATAGCGGTTATTAAAATGAAGATATTACCTAAGGTTAATTTTTTGTTTAGAATGCTACCTATTAGAATTTCAGCAGCTGAGCTTAAAAATTGGCAAAATATGATTAATGCATATTGTAATGGGGATAAAAGAGCTAGGATAAATAAGGGGTTATGGTATAAGACTCAAAAGAAAGGAGGTTTAGGACTTCCTAATATTAAGAATTATTATATTGCTAATCAGTTAAGATATGTTATTCATGCTATTTTAGGGGAGCAAGATATGGATTGGCTGGAATCGCAAACAGTAGAGATAGAATGTAAATTGCGAAATATATTTTTTACCAAAATGCAGAAGAAAGAATGGAAGGTACTGGACAACCCATTATTGGAAAATATAATATCGATATGGAAGAAGTATAGGGGGAAGTTGATACCAGAAGATTCTCCGCTAGCCCCAGTTGTGGTAGTGGGAAACTTCCCAAGAGCATTAAAATCAGAGATGGAAGTGAGACTGAAAGAACAAGATATTCTTAAGCTAAGGAATTGGATGGGAAAGATGAAAGATAGTGAGCACATTAAAGAGTTGTTTAAAGGACAGAAGATAGCGTGGTTTAAGTCACTGCAACTGGTAAAATGGACAGAGGAATGGAGGAAAAAAAATAAGAAATGTAGAAATAATACCAGATTTGAAGATTTAATTGAACAAATAGAAAAAAAAGATGAAGCCAGAGCTAAAAAAGGACTCACTAGCGAGATATATAAAATTTTAATAGAGGGGGAATTTCAGGACTCACTTAACGTTATAAAAGAGGTATGGGAAGTAGATATTAGGGAAAAAATTAATGAAGATAATTGGGGGAGGATGTGGAATGTAAGAATGTTGAAATTATTGTCGATTAGAATTAAGGAGAATTATTATAAGACAGTTTGGAGATGGTATCTAACACCTGTAAGATTTCATCAGATTGATAAAAAAGTGTCTAAGAATTGTTGGAGGGGATGTCAGGAGGTTGGGACCTATTTTCATATGTGGTGGAGCTGTGAACAAATACAAAAATTCTGGGAAAAGGTTTTTAAAGAAATAAGTGATATAATTGGAAGTAAATTGGAATTAAACCCGAAGCTAGCTCTACTAGCAATATGGGATAGCAGTAATAAGCATATAATTAATAGAGAATTGGTAAACAACCTCCTGGCGCCCGTCAGAATAATGATTGCTAAAAATTGGAAAGGGCAACGAAGTTATAAAATAGAAGATTGGTATAAAGAAATTTGGGATATAGCATTGAATGATATGTTGACATGTAAAATGAAAATAATGAGGGGAATGTCCAGTAAGAGTGATTTTGGAGATATATGGAATCCCTTTTTGGAATATGTTTTAAGATCGGGAAAGGGACATTCGCCTTCAAAAGAATCATTAAAATTCTGGAAGGAAGATGAATGAATGGGAGTAGGTCTCGGGGGGGGGGGTGCACGGGGGTAGTCGAGGGAGTTAGTTTGTTTATATATCATCATGTGTATGTTTGTTTGTTTTGTTGAAAAATGAATAAAAATTATACTAAAAAAAAAAAAAAGAGAGAGTTTAGGAAGTGCTTTTGATGGTAAATTAACAGAACCAACACATCAGTGTCATTTGCTCTAACCAGGATATTCTTTGCCCGATCACTACCATGTTGGATGTGCATTTGCAAGATGGAACTATGCAGTTGTTAGCAGCCTTGAGTGAGGGAAACCACATCTCTTCTAATCCTCTGCCAAGCAATAGGATGAGGGGCAGACATTACTTTAAATCCATATATCTAGCAGGTGAGACGTTTTCATTTTTGTTCTAGAGTAGGCACAGGACTCCTGATCCAGACCAAGACCCTGGCATGGCATTAGGGAGGCTTTTGATATTTGTATTAGGGACTCTGCACCTACTCTAGAGTAAAAATTAAAAGAAAAGAAAAAAAGATGTTGTAACTGCTACATACAGATTTGACATTGTGTCTGTTTTGGCCCCGAGAGCAGGATAGTAGCTCAAATAATTAAATTGTTTAAAAAACAGCTTTACTTTCATCTTACATTTTCTTGGAGGCAAATTCAGGAGGAGGGGCAGTGTGAGTATATTTGTGTGAGTGTGTGTGAAATAATAAAATAATAGAATGTGTGGCCACTGTTTCCAATGGTGATCCTTAAACCTTCAGTTCAAACATTTATCATCTGACATTTTTTAAGGCCAGGGAAGGGAGGTGTTATTTAAGAGTCATGAATGATCCTGGCTGGTGCTTGGAAATTTGTTCTTTGGACGATACTTTCTAATTATTTGGCAAGACTATATCTTTGGGAGTAATTTAAACAGACATGTTTTTCATAACTTGAATTGCACCCAAAGATAAATTAACTAACAAGCTGTAGGCCAGATTCATCTCAGTATAGAAGTAAAATGACGATCAGCTCAATTTAAGTTAATAAGCAAAGCCTTTCATTTTACTGAGGCTTTGCTCCAGCTCTGAATATGGAGTGTCTACCATTGTAAAATACAAAATACGACCTGCAAAATGCAGATTCAGCATGTAAATTATAACAGCCAATTTCCCCGTTTTATTGTTTGATTTCTTTGCCATAAAATATTCTTTGCTTGGAGATCCAAACTTAGATGTCATGTACTGTGGCTCCCTCCCAAACCAGCATCAAATACATATCAGATGAAGAACTGCATTTTCTCCTAGACTTACTGTGATGGGGGAACATGCACCCTAATCCAACTGCAAGCTTCCATGCATTATCAAGAAACATATCAATAGGGAGAGTTGTTTATTAAAACCCACACAAACACTAGTCTTGTAAATTAATCTCAAAATAAATCAGAAAGATACAAACATCAGTGCAGCTGGCTGAGCCTTTCAGGGGTCTTCTCCAATTGGGGTGGAGTAAGGTGATCATTCTGGAGATGTTTCAGATGGACAAAACCCAAACATGAACATGAACACAAAAGTTTGCAAGTCTTAACATGTATAATTAATGCCTAGATAAAAGGAAGGTCACCATCCCTGCCTCCAGTGACAATAACTAACCAAGCATTGAAAAGTAAGGTTTCATCACCCATCTCATAATTTGGGTAGGTTCCAGTTTGGTTGTTATGGAATATGATGGAAAGATGCTATGGTCCAAGAACGTTGGTACTTGAGCACCATTCTCATTGGTCCCACAAAGCTATGCCCAGCTTCTGCTGTTTTGTTTCATTTTTCTGAGAGAATGGACTTCTGCTTCCTAAGATGGTGCTCCTGTGCACCATAATAGCTGAGAGTTGCAGATTAACTATTGAGTAACAGCATGCCTCCCTTGCTGTGGAAGGAGGCTGGAACACAATAGGTCCTGCGTATATGGCTCCACCACTAAAAAAGACCCATAGGGAGATGGTGTTGTGCATACTTAGCCTCATTTATATTTTCAACAGGACCCCAACTACACCTATGGCAAAAGCCTGCCAGGGCAGGGGATGTTTGCAGCGCTGGGAAGAGGTGATGCCATCCGCCTGCTCCACTTGGAGGCAACAGCATACTGCTAAAAGTTCTCATGGTAACTGGGGGGGGGGCTTTTCAAACATTGCAAGACATTGATAGAACAGTTGCAATGGCCAGGATTTCTAAACAATGACAAGATGTGGGCCAATTAGACTTGAGAGAGATTTGGACTAGGCCTCTCCCTATGTTGTCTGGACACAGTTGTGGGTAGCAGGTAGCACAAGATACACACACCTATAATAACTGATTTACTCTGGGTTTTGACTGGTTGTCCTTTAGGGGTACGGAAGAGTTCCCCCCTCCCATGTTAACACGATTGGCTAGGGATCGGCATCTTTTTTGCTTTCCTTGAAATTACCTCTGTATAGATTAGGAATGGATCCTACTTAAAATTACACCAATACCTGTCACAACTTGGTCCCATGGATAGTAGGGGAGGGGCAAAGTAAGACCAATGGGTTTGTGGAAATTGTGAACTGGCCCTAATGCTCTTAGCACAAGGTCACATGGAACTTGCCAGAGCTGAGGCAGCTCATGTAATTCAGCATAAATTTGAGCCATAGAACCTGAGAGACACTTGCAAATAGCCAGACCAGTTCCTTCTCTTCAGACCTTTCTCCGTATTAGACCTGCTAAGCTTCTAATATGGTATCCATGGGCACCAAAGTGCTTCAACAAAAATTGATTTTTTACATATATTGGACATCACAGAAGCCTTCTTAAGAAAAAGCTGGCTAGGTCTACCAGACGATGGTGATGAGACAAGGATGATGCCTCATTGAGGCCTATGTTGTGGGCATGTCCTGTAGTGGCTTCTTTGTCTTCTTCTTTGGAAGTCATTGCTTGTCGAAATTTTGGTCTTGAATAATCTGTGATAACAATGGATGTCCATGTGCTTTTAAATTTCATCCCTATGATGTGGGGATTAACAGAGGGACAGCAAAAGTGGATATAGAAAAGTCTGTACTTGTACACTTCCTTAACCCAAGGAACTGGTGTGGCTATCTCCAATTGTCTATCAGGCTTACAGTTGCAAAGAGACTTATACTTCAAACTCAAAAGGATCAACACCCACCACCTAGCATTCAGTGGACTGAAGATCTTACTGCTCTTGCTATATTTGAATGTATCTCCTACAGCTGTCTGGTCTTCATTCTTTTCTTTTCTTTTGTAGCTTTTCTTGTTATTGTATTTGCAATTTTTTTATTAAAAAACCCTATAAAAAACAAAACACCAATGTGCCATTTACAAATATCTGGCCCTCCTAATTTTACCTTTTTAAGGTTTTCTTTTAATTAAAAAATTAACTGGAAGACTGGCATGCTGAAAAGTGAAGGGCTACTCTCCAACGCCATCATCATTTCCAAGAATGTGCAAATGTGGACCCCAGAAGCAGCCGTAGAAAGTAAATACGATGGGTGGCTGCAGCCCAGCACTTTGTTCTGAAGTCCACCAGTCCACCCAGGGGGGAAAATGGAATACTGGCAATGTCTGGGGGGGAGGGATTAGAGGGGGGGGGGAGAGAAATGGCTTAGATACCATATCAGAGTGGCTTAGATACCATCTCTCTTTTGTCCGTAGTTTCTGAGCCAAGTTATTTGAGGAGTTATGGCAGTGCCTCCTTCGTTAAGGCCCGACCAGGAAAAAAAAGCATTCTATCATTCTAAAGGGGTAATTGTGGGGAGGTCATTCTAACATTCATAAATTCGGAAATGTTTCACCAAACTTCCTGAAATGTATTTGTGCCAGAAAGAAATGTTGGTTTTACATAACCTGAAAATTCCAAGAAGATTGGTGAAAAATTGAGGGAAGGAGGGCAGTTTAAAGTAGAAAAGGGGGGGAATCTCTCTTACAGTGATTGCTGAGAAAGGCTGATGAGGATTTTTGCTCTTAATTTGTAAAGTAATTACAGCCTTATTAATTAATCCAGTGGCAGTGTCTTCCTCCTCCCCCATGGTAGTTGGTGGAATAGCTTTTCTTATTTTAAAATTCCCTTTAGTTGATTTTAAATTATTATTTATTAATTACATTAGAGTGTATACGGCAGCCGTTTTTAGGCATAGTGTGATATATGCCTAGTGGGACTCTCTCCCTCTCCCTTCCCCTCCCTCCTGCCTCAGCTAGATTGGAATGTTGAAAGAAAATGGCTGCCTCCTAAAGCATAGGCTGCCTCTACAAGAGCGATTTAAAGCTCTTTCAAGGCGCATTACCGATTTTCCCTCTACTAGAGTGGAGCGCAAATGAGTACAGGCGCTTTTTATCTCCTATTATGCGCATTTTCAAATTAGTGTTAAATAGCGAGTTTTATTTACCATGGGAGTAAGAGTGCCTTATGTCCATGTAAACAATTGCTGTTCAAACGCATTAACGATCAGAGTGAGCGGACTGTGGTCGTGATGTTATGCATAGAACTGCCCCTTTGCTGGGAAAACCTCCCACTTTTTCATTTAGTTTTATTTCCTTTCTCCTCCTGGCAACTTCCTCCTTGTTCTCCGTCTCTCTGGATGGAAGCTCCAGGAAGAGGAGACCCAACGTGAACCGAAAATAAAGTTTCTTTTAAGTACCCTGATGGAATATTTTTTACATGGAGACATGGGGCCAGATGGAGGTGGTTTCATGAGAAACAAAGGGGGTAGGAAGGATGTGCGGATGTGCGCATAATTAGCAATCAGCTTAGACCAGTGATGGGCGACCTTTTGAGCTTGGTGTGTCAAACTTCGCCAAAAAACTGAGCATAACTCGGGTGGTGTGTCACTTTGAGGAAAAAACATTATTTCGCGATATTTATAGTTTAAATAACATAAATGTATAATTGTTATTTAATTTGCGACTAGAGTCTTAGTCGTTAGACTCTAACTCCAAGATTCTAGTCGCAAATGTTTCATCCTCAGGAGCAGCAAATGTTTCATCCTCAGCTACTGCACTTAGCCGTGCAGGAGCTGAGGATGAAATATCCTTCTCTAGGGTGACCAGATTTTAAAAATAAAAATCCCGGTCCGCCCCCCCACCCACCCAAAACAACCCCCCCACCAAGCCACCCCCCCAATAAAACCAGCCTGGACCTACCGCCAGGTTCGTCCTCTGCCGCCCGCGCGGCCGCGCCGGGTCCTCCGTCGCCGCCCGTGCGGAAGAGGCAGGGGAGGGCCGGATCCAATCGGCCCTCCCCTGCCTCTTCCGCACAGCCGCTGGCCTTACGAGCCCAGTGGCGCCAGAAGACCCGGCGGCAGTGGCGGCGAAGGAGCCCAGGAAGCGGCCGCCCCCCCCGCGCCGCCCGCCCCGCGACGCGCTCCTTACCTGGGCGTCCGCTTCCCTCCGATGCTAGATTCTACTGAGAAACAGGCTGCGCGGCCTGTCTCTCAGTCTCAGTATAGCGCCGGGTGATGACATCACCCGGCACGATACTGAGACTGAGAGACAGGCCGCGCAGCCTGTTTCTCAGTAGAATCTAGCACCGGAGGGAAGCGGACGCCCAGGTAAGGAGCACGGGGCAGGCGGCGTGGGGGGGGGGGGTGGCCACTTCCCGGGCTCCTCCGCCACCACTGCCGCCGGCCCAGGTCTACCGGCACCACTCCTAGCTTGCTGCCACCTGGGCTATTTGGTCACCCTATCATGCGGCCGCCTCAGCGGCCGCGTGTCATCAGAAATGGCTACGCGTGTCAGTGCTGACACGCGTGTCATAGGTTCGCCATCACTGGCTTAGACATATCATCCCCTTACTTCTTGCTGGGTTCCTGACATGAGCTGTGTGTGTGTGTGCGTGTGTATGTTTTACAATGGTTGAGCTCACTGGGAAGAGGAAGGGGAAGGAATGAAGCAGCATCCCCCTGTCTATTTTGGCATGCATGTGTGTGAGGCGCATTCCCATTTACTCCTGAGCAGTTCAATTGAAATGGCAATCGGGTGAAGGGGGTGGGGAGAGAGGCAGCCCTGACTAAAAATAAGTTTTCAAAGGTTGCTGGAGGGAGAAACTTATGAGGCACATTGTGTTGTTGTGCTTTGACCCAGAAGGATATTGTAATTTTAACTTGTTTTTATGCTTTATGCTTTTAAATTTTGTATATCGGTGTTTTAATTGTTCAGTGTTTTTAATTTTTGTAAGCCGCCCAGAGAGCTTCAGCTATGGGGCGGTATATAAATGGAATAAAATAAATAAATAATAATAAAATAAATAATTTACTCCTGAGCAGTTCTGGGAGGGGGAGAGGGCAAAATGGGAGGGGAGAGAGGTAGCCAAACAGGTTAACCAGGTCATTACTGGCAGGTAACCAAAGGCGGAAGATTCTGGTGGGTGGGGACAATAAAGGGAGGGAACCTGTTTGGGGGACTAAGCGCATTACTTTCAGCAACATTTGCATGCAATTCTCTGCATGTAAACAACTTTTAAATCCCCTTGCATAAAGCCCGTCCTGCGCTTCAACGGCTCTCGTGTGTAGGTATTAGGTGTAAACGCGATTGTCAGGAGATGCGCATAATAGGAGAATCGGGCGTCAAAGTGAACTCTTGTAGAGACATTTCCTTAGTGGACTGGGAAAGTGGGTAGGAAGGAGGAATATTTTGACGAAAGTTTCCCCCTCCTTTGCCCACCCCGCTCTGGCAATCCAGTCTGACTGGGAATCACAACACGGTTATATACTGCTCAGGTTCTTATTAGCTATGATGAGTTTTAGTGTTAATAACTGGGGAGGAAGATGTGTGTTTGTGTGTGTAGGGAAAGGTTTGTGGCTGGGAAGTCTTACCATGAAAGAAAAGCATTACCAATTTTTTAAAAATCCAAAAAACCTTAAAAGTTGAGAAAGCTGTTGAGCCCCAATGCTCTTCTATTTTGCCATGGCTAAGACATATAGTTTTGTCAAGATATAAGAGGTAGTCACTTGGTTTTTTTTACTGCCTGGGGTTGGTTGTAGTTAAGGAAGTTCACCCCACAAGTGCTGAAAGCAAAGAGAAAGCTAATGTATCCCCTGCATCATTTCAATCCCATAGAAATAAAGCTTCCACCCATGCTCTTTATTCTGTAGAAGTGTGTAATCCAATGCTTGGGTGCAGGATCCTCCTCGTTAAGAATAGGACACTTTTGTTGGTTTAGAATGCAATGCTAAGGTTTTAGTGTTGGGCTAATAATGCATGCTTACTCAGAAGCAAGTCCTGCCAATTTCAAAAGACATAGAGTGTCTCTAAGTGCCTCCCTCCTTCCCTGGCATGTGTGCAAAGGATGAGAGGGGACATCTCCTATATGGTTTCCATGCAGCCCCCAGGAAAGCCAGGACTTGCTCTAGGTACACATAAGATGCTCAGCACACTTACTTGGGAACGAGCCCTATTGAAGACAACAGGACTTGCTTCTAAGCAGACATAAGACACTCAGCACACTTACTTGGGAGTAAGCTCCATTGAAGACAATGGGACTTACTTCTGAATAGACACAAGGCACTCAGTGCACTTACTTGGGAGTTATCCCAAAAGAGCTGCATCACTTTAAATAGACTGTCTTAAACCAAATGAAGCAACAATGAATGAATCTTGAATATCTAATCCAGATAGTTCCTTCAGACATCAAAATTAATTTTCAACACATGGCATAGGTTGTCTGTTTATTGAATATCAGACATATGGTGTTGGGGATTTTTTTACGAGTTCAGCAGTGTGAGATCAAAGGCAGAGCTAGCACCTAATACTTTCATACATAAGGATTATTTTAAAATTAATGATGAAATGATTTTTGTCTTCCCCATAATACATAACATGGGAGTTGCAGTGCAACACATCTGGAGAGCACTAGGCTGGAGAAGGTTGGTTTACACTTGAATAATGTACGTCTTCTCAGAAGTCAGTGTCACTAAGTTCAGCAGGGCCTCCTCCCAAGTGGTAAAGGATTGCAAACTAATCTCATCTGAAAGGCATTCAAGACAGCCAAACTAAACCATTTTTGCTCCTCTTTCACTTTGATGAGGTGATGTATTGTAGAGGGATTGTGAGGAGTGGACAGTATATTTTGTATAAACACATTTTAATAAAAAGCATTGATTCTTTGAAGGGCAGGATATGGACCAAAAGTTGAAAGTGCATGCTCTGGTTCTAGGTCTGTAATGAATAGTGCCCCTTTTGTTATGAATCATGTTGCTAAACACAAGATGTGTGTGAGAGAAAAGTATTGTGCAGACCCTGTATTTGGTAAAGCTATAGAACAGTGTTCCACATCCTGCTGACCTCCAGATGTTTGAGATTACAAGTTCCAGCATTCCTGACCATGGGATATACTGACTTGCAATGATGGGAGTTGTACAACACCTTTGGAGGACACCAGGTTGGGAAAGGGCTGCTCTAAACAAAAAAAGAGAAGTAGGTGGCCCTAAGTTGTTCATCATCAGTTTTCCACAACCCCACAGTCACCTCTCCATCCTGTCTTCATGGTTTATCTGCTTTGGGAGAATGAGAATTTCACTTGCACTTTCTGCTTCTTTTGGGAGAACGTCGCGTTAAGGCTTGTGAGCTAACTCCCAATTTCTCTGCTTTTGGGTGCTTGCTTGCTTGAAAACTGTAGAGCCTTAACGTTGTTTTGTAAAATGTAGTTTTTTTGTTTAATGAATTGTATCTGAGCCTCAACAGTTTCCAGTCTGTAAAATGGGTATTGGGAGCAGAAAACATTGGGTTCAAGTTAGTGGTTTTGTGTTTTGGAGCTAGGATCCATCTCTGCCTTTTATTTGGATTCTTGGGAAAGTTATCTTTATTTCACTCTTAGTAGATAGCCTTCATGGAAAATGTTTTTGACTAGCCATAACAGCCATTTTGTGAGGGTACTCATGATATTCTCAAAATTCCAAATGTGACTCAAACGTTGCTAGGCCATCTTGGGTGCATCTTCTCCCCACGAATAGAGGTTGAGCTTCTTCCAAACTAGATTAACATTCTCAGAAGTAATTTTTAAAACTCTAAATGGAATAGCAGACATTTCATTTTTTACAGTTCCACAGGGAAGAGATGTCACCACCTACTAAATAAGTGATTTTTTTAAGCTCCTGGATCTTGGCACATATAAAGTTGCCTTCTACCTATCTTGACTGGCAACAACATACCAAGGCTGAGGTCTTTTCCCAGCTCTACTAACTCAATTCCTTTTAAATGAAGCTGCCAAAACTGACCTTTGGAACTCCTGCATGCAAAAGCATGCAGTCAGCTGCTGAAATATGGTGTTTCCGCTTAAGGTTTAAAAACAAGGTGTATAAGCACTTCAGACGTCAGCATTTTTTAAAATGTATAACATGTACCCTTTGTACTTCTAATAACAGCCAAACTAGCATGAAAGTCCATTCTTCCATTTCTTTCTTTACATCAGAAACTGGCTCTTTGTGCCGGCTAGGCTTAGTTCTTTTCCAGTTTATGCAGCGTTGCAGGCCCTTTCACAGTAAAAAAATGAGTCTTCTGTCTCAGTTACTGATTACATGGAAATCACTGCTAAGTGACACAGGCAGCCCATTTCTACCAATGTTGGTTTACACTTTGCTCTTTTTCTCAAGCCTATTGAGGGCCAGGGTCGGGGAGGGCAGTGGAGAGGAAGAGAAGAAAATGGATTGATTTCTCTAGAATGTTTCCATTAAGCAGCTTAAAACATTGCCTCATCTTTGACAAACACAAGGATATATCCAGAAATCGTACTTCATTTTTTCCTAGATGGAGCTCAAATACCTCCCAAAATCCTACCAAAATGACCAGGCTTATGTTTATACTCTATGTCAGGGCTCTGATCCAGACAATACAAATGAAGACTTCATATGCTTTACTTTGTCTGGTATTCTGCTCTCAACACACTTAGCTACACCCCGTTAGTTCCAAGGACAATGGCATCCAATGATTTAAAAAGCCCAATGTTGCAATGATACAACTGAAGTATGCTTCTCCTCAATAGCAGGCATGCTAATAATAAGCTCTCGTAGGACAATGTATCCCATGCCATAAATAATTTGAATCAAGAATCCAAAGTTCTAAATGTGGTAATTTTTTATTCATTTCAGAGGTATGTCAACCAGGATACGAAATTCTATCCAGTAGCTAGACAAAACAAACCTGAATTGGTCACATCTCAGACTTGGATTCTGGTAAGCCTCTGAGACCAAACAGCTTATTTCAACAGCTGACATGACACACTACATACACACAGTCAATCGGTTAGCTAGAAATGCTCCTGTTTGAAATTCCAATCCATGTCAATCTGAATGAATATGAAGAGGGGTGGGAAACACAAATTGGCTGTAAAGCAAACATAATTTTTACTATCTTCTATTTGAGGAAAAATCCAATTTTAATGTTTGTGCTTAAGATATCTGAGATCTTAAGAGAGAACCTTGAGTTATCTAAGAAGCAGGTTATATAAAATGCTTTGCATGGTCCAAGTGTCTGGTGGTAGTTGGTGGGAACCTATGTGATGCTGGGTGACTGACAGCTTTGTGTCACGGAGAAACTTCTTCATCATCTGTATTAAAAGTTGTGTAATTGCAAACATGTTTAATTTGAAAAATGGATTTTGTCCTGACAACATTTTGTTCCTTTCAGTCATCTGTTATATTAGTAAAAGTACATGTAGCACACGAACCCTTCTGTTTTGAGGAAGGCTTGAGGTATTCCTGGATGTACCAATGAATACAGCTGATTCTAAATGACAGGCCAATCCTTTGCTCATCATTAACACACAAGGTTAAAATTGAGGATTTCCTGTACTAGTTCTAATGAAAGGAAGGACAAAATGGAAAATAATCAAGCATGAAAACAAGAGATATATTTTCACTCCACAGCTTTATTTCAAGCATCGCTTTTTAACCTGTATAATTTATATATTTTTCATTCCCACTCAGGTATTCTGACAATATATGCAAAAGTAGATGTATATATAATAATACTCCTTTATTGAAATATAATTCACAAGAATATAGATATTTATCATAATTTTTCAAAGTGTGTGGTCCCAATGTTTGAATCTTGGCTGGCTAAAGAAACTGCCTGCTGCTTCTCAACACACAAATGGGTAGTAAATTTTTGAAACTTCTAAATGCACTACAGTAATGTTCACTGTTAAAACAACATTCCTGGCAACTCTTATGCCTGTGCAAAGGGAGGATGGCTGCTAAAGGAGATCAATACAAAAAAAAGGGGGGGGGGTCACTGAATTGTACACATTGAGCTTCTAGGAGAGTTAACGGTTCTTGTCACAGGCTCCTGGCTATAGTTTACAATATCCGCCTTCACTACACTCTGTCAAAAAAGAGAGGAGAGAAAAGAAAAACAGAAGAGGTTATAGCAGAGAATCTGAAGGAAATGCTGTTCCAAAATGCTAGTAAAACATCTCACATGCTGATGACTGGACTGTGAAATATGGAGCATTAAAAAGAGCTAGTCAGAATGAATATATACCATAGTCTTCTTGTCTTAGAAATCACGTATGGAGGTTTTGGTACAGCACCTAGTCATATTGAGCACAGCATGTACCAAATCCAATTTTAAATACTGATTTCTTAATTTCAAATGAGAGGAAAATGGGTTCTAGCTCATAAGATTTTCTACCAGGTTACGTATGTACTATTACTGCTCCAGATGTTAGTGAGGTTTAATTTTAGACCCCAAAGAAGTAGGCTTTTGAGCAATATAGGATGACCTGTACTCCCTCCCCCCCCCAAAAGAACCCTTGATTTGTCACGTTTTATTTTTCCTCCCCACAGTTTTGTGGTTCTGATATGCTTCTGTTTTGAAGCTATTTTTTGTTCACCGCATAGTTCAAGCCAATTGGGGATCATAATGACATAATGATGTCACATAGCCAGAGCTGGCCACGTGATGTCATCACTGGGGACAAATAAAGCCCTCCCATCACTCTATACTCTGAAGGATATCCCAATGCCAGGTGATTCTCCTTGTGTTGCCATACTCCACTGGCAGCCAGTGTGACACAAGGCTTTCACTTCAGCCTAGCTTTAAATGCATATAGCTGCACATAACTCATTGGAGCAGAATGTGAATGTGGATATGCTTGCAGATGTACATCCCTATCCACATTCTACTCTACAACATTTATTTCCTTGCAAGCTATGTTGTATTCTGTAGCTAAGGAGTTTGAAAACACTGAAAAACAGGAGCAGGGGATGTTTGCAAGGGGCAAAAATGTTTCTGAAATGCCAACATTAACATACCAGGTATCTAAAAGAACAGAACAATACTAAAGTTTGATGGTGGAAAACAGAAGAACAGCATCGATGAATACTTTCATAGTATCTATGTACACAAGTTCTGAAAAATAGTTTAAACAGTTCAAGCAGAAGTACTTGGATTCAAGCTGATAAAACCTCAATGACCACACCATAATTTTAGAGACGACTGTTATACTGAAACAGGAATGCCTATTTTTGAAAACCTCCAAGAATCAGTAAAACCTTTCAAAATTAAATTACAGAAGATCCTATAGACAGAAGTCATTTAGGGCACAATCCTGTGAATATTTAGACAGAAAAAAGTCCTATGTTGCCTGGGGAATGCTGGGAGTTGTAGGTTTTTTTCTGTCCAAACATGCATAGGATTGCATCCTTAAATGTATAAAGTATTCTAACAACCCAGTCCTATCATCTTCATCAACTGCTGTGGCACAAGCAAAGGCCTGAAACTCAACAGCTGAAGGTAGGGTGCCCATATGGAGCCCTGCCTTGCAGCTTTGACTGCCCTCTTGACCAGTTCCTGTAGTTTTAACTGTTGTGATGAAGAGGGAATTTCACCAGGTGCATCATGCATACAAATGATGCCTGCTGAAATTCCCTTTTCTATACAACTGTTAAAGATACAGGAGCCCTGTCCTCCTTTCCATATGGTCACCTTAGCTGAAGGTATCAATCCTGTTTGAGGTGAGCTACCTCCCTTGCCTCGAAAAGTGAAGGGGAAACTCCTGCAACATGGTTCCTAATTGATGCCAGACTGTATGAATTTTAGAAGATGTGGGCTTGCCTCATGGTCTTGGCTCAATAGCAAAAATGCCATGCTCAGCATATAAGGGCTCTCCTCCTCACCTCTGGAGTTAGATGCCACAGTCCTTCACGAAGGGACCTGAATCAAACAGCCAGGCCTCCTTCCAAAAATGGTTCCTCCACGCCACTAGTGAAGTCATCCCTGAAACTCAGCAGAGCTTCCAATCTAGCACAGAGATGCTATGGGAAGTTGCAAACGTTTATTCCCTCTAAGCCCTCTTGAAATCAATAGGTCATGACTAATTGAAGCTCCAATGAATTCCACCTAAAATTCTCTGGTTTCATGCTGAGAACATTAGATTGCTTCATCCTTGAAGCTCCAATGAATTCCACCTAAAATTCTCTGGTTTCATGCTGAGAACATTAGATTGCTTCATCCTTGCAAATATACAAATCAGAATGACACACAATATCTCAGTTACTATTTCATGTGAATGAAATAGCAACAGTGTTTTGTAAGCGCTGGATCTTTTTACTGTACTACCTGAACTATTGCACTGAACAGACTTTACTCTGACAGTTGGCAATGCTGTGTTGTTGATTATCTTCTTCAGGATACTTCACTAGTTCTGCCCTGACAACATGCTGCAGCCATGTGTGAAACAGTAGACAAAGCAAGGAGGCAAAAAAACAAAGAAAAAAAACAAAGAAAGAAAGAGACACAGATCAACTATTAGAAAAGGAGAAATGATCAATACAAATAAATAGGAGCAACAAACAAAGACACCATGCAGAGCGATTAGCATCATGCCCACCTAGCAGGTATGTAGTATTATTGCTTTAGGACATGAGAAGAATCTCTTAAAAGACCCTTGCCCTCACATTCATAGTGAAGAGCTGGTTAGGCAAACTTCACCATTGACACCAATCCGGGTCTAGTCACCTTCTCCAGTGTAGAGTGCCAGGCATAAAAGGGGAATCAGCACATGCACTTTGGCTGCAGTATTCAGAAACGCATTAGATGCATTTCAAAGTTTTCGTTAACTCACAAAGCTCAAGCCTATTAAAGCAACCAATGAAAGTTACATTTATTCAGAAAATATTCACGAGGGGTGGGGAATGAGAAAATCGAAAAGAGGTATTGTGCTTGGCTTCTCTTCCCAATTTCATCTCATGGCTATTTCTGCACATAGATTCATGATCCAATGTTTTAAATTCAAGTGTTATGGGATTATTCTAAATTTCAGAAGTGAGACATGTGCCTAAATATAATTTGCAACAACATGTATTCGCTTTACACATGTATATATTTTAAACTGCTTTTATCCATTCATGTACAATTTACCTGTAATCTAATTCAAAACATATCAATCGGCAGGATGAGGCATAACTGTACACAAAATATATTAGAAGAATAATTAATGCTTAATCCCCACTGATTTCTAATCAAGTCCCACTGAAACCAGTGTGACACGGCTGGATCACGTCCTAAATGTGTGTTTTTTAAGTAAAACACAAATTACTATAGATTATTGCTTTATATAAGTATTTCTTGTTGAAGATACACCCTCTCTATATTAAACAAGATTGATAATTGAAGTAGATGGAGTCTGAATTTATGAGGCTCTGGTGTTCTATGTTTGCCTTTTGACTGATCAACATTATCTTATCTTATCAGTAGACAAGAGTTATGATTCCCTGGCCTCCAGGCCTGTCATGGTATTATGAGAAGAGCTCAAATCCATGACAATGTTAACAGAAGAGCAGTGTTATCTGCTCTTAAACATTGTTATCTGACCTCACAGGACTTAATTTCTGTGCAGCATGCTTGCTCCTGAAGTTAAGTGAGAATTCTTTGACTCAGTGAGAAATTAATTATTCTTGAAAACGCTGGTTTCAATCCTATCTTATATACAATAACTAGGCTAGTGACCAGTTTAAGCCATTGCATGGCACAAGACTAAAACAATTTGGACTTTAAAAAAGGTAATCTCAGTTAGCAAAGAAAAAGCATTACCCTTTTTGTACAATGGACATATATATCCATCTCGATAGCTGCACAAAAATGTCCCCCAAAGCTTCATTTTTACCTGTTACCAGATTCAGGGGTTGGCTGATTTGATAGACAAAAAACCAGTAATTCTCATAAGAGACTATCATCCTGTTAGGAGTATTTCTGCAGACATCTCTTATCAACCCCCTGAAGAAGGCCTTAAAAACCAATACAGGCCGAAACGTGTTGGGCTTTGAAATAAAGTATTTTAGCATCCTGAGAACCTGCTTCTCCCCTTTCTGTGTCCTGATTTGATAGACGTCTACTTTATTCATGCCAAATATCGTATTTAACTTCAAATTAACGAATGACACACCTCCACATTTTTATCATTGGTGTTGTGTTTTATTGGTTTAATTTTATATTCTATGTTGCCTTGAAATTGTTTGTTTATTGTTGTTCATTATTATTGTTGTTGATTATTTAACACTGATATATTTTTGTACATAACTGATTTTACATTATGATATTATATTGCATTTTTAGGATCTTAATCTAAATAAACACCTTAAAGAGCTTTTGGGCTATTGGGCTGTACAAAAATGTAACAACTGATATGAAATCTGAACAGGGTGAATAATGGCATATAAACATTTTAGTCTATAAATAAATAAGGCATGGAAGTGAGTCGACATACTAACAAACAATGGACCTCAGGAACGGGGGATAGGCAATTCCTGTCCTCTGTGTTTGCTTTAAATCTATGCAGTTATATAAGGAACAGAGCCCTGTACAGGCCATTCCATAAGATACAACATTTTATGGCCTAGATACAAAAATCCACACTAGATCTGCACACTCAAAAAAGTTTTAAACTTCTTCTTCTTGTTATTGTTGTTGTTATTATTATTATTATTATTATTATTATTATTATTATTATTTGCATTTATATACTGCCCCATAGCTGAAGCTCTCTGGGTGGTTCACAAAAATTAAAAAACATTGAACATTAAAAAAACGCTATACAAAATTTAAAAAGCATAAAAATCATGAAAACAGATGATAAATACAATATCCATTTCTCAATGAGCTGCCCCACATGCTGCATGGCAACCCCCCTTTTTTTAATTGAGGGAAGGTTCAAAAGCTTTCTGGTAACATGGCATGTGGGGGGTGTCTGCCAATCAAAGGGGGGAAAGTCTAAAATTCCACTGGCCCTTGGATATTTGGATAAGAACATCAGAAGAACTCTGCTGGATCAGATCAAGGATTCATCCAGCCCAGCATTCCGTTTTCCCCAGTAGTCAAGCAGATAGAACAAAGCACTAATCATCTCCCAGTATTACTCTCAGCAAGTGGCATTTAGTGGCATACCGCCTCTTAACCTGGAGGTTCCATACAGCCATATTGGGTAGTAGCCAGTGATAGACTTAACCTTCGTGGATTTGTCTAAGGCCATTTAAAGCCATCTAAACTAGTGGCTATCACTGCAATTTGTGAAGTGAATTCCATAAACTATCTGTTGTGTGAAGTTCTTCCTTCTGTCTGCCTTTTTCATTGAATGACCCCCAAGTTCTAGTACTATAACCCGAGTCTATCTTTAGCCCTATTCAGGCATTCACCTTCCAATGGAGAAGCAATGTATGAGGAAGAGGAGTGCTTCAGCCCTGCCTCTCTCCATTGTCGCACTGTCACCCTCTACTTGTGGAGGGCACAACTGTCTGAAGAGGAGAGCCTCCTCTATCTGTGGAGGCTCTCCATGCGGTTAAGAACTCCCACAGATAGAGGAGGCTCTCTTCTTCATGACGCTGCCCTCCTCACATACAGTACGGTGAAAACAACAAAGGAGGGGGCGTGGCTATCACCCTCACCCTCATCACATATTTAAATAAACTGTGTATGGAATGACTGAATAGGGCTATTATGTTATAGTTAATATCTAAATTTGGTGACTGTCGGCAATTCCAGACAAATTTTATTTATGCCTAAACAATTCAGAGATGCGCTGCTGAATTTTGGACATTCACTACAAAGTATTTTTGGCATAGGAGGGCATTCAAAAATGTGGTTTTTCATCTACAGGCTGAAATGATATGGTGTACAGTCAGACTTCTAAGTACAGAACATCAGAACTCATTTTTCTCAAAACTTGAGGTAAAATATATTATTAATTCACATGTTTCAAAGAAAATATGTCAGCTAGTAAAAGCAATGTACTCAGCTATATCACCTGTGATTGCTCTATTTCCGCTTTGTTTAATTTGACGTCAAGGAGGTCAGCCGCAATTCTTTGAAAACACAGGAAGACCTATAAAAAAAGGAAAAGCTTAAGTGATTAGAAACAGACATCCTAAAGTTACTACAAATATAGCAAAAACATTTCTTAACTATAAACAAAGAGATGCCGGGGGGGAAGCAACCTGTGCAAGAGAACTCTGAAATACTTGTTTGGTAAATTTCATGCCAGCAACTGTTAGCAATATTCTCTTATGTAATAATGCAGTTGTTTTGGAATAAACACTAAGTTGAATTCTAAGCTGACATCTTGTTTAGTTAAGACTTCAGAGCATTTAGCCAAAAATAAGCTCTTGCACAGAACTCCTAGATTAAAATTATGTCCAGAGTAATCTGACACAGAGTAATGACACAGTCATTAGCATTTTTGTTGTTGTTGTTGTTGTTTTAATACTTTTACAGATCAGGGAATTCAGGCTTTAGGTAGGACAAGATAGTTCTGTTTTACAACACAGGCAGACCAATGCCAGACCACTTACATTTAATATTCATTAAACAAAAAACCTATGGTTTACAAAAACAATGTTAAGGCTCTACAGTTTCCAACCAAGCACCAAAAAGCAGGGAAATTGAAAGTTAAGGCTCCTAAGCCTTAACGCCACATCCTCCCTAAGGAGGCAGAAAGTGCAAGTGAAATTCTCATTCTCCCAAAGCAGATAAACCATGAGGACAGGATGGAGAATATGATATGCAGAGGTGACTGTGGGATTGTGAAAAACTGATAACGAACAACTTAGGGCCACCTACTTCTTTTTTTTGGTTAAAGCAGCCCTTCCCCAACATGGTGCCCTCCAAAGGTGTTGGACTACAATTCCCATCATTGCAAGTCAGTATGTCAGTAGGGATTGAGCCTTGCCAAGTTGGAAGCAGATCTGTTTATGCCTTGAGTTTTAGGAATTTTTTAAACTTCAAACACAATACTCTTTGGGGTCTAGAACCTTGAGCAGTACATTAAAAAAAAAGAAATTAAAGATGAAGAGATGAAACTTGAACCATGGTACCTCTTAAGTAAAGCTTTAGCCATGCCAAGTTGGAAGCAGATTGGTTCATGCCTTGAATTTTAGGATTTTTTTTTAAGTCAAACTTTTTAAAAAATATCCTAAAAATCAAGGCACGAACCAATCTGCTTCCAACTTGGCATGGCTCAATTCTAGGGTGACCACTAGGATGTGGCGTAGTGGCTAAAGTGTTGGACTGGGAGCTGGGAGATCCAGTTCTACTCCCCACTCGGCCATGGAAACCCATTGGGTGACTTTGGGCTAGTCGCAGACTCTCAGCCCAACCCACCTCACCTCACAGGGAGAAAGCGCGTCATTGCCCCCTGCCACGCTAATGGTGGCCTTAAAGGGGAAAGTGTGTAATTCCAGGTAATTATAGACTATTGCATAAAATCCCCCCCTGACACTGAGGATAGAACAAAAACCAGGAGAAATCTGGGGAAATCCTGACAGTTTTTTATTTTTATTTATTATTGCATTTATATCCCACCTTTTTTCCTCCAAGAAACCCAAGGCGATATACATAATCCTCCTCCTCTCCAGAGGAACCACACCCTGCTTCACCAGTGAGCAAAAGAGCAAACTGGCCTTTAATAATAATAATAATAATAATAATAATAATAATAATAATATTTATTTATAACCCGCCTCTCCCTACGGATCGAGGCGGGGAACACAATGCAAATACAAGCATGACAAAGTTAAAAAATTTAAAACAAGAGAAATACATCATTAAAACATTTAAAATTCATCCGGATAGGCCTGCCAGAAGAGAACAGTCTTCATGACTCTCTTGAATTCATGAAGACTGTCAATTTGTCTAACCTCCTCTGGCAGACTATTCCATAGTCTGGGAGCCATAGAAGAGAAGGTCCTCTGGGTAACACTCGCCAGCCTAGTTCTGGCTGGCTTGAGTACGTTCTTCCCAGAGGACCTAAGAGTGCGGGGCGGATTGTACGGGAGAAGGCGATCCCGTTGGTAGCCTGGGCCCAAACCATGTAGGGCTTTAAAGGTAATAACCAACACTTTATACTTTGCCCGGAAACTGACCGGCAGCCAGTGAAGTGATTTTAAAACTGGTGTAATGTGGTCACCCCTAGGTGTACCGGTGACCAACCTGGCTGCCATATTTTGAACAAGTTGAAGTTTCCGGACTAGGCACAAAGGTAGCCCTATGTACAGCGCATTGCAGAAGTTGAGCCTCGAAGTTACCAGTGCGTGCACTACCGTCTTTAGGTCTTCCAACTCTAGGAAGGGGTGCAGCTGGCGTATCAGCCAAAGCTGATAGTAGGCACTCCTGGCCGTCGCACCAATCTGAGCTGTCATCTGGAGCGACGGATCCAGGAGTACCCCCAAGCTGCGAACACAGTCTTTCAGGGGGGGTGTAACCCCATCCAGAACTGGTTGACACACCTCCAAACCCAGGTTGGGGCCTTTGACAGCAAGCACCTTCGTCTTGTCTGGATTCAGCTTCAGTTTGTTTTTCCTCATCCAGCCCATTACCGCCTCCAAGCATTCGTTCAGAGGAGACACACTATCCTTAGCTGACGATGTTGTCGAAGGCATAGAGAAATATATTTGGGTGTCATCAGCATATTGATAGCACCCCGCCCCATGCCTCCAGATGATCTCTCCCAGCGGTTTCATGCAAATATTAAACAGCATTGGGGAAAGGATGGCACCTTGCGGTACACCACATAGCAACTCCTTTTTTGAAGAGCAGCTATCCCCAAGCATCACCATCTGGAACCTGTCCAAGAGATAGGATCGGAACCACTGAAGCACAGTGCCCCCGATTCCCAATTCCCCCAGGCGCTCCAGAAGGATACCATGGTCGATGGTATCGAAAGCTGCTGAGAGGTCCAGGAGTACCAACAGGGACACACTCCCCCTGTCAATACTCAGGCGTAGATCATCCACTAAGGCGACCATAGCAGCCTCAACTCCGTATCCTGCTCTGAAGCCGGTTTGAAATGGGTCTAGAAAATCAGTGTCATCCAAGACTGCCTGGAGTTGAAAGGCAACCGCTCTCTCGATCACCTTGCCCAAAAATGGAAGATTTGATACTGGCCTGTAGTTATTAAGATCCAGGGAGGGCTTTTTTAGAAGCGGCCTTACCACCGCCTCTTTTAAACATGATGGAAAGCTCCCCTCCCTGAGAGATGCATTAATAATATGTTGTAAATGTGATCTAACTGCATTTCCTCCCTGGACGACCAGCCAGGAAGGACAGGGATCGAGAGGGCAAGTCGTCTTCCTCACACATCCAAGCACCTTGTCCACATCCTCGGTACTCACCAACTGAAACTGATCAAGTGTAATCCTACTCGCGGAGTCACTGGACACTCCACTGTCAGCCTCTGCTATAACAATGGCATCTAAGTCGGCTCTTATCCGAGAGATTTTATCTGAGATAGCCCAAATTACTCTCAGAGCCAAAGGAATGCATGTTCCAGAAGAGAAACTCTTCTTCTTCTTCTTCACTCAAAAGGTCTGTGCTAGAGGCAGCAGCCATTTCACCCACTCACCCCCAACATTCTAAGACAGGAGGGAGGGGGAGAGAGCAACGCTACTGAGCGTGCCTCGCGCTATGAGGGAAGATGGCCTCCTCATTGACTTGAATGAGAGGTAAAAATAGTCCTTAAAAGTCAACCGAAGGGAATTTTAAAAAAACGAAAAGCTTTCCACCAACTACAGTGAAGGAGGAAGAAGACCCCACCTCTGGATTAATTAATACGGCTCTAGAAATGATGCAAATCGTGAGCACAAAACTCGCAAACCCAAAGTCATTTGACAAAAGTAGGGAGACAGGTTTGTGTTCCTTTTCTATCTTAAACTGCTCTCCTTCCCTCAATCTTTAACCAATCTTCTTGAAAATTTCAGGTAATGTAAAATAAACATTTCTTTCTGGCACCTGTAAATTTCAGAAAGATTGGTGAAACATTTTTGATTTTATGGCTGTTAGAATGATCCCCCCCCCAATTATCACTTTAACATGGCGGAATGTGTTTTTTACTGACGGCCCTTAACAATGGAGGCACGGCTGTGCCTCCATTAATTATTTAAATCCTGCTGGCAGCTGAAACTGCTTGCTATACTGCTTAAATGAATGTAGAAAGAAAAATATTTGTTGGGGGGGGAGGGGTTATGGAAACCAGATAAAGACCTTCCAGTAAAAAAACCCAATATGTGTTCATTCGAAGAAAATATTAATACAGTGTTGTTGCTCCCCATGAAGAATATGAGTCTGAAGTCTATTAGGCAGCCTTTCTCCAGAGGATCCGGAAAGGGTCTTTTGCATCAGCCCCTTACTTATTCACTTATTACTCCAATTTATATACCGCTTCCCACAGCGTCTCAAAGCAGTGAACATAAAATGGAATCAAGACAACAATAAATCTAATAATCAAACAACACAATAGAAAATTAATCAACAGTGTGAAGTGTGACCCAGCCTTCTATGCTTTGTAGCACACCCTACTGTGTGATACAAAACATAGAAGTGTGTCACACTTCATGGAAAGCTGGTGTGAGGAGATGAGTTTTAAGAAGACGTCTGAATGTCAGAACTATGGGGGCCTGTCAATTGGTAAAGTGTTCCAGAGGGTGGGTGCAGCAACACTAAATGCTCTACTGCAAGTGCTTTTGAGGTGAACTTCAGGAGCATGTGGTACTCTCCGACGCGATCCCTCTGATGACTGCAGAGATTGGGTAGGGACATAAGGTGTGAGGTGCTCCTTCAGGTAACCTGGTCCCAACTTGTCTAGGACTTTATACGTTAACAAGAACACCTTAACCTTGGCCCAGTAGCTTATTGGCAACCAGTGCAGCTGTTTTAGCAAGAGTGTCGTTTGCTGTCAGAAAGAGGCACCCGGCATTCTGGACCAAGCCCAAGTGTAGCCCCGCATAGACACCATTACAATAATCCAAGTTTGAGGTTACCAATGCCAGCACCAGCATAGAAAAGATACCAGCTAAACTTTAGCTGTGACCTCAGTACAACTCTTTCTTTTGAAGGATTTGGAGGTAACATAGACTTCATAAAATCTCATACACAATAAAAATGGACATTTGCTTAAGCTTGGAACACTGACCTGAGTAAAACAAAGTTAACAAATTGAAAAAGCATGTTGATAACTGAAAAGCGACCAGAAAAGAGAAGGAAAATTCAGATATAAGGTTTATTTTTGTAGATCAGTTGCAGGACTCTTGTTTTTATTTCTCTTCATTCAATATATACACTAATTAATAAATTTAATCCTGTAGTATAAATTACAGGATACATTGGCTAGAAATATGTTTTTATCTTAAAATACTCTTTAGAGTTCATTTTAAAAACTTATAACTGAACCTATAACATATAACATTACACTGAAAGAATCAGATAATGAATTAATTGGTTCACTGTATTCTAAATTAATTGTTTGGAACTATAGGCAGTTTTGTATTCAGAAACTTGCTAATGGAATTTGTAATTATTGGAGGAACAGTAATGTTTCAATTAACTATACTGGGATCAACTGTACTATTTCCAAAGCCCTGCTCATACCAGCTAGTGAGGGAGTCGGGAGTCGGGAGTCGAGGACTTTTTTATTCCTCTCAGATTTCTGATCCTCTATATTTCTGCTATTACGCTGTGCTTTTGAGTACTTTAATCTTTGATACTTTTAGATCTTCCTTTTGATGCCTGTTTTAGCCTCGGGTTCTTTTAATTGATTGTTTGATTATGCTTTTTCTCTTTTAATGTGGATTTTGGATTTTATTCATGATTTGATTGTAGATTGCCCTGAGAGCTATTAGGTATACTGCAACTAACTAACTAAATAAATTCCTAATGCCTCCTTGATAGCCACCCATGGGCGGGTGGACTTTTAAATCGTTATATATTTTAAATGTTTTAATATTGAAATGTATTTAATTATATTTTTAACTTTTGTATAATTCTATTTATAGGCTGCCTTGAGGCCCAGCATTGGGCAAAAAGCAGGATACAAATAAATATAAATATAATAATAACAACCCTAAAAATAACAACAATAGTAATGTTTCACACATTTCACTTCTGTATCTGATGTTCTTTTGCATTTCCTTTTCTTTATAAACCATTAATATCTTAAGACCTTGTGTGGCATGTTTTCATTGGTTTAACAAGTTAAAAGGGGTATTCGCTGTTTTCCTGCTTATGTTATAAAATCTAATATCAACAGGCCCAGTAACTTCAAGAGTAACAGAGCTGGGGGGAAATCCTCAATTTCTTTGAGATCAGAGGCACTGAGTAAGGGACCCCTGGAGATAATTTAGACAGACCTTAACTACATAATACTATTCCCCCTTCTGGACCACAGACTTCTGGACCACAGACTACTAAAGACAAACAAAGTAGCAGACCATAATAACACTTCTCATGCGGCCATTTGCTTCATGAGGCAGGTGCTCCTGCAGGCTACCAAACGGAGGGAGTAACAGATAAAGTTGCCTGTCTGGGTCTGCCAGAAATCCAGCCTCAACACTTCTGGAAGGTCCATGTTCTACAGCAACTGCTCTTAGGTGAACTCGATGGAAACCCACCCTCCACCCCTGGGTTTAATTTACTGGCCACCCCTGGCTGGGCCTCGCAGGAAATTATAGGGACAGACAGAGCAGAATTTCGTATCACACATAGAACGCTGAGACTGGCTAATCTAAAAGCAAGTATGTTGCTTTTCAAAATTCAAGGAAATTCAATGGGTCTTACTTTTGAGAAAATATCTAGGGATGGAAATGCAGCCTGTGCAAGAACTGAACCATGCCAAATTGGAAGCAGATTGGTTCATGCCTTGAGTTTTAGAATTTTTTAAAAAAGTTTAGACTTTAAAAAAAATCCGAAAAATCAAGGCATGAACTGATCTCCTTCCAACTTACCATGCCTAAAGCCCTACTTAAGAGCTACCATGCTGCCAAGTTTCATGTCTTTATCTTTACTTTGATTTTTTTTTAAAAAAAACTTGTGTATTGCTCAAGATCCTAGACCACAAAGAGGAGCTTTGAGTTTGAAATTTAAAAAATTCCTAAAAATCAAAACATGACCCGATCTGATTCCAACTTGGTATGGCTCAATCCCTACTTCAGAGCAACCATGCTGCCAAGTTTCATCTCTTTATCTTTAAAAATGACATAACTGTAAGCATTTTTGGTTAATTTCCATAGGCTATAATGGGCTGTTTATTCCAACTTTAAAAAATTCCTACAAATCAAGGTGTGAACCCATCTGCTTCCCACTTGGTATGGCTAAATCCCTACTTAAGAGTTACCACAGTGCCAAAGTTTCATCTCTTTATATTTAACAATGATGGAGATGTACACATTTTGATTAATTCCCCTAGGCTATAATGAAGCGGTTATCCAAAAATGGAAAGGAGCTTTGATAAGCACATCTCCGCACTGCGGATATTTGATGGTTTTGAAACTATCCCCTCTCCGCTCCAAAAACTCAGAGCTTCATCGGACTTCTGACGGACCCTCAGATTTTCAGGGCGGAGCGCACACACCTAATAATTAACATAGTAAAATGAAGGTTGCTTACCTGTAACCGTAGTTCTTCGAGTGGTCATCTGTGCATTCACACACTATGGGCTCGCGCCGGCGTCGAACCTCGATCGGGAGAAACTTCTATAACCTAGACTCTTTTTGGCGGGAACCCCTCCCCACACCGCCCTATCGCGCATGCTCGGGTTCCCGCCTACCTCAGTTCTGTGAGACCGTGATTGCCTCGTGAACGAGATAGTAAAAACAATTTTATAATTAGTCAAAAAGTGTAACTATATGCATGCGCAATAGTTTTCCCTATGACCTGGCGGAATCAGCGAGGCCATGAGGGGACGGTGGGTGGGTTGTGTGAATGCACAAATGACCACTCGAAGAACTACAGTTACAGGTAAGCAACCTTTATGCGGGCAGAACGCATGACCTGCACAGCTAGGCGTTGAATTGTCAGAGCACATTCTTTTGGAAGGAATGCTGTGCCTTGAGGGGAATTGAGAAGGACTCCGATAAATTGTATCTGCTGTGTGGGCACAAAGATGGACTTGTCCTTGTTGACTAGGAGTCCCAACTTGCAGAGCAGTCGTTTGGTGGTCTCTATGTCACGTTCTGCTTGCGACCTGGACAGGGAGACGATCAGCCAGTCGTCGAGATACGGGTAGATCTCTATCCCCAACGTCCTCAAGAAGGCGCATGCTGCGCTCATGCACTTCGTAAAGACCCGTGGGGCCGTCTTGAGTCCAAAGGGGAGGATGGTGAACTGATAAGTGTGGGGCCCTATCGTGAACCTGAGGAAGCGTTGATGCGGTTTGTAGATGCTGATATGAAAGTACGCATCCTTGAGGTCCAGTAGGGTGAACCAACGGTTCCGTCTTAGCAAGGGAAGTACTGTGGCTAAGGTGATCATGCAGAACTTCTTGGTTTGGATGAATGTGTTGAGGTTCCGTAGGTCCATGATGGGGCGTAGGCCGCCGTCTCTTTTTGGAATGGTGAAATAGCGGGAATAGAATCCGCTGTGTAAGTCCGAATTGGGGACAGACGTAATTGCTCCCTTTCGGAGTAGATTGTCGACTTCTTCCAATAGCACGCTTGATGGTGGAGTGACTCGCGGTGGGCAGGGGGGGGGAGAGAAATAAATTCTATGCGATATCCGTTCCTGATTATATTCAAGACCCATTTGTCTGATGTTATTGAGTTCCAGGCCTGGTAGAAATATCTTAGTCGGTTGCTGAAACGTAGGTTGGAGAAGGTGCCGTCCGGGATGCAGTCAACGTCACCGTTTTTGCGTCTGGTCTGCCCTACTGCGTTGTGCACGGAACCGTGGCTGTTGGTAGCTGCATTTCTGTGTAGCAGCCGTGGCGGCACTATGTTGTTGATATGGCTGTGTGCGATTCGCGAATTGGCGTGAAGGGTACGCAGGTGGGCGACTCCAGCGATGTGAGCGGAAGGACTGCGGTGTCGTGGTGGTGTAAACCCCATTTTTTTGGCAGTTGTTTTTGCCTTCTGGATTGTGTCCATTGCGGTATCTGTCGTTGTATGGAAAAGGCCTTCTCCATCGAAGGGCAAGTCTTCGATACGGGACTTAGACTCCTGCGGCAGGTGGGACGATCGTAACCACGCATGTCGTCTGAGTGACACTGAACTAATCATTGCTTTTGACAAGCAGTCCATTTGGTGCCTGGAGGTGGTGAGCTGTTGTTTCGCCAAACCAGTGGCTTCTGATTGGAAGACTTGTGCGAGCTCCTTCTTATCGTCCGGCAAGTAAACAATCAGGGAAGCCATCTTTTCCCATAGGAAGAGGTGATATCTGGCCATCATAGCCTGATAATTTGTGATTTTCATCGAGAGGGCAGTCGATGAACATATACGTCTTCCGAACGAATCTAACTTTCGTCCCTCCTTATCTTATGGCGTGGAGTGGGTCTTAGAAGATCTGCCTTGCGCCGACTCGACGATAACGGAGTTGGGTTTCGGGTGAGAGAACAGGAAACCGGCATCTTTCTCTTGTAACTTGTACAAGGCATCTATTCTCTTCGACACCGGTCCCATGGTCGATGGGCTTTTCCATGATTCCCGTATGGTTTGTAATAATGTCAGAATTAGTGGCATGGTGAGAGATGTGGTGGTGTCCGAGTACATCACATCAAAAATTGAGTCAATGCACTGTTCTGCTGGGTGTTGTAGCTCCACACCTAGCGACTGCGCCATGCGCATCATTTGCTATGTAAAGTTCCCTGCTTTTTGGTGCTTGGTTGGAAACTGTAGAGCCTTAACGTTGTTTTGTAAACCGTAGGTTTTTTTGTTTAATGATTATATTCTCACTAGCTAGTAGAAATAATGGGTTGGTCAACAAGCACAGCTATAATTTGTTGGTCCCTGCCTTTTGTGCAATGTCAGAACAAACCGGAAGACATTTTTAAATAAATGAGTCCAACAGTCAAGGATGCTACAAAGCAGGGGTGGGAAACATGTGGCCCTCCAGATATTCAAATCAGTGTTTTTCAGAAAAGACAAGAGTTTATTTATTAAGTTTTAGAAATTACAGGACAGACATATAGTTTTTAAATGAAGATATGGAAAGAGTATTTAAAATATAATCTTCGATGTATACATTAATTTCATAATCTATCTATTCGAAACCATCACTTCTTTAGTAGAAGGAATCAAAAGATGGCAAAAAAGGCTTTTGGGAATATAGCTGTAACAGTTCTTCCTTATTCATATTACTTACAGAATCACCTGTCTTGGCTGACACAAAATGGCTGCTTGAATGATTTTCTTGGCAAAATCGAAGATGTTTATCAACCTTTACTGCCCGTAGATGCTCCAAATCAACTAAAAAAATCAGAGTAAAGAAAGGAAAAGAGAAATTAGTGTAATAATGCTTGCTTAGATGTAGTCTAATACTATTTCTTTTTCCTTTGGTCATTGATTAATGTTGCATCCTGACAGTACTTGAATCACACCTTTTCTCTTTTCTTTGGAAAAGAACTAAGAGGAAAATGAAGTAGGAGAAAACACGCAGGAGGAGGATAGAAGCAGAAATAGGGTAGCCAGATGCAAAGAAAACAACACTCCTGTATCTTTAACAATTGTGTAGAAGGAGGAATTTCAGCACATTCAAGTTTTTTCAGACTTGCCCAACAAGCTGATACTGCCAAAAAAACCTTGTTCTATATTCTAAAACTCTGCCCTCTTTTACCTTTAGTTCTTTTAGAGTGAGAGAGGAGGGAAAAGATACACATATGGTAAAAAAATGTAAAGTGGATATTGTGTTGCAGTTTTTTATGGTAATAGTCTAATATATGGTATTAGACTATTAATGCATTGTTTTCATTGAATAATTATGATTAGGATGCAAATGCCACAGAAGATGTTTTAATAATGTATTTGTTTTAATTTGTTTTAATGTTTTATCTATTTTATGATTCTTGTATTTATATTTATTGTTGTTCCTCGCCTCGATCTGGATGGAGAGGCGGGTTAAAAATTAAATAAAGAAATAAAATAAAGAAATTCAGTTTACTTAAACAGTTTTGCATCTATCTTTCTTAAAACAGTACACAGCAGACTACTTTTTGAACTGAGGGGACTTTCAATAGCTGTTCGTGATATGGCAAGTTATTTGCCACTCAAACAAAATAAAAGGTCACATGCCTAAACAAATTCTTTGGATCCTTGCTGAGGCATCTTAAGATTCGTTACAAATAAATAAAAAATTAAAATAAGAACAGTAAAGCATCCAGTTTAACCGGCCAGTTTAGAACTGGGGTTTCACTGACTGTGCGAGGAGCCTCTAATTCTCCATTAAACAAAGGAAACACTTTCTGGAGTTCCTGTTTTCTTCCATGAGAAGGGAAAATAAATTTTCTGTATTTGAAATTTGCCCCTTTTGTTTTGAGGTTTTATTTTTCTTTCATTTTTTCCTTTTAAAAGAAAAATATATTTCCAGGTAAATCCATCATCTTTAAATATTGAATACTGAATCTTTTTAATAATAATAAAACTGTTTGCATATGTGTTATGTGTTATTAATTTTAATAAGATTAAATATTATTAAATAATTAAGGGTATGATTGATTTTAATGATAGATTTATCTGGAAACTATTAATTATACATTCTTATTAGCAACATCAATAATAAACTACAAAACCTAACAAAAAAAATAACATCAACATAACAAATACTGTTTATAGTAGTGGGAGAAGATTACCAGCTATGACATTCTGCTTTGAATTCAAGGAAGTTCTAAAGAGCTCCTTTACTTCCTCAAACCGATTTATGCTTATTTTACATTGTCTTGCATATATACACCATGTAATTTTATTCGGTTTCACTGGGTCCCATAGTTTGATGTCCCACTCTTTTAATCAGGGCATCTATTTTCTTTTTATTTCCAGTATCATATGAAAAATTAGTGTCTTCTGAGCTTTAGGTATCATGTCTCCAAAAACATTAATAAAAATATTTGGGAACCTAAGGAAAGATTAAAATAGCTATTCAAAAATTCTGAATATAAACCAGATCCTGAAAACCAAAGCCACTAGACAATTCCATAAACAATGCAGAAAATCATGTCACTCTTGAAAATGCTTCTGGCAGCTATATGAAATATTAGTATATATTGTTATAAGTTAGTAGAGTATCAAATACCATTGTGCCCACCATGGGTGTTTGAAGAGATAGGTACACGGGCCCATACCCCAAATCTAATTCTGAGCACCCTAAATATCAGGCAGCCTACATTATTTTTCTGCCTCGATGTACACATTCATGGAGGAAAGGTAAATCAAAGTGAATAAAGAAACTTCCATTTTCAAAAGCAGTCTATCCATCTTGCCCTGAATAGCTTACAATATAAAATTCCACACTGGGTAAACAACAGAGGGGGAGGGAAGTGGAGACAGGGGTAAATGGTGAACAAGAAAATGGGATTGTTCCAATTACTCTCGATGGCCCTTCCAGCTCAACTATTCTATGATTCTATACATACTTAGGCTTGGGTACAGCCTTCGTTGCTGTGGGTGTGGGAACTAGGGGGCTCAGTTAAAGGCCTCATATAAAATGAGAAGGGATTTGAGGGATGTAAGAGAGGTGGCATCGTGCAAGTATTCTGAAGACAATGCAATCATAAGGGGCAGTAAGATAGAAAGGAGCCAGGGACTTTTGGATAATTAAGGGAGATGCAGCTAGATGAGTAAAGGCCACAGGCATGGATGGATGTATCAAGAGATAAGAGCAGAGAGATAAGGAGGTCAAGGTTGTGGACAGGTTTTTAAAAATCTGTTTCATATTTAGCTGGGATCCTAAAAACTGTACCTATTTCAACTGATTCTACAAGTCTGTGCCAGAGATGTAAATTATTCATTTCAGGAAAAGTATATTATCTCTCAAAGAAACATAGTTCTACCTGACAATTATTAGTGCAAACATACACATAATATTTATAAATACATACCTCAGAAATTGATACTATGAAATCCAAATGCATACCCAATATTTTCTTTATATACCATTATATGCCCTCTGGGATACAGAAAAGTTTTGAAATACCACCACAACCCGCACAACATGGAACTCAAATCTTGTATGGGTTTTATTGTGCACATTCCAGTCTCTTCAAATCTAATCCTAAAGTAACTAGAAGCTATATTGAACAGTTTCGCTTTTTATTGCATTACAGTCCCCATAAGGGTGTTGATTTAATACTGTCAAATTATAAGGCAAGTGCATTCACAAGGATTTAAAGACAACCAAGTTCTTTATGGCAACACCGGGGGAAAAAGCCTTCAAGTTATTTCCTGAGGAAGGGACCCAGCTGACTTGTGAAAACTTGTAAATTTGCAAATCTAGTAAGTCTGAATAATAGTGTCATTTGATTATCAACTGGAAAAAATGCCATTTTAAATGCTTTATTTAAAAATGATACTGGAGGTATTTAATTACTAGGCTCTGGAGAGTTGGTCTAAGAGATTTTAGTTTATATGGAATAGCTTGTTTAGTATGGGGCTTTTAGCCATTTTGCGCTTAGTAACAAAGGGACTTAAATATTAATAGTCAAGTGGCTGGCATAGAAGTGTGCAAAAATTGCACCAGTTCTTCTCTGCTTCATGTTTTATCGGTCATTTTACCATGTGGTAAATGGGTCATTTTACCATTTCTAGAGGGCGCCTCAGCTTCAAAATGGCTGCTAAAACTGTTGCCCTCACCACTTTTGTGGTCAATATTTTGAGAAATAATTATGATAGAACCTCATTTGGAAGGACTGTTCAGTCACCAAAATATTATTCCAACTAGGCACATCACAGGAAGAAGAGCTTGAACTAGTCACTCAGGTAGGGCAGCTTCTTTTTATAGCGATTTTCTGGGTAGTTCTTCATGGAACCGATGGGCATGAAGTAGGTAAGCTGTGTTTTGAAAGTGGGGATGTGTTGGTAAAACTATTCAAAGTGTAGTGGGTAGGGTGAAGGTATAGCAGTGGAAGGACGACAGCTCATTATAGCAGAGGAAGCATGCTTGCCATATTCCAGTTCCCGATACCAGGCAGCCTCATTTCCTGTCACCTTGGCAGGTGATTCTGTTGGAAGACCTGCTTGACCTTTGGAATGAAGAAATGGTCCAGGTGGTTGACATGATCACTTTTCAGCACCCTCTCTCCAATGGAGCTAAACCAAATAAGCCCCCTGGTTTTCCAGGGTGCTGCAGGTGATGAAATGAATGGAACGTTGACTAGAGTAACATTGGTGGAAAACCCGGAATGAGTCCGATTACTTTAAAGCTTACTCCATGGCACTGGCATATACAAGGGGCATGCCAAGTGTTCCTAGGCACACCCTAACGTTTGGGGCTACCTCCACTTTCCTAGGCCCCCTCCCCCGCTGAAATCGGGGCTTTTACGGAGGACAGGAAGAGCAGTGAATTCTACTGCTCTCCCCACCCTGCCCCTGCTCAAAAGGCCAATAATTTTATTTGCAGATGAGGGCTGGAGCTGCTGCCGCCAGCCCGTTCGCTCACTTGCTCACTCATTTCCTCTGCCGCACACCAGAAGGACTGGGAGAGAAAAGGGGAAAAAGAGGTGGGGGAAGAATTACAGTGCCCCCAGGCCTTTCCTGGCTGAAGAGGATTATTCAATGCCTTTCTGCATCTGCCTTGAGGTCTGCTACAGCACAGAAGTGCTAAAACAATGCCTCTGCTTATTTTAGGGTGTCCAGCCCCCCTTTTTTCAAGTAAATGTGATGCAGTAACCAGTAAACTGTTATTTTTCTAGATATAGTTTAATCAAGTTTTATTTAAGATTGTAAGCCAGCATGAATACCATTCCTCTTGGCAGAAAGGCAGGGTACAAACCAAATAAATAAAATTAAGCAATTAATTTACTAATTATACAATTATGCCATGGGTTGGGAAAAGGCTAATCAACACCCACTGGTAATTTCTCACTTTTAATCATCCCTTTTCAAAGTTGCTTTATAAGAAAGAAAAAATTGGTTTCCTTTGGTTCTTTAGCAAATCATGTGTATTTGAATCCTGAAAGGCTGATCAGAGCTTAAGTCCAAAATACCCAGATGGCACCAGGTTCGGAAAGGCTGTCTTAAAGCAACGAAGTGACTTAGATCTGTAAAGAGCACTAAAAAAAATAAGTATTACTGATTTTTTCAGTTTTTCTCAAAATTTCCAGTTTTTTTACACACACACTAAAAAAGAAAAAGAAAAAAAAGAATGGCTTTTCTCTACAGCCTCAAAATTTCCATAAATTTTACATCTCTACACATGACACAAGAGAGGGAAAGGATGGGGAGAGAAGAGGAAAATAAACAAACGCAGGCTTCATTTTTCAAGTTATTTGGTTGTTCTTGCAATGAATGGGTACCATTTAGAAAGAGGAGGAGCCACATGATAGCTGGTCTCAGTACAGCCAATGGAGTGGGCTCTCTCCCTCATCTCCCCCCTCTTCTGCAGCCAGGTGGAACGGCTGCTAATAGATGACAGTCTCTGGAATAATCCCAAAGGCCTGTGCTAGCAAGACAGGAAAATATTCAACAGCACGCAGCATGTCCAGACCCAGGTCTGTAAATACCTTACCTTCTCCCCCTTCTCCTGTAAGAAACATTATCCAAGACTACAGAACATAACAGGGAATGAGGCTTAATAGAGTCCTCCCTTGACATGAAATAATTAACAGGAGTAGACTCAGTGACTGTCTTGCTGTTTGATCATTCAATGACCAGATGTTTGTGAGGGAAACTCCTCCCCGTGTGAATCATCATCCAGCAAACATAAGTCCCCTTTGCTTCCTTCCTACATAGATGGAAAGGAAGCAGACCAATAACTGCTTCTGATCCCCCTCTGGGTGACAAGCTTGACTCCCAAACACATCAATTTCTCTTGTGGTGAGAGCTGCTGTGCAACCTGCTTCTTATGTGACCCTTTTGGGCAGTATCCAATGTTAGTCAAATAGGATTTTAGTTAATCATTACTAACTTAAGTCCCACTCATTTCAATGGGTCTACTCTAAATAGGACTACCCTTGGATAGCCTATGTGTCCTATGCCCAGACCCCAATCAAGACCCGGGCCAAGCTTGCCAGGTCTCTCAGCTCCATGCTCCCCACTGAATCAAGGAAAGCTAAACTTTCTAATGGTGGCACTGGCCCAGAAAGGTAGGGGAGAGAAAGAGAGCCTTCACCAACTGCTCTCACCACCTCAGCTTCAGGTGCAGCACTATGTTGCCTCATGGCTCACTCTGAAGCAACATCTGTGCTTGCTGCAAAGAAAGCCCTTTCAGGCATGACCATTACCTAAGGCAATGCATCTGTTCCCTGATGCTGGGTGGGATTGGACAAACTGCAGCCAATATAGCATATACCGATAAAACTTACCAAAAGGTGGAAAAGGCAATTTTGTCATGAACAAACTGCTGGCCTTCACACCAAGGAAAAAGCCAACTTGTCCGCTCACAAGAACTTTGACAACTCCTTCCCTAAATGAGCCTGACTAAGGTCACTAGGATTGGAAGAGAACCTGAACACTAAAAAAAAAATCTTAATAACTTCTTAATGGAGCTCATAGAGAACCTGCCTTTGTCCCCTGAAAAGGGGCCAGTATGGAGAAAGCCCTGGTTCCCCACTTTCTGGATGATGTCATTGTTCTGAATCCATCTGTCAGGAGAGAGTGTATTCCCCAGAAGTCAGACTGCCCTACTAATACTATAGGGAGAACATATTTAAAATTGTGACAAAAATGCTTTTCACTAGAGTTAATAAAAATGATTTCAGGAGCGCATCCCAGATTGATAGTCTGCAAATTGTATTTCATCTCAATCACCATATTTAAAATAAATAAATAAATAAATAAATGAATTTCCCTTAATTTAATGAAAAATGAAATTGTGGGCTTTATCCCACCCAGTATCTAACCTGTTTTTGGTGCATGTCAATTTTTTCATTTAAATTAGCTTTACACCTCCTTTCAAGACTTTGGAAAGGACCTGTACAAAAATCATGAGATGTGACGAAGTGGACTTAAATCAAAGGTGCAATGTGTTATATGGATATCAATGACACTGATTTCTGATTAAAAACACTTAAGACTACAGCTTTGCAGCCCACTCTTAACAAATTTCAGCCCAGTTCAGACATAACATTGTGTAAATAAGTGATGTCTTTGAGGACTGTGTTCGCAGCTTGGGGGTGCTCCTGGATCCGTCGCTCCAAATGACAGCTCAGATAGATGCGACTGCCAGGAGTGCCTACTATCAGCTTCGGCTGATACGCCAGCTGCGCCCCTTCCTAGAGTTGGAAGACCTAAAATCAGTAGTGCACGCGCTGGTAACTTCGAGGCTCGACTTCTGCAATACGCTGTACATAGGGCTACCTCTGTGCCTAGTCCGGAAACTTCAACTAGTTCAAAATATGGCAGCCAGGTTGGTCACCAGTACATCTAGGGGTGACCACATTACACCAGTTTTAAAATCTCTTCACTGGCTGCCAATCAGTTTCCGGGCAAAGTACAAAGTGTTGGTTATTACCTTTAAAGCCCTACATGGTTTGGGTCCAGGTTACCTACGGGATCGCCTTCTCCCATACAATCCGCCCCGCACGCTCAGGTCCTCTGGGAAGAATTTATTACAGTCAACAAGAACTAGACTGACAACCGTTACCCAGAGGACCTTCTCTTCTGCCGCTCCCAGATTGTAGAATGACCTGCCGGGAGAGATTCGCCAACTTACTAGTCTTCAGGAATTTAAAAGATCTATAAAGACTGATCTCTTCCAGCAGGCCTACTTAGATGAATTTTAAAGTGTTTTATTGGTGTTTTATTGGTATTTTAATGATGTACTGGTTTTATCTGATTTTAATCAGTTTTTGTATTTTGTGTTTGGTGTTGTTCCCCGCCTCGATCCGTTGGGAGAGGAGGATGATAAATTATTATTATTATTATTATTATTATTATTATTATTATTATTTCTCAGTGCATCTTTTTAATTATTGGTATACTTATTCAAAGTGCAGTTGACAAGCACCATCTTAGAAGAGGCCTTCCCCATTTTCTCTCACCCAGGAGAGAATACCTCTTCTAAGATGATGCTGGCTAGAGTATCCACTAAAAACAAAGTACATTTTCTGCTGTTTTTTTCATAGAACAGTTTTCATTTGCATGCAAATTTGATCAATTAATTAACAAAGATTTCTTTAATCAGGTTACAGCTTTGGTTTTCTTATTAAAACTGGTTAGTGAACAGTGTGTGTTTATATGCAGTCATGGAAAGTGTTTGTTCTACAAGTAGATAGTCTATATAGCACAATGTAAAAGTATGATTTTCTAAACCATTTTATGAAAAACTAAAAATAATCACTTCGCAAAGCATTTGCAGCTGTTCATACAAGTTATAAAGTTACATAATGCTTAAATAATGAGCTATTACGATTAGACCACACCAATCTGACAAGTAAAACAACTCCCATGATTTATTAAGTTGATTTACATGTACTTAATTATATACATATTAGTCTTCTAAAAATACACTTGGGCCATAATAAGAAAAAAGCATATAACAATGTTTCTTTTAACTTGTTGGTTTACTAAGGTGACAAAGGGAATTTTAATTCCGCCATTTTGCCAAAAGTTGGTGTGCACAACTTGTGATCCACCAAACTAGACACAGTCCACTTAGCTATGTATGACAAATGCTCAATAAACTTCCTGTGTATTTTGCATGCCTGGACTGCAAAAACAGGGAGGGGAGGGCACAATATATATCAGATGGGGTGTATGCAGCATAGTGGGTCACAAGTTGTGCAGCCACAACCTAATGTAAGCATTCAGAAACATGATAAAACAAAAAAAAAAACAGAAGCATGGGTCTTATGGAAAAACAAATAATGCTTGACAAGAAATGAACAACAACAACTTTAAATGTATTTAAATGGGTTAAAATTTCCTTTGTTTCATCAAAAAGTATGGATAAGCAGACGTGATACACTTCACTAGTATGAAATAAAGGAACTCCGCCAACAGCAGCAAATACCTCTCCTCTTATCCAGCTACTGTTAAAAACAAAAACCCACATTTTTTAAAAAAACTGCTTCTATAAACATCCAGAGGGATACCTTGCTAGGGAAACTGCCTGATCTTATAAATAAAGAATAGAGCTTGTTTCTAACCAAGTGTGTTCAGGATCACTACTGTGTTTTTTAATCATACTTTGTAGGTGCCTTCAATGAACCTACTATTTTATTTATTTATTTAGATCCTACATCTTCAGTAAAAAAAAAATGCTCCCACATCAGTAGGTAAAAATAGATTAATGCTGATTTAGCAATTAAAAAACAACAACTATCAACAATAAAAACAGTAGCAACATCAGGATAAAACAATTGCACAAGGAGATAGCTAAAACAACACAATGCTAAAAGTAGGGTGACCAGATAAAATCCAGGTCAGGGCTCATGTAACTTTAACAGTTGTAGAGAAAAGGGAATTTCAGCCAGTGTCATTTGTATGCAATTAGTTCTTGGTGAAATTCCCTCTTCATCACAACAGTTAAAGTTGCAGGGGCCCTGCCTTCTTTTGTATATGGTCACTCTAGTATAGTGCCTGCAACTTTAACTGTTGTGATGAAGAGGGAATATCACCAGGAACTAATTGCATACAAATGACACTGGCTGAAATTCCCTTTTCTCTACAACTGTTAAAGTTACATGAGCCCTGACCTGGATTTTATCTGGTCACCCTAGCTAAAAGGAGGCAGAGAAAATCTATAGAAGAATACAATAATGTAATGCTTATTACTAGAGATCTACAAGACCGATTTTGCTCATTTTCTTTTAAACTAAAGCTTGAACAGTGTAGACATGCAGAACATTTTGAAACTTCAAAAAAGTTCAAAGTTCGAGCTTTAATAGCTAAACAGTATGTTTTTCCACCCCAGCCAGGAGCCTGAGCTGGTTGGGGACCTACAGCTCCTATGTAGCTCCACTGCACAGTGAGATAAACACAAAGGTGTGGATGAAGAGAGAGTTTTGGGCTTTGCAAGTCAAGCACACTCTTGGAGTGGCCATATTGACGGCAGAGATGGTGGTGGAGGAGGCAGCGAACACTCTGCGGTGGTAGTGGCTGAGGAAAAGAAGCAGCCCTAGGAAAAGCCGAGTTTTAACATGTGGAGGAAGGGTTTGAGGCATGAAGCAATGGGTGTGAGGAAGCGAATGCCAAAACTCCTGAAGAAAAGCAACCTCCATACAGCTTCTGGAGGCCTGACATAGCAGGAGTCAAAGAACAGTATGTTTTTGCCCTCAAACTAGTGGCGCCCACGATGACATGGGATTTACACTAGTGAAGTAAAATAAAATAAAGGCTTTGCCTAGCACCAAAGAGACACAAGAGGCTGTGTCAGATGAAAGCATTCCACAATCATGGCACAGGTAAAAGGGCACTCTCAGCAATCACCATCAAACTAATCTTAGAAGACAGAAGCACCTGGAGAAGAGCCTCCATTTACAATCTTAACTACATGAGCAGGCACATGTGGGAAAACATGTTTCATCAGCAACACCAGGGGTGGGCAGATCGCCAGATGCTTTGGACCACTTGCCAACATAGCAAATATTCAGGAATGCTGGGAGTTGAAATCCAAAACATATGGAGATCTACTTCCTGCTCATCCCTGTGGTACACAAGTCCTAAGCCATAGAAAATGTTAAAGGTAGCCACCAGCACGATGAATCATGCTTGTGATTGGACAGGCAACCAGCAAACCTGGTTCAAAATTGAAATGATATGATCCACAGGGCCAATCTCACTTAGCATCTGGGCAGCCTAGCAACAGTGTTTAGAACTACTGTATTTCATCGAATCTAAGACGCCATCAAATGTAAGACGCACCAGATGAATTTTAAGTGTTTTTATTGGTGTTTTATTGGTATTTTAATGATGTATTGGTTTTATGTGCTTTTATTCAGTTTTGTGTATTTTGTGTTTGTTGTTGTTCCCCGCCTCGATCCGGAGGGAGAGGCGGGTAATAAATGCAGGTTGCTTACCTGTAACCGTAGTTCTTCGAGTGGTCATCTGTGCATTCACACATATGGGCTCGCGCCGGCGCCGAGCCTCCTTCGGGAGTATTATAGCTAGCTTAGATCTTTTTGGCGGGAACCCCACCCCCCAACGTCCTATCGCGCATGCTCTGGGTTCCCGCTCACCTCAGTTCCTTGAGACCGCTTAGCCTTGAAACTAAGATGCCAATATTATCATGTTATATCTAGTGAGCATGGCGAAACACTACTTGACAACATACAGCGATGCCAAGAGGGGACGGAGGGAGGGTTGTGTGAATGCACAGATGACCACTCGAAGAACTACGGTTACAGGTAAGCAACCTGCATTACTTCTTCATGGTCTCTGTGCATCACACATATGGGCAAATAACAAGCAAACTTACCGGAGGCGGGTCGGCTCGCTGGCACATCACTGGAGGACTGATGAGAGCACTGCTCTGCCAAACGCACAGTCCTGTCTGGCTCGGACATCAAGCTTGTAGTGCTTCACAAACGTGGAGGCAGACGACCAGGTAGCAGCCTTGCAGAGGTCAGGGATCAGAATGCCTCGTAGCAATGCCGTAGAGGTAGCCTGACCCCTAGTAGAGTGAGCTTTAAATAGAATAGGGTGCTCCTTCCCGGCTAACTGGTAAGCTAAGGAAATGGTCTGAACGATCCACTTCGAGAATCTTTGCGACGAGACCGGGAGGCATTTAGATTTTCCCCCATAGCAAACGAAGAGGGAGCGGGTTTTACGGAAACGTTCTGACCGGCTCTTGTAAAAGGCTAAAGCTCTACGCACATCCAATGCGTGCAGTCTAGAAGTGAGCCGGTCTGTGGAAGCTTGAAAAAAGGTTGGCAATACGATGTCTTGATTAATGTGAAACGTAGAAACAACCTTTGGAACAAACGAAGGTCCAGGTCGCAGCACGACCCTGTCCCTAAAAAACTGGGTGTAAGGGGGGTCTATGAGCAGGGAGCTCAATTCTGACGCTCGCCTGGCCGACGTGACGGCCACGAGGAACACTGTCTTTAGCGTAAGCAATCTAATGTCAATAGTGGCCAAGGGCTCAAAAGGTTTTTCAGTCAAAGCGGCCAAAACAATTGACAAAGTCCATTGTGGGATTAATGTGTGGCATGGCGGAGAGATGTTAGACAAACCTCTCAGGAAAGTTTTTGTCACTGGGTGAGAGAATACTGAGAATCCATCTACAAGGTCGTGGTGTGCAGAGATAGCTGACAGGTATACCCTGACAGAAGAGGGCTTTAAGCCCCTTGCATGCAGGTGGTGAAGGAAGATAACAACGTCCTTAATCGAGCCCAATTTTGGATTGAAATCTCTCTCGCAAATTGTTGGAAAGAGTTCCACTTGGCGGCATAGGAAACCCTAGTGGATGGCTTTCTGGCAGCCTCTAGAGGGAGGTTTAGGTGTTGCCATGTGGCCGGATTCTCCATGCGGATTCTCCATGCGGTGAGTCTCAGGGACTCGAGGTCTGGATGGAAGATTCTGGTGTTTGTGTTGTTGTGGTTGCCCTTGACCAAAAGATCTGGTCTGATCGGTAGTCGCCACGTCTCCCCATTGGAGAGTTGTAGAAGTGGAGCAAACCACGGTTGCCTCGGCCACCATGGAGCTATCAGAATGGCGTTCACACTGTCACGTTGCAGCTTGGCTAATACCAATGTGAGTAGTGGAAACGGGGGAAACATGTACATCAGTCCTTGGTTCCAGAACGCGTCGCCGAGGGAGGACCGTCCCACACCTGCTCTGACGCAGTAAGCCCGGCATACCGTGTTCTGCTGGGTTGAGAAGAGGTCGATATCCAGGGGACCCCACCGGTGGAATAGATGTCTCAAGACTATCGGGGATAAACTCCACTCGTGGGTGTCCTGAAAGTTCCTGCTGAGCTCATCCACCTGCATGTTGTCTTTGCCGGCAATATGGATAGCCGAGAGTCGAATGTTTTTGGAGATGGCCCAGAGGAGGAGTTTTCTGGTCAGGGCCAGTAACCGAGGGGAGTGCATCCCACCTTCTTTGTTTAAGTACCAAACAACTGTTGTGTTGTCTGATAGAATCTGCACGTGGTGGTTCTGGAGATGGGTCTGGAAAGCAGCCAACGCCCTTGATACGGCCAGGAGCTCCAGAATGTTTATATGTTGGCGTCTCTCCGAAGGAGACCACCTTCCTTGTATGGTAAGAGCATCGCAATGGGCACCCCAACCCAGGAGCGAGGCGTCCGTGGTCAACTTTTTGGAGGGGCCCGAGTCCAGAAATGGCATTCCCGCAGACAGATTGCTCAACGAGGTCCACCAGGCCAGTGATTGACGTACTTGATGTGGGATCACAATCTGTATCCTCCGTGGGTTCATAGAGGGGTCGAAGTTCTGCAGTAAGAGTTGCTGAAGAGGGCGCATGTGCAACTGAGCCCACCTGACGACAAAGATCGCTGAGGCCATAAACCCCAGTAACCGCAGAACGTACATAGCGGAGATACTGTTTAGTGCTTGGATGCGACTCGCTAGGTGGGATAGAGTCAGGGCCCTGTTCAGTGGTAAGAAACCCTGGCCCAATTTGGACTCTAGACGCACTCCTATGAACTGGATCATCTGGGTTGGGGTGAGTACAGATTTTTCTGTGTTCAGCTGGAGTCCTAGGCTACCTCCACAAGACAGGTTTAATGCTCTTTGAAGGCTCATTATAAATTTTACCTCCACACCAGCGGAGCGCAAAACGGGCGTAGAGGCGCGTTATCTCCTGGATTATGCGCATTATCGAATGCGCGTTAAATAGCGACTTTTATTTTGCTCCGGCCGTTAAAGCGCATTTTCGCCGTGTGATCAAGCGATTATGCGCATTAACTTCTTGTAAAGCGCTTTTTGGACATCAATTAATGCGCTTCGCCGCCTCTCGCCGCCTCCCGTGCAGAGGGATTAGGAGTAAATGCGCCTCCGCGATAATGCGCATAATCCCCAAACCGGGCGCAAAAGCGCATCCTTGTGGAGGGGGCCCTAGACGAACTAAGAGATTCGTGACTGTTGCGACATCCTGGAGCCCTTGGTGGTACGACTGGGAGACGATCAACCAGTCGTCCAGGTATGGATAAAGTTCCAGACCCTGTGTCCGTAGGTGGGCCAAAGGAGATGGCCCAGAGGATGGCTCCCATGCACTTCGTAAATACCCTTGGTGCTGTCTTTAGGCCGAAGGGGAGGACGGAAAACTGGTAAACACGGTGTCCCACAACGAAGCGCAAGTATCTGCGATGTGCTGGGTGGATCGCTATGTGGAAGTAGGTGTCCTTGAGATCCACCAGGGTGAAATGCAGGTTGCTTACCTGTAACTGTAGTTCTTCGAGTGGTCATCTGTGCAGTCACACATATGGGCTCGCGCCGACGCCGAGCCTGCTTCCGGGAAACTTAGCTAGCTTAGACTTTTGGCGGGAACCCCTCCCCCCACCATCCTATCGCGCATGCTCAGGGCTCCCGCCTCTCCTTTACCTCAGTTCTCTGAGACCGCTTGGCCCCAATACTAAGGCATAAATATGTTATCAGAAAACGAGCATGGCGAACCAATTGACAATCACAAACAGCGATGCCAAGAGGGGACGGTGGGTGGGTTGTGTGACTGCACAGATGACCACTCGAAGAACTACAGTTACAGGTAAGCAACCTGCATTTCTTCTTCGTGGTCTCTGTGCATCACACATATGGGCGAATAACGAGCAAAGACTTACCGGAGGGGGGTAGGCATGCTGGTTGGTCATTGACAAATCGAGGAAAGGACCGCTCTTCCAAACGAGGAGTCCTGTCTGGCCCTGACATCCAGTCGATAATGCTTCACGAAAGTAGAAGCATTAGACCAAGTGGCTGCTTTGCAAAGGTCCGTGAGCGAGGCTCCATGGAGCAAAGCAGAAGAGGTCGCTTGCGCCCTGGCTGAATGCGCTGTCACACGAAAAGGCGGATCCTTCCTGGCAATCTTGTAGGCCAGGGTAATGGTCTCCCCGACCCATTTAGAGATGCGCTGTTTAGAGACCGCCAACCCCTTAGTGACGCCCCCGTAACAAAAGAACAGGTTACGAGACTTTCTGAAAGATTCAGTCCTTGATTTATAGAACGCTAACGCTCTCCTCACGTCTAGAGTGTGCAATGCTGACGACAAAGGGTCCGCTGACGGCCTGAAAAACGTGGGTAAGACAATATCTTGACGAACGTGGAACCGGGATGACACCTTTGGAATGAAGTTGGGATCCGTACGTAATACTACTTTATCTTTAAAAAACTGTAAGTAAGGAGGGTCCACTAGTAATGCTGCTAACTCCGATACACGTCTAGCAGACGTGATGGCAACTAGGAACATAGTTTTGAAAGTCAATAAACGAACATCAACTGTAGCCAACGGTTCAAATGGCTTAGAAGTGAGTACTGAAAGAACTAGAGATAAACTCCACTGAGGGACTATCGGGCGAATAGAAGGAAATAAATTGAACAGGCCTTTCAAGAAAGCCTTTGCCATTGGGTGGCTAAAAACAGAGAAACCATTCACTAATCCATGGTTGGCTGCGATAGCAGACAGGTATACTTTAATGGAAGCTGGCTTTAGACCACGGACATGCAAGGAGTAAAGAAAGGAGATGATGTTAGACATGCTCGACGTGCCATAATCAAAGTTATTAAGTAGCGCATACTCCTGAAACCGCTTCCACTTTCTATTATAGGACAATCTAGTAGAGGGCTTGCGTGCGGCCTCTAAAATAGATTTCAATCGGTCTGGGAGGTCTAGAGTCCTCCAGGACGATGGATCCTCCACGCCGTCAGGTGCAGAGAGTGTAGCTCGGGATGAAGAATCGATCCGCTCTGTCGAGTCAAAAGATCCGGAACGTAAGGTAGGCTCCAAACCTCCCCTCTCGCTAGTCTGAGTAGCGACGTGAACCAAGCTTGTCTTGGCCACCACGGGGCTATCATTATCGCGTCCGAATTGTTCCGCCTGACCTTGGTCACCACCTTTGCAATAAGTGGGAACGGTGGGAAAATGTAGAGAAGCCCTTTCGACCAGTCCCATTGAAACGCGTCTCCTAGAGACGTCTCTCCTATGCCCGCTCTGGAGCAATACGCCGGACATACTGCATTGGCAGCCGTTGCGAAGAGATCGATATCGGGCATCCCCCAACGAGCGAAGAGATGAGTGAGGATGCGAGAAGCGAGTTGCCATTCGTGCGTGTCTGCGAACGACCGGCTGAGAACATCCGCTGTGGTATTCTCCTTTCCCGCAATGTGCAAAGCTGACAGCAGTATATTGTGGGAGATGGCCCACTGTAGAATATCCATGACTAGACAGAGGAGGCGGCGAGAGCGGGTCCCGCCCTCCTTGTTCAGGTACCACACTACTGTGGTATTGTCGGTCAGGATGCGGACATGATGCCCCTGTAGGCTGGGTAAAAATGCGCGTAAGGCTTTTTTCACTGCTAGCAGTTCCAACATATTGATATGAAGGCGAGTCTCCGAAGGTGACCACCTTCCTTGTGTTTGCAGGTCGCCGTGATGAGCTCCCCATCCTTCTAGCGACGCATCTGTTGTTACTACGCGAGACGGGCCCCGTGACACAAAGGGCATGCCCTGTGAAAGGTTGCGCCATCTCGACCACCATCGGAGCGACTGCTTTGTCAACCGCGGGATGGTAAGTATTAGTCTGCGTGGGTTCCGTAATGGTGAGTAGTGCTGGAGCAGAAACTGCTGGAGGAGGCGCATACGAAGTCGCGCCCATCGGACGACGAACACGGCTGCTGCCATTAACCCTAGCAACCTCAGAATTGCGAATGCTGAGACTCGAGGACTGTCTTGCAACTTTAATGATAGTTGCTGTAGGATCGTTATCCTGTCCGTAGGGAGGAAAGCCCTTCCTATAGTTGAATCGAGGGTAACCCCTATGAACTGCAGCTGCTGCGAAGGTTGAGTGATGGATTTTTTGTAATTTATTTGCAGCCCAAGCGACGACAGAAGAGAGATGACCTCGTGCACGTCGGCAAGAGCCTGGCTTCTGGAAGCGGAAACGATCAGCCAATCGTCCAGGTAAGGATATAACTCGATGTTTCTTGACCGTAGGTGCGCGCATACTGCCGACATGCACTTGGTGAACACTCTTGGTGCAGACCTTAGGCCGAATGGAAGGACGGAGAACTGGTACGCCTGATTGCCAATGACAAACCGCAGATAGTGACGATAGGCCGGATGAATCGCAATGTGAAAATAGGCGTCCTTGAGGTCTACTAGCGTGAACCAGTTGCCCTTCCGCAGCATAGGCAGGACGGCTGCTATGGTGACCATTCGAAATTTTTTGGGTAGTATGAACTTGTTCAGAATTCTGAGATCCATAATGGGACGAAGTCCCCCGTCCCTTTTTGGCACCGTAAAATAACGGGAATAGAACCCCGCATGGAGCTGATGACGTGGCACCCTTGTGATTGCAGCCTTGTTCAAGAGGGCTGTTGTCTCTTGCGTTAGGGTCTCCGAAGGAGACGTGACTTTTATGATGCCAAGTGGAGGAGGAACTTCGAACTCTATTTGGTAGCCCTCTGCGATGATGTTTAAGACCCAAGCATCGGATGTTATTGACGCCCAGGTGTGCAGAAAAGGCTGTAGCTTGTTTGGGTTGCTCGTAATTAACCGTGGAGCCAAGTCAAAGGCGACGCTTGCTCTGCTGCGGTTGTTTGCTGCGCTGCTGGTAACGCGGCGTTGTCTTCCGTGGCTGATAGGGTTGAGACGAGGACGCCTGATATCGCGGCGGTCGTTCCTGCTGCTGACGCGGCTGGTACGGCACAGGTCTGTACCATTTTCTCGGACGGTAAGGCTGCTGTGGTTGTTGAAACCCCATTTTCCGAGCAGTCATCCTGGCCTTGTGCAGCGTATCCATTGCTGTATCAGTTTCCGTATTAAAGAGGCCCTCCCCATCGAAGGGAAGGTCCTCAATACGGTTCTTTGTCTCTTGAGGTAGTGAGGCTGAGCGCAACCATGCATGCCGACGCAAAGCAACTGCACCGACCATGGCCTTAGAGACACAGTCTGTTAGATGTCGCGCTGTTGTCAACTCCTGCTTTGACAACCTGACTGCCTCTGCTTGGAAGACCCTGGCGAGATCACGCTGGTCGTCAGGGAGGTAATCAGTTAACGAAGATATTTTCTCCCATAAAAACAATTGATAACGCGCCATGAGCGCCATATAGTTGGTGACCTTTATGCCCAATGAAGTAGAAGCATAAATCCTACGCCCGTAGGAGTCGAGCTTTCGTCCTTCTTTATCGGTTGGGGCGGAATGCACCTTACCCGACCGGCCTTGTGCCGCCTCTACAACAACCGAATTAGGCTTTGGGTGCTGAAAGAGAAAAGGTGCCTGTGCCTCCTTCACCTTATATATGGCATCCAGGCGTTTGGAAGTCGCCCCAACAGTGGCAGGGTGTTCCCAAGACTGCTTAACTGTCTTTAACAATGCCTTAACCATTGGTAGGGTTAGCTGAGGTGATGGCTCCGTATACATTACGTCATAGATGCCATCATCCGACTCATCAGCTGGCTGCTGACATTCAATGTTTAGTGACTGGGCTAGTCTGAGCATTTGATCGGAAAAACTGCCCATCTCCATTGTTGGCGAGGCACGATCCTCGGTACCGAAAGAATTCAAGGGTGATGGTTCCGACGGGCGTGGAGACGGAGCTGAAGAAGTGTCCGATGCATAATCCTCAACGGACTGAGAAGGGTGTCGATGACGTGGCGACGCAGATGGTGTTCGACCACGAGGCCTCGTTGTTGTCGCTGTCGAGCGATTGCGATGCCGAGTCGAAGACTGGCTCAGAGAGGTGGTTCTCCGGGGAGGAACAGGCGGTGGTGACTGAGCCCCCCGTATGCGATGCCCTGTATAAGGGTCGAAACGATATCCACTACGCTCCGAGTGGCGTGAGCGGTCTGAACAGACATCCCATCCCCGCGATCGTGATCGAGAACGCGACCTCGAGTGCGAGGAACGGTCGCGGGATCGAGGCATTCGGCGTCGATGTCCTCGGGCTGTTCTCGGCGACGATAGAAGCGTCGGTACCGTACGCTCTGTATCTGATGGGATGAGAATTGGGATGGGTCCAGGCGAAGGCAATGACCGAGAAGGTGAGACCACAGCCGGCTCTTGCTGGACTCCCGGCGTCGACGGAGTACGAACCATCGAAGATACGGATGGCGTACGCCGCCTCGATACCGAAGGAGCTGGCGACGATGAAGCGATCGACGTCGAACGGCGTGTCGGTATCGATGGTCTAGTCGGTACCGATGACGACTTATGTACCATGGCGACGACTTTTATCGACGCCGAAGAGGGCATGGAGGACGGTCGAGACTGTTTCGCCGTCGTAGTAGGCACCGATACCGTAGCTGTACCGCCATTTTTAGAAGTTTTCTTAGGTCTTGTTTTCTTGGGCTTTTTGGCCGGGACTGGTGAAGGGTCCGGTGAAATGCCCGATAACGTTGCCGGTGCCGCCGCCGTTACTTGGGGGGAAACCGGAGATGCTGGGCTCGAGAGGCTACGACTCTCCCCAGAAACCACAGTTTTCATCATGGAAGGACGCGGCTGGTCTACTGCTGACAATGCCTTTGTCCACAAAAGGCTACGGAGGCGATCAGCCCTATTCCGCCTGGTCTGGCGAGAGAAACTCATGCAATGACTGCAGGAATCTACGATGTGAGCCTCCCCCAGGCAAACGAGGCAGAGGGAATGTCCGTCGGTGAGGGCTATCTTGGCCCTACACCGCGAACAACGTCGAAATAACGCGGACTGCGCCATATGCCGGCGAGCCGCCTTAACAATCTATATATATAACTAAATTTAAAATTTTTTTTTTTTTTTTTTATATTATATTATACTAACTAACAACTATATCTAAGAAAAACAAGCCTAAGCTAACTACAACTATTCTTCTCTTTCTCTTTAAACAGGCTACTGTACCGAAGAAGTCTCCCGCGAGGCTACTGGCGAAGCGGTCGAAGAAGAACTGAGGTAAAGGAGAGGCGGGAGCCCTGAGCATGCGCGATAGGATGGTGGGGGGAGGGGTTCCCGCCAAAAGTCTAAGCTAGCTAAGTTTCCCGGAAGCAGGCTCGGCGTCGGCGCGAGCCCATATGTGTGATGCACAGAGACCACGAAGAAGAACCAGCTGTTCCTCCTCAGGAGTGGAAGGATGGACGCCAGGGTGACCATCCGGAACTTTTTGGTAAGGATAAATTTGTTGAGACGTCTGAGATCCATAATAGGACAGAGTCCCCCGTCCTTTTTTGGGACCGTGAAATAACGGGAATAGAACCCTCTCTTGTGGTTGCTCTTGGAGAGCCTCATAATTGCGCCCTTCTGGAGTAGCGTCGATGTTTCTTGTTGCAAAGTGAGTGAGGGTAAAGTTATCCGCACGGTGCCAGTAGGAGGAGGGACTCTGAACTCTATTTTGTATCCATTTTTGACAATGTCTAGAATCCATGTGTCTGACGTAATGGACGGCCAAGCGTGGTGGTAAGAATGCAGGATGCGTCCAAATCGTGGGGGGCCCTTGGACGAGGTAGGGGAGTCAAAGGCGACGCTTGTGGCCCGCGTCCTGTCTGTGACGGGGCTTGGCGAAGCGGTTGCCAGGCTTTCTTTGTTGGGTCGTGGGGTTGGCAGCAGGCTGGTAGCGCGTCCATCGATCTTGTTGGTGGCGCGGTTGCGACGGGAGTGGGCGATACCACTTACGTGGACGGAAAGCTGGTTGTGTAGGTTGGCTGAATCCCATCTTGTGGGCGGTCACCTTAGCCTTGTGGATAGTGTCCATGGCTGAATCCGTTGTAGCATTGAAGAGCCCCTGACCGTCGAATGGTAGGTCCTCTATACGGTGTCTAGTCTCTTGCGGGAGGGTGGAAGACCTCAGCCACGCATGGCATTGTAGCGCCACTGCCCCGATCATCGCCTTGGCCGCGCAGTCGGTTTGATGTTTGGAAGTCTCCAACTCCTGTTTTGAAAGGCGGATGGCCTCAGCCCGGAAGACTCTGGCAAGCTCTCTTTGATCATCCGGCAAGTAGTTCATAAGGGAGAACATTTTCTCCCACAGGAAGAGTTGGTAGCAGGCCATCATTGCTTGATAGTTCGCCACCTTGATGCCAAGGGCTGCTGATGAGTAGATGCGGCGACCAAAGGAATCCAATTTGCGGCCTTCCTTTTCCGTCGGAGTGGAGTGGCTGCGCGACGATTTCCCCTGGGCCGCCTCGACCACGATAGAATTAGGCTTGGGGTGTATAAACAGGAATTGTGCCTCTGCTTCCTGCACTTTATAGAGTGCATCCAGCCGTTTAGTAGAAGGCCCAATGGTAGATGGGTTAGACCAGGATTGTTGTACAGTCTTTAGCAATGTCGGAACCAATGGAAGAGACAATTGGGCTGTCGGTTCAACGTACATAACGTCAAAAATATGGTCAGTAACTGTATCCGTCGGCTGTTGGTGCTCGATGCCCAGGGATTGAGCCATGCGGAGCATCTGCTCGGAGAAATTTCCCAACTCCATCGAGGGTGAGGCCTGGTCGGTAGTCCCTACATTGTCAGGTGGCGAGGGCAAGGATTGCGGTGCTGATGCCACCGAGGAAGAGTTGGAAGCATAATCTTCAATCGACTGAGGAGAAGATGGAGTGGGAAGTTCCGACGGGTGCTCCGGTACCGGTGTAGGCTGCAATGTTTGGGCTTGACGTGGTTGAGACGATGCTTCAACCGTGTTGCGATGGAGTCGTTCCCCAGTATAAAGGTCGAACAAGTAGCGATGCCGAGATGTGGTCCGGTGAGCTGTAGATGCGAGCGCCGACTGTTCTGAGTAAAGGTCCCAGCCTCCGGAATGAGAGCAAGAGCGAGAGCAGTGGGATGTCGAAGCCATTCTTGACGTCCTCGATTCCGGGGAGAAAGAGCGGTCGGAACATTGGTACGACGGTGAATGAAGCAATAACGAATCAACTCCGTTCCCAGCGGGGAGCAGTAACTGTAGTGCGTCTCCGTTGGCCATCGACACCGAGGAGGTTGGTATCGGGGCAAATGGTAGGTGGGTAGACTGGTCCATCTGTCTCACCGTCGGCGTTGAGGAGGGCAGTAAGACGGTAGACTGGTCCATCTGGTCCTCTGTCGGTATCAAGAATGTTGAGATAAAGGTTGACTGGTCCACCCTCAGAGTCGACGGTGAACGGAATAATGGTGAGCCCACCGGCATCGGTAACGATGTCGACCGTGGCAAAGATGGAGGCGACGCTATCGACACCGGTCTCGACACCAATGGGAGTGAAGTCGACCGCGAGGGAGGTGGAACGGAATGCGGCGTTGACTTCCTTGAGAAGGGCGTCGGCATCGAAGGCGTCTGTCCCGGTCCCAGTCCCGATGGCTTTGTCGACTTCGATGGTTTTCTCGATGTCGAAGGTTGTCCCGATCTCGATGTTGAGGGTCGTGCCGATGGCAAAGCCGCCCCTTTATTTTCCAAAGTTTTAGCCGATTTCTCAGCCGGTCTAACTTTAGCCTTTTTCTTGAGCCCAGCCTCTGTAGTTGTCTTTCCTGACCTGTGATGTTTCTTGGGCTTATCCCCCGCTGGGGTAGCCGTCGGTGCTGGGTCTGAGCGGCCTCCGGTAGGGGCCGCGCAGTCCTCAGAAGGAGAGGTGGGCAAAGGCATAGAAGCTGTTTGGGGTGTATCCACAGCCGCCAACGCTTTGGTCCATAGGAGGCCTCTCAGGCGGTCGGCTCGAATTCGTCGGCTTTGGCGCAAAAAGTTCATGCAATGTTGGCATGTCTCCACAACATGAGCCTCTCCCAAACACAGAAGGCATAGGGAATGTCCATCTGTGAGCGCCACTTTAGCTCTACATTTTGAGCATTTCTTGAATAGCGCGGTCTGTGCCATGGCCGGAAGGACTTAGCCCCCGACTAACTTTCTATATACAAAAATTATAAAAAATATATATATTTTTAAACGAGCACTAACTAACTAAACGAACAACTAAGCTAACTAATCTAAGAGAAAAACTAACTGTAGAACAGAGAGGAAATACGAACGGTTTGTTCAGATGTAGTCTCCCGCAAGGCTACTAGCACGGTGGTCGAGTGGCACGATAGGATGGTCGGGGGAGGGGTTCCCGCCAAAAAGATCTAAGCTAGCTATAATACTCCCGAAGGAGCCTCAGCGCCGGCGCGGGCCAATATGTGTGATGCACAGAGACCACGAAGAAGAAATAAATAAAAATTAGTAGTAGTAGTAGTAGTAGTAGTAGTAATTTCAGGGCCACCAACAGGGAAAAAGCTTTGCATCAATTCTAAGATGCACCCCATTTTCAGACACATTTATTTGGGGAAAAAGTGCATACGGTAGGGTTGTGCATGCCCTCCTCCCTCCCCTTCCCCACTCACCTCCATCGCTGCCCAGACCTCACCACCAGCACCGCTGCCAGCGACCTCTTCGGCCTGGAAACGCAGTGCTAATGCGGCCTAGGCTGCGATCCCTCGTGCGCGCAGCGAGCAGGCGAGAGACGTTTCCTTCCCTCCTTTACTTTTAACCCTTTGGGGATACCGTATGCGAGGTGTCTGCCCATGCCCAAGGAAGGCATGGGGAGGGGGGAGCGGCTGCACGCACAGAGCGAGAATGAGGCGCACGTGAGGAAGAGAGAGTGAGTGAGAGAGAGAGTGTGTGTGTGTGTGTGTGAGAGAGAGAGAGAGAGAGAAGGGGAGGGCGGCCCCTTGTAAGGCGCTCTTCTGCCTGGCCAGGCCCCTCCAGTGCGCCCGTGCAAGGCCTCCAGCTGCTGCTCCCTCCCGCCGCCCCCTCGGCCTCTCTCGCCTCACTACAACGATGAGGAGGAGGGGGAGGAGCAGAAGACCCCCAGGCAAGAGGAGAAAGCTGCCGCCGCCACCATCCCTTCCTGAGGAGAAAGCGCTCCTTCCTCAAGGTCAAGGAGGAACAGCCCTAAAAAACCTGCGATTCTACGCCATCGATTCTAAGACGCATCCCGTTTTCAGAGACATTTAAATGGGGGGAAAAGTGCATCTTAGAATCGATGAAATATGGTAACTGATGCTTCTGAGAAGCCTTCAAAGGCAGCCCTATGCATAACATATTGCAGTGATCCTGTCTGGGAATTATCAGGCTAAGGGTAACTGTTGCCAGACTCTGTCAAGAAGGGTCGGACCTCTCCAGCCTCTAGTAATAAAGGTGGATCAACCAACACTTCCCAGCTGTACACACACACATTGCCAGTGACAGCTGTCTTCTTTTAGTCTGCTACTGAGGCAGCAAAGGAGGTTCTGAATTGATGCTGGAAGTCAGTGGCTGAATTCGGATGACACATTAAGCAACTGGGGAGGGGAAACAATCATCAGTTGTATTGACTATCATGTCGTCTGAATGCTGCCATAGTCAACTCAGCACTGATCCTAATCCACACCACGGTTGATTATTTATTACCATGTTGTGTGGGGAGTACCCCCTAGATGAACAACTGTAAAGTTGTTTATTACCCCACTATTGACTATCATGTTGTCCAAATTCAGCCAGTAATGGACTGAATGTGAGTGACCAAAAGATAGAGGTACCGTTGGCTGGTGGTGCCACTAATCTGAGTTTAGGTATTTAGCCTGTTTGGATGAAGTTGCATTCCCATTTAAGGATCAAATGGGCCCTTTGGGAGGGTAATGCCCAGGAAATAACATTGGCCAGGAGCAGTTTCTCTCTTACTGTGCTTGCAACTTCAAATAATGGTAGCATACTCTCAGAATACAAACAAAAATGCAAAATAAATAAACTGCAGCCTTTTGTACTGAAATCTCTATTAATCTTTCCTCATTCAGATCACATACTTTCAGCAAAGTCCTAGTTTTTAATAATAAAAAACATGCTGCTAGTTTGATGTAAAGAACTAAAAATCAGAAATAAATATTGTTCCAGGGCAGATTGACACCATACTTTTTAGATTATTAGGAAAGCATCTAAAGTGGTCTGCTTAGCTCATGTCAGCCAAACTATGTGTCACATTAACAACCTCCAGGAAGTTATTTCAAATACACAATAAATTCAGATAGATAGCATGGCAGATAGTTATTAGGTGAAGGCAGACAAAATTAATTTGATTGCAAGCATGTTTTTCTTATGCATTAATTTAGTGCTAAGCCATATATGAATGTGGAAAGATGTCTAAAGAAGAAATAATTCTAGCTTTTCATAGAGTAAGGACAATCTATAATAGACTGAAGGCTATAAAGATCGATGTACAGCAGGGATAGTGTCCAAAGAGCTGCAGAAGGGTAAAGCTGGTCAAATGATCAAATATTCTCTGTTCATCACCTGTCATGGCCCTGGGCCCCAATGGAGGACTCCTGAAAGTGAAACAAAAAAGCAAGCTGCACAGAGATTATGTCGTTTTGAAACAATACTGGAGAATTGGAGTTGAATCGATGTTTCAGCATCTGAAGAATGTCTACAAGTATCACTGTGTAGAACTGCCTTTCAACATATCCATAAACACTCTTATGTTCTGATCTATGGAGCTTTCTTCCACTGCTCTCAATTATATATTTCCTCGACTGCCAACACAACTTGGCTCCACAGATATTCCACAGCTCATTCATTCACCATCCCCAGCATAGGTATTAAAGCTTTGGGTACTTTTTTCCCTTCTCTATATCTCTGCCCCAAATTACTCACATAAGGCATAACAAAATCTCACAACTTTCAGGCCAACTGAGTATTATTGCTGTTATGATTGTCTACCATTACGTCATTTCAAACATAATCTACATTCTTCTTCCAAACCCTTCATAGTGTACAAGCAAGACTGGTGCATAAATACATACCATTACACATTCTAACTTTGCAATTTATGGATTGAACGTTCTCCCAATACAAATACTAGCAAAGAGAGAAAAGGGTTAAATCCCCCTTCCACACCTGTTCTGATCTCATTAAATTATGGACACTCCCACCCACCAGTTGATGTAGCTTGCATTTTTTAAAAAGCTGCATGTTAGATGCAAAGATGCATTTACATTCATTTTTAGTTTGGCTCTAAGATAAGAAACCACTTTTCTATGGTATATAAATAAGAAATTGTTTAAAGTACACGTATATTGATTTGATTTGATTTGTACCCCACCTTTCTACCAAATGATGACACTCAAGGCACCTTACAGAAACAATTAAAATTGATTAAAACAATAAACAAGATATTAAAATACAATAACAGAGTAAAAATGGAAGCTTTGTTTTCTTAGGTCTTCTTTGTTTTTTTGTGTTTTTTAAAAAAAAGCAAACTACAATTAAAACAACACCAACACAAATGCTATCTAGGAATCCAAAAGCAAAGACCATACAAATGAAGAAAAATGCTGTGGCAATATTCAGAATAATGTAACACTTCTTAAGTTCTAAACCAAAGTTCAAATGCTGAGTAATATTTACAATAGCTTTGCTTTACTGATTAATTTGTCAGTACTCAGAGAATCTTTACCAGCTGTCAAGTTATTCTAAAATCCATCTTTGTCTAGTATCTTTCTGGAAGTGTTTTCCATTGTAACAATTTCCAGGGGGGTACTCATGTTCGTTTGTTGCTGGAAAAACAATGAAGAATCCTGTGGCACCTTAACTTGTTAATCTTTAAGGTGCTATAGGACTTTTAGTTGTTTTTACTGGAAGGGAAAAGATGCCTGTTTTAAAGTTGGTGGGCAGCACCCAAGAGATTCAAAGAGACTCTGCTTCCTAACAAACTTACAAGTTTCATTTAAACAACTCTTACACATAGCTTTCTCAAGCAATGGCCACTCTCTCCTCAAGTCAGAAGCAGTGGGTGTTGTCCCTTATCTACTTCCTGATTCCTCCAAGAAGCACTACAGATTCAGGCTGAATCCAGCAATTATTTCATAGTGTTACAATACCATACTGACACTAATTATTAAGAACATATTCAGAACCCTTATGTTTCACCTTTCTCTGAAATGTCAATTGTATATATTTATATTGTATTATTTGAAAACAGGTTAGCAAAGTCTGTTGCAACTAAGACCCCCTCTAGATGGATTCTGTTTGATGCCTGGTTAGCCAATTATGCGCATAATCGCTGAAGCGCTTTATTGTAAAGGCTTGTACGCAGGAGGTAATTGAGCGCACAACTAGTGGCCTTACCGGTTGTTTGAAATGCGCTTTACAAGTAGTTAATGCGGAGAATCGCTTGTTCACATAGGCAAAATGCACTTTAACGGCCGGAGTAAAATAAAACTCGCTATTTAACGCACATTCGATAATGCGCATAATCGGAGAGATAAGGTGCCTCAACTCCCGATTTACACTCCGCTCTTGTAGAGCTAAAAATTTTAATGAGACTTCAAAGAGCTTTAAACGTCTCATGTAGAGGCAGCCTTGGGCACAACTGAATGGACAAACAGTAGGTGGAAGGGGCTATGTCCCTCTTCAGGCTTTTCTACACAAAGCTGTGTATCCGCTGCATCTACTTTCAGTTTCATCACAGAACTGAGATCCAAACACTGCAGGAAGAAAATTTCCTTCACTGCATTTCCACCACATAACCTCTAGTTGGCATTGTGCTATAGCAGAATAGCACAAATACACAAGAGGGAATCACACTTTCTTTCACTATCAGACACAATACCCCATTTTCCTTGCTTTAAAAACACTCGCAGGAAGTGCTGTTTACAAACAGAAGTGAAACTAGAAGATCACAATGTTATCTAAAGAACTCATAAACAACTGTGAGTAGGAAATGACAAGCACACAACAAATGTCTTGCATTCTGACTGCAGTGCAGCAAACACATACTTGGTAGAGAAGGAAAACATGACTGAGGTTTGGCAGGAAAAAGCAAGCCCTCTCCCCTACTTCTTTGGTTTTAAAACTGCACTCTTCCACCAAAACAACTGTTCAGTTCCCACAACCACTTTTCCACTGAACATGTAGTTCCACCCTATGGCTTTCCATCCTTTTAGTTTCTTCTTATTTTTATTTTCAAAACATGATTTCCCTACAGCCACAAAAAGAACCAGGTTTTAAAAAGTAAATTCAGTAAAAGGTACTAATATAAATTTATTGAATAGCCCAATATATTTTGAGCTTGTGAAAACTGTTATTCAACAAAATAAAAACATTACTAAGCAAGTCTTAGTAACACTCACAATAGACCCTTTGAAATCAATGGGATAAATAAGTCCCATGGATTTCAGTGGGTCTTCTATAAGCATGACTAAGTCTGGATCCAATGCACTGGACTAAGTCTGGATCCAATACATTGGTTATAATGTAGACTGATTCCTTTAAAACATTGGCATACTGCACACTTGGGAGGGATCTACACTACTGCTTTATTACAGTTTATAACAGTTTTAAACCATTATAAACCATTTTAAAGTGTTATATCCTGCTTGGTGTAGATCGGTCCTTGGCTAGCAAATGATAGATGGCTCCTTTATTTATCCAAGTGTACATTATATAAATTTTAATTAGTTGATCTACAATATTTATTGATGTTTTACTTCAAGTTTCCCACCCACAAATAAAAAAGGTGCTAAAAGTTTAACATTCCTTCTTCTATGTCTATTGGGTGCTACTTTATTGTATTAGTCACAAAAAGACTATTGCTTTTAAAAAAGCAATAGCAAGGATCACTATATTCTAATTGCATGATACTTGTTTTCCCCTCACTTAAAAATTTTAAAAAATTAAAAAAGTAGCTAACCAAAGCCAAAGAACTTTGGATAGGTGTAATCTAGATACAAACTCTCTTTTTTTCTTTTTGCTTGTGGCTCTTAACAGCTATTCACCTACCTCTGGGCTAGCTGTGAAGTTTTATTTTCCCAAACGTAAGCTCGAACCTTTAACAAAGGCATTTGATTTAAAGTTTCTTAATTAAAAGTAGAGGTTAAAGGGGGAATGGCAATGGGTGATGCAGCTGTGCTGATGCCAGTATAGAAAGTCCAGAGAAAGAAGTGAGGTAAAAACACATAAAATAGTTCCATAAAAGTTAAGTGGGTGCCTTAAACAGCTGTTTTGTTTTAATTAATGGAAAGTTAACTTTGTATAAACATTCCCATTTCAAATGAAATAATATCTTTAGATTTTCCTAACTCTCAGCCTGTAGCCTGCACTAATTCACTAATATCTGATTAAGAAATGTGTAAACAGGTACTGAAGCCTTGCCTCCTAGGCTGCCTCTACAAGAGAGGTTTAAAGCTCTTCCAAGACGCTTTAAAAAATTTACCTCTACAAGAACGGAGCGCAAATCAGGCGTAGAGGCGCGTTATCTCTCCGATTATGCGCATTATCGAATGCGCGTTAAACAGCAAGTTTTATTTTGCTCCCGCCGTTAAAGCACATTTTGCCTATGTGAACAAGCGCTTATGCGCATTAACAACTTGTAAAGCACATTTTGGTCATCCGTCAATGCGCTTCGCCGCCTCTCGTGCAGAGGTATTAGGCGTAAATGCGCTTCAGCGATTATGCGCATAATCGCCTAACCAGGCGCAAAAGCGAATCCTTGTAGAGGGGACCCTAGATTCAACAATCCCTATGGCATTCAAGATTTCAGGTTTCAGATTATCTGCATAAATTCAAGCCTATCTTCATATCCATAAGGTGCTAGAACTTGGTGTTTGAGTGTGTTTTAATGAAAGTCTTGTTTCTCAGGAAAATAGATTATACAACCAGTACCACACCCTGAGGCTTTTCAGTGCTTCGTGGAAATCGAGCACATACACAACCTTGGCAATATCCAGTCTCCATTATTATTTCAATATAATTTTAGAAGCACAAGGAAAAATATTCAAAGATCAGCCACTGCTCAGAATGTCAACTTTTGGGAATAAATGAACACAATCATACCACCATCACCGCACACTACCGTGGGACTCTGGTGCAGTGATAGCACTTGCTTCTTGGCAAATAACACAGTAATTATTTTAACAAGAGTGTAAAACAGGGGAAACCCCTACTTGTGAAAGGTCAAATAAGAGGTTTAAGAACTGCAGAAAAGCACAATTGATATAAGAGGGCAGAAGGAGCGGAACTTGCTTCCACCATTTATTGTAAAGAGCATTAGTATTGCACAGAAAGTGCCAGAACAGATGTTCATAAATTTCGCCCTTAATCTAGAACACTTCCCAGTTTTACTTTTAAACGATATCCAGTGCTCTATAGAAATTACACCTTACTTTTTAATATAATTCTTCTGTTTAGATTTTTTAATAAATAAGTTTATTACTTTAATAGTGGTGCCAGCTGTTCAGTTGTGATTTACTGTCTGGACCTGCTTTAATATAAAGTGGCTTTTGTGGCTTACCCATACAGATTACATTTAAGCTTCAAGATATCATTGTAAAGCAGCTGAAAAAAGTACTGGCTGTGCTCAGAAAACTACATTATTGCCCAAGCGATCAACCTCCTGAAACATGCAGCTATTCAAACCCTGTGAAAAATCTTTTGCTTGGCTTTGTTCTCAAACTGGAAGTTATAAACACCAAAGGGAGCCCACTGACTTTGCACTTATGCTTTTTTAACAGGAAGATAGCTTAAGAAAATTATTAGTTTTCTAATAAGAAAACTACCTGGTCATTTAAAAGTTCTGTTTACAAAGAATATTTTTAAACCACATTTGATTTCTTTAAAAAAAAAAAAGTCTTTACATTTCTATGCAGTTTGCTATCCTAACGCTCACCAGGACCAAAAATATTTCTTTTAGTGCCATACCAAGGTTTTGCCATTCCTATAAGACAAGAGACTTCTGGCCCTCCAGATATTTTAGCCTAGAGCTCCCATCAGCCCTAGCCAACATAAACAACGTGAGGGAATTGTAAGCCAAAACATCTGGAGGGCACAACCTGCCCAACCATGCTATAGGAGGTGGGGTTACAAAATATACATGGTCCTCCATAATATTGGCAAGCTGGTAAAACGTGAGCTAAACAATGCTAATTTTAGGTGGATTTCTAGCTGATTGGTAGACTGTAACAAAAGAGGCCTTATCAATACTTCCTCGTCAACCTAAGAAGTGACAAGTAGAGTGTTGCAGGGTTCAGTCCCATGCCCAGTATTGTTCAACATCTTTATAAATGACTTTGATGAAGCAGTAGAGGGAATGCTCATCAACATGCAGGTGACAACTAAAGCGCTTCGCTTTAGAGTGTTGCGGGTATGTCGCGAGACCCATCTTTTTGGCTGGTTCTTCGCCTTCTGGACGGTGTCCATGGCGTCATCAGTAGTTGTATGGAACAGACCGGTGCCATCGAAAGGGAGGTTGTCAATGCAATGGAGCTGACCATAAGTTTGGTGCCACAGTCAGTTTGATGACGGGCTGTGTGCAGTTCCTGTTTTGCAAGACGCACTGCCTCAGTCTGAAAAACTCGGCCGAGTTCCCTTTGATCCCCTTCTAAGTGGTTGCACAGGGAACCCATCTTTTCCCACAGGAACAGATATCGCACCATAGTCGCCTGGTAGTTAGAGACTTTTAAACTGAGTGCTGCCATGGAATACATCCGGCGACCCATTAAATCTAACTTTCTTCCCTCCTTATCAACAGAGGTAGAGTGGGTTTTCTGCAAGCGCCCTTGTGAGGCTTCCACTATGACCGAGTGATCAAAAACTGTGTGTCCTTGTCCAGAATCTTATACATGTTCTCCAGACGTTTAGAGGTGGGCGCTAAAGAAGCAGGAGTTTTCCATGCTTGCTGTACAGTTGGAACAAAAGGAATGGCTATTGTAGAGGTGGATTCAGCCTGGAGGACATCATAGATTGTGTCCGTCACTCATTGATCTGACTGATGTGTCTCGAGTCCTAGGGACTGGGCCATATGCTGAATCATGTCCGCGAAGGAGCCGTAATCATCCGATGGGGACACTGGTTCCTGGGACGCGACTAGGAGGTCTGGAGATGCTGTGTGCCGGTCTCTTGAGGTCGATGATGAGGAGTCAGAACGGTAGCCATCCGAATCAGACTCAGAATGTTGGGTTTCGCGTTAGCGAATAGATTGCTGCGAAGGAGAACGTCTGTGCTCTGACAGAGGAGGAGACGGAGCTGGTTGGTATGCTTGCAGTGCCCGGTACTCTGCAGATGGTAAGGATCTTTCCACATGCCAGGATGTTGTCTGCTGACAAGGAGGATGTCTGGGGGGTAGTCTAGCTGTTGCCCCATACTCCTCGATATGGTTTTGGGCGGTCTCGTCCGAGCTCAGAGCGAGGTGACTTGGATGCTTGAGAACGTCTCTCCTAGTCAGAAGCTGGACATCGAGAGCGATATGAGGATTCTCGCTGTCATGGGCGTCCTCTGTAGTAATCCTGTGTCGATCTATCCTGATGAGGACAGGATAGTGTTGGAGGCAGTGTCGTTGTTTGCCCTGGTTCCAGGTACGATCTTGGAGAAGCCTGAATTTCCGCTTCCGAGATCAATGCCGGGCGCTGTCTTGGTGCCGAGCATGGAAAGATGTCGGCGTCGAGCCTCGGTGTGGTGCCGAGAGTCGGCATCGAGCGACGAGGTTCCGAATCAGGTCTTGAGGCAGATGAGGAAGATGCCCTCCATGCAGGTGGGGATAGACTCCTCGGTATCGGGGATGCCTCCGATCTATCTTTTTGTTGGGTGTCGGGTGCTTCGTAGACAATTCACAGGGCTGGCCCTGTGAATTGTGGACTGAAGACTTGGCAATTTGTCATGAGAAAATGTATCTCTGCTTCTCTGTTATGTGCTTATCTCAAATGGTAGGCCGAAGGCCTTGAAAGTTCTCTGGGAACTAAACTATGTTTTGCAAAAGTGGGGGCTATCTTCCTCACACTGTGGCGTCATCAGAAGAGGTTGAACCGTGCCGCCCTGTTGGCACGTGAGTTTAGATTACAGGCCTGAAGCCCTGTCTATCAAAGTAGCTTAGAATTGCCCAGCCTCCACACTATATTACCTTTGTCCTGAGAGAAATTCCTTTGCTAGGAATTATCTCGTCTATCCTCTTGCTGCTCTGCTGCTGCTGTGAGTTACTATCTGATGTGGAATTGTGTGATGCACTCTGTACATGTTCTATTGCTGTGTGGACTTGGAACTTCTAAAGAACTATGCCATGAAAAGTGCACTGTGGCTTTTCATAGATTTGGACTTGTGATTATTGTTCTGGATTCGTGTTCTATAGCCTGCTGTCTCCCTCCATGGAGCTAAAGTTACGGGCAGAGGGAGGCAGAAGCTGATTGTTGCTGTTCTACAATTCTGTGTGTTTGGGACCTGTGAGAGGACCTTCCTCAGAGCTAAAGCTACGTGAATTGGGAAGGCTCCCTAGGTCGAAGAGGTTCAGTTCCTGACGTCTTGCTTCGGTGATCTGCTCAGCGTTCCCTGACAGGCTGAGTCTGATTTAGTTCAAGATAGTCTTACCTTCTGCCTAGAGGCTTTCCGTGAGTGTCCCTATGTTCCAGAGGATTCCAGTGCAGTGTGGCCGCTCCTGCCCTCTAAGGACTAGGGTTAATCTCTAAATGTCTATCCCTGAGTGAGTGCTGTTCGCATTAAGCCGTTCTACCTGAAAGCTGTGTGGTCCGTATTCAGCTTCAAGTGTGTGATTGCAGAAATGAAACCGTCATGCTTTGAATTTCGTGTGATTTACAATAAAAGAAATCTCACTGTTATTGTTGTGTATCAGTGTGCCTAAAGTCGTGAGCAGAACTTTAGAGAGTTAGCCAGAGTCACGACACTTTTGGTGAGTCGATATCGAGTCGCGGTGTCGACGCTGATATCGATGTCGAGGGAGACCTTAGTTCGGTGTCGAGCCTCGGTGTCGACATCCCAGTCGGTCGCTGGGGTTTGTCGGCGTCGTGTCTCCTCTTTTTCTTTTTCTTTTGTTGGTCCTCCAGCGGTTTCGGCTTTTGACCCTTTTTAGAGAGTGTCTTTGCCACCACCATTGCAAGAGATGTACCCGGTAAGTTAGGTTTCTCTCTTTGAGCTCTACCATGCTGGGAGCTAGCAGGCGAAACTGGTACCGACAGGATGACCAGGTCGCGGGCCAAAGTGGCTGAAGGGGACCCCATCGCCGGGGAATCAGACGCTGCTAAGGCTTTGGACCAAAGCTCTGCCCGAAGCTTGTCGGCCCGGTGTTTTCACGTTTGTTTCGAGAAAGCTTGGCAACTGGAGCACGCCACGACTGGGAGAACTTTTTGAAGGGGGCCCAGAGGGCCATAAGAAAATCCCCAAAGGTAAGTCTTACTATATCTGAAGGATTTAACTATGTTTCTCTTTATTTTCTACAGAAGTCCGAAGACGATGCAGCTGCGATGGCGGTCGAAGAAGAACTGAGGTATCGGGCAGGAACCCTTCCACGCATGCGCACTCAGCAGCGGGGGAAGGTTTCCTGCCAAAACTTAACTAATAGCTATGGTAGTTTCCCAAATCGAGCTTTGCGCAGGCACAGAAGCCCATATGTGTGATGCACAGAGACCACGAAGAAGGATATTGAATGAGTTTGGTATGCGTAGCCTGAAGAAGAGACTGTACTATAATATTTGAAGAGCCATCAAAAGATAATGGTAGATTCCTGCACGGAGCAGGGGGTTGGACTCGATGGCCTTATAGACCCCTTCCAATTCTACTATTCTATGATTCTATGATAAATATGTTTTCTGCTGCTACACAGGACCCAAACTATTGGGTTCAAATTACAAAAAAGAGGATTTCAACTAAACATTAGGAAGAACTTTTTGATGGCACAAGCTGTTTGACAGTGGGGAAGACTTATGCAGAAGGGGGTGGGGTCTCCTTTGTTAGATGATTTTAAGCAGAGATTGGATGGATGCCTATAATTTCCTACAATGGAAGGGAGTTGGACTAAATCAGATGCAGGCAAGCTGGTTCCCGCCAGACTATATCTCCCATAGGTCCCAGCTAGCATGGCCAATGGTCAGGGATTATGGGAATTGCAGTCCAACAAATCTGGAGGGCTCCAAGTTGCCTACCCTTGGACTATGTGATTCTTGAGGCTCCTTCCATTTTATAATAAGTTCATATGAGAGCAAAAGACTGCACACATTGCTAAAAAAATGTGGATGCTGAATTGATATGGAATGCATAACAATCCGAAATCATTTTTAGACTGTAAGCCTCCAGGCGGATACTGTCATGTTTTATGGATTGTATGTAAGCTACTCCAGAAGACCTTTTGGCTATAGAGTGGAATACAAAAACTTTAAACAAAACAAAAACAAAAAATCAGGAAATTAAGCACCCTAAGATAAAGTGTTATGGTTTTTAATATTGGGGATCATATTTATTCATGGCATTAGTCTATTCATTGATTTAAAGAGGAAAAAAGACCATCATGCCTTCCAAAAAATTGGGGCTTTTGTGTGATTGAGATCATAAGTAATACAAGACAAACAAGCATTTCTAAAATGATGTCATTTAAACAGTTCCACTTTAACACTTACACATAATGACAACACTGAAATGTGTTCTGCAATAACAGTTTTGCATATTTCTGAATCTTAAAAGTCTCAACTTCACCTGGAAGTGTTAAGCCATGATCCTTGAAAGTATCATCAAAGTCTATTTTCAGCACAGAATTAGTCTATGTTTGCAATCACTCCAGGAACAGAAACTGAGCCAAGTCAGCATAGGTCAATGTACAGTTGCTGTTCAAATTGGCACCAAAAAGGCACTCCAGGAACATAGGGCAACCATTCAAGATGGACTGTAGCCTTCATACAACGTCGCAACACAAAAGGTTCCAATTTATTTGTTTGACTGGCTGGCTGGTTCACACCTAACACTAAGCCACGGTAGGGTCAGATGAATTCTGACTTGTCAATTGTGTCCTAACTAATCCTTCTAAACAAATCATAGTTTGTTAACCAGCTCCAAACCACAAACAGAACCTATGGTTTATTGTTGGCTTATGAGGTCTGTTTAACATATGGCTTGCCATCATGTCTGAATCGAGAACCATGGCTTTTCCTTGGCTTGTTTGTGCTGCTATCCACCCTGAAACAGAGGCACCCAGCAAGAGAATCCTGAAAACAAAACTGCTCTGAAGGCTGGAAAAATGGTAGGAGAGATATTTGAAATAGTGGTTTGATGCTCTGTAAGTTGGCTATGGGGATGGACAAATCAATGTATTTCTGGTGCATGACACTTTCACATGTCTTCATTCATAAGTCCATTCTGTCCTGTATCTGCATCAATCTCATTTTTAAAAAAAAAAATCACACAAAATATCCCATTTAAATATGTATTTTTAAATGAATTTTCTCTCAAAACATGCTTTTTAAACTCATTTTATACAACTTTTGAGTTGAGAAATTCATTGAACTATTTGAGAAATGCAAAAGCCAAGAGACAACTAAATTTTGATGTGCATAATAATCTAGCAGGTGGGGGCGGGATATCCGGTATGGAGTAAACAAATCGGGATCGTCTCTCCTCCAGCGTGAGAAAAACTAAAAAGAATAATATCCCATCTATAAGAACTCAAAACTGTAAGTGGAAAGCTGTGCTTGTTATGGGAATCTCTACAGAGTAAGGGAAAGAAAACTGCAGAGCTTTAAATAAATCGGCAGTGCTATAAAATGCTTAATGAGACTGGGAGAGTTGCCAAGGCTGGGAACTGAAACGGCAGAAGTGTACTTATCTTGCAATGATGGGAGTTGTAGTCCAACACCTTTGGAGGGCACCAGGTTGAGGAAGGGCTGCTCTAAACAAAAAAGAGAAGTAGGTGGCCCTAAGTTGTTCATGATCAGTTTTCCACAACCCCACAGTCACCTCTGCATATCATATTCTCCACCCTGTCCTCATGGTTTATCTGCTTTGGGAGAATGAGAATTTCACTTGCACTTTCTGCCTCCTTAGGGAGGATGTGGCGTTAAGGCTTGTGAGCCTTAACTCCCAATTTCCCTGCTTTTTGGTGCTTGGTTGGAATCTGTAGAGCCTTAACATTGTTTTTGTAAACCGCAGGTTTTTTGTTTAATGAATTTCATGGCTTTGTGTAACGGATGACTGGATATTATACAGTTGACAACCAAGCCAGCGTCAGCCAGAATATTATACCATCTTGACATCCAATATAAAATCAAAGCTAGTATTATGTGTTGAACTCACTTTTAACATTAATAAATCATCCTAAATGCTTGCATCTCCCTCATTTTTAAAGATAAAGAGATGAAACCTGGTATCATGGTAGCTCTTAAATAGGGATATAGCTATGCCAAGTATGAAGCAGATCCGTTTTTGCCTTGATTTTTAGGAATTTTTTAAAGTTCAAACAGAAATCTCTTTGGGGTCCAGGACCTTGAGCAGTACAAGTTTTAAAAATGAAATTAAAGATAAAGAGATGAAACTTGGCACCATGGTAGCTCTGAAGTAGGGATTTAGCCATGCCAAGTTGGAAGCAGATCTGTTCATCCCTTGATTTTCAGAAATGTTTAAAACTTCAATTTAATTTTTTTAATTAACTAAAATGCTTACAATTCCATCATTTTTAAAGATAAAGGGATGAAACTTGACAGCATGGTAGCTCTAAAGTAGGGATTGAGCCATGCCAAGTTGGAAGCAGATCTGTTTATGCCTTGAGTTTTAGGAATTTTGTAAACTTCAAACCCAATACTCCTCTTTGGGGTCTAGGGCCTTGAGCAGTTCACTAAAAAAAAAGAAAGTAAAGATGAAGAGATGAAACTTGGCACCATGGTACCTCTTAAGTAAGGCTTTAGCCATGCCAAGTTGAAAGCAGATTGGTTCATGCCTTGAATTTTAGGAAAAAAATTGAAGTCAAACTTTTTAAAAAATATCCTAAAAATCAAGGCACAAACCGATCTGCTTCCAACTTGGCATGGCTCAATTCTAGGGTGACCACTAGGGTGTGGCCTAGTGGCTAAAGTGTTGGACTGGGAGCTGGGAGATCTGGGTTCTACTCCCCACGTAGCCATGAAAACCCATTGGGTGACTTTGGACCAGTTGCAGACTCTCAGCCCAACCCATCTCACAGGGTTGCTGTTGTGAGGATACAATGGAGAGGAGGAGGATTATGTATGCCGCCTTGGGTTTCTTGGCGGAAAAAAGGTGGGATATAAATGCAATAATAAATAATAATAATAAACTGTCAGGATTTCCCCAGATTTCTCCTCGTTTTTATTCTATCCTCGGTGTCAGGGGGGATTTTATGTAATAGTCTATCATGACCTGGAATTACACACTTTCCCTTTTAAGGCCACCATTAGCGTGGCAGGGGGGAATTACTTGCTTTCTGGACATGTGTCATTCTCTCCCACTGCTCCAATCAAGCATACAATGAATGCTTGGAGGCGGTAATGGGCTGGATGAGGAAAAACAAACTGAAGCTGAATCCAGACAAGACGGAGGTGCTTGCTGTCAAAGGCCCCAACCTGGGTCTGGAGGTGTGTCAACCAGTTCTGGATGGGGTTACACCCCCCCTGAAAGATTGTGTTCACAGCTTGGTGGTACTCCTGGATCCGTCGCTCCAGATGACAGCTCAGATTGATGCGACGGCCAGGAGTGCCTACTATCAGCTTCGGCTGATACGCCAGCTGCGCCCCTTCCTAGAATTGGAAGACCTAAAGATGGTAATGCATGCACTGGTAACTTCGAGGCTCGACTTCTGCAATGCGCTGTTCATAGGGCTACCTTTGTGCCTAGTCCGGAAACTTCAACTTATTCAAAATATGGCAGCCATGTTGGTCACCGGTACATCTAGGGGTGATCACATCACACCAGTTTTAAAATCGCTTCATTGGCTGCCAATCAGTTTCCGGGTGAAGTATAAAGTGTTGGTTATTACCTTTAAAGCCCTACATGGTTTGGGTCCAGGGTACCTGCGGGATCGCCTTCTCCCATACAATCCACCCCGCACACTTAGGTCCTCTGGGAAGAATTTACTCAAGCCAGCCAGAACTAGGCTGGCGGGTGTTACCCAGAGGACCTTTTCTTCCATCGCTCCCAGACTATGGAATGGTCTGTCGGAGGAGGTTAGACAAATTGACAGTCTTCATGAATTTAAGACAGTCATGAAGACTGTCCTCTTCCGACAGGCCTATCCAGATGAATTTTAAGATGTTTTTAATGTTGTATTTTTCTCTTGCTTTAAAAATTTTAATTGTTGTGATTTTTGTGTTTTATATTGTTGCTGTTCCCCGCCTCGATCCGAAGGGAGAGGCGGGCTACAAATTATTATTATTATTATTATTAGGGAAAAACATGTCATTCCCAGGCATTATAGAAAAGGGCCTGATTGGAGCAGTGGGGTGGGGTGAGAATGACATGCTTTCCCCTCCTCCGCTCCAATTGGGGACTTTGAGGTGGCCCCAGAAAGCCATTTTCCTGCCCCCCCACTAGGTGTCCTCTTTTTTGGTTTCCCAAATATGGTCACCCTACTCAGTTCTTGCACAGGATGCATTTCCATCCCTAGATATTTACTCAAAAGTAAGACCCATTGAATTTCCTTGGTTCTTGAAAAGCAACCCACTTGCTTTTAGATTTGCCAGTCTCAGCATTCTATGTGTGCTATGAATGCCTGCTCTGTCTGTCCCTATAGTTTCCTGCAAGGTCCAGCCAGGGGAAGCCAGTAAATTAAACCCAGGGGTGGAGGGTGGGATTCCCTCAAGTTCCTCTGACAGCAGGTGCTATAGAACATGGACCTTCCAGGAGTGTTGAGGCTGGATTTCTGGCAGACCCAGCCAGGCAACTTTATGGCCTGTTAGTCCCTCCATTTGGTAGCCCGCAGAGCACCCACCTCATAAGGCAAATGGTCACATGAGAACAGTTATTATGGCCTGCTACTTTGTTTGTTTTTAGTAGTCTGTGGTCCAGATCTCTTCAAAAGGGGGATTGGTGTTTTGTCGTTGGGGTCAATCTAAATTATCTCTAGGGGTCCCTTACTCAGTGCCTCTGATAGCAAAGAGATTGAGGATTTTCCCCAACTCTGTTACTCTTGAAGTTACTAGGCCTGTTGAAAATAGATTTTATAACATAAGCATAATAACAGTGAATACTCCTTTTAACTTGTTAAACCAATGAAAACATGCCACACAAGAAGTCTTAAGATATGAATGGTTTATAAAGAAAAGTAAATGCAAAAGAACATCAGATGCAGAAGTGAAATCTGAAACATTACTAGTAGTAGTAGTAGTAGTAGTAGTATCCTGCCTTTTGCCCAATGCTGGGCCCAGAGCAGCCTTACAAAACTAAAACTTATACAGCTAAAACCTATAAATAGAAATATACTAGGCTGACCATATGAAAAGGAGGACAGGGCTCATGTAACTTTAACAGTTGTAGAGAAAAGGGGATTTCTGCCAGTGTCATTTGTATGCAATTAGTTCCTGGTGAAATTCCCTCTTCATCACAACAGTTAAAGTTGCAGGGACCCTGCCTTCTTTTGTATATGGTCACTCTAGTATAATGCCTGCAACTTTAACTGTTGTGATGAAGAGGGAATTTCACCAGGGACTAATTGCATACAAATGACACTGGCTGAAATCCCCTTTTCTCTACAACTGTTAAAGTTACAGGAGCCCTGACCTGGATTTTATCTGGTTACCCTATTTTAGCATCCCTTGATAGTCTCAGCTCATTCTCAGCTTTAGCCCTGTCCTCCTTTTCATATGGTCAGCCTAAATATACAAAAGTTAAAAATATAATTAAATACTTTTCAATATTAAAGCATTTAAAACATTTTAAATGCATAACAATTTAAAAGTCAAAGGTATGACAGAGGTCCAGATGATTTGCCAAAGGCCTGCTGGAACAAAAAAGAGTTTGTCTGCATCCAAAAACACATCAAGGAGGGAGCCAGTGTAGACTGCAAGGGTTAGAAAGAAAATCCATGTGTGTACACTATGCAAAATAAACGACAGCTCAACTGTTTCTAAACCTTATTAGAAAAACAGGGTGACTAGGCCGAAACCAACGTTGTAGGCCCCAAAGCACTTTGAAAGGTTTCAACCTTGTACTTAAAACTTAACACTGGCCCAAACTAATTAAATGAAGTGTTTGAAGCTTTCAACTTATAGCAGTATGGACCAAACTCTTAGAAAAGAGGGAAGGAGCACTGTGTGTGTATGGGGTGGGGGGCATAGAAAGAAAGGTATAGCAGCCACCTATTCCCAAGAGAGATCTGAAGATCAGGTTACCATGGATCCAGAGGAACCACACCCTGCTTCACCAGGGAGCAAAAGACCAAACTGGCCTTATGAAGATAGCCCAAATTACTCTCAGAGCCAAAGGAATGCATGTTCCAGAAGAGAAAAGAGAAACTCTTCTTCTTCTTCTTCTTCTTCTTCTTCTTCTTCTTCTTCTTCACTCAAAAGGTCTGTGCTAGAGGCAGCGGCCATTTCACTCACCCACCCCACATTCTAAGGCAGGAGGGAGGGGGGAGAGCGATGCTACTGAGCATGTGTCAGTGTCGCATTATGAGGGAAGATGGCCGCCTCATTGACTTGAATGAGAGGTTAAAATAGTCCTTAAAAGTCAACCGAAGGGAATTTTAAAAAAACAAAAAGCTTTCCATCAACTACAGTCAAGGAGGAAGAAGACCCCAGTACTGGATTAATTAATAAGGCTCTAGAAATGATGCAAATTATGAGCACAAAAAGTAGCAACCCGGAAGTAAATTTTACAAAAGCAGGGAGACAGGTTTGTCTTCCTTTTCTACCTTTAACTGCTCTCCTTCCCTCAATCTTTCACCAATCTTCTTGAAATTTTCAGGTAATGTAAAACAAACATTTCTTTCTGGCACCTGTAAATTTCAGAAAGGTTGATGAAACATTTTCGATTTTATGGCTGTTAGAATGACCCCCCCAATTATCACTTTAACATGGCGGAATGGGTTTTTTACTGACGGCCCTTAACAATGGAGGCACGGCTGTGCCTCCATTAATCTAGGGATCATTTTCCAGGAGAATCTTAAATGGCAGGAACATAATACATATATTAAAAACAAGGCAGAAAAAACAACGGGGGCCTCTGCCGCTTTTTTCTCTATAATAACAGCAATTTTTTATCTGCAGCCATCAAAGTTTTCAAGTCTAAATTGGTATCTCAGATTCTCTTTGGAGCCCCAATTTGGTTCCCTTTGGCCAAAGGAGCACCTGAGAGTATTCAAATGACCTATTTACGACTGCTATTTGCAGTCCCCAGATGTGTATCTGGGACTACTCTTGCTCTAGAGGGCGGCTTGGCCTGAACAACTTGGCCTGGAAACACACAGTACATTACTGGTTTAGATTATATCAAGGCTTGGCTTCAGGTTCCCTGGTTTCCCAGGCCCTATTAGATTCCTATATATCACCATGGACTAAAGCAATAGTACAGAAGGTTAAATCGTTGGGACTTTCCTTACCTCATTTACTGTTCACAGACTCAGATATTGCTAAACGGACAATAGGGCAAAGGATACTTGATATTGATTTTCAAGAACAGCTGACAAAAGCCCGTGGCCCATGCTCTCCCTTTTTGTTGGGCCTAACCGAGTATAATGGCAGAAACAGAATGCTTTATTTGAGCTGGCTATCTGTGTCTAAGTACAGGAGAGCTTTCACACTAGCCAGACTCAATGTTCTTCCCTCCAAGTTGACGGAAGGGAGATACAAGGGGGGCGTGGCCTAGCAAACATAGGATAGGTCGCAAATCCTTCATCCTCCGAAAGAAGCAGTGAATTAACTGTAAATTCCCTATCTTAAAAGAGCGATTTGTTATATACAAGTCTGCTAAGGAGAGGGGAAAGCTTGCTAAAGAGACTGCAGCTGGAAGAAGATTTATGATTTTATAACCGGCTTGGCAGAGGGAGGTGACGGACCGACAGCCTTGAAGTACGGTGAAGGTAAATAAAAGACGTATATACAATGCTGGCTGATTGAATGGACGCTAGAACGATTGCTAACTTTCAGAAAAGAGTTTTTTAAGCTTTGGAAAACTTTTAAGCTTTCAAGCGTGGAAAGACTGCTGGTTGTATAACTGAGTGGCTGAGAGGAGGGGCTAACTCTACCCGAGGAGAAACGAAACTAAACGTTTCAGCCGTGGCAATTAAAAGAACAATTAAAAGATTATAAGTGATTAAAAGGCTGTTCGGGAGACAGAGAAGCCAGAGGGAGTGACTGAGGGAAAGAGATTTTGATCCCTGGCTTGAAGTGGCTGTGTGCTTATCGGATAGGCTTGAATAGTGGATGATTTATGAGCAAGAAGAAAATAACATCTTGTAGTCGATCTAAGGGAGATCGTCCGTCCGATAGAAGCTACAGACTAGTCCGTACTGATAAAATGTCAGATAAGGATTCTGAAAAGACAAAGAAGCAATCCCCTAGTCATGCCGGAAATGCCAGTGCTAAGACTGGAATTAAGCCAGGTGCAATTCCTAAAACAACCACAGGGAGGCAAGCTGACCCAACAGATGAGCTGATTCAGACTATCCAAAAGATGCTGGATCTGGCCATTTTAAAGCAAGATGGAAATATCGAGCAGGCTTTATTGAAGCAAGAAGAACGATTGGCTAAAAGGATTACCGATTCGCAACAGCAACTCTTGGCAGGACTTCAAAAGGTGGAGAAAGAAGTTGGAGCTTTGCAGGAAGAAACTGGAGAACTAAAGGTTCTATATAAGAAACAAGAGGAACAGCTAACGCATCAGGATTTACGGCTTATCGCGATGGAAGACAGAGACCGAAGAGCAAATATACGCATAAGATCTTTTGGGGAGCAGCAAGGGGAGACCCTTAATAGTATAAGAGAATTAATCTTGGCATGGGTCAAACAGCTGGCGCCACAGGAAGATTGGAGAATGGAAGATATTGAGCGGGCCCATAGAGTGGGATTTGGAAAGACAAGAGAGTTCCCAAGAGACATTATTGTGAAATTTGCTAATTATTACAAAAAAGAAAAATTAATGCAAGCAGTTAGAAGTCAAGGTCAACCAACGCTTCAAGCAACACCAATTGAGGTCTTCCAGGATTTGTGCCCCCAAACGGTGCAGTGGAGGAAGAGCGTTAGAATCTGCACAGGGGCATTGAAGAAGAAATCGATTTCCTATAATTGGGGATACCCAGTTTTCTTGAGATTTAAGTGGAACGGGAAGCAGCAAAGAATTACATCTTGTGAGCAAGGAATCGAGCTATTGGAGGAGCTGGGCATAATGGATGCCACATCGGCTGGAGGAGAGAAGCAAGACGAAGGCGCGGCAGGAGGGAGTAATGAATAGAAGATACGGAGGGAGGGTAGACGTTATCCCGGAATGTTGGGCCGAGTTTCCCCCCCCCTAAGAGTTCTAAGAAGATTGGGACCAATGCCCAGGAAGCTGGTGAGGAGGGGGGTGAAAATGGGGGTGAATGTGGGGGGGAGGGTTAGGGAGGGGGGGGAATGTGTTACACAGAGGGAGACCGACTTAAAGATGTGTGTGAAAGTGAGAGATGGAAAATAAACTTAGATTGGCAACATTGAATGTTAAAGGGCTAGGAACAGTAATAAAAAGAAAAAGAATTGAAATGTTATTAAAGAACAAAAAAATAGATGTAATTTTTTTGCAGGAAACTCATCAGGCCAAAGATGGAGTTAATGAGCTTCGAATGAGGGAGGTGGGCGTTTACGAGAAGGCATATGGAACTTCGAAATCGAGAGGGGTGGCAATAATAATTTCAAAAACATGTGGTATAACTATTCAAAGTGTAAAGAAAGATAAAAACGGGAGGTTTCTTATTATGTTCTGCAAGTTGGGAGAAGAGGAATATGTATTGGTGAATGTCTATGCTCCAAATGGGAAACAAATGGATTTTATTGATGAAGTATTTAACGTGTTGGGAGAAGTGGGTAAAAAGCATATTGTGATGGCAGGTGACTTTAATATGGTACTAGATATAGGGAAAGATAGGGATAACATACTAAAAGATACTAAGAGGGTGGGGAAGACAGAGTTAAGCAAATTAATGGAAGGGAAAGAATTAATGGATGTGTGGAGAGTTTTAAGAGGGGAAGAAAGGAAGTATACCTTCTATTCACAGAGATTCAAGAGCTATTCAAGGATAGATTATATTTTTGTATCAAAAAATATGTTACCCAAAATTATAGATTGTGATATTGGAGTTATCAAGGTTACTGACCACGCGTTAATGATAATGGACATGGAAACCAAAAAAGATTATAGACAAGCGAAGAGATGGAGATTGGATGTAAGGTTGCTGAATAAAAAAGATATAATGGAGAAGATAAAGAAAGAATTGCAGGAAATATGGGAGATTAATGAAAAAGAGAATAACCGGCAGGACATATTGTGGGATACAATGAAAGCTGTGGTAAGAGGGATTTGTATTAGGGAAAGTTGTACATTAAAAAAACAACAGGAAGCCCAAAATAAAAAGATTGAAGAGGAGGTAAGGAGTTTGGAAGATAAATTAAAGGAGACAAAAGATAAACGCCTAATTGCCCAAATTCAAGCTAAGAAAAAGGAACTAGAGAAAGAAGAATTAGAACAAGTACAAAAAAATTTGTTGTATTTAAAAAGAGATTTTTTTGAATATAGCAATAGGAATTCAAAGATGCTGGCCAGATCCACACAGTTAGAAAAGGCTAAGAATATGGTAGGGACAATTAAGGATAAGTCAGGGGATAGTTGTAATTTAATGAAAGATAAATTAAATATATTTAAGGATTTTTATAGTGAATTATATACATCAGGGTCGGGACCGCAAGATAAGGTATTGGAATATGTAGAGAGGAATTGGAAAATAAAATTACAGAAGCAGGATAGGGAATATATGGAAGGTTTAGTTACTGAAAAAGAGATAGAGGGAGTTATTGATAAACTGAAAGGAGGAAAATCACCAGGGATGGATGGTTTGGGGTCGGAGTATTATAAGCTTTTTAAAGGAATTTTAATACCAAGATTAAAGAAACTATTTAATAATATAATAGAGGGGGGGGAAGACTCCGCCATCATGGGATCATTCCCTGATTATATTAATTCCAAAACCAGGTAAGGACTTAACGGATCCCGCATCATACAGACCAATTTCCTTAATAAATCAAGATTCAAAGATATTTACAGCAATATTGGCAAAAAGAATGGCTACATTTATTTGTAAATATATTAAAAAAGATCAGTGTGGATTTATACCGGGTAGGCAAATGTCTAATTTAATGGGAAGAGTACTAAATATAATTAGTATTATAAAAAAAAGGAATTTAAAAGCAGGTTTGCTAGCATTGGACATATTCAAAGCCTTTGATTGTGTGGAATGGCCAGCACTTAAAACAATATTAAAAACATTTGGGTTTGGAGACAAATTTATGGGAGTGATGGATAAGCTGTATAAAAACAATAAAGCGGAAATAATGGTTAATGATGGGTTAACGCAACAGATTACACTAGCCCGAGGAACTAGGCAGGGATGTCCTCTTTCACCGATCTTATTCGCAATAGTAATAGAAATTTTGGCAAATGTAATAAGGGAAGATGAAAGAGTGAAGGGGATAGGGAGAAAAGAGAAGATTAAAATGAATATGTTTGCGGACGATACTTTATTGACCGTAGAAGATCCCCTAGGGAGTGCAGAGGTGATTAAGAAACATTTAAGAGAATTTGGAGAAATTACGGGATTAAAAGTAAATTGGGGGAAGTCAGAAATGATGTTATTTAATTATAATAAGGAGGAGCTGGAAGAAGGTAAGGTTAAGTTGGGTCTTAGACTTAAAAATATAGTACGTTACTTAGGGATTAATATTGATAGAGATTTAGAAAGGCTAGAGGAACTTAATTTGGTAGCTTTAAAAAAACAAGTAGGGGAGAAATTAGAAGTATATAAGAAATTAAAACATTCTTGGTTTGGTAGAATAGCAATTATTAAAATGAAGATTTTACCTAAGATTAATTTTTTGTTTAGAATGTTACCAATTAAAATATCAGATGTAGAGTTGAAAAGTTGGCAAAATATAATTAATGCATATTGTAATGGGGATAAGAAAGCTAGGATTAATAAAGGGTTATGGTATAAGGCTCAAAAGAAGGGAGGTTTAGGACTTCCAAATATTAAGTATTATTATATAGCTAATCAGTTAAGATATGTTATAAGTGGTATTCTAGGGGAGGAAGATTTGGAGTGGTTGGAGACGCAAACCAGGGAAATAGATTATAAATTGAAAAATATTTTTTTTAAAAAAATTCAAAAGAAAGAATTAAAGGGACTGGACAACCCTTTGTTGGTAAATATAGTGGAGATCTGGGAGAAATTTAGGGGGAAGTTGATACCAGGAGATTCACCACTTGCCCCAGTGGTAGTAGTGGAGAATTTCCCAAGAGTGTTAAAAGTGGAGATTGAAGCGAGATTGAAAGATAAGGAAATAATTAAGTTAAGGAAGTGGATGGAAAATTTGAAGGATAATGAGCAAATTAAAGAGCTATTGATAGGTCAAAAATCAGCATGGTTTAAATGTATACAATTAGGGAAATGGACTCAGGAATGGAAACTGAAAAATAACAAGTGTAGAAATAATACAAGATTTGAAGATTTAATAGAGTCAAAAGGTAGGAAAGAAGAAAAGAAAATTAAGAAAGGGTTGACTAGTGAGATATATAAAATATTGATAGAGGAGGAGTTTCAAAATTCACTTAAAGCAATAAAAAAGGTTTGGGAAGAGGATGTGAATGGAGAAATGCAGGTTGCTTACCTGTAACTGTAGTTCTTCGAGTGGTCATCTGTGCAGTCACACATATGGGCTCGCGCCGACGCCGAGCCTACTTCCGGGAAACTTCAATAGCTAGATAGAGTTTTGGCGGGAACCCCTCCCCCCCACCGTCCTATCGCGCATGCTCAGGGTTCCCGCTCCAACTTACCTCAGTTCTCTGAGACCGCTTGGCCTCGCAACTAAGGTTTTAAAATTAGCAATATATGACAAGAGCATGGCGAATCCATCTGACCTCACAACAGCGATGCCAAGAGGGGACGGTGGGTGGGTTGTGTGACTGCACAGATGACCACTCGAAGAACTACAGTTACAGGTAAGCAACCTGCATTTCTTCTTCGTGGTCTCTGTGCATCACACATATGGGCGAATAATAAGCAAGACTTACCGGAGGTGGGTAGGCTCGCTGCTGATGCTGCCGACTCATTGGCAAATTGAGGAGAGGACTGCCCTACCAAAGGAGGAGTCCTGTCGAGCTCTTACATCGAGACGATAATGCTTGACAAACGTTGAAGCATTAGACCATGTGGCAGCCTTGCAGAGATCAGTCAGGGACGCTCCATGGAGCAAAGCTGAAGACGTAGCCTGCGCTCGAGCAGAATGTGCCGTCATATGAAAGGGGATGTCCCGCTTTGCTATCTGGTAGGCCAGCTTAATTGTTTCCACAACCCATTTGGATAAACGTTGTGTAGAGACAGGAAGCCCTTTAGATGGTCCCCCATAACAAACAAATAACTTTCGAGACTTTCTAAAACTCTCTGTTCTCGACTTATAAAAGGCCAGTGTCCTCCGTACATCTAAAGCATGTAATGCTGACGATAAAGGGTCTGGCGAGGGCTTAAAGAACGTGGGCAAAACAATGTCTTGACTCATGTGGAATACTGAAGAAACTTTAGGAATAAACATTGGGTCAGGCCTCAGCACTACTTTGTCCCGAAAGAATTGTAAGTAGGGCGGGTCTACTAGTAACGCTGCCAATTCAGAAACACGTCTAGCGGACGTGATCGCAACTAGAAAAACAGTTTTAAGTGTTAACAGCCGAATGTCTGTCGTGGCTAAAGGCTCAAAGGGCTTTGACGTAAGAGCGGTGAGAACCACTGAGAGACTCCACTGAGGCACTATGGGGCGGACAGTGGGGAACAAATTATTCAAACCTCTTAAAAAAGTTCTTGTCATAGGATGCGTAAATACTGAAAAACCGTCGACTAACCCATGGTTAGCCGCAATAGCCGACAGATACACACGAATCGATGCTGGCTTCAGTCCGAGCAAGTGCAACGAATACAGGAAGGAGACGATGTTAGGTAAGTCTGCCGCACCTGGATCAAAAGTATGAAGCGCTGCATACTGTTGGAAACGCTTCCACTTTCTATTGTATGAAAGTCTTGTAGAGGGCTTACGTGCCGCCTCTAAGATACGTTTTACCCCATCTGATAAGGCAAGGTCCTTCCAGGACGCTGGATTCTCCACGCTACTAGATGTAGAGTGTAGACGTCCGGATGCAGGATTCTCCCGCTCTCCCGAGACAGGAGGTCGGGAACCCGAGGCAGATGCCAAATCTCTGATTTCGCCAGTCTGAGTAGCGACGTGAACCATGGCTGTCTTGGCCACCATGGTGCTATCATTATTGCGTCCGAATGGTTGCGCCTGATGTTGGCCACTGCCCATGAAAGCAGTGGAAACGGCGGGAAGATATACAGCAGCCCCTTCGACCAGTCCCATTGACTTGCATCCCCCAACGATGCAGCTCCTATGCCTGCTCTGGAGCAGTACGCTGGACATACTGCATTGGCAGCTGTTGCAAATAAATCGACGTCTGGGTTTCCCCAACGAACGAATAGTTGGCTTAGTATCCGAGGAGAGAGCTCCCACTCGTGGACGGTGCTGAAATGTCTGCTTAGGTCGTCCGCTACGGTATTGGTCTTTCCCGCCACGTGCAGTGCTGTGAGCCGCATATTGTGAGAAATGACCCACTGCAGAACGTCCATTACGATGTGAAGCAGTCGGTACGATCGTGTTCCGCCCTCTTTGTTTAAATACCATACTACTGTGGTATTGTCTGTTAGTATTCGGACATGGTGTCCCTGTAGGTGAGGTGCGAAAGCTTGTAGGGCCTTCTTGACTGCTAGAAGTTCTAATATGTTTATATGAAGGCGAGATTCTGAAGGTAACCACCTTCCTTGCGTCACCAGGTCGCCGTAATGGGCACCCCACCCCATCAGCGACGCATCGGTTGTTACTGTGCGAGATGGTTCCCGTGTGACAAAAGGCATTCCTCGAGTCAGATTGCAGACGTCCGTCCACCATCGGAGGGAGCTTCTGACAGGTAGCGGAACGGTAAGTATTAATCTGTGTGGGTTTTGAAGAGGGGAGTAATGCCTGAGCAAGAATTGCTGGAGAGGTCGCATGCGAAGTCGTGCCCACCTTACGACAAACACACTCGCCGCCATCAACCCTAGAAGTCTTAGAATCTGAAATGCCGAGATCCGGCTTTGCGATATCTGTTTTGCAGCAAGCTGCCGCAGGGTCGTTGCTCTGTCCCCTGGGAGGAACGCCCTTCCCACAGTTGAGTCTAGGGTTACCCCTATGAACTGTATTCGTCGCGATGGGTCTGTGATGGATTTTTCGTAATTTATCTGCAGCCCAAGCGATGAGAGAAGAGTGATAACCTCGTGGACGTCGGTCAGCGTCTGGCTTCTGGAGGTGGAAACAATGAGCCAATCGTCCAGGTAAGGATATACCTCGATGTTGTTTGATCGAAGGTGCGCGCAAACCGCTGACATGCACTTTGTGAACACTCTTGGTGCAGACTTTAGTCCGAAGGGAAGTACGGTGAATTGATACGCCTGACTTCCCATAAGAAACCTGAGGTAGTGCCGATGTGAAGGGTGAATAGCGATGTGGAAGTAGGCATCCTTCAGGTCTATTAATGTGAACCAGTCGCCCTTTCTCAACAAGGGAAGAATCGCTGCCAGGGTAATCATGCGAAACTTTCTGGGACGTATAAACTTGTTTAAATTTCTGAGATCCATAATGGGGCGGAGTCCCCCGTCCCTTTTTGGTACCGTAAAATACCGGGAGTAGAACCCAGGTCGTAGATGGTGCATCCGCACCCTCGTGATAGCTCGCTTGCGAAGCAGATTGGCGGTTTCCTGCAACAGAGCCAATGATGGCTGCGTGGTATTTATGGTACCAAGTGGAGGGAGGACTTCGAATTCCAATTTGTAACCTTCTGCGACGATGGTCAACACCCAAGCATCTGATGTTATCGACGCCCAGGTCTGCAGAAAGGCCTGTAGTCTGTTTGATGGATTGTGGAGCGTTGAAGGTACCAAGTCAAAGACGACGCTTTTGTGATGATGACTGTTTACTGCGTTGTTGGAAACGAGGTGCTGCCTTACGCTGCTGATACGACTGAGCTGAGGCCGGCTGATAACGCTGTCCTCTATCTTGCAGCTGCTGATGCTTGTATGGTACCGGTCTGTACCATTTGCGTCTATACGGTTGTTGATTTTGTTGAAACCCCATCTTTTTCGCTGTCATCCGGGCCTTGTGCAAGGTATCCATCGCAGCGTCCGTTTCAGAGTTGAATAGACCCTCCCCATCAAAAGGAAGGTCCTCAATACGGTTCTTTGTTTCTTGTGGTAGCGCAGCTGAGCGCAGCCATGCGTGACGGCGCAAAGCCACTGCTCCTACCATTGCTTTCGAAACACAGTCTGTCAGATGTCGTGCCGTCGTGAGCTCTTGTTTTGATAACCTTACGGCCTCTGATTGAAAAACGCGAGCAAGCTCACGCTGGTCGTCGGGAAGATAGTCCGTCAACGATGAGATCTTCTCCCATAAAAATAATTGATACCGCGCCATCAACGCCATATAGTTGGTTACTTTAATGCCTAGTGATGTAGATGCGTAAATGCGGCGTCCATATGAATCCAATTTTCGACCTTCCTTGTCCGTAGGCGCCGAGTGTGTGCGCCCAGATCTGCTCTGTGCTGCCTCTACCACCACCGAATTTGGCTTAGGGTGTTGAAATAGGAAAGGCGCCTGTGCTTGCTTAACTTTGTATATTGCATCCAACCGTTTTGAAGTTGGACCTACAGTGGCAGGGCGCTCCCAAGACTGCTTCAATGTTTTTAAGAGAGCCTTAACCATTGGCATGGTTAATTGTGGCGATGGTTCTGCATACATAACATCGTAGATGCCATCGTCGGAGTCATCCACCGGTTGTTGACATTCTACGTTGAGCGACTGGGCAAGACGCAACATCTGCTCTGAGAAGCTGCCCATCTCCATTGTCGGCGACGCTCTGTCCTCAGTACCGACCGTTTCCGACGGAGAAGGCTCTGAGGGTCGCGGTGATGGAGGTGAAGACGAGTCAGAAGCATAGTCTTCAGAAGACTGTGATGGCTGTCGATGTCGAGCAACTGACGATACTGATGCTCGATGTCGAGGTAGTGGTGTCGCTGGAGTCGACTGCTCTCGACACCGAAGGTCCTGCCGGAGTAACGAGGCTGTTCGCCGCGGAGGCACTGGTGGGGGAGACTGCTGAGGAGATAGTACTTCTCTGAGTCGACGCCCTGTGTACGGGTCAAATAGATACTCAGATCGCCGTTCCCAATCTCGGGATCTCGATCGCGAGCTCGACCTCGATATCGAAGATCGGCGGCCTGTGCGCTGCGCTCGGCGCCGATGGCCTTCCCCGCGATGAGACGTCCGCGGTGATTCCTGTGGAGGCGACCTTTCGGTATCGGAGGGAATGTATACAAGATCCGGGGACGGGATCGAGTGAGCTGGAGACAAGTGTACTGGGTGAGGCTCCAGCGGAGTTGGCGGCGTGCGTATTATGGACGATACCGAAGAAGCGCCCTTCTTCGAAGCCGACGCTGCTGGCGAAACTTCAGGCCTTTGTGATGACTGCGAGGCAGAGCCTATGGAGCGTGGCCGGTGCTTCGACGCCGAGGATTGCGTCGGTACCGAAGCTGATTTATGTACCATCGCTACCACTTTGACCGTGGTAGGTGGTACCGACGCAGGTCGCGAAGCTGATTTCTTCGCTGTCGATGTCTTCGAAGACGGTTGCGTCTTCGCTGTCGACGTGGACCCTTTCGACGATTTAGACTTTTTTGCCGGAGGCGGAGATGATGAGGGTGAAAACCCTGATAAAGATGCCGGTGCCTCTGCCTGAGCTTGGGGCGATACCGGAGATGCTGGGATCGAGAGGCTTTTGCTCTCCCCAGAAACCGCTTCCTGCATGACTGGCCGGGGTCGATCCACAGCGGAGAGAGCCTTCGACCACAAAAGGCTACGGAGCCGGTCGGCCCTATTCCTCCGAGTTTGTTTGGAGAAGCGCATGCAATGCGTGCAGGAGTCTACAATATGAGTTTCACCCAGGCAAACAAGACAAAGCGAATGGCCGTCGTTAAGGGCAATTTTCGCCCTGCACCGGGAGCAACGCCTAAAAAGAGCGGTTTGCGCCATAAGATGGCGAACCGCGCTGTGAGAACAGCCACTCCGTGAATAAGGAAAAATTAACTAACTATATAATACTATATCTATATTTATTTATTTATTTTTTATTTTATTTTTTTTACTAAGAACAAGAAACGAATAAACAATAAACAAACAAACAACCCTATCTAACTAACTATTCTTCTTTTTGAACAGAAAACTGATCCACAGACCAGACGAAGTCTCCCGCGAGGCTATCAGCGAAGCGGTCGAAGAAGAACTGAGGTAAGTTGGAGCGGGAACCCTGAGCATGCGCGATAGGACGGTGGGGGGGAGGGGTTCCCGCCAAAACTCTATCTAGCTATTGAAGTTTCCCGGAAGTAGGCTCGGCGTCGGCGCGAGCCCATATGTGTGATGCACAGAGACCACGAAGAAGAAATTAAGGAATACAACTGGGAGAGGTTGTGGAATGCAAGAATGTTAAAATTGTTATCGATCAGAATTAAGGAGAATTTTTACAAGGTACTGTGGAGATGGTATCTAACACCGGTTAGATTTCACCAGATAGACAAAAAAATATCTAAAAAGTGTTGGAGGGGATGCCAGGAGGTTGGAACTTATTACCATATGTGGTGGAGCTGTGAATATGTACAAAAATTTCGGAAAAGGGTATTTGAAGAAATAAGTGAAATAATTGGAAGTAAAGTGGAATTAAACCCGAAGCTTGCTCTACTAGCAATATGGGATAGAGGGGAAGAGGACAAAAATAAGAGAGAATTGATAAACAACCTCCTGACACCTGTTAGACTAATGATTGCAAAAAATTGGAAAGGACAAGGAAGCTATACAATAGAAGAATGGTATAAAGAAATATGGGATATGGCTTTGAATGATATGCTGACTTGTAAAATGAAATTAAAGAGGGGAATGTCCGGTAAAAATGATTTTGGGGAAATATGGAGTCCCCTATTGGAATATGTATTAAGATTGGGGAAGGGACAAACACCTTCAAAAGAGTCGATAAATTTCTGGATAGAATAAAAGATTAAGAGAAGGTCTCATGGTGTGGGGGCGCACGGGGGGGATTGTCGTGGATTATGTATGTATTTTATGTTATTATTATGTTGAAATTAATAAAAATTATTTCAAAAAAAAAAAAAAAAAAAAGGAAGGGAGATACAAGAAAATTCCATTAGAAGCCAGACGTTGCTTATGTAATGATCTGGATGTAGAAACAGTCGAACACATGCTGCTAGACTGTAGCTTCTACAAAGAGATAAGAAACTCTATGATGGGCCCAATACTACAAGAACTAGGTACGAATGGACAGCAAACTTTGGTAAGCACTTTATTGCAGGGTAAGGACAAGAAACTCACTTTGCAAGTGGCAAAATTTGTACACTGCATAATAGTTTGTAGAACTCAAATATTTAATAGCTAGGTTTTTTTTATAGATTTTAGATATCTCTTTCCCCTGTTATGACAAATATATATATGTACCTGTTTTTATTTTATTTGCTGATGTCTGGCCTATTGGCTGTAAATAAAGAGTTTCAGTTTAACTAATTAGCAAGGATCTAAGCAAGAGGTAGTAGAAAGACCGAGCTTCATAACTGTTGGCTGGATGCCAGATGAGCAGAGAACAGGGTAGAAGCAGGAAAATTTCACAACCGAGGTGGACTAGATCCAAAACTCACCCATCCGATAAGAGCTGGTCCCGTCTGACTAGGAAGAATTCAGAAAATTTAGAGGCAGTCATGACGAATGGGAAAGCGGGCCAGCTGCAAACCGGAAGTGGGAATCATAAAAATGGAGCTAAGCCAGGAGCTGTACCCAAAGCAACAAAACCACAAGCCTAGCAAATGTCTTCTGAAGATTTACTGGCTGGCATTCAAAGCATGCTGGATAAGCAGAAGAATGAGCTCATGCAGGAGGTTAAAAAGATCCAGAAATCTCAATCAGAGTTACAAAACGGTCTTCAAATGATTGATAATAAACTTGTCTCTTTGGAGCAGCAAACAGATCAGAACAAAGATAATATAAAAAAGCAAGAAATAATTCTGCAAGAAATGGACTTACGCCTAATTTCTACGGAAGATAGAGACAGAAGAATGAATATTCGCAGCCGATCCTTCCAGGAACAGCAGGGGGAAAACTCAAAGATTCTGAAAGACAAGCTAATGGAATGGATTAAGGAGATGGATCCTCAAATGACATGGGATGATGCAGATATTGAAAGGATCCACAGAGTTGGACGTAAAAGGGGTGGAATGGTTCCAAGGGACATAATAGCAAGATTTGCCAGTTTTTACAAAAAAGAAAAATTGATGCAAGCCATTAGACGTGCTGGGCAACTGATGTTCCAGTCTTCGCAGATACAGGTCTACAATGATCTATGCATTCAAACAATTCAACGAAGGAAAAGTGTAAAGCTGTGTACAACTACCCTGTGGAAGAATTCAATTGTTTATAGCTGGGGATACCCAGTATTCCTGAGATTTATGTACCAGGGGAAATAACACAGAATAACATCATATGAGCAAGGAATGGATCTTCTGTGGAGCCTGGGCCTGATGGAGAAAGACACCAACGGGAGGCAGGAACAAGAAAGAGAAGAAGTAGGGGCAGCAGGAGGAAGCAGTTTGTGACTGAGATATAGATCAAAGAGGGATAGTAAGAAGAGTAAAGGGAGGGGGAATTCTGCTTTGGCTCCATGCGGGATGTTTGCCGCTGCCCCCCCCCCCGAAGGGTCCTAAGAAGAGGAGGATAGGAGCCACCGCCCGGGGAAACCTGGGGTTGAAGGGGGGGGAAATGGGGGTTATATGTGGGGGGAGGGGGATGGAAGGAGGGGGTAATTGTGTCACATTAGGAGACCTACAAAGAAAATTAAGAATGGAGATATGGAAAATAACGTAAGATTGATAACTTTAAATGTTAATGGGCTGGGTAGTGTTGTTAAAAGAAAGAGGATTGAAGGGTTGTTGAATAAAAGGAAAGCTGATATAATATTTTTACAAGAAACACATCAAAAGGAAGATGGCAGAAATGAACTTAAAATGAGGAATTTGGGTGTATATGAGAAAGCATATGGGACTTCTAAAGCCAGAGGAGTAACGATAATAATTTCTAAAAATGTGCACTTAATGTGCACTTAAAGGACGTTTTGGGAAGATTTATTATTTTACACTGTTTCATGGGGGATGAAAAATATGTATTGGTTAATGTATATGCTCCAAATGAAAAGCAAATAGAATTTTATGATAAAGTGTTTAGAAATATGGGGAATGTAGAGAAAGCAAATATTGTAATGGCTGGAGACTTTAATATGGTGATGGACAAAATGAAAGATAAAGATACTATAAAAGGTATTGGGAAAACGGGTTTAGCCAAGGTAATAGAACAAAGAGAATTGAAAGATGTATGGTGAATAGTAAAAGGGGAAGAAAAGAAATATAACTTTTATTCATCAAAACGTAAAAGTTTTTCCAGGATTGACTATATATTTGTCTCAAAGAATATGCTTTCTAAGATTATGGACTGTGAAATAGGAGTAATTAAGGTCTCAGACCACGCATTAATGAGCATGGATATTAAAATAAAGATTACAGGGAAGCAAAAAGGTGGAGGGAGATTGGATACTAAAATTCTAAGTTATAAAAACATTGTGGAAAAAATGAAAAAGGAAAAACAGACTATATGGGAAATAAATGAAACGGGTAAACTCGCAGGGGATAGTTTGGGACACGTTGAAAGCAGTAGTAAGAGGGATATGTATTAGGCTCCCTCTACAAGGATTCGCTTTTGCGCCCGGTTCGGCAATTATGCGCATTATCGCTGACGCGCATTTACTCCTAATCCCTCTGCATGGGAGGCGGCGAGAGGCGGCGAAGCGCATTAATAGATGTCCAAAAAGCGCTTTACAAGAAGTTAATGCGCATAATCGCTTGTTCACACGGGGAAAATGCGCTTTAACGGCCGGAGCAAAATAAAACTCACGATTTAACGCGCATTCGAAAATGCGCATTATCGGGGAGATAACGCGCCTCTACGCCCGATTTGCGCTCCGTTCTTGTAGAGGTAAAATTTTTAATGAACCTTCAAAGAGCATTAAACCTCTCTTGTAGAGGCACCCTTAGAGAATCGTGTACATTAAAAAGACAACAAGAAGCACATAGTAAAAAGATAGAAGAGGAGATTAAGGAATTAGAGGAACAATTTAGAATAAATAAGGATAAGCATATATATGCTCAACTCCAAGCAAAACAGAAAGAACTTGAGGAAAAGGATATAGAGAGAGTCCAAAAAGAATTAATATATTTGAAAAGAAATTTCTTTGAATATAAAAATAAAAATTCTAAAATGCTGGCAAGGTCCACGCAATCAAAGAAGGAAAAAAATATAATAGGGACAATTAAAGATAAAACTGGGAAAAGCTGTAATTTAATGAAAGATAAATTAAAAACGTTTGAAGATTTTTATCAGAAACTGTATACATCAGAAGCGGGCCCACAGACAAGAATACAGGTATAGAGAAGAATTGGAAGATAAGATTACAAGGCAAGGATAGGGATTATATGGAAGCATTAGTGACGGAAAAAGAAATAGAAGGAATTATTGATAAATTGAAAGGAGGGAAATCTCCAGGGGTAGATGGGCTGGGGCCGGAATATTATAAGATATTTAAAGAGCTTTTAGTACCAAAAATGAAAAAATTGTATAATAATATAATAAAGGGAGAGAAGACCCCGCCATCGTGGGAACATTCGTTGATAATACTAATCCCGAAACCAGATAAGGATTTAATGGACCCAGCATCATATAGACCTATTTCTTTAATTAATCAAGATTCTAAAATATTTACAGCAATCATGGCAACAAGACTGAATACCTTTATAAATAAGTATATAAAAAAGGATCAATGTGGATTTATTCCAGAGAGGCAAATGCCTAATTTAATAGGGAGAGTATTGAATATAATAAATGTTATTAAAAGAAGGAATTTAAAAGCAGGGTTGCTAAATTTAGATATTTTTAAAGCCTTTGATTGCGTGGAATGGCCGGCGTTAAAAACTATTATAAAGATATTTGGTTTTGGAGAAAGGTTCATGGGAGTGATTAATCAGCTTTATGCAAACAATAAGGCGGAGATAATGGTAAATGATGACAGCTCAGATTGATGCGACGGCCAGGAGTGCCTACTATCAGCTTCGGCTGATACACCAGCTGCGCCCCTTCCTAGAGTTGGAAGACCTAAAGACGGTAGTGCACGCACTGATAACTTCGAGGCTCGACTTCTGCAATGCGCTGTACATAGGGCTACCTTTGTGCCTAGTCCGGAAACTTCAACTTGTTCAAAATATGGCAGCCAGGTTGGTCACCGGTACACCTAGGGGTGACCACATTACACCAGTTTTAAAATCACTTCACTGGCTGCCGGTCAGTTTCCGGGCAAAGTATAAAGTGTTGGTTATTACCTTTAAAGCCCTACATGGTTTGGGCCCAGGCTACCTACGGGATCACCTTCTCCCGTACAATCCGCCCCGTACTCTTAGGTCCTCTGGGAAGAACGTACTCAAGCCAGCCAGAACTAGGCTGGTGAGTGTTACCCAGAGGACCTTCTCTTCTATGGCTCCCAGGCTATGGAATGGTCTGCCAGAGGAGGTTAGACAAACTGACAGTCTTCACGAATTCAAGAGAGTCATGAAGACTGTTCTTTTCCGGCAGGCCTATCCGGATGAATTTTAAATGTTTTAATGATGTGTTTCTCTTGTTTTAATTTTTTTTAAAAACTTTGTTATGCTTGTATGTGTATTGTGTTCCCCGCCTCAATCCGTAGGGAGAGGCGGGTTATAAATAAATAAATATTATTATTATTATTATTAGCCCGAGGAACAAGACAAGGGTGTCCTCTCTCCCCAATATTATTTGCAATTGTTATAGAAATACTGGCAAATGTTATTAGGGAAGATGAGAGACTGAAGGGGATAGGAGGGGAAGATAAAATAAAAATTAATATGTTTGCGGATGATACTTTATTGACATTAGAAAATCCGAGGGAAAGCATAGAAGAAATAAAACAACATTGGAGAGAATACAGGATTACAGGTAAATTGGGGAAAATCAGAAAGGATGTTATTTAATTATGACAAAGAAGAAAGGGAGGAGTGTAGTTCAAAACTTGATCTGAAGATTAAAAATATGGTGCGCTATTTAGGAGTTTATATTATGAAAGATTTAGAAAAGTTAGAGGAAATGAATTTTAATAGTTTAAAAAAACAGATAATGAAGAAGTTAGAGGCTTATAGGAAATTAAAGCATTCATGGTTTGGTAGAGTAGTGGTTATTAAAATGAAAATATTACCAAAGATTAATTTTTTGTTCAGAATGTTACCAATTAAAATAACAGAAGTAGAAATAAGAAGTTGGCAAAGTATGATAAACAATTATTGTAACGGAGATAGAAAAGCAAGAATTAATAAAACGAAATGGTATAAGACTCAAAGGAAAGGGTTGGGACTCCCGAATATAAAGATGTATTATATAGCTAATCAATTAAGATATGTTATAAATAGTATAATAGGAAAAGAGGATTCAGAATGGTTAGAGACGCAGACAGGAGAAATAGAGTTAGAGTTACAAAATATATATTTTTTTGTAAAATACCAGCTGAAGGATATGGAAATTCCCATCCTAAGAAATATCATAGAAATTTGGGGAAAGTATAAAAAGAAATTAATACCAGGAAAACCCCAGTTATTCTATTGGAGAACTTCCCAGGTAATTTGAGAAGAGAATTGGAAGAGCTATTGAGGGGAAAAATAATTAAAGTGAAAGATTAGCTGAAGAGATTGGTTAACAAAAAGCAAATAGAAGAAGTTTTAAGAGGGCAAAAAAACTTATGGTTTAAGTGTATACAGTTGGAACAATGGACACAGAAATGGAAAAAGAAAAATAAGGACTGTAGAAAGGAAACAAGAGTTGAAAAGTTAATTGAGTCAAGAGAGAAGGAGAGGGAAAATAAAAGTAAAAAAGGTATAATAAGTGAAATATATACTATATTGTTAGAGGAGGGAGAGCAACAAGAAATTTTGAAAACATTCTGGGAAGATTTAAAAAAACAAATTACTGAGGATAACTGGGGGAAGATATGGGAACTAAGAACTTTAAAGTTGTTATCAATAAGGATAAAAGAAAATCATTATAAAATAATTTGGAGATGGTATCTCACTCCCGTAAGATTACATCAGATAGATAAGAAAATGTCAATGCTATGCCAGAGGGGTTGTCAGGAAGTGGGGACATATTTCCATATGTGGTGGACATGTGAGTATGTACAAAAATGTTGGAAAAGAGTTTTTAAAGAAATAAGTGAAATACTGGGTAAGAAAGTGGAAGCAAGTCCAAATTTAGCTTTATTGGCGATGTTTGATAAAGAATATGGGAATATTAATACAAGAGAATTGATAAACAACCTCCTGACACCAGCTAGATTAATGATAGCTAATGGAAAATACAAGGGAATTATAGTATAGAAGAATGGTATAAAGGAGTGTGGGATATTGCAATTAACGATAGATTAACATGTAAAATTAAAGTTAGGATGGGATTATCCAAAAAGAATGATTTTGAAAGTATTTGGGAATCGTTTATAGAATATTTTTTAGTAAAGGGGAGAGGTTGTACACCTTCAAAAGAATCATTGCAATTTTGGAAAAATGTATAATATATTAGAGCATTGAAGGTCTCAAGGGTAGGGGAGCACCGGGGGGATGTTGAGGTTTTGTTTATGTATAATGTTTATTTTATGTTGTTATATGTTGAAAAATTAAATAATTTTTTTTTAAAAAAATAATCTAGCAGGTCATGACAAGTCTGTAACAAAACTCACAAAGATAAAATTCCTTAAACATCCCTACTTGGTACAAAGCCAATAGCAGGTGGACCTAATTGGTGCAGAGGCTGCTAAACTGAGTGGAGTTTGGTCTGAGAAGAAAGGCTCCACAAAGATCTCAACATACAATCACAAAATTGTCACATGCTAGTAACATGTGACACAAAGTCCTCCTTGAAAATTATCCTGTGAAAATCATAGCATAGCCTGTTCAAGTTAATGCTTCACAAATATTATAGAATACAATAGATTATTTTGCTTGGGGATTTGAATACATTTATCTGCTCTGTATGTAAACACTGAAATGGCAAACTGATGAAATCTTAGCAAAGTTTATTTGCAGTTGCTGATTACATTACTTTTATTTGTAACTCAATGATTGGTCATCCTAGGCCTTATGGGGATTAGTAAACTGAAGCAGAAAACTGGGAGAGCATGGAATACTGAAGTACCAAATAAATGAATAATGTACATAAATGGTAATTCAAATAAATGTTATTACGTGCAGGTAAGCAGCCAACATTGACCTGGCTTGCATGACACAACACCCCACCGGGACTTAATAATCCTAAAACAAGCCATAGGCTATTTTAGGGCTGTCTAACCAACAAACCCCTGCTGCCTGAATTTGCATGCTAACACAATCCATGGAAAACTGGGCATTCATGGACAACATACCCGCAGACAGCCCCTGCAGATAAATTAATACAAGAAACACACCTCTGTAGAAAAGTGGATATATTCAATAAAATGCTAATTGTATAATTCTACAAAATGTAATTTTAATTTGCCGAATACTAGTACTCAAAAATAAAATTGGTCAAATGCAAGAAGGCAATAGTATCTTTGAAAAATAATCAAATGATATGATGGGGCGAGAGGCAAGTAATGCTCAGGTTACCAGACCCTTAAACTTTAAATACTACTCCAAGAGTTCCATCACACCAGAGATTGAGTGCACTCTCGCCATGCCTGGTGTGCGGATTTGCGGCACGATACTCACACGATGCCATGCCTGTCCTGCTGACACCCCGCCTCTTCCCCAGCCTTTCCTAGAACGCTAAAAGTCTGGATTATTTTCCCTACTCTTTTAATGTGTTCTAAGCCTCCATGTAGTTTTAAAGGAACTGGGGGCTTGAATGGACTGCATCAGGTCCTGGCACGGAAAAGCAATCTCTCCCAGCAGCTGGCTCCAAGTCTCAACATAAAACCCAAACCTTGCATCCCAGGATCAAAAGTCTTTTTTAAAATCATACAACCCCAGAATCTCTGCAGAGATAGGATTGTACTCCCTCAATGCCCCCAAAGAGCCAGACTAAAGGGTTATTCCATTTTTGCCTGGGGAAAGGTGATCTGGTTGAAGTGCTCATCTGCCAGGGCCTGACTGGAGGGAGAAAGAGAAAGGGAGGGGTGGAGTGGAGCTGAAGAGCTAATGAGCATAGGAGCGAGGAGGTGAAAGGATCAAAAGCTTGATGCACTTTTGCCTCAGAGGTAAAAAAAAATGCAGAGGCAAAGAGGAGGAATTAGGTGTGATGAAGGTCTACGTTCTTTTTCCTCTGCTTGTCATTCAAGAGGATTGCTGTTTATTGCATTGTAATGGTGTCTTCTAACTGTAACCAAGCAACAGAAAATATTTAAATGGTAGAAGCATATTCATTCACTAACAAAATAACTAAAGGCAGAATTACATGATCAGTAGGAAGCAACTGGATCCCAAATACTGTATCTGTCATCAGTGTAAAAAGCAGTGGGGGTAGTAGGCACTTATAGGAGACAAAAGGTGGGCAGGAAGGACCACTCATCCATTTCTCATATGACATTGCTCCAATACAACCTCTTCCCCCCCCCCCGGCCACTTTTCCCCCTCTTGAGTGGCAAACATATCTCAGAACCCTTAAAGTACGGTGGAGGAGTGGGGTGGTAGGAGAAGATGAAAAGGAAAAGCAGTGAGAAGGGAAAGGATTAAGCATAAACACTCCATCACTTGCTACCTTCTTCCCCATGTGCTATTTTGCAGATTGCTGGCAAATATGAGGTTGCACTGCTTCGGAATCTGCAGCCCCCCCCAACCCTGCATGTGCAGCCAAAGGATCCAGCCAAAATTAAACTATTTTCACTCCCACTACTAATCAATTCTACATAAATGTGCTCAACTTCAGCTGGATTGTGCTCATAATATTTACTGATTCATTTCAATTGTGCATCTATTCAGCTGTGGCCCATAACACAGAACACTGGAGGGGGGGCATTCTGATCTCCCACAGCGAATCCCAAACCCTTCCTTTCCTCCAGGTTCCATGTCTGTCCATCCTCCACCACCACTCACTGATCTTTAGATTTCTTTTTAAGGCAAGCACAGCCAACCTGCTCTGGCTGCTGCATTGTCCTGGCTTGTCCTTTCCTGCTCTGAAACCTCATGAGTGTGCAGGCTGGCTGTGCATGCTCAGTATTTCCAGTAGTCTCCCCAACATAGGTTCATCATGGGGGAAATTGTCTTGGGTTGAGAGAGCAAATAATCCCACACACAGTGCCATATTGGCACTCTAAAAAATAGAAAGGCTCAGTACCAGGCAGGCAAAGGAACTTCAAAACTCCAGAATTACTTGAAAAGGAAGCATGTGGCAAAGCAAATCATAATTCCAACGATGAACCACAAGGGTGCACAGGGCTACTCTATGTAGGCAGAGAGCGGGACAAGCAACACAGAGCAGGTGCTCAGTTAATTTCTAAATCAACAAATGTTGCCTTTGTCTTGAGAGGAGGAGGCGTCAGGAGCAGAGCTGGTACCTTTTGTTATTTTAGAGTATGCATGAACAAACAGGCAGGAGGTCTGAGTAAGTACTGTGTATATGTAAAGTTTTAAAAGGACATGTGTGTGAGAGAGTGCGGGGCAGCCAACCAGTCCACCACTTTTTTCCTAGATTTAAAATGCAGGTAATGGTTTCCTCTTTTGAGGGGCCATTTCCCCCCTTTTTTGTCCATCTTAAAATGCAAGCATATACATGTCTACTCAGAAGTGCCATTGAGTTCCATGGGATTTTCTCCCAGGCAAGTGTGTATAGGTTGTATCCTTGATCTGCGCTTGCCCACCCGCCCGCCATTTCTTAGTGGTGATTGCTTTGATTTTTTTTTTCTTTTTGGGTTGTTCTGTGGATGCATTTTGGATGCTCAGATTCTGCTTGTGCCATGTATAAAGAGGTGGATTTCTCAGAGGCATGGAGAGGAGTTTGTGGTGAGGATGCTCATGAGATATTTTTGGATGGTCAGACTTTGGTGGCCAGATTTACCAACATTTTGTGCAGTTCTGGCCATTATCATCTCTGTGTCCCCTTTTGCAATTCCTGGGTTCAAAACAGTGCTTTTTCTGTGTGGCTCTGAAATCATCATAATTTTGCGTGTTGTGTAGATTCTCCCCCACTGTTTTGCAGTCATAGGTTTAGTCACTTGATTCTCTGTGCAATAATAATTTTTCTTGGAAGAGGAGAATGTGGATCCAAAGGAGTGCTTTTGCGTGGCTGTGTGAATCCCCTACCTTTGCACACATGAGTCCATGTGCCTCAATTTCCCTTTTCTGTGGTATGGATCGCTTATTGGAATTCAAGACTATTCCGCCCCTTGGCTCCACCTTCTGCTCCACCAGTCAGACTGTCTACCAGCTGCCACTGGATGTATTTCTACATTCTTATTCATCCTTGCCACAATGTCATAAGCCAGGTCTCTGTTATCCCTCATTTACAGGGATAACAAAAAGTGGCAACAGAGTGAACTGCAATCTGAATCAAAATCTAAATTAACAATATTATAAAAGTTACATTCTGATTATAAGTGATGTCAATTATGCACATAATCTTTCAGTATCCCTAGGTATTAGTTTACATTTTTAATGGAACATAAACAATTGTCAAAAGATAATTATAAAATACTTTTATAAGAATTTATTTTGATTTTTGTCCTGAACTGAGAAGCATTATTTTCCTTACTTGAATGGATGGTAATATTACTCCTCAAATGCTCCCACCCCAGCCTAACGCAAGTAAAGCGCTAAAGCAGTAAACAAACATTATGTTTGGTGAATGTACAAATTAGACAAATTTGCAGCATAAGTAACAACACTGTACATTGGCTGCGAAGTTTTTACTACTGTTCCTAATTTCATTGAACATCTCAATGAAAGAAACAATTGTAAAAAAAAATACTTAAGGGCATATACAGAACAAGATTTATAGAAATCCTTGCACACATTTTTATTCCTTTTTCAAACCGCAGTATTAATGTCCCTCTCACAATCGAACATTCGTTATCCTCTATCATCAGCTTCCTTTGGTGAGGATATATTTCCACGGTAGCTAATGGAGACATTCCTACAAATCAATGTGCTGCAGTGATACAGAAATAAAAGCTCATTTCACTGTAATGATGCTTCCAGACTTCCCTCAAGTCAGGTGGTTACTTGCAGTTAATGATCCATGACATGCCACACAAGTAGTCCTAAAAAGACTTATTATCCACTGCATGTGCAACAATATTTGCTTTATGGATGGCTAAATGAATGAAGACATTCAATGTAACTGTAAAAGTAAAAATCAAAAGAAAACTTACAAGTAACATGTTTTCTTTCAGTAAAAGAGCTGTGAACATTTTCCATTAATACTTAACCTTTTGCTGCAGCAGTGCAACCACATATAATGCTTGAAACCATAAAGCCAAAGCACTGTGCAGGGTTAATACCAATTATCCACAATCACGCCAAATTTGTTTTGCAAAAATGTAATTCATGCCCAAGCTCAACTGGTAGTAATTAGAACTCTTATTTATGCCCCTATGGGTGTCAATGACAAACTTTATAAAAGAAGGGCTATAGAAATTGTTCCTTTTAACTGGTGGATAATATTGCACCATTAGATTTTAAAACTAAGACTCATTAACATATCAATTGGGGAAACTTGAAATTTTTAGAGTGCAGTCCGGCAACACAATATTGCTTATAACTAACTTTCTGAGGATACATTCACAAGATATCTACTTATACTTTTAACTTCATTTACTATACACCACTTCTATCCACTATATATGTCCACTGTAGATTAACTATTTCTATTGGTGCACAGTAAGAGTACACAATTTGTTATAAGTATGAATAATGCTGTCAGAAAACATTTCTACTTAAACACAGACGTGCATTCATCTCAAATTATATTTTATGAAGCATATTTGTCTATTAGACTTATGTTATGTCTCTGCTGCTAAATGCACAATCCATTGGAAAGTTCTCCTATTCAAGCCTCATTAAAATGAATAGGAATTGCATAAGAGCTCTACAACAGAGCTTGCAAAAGAGAATTTTCCAGTGGATTGCACTCTTCATATACAGATCAACACCTCTATATGAATCTAATCTTTTTTTTTAGTGCTTGTCACTTTAACACCATCCTTCATAGTATGCTTTTCAGTTTTAGTTATCATTTGATGGAATATTTCATTTGCATTTCCGTAGCCCCTAGCAGCTATATGCAAAACTCTACAAACAATATTCCATCTACTTTTTAAGCAAACCATCATCTGCTACTAATTACAGTTATTTCACATGCAGGAACAAACTGGGAAATAAGCTAGCTTTAATCTATATTTATAAATTGGTCTTGTCATACAAATAAAGAAAGAAAGGTGGAGTGAACCCTGACAGCACCAATTTGCAGTTTGGAGTTCTCTAATTCCTCAACTAGACCTTTCTTCCTTTTCATCTCTTCTTCTTCCTCCCACCCCCATGTCTATCCACATGCTAGGTTTAAATTCCAGATGAAAAGTAAAGGTGCACAGATATCAGGAAAAATAAACGAAGCTCTGTCCCTTATCTGTCTCAATAAACTGGTGCTATTTGTTGAATTTTGCTATTCAATGAATTTTGAAATGTGCAAATTGACCTCAATGTCTCACCATAATAAAAATAATGGGGGCGGGGATGTCACCCGGCGCACCCCTCTACCCTAATTCTCTGCGAGAGCAGATACAGCCTGCAGTCATCTCTCCCTCCCTAGCCTACCCTTACCCACAAAACACACAAGAGGAAAGCCAGTGAGGTGGTTGGCTAAAAGGTATACCCTCACAACTACTTCTGAGGTGCCCAAGGGAGAGAGGTAAACAACACCACAAGCAGCTCAGTCAACACTAGAGATATGAATACTCAGAAAAAAGCCCTGAAAAAACTGAGGGCTGGGGGGAGTTTTTTCCTCATTTCTTTTCAGGAAATATGGGAACAGTGAAAGAAACCCTATGAAATATTTCTCTTTTGGAATGAATGTAATGTTTTTAAGACAAGGTTTTGTGAATTAAAAATGTATAGTGGGAAGATTTTTTTATGAGGCAATCTCCAGCAACAGAAAATAATTCCATTGCATACTGTAGAATTCAATGTTCAATGCTGTTATGATTGACTTCATATCCAAATATACTGCTAATCCTTAATATTGTGACCGTATAAGTAATACACTTTATTTTATTTTTTAATAAAAGATGTGTGGTTTTTATTTTTAACTTTTACTTTTCCCAAATCCACAGATGATAAGAACTAAGATACGTGTGCTTAGCTAGGATAGGATATAGTACTTTGCAGCTCTCTCTGTCTCTAGTACTGAATATATTCAAAATTTTGCTTGTACAAAACTAAGGCTACAATTCTACACACACTTATCTGGGAATAAGTCCTAATTGAACTCAATGGGTCTTACATCTGAGTAGACATACATAGCAATATAGTTTTGAGGCTGCAGTCCCATAGATGATTGCCTGGAAGTAAGCTGAACTAAACAGAGTAAGTCTTAATTCTGAGTAAACATGAATAAGATATATATATTTTAATGTAAACTGCCATTCTACCCTAAAATGTGCTCCAGAAGTATTCAAATAAATAAAACTGCTCTGTAAATTATAAAAAATATGACAAATAGTACAATTTTATATGCAATGTTTTAAATGATGCATTTTATGTTGCTAAAGTGGTAAAGAAATAAGTGTAGGTTTGATTTTAAAAAGTAGTAAAAATATTTAATCCCCCCCCCCCCAAAATTACACACAAACATACATACACACACAGGATGTGCATAAGGCCACATCTCTTGTCAGTTTCTTGCTGATTTGGATGAATCCAATTATTATTATTATTATTATTAATAATAATAATAATAATAATAATAATTACATTTATATACTGCCCCATAGCCAAAGCTCTCTGGGCGGTTTACAAAAATTAAAAAATTAAACATTAAAAAGTCAATATACAAAATTTAACAGCTGATATTTAAACGTTTTAAACTTTTTAAGCCTGGCCACAAAGTCAGTTAAAACCTCAACTTAAGCAGTTAAAATGCCTGGGAGAAAATAAAAGTTTTGACCTGGTGCTGAAAAGATAACAGTATTAGTGCCAGGCCGGCCTCATCGGAGAGATCATTCCATAGTTGGGGGGCCACCACAGAGAAGGCCCTCTTCCTTGTTGCCATCCTCCAAGCTTCCCTCGGAGTAGGCACCCAAAGGAGGACTGTAGATGTTGAGCGTAGTGTACGGGTAGATTAATGTCCGGAGAGGCGTTCCGTCAGGTATTGTGGTCCCAAACTGTGTAAGGCTTTATAGGTTAAAACCAGCACCTTGAATTGGGCTCGGAAACATATAGGCAGCCAATGCAAGCAGGCCAGAATCAGTCTTATATGTTCGAACCTTCTGGTCCCTGCTACCAATCTGGCCGCTGCATTTTGCACAAGCTGCAGCTTCCAAACCGTCTTCAAAGGCAGCCCCACATAGAGCGCATTGCAGTAATCTAACTTGGAGGTTACCAGAGCATAGACAACTGAAGCCAAGTTATCCCAGTACAAATAGGGGCATAGCTGGGCCACCAGCCAAAGTTGGTAGAAGACACTCCATGCCACCGAGGTCACCTGAGCCTCAAATGACAGAGATGTTTCTAGGAGGACCCCCAAGCTACACACCTGCTCCTTCAGGGGGAGTGCAACCCCATCCAGAACAAATTGAACACCCTCCATTCGGTCAGAGGAACCCCCCACTAACAGCATCTCAGTCTTGTCTGGATTGAGTTTCAGTTTATTAGCTCTCATCCAGTCCATCAGCCTCACCTGATGAAGATGAAAAGGAGAAGAAGAGTTGCGTGTTATCAGCGTACTGATGACAATGCACTCCAAAACTCCGGATGACCGCACCCAGCGGTTTCATGTAGATGTTGAACAGCATGGGGGACAAGACTGATCCCTGCGGAACCCCATATTCCACAGTACTTAAAAAAAGCAGTGCTATGGGGAAACTTTCCCTGTGGGTAACTGACACTGCTGCCCCTTCTGCAAAACTAACTAGCAACTGTTTACTCCAAGCTTAATGTGTCTGAACAATGCACCCCCTAATCTATCTGGAAATGGTGGGCATGAGACATTCTAGAAAAAAACACTTGTCTAAGAAGGAAACAGAAATTCCCATTTTTAGCGTAAGCCATCCTATCCAGGTAGAATTGTATGACCCTATGAACAACTTGCGCAAGCTGTGTCTTCTTGGTAATCCATCTGGGTGAGCCACTGCCACTCAGCTGCCAAGCTGTTTACTAGTAAAGTTCTGGCCACAGATACATCACTGCATCTGATAGCACAATATCATTCCAACCAAGCACTTGCCAGGCTTCTTGTATTAATATGTTGACTAGCTCCAGGAACCATGGTCATCTCGTCCAGTGTGGTGTTAGAATGATCACTTCTGCCTTTGTGTATTGATCTTTTGAGGACCTGAAGGAGTAGAAGGAGACGTGAAAACACATAAAGTAGACCATGTGGCTAATCTGCTTCTACAGCATTTGATGATAGAGCAACCTGGGCACTGAAACCCCCAACCTGAGCATCCTGTGGCAAAAAAATATGGAATAGCTGTTGGAATACTTGCAGGTAGAAGACTCATTCTGACTCCTGAATCTATGTCTTGCTGAACCAATCCACTAGTTGTTGGATGTCCTGCCAGGTGTTACACTTTGACCAATATTGATGAAACATGATAGCCAGTCAAATAAGCCTAGGGGCCACAGTCAAAGATGCAAATAGCAGAGGTATCTGGGGAAGGTCACCATGTATAGGTGTATCTATGAAAGTCTCCAAGCCAAGATGGGAGAGCTGGAGTGCCTGGTTTTAAAAGAGAACTTAGATATAGTGTGCATTATGGAAACCTGGTAGAATGGAGAGAAATGGTTCAATATGGTCATCTCTGGATATAAACTCTATAGAAAGGAAGGGCATACTGGAGGAGGTCAAAGATGGCATATTGTCTAGCATACTAGAAAATCTAAAGAAGGCAGACTCCTCCACAGAAGAATGACAATACCAGACTACAAAAATAATTAAGTACTAGTGACATGCTATTGTCCCCCAGACTAAAATGCTTAGTGTGATCTTGAGTCGGCAAATAAAATTAGGAAATCAGGTAATCAGGAAGGGATCCAAATGATGAAGTGTTGCAATGCTAGCTTCAGTTACCCCCACATTGACAGGATAAATACATGTTCCAGTCATGACGAAGAGGTTAAAATTCTCAATATCTAAACGACTGCATTCTAGAACAGCTGGTCATGGAATCAACTACAGGGGAGGTGACCCTGGATTTAATTGTAAGTGGTGTTACCCAGGACTTAATGCAAGGACAGGTTGCTTACCTGTAACTGTTTTTCTTCGAGTGGTCATCTGTGCAGTCACACATATATGGGCTTCTGCACCTGCACGGAGGCTCGACTCGGAGAACTTCTATAGCTAATAGTTAACTTTGGGCGGGAACCACTCCCTCAACCGCGAATGCGCATGTGTGGGAGGGTTCCCGCCCTGTACCTCTGTTCTTCTGAGACCCCAAACAGGCTCAGGCTGAAGCAGAATGATTAGATGGCTCGGTTCCACCGGCACCCTCCAGAGGCGATGGCGGGTGGGTTGTGTGACTGCACAGATGACCACTCGAAGAACAACAGTTATAGGTAAGCAACCTGTCCTTCTTCTTCGTGGTCTCTGTGCATCACACATATGGGCGATTAGCAAGCACACTTACCAGTATGTCGGGAGGTTGGCATTAGGTGCAGATGGAAGAGAGCACAGCTCTGCCAAAGGAGCAATCCGCCCAAGACCTTACGTCCAGTCGATAATGCTGTGCGAAGGTGAGGGGGGTGGACCAGGCACCGCCCTCACGCCTCGCTGGAAGGCTGAAGATGCAGCAATTGCTCTGGTGGAATGGGCTCTGACTGGTGTCGGTAGTTCCAGCCGTGCGATCTGGTAGGCCAAAGAGATGGCCTGGGTCAGCCAGGCTGCCATGCGCTGTAAAGAAGCTGACTGGCCTTTCTTTGCCATGCTGTAGCACACAAAAAGGCGCTTGGTCAAGCGAAAAGTTTCAGTCCGCGCCTTATAGAAGGCCAGGGCTCTGCGGACATCCAGTGTGTGTAGTGTTCGTTCTAACGCCGATGTGGGAGACGGGAAGAATTCCGGGAGGATGATGTCTTGATTGACGTGAAAAGCAGAGATGACCTTCGGGAGGTATGGAAGGTCAGGACAGACGAGCACCTTATCTCTATGGAAGACCAGATAAGGTTCGTCGATACGCAAGGTGGCGAGCTCGCTAGCTCTGTGTGCCGAAGTGATGGCCACCAAGAAGAGAACTTTTAAGGTAAGTAACCTGAGGTCAGCGGTAGCCAAGGGTTCGAACGGTTTTGCTGTCAGAGTGTGAAGGACGACTGACAAGCTCCAGGGTGGCTGAAGCGGTCGCCTAGACGGGGCGAGGTTCAAAAGTCCCTTAAGGAAGTGTTTAACTGAACGATGGGAGAACACCATTGACCCTTCAACTTGGTCGTGCGAGGCCGAGACAGCAGCCAAGTAAACTTTAATAGAGGATAACTGCAGCCCCTTGTCAACTAGATGAATTAAAAAGGACAAGACCTGCGTAAGCGAACAAGTGGTAGGGGGGAAACCGTTATGGACGGCAAATGCCGAGAAGGCATTCCACTTTCTTGTGTATGAGGCTCTGGTGGATGGTCTCAGAGCTGCGTTTAATACATCCTGTATCCTCGCATTTAGTAGGGAGGTTTGAGACTCCATGTGGTGAGGTGAATGGAGTCCATGTCTGGATGTGTCACCCGACCGTGTGACTGGGGGAGAAGATCCCGTCTGGTCGGGAAGTGAAAGTAGTGCCCCTTGGACATGTTGAGAAGGGGAGCAAACCATCCCTGTCTGGGCCACCAGGGGGTCAGGAGGATGCAGTCTGTGTGGCTCCTCTTGGCCTTGGCTAAGACCCGTGGTATGAGAGGGATTGGTGGAAAGATGAAAAAGAGATGGCCCGTCCAGTCCATGAGGAAGGCATCCCCTTGGGATCCCAAGCCTTGGACCGCTCTGCTGCAGAAAAGGTGGCATTTGGCATTGTCGGCCGTTGCAAATAGGTCGAAGGAGGAGTGACCCCAATGGTTGCAGAGGGTTTGGAAGGCCTGCGGATGGAGTTGCCATTTGTGTGCCAAGGAAAACTGTCGGCTCAGATGGTCGGCCAGGTGGTTGAGGTGGCCTGCAATGTGGATTGCTGTGAGTGTGATCCCCCTGCGTAGGCACCACGTGAGGAGGTGGATGGTGAGTTTTGCCAGAGCCATGGACTTGGTGCCCCCCTGCTTGTTGATATAATAGACTACCGTGGTGTTGTCTGACGCTATCTAAACATGGGCGCCGAGCAGATGTTGTTCGCACGCCCTGAGTGCCTTCTGTACTGCTAACAGCTCGAGGAGATTGATGTGTGCTGTCTTTTCTCTGATTGACCAGGTGCCTTGTACTCGGAGGGAGTTGCAATCGGCTCCCCATCCTACAAGGGAAGCATCCGTAGTTACCGTGCATGTTGGATTTGACGGTAGGAATGGTACGCCTTGGAGAAGATGGGACCGGTGAGTCCACCATCGGAGTGATCTCAAGACTCCTCGAGGAACTCGGAGGATGGTGTGCTTCGAATTGAGGTGAGGGAGGAAGCTTCTGGTGAACCAGAGTTGGAGCGTACGTATTCGGAGACGTGCGAAAGGAATCACCATGGTTGTGGCGGCCATGTGGCCCAGCAACTGCTGGATCTTGATAGCAGGGAGAGACTGGTGTTTTATTACATGGCGTGCTAGGGCTCGCAGCGAGTCTGCTCTGGTCCTCGGAAGGTAAGCTCTTTGGCGTGGTGCGTCGAGGAGTGCGCCGATAAAAACTATGCTTTGTGCGGGTTCGAGGATGGACTTCTTCAAATTGAGAATGAGACCCAGTCGGCTTAGGAGATCGAGGACGCAATCTATGTCGGCTGTGAGCTGCTGAATCAGTCACCGCCAAGGCCCTCGACCAGAGTTCGGCCCGCAGCTTATCGGCACGATGTTTTCTTGTTTGCCTGGAAAAGGCCTGGCAATTTCCGCACAATGCGACCTTGTGGCTCTCCCCCAGACAGAAAAGACAAAGGCTGTGCCCATCGGAGGGCAGCAGTTTGCTACCGCAGCGGGAGCACTTTTTAAAGGGGGCCTGGAGCGCCATAAGCAAGTGAAGGAACCCGAAGGTACGGTTTACTAGTAAAAAGTCTTTAAATCTCACTATTTTCTTTCTTTTTCTACAGGAGTCCGAAGACGAATTCTCGACGATGCAGCTGCGATGGCGGTCGAAGAAGAACTGAGGTACAAGGCGGGAACCCTCCCACACATGCGCATTCGCGGTTGGGGGAGGGGTTCCCGCCCAAAGTTAACTATTAGCTATAGAAGTTCTCCGAGTCGAGCCTCCACGCAGGCGCAGAAGCCCATATATGTGTGATGCACAGAGACCACGAAGAAGAACATGGGAGTGTTGTTGAACCAATTGGAAACAGGGACCACAGTGCTATCAGAAATATTTAAGTAGAAAATTGCCAAGGAAATCCAACGTAGTCACGGTTGACTTCAAAAAGAAAACTTTTCTAAAATTAGGGAATTGATAAAAAGTTGAAAGAGGGAGTAAGAACATTAAATTTCTTTAAAATGCTTGGAGGTTACTAAAAACCACAATTATAGAAGTTCAGCTAGAATGTATACTACAGGTTAGGAAAGGTAGCACCAAGTCAAAGAGATCACCAGCAACATTATTGAGCACTGTCAAGGAAGCTATTATAGAAAAAAGAGGCTTCTTTCAGAAAATGGAAGTCGTGCCCAAATTAGGGAGCACAAAGGAAATGCAAGCAGATAATTAGAGATGCAAAGAAGCATTTTGAGAAGCACATCACTAACAACATCAAGGCCAACAATAAAGAATTCTTTAAATACATCAGAAGCAGGAAACCAGCTAGGGATGCAGTTGACTGTTGGAAGACAACAGAGTTAAAGAAGGATGAGTTGTGGAGAAACTAAATGAATTATTTTCTTTTGTCTTTACTGCAGAAGATAAAAGACAGGTATCTGTGACTGAACTGCCATTTTCAGGAGTCTGAAGAATTGAGGCAAATAGCGGCGACAAAAGATGATGTTTTCAACCTTACTGACAAATTGATCACTAATAAATCATGGACCCAGATGGTATACATATGCAGGTTGCTTACCTGTAACTGTAGTTCTTCGAGTGGTCATCTGTGCAGTCACACATATGGGCTCACGCCGGCGCCGAGCCCGCATCGGGAAACTTCTTAGCTAGCCTAGGATTTAGGTGGGAACCCCTCCCCCCACCGTCCTACCGCGCATGCTCAGGGTCCCCGCCTACCTCAGTTCCCTGAGACCGCTCGGCCTCGCGACTAAGGCAACACAATTTAAACCCAGATAGCTAGAAATACACGAGCATGCTGGAACCAACTTGACAATCAGAAAAGCGATGCCAAGAGGGGACGGCGGGTGGGTTGTGTGACTGCACAGATGACCACTCGAAGAACTACAGTTACAGGTAAGCAACCTGCATTTCTTCTTCGTGGTCTCTGTGCATCACACATATGGGCGAGTAATAAGCCAACTTACCGGAGGTGGGAAGGCACACTGGCTGATTATTGACATATTGAAGAAAGGACAGCTCTACCAAAAGAGGAGTCCTGGCGTGCTCTCACATCCAAACGGTAGTGTTTCACAAAGGTAGAAGCATTCAACCAAGTGGCCGCTTTGCACAGGTCTGGAATAGTCGCGCCATGGAGCAGTGCTGTTGACGCGGCTTGTCCTCTGGTGGAATGAGCAGTCAATGCAAGGGGTATTTCCTTGTGAAGAAGCTGGTAAGACAAAGCAATAGTGTTGACGATCCATTTGGACAGATGCTGAGAGGACACCGGTAAGCCTTTGTTCTTTCCACCAAAACAAATAAAGAGTTGGCGAGACTTGCGGAACTCTTCTGAACGAGCCTTGTAGAAGGCTAAGGCCCGTCTAACATCAAGAGCATGTAACGTGGCACACAACGGATCGGACGACACTTTGAAGAAGGTAGGTAGTACAATATCCTGATTTATATGAAAACTAGAAACAACTTTGGGAACAAAGGAAGGAGGAGGATGGAGTACGACCTTATCACAAAAAAACTGTGTATACGGGGGGTCCACGAGCAGTGCCGTAAGTTCTGACGCTCGCCTAGCGGACGTAATTGCAACAAGGAAAACAGTCTTAAACGTTAACAAACGAACATTAGTTGTGGCCAACGGTTCAAACGGTTTAGTGGACAATGCACTTAATACCAGCGAAAGGCTCCACTGCGGAACCAGAGGGCGAGCTGGTGGGAACAGATTGTGTAGGCCCCTAAGAAAAGCCTTAGCAAGGGGGTGAGTAAATGTTGAAAAGCCATCAATTAGGGAATGGTGGACGGCGATAGCCACTAGGTAAACACGGATAGAGGATAGTTTCAGTCCAGTAGTATGTAGGGAATGCAGAAAAGCGATAACGTTAGTAATACTAGCCGAGTAGCCATCAAAACCGTTGGCTAAGGCAAAAACTTGGAAACGTTGCCATTTTGACAAGTAGGAGCTCCTAGTAGAGGGCTTTCTAGACGCGTCCAAAATGGTCCTTACGCCCTCAGGAAGCGCTAGCCCTTGCCAGAGGGCAGGAGTCTCCAAGCCATGAGGCGTAACGTTCGTACATCCGGATGTAGGATCCGGCCGCCGACTCTGGACAGAAGGTCCGGAATGATGGGGAGACGCCACACTCGATGGGCAGCTAGTCTGCGTAGAAGCGTGAACCACGCTTGTCTTGGCCACCATGGTGCTATCAGAATAGCATTGGCCTGGTAGCGTCGCGCTCGTGTGATCGTCCGCGCTATTAACGGGATCGGAGGGAACATGTATAGAAGGCCGTGCGACCAATCCCATAGGAAGGCATCCCCGAGGGACCCCTGTCCTATTCCTGCCCTGGAGCAATAAGGTGGGCAGACTTTGTTGGTTGGAGTTGCAAATAAGTCGATGTGGGGTGTGCCCCAATGGGCGAAGAGACGGTCCAGCACTTGTGGCGCTAGTTCCCACTCGTGAGTTTCTCTGAAAGAACGGCTGAGTTCGTCTGCTTTGATGTTGGAAGTCCCTGCAATGTGTAGGGCTGACAGACGCATGTTTTCTGTAATCGCCCAGAGTAGAATGTCCATGGTGAGGCGAAGCAGACGCGGGGAGCGAGTGCCCCCTTCTTTGTTGATGTACCACACGACGGATGTATTGTCTGTGAGTATCCTCACGTGGTGGCCTCGTAGTTGAGGGAGAAAGGCCTGTAGAGCTTTCTGTACTGCCAGAAGCTCCAGCATGTTTATGTGCAGGCGGCTCTCTAAAGGTGACCATCTTCCTTGCACGGCCAGACCTTCCAGGTGTGCTCCCCAACCTTGTAGTGACGCGTCGGTCGTGACGAACCGGGAAGGACCGGGATCGACAAAGGGCATTCCTCGCGACAGGTTCGATGGGTCTGACCACCATAGGAGCGAGTGCTTTACGTGATCTGGAATGGTGAGTATTAACCTGCGCGGGTCTTGTGATGGGGCATAGTGACTCAAGAGGAGTTGTTGGAGAGGACGCATTCGTAGTCTCGCCCATCTGACCATGAAAACGGCCGCCGCCATTAGGCCTAGGAGCCGCAAGATTACGAGCGCTGTTGCCCTAGGGCTGACACTTAACCTGGCTGCTAAGTGCTGCAGCGCCTCTAATCTGTCTCGGGGAAGAAAGGCTCTCCCGATCGAAGAGTTCAGATGAACACCGATGAACTGGAGCATTGTGGAAGGCTGGAATACCGACTTCTCATAATTTATTTGTAGGCCTAGAGACGAGAGGATCGACTCCACCGTGTGAACGTCGGTGGTCGCTTGGTGTAGAGTGGGAGAAACGACCAGCCAGTCGTCCAGGTAAGGATAGACTTCGATGTTGATGGACCGGAGGTGGGCACAAACTGCTGCCATGCATTTGGTAAAAACCCTTGGTGCTGTTTTTAACCCAAAGGGGAGAACTGAAAATTGGTAGATTTGAGTCCCTATGGCGAAACGAAGATATTTTTGGTGTTCGGCGCGGATAGCGATGTGAAAATATGCGTCTTTGAGGTCGATCAGCGTGAACCAACTGTTCCTTTTCAAGAGTGGCAGGATCATCGCAAGCGTGATCATGCGGAACTTCTGGGGCTTGACGAATTTGTTTAAAGCCTGGAGATCCATAATAGGACGAAGTCCCCCGTCCTTTTTGTGCACTGTAAAATAACGGGAGTAAAATCCGCCGTTTAACTGAGATCTCGGTATCTTTACAATAGCACCTTTGCGTAGAAGGGCTTGAGTTTCTTGAAGCAGAGTTTCTGACGGAGGCGTAATTCTGACAGTGCCCAAAGGAGGAGTGACTTCGAAATCTATTGCATAGCCGTGTAAGATGATTTGAAGAACCCACTGGTCGCTGGTGATGGACGCCCAGGTGTGGTAGAACGGCTGGAGCCTGTTGAGAGACAGAATGGGACTCAGTGGGGAGGAATCAAAGATGGCGTTTTTGCGCCTGGGGCTGTTTAGAGCGAGACTGCGCATAACGAGGGGCAGACTTGCGCAGTTGGTACGAGGATGTGGCAGGTGGCGGTTGGTAACGCTGGCCACGATCCTGGCCCTGTCGAGGCTGATAGGGGAGAGGCCTATACCACTTACGCGGACGGAAGGACTGGGCCGGAAGCTGACTAAAGCCCATTTTTTTAGCTGTCATCTTGGCCTTGTGTATCGTGTCCATAGTGGTGTCCGTTGCCGCGTTAAATAAGCCCTCCCCGTCAAAGGGTAAGTCCTCGATCCTGTTTCTCATCTCGATCGGGAGAGTTGCAGAACGCAGCCACGCATGTCGGCGGAGAGCAACTGCCCCAATCATGGCTTTTGATGCTGAGTCCGTCTGATGTCGAGCGGTGGTCATTTGCTGCTTAGAGAGACGAAGAGCCTCAGCCTCAAAAACACGTGCGAGTTCACGCTGATCATCTGGCAGGTAGTCTGTGAGGGTGGAGATCTTCTGCCATAAGAAGAGTTGATACCGCACCATCATGGCCTGGTAATTTGAGGTCTTAATCACCAAGGCCGCTGAGGAATAAATGCGCCTCCCGAAAGAGTCGAGCTTACGACCCTCCTTATCTACGGGGGCAGCATGTGACCGACCAGTTTTCCCTTGGGACGCCTCTACAACAATAGAATTTGGTTTGGGGTGTGTGGACAGAAATGGTGCTTCTGCTTCCTTAACTTTATAGAGAGCGTCTAGCCGCTTTGATGTGGGGCCCAAGGTGGCAGGATTGGACCATGACTGCTTGGCGGTCTTCAATAAAGTCGGGACCAGGGGAAGAGTCAACTGAGGAGCAGGATCTGTATACATGACATCATAGATGTCCCCTTCTTCCTCTTCAGGCTGCTGCACGTCTATCCCGAGGGATTGGGCCAGTCGCAGCATTTGCTCGTTAAATCCACCCAATTCCATGGATGGAGAGGCCCTGTCCTCAGTACCGACCTCCTCTATAGGAGATGGCATCGAAGGAACCGGCGACGGAACCGAAGAAGTATCCGACGCGTAGTCGTCTACTGACGAGGGAGACGGTACCGATCGTCGGTGTGATACCGTAGCGGAACGTTCCGGTACCGAATGGGCCAAAGAGCAGTGTCGGCGTCGCGCCGCTGCAGGAAGGAGCGAGGTGGAACGACGAGGAGGCACTGGTGGAGGTGTCGTAGACGAGGTCGCCAAACGCTGCCCGGTATAACGACGACGGGAGGAGCGATGGGACAGTTCTGAAGAACGATCCCAGTCCTGAGAGACAGACCGCGACCGTGATTGCGACCGATGAGGTCCAGGTTGCCGCAGGTGTTGCATCGGTACCGAAGCCTCGGTATCGATGGGGCAGGAGAGATTGTCGTCGATAACGAGCACCTCGGGATCAAGGGGAAGCGTGTCCAATAGCTCCCCTTCCGAAGGCAGGTCCGTCGGTACCGGGGACGGTAGCGAAGCAACACGGACGGGTGACTCCAGCAGTGATGCTGGCGGAAGCTCTGAAGGCGCTCGAAAATGAGGACCAGGCGAGTGTCTCGGCTTTCCTTGTGATAGCAATGGAGATTGCCGCTTCGGTCTCGAAGACGCATCCGCCGGTATCGAGGAGGGCCTTTTTGGCGGCTTGGGAGGCTTAGGCGGTAACGCGGATGGTAGCAAAGACGGTAACAACGAAGATTTTTTCGGTACCAAGGTCGTCGATGATTTTTTCGATACCGAGGGTGTCGAGGACGATGGCGCAGCCTTCGACGCCGTCGTCGATGTCGATGTTTTTTTTGCCTTTTTCGTCGATTTCCCCTTCTGTCGCTTAGGAGGGGGAGGAGAAGGCGATAACGAAGCCTGAACTGTGGCCCTAGACAAGGGCAAGTCAGGAGTTGCTGGGCGTGAGTGTTGTTTGGGCGACAGCCCCCGCTCCCCAGAAGATGATGGGCCCGGCTCCATTCTAACTGAACTCGGTCGGTCAACCGCAGAGAGGGCCTTGCTCCAAAGTAAGCTGCGTAGACGGTCGGCCCTGTTTCGCCTAGTCTGGCGCGAAAAGCTCATGCAGTGAGCACAAGAGTCAATGATATGGCCCTCTCCCAAACAGCCCAAGCACAAAGAGTGACCGTCCGTGAGGGCTAACTTGGCTCGGCAGCGCGAGCAATGCTTGAAAAGCGCAGTCTGCGCCATAAGCCGTAGAAAAAACAACTAAACTATTACTAACTAAAGATTATTATTAATTTTTTTAATTTTTTTTAATTTTTTTTAACTACTAACAATTACAACCTAAGCTAACTAACAATGAACAACAATTTTTTTGTCGTTCTCACAGATCCTAAACGGAGGAAGTCTCCCGCGAGGCGCTCAGCGAAGCGGTCGAAGAACTGAGGTAGGCGGGGACTCTGAGCATGCGCGGTAGGACGGTGGGGGGAGGGGTTCCCACCTAAATCCTAGGCTAGCTAAGAAGTTTCCCGATGCGGGCTCGGCGCCGGCGCGAGCCCATATGTGTGATGCACAGAGACCACGAAGAAGAACCTAGAGTTCTCAAAGAACTCAAACGTGAAATTGCTGATCTTTTAACAAAAATATGTGTCATGTCCCTAAGATCAGCCTCTGTACCAGGGAAATAAAAAATGGCCAATGTAATGCCATTTTTAAAAAAAGGAATCCGGGGTATATTGGAAATTACAGGCCAGTTAGCTTAATGTCTGTTCTGCATAAATTGGTTGAAAGCATTATTCAAGATAACATTAATAGGCTTATAGAAGGACAAGCCCTGCTGGAAAAGAATCAGCATGGATTTTGCAAAGGTAAGTCCTGTCTCACTAACCCTTTTAGAGTTCTTTGAGAGAGCCAATACACATGTGGACAGTGTGAAGACTGAGCAATGATGGCTACGGTCTTGCTACTGAGGCTGGGGCCTCCCTGCTGGGAGAGTTCTCAAAAACTACTTTCCAAGCTTGTTAGAAGCTTTCCCAGAAAACAGCATCTGGGTTGTTATCAGTGGGAGATGTGGAGCAGTCAAATGGCTAAGGCCGCGGTTAATTGCCAGAGATGAGCTGACTGCCTTCAGCTGTGGGAAAACGCAGCCTGGCGGGAGATGTCCCCCCTCCTGAGGGAGGGAGGGCCAGGGAACGGAGGGAAGGCTGTGGATTGGCCGAAGTGGATAATGGTACCTGCCAGCCCAAAAAGGGATTAATGCTTTAGCAACTGGGCATGAGTTATCTCCCCTGGAACTGGATGTATGTTGAGGTGGGAGATCCCTTGTAAGTGAGGTTAGAACTTGGGACTTAGCTAGGATTTTTTGTGTTGGTTTTCTGGTTTGCTCCAGGGGAAGGCTCAGCCATCTTCAGGTATGATTTACAGTGGGTAATTGTTTTATTGCTTGATTGCTGCTAACTAGCTCTCCTTCTCCCCCCTTCTCTCCTTGACCCCCCTTCTTCCTTGTCTGTGCTTTTAGCTATTTGTTCGACTGAAGCCTTACGTGACTAGTCTTAGAGTTCTAATAAATTGCTTCAGCCCTTAAATTGTGTCGTTATTTCCCAGAGGTTGGCTTAGATGGGACTTCTAAAGCACTTTTGACAAACTCCCTCACTAAAGACTCCTGAGCAAACTTAGCAGTCATGGAAGAAGAGGAGAGGTTTTCTGATGGATCAGTAACTGGTTAAAGAACAGAACTCCTCAATGGAGGGATTTAAACAGTGGGGTTCCATGGGGATCTGTGTTGGCACCAATGCTTTTCAACCTGTTCATAAATGATCCGGAATTAGAAATGAGCAGTAAGGTGGCCAAGTTTGCTGATGACAACGAATTATTTAGGGTGACTAAAACAAAAAGAGATTGCAAAGAGCTCCAGAAGGGTCTCTCCAAACTGAGGAAATGGACATAAAAATGGCAAATGCAGTTCAAGTTAAGCAAGTATAAAATCATGCACTTTGGGACAAAAAAAATCCCAACTTCACGTATGAGCTGATGGGATCTGAGCTAGCTGTCATGCCTTACCTGGAGGAGGATTCATATGATGAGGAAGAGGAGTGGGAGAGCCAGCACAGCAGGTCCCAACCAGAGCCAGGCGGGGAGATGGAGGCTCCGTCTGACAGCACTATCCTGGAACCATTAGAAGAGCAACCTGGCTCCTCCAGTGTCATTCATGGACTCCCCCAAATGCAGGAGGAAGAGCTGGAGATGGCTTAGGCTCAGACACGAGCAGCAGAGAAGCAAGAAGAGGCCACAGCATGGGGCTTCCCTTAAAAGCAACACGCTGATCTAATTAGCCAGCTTTGCTGATTAATGACAAGCTATAAATCAGCACAGCCAGAGCTGTCTCTCTGCTGCAGACAACAACAAGTTAACCTCAGCATGTCACCTTGCTTCTCTGGACCTTGCTGATTCTTGGACCCTTGACAACCCACCTGGACCACTCTCTTGGACTGGCTTTGATGCTTGGCACAACTGACTTCTGTGAATTGACCTCTGGACTGTTTTTGACCTCGCCCCTGCCTTCTCCAACTACACTATTCAGAATCTCGTGTATGACCTTGGACTGCACTGTCTTCTCTCTTTGTTTACACCAGGGACTATCTGATCCTTGTCCAGGGCACTTGCCAGCCTCGGAACAAGACACTAGCAGTGGCTGACCAAGAAAGAGATATTGGGGTTGCAGTGAACAGCTAGATGAAAATGTTGACCAGCGTTCGGTTGATATGAAAACAGCAAATTGCATTCCTTATGAAAGAAATCGAAAATAAAACTGCCAATGTCATATTGCCCTTATACAAATCTATTGCACAGCCATGCTTGGGATACTGCATACAATTCTAGTTAAGAAGGATATTGTGAAGTTGGAAAAAGGGGAAACTAAAATGATCCAAAGGCTCGAGCAACTCCCCTGAGGAAAGGTTACAACATCTGGAGCTGTTTTGCTTAGAGAAAAGGCAAGTGAGGAAAGATATGACAGAGATTACCAAAAAAATGCATAGTGTGGAGAAAGTGTATACGGAGATAATTTTCTCATTCTCCCATAAGACTAGAACTTGGTGGTCATCCCATGTTACAAAAGAGTGGGAGATAAAAGAAATACTTCTTCACACAGCACATAAACCATGGCCTTGACTTCCACAAGACATAGTGATAGTCACCAAGTTGGATGGCTTTGCAAGGGGATGAGACAATTCCCGGAGGATAAGGTTATAAATGGCTACTAGTTCTGATGGCTATACTGTACCTCCAGTATCAGAGGCAGTATGTGTGTGTACCCCGGTTTTTGCACATGTCCCGCTTGTGAAAATAGATGAACCTTGGTCTGATCTTATGTACTTATTTGTCCTTGCCTCACTGATCTTCAGCCTTACCATTCGACCCAAGGGGGGAGGGTTGTCCAGAAGAAAGAAAAAACATTGGCCTCCCTCTGATGGACCTGTTTCCCCACTTGACTGGGTAGGAATCAGGAGGTGGGAGTGGAGAATCAGGAGGAACAGAGTGTGTGCGGGGGAGGGGGAGTTTTTAAAGTGTAGACTAGGTAGAAGGCTTTGCCTCTCAAGAGCACCAGCCAGGCTCATCCACTCTGCTTGCTTGGCAGAGCCCTCAGGGAGGGCAGAGCAGGGCTGGAGCAGGCAGGGTGCCCCTTCCCTTGGAAAAGCAAAGAAGGTGGGCACTGCCTATCAGTTGCAGAGGGGAGGTGCCATCCCAGAGTTGTTCAATGCCCTCCAAGAGCCTCAGGAGAATAGCAGAAATTCCCGAGTACCTAGAAATATCTAAAATCCATGGATTCAAGTAGAATTTTGTGGCCCCAATAGATCAGACAGCTCAATGCATTAACCTTACAAGTTACACTAAAATGTAACCTTTAAACTTCACACTACAACAGTACATTTCCTGCTCAGAGACAGCACTTCAGCATCAATTAATCATCACTCAAGTGAATATACCATCAACATTTTTAATTAGTACTGATGCACTCTCTTTTCATACCTATCCATCACAAAGGCTGTTTAAAAACTGACTTATTGGACTTTGCTCAAGAAAGGATCTGGTTAATCTCTACAAGAAAAGATGTCACTCATCCATCCACCCTGATGATCCTTACCCCTTCTAGAAGTTGCTGATAACAACTGCCCTCAGACTAACCATCCAGCTGTAAATCAAGTAACAGCAGCTCCTATGTAGCCTGGGTTCATTTTAGATCACAATTTATCCAGGAGGAATGTTGATTTGACACTTACCTGTTTTGCTTATAAATGTGATAAAGGGAGAAAACACTGGTTGAGCTTGTCAGGAACAAGGAAATAAATAGAACAAGATCTTAAGCAATAACTAGATATTAAGCTGAAAATAATATGATTTTGTTCTCTTTTTCTTGTAAAAGAGGAAGAAGAAAGCCTGAATGGGAAAGAGGGCAGGAAAGAAAGTTCTTAAGATAATGATGAGCAAGCCACTATGTCACCTCGTAAGTGCCATAGCAACATGATGATTGAATGCAATGCAATTAAAATATTTATGGGATTGGTTCATTAGACAAACTTTCCATAGTATTTTTAAACACCCATTTTCCTGCACTAATGGCTTCCCACTGTAGATCAGCCAGCTGGCCCCCAAGAAGTAGATAATGAAAGAAAAGCGTCAGGTCATAAGAGATATTCAACTGTCCAGTCAAATCAAGTCTCTATTTGACAGTAAAGCAATGAAGTAGGAACTTTGGAGGGAAATCACTTTTTTCAAAGGAAACTAAGACTGCTAATTGTGTGTGTTATTAGCATGCCGTCTAGAAGTACACAATAAAAGATTTGAAAATGATTTTAATGACAATGAAAATGATCTGTCAAGTTTTTAATGGTTTTTCATTACATTTTTTATTTCATATTGTAAACCACCCTGGAAATTTATTTGAAGAGTAGGATATTATTACTGTTATCAAGAGTATCAACAACTACTAGGGCAGGTATCATGGAGCTAAAGAGAGCTAGCAAACCATTTGAATGCAATTGTATATAAGTCTATTTAGAGATAAGTCCCACTGAGTTCAGTAGGGCTTACTTCCAGGTTATATAACTATATGATTGCAGCCTAAGTCTGCAATCCTATGTACTCTTTCTTGGAGAAGGCCCAATGCATAGGATTGGGGTATTTATTACAAAGTAACACTTTTGTCATTTCCTCTTTTTATCTTGTTAGTACAAAGGCAAGTAAAATATGATGAAATAAGAATAAAACACCCACTTCCACCTTCTCTTGCACCTCAGGTCGATATTTGTAGGGCTACAGTGGCTGAAGAGGCTACCAACATCCTCATGTTTCAGGAGGGGTCCTCAGGCTTCACCAAATTCTGTAAATTGTTCATGTGATATCAGAGGCTGCTAGGTACACTGCCTGGATCTGGACAAACTATTCAGGGCTACAGCAGCAGAATCAACCACTCTCAGATTGCCAACTGCAGCATGTTGCTTAACCAGAATTTGTTTTCTTTGCCTCTTAGTAATTATCACAGCTAGAACTTCTTCATTGGGGAATGCAAAGGAGGTAAGTATACACACACACACACCCCTTAAGGTACACTAGAAAATAAAACATGGTAGGAAACAAGACTGTCAAGAACAGGAAACAGTCTGTTTATGGGACCACAGAGCATATATGAATATAATACAAAACCAAAGGGATTCACAATTTTTGTTGTGAATCATTTTACTTAGTCCTCAAAAAAACACCGGCTGCGTTTGAACATAATACTGTGAGGAGATAAGAAGCTTCCAGTTCAGTTTTTATTAACTACAGTTTAGCACTACACCTGAATCCTAAACTGAGGATAATATGTGCACCCACATACACAGATATAATTCTTACAAATTTGAACATTTCCACACCAAGCATACAAAGCATAGTTCAATTCTATGCATGCCTCCTCAGACATAAGCCCTAGCGCAACAGCTTTCAGGCATGCAAAGCACAACTCAATTTAAAAATGTAAAGGTATTTGCATTCCAAATAGGGTATAAATGCCTTTAAAACATTGATCAGAGAAGAAAAGCATTTCCCTACTTACCTCCTTTCTTTGGTCATCTGCGATCTCTCACCACAGTCTAGCTGATCAGCTAGACTATGGGTGAAAGTGGGTGGGGCCCACACAACCTGTAACCAAGGGCTGAATGTGGCCCATGGGCCACAGGTTCTGCACTCATGGTATTAACTGTGGTTTACTAAAACAAGGTGCATAAATCACGGTTTGAAATTGGCTTGTTTTAGTAAACTGCACTTAGGTATGGGGATGTAATGCTAAACTGCTGTTAGCCAAAAACAGGAGCAAAAAATCTGAATTCCTCCTCACGGCCATGCTGGAGGCGGATGGCGGAGGACAGGAACTGAAGGTTCAGACAGCCTAGTCCTTGTAATGCAGCCACTATCTAATTTGTTAATCAGTTTCAATCCTGCCATGTTGTGATCTAAGTCCTTTCTAACTATTCTACTTTACTTAAAGTCAAAGGTTGAAATTATACTCTGGTGTATGTTCCCATTTTTATAGTTCAATTTGTTTCCATTTATATAAGAATCGCAACTAACAATAACACTTACAAGAAATGAAGACCTACACTAAGATGGGTATCAATACTTTCCAACTACCTTAAACATTTCAGAAAAAGCACAAGAGGCCAACTAACAATCACTGTGAATATGCAGAACAGTCACTCTTGAATTTTATAGACATCCTAAAATGGACTAGCTAGGCTGGGTCATTCCAAAAAAACATTAGCCTTTACTCCTGGAGTGAACAATCATTTTCCCGTCAAGCAATGCATTCCCTCATGGGTAATTTGTTAGGGCCCACAATGTCAGTGGTGAGTGGAGCCAAAGCCAGTGGTGGGCAGGGTCAAAGTCAGAAGCGAGTGGGGCATTTATTTTATTTATTTATTTAAAATATTTCTTAGCCGCCTTCCAGGACAGAAGCCCTCCCAAGACAGCTTACAGCCATACATAAAACAGTATAAACATTAAAAGCAATAAAACGTAGAGTAAAATATCTGTTGAAAACAATAAAAGCTAACATTAAAACTAACAATAAAAACAACAAGGGCAATAGCAGCATTTAGGAGAAGGCCATAGTAAAATAAAACATTTTAAGGACTTCTTAAAAGCCTGTAAGGATGGTGCATGGCAGATTGTTGGTGGGAGTTTGTTCCACAGGTGTGGGGCCACCGCTGAGAAGGCCCTCTGCCATGTGGAGACCCACCTAATTTCTCTCACTGGTGGACAGATGAGAAGGGCCTCTCTTGTTGATCTTAAAGTGCAAGCAGGTTGATATGGGTGAAGGCACTCCTTCAATTAGCTTGGTCCAAACCGTACAGGGCTTTAAAAGTCAAATACACCACTTTGAATTGGGCTCGGAAACATATAGGTAGCCAGTGCAGCTGGCACAGTATAGGCATTATGTGGTCAGATCACCTCGCCCCCACCAATACTTGGGCAGCCGCATTCTGCACCAGCTGAAGTTTCCAAACTGTCTTCAAAGGCAGCCCCACATATAGCGCATTACAGTAGTCCAGTCTAGTGCATGGATAAGAGAGGCAAGGTTCATCCTCTCCAAATAAGGCTGCAGCTGGCGTACCAGACTAAGCTGAAGGAATGCACTCCTGGACACCACAGCCACCTGAGATTCCCCAGTTTGCTCAGAGTCCAGGAGGACTCCCAAACTGCGTACTTGGTCTTTTAGGGGGGAGTGAAACTCCATCTAAGACCAGTTGTAAACCTCCAACCCCACCCACAGTACCTCCGTCTTGTCTGGATTAAGTTTCAGCTGTTCACCCTCATCCATCTCAAAACAGCCTCCAGACACTGGTTCAAGAGTTCCACAGCCTCTCTGGGATGTGCAACTGGAAACGAGAGGTAGAGCTGAGTATCATCCGCATACTGGTGACACTTCAGCCCAAACCTCCTGATGACTTCCCGCAGCGGTTTCATGTAGATGTGAAAAAGAATGGGGGACAAGATAGAACCTTGCGGCACCCCACAGGCTAACGGCTATGGGATGGAATAGAAGTCCCCCAGCACCACCTTCTGAGACCACTCCTCCAGAAAGGACCGGAATCACTTTAAAACCGTGCCTCCCAAGCCCAATCCAGCTAAATGATCCAGAAGGATACCATGGTCGATAATATCAAAAGCCGCTGAGATGTCCAGGAGATCCCCTTTCTCTTTCTGCCACCCCCCTTTTTCTCTTTCCCTCTTCCTTTCCACATACTTTCGGGTCACTCTTGCCAGAGACCTGAACTGACTGGCATGCAGAGAGAGCTTGAGGGCCCCATGAGATTAAGCTGAGGATCACATGCAGCCCCAGGGCTGCAGTGTTCCCATCCCTGCTTTGCTCCAAAGACAGTGGAGCACCAGGTTGCCCATTTTCTACTTACAGAATCTTACTACCAGCGGCGATTCTAATTAACCGACATTCAGAGTCGCCACTCAACAAAAACTTGGAGAAAATGATACTATTGACTGATGTGAAAAAATTAACATAAACCTTGTACATACTGGTGTTCTCATGACTGCCAATTTGCGTGAAGTACAGCATTTGAAAGCAGGATTGAAAGAGTCTTACTACTAAAAAATATAAACATACTAATAATATCCATACATTTCAAGTAACCAGGTCAGGAAATTCAAAAGATGACTTTATACAATTGTAGCATCCAGTTAGAAGAGTCTGAGATGGCTGGGGATTCTACGTTTTCTTTATCCTCACTCAGCTTCCAGTCTGTGGATCTAGAAATGTCACTTGGAGAATTTGTTAGGGTTGGCATGCCAGTCAATTGACAGGTAGAATATTGTTAACTGACCGCCTATTATTTGACAGCAATCAAAATTTGTCAAATACTCCATGAAGCCAAGAATGTCACTGTACAGGCGACAGCTAACTTCTATATGTCATTATGGTGGCATCAAGGACAGGAATAAGGGAGGGTTGCTTGCCACATAGTTCTGTAGAAGTCGGGGCAAGCATAGCAGTATAGCAAAACATCTACTAGCCACCTTCTATAATTGCAGAAAAACAGGAATAAAAGCAGTCACCAGTCGCAAAAGTCACTGCCTAGCAACACCTAAGACTCTAGTTGCATGTAATCTATAAAGCTCCTGTGAGTGAAGAGACTCAGATCTAGAAAAACAGTGGCTGTTGAAAGAATTGAAAGAACAGTTTGAAGACAAGAACAAAAGATGCTACTGCTTTCTGTTTTAATTTGATTGATTGATTGATTGATTGATTGATTGATTGATTGTAACTGTAGGCTGAGCTTGATGTTGCAGCAGAAAAATGTAAGAGAAAAACTGTTCTGTAATCTTATCTAACATTGTTAAAAATTATAACTCTTTGCAGTTTTTAAAGTTAGGTAACTGTTATTGTGCTGCTTCTTTATTTGCTTTCTGTTGATTCTGCTGGTGTTATTTTAATTTTCTTGTAGACTGTTAGTTACTATATTTTGTACACTGCCCTGTAATCTAATTTGATGAAGGCTGTATAGAAATGTTTAAAACAAATAATAGTGTAAAACAATGAAATTAATTTGTTTTTGCAATTACCACATGTATCAAACCTGTTAAGCAAAATATCTTTTTATTGTTCTAATAAACTGAATGTTTTTAAAATATCTCAACAATCAATTGACCAAATCTTTTTTGATAAATTGAATGTGCAACCCTAGGATTTATTAAAATGGTTATGGACAAATTAGATTCCTGGAGTTATTCCTGAGACTAAGAAAACATGTAACTACAATTTGTACATATCTAGTTCATTATTCTTAACTCTCTATTCTACCTTTGTCTCCACCGCACTGTCAAAATTATGAAATATTCAAATTATTAGGAATGAAGGGAAAAGGTCAGGCTATGTTTTGTTGATTGAGCATAGTTTAAAAAAAGCAAATATACATAATAATGTAACCATTTTGTATAAGGAAAATAAGGAAAACAAACTGGCAACATTTCCCAAGTTTTATGCGTAATGTCATGCTGCTAATCACTGAAGCAGGTTATTTCCATGAAGTGATATATCCCCCCCAGCAGACTAAACATTGTGATTGCTGTCACAATATACCACCCCCATTTGGTCTAAGGCATGAAATATTACATTCTACAGGCCAGAGCCTGCCAAAATCAATGCACAATGGTGCCAGTAAAATGAATGGGACCACACATGTACCAATGTCTGCAAGATGGGGCTCACATAGTTGTACTGTAGAGCTTTGAATATGGAACGCACTGCTGATCTGCATTTTAGCTAGATCACCGAAACATTCCTACTAAATAACAATTTAACAACTTACTTTTATTGCCTACCAGGGCCACATGTGGCTGAGTTTCTGACTCTTCATTGACCTTCTTTACAACTTTATACCAATCTTCTAAGTTTTCAAAGCTCTGTTGGTTGGTGATATCATACACCAGAAGGATAGCCTGAAGGGAAAGGATATAAGGAAGAACAATTATGTTAAGAAACTTGAACAAATTTATAATGTCTATCTTTAAAAATAAGGTTGTTGCTTCTGTAAATATGTTGCACAAAATGAACAGTTACACAAGGCTGATGCATATGGGATCTTCAGCATGTAAGCTCTATATATGGGGAAGGGACCACCGGATAAAGTTTCAGGGCCATATATACTTCCCATCTACATTTTCCAGAAAAGAAAAAGTGCTTGAAAAATAAAAGATAGCCATTATAGCACGCACATAATATTAGGTGATATCGCTAACTCAGCGAATTGAGGTGCTCACTTAGAAGTGGTAGTTCCTAAATAAAGAGGCTGGCCAACATAATTTTGTCTGTTTGAGACCAACCTTTAATTTAAATCCCTTTACTTATACAGAAGTAACTCATGGAATACAATCATCAGCACCAAGTTCCCAGTATATTATCATAATCCTCCAGCATGCCTTGACTGAGAATCACTAGCACTGAGATTATGATACATTGGAACTGCCAATGATAAACGTTTAAACAATGGTTTATCTATCCTAACAACAAACTGAATCAGTTACAGCTAATAAAGCAGATATATAGAAGATGTCAAAGGGATATTGTGATAAGAATTTCTAAGCTTAGCAAATCCTTGATTCTGTTCTGTTTTGCAATTTCAATTTAGGCAAAGAAAACAACACTAAAGGTCATGTTTAAACATCATCTAGAATATGGACACCCACAAAGTAACCAAGAATTTTGTTATTATCAAAATCATGCCCACAACCATCTCTTTGTATTTCTAGCACATCATCTGTTGTAGGACAAGCATGAAATAGTGTGACACTAAATCAAAGGGAATTGAGGAAGAAGAGAGGTTCACTGACTACTTCCTGCCAAAATTAATGTAACTGAGCTTGTGTAACCTAGTGGCTAAAACTGAATCTGAAAGTCCACAATTCAAATCTTATCAGTCATTTAGACAAGCCACTGCCTCCTGCCCTCAATCCCTCATCTGCCATTAGTGGATAATTATAATGACCTGCCTTAACAGCCTGTTCTAAGGACTACTACAATAACTTATATTGGTCCTGTTCAGAAGACACCTTAAACCACAGCTTTAACCACGGTGAATAAGGCAGGTCATTATAATTATCCACCAATTGCAAAAAGCCTTATTCACCGTGGTTAAAACCATGGTTTAAGGTGTCTTATGAACAGGGCCATTATGTGCTACGATCAATCAAAAAGCTTTATATCAATACATTTAATTGAAAATAAATTCCATTTTAATCAATGGGAGCTATTTCCAAGAAAATGTTTTAGGACTAACTGCAAGAGACACATATTTTCTAATTCTTCACTTCTCTAGTTGTTTTTAACTTTGTGGATATAATTGGTTTCCATAGGATGTTATTGTGAGCTTTAATTTAATCTCATTTTACAGTGTTTCACCCAGTTTTGTAGGAAAACATGATTTGCCCCCACAGATGCAGCAAGGGTGACTCAGATTTGGGTAAGATGTGTTAACAGATATTTAACTACATTTTTGAAAATGACTACTACCCTTAAAATTTAACTAGTTGGCCCATTTTTCTTCTACTAATGTGCAATTTCCAGTCGCTCTTCAATTAACAGTTCCGCCTCTATATTTTACATATTACCACACCCTAAGATTCATCTAAGCCTAAACCATCCATTTTCTTCTTTACTCTGGGAGAAAGCACCAAACCAACAAACCAAAAAAGATTCATAAATATAATAGTTTATTGTGCATGTTTATAATGCAAGCTATCAAAAACGGTACTTCTAAAATCAAGTGTTGTTGTTTTTTGGTGATTTACTTCCACATGTACTATCTAAAGCACTTATTTTGAAATAAAGAAAAGAATGTATGGATCATTATCGTTAACTTTAAAAACTTGTCTACTTGTAAGCACAGTTCATTTTCACTGTTCTGCAAAAAAACTTAGCTACCTGGCTGCCTTCTTTTCTTTGCCCTACTAGAACCTCAGCTGGCTGAATAGATTATGGACCAGGATTGCTCTTAATTTCCTCCTGCTATGTTTGCTGCCCAGGAAGCATCTGTACTCAAAACAGCCACTAGGCCTATTTAGATATCCATGGGGATATCTAAATAACCTTGACGAAAACTGCTATTTTCAACTTAAGCCACAATGCAGAGCAATGAACAACTGTTTTGGAAAGCTGTTAGAGAGGGATATACAAACTAGCACCTTTCGTTCATAAAAGGAAATACTGTTCAAGCAATCCTGTATCCAAAAATTCAGTCCACAAAACCAATGTTCAAAACAGTTTATCTTAAACAGATGTTTACATTTTACTAGTCTCTTAAAAATATGCTGCAAACTATTGTTTTTACAGTAGATGTTCTAGGAAAGCCAACAGTAAGAAACTATAGTAACTTACAAAAAAAAAAAATTAACCATACCTGTGCACCATAGACATATTTATCCAACATCTTGCCTCCTATTGTTTGGCCTCCTATATCCCATACTTGGAGAGTAACATTTAAATTTCCTGAAAAGGAAAAATTTAAAGGCTGATGCATTTGACATAGCTGGTTTACAGAAATAAGATATAAATAATCTTTAAAATTGAATATTAAAGCAGCACACCATGGACTCTATGCGTGTCAGATGTGTTGCTACCGATGTATTTGTCTTGTAAAAGGAGATGAACAGCATATATAACAGTAAGCTTTGCCATTGCTTATGGCAAATGGTTCTTTGGATTCTTAACAAAAATCCAAAGAATCATGCAATTTGTTTATCACCAGGCATCCTGTGCCACACTAGCAAATTGTTTTTTAAAGTGAATGGCAGTTTCAAAAGCTACGTTATTCAGCAACTGATTTTCCTATGGATTTGGGTATTATTATTATCATTATTATTATTATTACCACCACTACTAGATTTATATAGACACCCATTGACACCTGGATGATTTACAAAACAAACAATATATAATATTAAAAACACAATAACAAATTAAAACATTTGTAAGTAAAATTCAGCATAAAACCTACCTCTCTGGTGGAGAAAAATAAAATAACTGGCAGTGCAATCCTACGCTGACCTACTCAGAAGTAAGCACTACTGAGTTGAATGTGACTTATTTTCATGGAAGTGCACAGAGGATTGCAGCTCAGTAAGTAGCTCAAATTACCAAACACAGTTTACTCAGCACTAAAGTAGGCACTATATTAAATGCGCAGCATCTAAGTGAACCCAACATTTTTTTTCGGAACCACCACATGCAGGTTGGGGAGGTTATACTTGCCCTTCTGGCCTCTTTCCACCCCTAAATTGCCACCCCCCACAATGCAGGGGCTGAAGAAAGAGGGGGGAAATCCATTAATGCCAATGAAGTTTTATTTCCTTTGTTAAGCCCCCGTGTATTCGGGAGAAATTTAAGGCGGGAAGCAGTTGGGTGGTAAAATATATCCCCCCTACTTGCATGTGGTGGTTTCAATCTGGCCCCACATATTACGATCACCTAGATGCTACTAACATAGCCATTAAGAGTTTAGCTCTCAGAGAGCCCAGAGTTTGTTTGTTTAAAACCAAAGTTCTTTAAGAGGCCTCGGTGAATAAAAATGTCTTCAGTTCATATCAGAAAGACAACAAAGAAGATGCCAGGTGAGCCTCTCTAAGGAGGCTATTTCACAGTCTGGCTGCCACAGTCAAGAAGCCCCTGTTCCTAGTAGTCACCCACCTCACTTCACCTGGTTGGGACACACAAGGGAAGGGCCTCTGAAGAGAATCTGAAAGTCTGGGTAGGTATAGTCAGAAGAAGTAATATTTCAGGTAAGCTGGTCTCAAGGCATTAAAGGCTTTAAAAGTTAAAAACCAGCACTTTAAATTGGCCTTGGAAACAGACAAGAAACCAGTACAATTTTTGTGGATGTTTTATTGATTTTTTTTGGTAAACTATCTTGAATACGTCCTTTGTTAGAGGTATAAGAGTGAGATAGAAATGCTTCTAATAAGCAAACAAACTGTTAACTCTCTTCTCTTCAACAACATCAGCCAGTTTAAGCAAAAATATGATAAACAGAATGGTCCGCAGTGCAAAGAAACAAAAGACAAAGACCACATGGGGCTTGGACAGCTCCTGACTAATATATGTGTGCTTCCCATAGTAAGCATTGCATGGTTGGGATCCAATTTTGTACTTAGCATTAACAACATACATCATTTACGATTATTTCAACAATAGTTTTTTTTTATTTATTTGTACTAAATATCCCACAAAGTACTCCTAGCAGGAAAATCAATTTTGTTTAATATGCAGACTAAGATCCAAAGAAGGAATAGGTTTGCAAGGTGTGTAAAGCTGAATTTTGTTTTCACTTTTCTCTGCAGCACTGGCCACTGCTGAACAGACATGCCACTTTTAAAATGGGAAACAGCTATTCTATTTGAAAGAGCCAACAATTGTTGAGAAAAGTGAAAGTAAAGCAGAGCATGTGACTTTCTCCTGCACATGCATAATTATCATTTGGATTTTGGCTATGATCTGACAGCTAGAAAAACTGTCTCAAAACAAGTAAAAGTTGCAATCCAGCAACAGTAACGGGCCAATTTTAAATAGTCAGCCTATTAAAGTTTCTTGATACTCAAATATTGTTTAACAACCTAAAATATATCTGTACTTGCACAGGTCAACTTACTCAATATACTGTGGATGCTGAACCAGTACTGTATTCCTTTACTAAATATTTTAAAGGCAAAAACCTTTCCAATTGACTGAGAATTTTGTTTTAAAACAGCAATGGGTGTTAACCTTTTGTAGCATAACTCCCAGTCATTTCATTTCAAGTTTTTATACAACTTCAAATAATATGTGTATGATCCAGCCAAATGTAAAAACACTCACTACAGTGAAAAGGTTAAGCACAAGTTTAAATTACAGACATTGAAACTGGTGGGAGTGAACTTCCACTGTATAATGCCCTAAATCTTTTAAATGGTGATTGGGGGGGGGGGGGGGGGAGATATCAATTAAAGACCAGCTACTGCTGTGGAATATAAATGCAGATCAGACAATAACAATCCTATATATGTCTCCTCAAAAATAAGCGCCATTGTTTTATGGAACTTATATGCAGTAAATATGTATAAGATTACACCCCAAGTATGTCCAATTTGAAGCTACTTTATTAAAATGTACTGCATCTAAAAAAACTATTATGAATACCAAAAAAAAAAAAAAAACACCCCGGGATGCACTTATGCTTCTTCCATGAGGTGCATTAGATATATATGTTATATACAGACAAAAATAATGCAAATAATTCCTTATGCTAACTTTTATTTATGTATTTTTTAAATTTAACGTTATTTTTAGGCTGCCTTTATGGACAAAACCCGTTACATCCTTAACCTCTCTTAACATTTCTAGGGCAAAATATGCTAGCAGGATACACCACATTTTAGCATACAGTTCTACTGGCAGAGCCTACATAACATAAAATAATTATTTTGTGCTCAAAAACTCTTCTGTGGGCAGAAGCTTTGTATCCTTAGACACAGAGAATCTGATAGAAATTCAATAGATGCAGCTTTCCTCAAAAGAGCAAAAATTTTCTTGTCACGTGGCTGTTAAAGGACCGGTCTCTCCATCAGGAAAAAAAGATAACCTGAACAGTTCACAGATTCAAGAATACAATATTCCTCTATTCCCACCAACAGATGTTAACCTGACAAGAAGGGGGAAAATATATATGACATGGAGAAAATAAGTTAGGATTTTAGTTTGAATTTTATTTTTTATATTGTAGGTAGATAATAAAGCCTGTTAGATTTATTAAATTTATTTTAAGTATAAATAATAATTTATTACTAAAGCCTTTCATATCTGTAATAAAATACATATTCTACTTCTTGGCAATTCTACAAAACAAAAAAGATATATATTGGTTCTTATGCTGGTCATTATTACTTAAGAAATAGAATTATGATTTTATTTTGATTGTGTTTCTTATGCTTAATTAGAACCATGTAAATTGCTGACTATCGTTGCAATCCTATACTTATTTGCATATATTTAATCCCACTGCAGTTTCATGCAGTTTAGGGAAATGTGTGGATCTTTTACAATAAATAATAAATTTACTGTCTGAATACCTTGTTTAAATCTTCCTCTAAAACTGCTGCATTTTTAGTGGAAGATTTCAGTGCATTTAATATAGACGGAATGCTCAGATGAACCACATGCAAGATTTCACCTGCACCAATAAGTTATCCAAGTTCGATAACGTATTTGCCCATTTTAAAGAGCTACATGTAGTGACTATATTCCAGACTGGAATAATCTTTCTATATAATACAAACTGCATGAATTATGATTACAGCTCTTTTTCTTCAATATAAATTTATACATTACAGACCTTTTTCCTGCAATGCCTGTGTGTGTGTGTGTGTGTGTGTGTGTGTACGCAAGTCACATACAAATTAATACAATGTCCCATTCATTTCACTGGGCCTTGTGCAGAACATCCCCATGGATTGTACCTGAAGGTACCAAATAAATAAAGCTGTCAAGGCTGTAGACTAATCTGCATCCATGCTACAAGCAACTGAATGATGTGCAAAACTATTTTAATAAGATTATAACCTTCAAAAACACAGGTTTCTGAGCAAGAGTTACCACTTCCACCAAATATATTCATTTATGTTGTCTCCAGCTATATTTTTCTGGAATTTTGATTTTAACCCATTTATGATTTACTTCCAAGGGTTACTATTTAAGACGCTAAAATGGAATGAAACATAAAAAAATACTTTTTCCAGAATGTTTCAATTATGTTCAAATTCTCAAGTAAATAAAAATGGGGAGATTACAGCATATACATGTAGATATTACACAATACTGAATATTTTGGTTACTATATACTAATATATTTTATAGAACTGCATGATATCTTTTGTCATCTAGTGTAGCAAAAAAAGATTTTCTTTAAAAATAAAGTTTGTATATGCAATATACAAAAAAAAATGTTGGGACTTCCATTTTTTTGTACTCTACAGGTAATTATGTGAAATTGAAAGTGAAGCAGAGCTTATTAGGAACACAGGGCAGATATCCAAGCTCTTTTGGTCTGAATTAATGCCACTAGCAGTATTCTAAAAGCATACTTGGGGCACTGGTTAACCTTACTTAAAGTTGTACATAGTCAAGATGGAACTAAAAACACGTCTGTCCGTCTCTTTTACTGAGACCTTTTAAAAGCCTTTTCACAGTGAAACCCTGTTTACCAGGTTATACCCACAACCTTCCTGAAAGTATTTTCACTATGACTCTTAAGGAGCTCTATCTGCAAAACCTCTGACTAACAGATACACTATTTTAAGCTTAGAAATCTGCACAGTACTTGCATCCAGACTATACAGCACACTGGATCATGAAATATAATGAACTGGGCCACTATTTGGAACATAATTTCCACAGAGTGAATCAGATTACTTTAACTTTTTAAAAACACGTTTTTTACAGTCAAGCTATTCAATAATATTTGATACCATGTGCTGAATGAGGTATAACCCAATCCCAAATACAATAATTCAAATGCAGAGATCCTTGTATGGACTGAGTCTGAGAGGATCTTTGCTGCAAAATAGTTTATATTTATATTTATTTATTTAAAACATTTCTTAGCTGCCTTTCAGGGCAGAAGCTCTCCAAGGCGGCTTACAACCATATATAAAACAGTATACACATTAAAAGCAATAAAACATAGAGTAAAATATCCGTTAAAAACAATAAGAGTTAACATTAAAACTAACAATAAAAACAACAAGGGCAATAGCAGCATTTATGAGAAAGCCATAGTAAAATAAAACATTTTAAGGCGTTCTTAAAAGCCTGTAAAGATGGTGCATGGCGGATCATTGGTGGGAGTTTGTTCCACAGGTGTGGGGCCACCGCTGAGAAGGCCCTTTCCCGTGTGGAGACCCACCTAATTTGTCACTGGTGGGCAGATGAGAAGGGCCTCTCTTGTTGATCTTAAAGTGTGGGCAGGCTGATATGGGTGAAGGTGGTCCTTCAAGTAATTTGGTCCCAAACCGTTTAGGGCTTTAAAGATCAAAATAGCACTTTGAATTGGGCTTGGAAACAGGTAGCCAGTGCAGCTGGTGCAATATAGGCGTTATATGGTCAAATCACCTCACCCCCACCAATACTCGGACAGCCGCATTCTGCACCAGCTGAAGTTTCCGAACTGTCTTCAAAGGCAGCCCCAAGTACAGCGCATTACAGTAGCCCAGCCTGGACGTGACTAGCGTGTGGATAGCTGATAAGGCTGCAGCTGGCATACCAGCCTAAGCTGAAAGAATGCACTCCTGGACACCGCAGCCACCTGGGCTTCCCCAGTTAGCTCAGAGTCCAGGAGGACTCCCAAACTGCATACTTGGTCTTTTAGGGACCAGTTGTAAACCTCCATCCAAAGTAATTGGTTTCCCCACCCACAGTACCTCCGTCTTGTCTGGATTAAGCTTCAGCTTGTTCACCCTCATCCATCCCAAAACAGCCTCTAGACACTTGTTCAAGAGTTTCACAGCCTCTCTGTGATGTGCAGCTGGAAACGAGAGGTAGAGCTGAATATCATCCACATACTGGTGACACTTCAGCCCAAACCTCCTGATGACTTCCCCCAGCAGTTTTATGTAGATGTGAAAAAGCATGGAGGACAAGATAGAACTTTACAGCACCACACAGGGTCTAAATTTGTTTTTTTTTTCAATAAGGGCTTCACCACAGCTTCTTTTAAGGCTGTGGGGACCTCACCAGACCTCAAGGAGGCATTTACCACCTCAGAAGTCCAGATATCCAGCCCAGCTCTGGCAAATTTCAAAAGCCAGGATGGGCAAGGGTCTAAGGGGCAAGTAGTAGGCCTCAGTCCTCCAAGTAGTTTGTCCACATCCTCAGGTTGCACAAGCTGAAAGGTATCCATAACACGACTAGATGGTGCACTAGTCCTGTCCATATTCGACTCTGATAGAACAATGGCATCCAGGTCGGCACGAATATGATTTTATCTGAAAAATGTCTTGCAAATTGGTCACAGCAGGCTTTTGAGGGTTCAGGTTGTTGTGTTGCAAGGCCTACACCTAAGAGATCTTTGACTACTTGAAAGAGCTCTGCTGGACGGCACTGAATAGATGCAGCTGTGGCAGAGTAGTAGGCTTTCTTTGCCACCATCACCGCCACAGAGTAAGAATGCAAATGGATTATTACCTGTGTTCGATCGTAATCATTCCGCATTTTCCGACATTTGCGCTCTAATCATCAACACAGTCATTTCACTGTCCTCAGCTCCTCAGAATACCAATGAGTCAACACAGTTCTACGACTAGGTCAAGGACATTTGGCAGTGATCATATCGACAGCCCGGGTCATCCCCTCATTGCAAGTGGTGACCAGGACCTCAGCAGAACAGCCAGTTAAACCTGCAGGAAAATCCCCAAGAGACCTCAGAAAGCCATCCAGATTCATCAGCCTCTGGGGGCAGACCACTGAATTTGGTCCCCCACCCCTGCAGAGGTTACAGGTGGCCTGAAGGTCAAAACTGATCAGATGATGATCTGTCCATGCCAAAGGAGTTGCCACTGGCTCCCCCACCTGCAGATCATTTTCTCCCAATCCAGCACAGAAAACCAGATCCAAATTATGTCCTGCCACATGTGTTGGGCAAGATATCATTTGAGAAAGGTCCATGGTTGACATGGCGGCCATGAAATCCTGAGCCGCTCCTGTCAAGGCAACCACAGCATGAATATTGAAATCTCTGATGACCATACGCCTTGGGGTCCTCAACATCATGCTCGAAACCACCTCAGTCAGCTCAGGCAGGGAAACTCTTGGGCAGTGGGGTGGGCGGTACGCCAACAGAATCTCTATCTGTGCAGACATTCAAAACCGGTCGACTGCTGGATAGGGTATCTGACCAGGGGAATAGAATCCCAATAGACCAAGGCTACCCACTCTCTTCTCCCCTCTAGATGAGTTTAGTGCTAGGTAGAAAACCCTGGCGGACACATTTGAGAGAGATTAACTCCTCTTTCATCCAACCATATTTCAGTAACACAGGCCAGATCGGCATGTTGGCTAACATTGTCAACTTTGACCATACTGATCACCCAATGAGAGGGAGAAGAAATGCCTGGAATCAGCCCTCCGCCAAACTCAAACAAATAATGCTCAAAGCCAGTGATGTGGGGCAGAAAAATTTCCAGGGCTTTATTTTTGCATGGAAAATGTACCATTTCATCAATTCATTATAGCAACGATTGGATGCCAATTGCACATACAATACTATGCAAGCTTTGCAGTTTCAGTATTGTAATTATCTTTTTTTTCAGATGATTATCTCTAGCAAGTATGTAGGTGAATACATATATGTCATTGAAATACATGTGTCTCAGTGTGAAATGGAACTAAGAATTAGTTGACACGAAACCGAAGGTGCCCCAACAACTATAGTGGAAGAGAGTTGAACTCTGTTGAAACAGATGAATACTTCTCAGTATATCATGTGCAGTTCTTTGGGTTGCTAAAACCAACTGATGCAGCTTTCCCTAACTTGGTGCCTTCCATCCTGAAGGATGGCTGGGAGCTATAACCCAACACATCTGGAGGGATGGAAAAGGCTGAATTATTAGTGTGTCAACAGTTTTTACTACCATTGTTTCTCTTACATTTAAACAATAAGGGAAGTAAATGTTATTGTATTTCAATTTTTATAGCATTCCATTTTTTTTTACACAATATAACATTTAAATCACATTTAGTATGATTTAATTCCCGCCCCCAAATATTTCAAATCACATATTTGTGTGTTGAGACAAAAAAAAATAACATGGGGTATGTTTTTTAGTTTTGTTTATTTTGCTTGTCTTCAGCAAACATGTTAAATTAGATCACTCTCTAGTGATATTCTGATGCAAACTGAACATTTGCATTGGGTCATTTCCAATGCAAATGACCCAATGCAAATTAGCCTAATTTGCATAGGATTTTTTTCTGGTAAATTTTCCAATTCACATTTTTTCAGAAAAAAACACATCACTTGTCAAAGCTGACAAAACTGCCTCTATATGTTTAGTAGTGTGGGCCCTGCAAGAGCACCATGCAGATAGGCCCTACTCTCCCTTTATACACGCAGATTCTGGGTAGAATTCAATGGTGCCATTGCTGATTTTCCCTTCTCATGGCAGCTGTTGCTACTTCACACTGTTCCTGAATGTAATATCTGGAACAGATTTTCGGGGACTGTAGAGGGAAGAGTATATCAGGAAAAAACTGGCTCTCCTCCTCTTCCGTTAGCAGAAGCATCCATTGTATCAAAAGCTGATCCGCAAGTGCTACAGCACCAATGGATTCCATGACCAATCCAGAATTGAATAAAATCCACCGTCAGGATATGGAACACCTCATCTGGATTGGAGCAACTACTCAAAATAAGTGACCAAAGTCACCTATGCATAAATGTATTTAGGCCTGCAGCCTTTGTCAAACTCTGACTCTTGTATTATGAAAATATCAGATTCCAGACTTCCAAACATAAGGCTACCATATATGAATTGAAAGCAATATTCAATCTTGCTAAACTAGCAATTAATGAAAAAGGATGCAAAACCAGCATGTGCATTTAAAATAATTATTTCAAATTAGAGGGTCATCTTCAAAATATATAAATATTCATCCCAAATATCCAACAATTCTTGAGCAGCTACAATTTATTATAGTAGTAAACAACTGTTTTGACATTTGCAGTTATTTCACTTTTAAGAATAACCAATCTAGGTATTCAAATTTTAAACATTTTTAAATGTTTTTAAACATTACATTTTAACAATAAAAAGACTCAGTTTCTCCAATAAAAATATGCACCTATAACTGAAAAGCTATACTATCAATCACAAAGGTGTTTTGGAGGGATATGGGGGGATGACCATTTGGGGAAATAACTATTCTACATATCCACCAATGGATAACTAATTGAAGTCTACTTATTAAAATAGGTATAAGAAACATGCAGATGTTTTGAGGAATCTGCATAATACCTTTGTTAGAATTTGCAAAAAAGAATAATAATTGTAGGACATAATTGGGAACAGAACAAAAGATAAATATTTTCCCAAGCATTCTACCTCTTTTTGGTGTTCAGTAATTAACTAATACGTTGTACATGTTGAATAGCTGTTACTGGAGAGAAAATAAGCAGAAATACACATTTTCAACACACACATTCTCATGTGCACTAACTAGTGGTACTATAAATATTATATAGACCTATACTTCTAAAGGACTAAATTGGGCAACACGGGATTATTCTTACCATTCACAGAGAAATAAGCATTCAGACTTCGAATTTAATACCACATCAGTAGATCTATGCAGTTTGAATATTATTGGCAGAGTTGGAAAAAGTCCTGAGAATTGGCCAAAACTGAAGTTGGCACTTGGGAATCTGAACTATTTTATAGGCCTGTGTAAGGCTGGCAGGTATGAATTTGTTATTGGCTCTTCAGAAGCTAAAATATTTTGGAAACCGAGTCATTGATGCTATAATTTAATATAATGTTCAGAAGAGGGCATCTGAGGTTTATGTTAACAAAAAAAAAGCCAAATCCTACTCACTGTTCAATTAAACCATGCTTCATTTGTATTCTCCTGAAACAGTCCTGAAATAATAGAAGTTCAATCTTGCAGCAACATCTTGCAGTCTCATAGTGAAAATGCTCTCTCTAGTTTTGGTTTGTTAAGCACACCAGGGAAAAATGTGTTTAATCGAATATTTTTATGCTTGCAAACTGAATTACGATAAAATGAATGAATAACTCATGGTAGACCCCCAATTGTTTAGACACAAACTTTAAGATTCTGCCCATTTTTTTAAATTACTTCTTTATGTTTTCCATGCAGTGTGTTACAACTGGCATCTAAATAGTTTCTTTGCATCATGAAGTGAAACATCTTGAATGCTCAAACTGTATTTTTATGAGTGCCTGGGGACCATGAATTTTAGTGGTCTATTAAATGCCAGCAATTTCATGCTGCCTTGCATAAGACAGCATTCACACATCACAGTATAGCAATTCCATAGCTACATATATATATATATCCCTTCAACTTAAGTAAAAGTGGGGGCTTTTAAAAAAAAACACGATTCTTATTAGAAAAAAGATTTTTGCTGTTACTATGTTAATTTTTGTTCTTCTATTTTGTATATGGTGTTATCTATTTTAAGTCCAATATGTAGGAACCTAGGACACACACATTCTCGAGAATCTAATATTACATACACAACACAAAACAATGTAACTGTAAACATACAATTTTTTAGCATTAATATCCTGCATCAATAACAAGTTTGTTCATATTCTTAAAGTGCCGAGTTAAATCTCCTTACATACTTAAGAATGTGGCTCTTTTCTCAACACTTTACTATTACTCCCACTTTTTTGTATTGTGCATGTTAATCTCTTCTTACCTGGGAGTGTTATTCTTTTCAAAAAGAAGTCAAGTCCTATCGTTTGTTTGTACTGCTTCCCAAAAGCTTCTTGAGCAAAACGTGTGGATAAGGAGGTCTAAAAACAGAATCACATCAAATTCACTTGATATCTTAAAAGAGAGACAATGAAGTATAACATGATAAAATAATAACTAGTTTTTAAATCAATTATTTCTAATTGTTTTTTCTAAAATAATAAAAGCAATTTCTAAGGTGAAAGTGAAAGAGAACATTATGGCCTACTGCCAGATTAAATATTTTAGAATAAATAAAATTGTAATATTGTATATATTTGTATTATCGTCACATCATAGAAACATGATAGAAAGCTGCTTTAGACTTAGACAAACTATGGGTCCATCTAGCTTTGTACTCTCTGAACTGATGGGCAGTGACTCACCAGGATTTTACCTAGAGATGCTAGAGAATAAACCTTGAATCTTTTGCATACAAAGAATCTACTCTGCCACTGAGCTATGACCCATACCAGATCCTGTCTTGATTATTTTGCATTGTAATAAGCACTACCCTTGGAATGTTGCTTGTCCTCCCAGTAACACTGGCCAGGACTGAGAGGGCCACACTAAGAGTTCATATATCCAAGGGGGGTTCACACTTGCATTTGTTGAGCAACAGCAACCTCCCTGAACCCAGGTAATGTTAGAAGCTGAGGGGCTATAAAAGCTGAGGGGTTATAAAAGCAGATTATCATATGGTCGGGAGGCGTGCAATTCAATTTTTTTTAAATTAAATCTCACAGGGCTAACACAAGCCCAGGGAGAGAACTGAAGTAGAGAGATAACAATTTGACCAGAAGCACAGATAGGAATTAACAGTTTTGGTTGTATTCAATCATAAGTCTTTTCCATCCCATTTTCTGCCATTTTATTTTAAACGCACGAACATTCAGAAGTCGTACACATTTCCCAATAAAATGTGTATTTTTGAGCTGAGAAATGCATCATAAATTTATGAGAAGTGCACAATCTAAAGGATAACATTCCAATTGCATAAGCATCTGGGAAGTGTAAATGGTTACTTCTTTGGTAAGATTTTACTTCCCCTGATGAATCTCATTTTCATAGCCTAGGTCAGTTCACTTACAAATGAGAAAGAACGAAATTTTCCAACATCCTTCGCCACAAAGTAACCCCATGGAAGAACTGGAATATAAACCCAGAACTCCTAGAAGCAAATTCAAAATTCTATCCACTGTACCCACTTTGTTTCACTCTTTAGGAGGACAAGTCTTCTTCTGCAAATATTAATGTACATGAAGCTTTAGCATTATTCAAGTTATTAACACAAGCGTTTGGAGGATATGCTCAGATTATAAGAAATAATTTTCCTAATATATTAGTTGGCAATTATAAACACATTACTTTAAAATGTCTCGGTATCTGTTTCACATTACATGAAACCAAAACCAGCTAAATTCAATGAAATCCATTTCCTTAAAAAATATACTTAAGATTCTAGCCCTAATGATAATTATATTGTTACTAACTTAAACTAAGGTATTCCCCTGGAAGAAGGACAAATGGATTTTAAATTGCAACCTATGGACTGATAACAGTAACAACCTTTTTTACAGTGGCTTCTCATAAATCTTTTCATTTCAATAAAAATACTATCCAGACCAAATGTTTTTGACATTTTGACTGGAAAAATGTATTCTAAGCAATATTTCAAAATAGAAACCACATAAATATTATATCATCAAAGAAAACTACAAAAATTAAGATGACAACATAGAAGATATACACGAAGGAAATCAGCAAAACTGCTCTCATCTTCCAAATTGATTCCTACTTTTTTAAAAAAAAATCCCTTCCTTTTAATTAGAATATATCTGAAAATAAATATAAATTTTGAAAATTCCAAAAGGTATACTTTATCCTTCCATCCTAGATTTAAGGACATTGTAAATATTAACTTTATCACTATGTGACATTCAATATTCCCTAAAAGGTTTCGAAAGGCATTAATGAAAACACACATTGGTCTAACAGCTGCCAATAAGAGGAAGAGATTTTCAACAGCAGAGCAAAAGTTTTCTCAAAACAACTTTCGTTACCTCCTCTCCTTAATGCAAAAGAGTGTCTAGCAGAAGATCAGGAGCCCGATTTCTTTTTATTTTGCTATTAATGAATGTAATACCACATAAAACATCCTATATCAACAACCCTGGAAAAGCAAGACTTCTAGCTAAAAAACACTGATTTACTCCCTATAAATATAATGGCAACAGCAGTTCAACATCTTTGATTCAGCAAAAGGCTTTCTTCGTTGTAGAGTTGATCAAAATCCAGAAAACTATAAAATTTGCGTTGGGTTTTCTTTCTTTCTTTCTTTCTTTTAAAGACTTTCAAATTTGTAGTACCTCAATAGCTATTTTGTGATTGCCATCTATGGTCTTCAACAAAGTTGAGAATTGGATATCTTGAAAGCATAGCTAAATAAAAAAAACGCTGAAAAATTCCAAACATATCTGATTCACCTACTTTTGTCATTTTTATTTCATTAGATTCTAAGTATTGCAAATGATGTCCGGACAATTATGCAAAAACAAGTAATACATACAAGTAAAAGATTTTATCCTTTCTTAACTTCAGGGGCCAAGATGGCCCGCATAGATAAGAAACACTGCTTTTTAGGTTGAAACAAGCATTCTGAATTTTATCAGAATGCTAAGGGGTGTCAGAACAAAGTGCCCCCGTATCTGTTCCCATTGAGAAAAGCTGGATTATTGGTTTTACATCATGGTTGTCAAACATGGAAACTTTTTTGAGACCTCCTCAATATAGTCCTCATCATCCATGATTTCCTTCATACAAATGGAATGTCTAATATTCAGAAGGAAATGAGAAGGAAAGAGAGTAATGTTCAACTGTTTAAAAATTACTTCCATGTGGACTGCAGGCATGTCTGTTTTAATCCTACAGCCTGTACATTTTATTAGGGGTTATGAAATTGAGTGATTAATCATTCTCTAACCATTCTTCAGTCATATGATTTATTTATACTTTCCCAACTTGACTTCCAGTGAATACTTTAGTTTTAGTCCTCTCCTCATGGTCCTCATCTAGATCAGAGGTGGTAACGCCTTTTTTCTACCAAGGCTACTGACCCACAGAAAAAAAAATCAAGTGGAGTCCACACACAAGTATTAATTAAGGGCACAACCTTATGCATGTTTAGACAGAAAATGCCCATACAACTCCCAATATACCCTAGCTAACATTTAATTATGGCCACTGCACAAGAATTCCTTATGCAGGTGACAGAAAGCCAAAGACTTTCAGACCCGTGCATACTGTTGCCACACATTTATATTTACATAAATACATTTATATTTCCTGCAAATACTAAATACAATAGTTGGGATTATTATTTCATAACAGTTAATTAACTGGGTTTTTTTTAATTATCACAGATTTTTCTGTTACTGTTCCAGCAAACTATTTTAAAAGTTAGACATTTTACCATTATTTTACAATATTTGACCAAATTATCTCCCATACATAGTACTCATATATTTCATTTTGGATGAAACAGGTTATGTGGACCCAATACAGTCCAAGTTCAGGTCTGGTTTTGGTATTGAAGCAGCCTTGGCTGCCCTGATGGATGATCTCTGGTAGGAGAGAGATAGAGGAGTATGATGCTATTGATTGTCTTTGAAATCTCAGTAGTATTTTATACCATCAACCGTGGTAGCTTGCTGGATCTACCTTGTGCTATGGGTGTAGGGGGCATGGTGATATGATCCCATTCCTACTTGCATAGTTGACTCTAAATGGTGGCATTGGTTCTGCTTGACTCTCTGGCACTTGTGCTATGGGGTACCACACAATTCCCATGCTTTTCAACATCTGTATTAAACCACCCAGGGAAGTCGACAAGGTTTTAAAGTGAAGTGTCATCAGTATGCTGATGAGATTACATCCAGCTCTTCTTAATCAAGCGAGCCTGTGCAGGTGTTGTACTGGTGCCTGGAATCGCTAATAGACTAGATAAGGGCAAACTGAAGCTGAAACTTGACAAAATGGAGGACCTGTGAGTAGATAGGTTTCCTGGTTCAGTAAATCAGTGTTCAACTTCTTTTGGGTGGGATTGGGCATACATACACACATCCCTGAAAGGGCTGATTCACAGTTTAGAGGTTCTCTTAGAATCAGATTTGTTACTAGAGGCCAAGGTGTCTTCAATGGGACAGTGTGTTCTTTATCAGCTTTGGCTGGTTCACAAGTTGCAGCTGTTCCTGGACAGGGCTAGTTTGGCCCCAGTGATCCATGTTGTGCTAACCTCATGACTGGATTACTATCAGACATTATATGCGGGGCAGTCCTTGAAGAATTTTAACTTGTACAACCATGTTACACACATTTTAAAACAACTGCACTGGCTGTCTATTTGCTTCTAGGCCCAATTCAAGACCTGCACATGTTTTAAGCTCTTTGGCTGAAACACTTCTCCAACTGCCTTTCTTATAGAAAGTGTACTATGCAACAACAAAGAGGCCTTTTTCAGTGGCAGTGCTCCAGTTGTGGGATGTCCTCTGTCAAAGGGTGTGCCTGCCACCTACATCATTTCCAGCACCAGGTTAAGACATTTTTATTTTCCCAGGCATTTTAATTCAAAGTGCTAGTCTTAACCTTTAGTCCTAAATAGCTTAGGATCAGGTTATTGAATGATCACCTTTACCCAAACAATCCTGCCCATACACTAGGTTTGCTTTAGGAGTCCTTCTCAAATGCTTGCCATTAAGATCATTTAGGCTGGCATGCACAAGAAATGGGGCTTTCTCCATGGTGATCTCAAAACTGTGGACTTCCTCTTCAATTGAAAAAGAGTTCCAGCTCCACAAGAACTGGTGAGCTTTGAAAACCATCCTCTTCAATGCTGTTTATAATTGAGAGCCTAATTGGCGTGAGCGTTACAGAGCAGCTTCTCAAAACTTTCTCTATTGCTTGCTAATGGTGGCGATTGTATCTTTGTGGCTTGCCTTGCTCTTGTTTTTATGTCACTTTGTAAGGGTGTAGCCCTAAAAAGCAAAAATAAATGCCTTAGTCTTATGTATGTTTTAGTTGCTGCCTCATTTTATCATCAATGTTGCGGTTTTATTGCATATTTTAATGTTATTTTATGTTCACTGCTGTGGAATCTATCGAATACAGGGTAGGATACAAATGTTTAAATTCTATAAATAAATCATTCCATGCAGGCAAAAAAGTGTGCCAAGCATGGAAACAAAACAGGTTGACAGAGGAGGGAAGCTCCCTCCTCCATGCCCAGCACAGAAAAGCTACAAACTGCTATAGGAGGGATAAAGTTCTCTGTTCTTTCTCTGCCAACCCCAGAAGACTAGTAAAATATTTTGCAGACTAGTAACTTATGTGGGCTTATTTACATGGGGTGCAAAGAGATGTCATCAGGATGAATAAAGTAAGAACTATAAACTATAATTTGCTTGCTTTAATATATCATAATAAACCTCTCTTTTAAAAGTAATAGTTTCCAGAAGGGTAATTCTATTTGACTATCGCCACAAAAACAACAAAGGGCTATGTGGCACCTTAAGAATTAACACATTTATTATGGCATAAACTTTTGTGGACTGGAAGTTGACTCGGTCCACAAAAGCATATTCCTTAATACATTTGTTAGTCTTCAAGGTGCAACAAGACTCTTAGTCTTGTAGCACCTTGCTTTAAAGCACCTTGCTTGTAGCACCTTGCTTTAAAGCACCTTGCTTGTAGCACCTTGCTTTAAAGCACCTTTGCTTTAAAATGTTAAATTTTTAGTCTATGACTGATAATAAAAGCCTGGAAGAATATAATTCTAAATATACAGGGCACAATAGTAAACCTGCAGAGCCACATTCTCTTGAACTGTAGCTTTCCTCCATACTATGAAGCATGCCTAGCCTGAGAGTTTTTACTACCACCAACAGCTGTACCACACTATCAAAGAGTTGCAACTCACTGCAATATTGACAGAGAGTGGGACTGAACCCCAGTAAGATGTACCTGTTTCTGGAAACAGGACATGGCTCCGTGGTATAGTTCATGCTTTACATGGGTAAGGATCCAGATTCAGCTCCCAGTATCTCCAGTTCATAGGACCTGAGGTATCAGGGCAAGGAAAGCCATTGCCCAGTAGTTGACAGTAGTAGGCTAGACAAATGGTTGTATAATGAAACTCATAGATGAGACAGCTGGCAACCAGGACTGGGCCTTTTTTATTGTGGCACTCTATCATTGAAACTGTTCCCAGGTAAGCTTAGCTTTATACTAAGACTTTTGACTTCATAGTATCATGTGAAGCCTGTTTATTACCCAGAACTTTTAGATCTTTTAAACCTTATAACTCTGCTTTTAATGCTGCAATTATTTTGCTGTACTGGTGATTTAACATTAGTGTATTGCTTTTCTTTTTTGTTGATGTTGTTTTAACTTATTATAAGTTATCCCAGGAAATCTTCCAAAATTGAATGGAGAGATATTAATTTTATAAAATAAATTCTTTAGCTTTCCGGAATCGTTCAGCTAGCTACGGTTAGAAACAAAATGCTGGGCTGTTGTGTCATGCAAACCAAGCCATGCCTGCTCCCCAGGTGCTGGGGAGAAACAGGCAAAGGGCATCACTTTCATGCTCTGCTTCTGAGCCACACAGAGACTGGCTGCAGTATGAAACAAAATGCTGGCCTAGATACTCTGAACCAGTGGGCAAGGCCTGTGTTCTCCTGTGCTTTTAACAGCAACTGGCATGCCAGTGAAGCATTTCCCATTATTTTTGCCTCTAAGCTAGAAAGCTAGTTTTTTGTTGTTGTTTTTAAAGAAGTGGCACCCCTATGCATCCCTAGCCAGCAGTAGCTGCCCAGCAATAAACTAAAGGTTCATAGTATGTTTCCAGGCTCAATTAAAAGTGCTGATGTCAGTCTTTAAAACCCTAAATAGCCTGGGTCCAGGGTGTGTGAAGAAATATTTCCCCAATTCTGCTGTACCTTGTGCCTTAAAGGGACCATGCTTTGTGATCTTTAATTGCTAGAAACAAGAACTAGATCTTGCGCCTTTTCTTCATTAGAACCTTGTCTCTGAAACTTAGTTCACAGGGCAAATTCCATTCTGAATGTTCAGAAAGGCGTTTGAGGAATTGGAGGGAGCATGAGTTTGATTTCTTTTAATTTTCAGTGGATTTGTCACATTGGTTTATTCTTTTAATTTATCATTGTTGATATTTAATGTACCTTTTTAGAATCTATTATAAATCTGTCAAATAGTAATATGAATGTTCTAGCTTCTGTTTTTCTTTTGTTATCCATCTATAAAGTAAAGTCATACATTTAAAGGACTTTTTAAACATATCACATCACATGCAGCATAGAGGCAAAGTGGAACAAGCATCTGAGATGGGATCAGAGAATTTCCTGCTAGTAGTTTGTCTGTTTGCTTCCACTATGCTCCACTTGTATATTTGTCACTATGTTTCCTCTGTTATCATATCCAAAAAGAAACTAAAATTTCAGTGTGCTGCCCCTGAAATTTCTCACCATTTACTGATTTTTTTTACTGGTAGGAGTAGTAGCAGCAGCATTCTTTTAATTTAAAAAGGACTGCTGTTGTAGAGTAACTGAATCGGCATATGTAATAGGCCTATTTCTCACTAAGGTGGTAAAAACCTGTGGAGTTTATTAATTGTTGAGGAAAAAAAAAACTTTGAACATTTCCCTATGCTCCTTGCCACAGACTCAAGGTTTCTGTACCTTTCTAAAGATACCAATCTTCCTGTTTGTTTTTCTTTTTAATCATCTTATTAACTTTCAACATTGTAGTGTCCCATATAAGACTTTTGTAAACTATGAATCCAGCTCATTGTGTGCAGTTCAAACCTATATTTCAAATGATCCAGTGTTAAAAAAAATCCACTGAATTCAGAGGGGTCTATGCCTAACCAGAACTACACCTTGTGCCATACCATTATGAATATGGGATAAAAAGCAGGATATAACTCCATCAGACGAGCGTCCTTCTCATGATGTCGTCTACCTCCTGCACACCTCCCGCCCCTTCTTGACTTCTTCGTACCACCCAAAAAAAAAAAAAAAAAAACCCAGTAAGTCCGACTTAAAATAAAGAAGGAAGATGCTGCTATCTCCTGCTGTATGCAGGAGAAGCAGCACAATCAAAACGGCCCACTGAATGGTCTCAGTGCACATTGTTTACCTCCTCTTTCAAAAGAGGAAATAATGAGGGGCAAACGCGTGGGTGGAGAAGCTGCGGTAAGCAAACACAATTTTCCCCTGTGAGATGACACTCTACGAAAGCAATATATGGAATGTGGTTTGTGCACCAAACAGTTATCAGTGCACTTCAACACCAGTATAAAGCAATAGTGTAGATCTTGCCCTTGTTCTCAGAAGCTATGGCTGAGGAGCTCTGGGACTGCTATAACAAGATACAAGTGGAGATACATTCTTTCCCTGGAGAGGTCGAGCACAGGCAGCGATCATTTGAGTAAGACTGGGATGACACAAACCACCATTAAATAAGGCCCCTCTTTATAAGTAGCATGGATACAGCTTTTAAACTGTTCTAACTGCCAATTAGTTTCCGGGCAAAGTACAAAGTGTTGGTCATTACCTTTAAAACCCTACATGGTTTGGGTCTAGGTTACCTGCGGGATCACCTTCTCCCATACAATCCGCCCCACAAGCTCAGGTCCTCTGGGAAGAACTTACTCCAGTCAGCAAAAAACAGGCTGACAACTGTTACCCAGAGGACCTTCCCTTCTTCCGCTCCCAGACTGTGGAACGGCCTGCAGGGAGAGATCCGCCAACTTACCGGTCTTCAAGAATTTAAGAGAGTGATAAGGACTGATCTCTTCTGGAAGGCCTAGTCAGTCGAATTTTAAGAGTTTTATTGATATTTTAATGATGTATTAGTTTTATATCTTTTTAATCAGTTTATTATTTTATATTGTTTATATTGATGTTGTTCCCCGCCTCGATATGGAGGGAGAGGCGAGTAAGAAATTAGTAGTAGTAGTAATAGTAGTAGTATTAAACCGTTTAAACTGTCCACACACCTCATCCTGTCGCAATTTGTACAACCAGCCTGCAAGGCCAGTCACGCAGTCTTATGAACCCACACGGGAGGGGGGGGGGGGGAAGAAATAATAATAATAATAATAATACCATTTAAACTGTCCACACGCCTCATCCTGTCGCAATTTGTACAACCAGCCTGCAAGGCCAGTGGCTCAGTCTTATGAACCCACTTGGGGGGCGGGAGTGGGGCGGGGAAGAGGAGGGGTGTCAGGGGTGCCTAGTGGGTCCCTTGCAGAGGCGAAATCCGAACCGAGGACCTCCGGATTCAATCCCTTTGCCACCACAGCTGTTCCCGCGGGCGAAAGGCCGGAGAGCGGCCTGGAGACACAGCCGGGCGTCACTTCCCTCCGCCGGCAGAGAAGCGGCGGGTAGAGCGCGCGCTCTCGCCCCCTGGGCGGACTGACCTTGCCGGAGGTGCCGTCGCCCAACACCACGAACTTGAGCTGCCGGTCGCAGCGCTCCTCCTCCTCCGCCTCAGAATCCGACATAGCCCCGCAACCCGGCGGAAAAGCAGGTGTCCCCTCCCCCGCGCGCGCCTGCGCGCGCGCACTCGGTCAAAGGCAGGAGGGCAGAATCCAAACCGCCGCCGCCGCCGCCGCCATCTTCCTCCCCTCAGGCACCGTTCGCGAAGGCCAGCGCTGGACTAAACCATCAGGCAGGAAAAGAGAGGGGGGGAGCGAGTAGAGGGGAAGGCGACGAAAGCTTCCGATGAGTTGGAGAGCCAAATTGGGGGGGAATGGAGAGGCCAAAGGCTCTGCGGAAAGAGGAACAGTAAGGATCCTCGCCGCCTGAGATCGTTACCTGGAGCGCCCCTCCCTCACTCTAAATGAATGGTTCGGTCCTGGGTTGAGCCGTCGCAGCGGCTGAGTCTCGAGCTAAGCCCCAGCCTGGCCCCTAAGGCCTACGAGACGGTGACAGGTGACAGGGGAGCGGAAAGGAACCGCCCCTTTTGTTTGGACACCGGTGGGCGGGGCGTCAGAAATGTTTGCCAATAACAAGGAACGGGGGGGGGGGATCTGAGGAAAAGCTGGGCATGCGCGTTTCTTCGCCTGTTGGTCTCCCAAGGACTTCTTGAGTAGCAGGAAAATGAGGCTTTGGGATGGAGAAGGCGAGAGTTAGGACCTAAGTGCAAGGTCGTAACTGGGGCTTATTTTTCATTTTAAAACTGTCGTTTCCTATCTCCACGTTCACAAGCATGAATTCAAAATAGCGTAATGTAAATAAATACAAATAGGAGAAATATTTAATAATATGAATGCCTTAGATGGAAGACATGCTCATGAATAATAATCACATTTCGCCTCTCTGTAAACCGTTTGCAGGAGGCAATAGCCTGAAAGGCACAATGAGTTAGCGATGTGGGCTAGAAAGGGTTATTCCATACCCACCCACCCATTTCCCTCCACTTCAAGATCACCCATGATAGAGGGACTGAGAGGCAAGAAAGGCAAGTAATTGCCCTCCTCCTTAGGGCAGGACCATGGTTGGTTGGGCTTATTTTTGAAGAGGAGGGGGGAGGAGTAAAAAGGGTGATCCAGTACAAAGGAGGGCTGTGTTCCTTTATCTTTAATAGTTGTGTAGAAGAAGATGTGTTAGTGGGTTCCGCTTTTTCATCCCTACATGCCAAGCTGCACTGGCCATGATGTCCTGATCTTTACAACTATGGCCGTGTTCTGTGTGTATGTGTGTGTCTCCCTCCTTCTCTTTAAATAAGAAGCATGGGCAAGGGTTTTAGATTAACTTGCTGGTAGAGCACATGCTTTGGATGCAGAGGGTCCCAGGTTCAATCCCCAGCTTCTGCAAGTAGGGCCAAGAAAGAATCCTGCCTGAAACCCTGGAAAGCAGCTGCCAGCCAGTGTTTTGACAGTACAGGGCTAGATCGGCCAAGGGTCTGACTCAGTTAAGGTAGCTTCCTATATTCCTTAGCCAAACAAACAAAAGAGTCAAGGAGAACATGGGCATATATGACTGTTTCAAAACAAGCGTTATTGTTTTTGAAGTGGAGTTCCATTTTTGTATTTGGGATTAAACATAGGTCCTGAGTCCGAAAAGATTGAAGACTAAAAGTTTAAAACACTGGGAGTAACATGAGCCCTCCAAATAGATTTCCCTTGAAAGTGCCAAACATGGCTATTGGTAGGTGCTGCTGTTTGTTTTAGAGAGACTGGTGTCCTGGAAAAAGAGGGAAACTCTACATTAAATGCTCAATATTGTTTTATATAGATTAATTATTCTCTGAAGCACGTGTAACACAATCCTAACAACTTTAGTCTGCAGTAATGCCCTCTGAGTCCAATGCAACCTTATACTTGTTTACATGAAGGCCCCAACATGTTCAATAGCATTTATTTCCTAGTAAGAGTGTTTAGTTGCATTCTTAATACTCCTGTTAACCTAACAATCTGATTGGTTAGGAGGGTGCTGGATGTTTTGCATCCTTGAAGAACATGTATATAGGTAAAGCAAGCATTCAAATCCATTTTCTTTGTTGTAAGTATAAACCTGGAGAGGATTGTGGTTGTTAATATGGAGTATAACGGTGTAGTTTTGTGTTTGAAAGGAATAAAATAAGGAACAATCTGAACAATCTTCTCTTAGAAGGAAACTTCCCAACTACCTAATAATTGACAATAAATCAGCTCTAACCAAAATCTGCACATTGCCAGAATAATTATGAGTGTTGCATAACTGCCATCTTTTACAGCTCTACAGCTTTATTGTACATATATGATAATATCTTTCATATCTATTCACCATAAACATTCATAAAGGTCACCATTCAGAACCGCTGGATTTTTGTCTTTAACCTTACATCTGATGGGACATTTCAAAAGACACAAAGGAACCTGTGGAAGGATGGGAGCAGAGCACATGAATAGTCATGGCTTTGACTTTCTTCATGATATGAGTTGTATTAGTAAACTGAGATATTGGTGTTTGGAACATTCTGCCTTTAACTGCATTCCTATCAAGAATTCTGGCTCCCAAGAGGACAACTCCTTCAAATTTTATAAGCATTGCATTTACTATGTGGAAAGGAAATGTTATCTGTAGGCAACACCTTGCAGATCAAAGGAACAGAAATTACCCACTATCATATCTTAGTTCAGTATCTGATTTTCCCAATAACTCAGCACTGACACCTCTTTGGCCTTCAACCACTCCCTGTGCAGCCCCCAAATCTGGCAGGACTCCACTCACTTTTCCCCACTGCAGGGGAAAAACTGCTATTCCTTGGCTTCTGAGATTACTGTTTCCCTGCTCACACCCACTCACACCTAGATCCTAGAATTCCTAGATCTCAGCAATCAGACCTCCCTGTCCCTGCACATTAAAATATTTGGGGGGGGGGGGTATGGGCACACACATCTGTCAGCACCCTAGTCAACACCTTGTGTGGCTCTTGGAACCAAAAAGGTTGTGCAGCCCTGCTTTAAACAATGATAGATGGCTTGGCAGCTGGCTGGGCATGATTTTGCTGCCCCAAAGTCTGTAATTCAAAATGGTCTTAAGATGGAGTGCACAGCAGTTAGCTATGCAGATTGAGATCTGGCCTATCCTGATAGGAGCAGGAGCAATTCTCAGTGACCCTATTTAGAAGACACACTAAGCCACAGTGATTAAGCATTTTGACCTAACATTATGGCTTAGCGTGTCATGGGAACATTCCTAATCATAGTGGCTACATAACCACCTTTTAAACACACTAACCATTTGCTGCAAAAGGATTAGCAGCCGAACCATGGCTTAGCATATTGTCTGAACAGGCCCAGTGGCTGGCTTCATCAGGCGCAGGAACCATATACCTTCACCCTACATTAATCTACCTCTTTACTTTCTGCCTCATAAGTGAATGGTTTCCATTCACTCTCCTGGGGAAAAATAAAATGTAGTACTTGGGAACACCATTCCAGTAAGAGCAAAACCTTTCCTCCACTCCTAATACTGGCTGAGTCCTCACTGGCAAGAGTCCCACGGTAGGTTGAAGCAAAACTAGGCTGCCTCTACACGAGAGGTTTAAAGCTCTTTCAAGTCTCATTAAATTTTTTACCTCTACATGAGCGGAGCGCAAATCGAGAGTTGAAGTGCGTTATCTATCCGATTATGCACATTATCGAATGCGCGTTAAATAGCGAGTTTTATTTTGCTGGCGCTGTTAAGCGCATTTTGACTATGTGAACAAGCGATTCTCCGCATTAACTACTTTTAAAGCGCATTTTGAACAACCGGTAAGGCCACCAGTTGTGCGCTCAATTATCTCCTGCGTACAGTCATTTACCATAAAGCGCTTCCGAGAAGATGCGCACAATCGGAGAACCAGGCATCAAACCGAATTCTTGTAGAGGGGGTCTAAGAGTCTTTGGCACCCTAAAGACTAAGAAACTCTTATGCATAAGCTTTTGTGGACTGGTGTCCACTTCATCTGAAGCATAGAGTTTTCCTGTTGTAAGACATGGTTGGAGTGTTTTGGGGAAAAGATTCTTTAGCAATAGTGCTTCTGAATAAGTAGACTGGTCTATGAAAGTGTGATGTTCTACTGTTTGTAGTTGTAAATATATATTGCAAAGTTTATTGTTTGTGATATGCATTTGTTTATATCTTTAAAAGGAAGTAAGAATAATAACAGATAAAGTAAATAACTAGGCCAAAATGTACTTACTGTTTGTAGTTAAAGGATGGAGTGCCTGGATTGGCTAGCTGTGTGCCTGAATGGAAAGTGAGTGCTGATTGGCTAGTTGTTCAGAGTGCCTGTATTGGTTGATTGTGTAAGAGTGGGGGGAGCTAGAGAATGAGTGGAGTGTATATATGTGTCTGACAGACAGAGCTGACAGGATGATTGGGGGAGATTTGAGGGGGATTTTTGAGAGAGGCGTTGAAAGAGATTTGAGAGAACTGAGAGAGAGAGAGAGAGAGAGAGAGAGACACTGAAGCAGGATTATTAGATTAGAAGAGTGTTTGCTTGAGATATTGAGATAAGATTTTAGAGCATAGATTAAATAAGGAACAGTTTGTTAAAATGTAAGAGTTTTGACAGAAACCAATAAGCATTGAAACCTTGTAACCACTACGCAATTGAACTGAAGTACCCATTAAGCTTGTTGACACGCAATTTCCTATTAATACATTCTTGTTAATTCCATCTACTGGTGTGGTCTGTGGGTGTACCTGTGAAGGTACTGGTGGCAGCGGAACAAAGAAGTTATCTGGAGGCCAGGTTGCTGGTGCTGTGGGACCTAAATGCCTAAATAGTAAAGGCATTTGAAAATTGGTTTTTACAATCTTAAGAACTTTTTACAACAATAAAGTCTTCACAGCAATACACAGCACCAGAGTTTGTCTCTTCTTGATGCTTCTGCACTGTAATGATGCCCATAATATGGCCTAAGTCCATGTAACTGATTTAGCCACACATTCTTCCCTGTTTATCCTTGCCTGCCCTTCTTCTGTTGTAGCCTTCCCCAACTTCAGGCTAGGGATGTACAGATTTTGTAAATTCCATTTTGTTTGTGTTTTGCAGATTGCCAGGTGCCTTTTGTTCACTCACTTCCAGAACTTTTTGTTGTTGTTGTTTTTTGCAATTTCCCAAATAGCCACTTTCCTTCCCTGGGGAGACTTTCTCAGTCTATAGTCCCCAGATATTGTTGGACTACAATTCCCATCATGCCTGCCTATTGGATGTGCTGTTTGTGGATGATAAGAGATGTGGTTGACAACATCTGGGACCTTCGGTTGAGAAAGGCTGTGCCCGGATGGGATTCTCCCAGAAATGTTAAAAAGTAATATTGCCTGGTGGACGCCAATTTTAGTTTCCCTTTTTACAGCAATTAACAAATCTGGCCAGATACCTTCAGCTTGGCGAAGGACTGTTGTGGTACCCATATATAAAAAGGGCCCGAGAACAGACCCACACAGTTATAGGCCAATTAGTCTTTTGTCTATAATAGGGAAACTATATGCCAAAACAATTCAGACCAAATTGATTGATTGGGTCAGTGCTAATGATATCATGAGCCCTGAGCAAATTGGGTTCAAGGCAGGGTGCTCTACGAACGACCACTGCCTGGTCTTGCTCCACCTAACCCAAAAATATACAGCTATAAGGGGAGGGAAACTGTTCATTGCTTTTATTAATCTTAAATCTGCCTTTGATTCCATCTCCTGATCTCTATTATGGGATAAACTTGAACAGTTGTCTATAGAACCTAGACTGCTATTTCTGCTAAAATCGCTGCATTACAATACATCTGCTCAGGTTAGGTGTAGCAGGTCTGGTCATCTCACTAACGAATTCAGCACCTCTCAGGGAGTTAGACAGGGCTGTGTGTTAGCATCAACCCTGTTTAATTGATATCTTGCTGATCTGCCTTCCTTCCTGGAACCAATACAATCCCACCCTCCCAAGATTGGCTCACAGAAGGTGAACATACTTCTCTATGCAGATGACACAGTACTGATCTCTCAGACCCGTCTTGGTCGAAACAGGTTATTAAATGGATTCGCGAAGTACTGTGTTAGAGATAGACTAACAATCACTATCAGAAATCTAAAGTTCTCGTCTTTGCAAAGAGTAAAGTTAGATTCCCCTGGTCCATGGGAGGCAGCAGAATTGAGCAGGTCGACTCTTACAAATATCTGGGTATTTGGTTTCAGGGGAATTTAAAATGGAACGTGCATGGCAAATATCTTAAGGCCAAAGCTGAACAGACTATTGGAGCTCTTTCTCGTTTTTTTCACCTGAAAGGTGGCAAATATGTACCAGCAGCCATCAAGGTATATAAAGCTAAAATGGTGCCCTAGGATTTGTTTTGGGCTCCGGTTTGGTTTCCGCTTTCAAGAATTCCATTGGAAGGCTTACAGTCCACTTTTTTGAGGTTAATTTTGGAAGCTCCAAGATGTGTGTTTGGTCCAGTTCTCAATTTGGAAGTTGGCCTGAGATCCCTGAATAGTGTGACCTGGAATTTAACCCTGCAGTTTTGGTTCCGCCAATACCATGCTGTGACATATAATTCCTTGGTAACTCAGGTCTTGCTAGATTCCTATGAGTCTCCCTGGTTCAAAGCAATAATAAGGAGGGTCACCACTTTAGGGCTAAATCGCCCCCTTTTGTTTCTGTCTGAACCAGGTAAAGCAAAATTAACCATCAAACGGCAGGAGATGCAGGGTGAAGCAGTGGGCTCTTGTTCCCCTGCTGCACTGGACTTGACAGATCATGCTGGAAAAGGGGAAACTGCGTACCTCGAATTGCTATTTGTTCCAAAATATAGGAAGGCCTTTACTCTGGGTAGATTTAACGCCCTCCCTTCCAAATTGCTGGAAGGGAGATATTAGAAAGTACCAGTGGGGAATAGATGCTGCCCTTGCAACAATTCCGAGGTAGAGACAGTTACACACGTGCTTCTCTGTTGTGATTTCTACAAAGGTATTAGAGATTATTTGCTGAGACCAATTCTCCAGGGTTTCCCTGGTTGTTCTAAAGAGCTTTTGACAATCATACTTTTACAGGCCAAAGATAAAATAGTTACGACTCAAGTTGCAAAGTTTTTACATCTTATCATTTGTTACAGAGCTCAATTGGTGGGTATACTGTTTGTGAACTGATATTATTGTATATGTATATCTTTTGGTTTATGAACTATTGACTTTAATAAATTTGATGATGATGATGATGATGATGATGATGATGATGATGAGAAAGGCTGTGGGGACAGAGCACAGTAAAAATGCCTGGGGAGGGATGAATTTCAGTGGGGGGCGCATTTGGTTCTCCACCCCTGTTCAAGGCACACAGAAACAAAATGTTATATACTGCTTACTGTATTTGTTTTGAAGAACCACAAAAGGCTATCATCCCTACATGAGATATGATGAAGGGCAGAACATGGCTGGTAAAGCATTGTTGCTAAGGCCCTGATGTGGAGTCACTTTGTTTTTCCTTTCTTGCTAATCTCTCTATCCTGCTATATACAAAATGTTCCTGCAAGCCAGCTAACGATTTCTCCATCCAACAACATTGTTGCAGTAATGATGTAGCAGAAGTTATGTTACATTCTTATTACGTGCTCCATTGTGCTATCCTATGACATACGATTATGTGTGTGTGTTCTACTGTGTGGAAACCTGCTGTGTCTTCACAAACAGCATTGCTAGAGATCTATATAAGTCAAGCTAACAAACAATAAACAACCTTCCTGCTTAGAACATCTCGGTGTGTGTGTCTTCACTCCTTCAATATGAGACATGCATATCTGGATCCTGTGAAGGATATTACATGAGTGAGTGTAAATAATGAAGCTTTTAAAAGCCCCAGTTTAAGAATGCTGCCTGGTTCTGGCCCTGTGCTTGCGCCAGCTGTAATGTAAAAGGCTCAAGCCTTTTACACAAAGTGACAGAAACCTACAAATTTTTATTGCTCTACATTTAATAAACTTTACATTTACAAGCTGTCAGTTTGTAATGCTTAATAACTGGTAGTTTAGAATGCTAAAAAGCAGACTAGGTTAGGTTGACCAAATGAAAAGGAGGATAGAGCTCATGTAACTTTAACAGTTGTAGAGAAAAAGGAATTTCAGCCAGTGTCATTTGTATGCAATTAGTTCCTGGTGATATTCCCTCTTCATCACAACAGTTAAAGTTGCAGGCATTATACTAGAGTGACCATATACAAAAGAAGGCAGGGGTCCTGCAACTTTAACTGTTGTGATGAAGAGGGAATTTCACCAGGAACTAAGTGCATACAAATGACACTAGCTGAAATTCCCTTTGCTCTACAACTGTTAAAGTTACATGAGCCCTGTCCTCCTTTTCATATGGTCAGCCTAGGTTGTACTCCAGGTTCATTACTGCCTACTTCTGATGTTTTTCAGGTACATGGAATAATCCTTCAATTCAAAGAGCCCTTTTGGTTGTTGTTTTTATTATTATCTCTATTAATTCAACACTGGCACAAACACATCCATTGACACTGCAGGAAAATGAATTTATCATGCCCCCATAAAACAAGCCACAATTAAGAACTCCCCATCTGCTTGCTTAATGTGCTAATATGAAAACATTAGGGCCAATGTCCCACCTAGGGCTCTGTTTCTGCAGATGTCTTGGTGTTTGTTAATTTACAGACTCAATTATATGGAGTCTCTTAAATCCATAGCAGTGGTGGGTGGTAAGGTAGATGGCTAATGAAGAAACACAAGGTAGAAAACCACTTTAATGCCTATTTTATATGCATCTTGGGTACCCATTTCTTGAGAACAAAGATCAAAGATTGTAACTTTAGGAATTCTCCAGGTGGAAATAAATCTACATGGTATTAAGGCATACCTAAAAATTGCAAGATGGCCAATATCCTTTGGAATCCACAGTTCTTTCTGAAACAAAACATTAAGTGAAATATTTGACTTTAAATAAATAATATGTTTTAAAAACCATGGTGCATGATCCAGCCAAAATTACCACATTTAAGTTCCTTGTATTTCAGTAGCAATATTAAACTTCTGCTGAAATCTATCACGTTGAAAGAGATGAGAAAAATGTGGCTGGATCATGCCCATGTTATCTAATAGTTACCTGGAGAAAATGTGGGGAGGGGAACCCATTCAGGAGGAGTTCTTATTAAGTGGGTATGATTTACCCAAACTTAACTTTTAAATCCCATTGAATACCAAGATATTGAAGGATGTTTTTAACTCTTCTGCTCAAAACACTAGAAGTTATATGAATTCTAAACTGCAATCCCATACCCGCTTGCCTGAGAATAAGCCCCATTGAACTCAATAAAACTTACTTCTGAGTAAACACATATAGGATTGCCGCTGTTGATTTTTACCGAGGTCAATTTCAAAAGACCATCGTTTAAGTCTCCTCAGGATTGTAACATATACACAAAGTGAGGAGATATAAAATCAACATTGGCTCGCTGTCTTTCACACATTTATTTATTTATTTATTGCATTTGTATACCGCCCCATAGCCGAAGCTCTCTGGGTGGTTTACATGCCTTTTATTGAGTAGAAAGTGGTTTCATTGTCACAAAAGGTGATAGGTCCACATAATTGTGGCCATTCCCAATGAGCAAGTTTAGTCAAATCCCCACTGAACATATCCACCAGGGTCTTCTTGTGGATATTTTCACAAAAGTCAGTAGAATTTAATCCCTGCTAAGCATATATAAGGTTGTGCTGAATATAGTTGGATGTTCTGTTTTAATATGTTTGCTTTCAGCTGACCCAATACATATGTGCAGAATGTTTTGCTTTGTTTTCAGAAATAGCTTCAAGCGATTTAACTTTGTATAACATAGAACCCAACCCAACAAGTGGATTTTGGGTCGCATTGCTTTCAGCGGAAGCGTTCAGCATATGCTTATGTTTTAAAGCAGCAGTGTAGATCCTGCTTGGAAAACAAGCCTTTCCCTCCCCCTAGCAGACCTGCTAGCTGAGCCGAGCGGAGCCCCCCAGCAGCCCCTGTTTCCGCAAGGCCCTTCTGCTTGTTGTTGTTTGTTTGTTTGTTTTGGGGGGGGTTGGGTTAGACTACAAAGATGCGAGGCCCCAGCGCGCAACCGAGCTGCCTCCCGAGCCGCCGCGCGTCGCCTGGCGCTGCTGCCTAGGCGGCAATCCCGATCCTCGTGGACTTCGTCACGGGCCGAGGAGGAGGAGGCGGCGGGCGGCTGGCTCCGGGATCGCCGCTTCCGCGCCTTCCCCCGCCAGCCCAGCAGCAGCAGCAGCCGCGGCGTTGGCCGAACCCCCCCCCCCGCCCCCTCTCCGGCCCAGGAATGCGCCTCACACGTGACGGGAAAGGATGCGAAAACAGAGCGCAGGAGCCGGAGAAACAAACGATCAATCGCGCCTGTCAGCATGTCGGAGCTGGCACACGCCGGGCTCCCGCGGAGGCGGCCGATCGCGGGCAGAGGCGCTGCTGGGACAAGGCTCTTCTCTTTCGCGGCCCGGCCCCCCTCCCCCTCCCAAGCCAGGCCACCCCCCTCCTTCCCTCCCCTCCCGCAACGACAAGCACACCGTCCTCGGCGGGGGGGGGGGGGAGAAGCCACGGGCCCCGCCGGAGAGCCCCCACACCCACACCCTGCCTGACTGTTCCCCTCTCCCCGGCTCTTTCTTTCCCTCTCTAGGCCGTGGTTTCCAGTTCGTTCTCCCCCCACCCCCCTCCGTATCTGAGCTCCGAGGATACGGGCAGGGAAGGGGAGGGTCGGCAGGGCAGAGGACCGAGGCGGCTCTTTCCCCCGCTCGCGTGGGAGGGAGGGGCCGCTGGGAGCGCGGCTGGCCTTTCCTCCGGCTGGACCACAGGCCCGCGACCTGTCCGCGGCTGCGACGCGCGACGATCCTCCTGGCCGGGTTTACTCAGAAGTAAATCCTACAGGGAGCAATGGGACTTCCAGCCTGGTAAGGAGGATGGCCGAGGTTGCCGCCTGCCTCGGACAGATCGTGGGACCTTTCTTCGCTCTTGGCCCAGGCTGGGGTCCGAATCAACCCCTTTCCCCGTCGGGATGGCGGGGAGAAAGTCTCCCCTCCCCCCGAAAGGCGTTGATCCCACTCACGTTCAACTGAAGTCGGGACTCCGCTTTCTGGAAGGCTCCTTTTCTCTCAAGCCTACTTTGGGTTTTGTTTCTTCTGCCCTCTTCAGGTATACACAATACACCTCGGGGAAAGATCTGAATCATAGTTTAAAAAAATAAAAAAGAGAAAGAAATAAAGGACACCCAGAAAGAAAGAAAACAGTCGTGCCACCGTTACATCTCCATATAATCGTACTCTGTTTAAAATTGTTAAACTGATTACAGCGGCTCCATACAGCAGCTGAGAAAAGAGAGAGAGAGAGAGAGAGAGAGAGAGAGATCTTGGAGACATGTCGATGCCAGAAGGACATGTTTCTAATTCGGTTGCAGTCCCCCCCCCCCCCCATTATAAGTATCTGCAAGTTGCCCAACACATATTTTTACTATAGACAAAAATTGGAAGTGGGGGGAGGTGTTAAACTGAACCTCGAATTAAATCTATCTACTTGTGTCTTTTTGGATTTCTCTTAGAACAGTAAAGGCGGTAGCGGAGTGTTAACACTCAGCACACACACACACACACACACACACCATTTGCGTGCATCTCTTTCTAAGGACGGCAGAACCATGCAGCCTGTTTATTTGGGGGCAAGTGCCACTGCGTACCATCAAGGCTGCTTTGGACAAGCCTAACAGTGCAATTCTAGGCAGGTCTACTCAGAAGCAAGCCCTATTCGGTTCAATGGCACTTACTCTCAGAAAGGGTATATAGGAATGGAGCCTTACTCCGTAAGCACATCTGTTGGGAAGTTCTCTTGCGCAAGCACTATAGAAATGTAAGTGAGCAATTTCTGGTGCCCATTTTATATCATTCGGCAGCTTCTTAGTTTTAGGCAGGAAGAACTGTCCTTGTTTCTTCCTCAATTAGATTTTTTTCTCCCTTTAAAAATCCTTTTCTAGACCTCTTAGTATCCCAGGTAAGTTTCTCTCTCAGGGCAGAATGGCGTCAAACCCTTCCGTTCATCTACATCCGTTGTAAAACGCACATATGTTTTAATACATTTGAGTATAATTATTTGTGGGAGGGGGTCTAAGATCGTAATCTGATCGCAGCCCGGATCTGTGCATTTTTACTCAAGAATAAGTCACTTTCCCATTTAAATCTGCATGTAAGTCGCACGTATCCTTAACCATTCGCTCGATCCACAAGACCGTTAAGCCTGCAATGCTAAACACATTTACGTTCTAATGAAAACAGAGGGACTTACTTCCGATTAGACATGCATAGGACGGAAGCGCCGGGCTCTGGCGCTGGATGGAAAGCAGTAAGACACACGGTGTGTTTAGGACTTGAGCAGCATGGGGTCTCGCAAACATCCGTGTAACGGGAAAGGGGCGACAGTGTGTCATCCTTTGATGTTGCAATCAGGAAGCACTGGGGGGGGGGTGAGGCAGCCCTTTTGTTTCATCAGGTGCATGTCCCTTTCCCCTGCTTCTAAATCTGAAAAGTGTCGGTTCTAGATTTAAATGGAAATGATCTGGGTAGCAGGCGTTTTTGCAGTGACATCCTGAATACGTTTATCTTTGGAAGTCATTGAAGCCTGCATCAGAATAAATCGGACAGGCAGTCTGATTCTGAAATACATATCCTTGGAAGAAAAGCCCATCCTTTCAAGAGGGTTTAGGATCGGGATGGGCTCGCAGACTCCATCAGCCCAACTCGCGAGTGCCTTCCTTCGAAGTCTCTTCTCTATTTCAAAATACTGCATAGGATAGTCAATATTTTTTTTCCGCCGGGATGCAGCGCAGGAAATAATTTGCAACGCTGGCGAAGCCTCCCCATTCCCTCCCCGTGAACATTTCAAGGTTGAAAGGGGGAGGAAAAACCCTCTCGGAAGAATTCGAATCCCGGGTGGAAATGGATTAAATGGATCAGCACAAACTTTCTCCGATTAGACACCCTCTTTGGTGGAAATGTAATCGGATCCGGCAAGAGACTGCGGGTCCTTAGACTTCTGGCTGCCCGCCGACAGGGGGCAAAAGGCATTCTGGGGCTCCTCTGCATAGTGTAAACAACTTACACGGGATGCTCTAATCGAAACCCGAGGAATTACTCTGGAGCACGTGGAGCCTGGATCGCAGCCTTTCTGGGCTTTCGCAGCCGCCATGCAAAATCCGGTCTCCCCCATTCTCCATTTGATTCAACAGGCCCTTTGCAACCACAGCTAGAGTCCAGTTAGTGCTCCAGGGAGGATGGGGGGGGGGGGGTTGTGAATGACTTCGCTCTTTGAAAGAGTTCGGAAACCTTACAAGGAAACCGAAAACTAGGCGATCCTCCCGAAGCTCAAGATTCCTTCGTGGGTTCCCTCTTTCTTGCCTCCCCGCCCCCCCAGGTGGAGGACAACAAAGGTGAGTTAATGGCTGGGGTGTAACGGAATAGGCAGGCCAGGCTCCACGCCAAGTTGGGCCTTCCAGCGATGGCTCTCCGCATTTGCCTGATCCTCTGCGGAACTAGTAGTCACTGCAGTCAGGCTCTCCGTAGTGCTCGGGGCCTCGAAAGGCTGAGGATTAGTAAAGGAGTCGAGGAGGAGGAGGAGGAAAGACTCACGCGATTCCGCTTTGGCACTGTCATGACACCGAGCCGTAAAAGTATTGTTGGTGGAATAGTAAATTCCGTAATGCTACTACAGAGTAATAAATTCTGTCCTGTTACAGTGGCAGGTAACACTGTTACAAGACACAATAAATGACTTCATGAATATAAAGAATAGCCGCACTAAACATGATTATTCATACTACTAATAATATATTAGTATTTATTGCATTGTTATTATATGAGTAATGGTAGAAGAAGAGGATGTTGATATGTGTCTAGGCCTTTACTCAAAGAACTCTGAACGATCCATCAGGGTCAATCACAAGCTCAAGATGGATTCCGTTTGACGTAATTGAGCACTCAACAGGTGACCTTACTGGTTATTTCAAATACGCCTTACAAGTAGTTAATGCAGAGAATCACTTGTTCACATAGGCAAAATGCGCTTTAACGACTGGAGCAAAGTAAAACTCGCTATTTAACGCGCATTCGATAATGCGCATAATCGGAGAGAAAACGCGCCTCTACGCCCGATTTGCACTCCGTTCTTGTAGAGGTAAAATTTTTAATGCGCCTTGAAAGAGCTTTAAATGCCTCTTGTAGAGGCAGCCAAAACAGGCGAAATGATATCAGAAGGCGATCTTTCAGAGCGATTAGAATAGCTGAAAGTCAAGGGATAGTCTAAACAGAAATGTAGATTTGGGTATGAATTTCTGATTTTGCATTGCAAACCCAGAACGGCTGGAAAAAAATCGTGGCAGCATTAATGAGGGCCTGTGTTTACCCATTTTGGACCTGTCCTGGACAATTTAGGATTTCTCCACGGGTCCAGAGGGGACTCCTAATGATTCCCATTTATTCTTCGGGGCAATCAGAAGTCAATTGTTTCCGTCACTGTGTTTGATAACCGAGTATTTCCCGATTGCCTACACACTCCTTTTTCTTCATTAAACCAGCGCTTAAAAACGGCAGCGCGTGGCAACAATGCCTGATGAACATGCAAAGATGAAGGCGAACTAAGGCTCCTCCAAGGGGGGGGGGGAGGAAGGGAGAAGAACAAAATGGAGGGGGAGGGGGAGGGGACATCACACTAGGCTCTAGGCCCAAAGCCCTAACCCTGGACAGCCTCCCTGGGATCTTGATGACAATCCCGGTGGGCAATAGCCTCTAGATTTCTGCCTGGCAAACTAGCGAGCCAAATGAAGGCTGCAGAGTCTGGGTTAGCCTTAACGCTTTCATGGAAAGTCAGCTGGCAGTAGTGGAAAACGACTCTCCCAGCCTCCGTCCGTCTGAACACATTGGCTCTCTCGAGCCTGAGAATGAATCCGATCCTCAGACCACTGGGCGTGGGCCGATTTGTGACAGCCACCGAAACACGCGTGTTCTTATCAGGGAAGCCCATCCTGCGATCTTCAAGATGGGAGAGTGAAGGGATAAAGGCCTCCTTGGAGGGTCTTCGGGATGCCATAAATCCGCGGAATGAAACAAGAGCAGTTTGTCTCTTCCCCCTCGCCCCACACACACTTCCAGTCCCTACGTTCAGATTGTATATTCTTCAGGGCAAACCCTTTCTTTTGCATGTACCCCACCATCTGCCTTCATACACAGTGAGAATCCTGGCTTAAAAGGGAGGGAGAATAGAGCACCTCACAGCCCCCACCCCACTCACGAACAGTCACTAGTGGCCCCTTTTCGGCTCCCCCGCCCTTTGGTGACGTCCCTTCTTTACCGTTCAGATTTCCCTGTGTATCGCAAGCAAAAGAATCCAGTGCCAGCCAGGATGAGCACTTGGATGTGAGCACTTTAAGACCATCAGACCATCAGACCCGGGAGGAGGGCAATGGCCTTGTCTCCCCCCCCCACACACACCTAACCCTTCTCCCCAGATTGGGGCAATGAAGCGAGTGGCAATAGTCCCAATCTGGAGAGTTGGTAAGGAACTTGGGGGCTTTTCTTTCTCTCTCAACAGCGCCCATGACCACGTCGGAATTCTGTAACTTGAAAAAGTGATGCCGTGCTTTCCGCCCCCCTTTTTCCCCATCCCTTTTTCCTTTTGTGTCCTGTCTTTTAGGCCATAAGCATTAGAGCAGAGCCAAGCTTGTTTTGTTTTGATCTGAAGCTACTCGGGGGGGGGGGGGTATCTGCTGGAAAGCAGACCAAAAATGCTTTAATGAAAATAATAATAATAATAATAATAATAATAATAATTTTTCGACGAGTTCTTTCCAGCTGCAATATGATGCATACCTACATGCATACGATTGGGCATCACACGTGGCAAAACCCCCACACGCCTCAAATTCACAACCTAGAAGAAATTAAGAATTGCCTTACTGGGCCAGAGCAATGTTCCACCGAGGCCAACATTCTGGATTCAAGAGTGTCACATCACCAGAGGTCCATCTAGGTGGTAGTACTCCTCGATAGCTGGACTCCCATTACCTCTCTCTGATCCACACATAAAGAGCGTTGAATCGCTTTCTCTAGTCCAGCATTCCATTTTCACCGATGAGATGCCTTTGAGGATCAAGAAAGGGAGCACCCAGTAGTATTCTGGGGTAGACAGCACCTTTTGGTGGATGCTCGGTTTAGTAATCTTGGCTAACAGCTGTTGATAGATCTAGCCTCTCTGAATTTGTCTAATCCTTTTTAAAAGGCCATCCAAGCTACTGGCCCTTATCATCATCATCACTTAGGGTGCAGTACAATGCAGATTTAGACAGAAAAAAATGCCTACAACTCCCAGCATGCCCCAGCCAGCCAGCCATTGTAGGGCTTTTTACTGTCTAAACCTGCATAGGACTACGCCTTCAGTAGTGATATTTTTTTCTGAACATTTAGCTGTGAACGGAGTGGACATTGATTTCACTCAGTGTGGTGCAGGAAATGTTCTGCATATGCTCAGAAACACGCTGTTCCAGTCTGTGGAAGGAACACAGATGGAGTCTGAGTCTTGTAAAGTCCAGGCCCAGTGGGGACCATTGGCGATCTCTGGGCTTGAGCGAGCCTGCGGAATGCGCCCATCCTTCTTCTCCCTTGGCCAAGAGCGCACATATGGTGCGCGGCTTTAGGTGTCAACGGGCGGCGGCGGCGAATTAGAGCTGGTAATTGTCCATCATTAGGACTCTGAAACGCGATCTGTCACAACAACTGGAACATGTCTGGACGGGCGGCGAAAATAATCGGAATGATTAACGCTCATTATGGATGTCAAGCTGCGTCCGTGAAGCTGGAGGCACAAATTAGCCTTGACGTGTGAAATCAAACGCCAAAAAAGAGGCGGGCCTTCAGAGGAACTGGTGGGGGGGAGAAGGTGGTGCTGGAGAGGCCCCTGCGACGAGTAGAGTGCCTTCTTTCTACTAAGGGCCATGTGGGGGCCAAAGCCTCTCCGGAAGCCCGGAGCTCTGTCCTGGAAGCTCCACCCCTCCCGAGGGAAGGGCGTTCTACTAATGCTCAGAGGCACTCAGCCCTGGAACATTTGAAGTGGTCTTAGTGTTAACAATAAAATTATTAAAAATGCCTCTGAGCATAGGCAGAGGACCTTTCTCCTCAGAGCAACCTTTCTCTAGGTTGCACTTCCCTATGCTCAAAGAGGTTAATGAATAATAAGCATTCTGCTAGTAATGCTAATGTCACCTTATAGGTTCCAGGGCTGAGTGCCTCTAAGAATGTGTAGCAACAGCAGCCATCACCAATACGACTCCTATACAATTGGAGGGTGGGGGGAAGGTTTTCTTGCAGGCTACTCCGGTGATTCTGGGCAGGAAGCTGCCACTGCTATGTAAATCGTCCAAACTTTAGAATTAACTAATCCACGTTCTGCGCTATGTCACTTGTTTTCATTTATTTAATTCTATTTTCTTCTCACCATTCCTCCAAGGCTCTCAGGCTGATTCACAACGTCCTCCATCCATCCATCCATCTTATCCATCCAAAAACCCCTGCGAGGTAGGCTAGGCTGAGAGAGAGAAACTGGCCCCAACTCTGGTAGGGAGCTACATCGCTGAGACTCTGGTGACTCGAACTTGGATGTGTCGGGTCTTAGTCATAGGTGTGTGCAAAGGGTGTGCTGGGTGTGCCCCAGCACACCCTGATGTCTCAAGCAATAAGTGCCGAACTGAGAGGGTCTTCAAGTAGGGATCAAAGTTGGGATCAACTGCCCTCCAGCTGCTCCACTACCAAAACACCATTGCTCCCGGTAGCCAGAGTGAAAAGGAAATGCTCTGTTGGGAGCCTCCTTGCCAGGAGCCACACTTCAAAGAGGTCAGGAGGGTGAGTCCCAAAGGCTAATAGCGCCTTGTAAGCCCCTCCTCCAGCCAGTGTCACCACAAAACCCCACCAATGCTGGGGCTTGGGGAGCATCTCCTCATCCCCCCCCACCTACAACAGCCCTTTCATGGTCAGGCAAGCTGAACGCGAAGCAGCGCATCAGTGTCTACAGTGTTTAATAAAGAAATGAATAAAAATAATGACCTTTATGATTGAGTATTCAATAAATGTTCACCTTTAAAAAATAATAATCCAAGGGTGTGCACCCTAAATGAAATGTGCTGCGCATACCTGTGTTCTTAGTCCATCATTCTAACCACTACACTACACTGCCTCTAGCATTATGGCATGTTATTACTGGTGCAGATCTATTCATTGATACTTCTGTTCTCGTTAGCTTATTGTACAGTCTCCAAGGGAATCTACCTCCCATTCCGTCCTTCTATCTTTTCAGAATTACTGGTTTCCTGCAAGCCAAACAAAGTTCCCATGATCACAGAGCAAATCTGTTGTGGCACAAGAGCACCTTGCTGTGAAGGTCCAGCTAGTCCAGTCAGCTGTACCTCTGGAAACTCCAGAGTAGAAGACGAGCTTGTTGCTCTTCAGAGGTGTCCGACTCCCTGTGTCTGTCCCCTTCATGAACCCTAGCGCCCTAGGTAGGCTGACCAGATAAAATCCAGGTCAGGGCTCATGTCACTTTAACAGTTGTAGAGAAAAGGGAATTTCAGCCAGTGTCATTTGTGTGCAATTAGTTCCTGGTGAAACTCCCTCTTCATCACAACTGTTAAAAGTTGCAGGGGCCCTGCCTTCTTTTGTATATGGTCACTCTAGTATAGTGCCTGCAACTTTAACAGTTGAGATGAAGAGGGAATTTCACCAGGAACTAATTGCATACAAATGACACTGGCTGAAATTCCCTTTTCTCTACAACTGTTAAAGTTACAGGAGCCCTGACCTGGATTTTATCTGGTCAGCCTAGCCCCTAGGGACCCTTCTTTAGTGCAACTTGATCCCAAGGAAAGTGGTTGTCCCCACCTGGAGGTTCTGGTTTTTCACCAGAACAGCTTTTCCGTGGCCCTCTTTCTCCTGCGGTGCTCTGCCTGCTGGTCGGCTTTCCGAACGCCACCACCTCCCTGTGAAGTCAGGGACACAAGCCGATGCTGCCTGGGCTTGGAACACCAAAAAGGGTGCCGAAGTGGTGACCCAAGTGCAAGAGGCCTTGCCTCAGACGGAATGGATGCCCTGGGAGTGATTGACCTGAAAGGTTTGGGAACTACCCGCGTTTCAGGGCACGGGGCTTGTGAATCTCATGTCCTCTTCCTATCCAACAGAATGACCGACCCAAGGCGCCATCCAACCCACAGCTGCGCTGACAGGCTCCTGGACGTAAATCAATTGCTTACATTGCTCACATCTCCTTCAGTGTTGTGATTTGCACAGATCTCAGTTCGGATAGATTAACAGCGCAATCCTACCTTCAATGAGACCTACTCCCAGGTAAATGTGCATAGATTGCACCCTATGGCTGTAACCCTTTGCACAGCATCAAATACTCACTTCTGAATAACTATATGCATAGGATTTGGATTGTACAAACCCCTGTGTTACCCATGGCATTGCAATCCTAAACTTCAGAGTAGGTGTGTGTGTTCCCTAGGTCATGGCATTGGGATGTGATCATGAGTTTAGCCCCTTCCGGAGTGGGCTATCCAAAGATGTCCTTACAATGACCAAGCAAGAACTGTGCCTGGCACTGCTGGCCCCCGGAAGGTTTCCATAACACCCCGCGGACTGTTACTTACTGGTGTGGGACTAAACAAGCCCTATTGAAGTCAGCGCATGTGCAAGATCGCATTGCAGGGAGACTGGTTGCTTGGTTTGCTTGTTTTAATTCAGTGGAAATTATCTACCTGGGACCAAGATGGGTTTGGCTTCCACTGAACTGGATTAGGATTGGGCTTCGAGCACTTCTGTTTAAATGAATTGTGTTCAAAATTAGTGCTAAAATTCAGGGGCAGCTTATTTGTTAAATTAAGCCTGAACTCCTATACATGCTTACTTGTGAGTAAGCCCCATCACAATAGGTGTTACTTCCAGTAGGCTTGTATAGGATTGGGTTGAATGACCACAAGCCTATGTACACTTAAACTCCAGTGAAAGTGGGATTTTGAGTGAACGTGCATAGACTTCTAGTAAAAATATCCCCCCTCCCTCCAAGACCTAGCTAACTTTGCATTGGCTTCAATGGGAAAGTGAACCACGTGCTTAATTTTCTGTCCTGTTAACAGCGGTACTAAAAAGTCTCCCTTTTCCTGGATCCTTGCCGCCAAATCCGAATTCCATGAGCTGAAATACTTTACAAGGTTTTATGGCTTTTCAACGAACATCCCCCAACCCCTTTTCAGCGAAGGCAATCAGCGAGACTTTTATCTGTGCAGAAGTCCACCCGAGAGAGAAGGGCTTATTCTGCAAGACCAATATTTCGGTCTTTTTAATTGCAGCTCTTCCAAATCAAAATAGCTTTGAGTTTTCCCTCGAAAAAGCTCAAGATGGGCCTTCACTTTGATTTCAGTCAGGGATAAAAGCTAGAGTTGAAAGGCCTGGGGCAGCTGCGGGTTTGAAAATTATTTCTATAAACATTGGCCTCTGAGGCCTATTGCAGGATCCTAAGCTAGCAGGTTTAATCAGAAGTAAGTGCCACTGATTGAAGTTGAACCTAGTCCCTAATGACAGTGCTTAAGTTTGAGACCAAATGAATTTTCACCAGGTGTATTTCTAGAACTGGATGGCAACGAAAGCAGATACAGCATCAGAACAACATTTAGCTTTTTAATTAGCCTATTAAAATGGTTCACATGCATTACAGCCCTGCAAAATAGGCCGCTATAATTGCCCCCATATTCTAGATATTGGGAACTGAGGCTGAGAGAGTGGCTTGGCAGAGCAAATGCACAATTTGAACCTGACTGAAAGCTTTGTAGTTCTGTATCTTAATGGTTACACCAGGAAATAACAACAATTATAGAGATGATAATGGCATTAAACTCAATCGTTTTTCTATTTTTATATTTGAGAAAATAAAATAAATGTTCACTGGGACAGGTATAACAGTATCCTTTTTGCTAGTTTTTTGTTTTGTTTTTACACAGAGAAGTGTGGCTTTATTTCTTAATACTCAGATCTGAAACCCCTGGCCTAATTTACCTAAGTTCCATAGTTTTGCATGGGTCTTCACTTCCTAACCATACATGAAATGAAGTATTATCCTTGAAACCAATACGATTTCCTTCCAAACAATGACCACAACCCACCAGGAAGATCTCCTGTACAAGACAAGTATGACGGAGGTAGATGGAAGCTGCACCCTGTAGGATTGTGTGCCCTGAGTGAGTTGAATTTGGGTGTAAATTGGTTTAAAGCTAAGCTTAACTCGAGGCTTCCACCTACAAATGTACCCCTTTGCCCCTTATTTTTAAATGATCCCATATAAACAGGACCAGCAAAAAGAAGTATGGGTCAATCAAAGGGGACCAATCCGCATCGCGCAGGCAACTCCTCTTCTTGCTGTTGTGGTATCCATCCGTGACTTTGGGGCTCATCGTTTTTGTGCTGGTTTCGCCTGGTGCCAAACGGAAGCTACTACCACTACTCTCCACTCTCCTACAGGCAGATTTCGAAACCAGTGAAAGTGATTGGGGCTCCAGAAAGATGTGCTTCGGATTGAGTGAGGTTTTCGGGAGGCTGTCTTAGGTTTTCTGGGGTTCTGTATATTTGCCTAGCTCTCTCTTGATGGCTCTGGCGACTATTCCGTTTTCAAAAGCAGCATGTTAGCGAATGAGGACAAAATAATAACTGGGCTTCATCGAGAGGAAGTACGCTTTACAAAGTAGCTTCTAGTTTGACAGAGAACAGCTGCCTCTTCTCTCACCACAGGGGCAATGTTTTAGGATTTAAAAAAGGGAGCCCAATCCAGCATAATCCCCAGGGAAGTAAATGGCTCTGGTGGAGCTTTCATTCAACAAAGTTTCCCTATCTGTGATAGTGTATATTATTGATTGCTTTACTATATCTAACGCGAGTCTCTTGTTCTGTACTGCAAAGCAAACCGAAGAAGCAAATGAGTGACAATTGTCTGTGATTAAAACAAACACTATTAAATAATAAAAAAATAAATAAAACCCAGGGTAGGCTTGCAACCGGGGAGGTGCTGTAGCCGTCCGCGATGCTTACTGCTTTCGGATTTGCAGTCCTAAACATTTGAAAGGTGCTTTAAAGTGGCTGAAATGCGGAGACTCGCTAGTTTACATGGTCAAAATGTGCTTTAACGGCCACAGAGCAGGAAAACTCGTTATTTAACGTGTGATTTGTACTCCACTCTTGTAGAGGTAAAAAAATTAATGAGACTTGAAAGAGTTTTAAATCTCTCGTGTAGAGGCACCCTTTGTTCCTCCAGGAACATTCTAGGACATTCTTGTTTGCAGGCTTGAACTTCTCCACAAAGTTGTGTGAAGTTGCCATCCTAACTGCTTTTACTTGGAGGGAAGAAGACCCATGGGCATCTCTGCTTACTTTCAGGACCAGTGCAGCCCGACACATCTCTACTTGGAAGCAAGCCTATGTTGGGTTCTAGGGAACTATATTACTCCCATGTATTCGAGGATAAAACTGTGTCATCCGGCTCTCATCGAAATCCACAGCAAACGTTCTATTCACGAGTTTTAAGTGCAGCCGAAGGCAGGATCTACACTACTGCTTTAAAACGGTTTAAAATGGTTTCTAACAGTAATGACAACTGTTGGGCCCCAGGACACACTCCATATACAGCTTTCAAAACGTTTCCTAAGTGTCCTATCTTTCTTGATGTAGATCAGTCCGAAAACTGATCTGGGAGAAGAGGGCTCAGCCGTCCCTGTCCGCCAACATAGGACTCTCCCCTCCCCTTTTCATCAGACATGCCGGTTCCACTTTGGCGGAGCCGCAGGTCTGCAGTGGGCCTCAGAGATGGGGATGCCCAAGTCGTCATCTGGAGCTGCATGTTGGCACCCGGAAGCTCGGCTTTGTGGCCCAAGAACATCCATAACCATGGTGGTTATGCCTGCCTTTTAAAGGGCTGCTTTATCCAGCCTGCCTGCCGTGGGATGAGGAGAAGGGCTGGCCCCACAGGCCCTTGGAGGGGAGAAGCCAGCGTAGGGGGTGCCCTCAGTGGCCTGGGTTGGGTTGGTCAAGACGCTCCTCTCCCCACGTCCGGATGAGGGTGAGCTCGATTTATGGATCAACCAGAAGACGAGCCCTGGGTGAATGGGGTGGGGGGAGGTGGTTGGCAGGGGCTCCGTCGCTCCATCCCCAGCCAGCCTGGGCAGATGGGATGCGAACGGGAGGAGCCTCTCCCACAGCAAGCAGCCCTGAGCTGGGTGGGCGGGTCATTTGGGAGTTTGTGGCAGCCTTTAATGAAGGGGCTGTCTGCTGAATAGGGCATCATTCTCCTCCCCGAGGTGGTAGTTTGGTGTCCCCACCACCCTTCCCTGTGGTTTCACCCAACATCACCAGCGCTGCATTTTCTCTTGTGTATCTTTAGTACCTTTCTCTGTGCAAAGGTGCCAGATGATGGAGGCACCAGGAATTCAGGGCTAAGGCAGAAGAATTGGATTGCTTGGACATGGGGCCTTCTGATGCCAGACTGGCTTATTCGGAAGGCAGTTCCACAGAAATCAAACGGTGTGGATGACGGGGCATTCCAGGTGATTGCCAAGTGAGGCTGCCATCAGTCGGGAGCATCTCCCCTTGACCCGCAGTACTTGCTTCCGTCTCAGCAGGCCAGAAGCCCGCCGCACATGCCTTGAGAACCAAAGCTCTCATCCAGTGTCGCCGAGAGAGCTGACAGCCCCAACCGTCATCCAAAGTCAAAAGAACTGGATGCCTTTAGTGGCCGAAGAAGAAGAAAAAGGAGAGCACCATTTGCTTATGTCTGGACTCCCAACGTTTGTATGTCAGTCTTTCCTAGGAACCCTGAGAAAGGGTTGGCCCCACAGAACACAGTACGTAGTTAAACTATGGGATTCGCTACCACAAGGTATAGTGATGATGGCCACTAATTTGGATGGCTTTAACAAGGGCTTGGACCAATAGATGTCTGGAGGAGAAGGCTATCAATGGCTCCTAGTCTTGATGGCATGTGCTACCTCCACTATCAGAGGCAGCATGATGCCTATGTACACCAGTTGCTGGGGAACATGAGCAGGTTGGTGCTGTGGCTCTCATGTCCTACTTATGGGTTCCCCCACCCCCCCAAAGGCAGCTGGTTGGCCACCGTGTGAATAGAGTGCTGGACTAGATGGATCCTTGGTGAGATCCAGCTTGGCTCTTCTTATGTTCTTAACCCTGCTAGGTCAATTAGAGGACCCTCGTTCCCATTAGGGGAGGGAGAGGAACTTGGTTTATATAATGCTCCTCAATACAACAACAACAATAACAACCCCGCCCAGGGAGCTTCGGCTATGGGGAGGTACATAAAAGTAATCAATAAAATAAATGAAATGAAATGAAAGGCAGCCAGGCTAAAGCCTTCACTCAAGGAGGTCTAGTTTTCTACGTGAACATGTGGGGCATTCCATGGGAGGAGTATCCACCTGTGGTCTGAAGTGGTACAAGCCAGAAACAAGTGAGAATTAGATCCCTGCTGGGGCCAAAAGTATTCGGTGAATTTCATAGGTCGTTCAGGTTGCAATCCTGGACCCAGAGGGAGTAAGCTCCATTGAACTCAGTGGGACCCATACATGTATAGGATTGTGATACAAGACCCTTTAAAGGCGACAACAGCCACAGCCTCAAGAACAAATAGGACCATGCCCATTTCCCCAGCGTTCAAAGAAACGCACCCACATCACTGCAGCTGTGCCTAGGGCACGGTAGTGACTACGGGAATTGTTGCCCAGAGGCATAGGTGTGCACAAGGGATGTGCTGAGTGTGCCCAGGCACACCCTAATGTCTCAAGCAATAAGTGCCGAATTGGTGGGCCACTAAGGGGGGAGCCAGATGCAGCCGGCATGGTCCTCCAGCTGCCTTCTGGCTACTCCACTGCTCTCAACAGTGTACCACGCTTCAAAGAGGCCAGGAGGAAGAGGGTCTGAAGGCTAATACTGCCTCTTAACCCAATCCTCCGGCCACCAGTGTCACTACAAAGCCCCACCAATACTGGGGCTTGAAAAGCTTCTCCTCATTCTCCCCCGCACACGCACACACACACACACACACACACACACCTTGCAATGGCCCTCTTGCAGTCTGGAAGAGGAACGCAGAATAGGGTATCAGTGTCTGTCGTGTTTAATAAATAAATGAATAAAATAATGTCCTTTATAACTGAGTATTCAATAAATGTCCACCTTTAAAAAAAAAATCCTGGATGCACACCTTAGTGAAATGTGCTGTGTACGCCTATGCCCAGAGGGATGAGCAAGGCTGAGAGGCTGGCTTGCCCGGCACAGGGGCTGCCTTGGAGCTGGGCACTGCACTCTTTCAGTGGATCAGCTGAACAGAGGTACAAGCAAATGGAGGAAGGCTGGAGCCTGATCTCTGTATGCTAAACATCTTCTCTCCCAAGAAAGTATGTTTCAGATCATGCCATGGGATATGTAAGATCATTTTCTCAAATCGAAATACATGGGCATCATCGACCCGCATCTCCCTCCCAAACCCAAGGATAGATTTGCCTGTAAATAAGCCTTGTTGATCGATATCAAACTTGCTTCCAAACTCTTTAACCCAGCCTTCCCCAGCCTGGTGCCTTCTGGATGTCTTGGCCTACAACTCCCATTATCCCCTGTGGACATGGCTGTTGGAGGGCACCAGGTTGAGGAAGGCTACTTTAAAATTTTAGAAACTTCTATGCCGCCATGTTGCCCTTCAATAGCCGTATGATTATGTAATATTTATCTACTTGGAAATAAGTAGACAAATGGCCTTCGGCAGTAAGCGATCAAAGTCCCATAGGCTGACTAAGATGATATACAGAATGTTGAGAAAGGAAAGAAAAAGGAAAGGAGAAAGCTCTATAGAACAACTACAGGATATTTTGAAGAAGCAGCGCCTTGGCCAACAGTTGTGTTTACACTGATTTTGAAGGTATTCATTGTTTTTTCTTCTGAGTAAATGTGTATAGGATCGAGTTCCAAGGAGTTGTACGTTGCACATTATACATTTGGACTAGCTTATACATTCATTAGAATCAGGAGGAAAAGTTGTTCCTAAACTGGGCTGCTTCAGACTGCAGATGTGGGAATTGTACTTCTGAAAATGTGTGTCAGGAGAAGACTAGGTCGATACATGACTTCTGTATATGGGGGGGGGGGGTCTTGTTTCTTTCCTTTTTTCCCAACTGGGGAGTGTTCAAACTCCTCTCTGCTACGTGAAGTGGTTCAGCCTACAAAACAGCGTTGGCACTTCCCCAATTAAATGTATACATTGGTCCTCAGTATCTCGATAAGGAAAGTCTTGGGACAGTTCCAAGATCCTTTTACTTTTGGCATCTGCTTAGCCAATCACAGAGCTTGAACTGGTCTTCCTGCTGAAATCCCGTCTCTCCGAGAATCCGCAGGGTTTAGGTTGCAATCCAAAATACTTCACTTTCCTAGGATTCAGTCTCATGGAGCTAAATGGGGCTTACTTCTGAGTAGACATGTATAAACCTGTACTGTTTATATCAGAGGCAGTAAAACTTGCTGGGGAACATGGGAGGGAGGGTGCTGTTGCACTCATATCCTGCATGTGGCTTTCCCTTTCACAGCTGGTCAGCCAATGTGTGAACAGAGTGCTGGACTAGGTGGACCCTTGGTCTGATCCAACATGGCTCTTCTTATGTTCTTATGTGGTGTCACTATGTTATCTTTTGTGCCATAACAGAAAAGAAAGACAACCTGCTGATTCTTGTCCACCTGGCATAATTTCTTCTTGCCGGCTGGCAAGGATCAGTGATGCGCCAGTTCAGCTTTGTTGGCGGGCAAGACAAGAACCACTTCTCTGATTTTCTGATTCCCATCCCTACTCTTCTTCACATTTCAGGCGACATAACTCTTGAAAGTGAGAGAGTATTGTCTACTCCACAGAGTAACATCATAACATATATCCGATGGCACTGGAGTTGCACCTGAAGGGATGATCTTTAAGGCTTCAATCCTATACCACTTACCTGTGAGTAAACCCCATTGAACTCCATTGATATGAATATAATTGCACTGTAAATATTGTACCATGTGAGGGAGGGGGATTATTCTATGTGTTATCAAGGGCGAGTAGAGCAGGTAGTTAGAGCCGAGTCACATTGCGTTTCATGGGTCTTATTCCTGGGTAAGTGCATTTAAGATTGTAACCTTGATTTCTAAAAGAAATATACAAAACATACCTATGGTTCAGTATTGTGTAGTTGTCCTGCCATGAACTCTGAAGGAAGCCCTGGTTTTGAAGTCTGTGGAACAGACTGCAGTTGCTCAATGGGCAGAGAAGGTACTTTGCACTTGCTCAGAAGCACTTCCATTATATCATTGGTGCATGGGTTTTTTTTAAGAAGGGGAAGGGTGCTGATAACTGTGCAAGGTTAAGAACGAGGGTTGGGGCAAGGAGGATTTGGTTCATGCCTGGTTGATGTGTAGTGAATCAATTTGACTAGAAGAAGTTACGGTCTCTGTCGATATACCTTTATTTGATAAAGGATGCAATCCAGGCACATTAAAATAAATGGGAGCTTTGTCATCAGTTTGAATAGGATGAGAATTGCGCTCTAATGGGTCATTCCTAACAATGTTTACTTAGAAGGAAGTACTGTAGCGGTCAATTTTGAAGGGTAGGTGTTTATCTTGGCAACCCCCCCCCCCCGTAGCCACGCCCATGGATCGCTACAAAAAGTTTGGGGGGTATAGCACATAAATCAAATTTAAAATCCAAACATATTTATTTATAGGATTTGAACTCTTTCTTTAGCCCACCCCCAAAAAAGCAGCTCCCCGAGTTGCTTATAAATAGGGCAAGGAAGATAAACATTTTATTATACTAGGGGAGAAAAACATTTCCTTTCTTTTTTCCTTCCTTCCAGTTATTTTGCTTTTCTCTCTCTTCAAAATGTTGAAATTATTCCAAAAACTTTGCATATCATCCAACCTTAAAGGTGAGTTCTTCACTTCAGACTAGCCAATCAACCCAAACAGACATTTGGACTGGCTCACGAGGAAACATGTCTAGGATTGTAGCCGTCCTGCCAGAACCTGTGACCATTACTTCAAAGTAAGTCCCATTAAAGCCAATGAAACTTTCTCTCAAGCTGCCACCGCCACATTCACTCAGGACCCAGCTAAGACTAGTTTCACAAGTGCCACTGAACGAGCTGTCGAGCTTCTCTCCCACTGTTGGTGTGCACGTGTGAAAGACAACAACGCGATAGTTGGAAATGAGCTTGGTTTTCCTGCGCCATCTATTCCATCAGCCTTTTCCCCACGTGCGTGTGCTGCCCAACCCAAAAACATAGCACTCGCTGCATAGGCGTGCCCAACTCATTTCATTAGGGTGTGCACCTTAAAGGCCCTGATTGGAACGGAGGAGGGGAAAGCGCACTTTCTCGCCCCTCCATTGCTCCTAAGGCCCCGATTGGAGCAGTGGGGTGTGAGAAAGCATGCTTTCCAAGGCCTCTGGAAAGTGTGTAGTTCCCCCAGGGATGCTAATGGCAGCTTTTCCCATTCTTTTAAAAGCCCCAATTCAAGCAGGAGGGGGGTACTCTGGGAAATTAGGGTGTGCCTGGGCACACCCAGCACACCCTGTGCACACGGCTATGCCTGGCAGCTCTTTAGACAGCACAGCAACATCGGTGGGAGGAAGGGGTTTGGCAGGTTCTCTTCTGATGTCTGGGTATGCTAAGGAGAGGGGAAGGGCGGCATATAGGGAATGGACGCCAGCTCTGTTCAGAAGCCCCTACATCAGAACTGGGTTTCTTAGCATGCTTGCTTGGAAGTAAATCCTTCCTCTGTGGTCCTTCCGGCAGGAGGAAGGAAATCCCACTGATGCAGAGGGATCCACTCCCAAGTGCGTTTAGGACTGCCGACTGCTCCTGGCAGTAAGGAAATGCTACTGCGTCCAGTGGGCCACTTCCAAGTGAGTGGGTGTAAGATCTCAGTCTTTATAACCACCCACTGATACAGAGTTCAGACAACACCAATGCATAACAGAAAGGCATCGACAGGCTTGGAGAAACCGCAAGGTTTGTAGAAGTACAAAAAGCAAAGTTGGTGGGGGGATATTTTGAGAGGAAATTTCCCCCTCCCCAAATAATAAACAACTACGGCATGCTGGCTGCACATTCCAAGCTGGAAGAGAATGGACTGCCCTATAGGGCCTGGCTGGCTGGAACTCTGAATTGGAGCATTCCACATAGCAGTGCTTTGTTACAGGCCCAACTTGCTGCTGCTGTTGGGCCTGTAACATTACGGCGCTGTCCGAAATAGTCTTATTAGGAAGTACGACCCACAGACTTACTTCTGAATAAACATAGTTAGGATGGGGCTGTTAATTCCTCTTTCTTATGGTAATCTCAGTGGATAACTTTCCCTTGATATCTACATCTGTGCAGCATTTGATTGCTCTGCAGCTGATTGTGCCCAAGGTCGCTGTCAACTGAATGTGTGAAACTGGCCCCATAGAAGAGCGTTACATCTGAGGAGACAGGAGACTTGCGCCTCTGCTGCTCTTTTCACACGTTGCAGCCACCTCATGATGTTGCAGTCAAGTAAAGAAGAACATTGCAAGCGGTGGACTGTGACCTGGATTCGCAGCCTCCCACTGACTTTTAAATTAAGGCTCCCAGCTTCGTAGTTCTTGTCAATAGAACTTGGAAGTACATTGTGCTTACTGAAAACTCGAGTTCCAAGTAGCAACTACTGAAATTAATGGGAAGTATATTGTAGTAAATATATTTCAGAAGTGCATCGACTTAAATCCAACTGATTAGATGATTCAGCTGCGCATTATATGCTCACAGCTCTGTATAGCAGAATTGCACAAAGGACTTGTGGCTGCCTGGCTGTACAATACCGGCTGTACAACAGTATGCATATATTTTTACTATTCCTACTGTTACATTTTGTTGTGCCTTCTGGGTGGAAATAGTCATGCATTGGTTCTGTTGTTTTAAATACTTACTGTCATACTTAGATCTACTGGAATCAATGGGACTTACGTAGTTGTGACTAATCTAACTCCCATTCATTTCAATGGGTCTACTCTAAGTATGACTACATTTGGATTCATCCCACCTTCTTTAACATTCTTTCACTATTCACCCTGATAGAAACAAATGGAACCGCCAGGTGAAAATTCTAATCACACCGCTACAAATCCATCAGAAAGTTTCCTATCAGCATCTCAATACATTAACTCATCTTCTAACTCGGCTAACAGACTGATTTAATAAGGCTGGCGTGCTCCTCATTTGGGGGAACAAGTCACGCTACTTTCGAGGTAATTTGTTACTGCTGAACACTGCTCAAAAGGAAAGCATTAACAGTCATTAAAAGTTAGCGAAGCTGAAAAGATCAGAAATATATCGAAAATATTAGTATTTTTGAAATTGAACTGGCAAACAAGTTATTTGTAAAGAGGCACTGTTGAAATAAGTAGACTTACTTTGAGGTAAATGTGTGCGTGTGGAGCGGAATCACTTCCTTGATTTAACTGAAGAGTACATCTAATTTCAGAACTTGTTTTATAATTATAATGTTTAAGAAGTGAATGTTACTATGAGTCTCATATGCACTGGTCTAAGTGCACCATCGGAAGCGTCTCTGCCTCCCAGTTTCCTCAGATTGGAACACTGCTTTCTCCAAGGCCTCGGTCAGGCTGCCAGTGTATTTGTTGGGGGGGGGGGGCAGGCGCACCTACCGACTGCTGGGAGGCTGCTGGGAAGGCTTAACTTCACTTACTTGCAGCGTTTCCTGATTTTGGACTCACAGGCGCTGCTTCTCGCTTAGCCAGCCTTGTGAAGGGACAGAAAGAAACCTTGTTGTTTTAAATATGAAAGCTGCGGTTCCAGGTGTGCATCGCTGGAAGTAAAAACACTCTTGTTAGATCTCCTAAGAACATCAGAAGAGCCCTCCCTGCTGGATCAGAGCAAAGGTCCGGCTGGTCCAGCCGTGGCCTTCCCGGGGGTGGGGGGAGGTCAGCCAGGCGATGCCTCTAGAAGCTTGCAAGCAGGGCAGGGCTGTGATCACCGACAACCCTTCGCGTGGGGTGCCCAGTATTCAGACTGTGCACAGGGCCCTGCAGAGCTGGTCATAGGCCCAGGCCAGATGGGAAGTGTGTGCCCCCTCCCCCCATTCCAAACTGCTCATTAAATATTTTTTAATCAGTGGCACTGATTCAGTGCTAAATACATAAATGAAATAGAACGATTGATAAAAAAAGTTAATGGGAAGCACTTTTATTCAAAATATAAGACATCCCTTCTTCACATTCAGAATTCCATGACTGACGGCTTCTGCACTGTTTCTGCAAGACGGGCTCCTCGCTACTCAATGGGCTGCTTACGCTACGTAAGCAGTAGCGTAAGCTAGGGGGGACCTCCTCGTCGGAGTGCCCCCTCAAAATCGTGGGCCCTGGGCCAACTGGCCCCACTGGCCCACCCTGCATGGCCCTGACCATGCACTGCCGGTCGCGGAACATTTTCATTGTTAGGTGCCTTGAGCGTCTTTTTTGGTGGAAAGGCAGGATATCAATTAAAAAAACCAAACAAACCTAGAGATACGGTCGCCTGTCGTGGGTGCTGCTAATCACCATTGATAGCCATCAACACATCTCCTGACAAATAATCCCATATATATTACTTGTGCTTTGTAGGAAGAGGCGCTGTCTTTTAGCATGAATTTACTGACAAGCTCTCCCACCCACACTCCCCCTCATCACTCCACTTATGCTGGGAGTTGGTTGAAGAAATAAACTGTATTCCCTCTTTCAGTACCATTTATCATTGCAGAAATCTATACCATGTTCCTAATTAAATACTTTAAAAAGTGTTACATGTCTGCTATATGTCTTCGATCCCCAAACAACTAGAGCCTTAGGATGGAATCCAGCCCTTTTCACATCAGTGGGACATTGCCACTGATCTCAGCAAAAAGTAGAACTGGTTGGGCAGGTTGGACGTATACCTTTGATCCTGCAAAACAACAACTCCTCGATTCTAAACATACTTAATTGGGAGAAAGTACCATAGAAGTCAATTGGATTTGCTGTCAAGTAAGTATACGTTCGAAAATAAAAAGGTCATGATTTCCATTAAAAAAATAATAAACAAACTTGTCACTTAAAAAAAGAGAAGAATCCGCATTAATATTCCTATTGTAAAGAGAAGACCTTTTAAGCAGAATTTCTTTGATTCAGTAAAATAACACTGAAGCTTAAAATGATGTATTCGTCTTAATCAAGTTGTGGATCGCATTATAAACATCAATAATTAAACGGGGAGGGCATTCTCGGGGTTTTGAACGCTTCGGAAACATTAGCCCGGGGAAGGGGGAAAATCATCCCTCCTCCCCCCCCCCCCCCAACGCATTTTTGCCTTCATACAGACCCGCAGGATCGTCCTTCTGTTCTGAATGTTTTCCCGTTGGGGACTGGAAAAATTCACCGGGGGGGGGGGGCATCTTGGAAACAAATCTGGAGACACGAAGAAAGGGACCATCCTCCTCCCCCCTCCCCCCCCGGCCCTCGAAACTCTTCCTGCGTTTCCCTTCTCGGCTCTCTCCTCCCATTGTGGAAATCACGGTAGGAAAATGTATAATGGAAACAAAACCCACGAAGACGTGTTGAGCATTTCATGATTCTTTCGGCATCTAGATGGACTGTAGTCCCATTAGCCAGCCAACACACTCAGATCGAAAGCCAGATCCGCCGCCGCCGCCGCCGCCGCCCCCCCCCCCCCCCCCAGCCCCGTGGTTTCGATCCAAGCACTTCCTCGATTGTGGCGAATCTAGGCCTTCCAGCCATCTGGATAAAGTCCTGCGTTCTAGTTTGTTCTTAAAAGCCTTCGTCCAATGCTCCGCGCTTCTTCCACACATTCATTGGGGTGGGGGACATGTTTCCTGTAAGTACTACTGAGTTCAAGGATGCTTTACTCCCAAGGAGGTGAGTATAAGGACAGCAGTCTTAACAAATGCCAAAGCCCAAATAGGACTTAAGTATGGCCAGATCTACACCAAGCAAGATATAGCCCTATGGAAATGGTATGAAAGCGGTATATGGATGGGCCCCAACAGTTGTCAGTGCACTTCAATACCACTATAAAGCAGTAGTGTAGATCCTGCCTAGGAGGGCTTATCCCGATTGTAAGTCATTAATACTTTCATAATTCTAATTATTTATATTTCAAGTATGAACAGCACCTCAGATGATCTCAGTAAAAGCACTTGGACTTGCCTGCCTTGAACTTCATCAACTACAACAGAACCAGCTTGCATGTAAAGCTGGAGTGTGTGTGAGGGGCCCTTTGGGAGGGAGAAAGCCTAAAGCAGATTTAAAATGTTTCCTTCTCACTGCTTTGTGGGGTCTCCTACAACAATTCCAGTCAGGAACACTACCTTTTCTGGAACCTCAGGACTCATACATCTGCCCCAATTTTGATCCACTTTTTCAGAGCTGGACTCGCTCAGAGCGAGAGAACAGCACGACAGGGACGACGTCATGCTAGTCCAGCGCTGAAAAAGTGGATCAAAGTCGTGGCAGATGTGCATTAAACCTCCATTGTGATGACGCTACAGAAGTAGAGAGTGCAATCCCATGTATGTTTAGACAGAAAAAAGTTCTACAGCATTCCCCGACAGGGCTGTGCTAACCAAACAAGCATAGGATTGCACCCTTTGTGACCTTGAAAAAGGATCCCGCCTTAATGGCAGTTCTTCTTCTCGGCCGACCTTCCTTCGGCAGCAGATCAAAGTGAACCTGGGCATTTGCAATTGCAGAAAGGCAGAGCTCCAGCGCTTCGGAAAGGCCAGCTGTAAAGCGTTGTAAATTGAGGCCATTGACTAGTCACCTCCCTTCTTGCTGATTAATATGGCAGTTCATCTATGTGAGGCCCCATATTAACAAAACCTCAAAGTAGGTGTCTTTTCCGATACTAAAGGAAGTGTAAAATAGCATATAATCTAAGAAACAAAAGTTATCACTGTATGATGAAAAAAAAGTTCGTTTTTATTATTTTTTAAATATTTCCTTTTTCTTTTCTTTTTCATTTCCTATTACACCTCGGAAACAAAACTGTTTGGAAAAACAATCCATTTTGCCTTTAAATGGTGGCAACCGGGATAAAATGTTCCCAGGATTAAATATTCACCTACTACCTATGAATCAACTGCCGTTCAACAGAATCTACTTCCAGGGAGGTAAATCCATTGAGTTCAAGGGAGGACATTTCTCAATACTGATGTATAAAACAATGGGGGGGGGGGTTAGGGGGATAATCCTATACACACACTTACCGTGTAGAAAGTGCCAATGAACTCAATAGGACTTCCTTTGAGTAGGCATGCATTAGATTGCGCTACTCATCTACTGACTTAACCTAACAAAGCGATCTGAGGCTCACGGCTTTTCCGGAAACTCAAAATCTCACTTCTAAAGTTTCTAGTTCCAATGACTTTAAACGCATTCACTGGTTTATTTAAACGTAAATTTGAGTGTTGGAAGTGGTGGCGAAGTCCGCTCCTACAGAGGACCTGAGTACTTTAAAAATCTTATCGGGATAAATGCGTTGGGGGGAGGGATAGTTCTTATCCCAAGGAAAGGTCAAACTCACTTCTCTGACTTCCTGGACTGTAGTAGAAAAAAAATATATTCAGCTCTTTATAAGGTGGCGGCTCCAATGCTCACGGAAACTGTCAAACCTCGACACAAAAAAATTGCCCAGCCACCCCCCACCTTGTTCCCCGCCCCCAAAGTACATTCTTCCTTGGGTAATTTTAGAGGAAAGGAGCCCGTCATTTATGGGTTTGGTACAAGCACTTTGGAGAACCCCGTTCAACGGCTGGAGCCTGGAAGCGTCCCCAAGTGGCTCCTTCGTCGTTTTATATGGGTGCACAGGTTGGGAGTTCAATTAAGAATTTGGCAGGGTACCCAGCCATTATCCCACCAGATCCCTTGCTGCAGCCCTCTTTAGAAGGTAGGCAGAGAACCGGGGTGGGGGGTGGGGAGGAGACTTACTGGCTCGCACAAAGAGTAGGGGAATGGAGTCCCCACTCCCAGCGCCTTCCCTACTACTACAATACATTATCTTGTGCTAAACAAAGAAACAGCCATTATACTCCTGCAGCCTCAATTCACTCAATAAAGCCCAAGGGAGACGCAGTGCATCATCGGGGCAGCTAGGAAACCTTGGGGACTCCGACCCTATGTGTTCTAAAGCTTCGTCCTCTTTTCCTACTCTGTGTGTGTGTGTGTGAACACTCACACACACTCCATAGCCTGACATGCAGCGGTAGGCTCTTGTTCTAAACTCATGTTCCACTGAAATGGACCAACTTTTTTTCAGTTCAACTGGAGAAGGAAATCCAAGGAAGATGCATCCCGATCTCATCCATGTTTATTTGGAAGTAAATCTTACTTCGCTCACCGGAGCTTACCTCCACATAACCATGATTAGTAGCGCTGCTTCTCTTTGGGTGGATCCTGTATTTTGCCAAGGCCCTTTTCTATTGCAAGAGGCATGTACACAAAATTACTTAGGAATGGATGTTAATAAGTCTTACTGGGAAATAACCCACTCATTTCAAAGTCCACTACTTCAGAGTAAACTATGCATAAGATTTCTGGGCCAACCAATCTGCAACCAGTTTAAAGCTGAGAAAGGAGACAATAGTCAAGAGTTAAACTGAATTTTATAAATTAAAATAAAAAGGGTACAGGGGAAGGGAATAACAAACAAATAGTCACAATTCAATGGAAGTAAATAGTCATAGCTGAGTCAAGTGCAGATGTCCACCAAAGAGAATGGTGCAAAGATTTACTGGGAATTTAGACAGAGAAGGGATAAGAGAAGAAGGCACTGAATGGTATTAAAATTCCTGTGATAAAAATCCCCCCCCCCCAAAAGGTCCAACTAAAATATTCACATTGAATATAAAAATAATAATTATCACCATCATAATAACAATTTTAATACAACCGCAAAGTGCTAAAACCGTAACTCGCCCAAATCCCTCTCCAGGACTGCCATAAAAGCATGGCGGAGGATGCGGAGGGAAGGTCTCCTGCGCAAGCCCCGTTGAAATGAAAGGGAGCCGAGCAAGAGTGGGGCCTCCAGTGCAACTGCTGTCCAGTCCACTGGGACCTGCGCAGGAGAACTTCCCCCACTTTGTGCCCATCAAGGTATTCTCGGCGTGTCTGTTCTGGTGTGAATAAAAAGCTCACCCTTGTACCGTCGAGGTTGTCTTGGTGCAAGAAAGGAGCGGAGGGGGAGGGCAGAGGAGAGGTGCAGCCGAGATGTCCTACATTCAGCACCATCTAGGAAGCCCCACTTCAGGTCCGCTGGAAGATCGGGAAGAATCGGGGGTGGAAAGGGAGCCTTTCTTTGGGATCCGGAGGCAGCCGGGTTCGAGGCGCTTCCACAGCGGGTCGCGCTTCTGGTTCTTCTCCCCCCCTTCCCCTCCTCCTCGCCCTGCCTGTCCCAGTATCTCAGTCCGAAGCCACGACCCGTAATCCAAGACCGAGGCAGCGGGGAGTCCCCGAGGCAGCAGCCGGTCACTGCGTGCCCCCGGCGGCCGCGGCGCAAGCGGAGAGAGCCCAGCCCGGCAGGCAGTAGTAGGGGTAATAGTAGGAGGGCTGGAGCGTGAGGAGCGGCGGTGGCGGCGGCGGCCGGAGGACCTCGCCCGGGTGGTACTGCCGCTGGTCGTCGCGGACTAGCACCTTGACGGCCACTTTTTTGGCGGCGGGCGCCGAGGAGAGCAGGTCCGCGGCCAGCTGGCGCCGCTTGGTCTTGTAGCGCCGGTTCTGGAACCAGATCTTCACCTGCGTCTCGGTGAGCTTCAGCGAGGCGGCGAGGTCGGCGCGCTCCGGCCCCGACAGGTAGCGCTGGTGGTTGAAGCGGCGCTCCAGCTCGAAGACCTGCGCGTGGGAAAAGGCCGCCCGCGAGCGCTTCTTGCGTGGCTTCGGAGCCGCCGCCGCCGAGGCCGCCATCGGCGCTGCGCCCGCCGCCGCCGCCTCGTGTTCCTCGGACAGGACTTTGCCGTACTTACCGGCGCCTCGGTTGCCTTCTTCCTCGTCCTCGTCCTCGAGCTCCTCCGGGTGGCTGCGATCTGCTGGTGGGGAGGCACAAACAACCAGGGCGTCAGGAAAGGCGGAGCGCCTGGGGACCCCGAGATGTCCCCGCACCTCCTACGCCCGGCACACGCGCTTCGGAGCGGAGCGAACCCGCCGTCCTCCTGGCAAAGGGCCGCATCCCAGGGTCCCGCACTGGGCTTGCATTTCTGCCTTGGACTGGCGCGCAAAATGTTCAGGAGGGTCCTCTCTCTCTCTCTCTCTCTCTCTCTCTCTCTCTCTCTCTCTGTCACACACACACACACACACACACACACACACACACACACACACCCCATAGTACGCACAGCAGCCCTTTTTGCCTTGGAAATGCAGAGCACTTCATTGCATTTCACTTTAGTGTGGAACTGGAGATTTGGCCAGAATTGACCAATAATACCGGCCCTTCTGAGAAACAATAATGAAATGAAATAATAAAACCGGGGGGGGGGGGCGCACAGGCTTCTGCCCTCTTCAGATAGCGCCCCTGGTCCCAGACCCATCTGATTGGAAGGGAGGCCTGCCTGTCCCCGGATTTTGCTTCCAACGAGAATGGTTTGCATTGCAATCCAAAAGCGATTTCCAAAAACTTCGGCTTCTGTACTCCTCCTTTGGGAATCAACTTCCCTTAAAGGCTCAGCTCTTCGTTTCCCAGTCACTGGGTCTTGTGTTTGAGAGTTGCAGCCCCCGCACCTCTAATCCTACTCTAGGTTTGAGTTCCAAAGAAATACGATTCGGATTGGAGGCTACCTGCGGCCATCAACCGCAGGGAGGCTGTTCCATTAGAACTCCACTTAATCAAGGAGTGATCTAGAACTGATGACATTTGAAGTCACGCACACAGCCGTAGGCACATTTAACTGCGAGTAGTCCCCTTGGTTTACCTCAGAGAAAACATGTCTGGCAATCTACAGTGGCCTAGAACGCGCGTTCAGATTTTGAAGTGGCTCACTTTTTGCATTGTGTCCTTAAGAGCATTCTTACTTAGTTTCACTTGTGAAAACACCCTAATTCCATACTCCCTTGCCTGGGAGTGAACTCAATGGGGCATACTTCACGATAGACATATATTGGATTGGACTACACAACTCCAAGCCAGCCCACACTCGCCTGGGAACATCCCCATTGAGCGTCTCAGGCCTTGGAGCCTCCCCCCCCCCCTCCGAATTCATCCTGAAGAGGCTGGAGCCCTTCCTTCCTCTGCTGCTGAGGCCTTCATCCATGTAGCCTCTCCAACAGCGGTGCGCTTGGTGAGGACAGGCAAGAGGGCCTAAAGGCCAGAACGGCTGTGCACTGCGGCACCTCCCTTATACAGCAACCTGGGAAGGGAGACTTGCCTGCACTCCTCTTGGCCCATTCTTTAAACCGCCACTTGAAACGGTTTTGGTCCAGCCAGCATCTGGCATTAAGTGCTTGGGTGCCAATGGTGCACCCGGATCCTCGGACTCGGCTATTATTTTGGTTGTGAAGCACACAGCTAACAAGTACCCCGATTCTATGCTGTACCATTCTGTGCTTTACAAATGCTTCTACATTCCTGATATGTTAGAGCAAAACAAAATCTGTTTGCTGATCCTGTATTTTAATTTTTTTAAAAAATAATCATACTCCGAGCATGCACGAGTTTTGCATTTTAAACTCACCTAAATCACTTAGAGGGATAAAATGGAGCTTGCTTCTGCTGCTCTGCTGCTAAACACATTTAGGGCGCAATCTTATGCATGTTTCTACAAAAAAAAAAGCCCTACAACGTCTGGCGTGACCCAGTATTCACTAAAAGTCAAAATGGTAAAAGGAGCCTCTGTAAGCATGGATGTGCCCACAGGCCTCCCCTTGGCTATCAAACTTATTTAAAAATAGAAAAGGAGAAGAGGGATGCTGTGAGGGACTAGAATCAGTCCAGGGGCTGCCCGCCAGCTCCTCGCTGGGTGGTCATTTGCCCTCCCGGTAGGCCCTGGACTTGGATGGAGGTCTAGCCCTCGCTGCACCTCGGAGCCTCTGAGGATGGGTTTTATTTGCTCTTCGCTGCTCATAAGCTTTAAATGACGCTGTTTTACTGCTGATGTTTGACTATTGCTCAGATCACATTTTAGTGTGATTCGTAAGCCGACTGGGGTAGACTTCGACGTTTAATTTATTTTGTAAGTCTTGGTACAAATCTTGAAACATATGCAGCCACAAGGGCTGGACTGATTGCAGTGTCTCTGGCCCGTCTAGGAACAAGAAATTTGCCGCCTGGCAAAGACCGCTGCTCGTTTACTCCAAAGTAAGCCCGGCCGATTTTAGGAGATCGAACTACTGATGAGCCAGCGGGCCAAGTTTAGGGTGGAGGCTCCAACAGCGAGCAGTCACAAAGGGGAAAGGCACTGGAAAGGCCACCTTCCAGAACTCGCCAGGGGAAAAAGTGTTCCTCTCAGTGCAGAAAAGAAGAACACCCCCACCCCAACACCCCCCCCCCAAAATCATCTGAACGGCTTCAGACTTGGGGAAGGAAACATGTCTTTCTGTGACACCCACTAGGGACACCTTGACTTGGACGCCCAACCCGATCTAGATGATCCGAAAAGTCGATCCCTAGAAGATCGGCAAGGCTAGTAGAGAGCCTCCTCTGCTTTAGAATGGCACCCCTCTCTTCTCTAAGGTAGGGCCCCCTAAAAGGGATCTTCGAGATCGAAGGCAATCATAACCAGTTCAATACAAGTCTACTACAGCAACCATGGGCAGGACTGCATAAACCCAAGGCGACCCAACAGTGGGTCATCCTGGAGAAGGCATTTGGCAGACTTTTTCTCTAAGTCCTACTGCATTCAGTTGGGCTTACTCCCAGGTAAGTGTGCATGGGATTGCAGGACTCTTGCGGGATTTTACATCCCTTTTAGTATTGTTATCTTACCTTTTTGTTTGAACAGATCTCATGAGTCGCAATCTGTTGAACTTGGTTCCGGTTGAACGAAAATATGTTTAGCGCCGCGTTGGGTTTAATTGGGTTGTGGATTGGATGGGTCAACTGAAGCAACCCTTACACGTAAGTCAATGCCATTCAAATGAATGGGAACTCTGGGACCGATTGCCAAAGTTAATACTCCTGTAAATTTGAAAGGGGACCTTAAATCAAGGGGCTGTATTGTATCTGCCGCCAGTTAAATATATGATTCTCTCTCACTCTTACACAAAGCTGCCGCACATAGATGGCTCCTAAGCGAGTACCCCCTTCCCCGTCGCAAGGATTGTGATTCAGACTATGAATCTGTGTTAAAATTAAAATGCAAACATTAAGACACAATAATGGTGGGAGACAATGCCCCCAAAATTGAGTTCTATGTAAAAATCCCAACAATGGGATTAACTCCCCCATTAAAATGAATAGGCTCAAACCTGCCCAACTTCGGCTGGATCCTACCTAATAGGATTTGCTCTTGCTATTAGGCTGTTTTACTACTTACTACCAGTGCCCGCCCTCCTCGCTGAAAGAAGTGTGTTCTGCATCCATTTGTAGACCTTCTTTCCTCTGGATCCCTTTGATTTTTCTACCCAGACCACCAAGGTTGCTCCCGCAATGAACACCCGGCAAGCAGACTTTCAGGCCTGGCAGATCTCTGGAGAAAATCATTATTTTGTGGCTTCTGGAGAATCCTGGAAGGAAGAATAGGCTATTTTGCCTCTTCACGTATGGCGAGGTCTCTGCCCTAAGATATTGCTCTCTACAGGAAAACAGGCGCAAACTGCCCGGGCCTTCTTCGGAGCAGAAAAGCGCCTGGAAAGTGGCTACCGCCCAGTTTGAAACCCACCAGCAGCAACCCCTCTCCTTCCTCTGGATTCCAGCAGGATTTTCTCAGCATACTCGTGGATCGCGGCCCCATTTCTGCAGCAGTAGGGTGGCAATCCACGTTGTGAGGCGCGCGCAAGGATACGCACAAGGCGCCAAACAAGTTTGGTCAACAGGCCGGAAAGACTTCCGGTCTATGTCCGGGGTCGCAGGTCTCACGGAAGATGTCCGAGGAGAAGTGGTGAATGTCATTCTCTGCTCTATTCTAAAGCTGCAGCCCTCTACCCCCCCTTACCTGGGAGCAAGCTCCATTGACCTACTTCACAGTAGACAAGTTGGTTTTACCTGTAAATGTATTAAGAGGAAGTGAAATCACATCGATTTTAAGGAAACAGATTTCCATGCCATGCATGGTGGGCCAGAGGACGGAATTAAGAAAGGGACAGCCCAGTCCTAAGCATTGATGGGGATTGTTCCAAGGAAGGCGTTTGAAGGATTGCAGCCCGAGCCACGAATGAAGCAAAAATGTTAGGCTTTAGCTTTGCACTCTGGTAGGTTAAAACAGTTGGCCACACATTTGATAATAATTAAGGGGCAAGGAGCTTTCATTTAAAACACAGCAAGTTTCGAGCCCTGAAGACAGCAGCCTATTTATATTTGTTAAAGTATTCTGCCACTTTCAGGAGAAGTGGCTGCTGACATGTACCCTAACATCAAATTCAGTTTGTAACACTGAGGCCAGATCTACACCTTGTGTCAAATCATACCGAATGTGGAATAAAAAGCAGGATATAACAGTATGAAAGTGGCAAATGGAATATGGATTGTGCCCTAACAGTTTTCAATGCCGTTATAAAGCAGTAGTGCAGGTTTAGCCTTTGTTAAACGTTTAGATCTAGCCTTTGATTTTTGGACTCCACATTTTTGGAGTCTCAAGAAGATTTGATACTTGCATATTTTTATACCACAGCTCTTTGTATCACACATTAGTTTATGAGAATTAACATCTGGTTCCGGATTATTTCTCACACATAGATTAGATGTAGGACCCTTTCTTTGCCCATAAGAAAACCCAGGTCTTATGACTTGTTGAACGAGCCGGTCGTTCTATACATTAACAGAAGGGGTGAGAGAATTCTGGGCTGCTTCGATTGCGTCTACACAGCAGGTTACTGAATGCTCCCTCCATAATAACAAAAGGAAGAGGGTTATGCTCAACTCCTTGATGCACTCATTTACTATACACGTGGAACTTTTTTGTGGGAAACACTAAAGAAAAAATAAGCCTCCCCGACCCCACTTACAAACTGAAGTGGTCCAGTTCAGGGTTCACCACGTCATGCTGCGAAAGGATCGAGTCAAAGTGACTTAGAATAGAGTTCGATGAAGAAAACACCAGTTTTAAATCCCATTGATTTCTATGCGGACTAATGGTGCAATCCTGTGCCTAAATTCAACGGGCCTTGCTCCCAGATGAGCGGGCATAGGGCTGTAGCGTTAAAGTGCTTGTTCCTAGTCGCCCCTAATCTTGACAGCAGGCCCTAGGAGGCTGGGGTGGGGGTTTGTGTAAGGCAAGAGACGCGGTCCAAACTGGACCTATAACCCCAGCCGCTTCCCAATGGGAGCCTCTAGGTCGTGGATGGTAGAATCGTCCCTTGGCACACGCGCATGTGCGGTGATTGAGGATGGATATTCCCCCCACCCCCACCTTCCAAGTGCCGCCAGCACTTCCGTTAATCAACCGAAACTCCTCCGGGACGCCTGTTTTAATCCAGATCAAAAAGAGGTGCAAAGTCCTCCCCGGAGACCCCTGCGTACCTGAGACTCGGGCGGAGATCTCCCCGTCGCTGAGACCTGCCGGGGACCGGCCTTGGCCCTCTTGCACCGGCGGCTCTGGCGTAGATCGTGCGCGGCTGCCGGGGAGCGGCCCTCTGCGTGGCCTCAGGGCGGCGGTGGGGGCGGCAGGCTGGCTCTCCTCCTCGTCGCCTTCCTCCTCCTCCTCCTCCTCCTCTTCCTCGTCGCCCTCTTGCTCCTCACTCAGGACGGAGTCCGAGTCCCAGACGGTGGAGCGCGCCGCCCTGGGAGCGGAGGGGGCCAAGGGGGCCGCGAGCTGGTGCGGAGGCGGCGGCGGCTGGTGCTGCTGCAAGGCGGCCGCCAGCGCCGCGGCTTCGTCGCCGAAGAGCCTCCAGCAACAGGAGGAGGAGGAGGAGGGCGCCGCCCCGTCGGGGTTGGCGAGGGCGCCCCCTGCGGGCGACGGCACCTGCTGCTGCAGCAGCCGGCCTTGCAAGAAGCTCCGCGCGCGGCGCTCGTCCTTCTTGTTGAGGATGGCCTGGATGGAGAAAGGCGTCGGGGCCGCCGCGGGGCTGCCGCCGCCGCCGCGCACGGCCATGGGTCTCCCGCCGCCACGCCGGCCCGACCCGGCCCAGAGAGGTGCCCCGCGCGAGCTCCGGAGGCGGCGCCGTGTCCAGCGGGAAGCCGCCCTTCAGCTGGGCGACCGCATGGCCTCCTCCTCTTCCTCCTCCTCGCGGCCGGCGTCTGCGCCGTCGGGTCCCCCGGCCGTCCTGTGCAGCCCTCCCATAAAGAGCCCGGCTCACCTCGGCCCGGGCGCCTCTGCGGCTCCGGGACCCCGATCCGCCCTCGCCCGCCGAGACGCCTCCTCCCGCGACCCTCCCCGCGGCTGCCCTGCCTTCTGCGCCTTCCCCGCTTCCCTCCGCCGCCTTTTTCTTGCGCGTCCAGCTGCCATGCCTCTCCGTTGAGCGACAGCTCCAGCGCCGGGCCTTTCCCATTGGGCAGGGCTCTGCCCGGGGAGGCGCCGGATTGGCTCCGCCGCGGCCAAACGAAGCCCTTCCTCTTTTCCAGGCAAAGCGACCCGACGAGCGGGTGGGGGGTGGGGGGCTGGCGGGGCGGAGGTCCCGGCTGAAGGGCCGTTAACCCTTCCCAGCCCAGCCCCGGCGAACGAGTGTCGCTCCTCCGGGGTAACACCGCCGCCACCAGATCGTGAGGAATTGCCGCTGGGCATTCGCGAATGGCCGCGATCCGTGCGCGGGGCTTGCTTCGGAATGAACACGACTGGCATCGGGCTGCAATAGTTTGCCAAATGAAACTGCCTTTTGCAAACCAAGCGTACCAGGAAACGGGGATCTACCTTTGATCTGAAGAAACGAATTGAAACAATTTCAGTCCCTCCCTTTCATTGCAACGTGTTTTTTTTAAAAAATAACTGTTGCATGCAAACATTTTACGTTCAAGATTGATTTCAGGGGATCGCCCTGTAATTCGATGCCTTGATTTGACAGACGGTCTGATGGGTTCCCCGGTATTGTGGAGAGGTGGCCTTTCCCTCGCTTTCTCTTAAGCGGTGTCATGAGGCAGTGTCAATTTCGCCCTGGTGCTGACATTAGATCTTGGGCGAAGTTTAGTGAATTATTTTGCATTTTTTGAATCAAAAACAGACAAGACCCTGAAAGGCCACATCCACCCAAGACTCATAAACCGTTATGAAATTTTATCAAAAGAAAAAGGCATGTCTAGTGTGATTCTTATTGTTGCAGTTGAAAACTCGCCCCCATCACAGCCAAGAAAACGGAATATACAGATCAAGGATAACTATCCATAATTCATGATGAGACCTACAAATTCGAGCTTGTTTTTCTTTCCAAGTTAGGCGTGTAAAATACCTTTTGCAAGCGGGTAAAAAGAACAGGGTTCCGCTATACCTTAAAGGCTAATCAATGTAGGAGAGGATTCGAATTGCAATCGGAAAATTAAGCGCAATCTCCCGTTGAAAGCAATGGGACTTAAATGTTAAATGCATGATCGCATCCTAATTGAACATATTTGTAGCATGACAAGACGGTGTAAATTTCCGAATGTATCAGGGCAGAGTAAGTAGCCTTCGATCTTTACATTCCATAAAGATGCGCCCCTCTTCTCTCCCGCCCCCACCCCAAGAAAATTTGACCGTGCTCAGAGAGTTGGCATGAGAACGATTTGTGAGCAAATCGAGCGCTGAATTAAATTTATCTCGCCGTGAGGAGAAAGCTTGATTTGTCCAACAGAGAGAGGCGGGGGGATATGTAAATTTCTAAAGTTTGCTATTCGCCTGCGCTGGGCAAAAGCTGGCGGTGAAATTGACAACCTTGTGTAAGAACTGGAGGAGATGCGGAGCCTGAAACGGGTATGAGCAGGAGAGCAGAGGGAGCGGGTGGGCCTCACCTCCTGCATTTCTCACCACAGGACAGTATTATGCCTCAGGGACATCTATACATATTAGGATGAGAGAGAGAGGGAGAGAGAGAGAGGGAGCATCAGAGTGTCAACTGGTGTCCAGACCAGCTTGCTAACCCGCCCCAATTTAATCAGGAGTCTATTCAAGAGCAGCCCTTCGAACCTCAGCGCCCATCTTGAGCCCTCTTACTCCACCTCCCTCTCCCCGCACCCCATGGGACACCTGAGATGCCCCCTGAAAATATGCACGCGCGTTTAAAAAAAAAAAAAAAAGGAGTGGGGGAAAAGAAGGAGAAAACACAGGCCCTTGGCGGATCGAGCCAGCTAATCCCAAGGGAGAGGTTGCCGGCCCGGACGTGCGCTTCCTCGCACCCAGAGGGCCGGCCGTGTGGCTGGGCGGGTGTCACTGGGGGGGGGGGGGGCTGCCGGGCTGGGGTGGGAGGGGGCAGAGGGTTGGGCCGGCGTGTCCGGCCCGGGCCGCCCGCGGGAACCTCCGAGGGGCGGTGGGTCGGGTCCCTCGGCCTTGGAGAGGGCGCTGCGCGGGCTCGCGGCGCTGGTTTCCATCCCGGAGCGGAGGGGGGTTTCTAGGCTACCCCGACGACGCCCGGATTTACGAGCCAGCCAGCCCCGGCTGCTGGCGCCCCCCCCCCCCCCCCCGGCCGGAGTCAACAATGGCTGTTATTCTCCCTGCTATTTGGGCGAGGGCTGAAGCCCCCTATCCGCCCCTCCTCAAGTTCCCGGCTCAGCGAGGACTGGGGGGGGACGGACGGGGGGGGGAGCGGACGGGGGGGGAGCGGACGGGGGGGGGCCCGCCCTCTTCCAGACTCGCCAACCTCCGTCTGGAGCAGGAAAGGCCTGCGGAGGAATGAGGCCGGGGGAGAGTCTCGCAGGGAAGGCAGGCGGTGGAACAAAGCGCGGCCGAGGGTGGCAGGCAGGCAGGCAGGCCGGGCGCAGGCGGCGGGTAGAGCCAGCAGGGCTCGCGGATTCCTGGAGGGCGGAGGGAGCCGCTGCTGGGTGGTCCGATCTGGGGCGGAGGCTTTTCTGCTGGTCTCCGCGGCGGCACCGAGGCAGCCAAGGGCCCATGCGGGACCTGGATGCGGGATCCCCACGATCTGAGTTGGGGGGTGCGTAGGACACCCGATCCTTCAGCGTGGTCAAAATCAAACGGGGGGGGGGGGTTGGAAGAGAAGTGAATAAATGCATTGATAATAAAACTGCCACTCCCATACTGCCCTTAAACCAATCTATGGGGCGACCACGTGTGGAATTCTGTGCGTGTTACCACCAGGGCAGTGCAGAGCAGAGCAGGCAATATGCCCAGGCCAGATGGGAAGTGTGTGCCCCCCATTTCAAGAAAGGAGGACAACATGACAGCTCTAAGGGGGGGGGGCGTGCCCACCAACATGTCCGTTCTACATCACACCTTCATATTAAACCTGTTCTACAACACCTCAAGGCACCTATATCCCCGCCCAGCATGCGGCATACGGCCCTCTGGAGCTTGTAGTCTGACCGAGGTATTCACGAGGGACAGCTCCTGCACTGTTTCCGCAAGGCGGGCTCCTCACTTCTTGATGGGCTGCTCACGCTATGGAAGCAGTAGCGGAAGCTAAGGAGGGACCTCCTCGTCGGAGTGCCCCCTCAAAATCATGGGCCTTGGGCCAACGGGCCCCACTGGTCCCTCCCTCTGCATGGCCCTGGTCACCACCTCTCAAAAAGGAGATTGTAGTGATTGAGAAGGTGAAGAGAAGGGCAACCCAAATGATCATGGGGCCTGGAGCGGGAAAAGTTGTGACATTTGGTTTAGTTTTGGTCTCTTAAAGGCCAATAAGCTGGGGTGGGTGGCGTGGGGAGAGAGATTTGGTAGAGGCCTACACAGCATGCATGGTGTGGAGAACATGGCCTGAACTAGACCCAAGGCAGACACCTCTTCACACCAGCATAGTTGAACTATGGAATTTGCTACCACAAGATGTAGTGATGGCCACCAACTTGGATGGCCTTAACAGGGGAAAAGCCAGTCCCACTTGAGGCCTTCCCACATGCAGCTGGTCGGCCACTAGAGCAAAGCCCCAGTAAGGCTAGAGAAGGCCGCTGGTCTGATATTCTATATTAACAGCCTTCCGCTTTTCCCTCCCCCGGCCCAGTTCTCTTCAACCCAGGAATGTGGGAGGAGGGGGGGGTCCTGGTAGAGAGCCAGGAGATACTTTGCCCAGATGATGGCCCAGAAACGGAAGATCAACTGACAGAGGCCGATCCAGCAGGGGCAGCTGGGATGGCCACCCCCTCTTCAGGCTCCACCATCTTGTGCCGCCTTCCTTGCCAGTGGGTCTGGTTTCTGAGCAAGCATTCGCTGGGTTTCTCCGTTAGCCAGGCTGAAGGCGGGGGAATACGAAGGAAGGAAAGGAAAGGAATCCGTGCGAGGAGCTCCCCAACTAGAACGCACCTCCAAGCAGTGCTGATGTTGCCTGAGCACGTGTACACACACGGGTCGAATCCAACACTGGGCCCCTTCTTGCAATAGCAAGGGCTGGGATGCTGGATCGCTGCATCCCGATCCTAAAATTACCAGGCGTGATCCAGCCCGAGTAAAACCCTTTTGAAACCCCCTTGTATGTATGTATTGATTTATCCGCTAAGAAAAACGGCACTGGAGTGGGCCAATTTCAGTGAGAGAGGCGCGCACGGAGGGTCCCTTCCGTCCCGCTGATACTGACGGGGCCTAAAAGTGCTTCACTGTGTCCCGATCATGCCCATGTTTCCGGAGGGCCCTTGTAATCCACGGAGAGGGACTTCCCCGTCACCTGCAAAAGCACCCTTTGAGAAGAAGGGCCTTCCTTCCTCGCGGCAGTGAGCAACTGCGCTTTCCGGGAAGCGTTTGCTCTCCCCGCGCTGTTGACCGCGTGGATTTCGCGATTTCAGCACCATTCTACGTGGACACGGGTCGCCTGGGGTGGGGGCGGAAGAGGAAATAGACCGGGTCCTTCCCCCTCCCCGTCTTCTCTCTCTCTCTTTCGCAAAAAACAGCTGCAGTGGACGAAGGATCGAGCTCGGCGGCTCGTGCTGCGTCTCCGAATTAAATTGTTTCCCCCAAGCTGTTAGCCGCGCGAGCGGCCGATTTACTCTTCAACCCACACGTGTTGTTTTTTTATCCGCACATGAAAGCACTTGTCGTGGGGAAGGCAAATTGGATGAGGGGGGGGGGGGCAAAGGATTAAACTGGCCCTCCGACCGCACCTGCTCTTCGAGACAGAAGACGAGACCCAGAGCTCCCAGGTCCCCTACTGTGGGATGATCGCAGGATGCTCAGTGGCCGAGGAAGAGACGCCAGCAGTGCGGCGAGGAGATGCGGGCAGCCTGGTCCAGGACTGGAAGAGCGAGACCTCGCGGCCTTGGCCCTCGCAGCCCCGGTAAACAGCCTGCGCTGGCCAAGTCACACAGAGGACGTCTTCACCGTGTGAATCGGCACGTAGAGTTAACTCTGAGCACTCGTGGGGTATCAGTGCAGTCACACGTGTCCGTCGTCACATTTTTCCCCCCACAGGCCTTATGCGCAAGGAAGATGCAACACCGTAGAGCTCTGGCGGTCTTACTCCCGAAGGGGGCAGCCTCTTCATCCAGGCTGACCATATGAAAAGGAGGACAGGGCTCATGTATCTTTAACAGTTGTGATGAAGAGGGAATTTCACCAGGAACTAATTGCATACAAATGACACAGGCTGAAATTCCCTTTTCTCTACAACTGTTAAAGTTACACGAGCCCTGTCCTCCTTTTCATATGGTCACCCTACTTCATCCCAAATAGGGTTTCTCACAGATTTGATAAAACAGAAAAGGGGGGGAGAAAAGAAAGCTGGGGACCCAACCCAACCCAACTGCTCAGGAACGGATATTGTGCACCACCTAGAGGCAATGAAGCAACACTGCAGGGGTGCCCTCCATTCTGAAGGGGCTGCCAGGTGGGATTGCTATCTTCAACCTGATTGTGTCTATTTCAAGGCGATGCAGGATTCATCTTGGAGACAAACCTTTCAGAGTTCTCTGCCGGCATTTAAAACAACTGAGCCCTGAAGAAGGTCCAATTATATGGTACAGAGCTGAAACCTGTTGGCTGCTTCAAAGAATAACATTATGTATAGCCTGAGACTCATCTCTTTATTCCCTGCATTATTTTGGATGTTCTCCAGTTTTATTTGATCCTAAATAGTTTGGTGTCAGGACACTTCAAGGACCACCTCCTCCCAAGTGAACTTGCCAGAGAGCTGAGAGCATCTTCAGAGACCCTTCTGAAGGCATCTCATGTCCAGGGATGAGGCAGGGTAAGATGTTTCTCAGTAGCCATCCATCCCCCCATGAGGGAACTCAATCTCAAGGGAGATCGTCTTTGAGCTCCATCACACCAGCAATTCAGTGCACTCTTATGGGGTGCAGGTTTGCAGCACGGTACTCACATGATGCCGTGCCTGTCCTGCTGACACCCCGCCTCTTCCCCAGCCTTTTCTGTTTTTTCCTAGAATGCCTAAAGTGTAGATTATTTTCCCTAAGCACATTTAATGCACCCTTAAGCCTCTGTGTAGTTTTAAAGGAATTAAACTGTGACAGGAATCTTGCTGTTGGCTTGAATGGATTGCATCAGGTCCTGGCAGGGAAAAGCAATCTCTCCCAGCATCCAGCTCCAAGCCTCAATATAAAACCCAAACCTTGCATCCCAGGCTCAAAAGCCTTTTTTAAAAAATCATATAACCCCTGAATCTCTGCAGAGACAGGATTGTCCTCCCTCAATGCCCCCAAAGAGCCAGACTAAAAGATCATTCCATTTTTGCCCTGCAGAAAGGCGGTCTGGTTGAAGTGCTCATCTGACAGGACCTAACTGGAGGGAGAAAGAGAAGGGGAGGGGTGGAGTGGAGTGGAGTGGAGTGGAAGAGCAAACAAGCGAAAGAGTAGCTATTCAGATGAAAGGAATCATGAGCTTGACACGCTTTTGCATCAAAGGTAAAAAATGTGGAGGCAAACCAGGGGGGGGAATTAGGTGTGATGGAGCTCTTTGTGTCTACTTTTATCTTTTGGTGCTGGGGAAGACATCTGTTTCATTGAGCTCTCTTTTTCTGGATTGTACCGTAGATACCATTTTTTGTTGAGCTTGAGTTGTGGTTACAATTGGTAGTTGTCTGTGGACTGCTGGCATTGTTTTGATTTCCTTTATGACTGCTTTCAGATCGGGATTTGTTTTATCTGACTCTATTGTAGTTTAGTGGTCAGACTTTGTTTCAATTGTCGAGTGGTTTTATTTTTGTGTGTACTGCTACCTTGCCACTTGGTGGCAGGATGGTGGCCAACAATATTTTAAACCAGGGCTGGGGGACCGATGGCCCAGCAGATGTTGACAGACTACAACTTCTAACATCCCTGACCATTGACCATGCTGGCTGGGGCTGATGGGAGTTGGACTCTGTTTAAAATATCCCTGCTTAAAATGAATCAAATTAAATATTCCAGAACTTCAATAAAGGCACCTTTTTCAAATATAAAAAGAAATGTAAGACGTCTTCGAATTTAACAAAATGATAGTGCAATCCTGAATAGTGTCTACTCAGAAGCGAGGGGACTTTCTCCCAAATGTGTGTATAGGATTGCAGCCTAAAGCCCCCATTTATTGTCAGAATGGAAGACCACCCTTCATATTTTCTTTTTAATTCCTACTTCCAGTGACACATCAGAACCAAAATAGCTTCAAAAAACAAACAAGTCTCCTCTTAGCCTTAGAGCCCCACTGAAGTTTGCCCTCATTGAGTAAAATGAAAAGTGATGCGTAATTTGCAAAAAGCATTAGTTGTTCAACTTACTAATTAAAACTGATTATGATATAGTTCTAAGAAAAATAGACAAACTAGCAAAGTCAAGTGTTCATTAGCTCAGAGAAAGGTTTTGCAATCCAAGCCTGACCTCCACCTCCACCCCTATATTCATAAGGGAAAAGCAGAATTGTATCCACTGGCCATAACCATCTGCAGCCACATGTTCAACCTCATTAAGAATGGGCCCAACGTTTATAGGGATGTACATGTGTTGGGCTCCGTCAGGATTCCCTTTTTGTGAAAGAACCCTGCACATATGTATTCCTGTATGTGTGGGCCCAGTCTCAGTGAGCATAGCCACTGGGGGGGGGGGGCATGGCCAGCTGGTCATCAGTGTGGAGGGGCCTACTATTAGTAGCATGATCCTGCTCTCCCCACCCCCACCCCCCAATGCGTAAGGGATGTTTGCTTGCATTTTGATGCCTGGAGTAGAAATCTGAATAGCCCTTCTTTCCCAATTTATTTATTTATTTCATTACATTTGTATACCGCCCCATAGCCGATGCTCTCTGGGAGGTTTACATAAGATTAAAATAATTGAAAACAATATACGAAAATTAAAACAGCAAAACACATACAATATACACACAATATACACATACACACAATCCCCATGGAAGTTTTCCTGCTGAAGTCTAATTGAAACAGGAGCGGCACAGGGAGACAATCCTCTCTTTCATGTCAATGGACTTGAAAGAAGAACCTGTCAGTGCAATGTGCTGCCTATTGGGGCCAGATCTGTCTCCCAGTTGCCTCTCTTGTCATTCTGGTTGAGCTGCCTCTTTCCCTGAGGTCCATGCAGGGCAATGAGCAACTGCAGAACCATCTTGCCCAAGCAAAGTCCCTGTCTGACCTGGAATTCAGTGTTGGGGGGAGACCCTGTGCTGTCTGAGTGGGAAGAGTTGCCCTGCAGCTGAAGACATATAACAGCTCAGGGAACCTTCCAACCCAAGCAGGCCCAAGACCTTTTGCTGCTCGAGGCAAAGGATGAGATGCCACCCCTGGTGGAGGCTGATGACTCCAATTTGGGTGGGGATGTCAATCTACTCCAGGTTTCAATAAGAACCAGCTAGAAATTTAAATGAGCTATCCAAGGTGCTCAAATAGATTCAGCACATTGGACGGCTCCTTTAGGGTTCTGCCTGGTTCTAACTGAAACTGGGACTGGATTCACAACCCCACCACAATCAGAGTTATCAGCATCCACTCCTCACCCCCACCCCCACCCCAACATTATTCCACATACAGAAGACAGCTGGACTGGAAATTGAAACTTACTGATACTGGTGAGACAGCATGGAGGGAAGCAGGCTAGCTTAGAAGGTACAGGGCAGGCCACATGGCCCCCATACCTATGCTCTCAAGTGTTGGAGACTGCCACTGCCCACTCCCTGGCAATTGCTGCCAAAGATGGCCTCCTCACTTTACGTAATGGTCAGGCTGGCCCTGGGAGTCCAGCCTGAAGCTCTAGTTGTTCATGACATGGGTCAGAGCACAAAGATGCAATGGATGATCCTGCTTCTAGCCCTGGTGTCTCCCACATAGCCATCCTAGATTATGAAACCCACGGTGTCAGTCACATGCTTCTAGCCTTGCAGCCACCATGCAGTGGGATTGGATAATGAGGATGCAGAATGGGAGGCACTTCATAGAAGATAACAGTTTGGTGCAACAGCTGCTCACTGGAGGTGTGCTCTCCACCTTGGAATTATCTGGTAACTGCGAACATCTGCAGAACATTCAATCTTCTAGAGCGGAGATTGGCCGCTTCCAAACCAATCGATTAATATCAGAGCGGAGATGTGCCCAATCGGAGCTTCTAAAGTCTCCACAATTATCCAACTGTTTTTCAGCTGTCAATGCTCTGTGTGTGTGCGTGCGAGTGTGTGTGAGAATCTCCATTTTTGGAAGATGCTGAGTGGGGTGAGGAATAGCTTTGATATTGACATCTTGGCTAACCAATTAGGAATTGCCACAGCGCTGTCTGTGGCCGTGTTCTCCTCCAATCACAGTGTTCAGGAGAGTGGGAAACACTAATTGGCTGCTGGTTCTGGCTGTGGGTGGGGAGAGGGAGCATGTTCCTGCTAGGACTCATAGAAGTAAATCATCCGTAGTGTGAAAGTGCTGCTGGGCTGGCTAGCATCATGAGTGCCAGCTTCTACACCTCAGTTAGACAAGCTCTTTATTTCAGTTAAACTGGCTGGGCTTCCAGTGCAGAGGGTGGGGGCTCTATCCAATAGATTTGGTGGGAACCAGGTTGGAGAAGGCTGGAGTAAAAACTACCACCAGCAGCAGTGGAGTTCTGCATCAGCAAAGTAAATGATAAAAGCTCCCCCCATAAATGCACAGTGGTGGATTAACACATGTGTGTGTTGTGTGTCTGTCTGTTTAAGGGGGATAATGGTTTGAGGGGGGAAATTTAAAAAATCCTAAAAAATCAAGGCATGAATGGATCTACAGCAGACTTGGCATGCCTAAAGCCCTACTTAAGAGCTATCATGCCAAGTTTCACTTATTTATCTTTAAAAATGATAGTGGTTTTTTTAAATTAAACCACAAACTTTTTTAAAAATCCTTAAAAATCAAGGCTTGAAGAGTATCTGCTCCAAATTTGGCATATCTAAAGACCTACTTAAGAGATATCACCATGGCAAGTTTAATCTCTTGAACTTTAAAAGTGAGGGAGCTGTAAGCATTTGATTAATTCCCATTGACTAGAGCATCTGAAAATGGGCAGTTCTCTGATGGGTAATCCGATGGGGCAGAGTAAGGGGATCCACTCAGAAATCGGTGCAGAGAATCACCTCAGTGGAGCTCTGGATCAAATGTTGAGGCGGAGAAAACCCACTTTGCACATCCCTACTGCTCACCTCCTGTACGATCCTTACTGGTTTGTTTGGCTTAGCAGTGATTCGTATGTGGATTCCTGTCCTTGAATGTATTGTTAAAGAGTGCTCTAAAATGGGTGTTGGTGAGTTTGACACCCCCCCCCCCCCACCTTTATTCCTCAAATGATGCACAAACCTGCCTCTAAATCCAATGCTGATTTCCTCTTCAACACTGTCCTCCGTATTTCTGGTGGGGTGCCCATCTTTAACCCATTGTTTTTAAGTTTAAGTGACTAAACATGTTGTTGTTTAAAAACCTGTTCTTTGAATTTATTGATTGATTTGTGCCTCACCTTTCTACCCCACAAAAAAACAAAAACAAAAAATGACACCCAGGGAGTCTTACAGAGACAATTAAAATAGATATAAACAATAAAAACAACACATTAAAATACAATTGAAGGAATGAGGAGACACACACCGAGACGTTCTTGGCAGGAAGCATCTTTTATTGTCTCTTAGCATGGCTTATATAGATCTTTAGCAATGCTGTCCACGAAGACAGAATCTCGCTGTGCACGAGGACACAGCGTGTTTCCACACAGTAGAACACACACACACATAATAGAATATAATAGAGCACAGTATAAGACTGCAACATCATTACTGTAACAATGTTCATGGACCGGGGAATATTAGCTGGACATCGAGAACATCTTGTATGTAGCCGGAAAGAGATTAGAGACAGAAGAAGAACGAAGTGACATCAGGGTTTGCCCTACAACGCTTACTTTGCTCTTCTCTTCATACAATAAAAGTTTAAGAATTACAGATTAAATCAGCACCCAACAGGGGTGGGATGGGGTGGGTGATGGAGCTTTGTGATGTCACAAGTGCTAACCAACCAGCACAGAACACAAATAGATTCAGCTATTTCAGGACTCCCTCAAAGTGGCATCCACCAAGCCTTCACTAGCATGGTCAATGGTCAGGGATAATGGGAGGTGTAGTCCAAAACATCTGGAGGGCACCATGATGGGGAAGGCTACACTAGTACTAGCAGGCTGGATTTCTCCTGAGCTGGATTTCTCCTGAGCTGGATTTCTCCTGCAGGGATGGGGAGAGTGCGGTTCCACTGTAGTTCTAATATATATGCCTGTGTGCACTCAAGTTTCAGTATATAGAAGTGTTGTTCATCTATAAAATTGTTAGGCAGGGGATGCCTTGAGCATACTTTAAGACAGACTAAAATGACTTTGCCATACCTGGATTAAAGCAGACCAGGGTCTCAGGATGGATGTACACCAGCAAGTTCTCATGGCCTGCATACATTTGTGGTTTGGAGCTCTCATCATATACAAAAGAGCAGAGGTGTGCAATGCCAGCCCCTTTATTCTCTCACATTAACACCAATGAGACTAAAAAGTACTTAAATTTTTCTGGATTGTTTCTTAGCTTTGAAAGGTTTGAATAGCAGGAGTCTAATGTTTCTCTTCTTATTTTCCTTATATGGGGAAAATTCATGTTCTTTTAAGACCAGGAGACTCAAATACAAACATTCCTTATAGAAGTTTACAACCTCGCTGAAATAAATGTCTGAATCTTGCTGACTGTGCTGGAGAAAACTGTTTGGTCATCTTTAAAAACTCAACGCCACAGCTGCTGGAAAGCAAAATAAAAGGCACTTTTGTAACCCCATCTCTGGAGCTAAACATTGAGTTCTGGCATTTAGGATACTGAAAATGTTCCAGCCAGCCCTTTAACACTCCTCTTTCTCACCCACCCCCTTCCATTTCCTTTACACCTCCGTTGAAAGAGATTCACTCTTGTTGGGCACCTGGATCAGGGATGGAGATGACATCAAGGTGGTCAGAAAGATGCCGCCTCCCTGGGTGAGTCATCTGCATCCTTGATAAAATACAGAGGAGGATTCAGACAGCACATTCCTTGGGACTCATCATATTCTGATTCTCTTCTATGTCGGAAGCAGCTCTCTACTGAATCAGACTGGCCCATTGAGCCTAGCATGGCCTGTTCCAGCCTGCTCTAAACTGGTGCCCCTCCAGATGAGTCAGAATGATGGGAGCTGTAGTCCAACACTTTCAAACGGCACCAGGTTGGTGGAGGCTCTCCAAGGTTTCAGGGAAAGCGCTTTGGTTTCACAGCCCAGCTGCCTCACACACTTCATCTGGAGATACTAGGAATTTAACCATGTGCTTGACTACTGAAATACCTATGTATGTCTCTGCTCCATATTCCTGGTGGTTACTGGGCAGGGCATGGAGACTCTCAATGGAGTGGTCAGCATATTTACAGCTTATAGCTAGTGTACCTGTAGTGTAACTAAGGTGAGATGAACCCAGGAGCAAAACAAAACCTGCAGGAGGTTGGAGCCATCACTGCTAGGCTTGTGCGTCTATTGTTACCTCCCTGCTCCTCCTGCTAGTAGGTCAGTGAGCTCCCATTTCTACACACCTCAAATCCAATGGTAAAATGGTTGAATTGCAGTTGAGGTAATCCCATGATTTTATTCTCCATATAAAAAAACAAAAGTCATTACACAGAGAAAACTAGCATATCAGGGTATATTGAAGGATCTTCCTGACATGGTAGCTTACTATGGATAGGAATGGGTAATCAAATATGCAACTCCCTACCAATCATGTGAAGTGGCACATTCCATGAACCATTTTACCAAATCACGTGCTGTTTGTGTAGGCCAAGCCCCAATCGACCCTGCACCCCATGGGTTCCCCCCTTCCTTGTTGCAGTAGATCTGCAGTTGTTACTAATTGTTTCAAGGAGCCACCCATCTTCCTCTCAAGGAAGTGCTTCCATGGGGAGGTATGTGCGTGCATGTGCTGAGGGGGGGATCACATCTTCCCTACTACTGAATGCTCTTTCACACGTGTGTAAGGAAATGCCACTCTTTTCCCAGCTAGCGGCATGCCCACTGCTGTTTGGAGGGTGTGGTTTTGTATGCATTATGGGCACCAATTGGGTCATGCCTCTGTGACAATGCTACTGAGGACGAGGGCCAGTGAATCGTGTGCAGCACACAATGCTGCCAACGTTAAGCTGGCATGCATCAGACCAGTTCCTATACAGGAGGAGACAACAGGGAGCTTTCTAAAGGAAAAGCTGAATACGGATCATAAGAATACTCTGGTTCCCCTTTTCATTTAAGCCACATGTACCAGCAGGTGTCTTGAACAGAGGAATGGATGGAGGTTGGGAAGCTGAAACTCAATCCAGACAAGGGGGAAAGACAATTGACAGATGACCTCTCAGACCAAGAAGGTTGGACTGAGCCTGTTCTGGGTGAGATGGGGGAGTTCTCATGCTGTCCCCAGGATGGTCATGGAAATGAGCTGGTTGCTGGTCTGGTAAGACCTGAGAGATTGGTTAGTTTCTTCGGCCGATCCTGGGGCAGGACAGGGAGGATTTAAGGGCTGCCCTTGCCTGCCACCACTCAACCCCAAAGCATCCTCCCTATTCTCCACTGTGACCCACCTTTAAAGGATGACATGTGGTGACAGCGAGGAGGGAAGAAGGCTTCCCCCCTCCCTTCTCAGTCACCCTCACACGCTCTGCAACAAGGCAGGCTGTGGCGTCACCAGCCTCAGTGACGTCGACTTAATCCTCTCCTTCACTGCAGCCACCACCCTCTTCTTTATACTCAAAAAGGAGGAGGTAACTATTAGTCTTTTAATTATTTGTGGATGAGTGTGAGTGTGCATTGTCCAACCAAAGTGACACATAAGACTGAGCAGACGTGGTTGATATAACAAAGTAAGAATGGACTATACTCATAAAGTAAGAGACTTTAAAAGACACTTTTCAGTTGTTGCCTTTAAGTTATCCAAATAAATCTACCTCCCTCCACCTCCCAGGGAACACTAACCACATCCACATCCTATAACCCCACTTCCCTAGTCCTATCCTGATGCAAGCCTCTACTCACCCCATCTCCACTCCAACCCTCCCTAACTCCCCTCCCCTCCCCGCCTAACTGCCTCTCCTCTCAACCCCTTATTCTCTCTCCCCCCTCTCCATTTCAAATCCACCAACCAATCACACAACCCCATTCACACAGCTCACTATTCTAACTCCCCCCTCCCACTTACTTATCATTGCCTGCAAAAGAAAAGAATTGGCCAGAACAAATCCAACCCTGAACCAACATTCAGTTATATGTACATATAAACAGTGACATAAATACCATTTTGTCACACAGGCTTCTTCTTGAGCAGGGTCTCTTGGAAGGACGACAACTGCGAGGGCCCAGAGGACATTTCTCTGGAAGACCTGACATGGAACATGTTTTAAATAAAAAAGAGGGAAACGTTTTTAAAAATACAGATTCCCCCCCCCCATTCTTGTGTGCTTTTCTATTGCATTATATAAGCTGAATTAATAAAAGTTTAAAAATATAAAGAAAAATGGCTGCTGCATACCCTGTGAAGAGGATGTAGAGGCACAGATGTTGGTGGACAAGAGCTGGGAGTGCCATGCAGCCGCTCTGCACCCTCTCAGCTAGCCCGCCACCCTGCCATATGCTGGAGGACCCTATCTTGTCTCCAGGGCCAGAGTAATAGGATTCACCTGCCAGGCCAGTCAGCTTCTGTACATGGAATGTGAGATCTGTGATACATTTTATTTGTCTATGGCACACAAAGGCTGTTACAACTGCAACAATAAAACAAGAGATCTCTGTGACAACCAAAATTCTTACAAACTCATAGGAAGAAAATGCATATAAAGGAACCAAACTGAGAGAAAAGGCTGAGAGTTATACTGTTGAAAAATGATGCAAACCCTAGTAGCAGAAATTACAGAAAATTATAGCAAGTGGTCCCCTATGCAATCTACACCTGATTTCTTTAGGAGATTTTGGCGGATGTTTTGAGCTGCTACAGCGAATGTTGCGACCTTGATTGTAATTGCTTTGCTATGATCTGCTAACAGATCACAGATAATATCATCAGTGGGCCAACCCGCTCTTGTTCTTAGAAGATCTCCCAGGAAACGATTCCTAATATCTTTATACAAGGAGCAGCATAACAAGTAATGTACGACATCTTCCACCTCCCCCGTACCACAAATACAAGTTCTCTGGATGTAGGGAACCCCTTTATACTTCCCCCTCCAGGTAGGCTGAAGGCATTGTTTGAAAACAGAGGGCAGTAAAGGCCTTTCTGAGAGGAGGGTAAGTCAGGTCTTGTAAATACTGTGGTAAGTACCGTTCTCTCTTAATATGGCTCAACCATGCGGAAAAGACCGGCTGCTGGCTAGCAAGTACATTTTCATAGAAATCTGCCTCAAAAATTCTATTTCTTATAAAAAAATTATCCAGAAGAATTTGAGCATCCTCTAAACAAGGTTGTGACAGTGCCAACCAACTGCAAGCCCATCCACCTTTTGCAAGCTGTTCTGTGAAACATTGCTTAGCCAGATTGCTTGCTTCAAAATGCATCAATCTTTTCCCATAAAGTATGATTGCCTTGTGAATTCTTGCCTTAATGGAAGGCAAGTCAACTTCCAATCGTAATAAAGGGGAGGGTACCCCAGGAGGGAATACCAGCTAGGGTGACCATATTTTGGAAACCAAAAAGGAGGACAACATGGCCACCCCAAAGTGGGCATGCTCACCCAAACATGTCCAGCCCCCAAGGGGGCGTGCGCACCCAAACATGGCCCTGGACACATGTCTGATTTCACAGCACACAATTAAGACAAACCTGTTCTACATAACATCTTAACATTAAAATCACTGAAATAAAGAACAAGTGAAACATTCAATGTATTTGAAATTAACTTCACTCACTCTTACTTTTGTAGCTTTTGCTGTACTTTGAAGCTTTTGCTATATTCTGTGTGATACGTTCTCTCCTTCACTCAGATATCTTTTCTGACTGCAAATCCTTCACTGGATGACCATAGTCTCACCTGTCCTAACATTTAACACTCTTTCCCCATCATCTTTCTCATACCCATACTCACAGATTCAGCATACTGCTACCACTGAACAGGTGCAGAAAAATCTAGTACAACAAACTAGCAACCTAGCATTCAGAAAGAGTATAAAATACAATTACCCTGCAAGCATTAGCTATGGAACAAAATTACCACCTCTTAACTTGTTTCAACTTCTGTTTACCCTGGGGAAGAGCAAGTCTGAGATTGGCAGTAGAGAGAAGGGCAGTGGGGCAGCAGGGCTCCTGCAGGGGCTCTGCATAGCGCCCCCCAGCCATGATCCTCACACACCCTCATAGGAAATGTCGTGGGGCGTCATTTGCTGCCGTGGAGAGGCCCCTGAAGGCCTTTTCTGCCAGTCCCCCGTTATCCCTCTCCCGAATTCAAAGAGTTTGTTGTGTGTTCAAATCAAGCCCTCAAAAAACCTTTTGAGTTTTCTCAAGCATTTGACTTGAATGCTTGAACCTTTGGGATGAGAAGGCGCGATCTCACAGATTTCTCCTTAGCTTCCCCACTTCCCATCAGATAGGAAATTGCATAATATTTATTTATATATTTTATTTTAAAAGATGTATCATGTTTCTAGTTAATAAGGCTTCAATGTGGCTTACATATATCTAACAGGTGTACATAAGATCCAAATCAAACCTAACAATAAAAAGGTCCTCAAAAATCACACAGTAAGCAGTAATATATATTAAAATCCAATATGGGACTCCCCCCTTCGCCCCGTGAATTGGCTGAGCTACCTTAGCATCACAGAGAGGTGGGGAAGGCAGGAGTTGCTCAGTATGGGAGGCAGAGAGGCCTATCTCTTAGAAGGAATCTTATCACCAGCTAATAAGATTTATTTTTTGTAAGAATCCACATTTTCTATTTACAGTGCAATATCCTATGCATGTCTACTCAGAAGTATATGTATATAGCATTGCAGCCTAAGTCTTAAACAAAATCTGAGAGAACTGAATTAAATAAGGATTCTGTTACTCAACCAATTCTAAGCTTGTGTTTTTATTTTTTAAAAAGAAGAGTGTAACCCATCATTGTCTCTGCTTTCTTTGGGCACTGAACCAGAAAAAATCGTTTTAGATTTGAAAATGGTGACAGGCTATTATGTATGTGATTGTTAGCCATTATCCCTTTCCTGTATTTCTTCTTCCTCACCTCACATTAATGGGCTTTGACATTTAGAGAGAAATTATTGCATCACGTATGACAAGTCACAATAAAACTCTAAACCTAATTGATCTGGCATTCCCCTGTAATATTCAATTGCTTCCTGGCACCTGGGGCAGGAAAGAAGGAAATGTAGATTGCTTGTGGTGTTTGAGGGATGTGTCTATATGCCTGAGCTTGGATACTGAGTCCTTTCAACTAATTTTCTCAACAGTGTTGAAATATGGGTTCCAGTTAAACTGTTTCCTCTCTGAGATAAGTGTAAGAAGTATCTGATAGAACTAAGGTATTTAAAAAGTCTGCCAACCAATTAAACAATTTTAAAAAGTTGATTAGTCATCTGCCTTTTAACCGATCAGTCAGTTCAAGAAAACTAAATAAAAATGATGGCCAATGAGGCAGTTTGTTGGTAGAAGTTGCCTGCTGCTTCTGTGGAGTGATTGAGTGTGTGTGTGTGTGTGTGTGTGTGTGTGTGTGTGTGTGTGTGTGAGAGAGAGAGAGAGAGAGAGAGAGAGAGCAGATCCCTACCCATAAATAACCATGGACAGGCAGAACCAGGAGAAATGTCACACTGTGGAATGGCTGGTTGCCTCACATGCTTGCCATCCGAGGGGGCTAGTCAGTAGCTGCGCATTTCCACAGTGCTGCGCACACTGCCCTGGCCTCCCTTAAAGGCTCCCAATGGTTGCTGGTAAGGATAGGCTTTCAGTTCTCTTCTCAACTGTTGTTCAGTGTCCATGGGCAGTCCTCACCAGCAACCAGCCTGCTTATAAATGACCTGAGATTCAACCTGTACCTTCTTGAGATGTCAAAGAACATCTCACCCACACAAGAAAAACAAAAGCTACCACTCATTGTTTGGAGAAAACAACATTGTTCATATTTCCTTTATTTGTTTTCACTGCAAAATATCCGAACCAAGAGAACTTCAAAAACCATACACACGAAAACACCACTGTGTGACCTTCATTCATAGCCCCATTGATTAAAATTGGCTCCTACTGATCAATCAACGGCAACTTTCTACCAATCACATCAATTAGAAGTTTCAGCCCTACCTTTAAGTACAGCTCTTTCTCAGTTTTAAGGAAAGACTGAGCCTGCAGTGGCCTTCAGAAGCATAACCTTTTGAGCAACAGCATATGTAATGCATGCAACGCAGTGTTGAGTTCACACGAATGACAGTATTTTGTTTGTTTGTTCATTAGATTTGTACCTGCATTATTTATTACATTTCTGTACAACAAAATAACAGAAACTCTCTGGTTCACAGCAATAAAAACTATCAAGAAAATGGCATTCAAAGCCATTATAACCATGTGCATACTTTAACCTGCTTCTGCTAATCTTGGGGCGGGGCCATGAGGATGGGGTGGTGGGATCAGCTGTTGTGCCACACTGCCTCCATCCTGCCATATCTGTGCATTGAATATGAAAAGGGCACATAGGTCGTTTTTACACATTCCACTTGGAGCTGGGACCCAGGGGAGTCCGTTGTGGCCATCCTGCCCTCCTGCCACAAGATGATTGTGTGCATGAAGCATGTGTGAAAAGGGCTTATGGCTCCTGGAAACCCCACATTCCCCCTCCTTTGAATTAAGCATCATCTGCATAGTTGCAAATATTTCTTCAGAGCAGTAAGGAATAGGACATAGAAAGATGCTGGAAATATTTATTCCATTTGTATCTTGTCCTTTCTGCAAGGACCACTAAGAGCATATTAGTCCCACAATACAAAAAAGCTAAAAGCAATTTGAAATTAAGGGGAAAAAACTTGCACAAAATTGAAAGATTGTCAATTTCTGTTTCCTCTTAAAAATATGATTGTGTAAACTAGCACTATTGTTTATTTTTTTTAAATTAGATTTATATCCTGCCCTTCTTCCTTCTTGCAAGGAACCAGAGGCAGCTTACATGGTCTTCCCCCTCCTCTCCATTTTAACCTCACAACAACCCTGTGAGGTAGTTTAGGGTGAGAGTCAGTGACTGGTTCAAAGCCATGGCTGACTGGCGACTAGAAACTTGGATCTCCTGAGTTCAACTCCAACACTCTAACAACTATACCACACTGGCTCTTATATTAGGCTTGTCTACATGTGCAGCAGAATAGATTTTTAGCACTTCAGACTGCTGGATGGCCTTTTGAAATGATCTCCCATGTAAACAATACCCTTGCAAGAAAAAGGCCACGCTGTGTTGCAGAGAGAAGTTAAGGAAAAGATGTGAGTATTTATCTAGATAAAGTCTACCACCTTATGTTCCACACCATTCTGCTGCACCCCAGGGCATTGATACATAGGTGGAGGTGAAATTCAGAAATCACTACAAAGGGTTGTGGCTCTCTCTCTGACACACACACACACAGACAGCAATCAACACACAGGTTGTTAGCCTAAAAAAGCCAAGTGGGTGCAACTCTTCTAGTGTCCGATTAAATAAAGCAGCAATATGAAATCCAAGCAAAAGCAAATGAAAAAGCATTGTACAATGCGTTGCCAATATTCCATGCTAAACAAATGTTGAATTGTCTCACTTCTACATCGACATGGCGTTCGATCCAAAGGGGTGCCCTCCCACATACAGAAGACGCCTTCCACTCACAGGAGGGCTGTTTCACACATCATTCAATAAGGAAAGTGAAGCTAAATTGTGACTGAAAGATGTCCACTCTGCATGACTGGAACTATTGGAAGTGCTATAGAAACCCACTATAGCACTGCATGAACTCTTGGTGCAAGTTATTGCCAAAGACTGCTAGCAGACAATTCCCCTATGCTTCTACTTCTTTAGATCCAGTCCATTAACTTCAGGGTTAACTGCTCCATTCCTGTACCATTCACCTCTATTTTCCTTAAGTTACTGCACTAGTTTCTTCCTTTATTTAACTAAATCAACAAATGAAATCTACTTTTATTTCTAAGTTGTAGCAATGAAGTATTAGAGGAAAGGGTTAAATCCATGTTTAATGTTTAGGAAGTTATGCAGCATAAACCAACTTGGTGCCAAACCAGATTATTTTGTAACTATTACCTTATACATCCTAATCTTATTCCTTATACTAGTACAAAAGTATGTGAGTGATTTGCCCATGGCTGTCCAATTGTGTCCACATTTGTCGACTGGAGATTGCAATAATAATATGTTCAATTATCAAGCTATTACACCTGCAAAGGAATGGTTAGTTAGGAATGAAGTTGAATATAGGATAACTTCTGCCCATCTTCCACATTAAAGCAAGCTGCTGCTCTATGCAATGAGGTGAACTATGCTACAGATGTATTTTTATGAAGACATTTTTGTACAAAACGGGATACAAAGGGCTCATTCAAATGCTAAAAAAATAATACTCCACACGGCACTCCTCCTGCTCCATGGATGCAACTGCATGGTAAAAGTAATGCTTAATCTGAGACAACCATATTTTCAAGCAGCACTTTGTGGCAGTGACACAAGAGTGTAGTGGTTTATATTTTAGCCAATGCATATCAGTATCAGGAAGAAATAGTTGGAAATATGCCAAGTCAGATGTTATTTCTCCCATGTGGCTGTGGCTTTGTGGAGGATTTCTCAGTATTTGTACCACTCAAGGATCTGCAGCAGGAAGTGACTGATAAGGGTCAAGCTGAGAACTGGAGGTGTAATTGCCTTAGTCTCTCTGTAGTCAAGGAGCTGGAATAGAGGACAACATTTGTGGCAGCTCCCTATTATGTCACTAACTGTATTTACCTGCTATTTGTTTCATTCAAGTTTACAGTACAGGATATAGGATTAATAACCATTGTGGCCATCCAGATGTTTTGGCTGACCACTTTCATCATCCCATGTCATTGACTATGCTGGCTAGGTCTGCTGAGAGTTGTGGGCTAAAACATCTGGAGAGCCACAAGTTGTTCACCTTGCATTATGCTACTGGTGTCTTCTTTTGTTTTAGTGTGGCTGCAGTTTATTATAATTTACACAATCCGGTAAAACCTAGGATTTGGAGAACTTGTGGGGTGGCCTTGCCCTGTGAGTTCGCCAAGCCCTGCTCACCTGGCCCTGCTCTAGGGAGGCCTCCCGAGCCCTTGGCAAAGTCACTTTCCAGGACCTCCAGAAAGTGCGCAATTCTCCCCACACGCCATTAGCAAGGGTTAAGAGGGGCTTTAAGGCCCTGATTGGCGGGGGGGGGGGGGAGGAGAAATGCAATTTCCTCCAAGGCTACGGAAATAATGTATTTTCCCCTCCACGCTAATGGTGGCCTAGGCGGAGTTTTGCCCCAATGCTAGTCAAACCTAACTGCCCTTGAGTTCTGTTGGGAAAGATTTAACTTGTACTTTAATCCCTCTGAAACCAACAGGAATCAGGAGTTTCTTGGATGATGCTCTTCGTACATACATATTACAGAAGACTCATCCAATATTGTTTGTTAATGATAAAAAAGTAGTGAAGCCACTGTGAAACATTTTATAATTTATATATAAAAATTCAGTAAGAAACCAAGCAGAACATTTGACAGAAAAATCCACATTACAACAATAAAGTCCCCCAAACAAAAAAATGAAATAAAAAACACAGAATGCTGATTTTAGTTATAAAACATGAATATGAACATTTCAAAATAATCTCAGGTTATTTGGCAACTTACATCTTTGTGAGAGACAAATTTTGATAACAATAAAAAAAGCTTTACATGGAACTGAACTTGAAGATTTGTTCTTCTTGTTAAAGAAAATGCAAGTTCACTGAAGATTCTGGCAATTGGATCAGGGTCTTCACTCTTTTAATCTCAGTATAGAAAGCGTAAGATAAATGATGCAAGATAAAATAGTAAAGGTATTTACATCCTACAAGTGATACTTTTACTTTTATTGTTTCAACTGAAAAAGAGAAATACTGAGAGAAGAACAATTAAAAGCAGCAGAGTCAGACAGGTTTCACTTCAGAACAGTTTCGGCGGAAAAGGTCTAGTTTTACCTCAGTGAGCTCTAGCTACTCTGATGCTGGGAGAAAATTTACAGATGAAAATATATTTCAAAGTGAATAGAGTGCATTTACTTAACACTGTAAACGCAACTTTAAATTTTACTGTACAGAAAGCCACAAACGTGAGGAGGAAAGGAACCAAGGTCTCCTTCTTATACTAATCTACTTGATTTGAATACATGCGAGAAAGTATTTTGCCAGGTACTGGAGATCTGTTGGTTTCATCAAAAAAAGGAGCTCCCTCCTCCCAGCCCTATACAATGCTAATGATGGCTGCACAACATTTTAAAAAATCCAGTTAAAATGACCAACATAAGATAATGTAACAGTTCACAGACCAATCCTTGCTATTAAATAAAATGTTCCCAATGATAAAGTTCATACACAATAAAATACAATCTTTTTCAAAATACGAGGGCTTATGTACAAAAGGTGTCATTTAGAGGCCACTGGTGATGAGTGGATTGGAAGCATCAGCATTAGTGAGTCACCCTTGACAATCTCTGCTTGAGATATAAAGTAAACTTCTGCAATGCATCTATATAGTCTTCTGCATAAACAAATAGTTTATAAAGCTGTTTAAAAATGTTACACATGTAACACATTTTATACCTTGGAAACAAGCGCATGCAAAATTTCTTAGTTTAAAAAAAAAGAAAAAAAAAGAACAGAAGCAGAGAAGAATATTCTTTGTCTGGAACGGAGTACAACTACCGCTTAGACCTCTTCACTTCAGTATCCACTGCTCTCTGATGACCTTTCTTGTGTGTTACTAGAGGGCTGGCTTCCCTTTTACGCTTGGCGGGGTGCAACTTTGATCTGAAAAACAAAATGGTGAAAAAATACTCTGGGTCATCCAAAGAACCAAAGCTAAACTATCCTCCTTCTCAAGCAGCCGTACTGGCTTCTCCTCCCCTTTTGCAGTCAGCGTAAACTCATTCTTGCTTTTAAAGCTCTCCACAGTTTTACCCCCACCCTTGGCCCCTTTGCTCTTCTATCCCTGAAGTAGCCTTCTCTCCTTCAACAATGCCACCCTGAAGGCTCCTGGTGTTTAAATTGATCTCACTCATTCTTGCTTGTTGCCACTTATGCCTGGAACTGCCTCAACACACATGCATAGGGCTACAACTCTGCCACTAAAGGCCAGCTCAAAACCTACTTCTTAACCTCTTAGTTCTCACCCCAAGCAAAACAAAGCCTAACCACATATACCTGCACTCGCTTGCATTCATCTTTGTTATCCTTGCCTTTCCCACCCTCTATGGGCTTCACCATTCCAGGCTGAATCCCCCACATCCTTACTGAGGCTTTCTGCATCTGGTTTCTTTGAGGGACTATGAGCGACTACTTTACATGGCGGTCATGTGATTTGAACGGAGAATTTCTTTTCTCTGCAATAGTCTATATTTTTCATTATACAGTGCCATCTAGTGGCTGTATTATAGGCAAGGCCATCAATATTCACTGCTGGTATCTTGCATTACCGTTTGTATCGGCTTATCTCTGATCTTTTTAAAAGCAGGATAAAACTCAAAAAACGCAGGAGACGCTCTGGAGGTTGATGGCATAGTGTAAAGGACCCGCATACTTCTGCGAGTGTGCAATAAAAGCCTCGTGAAGAAATCCTCTATATATCTCCTCTACCACTATGATCACACTGTCTAAATTTGGATTGCAAATACCTTGGAACAAGGATGTGTCTTTTGCTTAAGTCAAATAGCACCATGTACACTGATGGTGCAGTTGTACTACAATTTTAAAGGATTACACTATTAGGCTACATGCCTCTTTCAGGACAGCACGATAATAGAGTTAATGACCTCCTTAGTACAACTCCACTGAATTGGATATGCTTATAGGTAGAAGATAAAATTTGGCCACAATGACCAGGCTTAAACAGCATGCTGAGGTTTGTCATAGGTTATTTAACTTATGACAAGCTGCGGTATCCACAGGCACCAGGTTGCATATGCAATCTCCACTCAGGGGTTGTCGTGTGAGAGTTGTTTAACCCTCAAATAACCCATGCTCGCCAGGTTCACACAACACAGCAACCCCAAGCGAGAGTAGCATATTCAAAATGGCTGCTGCACACACTGCAACCTCACTGTGGGTTAAATAACCTATTGTGGGCTTTTGTGTCCACAAAAGTTGACACAATTGAGCATTGAGGAGTTGAGAGATTGAGATCCTGCCACTAGCAACCAACCCTCAATGAAGGAAAAGACTGTTATTCTTTTGTGATGTAGATAAATGGTGATGATGGCCATGCATTTTGTAGACACGTACAGAACAGCTGATAGTCATTGGAGGCCAATGGTGAAATACAGGTATTTCTGATGCTGAGGTCTGATGGAAATATGGAACTTTTGAAGTCACTCTGCACAAACTAGAAATCCACACTGAGGAGTGGAACTGATGCCCAAACATCCCATGCAAAGCCTTTTCTGACAAATGTATTAGTTGACCCCACAAAGGTTTAGAATGAGACAGAAACCTCTATTATGTTTTGGTAATTTTGGTAAGCTCGCTTGCCATGATGACCTAACATTTTCACTGTTGTTCTGTAAAGTGCCATATTAATGGTGCTGTATAAGAAAAGCCCTGCTGGATTGAAAACAGTTTCGAATCGTGGCCAGACAAACGTTTCATGCCCTAAGCAGGGTATGAAATCCCTCTCATAATACTAGAACCCAATGGGGTCATCCCATTAAGCTGAATGGTGGGAGATTCAGAGCCGATAAAGGAATTACTTTTACACACTGCACATAGTTAAAACTATGGAATTTGCTACCACAAGAAGTAGTGGTGGCCACCAACTTGGATGGCTTTAAATGAGGATTAGATAAATCCACTGAGTAAAAGGCTACCAATGGCTCCAATCCTGATGGCTATATGCCACCTCTAGTGTCAGAGGCAGTATGCCTATGTACACTAGTTGCTGAGGAACAACACTGGGAGGGTGCTATGGCACTCACTTGTGGGTTTCCTGAGGGCCACTGTATGAACAGAATGCTGGAATAGATGGACCTTTGCCTTGATCCAGCATGGCTCCTCTTACATTTTTATGAAATCAAGAGGTTTTTTTAAAAGATGCACCCTGCCACTGACCAACTAATGGTAACTGTCAAGGAAAGAGACAAGGGGAGGGGAAACTGAAGAGGGATGTAGAGATGTTTCAGCCAGAAGTGATTTTCATTTCCATACTTACTGTACCAAGAGAGGCGATTTATTAGTCTTTGCATTAGAAGGTGATCGTTTTTTCCCTGCTAACTTTCGGCTGTTTGTAGGAGGCAATGGACCTGGGCTTTGATTTTTAGAAGCTGCACGTGTCGTTGGCTTGCTGGGCTGCTTTCTGGAAAAAAATGAGTGCAGGTATTGAACATACAGAGTATAGATTATACAGCGGACATAATGAAAAAAAATCATTTGAAATTATTCTATGCTTTTAGAGATACAGTCTTTCACTGACAGTTTGCAAGACAGCAGCAATACTTGGAAATCTATTGAGTTTGGATGAGGGATATTCTGCTTTCTGAAGCTACAAGTGCCACTTGCACTTACAAAGCACTGGTCCCATTCCGAAGACACCTTAAACCATGGCTTTAACCACAGTGGTGAAGCCAGAAAGCCGGGCTGTGTTCAGAAGACACCTTAAACCACAGCTTTAACCATGGTGACTAAGGCAAAAAGCCTTATTCACTGTGGTTAGTGTCATGGTTTAAGGTGTCTTCTGAACACAGCCCGGCTTTCTGGTTTAACCACCATGGTTAAAGCCGTGGTTTGTGTCTAGTGAAACTATGTGTCTAGCATCCAGCAAAAGAAAAAGCAGCAGGAGTGATGGATTGGAATTGAAAAGTAGCAGGCAGGTAAAACGTTGAGCCCCCTAGCACCCCACCCCATATACCGCCCCTAAATAACTTCCTCATAGGGACATAGGAAGCTGCCATAAACTATTGGTTCATCTAGCTCAGTACTGTCTATACTTCGGGACTCCTCACATGCTGCTTACCAGCACCTCCCTCGACGCATACAAGGCTTCTCTCCTCCTCTGGATTTTTTTATGTTGTTCTGTAGATTTTTTTTTAAAAAACCATTTCATTTATTTCACTGGGAGGCTGGCGTGCTACAGAGTGAACCACCAGCCTCCAATGCTATCTTTATTTCCAAGAATGCCTTTAGGCCCTATGTTTTGAACCTTGCCCAGAAAAAGGTACGCTGGGGGATGTTCTGGGGGCTAGAGGTGGTGTCAGGGAGCATCCTACAGATCTAGAGTGAGTGGTGGGAAGTGAAGGGGTGTTTGCCTGTGCTGTGTGGGCTTCTTTGTGTGGGGTATTTGTGTTAGCTGGTTTGTTTTGGTGTGGAATGTGTTTTGCCTGTGTGGTGTGTGTATTTTGCCAGGGTGGGTGAGCACGCATGAGGAAGTACTTTGGTGAGTTACTTTTCTTTTTAGGCTTAGAAGGTTGTCTTCTGGGAAATGGGTGATTTGTGACTGGCCATGCTCAACATAGCAGCCATTTTGTGAATTGCCAAGCCCCATGGCAGCCATTTTGTGTCCAAAACACTCTCAAAATTCCAAACATGTCCACTGACCCAAAAGGATGGTGATCCCTGGTCTATACTAAGCGACAGGCAATTGCGTTCTAAGATCTCTGGCAAAGCACTTTGTCAGCCCTGCTCCCAGAGATCCTTTTAACTGACAGTGTTGGGGATTGTGCCTAAAACCCTCAGAATGCAAAGTATGTGCTCTCCTACTGGAATTTGGCTCCTCTCTTCATGAAAATACTTTAATTAATAGAAGCAATGGTGTTATTAGGGCCAGACAGCGGAGTAGCTGTGGTCTACAAAAACAGTCTTAACCTGACCAGACATCCTGTCCGGGAATTGAATCACATCGAGTGTGTGTACCTGAGTCTGAAGGCCAGGGATAGACTAGGGATTCTGTTAGTGTACCGGCCACCTCGCTGCCTATCGGACTCCCTGGCCGAGCTCACGGAACTGGTCTCGGAGCTGGTGTTGGATTCGCCCAGGCTTTTGGTCCTGGACGATTTCAACATCCCATTCGAGGCCGGTTTGTCAGGTGGAGCTCGGGAGTTCATGGCATCCATGACAAATATGGGCCTATCCCAATTGGTCTCTGGACCCACACATTCAGCAGGTCACACTCTCGATGCTGTTTTCAGTTCCGAACAGACGGATCTGTGGGCGGAGGTACTGAATACCTCCGAATTGTCATTTTCTGGTCAAGGTTAGTATCACGGCTACCACCCGCCCCTGCAGGGGTGGTGGACCTATTCAGATGGTCCGCCCTCGAAGGCTGATGGATCCTTCTGGATTCCAGAAAGCCTTGGAGGGTTTTATGGCTGGTATCATCGACGATCCTGTAGAAGCCCTGGTCAATAGATAGAATCAAGACCTAACTAGGGCTATCGACACGATTGCCCCCAAACGTCCTCTCCGGCTCGCTTCTAATAGGGCACCCTGGTATACAGAAGACCTCAGGGAGTTGAAGCGGAAAGGACGACGACTGGAGCGCCGATGATGGAAAACTCGACTTATATCCGACAAGACACGACATAGAGAACATCTTCGTTTCTATGGGGTGGCAATACGTGCAGCGAAGAAAGCTTTCTTCTCTGCACGCTTTGCATCTGCGAATTCACATCCAGCAGAACTGTTCAGGATGGTGAGGGGTCTAACCCAGGCACCTTCTCCCCTGAATCCGATTTTAGAGCCTTCGGTAGTTCGCTGTGATGCCTTTAACAATCATTTCTCAGATAAAATCTCTCAGATAAGAGCCGACTTAGATGCCATTGTTATAGCAGAGGCTGACAATGGAGTGTCCAGTGACTCCGCGAGTAGGATTACACTTGATCAGTTTCAGTTGGTGAGTACCGAGGATGTAGACAAGGTACTTGGATGTGTGAGGAGGATGACTTGCCCTCTCAATCCCTGTCCTTCTTGGCTGGTTGTCCAGGAGGAGATGCAGTTAGATCACATCTACAACATATCATTAATGCATCTCTCAGGGAGGGGAGCTTTCCATCATGTTTAAAAGAGGCGGTGGTAAGGCCGCTTCTAAAAAAGCCCTCCCTGGATCCCCTGGACCTTAATAACTACAGACCAGTATCAAATCTTCCATTTTTGGGCAAGGTGATCGAGAGAGCGGTTGCCTTCCAACTCCAGGCAATCTTGGATGACACTGATTTTCTAGACCCATTTCAAACCGGCTTCAGGGCAGGATACGGAGTTGAGACCGCTTTGGTCGCCTTAGTGGATGATCTACGCCTTAGCATTGACAGGGGGAGTGTGTCCCTGCTGGTACTCCTGGACCTCTCAGCGGCTTTCGATACCATCGACCATGGTATCCTTCTGGAGCGCCTGGGGGAATTGGGAATCGGGGGCACTGTGCTTCAGTGGTTTCGATCCTATCTCTCGGGCAGGTTCCAGATGGTGATGCTTGGGGATAGCTGCTCTTCAAAAAAGAAGTTGCTATGTGGTGTACCACAAGGTGCCATCCTTTCCTCAATGCTGTTTAACATTTACATGAAACCGCTGGGAGAGATCATCCGGAGGCATGGGGCGGGGTGCTATCAATATGCTGATGATACCCAAATATATTTCTCTATGCCTTCGACAACATCGTCAGCTAAGGATAGTGTGTCTCCTCTGAATGAATGCTTGGAGGCGGTAATGGGCTGGATGAGGAAAAACAAACTGAAGCTGAATCCAGACAAGACGGAGGTGCTCGCTGTCAAAGGCCCCAACCTGGGTTTGGAGGTGTGTCAACCAGTTCTGGATGGGGTTACACCCCCCCCCCCCGAAAGACTGTGTTTGCAGTTTAGGGGTGTTCCTGGATCCGTCACTCCAGATGACAACTCAGATTGATGCGACGGCCAGGAGTGCCTACTATCAGCTTCGGCTGATACGCCAGCTGCGCCCCTTCCTAGAGTTGGAAGACCTAAAGACGGTAGTGCACGCGCTGGTAATTTCGAGGCTTGACTTCTGCAATGCGCTGTACATAGGGCTACCTTTGTGCCTAGTCCGGAAACTTCAACTTGTTCAAAATATGGCAGCCAGGTTGGTCACTGGTACATCTAGGGGTGACCACATTACACCAGTTTTAAAATCACTTCATTGGCTGCCAGTCAGTTTCCGGGTGAAGTATAAAGTGTTGGTTATTACCTGTAAAGCCCTACATGGTTTGGGCCCAGGCTACCTGCGGGATCGCCTTCTTCCGTACAATCTGCCCCGCACACTTAGGTCCTCTGGGAAGAACTTACTCAAGCCAGCCAGAACTAGGCTGGCGAGTGTTACCCAGAGGACCTTCTCTTCCATCGCTCCCAGACTATGGAATGGTCTGCCGGAGGAGATTAGACAAATTAGCAGTCTTCATGAATTTAAGAGAGTCATGAAGACTGCTCTCTTCCGGCAGGCCTATCCGGATGAATTTTAAGATGTTTTAATGATGCATTTTCTCTTGTTTTAAATTTTTTTAACTGTTTTTGATTCTTGTATTTTACATTGTGTTTCCCGCCTCGATCCGAAGGGAGAGGCGGGTTATAAATAAATAATAATAATAATAATAATTATTATTATTATTATTATTATTATTAGGTTCAGGATCTTGCAGCCCAGAGGGGCCCCAAATATAGTTAGGGCAAAAAGAGGAGAGAAGCAGGTTCTCAGAATGCTAAGAATACTTTATTTCCAAGCCCGCCTTTTGGCCTATGTTGTTTTTTAAGGCCTTCTTCAGGGGACTGATAAGAGATGTCTGCAGAAATACCCTTAACAGGATGATAGTCTCCTACAATAAGTACTGCCCAGTACTTATCGTAGGAGACTATCAAACTGTTAAGGGTATTACTGCAGACTTCTCTTATCAACTCCCTGAAGAAGGCCTTAAAAAAGAAAAAAATATAGGCTGAAACACGTTGGGCTTGGAAATAAAGTATTCTTAGCATTCTAAGAACCTGCTTCTCTCCTCTTTTTGCCCTGAGTTGGATGCTTTCCTCCTTTTGGTTCTCCCTCCCCAAATATAGTTATCATTTTCAGAGGATGTTGTGCACGCTGTGGAACAAAGCTGCAGTTACCTCTGGTATCTTCATTTCTCCAGAAGGCCTCTAGGTGGCCCCACATGGGCTCAGAGGCATTCTGGGTAAATCATAATGCTGGGTGCAGTTTCACTCTCCAGGGTAATCAAACTTTTCTGAAGGTTTTTTTTTAATAAAGAAGGAAAGTGCCACTGTCTGGTAAGGATAAAGTGGGGTGGGGGCAAGAAGAGAGAGCACTGCACACCAGGGAGGTTCGGGAGAAATCCGGGAGGTGGAGAGTATGGAGAACATTTTACCTAAGACCCATCAGCCCCTGGTTCAGCACCACTGAACAGAAGCAGCCATCAGTTTTGTTATGCACATTGGTTTATATACTGTATGATCCAAGTGAACTCTGCAGAGTAGGAATGATATTAGTTGATGATGTTGCTCCACCTCACTAACAAAATATGCATTGTACCACTTCTGCCAAAGCAGGAATGGCCAACGCTTCTGTATCCTTCAGGAGAAAGCGGGAAGACATTCTATTTTTTGGGCACTAACCCAAGGGCTAGAAATGATCTGGCCTCCTCCCAGGTAGTCAGTTTGTATGATGAAATTATACAAATTATACAAACAAGGTTGAGCTGGATCTTCTGGAATTCTGAGGGGTTTATGGTAGATCAGCAAGAACTTCTGACCCCCAATCATTTAAAATACCAGCAACAAAAATGACTCCTCCCTCACCACTTCAAATTATCCTGCTACTAAAATGAAGAAATGTTGGGGTAGCTTAAATTCACAACGGCTCTGCCAGGGTTTTCTTCGGATCTAGTAGACCAGATCATATTACACAAATCTGTTACTGGATTGTAAATTTGTTTCCAGGCTCAATTAAAGTACTGTTGTTGACCATTAAAGCTCTTAATGGCCAGGGTCTCTCAATAATCCCCCCCAACAGACCCCTCTGATCCTGCACAAGAACTTTGTTCTACCTCTGAAACCTTCTAACCCCTGAATATATGGTTGATGGGTTGAGATAGGAACTTTTCAATTGCGGCACTCAGAGTCTGGAATAGCCTCCAAGAGAGGTACACTTGGCCCCACTGTTGAACATTTTTAGATAACCTGGCCTTTCTGGGATATTACTTTTCTAAGGGTCATTGCTACTGCTGTTTTTAACCTTGTGGAAAAGTAAAAATCCTTCAAAGGTTTAAGTTTTAGGTTTAGGTCCTTTTAAATTGTTTTATTGCTGTCGATTCTCATTTCATTGTTTGTAAGCCACTTCAGTATTTGCATTGATTCTGAGATAGCTACATCAAATAACCGAGTCAGAGGCTAGAATTTAAAGAACTAGAAAGTTCTTTCTGCTCACACCCTGGAACATTAGAGCTCACCCTTTCCACAGAGGCCCTTCGTATCCTTTTCAAGGCCTCTGGTAAAGCATCTGATACAGTATTCAAGTCTTAACAGAATTGGCTTTACCTTTGCGCTTCTAATCTCGAAGCAGACCTAGTTGTGGCTCCCGAATGCATTTCATCAGCATCACCACTGCTGCCATCATGCTCTTCTCCATTACCACCACTTTCCTGGCTTTCATCTTGGTCTTTCGTTTCCTCTTCAATTTTAGGTGCTAGCTTTTGACGTTTTTTATCTGGCTCAGTTGTGTCTATTCCTGCAAAGTTTTATTCACACAGTCAAATTTCCACCCAAGTCTCCAGAAAGGATATAGACACTTATTTTAGACGAGGAATTCTAAATGGAGCTTGAGTGGAATAAGTAATTTTCCATTTCCTTAGTGTTTTAATTCATACTTGTTTAAATCTTTCCAAACACATTTGCAATAGTTTACTTCTTCAGTTCACAGCCAGAATTCATGGAAAACTCAAGCAGGTTCAGGGAAGCAGCTGGGATGTACCAAACCTGACAAGTGATTATAGCAATTTGCACATTTTCCCATAATATTTACTTTAGCCATAACCCAATGGTTTCCCCCCCCAATGAATAAAGATAATAAAAGCTGATCTTGTTAGAAGCTAATATATACCTTAAACAATAAAAAGTTAAGAGAAGCAGAGGCTGCGTGTCTTACCTGTTCCCTCTGATGGAATGCGAGGCCGTTTGGGCTTCCTTCCTCTTTGACGCAAAACCACCTCTGTCTTGGCTTTTTTAGCTTCCTAACAGTTGAAAAAACAGTAATGAAATTGAAAGTATTTAGGGGTTTTGGTTTAGAAAAAAAATTCAAGGGGAAAACGTGCGAGAGGCTTATAAAATGACAAACGGTACAGAAAGAGAGGACATCTTGCAGTACATTCAGGGTTGACAGAAGCAAGTGCTTCAAATAACACATATCTAACTTATGGAAGACAAACTACTAAGATATGTAAATGAATGCTAAGTTAGATAGCTTTTAGAAATGATTAGACAGGTTCATAATGTTATATCAATTGGCTATGATCAGGGGGTGGCAGGACATTTTGTGAAACCTAGGAGTCCACAGGATTTTCTAGGAGCTACACAAGAGGTACCTGCCTTCTGATCTCGAAAGGAACCTGGATACCACCTGCTGGATCTATTTTTTTTAAGTACAAATGGCTACTGGGTACCTGGATTTTTGCACCCCAGTTGTCAATAGCTTAACAGAGCCTCGATGCTCAGAAGCAATATATCTATGACTGCAAGATACTGAAAACTAAGGTCTGTTACTTTTATGTCCTACTTGTAAGCACCCAGACAGAGGCATGCTGTTGCCCACTGATGGAAGACAGAAGTTTGGACTTGATGAACCTTTGTCTGATCTAGCAATTAAATTCTAATGAAACCGTTTTCACTCAAGATTTTGGTGAGAGTGATCCTAAGCACAATTATACAGAAGTAACTGCCTTGAAATAAAAATGACTTAAATATTTTTAGGATCAAGGCACACAGCAACTTGCACTAAAAAAAAAATTGTACTTACATTGTGTGTTTCATTCGAGGAATCTTTGACTAAAAATGGGGGGAAAAAGGCAGAGTTCAAGAACTCTGGATAAAATGTACCTCTCAACACAAAGACCTTAGTTATTGTTTAACCAACCATGTGCCCTCCAGATGTTTTAGGCTACAATTCCCAGCATTCCTGCTGGCTGGGGCTGATGTTTAATCTAGTCCAAACATCTGGAGGGCACGAGGTTATGGAAGGCTATTTTAATGAAAGGTCATACACATTTTAATTTTAACTTAAATAGTAAACAAACTAAAAAAAGGTTTCCTTTCACACTGTTTTTCTAAATCCCACCACAGCATACTAAGGTAAAATGTAAATTACTTCTCATGCAGGCAGATTGTAAAAAGTAATCATGTGATTGCTTCACTTCAAATATTGCTGGTTCAGTGCAGGAAGTAGTTATGTGTCACCAGCTTTCCCTTGCCTTTTAAGCCTAAGTGCCCTTAATGTCCCTGCTCACAGAAGTTAAATGGAAAAGCTCCTGTATTTGGTCACAGCCTCTGAAATCAGTCCCTGACAATAGATGGGGGGGGGGAACCCTTTGAATACACACCTTTGAAGTGTATGGGAAAGCCCTTGCAAATACATTACAGCTACCATGGATCTCTGAATCAGGAAGAGTTTATAGAAGGCTACATCTGACTTCTTTGAGCAGTAATTATTAAAAGAAAAATGGCTAAGTTGAAAGTTCACCTCATGCCACCCACTGGCTATCCACCTTTGCAAGGTATAGACATTTGAATTGTTACCTTTTGGAGTATTTTTTTGTCTGCAGCTAGGACCTGAAGACAGCAGCATCTAATTAAAAACAAAAGCAAGAATATTTTTTCTGTCATATGGAATTACGAAAATTAAAGCTTCCCTCCAACTCCTCCCCCAACGGTCGCAATGCAGCGAAGACTGCTGTCGCTATGTTAGAAAAGCCACCTTTCCCTCTCTAGCTAGCTGATGGCCCCTCAGCCGGGTAGTGTGAAAAGGTGGGCAGGCTACCCGCATGTATTCTAAATGCTGACTTCTCTGAATATCCCAATGGCTCCTGAAACTCTCCTCAACTTCTAAAATTATCTGGTATGCAGCACTGGGGGCTACTGCATGAGAGAAAACAAGTCTTTTAGGATTAAGGAACTAGTTTAGTAGTTCTCTGGATCCTGCCAATATTAGTTATCACAACTGAGAAAACAGTGTTCCATAGAAGCCAAAATTCTATCCAAATAAAATATCCAGCCAAATGCTTACATTCCCAGTGCTTCTGTCAGCTCCTGAATCTTGACCTGAAAGGGAAAATAAACCCCCTGAGTTCAATGAAACATTCAAGTGTATTTTCCATGGAGATGCAACACTGCACTTACCCTGTAGTGGCATTATCTGAACAGGATATTTACGAGGTCTTCCTCTTTTCCGTTTAACTGTTACTTGCTGATTTGCCTAAAGAACAAAAAAATTCAACGTTTTTGAGCCAGTTCAAAGTGTCCACTGAGAACAAAGAGCATTGTGGCACATTAAAGGGTTAAAAGTTTTTTTGTGGCATAAACTTTTGTACGTGTCCATGAAAGCTTATTCCAAGATAGGTCAATTTCTTCACCCCAGAACACACCAAGGAACCCCTCCTCACGTCACTGAAATTGCTGCTGCCTTTTGGCAACACAGTGGCCGCAACCCCCACACCCTAGTTTTCCCTTTAAAACAAGACAAGTGTGCTGGCCTTGTCTGAATATGTAAATGTGGGGGGGGAGGGGTTCCCATCACTGCACCGCTGAAATCTGGTGGTGACAATTTCAGGATTGTGGGGCTACAAAAAAGGACATGGGGATGCATGTGGCCCACATGTGGGCCACCTCCAGCCTTGACACCTCTCCCTTTTTCATCTTCCCTGCCGTTAAAATCCAAATAGAAGCTCCTCATAGCAGGGAAGTCTTTTTGGTATTTTATTCTGTGATATCATGCAAATGCTATCTTGGGCTGCATTAATAGAAGTATAGCTTCCAAATCGCATGAGATACTGGTTCCCCTCTATTCGGCACTTGTTAGGACCCATCTTGAGTATTGCATCCAGTTCTGGGCACACTTAAAGAAGGATGCAGACAATCTGGAGCAGGGCAACGAGGAGGGCAACGAGGATGATCAGGGGTCTGGAAACAAAGCCCTATGAGGAGAGATTGAAAGAACTGGGCATGTTTAGTCAGAGAAAAGGAGATTGAGGGGAGACATGATAGCACTCTTCAAATACTTGAAAGGTTATCACACAGAGAAGGGCAAGGATCTCTTCTCGATCAACCCAGAATGCAAGACACAGAATAATGGGCTCAAGTTACAGGAAGCCAAATTCCAGCTGGACATCAGGAAAAACTTCCTGATGTTAGAGCGGTACGACAAAAGAACCAATTACCTAGGGAGGTCGTGGGCTCTCCTACACTAGAGGCTTTCAAGAGGCAGCTGGACAACCATCTGTCAGGGATGCTTTAAGGTAGATTCCTGCATTAAGCAGAGGGTTGGTCTCAATGGCCTTACAGGCCCCTTCCAACTCTACTATTCTATGATTCTAAGACATCCTTGTGTAATCTTACTGAGGATGACTGATTAAAGGTTAAGAATTTTTACATTCTTTTTATTTCAACAGAGTTAAGCTTGTTGTATTGAATCCAATGGGATTTTAAAATGCTTATCATCTAGATTGCTCTCATTGTATTTAATACTAATATGGCAGTCGTTTAAATGCACACCTGCAACAAATATACTACTACTATGGTTTATCTAAAACTTGTACAGCAGATCTGAATTTTTCTTCAGCTTTTTAAACCTTCAGCTGGGGATAAAACTACTCAAGGCTTGAGTCCTAGAGTCTTTGAGGTGTAACCTTTTAATTACATGAAAAAGTTTTACTGCATTGTTTTTATTGCCATTTCTATATATGCCATTCTGTATTGGTCGAGTAATTCATCACTTTTATAGTCAACAAAGCACGAGCGAATAACCATTTTGGTTGGTGGCCCAGCTACGCCCCTATCAGGATAGGGATAACCTGGCTTCAGTTGTCCATGCTCTGGTAACCTCCAAGTTAGATTACTGCAATGAACTCTACGTGGGGCTGCCTTTGAAGGTGGTTCGGAAGCTGCAGTTGGTGCAAAATGCAGTGGCCAGATTGATAACTGGGACCAGAAGGATCGACCATATAAGACCTACTCTGGCCTGCTTGCATTGGCTGCCTGTATGTTTCCGAGCCTGAGTCAAGGTGCTGGTTTTAACCTATAAAGCCTTACACGACTTGGGACCACAATACCTGACAGAATACCTTTCCCAACATGAACCTACCTGAACACCAACATGAACCTACCTGAACACTACATTCAACATCTAAGGCCCTCCTCTGAGTGCCTACTCCAAGGGAAGCTCGGAGGTTGGCAACACGAGAGAGGGCCTTCTTTGTGGTGGCCCCCCAATTGTGGAACGATCTCCCTGACTAGGCCCGCCTGGAACCAACATTGTTATCTTTTCGGCGCCAGGTCAAGACTTTCCTCTTCTCTCAGGCATTTAGCAATATCTAATGAGCCTGAGTTTGTTTTGTTTTTAGGTTTATAGCTTTTTAAAGTTATTACAATGGTTTTAAATGTATGTGTATACTATGTGTATATTGTATGTTTTTGCTGTTTTAATTTTTGTATATTGTTTTTAATTGTTTTAATCTTATTAAACAGAGAGAGAGCTTCGGCTATGGGGCGGTATACAAATGTAATAAAATAAATAAATAAGCAAACAAACAAACAAATAAATTTGGACCATATGAAAGCATACTTTGAAATAGCAATGAATTAGGATAGACCAGGTTACTTGCCTCAACAGGATTTAAACCGGAGTCTAAATCTGACTTTTCACAAATATCCACTTTGCCAACAATCTCATCTGTAAGGAAAAAAATGTTAAAAAAACAAAACAAAATCACATTAAAGCTTTATCATCATTTTTGAGCAATTATATAGACTGGTGAAATCCTATGAATAAACCCTGGTTTTCACTCATAGTATGCCCTACCATTTTTACTCCTGTGACAACCTAGATCAACATTAGTTAATACAAGGCTGCTATAACTTGCCCTACGCTTTGCAGTTCAGATTAATATGGCACTCCCTTTAAGTAACTAGAAATTGAATATGAAAGGAACATAAATCAGCACCATGCTTCTACATGGTAGGTATGCCAGGGAACAGAAGATTTGCTTATCCAGAAGTGGTAGTTCAACTTGTTCAACTACATTGTGGTCCAGACACTGGGTGACCTATTATCTACTCACAGGGAGGCAAATATTTAGAAGAATAACTTGGCCAGGGGTGGACTAAGAAGCACTTTCCACCTTCTAGGAAGCTTTCTGGCTAGGAATAGCAGAAATCATCCTAGCCAAAAAGCTATGTCAGTAGTAACTGGCCCCAAAAGAGAAGGCAAGAAGTCCCTCCTAGTCCAGCCCCTGAACCAAGTGTTTCTTCTAATGAACTTGCTTCCTTTGGGACAGAGGAGATCATGTAGTGTTTGGATTACTGGATAGAATAAGTAAGGAGAAATAATTTTCAAGGATGGCCCCTAGACCTGAAAAGCCTACAGTGAAGAGGTGGCAGCCCCAGTTTCAGGGCTACATTTGCCAATTCCAGTCTGCCTGGCAAGGAAGAAACAGCATACAGTTTGTGTCCAATCTGCTCAGGAGGTATCCCTCACTGAAGTCTAAGCATTGTGTGAAGGAACTTTAAGCTGCTGGTTTGTAAGGCTGGAATGTTGTGGTTATGACATTAATCCAACATTAAAACAATGACTTCATTTATATTTTCTCCTTCACTTTAACATGCATTAGTTCCTTGTTTTTTGCTTTTTAAATTGCGGATGTATACAAATAAATCCTCATTAATTTCAATGAGACATGTACAGAAGTAGTTGCTGACGGATTGCAACCCTTTCTGGAGAACTCAGAATAGTGAGTTTGACATCACCTTTTTCTTCTATAGCTTCTGATGAACATGCCTGAGACTTAGCACCATTTTCAAGCATTTCTACCAGGTCTCTGGCAGTTGCTTCCTAGATAATGATAAAAATATATATATTTAAACTATAGAATGCTGTAGTACCAAGAGGAGGGCATTGTTATCTACTGTGATTTTAAAAGGTTTTTGCCATCACTACATGAATAACAGATGTTCTGAAACAACTCATTAGTAAACTCCTTTCTTGTGGCTTTCTATCAACTTATATGGTAAATTGCAACAGCATAAAGCCAAGACACATTTGAAAGCCACATATGAACATGCAAAGAGAGTGCAGACTGAAAAGATTAGACAGCTGAGACCAGAACCCATAGGAACATTTTCAGAACATAGAAAATGGTAAGGTACTAAAAAAGGGGAGAAGGCACGGTCAAAAAGTCAGAAAACGGAAGACGGTGGACTGAGAGAGAGGGCAAAATGGCATACAATATAAGACTACAGGAATTTCACTCTGACGAGTTACTACCGGATAATTCTGCATGCTCAGAAGTCACAGGATACAGTACTCAGCAAAACATTCCCCCAGAAAGTGAGACAGGAAGGTTGTTTAGAGGTCTGCTTCACTTTATCATCTAAAGTAGAGGTGGGGAACTTCTTTTGGCCTGAAGGCCACATTGCCTCAGTATCAATGCATCGATGGCTGCAGCCCAGCTACAGGAGGTGGGGCCACCCCCCTCAACTCCCACCCACAACATACAAAGAACTCCCTGCGCTGCAATTAGGTTTGGAGATACTAACAATATATTCCAAGGTGGGCAAGTAAAATTGAGTGGTATCCCTGTCTTCAGCTGTTCTGAAGGCTGATCTCCTTTGGTGTCACCCTGTTCCGGGTTGCCCTAAATGCTAGGGATCCACAGCTCAGCTAAGTACCATCCTTCCCCAAAGTTTGCCACTGTGCTTCATTCAGCAGCAGATGTTATGGCTCTATTGCCCAATAATCTCTGTTGTGGGTCATGTTTTAAAGACATAGTTCTTAGTGCACACAATGCCTGCAATCTGGGATATGAGGGCAGGAAACTAGGAAACCACCCACATTAATAATAATAATTAAAAAAATAGAAAAGACACCACATGAAGTATTTAAATGTTGCAAGTACATAAGGAATCTTGATGTTGTGACATCTGAAAACCATGGGGGAAAGCAGGGAACACAAGCTGGTCTTAGAGGATTTGAACAAGACATGATCCACTCAACATCATCTGGCATGGATTACCAATGCAGATGACCATTCAATCATATACGAAATGTGAGGAAGTCTTAACTAAAAAACCCGCAAACCTCACTTGCATAGAGGTGTGTGTGGCAGAATTGGGTTTTTTCAAAAACTCGTTTAGTAATGCAGTAAACTACCACATGGTATGCTGGTAGTCTGTATTGGTTCCATTTCAGACGCCCCCTTTTACAGCTCTAGTTAAAGTAAACAAAGTTGTTCTCTCCCCCCCCCCCCACCCCTCCTCATTCTTCGGGCTGTCAGTGCACCACCTGTGTGGACAAGCCAACTGGTAATGTTTTTGTGAGCTAGTAATCTTTGTGCATTTGTGTGTAAGAATTTACCAGACCTTGCACTTTTATATGAGTTCCAAATTGGGTTAGAATAGCAACCTTCTCAATTCTTATTTATAAAAAATGTTTGCCATTCCAATGAGAAGAGCTCATGGTGATATACAAAGAACCCTAAAATCACACTATGTAAACAGCAAAAGAACCAAGCCATTAGCAAGCACCATGTGTATGCAATACACATTCCCTCTACCTCAGTGCATTTCAGAAAGTCACATGGTTGAAAACAGATTAAAAATACCATATTAATTTCAGTTGCTTCAAAATAATGTTTCTGTTCAGCTTCTTCTCTCAAAATCTGGCACACTGGACCACCATCTGCAAAAAATGTGAACGGTTTCTTGAAATGTTTTTCAAAGACTTAGGAGCAAAAATGTTAAATCTTGTAGAGAACTTTCTCTACATCAGATCGGCCTACAAGCTATATCATGCAAATCTAGGGCTCCATCACACCTATTTCCCCCCTTGTTTGTCTCCATGTTTTTTACCTCCATTACAGAAGTGCTGCAAGCGCTCCTGCCTTTCACGATAATAGCTATACCGGTGAACTCTCCTTTTGCTCTCGTGCTCCTATTGTGACTGCCCCACCCCGCCCCTTCTCCTTCCCTCACCAGTTCATTGGTTCTTATTGTAGATGGACATTATGATGGATGTGGCAGCCTTCCCCCCTTGTTCATTGGAGCTCCTATTAGAATTTACAAACTGCTTACAATTGCGTAATTTTTAAAGACAAAGAGATGAAACTTAGCACTTAGAAACTTAAAGACAAAGAGATGAAACTTAGAAACTTAGGTCTTAAGGGGGGCTTTAGCCCTTCCAAATTTGAATCAGATCGGTTCATCCCTTGATTTTGTAGGATTTTTTAAATTTCCTCCCTTAAAGCATTTCCCTGAAAGTTCACCAGTGTGATATTCCACCTGTTTGCATTTGTGTACTTAAGGGATTAGGGAAAGTCAACCCCTTGCATATGGGTTCTTTCCCATATTTTATTGTATTTCTGCGCTAATGCAATGGAATGCAATTCTGGTAGGATGAAATAGTGTAATGATGCAATAGTGCAATGATGTATTTAAGGGATTAGGGAAAGTCAACATATCCTCATTTCAACGAAGTATTGTTGCACTGTAAACCATCACCACTCCTGTCCCGGTGCATTTTTCACATTCCCTTTAAAGTGAAAATGTACCGCTGGTCATGCCTACTCAGGAGAAAGAACATACAGTTAAATGGGACCTCTCTCCCTCCCCCTTCACAGCTGAGTGGAGAACCGCCCACCCTCCTCTTTAGTAAGCGAAACCGAGACCGCCCTTAGACACCCCCGCACCGAACAAAGAACGGGATGATAGAACGCAAGGACAGCAATACAAGGGAGGGAGCAGCACATTTATTTCACATAGAAGGGGAAAATCAGCCTTTGCCCATTCCAAAATGAAACAAAAAAATGGAGGGGAAAAAGCAAAATGAGTGCAGGACAGGGCCGACGTCATGTGAGTTCTGTGCTACAAAATCGCATACCAGGCGTAGCGAGTGTGCGATAAATCGCTGGTGTGATGGAGCTCCTAGTCAAATCTTCTCTATCAGAGACTTGTTTGTCAATTACCTGATTTACCCGCTACAATATCGGGAAGTCTTTCTGTTTCTGGCATGATGCTCCCTTCCTTCTGATTAGATATTACCTGTGAATAGAGGAAAAGGAGATTAGAGTTGAAAAATAAAATTTGCCTTTCTGGATCTGACTAAAATCCAACTAGTCCAGCATTCTGTTCTGAACAGCAGACAGCCTCAGAGAAGAATCCAAGTAGAGCATAAAACCCAGCTCTCCATTGTTCTGTTTCCAGTATCTGGTGTTCAGAGGGATACTACTTCTGAACAGGGAGGCTTCATTTAATATCATGCCATTGATTGACTCCGCCTATATGAATGTCTGATCCTTTTTTTAAAAAAAACCCTCCTGTCTAGTTAGGGTGCACCTGAAACTTTCAAATAAGTAGCTAAAAATCAAAATAAGATAAGAGGCCTATTATAGCAGTAAGAGGGTGTTTAAAAATGCTGTATGCTTTATTCAGTAAAGACAAGTATAAAACAAGAAAAATAAATACAAACCTCTAGTGGCTTTTCTTTAGGAACTTGGTCTTCTACAGCTTCTACTATGGCCGAAGTACCTGAACTTTCAAGAGCTAATACACAAAAGTAGAAATATAAGGAATATAAATAACAATTTATCACTAACATTTAATATACTAAAGTAATTCACATGCATTATCTCAATATTTATGACAACTCTGAAAGGTAAGTCAATACTATCTTTATACTGTAGATGAGGGACTGAAAATAGTGGCTAACCCAAGGCCACCTAATGAGTTCACAGCAGATCTGAAATCTGAATTGATGACTTCCTGATTTACAAATCCTAGGCACTATGCTACACAAACTCAATCATCAAGATAAATGGCAACAGTTATTACAAAATGCTTTCAGAACTATGCAAATTAGTTGAATTGCAAGTGAAGATAACATTTGCTCACTGTAAGTTGTGTCCAGCTAAGCATACACCTCAGTATTGAGGATTAAATATTGAAATCCCTATAGTTATACTCAAAGATGAAACAGATGGTAGAAAAACACACGTGCAAGTGGATCTGACAGGTATGGCACCTCTGGATTGTAGCTAATGGACTTGGGATGGGGGAGAGATGTAGGCGTTGTTGGGAAACTATATGCCCTGCCTTTGCATTTACAGAAATAATTTATTTTCTTCACCATCAGCTCTGAAATGATCGCAACTAAAATGTTAAAAATAAGTTATGCTACAATTTTGGGGTAATCCCTCTTATTTCATAGGAAGCTCCACTGGCACAAGATATAGATGGAAAATATATATTAGCAACATTTTGTTTTCAGGTATCTGCTCTTTTTCCTGCCTTTTTAACCTCATCACCACTTATTTAACTGGCTTACTCACTGACAGTACACTCTAGCACTTGTTACAAATCTTTCCAGTAGTGGCATATTATGGCAGAGGCTGCCAACCAGGTTCCTTCTCCATTTCATTTGTCAGAAAAGGAAATTGAGAGTGGGTTGTTGTTGAACTGTGGGTTGTTTGTTAAATCGTGGGATAACATGTTTTCTGCAGGGTGGCTTATTAACCATGTAGTGTGGCCTGTTAACCACCCTGAACAACCCAACAACAAACCATGGGTTCACAAGGTGGCTTGTTTGAGAAAAATAAGGCACGCTGTATGGTTAACAAGCCACCCTGCGGAAAATGTCCTGGATTCAGACATTATCTCACAGTTCAACAAACAACCCATGGTGCAACAACAAACCACACTCAACCACTGAATGTGGGTTAACGTGTTGTGTGAACCCAGTCATTGTCTTCACATGGTGATCTGGTTTCATGTAATAACCCATGGGTTGTTTAACCCATAGGCTGTTGAGAGTGAGCAAGCACACAACCTTCCATGTGCTTACCACATCTACTTCATTTCCTCTTTGTAAGCAACCCAGGAATAATCCATGGGTTTATTCCTAGTTTTGGGTTCGCATGTCATAATGAACAACCCAGGAATGGGATGTTCCTGGGTTGTTTACAAAAGCAAAAATGAAACTGAAGCGGACAGTGGGCCCTCACTAACTATGGTTTGTTTAATCTATAGTTGATTGTGATGTGTGAACCAGGTCATTGACTCACTGTCCAGGAGCCAAGAGACAACACAGGGGTCTTTAATCTTTTCCTGCTTAGTAACAAAAAGCCGTCCCTTCATTATGCACTTCAGTTGCTCCCACCCAGACATAGGCAGACAGGCAGGCCCATGGGGGGCATGCTAAGCACTAGGCAGATAGGTTGAGACTCCAAGTTGCTTATTCCAATTTTAAATGTTTATAAGTCCAATTTACTGGAACTTCCTATTGTAAACTTAGAATATAACTAGCTACTGGTATTATCCTAATTCCTCCTTTTGAAGAGAATGCTCATTAAAAAAATCATTTAAAATGTGCATAGGCTTTCTTTTACTGTTACTATTTTTGGATACAAGAGAGAATCGTTCAGTTTTTAAAATATACTGTCAAATACACAGTTAGATCTTAGTTATTCACACAGCAACAGAAGTGTTTACATTCCTTGCAATCTTGGACTATGAAACTCTGTGTCTGCTGTGCATACTCAGCTCTGACAGAAGACATGATTCTCTTTAAAACAACTTCCTTTACCTAGGCTGAATAATATCAAACAAAGAAAAGGGAATATTCTAAAAATGCCTCTGTAATGAGAAATGTATTAAAATTTAAGACTTGCCATATATAACAGGATTTACATATCACAATATGAAAGTATTTCATTGTAAGTATCTGGCATTGTGAAAGAGTACTTAAGCTATTTTGGGGGGGATATTAAGATTGAGTCAAGAATCACTTATTTAAAATTCAATGAAACTGAACTCACTTATAGGGCAAACAGAGAAGAGTGTAGAATTTCTAGAGTAGCCAAAACACCTGATGGGGCTATTGAGGTGCTGGGATTGGAAGGGAGATCCTATCGGGTATCACAAAGGGAGAAACAGCTTCATGCTCCCTCACATACACTAGCCATACCCTGACTCACCTGCATGGGTAGCAAGCTAGAGCCTCAGTAAGGCAAGAAGATTTAAAACACCCTCAACTGCCTTTCACAACTATCACTCCTCTTAGATCAGGGGAGGGAGAACAGTAGCCAGCTTCTTTCTACCCTTTTTGGCTTTCTACTGAAAAAAAAATTACATAAATCCAAAATGTGGTGGCTCAACTAGATGTGGATGTCTATCCCTACTTCTAAAATAGCTACTAGGTTTTAGACCCTATTTTGGTACAGTAAACTCTATGGAGACATGGACACTGTGGATCAAGCATTTTATGCAGTCCTATGTTAAACAAAGATATATTTAATTCTACTGGCCAGTACCTAAGATCATGACCAAGAACAGTGAATTACTAACATCAGAAAATTGAATTACCTTTAGAAATCTCTTCTGGCTGACTCTCTTCACAGAGATTTTTCTTTGCTGGACTTCTACACTGCAGGTCCTATGAAGTAAAAGAAAACTGTTTCAGAACTACTAATATCAAAGTCTGTGGACAGCTTGCTTCCAAGTGGAATCAAGATTCTATGCTATATAGTAAAATAAACTGCACTAGTACTTAGTACAAAAAAATAGTTCTTGTTGTATGTATGGCCGACTAATATATTCCTGTAGGAGACTAAAAAAGGCCTTTGTTAAGGTATAACATACATACAATAATAGAAAATATCAAACTACTGTTATCTGTCATGTGATCAATGTCTTATGGCAAGCTATCATACTGCAAGTGTGAATGTTCTCCGGGTGATATCCAATGTTGTTGGAGTGGGCTCCCACTCTGCAATGGAACATTCCTTCCTCCCCCCAAATTCGCTCCAGAAGATTCTCAATCCTCTGGAGCAGATTTGGGGCTGCAGGGGCAGCAGTGGGGAGAGGGAATCAATTTTGCCAATGGATAAAGTGCTGCCAGGGAAAGACACTAGTCAGATAGCACCACTCTCTGAAAATTGGTAGTTACAGCATGTTCAATATGATAAATTATCCAATGCTTATCCATACATAAAAGTGATTATTATATAGGCACAGGAATGTCTATAAAAAGACTGAAGATTCATAAATGTGAATAGAATTTGAGAACAGTATGAAATTTGGTATTGATTATTTACATGTTTAGACTAATCTGATAATAAATGGCTGAGAGCAGTTTAAAAAAACCACTCAGCCGTGTCAATTTTTCAATTTATAACTATTTTTGCCCAGTCATAGTTTTCATTCTTGTCCCTTTAACTGCAGGCCAAAATTGAGGGAATAGCAGAAGTCTTGCTCTTCTTGTATTGATAACAAAAATCTGTTGTGCATTTATCAAGTTAAGACTTTAAAACGTCAATGCAGTCAACACGCTTTTAATACTGGCTAATTAGTACAGTGTTCTCCCAGAACTCAGTTTGATTCTCCAAGGCATCATCTCTCACTTAGGGAGGGTCACCACCAGACCAAGGAAGATGCTGCTAGCTAGTAAGAAGTTTGGGGAAGCAGTGGGCTAGATCCAAACCTTACAAATGCAGCAAATCTGCTCCAGAGGGTCCCTCCAATGACCCTGAACAGATTTGGGCATGCAGGGGGCTGCAGAGAGGAGAGGAACGGAACATTGGCACTTACCGAGAAGGTTCCTTCTGGGTTGGTGTGAGGAAGGCATCTCACAATGGGTTATCTCCCCCTATCGCCCAGGAAAAAGCAGGGACTCAAGTGACTGAGTTTTAAGCCTTCTATCGGCCTCCTAGCCAGTTCCGTCCACGGCTAAAGCTCGGAAATTGAGGAAGAAAACATCTCTTTGTATTGTAGGTAAGGAAGAACCACAGAAGAACAGATACTGAGAAATCATTCTGAGAATACAAACTCTGAGGATCCTTAGAAGGTCTGGCCAGCCAAGTGCAGAGACATGTGGCCTGATTACCTATACAGGGTGTGGTTGGGATGCCTTCCGCACACCAGCCCAGAAGGAACCTTCTTGGTAAGTACCAATGTTCCATTCTCCAGGTTGGTGTGAGGAAGAAATCCCACAATGGGACATGCTAAAGCTAAAAACCCTTATTTAAGTGGGAAAAATCTGAGGCCGGGTCCATTGTACTGTTACTTCTTGCTGGAGGACTCTCCTGCCAAAGGAGGCATCCACTGATGCATATGTGTCTATATTTTGTAATGTCTTGTGAAGGAATTGGGACTTGTCCAGGTGGTCGCCTTGCAGGTTTCTCCCAGAAGGGTGTTAGTACTTAAGGCGGATGACGTGGCTGCTGCTCTAGTGGAGTGAGCTGTGACTCCCAATGGCTTGGGGAGGCATGAAGCCTCATAGGCCAAAAATAAAATAAAATACATGCTTTTAACCACCTAGCTAGGGTAGATCTGGCAACCTTCTTGCCCATAGCAACAGGGTGAAAGGAAAGCAACAGTGAGTCAGATTTTCAAAAGGACTCTGTCCTTCTTAGGTAAACTTTACTGGCTCTGCAGACATCTAGCTTGTGCCAGGCCTTCTCCTGTGGATGAGAAGGGTTAGGGCAGAAAGTTGGCAGAATAAGCTCCTGTGATTTACGGAATGGCGTGTTGACCTTAGGGTTAAAGGTTGGGTCTGTTCGAAGGATGACGGAATCCCTATGGAAGGTGATGAGGCTTTTTTTCTGATTGCAATGGTAGATAACTTTGAGATTCTGCTAGCAGACATGATGGCCACAAGGAAAATAACTTTTTGTGACAGAATTTGCAACGGGATAGATCTAATCGGTTCAAAGGGAGGTTTAGTCAATGCAGAAACTACAACTTGTAGGCTCCAGGAAGGAATCCTATGGATTATGGGAGGACTCATGAGTGCTGCTCCATGGAGAAATCTTTTGATGTGAGATTGTGAAATTAGTGGCTGCCTACCGGGCTTGGAATGGACTAATGACACGGCTGACATTTGTCTGCCCAGTGTACCCGGTTTCCAACCCATCCGGAAGCCTTCTTGGAGAAAGGCTCTGAGTTTTTTGACACCTGTCGCCTGTGGATTAAGTTTCTCCCTTTCACTCCACCTGTAGAAGGACTTCCAGGATGTTTCGTAGATTCTGATGGTGGAGTCCTTGCGGGATGTCAGCAGGGTGCATATGACATCCTCAGAATAACCTAGAGTTAAGTAGACAGACATTTCAGCAGCCAGGTGGCTAGTTTGAGCCAATTTGGGTCTCGGTGGTGTACTGGTCCCCGAGACAATAGGCCTGAGGTCTGGGGCAGGAACCGTGGACCTTGCACTGCTAGGGCTAGGATCTCGGAGAAACAGGGGCGTCGCGTTCAGAAGGGGGTTACTAGGACTACAGTTGCTTGTTCCTTTCTGATTTTCTGAAGAACTCCGGCTAAGAGGGGAGTTGGAGGGAATGCGTACAGCCTCTCTTTCGGCCAATTGATGTATTCCTTCAGCTTCGTAAGTCTGGAATCTGGAGAGAAATCTTGGCAGCTTGTGGTTGTGCCTGGATGCAAACATGTCCAGTGTGAGTGGGCCAAGGTGGTGTATGATTTCATGGAAGACTGCTGGATATAGCCTCCAATCCCCCAGGTCTATTTGTTGCCAACTTAGACAGTGTGCTATATGGTTCAGAGTCCCTTTGATGAGTTGGGCTGATATGGAGGCTAAGTTCTGCTTAGTCCACAATAACATGCTCTGGGCTTCTAGATGTAGGGAGCAGGATTTGGATGAGAAAGTTGCAGCTGGTGTGAGAATGCTTTTAGAACCAGGTGGACTGCCCTGAGCTCCAGCCAGTTGATGCTGTGGCATTTTTCCTTTGCATTCCATTTTCCTTGGGCCAGGAAAATTTTCCTTGTAGTGGGCTCCCCACCCTTCGAGGCTGGCATCTGTTGTCAATATGGTTGATCTTCTCTGGCTCCTGGAAGGGTCTGCCCACCTGTAGATTTTGGAGGTTTTGCCACCACCTGAGAGTCTCTCACGTGCAGAGGGAGATGTGGTGGATCCACTACTAGGTGGATCCACAGTTGGATACAGAATCGGATTCAAAAAGTGCTTATCAATGGTACCTTTTCACACTGGGGGGAGGTAACGAGTAGGGTACTGCAGGGCTCAGTCCTGGGCCCAGTGCTCTTCAACATTTTTATTAATGACTTGGACGAGGAGGTGCAGCAAATGCTTATCAAATTTGCAGATGACACAAAATTGGATGGGATTGCTAATACCTTTGAAGACAGAAACAAACTGCAAAGTGATCTTGATAGACTGGAGCGCTGGGCTGAAAACAACAGAATGAAATTTAATAGGGATAGATGCCAAGTTCTACACCTAGGAAAAAGAAACCAAATGCACAGTTACAAGATGGGGGATACTTGGCTAATCAATACGACAAGCGAGAAGGATCTTGGAATTGTTGTAGATCACAAGCTGAATATGAGCCAACAGCGTGATGTGGCTGCAAAAAAAAGCAAATACTATTTTGGGCTGCATTAATAGAAGTATACCTTCCAAATTGTGCGAGGTACTGGTTCCCCTTTATTCGGCACTGGTTAGGCCCCATTTTGAGTATTGCGTCCAGTTCTGGGCACCACACTTCCAGAAGGATGCAGACAATCTTTAGCGTGTTCAGAAGAGGACAATGAGGATGATTAGGGGTCTGGAAACAAAGCCCTATGAGGAGAGATTGAAAGAACTAGGCATGTTTAGCCTGGAGAAGAGAAGATTAAGGGGAGACATGATAGCACACTTCAAATACTTGAAAGGTTGTCACACAGAGGAGGGCCAGGATCTCTTCTTGATCAACCCAGAATGCAGGACACGGAATAATGGGCTCAAGTTACAGGAAGCCAGATTCTGGCTGGACAGCAGGAAAAACTTCCTGACTGTTAGAGCAATATGACAAAGGAACCAATGACCTAGGGAGGTGGTGGGCTCTCCCACATTAGAGGCATTCAAGAGGCAGCTAGACAACCATCTGTCAGTGATGCTTTAAAGTAGATTCCTGCATTGAGAAGGGAGTTGGAGTCAATGGCCTTATAGGCCCCTTCCAACTCTACTATTCTATGATTCCAGGTACGGGGAGGTGATCCCTCTTTGCTATTTGAGCTTCGAAGGGTAATAGCAACCACTGAAGGGGGTGAGAGTACAGTCTGGTCCATGGGAGAATGCCGAGACACGAGATTATCAGAAGATGTGCAGCATCCATTAAGTTGGTTATTCTTTGACAATGAATTGCCCTTGAACGATCCTGAGGCTTAACTATTCTCGCTGTGGAGAGGAATATGAAACCCTTCAAAGTGTTGATGAGTGCTCCTAGATGAAGGAGGACCTGGGTGGGTGTGAGATGGCTCTTTTTTCTGTTTATGACAAAGCCGTGTTTTTCTAGGCATTCGACAGTTGTCTGGAGATCCTGCGAGACTTTCTGACTGGAAAGAGACTGGATAAGGTCGTCCAAATATGGGTAAATATGCACACTGTTTAGTCGGAGGTGAGCTATTAGTGACACCATGTTCTTGGTGAAGATGTGGGACGCTGAGGATAGGCTGTATGGGAGCGCTTTGTGCCAGTTCTGTTAGGAGAAGCGTAGGAATTTTCTGTGAAGCAGTGAGATGGGAATATGCACATATGGCTCTGTGAGGTCTATTGATGTCAAATATTCTGTTTTGCAGATGGTCTCCTTGATGGTTTGGAGTGTCTCTGTATGAAATTTTCAGTATGTGACAAAGCTGTTCAGGAGCTTGAGATCTGGTATCAGTCTCCAGCCTTTGCCCTTTTTGGCAACTAGAAAGAAGATGGAATAAATACCTTTGTATTTTTTTATGAGAAGATACCGGTTCTTTTGCTCCTATTAGAAATAATATGATGTGATTCTTGGCGACAGTTGGCAGTGTGGGGGATGGGATGAACTGAGGGGGAGGTTGTTTCTAAAACTCCATGAGATAACCATGGAGAGATGGTGTCCAGGACCCAGCAATTGTCTGTGGAATGTTCCCATGCTGGGAGGAAATGCTAAAGTCTCCCCCCGATGATGAATTCCCTGGCGTCAGAACTGTTGTCGTTCAGACCTGGAGGCCTGGAAAGTAGAAAGGGGTTGGCAGAGGAGCTAGAGGAGTTGCCACTTCTTGGCTGGAAGCGGGATCTGGACCATGCTGGTTTAGGGAACCTGTAGCTTTTGGATGGAAAGGAAGATTGGTAAGCGATCCAGAATGGGCGAAAGGACGCATAAGACTGGGCAAGGTTTTGGGTTTTTTTATCTTCTAGCCGGGAGGATGGAGGCATAACTTTTTTCTTATCCTTAGTTTCTATGAGCACATCTTTTAAGGCTTTTTCTCCCAAGAGATGTTCACCTGTGAAGGGTACGGTCACAAGATTTGCACTTGAGGGAAGATCAACATTCCAGCGCTTGAGCCAAATAAAACTTCTGGCCACATTAGTAGCTGCTATGGAGGTGGCTGAAAACTGGAGCGCATCTTGTGTAGCATCAGCCAGGAAGACAAAAGATTCAGAGAATTTGATCAGTCCTCTGTATAAAGTGGTCTGATCTACTTCCTTATTGTGTAGTATGTCTTCCACCCATAAGATGGAAGCTCTAGTGAAAATGATGATACTGCTGAGGCCCTTAAAGTGAGTGCTGAGGCTTCATGTGCCTTTTTAAAAGCTGTACCTGATCTCCTTTCCTCATAGTGTTTTAGGGGAATGTCACATCTTTTGGCATTACAGCACCTGAAAGCAAGGCCACCACAGGGGCATCTTACTAAGGGAAGTTTTAGTTCTTCCATCACATCATGAGGAAAAGTGTAAAAGCTCTGTGCTGTACTGACTCCCTTTTTTCCCTGGAGAGAATTAATTTATTGAAGGAATTAGGAGAAGGTACCTCTTTGGTGGCTGGCTTGGGCTCTGGAAACATTGCTGTCCCTCTAGATAATAATTGCTGTTTCTCAGGTTGTACTGGCTCGCTAGCTAGGGAGGCAGTTGCTTTGGACAATAAAGGTAAAAAGTCCTCTTCGTTAAAGAATCAATCGGATGAAGAATGGCCTGCAATTTCTGTGTCTGACCATCCACCTTCCTCTCCTTCTGAAAAGGATTCTTGCAGTGGAATTATGATGGAATCACTTTCAGGGTGGGGCTCAGCCAAGGCGGTCTTGGATTTTGTTAGCACGACCTGTGGCTGTGGAGTGTGGGTCTGAAGGGTCATCCTCAGAACCTGCTGATGAGTGCAGACTATGGGAAGGATTGGGCTATTCTGAAGCCTTATTTTTGTTCTCTATCTGTGGAAGAGACGGACTCAGAATTGTACAAGCTTCTGGTGCGTTTTGCAGAACGGCTTGATCTTCAGGTTTGCTTATCTAATAAATGGTCAGTCAGATTGTCCACTACTGCCTTAGTGATCTGTGATAAGACTGATTTATCTATTTGAGCCATGCTTGAGATAGGCATTTAGGTATCACATTGTTCTCTGTCTGAGCAATGGAAGAGGTGGAGGGAGGAGGGACTTTTCTTTTCAAGTTGGAATCGAAACTGCAACTTAAAATGGCAGCCCACCTTGTTTGGCTGGAAGCCTCCATGTGGGGGAGAAAAAATGGATTTGATCTCACCCTTGATATTCTTGGAGCACCTGTTCCCTTGCCACCGCCTCCTGTTCTGAGTGGAGAGGGTGGCGTGCTCCCCACCCCTCTCTCAATCTGCTGGGATCACACCATTCCTGGTGTCTAAGAGACTCAGCAAGAGACCTCCAGGCTGGTGATCTCTTTGCTTCTCCATGGCTGGAAGACTCAGTAAGGCAGACGAAGCCAAGCCCGCAAACTGGTTATCTCCCTGATCCTCCTGGTAGATCGTCCTTTTGCCTGCTCCTTAATGGCTCTCACATGAGTCATTGTTGTCTTTTTCTTTTTAGGCCTTGAAATGGTTTTCTTTGCCGGAGGGGTCATTGGGAATGATAGGCAAGTGGCAGAGAAAAAGAAGCAGAAAATAATCTTTTTTTTTTTTTTTTTTTGGTAAGAGGTCAAAATAAAGGGTAGTTGTGAGGGGAGGGGTAAGGTCAAAGAGGTAAGGAGTTTAAGAAATCTTAAAAACAGAGGTAAGTATAGGCTTGGTATAGGACGAGATGAGAATTAGCTCTGTCCTGGGAGAAAAGCAGGGATGAACTGGCTACGAGGAGCTTCAGACTGATAAAGGGCCTAAAACTTTTCCTGGGCGATAGGGGGAGAATAACCCATTGTGAAATGCCTTCCTCACACCCACCTGGAGAAAATACATTCCACCAGCAGTTCCCTCTTCTGGATCATGTCAATCGCGTTAACTACTTGTGAGCGGCTAGGTGCCTGCACATGTGCATGAAGTACTTGTGGGTTTGTAAAGATGTAGGTGTGTCTATAGGAAGTTAATTCTAGAGCAGGGATGGGCAACTTGTAACGCTTTAGAGGTCTTGGCAAATAACTCCCATCAGCCCTAGCCAGCAGAGCCAGTGATGAAGGACTATGGGAGTTGTAGGCATCTTGATTGCTACAGAATGAGCTGAATATGGACTACTTACAATATCTGGACAGCATGGGAGTCAGGCAGTTCAAAGGGGAATCCAAACCACCCTCAGCCCCACCTATGACCTGCAATATTAACAGTGGACTTCATTGCAGCGCTGCCCTAAGCTATTTCTATCAGCACAGCCCACCAAATCTGCAATAGTAAATGACATTGCGGGGTTGCTGCATACTACTTCCTCAGACCAATCTGCAGTGTGGGCTTAAAAGCAGTGGGTAATATTGCAGGGTACCTATAAGCTTCAGTGCAACAGCCAAACTCTAATAGGGGTCTAATACCTCCGGAATTTACATTATCAGGTGTTTTTTGTTTTTTAAAAAAAAGGTTTCACATTAAATAAGACCCGAGTTAGAAAGAACGGGAACTCTTCCCTTTGGATACATTGAAATCATGGGTTTCTCCACTTATTTCTATGGACAGCTTTCACTTTCATTTCTGGAGACATTTAAACAAAGCTTCTCAGTGTGATCCAGGAAACAACTTATCCAAATAAGGAGATGGCTATCTCTGCGCTTTTTACAGGTCTCTCTCTCCCTTTGCCCTCTTTTGCTCATTTCTCTCTAAGGAGAAAGAGAGAAAGGGACAAAGGACAGAGAAAGGGACACAGAAATAAATGGCTGCCTTCCACTCTTCCTCACCCCAAGCATTTTAACTCCCCTCCTAGTTGGTGCCTGCCAAGGGATCAGCAGTTCAAACGCCTTCAGGGCTGACACAGCCACGGCCTTCTGTATACCAGTCACCTCCACCACCACCCTTCCAGGGTTTCTTTTCTAACCAATTCAGCATTCCATATTTACTGGGCATGCTCATTCTACGCTGGACTCTTTTGGGAGATTCTCCCTTTAGGGTTTTTCTCCTAAGGTTTTTTTTTTTGCATTTCTGCAAACCTCAGCGATACCTCCCTCTTGTGCATGGATTCTGGCTACGTAAAGATCGACACTCACTCCTCCTGAACACTGTTAATAGAGGAAGCAACAGCCTGAACGTAGGTGCTGCAGCACCCTTGCTGAAACGTTCTAATGTTTAAAGTAGAAAATCGAAATAGCACCCCCCCCAACCAATTCCTGATCAACTGGTTTAAGTAAGCTTGTAACCTCTTAAATCTTTTAATCAAACAGGGAGACATACTGATCTGACCCAGAGGACAGAATCCATCAGAAGGTTCTCTGCTGCAAGCCTCACTGAAGTGAAGCTCTTGTTTATTTCACAATGGGGTCTGTGCATGATAACTTCTCAATGGATTGTGCCCTGTGGAAGACATACCACTGAAATCTCCTTTAGATATAGCTTTTTTATTATTAATGTTTATATACAGTCTTATCTGCTGAAAAGCCATCAAGGCAGTGTACAACAATTTAAAACAATTAAACTGTTAAAACAATAAAACAAGAACCTTAAAAACAGTAAGCACGCACACACACACACACACACACATTAAAACATAAAACAACATGTGTTTTAAAAGGCTAAATTAAAAAGATGCATCTTGACACCCTTTCCAAAAGCTAAGAGAGCAAGGCCAATCACAGTGCTTGAGGAAGCACATCCCACAGTTTGGGAGCAACACAGGAGAAAGCTCTCTCATGCATGCCTGTCATCCATGGGTAATGGTGCTCTCAAAATGGCCTCTCTTGCAGATCTCAATACATGGGCAGGTTTAGAGCAACAGAGATAGTCCCTTAAATACCCATGTCCTGAGCTGTTTAGGGCTTTAATAGTTAAAACCAACTCCTTGAATTATGCCCCAAAAGTGAATGGGATGAAATATGGTCCTGAGATGGTGCACCAGTTAGTAGACTAGCTGCTACATTTTGCACACATTGAAATTCTGGCATAGCCCCATGTAGAGTGCATTGCAGTGGTCTAAATCTGATGGAACCATGGATAACCACTGCCAAGTCAGACTATTTCAGGAAGGGCTGCTGCTAGGGCACCAAGCATAATTCTGCAAATGCACTCCTGAAGAGGACAGTGTAGGAGCCAGGAGCACTCTGAAGCTATGAACCTGCTCTTTTTTGAGGAACACAACCTCATCCAGAACAGGCTGAGTTCCAATCCCCGAGTCAGGCTTTCTATTGACCATCAACACCTCAGTTGGGTTTAACCTCAGTTTCTTCACTCTCATCCAGCCCATTACTGAATCCAGGCAACATTCAAAAGGCTTGACTGCTTCCTTGGTGTTAAGTGACAAAGAGCAATAGAGCTGGGGTGCCATCAGCATTGGTGGCACCTTCCTCCAAATGACTTCTCCCAGTGGTTTCATGTAAACATTAAATAGTATACGCATTCTATCTGACATACAGATAGAAGTTAATAATGAAGGATCAGAGGTCTAAAAAACCTCCTGCTATTTGCAAATAGAAGGACTTTTAAATCTCTTCATGAAACAACTTCTGTTTCAGGAGGCAGGACTCTCATAGGGCAAGACAATGGAATCCAATAAGGTCGAGCTAAAATAGTACCATAGTATCCTGTCAGATACAAAGACCTTGGAGAGCTGCTGCCAGACTAACGCTATCTCAGCATTCTGCATATTATGTATGGGACAATGGATGGAGTCTGCATTTTAAAAATAGAAAGAAAAGCAAGGTTGCTCCATTATTCTTTCCCAGCAAGTCTGCCCATCCTGGAACTGCATCTCTGGCTGGAACTATAGCCGGGATTACTGGTATGCGGCTTTGGCTGCATTTCACAGACTGACTGCACTGCTGTAGGGTGGTACAGGGACCTGGAGCATTATTAAACTACTACTTTGAAACTCTGATGTTAAATCCCTTGAACAACATTTTCTGAAAGGTTTTTTGAAGACAAATTAAGTTTCATTTTCTTTGGAATAAATACTATTCAATCATAATTAGTCTGAAATATAAACTAAATTAAAAGATTGAGCAAAATTACGAAGAATAAAATATTACCTCATCAGCTGTTACCTTCATCCTTTGTTCCAGCACTTCAGCCACAATTGGAAGAATCTCTTTGTCTAACAAGAGTAATTTAAACATTCACGGTACATTAAATTATACAACCTTATTGCGGTCTTGCAAAGTTTCATGCTATATAGTTGACTGAGTAAATCAAATTTTATTAAGTTAGTTGCTCTGAAATTCTATTCTGAAAATATCTCAAACAGCCTTTCTTAAAAACAGACTTTCTCTTTCCTTTTGTATGGCACTCTGAGGATTCAGAGTAAAAAGTGATTCAAATTCTATAATTGAATGAAGAGAGAATTCAACTCAAGTGTGTTTCACCAAATTTAGCTGTAATACTCTGAAATCCACCACTTGGTTAAGCAGAAGTATGCGAGTTTAAGTAAGCTTGCAGCTGAATCTTGTACATGCTTACTGAGACATCTATTGAAAACAATAGACTAAATAAGTATAGCTAGGATTAGACTGTTCATCCAGGGAAAAAAGTCTAATCCTAGCAATATCAAGTCAGCCTAATTTTTTCAATGGGTATGTTTGGATGACACTTTAGTCCACAGAGTATGAATAGTCCACTCCATGGATGACTATTTGCATGCCGCACTTGGGCGACACGGAAGTAGTGCTCCGTGGAGTAGAGTATGCACACTCCATCGATTAGTTGTCTCTCCTCACCTCTCTGCCCTCCCCACCGAATGGCAGCGTTATTTTCTGCTTACCTTATTGGGGTGCTGCCACTTCATGGGGAGGGGGGGAGGAGAGATGCAGCACATGGAGACGCGCCTTTGCGGAGTGACAATGGGTGCATTACCTCCCGTCATTGGAAGCGATGCGGCTGCTGGTTCTTGCTGCGGTGGCTGCACAGGGACAGGCTACGGGGACATTGCTCGGCACCAACGTGTCCTTCGCTGGTGAATGAATGTGGTGCCCTGACACGTGAGGAGACCGTTCCAAAGCCTCTTGCTTCTGCGGTGGCCATGCGTGGAGAAACACATGCTGCCCTGCCACAGAAGCAAGAGGCTTCAGAATGGTCTCCTCACGTGTCAGGGCACCAGATCCATCCACCAGAAAGGACATGTTGGTGCCGAGCCATCTGATCCCCTGGCAGGGATAATGTCGCATGGCACTGACGTGCCCTTACCCGTTGGAGCCATGGCAGCAGGGAAGTGAGTGGCTATAGCTATGCTGCCCCCTTCCATGTTGCCATGGCTCTGCAGCTGTCATGAGCAGGACAGATTCTTGCGCGTCCCCTCCCCACTCGCCAGAACAGAAAGGGAATCCTTTGCTGTGGCAGGAGGTATGGAGGGGAATTGGATGCGTAAGCATCCCTCCTGCTGCAGCAAAGGACTGCACCCCTGCCCTGATATCAGCAGATGGATTTCTCCCACATGTCCCACCCTGTGAACTATTTGGAGATTGGCTCGAGAGGATGGAAGGGGCTTCTTCGATCCCCTCAAGCCAATCTTCAGCTGGATCACAGGGGGGCGGGGGCAAGGGACCTGGACGTCCCTGGGAACATGTGGGGTGCCGTGAACACCCAGGGATGGCATGTGCCTGTGCCAGGAAGCATGTGGGGAGCCCCTAATCACTCCACTCCACCAAAGGACAAAACGATTGGTGGCTCCCCAAGTGCTTCCTGGAACAGGATTATTTCCCATGCCGTCAGAGGAGCGCTGGGTAAGAGTGGCAGAGGTTTCTGCCGCTCTTGCCTTGCGACTCTGTAAACATGGGAAATAATCCACGGAGCTTTGCCACACAACACGATAATCAACAGTTCTGCAGAGAAACAACTCTGCAAACCGTTGGTTATCTCCATTGGTTATTTCTGGGAAAAAACTAACTGAGGTATGGTTTTCGCCCAACAGATGACACATCAGTCAATGGGTTACTATTTAAGCAACGGTTGCTCAAATAGTCCACTGCTGACTAACGTGTTGTCCTAACTGAGCCAATGAGACTTCTGGAAAAGCACAAGCAGGACTGAAGCTGGAAGGATGCTTAAATTCATGTCCTTCTCCTTAGCAAAGTTATAGATTTCCAAATTTTATAAACAAGTTAGCCAAGACTAGTGATGGGTGAACCTTCCTCATTATGCCTCTAAGTTTTCATCAGGATTCAAATTTAAATCATATATTCATTCCTACTTCATTATTCATGGAAGTAATTCACATAATGCATCAAACATTCATTATTTCCAAACCATCATTTCCTTTTTCATTTTACAAAATGGTTTCTTTATTCCTAGGATTTCTTAATTCATTAAAATTTGTGGAGGAAGCAATCCAATGGCCCTTAGACAGTGCCTGATGGGTCACAGAAAAATTCACATTCCATGACAGCACTCCAACCTCGGAGGGGGGAATCGGAACTTTGTCTCCCTCCTCTTCCAGCTTGCAGCCAGCATGGAAAGAACTGTGCCAGCTGCTCTCCAAGGTCGGGAACCCGACCTTGGAGAAGGGGGAAGGGGGTGTTTTGATGGGTGGGGAGGAGAAGGGCCTGGAGTGACCACGACACGAGTTATCTTGAAGCCTCTTCCAGTCTCCTTTACTCTCTGAAATGCCTCAGCTAGACGGGCAAAAAAATCCCGTCTCCAAGGTCAAGTTCCCAAGCTTGGACAGCAGCCAGCAATGTTCTTTCTGAGTTGGATGTGAATGGGGGGGGGGGGGCAGAGCTCTGATTCCTCCCTCCAATGTTGGAATGCTGTCTCCAGCCTTAGATCATGGAATCTGAATTTTCCCATGACCCCTCAGGCAAAAAAGTCCATCTAGTAAAAAATGTAGGGTTGGGGGATGGGAACGCAAAGATTGCCCTGCATCCCCCCGCCGCCCTGCATTAGATGACTGCAAGCCTCCAAGTAAGGGGGCTTATGATCCTTGAGGGCACAAGCCATAGGGTTGCACGCTTACTTTTACTAAACTCTCAGATGAGCCTTTTCCACCTTTATTATTAATGTTTGAATCAAAAAACATTGTACAATCATCAGTTTAGGCACAGATGAAATTCAAACAGATGAAATTTAGTTTCTTCCACTCTGCAACTAAAAGTTCCACTTTATTGGAAAAAAAGTTGAATTAAAAAAAAAGATCTGAGTAAAAATTAGTACAATAACTTATCTGTTATCATAGTTATTTTTACTAATATCTTTTCCTGTCAATTGTTCTAAACATTTTAGAGGTTTCTTAGTCTAATAATATCCTGATTTATTTTTAACCTATTGCTATCTCTTGATTCTAAGATGTATATTGGAGGTAGTATCCAATACTGCCATTGGGCTCCCACTCATTTTGTTGTGCAAGTGGGACCCACTGCTTGCACAACAAAAAGCTAGCAGTTAAAAAAGTAATCCTTGAAACAAGCAGAAACACTTGTTTCCGGCTCACGACTGGTCAACAACTTTCTTTCTGAAAGCGTTTCCATTTTTTTTCTGGTGGCTTTTTAAACCACTAGCCCCCTATTGCCGTAGCATTTGGTCTTGCTGACACACGGGCAGACTTGGGCATTGCCCATGATTTCCATCTTTTTTGTTAATTCTAAGAACAGTGATGTGGCCATATTTTGCAATTCCCTTGTTGAACTTAATGAACCAATTAAACGTTGGGGTATCACATGCATGAAGACTCAGTTTGTACAGCTCCTCTTTTACCTGTCTTGTTTTTTTATTGTTGGGTGTTCTCAGAGGTGGTCATATACTGCTGTATAAATCATTGGTTTACTTGAATTAGAAATTCCTTCCCATGTGTTCCCTTGCTGTGATTCTTTCTGCAGAATTTCCAAACTTATGATTTTATTTCAAAGAAACTGTTGTCTTGTAATTCTCAATATTGTAAAGGCTTTGATTCCTGGTATGACTTCATACTGTAACAATGAAGGCTCTAAAAGTGCTAGAACTACATGGGTTGGGACCTGGATTCATTTCTCACATCAAATGGCCCATACGCTAAGATTTTCCTCAGAGGCACACCTACAGCTGCCACCACTAATTAAGTGAGATGGGGTGGCTACAGAGGAGAGGGCCTTTTCAATTGTGCACCTCACCTCTGGAGCTCTTCCCTGTGAGGGTCAACTGGAGCTTAAACTAATTTCTTTTATTAATTTCATGAGGCAAGTAACTTTTTGTTTCCCCAGGCTTTTAACTTCTTCTGCATATCACCTTCTGTGATTGTTTGCAGCACTATGTTTTATTGCATCTTATTGGTTATTGCAAACCACCCTATATTGCAAAGGGCAGTATAGAAATAAATAAATAAATGGAGGCTTTTTGCTGGTGAATGTTAACTGCTATCTTTAATACCCTAAATATTAAGGTAATGTTTTAATCTTAATTCTGGTTTTAGCTGAGTTTCCCACTTAATATAATTTATTTTTGTTTATTAGATATCTCCTTTGTATTACTGATGAAACCCAATATGCTTATTTATTTTTAGATGGTTCCAAAGTCTAAAAAACTCCCAAACCTGAGTCATTAGCTTCTGAAATCTTATAACATTTCATTTACATTAAAACTACAACATCAAATAAATCAGGAAACGTTACCATTATTGTATGCTGTACTTCCTTGAGAAAAAACTTTTGGTTCATGATCATCCACTTTAACATTTATGTCAGCCGAGTGATGTTGCCTGCACAGATCTCTTCCTCTCGCAACTGTTCTGTCCTCAGAATTTCTTGCCAACTCAAGAAGTAATGAAGTTGCACATTCCCTATTAGGAAGGTCCCTTGTTTCAGCAAGGTCAGTTTTTAATGCTGGCTTGTGATTAGTATCTATTGCTAGATTCTCATTCCCCCTCTCTATTTCCAATGGGTTATCAAAAGGACCTGAAGAAACTTCAATATGTTGCCCATCCTCTTGGGCTCCACTTCCATGCATCAAGGTTTTAGTAAATGGCTTATCATCAGCTGAGGAGTCCAAACATATTTCAGCACAGAGGTTTTTCCCTACACTAACAGGTTTCTCTGTATTTGTAGGCATTTCTGTGCTTTCACTGCCACCTGTTGTTCTAGATGCGATTGTTTCTTTCAAAGCACCCTCAGCTTCCACCTTACGCAACCTCTGACCTTCTTTATGAAGCACTCTTGAAGACTTCTCATTGTTTTCGTGAGTTGGCAATATAGTGCAGTCAAACCCTTTGGCAATTTTCCTTTCATTATCTTCTTCTATACTTGTAAGTGCAAGTGGAGCTCCTTCTGAGGTGGCAATGACAGAGGCACTATCACATTCTTCCACTGTTCTGGCAAAGACATTTGTATTCTCTGTACTCAAGGTAACCAAATGCTGGTCAGGTTTAGTGTTAGCAATACTGAGTCCAGGGTCATCACATTTCTTTCCCTCTCCAACGAAAGTTAAAGGACTTTGGTTGCTTTTTTCTGTGCTTCGAACAACTAACTCAAACTCCTGGTTTGTGCCTTCCTGAACAGTCTTGCATTCCTCTGTTCCATCTGTGGAGACCATAATATCTACATCTCTTTCTCTAGTTTCCACTTGCACCAATACATCATGAGTGGCTCTGTCAGATCCTTTTGTGGTAAAGATAGTGAACGTCTCAAGCTTTCCTTCTGTTCTGGAAACCTGATTCACCTCTTGAGTCTCTGTAGGAAACACAGAAATCTCAACGCATTCTATCGAGCTTGTTGAGATCATAGCTGCATCACCAGTTTGTTCTGATCTTAAGGCAACGTGTTGAGCAATGTCGTCAGTGCCTTTTGGGGAAATGGTGGCCCCTACTTCTTCAATTATGCTTGTGGAAATCACAGTGCACTCATCCCTTTCCTCTTTGCCATGAACTGTATGGTTTTCATCACCTCCTCCAGTGGAAACACTAGGCATGGGAATGACACACATTTCCACACAGGTGGTCATTTCTACAGCTTTTACAGTGCCAAATAAATTCTCGCCATCTTCCATGGTTACACTTGGCATAGGGGCTTCAAATTCTTCCAAAATACTTGTAGAAACCTTATTTGGTTTAATGGCAGCTTCATCCTGATTCATGTATTTAATAGCTGTGCTAGGCATTGGGGCATTGAAATCTTCCGCACCAATCAGACTTGAAGTTTCCTTGAAGTTTTCAACTGTTCTTGCAACAAGTGGCAATGTCTGCTCAACATGCTCAGCAGAACAATGTGCAGGTGGGGTAGGGGGCACTTTGGTTGCACTGGTAGAGATTGACTCACATTCACCATCGTCATTAACAGATGCTGAAGGTGTAGCTGCTATCTTAGAGACAATCCTAAATAGACCTTCACAGTTTCTATTATCTAAGTCAGATGTGGCACTCTCATTTTTCTCTTCCCCAGCAGGGAGCTGATCTATACTTTCTTTATTTGAGGTGGCACTGATCATATCATACTCATATTTCTCAGCAAATAGAGACTCTTCCTCTTTTTCTGAGACAAAGGCCATATTTTCACTGCCTGTACCAACACTAGTAGTGCTACTTTCAACTACCCCCTTCATGCTGTTGTGGATATTATCAATCTTTATTACTTTCTCTAAGCCCGTCATGCTGTCAACGTTACCTTTATCTGCATTTGAAGTAAGTTCACCTACTTCTGTTCCAAGCTGGCCTGTAGCTAGGCAGACAGAAGAATTTCTACTTTCTGTGGCTCCCACACAAACCAGCACCCTTTCACTTTCTTCTGCTCTGGTACAGGCCAAAACATGTTCTGCTTCTTCATTGCCCCTTCCTGTACTAGTAACAAAATTGTCACCTTCTTCATCATCTTCTTTTGCACCTGTGCTAGTCACACAACCTTCATCATCATATGAACCTTGACTGACCTCAATGGCATTTGTTTCCGCTCTAGCTTCTTTACTGTCTGTGGCATGCTCATATTTTTCTTCTGTATCTAAAGCTGCTGCAAAACTTCCATTGCTGTCCAAGCCGGTACAAGAAGCTGCTGCTTCAGGGTCATCTTCTGCTGTTATGCCTGTGCTGGTGACGGCACTCTCACCATTCACAATGTCTTCACCTTTGTCAGCATGTGGTCCTGTTACTATAATGCCAGCTATTTCAGCACTCACTCCAGTCACAGCTCTCTCTTCTTGTGAGTCTGTACCAGACACTGAACAGATGGCAGAGTCAACCCTTTCTATTTCTGCACCTGTACAAGTCACAGCACCCTCAGCTGCTTTAACCTGTTCAGTTCCAGTTGCATTGCTGTGGAATTCATGTGGATTTTCACTGTTCATAGATCCATCCTGAGCTTCAGTACCTGCACTGGTCACAGCACCATCACTTTCTACTTCACCAATGCCGGTAGAAGCATTGTTAAAGTGGCTCATATCCCCACATGCAGAAGCCATACACCTTTCTTCAGAGCCTGCACTGGTTACAGCATCATCTTTCTCTTCTGTTTCAAAACGATTCAAGCTTTGATCAAGTTCAACTCCACTTTCATTAACTAAGTGCTTAGCACTTTCTTCAACATAATTCACAATGCATTCACCACTTTCTTCCTCCTTTGTACTGGTCGAAGAACTTTCACACACTGCAAGCTCTTCAGTAACACCACCATTTCCTTCAGTTACTGTGACAGTACATTCACCAAAGCGCTTTTCTGTTACAGAATGGGCACCTTCTCTATTTTTGGTCCAAGTGCCTACACTGAAACCTTCATCAGCTTCTATAGTTGTACAGCTCAAAGTAGCCTTACTTTTTTCTTCTGAACAAGTAATGGTGGCATCACCTTCTCTTTGCAAGTTTGATGGACTTTCTACACCTAGGCTTTCTCCAGTACTAGTTGCTGTTACAGTACTCCCAGTTGTTCTCTCTGTGCTAGTTCCTATTACAATTGTATCAGTCTCCATGCTGTCGTGAATACTAATGCAACTGCTGGCTCCTACACTGCTGCCAACTACACTGGTCTCATTTTTATCTTCAGCAACTCCTCTTCCATCACCTCCTTCTTCTGCTTCACTGGCCATTGCAGAAACTTTACTTATTTCTCCTAAAACATTTTTGGGCAATGACTCTGAAGACAATTCTATCACAACGCTGGGACTGTGATTTTCCTTTGTTTTGTCTTTGCATTCTGCAGCACTCTTCCCTTTCTTTACAAAGGAACCTTCACTGAAATTCTCACTTTTTTCTTCCTCCACGTTGGTTAGGGAAGATTTCTCTGCACTTACATCTGCAAATACTACAGGTAGGCCAGTCAGACCATCGTTCTTCACAGTAGCTTCTTGAAAGCCTATTAAAGCATTCATGTTTTCTTCAGCTGCTTGTTTAGAACTTAGCTGCATCCTGTCATCTGTGTTTGTAATTCCCATATTTGCAATATCACCCTCTTTTACATTATTGCTGAGTGAAGTGCTACGATGCTGTTCCACTTTAACAGTATATGTCTGATTGCCAGAACTGATATCTTTAATACAAGGCCTATCCAAATTAAAAGAGTCCTCCTTAGATACACCACTCAAATGATCTGTGACTTCTACAAGATTTATATCCATAGATTCTTGATGAGCAGCATCTTCTCTTGAGGATTTGTTTGCTGGAAAAATACTTTCTTCAATTGGACCAATTATATTTTTAAGATTCTTTGGAGTCTGAGCAACTTCAGTCACTCTTTGGAATTTCAGCTTTTCATCCTCCTTAGAATCATCGTACAAAGTTTTATCACTTGTTTCATATTCAGCGATCACATGATATTGCTCCTGTTCAATGGATCCTACATCCTTTAAAGCTTTTTTAAAGGCATTACTTGGTGCATCCATTTGCTTTATAGGAAAAGTTTCAACCTTTTGTTTGGGATTACTGAAACATGAAAGGGAAGATATTTCTTCCATATGCAATGTTTTATTCAGTTCATACACTGAATTCTGATCCATTTGATTTTTGGAAATATTCTTAAATTCAGTTTCTTGTTGTGAATTATTACTACTTTCTTCTTCATCTTGAGATATTTGATGATGTGTATTACTGTGCCTTTGTTCTAACTCAATTTCCATTGGTTCTGGGCTTTGTTCAGAATGTAATGATTGTTCACTAGCACAGACTGTATTCTGAAGGATTAGGAGAGGGCCAGCTGCTGGTTTTTCCTCTCCTATATCTATTTCTTGGGCTGAGAAACTTCCTTTTCTGTTTTCACTAATTAACCTTTTAATGGGTTTTTTATCAATGAGAAGATTGTTTTCTTGCATCTTTGCATGACTCTCTACTTGTTTAACACTTTTGTCCTCTAGTTTGATGTCTTCCTCTCTCTTTTTCACATCCTTACTACTATGCTTCAAACTTCTGCTTTTGTGACTTTCTGCTGACAATTTCCTCTCCAGTCTGGAACTGCTCAAATCTTTATCATTTTTGTTTCTCTCTTTTATAGATGATTTTTCTCCTGACTGGAACTTAACTCTGTGACTAGAATCTTTTTGGGAACTACTAACTGAATGTGCTCCACTTGCAAGTTCTGATTCTACAGAATTTTCTTCAAACCCTTTAATTTCCGTTTTGGATTTACACTGCTTATCTGGATCACTATCTTCTGTATACTTATCTTTGTCCAATTTCTGCCCAGATTCCTGCTTCGAGAAACTTTCCTGTAAATCACTTTCAGGTACTTTGGCTTGCTTGCTGTGACTCTTGGACTTGGACTTTAAGAAGGACCTTTCTTCCAAGGTACTCTTTGATCTTCGCTTGTCTTTGTGTACACTGTCACCTTGTCTTAAAGCGTTATCAAAGTTAGTCAATTCTACATCATGCTTATCTTCTGAGAAACTTTCACTCCTCCTTGATGTTACAGAACTATGTTGCTTTGACGCACTCTGAGACTCTTTCTGTGGCCTAGAATCACTTGACAACCTTTTTGACTTGTGTTCTGCTCTTAATTTATCTGTGGAAACCTGTCTGTCTTTTCTGTTCTCTTTACGTGAACTCTCTTCATTTTTGGAAGCATATTCAGAAACATTTTTCACATCTTTGTTGTTTGCTGATGTTTTCCTTTCACTCCTGTGCTTATTCTTCCTCTCAGTTTTATCTTCTGACAAAGTTTTTGCTAGCTGACTGTGTTTCTGAACACCCTCCTCACTTTTCACGCCTCTCTCAGATGGCAAATTTTCTATTTCATCTCCTTTATATTTATGCTTCATTAATGGTTTATCTTCAGAAAGACTTCTGTCTTTTTCATTTTTATCTTTTGATGATCTAGCCTCTTTTTTGGGTACACTTCTAAAATTTTGAGTTTCTGAATCATCCTTTTTAAGATTTTTTTCTATTTTAAGTACATTTTTTTGCTTCTGAGGTTCTTCTGGGCTGGCCTCTATTCTGTCAAACTGAGACTTGGGATCTCGGGATTCAGTGTCTTGCTGTGTTCCGTCCATTTGAAAAGAGGTAGATGTTTTTCTTTTGTGGTCTTTTTCTCCCTTGGAATCAATTTTGTTTTCATCAGTTGAGTGCACTGACTCTGGAAGTCTTCTAACACGTTTACTCCCTTCACTTTTGCCCTGACTGGCTTTCTGCAAAAAAAGTGTAGCAGACTGTAAGGTAATTTCTAGGGCAAACACCGCTAGTTGAATCCAAACTTTTGCTCAGCAAGTTCTCCTTGCGCTGAAGGAAGGGAGCAATTTCCTCGCATTCCTCCTCTACTGCCTCCTCTACTGCCATTTCCCACGATGTTCTGGACAGTTGGGGGACCATCTAAAACAGCATGGGAGGTGGCATTGGAGGCTCCAGGGGGAATTGGAGGAAATCACTGCACTACCCCAGGCTCTGCTCAATCCCAGTTCCCTCTACAAACAGAAGGAGCCTTTACATTCACAGTGGGGAAAGTCTGAACATAACATTTTCAGTGAGCTGTCCACCACAAAAGATCTCTTTCTTGGTCAGTTACCTCTAGCTCAGATCCCATCAGTGCATATGTGAAATTGGGATTTTTTTGCCCCAGCATGCATCACTTTATACTTGCTTACACTGAACCACATTTGCCATTCACCCATTTTGGAGATATCCTTTTGGATTTTAGAAAGACATACTAAATAGTTCTATAGAAGATGAGTTTTTACAGTTTTTAAAATCGGCACTTACTTCACTTATCTTTTGAAGTTCTCCAAGTTCTTCCTCTGATTGTTCATACTTTTTCCTCCTACCTTCTTCATCATGTCTGAAAGAATTAAAAGATATACCAATTGAGACTAACCATTTTCAGTAGAAATACAAAAAGATTAATTTATTAAATTAAGTTTTCTGCCATTTTATGAAGTGATTTTTGGAAAATATGGTGGAAATTTTTTTCTGATTTCCCCAAGCCTTCACATCTCTAGGCAGGAATATAGACTCAAGATAAGTGGGGAGTTCATGCCCTTCAGAAAGTGCTTTTCTGGTTCCAAGGAATCTAATCCAACCAGGAATGTCTTCTTGTCCACAAGGAGAGAATGTAATTAACTGCATTGCAAGTTCACCATTCTGTTACCAACATTTGCCAACAAAATGCAAACAGCCCTCAGCAGTTGCCTCAAAAAAAGGATGGGAACACGACTCTGACATACTTTGGAAGGGCTAAAAGGAGTGCAAGAGTTGTTGCTCTGCTCCATCCTGCAGCCACCTTTCCCTTCACAAGAGACCATTCTAGAGGCCTCTGCAGGGTTGGCTTTACGTTCATGGGCTTTCAGGCAAGCAACTATTAGTGGGCTCTCTTTAGCTTTCCTAGTGCTTTCACTTCCTTTAATCATACTGATTTGCATTATCACAATAATTACACCCTCACTACAGGAAGTCAAGACAAAAAGAACGGCCTGCCTATAAGGCCATCTAGGGAATTCAAGGCTGAAAGTTCTGAATAAACATGCAATGAAATGGGATATTAGCTCCAGCTATACACCATTTATATGTGATCCTACAAGTTGTGTGTGCAGCAAGGGAAAACAATGGACCACATTACCACCTGCCCCAATTTCTTTTGAAGCTAAGAATAGGAAAATTAGACCATGATTGTTACAAGCTATACAAGTGAGGGAGAATCAATTTGTTTTTAACACACACAGAAAATAAAATCCCCCTCACTCCTGATTCTGAAACTGAACACATCAGGAAAATCAGAACAAGCTGCATACTAATATAAAATAAAACCAGAACATTTTGTTTTAAAGCAAAGAAAAAGGGAAACATGTCCCACACACACATACTTGTTTTAAAAACAGAAAGATTATTAATTATTTACAGTAGGAGACAATTTTTTTCTTGCCCTTTTTTCTGAAGCCAAAAAGAACAACCCCATGGCACCGCTTCACAAAAAAAACCCCACAATTTTCTTCCATACCTCAATTGGGAACAGCTCTATGCTGTTTGGTTAGTCCCCTTGAGTAGAGCACAACCTAGTTGACCACTCCTTCCCTGTATCCCAACTACCTTTGCAGTGCTGCAGTACTTGCATGTGAACAGTCTGGGTTTTTTTAAACTGCTCTTGCCTGGTGAAACAATCTACGAACGACTTACAATTCTGGGTTCACACATCATGACAACTCTTGGTTTAAACAACCTATAATTCACAACAGAACAAGAGGCAGGATTGCAGTTTGAGATTGATAAACAAATGGTCAAGGAACACCTAATCTCTTTAATCTCCAGGGCCCGATGAGTATTGCGTCCAGTTCTGGGCACCACACTTCCAGAAGGATGCAGACAAGCTGGACGGGGTTCAGAGGAGGTCACCAAAGATGATCAGGGGTCTGGAAACAAAGCCCTATGAGGAGAGACTGAAAGAACTGGACATGTTTAGCCCAGAGAAGAGAAGACTGTGGGGAGACATGACAGCACTCTTCAAGTACTTGAAAGGTTGTCACACAGAGGAGGGCCAGGATCACTTCTCGATCATCCCAGAATGCAGAATAATGGGCTCAAGTTACAGGAAGCCAGATTCCAGCTGGAAAGCAGGAAAAATTCCTGACTGTTAGAGCAGTAGGACAATGGAACCAATTACCTAGGGAGGTAGTGGCCTCTCCTACACTAGAGGCATTCAAGAGGCAGCTAGACAGCATCTGTCAGGTATGCTTTAAGGTGGATTCCTACACTGAGCAGCGGTTTGGACTAAATGGCCTTATAGGCCCCTTCCAACTCTACTATTCTGTGATTCTATGGTAAGAAACCATGGGTTCTTACCATAGAACCATAGTTCTGGGTTTGCACATAATGACAGCCCATAATTCAACAAATCATGGTTAATTAAACCATGGTGTGTCATTATGCGAGACTCAGGCTCGTTTTTTTCACCACAATATTTTTAAATTCTGCCACCATTGAACTTCTTGCAGCACCACAGAAGAACCACAAAGATCTTAAAAATGTAAGATACTCTCACATTCTCTGTTCCCTTCTCCAAGCATACTTCCTGGAGGGGTATCCCATCAATTTCAGAAGCTGCAGGAGAACTGCAACTACAGCTATACTTGGAGACAAAAAAAAATCCAAAACTTCAAAAGATGGGCCTGGGGGCAGTCCAATTAAATTGAGCCACAGAATTCCAATCAATCAATCAATCAGGTTCACCTTGCAGCCCCAGTTTAAAAAGTTGACATCCTGCTGATTTTAAAGATACTGTTTTAATGAGCACCTATTTTTCTTCTGGATTTCACACTTCAATGGTTTTAAAATCATGTCTATTCTCCCCTTCAAAGAGCAAGAAAGCTTTGTAATACACAAACATTAATGCAAATGCAATTCCTTGCATGAAAAAATAAATTATTACTTTGACTCTCTCTTTCTTTTCCTGCTTAGGGCTACCTTCTTCTCCAAAAACCTTTGTTCTTTAAGCACATCCTTAATGCTGGCACCACTGGCTTTCAGTTCAACACTTCTTCCTGAAGACTCTTCCAGGTTTTGAATACTTTTACCTAAAACGACATAGAGAAGTGTCAAGCTACACTGTTTCTGTATTATTCTTTTGGCTGAAAATTGAAACAGATTGTTGGTTGAAAAAAAAGACAAAGAAAAAAGGTAATTAAATCAGACAGGAAACAGCACAGTAAACGTTCATTTAAAATAAAACTCATCACCTTGATTTCCAGTTTTCAACGTTTTTGTTTTTTCTGCAGCTTTTTGTTTCCGCTTTTCTTCAAGTTTTTCTCTATTAAGACGTCTCCTTAAAAGTCTCTCTTCTTTTTCTCTAGCCTGAAGGTAAAAAACAGGAAGCGAAGGGAAAGACTGATATGATAGGTTCCAAAGTAAGATTCATACACATTTTCAGTGTCCTTCTCCCAGCAGCAGCTCCTGCATCTGTGCCCCCCCCCACACACCCATTCCACACACACACACAAAGGCTAACATGAAGGTTAGGGGATCATCTGGAGCAGCACCCAATTAGATGCAAGGAACTGTTGCCAGAAAGCAAAACTGGCAACTTATGCTCCTCCCTCCATACACAGGCTTCTCTAGATCACAGCCTCCCCCCTCCCAACAACAACTTGAGGTCAGTTTTCCTGAAGAATAGACAGTTCGGTCTGTTACCTTAGTAAAAAGTATTTCTCTGTGCTTGATTGGATTCCATCAATATGGGACTTGACCGCCACCTTGTGGTCTAAGACAAATCGCTACAACAGAACTTTCCAAAGACCTTGACAAGCCTGAACGCTCAGTTTCTACTATGACAAGCCAAAATACATTCAGAGCAGCGATAGTCAGGAAAAAATACAGAACAAGAACTCTCTGCATAAACTCTGTGTGCATGTTAGAGACAAAACAATATTTATTTACACAACCTACAGCAAAAAAAAAAAAAATCCCTAAGAAAATTTTCCTGGGAATAATTGAAGAGTGCAGCCCTGGTAAAAAAAATCAACCAATCAAAAAGTAGGGCGTGGCCCTGATGGAATCCAATCAAGCACAGAGAAATACCTTTTACTAAGGCAAGAGACCAAACGGTCTATTCTCTGCGCTTGAGGATTCTGTCAGTATGGGACACACAAAAGCTGACCCATGTGGAATGGGCAATGCTCAAAAGAAAAACTCAGGGCTGCGTAATGCTGAGAAGGATGTGATGCAGCACATGCCTTCCAAATGATGCCTCAGCAGAAGCATATAGATCCATCTTATAATGCCTGGTAAACGTATTAGGAGTGGACCAAGTAGCCGCTCTGCAAATTTCCAAAAGAGGGGCATTCAGAGAAAATGCTGCTGAAGTGGCCGCAGCTCTAGTATAGTGGGCCGTAATCTTCGTCAGGGAAGTAAGCTTCAAACAGCAGCATGCGCCCCATCCTGATAATCTGGCGTCTGAGAGTACAAGAATTCTGGGAGGATCTCTGAATGGAACTCCCCAATGGAGTGATGAGCAGTGGAGCCATCACTGGAGTGAGTTCGGATTTCTTCAGAGCTACGAAGAAATCACATCAGACTTTGAAGCTCTGGGAAGGACACTCAAGAACTTTGGGGCCCAAATAGTTTTCTCATCCATTCTCCCAGTTCTTGGAAGAGGATTAGAAAGGGAAAGAAAAATACTCCGGGTGAACGACTGGCTACAAAGATGGTGCCGACATGAGAGATTTGAATTCTGGAACCACGGGATACACTACTTGGAAGATGGACTGCTGGCAAGGGGCGGGTTGCATCTCACAAGGGCTGGGAAGGATGTGTTTGGTCATAGCATGAAGAACTTCATCAGGAGGGCTTTAAACTGAATCCTACAGGGAAGGGAGGTGTAAACTTCGAGGCAACAATGGATGAAGGCTTATGCACTATAACAGAGAGAATAGCTCTCATAGCGCCCCCAAATACTCTTCACAACAATGTAGGGAAGAAGCCAGACTACAAAGCACATGGTCTTCGATGTCTATATACTAATGCCCAGAGTATGGGAAACAAACAAAACAAACTTGAACTCTTAATACAAGAAGGCAAATACGACTTGATAAGTATAACTGAAACCTGGTGGGATGACTCCCATGACTGGAATATAGCAATTGAAGGGTATAACTTGTTCAAAAAGAACAGAATAGAAAGGGAAGCGGAGTTGCACTATATGTTAAAAATACTTATCCCTGCACAAAATACAGGAGGATGAGCCTGGGAGCCCCATCAAGATCATCTGGATTAAAATAAATGGGGCAAGGAATAAAAGGAACATGATAGTCGGAGTCTACTACCGACCACCCAATCAAGGAGAAGACGAAAATGAAACTTTTGAAAAGCAAATTGTCAGTGTTTCAAGGAAATCCAATGTAGTAGTAATGTGGGACTTCAATCTGCTGAGACAAATTCTACCAAAAGTTGCCCCTCCAAGAAATTCCTGACATGTATGGCTGATAACTTTCTCCTACAGAAAATAGTGGAAGGAACTAGAGGAACCGCTATCCTTGACTTGATACTGACCAATAGGGATGACTTAGTGGATAAAGTGGCAGTTAGGGGAACTCTGGGAGAAAGTGACCATGTCATACTTGAGTTCTTGATTTTAAAGGAAGCAAAAGCTGAGTGTAGCCATACTCGTACTCTGGATTTCAGGAAAGCCAATTTTAATAAACTCAGAACTATGATAAGTAAGGACCCATGGCAAGTGACCCTATTAATTTTTTTAACTTTGTTATGCTTGTATTTGCATTGTGTTCCCCGCCTCGATCCGTAGGGAGAGGCGGGTTATAAATAAATATTATTATTATTATTATTAATATTATTAAAAAAGGAAATTTTAAGGGCACAATTACAAATAATTTCAACTAGGAAAAAAGATAGAAGACAACAGAAGAAACCAATGTGGCTCCACAAAAAGCTTAGAGATGACCTGAAAACAAAACGGGATACATATAGGAAGCTAAAGAAAAGCCAGGCTTCAAAAGAAGAATAAATACAGGTAGCACAGAAGTGCCAAAATGGCATCAGGAAGGCTAAAGCTGAGAATGAGCTGAGACTATCAAGGGATGCTAAAATAGGGTAACCAGATAAAATCCAGGTCAGGGCTCCTGTAACTTTAACAGTTGTAGAGAAAAGGGAATTTCAGCCAGTGTCATTTGTATGCAATTAGTTCCTGGTGAAATTCCCTCTTCATCACAACTGTTAAAGTTGCAGGGGCCCTGCCTTCTTTTGTGTATGGTCACTCTAGTATAGTGTCTGCAACTTTAACTGTTGTGATGAAGAGGGAATTTCACCAGGAACTAATTGCATACAAATGACACTGGCTGAAATTCCCTTTTCTCTACAACTGTTAAAGTTACAGGAGCCCTGACCTGGATTTTATCTGGTCAGCCTATGCTAAAAGCAATAAAAAGGCCTTCCTCAGATACGTGAAGAGTAAAAGACAGAGGAAAGAAATGGTGGTTTAACTGCTTAATGAGGATGACAAATTGATAACAGATGACAAAGAAAAGGCTGAAGTGCTCAATTCCTACTTTGGCTCAGTCTTCTCCCATAAGCGGGTCTATGACCCCCCCTGCCCTGGAAAAAGTGAAGAACAAGCAGAAAGGCCAGAATTGCAGTGTGAGATTGATAAACAAATGATCAAGGAACACCTAATTTCTTTGAACGAGTTCAAATCTCCAGGGCCTGATGAACTGCATCCTAAAGGAATAAAGGAGCTGAGCTCCCTGTGAAATCATGGAAGACAGATGAAGTGCCAGACAACTGGAGGAGGGCTAATGTTGTCCCTATCTTCAAAAACGGCAAAAAGGAGGAACCTGGGAACTACCAACCAGCAGGTTATAAAGAAGTCGATCTGTAGACACCTTGAAAACAATGCAGTGATTGCTAGAAGCCAGCATAGATTTGTCAAGAACAAATCCTGTGAGACTAATCTGATCTCATTTTTTGATCAGGTAACCTCCCTTGTGGACTGTGAGAATGCTGTGGACATAATATATCTTGACTTCAGCAAAGCTTTTGACAAAGTTTCACATGACATTCTGATTCACAAGCTAGCTAAAAGTGGGCTAGATGGAACAACTGTTAGGTGGATCCACAGTTAGCTACAGAATCGGACTCAAAGAGTGCTTATCAATGGTACCTTCTCAAACTAGGGGGAGGTAATGAGCGGGGTACCGCAGGCTCAATCCTGGGCCCAGTGTTCTTCAACATTTTTTATTAATGATTTGGACGAGGAGGTGCAGGGAATGCTTATCAATTTTGCAGATGACACAAAATTGGGTAGGATAGCTAATTCTCTGGAAGACAGAAACAACTTCAAAGTGATCTTGATAGGCTGGAGCGCTGGGCTGAAAACAACAGAATGAAATTTAATAAGGATAAATGCCACGTTCTACAGCTAGGAAAAATAAACCAAATGCACAATTACAGGATTGGGGATACTTGGCTCAGCAATACTACAAGTGAGAAGGATCTTGGAATTGTTGTAGACCACAAGCTGAATATGAGCCAACAGTGTGATGTGGCTGCAAAGAAAGCAAATGCTATTTTGGGCTGCATTAATAGAAGTATACCTTCCAAATCGCGCATGGTACTGGTTCCCCTCTATTCGGCACTGGTTAGGCCCCATCTTGAGTATTGCGTCCAGTTCTGGGCACCACACTTCAAAAAGGATGCAGACAAGCTGGAGCATGTTCAGAGGAGGGCAACAAGGATGATCAGGGGCCTGGAAATAAAGCCCTATGAGGAGAGACTGAAAGGACTGGGCATGTTTAGCCCGGAGAAGAGAAGATTGAGGGGAGACATGATAGCACACTTCAAATACTTGAAAGGTTGAAACACAGAGGAGGGCTAGGATCTCTTCTCGATCATCCCAGAGTGCAGGATGCAAAATAAAGGGCTCAAGTTACAGGAAGCAAGATTCTGGCTGGACAGCAGGAAAAAGTTCCTGTTAGAACATTACGACAATGGACCTAGGGAGGTTGTGGGCTCTCCCACACTAGAGGCATTCAAGAGGCAGTTGGACAACCATCTGTCAGGGATGCTTTAAAGTGGATTCCTGCATTGAGCTGGGGTTTGGACTCGATGGCCTTATAGCCCCCTTCCAACTTTACCATTTTATGATTCTATGATCTATGAAGAAGGAAGCACTGAAGAGGCCAAGAGTGAAGCCATGGTGTGACTTGAATGGCAGAGTTCATGAGACCTACCAGAAACATCAGAGGTATAGATGACTTTTGCAGAGCTTCCTGTACCATGTCCTGGATCTGGAGAACTCTCTCCGGAGACAGAGCAAGGAAACCTGACTCTGTGTCAATAAAGGCTCCCAGGTGGATTATCTGGCACGATGGAGAGAGGTGGCTCTTGTGGGTGTTAACCAAGAAGCCTAAGTCTTTGAGGATACCTGCAAGTCTTCCCTGGCCTGAATCTTGGATCAGGAGTGAAGCAGGAGATCATTGAGGTAGGGATGGATGGAGATTCTTTGAAGGCTACCATGATCTTGGTAAAAATTCTTGGAGCAGTAGAAAGGTCAAAAAGCATTGCTCTGTACTGAAAATGGTGCCCCCCGAAGGCGAAGCAAAGGAAGTTCCTGTGAGCGGGATGAATCATCACATGCAGGTAAGCCTCTGTGAGGTCTACTGAAGATAAGTCTCCCTGACGTATGGCTTCCTTGATGGATGCCAGAGTCTGCATCCAAAACTTCCGGTAGCGAATGAAATGATTAAGGTGTTTCAAGTCCAACATTGCCCTCACCGAACTGTCTTTCTTGGGGACGATGAAGAAGCACAAGGAGACTCCCCATCCATATTTGTTCCACTGCTGAAACCTCAAGGAGATGCTGTATAGCCTTGTCTATTTGAAGCTTCTTGACAGGGTTGGATGGCATGGAGGAAGGAATTTGTTTGGAGGTTGGGAGACCAGCTCCAAGTGGAGACCATGACAGATGGTCTCCAAGATCCAGCGATACGTGGTGATGGCCCGCCATCTGTCTGAATAGCCTGAATAGTCTGAACAACCACCCACTGAGGGGGGCAGGGATGGCATCAGAATTGGTATCTGGATCCCCTTGAATGAGTCAAGGATCTCACTCTGGCTGGATATGGTTGTTGGCTCCTAGAGCCACAGCGGGGACTGAAAATCTCTTCCTCTGGAGAAATTTCTTTAAAAAGAAAAGGACTGGTTCGGCTGGTAAGGATGAATGTATCATCCGTAGGAATGCCTGTCTTCCTTCCTCTTGAAGAGGATATAGCTTTTTTATCCTTGGATTCCAACAGGACATCATGGAGAGCCTCATCTCCAAAAAACTTACCCACCACAAAAGGTTCTGTATGTGAGAGTCTTTAAGATGCAGAGCCTGATGCACAAGAGCACTCACCAGTGCATCAATAAGAAGAAGCTTAATAAGATCCATGGTAGACAGCTCCAGAACATAGTGCTTGTTGGCAATTGAAAAATATTTTTATGTTGCAATGCAGCATCCAGTTCTGACTTGATGAACTTGGGAATAAAAGAAGGCAAAATGACTGTCCTGGGTTTAGGTTTAGGATCTGGGCAGATTGCTGCCCCTCTGGAAATAGAAGGAATAGGAGTCTCTTCTGCTGGATTAAGAGCTAAGGCTGCCATATTTTTGCAAAGTAAAGGCAGGTAGTGGGAATCTTGAAAGAAAGATAGGATTCAGAATCTTCAGGATCTTAATCATTGCTCCACTCATCCTCCTCTGCAGCAATAACCTCAGACTCAATTGCAAATCTTTCACCAGCACAAACAGAACATTTAGATTTTCTCCTAGACCTAGGTTCCCTCATGGGAACTGAATTGTGCTCCTGGATTTCCCTAGTCTGAAAAGATGGTATTTGGCATATTTGGAAAGGCACTGGAGAATGAGAAATGGCTGCTACATGAACAGGAGCAGAGGCAGCAGGATCACGGGGCAAATTCCCAAGCCAGTTCAGAGAGTAAATATTCTTTCAGTTGCTGCATCAGGACAGGAGGGAGCCCAGAACCAGTAGAGGACCCTGCCAGGGTATCCAAATTGGAGGACATACTAGGCACAGGCAAAGCAGCTGAAGCAGAGGTGGATGGCAGATTATTTACTTGTTTTTGCATAGATCCAAAGCCCCCAAAACAAGGTCACATGAGGAATAAGCAGAAAAGTAATCTCTTAGGGCTCTTATGAAGGCCCCGGCTTCCTCCTCAGAAAAATCCTTTCCCCCTTTAATGAGCCTGCAGGCATGACGAGAAGCCTTATCCAGGTCCTACTACAGAGGAGCCTTGAAGGTCGAAAGTGAACGAGGCTGCAGTGACAGAGATGCCAGAGCGAGCCCTAAGCCCTTCGGAAGTGAATGCACTGAGGCATGGTGCGAACTGGGCCTATGTGCGGCTCTCAGGCTGCTGGGATGGGGGGGGGGGGTTACAAGACGAAGCCGCGGTTGAGGGAGTGGGCATAACGTTAGCTGCCACTGAGGCTACTAAAAGCACAGGCTTTTCCTTCTCAGAAGCCTCTCTCTACAGGCTTGCAAGGAGTTGTGGCTGGAGAAGCCTTTGCTGGCTTTGTGGAAAACACCCAACTTAAATTTGGCCTTCCCCGTGGCGCTCAGTGTTGGTGAGGGCCAGCAGGGGGGAGGCTTAGAGGCCCAAGGGGAGAAGCTACAGAAGAGTCAGGAAAAGGCAGGGAAACACAGTCAGAGAGGCAAAGCCACCTTTTTTTCTATTTAACGAAGCAGAAAGCAAGGGGAAACCATTAGACTATCAACAATACTCTCACACAAGTAGGACAATGATGATAAACAAGGGAAAAACAGGCCGGAGCCAAAGGGGAACGCAGAGAGAAAAAGATAAGACCACTTTGGTGTAAGGCAATTTGAAACTGAGCATGCAGCAGGCTTGCCTGGAAAGTTCTGTTGCAGCGATTTGCCTTAGACTACAAGGTCAAGCACAGAGAACGGTCTCCTCCCACATATATACCTAACAGCATTCACCAAAGGCCCTTCTCCAAGTGAGATCGGCCGGTGGCTACCAAGTAGTAGCTTCTCACTGATAGCACCCTGGTTGTGGAATGCTCTCTCCACAGAGGCTTGCTTGAAACCTACACTGTATTTCTTTTTTTGCTATCAGGGAAAAGACCTACATCTTTATTTAAATTTAAAAACTGGCTTTCTTCTACAAAAAGTGCTCATGGCGGCTAACACTAGAATACAATACACAAATAAATAGCACCCACCTGTTAAAACATATTTCAGTGGACAGGTTAAGATCCAAAGCTCTGTCTGAATGAAACAGCATTTACTTGCTGGCAGAAAGATAACATGCATTGATAGAGCTAGCTAAGCTGCTCTTGGCAGGGAGACTCCAGAGCCTTTTCTTAATTCTTCTGGGTCTTTTAGGGAAGCTTCTAGGGGTTTTCATGGATTTTTAGGTTGTGTTTAAAAAAAAAAGTAAAAATCCATTTCTTTTAATGAATTGGAAAAATAAAATCCGAACGATCCTGCTTTCCCAGCATGACAAAAATAAACTTTGGCTCATGAGTCTGGCTTGTTAGATCAACACGCCAGACTTCCTGATTTGGAGGTCATGGCAAATAAGCCACAGATGGAGTGTCCGTAGTTTGTTTAGCTGCTCCGGCTGGCAAAAAGGAGTCAAGTGGGAGCGAGCAGCACAATTGCTTGTTCACAAAAAGGCAGAATTCTAAAAAGTTCTGGCTTACCATTATGTGTGGGCTAAACCTTCTCTCTTTATAACTATCGTGACTAGAATTTTTTTTAGTAAAAAATGGACGAATTTTATATAAGAATACAATAGTGTAAGGTTTATTACTTGAGGTCTACCTCAGTGATTTTGCTCATTTTTGTTTTCAACTGAAGTTTGAGCAGTGTAGATGTGCAGAAAATTTTGAAACTTTAAAACAGTTCAAAGCTTGAGCTTTGGGCAGCTCGGAAAGGGAGAAGGGATGAGGCAAAGGAAAAATTAATGTATATGCCCCACACTGTGCATGTAAGATGTTTACTCTTGCGAGCTCTTAAGAGTGTTGGGCCAATGAAAGGACAGGCACAGAATGTTGGAAAGGAATTGAAGAAAATTCAGCTGGTGATAGAGGAAGAGTAGCTGAGGAGAAAGTGTTGAAAGGACACCAGAGGGAGAAGAGAGAGAGAAGTCTTACATCATATCTTTTTGAGCTCAAACTTCAAGAAATGGTAAACAATCTTTTTAAAAAGAACATCTTTTGGGGGGGGGTCACTTTTGCTGCTTTTATGTGTAGTACATTTATTTCAAAAGTGTACAGTTGTTCCAGTCGCAAGGGAAATGGGTCAACGTATTTTTATCCAATCATTCTCAGACTTTTAGCATCCGTGGAGACACAGGATTTACACTAGTTATGAAGAGAAATTGTGTGAATTTTGCTGAACTTCCATATTTTATACATGTCTCAGAATCTAGGCTTTAGCAGCATAAAATGTGGATTGCCTGGATGTAGAGTTCTAATTTTTTAGTGTATTTCATGTAGAAAAAGCAACTCATTTAATAAGAAAAACAGACATGCAGTTCTGTGATCTAGGAGCCCACAATATCTGACATATGGAATGCATCTACTAAAAAACCAACTGATGATGTAAAACGTTTATTAAAATCAGTTTTGATCCTGAGAAGACAGATAGCTGCAGTAGTTCTGGATAAAAAAAGCAGAGTAAAAGAGCAAGTATTCTAATCAAACTTACAACAGATTGGCGCCGTTGCTCCACAGTCCGTTCATCATCGGAATCGCTATAATATTTGGAATAAAGGTAAGGCTTGTGAACGTAAGCATGCCGTCCAGGTTTTGTCTTTTTATCATTAGCTCCACCAGCCTCTGGTTTTGTTTTAATCTGATTGTGTTCTTCTTCTTCATCTAGAGAAATATAGAGAGAACAAAAACAACTTAGAAGAAAAGTCAATTTTAAATTCAGATTTAGGTTGGGATCCAAAGGGTCAGGCAGTGGGCTGGTTTGCACAACCACTGCAGCCCACCATGGCTTATTTAAGCCAGGCTGTGCTGCAGTGATCTTGCGAACCCAGTCAGTATCTCATGTGAGTAAGACCCTCTTCTGCCACCCTTCCCACTGTAGCTCCTCCCCCTACATCAAAAGTTGATATTAATGCAAAAGCATGTTCAGGCCATGAAAGGCCTCTTAGGATTTTAGCTGCGTTCTCCTGCCCCCTTGGTAAAATCAAGATATAATTGTTGGAAAAACACAGCTTCTTAAAAAAGCCCACAGTACTTATTACCCTACTGTCAAAGGAATGTAGGAATGACAAACTGAAATAAGTTTAACTACACAGACTAACAAAGGACTCTGGAAATCGTTGCACTGCCAGGGCATCTCTGATAGAATTCCCTGGATTCTCAAATACAATTGCCACCAATTTTGAGGGAAGCTAAAATTTGTGAAATTGTATAGCCACAGTCAGTAGAGAACATATACTTTTATAATTTGAGTATAAGGCCTGATGAACACCTCACTTTGATTATACAAGTATGCCCTTGGTTAGATGACATGGATCAGGGCAATGATAAGGAAGAGCCTCGCATTTTGGTACAGGTTTTGAATGCACAACTCTATATATCCAAACTAAACATAGCACTTAACATAAGATTAACAGCGCAAGTTTGCCTCTATTCTCTGTACAATCATAGGCTTCTCTATTATGGAAGTGTATGTTCAGTTCACTTTTGTTCCATTAAACACAAAATGGCCTTGGGTGATTGATTCTTCTCTGACTTTGTAGTACAAAGCACAACATCATGTTAATCACTATAATCAAACGTAACAGTCTGGGGCTGGGGTCTCTAACGTAATGCCTGTGGGCGCCAATGTGGCACCCACCAAGCTCCTTGTTTTGTTTTTTAAGATTTTAAAATTATTTTTGTTTTACTTGGAGGCTGGCATGCTGCAAAGTGAAGAGCTGCCCTCCAACACCATCAAAATAGTGCTTTTGTATTGTGGAATTCAGACCCCACCTCTGCCTCATACTTTGGTTTGGGGCAAGTTACTCTTTTTTTTAGTATCACCTTCTGAGTAATGAGTGCTTTGTGATCACTGTCGCAGCCGTTGTATGAATGGGCAACCCCCCAACGACACCCACTTTGTGAGAGCTCCCATGACACTCTTTCAAAATTCCAGATGTGCCCACTGACCCAAAAGGGTTGTCGACCCTGTCTGGGGCAGTAGTCATTTCTTCTGGGTAGTACCTAGACATCAGTGTGCATACTGAGAATGAACGGATAGAAGCTTAAGTTAGTATAAAGTCAATGTAGTATAAACCATTAAGTCAGTATAGTATAAACTACTCTACTGGTATCAGTATTAAGGCAACAGGGACAACTGCCTAAGACCCAGTGCAGACAAGACCACAGGGATTTGTGCCCTCTCCTTTCATGTACATATTTTTCCAACTGGACTTTGCTTGGGTTCTGAGCCCAAACAACTGTTGCCCAAATACATTCTTAAACTCACCTTGAGAACTCAGGTTTATCGGATTCCCATGCTTCACTTAAGAGCATACTCAGTTTCATTTTACTCCACTTTCATTCCAGCCTCATGGAATGCTGAACTCTCAATAGAGAAGACTGGGGGTAATTCATGTATGCGATCTTGATTTCTGTCTTGGTTAAGTTGTAAATCTGCACTGCACCTATGTAATACTTCCATCAGAGGTCCGACATGCACCATCCCTGCAGGTTTTCAAGAAGGCCTTAAAAATATTTTATTTTACCATGGCCTTCCCATGATGAATACTGTTATTAGTGCTACTGTTGTCCCTGCTGGTTTTATTGTTGATTTTATTGCTTTTATTGCTATTTTATTGTGATCATGTTTTTATTACTTTTAGTGTTTTAATATCTTATTGCTTTTAATATTTTATGTATTTTATTATTGTGAGCCACCTTGTGAGGGCCTCTGCCCTGAAAGGTGGCCAAAAATGTTATAAATAAATAAATAAAATGCAATTATTCACACTAATAATAACCAAACTGCAAACATTTGTATTTAAAGAATTTTAAAGAACACTTTGTTTTCTTCTAGATAGGGAAAGGATTCCAGTGCAGTTTTAGGATCATTGCTTACCGTCAGAAACAATCTCTCCTTCTTCGGTGCTGTCAGAAAGTGCAAGTTCCTCTTCACTCTCTTCTTCAAAGGAAGAAAGATCACTGGTGTGCACAGAGCTAACAGTTATATCGCTGAGTATGTCGACATCAGAATCTTCCAAAGCTAGTTCAGAAAGGAAGATACAGATTTCTCAGAACTTGGGCCAGAATCCAAAGAGTCTTGCATTTGAGTAGATATTGTTTCCATGTATGCATGGGAGATGCTTGCCAATTTGCACCCCAACACCAAATGGAATGCTGCTGCAGAGCCTGACCTCTAGGAAACTTTTTTGATGAGGGTGCAAGGGGTGGTAGTGGGTACATGCGTGTGAAAAAGCCTTTGAGAGCACAAATGGAAACACTGTGCATGTCCCTTTGGATTCCAGCCATGGAATTTTTAAAAGTAGAATTAAAAAGAACCTTTGCTCACATATTTACAATCTAATCATAGACACACAAAGAAAAGAAAGGAGACATAAGACTGGTTTGCGTGATCGCTGGAGCCCACTTTGGTTTATTTAAGCCATTGTGGGTAGTGGTGCATGCCAGCGGTCATTGTGAAAATTCAAGCTGCGATCAACAGGCACTGTGGCTTATCATGCCATGTGAACCAGGGTGAGGGTGGGCTGTTGTCATGGGTAACAAAACACCCTCAACCCATGGGCTATTTTGGGACAACAACCCACCCTGTGGTAGGTTTGTATGTCACAATAAGCCATGGTGACTGCCTGCCACACTATGATGCTGGCATGCACCATAACCCACCATGGCTTAAATAAGCCATGGTGGGCTCAAGCAATCATGTGAACCAGGCCACTGACCTGGTTCTCACATTCAAAATAAGCCACTGTAGCTTATTTAAATCACTGCTGGTACCAGGCACAATTTCCACCTCTTGCCAGCTGCAACTTGAAGTGTTGTCTGAACTCAGGCGGCATAGCTTATTGGAGGGGAAAACAACCCTCCATTAACTCCATAACAGCCTATGGATTATTGGAAAGTTGTTTCCTCCTCCAACAAGCCATGCTACCCCAGTTCAGTAGACAATAAATAGGCCACTACAGTTATCAAGACTAGATAAAGAGAACAGGAGAGTTTTAGTAGTATCCTTAGAGAGAAATGAATCCATTACAGAAATATTAAACTACGAAAAACAGATAGAATTTATAAAAAACAGAAAGAACCACCAATAAATCACATATAGCCTCCTAAGCACATCAAGTAAAGAAAACAGAAACATCATAGCGAGAGAAATATAAGAAATTGATGAAGCCACCAAAACAACAACAACGAACTCTCAAAATCCAACTTAGGAAAATGAGAAGTTATCCAGGGGAAAAAAAAATACTGAAGCAAGAAAGGCACCAAAAGTAGGAGCTGAAGATGGGGCAAATTATTATAAACCACGCAAAATCTAGGTGGTAATACCAAAAAATGTACAAGAAATAACTGCTGGGTTGATTAGTTCTTGTTTAGGGGCTAAACAACCTAGCCCTCTGGGTTCGCGCCTCATGCTCACAACCAATGCCCCAGCCAATTGCAGGTTGTTGAACAAAAGCAGAAGACAGTAGCAGCATGCAGGAGGTAGCACGCTCGCTCACTCACTCCCACTTGTGCATGGCAAATCATGGGTTAATTAATTAACCCATGATTTGCCATTGCATGTGAACAGGCTCATTAAAAGAAGTACAGCAATTATAGTTGGACAGAAAAGCAAACAGAAAAAATGTATCAAAGCAATTAGTATATTCACTGTGTTCAAAAATTCTATAATGTAAAAATTCTATAATATACAAAATAACCCACGTTCTAACATGCTGTAAAAGTCAGATAAGCAAAGGTCTGGCCTCTTAAAAATTTACCAGCAGATTGCAGATCAAGGAAAAATTACCAGTATTTGTTTACTCAATGCAGAGCTTTCTAAAGAAGTCAAAACCTGTCTCTCAATCTCATTAGTCCCCGCCAACCCATATTGGGGCTTTTGGCAAGATACGACAGCTCACCATGGGTTAACCCACAGTGGAGCTGTGGTGCATATAGGATGTGTGTGGCTGCCATTTTGAATATGCAATCCCTACTCGGGGGGGGGGGCCTTGTCGTGCGAGCTTGCGTTATACGAGGGTTAAGCAAAACATAGCCGATGGGCTGTTTTACAATTCTCACCCACCGAGTTTGCATGACACCAGGAGTTGCATATGCAACCTGGCTCCCTCTTCATTAACCACAGGGTGTCATCTGTAACAAGTCACTTTCTAACCACTGGATTTTTATACCTTCTTTTGTATTTTCATTTGCTTTGTGTTTACTACTGTTCTTTTCCAGAGCCGAATATTTTATTGATTCCATCTCTCTGTCTTTCACTGCCTTTTCTTCTCTTGGTTTTAGATCATCCATGTTCTTTTTCAAGAGGTCCAACTTTTTGTCAGATTTTTCTTTTTTTTCTTTTCTCCTCTCTCCTTTCTCTGAACTTTCTGGTTTTCTATCACATTTGTCCATCAGTTTACTTTTCTGTTCGTTACTTTCCTGCACAATGTCCCTGCTTGGATTAACCAAACTATTAACTTCTTTTGGCACAGTCTTTCCTTCTTCATTTGAAGAAAATAAATTATTTACATCTTCACAATTTGCTACTGGTTCATAGTTTTCTTCTGTAGAGTTGCAAGGAGGTTTCTCTCCATCAAGCAGATCTTCGACATTCTGGTCTCTTTCAATACTGCCATCTACGCTTTGATGAGACAGGATTTTTTTTGAAATTCTGTCATTAGTCTTTGAATTTGTTGCTTCTGTGGAAGCCCTGGCTGCACTTGCTTCTTGGTTGAGAGATGTTATTGTTTCCAAAATGGACATAGCATCATTAGCCACACTTGTACTTGGAGTGATAGTAGAAACACCTTCAAGGGAGAGAAAAATGTTACCATTTTCTATGCAGAAGTATCTGCTCTTACATTCATGTATCTTAAATGCTAAACTGAAAAAGAAGTTTCTCTCTTTTCTCAAGGGGGATCTCAACAAAGTCAAATTAACTAAGTGCTTATATACATTGTGGTAAGTGTCAGAAACTAGTAAACGATGTCCATTAGAGCTCATTCTTAAAAGTTTCCTTCGGTCCACTTAAAATTTTAAGGTACCTATCTACTTTATTTCCTAATTTACTTGTTAAGGAGATTTATCTTCTGGATTCATCGCTGACTGTGGAAACACAGTTGGCAGTAGCAGCCAGGAGTACCTTTACCAACTTCAGTTGCTACATCAGCTGTGCCCCCTCTCTACAAAAGTGCACTGAGCCTCAGTTATGCATGTTCACGTTACATCAGTTATGCATGTTCACGTTACATCTAGACTGGACTACTGTAATGTTCTCTACATGGGGTTGCCGTTAAAGATGTCTCAGCAGCTTTAGCTGGTACACAATGAGACTGTTTGAGTCCTTGTTGGAGCTAGACAGTTACACCAAATCTGTACAAGTTGCACCCATTGCTAATGTTTCTTGGCCCCAAAGTTCTAAATGTTTTGGAGCCAGATTATCTGAAGGAGTGGCTACACCCTACACAGTCAATATGCCTCTGTGTACCAGTTACTGGGGAACATCATCTAGAGAGTGCTATTGCACTCATGTCCTAATGTGGGCTTCCCACAGGCAGCTGGTTGGCCACAGTGTGAACAGAATGCCAAGCTAGATAGGACTTCTTATATTCTTAAGATTATCTTTGAAGATCTACTAGCTGGTCCACTATTAAGATCAGTATTCTCAGTAGTGGCCCGTTATTGAATTCCCTTCCAAGAAACACACAGCTCCCATCTATTGTTGCTTTTAAGAGGACTTTAAAATACATTTGATACATTTTATGATATTTTATGGTATTTGCTATTGTTGGATATTTTGTAATGGTATTTTATTGTAATTGGCTTATTTTTTTAAAAAAATTAATGTACTTTTATAAGTTATTTGTGATACTGAACTATTTTATACTATAAACTAACTTGAGATGTCTATGACCCTGAAAAGCAGCTAAGAAAATTAGTGGTTCTTCTCCTTCTCATCATTATTATCATTATCATTGCTTTAAAGCTAAGAGGAGATTTGTGCAGATCAGCAAGCAGTTCCAACTTTTCACTTCAGTAAGAGATACCTTATTCTGCACCAGCCAAAGCTTTTGTTTTGGACAGTGACCTATGTAGGAGCCATTGATGAACTCAACTGGAGATGTTATAGGGGTGCAGATAACTGTGATCAGATCTCTGTCCTCTAGTAAGGGGTGCAGTCATGCACTGGCTACAATGGGAAATGGTACTCCTGGTCACAGTCAAGTCATTTGCATCTAGAAGCAGAACTGTGCCCAGGAGCACCACCAAACTGAGCTATTTCTTTAGGGATAGTGGGATCCCATTCAGAACAGGCATATCTCTCAAATCCATGTCACACTGACCACAAATCATCATTTTATCTCGCTTGTCTGGATTCAGCTTATTTGTTAAAACTGGAGACTATAGCCTTCTACGAGGGCTATGAATCCAGTGACTCAACTTTCTCACAAAAATATAATTCCCAAAGATCCTTGGGGAAAACTGTATCAAACTGGGTTCAAAGAAATTTCAAGCTATTTCCTGTGCTGAAAGGTAGTGATACTGGAATCCTATGTACGTGTAATCTGGAAGTTTGTTTTGTTTGAAATTACTTGAAATTATTTCCAAATAAGTATTTTTGGGATTAGTTCCCCTCCTTAATTCCTTTCTACTTGCTTACATCCACCTACATGGTCACTGGGAAGCCCCAAATTAAGACTTAATAGTATATCAGTTTTGCCAAGAGCAATGGAAAGAAATACCTTGCATCAAGAAAGAAGTATCTGATTTCTCCTCAGGTAGTGCTGTGCTCAGACTGGCCTCATCTTTGTGATTTAATGTGGCTAAAAACTCATGGACAGCTTTTTCTACCTGTGGTCTGAATATGTGGTTGATCTTTGGATCCACAACTTGAGAAATGATTCTGTCAATTCCAGATTCTAACATTCCAGATCTGAAACAAAGTGAGAAAAGAAAAGTGTCTATTTGTGTCTAGAAAGTTGTCCTCATATTCATTTCGGTTAAATATGGCATTCTGTGCAGGAAGAGGATAATGAAAATAACGACAAATTATAGCACATTTCAAGTGTGCAACCTTTATTTACATCTTTTGCAAGACTAACAATGTTATAAGGGATCCAAGAATGATCACCTGCATATTGCAGGAGGGAGGGAGTGTAGGAGAGTGTTAGTCTAAAACTACATACTGAGTTCATTGCAGCAGCAAGGTCTGAAATGGGGACTCAGTTCATAGCTCACATCCTTAGCCACTACACCACCCCAGTTCTCTAATAATAAAGCATTATAATAATAAAAAGTCATCTACTTTTCTGGGGTGGGAGCCTTGGTTACCAGTCATATCAATTTAGGTAAGGATAAAAGTGATCAAACACATATTACAATAAATTTGTACAAAATAATATTTCAACTTTTCTTCTACCAAATGTAAATATTATTCTGTATGTTGTAAAGAAAACTGTCTGCCCCAAAGCAAAACACACTGGCATTTCATGTACATATACGCATACCACAAAAATAAGACAAGGTAACTCATATTCACAAGAGAAATCAATTTCTTGAATTGTTCACTCAAAGCAGAAAAAGCAACACCCTTTTTACAAAGTCCCTCAAAACTACTCTGCAAACCAGACAAGTTCAGATATTTTGGGAAGGTAGAATTGTATTGGTAATGACTTACTGTGTAGAGGCAAGAGCTTATCATAGTAAGGAATGGATTCATTTCAGGATGGATTGATTTAGATCAAAACTATTTAAATTTAGGTTACAAAAATTAATGATTTCTTAAATCATCATTGGCTTTTTGGGAAGTTACAGTTCTCTTATAAAAAAAACATGGTTTAAAATGCAATCTGAACATAATGCAAAAATTATAGGGTTTCTCCAATCAAAGTGGAACTCAATTGAGTGCAATTCTGGGCCCATTACCTCTTTAATCTGAATTTATTACTGTCTTGAAAACTTATTAAAGGCTGCTTTCCTTCATATAAAGCTGTGAGAAATATTATCTGTCAGTCATCTTAACAGCACAATAGTTCATATATTATGGCTTGATACTTGGAACGGGGGTAGCAAATCACATGTGTCATCACCGTTCCATTTGGATGACATTTTACTCTGTTTTGCACCTCATCTAGCTGACCTCTGCGACTGGCTCAGTACTTGTAAATATTTACGAATACACACATACCAATCAAATAAGATGGACGTTTATCATCCATATCATGGTATAACTACCAGCCTCGGATTGAGATTCACTTTTTTATGTGATGAGGTGAAGGCAGGCGAATTACATGTTCTGCATGTGTGACATGAGCACTTCTAATGCAGCTTGACAAAATTATGGCCATTAGATTATTTAAGAATAAGCAATGTATCATCAATTGATAGCCAAAACAAGTGGGACATGCAACAAAATGTTTCAGTGCGCAGTGCCCCTGCTCAGAATGCCAGCAACAACCTTTTCTAGGATACTCTATTCCATTCCCCACCCCACCCCTATAATTGGCTATGACTCAGCTTTAAGAGATTGCAACTGAAAGCTTTAACAGGTTTAATACAAACACATTTAAATTTCCTTTCATGTCACAATATTTTTTAAAAAATGCATATTTACTATAATTGCATTTTTAAACCACTGCCAAGACCATGAAACATCACAAAAATTAAAAATTCCTTAGTTTTAAGAACGGTTTGGTAGGGATGGGGGTATCTAATATATATCAAAGAGACACTCCAACCCTGCCAAACTGCTCTCAAGAAGGGCTCACAGAATTAATTCATATGGTTCTTTGGATCTTGGCCAGACTACCCCAGTTACTTTGCTACTGGAATTTTTTAAAAGTTCTTCCCCAAGTAACTTTTTCTTTAAACACTGTACTAGGACCAATGGGATCATGATTAACACTTGTGTACATGCATGCAGGGTAACTTTCCAAGTAATGAAAATAGTTACAAAGGAAAATCATACACAAAAAGTCAATTTTATGTTCGTCCAAACTTTCAATAATTAAAATATATTGAATGTAAATTAATGCAGAGTCATTAGAAAATCTATAAAGAGCACTGATCACATTTCAACTGCTTGCTTTCAGTGGCAAACAGTATTACATCACAAATATTCACAAGTATTAGACACTGGTTCAAAATACTGAGGTAGCTATAATATTTAAGTTGTTAAGATGTCCATCTTTATCTAATTTGTATTTACCATCACTGATTGGTAAATACAATTACCATCACTGATTTTCATTCCATCAAAATGAAAAAGGATCAGTGGTTTAAAATAAAAACCAATTATAGTAAGCACCTGCTTTTTAAAAAATAACCTAAAATGAAAGGATATATGAAATTGTTTGTATTGGGCATGTTACACTTACAATCTCTTAAAGCTGAAATTAAGGACTGAATTAAAAATGTTTTTCTATGTTAAAATGTGAGGATCCAATTTCTCAGACTGACCTTACAGATAACACAAAACATCACATGCATTGTATTTACTGCTACTGGATTTCCACTGCACCTAGAAACTAGAAAGATATCATAGGCCTTCCTTGAATAACAGTCGCCTTCCTGCCCCATCTCAAACTGCTATTGAAACTAAGGAAATGTTAGTTTGCAATGCGGCATGGGTGTTAGCAGCTCTTTCAGCACCAGCCATCATCTAGTTACTCCCAATAGGATTATTGCATATCAGCTCCTTTTCAGACAGTGGTACATTTTTAAAGACTAAAACTTACTTGAGAACCTGTTGCCTAATATTATTCCTTAGCTGGTTCTTGTTCAGGTGAGGACTCCATGTATGAGTTGCTAGATGGTTGGAAACAAAGTTGTCCACCCGTTGCCTTAGGTTCTGATACGCAGGCTAAAAGGGAAAGGGAGATTCTTTGTGAAGCTTCCTAGTACAACTCCCTTGGCAGAGAAAAAGATCTGAATTCCTCAATGAAAGTTTTCTCTAGCAGGAATTTAAAAAAAAAAAAAAAATTTCTACCAACAATCTTAAAGCCTGAGACAAGTATCACAGTTTCTAAGCTTGATTGATCCAGAAGGTACAATGCAATAGTCTCTTCTAGGCCATTCTATGCTCTGGTCAGAATCTAAATAATAATACTTGTTAGTTATATAACCTTTGTCCCCAGTTGCTCAAATGCTTCATTACCTCAATAAATGCTTCATTACCTCAATAAATTCTACAATAAACCCTGCAAGACACAAGTCAGCATGGTAAGCACCTAAGGGCAAGGATCTGCCTTTTGCTTTTATTTTATTATTTAGAATATTTTTACCTAGTGATCTTATGAGAAAATTCCCAAGAGAGTTACCAAATTAATGCAAAATAGAAATACATAAAAAGTTAAATTACCAAACATTAATTTGAACAGTATGAAACAATGAAACCAAACTAAAATCAAATGTTATATAAAACCACATAGCAAGATTTCATAAAGGTTGGAACATAAGAAGCTGTTCTAAACTGAGTCAGACTGTTGGTTCATCTAGCTCACTCTCATCAACATTCACACACAAAGATGTGCTTTACTACTCAGTTACAACCGCCCCCCCCCCCCCCCCCCCGAGTCTTCAGCTCCGTTCAGACAACACAACACTCAATGGTGGGGTAATAATAAACTTGACAGCTGTTTATCGAGGGTTCTCCCCACATGTCTTGATAATAATCAACCGCAATGTGAATTAGGATCAGCGCTGTTTCAATAAAGACAAGATAGGATCTCTTTGCCAAGTCCCAATGAGAAGCCAACCCATAGCCTTCTGGACTACTGCAGTTTCCAAATGGTCTTCAAAAGCAGTCGCACATAAAGTGCACTGCTGTACCCCAACCCAGAAATTACCAGGATATGTATAACTGTTGCTAGACCAGCTTCCCCAACACGGTGCCTTCCAGATGTATTGGACTACAGTTCCCAGCATCCTTTAGCCTGAATGGATAGTCCAACACATCTCGAGGTTGCCAAGTTGGGAAAGGCTAGTCTAAACCTCTGTCTAGGAGAAGTCATAGTTGGTGCATCAGCCTCAATTTATAGAAATTATGTTGTACTAAGGCTATTTGAGTCGCAAGTGATATAAAGATCACCTTAGGAGTGATTTTGTAAAGTAAAGTAAGTTTAAATTTGATGAGCACTGAAAGTACAACATATATTTTTCCATTCTCCCTTTTTAAAAAAACCCACCTCCCCTGGAGTCAGAAAAGAACTCTTCCCCACACAGTTTCAATTTTAATGGAATACTTGTTTCTCTATCAATGCTACATGTGCAAGATTATAATCATGAGATATCTGAATGGCCATTGATGCAACAAGAACAACGGACTATATTAAAGTTGTTCTGGTTTAACAAGGCAGTTCTGAAGGAAACTCATCATCCTAGTTCTCAATGAGATAGGAAACTAGTGTCTGGACTGTATCACTTTTAACTGCAGGTGGAAGGATCATGTTATTGAATGCACCGCCACTAAAAAAAAAAAAAAGAACACCTTTCCACACTAGTATGTCAGCAAGACAATTAGACTTAAAAAAAACCTTTGTCAACATCCATTTTTCCACGTGTATGGGTTTTTTGGAAGCATAAAGCATTCTAATGTAAGCACATGCCTAGCGCCTGAAGTGATACATCCAGACAGGTTTCCTACTTCAGTAATAGCGAGGCCAATAAGTTAGAATACTGAACCAGGGGCCCATTTTCCCTGGCGGCCAGACCTAGGCATTGCCTGACAAAGAGTATTACTCGGTGTCAGATTTGATCAGTAGTTTCAGAATTTTACTCACTTTCGCAAGGTTTCCCAAATGCATAACACTGAAGGGTGAGGGGGGTAGAGGGCAGAAATAAAGAGGAGGAAAAACACCTATTTTCTACTTGATTTTGACCTTGTCGCCGTCCTCCACTCCTGCCTCCCAAGGGGTCCACCCCCTGTCCACTCTATGCCTTAACTACTGAGACACAACCAGGCTCTGACCCAACGAGTATTGTCTCCTGCCACATACTAGGCTCGGTCCAGTATTTCACCAAGCCCCAGGGCCAAGATCGGGACCTCTACCCCACCGAGATTGGGGGGCCTGGGCCAGCAGCCACTCAGCAAGAACGGCATCTGCTGCCTGTCGGATGGGGGTAAAGTGTCACCTACGGAACTCCACGATACTGTTCCGACACCTTTTAGATGAGGGGCAGGGAGAGGCGTCCTGCCCGGGTGTGGGCGGGTCAGCTGGGTGGCGCAGGGTCGCCAGAAGGGCCCCCAACCCCTGCGACTGACTGACTGCGCCCCCAAACGAGACAAGGCCGGAGGAGAAGATCAGCCTCCTCCCGCTGCCGCACCTTCGTGTCCACATCTGCCAGGCAGTCGCGCCGGAACTGGTCGAAGAGTCCTTGGCTCTTGAGGCGGTTGAGGATGAGCGACACTAACTCGGGCTCGGCGGCGGCGCCCGAGGAGGTTCCAGGCGGCGGCGGCGGCGGCTGCGGCTGAGGGGGCGGTGGCGGCGGAGGCGGCGGGGGAGGAGGCGGCGGCTGCGCGGGCGGCGAGGCGGCTGCTGTGGGGGTGCCGGCGGCGGCGGCGACAACGGTGCTGCCGCTGCTGGACATTTTGAGGGCGGCGGCGGCACCTCCCACAGCGGCTGGTTACCGAGCAGCAGCAGCGACGGACGCGAAGCTCCACCCTCTCCTCACGAACCGCAGCCCCGGAAGCGGAAAACAACGCGGACGGAAATGGCTGACAAGGAAACGTAAAGAAGCGAGAGAGAGAAGAGGGTTGTTCTTAACCACAGAGTATTCCGAAACGCCCTTTCGCCGGCCTCTGTACGCATGCGCGCCGATCGGCCCGGAAACAACAGCCGCGGGGCTTCGGACGAGGTGCGAGGAGGCGGCAGCTGTTCCTGCGGCTGCGTACTCGTATCCGATTTGCCTCTGGCGTCCAATGGCCGCGCAGCGCTTCTGCCGTCATCCCTCTGCGCGCGCTGAGCCCCGAAAGCGGGTTGGTTCTTGGCCCGAAACGCTACGGGGCTTCAGTGGCGGCCTCGATGGCCTTGGGCGGCGCACGCGCAGAGGAGGATTCCCGACCCATCCTTTTATCAACGGATCTTTAGTCCCCCCCGCAGTCAGCGAAGGCAGGAGAGAGGCGCTCGTGTAGGCTCTGTCGGGCTTCGAGGCTTGCTGCTGCTGGGGCGTGTTCGTTTAAGTGGCGTAAAGGGCTGCCTCTATGGATGGGGGCTGGAGCCCCTCCGCTTCACAGGCCCCACTCTGACCCGCTCGGGCGACACGCGGACTGGCATTCAGACGCCTCTATGGACCTCCTCTCTCTCTCTCTCTCTCTCTCTCCTCACCACGTGAGATTTATTTATTCCTTGTATTTTTCTCCCGTTCCTCAGCCGGCAAAGGCTCTCGGAGCAGCTTACAGTCAGTTAGCAAAGAAGGCCGCTTCCCCCCCCTCCCCCGCTGCTGCCCTCGGGCTCACAATCTAGAAAAAAAGGGATGACACACAAGGAAAAGGAGTTGGGGAGGGAAGAGGAAAACATAATAATACCTGCAACAGGGCTGATGGGATTTTACTGCTCCCGAAGGAGGGGGGTCGAACTGGAGCAGGCCCTAATGTTCCTGATCCTGCCCCCTTGCTCTTCCTTCTTCCCCATAGGGCCAAGATGTCAGTTAGCCCCAGTGGGGATGGGGAAAGCCCTGATGTTTTCCCCTGTCTGCTCCCGTCTTTTGCCTGTAACGTTTTAGAAAATATTTTTTGACATTCTTTAGTTGCTTGACAATTAATTTGATTGATAATATTTGTAACAAAAAACCTCTTGAGTTAATAATCTAGTTATTGATGAGAACTATCCTGAGAAAAATATTTTCATTTCATGCTATTTTTTTTTATTTGAGATGTTACATCTTTGTTTTTATTATTGTCGTTGTTTTCGCCCTACTTCATCACTAGACCAAAATATTCCCAGGTATCAGACCATTTTATTACTCATTTGGCATCCTAATGATACCCTGATTTTTTCCTATATTTTGTAAATTTGTTCCAATTATTTTGGGGTTGGGGGGAAATTGATGCTTAAACCCACCAGCTTCTCATGGTTCCATTTCTATGCTCTATATCAGAGGTGGGCAACTCGTGGCTCTCCAGAAGTTTTGGCCAGTGGTGGATGGTGTGAGCCGAAACATCTGGAGGGCCAGAAGTAACCCATCACTGCAAGTCTAAATGAACATAATTGTAATATCTCCATAGAGGCTTAATTTAGCATGTATTATTTTTAAACCTTTAATCAATGTTTGTCTCTTGCTGTAGCTAGTGCTTCTAAGCACATAGCTAAGAACTGAAAGGGAGTAACCATTGTAGATAGTTGCACAGTGTTGTCCTCCTGTTTAAAAGGAATATCTTTGACACTCTTTCCAATTATTTTAAAAATGATCTTCTGGCCAATTTCCTTAGGGCGCAATCCTGTGGCCATTAGACACTCTCTAGAGGGCTACAGGATGTTTTGGTTTCTGGGAACTGAGATTATCTGTCTCAGAATCTGTGCTCAACGCCCCCTCGTAGTCGGCACAGTTTTTGCTGTGCCAGCTACATCTCCACTCTCTGAAATGAAGCCATGCCTAGATTGACAAAATCACATGTCTAGGCAAAAATGCAGGGTGGCTGGAGAATGGAGGAGAGGATCTGTGGCTATACTTTGTAGCTGATGATCATGTTAAATATTCAAGCACTATCTGAACATCTTTCCTGTCTGAAGCCTCTGCTTTCCTTATAGTGGTCACTTGTTCCGCATGATAATTCCATCTGTAACAACTTATGGTGACTGCATCTTCTGGTTACAGGCACCAGCCACTAGCTGAGGGCATGAAGGGCTGAGTCAATTAATATAGCTTTTGATGGCTAAATCCACCAGCCTGCACACTGTCTTGTTTAAATTGAATTTTACTGTTTTAAAATTTCATATTGGTTTTAAGCTATTAATGATTTAATTTGTTTTAGAATTGTATATTTATTGTTCTGTTTTATGTCTATGATTTTACCTGCACGCCTCCCTGAGATCCTTGTGATATAGGGTGGGATATAAATGTTTTAATAAAATAAATAAAATAAAATAATAAAATTATACTAAGAGTATGAAGGGCTGAGTTAATTATAGAAGGGGCTCTGATAGAATGTGGAAATTGCTTTTTTCCTGTTAGAAAGTGTGGAACAGTATTTTCTGCATAAATAAATTTCATTACTTAATGCAGTCCAGATCCATCCATTATGTGACCTATTACGTCCCAAGGAACTAATCAGAATGTCAAAGCCACCAAGCTTCTGTCAGGAATAAAAAAAAAAGTTAATCTGCAGAAGAGCCTTGAAAGAATAATAGTGGCGTCATAAATCTGCAGGTGTTGCAGATGATAGAAGAGGCGGAGAAGGTCAAAGATAAGGGAAAGAACATAATCTAATTGTCCCTTAATTGAATTATTGTTTGGCTGATGTAATGTCAGTGCAATACTGTATGTAAAAGTGTATATATTTGTACATTTGTATTTGGCTGGTTGTTGGTAGTAGATGGCTGATGGTGAAGGTTGTTATTCAGTAAAAATTCTTTGAAGAAACTCAACGTGTGTGAGTGATTCTTTCACGAGAGCTGTCAGGACAGAGAAAAAGGTTGGAAGCTGGAATTCCATTAGAAACTCTGCTAATAAATTATTACCAGACAGCTTCAATACAACATTTGTCACAACACTTCAGCAGGTATGAAGACAATGTTTTCATAGCTTTCCACCACAGTGGTTAGTCAAATGTCATGATGAGTGTAAAGTCATAATGACGAGCTTGTGAGCTGATAAATGTTAGGGTAAAGTATATTCAGCTTTCATCACTTGCAGAGATATCAATCATTGGGAGGAAAGCTGTACTTGATTCAACTGGATGACCACCAAGCATTATAGTTTTCATTGTATTATTCCAACCAGGTTGTGGCTGCCGAAGAACCCAAGAAGACTAAATTATATCAGGGATAGCTGTGGGATCTTGTAGTAGAAGAAATGGTTCAAGCTTGTCAAATATGGTATATCTTAGCACAGTTTCATTGACCCTGTAGTGGATTATTTTAACATTACCTGCCTTCACAATACCTGCATTGAGCACATCATGGTAAGGAACACATTCTTTGTTCGTATTGCTATTATTCCAATTCCCCAGAAAGTGTGCTTTCCTTCTAGAGTGCAACTGTCATTACCAACATTGTCAGCCCCATGTTGAACAGCATGCCATGGCTTTATCCCTAGAAGTGTCCATCCATAGGAAACAGTAGGTGATCTCTTGAATCTCATGACTTCATGGTATGGCGCTGTCGGTGGGGAGGGGTGTCTCAAAGCCTCCCACTCCATGATGTTCATAAATGTTTAGACACTTAGGTTGCCAGAAAACAACTATTCTGTTGGGTCAAGTTACATCACTGACCAAAATATAAACAAAGAAAAGCCTATGAGGTTCAAGTGCCTCTGCCAGGAAAGGGGCATAGCTTCAGTAAGGGTAGAAACCCTCTCTGTGGCTGAAGATAAGTACCTCTGTCATCAGTCACCATTGGGTAAATTAACCTTTAGGTGATGGACTCTTTTTCTTGTTGTTCACCATGATGCTTTTCCTCCAAGATGAGATCCAGGGTGACAGTCTGGCATCTCCAACTCAGCTCAAAGAAATCATCTTATCATTGGATTCTTACAGGTGGATCTTGAACCTGTAACCCTGGTGTCCAGTTCCCAGGACAGCCAAGATTTTCTGTTAAGATTCTTTTCTCTAACATCTAGGTTTCATTCCCCCTTTCTCTAGAGAGTCCCTGGTGAGTGTAGAATAGCCACCTTCCTCCCAGATAAGTGTGTTCCCTTCCTCCTTTCCCCCTGTTTCCCTAGCTAATCGCCACCTTTGAATCCCTTCTTAGAGGCTGCCTGTCCAGAACTAGCCAGACCTCTGCCTGTCTGGATGCAGAGATGCTCCTCTCCTCTCTTGTTTTTCTCCCCTTTGCCTCTGTCCTTCCTTTATCCTTCTCCCTCTGGTTTTTCCCCCTATGCCCCATTTTCTGCCTCTTTTTCCATGTTCTGCAAGTGTCTCCTCTCAGCTTCCTCCTCTGTATCTTTCCTGCTTTGATTCTCTTCCACTCTGGTTCTACCTTCCATTTTGTCCTCCTGTCCCCCACCTCCCCCTCTAGTAATCCGTTCCTCCCTTTATGGTTCCCTCTTCCTTTTAGAAAGCCCGCCTGCTAGGATTCCCACTGCTGAACTGCAGAGTCAATGGACATTTTTGACAGACTGTGGCAGTTTTCCAGTCCTTCCAGGGCCATTTCCACCCCATTCCCACCCTGCTCCACATCCTTGGCACTGCAGAAAGGTTAAGGGTACCCATTCTACCAAGTAAGGAGCAGCATCCCCACAACGGGTTCTCACAGATGCACAAAATTCAAGAGTGCTTTGACTGTCTATCAAGGGCTCCATCACACCTATTCCCCCTCCCCCCGGTTTGCGTCCTCATTTTTTACCTCCATTTCATAAGCGCGTCAAACTAATGGTTCCTTTCCCGTGGGTTTGTAGTATTGCCCTGCACCATGAAACCTCCCTTTCGCTTGTTTGCTCTTCCACTCCACTCCACCCTGCCCCTTCTTCTTCTGCCTCCAGTTCATTGGTTGTGGTACTCTGATGGGTGTGGGCTCCTTCCCCCCCTTGCTCTGGCTTTGTTGTCCAGCAATTTACTGATTTAACATTTCATCAGCTGGGCTCTGTTTCTGCAGGCAATGAGGGTGGGGTTGGAGCAGTAAAAAGTCCATTCAATCAAATAAGCACAAGTCCCTTCGTTAGACACAGAGTTCTAAAGGAGGAGAACCACCCTGCCCTCCCCATTCATCAGCAAGACTCCATTCAAAGTACATGCCCCCAACAAAGGAAAAAGCACTTCACGGAGGCTTAAGGGCACATTAAATCTGCTTGGGGAAAATAAAGAGGCAAGATGGGTGCAGGACAGGGATGACGTCATGTGAGTCCCGTGCTGCAAAACCAGATACCAGACATGGCGAGAGTATGTTAAAACGCTGGTGTGCTGGAGCTCCAAGTAACATGAACCATAATGGATAGTCAGTCCCACCTGTTGTTTTCCCCAACAAATAATGTAGCCAGGAAAACAGCCAAGCTCTTTAGAAGATGATGGTTTGCAACATCTTCCTTTACACAAAACTAGTTATGCAAGTTGTAGCTATCTTGTTTGGATCTCTTTAATGTCTATTTCGATCGCTTTTGCCGCAGCTGTTATTAAATGCAGTTTTTCTTCTCTATTGAACTGATCTTTACATTTGTAGTGTTTCTGCAATACAACAGATGCCTTGCATTTCAAAGTTACAGTATCAGGTTTGCCATACATCTCCACCTCCTCCTTGAAATCCTCAAGAGAATGCATGGTTTCATATATGGCTCTGATACTTCATTGATCTCATCATTGTCCTTAAAACAAGATATTTCATGTTTGATTTCATCTATATGCCGTCCCATTTTTATTATCTTCTGTTCAGGTTCAGACACATTTACAAAATTAAATGGAATTTGGCTAGCGTACAGAAGTTTGTGCTGCAAATCTGATGGTATGTGGCATCAGAAGTATGCAAACCCGATACCAAACAGACGTGCCCATCTACACACACACACTGCCCACTCATCATTTTATGATTCACACAAATCTCTAATACTCTCACCAAATTGCACATTGCATCCTTTTTGTAGTTCTATCAATGGTAGTTGCACACAAAAAGCAGCATTTCCTGAAATTGAAACAATCGTTTTGAGAACGGTGTGGGTGCCGACATTCCTGCGCTTTATACAACCATCCTTCTCTTTTGAACTAAATCGTCGCCATGCTGCATTTTTGTTAATGTTGATAATAAAGTTATTTTTATAAGATTGTAATTACAAATTTGTTTATAAAATAAAGATGTTTATAAAAGCATTTGCAATTAAGATTTTTTAAATTTATAATGGACCTATTTGACCTCCTTGGTGCCTGAGATATTATTGTTACGAGTCACTGTTACTCTAGAGCCCCCCTCCCTCCAGCCTAGCTCCCTCTGCCCCCACTCAATCATCCACTCCCCAGCATGCATCTGGCTGCGCTTTGTGCTGTCTTCTGCCCTTCAGCTAACTGTAGCTGCAATACCACTCACACTTGCATGGGAATAAGACCCAACGAGCGCAATGGAACATAACTTAGAAGAGGCAGCCCTAGTATTGTGCTGAGTGGAGCCTTCAAAGTTCCCATGCTGGCTGCAGAAGGCTTTTTCCCAGGCTCAGGGAACAGAAATCACCATGCTCTGATTCAACAGGAAGTGGAAGCAGGTCCCTTCCTGTTTTGTTTTATCATGGCCCTTCTCCTTCACAGCTATCACAAGGCCTCAGCTAGCACATGGTTGCCCTTATCTGCCCTGTAATATGGCCAGTCTTAACAACTGCAGATGGAAAAAAAAATGCATTGAGCTGGGCAGTGCCAACTTTTAGTGTATTGTTCCTAATGCTAATTTTGTTGTAATTATTCTTAAGTTTGCATGTATTTTTCACTATCTTTACTGGAACCAAGAAGTTCCTCAGAAGTCATATGGCACTTCCAATACAATTCAGCTCAGGAGCTACGTGTCCTTCAGTGGGGTGCTGGCAAAAGGAAAAGGAATTTTCTGAAACAAGCATTCAAAAAGATACGAATTGGGACTGAATGAATGGTGGCCCTGTTCATTCACAAATCCTGGAACTGCTTCTTGGCAGTAGCAACAATAATAAGGGAAAGCAAAGCTTTCTAGCTGGGTTCACCAGGCTCTGCTGTGGTCAAAACTCTGCATTGTGGTTTTCACATTCATTACATAACCACTTCTGTTGGGAGTGCTTGAAAGTGTAAGCTGCTGTTAAATTGGATGGAACTGCTTTTCTGATTTCCATGTGAACCTTGAATGAACAGGTCAGTTATTCTTAATAGCCAATCTCAATTGTGTAAAACTGACATCAAAAAAGCATGGTACGCTGGTGAATTAAGAATTAGGTTTTGTCCCTTCTGCCGCCTCGTTTCAGATCACTAAATTTTCAAATATTGCAGGATTTTCCCATGTATTATGAAGGATACCATTTCAGATCATGAAAATTCTAGCCCAGTTACCTATGGTCCTTTTAGTGAAAGACTGAGGACTGAAACATGGGATCTGCATACAAAGCCAGTGCTTTGCCACTAAGTCTGGGATTTAGAACCATCTTTGTCACTTGAGGCTCAGGTGGCCTCAGTAGCACGGAGTGCCTTCTACCAACTTCGGTTGGTGGCCCAGCTACATCCCTATCTGGAAGGGACAACCTGGCTTCAGTTGTCCATGCTTCGGTAACCTCCAAGTTAGATTACTGCAATGCACTCTACGTGGGGCTGCCTTTGAAGGCGGTTCGGAAGCTGCAGCTTGTGCAAAATGTAGCGGCCAGATTGATAACTGGGACCAGAAGGTTCGAGCATATAAGACCTACTCTGGCCCGCTTGCATTGCCTGCCTGTATTCAAGGTGCTGGTTTTAACCTATAAAGCCTTACATGGCTTTGGACCACAGTACCTGACGGAACGCCTTTCCCGACATGAACCTACCCAAGCACTACGTTCAACATCTAAGGCCCTCCTCTGAGTGCCTACTCCGAGGGAAGCTCGGAGGTCGGCAACAAGGGAGAGGGCCTTCTCTGTGGTGGCCCCCCAATTGTGGAACAATCTCCCTGACGAGGCCCGCCGGCATCAACATTGTTATCTTTTCAGCGCCAGGTCAAGATTTCCCTCTTCTCTCAGGCATTTAGCAATATCTGATGAGCCTGGGTTTGTTTTTGTTTTTGGAGCTTTTTGGGTAGTGGTTTTAAATGTATGTGTGTATTGTGTGTATGTTGTATGTTTTTGCTGTTTAAATTTTTGTATATTGATTTTAATTGTTTTAATCCTGTGTAAACCGCCCAGAGAGCTTCAGCTATGGGTCGGTATACAAATGTGATAAATAAATAAATATAAATAAATATGCCTTGCCAAGAGACATGCAACAAATGTCATTTTCATTCGCATGTGTTATATATGATACAAACATCTTGATAATCTTATAAATAAACGTAAAACATAGATAGCCCAAGATATTTTGGTTCTTGAGGTAGAAAATCCAAACAATGCCTCCTACAGTGGCAATACACTATATAATATAATAATATTAAATGCACTAAATGATTGATAATTTGCTGTCCTTTTAATGGTTCCCCAAAAATATCCTGCCCAAGGTAGCCTACATCATCTGCCAAATGGTAGGGCTGGCCCTGTCTTTAATAAAGGTTGGGGTGTGACTTTACTTATTGAATTACTCACTTTAATTAGGAATGTCCATTGTGTTTTTTGCTAGTTCCATGTGCAAGATGTGATTCTACAAATTGGCTCAATTCGGACGACACAATAAACAACTAGTGTGGGGGAAACAATCGTCAGTTGTTTTGACTATTGTGTCATCTGAATGCTGCCATAGGCTCAATTTGGACGACACAATAAACAACTGGTGTGGGGGAAACAATCGTCAGTTGTTTTGGCTATTGTGTCATCCGAATGCTACCATAGTCAACTCAGCGCTGATCCTAATCCACACCACAGTTGATTATTTATTACCATGTTGTGTTGGGAGTGCCCCTAGGGTTAGCGTGAGGGTTAGGGTTAGTCAACCCACCATTGACTATTGTGTCATCCTAATTGAGCCATAGTCAACTCAGCGCTGATCCTCATCCACACCACAGTTGATTATTTATTACCATGTTGTGTGGGGAGTGCCCCCTAGGGTTAGGGTTACGGTTAGTCAACCCACCATTGACTATCATGTTGTCTGAATTGAGCCATTGATTTCCTAACCCTGGGTATTTGCAACAACAAAAACAACAACAACAACAAACATTTCTGCACATTTCCCCACCTACCCCATTTGGATAATCTTGGGGAATTTTCACAATCACCCCATAATAATTTGGTGGGGTAACCAGGTAGCTACAATTCAGGCTGCAATCTCAGATCCACTCACTAGGAAATGTCCCGTTGAACTTAGTGGAACATACTTTGGAGTAAGTATGTGTAGGATCAGGCTGCATGAGACTGGCCTCTGACCGAAGACTCAGTCTGATTCTCTTACTTCCCTTACATTGATTTCTTAGATGGCCTAAGGTAAGTGACTCTCAGCCTCCGCCCTGCTTCTGCTATATGTAAATAACATTACAGGTCCACTTACTGAAACTATGTGGGAAGTGCTTTGAACACTCAAAACTAGAGTTTAAAGGATTCTAGTTGAGATATAGAATGATATATAAATATTGTAAATAAATAAATAATAAAGAGCTGAGAATTATTATTAATACTCCACTGGCTGGGTTTAAGTAGTCAACCGTCAGTTCAGTGGTCAACAGTTGATTATTGTGTTGTCTGTTGGGCAAAAAACATCCCATGGTTGACTGTTTTCCCAAAATAACCAAGTGAGATAACCAAAGCTCTGCAGAGTTGACTATCAGCACAACCGTTGGTTAGTGTGTCGTCTGTTGGGCTCAATGGACTATATTGCAGGGTTGAGTGGACTATTTCAGCTGTCTATAGAATGGCCCAAACCACCCTGGCTGCTCTGCTACAGCTGGCACAACTCGCAGAGGCTGCTGGGAAAGCACTGTGAGGACTAAGAGAGGAGGGAGGGGAGAGGGGCGGGGGCTGTGCAGTCAAATGCTGGATTGACTATTATGCTGCCTCTACACGAGACGTTTAAAGCTCTTTGAAGTCTCATTAAAAATTTTACCTCTACAAGAGCGGAGCGTAAATCGGGAGTTGAGGCACTTTATCTCTCTGATTATGCACATTATCGAATGCGCGTTAAATAGCAAGTTTTATTTTCCTCCGGCCATTAAAACGCATTTTGCCTATGTGAACAAGCGATTCTCCGCATTAACTACTTGTAAAGTGCATTTCAAACAACCGGTAAGGCCACCAGTTGTGCCCTCAATTACCTCTTGTGTACAACCATTTACGATAAAGCGCTTCAGTGATTATGCGCATAATCGGCTAACCAGACGTCAAACAGAATCCATCTAGAGGGGGTCATAGTCCACTTAACACCAGCCCCAACCAATCCACAGTTGTGTGGGAACTTGTTGTGTGTGGGGGTATCTGCAAAATAAACAACTGAATTGACTATTAACCCACCATTGACTAAAGTGTTGTCTGAACGCAGCCACTGTAATTCATATGATATCCAAAATACATTGTTATTGTATTCCCACAAGTTCTCTTTAGATGGTAAAATTGAAAGCAGGTCAATTTCCCTTGGCATATAGATAATATCCTTCCTTACGTCATTGAGGTTTGGGGTGTCTAGTCAGCCATCACCATGTCTGTGTCCATGTACCTGTGTCTCCATATGTCCTCTGGGGTTCTCTGTATAATCTGTCCTTTTGTCTCTTCTCCTGCACATCATTTCTCCCTACTATTTCATTGTTAACTTGATACTAGTTACACACACATGAGACTACTAAAAACTCTCTGTATAATGCTGCCTTTAAGGACAGTCTGCATGCTTTTAATTGTCAGAATGCTTGTGAGATTCAGGTGGTTTGATCATATCTCTTCCTGTAATAGTAAACTCAGATGGTCAGTGATGGCCTCACACTTTTGACATTCCCTGCCCCAAGAATTCCCCTCTCTTGTGGCCTTTAAGAGGTACACTGAAGACTTTAAAACATTCTGCTAAACTTTTCATTCATTTTATCATTGGCCTCCTACACACCTGGTTTACACATGAAATTTCCAGTGATTTCCACCTCAGAAGAGTCTAGACTGGAGTCTCCTCAATCTACACTAGGAAATCACAAAGTCCAATACATTTACATATGAAGAGTCCTGCTGCTTATGCTTCTGGCTGAAATTTTGCCATTAAAATATAAACTTAAGCTCCAGAGCATAAACAGAGTGAAAGCCAAAATGTTACCATGGAGAATAAGAGCTCCATCACACCAGCGATTTATCGCACACTCACTATGCCTGGTATGCGGTTTTGCAGCACAGAACTCACATGATGTCGTCCTTGTCTTGCTCTCATTTCACTTCTTCCCCTCCATTTTTTCATTTCACTTTGGAACAGGCAAAGTCTGGTTTTTTCCACTTCTATGTGAAATAAATGCACTCCTCTTATGTGTCCTTGTGCTCTATCAGACCATCCCATTCTTTGATAGGGGCAGGTGTGTCTAAGGGCGGTCTCGGTCTCAGTGACAAAAGAGGAGGGAGGGAGGTTCTCCGCTCAACTGTGAAGGGGGTGGGAGAGAGGTCCCATTTAACTCTATGGTCTTACTCCTGAGTAGGCATGACCAGGGGTTCATTTTCACTTTAAAAGGAATGCAGAAAATGCACCAGGACGGGTGGTGGTGGTTTACAGTGCAACAATACTTCATTGAAACAAGGATAGGTTGACTTTCCCTAATCCCTGAAATGCACCATTGCACTATTGCATCATTACACTATTTCAGCCTACCAAAATTGCATTCCATTGCATTTGCACAGAAATAATAATAATAAAAATCTTGGGAAAATAAGAATTAGGGCGGTGAAGGAACCCATATGCAAGGGGTTGACTTTCCCTAATCCCCTAATCCCTTAAATATACAAATGCAAACAGGTGGAATATTGCCCTGGTGGAATTTCAGGGAAATCCTTTAAGGGGGATTTTTTTAAAAAAAAAATCCTAAAAAAATCAAGAGATGAACCGATCTGATTCAAACTTGGCAGGGCTAAAGCCCCCCTTAAGACCTATCACCGTGCTACATTTAATCTCCTTATCTTTAAAAATTACACAGATGTAAGCATTTCTGTAAATTCTAATAGGAACTCCAATGAGTGAGGGGGAAAGGCTGCCACGTCCATCACAATGTCCATCAACGACAAGAACCAATGAACTGGAGGGGGAAGGAGAAGGGGCGGGGTTTGGCAGGCGCAATAGCAGCGAGAGAGGAAAAAGAGAGTTCACCAGTATAGCTACGATAGCGAAAGGGAGGAGTGCTTGCAGCGCTTCTGAAATGGAGGTAAAAAAACATGGAGGCAAACCAGGGGGGGAAATAGATGTGATGGAGCCCTAAGAAGCATTTCTCCTGTGGGCTGAAATACATTTTCTGCCAATACCCACCCCAAAACCTTTGCCAAATTCCAGTTACTTATGGGCACAATAAAGCCAAAATTTTCCTGATGTCAGTGACAGAGTTAATCGCATAATTAAGCCCCTTCACTGAAATCACTGTGACTTCATATTGCTTCACTTGGGTTCAATTGTGTCCCAAATAGCCTAGGGAGCTTCCTTATGAGTCAGACCATTGGTCCATCTAGTCACCAACTGGGGGGCAGCTCTCCAGGGTTTCAGGATGTTTTCCAGCCCTACCTGCTGATGCTGGGGGCAGAATGTCAACCTGGAAGCTTCTGCATGCAGAGCGGGTGCTCTGCCCACTGCGCTACAGCCTCCCCTTAGTCTTCCTCTACTCATGGAGCTGTAGGGCAGAAATCTCACCATCTTCTTAAAAATAATGAAATGATATCCAATGTAATCATTATTCTCCCCTGTAGAATGGTGCAAGCTGGTTTGTATCACCAGTTTGATTAAACAGAGGGGAATAAAAGTCTAGAGGAGAGAGTATTTTAGAGAAAGGATTGCTTACAAAACCCTTATTCTTTCTAAGGCATGTAATCAAAACAATACGGTGCCAGCATACAAACAAGCACCTGAGGTTTCAGAGAATCTGTTGCCATGGAAAATCCTCTTGGTGTTGTAGTCATTTTAGCTTTAGCTTGGACTGAGTGCATGATATGATTGGGCAACAGAACCCCTAGGAGTTCAGTCAAAGCCAGGGGGTTCCCATCCAGCCCTCTTGGATAACCCTTTTCCTAGCTGCTACACTTAGGGCCAAACAACATACGATGTGGGAGATTTGAGATTGGATCTCTCAACGTTTCTCTGTAATCATTGGGAGTGATGGGGACTTGTATTCAAGTTGTGACACCAGGGGTACATCTTGATGTGGAGAAAGGCCTGGGGTGGATCCACAGTGGCGGCAGGTCATTTATATGACACAGCCGCCATCGCGGAGCCATCCCAGGGCTTTCCCCTGAAGCTTTGATTTAAAAAAGTTGTGTACTTACCCTGACTTTTCCCACTTGAAGCGAGGCGATGACAGCATCTGCCGTTGGTTGCCTTGCTTCGGAGCGATGGAGACCCCTGATTGGTCACCATCAGCTGGACAGAGGAGGGGGTGGGCCAGAGAACCAAATGGCTGCTGGAACACCTCCATGCTTCTCCGGTGTGGCAGAAGGACAACATGCTGGAGAAGCACATAAATGTTTTAAAAAAGAAAAAAAAATTAAAAAAAAACTGTGGGGGATGCGCTGCACAGCCCATAGAATGACGCCTCCGCACCTCTCTTGCATGGCAGAAAGACGCCACACTGGGGGAGGCACATCAACGCAAAAGTGTTTTAAAATCTTTAAAAGTGGGGGGAGTGGATGTGCCTTGGCGCCCATGCAATGACGCGTGGCAGTGCGTGGACATGAGTGTACGGGTGCAGCACCAGCTCCTTCCAGCAAATCCCACACTTGTGCTTCTTGCCATGCGGATAGTAGGAAGGAAAGCAAATGTGGAGGATCCAGGGCTCGCGGCGCCACCGTGCCACCGTCAAGACAGGGAGGAGGTCATACTTTCTCCTGTTTCATTTCCCAAATTGACCTGCTATTTGCCACAGTGGGAGGGGAAAGACAGACACATGAAACTGCCATCATTCCAGATATATGGATACTGATTCAGAACATCTACTCCCTCTAGCTCAGAACCTGTGTTATCAGGACTGATTGGAGTTGTAGTCCAGTTCATTTGGAGGATACCAGGTTGGGAAAGTCTGGCTTATGTATGCATATATATCACAGACAGTGTGGCTGTGAATGTGCTCTGGGTTAGAGTCAGAACCAGTCAGCATTTTAAAGGAGCTATCCAAGGTACTTATTCCTGTCCCCAAAATGGGTTTAGTGCCTTGGATAGCTCCTCTAGCATTCTGACTGAGACCCAGGGTGGATTCACAGCTCCCCTGACATTGGAGGCACCAGCCTCCTCTGATCCTAGTATAACGATGCCTTGTGTATATAGCAGAATTAGTCTGGGGTTGTGATGGCAACGTTGCCTTCAGTCAGTTCTTCTGTGGCTTTATGCATCCGTTGTGCCCCCACTGCCTGCAATGCTGACCACACATTCTTTTGTCATAAGAATAACACCATGTGCCGTCTAAGAATTGCCTGCAGCTTCCACTCATGAGGGTCACAAATGTTGTTGCCTGAACTCCAACACCAGCTGATGCATGTTTGTTCACCGTCAGCTACATTCGACAAAAGAGATCATGCAGCCATCAGAAACTACTGAATAGTTAGGGCCCTTTGGTCTGGATATGTCCGCTTAGACAAAACAAGCCTTTGTTCTTTATTTGCTTACGTAAAACTTGAGCTTGTTGTTCCAGGCCCTTATCCATTCTGCCAGCAGGTGGCAATAGTTTACCTTTCAAGCTCTGCTCCTTCAAAGGGCGGGCTTGTGACAGCCACCCACCCCACCCCATTGCATAGTGCCTGCCTCAACTGTAAGTGACTTGAGATCTCAGACTAGATCTCATCTTTAATGCCTGGATACTTGCTCCTTCATCGGTTATATTTTAAAAGCAGGCATGCCAGGTCCTGGAGCATTTGCCTCACAGATGGAGGGTCGTGGCTCGTGGGGTGGCCCAGGGTTGCTGCAGGACTCTCTGTGGGTACCTCTAGATGGGAGCTTTTCCCCGAGGTGGCTTCGGAGTGGCGGCAGGTGATGCACATGATGCAGCCGCCACTCCGAAGCTATCCAGAGCCAACCCCCCGAAACTCCGCAGTAAAAAAGTCGGGCACTTACCACGACATTTTTTTTCCTGCGGAGCCTGCACAGCCGATGGCGATGGCTGATTGGTCACCATCGGCTGGAGGAGGGCCAGTTCAAGCACCGTGCATCCCTCTCTTCCTCCCCCTCCAGCCGCCCTGTTCCTTCCTCCCTGAATTTTATACAAATGGGGGAAGGAACATGGCAACCAGAGGGGGTGGAAGAGAGGGATGCATGGCACACAAACCAGCTCACCTCCCTCTGACCTCCCTCTGGCTGCCCCGTTCCTCCCGAGTGCAGAGTTGCCGCTGCACCAAGCACCCGGGAAGGGAGAGGAACGAGGCAGCCAGAGGGATGTGAGCCGGTTTGCGTCCCTCTCTTCCTCCCCCTCTGGCTGCCCCGTTCCTCTTCCCTCCCCAGTGCTCAGTGCAGCGGTGGTGGCAATTCCGCACTCGCGCTCCTTCCTGTGCAGATGCCGGGAAGGAGTGTGAGTGCGAGGGCCCAAGGCATCCCGGCACCAAGGCACCCCTGTCAAGACGCAGCCTGTGATGCAGCTGTCGCAGGAATTTCAGTCCCTCAGGGAGGCCTATGACTCCCTCTTATGAGAAAGATCTTTACTCTAATTCTTTATAATGCGTTGATACAGTAATTGGCCTAAATGTGGACTAGGGATGAATAACTCTAAGAAGAGAAGGGACCTCCCATAGATTAGTGACTTCCCACCCAATAACTCAAAGGAGTTATATTCATGCAAGCAACTAGACTCAGTTTCGCAGTGGAGACCAAAGATACTTACACAAGCTTAGTTTTCAGAAGCAGATTTATTGAGAAGACATCAGCTGATGGAGTCAGAGATAGACCTCTGACTAAATTAAGTATATAGGGTATCACTCTTATATAGGAAACTGGAAACATCAGAATTAGCATATCTAGCTCTTTGTACAAGGAAAAGTTTACAATAATACAGGGTAGCACATAGGAATGATGTAACTTGTCTCTAAGTCAAAATAAAGAAAGGTGCCACATAAGAATGATGGAATCAAGATAAACTAAAACAATACAGAATGCATATAGTTGCTAGTGGACCAAAGTTCATTATGGTGAAGGCTTAACACATCTAGCGAGTACATTGCTGGTTCTATCTTACAGGAGAACAGATACATGTATTTATTAGAAGAATGAAATCAATATTAGTTTCTCAGTCATTTAAATGTTGTTATCACAAGCTATTGGTATGATCACACCTGAAATATTCCCGCAACAGCAGCTCCACCCTACAAGGTAGCACGGGCCTTCTAGAGTCCTAGCAGTGTCAAACCTCTGCTTGCTTTATGGAACTTCACACATTTATCCTAACTTCACATACATACTGAATGGGTCTGAGCTGGCAGTGACTGACTGTGAAATAGATCTCGGGGTAGTGGTGGACAGCTTGAAGAAAACATCAATGCACTGGATGGCTGCTGTGAAAAAGGCAAATTCTGTGTTGGGAAACATTAGGAGAGGAATCAAAAATAGAACTGCCAATGTCATAATGCCTTTATACAAATCTATTGTGTGACCATACTAAGTTAGAACGCATTGTCCAGTTCTGGTCACTGCACCCCCAAAAGTATTTTGTACAGCTGTAAGAGGCAACCAAAATGTTCAAGGGGCTGGAGCAACTCCCCTAAGGTTACAACATTTGTCATTTGGTTGACCACTGTTTGAACAGAACGCTGGCTACATAGGTCTTTGGTCTGATCCAGTTTGGTTCTTCTGATGTTCTTCTAAAGGTTTTGAACCCATGAATCTCTTTCTTACAATTCAGACATTTCACTACTATTGTATAGCAGAGTAGATAGATCAGAATTTACCACTAGGTCTCTGGGTAATGAGCAGTAGATCAGCAAAAAAAATCTGACTTCCAACTCTTGCTATTCTTCAATACAATAACAAAACAAATCATCCACCAGCCCCACCTAAAGTATACTTCTGAAATGAAAAAGAAAAAAGAAAGCGGGGTGGGGGACCAGGAGTAATTTTTTGTGCGGTAGTACTGTAACCTCAGCTTAGTTCTAATATGATAATAATAATAATTAGGGGTGTGCATCGGATCGGATCCGATCCACGATCCGAATCCGATCCGACCCAAAATCGGGAAAATCCGATCCGATCCGATCCGATCCGGACAACCTCCGATCCGATCCGATCCGATCCGATGAGGTCCGATCCGGATCGGACGCCATTTTGAATGCTTTTTCCCATAGCCAAGTATTGTTTTACAAAAACGCCTATAACTTTTTCATTTTTAAAGATAGAAGGATGAAACTTGGGCACATTGTAGACTGGTTAGGGGTAGTTATCTGTGAGAAATTTCAGAAAGATTGGTGCATGCATTTTGTGGCAATTAATTTTTTAATAAATACCCAGGAATGCCTATAACTTTGTCATTTTTAAAGTTACACACATGAAACTTTGCCACATTGTAGGGGGTACCTTGGGACCTATGTGTGTGAAATTTCAGAAACGTAGGTGCTTGTCTTGTGTGGCAATTAATTTTTAGAAAAATGGGTAGTAGTGGGGTAAATACAGTTACGCCTCCCATTTTTTTATTTTTGAAGATACAAACAGGAAACTTGGGCACATTACAGGTACCACTTGCCTTGATATGTGTGTGAAATTTCAGAAACATTGGAGCTTTCCTTGTGTGGCAATTAATTTTTGAAACAATGAGGAAAGAAACACCTATAACTTTGTCATTTTTAAAGTTACACACATGAAACTTTGCCACATTGTAGGTGGTACCTTGGGACCCATGTGTGTGAAATTTCGGAAACGTAGGTGCTTGCCTTGTGTGGCAATTAATTTTTTAATAAATACCCAGGAATGCCTATAACTTTGTCATTTTTAAAGTTACACACATGAAACTTTGCCACATTGTAGGCGGTACCTTGGGACCTATGTGTGTGAAATTTCGGAAACGTAGGTGCTTGCCTTGTGTGGCAATTAATTTTAGAAAAATGGGTAGTGGTGGGGTAAATACAGTTACGCCTCCCACTTTTTTATTTTTGAAGATACAAACAGGAAACATGGGCACATTACAGGTACCACTTGGCTTGATATGTGTGTAAAATTTCAGACAGCTGGGTCCAGGCATGTGGTGGCAAGGTATTTTTGAAACAATGAGGAAAGAAACGCCTATAACTTTTTTATTTTAAAAGTTAGAAGTCTGAACATTGCTCACTTTGTAGATGGGTTAGGGGTAGATATGTGTCAGAAATTTCAGAATGATAGGTCCAGGCATTTGATGGCTATGGAATTTTTAAATTACATGTTTCAAAAAAATTTCTACAGAGGCCAGGTCTTCCCCTCCCGCTTCCCGCGAAGAAAAGGAAACACTCTCTCGTCTCGATCCCTTTGATCCTTGGTAGTATCCATTACAGGGCTCGTGTCTGCTTGAGTACAAAGTGAAAGCAGACACGAGCCCTGTAATGGATACTACCAAGGATCAAAGGGATCGAGACCAGAGTGATCCTTCCTTGCACGCATGGCTGCAAAACTCAGCTAGGCTCAGCCGTTCTGCTTGAAAAGTGAAAGGAGGAAAGGAAACACGAGCCCTGTAATGGATACTACTAGCAACTTCAAAGGGATCGAGACGAGAGAGTGTTTCCTTTTCTTCGCGGGAAGCGGGAGGGGAAGACCTGGCCTCTGTAGAAATTTTTTTGAAACATGTAATTTAAAAATTCCATAGCCATCAAATGCCTGGACCTATCATTCTGAAATTTCTGACACATATCTACCCCTAACCCATCTACAAAGTGAGCAATGTTCAGACTTCTAACTTTTAAAATAAAAAAGTTATAGGCGTTTCTTTCCTCATTGTTTCAAAAATACCTTGCCACCACATGCCTGGACCCAGCTGTCTGAAATTTTACACACATATCAAGCCAAGTGGTACCTGTAATGTGCCCATGTTTCCTGTTTGTATCTTCAAAAATAAAAAAGTGGGAGGCGTAACTGTATTTACCCCACCACTACCCATTTTTCTAAAATTAATTGCCACACAAGGCAAGCACCTACGTTTCCGAAATTTCACACACATAGGTCCCAAGGTACCGCCTACAATGTGGCAAAGTTTCATGTGTGTAACTTTAAAAATGACAAAGTTATAGGCATTCCTGGGTATTTATTAAAAAATTAATTGCCACACAAGGCAAGCACCTACGTTTCCGAAATTTCACACACATGGGTCCCAAGGTACCACCTACAATGTGGCAAAGTTTCATGTGTGTAACTTTAAAAATGACAAAGTTATAGGTGTTTCTTTCCTCATTGTTTCAAAAATTAATTGCCACACAAGGAAAGCTCCAATGTTTCTGAAATTTCACACACATATCAAGGCAAGTGGTACCTGTAATGTGCCCAAGTTTCCTGTTTGTATCTTCAAAAATAAAAAAATGGGAGGCGTAACTGTATTTACCCCACTACTACCCATTTTTCTAAAAATTAATTGCCACACAAGACAAGCACCTACGTTTCTGAAATTTCACACACATAGGTCCCAAGGTACCCCCTACAATGTGGCAAAGTTTCATGTGTGTAACTTTAAAAATGACAAAGTTATAGGCATTCCTGGGTATTTATTAAAAAATTAATTGCCACAAAATGCATGCACCAATCTTTCTGAAATTTCTCACAGATAACTACCCCTAACCAGTCTACAATGTGCCCAAGTTTCATCCTTCTATCTTTAAAAATGAAAAAGTTATAGGCGTTTTTGTAAAACAATACTTGGCTATGGGAAAAAGCATTCAAAATGGCGTCCGATCCGGATCGGACATCTGGTCCGATCCGATCCGACCAGCCTCCGATCCGATCCGATCCGATCCGACCCCCCAGGTCCGATTCCGATCCGCTATCCGATCCGATCCGGGGGGGTCAGTGCACATCCCTAATAATAATAATAATAATGCGCTCAGAATTATTTAATTCTAACTGTAAGTTGCATTTGCACAAAGCTCTGGTTGGTGGATCTCAAAGTTCAAGTAAAACAAACAAACACAAAGTAGTTTCCACAAGCATGAGGTCTGCCCACTCCTGGAGTGTATCAATAGGAAAATGTTAGGGTCAAGCTTTGTAGGGATGGGGGCAGAATTTGCTTGGTTCTCATTTTAAGATCAGCCAACCTAATTGGCATTTCCTGACCCAATACACAAACTGGAGCCCAATTATTCCTTGGTTTTTGCACTTCTCCAGATTTTGCAATGCAGTTTTCTGATCTCCACTTGATTGGAGGACCGCATCACAAGATTCAGAGGAATGCAAAATCCAAAGGATAATTTGATTCTGGTTCACATATTCCTTCGGGAAGTGCAAATTAGGTTGGTGCATATGGAAATGCACATAAAAATGCATAGGGATGGTAGTGCATACTTAAAACAAAACTGATGTGGAAATAGAACAAGCTGAACTTGTACTTGGAAAACATGTGACCATTACAGAAAGCAAAACAGACAGATTTGTTTGACCTTAAACTTATATCACTCACCACATGGGAGACAAACAACAACAGAAGGTTCCAAGGGAAAACCTTTTTTTCAGCCTCCTCTTGGACACTTTAACCTGCCCAATTGCAAGGTTTGGTCTGGTGATGTTGGAACAGGGGTCTACCCAGGGGGATTCCTTGGCCATTTTCTAGCCAGGTTAGTGACAGACATTTGCTGTTTGCTTGGCCACCTGTCTTTGGTGCAGCTCTTTCACCTGTCCCCTTCTCCACAGGAAGGCAAAAGGCACTTGAGGCACAACCCTATCCATAAGCCTATCTGCACTACTGCTTTAAAACCATTTTAAAGCAGTAGTGTAGATAGGCCCAATGTTTAGTCAGGAAAAAGTCCTACAACTCCCAGCACTGCATAGGATTGTACCCTTATTGTGGGATTGACCAGAAATGAGGCTTTGCCACCCTGCCCCCTCCATTAGCCCTCGTTCTGGCTGTGGTTGATCACCTTGCATCTTTTGAGCTTTTCACAGCAGTTGTAGCAGAGATCAGAGCTCATCATTGGCAGCAGGGTGAGGAATTTTCAGTTTCTTTGGTTGTACTGGGTACCTTGAACTCAGACCCCCTCTAGATGGATTCTGTTTGACGCCTGGTTAGCCGATTATGCGCATAATCGCTGAAACGCTTTATTGTAAATGCTTGTACACAGGTGGTAATTGAGCGCACAACTGGTGGCCTTACCGGTTGTTTGAAATGCGCTTTACAAGTAGTTAATGCGGAGAATCGCTTGTTCACATAGGCAAAATGCACTTTAATGGGCGGAGGAAAATAAAACTCGCTATTTAACGCGCATTCGATAATGCGCATAATCAGAGAGATAAAGCGCCTCAACTCCCGATTTACACTCTGCTCTTGTAGAGGTAAAAATTTTAAGGAGACTTCAAAGAGCTTTAAACGTCTCGTGTAGAGGCAGCTAGTAAGTTCTGCACATTCAAGTGAGTTGTGGGGTTAGAGCTGCACTGTGACCAGCTGCAGTGTACATATGTGCAATACTAATGTTATTATTCTAGTTGCCTACTGAACTTAAAGGAACTCCCTGCATGCACACATTAGAAGTGTAAAAAAGAAAGAAAGAAAACACCCTAAAAGACCAAAAGAATCAATAGCTGCCACCATTTACTGGGCTATACAGCAATAGGATCATAATACTGAAATTATTGGGGATGGATTCTTCCATTGCGTTACTTGACTGGGGAAGGGCCATAACTCAGGAACAGAGCACATATTTTGCATGCAGAAGACCCCAACACCAATCCTTGGCTTCTCCAATTAAATTAAGGATCAGTTCCAAGATGAGAAATCTGCATGAATTATTTATTTATTTATTTATTTCATTTCTAACCCGCCTCTCCATCTAGATCGAGGCGGGGAACAACACTAAGTATAAATATAAAAACAATAATAAAAACAATAATAAACCATTAAAACAGATAAAAACAAATACATTATTAAAAACATCTTAAAATTAAACTGGATAGGCCTGCCGGAAGAGAGCAGTCTTCACGGCTTTCTTAAATTCCAGAAGACTGCTAATTTGTCGAATCTCCTCCGGCAGGCCATTCCACAGCCTGGGAGCGGCAGAAGAGAAGGTCCTCTGGGTAACACTCATCAGCCTAGTTCTGGCTGACTGGAGTAAATTCTTCCCAGAGGACCTGAGTGTGCGGGGCGGATTATACGGGAGAAGGTGATCCCGCAGGTAACCTGGACCCAAACCATGTAGGGCTTTAAAGGTGATAACCAACACTTTATACATCGCCCGGAAACTAATGGGCAGCCAGTGGAGTGATTTCAAAATTGGTGTTATGTGGTCACCCCTAAGTGTACCGGTGACCAACCTGGCTGCCATATTTTGAACTAATTGAAGTTTCCGGACTAGGCACAAAGGTAGCCCTATGTACAGCACATTGCAGAAGTCGAGCCTTGAAGTTACCAGTGAGTGCACTACCATCTTTAGTAGGGATGTGCACTGGATCGGACCCGATCCACGATCCGAGTCCGGTCCAGTGGGAAATCGGATAAATTATCCGATTTCCGATCCCGCAGCTGGATCGGCCGATCCAATCCGAACCGGTCCGAAAAGGCTCCGAACCGGTTCGGCGGATCGGCGGATCGGCGGGCGCCCACTGGCGCCCACCGCCGCTTCCATTGGCGGGCGCCAGCGGGCGCCCGCCGATGAAAGTGGACAGCGGGGGGGGGGAGGAGGGGGGCGCTTACCTTCTCGGCCCGTCCGCTCCTGTCCGGCACTAGCAGCTACTACCAGCGGGCTCCGCGGCCTGCTCTACGGTGGCGCGCCGGGTGATGTTATCACCCGGCGCGCTACTCTAGAGCAGGCCGCGGAGCCTGCTGGTAGTAGTAGGCGCTGGCGCCGGACGGGAGCCGCCGGGCCGGGAAGGTAAGCAGGGGGTGCGTGGAGGGGAGGAGGGGGCGCGCGGAGGGGGGAGGGGGGCCCTTACCTTCCCGGCCCGGCGGCTCCCGTCCCGGCGCCGGCGCCTACTACTACCAGCAGGCTCCACGGCCTGCTCTAGGGTGGCGCGCCGGGTGATGTCATCACCCGGCACGCTACTGTAGAGCAGGCCGCGGAGCCTGCTGGTAGTAGTAGGCGCCGGCGCCGGACGGGAGCCGCCGGGCCGGGAAGGTAAGCAGGGGGTGCGTGGAGGGGAGGAGGGGGCGCGCGGAGGGGGGAGGGGGGACCTTACCTTCCCGGCCCGGTGGCTCCCGTCCGGCGCCGGCGCCTACTACTACCAGCAGGCTCCGCGGCCTACTCCAGGGTGGCGCGCCGGGTGATGTCATCACCCGGCGCACTACTCGAGAGTAGGCCGCGGAGCCCGCTGGTAGTAGCCGCCGGCGCCGGACGGGAGCAGACGGGCCGAGAAGGTAAGCAGTGGCGGGGAAGGGGGCTTACCCCCCCCGGAGCCGTCCGCTTCTATCCGCTGGCGCCCGCAGGCGCCAGCGGATGAAAGCGGGCGGCCCCAGGGGGGGTAGGGAGCGCGGGGGAGGGGGCTTACCTGCCGGGGCCGTCCACAGCGGACGGCCCCGGGGGGGGGAGGGAGTTAGGCCCCCCCTCACCCACCCGCCGCCATTTTTTCCTCATAGACTTGCATTGCAATGCAAGTCTGTGGGGAAAAAAATGGCGGCCGATCCAAAAATTTACGATTTTTGGGTCGGGATCGGACTCGATCCGGTCCGGGGGGCCTCCGATTTTGTCCGAACCGGTCCGGGACAAAATTGGAGGTCCCGATCCGGGTCCCGATCCGATCCGGGGGGTCCGTGCACACCCCTAATCTTTAGGTCTTCCAACTCTAGGAAGGGGCGCAGCTGGCGTATCAGCCGAAGCTGATAGTAGGCACTCCTGGCCGTCACATCTATCTGGGCTGTCATTTGGAGCGACGGATCCAGGAGTACCCCCAAGCTGCGAACACAGTCTTTCAGGGGGGGTGTAACCCCATCCAGAACTGGTTGACACACCTCCAGACCCAGGTTGTGGCCTTTGACAGCGAGCACCTCCATCTTGTCTGGATTCAGCTTCAGTTTGTTTTTCCTCATCCAGCCCATTACCGCCTCCAAACATTCATTCAGAGGAGACACACTATCCTTAGCTGACGATGTTGTCGAAGGCACAGAGAAATATATTTGGGTGTCATCAGCGTACTGATAGCACCCTGCCCCATGCCTCCGGATGATCTCTCCCAGCGGTTTCATATAAATGTTAAACAGCATTGGGGAAAGGATGGCACCTTGTGGTACACCACATAGCTGCTCCTTCTTTGAAGAGCAGCTATCCCCAAGCATCACCATCTGGAACCTGCCCGAGAGATAGGACCGGAACCACTGAAGCACACTGCCCCCGATTCCCAATCCCCTCAGGCGTTCCAGAAGAATACCATGGTCGATGGTATCGAAAGCCGCTGATAGGTCCAGGAGTACCAACAGGGACACACTCCCCCTGTCAATACTCAGGCGTAGATCATCCACTAAGGCGACCATAGCAGTCTCAACTCCGTATCCTGCCCTGAAGCCGGTTTGAAATGGGTCTAGAAAATCTGTATCATCCAAAACTGCCTGGAGTTGGGAGGCAACTGCCCTCTCGATCACCTTGCCCAAAAACGGAAGATTTGATACTGGCCTGTAGTTATTAAGGTCCAGAGGGTCCAGGGAGGGCTTTTTTAGAAGCGGCCGTACTACCGCCTCTTTTAAACATGTTGGAAAACTCCCCTCCCTGAGAGATGCATTAATAATACATTGTAGATGTGATCGAACTGCATCTCCTCCCTGGACAACAAGCCAAGAAGGACAGGGATCGAGAGGGCAAGTCGTCGTCCTCACTTGTCCAAGCAGCTTGTCCACGTCCTCAGTACTCACCAACTGAAACTGATCCAGTGTAATTCCACTCGCGGAGTTACTGGACACTCCATTGTCAGCTTCTGCTATAATGATGGCGTCTAAGTCGGCTCTTACCGAGAGATTTTATCTGTGAAATGGTCATTAAAGGCATCACTGCGAACTGCCGAAGGCTGTAAAATCGGGTTCAAGGGGGAAGGTGCCTGAGTTAGACCCCTCACCACCCTGAACAGTTCTGCTGGACGCGAATTCGCAGACGCAATGCGTGCAGAGAAGAAAGCTTTCTTCGCTGCATGTATTGCCACTCCATAGGAACGAAGATGTTCTCTATGTCGTGTCTTGTCAGATAAAAGTCGAGTTTTCCGCCATCGTCACTCCAGTCGTCGTCCTTCCCGCTTCAACTCCCTGAGATCTTCAGTATACCAAGGTGCCCGATTAGGAGCAGGTCAGAGAGGACGTTTGGGGGCGATCGTGTTGATAGCCCTAGTTAGATCTTGATTCCAACTGTTAACCAGGCTTCTACAGGATCGTCGATGATACCAGCCATAGAACCCTCTAAGGCTTTCTGGAATCCAAAAGGATCCATCAGCCTTCGAGGGCGGACCATCTTAATCGGTCCGCCACCCCTGCAGGGGCGGGTGGAAGCCGTGATACTAACCCTGACCAGAAAATGGTCTGTCCATGACAACATGGAGGTATTTAGCACCTCCGCCCACAGATCTGTCTGTTCGGAACTGAAAACAGCATCGAGAGTGTGACCTGCTGAATGTGTAGGTCCAGAGACCAATTGGGATAGGCCCATGTTTGTCATGGATGCCATGAACTCCCGAGCTACACCTGACAAACTGGTCCCGAATGGGATGTTGAAGTCGCCCAGGACCAAAAGCCTGGGCGAATCCAACACCAGCTCCGAGACCAGTTCCGTGAGCTCGGCCAGGGAGTCTGATAGGCAGCGGGGTGGCTGGTACACTAACAGAATCCCTAGTCTATCCCTGGTCTTCAGACTCAGGTACACACACTCAATGTGATTCAATTCACGGATAGGAAGTCTGGTCAGGTTAAGATTATCCTTAACGCCACATCCTCCCTAAGGAGGCAGAAAGTGCAAGTGAAATTCTCATTCTCCCAAAGCAGATAAACCATGAGGACAGGATGGAGAATATGATATGCAGAGGTGACTGTGGGGTTGTGGAAAACTGATCACGAACAACTTAGGGCCACCTACTTCTCTTTTTTTGTTTAGAGCAGCCCTTCCCCAACCTGATGCCCTCCAAAGCTGTTGGACTACAACTCCCATCATTGCAAGTCAGTATGTCCCATGGTCAGGAATGCTGGGACTTATCATCTCAAAAATCTAGATATACAATATGATATGCAGAGGTGACTGTGGGGTTGTGGGAAATGATGATGAACAACTTAGGACCAGCTACTTCTCATTTCTTAGAGCATCTCATGTTGAGAGTTGCAACCCAACACATCTGACAGGCACCAGGTTGGCGAATGTTGTTCAAGAACAAGGGAAGGCAGAATGTAGATCTCCAGATGTTTTTGAATTCAACTTGTAAAAGCCCCTATCAGCATGGGCAGTTGTCAGGAATGCCGCAAGTTGACGTCCAAAACATCAGGATAGATCTATTTTGTGCCCACATCTGTACAATAGTATGATGTTTTCCAGCATTAAGATATGTGATCAATCAAGGAACTACAAAAGAGCTGCATCATTTTAAATAAACTGTATAAACCCAATGAAACAACAATGAATGAATCTTGAATACCTACGGTAATTCGGATAGCCCTTCAGAAGTCAACATTAGTTTTCAACACGTGGCATAGGATGTCTGTTTCTTGAATATCAGATAAAGGATTTCTCTTACTTGTTCAGCAGTGTGAGATCAAAGGCAGAGCTACCACCTAATACTTTCAGGCATCAGTATTATTTTAAAATTAAGTATGAAATGATTTTTGTCTTCCCCATAACACATAACATGAGAGTCAAAGTGCAACACATCTGGAGAGCACCAAGCTGGAGAAGGTTGACTCCTATACTTGTCTTCTCAGAAGCCAGTGCCATTGAATTCACTAGGGCTTACTCCCAAGAGGTATAGGATTGCAAACTAATCTCATCTGAAAGGTGTTCAAGACAGCCAAACTAAACCTCTTCTGCTCCTCTGTCGCTTTGATGAGATGGTGTATTGTGGAGGGATTGTGGGGAATGAACAGTATATTTTGTTTAAATACATTTTAAAGAAAAAAAACACATTGGTTCCTTGAAGGGCAGGATATTGACCAAAAGTTTGAAGTGCCTGGCACATGCTCTGGTTCTAAATCTGTAATGAATAGTTCCCCTTTTGTAATCAAGCGTGCTGCAATATACGAGATGTGTTTGAGAGAAAAGTATTGGGCAGACCCTGTATTTGGTAAGGGTATGGAACAGCATTCCCCATCTTGTTGCCCTCCAGGTGTTTGAGATGACACGTCCCAGCATTCCTGACCATGGCACATACTGACTTGCAATGATGGGAGTTGTAGTCCAACACCTTTGGAGGGCACCAGGTTGGGGAAGGGCTGCTCTAAACAAAAAAAGAGAAGTAGGTGGCCCTAAGTTGTTCGTGATCAGTTTTCCACAACCCCACAGTCACCTCTGCATATCATATTCTCCATCCTGTCCTCATGGTATATCTGCTTTGGGAGAATGAGAATTTCACTTGCACTTTCTGCCTCCTTAGGGAGGATGTGGTGTTAAGGCTTGGGAGCCTTAATTACCAATTTCCCTGCTTTTTGGTGCTTGGTTGGAAACTGTGGAGCCTTAACGTTGTTTTTGTAAACCGTAGGTTTTTTGTTTAATGAATTGTCTTTTTAATGTTCAATCTTTTTAATTTTTGTAAACCGCCCAGAGAGCTTCAGCTATGGGGCAGTATATCAGTGTATTAAGTAATAATAATAATAATAATAACAACAACAAGGCAGGGCCACTCTAGCCAGTGGGCTCTATGGCTGCTCTGGACTGCCGATTGATACGCTCTCTGTGGCTGCCATTTCGTGTTTCACATTAGTTTTTTGGAACGATATTTGCTGTTCTTAGCAGAGTGTGCTTACAGTAGAGCTTACAGTAGAGCTTGCAATTTCCCCATATGAAGCATCTGTTTCTCCTACCTCATTGAAGTGCCATTACACCCCCTCAGGTTCTGATTACTGTGGCAACGCTGCCTGATGATGCGACTAGCGTGGCTGTCTCGGAAGGCTTCCGCATCCCCTGTGATGACTCTAGAAGTATAGCAGGCATGGCGATGCAGAAAGTAAAGGAACCGCTCACTAAATGGGGCGATGCATGTATGTAATTGCTGATTTCATGGGTGCCTGCACTAAAATGACGGCTATAACTGCCAAGGCTCCTAGCACCAGGGCTGCTGGGATATGGGGTGGATCACGTGGATGAATCAGGTGCTCCACCAACCACTTTGTGGTTAGTGTGTGGTTAAGGAACACTTAACCATAAGGGTTAACAGTGTCGTTTGCAAGCGTTCCGCATGTGGTTAGCATTAACCACAGCTGAACATGGTTAAGCTAACAAAGTCGAGTGTCTTCTGAATGGGGCCATAGTGGTGGAAGTAAGTAGACCCACTCGTGAGAAGTGAAAAGAATGACTAACGTCAACTAGCAAGTAGCAGGTAAGGTCAAAATGGAGCTCCAGGGCTTTGGATACATGGCTAATTGCCTTAGGCTCTACCCAACCTGGGATGAATAGAAATATTCCAAAGGGGCAATCCTCATGTTTGGAGCCTGTTACTCTGTCTCTGCTTAGTGAAGTCCAGCAAGGCACGAAGCTGCAAAACTGGATGCCCCTCAGAGCCTCGTGTAGTTGGGTTGCTGTGTTGTGGGCATTAGGATGCATACGCCATAGATGAGGTACAGAGAGAAGGGTAGAGTTTGGCATGTGCACTGTGCCCTTGGGCTGGGCTGTTGCTGGGGGCAGGTTGCCGGTACATGCACGGAGTTTCTACAACCTCACTTGTGTGCAGCAGTGATAGGGGCAGAATCTTTGCCTGTACTTAGATTTTATCAGTGGAACTCATGCTTACATCATGTTATGGAAAAGACAGATTACATACTCCTTTACATTTTTAATACTTTAATACTTTAATACTTTAAAAAATAATAATGATTAGAAAATGGCCCATAAAATGGGGAAACTAATTGCACTGGTGCCCTGGCAACATTGCCCTGGTGCCATTTTTTAAAAGCAGTGCTACTTCAGAGGGGGAATTCGGAGCAGAGAAGAGGTAGATGAGGCCCCTCTGAATCCCCACCTGCCATTTACGTTTTCCATACACCCCCTCCATACAGTGCTTTTCTCTTCACAGAGTTATTTTCTTATTCTTTATACCTAGGTATTTTTTTAAAAAAAACATAGTTGGAGGTGGAAAGGTTTCATGAACTCGAGAGAAACCCACCCTGATTTTTTTTAAAAAAATAAGTGGACAAAAGAAAATGCTTGCATCAAATGTAATTTGTAGTCTAAACAAAAACTCTTCTGAAATGCAAAGTTTAATCATTTCCTTTAACATTTAAAGAAAACACACTAATGGAATCAGCTACCATTGAATTATACTCTTGTCAGACGTAGCTATTTATCTTAGCAGTGTGCATGCATTAATGGCTGAGCTTGAATCTCATTATTTTGTGAGGTGGTGAAGCCCTTACACAGTGATTCTACTATATCATTTTGATGCAATCAACATACTCTATAAAAACGTTAGGAGATGGCATGGGCAGACTTCAGGCTTGTGGTGTGTGCTCTCTTATTTTAACTAGAACCTCAAAATCCACCCACTGGAACTAGGTGCAAAATACATATAGTTAGAATTAAAAAAATTGGAACCCAGGAACAACTGGTTACTACTTGCAAGCTTTCTTTGGTATAATTTAGGGTGGCGGCTGAGGGACAGAAATTTTGTTATTACTGTTATAGAACAACCAGGGGTCAGAAATCTTTGCTGATCTACTGCTAAATGGAATCTGTTAGTCTGCCCAAGGAACAGCAAGCATTAGCCAGGGAACACAGACTCTGAGGCACAGAGAAGATGCTTGAACCCCAGGCCACATTATTAGGTTGTTGCTCTGGTAGAGTAGGCTGACCAGATAAAATCCAGGTCAGGGCTCATATAACTTTAACAGTTGTAGAGAAAAGGGAATTTCAGCCAGTGTCATTTGTATGCAATTAGTTCCTGGTGAAATTCCCTCTTCATCACAACAGTTAAAGGTGCAGGCACTATACTAGAGTAACCATATACAAAAGAAGGCAGGACCCCTGCAACTTTAACTGTTGTGATGAAGAGGGAATTTCACCAGGAACTAATTGCATACAAATGACACTGGCTGAAATTCCCTTTTCTCTACAACTGTTAAAGTTACATGAGCCCTGACCTGGATTTTATCTGGTCAGCCTATGGTAGAGATCCAAAGCCAACCTGTAAGTCGTTACAGCCAGGCCACACCAATGGGCTGGCACGGGGTGGGGTGGGTGAAGTGGAGCCATGATAGGGCCTGAAAGGGCAGTACTGTCTCACTCTGTTCAGTGGACTTGATAGCACCAGCAGCACACAGACCAGGAGGCTTCTAGATCACATATAGTCAATCTTGACACATGTAACATGACACATGAAAAACCAGTTCTATAACATTAGGGGGAGAAAGCGCCACTGCACAAAATGCAAATGCTTTTGAAAATATTGGGCTGCTAAAACTGTCCACTGATCTCCTACACAGTTAATAAGACAACACAGAGCACTTCTTCACACACACATTATGTTTTTCGGGATTTTACTGGATGGGGCTGGGTGAGGGGGGAGTTTACCGGACATTTCAAAGGTGGGTTTCCCCCCCCCAGCACTGTCAGGCTCTTCAAGAGAAGAAAATCTCAAATCTGTGGACCCCTAATCAAGGCAGGGGTCTATTTACTGGTTGACCTGAGAGTTTTTGCCATTTGCCTTGCCACCATGTCTCCGCCATAAGGCATCAAGCACTGCCAGGCTTTCCCTCCAAGTTGCTAGGTGCTGTCTTCTCCCCCACTAGTCATGGACACACCACTAGACTCCATCCTGTGTGGTATTCATACATAATCCACTTAAGCACAACCCAGATTCTTTCCTTCTCTTCCCTTGGCCTAGCCGCAGAGCCCAGAAATCGTGGTTCGTTGCTGTATAATTTTTGAAATTATTCTAAGGTAGGTTGCTTTGCTCTCAATGTTAGTATTAACAGTAATTTGCATATCCCATCTTTGAAACACATGCTCTTATCACTGCATTAATGAATTTTTGTATTACTGAACTGGAAACTCCCAGTGTCAGCATGGTGCTTATCAGAAAAATGTTCCAGGAAATGCTGAACTCTGACTAATTTGAGTAATTTAAATTCTACAAGATTTTCCTATAAAAGTGCAGATTGGGCCAGAGGGTTATATTTTAATATAACACTTTGGTCCTAAGCCCCTTCACTAGGCCTTTTCTACACAAGGCATTTATCGTGCACTTGCCACTCCCTGCTTACTGTTGTTTATGTGTAGTTTAGATGACATTGTGACCCTTCAGTTTGGCTTCTGTGTCTAACCAGCACTTTCAGTGAGTCTTTTTAGAGTAGGGGAAATGCGGCATTTAATTGTGAAAGTGAAAGAAAGTTTGCTTTCCTCTTGTTTATTTGTGCCATTCCACTATACCACAGTGCCACCTAGGGGTTATCTAGTGGAAAACCAGGAAAGGAAAAACTCCTCTTGTACTGCTCAGTTCTCAATTCTGCAACAAAACTGCAAGTACAGTGCATTAACAGCCAATAAACAGACTCGTATAAAAAATCTGTAGGAAAAGGTCTCAGTGGATTGCAACTAGTCCTTTCCAAGTTGTTTACTATTGCAGCAGCATCAAACGTCATAAGAGGAAAATGTTTTTGTTTTTGTACTTTGATGAATAGCAGAACATCTCACCATTTTCTGCTACATTAGCTATGAGTGTTGAAATACTGATTCTATATGTATGTGTGCTTTTAACACACACACACACACACACACACACACACAGCATGAGATATAGATTAATAGTTTCTTTTATAATTCCAGAGGAATCTAATCCACTCAATGTGATCTCTCAGGAAATTACACTATTTTCTTATGTTAGAAGTGACCTTTTTCTATGGCCCCCACTAAATGAAATAACAGCAGTTTTATTACTCATAAGATCAAGACAGCAACGTAATTGTTGGGGAAGTATTTGGCCCCTCAGTACATGCTCCTGATGGAGCACCTGGTGCTCCATCAGACAGTTCCAGCAGGAGTTGGCCAGAGCTGGACACATCCACTGACACCCGCTTACCTCCCCTCCTCGGTGATGCTATTCCTCGATGCTCTATCGATGAGCAGCATCGGCATCAAGAGGAGGGAAGTGACTTAGGCTTATGCCTACAACTCCTAGCATGCCTTGGGCAGGAGGGAAGACTTCAGGCTTTGGCAGCCATCATCTGTTAGTGGCTCACCCTCCTGGGCCTGAAGGGAGAGTGCCTAGGGCCAGCTGCCTCAGTCGCTAGGCACCATCGAGAGCAGGAGGAAGGAGGGTGCAGCTCTGGGCCCATTGTCAGCGGCAACCAAGCTAACCCTCAGTCAGTCAGCAGGCCGGCTCCCTCACGGCCTACCTATGGGCACTGATTGAGCAGTGTAGTGTGGACTGGCTCAGCCAGACTTCACTTCCCGTGAGACTCAGCGGAAGGACTCCCATTGGGCAAGTTAGGCACCATGGTGAAAGGCATGCCGGGAGTTGTAGTTTTCGTTTCTGTGGGGACAAGGAAAACAACAGCTGTGGCTTTAAGGCGGCCCTGGCCATGCGTTGGGGGAAAGAGAGAGAGAGACAGAGAGAAAGAGAGAGAGAGAGAGAGAGAGAGAGAAAAGAAATAAATTGAATTCATTTTAAAGTTATGTCACAGGTCTAGCACCAGCCTACATTGCAGGGTTGTCATGAGGGTGAGAGAGGAAAAAAGAAACAAATGTAATTTGATTAAAAGTTAACTCACAGGCCTAGCACTGGCCTACTACTTTAAGATGATTACCTCACAGACATACAGTATATCTTAGGGGGATTGAGTAATGCCAGGTATATCAGCTAGTCTCATATAAGAATACAGCAGTAATTGAGATCTGCTAGACTGATTTTGCTCATTTTTGTTTTAAACAGAAACTTGAATAGTGTAGATGTGCAGAAAATTTTGAAAGTTCAAAAGAATTCAAAGCTCAGGCTTTCATAGCAATTAATTTCCTCTGCCAAATGGGCAGGGCAGCCCCTCTGCCAGTGGGATGACGGACAGCCCAGCTTGGCCAATCATTGTGGGGTGAAGGAAAGACTGGGGAACAGCCATGCAGTTAGTGGCTAGAGGTGTCACAGCCACAGCCACATCTTGACATAAGAGAAGCCATGTTTTGACCAACCTGAGGAAGGTCAGACAGCGGGCATTCAGAAATGTCAAGAAAGCAATTTTAAAAACTCTCTGTCTGTGTGTATCACAAGATGACCCCCACCCCCACGCACCATGCAAACAGGAAGTTAGTGGTTAGCTAGAGATTTCCACTCTGATAAACAGCCATCTAGAGCTTTTGCTTAGCAAGGAATACTTTACACACGCTCAGTTGTTCCATGTCTACGTGACCAGGACTTGCTAAGAACAACTGTCATGTCCAGGCAGGGCAGAGTTGCACTTTTTGGCTAAGGTGGGCTCTCCATCGCGACATATCCTTTCTACCAAAATAAAGGTGCCTTTGAAACCTGGAAATTATCTCCGTTGTTATTGGGCCACAACAGACTGAAAGGTATGGAGGCAGCCAATCAGGACACACCGGGGGGGGGGGGGGGGGTCATGCCGCATGAAATTTCAGAGAGGGCATTCACTATGCGTGTGCCACATTTGCATTATTCATGAGCCCTTCTGTGGTGAGGGGAATGAGGGGCAAAAACACTGGAAAGGAGCAGGAATACCAACACCCATGGTGACATGAGCTTTATACCAGTAAATAAATGAATAGCTCCTTTCCCCCCCCCCCCCCCCTTTTGCTGTCTTCCACCTCTACAACTAAAAATCTGTATCCCAAACAAGCTAAGGGAATGAAACTTTCTTTAGACAGTAACGCAACACATCTGTAAAACTAGAATGTTCATGTAGAATCATGTGGGGCAAAGTTGAGCTGCAGTGCCTCAATTTAGTTTTACCAAACCTCACAATGTCACATTGTATTTGCTTCTCTACACACTACTGGGGATTAAGGGTTAGAGACAGATGGTGGCAGCTTGGGCTGGCATCTAATTGTGAGGCCAGATCTGCACCTCTTAATAGCTTTAGCCACAAGCCTAATTTATTTTATTATGAGTCTATGAATTAATTCTTCTCTGTATGTTTAGAACTGAAAAAGTAATATTTTTCTATTTCTCATACTGGGAACTAGAAAAAAACCATAACCAATAAGATGGGAGGTGACTCTGTTAGCATTAAGTCATATACAAGTACTTTCAGAACCCAGTATTTGTTTTTATCTGCATTTCATAATCCAACGTACCTATTTGGGTGCCTTTAACATCTATACTTGCATAAATAGCTGTAGTCATTGTAAAACCAGACAAAATAGGAAAGGGGACAGAGGGCTTCCTTGACTCATTATTTCCCTAAATATTGGAGAAAATTCTCTGTTTAAGGCTACTACAAACAATACATTTCCAGGTGTAAATAAATCTACTAAGGTGTTTTAATTGTATGAGGATCATCAGACAATCGTTTTATAGCACACTTTTGCTACTGGGCACTCACGGATATTTGCAGGCCCTTTTCACGACACCATCCGCCTCCCACGCGCCTTCCGCTCCTTCTGGTTGTTTTTCCCGCTATAAAAAAAAGACCCAGGAAAACCCAACTTTTCCTCTTTTGAACATATATCATATAGGTACACCCATCATGGCGCAGGGATTGGCGACATTACTCTGTTGACTGTATGCCCAGTGACAAATCTGCATTAGTCTCTAGGTTTGTTCAGGCATTCTAGCCACCGGATGATTAAAATTGTGTGAGCAGGAGGGGGGGATGTGCTTGCTAGCCCCCTCCCCTCTGCCACATCCCCATTGCCTGCATGATTTAGAACCCCACTCTCCCCTCATTGTGTGTGAGCCAGAATGCCTGAACAGGCTATGTGTGAAATAAGCTTCAATATGGGCTTTAATTCATTACATTATATTTTTATGGATAACCTTTCCAGACCCAGAGCACATCTTTAGCCCTGCCTGCAATATGGCATCCACTTTCACTTTTCTACCAGTTATGTCTGATTTTTTTCCTTCACTCTGGGAATTTGAGATACTGCTGTTGGCACTGCCACAAAATGCCCCATCAGTGGGTCGCTGCTTCATGGCTATGAATCTGGCTTGAACCTTTTTTGGATTCCTGCACCTAATGTGCTTTCGTGGAACTTCCATGCAGTTTAGAAGAATTTGCAGGTGGATGTTTTTCCTCTTTGGGACAGTCATGTGAATGCTTTCACATAGCTGGATAATTTCACAACCAAGGGCAAAACTCACTTTCAAGGACAGCAGTAAAAAAACCCTTATAAAGTATCTTGGACACAACTCTGTATGGCTAGATTCCAAATTATTTTCCTTTCTCCCTTTCCTAGTGAGCTTTATCTCCTGGACCTCTTCCAACCTTTTAAAACTTTTATATATAATATGTTTCTTTACATCCCAGCCCCTCAACTAATCTTATTTATTGGTGTAGCATTTTTCAAGAGAGGAGTCTGCACATTGTTTTATAGGTCTGGCCTGCCGTTATATATAATATATTAGCTACCTGGTAGAAGAGCTGTTCAGTGCAAAATACTGTTGTTTGCTTGGTTAGATGAAACAATGTTTTTTTCTTTTTCTGTCATCTTTCAATATCTAATATGATTGAAACTAGCACCAGGGATGCGTCTAAACTCTCAGTGCTTGGTACAAATATAGGCCTCCCTAAAAACTTACTCTTTTTTCTGAGTTGGGAAGTAAAAGAGATTATTATTATTAGTAGTAGTAGTAGTAGCAGTATTCTGTCTTTTGGCCAATGCTGGGCCTTAAGGCGGCTTTATAAAATTAAAACATATACAATTAAAACATATAAATAGAAATATAAAAAGTTAAAAATATAATTAAATACGCTTCAATATTAAAACATTTAAAACATTTAAAATACATAACAATTTTAAGAGTCCTAGGCATAGACGGAGGTCCAGCCTGCCAGAACAATTTTTTTTTTGCCTGCCTCTGAAAGCACACCAAAGAAGGAGCCAATCTAGCTTCCCTGGGAAGGGAGTTCCAGAGCAGCCACCGAGAAGGCCCTCTCCCATGTTCCCACCAGGTGTGCCTGTGATGGTGGTGGGACTGAAAGAAGAGCTTCCCCTGAAGATCTCAAAGCAAGAGCAGGCTCATAAGGCAGAATATAGTCTTTCAGATAACCTGTACCCGAGCAGTATAGGGCTTTATAGGGCATCCATCACACGGGTGAGGGGGCTCTGACTGCAGTAACAGCACCCCAAGATGTATAGTGCTATGCATCTCTTTGTAAATGAGAAGTTATTGTGCCAAATAGCCATACTTGTAACCTAGTTTGTATATATCTATATGCCATATAAGGGGTGATATGGATTAAGCACATTTTAAAGATTTCAACGCAAGGCTTTTATTGTGTGCTCGTGATTCCTTACTCACGGCAGTTTGCGGGCCCTTTACATGATGTCGTCATCCTCCAGGACCACTCCTGTGCTTTGCAACCATTTTCGCAGGTTATTTTTCCTAACATGGAAAGTGTCAGTCACATTATAGAGCCCTTGTGTAATTGTGCAATTCTGCTGTACCACAGCACCACCTAGTGGTTGTATAATGTAACGTATAGAAAAACCCTGGGGGGAAAAACATGTGTAAAGAATCCAATCTTAATCCTGCAAAGAATCTGGATGCAGAAGCTTTGGTAAGCTGCGAGTTAAAAGCCTCATGTAGAAAAGCCCTTAGACTTTGCAGAGACAGCAGGGTACAGAGATATTGTTTCATAGCCTGTACTGCTTCATTATAGGGCCAGTCCTGACCCTCTGGATTGTGGTCATTTCTGCAAAGTAATTGGTGTTGACCAGGAAAAAAAATCCCCAATCTATTTTGATTCTGATTGAACTAATAACATACTAATACAATTTCCTCTTTCCGTCCCCCAAACGTGATCTCCCTTATAATTTGAGAACAACCAATGTAGTGGGCTACTTCCTGGGTGTTTTCTAGTTGGTGGGCTGCACACCATTAGAGAAGATGACAGTGAACTCTGGAGGGCTATAGAAACTGACTGATGGGGCCAGGCTCATAACCAGAAACTTTGTGTGTGGGCAGGGTTGGTTTTGGGGGCTGGGCACACTGCCCTCAGTAGAATTTTTACAACTTACTGGGTGATGCAGCATGGAGAGCTGAGAGATGGCAGCATGGAACAAGCATCTGGAAGGGAATAAAGAGATGGCTTGGTCATTCACTCACTTGCTCAGTGCAGCTGCTCAGTGCCCCTCGGCTCAGGGAATTGCTGACTGTTGCGCTAAGCAAGGCATCTTTTTATTCCCTTGCTGAACCTATCTCAGGGGACATTCGGAAGAAAATAAAGACAGCTTGCTCACTCAGTGCAGCTCCCTAGGTTGCCTCACAGTACCAGGCAGCAAGGCTAAATAGGACTTAAAGGGGCCCATGAAGCCCAGGCAGCCTGCATGGGTGGACCCCTAAAAGTTTTTTTTTATCTTTGCCAATCAGTGCTGAAAATAACAAGTTTATCTGAAGAAGCCTCTCGTGAAACTGGTTGATAATCGGAAGACTGTATCTTTGCTTATTCTTGTTGTAAATATTAGCATTGTAAAAACAGCTTGTTTTGCAAAAAAAAATCCAATTTATGTTTGCTTTTGATCATTGACTGTTCTGTTTAAATACTCTTCTTTCAGCTGTGTAGCTTGCTTAAATTGTATAAGTGTGTTTCACTAGTACACAATGCATGTTATTTCTGGTTATGTATATATAGTTTATATAAATTATACAGTTGAAAAAAGTATTTGCTCACCCCATTTTTGAATATTCTCATCATTTGCAGTTGTGTGCCTTGTGCATTATATCTGTTAGAGTAAAGTTATTGACACCATAATCCTGTACATGTCTATTCAGAAGTAAGTCCTATGGGACTTATTCCCGGCTGAGGATAAGAATGCCGTCAGAATTTATTAAATATTTTAATAAATGTAAGAATTTTTTTAAAAAATCTGAAGTCATGTCACTGCTTTTGCACTCGCTGGACAGAACAATGAGAGCAGGTTTGGTTTTTACTGAGAAATTAGATAGAATTTTCCTTATGTATCTCTGCACACAAAAGGGCTACGTTTTTTTAAAATGGAGGGCTGAAACATTCAGAAAAGTGGCCTGGACTATCTCTAAGGGGCCAGGTCCCCACAGTAGCAACCCCCGCCCCCCATGGCTATGGCTTTGAGACATTTTGCCTTTGAGCATGCCTGATTCAGAATAAAGGACTGCCAACATTGTAAAAAGGAGCCAGAGATTTTCTTCCTTTTCATGAAATCTGAAATTAAATTACAATCATTAAAAAAAATTTTTTTTAAGCTAATGAGAATACTAAACCCACACAATGCTATTCTAATTTACAACCATCCTTCCCTGATGAGTGCCAGCTCTTCAGAACAATCTATTGTTTGAATGGCCTGTGTTGAGTTCCTGTGGACCCAGTTACCCAGTTGGCTGCAGAGAATGCAAGCAGTAGCAGTGTCAAATTCTGAAGCTGAAGGTACAGTATCTATTGTAGGCTGACCATCTGAAAAGGAGAACAGGGCTCATGTAACTTTAACAGTTGTAGAGAAAAGGGAATTTCAGCCAGTGTCATTTGTATGCAATTAGTTCCTGGTGAAATTCCCTCTTCATCACAACTGTTAAAGTTGCAGGGGCTCTGCCTTCTTTTGTATATGGTCACTCTAGTATAGTGCCTGCACCTTCATATTCGGGAGAGAAATTCTTCATATTTGGGAGAGAAATAATTTGTGAGAGAAAAAACCTGAATGCGTGAGAAAGTGAAACTGACAGAGTTGCCCATCCCGATTGGTGTGTGCTTCTGTGAGCACACCAGTTTTCCTATTTTGTTGTGCTTTGTGTGGCCAAATATCTGGTTTGGTAGTTGGGGCTCAAGTACCTGGGAGGGCTGTCCACTGCCATCGGCGGGCGCCAGCGGGAGCCCGCTGATGGTAGCGGACAGTGGGGGGGGGCATACCTGGCGCGGCCCATCTGCTGCCATCCGCTGCCGCCCAGGCGGCAGCGGACGGCCCCAGGAGGTAAGGAGGACCACGAGGGGGAGGTGGGAGGGGGCCCACTTACCTGTGGGGTCGTCCGCCGCCTTCACCTGCGTAGATCTACTGAGCACTAGGCTTCACGGCCTAGTCCTCAATAGAGCACCACCTGCCGCTCTCCTGTAAACTAGGCCGCGAGGCCTAGTTCGCAGTAGTTTACAGCCGGGAACGGACAGAGGAGGACGTCCTGCCAGGTAAGGAGCAGGGGGCAGCTTACCTGGGAGGGCTGTCCGCTGCCATCGGCGGGTGCCAGTAGGCGCCTGCCGATGGTAGCGGACAGCGGGGGGCAGCGGGTGGCCCGGGTGGCAGCGGGTGGCAGCGGACGGCCCCAGGAGGTAAGGAGGACCGCGAGGGGGAGGTGGGAGGGGGCCCACTTATCTGCGGGGTCGTCTGCCGCCTTCACCTGCATAGATCTACTGAGCACTAGGCTTCGCAAAGCCTAGTGCTCAGTAGATTTACGCAGGTGAAGGCGGCGGCCGCCCCTCAGGTAAAGAGGATCGCTGGGGGGCTTACCTGCCGGGGCCCCTCCACTGCTATCCACTGCCACCCGGGTCGCAGTGGATGGCAGTGGACGGGCCCCAGCAGGTAAGGAGGATCACGAGGGGGAGGAGGGAGGGGGCTCCCACTTACCTGCTGGGGCCGTCCGCTGCTGTCCGCTGGTGCCTGCGGGCAACAGCGGATGGCCCCGGCAAGTAAGGAGCGCGAAGGGGAGGAGGGGGCTTATCTGCCGGGGTCATCTGCTGCCGTCTGCTGGTGCCAGTGGACGGAAGCAGAAGGCCCCTGCAAGTAGCGCAAGGGGGGAAGGGACAGGGAGGGGGGAGTTAGGCCCCCACTTACCCCCCTGCCGCCATTTCCCCCCATAGACTTGCATTGGGGGAAAGCTTTGCTTCCCCCAATGCAAGTCTATGGGGAAAAATGGCGGCCGATCTGAAAATCGGACATCCGATTTCAGATTGGGATCGGGTCCGATCTGATCTGGGGGACCTCCAATTTTGTTCCAATCTGATCCGGAACAAAATTGGAGGTCCCGATCCGGTACCAATCTGATCCGGGGGGTCTGTGCACACCCCTAGCAGGCACTATACTAGAGTGACCATATACAAAAGAAGGCAGGGCCTCTGCAACTTTAACTGTTGTGATGAAGAGGGAATTTCACCAGGTACGAATTGCATACAAATGATGCCGGCTGAAATTGCCTTTTCTCTACAACTGTTAAAGTTACATAAGCCCTGTCCTCCTTTTCATATGGTCAGCCTACCTTTAGTATCTTTCTGAAATTAGAACTAGTTAAGGATAAACCTCAAGCATTTTGTTTTAGTAGCCTCACAGGATAAGATACAAAGTCAAAACACACATCATTAAACTTTGAATTAGATTTGTAGACTTTCCACTTCGTCTCATTATGGACTATTTGGAAACATGTGGTAATTTATCAGTTAAGGGAGCCATATTGAACACTGAGTAATCACCCTCATAATCACCTCTCAAACTTCACATGATCTAGCTCTTTTAGTAAAAGCAGATATACCCCTACTAGTTGAATACATTTGTTTCCATTTTATAAAGCTTGAAGGCAAGTCTAGATAGATTATTTGACTTTACTGAATGTATCTACCTTGGATAGAAATTTGTTGGCATTTTAAATGTCAGCAGATAGTCCTCCAGGAGTATTTTATCTCCTGCTCCCATGGCAGCCAACGAGTTTCTGCTTAGTTTAATTGACAAACGAACAGAGCAGACAAAGACAAAAAAACAGAGTTGCTGTGCAGCTGCTGTAGAAGGTAAATGCAGTGATGACTTTAGACAGATTAATTCATTTAGGATGTTGAATTTACAATGGTAATGAGACTGTCAAGGGGTTGTTATCATATCATCCATCAACTCTTTCAGCCTTAAGGCAAATTATTGTGCTGTTAATGTGTAAACAATTTTAGTATAGTTTCTCCAACCAAGATTTCCCCCCTTTACTGTGGGTTGGGTCATACATTCAAGTTGTCCAGTCAATGTTTTGCTGATCCAAATAGTAAAACCAAATTCTTCTAGGCATCAGAATTGACACTTGAATCCAAATTCTGTCAGAATCATAGTTATTCCACTACCTCCACTGTTCTTAGTGGTGAGACATTCCACAGTGAACTATGAAGTTTATTTTCCTTTAAATTAGAGAGCACAGAAAACTTGTAGCTTTGAGATATTTGTTTTATTTACAAATATATAAACACAGCTCATTGGAAACAGATAAGACACTCCTTCCATAGTAAGTACAGACACTAAACCTACATCAAATTCCCAGAGAACAATTTGTGCAGCCTCCACCACCAGCAAGGCTGTGCCCCAGTTTCAGAACATCCATTTCACTTTTTATTTCAAAATGCAAGTTGGCGCCAGACTGTTTCTCTGCCCCTTCTCCCTTGCCTACATATGTGATAGTTATGCTATTCCAAAGGCTGGAGAGATGCCTAGCCATCAGGAGAGCATCTCCTGTCATTAGATCCCACTGAGGAAACATCAGTCTGTTAGGCTGCCTCTACACGAGACGTTTAAAGCTCTTTGAAGTCTCATTAAAAATTTTACCTCTACAAGAGCGGAGCGTAAATCAGGAGTTGAGGCGCTTTATCTCTCCGATTATGCGCATTATCGAATGCGCGTTAAATAGTGAGTTTTATTTTGCTCCGGCCATTAAAGTGCATTTTGCCTATGTGAACAAGCGATTCTCCGCATTAACTACTTGTAAAGCGCATTTCAAACAACCGGTAAGGCCACCAGTTGTGCGCTCAATTACCTCTTCCGTACAAGCATTTACGATAAAGCTCTTCAGCGAGTATGTGCATAATTGGCTAACCAATTTCCAATAAGGTAAACATTGTTAACAATGTAAACTGGGATGCTAGAAATGACAAAATTCTGAATCACAACCTGAGTCATACATTAGATATTAATCTAAGAAATGTGGGGCATTTCTACACAAGGCTTTTATTGTGCACTCATGGTAGCTTACAGGTCCTTTAGACTTTGTGCTCCATCACACCAGCGATTTAGTGCACCCTCACCAGGCCTGGTGTGCGGATTTGCAGCATGGTACTCACATGACGCTGTGCCTGTCCTGCTGACGCCCTGCCTCTTCCCCAGCCTTTCCTAGAATACTAAAAGTCTGGATTATTTTCCCTAAACTCATTTAATGTGCTCTAAGCCTCCATGTAGTTTTAAAGGAACTGGGGTCTTGAATGGATTGCATCAGGTCCTGGCAGGGAAAAGCAATCTCTCCTAGCAGCCGGCTCCAAGCCTCAATCTAAAACCCAAACCTTGCATCCCAGGCTCAAAACGTTTTTTTAAAATCATACAATGCCTGAATCTCTGCAGAGACAGGATTGTAGTCCCTCGATGCCCCCAAAGAGCCAGACTAAATGGTCATTCCATTTTTGCCTGGCAGAAAGGTGATCTGGTTGATGTACGTATCTGACAGGACCTGACTGGAGGGAGAAAGAGAAGGGGACGGGTGGAGTGGAGTGGAAGAACTAATGAGCGAAGGAATGAAGGAGAAGCTATTCAGATGAAAGGGATCATAAGCTTGATGTGCTTCTGCCTCAGAGATTAAAAAAGGGGAGTCAAACCGGGGGGGGGGGTATTAGGTGTGATGGAGGTCAGTGTCATCCTCCTCCAGGGAATCTCCCACTATTTGCAACCATTATTGCAGGTTTTCTCTCATCCCATCATAGGAGCAGCATGTAAAAGCACAATTCCACTACACCACAGTCCCATTTAGTGGTTGTATAATGAAACACATAGAAGGGCAGAGAAAACAAAATCCCAGAAAAAGGCATGTATAAAGGGACCGAAGCAGTAGCCCTGGTAAGGGTGAAGGATAAAAGCCTTATGTAGAAATGCTTGCAAACAAAATTCCCAATCTGATTATTTTTGTTGAGTCATTATCCTTTTAATTCAGATGAAAGCAAAGTTTAGAACTAGACAACAATAAATTGCATCTACAAAATTCAATAAAGGTTATTAATAATTGGAACCTTATTGATAAAGTTATGGTAGTTTTGTTGATTGTAGTTTTGATATAATTAGTCAGTCTCACCTTTACTGTGATATCCCACACCTTTTCTTTGGGATTTCATGTAATTTCAGTACCTAGCATGAGGTATGGAAGCTATTACAATGTAGTTACTCGATTCCCTATACTCTTTCAGTATTGCTTGTTTCATATATACCAAGGGGAAAAGTAGTGGGTTTTATAGTATAATCAAGATTTTGAATGCTCCCTTTCAATGGCATAATCAAAGTCTGCTACTTGTGAGAAAGAGCCCACAATCCAAGACAACTAGTCTTATTACTGTTGTTTTTATTGAAATTAATCATGGCATATTTTTAGATTTAGTTTTTGTCATTTTTTAAAAATTTGCTATCCTGGGAACCCTAGTGGTTGAAGATATAGGATGGAAATTTATGAAATAAATGCATAAATATCTATACCACTTATAATTTAAAAATGAAACATTTTGAGGGGAAATGAAAATATGCTTTCCTCTTTCAGGTGCAAAACTATGGGAAAACAGATTTACCACACCTTGACAAAATCAAGGAAGGTCATCATCAGCAAATAAAGTTTATTTGAGGGTAGAATCCAGCCCATTGCCTGCCTTTTGGCCCTGTCTGGTCTAAAAAGCAGACATAGAGAAGAAAGGTATACTTCCAACATCATTCAGATTTTCAAATCAGTGTTGTGGAGGGAAAGAAGAGAAGCAGTCAGAAAGTGTAAATATGTTGTCATTGATATTTTCCCTTCTACAATCCTATCATGCTGTGCATTTCTCATCCCAAAATAATACACGCACAGAGCACTTATTGGAAATAAATAACTTTTAAAACAGTAGAAGTAGCAATCAATAAGTTGGATCCAGATAGTCATGCTTAGAGTAGACCCATTGAAATTAATGGGACTTAAGTTAGTTGTGACTAACTTGATCAATTGATTTCAATGAGTCTACTCTAAGAAAGAGTGAGTCCGGATCCAACCCTATAGACCCATTGTTAAAGATGTTGCAGATATCTCAGGGGTTCTAAATGGCAGCTGGGCTGAAGGTGGGTAGAGTAGGGGGCCTTTATCACATCTACTATTTTCCCCCTGGTTTGCTTCTGCGGCTTCCCCCTCCATTTCCTGTGCGAGTCTAGCATTTTGAATCGCACATGGTCAGTATTGCTGCGATACCTCAGCTTGGCCTGTTGAACTTTGCCTGTTTCGGACTTTGCCCTTTGAGGGATAAATCGAAACAGAAACTAAAAACTGTGATCTCAGGGCAGGAGAGCAGCAGGACGGGGACAATGGGTGCCTCTACAGGAGAGGTTTAAAGCTCTTTGAAGTCTCATTAGAATGTTTACCTCTACAAGAGCAGAGCGCAAATCGGGGGTAGAAGCGCGTTTTCTCTCCAATTATGTGCATTATCGAATGCGCGTTAAATAGCGAGTTTTCCTGCTCTGCGGCCGTTAAAGTGCATTTTGACCATGTAAACAAGCGATTCTCCGCATTTCAACCATTTTAAAGCGCGTTTCAAACAAACAGTCGGGCCACCAGTTATGCACTTAACCACCTCCTGCATACAGTCATTATCGCAACAGTGATTGTGAGAAGATGTGCATAATCGGACAACCAGGTGCCAAACCGAATTCTTGTAGAGGGGGCCCCCGTCATGCAAATCCAGCGCTGAAGAAGTGGAGCAAAGCCGAGGTGAGTGTACTTAAAACCCCCATGTGATAACGACCTAGGAGAGGGTAAAGACCTACTGCAACCCTTGCAGAACAGTAGTGGCAGGATGGAATTTAGCACAGTGTTAGCTGACTGGGAAGGTTGTTGCTGCTGCAGTCAAGAGGCACTACACTGCCAGCCTCCATATGGTCTTCCCACTAACCTCCCAGCTGCAGGCACTTCCGAGGCAAAGGGAAGCGTCGGGGGTGAAGAGAATTGGGCTCAGCAGCAGAGAAAGTTTTCTCTTCACCCGACCTGCTCTCATTCCAACGACTGATTTATTACAGGAAGAAAAGAAGGAAGGAGGTATAAAAAGACTCCTTTCTTTGTCCCCTTCATCTGCCCTTCCGAATGGTTACTGACTGTTGGGAGGGAAGAATGGAAACCTGGAGGGGAAATTGAATGGACTATCCTGAAAGAAGGCACAGCAGGCTGACTGACAGAAGGATTTTGCATTGCAACTTTTTTTTGCAGCTCCCACTTCTCTCTCTCTCTCTCTCTCTCAGCAGTTCCAGTAACTAATGCCAGTTCAGGCGAGGCCAGGGCCCCCTCCACAAGAATGCGCCTTTGCGCCTGGTTCCGCGATTATGCGCATTATCGCGGAGGCGCATTTACTCACAATCCCTCTGCACGGGAGGCGGCGAGAAGCGGCGAAGCGCATTAAAAGATGCCCAAAAAGCGCTTTCCAGGTAGTTAATGCGCATAATCGCTTGTTCACACAGCGAAAATGCGCTTTAACGGCCGGAGCAAAATAAAAGTCGCTATTTAACGCGCGTTCGAAAATGCGCATTATCAGGGAGATAACGCGCCTGTACGCCCGTTTTGCGCTCCGCTCGTGTGTAGGTAAAATTTATAATGAGCCTTCAAGGCTCATTAAACGCCCCGTGTGGAGGAGGCCCAGGTAAGTGAGAAGGGAGTAGCCTAGCAGGGCCGTGGTTTTGTTGTGCAGCTCTGGTTATGGTCTGAAATGGAGAAGAGTTCAAGGATGCGGGAAAGAGAATGGCTCTGTTTGGGATTCAGCCAAGCAGTATGAGCTGGGGAAATTCTACCCAGAATTCCAGCAGTTCACAGAGACTCTATGGGAGGGTTGTTTCCAGGTCTGGGAACTGGGTTCACCTGTTCTAGACAGGGTTGCATTCCTCTGAAGAAACAGGTATGCATACAGTCTGGGGGTGCCCTTGGATCCATCATTGTTACTTAGATGCCCCAATGACTTCAGAGTCCATTACCAGATGCTGAGCCACTGTGTTCCATGCACTGGTAGCCTCACAATTAAGCGACTGTAATGCACTCTATGTGAGGCTGCCCTTGTGCTTGGTTCAGAAGCTGCAAGCTAGTGCAGAATGCAGCAACTAGGATGCTTTGTGGCACATACCTCTACAGATATGCAACACATTTGGAGAAAGATAAGTGGCCCCTGAGGAAGGAAGGTTCTTTCTGTTGAGCATAATAAAAGTTTTTTTTCAGGCACCTGAGAATATTTTCTCTTCTGTTTTAAGGCACATAGAGTGCCTTCCCCTCTTGCTGTTTCCCTATTTGAATCTGAACTGCTTAGGGATTTTAATGTATTGGGTGGTATACAAGTATTACAAATAAATAAACACATAAATAAATAAAGTGACCCCCCCCCCATGGCTTTGACATGTGTGGGAATACCGTAGCAACCATGTTAGCAAAGTTTAGCATGTAGGACTCTCCCAATTGATTGTTGTCTTTCCTTCAAACAGAAGTGGTGATGGGGGAAAGTTGCTCGATCAGCCCTCTTCCCCTTCAAGGGAGAGAGAGACCATAGCCCAGTGACAAGAGTATGTGGCTTCTCTAGTTAAAGGGATCCCAGGTAGTAGGGCTGGGAAAGGCCTGGGTCCGTGGAGAACTAGAAAGTTGTAGGCTAGATGGAGCTTCATATATTTGTGTTTGGCATTCACAGAAGTGCCACCACTGTGTGGCACCCAGCTTCCAGATGACCATAAGAATGCCTAAAGGGAGCTTAAGATATTTTGCTGCCTAGGGCTTGGGCATGGTGAATACCAATTTGGAGTTGGAATCTCAAACTATGAATTCAAATGTGACACATTTGTACATCTGTCTTATCTGAAGGATGGCTTGAGGAATTAGTGCCCTGGTCCTGTTTTCCTGCACAAGTATTTCAGAGCATTATCATAATCTTAGCATGCTGATGGAATGGATATAATTGGGCTAGAGAGTGACGTATACTGCCACTTATCTTCTGCTTATGCCCTTCATGGAAAGCAAAAGCTGAATATGAGAAGAACCAGGAACAGGAGACTCACATAGACATTAAAGGTCATTAGCTATGAAAGGTGAACAATCACAGCAAAATTTAGAATGTGAATGACTTCAACAGTTCAGGTTTTTAGCTTTGAGAAACGAAAAATCCAGCCTCTGTATTAGCAATGCAAATTGGTCTGAAATTTTCTAATACAATATCACTAGCATTAAATGGTAACTGCACCACCAAAAGAGTATTTATTGCTAGTGGCAGCATTATACATCATAATTCACAGAGAAGGCAAACTACACAACCCTGCCATGGTTTATAAGAGATTGAATTAAGCTTTATCGAAAAGGTAGGCTGTGTGCCCTTTTGGTGTTCTCTTTTTGGGCCAAGTAGAAAAGGTTTTCACCTTAGCCTAATTAACTTTTTCATCAAGTGTTGGAAAAAAATGAATTGTATCAGACATAGGTTAGTGCAATGATCATTTAATGCATATGTATTGCTCTACAAGTAAAGCTTTGAATATGTGCTATATATTACATTACCATTGACCTATGCAAATTAGCATCACAGCGTCTCTCATTTTTTGCCACTGCTGAATTAATGCCATTCCTCTTCCCCTCATCTCTTTAAACAATGATTTCCTCATTTTCATATTAATTGCATCAGTTAACTGAGATAATGTTCTAACTGAAAATGAGCAGCAGGATGAATCGAAAAAACGGTGCACTCATTCTTTTTGCTTAACCAATTTCACAAGACCCACAAAAAGATGCTTTAATTTGACTTCCTATAATTGCTTATCATTAGGGCACAGCAGCCCCGTGAAGCACCTTTGTTTATTGCAGTCTCATCACTGATTGATGGAGAAGCAGTCACTCACCTATCAGAGGGACACAGATTTTTCTGCCGCTGGGCAGCTTGGTTAGAGGATGCCCTAGAGAACTCCAAAACAAATAGATCCTAATGCATTTGGAATATGAATTATGAGGGGCACAAAATTACTTTGACTAATAGCACCCAGGAGTTCTTTTATGGCAAACATGATGTCACAAAATCGTCGGCACCTTCTAAATTTCCCGTCTGAAAGGTGCAGACAGCCATGGGTTCCCAGCCCCACTCCCCCACCCCTTAAAGATTGCTTTTGTCTAGTTACACGATCAGTGTGCATCTACATGTTTTGTCATTTTCATTTGTGCATAGATGCAGCCGGAGTCATGATCTCTTAATGAAGAAGCAAGCTATGACACTTAAAAGGGAGCTAGAGATACTTAATCTGTTTCTCAATTTTTAAAATATTCATGTTTGATATTTATTCAGGATAATTCAAATGAAAAACTGTTAAGGAGTGAAAGGGAAAAAACTTCTCTAAACAGCAGAGTTTCTGTTAGAAATCCAATGTCCAGTCTCCACTTGCTCTCTCTTCCAGATAGCAACCAAGAAGGAATAATTCTCACACACACACGTTGAAGCCTTTCAAACGATTTTTTAGTAGAAAAACACAGCACCTCCGGTATAACATTCCTCCTACACAACCCCACACTGACAAACAGTTCTTTACATATTTATACATTTTCAACAGCCTCTTGCACACAGATTTCATCAGCCAATAAAGCAATTAAGATTATCTTCACTCTTTATCTTTAGTGGTTTGGCTCCCTCTGCATATCTGCAACACCTGCAGATGATGTCATTTTTTCTTTCCAGGCTCTTCTGCAGATTGTATTTTTTCTTATCCCTGACACCCCTTCAAAAAATTCAATCAATAGAAAAAAGAAGAAATTACACAACACTGTTAACCAATACATTCTTGTATTCATACAAACTTACATCCAAGTTTCTTCACTAATTCCATGTGCTGTGATATACTTAGAGGTTTTGTAAACGAATCTGCAATATTCATTCTTGACTCACAGTATTCTAACTTTATCTTTCCCCCACTAATATGTTCCTTTGCATTACAATACTTCATTGCAACATGCTTTGTCTTGGATTTCAACATATTAGATTTTGCCAGATCTATACATGATTGTGAATCCTCATGTACTCTGATGGGCAATGAAAAATGTATTTCCAAATCTTTCATTAACTGAACAAACCAAGTTATGTCTCCACAAGAATCTGATAGAGCAGCAAATTCAGCTTCACAAGATGATATAGCTACAAAAGCTTGCTTCTTTGATTTCCAACTCATTACAGAGTTACCAAACTTAATTGCCAAACCACTTGTTGACTTTCTGTCTTCAATATCTCCAGCCCAATCACTGTCAACAAAGCATTCCATTGTTTGATCCTTCTTGGAAGATATACACAAACAAAGATTTTTTTGTAGCTTTTAAATACCTTAACACTCTTTTTACACCTTGCCATGTGGCAACTGTAGGTTTTGAGACATACCTACTCAAAATTCCTACTGCACATGTCTTGTCCATTGGCTTAAATACAATAAGCTTCCAATTATTGACTGATACAATTCAGGACTCTTGAATTCTTCATTTCCCACATTTTGGCGAAAATCAGTAGTCATGGGACTTTCTATACCTTTGCAATCTTGCATCCCATACTCTTCAAGTAAATTTTCAATCTTTTTCTTTTGGCTTAACAAATAACATCCATCAACTGATCTGTTAATGTTTTACTTCACCAAGAGTAAAATTTACTTCAATTTGTAACACTTTTGCAGTTGATTTGTAACCTTTTGGATTTGTCCTGTGGAACTACCTGCCACCAGCAAATCATCCACAAAAACCAAAAATAATCATATAATCATTTCCTTTTCCCTTTGTATACATACAAGGATCAGTAATACTTCTTTTGAAACTCATTTCTTTTACCAAAGTGGAATTCAGGCAATTATTCCAGCATCTGGCACTTTGTTTCAAACCATAAACAGCCTTTTTAAATAACCAAACTTTATCTGGTTGCTGCTCAAAACCTTCTGGCTGCTTCATGTACATTGTTTCCTCCAGATTTGCATTCAGGTATGCAGTCTCAAAATCAAAATGATTTACAAGCATTTTGTTCTTAGCTACAACTCTTAAAACCATTCTTAAAGTGTCAGCTTTACACGTTGGAGAAAAAACTTCATCATAACGAACCCCACGTTTCTGGTTAAAACCTCTAGCCACCAAACGAGCTTTGTACTTTGTTTCACCAGACACACAGGTTTTTTTCTTGTACACTCAACAACAAGAAATTGCTTTCTGACCTTCAGGTAACTTGTCTAGAACAAACACCTTGTTTTCCACAAAACTTTTCATCTCTGCCTGCATTGCATTTAACTATTTCTCTTGTTCCCCACTGGGCAATTGTGACACCTCTTCATAGGATTTAGGTTCATAATTCACCATGCACACATGAACCTCTTCACAAAACCTTTTGGGAGGTATCCCCTTGTTTGATCTCTCAGATCTCCTAGGACTCAAACTGTTTTGAGTCCAAACTCCATTTCTGTTTTGGAAGTCTCAGGTTTCACAGTGCTAGGAATTAAATCATTCCTTGCCCCTTCTTCAAATCTACCTGTTTGATTGCTTTCAGAGCTTCCCATTAAGTTCAACATCAAATCAGAATTTGCATGAACCCTTGCCCAATTCTGCTCTTCAAAATTAGCAGATTGTGACACCACAACTTTTCCATTTCCTAATGAAAAGCGCCAAGACTTAGTATGCATTCCCTGGTAGCCCACAAACCTTAAATTCATGGTTTTGGCTTCCCCCTTCGTTCTCTGACTTTTGGGAATATGCACATGAGCCATTATGCCCCAAATACGCAAATGACTCAGATCTGGTTTCTTTTCAAACAATACATGGTAGGGAGTTGTGTTTATAACGCTTGACCACATTCTATTTGATAAATAGTTTGCTGACAAGACTGCTTCACCCCACAAATGCTGTTCAGCATTTGCATCAATCATAAGAACATCTTCGATGTTTTGCAAAACTCCATTTCTCCTTTCTGTTGCCCCATTTTGCCAAGGACAATGAGGATCAGTGACCCTTTGAGTGACACCAATTTCTCTGAACCACCTAGAGAATTTATTACTCATAAATTCCCCACCACGGTCGCTTTGCACTTGCAGAACTGACTTCTGAAATCTTTTTTCAGCCCACGTGACCCAGCCTTTGAATGCATTAAAAGCTTGTCCTTTGTACTTCAATAAGTACACCCAGCTGAACCTGGATTTATCATCCATTATGACTAAAGCATACCTTGCTCCCCCTTCACTTGGAGCAAAAGGGCCAATCAAATCCATGTGCACCAGCTCAAATATCTCCTTTGACACCCTGTCACTCTTCTGGTTAATGGGTTTGATTTTAGATTTTGATTGCTTGCACACTGCACAATCTAGAAATCTCTTACATTGATTCAGTTTTACCCCTTGACTTAAATAAGGCATTTTCTGTAAAACTTTAAAGTTTGCATGTCCCATTCTCCTGTGTAAAACATGAACACAATTTTCATGGATTGGAATATTACTGGTTTGAGCTACTAAATGCTCACCCACATCCATATAAAACAAACCGTTCTTCAAATGTCCTTGTGCTTTTGTCAGTCCGTCCCTTTCCACTCTGCAGACATCTGTCTCAAAAACAACTACACATCCTGTGGCTGTTAGACTTGAAACTCCTAAAAGAGAATAATCTAAATTGGGAGCAAACAAAATATTATCCAAATTTTCTTTTAAACAAGATATGACGCACATTCCTTCCCCTTGAACTTCTGCTTTCCTTCCGTCTGCTAGCATTATAGAATCAACTGAAGACTTCCTCAGGCTCACAAATGCTTCTTTATCATTTGAAATAGTTCTGCTACTGGCAGAATCAATAAGCCATACTCCCTCATGAGCAGCCTCATCGCATCTCACTGTTGCAGACACTTGGTGTGAATAACGACTCGCTTCCTCTCTCCTCTCCGGTTGCACATGCTTTTTCTCCTTCCCTTCAGGCAATTTCACTGTGCAAAACCATTTGATGTGCCCTTCCTTGCTGCAACGAAAACATTTCCTTGTGTTTGCCAAAACTCTCTCCACATTCTCCTGTGGAAAATAATAAGCTGCCTCCTTTGGAGTTTTTCTATGCGGTTCATAGGTGACTTTTTTCCCAGGATTGTTTTCCATGCCTCTATTAGCTCTTCTTTGATCCTCCTGCAGTAAACGGCCTGTCAAGTACTGCAGGGTCAAATCCTGAGAATTCATGCATTCAAGGCTTGTAGTCAAAACATCCCAGCTCTGGGGTAGCGAGCTCAGAATAATATAAATTTTATTCTGTTCCGTGAAAGTCATTCCAATCTCCTGCAGCTGAGCAAAAATATTTCTCGTATTTTGCAAATGGTGAGATAAGCTTTCTCCCTCACCAATTTGCTCCTGTACAGCTTCCTATACATCCGAGAACTGGCAGTTTCTCTTACATAAAACTGCCACAACTTTGTCCAGCATTCTCGAGCGTTATCCTCCCTTGATATATGGACTAATTGACTATCTTCCATACATAAAACTATGTTGGATTTAGCCTTTTCATCCATAACATCCCAGGCTTCCGACTCCTCCGCGGTTTGGGCTACCAGCCAAGATAAATGCACCACATTCCAACATCCATCCTTTTTTAAAAAAATTTCATTTTGAACATTCTCCAGGAACTACAACTTCTTTCCCAAAATTACAAGAAGACCTCGTTGAATGGCCGGCTGTAGATGTAGAAACAATAGAAGGCTTAATAAGAAAACTCAAAACAGGGAAAGCCCCCGGACCAGATGGCATCCCCAACGAAATAATAAAAAGTAACATCTCTTGGTGGGCTGAACTGTTAGCAGCACTTTTCACCTCAATAAATAGGCATGGACAAATCCCAACAGATTGGCAAAAAGCGATAATCATTCCAATTTACAAAAAAGGCTCAAGGGATGATCCATCAAATTATCGCCCAATCAGTCTTCTGTCTACTGTTGGGAAACTGTATGCCGGTTATCTAAACCTAAAACTAAATAAGTGGATCACCAGTAAGGGTATTCTCGGTCATGAACAGATAGGGTTCAGGGCGGGCAGTTCAACCTTGGATCATGCCGCAGTGCTGGTCCATCTTGCACAAAAATATATGACACCTAAGGGCGGAAAACTGTTCGCTGCTTTTATAGATCTCAAAGCAGCTTTTGACTCAATACCACGTGATCATCTATGGGAGAAATTAAAGCGGTATGACATAGAAGCCAGACTGCTTTTTCTAATCCAGTCACTCTATACTAATACAACAACCCAAGTTCGCTGCTCAAGACAGGGTCATATAACTAAGGAGATACCAGCTACAAGGGGGGTGAAACAAGGATGCATATTAGCTCCTACTCTCTTTAACCTATACCTTGCAGACCTTCCAATCTCGCTAGCCTCTATATCTTCTCATCCTCCAAAGATCGGACAAACAAAAGTCCCCATTTTACTATATGCAGACGATGTTATTTTAATATCCCAAACTAGGCTGGGTCATAAAAGATTACTAAATGGATTTGCAGACTACTGTGGAACAAATATTTTAACTATTAATATAACCAAATCCAAAGTGTTTGTGTTCTCAAAAAGGAAGGTAAGATATCTGTGGTCTATGGCAGGCAAGAGAATAGAACAAGTGAGTACCTACAAATATTTGGGATTATGGTTCCATGAAGGTTTGAACTGGAAGTGCTATGAGAGGCACATAAAGGCAAAAGCAGAACAAAGAGGCAGAGCACTGACACGATTTTTTTTTCACTAAAGGGGGGAACTCAATACCAGCATTAGTCCAAGTCTACAAGTCAACCATAGTGTCGCAAGTCCTGTATGGATCCCCAATTTGGTTCCCTCTAATAAAAGGCACTCTCAAAGGAATCCAAAACTCTTTTTTCAGGACCATTTTTGGTGTACCCAGATGTGTTGCAGGAGCTCCTTTAAATCTTGAAGCTGGCCTTAACTCCTTAAAATGCTTAGCCTGGGTTCACTCGGTGCATTACTGGCTTCGTTACCGCTTAGCAATCTCTACTGACTCCCTTGTCTACAAAATACATTTTGATTCTCATGTACCATCTTGGATAAAAGTAGTCGTGAACAAAGTCTCTAGCATAGGACTATCAATCCCGTACCTCTTTACAATAGGATTAAAAAATGCCAGAACAATAACTAAGCAAAGACTACTGGTTATTGATGGGCAGGAGTTAGGAACGGCTTCTAAAGGCCCTTGCTCCCCGCTGTCTTTGGGGCTGATGCTTCATAGCAACAGCAATGGAGCACAATATCTAAAATGGCTATCAATTCCAAAATATAGGCGTGCCTTCACGTTAGCCAGATTTAATGTGCTTCCTTCTAGACTATTGGAGGGTTGATTTAAGAAAATCCAGCGGTGCTATAGATGCTGTCCCTGCAACGAATCTGAGGTGGAAACAATAACTCACGTTCTGCTGTCTTGTGAATACTATCGCCAAGCCAGAGCTGATTTAATCTGGCCTATTATACGCGCCTTCCCAGGAAGATCACCTGAACACCTCTTAAACCTGTTACTACAAGGTTCATCAAAGGCAATAACAGAACAGGTGGCCAAGTTTTTGAATTTGGCAATACAAACAAGAGCTTTAATATCAGCCTGATTATTTTAGAGTATTTTAGAATAAAAGTTTTTGTATATATATATATATATATATATATATAATGTTTTTATATTAATGATTCCCTGTGTAGTTAACAATATTTGTGATGCCTTTGGTCTGTCGACTGTAATAAAGGAATTTGATTTGATTTGAACCATGTTAAATAGTTGTGCTCATTTAATCTCCCCATAGGCATGCCTCCGCTTACTGCTATCTGTGCCATTTCTACTGGCGGGTTGTAAATACTTCTGAAGCAAATCCTTTATGAAAACACCACCGGTTTCAGATTTCCTGCTTCAGGCTCACAGCTCTCTGGAACAACACCGAGCAAAATAGCTGGTTCCTGGATTTCTCTCATTCCAAACTGCTAAGCATGCCTGGGCCCATAACCTGTTAAGGAGTGAAAGGGAAAAACTTCTCTAAACAGCAGAGTTTCTGTTAGAAATTCAATGTCCAGTCTCCACTTGCTTTCTCTTCCAGATAGCAACCAAGAAGGAATAATTCTCTCACACACACGTTGAAGTCTTTCAAACGATTTTTTAGTAGAAAAACACAGCCCCTCCGGTATAACATTCCTCCTACACAACCCCACACCGACAAACAGTTCTTTACATATTTATACATTTTTAACAGCCTCTTGCACACAGATTTCATCACCAATAAAGCAATTAAGATTATCTTCACTCTTTATCTTTAGTGGTTTGGCTCCCTCTGCATATCTGCAACACCTGCAGATGATGTCATTTTTTCTTTCCAGGCTGTTCTGCAGATTGTTTTTTTTCTTATCCCTGACAAAAACTGTGCTTGATCTAGCAGAAAGTTCTCTATAGAAAAAATTCCTGATGGACTGTGCATGGTGTGTGTGTGTGTGTGTGTGTGTGTGTCTGTAAGAGAGGGCACATAGATGAGTGGGATAGAGCACATGCTTTGTATGCAAAAGGACTCAGATTTGATCCCTGGCTTCTCCAGGTTCGGCGAAGAAAAGAATCCTGCCTGAAACCTCAGAGAGCCACTGCCAGTGTCAATAATACTGAGCTAGATGGGCCAATGATCTTACTAAGCCTTAGGCAGCTCCCTATGTTCCGTGTGTTTGTTTGTGTGTGTAGTGGGGGGAGAGACTAGTAGATGAGGCTGTAGCTTAAGGATGGAGCATAACAACAACAACAACAACAACAACAACATCAATAATAATAATAATACATAAGGTCCCAAGTTCAATCTATGGCATTTCCAATTGAAATACTAATAGAGAATGTAGGGACACTCACCACTTGATAATGTTAATGTTTTAATTAATACAGGTAAGAATGTAGGAAGCTGCCTTATACTAGTCAGACCAAGGGTGCCTCTACAAGAGCGATTTAAAGCTCTTTCAAGGCGCATTAAAAATTTGACCTCTACAAGAGCGGAGCGCAAATCAGGTGTTGAGGCGCCTTTTCTGTCCGATTATGCACATTATCGAATGCGCGTTAAATAGTGAGTTTTAATTTACCACGGCAGTTAAAGCACCTTAGGACCATGTAAACAAGCGATTCTCTGCATTAAACACCTTTAAAGCGCATTTCATACAACCGGTAATGCAACCAGTTATGTGCTTAACCGCATATAGTGATTAGCCATAAAAGCGCTTGCGAGAAGATGTGCATAATTGGACAACTGGGCGTCAAACCAGTAGAGGGGACCCTAGTCTATGCACCCCAGTATTATCAACACTGATTGGCGACAGCTCTTCCCAGTTTCAGGCAGGAGTTTTTTTTCCAGGAGGGCCTTTGCTCAACTCAGGGTGGTGTGCCTTTGGTGTCTCTTCCTAGAGTTGTCAGACAGAACCATGGTCACAAATGCCCTATTTACAGCCTTTATCACACGGACAGTTTGATCCACACCTGCTGTGACTTTGATCCAATTCTTTCACATGACATCGTCCCCCTCACGCTGCTCTCGTGCCCCCAGTGCTCCATTTCCCGTTTCACTTTCGAAGTATCCCTGAACGGGGATAGTCCGTTTTCTCCCCTCTTCCATATGCTTAGCTGAGGAATCAGAGCAAAACTGACCACGTGTGATCAAAAGGCTACACTCACATAGGAAACGGAGGGGGAACCCGCATAAGCAAACCAGGTAGGTGTGATAAAGGCCTACATCAAGATTGGATTATTACTGTGAAGTGTGCTACAGGGGTCTGCCTTTGAAGAGTACTTGGAAATGTTTGCTCATTTAGAATGCAGCTGCAAAGCTGTTGACCAGAGGCAGTTATTTGGAGCATGTTCATTGTTGTGCTAATGGCACTGGCTTCCAGTTGGTTTCTGGGTTCAATTCAGAGTGCTGGCTATTGCCTTCAATGTTCTAAATGACTTAGGGTCAGAACACTTAAAGGAATGGCTTCAACCACACAGGCCTACCCTTTCTCTGAGGTAATTTGTATATTCTACTGCTATCTGTTTCGGTTGTGGGAATGGGCTATACATAGAGGATGGCAAGCCCTGCTCTGCTCCTGGGAGAGTTTGTTTGCTTCCTCCCTGATACTTTCCTGCATAGGTCTGAATATTTCCTTGTTCTGGCAGCTTGTGGTCTGCTGGGAGGTTGATTTAAATCTGGTTTTGCTGATTTCTTGCTGGTAATATATATGTTCTAGTCTGCTGGTGGTTGTATTGTAATATGTTTCGTTTGCTTTAAATGTTTCTAATGTGTGCCATCTTGCAAGCCCTTTATTAATGGTATTAGGTTCTCCCTGCTCCTTGAATGCTGCTCAGTGGCAAAAACCTATTGCCCACCAGTGAACCCTCATAAACTGCCACCGCTGGCTGGAACAATCCTCTGAATAGACAATTGGTAGGAAAACTGCGCTAAACCCACCCTTTTCAATAGAAAGGAAGGCAGGTGTGTGTTGCCTGACTGCAGCTGTTGGCACTTACCGATCCTTGCATTGACTGGGGCTAGAACCAACTGGTATTCATGGTGGTGATAATCTGCACTTGGAAGCTTTTTTCTAAACAGGGCTGTGTCTCCTTGGACTAGAATCCTGGTTTACAAAGAGTAATATTTGATTGGAAATATATATGATAATGTATACAGTAGCAGTATACTATGAATTCATTGTAGACTAACATGTAGCCCCAAAGATATGCAATATGAAGTGCTCTGCTGGATCAGACTGAGGGTCCATGTAGTCCAGCACTCTGTTCACACAGCGGCCAACCAGCAGTCGACCAGGGACCAACAAAGCAGGACATGGTGCAACAGCACCTTTCCACCCATGTTCCCCAGCAACTGGTGCACACAGGCTTACTGCCTCAGATACTTGAGGTAGCACATAACCATTGGGGCTAGTAGCCATTGATAGCCTTCTCCTCCAGGAATTTATCCAACTCCCTTTTAAAACCACCCAAACTGGTGACCATCACTACATCTTGTGGTAGTGAATGCCATAATGTAACTATGTGGTGTGTGAAGAAGTACTTCCTTTTATTTGTCCTGAATCTCCCATCAATCAGCTTCATGGGATGACTCAGGGTTCTAGTATTTTGAGAGAGGGAGAATTTTTTTCCCTATCCACATTCTCCACACCATGCATAATTTTGTACACCTCTAAATGAATATTTCTTTTTAAAATGCTAAAGTACCTATTCAGTTAAAATTAAACTGGTTTCTCAATATTCTCTAGTGGGAAAGGGATTCTTAAATTAAAATACTTTAAAATTCAAGGACATCTCCATCACTCATCCTTGTTTATTTTTCTTATTACTGGGCTATTGCTCTCCAGAGAAACCATGGGTCCACAGTCCCCAACTTTTTTGATTTAGTAGGCACATTTAGAATTTTGAGAGACTAGTGCAGGCATTCTCACAAAATGATTGCCATGGGAGTTTTGCCTGTTCATAAAATGGCTACCAAGAAGGCCATGGCTTGTCACAAAACACTCATTTTCCAGAAGGCAAACTGGTGAAACTAAAACAAAAATAACTTGCCCTAAATCCTAAGTACAAGACAGAGGTGGGGGTTGAGCACCAGAACACAAAAACACTTTTTGGAACCCAGATAAAGATGGTGCTGGAGGACAGTAAAACATGTTTAAACACACTTAAAAAGAAATCCTAAGAAATAAAATAAAAATTGGGCAGGTGGCATGAGCCTGGCAGGCACCAAGTGAGGTGTTTATGACCCCAGCATTAAGAATTTCAGCAGTATAACTATCTTGTGAAAGGTACACATAGTTCTCTATTGAAGACATTTTTTTAGCTACCATGCATAAGTCTCTAGTCTTGGGTCTGGGGAATGCTATCATGAAGATATCTGCTTTAATGAGAGAAAGCTTTAAAAAAATTGGGTACTCAATATTATTTTCCATTGGACTCCAGAGACAGGAAAGTGATGGCTACACATATTTCATTCCACTCTGGATAGAAAAAGAATAAATTGCATTTCACTGATTAACAATAAATGTAATAATAATAATTAATAGTAGTAGTAATAATAATAATAATAATAATAATAATAATATAATGAATAGAAATTAAATAGGAATAAAAAAGAACAGAGATTATAAGTAAAAATGCATCTATGCCCACTGGAATATTTTTAAATTGATTTTAATCATGTCTTCCCTTGCTTTGCAAACTTAGAAAATGGTACTAGTTTCTTGATTTTTCAACTTTTTTATGTTCAAACCACATAAATATTTGTCACAACTTACCTGTGGATATAATGGCCATGTTGCTTTCCCAATAATTCAGAGTACGTTCATTTCAATATTCTTTCTTTAGGAAATGGATCATATAACATCAGTATCGCTTGATTCCATATGGAATTGGCACTGCAGCCTAAGCATTCAAACGCAATTGCTCTATTATTTATTTAGATCTCTAACTCATCCAAGGGCCTCACATATGGCTTGATATGTGGGTCAAGCACTGGTTCCCTAGACCAATGGGGCTGGTAACCAGGGGAAAGAACTGCAGACAGTTGAAGCCAAGACCACAACACAACAGAATCTGAAGCCCACCAGCAGGACCTAGGGGCAATAGCCATCTCCTGCTGTTCTTTCCTATGAACTGGTATTCAGAGACATGCTTCTGATTCTGGAGGTAGCATGAAGCCACCTGAAGACTCTTCAAGGCCCTATATAAAGTCTATTCTTTATGTTAACAAGGCATATGTCACTGTGGATAAGTCCAGCCTCCCCAGAGGATACAAATAGCCCTTGGCAGATAAAATAAACCATGATGACATGTAAGGAAGAAGGTGGTCTCTGAGGTTTGCAGGATAGAGATGATGGATAGCAATGTAGAAATTCTACTTGACCTTTAAAAAATTCCAAGGTAGTGGAAGTGTATGCCGCCATTATATTTCATTGTGTTCCATCAGCAATCTCCCCAGCTAGCTCCAGCACTGCCTATTCTGGAGAAAATCAGAATCTTGCCTGCTACAATAGGGAAGGTGGAGGTTACTTGCAAGGAGATTAATAATGCCAGCAAGAGGAGAAGCATTATGACTGCTCCAGAATATTAAGGCAGGCATGATTTTCTGCTTCCTTCATGCCCTGTTTCTGATATTCCCATAGGCCTCTTTTGGAACTGACTAAAGGGGCCTTCAGTCTGACATAGCAAGGTGGTTCTCAAGTTCTTAAAAGTATTCTGTTTAATATATTTCAATGATCATTTCAAAAAGATACATTAGAAAAGCAACTTTGTATATTGACCTACTGAGCCTTCAAATCAGAGATTGCTGCCAACGCCAATTTCATTTGTGTTTGGTGAGGGGGAAATGGGAATGGAAGGAATGCACAGTTTAATAACAATCATAAAGATACTGATTTAAAAAACAAGTGAATAGTCTTGTAACCACTATCCCACTCAATAAGATCTTATCCCGTAAAGTCAATTGAAGAAGTCCACATTTTGCTGCCTCATAGGACAGCCAAAGGTATTAATCAGTGCAATACTTACATAGACAAAATCTAGCAGTTTTGTTAGAAGGGGCCACTGGCTGCCTTTCATCAATGTGACATTTGAAGGATTAAATCAGAATCAGGCAGAGCACTGTGCTATTTAAAGGGGCTGATAAGATCAGTTGCTTTTATGGCAGGCACTATTTCAATTCTGTCTATTGGTGGTGGAGACAAATGGCATACGTTAAAGTCTATTTACATACAGTTTGGATTGGTTTGGTTTAACCAAAGGCTTCCATATGGAAGATCGCAGCGTCAAAGTAATTGGCACAGAGTATAATAAAAGGAAGTTCTACATGTCTGGACTGAAAAAACCAAAGGCTAGTGGCAGAAATTGGCACTGTTGGGTTCCTGCTGAGGCCTACTACTCTCTAGGGGTCCCACTGCCAACCCCCAGAACCTCCGTGGGACCCTGCTGAATGGGGTAGTCTGTGATGCAGGAGAAAGGAAAGATCTTCAACAATCAAGTGGAGGCTCCTTCTGGGAGCAGTGCTCCACTCCTAGAAGATGCCTTTGGCTGTGTTTTGAGTATCCACTGTTGCCTCCAAACACAGAAGCAGCAGCAGCTGCCACCATCCTGTGTAGCTTCTGGAGAGTTGCTGGAGGGTGGGGTGGGGAGGGGGGGCAGGGAAATCCACTTCCGCCAACCCAGTTGTGTGTGCCTCAATTTGGGTCCAATCAAGGCAGCATAAAGAAAATTGTTAAAAGTAAAATAAATACAAAATAGGCAGTAAAAATACAATTACCATAAAAGGCATAGTAGAAAACACATTAAGCATAACTAGATCATTAAAAACAGCCCAGTTTGATCTCAAATCGTTAAAAGTTAAAGAACCTCAAAATTCCCCAAAAGTACCCTTGGGGTTTGAAAAGCATCCTTTATCTTTTAATTACAAACATTAGATAGATGATAGATAGATAGATAGATAGATAGATAGATAGATAGATAGATGATAGATAGATAGATAGATAGATGATAGATAGAGATAGATAGTCCCCAAAATATGCACTCCCTTATTTTTTGTTTTCAAGCTGATAGGCACTCAGTCACCCAAGATCATAGAACTATCGTCCATGAATTTGTATAACCATTTGTTAAAGAGCCATCTAAATTTGTGGTTGCTACCACATCTTTTGGTTGTGGAATCCAATTATGTATTCATGCTTTTATTTTGTTAATTGTTTTTTTGACTGAGTTCACTACTGCACAGAGGATCAGTGTGATTATATGAACCATTATATGTCCTACCACTTTAAACCTCACATCATCAACATTAGTCCTCTTCACACAAGCAAAGTTAAACTCTGCTGACAGAAATGGCTCATCATCATAAGGAAGATTTTATTCACAGATTCACAGGCATGACAGCCAAATCCTACAGATAAGTTTGTACAGCTCTTTTACAGACAGCAATGTGAACATCCCTCCTTTGCAAAAACTGCCCATTTAATCTTACTCTCTGCTCCTTATTGTTTAACAAGTTAGTAATCTATAAGAGGACCTGATCTCTTATCCCATATATTTACTCAGGAGGCACTGGTGAAGGACCTTGCCAAAAGCATCTTGAAAGTCTCAGTATATAATGTTTACTGGTTCACCATATCTGTATACTCGCTGACACTGGCTGTTTCTACACCGGCCTTTTCCCCTGGGGTTGCCCCTGGGCGCTCCCTGTGCATCCAGGACTCCTGGGGGCGGGGGGGATGGGCACGAGTTTTCCCAGGGATAAAGAAACCCTGGGAAAACCTGATTCTTCCAGCACCTGCTTTGGATGCCCAGGGATGATCCCGGAAGCAGGTACATCCGGGATCATCCCTCTTTTCTCCATCCGTAGGTTTAGTAAGGTCCACTGTCAACTCCAAATGTCTGGTGAAGCAGGACTACCTTTGTCAGAAGCCATGTTGATTCTTCTTCAGCAATGCTTGTTTTTCCTATATTCTTAATAATTCTTTCTTTAATAAGAAAGTAGGATTGGAGCTTTGGGTAGAATTTAGCCCTTTACTCCCCTGCTGTAGTTCCAACAGAAATTGCTCTTCCAAAGCTGCTATTAGCATCAGGAAGGAAGCTTCTATTGGTGCCAATGATGTTAAAGTGTTTTGTATTTTATATTTTCGATGCTAGTTCAGCCTGACTAGCTTGTGTTTTGGGCAACTCAGAAGAGACCAATATCAGCAGCCACAGGCACTAAAACCAATTCACTGGAAAATGCTAGGCAAAAATCCAAACAGCGTCTTCCTTCTGCTAATTAGCATGGGGCACAATTTACAATGAAGTACAAATGGGGAAGCCCATTGGAAATGAGAGGGAGCTGCATAAGGGTATAATAATGAGTCATGGCCAAGTGTCATTTTTGTCCTAAATGGTTTCCAAAATCTGCCATCTAAAGTGGCTACTTCACCTTGCCTCATGATTGGGCTGCCTTTGTACTGGCATATTGAGGAGGCCCCACAGTTATTCAGATGTTTGTAAATAAAAAACATTGTGTTTCTTTTATACACTAAACTCTGGTGTTAGAAGTAATCATAAGACTGAAAAGTATATTCACAGCAGGGGAAAACAAAAGAGAATTATTGCGAGAAGGAAGTAGTTTTTCATTTTATTTTTAATCAGCTGTATGTATTGCCATAGAAAGAGAAAGAGGAAGTAATATGAGAACCAGCCATGAAGCCTGTGGACAGAATACGGTGAGGTCTGTAGTCATGTTGATTGAAAGCTGTGAGACAGTGGGGAGGACAAGAAAGTCAAGACAGATAATATTTGCAATTAGCACTCCGCAACTGCTATTGTTTACAGTCAGTAGCAGAGAAACTATTTACTAGAGATGTGCAGTGACCCTCTGGATCACATCAGGACCCAGATCGGGACCTCCGAGATTGTCCTGGATCATTCAGGACAAAATTGGAGGTCCCTTGGATCGGATCGGCCATAGGTTTGCATTGGGGGAAAGAAAGCTTTCCCCCAATGCAAGCCTATGGCTGGGGTGAGTGGGGGCCTAACTCCCGCCTCCCCTGTCCCTCCTGCCTCCCCCCTCGCGCTCTTACCTGCCGGGGCAGAGGCTTCCCTCCGGTGCATCGATCTATTGAGGAACAGGCTTCACCTGTCATCACCTGGCGCGCTACTGAGGGACAGGCTGCGAAGCCTGTTTTTCAGTAGGTCGACGCACCGGAGGGAAGCCGCCACTCTGGCAGGTAAGTGGGGGCCCCTCCCTCCTCCCTCCTCCCCCCTTGCGCATCTTACCTGCCAGGGCTGTCCGCTGGCACCCGTGGGCGCCAGTGGACTGCAGTGGACAGCAGCGGAATGCCTCAGCAGGTAAGCCCCCTTCCTCCTTGCTCCCCTTACCTGCCAGGACCATCCACGGATGGCAGCAGATGGCCCCAGCAGGTAAGGAGCATGAGGAGGAGGAGGAGGTCCGATCCTCCGATTTTATCTGAACCGGATCGGGTCCTTCCATAATGGTTCGGATGACATCGGACAATCCAGAAGCCAGTATCGTAATCGGATAATTTTATCCGATTTCGGTCGGATTGGCTTCGGATCGTGGATCGGACCCGATCCAATGCACACCCCTACTATTTACCCTGAATTCCATTTTTTTTTAAAAAAATACATTTTATATATTGCATAGTAAGATAATATAATTTCCCCCTTTTCTTAGAAAACAACAACACAAATAGAAACACTCCAGGGTAGTGTAACCTTACTCCATTCTTATTATACAGCTGTAAATGCCATACTTTCTTTGTCCAGTTAAGATATGTGGGGGTTCCTACCCTTCTCCTCACTAGTGGAGATGATATTTTTTTTACTTTCAAGGCCAGTAATTGACCAAGGGTCCTGTAATGCACTTGAGTTTTGTGGTTCAACCTGTTTACATGGAGAAGTTAACTTTGGTGTCATCACAGCACTGGCATCTGTCTCCTTTACCGTGTTATTACCAGGTATCACCACCCGTGTTACCTGTTTCTTATCTTTATCCTCCAGGATCTTAAATAGTTTGTCAAATCTCATTTTAGCCGAAATTTTATCCTTGGATGAACTTCTAATGTTTTTTTATTTCTTCCTCGCATGGCTAGGAGCTGTGCTCTTTTTGTGCTTAAAGTTCTTAAATTCCCTAGTGCCTGGGCTTATGTTTTTATCTTTCTTTCTTTTGATAAATGTTTTCCCCTCTTTCCCAGTAGGGTATACTTGCTCTGTCAGATTAATAACTGCTGGGCCATGGGCTTTTGGCTTAGAACCGTACATATCTTCCTTTATTTCAAGGCCTCTACCATTAACTTCATTTACCCCATTATATTTAGATAATACATAATCAGTAAGTATGGTCAGAAGGTCCTTACACTCGGACAAGAATTTCTTTATCCGAGTTATGTCCTCTGACCAACTAATAAAGAGTGATTTGATCAACTCATGTTGATTACCAAGCAAACTAGTAATCACTTGGGAGTCCATCTTCCTGTCCTCAAATGAGCTTTGGCACTGGTTTGGTTCAGGAGGGGATAGGTCACCGTTACTAGCCCTCCCACTGTTTGAGGGAGACAGAATTGTAGACCCTTTTAAATTTCCTTGCGGTGATCGGACGTGTTGAATAAACATTGAATGGCCATCTCCACTCAAAGCCAATTCATTCGCCAGACTGCATCTACCTTCCTCCCGCAATTCTGAGTCCAGGGATTTCATTATACAGGAAGGGCCCAATGACCAGTCCAGGATTTCATCGACTGGCCTTGAATTGATGTCAGAATCATCTTTGGGTGATAGTTTATTCCCCTCTGGGTTGGGTTGGAAGAAGTTTGTTATTTTAGGTTGTTTGAAACCCTTATGGCCCTTTGCCAGAGGCACTTTCCTATCTACCACTGGAACCAGACCCAATTGTTTGTATCCTTCTCTGGTTAGAACCATTATGACACATAAGTAGGCAAATAACTACATGGAAGTTCTTATGGTGGGGGTATACATTAACTGATTGGATCAATCTACTAACAATCTACTAACCATATACTAAATAATAATAATAATAATAATAATAATAATACTAGCAATAACAAATAGCAAGTATCAAATCCAAATCCCAAGATCTTGCTTACTTAAAACCTTTCAGCATTGGATTACCCTCCTACTACAGACATTAATAATATCAAATCCTACCACATCCCAAGATGATTTTTGGAATAATACAACTGAAACTCTTGGAGTAATTTCTTCAAAGGTTTCCTAATTTGCTATTAACATGCTGCTCCATCACTGATGTGCCTTCCCTGGACACTGAAGCAGCCTCCACCTTGATTCTCACAGGCGTCTCACAGGCCTTTCCAATTAGTTTCCAATTAGTTTCAATCAGTTTTTCCTGGGTCGTTGTATAAGTTGAAATGTTGTATTTCTTGGAAGTCGTTTCTTTATGTTATCTATGTTTCTTTATATTATCTATCTTGGAGAGTCGTTTCTTGTTTCTTTATCTGGGCGTCCTGCCAGAAGGCACTTCTTTGAGCTAATAAGCACCTCAGGAACTTAGCCGCTCACAGCAAAACTTATACAAATCGCAGCACCTAACATGGCTGTTTTTGTTTTGCAAAGGGGACTTAGAAGCAAGTGCAGAACATTGGATGAGTGAACTAACATCTTCAAAATTATACTTGTAACAGCTACTCTGCACATTAAATGCGTAGCATATAGGTGATAACATTTTATTTTACTTTTGTGTAAGTATGTGGGCCCCTAATCTGGATTGGGATTGCTAAACATAGGTGGGATGGGGGTATGAAAGGGGGGAACCTCAATTGCTGCTAAATGGGTTTTTTTTTCTTCCCCTAAACCCCCGTGGGGAAGAGAGGAGGCAACGTAAAGAAAAAAAGTGGCTGAGTGGGAAGGTTAACCCCCCCACACACATACATTTGATGGGCCCAATCCAGACTCGCACAAACACAAAACGTTATGACCACTTACATGCCCTTCATTTAAAGAAGTGTGTAGTTTAGCCCTAAGGTTATCTATGCAAACATTGTAACACATTAGACAGTGTTCATTCGGATATCAGTGACAGAAATCTAATAGGCCAAAACTAGGATTTACCCAAGGGAGCTATGGAAGCTGATGTGTGGCTGGCCCTCAGAGCCTTCTTCAGGCCCAGAAGGGAAGCTGGATGTGTAACATGAGCTTCCATCCTTAACTGGCAATATGCAGCTGTGGAATTACCAAAGTCTAGTATAAACACTAGGAAACTAGAATTCCTCTAACCTCATCTAGCTAACAGACCTGCATGGATGGATGAGGATTTCTACTTTATCCTTTGAAAAGTTATCAGGGTGGCTTACAGGAATCATAATTACAACTGTATCTTCTGCCTGCTGAACTTATGGCCTTTGTATCAGCAGCAATCCCATACTCTTACTCAGAGCTGGGCAGCTTGTGTGGTGGCGCTCTGTATGGCAGGCGTAGTGTTTCAATGCCCTTCACGTGTGTGTTGTCTCAATTGCTTTTAGCATCTGCACATGAGGGGTGGACATTCTAGAAAGTGGAAATGCTTGTGTACTGACAGTACTTGTTGTTTTTTTTTTTTGAAATAATTTTATTATTTTCAACATAATAATAACATAAAATACATACATAACCCTCGACAATCCCCCCCGTGCACCCCCACTCCATGAGACCTTCTCTTAATCTTTTATTCTATCCAGAAATTTATCGACTCTTTTGAAGGTGTTTGTCCCTTCCCCGATCTTAAGACATATTCCAATAGGGGGCTCCATATTTCCCCAAAATCATTTTTACTGGACATTCCCCTTTTCAATTTCATTTTACAGGTTAGCATATCATTCAAAGCCATATCCCATATTTCTTTATACCATTCTTCTATTGTATAGCTTCCTTGTCCTTTCCAATTTTTTGCAATCATTAGTCTAACAGGAGTCAGGAGGTTGTTTATCAATTCTCTCTTATTTTTGTCCTCTTCCCCTCTATCCCATATTGCTAGTAGAGCGAGCTTCGGGTTTAGTTCCACTTTACTTCCGATTATTTCACTTATTTCTTTAAATACCCTTTTCCAAAATTTTTGTACATATTCACAGCTCCACCACATATGGTAATAAGTTCCAACCTCCTGGCATCCCCTCCAACACTTTTTAGATATTTTTTTGTCTATCTGGTGAAATCTAACCGGTGTTAGATACCATCTCCACAATACCTTATAAAAATTCTCCTTAATTCTGATCGATAACAATTTTAACATTCTTGCGTTCCACAACCTCTCCCAGTTATATTCCTTAATTTCTCCATTTACGTCCTCTTCCCATACCTTTTTTATTGCTTTAAGTGAATTTTGAAATTCTTCCTCTATCAATAATTTATATATCTCACTAGTCAACCCTTTCTTAATTTCCTTTTCTTCTTTCCTACCTTTTGACTCTATTAATTCTTCAAATCTTGTATTATTTCTACACTTTTTATTTTTCAATCTCCATTCCTGAGTCCATTTCCCTAATTGTATACATTTAAACCATGCTGATTTTTGACCTATCAATAGCTCTTTAATTTGCTCATTATCCTTCAAATTTTCCATCCACTTTCTTAACTTAATTATTTCCTTATCTTTCAGTCTCGCTTCAATCTCCACTTTTAATACTCTTGGGAAATTCTCCACTACTACCACTGGGGCAAGTGGTGAATCTCCTGGTATCCACTTCCCCCTAAATTTCTCCCAGATCTCCACTATATTTACTAACAAAGGGTTATCCAGTCCCTTTAATTCTCTCTTTTGAATTTTTTTAAAGAAAATATTTTTCAATTTATAATCTATTTCCCCAGTTTGCGTCTCCAACCACTCCAAATCTTCCTCCCCTAGAATACAGCTTATAACATATCTTAACTGATTAGCTATGTAATAATACTTAATATTTGGAAGTCCTAAACCTCCCTTCTTTTGAGCCTTATACCATAACCCTTTATTAATCCTAGCTTTCTTATCCCCATTACAATATGCGTTGATTATATTTTGCCAACTTTTCAACTCTACATCTGATATTTTAATTGGTAACATTCTAAACAAAAAATTAATCTTAGGTAAAATCTTCATTTTAATAATTGCTATTCTACCAAACCAAGAATGTTTTAATTTCTTATATACTTCTAATTTCTCCCCTACTTGTTTTTTTAAAGCTACCAAATTAAGTTCCTCAAGCCTATCTAAATCTCTATCAATGTTAATACCTAAGTAACGTACTATGTTTTTAAGTCTAAGACCCAACTTATCCTTACCTTCTTCCAACTCTTCCTTATTATAATTAAATAACATCATTTCTGACTTCCCCCAATTTACTTTTTTGTAATTTTTTGGCTTTATGTTAATTTGCAGTTTGAAACAGAGAGAGCCAGAGAGAGAGAAAGAGAGCCACACACACACAGAGAGAGAGAGAGAGAGAGACCTCTGTCCACCTTGGGGGGAGGGGCTTTACTTTCTGAGCTAGCAGATTTGCTTTGTTCTAGGTGTTTGCAAGTTACAGGAAGGGGGCTGTGTTGCAGTTAGTTAATGCATGGGCATAGCTAACTTTAGGATCTCTATGGCCTACAATTAGTTTACTGCTTTGTCCCTTCTTTCCCCACTCCCTTCTCTGACATTCCTCCATTGCTGGGAGCACACGGGCTTTCTCTTTCTCCTGCCTGTGTGAACTGAACAAACTCCTTTTGAAACTTGCGAGTAAAGCTGTTTTCTTTTCTTTGCTAAAGAAAGGCATGGACTCTATTTAGCCTTTGTGTGTCTGTGGGACTGGGAAACATTCATTCTGTTCTGCCTTTTGTTTTTCTGCTAACTGCCTTTTTAACGAGAGGCAGCAATACTAAATAATTCCATCACTAAGAACATCTGCTCTTAGGTATTCTACAGTACATTTGTAAACAGGAGATATTACAAAAATGCCGTTAAGTCTACGGTGCACTCCCCTTCAAAAGAAACCAAACCCATCTAGCTTCTCACCGTTCAGGGATGTAGGGCTCACTCAGCAATAAGATTCTCCTCTCCAGTCCAGGATCCTTATTCTTCCCACTTTTTCCTGTAGTGCTAGTGAAGTCCTCCCAGTGTGATGGTTCTGATGTAAGAGTAGTGCTGGTGCAAGGATATTGCTACACCACTGGGCTTCACCAATGCAAGTGGTGTTGCAAGTGATTTTATCCCTCTTTCTACAAGAGAATCTCAAGTTGGCCCTGTGGGTGGAATACACCCAAACTCCCAAATCAAAGGGTCAAGAAACATTCCTCTTTAATGTCTGGCAGATAAATAGTGCTGTAACTAAATTTTTCTTGTGTGTTTAAAAATACCACTCTAGATGTCTAAAAATAGGGATTCGGTCCCAGGGATGATAGAGTACAATATAGCTATGGAACAGCAGAGAGTAATTTGAAGGAATGAAATGCTGGTGATCCAGAATTCTGACACAGTGGAGAGAAAGAGCTAAGAGGAAATCAAAAGGAGAAAAAAGTATGAGCAAAAATAAATGTATGTGCGGCTACCTGAAAGACAAAGCTGTTCTAAGAACAAAACTGCTTGAAGGGAACTAACATGAGAAATAACTTGTCTAAAGAAAAGATGAGATATAAGAGGAAGCACAAAGAATACAGCGGTCTATGGGCAGTATCCAGTGCAGCACTACCACTAACATAAATTATGTTGCACTTGCATAAATGACCTCTAGTACAACACCAATAGAATTTGCTAATGTGATGGCTGTTCCACACCTACATACACACACCCTACATACACACTCGCCCATATTGGCTGAACCCTAAAGAGTGAAAGGAGGAACCCAAATGATGCTTTGGCAATTCTCAGAAGCCATCGTGGACTTGCAAGCCTCTGAGGAATGGAGTGTCACAACTACAGAACTACTACTAAAATCACAACTCCTTTAATGTCTAGATTTGGTTTTCTGGCATTTTGGTTGTTCCTAATAAAGGTATTACCCAGCAATACCTTTTCTCATGGACCAGCACAGCTATTTTGTTCTCATTTTCAACTGGAAAAGAAGTATTCTTGGTCAGCAAAAAATAGGGTTGGGAGCTTGATCTGGGGCTGATGGCTTCTTTCTGGTTACTGGATGAAATAATAGCTACAGGAAGAAAAAAGTTAGAAGAATCATTAGAGTGGGTTGATCTTCAATGAAGACTTCATGACCTGACAACCAGTATGTCAAAAATCAGCAGCAGATGCTGGACAAACTACATTTAGTAAGAAGACAACAGGGGGAGAATAACTCTATTGGAACTATAACTTTGCAGAACCCTATCGCTAAACCATAGAAATCCCTACCTTGTTATGTATTTTAAAGCTCCAGTTTACACTGCACTCTCAAGCATGTTCCAGATTGTCTCACCTATGACTTACAAGTTGAATTGCTGCAACTGCTCACTTGCAAGAAATACAGGTGATTCCATGACATTATAGAGGTGTACAAAATTATGCAGGGTGTAGAGAATGTGGATAGGGAGACATTTCTCTCTCTCTCTCCCTGGAACCCAGGGTCATCCCAAAAAGGTGATTGGTGGGGAGAATCAGGAGAGAAAAAGGAAGTACTTCTTCACACAATGCATAGTTAAATTATGCATTGTGTGTATAATTTATGCATAAATTTGCTACCACAGGATGTAATGACATCCACCAATTTGGGTGACTTTAAAATGGGATTGGACAAATTCCTGGAGAAGGCTATCCAGATGGCTATTGCTACCTTCAGTATCCAAGGCAATAAGCCTGTGTACACCAGCTGCTGGGGAGCATGGGTGGGAGGGTGCTATTTCACTGTGTCCTACTTGTGGGTCTCTGGTTGACAGCTGGTTGGTCACTGTGGGAACAGAGTGCTGGAGTAGATGGACTCTTGGACTGATCCAGCAGGGCTCTACACTATTGTTCTTCACTATTTTGATTTTGTTCTTTTTATTTATGGTGTTGAAGTATAAAATGATTGATATAATATACTCCTGCTGGGAAGTGATGTAGCAAAACACCCATCAAAATGGTTTCATTATTTTTTTGGGAAGTGAGAAAGCAAGGCCACAAGCCTTGATAATACCTGCTCTGTATGTAGGCCTCTGTATGTTCTTGCAAGTGAACTGCAAGATGGGATTGGAATGATGTACGTGCCTAAATATGCTGTAATGCTGAAACTGCTTAATTGGAAGGAAATGCTTAATTGGAATTCCTAACTGTCAAGACCATTTGATGTAGTATGAGACAAATAAGCTAGCTTGATAAGGAGGACTGACCATCCAGGTCAATTTCGTATAGCTAGAAGAGTTATGGGCCACCTGTTGATAAGGTATAATGAAGAAATTTTCTTTGATCTTTGTTTTTCTTTAGACTGTTGCCAACTGCTAATCGGTTAAGATGCTACTATGTATAAATATACCTGCTTTTCACACTGTCAGTTGAGAATTTCTTTGTCTGTAGGACTCTTTCCATACAGCTGTATTACGCTTAATAAAACAGAGTTGCCTTATGTGGATTTTTATTCTTGACCGTAGGTACTCAGAGAAGTGACAAAAATCCCCTCAGAATTTCTGAACCTATCACTTGGGTGACCCATGGTTTATGTATACATCTTGAGTAATAATAATAATTATTATTATTTCTAACTCACCTCTCCCTCTGGATCGAGGCAGGGAACAACAATAAATATAAACACAAAGATCATAAAATAGATAAAACATTAAAATTTTAAGATATTTTAATCATATTAAAACATCTTAAAATTCAACTAGGTAGGCCTGCCGGAAGAGATCAGTCTTCACGGCTTTCTTAAATTCAAGAAGACTGCTGAGTTGTCGAATCTCTCCCAGCAGGCCATTCCACAGTCTGGGAGCAACAGAAGAGAAGGTCCTCTGGGTAACACTCATCAACCTAGTTCTGGCTGATTGAAGTAAATTCTTCCCAGAGGACCTGAATGTGTGGGGCGGATTATACAGGAGAAGGTGATCCCGCAGGTAACCTGGTCCCAAACCATGTAGGGTCCCAAACCAACATTTTATACTTCAGCTGGAAACTAATTGGCAGCCAGTGGAGTGATTTTAAGACTTGTGTAATGTGGTCACCCCTAGGTGTACCAACCTGGCTACCATATTCTGAACTAGTTGAAGTTTCCGGACTAGGCACAGAGGTAGCCCTATGTACAGTGCATTGCAGAAGTCAAGCCTCGAAGTTACCAGTGCGTTTAGGTCTTCCAAGTCTAGGCAAGGGTGCAGCTGGTGTATCAGCCAAAGCTGATAATAGGTGCTCCTGGCCGTTGCATCTATCTGGGCTGTCATTTGGAGTGACAGATTCAGGAGTACCCCCAAGCTGCGAATAGGGGTTACAGGGGGACTGTAACCCCATCCCCTGTAACCCCTATTTTGTTTTGTTTTATTTTAAAATTCAGGCCTCTAAACCACCTTTGGGAATATAATTTCTGCTGGAGTTTTCTCAAAGAAGCCTGTGCAGTGGTTTACAAAGCCCATTGCAAAGTTAAATCTCTGATCTGGACCATCAGCATGCTGACAATAAAAGAGAGGAGATTTGTATAAACAGTTGAAAGAAAATAATTATCCCAACCATGCTGAGCATGGTTTTCATAAGAGGATGAAAAAAGCCCACCATAAAAGATACTATGACAGTTTCTGTGTGAGAGAAAAGTTGTAGCTTGTTTGGCTCAATAAAGCAAAGGAGTAAAGAAAGCCAAATGCTATCTCAGAACAGGTGTGTTCATTACCAACTTGTACCTCTGGATCAAGAAACAAAAAGGAAAGAACAACCCTGTGTACTCAGCTATTTCCCAGTAAAGTTTACTTGCTAATTAGTGGCTAAATTCTCTGCTGGTGTCTGCTAGTTGCAGACTGCACACCTGTTGAAGGTTTCCTGTGATAGTTCCTGTCATAGCGTGGAAACTGAAGGGACTGAGCCTAGCTACTTTCCTCTCTGCTTGCCACTCACACTTGGAGTTGAACCTGCCTTTCAGCTCCTGAGGTAGCTGCTTGCTGGTCTTCTCCAGTTTTCTTCTATTTGAAGTACTGAAATGTGTTTTTTGTGAAACTGCAAAAACAACAACCTTCCCCCCCTCTGAAACTGAATTTAAAAAGAGTTAGGGAGGAAAGGGCTTCCAGGTTGTTTGGTTAACTCCCCTAGACCAGGTATAGCCAACTTCAATAGTGACTATTCTGTTCTCTAGACTTGTGGTTTTCAAACTGTGTTCCAGGGAATTCTGAGGTTCCTTGGAAACTTATTAAGGATTCTTCACAGGGACAGGCCATGTTTAGGTTCTAGTATTATGAGAGTGGGAGGGAAGTGTCTTCCTACCCACTTTCTCCACACCATGCACAATTATGATAGAGGTGTACAAAATTATATGATAGTCTCCCCTTAGCCTCCTTTTTTCCCAACTGTTTTAGTCTTTTTTTTGTGTGATTCCCTCCTAGAGCTCCATCAGATGGAGGGAAATCACGTTTCCCTACCATCGCTTCTCCGCCCCTGCTTTCGTGGCTGGCTACTTCCTCTTTTGAAAGAGTAAGTAAACAATGTGCACGTGGCCACATGGCCTCTTCAGCAGGAGACAGCAGCAACTTCTGTCTTTATTTTAAGTCGGACTTACTGGGGTGGTTTTTTTTGTAACGCGAAGAAGGCAAGAATGGACGTGAGGTGCTCGGGAGGCAGGCGGCAGGTGCCCAGAAACGAGCGTGCAATAAAATGCTCATCTGATGGAGCTCCTAGGATTTTTCCAATCCTGGTTTTTTTCTGTTTTTCCAGAGTGAAAGCTTTGGGGCCAAACTCCTTGTTCAAGGAGTAGCATGCCTAACTGTAGGACTGAGGTGGCTATTAGACAGAGGTGGGGAACTTGTGATCCTCCTGATCTTTTGTCCTACAACTCCCATCAGCCCTTGCTAGCTCAGCTAAAGGTGAAGGATGATAAGAATTGTAGGCCAAAGAATCTGGAAGACAAGTTACCCAACCTGTGGTAAGGAGTGGTAGAAGCCACAAACCTTTTCAGTGGGTACAGAACCGGGTGTGCTGCTCCAAACACCCCTTTTATTGTGCTCCAAACACCTTTTTCAAGGCTGGGTTTTGCTGGAGTCAAAGTCCTTGTTCAAGGAATGGGAATTATAACTGGAGGATCAGGGTGGCTGCAAGGGGTGGAAGATGACACACATCTGTTCTTCCAGCACAGAACCAAATGTGACAGCAGTGAGGCCCAACAGACCTGACTAGTGCCCCTTATGACCTGAGTTGCATGTGCCCTGGATCATGCACCAGAATTTTCTGCAATGATTCTGGTTTCTGAGGCAAATCTGCAAAGGATGGGTTCCCAATTACCCTGAATAGACTTTGGGGGGGGAGGGGGAGGTCAGGAGTTTATTTTTATTCACTGCCTAAGCCCCCCCACCCCCAACTGGTTATAAAATTAAAGTTAGCACCACTTAGCTTGAAGGACTTCATCTTTATGGAGCATAAATGGTCAGGCAACATGAGGGCATTAATTTAATGGCTCACAACTGCTTGAGAAACGGAGGCTGTTATAGTCTGTGAGCACTTTCTGCAGGTTTCGTTGTCTTGGGGGAGTGATACAAACTGTCCTAGGGATATTGATAGTCAGCCCCAGATTCAAGGTATCTGTTCTTTTATTTCGCAAGTATACTATATCAGCTTGTGCAGGAGGCGAAACGTCAAAACTCGTTTGGCCTATCTTCTATTTCAACCATACAGAGCTAATTGTCTTAATAAGTGTTGAAGGAGTATTTACTCAGCATTTTTATCATTCTGTAAATTCAATTGCTCTGCTTAAATGTTTTAATATATCTGAATGAAATGACCTTTAAATTTTGAAAACCTTAACTCTTTGGTGATTTGGTATTGGCTTTTTTGGTTAAGGATAGCACTTTTTTGTCGTGCTCATTAAAAACGGAACCATGCTGAAAACCTGCAGTGCCATTTTGCCTATCTTCACTTTTAAAAAGTTTCAAAATATTTTGTTTCGTATAGTTTGATTTTCTGTGGTAGATATCTTGGGTATTTGTGAGCTAGCTGCATATGATTTTTTATTGTTTCCAGTGAGTGAAGAAGTAAGGGAGATCTAGCAAATGTTATTGACAGTGGTAAGGTGGCATTGGGCATTCTTTGGTATGCGATGACAGAGGGAATTAATGGATGGGTTTATTCTTTAATTTCCTCTGTTCCATTGCATTAGAACAACAGTTTCTATAATCTGATCGTTCTGATTAAGTGACTTTATAGTGCATTAATTTTAATAGATGTCAGAAGCTGTTAAAGTAACCACATTAGCTCTATTCAGGCACCGTCCTCATGCAATTTCAACAAACAAACAAACAAACAAAAATTGTAATTGCATGAGGAGGGAGAGTAGGGGCATACTCTTGGCCCTGCCCCCTTTGTTGCATAAGGATGCATTGGGGGCTGGCCTTCTGCAGCAGACAGCCTTCTCTTCTTGTGTAGGCTCCTGGCAGAATTTAGAACCCTGATGTTCTGGCATTCCTAAATCACAAAGGGAGTGTATACAAGTAGAAAAGACTAACTGCTGCAGAAACTTCCTTCCCAATCCATGGAAAGTGATGAGGCTGGTGATGGTCAATGGGCTCATCCCCACTCTCCCCTTCATAGCATGAGGCATGAATGCTTGAAGAGGGCTTAATTTTATACTTGTACCTTCCCAGATTCTTGAAGAAGAGGAAGAGCTCCATCACACCTAATTCCCCCCTCCCCGGTTTGCCTCCACATTTTTTTACCTTTATTTATTTATTTATTTATTACATTTGTATACCGCCCCATAGCCGAAGCTCTCTGGGTGGTTTACATAGGATTAAAAACAATTAAAAACACTATACAAAAATTAAAACAGCAAAAACATACAACATACACACAATCTGTACATTTAAAAACCACTTCCACACTTCAAAAAGCTACAAAAATAAAACAAAACAAACCCAGGCTCCTCAGATATTGCCAAATGCCTGAGAGAAGAGGAAAGTCTTGACCTGGCGCTGAAAAGATAACAATGTTGGCGCCAGGCAGGCCTCGTCGGGGAGATTGTTAGGAGGCACTCGGAGGAGGGCCTTAGATGTTGAACATAGTGTTCGGGTAGGTTCATGTCGGGAAAGGCGTTCCATCAGGTATTGTGGTCCCAAGCCGTGTAAGGCTTTATAGGTTAAAACCAGTACCTTGAACCGGGCTCGGAAACATACAGGCAGCCAATGCAAGCGGGCCAGAGTAGGTCTTATATGTTCGAACCTACTGGTTCCAGTTATCAATCTGGCCGCTGCATTTTGCACAAGCTGCAGCTTTCAAACCACCTTCAAAGGCAGCCCCATGTAGAGTGCATTGCAGTAATCTAACTTGGAGGTTACCAGAGCATGGACAACTGAAGCCAGGTTATCCCTGTCCAGATAGGGACGTAGCTGGGCCACCAACCGAAGTTGGTAGAAGGCACTCTGTGCCACTGAGGCCACCTGCGCCTCAAGTGACAGAGATGGTTCTAGGAGAACCCCCAAGCTACGAACCCGCTCCTTCAAGGGGAGTGCAACCCCATCCAGAACAGGTTGAACACCCTCCATCCGGTCAGCGGAACCACCCACTAACAGCGTCTCAGTCTTGTCTGGATTGAGTCTCAGTTTATTAGCCCTCATCCAGTCCATTGTCGCAGCCAGGCACTGGTTCAGCACATCCACAGCCTCACCTGATGAAAATGAAACGGAGAAGTAGAGCTGCGTGTCATCAGTGTACTGATGACAACACACTCCAAAACTCTGGATGACTGCACTCAACGGTTTCATGTAGATGTTGAACAGCATGAGGGACAAAACTGACCCCTGCGGAACCCCATACTGGAGAATCCACGGGGCCGAGCAATGTTCCCCAAGCACCACCTTCTGGAGCCGACCCACCAAGTAGGAGAGGAACCACTGCAATGCAGTGCCTCCCACTCCCAACTCAGCCAGTCGTCCCAGAAGGATACCATGGTCGATGGTATCGAAAGCCGCTGAGAGATCAAGGAGAATCAACAGAGTCACACTCCCCCTGTCTTTCTCCTGACATAGGTGATCATACAGGGCGACCAAGGCTGTTTCTGTACCAAAACCAGGCCTGAAACCCGACTGAAATGGATCCAGATAATCGGTTTCATCCAAGAGTGCCTGGAGGTGGCTCGCAACCACCCACTCCAGGACCTTGCCCAGGAATGGAACATTTGCTACTGGCCTGTAGTTATTAAGATTTTCAGGGTCCAGGGAAGCTTTCTTTAGGAGTGGTCTCACTGCCGCCTCTTTTAGGAGGCCTGGGACCACTCCCTCTTGCAAAGAGGCATTAATCACTTCCCTGGCCCAGCCAGTTGTTCCATCCCTGCTAGCTTTTATTAGCCAAGAGGGGCAAGGATCCAATATGGAAATGGTTGCACGAACCTGTCCAAGCACCTTGTCAACATCCTCGAGCTGTATCAACTGAAACTCATCCAAGAAAACAGGACAAGCCTGTGCTCTGGATACCTCACTAGATTCACCTGCTATAACACTGGAGTCTAAGTCCTAATGGATGCCAGAGATTTTATTCTGGAAGTGCCCAGCAAATGTATTACAGCGGGCCTCAGATGGTTCTACCATGTCCTTGGGGCCAGCATGTAAAAGCCCCCGGACAACTCTGAAAAGCTCTGCTGGGCGGCAGGTTGATGATTGAATAGTGGCAGCAAAGTATTGTTTTTTTGCTGCCCTCACTGCCCCTGAATACAGCTTACCATAAGCAATTACCTTTGATGTTTAAGCATGTACAGATTATGATCTCTTTCACCTGAATAGCTGCTCCTTTGCTCGCTTGCTCTTCCCCTCCTCTCCCCTCTCCTCCACCCCTCCCTTTCTCTTTCTCCCTTCAGTCAGGTCCTGTTAGATGAGCACTTCAACCAGATCGCCTTTCTGCCAAACAAAAATGGAATGACCCTTTAGTCCAGCTCTTTGGGGACATTGAGGGAGTATAGTCCTGTCTCTGCAGAGATTCGGGCATCGTATGATTTTAAAAATAACACTTTTGAGCCTGGGATGCAGGTTTTGGATTTTATATTGAAGTTTGGAGCTGGCTGCTGGGAGAGATCGCTTTTCCCTGCCAGGCCCTGATGCAATCCATTCAAGCCAACAGCAAGACGCCTGTCACAGTACATGCCCCCAATTCCTTTAAAACTACACAGAGGCTTAAAGGTGCGTTAAATGCACTTTGGAAAAATAATTCTGACTAGGAAAAACCAGAAAAGGCTGGGGAAGAGGCGGGGTGTCAGCAGGACAGGCACGGCATCATGTGAGTACTGTGCTGCAAATCCGTACACCAGGCATGGCGAGAGTGCACTAAATCGCTGATGTGATGGAGCTTGAAGTTTCAGGACAACCATTAGTGGCTCTATTTCCTTGGTTGCAGAGATGGGGACTTATGGCCTGTTTGTGTTAACTATTTAGTTTCAAATATTTTTCCTGAGGGGAAGCAGACATGAGGTTGGACAGACATTGCTAGACTACTTTTTCCAGCCAGGAAATAGATTAGTTTGGCTGTATGAGTAGGGGAGTTACTGCTACTCAAGAACTGGGTTTACATAGTACCTTGAGAAAGGGTAACAGTCTGCTTCTCCACCATCAGCAATAGAAGGGGATCTGTCTGCTCTAATTCTCAGTTGGACGGGGAAAGTCTGTGCTCTTGTCAACTGAGGAAGGAAGAGGAAATTTTGTGTCCTTCACAGGCCACAGATAATGAAAACACAAACACTAAGCCTCCATCTTCATGAGCATGGGAGGAAAGCACAATGTTGTTATTCTCCACAATATGGCTCTGCTTTGTCAGTATTACACAGCGGAGCCAGCTATCCCTAAAACCTGGCTTTTCCGTGCCACCCCCCCCCCCCCCCCCAATATGACTGGGTCGGCAGGAGGAGTAGAATCAATGTCATCAATGAGAGAGGCTTGTTACCCATCTCTCTCCAGGCTCCATCTACCACTACAGATTTATGAATGGGTATGGAATTAATAATCCACAATACTGGCTCCCCATGAGAACACCCCACCAGCACAAATAAGCCCTACTCCAATGATCCTGGACAGGGTCTACAGGCTCCCTATGACAGCACCCCAGCCACCCCAATTTTGCCCCACTCCAGCAAACAGTCAGGGAGTAAGAGCTCATATCCCCTTTCCCCCATTATGTTAACTTTTCCATGAAGTAGGAAAAATCCCAAATTATCCTAGGCACGATCTGTAGGTGCCCTATGAGAGCACCCGACCACCCCAATTTTGCCCCATTCCAGCAAACCTTCAGGGAGTAATAGCTTTCATCCCCTTTCAGAGAAGCTAAATAACACAACATTGGAGAAGCGAAGTAGTGCAGCAATCAGGGAGTGCACAATTATGGTTCTCAATGGAAGGGGCTGGGAAAAGGAGTGATGAGGGGAAGGAGCATCCCCACCTCTTGACCACATCCAGAACCTGACCACATCCAGAACCTCCACAGATGTTTTAGACTTTAATCACATCAACCCCAGCCAGGACAGCCAAGGGTCAGAAAGGCTGGGGGTTGTAGTCTAAAACATCTGGTGATCACTAGAATGACCAAGAAACAGAAACAGAGCTAGAAAGCTTCTTAAGTCTAGCTTGATTCTTAATGGTTTGGGTCTCCAGATTGAGTCTCGACAACAATGGTGTCCCTGAGTGAAATCTGTTTCCAGTAGTTTCTCCCTACTAATCTAGAAAGTAACATTTGGGAGGGGAGAGACACAGGTCCTGATTTGGGAGGATGGGTGAAGGATAATATTCCTCACCTCCTTTTTGGGGCCTGGAGGTTTGGGGAAACTGGAGCAGCGTCATGCTTTGAACAGTAGGCCTGATCCTTGCCACTCCCTGTGCCAAATGCCTTTCTGTCTCTCCCCCTCTCCTGTCAACCAGCGAAATTTGATGGGCCTTTTGTTAGTATGAAAAATAATTAGAGATTCTATGTGATTTTATTCTTGTGACATGCTCCCCCTAGGATCTGATCACAGGTTTGGAGTCCAAGATAAGAAAAACTACAGGATTCCTTTGGAGAGCTGGCTAGGAAATGTCACAGAAGAACAACAAAGCATGAAGTGCTTCTTTTGCCATTTACTGTATGACCCTTGTACTGAACCAAGCCAGTTGTAATGTGCAGCACCTGGAAAATGATTACTGCATCTAAGGGGAGAAAGAAATAGCTATTTGATTTTAAAAGGACTTTTTTCAAAGTTACGGATTTGATGAGGCAGAAGAGGGAGGCACAAAGGAGATTATGTGATGCTGAGGCAGAAGGAAAATCATTCTGTAAAATTGAAATATTGATCTGGTATATGTGTGCGTGTGGGCTGTACATCTCCATTCAATCACACATACAGTGCATGCCAAGAAAGCTAAAGTAGAAAAATCATTGTTCTACCAAACAGAGACACTCAGTGTTGACCTCTATGTCTATGACGTTGAAAGAAAGTTCCTTTCAAAAGAAGACACCTGAGAACTTAATAGCATCCAAGGAGTCCTTAATCTGTATGTTATGGTTACTTGATAATTCTGTTGAGTATGCTCTCATTGCATTTCCCCCTTTATTTTCTATTTTTATAGTTTCAACCAAAACAACAACCACCACCCTGTGCTATAGTCCTGAAATCCTTGGAAAATCTGGATCTGTTAAACAGCTGCTGTTTGGAGACCAGGCAAGAGTGGAGGAGTCAAGCAGAACTCATGGGACCAGTTTCACCAGGGCATTACTACCCTCCAAATTTAAATGGATCTTATTATTTCCTCTCCCTGAGGAATACTGGGTACTGTAGTTATAATTAAAAAGCCCCAATAGACTTTTCTCAGCACTCTTACCAAAATCACTTCCCTCACCACTAGGCAGGGTGAGGCAGCCTGTCTCAGGTGGCAGATTTTGGAATACCAACAGCAGAAACTTATCCATTATTTAATTTATTGTACTTTTATCGTCATATTGGACAACAGTTGAAATTTCTGCAAGAAGTACCAAAATGTCTTAAACTGTTTCCAGTTCTTTGGAGGAAGCCATAATGTTTAAAGTAAAATGAAATGCATATATATATATATATATATATATATACATAGATATGGCCCAAATGTTTCTCCTCATGTATATCAGACTCCTCATTTTAAAGATTAGGAGCTGAGACATTATTTTCCCAACTCCCTTGTGCATTTAACAAGGAATGCAAGGGGTCATCTTTAATGAACAATGTGACAGAGCATGGGGCTCACAGGAAACTGCCAATCAATCTGCATGTACTTTCTAGGGGTGTGCACGGACCCCCCGGATCGGATCGGGACCCGGATCGGGACCTCCAATTTTGTCCCGGACCGGTTCGGACAAAATCGGAGGCCCCCCGGACCGGATCGAGTCCGATCCCGACCCAAAAATCGTACATTTTTGGATCGGCCGCCATTTTTTTCCCCATAGACTTGCATTGCAATGCAAGTATATGAGGAAAAAATGGCGGCGGGTGGGTAAGGGGGGGCCTAACTCCCTCCCCCCCCCCGGGGCCGTCCGCTGTGGACGGCCCCGGCAGGTAAACCCCCTCCCCCGCGCTCCCTACCCCCCCTGGGGCCGCCCGCTTCCATCCGCTGGCGCCCGCGGGCGCCAGCGGATAGAAGCGGACGGCTCCGGGGGGGGGGTAAGCCCCCTTCCCCGCCACTGCTTACCTTCTCGGCCCGTCTGGCGCCGGCGGCTACTACCAGCGGGCTCCGCGGCCTACTCTCGAGTAGCGCGCCGGGTGATGACATCACCCGGCGCGCCATCCTAGAGCAGGCCGCGGAGCCTGCTGGGAGTAGTAGGCGCCGGCGCCGGACGGGAGCCGCCGGGCCGGGCAGGTAAGGGCCCCCCCTCCCCCCCTCCCCCCTCCGCGCGCCCCCTCCTCCCCTCCACGCACCCCCTCCTTACCTTTCCGGCCCGGCGGCTCCCGTCCGGCGCCGGCGCCTACTACTTCCAGCAGGCTCCGCGGCCTGCTCTCGAGTAGCGCGCCAGGTGATGACATCACCCGGCGCGCCATCCTAAAGCAGGCCGCGGAGCCTGCTGGGAGTAGTAGGCGCCGGCGCCGGACGGGAGCCGCCGGGCCGGAAAGGTAAGGGCCCCCCTCCCCCCCTCCCCCCTCCGCGCGCCCCCTCCTCCCCTCCACGCACCCCCTCCTTACCTTTCCGGCCCGGCGGCTCCCGTCCGGCGCCGGCGCCTACTACTTCCAGCAGGCTCCGCGGCCTGCTCTAGAGTAGCGCGCCGGGTGATGACATCACCCGGCGCGCCATCCTAGAGCAGGCCGCGGAGCCTGCTGGGAGTAGTAGGCGCCGGCACCGGACGGGAGCCGCCGGGCCGGGCAGGTAAGGGCCCCCCTCCCCCCTCCGCGCGCCCCCTCCTCCCCTCCACGCACCCCCTCCTTACCTTTCCGGCCCGGCGGCTCCCGTCCGGCGCCGGCGCCTACTACTTCCAGCAGGCTCCGCGGCCTGCTCTTGAGTAGCGCGCCGGGTGATGACATCACCCGGCGCGCCATCCTAGAGCAGGCCGCGGAGCCTGCTGGGAGTAGTAGGCGCCGGCGCCGGACGGGAGCCGCCGGGCCGGAAAGGTAAGGGCCCCCCTCCCCCCTCCGCGCGCCCCCTCCTCCCCTCCACGCACCCCCTCCTTACCTTTCCGGCCCGGCGGCTCCCGTCCGGCGCCGGCGCCTACTACTTCCAGCAGGCTCCGCGGCCTGCTCTAGAGTAGCGCGCCGGGCGATGACATCACCCGGCGCGCCATCCTAGAGCAGGCCGCGGAGCCTGCTGGGAGTAGTAGGCGCCGGCGCCGGACGGGAGCCGCCGGGCCGGGCAGGTAAGGGCCCCCCTCCCCCCTCCGCGCGCCCCCTCCTCCCCTCCACGCACCCCCTCCTTACCTTTCCGGCCCGGCGGCTCCCGGCCGGCGCCGGCGCCTACTACTTCCAGCAGGCTCCGCGGCCTGCTCTAGAGTAGCGCGCCGGGTGATGACATCACCCGGCGCGCCATCCTAGAGCAGGCCGCGGAGCCTGCTGGGAGTAGTAGGCGCCGGCGCCGGACGGGAGCCGCCGGGCCGGAAAGGTAAGGGCCCCCCTCCCCCCTCCGCGCGCCCCCTCCTCCCCTCCACGCACCCCCTCCTTACCTTTCCGGCCCAGCGGCTCCCGTCCGGCGCCGGCGCCTACTACTTCCAGCAGGCTCCGCGGCCTGCTCTAGAGTAGCGCGCCGGGTGATGACATCACCCGGCGCGCCACCCTAGAGCAGGCCGCGGAGCCTGCTAGTAGTAGTAGGCGCCGGCGCCGGACGGGAGCCACCGGGCTGAGAAGGTAAGTGCCCCCCTCCTCCCCCCCCCGCTGTCCACTTTCATCGGCGGGCGCCCGCTGGCGCCCGCCAATGGAAGCGGCAGTGGGCGCCAGTGGGCGCCCGCCGATCCGCCGATCCGCCGAACCGGTTCGGAGCTTTTTCGGACCGGTTCGGATTGGATCGGCCGATCCAGCTGCGGGATCGGAAATCGGATAATTTATCCGATTTCCCACTGGACCGGACTCGGATCGTGGATCGGGTCCGATCCAGTGCACATCCCTAGTACTTTCCCATCAGTGTCAGAATAGATCCACAGTAACCTGTCTGCAGAATTTAGTGAAGAGCAGGACAACTGGTTAGGGTGATCATATTTTGGAAACCAAAAGGAGGACAACATGGTAGGCTCCCAAGGGGGCATGCCCACCAACATGTCTGCCCCCAGGGATTTTACAGCACACAATTAACACAAATCTGTTCTGCATAACATCTTAATGGCTCAATTCGGATGACATATTAGGCAACGGAGGGGTAAATAACGTACTGACTGTGCGTTAGGCAGGAGGAGCTCCACAGATGACATGCTGCAGCCGGCGCTGCTCAGAACCGGCAAACGCCCCAGCTGCTACGAATTTGTGGTGGCCATTTTGGTTGCAGCCTCTCCTCCCTGTGTCCTCCAGCCGTATTCCAGCAGGCACCATGAGTTCTGCCAGCTGCATAGAGCGGCCGGGGTTTTTTGGCTGCTCTAGGCAGCAGAACTCTATTCCGAAAAGGAATAGTCCACGGAGGGGGGGAGCAGAATTCGGATGACACTTTAAACAATGGAGCTTCGGGCTAAACAACGGGCAAGCCCGTTGTTTCGCTCCATTGTTTAAAGTGCCTGATTAACGTACTGTCAGTTGTGTGTGCGCGTTGTGTGTTGCCCTCCAAACGACACAATAAGCAACACAACTGACGATTGTTCCCCCCCTCCGTTGCCTAATGTCCGAATTGAGCCAATGTTAAAATCACTGAAATGACAAGTGAGACATCCAATGTATCTAAAATTAACTTCATTCACTCCTACTTTTGTAGCTTTTACTGTACTTTGTTGCTATACTCTCTGTGATACATTCTCCCCTTCCCTCAAATATCTTTTCTGATTGTATCCTCACTCCGCTGCAAGCTGCTACTTAACAGGGCTTGCTGCCCACTGGCTTTTTTATTTTTAAAGTTCAATTTTTTTAAAAAAACTTGTGTATGATTGTCACAGGTTTCTCTACTCTAATATCAGGGTGGCTGTTGTGGGTGACAGGCACTACTTCACCCATTCACACTTCTCACTTATATACTTATATAGCTTCTCAAGGCTTTTGCGTTGGCACCACTTCTCACATACAGATTTTGAACTCCTGTCTACTTCCTGCACAAACACGCGACACTGAGGCCCTCTTTCTAATGATATGCATTGCATGCCAGCACTGTGGGGCTAGGTTACAACAGGTGTGTCTGTGCAGCCTCTGTTGTCTCTCTTATGTCATTGCAGCCAAACCAAAGCCTCCAGCCTCAAACAATCAATCTCTCTCCCTCTTCCAAAGTCTCTCAACGGTCCAGCCAGGCTGCGCACTTGTATCCTGTGGCCAGGGGAAAGAGTGACAGCTTATTGCTTGGTCACGTCTGGTGATTCTTACCTTAAAACCCACCTCTGCCGCCACTCGCCTCTGCCTGCACCACCTATGGACTCTGAGGCACTCTTAAAAAGCTCAGTGTTGCACGCCAGCCTCTCAGGGCTCAGCTACAGCCATCTCTGAGTTGTGTCTTCAGTCTAACTCTGTCCCTAAGAGATATGCCAGCCAGCCAAAGCTGCAAATCTATCTATTTTTCTCTAACATGCACTTCAAACGTTCTGCATTGCATGCCAGCAGTGCAGACAGAGTCTAGCTCACAAGTGAACAAAGGGAAGCGGAAGGGAAGGGGTAGCGAGGCAGCACTAGTGGGGAGGACTGGGGCGGCGGGGGTGCGGTTAGAATTGACGCAATGCTTTTTTCCCGATGGTGGCCCTAAAATTAAGGTGCGTTTTAGAATCAATGGCATCTTAGATTCGGTGAAATACGGTAGTATTCCATTTTTAAAATGGACATGGTTGCTAATGAAACATTTAGTATTATGTCTAGGTTGACCCTTATTGTTCCTCTTTGCTGCCTGCTCACATCTTTTTTCACATTTTTAATATATATATATATATATATATATATATATAAACAGAGTCTGTGGTGTTTGAAGTTTGTTCAGAAACATTATTCAGCCTTCCCAGAAAAAAATAGAGAAACTCTGTCTACAGTAGTCCCAGAGCCAGGCAGGATTTATTTACCCCAGTGAGTGCAAAAGCTTAGTGAATATTTTTTGTAAAAGCTACCACGCTTTTACAGGGTCTGATTTCACAGCTGCATTTGCAAGACAGGGAAAAGTTAAATATGGTGACCAGATGTCCAGATCCCCCCTGACAAGTCCGGAAAAAGGGGGGCAAATTTGAGTCCGGGGGGAAATTTCAAAATATCCCCCAAAGTTCAGGAAAATTGGTCCTCTCCCATGCCATCCGGGCCTTGTTCTTGGCTAGCGCAGTTGTGCTGGCCAAGAACAAGGCCCAGATCGGCCGGGGAAGAGGCCGGAACGACGCACGCCTGCACTTCCGGGTACACGTCGTTCCGGCCTCCTCCCCTCTGCCATCCGGGCCTTGTTCTTGGCTAGTGCGGTTGCGCTGGCCAAGAACAAGGCCCAGATCGGCCGGTGAAGAGGCCGGAACGATGCGTGCCCACACTTCCGGGTACGCATCATTCCGGCCTCCTCCCCTTCACCATCTGGGCCTTGTTCTTGGCTAGCGCGGTTGCGCTGGCCAAGAACAAAGCCCAGATCGGCTTGGGGACAAGGCCGGAACAACCCGCACTTCCGGGTATGCATCATTCTAGCCCCTTCTCTGGGCCGATCAGGGGCTTTTTAGAGCAGAAGCAGCAGCGGGGCCCAGGCCGCTGCGATGAGAGCGGCGATGGTGGAGAAGGAGGAGGAGAAGAAGAAGAAGACAGACGGAGGAGGAGGAGGAGGAGGAGACAGATGGAGGAGCAGGAGAAGAAGAAGACAGATGGAGGAGGAGGAGAAGAAGAAGAAGACAGATGGAGGAGGAGGAGGAGGAGGAGAAGGAGAAGACAGACGGAGGAGGAGAAGAAGAAGACAGTCAGAAGGAGGAGGAGGAGGAGGAGGAGGAGGAGGAGAAGAAGACAGACGGACGGACGGAGGAGGAGGAGGAGGAGGAGGAGAAGAAGAAGACAGATGAGGAGGAGGAGGAGAAGACAGACGGAGGAGGAGGAGAAGAAGAAGACAGACGGAGGAGGAGAAGAAGACAGACAGAGGAGGACAAGGAGAAGAAGAAGAAAAAGACGGAGGAGGAGGAGAAGAAGAAGACAGATGGAGGAGTACAAGAAGAAGAAGACAGACAGAGGAGGAGGACGAGGAGAAGAAGAAGACAGACGGAGGAGGAGGAGGACGAGGAGAAGAAGAAGAAGAAGACAGATGGAGGAGGAGGAGGAGTCAGAGGAGGAGAGAAAAGAAGGAAGCGGCACCAACAGCAACAGAAGAGGAACCAGCAGGAGCAGTACCGGCGTTCAGCAGCAGTGGCGGCGGCGGCGGAGGAGAACGACCGGCGGCAGACCAGCATCAGAAGAAAGTAAGTGGTGGCGGCACTCGTAAGCCCTTACCCAGCCCTGTTCCCTTTCCTCCTAGACAGAAATGAGACGTAGTTAGTAAAGGATTAATTTTTTTTACACCTGCCTTTCCATTAAGAATAATACTAAAGATTGCTTGGATTTTACATTGCCAATGTTTTCCAACAGATGTGAAGAGGCTGGGAGTACGCTTTATTGAAATCAAGCTTTATTGAAATCAGTGGGACTTATTTCTGAGGTTTCTTTGGACAGTTTTCTTTGGATCCCTGAATGGGATTTCTGTTCTCTGCACACTGAGGCAGTGTAAATTCAGGAGGTATTTACTATGTGCAACAAGATGCACATAGTAAAAAGATCGAACAGGAGATTAAGGAATTAGAGGAACAATTTAGAACTAATAAGGATATGCATATATATGCCCAACTCCAAGCAAAAAAGAAAGAACTTGAGGGAAAGGACATAGAGAGAATTCAAAAAGAACTAATATATTTGAAAAGGAATTTTTTTGAATATAGCAACAGAAATTCTAAAATGCTAGCAAGGTCCACACAATCAAAGAAGGAAAAAATATAATAGGGACAATTAAAGATAAAATGGGGGAAAACTGTAATTTAATGAAGGGTAAATTAAAAATTTTTGAAGATTTTTATCAGGAATTGTATACATCAGAAGCGGGCCCACAAACAAGAATACAGGAATATATAGAGAAAAATTGGAAGATAAGATTACAAGATAAGGATAGAGATTATATGGAAGCATTAGTGACGGAAAAAGAAATAGAGGGAATTATTGAAAAATTGAAAGGAGGGAAATCTCCAGGAGTTGATGGGTTGGGGCCGGAATATTATAAGATATTTAAAGAACTTCTACTACCAAAAATGGAAAATTGTATAACAATATAATAAAGGGAGAGAAGACCCCGCCATCGTGGGAACATTTGTTGATAATATTAATCCAGAAACCAGATAAGGACTTAACGGACCCAGCATCATATAGACCTATTTCTTTAATTAATCAAGATTCTAAAATATTTACAGCAATCATGGCAACAAGATTAAATACCTTTATAAATAAGTATATAAAAAAGGATTAATGTGGATTTATTCCAGAGAGGCAAATGCCTAATTTAATAGGGAGGGTATTGAATATAATAAATACTATTAAAAGAAGGAATTTAAAAGCAGGGCTGATAGCTTTGGATATTTTTAAAGTCTTTGATTGCATGGAATGGCCGGCATTAAAAACTATTATAAAGATATTTGGTTTTGGAGAAAGGTTCATGGGAGTGATTAATCAGCTTTATGCAAACAATAAGGCGGAGGTAATGGTAAATGATGGTTTAACACAACAAATTACCTTAGCCGGAGGCACAAGACAAGGGTGTCCTCTCTCCCCAATATTATTTGCAATTGTTATAGAAATATTGGCAAATGTTATTAGGGAGGACAAGAGATTGAAAGGAATAGGAGGGGAGGATAAAATAAAAATTAATATGTTTGCGGATGATACTTTATTGACACTAGAAAATCCGGGGGGAAGTATAGAAGAAATAAAACAACATTTGAGAGAATTTGGAGAGATTACAGGGTTACAGGTAAATTGGGGGAAATCAGAAATGATGTTATTTAATTATGATAAAGTAGAAAGGGATGAGTGTAGTTTAAAATTAGATCTGAAGGTTAAAAATATAGTGTACTATTTAGGAGTTTATATTACAAAAGATTTAGAAAGGTTAGAGGAAATAAGTTTTAGTAGTTTAAAAAAACAGATAATGAAGAAGTTAGAGGGTTATAGGAAATTAAAGCATTCATGGTTTGGTAGAATAGCGGTTATTAAAATGAAAATATTACCAAAGATTAATTTTTTGTTTAGAATGTTAGCAATTAAAATAACAGAAGTAGAATTAAGAAGTTGGCAAAGTATGATAAATAATTATTGTAACGGAGATAGAAAACCAAGAATTAATAAAACGAAATGGTGTAAGATTCAAAGGAAAGGAGGGTTGGGACTCCCGAATATAAAGATGTATTATATAGCTAACCAATTAAGATACGTTATAAAAAGTATAGTAGAGAAAGAGGATTTAGAATGGTTAAAGATACAGACAGGAGAATAGAGTTAGAGTTACAAAATGTTTTTTTAGTAAAATACAAAAGAATCAACTGAAGGATATGGAAAATCCCATCCTAAGGAATATCATAGAAATTTGGGGAAGGTATAAAAAGAAATTAATACCAGGAATTTCTCCTCTAAGCACAGTTGTTTTATTGGAAAACTTCCCAAGTAATTTGAGAAGAGAATTGGAAGGGCTACTGAGGGAAAAAAAATAATTAAAGTGAAAGACTGGTTAATGAGACTGGTTAATAAAAAGCAAATAGAAGAAGTTCTAAAAGGGCAAAAAAAATATGGTTCAAGTGTTTACAATTGGAACAACGGACACAAAAATAGAAAAAGAAAAATAAGGATTGTAGAAAGGAAACAAGAGTTGAAAAGCTAATTGAGTCAAGAGAGAAGGAGGGGGAAAATAAAAGTAAAAAAGGTATAATAAGTGAAATATATAATATATTGTTAGAGGAGGATGAGTCACAAGAAATTTTGAAAACAATCTGGGAAGAAGATTTAAAAATTCAAATTACTGGGGACAGATGGGGAAGATATGGGAACTAAGGACTTTAAAGTTGTTATCAATAAGGATAAAAGAAAATCATTATAAAATAATCTGGAGATGGTATCTCACTCCTGTAAGATTACATCAGATAGATAAGAAAATGTCAAAGCTATGCTGGAGGGGTTGTCAGGAAGTGGGGACTTATTACCATATGTGGTGGACATGTGAGTAGGTAAAAATTTTTTGGAAAAGAGTTTTCAAAGAAATAAGTGAAATATTGGGTAAGAATGTGGAAGCAAGTCCAAATATAGCTTTATTGGGGATGTTTGATAAAGAATATGGGAATAATAATATAAGAGAATTGATAAACAACCTCCTGACACCGGCTAGATTAATGATAGCTAAAAGTTAGAAAATACAAGGGAATTATAGTATAGAAGAATGGTACCAAGGAGTGTGGGATATTGCAATTAATGATAGATTAACATGTAAAATTAAAGTTAGGATGGGACTATCCAAAAAGAATGATTTTGAAAGTATTTGGGAATTATTTATAGAATATGTTTTAGTAAAGGGGAGAGGATGTACACCTTCAAAAGAATCACTGCAATTTTGGAAAAATGTATAACAGAGCTATGAAGGTCTCAAGGGTTGGGGAGCACAGGGGGGATGTGGAGGGTTTGTTTATGTATTGTGTTTATTTTATGTATTATCTGTTGAAAATTAAATAAAATTATTTTTTTTAAAAAAAGAAATAGTTCATGGCTTATTTGGGATTGGAAGTGTAGATCGTCTCAACAGTTCCAAAAATGGGTTCCAAACCCGACCAAGGGAGGGGAAAGATTCCTGATACAATCCTTCAGGCAACCACAATGGGGAATTCTTGAAAGGCTTAACAAACCATCCCAAGGGAGCTAGTCTAAACACGGCCACACGGCGGTAATGCAGGGAACATGGCCAAAGCCTAAATAAGATCAAGAGGTGGGTAAAAATCTCAGGCACAGAATTCCTGTGCTTCTGCTTTAGCAGTGGGAACTCCCCACCACCTGAGTCAGCAGAGAAAAAGTCCAACAATAAAAATCAACCCCAGTCTACCCTTACACTGAGCAGTTGTTAACACACATAATCACATGGAAGGTAAAACCTCAGGCACAAGGAGTCCCATGCTTCTGCTTTAGCACTGGGAACTCCCTACCACCTGAGTCAGCAGAGGAAAAGTCCAACAGTCCAGGGCCCTTTCCATACCAGGCTTTTTGCGTGGGATGGCCTCTGGCTGGTCCCTGTGCGCCAATGGTGTGTATTAGGTACTTCCAGGATCTCCCTCCCTCTACACCCCTATGGTGTAGAAAGGGCCATACTCAATCCCAGCCTGCTGCTATGCTGAGCTGACCACAAAACAAAACACACAATCCACAGCAACTGCAAGTACTATCAAAAGCCTTACAGTACTTTTCATGGCACAGTCCTTAGTAATCCAAAGTCTGAATAGAAGAGAGTCCATGTGCAGAATTCTTAAGTCCCAAACGGTAATGGATCCAAACAGGGAGGGATTTCAGGCCATAAGTTGAAAGATGATTCTTGCAAAGGCTCCTCCTCACCTTTGTTCCAGCTTATAAAGAGAAGTGTGGGCCTGTTCAAAACCCCTTGATAGATGGGCTCTGACCTGTAAGTCATGCCCCTGGCCAAACAGGGAGGCAATGCTCAGCTCACCAAGATGCTGCTGCAAATGGAGTGTCTTGTTCAACAATGTTCTGACATTCTTAAGTTCCCAGAGAAACGATGGAGCTTCAAGGTCAAGACAGTGAGTGAGAACTCTGAGTTTGCACAGATTCTGGCATTCCAAACTAGTTCTAATAAAATCTAACTACAAATGGCAAGGCCTCACAGCCTTGCTGAGAATTATACCTGACAGGCTCCTTCCTGGGAGGTGGGCTTGTACTTCTTAGAAGCTGTTTCCATGGGGGATGTATTTCTTTCCCCCTTCACATGCAAATCAACGGAGACATTTTCCCCATGCTAATAAATTGAGATAATAATGCTTTTTAACTATTTTAAAAATAAAGAGACAGCCCTATAGCACTTTTATGCTAGTGTGGAAATATTTAAATATTATTGTATTTTATCCTGCTTTGGGTTTTATGATTTTCTGTTCTATATTTTTAAAATCTAAATTGTTTTTATGTTTATTTATTGTAAGCCCTCCGCCCCCACAAAAACATTATGTTATAGGTTAGCATACAAATATTTTAAATAAATACATTTGTAAAAAACCCAGAAAAGTCCTTTAGCAGTAACTAAAATATCAGTAAAAAACAACAACCCACCATCAGTATAAAAATGGCACTGACTGGAAAATAGGGAAGATGTGCTGAGTAGCAATAGGTTCATCTGCCTGATATGTCACTGAACATGTTAAACCCCACCACTTTAAAAAGGTGGAACAATGACTAAGGTCATCTACATCTGCAGAGATTGTGCTATTTCTCTGTTCCTCTGAAACCGTGGGACTTCTGGTTGTCTGAGAGCTTCTCTACATGAAGGGGGGGAAAACTGCATCCTTACCAGGCTTTCTTCTTCTGAGGTCTTTCTGCGTTTACTACAGGCTTCTTTAGACATGACCACATGATTTATAATTGAAAACTTCCCCTCGCTGCAATGCTCCATAAAGTTTAATGAAACAGCACCATGAAACATCATGCTGTATTATAGTGCAATGCTGACTTTACACATTGGGGATATCTTATGGTAATTTTAAATAGTGCATTATCTCTGATCTTTTTGAAAGTGATATTACCAAGGAAAGATGCAGGAGACATCCTAGAGGTTGATGGCATCATGTAAAGTACCTGCAAAATTCCGTGAGTAGCCAATCATGAGCATGCAATAAATTGCTCACGTAGAGACGCTCTCAGAAAAGATGGGAAAACTGAGGAAAAAACACAGGTGGACAATGATCGGATGACATTATAAAAAGTGAGTGAGTGAAGCATGGCAATTCCACATTAAACACTTAGAGCAGAAGCATCTTGGGTTTCTTAACAAAATGTGACATGGAAGAAACAGTGTGATGTTTGTTGTGAGCAAAGGGTTAAAGTGGAACATGTCTCTAAAGTAAATCTGGAATGACCTTATCAAAAACACACCAGCTTTTGCTGGCAGCTTTCTCCTCTTTTTACACACAGCTTCTAATGGGGGGGGGGAATTGACTGCCCTTTGTGAATTATTAATTACTTCATGTTAGCTGATGTGATGGATAAAAAAGGAAGAAACCCATATGTATGGAAGGACAGGCATAGGCTGAAAGCTCACTGGTGCCCTTTTCCCTTTTATACTGTCTCTCATCTTCAACTGGCTGAGCTCTCTGTGGCTCAGCAGTGTTGCCCACTTCTATTGACTCCCTCCCTAGGGACACTCCCTGAAAGAAACCCATTCACCTTTCATGTTGGGTGAGAACGTGGCTGGGTGACTCTGAAACAACACAACACCTTCAGCTCATAGAGGACGTGGAGTAAGCTTTGAACTCTTGTACATGAACTTTAAGAGAAGAAAAGGATTAGGGCCACAGTCCACTATATGTTCTCCTGCACACGCTCCATTGAAACAAAGGGGAGTTGCACAAAAGCATGCAGTTTGCAGATGCTCACACGAGAGGACTTCTGGGTGAACTGTGCCTTGGTCAGTTTAGAATGACTTTGGAAAGATAAAGGGTAGGACGTAAATCTAGTAATTAATCCATATATTTTATTTATTTCTAAATTATACAATAGCCATGTACTAGACACCATGTAATAATCAGCAATATAGGAAAACATGTTAACATCAACAACCAGTAGCACCCAGTGCCAAGGAGGAAGAAATAACCACCTACCCTTGAAATGCAGCGCCTCTAAGAGACTTTCAGCAAATTACAGTTAAGATTCATTCAGCGAAGCCAGAAATGCTTCCTCCCCCTCAATCCCGATACTGGTGAGCAATTTGGACCTGCAAAAATAATCCCAGAGTCAAGCATTGGCTACTTTCTCAACTCAAAAGCTGATGTTAAGCCTCAGTGTTATATAAAGCTGATGTTAAGCCTCAGTGTTCAATCAAAAGATAAGAATGCCTTTTGACTGAAAAAAATGATACAAGGAAAATCATATTATTTGCTTATGCCTAGCACTGAACAAAATAGTCAACCTGAAATTCATACCCTGACTTCACTATGGATATAAAATCACTTTCCCAAGTTTAGTATCTTTTCAAAGCCATGTATGTTTGGTTATAAATGAAATATGACAAACAGGGTGCCAAAATAACTGAATGAAATTCAGTCTCGGCCAGAACTTAAAAGTGGGCCTGGAGTGTGTAATTGCTAGGGCTGTGCACGGGAAGAAAAACTGTATCAGAATCGGGACCTCAGAGTTTGCCCTGGATCGGATCAGACAAAATCGGAGGTTCCGTGGATCCGATCCGATTCCGATACAAAAATTGGATGTCCGATTTTCGGATTGGATGCCATTTTAGGTGCTTTCGCCATAGGCTTGCACTGGGGGAAAGAAAGCTTTCCCCCAATGCAAGCCTAAGTAGAAAACGGGGGCGAGTGAGTGGGGACCTAACTCCCCCTCCCTCCCTGTCCCTCCCCCCACTCGCGCTCCTTACCTGCTGGGGCCGTCAGCTGCCATCCGCTAGTCCCTTCTACTGAGAAACAGGCTTCGTGACCTGCCTCTCAGTAGAGCGCCGGGTGACGTCATCACCCGACGCTCTACTGAGAGGCAGGCCACGAAGCCTGTTTCTCAGTAGAAGGGACCAGCGGGTGGCAGCAGATGGCAGTGAGGAAGCAGCAGGTAAGGAGCATGAGTGGGGGGAGAGAGGGAGGGAGGTGGAGGTCCCCACTCACCCACTGCCATGTTTTCTCCATAGACTTGCATTGGGGGAAAGCTTTCTTTCCCCTAATGCAAGCCTATGGCGAAAACACAAAAAATGGAGGTCCAATTTTCTGATTTTTCCCGATTAAAATTGGGGGGGGGGGATCGGATCGGGGAAAAAATCGGACCTCCATTTTTTGAAATCGGAATCGTTTCCTTTCATTCCGATTTTGACTGGATCGGATCCAGATCGTGGATCCGATCCGATCCGCTGCACATCCCTAGTAATTGCCCTCACAAGAGCTGCCCTCATGACAGTCTGTACTGGCAAGCTGATGGAGCAATTGTTTTATGTTGATTCTGGCAAAGGCAAAGATCTTCTTAAATGACAAGAAGAACTAACCACACCTCTCTTTCATTCAAAATTTCCAACATTTTTGAGAATATCGTCTGAGCCTCAAAATTTGCAAGGGGTTCATCCTCCCTTTCACCCTCCGAAGCTTCAATTTTTAGTGAAAAAACTGAGATGAAAACATTTGACATGGCTCTACTTTGAGCTAGCTGAAGGAATATACACTAACCTATTAACATATATTAGACTAGCTGTGAAGAAAGGGGCTGCAGGACCGAACCATTTTCTTATGGTTCCAGAACCTTAGAAAATGAGCAGGAAGGATGGAAACTGTGCCGACACACACACACACACACACACACACACACAGAGAGAAAACACTCAAGCAGAAAAAAATAATAGACTATTAAGTCGCTTCATCAACTCACAGTATGATGAATAATTCATTTCTTTTCTTTTGCTAGCAATTTCTGCTTGAGAGAAGATTGCATTTAGTGTAGTGCAACAACATAGTTGTGATATTATATCCCAAAAACAGGTTTACAGATGACGTGTCTGACAGCTAACTACATGGCTTGCAACTGGTCATTCACTCTTTCTTTCTTTTACTTCAGTGTAAATACACAGGGCTCATGAGTTGGGGAGGTTAAACCTTCCCACCCAGCCACTTCCCCCCTAAATCCTCCCACGGGAGCTAAAGAATGAGGGGGGAAATCAATTGGCAGCAATTGAAGCTCCCCATGTTTTAGCCCTGCGCTGGGGGGAAGACCATGCAAAATTAAGGGGATGAATTGGGAGTTCTGGGTACCTGAAACTCCAGTGCAGTTAAGCTGTCCATGGGTGAAGCCAGGCACTCCATTGTCACTGCTGGTCAAACACTCATGACCCCTTTATGTCTTGCTGGATCACAGCCTAGCCACATAGAACGTCACAAAGAGAAACTGCAACTGGGTGTTTCTGGTAATTTACTGCTATCTCATTTACTGGCTGCTTTTTCCAAATGTGTTTTTTTTTCAGAGTAGGAAGATGCTCAGAAGCAGTGTATGCTTAATTGCATTTTTAAAAATATTTTGCTTTTTGGAGAAAGGCATCTGCACATATTCAGAAGCACTCATCCTTAACCCAGATGCTGGCCTCCATAGCCCAGTTGGAATACCACACATATTTCCTGGGACATTGAGATCAACAGGACAAAAAGCCTTTGGACAAATCAAGTCTGCCAGAGGCAGCCAAAGCCTTCTTTTTAATCAACACTGAAAGACCATTGCCTAACCCAAAAGGTGGGAAGCCGACTTCCCCTCTTAACGGGGAAACATGACTGGGGGTGGGAGGGGGCAGGCTGGAGTGAAGGAAGAAAAGGCTGGTAAGGAGCAGTTGGACAACCATAGCAACATCACCGTCCCAGGAGCTGTCCTTTTCATCCAGGATGGTGAAGTTTCTCTGGACATCATTGTGATGCCCATCCGTTCCTGCTCCTTTATTCTTGCACTAGAATCAAAGGACCCAGATCTGGAATGGGCATCTAGGGTGCTGTTCACTGTCTCTGTGACGTGCCACTCTCATCAGGCCTCATGGCAACCCAGCCCAGCCCCCTAAAATTCCACCTTCCCTTTCACTGCCACCAACTGAACCTGTACCCCACCAAGGTACCTCATAAACCACACCAGTGTGAATTAAATATTTATTAACAATATGTATGTTGCAGTTGTAAAGCATATTGGTTTCCTCTGGTAAATGTGTGATGGTTACAATAGGCACAAAGCATAATGTTTTCAGTTCCATGTTTCAAAACGTTTCAAATATTGTTTCAACTTCAACTTCAACTTCAATTTCAATATCAACCCTGCCTACTCTACCCTCTAGGCTACTCTTATCACTCCCCCAAATAACAAAACATGTAGTTCCTACTCTCAAATCTAATCCTGACAGATCTAAACCCAACTCTTTCTCCAACTCTCTCTCACGGCACTTCAGTATCTCCACACACTCAGCTAACTCCTTCCATTCCCTGCTATCTACCAATCCAGCCATTCCAACCACCAGCCAATCAGCACACACTCTCACATCTTGGTCACTTCCTCCCACTCCCTCTGGGACTAACCTACCATCCTTAAACCCAGTAAGTATTTTTTTTTTAAACCATACACGATTTAAAACAGTAAACATTCTCAACACATTCTATCTACATTACAGAATAGCCATGAAACAGCAAAACATCACAGTCATCAATAGTGGGGATGGAGAAATGTTGCCTCTTGACTGCCTTGTTAAGGTCCCTGGGATCTAGAAACAGTCTGAGTGACCCATTCTTCTTTTGCGTGATGACCAAGCTGTTCACCTACTCTTTAGAGATGACCCCTATTGACTCAAAGTGCTCTAGGACGGGCTTCAGTTGGCCCACTAAGGTCTGAGGAATCTCAGTTAGCCAGCCGGCAGCAAGCCCTGTGAAGCAGCGGCTTGCAGCAGAGTGAGGATACAATCAGAAAAGTTATTTCAGGGAAGGGGGAGAATGTATCTCACAGAGTATAGCAACAAGTACAGCAAAAGCTACAAAAGTAGGAGTGAGTGAAGTTAATTTCCGATACATTGGATGTCTCACTTCTTCTTTCAGTGATTTTAACATTAAGATGTTATGTAGAACAGATTTGTCTTAATCGAGTGCTGTAAAATTAGACATATGACCAAGGCTATGTTCAGGTGGGCACACCTCCTTGGTGCTGGACACCCCCGCTGGGGGCGGGCATGTTAGTGGTGTCGTGGCCCAATCACAATGGAGATGCTTTCCAAGTTTCAAAGACACCTTTATTTGGTAGAAAGGAAATGTTACATTGCAATGGAGAGTCCCACCTTAGCCACGGTGTAACTCTGATCCTGTTTGGGCATGCTAGTTGTATTATTAGCGAGTTCTGTCATATAGACATGAAACAACTGAGCATGTGCAAAGTATTCAACAGGAAATTCTAACCAACCACAACGGGCAATGGAATAAAGAAGAAGTCTGATCCTGACCACAATCTTTCCATTTGCATGGTGTGTGGGCAGCGTCTTGTGACACACACAGACAGAAAGTTTTTAAAAATTGCTTTCTTGACATTTCTGAATGCCCGCTGACTGACCTTCCTCAGGTTGGTCAAAACATGGCTTCCCTTATGTCAAGATGTGTCTGTCTGTGTCTGTGTCTGTGACAGTGGGGATGCCCCCTTGGGGGGTCGACCATGTTGTCCTCCTGTTTGGTTTCCAAAATATGGTCACCCTAATCTTCCTACACCCATCAATAATAGGGAGTACTGCTGGGTCCACATAAATGGGATGCATCCCAGGAAAACATCCCAGGCCTTCATGAACGTTAGAATATGCAGCAAATAGATCATTGTTTGTGGTGGGCAAGTGACATGAGACTACATACACATGTCTGACCAGGTTCGGAGCCACACATGCTGCATGGTTTAAGAGTGGTGCATCTACTTTGGAAGTAATATAGAATGTGAGATCTGTCTGAAATGCACCTTTCCGCCCACTTTTTTTTTTTTGTAGTTTGGTAAAATGCTATAAATGCCCCTCTGGGTATAATTCTAGCAGCACCAAATACGATCATTTCTTTGCAATGGCTTTGCTATATCTTCTGGAATAGTGTTTTCAACTGCACCAGTCTCCACTTCCGAATGCCTAAAACCAATCAAACTCATCACTCACACATTACTAGGTGGGACAGATATAATAGTTCTTAGTTCTTATGTACCTTTCCCCCCAAATCATTGTATATTTAATTTATTATACTGATTGTACGAATGTGTTCTATGTTTCTCTGGCCTTTCGGCCACAATAAAGGAATTGAATTGAACTCACCACTCACACATTACTAGGTGGGACAGATACAATACGCCAAAAAACTGCCACGAAAACCACGTTCCGATGCCCGTTCCGGGCCATGGATCATATTGCGCAAAAAAGGCAGGAACAGCAACTTACAAGTGAGCCAACTCAACCAAACTCACCACTCACACATTACTAGGTGGGACAGATACAATAGGCCAAAAAACAGCCACGAAAACCACGTTCCGATGCCCATTCCTTGCTATAGTCCATACTGTGCAAAGCAGGCCGGAACAGCATCTTCCAAGTGAGGCAAGTCAACCAAATTCAACAGTCACATGTTACTCGGTGGGACAGAAAATAATAATAATAATAATAATAATAATTTTATTTCTTACCTGCCTCTCCGTCTTGATCGAGGCAGGAAACAACAGTAAATATAAAATATGATAAAATACATTAAACTGATTGAAAACATGGCACACATTAAAATAGCAATAAAATATCATAAAAAACATCCTAAAAACATGCTAAAATTCCACTGGATATGCCTGCCGGAAGAGACCTGTCTTTATAGCTCTCATAACTTCTAAAAGTTGACAAGTCTCCTCCGGCAGGGCATTCCTCAGTCTTGGCCGACTGTAGTAAATTCTTCCCAGAGGACCTGAGCATGCAAGGCGGATTGTATGGGAGAAGGCGATCCCGCAGATAACCTGGACCCAAACCATGTAGGGCTTTAAAGGTAATGACCAACACTTTGGACTTCACCTGGAAACCAATTGGCAGCCAGTGGAGCGATTTTAAAGCTGGCGTAATATGGTCACCCCTAGGTGTACCGGTGACCAACCTGGCTGCCATATTTTGAACTAGTTGAAATTTCCAGACTAGGCACAGAGGTAGCCCTATATAGCGCATTGCAAAATCCTTGAATAAGCCAGGCATGAGCGGGAAAGCGGCCAGCTGACATTGAGGAGGCAAGATGCCATGGAGGACACCGCGGAGGAGGCTGCAGGTATGCAGGGCAATTGGGGGGAGGGAGCGGGGAGAGTGGGAGGGCTCTGCATGGACCCAGAGCAGATCCGGATCCAGATCTGGACCTCCCAGATTCGGGTCCAGATCGGATCGGGGGGTCCATGCACAGCCCGAAAGCACAACCATGGTAAAACCGTGCAGCAATGCAGATTTAAAATACAGATTTCATTAGGGATGTGCACGCCCGAAAATATCGTATCGTTATCGGAATTTCGGACCAAAAACTTTATCGTCTTCGATTATATTGTAGGTGAACCGTATCGTATCATATTTCCAATCGGAAATACGATATTATATTGTTTCTACATTTTGCCCTAGAGACTCTAGAGTTGATTTTTGAGTCAGAAAGGCCTAAAACTTCTTAATTTTCCAAGTTACAGGTTTGAAACTTGGTCACAGTGCAGACTGAGTGTTGCTAGTCTTGTGGGCCAAATTTTAGAACAATCGGTGCAAGCGTTACTCGGAAGTAAGCTTTCAAATGCACTGTTTCAGGTGGCTGAAATGTGGTCCTTTTTCAAGAGATGCCGTCGTCCAGTACTCATGGGCATCTCACAGATGGCCTTTAGGGGACTCATCTGTGCCCAGTTTCAGATGCACAGCTGCAGGCGTTACTCAGAAGTAAGCTCTCAACAACATGCACTATTTTCGGTAATGAACTCCATGCTGCTGCTGCTGCCAGGTGCTATATAATAATAACTCCTTGTTTTTAAAGAGCTAGTCCTTAAAGTTGGCGACCTTACCTAAGGGCTGTAGGGAGTGGACTCATGGCAGCACTCCACGATGAGAGAGCATACATCAGTTTGACATAGTTTCTCTTGATATTGATTGAAGCCAAAAATGCACATGCATGTCATTGACCCATCAAGGGGGGCCGGGCAAGCACAGTGGCTCAAAAAAGGCAATGTGTGAGATGCTTCTGCATCCCTTCAGTAATGGAGGCTAGGAGGAGGAAGATGATCCCCGTGCACAGTCGGCAAGCAGGCTGATGCAGGCAGGCAGTTAGTTTTGGCAGAGGTGGGCACAGAGGCAGAGGGCTAGTTGGATCTGTCCCTGAAAGCAGCATGGACTCTTGGGTGTCACCACAGGAGCAGGGGAAGAAGAAGACCTTTCTTAAAGAGCCAGCCTTAGCCAGGCAGGGCCTCATCGGGGCAGGAGATACCCCAGCAGCGCACCAACCTGGAGGATCCCACAAGCAGCACCTCACAGACAGTCAGGAATTACGTGCATTACAGTTATTTATTTTAGCCAGCCTTATCCAGGGAGGGCCTCATTGGGCCAGGAGATACCCCGGAAGTGTGCCAACCTGCAGGATCTCACTAAAGCATATTATTATTATCCGTGCCTATGCGTGCGTGGCACAGTGAGTGGACGCAATGCGCTGCCTTGACTCTAGATTAGGCCATGCACGTCTAAGTATAAATGAAATAATAAAAGGATTGGGGGGTAGGGGAATAGCATGGGCTTTACAGTTTATTTATTTTAGAGCCAGCCTTAGCCAGGCAGGGCCTCATTGGGCCAGGAGAGACCCCAGAAGCGCACCAACCTGGAAGATCCTAGCAAATATACATGTGCTGCTTTGACAACTGTGAATCCCATCAAAACAACCCTCATGCACTGCCTTGACCTCATCGTGCTTTAAAAATGACCCAGTCTCCCCGCCATCCCCGTGAAGGCAGGTTGGCAGTTCTTCATGCCAGAGCTGCACACATTGGCTGGAGCAGAGGCAAATAAAAGTCACATTCAGGGTAGAGGTGGGCACATTGCCAAATAATAATAATAATAATAATAATAATAATAATAATATTTATTTATAACCCGCCTCTCCCTCTGGATCGAGGTGGGGAACAACAACAAATATAAAACACAAAAATCACAAAACAATTAAGATATTAAAAACAAATTAAAACCAATACATCATTGTATCGGAAGTCGGCTTCTCTGTGGTGGCTCCCCAATTGTGGAACGATCTCCCCGACGAGGCCCGCCTGGCGCCAACATTGTTATCTTTTCGGCGCCAGGTCAAGACTTTCCTCTTCTCTCAGGCATTTGGCAATATCTGAGGAGCCTGGGTTTGTTTTGTTTTGTTTTTGTAGTTTTTTGAAGTGTTGAAGTGGTTTTTAAATGTACAGATTGTGTGTATGTTGTATGTTTTTGCTGTTTTAATTTTTGTATATTGTTTTTAATTGTTTTTAATCCTATGTAAACCGCACAGAGAGCTTCGGCTATGGGGCGGTATACAAATGTAATAAATAAATAAATAAATAAATAAATAAATAAATAAATAAAAACATCTTCAAATTCAACTGGATAGGCCTGCCGGAAGAGAGCAGTCTTCATGACTCTCTTAAATTCATGAAGACTGCTAATTTGTCTAATCTCCGGCAGAACATTCCACAGTCTGGGAGTGGTAGAAGAGAAGGTCCTCTGGGTAACACTCGTCAGCCTAGTTCTGGCTGATTGGAGTAAGTTCTTCCCAGAGGACATGAGTGTGCGGGGCAGATTATACGGGAGAAAGCAATCCCGCAGGTAACCTGGACCCAAACCATATAGGGCTTTAAAGGAAACTGATCGGCAGCCAATGAAGCGATTTTAAAACTGGTGTAATGTGGTCACCCCTAGATGTACCAGTGACCAACCTGGCTGCCATATTTTGAACAAGCTGAAGTTTCTGGACTAGGCACAGAGGTAGCCCTATGTACAGCGCATTGCAAAAGTTGAGCCTTGAAGTTACCAGTGCGTGCACTACCATTTTTAGGTCTTCCAATTCTAGGAAGGGGCGCAGCTGGCGTATCAGCCGAAGCTGATAGTAGGCACTCCTGGCTGTCGCATCTATCTGGGCTGTCATTTGGAGCGACGGATCCAGGAGTACCCCCAAGCTGCGAACACAGTCTTTCCGGGGGGGGGGGGTAACCCCATCCAGAACTGGTTGACACACTTCCAAATCCAGGTTGGGGCCTTTGACAGCGAGTTCTTCCGTCTTGTCTGGATTTAGTTTCAGTTTGTTTTTCCTCATCCAGCCCATTACCGCCTCCAAGCATTCATTCAGAGGAGACACACTATCCTTAGCTGACGATGTTGTCGAAGGCATAGAGAAATATATTTGGGTGTCATCAGTGTATTGATAGCATCCCGCCCCATGCCTCCGGATGATCTCTCCCAGCGGTTTCATATAAATGTTAAACAGCATTGGGGAAAGGATGGCACCTTATGGCACACCACATAGCAACTTCTTCTTTGAAGAGCAGCTATCCCCAAGCATCATCATCTGGAACCTGCCCGAGAGATAGGATCGGAACCACTGAAGCACAGTGCCTCCGATTCCCAATTCCCCCAGGTGCTCCAGAAGGATACCATGGCTGATGGTATCGAAAGCCACTGAGAGGTCCAGGAGTACCAGCAGGGACACACTCCCCCTGTCAATACTCAGATTTTATATGTGAAATGATAGTTAAAGGCATCACAGCGAACTACCGAAGGCTCTAAAATTGGATTCAGGGGAGAAGGTGCCTGGGTTAGACCCTCACCACCCTGAACAGTTCTGCTGGATGTGAATTCGCAGACACAATGCGCGCAGAGAAGAAAGCTTTCTTTGCTGCACCCCATAGGAACAAAGATGTTCTCTATGTCGTGTCTTGTCAGATATAAGCCGAGTTTTCTGCCATCGGTGCTCCAGTCATCGTCCTTTCCGCTTCAACTCCCTGAGGTCTTCTGTATACCAGGGCACCCTGTTAGAAGCAGGTTGGAGAGGACGTTTGGGGGTGATCGTGTCGATAGCCCTAGTTAGGTCTTGATTCCATCTATTGACCAGGGCTTCTACAGGATAGTTGATGATACCAGCCATAGAACCCTCCAAGGCTTTCTGGAATCCAGAAGGATCCTTCAGCCTTCGAGGGCAGACCATCTTAATAGGTCCGCCACCCCTGCAGGGGTGGGTGGTAGCCGTGATACTAACCCTGACCAGAAAATGGTCTGTCCATGACAATTCGGAGGTATTCGTTACTTCCACCCACAGATCCGTCTGTTCGGAACTGAAAACAGCATCGAGGGTGTGACCTGCTGAATGTGTGGGTCCAGAGACCAATTGGAATAGGCTCATGTTTGTCATGGATGCCATGAACTCCCAAGCTACACCTGACAAACCGGCCTCAAATGGGATGTTGAAGTCGCCAGGACCAAAAGCCTGGGCAAATCCAACACCAGCTCCGAGACCAGTTCTGTGAGCTCGGCCAGGGGGTCTGATGGGCAGCGGGGTGGCCAGTACACTAACAGAATCCCTAGTCTATCCCTGGCCTTCAGACTCAGGTACACACATTCACTATGATTCAATTCTCAGACAGGATGTCTGGTCAGGTTAAGATTGTCTTTATAGACCATAGCTACTCCACCCCACCCCCACCCCCATCCATTTTCCCTCACCTGCTCATTAACACAGTACCCAGATGGGCCCAAAGTCATGTTTGGGGTAGAGGTGGGCACATTGCCAGATAAAAGTCATGTTCGGGGTAGAGGTGGGCACATTGCCTTGACCAAAGTCTAAAAAAATGCTTGAGGGGGTGCTTCTGCAGTCCCTCATTAACGGACTCCACGAGGAGCAGACCCAGAGACGTAGTGATGAAAAATAATAATACAGGAATCTCTTAAGGCTCACTAAAGCAGTCCCTCCAGACTGGAAACAGTCTGTCTTAAATAAAGAAATAAAATGTGTGAGAGGGAGAGACAGCCACCCCAGAACTGCCCCCAGCAGCAACAGCATCTCTACTAGACTCAAAGCCACCTCACCCAAGGCGCGCCTTAGAGCCGCTATTCATACTGCTACAAAGTGATTGAAAATGACATAACAATCCTTTGCAAACAGTTTGTGTGCTGCTTTGACCACAGATTGTGTAATGTTATCCTTTGTAGCAGGCTACAGGACACACCAGCACACTCATAGTCAATCAAGCAAACACACACACCGAGAGAGAGAGAGAGAGGGAGAGAAATATAAGAAAGTTAAACAGGGAAGGGGACAAAATACACTCACTCAGTCACAGTACCCCCACTCATGCTAACCTAACCCTTCAATCAAACCAAACAGAAAACGTATAAAAATTAAAACTCAAACACACAAGCAATGAACAGCCAAACGAACCTGAGACACAGAAGGGAACAGAAAAATGCAAGACTACAATGAATCTCCAACAATTCGTCACCAAGTAACTATAAGACCCAGGAGCCAAGACAGAGCTCCAACAAAATCCACCCTTCTCCCCTCAACGCCTAACTCCCAACAGAGCTGGAACACCAAGTGTGGGGGTTTTATGCGGGGATATCCTTAGCCCTCCTCCAACATTGTGATTGGAGCCTGCTGGAATCCTTGCTGCATGATTGGTCACTGTCTCAGCAAGCCCACCTCACCTTCTAGCTCTGTCCATGTGGTGGCAAAAGAGAAAGACCCTTCCGATAACATGATAACATACAATAATTATCGTAGGATTTTTTATCGTCTCCAATATTTATTGTAGGTTTTCCTATCGTATCGTTATCGTTAAATGCATGCACGGTAAAGAGCATATTGTATCGTTATCATACATTTTAACGATACGATACACATCCCTAATTTAAAATTCGGATTTAAAACAGCGGAGTTAAAAGACTATGATAATAAACTGTTAAAATACTGTGAGAATAAGGAGCTCTTCACCTGGTGTCTAAAAGGGTATAATGTAGGTGCCAGGCGAACCTCTCTAGGGAGCTCATTCCACAGCTGGGGTGCCACAGCAGAAAAGGCCCTCCTCTTGGTAGCCACCTGCCTCACTTCCTTTGGCAGGGACTCACGGAGAAGGGCCCGAGGATTATATTAGGGTCTGGGCAGGTACATATGGGAGAAGGTGTTCCTTCAGATGACTGGCCCCAAGCCGTTTAGGGCTTTGAATGTTAATACAAAGCGATGTACAAAGTGTTGTTTATTACCTTTAAAGCCCTACATGGTTTGAGTCCAGGTTACCTCCGGGATCGCTTTCTCCCATGCAATCAGCCCCACACGCTTAGGTCCTCTGGGAAGAATTTGCTACAGTCAGCCAAAACTAGGCTGACAACCGTTACCCAGAGGGCCTTCTGCCGCTCCCAGACTGTGGAATGGCCTGCTGGAGGAGATTCGTCAACCTAATTGTCTTTTTGACTTTAAGATAGCCATAAAAACCCATCTCTTCTGGCAGGCCTACCCAGTCGAATTTTAAGAGTTTTATCTGTATTTTAATAATGTAGTAATTTTATACGTTTTAATCAGTTTTATGTATTTTATGTCATTTATATCAATGTTGTTCCCCACCTTGATCCTGAGGGAGAGTGGGTAAGAAAGAAAGAAAGAAATTATTATTATTATTATTATTATTAATAATAATAATACCAGCACTTTGAATTGGGCCCGGACCTGGACGGGCAACCAGTGAAGCTGGAAAAGGACTGGCATAAGGTGGTTTCGTTGGCAAGTCCCTGTTAACAGTCTGCCTGCCTTGTTTTGTACCAGTTGAAGTTTCTGACCATTTTCAATGGCAGCTCCACATATAACGCATTGCAGTAATCCAGACAAGAGGTTATGAGATCATGGATAACTGTAGCTAGGCTATCTCTGTCCAGATAAGGGTAGTTGGTATATCAGCCTAAGCTGATAAAAGGTGCTCCTTGCTACTGAGTCCACCTGTGCCTCAGGTGACAGTTCTGGATCCAGGAGCACCTCCAAACTACAAACCCAATCCTTTAGGGGGAGTGCAACCCCCTCCAGAATAGGGTGAACATCACCTAGCTGGACAGACGAACCACGCCTTGTCTGGACTGAGTCTCAGTTTGTTGGCCCTCATCCAGTCCATTACCGTGCTCAGGCACTGATTCAGAACAGCCACTGCCTCATCTGGGTTCAATGAAAAGGAGAGGTAGAGGTTGGTATTGTCCATATATTGATGGCACCTCAATCCACATCTCTGGATAACCTCTCCCAGCAGTGTCATTTAAATTAGGGACGTGCACGGACGGAAAAATTGGATCGGTATCGGGACTTCCGATTTTGACCTCATTCATATTGGGAGAATTCGGAGGTCCCTCATATCGCTCCAGATCCGATTCCAATATGAAAATCAGACCTCAGATTTTAATCGGACGCCATTTTGAAGTATTTCCCCCATAGCCTAGTATTGTGTTACAAAAATGTCTATAACTTTTTTTATTTTTAAAGATAGAGGCATGTAACTTGGCAACTTTGCAGATGGGTTTGAGGTAGTTATGTGTGAAAAATTTCAGAAAGATAGGTGCAGGCATTTTGTGGCTATGAATTTTTTACTAACAAACCAGGAATGCCTATAACTATTTTATTTTTAAAGATCCACACATGAAACTTTGCTACAGTGCAGATGGTATGTTGGGACTCATGTGTATGAAATTTTAGGAACATAGGTGCTTGCCTTGGGTGGCAATTAATTTTTGAAAAATGGGTTGCATTGGGGGGTAAGAAATTAACACCTTTAACTTTTTTTGTTGATAATGATAGAAGCATGAAACTTGGCCACATTAGAGACTACATGTAGTTAGTGATGTGTGAGAAATTTCAGAAACATAAGTTCAAGCGTGTAGTGGGAAGGTATTTTTGGAGAAATGAGGAAAGAAATGCATTTAACTTTTTTATTTTAAAATATAAAAGCATGAAACTTGTGGACATGGCAGATGGGTTTGAGGTACTTATGTGTGAGAAATTTCAGAAAGATAGGTCCAGGCGTTTTGTGGCTATGAATTTTTTACTTTAAAAGTTCCATGACTTCCAATAAGGTGGGGTTGACAGCTATCAAACAGCACCCCTCCCCTGCCTTCTCCCCCCTTTGTCAGCTGTCAAACCCACCATATTGGAAGTTATGGAACTTTTAAAGTAAAAAATTCATAACCACAAAATGCCTGCACCTAGCTTTCTGAAATTTCTTACACATAAGTACCTCAAACCCATCTGCCATGTCCACAAGTTCCATGCTTCTATCTTCAAAAATAACAAAATTTCCCCCAACGCAAGCCTATTTTCCCCTATAGGCTAGCGTTGCGGGAAAGAACCGTCTATAACTTCTTTATTTTAAAAGTTAGAGACATGAAACTTGGACATATGGGAGATGGAATGTAGTTACTCATGTGTGCCAAGTTTCATAAAAATTGGTGCAAGCGTGTATTTTCCATGAATTTCTGAAAGATCTGCTTTTGGGTTTGACCGCTGTCAAAGTAAGTTTGACACCAGTCAAACCCAAAAGCATGATCTTTCATAAATTCATAGAAAATACACTGTTGAACAGATTTTTATGAAACTTGGCACACATGAGTAACTATATTCCATCTGCAATGTGACCAAGTTTCAAGTTTCTAGCTTTTAAAATAAAACGTTACAGCTGTTTATTCTCCAAGGCAAACTTTTGGAGAAAATGCATGAAAATTGCAATCAGATTTTCTCCAATTAAAATCGGACAACAAAAATCGTATCGGAAAAATCTGAGCTCCAAGGGACTGCATCAGAATCATTAATCGGATGCCCGATTTCCTCCGATTTTATTCGGAATTGGACATTGGATCCGACACGATGCACATTCCTAATGTAAATGGTGAACAGCATAGGGAATAAAATGGAGCCCTGTGGAACCCCATGGCCTAGGTGCCACGGCACAGAGCAATTATCCCCCAGCACCACCTTCTGGAATCGGCCATCCAAGTAGGAGCAGAACCACTGCAACACATGCCTCCAACTCCTAGCCCAGACAGTCTATCCACAAGGATACCATGGTCGATGGAATTGAAAGCTGCTGAGAGGCCCAAGGGAATAAACAGGGTCACACTCCCCCTGTCCCTCTCCTGGCAAAGGTCATCCCACAGGCAGTTTGAGACCAAGGCAGTTTCAGTTACAAAACCAGGTTTGAATCCCAATTGAAATGGATCTAGATAATCCGTTTAATTCAAGAGTGCCTGGAGATGCCCTGCAATCACCTGCTCAAGCACCTTGCCCAAGAAGTGGATGTTATTCACCAGCCTATAATTGATACCATCCTCTGAGTCGAGGTTAGGCTTTTTCAGGAGTGGTCTGATTATCACCTCTTTTAAAGAGGCCGGCACCACTCCCTCTCTCATGGAGAAATTGATAACCTCCTGGATCCAGCTGGTGATCCCCTCCTTAATTGATGTAATAAGTGATGAAGGGCAAGGGTCAAGCACACAGATGGTCAACCGGACTTTTCCAAGCACCTTGTCCACATCCTCGGTCCACATCCTCGAGCCTCAGATATTCTTTGCATTCCAACAAAGAAATCTGAAGCAGGACCGGAGGGCTGAAATGTGTTGGAGTTCTTTCACTACATTAAACATCCTTTTTCTACCCCTTTGACCTGAGCTTTTTTGGCAGAACATTTATATCCCACCTACCTCCCAGAAACTCATGATGAACAGAAATGGTATTTAACAATTTTGTAATAACCTTGTGGTATAGGTTAGGCTGAGAGAGGTGAATGGCCACAGGTCATTGGAAGCTTCATGATGGAATGGGTCCTACCCATCCGATATTTTGAGTGCTACACCACACCACACCACAACTATGGGCTTCGGTATGAAACTGTCTTTGCAGATCTTCGTTCTGGATTCTGTTAAAGATTGTTAGCTCTTCCATTTAGAACACTGAAAGTGGTTTGTTCGATTGCCTTCACTCACACAGAACTTGCCATCCTGGGCTATTTCTCAAATGAGTTTCTACCTCATTTTGCTCACCCATGATCTGCTTCCAGGTTATTTTGCGCAATATGAACCACGGCCCGGAACAGGCATTGGAACATGGTTTTTGTGGCTGTTTCCTGGCGTATTCTATCTCTCCCACCAAGTAATGTGTGAGCAGTGAGTTTGGTTGACTTGGCTCACTTGGAAGCTGCCATTCCGGCCTGTTTTGCACAATATGGACTATGGTCCGGAACAGGCATTGGAACGTGGGTTTTGTGGCTGTTTTGTGGCGTATTGTATCTGTCCCACCTAGTAATATGTGAGTGGTGAGTTTGGTTGAGTTGGCTCACTTGGAAGCTGCCGTTCTGGCTTGTTTTGCACAATATGGGCTATGGCCCAGAACAGGCATCAGAACGTGGGTTTTGTGGCTGTTTTGTGGTGTATTGTATCTGTCCCACCTAGTAATGTGTAAGTGATGAGTTTGGTTGGTTTCAGTCATTTGGAAGTGGCCGTTCCGGGCCATCCATTCTGTTCCAGATGTTGTTCTGGGAGTTATGGGGTTAATAATAATATAACATTGCAATGGTTTCACTCCTAAAATATAGTTCTCAAGTGTTTCTAACACGTGTCACTGTTTTTGGAGTGTTTTTTTAATATAAAGGGGTCGTTCCGGCCTGTTCTGTTCCGGCTTTTACACTGTCCCCTCCATACGTTGGGCAATTCCTGGAATTGTGGGTGGCATCACACTTCTTGCAGGCTTTCCCTTGTGCTGAGGACTTCGCAAGAAACTCCATTGCTTTTTGTACCCCTGGGGCTTGCTTTTGAGCTATTGCATGAATTTGCCTCTCTGCAAATCCAAGCCCTTGCAAGTGCTGTGCTGCTGCTGCTGCTTCAGCTCTGCAGATGTCTAAGCAACCAGGCCCTCAGCCTTTCTGAGCTCACTCTACAAATAATATGATCGTTAATGAGGGATTCACACAAGTTTCCAGACTCAGACGTTTGTGCCAGTAGCTTCAAATCTGTAACATAGGGATCAATGTTTTCCCCATCTTTCTGGGCTGTAGTAAAGTATTTGTATCTTTCATGAGTCAAGTTCTGTTTTGGAGCACAGTAGGCCTCAAATTTGCTTATAACAACTGCGATTTTTTGCTAATCAGCTTTTTCAGTAAATGAAATGCATTGAAAACCTCCCTGGCCTCTTCTCTGGACACGTGTAGAAATAGAGTAATCTGGAATATTTCATCCTTTGCATCATCTGCACCACAAGCAATGCAGTATTCTTGGAAGCCCTGCTTTCACTTTCTCCAGTTGTTGGCCACATTGTCCTGAAGCACTAGCTTTCCTAGGGCTTCTACTTGCACCATCACCACTGTGCTGGGAGATTAATGGAGAACAGTAGCACAGTTTTTATTAAAGATAACAAATATAACTGGCTTTGAGGCTCACAAACACAGGATCGACCAAAGAGAGGGAAAAAGACACAGAACATAAATCCCACTCACTAAATTATGGGAGGAGGAGTGGCTACAGCCAATCTCCTTTTAACTCTTCACATACTATACACTATATCCGTCTCCTTTGACCACAGGGCGATATTGTGTGTGTCGCAACTATTATGTGACCCCTGCAAAACTCCACTCAGGGAATGCTGTCACTTGTAGAAAAGAAGCTGGATCCAAATCCAGTATCTATCTCCCTTCTGCTCCATTATTGTATATGTATGAGGGTGTTTTGAATACTAACAGCAAAATGGCTGCTTGCTTTGTTTGTTGAAACTGCAGGTTGTTGCTTTTTAAACACCCTCATATATATTTACAAGGCCACATTTTCTCAGTTACCATGGTAACAATTGTTGTGATATTGTTTAGGGTCTTTCCATGCCAAAATAATAGAGAGAAAAAATGCGGTCAAGTATGTGACAGTTCCATTTTAGGAGACTCTTGCTATTCACCCCTGACATCCAGGTTCTGGACCTGCATCACCTTACAGGAATAGAATCCCAGATGACTACTGTGCCATAGGCAACAGTACCCCAACAAGACATTGCCCATGAATTGTCCTCTGATGATGATGGGGAATTGATTTTCATAGTGCTGGATGTTTAATGCCATAAGCCTAGCAATTATATTTTGTAATAACTTGCCTGATAAAAGAAATACCCCAGTAAGTCCAACTTATTTTTAAAGATAAAAGTTGCCGCTATCGCCTTCTGTGTGCAGGAGAAGCAGCGCGATCAAAACAGGCCACGTGCATATTGTTTACTTCCTCTTTCGAAAGAGGGACAAACACAATTTCCCCCCCATGTGATGACGCTCCTACACTACTGCTTTATAACGGTATTGAAATGAACTTAAAACTGTTGGGGCACAATCCACATTCCATATCCTGTTTTCATAGTGTTAGATCCTACTTTTTATTCCACATTCAAAATGATTTGACAAAAGGTCTAGATCTGGAAATACATATGATGGGGAGTGGTACGAACAAGGCCTAACTCACCTTTTGCCTGCCTGGCCAGCAAAAAGAGAGTATGGCTGAATTCGGACGACACAATAAGCAACTGGGGGGGGGGGAACAATCGTCAGTTGTATTGACTATCGTGTCGTCCGAATGCTGCCATAGTCAACTCAGCGCTGATCCTAATCCACACCACAGTTGATTATTTATTACCATGTTGTGTGGGAAGTACCCCCTAGATGAAAAACTATAAAGTTGATTATTACGCCACCATTGACTATTGTGTTGTCCGAATTCAGCCTATATCTCTGTCAGGTTTGTATACTAGCAATGGTATTTTCTAGTGACCAAGTCAGCAAAAATGCCTTCCAGAGAGTAGCCTTTTTTAAAAAACTGTATTCTGTATCATAAACATATATTTGTCATCTTTGCTTAAGCTAGAATTTTCTGATAGCCAGGGATTTATTTATTCAGCTCATGTAGCATAGTGGCTTAAGGTACAAATCAGAACACCCTTGGTTGCCTCTGCCATGAACTTATTAAATTGTGTTAGACAAGCCACTCGCTTTCCAATCCCTCCCTCCCCCTATCTGCAATATAAAGATAATTATACAGGTTTACTATGCAGGGCTGTTGTGTGGATTTCAACAAGACAATATCTCTGAAGCACTTAGAAAAGTATAAAGCACAGTTTAAATGCCATGTAATACAATTATAAATGTGAAGGCCTTCAAAATAGGAAATCTTCCCACTCTCTTCACCCTCAAAAATTGCTAAATGAATAATATGGGGGCAGCAATAATGGCACGAAGTGTTTCAATAATGGTTGAAGAAGCGTTTATTTATTCATTGCCTATATGAAATTTGCAATTCCCCCCTTGTTCCACTTTTGATTTTTAATATCCAGTGTGATCCAGGGTAAATTCTGGTATGTCTAAATTTTCCATATTCATATTTATCAGAGAGAAGCTCTACAGATTGCTTAGTGTCTATAGATAACATGGATGGGGACAATGGGATTTAAAAGCTTTGAGTTGGATTTTCCACAAAATGCTCTGTTTAACATCCCCTCCCACCCCCACCCCTCCTGGGCCACCTTCTGAATTTTCCACTTTTCTTTATTCCACAAGAAAGCTGTGTAATTTTTACACAGATGCAAAGTTATTTATGAGTCAGTAATCTGTAGCTGCTCCCAGTTCCAACCATTTGCAAGGTTTAATTGCCGAAGTTTCTTTTAAGACATGATTAACCCCTCCACCTCCTTAATGAGTTGAAAATGTTTTGGAGTCTCTGAGCCCAGGAGAGGGGCAGCATTAAGAGAAACTTATAACTTTGGTCCAGGGACAGCTCCTACTTCTAGGAAGCCCTTCTGGGAGACCTAAGAATGGGCAACTAGGAGGGCTTAATAACTGTGTCACACTCGTGGTGCCTGTGGAAGCATAGCTGGTGAGGGGCTTGGACTGCATGAACAAAACGAACATGGGTTCCCTGTATCACTCTACAGGATTCTTTATCACTCTACAGGATTTCACATAGGGCACGGCAAGGTCAAAGATTGTGCTTGAGTCCTCTGATCTGGCTAAGTGAGAATCAAGATGGCAGCATTAATTTAGAGCAAGTGGGCTCTTTGATGGCTCAGAACCCTAACCTTGCTAATTTCTCACACCAGCCATGCCATGATTTAGACTCGTCTAAAACCCTGGAAAGCCATTGCCAGGCTTCCCCAACCTGATGCCATCCAGAACATTTCAAGTGTACACTTTACTAAAATGTTTGTGTCTAATATATGCATTTTTGTTTTTGTTTTTTGCATTGAGTGGTGTGTGTGTGTGTGTGTGTGTGTGTTTTAACCTTTTGGGAGACATAACACTGTTTATCAACCAATTATGGCAAAGTTAACCCCAAAGGATGTACACAGATGTTTTACTTGCTATGACAAAGTTCCAAGAATTGTTTTAGCACTGCTGAAAGTTTGTTAATTGCTTCTGGTAGATAGAAAAATCAAATCATTATTAATTTCTATTTTGTTTTATGGAAACTCTTGAGCTTTTAGAAGTCAAACTACATGTTCATTAGGATCTGTTTGTAACCTTTTGCTAGATTAAGGTTACAATTCTAATCATACTTTCCAGTGAGTAAGCACCAGTGAACACATTGGAACTTACTTAGTGGTAAATTTTCTTAGGATCACACTGTTAGCGGTTATATTATTCTGGATAAATTTCTATTCAGGAAAATATATCTTGCTATTTGCCTTCTGCTTTTCACAGTGACACTGTTTTTGTAAATGGCAATTTTCTTTTTTCTTAGAGGAGTGGAATGTAGGAAGTCTCCAGTTTAGATGTCATCACAGTTAAATGATATCATCATCAGTAACGTGTATACCTCATCCCCACACTTTCTTATCTTTTGCAAAACTGTATGTTTCTGTTTAAGAAATGACTGACCAACTGACCAACTAGTGGGGCTGTCAAAGGAACACAAACTTTCAAATGTTAAGTAACAGATTGGCTGTAAAAAAAACCCAGCAGGTACCACAGTAATACATCTGTATTACAATGGGAACAGCAGGTGCAGAAGTGACTTTTTTCTTTCTTTAAAAAAATTCTGTAGTCAAGGTGAGCATGTTAGCACCCAAAGCAGCAGAGCAACCCACTGCTTTCCTATCGCTGTGGGTGTGTAACAGGAGAGCTGAGTGCATATGTAGAGGGAGTTTCTATGCAATGTTGCAATGGGGGAACTAAAAATAGACATCAAACACACCCACCCCACACATAAATCATTGACACAGGACCATTCTGCCTATTGCTCTATCTTTACGGAGCTGATCAAGGCGTCCAAGTAAAGGCAGCAGATCAACCAATAAATAGTCAGATAACAGCATATGAAACTTAAAAGGAATTTGCAGCAAGTCAGTGGAAGATGGAGGCAGGGCCAGTCCTACCATTCGGCAGAATGAGGAAGCAGCCTATGGCAGCAGATTTTGATTATCATGAAAGGGCAGCAAATTGTTAATTATTTAATTTGTTATTATTGTATTTTTACTGCTAGGGATTTAGGATTTTCTGCCTCATGTGCCAAAACAACTCGGCTGGCTTTAGATACATCGACTTGGTGGGGAGAGCACCAATTGTTGGGCCTTTGGCAACAAAATGTCTTGAGCTGGCCCTGGATGATGGTATGGAACACTTGGATCATCTCTAAATCAATGATGGTATTGGCAACATAAACCTTATATGTATTTCATTGGCTGGCAATTAACAGAAAACTGAGTGAGATGGTCTCTCTCGAACTTTGACCAGGAACCTCATGTGCTGAAGCTGTCATACTTAGCCTAGTATCCTACCAAGGGCCACCAGAGCCCTTGTCGGACACAGATAAAAAAAGTGTTGTACAATATGGGCCCCTTCGATTGGCAGGCAATAAGAAGCCCTTGGACCAGCTAGGCCTGGCATAAATACTAGGAGCAGGCCATGGGCCACTGATTGATCTGTAGAACAGAACTCCGTAGAGTTCTAAAATTTCCAGAAGTTAACAAATGTAAAAGTTATAAGGAAGAAACAAAATCACAGATTAAATGTTTACCAAACATCTGAAGGTGAGAGGGAATCCAACAAATCCCCTCTTGGTGGAAGTTCCACATTCTCAGTGTCTCCACCAGGAAGGTTCAGTCCACACATTTGATCTAAGGTACAGATGGCCCTTCGAACAGGGCCTCCTAATGGATGGCCAGTGTCCTATGGGAGTCGGCAGGAGCAAGTGAGTTCCCCATGATAGAATATTCTTCATATAAGACAGTTTCCTTCACCTTGAAAATTGGTATGTCAGGGAGAAAGCTCAATTTGAACCCTTCTCCTTAACATCTACTTCTTTATATAGAGGGGATTGTTTTATATGGAGAAGCATTCCACCCGAGGACCCCTGCCTTATCTGCAGATTGAAGCAGTTCAGCCAACAGTGAGAGCCAAATTACACATTAAGCTGATTGCATAGCATGTAGCTGAGGGCTAGGTTTTAATTTACTCTGGTGTAAGCATGTGCCCCCCAATTTGGATTGGCACCTCCATGGATCAGGAGAGGAGGATTAAACCTTCCTCCGCAACATTTCCCCTAAAATCCCCTTCCCATGGGGAGGGTAACAAAAAAAGGGGGGAGTAATTGATACCAATAGAGGCTGGTGGGGGGGGGGGGTACAGGGAAAAACAGGAGGAAGTTTTAATGCTCTCCTCCCATTGCATGGTGGTCCCAATCTGAATTGGGCCATGCAAGTTTACCATAGAGTAAATAGGAAACTATCAACTATCTACCACACGATTAGCCCAGCATATAGTTTGGCTTTGAGAAATAGGTTTGAGAAATCCTATAATTGAACACGGGTGTATTTGTGAACAGCATATTAACTTTTTCCCCATTCACAAACATTCAGATTCTTATCCACAGCTTCAGAAATTTCCCCCCAAAACCCTACTTTGTTGATTTCAACTTGGCAAGTTTTTTAAAATTGAAGTGGAAATTTACTAGACCAGTGAAGCCAAAGTCTGCTCTTGATTAGGTCATTAAGCAGTTAAAAACAACAACTCCCAAATGTTAATCTTAAGCAAAGTTACACAGTTAAATAATATGCCGCTGAACCTAAGTGACGACAATAAATCCTTCATGAATAACAAAATGGCTAACATAATAAATGTACAATAGAAGATGGTAACAATTTTAAAAATAGCAAACAATAACTTCAGGAAAGCACCATCCATCCATCCTCCCAACTTTGTTTTCAATTTAGCAGGCACACGTATAGGCACCTTGCTCTGAATAATTCAATGACTATACAATTTCAGTGTTCAATTTATCTCTGATTCCTAAATATGGAGCACCTTTCCCCCTTAGGATCTAAAAGAGCTATAAATATATAATCATATTAGCAACTATGGTGATGGTTGCTATAGAAAAGGGCAAGAGATACGGAAGGTAATATCAGAGGATTGCTGAAGTATGGCTGCCTATTTCGATAGAAAGGAAACAAGATTTTTTAAACACAAATATTACAAAGAATTGTTCAATTTCATCTCTCCTAATATGTAGAAAAAAGAAGAGATCCTTGAAAAATGTGTACATCTATTTGTTGCGTATTTGAGCGTGTTATTGTAGGTAAGGCATTGGTTGGCTGTCTTTCTGCTCCATGCACCATCAAGACTGCTGATTGGAAGAGAAAAGTGCAGAGAGTTTCATATAGACAGGAATATGTCAGGATATTATCATTTAATGGTTTAACTTTCGGGCTTTGGAGTATATTTTTCTTCATCTCCTGGAGTGGAAATTAGAGTTGCCCACAGAAAATAATAAAAAAATGATTTTTAGCATACCTGTAATATGGCAGAAGTGACTCCACTCAGAAACAAAAGGTAGCAGCAAAGAGAGTTTATGTTTTTTCTTAATCTCATTTCATGTGAAAAAAGTGTGTTTGTTTAGTTTTTCATAGCCAGTGATAGACCTACCCACAATGAATTTCTCTAATCCTTTTTAAAAGCCATCTAACAATGGACTTTGGTACATCTTGTGGCAGTTAATACCATGGTTTAATTATATGTTGTATGAAGAGGTACTTTCTTCTATCTGACTTGAACCTACTATCAATCAGTTTCATTAGGTAACTTGAGAGCTGAGGTCATGGCATTTCTGTAGGTTCACTGGTGTACTTTCTAAGTGGGTTTTTTTAGTGCTGTGGTAGCATTATCCTCTGCCTTGAGGAAGATCAAACCTACAACACTGCTGAACTCACAGTTTACCTGTCAGGTACGATGGATGCTGCCCATAGGATCTGGACCCAGAAATGCAACAGGGAAGAAGATGAGAGCATCATGGTTACTAAGAGGCCACTGCTGTAAGCCTGTTTAAAAACATGTTAATAAAAATAAGACTCCCTCACCAGCCACCTTGTCTACAATAAGCACACACAAATGCGCACGCAAGCACTCACCCACCAACTGTAGGAGGAGTCTGAGAGCATCACGGAGGCTCAGGGGCAGCTATGAGGATGGGTGGTTAAGTTAAAAAAAAGAAGAAGCTACCATCCCATCACCTCACCTAAAAGTAATTCAAACAGAAGCAAAGAACTCTGTTTTATGTAGGGCTTAGCCAAAATGGAAGGAAGTGGATTATGTAAACATTTTTCTCCTTTCTTTTTATCTTTTCAGATATATTTCTTGACCAGAGGAGGAAGGGTCATGTCAGCATTGCCAAGGCAATAGAAGGCCAACTATATTGCATCATGAAAGTGGTCTATAAAAGGCAGGAGCCACACTAAGCAGGATATAGTGGTATGAAAGCACTATATGCTATGTATCAGTGGGCCCCAATAGTTGTCAGTGCACTTCAATACTGCTATAAAGCAGTAGTATGGCTCCTGCCTTTTATATGCCACTTTCATTTTTTTATTATGATTGAGTTTTCATAATAAAATACCGTGAAAACCCCCCAGCAAATGAAACAACAACAAAACCTAACACACAAACCCGAAACATTCCCTCCCCTTGTTTGGTTTGTTTCAGAATTTTCCCCTATTCTCTATTCCAGGGTGGTATATTTAGGCTGACCATATGAAAAGGAGGACAGGGCTCATGTAACTTTAACAGTTGTAGAGAAGAGGGAATTTCAGCCAGAGTCATTTGTATGCAATTTGTACCTGGTGAGATTCCCTCTTCATTACAACAGTTAAAGCTGCAGGGGGCCTGCCCTCTTTTGTATCTGGTCACTCTTGGATAGTGCCTGCAACTTTAATTGCTTTGATGAAGATGTGATTTCACCAGGTACTAATTGCATACAAATGACGCCGGCTGAAATTCCCTTTTCTCTACAACTGTTAAAGTTACATGAGCCCCGTACTCCTTTTCATATGGTCAGCCTAGGTATATTAAATCATTTGCATATATATCCTTCTTTTCATGAGTCCCATAAATTTCTGTAAGCTTCTGCCATAGTTATTCTATTCAGTTTTTTTCATATAGTCTATGTATTTTTGCCAATTGGGCCTGAAAGTATCTCTTTTCTTTTTTCCTCTATGAACTCTTAACTTCTGTGTCAGCTTTTCATTTATCGCTATGTTCCAAAGTTCCTTTTTCCATATAGTTACTGCCAACATCTGAGCTGTCTTCCAGTTACTTGCCATCAATTGCCTTGCAGCTGTTAACATAAAACCAATTAATACTTTTTCTTTTATCTTTCTATTTTCTTTAACATACATATTCAATAGAGCTAGCTCTGGTGTTTACAAATCTCTTAATTAGTATTTTTTTCTTGAAAAATCTTATCCCAAAGCTTCCTAAGCTTTCTACATTCCCACCACATATGAATTTGGGTTCCGTTATCTTTACATCCTCTCCAGCACAATGGTGACAGATTCCTATTATTTTTTGCCAACCTCACAGGTGTCAGATACCACTTCTAAACTAATTATGTTAGTGTACTGGCCACCCCGCTGCCTATCAGACTCCCTGGCCAAGCTCACGGAACTGGTCTCGGAGTTGGTGTTGGATTTGCCCAAGCTTTTGGTCCTGGGCGATTTCAACATCCCATTCGAGGCTGGTTTGTCAGGTGCAGCTCGGGAGTTCATGGCATCCATGACAACCATGGGCCTATCCCTATTGGTCTCTGGACCTACACATTCAGCAGGTCACACCCTCGATGCTGTCTTCAGCTCCGAACAGACAGATCTGTGGGTGGAGGTAACAAATACCTCTGCATTGTCATGGACAGACCACTTTCTGGTCAGGGTTAGTATCACGGCTTCCACCTGCCCCTGCAGGGGTGGCGGACCGATTAAGATGGTCCGCCCTCGAAGGCTGATGGATCCTCTTGGATTCCAGAAAGCCTTAGAGGGTTCTATGACTGGTATCGTCGACGATCCTGTAGAAGCCCTGGTCAATAGATGGAATCAAGACCTAACTAGGGCTATCGACACGATCATCCCCAAACGTCCTCTCCGACCCGCTTCTAATCGGGCGCCCTGGTATACAGAAGATCTCAGGGAGTTGAAGCGGAAAGGATGATGACTGGAGCGCCAATGGTGGAAAACTTGACTTATATCAGACAAGACACGACATAGAGAACATCTTCATTCCTATGGGGTGGCAATACGTGCAGCGAAGAAAGCTTACTTCTCTGCACGCATTGCGTTTGCGAATTCGCGTCCAGCAGAACTGTTCAGGGGGGTCAGGCACCCTCCCCCCTGAACCCGATGTTAGAGCCTTCAGTAGTTCACTGTGATGCCTTTAACGATCATTTCACAGATAAAATCTCTCGGATAAGAGCCGACTTAGATGCTGTCGTTATAGCAGAGGCTGACAATGGAGTGTTCAGCAACTCCACGAGTGGAATTACACTGGATCAGTTTCAGTTGGTGAATACTGAGGACGTGGACAAGCTGCTTGGTCGAGTAAGGAGGACGACTTGCCCTCTCGATCCCTGTCCTTCTTGGCTGGTCGCCCAGGGAGGAGATGCAGTTAGATCACAATTACAATATATTATTAATGCATCTCTCAGGGAGGGGAGTTTTCCATCATGTTTAAAAGAAGCGGTAGTACGGCCACTTCTAAAAAAGCCCTCCCTGGGTCCCCTGGACTTTAATAACTATAGGCCAGTATCAAATCTTCCATTTTTGGGCAAGGTGATCGAGAGGACGGTTGCCTTCCAACTGCAAGCAGTTTTGGATGATACAGATTTTCTAGACCCATTTCAAACTGGCTTCAGAGCAGGATATGGAGTTGAGTCTGCTATGGTCGCCTTAGTGGATGATCTAAGCTTATGTATTGACAGGGGGAGTGTGTCCCTGTTGGTACTCCTGGACCTCTCAGCGGCTTTCGATACCATCGACCATGGTATCCTTCTGGAATACCTGAGGGAATTGGGACTCGGGGGCACTGTGCTTCAGTAGTTCCGGTCCTACCTCTCGGGCAGGTTCCAGATGGTGATGCTTGGGGATAGTTGCTCTTCAAAGAAGGAGCAGCTATGTGGTGTACCACAAGGTGCCATCCTATCCCCAATGCTGTTTAATATATACATGAAACCGCTGGGAGAGATCATCCGGAGGCATGGGGCAGGGTGCTATAAGTATGCTGATGACACCCAAATATATTTCTCTATGCCTTTGACAACAGCATCAGCTAAGGATAGTGTGTCTTCTCTGAATGAATGCTTGGAGGCAGTAATGGGCTGGATGAGGAAAAACAAACTGAAGCTGAATCCAGACAAGATGGAGGTGCTTACTGTCAAGGGCCACAACGTGGGGTTGGAGGTGTGTCAACCAGTTCTGGATGGGGTGTTCTGAAAGACTGTGTTCGCAGCTTGGGGGTGCTCCTGGATCCATCGCTCCAAATGACAGCTCAGATAGATGCGACTGCCAGGAGTGCCTACTATCAGCTTTGGCTGATATGCCAGCTGCGCCCCTTCCTAGAGTTGGAAGACCTAAAATCAGTAGTGCATGCGCTGGTAACTTCGAGGCTCGACTTCTGCAATGCGCTGTACATAGGGCTACCTCTGTGCCTAGTCCAGAAAGTTCAACTAGTTCAAAATATGACAGCCAGGTTGGTCACCGGTACATCTAGGGGTGACCACATTACACCAGTTTTAAAATCTCTTCACTGGCTGCCAATCAGTTTCCGGGCGAAGTACAAAGTGTTGGTTATTACCTTTAAAGCCCTACATGGTTTGGGTCCAGGTTACCTACGGGATCGCCTTCTCCCATACAATCCGCCCCGCATGCTCAGGTCCTCTGGGAAGAATTTATTACAGTCAACAAGAACTAGACTGACAACCATTACCCAGAGGACCTTCTCTTCTGCCGCTCCCAGATTGTGGAATGACCTGCCGGGAGAGATTCGCCAACTTACTAATCTTCAGGAATTTAAAAGATCTATAAAGACTGATCTCTTCCGGCAGGCCTACCTAGATGAATTTTAAAGTGTTTTATTGGTGTTTTATTGGTATTTTAATGATGTACTGGTTTTATCTGCTTTTAATCAGTTTTTGTATTTTGTGTTTGGTGTTGTTCCTTCCTCGATCTGTTGGGAGAGGTGGGTGATAAATAAATATATTATTATTATTATTATTATTATTATTATTATTATTATTTTTAATGCCCCTTCTTTTATTCTTGTGGATATTGTTTGGAAGGGAAATCTCTCCTGCTGCATTAAACTTTTAAAGCTCTTTGAGAATATCAATATGCATTTGAAGAAGGGTGATCCAGTAGACATTATATACTTAAAATTTGAGAAAGTAATGGGATAAGAGGATATGTTCTCTTGTGCACTGGTAACTGGTTAAAGAACAGGAACCAGAGGATAGAAATAAATAGAGATTTCATGCAATGGAGGAAAGCAGATGGGGTGCTCCAAGAATCTATATCTGGACTAGTGCCTTTTTTTTTTTAAGCTTATTTATACATTATTTGAATGAGGGTTTGTGAAAGGCACCAAATTTTTCAGGATGATGAAAATCCAAGCAGACTGCGAATAGATTGAAAAGGATCTCTCAAAACTGAAAAAACAAGAGTTTTACAGCACACGCATTTACAGACTACAGTTCACTTCATCGGCTGCTTGAAGTGTATATATACACATGGTTTGCCCTCGAAACTCTGCGAATAGGCAACCAAATGGGAAATGCCAGCCTATCAATGATTGTGAGTTCTGATTTCTATATACAACTTACAGGTTCAAAAGAAGCATGCCTTTGAATACTAGTTGCTAAGAAACTAATGTCCTGCATCAGATTAACCACTGTGGAAAACAGCATGCTGGGCTAGATGGAAGTTTGGTCTAATCCTGTAGGGCTTTTTCCATTAACCTGTTCTTTGAGAGCCAGAAGCTCATTGCACTGAACACAACTGGCAGGAACTGTCATCGACCAGAACATTAAAGCTCTATTGATTCTCTATAGGATTAAAGCTAAAAGTGGGGGGGGGGGGGGCAGGGTCAATATGACATACTTTCCATTCATCCACATTCGTACAGTCATACCCATTCTCACACATTGTGCATGCACATGCACGCACATGCACACACACGCACATCCCCTTCAAACACTGCAATTAGGCTAAAAAAATCCCTCCTGTTGAAGGCTGTGGGAGGCTTTTATCAAGCCTAATTGCTATGCAGGGAGTGCTTTGAGAGCGGATCACAATGTGTAGGAAAGAAAGGATTAACTTTTATTTCAATCTGCATGTAACATGTTACAACAGCAACCACTCCGTGACATCGATTGCTGTCACATTGCGATTAGGCTTGAAACAGGTCTCTGAAGGCTCCAGTCGGAGGCTTTATTCAAACTTTGCTGCATGGGGAGGTAAGGGGGTGGACTATTCCCTTTTGCATGGCACAAAAGGGTATGCTAGAGCTGCCTTCACCATGTCTGATCAACGAAGCCAAACCAAACTACTGGTTATGTCTTGTGGCTCACTAGACAATTGACAATACCCCCTCTTTTTGCAATCCCAGGCAGTCAACAGAAAGAGGGACCCCAGGCAGGGCTGGAAGGCTCAGCAGTTCACTTATTGCACAGACTTGCAATAACATATCTTCAATATAATTCTGCTCAGGGCCCTGGCTTCATTTTGATATGTCATTGTCTGCATTTGCTAACTCTACTTTCCTATCTCACCCGAAATGCCAGTGGGAACAACTTTCAGATGCAAATGGTAAATCACTATAAGAACCTAAAAGAAGGAATGAGATGTCTTTTCCTGAGTGCTGATAACAACCATTTCAGGAGTATTGGAAATATTTAAAGGTTGTCTGTTATATGAGAGCATACACCAAGGATCTCACACACAAATAAAGGAGTCTTAGCATTTTATCCAGCAGTATCAGCTAGCAGCACCTCACCAGCAAATGGGAACAGGGTTCTTTTCACATCCCTATCAATAGGACCTGCCTGAACAGCTGCCTGACAATTTTTGCATCAATGGATTTACAGCTGTAGCTATTAATAATAAATGCTGCCAGAAAAAGAAAAACTGTCTATCAGGTGTGATTCCAAAAGCTTTAAGCACTATAATATAATTTAAGCTATTGAACAGAAAATCCATTACTTCTACACTCCATGCATTTTCTCCATGGTGGATTAATCTAGACATCAAGGAGGGAAAGAGGCAGGGCTTGAAATGCTTATTAATTGATTTGACTAAAATGTTTATTACTTGGCATATAATTGTTAGCTCGGTGCCTCTGTGTAGTATACATCAGCATAATTAAATAGAAGTGCACAAGAAACTGCCTATCACCTCATCTGCTGCCAGAAGATGACAGAAACAAACTCCTATCAACACTCTGCATGTAATCTATTAACCCTAGAAGAACTGCATCGATCTCAAGTCACCCCATCTCTCTCTCTCTCTCTCGCACACACACACACCTCTGTTCTTCCTAATTTTTTTAAGAGCCACCAGATTTGAGTATCTATTTAGAATCCATTACTAGTAATATTAATTCAAAAATTGCTTCCCAATTTCATGCTCTGCAAACAACTCCCCCCCCCCCCCGTCCATTTTTTTCTGGGCATTTTTATTCATGTTGTTTTCCATTTAGTAAGTTTGTTTTCGTTTGATGATCTAATTGACTACCTGTTGGCTCACTGATGCAGGACATGCTATATGTAGGGTTACCATATCACCAGATACAAAAGAGGGCAGGGCTCCTGCAGCTTTGACTGTTGTGATGAAGAGGGAATTTCACCAGGTGCTGCATGTATACAAATGACACCTGCTGAAATTCCCTTTTCTATACAACTGTTAAAGATACAGGAGCCCTGTCCTCTTTTTCATATGGTCACCCTAGCTATATGACTAGTTGAGCTGTTAAGTGGGATCCTTAGGGAACTTAGGGATCCATGTAAAGCTACAATGTTGCACTCAATTACTGTTCATGAAGTAATACTATCCCGTACCACATTATGCTAAGCCAAAACTCCCCTCTCTCCAATTCATTGTTCTATTGGTAGTCAAGTTTGGGGGAGGCATTTTTAGACAAATAAGGAAATTATTTGGGCTCGTATAGTGGGAGACCAAGTTTGAGAGCCACCACCTGAACCTTCTCAGAATGACTAGGGCTTTGATGCAAATGGAAAACTCCCCAAGGCACTCAGGAATCCCTCAATTTCCTTAATCCTTAGAGGATGAGTCAACCTAATAAGTCCATCACTTAGACTGCATGAACGGTTCATGCAGTCTAAGCACAAGACATTTTGCTGCTTGAAGTGAAGGACAAGCTTCCCACCATCCCATCATATGTAAAGAAGCTGACTGGATTGGCAATTGAATCTTACTTCTATACTGTTGACAGGACAGCATCTTCCACAGCACCTGAGGACTTCAGGCTAGCGAGGGGACATACAACAATGTGAGGCACATACAACAGTGTTCTCCAAAACCCCATGACTGTTCTCCCTCTTCCACCATCCACTGCCTGTGTCAGGCAATTCACTCTGCATAATGCTAGGTCTGGCCCTGAATTGTATGTATGTATTATTGCATTTATATCCTGCCTTTTCTTTCCAGGGAACCCAAGGCGGTGTACATAATCCTCCTCCTCTCCATTTTATCCTCACAACAACAACCCTGTGAGGTAGGCTGGGCTGAGAGTCTGACTGGCCCAAAGTCACTCAGTGGGGACTAGAACCTGGATCTCCTGACTCCTGAATTTTGACCATGACAAGACAGTTAAAGAAAATTCCTCCACTTCCAGATCACGATCTTCTTGGCCAATCAAAAATCCAAAGTCAAGAGTGTGATTTGCCATATGCGTTTGGACCAATGACATGCTGAGTTATATTTTCAACTTTTTTCACTTTTACATTTTGTCAATCGAACTGTAGCCAAAAACACCAATTAATTTTTGTCCTTTGTCCTGGTTCCAAAGAGCCATATGACAGATCCCGAAGGAACTTAGACTGGTGTTTCTCAAATACCGTATTTCTTCGATTCTAAGATGTCATCAATTATAAGACGCACCTTATAACCACCAACAGAAAAAAAGCTTTGATTCTAAGGGGGGAAAAAACTAAAATATATCTAAAATTCGAAAACTGTGATTCTAAGACTCCACCGATACTAAGATGCACCCCTTTTTTAGAGACATTTATATGGGGGGAAAAGTGCATCTTGGAATCGAAGACATATGGTAACAGACTCTCATGCCACATGGCAAACTGCTTCTGAAACTGTCGAAAGCATAAGGGGCTTTCATAAGCATAGAAGTCTGCCCGTCAAAAGGAAAAACCCAACTGACCATGTCCATGTCCTTAATCATGCCTAAAGTAGCAATTTGGGCTCTGGCTGTAATTCATGTTACAGTTGAGGACGTTCTTGAGATCTCTAGACAGTTCTGTAATATTTAAAAAGTTAACAGTAAAAAAAAAAAAAAAATTCAAGCAGAAATGTTCTATGTTAGTTTAAGTATTCAAAGCTAATTAATTTCTATTAATAAATGTGTTTTAAGTAGGATCAGAGACCTTTTAAAGTTGGGTGGCAATTGCGTCTTATGGGCTGCTTAATTATAAATTACCTAGAAGTTAAATCAAATGCCATATATATATATATATATATATATATATAACATTAGCTTTAAAAAAGTTATTGATAATAAGTTAACATGCATCATCTCTTCTTCATTTACTTTAATAAATTATTTCGATATTTCATTTTCCTTCTCACAGGAATGATGATTCTTTGCGGGGATTGAGCCTCAAAGAAAACATGCCTAGGATTGCACCATAAATTAAGTGCAAATGCAGGAAGTACTTTACTGGCAGAATTGTGCAACAGCAAAATTAGCTGAAGTTGAGTTCTTACACATATATTCACCATCATAGCACTGAGGCTGTCACTTTAGTCATAGTGACTTGGTGGGAAGAGTAAGCCCCACTGAACACAGTGGGAAATAACTACTTCCAAATACTGATGCATAAGATAGGCTTGAAGTGCAGTTATAATCAATCTCCCACAATAGCTCACTGCTGAATTATTTTGGCAAACTGTCCATTTGAATTAAAAAAGGCAGAAAACAAATGACAAATTAGCTTAATCAGGCATGTGTAACACTGCCATGTTTATTTTGAAGGAGAAGCAGACAGATAGCTCCCAAACTAGTACTATGTTCCTGATGCTGCTAAACTGGATTGGGGCTTCCAGCCAGTTTTCTGCTGAAAATTGCCCCCTCTTTGTCATTTTCCTTTTTTGAAAGGCATTTTTGGTTGGGGACAATAGCAGCCATTACTACAATCCCCACCCTCATCTCATACCTACTTACCAGGCTAGCTTGGAAGCATAGAAAATGTGGGCATTCAGAGGTAAGCAACAACCAGTATAATTGCTGCCTGGAAACAACTGCAGTGAGAGTCCCAAGGGGTGGAAAGCAATAGTAGGTCAAGGGAAGGGAAAGTGAGGCAAAGCCTGCTGGGAAGGGAAGTTGGGGCTGCCCCACAGATAGTACAGCTCAACTTGATTTCCATTCACCTTCCCACGATTTGGTGGGCAGTTCAGTTCATGCACACATCACGTTCCCACTGTAAACAAAACGCTTTGAAACTCTTTGATTCTCAGTGTATTTTTTTCAGGACTTTCTTTTCTTGAGACTCAGCTGCCAGCTTCATTTGTTACAGTTTGAAGGTTGCTCTATGGAGCTAGCCGTATGCCTCCAGTCAGTCAGTCATTAAGTATTTATTTATAATATTTGTACACTGTCCTTCATAACACATATCTCATGATGACATGTATAAAATCTATAAACAATGTATAAAATGTATGAAACTTTATAAACAATAAATACAATAAAATATTGTATTTCCTGGCCAGGAGGGAGAAGGCAGATAGACATGATTTGGAGGCTCTTCCTCACATGGGGAGTTCCAGGAAGGCTGATGGCATTATCCAGATGATTAAATGCTATATAATAAGCATCTATTACTGTACTTTATGAGGCAAAGGTTCAAGATGAGCATTTACAGGTCTCGGCAGATCTGCCAGTTTAAAGGGAAATGACCAGCCGTTATCTCTCACTGGTAACTGCCCTAATTGAAACACGTGACCCAGAGGGGGCAGTGAAAAATGCCCCCTTCTTTCCTCCTTTGAAAAGAGAAACTTAAATAACCATCATCAATCAAATCACAGTGCATAGCTCCAGCTACAATTTTTGGATAAGCAATAATCATAGAAAATTACCACTTGCCAACAACTCTGCATGGTGAAATTTTGATTGAAATAGCCGTCATTTATGGAAGTTGACACAACAAACTGACCTTTCATGAAAACGTTTTCCTAAAGAAAACATGACCACGATAAAACTTTACATTATTCTTGTAATATAAAACAGCTTTCTTAACAATGTTGCTCCTGTTTTCTGGTAAACTTTTGCCTGTGACAGACACTGCTGGTACCAGCTCATAGATGCCCTGACACCCTCCTCAAGGGTATCATAAAAACTCCCACACACTTGGGCAAAGGGGGGGGGACAAAATTGAGGATACTGAGCATTGGGGGAGCTCAGGCTCCCTTAGAAGCAGCTGCAATCAAAGCAGCAGCAGCAGGAGAGCCAACACACTGCTCCCATCATGCCTGCAGAGATTTATTTGTATGCAGGAGGCGGGGAAAGGGGATGAGTCCTGGCCCTCATCTTCACGGCGTCGGGATGGTGTCGCGCCCGGCAATTGCACTCCTTCCTCCCATCTACAGTGGAAGGAGCGCCACAGCGGGCTTTTCTGCTGCTGACACCACACCTGCTAAGCAGAGCACGAGCAGCAGTTTTCGGGCTGCCTGGGAGCATCTGCCCCCCTCTTCCAAGGTAAGGTGTTTTTTTTAAAAAAAAAAATTAATGGAGGGATCAAAGGGGGGAGGTCTGTGGAGGCATGAAGATGATGCAGCAAGCTTATGGCTCACTGGTCCAGACCATGGCGACCAATCAGTGATTGCCATAGACTGTGGCACACCTTGCAGAAACTCTGGAGCAAGAGCGACAGACAGCAAATGCCGTCATCGTGTTGCTCCAAGCTAAAAAAAGTCGGGGTAAATGCCTGACTTTTTTAGAGCGGAGCTTTGGGGCTTTTCCCCTCGATGGCTTTGGAGTGGCGGCAGTGTCACGTAAATCACCTGCTGCCACTCCGAAGTCACTGTGGGGAAAAGCACCTGTCTGGAAGCACCCTTCGTGCGGCCCCACAAAGCAAGGAGTGAGCAGGACTCTGGATATGCAGAGGGCAGCTACTAAACTGGATCTGGGCCTCTGTGGCTGTGCAGGCAGGTCAGGGCCCGCCGTGACATCACAGACCTCATGGTCATTTAGGACAAGATCCGACCATAAATCCATGTCACTTCTTAAGGAAAACATGCACAACTTGTGATCCACCAAGCTGAATACAATCTACTAGCTATGGCTGGTGGTACACGTGGTGCTCGACAATCCCCACTAGGGCTGATGACATCCATTTGCCTTAGTGGGGCTGTGTCGCCTATCCAAGTTGTGCATAAACTCACTCACTTGCAGATTTGCACATGGGGAGGAATGGGTTCCCCCCTCTTTTGTTTGTCTGTTCATTTGTTTATGAAAGTTGATCATTCAGGGAAGATGCTGGGGGAGGGGGCAGCCCTCTGCTCCCTGGCTGGTGAGTAAGCTCCCACCCTGGGAACTTGGTTAACTGGAGAATCTGCCAGCCAAACAGCTTTGGTAAGAACTGAAGCCTTCCAAAATCCCCATATCTGAATAACTACAGCAAAGTTGACACAGTGCCCGTTTTGTGCCACATTTGAGCAGAGAAAGCATATTTTTCTCCAGAACCAACCATCTGGCTGGCTACATGTGGGTTCTATTAGCATGTGCACTTATGTTAGATATAGATATATAGATATATGTAATAATATTAGTTGTGAATCGCCCAGAGAGCTTCGGCTATTGGGCAGTATAGAAATGAAATAAATAAATATGTCCAAAATGTTGTCACAAAGAAAAAGTTCTACGATGCCACTGCATTCCATCTCCTGACACAAAGAAATAACTGGCTAAAGCTTAACAGTTTTACAGCAATGAGTACCTAATAAATAGGTGTTATCTGTGTGATAAGAATTTTTGCAAATGGCCTCGGGGTAAAAAATAAAGCTGCCTACTTTTTCTTCAGCTACCCATGCTCCTTCATTCACCTTTTGTGACCCTCACGATGATGGCGAATCTTCTCTCATTCTGATCCTCCACCAACATCGAATGAGCTGCTAGGTCTTTGAGGCCACTTGGAAAGAGCCACGGAGGCATTCTTTACTGCTAATGGCATTTCTATAAATAAATCCCCCCCACACACATATAGAATACAAACTAAGCAACTTAGTCTTGAAAGGGGACTAGAATGGTATGTGCATCAGCTGTATTTCTAAGCCAAGTCTTAAAGATATATTGACTGGAATTCCAAGGCAATTTATTTATCAATATAGAAAGAGAGCGAATTTTTTCGCCAACCAGTTTTTATGTGAAAATGTCACCCTTGACAATTAATAAGGTTAAGAGGTTGGTTAAATGCAAACACTCCAAGTTCAGCACCTAGATTCAGCTTTCACAGTTTGTGACCAACGAACTGAATACAGTTCACCCACCAGCACCTGCCAGTTGCTTGAGAAGTCCATATTTTTTCAGGCTGCAAAGACAATACACCTATTCAGAGAGAGAGAGAGAGAGAGAGAGAGAGAGAGAGAGAGAGAGAGAGAGAGATTTATTCCACTATTCTAGACCCTGTGCATCACTCAGGACAACTTACAACTTCCAATTTGTACCGTCTGGGTACTGTGTTAGTGAACAGGTGAGGGATAGTGGGCAGGGCGGGCGGGCAGTGGTGGCGGAGTAGCTGTGGTCTACAAAGATAACCTTAACCTGACCAGACTTCCTGTCCGAGAATTGAATCACATCGAGTGTGTGTACCTGAGTCTGAAGGCCAGGGCTAGACTAGGGATTCTGTTAGTTTACACACACACACACACACACACACACACACACACACACACACACACCGCTGCCTATCAGACTTCCTGGCTGAGCTCATGGAACTGGTCTTGGAGCTGGTGTTGGAGTCGCCCAGGCTTTTGGTCCTGGGCGACTTCAACATCCCATCCAAGGCCGGTTTGTCAAGTGCAGCTTGGGAATTCATGGCATCCATGACAAACATGAGCCTATCCTAGTTGGTCTCTGGACCTACACATTCAGCAGGTCACACCCTTGATGCTGTTTTCAGTTCCGGACAGACGGATCTGTGGGCGGAGGTGATAAATACCTCTGCGTTGTCATGGACAGACCATTTTCTGGTCAGGGTTAGCGTCATGGCTACCACCCACCCCTGCAAGGATGGCAGGCCTATTAAGATGGTCCGCCCTCGAAGGCTGATGGATCCTCTTGGATTCCAGAAAGCCTTAGAGGGTTCTATGGCTGGTATCGTCAACGATTCTGTAGAAGCCCTGGTCAATAGATGGAATCAAGTCCTAACTAGGGCTATCGACACGATCACCCCCAAACACTTCTAACTGGGCACCCTGGTATACAGAAGATCTCAGGGAGTTGAAGTGGGAAGGACGACGACTGGAGTGCTGATGGTGGAAAATTCAACTTATATTCAACAAGACACAACATAGAGAACATCTTTGTTCCTATGGGGTGGCAATACATGCAGCAAAGAAAGCTTTCTTCTCTGCACACATTGTGTTTGCAAATTCACTTCCAGCAGAACTGTTCAGGGTGGTGAGGGGTCTACCCCAGGCACCTTCCCCCCTGAACCCAATCTTAGAGCCTTCGGTAGTTCGCTGTGATGCCTTTAATGATAATTTCACAGATAAAATCTTTCGGATAAGAGCCAACTTAGTTGCCGTTGTTATAGCAGAGGCTGACAATGGAGTGTCCAGCAACTCCGCGAGTAGAATTACACTGGATCAGTTTCAGTTGGTGAGTATCGAGGACATGGACAAGCTGCTTGGATGAGTGAGGACGACTTGCCCTCTTCATCCCTGTCCCTCTTGGCTGGTCGCCCAGGGAGGAGATGTAATTAGACTACAACTACAACATATTATTAATGCATCTCTCAGGGAGGGGAGTTTTCCATCATGTTTAAAAGAAGCAGTGGTACGGCCACTTCTAAAAAAGCCCTTCTTGGATCCCCTGGACCTTAATAACTATAGGCTGGTATCAAATCTTCTGGTTTTGGGCAAGGTGATCGAGAGGGCGGTTGCCTTCCAACTCCAAGCAGTTTTGGATGATACAAATTTTCTAGACCCATTCCAAACCGGCTTCAGGGCAGGATACGGAGTTGAGACCGCTATGGTCTCCTTAGTGGATGATCTACGCCTGAGTATTGACAGGGGGAGTGTGTCCCTGTTGGTACTCCTGGACCTCTCAGCGGCTTTTGATACCATCGGCCATAGTAGCCTTCTGGAACACCTGAAGGATTGGGAATCGGGGGCACTGTGCTTCAGTGGTTCCGGTCCTATCTCTCAGGCAGATTCCAGATGGTGATGCTTGGGGATATCTGCTCTTCAAATTTAAATTGAATAAATCCTCCTCCTCCTCTTCTTCTTCCCATCTACCCACCCTTCTGTGTCCTCCTTTACTCTCCTATTGCTGCCACTGTTGCTACTGCTCTCTAAAGAGCCACGTCAGCCATAAAAAGTGGACAGCATGGCTTTTCATAGGCTGACCAGATAAAATCCAGGTCAGGGCTCATGTAACTTTAACAGTTTTAGAGAAAAGGGAATTTCAGCTGGTATCATTTGTATGCAATTAGTTCCTGGTGAAATTCCCTCTTCATCACAACCGTTAAAGTTGCAGGCACTATACTAGAGTTACCATATACAAAAGAAGGCAGGCCCCTTGCAATTTTAACGGTTGTGATGAAGAGGGAATTTCACCAGGAACTAATTGCATACAAATGACACTGGCTGAAATTCCCTTTTCTCTACAACTGTTAAAGTTACATGAGTCCTGACCTGGATTTTATCTGGTCACCCTACTTTTCAGTGGTGCTTCCTCAGAACCAGTCATTGTGGGAAGGGAATCTGGCTGATGTGACTGTACAGACAGCCTGCCTGCCCTCTGGCTCATGCTGTGAAGATTTTCACCATGGGCCAGTGGGTAGATCGCTTAGAACAGCTGACTGTCCTCTGTTTCGGTCAGAACATAACAGAAGGTGGGCAGCTGGTCTGGACAGCCCCGCCAGACACGCTCTCACTGTGGCATTTTCAGCAGCAGTATAATGGGACTTGTGGGGCTCTCCAGAACACCTGCTAGGATCGTGGAGTGGGCAGTTCCTCCAGAGAGCCCTGCTGGTATCATTCTCCCACTTTGCCAAATGCAGGTGAGCAGCTGGTGGACTGTCTGGTAAACCAAAAGGAGGAGAGCATCCAAATCAGGACGAAAAAGGGAGAAACAGGTTCTCAGGATGCTAAAATACTTTATTTCAAAGCCCAACACGTTTCGGCCTGTGTTGTTTTTTAAGGCCTTCTTCAGGGGGCTGTAATATAAAAATGCATTAAATTATGTTTGCCAGGATAACACATTACATAGATAAATTAATATATATGTTCAGAGGTTAGTTAGGCATATTGCCACAAAGGCTTATGCCCATATGCAAGAGAGATTTATATATATATATATATATATATATGTATATATATTATTACAATATGAAGGCTCTGTGGCCTGTCTACATTACACATTTAAACTTGTATAAATCATATAAAACATTTTTTAAAAAAGTATAATATACAGATTCTTACTTAATAAGAGATGACTGCAGAAATACTATTAACAGGATGATAGTCTCCTACGATATTTATTGGCAACTGGGAAAAATAATCATTCCAGGGCCCTCCTTATATTCTAATTAATTTTCTCATTGGTTTGTCATTTTTGGAGGCTCTGGCAGGTGCTTCCATGTAGTAGTGATAAGTGCAAAGTCTCAAAGTCATTACTGCTATCCTGTCTGGAACAGCCGCTAGAGGTGGCAATGGGGGCCCTCCTGGTGGAGTGGGATGGAGTGGTGCAATTTGCCACTTGTCTCACTCCATTGTCTGAAGCAGGGGCTTCACCCTGCTTCATAGGAGGCTGGCCCTGCATTGAATACAGTGGGAATTGCATCTAAGTAAAAGTATAGGATTGTACTATAAAGTGCTTAACTTTGGCTGGATTTCACCCATTTTAGTAATATTCTGAAGTTTTACAATAGTTCAACATACCCATAAATAATAATAATAATAATAATAATAATAATAATAATAAATTTATTTATTTCTTACCCGCCTCTCTGTGGCAGGAAATAGTATTGCCGTGCTGCAGCAAATTTTAAAAGTGTCTGTGTGAATCTTGAGAGTCTCCCTTATGACAAAGAGACCTCAAGATAGAGGCTCCTTATTTTAGAAGGCTCTCAGAAGTGCATTGACTTCATATGTGTGGGCCTAATAATTTAGTTAATTAGGAGATGCTTAACTGTAATTAATTCCAATGAGGCCTAATTGCCCACGAAGCAACAACTAGGAATTTGATGGAAACCATTCACTGATGTACAATGAACATAAAAATATACAACGCTCAATCTCTTCAATAAAACTTTATTAGATACGAACAGCTGTCGGAGCCAGAACTTGGGTTCTGACTGACCTTTAGTATACAAGGTATCACTCTTATATAGGGAACTGGAAACATCAGAATTAGCATAATTAGAACCTTGTAGAGCATAACTTTTGTACTAAGGGAAAGTTTACAATAATACAGGGTATTCACATAGGAATGATGTATCTTGTCTCTAGGTCAAGATAAACTAAAACAAAACAGAATGCATATAGTTGCTAATGGAACAAAGTTCATTATGGTGAAGGCTTAACACAACTGTACAAGAAGGCTGCTTTTTCTCATCTAGCTATTACATTGCTGGTTCTACCTTACTGGAGAACAGTTACAAATATGTATTAGTAAAATTAAATCAATATTAGTTTCTGAGTTATTTAAATGCTCATGGTCAATTTCTCAACACTCTCCCTCCGGATCGAGGTGGGGAACAACATCAATACAAACAATATAAAATACATAAAACTGATTAAAAGCATATAAAATTAATACATTATTCAAATCAATAAAACTCTTAAAATTCGACTGGGTAGGCCTGCCGGAAGAGGGGGGAAATGATTAAGCAGAAGGGCACTATCCTCCCCCCCCCAAATACAACAACATTTAACAACCCAATATAATTATGATGGCAGCTCTAAGCAGCTCTAGGCAGGTGTACTGATGTTCAGGTTGCTAAAGCGATGCCATCCATTTATCGGATTATTTCCAGCAAATAAGCACAGTAGTAGAATTAACTTAAATGGTTTTATTTTCAGCTGTGGGATTCATGTCCATTGTAGTTGACGGTTATTTGCTCTTTAAAATGACACAGGTAAATATAAGCTGCACCTCTCTCAATATGTACCCAAATGATAGCTCATTTTTGGACTTTGTTGCATAGCATGGGCTTGATGCTCTCATTTCTCCATCAGTACAATCTACTTGGTTGCTTCCACTGCTTGTTGTAAGCCCTCCCAGTCAGGCTGCAATCTAATAAACACATACCTGGGAGTATGGATTATACTGTAAAGGAGGTTTCTAACCGAATTCTTGTGATACAGTAAGGCAGCCTTCCCCAACCTGCTGTCCTCCAGATGTTTCAGGTACAACTCTCAGCATTCCTGACCATTGGCCATGGGATTTTTATGTCCAAAATATCTGGAGGGCACCTGGTTGGGCAAGGCTGTCTTACTGTATCACAAGAATTCAGTTAGAAACCTCCTTTACATCTAAAGTAAGGCAACTTCTTTACCTGAAGTTTCCTTCAGCTACTGTTGAGGGCTATGTCCTTTTGCTAGCTGAATATTTCTTCATTCCTGAAGTTTCAAGAGGACCAGTAAATTGTGTGGGTTTTTCCAGATGATTCAAAACACACACCCTTTTTCTTAGTTGGTAAAAGCAGTAAAGAGTTTTGTGGAACCTTAAAGACTAGAATTCAATCAGATGCATGAACTTCTATCCTGTTAGCAAATGTGGATGTGCTAAGGATGTGCACACCCGAAAATATCGTATTTTATCGTTATCGTAATTTCAGACCAAAAACATTATCGTCTCCGATAATATCGTAGGTGAACCATATCGTTTTCACAATAATTATTGGAAATACAATATTTAATTTGCAACCCCATTGTGCCCTATAGAGCTGAATATTTTTAGAAAAAATGCCTATAACTTCTGTATTTTCAAAGTTACAGGCTTGACACTTGGTCACAATGCTTATGGGGTATGCCTAAGTATGTGTATGAAATTTGAGATCGACCCCTCCAACCCTCGATTTTATATGAATTTATTAAAGATCATTTAAGTTCTGACAGGTCAAAAGTTGAATGATCTTTCAAAAATTCATATAAAATACAGGAGTGGAGGGATTGATTTGAAATTTGGCACATATGTGTAGCAAGATGTGCTAGACATGTGTATGAAATTTGAGAGCGATCCCCCAACCTTCGATTTTATATGAATTTATTAAAGATCCTGCAACTTTTTGACAGGTCTGAATGAACACACATGACGAACTGTCATTCTGACATGTCAGAACTTAAACGATCTTTAATAAATTCATATAAAATTGAGGGTTGGAGGAATCGATCTCAAATTTCATACACATAGTTAGGCATACCCCACAAGCCCTGTGACCAAGTTTCAGGCCTCTAACTTTGAAAATACAGAAGTTATAGGTTTATTTATATGGCAGTCCGATAATCCGATATAATTGGGCTGAAAATTATCGTCCCCGATGATTATCGTAGGAAGTTGTATCGTATCGTTATTGTTAATCATATGTACGATAAAGAGCATATTGTATTGTTATCAGACATTTTAACGATACGCTACACATCCCTAATACACACAGACATTTCCCTCTTCTACACCGCTGTGTGCATGGATATGTGCATATATTTTACACACAAATACATACACAGGGTAAGAAGGGACAACCCTGGGAGCGAGCACCACACCACCCACAGAACTCGGGGTTGTCCCAGGACCACAGTAAAATTCAGGACGACCACGTGACCAGCCCGGGATAAATGGCTGGTGTAGACATGCCCTCAGTTGACATCTTCAGTCATCTTAGCACAGCTAAGTCAAAGGAAGGCCATTGTCCCTATTCAGACCTGCAAACAATCAGAATCAGACTTCGTTATTAGTTCCAATTCCAATTCCAATTAGTTTCATGCAGAGGAATTTCAAAGACATAATTGTTGAATTATGAAAAATTGCCTAGTCCTGCTGATAAGCAGAATCTGTATTGTAATTTATAACCTCTGTGCAATTTCTTTAAGCCAAGTCTTGGAAAACTCACCAAGGGCCAGAAAGAACATAACTGCTTCTGAGGACGTGGGCTCAGTTACCATGGGTTAACGTTTGACTGAATTACAAACATCTTTGAACAGATAGGCCCTATTCAGAAGACACATTAACCACTGCGGTTTAAGGTGCCTTCTGAACAGGGCCATATCCTTTGGCTATACATTCTTGGTAACAAGTGATCCAATTTATGATGAATAACAAAGTTTAAATTGAATAACAAAGTTTAAAAATCATATCTGTGCAGTATGGAAAGTTATGTCTACTTCCATTGGCAGGGGGACTTCTGACATATCCTATAGCCTCTTAACTTGATTATTGTAAGGATGGAATTGTGCCCTAGCTCTGTGGTGCAGATATGGTCAAATGGTTTGAGAAATTAGGATAGTACAAACCAAGCAAAGAGGAGTTACAAATTTGTCAGAATATTTTAGAACTATGCAGCTCTTCCATTTCTAATTTTGGATGTTTTAGCACAACGTTTAATGGGATAAAATGGCATTTCAGTTAGTTTGGAATATAAGAAGTGCTTCTTTGGAATAACAATTTAGAAATCCCTCAAAGATGTGGAAACTTTCAGGATACATTTCTTCCGTGACAATAAAACATCCTCCCACCAAAAAAAATAAATGTAAAAAAATGCAGTAAACATGTCTGAAACCACCTTTGTGATGAGAAATGCCATTAGAGGAATGGTTTAAATCACCTCAGGAACTCTGGTGACATTTTGATTGCATTGATGTTAGTTGATAATGAAGAATTAACTTTGCACATAAAAAAAATATTGAAGCTTTCTTTACTGCCTAGTAAGGAAAGTTTACCATAGCCAACTGAACTGTGCTTCTTCATGTGTTATCACTTTAAACACTTTATTCTTGTAACTTATGAGGATGTTTGTATGCAAAGAAGGATTATATATTCTGCAGTATACCCATTTGCTCAGCCATCACACTTTTCATGACTCTGAGTAATAAATTTCATAACATGGCACATTAATGGGGTTATTTTAACTATAATTGCTATGCTGTTTATGCTCAAATGCACTGCCATTTTTCCACGTTTACTTCCCACTCTGAAAATAATGACTGGTACATGGTTTTGGAGGAGTCACATACTAAGCCAGGAATGCCTGGAAAAATGTCTACTTCTTAATGTCAACTCTATTTGTGCAATGTCTGTAGCTCCAGGAGCATGACCACTCATTAATTATTTTTATTTTCCCCTGTGTGCTAATAAAATGTATTTAGAGCTATTTCATGCAAATTGCTACATCAAACTAGTCAAAGGTTTCAATAGAGCTATAAATGCATGGAATTTATTTTCTTTACCATATTCAGGAAGAGTAAAAATTAAAAACAAAACTTTACGGGAAGCTTTAATTGCATTATTGGTAGGTCTAAGAGCTGCTGTGGTTCCCTAGGATGGACATACTAAAAGCTACACCAATCACAAAGTGAAAGTCAAAGCAAATGTTTTTTTTGGGGGGGGGTTGTCCTCAGGGCAAACCTCTGAAGCATTTCAAAGGAAGCCTGAGCCATAGGCAGTTGTCAGAAGTGATCTAGAAAGCAAATCTAGGAACACATTCCCATCTGCACTTCTGATACCCCACCATATGAGGCCACTGCACTCAGAACCAAGATCCAACTTCTAGCCTTGACAATGCAGCTCCAGACACCTCGTGTGGCAAAACATTCAAGATTTAATTCCAATATTACTAATGAATATGTATGGGGCAGGAGTGCTCATATATCTCATTGTCACTGAAGTGATGTTAGCCTGGCATTTTAGTCAGACATACTGGTGCATGTAAGGCATTTCTTTATATGTTTGGTTACATGACTATTTTATGCACAGCAATACCATTTTTCCTTCATTCTCTTTCTTCGGTCCCTCTTGGAAGCTGGAAGTCAGAAGGTATTTAGGAAATTACTAAGTAAATAAAACATTTTTTATTTACAGGTCCAATGTCTCTTTCTTTTCTTTTTCTTTTGGTTGGTTTTATTCTCAAGGGCTAAAAGTATTCCATGGGCACATTACTTTTCCGTGTACTTTCATCACTAACCTTTTTGATATACAGGAGGATTGCCCCCCCCCCTTCATGTTTGTGAGGTCACTCAGCCACTGTTTTCAGAATCTTAAGGGCCAGGAATGATTTGGCTAAAATTGCGGGAAGGCTCAAGGATTTCATTAATCCCTCTCTTTTTCCCTGTTTACGCACTGCAGCCATGTAGTAAGGCAGCTGTGAATTCCCGTATGAATACAATTCCTTGATAAGAAAAACCACAATCTGCACTCTTCTTTTTAGGGAAACGGAACCACAATCTTGTGTAAGTTTATGGCCCCCATGTTACAGTGCTCAAACAATAGGCTGTCTTATGGAAATGAGTAGCAAAAAATGGTTGATGATGAAGATAGAGATACGGCCATGTGTGAGTGTGTATGTAATTTAAACATATTTGTTTTAGTAATGGATTGAGCAGTAATGATTATGCCTGAAAGAGAAAATAACATGATTATGTATCTTCAAAGTCATCTATTTTTCTAACTTCCTGTTCTCTCCTGAGAATAAAACCAGTGATGAAGAAACTTCCAGGTGAAATTCAGGTGCATACATTACAAATACTATTGATTAAAGAAGAAATTTGTGTTTTAATGCATATAGCTGTAAATGAAAAAAGACATAAATTGGAGCATGCTAAGTTCAAGTAGGGTGAAGATATGAAAGTATCCTGAACATCATTTTCTCAAAAACTTCCAAGAGAGCTATTCCTGTTCTGCTTTCTACTGTGGTGCTTTCCCAGCTCCCCTTATTAAATCCTATGAAGGATAAGGGCTTTCAGTTCAGATGAACCTGACAAGTTTGGAGCAGCAACACCGGATGTCATTGATTCTGGGCAGGAAGAGCACCTCAAACTCTCCATTGGGCTACAAAGAGCACTGGAAGAATCTGCCTCACCCAGTGGTTTGGGAGCACGAGTGCCCATTAAAGAAAGAAATTGCAGTCTCTCTCTCTCTCTCTCTCTTGTGTGTGTGTACTGCCCAGAGAACTTCGATCATGGGGTGATATAGAAATGTAATAAATGAAATTTAATCAGATGAACCGTTTGTCTTCCTTTGTTATCCAATTTCCTTTCTTCTTTTTCTGTAGCCTCCTCACTGTGTTTTCCCTGCCATGCAGTGCTTGGTGGGAGTCTCCACATCCACCACTTCATGAGTTGATAATTGGCTTTAGTGCACTCAAGACAGAGGTTGAGGTGGGGGGGGCAGGGGGAGCCAGTTTCCGCCTTGCTTTCTCCTTCCTTCAGCCTCACTTGGATGACTCTTTCTGGCCCCTTCTCTATGCTCTTTTTCTGACCTTTGTTTCTATCCCAGGTTCTGCTGCGACTCTCTTGCTGATATCTCCCAAGATTTACAAGAGCCCCACTTCCTAGGCCATGTCTTGGTGGCGTTGCATCTGCATCCTGAGGCCTTGAACTCCCGCATTAGCGCTCCTTCCTGTTATCTGCATGGGAAGGAGCTCAAATCTGGGCTTTGTGTAAAGGAGCTGCTGCTGCTGCCACCTCCCCACTTCCGCCCATGCATCCAACTTTTGCATTTACAGAAAAACGAAAAGAAAAACAACAATGGAGGGGAGGAATGGGACACTGCATGGGTGCTGTGGGGAAACCTTTTTTGGTTCTTTTTTCTCTTTCCCTGTAAATGCATTTGCATTTACAGATCAACAAAAACAAAAACAACAGTGGGGAGAGAAATGGGGTGCTCCGGCTCTGCACATCCACCCCCTTTCATTTGTATTATTATTATTATTATTATTATTAATAATAATAATAATAATAATAATATAAAAAAATAGTCTACAGAGGCATGGAGGTGGTCTAGCGACCGTGCCTCTGTCCCTGCCCAGCCTATTGCAACTAATCAGGGGTTGCCATCGGCTGTGGCAGGCCTCTGTAGCAGCTCTGGAACAAGGTGACAGGCGGCAGATGCCATCATCGCCTCACTGCAAGCAAAAAAGTCAGTGAAAGTGCCCAATTTTTTTTAAAGCAGAGATTTGGGGGTTTGCCCCTGGATGGCTTCACGATGGCGGTTACGTCATATAGATGACCTGTCGCTGTTCCAAATCCACCCGGGGGCAAACCGCTCATCAAGATGTACCCCTGGTGATTTGGAGACTGGAATTTGGAACTCAACTCCCCCTTCTAGCAATTGGTACACTGATACATGCTTAAAAGGCAGCTATCATGAAGGACAGACCCATGTAGGTATCTTTGTTTTCATGAAGAATAAATATTGATAAAGGGAAAACTACTAGTAAAGCTCAGCAACAATTTAAGTATAAATTAACACTTTATGTATTTATTATTTACAATATTTATATACCACTCCATATCTAAAATAGATTCCCGAGTGGTGAACATAGGAATAAAACAAAAACAGCAAAGATTTATACAGAACATTTACAGCACAATCCTATATGCATCTCTACTCAGAAGTAAACCTATACCAGCTTACTCCCAGGTAAGCTGATACAGGTTTGTAGCCTCTATGCTCATGAAATTTTGTGTTCTTTAGGGTTCCCCTTCCTCAAAATAAAATTGTGAAGGTAAAATATTACCATTCTAGTTTTACAAAATGCAGCCAAGGCCATGAAAGAGGAAATCATTCAAATTAATCTAGTGAGACCAGGACTTGCAGCATCAGTCCCAGCTCCAGACAAGATCCTGGGACTGGGACAAAGCTGGGATCAGGCAGCTTTATGGCAAGGAGCAGGAAATACAGTATAGTCCTGTTCCCCAGAGAGCTAGGCCAACCTAGAAGCTTTTATAGGCTTCATGGGCCTTTTATTAGGTCTTATCAATAAATGCACCTACTCGGCACTAATGCTGTGAAAATGGTTCCTTTGCTGGTCTGATAGGTTACCCTAAAGTTCCATCTTTTGGCTTAAACTTGCCAGGTCACCTGAGGCTTAAACCAGGTAGGCAACTTGGTGTCCTTCAGATGTTTTAGAGTATTACTCCTATAATCCCTGACCATTGATCATGCTAGCTAGGACTGGTGAGAGTTATAGTCCAAAATATCTGGAATGTACCTGGTTGCCTACCCCTGGCATAGACCATTTGATACTATGGAACTGAAAGTGAAGAGGTGGTTAATGACGAATCAGCAGGAAGAGCCTGAAGGGATGTGGTAGGAGCAAAGGATGATACTTGGTTGGTTAGGGGAAGAACATGACCATGCTTGGTATTTTAGGATTGAATCTGTTGGGTATAGGAGTGAACAACAAAATTCTCATCTAGCCAAACATAAAATAGCCCTATTGCCCTCAGACTGTGAGAAATCTATGACAATTGCCACACATTTTGACTGCATCATCTGTGGTGCAATGGAGTATCTCTGCTGTAGCAATTTACCACTATTTATCGACATTCAAAACATTCCAGCAGCCTTGCCAGTTCCTCTGTAAACACTGAAAATATCAATCTACTATTGGTCTCTACCACTTGACATTGCCAGGCTCTGGCCCCTGACCCTTATGGAAACCACCCCTTGACCCCTTCTGCGCTCTAGCCCCATGGCCCTGCAAAGTCCTGGAATTCTGTCTTTCAGGAATTAGCAATACTACTTGCTGGAGAAGGATTTAAACTTGTATCCCTTGAAGCACTACTCATAACCACTGGCCTTGTTAGGAGTTATCAGCATCATCAGCATCCAAAAGGAAAAAAAGATCCACCTTGATGACTCTTTGATGGTTTGGATTGGAGTCTCAACTATAATAATTGGAAAATGTTTCTGTGTTGTATAGCTTCTAATGCATAGTCAGTTTAATTGTTGAGTGAAAGCAAAGTTTTGCTCTTGTTTGCCATACATACACTATTTTGTTTTACTAATGGTCATTTATAAGACCCAGTTCACTGGACACTTATGAACTATTTAGTAGCAGTCATTATTTAACAAGACTGTAAATTCAGCATTACATGAATTTTACAAGGTTTATAAAGTGATTATTTAGTCAGTAGAAAATTAGGTCCTGACATGTTTTTTTTTTCTAAATAGGAACTAGGACATTCATCAGCACTGTTAAATTTTTAATCATCTTGATCTACTGTGGTTGATGTAGTTATCGTTCTAAATTGCCCTTTCTCTCTGCCAGTACTCTTGTGCAGTATCTATCTATCTATCTATCTAATCTTAAGGATACCAGTGCAATATAGCTCACTGATATTTTTCCAACAGAGACTTCAAGGTAAAGAATATGCCATCCAGTATTTTAATGAAAACATTTGCTTGGCTTTGTACAGAAAGAAATAAGAACCCCACCCCCTTTGCAGCTGGGATTTCATGTGTGTGGAAATCTTTGTAAACTCTGCTGCCCAGTGAACTGTGAATATGAGTGGTATAGACATGTAATAAATGAAATGAAATGGAGCATATATGAAAAGGTAACCATAAAGGTGTCACCAATGGCTGTGCCCTCCCTTCTTTTCATCTCTGATTCCCCAGTCTTCTGCCTTAGGGAAAATGGGTTGATATTTTTAGGGTACAATATGAAACTTTAAATCTGCATGTATTTAATGATGATATGTAATTATTAAAGTGAGTGTGAGTGTGCTAGTAAAGCAATATCATATCACACACAATCTACCCCACTTTCTGAGAACTGTGACTTCAGGGAGTAGTTAAATTAACACGGTTCAGAGGGTGACCATATGTCAGGAAAAACCAGGACATGTCAGGATTTTGGTGACAAATCTGGGAAGGGGGGGGGAATTATGAATTTTGAAGAAAAATCCAGATTTTCCCCATCCTCCCCGCACCCAAAGGGCAGCTGTACTTTATAGTCAATGGGAATTAACAAAAATGCTTACAGCTCTGTCATTTTTAAGGCTAAAGTAATGAAACTTGGCATAAGTAATATAACTTGGCATAATGAGCCTTATGTGGGGCTTTAGCCATGCCAAATTTGAAGCAGTTCCGTTCATCCGTTGATTTTTAGATTTTTTTTTAAAAGTGAGATTTTAAGATTAATTTTTATAAAGACCATCATTTTTAAATATAAAGAGATGAAACTTGGCACCTTGATATCTCTTGAGTAGGGCTTTAGCCATGCCATGTTTGAAGCAGATCCCTTCATCCATTGATTTTTAGTATTTTTTTTTTAAAAAAAGGTTTTAAAATACATTTTTAAAAAACCCATCATTTTTAAAGATAAGATGAAACTTGGCATCATGATAGCTCTTAAGTAGGGCTTTAGCCATGCTAAGTTTCAAGCAGATCCGTTCATCGATTGATTTTTAGGATTTTTTTTTAAAAAATTGAGGTTTTAAAATTAATCTTTAAAAACATCATCTTTAAAGTTAAGATGAAACTTGGCATCATGATAGCGCTTACGTAGGGCTTTAGTCATGACAAGTTTCAAACAGATCTGTTCATCCATTGATTTTAAGCATTTTTTAAAAAAGTTTGAGGTTTTAAATATATATATATATATATATATATATATATATAAAAAAAAAACACTGGAGCCATACCCTTCAAACTCAGGTTGTCAAACCTCCTCTTTGGGATCTTGCACCTTGAGCAGTTTCAGCCCTTGGATGTCTCACTTGTATGTAGAACAGATTTGTCTTGTGTGTTGTAAAATCAGACATGTGACCAAGACTATGTTCAGGTGCCCCCCCTTGGTGCTGGCCCCTGGGGGCGGATATGTTGGTGGGGATGCCCCCTTGGGGGCCAGCCATGTTGTCCTCCTATTTGGCTTCCACAATATGGTCACCCTAATTTTGCTAACAAATCTGAGTTGGGGGGGGGGGGATTTGTGAAATTTGAAGAAAAATCCAGATTTTTTTCTGCCGTCCAGGACCTATGAAGTTAAGGTCATGGCAGCTCTCATGACCTTATATCTATGGCTGCAAACTACAGTGACCATAAAGAGGAATGGCCCTTTATGGCTGTTGTATTTGCAGCCATAGATATAGTAAAAACAAAGCTGTTGTGACCTTAATTTCATAGGCCTGGGGAAACAGGGCTGCTGCTGCTTGTGCCATCATACATGCATGCTCAACCCCCCAACCTCATCATAAGGGCTTTCTGCAAGGGCAGGGGCCTGGGCTAGCCTGACTATGCTTAGCAAAAATAGGAGGAGGGGAGTCCAAGAAGCAAGGAAAATGGTAGGAAAGAGACCTGGGCCGAGGGAGTATGTTTACTCAGAAGACCCAACAATGTTCAGTGAGGCTTGTTCCCAGGAAAGTGGAATTGGATTGCAGCTCAACTGTCCTACTGTGATGTTACCCTCTGCCAACTCATCGTTTTACACTTTTAGCCTCACATATCAGGAATCTTCTGTCTGGAATGGGAAGTCATTAATATTCTTTTGCAAATGGAAATTCAGGGTGAGTAGTGATAACAATAAGTGACAGCAATCCTATGTACACGTAGTTGGAACCCTTGGAGTAAATCTCATTGAACTATGTGGGACTTAATTCTGATTTGAATATGCATGGCCTGGACTACATAACATCACTCCAGGGTCTTTGAAGGGAAGGTAGAACTTTACAACTAACTTGCCATAGTATCTCACTGGAAAGTCTCCCATGAAGGTATTCCATTGAAGTTCTACTGATGAAAATTCTGACCAGCAAAATATCTCAACCTATGCCAATCTGAGTGAGATTTCCTAAAACCTTTGCTGGGTCCCTCTTTTCCTCTTCCTTTTCTGCAACATTTTTTGTCATTAGGTATTGCTACGTCAATGAGGTAGGTGTGTTTTTCTTTTTTGTTTATGACTGTTATGTCTGGTCAATTGGAAAGTATTTTCTTGTCCCAGAATTGTTCTGTCCCAGCAAGATAATATATGAATGCATACTAGGGATGTGCATAGACGCAAAAAATCATATTGGAATCGGAACTTCATATTTAGAAAACTATTGTATCAGAAAAATCGGAGGTCCATTGTATCGTATCGGATTCGAAACCGATATGAAAATCGGACATCCGATTTTTTAATCAGATGCCATTTTGAATTATTTTCCCCAGTGCCTAGTATTGCATTACAAAAATGCCAATATTTTTTATTTTTAAAGATAGAAGCATGAAACTTGGCCACATTGCAGATGGGTTAGAATTACTTCTGTGTGAGAAATTTCAGAAAGATAGCTCCAGGCATTTTGTGGCTATGAATTTTTACTAATGAACCAGGAATGCCTATAACTTTTTTATTTTTAAAGATCCACAAATGAAAATTTGTCATATTGCAGATGGTGTGTTGGGAGTCATGTGTGTGAAATTTCAGAAACATAGGTACTTGCCTTTGCTGGCAATAAATTTTTGAAAAATGGGTAGCAGTGGGGGAAAGACAGTTATGCCTTCAACTTTTTTATTTTTAGAAATCCAAACATGAAACTTGGTCACATTAGAGATACCACATTGGTTGATATGTGTGAGAAATTTCAGAAGCATAGCTTCAAGCATGTAGTGGCAAGGTATTTTGGGAGAAATAAGGAGAGAAATCCATTTAACTTTTTTATTTTTAAAGATAGAAGCATGAAACTTACCCACATGGCAGATGAGTTTGAGGTACTTGTGTGTGAAAATTTTCAGAAAGGTAGCTCCAGGCATTTTGTGGCTATGATTTTTTTACTTTAAAAGTTCCAAAAGTTTCAAAATGGTGGGACAGCTGTCAGGGGAGGGGGGTTGCGGTTTGACAGCTGTCAAACCTACTGTTTTGAAACTTTTGGAGCTTTTAAAGTTAAAAATTTAACTTTAATTTTAATCAGTCATTCCTCCATTCACTTTTCTGTTTCAATAGTAAAGTCAAGCTTTTACATAAAAATCATAAACTTTATCCAGTAATTCCAGCATCTGTCTTGGAATGTTGTGGTTTAATTATAACAGGAAAAACACAACATAAAAATGTCATCAAGTTAAAAGGCCTTGGAAAATAATTTAACAAAAAATCACTTGGCACTGGAAAGCCATTAATGCAGTCACTAGGCCAGCCTGCCTGGGAATAAGAAATCCACAAGCAGGGTGCCACAACTAAGATGGCCTGCTCTCCAGTTGTCTTCCACCACACCTAGGGTTGCCATATTCTGGATCCACAAAACCAGGACAATTTTTTTGAGGGGGAGGGGGGCTAGGATTTTTTAAAAATTGAGCAATATGTAAAAGTCGAGGGAAAGGAAGAAAGCTGTCTAAACTTTAGTTATCTAACAGCGCAATCCTATGCGTGTCTACTCAGAAATAAATCCTATTGAGTTAAATTGGACTTATTCTCAGGTAAGTATGTATAGGATTGCAGCCTAAAGTACTTAAGCACCTGCAAATAAATAATAGGCAAAGAACAATTTAAGCAATGAAAGAGAAAAAATGACACTAAATTACATTTCTCCACTAGTTCTCAAAAGCTAGAGGAGAATTCAATACGGAGACATACCCCCATCCCAATCGCCCAAGTAGTTACCATAAGATATTAATATTAAAAGATATTTCGTGTTCAAGTGGTGGCTCTAGCAGACTATGTACTGTTCGGTGCCACTAGATGAAGCGATCATAATGAATTGTAAATAATAGTAACAATAATAATGTTGATTTTCTTAGACATAATAAAAAGGTAACACCCCCTCCCACACACACACACACACACACACGGACCCCAAATTAAACTTAAGGCATGATCCAACCAAAGTTAAACACTTTTAAGGCTTCCTACTTGGGAGTAAGAGTCATTGAATACAGTGGGGCTTATATTTGAGCAAACATGCATAGGGTTCTGCGATCTCATAATGTTAAATGCCTGCTTTCCCCTGCACATTTACCTGGAAGCAAGCCCCACTGCAGACAATAAGACTTACTGCATGTCTACTCAGAAGTAAATCCCAGTGAGTTCTGTGGAAAGTACTTCTAATTAAACATGCATACGTTTAGGTAGCTAAAAGTGTTTAATAGTAGCTGGATTGTGCCATTATGTGTATGTTTTTTTGTTTTTCTTTTTAAAATCCAGATGAAAATCTCCTTTACTGTATTTTATTGAGTTAAAATGAAAGTCTGCTTTTGTGCTTTGTTGCACAGTTTTTGTTGCTTTCTTTCTTTTCAAATTGAGAAATATTTTTTTCTACACACATAACACAAGTGCATACAAGGAAAGCTACTTCACGTTTTTGCAAAGCACAATTTTAAATTAAAACACCAACAACTGTAAATCCAGACATCTTAAATTCACTGCAATTTACTTCCAAGTAACAGATTTGAGGCTTGCAACTCAAATCCAAGGAGGTGGGCTTTTGAAGGCAGATTTTTTTTCAGGAGGGACTTTTCTTTCTCCCCTCCCTCCTTTCCCTCCTTCCCCCCTCATCTCCCCACTCCCTCCCTCACACACCCTACAAAACTCTCTTACCCCAAAGCTAGGCTGAACATATGAAAAGGAGGACAGGGCTCATGCAACTTTAACAGTTGTAGAGAACAGGGAATTTCAGCCAATGTCATTTGTTTGCAATTCGTACCAGGTGAAATTCCCTCTTCATTACAACAGTTAAAGCTGCAGGGGCCCTGCTCTCTTTTGTATCTGGTCACTCTAGTATAGTGCATGCAACTTTAATTGCTGTGATGAAGATGGGATTTCACCAGGTACTAATTGCATACAAATGATGCCTGCTGATATTCCCTTTTCTCTGCAACTGTTAAAGTTACATGCGCCCTGTCCTCCTTTTCATATGGTCAGCCTACCCAAAGCTCTGGCCGCAACCAGCCAAGCTACCAAACTCCTTTGCAGTGCATGGGACTCTCATGCAGCCTGAGGAGAGCAAGCCCGCCTTTCCCTGCTGTTGCTCTTCTTCTACGCAGCTGCACGCATGATAACGTAAGTCATGGGTAGTGACTCATCTGAGCCTGTGGAGCAGCAGTGGCATTCTGGAAAAGGCGGTAGATGGATCCGTCTTTTTCTCTGCTGCTGCAGCTCTGCTAAGCAGGCTCAAGGCACCATTTTGGGGGTCTGAATTACTCAGATCCTGAATCCAGGATTCCTGACCAACCGGCCGAGACATTTCAGAATTGATTAAAATCCAGGACAATCCCGGTTTTCCAGGATGTATGGCAACCCTAACCACACCTCAGACAGTGTTCAGAGATTAACACATTATTCAGGGACCTAGGCTTATACCAACAACTCCCAGCGTGCCTTGGGTGGAAGGGAAGATTTATCAGGCTTTGGCAGCCATCATCTGGAAGTGGCTCACCATCCTGGGCTTGAAGGAAGAGAGCACCTTTAGAGAGAAAAGAAACTAATTTAATTTGTTTTAAAGTTACCTCACAGGCCTAGGACCTGCCTACCTTGCAAGGTTGTCATGAGGATAAGAGAGGAAAAAAAGAAATTAATTTAATTTGTTCAAAGGTTAACTCACAGGCCTAGCACTGCCCTGCTACTTTAAGATGATTACCTCACAGACACATATCTTAGGGGACCCAAGCAGCGCTGGGTAGAAACTTGAAATTTGGCATACTGATAGATCTGGCTGTATAATATACCAGAAAAATCTAAAAACATGAAATTTTGAGTTTAAAATATTTTTTAAAGAATTTAATAAAAATCCAAAGCCTACAACTCCCAGCATGCCTTGGGTGGAACTCCCAAGAGTCTTCTCTTGCCATGAAACCAGTACAAATTGCTATTATTCCTTCAGGACATTCCATAAATAAAATTTCTTCAGCAGGAGATATTCAAAATTGCTTTATCTTCTATGTGATTCCACAGCAGTGTCATAATGCTACCAGCACCATAAGGAAACCAGGAAAACAGCATGGATGGGTGGGTAGGGGAATTAAATTCTCCGTTGCTACTGCCCTGATCACAATTGGGTCCCCACAGCTGCTTTTTGTTAAGAAAGAGGGATGATCAGTCTTAAGCATGCTATGTAAGCACAATTCAAGCTACATGCAGTAGATGAATAAGGTGCAGAGAAATTTATTAATTATCACATAAAGGTTATAAACATTATTCTCAGACCTGAGCAACGCCGGGCATATCAGCTAGTGGGCATATCAGCTAGTTCAAAGTCCCACTATACTTAAATGGGAGTAGGTAGGCACAACTTTAAAAAGGCATAATAATTCTCAGTTAACCTGCTTCTGACCTCAGACAAATACCCTGTTTATGCTGTGAAAGTATAATCTTCCACTGCACTTTTCAAAACACATATTCTGAACACTAGAGAGCACCACAGAGCTCTAGCTTTGGAGAGGCTGACTGGAATTTTTTGAATGTGCTAAGGATTTTCTTCACTGATTCTAAGATGTTTCCCCCATCTATTTCTAAATTCATGAGGAAGGAAGAGACATTTAAGAGAGCAAAATTTCTAAAATCATGTCACTTTTAAGACCATTCAATATAACACAGAATCTAGGGGGAGGGATGCCTGATTATTATTTTTAACCGTTTCTATGTTATCACTTAGCATACATGTATGTTATTATTATTTGTTGCTTTTATATTGCCATGGATGAACATAGTGTTCTATAGAGTAACATGCATATGCAGACATACTCTGGTTCCTCCTGATTTAGCCAATTAATATCTACTTCTAGGTAAGGTCTGGGCCTTTGTCTGGGCAACTACCGGACTCTGGTAGGATTTGCTTATATGACTCTCCAGTCTTACTCCAGGTAGGTTTATCAGCCTGCCTGTTACCCATCCAGTGTGCCAGTTTCCCTGGCTTTTTCCCTGTCCATATCCTTATCCCAGCCTCACTTTGGATGGACTTCTTGGCTGTAGTGGATTTGTCCATCCAGCTCTGGTTCCAGTCATGACAATTTTTCCCTTTTTCCTTGTGTGTACACATATGCTTTGATGCTTTGGGTCATGTTCCATTACATATAGAAGCCTACACAGAGAGGGAAAGAAAATCCATAGAACTAGGAATTTGACAGCACTAATGCAGAGGAGTTGTTATATTCAAGCTTAATAGAAGAGGCATCATGAACTCCAACAAAGCTTTATTTGGAGTGGTATAAAATTAAGAAGGAAAAATACAGATGCACAAACCCAGTACAGCAAGCCCCAGTCCAAACTACATCAGATCCTGTGAGTTTCACTGAAATCACTCAGAGTTCAGAGCCCTCAGCTATCCTAAGCACTCCCAGCAAGAGCCAGGCAGGGCAAGTGGAGGATGGAGGTAATCTTGCCTCTGTTTCTAAAAGCAGCTTGACAGGCCTCTGACCTGTCTAGCTGACTTACCTTTCTGTGGGTGAGAAGGGGATAGGAGAGGTCATAAGATGCTGGCCTCTCCACTCCCTGCCCACTAGCACATCCTCTCCGACTTCTCATACCAGGACGCAGTTGCAGTTGCGAGCTAGTAAGCAAAGCTTTCCGTGATGGGTGGGAGGGGGAAGAGGGTGGCAGAGGTAAGATCCACATCTCCTTGTGGTTTATGTGCAGCAGAGTGAGAAGGGAGGGGGATTGCTGAGGTGTTTGCTCTGCTCTTTGCCAGTCTCCTCCCTGTTTATGTGGTAAACAGAAGATGCAGCCACAGTTAGGCCTACAAACAAACCTTTATTTGAACTGAAACTGAAACTGAAACTCCAGGTATACTCCCTGAAAGGCTGAGCTGTCCCTTTAAATAGTTTCCCCCAGGGAATCTGTTGTCCTTAACGTCTGTTCCACTAATTATGTTACACTCCCCTCTACATCCTTCTTCTTCCTCCTGTAAGCAAGGCTGACCAAGATGGAGCTGTTTTGCAGCCATCTTGTCCTGAGATGTAAGCTTGTTATACTTCTAATAAAGTCTGTTTCTAATCCACTGCTCAAGTGTTTTGTCTTTGCCCCATGGCTACTCACTGGGAGCTGATTTGTACTGGCCACAGTAGTTCATGCACTGGTAGGGTGACCAGATTATGACAATCAAAATCCTGGACCCCCCCCCCGCCACCCCCCCACCCAAAACACCCCCCCACCGTGTGCCCACGCCGCCCCCCCCACCCGCGCCGCGCCGTGCCGCCCCGCTCTCCTTACCTGGGCGTCCGCTTCCCTCCGGTGCTCAGAATCTACTGAGAAACAGGCTTCCTGGCCTGTCTCTCAGTACACGCCGGGTGATGACGTCATCACCTGGCGCGCTACTGAGGGACAGGCCGCGAAGCCTGTTTCTCAGTAGATTCCGAGCACCGGAGGGAAGCGGACGCCCCAGCAGGTAAGTGCCTCGCACTGCCCGCCTCCCGCCACCGCCGCGTGACCCCCCGACACCCCGGTTTTCCCCCGCTGCCCCCCGGTTGCCCCGGATCGGCCTAGGTTTCCAGGTTAGGACCGGGAAACCCCGGGCCATCTGGACACCCTATGCACTGGTAACGTCCTGTTCAGATTACTGAGGATGACATGGAAGCTGCAGATACTGCAGAATGTGATGGCTAGATCAATATTGAGAACAGTTTATAAAAATCATATAAACACTGGTTTTAAAGGAGCTACATTGGCTGTTTTTGTCCTCTTTTGTATATGGTCACTCTAGTATAGTGCCTGCAACTTTAACTGTTGTGATGAAGAGGGAATTTCACCAGGAACTAATTGCATACAAATGGCTCTGGCTGAAATTCCCTTTTCTCTACAACTGTTAAAGTTACATGAGCCCTGACCTGGATTTTATCTGGTCACCCTAGATAACACATACATAAATATATCAGTTTAGGGGTTAGTTAGGCATATTGCACTTATCATTGCTACATGGAAGCACCTGGCAGAACCCAAAAAATGACAAAAATTATGAAACAGTGAGAAAAAATGAATTAGAATATAAGAAGGGCCCTGGAATGATTACATTTCCCCAGTCGCCAGTAATTATCATAGGAGACTATCATCCTGTTAAGAGTATTTCTGCAGACATCTCTTATCAAGTAAGAATCTGTATATTAAACTTTTGTTAAAAATGTTTTTATACAAATGTTTTTTATATGATTTATATAAGTTTTAATGTGTAATGTGGACAGGTTCCGGAGCCTTCATATTGTAATAATAATTCTTTTTAAGAAACGTACATATGGGCACAGGCCTTTGAGGCAATATGCCTAACTAACCCCTAAACTGATATATTAATGTATGTGTTATCCCCATAAACATAATTTAATGTATTTTTGATATTACGGCCCCCTGAAGAAGGCCTTAAAAAACAACATAGGCCAAAACGCATTGGGCATGGAAATAAAGTATTCTTAGCATTCTGAGAACCTGCTTCTCTCCTTTTCTTGCCCTTACAAAAATTCAGACTTTTGGATACTCTCCCTTTTTGTTTTTTTGAACTTTTGTTAGGCATTGCCAGTGTTTTCCTAAGCTTTTCTCTGAAATCAAGAAATTTAGAAATGTTGAACTTTTAAAATACATAAATACTGATATTCTGAGACTGGCAATTCTGAATCAAATGGCAGATTTTGTACTTTTATAAAGAACCAAAAATAAGTTCTATGGAAGTATGAGAATTTTGTTTCTGTTCATAAATCATGTGAATATGTCCCATTCACAATCCTGAGCATGAACAATAACACGGTTTATTTGAGAAATTTTCACAAATTCCCAAGTTTGCAACTGCATTAAAAATGAATATTTTAAAAATGTGCAATTTGAAATGTGCATTAAAAATAAACAAAAGCCCACACATTTTCATGCTTTAGTCAACATGGGAAAATGCACACTTTTGAAAAAGAAATGCACATATGTCCCATTCAAAATGTGTACTTTTCTCATTCAAATGACCCCCCCCCCCAAAAAAGTCAAAAACTAAAAGCCAAAACAAGTTTCAATGTGATTTTTGGAGAATTTAGGCAAACCTTGAAAATCGCTGGTTCTCCCATTCCTTAAATAAACACAATGCACACTACAATGATAATCAGTATAGTATAATGGATATAGGTATTAACTGGACTTCAGTCTAGAATTAAAACAAATATTTCAAAACAATTCAAATTTACAAACTTTTCCAATGCAAAATTTCAAATTTGAAAATTCACATTTTGAATCTAGAATTTTAACACAAAGCCCAGGTGCAGATATAATCTCAACATTACTGAAAAGCAAGGCACCAAGAGAGATGGAATTTGCAAAGAAGTATTTAAAGAGGACCTAAAGGCAAGGGGTGAGACCCATGGAGGGTGCTCAACTTTCCATAGGCCCCAGTTCTTTCCAATCTAGGACTGTGGGCCAGAGGTTGCCCTCCCTTGGCCTTTAAGCTCTGTACATATCTGGTTGGATGGGGTTTCTATTTGACAAGAAATCTCTGCCTAGGATGGTCATATAAGGGACAACTTAGTAAATAATGAGAAATATCATCAACATCCACAGACTCACAGGTATAGGTACAAAATCTTTGATTGGTTGAAATGTTATGAAATGTTCCTTCCAAATATTGAGTGAGCATACACTGAAGTTATAAGGCTATGAATTATTTTCTTAAGCTGCAATAAGGATTATAAAATAATTCTTCAAACCAAATGTCATTGTATATAATAGTTACCAATTGGAATAAGATATTTGTGAAACTGAATGCAAAACCCACTGCTCTGAATAGATATAAATTCTCTCTTTGAGTATCTGTTTAACTCTATTAGAGAAAAATGTAAGTAAAGCCTCAGGATTGATACCATACACATGTAAAATAGTTGAATTTACCCAAAACTTTTGAGATGGAATTTGCCTACCTCATGAGTGTGTTAAAGAATGGTCGAACCTCATATTTTGAGCCATGCCCAGACCATCTCACAGTAAAGGAAGACTTTTCTCTTGATAGAGAACTTCATCCATTGAGAAGAAAGAGTCACAATCTAAGTGACACAGTGTTTCAGACCACTAAAGGTTAGGGATCTGTATCGTATTGTTCAAATGTCCAATAATGATCCGATAAGGTCGTTATCAGACATCCGATTAATGATAATGATACTTTCCTAAGGAGGCCCTATCTGATTGGATCCAAAATCCATATGTCCGATAACTATCGGATATATCAGATTTTTGGACCAGCAGTTTAGGGCCGGCCTTCCCTTCCCCCCCCCCACTCGCGCTCCTTACTTGCGGCCTTCCCTGCTGCCATCCACTGCCCTCCGCTGCTTCTAGACTACTGAGAACTAGGCTTTATGGCCTAGTTCTCAGTAGTCCGGAAGCAGCGGACAGCAGCGGGGAAGGCCGCAGGTAAGTGGGGACCCCTCCCTCCCTTCCCTCCGCCACTCACGCTCCTTACCTGCGGCCTTCCCGCTGCCACCGCTGCCGCCCCATACGACTGCTAAACAGGCTTTCCGGCCTATTCATTAGTACAGAGCCATTCCAAGTGATGACAACATCACTCGGCACTTCTCTGTACTGACAAACAGGCTGGAAAGCCTGTTTAGCTGTAGTACGGGGCGGCGGCAGGGGGGGGGTAAGAAGCGCGAGTGGGAGGAGGGAGCACGAATGGGGAGAGGGAGGGAGTGCCAGACCAGTGTTTTCCCCATAGACTTGCATTGGGGAAAAGCTTTCTTTCCCCCAATGCAAACCTATGGGGAAAACACTGTAATCAGATTGGAACTTCCAATATTTATTGGATATTGGATCCGATCAAATCCAGGTACCCCCCGATATGATCAGATCTGAAATTTTTTTATATCAGACTCTCCGATAACGATACGATAAGATAATTTCAGCCATGCACATCCCTACTAAAGATGACAACAAGCCAGATTTGTCCAAGTTCCTAAAAATAACAGGGGTCATCTTCCTAACAGCAGAGAACAAGCCCTGTCATGACTCATCACTTTACATCGGGCCCTAAAGAAGAAACCAGAAATGAAATGTCACTTTGTGACCTTCATGGACAATATGTTAAAAAACAACCATGCAGAACTCTCACCTCCACTCAAAGAGGATGAAGAATGTTGGTACCTCCCTTCCTTTGGAATGTACCATCCACAAAATCCAGGTCAGATTCAAATAGTATTTCATTTCATTCATTCATTCATTCATTCCATTTATTACATTTATATACCGCCCCATAGCCGAAACTCTCTGGGCAGTTTACAAAATGCAAGTTTACAGTAAAAATATCACAAAAAATATTCAACAATATACTACAACAATATTTAACAATATACTAAACAATAATATTACAATAATACTCAAAAATATACTAAATACAAGTTTACAGCAAAACAGAACAGATAAGGGGGAAAAAACAACTTGGTTGGAATAACATCTCCCCCCCTGAAGCTGCGTCTCCCAAAATTCAGCTCCAGCCTTGCTTTTAAAGTCTCCAGGTGTGTGTGTGTGGGGGGGGTGTAGGGGAGCAGGTGGAATAGCTCACCCTAGCAGTCTGGAATGGATTAGTAAGGACTTCCCTTTGGGCAGGAGATTTTTCTCATTTTAAGCCTAGACAGCAAAGAGTCAAGAGGCTCAGAGGACATGACAGAGATTTGTTGGATTTAAAGAAGAGACTTGCATTTTCCTGGTTGAAAAGTGTCTATGAGCAGGGCACATAGGCATGGAGACAGCACACAGCTCTATACTACCATTTTTTAGCTGTGGTGACCAGAACTGTACACAGTATCTGGTTGCACCATAGATTTATATAAAGGCAGTATGATACTGGCAGTTTTATTCTTTATTTTGAATTCTAACTGTACATTGCTCTTGTCATTTGAATTATATGTTGCACAAGTAACTCATTTTGGGGTATAGATTTTGCACTATTTCACTGAGATCTAGTCAGTCCTATATTTCTCCTTCATTTCTCCATCAGGCTGTGAATAGCTCTTTCATAACCCCTAGAAATGGTGTTGTCAACCATTTTAATGTGCAAAATCATATTCTTTAGTTTGTGTCCATGAACTCCGTTTCCACGTATCAATTTTGTCCTGGATTGCCCTGCCAGATTCTGTCCAATCTCTACTTGCCCAAGCTCTGTCCAGAGCACCTAGAAAAACATCACAAAGGAAGGGCCAAAAAGCAGAACTGCCTCCCATGGTTTAGATGATCTAGCAATGACGACCTATCACATTGGTTTATTAGTGATGATGTTCATAGAAGGGAAGGCGAAGTTGGGAAAAACCTACATGCTAGGCAAGTCAATAGCTCAGTTCGGACGACATATTAAGCAACAGAGTGGAAATAACGTACTGACGGTGCGTTAGGCAGGCGAAGCTCCACAGACGACACGCTGCAGCTAGTGCTGCTCGGAACCGGCAAACGCCCCGGCTGCTAATAACGTACACGGCTCTGACTGACAGCTCGGCTGCCAACCTCTGCTAGTCCTCCCGCAGGTATCCCAGAACACACTGTGGCCGAAAAACCATGGGCGCCACCATTGAAGCCGATGCAGGACACGCCTCCCAAACCCCATTGGCAATGGGCGGAACACAGCAGCCTCGGGCAAAGAGACAGCCAGGAGGAACGGCCGCACCAAAACAGCTGCCGCACCCCGCACCCAGCACTGCACTCCAAACATTGGCACCCATGCCCCAGGGAGTGACCCCCACCCACTCTACACGGGTGACTCAGCAGCCGCGAGGGCGACCCACGTCCCCTAGCCCCCAGCCACAACCACCTCCCCCCCAGAGCATCCACCCGCACACACAGGAAAGAAGGCAAGAGTGGGGCGGTTTGGAAAACTTTATTCAGCAGGGAGCTCAGAAATGGGCAATAAGGCACATGGCCACTACGAAGCAAGGGCAGAGCCTACGGAAAGGACAGGTGCCCCCGGGAAGGGAGAAGACGACCGGAAGGTACAGCGGTGAAGAGGGGACAGCTGAGCCGACACCCTCAGGGAGCCTGCCACGGAACGGGCGAAGGGGAAGAGGCGGAGAGGGGCGGCCTGCCAGGGAGAGATGCCAGTCCACAGATGGAACCCCATAGCCGACGCTCACAGGGGGTGGGGGTAGCGGAGCCAGATCCAGGCACTGATGCTTTCATGCACCCATGATGCCTCCAAATGGGCGCGATGCTCCTCAAGGGGATTCTTGGGGCATGGCAATGGTGCAACGTCCCGCCCATCCACAGCGATGGCATTGGCGTCCTCGCCAGCCAGGGGGAGGTCGAGGTGCTCGGCCAGTAACATGTCCCCACGGGACTCACAGATGTTGTGCAGGATGCAGCAGCACACCATCACATCTGGAATGATGTTGGCCTGCAAGTCCAACAAGCTAAACAGGGAGCGCCATCGCTCCTTCAAATGCCCAAAGGCACGCTCCACGGGCAGACGGGCACAGCAATGTATTTACACTGGTCACTGGTGTGGGGGTAGCAGTATGGGGCCATCAGCCATGGCTGCAGGGCAAACACCTGGTCGGCCAGGAGGAGCGGACCCACCGCACGGCCGCACACGGAAGCGGGGCCGGAAGTCAGGAAGCGCCCCGATGTGAGCTTGGCAACCAGGGGGGAGTTCCAGAAGACGGCCGTGTCGTGGCTCCACCCGGACATGCCCGCATAGACATCCATGAAGTGGCCCTTGGGATCCACCACCACCTGGAGAACCATGCTGTAGAAATGCTTGCGGTTGTAGTACTCCTCGCCACGGGAGGGGGAGGCCAGGATGTGCACGTGGGTTGAGTCCATCGCCTCCACCGCCTGTGGGAAGCCCATGGCATGGAAGCCATGCATGTTCTCCTTCTTTTCCCTGACCCGGATGACATCGGCCAGGTACAGCTCGTTCAGGATGCTCACCATCTCACAGAAGATCTCGCACGCGGTGGACACGCCCACCCTGAAGATGGTCGACAGTGGCAGGTAGCCCACGTTGAACGCCAGCTTGTACAGCGTCAGGGCAAGGCGACCAGAAACAGGAATGCATGGGCGCATGTTGGTACACTCCTGCTGCAGGACTGGGGTCACCTCAGCCACCAGCACCTCGAACGTTGCGCAGGACATGCGGAAGCTCCCCCGGAAGTGCTCGTCGTCCCAAGTCCTGCATCTCCTTCCACACGGCATCTGTCCGGGGAAGCACCCAGTAGCAGACAGTCTCGCGCTCGGCAAGAAGCTCAGCCGACGTCAACGGGGGGTGGGGTGCACGGTAAAGGGCTTCTTGGCCGTGCCTCCGGCCAGCGTCTCTGCAATCATCGTGGCCGCCTCGCAGCTGCGAATTACTGGCAGGATGGCTGCCAGGAGACAAGGCACGACCTCAGCTGCGCCAAGGGGCCATCGGAGGGCCTCCGTTCTGAACACTGGCTCTGCGGTGTTCACTTTGCCCGGCTGCCTATGCGCCGCTGCTCCTGCCCTCCATCCACCCCCACTGCCTTCCCTGAGGCACCTGCTGCTGCCGGTGCTGCACGTGGGGCTCGATATGCTGCAGTCATTGGCGGGGGCAGGTACTGCTGCTGTAGCGGCGGTGGCATGTATCTGTATGGTGCCATGTAGGGGGCGGGCTGCGGGGGCCCATGGTAGGCGCCCCGGAATGACTGGGCGAGCTCCCTGAGCACCTCAGTTTGGCGGTCGATGGCTGCTGTGCGCTCCCGCATGCCTCAGTCGATGATGCCATTGGTGGCCGCCATGGCCTCGGTCATCCCATTGACATGGTTCTCTAGACCTGGATGCACGTCCCTCCCTGCCTCTCGTATCCCATTACGCCTCTTGGGTGAGCCGTGCTCATCGTCGTGTGCGCGGTGGCTCGTTGGTGGCAACAGCACTGCCTGCCATATGTCCTGGGACGACGTCGTGTCGCTTCACCAGCAGGCATGCCAGTTCGTCTTAGAAGGGCATGGTGCGTGGCTGGACACTGGTTCTTTTATTATGGGTGATGATCTCCTTGAACTTCCTCTTGAGTCCGTGGAGCTTGTCCTTGCATTGCTTGCCGCTGTTGTTGTGTCCCCGTTCCTGCATCTGCTTGGCGAGCCAGGGGTAGAGCTGATCGTGCCTGGCTGTGGCCATGATCCTCCTGGCTTCCAAGCTGCCCCAGAGCTCTGTGAAATGCCTGATCTCTGCCTGGGACCAGTGCTGCACTCTGCGTCTTTCAGGGGGGTCATGGCTGCTTCCCTCTCCTGGGGTTCTGAGCCTGTGCCCTCAGCTGCGTCGTCCCGGGCCCCCTCTCCCTCTGGCTCCATGTTGCCAGTGGGTGGGTGTTTCAGTGGTGACGGTCGTCTGTGCCCTGGGCTGGCTTTCCCTGTCCCATGTGCTTGTGTGATGGTGGGTGCTGGTGTGCCGTTGTACTTGCTGTGAATGTGCCCTGTGTATAGGTGTTGTTGTCGTTGCTGGCCGGGGCTGCTTCGTGTCCTTGGGATTGTTGTGCATACCTCCGGCTGTTTTCCACAACATCCGCAGGTGGCTGGCTGTTGCCCATGGGTGCCTTTTGCCTTGGCATTTTGTGTGTCTTGGGGATGTGCGTGGCTGTTGCTCGCTGTCCGGCCATGTTGAGCAGATGGGGGGGGCTCGACGGTCGCCGGTTCCCCGGCCCTCGTGCTTCCAGGTGATTTGATGGTTGAGGTGGCGGTGCAGTGGGGGTCTACTTCGGGTGGGTTGCTGTGCTCCCTATTGGAGTGGGGGGGGCTGCCCCTTGTTCCTGGGTGCCTGGGGGTGTTGCTTCTTCCATAGTCTCCCCCCCTTTGCCGTGGTTCCCTTCTGGTGCACTTCCCTTTCCGTTTGGGTGGCTGACTGGGCACCCGGCGTGCGTGCTTGCAGGAGATGGCCCCTTGTTGTGCTCCATGCCAGCTGCCTGGTGGGGGAGGCATGCGTCCTTGGTTGCTATGGCAGCGAGCCCAGGGATCTGTTGTGGGCGTAGCTGAGCAGGCCGCCCACATTCTGCCGCTCTTGCCATTCGTCTCTCTGGTCTTCCATGCTAACGTACTCAATGCAGGGGTTTAACGCACGCTCCCCTCCAGACGACATATTACTCAATTGACTAATCCCTAAACAACATGCAAGTACGTTGTTTCGCTCCGTTGTTTAATTCTCCCGATTCACATACTGTGGGTTGTGAGTGCGTTGTGTGTCTCCCTCCAGACGACACATTAATCAACTCAACTGACGGTTGATTAATTAACCCACCGTTGCTTAATGTGTCGTCCGAACTGAGCCAATGTATCCATTCTGAACAATACCACACGGTGTACAAATGTACAAATTATACAAGATCTCCCTTCTGAGGAATAAGATACCACCAAGAAGAGATTAAACACTAGAGAGAATATTGACTATATCTTCTTCTGCAGTCCACTGGAATATCATCTTCACACACTAAACTGCTGAAGAGACATCTGAGAGTGTCAGCCAGGGTTCACTTTATCCTAAAGTATTCACCAGGTCAATATTTAAGATGCACTCTGTTGTCAAAAGCTACTAGGTTTTACCATTTGCAGTGGAAGACCCAGCCTCCACTGACTAAATCAGTTGGTTTCTTTTGCTAAATGAAACCAACTGGAAACCAACTGGAAGAATTCTGCTTTGCAATTCTGCTTCTGGCTGCCAGTTAATTTGACAGATGTGAGTCAATGTATTCAATAGTATTAATTCAGCAGTTTAAGAAATGACATCAGATGGCATTGTGTGTGAATATTTTTTCTCACAATGGCCCTGCATTGTGGAGTTTTGTAGTTTTATCGTTTTAAGACATTCTCATGCATGCATATTTCTCTTACTAGCATAAATATGAAACAACAAGAAAGAATTGCCATCAACCTGCAGGAGAGGGAGACTTGCTGCCAGAGGAGGAGAGGAGTGCACCTGCTTGCCTGCCTGCCTCCTGGTCTTCACTGCTGCCACCACCACCACCACCCTCCAGAGGATTTCAGCCTGGCAGACTGCCACTCCCTGCAGGACCAGGCTCCTAGGTACTGAGCCAGCTGCTGTGGACAATTACATCAGTCCCCCTCCCTTCCTGGGAGGGATATTTAAGCTGCTGGCTGAAGGGGCCTGGGAAAGCCATCAACCTGCAGGAGAAGGAGGCCTGCTGCCAGGGGAGGAGAGGAGTGTGCCCGCCTGCCTGCTGGCTTTTTGTTTTTGTCTTTGGTGTTTGTTTGTTTGTTTGTTTGTTTCCCCTTTCCCCAGGCTTGAGCTATGTGCCTGGGAGGGAGGATACAGGGCCAGGTGGGGGGATCTGAGGGGAGCACAATTAGGGTAGTGACGGGTAGAGGGAGATATGGCATTGTGAGGAGGACTTGCCAGGTTAGGGGAACAAGGCCCAGACAGTTAATGGCTGTGCCTTGTTCCGGTCCCCCTCACACCCACAGGCTTGTTGGTTGCCTTATCAGCCAGCCCTCAGGCCTCCGGGTGCTGCTTTTAAATGCCAGATCAATGCATAATAAGATCTCCCTCATCCACGACGTAATTGTGGATGAGGCAGCCGATCTGGCATGTATAACCGAGACCTGGGTGGGAGAGCAGGGAGGAGTTAGTCTCTCCCAGTTATGCCCACCGGGGTACTTGGTTCAGCATCAGGGTAGACTTGAGGGCCGGGGAGGGGGGGTTGCTGTGGTCTATAGGAATTCCATCCCCCTCTGCAGGCTCCCTGTCCATGCGACTACTGGTCTGGAGTGTTTGCACCTTGTGTTGGGCCAACGGGACAGATTAGGGATTCTGTTGGTGTACTGCCCACCCCGCTGCTCAACAGACTCCCTAGCTGATCTGACAGAGGTGGTCTCTGGTGTACTGTTGAGGTCCCCCAGACTCTTGGTTCTGGGGGATGTCAACATTCATGCCGAGGGCACTTTATCTGGGGCAGCTCAGGATTTTATGGTCTCCATGACAACCATGGGACTGTCCCAACATACCATCGGCCCAACGCATGTAGCAGGGCACACTCTAGACCTGGTTTTTTCAACTGGACATGGAGATGGGGATCTGAAAGTGGGGGACTTTACATCAACCCCTCTGTCATGGTCAGATCACCACCTGCTGAGGTTTAGACTTACAGCGGCTTTTCCCCTCTGCAAGGGTGGGGGACCCATTAAGATTGTCCGCCCCCGGAGGCTAATGGATCCAGATGGTTTCCAGAGGGCTCTGGGGAGTTTTCCGGCTGATAGGGCTGGCTCTCCTGTCGAAACCCTGGTTGATCTGTGGAATGCAGAAATGACCCGGGCAGTTGACACGATTGCTCCTGAGCGCCCTCTCCTGTGTAGAGCTCGAATGGCTCCGTGGTATACCCCAGAGCTGAGAGTGATGAAACAAAACAGGAGACGGCTTGAGGGCAGATGGAGACGAACTCCTGATGGATGCAATCAAACACTGGTAAGTGCTTATGGTAAGCTGTATTCAGGGGCAGTGAGGGCAGCAAAAAAACAATACTTTGCTGCCACTATTCAATCATCAACCTGCTGCCCAGCGGAGCTTTTCAGAGTTGTCCGGGGGCTTTTACATGCTGGCCCCAAGGACATGGTAGAACCATCTGAGGCCCGCTGTAATACATTTGCTGGGCACTTCCAGAATAAAATCTCTGGCATCCGTCAGGACTTAGACTCCAGTGTTATAGCAGATGAATCTAGTGAGGTATCCAGAGCACAGGCTTGTCCTGTTTTCTTGGATGAGTTTCAGTTGGTGCAGCTCGAGGATGTTGACAAGGTGCTTGGACAGGTTCGTGCAACCACTTCCATATTGGGTCCTTGCCCCTCTTGGCTAATAAAAGCTAGCAGGGATGGAACAACTGGCTGGGCCAGGGAAGTGATTAATGCCTCTTTGCAAGAGGGAGTGGTCCCAGGCCTCCTGAAAGAGGCGGCAGTGAGACCACTCCTAAAGAAATCTTCCCTGGACCCTGAAAATCTTAATAACTACAGGCCAGTAGCAAATGTTCCATTCCTGGGCAAGGTCCTGGAGTGGGTGGTTGCGAGCCAGCTCCAGGCACTCTTGGATGAGACTGATTATCTGGATCCATTTCAGTCAGGTTTCAGGCCTGGTTTTGGTACGGAAACAGCCTTGGTCGCCCTGTATGATGACCTATGTCGGGAGAAAGACAGGGGGAGTGTGACTCTGTTGATTCTCCTTGATCTCTCAGCGGCTTTCGATACCATCGACCATGGTATCCTTCTGGGACGACTGGCTGAGTTGGGAGTGGGAGGCACTGCATTGCAGTGGTTCCGCTCCTACTTGGTGGGTCGGCTCCAGAAGGTGGTGCTTGGGGAACATTGCTCGGCCCCGTGGATTCTCCAGTATGGGGTTCCGCAGGGGTCAGTTTTGTCCCTCATGCTGTTCAATATCTACATGAAACCGTTGAGTGCAGTCATCCGGAGTTTTGGAGTGCGTTGTCATCAGTACGCTGATGACACGCAGCTCTATTTCTCCTTTTCATCTTCATCAGGTGAGGCTGTGGATATGCTGAACCAGTGCCTGGCTGCGACAATGGACTGGATGAGGGCTAATAAACTGAAACTCAATCCAGACAAGACTGAGACGCTGTTAGTAGGTGGTTCCGCTGACCGGATGGAGGGTGTTCAACCTGTTCTGGATGGGGTTACACTACCCTTGAAGGAGCGGGTTCGTAGCTTGGGGGTTCTCCTAGAACCATCTCTGTCACTTGAGGCGCAGGTGGCCTCAGTGGCACGGAGTGCCTTCTACCAACTTCAGTTGGTGGCCCAGCTACGTCCCTATCTGGACAGAGATAACCTGGCTTCAGTTGTCCATGCTCTGGTAACCTCGAAGTTAGATTACTGCAATGCACTCTACGTGGGGCTGCCTTTGAAGGTGGTTCGGAAGCTGCAGCTTGTGCAAAATGCAGCAGCCAGATTGATAACTGGAACCAGTAGGTTCGAACATATAAGACCTACTCTGGCCCGCTTGCATTGGCTGCCTATATGTTTCCGAGCCCGGTTCAAGGTGCTGGTTTTAACCTATAAAGCCTTACACGGCTTGGGACCACAATACCTGATGGAACGCCTTTCCCGACATGAACCTACCCGAACACTACGTTCAACATCTAAGGCCCTCCTCCAAGGGAGGCTCGGAGGTCAGCAACAAGAGAGAGGGCCTTCTCTGTGGTGGCTCCCCAATTGTGGAACAATCTCCCCGACGAGGCCCGCCTGGCACCAACATTGTTATCTTTTCGGCGCCAGGTCAAGACTTTCCTCTTCTCTCAGGCATTTGGCAATATCTGAGGAGCCTGGGTTTGTTTTGTTTTGCTTTGTTTTTGTAGTTTTTGAAGTGTTGATGTGGTTTTTAAATGTATAGATTATGTGTATGTTGTATGTTTTTGCTCTTTTAATTTTTGTATATTGTTTTTAATTGTTTTTAATCCTATGTAAACCGCCCAGAGAGCTTCGGCTATGGGGCGGTATACAAATGTAATAAATAAATAAATAAATAAATAATATAATGAGAATTCAATCAGTTTGACAGGAAGCAAACATGAACATTTCTCTCACAATAATGAAAATAGTTTGACAAAAAAAAAGGTTAAACATTCTTGAGCAAGAGCAAGCAGATTGTTTAGTAGGAAGGGATTACGACATTGAAAAATAAATATCAGATGTTTGGTACAAAATATTGCAAGAATACACATAATGCTTATTTATATAAATGTCTGAATGGCCACTAGAACTTCTGATTTAGTATGTATAAGTGTCAGAGCCACAAAGTTTGGTCCATATTCTGTGGTTTATTCAATGGCAAACTTAAATCTGATGGTATTTCATTATTGACATTATACCTCTCTTGTATAGCATCTAGCACTATTTCTTCTAAGTTGTTGACCATAATGTAGCATTCATTGTTGGACATCTGGGCAAGATGTATCATTCTCTAATTGGGATGAACACTTGCTTATCTGCAAAAGGACCAATCAGGATAAACAGAGATTCTCTTTAAGCAGAAGAATGGCGGAAGCCAGATGGCACCAAACCACTGATGGGTGTTTCATAAACTTTTCTTGCAATCAAAGCTAATTGAAGGAACACAAGATTGTAGGCATTAGCAGGTGGGCAGCACACACAGCTGCTTCTGTCACATAATTTCCAAAAGACTATGAACATGAAAAAAAATCTCACTGGGGACAATGTATGGCGGTTGGGGGGGGGGGGGAGAGTCAACCCAGCTGCAGCACCGGTTAGGTCTTTATTCTTCCAGCAGCCATCTGAACGATCATAACAAAAAAAGGAAAATCCAAGGGAAACAGGAGGCAACATGCACAATATCCCGACAAAAAGAACAAAACAGCAGGCACTAAGTGTTGGAAGGCTTGAATGCTTTGATAGTGGATTCCCACAATGTTCTGAACAGAAGAGCACAAGAGAACCCAATCTCATAGGCAAAGTCCTTTATCCTTCCCCCATATGTCTATTGCCAATAGGACAGGAACAAGAATTGAAGCAGAAATCTAGTCAAGTTCAAGTAGAGAGTTGGAAGCAATGATGGAATTCCATGCTGGACAATGAGCAGGAGTACCTTTTTAATAAATGTTTCCATTACCACAGCTGCATATTATTGAGATGAATGATTACAATACTCAAGGATTGTTTGACCCTCTATATCCCTGCCCTGTCACTGAAGAAGTGGCACTCTTGAGGCTACCAAGAACAGAGTTTTTAGTGTTGCAACTCCTGCCCTGTGGAACTCCCTCCCCATTAATATTAGGCAGGCGCCAACAGTTTTGAATTGTATCATCTGCTTAAAACATAACAGTTCACTCAGGCTTTTCTGTAGTGTGACCCAGCTATCTACATTGGTTGTAAGGTTATGTGATTGCACTATCTTTATCCTGTATTTTTATTGATGCGATGTTAATGTTATACACCATGTGGTGTTTTTTTAATGTCCAGATAAAATAAATAATATGAAGTCAATTCTTGGAGGTGAATATGCATTGACCACTTAAATAACAATATGTCCAATGCCCCAGAACATATAGTGGAATTCTATTTTTAGATACTACATTTTTCTCTTTTCGCAGCATTTTCTAATTGTTCCTGCTACCAGATGAGGTTGATATCAATTCAATGTGCCAAGAAAGAACAGGCCATTTCTAGAATGTAAACTCTCAATGTGTTAAATGCCAGAACATTGGAGTTTAATGAACCAAAGTTGGGCTGCTTTCCCCTAACAGAGCAAGTGTATGTGATGGCTTTGCCTTCCTGCTGAGGTACATATTTCCTAACCCCTGCTGCTGCTGCTGCTGCTGCTGCTGCTGCTGCTGCTGCTGCTGCTGCTGCTGCTGCTATACATTTCAGCCCAAAGGTTCCTCCAGGTCCTACATATACAAAACATGAATCATATTAAGCAATATGGTTTAGGATATAGGACACACCAAAGATCCTCTGAAGTACTTTTGGATTATGTCAAATACTTTCAAAGTGCCCCCCCCCAACCAAGCCTTTTAAGAGCACAATCCTATGCATGTTTAGACAGAAAAAAGGCCTTCAACTCCCAGCATTGGCTGGGGAATGTTGGGTGTTGTAGGCCTTTTTTCTGTCTAAATAGTTCTGTTGTGCCCTTGATCATAAGGCATATGGCTGAAAACAATGCTAATTTGTATGGAGATACGTCCTAATATATAAAATAAAAAATCCCACCTTTTTCACATAAATGGTCCTTATCAAGAGATGAACATGCATGTGTGAACCAGCCAATCCTCTAGTTGTATAGGCGAACAGTCTAAGCAAATTGCCTCAGAGGAAGAAATGCACTGTATCTATCCACTGAAGCTGCTGGCACTACTGATTCAAAACCACATAGTGTCTTTGATCAATGCTGGCTATTACTCTCTCTCCCCACTCCAACATATCAGTATCATCGTACATTTGTGGTGGTTTAACAAATGCTTTGTTTTCTCCAGGAGCTCCAGTGATCAAATTCTCTCCCACCATTCCTAATATTCTACGTCAACTTCTACTGTTTTCTCTCCTAAACAAAATGATAACCACTGGGAACTGAAAAACTAGACTGAACTGGCTGCCCTGACAAGTGAATCCAAGAGTAATGAGTCATACTACCTATGCATCTTTGTAAGGAAACCTTGGCGAACTCTCTGATTTTAAAACACTGCCGAGATCAAGTACAGCTATCTTTGTTGATGATTTTTAAAAAGTTAGAAGTGGGGCTATTCCAACTTCTGCGCAATATTCTTTAAAACCAAATATTAATACTGAAGTGAAGGGCATTTATATGGGCATTGACTAGAGATCAGGACATCCACAGTCACTGCATACTTTTAGCAGGTATTTTAGAATAACTTCAGGATTATCTATTTATGCACCTCAACCCAGCAAGACTGATTCGAATATGCATCTAGGTACTTTGCCTCACCCACACTAATGTGAATTGATTCTATGCTTCTCCACACTGCTTTGACCCTATTGAAGAACTGAGGACATCTCTACATTGAGAAAAAAACAAAACACAGCCTTACTAGGTTTTATTTTTCTCGGGTCTTTTAGCGTTCACTACAGGTTCCTATAGACAGTAACCAACAACAGCCACATGATTTTGAATTGAAAATTTCCCCTCTGGGTAATGCTTTCTATTAAATGAAACAGTGCCATCTAGTGGCTGAATAAATCCCATGATAAATTAGATACTGCATTATTTCTGTGTTTTTTAAAAATGGGATTACTGGGGGGAACTGCAGGAGACGTCCTGGTTCTTGCCAACATCATGTAATGGACCCGCAAAATTCCATGAGTGGCATGCTATAAATTGCTCATTTAGAGAAGCCCTAATATGCATCTGTTCCCCCACAAAACAAAAACATTTTTAAAAATCTGAAAACGTTGGTGTTGAATATTTGACTGCATATTTCAGTATTTGTCAAATATTCGTCTACACTTGATAATACTTGATTTCAGTATTTGATATTTGACAGACCAGAGAGCTCGGGTGGCATAGTGGCTGAGCTACAAATTGGGAAGTTCCTGGCTTGAATCTCACCCATGCCATGAGCTTGCTAGGTAGCAAACCACACTCTCTCTCAGCCCTCTGCCACAATATAGATAATAATACTGACCTACTGGTGGGCTGTGTTCAGTTTGGTGATCCAGGCTTGATCCAGGCACATTCCAGTTTTGTTGTCACAGTGAATTTGTTCTGAAGTTCCTTCCAGGCCAGCTAATTCTGCCTGTTATCCACATCATCATTACAGGCTGTCATATCTAGCAGCTCAGCATTCCACTGTAAAGGCATAAAGTGGAAAAGAGCAATGCTGCAGATTTCAAGGAGCTTTATTCTGCAGCAGAGAATGTTTTTAAATATTCAAATTAAAAATATTCAAATTATTCCCCCTCCCCATACTATATGATATATATTGCAATTGTAAGAAAACTGCACCAACAGTGCCAGGTCACTAGACTGTAAAAGATCTGTATTTTATGACTATGTTTCACTGCAGAAATGGAATCTAAGAATATTGAAACAACTGAGGTATAAAATGCACAGAATATCTTTGAGCAGCAGTACGAGCACAGAATATTTAGAAATATGCACGTTTGACTGTAGGCATCCAAGCAAAAATACAAGAATTGACTTTATGCAGACTTATAGTCCAATCTTTAAAATTAAATTTAAGCACATGTGCAGAAGACAGCAGATATTGTAATTAGGGGTGTGCACGGACCCCCCGGATCGGATCGGGACCCGGATCGGGACCTCCAATTTTGTCCCGGACCGGTTCGGACAAAATCGGAGGCCCCCCGGACCGGATCGAGTCCGATCCCGACCCAAAAATCGTACATTTTTGGATCGGCCGCCATTTTTTTCCCCATAGACTTGCATTGCAATGCAAGTCTATGAGGAAAAAATGGCGGCGGGTGGGTAAGGGGGGGCCTAACTCCCTCCCCCCCCCCGGGGCCGTCCGCTGTGGACGGCCCCGGCAGGTAAACCCCCTCCCCCGCGCTCCCTACCCCCCCTGGTGCCGCCCGCTTCCATCCGCTGGCGCCCGCGGGCGCGAGCGGATAGAAGCGGACGGCTCCGGGGGGGGTAAGCCCCCTTCCCCGCCACTGCTTACCTTCTCGGCCCGTCCGGCGCCGGCGGCTACTACCAGCGGGCTCCGCGGCCTACTCTCGAGTAGCGCGCCGGGTGATGACATCACCCGGCGCGCCACCCTGGAGCAGGCCGCGGAGCCTGCTGGGAGTAGTAGGCGCCGGCGCCGGACGGGAGCCGCCGGGCCGGGCAGGTAAGGGCCCCCCTCCCCCCTCCCCCCTCCGCACGCCCCCTCCTCCCCTCCACGCACCCCCTCCTTACCTTCCCAGCCCGGCGGCTCCCGTCCGGCGCCGGCGCCTACTACTTCCAGCAGGCTCCGCGGCCTGCTCTAGAGTAGCGCGCCGGGTGATGACATCACCCGGCGCGCCACCCTAGAGCAGGCCGCGGAGCCTGCTGGGAGTAGTAGGCGCCGGCGCCGGACGGGAGCCGCCGGGCCGGGCAGGTAAGGGCCCCCCTCCCCCCTCCCCCCTCCGCGCGCCCCCTCCTCCCCTCCATGCACCCCCTCCTTACCTTCCCGGCCCGGTGGCTCCCGTCCGGCGCCGGCGCCTACTACTACCAGCAGGCTCCGCGGCCTGCTCTAGAGTAGCGCGCCGGGTGATGACATCACCCGGCGCGCCACCCTAGAGCAGGCCGCGGAGCCTGCTAGTAGTAGTAGGCGCCGGCGCCGGACGGGAGCCACCGGGCCGAGAAGGTAAGTGCCCCCCTCCTCCCCCCCCCGCTGTCCACTTTCATCGGCGGGCGCCCGCTGGCGCCCGCCAATGGAAGCGGCGGTGGGCGCCAGTGGGCGCCCGCCGATCCGCCGATCCGCCGAACCGGTTCGGAGCTTTTTCGGACCGGTTCGGATTGGATCGGCCGATCCAGCTGCGGGATCGGAAATCGGATAATTTATCCGATTTCCCACTGGACCGGACTCGGATCGTGGATCGGGTCCGATCCAGTGCACATCCCTAATTGTAATGCAGTAAAAGTTATTTTGCCAGGATATGAACATGAATAAAATATTCATTTCCAAAGACAAAACCAAAAATATTTTAATGTTCTTTTTTCTTTTGACTCTATGATGTAGGGTGACCCTATGGAAAGGAGGACAGGGCTCCTGTATCTTTAACAGTTGCATTGAAAAGGGAATTTCAGCAGGTGTCATTTGTATGCATGCAGCACCTGGTGAAATTCCCTCTTCATCACAACAGTTCAAGCTGCAGGAGCACTGCCCTCTTTTGTATCTGGTCAAGAGGGCAAGGCTCCTGCAGCTTTAATTGTTGTGACGAAGAGGAAATTTCAGCAGGTGCTGTATGCATACAAATGACACCTGCTGAAATTCCCTTTTCTATTCAACTGTTAAAGAGCCCTGTCCTCCTTTCCATAGGGTCACCCTATATGATGGCATGGCTGGTGCGTTTGATTACGTTTTACATTATCATAGCAGTATGAGAACCACCACAGTGTATAGGGTTCCTGCACTCCTCTAGTGACGTAGGAAAAATGTAGCCATGTGGGAGGAGCCTATAAACACGCTGTGCAGGCTGCACTGTTAAAAAGCAGGAATGGGAGATGAAAATGCCTCTGTCATTTCTTGTTACCATTGGAATAGATGGAGGGCTCTGATCTTGAAGCTCTCCATCTAAAGAGTACCAATTCTTCAGGATTGTGCTCTTTATAAGCTATTACTGCGAGGCGGAATCGATAGAGCTACAAGGCAGGAGGGAGCACAGGCTATCTGGTCAGGAAAAAACGCAGTGCTGTTGTCAGATGGTGGGAATGGGGAGCAAACTGAGAGGCCAGAAAACTGCAAAAACCTTTCTTACTACTCTGCACGGTTTTGAAAGCTGTGCTGCTACAATTCATTTAATGGGACAGGACCTTCATTTAATATGAACTGCCCTTCCTTTCCTTCCCCTTTAACATTGCCATAGCGGCCATTTGGCTTGTCAAACTCAACCCCTGCCCTGTGTTCCCAGGCTTACCTTGCACTGGGATCCGCGCAGAGCTACTCCCTGAAGTGAAGCCTCCCCGGGCAGACCAAGAAACAATGTGGTGACATGGGAATAACTGAAAAAAGTTGCAGTAAAACGACACTTCGAAAAAGTGCAGTTTCGCAGAGAAACACACACACCCCAGTGTGGCTCCGCGTTGGCAACTGCATCATTTAAACAATGGGGTGCATCTGTACAGCCATGCCCCCAGTTGATCAACTTTATTTCATATTTGGTTCTTACAATAGTTAAATTAACCTGAGAACAGTTTTTTTTATCTCACAAAGAACAATCAGGTTATCAAGTCCCATTGACAGGCTGACATTGGCTAAAGAAACCCATCCAAAAGCTAGGTCTTTCCTGTTTATGGAAACGTGGTTTCATAAAATCATGCATGGTGTGGAGAAATGGAGGGCTTTAGTGGGGCTTTATTCAATTTTGTTGTTCACAACTTGTGGAGGCCAACGTAGGGCTCTAGTGAAGATTTGGGTCTTTGAGAGGGGGTTATTTGTTTTTAATACAAGTGCTGATTCATGAGAAGTTCATGACCTCAAGAGTTTTGTTTCTGACTGCAGGGAGAATACTTTGAAAATGATGGCACCACCATTCAATAAGAAGTAACTACAACAGGGTTAATAACTGAAGCTAATGGGATTAGCCTGCCTTTACACCCCCTGCTGACTGAGCTAAACTAGAAGAGAATTTGCTTCCATAGGGAAAAGGTGCTGCTGCTATGGCATTGCAAGGGAGACATGTCAGGATTTACATTCTTGACCCTGGACTAAATGGCCGCTTGCTGCGTTACATAAACTGTAGGAGAAATGTGCTTTTGGCAGACACTCTGACCCATATGAGTAAGAAGAAGCCACATAAAAGCTTCTAGGAAAGACCCAACTAAAGCTGAGCACATAGAAAAGGTGCCCTTGGAGACTGCTGGTATCAGCAGTTTTAAGTGTATGTGTGTGAATGTGCGTGTGTAGCTGCTGTCATAGTAGAGGCGTTCTTATTGTGTAAGTGACTCACATATGTGCTAATGTATCATTAAAACGCTGGCACAATGGGAATCGTTGGCATCCCTCTCATCAATACTTCTGTTCTCTTTGAGACTGTCAGCATCACTAAAGGAAACTTAATATTTGAAAGGGTTGCAGTGATAAAAGGAAGAATAGCAGTACTGATAAACCATGCCAAAATTTTAAAAGACATATGGCCCTAGATAAAATAAATATGACCATGGATGAATAGCACTTTTTAAATTGGAAATGCTGCTACTGTTGGTTTTAGGGTTTGTTTGGTTGTTTGGTCTTCTTTTTATTATGTTATGCACAAGTTCATTTTATGATGTTTGTAAGTTGCTTTGAGTATGTGGGGGGGGGGGGGGTTTGCACAGATAAGGGTCTGAAATATTATGGTTTTTTTCTATCTCTAAAATCGCACTAACTGACAGCCTATCTACACTACTGCTTTAAAACGGTTTATAACAGTTTTAAACCAGACAGTAGTGTGGACCGGCTCCCAATTACATCATGAAGGGCCTATATTAATGAAAATGCTGAATACAAAAACACAACCTTCCTCAAAGCAACAATTTAATGGTTGTAAATTATAATCTTTTGCTCATTTTGATGATGATATAGCATCAATCGTGGACTCTGTGGCTTTTTCTTCTTACATTACACTGGCAGTTCAGAGCTGCTGTAGCGCAGCCTCTTCCTGCACTGCTGAGGTAAGATGAGAAGCTCTGTTCTGCCTGACAGGAACCCATGCTATGGCTCTTCCTAACACCAGCACTGGTCCTCCTGAAACTGGGGCAATACTGCCATGCTTATAAGATGTAGTGTGGGCTGCTCCCATAACCTCAGCACCATGAGCGCGACGAAGAGGAAAACCAAGGGGAAAAACAGGGAGAATCACCTGGGAAGCACCAATCTTGATTTGGAAGCAGCAGGTGGCAGGTTTCCTCTGTCAATTGGTATAGGCAGGGGAACAGGCCACTGCCACAATGGCAAACTGAAGTGATTCCCTTGACATGAAGCAATGGTTCTTCTTACAAAGTGTTGGTCATTACCTTTAAAGTTTGGGTCCAGGTTACCTGCAGGATAGCCTTCTCCCATACAATCCACCCCGCACGCTCAGATCCTCTGGGAAGAATTTACTTCAGTCAACAAAAACTAGACTGACAACCGTTACCAGACGTCCGGATCCCCCAGGACAAGTCCGGAAATTGGGGGGCAAACTTGCATCGGGGGGGATTTTTCATGAATCTTCATTATGTCCGGAAGTTTGCCAGCGCTGGATAGGCCGATTTTGGGCCTCTGCCGCCTCTTCTGTGCTGGATCCGGGCTCCTCGGGGCTTTTTGCCATTGTGACAACTTACGAGGAGCCCGGATCCAGCACGGAAGAGATGGCAGAGGCCCAAACACGGAAGAGCCCAAATCCGCTTCGCCCAGCACTTACCCGGCCTCCTCGTGGGTCATTGAAGTCATGACATCCAAAATAAAGGTCCCAGTTGCCGAGAGGGAGGGGTGGGGGATGAAAGAGCACTCCTCACCCCTCCCTCTCAGAAATCCGGGCCTTTATTTTGGGCGTCGCAGTGATGACGTCCAAAATAAAAGCCCCGATTTCTGAGAGGGAGGGGTGAGGAGCGCTCTTTCATCACCCCACCCCTTCCTCTCTGCAATTCCGGACTTTATTCTGGCCTGGTCCTGGAGCTGCGGCAGCCTGGCCTGGCCTGGCCTGGCCATAGAACCCCTGCGGCCTGGCCCTGTGGAGCCCTGACTAGCCCTGGCACTGCAGCGGCCTGGCCTTGGAGCTGTGGTTGCACTGGCAGCAGCAATGGCTCAGCTTCAGAGAGGGTAAGTCATTTTTCTTCTATTTTCTACCTAGTCTTTGCATGGGGGTAAAAATTTAAGCCTCCAACTCCCTGGGTGTAAGTTCTATTGATCTTAATAGGACTTACTTCTGAGTAGATATATAGGGCTGCACTGTAAGTGTTCTAGGTAAAACTAATTGGCTGTGTTTACATTTGCGCTGTGCCTGGTGGCTCAGATAAAATGTTTACACTGTTTTAAAAATGGCTGGTAATAAATTAAAACCTTTTTTTAGTTGAATAAATCATTCTGGTCTTTTAGTGGTTGTATATATTTATATATTATCAAAACCTCACTCTGTTATTTTTTGAGATATTGAAGGAAGCTTGAGAAAATGTTAAAAAGCAGCCATCTGTTGCACAGAAAGGCCATCTTTTAACGTTTCTTGTTTATTACAGACACGCACAACAGAAGCAAGAGAAGTATTTTTTAAAAAAGCTATCCATTAAGTGCACTGATTAAAATTTGTTACTAGGGGTGTGCACGGACCCCCCGGATCGGATCGGGACCCGGATCAGGACCTCCAATTTTGTCCCGGACCGGTTCGGACAAAATCGGAGGCCCCCCGGACCGGATCGAGTCCGATCCCGACCCAAAAATCGTAAATTTTTGGATCGGCCGCCATTTTTTTCCCCATAGACTTGCATTGCAATGCAAGTCTATGAGGAAAAAATGGCGGCGGGTGGGTAAGGGGGGGCCTAACTCCCTCCCCCCCCCGGGGCCGTCTGCTGTGGACGGCCCCGGCAGGTAAGCCCCCTCCCCCGCGCTCCCTACCCCCCCTGGGGCCGCCCGCTTCCATCCGCTGGCGCCCGCGGGCGCCAGCGGATAGAAGCGGACGGCTCCGGGGGGGGGTAAGCCCCCTTCCCCGCCACTGCTTACCTTCTTGGCCCGTCCGCTCCCGTCCGGCGCCGGCGGCTACTACCAGCGGGCTCCGCGGCCTACTCTCGAGTAGCGCGCCGGGTGATGACATCACCCGGCGCGCCTTCCTGGAGTAGGCCGCGGAGCCTGCTGGTAGTAGTAGGCGCCGGCGCCGGACGGGAGCCGCCGGGACGGGAAGGTAAGGGCCCCCCTCCCCCCTCCGCGTGCCCCCTCCTCCCCTACACGCACCCCCTGCTTACCTTCCCGGCCCGGCGGCTCCCGTCCGGCGCCGGCGCCTACTACTACCAGCAGGCTCCGCGGCCTGCTCTAGAGTAGCGCGCCGGGTGATGACATCACCCGGCGCGCCACCCTAGAGCAGGCCGCGGAGCCTGCTGGTAGTAGTAGGCGCCGGCGCCGGGACGGGAGCCGCCGGGACGGGAAGGTAAGGGCCCCCCTCCCCCCTCCGCGCGCCCCCTCCGCGCGCCCCCTCCTCCCCTCCACGCACCCCCTGCTTACCTTCTCGACCCGTCCGCTCCCGTCCGGGGCCGGCGGCTACCACCAGCAGGCTCCGCAGCCTGCTCTAGAGTAGCGCACCGGGTGATGACATCACCCGGCGCGCCACCCTAGAGCAGGCCGCGGAGCCCGCTGGTAGTAGCTGCTAGTGCCGGACGGGAGCGGACGGGCCGAGAAGGTAAGCGCCCCCTTCCTCCCCCCCCCCCCGCTGTCCACTTTCATCAGTGGGCGCCCGCTGGCGCCCGCCAATGGAAGCGGCGGTGGGCGCCAGTGGGCGCCCGCCGATCCGCCGATCCGCCGAACCGGTTCGGAGCCTTTTCGGACCGGTTTGGATTGGATCGGCCGATCCAGCTGCGGGATCGGAAATCGGATAATTTATCCGATTTCCCACTGGACCGGACTCGGATCGTGGATCGGGTCCGATCCAGTGCACATCCCTATTTGTTACCATGATTAATCAACTATATTAGTTGATTCATTTACTGATTAATACTGTAAATTCAGTGCATGCTCAGTAACCATGAGTAGATCAGCTACAAGTCCAACTGGTCTTGTATTTTTGTCTGAATGTATTTCTTAATTATAACTTCTAAGAGAGTCTTAAATGATATTTTTTTAAAAATGAGAGAAATGCTGTAAAATGTAGCTTGAAGATGCTATATGACAGCTAACTGTTGCCATATAGTTTGCATTTTTGAACTTACTTCAAGATTACTAGATGCCAATATAAAGTCAATGTTTTGTGTAAAACTAGGGCGCTAAATTCTTTTTTAAAAAAGAGATGCTGTGCACTTTGCCATCTTTGTGTGTCCTTTAAATTATTTAGGCTGTGATCCTATGCTCAGTTACCTGGAAGTAAACTCAATGCAGTAAACTCAATTGAGTTTACTTTTGAGTAGGATTATGCTATGATATCTAGTCATAACTACAAAGTTAACCTGAATTAATCTGAACTTCACATTGACTATCCATTTAATATTGCTAGTATATTAAACGTCTGAGTTGTGGATTGTGGTGTAGTGCTCTCAGCCCATCCTACCTCGCAGGGTTGTTGCTTTGAGGATAAAATGGAGAGGAGGATTAGGATTATATACATTGCCTTGAGTTCCTTGCAGGAAAAATGGCAGGATATAAACAGAATAAATTAAAAAATGTAAACTCTGTAATCTTGTAACTTGTAGTTAGTTCTCCCAATAGTGTACACATAAAAATCTGCAAAAGGCTTTGCTTGGAGCAAGACCTTGAATAGAAATTGACTTGTGAAAATCTAGTTTATATTACATCTCAAGTGTTTCAGTGTTCTAAACAGAGCCGCTCTTTCTTGCTTAATATTAAATCACACTGAATAGGTCGGAGAAAAGATTGTTACAGTGACCCAATCATTCCCTTACCTGAGAATAAGTCCCATTAAATTCATTGAGGCTTGCTTCTGGTTAGGGCACAATCCTATGCATGCTGACTGTGGAATGCTGGGAGTTGTAGGACTTTTTTTTCTGGCTAGAAGATTGCACTTTTTGCCTCCCCTTCTAATCTTTCTTTACGGCGTATTTCCCATTTTCTGTTTAGTCTAGCATTGGTGTACCCCCTCCTAACCACAGTGTACTTTAGCTATTTTTTTTTCTAATCTAGGATCTGGTTTCTTTAGAAAAATAGAAAATAATAGACTTTCTTTTCTATTGATCTTGTATGAGGACAGCAAAAAGAACTACCATAAAGAAATTTGTACAGCAACTAAAATACATTTTAGTTTCAGATACATTGAATGTCTCACTTGTTCTTTATTTCACTAATTTCAACATTAATATATTTTGTAGAACAGGTTTGTCTTAATTGTGAGGTGTAGAATTAGACATGTGACCAAGGCCATGGCCCCTTGGGGCAGTCATGTCAAGATGGGCCTGCCTTAGGGGTTGAGTATGTTGGGGTGAGCATGCCTCTTTGCGGGTCGGCCAGGTTGTCCTCCTTTTTGGTTTCCAAAATATGGTCAGCCTACCCAGAGGACCTTTTCTTCTGCCGCTCCCAGATTGTGGAATGACCTGCCGGGAGTGATCCACCAACTCACCAGTCTCTAAGAATTTAAAACAGCTATAAAGACTGATCTCTTCCGGCAGGCCTACCCAGATGAATTTTAAGTGTTTTTATTGGTGTTTTATTGGTATTTTAATGATGTTGGTTTTATGTGCTTTTAATTAGTTTTGTGTATTTTATGTTGATGTTGTTCCCGCCTCGATCCTGAGGGAGAGGCGGGTGATAACTAATAATAATAATAATAATAATAATAATAATTATTATTATTATTATTACAAAGGCCTACATCTGAGCAAGGTAGGAGGGTTGGGAAATGGGCCTGGCTGGAGAGTCATTTTTAAAAGGCAGGAGACGTGGGAAGCCAAGACAGAACTGGGAAGCCAACGGAGAACCTGGTGTTTTGGAGGAGAAGGAATGGGTGAAAATGACTCTTTCCCCTCTGGATGAGGGAAAAGGGCCTTGATGCTTACCTCACCCACCCCCATTTAATGCAACGAGAATTAAATTTTCATAAGCCATCAGCATGCACATTCATGAGGACAACATTGGATGGTTTCCCCGGTAGTACTAGCTTTGCCCTTGTCACTTCTGCATAAGCATTGTGCAGCCAGCCAATGAATAATGAATCTGAGCAATTACGAAATCCAATAGGAACAGACATGCACAGAGAGCACAGGTCCAGAAGGAGAGATATACAGAAGAGCAAAGCCAGGCAAAGGGATGCAATATGCAAACAACTCTGTCCCAAAATGTCACTCAGAGCCTATCTACACTACCGCTTTAAAACAGGTTAAAACGGTTTAAAATGGTTTGTAACAGTTTTGAGAACTGTTGGGGCCCAGGACACACTCCATATACAGTTTTAAAAACGTTTTCAAAGTGCTTTATCCTGTGTGTGTAGATAGGCTCTCAGCAAAGTGCATGTTGTCATTGGCATGCGCACGGGGTGTGCCAAGTGTGCACAGGCTCACCCTAATACCTTTGGGGGGGGCACTTTCCCCCATCACTGCTCCCACTGGCGATGGCACATGCCTCTTCCAAGAAAATTAAGCTGCTTCAGTTCCCTGCCTGCCATTCCCTGCCTGCCCGCTGGCTGACTTCTTTAGCGGGCTAGGGCATGTGCACTGCCCCCTCCCATTGGCAAGGGTGTGGGGCGCTTTCCAGAAAATAAAGCAGGCGCAGCTGCAGCAGTTGCTTTATTTTCTGGAAAGTGCCCCATGCCCGTGCCGATGGGAAGGAGCTTCCCTCAAAGATATTAGAAGGGGGCATTTTCTCTCCCCTTTCCCATGATCCTTTCCCTCAGACACACGCGCATGGCACCAACTTTGAATAGCTAGCTCATCTTTCTTGGACCCATGTGCCCATGGTGAGGGAGAGAGGATCACGGGAAGGAGCAGAGCTTTGGCTTCCTGTCCCCAATGCTGCTTGCCTGTTGTGGCTGCTGCTGCTTTTGGAGCGTGCCTGCCCAGCTCCTTGTAAGTAAATGATCACTGCATGGTGAGGGAGAGAGGATCAAGGGAAGGGGCACAGCCTCAGCCTGGTCTTGCCAACCCTGCCTGCCTGCTGCTGCTTTTGGAGCATGCCTGTCCAGCTCCTCCGTGAGTGAATGATTCAGCCCTCTGATTCCCAGTGGGAAATATTAGGCTGTTGCAGCAAAAACATGGCACCTTAAAGATGAACAAATTCATCTGAAGCATAATAGGACATTTTGTTATTATATGTCCATGTACGTTTGATAAGGGTCAAAACGTTATCATAAAGACTGCAATCCTGTATCCATTTGCCTTGGAGTAAGCAAACACCATTGAATTCAATAGGACTTATTTCTGAGTAGGCATGTCACTCAGGACGTATTGTCCACAAGATCCTAAATGGGTTGGGCTATAGATTAAAATGAATAAATTGCTATGCATCTTGGAATCTATTTTAGGGTCACTCTCGGGTTTTGATGTGCTTATAGGAGGGGTGTGGGTGGGTGCACATGTGTTTCTGTGATTTGATCAATATTTGACTAATGAATTAAAATATTCAACTTTCTGAACTACTAATGCATTAATTTTATGTTTTAACTTTTCTAGGTATTTTAGAAAGAACAATTAAACACATAAAATGAATACAATAGTAAATTAGAACAGAAAAAATAGTAAGAAAGATCAATATATTAATTCATTAGACAAATATTAATCAAACCATCCACGTATTAGCATAAGCAAGCGGAAAAAGTAGTTCTATAATAATGAAGAAAGCAGTGAAAAGGTAAGGGCTTTGCTTTGCATTCTAGTCCTACCTGAAACACTTTGTTCTTTCCCAAATACTGTAGAGGATTTCCCCAAATTTAAAATGGATAGACCATGTAATGTTGTTCATATTAGTGAAATTACATGCCTAGTTATGATATAAGATTTCATAGATGAGACCACTTCATCTGATGAAGAGGACTTTCATCCATGAAAGTTTATGCTATAATAAATTTGTTAATCTTTGAGATGCTTTGAGACATTTTGTTGTTTCTATTTTTATCCTACCTGAACCTCAAGGAATTGAGGGCAATGTACATCATTCTCTAAAACATTAAAGAAATAAAAGAAGGAAGGAGCTTTTAATTGTTCTCCTATTGATCTTACAGTTAACAGATGGGGGATACTTGGCTCAGCAATACTACAAGTGAGAAGGATCTTGGAATTGTTGTAGATCACTAGCTGAATATGAGACAACAGTGTGACGTGGCTGCAAAAAAGCTAAATGCTCTTTTGGACTGCATTAATAGAAGTGTAGTTTCCAAATCACATGAGGTACTGGTTCCCCTCTATTCAGCACTGGGGGCACACCCTAATGAAATGTGTTGTGCACACCTATGCATGTCATGTGGAGGCAATCACAGATACAAACCGTGTGCAGCAGCAGGGAAGCACCACACTGCAACCAGTTGCAACAAGACTAGGAGAAATGAGGTATCTGCTTACTAAGAAGTATGAGCAGATGCGTCTTGATATGGCAATGCAAAGATAAGCGCCTTACACAGTGGTAGGAAAAGATGAGGTCCTGCTGTGCAAAGAAGTTGGACATTGGAACACAGGTAAATGTAATCTCTGGTGTGATTGTAATAAATAAATAAATAAATAAATGCCTGGCATGGTTGCAAGACTGAGGACTTACAATGGAGCTATTTGTGAGTTCGATATCATATACCAAGGGCAAACAGAGGCACATCCATTTGTGATTATGTGTGGGAACAAAGAACGAGAGCTGGGATTAAAAGCCTGCTGTGACTTACATCTAATCAAGGCTCCACCTGGCTAACCATGCACAAGAACCTTGAACAGAACACAGATGTCAAGATGTCTTACAATTTATAGGCAGGATAAACCCATGAGCATAGGCTTCCTCCTATGCACATCACCATGGGCATCACCATGGCCAGCAGGCACACACTGTTCCCCACTCATGCATTCACTGGATGTATGGGGGGGTCATCTGCATAGGGCAGAGATAAGCGTTGTGGCACAAAGATACATTTCTTGGCACCTGCCAAGATGTCCTACCCCTCCTACTTTCTTTCTTTCTTTCTTTCTTTTTTTAAAACAAATTAGCACATTCTCTTACTGGCAGCTGAGATCACCTAAAAGTGAATAAGGGCCTCCAGTGGCTGCCATCTTCATTTCGTATGAATCCCTCTGGGCTACACGGTGATGAGCAGTTGTGATTAGCCATATCTGCCAGGGCAGCCATTTTGTGGTGGTGCCCAGGGCAGTTTCTCAAATTTCCAAATATACCCATGGACCCACAAACTATTAAAAAAAATACCTAGCCAAGATAGAGAATTCCAGGTCACAGAATATATTAATTCAGAGGAGGAGGAGGAGGAGGAGGAGGAGGAGGAGGAGGAGGAGGATTTTACAGCCATGGCAAACCACAGGTTCTCAAAAATGATAGGAGCATCAACTTATGATTTTGTTCATGTTCCTTTATGTCCAAAAAATTCAAAGTCAAATCGATTGGCAGAAACTAGAGTAAAAAAGCAAAACCTACTGTTGAGAGACACCTTAGATTCACACAGAGTTTCATAACTTGCACTTGCTAAACTACAGAGCAGCAGAGCCACTGCTACTGGGAACATCCCTTGCTGAATTGTTGTTCTGCTGAAAAATCAGGTTTCAAAAGGTTGAAAAACAAGATGTTTGCTTAAATCAATGGGGTGAGAAATGCAAAAATCACAGAAACAAAAGACTAAAACAAAACAGTACTATGTCAGGGGGGTCATCTACATTACCCACACACTCTGCCACCCCATTTAGGAATAAAGTTTGAACTTGTGGTGGTACAGTATAGATGCAGTTGACAAGGAGGTTCCTCTCAGATCCTATGCAGTCCAAACTGCTCACTCTTCTAGAAAGGATGAGACATTTGTGGGGTGACCATATTTTGGAAACCAAAAAGGAGGACAACATGGCTGCCCTAAGGGGACATGCCCACCAACATGGCCATCCCCCAAGGGGTGTTGCGTTGAGAGGGAAGTAGCACCAATACTGGCAGCAAGAAAGAAGACAAAGTCTGGTGCTGGTACGTGTGTTCTTTAATATATTATATTAAAAGCCCAACGTTTTGGATATGATCCTTCTTCAGGTGCTATAAACAATGAATAAAATATACAATGGTAAATAAAAATGCGGACAACACCCATCAGAAGTTATACATTCCTTTCTTTTAAAAAAGTTTTTATATTTAGAATAATGAAGTATATATATATATATATATATATATATGTAATGCACACTTTCACTGGACAAACATATGCTTGAATTCTCCCTTTAAATTCTTCTTTATAAAGGCGCTTACATGTCCTTATTGAAAGACACCTGTATTTTAAATTTTCTTCAAACATTAACATTAATGTTTTCTTCAAACGTTAACATTCGTGCAGACACCTCTACAGAGTGTGCACTCAGTATAAATAAACAGAAAATATATACACTCTATAAACCAAAATCCATTCCTTTAAAATCTGTAACACTGGAAGGACTTAATGAGTCATTAGAATTACACACCTACAAGCCATGAGAAATGGTATCGAAATAAATGAACTTGGGCTACCAAAAGGGAACTAAATATGATCAGAATCTTAGAAGAGTCAGTAGAGTTTACCTGAAGCGCCTCCTAATAATCTCCAATAAATAACAGCTGACCTTGACTTACTGCCACAGACAGATATTTGCAGAGAGAACGCAACCTCCAACGAGAATTGCTGAAGGATTTCAATTTTGTAAACAATATTGTTATTTTCTTTAGTAATGCATGCTAAGATACAGGTTAGTGTGTCCCATTGCTATTATGGGATGGGAAAAGGTTTGGAATAAGATAGCAATGATATAATGCCAAAAATCCTGTCGTTTTATACAAACAGTGTATGTCTTGTGGTCAGGCTGTGTATTTGTTTTTGGAAGAGAGAACTAAAAACTATTTGAAATGAAAGTAGATACTTCTGTGGGTTATGTGGTAAAATGACAACCATTGAGCTTGTTTTCCTAAGGATAAGGTGTGCTATATTTCAGGCTGGCGCCCCCCATCAAATTTATGTGATAGCAAAGATTGCCAGTTATAAAAATCCTGTTGTTCCATGATAAACAGTATATGTCACAATAATATATATTTTTTGTTTGATTTGGGTTTTTGGAAGTATGGAATTGTTTGTAAAATGGAAAAAGACAGCGATGTGGGTGGTGTGAGAAGACAATATTGAAATAATTGGTTTATAGAATGTTCATAATGTTTATGTCAATGCACGCTCCCTAGTGGAGTCTGCATGAGTAGAAAGGAATGGATTTTAGTTTATAGAGTGTATATATTTTCTGTTTGTTTATACTGAGTGCACACTCTGTAGAGGAGTCTGTACGAATATTAATGTTTGAAGAAAACAATTATATACACACATAAATTTAAAATACAGGTGTCTTTCAATAAAGACATGTAAGCACCTTTATAAAAAAGAATTTAAAGGGAGAATTCAAGCATATGTTTGTCCAGTGAAAGTGTGCATTTATTGCCTTACATATATATACATAAAAAATAATAAAAAATAGAAAAACATACATCATTATTCTAAATATAAAAACTTTTTTAAAAGAAAGGAATGTATAACTTCTGATGGGTGTTGTCCACATTTTTATTTACCATTGAATATTTTATTCATCGTTTATAGCTCCTGAAGAAGGATCATATCCGAAACTTCGGGCTTTTAATATAATATATTAAAGAACACGCGTACCAGCACCAGACTTTGTCTTCTTTTTTCCTGCCATCCCCCAAGGGGGTATGCCCACCAACATGTCAAGCCCCCAAGGGGGCATGCCCACCCAAACATGGCCTTGGTCACATCTGATTTCACAGCATACAATTAAGACAAATCTGTTCTACACAACTTCTTAATGCTAAAATCACTGAAATAAAGAACAAGTGAGACATTCAATATATCTGAATTTAACTTTACTCCTACTTTTGTAGCTTTTGCTGTACTTTGACACTTTTGCTATGCTTTGTGTGATACTGTCTCCTCTTCCCTCAAATAACTTTTCTGACTGCAAATCCTTCACTGGATGACCATAGTCCCACCTTTCCTAACATTTAACACTCTTTCCCCATCACCTTTCTCATATCCATACTCACAGATTCAGCATACTGCTACCACTGAACAAATGAAGCAGATGACAAGTGCAGAAAAATCTAGTAAAACAACCTAGCAACTTAGCATGCAGGAAGAGTATAAAAGAAGATTACCCTGCAAACATTAGCCATGGAACAAAATGGACTAAAGGCTTGTTGCAGTCACATCTCACTAGCACCTCTTAGCTTGTTTCAACTTCTGGTTTACCAATGAGAAATTAATTTTAACAGTTATCATTATACCTCTCGTTCATTAGCCATGTAAACAAGACCATGGTCAGTAGCTATACAAAGAAAGGCTAGAACAGATGCCCATTATCACAATGCTAGACAAGGATCTTGCCCTCCTTTTATCCAAGTATATCCTGAATTTACACTCCCTCAGTGTGCAGAGAACAGAAATCCCAATCAGGAACCCAAAGAAAACTGCCCAAAGAAACTTTAGAAATAACTCTTGTTGAACTTTAGAAATAACTCTTCCCAGATAAATGAATATAGGATTGCAGCCTCTTCACGTCTGTTCACCTTACTCAAGCAAGTGCAAGGCCCTCCTGTCAATGACAACTATGCACTCACAGAATCTGGCCTCCTAGATCATGCAACCAGTAGGTGCTCTCCAGAAAGATACTTTCAGAGCCTAGGAGATCCAGACATACTCAAACAAGTCAAGCCAAGCCATGCTATGCTGGGACAGTGCAATTCTGGGACAAGACAGTACTTTGCAAGCGACCAGACATAACAGTCATAAATATAAAAGAAAAACACAACTACCTCATTGACATAGCAATACCTAATGACACAAATGTAGCAGAAAAGGAAGAGGAAACGAGAGACCCAGCAAATGTTTTAGGAAATCTCGCTCTTATTGGCATAGCTTGAGATATTTTGCTGGTTAGAATTTTCATCAGTAGAACTCCAATGGAAATACCTTAATGAAAATGTATTGATGACTTTTAACAAGTTTACTTTGGGCTTTCAGATTTCAGAAACTTCAGGTGGATGATATGAAATAACTAGCAAATATAGGAGAAGTGAAAAACCCTTCTCCACCACCACCACGCCCATTGGTGCAAGAGCTAATAGTTAGATCCAAAAGATCAGTGAATTAATTGGAATACTCATTAACAGTCTGACACGGGTTTTGAGAATTAATTGAGGAAATATATAGAAGGTACAATATACAATGTGGATCTAGACTCCAGCTCAGCTAGATATGATCTTGTGAAGATTAATAAACTGAGGAGGAATATGAGTTTTTTTAAAAAAATCCTAGAACTCTATGGATTTCAACCATGCACCCCATACACACACACACACACACACACACACCTCCTACCCAAGGCTCCTGCTGCTCCTGCTGCTTCTGTGCTTGCTTGCTTGCTTCCAGCCCCTCTCCCAGGGCCGTCTGGGGCTGGTCCTTGGCCAAAGCGACTGCACAGGCCAAAAAAATCCCTGGATTGGCCCATTGGAGGGGCTGAAAGTCTCATTTTGGACGAGTTGAAATGTGACTTCCAGCCCCTCCCCCAGGCCAATCCAGGGATTTTCTTGGCCTGCGCAGTCGCGCTGGCCAAGGAAAGCCCTGGATGGCCCCTGGGAAGGCAGCAATTCCCATACTTTTGAAGAAATATGCTGATTTCCCCCTGGACTCCATTTTGTCCCCCCATTTCCGGACTTGTCCAGGGGAAACCGGACGTATGGTCACCCTAGACATTTGGATAATAAGATTTAGTTGAATGCACCTTTGAAGCCACCTCCCTTTTAAATTTGAGGGATCCAAGGTTGCAGAGAGCTACCTGCTCGTCATACCAACTCAGGATGAGATTACCTCAAGGAACCTCTCCACCTATACCAACCTTCCAGGCCACCAAGATCTTCAGGGATCCAGGGAGCTCCCGTTGCCAGAGCTATGGATTTGTGTGGCAGTGACACCGAGGCTAGATCTACATCAGACAGGATAGGACACCTTGAAAACAGTTTCAAAACTGTATATGGAGTGTGTCCTGGGCCTCAACAGTTGTCATTACTGTTTTATTTATTTATTTTATTGCAATTCTATATCGCCCAATAGCCGAAGCTCTCTGGGCAGTTCACAAAAATGTGAACTGCTCAGAGAGACCTTCTCTGTGATGGCACCCAATTGGTGGAATGGATCTTACCTCTGCAGTATGTTAGCCAATAAAGCTGGAGTGTTTTAAGCATTTATTGAAAACATACCTTTTTACTTTGGCTTTCCCACAGCTATGAGTTGTTTTGAACTCTGTCTGATAATTGTAGTATTGTGTTTTATTGGACTTTTTGCTTGTTTTATTATTTTATGGTATTGCTGTAAAGCACTTCAGGATTTGTGCAAATGAGAACCAGTATAGAAATAGAAAGGCAGTAGAAAAGAATTACTTCTGTATGATAAATTGCTTTATATTGATGCCACTTTCCTGGAGAGATGTTAAACACAGTGCATGAAGGAATGGTAAAATCTCCCCTGCTGCTAGTTCTGTATTGATCATTACCTCTCCCAAAGCTGCTTTTGACTACATGAATTAGCCATTGGAGTTTAAGCATACATTTATATATGTATACAAGATATGTAGCTTCAGCTTCAGAGATGTAGATTCTGAGTACTTAGTGTTACATCTTCTAAAAAATGTTCAAAGGTATTCTGGCAAATATCTGCAGAGCTACACTTGCAATGGAGGAGGTGAATCCACCAACACAGCTGTTGCAGATCTCTTCACTTCTGTTTGTAACTTCAGCTCTGCTGCCATCACAATTATATAAGGGGACATAAAGAAACTTTAAAGGGATGATTCATATTGGTTTTTGCAGTGTTACTTCCTCATGTTTTGTTCTTTATACCTTCAGCAAACTGGCAATCAATGGGACTATTGAGGCCAATACATGGAAGAGGAAAACAACTGGGTGGCATGAATCCAGTTTGCTGATTGTGCAATTATCTTCCTCTATGACCAATAGAATTATATGGATTGGATGTCTAATGCCAGAAATATCCTTAGTCAGCATGCAAAATTGTGATCCTCAGAGCTGACTGCAGCCCACCAGCCCTGCACTGTGGCTGCCAGGTACTTGACCACTACCCTGTCATTGCAATCCCAGTCACACAGCAAAAACAGCCCCTGGTGGATTGCCATAAGATGGCCTTCATTCTGCTTGATGAAATTTGAATTGTGCAGGCCAGTCTAGTCCTAATTAATGTCACAATTTATTGAGGAAATGACGCTTCCTATAGCAGCCATTTTGTGACCAGACACACCACCAATGACAGCTATTTTGCAGTGGTGCCCCTAACAGTTGCTCAAATTTCCAAATGTATCCATGGGCCCAACAGGTTTTGGAAGGCCCACTTTAAACCTAGCCCAATGTCTGTGCAATGGTGCTAGAGCAGAAAATACCAGTTCAAAGATATGCTTTTGTGTTGCTGTGTGAATTTCTCTTTCTCCCCCCGTCCCCCGTTTTTCACTCATGATCTTGGAATTATTTGTTTTAGCTGCTTTATATTTTTTGTACAATGGCTTGCTGTTGGAGGCTGGAGCAAGAAGATAGGGCTTTGCATGCATGATTTTGAAGTTACTTACTCTGCTCATTATGACTCCCGGCATTGCCTGCACATAGCTCTGCCTTTATTTATTTATTTAAAATATTTCTTGGCATCCCAGTTAGCTGCCCTACTCTCTGCCCCTCAGTCCCAATGGACAGCTGCCAGTGATTAAATTTACAATAGAATATGTGTGCCGTTATTTACATCATCGCTTTATGCGCCAATCATATTGCAATTTAGTGTATGGGGCACTGGTTTATGTTAATCCTTTTTTATCTTTGAATATTATGACTGGTCAGGCACTATATTTCCTTCAAGTGGTTCTAACAGTAGGCAAATTTGGATGTTCGTAGGACTGAATGGGCTACTAGTTAGCAGTAGCAGTGTTCTTTTCTTTTCTTTAAAAAGCAGCATCATGTTTTATTTGTCAACAAAATAGTAGCCAAGATCCTCTAAGTGGTGGCCTCTTCCAACACCCTTTGGAATGATAAAACAGGAGCATTGTGGGTAAAAAAAGAAGAAGCTCCAACAGTTGCCAGGTGGCAGCTACTTAGAGGAACTCTGGCAGGATCTACACTACTACTTTAAAACAGTTTATAACAATAGTGACAACTGTTGGGTAGGGTGATCATATTTTGGAAACCAAAAAGGAGGACAACATGGCCACCCTCCAAGGGGGTGTGCCCACCAACATGTCCAGCCCCCAGGGGGGCACGTCAAGCCACAAGGGGACATACCCACCCAAACATAGTCTTGGCCACATGTCTGATTTTACAACACACAAGTAAGAAAAACCTGTTCTACACAACATCTTAATGTTAAAATCACTGAAATAAAGAATAAGTGAGACATTCAGTGCATCTGAAATTAACTTTACTTGCTCCTACTATTGTGGCTTTTGCTGAACTTTGAAGCTTTTGCTATACTCTATGTAATACAGTCTCACCTTCCCTCAAATATCTTTTCTGACTGCACATCCTTCACTGGATGACCATAGTCTCACCTTTCCTAACATTTAATACTCTTTCCACATCACCTTTCTCATATCCATACTCACAGATTCAACATACTGCTACCACTAAACAAATGACACAGTTAACAAGTGCAGAAAAATCTAGTGCAACAAACTAGCAACCTAGCATTCAGACAGAGTATAAAAGAGTATATAATACGATTACCCTGCAAACATTAGCCATGGAATAAATGGACTAAAGGCTTGTTGCAGTCACTTCTCACTAATACTCTTAGCTTGCTCCAACTTCTGCTTTATCATTATACCTCTGATTCATTAGCCATGTAAACAAGACCATTGTCAGTAGCAACACAAAGAAAGGCCAGAACGGATGCCTATTATCACAATGATGTACAAGGATCTTTCCTTCCTTTTATCCAAACACTGCCTCAGTGTGCAGAGAACAGAAATCCCAGTCAGGGATCCAAATAAAACTGTCCAAAGAAACCTGAGAAATAAGTCTTGTTGGTTTCAATAAAGCTTACTCCCAAGAGAAATGAATATAGGATTGAAGCCTCTTCATATCTATTCATCTTACTCTAGCAAGTGCAAGGCCCTCCTGTCAACGACAACTATTCACTCACCAGGACATGGCCTCGTGGATAATGCAACCAGCAGGTGCTCTCCGGAAAGATGCTTTCAGAGCCTAAGAGATCTAGACACACTCAAACAAATCAAGCCAAGCCATGGTATGCACTCATACATTATCTTGCTGGGACAGAACAATTCTGGGACTAGACAATACTTTACAATCGACCAGACGTAACAGTCATAAATGAAAAAGAAAAACACACCTACCTCATTGACATAGCAGTACCTAATGACAAAAATGTTGCAGAAAAGGAAAAGAGAGAAAAATGTACACCACTGGCTATGGAAGTTAAAGAACTATGGCAACAGGAAAAAGTTACAATTATTCCGTTAGTCACACCAGTCACCAGCATCACATCATTTTTATTTATGTTTACAGAAAACCTTCAGAAACTAAGCCTACCAAAATATATCCACACGTCCACAAAATCAGTCATACTTAAAACATGTTCAACAGTCAGGAAATTTCTGAATCAGTAAATGACGGCATGACTTGGCAAAGCCCGTCATGTTCATCTACAAAAACCACTACGAGCAAGAAAAGAGAGGAGATAATAGTAATAATAATAATAATGGCAACCCTGCTAATATTTTTAAAAGAGGATGAACATTATCAGCAATTGTTACAAAATATACATCATGCCAATTATATCAAACAAATTGGAGAGGAAGGTCTATGGGTCAAAATGCATTATTTAAAAATGAATTACTACCTTCTAGCACCAGCTAGAGACCCATTTATTTCTTTGCAATGTGGAGCAAGTAGGCACAAATTACTCAAGCAAGTGAGCCCAACCACATGCCACTAGAAGATGTCTAAAAACAGATATCTATGTTGGGAAAGAATTTCCTTCATGACTCAAAATTCCTGATTCCTGAGTAAAGAAAATCTGTGTTGCTCATCTCAGGCCCTGGCACATTGTTGATAGCATGCATGGTGTTGATAGCATGCAAGAGTTGCAGTGGAAAGAAGGACAATGCTCTTAATGTGGCCACAGAAAGGTTACATATGTTCACTGAGTCAAGATTTCTGAGACTCAGCTCAAGGAGAGTAGGGAAGAAACAAGGTGATTTCAAGTTCCACTGATGGAGGCCCAATATCTGATGCATTACCCTCACTGTGCATCTGATCATCCATAGGTCAAGCAAGGCACTACTTGTTCTCAATCCTACAGTGTAGAGCAACTGCCAGGGATGTATCTGTATGATGCTGTCAGTTCACCTAGGTTACTTCCCAGGGATAGGCAGGGGGGTGGGGGAGAGATCCTGCAGGATATGAGTCATGCCATGGACCCTTGGTGCAATCCGGTGCACATTGCTGACTAGGGCAGGATCTAAACTACTGCTTTATAGCAGTATTGACAACTGTTGGGACCCACGACACATGCCATGTACTGCTTTCATACCGCTTTCATACCGTTAAATCCTGCTTGGTGTAGATGTGTCATAGGAGAATCATCATCAATCCTCACAGGGAATATTACTCCGTCTGCGTGGGGCAAGAGAAACAGGGTAGGAGGAAGAGGGGCAAGAGAGTGAAGGCGAGAGAAATGCAAAGACTGAAAAAGAACTATCTCTAATCTATCCTTAAGGTCCCAGAACACCAGAATTTATTTAATCAAGATATTTTGAGAGAGGCTCATCCTCTTCTAAAAATTACTGTGTTGAGATATCTAAAACCATTTTAAAACAGCCCAAAGTATAATGTGGGATCAATCTCCTATATGAGAAAGAGAGATGTACACATATCTACATGGACACCCTGAGATCATACACTTTAGTCTGCTGTATCAAGGGAAACATGTAGCCACACATTGCCTCTGAAAATCTACAGTATTTTGTGCACTTCATTCCATCATTTCCAGTACTTTGAAGGGATGTCAAAATACTTTTGTAAATTTATTCACAAAGGATTGGTTTTTCTTAAAACCAAAACCAAAACAGATTTTAAAGCAAAAACATTTATCCTTATCTGGAGCTGCAGATGGAATTTGCTGTTCTCACAGAACATTTATAACGTCTTGTCCTATGTTAAGTGTTTGTGTGCTTACATTCTCCTGAAGGCTGATGAAAGTCAAATAAAAGTATTTTTCTGTATGCAATAAAACATGTTTTCAGATGCATATCATCTCAATGTAATCTGTCAATTCGTAAGGGGACCTCAACAAAATCTATCGCCAGCCCAGTCTCAAGTACCAAAGTGAGCCTGAGAGGATTCCCCCCTTTTCGACTTTAAACTGCCCTCCTTCCCTCAATCTTTCACCAATCTTCTTTAAATTTTCAGGTTATATAAAACTGACATTTCTTTCTGGCACATATAGATTTCAGGAAGATTGGGGAAACATTTTCAATTTTATGAATGTTAGAATGATCACCCCCCCCCCCAATTACCCCTTTAACATGGTGGAATGTGTTTTTTACTGATCGCGCTAAACAAGAGATTCACAACTGCGAGTCTCTTAATATGATATTTGGCACAGACTTGCTTCTGAAGATAGCAACTCTCTATGCAATGTTCTTCTTTTTCTCACAATAACTTTTAGGCGTGCGCACACACACATACACACTCCTGTTGTTTCACCTCATTTCCCCAACGTTAATTATTTCTGGCGTGGCATAGAAACACATAATGTGATCATGTCACAATATTGGCAACTCTGCCTCAACTTTTGGAGAGAGATGAAAACTTGCCATTGGGCTGCCATTTTCAGTGGCCAGTGCTGTATCAAGTGTCATTCCTCTTTCCACCTTAAATAATTCCACATATCCTTGTTCACTTATTTAGTGGGTGAAATGGATGCCTTGATAGATTGAACTCACAATTAAACAGCTGATAAAAGAAGGGTCAGCAGTTGAGTTTCCCTTGGGAAAAAATATCGACAAACTGCTGAGGGAGATTAAGTTGAGAGGTGCCACAGTTTGCAGAAAAAACACCATCCAGCCCCAAAAGTGTTTGTCAGCTGCAGAGCAAAGCATTTTAGAGATTGCACAGAATGCAATCGTATGCATGAACAATAAAATGCTTCTTGATGATCCTCTGCCTCACAGTTCATTTATTTAAAAATCTCTTGGCAGCCATCTGGATCAGGCTGAGGTAAAATGTAATACTAAGCCCCTAATCTGACAGTGATAAACTGGTGATGATGATTATTCATGAGTTTACAGGGAAGAGTGCAAGTGTGGAATAGACCTTGAAGAGGCAGATGCCAGCTCTATTCTTTCAAACCTAATTTCACGGCCTTGAATGAGTGGAAACCAATACAGCAACATAAGGTTCACTGTAGCAGTGAAGGCAAATAACACTTTTTGATCATTAGTACGGTGTCTTAACTGCATTAATTTTATGTCAGTGTAGTTTCTGGCAACTACTTTCTTAGCCAATAAAACACTATTTTTTTTAATTAAGAGGTTAATTTTAAAAATAATGGACTCTTTAAATGAATCTTCAACTTGCTTTACTGAGGAACCGTTACCTAGGACAATGAGAGACCTTTATTACAAAAAGGAAAAAGTGAAGTCCAGTATAATTTTATGGTTGATTGGGATTGATGCTGGGCTGTTTGTACTCCAAAGGAATTATAATTCTGCACTCCCAAATTTGTGCCAAGACAGCCTGGATTCTGAAACATGCATAAATTATGCAGATCAAAGATTTTTGCATATTTTGGCCTAATCTACACTATGAAAGCAGTATGAAAGCAGTATATAAAACACTACTGCTTTATAGCGGTATTGAAGTGAACTGACAACTTTTGGGGCCCATTGACACATACCATATACAACTTTCATACTGCTATATCCTGCTTGGTGTAGCTCCTGCCTTTTATATACCACTTTCATACCATTTTGATAGTGCAATATCCTGCTTGGTGTAGATTAGACCTTTCTCTCATTATGAGCATTTTACTGCACTTTAAAACAACAACAACAACAACAACACAACCATGTTTTACACAATCTATTCTGGTTTTGCTACACTGTACCAAAGAAGAGGAAAGAAGCTAAACATGGCCTTGCAATTCCACTCCCTGATCCCTGAAAGCTCTTTCAGCTATTGGCCTTAGCCACACACCTTATATGGAAATACCCACACACTTATAATCATGTATTTGCAGACATAAGAGTTAGAAATTTGCTTTTCAAAAAAAACTGAAAGAGGAGATCTGAGAAGGTGTATTCTAGATCCAGCAATTCACACATATAACATCAAGGCTTGTGTTAATAAAACAGATGTTTATATTGTTAACAAATGCATAGGCAAGTAAACATCAAGAATCTCTTCCTATAAAGCTGAAAGTATGTTTATGGGATGTATGTCCGAAAATGTTTATTCACTTCCAGCATGCCAAACTTGAAATTTGGCATGCTGATAGGTTTGGCTGTAGAATGTACCAGAAAAATCTAAAACATGAAATTTTGGGTTTTAGTATTTTTAAAGAATTTAATTAAAAAACCAGGCTTATCCTACAACTTCCAGCATGCCTTAGGCAGGAGGCCAGACTTACCAGACTTTGGCGACCATTGTGAGTGCTTGGGCATGTGTAGGGTGACCAGACAAAACCCAGGTCAGGGCTCATGTAACTTTAACAGTTGTAGAGAAAAGGGAATTTTAGCCAGTGTCATTTGTATGCAATTAGTTCCTGGTGAAATTCCCTCTTCATCACAACCGTTAAAGTTGCAGGGGCCCTGCCTTCTTTTGTATATGGTCACTCTAGTATAGTGCATGCACTTTTAACTCTTGTGATGAAGAGGGAATATCACCAGGAACTAATTGCATACAAATGACCCTGGCTGAAATTCCCTTTTCTCTATAACTTTTAAAGTTACATGAACCCTGACCTGGATTTTATCTGGTCAGCCTAGGCATGTGGCCGCTGCATGCCTTTCACAACCCAGACTCCTAAGGTCAGTCTCGACTGGCCAACCCAATTCCACATAAAAGGAAACAACCCACATAAATGGGCTGAGTCCATTTGTGTTGCCTTCTCCCACCTGTCATGTGTGGTTTTAAAATCATAACTACATACAACAGTGTGACTTTGAGAGGCCTAACTCTGTACATGCTCAAAGCCCCCCCTGTCCCAATATTGCTGTTTTCTCAGAATCTGTTGGCCACCAAAGGCATGCTGGGAGGTATAGTACTGGCATGTAGAGTGGCTGATTTTAAATAAAGCATGGGTTATTAAACCAGGTTACTATCTCTCAATCCTAACTCAGCTCCCTCTTTCCTGACCTCTCACTAAATGTCTTTGTTCTCCTTCTACTTGACTTTCTCCAATTGCCATGAATGCTGCCCACCATTCCATTCTAGCCTCAGCTATCAGTCATTCCTCCAATCATTCTTCTGTTTCAATGAGATAGTCAGACTTTTACAGAAAAATCATAAACTGTATTCTGTAATTCCTGCATCTGTCTTGGAATGTTGTGGTTTAGTTAAAACAGGAAAAAAAGCAGCATAAAATTTTCATCAAATTAAAAGGCCTTAGAAAATAATAATTTAAAAACTCACTTGGCACTGGAAAAATGCAATCACTAGCCAAGCTTGCCTGAGAAAAAGAAATCCATAAACAGGGTGCTACAACTAAGAAGGCTTGCTCTCCGTTTGTCTCTCATAACACTCAGATGGTGTTCAAAGATTAACAGGTTATTCAGGGACCTAGGCTTATGCCTACAACTCCCAGCATGCCTTGGGTGGTAGGGAAGATGTATCAAGCTTTGGTGGCCATCATCTGAAAGTGGCTTGCCATCCTGGGCTTGAAGGGAGAGCACCTGGGCCAGCTGTATCAGTCACTAGGCAGCATCGGGACAGGGAAGGAATGGGGGCATAGCCCTGGGCCTGTTGCCAATGGCAATGACCAAGCTAACCATCAGTCAGCCGGCCAGCTCCCTCACAGCCTACTTATGGGCACCAGCTGCACAGTTCAGTGTGGACTGGCTCAGCCAGACTTCACTTCCCCTGAGCCTCAGCGGCAGGACTCCCATTGGGCAAGTTGGGCACTGCAGTGAAAGGCAAGCCTGGAGTTGTAGTTTTTGTTTCCTATGGGGAAAGGAAAATCCCATGTATTGAGGGAGAGAGAAAGAGAGAGAAAGGAAGAAAAGAAATGAATTTAATTCATTGAAAAGTTAACTCACAGGCCTAGCACCAGCCTACTACTTTAAGATGACTACCTCACAGACTTGTATCTTCAGAGACCCGAGCAATGCTGGGTATATCAGCTAGTTAAAATAAATGAAAACTGTACTCAGGCATGGAACTTAATAGAGAGGTGAGTGTACTGATACTAGACAGTGAAAATACTACAATTGTCAGAGGAAGACAAAATAAATAAATACTGAAGCTACAATGGGTGTGCAGACTTCAGCTTTCCTGAACACCTTTACACACATGGATAGATATAGAAGAACTCCCATAAACAGAAAAAGAAAATATAAAGAACTATGAACGGTGAACGTGTGGGATGGAAGAACTGAAATTCAAACAATATTTTGCATTGCTCAGAAGAAGAAAAAGTGAATAGCTTGCAACTGAAAGACAGAATTTGGAATTTTCTGTGATAATGAGCCATCCCAGTATATGAATAGTATCTCTTCTTGAATTTAGTGAAAGTGTGCATCTTATTAATAAGTGTATTGTCCTGAATAGGTAAATCACAATAATTAATACTGCCCATTTCAGTCGGTATTATATTTCCAAATAGCCAAGGTCACTCTTGAGTTGATCTCAACATAGCAAGATTATAAAAGTGGAAATCCTCAGGGCTGACAATTCCAGGGATAAAGTTTCCTTCCTTCCTTCCTTCCTTCCTTCCTTCCTTCCTTTGTAATGCATTTAAGAAAATACTCACTAGCTTTGGGTTCTTCTATTCCCTTCTGCAATTAAATATTTAGTGGTTGCTTTTGTAACTACAGTTCTCAAAATCAGTGAACAGTACATGATAGCCATCTAGTCATACCAATGATGTCAGCAGGAAGAGAAACAAATTGGTTGAGTACAGTTGTTTTTATATTCCCTCCTTTCCTGATCTGCAGATATTAGAGGTGATTGTCCTCATCTCCATATGTAGTAGAAAGCATTACCTACTGATTTCTGCAGGTACAGCTGATATTAAAGGTGTAGGGCAGGCCAGGCCATTTGTCTGGTCAGTTGGCAACTCAGCTTGAGGCCTGAATGGATCTAGGCTAGAGTTTTGGTATTCATAAGGCAAAACTATGAAATATTCTTAAACAAGAAAAATGTGTTCAGAAAAAATGGAAATAAAAATGGGATGTAAATTCAGGCATATAAAAAAATCATGAAACATGATATTCTTTCCTCTTCCTCCTCCTCCTTCACATTTCTATACCACCCCCACAGCTTGGATTTGGTACAATGGAGGGGGCCACTTGGAAGCTGTCACTCAGATTGTAGCATCATCGTAGTGGGTGGAGCAATCCCACCCTGTTGGCACGTGGGCATGGTTTACTGGTCAGAGGACCTGTCAGTCAAGTGGCTTTGAATAGGCTCGAACTTTGTATATAATAGCTGGAGCAAGGCTGAAGAGCTTTGCTAGAGATCATCTTTCGACGCAAGGCCTGAAATCCCTCCAGTTGGATTCCATCTCAGTCTGGGACTTTGGAAGCACTCTGCACATGCTCTCTCTCTTGCTATTTAGACTCTGGATTTCTAAGGATTGTGCCATGGAAAGTACTGTGAGGCTTTTCATAGACGAACTTGCATTTGCTGTGGATTGTGTATTTGTGGCCAGACTCAAGTGGCAGGGAGTTGCCAGTCCTTAGCAGAAGGATGGGACTCCTGTGCCTGAGGTTTTACCTTCCCTGTGATCATGCTTACCCCAGGTCAGCTCAGCGTTCAGCAAGCTGGGTCTGATTGGTGCGTGATTAGGCTCTGCTTGGCTCTGGTGGCTCAGAGCATAAGTGTTTCGCCACATGCCCTGAGGTGCCAGCGTATGCAGCATCCGGAGAAGCTCTTGTGGGATAGTGGCTAACCCTACCCCCCCCCCCCCCCCAGTGATTGCCTGAAGAATCGTATCAGAAAAGGAGCCTAAAGCTTTCTAACCATCGTTCAGCTTTAAGTGGTGGTGTTTGGAGAATTTAACCATTATGCTTGTTGCTGTGTGATTTCCTCAATAAAAAGAAGTCTCACCAATGATAGTGTCTCTTGTCAGTTTTCCAGCATGCGTGAATGCCAGAGGGAACGGGCATGCACATGACAAATTCTTGGGACTAAAGAAAAGTCATGTCTGTGGCAAAACAACTGTGTCTACATAGGAACTCTATCAAGCACACATAAACTAATAGAACAGCTTCATAAAAAAAAGTTTAAGTGTAGTGATGCTTCAACCTTGGTAATACTGATGGCAGGTCTGAAGGCTCCTTAACTCTGTTGTACCAGAGTTACACCCCACCCAACCCTGCACAAGAGTCTACTTGCCTGAGCTATCAGAAGTGATCTTGATGTCAGCATAGAGAAGCCCAAAGTTGTGAGTCCTGCAGGATTTCAGCATTCATGCCAAGGCTACGTTTGGGACTACATGGCTACCATGACAACTATTGACCTACCTCAGATCATAGGAGAGCCAACACATGTGGCAGGCTGTCATGTGTACCACAAGGCCGGAGGTCTTGTGGATTGTAAGTTGATGCATTAGAAATAGATTTAAAAAGTCAATGTCTCTGGAAGTTGTCAGACTTTCCCATGGAAATTGCTTGCTGCTCTCCCTGTCTCGGCCTTGAAGCTGCTAGTTTCTTTGTGAACTTGGGAGTATTTTGACAAGGTTGGGGCCACTCTTTGAGGGTGTCACTCACATTGTCGCGGCATCAAAAGGGGTTGAACTGTGCCGCCCTGTTGGAACATGGGCATGGCTTACAGGTCAGAGGACCGGTCTGTCAAGTGGCTTTGAATAGGCCAGGCCTCCAGTCTGTAAGAGGGAGGAGCAAGGCTGAAAAAGCCTTGCTAGAGATCATCTTTCCATGCAGGGCCTGAAACCCCTCTTGTTTGGATTCTACCTGTTTTGGGACTTTGGAAGCACTCTGCACATGCTCTCTCTCTTGCTATTTGGAATCTGGATTTCTAAGGATTTGTGCCATGGAAAGTACTGTGAGGCTTTTAATAGACTTGAACTTGTATTTGCTGTGGATGGTGTGGTTGTGCCCAGACTCAGGTGGCAGTGAGCTCCTCCAGAGCTAAGCGTTATGGGCAGGGGAGTGTCCTGTGCCCGAGGCCTTCCCTTCTCTGTGATCATGCTTACCAGGGTCAGCTCAGAGTTTGGCAGACTGAATTTTAAAGGCGCATGATCTGTCTCTGCTAGACCTTTCAGTAGATTTTGATACCACTGAATAGGGATGGCCAGTGTCGGGTATTCTATCCATTTTAGGCTCGCCAGATTTTCCCCCCAGCCCCCAGCCCAGCTTGCATTTGCAAAATGAGCCATGGGCGTTCCCCATGAATCCAGAAGCTCTTATCTGATTCCCCCCTTAAAGTGACATTAATGCAAATTGTGCATGCAGTTTGTGTAATTTCCACAAAGTTTGGTCATTATTTGCATAATTTGTGCAAATTGCACTAGAAATTTGCACAGATCATGCCTGCAATTTGTGCAAATCACAGGTGCAATTTGTGCAAATTGAGCATATTACGGCCACAATTTCCACAAATTAAGCAAATTACGGCAAAATCTGCACAAATTACACGAATTGGCTGCAATGTGTGTAAATTTCTCTTTAAGAAAACAACAACAACAACAACACAAAATTCTCAAGCTGGCCGGACTCAATCTGCATAAAGTCAGGCCAGCTTGCAGGTAAATAAGGTAATGTTGGGTCGGGCAAGATTATGAAAGCTCAGTGAACTTCCCCCCCCCCCCCAATTTGGATTCCTCTGAAATCCATATCACTGACCATGGTATCCTTCTGCCCTAGTTAATTTATGCTTAGGCCCTTCTGACGTTTAAGAGTCTTGAAAAAGAGAGTCACTGCGGCCTTTCCTTAATATGAATGCCCTGTATGATTCACAGCAGTTTTCCTCTTACTAACTGTATACCTATTTGGTCTGATCTGCCTTATGTATCTTGTGATATTCCTCTTGAGAAAGCAAGGCCACAAGCCTCCATATTCCTGCTCTGTATGTAGGCCTCTGTATGTAGTTTGGTTCTTGCAAGTGAACTGCGTGATGGGATTGGAATGATGGATATGCCTGAATGTGAGGTCATGCTGAAACTGCTTAATTGGAAGAAAATGCTTAATTGGAATTTCTAACTGTCAAGACTTTTTGATATAGTCTAAGACAAATAGGCTAACCTGGTCAATCTGACATTGCTAGAAGAGTTACAGGTCATCTGTTGATAAGGTAAAATGAAGTAAGTTTTCTTTTTATCTATCTTTGTTTTGCTTTAGAATTTTGCCAACTGCTAATTGGGTAAAATGCTACCATGTATAACTATACCTGCTTTTCACACTATCAGTTGAGAAGTTCTTTGTCTGTAGGACTCTCCCCATACAGCTGTGTTACGCTCAATATATAAATCTATTTAATAATTTTAATAATAAGTTGCTTAGACCTAAGAAGCAGCATATCAATAATTTAGATAAATAAATAAATAAATAAATAAATAAATAAAATGCTGACCAATACATATGCTTTCTGACTTTTCATCCAGAAAAGCCACTTCTTCGCTGTCGTGCAATTTCTTACTATAACACTCAAAGCATGGGGAATTCTGTGGATAGCATTATAACAGCAATGCAAATATGATGAGGTGTTATTAGATGCCAATTGTCTGAACTTTAGCAAGGATTTACTTTTTAAAAAGTCTTAAAGGTAATCAGAAATGAGCTGCCCTGCCTCCTCTCAACCTTGAATAATTGATTGAAGTATAAGAGATAACAACTTAGTTCATTTATCACTGAATTATTTGCCATAAATCCCCCAAAATATCACTCAACAAGGTCTTTCATGGGGATGTCATAAATTAAGATGTATCAATGTATCGAGTGCATCTGTTAGGTTCCGCACTCCTTTGTCTTCTGCAAATAGCATGGCAGCTTCAATGCCCAACAGACAGCATTTGCACAAATGATGTTGCAGTCTGTATCATTAATATTCAGCAATTGTCTGTCATAGACACCTTATTGTACATCTGTTATGCAAATTTATGTTAATTTGTGCTCACTGACAGCTGCCCCAGTTCCCTCCCTAAAATAGAACTTTTTTCCATTTTGAAGTTTGCAATCTGTTCCTGAAAAATGTTAATACAACAATTAACTGAAATTGCTAAACAGAGATGCTATATACGGATGTCTAAAATAGAAATGTGAGATTTTTAAATAGATGAGATTGTCCCCTTAACATCATTTGTTTTATATGCATTTCAGAGAAGGGTAAACATTGATCTTTGCACTGCCTGTATTGAGATAATTGTCAGTTTTCTCTAGAGAGGGAAAGGTTTTTCAGTAAACAGTGCCATCAGTCTCTCAAATGTCTTTGGCATTTAATTCATTTTATCATTAGAAGTTGATATTTGGAGTATTATTTTCATCCTGCACAATTAATGACATTTGCATTGACAGATTTAAGAATGTGAAGTTCCAAACATTAAAAATCATTAATTATTTCAAATTAAAGAAACAATTCAGGAACAAAATGCAAGTGTGTAGTGTCAAGTGAGGGAAATCCCAACTTGATTAACTTGATACTAGTTGATGTAAGCTGATGTTTCTAGAGCTAGACAAAAATGCATGTTCAAAGATATTTTGATGTCCAGAAGATGTATCTTTAATGACCATTGACAGCTGAGGGCAACTAGCTAGAGCACATGTTTAGATAAGGAGAGAAAACTATACTCAGCTGGATGGCATCAGGAGAGAGAAGTCTTCAGTTTTTCTATAAGTGGGAATCTGGGAGCTCCAAGGCTATACTGTTTGCTTCTATAGGGATTGGTGCTGCTTTAAAGGTTAGCACCCCCTGCCTTCCTTCTCCCCCATGCATTCTCTGTCTGTCTCTGTCTCTCTCTGTCTCTGAGCCAATCTACAAATGCAGGATAAAACACTTTGAAAATGTTTTGTAAACTGTATATGGAGTGTATCCTGGGCCCCAACAGTTCTCAAAACTGTTATAAACCATTTAAACCATTTTAAACTGTTTTAAAGCAGTAGTGTAGATTCTCTCTCTCTCTCTCTCTCTCTCTCTCTCTCTCTCTCTCTCTGGAGCTGCTATGTGGTGTACCACAAGGCACCACCCTATCCCCAATGCTGTTTAACATCTACATGAAACCGCTGGGAGAGATCATCCGGAGGCATGGGGCAGGGTGCAATCAGTATGCTGATGACAACCAAATATATTCCTCTATGCCTTTGACAACACCATCAGCTAAGGATAGTGTGTCTCCTCTGAATGAATGCTTGGAGGCAGTAATGGGCTGCATGAGGAAAAACAAACTGAAGCTGAATCCAGACAAGACGGAGGTGCTTACTGTCAAGGGCCACAACCTGGGGTTGGAGGTGTGTCAACCAGTTCTGGATGGGGTTACACTCCCCCTGAAAGGCTGTGTTTGCAGCTTGGGGGTGCTCCTGGATCCATCGCTCCAAATGACAGCTCATATAGATGCGACTGCCAGGAGTGCCTACTATCAGCTTCAGCTGATACGCCAACTGCGCCCCTTCCTAGAGTTGGAAGACCTGGTAACTTCGAGACTTGACTTCTGCAATGCGCTGTACATAGGGCTACCTCAGTGCCTAGTCCGGAAACTTCAACTAGTTCAAAATATGGCAGCCAGGTTGGTGACCATATCACACCAGCTTTGAAATCTCTCCACTGGCTGCCAATTAGTTTCCGGGCGAAGTACAAAGTGTTGGTTATTACCTTTAAAGGTTTGGATCCAGGTTACCTGCAGGATGGCCTTCTCCCATACAATCCGCCCCACACGCTCAGGTCCTCTGGGAAGAATTTACTACAGTCAACAAAAACTAGGTTGACAACCGTTACCCAGAGGACCTTTTCTTCTGCCGCTCCCAGACTGTGGAATGACCGTCCGGGAGATATCCGCCAACTCACCAGTCTTCAAGAATGACGTTTAAAGCTCTTTGAAGTCTCATTAAAAATTTTACCTCTAAAAGAGCGGAGCATAAATCGGGAGTTGAGGCGCTTTATCTCTCCGATTATGCGCATTATCGAATGTGTATTAAATAGCGAGTTTTATTTTGCTCCGGCCATTAAAGTGCATTTTGACTATGTGAACAAGCGATTCTCCGCATTAACTACTTGTAAAGCGCATTTGAAACAACCGGTAAGGTCACCTGTTGAGTGCTCAATTACCTCCTGCATACAAGCATTCCCGATAAAACGCTTCAGCGATTATGCGCATAATCGGCTAGCCAGGCGTCAAACGGAATCCATCTAGAGGCGGTCAGAGCTATGAAGACTGATCTTTTCCGGCAGGCCTACCCAGATGAATTTTAAGTGTTTTATTGGTGTTTTATTGGTATTTTAATGATGTATTGGTTTTATGTGCTTTTAATCAGTTTGTGTATTTATGTTTGATGTTGTTCCCCACCTCGATCCGGAGGGAGAAGCGGGTAATATTATATATATATACCGTGAGCCTCCTCATAAGAAAACAGAACCTGTAGCAGCTGAATCTGGAACTTCCTGATGTTCAATAAAATAAACAGCCCCATATGCTTTACAAAAAAATATTATTGTTGGAGGCAATAGTGGTCAGATCTACACCTTGTGTCAATTCATTATGAATGTGGAATAAAAAGCAGGATAAAACACCATAAAAGTAATATATGGAATGTGTCCTTTGCCCCAGCAGTATTAGTGCACTTCAATACCACTATGAAGCACTATGAAGTAGCTATTCTCTGTTATGGTTTGTACACATAAGAGAGAACTTTGATGATGGAAATCAGAAAGGGCAAAATGTGAGCTCCATCACACCAGGGATTTAGTGCGCTCTCGCCATGCCTGGGGTGTGGATTTGCAGCACAGTATTCACATGATGCCATGCCTGTCCTGCTGACACCCCGCCACTTCCCCAGCCTTTCCTAGAATGCTAAAAGTCTGGATTATTTTCCCTAAGCATATTTAAAACGTCCTAAGTCTCTGTGTAGTTTGAAAGGAACTGGGGGCTTGAATGGATTGCACCAGGTCCTGGCAAGGAAAGCTGATCTTTCCCAACAGCCTGCTCCAAACCTCAATATAAAACCCAATCCTTGCATCCCAGGCTTAAAAGCATTTTTTTAAAATCATACAACCCCTAAATATCTGCATAGACAGGATTGTACTCCCTCGATGCTCCCAAAGAGCCAGACTAAAGGGTCATTCCATTTTTGCCCAGAGTGAAAGGCAATCTGGTTGAAGTACTCATGTGACAGGACCTGACTGGAGGGAGAAAGAGGAGGGGAGGGGTGGAGTGGAGTGGAAGAGCTAGGCCCCCTCCACAAGGATGTGCTTTTGCGCCCGGTTCGGCGATTATGCGCATTATCGCTGACGCGCATTTACTCCTAAGCCCTCTGCACGGGAGGCGGCGAGAGGCGGCGAAGCGCATTAATATATGTCAAAAAAGCGCTTTACAAGAAGTTAATGCGCATAATCGCTTGTTCACACTGTGAAAATGCGCTTTAACGGCCGGAGCAAAATAAAAGTCGCGATTTAACGCGCATTCGAAAATGCGCATTATCGGGGAGATAACACGCCTGTACGCCCGTTTTGCGCTCCGCTGGTGTGGAGGTAAAAAATTTAATGAGCCTTCAAAGAGCTTTAAACGTCTCGTGTGGAGGCACCCCTAATGAGCATAGGAGCGAGGAGCAGCTATTCAGAAGAAAGGGATCATAAGCTTGCTGCACTTCTGCCTCAGAGGTAAAAAAAACACGGAGGCAAACCAGGGGTGGGGGAATTAGGTGTGATGGAGCTCTGTGTCTCCTGAGCACACATGGGAACACTTCTGCCTCTTATAAACTGAATGGATATTCTGCCTCGGGACTCCAGGCATGAACAACAACCACCTCTCCCCTCTGCTGCAATAACTTCCAGGGCAGAGCATCCTACACAGGTAAGCAAGGAAAGGGGGCACACATGCTGAATTAGAAAATTGCTGTGACTGTTCCCCCATCCCTTTTGCCAAATGTATATATGGTGCTTTGTCTGTACTGTCTTGCTCTAGCACTCTACCCCATCAACAGTGGGGAACCTGTCTCCCACACATACAGGGAAGGCTCCTATTCCTCCACACAGGTAAGTCCTCTGTTGGCAGAGGTCAGGCAATGCAGTCCAACCACCGCCACTGGTGGTGAAACAGACTTGAGCACTTTTGCATGGCTGTTTGTGCTGGATTCATGGAGCAGGACAATGCCGCCGCACCTGTAGTATTTCACTACTATCCCAAAGGAGGAAGACAGTCACTGCTGTCTTCTCCTCCTATCATGCAATGGTGATGGTGGGAGGCTAAGGCAGGACCAATAGCAGAGCACCTAGGTGGCATTTCTCCCTCCCTCACAAACACTACTGTGCATCCATGGTCAGGGATTACGTCTTGCAGCTGGGGATGTCTGTCGCAGGAAAATTTGGCCCTTTACCCAACAGATTCCCATGATGCCCCTAGCATGGCTTGCCTTATCAAGCATTAGGGAAATCTGGCCCTTTTTGGGGGTCACTGGATTTCCATGGTGCCCCTGGCTTAGCTTTCATTTGTGAGCCAAGCCACATTTTCCCCTGAAATACAGGAACTTTTCCCAGGTTTTTTGTTTGTTTGATTTGTGTTTTAGAAATTTGCACAGATTGTAGATGCACTGTGCATAGTTTGCACAAATTTCAGTTGTAATTTGCATAAATTTAAATAATGTCACATTAATTACACTTTGATCCATTTCCTTATTCTAAATTGACTTTATAGGGCAATCCAAATCTAAAAATTGGTAAGAAATTGTTTTTTTTTTTGGTGGCGGATATGGACAGATAAGGTGATTGTTACCTGGATCAACTTGTAGGTCCCAGTGATTAATTTTTGTCATTTTATTTATTTATGTGTCCTATGTGCTGAATATGACTTGCCAGCTATGGCTGAATAGCAATTCCTGCAATTGCAGCATTTGTTAGCATCTAGGTTTGGCCTGGCCCCTTTTATAGCATCAGGGTCTCCATCATAATTGGATGCACTTGTTGAGGCTAGTCAGGTGTTGTGGATTTTCTTTGTTCACAACAGTGTAGGGAAGAAGCCAGACTACAAAGCGCATGGTCTTTGATGTCTATATACTAATGCCCAGAGCATGGGAAACAAACAGAATGAACTTGAACTCTTAATACATGAATGTAAATACGACTTGATAGGTATAACTGAAACCTGGTGGGATGATTCCCATGTCTGGAATATAGCAATTGAAGGGTATAACTTGTTCAAAAAGAACAGAAGAGATAGAAAGTGAGGCAGAGTTGCACTATATGTTAAAAATGTTTACCCCTGCACAGAAATACAGGAGGATGAGCCTGGGAGCCCCATCAAGAGCATCTGGATTAAAATAAATGGGGAATAAAAGGAGCATGATAGTCAGAGTCTACTACCGACCACCCAATCGAGGAGAAGATAAGGATGAAACTTTTGAAAAGCAAATTGCCAGTGTTTCAAGGAAATCCAATGTAGTAGTAATGGGGGACTTCAATTATCCCAATATCTGTTGGGAGACACATTCTGCCCAAAGTGGGAGATGTGCAAGAGCAGGACAATGCTCTCACACATTTCCTGTTCATTTCAAACAGACTTGATATGAGAATGAGAATTTGCTGGTTTCTGGGGAGATGGAGAAAAGGAATGAAGGGGAGTGGGGGGGGGGGTGGAGAAGCAGTCTGAAGAAGTGAAGTTAAAACAGGCAAGCAATGCCTAGGAGAGGCGATGAATAAGACAAGAAAAATAAAATTGCTAAGCTTGAGCAAGAGAGAAAGACAAAAGCATGAATCCGTAATGAAATCAGGATAAGAACAAATTTTACACCAGAGACCTTCTGCAGAAAGAGTACCAGCATGGAGTTAATAAATAGCTGGGGTAAGCCAGGGTTGAGATGGTGAGACTGAGAAGACAACAGAGCAAAATAGTGAAGTGAGGAAGGACATGCAGAGAGAAGAGATGGCAGCCACAGAGGAAGCAGAATAAACGGGGGGGGGGGGAATTAAGTGATGCTTTTAGGATCAATGGGCTGAGGGTTGTGAACAATGTGAAGGCCAGAGGAAGATTAGAACAGTAAATGCAATTAAATTGTGATCTCAGAGAGGAAAGGGGAGAAATAGCAAGTTCAGCAAGAAACTTTAGATTTCCTGACCAAATCCAAATCCACCCTCCACCTACCCCACCCCTCTCCAATTCATACCACAGGGCACAAAAGATACCTGCAAGTTTCCCCCTCCCCTCATGATAATTAGCAGTTGTATAGGATGATTCAGACTGCTGAAATGGCATGGGAGAAATGATTACTACTCCACCAATGCCGTCACCTGATCTAAACCAAACTGTGTCCCATACCTTACCTACATGAGACTGCCCTTCATGATAGCTGCCTTTTAATCATGTATTAATGTACCAATTGCTTGAAGGGGAAGTTGAATTCCAAATCCCAGTCTCCAAATCACCAGGGGTACATCTTGACAAGCAGTTTGCCCCTGGGTGGATTCGGAATGTTGGCTGGTCATCCATATGATGCAGCCACCATCGTGAATCCATCCAGAGGCAAACCCTGGAACCTCCACTTTAAATAAGTTGGCTATTTACCATGACTTTTCCCAGTCAGCAAGGGGCAGACATGCATTTCTTGCCTGTCCCCTGCCCCCGGCATTGCACCGGAGGTCTGTCCCAGCCAATGTCTAACCGTGAGTGGTTGCCCAGCCAGGACAAGGGGAGGGGAGGGCCAGCGAGCTCCAGTGGACTGCCTCCATGGACCATTGCTTAAAAATAAATAAATACATAAAGTTAAAAAATAAAGTTTAAAAAAATTAAAGAACTAGGGAAGGGATGACCCAGCATAACAAATGGCCGCTGGGCTGCCTCCATGGTGCTGTACATTTGAAGAGAAACGTTTAAAAAAATGGAGGAGGTGGCACTGCCCATTTAATGACACCTACCTGGCACAAATAGTAAAAAAAAAAATCCCAAGTGGGGGGGACGCGCTGTGCATGGGCACAGCAGCAGCTCCTTTCAGGAAACCCCACACTTGCATTCCTTGCTGTGCAGATAACTGGAAGGAAGGCAAATTTGGGGGATCAAGGGCTCACGGCGCCAATGCGATGCTGTCAAGACATGGCCCAAGTCCCCACCACTATGTTCTGCAATTCTCACTTGTACCAACACCACACACTGTCATTTGGCAGCATCACTTCCACATACAAAGGAGTACTCAGTGGCAGCTGGTGAGGTTTCAAGTTGGTGGGGCTATTTCTTTCATTTGCATGGTGTAGCATGCATGGCTACAGCAGGTGCAGTAGCACACAAATACAACACACAGGTATTGTTTTCATGTGTGTGTGTGTGCAAACATTTGGATAAACTGGGGGTTCTTTAACTTTGAGAGGGCTGAAAATGAGTGAGGCCAGCCAGTCACAAAATGATGTTGTAGTGCCAGAGCCAGTCACAAAATGGTCACAGGTGGAGGTGGAGTTTGACATAATCAGTGGGCAAATACTGGTATTATTTTTTTCCAGTTTTTTTTATTGTGAATTTGTGAACAAAACAAAAAACCATAAAGAAAATAAAAAATAAAATAAAATAAACATATACAGCCGCATACTTCAAAAGCCTCAGTTTCAAATATCACAATTTCTAGGTAAGTAAAAAAGAGGAGGGGAAAAGGTAGCATAAATTACACATAAACGTCCATAAAGGCAGACCAAATGTCTGAGTAAATGTCCATTCGTAAATGACGCCTGTATGCCACTCTTTCAAATGTTGCTAATGTTGTTAAATCTTCAATCCATTGCATTATAGAGAGTGTGGTTTTATCTTTCCAATGTTGTAAAATAATTCTTTTGGCAGTCAAAAGGGTGCGGAAAATTCATTTATGTTGACCGTGTGTTAGTTTCCAGGCAGCCAGTACGTAATTTAAAATGACATGTACATCTGAAAATATTAAAGAGCTTTCTAATATAAAATTTATGCAACTGATAATTTCCTCCCAAAAGGCGGCAACTATTGGACATTTCCAGAATATATGTAACACTTAGATATGTAACACTTCCAGCAATTACAGTTGATTTAGACTGTATTAAACAGATGCTGTGGTGACCAGCATACCTGAAACAGTAATTTTTGCTGGATAAGACATAACCAGAGATCCATTGACATCTCTTATATGGATGTCAAAACAATGGTCCATTGTTTTGATAGAATAGGACACTCCAATCCCCTATTCCATTCTTGCTGAAGCCCCATTGTATCATATTTATTCACTAATAATAAAAAATTATAAACATAAATTTTGGGCCAATTTGCCCATTCAGCCTCAATCAATGCTTCCAATAGCAAAGGAGATTCTGAAGCAGTGAATGCTGCTGGGCCAAATATAGATTCTAACAAATGTTGCAGTTGCAAATACTGCCATTCTGCTGTTGCAGGTAATTTAAATTTATCATGCAGAGCTGAGAATGACAGGAACTCATCATCTGCACCCACCAATTGGTCCAGGGTAAAAACCATTCTATCTGTCCAAGTCCGCCATAAAAACATTTTCTTTCCTATTTTTAGATCTGGATTTCCCCATATGGCCAGTTTGGCATGAGAAATTGGATCAAACTGTAATTGGCGTGACATTATATGCCACACATCTCTAACTGCTAGGATTGTGAGTGGGGGTCTTTTCACTTTAATATGCCAAGAACCTAATGCCATCCATCTGGAAAGAGGCTCCAAACAGGATGATTCCAAAACTGACGAAGGTGGAAAATCAAATCTAAGTGGAAAGGACCAAAATGTAGTACAGGTGAGCAAGTAAGCCTGATGGTATATCACAAGGTCTGGAAAGCCAAACCCACCCTCTTTAATTGAAAGCTGCATCCTTTTCAGTGATATTCTTGGTGGAGGGGAACCCCAGAAGAATTTACGGAACAAAGTATTAAATTTTTGAAAATACTTGCTGGGTATAAGTAAGGGGATTCCATGTATAATGTAAACAATTCACGGTATAGTATTCATCTTAAATCTATTAACCTTGTCCCATAAACTTAACTTTAAAGATGCCCTTCTATCCATATCTCGTGAAATATCATTAATCAACTCATTTAAATTTAACTTAATCATTTGACATGTCTCTAAGAATGATTATTCCCAAATAAGTGATGGAATCAGGGCACCAACAAAATTGCCAGTTGGCTAATACACTGGAATGTATATTATCTCCAATCGGAATTATTTCTGACTTTGACCAATTCATTGAATAGCCAGACAAATCACCAAAAATATTAATCAATTTCATCAAAGCCGGAACCGATGAGTGGAGTTTTGAAATAAATAGTAAAAGATCATCTAAATATAGAATAATTTTAAATTCTAAGTCAGCATGTACAAAACTGTGAATACTGCTGCTTTGCCTAATGGCACATGCCAGGGGTTCCAAGCATAGATCAAATATCAATGGGAAAAGTGGACATCCCTGTCTAGTACCCAGACCAAGTAGAAAAAAAGCAGAGAATAATCCATTAGTCCTTACTCTAGCTCTCAGAGTTGAATACAATTTTTTTTACCCATTTCAAAAATTCAGTTGGGAAGCCAAAATTAATCAAAGTAATAAAAATAAATTTCCAGTGAATTTTGTCAAAGGCCTTTTCGGCATCTAAAGAAATAATAGCAGACTGATTCTGAATTCTGAAAGAATTTAAAGCGACCAGATTGACAACTAACCTAAGATTATCTGCTCCCTGTCTATTTTTAATAAATCCCACCTGGTCTGGTTGAACCAATGCTGCTATAACTTGTTGCACTCTATTGGCCAATATTGCAGTCAATATTTTGATATCCACATTTATGAGTGATATAGGTCGATAGTTAGCACAATTGGTATGGTCCTTGCCAGGCTCAGGAATCACAGTAATATAAGCATCATTTAACGATGAAGAAAGAAAGCCTGATTCAAAAATGTGACTATAAAAACTATAGAGCTTTGGAGCTAGAAAGCTAGAGAATGTTTTATACCACTCAATTGGAAACCCATCTGGTCCAGGTGATTTCCCAGTGATCCTATTTATTATTGCATTCATAATTTCCTCCAAGCATAAAGGGGCTAGAAGAAGCTGCTGTTGTAGTGAATCCAAGCATGGAAGATTAATATTAGGGGGGGGGGGGGAAGCGTCTATCTCTTGCTCTGATATCTCTCTACCTTTACTGTAAAGAACAGTATAGAATTTTTAAAAATTGTGAATTCATATCTATAGAAGTATATACTTTATCATTCTTATCCTTGATAGCTGAGATAAAATTTCAGTGTTTTTGCTGCTTAAGATGATGTGCAAGGATCTTACTAGGACGATCTTACAAGGATCTTTCCCAGTATACTTGTCTTAGGCAAGTCAAAGTGAATTCTGCCTGCTGTGAAAGAATAATATTCAATTCAATTCATGCTTAACATCCTGCAATTCTTGGTAAAGTTGTGCAGTAGGGGAGATGGCAAACTGGGTTATGAGAGATTTCAACTTCTTACCTACATATGCCTGTTGAGTCCTTTTGATTTTTTTTTAATAAGCAGCATAGGCAATGATTCGACCCCAGATAAGATATTATTTTATATTGATATCTAATCCCTCCTTGAAATTGCCACATGGAGACAATGTTGGGGGTGGGGACAAGAAAAGCCTGGCAACCTTCACAAAGTGTAGATCAATTTTTACCAACTCAGGAAAAAAAAAAAGGCTACAGTTGAAACTGATGAATATTATAAGAATGCCTTGGCACACAACTATACAACACAGACTTTACCCAGTCCTGTTTAAAGAATTTTCACTAATTCAAAAATAGTCACACTAGTGTAGTTTATATTTAGATACAATCTCACTCACAAGTTGATACAAATGATGCAAGCTAATAGAGTGTTTAAAGTAGGGATGTTCACTGACCCCCCGGATTGGATAGTGGATCGGAATCGGACCTGGGGGGTCAGATCGGAGGATGGTCAGATCGGATCCGATCCGATTCCGATCCGCGGATCGGATGTCCGATCTGGATCGGACGCCATTTTGAATGCTTTTTCCCATAGCCAAGTATTGTTTTACAAAAATGGCTATAACGTTTTCATTTTTAAAGATAGATGGATGAAACTTGGGCATATTGTAGACTGGTTAGGGATGGGGCAATTAATTTTTTAATAAATAACCAGGAATGCCTATAACTTATTCATTTTTAAAGTTACAAACATAAAACTTTGCCACATTGTAGGTGGTACATTGGGACCCATGTGTGTGAAATTTCAGAAACGTCGATGCTTGCCTGGTGTGGCAATGAATTTTAGAAAAATGGGTAGTAGTGGGGTAAATACAGTTATGCCTCCCACTGTGTTATTTTTAAAGATACAAACAGGATACTTGGGCACATTACAGGGAACACACAGGGCACATTTCTACCAAGCACAACGGCCCACCAGCACCCATGATCACAAAAGCACACGGGACGGGGAAAGCCAGCCCAGGGCACAAATGACCATCACCACCGAAACACACACCCGCCGGCAACATGGAGCCAGAGGGAGAGGGGGCCCGGGATGACGCAGCTTAGGGCACAGGCTCACAAACCCCAGGAGAGGGAAACAGCCAGGACCCCCCTGAAAGACGCAGAGTGCAGCACTGGTCCCAGGCAGAGATCGGGCCATCATATGTACTGTTCATTTTTTTTTAAAAAAAGAGTTATACATAGGTTTCAAGAAAAGCAGACCAAATATCCGTGTATTTATCCATTATCCAAAGTTTATTTATTTATTTATTTATTTTATTGCATTTTATACCACCATATAGCTGAAGCTATAATATAAAGTTGATAATGTTATTAGGTCCTCAATTATGGGAGTTGTGGCTTTGTCCTCCCAATGTGATAGTATAAGTCTTTTGGCTGTTATGAGGGCTCTGAAGTTCCATCTGCACTGACCATGTGTTAACATCCAAGAAGCCGGTAAGTAGTTTAGGAGGAAATGTGCATCATTCCATATTAAAGATTGTTTCAATACAAAGGCTATCCTTATTATAGCCTCCTCCCAAAAGGGGGCAATTATTGGGCATTGCCAAAACATATGAATTAAAAAATCATTAGGTGCATTACATCTCCAACAGTTATGTAAGTTAGACAAACCCTCATTGAAAAGGCGTTGTGGAGTCCAATAAACACAAAACATTTTTTGTTGTTGAATACAACATAACGTGAGATCCATGGAAGCTTCAGATACAGATGCTAGGGCAATCATCCATTGATTAGGCAAAATAGGGCACTCCAATTCTCTATTCCAAACAAATCTTAAACTATGGGTATCATATTTACTTACTGCTACTATATATATATATATATATATATATATATATATGTCGTGGATCAATGTGTCAGTTCAGCTGTTACGAGTGTTTCTAACAGTGCTGGAGGTTCTGAGGCTGTAAAAGCAGCTGGACCATTGTTGGGATATGAGCCCAATTAAGAATGATTCAGCTGATTCGGGAATATGTAATTTCTTGATTTGGCCGTGATAATCAATCATAAAATGGCTGGAAACTGCAAATAGTGTTTTCATCCAAGGTCTTTAGATAAAAATCTTGCCTTGGTAAACTTTCTTCTTTGATCAGACACAGCTTTTGAGTAATCAGGGTAGACCATTATCTTTGCTTTAGCGAGACCCCATTACAGATCACTTTTCTGTCGAGCTGTACGTAAAATAAATTCTGTAGTCAAAGCATGTAATAGCTGGATAATGATAGGTCTGTCTCTAGGTCCATGTTTAGGACCACCCGGGACATGGTATGCTCTTTCGATATCTAGCTGGAAATCTTCAGGCAGTGCAAACAGCTCATGCAGAAATTCCATCATGAAATCTGCTAGGTGTGTCTGTGGAGGCTGTTCAAGAACACCAAGAATGTGCAGATGAGATCTTCGAAGATTATTTTCTAATTGGGTGATCCTGGCAGATAGCACACTATGTGTTGATGTTGTCCCTGTTTCATGAGTAATAACCCAATCCTCTAGCTTGCTAAATTTAGACTCCATTTGCTTGAGTCCACAGTCCCCTGTAGGGTATTTATGGAATCCAAAAGCGACTGAAGTTGATCCAGCTGATCACTGATCCAGTGATATGTTTTTCATCAAAGCACTCAAATCTTCTTCTTCACCATCTGTCCAAGAAGTCTTGGCAGACTTAGCAGCCGGGGACTCCGGAGGTGTGGGTGACGTTCCTATGACTTTTAAAAATATTCAGCAGAGCCAACCTCAAAACCTCCCACAAAATACAACAAGTAATTATTAGGATAATTACTTGTTGTATCTGGATCTGGATACAGATTATCCGAGCTGATCCCCAGCACCTGGATCGGCCGATCCAATACAATCCGATCCAAAAAGGACCCGATCTGGATCGTATTGGATCAGAGGATCGGACCCCTCCCCCCACTTGTGTTCCTCACCTGCTGGGGCCGTACACATACAGCCCTGGCAGGTAAGGAGCATGAATGCAGGGAGGGGGCTTACCTGCCGGGGCCATCTGCAGTGGACGGCCCCGGCATGTAAGGAGCGCGAGGGGGGGCTTACCTGCCAGGCCCATTCGCTTCCATCTGCTGCGACCATTGGGCAGCAGTGGATGGAAGTGGCCAGGCCAGCAGGTAAGGAGGAGCGTGAGGGCTCCCCACTTACCTGCCGTGGTGTCCGGTTCCTTCATCTGCCGTAGATCTACTGAGAACTAGGCTTTGCGGCCTAGTTCTCAGTAGAGCGCCAGGTGACCTGGCGCTCTACTGAGGACTAGGCCGCGAAGCCTAGTTCTCAGTACATCTACGGCAGGTGAAGGAACCAATGCCCTGGCAGGTAAGGAGGAACATGAGGGGTGATGCGGAGGGGGGGGCTCACTTACCTGCCAGGGCATCCGGTTCCTTCACCTGCCATAGATCCACTGAGAACTAGGCTTCGTGGCCTAGTTCTCACTAGAGTGCCAGGTGATGGTCATCACCTGGCGCTCTACTGAGGTCTAGGCTGCAAAGCCTAGTTCTCAGTAGATCTACAGCAGGTGAAGGAACCGGACACCTCAGCAGTTAAGGAGGAGCACGAGGGGGGCTTACCTGGCGGGGCCATCTGCTGCCATCCATGGACACCCATGGGCGCCTGCAGATGGCAGTGGACACAAGGGGGTGGAGGGGGCTTACCTGCCGGGGCCGTCCACTGGTGCCCGCTGGCGCCTGCTGGTGCCCGCTGGTGCCCACTGGAGCCAGCGGATGGCAGCGGACAGGCCTGGCAGGTAAGAAGCATGAGGGGTGGAGGGACAGGGAGGGTGGAGTTAGGCCCCCACTCACCCCCCCGCCATTTTTCCCCATAGACTTGCATTGGGGGAAAGCTTTATTTCCCCCAATGCAAGCCTATGGCGAAAATGGCGGCCGATCCGATCCAGGGGACCTCTGATTTTGTTCTGATCTGATCCGGAACAAAATTGGAGGTCCCGATCCGGGTCCCGATCCGATCCAGGGGGTCCGTGCACATCCCTAGTAATTATGGGAAAAGTAAAAGCAAACAAAACAGAGTCCATGCGAAAAGTTAGTTAGATAACAAGGCAGTCAGAAGGTTTATAAGAAAATAATCGGGAACAGAGCAGAGAAGGAATGAACTGACTACACCACCATTTTAAACAGGAGTTAGCGTGATGTCTGAACAGGCCTTTCATCTTCACAATAACCCAGTGTGTTGGATTAAATTGAGGAAGAGTATAGCTGGCCCAGTGTCATCCACTGAACTTATGTTGGACACCCATCTCTATAGTGAAGTCAATGCTAATGTATAGTACCAACTTTGCAGATATAGAACACATTTGCACCATTTTAAAGATTGTATTGTATCCAAAATTTGATTGTATCCAATGTTAGTCTAACTTAAGTTCCATTCATTTCAATGGCTCCACTTTAAGTATGACTAAGTATGACTAAGTATGGCAACATCAGTGCAGTCTTATACAATAGAATGTAGTGGGTACATAACAGGAAATGGATATGTCCCATTTGCAGGAACAGAACTGTGGTGTAACTTTGTCAGAACAAGCCAGTCCATACACTTATGCCAATAAATAACAAATCTTATATTGCTTTCACTGACAGTAATGGATATTATATATCCAGTGCTACTGTCTGGCATATTCAGGAACTTTACACACATATATGCACACAGCTTCTCTGCTTTTAATCCACAAATAATTAGTTCTGTACATTTGGCAGACAAGCTAGTATTATTTTCTGTGGGCTAGAAACTCCTGTGTTAATTGCAAGTCTGGGGTTTGGCTACCCTTGATGAGGGGTGTGCCCCAGGGTGAATCCGCAGTGGTGGCAGCTCTTTTATATGACACAGCCATCATCATGAAGCCATCCAAGGGCAAACCCCCAAAGCTCCGGTTTAAAAAAGTTGGGGACTTACCATGACTTTTTTCACCTTGCTTTGGAGCTGCGGTGGAGGCATCCCCCAGCTGATGGCACCCCTTGAATGGGCACCATACACCGGGGAGGGGGCAGTCCAGCAAGCTGAATGGCCTCTGGACCACCTCCGTGCCTCCAGGGACCTTGGGGGGTTTCCATAGATAAATAAATAATACCAAACCCCTCCCCCACAAATGGACCATAGGCACGCCAGGAAAGCGGGGAGGTGGCAATTTATCTACACACCTCTCAAGAATTGCGCAATTGTGCAATTAGAAACAAATGGTTTAAAAAAAAAACAACCCCAAAACACCAGTAAAAAAAAATGGGACAAGAGCAAACTTCCCCCTCCATGACTCCTTTGTTTTCGGATGCTGGGAGGAGCAGGAGGAGGGAGACAACAGGTGTGTGTGTGTGCAGGAATGGGGGCGCTAGGAGCAGCAGTGGCCCCGTCAGGCTCCCAAACCCAGATTTTCTGGTTTATATCCATTTACATCTGTTCATTCTTATTAGTCCATTCTGCCCTGTTTACACAATAATGCACAATTTTAAAAATCTGAATGGAAATATATATACATATAAATTATGTATTAAAGTACATATTTTTGAATGTGAAATACATAAAATAAACCTTTCTAAACATATTTGGTCTTAATGTATGCACTTCTAAACATATTTGACCCCAAAACATGAATTTTAAAATGTATTTTATTGACCCAGGAACATTGCAACTTTAGAAGAAATGTAAAATCTGGAGGGAAATTGCATCCCAATCAGCATATGAGTCTAAGAAGTGCAGATCAGGTCAGTTCACATTGGAATTTGCAAAGATTAAATCCCTAAATTTCCTCCCTAATGATGTGAGAGCTCCTGCTAGGGACTGCATAAACCATTTGGGTTTTTCAGACATTACTGTCCAATACTGTCCCTACTGGCCATTCCAAGACAAATGGAATGCTGCCATGAAAAACCTTGGTGGGGGGGCTTCTCTGTAGTGGCACCCACCCTCTGGAAAACCCTCCCTCGTGCGGTTCAGGAGGCAGAAAATGTTACATCATTTAAACGCCTCATGAAGACATACCTTTTTACACAGGCTTTCTCTGCTTTTTAATGTAGCTCATTTTACACTGCCTTTTTAACTTTTTGGTGTTTAAATTTATATTGTTGTTCTTATAGTTTTTAACTGTGCACTGCCCAGAGAGCTTTGGCTGATAGGCAGTATAAAGATGTAATAAATAAAAAATAAATACTTGAACCAAATCTGGAGAGGTTTTTTAAACATTCAACAGGAATGAAGTGGGTCTGCTAGTCCCCTTCCACCAAAATGGCATTATCCTTGGAATTGGGCATTCTGGGAAATCTAAGATGGTGCCTGCCAGCATGACAGGGCTCAAAGAGCTCCTATAAGATTTATTATCCCTCAAAACTCCAGATGAAATGTGAAAGGGGACGTAGTTTGCCCCCTCTTTTGCCACAACTCCCCTCCTTAAAATTTGTGTTGAATTTTTGAATGCTCAGCCCAGCACTGGTTGTTAGTACAGAATCTCCATTTACATATTAACATTGGCTATGATCCAGGCAGAGTTAAATCATTTTGCTCTTTCCAGTCACTGGGGCAAAGAAGTGCTTAGCTTTGGCATTATGCCCATCATGTCTTCAAGCAGGCATCAGCAAATCCACACAGTTCTTAGCACTTTCACTTCAATGGCAGTGGTCCCCAAGCCATTTGCACTGCTGGGTGTGTCACAGGCACTGTCATAAAATGGCTGCCATGGAGGGCTTGCCCATTCACAAAATGGCAAACTGGTGATGCTAAACAAAAAGTAACTTCCACAGAACCTAAAGACAAGGCAGAGCATTGGTCTGTGCTCCAAGAGGGAATCTACACTTTAGGTTTGTTATGTTTAGAAAGGGTTACGACCACTCATTGGGCCACATGACACTCTAACTGTAACAATTTATATCAGTGGTTAATTATTACGATTTAATAGTATATATTCCATTATTTTATATTTATAAATCATTTTAAGTTGAGTAGTGTGTTTTTCGTTATCGTTTCCGAGTAACTGATATAAAATGTCTGGTATTCAATCACACAAGTATGGGCATTGCTTTCATTTCAGGCGCCAAAATGCTTTCTGTTTCGGTTGGCTTCCCTCATGGCAGCAGTCTTTTATCTCTCTCTCTTCTCTCCTGGCTGGGAGGGAAAGGAAGTGAGGGATAGGAGGAAGTGGGCGTGGAAAATACGGTGCAAGGAAGGAACGATACAGAAAAAGACCCATAGAAGAGTAAGTGAGACCAAACAAAACACAATAAAGTCAGGGTAAATAATCTATTGAAATGTAAGTATCACTTAATGTGGCCAAACACATTTAAAAATGCAGTAATTCAAAACATAATAAATAACATTTAAAATGTAACAACCTATTGTGTAGATTGGCTCCATGATTCAAAACCACTCCTTTGAACTCATAGTTTTCTGCTCCAGCACCTATTCACAGAAGGCAAATTTGGTGATGATCAGAGAAACATTAACACATACCAACCAGCTCCTGAAAAGCCAGACAAAACACACATATATAGCACAGCTAATCCCTTCCCCCGTCAGGACACCCCCTACACACACCCCAGGCATGCTATTGGCTATTGGCTGCTAGGTCTCGTGGGAGTTGTATGCCAAAACATCTGCAGGGCCACAAGTTGCACAACTCTCATGGAATGCATTTGAAAATGGCCTTACTTAAAATCAAGTCAGGTATTTCACTCAATTTCATTCCCATTATTTTGCCCCAAATTCTGCTTGTAGCAATTCCGCTTTTGAGAACCGTAACATCTTATCTATAAATACAAACGCCTACTTTTCATTCCCTGATGAAATATTTATGAGCAGAAGAATTCTCCTTATCAAGAGAAAATATATAATTTAATTCAGCATTTCCCCCCAGCTTTTGCAACATGTAATTGGCAGACTGAGGAGCAAACAACCCTCAGAAGGTTAGCCCAGATAAAAATGCCCATGTATTGCTCCAGAGCAATTGCAAAGGTCCATAGTGAAACTATATAAAATGTTTCTGTGAACATATTTTCTCTTCAGGGATGTCTGAGGGAGTAAATGTATACTCATCCCAGAATCGTTCTCACCATCCCATTTATCACCCTGCTTCTAAGGCATGTACAAATATAGGAAAAAATGGTAAACATATCTGTAGTTAAAGGGCAGAGTAAGAAGGCCTTTGACTGGGCATGCATTGTGCCATGCTCTATACAGAATCTCAGAAGCTACTTGTAAGGAGAGGCCCCTACATTTCTCATAGTGAGATCCATCTAGCTCACTCCTTCCCAAAATTTGCCTGTGCTAATGGTCATGGATAAAGGTCACAGGATTGAAATATTATTTGTTTATTTGTGACAACTTTTAAAATCCTGCTTTTCAATCAATTTTCCCCCTACATCCAGTTGACTAAACAAAAAGCACAACAATGATGTGTAGCAAATATTGGAACAAAAATCAGGACAGCCAAACATGGTATGAAGTGGTTCAATAAAAACAGCAGTGGGCTGTTTATAAGTGGGGAAAGCCCCACAGTTGCTGTGGATATGCAGCGTCAGTTATACCCCACAGGCAAAGCTTCGCAGCCACCACAGGGCTTTTCCGCAAAGCTAAGGATTGAAAAAGTTGGGGACTTACCCCGACTTTGTCAATCGGAGTGATGTCATTACACTCTTCTGCCATCTGATGTCACTCCAGGGCCAATCCGGGGGCATTCCCTGGTGTAATGCAAATGGCGATTGGTCGCCTTCCACCAAGAAGAGGGCGGAGGGCGGCTCTGGTCCACAGATGGAAGTCAGTTCTATACATGTTTACCAAGAAGTAAATCTCTCTCTGCTTAAAGGTAAGCATGCATCGGATTTTAGTATGACTTGGATGTAAATGCAGTTGAAATCAATGGGATTAACTCTTGAGTAAGGAAATCAAGCCCTGGCAATAAACGAGTTCCATTGAACACACACACACACACCTCCAATTCTGCCTTAATCCCCTGTTGCGCAGAATGAGAGGGGTGTGTGTGTGTTAATGGGAAGGAATGACTTGAGGGGGGAATTAAAAAATCCTAAAAAGTCAAGGGATGAATTGATCAGATTTAAACTTGGCATACCTAAAGCCCCACTTAAGAGGTAAAAAACGCAGAGGCAAACCAGTGGGGGAATAGGTGTGATGGAGCTCTAAGAGTTCTCTTTTGTCATCCAGATCATTCTGTGCTCTTTCTCTGCATCCTTCCTTCAGGTTTTTCAAAAGGGATCTATTGCATTTTGTAAGCTGTTTCTCCCTGCTTTCTGAAGCCTGTAACCAGCAATGCTGCTCCCAGGCACATAATTGAAACCGTTCCCAGTTTCTCTATATCTACAATGACACATTCTGATTGGCACACTCTCATGAATAATCACTGGCTGGGATTTGTTCCTCATTGTCACAAGTGCAGGAAAGCAATGGGATTCATGCCTTGCCTGATCCCTATGTCTGGCAAAGATGACGACGTTTCTCTTTCCTAAAAACAATTTACAATGCTCAGTGTGAATTCTGCAGTCCAAAAACTGCCCAGGTACCACTCAGGCAGAAACATTATGAAAACGTATTCAGGCTAAGTCAATTTCCTGAATTAATACAGCATTGGTGGTGGCTTTTTCTCCCCTGAAATATCTGAAGGTATCAAGAGCAAAGGACATTTTTCAGCCCTTTACATTTCTTCAGGTGTGTGTGTGTGTGTGTGTGTGTGTGCGTGAGACAGAGAGATGGAGGGGGGAAGTAAAAGTAATCTTTTCAATTGATGAATCTGAAATTAGGTGGGTCCATAATTTCCTTTAAACCATACTGTAATTGTACCTCCTAATATGATTCAGGGGTACATCTCTCTAGGAAACACAAATTATAAAATTTGCTAGCAGAAGATATGGTGATGGCAATGAACTTAAACAGCTTTTAAAAATAGGCTTAGACAAATGTAAAGGGGGGATCAGCTGATTGGTGGCTCTTAGCCCTAATAATGGAGCCTCTGGCCTGGTTCAAAGGATCACCTAAACCAGGTGTGGGGAGCCTCGGCATGCATGCTAAATTTATCCTGCCAGTCCACCCCATCTGAGACCCCTTCCCTCCCTGAAGCCTCTCCTCCAAAGACCTCACCTCTTGGAGAAGCGAGAGGGGAGTCAGCTGTGTCAGAAAGTGCTGCTTCAACACACTCCTGGCTCCCTGAGGCAATTGCTTAGTGAACGTCAATTGACCCTCATCTTTTCCTTTACACACAAAATAAGGAGAATGAAAGCTTCTTTTGACTAAATAACAGTGTTCAGTGACTTGCAAACTCAGGAAGCTATGAAATATTCTGACTCTAGTTCGCTAACAAACTAGGGGGCTGTCTTCATGGTGCCAATTCCCTCTTCAACCCTGCACTTTTCCTCTCCCAGGACGTTGTCAGGTAATCCCGATGCCGAAGAGGGAGAGCGGAGTTTCTGGGTGGCCATCCAGATCCTAGAGTCACCCCACCCTCTTCCTCGTGGAAGGTGACCAATTGCTGGTTGTCTTCCACCAAGCTCTGCTCCCGGGTTGACCCCAGATAGGCCCCGGAGCAACATTACACAGCGGAAGTGCCGTGTTGTGTAGGAGATATATTATCTGCTTTTCTGTTCTTATTATAGTGCTGGGGCACAGGAGGGGGAGATTAGTGAATGCTGGGGTGGGGGAGCAAGTGAGCAAGTAGGCTCACTGTATTAGGGTTTAGATACTTCAGTTTAGATAGGGCCTGATGGAAAAAGATTTGGAAATGTGATTTGATATTGCTCCAAGATGTTACTCATGAGGACGTGTACTAACTATATTGCTCAAAAGATATTGGTCATATAAAACTTGTGACTTATATCAGCCATATGTATTATTTTTAAGGGAACTAGGTGAAGGGTCCAGGGTTAAGAACAGGTGAGGTTGTGGTTGGAAAAATCCCCGTATCCTTAAGAACAGAGAAGTAAAACAGACGATTAACCACAAGAATAGGAAATTTGACCTTTCGTTGTCATAAACAAGTTTGTCATAAGAGGATGGTATACTCTGGGAAAGAGGATGATCTAAAATTATGACTTGGACCAATAAATTTAACCATTTCAGGATGAATTAATATGGAGGGAGGTCTTTGTCTTTGAAAAAGTATTTAAGTCTGGGTACAAGAGACAAATATGTCTTTCCTTTCCCTCAGGCATGACATCCAGGATGTTGCTCTGAGCCTAGCATGTAGGCCTCACTGACTCCTTGGGTGCCTGGGAGAAATGGAAGTTCCTCTGTGGAGAAGAGCTCTTTAACAGAGTCAGTATGAGTGTTGTCATTGGGGTGGTGTTTGTCTGTTTGTCTTTGTTTGTTTATGTTCTCCAGAAATCTGCCAGATTTGTGAGTATATTCTTTTAATTTGCTTTGCTGAACGGAGAGGTTCATGTATTTGTTTAACTTTAACTTTCTTAAATTATTTTAATAAATGTTCTAAAAATATATTTGCTTCTATTAATTTTTGTGTCTGAATGGAGTCAATCTTTCTGGCTTTAGTTACTATAAGGCTTTGCCTACTAAATTGGGAACCTTTTTGAGGGTCATTGAAATGTTCAATGATTCTCAAAACAAGAAGTAATTAATAACTTGATTGATTGGCTCTCTTTCAGTTGACATTGCTCCATTTAAAAAGTTGGGGTAAATCTCCAACTCTTTCAAAACACAGCATCGCGGGGAAGCGCTGCAGTGGCTGCGAACGTGCGCTTGAATTGTCTGACCGACACAGTGCAGATCCACAGCCATGGCGAGGCTTTCCTGAAACTTTGGGCCCAGGGGATGTCTTCAAGGTGCTGGGTCGATGCTGTGTCCCTCAGAAACCCTGTGGATTCCCTCCCCCAGGGTGGCGTTGGGTAATCCCGATACTGAGGAGGGAGCACAGGGTTTCTGGATGGCCATCTGGGGACCGGAGCTGCCCCTGCCCTCTTCCTGGTGGAAGGCGACCAATCGCAGGTCACCTTCCACCAGGTACCACCTAGCCTCACTTCTGCTATGACTCTGGAGCGAGGCTTAGGGGCTGACTTGATGTCATCTTGTGCTTCCTTTTTTAATCTGCATAGGCTGACCATATGAAAAGGAGGACAGGGCTCCTGTAACTTTAACAGTTGTAGAGAAAAGGGAATTTCAGCCAGTGTCATTTGTATGCAATTAGTTCTTGGTGAAATTTCCTCTTCATCACAACAGTTAAAGTTGCAGGGGCCCTGCCTTCTTTTGTATATGGTCACTCTAGTATAGTGCCTGCAACTTTAACTGTTGTGATGAAGAGGGAATTTCACCAGGAACTAATTGCATACAAATGACACTGGCTGAAATTCCCTTTTCTCTACAACTGTTAAAGTTACAGGAGCCCTGTCCTCCTTTTCATATGGTCAGCCTAAATCTGCAGCTTCAGCGGAAAGCCCCGGGATGGTTGCATGGTTGCAGCTACATCATATAATCAATGCTGTGCCACCATGCACCACCCCGGGGCTTTCCAAGTGTTTAGACAGCCCCCTGTATTCTTTAAGTTTTTGACTGGCCAATACTGGAGAGAAGAATGCTGGACTATGTAGCTCATTAATCTGATCCAGGTAGCCAATTCTTCTGTTAGCACAGCAGCACATTAGATTATTGTCCATTGCTTGTTGTTACCTGGCTTTGTACTTGAGAGTAACACTATAGAGGTTTGAGGAGACTTTGCCTTCATAAATAACAGTAAACAATTAGACTTCCAGTGTGCATCTTTTAAAAAAGAAGAAATTCTAATGATACCCTAACTGCTTCCTGGGGTATTTCCTGTTTGGGGAATGAATGAGGTCAATGTTGGCTAGCTATGCCTTCCTTAATTTCCCCTGCTTTGTAACTTCTATCTAGGTATGCAGCAGTAAAAGATACAAATATATCTTTTGTGTTTACTGCTCTTTTATGCCATCATACCTGACAGTATCTGTTCTATTTCTAGAACATGGGTTTTGTTGTAGTATAAATATCAAACTTTTAATCTAAGATAAATGCTTGGGACCACAATACCTGATAGAACGCCTCTCCTGATACAAAGCTAGCCGTACACTATGATCCACATCTAAGGTCCTCCTCAAGTTGCCTACTCCGAGGGAAGCACGGACAAACAATTAAGCCTGCAGAAACTACCCTGGTAAATACTATGCCTGTACTGTTGACAATCCCATTTCTTCTGCAGTCCCAGGCAGGTAGCAAAACCAGGAACTATATCAGGTCAAAAGTTATGGAGACCTGTTGTAGGAGAAAAGTTAAGCCATGGGCCCAAATTAACAGCTTCCAGAACTTGTTTTCTTCTCTGTGCAATAGCACAAGATAATGACCCACCTCTCAGGTTTTGTTCCCCTGACATGACTAGATATTAGTTCTTTAGCAGGAGGCTAATTATAGGGATTTACAGATGGAATCATGGAAAAGATGAGCCACATTTTCATATTTGACATTCCTGATAAACTTTCTGTTTTGTTTTACAATAACAAAATGACTTTCCTACTAGATGCATAAGCTTCTGATGCTTCTAATAGATTACATCAGCTAAGAGAAAGTCTGCAGTCCTCCATTATTTTGGTGCTGAATTCTTGACTGTTCTAGAGTAGATGTGGGAACTACTATGGTCATTCATACCCTTTCTTTCTGACAAGGACCAGGTCCTTGTTTATGACTCTTTGAGACAAGATTACTGCAAGGGATTGTCTTGAAACTAGCTGGGAAGCTTAAGCGGTGCAAAATGTGATGGCCTGCCTGCCACCCAATAGGGATAGGCAACTAGGAACATCTTAGACCCCTGTTATGAAATATTCAATGCCCTCCTCTTCTCTTCAAGCTTGATTCATGGTGAGGACTGTAATCTCCAAATCCCTAAATGGTCTAAGCCCAAATACCTGACAGAGCACATCTTTCCTTGCGGTGTCCTATTACAATTTTAAAGATGCAATGAAGATGCTCTCTTAATGAATGATTTCATTTTTGTGTCAGGTTTACTCAATAGGACAGAAAGTGAAATGTCCTGGTTCGAGAAAGCCCAGTTATAGAACTTCCTCTCATTGCCGACTTGCCAAAGTCCAGGGCTCAGCACCTTTTGGAAGCACTTTAAAATATACCACTTTGGGACAGTGTTTGGGGCTCAGGTGTAAGTTGAGAAAGCATGGAGTAATTTAATTGATTTTCATGAAATTGATTTATTTATTTATTATTTTTACATTTGTATACCGCCCCATAGCCAAAGCTCTCTGGGCGGTTCACATCAGATTAAAACAATTAAAAACAATATACAAAAATTTAAACAGCAAAAATATACAATATACACACACATTTAAAACCACTATAATAACTGTAAAAAGCTATAAGCCTAAAACAAAACAAAAACAAAACAAACCCAGTCTCATCAGATATTGCTAAATGCCTGAGAGAAGAGGAAAGTCTTGACCTGGTGCCAAAAAGATAACAATGTTGGTGCCAGGCGGGCCTCATCAGGGAGATCATTCCACAATTGGGGGGCTGTCACAGAGAAGGCCCTCTCCCTTGTTGCTGACCTCCGAGCTTCCCTTGGAGTAGGCACTTGGAGGAGGATCTTAGATGTTGATCGTAGTGTATGGGTAGGTTTGTGTCGGGAGAGGTGTTCCATCAGGTATTGTGGTCCCAAGCCGTGTAAGGCTTTATAGGTTAAAACCAGCACCTTGAATTGGGCTCGGAAACATACAGCCAGCCAATGCAAGTGGGCCAGAGTAGGTCTTATATGCTCAAACCTACTGGTTCCAGTTATCAACCTGGCCACTGCATTTTGCACAAGCTGCAGCTTCCAAACCGTCTTCAAAAGCAGCCCCACGTAGAGTGCATTGCAGTAATCTAACTTGGCGGTTACCAGAGCATGAACAACTGAAGCCAGGTTATCCCTGTCCAGATAGGGGCATAGCTGGGCCACTAACTGAAGTTGGTAGAAGGCACTCCGTGCCACTGAGGCCACCTGAGCATCAAGTGACAGAGATGGTTCAAGTAGAACCCCCAAGCTACGAACCTGCAACCCCATCCAGAACTGGTTGAAGACCCTCCATCCGGTCAGCAGAACCACCCACTAACAGCGTCTCAGTCTTGTTTGGATCGAGTTTCAGTTTATTAGCCTTCATCCAGTCCATTGTCGCAGCCAGGCACTGGTTCAGCACATCCACAGGCTCACCTGATGAAGATGAAAAGGAGAAATAGAGCTGTGTGTCATCAGCGTACTGATGACAACGCACTCCAAAACTCCGGATGACTGCACTCAATGGTTTCATGTAGATGTTGAACAGCATGGGGGACAAGACTGACCCCTGCGGAACCCCATACTGGAGAATCCATGGGGCTGAGCAATGTTCCCCAAGAACCACCTTCTGGAGCTGACCCGCCAAGTAGGAGCGGAACCACTGCAATGCCTCCCACTCCCAACTCAGCCAGTCGTCCCAGAAGGATACCATGGTCGATGGTATTGAAAGCCACTGAGAGATCAAGGAGAATCAACAGAGTCACACTCCCTCTGCCTTTCTCCCGACATAGGTCATCATACAGGGCGACCAAGGCTGTTTCCATACCAAAGCCAGGCCTGAAACTCGATTGAAATGGATCCAGATAATTGGTCTCATCCAAGAGTGCCTGGAGCTGGCTCGCAACCACCCACTCCAGGACTTTGCCCAGGAATGGAACATTTGCTACTGGCCTGTAGATATTAAGATTCATATTATCTTTTGTTGATTTCCGCTCTCCCTTTGATATCCACTTAATGCCTTTGGGATGCGGTGGGCTTTAAATCTAAATAAATTATGTGTGTACTGATACCTTCCCCAGATAAAACCTCACAAGTTGTACTGGGTCAGCCTAGAATGAAATATTGTTAGGACATTTTTATACCACTGTTCAATCATATGCAGAGAGAGGTTTATTGTGTAAACCAGCCTGGGTATTTGATTGAAGGATGGTATAAAATACTTCTAATAAACAGTAAATGTCCTTGCAATATTGCACTCTAGGCAGACCCAGTACAGCTTGTGAGCTTTCATTTTTTTATTATTTGTGGAATCCCTTCATTTGTTGCCCATGGAACTGTGAAGTTGTTGCTTTTTATAGGAAGACAAAAACCAGGCAGTGGTACATACAATACTTAACTAGTTTGTTATGATGAAGCACTTGTATGGAGAAAATGCATGTTTGTCAGGTGGTTAGCAATACTTCTGAAAAAGCTAGAGTTCAGCTCTCCAAGACAGCTGGTAAATCACTTTCCCCTATTAACTGGTGACACTTGAGTTAAAAGTAATGAGAAGTATGTCTGCTACAATGTAGCAGCCATTTATTCTTGGAGATTGGTTTTTCAGTGTATATGCCATTTCTACAAAATTCTTGGCAACTTTACAACCACATAATGATGCCTTTTTTTAGGCATGTTTTAGGATGTTTTAGGATTTTTATGCAGTTTTAATAATATGTGTCATGTTTTAATCAGTTTTATGTATTTTATCATGTTGTTGTTCCCCACCTCGATCCAGACGGAGAGGCGGGTAAGAAATAATTTATTATTATTATTATTATTATTATTATTATTATTATTATTCTTCATTAAAACCAAACTATTATGGACAGCCTTATTTGATCTAGTCTGGATGGGTTGTTCTTCTATATCTGAATATCAACTTCTACTCTTTACTCTCTTTCCACTCCTTGGCTTTCCTGAGACATGTGAGACAAGAGGAAAATGATTTTATAGCTTTTTAAGCTGTTAACATAACTGAGGATATGAGAGAGAGAATTACATCAACACATTTTTGTCATCCAAGTTGCTGTGAAAATTCAGAATACATTGAAAGCTGTGTAAGGCTCAGTATGTGTGGCACATTAACAGCACAGATCTGAAACTTGCTTCTAATACACCATAGGTTTAATGTGATTGCCCCATAGGAAATGGCTATAGTTCCTTTCTGAAAGGTTATTCTTTAATTGCCTTTGTTTTAAATCTTTTTTTAACCTCAGCAGGACCTAGACAAGGTTGACTTTATATTCTCTGAGTCTCTAATGGGTTGCCTTCCTCATGAGTAATGGACTTCCTCATAAGCATTAATTTATATGACAGTGGACTTTGGTACATGATCTATTCAATAAATTTGTGTTTCATTAAGCTTTGTGTTTCATTAAGCTTTTGGGCTTTTAAGCTATACTCCCCAAAGCTCCCAAGGATTCATGATTTACATAACGAATCATGCGGTTGTGTCCTGACACATCAAATATAAAATCTGACATAATTGTAGTGGGCCCTTAAACAAATCAAAGTGCCCCTACTCTAAATAACTTCCCTAATCAAAACCCCTTTTTATATTAAAGACTCTTTATTCACCTCATATTGCAAACCTGTGCTATTTTGTGTGGAAATGATTTTTGACTTCTAAGAACTGGCATGATTTTAGTGACCTACCACAAATGAGATGGCAATTACCCCCACCCCACCACCGCCAGGCCAAACCTTCAGGCTACCTCTTAAGAGTTATGGCTGAGAGCAATGTTGTTTTCAATTGCATTGTTCTGTGTCACATAAAATAGACAATTTGACATGAACGTGATCAGACCTACATCACAGCTGACTTTGCAATTGTAAAATTGGCTTTCACCATACAAGCGAAAGAAGCCCCAGACTTACATATCCATATAGCTGTCTGTGTTTCTAGAATATAGAATATTCTAGGGTTCCCTCTAAGTATTCCTCTCAGTTCCTGCAGATGTGTAGAGCTTCATCAGACAAACGTTTTATTGCATGCTCATTACTGGGCACTCACGGATTTTCGCAGGTCCCTCTCGTGCTGTCGTCTGCCTCCCGCCCGCCTCCCGCCCCTTCTAGCCTTCTTCGCGCCACAGAAAAACACCCCAGTAGGTCTGACTTATTTTTAAAGATGGGAGTTGCTGCTATCTCCTGCTGTGTGCAGGAGAAGCAGCGTGATCAAAACAGCCCAATGGGCCATGAGCAAATTGTTTACTTCCTCTTTTGAAAGAGGAAATAATGAGGGACAAATGCGCAGGCAGAGAAGTGATGGTAAGCAAACACGATTTCCCCCCATGTGATGATGCTTTTAGATGATGATGATGATGATGTGATAACTTATTATGAAACAATCTGGTAAGAGAACCCAACTCAGGCAAAACTAATACAGCAGATACTCTATTGGATTATACAGATTATTTAGATCCATTCCAAACAGGTTTCAGACCTGGTTATGGGATGGAAACAACCTTGGTGCCCTGGTTGATGTCTTACACTGGTGAATGGACAGGGAGACTGGACTCTCCATGGCTTTTGATACCATTACCACGGTGTTCTTCTGGATTGTTTATCTGGGTTTGACTTAGGAGGCACAGTATTAAAGTGGTTCCAGTTCTTCCTAGAGGAACAGTCTCAGAAGGTGGTACTGTGGAATTGTTGTTCCAATCCCATGGCCATTAGCTACTGGATTGCTGCAAGGTTCCATCCTGTCTCCCACACTTTTCAGTATCTACATGAAAGCACTGGGGGAAGTTTGGGCTTAAGTGTCATTAGTATGCAGATGATACTCAGCTATTTACACATCCCAGGTAGTCTGTGGAACTCTTAAACCAGTGTCTGGAGACTATTTTGGGGTCATGAGGGTGAACATGCTGATATTTAATCCAGACAAGATGGAGGCACTATGAGTTGGTAAACCAGTTACTCTGGATGTAGGTTTACAAGTGGTCTTAGATGGGGTTGCACTTCACCTAAAAGACCAAGTGCATAGTCTGGGAGTTCTCCTGGGCTTTGCACTAACTGAGGAAGCTTGGGTGGCACTGGCTGTAGTATCCAGGAGTGCACTTTACCACTTTAGGCCAGCTGGAGAGGACAGACCTTGCACCAGTTATCCATGCACTGGTGATGTCCAAGATAGACTACTGTAAATGGTCAGTACATGGGGCTGGCTTTGAAGGAAGTTTAGAAATTTCAGCTGGTACAGAATGCAGCTTCCTGAGTATAGGTGGAGGCAACAAGTCAGATCTTATATCACCTAAGCTGGTTACCAGTGCATTACCAGAAGTGGCAGCTTGTGCAAAATGCAGCGGCCAGAGTGATAACAGGAACCAGAAGGTTCGAGCATATAAGACCTACTCTGGCCCGCTTGCACTGGCTGCCTATACGTTTCCGAGCTCAATTCAAGGTGCTGGTTTTAACCTGTAAAGCCTTACACGGCTTGGGACCACAATACCTGATGGAACACCTCTCCCGACACAAACCTACCCGTACACTATGATCCACATCGAAGGTCCTCCTCCGGTTGCCTACTCCAAGGGAGGCATGGAGGGTGGCAACAAGGGAAAGGGCCTTTTCAGTGATGGCCCCCCAATTATGGAATGATCTCCCTGACGAGGCTCGCCTGGCGCCAACATTGTTATCTTTTCGGCGCCAGGTCAAGACTTTCCTCTTCTCCCAGGCATTTAACAGCATATGATGAGGGGTTTTGTGTTTTTGTGTTGTTGTTGTGCTTTGACCCAGAAGGATATTGTAATTTTAACTTGTTTTTATGCTTTATACTTTTAAATTTTGTATATTGGTGTTTTAATTGTTCAATGTTTTTAATTTTTGTAAACCGCCCAGAGAGCTTCAACTATGGGGCGGTATATAAATGGAATAAAATAAATAATAATAAATAAATTTCTCAGCCCAATTTAAAGTGTTGGTTTTGACCTTTAAAGCCTTACATGGAATGGGATCACATTACTAGAAGGACTACCTTCACCCTTATCAGCCTGCCCACACTTTATGAACAGCAACAGAGGCCTTCCCACTTGCCCGCCTAATGCACGCAAATGTGGACAAGTACCTGAGGGCCTTTTCTGCACTGGCCCCACACCTCTGGAATAGGTTTTCATTGAGGGTCCATCAGACCCCAACACTGCAGGCTTTTAGGAAGCTTCTGAAAACATATTGTTCAACTTGACCTTTCCCTGACTATGTGTGTGTTTATTGTTGTTTTTCCGAAATTGTAACTGAAATGTTATGAAATTGTTATTATTACCCTTGGGATAGAGTGACCAGATAAAATCCAGATCAGGGCTCATGTAACTTCAACGGTTGTAGGGAAAAGGGAATTTCAACCAGTGTCATTTGTATGCTATTAGTTCTTGGTGAAATTCCCTCTTCATCACACCAGTTAAAGTTGCAGGGGCCCTGCCTTCTTTTGTATATGGTCACTCTAGTGTAGTGCCTGCTACTTTAACTGTTGTGAGGAAGAGGGAATTTCACCAGGAACTAATTGCATACAAATAACTCTGGCTGAAATTTCCTTTTCTCTACTACTGTTAAAGTTACATGAGCCCTGACCTGGATTTTATCTGGTCACCCTACCTTGGGAGGGCTGCCGCCCTGACAGGTGCCTAGAAATATTTTAAATAAATAAATAAGAAAAGGAGACGTCTCCAAGTCTAATCAGCACAAGATAGGTGGAATTGGAAAGAGAGGCAGAATCTACACTACTGCTTTAAAACATTTTATAACAGTGGTGACGACTGTTGAGGCCCAGGACACACTCCATAGACAGTTTTCAAAACTTTTTCAAAGTGTCATATCTTGCTTGGTGTAGATCCGGCCAGTGTCTGACAAGCAATGGCACATTCATAGACCTATCCAGTGTCAGTATAACATACACTAGTGTGGGTTCTATGGGGCTTAATTAGAATAAACTTGCACCACCAACAAAAAACTGTACCTTGAACAACATATGTCTTTAGTAAACATTTTTTTTTAAATCCACCATGCCACATTTTGACCTTCTATGTCCAAACAACAACAACACAAATAGAGACCTCTTGCTTGAAACCCCCAGTCCCACATGGTTCTGTATTTCCAAGCGCTGAATATTTTAGAAGTCCTTTGTGTAGAGTGTTCTTAACTTTAATTCCTTAAGGCCATCCTCAATCAGTATTTCAACATAATAGTTCAAAGAATTAGCCCTGCAATAATATAATTAGGACAAATATCAAAGATACCAAAAAAAAAAAAAAAAAAGATTCCCCGCCCCTTAAAATTCCACTGTACAAAATTAACTATTCAATTTACCTTATACAAGGTGACAAGAGCCTATAATTAAACAGAAATATTCTAAATTCAGCTTCCAGCAGAACCAGCAAACTCCCTTTTTTGTTCTCTCTTCTCTAGTCATCCCTCTGAGTGGGGACTCTGCCCAAGGGACCAAACCATTTGCTCCATAAGGGTTACCATCAGCCCTAGACATTTTGCTGCCTGAAGCAGAGCTTAAACGTCACCACCCCCTAACACACACACACACACACACCACCCCTAACACACACACTTGCCACACCATAGAGATATCAATTCCTGTCTTCCCTTATCACCCTCATTGTGCTACCTGAAGCAAGTCTCTTCACCCTGCTGCAGAGCTGATCAAGATGTATCTTGTCACCTGACTTCAATCTGCAAAAAATATGAGTGGAATAGCCAATTGCCTCTTTTAGGGCAAACAATATTCCTTCTTTCTCTTGAATGCACAATTTTTCCCATTTCTAAATGGTAAAGTATGTGGCTAATGTTAAACTTTTACTAATAAATTGCACATTAACCTGCTAGTAGTATAAATATTCAGACCCATTAGAAACACATTAACCTAGCACTAAGCTTTTGTGAACTTCTGAACTCCCTTTCTGGTTCTTGTCCACATAGATTTTGTTCCTTTGGGGCAGATTTTTTCCCTCCGTGTGCAATTTAAATACCCCATTCTTGATATTAACAAACGTTATGAATTATCCTTTACTTCAATGCAGATCCACTGACACCAATGAGACTTGAAGATCACAGCCCATATAAAAGTTATCAAGGAAGAAATGTCAGAACACGGTAAGATAAATTTTAGAGCTGATCTTGAAAAAATCAATTTTTAGTGTAACTTCAGCAAAATGTGTCCGGTTTTCATCTTTTTCAGCACTCCTTGCAAAAATTTTGACTTACTATTTACATTGATCTGCTTTACCTTCAGTGAAGTCATCACATGGCCCAGGTTTTTTGCCTGGTGATATTTCCCATTCACTGTGGGGAACATGAAAGATGTGATGTTACCCATTCACTGAGAAATCTGTGATTGGGTGGGATCGTCTATGTGTCTAATCCATGCAGGAGGAAGTGGGAACAGCAAGGGGAACAATGGTACTGAACAAGGGGGGGGGGACAATATAACTTTTGAACAATATAAAAGTTCAAGGAAAAGCACTACCCTACTGAAATGGATAGTTTCATATGAGGAAAACCGAACACCTAAATGTAAATATTTGGTGCAGCTCTACTATATTCTGTAACCCAACCTAAAGTTCAAAACCTGCACTAGGTAATGAAAAGCAAAGATAACCATATTGGTCCATGAGGAGGGACCCCTCCCCCAACACAGTTGAACAATACCTCTATTAGGACCAAACAAAATGCCACAAAAGATTGCACACACTTTTGAGGTCTCCAGAATCGAGTTAGGTGGTAAAATGCAGGAGGATGGGAGAAGAACAGAAATGTCCAAACTTTAGGCCAGATGTTGTGGTCATGTGGTCTCTGGTTTAGACAAATGTTTTGACTGAGCACTAAGTAGGAAAACTATATAATTTGCCCATGGAGAAAGCCACAGCATTCCTGTGCTGCATGTTGCGTGTATTGGGATATGTATGTGTGTATGAGGGAGTGAAGTGTGTATGTGTGTTTGTGGGGGGAGTGGAGTGTGTGTGTGGTTTGGCCCTGCCTCTGTATTAAAGGCACTGATGTCCTGACCTATACCAAATCTGTGAAAACAAGGGACAGTAGAATGAAAATTACTTATTTCTTTCTAAATGTTGTGATAAGGTGAATGTTGAGTCCCCTTTGGCAGTGTATATACTGCCATTATCTTATGACAGATTGTCTCTAAATATTATTAGTAGTTTAAAATACCAGTGAAACTAATAAAAGCAGACCATTTCATTTTTCAAAACCATGTATGTTGGCTTTAAATGATGTTGACTTTCAACAAAGGCTAGAGGACAAGACTGGAATGAAATGTGTATTCCACTACAGGTGCATGGCAATGTTTCTTTGGCCACCTTCGTACCAGTTGCAAGTTGAGTAGGCTAGTGTAAAGAAACCCATGTAGTTCATACTGACAGCATGTTACATAACAATGCAAGTGATACAATTGCCAAGGAGTAGTAGGCATAGGCTGTCCATACGAAAAGGAGGACAGGGCTCATGTAACTTTAACGGTTGTAGAGAAAAGGGAATTTCAGCCAGTGGCATTTGTATGCAATTAGTTCCTGGTGAAATTCCCTCTTCATCACAACAGTTAAAGTTGCAGGGGCCCTGCCTTCTTTTGTATGCGGCCTTGATGCCTACTTAGAGGAGACATTTTCCTCCAGTATGCTCTGTTTGTATATTTGTAAATAAGGCAAATATTACAAAGACCCCCAAGGTCTCCAATGCTCTCTTATCTAAACGAAACCAACTCCTATAATGTTGGTACTGGAGCTTCCCACCACTCAGGAGAGCATGGAATGCATAACAATACCATTGGGCTGAACAATGTGAGCAGAAGGTTTTTACACATGGGAGCAATCATGATGACAGCAGCAATCATGTTGTTTCAAGCCCATGTGAGGTAGGTCGACATTTCATTAATCTTTGTAATAGCCCATTGGATCTGAAGATGAGAAATTGTGACTAGCCCATGATCACTGAATAAATGTGGCTGAGATGAGAGTCCAATGTTTTCTCTGCTGACCTTTTTTACTCATCCCATGACTAACAGCTGCAATGCTGTTTTCAATTTGTTACAAAACAAGCTCTTGCTTGCCCGAAGTTAAATCTACAAAGACAGAAGAGGGGGAGTGTGACTTTCATGTTTGAGCCTCCATTTTCATAAATTTTAAGTCTAACAATAGCAAATGAAAAAAGAAATCTAGCAGAGAGAAAATAAAAAACCTGCTCCATGATTTGGGTTAATGTACACAGATAAGCAATTAAAAAGGGCTTAATGTGAATGGGCTTTCCAAGTGAATGATGGTTTGGATAGCATTGGTTGGATACATAACATTTATCCCTTGGGTTAATGATCACTCGCTTCCAATTCTCCTTAATCCTGTTACAAAGTTAATAAATATTTATTTTGTCCCACAAGTCTTCTTGGGTCTCTGGTGTTTCTTTAGCTCTGTGTTCTAGCTGCTGCTACTCAAAGGCCCTAGAAAATTTTGAATAAGGTTGTTCTTATTAGGGGTGTGCACGGACCCCCCGGATCGGATCGGGACCCGGATCGGGACCTCCAATTTTGTCCCGGACCGGTTCGGACAAAATCGGAGGCCCCCCGGACCGGATCGAGTCCGATCCCGACCCAAAAATCGTACATTTTTGGATCGGCCGCCATTTTTTTCCCCATAGACTTGCATTGCAATGCAAGTCTATGAGGAAAAAATGGCGGCGGGTGGGTAAGGGGGGGCCTAACTCCCTCCCCCCCCCGGGGCCGTCCGCTGTGGACGGCCCCGGCAGGTAAACCCCCTACCCCGCGCTCCCTACCCCCCCAGGGGCCGCCTGCTTCCATCCGCTGGCGCCCGCGGGCGCCAGCGGATAGAAGCGGACGGCTCCGGGGGGGGGGGTAAGCCCCCTTCCCCGCCACTTACCTTCTCGGCACGTCCGGCGCCGGCGGCTACTACCAGCGGGCTCCGCGGCCTACTCTCGAGTAGCGCGCCGGGTGATGACATCACCCGGCGCGCCACCCTGGAGCAGGCCGCGGAGCCTGCTGGTAGTAGTAGGCGCCGGCGCCGGACGGGAGCCGCCGGGCCGGGCAGGTAAGGGCCCCCCTCCCCCCTCCCCCCTCCGCGCGCCCCCTCCTCCCCTCCACGCACCCCCTCCTTACCTTTCCGGCCCGGCGGCTCCCGTCCGGCGCCGGCGCCTACTACTTCCAGCAGGCTCCGCGGCCTGCTCTAGAGTAGCGCGCCGGGTGATGACATCACCCGGCGCGCCATCCTAGAGCAGGCCGCGGAGCCTGCTGGGAGTAGTAGGCGCCGGCGCCGGACGGGAGCCGCCGGGCCGGAAAGGTAAGGGCCCCCCTCCCCCCTCCGCGCGCCCCCTCCTCCCCTCCACGCACCCCCTCCTTACCTTTCCGGCCCGGCGGCTCCCGTCCGGCGCCGGCGCCTACTACTTCCAGCAGGCTCCGCGGCCTGCTCTAGAGTAGCGCGCCGGGTGATGACATCACCCGGCGCGCCATCCTAGAGCAGGCCGCGGAGCCTGCTGGGAATAGTAGGCGCCGGCGCCGGACGGGAGCCGCCGGGCCGGAAAGGTAAGGGCCCCCCTCCCCCCTCCGCGCGCCCCCTCCTCCCCTCCACACACCCCCTCCTTACCTTTCCGGCCCGGCGGCTCCCGTCCGGCGCCGGCGCCTACTACTTCCAGCAGGCTCCGCGGCCTGCTCTAGAGTAGCGCGCCGGGTGATGACATCACCCGGCGCGCCATCCTAGAGCAGGCCGCGGAGCCTGCTGGGAATAGTAGGCGCCGGCGCCGGACGGGAGCCGCCGGGCCGGAAAGGTAAGGGCCCCCCTCCCCCCTCCGCGCGCCCCCTCCTCCCCTCCACGCACCCCCTCCTTACCTTTCCGGCCCGGCGGCTCCCGTCCGGCGCCGGCGCCTACTACTTCCAGCAGGCTCCGCGGCCTGCTCTAGAGTAGCGCGCCGGGTGATGACATCACCCGGCGCGCCATCCTAGAGCAGGCCGCGGAGCCTGCTGGGAATAGTAGGTGCCGGCGCCGGACGGGAGCCGCCGGGCCGGAAAGGTAAGGGCCCCCCTCCCCCCTCCGCGCGCCCCCTCCTCCCCTCCACGCACCCCCTCCTTACCTTCCCGGCCCGGTGGCTCCCGTCCGGCGCCGGCGCCTACTACTACCAGCAGGCTCCGCGGCCTGCTCTAGAGTAGCGCGCCGGGTGATGACATCACCCGGCGCGCCACCCTAGAGCAGGCCGCGGAGCCTGCTAGTAGTAGTAGGCGCCGGCGCCGGACGGGAGCCACCGGGCCGAGAAGGTAAGTGCCCCCCTCCTCCCCCCCCCCGCTGTCCACTTTCATCGGCGGGCGCCCGCTGGCGCCCGCCAATGGAAGCGGCGGTGGGCGCCAGTGGGCGCCCGCCGATCCGCCGATCCGCCGAACCGGTTCGGAGCTTTTTCGGACCGGTTCGGATTGGATCGGCCGATCCAGCTGCGGGATCGGAAATCGGATAATTTATCCGATTTCCCACTGGACCGGACTCGGATCGTGGATCGGGTCCGATCCAGTGCACATCCCTAGTTCTTATACCCCCATACATCTCCCAGCCTATCCACATTGCCCTTAAAACGACTGATATTCTGTTTAAAAACGTGATTATTTAAGTTGTTTCATTACATGGTAGGACACACTGAGCAGTACTTACGTTTCATAGCGACTGCTTCCTCCATCCTCAAAGTGTTCAATGGTGTATTATAGGGTTAATTCCTTGAGCCTTCTTGTTTCATTTTTGTTTTGCAGGCTGCTTGACCTGCCCACTTCTGTCTCCACAACTCAAGCAGCCTGCAAAACAAAAACTAAAGAAGAAGAGTCAAGGAATTAACCCTGTAATACACCAGTGAACACTTTGAGGATGGAGGAAGCAGTCACTATGAAACGTAAGTACTGCTCAGTGTGTCCTACCATGTAATGAAACAACGTAAAAAACCATGTTTCTAAACAGAATATCAGTCGTTTTAAGGGCAATGTGGATAGGCTCTCCTTCATCCAGAAATATAATTTCAAGACAGAAATATAATTCCAAACTGTAGGATTTCCAAAAGATAAGACAATAATGTCTCCACGATTATGTAAAACTCTAGATATTCTTGGAGAATAACTTAAATGCAAGATGACATTCGGACAGGGATGGCAAGAGGAAATGAAGCATGAAGGTCAGTTGGCCCAGTGATTGAGGCAGGGTAACTGGGAACATTGTTAACTGATGAGATTCAGTTGAGATGCCAACAAATTTCACCTATGCAAACTAGGGCTGTGCACAGACCCCCGATCCGATCTGGATCCCAATCTGAGAGGTCCAGATAGGGCCCAATCTGACCCAAGTCAGATCTGGATCCGGATCCACTCCGGGTCTGTGCAGAGCCCTCCCTCCCGCTCTCCCCACTCTCTCCCTTCCTCCCCACAATCGCCCTCCTTACCTGCAGCCTCCTCCGCATCGTCCTCCGCAGCGGCTGGCCTCCTCGATGTTAGCCGGCCGCATTTTCTGGTCACGGTGAGTAACATCATCACCCGGAGCAAGCGGGAAAGCAGCTGGCTGACATTGAGGAGGCCAGCTGATGCGGAGGAGGCTGCAGGTAAGGAGGGCAATTGGGAGAAGGGAGGAAGAGAATGGGGAGAGCGGGAGGGAGGGCTCTGCATGGACCTGGATCAGATCTGGATCGCGGATCTAGCCCGATCCGGGTCCGATCCAATCCTGTTCAGATTGGGCCCAGAACGGGCCGGATCGGGCTGATCTGCTCCGGATTCAGGATCCGGATCTGGATCCATGCACAGCCCTAATGCAAACATTTCTGGCAAATTTTGGCAGAGTCTGCTCAGATGAAATCTTTAAGAATCTCAAGGGAATCTCAAAATATATATTTTCCCCTTTTTTCTAAATTCAAATGACATTTGAAGGTCAAACATCAGTTGGGATCAATTGTGCTGCAAAGTAATTTTAAACCCTGGACTTAATGGTCTTAAAGGAGGGTCCCCTTTAGACCGCCATTTTGTATCACTTCAGTTGAGAAGCACATAACAAACATTTCTCTTCTCCCCACTCCCCACTCCTATCATGCTTCCTGTATCAGGCTACCTATATGCTCTGGAGAAAAATTGGGGGCTTATCCCAACTTTTCCTGCTCGAGTGAGGTCAGCGCTGCTCTTCCTTGTCTGTCCTCACTCAGGCACAGCACTGGGGGACATTCCCGGGCAGAAGGCAAGCTCTCATTGGTTGCCAGAAGCTATGGGAAGAGGTGGACCTGGCCAGCCTAATGGCCACCAGAAAGCCTGTGATGCCTCCATCCATGTAAATAACTTAATAATAATAATAATAATAATTTAGGTATTTATTTATTGTGTACCCGCCTCTCCCTCTGGATTGAGGCAGGGAACAACAATAAATATAAATACAAAGACCATAAAATAGATAAAACAAATAAAACTAATACATTATTAAAAACATCTTAAAATTCAACTAGGTAGGCCTGCTGGAAGAGATCAGCCTTCAGTCTTCACTTACTGCTATGCTGCACCAGTGAAACCACAGGATTTGGCAGCAGAGTGGTGCCAACTTGGCATTATGAAAACAGCCCCCTAATAAACCCTGCTTGCCAACCCTGATAAAAAGAAAAAAGAGAGAAGGAAATGCATTAACCCACAGGCGTCCCTGTCTGCCATTTAATGTGGTGCTGCTGATGTTTTTCATTTTTGGCTGTTGATCATATAAGAGAGCTTCAGCTATTGGATGGTACACAAATAAAATGAAATAAATAAAATCTGTTGCATCAGTTTAAAAGCTTATTGGTTAAAGACTGGGTATGGAAGAGGAAATGAACATAGCCTATTACAGGTGATAGCAATCTCTAAGGAGGAAGTTGTAGTGTGTGACCCTGTTTTCATCTGTACCTATAAAGCAGAAAGTATGTGTGTGTGATGTATGTCCAGAAATGTATGTCCAGAAATATATGTCCGGAAATGTTTACCCACTTCCAGATGAGTTAGAAACTTGAAATTTGGCATGCTGATCAGTCTGGTTGCACAATGTATGAGAAAAATCTAAAACCATAAACTTTTGGGTTTTAAGTAGTTTTAAAGAATTAAATAAAAAAATCCTAGGCTTATGCCTACAACTCCCAGCATGCCTTGGGTAGAACTCCCAGCATGCCTTGGGTGGGAGGCAAGACTTACTGGCCTTTGGCAGTGTGAAGGTTTTACTGTATGTAATAATAATAATTATTATTATTATTATTATTATTAATAACCCGCCTCCCTACGGATCGAGGCGGGGAACACACTGCAAATACAAGCAAACAAAATTTAAAAATTTAAAACAAGAGAAACACATCATTAAAACAGTTGTGAAGTAGAATAATTAAGAAAAAACAACAGGAGTGAATCATCCCAGGGCTAAAATGGTAATTTCTCTAATGCTCCGGTAATGGCTTTCTGATCACTCTACAGCTCAGGACAAGCTTAGAGCAAGACACAAAAGGATGGCCAATCACCCTAACAAAGGGCTAGCCAGGGTGATTAGGAAAAGGAGGGGCGAAGCGGGAGAACTGCGATTATGAGTCAAAAACTAAGAGAAGGGTGTGGCGGGGAAAGAGGAATGGAGGTAAGAACCATTCCCCGAGGACACTTTAGGAGTAAGTATCAGGAGTAGTTAGAAGAGATGAACTTGGGGGAGTGGCCTAACGGACATGGAGTAGAGTCGGAACTCTCTCGCTCTCGTTAAGAAGTGACCGAAATAATTATAAAATCCCTATTTTGGAGAGGATGGATTGTTGATTAAAGATTTGATATCGGGTCCAGAAGCTTTGCTGTATCTGTGGAGAAGGAAGCTGCTGGATAGCTGCTGTATCAGCAGAGAGAAAAGCGAAACTAAGAACTGATCGGGAACCCTGGCAGGCAACCAGTGACAGTAATTAATAAATTTTAATTGGAAGAACTAAGGCTGACTGATAAGACTGGAGGGAGAGACTGAAGCGATTATATGTGAGAAAAGAGACATTTAACCTCCAGCTGAAAGTATTAGAAGCTGAAACATATTTGTTTGATAAGAACGGAGAGGATATCTGAGGGTGGCAGCTAAGATTTAGGTGAGGGGTGTGGATTTATGAGTTTAGCTCTATGAAAAGAAAGCAAAAAGGTGAAAAGTCCAGTGCCCCCACCTGGAGTAGGCTGTCGAAAGATCATCCGTCAGATAGGAACTGGCAGCGGCTCACTAGAATCACTGGCATGGCGGACAAAGTGCAGCCTTCAGACAAAGCTGGAGAAATCTCTCCAAGTCATTCCGGAAGTTCTAAATCTGGAAGCAAGCCAGGTGCAGTTCCTAAAGCGGCCAAAGAGAGTCAAGCAGGGACATCAGATGATTTAATGGACAAATTTCAGAAAGAGATGGCCTTGCAGATGCAGGAGGAAAGATTAATGCAAAGAATTAAGGACTCACAGATTGAATTTATGACAGGCCTTCAAACTGTGGTGGAAAATATGGAGATTTTGGAGAAGGAGACTGGAAAGCTGAAGGAAGATAGCAAGCAGCAGGGGGAGCATTTGAAGGAGATGGACTTGCGTTTAATTGCCCTGGAAGATAGAGACAGGAGAGTGAACATTTGGATTAGATCTTTTGAAGAGCAAGAGGGGGAGAACCCTAAGGCTTTAAGAGACACAATTTTGGCATGGATTAAGGAAGTGGAACCCCAGGAAACTTGGGAGATGGCTGATATCGAGAGGATCCACAGAGTGGGCTACAAGAAGAAGGGGATGCTCCCAAGGGATATAATTGTTAAATTTGCCAACTATTATAAGAAAGAAAAGTTAATGCAAGCAATTAGACGTCAAGGCCAGCCGATGCTACAAGCAACACCAATCGAGGTTTATCAGGATCTATGCCCTCAAACCGTGCAGTGGCAGAAGAGTGTTAGACTGTGTACAGTGGCTCTGCGGAAGAGATCAATAACATATAGTTGGGGGTATCCAGTCTTTTTGAGATTTATGTGGAAAGGGAAACAACATAGAATAACATCATGTGAGCAAGGGATGGATCTTTTGGAGAAGCTGGGTTTAGTTGATCCCACAGATGTTGGAGAAACAAAGCAGGATGAAGGCGCTGTAGGAGGAAGTAGTCAATAAAGAAATATTAATGTAATAGGGATAAGAAGAGATTAGAAGGGAGGGGAGGGTCGGATTGTGCTCCGGGATTGTTGGGTTGCTTCTCCCCCCCCCCGAAGAGTTCTAAAAATATTTGGGGCCATTGCCCAGAAAGGTCTGGTGAGGAGGGGGTGAAGATGGGGGGTAAGTGGGGGGGGAGGGTAAGGGAGGGGGGTATGTGTGTCACAGAGGGAGACCAATCTAGAGATTTGTGTGAAAGGAAGAGATGGAAAATAAATTAAGGGTTGCAACTTTAAATGTTAAAGGGCTAGGAACTGTTACAAAAAGGAAGAGAATAGAAATGTTATTAAAAAAAGAGAAAGCAGATGTAATTTTTTTGCAGGAAACTCATCAAACAAAGGAGGGTGTAAATGAGCTTCGGATGAGGGATGTGGGCATTTATGAAAAGTCTTTTAATACTTCTAAAGCGAGGGGTGTAGCGATAATAATCTTTAAAAAATGTGGTATTACTATACAAAGGGTGAAGAAGGATGAAGTGGGAAGATTTCTGATAATTTTTTGCATGGTGGGGGAGGAGGAATATATATTGATTAATGTATATGCTCCAAATGGGAAACAAATGGAATTCTTCGATGAAGTCTTGAATGCGGTGGGAGAAGTGGGTAAAAAGAACATGGTGATGGCAGATGATTTTTAATATGGTACTAGATAAAGGGAAAGATAGGGATAATATATTAAGAGATCTTAAGAGTGGTGGGAAGACGGGGTTAAGCAAACTAATGGAGGGAAAAGAACTAATGGATGTTTGGAGAGTGTTAAAAGGGGAAGAAAGGAAATATACCTTCTACTCACCTAGGTTTAAGAGTTATTCTAGGATTGATTTTATTTTTGTGTCAAAGAATATGATGACTAAACTTATAGACTGTGCTATTGGAGTAATTAAGGTCACCGATCACGCATTAATGACGACGGATATTAAAACGAAGAAGGATTATAGACAAGCTAAGAGATGGAGAATGGATATAAGGTTATTAAATAATAAAAATATAGTGGGAAAAATAAAAAAAGAAATGCAGGAAATGAAACGGAGTCAAACTCGCAAGGGTTAGTAAGGGACACTATGAAGGCAGTGGTAAGAGGGATTTGTATTAGGGAAATGTGTACCCTAAGAAAACAACAGGAAGCACAAAATAAAAAGATTGAAAAGGAGGTAAGGGATTTAGAGGAGAAGCTAAGAGAGACAAAAGATAAACACCTATTTGCCCAAATTCAAGCTAAGAAAAAGGAATTAGAGAAAGAAGAGTTAGAACAAGTCCAAAGGGATTTGCTATATTTAGGGAGGGATTTTTTTTTAATATAGTAATAAAAATTCGAAGATGCTGGCCAGGTCCACTCAGTCAGGAAAGGCTAAGAATATGATAGGGACAATTAGAGATAAGACAGGGAAAAGTAGTAATTCAATGAAGGATAATTAAATATATTTCAGGAATTTTATAGAGAATTATATACATCAGATGAGTCCACAGCTTAAGGTATTGGAATATGTAGAGAGGAATTGGAAAATAAGATTACAGAGGCAAAATAGGGATTATATGGAAGGATTGGTCACTAGGAAAGAAATAGAAGGAATTATTGATAAATTAAAAGGAGGGAAATCTCTGGGAATGGATAGTTTGTGGCCGGAATATTATAAGACTTTTAGAGGAATTTTAATACCCAGATTAAAAAAAATATTTAACAGTATAATAGAAGGAGGAAAGACCCCGCCATCGTGGGATCATTCTTTGATTATATTAATCCCGAAACCAGGAAAGGATTTGACGGATCCAGCATCTTATAGACCAATATCTTTAATAAATCAAGACTCAAACATTTTTACGGCAATAATGGCAAAAAGAATGGGTACGTTTATATATAAATATATTAGAAAAGATCAATGTGGATTTATTTCAGGAAGGCAAATGCCTAATCTAATTGGAAGAGTTTTAAATATAATTAATATTATTTTAAAAAGGAATTTAAAAGCAGGTTTGTTAGCATTGGATATATTCAAAGCCTTTGATTGCGTGGAATGGCCAGCACTTAAAACAATTTTAAAAACATTTGGGCTTGGAGATAAATTTATGGGAGTAATTGATCAGCTGTATAAAAATAATAAAGCAGAAATAATGGTTAATGATGGGTTAACACAACAGATTACACTAGCTCGAGGAACTAGACAAGGATGTCCACTTTCACCGATCTTATTTGCAATAGTGATAGAAATTTTGGTAAATGTTATAAGGGAGGATGTAAGATTGAAGAGGATAGGAGGGAAGGAGAAGATTAAAATGATATGTTTGCGGATGATACATTATTGACATTAGAAGATCCCTGGAGAGTGGGGAGGTGTTTAAGAAGCATTTGAGAGAATTTGGGGAGATTACTAGTTTACAAGTTAATTGGGGGAAGTCAGAAATGATGTTATTTAATTATAACAAGGAGGAGTTGGAGGAGTGTAAAGTTAAGTTAGGTTTTAGGCTTAAAAATATAATACGTTATTTAGGAGTTAATATTGCAAAAGATTTAGATAGGTTAGAGGAAATTAATGTTGCAAGTTTGAAAAAACAAGTAGGGGAAAAGTTAGAGGTATATAGAAAATTAAAACATTCTTGGTTTGGTAGAATAGCGGTTATTAAAATGAAGATATTACCTAAGATTAATTTTTTGTTTAGAATGCTGCTGATTAAAATATTGGAAGTAGAGTTAAAGAGCTGGCAAAATATGATTAACGCTTATTGCAATGGAGATAAGAGAGCTAGGATTAATAAAGGGTTATGGTATAAGACACAAAAGAAAGGAGGTTTGGGACTTCCAAATATAAAGAATTATTATATTGCTAATCAGTTAAGATATGTCATAAATAGTATATTAGGGGAGGAAGATTTAAAATGGTTAGAAACGCAAACAGGGGAACTAGATTTTAAATTGCAAAATATTTTTTTTATTAAAATTCAAAAGAAAGATTTGAGGGGACTGGACAACCCGTTGCTGAAAAATATTTTAGAGATCTGGGAGAAAGTTAAAGGAAAGTTAATACCAGGAGACTCTCCACTCGCCCCAGTGGTAGTAGTGGGAAACTTCCCAAGGAATTTCAAAGTAGAGTTGGAAGGGAGTCTGAAGGATCAGGGAATTATTAAGTTAAGGAACTGGATGGAAAGAATGATAGATAAGGAGCAAATTAGAGAGTTATTAAAAGGACAAAAGATAGCTTGGTTCAAATGTTTACAATTGGAAAAATGGACACAGGAATGGAAAATGAAAAATAAGAAATGTAGAAATAATGCAAGATTTGAAGATTTAATTGAATTAAGAGGAAGGAAGGAAGAAATTAAAATTTAAAAAGGTTTGACCAGCGAGATATACAAAATATTGATAGAGGAAGATGATTATCAGGACTCTCTTAAAATTATTAAAAAGATTTGGGAAGACGACGTAAAGGAACAAATTAATGAACATAACTGGGGAGGATATGGGATGCAAGAATGTTAAAGCTGTTGTCGATTAGAATTAAGGAGAATTATTACAAGACAGTATGGAGATGGTATTTAACACCGGTAAGATTTCATCAGATAGATAAAAAAGTGTCTAAGAATTGTTGGAGGGGATGTCAGGAGGTTGGAACTTATTTTCATATGTGGTGGAGCTGTAAATATGTACAAAAAAATTGGGAAAGGGTGTTCAAAGAAATAAGTGAAATAACTGGAAGTAAACTGGAATTAAGCCCAAAGCTGGCTCTACTAGCAATATGGGATAAAGGAAATGAGAATATAAGTAAGAGAGAACTGATAAACAACCTCCTGGCTCCTGTCAGAATAATGATTGCTAAAAATTGGAAAGGGCAAGGGATATATACTATAGAAGAATGGTATAAAGAAATATGGGATATGGCACTTAATGATAAGCTGACGTGTAAAATGAAAATAAAGAGGGGAATGTCCAGTAAGAATGATTTTGGAGAAATATGGAGTCCCTTTTTGGAATATGTATTAAGAACGGGGAAGGGGCAAATACCTTCGGAAGAGTCTTTACAATTTTGGAAAGAGGAATAATGAATAATTGAAGGTCTCCTGGGGGGAGGGGAGCACGGGGGGGGGGGGTATGTGGGTTATGTATTGTGTTTTATGTTGTTTTATGTTGTATTATGTTGAAAAATAAAATATTAAAAAAAAAAAAGAGATGAACTTGCGTTTTCCTCCTGCCTGTTTGTTTTCTTGCCTTTGTAACTTCAGTTCTATGTGTGTAACTATTTTAAGCAATGCATGCCTTACTATGCCAAGAATAGTAAAGAGTTTTGATTTAAAACTTGGATTGTTGGAGATTCCTTTTCACATCTGCCTACAGCTTGAACCCCACGCTACTGAAAAGGGGAAATGAGAAAAGGTGGAAGCTTGGGTCCCAGAAAAAGGACAAGGTTGCTCTTAAAGAGGCAAGATATCTTTAAAGAGTAGAATCAGAGTGTCCAGCCAGGAAGGTGGAATTCTGAATGTCGAGGTGTGGACACCGACAGGCAGCCATTGTGAGTGCATGGACAGGTGGCTGCTGGGTTTCACAACCCAGACTCCTAAGGTCAGTCTCGAGTAATCAACCCAATCCCACATATAAGGAAACAGCCCACATCAATGAGCTGCATCCATTTGTGGTGCCTCCTCCCACCCAGCATGCGTACTTTTAAAATCATAACTAGATACAACAGTGTGACTTTGAGAGGCCAAACTCTGAACATGCTCGAAGGCATCCCCTCCTGATATTGCTATTTTCTGAGAATCTGGGGGAAATGCATGCGTGGCCTTCAACCTTAAGAAGAAGGGACGGAGGGAGGGAGAGAGGGAGGAAGCACTCTGTGCATGCCCAGAAACAGGCCCAATAAAGGGGGCCTTGGCCTTTCAAAACAGTTTCCTGATGGAGCACCTGGTAGATGAGAAGCACGGGCTGAGACAGTCCCAGCAGGACTTAGCCGGAGGGGCACATCCACTGACAGCCACTTACCTCCCCTCCTTGGTGATGCTACTCCTCGATACTCTATCGATGAGCAGCATCGGCAACGAGAGGAGGGAAGCGCCTATCAGAGGACACAGGCACCTGTGTGCTGACAAAGGCATGCTGGGAGGTGTAGTACTGGCATGTAGAGTGGCTGATTTTAAATAAAGCATGGGTTAGTAAGCCAGATCACTATGTGCAAGCCAAATCACTATCTCTCAATCCTAACTCACAAACTGTCTTTGTTCTCCTTCTAACTGACTTTCTCCAACGGCCACTAACCTTGCCCACCATTCCGTTCCATTCTAGCCTCAGTTATCAGTCATTCCTCCATTCACTCTTCTGTTTCAATGGTATAGTCAGGCTTTTACATAAAAATAATGAACTTTATTCAGTAATTCCTGCATCTGTCTTGGAATGTTGTGGTTTAGTTATGACATACAACAACAAAATGCAGCACAAAAAATCTCATCAAATTAAAAGGCCGGGCAGAGGGGGGATATTCACTTGGCACTGGAAAGTCATTAATGCAGTCACTACGCCAGCCTGTTTGGGAAAAAGAAATCCATAAGCAGGGTGCCACAACTAATAAGGCCCACTCTGCAGAGTTTTTGAATACCATGGGGACTGAACCATGAGTCAAATAGGCCAAGCAATATCTCCCTTCTGTCTATGCCACTTGAGTGGGTGGGGATGTGGTGCAGTTCATCATCATCATCATCTCTGTATTGCCCGATAGTCGAAGCTCTCTGGGCAATTTACAGCAATTCATAAGACAATAAATACTGCATACAAATTAAAAAATTTAAAACAATTTAGGCAGCTAAAAACAGTTTCAATAAATACTAAACCTTCTTTAGATGACTGGCATAAATGCCTTATCATTTGCCATGAAATGCCTGAGAATAGAGAGCAGTCTTGACCTGGTGCTGAAAGTACAACAGTGTTGGTGCCAGGCGGGCCTCTGTGGGAAGCTGATTCCATAGTTGGGGAGTCACAACTGAGAAGGCACTATCCTTGTTGCCACCTTCCGAGCCTCTCTTGGAGGTGGCACTCAGATGTGGGGGCAGGGGCAAATGTTGGAGGGTTCGGGGGAGTTTGGGAGAGGAGTTCCATCAGGTATTCCGGTCCCGAGCTGTATAAGGCTTCATAGGTTAAAACTAGGGGTGTGCATCGGATCGGATCCGATCCACGATCCGAATCCGATCCGCCCCAAAATCGGAAAAATTTGATCCGATCCGATCTGACCTACCCTCCGATCCGATCCGCCAAGGTCCAATCCGGATCGGATCGGATCGGCGGATCGGATGGTTTTAAATGGTGTTTTTCTATCTATTTTCAAAAAGAATGTGCTGTAACTTTTTTGTTTTAAGAGGTAGAAAGCTAAAACTTGCTCACATGGGAAAGGACTCATGCCCCCTCATGTGCTGAAAATTTCACACACATTGGTGCAATACTTTAGTGGGAAACAAAGATTTATTCATGGCGTTTTACATAGGATTTATTTGTTTGTTTTAAGAGCTAGAAAGCTGAAACTCGCTCACATGGCAGAGGACTTATGCCCCCTCATGTGCTGAAAATTTCACACACATTGGTACAATACTTTAGTGGGAAACAAAGGTTAAACTTTATTATTTTAAACGTCCAGTAAGGGGGGGAGGCTCAGTGTGTGTGTATGTTTGACAGCTTGATCCACCAATTGTGCTTTAGACTACCTGACTGAATTACCCAATCCTGTGAAGACTTTCTTCAGCCTCCAATCGCAATGCTGGAGGAGGGCTTAGTAGAAAACCCAGTATATATTCTCAGTCTTTCGCTTTTGGCTCTCTGTGGGGTGTATTGAGTTGGAGGTGAAGGAGTGTTTGTTTTGGAGCTTGTATTGAATTTGGAAGTGTTTGGAGGAGTTTCTGGTCTCTTTTTCTTCAGCTTCCTTGTGCTCTCTCTTTTTTTTCCTTGCCTTTCCTTTCTCTATTGTAGATAGAACGTTTGTTTGTTAGTTTGTCTGTTAGTTCAATTTGTCTTTAAAATATCTGTAGTTTGTCTTTGGGAGTGAGTGTGTTTGTTATTCTTTTTCTCTCTCTGAAACCCCCCCCAAAAAATAACAAAAAAATATTTCTATACTCTCTTTCTGTGTGTGTGTGTGTGTGTGTGTGTGCTTGCTTGCTTGCTTGTGAGTGTGTGTGTGTTGCTGGGCTGTGTAGACTGCTGCTACATAGCAACAAACACAAAAACTGTGGGCAAAACACACACTAATATAATAATAATAATAATAATAATAATAATAATAATAATAATAATAATAATAATATGAAACGTGGTACTCAGAGGGGGGCTGCTCCTAAGACAGCACTTGGGAGAGGCCGCTCTGGGACCAGCAGCAGGCAGGCTTCTTCCACACCCCCAGTTAAACTGAGGCGTCCTCCACTGGGGCAGCAGAAGCAGGCAGAGGCAACTCAAAGTAGTGCCTGCAGGGCACTCTTTGAACAACCTGAGGCAGGTGCTGGGAGCAGCAGTGGGCGTGAAGAAGGAGGACCATCTCCAGCTCCTTCTTCAGTGGGTGAGCCTGTGAACCCGCTGACTGAACTTTTCCCAGAGCTTGTGGGAGTCAGTGAGGTTGAGAGTGAGAAGGACGACTCTGATGTGGGGCAAGAGGAAGAGCAGGCAACAGCAGAGCCTCGCTCTCCAGTCCTCTCTTCCACTCATTCCCTTGCTCCTGAGGTGACACCGCAGAGTAGTGAAGGCGCCGGCGGGCCATCTGTGTCACCCCAGAAGCGACAGGCAAGCAAGGTGTGGGACCACTTTGAGGTGGGAGTGGATTCCCGCTTTGCTGTCTGTTGCCACTGCAAGATGTCTGTGAGCAGGGGAAAAATGCCAGGCCACTTCACCAACAACAACCTCAGCCGCCACATGCAGAGGCACCACCAGTCTGTTTTGCTTGGGACCGAGGTGGGCACCTCGCAGCAGACTGGTGCTAAGGGCAAGCAGAAGGCTCCTGCAACTTCTGCCAGCCCTCAAACTCCCATCCCCAAGAGGCTTCACCAGGCCACCATGGAAGAGATGGGGTGGGGGAAGTATGGAGCCACAAGGTGGCGTTTTCCAACACCCAACCAGATCACCAATTGCATCAGTGAGATGGTGGCGTTGGATGACCAGCCATTCAGCCTCATCGAGAACGCAGGCTTCAAGAGGCTGATGGCTCTTGTGGTTCCATACTACAAGCCACCGTGTCGCACCACCCTGAGCAGGCGTGTGGTGCCCTCCCTGTACCGGGCATGCAGGGACTTAGTTCTGGGTTGTCTGTGCCAGGCAGAGGCACAGAAAGTGCACTTCACTTCGGACATCTGGTCCAGCGGAGGAGTGCATGCTTACCTGTCCCTGACGGCTCACTGGTGGGGAGCCTCAGGGCAGGACGCACCCAGGACTTCTGGGACTGGGAAGGAGGGCTGCCGCTGGGCCCTCCTTCATACCGCAGTCATGGACCAGTCCCACACGGCAGAGGAGATTACGGAGGCCATGAACCGCATGGTGGCAGGGTGGCTGGGCGGGCACCAGCACACCCGCGGTTACATGGTCATGGATGGGGGAGCCAACATGGTGAAGGCGGTGCGCGATGGCAGATTTGAAGGCATCCGCTGCATCGCGCACATCTTCAACCTGGTCGTGAGGGATGGTCTTGGAGGCAGCAAGGCCCCTCTCCCTCCCCCAATCTGTAATCTCCTAGAGAGCTGCAGGAAGGTGGCTGGGCATTTCCACCACAGCGTTAAGGGCAGTCGGTTGCTGTGGGAGAAGCAGCAGGAGCTGGGACTTCTGCAGCACCGTCTAGTGCAAGACATGGCAACACGTTGGAACTCCACCTACCACATGCTCGAGCGTATGGTGGAGCAACAGCGTGTTGTCCATGAGATGTTCAGGGTCGGGGACATCGGCATCCAGGCCCCACTGTGCAGGCAGCAGTGGAAGGCCATGTCCCAGCTTCTGGTGGTCCTCAAGCCGTTCCTTGAGGCCACCGAGACCCTGAGCAGCAGCACTGCCCTTCTCAGCCAGGTGATCCCCGTGGCCAGGCATCTCCAGACGCAGATGGGTGAGTTTCTGGAGGCCGGGGATCCTGTCACCGGCAGGCGCTTCCTGCCAGAGGTGCAGGACGTGGTGACAAGGCTGAGGGAAGGCCTATCCCGCCGGGTCCAGACTCTCTACAACGAGAGGCAGTACATGTTGGCCACCATGTGTGACCTGCGCATCAAGGATGGGTTATGTGGGCAGACTTCCCGGGCGGGTTGGGTGGAAATGCTGGTGGTGGACGTTTGGGCGGCCCGGGAAGCCAGGATTGGGCAGGCAGAGGAGGAGCCCACCGAAGCCCAGGGGCTGAGTCTGCTCAGTACCACCAGCAGCGGCAGCAGCAGCACCACCACACCCAGCAGGGGGACAGGCCAGGGGTTTTGGGCAAAGGCCTTGTAGGCTGCGGTTGGGCATAGAGGCACCCAACCCAGCCGCCGCCAGGATGATGCTGCAGTAGCAGTGCAGCGTTACCTGGTGGAGCAGATGGAGGACGGCTCCATCAAACCCCTGGCCTACTAGTCATCCTGGCACCAGATGTGGCCTGATCTGGCGCGGGTGGCCATGGATAGAATCAGCTGCCCACTGTCCAGCGTTCCAAGCAAGCGGGTGTTTTTCATGGCGGGCGACGTGGTCACACCCCACCGCTCCCGCTTGGACACTGAGATGGTGGAGCAGCTGGTCTTCCTAAAGGTCAATCTGCCCCTGCTGGGATACCCCACCCTCATGCCCTCGGGGGAGTAATTGGCAGGCATCCCCCATCCATCCCACACCTTTGGGCAGGCTCCGGCAGGCCCTTGATTTTTTAATTCTTATTTTTGGTTAATTAATTTTATTTACTTTAATTTACTGGCTGTGTTGTTTACAGCTCAGTAACTCAACTCTGAACGATGGATCCCGAAGGGATCTAGTTTCTTCTCCTACCCTCTTATATTGAGGGGATGCACAAGCATCTCACACATTCTATGTTGTTTGACTTGAACCAATGTGCTTGCATGTGTGCCTCTGAAATTGGCCTCCGATGGCTCCCTCCAGGCCTTCTGTAAGGTCCCACACTTCCATGGGCGTTTCTTCTTGTAAAAGACCACGTCAGAGGCTCATGAGAACTTTGGATAAGAAGAAGGCTTAATTTTATTGCCAAGGAACGCATGCACCTCTCTGACTATGAACAAAGGACGCGATAGGATTCCTCTTCCAGGCTCCTACATTGAGTGGATGACAAAGCAGCATCCTACACTGTTTCTGACTGTGTCTTTTGGACCTATGTGGCAGCCTTGCAGGGCTGTCACTGTTTGTTGCCTTTTTTTTTGGCTATATGATTGGAAAAACTGCCTACCCGCCTCTGCCTGCCTCTGCCTGCCACCAGCTAGGTTGCCGCCATTGTGAAGTAGCCGTATCGTGTGGGCCGGACCCACGGTTCTATTGCTTACTTGTGCAATGTGCAAGCGCCTGGCACTATGCCCGCCTGACTTTGCCTGGAGGCGCCCAAGCCACTCTGTGACTTTGCCTGGAGGCGCCCGACTGGAAGTGGTCCTCCAATCCACAGCGGCCGCACGACTAAGGTAAGTGTGTGCAGTCAATGCGGGGACACCTGAGAGTGTCCAGAAGTGGGGCAGTCTGAGAGCTTACTTCTGAGTCAGCTTCCAGCCCCGTGTGCCTACTTTGGCGTGGGCACTCAGGAACGGCCAAAAGACCAGTCCTGGGTGGGAGGGAGCCAGTTGTGTTAAAGTATTTCATTATGTAATCTGTATTATTTTTCCCCCTTCTTCTTTTGCATTCTATGGAACTCTTTGCCACAGTGCCCAGGAGAGACAGGAATCCAGACTGCCCATCTGCCCCAAGACACGGCCGCCTGGAGGTGGCCCATCGATCCACGTTGCCTGCACGACTCAGGTAAGAGGCTCTCTCTAAGAGCTGACCTCCCAGGAAGCAGGAAGGAAGGCAGCCCCGTGTGGTGTGACTACTTGGGCATGGGCAATCAGGACTGGCTTCATGACAGTCCTAGGTGGGAAGGAGCAAGGAGGTAGTTGTTAAAGTGTTCTCTTCATTCATTCATTCATTCATTCTTTCCTTTCTTTTTTTCTTTTGCAGCTTATGGAACTCTTCGCCTCAACGCACAGCAGAACCGGGAATCCCAAGTGACCGTCTTCCCCAAGACACGGCTGCTTGGAACTGGCCCATCGATCCACGTCGCCCGCACGACTCAGGTAAGGGGCTGTCAGAGAGTTGTCCTCCCAGCGAGCAGGCAGCTCTGTGTGCGTAACGGTTGGGCGTGGGCATTCAGGACTGGGCAGATGCCAGTCCAATGTGTGAGGGGGCTAGTTGTTAAAGTGTTATGTGTGTAATCCTTATTTTCCCTTCTCCTTTTTCAGCCTATGGAAGGCAGCGCCACAGTGCCCAGGAGAGACGGCAAAACAGACTGCCCATCTGCCCCAAGACACGGCCGCCTGGAAGTGGCCCTCTTATCAACAACGCCCTCACGACTATGGTAAGTGTTCTGTGAATGGGGGGGCACCTTCAACGTAACTGAAACGGGGCTGTCTGCCTGCTTACTTCCGAGTAAGCAGGCAGCCCCGTGTGCCTACTTGGGCATGGGCAATTGGGACTGGCAACGTGACAGTCTTAGGTGGGAAGGAGGTAGAGTAGTCTGATATTCATTCCTTATTTTCCCATCTTCTTTTGCAGACCATGGAACTCTTTTCCACAGGAGAGACTTTGCCCGTTGAATGTCTGCCTGCCTGCTGCTGCTGCTGCTTTACTGCCTGCTGCCTTCTAGATCCTTCCTGCGAGGAGAGCCCGGCACCCTCCTTGCACAAGACACGGGACTTGGGCTTTCCCCCAAGGGGAAGCTCCCACCGAGTCCCCAACGTTGCTGTTTGGACTTTGCCAATTCGCCCACACGATTAAGGTAAGAGGCTGTCAGAGATCTTACCTCCGAGTAAGCAAGCAGGAGCCCCGTGTGCCTACTTTGGCATGGGCACTCAGGAACGGCCAATAGGCCAGTCCTGGGTGGGTGGGAGCCAGTTGTGTTAAAGTTTTTCATTATCTAATCTTTATTATTTTTCCCCCTTCTTCTTTTGCAGCCTATGGAACTCTTTGCCACAGTGCACAGCAGACCCAGGAATCCAGACTTCCCATCTGCCCCAAGACAAGGCCACCTGGAGGTGTCCCATCGATCCACGTCGCCCGCACGATTTAGGTAAGAGGCTGTCAGAGATCTTACCTCCGAGTAAGCAAGCAGGAGCCCCGTGTGCCTACTTTGGCGTGGGCACTCAGGAACGGCCAATAGGCCAGTCCTGGGTGGGTGGGAGCCAGTTGTGTTACAGTTTTTCATTATCTAATCTTTATTATTTTTTTTCCTTCTTCTTTTGCAGCCTATGGAACATTTTGCCACAGTGCCCCGGAAAGGAGAGACTTTGCCAATTGAATGTCTGCCTGCCTGCCTGCCTGCCTGCCTGCTGCTGCTACTGAAGCACCTGCTGCCTTCCAGATCCTACCTGCGAGGAGCACGCGCCGCCCGCCTCGTGCAAGCTATGGGACTCGGAGTCCTCCCTCAAGCAGAACCTCACCGAGTCCCCAACGTTGCTGTTTGGACTTTGCCATGCCTGCCTTCCTGTCTGCCTGCCTGCCTGCTGCCTTCCAGATCCTACCTGCGAGGAGCACGCGCCGCCCGCCTTGCGCAAGCTATGGGACTCGGAGTCTTCCCTCAAGGAGAACCTCACCGAGTCCCCAACGTTGCTGTTTGGACTTTGCCATGCCTGCCTTCCTGCCTGCCTGCCTCCTGCCTTCCAGATCCTACCTGCGAGGAGCACGCGCCGCCCGCCTCGCGCAAGCTATGGGACTCGGAGTCTTCCCTCAAGGAGAACCTCACCGAGTCCCCAACGTTGCTGTTTGGACTTTGCCATGCCTGCCTTCCTGTCTGCCTGCCTGCCTGCTGCCTTCCAGATCCTACCTGTGAGGTGGGCCAGCCACCCTCCTCACTTAAGCCATGGGACTCGGAGTCCTCCCTCAAGGAGAACCTCACCGAGTCCCCAACGTTGCTGTTTGGACTTTGCCATGCCGGCCTTCCTGTCTGCCTGCCTGCTGCCTTCCAGATCCTACCTGCGAGGTGGGCCAGCCACCCTCCTCGCTTAAGCCATGAGACTCGGGGTCCTCTGCCAAGGAGAACCTCACCGAGTCCTCAACGTTTTGACAGATAAAAGAGGGAGGGGTAGGCGGGGTGTGTGTGCAATTGACAGCCCAAGCCTCTGTGGAAAAACTTTTTTAAACTTTTAATCTAAAAAATCCATAGCCGTCAAATGCCTGGACCTATCATTCTGAAATTTCTGACAGATAACTACCCCTAACCTATCTACAAAGTGAGCAACAGAGTTCTAACTTTTAAAATAAAAAAAGTTATAGGTGTTTCTTTCCTCATTGTTTCAAAATTTAATTACCACACAAGGCAAGCACCTATGTTTCTGAAATTTCACACACATAGGTCCCAATGTACCACCTACAATGTGGCACAGTTTCATGTGTGTAACTTCAAAAATGAAAAGGTTATAGGCATTCCCGGTTTTTTATTAAAAAAATAATTGCGCCAAAATGCCTGCACCAATCTTTCTGAAATTTCTCCCAGATAACTACCCCTAACCCATCTACATTGTGCCCAAGTTTCATCCTTCTATCTTTAAAAATGAAAAAGTTATAGGCATTTTTGTAACACAATACTACACTATGGGGAAATGCATTCAAAATGGCAGGCCGATCCGGATCGGACATCCGATCCGCGGATCGGAATCGGATCCGATCTGATCCACCCAACCTCCGATCTGATCCGATCTGACCCCCAGGTCCGATTCCGATCCGCTATCCGATCCGGGGGGTCAGTGCACATCCCTAGTTAAAACCAGCACTTTGGGTCAGGCTTGGAAACATACAGGCAGTCAATGCAAGTGGGCAAAATACAACTGGGAACCTAGCACAACAACCCATAATCCTCTTGATCTAGGAAGTCAAGTAATATGGTTGGGCCACTCTGGTGCAACTGACAACCATAGAGACTGGCTGCTGTCTTCCTCAGTCCTATGCAGCTTGTTGCTGGAATGACAACCAGTTCTTCCTCTGTGCAGCAGGCTACAAGTCTTCAACCAATTTATTTTCAGCCTGCCTGCCTGATGCCTAACTCTGGATTGTCTGTCAGTAGCCTGCCTTTGGTCTTCTACCTCTTATCTAGGTGCCCTCAAGCCTGGCAGCATAATGTGTCAGGCTCAAGGGCAAAAATGTATTCAACCCCCCCATTCCAATATTCATTATGCCACTTTCCATAGCATTTATGCAATCTGCCTGTAAATTTTCTCCAGTTTGCATTTCCTTATCTGTGGCTCTTTTTTGAACTTTGCTACCTAATTTGCTACACATTGCATGCCCCTCTTTCTAATCCTTGATTACTTTTTGCATACTCTGATTGCAGAGGCCTCTAAGCTCCTAGAGTATTAATTGCTGGAGTTACTCTGAGAGCCCTTGGGCACAATCACTTTTTATCTTTTCTCCAGTACAATTGCTTTTGCCCTGTTGCTCCAACTAAATTTCGTTCCTCATTTCCTGGCAAGATCTAAACCAAGCAGGATATGACACTTTGAAAATGGTTTGAAAGCTAAATATGGAGAGTGTCCTGGGCCCCAATAGTTGTCACTACTGATATAAACCGTTTTAAAGCAGTAGTGTAGATCTTGCCCCGTCTATCTTGAAACAGTCTTCTAAATGCTGTTCTGAAATATTTATTTTTTCATTTATTCAATCTATCAATACTTTAATAGTTCAAAAGAAATGAAAGCAACTTACAACAGCAAAGTCATATCTATAAATAGCAGTATCAAAACAAAAACAAAGACCAGCACCATAAAATAGTAAAAGAAGTAACCATATTTAACCATAAAAAATCACCAAGTCAAACAGGGCAACATATCTCCAGTGCAGCAACTAAAGAATGAAATAAATGAACCTTGGCCCTTGCCAAATGCCTCTCTAAAAGCCAACCTTGTATTTAGTGTTTAAAAATATTCAGTTTGGAGACTAAGCAGGCCTCCTTAGAGAGGGCATTCTGCAAGATTGGCAGCATAATGGAAAAGACCCTGCTCTTTGCAGATGCCCACCGTACTTTAGTCAGTGGAACAGCCTCAGATGTTGAACGATGCACTCAGGAAGAACATATGAGAAAAGCCTTAAGGTGCCCAGATCCAAACTATTGAAGGCTTTACAGTTAAGGACCGTAACCTTAAATTGGGCCTGGAAAGAAGCAGGTAACCAGACCAAATGAAATAGCCCTGCACTGATCTATTCTAACTGAGATGTGTACACAGCCCTGGGATCCAAAGAGTGCATTTTGCACTAATTAATAAATACAATATTTCCATTTTGTTTAAACTTGGCTATTATAGATAGGATTGCCACCTGTTCATAATTTTATGGACTGTCATATTGTGAGAACTCTGCCTATAATAAATAGAAGGTTTATTATGGTTATAGTTTGTCAGTACATCATGTGAAAGCAGAAAATATCCAAAGAAGTTTCAGCCAAAGTAAACGTGTGCTTAAATTTTTCCATTAGAATCACAGAAATTTCAAAGTGCTTATTCACTTTTCACTAATTGCTTCAGTCTGATCCATATATATCCGATTGTAATCAGTGGGTTTTACAGGTCATATAGCATATCATTGCAACCTTAGACTGGATTGTGCCCAGTGTTTATTAAGAAAAGTGGCTCCTGCAGACAGCAATTAGCAACAAGAAATACATTTTAAACAACTATGGAAGGTATGTTCTTTTGTAGAAATATAATGCATGGTGTTGTTTTGTCATCCTCACTCTGAAAACTCAAACTGTTGTATAGTATAAGAAGAGGCTATGATAATTTAAATGGGACTCATCCACTCTAGTAAACGTTTGCTTGAGGTACCCACAGACACAGACGAAACCAACTCTTTCAGAGCTACCTGCACACCGCCATTCTCTCACCCTCCTCCAGAAGCTTCTATGTTCATTTTTCTACTGTTAGAAGAAGTCAGCCACTGCTGGAGATATAAGTCAAAGTGGAGGGGGTTCCTACGGCACTCTGGAGGCACTCTGCAGGTACTTGTAGCTATTCTCTTTGGAAGCTGCTGCTACAGTCATCTGGAGGCAGGGCCGGCTCAAGACATTTTGTGGCCTGAGGAAAGGACAAGATGATTAATATAATAATAATAATAATAATAATAATAATAATAATAATAATAATAAACAAAAACTGACTGGCAAATGAATCTGTCTTCCATCCTCCACTGAACTTGAAGGCAGGAGGCAAACTTACTGGGCGCAGAGTAGGCTGCAACACACACAGTTCTCTCCTTGAACACCTTGCTGTATTACACAGCCCTTAGATTGTATCCAATATTAGTCCTACTTAAAGTAGACCCATTGCAATTAATGGGATTTAAGATGGACTAACATTGGATATTACCCATTGGATACAATCCCTTGTCTATTTTTCCCCATATATGTTGGAAACTGATGAAATGGCCCTGTGCGTTTAGTAATAGTATGCTGAATAAAATGCTTCTCCAAAAGCTTAATTTGTATACTTACTTACTCATTTTAAATTAACATTTTTATAATGTTTTCTTTATTTTTTTAAGCAACAATAATTTATCTCAGTAAAACCAACACAAAAATATTGAATTACTCTCAAAGGATAATGAAATGCTGTTAGTTAAGCTCATCAACTCAGTCAAAGACAAATGGCCTGACGTCCGAAAACAAAATTCATTTTCTTTGTGAACTGTGCCCTATTATATTTCTTAAGTGATTTTGTACTTTGCTAACTTGTTTTCGCTCCATGGCCTAATGATGTAGATTAGCTTTGCTGATGTGGCCTGATTTCTTATATTTGTTTATTTATGGCGAGATTTGAAAATTCATTCATTTTATTCAGGATATGGATCATTCATGCTTCTAGTCATACTAGATTTGTTTGAAATGGAAATCTTTTGTAAGAGAAAGGAAAAAAAAATTCTGCATCTTGCTCTCATCCTAGTTAACACTACACGATCAGGAGCTTTTCGTAAGAATACAGGAAAGGGAAAATTATGCATCTTCATTACAGATGCATAATAGATTGTCGCAGTTTTCGGCCAGATCAGTTTTCACCAAGGCCAGATCAAACCCTTCCTTTACATCGTGCCCTTCCATGCAAGGGGCCCAGGCTGGCTAATGATCCATATAAAACAATACAACATACGAATGCCATTAAAATCATAACTCTAAATTTGCAAATGTACAATGCAACATAATAAAATGATGTACAGTAGCCAATTCAGCATTGGCACTACAAAATTAAGTTGCAGTAGCATAAGCAACCTCCAATGCAAAGCCAATAGCATTTCCTGCGCAACTTTTTTTTCCCGGGAAAACAGATATGCAAGCAAATGGTATTGGCATTGTGCTAGTGGTTGTTTGCACTAGGACAATGTAATTTATGTTAGCGCTAGTGCCAAACTGGATACTGTCCATCTCTACAACACCAGAAACAGATAAAACATTTGCCTATATTCCAAAAGCTTGTACAAATAAATGCATCTAACTGGTGCCTGAATGTCAACATTATGGCCGACAGCTGGGTTCCGTTGTCAGGTTCCACCACTGACAATGCTCTGCCACATGTAGTAGTCCCACAGGCCACATTCCTCCATGGCACCACAAGCCAAGCTTCCCCAGCAATTCTTAAATCCTTGGTTAGTTGGTACTGAAATTAATTTAAAAGTAGTTAATCTGAGCTAGATCATATCTTTGTTACTGTGCAACTTTAGGATGCAGGTAGGAACTCTTCAAACAAACATGCACATAGAAAACACAGCATGGGCAGATCTACACTGCTGTTTTAAAGCGCTTTAAAGCGCTTTATAACAGTAGTGACAACTGTTTTGGAGTGTGTCCTGGGCCCCAACAGTTGTCACTACTGTTATAAAGCGCTTTAAAGCGCTTTAAAACAGCTGTGTAGATCCTGCTCATGTTAAAGTGAAGGTTAGACTTAATCTTGCTCCCTGACATGCTATTTCTATTCTACAGGCAAGGAGGTTTTCACTTTCCAAACATGGAACCCCTTACTTCCAGCCGGAATACTATAGTCCAAGAAAAGCCCCAGTTAATTCTGTTTAATGTTTACAATGGCCCTTAAGGAATGGGAGGTGCTGGTCTAACTACATCTTCCAGATTCTGAAGTAAGTAGCCTACCCATTAACTTTATTATAAATAAGCTACATATTTATTTGATTTTTGGAGAAAGCAGCCCTGGGATACTTTTTTCTAGGTAACCACACTATACCTCTGCTCTTGTTGTCTCTCCATACATAGATTGCCTACATTTGGAATGTAAGATCTTTGGGACAAGGGCTCTTTTTTGCTATGCTGGAAAATGACATGCCTATCGATGACATTAGAGAAATAATAAATTAATAAAAGCTAAAATATGCTTCAGATGATTTGAGCAGTGATCCTAGCAGATAATTCCCAAGGTCCTCTTGCTAATATTCTCACTTTATTTATTTTTTAATCTACAATGTTTGCTTAAGAACATTCCCCCGAGTAACAAATAAATATTTATGATTCAACATAATGAATATTTTGCCTTCAAATAGCAATTAAGGGGCTCTGCCAAAATTCAAAAGTTGAAGGTAATTGCTGTGCAACTGCTATTGTTTCTGCATATATAGAAAGTGTTGTGATTTTAGAACCAAATACATTGGACAGGCTATTGAACACAAAATTTTAACTTAATGTAAAGGAATCTGTCTTAACTGAATACTAATTGCCCATGACTTGCAGTCAGGTAGAAATGCAGGCAGCCACATTGTTCCATGAGAACAAAATCCAAACAGCACAATCAAAATGGCTGGGCATGGTCTTTTCAGCATGCCCAGCAACATCTCTTTCTTTCGCTGTCCCCATTTTTTGTTTAAAATCGAGCCAGAAAAATAGTTCTCAAATAATGATCCGCAGACTCTAATGCTATCTGCTTTGGTCCCCAGTATTATGCTGCTGTTGCCATTTGTAACGAGATGTTTAACAAATAAATGATGCTTCTCTAATAGGAATGTCATTTTTAAAATACTCTGACTCAAAAAGCCAGAGCTACTTAAAACAAAATAACCTTCAGATCTTGCAACAAAAGGAAGATATTTATTCAGAAAGCTCATGAGGTCAGCCTAAAAAGCTGGTGATGAATATTGTATGTGTGGCTAAGTCAGCTGCTTCCATTTTTCTTAATTAACCCTCCCCCCAGCATAGCTCTGTTTCTGGCAGTCCAACTTCAACTCCATTTAAAGATACAACATCATTCTGGGACATTTGGGGGGGAAACATGGTGGCTGCCACAAAAATATGGCAGATGCCATGTTTTTCCTAAAATTATACCGGAGTGGAGTTGTGTTAATAATAATAATAATAATAATAATAATAATATATTTATTTATTACCCGCCTCTCCCAACGGATCGAGGCGGGGAACAGCACTAAACATAAAATACAAAACTGATTAAAAGCACATAAAACCATACATCATTAAAATACCAATAAAACACCAATAAAACACTTTAAAATTCATCTGGGTAGGCCTGCTGGAAGAGATAAGTCTTCATAGATCTTTTCAATTCCTGAAGACGGGTGAGTTCGCGAATCTCTCCCGGCAGGTCATTCCACAATCTGGGAGTGGCAGAAGAGAAGGTCCTCCGGGTAACGGTTGTCAGTCTAGTTCTTGTTGACTGTAGCAAATTCTTCCCAGAGGACCTGAGCGTGCGGGGCGGATTGTATGGGAGAAGGCGATCCCGTAGGTAACCTGGACCCAAACCATGTAGGGCTTTAAAGGTAATAACCAACACTTTGTACTTCGCCCAGAAACTGATTGGCAGCCAGTGAAGAGATTTTAAAACTGGTGTAATGTGGTCACCCCTAGATGTACTGGTGACCAACCTGGCTGCCATATTTTGAACTAGTTGAAGTTTCTGGACTAGGCACAGAGGTAGCCCTATGTACAGCACATTGCAGAACTCGAGCCTCGAAGTTACCAGCGCATGCACTACTGATTTTAGGTCTTCCAACTCTAGGAAGGGGCGCAGCTGGCATATCAGCCGAAGCTGATAGTAGGCACTCCTGGCAGTCACATCTATCTGAGCTGTCATTTGGAGCGACAGATCCAGGAGCACCCCCAAGCTGCCTTTCAGGGGGAGTGTAGCCCCATCCAGAACTGGTTGACACACCTCCAACCCCAGGTTGTGGCCCTTGACAGTAAGCACCTCTGTCTTGTCTGGATTCAGCTTCAGTTTGTTTTTCCTCATCCAGTCCATTACCGCCTCCAAGCATTCATTTAGAGGAGAGACACTATCCTTAGCTGACGCTGTTGTCAAAGGCATAGAGAAATATATTTGGGTGTCATCTGCGTATTGATAGCACCCCGCCCCATCGGATGATCTCTCCCAGTGGTTTCATGTAGATGTTAAACAGCATTGGGGATAGGATGGCTCCTTGTGGTACACCACATAGCAGCTCCTTCTTTGAAGAGCAACTATCTCCAAGCATCACCATCTGGAACCTGCCCGAGAGATAGGATCGGAACCACTGATGCACAGTGCCCCCGAGTCCCAATTCCCTCAGGCGTTCCAGAAGGATACCATGGTCGATGGTATTGAAAGCCGCTGAGAGGTCCATGAGTACCAACAGGGACACACTCCCCCTGTCAATACTTAAGCGTAGATCATCCACTAAGGCGACCATAGCAGTCTCAACTCCATATCCTGCTCTGAAGCCAGTTTGAAATGGGTCTAGAAAATCTGTATCATCCAAAACTGCTTGCAGTTGGAAGGCAACCGCCCTCTCGATCACCTTGAGTGAAGCTATGTTGTCATGATGGCATTAAAAGTAAAAACAGAAGAGAAAAATGGGCGACACTTCTCTGATCACCACTGCAAAAACGGACATATATTTTGGCATGCAGCCCTTCCCCAATCAGGAAAATGCCCCCATAATTTGCAGCCTGCAAGGAGGGGGGGGGTGTCATGATCAAAACGAGAGGTGGAATTTCACTAACCCCATTCCCTACCTACAGTGATCACTCAAACAACATATCTGGGCAATCTTCAGCCCACTCCTAGCCTCAGAATATGTATGAAATGTAGTGCATTGATGAGGCAAACACTCCAGTTCAGAGGGGTAGGTACAGAACTGTGTGTGTCGTGGGAAGGGGGACCCAGCTCAAATGACTGCAATTCATTTGAGGCTGATCCAGGCATATGGAAGCTTGAAGCAATCCTTGAAATGGATTGCAATTTTAGACTGCACTTTCCTCCCCCCTTCCCCTCCCCACCATGCACATGCCATCTTTGCTAGCAAAACAACAACTCCCCTTAGCATTGCCAGAAGGGGTAACCAGCAGCAGGAGGGAGCCCAGCTTCCAGGCAGGCAAGCTGATTTCTCACATGAATCATGGGATTGATAGTTTTCTCTGCCTAGAGAAAACTACCAATCCCATGACCCCAGCTGGAAATTAAACATCATTTCACATCTGTCTGTCTGTCTCTGAGGAGTTACCATATTTCCTTGTTTCTAAGACACACCTTTTTCCCTATATTTACCTCCGTAAAAATGGAGTGCGTCTTAGAATCAATGATGTCTTAGATTCGCCAGTTTTCTCCAGTGCTGGAATGGGTTTGGGATACACCCAGCCACCCATAGAGCCTTCACAAAGGGGCTCTGCATGCTTCCCCCCAGCGACTCGGCCTCCCCACTCACCTCCATCGCGCCCCGGTCCTCGCTGCCAGCGCGCAGGATCATGGCCTACTTCGTGGAAACGCTGCGTTTCCAGACCTTCTCTACTGCCACCGGCGCCGCTGCTGCCGAACCCCAGGAAGGGGTAAGAAAGAAAGAGCGGGGCGAGCGGGGGCAGGCAGAGGTGGTAGTGGGCCCAGGTGAGGGAGGAGTGGTGATGGTGGTGGTGAGGAGGAGGAGGAAGAAGCGAAAAGGAAGAGAAGGGCGTAGAGAGCCGGGCAGAGACAGCGGGGAAGAAAATTGGCGCTTACCTGAAGCGGCGAGTCACCGCTGCTGTGAGTCACGACGATGGAGGGAGGAGGTGGAAGAGAAGCAGGGGCGGACGCTTCCACACACACACACACTCACAGAAGCACGTTGCTCTCAGCTGGGGCTGCTTCTTCTTCTTTATCCTCCCTTCGCCACCACTTCTCCTCAGCCCTGCCCCAGCCACCCCTTTCCTGAGGGGAGGGAGCCTGCTTTGCCTCCACGTTGACACGGGGGGGCAGCTCGGACGGAGCCCCCAACAGCCTGACTTCCCCTTCCCTCACCGTAGCAACCTCTCTCCTCACTGCCTCAAGTAAGCGCCAATTTTCTTCCCCGCCGCCACCACTCCTCTCTCGCCTGGGCCCACTACCGCCTCTGCCTGCCCCCGCTCGACCCGCTCTTTCTTTCTTACCCCTTCCTGGGATTCGGCAGCGGTGGTGGCGGTGGCGGTAAAGAAGCTCTGGAAACGCAGCATTTCCATGAAGTAGGCCGTGATCCCGCACACTGGCTGCAAGGACTGCGGCGCGATGGAGGTGAGTGGGGAGGCCAAGTCGCTGGGGGGGTGCATGCGGGCCCTCACTGCCATGGCCGCTGCCTCCGCCCAGCTCTCTGCGCCCTTCTTCTCTCCTTCCTGCTTCTTCTTTCTTGCTGCCGCTGCCACCACTCCTCCCTCGCCTGGGCCCTGCTACCACCTACCGTATTTCTTCGATTCTAAGATGCACTTTCTTTCAAATATAAATATGTCTGAAAATGGGGTACGTCTTAGAATCGACACAAAGCTTTTTACCTATTGGTGGCCCTGAAATTAAGGTGTGGCTTAGATTTGATGGCATCTTAGATTCGATGAAATACGGTAGTCTCCTTCCCATTGCTGCTTGCCCATCCCCTTCACAAAGGCAAGATTACTGCTCAAAACATCTGAAGCATATTTTAGCTTTCTCTAAATAGCATGTCATTTCCCAGCATAGCAAAAAAGAGCCCTTGTCCCGAAGTCATAAGGAATTATCACACAGCAAAGCAGATTTTTGCGTCAAACAGGGTGGTATTTGCCCATTCCTAGTGTAGCATGACTTGGGAACTCAGAATCTCCAAATGAGAAGTAGAATTAACCTGGGCAAGATCTACACTAATGCTTTAAAGCTGTTTATAATAGCAGTGACAACTGTTGGGCCCAGGACACTCTCCATATGCAGTTTTCAAACCGTTTTCAAAGTGTCATATCCTGCTGGTGTAGATCTGATCCTGGACTTCATAATAATAATAATAATAATAATAATAATAATAATAATAATAATGTAAAAATAATCTTCCCAGAACATTTTCAGTTGATCTCTTGCCTCTCAATTTGAATTAAGAGCTCAAGAGATGTGGACAGGGGAGGCGAGGTAGGATAAAATAAAAGGCATTTTTGCAGAGCATGTAGCTGTTTTTAGAAGATGACTTTGAATTGATTAAAGAATGGCTCTGTGGGATGTCTGACATTCAAATGTATAGATGGAGGAATTCTACTTGGAGTGAATCCTTTTGAAATGGAACAATAGGTCTGCTAAATAGAGTTCATCTTGTGGAAGAGCTAAAAGGCACTGGGGTAGAATTAACAACTCCTTTGTGGAAAAATATAATGTTGGTTGCTTGAAATGTATCAGTCTTAAATGTCAGATGTATTTTATTAGGCATGTGAATGCACTCCCAACCTAACACATCATGTTTGCATTGTGAGTTGACTTTTGCTTTCTTTCCTGCTTCCGAGTTTTGTCCTTTGCAATCATTCAACACATTACCCAGACTATTAAAGACTAAGCAGAAGCTATTTGCTTTGTATTATCATTTGCAATGCCTGGGTCTGCAGAGCAAGCTTCTTGTTCTCTAACTTTAAAAAAAGACTTGGAACATAGGAAATAATTAGAATATAACTATATAGATCAGGATTTCCAATCTGTTTGGGCCAGTGGGCACATTTGGAATGTTGAGAGTGTCATGGGCACTCTCACAAATTGGCTGCCATGAGGGCACAAATAGTCACATAGCATTCATTTCCCAGAAGGCAAAGTGGTGAAGCTAAAAGAAAAATATCTTTCCCAAGAACAGAAGTACAAAGCTGAGGAAGGGTCTTAGCTCCAGAACACAAAACCAGACTTTTTAAACCACAGTTTTCTGCTCCAACTTCCATTTTACAGAAGGCAAAGAAACTGAGTACAAGACAGAGGTGGAGTCTGAGTCCCAAAAACCAAGTCACAGATTTGTCCCCACAAAGTACAACAAAATATCCATTTCATTGAAGGCAAACTGGTGATATTGAGAGAAACGCACACACACACACACAACACAGCCACTCTCTGCCACCTGCTCTAGCCCTCAGTATATTCTGTATTGCCCTTACTTCACTTTTGTCTTTTTGCTGGATGGCTGGGCTGGCTTCCAAACAAAGGTTTGGGCTGCAGCCACCTGGCATTTTTATTTTCTAAGAATGCATTTGGGGCTCAGACATTCCCACATGCCACTCTCCTCATTTTCTGTTGTTTTTAAATAAATTAAAACATTGAAAAGCAAAACTCAAGAGTGTATCTCCCAACAGAATGGCCCCCAGGAGCACCAAGTCCAACCAAGGGCTTTTCTCACACCTGCATGAAGAATAGCAGGGATTTTTTTAAATAAACAGCCATATGATACATCTTGTTTTAATGATGATTTTCAAAAAAGGCTAAATATATTTCACTCAAGTCTTCTTAGACTGCCAACTCTGAACTAATGCCCCACTCTCTGGATCCTTAAAACACAGTTGAATGTTGCACGTGTTCAAACAGCCACGGCCACCTGTGCATGAAAATCTATGCATGCTTACATTCGGTGTTGGGTTGGGAAGCCCAGTATGTATAGTGAATTTAGAAGGTGTGATCAAGTTCAAGACATTTTGAGACATACAGGCCTAGTTACACTTCACATCTGAGCTAAACAATCAACGAATTCTCAAAACTAACTGCATTAATTAACATGATAAAGAACATATAAGAAGTGCTGACATGCAAGATGCAATCCTATGCATGTTTAGACAGAAAAAAGGCCTACAACTCCCAGCATGCTCCAGCCAGCCATGCCTTTTTTCTGTCTAAAGATGTATGGGCCTTTTTTGTAGGCTTTTTTTATATCCAAACATGCATGGGATTCTGCCTTTAGTCTCTTAATATTTGCTAATCAAATGACTCTATGAAGTTAAAGGAAATCCACAAGGATTTTTTTGAATATTTTCTTACATCTGTCTTAATGTTTTGCATGACTACAAAGAAGTACTCTATGTAAAAGCTACCACAGCCCATGAATTATTTGCTCTTGTCTGCTTTTTTCTTGCACAGAAAACATTAAATTGGAAAAAAAACTACATCTGTATTTGATCTTTAAGCTTTACCCAGCAAAAGTCTTATGAAAGTATCTTGAAACATGCTGTGTCCTTTTATTCAGGCGCAGTTTATAGCCTGAGCTTTCAATTATTTATAGTAATTTGTGAACACACACATCAGCAAGTCAGCTGCTAAATAACACATCTGAAAGGAATTCATTGCTAGTCTCAAAAGGAATCAAAGATATGCAGTATCTAGATAAAACAGCTTATTCCCTTTCAAGTAGTGTTTTACAAATGAACCTTTCATTTCCTAATGTCTTCAAAGTTACTCTAGGGTTTAAGCACACCACTACCAGAAGAGCATTCTACTTTTTTAACATCCATTAAAGATCCTCTGGATTTATTCACAGGAGTTCCTATCCAGAATAACTATATTACTTCCAAATCACTTTTAAATACTGTGGCAAAATTTCATTTTTTGACTATGGAGCATTCCAGATCCATCACTCTGTTTACTCCCATATGGGAACAAATCAAGCTGATTTTGAGTTCCCTTGAAGGAATGAATAATGGATGCATCCTCACTGGATAAAACTCTTGTCATTCTGGAAACTTCCATGTTGGATCCCAGCTGGTTTGTTATAATAGATGCAGATTGTATTTCATCCAAATAAGTCAAATTAACTGGTGTAACTACATAAGCCAACCTTCCACAACCCGGTGCCCTCCAGATGTGTTGGACTACAACACTCATCATCTCCATATCTGGAGGGTACCAAGTTGGGGAAGGCTGTCATAAACAATAATGCAATTTTGTTTATGACAGCCTTCACCCCCAAAACACAACTGCTACAATAAGGAGTTATATTGAGAGTATATTATTTTGCATCCAATTACAAGCAAAAAAAAAAGAATTAGAGAAGAATTGGAGGAAGCTCAGAGAAATTTAATATATTTGAAAAGAGAATTCTTTGAATATAGTAATAACTCTAAAATGCTGGCCAGATCTACACAATCAAAAAAGACAAAGAATTTAATTGGAGCAATTAGAAATAAATTAGGGAAGAGTTGCAATTCGATGAAGGATAAATTGGAGATATTTCATGATTTTTATCAGAAATTATATACTGCAGGAGGAGGGTCACAAGAAAAGATTGAGGAATATGTGGAGAAGCATCTAAAGATTAGATTGCAAGAGGCAGATATAGAGTTAATGGAAAGGGGGGTCTCAGAAAAAGAGATAGAATAAATTATTGACAAATTAAAAGGGGGAAATCCCCAGGATTGGATGGGTTGGGACCAGAATATTATAAAATATTTAAGAAAATGTTAATACCAAAATTGAAATGGTTATATAATAAGACACTAGAAGGAGATAGGATCCCACCATCATGGGAACAGTCTCTGATTGTATTGATTCCAAAAGTAGATAAAGATTTGTCAGACCCAGGATCATATAGACCTATTTCTTTAATAAATCAAGATGCTAAGATATTTACAGTGATAATGGTGAAAAGAATGAATACTTTTATGTACAAATATATTAAAAGAGATCAATGTGGGTTTATAGCAGGGAGACAGATGCCAAATTTAATTGGAAGAGCATTGAATATGATAAATATAATCAAGAATAATAAATTGAAGGCAGGTCTGATGGCTTTGGATATTTTTAAGGCCTTTGATTGTGTGGAATGGCCAGCTTTAAAAATAATAATAGAAAGGTTAGGGTTTGGAGTAAGATTTAGAGGGGTGATAGATCAACTTTATTCACAAAATAATGCTGTGGTAATGGTAAACGATGGAATAACGCAACAAATTTCCTTAGCCCGAGGTACTAGGCAAGGTTGTCCTCTTTCCCTGATTTTGTTTGCTATAGTTATAGAACTTTTAGCTAATGCAATTAGAGAAGATAAGAACCTTACTGGGATAGGTAATAAAGAAAAAGTAAAAGTTAATTTGTTTGTCTAGTAGCAATTGAGAATCCAATAGAAAAAATGGAGAAAATAAAATTACATCTGAAAGCGTTTGGGGAAATATCTGGTTTGCAAGTTAACTGGGATAAATCAGAAATGATATTATTCAATTATATGAAAGAGGAGGAACAGGAGTTTAGTAAAAAATATAGAGTTAAGGTAAAGAATTTGATTAAGTACTTAGGTGTAAATATTAAAGGGAAGTTGATAAGTTAGAAGAGGATAATTTTAATAAATTAAATAGGGAGATTAAGAAAAAATTAGAAGAATATAAAAAGATTAATCTTTCATGGTTTGGTAGAATGAAAATTTTGCCTAAATTTAATTTTTTGTTTAGAATGTTACCAATTAAGTTAACAGATTTACAGTTAAAGAAATGGCAAGTTATAATAAATAATTTTTGTAATGGTAATAAGAAAGCAAGGATTAATAAAGGGAATTGGTATAAATCTCAGAAAAAAGGGGGATTAGGTCTCCCAAACTTAAAGTACTATTATATATGTAATAGATGGGATTGCAAGACCAAATGAAATAAGTTGGTTGGAGATGGATAGACAGGATTTAGAATTGAGGTTAAGTAATATTTTCTTTATTAAAGTAAATAAGAAGATGATAGAAAGATTAGAAAATCCCTTGTTAAGAAATATTATAGAGGTTTGGTTAAAGTATATAAAAAAATATTACCAGATATTTCCCCATTGAATCCAGTGGTGTTGCTGGAAGACTTTCCAGGAAATTTAAAGAAAGAATTAGAAATAGTTTTTAGAGAACAGAAATTTTTTAAAATAAAGGATTGGTTGGAAAAGATGAGTACTAAAGAACAAGTAGAAGAAGTTATGAGAGGAAGGAAAATAGCATGGTTTAAAGTTATCCAACTAGAACAATGGATGGCTAAATGGAAAAAGAATAATAAAGAGCTTTGAAATTTTACAAAATTTGAGAAGATGATTATAACGAGAGAGGAGGAGGATATAAATAAGAATATTAAAGAGGTGGTAAGTGAAATTTATAAAAAAATTGTTAGAAGAAGAGAAGCAAAATTATTTGACAGTATTATGGGAAGAAGATTTAAAAGAACAAGTAAATGATCAAAGTTGGGGGAAAATATGGAATTTGCATAATTTGAACACTATGTCAGTAAGAATAAAAGAAAACTATTATAAAATAGCATGGAGGTGGTATTTAACACCGGTAAAACTAAACCAAATAGATAAGAAACATTCGAAGCTATGTTGGAGAGGTTGTCAAGAAATTGGAACGTATTTTCATATGTGGTGGACTTGTAAATATGTACAAATATTTTGGTTAAAAGTAACTGAACAAGTAAAAAGATAATAGATTTAAAGTTTAAGATATGTCCTAGGATAGCTTTATTGTCAATTTATGATAAAGAAGAAGGAGAGCAAAATGTTAAAGAGTTAATTATGAATTTAATGACTGCAGCGAGGTTAATAATAGCTAGACAATGGAAAGTGCAAGGCAACTACCAAATAGAAGATTGGTATAAAGAAGTGTGGAATATTGCTATAAATGATTAGTTAACAAACAATGCTAAAGTTAAAAGAGGACTATTAAGAAAAAATGAATTTGGAGATATATGGGGATTATTTGTGGATTGTGTATTAAAAAAGGGGAAGGGGTGTCACCGTCATATGAATCTATGCAGTTTTGGAAGAATGATTTTTTAAAAATGGTATATAGAAATGTAGCTGGTCCCAGGGGGTGGGGTGCACTAGTCAGGTGAATTATGTTAGTTTTATAATGTTGGTCATATGATTTATGTGATATGTTTATGTTTTTCATTTATGTTATTGTATAAAAATTAATAAAAATAATTATATAAAAAAGAGAGTATATTATTTTGCATCTCTGGACTGATTTTGCACATTACTAGACAAAAGGATGTGTAACACATTCTTCTTCTTATTTGATTTCAAGCAAGAAAAATGGCACTCAAGGCAGCTTGATAAAAAACAATAATAAAACAAATACATTAAAGCACAATTAAAAACACAGCAATAACAGAGTGAAACAAACCACTCACACACTAAAGGCCTGCTTGAATAAAAATGTATTTGCCTGCCAGCAGAACAAGATCAGTATACTGGTGGTATCAAACCCTAAAACTCCAGACAATCTCTCCCAGCAGTTTCATGGGGGATAAGATGGAACCCTGAGGGACAACACAGCCTATGGCCACAGTGTCAAACAGGAATCCTCCAGCACCACTTTCTAAGATGTGCCCTCCAAGAATGTCCAGAGCTACTGTGTAACAGTGCCTCCCGGTTCATCTCAGACAGATACCTCAGAAGGTAGCATGGTCAATGGTATAAAAAGCTGCCAAGAGTTCCAGCAAAACTCACAGGGACACACTCTTCCTATCAAATTCCCAGCAAAGATCATCCACCAAGGTGACGAAAGCAGTGGTCTGCCCAATAACCAAGCCTGAAGCCAGGCTGAAAAGGATCTAGAAAATCGGCACCATCAGAAATCCCTAGAGCTGAGAAACTACCACACACTCCAGCACTTTTGTCCAAGAATGAAATATCAGAGACCAGCCTGAAATTATCTAATATAGTTGTTTGATGATGATGATACAAAGGTCTTACCAATGCCTCTTTTAGGCAAAACAGAACCACACCTTGCCATAAAGAGGCATTCACCACTACCCTTACTTACTCAAGCTAGCCCCCCCCCACACACACACCTCCCATACTTTTATAAGCCAGGAAGGGCAAGAGTCCAGAACACAAGTGGTAGGCTTCACCTCTTCAAGGATCCTGTTCATATCCTCAGGCGGTACAAATTGAAAAATATCCATTGAAACTGGAAAAGCAGGGGTCATGGCCCGAGGTGTCATGCTGCTACTGCAGTCACCTTTCAGAGCCAGTTGAAAGTCAGTCTGCGGGATATGTAGCCACCCATCCTGGCTGCTGCTGCAATTACTCGCAAGTAAGCACGGCAGCAGAAATGGGCACAGAGCCGCACCACGTGGCTCTGGGCCCATCAGGGGAGAGAATGGCACCAGTTTTGCCACCCCCAGGAGGGCAGGGAACGGGTGGGGGCCTTTTATGCATGAGTGCTCGTGCGCAAAGCTCCGGCCGGGAAAAAGATGGTGAGTGCGACGTGCAACGGCCCAGGAGGAAGCCGGGTTGTCGCACTTTCATTTGTATTAAAGCAATGATCCCGGAAGCAGGTACTTCCAGGATCGCCGCCCCTCCCTCTACACCCATCTGGTGTAGAAACAGCCCAAGAATGCCAGTGCCTTAAGATCCATGATAGGATGGTGGCAAGGCGAAGGAATGCTTACTTACTGAATAGGACTACTCATAAGTTGGGCTCTCCTCATGAGAAGGACACCTGGCAAGCTTCTAATGTGATGCAGCTCAGAACTGAGTGAGGCTTTAGTAGTTCTAGCTATATCATCTCGCACTTGTAACTTGAGAGCTGCTGTAAACAACAACAGCTCTAGTCTCTGTATTCTGTTTTCTCTCTGACTTTGCTGTGTGTCTGGACTTCACGTTACTGACCTCTAGATGTCTACCTGACTCTGCTTTTGGATGGCATTTTTACTTGATTGATCTCCTGGCCTTTGACCCTAGCTGCACCTCAGTCCTCGCTCTGGAAAAAACCCTATGTGGCTGGTAAAGTTGTGTTTGACCATTTGCCTGTTAAACTGACTACTCAATTGTATACATCCCTTTTTGGCTTAGCAAAGAGTCAGGACTCAGTTTAGGCAAGGACAGCAGGGGCCAAAGTTACACTCTCTAGATCTGTGTCAACTATGACATCCAACTCAGCATAGATATGTTCAGTTTCATCTGCAAAGTGTGTGTGAATTGATCACAGCAGGCTGGTGAGTGGTCCACCTTTTTGTGGGCCAGAGTGTAATAGGACTCTGACCACCTGAAAAAGCTCTTCTGAGCAATTCTGTGCAGATGCAATGGTGCTGGTGAAGTGCAATTTCTTTGTCACCCTCATTGCCAGAGAGTTAGACCCCCCTCTAGATGGATTCTGTTTGACACCTGGTTAGCCGATTATGCTCATAATCGCGGAAGCGCTTTATCGTAAATGCTTGTACGCAAGAGGTCATTGAGCGCACAACTGGTGGCCTTACTGGTTGTTTGAAATGCACTTTAGAAGTAGTTAATGCGGAGAATCATTTGTTCACATAGGCAAAATGCGCTTTAACGGCAGGAGGAAAATAAAACTCGCTATTTAACACGCATTCGATAATGCGCATAATTGGAGAGATAAAGCGTCTCAACTCCCGATTTACGCTCTGCTCTTGTAGAGGTAAATTTTTAATGAGACTTCAAAGAGCTTTAAACGTCTCGTGTAGAGGCAGCCTTAGAGAACCATCCTTATTCATCAGTCTCTTAAGTGGATGATCTTAATCACTACATGCACACACCCTGCAGAGTCCCAGCATGTCTAATACCCACTAGGTAGTGATCTGTCCGTAACAAAGGAACTATAAAAAATTCCTCCACCTGCAGATCACCATCGTCCCAATCTATGCAGAAGACCAGATCGAAAGTGTGCCCGGTCGAATAAGTGGATCAGATACTAATTAGGACTGACTTATGATTGCCATAGAGGCCACGGAATCCTGAGCTACTCCCGACAAGGCGGGCTTAACATGTATGTTGAAGTTCCCCAGCATAACAAACCTTGGAGGCTCCCTGAGACCACCTTGGCTAGCTCAGGAACGGAGACTGGGTGAGCAGTACACCAACAGAATTCCTATTCTGTCCCAAAGACCTACTCAGATACACACACTCGGAAATAGAAAACTGCAGAATGGGGCACTTAGACAAGGGGATCAAGACTGCTGCGACTCCGCCTCCCTTCCCCCCCCCCCCAGGTCTTGCATGCTGCAACACCGAGAGCCCAGTGGGCAAAGCTGGGAGAGGTTTACTCCCCTAGTCTCATCCAACCAGGTCTCCATGATCCAGGCCAGGTCGGCACACCCATCCAGGATCAAGTCCTGGATGGCAGTTGTTCTCACATTCACTGACCTGGCATTCTGCAGCAGTACTTCGAACCCAGGAGGCGGGGGGGGGGGCAGGATGCTGTCAACATGGCTATTCAGGCTCTCTGATATGGGACACAGCTTGGGAACAACCAGTCCTGTAATGACTCAGCTGCTTTCACCCTAACACCCTCTTCCCTCTACTGTTGCAATGGCTGCTCCCTGTACCCCTCCACCAATCAGCCTTTTACTTCCAGTGGCAAGCCTGCCCACAGGCTGCCCACCTTTTTAATGCACCAGCAAGGTGGTGGAAGGACTCTTGGAGACAGAGCAAAGTCAGTTGCCCCGTCCTGCAAAGAGGCAGCATTTTCTGCCCCCCCCCCAAAAAACCAAACCACATCTCTGGAGCAGCTGCAGGTAGAAGGCTGGAAACATGGTGGTAAAACTCCCTTATAGTCCACCTGGGCAGGGTCTGTTCTGTGTTCTCTCCCAGCAGGGGAGTGTTGGTGGTATGCATACTTGGTACATGTATGTATATTAAAAACCATTGTACACATCTTTCAAAATATTCATGTGTCTCCTTCACACATTACATTTTAATGTGTATATATTAAAAAGAGAATATGTGAAACAGTCCTCAGTAGATAATTCTCAAAAGTCATATTTTTATTCGCCAGATCATATTATCTTCAACACAAAGGCTGAGCTAGAGAGCGAAACCATTCTAAGTGCTGAACCTGAATTCTCATATTTCTCTTAACGACTTTAAAATGTCTGCTGTCAAACAAATGTTTACATTTCAAGTAGTTTTGTAAATTGCTACTACTAAATTCATCATTGAGTCATCACATCGTACCTGCAGGTGTAAATTAAATTGCATTGTCAGCTTACTATTTTAACTATTGTTTTAGTGTCATTGAAAGAAGGCAATTCGAGGCAACTTCAGGCATAAGAAATCGCTTACACTTCTGCAGGCATAGTCCAGAGGATGTGCTCTCCATGGGACATCCTTTGAAGAGCACTCAGAAGCTGCAGTAGAATGTAGACACTACATTGCTAATCAGACCTGGCCAGAGAAAGCACATTGCACCCATGTTCAGAGCACTACACTGGTTTTGACCATTAAAATCCTAAATGCTTTAGGCATAAGGCACCAGAGATTGCAAACCAGGACTCCCAGTAACAAGGCCTTATCTATCTGCTGAAGGAACTGCAGGTTAAACTGTGTTACCCAGAGCTGTCAGGGAGGCAGCAGTATTACAAATCCTGCCAACTGACTCAGCACCTGATCAGGTCATGTAGGAAATCAATCTAGCTCCACCTGGTTCTATACAGCATCAACCCCAGGGGCTGTACATGCCCATAAATCATGTGGTACAGAATTCATGGGAGTGTACCATTTTAGTCTACAGAGGTGGGGAATTGCTCTTTTGAAAGCCCTTTCTAAAAATCTCCCTTCCCATGAAAATATAGTTTAAAATCTGCTGTCTCACATAATACTGTTCCATGAGCAGGGAGACTTTTTATGTAGAGAAATATGCAAACATTTGGTCTCCACTCTTTGACCTTGGGGCCCTACTCAAACCCCTCCCCCAAATGAGTGGCAGGTGATGAGGGGCATCAGAGCAGCAAATGCAAACTCCATTGTAGTCATGATGGTGCTAAGATTTAAGTGAGCTTAAAATGCAAATACAAGTGTATTTCTTCTTTTTTAGATCATGATAGGCAAACATTCTAACATATAAGGGCTATAGAAGCAGTTGCAAAGCATGAACTACTAGCTGTGGGGGAGAGAATGCTAGCTGTGTGCATGTCAACTGAAGTAATACTAGGCTGACCATATGAAAAGGAGGACGGGGCTCCTGTAACTTTAACAGTTGTAGAGTAAAGGGGATTTCAGCCAGGGTCATTTGTATGCAATTAGGTCCTGGTGATATTCCCTCTTCATCACAACAGTTAAAGGTGCAGGGGGCCTGCCTTCTTTTGAATACGGTCACTCTAGTATAGTGTCTGCAACTTTAACTGTTGTGATGAAGAGGGAATATCACCAGGAACTAATTGCATACAAATGACACTGCCTGAAATTCCCCTTTCTCTACAACTGTTAAAGTTACAGGAGCCCTGTCCTCCTTTTCATATGGTCAGCCTAGTAATACACAAGGCCTTCCAAAGGGAGGGGCATAAAACAAATAAGTCCAGAGTCTAAAATTACCTCATTGCACCATTTGTCTCCCCACCTGGTACAGTCCCAGAAACTCTATCAAGTGGAGATATTTTTTTTAACCTCTTTCCATGGATGTATGAGTTGCAGATCATGCTGACTGCTGGTGTCTATACATTAAGGGGAAATTGCATTGCTCACATGGGGTGTTTGTGCTTCCTGCTTTTTGTCACGATTGTTATGGGCTGCATTACATGGAGGGAGAGGGGGGGACCACATGGTTTGACTTGAATACTTCCCCTCCATTCACTTCAATTGAGATAGCGCCATCTGGCAGCAGAAGATCCCACTTTTTTTTTAGGATGTTACCACTTTAAAAATGCTTCTTTTCACAGTGGAATTTGCAATGGTTGTCATGGGAGACGTCCTGGTCATTCACAATGTCATGTAATCGACCTGCAAACGTCTTTGGCTCAGTTCGGAAGACACGATAATCAATGGAAGGGAGAAGAGACAACTGTCAGTTGTTTTGCTTATTGTGTTGTGTGGCAGGCAACACACAATGCACACACAACTGATGGAACGCTATTTCAGTCAATTAAACAACGGAGAAAAACAATGGGCTGCTCAATTGTTTATCCCAAAATCTATTGCTTAAAGTGTCGTGTGTCGGGACCCCCCCCCTCCCGTGTACTATTCCCACTCGGTCATAGAGTTCGCCAGCAGAAGCAGCCGAGAAACCCTCAGCCGCTCCTATACAGCCGGCAGAACTTGTGGTGCATGATGGGATATGGCCGGAGGACTAAGGAAGGAGACGCAGCAGCCCAGAAAGCTGCCGGGACTTTCAGCCACGCGGCGGGGGAGGGGCAACATGTCGTGTGGCGGGCACCGGCAAAGTAACGCATGGTGAGTGTGTTATTAACTCTTCCGTTGTCTAAAGTGTTGTCCAAACACACCCTGTGAGTGGCCAGTCATGAGCATGTTATAAATTGTTTGTTTAAAGAAGCTGGGATGTGGATAAGGACTTTCTCTGCTGCCAGTGCTGCCCTCCTGCAATGGAAAAGGAAGGAAGGACCCTTTCCCTTCCTCCATCAAGTTCTCCATGGAGAAAGTTTCTTTCCCTTTGCTTTGGATTTTGCTGGGGGGCATGTGACAGCAGCAGGACCAGGGCACTGCCGGCACTTGCTTTAAAGACCAGTTCACAGGAGAGGTGGTTTCTATCCTAAAAGCTGGGGCTTCTGCAAAAAGTGCCTGCAATGCTTTGTTGCTACCTCTTGCGGAAATGCGACATGAAGGGAGGAAAATCACTCCACCGCTCCTCCCACAAACCCTTTGGGAAAGAAAGAAGGGGTCATCTCATTTACTTCCCAGTAGTTGTTGCAGGAGACAACAATGAGATGTCGCTGGCAGTTTGCACGAGAGAAAAAAAAAGGCCTCTCCTTTCCTCCACACAAGATGGAAGTGAAGAGCCTTTTCAGTTGTGGCACCCCAATTGTGGATTGAACTGCCCAGAGAGGCTTGCCTGGCTCTTTTTGGTGCCAGGAGAAGACTTTTCTATTTTCCCAGGCATTTTAGACTTTACATTTTTGTTGAATTAAATGCATTACTATATTTTAAATCTTTGCATGCCTGTTAGGTTTTATTTGGTTATTATGTTTGTTTTAAGCTTTTATACTGTATTTTATGGTTTAAATTGTTGGAAACCACCAGAGATCACTGCATATTGTGGTGTACCGGCTAGAGTATTGGACTGGGAACCAAGAGATCTGGGTTCTAGTCCCCACTCAGCCATGGAAGCTCACTGGGTGACTTTAGGCCAGTCATGGACTCTCAATCCAACCTACCTCACAGGGTTGTTGTGGTGAGGATAACATGGAGAGGAGGGGGATTATGTATGCTACCTTGGGTTCCTTAGAGGAAAAAGTGGGACATCAATGTAATGAATAAATAAATAAATAAATAAATTCTCTCCTGTGAAATAGGGGAGGGGGAATTCCTGCCAGAATGGAATTGAGAAACACTGGGAATAAGTCCCACTCAGTGTAATGGGGCTGATTTCCTAGTATGTGTGCCTAGGATTGCTGTCCTAGTCTCTTTTGATCCACCTGGGATATTTACGTAAGGTTTGAAATGTGCAACCACGCTGTTTCATTTGCAACACAGTGAAACTATGAGCTAGAATCCAAACAACAACAACCCAGGAGCCGGATGTTTGCAAGGGAATTGCCCATAGAGTAACCATATACCACACTGCCATGGGATTTCTGAGTAGGTAACTTTCAGGTACATGTATCTGAATGTTGCAAGCTCCAACCCCCAGAGTTGGGGAGCCATTACATACCTATAGCAGAGTGAGTATATGGTTGGGCAGGCTAGAGGGTCTGCCCAGACTAAAGGAGTGTGGCAGATCTTGGAGCAGTGGCACAGGACTGAATCTCCAAAGGTACCTGGTTCCCAGGATCAGGACCAACAGTGATGCCAGGACTGCTGTTCTGCCCTGACATGTGTCTGCTCAGGTGGTAAGGAAACACCAGAAGCGATGGCACATAGGGAGAGTGTTGCACCACCAAAAGTTCTCAGATCCTAAATTTACTGCATGCCAATAATAGAAAACATTGTAACATACTAAATATGCTGCATATCACCTATCGTATCATCTATCAAATCAACCCTTGCTATCTATCAAATACTGACAAATATCAACCTCTACTTTAACCTTTAAGCCCCATCATACCAACGGTTTAGCTCACTCTCGCCACGCCTGGTATCTGGTTTTGTAGCGCGAGACCCACCTACCATCATCCCCGTCCTGCACCCATTTAGCTTCTTTTCCTATTATTTTGGTGTGGGGAAAGTCTGGATTATTTTCCCTAAGCGACTTTAATGCACCCTTAAGCCTCAGTTTAGCGCTGTCCCCTCGCTTTTTCCTTTGTTGGGGGCGTGTGCTTTGAATGGAGTCTTGCTGACAAAAAGGGAGGGTGGGGAGGTTCTCCTCCTCCAGCACGCCTCCTTGTTGAACGTTCAAATGAATGAACTTTTTACTGCTCCAACCCCACCCTCTGTGCCTGCAGGTCCCTCATGTATAGAAATAACTTTTAATAGTGTGGTTACTCAGAAGCTTTTTTTAAAAAGTCTAAAACAGCAAACTGGAAAGAAGTGCTCTGCAACACTAGGCTTACTTCTGAGGTCTTACTTCTGTTTACTCAGAAGTAAGTTTCTCTCAGTTCAATGGGGTTTACTCAAAGGTAAGCATGCATTGAATTTTAGTATGACTTGGATGTAAATGCAGTTGAATTCAATGGGATTTCAGCAGATCTCTATTTTATGAACTGGAGAGTGGAGACACACAGCTTTGCATGATCAAAGTAAAGGAAAATCCATCCTTCACAAATGCAAACAGGTGGAAGATTGCAGGAAAAGGGTTCAAGCGGGGGGGGGGGATTTTAAAAATCCCTAAAAACTCAAGGGCTAAACCTATCTGATTCAAACTTGGCATACCGAAGGTTCTACTTAATAGCTCTCACGGTCCCAACTTCCATCTCTTTATCTTTAAAAATTACACAGATGTAAGCGATTTGTTTATTTTCCATTTTAAAAATTCCTAAAAATCAAGGCATGAACTGATCTGATTCAAACTTGGCATGGCTAAAGCCCTCCTTAAGAGCTATCACCAGGTCAAGTAATTTTTATCTTTAAAAATTACACAGATGTAAGCATTTTGGTTAATTCATATTGGAGGTCCAATAAGGCTGCCACATTGATCACAGTGCCAATGAACTGGAGGGGGAAGAAGAAGGGGCGGGTGGGGCAGGCACAATAGCAGTGGGAGAGCAAACAAGTGAAAAGAGAGTTCACTGGCATAGCTACGATCGTGAAAGGGAGGAGCGCTTGCCATGCTTATGAAATGGAGGTAAAAAACGTGAAGGCAAACTGGGGGGGGGGGAGGAAATAGGTGTGATGGAGCCCTTTAGTTAAATCTGGAGGGGGAAATAATCTCTTTCTCTCTTTTTAATGTGCAAAAGTGTTTTCCACCTGGCCTCTTAAAACATGCCAAGACCAAAAAAAACCCCGATCCTCAGTAAATAAGAAAGTGAGTCTGAATGGTAGTGAAAGAAACTAATCAGTAGGCTGACCAGATAAAATCCAGGTCAGGGCTCATGTAACTTTAACAGTTGTAGAGAAAAGGGAATTTCAGCCAGTGTCATTTGTATGCAATTAGTTCCTGGTGAAATTCCCTCTTCATCACAACAGTTAAAGGTGCAGGCACTATACTAGAGTGACCATATACAAAAGAAGGCAGGCCCCCTGCAACTTTAACTGTTGTGATGAAGAGGGAATATCACCAGGAACTAATTGCATACAAATGACACTGGCTGAAATTCCCTTTGCGCTACCACTGTTAAAGTTACATGAGCCCTGACCTGGATTTTATCTGGTCACCCTACTAATCAGTGACCCTATCCAGAAGACATGGTTTAAACACGTTCACCAACCATTTGCTGCAAAAGGGTCAGCGGCATAACTATGGCATAGCATGTTGTCTGAACAAGTCTTGTGTTAGTAACATTGTTTAGGGCTAGTCCCCTTTCTCCCTGAAGTTGAAGTCCAAAACATCTCCCTTTGCTGGGAGCAGTGGGGAGGGGGGAGATGGGAGGACACCTTGGGCAAATCCAAAAATGGAGAGAAGGAAAAGATAAATATGATTCATTCACACCAAGTTGTGGGGGTGGAGGAGGTGAACTTACCATGGAGGATTTCTAGATTTCCTCTCCTTTCTCTCAACTTTAAACTCCATTGGTTCTGTGAGAGGCAGAGGAGCAGGAGGGGACCTGGAGCCATGGTCAGGCTTCCTTCCCAGAAGCCCTTGGGGAAGGAAGGAGGGTGGTAGCTGCACCTCTCCTGCTGAAAGTAAGAATCCTCCCTGCCACCAGGGTATGCCCCTTCTCTTCTCCAGTGACAAAGAAGGGGTGACTATTATTTCCTTACCTCAAAATCCATTACAAACCTCTCACTTTCTGCCATAATCAAGCTCTTCTAGATCAGCAAGATATATTAACACACAGCACAAATACAACAATGTTTGTTACATGTAATTTTTCAAGGGTAGTGGTATTTTTTAAATCATTATTACTGCATTCAGTAAACAATGTGGTGCATGTGGGAAACTTTCATTTCATAGAACAATATTGCGATGTCAGCTCATTGTAATCAGAAAAGCAACCCAAACCAATCAGACTTCCTTGTGTCCCTTTGAATTTTTGTGATTACTAATGAGATTTCCAGTAGTTTTAAATTCCAGTATATGGAGCCTACATGTTGAATCATTAATTGCATACACAGGTACCACGTTTCTGCTTACTTCTGTTGAGAAATAAATAAATAAAAGCAAATGTCTGAGATGTGTGTTGCATAATATACAAATCTGCTGGATTCTCCTCCCAAAAACTCAAAAAATGATTTTGTGGTGAGAGGGTGGGATGAAAAATGTTCATGTAAAAATGTTCATGCTAAGTTTCTTTTGTATTTCAGATTCAATAAAGAGGAACCAGATGTTACACCAAATACATCATCAAAATGATGCAAGCTGATATACGCGGCGTTGCTCGGCCCCCTAAGATATATGTCTGCGAGGTAATCGTCTTAAAGTATTAGGCTGGTGCTAGGCCTGTGAGTTAACTTTTAAATGAATTAAATTCATTTCTTATTTTTCTCTCACCCTCCTGACAAACCTGCAAGGCAGGCTGGTCCTAGGCCTGTTAAGTAACTTTAAAATGAATTACATTTGTTTCTTTTTTCTCTATCTCTTCCACCCCCGATGCAGGCCAGGGCCACTTTGAAGCTGCAATTCTCCATGACTCTTTTGTATCTGGTCACTCTAGTATAGCCCCTGCAGCTTTAACTGTTGTGATGAAGAAGGAAATTCACCAGGTGCTGCATGCAACAAATGACACCTGCTGAAATGCCCTTTTCTATGCAGCTGTGATAGATACAGGAGCCCTCTGTCCTCCTTTCCATATGGTCACTCGACCATCTTCTGCTTGGGGTTCTTGGCGGATGCCTGCTTTGGCCTGCACTTCATGCCGACAAAGTGCTCCAGCAAGAGGCTGTACTGAAGCGCTGGGGCTGGGCTGGAGACTTACCCCGCTTTGTAAGGTTTACTCGGGCCTGAGGAAGAAGCTGCTGTCATGATTTTCCTTGTCCCTGCAGAAACTACAACTCCTGGCATGCCTTTCGCCGCAGTGCCCAGCTTGCCCAATTGGAATCTTCCTGCCGAGACTCATGGGAAGTTAAGTGTGGCCAAGCTGGTCCATGCTGCATTGTGCAACCAGTGCCCAGTAGGTAGGCTGTGAGGGGGCCGGACGGCTGACTGATTAGCTTGATTGTTACCATTGGCAGCAGGCCCAGAGCTGTGCCCTCCTTCCCTCCCGCTCCCAATGGTGCCTAGCGACCAAGGCAGCCAGCCCCAGGTACTCTCCCTTCAGGCCCAGGATGGTACGCCACTTCCAGATGATGGCCACCAAAGCTTGATACATCTTCCCTACCACCCAAGGCATGCTGGGAGTTGTAGGCATAAGCCTAGGTCCCTGATAACTTGCTAATCTTTGAACACAATCTGAGGTGTTGAAGGAGACAACCGGAGAGCAGGCCTTCTTAGTTGTAGCACCCTGTTTATGGGGTTCTTTTTCCCAGGCAAACTTGCCTAGTGACTGCATGAATGGCTTTCCAGTGCCAAGTGAATTTTTAAATTGTTATTTGCCAAGGCCTTTTAATTTGATGAAATTTTTATTCTGTGTTTTTTTTCCTGTTATAACTAAACCACAACATTCCAAGACAGATGCAGGAATTACAGAATAAAGTTTATGATTTTTCTGTAAAAGCCTGACTGTCCCATTGAAACAGAAGAATGAATGGAGGAATGACTGATAGCTGAGGCTAGAATGGAATGGTGGGCAGCATTCGTGGCAATTGGAGAAAGTCAGGTAGAAGGAGAACAAAGACAATTAGTGAGAGGTCAGGAAAGTGGGAGCTGAGTTAGGATTGAGAGATAATGACCTGGTTTGCTAACCCATGCTTTATTTAAAATCAGCCTCTCTACATGCCAGTACTACACCTCCCAGCATGCCTTTGGTGGCCCACAGATGCCAGCAATTCTGAGCAATATCAGGACGGGGGCCTTTGAGCAAGTACAGAGTTAGGCCTCTCAAAGTCACACTGTTGTATCTAGTTATGATTTTAAAACCATGCATGATGGGTGGGAGAAGGCACCACAAATGGATCTAGCCCATTTATGTGGGTTGTTTCCTTTTCTGAGGAATGGGGTTGACTACTCAAGACTGACCTTAGGAGTCTGGGTTGTGAAAGGCATGCAGCAGCCACATGCCCACACACTCACAATGGCCACCAAAGGCTGATAAATCTGGCCTCCTGTCCAAGGCATGCTGGGAGTTGTAGGCATAAGCCTTTTTTTTATTAAATTGTTTTAAAATACGTAAAACCCAAAATTTCATGTTTTTAGATTTTTCTGGTACATTGTACAGCCAGACCTATCAGCATGGCAAATTTCAAGTTTCTAACTCATCTGGAAGTGGGTAAATATTTTTGGACATACATCCCCCCCACACACTTTCAGCTTTATAGGTGTGTGTGTGTGTGTGTGTGTGTGTGTGTGTGTAGTATGCCTAAGCATCATGGGAAGAGGTCAGGTCACGTGTTAAAGTCAATACAAATCATTTTGTTTAAGGTGTAAGTGTATTGTATGAGTTTGCAAACAGCTTACAACTCTCCTGACACCATGCAATACTATCCACACAGTATCAGCCCCACTTTCAGATCAACACAATCAAGATCAGAGGTGGATAGAAAATAGATCTCCAGGTCTTTTGGATTTCAACTCCCCTCAGCTAATATGGCCATCTGGAGATCCGCCTTCTGCCCATCCCTAATCAAGATTACAACTGTGCTACAGTTGGAAAGCAGGGGATGACTTACATACAGAGTTGATACCACAAGTAGGGCTGTGTAGAGGGGGCCAATTGGCCTGGGGGCCACAACTTTGAGGGGGCACTCTGACGAGGAGGTCCTCCTTAGCTTACGCTACTGCTTCCGTAGCGTAAGCGGCCCATCGAGAAGCAAGGAGCCCACCTTGCGGAAACAGCACAGAAGCCATCTGTCGTGAATACCACAGTCATCCTACAAGCTCCAGAGGGCCATGCTGCATGCGGGGTGGGATACAGGTTTAATATGAAGGTGTTATGTAGAACGGACATGTTGGTGGGCACATGTTGGGGCGGCCATGTTGTCCTCCTTTTTTGAAATGGGGGGCACACACTTCCCATCTGGCCTGGGCATATTACCAGCTCTGCATGGCCCTGACCACAAGGAGGTGAGCCAAGTCACAAATGTCAGATTACAGTTGCCCAGGGGCTGCACACTCTGGCCTCTGCTATCAGTTAGAGAGCCAAGGGCTGCTGGAATCTGTGGAATGTGCGTGTGGATGTGTATTTTGTTTTGAATAATTGCAGTCCGCTATGAGCCCTCTTGAAAACCATGTGGGTTCAAAAATAATGTGGGGGGAAAGTATTTAAAAGAATCTAACTAGCTGTGCACATGGATGCCAATTTAAAGGGTTCCTGTTTGTAGAAGAGAGTTGTCTTTTTCAATAGGGCTGTGCCAAACATTCTTTTACAAACATTTTTAGCACATTCATGGGGATGTTGGGTGGGCATAAAGGAGTGAAAAACCTGGGAGGGTGCTCAGAGCTGAAGCAATCCATGAGTCAGTTGCAATGGCTTCTCTTTGTTGCTTAATGTATTTTTATTTTTTAAAACAAGGTTTACTTCTGGGGGGGTGGGAAATGTCCTCTCCCCCTCAATCTGGGGCCATTGTTGCCTGCAATGCATCTGAGGAAGGAAAGCTACATCACAACACAACATATTCCATCCGGCAGTGGGGGTAGTCATAATTCCTCCCTGCCATGTGGAGCTACTTAGTGTCAAAGAAAAAGAAGAAAGGTGGGGAGCAGAATATGATGGAGGGTTATAAAATTTCGTAACATGTTGAGAGGGCGCAGGCCGTTGACTCAGGAGAGACAAGGGAAAATACTTTTTCACACACTACATTATTAATTTCTGGCACTCACTAGCAAGGTGAAGGCTTAGGGGACTTTCAAATAGGATTCAACAATTTTTGGAGGGCAGGACTAGACCTCACCTTCATCTCTCTGGCCATTTTCGGAAATAGGAGGCAGGACTAGACAGACGTTTTTTCTGATGCAACAGAGCTCTTCCTATGTAAGCTAGGGTGACCAGATAAAATCCAGGTCAGGGCTCATGTAACTTTAACAGTTGTAGAGAAAAGGGAATTTCAGCCAGTGTCATATGTATGCAATTAGTTGCTGGTGAAATTCCCTCTTTTATCACAACTGTTAAAGTTGCAGGGGCCCTGCCTTCTTTTGTATATGGTCACTCTAGTATAGTGCCTGCAACTTTAACAGTTGTGATGAAGAGGGAATTTCACCAGCAACTAATTGCATACAAATGACACTGGCTGAAATTCCCTTTTCTCTACAACTGTTAAAGTTACATGAGCCCTGACCTGGATTTTATCTGGTCACCCTAATGTAAGCCTAAAGACTACTACACACATAGGTCATGGCTACTATGCTTATAGGAACTACCTAGGTCCCATGGTCACCCTTGTAAGTTCTGGCCAACTGTACTTGAGTAAATGAAGTCCAGAAGCTCCCTTTTCTTGCAAGCTGCCACAGTAGTGTAGACAGAAGGTGCCTTAGATGTAGGGAGAGCTTTGCATTCCTGCCTCCCAACTGAACACATTGTTTGTAGAGCTTGAGCAACCTCGAAAGTTAGGCTGGAGCTCCTGACTTAGGAAATTCTTTCACAATGTGGTCTTCAATGGACTAGCAATTATATAATCAAGCCCCACCCAAATTAAGGTGCAATTCTTTCCTCAGATGAGAGAGTCACTAGACAATTTTCAGCCAAATGCGATGACTCATCACCCTAAAAAAAATAGGCAAAAGTTCTGCTGCCTACTCTGGAGGATCTTGATTATGTTCCACTCCTTTAATTTTGCCATAAAATTAAATGATTTCTACAACATTTCTTAAAATTTAATTGAGCAGTTCGATTAGACACAGAGGGTCACATTCTGGATGCACTCTCTGGATGCCAACCTGCAAGCAAAATGATGCTCACTCAGTGTACAGATGGGGTGGGGGAATCTTTCTACTTTTAGAAGAAAGCTAACTATGTAAAGTTTATAGGCCCTAGTAGGAGAATAAACCAATTTAAGCTTGTGTCACCCCATTCTTTATAGTTTTGTAACAAGGTGTGCTTTGTTAGATTTTAATCTGCATACATTTGAGACCGCAAAAGCTCTTCAAAAAAATCATCTTTTAATGGCATTGCAATTTATAGACAGTAACTAATTTCAAACTTCATAGCACTTGGCTTTTATGATTATTTCAAATCATTTAAATGCAAATGAATTTCCAGAGAGAGAAAACATCGCAATGTCCTTGAGTGGCAACATGTAATAGAATTGCAAGCCAAAATCACAGTAGGAATTGGAAACAGCCTGATGGGGTTTGATGGGAGGTCTGTATAAAAAGTGTTTGCTGAAATCCAATTTACATTTCATTTCACATTTTATTCTATTTACCCATTTTGTCATTTTAATATGACTTATTTACTTAATCCAATGCTGAAACCCAATTATTTATCAGAAGAGAATGACAAAGCTAGGAAAGAAAGAACTTAAAGTTTTAAGCGTTTTGGAGGAAATAGTAATATAGGGTTTAATCCACCAGCAAATTCTCTTGAGCAGAACATAGACCCTTCTGTCCACATAAATAGGTTTGCACAGGACAGCATTCCACTGAACTGGTTCTCAAATCTCCAGAAACAGCTGGTGGCCAATACCAGGACCAGGTTGACACTAAGGCAAGTGTCAGCCAAGGATATTAAAGAAGAGCTGAAGCCACAGCACATAGGGAAAGGTTTCCACCACCAATAGATGTCAAACTCTAAATCTATTGGATGCCAAACTTCAAATACTGTAAAACACTGAATACTGCAGCATATTACTTATGAAACTGGTCAAATGGTATCTGTTCCAGTCAAATCTTACCCCCAGTTTCGCTAAAATTGTTTGGCAGAACATTCATTTTCATAGTTAAAAACATAGAAATTGTTCATTAAAATCATAATTCTTTTATTATTTATTTGTGGCAATCACATGCATTTCAGTATTTACATTTGTCTTTGTTGTTTTTGTGTGAGTTCTCTTTGACATTTGTTATTTGATAGCACTTCAGGAGAACTCTATTTGGTGTCCACTCATATTGGCCACAATTTTATTTTCTAAAATGTCCCAGGTGCTGCGTCATTCCAGGGAATTTGGGGGAGGAGGCAGCCATCATTTTTTCTCCAGAGTGCCCTGGAACAATTTGGGGCATTCTGGGAAAATAAAATGGTGGCTGCCATGAGTAGCCACTGAAAAGCTGCTGCTGGAGAAAAATAAGCCTGCACGCCATGCCAGAATGGTACAAATAAGGAATCAATCAGTACAAATGGGAGTAACAAGACACATACCTGTTAATTCTTCAGTGTATTAATTTCAGAATGACTGAAAACAGAACTGCGTTCAGTTCAGTATTTTATTTGCTCTGAAACAAATGCATACCCCCTACTCTAAAATGCTGTTAGAATTCTACTTTTGCCCCTTCTGAAGATATGGTGGAATAGATGACCAGATCTAGAGCTCCATCACACTTTGGGTTTATCACACTGTCGTATTTCCTCATTTCCGGTTTTGGTGCTGTTGACTCTCATGACGTCGTCCCCGTCCTGCACTATTCTCGCATTTCCCCACCACCACATACGCACACACACTTCTAGTGCCTTATTTTGCACCTGGGAAAGTCTGTTTCATCTTGGAATTGTGCAATGAAAACCCAAATATAAACTAGTAAATCCGCTCCTGTGTTTGAGTGTTTGAGTGTGTGTGTGTCTTGAAGGCCGTTTTCAATGACGAAAGAATAGGCCGTGCTTTTAATCCACCAGGGCAGTTTTATAACTTACTTCCTCCTTTTCATCTTTGGACATGTTAGGAGTTGGCAGGAAGGTTTCAGTGTTCCAACTCCCTCTTTTTTTTGGCTTCCTTCCTTGTTTTGCTGAACCCCTGTCCTGCTGGAATGGCAGAACTTCACCCTGGTGCCCATCCACCTTAACCTTTCAAACCACTCTGATCCTTCCTCATACATCCATTTTTGTCCGCTTCCATCACCCCTCCACGTGCCTTATAGCTCTTCCTAGTTTTTCTCTTCTGTTTTGTGTAATTATTCTTCTTCCTATATTGTCCTATATTATCCTATATTATATTATCATGGCTGATAATGCTGCTGGCTCCCATGGAGAAGTTGCACGGAGAAGTTCCATGGGAGACCGTGGGAGAAAACATTTCCTGGTGCTAGTGGGCTTTTTCGTAGTAATGCATCCACAGTCCAACATGGAGGCCTAGGGCCTGAATTTCATGTTCTATTTCCTTTTACTACTTGAAATCTTCTTAGGCAAAGCAGTTTAATCCAAAGAATCAAGCCCACAGAGGACCCCTTAGATGTTTCCAAAGAGACCAGATTTGCAAGACAAAAGGCTATCCTTTCCAGTGAGTCATGGCCACTGAATTGCTAATAGGTTAACAACTGAAAGGATGTTGGAGTGATCTTTCGACCTGACAGGAAGAGAACACAATGTAACTATGAAGTAAAATGGAGCTGGGGGTGCGAATTTAGTATGACTTGGATGTAAATGCAGTTGAAATCAATGGGATTTACTCTGGAGTAAGGGAACCAGCCGATCTCTATTTTATGAACTGGCTATGCACAGTTTTGCATGATTAAAGGAAAGGAAAAGAACAAATGCAAAGAGGTGGAAGAGTGCACTATAACGAAAAGGTTTTAAAGGGCAGGTAAATTACAAAATTCTTTAAAGATGAAGGGACGGACCGATCTGATTCAAATTTGGCATGCCAAAAGCTCTCCTGGAGACCTATCACCATGCCAAGTTTCATCTCTTTATCTATAAAAATTACCCAGATGTAAGCATTTTGGTTAATTTGCATTTAGAAAATTCCTAAAAATCAAGGCATGGACCTGATTCATACTTGGCATGCCAAAAGCTCTACTTAAATGCTCTGGAGATCCAAAGTTTCATCTCTTTATCTTTTAAAATTACACAGGCATAAGCATTTTTGTACATTGTAAAAGGAGCTCCAATGAGCAAGGGGGGAAGACTGCCACTTCCATCACAATGTCCATCAATGACAAGAACCAATGAACTGGAGGGGGAAGGAGAAGGAGCAGGGCGGGACGGGATGGGGCAGGCACAATAGCAGCGGGAGAGAGAAAAAAGAGAATTTACCAGTATAGCTATGATTGTGAGAGGGAAGAACGCTTGCAGCGCTTCTGAAATGGAGGTTAAAAATGTGAAGGCAAACCAGGGGAAAAAATAGGTGTGATGGAGCCTCTAGTCCTTCCTCCACTTTTCATTTGCCAGTCAGCTACAATCCATTTTCATGCCATTTGACATCACTAAGTGGAAATTAACAAATGGGGTGGGAAGAAAGCAGGTCTAGTGTACCTCTTCTTCTCACCCTCTCACCAGATGCGAAACTTCCCAGCCTCATGATGAAGTGTGATAGATAGTTTGTTCCTGCTCTTGATATCTTTCATGCTTGGTAGACTTGCCCCCAAAGCTATAACTTCAGATAATCTATACAATTCATTGAGGGAGCTGCCCTATGGTCCATAGACAGCATCTGTGAGGCCATAAGGTAGTTCAGGTTCCCCAATCTGACCTCAGAGTGGGGAATTGGAGATTCCTGCCCCTTTGCAGCTGGCATGGAAAGAATCGCAGGAAGAGGGGGAAAGATGGCATTTTGGTGGGTGGGGAGGGAGGGGAAGAGACTAGAGAGGCCAGGATATGAGCTATCCTGAGCCTCTGTCAGCTTCCCCCTCCCTCTCTAAAATGTCTTTGCTAAATGGGTAAAAATGCCCATCAGACACAAAATGCATGGTGGGAGGATGGGGAGGTGAAGATCGTCTCTGATGCTCCTCCCACTCTGTATAGGACGCTTGTAGGCCTCCAAGTTCAGGGATTTACAGTCATCGAGGGCACAACGTGTAGGATTGCACCATTAATTCTAATTATACCTTGCCTTTTAATGCATTGAATATTCTGCTTGGAAATTTGGATGGAGTGATTTGAAATTACTCTTATAAATTAGTTCAAACTGTATTAACTACAGCAAAATAGCAATTACAAGTGAAGGGCATGACCATAAATCCCAGCTTTGAGGAATGGCTAAGGGTTAGACTAGGGGTAGGCAATCTTTTTGTGCCCATGGACACATTTGGCAATTTAAGAAACTGTCCTGGGCACCATCACAAAATGGCTGCCAAGGGAGGTAGGGCTAGTCACAAGGTACTAGTAACCTGCCAAAAAGACTTGAGTACAAGGCAGAGGTGAGTCAGAGCTCCAACAAATTAAGCAACTCCTTTGAACTCAAAGTATTTAGCAGCGGGGGAGTGGCCTAATGAGAATGGAGTGAAGTTGGGAATCTCTCGCTCTCTCATGGAAGCGTTGGTTTAAACATATAATCCCTGTCTTGGAGATGACGGATTGTAAATTAAAGAATTGATATCTGGTTCGGAAGTGTTGCTGTGTCTTCTGAGTGAAAGAGAAAGTAAGCGGATTGGGATTCCTGGCAGGTGGCCAAAGGCTGGTAATTGAGACTTTTATTACTCTGGCTAACGAGCTAAGTCAGGCAGATAAGGCTGTGGGGGAAGGCTGAAATAAATAATTGAAGCTGGGTGAAGAGAGGATTTCAGTACCCCCAGCCGAACGTGTGAGAAGTTGAAATATATTTGTCCAATAAGAGCCAAAAAGATTTAAGAGTGTGGCTGTTAAGATCTATGTGGAGGGGTGTGGATTTATAAGTGTAGCCTGATGAAAAAAAGAATAATAGGTGATAAATCGAGTGCCCCCGGCTGGATCAGACAGCCAAAGAAGCACCCGTCAGATAAACACTGGGAATGGTTAACGAGAGTAATGGCGGACAAAGAACAGCCTTCTGATCGTGGCGAGAAGGCAGCTCTGCTTCTTTCCGGAAGTGGGAATTCTAAAACTGGGAGCAAGCCAGGTACAATCCCCAAAACGTTCAAAGAAAGTCAATCATGGTCACCAGGGGAACTAATGAATAGCTTTCGGAAGATGTTAGATGAAGCTTTGGCAAAGCAGGAGGAGAGAATAAAGGGCCAGATTCTGGACTTGCAGCTCGAGGTTTTGACAGGCTTCCAAACTGTGGTGGACAGAATGACAGACTTGGAGAAGGAGAAGGAACAAATCAAGGAAACTACTAAACAGCAGGGAGAGCAAATGCAAGGGATGGACTTGCATTTAATTGCCTTGGAGGATAGAGATAGAAGAGCAAATATTCGGATTAGATCCTTTAAGGAGCAAGAGGGGGAGAACCCAAAGGCTTTGAGAGATATAATATTGGCATGGATCAGAGAATTGGACCCCCAGGAGGAGTGGGAGATGGCTGACGTTGAGAGGATCCATAGAGTGGGCTATAAAAAGAAAGGAATGCTTCCAAGGGATATAACTGTCAAATTTGCCAACTATTACAAGAAAGGAAAGTTAATGCAAGCAATTAGACGTCTTGGCCAACTGATGCTACAAGCAACACCAATCGAGGTTTATCAGGATTTATCCCCTCAGACAGTCCAGTGGCGGAAGAGCATTAGACTGTGCACAGTTACCCTGTGGAAGAAGGCGATAACATATAGCTGGGGATATCCAGTTTTTTTGAGATTCATGTGGTTAGGGAAACAACACAGAATAACTTCATGTGAGCAGGGGATGGAGCTTCTGGAGAAATTGGGATTGGTCGACGCAACTGATGAGGGAGAAATGAGGGCGGAAGAAGGAGCTGCAGGAGGAAGTAGTCAATAAAGAACTATGTTTGAACAGGGATAAAGAAGAGATTATAAGGGAGGGAAGGGCCAGCTGTTACTCCGGGATTGTTGGGTCGCTTCTCCCCCCCTGAATAGTTCTAAAAATAATTGGGGCCATTGCCCAGGAGGGTCTGGTGAGGAGGGGGGTGAAGTTTGGGGTAAGTGGGGGGGGAGGGTAAGGGAGGGGGGTATTTGTATCACCGGGGGAGACAAATATAGAACTTTGTGTGAGGCATGATGGAAAATAAATTAAGGGTGGCAACTTTAAATGTTAAAGGGCTAGGAACTGTTATAAAAAGGAAGAGAATAGAAGTATTATTAAAAAAAGAAAAAGCAGATGTCATTTTTTTGCAGGAAACTCAGCAATCAAAGGAGGGTTCAAATGAGCTTCGGATGAGGGATGTGGGCGTTTATGAGAAAACATTTGGTACTTCCAAAGCGAGAGGTGTAGCAACAATAATTTCAAAAAAATGTGGTATTAGTGTTCAAAGAGTGAAGAAAGATAATTTGGGTAGATTTCTGATAATTTTCTGTATGGTAGGGGAGGAGGAATATATATTGATTAATGTATATGCTCCTAATGGGAAACAAATGGAATTCTTCAATGAAGTTTTTAATGCGGTGGGAGAAATGGGGAAAAAGAATATTGTAATGGCAGGAGATTTTAATATGGTATTAGATAAAGCAAAGGATAAAGATAATATATTAAAAGATTTTAAGATTGGTGGGAAGACGAGTTTAAGCAAATTAATGGATGGAAAAGAGCTAATGGATGTTTGGAGGGTATTAAAAGGGGAAGAAAGGAAATATACCTTTTTCTCACCAAGGTTTAAAAGTTATTCTAGGATAGATTTTATATTTGTGTCAAAAACTATGTTATCTAAAATTATAGATTGTGCTATAGGGGTGATTAAAGTCTCCTATCATGCATTAATGACAGCGGATATTAAAATGAAGAAGGATTATAGAGAAGCAAAGAGATGGAGAATGGATACAAGGATTTTAAATAATAAAAGTATTGTTGAAAAAATAAAAAAAATGCAGATAATATGGGAAATTAATGATGTAGAGCAAAACTCTCAAGGGATAATATGAGATACAATGAAGGCTGTGGTAAGAGGGATTTGTATTAGGGAAAGGTGTACCCTAAGAAAACAACAGGAAGCACAAAACAAAAAGATAGAAAAGAAGGTAAGGGAATTAGAGGAAAAATTAAGAGAGACAAAAGATAGATGCCTATATGCCCAAATTCAAGCTAAGAAGAAGGAATCAGAGAAAGAAGAGTTAGAACAGGTTCAAAGAAATTTGCTATATTTGAAGAGGGATTTTTTTTTGAATATAGTAATAAAAATTCTAGGATGCTGGCCAGGTCCACTCAGTCAAAAAAGGCTAAGAACACGATAGGGACAATTAAAGATAAGACAGGGAAAAGATGTAATTTAATGAAGGATAAATTAAACATATTTCAGGAATTTTACAGTGAATTATACGCATCAGATATGGGTCCACAGGTTAAAGTAGGGGAATATGTAGAGAGGAATTGGAAAATAAGATTACAGAGACAAGATAGGGATTATATGAAAGGTTTGGTTACAGAAAAAGAAATAGAAGGAATTATAGATAAATTAAAGGGAGGGAAATCTCCAGGGATAGATGGTTTGGGGCCGGAATATTATAAGACATTTAGAGTATTATTAATACCAAAATTGAAAAAGCTATTTAACAGTATAATAGGAGGAAAGACCCCGCCATCATTTGATTATATTAATTTGATTATATTAATCCCGAAACCAGATAAGGATTTGACAGAGCCAGCTTCTTATAGACCAATTTCGTTAATAAATCAAGATTCAAAAATTTTTACGGCAATAATGGCAAAAAGAATGAGTACATTTATAAATAAATATATTAAAAAAGATCAATGTGGATTTATTGTAGGAAGGCAATGTTGGGGGGAAATTCCAGAGACTAAGCAGATTGGAGGAAAGTTTGAGAGGAGTCTGAAGGACACTGCCAGCTGCAAGCAATGAGGTTGAGGGAGTATGTACAGTACTGGAAAAGGTCAACCTAATTATTGCTGAATACCAGCACAGATAAAATAATTGAGCAGGGATGGGCTGGCATGAGAACTGTATAAAAGTTAGTCTTCTTTGAATGGTTGGTTGGAGGTCGGACTAAGTGTATTTGGACGTGTGGAGAATTGTGTAAAGGACTGTGTACATATCTGATGGAAAACTGTTGTGCTGTATATATTGGACCACGAGTAAACAACTCTGTATTATACACGAAGTTGGTATGTGAGTATTCCTTCTGCTTCTGGGATTACTATTGAACCAAGTGTTAACACAAACGCTCGCAGCATTTGGCCCTTTGCTTCCATCCTCAACAGGCAAATGCCTAATTTAATTGGAAGAGTTTTAAATATAATTAATATTATTTAAAAAAGGAATTTAAAAGCAGGATTGTTAGCACTAGATATATTCAAAGCCTTTGATTGCGTGGAATGCCAGCACTGAAAAAAAATATTAAAATGTTTGGGTTTGGAGATAAATTTATAGGAGTGATAGATCAGTTATATAAAAATAATAAAGCAGAAATTATAGTTAATGATGGGTTAACGCAACAGATTACTTTAGCCCGAAGAACTAGACAAGGATGTCCACTTTCACCGATCTTATTTGCAATAGTGTTAGAAATTTTGGCGAATGTTATAAGGGAGGATGTAAGATTAAAAGGGATGGGGGGGAAGAAAAGATTAAAATGAATATGTTTGCGGACGATACATTATTGACGTTAGAAAATCCCCTGGAGAGTGGGGAAGTGATAAAGAAACATTTGAGAGAATTTGGAGAGATTACTGGCTTACAAGTTAATTGGGAGAAGTCAGAAATGATGTTATTTAATTATAACGAGAAAGAAATGGAGGAGTGTAAATCTAAATTAGGTTTTAGTCTTAAGAATATAGTACGTTATCTAGGAGTTAATATTGCAAAAAAAGAAGAAGAAGAAATTAACTTTGCTAGTTTGAAAAAACAGATAGGGGAAAAGGTAGAGGTATATAGAAAATTAAAACATTCATGGTTTGGTAGAATAGCCATTATTAAAATGAAGATATTACCTAAGAAAAAATTTTTGTTTAGAATGTTACCGATTAAAATAACGGAAGCAGAGTTAAAGAGCTGGCAAAATATGATTAATGCTTATTGTAATGGAGATAAAAAAGCAAGGATTAATAAAGGGTTTTGGTATAAGACTCAAAAGAAAGGAGGTTTAGGACTTCCAAATATAAAGAAGTATTATATTGCTAATCAATTAAGACATGTTATAAATAGTATATTAGGGGAGGATGATTTAGAATGGTTAGAGACGTAAACAGGGGAACAAGACTTTAAATTACAAAATATATATTTTTATTAAAATGCAAAAAAAAAGATTTGAAGGGCCTGGACAACCCGTTGTTGGAAAATATCTTAAAGATATGGGGAAAAGTTAAGGGGAAGTTATTACCAGGAGTTTCTCCTCTTACTCCAGTTGTAGTAATGGGGGACTTCCCAAGGAATTTAAAAGCAGAGTTGGAAGGGGGTTTGAGGGATCAGAAAATTATTAAATTAAGAGATTGGTTAAAAAGAATGATAAATAAGGAGCAAATTGGAGAGTTATTAATAGGGCAAAAGGTAGCTTGGTTCAAATGTATACAATTGGAACAATGGACATAAGATTGGAAAAGGAAAAATAAGGAGTGTAGAAAGAACACAAGATTTGAAGATTTAATTGAATCAAGAGGAAAGAAGGAAGAAAATAAACTTTAAAAAGGTTTGACCAGTGAAATATATAAAATTTTGATTGAGGAAGATGAATATCAAGACTCTTAAAATGATTTGGGAAGAAGATTTAAAGGAACAGATTAATGAAGACAACTGGGGGAGGATATGGGATGCAAGAATGTTAAAGCTTTTGTTGATTAGAATTAAAGAGAATTATTACAAGACAGTATGGAGATGGTATTTAACGCCGGTAAGATCCCATAAGATAGATAAAAAAGTGCCCAAGAATTGTTGGAGGGGATGTCAGGAGGTTGGAACTTATTTTCATATGTGGTGGAGCTGTGAATATGTACAAAAATTTTGGAAAAGGGTGTTTGAAGAAATAAGTGAACTAACGGGAAGTAAATTGGAGGTAAGCCCAAAGCTGGCTCTACTAGCAATATGGGATAAAGAAAATGAGAATATAAGTAAGAGAGAATTGATAAACAACCTCCTGGCTCCTGTCAGAATAATGATAGCTAAAAAATTGGAAAGGGCAAGGAATATATACAATAGAAGAATGGTATAAAGAAATATGGGATATGGCACTTAATGATAAGTTAACATATAAAATGAAAATAATGAGGGGAATGTCCAGGACGAATGATTTTGAAAATATATGGAATCCATTATTGGAATATGTATTAAGATCGGGGAAGGGGCAAAAACCTTCAAAAGATTCTTCACAATTTTGGAAGGATGTATAATTGAATAAAAGTAGGTCTCCTGGGGGGGAGGGGAGCACGGGGGATATGGAGGTTATGTATTGTATTGTATGTTGTTTATGTTGTATTATGTTGTTTTAAGTTGAAATAAAAATATTATTAAAAAAAAGTATTTAGCAGCAAGAGAATCCTATTTCAACCCCAACCCCTCTGCCAGCCAACTCCCCCCTCCCCCCATTTTCTCTCCCTCACTCTGGATTACCAACCACACACTTCCCCCCCCTCTCCTCGGCTTACCACCCATAGAATGTGCTCTCTCTTTCATACACACACACACACACACACACCATAAGCCCTTCTCAAGCCATTCACAAAGACCCACAGCACCTACCCATCATTCATGCCTCCCTTCTCCTCACTGCAAGCACACACAAAACACCCTCCTCTAAAACCTTTCTCTCTCTGCCTCCACCTCTCATTCTCGCACACATGTAGCCCTCTTTCATTCAGACATACAAAACCATGAGCGTGTTTCGTATTTCTTCAGCCCCCAGGTTAATCCCAGCTGGCTCCACTAGACCCCAGTGGCTTCCTATCGCCCTTCTTAACCCCCCACTGCTCTCTTTAGCCCCCCCAGCTGACCAAACAGGGATCCCTTTCCCTCCTCATTTTCTTGTTTGCTGGGTGCACTGCAGAGGAAACCATCAACCAGCAGCCGCTTGCTGTCTTCATCTCCGAAGAATATGTCACTTGTCCCCGCATTTGGAGGCCTTCACTTTGCCTTGAAGTGATCCAAGCTGCCGGTAAGACATTTTGCTAAGTTTTTTTAAAAGTAAGTGGTAGAGGTAAAGCACTGGGGGGGGGGGGGACAAGAAAGTTGTCCAGGGTGCTCTGCTGCCCCTAGGCATCACATTACCTACCCTTCAGTTAGAGTTTTCAACCAGGACATGTTCAAATGACAGAAATGGAAGCTAGAAAGCTGACTTATAGTGAGTCCATCTGGCCCATTGGCCAATCTGGTCCAGTCTTGTCTGCTTGTTCCAGGGTCTTAGATCACCTGCTACCTGCTGGAGATGCCAGGGAGTGAAGGCCCCTGTACAACCATAAGGCTCAGTGGGTGAACTTGGCCCCATCACTCTCTCTCCCCTAAACTGATCTCATAGGGATGTGGTGGGGATAGAATGGGGGTGGGGACCCTATTTGCTAACCTGAGCTTCTTTGAAGGAGGAAATGCTTTAAAAAGTCATTAATGAATAATAACAGAATTGACTGTCTATGTCGAAGAGATGGCAGTCGACGTTTGAGGACTCATGCTCTCCCCTTCACTCTATGAACACAATATATAATTTAGTTATTAATACATATAGTTTTCTCCCTGTTGGAAACCTATTGCTTTTTTTCTGCCAATTCCGAAGTTGTTGTTGTTATTATTATTATTATTATTATTATTATTATTATTATTATTATTTTAAAGAAAGGAATAAGCTTACACACATAGGGCCAGGGTTGCAGGATGCACCTCTGCGTAGAGAGCCAGTCCTCTGGCTGCTTTCCTGTAGGCTGCTAATTTGCTGAATGGAAAGCCTAGCAGGGCCTTCCACCATGCTGTCTTTTGAAGGGACTGAGCAGGAGTTTACTCAGTATGTTGGACTAGATGTGTAATTTCTATTGCAATTTTATTTCTATCATAATTTTTTGCTTAGCTGCCTGGAATGTACAATTAGGCTGGTGATACAGTTTGCAAATAAATAAAAAAAAATTGAAATGGTTAGAGCACCTATTCATATGTGCCTTAAATAATTACATTATTTCACATTAAGCCATTGTTTGCCCACTGTGATGGAGTAATGTCTGAGAGAGATTGCTAAGCTACGGTGCATATTAAATATTTGGACAGAGGAGACCAAGAAAGAATGGCAGGATTCTTCAACTGACTATATTCAGTGGAATTATCAGCTGCATGTATATACAATGAAGTACTCATTAATGCCACTTTCGTGTTTCCAGTAAACCTAAATGAACACAAGGAGACAACAAAAGCTCATCCGGGCATCCTGTGGCATCCTGAGAGTTTGTGAGCCACAAGCACAGGAGGAGGGAACAATGCATCCTCCCTGCAGATTCTGTCTCTGCCCTTCAGAGATAAGAGCAAAGCTTTTAAATTTGGATCACGCTGGAAAGTCTGATTAAATGTAATCTCACTTTTTCACATCTGCCCCAGTATAAAACAACTTCTTGAGCCGTGTTGTCTAAACAACCTTCATAAATCCATGCTTCATGTTTATAAATGAGCAGTAAAAACATTACTGTACTTCTCTGAGGCAAAAGAGAGAGGCTGCGATTCAGTGCATTCTATGTAAAAAGGCCCCAGACTAATTCCCTGGCATCTCCACATCAGGCAGCAGAGCTGAAATGTGAGAGAAGCGCTGCCACATAGAGGAGAAAAGACTAGGCTAGGTGGACCAATGGTCTGCCCACAGGAGAAGCTCGTGGCTCTGATTGTGCTGGGTCTGTGAATCCGTTAAGGGTTTTAGTTAGAACCAGCCAGAACTCTAAAGGAGCTTTCCAAGGTGCTGGACCTAATTTGGGGAAATGGGTTCAGCACTTTGGACAGTTCCATTAGAGTTTCGGCTGGTTCTGACTAAATCCCAGAATGAGCTCCCAGACCCACCACAATCAGAGCCACCAGCCTTCACTGTCTGGCCACCATGTCTCTGGAATGATGCCAGGGGAAACGCGGTGGCTGAGCTGTGATCTGGCCTCTGCCATAGGCAGTGTTTTTCAAACATTCTTTTAAAGCTGCCACCACTACAACATACAGTATTTTCAAAAAGCAAAAGTTGCCACTACCACAAATTTTCAAAAAGTAAATTTGGGGGGGGGGGAGGAAGGGGAAATTCTAGACCTCCTTTTAGAGGGCTGCAGAATGATCTTCTATTGGTAACACAGCATTCTATCCCAGACCACGAGTTGGCTTGTGCTAGGCTGGACTCTTCATGCCCTACAATTTTACTGTTAAAAGTAAAAAAAAAAAAAACCAATTTTGAGACTTGGCTAGAAGAACGACGTACCAACTTTTAACTTTCTAGCTAACGTTGATTTACCTTTAACAATTGTGGGGTATGCTTCATGTCCCTATTATTAAATTATACAAATTTCCGTTTCAGGCCTTTCTATGAATCTGGGGGTGGGTGGGCTTAAGTGATATTTGATCTCCCTGAATGGCATGTGAGTACATAAGCTGGAGTACAACTTGTGTTCCTAAGAATACCTCTGCTAGCAAGTACAGCATTCAGCAGTAGAGTAGTAATAAATTTTGAAGTGCAGGGTCTCATCGTTACAGTTTTTATAGCCACCACCACCCCACCCATGGAGAGTCCAAAATATAAAGGCCGCTATTCTGAAATCTGTGTGTGTGTGTGTGTTCTATCATCTATCTATCTATCTATCTATCTATCTATCTATCTATCTATCTATTTTGGAAAGTAAGTTGGTCTTAACTACCAAGCCATCCAAAATACTTTGCATTACAACAAGGATATGGCCCACCACAATTTATTGTTCCTAGGAAAATTCCTTTCCCCACTAGCAACTGTGAGGATTGCAGGGAGGCTGAGAAAAAACAAAGAGGTCTGAAGGGTGGCAAAGGAGATCATTGTTCTTGCACTTCAGAATGTCCTAGTGCTTTGATCTTGTGAGCCTTGGTTCCACTACACCACTGACAGTCAGCCAACCTCAACCATTTCTGTACGTACCTAGATACACATGTTTGTTACATTTTTTTTATTTATTACATTTTTATACTGCCCAATAGCCAAGGCTCTCTGGGCAGTTTACAATTAAAACCATGACATACAACAAGTCATAATTTAAAACTTTAAAATTGTAAAAAAATACCATATAAAACCAAAATAAGTTATAGTCCCAGGAATGCCTGTCTGAAAAGATAAGTTTTCAGGAGGCATTTAAAGGATGTTACATTTTCCACCTCCCAAACTGCAGGAGGGAGGGTTTTTCCAGAGGGTGGGTGTTGTTACAGAGAAGGCCCACCATCGAGGTTCTTTATGGTAACTTTCTGTTTGTTTTGGAATGACAAGCAAGACCTCCTCTGACGATCGTAAATGTCATGTGAGTGAACATAAGGGAAGGCGGTCTGCTACATATCCTGATCCCAAGTTGTAGGATAATATAACCTTGCGAGGCAGAGGATGAGAAATGACGAGACGACACACAGAAAATGGGATTAAACATGGGCCACTTTTATTTAGCTCAGCATAAATTCAGGGGGGGAGAAAGCCTAAGCAGGCAATTTGGTATGGCCAAGCCTGGCCATAGCTGGAATCAGGCGAGTCATTCACAGCCCGGGTAGCGGCGCCTGCCGTATCGCCACCCCCGAGTTTCCCATCACGGGATTGGGAGGTCTTTTGGTGTTGTCTCCCCCCGTGCCGCAAGGCTATGAGTAGACGAGGAGGGTTGACCCCAAAGGTAAGCCCTATCCCCCCAACTGATGCCGCAGGGCTCTCAGTGGTTGGCCTCGGGCATTACCCATCACCACAATAGTGCTAGTGAATGCTCACCATTAATAATTAAATTGCCCGCACCTACCGCCACAGGGGGTGACAAGCTTCGGCCTAGTCGCCCACTCCCCCCCCTGACCAAGTGCCTTGATAATACCATTCTGAAGGCCTGACACAAACAGCGCATTGCCTTTGTCAGATAAATGCACTCCATCAGTTCTATACAGCTCCCTCCGAAAGCGGCGTATTTCAAGATGTCTAATGCTCATATCCCCATGCTCCATTAAGCTTTTATAAATTTCTGTATTTACCCTTTTACCGGCCCTTTCCAAAGCCAGAGGGTCGCCAGCACCCCTCCAAAGCAGCCAGGGCAATATGCAGGACCAAATAATTTGGATTCCAGGCCACTGCTGGCGAATAAGCTGGAAATCTGCCAACGCTTGCAGGATCAGGGCTTTGCCCTTAAGCAGGCCCAAATCGTTACCCCCAAGATGAATTAGCAATATTTGTGAGGGGTGCAGCGCAGAATGGTATTGCCGCAAGGTGGGTATGAGATGTTTCCAACACATGCTGCGTGTGCCGAGCCAATGAATGGTTGCGTGTTGGCCCAAACCCAGCTGAGATCCAAAGCCAGACCTGGATGCCCATCTCCTGGCCCAAAATATCATGCTGTGTCCGCATATTACCATATGCATTGGAGCAGAGTGTTGCAGGAAATCTAAAATGAAACATGAGTATATTAGAGTTTGACTAAACACATCACTTTGGAAATTGTCGGATGTAAGCCCTATGTGCAGTGGAGCGCCATCTGCCAACTGCCTGAATTTGTGAAGCGAGAAAGCCGAGGGAAGCCGCCGTGGACGCAGCCCCTATCCTGAAAGAATGTGTCCCAAACTTGAAGGAATTCAATCCCAAGGCTCCAAGAGCTCGTTTTGTGACAGACCAAAATTGGTATTTGGTCAAGGGGGAGAAATCCTGATGACAAAAGAGAAAGCCCGGTGAGGATCCCCTCATTAAATTGAATGCTTCCAAAGCATTAACTGGACATAGCTCCTGTTGAGGAGAGGCGTGTAAGTGCACCTTCGACCCTTTTCCTAACTAGTCTGTTTTGGATTTTTGGAGCCAAAAATGCACCGCCTGAGGACTAATGTGCATGTCAGAATACAACAATGCTTTCCCGGATTTATCTCCTTAAGACAATGCTAGAACCTCTGAGATTCTGAAGGCTCCAAAAAAAGCTGTTAGCGCTGTGGCGTGGAATAGGCATGCCTCGTAATTTGAATGGCACAGCAATGACCATTGTGCCTTCAGTCCAATTAGTAAAACTGGGGACATTGGTGATCTTGCATCAGGTGTGCGTGGGGCATCTCTAGCCCATCCCTGCAAAGCCCGTCGCACGCGAAAGTCCGAGGTGGAATCCTCGCAGTCCTGCGTTTTAGCTAAGAATGCCAAAGCTGCCAATTTGATGGCAATTGTGCGAGAAGACAGACCCTTGTTACAAGAGCCTGCGCAGAACTGCAAAATGTGCTCCACTGGGATAGGCCAAAGTAATTGCAATTGGTTGTCTATGCGGAAGTCATGAAACTCCTTGTCTGCCTTGCGATATGCGTACCTGGGGCTAGGGGCTAGCGAGTGCCATATGGCTTGGTCTATTTCCTGTCTCCAATCTGCCAGAGCGCAGGTGGCATGAGCTCCGGTGCCTGGCGAGCCCAGGGGGCCAATGTCCTGAAACGCAGAACCTGGTAATGCGATAAAGCATCTGCAATATCATTATTCAACCCAGGTATGTGCGTTGCCCTAAAACGTATGTTATTTTTGAGACAGTGTAGTGTGAAATTACACACTAATGCCATGACCCTAGGATTGCGGGAAGAAAGGGAGTTGACAATCTGCACAGTGGCTTGATTGTCACACCAAAATATGACCGTAGAATTGGCCATGTCTGACACCCAAAAGTGCACCGCCACATATATTGGAAAAAATTCCAACAAGGTGAGGTCCTTGGATAGTCCTGCAGCAACCCAATTATCAGGCCATCTCTCAGCGCACCACCTGTCTTGCCAGATAACTCCAAATCCCCAGGTACCGGATGCATCAGAATGTACCTGCAGATTAGCCTGAGCCAACAATTCCCGATGCCAGAAGGAAATGCCATTGAATTGCACCAGGAATTCTAGCCACACCTTAATGTCTTCCCGCATATCCCTTGTGACCCGCGTCCTGTGATGAGGTAAACGCAAGCCCCCCATGGCAGAACACAGGTGTCTCAAGAATGCCCGACCTGGCGCGATCACCCTGCAAGCGAAGTTTAAATGTCCAACGACCTCTTGTAATTGCCTTAAGAAGACTCTTTTCTCCCCTATAATAAACTCTAATTTTAAACGCAGGGTGGCCAGCTTATCTTGCGGGAGACGGCAACACTGCCGAATGGAATTTAATTCAATACCCAAAAACTTTAGAACCGTAGATGGACCCTCTGTTTTTTCGTGCGCCAAAGGGACCCCCAGCTTCTCACTCAATGCGCTGAATGTATTCATAAGGCGAGCGCAATGCCCACTTCCTGTTGGACCAGAGAACAAGAAGTCATCCAAATAATGAATCACATCATGTGACCCAGCTCTCATTTTAAGGGCCCATTCGAGAAAGGAGCTGAACTCCTCGAACATGGCGCACAAAACCAAGCAGCCCATTGGCAGCGCTCTGTCAATGTAAAATTGTCCCTGAAAACAAAAGCCTAATAAATCAAAGTCAATCAGGTGAATGGAGAAAATTCTAAAGGCTGCCTTGATATCACATTTTCCCATCAATGCCCCCCTACCATGTTTGCGCACCATGAGCACTGCAGAGTCGAATGAAGCATACCGAACTGAACTTAATTGTTCAGGTATAGAGTCATTCACTGACGCACCCCTCGGGAAAGATAGGTTATGAATCAACCTGAATTCCCCTGGGGCCTTCTTGGGGATGATGCCTAAAGGTAACACTCTCAAATGAGGGATAGGGGGTTTAGAGAAGGGTCCCAAAACCCTGCCAGCCAGCACTTCCTTCGCTATTTTTTCTCTAACAATGTGCTCAAACAACCAATGGACTTCTGATTCTTGGAGACAGAGCCATGCCGAAGGCCCTGGAAAGGTATCCGAAAACCCTCTTGGAAACCTAAACTAAGGTAAATCGCCTCCTGACGCTTGGGATACAGTTTTAATAGCTTATTTAGGGCGTCAATTTTGATTGGGCTGGGCTCCTTTGGGAGGAGGTTGCTGCCCCCCTGGCCATCGATTACCCTGTCCATCCTTACTGGGCCACTTTCCACTCCTATTTCTATGGCAGTTTGTAGCCGAATGGTTTCCGGCACATAAGTGGCATTCGTGTCTGTACTTGCAAGGGTTGCGGTTGCAAGCTCCCTTGGCACTAAAGTCCCAACAAAGCGGGCGGTGTTGAACCACCTGCCCCGCATTCCCCCGTAGAGTGTATGCGGGATGTTGCTTAGCCAGAATATGGCCACTATCCACCCTGTCCCCAAAACCAGGCCTGGCCGGTGTCATGAACTGTAGCCACAGATCATGATCTTTCGCATCCCATCGAAGGGTGTGGTCACAGGCGGCCCTACAATGAAAAGATTCATCATAGGCTAACCAGGCTCTGCCTTCATACTCCGAATACGCTCGATATATCATATATATGGTTAAGATGGCTCCTTTTCCGGGAAAGCATTGCTGAACCACACCCATATAAATAAAAAATCCAGGCAGCCAGTTTGCCCAGGTACGAAAAACGTGCCTCTTTCTAATCCTTTCGGCTTCCTTATCCGTTGCTTTATCCTTATCCGTACTCTCCTGTTCCCTGAAAAGCAAGGAGAATATATCCACATATTCCCCTTTACCAATCTTTTCTCGGGTTGCTGGCAATAAATGGTACCCTAGAGGTGCTGAAGTGCTCCCTGTAGGGATAGCATCTCTGCTAACTCCTGCCAACGGGTCCTTATCATCTTGCATGGAATGATGGGCATCATATCCTGCTGGGCCCTTCCATACTGCTGCGCAGGCCGTTTCCACAGCTGTCTCAGACTGCGAAGTTGGTGCAGGACCAGCAACCTCTTTCGCAGACATGTTAGAAACATCCGGAGCCGCTGCCATGGCAGTGTTAGGTACACCCACAGGTGTGGCACTAGTAGGTGCCGAAACACCCGCAGCCACAGGAGCTGCAACAATATGTGGATTTGCCAGCGGCATTCCACCCAGTGTGGGCACACTCATCCCCTCTAGCCAGGGAAACCATCCCCATAGGACCTTGTACATTGTTAGTCGGCTGCTGGATGTGTGAAATGTTAAATGTCTGCTGCTCACTTGAGACTGGGACACTTTCCGCATGAACTGTAGTGTTAGTTGCAACGGAACTGACTATCGGTGATGTCACCGCAAAGCTACTGCTGTTATGCAGGTTTGATGTCTCCAGGCTGTTCCTATCACTCTCAGGAACTGTTCCCGAGCTGGAAGAAGCTTCAACAACTTGCAACCTGGCTGAAAGAGAGTCCCATAATTTATCTTGTCTTTGCTGTCGCGTCAGCCGCCACCCCGCCGATGAGAGTGAGATCAGAGGCAGAGGAGGACCCTCAATGCCTTTATCTTTTTCCAAAGCTTGTAGCCTGGATAGTATGTTAGATATGTGAGGGGCCAATTCCTCTTCTGAAGAAGAGCCCTCGTTGAACCTCCCCCATTTAACCGCTTAGCGTGGTGCTTTTCCTTTCCCCCCCCCACTCCTTTTTTTGGTGGCATTGTGAAGTGCTGCCAAATTCTCTGTACCTGTGAGGAATGTATATAAATGCATGCTGCAGGGTGCATAGACAGAAAGGAAATAGTTGGACTTTATAAGAACTAACTAGAAATAGGTAATTGGGTTTTATATACGTAATTAGCTAGCAATAGGTAATTGGGCTTTATGTACATAAATAGCTAAAATACTAAATTGCTAAAAATAGGTAACTGGGCTTATATATTATTATTATTATTATTATTATTATTATTATTATTATTATTTATTACATTTGTATACCGCCCCATAGCCGAAGCTCTCTGGGCGGTTTACATAGGATTAAAAACAATTAAAAACAATATACAAAAATTAAAACAGCAAAAACATACAACATACACACAATCTGTACATTTAAAAACCACTTGAACACTTCAAAAAAACTACAAAAACAAAACAAAACAACCCCAGGCTCCTCAGATATTGCCAAATGCCTGAGAGAAGAGGAAAGTCTTGACCTGGCGCCGAAAAGATAACAATGTTGGCGCCAGGCGGGCCTCGTCAGGGAGATCGTTCCACAATTGGGGAGCCACCACAGAGAAGGCCCTCTCTCTTGTTGCCGACCTCCGAGCTTCCCTCGGAGGAGGCACTCGGAGGAGGGCCTTAGATGTTGAACGTAGTGTTCGGGTAGGTTCATGTCGGGAAAGGCGTTCCATCAGGTATTGTGGTCCCAAGCCGTGTAAGGCTTTATAGGTTAAAACCAGCACCTTGAACCGGGCTCGGAAACATACAGGCAGCCAATGCAAGCGGGCCAGAGTAGGTCTTATATGTTCGAACCTACTGGTTCCAGTTATCAATCTGGCCGCTGCATTTTGCACAAGCTGCAGCTTCCGGACCACCTTCAAAGGCAGCCCCACGTAGAGTGCATTGCAGTAATCTAACTTGGAGGTTACCAGAGCATGGACAACTGAAGCCAGGTTATCCCTGTCCAGATAGGGACGTAGCTGGGCCACCAACCGAAGTTGGTAGAAGGCACTCCGTGCCACTGAGGCCACCTGCGCCTCAAGTGACAGAGATGGTTCTAGGAGAACCCCCAAGCTACGAACCGCTCCTTCAAGGGGAGTGCAACCCCATCCAGAACAGGTTGAACACCCTCCATCCGGTCAGCGGAACCACCCACTAACAGCGTCTCAGTCTTGGCTGGATTGAGTTTCAGTTTATTAGCCCTCATCCAGTCCATTGTCGCAGCCAGGCACTGGTTCAGCACATCCACAGCCTCACCTGATGAAGATGAAAAGGAGAAATAGAGCTGCGTGTCATCAGCGTACTGATGACAACGCACTCCAAAACTCCGGATGACTGCACTCAACGGTTTCATGTAGATATTGAACAGCATGGGGGACAAAACTGACCCCTGCGGTACCCCATACTGGAGAATCCACGGGGCCGAGCAATGTTCCCCAAGCACCACCTTCTGGAGCCGACCCACCAAGTAGGAGCGGAACCACTGCAATGCAGTGCCTCCCACTCCCAACTCAGCCAGTCGTCCCAGAAGGATACCATGGTCGATGGTATCGAAAGCCGCTGAGAGATCAAGGAGAATCAACAGAGTCACACTCCCCCTGTCTTTCTCCCGACATAGGTCATCATACAGGGCGACCAAGGCTGTTTCCGTACCAAAACCAGGCCTGAAACCCGACTGAAATGGATCCAGATAATCAGTCTCATCCAAGAGTGCCTGGAGCTGGCTCGCAACCACCCGCTCCAGGACCTTGCCCAGGAATGGAACATTTGCTACTGGCCTGTAGTTATTAAGATTTTCAGGGTCCAGGGAAGATTTCTTTAGGAGTGGTCTCACTGCCGCCTCTTTCAGGAGGCGGAAATAGCTAAACAATATTAATGACGCTGCCCTGCTTAAGGCCTGGTTAGGCCTGCATGATTGATGTCCCAGGCTCCGCCCGCGCACAGTGAGCTTTCCACAAAATGTGGACAAATTGAATATAAAATGGCGGCTGCCCGAAGCTGCTAAGGAAGAAGCCCTTAACCAGTACACGAGGCCCACTCCCCTAGTGCCTCCTCGCACGTAAGCACCTAGGAACCCGCAAAAGGCATGAGTGCCTCCCCGCCCGCGCTGAAACGGCCAAGGTCATGTTACTCGCGGAAGATCTCAATCCACAGCGCAGCAGGAGGGCGATCTGCCCAGGGATCCCCTTATCCCCTTTTTAAAACTGAGCGGGTGCGAGGCAGTCGCACGAAGCGTCGAGTTGAAGAACCCTCTAAGGGGTGAAAAAAACCCTCGTGCCCAAAGCCGGGTGGAGCAAGAGCCCATCCTCCACGCTGGGGTGGCACAAAAGAAACGCCAGCCGTTGGGGACCCAAAGGAGGACGAGCCCATCCTCTGAAACCTGGAGGCCCTCAAGGCCGAAGTCATTGCTCTGCGGGTGCTGGCCTCCTCTAATGGCTCCTCGCCGCCACCGCCCTCCGACGCCTCCAGCAGCCGGCCTCCGACGTCTCCCGCAGGCCTCCTCTGCTGGCTTCTCACATCCTCCAGTGCTTCCAGCAGCCTCGCAGCCCGCAGTGAGTCTGGGAGGGGTGTGCTTGCCTTCAAAAGGCTTCGATTCCCCTCCCAGCTCTGGTGGCACCATGTGGTGCTAGCCAATAGGCAGCCTCCATGCCTCGTCTCTCCCCCTGCCTGCAAATTACCCCCCCCCCGCACATGCAAGCAGGGTGGGGTAGGAGGCACTTGTATGTGGATCAGTAGCTAATAGGCAGCCAGTGCAGTTCTTTTAACCCAGGTTTTATATGGGCATAGCTAGGTGCCCCCTGTGAGCACCTTAGCTGCTGCATTCTGCACAAGCTGCAGCTTCTGATCCACACACATGAGTAGCCCCACATACAGCATGTTGCAGTAGTCTAATAGTCAGGTTATCAGTGCATGAATAACTGTGGCTAGGCTATCCTATCCAGGAATGGTCGTAGCTGGTGTACCAATCAAAGTTGATAATGGGTGTTCCGGGCTAGCGAGGCCACCTGAATGACAAAGATGGATCCAGGAGCACCTCCAAACTATGGACCTGCTCCCTTAGAGAGAGTGCAACCCCATCCAGAACAGGCAAACACCCCAATTCCCGGACCTGGGAACCACCAATCCACAGTATCCTCCGTCTTATCCTATAGTGTAGATGTGCTATACAACAGGCTGGCTTCTTTTCAACAGAAATTCAGTTTAGTGTTGACCCAGAAAAAGTCAGTGTGTAGCCAAGCCCTAAATAACAGGTCCGCAAGAATTATTCCTTTACTTTACGTTACAATCCTACTCCATAAAAGTTACCTATGTTATGCTACTGCCTTCCATAGTGTCAGGGCAAGCAACTCTAGAAAATTGGGACTACTACAAAATCTAGGCTGACCAGATAAAATCCAGGTCAGGGCTCATGTAACTTTAACAGTTGTAGAGAAAAGGGAATTTCAGCCAGAGTCATTTGTATGCAATTAGTTCCTGGTGAAATCCCCTCTTCAGCACAACAGTTAAAGGTGCATGCACTATACTAGAGTGACCATATACAAAAGAAGGCAGGGCCCCTGCAACTTTAACAGTTGTGATGAAGAGGGAATTTCACCAGGAACTAATTGCATACAAATGACACTGGCTGAAATTCCCTTTTCTCTACAACTGTTAAAGTTACATCAGCCCTGACCTGGATTTTATCTGGTCACCCTAACAAAATCCAACCTGGGTTATACTTGCCCATGTGCCAATAATTTAAGAAAAAGACATTTATATATGCATACGCATGAAAGACATGCAAAATTAAATTTTGCTTGCAGATTTTAGTCACACTGTGGCCAGATATGCAGAATTTTCCAGAAATACAGTCGTCTGGTTAAATGCGTCAGGACCTTTTCATGGTCAATCACAGTTTTCAGACAAGCGTAAATTTAAATCAGCACCATTCCATTCCTAATATGCACGTATCACTGAAAAATAATTAAAATGAACTACCTTCCTTTTCCCGTCATAAATAGGGCACTATTATGCCCATTCTTTGCTGATCTCAGGTAATGAGACTTTGCTGGAAAGACTAGGAGGAGACAATTATCCACAGCTGGGGATTTACTAGGCGTAAATCAAAGGCTGCTCTACATTCTCTCACCATGGCTTGAATTAGTCTCACTTGAACCTCCTTATACTACAATTTAATCATTTCATACTAATCCATTTCACATCTCTGATTGTACCCTTTCTAAAACAAGGTTTTTATTCAACACAATTTTTAGCTTCCTTCAACAGCACTCTTCTATCATTCTTTATTGTGTTGGAAGCTTTTGCATGGTATAAGCATAAATCATGTGACTAAGGCTGCCTCTACACAAGAGGTTTAAAGCTCTTTCAAGTCTCATTAAATTTTTTACCTCTACATGAGCAGAGTGCAAATCGGGAGTTGAGGCACGTTATCTATCCGATTATGTGCATTATCGAATGCGTTAAATAGCGAGTTTTATTTTGCTGCGGCCGTTAAAGTGCATTTTGACTATGTGAACAAGCGATTCTCCACATTAACTACTTCTAATGCGCATTTCAAACAACCGGTAAGGCCACCAGTTGTGCGCTCAATTACCTCCTGCGTACAGTCATTTACCATAAAGCGCTTCCGAGAAGATGCGCATAATCGGAGAACCAGGCATCAAACCGAATTCTTATAGAGGGGGTCAGAGAATGATGCATGGGTGCATATGTATAAGGTGGCCAGATGCAGAAAAGAACAGGGTTCCTGCACCTTTAAGAGTAGTGTACAAGAGGATGTACTCCTGCAAAAATCCCCGCTTTTACACACCTATTGATAGTGAAGGAGCTTTGTCCTTTCATTTCTGTTTAAGGGAATTCAGTAACAACTCTAAGCATAGGCCTTGTCAACTTTGTCAATCACAAAGAGAGTTTCTTTATCAGTCTGGAATACTCAGCAAGACATTCTGTGCTAGGAAGAGGTAGCTTGATTTACAACCTGCCTTAAAAGTTTTCTGGGTGCCCTCTGTAGGGATATACAAAATTCACCCTGAAATTTTGTAGGATTATCAAAACTTATTTTGCTTCCTACCAAATTCTTGGACATTTTGCCTGAGCAGAAACCTTCAAGTCCAACTGAAATGCTGCTCTTGGCAAAGTTCTATGACAACTTTAGGGTACATGTGTATCGATCCAGATGGAGAGGCGGGTAAGAAATAAATTGTTATTATTGTTGTTGTTGTTGTTGTTATTATTATTATTATTATTGCTGGAGGCTAATTCACTGGTCTGAACGGGAGCATTGAGAAAGCCAGGTTTAATCCAGACAGTGAGGCCAGTAGTACCATGCACTTCTTGGACCACACAAATGACATCATGTATGAACCATGCAATCATGTACAAAATGTAAATAGAATCCACCAGTTATATACAATCCTTCCCCACCCCTCTGGGGGGAAATGGAGGTATCACACAGCTGTGATGTTGCAGTTCAGATTAGGTATTTTGTTTGTTTATTAGTACAGTACAGGAATATTGTATATGCTTTGGCACAACTCAGAGACTGTGCCCTCATCTTCATGGCACGCTCCGCATTGACGCTCGTTTCACCCATCTACAGTGGAAGGAGCGCCACGGTGGGCTTTCCTGCCGCCGCATTTGCAACCGTGCCCACCCAACAGAGGACGAGCAACAGTTTTAGGGATGCTTGGAAGCATGGGCCCCTCTCTTCCAAGATAAGTTTTTTGTCTTTAAACTTTTTTAAATGGGGGGGACAAGCTCCGGAGCAAGAGCGACAGCCAGTAAATGCTGTCATCGCCTCGCTTCAGCTAAAAAAGTCAGGGTAAATGGCCAACCTTTTTACAGAGGAGCTTTGGGGCTTTGCCCCTAGATGGCTTCGGAGTGGCGGCAGCATGTAAATGACCTGCTGCTACTCCGAAGCCACTGCGGGGGAAAGTTCCCATCTTGAGGTACCCTGTGTTGTGCTAATGCAAAGGCAGTTGCCTCGTGGTCTGGCCAAAATATTGTATTTGGGGAATTATTTTCCGAGACAGAGCATTTGTTAGACTTTTATGCATTTTGCACTCTGCTTAAATATTATTGGAATATCTACAAACATATGTCTGTTTTATATTATTTTTACTAGCATGGCTTCCCACAAAGAATCCTGGGAATTGTCGATCAGTAAGGATGCTGGGGATTGTTAGATACCCTTAGCATCCTTTATGGAGTGACAGTTTCAAGATTCCCTGGGGAGAGATAATGACAGTAAAAGTGATTCAAATCTGTGATATAAATTTGACTAAAGTAAAACAGAACAAGCCCATACCATTGCTGTTTACTTATTAATTATATTGGGATTAATATGTACAAACAGTGTTTATCATTCTTGTGAGAATATGGCCACGGTATGGACATTTTCAGGCATAAGTACAATGCTAAATCTGGTATAAAATACCAGTGCAGTGCAAATGCAGGATCAGTATTCAAAGAGGGAAAGTTATGAAGCAGAGAAATATGTTTAACCATTCAAAAATATAGTTTAGATTCCAAGAGTCTTTACAGGATAAGCAAAATTGAGAAGAACTATAAGTACAGTGTCATTAATAACCTGAAAAAGCAATATTGTCATAGGATGCTATATCAATCTGATTGATGTTTTAAATGTGTGCACACACAACACACACACACACACACACACACACCAGTACTTTTATTGGGTTTTCCTTTGGTGTGCATCATCAATAGGAAGTTATTCTATATTATCTTGAGGTTCCATATTTGATCAGTTTCCTGATAGTTATCTTTATGAGTTTGTTGTATCTTTCTCACACTCAAAATGATAAATGTGTCTAGAAATTATTTTTAACAATAAATCACTAGTCCGTATATTTATACCTCACCTTATCCCAAGGGCTCCAAGCAGCTCAGTGGTAGAGCACATGTTTTACAGGTAGAAGGTTCCAGGTTCAATCTGACAGCATCCCTGGGTGGTTGCGTGCCTACAAGCGAAACAGAGCCACCCCAAAACAAGTTAGAGTTTTCTATACACCCAGGGCAACTCCCAGCTATTTGAGAGCAGGAGTGGATGGCATCTTCTTCTGCCCCCTCACTCTCCAGGCACTCTCAAATGAGGCAGGCTCTTATGGTTTAAGGCGTGAGGAAAGATTGGTCCAACTACTAGAGGTGTGTGGGCCTGTGCCTATCACCCTTGTTGCATGCTTGCTGTCTGTTGGGAAAACAAACCAGAAGAAAAAAGATTTTACATTTGGATCTGACTCAGAATATCATTATTCATCACCACAGGAACAAGAGACTTTCTTGATCTCTGGCTCAGTATGTGCATGGATTTTCTCAGAGGGAAAGCTTTCTGTTTCAAAGCTGGCCAACACTGGAGCAGTGAGAGGACAAGATTTGAACCTTTATCTCACTTTTCATATCTAAAATTTCAGCCATCAGGACTACCAAATACAGTGTTTTCCTTTTATTTCATTTAGGCAATGATGGCAGTCTAAGCTTAGGGTAGCCAGGTGTACTACTTGACAGAGAACAGTCCTCTGTTTCAAAGGCTGCCAGAGGACAGTCTTCTATTTGAAGGCACCCTCCACTTGAAGAGCAGTCCAAGTCCAGTTTACAAATTAAGATCTTTAAGAATGGTGAGGGAGCATCAACAGACAACACCTGGAGAGCAGACTAAGCAGGCCTATGGGACACCTGGTCAGTCCTTCCCACAAGGATGAGATGTCTTGTATTTCTATTAAAATCAGAATAAAGATTTCTAAACATGCATCTGTACATAAAAATATCCAAATTGCTGTCCTCTTATATATTCTTCTTTGGTAACATGATGGGGGTGGGGCTATTCATAAGTGGAGACTCTAGTCATATGGCCTGATTGGCCAGGTTTCCCCCGAATTCTAGCCCTGCCACCCATTACCCATTTGGACCATTAGCTGGCTGAGATTTCCAGCATCCACTAAACATAAAGAGTCTCAACCACTTATAAAAGTTGTTATATGAAGCAAAATGTGCAGGCAATATTCCAATGTTCTTAGCACAGCTATGAAGAAAACAGAGAAATCTGTAGAGATGTAACATCTAGACTGACATGCATTGTTTGAAGAAAGGACTTGCAGGTTCATTTTGAATACGTTTTTGGCCCTTTCTGGAGCAGGAGATAACTGCCCATAGAAAACAATAGATAAACCCAGGATTTTAATGTAGTTGTGATAGGGCACCTAAAAACATCCACTTTGAATCAAAATGTAGCAGCAAACACAGACGTTCATGCTCAGGAGTTATTTCATGCCAAACAATAAAAACGTTGTGTTTTTTTTAAAAAGTTTGTAAACGCTAAAAAAAAAAAAAACCTTGCATAAACAAATGGAAATAAAACCCACAATTATGAACCGCATTATCCCTATATTGCTGATTGGGGAGTGGGGAGTGGTTGCAGTGGGGCTCTTGTAGATTGGTAGCAATTTTTATGGTAAAAAGGATGTTAAGAAGGGAAAGTGTTAATTTCCCCTCCCTCAATGTCCTTGCTGCAATGAACATTACAGCCTCCACCACTACCACCAAACCTAAATAGCCATAAGTGCTTTCAAACGCTACTGTAGAAGAGTCGTTACCACCACTACTACCACAACCCCATCTAGCCACTTCCTGTCAATTGTTGATTTGAATATCCAGCCACAAATACCCCACCCGAGATACACCTCAGGCAACAGTAAGGATCAATCTAGTTCAATCACCTGCTCCTAGATCAAATCCAGCACGCAGTTCCACCCAGAAACTTTGTATGTTTTTACAAGTTTTAAAATTAAAATTAGCATATTTGTCATACAGCATCAGAGTAAATTTGCCCAATTAGTGAGTTACTTCCATTAACTAAGTCTTCGGAGAGGCAGTTTAACCTTTTAAAATGAGAGAGGAATGCGCAAAAGCCAGGAAACCAACCAACCATCAGTGGCCAGGGGGTGGGTGCAGGGGAGGGAGGGAGGACAGCACCATGGGAAGGGGATCCCTGGAAGGCCAAACTGGGACCCCAGGCAGGCCAGATTTGGCCCACTGGCCTGAGGTTCTACACCCCTGGAATATGTCAACCCAGTTTTAGGCTAGTGCAAATTGCTGTTCTGTAGAATAGATGCCATGATATGTCTCTTTGCCTCATACAGTTTAATTTAAGATGCCATGCTGTGAAATATAATAAATAAAATAGAGACGTTTATTCTAGAGATAAGTTATAAAGAATGTGCTCATTTGGCAGAGATCACCCCTTCCCATTCTCCTCCATTGACATACTGACAGTTAGAAAAGCACAGCAGTCAAATAATTAAAGCCCATAATTACAGAATTAATTAATGTTTCCCTCAGCAGAATGCTCGTTGCTAGGAACAGCTCTATTGTAAACACTCAGTGTTTTAATATTTTGAAGAGAGGGAACATTTCTATGTTAATTATCAAATTAGCTAAGACAGACATTTAGAACACAATTCCTTGCTTTTTCTCTTCTTTAGAATCTCTCAAGTTCTATGGATATTTTCTGTTGGTAAAAGAACTTCCTTTCTCCCAAATTTAAAAGGCTGGGGTGGGGGAAGGGTTCCATCTTGACTAAGAGCATTTGACAGAAGAGCATCATAGCAATAGATTTAATAGCTGAATATGGAGGCACCTACTGTGCCTTTTTTGAAAGCTGCTTCTTTTTTGAAAGCTAAAGAGGACGTGTCAAGAACCCTGTACTTTTTAATGGCAGGGATTCAAGGGAATGCAAGGCTATCAATAAAATATTCATTATCCTTTTGCTTAAATCAACGAAACACTGCTGGATTCAGTCAGATTGCTCCTGAATTCACAATAGATGAAGCAAGAGGGGAATCGGGGACAATAACATTCACAGACCACAAGCTTATAGTTAGGAACATTCAGGTCATTTTTTTACTGACCCTTTGTGTTCACACAATCAAGCTATCTAATAACAGGGTTAAAGAATAGGAGTCTGATGCTATTTGAAAAGGGGTGGCTTGCAATACTATTCCATTTTGATGGAGATTCTAATCAAGTAGCTAGATTAACAACAGGAGGTATACAGCAATTTTTAATATATAAAGAGCTTTATAATCTTTAACTAGTTTGTGTTAACAACATTGTTGCTTGAGACTCTTCTCCCTTACCAGACTGCCCAGTTACTGATGTCATCAGATGAGGTGCTCCTGGTGCTTTCCATATGGACCTGAGGTCTCTATGGAGTCTTCCTATCATAGACCCTTCACTGTATTGGCTCCTGCTCTGTGGAATTCCCTACAGGCAGGCACTGATGTTGTTTTCTGTTAGGTGCCTGTTGAAGACATGTTTATTTAAACAAGCCTTCCCTGACTGACCAGCCATGGTTTTAGTCATTTCATCTGATTTCAAAGATTTTGATTCTGATGATTTGGTGGTGGTGGTGGTGGTGTCTTTTTGATTGTTCACTATTCAGGAATCTTATTGGATGCAGAGTGCTATATAAATCTTGTAAACAAACAAACATTGTCCCATTTCAGACATTTGACTTGTAGGAAATAGGACCCTTGGAAATGTGCATTGCTACCAACATCATATTTACAGATAAAAAAAATGGGGGAAGAAGAGCGGGGTAGCCAGAGGGAGGTCACTGGGAGGACAGCTGGGTTCCTCCCCCTCTGGCTGCCCCTTTCCTTCCCTCCCTCTGGTGCTCGGTGCAGTGGCAGAGGTGGCGGCACCTCCACCCTTGTGCTCCTTCCCATGCAGATGTCGGGAAGGAGAGCAAATGTGGAAGCCTCATGCCTTGTAGCGCCAACGCGCCGCCATCAAGATGGGGCCAGGGACACATGTCGCCAGAAAAGCAGAGTATGCAGTACCTTAAAATGTGCTTTGACAGGTCACACTGCACGTCAAGCCCCCTTACTTTGGAGCCATTTGAGCAGAGTTCCACCACTTGCACTGAATGACACTGAACATATAGATGCTGCTGAGCAAATGAGAAGCTTGTTCCCCGCCCATGCTCCTGAGGGGGCTGCTCCAAGCATTGACAGGGCTGAATTGACAAGACACTAAAGTGCAAGTGAGCAATAAGGCTTGTGTCCCCATTTGACAGCAATGTCTGTTACTCAGAAACATTTTGCGGTACTTCTCGCCAATTGGCAGGGATTAACCTGGGAACTTTTGCATGCAAAACATAGCACCGAGCTATGGCTCTTTTCCTCTGGGGATGCCAGGGGAATTATCCCAGATCTCTTACTGGATCCCAGAGTCACTCTAAATCAGCATGTGAGATCTGATGAGCCCTAGCTCTTCTTCTACACCTGTAAGAAGGCGGGGCTCATCCCTGATCTTGCACTGGGCTTTGGAAGCATTCTGAATGCCAGCAAAGCTCAGAGACAAGACTCTGCCCCTCTCCTGAATCAGAAAAGAGGCAGGATCATGACAGTCCATTACATAGTTTTGACTGGGTACTAAGGCCAGCCAAAATTTGTTAAACCCTGAATTTAAGAGAGTTGGCATGGTATAATAAATAGACTATTGTGTGTAGGTATGGAGAATATAACTGGCTAATGGGGGGGAGGAGGAGGAGGAGGAGGAGGAGGAGGAGGAGGAGGAGGAGGAGAAGAAGAAGAAGAAGAAGAAGAAGAAGAAGAAGAAGAAGAAGAAGAAGAAGAAGAAGATAGTGCTACAAGAACAGTTGCCAGTCTGTCTCAGCTAAGGCCTAGTTCACATTTGATGATTGCCCGAGGCGTCCATGTGTGAATGGCAAACACCAATACATCACCAGTGACAGAACTTTAATCTCACTTCAGGAACATTTTTTTTTCCAAATGAAAACTGGGGCACACAGTTTGGGCATGACTAGTTTAGAAAAATCACATTCGGGCTGAGAGAGGGTGTGGTTTGAATTGGCAGAGACCTGTGTGTGTTTGCTGTTCCTCTCCCTCCAAGCAGCTGCAAAGAACTTTGGCTCTTCCCTCAGGTACTTAAGCCGAGGCTACCAGAGGCAGAGCCTGGGCGTGCGCCTTGGTGTCGTACCAAGTGCCATCAACCTTTGTTGATAGACCAGGATAATGTAAATGTCTATCACTTTAGAAGTAAGGCAAACCCCTTCGTTTTTTCAGTGTGGCCAGCAAAGCCTTACATAGGACCCAAATGTTAAAAGCAGGGTTGAAAACATACTTTTGAGTCCTGATATGATAGTACAGAGAAAGGAGTTCTTGAAGGAGAAGACTGAGGTATTGGATAAATATGGTGATCTCATTCAGAAGTTAAAACCTATGTTAAGTCAACCTAGCTATGCTGGGGTGTGGGAATACAAGTTTGATGCAGAATGGTTTGATGAGGAATGTAGGAGAAGAAAGAAAGAACTGAGTAACTTAACGAGAACTGTAAAACAAAAGGGTAGCAATGGTGTGATGCGTGAAATGGTGCAACAACAAAGAAAATACAAACAATTGTTAAAGAAGAAGAAAATGCAACACACCAAACAACTTTGGCATGAGTTAGAACAGGCTGCTATTGGGAACGGCTCCGTTAAATTTTGGTCTCTAGTAGCACAAAAATCAAAGCAATTGAAAGTTGGGGTTGATGCTCACATCTTTGTTGATAAATGGAAAGCCTTTTTTACCCAGGCCTTCAATTCAAAATTTTGTAACTCTGACATTTATCCCTATATTAGATTTCCAGAATTATATGAAACTGAACCATGGCCAGTGGTGACAGCTACAGAGGTTAAAACATTGATTAATTTACTGAAGTGTAACAAAGCTCCAGGGGAAGAATTGTCACCACCAGAATCGTTTATTGATAACATTAACTGGTGGCTCTCAGTGCTTGCTAAGCTGTTCTCATATATAAATATAAATGGTAAGCTTCCTAAAGGTTGGGAGACAAGTATAACAGTGTCAATTTATAAGAAAGGGGAAAAAAGTGACCCAAGACTGGGTGGAATCCAATAATATTATTGCAGAGGAGCAGACAGGCTTTAGGCAGGGAAGGAATAAAATTGACCAATGTTATGTTTTAGATTATCTTATTAATAAGTATGCAAAGGGGCACCAAAAAAATCTATATGTAGCATTTGTTGATCTTACAGCAGCCTTTTGTAGAATAAACAGTGACAGGCTGTGGATAAAACTCTAGAACTCAAATATTGATTGACAACTATTTACACTCGTCAGAATACTGTACTCTAATACACATATGAGAGTGAGGGTAGGATTGGATGGCCAACTATCGGGTTTAATTTCAACTTCAAAGGGCATGTGCAGGGCTGTTTATTAACCCCTCTCTTGTTTAATTTATATGTGAATGATGTAATACTAGAGGTTAAACAAGCCAACTACTATTCAGTTATAGCTCTGTCCCATAAATTATCCATCCTGCTATATGCAGATGATATGGTTTTGCTGTTATATACTCAGATTGGTATGAGGCATTTACTAAAGGAGTTTGGATCAATTTGTTGTAATGAGCATCTTAGTGTAAATTATAACAAGACAAACGTTGTAGTGTTTGGGGTACCCCCCCAAAGCATAAATGGTACCTTAATGGACAAATAATAGAGCAAGTGAGGCATTTTTATTATTTTGGGGTTTGGTTTACTGACAGGGGTAATTGGTCCCATCATATGACATCTTCTGCTCTGAAGGCATCAAGATCCTCGCAAGCAGTTTTGTGCTTTACTAGAACTAAAGGGGGTAACATGATTGCTCCTGCCTTGAGAGTTTATAGAGGCAAAGTCCTCCCACAGCTGACCTATGGGGGAGAGATTTGGAGTTTGACAAAAATGACCCATTTGGAAATCACCCAAAATAAATTTCTGAAAACCTTACTTGGCTTACTATCTTCTACTCCAGCAGGCAGTGTTTGAGCTGAGACCAGGACTATGCCAGTACAGTTTTATATTTTTGTAGCTATGTTAATGTTTTATTTTAAACTTCTTAATATGGATGATTTTAGGATACCTAAAAATGTTTTTAGAACAGTTGAAATCTCACTGACAGACCACCTGGGTAGCAAACTGTGAACAGCAAATGTTAGCTTTTGATTTAAAACCCCAAGTTCTCATGAAATGTCCCCGAGATCAGTTTCAGAGACACATAAAGAATAAAGTGGGTGAGTTTTATTCCCAACATGATCTAGACGTAATTTAAAAATCATCATTTTCTCCGTACCTGCGTCTTTTAAAACTATCTCATGGATTCAAGCACTATCTGCATGAGTTTTCAATGTGGTCCTTTATACACTGTGGTCCTTTATACATTTATGCACCTTTTACACGTAAATTCTTAGTGTCCCTTATTTTAATTCTTTGTATTAAAACTATTTTTCGCATATATATGGGCACGTTCGAATGGAAACCTTTTCTAGTATCTTTTTGTGTTTTACTTTTTTGTATTATGGAGTTTTTATGTTTTCATCTGTATTGTTGGTGTATGTAAAGTTGATATGACCATGATGGTTGGAACAACAAATAAACAAACAATCTAAAAAAATCACATTATAAAGGAATATCCATCTTCAAAATCCAAGAAAGCAAATACTATGGTCTCAATCCTGACTTCATTTAGCCACAGGACATACAGTGTGACTATAATTTATTTATTTATTTATTTGCAACATTTATATACTGCTCCACATCTAGAAAGATTCTAGAGCAGTGAACAATAAAAGATAAAAAGAATAAAACATTGTATTAAAAATCTGTTTTAAAACAGAGTACCAATAAAAACCATGGTTGGTCAATCAAGGAAGGCTTCTTGAAATGAAGACGTTTTCAGGAGGCACCAAAACAACACAATGTTGGTGTCTGCCTGACCTCCAGAAACAGGGAGTTTCATAGAAAGGGGCCCACCACACTGAAGGCTCTTCTCCACATGGACTCCAATCGGGCCATAGGTCTATGCAGAACCACCAGGAGTATGCCATCTGATGACTCCAGTGACCAGGCAGGTTGATAAAGGAGAAGGTATCTTGGCCCTGAGTTGTTTAGGGATTTATACACTACTACTAAAACCTTAAACCTGGTAGCAAATAGGAAGCCAGTGCAGTTCTCTCAGCAAAGGAGCTGCAGGCTGAAAGGGGACATCTCTTAGCAACAACTGAGAGGTGTTCTTTGTATGAAACAACACTTCTCTTACTACTAGAATGAATATATGGGACCAAAATTAAGATTGAAATTCTCTGCTTTTTGTTGTCAAAAGATAATGAGAATTAATGCAAGAATATGTTGATGTTTCATTAGTCTCCTGTTTTGCTTTACATATCAATACAGACCTACCAAGACTCTATAATTAATCGATATATTGCTAATAATGCAACAAATACTTTACTGGTAGCTGTAACTGAAATAACAAATACTCGATTCCTTTAGCACACAGTTTCTCTTATCAATATTCTTCAGCTAGCTCTCTCAGGCTAAAAGAAAAAGGAAAGAAAAAAGAAAATTGAATTTAAAAATCAGAACCATGGTAACAATAACACAGCTAGAACCAGAATATATTTGGACATGGGTAGATGATGGCTTGGGTTTCTGTAATACTGGATTTTTATTGTAAACCCACTGTTGGATACTGGAATGTCTTTTTACTATGATATCCAGATGCAAAATAAAGGACAGGGCTCCTGCATTTTCAACAGTTGTACAGAAGAGGGGATTTCAGCAGATATTTCAGAATGTTACCTGCTGAAATTCCCTCTTCTACACAATTATTAAAGGTGCAAGTCCTCTTTTGAATATGGCTAGGCTGACCATATGAAAAGGAGGACAGGGCTCATGTAACTTTAACAGTTGTAGAGAAAGGGGAATTTCAGCCAGTGTCATTTGTATGCAATTAGTTCCTGGTGAAATTCCCTCTTCATCACAACAGTTAAAGTTGCAGGGGCTCTGCCTTCTTTTGTATATGGTCACTCTAGTATAGTGCCTGCAACTTTAACTGTTGTGAGGAAGAGGGAATTTCACCATGTAATAATTGCATACAAATGACCCTGGATGAAATTCCCTTTTCTCTACAACTGTTAAAGGTACATGAGCCCTGTCCTCCTTTTCATATGGCCAAACTACTTGTTGCTGAGAAAGGTATAGGATGTGTTTATTTCCTTCAGTTGTGCTGCTAGGGGAGGAACAGCCGCTGCTTGTTTCTATCAACCCTCCTTTTACAAGAGAAGTCTGCACTGAGAGCTTCAAATCACCCTGAAATATTTTCTGCTGATTACAAATTGTAATTTGCCATATAATTTAAAGCATTATGGCTGTGCTGTTATTGTGTATAGATATACATGGTTTTTGTTCTTGTCCCTCTTGGCTAGTTGGTCACATGTTGGAAAGGCCTGTTTCAAAATGCTGGCCCTAAAGAAATAGAGCCTACCAGCCAGTTACAGTGGCTCATCAGATAAAAGAAAACCTGCCTATGTTTGTTACATTCCTGGGACTGGAAAAGAGGAAGGCTATCAAAATATGACAATACATGGCTTGTGGGATGAGATTGGCTTGGTGGATCAGTTGCATAGATGTGTAGAAAATACTTTTCAAGGAACACACAAACTGAACATCCAGGTAGCAAACATTTGCCCCAAATTTGCTGCCAAATTTAATGCAACTCCACCTCTGATTAGGATTTCACAGGTATCATAGTACTCAGGATGAAGCCTGTACATCAGTGGGATTTGGGTTGTGATCCAGAGTGTGAATAATAGGATAGGATACTTATGACTTGTGCCTTGAATCCTCTGATGCCTACTGCACAAAATAGAAGAGAAAGGTATCATTTGTTGTTGTTGTTGTTGTATATTACTGAAGCACCAATGTGGCAGACATTTTCTGCCTTCAAGTGAAATCCTTTTTCTATTTCTGTTATAGGCTTGCTTCATACATTGGAAGAAAGAAGGTTCTTATCTACCAGAAAAGCTCATTTTCTTTTCCCATTGGCATTTGCAAATTATAGTTTCATGCCATTTTTGCCGACTCTGCTATATTAGAATGGAGACAGCCAGACTTGGCTGATCAAGCTTAGTGTAGCCTTATCTTTGTGTTTCTGAAACATGGTAAACAAGTTCCAAGCATGTACATGGTCACTGACTTTCAGACAAGGAGCATTTTTCTGACTGGACTAAAAATGAAGTCTGAGAACTCATGATCTGTGTCTTATAAAGATTTGTGTATCTTGCACTCTGTTTGCTGATGGATAAAACAGCTCTTTTTCAGTAAGTAATTTGGCCTCCATACATTTGGAGGTTTTCTTGGGCATTCCCCATTGAAATGAATGGAAGTTGGGTGGGGCATGCTCCCACGTGGCAGTTTGGAAGAATCTTTCCTGAAAAGCAAGTGTAATACCACACAGGATAAGGTGAACATATGAAAAGGAGGACAGGGCACCTGTATCTTTAACAGTTGCATTGAAAAGGGAATTTCAGCAGCATTCCTTCTTCATTGCAACAGTTAAAGCTGCAGGAGCTATATTGGAGTGACCAGATACAAAAGAGGGCGGGGCTCCTGCAGCTTTAACTCTTGTAATGAAGAGGGAATTTCACCAGATTCTTCATGCATACAAATGACACCTCCTGACATTCCCTTTTCAATACAACTGTTAAAGATACAGGAGCCCTGTCCTCCTTTCCATATGATCACCCTAACACAGGAGAACAACGTCACTTAGGCAATAGACAGGATAGCATGTGCTGATCTTGCTATAGCGCTCTTCTGCTTGTCATGTAGGGCATATGGCTTGGAGGTTTTATTTATTTATTTATTTATTCATTCATTCATTTCATTTCATTTCTATACCACTCAATAGCTTCCCAGAGCACTTTATGCAAGTCAGCGGTAACATGCCGTGGTGAATTTAGCTAGTGCTGTGCCGAAATTTCTTCCACGAAAATTTCAACCATTCTCACGAAATTTGATAGAAAAGAATTTTCTTCCAAAAAGAAATTGAAAGGAGAAGAAATTTCAGAGAAATTCTCATGGCTTTGGTTCAGGATTCTTGGACTCACCTTACTTACAAGATGAGGAGTGTGTGTGAGTGTCCTGTCTTTCATTGTACAATCATCTCTCTGACAGTCTGTAGCCTCCTTGGCTTCCCGCACTTCCTGCCCAGGGGAAGACATCATGCAGGAAATGCAGACAGCCTGCTATACAATGGACACATCTCTATACAATGGAGAGATGTGTAATAGAAAGACAAATACAGGCAATACAATGATTAAAAACACCACAAACACACATTCGAAATAAATTATAAAATGCCCTGAGAATGAGGCAGAAAAATGGAGTTCCCTTTCATGGGGAAAGAAAACTTCCAGGAAATTGGAGGGCAGTTTTGGCACATCATTAGGTCCACCCTTTTCCAGGAGCTGGATGCAACACTGCCCCCTCCCCCCTCACACCTGCTACAGGGCTTTCAGGGAAAGAGTGGTGTTGCCAGCATGAATGTAACATTTGGAAGACCCTAATAAAGTCGCTGAGCCCTGAAGAATGACAACTTGAGCTGACCCCATATTCCTCAGAAGACATTTTTCTCAGAAAATTCCAGAAATTTTTCTTTTCCTCCCCATTATTTTTTGTGGTGGCTGCATTCCCTTCCCTCCATGCCTTGGAGTGATGCTAGGGTAATGGGGCATTGTGGAGAATGCTGTTCTACAACCTTGCCAATGGTAATGTGAGACAATTTTGGAGATTTTTTTCTCCCCCTGGAGAAATTTTGTGAACTTGGTGGAGAATTTTGAGAGGCCACTTGTGCACAGCTCTAGAATTAGCTCATGTGTGGGGCATCGAATGAGTGCATCTGCTCTTTTAAAAGCCCCTCACAGGATCTAATTCACCACTGCATGTTCAGCAGTTAATGTTACAGCATTAGGTGATGACTTTCATAAGGGAATATACCATCACCGGCCAAATGCTATAGACAAAGAACTCCCAAACACCTGAAACACAATGCTTATCAATAGAGTCTGTTCTCACAATCAGCTGTGAGTCAAATATATTTATCCATTGTTAAGTTCACTAAAGGGTAGGCCATCTCTTGTTAAGGTTTGTTTCTTATTGTCTGATGTTGAGAAGTATGTATCCTTCAGAACTTCTAAATTCCTCGTCAATGCTCTACAAATACGTGCCACAAAGTTTAAAGATTGTATGGAAAATGATCCTGCTCTTATTGGTTTACTAGCAGAGTTTTAATTGTATAGAGTGTTTCCCCCCTCCTTTGTAAGTGTGCATAATGGCAATTTGCTAAGACACAATAAAGCATTACATCCAGTAGGGATGTGCTTTGGTTTTGAAAGAAAAATGGAAACAAATGGGACCCATTTGTTTTTAGTTGGCCTGATCAAAAGGGCCACATTTGTTTCATTCGTTATTCATTAGAAAATGACAGCAAATGAGTTCTGAGTGGAAAGTATTAAGTAATTGTCATTGGCTTTTCTTTCATTTTTGTTTCCCTATTACATGGATGAGGTATGTGTGGCCTTCTAGTTGTTGTTGGACTGCAACTCCCATCATCCCTCACCAGGGTGGTCTGTGCTGGCTCAGGCTGATGGGAGCTGTAGTCCAACAACTTCTGGAAAGCCACATGTTCCCCACCTCTTTCCTGGCAGCCACCAGTTAGAAGAAGACAGTTGGAGGTTATAGGGGTATGGGAGATGGAGCATAAAGAGAAATTGATATGGTAAACTATAGGCTGACCATATGAAAAGGAGGACAGGGCTCATGTAACTTTAACAGTTGTAGAGAAAGGGGAATTTCAGCCAGTGTCATTTGTATGCAATTAGTTCCTGGTGAAATTCTCTCTTCCTCGCAACAGTTAAAGGTGCAGGGGCCCTGCCTTCTTTTGTATATGGTCACTCTAGTATAGTGCCTGCAACTTTAACAGTTGTGATGAAGAGGGAATTGCATACAAATGACACTGGCTGAAATTCCCTTTTCTCTACAACTGTTAAAATTACATGAGCCCTGACCTGGATTTTATCTGGTCAGCCTAATTGATGGGGAGATGCCAAGATACCCCATGTCAAGATGTGAGACAACTAAGAGGTCTGTTTTGCAATCCACAAACGCTTTATTCAGTCAATAGACACCTCTTCACACCTGAAGGGAGTGTGAATGCTCTGAACTAGGTCCAGAAGTACCCTGCTGGTACTCCTGGACCTCTCAGCGGCTTTCGATACCATTGATACCATTGATACCATTGATACCATTGATACCATTGACCATGGTATCCTTCTGGAGCGCCTGAAGGGATTGGGAATCGGGGGCACTGTGCTTCAGTGGTTCCGATCCTATCTCTCGGGCAGGTTCCAGATGGTGATGCTTGGGGATAGCTGCTCTTCAAAAAAGGAGTTGCTATGTGGTGTACCGCAAGGTGCCATCCTTTCCCCAATGCTGTTTAACATTTACATGAAACCGCTGGGAGAGATCATCTGGAGGCATGGGGCGGGGTGCTATCAATATGCTGATGACACCCAAATATATTTCTCTATGCCTTCGACAACATCGTCAGCTAAGGATAGTGTGTCTCCTCTGAACGAATGCTTGGAGGTGGTAATGGGCTGGATGAGGAAAAACAAACTGAAGCTGAATCCAGACAAGATGGAGGTGCTTGCTGTCAAAGGCCCCAACCTGGGTCTGGAGGTGTGTCAACCAGTTCTGGATGGGGTTACACCCCCCCTGAAAGATTGTGTTCGCAGCTTGGGGGTGCTCCTGGATCTGTCGCTCCAAATGACAGCTCAGATTGATGCGATGGCCAGGAGTGCCTACTATTAGCTTCGGCTGATACGCCAGCTGCGCCCCTTCCTAGAGTTGGAAGACGTAAAGATGGTAGTGCACGTGCTGGTAACTTCGAGGCTCGACTTCTGCAATGCGCTGTACATAGGGCTACCTTTGTGCCTAGTCCGGAAACTTCAAGTTGTTCAAAATATGGCAGCCAGGTTGGTCACCGGTACGCCTAGGGGTGATCACATCACACCAGTTTTAAAATCGCTTCATTGGCTGCCAATCAGTTTCCGGGCGAAGTACAAAGTGTTGGTTATTACCTTTAAAGCCCTTCATGGTTTGGGTCCAGGTTACCTAAGGGATCGCCTTCTCCCGTACAATCTGCCCCGCACACCTAGGTCCTCTGGGAAGAACTTACTCAAGTCAGCCAGAACTAGGCTGGCGGGTGTTACCCAGAGGACCTTCTCTTCCATCGCTCCCAGACTATGGAATGGTCTGCCAGAGGAGGTTAGACAAATTAGCAGTCTTCATGAATTTAAGAGAGTCATGAAGACTGCTCTCTTCCGACAGGCCTATCCAGATGAATTTTAAGATGTTTTCAATTATGTATTTTTCTTGTTTTTTAAATTTTTTTATCTGTTGTGATTTTTGTGTTTTATATTGTTGTTGTTCCTCGCCTCGATCCGGAGGGAGAGGCGGGTTAATAATCATTATAATAATAATAATAATAATTATTATTAAACTATCCTCTATGCTTAATTAGCCTAATGAGGGCCGACAAGAGTGGGGGGAAGCTGGTACAAATTACCAGGGCTCAGCAGTCCGGAAGGGTGCCCGGGGGCCAACTATGTTGCATATGTTTTTGTCTTTTGCAAAATATTTTTCCATCATTGCAGTTGCGACACCAGACTCAGCACATATGGAGCAAACTGCATTCATTTTGCGTTATTGGCAAGCGCGAATGCCAGTCCGGCCATACTTGTAAGGCAGCAGCAGGAATAAATTGTGCTCCCTTAGTATAAAAAAATCGAAGTACTGCCTTACTAATATTCTGGGCAGCCTGGACTGCAGACTGCCTGTGGGTAGCCCAGGAGAGTGTAGGGAAAAAAATACAATACCCAGATATCTAAACGTCTTGACTTGCTCTATGTGCTGTCCCTCTATTAACCACTTATTTGTTGCTCTATGCCTAGAAAATGCCATAATCTTTGTTTTACTGAAATTGACTATCAGCAGATTGTCCTTCTACAGTAAGTCATAAAGACTTGAAGTAAGTGTTTTAAGTAGGCTGACCATATGAAAAGGAGGACAGGGCTCATGTAACTTTAACAGTTGTAGAGAAAAGGAGATTTCAGCCAGTGTCATTTGTATGCAATTAGTTCCTGGTGAAATTCCCTCTTCATCACACCAGTTAAAGTTGCAGGGGCCCTGCCTTCTTTTGTATATGGTCACTCTAGTATAGTGCCTGCACCTTTAACTGTTGTGATGAAGAGGGAATTTCACCAGGAACTAATTGCATACAAATGACACTGGCTGAAATTCCCTTTTCTCTACAACGGTTAAAGTTACATGAGCCCTGTCCTCCTTTTCATATGGTCAGCCTAGTTTTAAGACCTATTTTGGACAATGACATTAGAACAGCATCATCTGCATACAACACTAATGGGACTTTGGTCCCTGTTTTGGTGTGTGAAAGTCAGATGCTAAACAGTTCCCTATCAAATCATTTAAATAAAGGTTGAACAACATAGGGGCTAATATACAACCTTGGTGAACCCCCTTGTTGGCCAGAATAGGTTCTGTCAGATTGCCCTCCAAACCACACCTTACTCGGAGCATGGTGCGTTGATATACGCATTTAATAAGATATAACAATCTTTTATCTATGGTAGAGTGTTGTAACTTAGCCCAAAATCTTTCTCTTGATATTGTATCAAAGGAGGATTTAAGATCTATAAAAGCAACAAACAAACCATTTCCATGAGAATTCATATATTTCTCTGCCAGATGGTTTAGGACTAGATAATGGTCGAGAGTTTGGATCTGTCAACTCTGATGCTCCCTTCCCCTCCAACAAAGACTGAGTTCCTGGGGGGAGGAATGATCTTTGAGCCTGGGCTTCCTGTTTGATAAGCTCCTGGGAAGATTCCTCCTTGACTCCTGGAGAGTCTTGGAGAGTTTTCTCCCCCATTTCTTCTTCTGCAGCCTCTGAATCCGATTTAGGATCCACACCAGGGAGGCTGGCCCTCATCCTGACACCCCAATGCTCTCTGTGCTGTGCATCAGCCCCAGCCAGGCAGCAGGAATAGTTCTGCCACAGCAGCTCCTTTCTGCAAGTTGAGAATGAGTAACAGTTTGCTAACTGGCACCACCAGGGCCAGATCACAGGGTGCAGTCCCCAAGAAGGCCCCCAACTGATTCCAACAAGCAGAGAAAAGTAACAAACAGACTGCCCCTTCACTGCTCCTGGCCACGCACCTCCAAAGGCAGTGCCTGATTGGTTCACATGGTGCTACTTTTAAAAAAAACCTTTATAACTAAAATGGTCCACCATGGGTCTTCAGCCTCAGCCTGTCACAGTGATTCCTTTTACCAGTGACTTGGCACTGGTAGAGGAGGACGACGACATTGACAACAACAACGACAATTCAGGAGGAAGATGATGAGCTATTGCCATTGTCCCCAAGGAAGGATCCCTGGTTGGGGGGGGGGGGGAGTTTCTCCTGTGCAGTCATGGTATGGTGATGGGACTCGTTTACCTAAGGAAGATACATAGGATTGATGGTGTTAGATGGAAGGCAAACAAAGTGGATCCAAGTGGCTTTTCCTTTACTTCTGCTAAGGCAGAGAGTTGGCTCTGGCAGATGTATGGGAAGACCAGATGGGTACAAAGGCAACCTGATTCATGCCCTGGTTCTCCATAAGAGTCACTCATCCTCTCACATATTGCAGTCCAACAACTGAATGAAAAGGGGTGAGTAGGTAGGGAAGTAAATGTTTCCTGGGGCTTTGTGGTGATAGATAGGGGCAGCAATATGAGAAAACAGATCAGAATGGTGACTTTCTGGGTATCTGCTGCAGGACTTGCATCCTTCACCTAGCAGTGACAGATATCCTGAGTTTGGGCAGTAACTTTTATAAACTTGCAGAGATAGGCAGGAAAATCATAGGGCATCTCGACCTACTGATGAATCAAAAGTGCCCTTCCCAAATTCACCACCTCACCACTTCAATTTCACACTGCAAAATTTGGAAAGTGAAAATTTTGAAAGATAATTGAATTTTGGTTCATATCGCAGTTTGAAAATGCTAAATTAGGTGCGTTCATTCAATATCAGAAGCTAAAGCAGAGCAGAGCACACTTGCCTGCGTGCCCAAATACTTCCTTTTTCATTTGCTTCCACTCTCTCTTAAAGGGATGTTCAGAGAATGCTGCCAGCTTCAGCTCAGGACAATACCTGTGCCTCTTCCTTGCCAAAATGATTGCCTCTGCTCTCTCTCTCTCTCTCTCTCTCTCTCTCTCTCTCTCTCTCTCAATGGAGTGTTTGGAGAATCTCACTGCCAGCTGCAGCACTTAACACTCTTGTCTCTTACTTTAGTCTGCCTCCCAGCTCTGTCCACCTAGGATGTATGAGAAATTCATTTCAGTTTGTTTGTTTTTATTATGCTTTTCCCAGTTCAGACCTTCCAGACCTAACATGGACTTGAACATAATCTGCTTTCCAAACTTGCAGTGTGATTCATGGACACACTCCCCCCACCCTCAGATGTGTTCAACAGCATGTGTATGTTTGAATAATGTACATTAAAATGTGTACTTGGGGAGGGGAGTCTACAAACACGCTTTAATCAGGAGAACGTGTACATTTCAAAGCTGTGCAGGAAAAAAAGAGGAAAAAAACAAAGATCTGATAGGGAAATGAGACAGAATGAGTTTAAAAGTGGAATTTGGAGAACGTCAATGAACTCAAGTTTTGCTTACATGCACGTCTCTACTGGCTGCCCCTTTTTCATGCCAATGCTGCTGCTGAAGATGGGTGTCCAGGTCTGCCAGTTTGGTTCATGTATATAATTTACACCATGTAATTTCTTAGCACTTGATTGGATGTGCAAGCCTCTTCTTTTTTTGGTTTCATTATTCCGTTCATTTTCATTATTAAAAATTGCATTCATTTTTGTTATTAATTCATTTAAATCCTATGGGATTCTAGCTTTTAGTTCAATTTAAAGTATGTTTAGAGATAGTAATGTTTAGAGATAGTGCCTTTCTAATTGCCTGTTAAACAGGGGGCTTGGAGGGGTAGTGGATTAGTAGCCTGTCACTTGAGCAGGTGGCTACTGGGGAAATGGCCTTCTTAGCAGTGATTCCTCAGTTATGGAATGTTCTCCCCGAAAGGTTTTACCTGGCATTTACTTTGTTGTCCTTTCAGTGCCAGGCAAAGGTGAAGTTAACATATGAATTACAAAACTAATAGGATTTAAATAAATGAATAACAAAAATTAATGCAGGTTTTAATAATGAAAATGAACGGAATAATGAAACCAAAGAAAGAAGGAGCTTGCACATCCAATCAAGTACTAATAAATTATGTAATGTAAATTGTGTACATGAATCAATCCTTTGACTGCAGGAGATGCTAGAGATTTAAGGTACAAATTGCCAAGATCTGGGGCTACCGCCAAAAATAACATCCATAGCATGTTATGTTGAATTCTCTTCCAGTATTCCAGCATGTCTGGAAACACTCACCCCCTCACATACCATAATCCCTTTTGTATATTTTCCCCACTCCACCAAGGGCAGCCAATTATATGGAGAAATGGGCAGTGCAATGAAAATGTGATGACATCACAAAACATATAAGCGTGCCTAAATATTACTGGGAGAGGGGTTGAACCCAGCACCAGGCTGGCATTTTCAGAAGCTGTCCCAAGTATCCACTATGTCAGCTCTCATTCTTCCTTCTTCTCCCAATTACGGTAGTGTTTTCCTTCTCCCAGTAGGAATCCCATCTGTTGGAATCTATAGGCATATGCCTCTATAAGGGCCAACAGTTAAGGAAGCAAATGTTGAGGTTACATTGCCTGCTGTGTTTTATCATTTTGCTAAGGACAGCTTTATATTTATCATGTTAGGATTTAATAAACACTTACAAAAAATGTTTCTAACTATTTCATGCTCCTTTTAAGCTCTTGGAAATGTGTCTAAGCAAATATATTAAATGTGGTATTTCTGATAAGTAGCATGTGTTGTTGTTGTTTTTTTCCTGACCGTAGATTCGTCATGGCATTTTACAGCTGGGGGGAAAGGATTGAGAATCTCATTTGGACTTACTGTTCGGCAAGTGCCAGGTTTTCCACGCAGCGAGACAAGGCACCATGGTGTTGTTTGCCAAGAATCAACACAAATTAATGACTTAAATTACTGTTCATCTCACTTTATAAAAACCACACCTGGAAGCATCTGAAACCCCCCTGAGGGCTTTCGCATAAACAGATGCAGAGAGGCTCACGGCATTAAGTCTATTGCATCTTGGTCTGTTCCCCCCCCCCTTTTGAATGGTTCTTTGCATCGTAAACTCTCAAGGGCTAACAATGAACCAGGCACACAACAGAAGGTGTGAGGCCTTTCAGAGGTAAAAGCTCGCTATGCCACATCTCAATACACTCCATTAGTTCTAGAAAACCCAGGGCCACAGCGAATGTGGCAGATGTGCCCTTACTCACCAGGCTGCAGACAAATGCAATCAAATCTATTTTAATAATCTATGAAATGCAAATAGGCTCCACTTATGCACCCATAAGAGCCATCGTCTGTCTTACTGAAGTGTAGTTCAATGCCAATTAAATAGGCTTCCTAACTAACTTGATAGGTGTCCTGATTGCTTGTGTGAAATTATGTTTGGGGCTTTGGTCTATATTTTTTCATATTTCATATAACCAAGATTTAATAGTTTAATAGGCGCTTTAAGTTTTCTTTTCCCTGGTTTTCTTTACTCCACTTTCATATTGGCCAATGTCTCCGTAACTATGGAATGGAGATTCAAAAACAGTTTGTGGTACGGCACAGTAGGGATGCTGGAGAAATTTGAGACAGATATGAGTTCAGATTTCTAAGAATCTGACCTGCAGAGTCCGTGGACTTTGGGATGTTTTTTAAAAAACTTTCCTGAAATGAACAACTAATTTATTCATAGGAAAATAGCAAGCTTCTGCTGAGACTGGAAAATATGATTGGGGAAAAGTTGAATCGAATGAGGGACAGCATGCTAAATGTTACGTATTAATGTAAATTAGGTAAATTGTGCCATGCAGAGAAGGCCTGGTGCTTCTGGCTGGGTCTTGAGAGTGTTTGTCTGACTCACCCATCCCTACAGGTACTTAAGCTTCCAGTGTGCTGGAGGCATGAGCCTGCAACACGAACCGAAGGGCGAGAGCAAAAGGGCTCTTGGCCTGAGGCTCCCAGCAGTGGGCAGGAAGCGCTAAAGAGGACTGCCACCTTGGAAGAAGAGCAGAACCAGAGGAGAATTTGGAGTGCTGTCTCTGAGAAGCCAGTTGCCTCCTGCATTACTACTTTATCAACTCCATGAAATAAAGTTACAAACAAGGATTGTGAGAAGTCTCAATTACTTAAGCTGTGGCTACCAGAGGCAGCGCCTCGGCTTAGAGCCGCACTTGGAGTAGCACAGGAGGTGGTACAACCTTCATGACTGTCCCAGGAAGGTGATCCTCCCATCATATCAGAACTCATTGGGGCATGAAAACTCTTCCTAAGTCATGTGAAGACTCCTTCATGGGACTTTGTCTCACCATTGTTTTGGTCTTTTAAAGTGTGCTTTATTTAAACTTCTTTTTTTTCTCTTTTTGTATGAAGCAAGGTGAACAATCTACTTTACCTGTACAGGCAAGCTAGCCCAGAATTTACAGCTTGGTGCATTAATCCAGAATTTTTCTATTGTTTATATATTGATGGTTCTGCTTCTCACTTGTCTGGTTCTGTAATTGTGCAAGGAACACCCATTAGGCTTACTAGTCTACTGACTCTATTAGGCTGCTCAACTGAATACTTTCTAACAGATTTGGTGAATCCAAACACCTTTTAAGGAATGGAGCAGTTGTATCTAGATGACCATGAGATGGTATTTGATCTTACTCTGTCTCCACCAGTTATTCAACAGGTACAGAAGAGCATCCCAATGAATATTACCCCAATTTCCAAACTAAAAAAGAAGGTAGGTCAAGTAGGGAAGTCTATTTCCCTTATAGCCCCTGTAGAAAACAGTGTTTCTCTGCCTACTCTGCCTGTGATGGAGGGAAGAGGTCAAATGGACAAAAAGTGTTATGGAAAGGCAAAGCAAAGGATGTTGCAGACTAAGATGACAGATTTCACACATAGGCAATGCCCCCAAACATGTAGATGTAATTAACAAATCACATTGATTTGTTAATTACATCTACAACTAACGAGCAACTACTGGGAAGTTGCTGCCTAAACAGTTATGTGAGTGTGTATTTTGGTAAAATGAGAATGGGAGATTTTCTATCAACCTCTCAGGAATCCTTGGGGAAAATAGACCAAAGTATAGAAAGGGAAAGAAGGCTTTGGAGGCCCTCTTAGTTGAAGAACCATCCTTAATCAGGTTGTTAGATAAGGAGAAGTTGGAATGAGCTCACCATGTTAGAACACTAATAAACTTAAGCTGAAACATGATATGTGTACCTTGATGGACAAATAATAGAGCAAGTGAGGCATTTTAATTATCTTGGGGTTTGGTTTACTGATGGGGTAATTGGTCCCATCATAAGATGTCCTCCGTTTTGAAGGCAACAAGATCCTCGCAAGCAGTTTTGTGCTTTACTAGAAAGAACTAAAGGGGGTAACATGATTGTTCCTGCCTTGAGAGTTTATAGAGGCAAAGTCATCCCAAAACTGACCTATGGGGAGAGAGATTTGGGGTTTGACAAAAATAATCCATTTGGAAATCACCCAAAATAAATTTCTGAAAACCTTACTTGGCTTACCATCTTCTACTCCAGCAGGCAATATTAGAGCTGAGACTGGGACTATGCCAGTACAGATTTATATTTTTGTAGCTATGTTTATGTTTTATTTTAAACTTCTTAATATGGATGATTTTAGGATATCTAAAAATGTTTTTAGAACAGTTGAAATCTCACCAACAGACCGCATTTGTAGCAAACTGTGAACAGCAAATGTAAGCTTTTGATTTAATACCCCAGATTCTCAAGAAATGGCCCTGAGATCAGTTTCAGAGACACATAAAGAATAAAGTGGGTGAGTTTTACTCCCAACATGATCTAGACGTAATTTTTTAAAAAATCATCATTTTCTCCATACCTGCGTCTTTAAAATCTAACTTATGGATTCGAGCACTATCTGCATGAGTTATCAGTACCGTCTTTTAGAAAGGTATTTCTGACATTGCGCTTTCAAACTATGCCTTCACGATATTTACAGGGCTGTTACTGTAAAATACCTGTAGAACAGAGGTTCTGTATATGTGGTGCTCAAGTAGTAGAGGACCTCTACCACTATTTATTATATTGTTCTCTGTATTCTGAAATCAGGACAAAAATTATTTTGAATCTGTTACGGGATATATCTGACAGTGATGATCATTCTAAAGTTATATATTTGCTCTCTGATGCTGACAAATTTGTGACAGACAGAGTTCCGAGATTCACAATGGTTGCCCAAAAGTTGAGAAGAAGATTCGTAGAGGCCAATACGTTGAACTGTAATGATGAAATATAAAATGAAGTTTTAACGTATTAGTATTATTAACTTTTGTACATTTATGGACCTTTTAAATGTAAATTCTTAGTGTCTCTCATTTTAATTCTTTGTATTAAAACTATCTTTCACATATATATGGACACATTCTAATGGAAACCTTTTCTAGTAGCTTTTTGTATTTTACTTTTTTGTATCATGTAGTTTTTATGTTTTTATCTGTATTGTTGGTAAAGTTGATATGACCATGATGGTTGGAACAACAAATAAACAAACAGGCAAATTGTTGCAAACCATCATACAGAATTATTTGCATACTTCTATGCATAATGAACAAAAAAAATCAAATATGTCTGTGAATCAACACTGGAATGAACAACATCACACAATCCATGAAACACACAGGACAGATTTCACAAAATCCAGACATCCCTACGGCACAGGGCTCAACTGAAATGATAAAAAAAATGCTACCAGAACACCATAATGCTTCTTGCCTGGAATGATCTCCCTCTACATTGTAATGTGTTTCCCTATCAGATTTTTGATAACAAGTCTATCACTGTGGGTTGCCTTAAGGCTATACCTGATCATAGTCATGGAATTGACAAATGAGTGTTAAAAGCCTGGGGTATTCAGGTGATGTGTCTCCATGGGAGCTAAATTGTTAGAAGACCTTCTTTAAGTCTTCTGAATAGCTAAAAAAATACCTGAAAGGGGGGCATTACTTTCTCCTCCTCCCCACCCATCCTAGTGTGTGAAGAGAAACAATAGATACTGCAGTTTGAATTGGGGAATGAAACAGATTAAGAGAGAGAGAGAGAGAGAGAGAGAGAGAGAGAGAGAGAGAGAGTTTGATTAATTTGGGCTCTGTAAGCATTTTGAGGGGCAGCATCTCTCTGGAGATATAATGTGGGGCAGTGGATTTGGCTGCTTCTTAAGGTGTTCATCTGTGTGACCTATGCTCAAACTGGATGATGATGATGATGATGATGATGATGATGATGATTTTTATTTGTACACCTTTCTACCAAAAAAAATGGCACTCAAGACAGAATTGCAAAGAAACTCAAATGTTGCAAAACACTATAAGCTTCCAGTGATCTATTTCCAAATGAAACTAAAGCTAGGTAAGTGCTGTGTCCCTGGAGCATCTCACTGCTCAGAGAAGTAGGGTGAGGAGGGATTCTTTTCTCCAGACACTGTTCATGTGGTTCAAAGTGCATTTTGTCACATAATCAGAACATCTCATGAGCTGTCAGGCTTGATAATAAAGACAGCACTATACAGCAGTAAGGGTCTCTCAGCTGTAAAGGACATGTGCTCACTGCTCAGCCATAGCAAGACACACATGCTTTAAACAGCAGACCACCATCATTCCTTCTAGTTCTTCAGAACACTGCAGCTTCTTACTTACGTTTAAGATTTTTTAAAATGTCCGGTACTGATGGGACCACCTCTCACCAATCAATACTCATGTAACTAACCTCCAGTAAATTTAGGGAAACCTGGAAGACTGCAGAGGCAAAACAATGGCTGACATTGCTGTGACTGTCCAAATTACAATGGATTGGTGGCTATTGCATAGCTGCATTCCAGCGATGTTTGATGTTTGTTGGGAGTTTGACTTCTTGTGATGATGCACGAGGTGGGGATGAATCAGCACAGAGGAGCAAATCAAGGTTGCGAATCATATCCTTAGAGCAGTGGAAACTGGTAGATGGGGTGAGCGATGAATCCACTCTAGGTTTCAGTCAGATCTAGCCAGAATGTGAAAGGGGCTATCCAAGATACTGAACCCATTTTGGACAGGGTCTCAATGGCACAGTCAATCCAGGGTGGTGAAAGGAGCTGGATTAGATGAGGAAGGGAGGCAGCAGGAGAAACAAGTAGCCAGTGGAAAGGGTAGAAATAGGGAAACTAGAAGACCAGAAATACAGATGGGGAGAATTTTGTTTGATCCACAGTTTTAAGTCAACTGACCTAATGCAGATTTCCTGGACTAATATTTAGACTGGAACACAGTTACCCTTTGGACTGAACATTTCTTTGAATTTTGCAAGGCACTTCTCAGCTCAAAAATTGCATACAAAATGCATAAATTAGGGGGAAATGTGCACAGAAACGCATATATTAGGGAACGTTGTGCAGCACTACTATTTTCCTGGGAACACGACTGAGTGACAGTCCTGGTCCTGGGGAAGCAGGAACATTTGGAAAAATCCCAAGAATTGAACACTTTGGTGGGCAACTTGCTAAGGGCAATAGGGAGGGCTGACTGTAAATAGGACTAAAGGGAAAGAAGCAGCTGAACGGAGGGTGCACATCAGGTGGCAAACAGAAAGAAGGGCTCCAAGGGGCTGATGGCGGAAAGGTGGCTAAGGGAAAGCCAATAGCGAAGAGAAGCTGGAGAGGTGCACACACACACACACACACACACACCGTGCACCCAGCATCTAAGAGAGGGGTGGTAGCTCAGCGGTGGCACATATGTTTCTTGTGCAAAAGACCCCAGGTTCAGTCCCTAGTGTCTCCAAGTTGGGCTGGGAAAGATGCCTGCCTGAAACCTTGGGTGGGAGGGATTGCTGCCAATCAGAGTAGACAATACTGAGCTAGGTGGGCTGAAGGTCTGGTTTGGTGTACAGTGGCTCCCTGTGTTGCTCTCTGCAGGTGGGTGGGTATCGTGCCATCACCTCCATATTAACAGAGACAAAGATCTCAGCTCTGTCTGCCGTAGATGCCACTCAGCCAGTTGTCACTCCAGGGAATTCAGCCATTGCAGCAATGTCCTTTTCTTGCTTAACTGCTATGTTTATTCAGCCAAAACTGCCTTTATCTCTGAGTTTTCTGAATTCAGGACATGATTCATATATTAATCCATATCTGTTGTCGTGGGTTTTGTTTTTTTAATCTTCCCATCGGCATGGACCTTGCTGAGAAACAAGGGGTGGGCAGGAGCAGCAATGGATGGATTGGATTTTGGTTCATTTGAATACCTTCTTGAACTACTAGCTGGTTACTGCAAAGAGAGTCTTTGATTTTATTTTGTGCTTACAGAACAGGATTACCACATGGTGCAGAATTAACCTTAAAACTTCAACTGCCTTGCAAACATTGATTGCTAATCCATTCCAGTTGCTTCTTTCCAGAGCTCAGCAGCCTGGTGTTACGTTTAGCAGAAGGGATTGCCAAACTTTTAAACAATTGGAAACACGAAGTCAATAGGCTACATTCTGTTCTCACCTGCATGGGGTATAAGTGATACTTCTTCTTCTTCTTCTTCTTCTTCTTCTTCTTCTTCTTCTTCTTCTTCTTCTCATTTATATACTGCCCCATAGCCGAAGCTCTCTGGGCAGTTTACAAAAATTAAAAGATTGAACACTAAAAAGACAATATACAAAATTTAAAACCATAAACATAAAACAGCTGACATTTAAAACATTTTAAACTATTAAGCCTGGCCACAAAGTCAGTTAAAACCTCAACTTAAGCTGTTAAAATGCCTGGAAGAAAATAAAGGTTTTGACCTGGTGCTGAAAAGATAACAGTGTTGGTGCCAGACGGGCCTCATCGGGGAGATCATTCCATAATTGGGGGGCCACCACAGAGAAGGCCCTCTCTCTTGTTGCCATCCTCCGAGCTTCCCTCGGAGTAGGCACCCGGAGGAGGGCCTTTGATGTTGAGCGTAGTGCACGGGTAGGTTCATGTCGGGAAAGGCGTTCCATCCGGTATTGTGGTCCCAAACCGTGTAAGGCTTTATAAGTTAAAACCAGCACCTTGAATCGGGCTCGGAAACATACAGACAGCCAATGCAAGCGGGCCATCTTATTAACACACTGATGGGGACTCAGGAGACACTCATGGGGCAGTTTGCATCTGAGCCCGTGCTGCATGGCCGAGGGGGGAGTCTCATGCTCTTACTGGAGAGTATTGCAAAGTGAGAGTGTAAGCAGGGACACTGCTACTTCAGCACCATGGAGAGGGCCTGGATTGCACACCTCCCCTACGCAGCAGTTGGTAGCTCAGCAGCAAACCAACACACAGGCTGCCACCACCACTGCTATAGCACCATCTGAGACACTGTGATGGTCGACACATCCATGTGCATGACTCCTGGCTTGATGTCTGCTCAATGAATATGCAAATTGACTCCACTTATAGCAGGGGAGGGGCCACATGCATGCCTGGGAGTCAGTACCAGACATGGGTGGGGTTGAACCAACCTTCCCTCTTTCACGCACATGCAAACACACACACACCCCATTAAGTCCCCCTTCCCACATTTCCCATTTTCTCCCTCCCTCCCTCCCTCCCTCTCTCCCTCCCTCCCTCCCTCCCGCTCTCTCTCCCTCTCTGTCTCATTCTTAATTTCTCTTCCCTGTTATCTCTCTCTTCTTCCTGTACATTTCCCCCACTCTTTTCCCCCTTCTCTTTCCATATGTTCAAAAATCATAAATGCATTTTAAATATGAATTTTCATGCTTAAAAAAAATAAGATCAAAGAGTAATGTAGAAATGGGACAGAATGGATTTCTAAATGAACACACACAAAATTGAAAAGGACCAGAAGAAAATGGATTCACCCATCCCATGTCAGTTATAAAGTGAACATCTTTGGTCTAATATGTCACCTTCCTTATGTCAATTAACCAACCACTCCTTTAAAGTGCTCGTCTCTACTAGACTAAACTAGAGTCGACTAGACTCTTTAAGGCACAATACTATTGATTGCGCCCTTGCTGTTTGGAAGCCCCTGAACCTAGAGGTTTCTTTGTAGCCAATGTCCTGCCAGGCTGAAGCCAAGAGGAGCGGAGGAGGCCGAAATGAGCATCTTGAATTGATTCATCTCTTAGAAGCTGATGGGGCCAATGCCCCAAAGACTAAGAGCTCCATCACACCTACTTTTCTTTCCTGATATGCACCCGCAATTTTGACCTCCATTTCATTGGCACAGCAAGCACTGGCCACTTTCCACATGTGTGCGTTGTCATGCTATTTAATCTCATTGCTTTTTTCTTCTCCCACTTTACCCTGCCCCACCCTGTACTTCCTCCTTCCTCCTCCAGTTCTTTGGTTCATTGCCGCCCCCCCCCCCCCGCCTTGCTTGGGAAACACTTCCAAAGGAGATCAAAGCAGGACATAAAGCTCTACTAGGAATCACCTCCCTCTTTCTCTCTCCCTCTCCCCATAAGCCCCCTATCAAGTGAATCAGGGGCTCAACTTGATGACTGTGCATGGTGCCACAAGCCCCCAAGCCCCCACATTTGTTCTTCATGAAGGAGCAAGTGCAGGGGGTATGCATGTGAGGAGCACCTATGCACTGAGGCACCCACGCCTCCTCGCATTCCTGTTTCAGTTTTCTCCTTTTCTTTGGAGGAGGCGCTGCCCCTGCACAGGGCACCAGCGTCTCTCACATCTGGCAGCTCCTCGCATTCCTGAAATGTGTTTGTTCAGAGCAGTCTCTTCTCTCCCCCCTCAAGCATTGTAGATCAGTGCTCATCTTTTATTGCCAGAAGGTTGAGCCTGGTTAGATGGAATCATTTATTCATTTCCTTTACTATGATCAGACTAATGGTTTTGGCTGTAAAGAATCAGAAGCATTTTAGAGCCAGCTTCCAATTCCCCCTGCCAAGGGTGGGGGGAACACAACACTCTTGGTCTCTCCTGCCCCTCTGTCTAGGAAGAGCCACCTTGCTGTCTATGGCCAAAGGATGCTTGGAGCTGGAAATACTTTCGTTCCCATCCCAACCCATAAATCCATCCAGCCTTCCTGGCCCAACTGAGTCGCAGGGCTCCATTTGTGTGCTGGGGAAGGAGAACTGGCCCACCCTCCTCTTTCATCAGCAGGACCTCCTCAAAGCACACGCCCCCAACAAAGGATATACTAAGCTGACAGAATTACACAGGGGCAGGATGGCGCTTTAATCTCACATGGAGGAAATAAAGCAGACTTTCCCCACTCCAAAATAAGATGGAAAACATGGTGGAAAAGGCGAGATGAGTGCAGGATCATGACGATGTCATGTGAGTACTGCGGTGCAAAATGACAAACTAGGCATGACGAGAGTGCAATCAAACGCTGGTATCATGGAGTCTTAAGACTTCCTTTCTGGTTTCACTTTGAAAAAAGAGCTTTTGCCCATAGAAATAAGTCAGAACTCAGTTTTCAGTCTGAGGTCAGAACTGATACTTCTGTCTCATGTCAGATTATCGCCCATGCATGTCCACTTCAATATGCAAGTATGTTCACATGTACATTACATTACATTGTAATACCATCTATGCAAACCTATATAGAGAAATTAATTCTAATTAACCTCTTGATTTTTTTTTAATACAATTATATGTTCTCTTAGATTTCCCCCTATAACCTTCCTGTATTCAAGTGTGCTTTGCTGGAGCGAATCTGCAAGATCGACAGAAAGGGCCTAGTTGTTCGGTAATGTCACTCTTCTGAGAGGAATGAGCAAGTGGGGGGCCCAAGGTTTCAGCCAGATACGGTCTCACTCAAACACATCCACAGGTCATCTTCTGTTTTGAGTCGGGATGGTTAAGAATTGTGTTTCAGTTCGTTTTTGATAAGAACGTACCACAATGTGCAAATCTCTTCATATCTGGAAGGGAACGTACTTGAGAATAATAATAATAATAATAATAATAATAATAATAATAATAATACATGGCATATTCCAAGGCAACACATTCAGTGCTCTATGGTTTTGCCTGTGTCTCAAGCCACTATCCAACACCCTTAACAACACCACATATGGCATCGACATAAAACACCAAATACAAGCAAAGCACGGAATCAATCACCTCCTGTACATGGATGACATCAAAATCTATGCTTCAGCCTTGACACAGATAAAAGGCCTCCTATGAATCACTGAGAAACTGACAACAGACATGAAAATGGAATTCGGGATAGGAAAATGCAAGATGCTACACATAGAAAGAGGAAAATGGAAAGAAGAAGAAACAGCAGAAACACTAAATAATGAAGTATTAGATAACATGGAAGAAAATGAAACATACAAAGACTTAGGATTCCAACAAAACACAAAAATCAATCACTCCACAGTAAAAACTCAGCTAAGAATGCAATATAAAACTTGCCTATCACAAATCCTAAAATCTAAACTCAACTCTAAAAACATTTTCAAAGCCATCAATACCTACACAATACCCATTCTCACATACTCATTCGGAATCATACACTGGTCACACACTGAACTCGAAGAAATAAATAGACTCAATCACACCGAACTCACAAAACACTGCATGCTCTATCCCAACTCATGCATTGAAAGAACAACAATCAGCAGGAAAGAAGGAGGAAGAGGTCTGCTAGACATTAACACAATGCATGCTAAACAGATAAAATCACTCAGAGAATTCTTCCACACTAAAAACATCTCCATTCATAAAGCCATAGTAACAGCAGATAAAAATTACACCCCACTCAACCTAGTACTACAAAATGAAGATCAAACATGACCACTTACACTCGCAGAGAAAAAGGACAAATGGGCACAAAAAGTACTCCATGGGAAGCACTGCAACATGATACAGAACCCACAAATAAACAAAGAACAATCGTACAAATGGCTCAGGAAGGGTGAGCTATTTCTGGAAACAGAAACAGAAGGATTCCTAATAGCTATACAGGATCAAGTTACAGCCACCAAGAACTACCAAAATTACATCATAAAAGATAACAGTGTAACAAGAGACTTATGAAGGAAATGCCATCAGTTTCAAGAAACAATAGACCACATAACAGGAGGATGTAAAATTTTGGCAGAAATGGACTATATAGACAGACACAATACAGCTGCAAAATTAATTCACCAACAACTGGCCATCAAATTCAACCTTATCAAACAATCTTATCAAACAATACTCACCTGAAACAATCTTGGAAAATACAGATCATAAAATATACTGGGACAGAACAATTCATACCGACAAGACAATACCCTGCAACCAACCAGACATAACTTTCATAGACAAAAAAGAAAAACACACATACCTCATTGACATAGCAATACCGAATGACAAAAATGTTGTTGAAAAGGAAGATGAAAAGAGAGACAAATATACACCACTGGCCATGGAAGTCAAAGAACAATGGCAACAGGAAAAGGTCACAATTATTCCATTAGTCACATCAGTCACCAGCATCACATCAAAAAAGTATACAGAAAACCTTCAGAAACTGGGCCTACCAAAACACATCCACCCCAACATCCAGAAAGCAGTCATACTTAAAACATGCTCAAATGTCAGGAAATTCCTGAATCTGTAAAAGACAGCATGACTTGGCAAAGCCCGTCATGTCTGTCTAGAAAAACTTCCACTTGCAAGAGATGAAATCATCACCATCATCAATGTAGGAGAAAGTGAAACTGACAGAAGGTCTGAGTTGCAACCCCCATGTATTCAGTCATGATAGTGCTGAATTAGGGTTGCAGTCTCTTTTTTCTGACAGGATCCTCAGCTTTAATAGCTATATGGCACAATGTGGTCCTCTCCATGCTGAGAATAGAAAACCGAGAGTGGAGAGGAATATACTGAATGGGAATGTGCAAGGCCCTGGCAGCAAGGGGAAGTTTCCAGCTTCTCAGGTGAGCATCTTCCTGACATCAGGAAGAAATGAAAGTTCTGGCAGTGGTGTTCAAAATTACATGTGCCTCACTTCATGCTGAAGTCCTCAAGCAAGGAACATGCATTAAACCAACTCGTTCAGTATTCAGCTGGGGTTGAGAGCAGAAGAGTGGGACAGGAGATGACAAAAAAACCATGCTCTGCCCTATGCAGGAGGCCAAACTAATAAGGCACCTCACATCAAGGGGGCATGTTTTGAACACGTGCAAGAAAGGTCAGGTGTCCAATGTCAGTGTTATTCCAGATTTGAGCATGTCAAATCAGGAATAAATCCTTGGGACATTAAAACACATATACATCAAAAATGAGTTGGGAATGACAACTTCCTTTGGAATGATGTCTGTGATGCCTTCTGCTCTTTCTGGTCTCTTCATCTTGGAAAGGGTATCCTAGAGGTGGATAAAGATCTCTCTGCCCCTCACTCTCCCCCACCCTTATAATACTATAATGCAATGGAATTGATTGGCATTGGATTCAGAGCAAACAAAAGAAAATACTTCTCCACACAATGCATAATTAACCTGTGGAAAAATGTGATGATAGTAATTAGCTAACATGGCTTTAAAGGGGAATTTGACCGATTCATAGAAGAGAGGTCTGTCAGTGACTATTAGACAGTCTCTAGGTTCAGAGGCAGAGGCACTGTTCTGAAAAACAGGTATATTGGGGATGGAGAACTGGGGCAGGCTGTGGCCTCCATGCCCTGCAGGTTAGTACTGAGTGAAATGCTTCTCCCATATAGCCCTGCTAACTCCAGAATGCGCCAGCTGCCACTTGTGAATGGCGATCACTGCTGTAGGGCAAACACTCCTGTAAGACAAAGTAAGGATGCTGTAATCACAGATACGGAGAGGACATTCCCTTTGCCTCAACATGGGTCACCAGGGGCAAGGGACAGGTCTAGCCTCTATACCAAGGCATCCTCCTACTTTCCACATATACTGTTCACATCGATGGAGTAAAATACTGCACTTGTTGATACTGTTGTGAGGAGCACATGATCTGCCTTCCACCATGACACTAGGCGGCCAAACCTCCCCTAACAGATCGTACAACGCATCACTGTATGCAGAATACATAGAGACTCTCTATTTCCCCACCCCCACACAAGCCCTTCTCTCTCTCTCTCTCTCTCTCTCTCTCTCTCTCCCTCCCTCCCTCTCTCTCACACACACACCCCATAGTGATAAAATGCTTGCTAGTATAGTATAATTATTAGTCAGCTGTGCTATAGGGATGTAAGCTTTCCCATGTATTGCTATGTTAGAAATACTCAGCTTCCACCATTGCTGGAATCATCTTCAGAGCCAGAAGTAGGAGCAGGTAATTTAGTTTCCATGGCAATGCAGTTCTGGACCATTCTTAGGCAGAAGCTGCCAACTATGACAAATGGTAGGCACCTTTTTTTCCTGATGTGAACAGCTATTCTGCTGGAATTGAAATGAGATTGCCAAATCCACTTTCCCCAGGATTTGAATGAGGGTCAAAAGCTAGGGTTATGTCCAAACTTTAGTTTTGGGTTTTTTTAATGGAGCTTTAAGCAATCCTAATGTGGAATACTATGTATAAAATGTTATATTTAAGCAAACTCTGTATGAGAGACACCAAATGTTGGGAAAGATTTAAATCAGGTCCATCTAAAATCCATTATAAAATCCATTTTTGTAAACCGCCCAGAGAGCTTTGGCTATTGGGCAGTATAGAAATGCAATAAATAAATAATCAGGAATAAAAGGAAGCTTAGGATAAATTGTTCTTCATTCCCCTCAGAGGAAAAGTCCAGTTTTAAACATCGGTGATTCCCATACCAATTCCTTTTATGCACCTTCTGTTATTATCAGTGTAGTAATTATTCACATCTACCTCCTGGGACAGGCTTACAATCCATATTCCCCAGAGAGTGTTGGAAATGGTTGTGCACCTTTGGGGTCTGCACAGATACAATATGCTGTTCCTGGTCATTAATGATCATGCAGAAAAGTCGATTGGTTGTTGCCCAGTTGTCCAGTTGTCTCTGATTTTCTCCTCCCTCATCATTAATACGAAATGTGACTTGTCGTGTTAGCCTATGTGGGCTACATGCAAGGGTCCCACTATGCTTTGCCTATTGCCTTCACTAAGCCTCTGGATGAAGTAGCATCTGACTTTTCATCTATCATCTTGAAAGACTAATTATTGCACAGTGAAAAGCAAACATTAGATAATTATTGCACTGAGGGCAGATTTCCATGTCACCCTATCCGACTCTCCTTATTGGTTAGTTGACATTCACAAAGACACACAGCACAATTCTGTGCATGTTTATTCAGAAGCAAGTCCTACTGATTTCAGTGGGGCTTACTCCCAGATAAGTGTGCATAAGCTTATTTGTAATTTTATTTTATTGTTATTAATGGTACTATAAGAATGAAGAAATAATTCCATAGAAGAAATACTGAGCCATTTCTACTGGCCTCTTCAGGAAGCCTGTTAAAACTTTTTTAAAAAAATCATTATGTATTTGATCTTCGAGTCACTTGGTACTGAAATTGTTTTTTTTATGTTGCCTTCTGTTTTAATAATGATGGTTTCTTGTTTTAAACATAAATTTTAGAATTTTTAAAAATCACTGTTGTCAGCTACTTTAGGGATATTGTTAAAAAGTGGAGTCTACATTTATAAATAAGCAATGCCATCTTGCATTCATGGGTCTTCATCGTAAATAATAGAGTTCAGTCATTAAAGTCATTCAATGGTCTACTAGAAATTGGCTAGTGGTCAACTGGGAGGTCATAATTTGTCAAAGAGAGTCTTTTTAGTCTATCCCCTTTTATTTCAAAAGCAGGAACAGGACAGTTGTGATCCTAACAGAAAGACGTTTAACTGTTTACATGTTGTTTTGACAGCTGATCAACAAGTAACTCACATCCAGAAGGACAGGTGGGGAAAGAGGAGGCATCAACCCCAATAATAACCAGCTGTATGCAAATTAACTAGAGCTATTTCCCAACTGATGTTGATAGGAAGCAACAATACAACCAATCTATGCTTGATTGAAACTTCTGTGGTAGTTGCCATGAATCTGGCAGCCAATCGTTATTCATAAGAAATGAATATATTATCTCCCCTGTTCCTATTAACTCCTATAGACCAGTTTCCATAATTAAAAAAATATTAATGAGCTGGAGGGAAATCTAGGAAACTAAGCACAATTAGGAATGGATGGTGGATGAGTTTAATAAATTCCTCAATGTATTTGTAAATATTAAGGACAGGTGCAAATTGTGTTTGTGTTCAAAAACAGAATTCAGTCAAAGCAACACACATTTTTATTTTTCCACTGATGTAAAGTTCCAGACATAAATTAGAGATACAAAAATATTAGTTTAAGATCAGAAAGGTTTCAGTTGGCTAGATGTTCTCCTCTTATAGGCCCAATGTTATAAGCATAACTTCAGCCTTCTTCAACCTGGTGCCCGCCAGTTGGTTTGGAGTACAACTGCCAGAATTCCTGAACCTTTGGCAATGCTGGATGATGAGAATTGAAGTAAAAAACATCCAATGGGCATCAGGTTGGGGCAGGTTGTATAACACCAATAGAGCTTTTGAGCTTGTCAGTAAGAGTCTCAAATTTTGCAAATGAAGCTATAGTGGGTAAGGACAGAATATCTTGTCTATAACATGAATCAGATATGTCTTCCCTGGTCTTTGTAACATACAAATAATTACCAGCTTCTGGTTCTACACTCACACTTATACTGGGTTCAGATGACACGATAATCCACAATGGGTGAAATAAACCATGATTATTTATTTAACCTATTGTGGGTTCATGTCATCTTTCAGGATTTTTTAAATCCATGATCTCTTATTTGTCCTAAATAAGCCACTCTGATCATCCACCCTCTGCAGTAAGGGTTATTTAATCCATTATGGGTTATCATGTTGTCTGTTGGGTGATATGGGTTAATAGAGTCACTGCTGCTGCTCTGTTCTTTGTGGGTACTCTCTGTATAATGGGAATAGCACTAATGCAAGTTTGGGAACAACTTAAACTGGCTATTGCAGCAACATCTATGAGCTAAATATGCAACTGCACTTTACTGATTGAACAAAACTGATTGAACGGTACTGGGAACAGCTTAAACAGGCTTAAAACACTGCAAGAGAAGATGGGATGCCAGCGCACTTGGGCAGGAGGACTGTAGCGGGTCAGGGAATGGGGGGATATGTCAAATGATACACAGCAGCTGAATAAGATACACACAGGAGCTTATTATTAGCCCATTCATGTAGCGGGGTATCATGGACTATTTTAAAATATAAGCTCCTGTGTGTATCTTCTTAAGACATGATGGATTAAAGTGAGGTCCAAACCTGCCCTTAGTAACAGTTTAAGCATATATTGAAGGAGCTGGGAGACATATTCCTTTATTAGTCATGGTTAAACCTGGCTGGGAGATTATAGTGGGCCGACATGGGCCCAGGCCCTCCCAGCTGGGTACTGTGTTAGTGAGCAGGTGAGGGAAAGTGGCCGGGGGGGTGGAGTAGCTGTGGTCTACAAGGACAATCTTAACCTGACCAGACTTCCTGTCTGGCAATTGAATCACGTTGAGTGTGTGTACCTGAGTCTGAAGGCCAGGGATAGACTAGGGATTCTGTTAGTGTACCGGCCCCCCCGCTGCTTATCAGACTCCCTGGCCGAGCTCACGGAACTGGTCTTGGAGCTGGTGTTGGATTCGCCTAGGCTTTTGGTCCTGGTCGACTTCAACATCCCATTCGAGGCTGGTTTGTCAGGTGCAGCTCGGGAGTTCATGGCATCCATGACAACCATGGGCCTATCCCAATTGGTCTCTGGACCTACACATTCAGCAGGTCACACCCTAGATGCTGTTTTCAGCTCCGAACAGACAAATCTGTGGGCGGAGGTAACAAATACCTCTGCATTGTCATGGACAGACCACTTTCTGGTCAGGGTTAGTATCACAGCTACCACCCACCCCTGCAGGTGTGGCGGACCTATTAAGATGGTCCGCCCTCGAAGGCTGATGGATCCTTCTGGATTCCAGAAGGCCTTGGAGGGTTCTATGGCTAGTATCATCGACGATCCTGTAGAAGCCCTGGTCAATAGATGGAATCAAGACCTAACTAGGGCTATCGACACGATCGCTCCCAAACGTCCTCTCCGACCCGCTTCTAATCGGGCACCCTGGTATACAAAAGAACTCCGGGAGTTGAAGCGGAAAGGACGACTGGAGCGCAGATGGCGGAAAACTCGACTTATATCCGATAAGACACGACATAGAGAACATCTTCGTTCCTATGGGGTGGCAATACGCGCAGCAAAGAAACTTTCTTCTCTGCACGCATTGCGTCTGCGAATGCACGTCCAGCAGAACTGTTCAGGGTGGTGAGGGGTCTAACTCAGGCACCTTCTCCCCTGAACCCGATTTTAGAGCCTTCGGTAGTTCGCTGTGATGCTTTTAACGACCATTTCACAGATAAAATCTCTCGGATAAGAGCCAACTTAGATGTCATCGTTGTAGCAGAGGCTGACAATGGAGTGTCCAGCAACTCCGCAAGTAGAATTACACTGGATCAGTTTCAGTTGGTGAGTACCGAGGACGTGGACAAGCTGCTTGGATGAGTGAGGAGGACGACTTGCCCTCTCGATCCCTGCCCTTCTTGGCTGGTCGCCCAGGGAGGAGATGTAATTAGATTACAATTACAACATATCATTAATACATCTCTCAGGGAGGGGAGTTTTCCATCTTGTTTAAAAGAAGCGGTAGTACGGCCGCTTCTTAAAAAGCCCTCCCTGGATCCCCTGGACCTTAATAATTACAGACCAGTATCGAACCTTCCGTTTCTGGGCAAGGTGATCAAGAGGGTGGTTGCCTTCCAACTCCAAGCAGTTTTGGATGATACAGATTTTCTAGACCCATTTCAAACCGGCTTCAGGGCAGGATATGGAGTTGAGACTGCTATGGTCGCCTTAGTGGATGATCTACGCTTGAGTATTGACAGGGGGAGTGTGTCCCTGTTGGTACTTCTGGACCTCTCAGTGGCTTTCGATACCATCAACCATGGTATCCTTCTGGAACGCCTGAGGGGATTGGGACTCGGGGGCACTGTGCTTCAGTGGTTCCGGTCCTACCTCTCGGGCAGGTTCCAGATGGTGATGCTTGGGGATAGTTGCTCCTCAAAGAAGGAGCTGCTATGTGGTGTACCACAAGGTGCTATCCTTTCCCCAATGCTGTTTAACATCTACATGAAACCGCTGGGAGAGATCATCCGGAGGCATGGGGCGGGGTGCTATCAGTATGCTGATGACACCCAAATATATTTCTCTATGCCTTTGAGAACAGCATCGGCTAAGGATAGTGTGTCTCCTCTGAATGAATGCTTGGAGGCGGTAATGGGCTGGATGAGGAAAAACAAACTGAAGCTGAATCCAGACAAGACGGAGGTGCTTACTGTCAAGGGCCACAACCTGGGGTTGGAGGTGTGTCAACCAGTTCTGGATGGGGTTGCACTCCCCCTGAAAGACTGTGTTCGCAGCTTGGGGGTGCTCCTGGATCCGTTGCTCCAAATGACATCCCAGATAGATGCAACGGCCAGGAGTGCCTACTATCAGCTTTGGCTGATACGCCAGCTGCGCCCCTTCCTAGAGTTGGAAGACTTAAAGACGGTAGTGCACGCGCTGGTAACTTCGAGACTCGACTTCTGCAATGCGCTATACATAGGGCTACCTCTGTGCCTAGTCCGGAAACTTCAACTAGTTCAAAATATGGCAGCCAGGTTGGTCACTGGTACACCTAGGGGTGACCATATTACACCAGCTTTGAAATCTCTCCACTGGCTGCCAGTTAGTTTCCGGGCGAAGTACAAAGTGTTGGTCATTACCTTTAAAGCCCTACATGGTTTGGGTACAGGTTACCTGCGGGATCGCCTTCTCCCATACAATCCGCCCCGCACGCTTAGGTCCTCTGGGAAGAATTTATTACAGTCAACAAAAACTAGACAAGACCGTCTCTTCTGCCGCTCCCAGATTATGGAATGACCTGCCGGGAGAGATCCGTGAACTTACCAGTCTTCAGGAATTTAAACGATCTATAAAGACTGAGCTCTTCCGGCAGGCCTACTCAGATGAATTTTAAGTGTTTTATTGGTGTTTTATTGGTATTTTAATGATATATTGGTTTTATGTATTTTTAATTAGTTTTGTGTGTTTTATGTTGTTATGATGATGTTGTTCCCCGCCTCGATCCAGAGGGAGAGGCGGGTAATAAATAAATATATTATTATTATTATTATATGGATTTTGATTTTGATATTACCCTAAAGCTGCAATCTTATGCACATACAACAGGAAGTAAGTCATACTGAATTGGGTGCTCTACTGTTAGGACAATTATGCTTCTCATCACTACTTTATATGAAATTAAACAGAGAACTAAATTTAGGCAAGGAAATAAGTAATATGACCAATACAAAAAGGACAAAGCTCTTGGCGTTTCAAGAGTTGCGTAGAAATGCAGGTTGTCAGGCAGGAGTGAAAAAATATATTAACTGGGGAAATTCTTTATAAGGTACAAAATCCATGTCCTCTTTCACCTTTGGTCATCCCAAATAGATATAAAAATTTAAGCCTGTTCAGCTGCACAAAGCATCTATGGGAGAGCTGTATGCATGAATTTAGTTGCAATTGGCAGTATAATTCATGGATTGTTAGTATAAGATTATTTTTGTAGCTGCTTAGGAAGATGAATAGCTGACACTTACTCCAGCTACAGAGTGTTAAAAGTTGATTTCTACTTTCTTCCACAAAATTTCAATTTTACACAGAAGCCGCAAATAGCCTGCACCTGCTGTCTAAAGATGCCTATGAAATATGGCTCCCCGGTGTGTCTCAATGAGCTGCATTTACACTTGTCTGTAGTCTACAGAACTTTGTTGCTCATTCCTCCATCTTTCACTCTGTGTCAACTCAGACACTGAAAACCTGTTAAATTCATAACTTAATTAAAGTTTGGACATGCCTTTAGGCTTATATGAGAGCTGCAGACTATAACAGTGTTGCATATAATGTATGGAGAACGGCATGCAACCTATTCTTAAGCTTAACGGTGATGAAAAAGCAAAGTGGAGGATAAACCGTAAGGGGTAAAGCAAATACTGGCATTCCATGCTGTGATGATTACCAGATTCAGTGAGGAAAATCTCTGTCCTTGTAAATAGAGTGTTTTCAACTAAGAGAAGTTTGATTGTGTAAGTTTTTAGAGTCAAATTCAAGATGGTGAGTTGTTGAAGTCAGACCAGTAAGCCAGAGACTGCTTAACTCCCCACTGGCTAAAAATGTGATTTTTAGCAAACTAAAATTGTGTAGGATTGCAGCTATAGAAATCAACCAAACAAATAATTTACAGAAGGATGCCTAGGCAGGTGGAAATAACTAAATTAATTGAGAAGGTCTCTAACTAAGGCTGGAGATTCCCCATTCCTTTTTTAAAACTATTGATTGTAAGAACGGGAACTAATAATTTTACAATTCTCATTGTCTTTACATTTGATTATTATGTCAATAAAAGTTTATATCAATATCTATCTGTCTACCTATGTAAATTAATACATTTTAAAGTTCTCATAAAGTTAGAAAATCCAGCCCACAACTGTTTGGGGGCTGTGGAAGAGCACTACTGTGTTCCTTTAATGAGTACTGAGAAGGAGAACATCCATGTGTAATTTGTCAAAATTTCAAAGGATGATAAATTGCATTGTACTAGTATAAGAGAAATAGTTGGCAGGTTAGCCCACGTTCATACAAAACAGCAACTACTATACACCAAGAAATGATACCATGCATATAAAAAGGTATATGGGCCTGAACATAGATAGGAAACTGAGTGTGAGCTGTTGAATATTTGAATAAATTGCATATTAACAGTGCATTCCCAAAGTTAGTCAAAATACAGAACCTGTTTTAGGAGTATGAGCTGTGAAGTGTAAATACTGTTTGTAGTATTTGTTATCTCCCTTAAATATTAGATGTCTATGTATTGCTCTCTCATGTCAATACTGATTTGGCCTATGCAACTTTGGTAAGTATATCCTGTGTTTGGGGACAAGAAGAAGAGCATTAAGAGGGGGCACTATAGAAGTGACAGAGGACAGATGGTAATCTGGCAGACCAGGCTAGAGACAATGAATATGGGAAAAGGGAGTTAGACATTTGCATGCTGGCTCCTCTTCCACTTTGCCCTTCTATCCTGATAATTCTGCTGACAGTTCTGCAGGCCCCTTGCTCCTAAAGGCATTGTTCATGAATGCCAGTTCAGTTAATTGGAGACTGCTTACTATCAATAACCTCATCCTTGCTTGTATAACCCATACCTGGCTGGATGAGGTGGATGGCATGAACCTCTCCTGTTTCCTCCTGGCTATTATGTGCAGTACCAATCACTACTTGAGGGGTGGGGAAGGAGATAGCCTTGATCTACAAGGATTCCATCCCCTGTCCCACCGTCTACCAGTGTTGAGTAAGATTGGGTAAGAATTTCATTTCAATTTGGTTTAGATAAGAGTTTACTAAATTTCAGAAGTTTTCCATATTTGGGACAAACAGAACTTTAGATTTAAACAACAACAACAAATGAATGTGGGAGAAACCAAAATTGATACATTTGTCCATCCCGGCCCAGGGCTTTGAGTGCTTAACTCTTAAGAATGTGATTTTGAATCCCTGTGTATTCAACCAGGTTAGTGCTGAATTAGGGTTGCCACCTCATTTTTCTGACAGGCTCCTCATCTTTAAGAGCCATATAGTATGGCTCCTAAAGGTTAGGAGCCATCTTCATGCTTGGAATAGCTGTACCTATTGAATGTGACTGGTGGAGGATGGGTGAGGATTTTAATTCTGTAGGGGGATCAGATTTTTTTTAACTTTTATCTTGTTCTTTCAGGCTGTGCATGACCTCCACAGAGGCAGTGGGTCAGTTTCAGTGCCCCACCCTAGAGGCTGCTGGATCTAGAAGGTTTTCTGACCATCCTGGGGGAATTTCTTGTAGTCTTGCTGAAGTCTTAGTCTCCGTACTTGCAACTGGATGCCACTGAACTGGATGCCATCAGAGTCATAGAAGGGGTGACTAGTATTACAACTAGTAAGCATATTATGGATCCTTTTCAGCTTGAGGATGTGGAACACTGCTTGGAAGTTTCAGATATCAGAAGTAGTAAATGCCTCCTGGAGAAAGCGTCAGTTCCCTGCTGCCCTAAAAGAAGAGGTAGTGCAGATAAAGAAACCTAGTTTACAGCTTTTGAACCTACATAACTATAGTAGTCTCTAACTTTCCCTTCTTGGGAAAGGTGTTGGAGAAAGTGGTGGCATCCAAGTGGTTTTGGAGGAAACTGATCATTTAGATCCATACCAGTCTGGATTCAAATGCATATCTTCAGACTGAAACAACTTTGGTCACAATGGTAGATGACTTGCATTAGAAGCTGCATGATGGTACTGTAACTCTGTTAACCCCTGAAGAGCGCTGTCCATTTCTGTACAGGCTGGCATTGACAGGAGCCACAAGAGTCGTTGAGCATCTCCCAGTCTGGGCCCATTTGTAAGATGTCCAGTAGTCTTTCTTCAGGACTTGTTCAGTTGTGAGGTCTGAAGAGAGCCCTGCCTGGTATCAAACTGTCTTGGAAACAACATGGCATTCAGATGACTATAGTTTGTACATGTGTGGCTGTTGCTTTTCAAATACAAGCATTTGCTGAATGTAAAACTAGTCTGGTTTTGTGTATAGTTATGACCAGTCGCTGCAAAGTAAGGGGGCATATTTGGCCTGGTTTTCCAGTGAAGACTCCATTTTCTTGTTTGTCCACCTGTAAGGAATCTCCATGAAGTGGCAACGATTTTCATGTACTGCAGGTCACAGACAAGTTGTACAAGTATGAGTCATATACTTCTTTATGGCGTCAATTCCTTGCTGACCTGAATAATTCATCTATGGAGGACAGCTGCTGTATGCTTATTTTACCTGCCATTACCTTATTGTATAGTACAGCAGCTTCAGCCAAGTAATCATCTTCAATTACTGAGGCCAATCCTTCATGGGAGCCACTGCCTACACATTCATGTTGGGCACTGATACATTCACCTACATCACAGCTATATACCCCTAGCATCTGTCACAGTTTATTGCTTCTCTAATTATAGCATTTAATGCAGCATCTACTAAGAAGTAAGCTCTTACAGCTGGTGCAATCGTCTTACCACTTAACAAATGAGAGCACCATTGAAGCATAACCAACTCAAGGACATCCTGTAGTCCTCCTGATCCATCAAATGCCCAGTACTTCCAAGAACTAATATTTGTATGAAAATCACCCTGAGCATAGTGCACTGTTTTCAGGTTCACTGCATATACTCAGTTGAATCTTCCCTCCCAAAGCCATGTTATATAACTATCTGTGCATCCTCAGATTAATGGTTGAAATGAAATAATTAATGAAATTATAATGAAGCCCAACTGAGTTTAATGGGACTTACTTTCAACTACATGTGCCTAGAATTGCTACCTAAGAAAGCTTAAACAAACTAAACATTCCATAATACTTTGGGCTAAACCTCATCTGTCTATTGAAGGGCTACAAAATGCTTTTTGTCATATCAATATTTTCTCTGCAAAAATTGATGTTATCCATTTTTATTGTTGCCACAGAAGTTTTGATACTTGCATTTTCTCTACAAAAAGAGGAGGGACGCCAGATAATTTATGATTGTGGGCAAAGTGATTTTATGGTGTTTCTCCTTGTTGACAGAATGATTGGAATAAAATCATATTCAGTTGACAAAACTGTCAACTGAAAGGCCTTTTGTGATGAAAGGCCTTTTGTGAATATTATGGAGTAAAAGTTTGACAAAATGCATTTTGCCAACGGGATGAAATAAAGGTTTAGACTAAATGAATCTCGTCCATTTGCTGCGTGTACTCAGAATGATGTGTGGCATTTCACAAAACCACTTTGTGAGATTCTGAGTGAACAGTTTTATTGAAAGTATCTAGACCGACAGAGTTAAGGGGCACCAAAAGAAAAATATTAGTAGATTAAAGTTTTGTATTAGAGTTAAAACAAAAAGCATAGAAAGAAGAACCATTGCCATAGAAACTTAAACTTTGGTGCATTATAAATATATTTTATGTAATTGGGATTTAATGGTCACTGTTTTGCCTTGTACACTGCCCAGAGAACTATTGTTGCAAGACAGCTTATAATTTGACTAAGCCTCGGCATCTCAACTGAAAAAAGAAATCTTTGCAAAATTACAAAGAAGACTCACCATGAGTGAAGGACGCACTGCAAGCAAGCAGCCATATCTGCCCCAAATGGGCTTGCAGTCTATCATCACAACAAGTATAACCTCTCCAGACTTTTGGAGCCCAAGTATTTTTCTGCAAATTTTCAAGTGATGATGAGATGGGCTGGCTGAAGGCTAGAGCTCCTTTGATGGACTTGCTACGAGGATGAACAAACATGCATGAGAGCACATAATCATGCCTACTGCATAGCAGTGAACTAATTGAAGAAGGGGTGCTTTCCTGATTTCATTGTGTCCTCAAATAGGTCTCCTCTTAGAATTTAAGAAAGCTATAAAGACTGTTCTCTTCCGGCAGGCATATCCAGTGGAATTTTAGAATGTTTTAAGGGTGTTTTTAGGATGTTTTAGGATTTTTTTATGCAGTTTTAATAATATGTGTTATGTTTTAATCAGTTTTATGTATTTTATCATGTTGTTGTTCCCCGCTTCGATCCAGACGGAGAGGCGGGTAAGAAATAAATTGTTATTATTATTATTATTATTATAAGATTTCGCTTTGACGCCCGGTTGCCCGATTATGCGCATCTACGGCTAAGCGCATTTACTCCTAATACCTACTCACAAGAGGCGGTGAAGCGCATTATGGGATGTATGAAACGTGCTTTAGAGTTGTTTACATGTAGAGAATCGCAGGTTTACACGGCCATAAGGTGTTCTAACTCCCACGGTAAATTAAAACTCGAAAATGCGAATAATCGGAGTTAAAAAGCACCTGGACCCCTGATTTGCACTCTGCTCTTGTAGAGGTAAATTTGGTAATGCGCCTTGAAAGAGCTTTCAATCGCTCTTGTAGAGGCACCCATAGCCATCATCCAGCTGAGGTTTTTTTGATATGAGGCTAAGGCAGGATCTACACTACTGCTTTAAAACGGTTTATAACAGCAATGACAAATGGTGAGGCCCAGGACACACTCCATTTACAGTTTTCAAAATGTTTTCAAAGTGTCAAATCCTGCTTGATGGCCTTCGTGTCATCTGCCCCAACAAACAGTACGCTGGTATCCTCAGAGACCCATTGTAACAAATTTGCCAGGCACTTTGAGAACAAAATCATTTGTCTTCATAGTGATCTGACCACCAAGGTTGAGGCAGATCCTGATGATGCACCAATACACCAACTTATCCAATTTTGTGTGATCAGTTTCAGTTGATGCGGCTGGAGGAAGTGTGGACAAGACACTTGCAGTGATGCAACTGACAATGTACCCTCTTGACTCTTGACCATCTTGGCTTACAAAGACTAGCCAGGGAAGTTGGGCTGGGTGAGTCCAGAGAGTGGCTAATCCATCTTTATGTGAGGGAGTGGTGCCAGCCATCATTAAGGAGACAATTGTGTGACCACTCCCAGAATCCAGAGGGTTATGACAACTACCATCCTGTTAATAATACCCCCTTTGGGGCAAGGTACTCAAGATAATGGTGTAGCACAGAGCACCTGGAGCCATTATAATCTGGATTCTGCCCTGGTTTTAGGATGGATTCAGCCTTGGTCATCCTAATGAATGACCTTTATTGGGAGAGGGATAATGGGAGTATGACCCTGTTGCTTTTCCTTGATCTCTCAGAAGTTTTTGATACTATCGGCTTTGGTGTCCTCCTGGACTAGGTCCATAAGGTTGGAATAGGGGACACTGTATTGCAGTGGTTTTACTCCTACTTCTGCAGTTATTTCTGAATGCAGGTTTGTGTCCTGACTTCTTGGCAATTGTGCTATGTGATGCCACAGGACATGATATCACCAAGATCTCTTAACATTCATATGAAGCCATTGCATCAAGGTGTCATCAGTTTACTTTTAAGTGTTGCCATGCACAACCTGAACTGGTGCCTGGATGGAATGCTGAGCTAGATGAGGACCAACCAACTGAAATTGAACCCTGTGGGCTCTGTGGTGGGCACTTCTGGGTCTGGGAGTTTGGTAATTAACCTGTCCTGGATGGGGTTGTACTCAAACCTTCAAGGAGAGATATGTAGTCTGGGGTGCTCTTGGATTTATCGATGTCACTGGTAGGCCAAATAACCTCAGAAGCAAGAAGCAAATAGTGCTATTACCAGCTTTGGCTGTTAAGACAGCTGCAACAATTCCTGAACAGGGATAGCCTGGCCACAGTGATCCTTGTACTGCTAACCTCAAGGGTGGACTACTATAATACGGTTTATGTGGGGCTGCCATTGAGATTGGTTCAGAAGTTGCAGCTACTGCAAAATGCAGCAGCTAGATTGCTCAGTGGAACTTGGCGCCACACACATGACTCTATGCTGAAAGCTCTGCACTGGCTACCACTTAGCATCCAAGCCACATTCACGGTGTTATTATTTGTTTAAAAAGCCCTAAACAGCTCAGGACCAGGTTATCTAGGAGGCCCCCTCACTCCATATATTATCTAGACCCATTTCAGTTGAATTTAAGGCCTAATTTTGGAATGGAAACTGCCTTGGTCACCCTGTGGGATCACCTTTGCTAAGAGAGGGACAGGGGGAGTGCAACCCTGTTGATTCTCTTGGACCTCTCACTGGCTTTCAATACCATCAACCATGGTATCCTTCTGGATAGGTCGCCTGGATTAGGAGTTGGAGGGACTGCATTGCACTGGTTCCACTCTTATTTGGATGGCCAATTCCAGAAGATGGCGCTGGGGGTTATTGCTCTGTGACCTGACAGCTATGCTATGGGGTTCAGCAGTGCTCTATTCTATCTCCCATGCTGTTCAACATCTACATGAAACTGCTGGGAAAGGTTATCCGAAAGTGTGGGCTGAAGTCTCATCAAGAAGTAGATGAGAACCAGTTCTATCTCTCCTTTTCATTAAATCCACCAGATGCAGTGGCTGTTCTGAATCAGTGCATGGGCATGGTAGTGGACTAAATGAGGACCAATAAATTGAGATTCAATCCAGGTAAGTTGGAGGTACTGTTAGTGGTAGTTTGACTGCTCAGCTACGTGATGTTCAACCTGGTCTGGAGGGGGTTGCACTCCCCCAAAAGGATCAGGTTCAATGGCCAAATATGTGACGTAACCCATATATCAGGCACGTTACATAAAACCTTCTCAGGCCAAGCGCCACCACTTGAAAAACCTGAGGGAGGGTTAAATAAAACCTTCCCCCTAGCTATGAGGGGAAAAGGTTTAATTCAGGATCTTCTTGTAAAATGAACTAACCTGTGGGTATAATCTGTGTGTGTGTGTGTGTGTGTGTGTGTGTGTGTATGTGTGTGTGTGTTGAATAATGGTATGGCAGGTAAATAAAGCCAAGCTGACACATGGCACTTGGTAGCTAACAAAATAATAATAAGTTTATTTTAGCTAACAAAGTTTTAATTCAGAATTTAATATATTCAAACCTGCCTACACTAAACTCTCCACACTCTTCCTAAGTCCCTAACACCACTAATCACCAACCAAAATCTTTTATCAGCTTAGGTTGATATACCAACTATGTCCTTAACTGGAGAAAGATTTCCTAACTACAGTAATCCATGCTTTGGTAACCACTCATCTGGATTACTGCAAAGCATTATAAATTGAGCTGCCTTTGAAAACAGTCTGGAAACTTTAGCTGGTCCAAAATAAGGCAGTAAGATTGTTAACGGGGATTGGCCAACATGATCATAGTATGCCAGTACATTTCCATCTACACTGGCTGCCAGTCCATTTTTAGACCTGATTCAAAGTTAACATTGTGGTGCCTACCAAGTGGATGATTTCCTAATTGAGATCCATTGACAACTAAGAACATATCTATTTCCCTGGGCATTTTCCTAACCACTAGCCTTACCTGGGCCAGATCTACACCAAGCAGGATATGACACTTTGAAAACGTTCTGAAAACTGTATCTGGAGTGTATCCTGGGCCCCAACAGTTGTCACTACAGTTATAAACCATTTTAAAGCAGTAGTGTAGATCCTTCCCAGGTCTTTTGCATCATTTTAACAATATATTTCATTGTTTAATTGCTGTTTTATTGATTGTTTATTACATTTCATCATGATTTTACTTTGTGAACCACTTTAGGGTTTTTAAAAAGTATATTACAAGTGGTATAGAGATGTTCTGAAATAAATAAATATCCATGAAGACTAGAAATAGGTAGATACCTAAGAACATAAGAAGAGCCATGCTGGATCAGACCAAAGGATCCATGTAGTCTAGCACTCTGTTCACACCATGGCAACCAGCTGTTGACCAGGAACCCACATGCAGGACATGGCACAATATCATCCTCCTGCCCATGTTCCTCAACAACTGGTGAATACAGGCTTACTGCCTCTGATACTGGAACTAAGAAGCCATCTAATACTGTTTAATCTTTTGTCAATTTATATCAGTAATGTGATGTACAATGTTGTTGCTTTGTACATTAGGCTGGCCAGATAAAATCCAGGTCAGGGCTCATGTAACTTTAACAGTTGTAGAGAAAAGGGAATTTCAGCCAGTGTCATTTGTATGCAATTAGTTCCTGGTGAAATTCCCTCTTCATCACAACAATTAAAGGTGCAGGGGCCCTGCCTTCTTTTGTATATGGTCAGTATAGTGCCTGCACCTTTAACTGTTGTGATGAAGAGGGAATTTCACCAGGAACTAATTGCATACAAATGACACTGGCTGAAATTCCCTTTTCTCTACAACTGTTAAAGTTACATGAGCCCTGACCTGGATTTTATCTGGTCACCCTATTGTACATCCCACAAAATAGCATAAATTGCTGCTTAGTTACTAAACTGAGAAGTGCTGGGACTCTATGTCCTCTGCCCCAGAAGTTCTAATTGTAGATATGTGAGTCCTTTTCATTGTGACGGGCAACAGGTTCTATTCAGAGCCTGTCAGTCTTTACTTACTGCAAAGCTGTCCACCCCAGCATTCGTGGTAGCAGGAAGTCTTAGGCCCCCTCCACAAGAATGCGCCTTTGCGCCTGGTTCCGCGATTATGCGCATTATCGCGGAGGCGCATTTACTCACAATCCCTCTGCACGGGAGGCGGCGAGAAGCGGCGAAGCGCATTAAAAGATGCCCAAAAAGCGCTTTCCAGGTAGTTAATGCGCATAATCGCTTGTTCACACAGCGAAAATGCGCTTTAACGGCCGGAGCAAAATAAAAGTCGCTATTTAACGAGCGTTCGAAAATGCGCATTATCGGGGAGATAACGCGCCTGTACGCCCGTTTTGCGCTCCGCTCGTGTGTAGGTAAAATTTATAATGAGCCTTCAAGGCTCATTAAACGCCCCGTGTGGAGGAGGCCTTAGGTGTTTACAGGGGTGGAAATATATAAAGTATTTCCCCTGCCTCACCCAAAATGAGGAAACCAGGAGGAGTACAGTGGGGAAATGAGAAAAGATAGATAATTAAACAAGAAGTTAAATCTTCCTTCCAATCTAGAAAGTACAAGCAAAATTCTAAGAGAATTTGACTGTTTCTCTCCAGGTGAAAGAATGGAAAAATTTAAAGGGAAGCCACATTAATGTCACTATGACTACCAAAATATTTGGGGGTGCTGGGTGAGAATCCTGTTCATCATGAAATCCTCTAATATACGTCTGCTATAAACATCCCTGTAGGATTTTAAGGTGTCTTCTTTGACTCTTCAAAAGGAAGGCTGTATCTAAGAAACATTTCTCTTTAAAAATAAATTCCCCAAAACGGTAAGATATAACTAAACATTATTCTGATTGTCATTCACCAAAATGAAGGGTTATACATGTAAAAAAACAACCAAAAAAATGAAAAAAACAACGAATGACACAAAATAGAGGGAAATGGTAAAAGGCAATCAGAGTGATGTGTTATAAGTAAAATAGCAAATTACATGTAAAAACTATGCTAATGGAACATTCAGGTTCAGATTCTAATTGCCCAAAGGCAGGAAACTGATTGTTATGGTTCTCATAGCAATCATTGCTCAGGCCCTTGAAGATATTTAGAATTCTGTCTTCAGGACTGTACAGCATACAAAATAATAAGTTGCATACTATTGAAGAGAGAAGAGAAAGGCAGATGAGGAAAGGAACAGACCCTATGTTCCATTTATATTTTCTAAAGGCAATGTTTATTATACCCAAGGAGGTGATGTAATTGATCAGAACACCATTAACTAGTCCTAGTTCTTATATTTGGATATATAAAAGAAATAAACATGAGAAACTGGGTTATGAGAAATGTTTGCTTCTTAAAAAGCCAAGTAAAAACACATCCAGTTACCTATACACCATTCACCCATAATATGTTTCATTGATTTTTTTTCTACCTACCACAAAATTCATAGACTTGGAAGGGCCAGCTGCAAGGTTTGGCTTAATAGCCAAAAGTTATTTCTACCAACCAGCAAAAATATAGTAAAAGTGCTCTGAACACCTTTCCCTTTCCACCCACAAATGGAGCCAGCCCCTCCCACAGAATTAAAGATATGGGCTAGTAGCACAGAAGGCATTGCTCCCCATAAGCCTGAATCCCTGCAGGTCTCTTTCTGGAAATTAAACATTACCCCAAGCTCCTTTTTTTTCAAAGCCAGGGTTAATAAGACTAGAGGCACAGTCTTTCCCTCTCTCCCAAAGAAAACCACTCCAGATTTGTTTCATTCCCTGCAGCTACCCCTTCACAACCCAGCCTTTTTTATTTGTTAACTTATTCAGTCTTTTTACTTTCTCCGAAAGGGAAGTGAGATCATGAAGCCAGTTGCAAATGGGGCTGGACAATGAAGAAATGCTACAGAGGTAGAGATGTGGAGGGGCATAAAGGGAAGACTACATATCCAGTCAATCAAACAATTTACAAGGTTAATGTTCCTAGTATTCTTTGTTAAAAATCTATCTGCACTTGGATGAAGTGGCAGGAGCTTGTTGACTGGGAGGTATTTGGAAGACATATATTCTCAGAGTGAGGTTGGTGCTGCAAAGGCAGAGGATAGCAGTAACCACAATGAAACAAAAGCGATTGTGTGGCGGAAGCAGTTTTGCATATGAAGAGAGAGAGATGAATTAATACATAATACCTGAGCAGAACCAGAGAGTGATTGAAAATGGTGTGGCAAGCTTCCCCCCACTTTGCCCCAATCAGATCCCCAGCATGCCCAGAAAGGGAAGAGAGGGGAAAGGGAGAAAGCCCATGACTGGCTCCATTGTTGACACCATTTAGAAATGGAAAACAGACTCTCTCCCAAAAATCTGCTCCAGGTTTTTTTGCAGCTCAAATTAGCTGCTGCAATGCCACCTCCTCTTGCCCTGAGTGCTCTTGCTTGCTGAGATCAAATACATGATCACTATCAGCCTCTTGGTGAGAGGGTTTGTTGAGTGCTGGCATTGCTATCGACTGGCTGGACCATAATTATGGAATTCGTTTTCTTGGTAGTCTACCCAGTTCTGACCCTGAGTATGCTCTGGAAACAGTGGAAGACTTTTGGTTTGGGGCTATATACAGACAGACTTTTAGTAATCTAGAAATAAAATTGTTTTGTCAGGTAATTAGTACTAGAAGTTTGTAAAGCCAGTTAACTCCAGATTCTAGCAAGATTTGCCCATGATCCTCCAGATTGTGTCAGATTCTACCCATTGTTGTTGTTGTTGTTTTGTAAGAACTTAACAAAACAGGCAAATTTCTTCATAAACCGGATAGAAAGAACTTGAAAGTTAAAAAAAGCAAATGTGGGAGAAAGCAAAACTGACAGATTTGTCTATCCCGGTAGAGGCCTTTGAATGCTTGGCTCTTAATTGTCTGGATTTGAATCCCACTGTATTCAACCATGTTTATGGTGCTGAATTGGAATTGCCGCTTCTTTATTTCTGATGGGCTCCTCTTTAACTGATGCATGGCAGGCAGTTACAACATGGTCCTTCCCATGTTGCAAATAGCTCTGCTTACTGAATTTGGTTGGCGCAGAGGTGTGAAAATACTGTCCGGATTGTTTTTGATACAAACCTACCAAATTTCATCAATTTCTTCATAAACACAAACAGAAAAATGTGAAATATATATAAAAATGGCTGTGGGAGATAACAAAACAGAGAGGTTTGTCCATCCTTACTCATAGCCCACCACCTTGCCTCTGAAACATTACCTGCCAAATTATGCCATTTCATCATGTGCCCACTTAATTCTATCCCAGTTCTATTCCTGACCTATCAGTTTCCTCCAGGCTCAACCTCTGATCCACCAGGTTTCATATTCATGTCCCTGACATGCAAGGCTCTGCCCTCAGTGCAGAGCAAATGTGGGTTAAACTGTAAAATTAGGACTATTTGAATGCCATGAATTTGGGGTGGGGAAAAAGATTCATCATCGATAATGGATTGGTAGCATAAATGACACATTACCTCAGTGATTAAATTAAATAATACAGGTGCATTAGAAGAGGACACAGGATTCAATCATTTTATGCAAATGTTTAGGTGAAGTTCTTTTTTTTCTCAAGAGGAAATGCAGCACTAAGTAAAGGCTGATCCCAATACCCAACATAAATCATGTGCTCTGATATTAAGCATTAGAACATGTAACATTCCTAAAGCCAGATTTATCAACCATTCATTGGTTGAACATCACGTTTAATGTTAGGGCATCACCAAGTTTTTGCCCAAAGTTTCATGGAAACCCTTCTCTCCCACCCCCTTACATAGTTTAGGCTCTGATTGCCACTTGTTTACAGTTACATCTTTCCCTGATCTGCAGCTTCAGTGCTTTAAAAAAATTAACAAGAAAAAAGAACAAGAAGCAGGTGCTTTTTCATGAGGCATGGGGACATGATCCGCATACAGCCAATCAGATATGACTATGTGTCATGAAGTCAAATCAAACACAGGGCAAAAGTATTTCCCTGATATCCTTGCTGATGATGTTGTTACATAGCCAATCAGAACTGGTTTCATTATGATGTCTCAAAGCCAAATCAGAATGAGGGGAATTCTTTCTTCTTTGCCTCTGAATGGGTGATCATATTGTTCCCATTTTGAAACACCCATCAGTCATTCACCAAAACAAAGGGATGGTGGATGAGGGCTAATGTTTTGTGTCCTATTTAAGATCAGCCCAATTTAAAATTCACAAACAATTGAACAAATTTACAGCTTACAAATATACAATCATTCCCGTAATATTAGTTCCTAACTAAGCAATCTGCCTTATTCTCTCACTGCTATGTTTTGCAATTATTAGGCAGGTATCCTTCTTTAATTTTATTGCTTCCTTTGATTAATAAGGGAAACCTGCAATTGCTTCTGAGATGATTTCTGAAATCATTTGATTCTTTTCCCTGTACAGTTTAAAAGAAAAGCTGCCTGTTGAACACTGTTGTATCTTTTGTATAAAAGTACAAAAGCAAACTCCATCATTTCCTGAAACTAGCTGAGAAACCCATGTTCTGAGGTTATTAGAAACCCATGTTCCAGGAGGACATGACTACAATCATGACTACAATCATGCTCCGTTATGATTACAATCAGAAACCTATGTTCTAAGATTATGACCTCAACACTAATTCAAACTAGGATTCCTTGAAGTAAGCTCTTGTTTTAACATTTGTACTGTCATCTCATTACATCTGGAAGTGCCACAGAAAATCCACAGGTTTGCTATTGGTTCCTCAAAAACACTTGAAGACTTTCCTAACTCAGCCACCAAGAATAGAAAAGCAAGAAGCTCTTTGTCTGTGATGCTTAAAATTATTCTGTGGCCAGCAGTTATTAAGTGAAAAGCAGACTCATAGCTCTAGATATAATAATAATAATAATAATTATTATTATTATTATTATTATTATTATTATTATTTATCACCCGCCTCTTACTCCGGATCGAGGCGGGGAACAACATCAACATAAAATACACAAAAGTGATTAAAAACACATAAAACCAATACATCATTAATATACCACTAAAACACCAATAAAAACACTTAAAATTCACCTGGGTAGGCCTGCCGGAAGAGATCAGTCTTTATAGCTGTTTTAAATTCCTGGAGACTGGTGAGTTGGCGGATCTCTCCCGGCAGGTCATTCCACAATCTGGGAGCGGCAGAAGAAAAGGTCCTCTGGGTAACGGTTGTCAGTCTATTCTTCCCAGAGGACCTGAGCGTGCGGGGCGGATTGTATGGGAAAAGGCGATCCCGCAGATAACCTGGACCCAAACCATGTAGGGCTTTAAAGGTAATAACCAACACTTTGTACTTCGCCCAGAAACTAATTGGCAGCCAGTGGAGAGATTTTAAAGCTGGTGTGATATGGTCATCCCTAGGTGTACCAGTGACCAACCTGGCTGCCATATTTTGAACTAGTTGAAGTTTCCGGACTAGGCACAGAGGTAGCCCTATGGACAGCGCATTGTAGAAGTCGAGCCTCGAAGTTACCAATGTGTGCACTACTGACTTTAGGTCTTCCAACTCTAGGAAGGGGCGCAGCTGGCGTATCAGCCGAAGCTGATAGTAGGCACTCCTGGCCGTCGCATCTATCCGGGCTGTCATTTGGAGCGACGAATCCAGGAGCACCCCCAAGCTGCAAACACAGCCTTTCAGGGGGAGTGTAACCCCATCCAGAACTGGTTGACATACCTCCAACCCCAGGTTGTGGCCCTTGACAGTAAACACCTCCGTCTTGTCTGGATTCAGCTTCAGTTTGTTTTTCCTCATCCAGCCCATTACCGCCTCCAAGCATTCATTCAGCAGAGACACACTATCCTTAGCTGATGCTGTTGACGAAGGCATAGAGAAATATATTTGGGTGTCATCAGTATATTGATAGCACCCCGCCCCATGCCTCCGGATGATCTCTCCCAGCGGCTTCATGTAGATGTTAAACAGCATTGGGGATAGGATGGCGCCTTGTGATACACCACATAGCAGCTCCTTCTTTAAGGAGCAACTATCCCCAAGCATCACCATCTGGAACCTGCCCGAGAGGTAGGACCGGAACCACTGAAGCACAGTGCCTCCGAGTCCCAATCTCCTCAGGCGTTCCAGAAGGATACCATGGTCGATGGTATCGAAGACTGGTATCTTATTGGCAGTAGATTCAGGACAGGCAAAAAAAGGGATGCCTTCGCAGAATGTATTAATGTTTCTCGTTCTCTGCCCCACTGCCACAAGATATGGTGATGGCCACAGCTTTAATAAGACAACGGAATGTGCTGCCAGAGGTGTGGTAATGGCCTCTGGATTTAAAAGGGGATCAAATAAATTCAAAGAAAGATAGGCATAATACAGTCCCATAGGCATAACTAAATAAATCAAAGGAGGATAGGCGTACGTAATCAATGTGTATTAGCCATGACAGTTAAATGAACATAAGAATATAAGAAGAGCCCTGCTGGATCAGACTAGGTGCACCTTTGTTCTGATCCAGCAGAGCTGAACATAGCATTGGCTGGGGTTTTATTTCAAATAGATAAAATAAGCATTTGTACAGTTTCTTCGCAGTTCATAATCCTTAAAAAATAGAAAAGTAATCCTTCATATTCAAGCAGTAAAACAGGAAGTAAACTAGTAGCTAGAGAAAAGAATCTTGGCCGTCTCCCAGGCCTCACTTGCTACATACCTGTAGAAACCATGAATCAGCAAAAGTAGCTGATCCTACAAACCAGGAAGACGGGCTTTCCTACATTGCAAGCATATAATTGCTGTTGATGACTGTGTTTGATGCTTTATTTTTAAAACTGTGTTGTGCAGTTATCTGTTTAATTGGGGCATCACACTGCTCCTTCTCTCTCTCTCTCTCTCTCTCTCTCTCTCTCTCAGTAACACATAATTTCAAAAGCCATCCAAAAAGGTGAACATTGCATAATTAGAAAAAAAACATTTGGTTTAACTGGAAACATTGTGCTAGAATCCAAGCACACTGCATACTTTCCTTGAAATATTTTTTAGTTCCCTTTTGTATTATTTTCTAGCAATAATGGTAGGCTGACCATATGAAAAGGAGGATAGGGCTCATGTAACTTTAACAGTTGTAGAGAAAAAGGAATTTCAGCCAGTGTCATTTGTATGCAGTTAGTTCCTGGTGAAATTCCCTCTTCATCACAACAGTTAAAGGTGCAGGCACTATACTAGAGTTGAACACAGAAGCCTGCTTACCCCCACTAACCTCATGTAAGAGCCATTACAAAATAAACAATTCCTGGAATAACTCTGCAGTTTGGAAGTCTCTCTCTCCACACCTAATCATGAGTATTTTGCAGGTAAACTAGCTTTTTCTGACTGCAGTGCCAAGTGTGAAAAATAAAGGAATTTTAGATAATTTTAAAATTTGTTTTGCTCTTTTGTAACACCCAATCCCCAATATTCCTTCCTGTCTTCCTGCAGTTTCTTCTAGGACCACATCTATATCCCCCTCCTCCACCTCCTCCAGTCCTAGAAATAGAATGGCACATGGGAAGTAGAAGTTCATGAAAACTTCCCTGCTTTGGTTGGAATTGAGCTGGAGGCGGGAACAGATCATGTGGGGTGTCTTTACTAGGAGCTAGAAATGCCAGTGAGACTACCTATGTGGAGAATACCTCAGACACAAATGTGCCAGGAGAAAAGTCTGTGAGTAAGGGGGACAAGGTTCTACCCACTGAAGTCCTTGCTAATCCTTTAAGCATGCAGCACTCCCAAAAGTTTTCCATGTGAGTTTATGTTGCGTTCTGCCATGTGCGAGTTTGACTAATGCAACTGTAACTGTTTTCATTCTAGATAATATGCAACCAAAGAAGAGCAAAAGCATGGTAAAATACTATGCATGTAGCAGATGGAAGAAAATTACCTGAATTACATTGTCAGGGACCCTGCATGGTTTATAACAAGTCGATTGTGAGCTGTGACTCATTCCCAACCTCCCACAAATGCCTTTCCATCCTTACAAATCAATATGGAACTATAGTTCATAATTACTGCCATATGCCAAGATATCTGAGATGAGTTTCATTTTTCGTGACATTTAAACAAAGCATACAAGCAGAACTTCTGTGGATTAGAAAACATCTACAAATAAGAACACCCATCAACAAATGTGAATATGACTGAATAAATGTCGTTCAATGTTAACATGCAGGATTTTCTCAGAACACAGTAATATGATGAGTATTACTGAAATGCCCCAACCCACCTGCAGCCTAACTGGACATTACACTAATGGTGATGAATAGATCCATCTATTAGAGCTTAAATGAATATTTATAAATATTTAAAATTTACCACATTGTCCAATTTCACCATTCAAATTTCAAATGTGAGAATTCCCTTCAAAATATAAGTGCTTCTTGGCATCTCCTTATTGTTTTGGCAGGCATCCAATGTGAAATCTCTTCAGCTGTCAAATAATATCTAAATATGCATGTCAAGTACAAATACTGAGAATGCAGTTCCATACTTGTCTGCTCAGAAGCAAACCCCACTGAGTTCAGTGGGACTTACTCCCAGGTGAGTATAAGATTGCAAGCTAAATATAATTGCACATCAGATATTAAATTCTTTCAAATAGCAAATGCATATTAGCTATCACATACAGAAATCAAAGATCATATGATGTCAACAGAAAATATTCCAAGAATATGTGGGAAACCTGATATCAAAATTGTTAGAGGAAAATTTGGGGGATCAAATTATTTAAAGTCAAACTAAAATGTTCTAATCACACAAAGACCCTGTTCAGACAACACGCTAAGCCATGATGGTTAAGCAGTTTGAGCTAAACATTATGGCTTAGTGTGATGTGTGAACCATTCCTAACTATGGTGGCTACATAACCATGGTTTAAACATGCTCACTAACCAATTGCTGCAAAGGGGTTAGCGGCCTAACAATGGCTTAGCATGTTGTCTGAGCATGTTCATGGTGTAGTTTTGCAGAGTTTTCTTACTCTTGCGTAAGTGTGCATAGCCATGGTTCTACAGGAAGAAGAGGATAAATCTTCCTCTTACCTGTTTTTCTCTGAAATTCCACATACACACAGTAGTCTCTATTGGAGTCAATGGAAGCTTCTTTGCACACATACTAAGAGTGGGATTTCAGGAGGGAAATGGGTGGGAATTTTTTTTAACGCCACCCCTCTTGGAGTGTCATGGTTGCAATCTGAATCAGGGCCATGTGTGCTTACACAAGAGTAAGAAAAGCAATTATGCACAGCTACCCTTTGCATGATTAGAAGAACATTTAGTCTGGCCCTAAGAGATACAGCAGGGGAGGGCAGAAAGTTGATTCGGATCCATTGGTAGATCTCTGGGACCAGTTCTACACCAAGCAGGATATGACACTTTGAAAACGGTTTGAAAACTGTATATGGAGTGTGTCCTGGGTCCCAACAGTTGTCACTACTGATATAAACCATTTTAAAGCAGTAGTGTAGATACTGCCTGGGTGATTTGTAGTATATCAGGAAAGATTTTCGACTCCTAATACTTTAACAATAGCAGAAAAAGATGTACCTCTCCCTTGTTCTAAATCAGGCTGCTAAAATCAAGAAACCTTCAGTGACTGAGTAGATGTGTATGTGAAAGCGTTTGTGTAAGAGCTCCAGCTATGGTACTGAAACAAATTCTTTTGTTCGTCAGTTCTAAGTTCACCTTCCTAAGCCACTACTTTTCACCTGGCTCCAGTTGATGGACCTTGGGGTACTAGTGCAAAACAAAGTAGATTCCTCTGCCTATCTCTGTTTTACAGCATCCACACTGAAACACAGGTAAATGAAGGCTGCATCAGGTGTGTCATGTCTAGTTATATATCACAGTGTATGTGTACTCTCATGGTGCAAAACACTGTGGCCCTTTCTACACAAGGGAGGAGGGGTGATTGCAAGTTTTCTCTCTTCCACGATTGGCATTCACGGGGCACACGCGAGTGAAGTTTTCTGCAATTTCAGGAGTGCTGTTGAGGGAGGACGTGCACCCCATGATGGTGCTTCCGCATGTGGGTCAGCAAAAGTGGGTGGGGCTATGCAGGTGAGTTGTTTTTTTCTATTGACTCCTGAGGGATGTGCAGGGATGCAAATCACAGCAACACATAGGGAGGATACGAAGTCCATTGAATATGTGATGCCGTGCACAGACAGTATGCACAGCATAAGGAGGATACGAAGTCCATTGAATATGTGATGCTGTGCACAGATAGTGGTGAAAATGACAGCCGGGTCCACTCCCACACACCTCTGAAACCGCTGGACACTCCCCTGGCAGCTGGTTGGGTGTTCACTGAGCCGGTAACTTTGCGCCGAACAGCAATGGCTTTGTGAAGGGGGGGCACATCAGCCGTGGACTTCGGGATTGTAGTGGAAGAGCCAAAAAAAAGCCATAACAAAAGCAGTCAGAGATATTCCTGAATAACTTGAGAGGTAGACCCGAGATTACCACGTTCATCATGGGAGCAGGTGAACGTCATGTGGCCCGTAAGTGCTGACTACGATACAATCCTGCTATCAATTCCACTATATAATGTGAAAGCTAGCAGTATAGCAATACCTCATCATGTCTTGTGTAAAGACAGATATTTTTCAGACAAGGATGAAGATTTAGGGTATCTCTACACCAGGGTTTTGTTGTGTGATTGTCATTCTTCATGCAGATATTTTCCGGGTGCTTTACATGACGTTGTGGTGCTCCAGTCATTTTCCTGCACCAACCCCCTGCTTCTCCTGTATTATTTCTAAATTGGGAAAATGTGGTGTGTTTTTGAGCCACGCCATTAAACCACCATTTCCTGCTCATGTACTTCTACCATTGTGCAATGAACCTCTTTATGTGGATGGTTCTTGGGGATGCAGTTATGATGATGTCACCAGTGCAATGGGGCAGGAGTGTCTCCTTGCCCCTCCACACCTGCATTCTTTTGCCTCTTTGCCATTCTTCTACAGATGTCGGATGTCAGGTGCTTCATGAACAATTCACTAGGCTGGCCTAGTGAATTGTGAGTTGAAAGCTTGGCAATTGTTGTGAGAAAGTCTGTCTCTGTTCTGTGCTTATCTGTGGCTGCTAGCCGAGGCCTTGAAGTTCCTTGAGAATGAATATTTGTTTAGAAAAGATGGGGGGCTATCTTGCAAGCTGTCTCTCACATAGTGTCATCATCAAGAGGTGGTCGAACTGTGCCGCCCTGTTGGCACATGAGTTTGGATTACAGGCCTGAAGCCCTGTCTGTCAAAGTGGCTTGGAATTAGCCAGCCTCCATCCTATATAGTGGAACGAGCAAAGGGTAGGCCCTTTGCTAGGAAACATCTGTTTGACTGTTCTACAAATACCATCTGTTCTACACTTGCCATGAAACTCCTCGTGTTTGGGATTCTATCTGGATTGGAGATGTTGGATGCACTCTGTACATGTTCTGTTACTATTTGGACTTGGAATTTCTAAGAACTATGCCATGAAAAGTGCTCTGAGGCTTTTAATAGATTTGGACTTGCAGATTACTGTTCTGGATTCATGTTCTATAGCCTGCTTTCCCTGCATGGAGCCAAAGTACGGGCACAGGGAAGCTCCGAGGCTGATTGTTGCTGTTCTGGAATTGTGTGTGTATGTGACCTGCGAGAGAGCCTCCTCTCAGAGCCTTTTGTTACAGGCAGAGGGGTTCCTAGGTCGAAGAGGTTCGTCCCCTGACATCTTGCTTACGTGATCAGCTCAGTGTTCCTGGCAGGCTGAGTCTGGTTTGGTACAAGATGGATCTGTGTACTGTCAGACTTCATGCACTTCTGAGCTGGGATTTCTCCTTTGAGTTTTGCTTGTGTTCCTGATGAGTCAGTGTGTGTGGCCGCTGCTGACTGTTTCGCATGGGACAGGGGGCCAACTCTAAATGTCTCCCCCTGAGTGATTGCTGTTTGCATTAAGGCATTGTACCTGAAAGCTATCTGGTCCGTCTTCAGCTTCAAGTGTGTGTATGCAGAAATGAAACCGTTATGCTTGAATTCCGTGTGATTTCACAATAAAAGAGGTCTCATCATTTTGGAGTGTGTCAGTTTGCCTAAAGTTCGTGAGCAGAAGCCTGGGGTGGGCTTGAGTCACGACAACAGATTGGCCTGCAGAACACAACTCAGGAGACTCCATAAATGCAGTAGAACGCCATTGAAGTAATACAGCATGGCTGAGACTACTGAGACCATAGCGCTTTATAATATGGGGGGCATAGCTGGTGTTTTGCTCTGCTCTGCAGTTGCTGCCCAGAAATGTTTAACCCTTTTCCACTCAATCTCACCATGTGCACACAAATGAGAAAAGTGTAACTGCTTGCTTGGATCAGGGTAGGTGGGGAGCAGACTCCCAGAGTTGCGAAAGTACTGTGGATTCTATAAAACAAATGGCTGAGGTAGGGCTTGGAGGCAGCGAAAGTGAACAGGTGAGGGAGGGAAATTGAAATTGAAAAGTTCAAGCTGAGGGGGAGGCTACCCCAGAGGGGAAGACGGAGGGCACACAATGCTGCTGACCTCTGAACATCCCGCCAGGATCCACCCACCAGTATAAATGGTAGATAGCATTATGCATTTAAGGAAAAATGAGATGTGTAAAGAACCTATCTTAATCCAGAAGCAGAAGGTGTAGTAAAGATGTGGGACAAAAGCCTAGTGTAGAAATGCTCTCATCAAAAGCCTCATTCTGCTTGCTGTTCTTGTTCCAATAGCATAGCAATGCAACAGTATCATTATACTATTTATTTGATTGAGCAACCTATTGATTTTAGTTAATTCTATGTTTTAAAGGATATTCTGTCTATCTTTCAAAAGAGAAGCACACGGCAACTCATCGCAATAAATCCATTAATATTCCCATCATCTAAATACATATTATTAACAAGCACACAACAAATATAATAAATTGGGCAAATTAACCATAGTCCTTTCCATGCTAGGAATAGTTGTACGTATTGAATTTGGCTGGTGCAGATGGGTGAGAATTTAGTTTCACTTCATTTTTTATATAAGAATGTATCAAATTTATTTATATAAAGGATGGAGAAAACTTAAGATTTAAAAAAATTCAAAAGTGGGAGAAAGTGAAACTGTGAGATTTGCTCATCCCTAGTGACCATTAGGACCAAAGCCCCACTTTTCAAATGGAGTTGCAAGGAATTTAAATGAGTCTTGAAGTCTCATGTTAAGTTCTCTGTCTTTTTCACTGAGGACCTCTTTGGCTAAAAAACTTTGGCTGATTCAGATTCCGAGAGGTTGGAGCTGCCCTTCCTGTATTTTGAGCCTAGTACCACTTCAGCCTCTTTAGAGGTTACAGATCCAGAGGCCTTGAGACCTTCCCAGGAGATAGTTCCAGATCAAAGTCAGAGTCTGAGGAATCATTGCTTTTATTGATCCCAACAGTCAGCAACTGCTGGCCACTGTGTGGTGAATCACATAATACAACCTGTCAGTGAAGAACCGTTCACCCACCCAGGCTGACCACTGAATCCCTCTGCACAGAGAGGAATATAAAAGGCTTCCAGTTCCAATTCAGCTTTGCTTGAGTAAGAAGGTATGTGTGTCTTATATAATTAGTCATCTTATCCAGTCCTAGCTTCTTCTCTAGCCCTTCCTTTTGGTTTGTTATCTAATTTTGATTGCTCTTTGGTCCTGACTTCTGGCTTGTCCTGTGGTCTTGAGTATTTGGTAAGCAGGACTCCTGGTTCCTGGCTCATTCCAGACTGAGCTGCAGCCCAGCCCTGATACCAGCTCATAAGTGCATGGGATCTGGAGCAGGTCCTCTATTGCAGGTCTCATAAGGCCCAGGGACAATATCTGTGTGGAAGAAAGCACTTCCTCAGAAATGAAAGCAAGTCTTCCATTTGCCCATTGGGTGGGTCAGTTCTACTTCAAAAAGCAACAAAGATTCTTACTGTACTACTGTGGCACACGTTGCAATTTTATGTCTTGCCAAGCTAGGAATGATGTAAAGAAGCATTAAATATTTAATTTTTGATCATGGCAGATCTAAACATTTCCTGGAAGCTAACAACTTGGCAGCAATAGGATAGCAACTGGAATGTAAAATAGTCTAATAAAAAACAATCCACAACCAATATTTTTAGTGTATGTTAATGATAGTGGTTTGCCCTAAAACGGTTCTCTGGTATTATAGCCCAAAACAGCAGCAGTAATCCAAGATGTGGATCATAGCTGCACATCATTTTTCATTTTCTTAGCACCTTATTAGTTGCTCCGTTCAGTTTCAATAAAGCTTCAAGTTGCAAGTATTCTTAGCTAGGGGGATTTTGCAAAGCAATTTCCAGAGGGGTAGCCACCTCCTTAGCAAATATCTGTCTGTAATCTATCTTGTCTGTCCTGCCATACTGCAATTTGGATTGTATAAGTCAGGCCAGCACACAATGCCAGCTCCAGCTTTCTGAAGGCCCTTGGGCAAAGCTCAATGGATCTACCTGCTCACCGCCTTTGCCACCAGAGGCTTTTGCTCCTCTTCTTCTTTTTCATCATTCCTACCACTAGCATATGCTTAACAAATTGCAGGCGAAAGGGGGAAATAACGAAACACTATGTCTGGCGAGTGGCGTCAGTTGATAACCACACCCAGGCCATACCCCTTTTGGGGAGGGTAGACCGACCCATGCCACTCACCCCCCATGCCACATGACTCCGGTTGGAGTGACGAGAGTCGGCCTAACAGATGGCCTTATCCCCCACACTGGTGCCGCACGACTCCCAGCGGAAGGCCTCAGGTATCACCTGTCACCAAACAACCATGCCACAGAATGATCACCATCCCTTTCCTCCAAGCATGCCCACCCTAATAGCCACAGGGGAACGAAAAGCCTATTGCTTTATCATTCATTTCCCACCTGCGCGAAAACTTCTCACAGGCCCCTTTGCAGATCAGACAGGAATAGGTCATTGCCCAAACCAGTGAATGTACACCATCCTGTCAATAAGCTCCCTCCTTGTCTGTGATATCTAAAAGCCTATTTAACTTCTGGCAGGCCCGTTTAGGGCCTGCAGTTTCCAGCCTTCCATCCAAACCATTCTGGGAATCAGGCAGGCCCACAATTCATCCAAACCATTCTGGGAATCAGGCAGTAGCACAATTCTCGAATCCAGCCATGCTTCAAAGAGCCTGTAGAGCTGGGTGAAGCTGCCTTATATAAGCACAGCCACCCAGCTTAGTGGCGCCAAATATGAGCCAATGGGGAGACAGAAAGTCTCTTCTCCCCCCGCCCGCAACTTCTTCCCCGCGGCCAGTGCCAGGATGCAGGGGAAGGGCATAAGTCTGTCATTCCAGGACATTATAGAAAATTACAGAAAATCCCCCCTAACACCCAGGAAAGAACAAAAACCAGGACAAATCCAGGGAAATCCTGACAGTTGTTCACCCTAACACTGCAACATTTGTTTTATAAAAGTTGTAGGGAGGGAGAGATGGTATATCTATACTACACTCTCACACTGATTCTATACCAACCCCCCTCCACCCCCAAGATTCTAGGAACTATAGGTTGGGATGGATGCAAAGAACAACCATCTAGAGATTTTCTACCCCCAAATGCTCTCCAAACATAGAGAATTCTGATTCCCAGGGTTCCCTGGTGAGAAAGAATAACTGTTAAATTGGTACATCAAAGGTATAGACGTTCCCTAAAAAGACTGGGAGAGAAAGCAGGATATACAGGAACCCAAAGTAGCACTTATCATAAACATCAGGGCAACTGGTCCTCCCAGTTCTGGAAAGCATCCTTTTCCTACTCTCTGATGGGAGTGAATGAACCAGCTGATAAGCATGAAAATTAGGCAGAGTTCAAAGTTTATTGTTTGGTTCATTCGCAGACTTTTTAAAGGCATGGAGTGGAGATAAAAGAAGCTGAGCAAGTCATTCTGATGTGTGAAGATGGGTGGGACCAGCTATCTTTGTTTATCAGACCTAGAAGGAATTCCAGGCTAAAAACAAAATGGAGGACTGCCCACCCTCCTTTAGGTATTTGGGTCTAACACAGATCAGCTACTAGTTTGCAATATTAGTACCTGAAGATGTTTACTCAGCCTGAACTCCAACTGAAAAGATTTGCACACCCAGGAAGGGAAGAGAAGAAAAAAAAATCATGCTGGACAAGAGCTGGGTATTTATCTCCCTTTCTTTAATGAGATTCCACTTAAATTAGCAGTTTAAAGAGCAATCATATGCATCTTTACCCAGAGGAAAGCATGCTTGCTCAGAAATAAATCCCAGCTATTTTAAAAGAACTAACCTCCATGTTACGTGCATAGAACTACACTCTCTGAAGAGTCAATGTTTGTAGCCAAATCTTTAGAACAGTTGGAAGTTAGGGTTGTCATTGGAATATAGCAGATTCCCCTCACGTCTTCCTTTTTAACAGACTTCCTTACTATTATTATTATTATTATTATTATTATTATTATTATTATTATCTCACCTCTCCCTCTTTATCGAGGTGGGGTACAACACCAAATACAAAACACATAAAATACATATAACTGATTAAGAGCATATGAAACTAATACATTATTAAAAGGAGTCTTAAAATTCAACTGGATAGGCCTGCCGGAAGAGATCAGTCTTTATGGCTTTCTTAAATTCCATTAAACTGTTAAGTTGATGAATCTCTCCCAGCAGGCCATTTCACAGTCTGAGAGCAGCAGAAGAGAAGTTCCTCTGGGTACTGATTGTCAGCCTAATTTTTGCTGACTAGAGTAAATTCTTCCCAGAGGACCTGAGTGTGCGGGGCGGATTATATGGGAGAAGGCGATCTCGCAGGTAATTTGGACCCAAACCATGTAAGGCTTTAAAGGTAATAACCAACACTTTATATATCGCCCGGAAACAAATTGGGAGCCAGTGAAGTGATTTTAAAGCTGATGTAATATGGTCACCCCTAGGTGTACCAGTGACCAACCTAGCCGCCATATTTTGAAGTTTCCGGACTAGCCCTATGTACAGCGCATTGCAGAAGTTGAGCCTTGAAGGGGCTCAGCTGGCATATCAACCACAGCTGATAGTAGGTACTCCTGGCTGTCGCATCTATCTGAGTTGTCAATTGGAGCGATGGATCCTGGAGCACCCCCAAGCTGTGAATGCAGTCTTTCAAGGGGAGTGTAACCCCATCCAGAACTGGTTGACACACCTCCAAACATTTAGAGTTATTGTACTGCACAGGTTTTCAGACTTGCAGTACAATGCTATGCATGCCTCCTCCCAATTAAGTCCTATTGAGTTCAATGGAAATTATTATTCCCAGGTACATGCATGTGCATAGGGGCAGGGCCCAGCAGGCACAATCCCCCATGCATGTTCGGTTAACACAGGAGACCTATTCATGAATAGACCAACACAAGTGCAAAGAGGCTGTGAGGCCATGTGTTTAGCCCCACTACAAGGTTACATGGCTCATTCCAGCCCCTCACATGTTGCGAGATAATTGCTGCATTGGGAAACTTTTTAATATATCTGTGTAGGCTCCCCATGCGATTTAGAATGCTCATTTTTCTGGGGTTCTAAATCATGCAGGAATCCTACACAGATAGAAAAGGGTCCGTGCTGCAAAAGTTCTCCTACATCTGATGGGCTGGGCAGAGCTGTGTGCCATGGGGGTGGGGCTAAAAACATAGCAGTGCAGACCCTTTGTATAGTATGTGCTGATCTATTGCACAAGTAATGACTGCAGAAGGCTAAGTATGTTGTTTGAGCAAGGTACTATGAATACCCACAATTTCAGTTAGGGAAATTTGCTTCACATGGTTTCCTTTCCCAAAATCTTTGGAGTGATAATTAAATTCCATGGCTCAGATTGTGTGGTGTGAGAGAGGAGTGTTTACTGTTGTTTTTAATCTGAGTATCTTTGAAGACTGCAGGACATCCTTGTCCTGTCTGGCACTGATAGAGATCTTTTTCAATCTAAATACTATGTTTAGAAAATTAATAATAAGTAGGGATGTGCACTGGATCGGACCCGATCCACGATCCGGTCCAGTGGGAAATCGGATAAATTATCCGATTTCCGATCCAACAGCTGGATCGGCCGATCCAGTCCGAACCGATCCGAAAAGGCTCTGAACCGGTTCGGCGGATCAGCGGGCGCCCACTGGCGCCCACCACCGCTTCCATTGGCGGGTGCCAGCGGGTGCCCGCCGATGAAAGTGGACAGCGGGGGGGGCGGAGGGGAGGAGGGGGGCGCTTACCTTTGAGGGACGTCCGCTCCCGTCCGGCACCAGCGGCTACTACCAGCGGGCTCCGCGGCCTGCTCCAGGCCGCAAAGCCCGCTGGCGGTAGCCGCCGGCGCCGGACAGGAGCGAACGTCCCGGAAAGGTGAGGAGGGGGCGTGTGGAGGGGAGGAGGGGGGCGCTTACCTTTTAGGGACACCCGTCCGGCGCCGGTGTCTACTACCAGCGGGCTCCGCGGCCTGCTCCAGGGTGGCGTGCCGGGTGATCACCCGGCGCGCTACTCTAGAGCAAGCCGCAAAGCCCGCTGGCGGTAGCCGCCGGCGCCGGACGGGAGCGAACGTCCCGAAACGGTGAGGAGGGGGCACGCGGAGGGGAGGAGGGGGGCGCTTACCTTTTAGGGACGCCCGTCCGGCGCCGGTGGCTACTACCAGCGGGCTCCGCGGCCTGCTCCAGGGTGGCGCGCCGGGTGATCACCCGGCGCGCTACTCTAGAGCAGGCCGCAAAGCCCGCTGGCAGTAGCCGCCGGCGCCGGATGGGAGTGGGCGTCCCTAAAAGGTAAGCAGTGGCGGGGAAGGGGGCTTACCCCCCCTGGAGCCATCCACTTCTATCCGCGGGCGCCAGCGGATGGAAGCGGACGGCCCCAGGGGGGGTAGGGAGTGCGGGGGAGGGGGCTTACCTACCGGGGCCATCCACAGCGGACGGCCCCGGGGGGGAGGGAGTTAGGCCCCCCCTCACCCACCTGCCGCCATTTTTTCCTCATAGACTTGCATTGCAATGCAAGTCTATGGGGGGAAAAATGGCGGCCGATCCCAAAATTTCCGATTTTTGGATCGGGATCGGACTCGATCCGGTCCGCGGGACCTCCGATTTTGTCCGAACCGATCCATGACAAAATTGGAGGTCCCGATCCGGGTCCCGATCTGATCCGGGGGGTCCGTGCACACCCCTAATAATAAGCCTGTATACACTAGTTGCTGGGGAATATAGATGGGAGGGTGCTGTTGCGCCATGTCCTGTTTGTGGGTTCCTGGTTGGCCACTATGTGAACAGAATGCTGGACTAGATGGACCCTTGGTCTGATCCAGCAGGGCTCTTCTGTTGTCCTTATGTTCTTATAAAAATATATCAAAAAATCAAGCAACTGTTACAAAATTCAAGAAAATAATCAGTGTTTCAATAAATTATCACAAGTGCTTCAATAGATCACCATTTCAATCAAATTAAATATACTATTATTGCTAATTTTTACTCCAATATTGGGGAAATATTTCATGCATGTCAATTTCAAATTATAATACGCCAACATTTATTTCCCCATATTGCAGGTGATCGTACATCTTTTCTTTTTTGTTAGTACTGAGCTATTACACATCTTGCTGCTATCAACAAATGAAATATTGTTTCTTACTTCGTTCCAAATATTTTAAATATCTCCCCCCCCCCACTACCACAAAAAAGGATGCCGTTAAAGTGTTATTCTGGTTATTTCTTTAATTTTACCAATAATTTGTTTCCAAAGAATCTATGGACATTACCACTATGTATCAGATCTCCTTTAACATGATTACATTGCCACCAGGCTGAATCCATATTAGATACACATTTTTTTGCCCTCCATGATGTTAAATACCAGCAAACTAATGATTTATAACCATTTTCGAATAAAGTACTGAAAGGGGATTATTTCATTCCCTTAGTCCATAAATATTGCCGCACATTTCCTGAAACATCCTTCCACAAATCCAGTTAGTAGAATAGCTATATTATTTGTGGAGTTTATCTTATTTAGCATCTCATAGAATTTGGAAAACATCTCTTTATCAGAAAACTTAACTATTTTTTTAGACTTCTTAATATGCATACATAATTTTGTATGTATCTACAGTAATGGATACATATGAAATGCACATATGTATATATATGCAAATATGACTTCGTATCAATTATTCATAGGCTTCAACAAAAGCAGATCAGATATCCAAATAAGTATCCATTTGAAGGAGTCTATATGCCATCCATCTGAAGTCTATATGGAGTCTATAAGCATTGTACATTCTCAATCCATTGCACTATATTATAGGAGGTGAGCGTTTATCCTTCCAGTGTTGTATATCAGTGTTTTAGCTGTCAAAAGGGCACAGAGAATCCATTGATGTTGACCATTCATTAATTTCAATGAAGCAGATAAGTAAATTAAAATAACATGTACATCAGTGAATATTGAAGACTGTCCCAAAAAGAAGCAACTACTGGACATTGCCAAAATGCACAGCCTGCAATTAGCCAAATTAGACAATCCGTTATTAAAAAGATGTTGCTGTGTCCAGTAGACTCGAAACAACAGTTGTTGCTGAATAAGATTCAGCCTAAAACCCATAGACATGACAGATATAGATGCTAAAGCAGCAATCCATTCATTAGGCAGAATGGGATACTCCAATTCCCTATTCCATTCCTGCTTAAAACCTAATATATCATATGTATTTGCCAATAACAAGCATTTATAGACCTCAATTATTTCCTCAGAATTAGTTCGCTCTCTCAAAATATTTCCAGTTAGTTTTTCATTTCCATTGATGTTGTTGAAAATACTGATAATGAGGGAATCATTTCTTATTTCTTCTCCTAATTGATAGAGATATTTATTTATTTATTTATTTATGGCCTGAACAAGATGCATTGGTGGTATCTCTGGAGAACTGCGGACATCTCTACACATCCAGTAGTACTCAGGAAAAAGTCTAAGTGGAACCTACAGTTGCAGAATCCCTCAATAATAGCTAGCTCTAAACATTGTTATCAATTCAGCCCAAGACTTAGAATAAAATTCAGCGCGTTTCCCTTCTTTTCTGTGGATTATACAACTTTGTTTGTGATGTCTGTGGGAAAATTTCCAACACTCATTTTGGATTTATGTCCTTCCTGTTGGGTTTATGTCCCTCCTGATTTCTGGTCCTCCTATAAAGGCTTAAGGGTGTAAATATATAAACATCTATGTAAATTTTAGTTTAATAAATTAGAAGACAGACTCTTTAGGAATGTAGCCAATGGTGATGTTCCACCAGATGAAATGATTTCCCCCTGTAGGGGGCTGCAAGAGGGAGGAGAAGACAGGAAATCCACTTGCATAAGCGGAAGTTCTGCTGCATAAGTGGACATGGACTCTAAGCCAGTCCCTGCTATGTTAATTAGAATTACACTGTATAAGATCCATCTAAACTAACTGAACTTTTCAACAAAAAGACAAAGCACTTTAGACTAGGGGTCTCAAGCCACATTTTTGTTCTGACCGAATTTGCTGCTATGCGTCCCCCCCCCCCCTCCAACTGACTTATATTTACCTGATCAATCCTACTTCATATTTCTCATAAGGCTATCGGGGGGCCAGCCAAGCAGCCATGGCAGGCTTATCAAAGGACAAATGCTTTTGGATGTGAACACTGAGATAAGCGTCTAGTTAATTATGGGTTTCACTAACTTGAGCTGATTTCATGCCATATGAAAGTACTTGTACTGTAGTTAATGCGTTACAATAACTTTATGCAACACTTGGAAGTTTCATGGTTGGAACTGGAATTACATATGCAGAATTGTTTGCAAGAGTGTAACCCTACATGCAGCTATAAATGTGCCAAGTTCTTTCTTACTCAGATTTAATTGAACTCTGACACAGAAAAATTATTCCCATTTTACAGATTTGCAATTTCAGCCACAAAAATGGTGACTACCCCATGATTACCAAATGGGCTCAGGGATGAACTGAATTCAGCGCACCAACTCCTGAAAACATAGACCTGGTATAAGCTCCATTGACTTCAGTGGACAACAAGGGTGGTGGGGTCTGGAATAATGTTATAGTGTTATATTGATAGGGTCAGTGTTATATTGATAGGGTCTGGGGCTCAAATTTCATTTCTTTCTGATGATGATAAGCAGGAACCACTCCCTTTAAAAAAAACTGAGCAATAACTCAGTTGTAGAGTACATCATTTACATGTGGAAAGTCCCATGTTCACTTCCCGATGGGATGGAGTTCTGCCAGTCAACCAACAATATTGGGCTAAATTGACCAATTGTCAAACTGAGTACAAGGCATCTTTATCAAATGGCAGCTTTAGTATTGCATCAGTTTTTCTGCTTCTTTGGATATTTAATTCCTCCTCGTACTGACATTATTGATATTACATTAGAGGATTTCCAGAACAAATGCAACATAAGTTTATAAGTCTGTCTTGACATTTTGAGAGCCATCAGATGAGCGTTTTATTGCATGCTCGTTACTGTGCACTCATGGATTTTCAAGGATCCCTCTCACGACATCATCTGCCTCCCGCACGCCTCACGGTCCTTCTAGCCTTCTTTGCACCACAAAAAAACCCCAGTAAGTCCGACACATTTTAAAGATGGAAGTTGATGCTATCTCCTGCTGTGTGCAGGAGAAGCAGCGCGATCAAAACAGCCCACTGAATGGGCCATGTGCAGGTTGTTTACTTCCTCTTTCTGCACCATTCAGACACCCAATTCCTGCCTTCACGTATGACTCTCCCCTGCAAATGGTGCTGCCTGAAGCAGGTTGCTTTATCCTGCAGTCCTGGCTGGGAGGAAGGATTCTTAAGCCTTCCCCATCCTGCCACTTTCTCCCAGAAGCTCCCCCACAAACTGTTCCACCTGTGTATTTCTGTGGTAAACATGCATTTGGGATCCCAGTTAAGGGGAATATTGCTGGGTGGTGGTGGAATATGGCATGGGGAAAACACCGAGGAAGGATTGTGCACCTCCTGTGTGCCACCTTTCCACTTCAGATCCATGACCCTGTCCTGCTCCGCACACTCCTTAGGGATGAGAGAATCAGGCCCCCTCCACAAGGATGCGCTTTTGCGCCCGGTTCGGGGATTATGCGCATTATCGCGGAGGCGCATTTACGCCTAATCCCTCTGCACGGGAGGCGGCGAGAGGCGGCGAAGCGCATTAATTGATGTCCAAAAAGCGCTTTAGAAGACGTTAATGCGCATAATCGCTTGTTCACACGGCGAAAATGCGCTTTAACGGCCGGAGCAAAATAAAAGTCGCTATTTAACGCGCATTCGAAAATGCGCATTATTGGGGAGATAACGCGCCTGTACGCCCGTTTTGCGCTCCGCTGGTGTGGAGGTAAAATTTATAATGAGCCTTCAAGGCTCATTAAACGTCTCGTGTGGAGGAGGCCTCAGCAAGCTGAGATTCTCCAAGCTCCATCTCAGAGGTTGGATTGCCTCTCCCCAATTTCTGATTGTGATCTGTTGTTGTTGTTGTTGTTATTATTATTTGAGTGATAAATGTGCATTTCAAGAATACAGTTTTTGAAAGCGCGCACGTAAGTGTACACTTTCCCCTATAGATTAAAGCATAAAAAAAAACATTAAAAAAACATTTTTAAGGTGCACATTTTCCAAAGTACGCATTTTGTGGACACAAACACAAGCTTGGGGAATGTGCAAGCTTTTCCAGAAAACTGTGTTCCCATGAACCTTCAGGGTTGTGAACAGGTAAAACGCGAAACTAAATAAAATGAAATTCTTGCACATCTCTACTCCTGATGCTGCTTTGCAGCAAAGGCATAGAAGACAAGCACTTGTGTCCTGGAGTTGGCCAGTAGTGGGTAATTCCAACCCAAGAGAAATCAATTTACACAACAGGGAGTTATGTTAATAAATGTTTTGTATTTGGTTATAGACTCCAGATTGTATATCCTGATTCAGCATTTATAGTGCCACCTGGCCACATGAGAGTGGACACATGTAATATTTCCCTGGAATTATTGACTTAATATAATGGTATTTTAATTGGTTAATTTCTCCCACCCACCCCCTTAAATATAAAGGAATGTTTATTCCAAATCCTCAGCTGTAAATGAGTGTCCTCCAGTTTAACTGCAACTCTTTTTTTAATATATTAGGTTGGATCCAGAGTAAGTCATGCTTAGAGTAGACCCATCAAAGCCAATGGGACTTAAGTTAGTCATGGCTAACTTACCTCACTGATTTTAGTGGGTCTACTCTAAGGATGACTACATCTGGATCCCATCCATTTAACTGACAAATATTTTTACTCAATCTTTAAAACAAGTATTCAAGGCAGCTTACATTCAATCAGTGTGTGTGTGTGTGTGTGTAAAATATGTGGATGAGCAAAAGTCTGTTTAGTGTTCCTGCTTTATTAGATCTGGCATATCCCCAAAATAAAGCTAAATCTTGGGTACTGTGTGTAATGAGATGTATTTTTAAATTGGTGTACAAACATAGAAGAACCTATAAATAGTCATTTATAACACCCTGTTATCAGAGCGAAAATGCAAGAAGTAGTAAGTAATTTCCATGGCTACCCAGCCTTTTCATCACAAATGAGGTTAGCATTTCTGCAATTCAATTAACTCCTTATATTCTCAACTGAATAATTCTCTTCTATAACTCTCAAGGTATATTTAGCAGTTGCAATATAGCATCTGAAAACTGAATTTCTTCTTGAAATAATTTGGTATCATTTCAGTCCCACAAAACGAAATTCGAAACGAAAATTAAACGAATTTAAATTTTAAAAAACACAGCTGTTCCCCCCCCCCCCAAGAAGAACAGGATAACCTGTGCTTTTTAAAACTTGAATGAACAGTAAACACTACATGAGTAATGTCAGGATGAGAAAGGAAGATTATGGAAATGTGTGCTTTAATTAGTGTTTCTATTAGTTGAACACATAACAATGAGCGACTGTGTGCTGCAACTTTGTTGGGTTATACTCACAGACGTGTGCAAGGGGTGTGCCAGGTGTGCCCAGGCATACCCTAACGTCTCAAACAATAAGTGCCGAATTGAGGGGGCCATTGAGTAAGGATCCAGAGGGGGATCCAGTGGGAATGGTCCTCCAGCTGCCCTTCAACTGCTCCACCACCGCACCAAAAAAATGCTCCCTCTGAGAGAGTACCATTGCTCCTGGCAGCAGAAGCAAAAAGGAATCGCTCGCTGGGAGCCTTTCTGCCAGAAGCCATGCTTCAAAGAGGCCAGGAGGAGCGACCCGAAAGCTAATATCTCCTTATAAGCCCTTTTTCTGGCCAGTGTCACCACAAAGCCCAACCAATGCTGGGGCTTGAGGAACATCTCATTCCCCCCTCCACCTGCAACGGCCCTCTCATGGTCAGGTAAGCCGAACACAGAGTAGGGCATCGGTGTCTACAGTGTTAAATAAATAAATAAATATAATGTCCTTTATGATTGAGTATTCAATAAATGTTCACCTTTAAAAAAAATTCCCTGGGTGCACAACCTAATGAAATGTGATGTGCATGCCTATGGTTACACTCTTTCAGATTGTGGGGCTGCTTCCAGACAAATGCATTTATTGTGGAATCACCATGGTTCATTCTCTCCATTTCACAGAGGTTCCATATGGCATTTTCCTTTATTTATACTCCTCCCATGTTTTCCCCATGCTGTTTCCTTCTTTTTTCCTATTGCAGAAATTCCAACTTGTTTTTAGGATGAAACAGGAGCACAACCTTCACAGCTGCAGATAGTCTTATTGCTACTCTTCTGTCTTTTCCAAGAGGCATGGTTCTGACATGGGCAGTGACCTACGAGACAGATTGACCTACCATAGCTCAGCACACATTCAGTATGGCCTTTGCGGTAGGCACCATTTTATCATTTTTTAGTCTTTTAAGTAGTGTTAAAATGCTTTTCCAGCTTTAATGTTACAAACACACACATACTAAAGAATATAACTTTAATGATATAGCACTATACCCCTGTGTTACTACAATGGAAAATAGTTTAAGATGGGGGAAAAACCCCATTCAATTCACCACCCTTTTAGCAAGGTGGTTAACTGTGGAAACCAGAAAGGGTTTTTAAAAATTATTAAATTTTTGTTGTATGAAAACATTATAGCATTATTACACTCATTCATTTAATTTAAGTGGTTAAGAGAGCAATTGTATGATCCCAGGAATATAGGATTTTTCAGATTCCCCTTCCCAAAGTTGGAGACACTTCTTTGGCTTCAGGAGGGCCATTCTAAGATCATCTAATCCTTCTTCCTACCCCACCCCTCTTACAGCTACTGCAGAAAGAACTACAGTGCCTGCTTTCCAAGGTCGCTGGACTTCATAGACGTCAAAGGGGGCATTCCAGTGGACAGGTAGAGGAGAGGACAGAATCTGCTCTATCCTGTGGCCTTCCTAGTCCTGCCCATGCCCCCCCCCCACAGTGTGACTCCTGTAGATGGGCTCAGAGGCCTATCTAGAGGGGAAAATGTCTACGTTGCACCTCCCACCCTGCTGGCAGCAGGATGGCAGGGTATAGGATGCTTGGAAGCTTCCGAGGTTGAAAGTTTCCATCTAGCAGGTGGCAGAGCTTCGGCTATTGGGAGGTGTAGAAATAAGTAGGATTGTGCCTGATGTATGTTTAGATGCACTTTCCTCATTGTGAATACTCTGACATTCTGGGCTCTCCCACATTAGAGGCCTTCAAGAGGCAGCAGGACAGCCATCTTTCAGGGATGCTTTAAGGTAGATTCCTGCATTGAGCAGGGGGTTGAACTCTATGGCCTTATAGGCCCCTTTCAACTCTACTGTTCTATGATTCTATGATTCTATGACATGTCTATCCACTATTCAGGCAGAACTGCGTTGTTCCCTAAAGGAATTATACAGTGTTCTAAAAGGGAGGCCAGATCTACACCTTGTGTCAAATCATTACAAATGTGATATAAAAAGCAGGAAATAACAGTATGAATATGATCTATGGAATGTAGATTGTGTCCCAATAGTTATCAGTGCACTTCAATACTGCTATGAAGCAGTAGTGTAGGTCTAGTCATATTCTCACAGTTGAGAGAGGGAGTGTGTTGAGAAATGTTCTAAAAGAGCTACATTCTCCCTTATGGGGACTTTTGTTGAGGGAGAAGGATGGCTGCTTCCAGTAGCTATCCTAAAATTACAGTTATAGACCATTTGTTCTTGGGAAAGGTCAGAAAAGCTTAGGTAGAACTCAATGATTTTCCTGCTGATCAGGCCCATATCTCCTTTAGCTTCAACATTACTATAATTTTGGGTGTTCTGCATGTCTGCCTGTCCATGGTACACTGTGAACAGGGGCCTGTCTTGATGAGGGGAAGGCTCCGGGGTGGAACCGCAGTGCCGGTAGGTCATTTATATGACACAGCAGCCATTGCAGAGCCATCCTGGGGCTTTCCCCTGAAGCTCCGGTTTAAAAATGTTGGGAATTTACCCCAACTTTTCCCACTTGCAGCAAGGGGCCAACGGCATCTCCCATCTGTTGCCTTGCTCAAGAGCTGTATCAGAGGCGTGCCCCAGCCGATCCCAGCCCCTGATTAGTCGCATCAGCTGGACAGGGACAGGGGGTGGGCCAGTGAGCTAAATGGCCGCAGCTGGACAGGGACAGGGGGTGGGCCAGTGAGCTAAACGTCTGCACTTCTCCAGCATGGGCAGAAGGACGGCCATGCTGGAGAAGCGCATAAAGAACTTGTGTGTGTGCTTTAAAAAAAGGTGGGGGATGCCCTGCGGCACCCGTGCAGTGATGCACAGTAGTGTGTCACTGCCCAGGCGCAGCGGCACAGGTGTGGCAGTGCGCGGCGCTAGCGGCTCCTTCAGAGGCAAACCCCACACACTCCTTGCCATGGAGACAACTGGCAGGAGCACAAGTGTGGGATAGTGGGGGCTCCAGGCGCCAATGCGACCTCGTATAGACAACCCGCAGGACACCATGACAACAGACATCCAACATGCCCATCGCTGTGAATATTTGTTCACACTTACCATAATTGGCATGCTGGCAATCAGTACTCATGGTAGAAGCTGACCCAACCAGTCCACTGTGCACAATTACGTCTGTATGCCATGAGCCAGCTCTGTGGGAAAAAAGAAGCTGCAGGGAGAACAGCCAAGGGAGCCCCCAGAGGAGAACCGAGTGCTCAAAGTCCAAAGGAGATCAGGTGATATTTTCCTGACCCATACCAATGATTGTTCTGTGGATAATATTTTTATGATACTGTGTTTTTAATTGGTGATTTCACATTTTGTAAGTCATCCTGGGGACATTTTGCTAGAGGTGCAGGATAGAAATTCTGCATCTATTGATGTCAGAAGGGCTGCTGACTGGCCTGCACATATGGGTAGCCCATTCATTCTGAATATATAGGCTGCCTTTATTCTGTCCCCAGTTGAATGCTTGCAAAAGGCTCAAAGCCTCTTGCAAAGCACCCACTCCTGCCTCTGCCTTCCCTGCCCCCCAACCCCAAAGTCTATCTTTGGCCCAGAAGTTGAGGTAGGTGGTAGGATGGCCATTTACACATCACCAAGAAAGAAGGCATTGATTTGCATGAAATCTGCATATGTTATATGTGTACTTATGCAAATTTAGCTATCATCACCATAAGTTAAATAGAAATATAATACAACTACCTTTCTACGACCCGGTGACAGTGTGCCTGCTTTTTGAGGGTATTCACTGTTGATGAAGAACTTCGAGACACCTACATCACTTTCTTGGGGTTCTTCCTCTTTAAAGCGGTCTTGGGAATAGGCAGCCCTTCAAACAGAGGAAACATAACCATCCTGGTGAGTGGAGGTAATGGCAGCCATTCCCAGGGCCTTGATGGAGTGTATTTTCCTGCTGGCAGCTTGGACTGAGATTATCCATCACAGAATTCCCAGCAGGAAGCTGATGGTAGTCCCAGAATCCCAGGCAGAAAGCTCTGCCAGAGCCCCAGATGCATCCCCAACCAGCCAGCCTTGCTCCTGGATTTGGGGGAAGGGGCTTAGGGGAGCACAGGCTGTAACCGAGGCCGTGCTTGCTTCATCCTGCTCACAAGCAGCTGAGCACAACACCTCTGACTTAACAGTCAGACCACAGTGGGGCAAAAAAAAACCTGAGTGTGAATATCACAGGCAAGAATAGCTCGCTCTCGCTCTCAGCCCACAAGTCTCTGAAGACCGTCCATCTTACCCACATTAAGAAGCCTGGTAATTGTGAACTCTTGAAGGTGTATGACATGCCTCATGCTTAATTCCTCTTTTGCATACAATAGTTGGGAGTAACCCCAGAAACTCAGTGCATAAACATAGATGACAATGATTTAATGAAACCCCTTCTGTCTAAAAGAAGATCCAGAAGAGAGCCTCTCCCTGTTGTTTGGCTGCCAACAGGACTGGTTCGGCCGTCTGAAGGGTTATGTAAATACAGATCTATGGCCAAGTTAAGAGCTGCCTCAGAAACAAGGAAACTAACATAATAGTCAGAAATATTTATCAAAATATTTTGTCCATTTAAAGTAAGCTTTTGAGCTTTTCCAACTCAGGTCCCATCTTTTAACAATAACTGTTCACATGAGCATTTGTTTCCTCTTTCTCTCTCTCATCACTGTCCTCATATAGCTGAGCAAGTTAGCTAAAGAACTGCCTTTGCATGTATGTACTTCCTGGTTGGGGGGCTACGATCATTATTTCAGACCCTGCGGTAGCACCTAGTTTGTGGGTCTCCTTTTCTGGGAATTCCAGCATGCTCCTCTCCCTGCACGCCACAAAAAAGGTTTTAATTCAATAAGTCTTTTTATTACTGATTTGTTGTGCTGTTTTAAACACATTGCTGTTGATATTTTTTATCATTGCTGTTGATATTTTTATTGAATGTATATTGTAAGCCACCTTGTTAGAATATCTTCAAAAAGATGGGGTATAAATAAAATATAAAATAAAATACATAGTAGCAGCAATTTTAGAAACTACACCTCAGTTGTTCATGGCTCTTTGCATTCCTGAGAATTAGCAGCAAAGGAAAAGATTTTTTTTAAAAAAATGAAAATAAAAATGGGGCACCACCAGAAGAGGAACACAGCTTAAATTAACTCTGTGACTCACATTTGGAGATCAATGATCCAGAGCCAGGATGGGCAGAAGATAGGTTAGGATCTACTGATAAATCTCTGGATTGTTTGTAGTAGATCAGTGAGGATTTCTGACTCCCGATTGTTTAATATTAGCAATAGCAAAGTCACACACACACACACAAGTGAGTGAATGAGCACACACACACATAGGTCCCCTCTACAAGGATTCACTTTTGCGCCTGGTTAGGCGATTATGCGCATAATCGCGGAAGTGCATTTACGCCTAATACCTCTGCACGAGAGGCGGCGAGAAGCGGCGAAGCGCATTAACGGATGACCAAAATGCGCTTTACAAGTAGTTAATGCGCATAAGTGCTTGTTCACATAGTCAACATGCGCTTTAACGGGCGGAGCAAAATAAAACTCGCTATTTAACGCACATTCGATAATGCACATAATCGGAGAGAAAACGTGCCTCTACGCCCGATCTGCGCTCCGTTCTTGTAGAGGTAAATTTTTTATTGCGCCTTGAAAGAGCTTTAAATGCCTCTTGTAGAGGCAGCCATACACAGTTAAATCAGACTACTGAAATGAAGAAAGTTTTGTAAGTAGGAGTGGATTTTTGTGCGGAATGATTGCGAACTCAACTCAGTTCTGGTATTCAGAACACATCACTGGGTTCAGCAGCATACTCACAAATACGGTTATTTTGTTATAACTGTATGCCTTTTGCACCTGACTCCAGTTGGTGGATCTAAGAATTCTGTTAAGAGACAAAGTAGATCTCACAAGCTTGAAGAGAGTCTACCCTCCTCTGACTTGGAGACAGGAGACTATTTAAAGAAATGGAACAGCATTCAGATCACTAGGCCAGGCTTCCCCATCCTGGACCCCTCCAAATGTTTTGGAATTCGCTTCTCATTAGGGAGGCGATAATCAGAGTTGTGGCCCACAACATCTAGAGGGCACCAGATTGGGGGAGGTTGCATTAACCAGTACCTACCATTACGTTTTCTATTATCTTTGATCAGAGTTCTGGCAGTTGCTCAAAGTTAGTCATAACCTAAGTCATAACCTAAGTTAGTCATAACCTAAGTTAGTCATAACCTAAGTCATAACCTAAGTTAGTCATAACCTAACATCTAGGAGTGACCATATTACGCCAGCTTTAAAATCGCTCCACTGGCTGCCAATTAGTTTCCGGGCGAAGTATAAAGTGTTGGTCATTACCTTTAAAGCCCTACATGGTTTGGGTCCAGGTTACCTGCGGGATCGCCTTCTCCCGTACAATCCGCCCCGCACGCTCAGGTCCTCTGGGAAGAACTTACTGCGGTCGGCCAAGACTAGGCTGACAACTGTTACCCAGAGGACCTTCTCTTCTGCCGCTCCCAGACTGTGGAATGACCTGCCGGAGGAGACTCGTCAACTTAACAGTCTTTTAGAATTTAAGAAAGCTATAAAGACTGTTCTCTTCCGGCAGGCATATCCAGTGTAATTTTTAGAATGTTTTTAGGATGTTTTAGGATGTTTTAATGCAGTTTTAATAATATTTGTCATGTTTTAATTAGTTTTATGTATTTTATCATGTTGTTGTTCCCCGCCTCGATCTAGACGGAGAGGCGGGTAAGAAATAAATCGTTATTATTATTATTATTAAGTGCTCCCGGTTCACTTACAGCAGAGTAAGCGTGTTCCAGTGATCCATTCAGTAATAATACTCACACACCAGCGGTTTGTGTTTAGTATAAGGTTTCTATCTATCTATCTATCTATCTATCTATCTATCTATCTATCTCAGTATGGTCCATCAAATATAATACAGGTTCCAGGAAGATTTCCACATCAAATAGCACAACCGTCCAACCAACCAGCCTCTCTAACTCCATCAGATATTTACAGTTTATATACAGTTGACTGGACAATGACTAAGCACAAATCAATAGAAAAAAACTCCCAGGGAAAAACCTACTATCTCTCTGACCTTTTCAGCAGTAAATAGAAAAAACCATTCCCCTGTTAATTGATATCAGGTGCAATAGTCAGTCCTCTGGACACTTTGCAACTGTCCTGTCCTTTTATTCATCTTAAGGGAAATTTTCCCCAACACTAAGGAAGGTTTTAAGTGTGCAGCAGCAAATATCCCTGCATTTTATTACAGCGGTGTTGAACCTTAGGCTCATAGGCCAAATCTGGCCCATCTGAGGTTCCTATCAGGCCTTTGGGCTTCCCCAAATGTCCATCCCCATTTCTCTGCCCACCCCATCCCCTTACTCCTAACTGCTGAGCTTTGGGTGGTTTCTCAACTGTTCAAGCTCCCTGTCTCCCATTCTAAAGGGCTGAAATGGCTCTCCAGAGATTTCGTTATTGACAGCAAGAGATTTAAGCTAACATAGGCTGGTAATTGGGTTTTGCCCCTTTTGCCCTCAGCCCCACCCGCCATTAGAATGCAGCCTGCAAGAACCTCCGTAAAACTGAATTTGGCCCTCTGGATGAAAGAGGTTCAACATCCCTCCTGTATTACTCTATGCCTAGCAAGGGGTGGGGCCAGTCCTGCTTCTCCAAACATAAGAAGAGCCTTGATGCTGGATCAGACCAAGGGTCCATCTAGCCCAGCATTGAGTTCATACAGTGGTCAATGAGCAGCCTGGAAACCCACAAGCAAGAGTTGAGGTCAGTAGCACCCTCCTGCCTATCTTCCCTGTGAACTGGTGTACACAGGCACACTGCCTCTGATACTGGAGGTAGCATAGAGCCCTCAAGGCTGCATCTTCATGAGCATGGGAGGAGCACCAATTCCTGTTATTCTCTGCAGTGTATTGAAATTGGCTCCAATCCATGTTACTCGGTGGAGCCAGCCATCCCCCAAACCTGGCTTTTTAAGTGCTGGAAAAGATATCCGGAGAGCATCTTATTACCTGCCCCTCTCCAGGTTCTCCCGGCCACTACAGTTCAATGCATGTGATTGGGGAGTAACTAACGCACAATACTGGCTCCCCATGTGAGCACCCACTGGCACAAATAACCCCCATTCCAAAAAGTATTGCACCAGCCCCAACTGCTGCTCCTCAAAACGTTCTTGTTGGCCGTAGGGGAGAAAAGCCCTCCTTTCACCTCAAAAAAGTGAAAGTAAAAACTAGGGCTGCATCATTTGCTCCCTGGTAATTCCAATAATTGGCAAGGAAGCTCCTTTCTGCATATCCCCCTTCTGCATTCTGCTCCTTGGTCATGCTAGAATGTAATTGCTGGCATGTGCCCCCACCACCACACACATTCATTTACATACTTTCCACACACAGGCTCATTCTGCACCTAATGGTGAAGAGGGAGAGCCTGGGGATGATCCCGGACTTACCAGCTTCCAGGATCATCCCCCTCTTTCCAAACAGGAAGTGTGACGTCCCAGCTTCCTCCCGGGATGTCATGCCATTGCCCCGCCATTTTGTTTTTGGAAAAAGGATCTGAAGAGCACATTTGTGCTCCATCAAAAAGGTAAGTTTTTTAAAAAACAAACAAACCCAAAATCGCTCCCCCACACACACTCCGTCATCCTGGGGATGGCAGACTTGCTTCCTCCCTCTCCCCTGATGAGCACAGAGCCACCCTGCACAGCTCTGTGCCTGCCTACTCACAAGTAAGTTGGCACCAAGCAGGATGGGCACCCACACCTCCTGCAGTCTTGGGATGTTCCCGGGACTGCAGGAAGAATCGGGGTTTCCCAGGGATTCTTTATCTCTTGGAAAACCCATGCCCGAAACCTCACTGCCCCTGGGACTCCAGAAGCAGCCAGGGATGTTCCCGGGGGGAAAAGGCCGGCATAGAAACGCCCACAGACACAGGGGCTGTCTTGACGTCTTCTTTGCCCTGGGAGGCTCCAAATGTGCACTGCATCAGTTAGATGACACAGCTGCACATTTGAAGCCACCCCAGGGCAAAGAGCCGACGATGCACAGCTGAAATGTTGGCAGCCCGGCTTTTCCGCTGGTCTGTCCTCAGGAACCGCACCGTAGCTGCTATGGAGACATTCCTGCCAGATGGCAACTCCTAATTGGTCTCCATCCACCAAGGCAGAGGGAAGGGGGCGAGCCAGCAAGAAGAATAGACACCAGAGTGCCCCACGCTTCCTTGCTGTGGGGAGAAGAGTTAATTTTCTTCTCCCGAGCTGCCGCCGCCGCCACTGCCGCTGCCGCCTAATAAAATAAATTATTCTCTCTCCCCAAGCTGCTGCTGCCTCCTCCTCCTCCTCCTTCTCCTCTTCTTCGTCCTAGGCTGCCTCTACAAGAGAGGTTTAAAGCTCTTTCAAGGCGCTTTAAAAAATTTACCTCTACAAGGAGGGAGCGCAAATCGGGCGTAGAGGCGCGCTATCCCTCCGATTGTGCGCATTATCGAATGCGTGTTAAATAGCGAGTTTTATTTTGCGGCGGGATGTGAAGCCGGCGCCCTGCCTCCCGAGTGCTGCTGCTGCCGGCTCCCCCGCTCAGCTCCTGGCTCTGCTCCTACCGGGCTCCCGCTGACCTCTCGCTCTCGCCGTCTTCCAGCTCCCTTTTCCCTTTTTCTTGCCCTGTTCCCCCCCCCCCCTTGCTCCGTTTCATTCAATCTCCCAGTCAGTTCCTTCACTCTCCAGCATAACAACTCGCAGGGACCTGCCTTAAAGAGACAGGCGCCCGCCCACCCTACCTCCCCCCTCCCCCCTCCCCTCTCCCTGCCTGCCTCTCATGCAGAGGTATTAGGCGTAAATGCGCTTCAGCGATGAAGCGCATAATCACTTAACCAGGCGCAAAAGCGAATCCTTGTGGAGGGGACCCTAGTCTCAGGAAGGGATGGGGAGGGGGCATGGGGATTATCTGGTGCAACACCACAGGAGCAACAGCGCAGGGTTTGGGGGAATGTGGCACCAACTCAGTGCTGTGAAAATAGCTCCATATATACTCCTGAACATACACCCCAGCTGCAATTAGGTTTTTTAAAAGCCTGATTTCAGTGGGGGAGGGGAGATTTTGAGGCAAGGGGGTATGAGGAGAGTTAGCCCTTCCCTCCCCAGCTGCCAACCCCCCTGAATATGCCCCTGCTCCAATTAGGCTCCCATTGGCACCATTGGGAGGGGGTGGGGGAGAGAACAAGGAACTCTCTCATCTCTAATCAGAGATAAGATGTTTTCAGCTGGGAAAATTTCATATCTCTGACCAGTTGCTGATCAGAAATAAAAGATTTTGGTCTGAGCAGGAGAGGGGTGGGGCCCAGGGGAGAAGCTGGTGGGCTGGATGAAGATATACGAATCCCAAATCTAGAGGTTCCATATTCCTAATGCAATAAAAGGAGAGTGCATTATATGATTGATACTTTCCTGCAGGGGCCGGGATTGAAGACACATAGAAGTTTAAGATATCTAACAATGAAATACTGGCAAATCTCTACATGATATATTAATATTGCACACTCATGATTGATCACTCACAGATGTCTGCAGTTCCTTTGCATGATGCTGTCAGCCTCCAGGATGTCTCCCGTGCCTTCACCTAGTAATCTTAATTTTAAAAAGATCAGAGATAATGCACTATTTAAAAGTAGCACAGGATATCACACTAGATGATGCTGTTTCATTTAACATTACGGAGCATTGCCAAGAGGGAAAGTTTCCAATTATAAATCACGTGGTCGCTGTTGGTTGGCGTCTAAAGGAGCCGTAGTCAACATGGAAAGACCCCAGAAGAAGAAAAAAATGGTAAGGGTACAGGATTTTTCCTTAATGTAGAGACACTCATAAATAGGCTATTGCCACTTTTGTAGTGCCACCAGCACAGAAATGCAACAGTTTGCTAGAGCTGAGGAAGAAAAATGAACATATATATGCAAAATAAACTTGCCCACACACATTACCAAAGTAAGGCACAGCTGATAACACTAGATTTAAAATGTTCTTCATGGGTAAGGTACTTTCAAAAGGTTAAAAGATTGATGCTTTCCTAAATGCAGTGTGCACAAACACATTTTTCCTGTGACTTCTTTTAAAAAAGTTGAGCATTAGAAACTCTTCCTGAAGTTGGCATTCCAATTCCAGAATTTACCTATGAATATTTCACCAGTGATACTAAGAGAATGGGGAGAAATATCTTTTGAATTTTGCATGGCATGACAAACATCCAATAATAGCAAAAATTACTCTGACGAGCCTCTCTAAGGACAGATGCTTTGATCTTTCCGATATTGCCTGATACTAGGATATTTGTCAACTACAGTTCCTGGCACAGTGGGTTTCTTGAGGAGGTAATTCCCAATGGAGGGAGTAAGATGAAACTCATTTTAAGACTTCATTAGAGTATGTTTTGTGGATTAATGAAACAGTCAGTCTCAAGGTTCCAGGAAAAAAACTTTGAAAGTCGTTTTAGTTCTGGAAAATGTGGAAATCAAAACTGAGTCCAGAGATGGCCCCATTGTCAGATGTCCTACCTATGGAAGTCTTCAACAAAGATGGTTTAACAGAAAGCTTTGACAGATAGACCAAAGCAGTTCCAGTTAGATGGATTGATCTGTGGGGAAATGGTCAATTGAAAGAGTATCAAGAATTGCTAGAGGATCAATATTTTCAGAGAATTTTCTTTCTTTTTTTCAGGTCAGACATTATGTACAGAACAAACTGAAGCAAACGCAACTTATCTAGAATTAGAGCAGGACTGAAATGGCCATGCTACTACAACCCATTGCAGGCTGCAGAAGTGAAAGGCCATTTTGAAGGCTAGCGGAAAACAAATTTTGGGGTGCAGGAGGACAAAATCTACTGACACTCCAACCTCTCTGCTGATGTGGCCCTAGAACATGCTACATTGTGATGTAGAGACATTCCGAGCATCATTTGGAAGGGGGGGTAGGGAAGGCAGTGCCCGCTGTGGAGACCACCATTTACCCCCCCACACACACACACACATATACACAGAATGCCACTCAAAACGATTCTCTGTTGAGTTGTACTATCATTCAGGACATTTGGAGGGGGTGGCAGCCACAAGCAGCAGGGAGGCCACCAATTAGTGCTCTTCCAACCCACGCCCCTTGAATTCCCCCCCCACCAAGTATCAATTTGAGGGAGCGATCCAAACCTCTGACAAACATTCCATGATCCCATCCCATATGTACAATTTTATGAGTCATGAAAGAAAGGTTTGTATTTTAATTCTGAACTTACATTGTCTACATTTCTGAAATTACACTATGGCCCATGCTGGGTTTTATTTTATTTTACCATTCCCCAAAACATCTCCCCCCCCCACCTTTTACTATTTTTGTTAAACATAACATTCAGCCTAAAGCTCCCAAAGAGTGAGCAATCAGAGCAAGCGAAAAGGGAAAGGAAACAGGAGTTTGTCAGGGAGAGTGTAGTGGAAGACGAGACCAAGGCAAAGAGGAGAGAGGCCTTGAGTAAATCCAAGAGGCTGCCTATTCCAAGGCCCCCTCTACAAGGATTCGCTTTTGCGCCTGGTTAAGCGATTATGCGCATCATCACTGAAGCGCATTTACGCATAATACCTCTGCATGAGAGGCAGGCAGGGAGAGGGGAGGGGGGAGGGGGGAGGCGAGATCGAACCCCAGGGAGGGACAGAGCGGGGAAGGGGGCAGCTGATGCAGGACGGCTACATTGGGGGCCGGGGGCAGATCAGCCCGGAAAACTGCTGCTGGCTTCCAAAGAGTGACTGCGGGGGGGGGGGCGGTGTGCAGACCCCCGGAGGCAGGAGCCGATCTCGGCCGGGGAGCAGCGGAGGGGGCAGTGAGAGTCCTCTGCTGGCCTTTCTCTCCGCAAAGGCAAGAAACCGGGGGTGGGGGGGCGTTCAGGGGAGCCGGGAGGAGTTGTCACTGCTGGACGGGGAGCGTCTCCTTCCCGGCGGGGACAGCGGCGGGGAGAGGGGGGGCGGCGGCAGGGCGACCCCTTCTTTGGCCACGCGAAGCTCTCCCGCGCGCGCTGGCTGCAGCTGAGGCTGTGCCAGAACCGGCAGCCCTTAAAGGGCCGGGTGCGCCTCGGCGCTCCGCTCCATTGCCTGCCTGCGTGCCTGGCTGCTTCGCCCTCCCCCGCCAGAGGGAGGGAAGGAGGGGCTGGGCTGGGCTGGCCATCCATCCGTCCGTCGCGGGGGGCGGCGGGAGCGAGCAGGAGCTGGCCGAGGCCGGCCGGGGTCTCCCCCTGCTGTCTGCCAAGGGACGTGGGCGGGCAAGGAAGGCAAAAGACGGAGCCAGAGGAGCCGGCTAAACTTCCTATGGGAAGCCAGGAGCCGAGCGGGGGAGCCAGCAGCAGCACTCTGGAGGCAGGGCGCCGGCTTCACATCCCGCCGTAAAATAAAACTCGCTATTTAACGCGCATTCGATAATGCGCACAATCGGAGGGATAGCGCGCCTCTACGCCCGATTTGCGCTCCCTCCTTGTAGAGGTAATTTTTTTTAAGTGCCTTGAAAGAGCTTTAAACCTCTTTTGTAGAGGCAGCCCAAGTCTCCGTGTGTTCACCATATGCTCCTGAGAGCTGCTGCTGAGCTTGAAGGGGCATGGCCTGATTGCTTTCAGTAGCTGAGTGGGTGAGTTCTGTTTACTAACTCCGAACAGAACAGAGGAGGAAGCTCTAGAAGGTACATAAGGAAGAGAGCTCCCAGAGCGCCAACAATCAGAGCAAGTGAACAGGGAGAGCAAACAGGAGTTTGTCAGGGGGAGGTCCCTAACAAAATTTTGTTCTTGTAACACACACTCATATAATAGGGGACTCTGTTGTTAACCTTCAGAGCGGACAGGACAAAGCACAGGCAATTCCAATACAAACACGCTTCCCCCCTGACCTGGCACATGGGTGCGGGGAGGCAGTTGTTGGGGGGAGGGAAGAGAGAGAGGTGCCTTCTCTCCATTGGTGGCACCAGATGCCGAGGTGGGGCGGATGAGCCTATATTAGGCCACTGTGCTCATTTGCCCGCCTTTTCTTTTCGGGGCTGCAGAGAGAAGGGTGTGGAGAAGGACCACAACTTGCCGAGGCTGCAAAGTGCAGCACAAACAGCGTTGGTCTCGGGAGAGAGAGGAGCTGCGTGGGCAGCACAAGACGCTTCCTGGAGCTCAGCTGGGCTCTGGGAAAGGAAAGGGGCAGCGCGACCCATCCCTCCTGCCCGGTGGGGTGCGGCAGCAGCTACAGCACTCTGGGTGTGTAGGCCGACTGAGCGGCGCCCGGAGGAGGCCCCGGGAGTGGGGAGCAGCAGCAGCGAGTGGCTCACGGGCGGTGTGGGTGGCGTGATCTGTCTTCATGAGACCAGCAAGGCTCTTCCAGCGGCGGCATCAAACTTGTTGAGCAGGCCGCGCAAACGGCGCCTGCATTAGCTTGTTCCTGACAGGGCTCTGGAAGAAACAGCAGGGGAGCCAAAGGCAGCTGCAAGAGGACGCAGGGGCCTAGTGGCCCAAAGGTTTGACTAGGAAAACCACTAGGGCTGCTCCTGCAGTGTTTCTAAAGTTAAATCTTTGATAGGGGGTTGGTTGTTGATAGGGATGTGCACTGGATCGGACCCGATCCACGATCCGAGTCCGGTCCAGTGGGAAATCGGATAAATTATCCGATTTCCGATCCCGCAGCTGGATCGGCCGATCCAATCCGAACCGGTCCGAAAAAGCTCCGAACCGGTTCGGCGGATCGGCGGATCGGCGGGCGCCCACTGGCGCCCACCGCCGCTTCCATTGGCGGGCGCCAGCGGGCGCCCGCCGATGAAAGTGGACAGCGGGGGGGGGGAGGAGGGGGGCACTTACCTTCTCGGCCCGGTGGCTCCCGTCCGGCGCCGGCGCCTACTACTACTAGCAGGCTCCGCGGCCTGCTCTAGGGTGGCGCGCCGGGTGATGTCATCACCCGGCGCGCTACTCTAGAGCAGGCCGCGGAGCCTGCTGGTAGTAGTAGGCGCCGGCGCCGGACGGGAGCCACCGGGCCGGGAAGGTAAGGAGGGGGTGCGTGGAGGGGAGGAGGGGGCGCGCGGAGGGGGGAGGGGGGAGGGGGGCCCTTACCTTTCCGGCCCGGCGGCTCCCGTCCGGCGCCGGCGCCTACTATTCCCAGCAGGCTCCGCGGCCTGCTCTAGGGTGGCGCGCCGGGTGATGTCATCACCCGGCGCGCTACTCTAGAGCAGGCCGCGGAGCCTGCTGGTAGTAGTAGGCGCCGGCGCCGGACGGGAGCCGCCGGGCCGGAAAGGTAAGGAGGGGGTGCGTGGAGGGGAGGAGGGGGCGCGCGGAGGGGGGAGGGGGGCCCTTACCTTTCCGGCCCGGCGGCTCCCGTCCGGCGCCGGCGCCTACTATTCCCAGCAGGCTCCGCGGCCTGCTCTAGGATGGCGCGCCGGGTGATGTCATCACCCGGCGCGCTACTCTAGAGCAGGCCGCGGAGCCTGCTGGAAGTAGTAGGCGCCGGCGCCGGACGGGAGCCGCCGGGCCGGAAAGGTAAGGAGGGGGTGCGTGGAGGGGAGGAGGGGGCGCGCGGAGGGGGGAGGGGGGAGGAGGGGGCGCGCGGAGGGGGGAGGGGGGCCCTTACCTGCCCGGCCCGGCGGCTCCCGTCCGGCGCCGGCGCCTACTACTACCAGCAGGCTCCGCGGCCTGCTCCAGGGTGGCGCGCCGGGTGATGTCATCACCCGGCGCGCTACTCGAGAGTAGGCCGCGGAGCCCGCTGGTAGTAGCCGCCGGCGCCGGACGTGCCGAGAAGGTAAGTGGCGGGGAAGGGGGCTTACCCCCCCCCCCGGAGCCGTCCGCTTCTATCCGCTGGCGCCCGCGGGCGCCAGCGGATGGAAGCAGGCGGCCCCAGGGGGGGTAGGGAGCGCGGGGGAGGGGGTTTACCTGCCGGGGCCGTCCACAGCGGACGGCCCCGGGGGGGGGGGAGGGAGTTAGGCCCCCCCTTACCCACCCGCCGCCATTTTTTCCTCATAGACTTGCATTGCAATGCAAGTCTATGGGGAAAAAAATGGCGGCCGATCCAAAAATTTCCGATTTTTGGATCGGGATCGGACTCGATCCGGTCCGGGGGGCCTCCGATTTTGTCCGAACCGGTCCGGGACAAAATTGGAGGTCCCGATCCGGGTCCCGATCCGATCCGGGGGGTCCGTGCACACCCCTAGTTGTTGATCCCCCCTTTTTATTATTATTATTTTATTTACTCTTGAGTAAACTGAGCAGGAAGGAGCAAATTAGGGGCAGTCTTGAATTTACCCACATTTGAATTTACCCAGGTTTGAATTAAGGATTAAATCAGTGAGCCTAAAGCCTCAGAGTCCTTGACAGAATTCATTGGTGATGATTATCAGGGACTTTAATAGTGGATTAGAGTGTTGGACTGGGAGCAGGAAGATCTGACCTTCAGGAAAGAGAAGCTAAGGGTTGTTGTTTTTCTTCTCCTTGGTTGAGTCAATCCAACTACAACTGGTTTTGGGGTGGCGGAAGTGCCTAAGCCTATTATTTATATTTGATAATTATGTATCAGGCATTTTACTTGATTCCTTACACCAATGTAAGTAAGAGGCATTCAAGAGGCAGTTGGACAACCATCCGACAGGGATGCTTTAAGGTGGATTCCTAATTGAGCAGGGGGTTGGACTCAGTGGCCTTATAGGCCCCTTCCAACTCTACTATTCTATGATTCTATTATTTCCAACCAGTCAGGAAACCGCCAGCCTTGTCTATTCAGGGCACGCACCGACATTAAAACTTTTCCTGAGGTGAGGAAAGAAGCCCACGTGGAGCCTGGCAAAGCTGCTGCTAGTGGGTGAGGATGTTGCAGTGCTGGTGGGAATGGTTGTCACACACACACACATGATTAGGAGCAGGCATAGCCCAGGGGATTGGGGTGCCCTGGCAGTATAGCCAAAAGGGTTGAGGGGCCAGAGCTCAATATAATAGAGCAGTTAGGGCTATTTAAGATCCTGACTGAATATCTGGGGGGTTGCTACCAATTACTGTCAGTAATTTTGGGGCTCAAAGCACCAATAGTACGACATAGTTTTCTATTCCTGATCACGCATAATTAAGAACAGATGAGGTTGCCAAGAAGTCAGGTAATAACATGCCAGCCTTGTTTATTCAGGGCAAGCACGGACAGCTAGGTTTACTCAGATGTGCTGGGCAAGGAAGCCTGTCTGGCTGCCTGGCAGAGCTGCAGCCAGCAGCCATGAACACTGCAATGCTTGTAGGAAATGGTCACCTGGGCCAGTATAAGGCCATTCTCTGATGTGCTGTAGGTTGCACCTCCCAAAAGCATGGCTGCCCATGGTTCTGGAGGGAAATAGTGGGACCCCCCACACACGATAGCATATAAGGAGCAAACATAGCCCAGTGGTACAGGGGTGTCCTGGCAGTATAGCCAAACTCTGGAAATTTAATTCACTTTGTGAGTTAAATGTTCTCTTGTTTTACTCACACAGTTGTTGTTTCTTGGTTCTGGCAGGAGCAGTTTTCACATCAGTCTGGATAGTTCTGTGTTTCTCTGCTTTTATACCTCAAGTAGGGTTTTCCATCCATATAGCTGAAGATTTTACTACATTGCTCTTGGGAAACGATGGCCTATGCCAAGAAGTTCTCGCTCCTTGGCTTGCTTGGATACGAAGAAAGCTTCAGGATTTTTACTTGCATGACGATTAAGCTTCCCGTCACCTGGGAACACCTTCTTCAGACCTTCTGGCAGCAGCTGTATCTTCTCAGTCATCCCTTCCTGAGGTGGCAGTATTTGCTCAGTCATTTCAAGGGCAAGGCTCCTCATCTCTAATAGCTATATGGCAGTCAGCAGTGATCACACACTGGAAGCTGATTCCCGGCATCAACAAGCCTCCCACTCCCATATGAATTACAGGACCAGTCGTTAGAAACTGCAAGCCTGGTAACCTTGAACATGGTAAGAATGGTGAGGGGCCCACTTCCCCTGCACATGAAAGAGGGCCCATATGGACCATGGATTTGGCTCACATATTGTCTGGCTTTAATAGGCCTTTTGCTCCACTCCAAAGGGACCTACTGACGACCCAGGCATAGGCCCAGCACCAACCATTGTTGCATCTGGGGCTGATACAGCACTCCAGTGTCAAGGAATCTCCTGCCTATCCAGAGGTGTCTTGACAAGAACAGGCATTTGGTTTGTAATTTGTGGTGCCAGTGGCTTGGGGAGGTTTCATCAGTGGCAGTTGCCTATATGCTGGTGGCACAGCCTGGCTAGGTTGGGTTCCAAGGCTATGGCACCGCCACTAACTGGTAGGCAGAAGCCATAAGCTTAGGCCAATGCTGACACTATCCTAATGCGAGCAACTTCCATTCCTACAAACCGTCCATCAGAAGAAAGATTTGGTATGGAGAACTTATTTATGTCTTCATCTCTCTGTTTGATGAACCAGAGACTGCGACAGGAAGATGAAGAACTCCAGGAAGTTAAGAGCAAACGGGTACTTGTATTTGGGTTAAGGGGCTGCAAGGATACTTGATATGTAAGGGGTTCTGAAATAGAAATTTATAGAACACTGAGGGATCTTGACTAAATATGGAGATAGTATACCAGGCTTATATGGAATTTGTGGGAGGGGCCAATTTGGCCTACAACAAGGCATTTTTTGTAACAGTGGCCTTTGTGACCCTTCCGCTTATGGAAACCAGGAAGATCAGGAGTGGCGGCGGCAGTGTGCAACTCTGGCCAGTCCTGGATTTGGGGATAGATCCAACGGTGGCCATACCCTTTCTCAACAGACCCAGCCTAAGCTGGGTCTGGGTGGACTTAGGATCAACTACTGTAGGGGTGGGTAGCTCATGATTCTGTACCGGAGCCCAATGCTCATAATGTCATGGACCATTTTGCATTGGTCAACATGTTTCTCCAGTTGCCACTGAACCGTGATGGTAGGGTTCTGACCAAGACTGATTAAGTGGCTGCAATCTCAGAGGTAGGTTACAATTCCAACCCCCCCCCCAGCAGAGACCCACCCCAATTAAGAATGAGCTCCTTCAGGGGACACTGAGGTGGTACCCTCTGCGGGAGGAAGTTTAATTTTGAGCTAGTTTTTAGGGATAGGCTTTTGAATCACATTCCATGTGTAGCACATAGTACAATCCATAATACCTAGACATTAGTAGGGGCAGGGAACAGTAAGTCTATGCAAGGGACTAATAGCTGGCTCGCGTCCACCAAGTAACTGTAGTTGTGTGGCCCACACCTCTACATCATCTTAAACATGGTATCTATTCCTGGGAATGGACTGTAAGCAATGACCATTTTGGTCTGACTGTAGTTCTGGCCCTCAGGTCCAATTACAGCTGTAGGGTAGAACAATGTGGACCCAGGGTTACGTGCACCCTGCATGGTTGCACAAGAGATTCACCCATTAGGTATTACTGACAGGCTATGAAGAACCTGGCCAGTGGAATGAAATTCTGAATCATACCTATTTTGTTCAGTGTTGCTTCCCTCGTTGCCTTTTAGGGCATGCAGAACTCTGAACTGGGTATATCAGTTCAAGAGGGTAATCCAGACTGAATCCTTGAGAACAGGATATTTAATTCTCTGTGGTTTAGGGATATTCTGATTAAAGGCGAAGACAGACTAGAGGGGCCTTGGTATGTCTCTCTGCGCAGTGCCTGAACTGTTCCCAGTGAAGGCAATGTAGGCAATTCCAGCAATGAGGAAAACAGAGTGAGGAACTCTATTCTGTCATTAGTGATGGGGACTCTGTAACGACATACCTGTTTTGGGATGTGAAAACTGGCTGGTATGTGCTTTTATGGTGTACCAGTACTTCAGTACATATTCTTTCTGTATCATGATCACTTCTTTGGTGGCCAGTGGGTTTTGCAGTTCATGAAGAATGTGCTGAGGGCAGACAGAGACTGAGGCATTCTGTTCACGGGTCTGTCCATTTCAGTGAGTTGGAATGCAGTTAAGTTTCCAGTTCTGGTTCTCACGCTTATCTTCTTCTTTAGATCGCTGGAATTGTGGAAACCAGTGCAGGTGCTCACCTGAGTGTGGCATGTTTTCCCATGCTAGTTGGAGGGCTGCCCAGCCGGGCTGCAGAATTACAGTTCGGGTCCAGCCAGATTGCCAACATCCAGTGGTTGGGCAGAGATGTGCATGTGGCATGTCCTGCCATCGTATTCCAGCATGATCTGGTGCGTTGCCCTCTGCAGGTGGGGGAACGATTTGGTTCTGCATCGCCATTTGGCGATAAGGTGGTCCTACCTGATTCCCAGAATGGTCTGGATGGATGGAATAGAGATGGGTGATACTGTGGCCCTGACGAGCTATAGTCCAACATGATTCCCAGAATGGTCTGGATGGATTGTTGGGACCTGCGGGCCCTGGATCGTGCCCGCAAGATGGAATTGAAATCTCTGCTAGCCTGTTTAGGCATGGGGACGGATTCATTATGCACCAGGACAATACGCAGACAAGGGGGGAGCTGTACAGACAGGACGGGGTCCACTTATCTGATGTGGGCAACGATATTTTCCTGTCAGATCTGCAAAGGGGCCTGCAAGAAGTTTTTTCTGTGCAGGTGGGGAGAGACAACGCAATAGGCTTGTCCCTCTCCCATGGCGTAGGGGTGGGCACGATTAGAAAAGGGATGGTGAGGATTCTGTGGCACCGTTCAGGTGACAGGTCATGTCTGAGGCCTTCCACTAAGGGTCTCGTCTCTTTATTTCCCCCCTCATCCCCCCGCAAACACCCTTCCCCCATGACCCAGCACATGGGCGCAGGGAAGCAGTCGCGGGTGGGGGGGAAGAGAGAGACGTACCTTCTCCCCATTGGTGGGAGCATGGTGGCACCAGATGCCGGGGTCACCATGCCCATTTTCCCACCTCTTCTTTTCGTGGCTCCCTCCCTCCCAGTATGCAGTGTGGGTTCATCTGGTCGCCTATTAGGGGGCTAAGTAGGAATTTGGGCCCATAGGCTGATTGGCCTAGCCTATGGGGTTTTTTGCCTACTTTACAAGGTAAGTCTGGAGAGAGTGTCTTAGGAAAGATTTATATTTTGCTTACAGGTTAATTTGGTCACTAATTTCAGGCAGGTAGGGGCAGGCACGATTAGAAAAGGGATGGTGAGCATTCTGTGGCACCGTTCAGGTGACGGGTCATGTGTGAGGCCTTCCACTAAGGGTCGTGCGGCCCCAGTGGAGGGATAGGGCTGACCTGTGAGGCCAACTCAACTCGCTTCACCCGGTGTTGGGTGGCCCGGGGGTGGGGGGAGCAACGCGAGAAGGCCTACCCTCCCCCAAAGGGGTATGGCCTGGGGGTGGCGATCGCAAGACGCCACTCAACAGACATAGAATGTTTTCGCCCCATACCACCCCTGGCATAGTTGCTGGGGTAGAATAGGGCCTGCCCAGTCTCCCTTTGCAGATCACTAATAGATGTGGCCTATAATTTACACCATAAATATATATACGTGTCTCGTCTCTTTATTTCCCCCCTCATCCCCCCGCAATCGGAAAGGCAGAAACAAAAAGGAAACAGAGACTATGGACAGAATGGAGTCTCCAGCGGTGGTGACCTGCAAAGTGTGTGCAATGTTTCTGTTCCTGCCTGAGACCAACATGGCATACACCTGGAACAAGTGCAAGCTGGTTGCACTACTGGAAGAAAAAATGAGAGTACTTGAGTGGTGAGTGTCCACCCTCCAAGGAATAAGAGAAGGCAAAGAGTTCTTAGACAGAACGGTGGAACTGCAACAGCAACAAGAAGCACAAGAGATTGAAGAGCAACAGCAAGTTGAAGCAGAAGTGGAGAATGCAGAGGTGAGGAAATCCAATGAATAGGAAACTCCCTGGAAAAGGGGTGACAGTTAGGAGCAGAAGAACTAGAAGACACTCTGCACCAGTGGAATCACTAGAGCTATGTAACCACTTTCAGCTACTAGGGGATGAGACTGGAGGACAGTCTCATCCCCTATGTACAGTAAGTGATAAACCTGTGTAATTATTTCTCCCTATGCTGAACTTTTGATTGTTTATGTTTTCTTACCTCCACACCTGTGTTAATATTTCAGATTCAGATTTGAAATACTGTCCGTTACATTTCCCCTTTTCTCGCCATCTGTTGACACAATTCAGTTTGTGTTGCCTGGGTAAAGTCCAGCTGGCACACACACAAGATGAATGCATTCAGATTCCCTGATATTGTGAATTTGGATGGGAAAAGAGGGTGTGTGTGGAGCGCAACATTACTCAGAAAGTCCTGTTCCTATATAGTAATAATCCCTAGCTGAGAAGCCTATCATTGCAATCAGTGATAGCACCAAATGTTATCAATGCACAGGCATCCTTCTCACTCTATGCCCCCACCTCGCTACATTTGTACATTGTAATCACAAACAATGGAATATGCAGAACACCAATCACAAAGATAACAGTTGCACTCTGGGGTCAAGCTTTGCATATTCCTCTCTTAACAATGGCAATGTGTAGCTCCATCTCAGCACCCAGCTCTGAATAATTTATTTATAGATGCTGTATCTATTTCTATGGCCTAAGAATACCTTTTCATAAATGAAAGGTCATTGAGATCATTCTGCACAGCAGTCCCAAAAGATTACAAGTATCTGTTCTTCACAAATAGAATTTAAATTGCTAGGGGGAAATACTGAAAAAAGGAAATAACGTGTTTACTCTGGTATTGGTTGTACATCATCATCATCATCATCCCATTTCATGAAGAAGTGGGAACACACATGTAAGAAGAATCATAAAAATGATTAACTTTTCTCTTGCTTTACTTTTCCTAACTCTGTGATCCTAAGCATGTCTACACAGAAGTAAGGTTCAATGGGGCTTATTGCCAGGTAAGCGGATATAAGATTGTAGCCTAAAGTAGTCTGTTTTGCAAAAGATCATTACGGATTTTGCAATTCCTGGGAAATCCGGCTAACCCAATGAAATAAATCATTAACTAAGCATGAAAGAATTGTTTAAAAGGTTCAGTTTAGTTTTGTGCAAACATTTTCAATGTAATGCACAAATTCTACATGTTTTGACTAAAATGAATGTTTCAAATCAGGAACTTAATTTACACTATAGCATTAATTTTATTTTCTTCAATTTTCTGGTTACATTTCTTTGCCAATGCACTATGTTTATGGTTTGATAAGTAGACGTGTGTGTGTGTGTGTGTGGGGCATGTGCACACACACACACACACACACCTACCTCATTGGCAACAATGTTACTAGGGGTGTGCAAGGACCACCCGGATCGGAACCCGGATCGGGACCTCCAATTTTGTCCCGGATTGGATCGGACAAAATCAGAACCCCCCCGATGCTTTCCCCCAATGCAAGTCTATGAGGAAAAAATGGCGGAGGGGGGGTGAGGGGGGGCCCTAACTCCCTCCCCCCCTGGGGCCGTCAGCTGTGGACGGCCCCGGCAGGTAAGCCCCCTCCCCCGCGCTCCTTCCCCACAGTACTTCCTCACAGTAGCGGCCAGCGGCGGATGGGAGCGGATGTCCCCCGAAGGTAAGCGGTGCATACGCGGGGCCCCCTCCCCGGTTACCTTCGGGGGACGTCCGCTTCCGTCCGCCGCTGGCCGCTACTGCGAGTGGGCTTCGCGGCCTGCTCCTGAGTAGCGCGCCAGGTGATGTTATCACCTGGCGCGCTACCTAGGAGCAGGCCGTGAAGCCCGCTCGCAGTAGCGGCCAGCGGCGGATGGGAGCGGACGGCCAGGAAAGGTAAGTGCGCCGCGCGCCCCCTCCCCCCTGCTTACCTTTCCTGCCCATCTGCTCCCATCCTCCGCCCCCTGCCCCCATTGTCCGCTTCCATCAATGGGCGCCCACTGGCGCCCGCCGATGGAAGCGGCGGCGGGCGCCAGTGGGCGCCCGCCGATCCACCAATCCATCCGATCTGGATCGGAACCTTTCTGGATCAGATCGGATTGGATCGGCCGATCCAGCGGTGAAATCGGAAATCGGATAAATCGGCTAATTTTATCCGATTTCCCCCTGGATCGGATTCGGATCGTGGATCGGATCCGATCCAGTGCACATCCCTAAATGTTACTCATATTAACTAGGGTGACCATATGGAAAGGAGGGCAAGGCTCCTGTATCTTTTACAGTTGCATTGAAATTCCCTCTTCATCACAACACTTAAAGCTGCAGGAGCCCTGCCCTGAGTGACCAGACAAAAAAGAGGGCAGGGCTCCTGCAGCTTTAACTGCAGGAGGGAATTTCACCAGGTGCTGCATGCATACAAACAAATGACACCTGCTGAAATTCCCCTTTCAGTAGAACTGTTAAAGATACAGGAGCCCTGTCCTCCTTTTCATATGGTCACTCTATATTAACCAACAAGTTAGTTTAGGGTGCAATCCTACACATCTTTAGTCAGAAAAAAGGCCTACAAATCCCAGCATGCCCCAGCCAGCCATGCTGGGAGTTTTAGACCTCTTTTTCTGTCTAAAGGTGCATAGTATTGCGCTTTTACTTTATTTCTAACATTTTGTATGACCTGCCAACTTCTTGACTATTGCTACATGTGGGGATGGCCATAGCTATTCCCAGCATGGAGAAGACTATGATGTACCTACATGCCATATAACTGTTAAAGATAAGGGAACTGTCAGTAAAAAAAGGTGACAACACAAATTCAGCACTAACATGATTGAATATACAGGAAATCAAACCCAGAATTTAAAAACCAAGAACTCAAATCCCTCTGGATGGATGAATCTGTCAGTTTCACTTTCTCTCACATTTGATTTTTTTTTTTTTACTCTCAAGTTCTTTCTGCCCCAGATATGAAGGAATCTGCACATTTTGGCACTTTCTTATCAAAAATGAACTGAAGCAAAATTCTTATCCATCCTGACTTGAAACAGAAGATGACCTTCAGATGTGTTTGAGGAAGGCAGTATCTGGGCGAAATGTTGGGTCTTTTTCTTTGGACATGTAGTCCATTTAGCCCCTGACTTGCTCATTCCTTTCAGGACAGTAATGGCACCTAAAACTAAGCCCATAGCATTGGGCAACCGAAGGTGCATGTTCACCCCAGCTGAGCACACTTGAATGCAAGAAAGGTGTTTGTTTGTTTGTTTTAAATGAGCACACAGAGAGAAATAGGAGGAAATCAAAACATAATTGTGTAAAAGAAAACGAGATAAATTAGAATTAATTTCTATATATAGGTTTGCAAGGATGGTATTATAGGGCATGTTTACTGGTGCCAGAGGCCAGTGGAGGCTAGTGGCTCCAATGTTAGTGGAGCAGTGAATCTGTTCTGGGTTTCATTCAGAACCAGTCAGAACTCTAAAGGAGCTCTCCAAGGTACTAAGCATGCATAGAACAGTGACCCTGCTCCCTGCTTGCTTGCCCCAGGCACTGTCCCAAACAGAACCATCTAGATGTCTTGGAGTCTTTGTCCCCGCTGGATCTTCACAAACTGCTTACAACAAATTGTTTTTATAGCCTAGGAAGAAGGAATATTACTTCATTGCTTATAGGACATTCTCATTTGTGGCTTGCAATGGTCCTCACTTGTCAAATGTGGTGTTTTTTGTTTTGTTTTGTTTTGTGCAGGTTTTATAGAATTTCAGACTTTAGCCTGCAGACCCTGATAGTAGACCCCTGAAGTATGACTGGTGGATGCAGATGAATAGCTTAATTCTTACACAGCTGCAGATTCTCACACACACCTGGAGCAATTTGGTAACTCTTTTTAATAGGGGTGTGCAAAGTGGGTCTTCCCTGCCCTGAAATTTGAGCCAGAACTCCATTGAGGTGATTCTCTGCCCCAATTTCTGAGTGGCTCCCCTTACTCCACCCTGTCGGATTACCCGTCAGAGAACCACCCGGTTTCAGATAACCACTCTAGTCAATGGAAATTAATCAAATGCTTACAGCTCCCATATTTTTAAAGATAAAAAGGTTAAACTTGGCACTGTGATAGCACTTTCGTTGGTCTTTAGATATGCCAACTTTGGAGCAGATACTCTTCAAGCCAGGATTTTTTTAAAAGTTTGTGGTTTAATTTTTTTTTTCAAAGCTATCATTTTTAAAGATAAGTAGGTGAAACTTGGCATGATAGCTCTTAAGTAGGGTTTTAGGCATGACAAGTTTGTAGCAGATCCATTCATGCCTTGATTTTTTTTTAGGATTTTTTAAATTTCCCCCCCTCAAACCATTATCCCCTTTAAACAGACAGACACACAACATACACATGCGTTAATCCACCCCTGTACATTTATGGAGGGAGCTTTTATCCTTTGCTGATGCAGAGCTCCACTGCTGCTGGTGGAAGTTTCTACTCCAGCCTTCTCCAACCTGGTGCCCTCCAGATCTTTTGGATAGAGCCCCCACCCTCTGCACTGGAAGCCCAGCCAGTTTAACTGAAATAAAGAGCTTGTCTGAGGTGTAGAAGCTGGCACTCATGATGCCAGCCCAGCAGCACTTTCACACTACGGCTGATTGACTTCTATGAGTCCGAGCAGGAACATGCTCCCTCTCCCCACCCACAGCCAGAACCAGCAACCAGTTAGTGTTTCCCACTCCCTCGAACACTGTGGTTGGAGGAGAACACGGTCATGGACAGTGCTGTGGCAATTGCTAATTGGTTAGCCACAGATGTCAATATCAAAGCTACACACACACAGCATTGACGCCTAAAAAACAATTGGATAACTTCAGAAACTTTAGAAGCTCCAACTGGGCATGTCTCCACTCTGATATTAATCAATGGTTTTGGAAGATCGAACGCTCTGTGGATGTTTGTGGTTACCAGATAATTCAGAGGTGGAGAGTACACCCTTACTTTTTAATTTAAAAGTTATATTTAAAACCTATTTGGGGAGTCTTGAAAGGGCAGAAAGGAGAGGGGGGATTTGTTACTTTGCCTAAGACAGTAAATTTTCTCTGACCATCCTGTAAATAAATATTCATTTCTTTGAGGCAAAGTATTTTCAAAGTTGGAAGCAATCATTTGTACCAATGTGATATAAAACTACATTTTAGAGGTTTAAGTGAACAAAATACATTGAGATAAGAAAGGAGGGATTTGTTTCTATCTCTTACTCCCCACACCCTTCTTCCCACGCCCCCCCCCCCACAAAACACCAATCTACCACACTCTAAAAGACAAGGTCTCATGACTGGCAGCTGGCTGGGTCCCTATTATCCAAGGCTGTGTCCAATCTGGTTAATTACAGCCTATGACTGCTAATTGCTGAACATTACTGTCACCTGCCTTAGCTTGACAGGGTTATACCATCTGTGCCACATGGCCAAGGTATGGAGAGCTGGTAAAAGAGGGACAAAACATCCTTAATAGGTGGTAAATGTATGTTACAGACATGACAGCTGACTTTCATTATAGTGTATGTATTCACAGCTGAAAATGCTCTCCAGGGATAAAAGTTGCCTCGGCAGCATGACTTAACCTCACATTGTTTGCTCTATGTATCTTGACAGTATGCAGTTCAGAGACAACCAAGGCACAGAAGTCTCTAGATGAATGCAATAGAAATGCATGATTGGCATTTGAATGGTATTTATTTGGGTTGTATCCTTTAATTGATACATTAACCAATTAACAGTGCAAGCAATCATATCCTCCACCATTTAGGGGAAGCTAAAATGCCAGTGAAGTCATCTTGTGCTCACAGATACCAAAGACGCGCATGCTGGCATAGCATGATAGTTATGCTGATGTAACATTTCAATGGCTGGAAGGGCCAACATGAGTGGGGCTGGGCTGTGGCACCAGGGGAATGGGGCTTACAATTCCATGCCCCCTCTGACATCAGTTCCACCAGCAGGAACAGCGTGATATAACACTGGCAAGAGAGAGAGCAGAAATGAAGGCCTCACTCCTGCCCTTGCTAACAAGTGACATCTGAATAAAAGTTTAAGAAGGTAAGCTGCCATTTACACAGTGGTTCACTTCAAGAAATGATTAGCCAAGGTCACCTCTGAACCAGTCCGAACTAGAAAGGATAACTGAACCATTACAAAGAACATTTGCCAGTGAACTTTAAAATAGTTTTATTACAGATGATATGGAATCTGGAGATAATAAACACATACAGCATCTTTCCCTAACCTGGTACCCTCCAGATGTTTTGTACTTCAACTCCCACCATTCTGCTCATTGCCTGTGCTGGCTGGGGCTGATGGGAGTTGTCATCTAAAACATCTGGAGGGCACCAGGTGGAGGGAGGCGTGGGGTTGTGCCTCCCTCCACCACTCCCAAGCACCATGTGTTGGTTAGGTCTTGGGCATACAGCCGATGTATATACAAGACTATGCATGTGGGATCTGACCACAGTGTGTACTAAGAAAGTCTATGCTTTGTACATATGTATCCTCTGTACACAAGACTCAATTACTAGGTGGAAATCAGCAGTGGGCAAGCAGGTGTCATGATGCTCTTCTTCCACACATTGATTATCCCTAGATTTCCTGTTTTCTATACCGAGCTCCTATTCCCTTCATGTGTCACCTTGCAAAATCCAGGCATTGCAACATGGTTTCTTTTTACCTCCCAGTGCATCGTGCAACAAGTATGCAACCCTCATTTCCACATTCAAAGCATTACTAAGTATCTCTCTATAAATGATATAGCTCTAATCCCTGCTGTTAGTTACAGAGAAGGGAGCCTACTAATGTATTCCATCTTCTCACAAATGCAGTATGAAATCTTGCAAGAAAGGGATCTAACGGGCAAGTAGATAGCTTGTTCTGAATTTTCCCACCAATGTGCTTTCTTCATATTAGGTGTAACCAGCTTAAGACCTTAAAATCAATTTTAAAAAACATAAATCAGTTTTACGTGTGGTTCACTGCTGTCGCATTTTTGTAAATAACTATTCAGTATGGCTTGAGAAAGTCTTGAAATACCCAATTTTCATATAAATTGGCCAGGGCTGGAGGAGTACATTTGACAGCTATACGAAGGAACATGCAGTGAAGGAATCCTAATTTATCTGCAGTACAGCAAAATGAGTAAATGTGGTTTAGTACTAAACTGCTAGATTACATAGGCACTGTCACACAGTAGCCTGCCTGAGAAAACACATTGGGTTTTATGACAGGGAAGTTTTGAAACCTCCATTTTTAATTATTTAATATATTAACATACCATTTCTACGTTCTCCTGGTTACTCCTGTTTTTAAAATAGATTCCCTGCCCTGCCATTTGTGTGCAATTTTCTGTGTTCTTTGTTGTGTGACTGTTTACACACACACTTCCTTTGAACAGCACTTGATGCATCCATAAAACCTGCTTGCTTGTAAAGCCCTCAGAACACTCCGTCCTCCTATATTCTTTCTGGCAGAGAGGTGGTGTGCCTTCTTATTCTTTGTTTCAGACTGTGAGCCTATCTACACTACTGCTTTAAAACAGTTTATAACAGTTTTAAACCGGTTAATAACCATTATTGACCGGTTTAAAACTGTTATAAACCGTTTTAAAGCAGTAGTGTAGATAGGCTCAGAGAGATGCGGCTTGTCACAATGAGCTACATTAAGCAGAGGGAGAGGAGGACACAGGAGTGGCAAGAGCAGTTCCCCCAGCTAGGGTGCCAGAGGGCTCCATGACACCTATTTTTCCCTGGCTTGCCTCCACGTTTTTTACCTCCATTTCATAAGTGCGTCAAGTAATGATCCCTTTCCCATGGGTTTGTGGTATTATGCTGCACATAAAACCTCACTTTCACTTGTTTGCTCTTCCACTCCACCCTCGCTCACTCTGGCTTTGTTGTCTAGCGATTTACTGATTTAACATTTCATCAGCTGGGCTCCGTTTCTGCGGGCAATGAAGGTGGGGTTGAAGCAGTAAAAAGTCCATTCAACTGGATAAGCACAAATCTTTGTTCAACATGGAGTGCTGGAGGAGGAGAACCGCCCCACCCTCCCCTTTCGTCAGCGAGACTCCATTCAAAGCACACACCCCCAACAAAGGAAAAAGCGTGAGGACATCACTACACGGAGGCTTAAGGGTGCATTAAATCCGCTTGGGGAAAATAATCCAGATTTTCCCGGCACCAAACTAATATGCAAAATGGAGGAAAAAAGGCAAGATGGGTGCACAACAGAGATGATGTCATATAAGTCCCGCGCTGCAAAACCAGGTACCAGATGTGGCGAGAGTGCATTAAACTGCTTTTGTGATGGAGCTCTGATTGCCTCTGTATAGCCACTTATTATTAGTTGCAAAGAAACAGCACCTTTAGCAGGAGGTGGTATCCTGACTTCCCTATACTGGCAGCCAGAGAGAAAGTGCTGAAGGAGCTTGACTCATGTTTTGGGACTTGGTGGAACTCCACATACCTGCTTGAGGAGTTGGAGTCAGCAGCAGCCACCCACTGAACTGGGAACACTGGCTTTTGGTACCTCCCAGTCAGTGATGACTCCTCTCAAGCCATTCCTGGAAGCCCTGAACACTGCTGCTGCCAAGGCCGGCCCTAAGATAAATAGTGCCTGGGCAAGCAGTACTTTTGGTGCCCCCCATAGCCAATTTTGCAGGGCGACCCAAAGGATTTATGGGGCCTGGTGCAGGTGTGATGTCCATTGAGAACAACATTGCTCAACACATTGATCTTTCAGCCAATGTGCTATAGTTTGTACAAGCCAACGTTCGAAAAGCCACATTCTGAGCAGTGGTAATGTACAATCCAACACAGCTGAACTATCACAGGTTTCACTTTTAGTATTTCTTGTTTTGTAGCACTTCCTACCTTTTGGTAAGGATTCTTTATTTTAGAATATCCATTATTTTTATCTTTAAAAATAACAAAGAAAAAGTTATAAATAAAAAAGATATCCAGCCGTTCGCTTACAGCTTACAGCTTACAGCTTTATTATTATTTATATAGCGACTATAGTGTTTACAGTATTTGACGCACTCATTAACATTGTGTCAAAGTAGTGTTCCATTGACTTTTATCTAGCATTGATGACAGAGTGGAAACTGAAAAAGCGACACACTTTCAAGCTAATTGAAGGAAGATCATTTTTGTAGTTAGTGCCTAAATAACCTGTAGAACCATGAAAAAAGGTTACAAACACGTACTTTTTGCAACCCTAGCTCACTGCAGACAGCACATTAAAAAAAAAAAAGCCACTGAGACCAACTCGATGTCCCTAAGACTGCTGCTACAGATACAGCCCCAAATGCAGTGAAAACATAGGGACAACCTCTGATCAGTGCCTTCTACATCCTTCCCCAAAATAGGGCTGTGCAAGCCTTGGGCCTCGGATTCGGAAATCCAAACCATGACCACCATTTCATGAGGAAACCACCATTTGATGATGGAACTGCCATTTTAATGCACAGCCCTACGCCTCCGTAAAGAAAAAAAAAGCCTACAACTTCCAGCATGCACTGCCTTGGAGGGCTGAACCTACTGGAACACAGGAACAGTGGGCAGTTGTGTCCTCCCTGTTGCTGCCTCTACGATTGCCCACCCACCGCCGTGATCGTCTGCTTGCCGCCATGATCAGCTGCCCACCAGCATGATCGTCCACACCCTGACGCAATCCAGGAGGAGGAGTGCATTCTGCAGGCGCCCCACAGCCACCTGCTTCCCCCAAAGGGGAGGTATGATATGGCTGCTGTGGCACTAGTAACATGACATGCCAGGAACTAATGTAGATCAGGCCAATTCTCTTTAAAACAATGGAATGATTTAAATCCAACACAGGTATGGGAGAGATGAACCCCTCCCATCCACTCCATTGAATGCTAAATTGAGCTAGGTGAACAAAGTATTTTATAGCAGACCCACATTTCAAAAATGTGCTTCAGAAATATGCTTTTAAAGGGTTAATTCTGTTGCTGATTTCTCCTACGTCACCAGAGGATAGAGTAGCTTGGCCTCCCTCTGAAGCGCTTTAAAATATGACAATGGAACCAATTACCTAGGGAGGTGGTGGGCTCTCCCACAGTAGAGGCCTTCAAGAGGCAGCTGAATAGCCATCTGCCAGGGATGCTTTAAGGTGGATTCCTGCATTGAGCATGGGGTTGGACTCGATGGCCTTATAGGCCCCTTCCAACTCTACGATTTTATGATTCTATGATTCTGTGATAAAATGTCTCACTCTTCTGTTGCTGCTGCTACCTAGGCCAGACGGTGTTTGACTTTGTTCTTGCTAGTCATGGAATGATTGGTTAATTGTTTAAATATTGGTATTATTTAAGTATGTGTGATTACAAAATTGTTTCCAATTGGCTTTTACATGGTTTTTTTTGTCATGCTTTGTTGTCAGCCACTTTGAGTGTAATGCATATGAAAATGTGATATATATAAAAATATAAATAAATAAATAAAGTGACTGTGACTATGTTTTACAAGTACAAGTTCTGTTAGTACAAGTATTATCCAACTCAAGTTTTCAACTCTATCCTAAAAAATAAACTCATAGGGTGAAACCCAATGTTTCACGACCAGAAGGCAAACTCACAAAACCCATTATTTCCGTTCCTTCCCCCCCACCCCCCACTGCAGCCCCATGTAGTCCCTGAAAAGCTTCTCTGGAGGGTTGGGGAACCTGCTGAATATTGTGGGTTGTAGCTTATGGAGCAGCGGTGGGAAGGGGGAATCATTTGAAATCAGGATCCTTGTGTGGGTGATGCAAGATTCCTCTGCCTAATTTGGGGTGATTCCCCCATCCCACTGCAGCCCTGTAAGACACAGTGCACAATATTCAGTAGATCCCACAACCTTCCGAGGAGACTTTTCAGGAGGTACAGAGGCCTTCAGGGGGGAGGAGAAGAAAGGAAAGGTCTGTTGCACAAGGGGTTTCCTCTCATACAGTTCAATTTCACCCATAAAAAATAGCTTTCCGGATAAGGTGCATTAGTATAAACATCATAGAATTTTGTTACCAAGACAACTACTTAACAATTGTCCTTACAAGCCATGATAGTGCATGCAATCGTCATAAATCATCATGACTTCATAGATGGGCACACAGTTATTTTTCTTTGAAAAAAGAAGTTATTAAAATGTTCTCCTCTGGAGTCCCCCCTCCTTCTTTAATTCAAGCAACCAATGAGAGATTCAGAAACAATCTGATAAAAGCCATTTGATAATTTTCTGCAACTGTTCTGCTGCTTAGGCATACTATATCCGCTGATGATGCTGATGATGCATACTATATCTGTAGTATATAAAGCTTTTGAACCAATCGACCGTGGTTTGTTATCTTTCTCCAATTGTCATTAGCACTCCATTCCAAATACAGAAGGAAAACTGCCAATTCTGTATCAACGAAGAGTCAACTAGCACTTTAAAAAAACTATTAGATTTACTGTGGCATAACCTTTTGTGGACGAGAGCTCGCTTCATAACCTGCATAGATTATTATACATTCAGTGAATGAGTCTGCAATCCGCTACAGCTTATGCCAAAATAACCTGTTAATATTTTAAAATGCTACATGACCCTTGGTTCATGTTTGCTGCAACGACCAATATAACTGTCTCTCTGGAATATGTCAGTTTAGAAAGAGACTAAATGTCTCATCGAAAGAGCTGGTACACATATTCAGCACAATCCAAAGAAATCTCAGCCCTTCTGCATGTGAAAAACTACAGTTTATAGGCAATAGATGCAGCATAGATGTCTGTTCTGCATGGCTCCTTTCTAGCCTGCTGCAGAGAAATTTGGAAGCTCAACATCATATGAGGAAGGCCAATTGCACAGGTCCTTCAATCATCTGAAATTTGACATTCTAAAATTTATTGCATTTAACATTGCGTGTGGAATGATCTCCATTTATGGCACTAACAGCCAAAAGGCAGAGATAATCAAAATCCCAAAGATCTCTCCACTTTCTGTTTCTTCTATCGGTTGAGATGGCAAATGGATCCCTATCCGGTTCCTGAAACAGATGTCTCCTTTAGAGAGGAGTTCCACATGCTCTTTCAGCATATGGGGGAAGTGAAGCATTGGAGGACATAACTTCTGTTTCTCTATTTTTTCATAACATCTATGTCGTTCTTGTTGTTGTTTCATATTACTGGGTGGATGAGATTAAAGAGATGAAACTGAAAGTTATTTACCAAAGAAATCATTAACAAGGATTGGACCCAGATGTTTCAGGGCTATGGGTAGACTGCCCTCATTGCTCAGCCCCCAGCACTGATGCTCCCAACACCCATCCCCACCTCTCATGGCACCGCTGAGTTCACCCTCCCTCTCATGCTCACTCACTCACTCATTCACTTACTCACACACACACATAAGGTTACCTAATGAATGAGAAGTTGCAAAAGGCTGGAAGCCAAATAGATGCCCAGCTCCAACCCATTACTATCCCATTCTGTGGGCATTTGAGGCTCAGGGGAAACTGGTATGATCTGATGGAGTCAAGTAAATACAGGTACAGTCTGGGAAAGGTAGGCCACATTGAGTCATGGTGGGCAAGGTTAGACTAAGCCAGCAAAATCCAACCAAGAAAAGCAAAGTCAAGCCACAAGCTCTCTTATGAGGAGGGCAGTCAAAAACAGGACCTTGGACAGCTCCAAGAGAGCCTGCTGACTGAAGTATAGGAAGTATACGAAGACCAAAGTATAGGAAGATGTCTCAGCAGGTAACAAAAGCCAACTGAAACCTTAGGCAGGCTTCTGTGAGGCTGCAGAGAGAGAGAGAGAGAGAGAGAGGTTCTGCTGAGAAAGCATCCTATGAATCTGAGGATTGTGGTAGATAGTACTGTAACCTCCAGCTAGGAGGGTTCTGAAGATGATCTCAGTGGTTCTTTCTGAGAAAATAGCCTGAATTTAATCCTCATCAGAGTCCTCTGCTGTGCTCTGTACAGCACCGGCACCGGCACCAGCACTGGGTGAGCTCACCCATGAGCAAGCATGCAAGTGTGAGGAGGCAGCCACCAGACTCCCCTTCATGTGTGGCAGTGCTGTAATGGGCTAGGAGTGGCCACCCAGCTCCTGGCCCATTGCAGCAACACACCACTGCCACCGGGTAAGCCAATGTGTGTGTAAGGAAGTGGGGAATGGGGAGGCTAGCATCTACAGCAGTTACGCTGCCAGGGAGGCTACTTGCTCGGCATTGAACACTGAGGTGAGCCCAGGCACATCATCATGAGAAAGAGCACAAGACCTTCCTGGATGGATCATACCAAAAGCCTATCTAGTTCAACGTCCTGTTTCCCACAATGGCCATCCAGATGTATATGGGAGCTCAGAAGCAGGGCATAGGTGCAAGAGCTCATGTTCCCCAGCAACTGGTGGATATATAGCTGTTATGCATGCGCAGTTGTAGAAAATTTGGTGGCTTTTTAAGAATTCTGCTGATTGTTATTTTTTACTCCAATGTGCATCACTTTATACTTCCTTACATTGAACAGCACTTGCTATTTTAATCCCCATTCACTCACTGTGGAGAGATCCTTTTGTAACTTCTCACAATTCATTTTTTGTTTTTGTTTTTACTACCCTGAATAATTTGGTGTCATCTACAAACTTGGCCACTGCTAACTGCTCACGCCTAACTCCAGATCATTTATAAACAAGTTAAAAAACACTGTTGGACCCTACTCCTTATATTCTTCCAATGCGAGACCTGTCTATTTAATCCTAGTCTCTGTTTCCTGCTCTATAACCAGTTATTGATACATGGCTGCTTATCCCATGACTGCTTTAGTTTGCCTACTTTCCACAGGAGCCAATCTTAGGGACAAGTTATATATTTTTGTTAGAAGATCAGCAATTTCACATTTGATCTCTCATGTGGATACTGTCTGGACACAGTGACTTGTTAATATTTTATTTCTCAAAAATGTTTTCATCTCATCACCACTATTTACCTCAGTTATTCAGACACTGCTCCTCAAAATGTCAGTTTAGACATGAGTACCTGTCCTGTACTGTAAAAGACTAACAGCTGGGAATAGAGGGTTCACCTTGTTGGAATCAATTCCTCATGTGCATTATCTTTCCTTTTTAAAATGTTAAAATTTCCAAAATGTTTCAGCAATAGCCTCTCAAACATTGATTAGAATGACCTGTATCAGGCTGCAATCCATAAGAAACATACTATTACTGCATTTCCATTGAAATTGTATCAGTTTACTACATTACTACTCTTGTGTAACTGTGAAATCTTTTGCTTTACAAACACTCTGGGACCATTGTGAGTTTATGAATGTGCAAGTGGCTCTTTTTTGAATAGGAATGGTAGGATTCACAAGCTTCTTTTTCCACCTATCTCCTGGATTTTGAGAGTGGTCACAGCAGGTTTTTCAGCCACAGTGTGGGACTAGCTTTGCAACTTACATTAGATACATATATAGTCAGCTTGGTATTAGGGGATGTCATGTGCAGGCAGCTGTTAAGGGCTCAGAGATTCAAAAGCCCAGCCCTGGCTAGCCCTGACCTTGTCACAGCTGCTGCTTGGGCCGGACTCCAGTGGCTATGGTAGGAGCAGCAGCAGCAGCAGCTCCTCCTCCTAGCCCAGCCAGCCCCACTGCCAAAAGGAAGCACCACTGCAGCTGGTCAGACAACTCTGCAAGGCCCATGCCACTTCCTCTGAAAACAAAACTCCACCCCCAGTACAGCAGCCAGTCTCTGCCATTTCTTTTAAACTGCACACTGGTATCTATACATTTATACTTCCATCCATCACCTTTCCAGAACAAATTACAAACATTTTAATCCACTACTTTACTGTTCTAAGGTTTGAATGTGGGGTACATTGATAACAGCAGAGGCTGTAGTTAGCAAACATCCTCCACAGCCAGCTTTCTCCCCAGTTTACACTACTGTGGCGAAAACTTGTAAAACCAGTTCTTCAGAGCTCACCCTTGGGTACTGAACATGGTGAGAATGCTTTCAAACAAGTCCTGCTAGTCTTAAAATAAGACACCTGTAGTTTCTGTACCACCCTAAAACTTTAGATTTGCAAGTAAATACTACCTCTGCCTGAGCCATCATCTACTCTCTGGGTGATTTACACCAGCAAAGGCAAATACCACTATCACAGAGAACAGAAAACAAGTAGGCTGTGTCTGTCGTTCATATAAATCCAATATAATGGATTTATACTGTAGGTTATGGTTACAATGTCATTTCCCATGCATCAGCTGTATGGACATATTCATTACTGAGTCCTGGCTTTCTCATAGAGGTTTATATATTGCTGTTGGTATGCTGTGATTGGCTGCAGAATTAGTTGAAATCCCATGTTCCTGCTCCATGGTGCCTGTGTGGGTTACGATTTGTGTCTGTGGGGTGGGGGTGGGGGTGGGGGTGGGTTTGGGCTATCATTGGGTGTGAGTTCTTTAATTTATGACACCTCTTTTGCTCTCATAATGTTACATTGCCATAGGAACCAGGAATGGGATGGGAGGGAGCTTAGGATTCAGGATCTGGGGAAGCTTAGTACTCAAACAAGCTGTAGAACCTTGAAGTTACAGAAAATTTGCTTTTTGCCACCCTAGCTCACTGCAGATAGGACATTAAAAAAACACCCACAGCAACAGAGCTGAGATTGGCACTCTCTTCAGCGCAGCTCGCCCCCCCAAGGCCGGACCTGTTCTTATTTCAAACTACAGGAGTGCTTCCAGGTGAGGCTTTTTATTGTGTAATCACTGGTAAGCCTCCCATTCTCTCATCTCTTCTTCCATCTTTTTTCTTTCCATTAAAAAAAAAAACCATTGAAAGATGAAAGAGCTGCACAAGATGTGAACGCACCCGTGGGGGGGGGGGGGGGGGGAGATTGCATGTTTGCATGCTCACTCATAGTTCCTGCCCATACAACTACCCTGTCAGGAGAAAGGTTAAGCTCTCTTACACCTTTTTTTAATTTTTTTTTTGCGCAGGGGAAGGGATGTTTTATCTTTGCAACTATTCAAATATGCAAAGTTCCTCCACCTACCCACGCCGGAGGTCGAAAAGTTCAGGGAAAGCTTTACCGCTGGATTCTCCTGCTTATAGTTTGGATGTTTTTTTAATGTTGTGTCTTTAAAATATGTTGAAATGTTTAAAATATTTTTAAATTGTACTATGTTCAGTTATGTTTTTAATTTTTGTATATCGCTATTTGCATGTTTTGATTTGTAAGCTGCCTTGAGTCCCATTATTGGGGGGAAAGGCAGGATATAAATAATAATAATAATAATAATAATAAACAATAATAATAATAGAAAGGTGTGGAGATGGTAGTAAATAGTTCCCATCTCGCCAGCCAACAGATTAAAAACTTCTCCAAGATTTAGCCCCTCTCCCCCCCTGGGCTCCCCCATCCTCCTGGTTTCACTTTCCCCGGCTTCTGAACCGTGGGCCGATGACGTGGCAAAGCGAAGGAGGAGCCTCCCCCGTGAGCGGCGGCGCCTGAGTCCACTGCGGATGTCCCAATCCGCCTTTCCTTAGGGGCGCTGCTTGTAGAGGCTCGGAGGGAGAGACCATTCCCTAGCCGCCTACCAGAGGTAACCAGACAAGGCCTCTGTAACTTTCAGTGGGTGCCAATATAATTCCCCTCCGTCCCCGCAGTTCAAATCCAGGATGACTTTTTATTCAAACAAACAGCTGTCTTGCCAAATAAACTCAGCGCGTATGAGAAACGTGAAGTGGTATCGCCCAATATTAACGTGGGAGACGAATCAGGAAGAGAGGCGGCCTTCGAGAGGCGGAGACAAACGGACGGGGACGAGGGGAGCACTGATGGATTACTAATGAGGGGGCGTGGCTTTATGCAGTTGACGTTGACAGGCCGAGGAGCGGGATTGTGATGCGCGACGGCAGTGACGACAGTTCCGGAGTTCTTCTGTGCCCGCTGCAGCAGGCGGGGGCGCTACCAATGGGGAAGGCAGGGCTGCAAAACCGGCTCCAAAAATAGGGAATGTTGTGTGAAACAGAGAGGCAGCGTGGAGTATCCGTCCCTTTTGCTCTGGAATCGTTAAGAGCGACCCAGTCTGGTTTACAGGGCCAGGAGACTAGAACACAGAAACAGCGACGGAAGATTTTTCCTAGGGGTTATTAATAATCACATGGGGGGGGGGGGTATTTTTTTATTATTGCACAGGACCGATCTATAGTCATATCTTTGTTATTAGGAAGCCTTTTCTTTTTTTAAAAAAAAAGTGGGAGTGGGGAGCTATTTTATTAGTACAGGGGGATTTTTTTGTCTCAAAACGTATTTTAATGACATGAGCAAATTTATTCTGTAGATGGCCCATCTATCACAAGCAGCTTCGGGTCTTAAAAAAATACACTGAAGAACATCTCATTTTTTTTCCTTTGTTGTTGTTCTGAACGAATTGTATTCTATGAATACAGGGCTTGTGTGTGTGGTGGTGGGGTTTTGCCCTCAGTGGGTACTTTAGGGTACGATCCACCGAGGGGACATTAGCTTCTTAATGTGTGTGTACGCGGGGGGGGGGCACTACCCTTTGTTTTTATTGCGGGGTTTAAAAGACTTGGACTTTTGCAGGCGGCAGGTCTGAGCAGCACCGGCAGGGACCCTATACGTTGGCGAAAGTGTTGCCCCTGGTAGCTCCTTCCCTTCCCTTGGCACCGGTTGCAGCTTTTCGTCATCCTCGCCCTTTGGGCCACTTTAACCGGTTCTTCTAGAGGCGGCGGCGGCGGCAGCAGCAGCAGCTTGTCCGACCGGGCACAGAAGAAGAAGGTCGCTCTTGCGGCTGCCGCCTCCCTTCTCCTGGTGTCTGGTTCTGCCTTCCCCGCGTCATCAAAACACGAGCTGCTGCTGCTGCTCCTGGGCTTGACATTCGCGAGAGCGGCCGCTGCGCCGCCGGCAAAGGAGAGGCTCCAGCGGGCGGGTGTGGTAGCAGCACCGACACCACCACCCCTCCCTCCGCCGCCGCCCTCCTGCCGCTTCAGGGGTGCGACGGGGCGACCATCATCCCCAGCCGACGGGAGCCCCAGTCTCCGCTAGGGAGTTGGCACACAAGCAGTAGGCAGCGGCGGCCCCTCTTCCAGCTCAAGGCAGAGAGAGAGAGGGGGAAGGAGGGAGGGAGGCTGCCCAGCCCCAGAAGCAGCAGCCGCCGCCCGCCTCCTGCCTCGTCTCACCGCCACCCTGAAGAAGACGCTCCTCGCCGCCGCCGCTCTTCCTCCCCACACCGAAGCGGCTCCGTCGCCCCGCTGACAAGCAGCAGCAGCCAGCGCCGTCGCCTTCTGGGGCTCCTCCTCACGCTGCCAGCCCCCCGGGGACCTCCAGCCGCCCTTGCCGCGCGAGAGGAACTCAGGCCGGCGTGACTCCGCTCGCTCACTCGCTCGGGCGGCGGACCTCCATGTGGTGCCCGCCGCCTTCCGCCGCTGGGTGGTGAACGGGGCGCCCGCTGCCCCCCTCTCTCCCCCCTCCTCCTTCCCCGCACCTGCGGGGGCTTCCAAGGCCACCGGGAGGAGGAGGAGGAGGAGGAGGAAAGGCGGCGGCGGCGGCTTCCCCCCCATCTCCTCCCCCCCTCGCTTCCCTATGGAGTCTCCCCCCAACCACAGCCACTTGCTGGGCAGCTCTGGGACCCTCCTGCCCGGCGGGCTGGGCTCTGGCTTCCCCAGCCTGCAGAGTCCGGAGCTCGCCAGCCCTCACCACGGCGGCGGGGGTGGCTCTTCTGCCTCCTCCTCCTCGGCGGCGGCGGCTTCTCCCCCTCCGCCGCCGCTGCCGGGCTTCGGCACGCCGTGGTCGGTGCAGGCTTCGTCGCCGCCGCCGCCGCAGCAGCAGCAACCGCCTCCTCCGGCGCCCGGCTCCGCCATGGCCCCTCCGCCCGGCACGGAGTCCTCGGAGAGCAGCAGCAGCTTCTATGCGGCGGGCGGCGGGATCCCGGCTTTCTTCCAGAGCTTCGCGCCCGTGTCGACTCACGCCGCCTCCGTGGGGCCTTTCAGCAGCCCCTTCTCGACTGCGCCGCCGCCGCCGCCTCAGATCAATTTACCTCAGCAGCAGAACCGGCGCTCTCCGGTGAGCCCTCAGCTCCAGCAACACCAACACCAGGCGGCGGCCGCGGCGGCGGCGGCGGCCGCTTTCCTCCAGCAGAGGAACTCCTACAACCATCACCAGGTTGGTACCGGCCGAAAACAGGGGCGGGGTGGGGGGCTTTGAGACTGGGGGAAGCCCCCTCCTCACATCGGAGGTGGGTGGTGCTGGTCTGTGCAGATTATACACACACACACACACACACACACACACACACAGAGCTGATCATTAGTCTTCACTTCCCAACCCAAATATTTGGCCCGGAACCCCTTTGCCCTCCCAAGACATAATACAACTCAGAATAAAACCGTTTAACGTCAAATTATAATGCATGCAGGTGTCTGCGGGTGAAATTCAGGGGAGGGGGATCAAAGGGAGATAATGTGCGCCTGTGAGAGACGTCAGACCCTCCCCCGGCTTTTAAAACAAACAAACATCAGTGCTATAATGTTTGCCCCAAGATTTTTTAAAAAACTTGATTCTCTCAATTCCCCAATTTCAAAAAAAAAAAAGTTCGCAATATCCATGTGGTGATAAACTACCTCCCTTGCCCTAGTCCTCTCAAGGTTTAAGAAAAATGGCGTTCCCCCTTTGCTTTATAGGTTTATCCTGTTCTGTGGTGAAAGGTTGTCAGTGAAGGACCAGGGATCTATTTTTGAGGAGAAGGAGAAGTACCCCTTCTTACATATTGATTGATTGCAGGAAAGTTGATTTGGGGGCTAAAGGGAACAGTGTAGTGAGGTATCAGTCCACTAGTGTGTGTGTGTGTGTGTGTGTGTGAGTGAGAGAGAGAGAGAGAGAGGGAGAGATTTGCTCAAACAATACATGGTTTGAAATATTACAGCAGTGACACTCTACTTGCTGACTCATGAAACATAGTGGGGCTCCCAAGGTACTCTGCTTTGAACAGCCCAGCTTTTCTGAGGGGTGGGAGTAGACAAGAGGTACCCTTTTCTCCACACGAGCAGGCCTCTTGATCCTATATGCTCATAAGGAAACCCTTGTGTCTCTATGTACATTGCTGTTCCAACACAGTATTACCACAGTGTAGGGGGAGGAAAACAAATGTATGAGGTGAGCTTATGATCATTTCACAAGTTACAAAGTTCCAATATGGAAAGCACGTCAGTGTTTTAAATACCGCTTTTGTTGGAGATATTCTATTTTAACAACCAAAGAAAGGATTTTCTTAGCTGTGGCACCCAGTTATGGAATGTTCTCCCTAAAGAGGGCCTCATCTACAAGAATTCGCCTTTACGCCTGGTTAGGCGATTATGCGCATATTCGCAGAAGCGCATTTACGCCTAATACCTCTGTACGAGAGGCGGCAAAGCGCATTACTGGACGACCGAAACGCGATTTAAACTGTAGACATGCGGAGAATCGCTTGTTCACATAGTCAAAATGCGCTTTAACAGCCGGAGCAAAATAAAACTCGCTATTTAACGCGCATTCGATAATGCGCATAATCGAAGAGAAAACGCGCCTCTACGCCCAATTTGCGCTCCGTTCTTGTAGAGGTAAATTTTTTAATGCGCCTTGAAAGAGCTTTAAATGCCTCTTGCAGAGGCAGCCGAGGCTCATCTGGTGCCTGCACTGCAATATATTTGGCATCAGGCAAAAATGTTCTTATTCATTCATAATTTTAGTTATTCAGGGATTTCTAACTTATTGTTGCAGTTGTAATGTGGTACAGTTGGTTGTACTTTGCACTGAAATCCTAAATTGGATGAAGGGTGTTATATGCATGCTTTAAATTAATTAATTAAATAAATAAAAATAGCATGAACTCTATGCATAGATTATTGTGTGTGGGTCATCTCAGGTTGGTTGGTTTGCACAGTGTGTGCATATTGGTAACCAATCACTGCTTCCTAATACTCATACATGGAGTGTATTAAAGCCAAACCTGCTGTGTATTTCACACGAGGTAATCTATACTGGATTAATGTTGTATAATACATGGAAATATCTTTTTTTTTTTGTAATTTGGTAACGATCTGGGAAGACAAAGTAGATTTTTAACATCCACCTCTTTTTCATATTTGCATTGTAAACTTTAGGAATGGTGTTGAGAATGAATTACTAGTATTCTCTTTGGGTCCTCACCTATCAATCCTGTTGACTTAGATTTTATATGCTGTCATGAGATATCTGAATGTGATGAGGTAGTAACAGCACAATCCATCCTACACAAGTTTACTCAGAAATAAGTCCCACTGAATTCAGTGGAGTTTTCTGCCAGGTAAATATAGGACTGTAGTCTATAAGGTTAGTGGTAATGAAAGACCTATATAATTTCAAGTTGGTTATGGTAAATTGATATTCACTGGACTGTTGTATTGGTTGTCTATATATTTCATTTGCTTTGCTCTCTATAGTTTGTTTTGCAGTTAATCTGATAGCATTGTAAGCAATATCATAACTGCATAATGAACTGGAGGGCAGCTTTGAATATCTGTTTCAAACAAGTGCCTTAGATTGGTTCATTTTAACCTTAATGTTTTTAAAGACATCTACCAAAAGGCTTGAGTGAACTGGCCATTAGCAGTAGACCGAAAATTTGGTGGACCAGGGGGTAAATCAGCTTAAGTTCAAGTAACTTAACTTATCCGGGTTGTGAACAGATCTGTAAACATATTTCAGCTTACATTTTATTTTGAAACTCTGAGCTATGTGCTAAGCAGCTTGCATAAGCAGCAGTAGATGCCAAGAAAAGTTTCAGTGTGGTATTTCAGGTTGTCCCAGTCTTTCTGCATGCAGCACTTACTGCGGCTTTATGGGTGGGCTGAAATCCTTTTCTCCTGTTGGCTGGAAGAGTGCTTTTTTATTGAGCCCCCTTAAGCATTATTTTGTTACATACTGACAGTAAGGTAAGTCTACAGTTTCATGTATTCTTCCATTACAAATTAGCTTTATTCTTCTTGGCCCACAGAACAGTCTACTGTATTGTATTATGCATTTATGCTTATGCTCTAACCTTAAACGTTTTTCCTCTTTAATGTGAAAGGTCTCTTGCTGTATTTGTCTTTCTCTTTGGAGCAATTTGGCCAAGTAGACTTCTGTTAGGGAGAGAAAAGCGCTCCCCGTTCGCTTAGTAAAGTAAGCGTGAAGCCCAGAAATAAGTCCAAGCTCTTGAAGAAATACTCACACTCCAGCAGGATGGTGTATAATACAAGTCCTTTACTGTGTTCCAATAATATAAATATATACAAGGCAACTGGTTCCTCCAGATAATACAGGCTTTTTTCCTTATAGCTATAGTATAGCATAGTCCTCCATTTCTCACTCACCAGCCTCCGTCCACGAAATCTCCAGCCTAACCACCAGCCATTTCCATATGCTGTCTTAAATACATATTCTCTGAACCCTGGCTCAGCACAGTCAATTACCTCATCTTCCAGAAACATTCCCCCTATCTGCCTGACCTTTTCAGCAGCATAGAAAAAAGTACTTCATCTGATCATTACCTGCAGCTGGCTGTTCAGTCCTCCTGGACGTTCAAATCTTGTCCAGTTCTTTAATCAACTTTAAAACTGAAATTTTCCCTGACACCCCTTCAAAATTGAAGACTTAAGTTGAATAAAGTTGTTCTTCCTTAACTAGCATTTCAAATCCTAATTTTTCAATTAATTTGTCATGCTGATAAGCTGCCAATGGTTTAGTAAACACATCTGCTATATTTTCTTTTGATGCACAGTATACTAACTTAATCAATCCATTTTCTACATACTGTTTAACATTAAAGAACCTAATAGCTACATGCTTTGTCCGGCTTTTAACATCTGTGAATTGGCCAAAGCAATACAAGATTGTGAGTCATCATATACTTTCACAGGCAAATCACATGTTATATGCATATCTTTTAACAATTGTAAAAACCATTCCAGCTCTCCACAAGCTTCCGACAATGATGCATATTCAGCCTCGCATGAAGACGTGGCCACACTGCCTTGCTTCTTGCTTTTTCCAATGGATCAGTGACCTTCCAAGTAAAATAGCCATTCCACTTGTTGACTTCTGGTCTTTGGGATTCCCTGCCCAGTCACTGTCCACATAGCATTCTAAGGACTCAGTTTCAAAAGATGACAGTGTTAGACAAAGATCTAAAGTACTTTTCAAATATCGTAACAATCTTTTGACTCCCAACCAGGCAGCATTCGTTGGCTTTACAACTTGCTGACTTAAAATACCTACAGTGCATGCAATGTCAGCACGTGTCCACTGGCTTATGTACAACAAGCTTCCAATAACAGACTGATATAACTCAGGGTCATTGAAATTTTCCCCTTCCAAGTTGGATCTGAATTCTGGTAGCATTGGACTCTGTACACCATTACAATCAGTCATACCACATGACTCAAGTAGATTCACAATTTTCTGTTTCTGACTCAGAAAATATTTTCTATTCCTTTTGGTGATTTGCAATCCCAAATAATTGCTCACTTCTCCAAGTGATTTCAGTTTGAATTTCTTTTCCAAACATTTTGCAACTCCTTGTATCTGGCTTATGGAATTAGAGGATATTAAAATGTCATCAACATAAATAAGAAACATAACAAAGCCATTACAATAATCTCTTATATATAAACATGGATCTGCAATTCCCCTCTGAAAACCTAAGTCTTCAACTAGGGCTGCATTTAAACAGTTGTTCCAGCATCTTGCTGACTGTTTAAGTCCATAGACTCCTTTCTTAAGCAACCACACTTGATCTGTATCATCACCAAACCCTGGAGGCTTTTCCATGTATATTTCTTCATTTAAATCTGCATGTAAATAAGCAGTTCCCCATCAAGGTGCTTTACATTCATATTATTCTTAGCAGCTAAGCTTAAAAATAATCTTAACGTTGTTGCTTTGCAAGTGGGAGCAAAAATTTGATCAAAATCCTTTCCCTTTACTTGCAAGAAACCCTTAGCAACCAGTCTTGCCTTATACCCAGCTTCACCATTCTCCAAAACCTTTTTCTTGAACACCCATCGGCAATCTACCGATTTTTTACCCTCAGGCAGCTGTGTAATTTCATACACACCGTGTTTAGAAAAACTCTGTAGCTCCTACTGCATGGCAGAAAACCATCTCTGCTTCTCCTGGTCAGGTAGCTGTAACACTTCCTCATAGCTCTGAGGCTCACATTTCACCAAACAAACTCTTTCTTTGCTGTTTTCAAACCCATACCTTAAAGGCGGCACGCCTTTGTTAACCCGATCAGACCTCTTTAATTTACAAGGACTCGGCTCCAGGGACTGTTTCTTTCCATTGCTTTCCATGGGGGGGCGGAGTTACATGCTGCTCCCTGGGAGACATGGCTCCAGCAGGCATCAACTCCTTCTGCTCCTCCCCTTCATTTCTCCCGTCCAGTGAGAAATGCAGCGAAACCTCTGGGTTTGAATGTACTCTTTGCCAGTTTTGCTCCTCAAAGCTAGCTGACCTGGACACAATAATTTTTCCTCCTCCTACGTATAACCTCCAAGACTTTTCACTGTATCCAACAAAACGAGCCCGTACAGCCTTGTTGTCCCTTTTTAGCCTCTGGCTTTTTGGGATATTTACGTAAGCAAATGTGCCCCATACTCTTAGGTGAGATAAGTTTGGCTTCTTTCCATGCAACTGATAGAAAGGAACACTATCAATTGCTTGAGACCAGGTTCTATTCAGCAAATAGTGGGCAGTAGAAAATGCTTCTGCCCACAGACCTGGCTCTGCATTCGAATCCAGTAGCAGAGAGTCTTTCACCATCTGAAGCAAACCATTCCTTCGTTCAGTTGCTCCATTTTGCCAAGGCGCACATGGATCTGAAAACCTGTGGGTTATCCCATTCACCTTAGCCCACTTCATAAAATCATGACCGGTAAACTCTCCACCTCTGTCAGATTGAATCTGTATTACTTGCTTTTTGAATCTGCGTTCAGCCCATGTCACCCAATCCTTAAAGGTTTGAAATGCCTCTGATTTTTTTCTTTAACATGAACACCCAACTAAAGCGGGATTTGTCATCCAGAATAACCAGAACAAATCTGGCACCTCCTACACTGTCCTTAAAAGGACCAACCAAATCCAGGTGTACTAACTGAAACACCTCCTGAGTAATTCTAATACTTTTCCTATTGATTGCCTGTACCTTGGACTTTGATTGCTTGCAAATTCTGCAATCAAGAAACTTATTGCACCCATTGAGGTCAATGCTTTTACATTCCTTTAGCATTTGTTTTAACACTTTAAAACTCGTGTGACCCATCCTTCTATGAAATAAATGGATACAATTTAAATGGCTTGGTGCCATGTTTTCCAGCTGGCTCACAACCACAGCTTTACTCCGGCCAGACAAACCGCTTGCCTCCGATTCCTCACTCGAACTATCAGAGCCTAATAAATTTTTCCTCCTGTTTAAACATTTAATCTGGAAACCATCATCCGTTGCTGCAATATTTGGAACTCCTGGCACTCCTGTGCTCCTGCTGGGCTACTCCTGGGCATTTACTGGACTCCTTGCTGGGCCCATAACCCTGTTAGGGAGAGAAAAGCGCTCCCCATTCGCTTAGTAAAGTAAGTGTGAAGTCCAGAAATAAGTCCAAGCAGTTGAAGAAATACTCACACTCCAGCAGGATGGTGTATAATACAAGTCCTTTACTGTGTTCCAATAATATAAATATATACAAGGCAACTGGTTCCTCCAGATAATACAGCCTTTTTTCCTTATAGCTATAGCATAGCATAATCCTCCATCTCTCATTCACCAGCCTCCGTCCACAAAATCTCCAGCCTAACCACCAGCCATTTCCATATACTGTCTTAAATACATATTTTCTGAACCCTGGCTCAGCACACCTCACCTTCCAGAAACATTCCCCCTATCTGCCTGACCTTTTCAGCAGCATAGAAAAAAATACTTTATCTGTTCATTAACTGCAGCTGGCTGTTCAGTCCTCCTGGACACTCAAATCTTGTCCAGTTTTTTAATCAACTTTAAAACTGAAATTTTCCCTGACAACTTCTGCTGTCCCCATTTTACAGTTAGCTGAGACAGTCAGTGGCTGTGTAAGAGGGCTGAAAATGGATTGAAGTCACATGTTACCCACTTTGATGATGTTGACTTTAGTTATGATTTGTGTGTCAAACCAATTGCATTACTATAAATAAAGAGTGGCAATTACAAAATAATGGAACTATGACATATTTAATGGGGAAGCTAAAATAAGATGATGGTTGTTAATTTCATCCTTGTTATCCACTGTTCATTCTATCTTTGAACAGAACTATAGAAACAATTTCCCAAAGTAAAAGACATATCTTCTGTCTTTTGCCCTTTAAACATTTTAAATATGTAAATTATGGTCAGACTAAAGCTTAAAATCTTGTTAAAATTAGCTTTTCATTTACCTTCTTTATTTAGTTTACAATAGGATGCATACTTTACTTGCATTTCCAGTATGAAGCATTCAGGACTATCCACATGATCATTTACAATTGTGTAGTGTCTGCTTTATTTTCCTGCCAAACTGGTTTGGGATTTTAGACAGAAATTATGTGTATCTCGACTTCACCAAGATGTGTCACACCTATTTTGTTTAGTTTTAATATTATACACTGAAATCATTGTATAGTGTATTGAATTTTTTAAAAAAATCCCAGAAGGCTTTGCTTTTTCTGTAAGCTGTTTGATTCACAAAAACACTAAGAATAAAAATATAGTAACACAATTCTCTTTAAAATGTGAAGATTTTTTAAAACAACAACCATAACGAAGTGTTAAATCATTTAACTTTGCAGACTGACATGTTGCACAGCTATAGATACTTCCATATTGCTGGTATTGAGAAGCCATTTTACTTCATATGTTTTAATATACAATATTATAGCAAAAGCCATAAAAGGTATTGTGAATTTTTATTCTGTACAACATGTTTGTTATTTTCACCTTGTGAAAGTTGTCTCTTAATCAACTTCTTATGCTTTCAGTTTTGTTCAGTGTAAATCTGATACATTATGGCATAGTGTTGGGCACCCAAGATAGGGTAGGGATTCTGTTGGTGTACCGCCCACCCCACTGCCCAACAGTCTTCCTGCCTGAACTGACTGAGGTAGTTTCGAGCATGATGTTGAGGACCCCAAGGCTTATTGTCTTGGGAGACTTCAATATTCATGCTGAGGCTGCCTTGACAGGAGTGGCTTAGGATTTCATGGCCGCTATGTCAACCATGGGCCTGTCTCAGGTGATATCTTGTGGCATGACATACCTTGGACCTGGTTTTCTTACTGGATTGGGAGAAAATGATCTGCAGGTGGGGGAGCCAGTGGTGTCTCCTTTCGCATGGACAGATCATCATCTGATCAGTTTTGACCTTCAGGCCACCTGTAACTCTGCAGGGGTGGGGGACCAAATTCGATGGTCTGCCCCCAGAGGCTGATGAATCCAGATGGCTTTCTGAGGTCTCTTGGGGATTTTCCTGGAGGCTTAGCTAGCGTTTTTGCCAAAATCCTGGTCGCCGCTTAGAATGGGGATGACCCAGGCTATTGATATGATCGCTCCCAAACATCCTCCACCTAGTTGTAGAACTGTGTCAGCTCCTTGGTATTCTGAGGAGCTGAGGACAGTGAAACAACTGTGTTGATGATTAAAGTGCAACTGGCAGAAGTTGTGGAATGAATGTGATCGAACACAGGTAAGAATCCGTTTGCAGTCTTACTCTGGCAGTGATGGCAATGAAGAAATCCTACTTCTCTGCCACCATTGCACCTGCTCAGTGCTGCCCAGCGGAGCTTTTTCGAGTGGCCAAAGGTCTCTTAGGTGTAGGCCTTGCAACACAACAACATGAACCCTCAAAAGCCTGCCGTGACCAATTTGAGAGTCACTTTTCAGATAAAATCTCTTGTATTTGTGCCGACCTGGATGCCATTGTTCTATCAGAGTCTAATATGGATAGGACTAGTGCACCATCTAGTCGTGTTATGGCTACCTTTCAGCTTGTGCAACCTGAGGATGTGGACAAACTACTTGGAGGACTGAGGCCTACTACTTGCCCCTTAGACCCTTGCCCATTCTGGCTTTCGAAATCTGCCAGAGCTGGGCTGGATATCTGGACTTCTGAGGTGGTAAATCCTCCTTGAGGTCTGGTGAGGTCTCCACAGCCTTAAAAGAAGCTGTGGTGAAGCCATTATTGAAAAAAACAAATTTAGACCCTACAGTTTTGGATAACTACCGCCCTGTCTCAAATTTACCATTCTTGGGCAAGGTGATAGAGCGTGTGGTGGCCTCACAACTCCAAGCTGTTTTGGATGAAGCTGATTATCTAGATCCATTCCAATCAGGTTTCAGGCCTGATTATGGGATGGAAACAGCCTTAGTCACCCTGGTTGATGACTTACTCTGGGGAATGGATGGCGGGAGTGCAGCCCTGTTGGTTCTCCTGGACCTCTCAGTGGTTTTCACTACCATTGACCATGGTGTCCTTCTGGATCGTTTATCTGGATTGGGCTTGAGAGGCATGGTTTTAAATTGGTTCTGGTCCTTTCTGGAGGAACGGTCTCAGAAGGTGGTGCTGGGGGACTTCTATAACACCCCATGGCCATAAGCCTGTGGGGTGCCACAAGGTTCTATCTTGTCCTCCATGCTTTTTCACATTTACATGAAACTGCTGGGGGAAGTCATCAGGAAGTTTGGGCTGAAGCGTCACCAGTATGTGGATGATACTCAGCTCTACCTCTCGTTTCCAGCTGCACATCCCAGAGAGGCTGTGGAACTCTTGAACCAGTATCTAGAGGCTGTTTTGGGATGGATGAGGGTGAACAAGCTGAAACTTAATCCAGACAAGACGGAGGTACTGTAAATGGAGAAACCAATTACTTTGGATGGAGGTTTACAACTGGTCTTGCACTCCCCCTAAAAGACCAAGTATGCAGTTTGGGAGTCCTCCTGGACTCTGAGCTAACTGGGGAAGCCCAGGTAGCTGCGGTGTCTAGGAGTGCATTCTATCAGCTTAGGCTGGTACGCTAGCTGCGACCCTATCTGTAGAGGATGGACCTTGTCTCAGTTATCCATGCGCTAGTCATGTCCAGGCTGGACTACTGTAATGTACTATACGTGGGGCTGCCTTTGAAGACAGTTCGGAAACTTCAGCTGGTGCAGAATGCTGCCGCCCAAGTATTGGTGGGGGCAAGGTGATTTGACCATATAACACCTATACTGCACCAGCTACACTGGCTACCTGTGTGTTTCCGAGCCCAATTCAAAGTGCTGGTTTTGACCTTTAAAGCCTTAAACGGTTTGGGACCAAATTACTTGAAGAACCGTCTTCACCCAAATCAAACTGCCTGCACTTTAAGATCAACAAGAGAGGCCCTTCTCACCTGCCCACCAGTGAGAGATATTAGGTGGGTTTCCACACAGGAGAGGGCCTTCTCGGCAGTGGCCCTACACCTGTGGAACAAACTCCCACCGACGATCTGCCATGCACCATCCTTACAGACTTTTAAGAAGGCCTTAAAAATGTTTTATTTTACTATGGCCTTCTCTTAAATACTGTTTTGCTGTTGTTACCCTTGCTGTTTTATCACTAGTTTTTAATGTTAGCTTTTATTGTTTTAATTGATATTTTACTTTTATGTTTTTATTGCTTTTAATGTGTATACTATTTTTATATATAGTATACACAGTATGTAGTTGTAAGCCACCTTGGGAGAGCTTCTGCCCTGAAAGTTGGCTAAGAAATGTTTTAAATAAAATATTAAATAAATACACATAAGTGTGTACTGGGCTGCTAAATATTTGTAAGCCTTTAATAGTACAATCCTATTTATGCTTACTCAGAAGTAACCCCCATTGAGGCCTGTGGGGTTTGTTTCTGAGTAGACATGGAGCCTATCTACACTACTGCTTTAAAATGGTTTATAACAGTTTTAAACCGGTCAATAACCGTTATTAACCGGTTTAAAACTGTTATAAACCATTTTAAGCAGTAGTGTAGATAGGCTTATGGAGAGCATTGTACTATAACTTTTGTGTACTTATTTGCAAACCAGAAGCTAGTTACCTATGTTACATCACTTATTATCAAATAAATGTCTCTAAGAATATATTCTCATTGGACTAGCGTTAAAGATTTATTATAAGGTGGGGGGGGGTGTTAAACCTTCAGTTGGATGTATTAGGTGTGCCAGATTTAATTTTTTTTTACTTATTTATGGTTTCAAAGATACTGAGCGTTGAGTCTCTGACTTACAAGTTTAATCAATCATTCTAGTTGAGGAATCATAAATGTTTCCTGGTGTGTGTGTGTGTGTGTGTGAGAGAGAGAGAGAGAGAGGCTGATTTGGGATACAATCTTTAGAAACCTAGGCAGGCACTTTTTCTGATATTGCAAATCTTATATAGCGTTTCTGTTTCTGTCCACTCATATTGGTTCAAGTAAGGTGTTGAAACTGCATTCTACTAATAAAAGAATAATAGGAAATCATTGCTTTATCACTCTCTTTGTCAGTCGCATCTTTGGTTGCATCAGTATAGGGGCACTGAAATTTTGTCTTAGAAAGCCTGTAGTGGAGACTTAAAATCCCACTGAGCAGGAGATGAGGTTAATAATAATAATAATAATAACCAAGAAAAAAGCAGGTCTATATTTCCTTCAATTGTATGAAATTAGCACTTCAAGTGGAGGGGCCCTCAACCCGAATGACCCACCATTTCTGTCCCAGAGAAAATGCATAGAAAAATTGGAATGCAAGTAGGGATGAAGTAGAGTTTGTGCCTCTCCTAGTCATGTCACTGTCATGTTACTACTATGGATATACTGGATTTGGTAATTGTTTTGTGTTTGTATTGTCTGATCTCATTGTGGTACTGTAGAAAAAGTAACTTGAATGGTTATAAATATGCACTCCTATGTTTGCATGCATGCAAGTAAATCCCACTAAAGTTTTCAGAATTTACTTCTATGTAACCATGCATAGGATCAGGCTTATACCAATCTCATGAGAAATACTTTTCCAATAATATAATCTTTCTCTTCCCCACTGTAGCCTCTTCTGAAGCCGTCACCCTGGAGCAACCATCAGAGTAGTGGATGGAGCACAGGAAATATGTCCTGGGGGAGCATGCATGGTAGAGACCATCGTAGAACTGGAAACATGGGAATTCCAGGAACTATGAACCAGATCTCTCCGTTAAAGAAGCCATTTTCTGGTAACGTTATAGCTCCCCCTAAATTTACTCGTTCGACTCCATCACTGACTCCAAAATCATGGATTGAAGATAATGTTTTCCGAACAGACAACAACAGTAACACACTCTTGCCCTTACAGGTAAGAATGGTATGTAACTACAGCCTTTTGGATGTTGTTTTACTTTAATATTGTAGATAATAAGTCTAGAAAAATGTACCATTATTTTAAATAAGTGTAATGGCAATGGAGGCTGGTGTCTTTGGTTTCAGGGGGGCAGTGAATCCATTCTAGGTTTCAGTCAGAACCAGCCAGAACTATTTTGGGGATTCATTTTAGCACTTTGGACAGCTCCTTTAGAATTCTGGCTGGTTCTGACAGAAACCCAGAATGGACTTAGAAACCCACCGAAATCAGAGCCACCAGCCTCCACTGGAATGAGGCAGAGGCTGAAAAGTTACCTAACTTGAAACCTTTCATTAAATGTTGTTCTACAACATAGAGCAGCATAGTGTCAGAGTCTCAGCTGAACTCTAGATGTTTTGATCAAACTCTGCTTATGTATCAAATCCCACAGATGACAGCAATGTTTGCAGTTTGATCTTAACCCTTTATGTGAAGGTCAATGGTTAAAGTGAGATGTACCTATCATTGCTAATCAACATATCAACCTAGTTTGCATGTAAGGACTACAAATCACAGGTTAATTAATATGCTGCTGCCATTTTGAATATGAAACCTTCAATAGACCCAGTCAGAGGTTGCTCCATGATGTCTGAACCTGGACACTATGGGTTAATCATGAGTTAAACAACCCAGAGTTAACCTAACTACTAATTGTAGGTTAATTGTGGGTCGTTTAAACCATGATTAACCTATAGTATCCGGGTTCAGACATCATGTAGCAACTTCCGATCGGCCCAATTGGAGGTTACATATTCAAAATGGTGGCAGTACACATATCCTGCGGCAAATCATGGATTATTTAATTGCTAACATTATGTGTGAGCGGGGGCCTGTGTACATCAGCATAGCAGTGACTTTATAGTAACATTGCAAACACAATTCTGCAGCTGTTTACAATTTGAGTGCCAGTTTCTCTCTCTCTCTCTCTCTCTCTCTCTCTCTCTCTGTCTTGGTATATCATACTTTTGTCATGTTTTCTTGTAAATGTACTCTTGTTTTCCTCATCCATTCCCCACCCCATTTCATACTACTGAAATTAGCATCTTTGTGACTGGTACAAAAATCCCTTTAGGTTTAGAGAGCTGATTGAATAACGATCTGTTCCAAGACTGGTGCTGTTCATTGTTTCCATAGATGGGCTGCATGAAAGAATGTAGAACTCATATAAACTTTTAGATGTTGCAAGCAAGTCTAGGCTTGGAGTATGATAAGATGGTATCCAAAGCAATATTAAATTACCGCACGTAAGAAAAATGAAACACAAAAGCTTTAATTGAGCTAATTGCCTGCAAAGCACTGAGAAAATATTCTGTGTAAGATCACAAATTATAAATCAACCATGTTATGTTGTAGCAAAAGAGAATTTCATTGTAGATAGCTGCAGATCAAAGATATTTGATTTATTTGACGCTTATTAAGCCTCTGATGGGCATAATTTTGTTCTCCACAATAAAGCTGGAAACATGTATCCCACACAGTATGTGCGCTACTTTTACTGAAATGTGTAGATGTATAAGTAATCTCTCATGGCTGCAGTAAAATACACTAACAAAAGAAATGATAAAGTAGAGAAAGCCATTGTCCTATGTGCCGGCCCACTTGCATACCATCAGCACTTGGGTTTTAGATGTCTAGAAAGGGAGGGAGGAAGGAAAGAAGGAATTATAGAATCATAGAATAGTAGAGTGGGAAGGGGCCTATAAGGCCATTGAGTCCAACCCCCTGCTCAATTAGGAATCCACCTTAAAGCATCCCTGACAGATGGTTGTCCAGCTGCCTCTTGAATACCTCTAATGTGGGAGAGCCCACCACCTTCCTAGGGAAGGAAGGAAGGAAGGTTGTTGTGCCATCTTGCCTTGATGAGCTTGTGGAAATTTGAATGGCACAGAAACTTGAGGTTCATGCCTAATGGTAATGCCTGTGCACTTGTAGAAAATTCAGTGAATTCTTAAGAATTCTAATAATGCCTCTGATACATAGCAATATAAAGCTATGATTGGTAGCCTCTGATAGCCTTATCCTTCATGGATTTGTCTAATCTCCTTTTAAAGCTAAAATGCTTCAAATGTTGTAACCTTCCTCACAGGGGACTTGCTCCAGCCCCTTGATCATTTTGGTTGCTCTTTTCTGCACCTTTTCCAGCTCTACAGTATCTTTTCGGAGGTTCATTGACCAGAACTGTAGACAGTATTCCAAGTGTGGTCTCACCATATCTTTGTATAAAAGCATTATGACATTGGCTGTTTTATTTACAATTCCTTTCTTAATTATCTCCGGCACTGAATTTGTCTTTTTCATAGCCTACACTGCTTAGGGAATGGCGACTTAAAAAGTTATCTATACACTCTGAAAATAAATAAAAAATGGTTGTTGTTTTTTAATTTAAAATACTTCCAGGTCACCTTTCAGAGCAGGAGGCCTCCTAAGGCAGCTTACAACTATAAAAGTCACATATACTAAAACAATAAAATGATAAAACAGCCCAAATTCATTAAACTAAACAGCAATAAAACATCTGGCCTAGACAATACAAAAGTCTACAACATAATTCAAACTATAACCCAAAATAGTCCAATAAAACATAATCATGGGGAGGCCAGAGAAAACAAGTAACTCTCCAGCACCTTCCTAAAAGCTTGTGATGATGAGGATGACAGACCCTCAATGGCAACACATTCCAGAGATATGGGGCCACTGCACTATGTGGGGCCAATCTCATGTACTTGTTCACCTAATTGCTCTCAAAGGTGAGCAAGTGAGAAGGGTCTCTGTTGTTGATCTTAAAGTGCAGGCTGATATGGGTGAAGGCGGTCCTTCAGGTAATTTGGTCTCAAACCATTTAGGGCTTCAAAACCAGCATGTAAAGTTGGGCTCAGAAACGTACTGGTAACTAGTGCAACTGGCACCATACAGGCATTACATGACGTGACCACTTCTCCCCCACCAACACTCGGGTACCACATTCTGCCTGAGCTGAAGTTTCTAGACTGTCTTCAAAGGCAACATCATGTAAGTGCATTACAGTAGTGCAACCTGGATTTCATTAGCACATGGATAATCAAGGCAAAGACTATCCTCTCCAGATAGGGTCACAAGCTGGCGTGCCCTAGTACTCAAGTTTTCTGATCAATGTGGCTGTGGTGAGAACTTAACTAGATAGTATGGAGTTAGCGTATGGAGTTTCCAGCATTCAGTAATTGAGAATCTGACTTCATTACACCTTGGCCATTACACAGCTAATCCAGTATCCCATATATCATTTACCTCTCTCTGCACCTGCCTCTTCCATTGCAAAGTATTCTAATGCTACCCAAAAACCTAAATCTTACTGATAATGAGAGTGCAGTGGCTTTTCCATTACTTTGGGGAATCCAGACATCTTGCTTGACGAAATTTTGCTATTGAGAGGAAATTGCATTTCTCCTGTACTCAAACCATAACACTTTGCTGATGGGAAAATACCAAGTTTGTTTCTTTTAATACAGTACTTAGTGCTATGTGGAGTGTGGGTTGACAGATGTCGTGATCTGTGATATTACTGTCTCACTGATAACAAGAGTTGTGCATTCACCCTCATACTTGCACCATTTTATACAGTTTTTGAAAGTTGTTTTATTATGTAGAAGTAAGACTCCTGTGCTATAACACTAAAGCAGGGATTGCTCAAAGGGTCAAAATGAGAATACCTACTCAGCTATATGTTTTATCCTCCATCAATGCACTGCCATTTTAGGAACCTATTTGCTTTTCCCTTTATTCTTTGCAGACGGTGTGTTCCCTGCAGTACATATTGTATATAAGTAGTCTATAGCTCTAATTTTCTCTGCTTTGTTTAACATGGAAATCAGGATTTTAAAATGGAAAATGAAGAAGGGATGAAGGAACTTCCTGTTTAATAAAGAAAGGATGGGTCATATGTTCAGTTGCTTGACTGCTTCTCTGAGTAGAATGCTACTCAGAAAAGAGCTACATGCACATTTGATAGAGGGCTCTTTGCAGTGGAGAAGCGGGGTGTGTATGAGGGAGGGTTGCTTAACCATTTCTCCCATTTTTGTTGCAATTTTTGCAAGCTGCTTCTCTCCCCAGGTTTCCAAAAATGTTTATCCTTGCAAATACACATGTCTGGGATCTTTGAAGCCTTAATAAAGGTGGCTGTCGAAGTTTTGTGGCATACATTTGCATGTACCGTATTTCACCGAATCGAAGACGCCATCAATTCTAAGACGCACCTTAATTTTAGGACCACTGTCAGGAAAAAAGCGTTGCGTCGATACTAAGACGCACCCCTTTTGCCGCCCTGGTCCTCGCCGGGAGCGCCGCCCCGGTCCTTGCCGCCAGCACCGCTAGCAGCGGCCTGCCCGGCCTGGAAACGTGGCGTTACTACAAAGTAGGCCACGATCCCGCAACAGATCTTGCAGGATCATGGCCTACTTTGTAGTAACATCACATTTCCAGGCCGGGGAGGCCGCTGTTAGCGAGGAGCTGCCGCTGCAGCAGTGAGGAATGGCCTTCCCCACTCACCTCCATCGCTGCCTTGGTCCTCGCTGCCAGCGCCGCTTGCAGTGGCCTCCCTGGCCTGGAAACGCAGCGTTACTACAAAGTAGGGGCAGGTAGTCCTTGATGCGCTCTCCCTGTGCCACAAGCCACTTTGGAGTGCTGCACCCTGCCCAGTGTGGATCAAGCCTCGGAGGCTCCGCTTGCGCTCTCGCTGCCACCACCACTGCCCTTTCATCCCAGCCGGTCCCGGGGAGGGAGGAAGGAGGGTTGTAAACAAAAGCCAGCAATTGGCTTTTGTTTACAACCCTCCCTCCTCCCTCCTCCCTCCCTGAGACCGGCTGGGATGAAAGGGCGGCAGCGGCGGCTAGAGCGTGAGCGGAGCTTCCGAGGCTTGAGCCACAACCTGGTCACTAGGTTGGAGAAGGTTGCTATACAAACTTCAAATGAATATACTTTGAGTGTGCTCATGGTTTGTGCCAAGTTCACTTCTGTTCCCAATTTTAAACGTTTGTGAAGTTGATAGATGTTGATGTTAAGCTAGTGCTGTATTGATGCGTTCACTACTTTGATTCCTCTAAATCAGGACAAAAGAGACCATTTTGTTCCATAGCTGGGAGATAGTACACTGATTTATAAGAACCAAAAGGAGACATCATGTATTGGACAATTGGTTTCTTTGTGTGTTTTTCCAAATCCAATCAAAGCGTTTTCCCACAGTTACAAGTGTGGATATTAGCAACTGTTGCAGCTGATGCAGCACTTTCAAAGCTTAGTTGTGCATTTGAACATGGTCTATGTTGTGATTATTCTTCACTTCATCATAGGTTTAACTGCTGTAATTGAGGTGGATCTATATAGGTAACTCTACAATACCATCTTCCAGTTAATTCTCTGTCTGTTGTTCCATGACATGAGTTGTGTGCCATCTTGCCTGGCTGCAGCTATTACTGCCAATAGTGCAATTGCAGCCCCCCCTCCCCGTTATGATGCAAAATCTGATCTTGAGGCAACTCAGGCTTTGTAATAATATGCACTTACTGTTTATTTGGACTGACATATTAACTTCCAAGTTGAATTGTTTCTGGAGCAACTGGTTCTTCCTGTTTCCAGGGGGTAGCCTTCATAGAAATGCACGGAGAATTGCTTTCAGCTTTTCTCCACTTTTTTTCTGAAATCGACTTTGGTTCATCAGTGGCACACTAAGCTGAAAAAAGTAGACTATACCCCTCCCAAACCAAGGGCTTTCAAAAGTCACACTGCGCTCTAAAATCCACCTTATTGGGGGGTGGAATGGATGGAACTGCCAGTCAAAACAGACATCATCAATGAGAAGCTTGGTGCCTGCCTCCTCTTTCCCCCTGCTCAGAGACAGGAAATGTATTATATATCAGGCATCCAGGGAAAAGGAGCAGAGCTTTTCCCCCCTACATCCCACCAACAGATATGCTTGCCAGGATGATAGTCCCCTTCTGTGCATGATAACTCCCAAGTCTGACATAATGTGAAAGTGCTATCGTGAGTGATATAGTGCAATAGTGCTATAGTGCTATATTGCTAGTGTGACACAAATTGGGAAACCAGTGGAAAGTGAGAGGGAGCCTGCAAATGTGGTTTATCACAGTAGTTCTAGCACAGAGTAATAATAAGGAAAAGACTAGAGAGCAGCAGGAAAGGAAGCAATTAGGGTAGCAATTACTGCCTCTGGAGAAATGGCGCTAGTGTGGGGAGCCTCACCTCTTCCCTGTGGGAAGAAATGGAAGCCAAGCAAAAGGGAGGGCACACAGCCCTGACCACCCCTTCACCTGGTCAGAACAGGTCATAGATACATCCTGTAGGCACACTCTCCATACCAAATTTAATTTGAAGGAGTGGGACACACACAGCAGAATCACAACAAAGCCGTTTTTAAGGGGAAAACTTGCACTAAAATGACTGCTGCGCTTTGGCCACAGCGTCACCTGTCATCAACACCCCTGATATGCTCTCCCATGGAATTAAATCAGCCATGTAGATTGGTGCCAGGAGAAGCAGCTATGTAGATCGCTGGTTGGTTGGCTTTCATGACACAGAGTCACTCCTTCAGCCAAAGTTTATTTATTTATTTAGTTACAATATTTATATACCGCATGATACAACCAAGGGTTCTGCAGTTCTGAGCTGAAGACAGCCCATGCAGACCTAGAAGCTGTTATGCTCAAGTGTTCACTATGGATTCCTTAAACCCCAAATGTATAGTTCTGGACCCCCAAAGAGTCTTGTATTGGTGTGCATTAAGATGGTTTTTATAGCCTATTCGACTACTTTCTGTTAATAAAGATTTGATCTAAATTTGCAAAACACTAGCATCAGATAAACCCTCAGCGCTCTAGTTAGTAGATATGTATTTAATAAAATCATAATGTAGAAAATACTTAGCATGGCTCAAATTAATAAGTCATTTGAGATTAATATCTTTTAGGAGATTTACCATATTTTATTTCATTATTTATTTATTACATTAGCTGAAGTTCTCTGGGCGGTTCACAAAGATTAAAACCACAAACAATGTAAAACAATATAAAAGCTTAAAACTACAATATGAAAGTACAGCCAGAATAAAACCTGCAACAATACGTAGATTTACAATATAGATTTAAAACAGCAGAGCTAAAAGACTAGAATGTTAAAATGCCTGGGAAAATAAAAAGATCTTCGCCTGGCACCGAGAAGAGGCAAACTTCTCTAGGGAGCTCATTCCACAACCTGGGGTGCCACAGCAAAAAGGCCCTCTGCCTGGTAGCCACCGGCCTCACTTCCCTTGGCAGGGGTCCTGAAGAGGGACCTCTGAAGATGATTTTAGGGTCCAGACAGGTACATCAGGGAGGATCCAAAGCTGTACAGGGCTTTAAATGTTAATACCAGCACTTTGAATTGGGCCTGATATATTGCTTTCCTATTCATTGTTTCTCGAGGGAAAACTACACATGTTGTAGGGATACTGTGGATAGATCTCGTGATGTCATTTTTGTTCCAACTGGTGGAGGGAAGTTGATCTGAAAGGGGAATTAACCCTTACAACTGGGGTCACCAACACTGTGCCCGTAAGCACCAATATATCCACAGACACCTCTCTCAGCACCCACAAGGCTCTCTACCCCTCCTGATTTTTATTTTATTTCTTAAGATTTTTTTAAAATGTAATTGGGAGGCTGGCATGCTGCAAAGTGAAGTTCTGGCCTTCAGCACCATCAAAATAATGCTTTTGTGTTTTCAAGTTCAGACCCCACTTCTCCTTTGTACTTAGGTTTTTGGGCAAGTTACTTTTCTTTTAGTCTCACCAGTTTGACCGGGCAATGAATGTTTTGTGACCAGCTGTGCCCATCATGACAGCCATTTTATAAATGGGTAGGTTTTATACATTATGTTTGTTTGTGTGAGAGCACACATAACATTCTCTCAAAATTTCATTAAAGTGCACTAACCCAAGAAGGTTGGGGACCCATCCTGCAATAATTCCCTAATGCAAATCACACCCACCCACCTGCTATTTCCTGTGGAGGGGGAAACATACAAGCAGAAATTCTGCCTGTATGTTTTCCTCTCTACAGCTCTTGGGGGATGTGTATTTGTGTGAGAGACAAAGAGAAATGATCTGATGATCCAGATCATACACATGCACAAATAAAATTAAAAACTGATGATGTTGGGAGATCCAGTTATGGCTCTTTCCACACCAGGCGTTTCACCTGGGATGGCCCCCAGCTGGTGTGTATTAGGTACTTCCGGGATCACCCTCCTTCCCTCCCTATGTGCCGATGGTGTGTATTAGGTACTTCCGGGATTGGCCTCCCTCCCTCCCTCCCGGGCCGTGCAGACTGGGGAGGGGGGCAGTTGGCCCAGGGCCCACAATTTTGAGGGGGCACTCCAATGAGGAAGTCCCCCCTAGCTTACACTACTACTTCCATAGTGTAAGCAGCCCATCTTGAGAAGCGAGGAGCCCGCCTTGCGGAAACAGTGCAGAAGCCATCCGTCGTGAATACCACGGTCAGGCGACAAGCTCCAGAGGGGCCATGCCGCATGTGGGGTGGGGATATATGTGCCCTGAGGTGTTGTAGAACAGGTTTAATATGAAGGTGTTATGTAGAACAGACATGTTGGTGGGCACGCCCCCTTGGGGCGGCCATGTTGTCCTCCTTTTTTTCAAATGGGGGGCACACACTTCCCATCTGGCCTGGGCATATTACCAGCTCTGCACGGCCCTGCCTCCCTCCCTCTATACTCCTATGGTGTAGAAAGGGCCTATATGTTGTTTAGACCTTATATTGAGTGGCCTTCTTTCCAGTGTCTAGGCTTGAACACCTTTGTTTTATTCAGAGTTATTATACATGTGTCGAACTCTTAAGGCTGCTTCATACATTACAAAATTCAAGGAAGAATACCTTGAATACAGAGCTCCATATGTGGTGATTTTATGCGTGTATGTAAATAGTGTCATTAGTGTCATAGACATGTCGTAGAAAGACACAATATGCATACACACACCAGCAGCTTGTGATGAATTGTACCCTCTCAGTACATATAAATGCTGATCTTTAAATGTGTCACATATAGTGTTCTATTTGCAAGATTTTTGTAGTTTCCACAATGAAAGTAATTTCCTGTTAGGAATTGTGCAACATGCAGAATATCTCTGAGCCTACTTATTCACATACACACAGTGCCAGTCGCCCTTGCTTTTCTGTGCTACCACTGCTCAGTAAAATTTATTAGTGTAACAAGTCCATAAGAAAAGCCCTGCTGGATCAGATAATCTAGTCCAGCATAATGTTTCCAACAATAGCTATCTAGGTGCTTCTGAGAAGTCTATAAGCAAAGCATGTAGGTAATAAGAAGTGGAGAAAAAATAAAAGTATGAACCCTTCCGGAGATGTCCCTTTCCAGCATGTAACTCCTTTGCTGAGAGAACTGCACTGGCTGCCTATTTGCTTCATGGCCAGGTTTAAGGTTCTTGTACTTCTGTACAAAGCCCTAAAAACTTGGGACCAGTATACCTGAGAGAGCGCCTGCTCCCCTATCAATCTGCCTGGTCACTGTGGTCATCCGAGGGCATTCTCCTGGTGGTTCCACATAGAACTATCGTCTGATTGGAGTCCACCAGGGGAAGAGCCTTCAGTGTGGTGGGCCCCCCTCCTATGGAATTCCCTGCCTCTGGAGGTCAGGCAGGTGCCAACTTTGTTATCCTTCTGCCGCTTCCTGAAAACATCATTATTCCAAGAAGCCTTCCCTTAGTGACCAGCCCTGGTTTATTTTGCACTTTGATGCCACAGTTATTGCAGAGCCTGGGGTGGTGTCCAGTGCCCCGTCTGGTCATGTTTCTTGGGATCAGTTCCAGTTGTTGCAGCCTGATGATGTGGACAAGACGCACCACTTGTAAGCTTGAGCCTTGCTCATCTTGACTAATGTGATCTAGCAGAGGTGGATTGATTGGGTGAGTCCAGGGGGTGGTAAATGCCTCATTCTGTCAGGGAGTGGTGCCTGCTGCCTTGAAAGAGGCTATAGTGCACCCTTTCCTGAAGAGGACCTCCCTGGACCCAGAGGTATGTGAGAACTACCGGCCCATCGCTAGTATCCCCTTTTTGGGCAAGAAGCTTCTGCGTGTGGTGTCTGGGCAGCTTCAGATGTTCTTGGAAGAAACGAATTATCTGAACCCATTTCAGTCTGGTTTCACGTCAGGACACGGCACTGAAACAGCTTTGGTTGCTCTGACCGATGACCTACTCTGGATGAAAGATAGGGGGAGTGCTAAACTGTTGATCTTCCTGGATCTCTCATCGGCTTTTGATACCATTGATCATGGTATCTTACATGGTATCTTACTGGATCGGTTCTACGAGATGGGAGTAGGAGGCACTGTGTTACAGTGGTTCCACTCCTACCTGCAGGGCCGATTCCAGATAGTGGTATTGGGGGATTCCTGTTTCACCCCATGGCTATTGAGCTGTAGGGTGCCACAGGGCTCTATTCTATCCCCCATGCTATTCAACATCTATATGAGGCCGCTGGGAGAGGTCATAAGGGATTTTGGAATTGGATGCCATCAGTATACTGATGATATTCAGCTCTATTTCTCCTTGTCGTCGGAGCCAGCTGGGGTGGTGAAAGTGCTGGACCTGGAGGCTGTAATAGGATGGATGAGGGCTAATAAACTAAAGCTGAATCTTGCTAAGATGGAAGCTGTGTTGGTTGGTGGTTCCCAAGTCTGGAAATTGGGTAAGCAACCTGTTTTGGATAGGGTTGCACTCCCTCTGAAGGAGCAGGTGTGTAGCTAGATCCATCCTTGTCACTGGGGGCCCAGGTGGACTCCATAGCCTGGAGTACTTGGGGTCAGCTTTGGTTGATCCACCAGTTACGGTCTTTCCTGGACAGGGATAACCTAGCCACAGTAATATATGCTGTGATAACTTCCTGATTAGACTACTGCAATGCACTCTACGTGGGGCTGCCCTTGAAGACAGCTCGGAAGTTGCAGCTAGTGCAAAATGCAGCAGCTAGACTGCAGACTGGAACATCTCATAGAGACTATATAACATCAATTTTGAAGGAATTGCACTGGCTGTCAATACGTTTCCGGTCGGAATTTAAGGTGTTGGTAATGACATTTAAAGCCCTAAACAGCTTGGGACTTTGATACTTGTGGGAGCGCTTCTCCCTATATCTGCTTGCCTGGGTTCTGAGATCTGTCAGAGGAGCCCTTCTCCATGCCCCACCATTGCGAGGTATATACTATGGTGGGACATGGGAGAGGGCTTTCTCTGATGTGGCACCCCGGTTGTGGAATGCCCTCCCCCTGGAGGCCTGACTGGCACTGGCTTCAATTTTGGCGCCAGGTTCAGACATGGCTTTTTAATAAAGCCTTTGCTGGTTAAATCCATCAGCTTGCACACTGTCTTATTTTAATTAGATTTTACTGTTTTAAAATTTCATGTTGGTTTTACTATATTAATGGTTTAATTTGTTTTAGAATTGTATATTTATTCTATTTTATATGTATGATTTTATCTGTACACTGCCCTGAGATCCTTGTGATATAGGGCGGGATATAAATAAATAAAAATAAATAAATACTACTTTTAATGTGCTTTTATTCCATTTTATTTGTCCACCGCTCCAAAATTCTGAATGGGGAGCGGTATATAAATATTGTAAATTAAATAAATAAACTCTTCCTTAAAGAGAGGAGTAATATCCTATTCTGGTCTTTCATTATTTCTTTATGTGAATATTACCGAAATAGATCCCCCTTCATTGGGTGACACTATTCTACTACAGACAGTATGTCTTTTTGCACTATAGGCAGGACAAGAACAGCCAAGAAGTACTCTGGATAGCCCAATGTGACTTCACTAAGTATGCTCCTCCTTTAGAGGAAAAACAGTGTTATGAATACTCATTATTTAAATGCCTGCAAACAGAACAGAAGTGAGATATATCCCAACATAATTCCTCTATAAGTGCTTTTGTTCACTTGAATACTGTCTTAGAAACCATTATGATTCTGTGAATGTTCAGTCTATATGGACATTCACTAATGTGCAACGTTAAGCATGTTTTCAGAAATGAGTCCTAGTGGGATTTCCCACTAGGAAAATGCCTTAGGTGTTCATAGGATTGAACTTCTGAAAAGGCAACTGGCTGTACACATTTCTGCATATTTTGGTCTTCAACTTGTACAGTGCTTTGGATATTCAGGTCAAATTCAGGTAGAGGTGTTTATCTTCATGCTATGTTTTATGACCAGCTCAGGGTTAGGCAACAATGCAAATCTAAATTTTGCATACAGATTCTTTGACTAAAAAAGACAAGCATATTTTAACAATTCATGTCTTAGATTTAACAACACATTAAATACTGGAAGAGTACTTGAAAGACAGCTTTTGATTGATGGATGGAAATCAGGAAGCATACATCTCTAGGTGGCTCAGCGAGAGCTTTGTTGTTTGAACTGCAGTGCTTGTATAATAAAATTTAATAGATGTATTCTGATTTCCAAAGAAGAGAGTTATTATGGAAACTCAGGTAGATTTTACCAGTAGCTAGGTAGTGTTGGATGTCTTACCAGGTTAAGTTGCAGTTTTAGCTCCTTGAAGACCCCGTTTCTTCTCTGGCACCTAATTTATCCCTTAATGGTATTATAGTTTCTTCCTGTGGGCTAAATCCAACATTACACAAGGAGACTCCCAGTCACACAACAGGAGCTTTTTTCAACTCCTTCCTCCTGCAGTCCTCATACACTCCCCAAACCTACACTGGAGAGTCCTCTAATCCTCTGGAGCAGTTTTTGATTGTATGTAAGGGGCTGTGGTGGAAGGGGATAATTAGTCTGTTCTACCGGTGGGAGGACACCATTGAATACATTCTCTATTGCTGCTACCATGTCAGGAAATATCAGCTATGATTTTGAGGATATGTGTTACCTCCTTCCAAGTTGTCAAACATTTTTACGATATCATCAACATTATGAAGGCAAATTCCTTGAGGCAATGTATATGCTGTCTTTGTTTAAAACAGCATATACATTAACTGCTACATAATAGTAGTAGTGGTAGTAGTAATAATATTGATCAGTGGGGTCAATATAAAATATGGGCATTATTGTAATTTAAACTTGTCCGAACTCCTAATTTATTAAAGGTTTACGGCATTATTGCCTCATGGTAAAAAACAACAACAAAAAAACCCTTTGTTCCAACTATTAACTTTTTAAATCTTGGCTGCTGCTCTTTTGATGCCAAAAGCATTTATTTGTAATTAAGTAGGTAAAATGGGATATTCTTCACAAGACCTCTTTTTAAAAAATCATTTATTTTCCATGGTCCTTGTATATCACACATATGGGCTGTGTACCTACATGGAGCTCCACTTTGGAAAACTTCTATAGCTGAGGAGTTTTCAGCGAAACCCCTCCCCCACTGTCCCACTGTGCATACTCCATCGGGTTCCCACCCAGTCCGTCAGTTCTTTGTTGACTGGCGTTGTGACAACTTCGACTCATAGAATCATAGAATAGTTGAGTTGGAAAGGGCCTATAAGGCCATCGAGTCCAACCCCCTGCTCAATGCAGGAATCCACCTTAAAGCATTTCTGACAGATGGCTGTCCAGCTACCTCTTTAATGCCTCTAGTGTGGGAAAGCCCACAACCTCCCTAGATAGTTGATTCCATTGTCGTACTGCTGTAACAGTCAGGAAGTTTTTTCCTGATGTCCAGCCAGAATCTGGCTTCCAGTAACTTGAGCCCATTATTCCATGTCCTGCACTCTGGGATGATTGAGAAGAGATCCTGCCCTCCTCTGTGTGACAACCTTTCAAGTACTTGAAGAGTGCTATCATGTCTTCCCTCGATCTTCTCTTCTCAAGGCAAAACATGCCCAGTTTTTTCAATCTTTCCTCATAGGGTTTTGTTTCCATCCTCGTTGCCCTTCTCTGAACTCCCTACAGCTTGTCTGCATCCTTCCTGATGTATGGTGCTCAGAACTGGACACGTTCTCAAGGTGATCTCAGATCACACTGTGCTTTGGGGCACATGGCTGTTAAGGCCTATTCAGAAAATGTGTGCAATGTGGGAATAAGCTCCCCCCGCCCCAGACAGGCACTCCCTTTGTGTTCTTTCCTCAGTGAATGCCATATTATCAAAATGCGCCATCACAGTATGGCCTTCACCAAAAAGACCTGAAAGCACAGGGTTGATAGACTTTGTTCACTGTTGTGGGGAAAAGCCTCAAAAGTGGTCAGTGCCCCAAAGAAAACATCCACTGCTTCTGGGCCCAAGAAGCCTGTTTACTCCACTCCCAACATGGATGGCTTAACTAGGGCAAACACACCACCAAGTGACTATGCCCCACCAGCGATCTCTCCCACTCATACAGCCCAGGCTCTAACCACAGGCTGATCTGATCCACCAACTCAGGGGAGGAGCCTCACAGCATCTGTAGCAAAGAAAATATCTAAGAAAGCTAGAAAGCCCAAACAGGATATCCAAAAGAAGAAGAAAAGACAAAAAGAGTCGGCCCCGCCTTCTCCATCTCTACTCAGGACACTGACATGGATCCCGATTCCACCACCGATGCTTGATTCCCTGATCCCAAGAAGGATCAAGTCTTCAATACTGACATCAGTACCAATCCAGGGAATCTCATCCTCAGAGGGTGAGATCCTCGACTCTTCCCCAATGCTGAGCTGACCACTGAGAGATACAACCCAAGGAAATGTCATTGGCACTGCCAGTCGATCTTCGACACCCATGCCTCCAGTGGGGTCTAGGTGAGATTTTTACTCATCTGAGTCCCACTGGGATCAACAAGGTTGTCCTTCTAAGGTGGTTTTCCTGGTCACAATCACATCCGCTTGGAGAGCAGGGGAATTGGATGCACGGAGGGTTGAGCCGTCATATCTAATTTTTCATAAAGAAAAGGTATTCTTTGCCCTGATGTTACATTCCTACCCAAAGTGGTCTTGAACTTTCACCTAGGGCAGGACATGGCTCTACTATACTCTTTATTGCTCTGCTATGCAGAATGGCTTGCACTCCGAATTGAGCCATTGTGTGTGAAGATGCCCATGGTCAAAGCAGAGTATCGAAAAGCTTCCTACTTGCTAAGTTCCCCAGAGGAACTGTTTCAATCTCCAGCCCCTGCTAGCATTGCCAAAAAGTAGGAATGTTGGGAGTTGTTGTCCAAAGTATCTTGAAGACATCTTTTTTGGAAAGGCTGGGTTATCTTGTGCTCATACTGCTGCTAACTTTTGGCTGACCTTACAAGGAAATGTCACAGACTTAGATCAATGATTTCTTCATACTTTCTTTTCTACCCATTCTCCATACTTGGCCGTGCCCAGTGTTATTAGGGCTTGAGTAATGTATTGTTGAGAGCACCGAGAGCATAATGATCTCACACTGGCTAGTGAAGAATTCTCAGGAAATCAGGAATAGTATTTTGCTATAATTATCTTACCAATTTTACCTAGATAGTTCTGGTCCAACCTCCTAGAATTCCTCCTGTGATTATTCCTGCTGAACGTTCTCTATAGTTCCCACGATAACACAGGATCCAGACAGAGAGAGAGAGAGAGAAACAATTTCTTTCTTAATGTTCTAATTTTTTATAAATAAATGATGATTGAATAGAAAAAAATATACAGTCTATTGGAGCTGTGACATAAACAGTGCTGGTACTTCTCACCAATTTAACCTCTATAGATTTAATTTTACTCAGTATTTGGATATTTCCATACCAATCCACACAGCAAGGGGTACATGTTTCTAATTCCCAACTAACATATGAGTCATTCAATTAAATCTGTATATATTTGTAAGTAAGTCAAACCGACTTCACTGGCACTTACTTCTGAGGAGGCATCAACTTGGCTGATGTGCCAGTCTAAGAGGAAAGTTCTACCAGCTAAATATTTTGCTTCTCTTAGTTCTATTGTAAAAGTATTCATTTTCCAAAAGTACTTTATGCCAGTGCCTCTGAGAAATATTCAGGAGATATATGCACACACACAACACACACATATGCAGAGAGAGAGGGGGGGAGCAGGGGACAACTACAAAATTCTGTTGTGCCAGTATAAACTACTCTAGCAATAGTATTCCCCAGGAAATTGGCACACCAGCTAACACTATTGTTGTGCTAGAGTAGTTTGTGCTAGCACAATGTAATTTACATTAGCGATTGTGGCCTGTTGGATAGTTTAAGTAGGGGTTTTGAGAAAATGGCTTATTCTAAAACTAAATGGAGACTAATATAGCAATAGCACATTATCTGTTATACTACCAGAAAAGCTGTCCCTTCCTCCTTTCTTGTTGTAGCTCTAATGTTAAGGATTCATTTTCTTCTAGGATCGAAACAGAATGTATGACAGTCTGAATATGCATTCATTGGAAAATTCGTTAATTGATATAATGAGAGCTGAGCATGATCCTCTTAAAGGTACGTTTCTACACTGGGTTATTGCTTCAATCAGTCTACATTGCTGAATTCTTGACTACTTGAAAAAAAGCATATATGTTGAATTGGTGGTTAATGGTGGTGTGTTTTTCACTAAATAAAGCAAGATAGGGCCTATTGGAATGCTACAGTCAAACTATCCGCCCCCACCCCCTCTCCCAGTTCTCTCCAAGGAAAGGTCTGGAGAGGGCCTTGGGCTTGAGTATCCCTTTCCCTGCTCTCATCACTACAAAGAAAAGTAAATGCCCACACTAGAAAATCCTGCAGTAAAATAACAAATGCAAATACATTTTAGTTTGAGAATGAATCAGACTAGATAATCACAACCAACTTGTTATGAAAAGTTCAATTGGAAATCATTATCTTTTATAACTTAAAATTTATATCAAATGAGTTATCTGGTCCAGCAGGAATTTCCCCCAAACAGTGGTCATAGTAATACGTTCTTTTTCAACATCATAAAGGGAAGCATTAATATTGGTCTCCTAAGAAGCCGTTCTTTGACCACTGTAAGTAATGTCAAAGCAAACGCCAAAGGATCTTCCCAATGTGATCCAAGCAATTTTAGTAATTGGGTGGTATGTGTGTCTCCACTCTAGTCTCTGCCTGAACCATGGCATCTAAATCAGAGCAAACAATTTTATGCGAAAGCAGCATTATGTCATACTTTGCTTGCAGCTAGAACAAAATTGCAGACTAATTTCCCAGCAGAAAATCCTCTGGACAGAGGCCTGAAATTTCTCTATACTGTGGATATTGGATGCAAACTCTTATTTGCTTTTAGTGTGGTGTTAACAATAAGCTTTCCAGTTCTCCAGATATGAGCTAAGTGAAAACAAAATACTACATATTTTATGTAGCACTGCAGTAGTAGAATGAAGCTTTGGAATTGTAAACATACAATTTCAGCTGACAGTGTCTGGATTTTGACTAAACATCTTGTTCCATTTTGCTCATTTTTAAATGCTTTTAGAGCACAATCCAATACATATTGGCTAAGAAGTATGTCCCATTGAGCTCAAAGGGACTTACTCCCAGGTATATTTGTATAGAATTGCAACCTAACTGTATGTATTAGGCTACATTCCTAACACACATACTAGGGAGTAAGCCCCATTGGGCTCAGTGGGACTTACTTTTGAGTAAAAATGAATAGGATTATGTTCTTAGTTTACTTGATTGAAAATTATATTTATGTCAGGCTTCTAAAGAATAAATTGGATTGCACAGATGGTTTCATTAAATTATAAGGACATTGTTTAGTCAGAGTTTGTCTAGTCTCCAACAAACAAAAATCCAGTCATTTTTGTTCACAACTTTCCCAAAGCCCTGTCATTGCCAGAGTCCCAAATTGGTTTCAGAGGGTGGTTTCGGGAAATACTCACCAGCTCCCTGGTGTTTAGGCTGTGGGGTGCTTTAGGCCACTCTTTTATCCCCAATGCTGCTATTGGAGATTTGGAGCCAGATGTCATCAGTATGTTGAAGACACCCAGCTCTATTTCTCTGTCTGAATCCGGGGCGGCTGAGTAGGGCTAGAACCGGTGTTTGGATACATTGGTGGGCTGGATGGGGGCCACTTAGCTAAGTCTGAATCATGGCTCTGTTGGTTAAGTGGTTCCTATGTCCAGAAACTGAGTTAGTCACCTTTTCTGGATAGGGTTGCACACTTCTTGAAAGAGCACATGCATAGACTGGGGATGCTCCTTGATCCAGTTTTGTCACTGGAGGCATAGGTATCTTTGACGGCTAGGACTGCCTTTTTCCAGCTTCTGCTGATACGACAGCAAAGGCCACTTCTCAACAGGGATAGTTTAATCACTGTGGTCCATGCACTGTGGTAACCTCAAAATTGGATAACTGTAGTACTCTTTATGTGCTGCTGCCCGTTGATCTGGAAGCTCCAGTTTTTACAAAATGCTACAGCCAAGTTGGTAATGAGAGTGGCTAATTGCCAGTATGTTACACTTCTTCTTCATGGTCTCTGTGCATCACACACATGGGCTCTGCGCCTGCACAGAGCCGGGGGGAGGGGGGAATCGTTAAAAAGCTGAGCTTTTCTGCTACCGTTTTTCTTTTTCCGTCGTTTACTTTGATCTTTACCCCTTAGGGACCCATTCAGGAAATGTACTCGCTGTGGTAGCAAGTTGCCCCATCAGACGGCCATAATCTGTATTTGTTCTGCTTGGAGAGGGCCACAAGGTTGAGTCATGTCCTAATTGCCAAGCTTTCTCCAAGCAAATAAGCCGACACCGCGCTTACCGTTTGCAGGCAGAACTCTGGAAAAGAACCTTAGAGGCAGTAAAAATGCCCAGGGTTGCAGTGGCATTGACATCAAGCACGATGCAGCAAGCCTTGACAATTTCACCCTCTTGCCAATCAGTCCCCCCTCAACCTGATAGAGATTGTGAAGATGTTCCATTGATACCAGGTAGATCCTTGGTGATCTCACGTTCAAAGTATCAAAGAAGGCCCGTACACCTAAGTGTGCAGATCATCAGAAAAAGACAAGAGGAAAAAACACGCAACTCGTTCTGAAAGTTCATTGTTAATGGTGCCAAAAATGGTGCCTCCACCACCTCCTCTTTTGGACTCTCCGATCTCAAGGAGAGAACAGTCAATACCGAGGAGGGAGCAGTCTTCGGTAACGACGGTTGAAGCTATTCAGATGGCTTCAACTTCCAAGGGCGAGATACATGACTCACGCCCGAGGCAGACAGATAGACGGCAGTCACCTCCGAACCGGTTTTGTAGAAGATCCCTGGAGTCATTAGTGCCGGCAGCCTGTGCTAGAGATCGCACAAGGGATGGACCTCATCTTCCAGACTTTCGACATCAATTTCAATCCCCAAGGTCAGATTGGGAGAGGCAGTTGGAGTGGCCCTTGCACCCGAGACCTGTTTATTATTGGGGAGATTAGCACAGCAGTTGAGATCCTTACCGTTATACTTATGGATACGTACCGTCACCTCAATATCAATCAGCTCTTTTGGCTTTGCTCTTGAAGCTTCCACAAGATCCATATTTTAGTGCCTATAGCATCTATTCAAAGGAGAGTAACAGACCAGATGCAACAAACAAATCCACCCCCAATGGCTCCCTCATTATAGAGACCCTCTCCACTTCCATCTCCACAGCACAGAGATATGAAAGGAGATTCTACATGGAGATAAGGAACATCTCCAAGGTCAGCAACAGATGACTATCAATCCAACATGGATTCTCAGTAGCACCATCAATCTCATCACCAGATGGTGCAGTGGGCTCTCAGGACCCGATATCCCCTTCAGAAGATCTCGGTCATTTCACTGAACAGATTCAAAGGAATGCTGAATCCTTAGGGATAGAAACACAGCAGCCAGCACAGAAGGCTAAAGACCCAGTCTTTGATGCTGTGCATGTCAAAACCTCTTTGCCTGTGGCCATCCTGTTTCTACCCATATTGTTGCAAACAGTGCAACAATCATGAAAGGCCCTAGCATCTATGACTCCATCAAAGTGGCTTGAAAATATGTTTTGAGTGTTAGAAAAGGATGCGGAATTCCTTTTTACACACCCTCAGTCTAATTCTCTAATATTAGAATCTGCCCAGGGCAGGTCACAGCGAGTGCACTCTGCCCCAGTGGATAAAGAAGGTCAGAGATTGGATTTGATGGGACGCAGGCTACATTCATTTTCAGCACTCTCTTTGAAAATATCCAACTACCAAGTCATCATGGCTAGATACCAACTTTTCCTTTGGGAAAAAAATGGGATCTCTGTTTGACCATCTCCCAAACTATCAATGAGAATTAGCTCAATTATTTCAAATTGAGGCAATGCGCCTGGCCAGACAGCAAATAAACATAGCAAAACATCAGATTGACTGCGGAGCAAAGGATGCAGAATTCCTTTACAGAGGAATAGGTTTACAGAGGCATGCTTGGTTACTGTTGGTGGGTCTTTCCCAGAAGGCCCCTTCCCATATTGAAGACTACCCGTTTGATGATGCAGAGTTATTCAGCATGAAGACTGATGAAGCCATGGTTTCTGTCTGAAAAGCGAAAAATACAGTAAAGAAAATTAATTTAAACACAACCCTACTGCAGTTTAAACCGAGAAGGTGGTTTTAGCAGTCCAGTTTCCAGCAAAAACAATATCAGAGGGACTGCTCTTCTTTTCGACACCAGCAACAGGCTCCATCACAACTGAGCGTTTAAATTCAAAGTTCTACCATTCAGACTTTCAACAGCCCCACACATCTTCACCAAATGTATGGCTGTGTTGTGTGCTTACCTGAGGCAGAAAGGAGTCCACATTTACTTGTATATAGACGACTGTCTCATTGTAAGCTCTCAGACTACCCTTCTCGACATGTTAGATTTCACCCAGACTCTCCTTGGTCTCTATGTCAACAAGAAGAAATCCTGTCTAACACCATCTCAGTCCATCCAGTTCATCGGAGCAAGGCTGAATACCATAGGGGGATATGCATACTTACCTCAGGACAGAGTGGATATGGTCATTCAGCTGGCAAGCTGAGTGTCACACCTCCACATAGTAAAAGCATTTACTATTCAGAAACTGTTAGGCTTAATGTAAGCTACAGTGGCAGTTGTCCCTTTTGCTTGCTTCAAGATGTGAAGGCTCCAGTTATGGTTTACCCAAGCGTTCGACCCAACCTTGAACGCCCACCGAATACATCTATGAGTACCTAGAGAAGTGGCAACATCATTAAAATGGTGGATGGTGTCCAGGCATCTGCTAGTGGGCATGTATTTTCAGCAAACAAGACCTACCATGACACTAATATCAGACACCTCCCTTACAGGTTGGGGGGCACATTGCAGAACCCTAAGAGTTCGGGGCTCATGGTCAAAACAGCACTATTCAGCGCACATAAATCAGCTCAAGTTGCTAGTGGTACAGAAGACGTTGAAGTCCTTCGATACCATTCTGCAGAACTGACACATTCAGATTGCAGCAGACAACATTACCATTGTCTTTTACTTCAACAAGCAAGGAGGTAAACACGATCGGAGTCATTGGCACATCTCACTATTCAGATTATCAAATGGAGCATCCACAGGAATATCTCTCTAACTGCCATTCATATTGCAGGGACCATTAGCGGACCACCGCAGCAGGACATACAACCCTTCACACAAGTGGCAACTTCACCCAGACATTTTGAAAGTGATGTTTTTGAAATGGGGCAAGCCATCGACATATCTCTTTGCTACAGCAGAGAATATGGTATGCCCTCACTACTGCAACAGAGTGGGAATCAGATGGGGATCTTGAGGAGATGTCTTTCTCCAGGAATGGAAGGGAGAACTATACTGTCTCTTTCCCCCGTTTCCTGTATTGAAGAAGGTGCTAGCAAAGGTCCAGATGAACAACACGAACTGCATTCTCATGGCTCCATGGTGGCCCAGGCAGGGATGGTTTGCCCCTCTCCTCTGTTGTGCTCATGGCAGACACTATTGTTTGCTGTCAAGGCTGGATCTCCTACACTGAGACCAAGGTCAGATTCAAAAACTGGACACTTTGAGGTTAACAGCATGGAGGCTGGTCCCACAGTGACTAGTGACCATGTATCACAAACAGTTCAGGCGGTGTTGGACTCTGCTCATAAGTCAGCCACTCATTTATCTTATACCCATAAATGGGGAAAGGTTTCTAGTTATGCGAAATCGAAGTTAATCGACTGAGTTGCCTGTTCCATTCACCAAGTTTTGGCATTTCTTTTATCCTTGTCAGAAAAAAGTTTTAAAGCTTTCTTCGATAAAAGTTTATTTGGCAATGATATCAGCATTCCATGCTTCGATGGAAGGTTTCATCCTCTTACAAAATAGTTTCTCCAGGGTCTAAAAAATCTTAAGCCCCCTGTTAAACAACCAATACTGCAGTGAAGTCTTTCAGTAGTTTTACATATGCTCACATCAAAGCTGTTTGAACCTCTGGCAAAGATTGAACTTCGGCTACTAACTTGTAAGGTAGTCTTTTTAACCGCAATTACAATGGCAAAGAGAACCAGCAAACGAGGTGCTCTGACAGTTGACGAGCCTTACCTCGTCTTTCATCAGAACAAGGTTGTTCTACGACCAGACATACAGTTTTTTCAGAAAGTTGTTTCAGAATTCCAGATAAATCAGGGCATTGTTCTGCCTGCATTTTTCCATCCCCAATGACACCAATAGAGTCCAGCTTACACATGCAGGATGTTCGCAGGGCATTGGGGCTTTATAGGTCCCGTACCGAATGTTTTAGACAATCACAACATTTTTTCATTTGTTATGGCAGAGGAAAGGTTCGGCAGTGTCTTCCTTCCTGGATTGTGCAGACCCTCACCTTGGCATATGAGCCCACCAAGCTGGATCTACCAGTGTCTGTCAAAGCACACTCTACTAGAACAGTTGCGATGTCTTTGGCTTTTGAAAGGGGAGTTCCTATTCCAGACTTATGCCGAGTGGCTACTTGGTCGAAACCGACAATCTTTATCCAGCATTACACACTAGATGTTTGCGCTTGAGTGGACTGCTCTTTTGGAAGGGCAGTGTTGTCCTCTGTTCTGCATTGACACCGACCCACCTCCAGTAGGTGAGCTAATCAGTTGCCTATGTGTGTGATGCACAGAGACCACAAAGAAGGAAAAATTGCTTACTTGCAACTGTGGTTCTTTGAGTAATCATCTGTGCTGTCACACAACCCTCCCACCATCTGCGCTTCAGTGTTGATACTTTATCTAGTGTTGACACTGAGGTAGGCTGACCAGATTTTGAGACCCAAAATCCCGGTCCCCCCCGCCCCCCCACCTAAAACAAACCCCCCCGCGTGCCCCCCCGCCCCCCCTGCCCCCCGCGCGGCCTGCCCGCCCGCCCCCTCCCCGCCCCCCCGTGCCCCCCCCCGTGCCCCCCCACCCGCGCTGCGCCGCCCGCGCGCCCGCAGGAAACATTCATAGATCTTGTATCGTCTTAAAAGGTTTCTTAAACGGTTTGTATTAAATAAAGGACTATGTCAAAATAAATGCTGTAGTTTGAACTACAGATTCAAAAGATGTGTTTGAGATTTCAGCCACTTAATATTTATCCCAGTGTGACTGAGGTAATCAGTTAGGTAGTGGTTTTCATAGTGAGAATGAAAAAGAAGTCTTGGAGTAGTCAGTTCTATTTCTGGATTTCTTTGAAAGAAAGAGGACCTTTATCCTCTTGGAGCTGATCCCAAAGCACATCACAGATCTTATGACCAGAGAATTCATGTTAAGAAACATGTTTTTTCAACTTTAAGTTGGGTTAAGGGTAGTGTTGGCTAATGGAGTGACATATTAGCTGATTTTGCCGCTGAACAGAATGGAATTATAGTATATATTTAAACTTTCAAGTATTTTGGGGGCTCTTTAATTTGTTCTTTTAATAGGTAACTCCTTATATTTGTTCTTAGGTCGTTTGAATTATCCACATCCAGGAACTGATAATCTTCTAATGTTAAATGGTAAGAGCTTTGTTTCCTAGAAGTTTTTATTATCCATTGAGATCAAGTTTGAATTTTTTTTTTTTTGGTACCATTGCCCTCTCTTATTGAATAATCAACATCCAGATAATAGTCTTCTTCAAAGAACCATACCTATCGTTTAAAAAGGAATACCTAATTTTACAACATTTTTTATATATCATTCTATTATTTATATATTTCAGGTTTGTTTTCCTCCGCGATTAATCTGCTTTCTCTAAAGAATATCTAATGTTAACATTATTACTTTAAAAAATACTAGCTTGTATGCATACATTGCAATTCATTTGAAGCTACAGTATGTCATCTAACACATTGACTTTGTGGAATAGAAATAAATTAGCTTTTTCTGTAATGCTGCTCTCCCTGAATTGTGCTTGCTGTTGAAGGAATTTAGATTTATGATACTTAGTCAAAATAGTTTAGGCATCTGTGTCGCATCCCTCCCCTGAGATCCTTCCCAGAAGCTATGGATACATGTTTTGTGTATAATAGGAAGTTTATCCTTTCACTTCAAATATTACCCCTACACACTTAAAGCCCAGTTCAAGGAAATACTGCTTTTCCTACTATTTGGCCACTCTTAATACTGCTACCATCATATATTCCCAATAATATACCTTTTGTCTCACTTTGAGACTATCTTGAATGATTGATGAACAAAAATAAATGATTATTTATTATTAACATATTTAAATGGTAAGTAAGATGTATTTGTGTGTGTCAAAACACACTGGCGTTAATGTTTCCTTTTTTTATAATGCCTAGCCTATTCTCAACTCCTCCCACAATCTCTGATTCTTAAAAAATAATAAACCCGGCCCTGCACTCCCTGACACTACCTAAACTAACTCTTAAAAAAAACAACTCCTCTCAGCCATGCTCTCCATGAATCAGTCACCAGCACACCAACCTTCTATTCACTGTCCTCCCCTTCAACTCACTTACCATATGCACTCTATATAATTGGCATTGACAACATTACTATATATAAACATACCGACCTGTAAAATACATTATCATATAACTCGATTCAGTTTTATTATTACGGTCAAAAAACCAGCAGAATTATCATATAACCAGGCATCACAATCTGCAGTTTGAGATCCTGATGATTTCTATTCATTTATGAATAGCTTAAAAGGCATGTGTGGATGCTTCATATAAATAGAAAACTAATCAGAATTGTCTAATCTATACTGAGAGTATATAGATCTGTTATTTCATTATCAATACCACTCAATATTATCCATGTTACAAAATGGAATACAATAAGGGAAGATGTATTTTTATGGATAAAATGTTGTAAATGGAACTTTATGTTTTTTATTTATTAAGGCATTTTTATTCTACCCTTTCAAAAATATTTTTCCCCAGAGCAACTTCACAAACACATTAGAACAAAATATAATCAATAAAAATGCAATCATAGTGTGTATGAGTGTGTGTATATCCACGCACATGCACACAGAGACATCATTACAATAGTGAGCAGTTTAACGTATGTAGTGTGATAAAAAAACACACCTTTGTCCTTGTTCAAAGTAGGTCTGTGCACTGCCTTGGGCAAAATCTCTGAAACCGAGGTGAGGCGGGCTGATTCAGCCCACCTCACCTCTGTTCTGAGTCAGTTCCGAGTTGGCTTGAGGTGCCCGAGGCCAAAGCAGATTGGCACCAAAGTTTTGCGGTACCTCGGGCCACTTCAGAGCGGCGCTGGGCCCTCCTGGGAAAACTGGCGCAAGGTCGGCTGTGAGTCCACTGGGCTCACCTCCCTCTCCCCACTCACCTGCCACATTGCCGCCACAACCAGGAAATATGGCGTCTTTCTGAGAACCAGGCCGCCATTTCAAGATATTGGGAGGTCTCTGTATTTTGTGTATCTGTGACCGGAAACTGGCAGCTGTAAACAGGAAATGGCCCTTTGTGGCCGCCATAATTTGCAGCCATAGATGTACAAAAACAGAGCCCTCGTGATATCTTGAAATCATGGCCTGGCTCTCAGGCGGATGCCGCGTTTCGCGATGGGGCAGTGGTGGCAGTGATGCAGTGTCAGTGCAGCGGCAGGTGAGCAGATAAGTCACAGCAGCAGCAGCTCTGGGTTGGGGGGGGCAAGGGAGCAGCAATGGAGGGCACAAGGGAGTTGGGAGTCCGATGGACTCATGCCCAGCGTTGCTCCCAGCTTTCCTGGGTGCCAGCTGCACAACCAGCGCCCAGGGACCCAAAAGGCCAAATCGCCTCAGGGTGCCCGAATCACGACTCAGTTTTGGCACTGAGACAAGGCGGGCAACCCCTGAAGCACCCGAGTCGAATCAGGGCCATTTCAGGGGCTCTGAAACAGCCTCCAAGGTGAATCGGGGGGGGCCGTGCAGAGCCCTAGTTCAAAGCACAGATCCCTTGATGAGTTATACTTCAGCAGTTGCATACTGATATCTGTCTTTGAAATTCCATTGTTCAAGAATGGGCAACTTAAAGTCATTCATCAAAGGATGAAGTGGTTTTTGAATACTGTTTTTTGAATATTGGCATTCCTGATATCAGATTTGTGTACCTTTATTCTTTTGCATAGAGACTGGTTTGTTTATCATATGTAAAATAGAGTAAGGCATTGCTAGTAAATGATGACGTATATCTTATTGGAAAATGAGCAGGTGTATTAACCCTTGATACTGTGGATGGCATGATTAGGTCCCGTAATAGAGTTGCCAGAGTAGATACGGGGATAGAGTTGGTATCTTGATTTGCCATGAGGTCTGGTTCCTGTCTCTATATATTTATTGCAAGATCTGTTGTTGCTGATTAGTAACCTTTTTAGCCTAAAGGGGGAGTGGAGTCTATAAACAAGTACAGGCCTGTCACCTAAGGCCTGTGGATTGCAGATCACTGATGATATGTTTGACTTGTCTTAGCTGGGAACTATAGGTGAAAACAAAGCAGTGCTGTGTTGTTTTCTGTGTCTGTCCTGGAGGTGACTATTCATAGGCACCAGTCTAGCCCTGTTGATCTGTGGGGGAGGGGGTCACTTTGTTGGGTGGATAATGTAATCCGAGAATTACCAAATTTGGATTCTCAATTTGTGAATCTCTGTCTGATGAATCTCCGAAGATGTCATAGGGCTTGGTTGTAGACAATGGAAGCATGTAGGCATGTGTAGCAGTCTGTAGAGTTCTGCTATAGTTTGGTGCTTACTCAGTCAGGAAGCTTGTTCCAGAATTGAAGGACTACCCTTTGATGGGAAAGATCTTTTCAATGCCAAAATGGATGAGTCATTGGATTCTATCCAAATAGCGAGGAACACCGTGTGACAAATGGATTTTTCCCAGATGCACCAACAGCAAAGTCAGCCACAGTGAAAGCGCTGGTATCGAGGCCAGCAATCTTATTTTTGATACCAACAGTCTTGTTCTTTTCAACCACCAGGTCAAAAGCAAACATACCAGAAACAATATCCCTTCTCAAGGTTTCAGAGTTCCCAGAGGAAACCTGAGGGCAATAACAAGTGGCGGCTTTGACTCCATTCCGTCTTTGGCAAACTCCTGTCTTCGTTCATCCGGCGTGGAGATCAATCACAACAGACTCATTGGTCCTCACTATCATCCAGTATGGTTACAGGATCAAGTTCAATACCCCTCTTTCCATCACTACCATGAAGATTACTGCCCCCTCTGTGTTAGATCAGGAAGTGATTATGCTCTTACAAAAAGGAACTATAGAGTCAGTGGTGAACACTCAACTTCGCCTGGGTACTATTCACAATACTTCATGGTACGGAAAAGGAACCGGGGGGGGGGGGGGGGGGTGAGATTGATCCTGGACCTAAGGGGGCTGAATGAATACATCATTCCCAAGAAGTTTCAGATGATCGCCTTAATGTGTATCATACCTCTCCTCTCCCAAGGGAATTGATTCACCTCCAACAACCTCTAGGATTCTTACTTCGATATAGCCATCGAACATTCACATCATCGTTTCTTGAGGTTTGTCATTGGTGCAGACACCTACCAGTTTTGACATAACCATTCTGTCTTGCAACTGTGCCAAGGGTCTGTACAAAATGCATGGCAGTGGCGAAGAGGTGGAAATTTACCCCTATATAGATGATTGGCTGCTGGTAGCACCCTCAAGGAACCAGCTCCTTAGGTCAGTGGAGATGACATGTTCCCTTTTAACCAGGTTGGGTCTTTACATCAATGAGAAGTCCCACTTGAGTCCTGTTCAAAAAATAACTTTTATAGGGGCAGTTCTTGATTCCAAGAGAGGACAAGCCTTTATTCCAGACAATCGATGTCGAAGACTTGTGGCTTGTGCATTGGAAATATACACTAGGCAGATGGTGTTGGCCTTCAAGATACAACGTCATTTAGGACTCATGGCAGCAACTACAGCTGTTGTGCAGCTGCACGTCTGGTTTCTCTGCAATTTCAATACGTAACATTACGCGAAGAGTACTTATCTCCACTTACCTACCGAGGTGAGGTTGTCCATTCGGTGGTGGACTTCACCAGAGAATTTGCTGCAGGGGGTCGCTTTTCACTAGGCTTCTCCATCCAGAGTTGTGACCACAGATGCCTCCCTCTCCAGATGTGGAGTTCTTTGCAGGGATTTGACAATTCATGGAGAACACATCAATCTATTGGAAATACAGGCAGTTCAGAAGGCATTGTTGGCCTTCAAATCCCATCTGGTGCGCCGAATCGTTCAATTGATGTCAGACCAACACCACGGTAATTGCCTACTTGAACAAGCAAGGAAGGATGAGGTCCATCCCTCTGCTTGCCCTAACAATGGAAATCCTGCTGTGGTGTGTAGATTGGGATATTACTGTTATCAGTATCCATGTGTGGGAGCAGACAATATCCTTGCAGACAAATTGAGCCACATGTTGGAAAAAATCCCACAAATGGGAAATGGAGAACTTTGTTCAAAGAATGGGGAACTCCGACAATCTATTTGCCACAGTACAGAATGCTGTTTGTTTGAACTTTTGCAGCAGAGCAGGCAAGGGTCAGCGCTCGATGGCAGATGTGTTTACACAGACCTGGTCAGGGACCCTGAATTACATCTTCCGTCCATTTCCTCTCATACCCAAGGTGACAACAGTTGACAGATAATACAGACTGCATACTGGTCACTCCCTGGTGACCGAGGCAAGCTTGGTTTGCTTTTCTTCTCTGCTTCTCCCAAGGAGTGCATATCAAGCTTCCTCTGATACCGACCCTCTTAATACAGAAGGGGGGTCTGATACAGCACCCAGATTTGCAAAGTTACATATGACCGCATGGAGAATAGAGGGCACAATGTCGACAGTCTTCCCTCACCACTCCAGAAGGTGTTAAAGGCTGCCTGTAAACCTGCAATGCAGGCATCATGTCTAAGAAGTTGGACAGTTTTTCAAAATTTGTGGAGGCGCATGACTTTGATCCTCGCAATTCTTCTCTTAATCAAGTTTTGCTGGTTTTGTATGGCCTTTCTGTTAAAGGTCTTTAAACATTCTTCAATCAAAGTATATCTGGACGTTATTTCTTCTGTTCAGTCTCCCATTGACGGCTTCTCTGTATTTTCTCAATGAGTCTTTAAGAGATTTTTAAAAGGTTTGAGAAATGTGGCTCCCTCTATTCTGCCTATTATTCCAGCTTGGAGTTTATCAGTGGTTCTTAAAACACCATCATCCAAGCCTTTTGAACTCTTAGCAATGACATGCTTGCACCTGTTTTCGTGGGAGGTGGCGTTCCTAGTGGCTATAACATCGTCCAAACAGACAAGTGAGTTATGTGCCCTTTGAGTGGATAGCCCCAATCTTCTGTTTCACAAGCACAAGGTAATTTGGTGTCCAGATATTGCTTTTCTGCTGAAGGTAGTGTTGGATTTTCACCCTAATCAAGATATTATTTTACCTACCTTTTCCCCATCTCTATTGATACCATTAGAGACTGCCTTACATGCTCTTGATGTAAGGAGAGTGCTGGCTTTTTACAAGGCTAGATCAGAGTCATTTCGTCAATCTCCTCACTTGTTTTTCTGCAAGGGTGGACAACGTAAGAGACGCCCACTTTCTTCGCAGCGTTGCTTGGCATGGGAAGTCAGGACTATAGAGCTTGCTTATGAAATTGCATGTTTGCAGCTTTTGATGTCAGTTCGAGGTTACTCCACAAGAGCAGTGACTACCTCAGTAGCTTTCAAAAGGAGAAATTTGATCCCAGATATGTGCTAATGCTGCATTTGAACGATGTCCTGTCATCAATTCTGTTCTAAGACACCAACCTGCCTCTGGTAAGTGAGCTTGCTAATCACCCATATGTGTGATGCATAGAGACCACAAAGAAGAAGGACAGGTTGCTTAACTGTAACTGAAGTTCTTTGAGTGGTCATCTGTGCATTCACACAACCCTCCCACTGTCCCCTCTTCAGTGTCATACTTGACTTCTAGGTAGATACCAAAGAAGGATTCCCTCGGTTTAGAAGCTGCCTCTGGCAGTCTCAAGAATACTAAGGGGAAGGACGAGAACCATTAGGACATGCGCAATAGATGGTGGGGGAAGGGGTTCCTGCCTAAAACGCTTACTTTAGAAGTTCTCTGAAGGCAGGCTCTGTGCAGGCGCAGTGCCCATATGTGTGAATGCACAGATTACCACTCAAAAAATTACAGTTACAGGTAAGTAACCTGTCTTTTTCTTGGCTGTGTGTGCTGTATTTCCAGACCTTAAAAAAAAGTGAGAGAACAGTGTCAGGCAGAGTGTCATGTGGCAATTTCTAGCCAGAGACAAAAGCCCAGAAACTGATCTGCAGCACTATTGCAGCTGTATACACAACATTTCCAGTCCTTAAACTGGAAAAAGTCAAACCCATTTGGGCACACCAAAACTGTGCTGCGTACTCTGGTGCCAGGCAAAAAAAAATTTTTTTTACTTATCTGCAAGACTAATCTATGCTCAAAAGGAGTCTTTTGTTCCAGATAAAAGCCTTTGAGTTAATTTTCTTCCAGCTGTTTTCATGGCAAATGAAGGTCATGGCTTATAGAATTTGTGTTTCCACTGCAAAGTACAAATTGTCCCAAGAGTCAGGACATTTCTCAGATACAATTATATTTTTCTGCACTGTTAAGAATAAAAGTGCTCTCTGTTAATAATAAAGTTCTTAGCATCTAGTTTTAATTCCATCATGAGATCTAAAAGCTGAAAGTATGAGACACAAACTTTAAAACATTTTCATGCAGTATGTTAAATTTATTACATCTAAAATGAACATATTTGATGAGGTATTAAAAATGACACAACTTTAATAAAATGATATAAAACTATTTCCATGTTTAAATATAAAGAATTTCCAGTTTTCAATATATTTTTGTAAAATTAAAGTGAAATTGCATAACAGTAACAATCCACTACTGTGGACTGAATTTGACTGCTATAAACACAGATCTCTTAAATCATAATTGTATTTCCATGAGGACATATATGTAGTTCTGTGACATTTTACAATTTGTCCTTTGTTTACATGCAGCAAGGAGTTATGGGCGAAGACGAGGTAATTCCCTCCTGTTTGCTATAATAAATCTAATTCTGACTGGGGTTGAAGTGAGGGTTATACTGGTAATTGACTTATTCAAAATCAGTGATTCTGAAGGTGCCAATTATTTATAAGTGAAGTTTGTGGTAAACCATCAAATGATTTTTAATAATAGATTATTTGATTCATTTTGCATGATCTCACTTCAGCAAAATCTTTATCTACAAACATTGATTTTTCTGTTATCTGAATGTTGGGTCTTGAATTTTGCAATGCTTTTTATAAATTGAATTCATGTTTACAGTGAATACTTGCTGAATATACTTCTTAAAGATAATGGCCGCATTTGGACGTCACTTTAAGCCATGATGAGTAAAAAAAAAAAAAAAAATTAAGAAACTGTTATCCCCCACATGATCAGACAAATAAGCTACTGTGTGTAGTTTATTAAGCTACTGTGCATAATCTGAGTCATCCCCCACCCCTTGTCCTTCTGTAGTCCTCTTGCCCAGCAGTGGCATTGTTTCATCCATTGACAACATCGCAGCAGCCTGTTTTAACCTTCCACAATATCCCAATGAGGGGGGAGAGGTTAATTCAGCACTTCCAGCATCACCCTGACAAGGGTGTGGTAGCATTGAAGCACTGGAAGTATGCAGGACTGGGACCAAACTTCATACACATCCTCACCTAATCAAGAGACACCCAATGCACCATCAAAACCCTGTATATGATTACATACAAAGGAGCGAAAACCCTGGGTGCACAAAAAGGACGTGGTGCAAATGAACCCTTGGAAGTTTGCAGGATTGGGACCAAACAATATACAGCCTCCCCTAGCAGGGATGCATATGAGGCCCATTGAAAACCCTGCACTCTGACAAAGCCATGCAAGTGAAAGCGCCTTTTCGCCAAAAACAGTGTGGCAGCTATAATTGGAAGTTTGCAAGCGCGGGACAAAACTTCATATACGGCATCACCTAGCAGGGATGCACACAAAGCAAAATAACAGCCCTGGGCAGCTGCCACCACCTATCCGAGACTGCGTTTGACATTTGGGAAGGTTGCAGAGTGCACCACTGAAAAAAGGGTTTGGATGGGAGCGGGCTGCAAGCACAATCTGTTGTTGGCAGATCATCGAAATGGAGAGCAGCTGGCTGGAGGAGACTGGCAGCAGCGGTTTTGACTTGTCTTGCCAGGGTGACCAAAATAATACACTGTGACCGTCACACAATGCAATAACCCACGATGGGTTAAATAATAGACCATGGGTTATCAGAGTGGATTATTTTGGGTTAAAACAAATCCCGACAGACTACACGGTAATCCATGATGTGTTAAATAAATACAGTTTTTTTATATGCAATGAAACAAATATTGAAAGTCTAAGCATAACTCCCCAGCTACAATTAATATTATTTTGATTACAAAGCATGGTTCACAGAGATATATATTCTTAGTTTAGTTTATTGTCTTAATAGGATAGAGATTACTTTGATAGCCAAATGCCTCGTTCATTTAGGAAAATAGTTTGGTGGCATATGAAAGGAAGGAAGGGGCCATCAAGCTTTGTAGGGAGAGCCATTGTGGATGGATTTTGATTACTTTTGATTAATCAAATTTGCAGCCGTGGAAATTGGAGTTGTAGTCCTCATGGAATTGTAGATTTAGAACTAGTAACAGTTTGATTTTTCAGGGCTATATAACATTATGGTAATAGTGTTAATTGGAAGGCTGCCCTTGCTTTATCTGTTTCAAAGTGTTGTGACATGTCTTGAAACATTGAGAACAAGATATACTCTAAACTGAAGTAGCATTCTGGTCATGCTAAGGAAAGGATAGATTTACACATTTGCAAAGTGCCCCATGGATTTTACAAACAGAGAGTATTTCTTTTGGGTGCCTTTCCTCATCTCCCCATCAATTTAAATTATATATGATTTACTGTGGTAGTGAATCATAGCTACTTTGCCATTAGATAGAGGGAATGATGGAGTCCCAGGAAATGCATTGAATGAAGGAGTGATATTTGCTGAAAAGTGTGGATCACACTGCTTGAGATGTCACGTGATATATCAGTATTGTGAGAGCCTGAATATGTTACTTGAATCTGTCTAGATGTTTGACTAAAACACAAAAGTCTGTTTTGAGATAGACAGAAGTAAATAGAAATGTGGCGGTCATTATGTTAGCAAAGCTGAAGATTAATTTTAAATGACCGTTAGGTAAAAAGTCAATAGAGGGCAAATTGGGTAGCATTACTTATTGGTACTGCCTTGCCCCCCCTCCAAAGTAAAGTCTCACCTAAAGGTAGTAGAAATTTGTCTTCCTGTTTCAGGAACTCTCTCTTGGCCCACTAAATTTGGTGTTTTCCAACTTACACAAACTCATATGTATATGTATTGGGCCAAAACAGCTATCTGTGCTTCTTGTCTCCTTGATGACTCACTATATCAGATAGAGCAAACACATCCCCACAAAAAGCACCACACTCACCAGTCTCTATGTAATCCAGTTGATCACTATGCCCGAGTCTCTGCTACTACAGTATATTATATGCAGCAATGACTACTAGCAGCCATTAAGCCTGCTATTCACAGCTAAGTCAAATGCACAAATGTACTGATAGTCCTTGTAGGTTTGGGCTGTATTACATACAATTCTATCTGTTGGTTTTGAAATAGTTAAAGCCTTTCTACACCATAGGGGTGTAGAGGGAGGGGGGCAGCAGTCCCAGAAGTACCTGCTTCCAGGATCATCCCTGTAATGCAAATGACAGTGCGACGACCCAGCTTCCCCCCAGGCCGTCACACATCACGCCCGCCATTTTATTTTATTTTTACTGGCAGAGGAAGCGCACGAGTGCTCGTGTGGAAAAGGTAAGTTGTTTTTTTTAAAATGAGCAAAATCGGGGTCCCACCCCCCTCCCTGCCATCCCAGAGGTGGCAAAATTGCTGCCACCCCCTCCCCTGATGGGCATGAAGCCGCGCGGTGCGGCTCCCTGCCCATTTATGCTGCCGCGCTCATTCGCAAGTAAGTGTGGCAGCAGCCGGGACAGGCAGCCATATCTCCCATGGTCTTGGAGTGTTCCTGGGACCGCGGGAAGATTCGGATTTCCCCCGGGATCCCTTATTCCAGGGGAAACCTGTGCTCATTCCTCCCTGCCCCTGGGAGTCCCTGTACGTAATTTGGACTCACAGGTACCACCCAGGGGCTATCCCAGCTCAAAAGGCCGGTGTAGAAATGACCTTAAACCCTTGTTACTGGTTCACACATCATGCTAAGCCACAGTGAGTTGTCATTGTGGGTGGTCTCAGAGTGACTTATTGTGACATCCAAACCTGGAGCAGTTTCCCCATCATGGGTATTTTTGCACAAACAGACCACCCTGAGAACCCATGGCTTGTAATAGGTTTGTTTAGGGTGGCTTGTTCTCAGGGTGGCTTGGTGTGCCGTCCAAACCCAGCAGGGAGATTTTTTCATAGGTTGATGGAACGGCTAGAGAACTGGCTGTAAAGAACAGCAAAAAAAAAAACCTGGCAATCTCGCTAGTGCCACTGCCATCCCTTCTCTGCCTCAGGATGGACTTCTTGTTGGGTTTTTTGTTTTGTTTTGTTTTTTGGTAGGAATCATGAAGAAGGGACACCAGAGAGCATCCTGAACATATTTGCAAGTTTTATTTATTTATTTTATCTTTGCTCCTGCACAGTTGTGCAGGATCAAACGACCACTACTAGGAATTTTGCACATATTTCCCGTCCATTGTACTGCTCTGCCATGAGATTTGCACAAATTTCCCCTCTGTTTTACTGACCTTCCATGCATTATATGTAATTTTGTGATCCCGCTTACTGCTCTGTAACTCTCATGTACAGCTAGCAGTGGAGACCAGTGGAGGGACATGACAAGCACAAAAGGGTGGAACAGGGAGCCAAAAGCAGATGGAGGAGAGTAGGAACGTTTAGGGGTGGGTGTGCTTACGTTAGTGTAAGATGAAGCAGCCTTTAAAAACTAAAAGGTGTTCGCTAGGAAGGGACGTGCCCTGATAAAGACAACTCCCCACCCCATCCCACATCTGTTTGCAAAAAGAAAGCATTTTCTGAGCTCTTATGAATGTGGGAACACGTTCACAACTTTTTTCTTTCTTTCTTCACAAGAGTGCCTGTCCCTTATTGAGCCCATTATAGCCAGATCTCCTTCTTGTCAATATCCTCTCCTTCTTCAGTGCTTCCCTTGTTTCATCTTAATAGCAGGCAGGCACTCTTATCTTCTCAAATTTGTGTTGTAATATCATAAGATGACCCAATGAGGAGTCCCTTCCACATAGAGCTCATTACAGTAATCCAGCCTGAAGTTCATTAAAGCATGGATAACTGAAGCAAAACCCATCCTCTCCAGATAGGGTTGCATTGGTGTACCAGCCTAAGCTGGTATAACACATCATAATAATAATAATAATAATAATAATAATAATAATAATAATATAATAATAATAATAATAATAATAATAATAATAATAAATTTATTACCCGCCTCTCCCTCCTGATCGAGGTGGGGAACAACAACAAACACAAAATACACAAAACTAATTAAAAGCACATAAAACAAATACATCATTAAAATACCAATAAAACACCAATAAAAATACTTAAAATTCATCTGAGTAGGCCTGCCGGAAGAGATCAGTCTTTATAGCTCTTTTAAATTCGTGGAGACTGTTGAGTTGGCGGATCTCTCCCGGCAGGTCATTCCATAATCTGGGAGCGGCAGAAGAAAAGGTCCTCTGGGTAACGGTTGTCAGACTAGTTTTTGTTGACTGTAGTAAATTCTTCCCAGAGGATCTAAGCGTGCGGAGACGGCGATCCCGCAGATAACCTGGACCCAAACCATGTAGGGCCTTAAAGGTAATGACCAACACTTTGTACTTCGCCTGGAAACTAATTGGCAGCCAGTGGAGAGATTTTAAAGCTGGTGTGATATGGTCACCCCTAGGTGTACCAATGACCAACCCGGCTGCCATATTTTGAACTAGTTGAAGTTTCCGGACTAGGCACAGAGGTAGCCCTATGGACAGCGCATTGCAGAAGTCGAGCCTCGAAGTTACCAGTGCGTGCACTACTGACTTTAGGTCTTCCAACTCTAGGAAGGGGCGCAACTGGCATATCAGCCAAAGCTGATAATAGGCACTCTTGGCCGTCGCATCTATCTGAGCTGTCATTTGGAGTGATGGATCCAGGAGCACCCCCAAGCTGCGAACACAGCCTTTCAGGGGGAGGGTAACCCCATCCAGAACTGGTTGACACACCTCCAACCCCAGGTTGTGGCCCTTGACAATAAGCACCTCCATCTTGTCTGGATTCAGCTTCAGTTTGTTTTTCCTCATCCAGCCCATTACCGCCTCCAAGCATTCATTCAGAGGAGACACACTATCCTTAGCTGGTGCTGTTGTCGAAGGCATAGAGAAATATATTTGGGTGTCATCAGCATACTGATAGCACCCCGCCCTATGCCTCCGGATGATCTCTCCCAATGATTTCATGTAGATGTTAAACAGCACTGGGGATAGGATGGCGCCTTGTGGTACACCACATAGCAGCTCCTTCTTTGAGCAGCAACTATCCCTAAGCATCACCATCTGGAACCTGCCCGAGAGGTAGGACCGGAACCACTGAAGCACAGTGACCCCAAGTCCCAATCCCCTCAAGCATTCCAGAAGAATACCATGGTATTGAAAGCCGCTGAGAGGTCCAGAAGTACCAGCAGAGACACACTCCCCCGTCAATACTCAAGCGTAGATCATCCACTAAGGTGACCATAGCAGTCTCAACTCCATATCCTGCCCTGAAGCTGGTTTGAAATGGCCACCATTGCCACCTGAACTTCCCCAGCTAGCACTGAGTCCAGGAATATTCCCAAGCTGCATACTTGGCCTTTCAAGGAGAGTGCAACCCCATCTAGGACCAGTTGCAAGCATCCATCCAGAATAGGTGGTTTCCCTGTCAACAGTACCTCTATCATGTCTAGATTAGAGCTTCTTCACCTCATCCATCCTAAAACCAGCTCCAGACAAAAGTTTAATGTAGATGTTAACCACCCTACAAGGCAATTGCTAATGGGGTGAAGCAACACCATCTTCTGAGACTACTCCAATAAGGACCTAAACCATCAGGACACCATGCCTTCTAAGCCCAACTCAGATAAGTGCTCCAGTAGGATCTCATGGTTGATAGTTGAAAGCTACAGAGAGGTCCAGGAAAACCATCAGGGTTGCACTACTCAAATTCATTTCCCAGTGGGTCATCCACTAGGGTGATCAAGGTTGTTTTAATCCCAAAACCATATCTGAAACTGGATTGGAACAGATTTAAATAATTAGATTTATACAACACTGTATAGAGTTGGAAAGCTACCACACACTCCAAAACCTTAAGAACACAAAAAGTGCCATGCTGGATCAGACTGAGGGTTCATCTAGTCTAGCTCTCTGTTCACACAGTGGCCAACCAGCTGTTGGCCAGGGACCAACAAAGCAGGACATGGTGCAACAGCAGCCTCCCACCCATGTTCCCCAGCAACTGGTGCACACAGGCTTACTGCCTCGGATGCTAGAGATAGCACATGCCCATCAAGGCTAGTAGCCATTGATAGCCTTCTCCTCCAGGTATTTAACTCTCTTTTAAAGCCACCCAAACTGGTGGCCATCACTACATCTTGTAGTAGTGAATTCCATAATTTAACTGTGTGCTGTGTGAAGCAGTACTTCCTTTTATTTGTCCTGAATCTCCCACCAATCAGCTTCATGGGTCGACTCTGGGTTCTAGTATTTTGAGATAGGGAGAAAAGTGTCTCCCTATCCACATTCTCCACACCATGCATAATTTTGTACACCTCTATCATGTCTCCCCTAAGCCTCCTTTTTCCAAGCTAAACAATCCCAGCTGTTATAACCTTCCCTCATAGGGGAGATGCTCCAGTCCCTTAATCTCTGTAAAGCTCTGTAATATCTTCTTTTTTTAGGTGTGGTGACCAGAACTGTACACAGTATTATTCTAAGTGTGGTTGCACCATAGATTTGTATAAAGGCAGTATGATACTGGCAGTGTTATTCTCAATTCCTTTTCTTATAATTCCTAACATGGAGTTTGCCTTCTTTACAGCTGCTACACACTGGGTTGACATTTTCATCGAGCTATCCACCACAACCCCAAGATCTCTTTCTTGTTTGGTCACCACCACCTCAGATCCCATCAGGTTATTTGGTTGGGGTTTTTTGCCCCAACATGCATCATCTTACACTTGCTTACATTGAACCACATCTGCCATATGGATGCCACTCTCCCAGCTTGGAGAGATCCCTTTGTGTTTTAACAACCTTAGATCATTTGGTGTCATCAGCAAACTTGGCCACTTCACTGCCCACTCCTAATTCCAGACCATTTATGAACAAGTTGAAAAGAATTGGTCCCAGTACCGATCCCTGTGGGACCCCACTATTTACTTTCCTCCATCGGGATAATTCACCATTTATTCCTACCCTCTGCTTTCTGTTCTTTAACCAGTTACTGATCCATAAGAAGACCTCTCCTCTTATTCCATGACTGCTAAGTTTGTTCAGGACTCTTTGGCTAGGAAATTTATCAAAAGCTGTTTGGAAATCCAAGTAAACAATGTCCACTGGATCACCCCTGTCTATGTGTTTGTTGACACCCTCAAACATTTCTAGAAGATTAGTGAGACAGGACTTGCCTTAGCAACACAACTGGACCAGATCTGTTAATGGAACTGCCCTAACCATGAAGTCTACATCATGCAATGTTACATTTGTCATATCTTGCAGATTAATCACAGTAAACTATCGAGGATGTAATCCTTTTAGGGCCAGATTGTAATAAACCCTTCACCACCCCAAACAGCTATGCTGGATAAGACTGTGAAGATGCAATGGAGATGGAAAAGACTTCAGGGTTGTTGTTGTTGTTTTGCCAGCCCTACCACCACAGTCTAGACTTGATAATTGTGTTTGGTCAAATTGAACATGTGTCTTTCTCCATATGTGTTCCAGATGTCGCTTGCTTCATTGTCTTCAGGTCCAAGGTATAGCAAGGAGCTAATTGGCTTAGCCAGTTGGGCACAGAACAACTCTGTGTCCCTGTCAACACCACCCATACCACCAAACACATGTAGCAGGTCACACTTGGTCGAGCAGGAAGATCCAAAAGTGAGGGATTTTTTCATGGTTTCATTATTACCTGTTGAGGAGGTTTAGACTTTCAGCAACTTTTTCCGTTTTGCAGGGCTTGGTAACTTATTACAATCCTCTGCTCCTGGAGGCTAATGGATCCTATTGGCTTTTGGGTTGGGCTGATGACATGCTGGAGCAGCCCCATAGTTTGCATGGCATCTATGAACTTTTGGACCATATCAGAATAGACAGCACGAGCATGAATATTGAATTCCCTAGGACAATCATCCTAGGAATCCTCAGCAACAAGTCCAAGACCATTTCTGTCAGCTCAGACAGGGACACTGCAGAGCAATGGGGTTAGCAGTACACCAGCAGATTCCTTAATCTGTCCCATAGCCCAATACCAGATAACCAGCACTCAAATTTGGCACTTGGGCAGACACAAAATCCAGAGATGGAATCCTTATACACCACAACAACCCAACCCTTGAGTCTGTACTAATGCATACCAAGTACCCAGGTAGCCGCAGCTGGGTGATACTAGCTGTCCACTTTTCTCCCACTTGGGTCTCGGGTTATACATGCCAGGTCAGCTCCTCATCCATAATTAAATCAGCTTCCCATCTAGATGTCCCCAAAGGGGGAAATTGGTCTCTGGCCAACATGTTCTGGCCGCTACTGAAATAGTGCAAATTTTCCCAACTCTTGATGTTCTGGCTACTGTGCCTTGCCTCTCTCCACAGGGACAGAGCCACAGGGGCAGAGCTTTTGGTCTCATTCAGTCTGAACAGGGTATGACCAAGTGTGTATAGGGTCATGGAGGCTGTGCATGCTGACTTCACCACTTACACACCAGTGTGAGTAAACTTCTCAGGTCTAGTCTTGCCACATTGAGTGACAAGCTCTGAAAAGGAGTTCTGCCCACATTCATTCAAACGCAAGTCAAACTCATCTTCAGACCTTTCTACTCAGTGTAGCAAAGTTGGAACTGTGGGGACAGAGGTGGTGTACACTGATATGTAGGGGATGGGCCATGTCCTCAGCCTCGGACTCCTATACACTACACACATGCTAGCATACCTGGCTTGGTCTTCACACCTGAACAGGGCTCAAGAAACTTCTCATTCAGGAGAACAAAATTGACTGCTGCCTCTGATACACAGATGTCATTGTCAAAACATGGTCAGCATAATAAAATAACATTGGAACGTTTTTGTAAATATAATCTGCTATTTTCCTCAACACCTTGTGTTCTGGCAGGGGCAGAGGTTCTTTAGGATTCAGTAACAGGTATGCTCTGGAGCCAGTTATCCATGGCACATGTGCGACCCTTGCCCACGGAGACATTCTGGAGCACACCTGTTACTGTAATGGGCTCCCCAGTAACTGAAGGGATGTAAGTATTCTATATCTGCCTCTTTCTTTCCATGTTCTAATATCTAACCTCTCCCTCCGAATAAAATCTGGGGAAGAAACCAATGTGGTGTGTTTATTGTCATGTTCAAATCTTAAAGAACCTCTGCCCCCGGCAGAACAATTGGCATAGTCGGCAGGATTCAGAAGAATGATTGATGCTATGAGCAGGATTTGGCATGCCACCTTGTGAGGTGTGCTTCTTTTTCGTTTGCTTTGTTGTGTTTATTTCCAGGCAGTCTCTCATCCAGTTGTTGATGTAGCTTAGTCCTTCTTTCAAGTGCTTTCACACTATAGCTGAATTAAAATTGGTTTTTATCATAAAACATTGCCCAAGAAAGTGAGATGGATTCACTTTGTAACATGACTGTCTTCCTTAATTTATTTTGAACCAGTCACCTAGGTATACATGCCTGCCCAGTCATATCTTATCCACAATGTACTTCATCTTTGGAACACTGGAGACAATTCTACCATATCTGTAACGTACAATGTCAATGACTTTTATGTGCAGTTTGGAGACTGCCAGCAAATGGGATGAATCAGACTGCTTACTTATTAACTTTTTCAGATGTCAGTCAGAAGCATCAGTATTTAATACTTCAAATTATCTTTATTTTCTTTCTGCAAAAATGTGCATATTAATTAATTCAAAGTAGCATTATTACTCTTAAAACTTGGTCTTTTGAAATTATTTTGAAGTTAATGAATTCATTTTTTGCTATTTAAATAACCTATGGGATTCTTTTCATGTTGCTTCTTCCTTCCGTTGAAATATTACTATTTATATCATGCTTTAGAGTGTTTAGAGCACTTCATTCACATGAAGTCAGAAATCATTACAATAGCCTAAGATGGTATACTGTAACCTGTGGGTGTACAATCTCAAGCCCTAGAGCTACATGTGCCCCTTCATCACTCCTTGTGTGGACTCCGAAGCCAGCAGGACCCCCACCTACTTTTCTTCACCACCCGGCTGATCAGTTGGTTTTATTTTTATTTATTTATTTCTTACATTTATATACTGCCCCATAGCCAAAGCTCTCTGGGTGGTTTTCAAAAATTAAAAACATTGAACATTTAAAAACCAATATACAAAAATTAAAACCATAAAAGCCTAAAAACAAACTACATATCATTTTAAACTGTCCAGGGGTCAATTAAAAAGCTCAACATATGCTGTTAGATGCCTGGGAGAAGAGAAAAGTCTTGACCTGGCGCCGAAAAGATAACTGTTGGCACCAGGTGAGCCTTGTCGGGGAGATCGTTCCACAGTTGGGGGGCCACCACTGAAAAGGCCCTCTCCCTTGTTGCCATCCTCCAAGCTTCCCTCGGAGTAGACACTCAGAGGAGGACCTTAGATGTTGATCGTAGTGTACAGGTAGGTTCGTGTCGGGAGAGGCGTTCTGTTAGATATTGGGGTCCCAAGCCGTGTAAGGCTTTATAGGTTACCTTGAATTGGGCTCGGAAACGTACAGGCAGCCAACGCAAGCAGGCCAGTGTCGGTCTTCTATGTTTGAACCTTTTGGTTCATGATATCAATCTGGCTACTGCATTTTGCACAAGCTGCAGCTTCCGAACCGTCTTCAAAGGGTGGATAAAGCTATTCTTTGGCTTCCGAGATTACTGTTTTCCCCACTGCTAGTAGTGGTGGGGAAACAGCCATCTTGGTGGAATTGCTGGGGAATGTGAAAGGCTTTTGCCTACTTGCCTACCTACACACATCCACACACACACACACACACACACACACACACACCAGGCAGGGAGTTTGTGTTTGTGTGTGGAGAACACTGTGTGTGCATGTGTGTATGTGTGGCCCTCCAACTGAGACCAGGTGCAGCCTTCAGGACGAAAAAAGGTGGTCCAGCCCTGGTATGACCTGCAATATAACCTAATAGCACAATGCTATCTTCATACTTGCAAATGAGGAGGTCAAGTCTGGAGTCTAAAAGATAGTATCTTGCCTAAAGCTACTTAGAGCCAGACCAGATAATTTGTGAAATGTGTGGATTTTAACAATCTGTATTTTAAGTATTTAATAACAGTCACACAGGGAGGAAATCCAGGTTTGAATCACATTTAACCATTTTCACCTTCACCATGGTCCAGATGAATTACACACACACACACACACACATACACACACACACACACACACACACACACACACCAGAAGCTTCTATTTGCCTCATGAGGGAAGCTTCCATCGATGCTTCATTTTGTCATTAGTGGCTAAACTGATACTTGAATGAGGACTTCCTAGTTCACACTATATACTGTTCTCTTTCTCTCCCCCCCACCCTCCGCCTACCGCCTTCCCCCAGGTCGATCTTCTCTCTTTCCAATAGATGATGGCTTGCTGGATGATGGTCACAGTGAGCAAGTGGGTGTGTTGAATTCACCCACATGCTATTCTGCTCATCAAAATGGAGAACGGATAGAACGTTTCTCTCGGAAAGTATTTGTTGGTGGTCTTCCTCCAGACATTGACGAAGGTGAGTCCCAATGTTCAGGAGAAGAATATTCACTGTCAGGCAAAGCATTTTTCATGGGGTGGGGGCAGTCCCTACTCACGGGGTGAGGGCAGCTGATCCCTACTCAGCCATGAAACTCCCTGTGTAGCTTTGGGCCAGTTGCTCTACCTTGGCAGATATCTCGGGCATTGTTTGGCGATACATAAGAAAATAACTGAAATGAAAGGGGAAATCACTAAGAAGAACGATAGAAATTATTATTAGTAAGTTTATAGATCTAGCTCAGTATTTTATTGTTAATCATTAGCTCATCTAATCAGTTTAGCATTCACAAATGTGAGACTTGATTCCATGGCTTGCAGCCTCCACTTTTCCTACTTTCCCTATAAACAGCAAGAAAATGCCCCCAATGGCACTAGTGCACAGAATTGGTTTTTAAAATAAACGTTAATTTGTTCACATTGTAACTTTTGCATTGTCTAGCCATATGTGGCTTGAAAACAATATCCATTAAGACATTCAAAGTGGACATCTATAATAGAGTTGTTCTCAAAATTCTGAGAAGCTAGCAGTTTGTTTGTTTTTGAATACATCTTTATTTCATTTTCATAACTTACATAATTCATCCATCCTTTTAACACCATTAACTATTATTTACACCCTTCCCTCCCCTCTTCCTCCCTTTTGTTGGTTAGTTTACTTCTGTTCTTGTCATCTTTTCTTCCTACTTCCTATCTCTTCTTTCTTTTCAAGAATCCCATAATTTTTTGTATGCTTCTGCAATATTATTTTTATTCGGATCTTTTTCCATATAATCTATATATGCATACCATTCCATTCTAAATGTATCCCTCTTCTTTTTTCCTCTATAAATTCTAAGTTTCTGTGTTAATTTTTCATTCATTGCTATATTCCACAATTTTTTCCCCACGCATTAATTGTTAACATCCTAGCTGTCTTCCATTTACTAGCTATCTGCTGCCTTGCTGCTGTCAGCATAAATCCAATCAATGTTTTATCCTTTACTCCACTATTTTCTTTAACAAACATATTCAAAAGAGCTAGTTCTGGTGTTCTACTAATTCTTTGACCAGTGACCTTTTCTATTTTTTGAAAGACCTTATCCCAAAATTTCCTAACTCTATAACATTCCCACCACATATGAAATTGTGTTCCAAAATCTGTACATCCTCTCCAACATTCTGGGGTCGCATTTCTGTTCATTTTTCTGAGAAGCTAGCAGTTAATTCTAATTTCACAAGTTAAATTTTAGAGCCTGAACAATGCAGGAAACGTCAAGTCCAATGCCCAAAAAGAGGCACCTCATTTCAAATTGGACACAGGCTCATTCAAGACAGGGGCCAATTGAAAAGGAGGTTTCACCTCCCTGCCAATGCACACTTACCTCTGCAAGCAAATGACTTTCAGGAGGGAGGGGTCATGATAGACCTGCCAGATTTGAAATTACACAATATTATTTCAAGTTCAGGACAGAAGGGGAAAGCGTACTGTGAGCCTGCCCTGCCTCCAGTTACTCCAATTGTCATTGCAAAGATAAATGGGGGTTTGCTTGTGAATCTGGGGAACTGGTAGAGCTGGGGAACATGAAAACCATCTGGGGTGTTGTAAACATTTGTTTGAAATGGCCCCATATGAGTATCTGACAGGAACACTCTTAAAACCCAAATGGTTTTCGAGGCAAGCTGGGAATGGGTTCTTAAAACACTGTTTTCAAGATGTCCCTTTAAGGTTATTTTATGTATTGCAAGAAGCCACAGTTTTATTAAAACAACTACAACAATGAACTAGGCGGTCCAGAAGTAACTATACAAAGATTAAGAAAGGAAATGCAAGCTAATATGTTAACTGGGTTTATTTATATCAAATTTTTAGATGAAATTACTGCTAGCTTCAGACGATTTGGACCTCTGGTGGTTGACTGGCCTCACAAAGCAGAAAGCAAATCCTATTTTCCACCTAAAGGTATTTCTTTTCTGAGTTTTTCACTAAATAAAAGTCATTATTTGGAAAGACATTCAGGGCTAGTTCACACATGTAAGGCACTCTTATTTTCCCCACAATTCCTCCGCTCTACAGGGATGTGTGAGAAACCACACTTTGACCAGGGTTGTACACAGGAGCTGCAGCAAACAATTCTACGTTCATAGGAGTTGCAGGAAAGTGTCAATTCACTTCTAAAAACAGCTCATGGCCACACTGTCATTTTTTTCAGTGTTATATCCACACCTAGAATGAATTGCTCAGATAAAATAAATGGCTTGCTCCTGTGTGTGAATTGGCCCTCAAAGCTTGTATATTGTTTCTCTATATGAGAGGTAACCTTGCATGCTGCCAAGTGAACAAGAAGAGTATTGTACTTCATTCCTTACCAAACAAACAACTACAGGAGCTTGTTTTTTTCTTTCTGAACTTGCATAAGATTGCACAACTAAAGGTGTGATCCTATGCACGTTTAGAAAGAAAAAAGTCAGACAACTCCCAGCATTTCCCAACAAGCTCTGCTGGCTGTGGAACACCGGAAGTTGTAGGTCTTCTTTCTGTCTAAACATGAATAGGATCACACCCTTAAGGGTGACACCCTCAGTGTCAGGCTTATCTAGTGAGAGTAATTTCTCCTATGCTTATGATTTACATGACAGTTCAGTAGAAGCTAGAGTCCTACTCATACAAAAACATGTTTTTAGGTGTCTTCTTGGATTTGGCTTTACATGGAAAGAATTGACTCTCAGAATGCGGTGGTGATGACGGTACATAATTTCCCCTTTTTTGTAATAACTTTAGAAAGCATATTCAGACTTCAACCAAATGTTTTAATAGTAGAGCGACAGGGCTGCAAGACAATAAACAGCATTAAAAACTAGTCTACACTAATAGTAAGATTTACTATTACACTATTACACTTGGATTTAAAACTTAAGCAGAGTGCATTAAATTGCATGCAGTGTTTCTAATTTTATAATATCAAGTTCTTCTTCGCGGTCTCTGTGCATCACACATATGGGCTCTGTGCCTGCGTGGAGCCTGTCTCGGAAACTTCTATAGCTAAGGCAAACGTTTTTGGCAGGAACCCCTCCCCCACTGTCTACTGACTCCATGTTCCCGCCTTTCTCCTCAGTTCTTTTTCGACCGCCTTGCTGAAAGGATGTCTTGTTGGGAACTTCTGTCTTTCTCCTGAGGAGAAAGCTTTAGAGTGCTAAAGGTTTTAGTTATTTGACTTTGTTTTTAGTTCATTTTTAGTCTAAATTTATTTATTTATTTATTATATTAGTATACCGCCCCATAGCCAAAGCTCTCTGGGCAGTTTACATGCGATTAAAACAATTAAAAACAATATACAAAAATTAAAGCAGCAAAAACATACAACGTACACACGTACATTTAAAACAATATAATTTATTTTTATTATATTCTTAGATATTTTATTCTCCAGCGATCTTGGATCGCGTTGAGGGGGATCGCACAGCCATTAAGGCCCCTTTTCAAAATGTGTTAAGTGCGTCAGCAAGCTTCCCCAGCAGACAGACTTTTCTCTGTTTTGGGAGAGGCTCAGGTCATCGAAACCTGTCGCTACTGTATTATTATTATTATTATTATTATTATTATTATTATTATTTACATTTATATACCACCCCATAGCCGAAGCTCTCTGGGTGGTTTACAAAATTTAGAACCATAAACATAAGATAGCTGACATTTAAAACATTTTAAACTGTTAAGCCTGGCTACAAAATCAGTTAAAACCTCAACTTAAGCTGTTGAAATGCCTGGGAGAAAAGTTTTGACCTGGCGCTGAAAAGATAACCATGTTGGCGCCAGGTCTGTGGGTAAAAGCTCTAGAAGCCATGGTTTCTTCCAGACAATCGTTACATTTATGGCACAGGCTCCTCGATCTACTGGAGACATGGCCGCTTCATGCCTCATCCGATCTTCCAACATTTGGATGCTCCCTAGCTGTATCTACAGCAAGAGGGATATCTAAGAAGGCAGGAGCCTTCTGGGGCTGATCGCATGGAGCGATTCTATGGAGGAAAGCCCCTCTGCGTCCTCGGACCCTGACTCTGATGTAGGGTCATTCCGATCTTCCAACATTTGGACGCTCCCCAGGCTGTATCTACAGTAAGAGAGATATCTAAGAAGGCAGGAGCCTTCTGGGGCTGATCGCATGGAGCGATTCTACGGAGGAGAGCGCCTCTGCGTCCTCGGATCCTGACTCTGACCATGGGTCATTCCAATCGTCCAATGTTTGGATGCTCCCTAGCTGTCTCTACAGTGAAAGGGATATCTAAGAAGGCCAGGTTACATAGACCTTCTGGGGACTGATCGCTTGGAGCGATTCTATGGATGAGAGCCCCTCAGTGTCTTAGGACCCCCACCCTAACCATAGGTCGTTCCGATCTTCCAACATCTGGATACTCTCTACCTGTGTTTCTACAGCTAGAGAGAGACCAGGTTCCAACTCCTCTGCAGCTGTTAGGGGCTCCCCAATACCGAGGGTGGCCCCTTTGGCGGCGTTGACTTAACTGGCTCCTTCGGTACCGAGGTCTAAGCTTTCGATACTGGAGCTTCTGACATGCATCTTCGACGTTAAGATGAGACATCTAGCAGGCAGAATCAACATCACAGGGTGAGACTTAACTGCCTCCTTCGGTACCGAGCTCCATGGTACCGAGCTCCTTGGTGCCGAGCTCCTTGGTGCCGAGCTCCTTCGTATCGAGCTCCTTGGTGCCGAGCTCCTTGGTATCGAGCTCCTTGGTACCGAGCTCCTTGGTACCGAGCTCCTTGGTACCGAGCTCCTAGGTACCGAGCTCCTTGGTATCGAGCTCCTTGGTACCAAGCTCCATGGTACCAAGCTCCTCGGTGCAGAGCTCTTGGTACCAAAATGAGATGTCTAACATGCAGCTTTGACGTCCAGATGAGATGTCTAGCAGGCAGAATCGACATCAAAGGGTGAGACTCAACTGCCTCTTTTGGTACCAATCTCTTGGTACCAAGAAGAGACGTTTAACATGCAACTTGAAGTAGACATCTCTCCACCAAGTTAATTAGCACAGCCATTACAGGCTAGCTACCAATTACAGGGCTGCTCCCTAGAGCTGCTACAATTGGAGTGCTATGATTTCAACAGAGTGAGTTTTTATGCCTTTGATGTCTAGGGGCATCATTCTCGGGTCCCTGTTAAAAAAAAAAAAAGAGGGACAGAACTTCAACTGGGTTGCCTCCCCCGAGAAGGCCATACCAGTACAGAGATTGGCATCAATTATGAGAGGGACACCTCTTGCAATCGACCCATAACTCCCGTACCAGGCATCGATACCAACCCCTATATTGGTACATATGCCTTTGTCGATACTGAGCAGCTCCATCGGTATCGCGATTGCCACTGGAGGAAGTTTTCTCGCAACTCCCTCTAGCTCTACCGAGATCACTGTCATTGTGACCTGTCCACAGGGCTCAACCATTGACTCATGATACCGTTGTGAATGCGTCAGTACGTCCACCTAGCTCTTCTCCTTTCCAGCCCTACTCTGTGGGGTGTCAAAAAGTTAAGCTTGGAGAAGATGGATTTAATCATAGAACTAAACCTGATTCCCCTCAATCCTTAGAGAGCTCTCAGTCAGACTAAACATTGCTCTCTTCTGCATCGCCTGTTGTTGGGGTAGCTGTACAGAGTGGAGCCTCCTTTGGAAGACCTATATCACTCTCTAATTTAATATTTGGTCCACTCCTCTACAGATCTCTTTAACCTGTTCTGGATTTGAGACGGCTCCATACGTACATCAGAACCACAAATTTCTGATGACACATAAAGCCCTGCCCAGAATATTTACAAAATGTATGGCACTGGTCCTTCCGTTCATTTGCCTCCAAGGAGTAGAAATCTACCCATATTTAGACAACTGGCTTCTGGTGGCATCCTTGAAGGAAATGCTATCGAAGGCAAGGTGACTACTCAATTTATTGAGCTCTTTGGGCCTCATAGTGTACACAGAATCCAGACTCACCCTGGATCTAACAACCCTACATCAGTGTACTTGCACAGACTATTTGCTACAGGGCATGCGCTTTCCCACTTCCTCCCCCATCTCAAGTCCTCATACAAACACTTTCCTGTTCAACTGGGAATGTCTTTGCAGCCCTCATTTTTCCTCTCATTCCATGTGGTATGATAATATTAATATTGTGTAGTCCACACAGTCTCCATCATAGTCACCCCTTGGTGGCCGAGACAGGTGTGGCTCACTCTACTTCTGAAGATATCAGCCAATGGCGACCAATCAGGTTACCATCAGCTCTGCTGCAGCTCCGAAGATAAAAAAGTCGTGGTAAGTACCTGACTTTTTAAAACCGGAGCTTCAAGGATTTGCTCCTGGATGGCTTCGGAATGCCAGCTGTATCATATAGATGACCTGCTGCCACTCCGGATGCATCCCGGCCTGGGGCAAAATCTTCGTCAAGATGTACCCAGACTGTAATTCCTAAATGGGCAATCTTTTGTCTTACAACGCTTGAGTGGGTAGAAGAAAATGAATCTGGGGAAGCCTGACCCTGACACAACAAGAGAGTGGCTTTTGTCTTGCAAGGAGATCTGCTGGGCAGCTGATGAGGAAGCAGGATGTGCTTGGATGTAATTTAGACTGCCTCCAAACACATAAGAATACAGACAACTGGAGACTGACTGAGGAATCTGTCAGTCAGGCTGTGAGCTTACTGATGTTACTTGGTTGGGCATTGCCCCCTTTGGGAAATCCCAGTGGGGGCATTGCCCCCCCCCCGCCACCCCTAGTTTACGCCCCTGCATATGCTCAGACCCATGGCATGGGGTATCCCAATACCGTAACTACTTTAGCCATGAGGTCGATTCCATTTTTTCATCCAGCCTGTAGCCTGGCAACGAAGAAGTCATATACTGCACAATGGGATTCTTTTCTAAATACATGGATCTTCAGGGCCTCAAGCCCCATTCAGCCTCCTTAATGATGTCCTTACACTTACCCCCTATACACTATAGGGCTAAAATAGTTGTTGATATGCGGGTATTTGACTGCTTTACCTGTTTTTGCACCAACCCCGTTGTTAGGGAGTCCCTCTGGGCATTACGAATCTGGCTCCTCTAATTAGGAGTTTCATTCTGGCATGGAGTTTCTCTGTCATGCCACAATCTCTGACATTGAAACCAGTTAAACCAATGGCACCTTCAGATATCACATTAATTTTCTTAGAAAGTTGTTTTCTGATGGCTATATCAACACTACGCAGATTGAGTGAATTAGCTGCCTCAGTATTGATGGCACCCTACCTGGGCTTCCACATAGGGCTAGAACTGACAAATTTCATAAGACGCAAGAGTTGCAATGACTCACGGAGTGGATTGTACATGCTATTAAACTGCCCTACGAGTTGAAGGGCTTGCAGCTCATTGGTCCAGTAACAGCTAAGTCGATGCGCAGTGCATCGAAGTCCGTATCTTTAGCAGGGGATTGTCGATCCTGGACTTATGTAAGGCAGCTATTTGGTATAAGTCCTTTAATTTCATTACATGCTACCACTTGATTGTTTGTACCAGGACAAACTGCAATTTGGGGCAAGCAATTTCATTGTCTTGTGAGGGAACATTGTTCTACACCTACCCTCCACCGTGAATTTAGCTTGTTAATCGCCCATATGTGTGATGCACAGAGACCACGAAGAAGAAATGCAGGTTGCTTACCTGTAACCGTAGTTCTTCGAGTGGTCATCTGTGCATTCACACAACCCACCCACCGTCCCCGCTTTGGTGTCGATGTAAATGTACTGTCGATACCGAGCGGTTTCTCTCCTAGTTATGGGGCCAGCAAGTCGGTCTCTTGGAACTGAGGAGAAAGGCGGGAACATGGAGTCAGTAGACAGTGGGGGAGGGGTTCCCGCCAAAAACATTTGCCTTAGCTATAGAAGTTTCCGAGACAGGCTCCATGCAGGCGCAGAGCCCATATGTGTGAATGCACAGATGACCACTCGAAGAACTACGGTTACAGGTAAGCAACCTTCAATTTTCCTATTCAATGAGAAGCCCATATGTGTGAATGCACAGATGACCACTCGAAGAACTACGGTTACAGGTAAGCAACCTTCAATTTTCCTATTCAATGAGAAGGCCATTGTTTTTGAACTACTGGATCATACCTGTTTTACTTGCCAAGTAGCTGAGTGTGTTTTCAATGTGATGTTTGGAATTCTGTTAGATGCTGAATGTAACTTTCAAATTCCATTATATCCACTTAACATACAAAGCTTGAATTTGCATTTTTGCTCACTTCAGTAATGCCCAAACTGAGATTTGCCAAACTGAGATTTTTTTTTATTAGTTTGCATATTTTATTTATTTATTACATTTCTATACTGCCCAATAGCCAAAGCTTTCTGGGAGATTCACATATTGATTAGTATATTTTAATCAATTCCTGTCCAAATGTAGGAAGTATCTTGTTGTCATAATTGCTAATATACAAAGCAGGTTCAGTAGGTTTTTAAAAGATTCTCACAACAACGTTGTGAGGAATGTCAATATTTGGTTGATAGAAGCTAAGGTTTAAGAGATTAGAACTTGTTGTTCTGCTGCTGAATTCATTGATCAAATAGGACTGGCAATAATAATATGACTGCAGTTACAGTCCTGCATTTGCAGCCTGATTCTGTGCATGTTTACTCAGAAGTAAGTACTACTGAGTTTAATGGGGCGTGCTCCTTAGACTTGCGGCCTAATGTAATTGGGACCAATCTACACTGGGATCATTTATCAATACTGCAGTGTCTGGCTAAATTACACAACATACTCTCCAACCCATTGTGCTAATGCTATTTCTTCCTCAGTGTTTTGCTTTATCCCAGACCACTTCTATGGATCTCGTCCCCCAAGATTAGGTTTCCATGTGATGTATGTGTACCAACCTAGCAATATTGTAACTGTTACCAATGGGAGTAGTTTAAAAGCTGTAGAACATGTTTTGCAACATTTTCCTCCCACCTTCACCTTTGACCTTGGATAGGAGGGATTTTCAGGCAGTTGCCTCTGTTTCCTCTCCTTCAACAATGAGGGGGCTGGTAAGCCATTTTGGGGGGGAGGCTAATTTTTAATGCACACCTACACAGCTGTGCAGGTCCGAATAACTACACAATCATTTTATTTTAAAGCCTGCATTCCTGCACAGCTGTAGAGTTATACATACATTGACCAGACTTTCTGAAATGACAGCATAACTTAACACTTCTCTCACAATTGCAGCACTGTCCTGTGACTTGTGGAAGGTGCTATCACTATAAACACGAGGGATGAAGCACACATGACCTTTCAAACTCCTACTTCTCCTTCAATTACAACATTATGCAGTGCAATGTGGCACTTGATCATGTTATTTATAAGCACAATGGATAGTGTGCTATACTCGTTATCATGTGGCCACAGACCAGCAATCACGTGTGGAAAAGATACCAACAGCAGTGCTTTGGACTGGAAATGCAAGAGGCTTCAATGTAGACTCTACCTTAGGCTGTTTTAAATTCCACTGAAACTAATGGGATTTAAGCAGCCTAAATGTGTGTAGGATTGCACTACTATCAAAAGTTTGGGAAATGCTGAGTTAAGCCAATCTTGATATTGAAAATGCCAAAGCTTAAAGACATGGAAGGTCTTGTATTCTATGCACAAAATGCTATTTTCTAATCTGTGTATAAAAGGCTTTTCCACTTACAGTCCAGTACTATGTCTCAAAGTTAATGTTCTAATCTTAAATATAATAATGCATTCTTAGACTGACCCTCCAAACAAAATGGGATTTGTCCTATGGATGCTACAGGACTTGTGTTTTTGATAAATCATTGCTGTTTATCAAATAATATATATAATGGTAACCAGATAAATTTTCCAGTGATTGGCCATTGCAGAACAGCAGATGATTAGTGTTGAGCATCTGATCAGTCAAAAATTGCTTGGTCAAGAGATCGTTGAGTAATAGTACATATAACCACCATATGTAAGCCGACTTGGTTTTCTTGCAAGAGGAAAAAAGGCAGGATATAGTAGCATTTTTAAAAAATATGTAAAGTATGAAAGTATTAGACATGAAACAATTGGGAGAGACTTATGCTAATTAAAGTGGTATCTATTAATTTAACAATACAAACTGAACTAGAATTTAGTATTAAATGTGAATATCTAAAACAGTATTGTATATATCTAAAATATAGTGTAGGGAAGGAAGTGTCCTGTCATCACCCTCTCCCCAACGTGAGCATAACTTGGAAAGCATAAGCAGAATTTTGGGGGAAAGGGCTTCTTTAACATAGATTTCAATATTGTCCATGAAGGGAAGTCAGTGATACTGACCCTATATATTTTCAGGAGAGGTATGACTCACATCAATAGTTGCACTTTATCTTACATTTATTTTATCACTAAAATTTATCTTCTAAAAGCATTAGATCTCAGCAATAATTTAAAAGTTTAGTTCAGAAATGTCAACACTAGTTTTAAATGCCGGTTTTAAAATGGGAATTCCTATTTCCTTGCTATCATTTTAAGACAGGAATGCACAACCTTTGTGGCCCCAAGAACTGCATTAGGTGTCTGCTGGGGCGCTGGGGCTGCATGCATGTACACACATTCACCAACAACTCACTCTCACACTTTCACACACTAATCACTTGCTGATGCTGCACTTGTCTTGTATACATTTTAATATTTTAAAACCTTCAGTTTAAGACAGGGTTGGTCACTTGTGCTGCATTTCCTTCGGAGTAATCTGTCAGAGATTGGGGGGGCTATGCCCCCTCACACACACACAAGCTACCCCCACTCATATCCACTCACTCCTTCATTCACACACTGGCTCAATTCAGACGACACGATAGTCAAAACAACTGACGATTGTTTCCCCCACACCAGTTGTTTATTGTGTCGTCCGAATTGAGCCACTGTCACTCCCCCTCCCACTCACTCACACACAGGCACACTTACTCACTCACAGCTTTAACTCTTCTGATAACAATGCAAAGGGTTGCAATGCGAGAAGCAAGCATCAGCAAAGTCCCAAAACTACACATGGACGTGCTTAGGTACATATGTGGAGCCATTTGGATCGTGGCCATGCTTAAGAAAATATGAAGAGCAAAACATTAACTATAACCAAGCCTTCCCTACTACACCCTCCCCTGCTCTGCAGGTTATGCATTCCTCCTTTTCCAAGAGGAGAGCTCTGTTCAAGCACTGATTGATGCCTGCCTTGAAGAAGATGGAAAGCTTTATCTGTGTGTTTCAAGCCCCACTATCAAAGATAAGCCAGTAAGTAAACACCACATGATCTTCAGATCACAACTGCCAGCTGTCTGCAGGCTGCATGTTAGAGGATGAAGATTAAGATGATGATGATGATGAAGAAAATAAGTAGAAGCAAGTTTTTATGTAGGGCCAATAGAGATGTGATTTTAAAATGTGAATGCATTTATGGGTCTGTCATTTCTTTAACAATAGCAGCTGGGGGTGGAGAGAGAGAGAGAGAGAGGGATCACTACCAAAAGAAGGAGGGTTAATTATCTACACACACCCAGCAGTCCTGCAAAAAATTCTTTGGGCCCATGAAGTTGAATAACTGCAGATATTTTGAGCGATATAAAAATTATCATATAGACAATTTCCAATCCAATCATCTAAGTGACATTGTTTCTGTAGCCAGAACTGCACCACACACACACAAGAGGAAAGTACACCAGATTTTGGCAGAACCCAAGGTTTGCAGAAAGAAAGATATTCAAAGAAAAAAATCTTTAGACAAAAGATCTTTAGGCTAAGATGGGGAAACCAAAAACATAAAATAAAAAAGTGTCCAGTGAGCACGATCAGTGCAACAGAATGCTGACTGACAGTTAAGAGGGGTGGGGGACTGGAAAACCAAGGGGGTAGTAGAATGGAGCAGCTGAAAATGGAGGACAGAGGAAGTAACACAACTAAGCTATTTTTAAATGTTCCCAGGGATGGAAGTGAAAAATTCCTGTAGAAGTAATGGAAAAATCCAAGATTTGAATATAGCCAGAACTGGACACTGCGTGTTCATTCCAAATCTCACAAAATGTAGCTCCTCATGTGCCGTTTACATGCCCACCATTTCCCTAATTACCTGCACTGCAGTGCAGGTTGCCATGTCATCCGAACCCAGTGAAGTGCACGATGGAGGTGCCTTCCAAACCACCCTGCAACCCATGGCTTGTTGTAGGGTTATGGGGTGGTTTGGAAGCCATTCCTGCCATGCAACTCGTCAGGTTCAGACAACACAACAACCCATGCCACGGCGAGGGAAATGGTGGGTGGCATGCCCAGGGCAGGGTAAAGAAGCCATGGTGGCTTCTTTTCCTCTGCTGATCATCCAAACCTGATCACTGAGTACTGCAGTGAGGCTCTGAGTGATGTACAACAACCCTGCAGTGTTGTTTTCCAGAGGTGTTAGTAGACCCCTTTTCCAGGTTGGGCTGAAACTGAGAGAGTAGTATACAACAATTCTGCAGTGTAGTTCACAGTTATACCCCATTGCAGGTTGGAGGACTGTGGTGAAGGAGAGTAGTTTAGAGTAGCCCTGCAAAGTAGTCCACTGTTAATATTGCAGGTCAGAGGTAGAGGTAGAGCCAAAGCTGGTTTGGTTTCCCAGTTAAAAATCCACCCTGCCTGTCATGTTGTAGCAAAGGTCACTCTACCTCCTCCCATGCCAAATGCTCCATTGACGTGATACAGTCTGGTTGTACTTTCAAATGTTCAAAAGTGGAGGGAAGGGGGAATGTGCGTGAAGTAAGACCCATGTTAGAGCAAGAACTCCTGATGCTGACTTCAGTTTTATTCGGCCCCCTCAGCTACAGGCTCGAGAAACAATGCATACCGGGGATGCACTGGCAGACATTTTATATGGACTGAGGAAAACACAATTCCAGTAATCACGTTAGACATCAATAACATGCTGTTTTCTTCCTTTGTTTTAATAGGTACAGATCCGTCCCTGGAACTTAAGTGATAGTGACTTTGTGATGGATGGTTCTCAGCCTCTAGATCCTCGAAAAACCATTTTTGTTGGTGGTGTGCCCAGGCCACTACGAGCTGGTAAGTTAGTACTTCTTAAGTATTATGCACTCGTCTTAGTAAATAGTTCTAATACAAATACACATACAACTCATTTTTACAATCTAGCTAAATCAGAGAGCTTTGGATTTTAAAGAATATCATCCTTTAAAAATATGTAATTCAATTCAAGGGTATATGCAAATGAACATTTGTCATATTTGAGCTTCTTTTACTCCTTTCATTGGCGTATGCCACATATTGACTTGCCGCGTTATGATTGTTAGTTCTTAAGTAGCCCAACTGGGTTCCAGAAGTGGCTTATATCAACAGTGAATACGTATTGTAAGCAGTAAGCAGTCTAGTATGTGTGTCTTCAAGGAGGGGAGCATATTATCAGCACCTTGTAACACATATTCCTACAAAAGTTTGCATCAGTGCATGGTAAAGACTAACTTTGGCCTCCTCCACACGAGACGTTTAATGAGCCTTGAAGGCTCATTATAAATTTTACCTCCACACCAGCGGAGCGCAAAACGGGCGTACAGGCGCGTTATCTCCCCGATAATGCGCATTTTCGAATGCGCGTTAAATAGCGACTTTTATTTTTCTCCGGCCGTTAAAGCGCATTTTCGCCAGGTGAACAAGCGATTATGCGCATTAACGTCTTCTAAAGCGCTTTTTGGACATCAATTAATGCGCTTCGCCACCTCTCGCCGCCTCCCGTGCAGAGGGATTAGGCGTAAATGCGCCTCCGCGATAATGCGCATAATCCCCGAACAGCGCAAAAGCGCATCCTTGTGGAGGGGGCCATAGAGGAAACAACATGTTGTGTAGTAAATACGTGGATTTGATTAATATTTGTATAAAATATAACTTATTTCACGTGCAAAGGTATTCTGATAATGAACATTTAAATGGAGTTATCACAGTTTTAAACGTTGTGTCTGAAGCAGGTTTTTTAAAAAGCTTCTTACTGTGAAATATTCCTTATCCTTTGGGTATACATTACATGAGTTTGAGGACTCATTAACAGCTTGTTCATAATGTTAAGAAAATCAGGCGTCACGGGAACCTGTTCATAGGGGCAAGTGGGTGCATTTCCCCCCCCCCCATTTTCCAGTCATGATGTCATCCTAAGAGCAGTAACAGGGCTGTTGCACTGCACCTGCCCCATCTGTCTGTACTTTCAGTTTTCAGTCACACGGACACGGCTCAGGGCAGGACAGTTAGTGTTTAAGTGAAATGCAGATGGGGCTGTGAAATTGATTGTAGCAGTAGTGCATTTCATTAAGATTGGCTTTAAAAGTGCCAGTTTTACCTCTCGGAGGAGGTCCAAGCTCTCATAGTGCTGGTCTTGGAGCAGAGGCAGGCCCTTTCTACACCTAAGGGGGCTCGAGGAAGATGGGGAGAGGATTGTGGACTTACCTGCTTCCGCAGTCCTCCCCCAGCATCTAGACGGCAGCACGACATCCCAGGAGGAAAGGGATGTTGCAGCTGCCGTTTTTTTTTTTAAGGAAGAGAAGCCCCCGTCGCACAGTAAAAACGGTAAAGATCCCCCCCCTGCCAAACTCCACGCCCATCCAGCACCGGCATCTTAGGGATGGCAGAATTGCTGGACCCCCATGGGCACGGAACTACCCTGCGTGGCTCCATGCCCATTTCAGGTCCTGGGACTGCGGAAAAAACAGGATATCTATGGGTTCCGTTATCCCGGGGTCGTCCCTAGGTCGTCGCTGGGATCTCCTCTGCGTCATGTGGATGCACAGGGACAACCTAGGAACAACTGTGATGCCTTATCCTAGCCCCTTGCTGCTGCTGCCTCTGTCCCGCCTTTACTATTAGGCCCCACAGCTCTACAGCCCAGCAACCTGGCCACAGACAAATCGCTTTGTTCCCGCTGCCACCAGTGCCTTCCTCAGTACAACCAAAGACCACACCAGTTTGATCAAATCAACAAGATTTATTAATGTTAAGTAAATTGCGTGCACAGTACGCTTACTGGTTTCCAGTATAATGTTCTATCTTTCAAAATGTTTCTTAAGCTAAACTTTTCTCTCAGTATATTAATCAATCAAAGCACCTCACTAGATTCTCTTTCTCTCTCTCTCTCTCTCTCTCTCTCACACACACACATACACATACACACACAATCTACCCTCCTCCTCAATTCAACTCAAAACTTCCCCTGTCAGCTCTCCCTCTGTCTGACATATATAAATCCTATTCACTCTCCAGCTCCTCCCGCTCTCCCACACTCCACCAATCCAGGCACTCCAAACAACTCACTAATCAGCTCTCACTTCTCATTCTATACTCACCCAGACCTGCAACTCTAAACAATAACTTTTACAACACATTCACATTTCTAACAGTAGAACATCACAACGACCCCAGGATAAATCCCTGGTGTAGACATGGCCACATTGTGCCATGCAACTCCACAGAAGTTAATGTTTTCTCATACACTGTGGAAATAAGAAATGTAAAAAACCTTGTGAACATTCCTGAATCTGTTGTATGTTGCCTGTAGAGCATAAGGGCCATTACAGGGGCGAAGGGAGGCATAGAAAAAACTGTGGGTGGAAAGTCATTGGCTCAATTCGGACGACACAATAAACAACTGGTGTGGGGGAAACAGTCGTCAGTTGTTTTGACTATTGTGTCATCTGAATGCTTCCATAGTCAACTCAGTGCTGATCCTCATCCACACCACAGTTGATAATTTATTACCATGTTGTGTGGGGAGTACCCCCTAGTTGAACAACTGTAAAGTTGATTATTACCCCACCATTGACTATCGTGTTGTCCGAATTGAGCCATTGTCTAGACACCAGTTCTACCCAATGAGAAACAACAGAGGGGTAGACCTGGTATATAATTTTTTCAGAGGCTCGATCTACCTATCTTAGTAGACCTGGGCCAGATCTACACCAAGCAGGATATAGCACTATGAAAGTGGTATGAAAGCGATATGTGGAGGCAGGATCTACACTACTGCTTTATAGTGGTATTGAAGTGCACTGACAACTGTTGGGACCCATTGATGCATTCCATATACTGCTTTCATACCGCTTTCATGGTGTCATATCCTGCTTGGTGTAGATGTGTCTTGGGGCCCCAACAGTTGTCAGTGCACTTCAATACCACTATAAAGCAGTAGTGTAGATCCTGCCCTGGTGGCCAGGCCTTATCGCTGCTCAGTAACCAGATCTACCAGAAATGATAAACCTACTCTCTGATGCTAGTAGATGTGCAACCATACACAAAAAGTACAATTCACAGAGACGTATGCAATTCCAAAAGAACTTTGCTGTAGTTCAAAATTCAAGCCATGTAAAACTTGTATTGTTAGCTGATGTGAAAAGTGGCTGATAGCAATGTGAATAAAGTGAGTAATCCAGGCTCCTCTAGAATCCCGAAACTTGATCAATTGTACTTATTCTCTCTCCACAGATTCCACTGCTACTCTCTAGAGCTGCCTTCCCCAATGTGGTGCCCTTCAGATGTTTGGGACTGCAACTCCAATCAGCACCAGCCAGCATGGCAAATGGTCTGGAATGCTTGGGTTGTAGTCGATCTGGAGGGCACAAGGTTGGAGAAGACTGTTCCAAGATGAAGGAAATCATTCTATAATGAATCATGTGAAGTCAAGGTTATGACAAGGCCAGCGATGCCATAAAATATATTTTATGATATTCTTAAGACAGCGGTACTGTGTTTGTGCATCTGGATTTCCCCTCTCTTGTTCCTATGTGCTTTTTAAATCTCACTCCAAATGAAGTTTTGTTAAGTTCATGATGGTTCTGGAATATAACACTCTTTTTGTAGTAAGGCTTAAACGGCTGTGGGATGGGGTAGTGATGTCACTGACCATGAACCCTATATCATCCAGCTCATGGATGGCCTGGTGGGGAGCAATCCAGCCTCCTGCCCAAATACTGTTCTGCAACTGAGTCTAGCCAAACACCACTGAGTAATCACCCCTCTCCACTAATCAACAACTTAAATACTCATCCAATCCCTCTACAGTAACAATACCTTTTAACTAGGGATGGGCAAGTTTACCAATTTTGGTTTCTCTCAGTTTCTGGGTTTTTTTTCCAGTCTGAAGGGAACAATTCCATGGCCCCTAGCCAGTATCTGATGGGCCATAGGATAGTTTGCATTCCCAGATCTGAGGTCAGAGACAGCATTCCAACCTCAGAGCTGGAAATCAAAGCGCTGACTGCCTTCCCCCTCACAGACAGTGCAAACAAAAATGCATCAACTATCTCTTGGAGGTTGAGAATACAACCCTGGAGAGGGAGGAAAGGGACGTTTTGGTTTGTGGGGAGGGAAGGAAGGTGGAGAGGCCAGGATACAAGCTATCCTGAGGCCTTTCCAGCCTACTTCCCTCCCCCTCCGAGGCACTCCAGCTGGAAGGGCTAAAAAACAAATCTAGCAAAAATACAGAGCAGGAGGATGGGAATGTGAAGATCAACTCCATCACTTCTCCCGCCTTGCATAGGATGACTGTAAACCTCTGGGTTTGGAAGCTTGCAGTCATCGCAATAGGATGGCACCATGAATTCAGTTAATCTAGAACTCATTTCTCCAGTCTTCCTTGTTTCATCCAAACGCTGAGTTTTCATGAAAGTTCATAAGCATTTTTTTGAACATTTCTCCTAATACATACATTTTAGTATGTGTTTTTGCCTAATATCACATTTTGTAAGCAATTTTCCATACATAATACATTTTTATTCAATTTTTTTAAAGAATTCCATTGCAAAATTCTGAGAAGTGTAAATTTTGAAGGATAACTGAGTTTCAATTCACACAGTAGTTAAAAAATTTGGAACTAGTGAAGTTCACATAAAAATGCAAACAGAAGAAGTTGCTGGGGAACATGGGTTGGAGGGCTCGGTTGCACCGTGTCCTGCTTGTGGGTCCCTGGTCAACAGCTGATTTGCCACTATGTGAACAAAGGGCTGGACTAGATGGACCTGTGGCCTGATCCAGCATGACTCTTCTAATGCCCCTCCCATCCCTACTTTAATTTGATCTCAATATTAGAACCTAGTGAATTGGAAAGGAAGACTGATGTTTCTTCCAGTGAGCTCTGTAATGTTTGAATGTGTATCCAGTAAACACATGGAGGCATTCAGTGAAGACATACCCCAGAGCCATGATTGGCTGTGTGTCCCAGGCGCATGTTCGTAATTTGATTACAGACATAGCTCTCCAGTTCAGATGTTCAGTTATTTACTAGGAAACACAAGTATACTAGCATCAAACTCATGTATGTGAATTGACACTGACATATGGATCCACTTGAAGATCACTGCAAATTATTCATGCCAGACTCATCTGATCTTTTTGTATACAATAAAAACCTATTTTGATTTTTAAACGCAAATTGTAAACTGTAACACTAGAACTGGCCTTGTTTAAGACAAAACTGTGTTCTCTGGAATCCTTGAGGGACAAGTCTCACAGTCATCTAGCTATGAATCTGTATGTGACAGAAAATCAGGCATGCAAATCCCCAGTTTCCACACTTCCCAGCTACAGAAGTGTCAATGGGTTCCACCCTTAAAGGCAGCCTAAATTTATTTAAATAAATAAATTAAAAATAATAATAAAGTGGACTATAGTCCACAAAACCTTATGCCATTACAAATGTTAGTCTCAACAAATGCCACAAGACCCTTTGTTATATATAACACAATTTGCATGATTCGCACCCTCATAAAAGCAAAAGATTGTGCAAATTAGGCCTACACGCATGTGATCATATGCATATAGCACCAGTGTTAAATATTACTTTCAAACCCATTAAATGTTACATGGTAGGTGATTGTGTGAATTTGCCCTGGAAGAAAGCAACTTTGCTATTTAATACTCAGTAATATGCAGACTTAGTTAGAGTACTAATATCCTGCTTTAGCTGCCATGGTTGTAAGCAGAGCAAGCCTGTGTCACAACAACAGGTAAAGTGGCACCTTGTGTAATCAAAGCCACACAGTCTTAAAAACCCTCCTATTACTACAGCTTTATGTTAGCCTTCTTGTACTACTGCTAAGAACATTTAGCTCAAAATGTCATTGGTAGTCCAGGTTCCCTTTACACTTGCAAATTGCTCTTTGTGTAATGCTACGGTACAACATACAGCAGGAGTGAGCAACTTGTGGCCGTCCAGATATTTTGGCCTGTAGCTCTCTTGAACCCTAGTCAGCACAGTCAGTGCGAGGGCCACAATTTGCCCACCCTAATATAGGGTCTTGTCTCCTTTGCTAGCATAATAACACCACAGGCAGGTGCTGCCCTGATGCAGGAAATTATAGATACCCACTACAAGTTGACATCTTGTCCCAATGTTGGGAGCCAAGCACTTAATTTTATACTCTACTTCGCTGTACAACATGGCTTAGGATCCTGATACTGTTTATCTATCCCATAATACATTATAGCTTATCAAATATTTCCCTGTTTAAAGTACTACTGTTGTGTTTTTTGTTCTTTCATAGTGGAGTTGGCCATGATAATGGATCGACTATATGGTGGAGTTTGTTACGCAGGAATCGATACAGATCCTGAATTAAAATACCCAAAAGGTGCTGGGCGAGTTGCTTTTTCCAATCAGCAGAGCTACATTGCTGCCATTAGTGCTCGGTTCGTTCAACTTCAACATGGTGATATTGATAAACGAGTAAGTTGAATAGAATTAATGTCAAACTAATATTTCATCTGCTTTCTACAGATTATAACATAATATACTAAGTTGCATCTTTATAGCAAGTATTCATCCACATACAAGCAGTTAAACATGCTACAATCTGGAAAGCAGATTAGGTAGAGGACCCAGACATGGGAGGAGAGGAGGAGACACTTTACCAGGGCCTGGAAGTCCAGGGTGTGCCAGCCTGGGCTGCAAGCTGATTACCATGGGAAAATAAATGGGGCTAAATTGTAGATCATGTCTGTGGATGTTTATGCAGTTGGAATTCCCAGCATCAATATTGATTGTCCAAGATCTTGTGAAATTTGTTGAGTCCAATCAAAAGGTGCTAGAATGGAACAAGTAACATTCTGAATTGTAGGGCCATGGTAACCCCTAGGAATATGAGTAACTGCCTGTATAGTAAATGAGTTAGGCCTCTGGGTCTTCAGAAGAACAAGAATGACACTAGATTGCAGGTACACAGAGCAGTATCTAAAAGGCATTTTCTACTTCTGTGTAATTAATGTATATACATGCCATAGTACCATGTCTAACTATAAATACATCCAGAAATGAAAGGAGCTTAAAGAAAGGAACCTAAAGAAGTTAAAAGATGCCCATCAAACCAGATAAAGTATTTTGTGGGAGCAAGGGGGTCCACACGACAAGCTTATACCAGGCCCAGAAAAAATATGCTTGGGCCCTGATTCGGGAGCAAAATCTACCCCCAACTGGTAACTTCATTGGCTGATGGGGGAGGTGTTGCAGACCAGATCCAGCAGAACAGCTTTGTCAAAATGCAGACACTGGAGACTTTTTCTTGTATTTTATATCAAATTTAAACAAAATAACAAACAGAGCATAAATTTCTGCTGAATGCAACTGACTGAAAGATAAGGCCTAACTACTGAGAGAGAAGACCTAACTACTACCACTAAAAGGCATCACATGACTTTAAATTCACGTTCCTAATAATAAGACATTAACCCTTTAGAATTTCAACAGGAGGGTACTGCTGCCCAATTATCCTGGGTACTGTGGATAGAACTATCTAAATACTATATTGTATGGAAAAATATAGTGGCTAGAAATTAGTGTAATTGCTGGGGGCTTTTCTGAGAAATAGCGTTATAAAATGGTTGAGGTTAATGTTGATTTGTCTGGGAGCACATGTAATTTTGTGCAGATCCAGTTATATGGATGGATTCATAAACCTCTGTGGTTGAAGAATATTCTGTGATTACATCATCAGGATGGCCATATTCATACAAAAAAAGAGCAAACCTAATTATTGTGTTATCTTTTGGATCGGTTTTACGGTATGACCTCTCACTGGAAAGCTATTTCCATAAGCAACAAAACACATTCTTTTCACATGTGACTATTTTTCCCCTTTCATACTTCTAGGTGAAAAACTCAAAAATCTGGATAGCATACACCATTTATAGAAGTATTATGGAACTGACTGGTTCATTATTCCCAATTTGGTGCTTGCAATCCAAATGAGTGTGTGTGGAAATAGCAACTTCATCAGAAGATGAAGAAACATGTTTTGTAGCTTATGGAAATATATTACCAGCAAGAGTTTAAACAATAAAATAGATACCAAGATAATGAGCTTTGTTCTTTTTGTGATTGCAACCATTCTTGATGATGTCCTTCTTCAGCATGAAACTCACCATATGACCTTGGACCAGCCATTGTCCATCATTACTTAACTGACATGGTACATACTCATAGGATAAACCTGTGTATGCCATCCTGAGGTCCCTGCAGGAGAGATAGGAATACAAATTGAATAACAGTACTTGTGTTCTAAAGTAGAACTATTCCAGGCTAAACAGATCTTTTCCTCTCTTTATGTCTATGTGTATTTGTGTTTTGTTTTTTTAAACAGGTGGAGGTAAAGCCATATGTGTTAGATGACCAGATGTGTGACGAATGCCAGGGAGCACGATGTGGTGGAAAGTTTGCTCCCTTTTTTTGTGCCAATGTCACTTGCCTACAGTATTACTGTGAGTTTTGCTGGGCGAATATCCACTCTCGGGCAGGACGTGAATTCCATAAGCCATTGGTTAAGGAGGGAGCTGACCGCCCACGCCAGATCCACTTCCGCTGGAATTGAGCTTGGTTTTCCAGCATCTCCTTAAGGAATGAAGGGTGCATGTGGCTTACTGTGTTTGAAGATAACGACATGCAGAAGAAATAAGTGCATTCTTCTGCTTCTCACCCCAACTCTCTCAATACATGCATCTTTTTCAGCAGCCAAAATACTACAAAGCCTCTTGTTTTTAACCCAAACCCTACATCTCAGGCTTACTAATTTTTGTGATATTTTCATGTTAAAATAATAAAAAAAAGTTTTTTTGTATTTTCTCCAACTTATTTTTATATGTAAAATTAAAACTAGATATGAGAATGTTTTTGCATAGGGGCACACTGTCTGCTGCTATATTTAGTGGGTGAAGCGTGCACTTATTTCTAAACATGGGTTTTTAACTTCAAGATCTGCCCCAGTAATTACCAAAGGTAGCAAAAATAGTAAAGATGGAATATGTCTGCTACAGAAAAGCTTATTTTTATTGTTGTTGCTATTTTCAGTGTATACATCAATTTAAAAAAAAATAGGGTTGATTTTTTTGCTCTCCATTTTGACTTGTAAGAAATAATACCTCAAGATAATCTGATTTATTAGCTATTTTTAAACATTTATAATCACAAGCTGTATTAGCTTTGCTGCTATATAGGTGTTATGTGTAATGCCACCTATTAATACGGGATTGAAACATTTTGAGATACACTGCATTACAGATTAAAATGCAGGCAGCACAATATGGCATAAACTGCCATAGTTTTAGAATGTGAAAAATTGCATGTTTACTTACCTGTATACACCTTATGCATGCACTAGATCTAACAAAAGGTGAGTTATTGCAAATGTTTTTTTAAGGTTCTGAAATCTAGGTAGCATGAGCAAACCGCAAAATTTGTAACAAAAGAGACTTGCATGCATTATTGTGACTCAAGTTTTTTTTTCTAAAAATGTCCTACATGTGTACAATATGCAATTTAGTTATAGATTAGAAAGTGCAGCCATTTTGTGACCTGGTTGGTAGTGGAATTCGATTTTTGCAGACTGGATGTAATATTGTAATCCCTGTGCAACTTTGTGGTGTGTGGTTCTAATTAGTGTGGAGTGCTGTAGCATAGACACAAGTTTGAGTAAAAAAAAAGATTTTATTATTTATTTCAGCCCCTTTGATTGTTCATGGTTAAAACTTCCTCTACAAACCAAAGATGGCCAGCCCACTGCTAACCAGTCACCAAATGGGAAACTACTGAGAAATGAGCATTACTGTGGTCATGCAAGAAAAATTAATGCTTTTGTAATAAAATCTAAATAAAGTCAAAATGGAGATGGTGTAATATACAGACAGCTAGTTTCAAAAGCTAAATCTTACCTTTAAGACAACAGTGAAATCCATCTTAAACTCTGTGTACTTGTTTGACCTTGGACGTATTTGAATCTTCTGTCAAACTGGGGTCATTGTTGCATGAAATGTAGTTAGATGACTGACACTTAAACATAGTGCTTTAATTTTTATGAAGGAGTTCTAAGTAATGACATTACTTGCAAGATTTTGAAAACGCAAAACAAAAACTTTTGTTGATGCTAAATGCAAGCTGTCATTAGCAGTGTTTTTGTCCATCTCAGAACATTTTAATGCAACTAGCCCTTGGAAGAAAGAGCTACTCTGCAGTTTAAGCAGAGGCACCCAGCAAAAGCAGATGCAGAATTGAAAGTCATATTCCAAGAGAGAAATTTACAAGGGTTATGCTCTTGGCAACCCCTTGGGGGACAATCCTTCATGTAAGCAAAGCGTTGCTCTTATATTGGTTGTCTGCAGTGTGCTTTTTGTACTGTTCAATATGTGGTTCATGTCTAATTCTGCTGTTTTGTTGTGGCTGTGGTTCAAGTTTTTAAAGTTTTAAAGTTGATGCTGTTTTAAGAAGAGCTTTTTAACTGATTTATTTGTCAATGTACCCTATTTGTTACTTAACCATGATCCTCCAGATTTTTTGGAGTATTCTTTTCTAACCTTAAGCCCTGCCAACCTTGATCCATTTTTGACATTTGTTATGCACTATTTTTATATCTCTGTGAGAGATTTCCCCCCCAACTAGTCAGCTATTTTAAGGCACACTTTTTTTGACAAATGACATCTCCTTTGCTATACCTCAATTTTTGGAATTTAGAAAGAAAAAAATCAGTAGTTTTGCAATGTTAATTATTCAGATATAATTTAATTCTGCAGATGTTTTTAACTTTATTTTCATATTTCTTGCTTGAAGTTTAAAATTGAAGCGCCTTTACATATTTTAAATAATGAAAATGACTATGGAAAAATAGTACACCATTGAAATAACTGGAGATGTTGAAAAATCCCTTCTTCCCCCAAAAATAAAGCAGTAAGGATACCCTCTTTTGGTATGGGTAAACTAATCTAAATATCAGGCTATGCTCATCAACTTCATTTCTGGAGCTATTAAAGCTAATAGTTCCTGTAACCTACATCTCCTCTTCTTCTTCCTTTTTAAATCCATGTTCTTAGGGGCACAATCCAGTTGGAAGGCCTCCAGTATCAGTATCTTTGGAAATGAATGAATGCTGCGCAAGAACACAGTCGTTCTCTTACCTCCCATTTATTTCAGTGGTGGCTACTAGCACATACTGTTTTTTTGCGCAGCAGCTCCTGTTTATTTCAACAGAGAATGTCCCTAGCTGATTGTGCCCTTATTCTTTTAACTGTTCGACACTGTATTTTTTTTGTTTTTATAAAATCATATTTATTTTACTATTTTTGTAGGAGATTGTTAATTTTATTGTATTTTTGTATTTTTAAAGCTTCTTTACTTTTGTTACCCCAAATGTGCATATTGCTGTCCAAACGTATGACTGTGGAGGAAAAAAAATACTTTAAAAGTCCACACTTTTTGTTAAGAAGGAAACATTTAGCATTTATATATTTGTGTATGGAAAACACTTGATATTTTATTCCCTGTTGCATCTGGCTGCACAGAGCCTCTCCTCAAAGATGCTACAAAACTTGAACATAACACATTTTGGAAGGCTGACTAACCTCGATTCTGTGTTGTGACGTGCAATACTGTTTCTAATGTTTGTATAAAAAGAATAACAGTGTAAACCTTTTTAATGCAAATTTTATTTTTTTCATTGCATCTTTTGCAAATTTTATCCACAATGTCATTTTTTACTGTCAGAAAAAGAAAACCCCTTTTGTCATTGCAAATATTTTTTAAAATCCAGAAATCTTTGTACTGATGTAAATGATCGTAGTTATTTTGGATAGTGTTTTGCTAACAAAAGGAGAGACTTTTTTCATGCATATTTCTATTTTGTTGTCATTTTGGGTTTTGTTTGTTTGTTTTATTTCAAATAGTAAAAATACTTGGAATAATTTTTCATATTGTCATTAATATTATTTTGTATTTTTATGTGGAAATATATAATTTTATGACGCGAATTGCTAAAAGTTTATTTTATGTTGAATTATTTTTGGAGCTGAAATCTTTGTAATATTAAAGCAACTAGTTTCTAAATCCCGAGTTTCTGTAAAGAATCGCACAAGTGGTTTATGGAGTGTTTGGATTGTAATTATAAATGGTTCTTTGATATGCAAATTAATATTTTCAGTTAATTTTATTTTGTATTCCTAATGGGGTGTTAAAACAGTTTTTATTTTTTTCTAAATAAAAATAAAACCCATGCTTTTTATGGACACAAAGGGAGCAATGCATGCACCAAGCACTGCTGCTGAGCTATAAACATTGATTTCAGTGGAGCCCATAAAAGCCCCACTTAAATAAGAGGTTTTCCCCAGCAGCAGTGTTTGGTGGATTGCTTCCTTAGTTAATCGCCTTCAGCTTAAAATCTTCTGTTAAAATCTTTTAGTTCATTTTACTGTTATCTTCCAGGTGTCTAAATCTCCAGTCTGTCTGTTGTACTGGTAATTTAACTCTGTAATGGACTAGTTTGCTGCCAACTATTTATATAATAAGTAATTTTTAAATATTTGTAATATTGTTGACTGACTAATAAACCATTAAGTTATTGGCATATTTTTTCTCAGAATTGTATTGTATTTGTGTCATGGACAAAATTGTCTAGCCATTCAGTTAAATAATGTGACATCTTTCATAATTCTTAGACTTGTTGTTCCCTTCATGTAAGAACAAGCCCCACCCCACCTTACCCCACTCATACACACCCCATGCTAGTTTCTCTTGAAGTTATGCAAAACTAAAGTTGTAGGGGTTTAAATGTTTTTGGATAAAATTATTTTCTTGAATGAATTACCTTGTCACATACATTGTAGTCTACTGAATGTAATCTGCATATAGTTGTTTTGTCCCCTGAAGCCTGAACACATCTCCTGTCATTTTCAGAAAGTCATCTCCCTGGCCCTGTTCAAACAGTACTTTCAAAGGGTGCTTCCGGATGAGGCTTTCATTGAGCAACCATCCTGACTTGTTCACAGAATTTAATAGAGGGTCCAGATGTCATCTTCCATTTGTAATCCATCTGTGCTTTCCCACGGATTCTTCTGCCTTTTTTGCTACAGAAAATCTGTTAAGGAGGGGAAGATGAAATCCTGCACAATGTCTTTGCAGTAGGAGCCATCCATCTGGAAGCACCCTACACCAGTATTGCTCTGGTGCACTTCTTGCCCGCTGAACTTCACAGAGAAAGTAACTGTACTGTGTGATACTCATTTCACATTCCATCTCCAGGAGGACAGGTGACCAGCTAGGGAGGTCCTGCTTCCAGTTAATGTGCACAATACAGTTCACTTATTGATTTGTCTGCATAACAAGTAGGACGGGCGGGAAGAATGCTCTTACCAGGTTGTGATTCTCCCCAGAAAATACCACCAAAAAAGGTTTCTCTGCACTCATTATCATGCTATTGTCATGTTATCATGGCTTGCATTGTGAGGCTGAAGGACAGAAGTGCTCCCAAATGTCTTCAAAATAATCAATCTACAATGGTCACATTCTTGTGTCTGGCACATCTTTTTATTTTCACCTCCATTTTAATCAGCCTTGCAAGCCATCTTATCATTTGACGGGATAGAAAAGCCTGATTAAAAAATGTTGGTATTTATTTTTCTACGTATTTGGGGAATGTTTTTTTTTCCTCAAAAGGAATAATGATTAGTAGAATGAGAAGAAGCTCCATGTAGTTTAGACTTGAAGCTGGATTTTGTATCAGGTTGATCTGGTTAGGATGCAACAGTCAACTATGGTTGACTATGGTTCGGTGTTATGTGCATGAGCCTCAGGCTCATTCCCTCATTCGGCGCAGCTGTGAGGAAATTGGAAGCTTTTGCTTCCATTTTCAATTAACTGTAGTTTGTCATTATGTCCAAACCTTAATTTTAAATATAGTTTAGGGAAACAAGCTGGGATCATAAATCACCATTTGAAATCCGCATGTTTTCCTAAACCATATTTATGACTGACTACAGTTTGTCTGGGTTTAGACATAACGAGTAATCGCAGTTAAAAAAAATGAGGCGAATGCTTCCAGTCTTGCAGCTGTGCGAGAGGAAAGTGAAATGGGGAGGTCATGAGCCCAAGGCTCATTCACAGAATGCTCAACCATAGTTTAGTATTATGTCCCAACAAGGCTGTTTTGTTAGATCTGTTGCTGTGAGGTTTTTGTCATAAAATTCATTAGTAGAAACCAACCTTTTATTCTTGGGTAATTTTATCAGAGGTATGTAAAAGTGCTATAGCTGTTGGGGAAGATTTTGTTCATCCCCTAAGCCAGTGTTTGCCTGATTTAAATAAACCCCAAATATCCCAGAGGTTGGACCAATATATTGTTAAAATAATACATGTATCATGCATTAGGTCACAATAGATTCTTCTGCTTATCCATCCTTGCCTCCTTACAGGCAGAGCAATGGCTCTCATTTCTGATGTACAAAAGATGTTATTTTCAAACTCTGTATATTACATGTAATATTGTAGAGTTGTCTTATTTTCAATCACCAGGGCTGTGTATTTTAGCCCAAATTCTGCCAAAGACAATGGACTTATTCATAAACAGGTGGGTTAGCGATCAACTTTGTATGGTTACAGAGATACCTCATCACTCCATGCAGCCAATGTCACTTGTAAGGGAGGCGTTCCATGTGAATTGAATGATAGCCCTAGTCATACAATCTCCTCCTTCCTGGTTTTCGTTTGTTTTGAAGTGAAATGATTCTACAAACTGGACACTCACATGTAGCATCAGAGTCACAAATTACACCTGTGGAGTGGGTGCAACACCACCCATTTATCATACAATGCCCAGTTCTGGCCCATTTATATATGGATCCGACCAATTATTTGAAATGCCTGGAATCAGTAATGAGCCAAATTAAGGTCAATAAATTCAGTCCTGAGAAACCAGAGATACTGTGGGTAGGTAGTTCATTTGTTCAAAGAAATGATTTTTAACTTATACTGCGTGGGTTGCACTCCCCTTAAAGGATCAAGTTTATAATCCGGGTACTTGTGGATCCACCTTTGTCACTGTAGACCCAAGTAGCCTCTGTGGGAAGGAGTACCCTTCAGCTGTTTAGGCTGGTGTGTCAGCTGCACCCATTCCTGGACAGATTTAACCTGGCCACAGTTGCACAAGCTTTCATAAATCTAGAATTGACTACTATAATGAAGTGTACATGGGGGCTGCATTTAAAGACTTTCAGATACTTCTGTTTGTTCAAAGTACAGCTGCCAGCTTGTCCAAAAGCAAGGGCCATACTAGTCCCATGATTTTTTATTAACTTTTCTTGATCTTAAGCAGTTCAAATTCCAGGATTTTGGGAGCCCTCAGACAAGGCATCCTGAGCTATAAGAGTTGGGGCCCTTAAAACAAGAATTATCTTGTGCTGCCTCTGATGGTCTTGATGCTTTGTGTAAAGCTACAACGGCAGCACTGTTAGGGCAATGGGCCTCTTACTGATCTAGAGGCTCTGGCAAATAACCAACAGCAGTACCCTCTTTAGCCAGTTTTGTCCTTACATTTTTGCTCGGTTGTACATTAAAATCATTCTGTTTCAAAAAAAGGCTACACTACATTCATAATAGCCAGCCAGTACCCCTGACTAATTTCTGTGGATTATTTTGTCACTCCTTAAGCATCTTGCTTTTAATGGCACAGAATTTTGGTGCCCTTTGGAGCATTTATAATTCAGGATCAGTTTTCTCCACTACTTTGTGCTCCTTATGATAATTTCTACAACATGCTAGCTAGATGTGGGAGCTGCATGCATCTGTTTTTCATGAATGTCTATCCTAGGAGTGAATGTATAAGCTGGCAAATACCCACCTACTGACATCTTTTATGTTTTTCAAGCATCTGCAGAAATATTGTGCCAATAAATCCACTGCCTGCTAAAAGGTCTCTTTAGGTACCTCTAGACAGGCACTTTTCCCCACAGTGGCTTCGGAGTGGCAGCAGGTCATTTACATGATGCTGCTGCCACTCAGAAGCCATCTAGGGGCAAAGCTCCAAAGCTCTGCTCTAAAAAGGTTGGGCATTTACCCCGACTTCTGTAGCTTGGAGAAACGCAACGACGGCATTTGCCGTCTGTCACTCTTGCTCCGGAGCTTCTGGTAGGCATGCCACAGTCTATGGCGACCACTGATGGGTCGCCATGGGTTGGGCAGGGAAGGGGATGGACCAGCAAGCTATAAGCTCAGTGCACCGCCTCCACAGACCTCCCCCCTTCTCCACCACATTTACCTTGGAAGACTTCCGCTCGTGCTTTGCTTGGCGGGCGCGGTGGCTGCAGTGGCAGGAAAGCCCGCCGTGGAACTCCTTCCGCTGCAGATGGGCGGAAGGAGCGAAAATGCGGGGCGCAACGCCCTCCCAACGCCATGAAGATGAGGGCTATGTATGATGCTTAGGAAGAGCTATTGTTAGGCTTTCAGATATTAATGGTTTTTAAACCGTATTTCTTTAAAGCTTATCTGCATTTCTCAGTGAAAAGATCAGTAATGGCAAACAAGTTTCCCTAAAATAGAGTGACCAGATAAAATTCAGGTCAGGCTCATGTAACTTTAACAATTGTAGAAAAAAGGGAAATCCTGCCAGTGTCATTTGTATACAATTAGTCCCTGGTGAAATCCCCTCTTCATCACCACAGTTAAAGTTGCAGGGGCCCTGCCTTCTTTTGTATATGGTCACTCTAATATAGTGCCTGCACCTTTAACTGTTGTGATGAAGAGGGAATTTCACCAGGAACTAATTGCATATAAATGACTGGCTGAAATGCCCTTTTCTCTACAACTGTTAAAGTTACAGGAGCCCTGACCTGGAGTTTATCTGATCAGCCTACCCTAAAATAAAACTTGCATACACACCATGATTTATTTCCCACTGCAGCAGAGTGTTTCAAGTGCACACTCATTTTGCATGAGATTGGATCCAGGCTCTGCCTTTCATGAACATAAGGGCTCTGTTCGTGGAAGATACCTCTGCCCGATTTTCAGGGAACACCCACACACACACTGCACCTCAGCTCATCCAACAGGTTCTTCCTGAAGGGGCTACTCTAGGGAGGAGAGGATGGAGATGTCCACTTCCGCCAGTCTAGTTGCACGCATGTAATCTGGACCCAACCCAGGGGGTGATGATGAGGCCCAAAGGCCTGGCCTGTACTTGGTGTGAAGCGGCTGCCTTAGAACATGACCCAGAATTGTCTTCAGCATGCTTTGCGCAATTGCACAACCTCCTACTGCACTATGGTAACCCCCTCAAAAACTTAAGTGACCTTTTGAAAATATAACACGTGATGATGGAATTTACTTTTCTTTTTGAGAATATGTAAATCAATATCTATTTTGTAGCTAAATTGCTAATGTCAACTATTAAAGTGTTTTATTTTAGCTGTCAACATAAGGTGTGAGCTTAGTTGACAAAAGTACTAAAAATGGTAAGAGTTAATAAATTAAGATAAGTTTATCATCATAGCTGTACGGGAAAGACAAACATTTACCCTAATTGCAATGAATTTCGCACAACATGCAGACTCACACTCCATCTATTAAGATAGTGAGGCAGATGGGAGAAAGATTTTGCCTGCCATAAACGGCCTACCAGTTCAAACTGCTTGCTATGCTGGATTTTACAGGGGAAATTATCCTGAAGTTAAAGTGGCATTTGCTTTTGGCAGATGCTATATATGAACTTACCTTAAAAAGAAAGAAAGAACTGTCATAAGACATAAAATTCACAAAAGATTCTTAGTTCAATAATCGAATATCATTATTAATGCATTGCAGCAATTATCCAGTGTTTCCCTTCTCTGCACTTTTCCAGTTCTATAATATCTTTTTTTGGGTGTGGTGACCAGAATTGTTCACAGTATTCTAAGTGTATTAGGATCCCTGTGCTTAGTGTGCTATTGAGAGCAATCCTGCCAACCAAATGAGATCTGTTCCTTTCACGTAGCATGGCCAAAATAGCAAAATTCATAGGCAGCCAGAACAGATAAATAAGTTCAGAGTTATATACTCCAGACTTCAGGTGCCGGATAACCTAGCAACTGCATTTTGGACCACCTGAAGTTTATGGAGTGTTTTGAAATCCAGCCTCACAGAGCATTACAGTAGTCTTGCCTGGAAATGACTAGGGCATGGACAAACTGATGTCAGGTCCAACATCTCCTGGTAAGGCTGTGGTTTGCAAAACTCTTCCTGCAAGGAGCTCACAGTCATGGCAGTATGCACTGTGGGTTCCCTCACTGCTTATCCTCAAACAACCCTATGAGCGAGGTGCCTGAGCGATGGCAACTAGCCCAGGGTCTCCTAGGAACTTCATTGCTGGGTGGGGATTTGAACCCATGTCTTCCTGCCAAAAAGCAAAACTCATTCAAATACACCACACTGGATGTCCAAATGCATTTTTTGTTGGAAATGAGGACCCAGGTATTAATTCAAAGGCATATAGTCCTTCTATAAAGCATCTCTGAATCTTCTTCCACTAACCCTCCCCCTCTTCTCATTTGATTAATACCCCACCTCATTTTCTAAACATTTACTTTTAGATCATAATGATCAGGATGGCGAATGAAACAAAGGGTGAATTTTTAAAATCAATTCAGCATAGAAAATAAAATAAGCTCTTTTAAAGCCAAGCTAGCACCAGGTGCTTTAATTATATTTTGCTGCATGTGGGTTTATTGCTGTGGTCACCAGTGCCTCGTGATCTGCATCAGCACCTGTGTTCTGCAGAACATCATGGCATTTTGCTAAGCAAGATGAATATTGGCCAGATGGTGACTCCAGAAGGATGCGTTTCACAGAGCAATTCCTCCTGCCCGCAGCTCCCTGTACAGGAATTCTGGATGTCATTCTAAAGACTGAGAAAGAAAACCAACCACCTAACCAAGAGAACAGTAAATTTTGAATAAAGAAACTTGGCAGAACTTTCACAGAAGATCAGGAGTGTGTGTGTTTGTAGATTGCAGGTCTTAAGAACAGCTTTCCAGTTAAATGCCCATCTTGCCATCCCCAGCACTATATCCTTTATCTTATGAGCTAACTTGACAAGTGCTGAGGTAGGCAACCACAGATTACTCATTCAGTTGTTAATGGTCCCCCCTTAAACACTCAGTGCGTTTAACTCCTTCCACGGGACAGTTTATTTACAGAAAGATTCCAGAGGAGAATCTAGCATCCACAAAAGCTCATTCAACAATTCACAAGATCTTTCTTGTTTGCACATAAAGATATTCATCAATGAACTGCTAAAGCAAGATCCTAATACTTGAATGTAAACTTTTTATCTATGAAATTGCATTCAGTGAAGCTGATCTGACTCTCCAATCAGGAATCCTATGCACACTTGCTTTGGAGTAGGTTCCATTAACGCTAGTGAGATTTACTTCTGACCAAATATGCATACAATTGGGATACATATAGATTGGTGAGTCAATCCGCAGGCTAGGACAGTGCAAGGACATGTATATTCTTCAACCTCCCTGATTCCCTGTACCCTAAACTCTCCTCTGAGTTGTGTGCATATGAGTAAGCATGTGTGTGTTTGCCTAGTGGCCACGAGGTTACCATAGCATAATTTCATAAACTTGTCAGGAATTGAGCCACCATACAATTGCATGAAAGGGAAAGCAGGGCTCCACCTGCTGGCCCCACTCCCTTCACCCATTGGAAGAGGTCTGAAGTGGGAAGCCTACACAAATAGAATAGGCTCCAACCTTGAGATCTACACCCTCCATACCATGGAGCAGGGGCAGTGAGCAAAGCCCCTCCCCCCAGCCCCTCACATGATTGGAATTCCATACAAGGAATATCTGAATAGTGCTATAACTCATCAGTGCCAACCTGGCACCTCAAGAAGGAGTGCAGAAGGTAATATAGCAGAGGTGCCATTGTTCATGTTCTTCCCACATAATTTTGTCCCACTGTCACTTCAATCTGGTCAACAGGTTTTGGCTAATAAAACCTGAAGACTATCTCCTTGAACACTCTGAAGGCAGACAGCTTTATTTGCAATAGCTTCTCAAGCAACAATTGGGTTGCGCCTACATGCAAACTACAGGTCAGCCGTATCAATGGTGAATGTGTGTATCGTTCACTAGTTACCTTTTTAAAATGCACAGAAACAGAGGGGCCAAGGTTTTCCTGGTCCATGCATCTTAAAAAAACAAGGGAAGAGGTAGTGATGAAACATTGGTCCCCATTCTGACTTGCTGTTGCTCAATGCACTTGCTCTGTCCTCCATTCCACTCTGCCTGCCTTTCAACTTAATATAGAAATTCTTCAAGATTAATTTCAGACTCGGCACATGTACAGGTTGATAGCATTTTCTGTTGGGGTGTGTGGAGGTTACCAATGTGCGTGAGCACATAAGCCCATTCGTTAAAATGCCAGGCAAAAAAGAGATTTGATGCATGTACATCAGTAACCAGGGGCTGGGGAGAGACACCAACTAAAACTGCAGCAATAGCAAACTGTACATGCAGTGGCTGGAACAAAGTTCATCAATGAAAAGGACTGTGAATTGCTAGGACATGGATGCCTGCCTACAAACAAGATTATATAGTTTGGAACCCCCAAATTAGGCTGGAGATAATTTCATAAGCATCCTGACACACAGGCCTCCTTCCACATCTGCTGCAAGCCCGCTTGATGCATTTTGTGCTCCAGTTATTTCTATCAGAGTACAAATCATTATGTGGAAACTGAGAAGCCACACTTAAAACACTTGTTGATCTTGATTTCTGCAGCATTAACCTACTGAAAGGGACTAGAAATGGCCATAGGTAACTGGGAATAAAAAGCATAGTGTTATATTTAAGTCTCTTCATAACAAAAGTCTTGGCAAGGAAGCATGCATTATTCACTGCAAGTGAGTGGTTCGCCTAGGCAATATGAATTAAGGGGATGCTGAACTTGCATTATTCTCAGCCTGCTCCAGTCGCCGTAGAACTTAGAGCTGAAAAAGATGGTGACCTCAATGCTCCTGACAGTCAGCCAGCAATAGATCCAATCTTGAAAATGAAAGCACAAAGGAGCATTTTTCTAGAAGAGCTGAGACTTACTTAGGCTTGGAGGAATTTGGGCAAATCCTATTAGAAGCCACCAAGACTTCAATATCTGGTTGGAGTGGTTGTCCTATGTATATTTTATTGAAAACAAATGGAATTGAATGTCTACCAAAATCCTTCAAGACATGCATCTTTGTCCATCTGTTTAGAAACTAGTCATTGCCCGCTAGAGTTTATTGCTCCGACTCTCTAATGGATATATTCAGTTGGCATGAAAGCATCCTTTTTCCATCCCACACTATTATCTTTCCATTTTAACTCAAAACAATGCTCTCTCCCTCATTACTTGAACATCTGTGTTTTGATAACTTTTCGTTTTGTTGAGGTTTTTGTTGTTGTAGTCATATAGATCTGGAAAAGGAATAAAGAGTTTTTTAAAATATATCTGCCTAGAAAATCAGGAGGAGGAAAAAGGAATCCAACACATTGTAAACAGTGTGGGAAATGTAGATGGTATATAAATCTGACAATGGATAGCAGTATCACACTGGCATTCTAAAAAGCTTTTTGTTAGATCCAATAATAGCGTGAAAATATAATCCAAGAGAGCAAATTTCAAAAATCCTACTAGGTAGGTAGCAAAACTGACAAAAATTCCAATGCATCATCCTTTAGACACATATAACTCACTTCAGCAAATGATGAGCCATACTTGCATTTCAAATGCAATCGGATGGGCTGCCATCAACCACCCACTTTGGCTGAAGGACAAAGCACATGGAATTGGTTGGATGTACCTTTTCGTTGCACATCCCTACTTGGGGCCACTAGTAGTTGTGCATAGTTGGAGCTTGAATTAAGATCCTTGGTCTCTTATCCCCCTGGGAATAAGGGACCAAGGATCTTTCCCCTGGGAAGAGCCATCGTGCAGTGGTGGAGGATAATGGAGCGCTGACTCCAAGATGCCCTCAGTGTGTGTGTGTGTGTGTGGGGGGGTCCTTCTCTCTCCTGTAACCATTTACTCACTGATCCTCCTACTCTGGGCTGAACCCACCCAGCCATTCAGAGTGAAAGGCAAGTGAAGGACGCTACTCCTTCTCCTCACTCTTACCGTGCCTTGAATGTGTGTGCAATGCAAGTGAGCAAGCAGTGGCAGCAAGAGAAGGAGAAGACAGAAGACAGGAGGCGCCAAGGATGGCAGTGGGTTCCTCACAAGTATGTGGGCATCAGCAGGAGCCCAACGATGCCAGCTCTTATGCAGAAGGTGCAGTTCTTCAGTTAAGATCTTGGGTAGCAGGACTGAAAAAGGCCTCTGCCTAAGACCTTGGTGAGGTCTAGGCTAGATGGACCAATGGTCTTCAACTTGAAGTGAGCATGAAGACATATTTTCCAGTACAAATAATGTGTTCATGTGTGTGGGGGGGTGACATAAACAACAAAAGCAAATACAATAAAACCAATGGCAAAACACACCATTTAAAAATAAAGTTTTAAAAGCAGCAAGAGTAACCCAAAATAATTTCAAAAGAAGGAACAAATATCCAAGTAGCCAAAACACAGAAAAGGACAATTCCAAAATGCAGCACATTGATAAATAATTTGCCTGAAACCTCTTCTCTCAGCAATATCCCACACATTTATAGTCTCCTCCAATTTTTGTATTTAATCGCATATAATAATTAGACATTGATGGCTGTGTTTTAAGAATGATCTGTGTCTTATTTTTGGGATAGCTTAGCAATTGCTGGAGGAGTGTGATGAGCACAGGGGAAAAAGAACTTTATAGAGAACAAATGGGAAGGAGAGGCGGGAGCTGAAATCAAAATGAGGCCAGATCCCTCTCGTCCTTAAAAAACCTGGCTTGAGGGAAGAATCACATTTCTATTGTAATTTTGCTGAATAAAGAAAAACAGGTATTGCACCATCTTGTGGAAGTTGAAAGAAGTAACTATTTAAATAGCTCCTTTCCACTTAGCAGCTGCATGTCGCAATAAGGACTGGCCCCCTATTCTTCCCATTATGAAAATAAACTTTGCATTAAACAAGCTTGTTCACTGTCTCCTGGTTTTGCTAATATTAAAATGGCAAAGAAACTCGGATTAGCTTTCATATGAAGCATGCCCTCATTGAATGTTCGAAGTGTGGGCGCAACTCAGCTAGCTTCAAAGAGAAAAGGAGAAAGGGTGTGCATGGAAAGGGAATAGAGAGAGTACCTCCCAACTTCCTACACTGTCCGCTAATCTCTGCTGCCCTTCCTGCTATTGCTAGACTGACAGTCCCAGCGTTGCTGACCTCACTTCCTCCTTCATGCTCTTGTCTTTCAGAGAGGAGGCATCTTTTGGGGTGTCCCTCCATCCTGGATTGGGGACCCTCCTATACAATATGTATTTCTTGCAATAAATGCAGGCTTTCTTATGCCTTTGAGCCAGAGTCTCCAGTGTAATTCTTCCAGGGTAAAGCCTGCTCCTTCAGCCAAGATTTCACACAGCTTAGCCCTCATCAGGTTCTCGCTGTCGTAACAGTAAAAAGCCTATCTTGATTCTGTGAAGGATTGAACAGCTGTAACAGGTCCTACTACCAGAGAGTAGCACCAAGCACATAAACACAGTAAACATGAGGGGAATGGGGCATGCATGAAGCACTGGCAGCCTAAGCCAAGTGCTCTGAACCTCACCAAGAATAAAACAGTGTGCGTAGGGTGACCAGACAAAATTCAGGTCAGGGCTCATGTAGCTTTAACAGTTGTAGAGAAAAGGAAATTTCAGCCAGTGTCATTTGTATGCAATTAGTTCCGGTGAAATTCCCTCTTCATCACAACAGTTAAAGGTGCAGGCACTATACTAGAGTCACCATATACAAAAGAAGGCAGGGCCCCTGCAACTTTAACTCTTGTGATGAAAAGGGAATTTCACCAGGAACTAATTGCAAACAAATGACACTGGCTGAAATTCCCTTTTCTCTACAACTGTTAAAGTTACATGAGCCCTGACCTGGATTTTATCTGGTCACCCTAGCGTGCAGCACACTCAACGCTTGCTATAAAGCTAACTAAGCAAAACGAGGTAGGAATGTCCCAGGCTCAATTTAAAAGCCTATTTGGGGCTATCAGGCACCTCCAGTTTAGTAGGTCGAATAATCAGCAGAATCTAACATGGTGGCTCCATCTCCTAAGCAACAGGGAGGCGAAATGGCAGCAGCTGACCTGCTAGCAGCAATCCAGGAGACATTTCCAGAACCCAGAGAAGAAACAGAAGTCAGGTGGGAAACTGCCATTAATCCCCTGGAAGAAAAATTAGACACTGCCACTTCCCAAGTTATATGAACTGCTGATACTGCGAATGCAATGCTAGAAATGGGAATAAAGCATGAAAAAAGAGCCAGAGACTAACATGGCTGAACTGCAGTTAAAGCTGGAAGATTTAGAAAATGGAAATCGTTGCCTGAATTTACGTATATGTGGGGTCCCAGAATTGGAGAAGGGGGCAGATACAATAACATTTCTGGTGAGTTGGCTCACACAGCTTGTCCTTAACATGCAAATTGAAAAAATCTGACACAGGGCAGGTTTGCAGATTTTTTTTAAGCCATGTTGGTTTATAAGCTATGCACAATAGCTTATTTTGATACTAGCTCATGGTGCCCCATCATATAATCAAACAAATAAGCTACTGTGCATAATTTACTTCTTTTTTCCCCTTGCCCCTCCTCCCTCTGCAGTAGCCCACCCAGGCGGGCAAGTATCCCATCTTCCCTTGCAGTGCAAACCATATTCCACAGTTCCTTACACCACTGCTGCATCACCTGCCTGTATCTGATTGGCCCACTTCGCACAAGGGTCGTCTTCGTCTGTCTCCTGTCTCTGTCACAGCTCTCCACTGTTCTCCACACAATGGTCACCCTTAGCTACATCCCCACTGCTCCACCCACACTGCGTCAACCCTATTCTCAAGGGCCTGCCTTCCTGCTTCTGCCCCCGTCCCACTGCCACCCTGTTTCCCAAGCTGGATTTCCAAGCCCTTCCCTTATCTCTGGCCGTGAGCACCAAAAATGGGGTGGGAGCTCTAAACCCTTGTAGTTTGCAGGAACAGAACAAAAATTTATACATAGGTTCCCCTCATGGGAAGGCACCTAAAGCACAACTAAAATCCTGTGCAAGCGAAAAGAACCTCGCACGGGTGGACTGGATGAGGGCTAATAACTGAAACTCTATCCAGACAAGAATGAGATGCTGTTAGTGGGGGGTTCCTCTGACTGGATGGATAGAGGGTGCTCAACCTCTTCTGGATGCGGTTGCACTCCCTCTGAAGGAGCAGGTTCGTAGCTTGGGGGTTCACCTGGATCCATCTTTCTCACTTGGGGTAGAAATAAAGACTCTGGCCTCCTCCACACGGGGCGTTTAATGAGCCTTGAAGGCTCATTATAAATTTTACCTACACACGAGCGGAGCGCAAAACGGGCGTACAGGCGCGTTATCTCCCCGATAATGCGCATTTTCGAACGCGCGTTAAATAGCGACTTTTATTTTGCTCCGGCCGTTAAAGCGCATTTTCGCTGTGTGAACAAGCGGTTATGCGCATTAACTACCTGTAAAGTGCTTTTTGGGCATCTTTTAATGCGCTTCGCCGCTTCTCGCCGCCTCCCGTGCAGAGGGATTAGGCGTAAATGCGCCTCCGCGAAAATGCGCATAATCCCCGAACCGGGCGCAAAAGCGCATCCTTGTGGAGGGGGCCATAGATAAAGCTGAAAATGAATGTCTAAGAAATCTGAAGAAGCACTCCAATTCCAAGAGTAGCGTGATTTTGCAAATGAGCAAAACAACACTATTAGAATTGCCTCGCTGGATTGCTGAAAGGTAAATGCAATCCACCATTCTGTTTGCAATAATGCACTGCAATCATCGCTTGCCTAAAACTGAAAAATAAGAGCAATGGTATAATCCTATGTAAGGCCATTTCTACACAAGCCTTTTCCCCCGGAATCGTCCTTGGGTCGTCCTTGTGCGTCCAAATGGCACACAGGGACTACTGGGAGTGAGGGAATGGGCATGGGAATCCCTGGGAAAAGCCGATCTTTCTGGCGGTCCCAGGAATGTCCCAAGACTGAGGGGGGGGGGGTTCCCGTCCTCGCTGATGCCAAGTAAGCGGGCACCAGAAATGGGCATGGAGCCATGCCATGCTGCTCCATGCCCATCAGGGGAGGGGGTGGCAGGAATTTTGCCACCCCTGGGATGACAGGGAGGGGCCTGGGGGGGCGATTTAGTGTTGTTGTTGTTTTAAAAAAAACACCTCACCTTTTGCAATGGAGCACAAGTGCGCTCTCTCCTCTTGTTTTTTATCTTTTAATAATTTTATTTCAGCTCTTAACTACAATTATACCATTCTGTTCCATTCTTTATACACCAAGTGCACCCCTCACCAGGACCAATTCTTCTTCATTACATTTTCCAAAATTGTGATACTTCTTGCACAGGTTTGTGTCCTTTCCCTCTCAACAATACACACTCTAAAAATAATTTCCATATATTTTCAAATTCATTTCTATTACATATTCCCTTTTCTACTTTAATATTACATGTTAGTTTGTCATTAATAGCAATATCCCATACCTCTTTATACCACTCAACCATTTGATAGTTATCCTTCATCTTCCATTTCCTTGCTATTATTAATCTTGCTGCAGTTAGTAACATAGTAATTAAATCCTTAGTATTCTGATTACATTTCATCCCCTCATATATTGATAATAATGCAATCTTTGGGGATGACTCCAAATCAATTCCCGTTATCTCTTTTATCTCTTTATATACCATTTGCCAAAACTTTTGTATATATTTACATGACCACCACATATGAACATACATGCCAGTTTGTTGACATCCTCTCCAACTTAATACCGAATATTTTTATCTATTTGATTCAATCTAATTGGTGTTAAATACCATCGCCATATTAATTTGTAATAATTTTCTTTTATCCTTACTGATAAAGTTTTCAAATTCCTTGCTCCCCATAACTTCACCCAATTCTGATTACATTAAAATTTTCATGTCATTTTCCCACACCAACTTGCAACCATCCCCTTGTTCTTCTTTTACCATCAATATTTTATAAATTTCACTTGTTATACCTTTTAATACCATATTTTGTTCCTTCTCTCATCTTTGTGTTATCATTTTTTCAAATATCGTATATTCTCTACATTTTTTATTTTCTTTTACCCACTTCTTTATCCACTGTTCCAACTGCATACAATTAATCCATGAAACTTTCTCTTCCCTTAATGTTTCTTTTATTTGATTTAAATTGTCCATCTTTATCACTCCTTCTAATCTATTTATGTTTTGTTTTCTTAATATTTTCCCCATTACTTCTTTTAGATTTTCTGGGAAGCTCTCCATCATCTCTACCGGAGTTAATGGGGAGACGGTGGGTATTAATTTAATCTTATTCTTAGCTCAAATCTCCAAAATATTCTTCAATATTGGATTTCTAACTCTTTGGAAAAATTTCTTATTAATTTTATTAAAGTATATATTTTCCATTTCCATTTCTACTTCTTTGGATTCCAATTCGAACCAACACTTTTCTCCCAAACCTAGAATACCTTCCACTACATATCTTAATTGGTTAGTCAAATAATATCCCTTCAAATTAGGAAGGCCTAACCCTCCTGTTCCCTGTTGTTTATACCACATTTTCTTATTTATTCTAGCTTTCTTATCTCCATTACTAAAATTGTTAAACATTGTTTGCCATTTCTTGAACTCTATTTCTGATATTTTAATTGGCAACATCCTAAATAAGAAATTAATTTTAGGTAATATTTTCATTTTTAATAATGCTATTCTACCAAACCATGAAAGTTTTATCTTCTGGTATTCCTCCAATTTCTTTTTAACCTCCTGCCTTAATCTATTATAGTTTTCCTCTTCCAATTTATCCAAATTCTCTGTTATATATATTCCTAAATATTTTATTTTTCCTTTTAATTTAATATTCATTTCCCTTTTAACTAGTTCTTGCTTCCCTTCTTCTTTGTAATTAAACATCATCATCTCTGATTTGGGCCAGTTTATTTGTAATCCCGTCATCGCTCCAAACTCCTCCAGATAATGCTGTAGTCTCCCCATCTTCTCAATCGGTTCTTGAATTGAAAGTAATGTATCATCTGCAAATAAACTTATTTTAATTTCTTCTTTTTTCCCTATCCCCTTTATAGTCATATCTTCTCTAATTGCATTCGCCAAAAGCTCTATAACCATTGCAAATAAAATTGGGGAAAGGGGACAACCTTGCCTAGTTCCTCGGGCTAGCAACAATTGTTCTGTAATACCATCATTGACCATTACCTCCGCTACATTTTCCGAATATAACTGATCTATTAATCCCTTAAATTTTCCTCCAAATCCCATAGTGTCTATTAATATTTTTAATGTTGGCCACTCCACACAGTCAAAGGCCTTAAAGATGTCTAGGGCTATTATACCCGCTTGTAATTTATCATTCCTTATAATATTTATCATATTCAATACCCTACTTATTAAACTTGACATCTGTCTACCTGCTACAAATCCACATTGATCCTTATTAATATATTTATGCATAAATTTATTCAATCTTTTTGCCATTATCGCTGTCAATATCTTAGCATTCTGATTTAGCAATGATATAGGTCTGTAAGATCCCGGATCTGTTAGTTCTTTATCCGGTTTTGGAATTAAGACAATTAAAGACTGCTTCCACGATGGTGGGGCCTTCTCCCCATTCATTATTTGATTATATAATATTTTTAATTTAGGCACCAACATATTCTTAAAATTTTTATAATATTCCGGACCCAATCCATCCATTCCCGGGGATTTCCCCACTTTTACTCCTCCAATTTCTTCCTCTGTTACCGGTTGTTCCATCGTTTCCCTATCCAGTTCTTGTATTTTTATTTTCCAGTATTTCTCAATATATTCCCTAATCTTTCCCAATGACTTGTTATTTGATGTATATAACTCTTGATAGAATTCTTGAAAAATTTGTAATTTATCCTTCATTAAATTATTAATCTTACCTAATTTATCTTTTATAGCTCCAATTGGCTTTCCCATTTTCTTTGACTCTGTGGATCTGGCTAACATTTTAGAATTCCTATTGCTATACTCAAAATATTCTCTTTTTAAGTATATCAAATTTCTCTGTATTTTCCCAATTTCTATACCCTCTAGTTCCTTCTTTTTTGCTTGTAATTGGGCCCCAATAATTTTATCTTTATTCTTTATATATTCATCCTCCAGTTCCTAATATTCTTTTCCAATCTTACCCTCTCCTCTCCTTGTTGTCTCTTTAATTTAGACGATTCCCTAATGCATATTTCTGTCATCACAGCCTTCATTGTATCCCAAATTATAGCCTGAGTGGATTCCCCATTGTTATTTATTTGCCATATAGCCTCCATTTCTTTCTGAATATTTTCTGTTTATGTTTAAATATTCTTGTGTCCACTCTCCATCTTTTAGCTTCCTTATAATCTTTCCGAATCTTCATCTCCATATTTATTAATGCATGATCTGAAACTTTAATAAGCCCTATTCCAACTTCTAATACTTTTGTTAATAAACTCTTAGAAATAAAAAGGTAATCTATTCTAGTATAGCTCTTATGTACTGCTGAATAGAAAGTATATTTCCTTTCCTCCCCTTTGTTTAACCTCCAAACGTCGAACATCTCCTTTGCTTTCATTAATACATTTAAACTTGTTACATTTTGCCGCCTATCATTCATATTGGGATTAGATTTATCTTTATTTTTATCCATTACCATATTAAAATCTCCTCCTATTATAATGTGGCCTTTTTGAATTCCTTGCATTTCCTTGAACACTTTATTATAAAAATTTTCTTGCTTTTCATTCGGGGCATATATATTCACCAATGTATAATCTTCATTAGCTATCTTCCTCTGTATAATTATATACCTCCCCTGTTCATCTTTTATTCCTTTCATATCAGTAAAACCACATTTCTTTGAAATTATAATTGCTACCCCTCTAGCTTTAGATGTTCCATATGCTTTCTCGTAGATGTTCGCCCATCTTAATTTAATTTCATTAGCCCCTTCTTTAACTTGATGTGTTTCCTGTAAGAATGCAATATCAGCTTTATCCCTATTCAATAAATTTTCTATTCTCTTTCGTTTTATCATCGTTCCCAGCCCTTTAACGTTTAATGATGTTACTTTCAATTTATTACCCATGATATTTTTTACATAACAAATTGTCTTTTCTATTGGTCCTTATTAGTGCTCTACCTTCTCCCCACCCTCTTCCCACCCCACTTCCTCCCCCCCACCCCACCCCCATTCCCCTCCCTCCCCCTCCCTTCCCCTCCCTCCCCCTCCCTTCCCCTCCCTCATCCAAAGACCCAAGATCAATCGGGGGGGGGGGGAAGACGCCCTTCCAGGATTCCCAGCGACAGCCACCCTCACTCCCCAGTCAGTTTATGTATCTCTCGTCATCCGCTAGCTTATATTTAATTCTCTGTCTTAATAAGAAAAACTTTCTTCTATTTTCTGCTTCCAACTGCTCCTTCCTCCGGCTTGCTTCCAGCTGCTCCTTCGTCCGGATCCATTATTCCCAACTCTTGTAGTAATTGTATGCCTTGTTCCGATGATGTAATCCTGTACTTTCGATCCTTCCACTGAAACTTCAAAAACACTGGATAGCCCCACGTGTATCTCACATTCTTCTTCATCAAGACTGCTGCACAAACTTTCACAGTTTTTCTCCAATTGATTGTCTCCAAACATAAATCTTGATATACTTGTACTGGAGTTGATTGATATTTCATTCCCTCTGGGGCTTGTCTCGCAACTTTCATAAATTCCTCTTTTTTATAATAATTCGCAAACTTTATGATGATATCTCTAGGCATTACTCCGCTTCTTCTGTCTCCAATTCTATGTATTCTTTCCATGTCCCATTCTTCCCATGCAATATCTAGAGTTATAGCCTTAATCCACCCCATAACTCAATCTCTCAAAATTCTGGGGTTTTCACCCGATGATTCTGGAAAGAATCTGAGACGAAGGTTAGGGCATCTTGCCCGATCCTCCAAATCAATCATTTTCAGCTGCATTGAATCAAATTGTTCCGTCTGGTTCTGTATGGCTATTTCATTTGCCATAGCTTTTCTCTCCACCTTTTCAATCCTCGAATTGGCCTCCTTCATTTGCCTTTTCATTTCTGAAATACTTCTATCTATTTGAACTGTAACTCCCATCAACACCTCTTTTTTCAGGGATTCATTGCTTTCTTCCATCATTTTTTGCATCTTTTCATTATTATGTGTCATCATCTGCTGCATCATGTCTTTAATGCTCTCAACCAGCTCTGTCTGCTGTGTTGTAGCGTCTGGTGTTTTAGATCCAGCTGCAGCTGCCTTCGAGTCAATTCTTCCCTCCATCCCTTCCTTCTCCCTTCTGGTTTTCTGGGAGTCTTTGTTATTATTGTTACTTTTGCCACTTGAGGTCAGCATCTGAGATTCCACTCTACCCAATCTGGCTGCTGTATTATCCGATGGTCTCCCAATAGACTTATTTCTCAGCCAAAGTGGAATTTTCTGTTGTTTTCTAGAGTCTTTCTTTGACATTGGATCTGATCCAACCCAGACGCTGTAGAGGTTAAAAGCGAAAGTAGCCTGCTCCGGCTACAGCAGTTTTCAAAAATAGTTCTTTCAAAGCCTTTTAACCTCTCTTATCTCTCCCACACAATATTTTTTCCTTTCTACTCACATTTGATGAGACTATTAGCTTTACATTTTATTTACAACCGGAGCTTGAGAAATTGCCACTTGCCCATCAGCCCCGGAAGTCCATCCCCCCTCTCTCCTCTTGTTAAAAAAAAAGAAAGAAAATGACAGGTGTGACAGCCCAGGAGGAAGCCGGGCCTTTGCACTTCCTGGTTTGGAAAGAGTAGGTACGTCCGGGATTGTGCCCCCTCCCTCTCTCTACACCCGTAGGTGTAGAAAGGGCCACAGTCTTCTCTGACATAAGTCCTGCTGGTTTCAGTGGGACTTACTTCAAGATACATGGTTATAGGATTGAAGCCTTAAGAGAGCAATCTTATGCCCTCTAGACAGTGTCTCGGGGACATCGGATATTTCGATTTCCTGGCTCAGATCTCAGAGCCAGGAAACTGAGCTCCCTGCCCTGCCCCTTTGTAGCCTGTGCTGAGAGAACTGTGTGGGCTGGTGTTACAAGCTCGCAAATGCAAATTCATAGGGGGTGAAAGGGGGTGTACCCAGGGGCAGGGAGGGGTGGAGACTGGGGACATGGGAATACAAGGTAACCCCAGCTGTCCCCAGTCTCCATTCCTCCCCCTGCCTGAAACCCCACTAGATGGGTGAAATCGCCTGTCTAGCTAAAATGCAGAGCAGGATGCGCAAGGCTCCTCCTGTTCTGAATTAGATACTCATAAATCTCCAAGTTTGGAGGCTTATGAGTACCCAAGGCACATTCCATAAGACTCTGCACTCTATGTTTATTTAGTTGGAGATGTAGTTCGCCACACCTCGGCAGGTATGAAAGAAAAAGAAGTCCTCTCCCATGCAGAATAGAACCAGATTTAATAAAATCCACTTATTTTCTCATCCTTTCCCAACTTAATTATACTAGTCTCCCTAAGCCAGCCTAGACAGGTAGATTTTACAATAGTTACAAAATACTGAATTCTGGATGTTAGTGAATCTTTGGTGGGGTGAAATTCCATGACTGCATCTGAACCTGACTTGAAGATGGTATCATTAAGAAATTATCTTCTGTGAATCCTGAAGATCATAATGGAACACAAGCAAAGGGCACTGTCTTGAGTATGTAGGCCTACCCAATTGAATTTTAAGATGTATTTTAATAATGTATTCATTTTATATACTTTTAATTATATGTGTGTGTGTGTGTGTATGTGTGTGTTTTGTATTTGTTGTTGTACCCTACCTCGATCCAGAGGGAGATGCGGGTAAGAAATAATTTTTTATTATTATTATTATTATTATTATTATTATTATTATTATTATGGTAGGCCTTTGCAGGTTATAATCAGCACCTTTTCATTGTGAATGAAAGAGAATAGAGAGCCAGACCAATAGAGCAAGTTCCTCCAGCCAGAGAGCTCAAACCAGCAAGAGAAGTTTGTATATGTAACAGGCTTTCAGCACACACAGATCAGATGCAGATCATGTATCTTTCAATCTACACTGCATGTTTGTGGTGGGGGATGTGCAATCATGTCTACACTCTCTTATGCGATTCAGCAACCCTAAACAACCTTTTGTGGTGCAGGTAAAGCTGGTTCAACAAATATTGTCTTAAGCCATTCAAATATCAGCTTCCTCTTCCCTGCTTAGGAATCTTTTTGGACTTCTATAAGAAGTTCTAAAATCAAACCTTCACATGACTCCAATATTTAATGCTCTGATCACAACTATATACATTACAAAGTATGGTTTTTTTTAAAAAACCGGTCACATCCCTCTCCCTGGGAGCATTCTCCCTGTTGGCTTTTCCCTCAACTATTTTTCTTCATCTCTTTTTATGTTGTTAGCTATTTCTGAAGATTGCTTCACTTTGATGTGAATTCTAACTCAGCATTTTTAAATGGGTCACCTCCAGGCAGAAATGTTCCTTTCAGAAAATATCTATTCAGCCTCAGTGTGAAATGGCAGAGGCCCCATAGCATCAGCAAAAGCCATTTATAAGCTGCAATTTTAAAATTCTCTTTTAACAAACCATGTTTGAAATGTTTAAATAGGAGGAGAAAGGGTAAACAATATTTTATTCCCATTGAAGCACAGTTAGAAAAATTAAGAGTTTTTCATTATGGGAACATTCCTGCTATAAGAAAAGCAGATGAATTTATGACTATTCCTTGACCTGAAATTTCATGACTGTAACCCCTCCACAGGTTCTCTGGGAAGAAATTCAAAAATCTCAGGGTGAGGTGCCTGAATTAAGAGCACAGGCTGCTAAGATTGAGAGGTTTTGTCATTCCTCTGACCCAGCCCAAACATTCAGGCTTCACCTTTAGGCTCCAAGTACAGATTGGTCATACAGGCACCATCTTCTGTTCACACCAAGTACATTAGGCTCCACCCCACTCCCTCAAGGTGCCACCCTTTTAATTGCTAAGCTTCAGGACCTGCTACTCTAGTCCCAAGCTTCAAGAGATCCACAACCATGGCCAGCTGTTTAAAAGAACCAAAATCAAACACGACTTTCCATTTTCCCTTTGCCTTTTATAGCAGCAAACATAGAGGAACTTAGGCATGGGAACTGCTGCTCATTGTGTTCAGTTCATTAAAAAAAATCAAAGGACAGTCACTATTTCAGCATCCATTTGGACAACACAGAGAATCAAATGATGAGGATTTTCATGAACTGAACCCCTTCAGGCTGCAGGGATGGGCTACATATCTGAATGCTCCCACATAAGAAAGAAAAAGCTCCTTCCTTCATATCGGGGTGCAACTGTTCAGCCCCACTCTCCGGACCTCAGTCTTCCCACCACCCACCTAGCAGTTGGAAAAAACCACACACCATGGAATTGTACACCAATTTATTTAATTTTGAAATGAATTTATGGAGGTAATGGTGATCAGTGTATGGGGTAATTAATTGAGGAGGAATCTATTACTTTTGGGGGAAGGAACTGGGTGACTCTTCCAATTTTCCCTTGGCTTACTTTTGGATTAGCACTCTTGGCAAATTTTTGAAACTTCATTTTGGTGTAAAAGTTGTCATTTTTAAGTGTGTCTGAGCATTTATGTGTGTGTGTGTGTGTGTGTGTGTGAGAGAGAGAGAGAGAGAGAGAGAGAGACCCACCAACCATTCTCTTTTCTGCATTTCCCCACACACTATTGCAAATTAATTGTAATTGGAGAGAAACTACTGATTTGGAATGACCTAGGACAGGGTGCAAATTAATGGAAGAATTTGTTTTCCTGAGATGATTTGAATGAGAAATTAATTAGATGGCTTTTACTTTTATGAAAATAAAACTAGCAATTTTATGCAGATTTTAATCATGAGGACTTGAGCCCCAAATCTTTTAAGTGCCTAGCAATGTCCCTGCAATAAGAGAACACCCATGCCAGGACCTCTGGAGCAAATGACCATGGAGCCTTCCCTGCCCCAAGGAACCCCCACCACCTATGCTAGGGATCTCTGGTATCCAGGAGCTCTTACCTTCATGTGCTGCTTCTGAGCTCTTCAGAGGCACCTGGCCAGCCACCAGAATGCTAGACTAGATGAAACTTCAATTGCATCTAGCAGGACAGGGTTCATGCCTCACCTGGATTGTGCAGAAATACTCTCAACTGAGCCCAAGCAAACAACCACAATTAAGTGGCTATCTACATGCAGGGAGAGCCCCGCAGTGGCTGTGGATCTGCACCCCATCAGTTAGACGATGCAGGTGCAGCTTCACAGCTTCCCCGTGATGCTCTGATTTGAAAAAGTTGGGGATTCACCCCGACTTTTTCAAAGGGAGCAACATCAACCCCATGCTTTGGCTGTGTAACTTTGCTTCATGGCCAATCCGGGGCCAACCCGTGGGCAGAGCTTGGTGGAAGGCGACCAGTGATTGGCCGCCTTCCACCAGGAAGAGGGCGGGGGTGGCTCCAGGACCCGGATGGCTGCCCAGAAACCCTACACTCTCTCCTTAGCGATGGAATTACCTGATGCCGCCCTAGGAGAGAGACCACTGGGTTGAGGAGGGAGGCGGCGCCAACCCAGCATCGTGAAGACAGCCCCTAAGTTGTGGTTTAGCTCAAATTCTAAACATCCAGGTTTCAAATACAGACAGCTATACACTGTCATAGAAAAAAAAATATTGAATTCCCTGTCCGACGTAGCCATACCCCCCACTGTCACGCTAGATTAGCCACAGTCCTTATTAAATTCTTGGGCTGATGCCTTGAGATTGCACACTTCTTTTCTCCACTCTGTTATTGTCCTTGAAAAGGGCCACCAGAGGGCAGCCATGTGCAGAAAACTATTCTAAAATGATGCATGAAATTTTTCTATGCAACATCTAATACTTTGCCTCCTTATAAAGTAGCCCATCACTTACCCATGAGATCAGCATACTTCTACTCATTACATGACTATATGAATGTACACATTATTTGCATGCTTTATCAGATATTGTTTCCATGTAGCAAATTCATAACATTTCAAACAGCACAGCCTTTAAAATGTTACTGTTGTTGTTTGGCTTACAGATAGCAGCTCATCATTCTGGTCATTAAACTGCAGTGGCTTGTGGAGTGTTAAAATGTGTGTGTCTGCATCAATTGATTAATAGGAAACCAGTGAACATTGGTGGGGGCAGTGGGGGGCATAGGATGGGAATGAGGCTTTTTTCACTTTCTTCTGCCCAGCCCTCCCGCCCAGCCCAATTCTCAAGGGGCAGGAAAAGGAATCTCACTCCATCCACTTGCCCAGTCTGTTGGGATGTATGGGTATGGGGGGAGAAGAGGAGGAAAGGACATTTTCTCTTCCTCCCTGCCCCCCCCCCCCATCCTCCCTTGCTGACACAGCTGCTTGGTCTGGGATATCTTGGGCTGTGTGGCAACAGCAGCTTTATTTGTGCAGGAATCCCATATGGAGCTGACCAGGCATTAGGTCCCTGACATTTGAAATAGGATTTCAGGAGCAGTAATAAGTCCCTCCCTTTGTGTGCCATCTCCTGGAGGCATTATGCAGGGTGATCCATTATGCACTTCCTCCAGTGTCACTCAGGCCTCCTCCACACGGGGCGTTTAATGAGCCTTGAAGGCTCATTATAAATTTTACCTACACACGAGCGGAGCGCAAAACGGGCGTACAGGCGCGTTATCTCCCCGATAATGCGCATTTTCGAACGCGCGTTAAATAGCGACTTTTATTTTGCTCCGGCCGTTAAAGCGCATTTTCGCTGTGTGAACAAGCGATTATGCGCATTAACTACCTGGAAAGCGCTTTTTGGGCATCTTTTAATGCGCTTCGCCGCTTCCCGCCGCCTCCCGTGCAGAGGGATTGTGAGTAAATGCACCTCCGCGATAATGCGCATAATCGCGGAACCAGGCGCAAAGGCGCATTCTTGTGGAGGGGGCCTCAGTTGAAGTTTCCCCCTAGGATATTTTGGTTGACTATGAGAGGCCAGTGTCAGGATCGGTCTTGTGGTGGAAGGGGTTTTGGGGCCTGAATCAAACTCAGAATCTGAAGAAGAAGAAGCACCAGAAGAATACTAGCTAAAACAGGAAGTGGGAAAGGAGATTCTCCAAGACACTTCAGGAGTCAAGGATGAATCTTCCCAGGAGCTTATCAGTCGGGATGCTGAAGGCTCAGTGATCATCCTCTATCCCCTGGGAACTTAGCCTCTGTCAGAGGGCAAGGGGACTTCAGAGTTGACAGATCCCAGAGTCTGCTGGAGAGTCAAGCAGGCGGAGCTGAGAGGACGTGGGAGGTGGTTCCTTGGGATAGCCACTTGCCAGAGGCCTCTCCAAAGAGACCGTTCCTGAGGTAATGTGCCAGTTGGACTGCAGGGAAACTCTCCATTTTAGTTGAAAGGCTACTGCCTAGCTTTGTTAGGCTAATTAAACTTGGAGGATAGCTCTTAGTGGACCTCTTTATTGTCTCACATCTTGGCAGGAGGGCTTGGAATCACGACAGCCAATAGTGCTCAGCAAGGATGATTCTGTTGAGCATGCACTAACAAGAAGCAATGTGGGGGGCATTTGGGAGTAGCTATCAACTGCCCCTGCCCCGCTACTGTCATAAATGGTCTAGGTTGCCTAGATATCCCCCACCCACCATGCCTACTGGGATAAGAGTTGCAAATATGATTTCAATATATAATCCGACTTTTCCTACTTTGGCAACAGAAGCATTTTTAAAAAATCAACCTCCAGCTGAAATCATTCTATAAAGTCATAGAATCATAGAATAGTAGAGTTGGAAGGGGCCTATAAGGCCATCAAGTCCAACCCCCTGGTCAATGCAGGAATCAGCCTTAAAGCATACCTGACAGATGGCTGTCTAGCTGCACCTTGAATGCCTCCAGTGTGGCAGAGTCCATGACCTCCCTAGGCAATTGATTCCATTGTCATACTGCTCTAATAGTCAGAAAGTTTTTTCTGATGTCCAGCCAGAATCTGGCTTCCTGTAACTTGAGCCCATTATTCCGTGTCCTGCACTCTGGGTTGATCGAGAAGAGATCCTGGCCTTCCTCCGTGTGACAACCTTTCAAGTATTTGAAGAGTGCCATCATGTCTCCCCTCAATCTTCTCTTCTCCAGGCTAAACATGCCTAGTTCTTTCAATCTCTCCTCACAGGGCTTTGTTTCCAGACCCCTAATCATTCTCGTTGCCCTCCTCTGAACATGCTCCAGATTGTCTGCATCCTTCTTGAACTGCACGCAATACTCAAGATGGGGCCTAACCAGTGCCGAACAGAGGGGAACCAGTACCTCGCGCAATTTGGAAGCTATACTTCTGTTAATGCAGCCCAAAATAGCATTTGCTTTTTTTACAGCCACATCACACTGTTGGCTCATGTTCAGCTTGTGATCTACAACAATTCCAAGATCCATCTCGCTTTTCGTATTGCTGAGCCAAGTATCCCCCATCTTGTAACTGTGCATTTGGTTTCTTTTTCCTAGGTGTAGAACTTGGCATTTATCCCTATTAAATTTCATTCTGTTGTTTTCAGCCCAGCACTCCAGTCTATCAAGTCCCTGAAGACAAGCAAGTACTTTCACAGAGAAGAACTCAGATCTGAGATAACTCCTTCTGTGTCCCAGAACCATTGAGGCAATGCTTGTTTTCAAGGAAAGTTATACATCATGCAATCAAGGAACTCAGATGGAAAGGCATTCCTTTCCAGCTTTCATCCAGCTTTAGAAACATGCTTTCCTCTCATATTTGGTTCTGCAGCAGTACTGACATCAGCTGAATTTGGCAAAACTATGGGATTCAAATTCCTCCTATTTGGGAAATGACAGTGTACAAAGTAAAGGCCATTTATAGTAAAGAAAAAAAAAGAAAAAGAAGGAAGGAAAAAGAAAAGAAAAGCGAGATGGAATACAGTTTAAGGTAATGCCTTTTGCACATCCTAGAGGCCATGATCTACTTGGACCTCTCAATTGAACAACCAGAGTCTTTGTGAGCTGCCTTGCCCTACTGTGATGTGGACTGCAGGTGCAGTCACACCTGGAATACATTTTGCCTGGGACTGAAAAACACTTGGCACTTAGCAGGCCATAGTAGTTGATTAGTGGGCCGCAGTGGCTTGGTAGCTTACAAGTTCTACTTGGCTGTTCTAATGGTCGCTGCTTGAAACAAGTTCGCATTTGGAATGCAATAGTAATTCCATTGAAGCCAGTGATATTAATATGGAATGGACATTTTATTCTAGGGTGTGTGTCTTAATTTTTCACCGGCAGGAAATCATAGCATTTGCATATCTATGTCATTTAATCTTTCTCTCTCTGTCTCTCTGGGCCAAACTAAGTGTTCTGCTGATGTCTTTTGATTGATAGCACTGGAAGCTGGCCTTCTACCAGGGGTAGGCAACATGTGGCTCTCCAGATACTGTTGAACTGCAGTTCCCATCAGCCCTCATCCACAACATCTGGAGGGCTACATGTTCATCACCCTTGAAGTATTTTTTCTTTCTCCCCCCCGCCCAAACTCATAGGAACTCTTATGTATAGAAATTTGAGTCTCCAGTATATGAAGACTTGGATTATTTCACTCTAACTAGGGGAGCTGACCTGAATTTAACACTGATGTATGAGGGATTAGCAGTGAAGGCTGGTGACTGACTGAAACCTGGATTCACCACCCCACTGACATCAGAGCAACCAGCCTCCACTGGGGATTAGGAAAATAAATTCATCTTTGGCACAATTCAAATTAAAATTATGTTTAACTCCATTGCCACAAAGCTCAGCAAGTGCAGTTCTGCAGTATGATTCCCCCGTTTTGTTGTTGTTGATGTTTTTGTTTTTTAATGAAAATCCAAATTCTAACATTCACTCAAACTTTCATGGATAAATATACTATAAAAAACACTAAGAGGTTTTTTTTGTTTTTGTTTTTAATTGAACTTGTATGAAACTTGCCGGTGACAACTGAAAGGCTTTCCTGGAAATATGGGAGAAGTTCTGGCATAATAAGAAAAAAAAAACTTCTATAGAATTCTGCCTAAGCATATTCAAATGGGGAGAAGTTAAAAATTTTGTCATTATATTGACAAACAAATGTCCAAATTAGACCCAGATTTTTGGATGCTTTATTTATTTATTTATTTATTTATTGTATTTGTATACCGTCCCATAGACGAAGCTCTCTGGGCGGTTTACATAGGATTAAAACAATTAAAAAAAATTGACAAAAATTAAAACAGCAAAAACATACAACATACACACGATACACACATACATTTAAAACCACTACAACAACCCAAAAAGCTACAAAAACAAACCCAGGCTCCTCAGATATTGCCCTGAGAGAAGAGGAAAGTCTTGACCTGGCACCGAAAAGATAACAATGTTGGCGCCAGGCGGGCCTCGTCAGGGAAATTGTTCCACAATTGGGGGGCCACCACAGAGAAGGCCCTCTCCCTTGTTGCCGACCTCCGAGCTTCCCTCAGAGTAGGCTCTCGGAAGAGGGCCTTAGATGTTGAACGTAGTGTTCAGGTAGGTTCATGTCAGGAAAGGCGTTCCATCAGGTATTGTGGTCCCAAACCATGTAAGGCTTTATGGGTTAAAACCAGCACCTTGAATCAGGCTCGAAAACATACAGGCAGCCAATGCAAGCGGGCCAAGTAGGTCTTATATGCTCGAATCTTCTGGTTCCAGTTATCAATCTGGCCGCTGCATTTTGCACAAGCTGCAGCTTCCGAACCGCCTTCAAAGGCAACCCCACGTAGAGTGCATTGCAGTAATCTAACTTGGAGGTTACCGGAGCACGGACAACTGAAGCCAGGTTATCCCTGTCCACATAGGGACGTAGCTGGGCCACCAACCGAAGTTGGTAGAAGGCACTCCGTGCCACTGAGGCCACCTGAGCCTCAAGTGACAGAGATGGTTCTAGGAGAACCCCCAAGCTACGAATCCGCTCCTTCAAGCACTTTTCTTCCATATTATATTTGTATCAGTATGACAGGGTGATGCGTGAGGGGGTGGTACATTACATCTCATGGTGGTAGTGCTGGAGCAATGGAACCTAGCTGTGTGAGTTGTAGTTTCTTGTTTATGTGACCCCCACCCTTCTCCCTTGGAAAAGGCTTCTTCCCATCACAGACAACGATACAAATTCATTGTCTATGGGAGGAATCAAACTCCTCACCTATGGGTTCTACCATCACCATCCCCTTGTCAGAGCCAGACTCTGTTACAACCTATTGCAAGTTAGGCTTGAGTCCTGAGTCCTGACCATAACTAAGTGCAATATCCTCAAAATAGATTTTTAAAAAAAATTTGAAAGGCCTGATGGGAGGTAAATAGCATCTGGGGAGGGTGGCCATTTTTAGTAGGAAGAATGGCACGGGGGGGGGGGGGGAGGATTGAAGCCCCTCCCCATGCTGTGTTCCCAATCCAGACCAACACATGCACTACACAGCTACTGCTCCTTTTAAAATAGAAGAATCCCAATCAAAGGATCCAAAAATATGATTAAAGCCACATCTAGTTGGCCCTCAGTTAGCCCATTTTATCACAGGTCTTTGTTCATTAGCATCCAGAAATCAGTTCAATATATGGGAGACATGAAGCAAAATGGCAGTCTGGAATCATCCACTGCTTTCCTGGACGTCTCATATCCTCACACTGAAGCTGTGAAAAGCACTGTGGTAAGAATGTAAAATCCCTCAAACTCAAAGTTAAAAACACACGTCCTCCACCCATGCTTAGACTGCAATTACTTGAGGAACTATACCTGCTCCTACAATTGCATTTCTTTGTTTCAAAGGGCACACCTGTTGTTCAGTCTGGAGCAGTACTATAAAACTGTGATATGCTTCAGAAAAAAAGTTAGCATTGCTATCTTATTTATTTACAAAATGTTTATAGTGCTCCAGATCTGAAACGGATTCCGGAGTGGTGACATAAGAATTAAAACAGTAAAAGATACAAAAATTTAAACACAATTATTATACTAAAAACACAGAATGCCAATAAAAACCTTGGCTGTCAGTCAAGGAAGGCTTCCTGGAATTTGACCGTTTTCAGGAGGTGCCGGAAACAACATAGTGTTGGCACCTGCCTGACCTCCAGGGGCAGGGAGTTCCAGGGCCCACCATGCTGAAGGCTTTTTTCCTGGTGAACTCCAATCAGGCCATAGGTCCATGGGAAATAACAAGTCCAAAAACCTGCAAAACACACATACACACACACATCCTTGTTGGGTTATAATCCTGAAAACAACATTTTTAAAATTACATTTCTATACCACTCAATAGCCAAAGTTCTCTGGGCGGTTCACAAAAATTGAAACCACAAGCACAGTATAAAACAATATAAAATTTAAAAGTTTAAAACTACAGTATAAAAGTACAACAGCAAGCAACATATATAATATTATATTAGGTAAGATTAACATTTATTTTTATTCATTGCATAAAAAAGGAATTGAATCCCATTTACACACTGGGGAAAAACAGTATGAAATATATGTATACAAAAAGCTACATGTTTGAGTGATACTGCACTAATATTGGTTGCTTCTATGCCATACATTCTGCTCTGTTATCAAAAAAATCTAATATCATTCATGGAATAATTATGCTCAACGATAATGTAAAATTAGATTTGGCCAAAGAGTCATTTGGGTGTCCCAAACTATCGACAAGGGAGAAAGTTCAGCGACATCCTGGGTGTGTTCGGATGACACTTTAGACAACGGAAGGGTTAATAACATACTCACCGTGTGTTATTTTGCCAGTGCCCGCCACACAACATGTTGCCCCTCCCCCCATCACGCGGCTGAAAGTCCCATTGTCCTTCTGGGCTGCTGCGTCTCCTCACTCCCCCCTCCCTCAGTCCTCCAGCTGTATCCCATCATGCAGTGCAAGTTCTGCCAGCTGTATAGGAGCAGCCGGGTTTTTAACGGCTGCTCCTGCCAGTGAACTCTATGACGAGTGGAATAGTACACGGAGAGAGGGGGGTTCCCGACACACGACACTTTAATCAACAGATTTCGGGATAAACAACTGAGCAGCCCATTGTTTTTCCTCAGTTGTTTAATTGCCCAAAATAGCGTACCGTCAGTTGTGTGTGCGTTGTGTGTTGCCTGCGACACAACACGATAAGTAACACAACTGACGGTTGCCTCTTCTCCCCTCCATTGATTATTGTGTCATCCGAACTCAGCCCCTGTGATTCTATCCCTTCCTGTCATCTCTGTTCTTTTGTTTGGGAACTTAGCTGCTTTAGGCAAAGACCTGAAAGGCAGGGGTTGAATAACTTCTTCCAGCTGTCGCTTGCAGTTCTTTCCAATTTGGGGTCAAACTACATGTGCCGTGGGGGTTCCATGATTGGAACATCTGACATTTTTTCATTACAAAAAGCATTTAATCTATAGAATGAGGGAACAAATTTGGATTGGGGTCATGGTGTGGGTGGATGGGGAGGGGGCTTAACCCTTTGCCTCTCACTATAGGCTTGATCCAAAGTTGCTATTAGCCACAGAGGGCCTTTAAAGGGGTAACTAACTATTATATCATGCCACACCATGGCCCTGATCCAAATCTCCCTCCCCCACACCTGCTTTTTGTAATGGAAAAAGACATTGGGAGTTCCACTCATGGGACATGTGCCGTTGGACCCTCAGGGTTTTGCAGAGGGAGGACCTCAATTGCTGCTTGCATTCCAGCAGACTGTCCCCTGCACTCCCAGACCCTGGAAGTGCTTCCCTTTAAATGTTACTCTACTTCCTGTTTTACTTCCTGTTTCCTGTGCGACTCAGTTCGGTAAAATGAAGCTTATTGAGGTTGTTGAATTTCTGTGAATTACTTAAACATAACACTTTCCATGTAGGAATTATGTCATGTTTGAACCAGCCCACAGAGCCAAAATGAAACCGAAATACACACACACAGTACTGTATTCTTAGTTGTACTGTGAGTTTCTGGATGCAAATGCATTCAGTTTATATAGCATGGTGAAATCACAGATGCTGATATCAAAGTCTGAACTATATTTCATGCCACCAAGTCACATTCCTCCCTGCCAGACATTCGCTGTAAATGCAAGACACTCTCGGTTCCCAGCAACTGTGGCTCACTCTGGAAATAATAACTTCCATGGTCCTAATTAGAACCTGCTGAATCTCAGGGTTTCTTGGAGGGAGAAATGAATGAAGAGCGTCCCCAAAAAGGCACAGCTGCTTGTCACATGGGGATATTAAAGACAATGGCTATCAAAGGTATAAAGATGGTTTAGAATCTCTAACATATGTACCTCAAGCTGCATGTGTCCATGTGTTTGGGGGCATATTTTATTAGAACTTTAATCAAGAAAAACATGTATAAATTATAAGGGAGATGATGAAAGGAGTCGATAATTTCCCTTTTTGCGTAGTGTTAACTTCTTGTTTTTAATTAGAGTTTGCCTTAATACAATGGCTGATTCACACATAACAACATCCCATTGTGTTTTACTATACAAGAAGCCAACAAAAGTTTACTGTTGATTTGAAAATCAACAAGGACACCTAAAGAAGTATACAAGCAGATAGCCTAGTAACTGCCTGTATACTTGGTGTCAAGAATGTATAGATGGCGTCAAGAAGGCTAAAGCTCAGAAAGAGCTGAGTTTGATGAGGGATGCTAAGAAACGAAAAGGTCTTATTCAGATAAGTCCAAAGTAAAAGGAGGTCAAAGTAAATAGTAGGCCACCTGCTCAGAGAAGAAGGCAAAATGCTGACAAGTGACAAAGAAAAGGCAGAACTGGTCAACTCCTAGTTCAACACAGATCCCACAAAGGATTTGTGTCCCATCTGGCATATGTGACAAACTGGCTGAAATGGTAGCAGTCCAGCTTGGGGTTGAGAGAAGGACGGTCAGGCAAGATCTAAGCACCTTTAATTAGCTCAAATCCCCAGGACCAGGTGAATTGCATCCTAGGGTGTTAAAGGGGCTCTCAGAACCTCTTATCTTCGATAAATCCTGGAGAATAGGTAAAGTACAGGAGGACTGGAGGAGGGCAAATCTTGTCTGTATCTTCAAAAACAATAAAAAGGAAGAGCAGGGAAATTATAGACCAAAAGTCTGACATCAATACCTGGAGCCTGACCTTGCCCAAATTCCACCATATACAAAATGGAAGAGCAGAGGAGTGCATCAGCTAAAACCAAAGCCTTTATCACACCTACCTGTTTTGCTTATGCGGGTCCCCCCTCCATTTCCTATGTGAGTGGAGCCTTTTGATCACACATGGTCGGTTTTGCTCCGATACCTCAGCTCAGCCTGTGGAGGAGGGGAGAAAACGGACAATCCCTGTTCAGGGATATTTCGAAAGAGGAAAGAAAAAAGGAGCACTCGGGGCGTGAGAGCAGCGTGAGGGGGACGACGTCATGTGAAAGAATTGGATCAAAGTCGCAGCGGGTGTGGATCAAACCGCCCGTGTGATGAAGGTCCAAGACAGGTTTGTAAAGCAGATGTATGCTGATGAACAGTCAGCCTGAGGCCCAAGTCCAATCTACATGGTGGATTCAGTGTGGAGGGAGAGCACATAGGGATGTTTGTGACAGATGATGCTGTCGCCAATCTGCAGCAACCCCGCAGCTTCCCTCTGGAAAAGGCACATTTTCAGGAAGTCTTTCTAGTGTAGGCTGACCAGATAAAATCCACGTCAGGGCTCATGTAACTTTAACAGTTGTAGAGAAAAGGGCATTTCAGCCAGTGTCATTTGTATGCAATTAGTTCCTGGTGAAATTCCCTCTTCATCACAACAGTTAAAGTTGCAGGGGCCCTGCCTTCTTTTGTATATGGTCACTCTAGTATAGTGCATGCACCTTTAACTGTTGTGATGAAGAGGGAATTTCACCAGGAACTAATTGCATACAAATTACTCTGGCTGAAATTCCCTTTTCTCTACAATTGTTAAAGTTACATGAGCCCTGACCTGGATTTTATCTGGTCACCCTAACAGCAGCACTGTTCCAAGCATTCACAATAACACAGTAGCCCATTGTGATCAAGTAGCCTCTGTTTCTCATTCATAATATCGCAGCAGCGCTCTTTTAGGGCCTTTATCACACATACCATTACACACACACACACCCATGATTGCTTCTGCAGGTTCCCCCTCCGTTTCCTATGCGAATCTAGCATTTTGAATCACACGTGGTTGATTCAACTCAACCGGTACCCCAACTCAACCGGTACCTCAACTTGCCTGAAAAGGACTTTGCCCGTTCATGGTGAAATCAAAACAGAAACTAAAACAGAGCACTCAGGGCGAGAGAGCAGCGGGAGGGAGACAATGTCATGCGAACCCAGCACTGAAGAAATGGAGCAAAGCCAAGGTGGGTGTGCTTAAAGCCGCCCGTGGGAGGAGAGGAGTATGGGGTAAACTACAGGGGCTTAATTCAGCACTTCTAGTAAACCTCCCAGAGCAGGAGAGCATGGTCTTCTGGGGTGGAGAACAACTCTATCATTCATGAGCAGCACTTTTGGGGTTGATGAAGTTTAGTTCTTCCCATTGGACTTTGCTTACACAACGTTGTATGGCCGTTTCAAGTGCTGTGTGACCCCTGAAAGAGGGTTTTTAGGTAGTGTATACTCTGTTTTTCTTGCTTCAGATGCTGCTGATGGTCCTAAGCCAATTTCATGAAAATCCAGATAAAACCGGAAAGCGCTTCTCTTCCATTTCTATATAGATTGTTCCCTTGTCTGGATGAAGCCACTAGGATGGCACCATTCAGATTGGGATCATGGTGCATAGGGGGAAGGTTAACTCTTCCCCACAACTCAGCACCATTTTCTATATAGAGTAAGGGAATCAGCCACAAGGATGGCTCAGGGCCAGACTAGACGCCACCCCCCCCCCCCCCACACACACACACTTTGGCACTCCTTCCAGCCATCTACACTGGAAGGGACACAATTGCGGGCTTTCCTGATGGAGCTGTCACCGCCGCACCTGCCCACCTGAGCACACATGTGACATTCCAGGGGCACCTGGGAGCATCCGTGCCCCCTCTTCTTCCTGCTTAGGGTTTTTTTTGGTCCTGTTTAGGGTGCTTTCTCTAATAACAACCCCCCAATGAAACCAGTTAATTTAGAATTTCCCGTTCACATTTATGAAGCTTATAGAGAAAGTTGTAGTATAGTATTAAGGAGCAGGAGGTGGTGGAAGGGTGGGGGTGATCATTTAAAGCAATTTAGATGTCTTCTCCCATAAATTTCTTTCCCCATCAGTATAAAGCTAAGTTGATCCCTTCGCAATTACAGCTAAATGGGGGGGCAGGGGGGAGGAACGGGGTGCCCGCTCTCTGAATATCCAAACCCCCCTTTAATATTTTTTTTAACCAATGATTGGTGGAGGTGGTCCAGCGACCTTTTGGCTTGCTGGTCCACCCCCTTCCCTGCCCAGCCGATGGTGACCAATTAGTGGTTGCCATAGGCTGTGGCACGTCTCATGGCAACTCCAGAACATGAGCAACAGGCAGCAGATGCAGTCGTCGCCTCGCTCCAAGCTTAAAAAGTTTGGGTAAGTGCCCAACTTTTTAAAAGTGGAGCTTTGGGGCTTTGCCCCTGAATGGCTTCAGAGTGGCAGCTGCGTCATGTAGATCACCTGCCACCACTCCGAAACCAGCACGGGGCAAACCACCCGTCTAGAGGTACTCTAGGTCTGATCTGTGAACATGACCGCCATGGCTTAGAATGAATGAATGAAAGAATAAAGCAGCCATGTGGTGGCGTTATAGCAGCTGCAGGTGCACAAATAACACCACCGTATGGCTGCTTTAGTCATTCATTCATTCATTCATTCATTCTGAGCCATGGCAGTCATGTTCACAGATCTCCTGCATCAGATCTAGTCTGGCCCTGAGCCAACCTTGTGGCTGATTCCCTTATTCTGTATTGATTCAGAGGTTTGAGGTTGATAATCCCTATTGCAAACCCCACCATAAAGGCAGCTTTGGCCAGAAAAAAACAGGAGTTTCCCTTCTATGTTTTTCTTTTCACAGGAGACAATTTGGACTATTACATTTTGCAAATATTCTGCCATGTTATTGCCCTGAGGACATTCTGCCTCCTCAATTTACAGTGCAGTCTTACATATATCTACCTGGAACTAAGTGCCATTGAGTTCAATGGAGCTTACTCCCAGGTAAGTGGGTGTAGGATTGTAGCCTAAATGGCATATTATGGCAGTCTGGAAGCAAAGCAAATATCTTGCCCCTTTTGCTGTGTGTGGGACCTCTTCTCTGTGTTTCATAGCAAAGTTGACAGTTGCTTTAAATTAGAATGGCTGGCTGGAGTTCAAGGCAATGAGTGGGAGTTTATTTAGCTGAAAAAGACAGTTGCAAAACTTGGGAATCAGGCTCCAAATGAGCCAGGAGAAGTCCATTATTTGACAGTAAGACACTTCTCCTTATTTCTGGAAGAATTTTCACTGTTAGCCATATTTAGATTCGTGTGAATTTTAAAAAGTATGTTGCAGCTGCGGAGGAAGCGTATGCTTTCGTTGGAATATTTGAATACAGTGGCTCCAGCACAAGGTAAGATCCCGAGTGGTTTTGTTGTGAAGTTCTTAGAAAAGCAATTAATGGAGGGAACAAAAATCGGGAGGGATTTCATTAAAATGCAGGTTCGTACAAAAGAAGAGCTGTGTGAGATACCTAGTGCTGCAAAGTTGCCGCAGCAGCTGTATATTCAGTCCCAGAATGCAGAGTTATATATCCTAAATGTTCAGTGTAAGTGGAGCTTGTAAAAGCACTCAGTTTTTCTAAGAACCTGTTTCTTTCAGATTTGGAATTTATAGCTAGGGTCACCATACTAAAATTCGCCACATCCAGCATCTCATTTGCAAATTGTGCAGGTTATCTGGTAATTATGAAAATCCTGTGTGCTAGAGGGAGGGAGAGAGGGTTCACTACTACCACCCTAATTTCCCACTCCTTTCAAAATTGATTTATAGATAGGAAAAAGGATGTTTCAGCTTTCTTACATTTTTTGTTTTGTTTTGCATCTAACATATAAATAAAATGTAATTGCTAAATAAAATGTAATACTTTTATATGCCGCCTTATATATTGTAAGAAGTCTAAAGCTGCACATTTTCTTGAAGTAACTCCCATTGAATAAATATATATTGGATTGTTCTGTTAGTGTAATTCAGCAGCCACAAATGTCTTGCAAATCACTTCATTATCTGTCCTTTTCTTATGCATGGAAATTCCTATCCACAAGCTTTGATACGCCAAAAGAGTTTTAACATTTTGAAGCCATGCTGATTCATCTTCAGTAAGACGTGTCCTTCTATATCAGGGCAACACACAGCCCAGTATGGCTATTTCTGCACACACAGAGATGCACACACACACACACACACACACACACAGAGAATCCCCGCTGCTCTGGTTGCTAAAATCACAGTGATTCTCATGCAAAACAAGGCATTTGGCAAGGTGTTGGGCTGGCTGTTGGGAGGGTGATTCTGCTCACAAGCAGTGTGCGTGCTTTCCACATGCCCTATTTCTCTGCCGAATGGGCCTCGTAACAACCAGCAAACAGCTGTCTGGGGGACTCTTGGAACCGGATTCTTCTGGGAAACATGGTGTGCACCCCCTCTGTGCCTTGTTTCCCAGCAAAATAGGGGTGAATTTGGCCACTTGCCCTGCCGATAGGGCTAGGTGGGTGGCCCATGCAGTGTTCCAGGATGGCCATGATGGCCCTTCAACCCCTGGAAGTTGCCCACCCCTGCTCTATATGCTTGATAATTTTGTTGTTAATAGCTGCACCCGTTTACCCAAAATAGATATTAAGCTAATCCCCCCCCCCCCCGTAATTTCCTGGATCACTTTTTTAAAATGGCATTATAGTGGCCACTTTCTAGTCCTCTCGTATAGAAGCTGATTTTAGGGACAGGGATGTAGTGACGCTTACTTCTGAATAAACTTGCGTAGGATCGGGCTATTAGACCCATTGGTTTTTTGTTGTTGTTACAACAGCCAGTGTGGAGAACCAGTCAATCTACCAGATACAAAAGCTCCTGAGGAATCACAACATGGTCTGAAACGTGGGAGAGGAGAATGGCCCCGCCACAGCTTTCTCAAATGCAGTCTATTTAAATTTATTTACGCATTTAAAATATTTACATACCACCTTTCCTTTATAAATTGCAGGGCAGCGTTCCTAGACTGCTCCCTCATGGGGGAGTAATAAACCTCTCCTGCACATGGAAATGGGGCATGTTGAGGAAAGGAGTGGCCCTGACTGTGGAATGCTCTCCCCAGAGAGGTCTGGGTTCCAACTTTCATGTCTTTCCTTCGCCAGACAAAACCCTTTCTTATTTTCCCAGACCTTTGAATTTATGGGGGGGGGGGGGGGGGGGGGGGGAGGCTATTTTAGCTTTTTGGATTTTTATTCTTCTGCGTTGTGTTTTTCATCAATGTCATGCTGCAGTTGGGTTCCTCCGCTCCCTGCTTTTAAAGGGGCGTCTTTGTGTAGTTATTGTATTTTCCTTGTAATTGGGCTTACCTTGTTCTTGTTTTCATCTTGTAAACCTTCAAGAGAACTCTGTTCTGGGTCAGCCTATTCATAGTATGTATATGTAAATAAGAGAACAATACGGCTTATCCTGAGCCCCCTCCAAAGTGCCCTCGCTAGACAGGCTCGGAGGGCTGGGAGGCAAAGGTTCTACCCTGTCGGCTTCAGCCTGGCATGGCAGAGGAATCTCGGAGGCTCTGAGTTCAGGAGCTTCCAGGTGGCGAGGATTGTGCAGTTTATAGGATTGTGCCTTCCTGCAGGGATTTTATTTTATTTGACAAAAAATAATTTTCAAACATGCAACCCCACTCCTGTTACCTGCAGTCTGAAGTGATACGGTCCACGGATAGCTTTCCCCCTTGATTCTGGTGACTGCAAAGCTTGGTCCCAACTTTCCCCTTTTTTTCTGGTAGGTATGGGGGTTTATTGCCAAATGTAGAAAAGCAGCTTATTCACTGAGGTACAGTATGTCTATGGTTATTTTGGGAGGGATGTGTTCTTTCCCTTCAAGCAGAGAGTTATGTTTTATTAGGTCAAGAAAACACATTTGTTGCCATTCCGGAAAGATCATTGACAGAACGCTCAGCTTTACTAGAGGGGTGCCAGGGAGCATCTGGGGCCGGGGCCTGGGGCTAGAGGAGGTGTACGTTTTCTCTGTGCTGTGTATACAAGCTTGTTTTTGGTTTGGTTTGTTGTGGATGTGTCATGTGGAAGAATGTTTTGCTTGTGTGGGTGGGTCTTTGTGCTTCCGTGAAATGGGCATTTTATTGAGCTTTGTGGGGGTAAATATGTGATTTGGCATCTAGAGTTTAGACCCCACATCTGCCTTGTATTCAGTGTCTTGGTCAAGGTAATTGTCCCTCAGCCTGATGAAAGTGCATTTTGTGAAAAGAAAAGGTGTTGGAACAGAAAAGTGTAGTTTCAAAAGAGTGGCTTTGTTTCTCTTGTACTTAGGTTCTTGGGCAAGTTACTTTTCTTTTAGTCTCATCGGTTTGCTTTCTGGAAAATCAATGTTTTGTGACTGTCCATGCCCACCATGGTAGCCATTTTATGAATGGACAAGCCCTCCTCAGGGCAGCCATTTTGTGATAGTGCCCAAGACAGTCTTTCAACATTCCAAATGTGCCCACTGACCCAAAAAGGTTGGAGACCCCTGCTTTAGAAATTTGGTAAAGATCTCCTTATTCCAATGTGCCTTCAGTATTAGTTGAATTCTTCCCCCTGTTGAGGTTGCTCCTGGCTCTAGTTTATTGTGGTTTTCTTTTGTTGCCACGTATTTCAAGTTATTATTGTTGCTGTAACTGTTTTAAATTAGGGATGAAGGAGAATTTTCTTTAGTTATTTGCCCTTAAAGGATAGATATGTGAACCAGGATGCTTTTATCCTTTGGTATTCAAACTTTACCAAATTTTGCAATGTAGTTCTCAAAACAAAAGAAATGCACACAAAAATATGTATATATTACTGGAAAAATCATACAAAACAGCACTATATTAAGGAAAACTGTTTACAAAAATGTGTATACTAGGCAAACATATAAAAATTTGCATGTTAGGAAAAATGCAAACAAAAATGCACGCAAACGTCTGTGCAATTTTTTTTAAAGTTGCAAACTGATGCAGAAATGAGACAGAAGGAACTTAAGATGGGGGAAATGAGCAACAGAGAGAAACCAAAAGTTAACAGATTTCTCCATTCCTATTTTAAATTTGCTGTTTTAAATTTGTACTTTTGTTCCTGTTGTGCATACCTCTGGGGAACATTTTGGTTGAAAAGCGGCTTATAAATGTTAAAATAAATAAGCAGGAAAGCAACCCACACATTATAGGTGGGTGGGTTGGGGAAAGTTCAGCTGTTATGTGCTGAAGGCATATACTGTATCAACTTTGATAAAGCAAAACAAGTCTAGGTCTGGCAATTGCCTGGATGGGAGACCTCTTGGGGCTCTTGTCTATGTCACTTTAAGGACCGATCTACACCAAGCAGGATACGACACTTTGAAAACGTTTTGAAAACTGTCTATGGAGTGTGTGTCCTGGGCCCCAACAGTTGTCAGTACTGTTATAAACCGTTTTAAACCGTTTCAAAGCAGTAGTGTAGATCCTCCCTAAGATCTACTGACAAACGACGGAATATAAATGAAAGAATTCGACCTCTTGAGGGGTTTGTTAACAGAGTTAAACTATGATGAGGCTTTGCCATTTCAATTCCCAAGACCGGATATCTATTCTACACAATGGCCTCCTCTTCAGGCCGCTGGGTACACCATGCAGCGGTGGTGGCTGGCGCCACGCCGCGCTTTGATGCTCCTTCCAGCCATCTATACCAGAAGGAGCGCCAAGGCGGCTTTTCCTGGCACCACCGCTGCAAGGCGCGCAGCTGACCAGGGGCGGCAGGGAGCATTAGCTCCCCCTCTCTCTCGGTAAGTGTATTTTATTTATTTGTTTATTTATTTATTTATTTATTTATTTAAAATAGGGGGGTCTACGGCGGTAATGTTTTATTTTATTATTTTTTTTTTTTTAATTTTTTAAAAATGGAGTGGGGAAGAAGGAAGGGAGGTCTGTGGAGGGGCGGAGGTGGTGCAGTGAGCTTATGGTTTGCTGGGCCACCCCCTTCCCTGCCCAGCCCATGGCAACCAATCAGTGGTTGCCATACACTGAGCAGGCCTCCCAGAAGCTCTGGAGCAACAGCGACAGATCGCAAAAGCCATCGTCGTGTCGCTCAAACCTAAAAAAGTCGGGCTAAATGCCCGACTTTTTTAGTGCAGAGCTTTGGGGCTTTCCCCTAGATGGCTTTGCAGTGGCGGCAGTGTCATGTAATCCACCTGCCGCCACTCCGAAGCCACCGCGAGAGAAAGTGCCCATCTAGAGGCACCCAATCCTCAACCAGATCTGACTGCCCAGAATCTCAGTCAGGTGATGACAGTCAAAGGTATCACAAGGAGAATTTATCTCCAAACTGAAGCCACTTAGGACTGACAGGCTGGCGACTCCGCCCCCCCCCCCATCTCCCATGCAACCACCCACAGACACACACTCCTTTAAAGCTGCTGACACAGCCAGCTAAATATTCAGCAGGAGGTAGTAAAAGGTTGCAGCCCGCACTACTCAGTAGAGACTGAGGGAGAGGGTGCAGGGCAGGAGTCCTGCCTGCTTGACCAGATACAGATGAGGGCAAGGCCCCTGCAGCTTTAGCTGTTGTGATGAAGAGGGAATTTCACTAGGTGGTGCAGGCATACAAATGACCTCTGCTGAAATTCCCTTTTCTATACAACTGTTATAGATACAGGAGCCCTGTCCTCCTTATCATATGGTCACCCTAACATAGAGCTCACAAAGAGATGCCCTTTCTGCTTCAGAAGGATGTGGTGCCCTCCGCAGCTGCCATCTCTCACCTATCTCCTACTTCCAGTCTCAGCAACTGTTTCTGTGGTTTTAAAGGGGGAAAGCTCCTCTGGATTGTGATCTGGCCATTTTTACGCCAAGGTCCAAGCAAACATGCTCACTCGAGGGAAGGAGTCTGGGGCTGTTGAAAAGAATACAAAATCTACCCCCCCACACACCGCTGATACGTCATGGTTTGTCCCTCACTGACTGGGATACTGTAGCAGAATGTGAACATGCAAGCTCTCCCTCCCTAGATGCTCCACCTATTAGAATGATGGGCAATTTGTTAGATTACATTATTGGTTCTTATTTAGTCATTCTACCACTTGGACGTCTTCTTCTGCAAATGCCATGCTTTGCTGACCTAGAATTGATTCCAGCTCTCTATCATCACATAATGATGACTTATGGCTATGTTTAAACTAAATGAGGACCACCCCTGCCTATTCTAAGTTCACAAATCTCTTTTGAATCATCTTAAAATATGGAAAGCAAAGTCTGTGCCATGAGCCAAAACATCTGGGGAAAGCCTGGCATTTTTTTAAATGGAGAGAATTGTTCCAAATGTGCAATATACAAATATGTATTATAAGACCCAGGTTCCTTGTCATTACCAGTATGGTATAGTGACTTAGAGTGTTGGACTTTACCTAGGCCTAGCGTACCCCAGAAGGTTGCTGTGAGGATAAATGGGATTGCCCCACCACCCTCAGCTCCTTAAGAAACGGGTGGTACAGGTGTGATTAAGAAAGAATTGTTAGCTGCATAGTTGTGTGTGTCCTTTATTAGATTCTTCATTCTCTTGAGGCTTTGGTAGATATTTTGGATTTTGAAAGAGATCAAGGAAGGCATATGACAAAGATGTGAAATGCCCAGCACGAAGTCAGAACTTACACAGTATCTATTATAAAAGACTACCCTATAGTAAATCACTCTGGATAACAAACTTTTTTTAAAAAAATGGAGCATAATAGGCCACAGCAACTGTTTTATTACTTTTATGTGTCCGCGTCCCTGCAACTCTGTATTTAGGATCTGTTCATAATTGAGTATATACTTGCGAATATAAACGGATAAATCCATGCAGTCATTCAGGGCTTCAGTGGGGCATCCACCTTAACTGGAACATCCAGCCTAACTTTACTAGGCAGGAATAGTACTCTGGTTATTATTAAGGCTGGGTCACATATGCATGTTCATCCACTTGATGTCTCTTCGAAATTATAGTCCAGCAGAATGTCCTCATGACATGGAAATATGGTTTATAGTTTATTTTGTTTGTTTTTTCACTTTTGTCTGCATTTCACCTTTTGTAATCCAAAATTAACACGTCATATATGCTCATCCGTGAGTATTTTTTCCTAGTGGTTTTTCTTTAAAAAATAATAATGATTGTTTGGTTTATTCTTATATGAAATTGATATAAAAGTACATACAATAAAAATACAATAAAAATACATATGATAGGTACAATAAAAATGTTTCAGGTTTAACTGAATGGCCTGGATGAACCATGGAAGACAAATACTTAATCGGTTGGAAGTTGTGAACAGAAGGTGAAATTCTGATTGGAAATGGATTCAAATTCAAACGAGTATTAAATGTAGTAAAGTGAACGATGATGACTTGCATAATCAACTTGAAGATAACTTATCAAGAAACATTGAATTAACTGTGAAGTGCCATAAGCGTTGCGATTCTACATTCACATCATCAACTATTGAGAGACTGTAAATGACAGCGTCAGGAGTTAGCGAGTGTGACTGTTCCAAAAAATACAAAAAGCACAGAAAACAAAATTTTCTCATTCCAAAAATGCTGTATGTTTTGTGGGGAGGAATGCAATATTGTAAGGGATCCAAAAACTCCATCACGTTGGAGGCCTGCTTATGTCTGTAGGGAAGCTGACGTAGGAGATTAAAAACAACAACACCTTAAGGACTCTGTACTTGAGGTATGCAGTGCAAGAAAAGACAAATGAGCTGGTCAGCACTCCCTACTGAAGTGTTCAAATATTTCATGGAGGACCAGCTTGTCATGAGACATAATCCTGGTATTTGGAATGGGATCTGGACATGTATATTGGAACCACTTTTATGAGGTATGGTCATGGCAAAGGAGGAATCAATGATATTACCTTGAAGCCTGAAACACTAAAAATATGGCCATTGAGTCTTCATATCTAATCTTAGATAGAGAATGATTTGTTTGATATGACTGAAGGCAAAAAAGAAGTTATTTAAACTTCACATAAAGAGGAAGAGAAACAGAATTTTGAGTGATGGGAAGGACTGAGAAGGGATTTGTGAAAAGTTGGATGTGTGCATTGATCCTCTTGATCCAGGCTAGCATCCAGAGGGAATACTGAATATAGAGTGGCAGCACACGGGAGGTTTAATGCGCATTTGCCATGACTTTGATCCACTTTTTCAGGGCCGGACTCGCTCAGGGCAAGAGAACAGCACGACAGAGACAACGTCATGCCAGTCCAGCGCTGAAAAAGTGGATCAAAGTCACGGCAGATGTGCATTAAACCTCCTGTGTGATGATGCACAGAGTTGCCCAATCAAAAGTAAATGTACAAAATGCTGTTGGAATTGGAAGCGAACAGATGAAGAACTATGAAAGCAGTTGGCCACAAGGTTTTCATAAGACAGTCCCCAGGGAAGTTGTTACTATGACAATACAAGAAAAACAAATGAGGATTGATGAAAAAAGAGTGCTTGATCCCAATGTAATTTACTCACAAATTATCAGAATCCAGCCAACTTCCCGAGACACAGAAATAAGTGACACACTCAATCATGAGCTCACACCACTTCCAGCGTCTATGTTTAGTGAGAGTGAAGTAATGTAAATATTAAAAGCTAAATCAGTTCTGAAGAAAATGCTGGAAGCTAACATGTCAGCAAGAATGATACCACAATGTGATGTGACAATCATCAATGTTGTAGCCTTTTGTGGACGATTCACTGGCCAAACCATTGAACAGTTAAGAAGCTCATCTCAAACCTGAACCTTCCATTAAATTCAGGCTTGAGACAAGTGATGTGTATCTTATTTTTGACAGATACTACGATTATAGTCCAAAATCTGCAACAAGAGGATCCTCTTCCATCAGTAGAGTTCATCAGTTAAAAGAAAATATGTTTCTTTCACCCCCAGAAAGTTGTTATGGCAGTGACAAATCATCATCATCATCATCATCATCATCATCATCATCATCACAGTTGATTGCTCTTATCTGTGCAGAACTGGAAAATGACAAGTCCTTCCATATGCAACGTATTAACAACAAGAAACTTATAATCACTGGTCTACACAGTACACCAGTATAAATGTCCACAGGTGGTGAAATTAGACACTGAGACAATTTGAGCAAACCCAAAGGAGAAGCAGATATAATGATTGTTCATCAGATGCTCGTAGCTGCAAAAGAAGGGCCTCATGTGATCTATCTGATGACATGGATGTGAATGAAGAACATGCCTATATAAACCAACCCAAAATTAGAAGATCAGAGTAGAATGTCAAAACATGCAGTACTTCAATGAGCAAGACAGCTACTCCCGGAAGTGGATTGGTGCACCATTAAAGATAGCACAGAGGGGCATAATCCACCAAGTCTTCTTGCATGCCAAAATCACATGCAGCTCCAATTCATTTGAATGTTGCTTGCCTAGGAAGTTTTGCCTCGGGACCGGTTTTGCCTCATGTTAATTGGATTTTCTAATCTAGATACCATTATTTCTTGGGCCACCACTAGAACTGCAGCTACTCACAAGGTGCGTCAGCTAAGTGTGAGGCTTACACACTGCTAAAGACCTTTACGTTGCTTACTTGTGGTTTCCCACACCTTACTTGTGGCCACTTTGAACAGAATGCTCGACTAGTTGGACCTTTGTTCTGATCGGGGCATGAGTCTTCTTTTATTCTTACATGCATTGACTAAGTCAAATGCACAGCATCTTGTGCATGTCATGGGCCTTGACATGATCTCTCCAGTATATGAAACTTAAAAATATGGATCTTTGGCTGGATTATCTACAAATACTGTGCAAGGGGTGGGGATCTGAATTTCTACCAATTTTGTACAGTTATAATTAATTGCACTATGAGGAACCATTCACACATGCCAGTTTTCTGTCCTGCAAATGAAGGAAGGACTTGTGAGATTCTATTTTGTTGTGAAGCTGCCTTGTGCTTCTCGGCATGCAAGTCAAGCAGAGAGGGGCATATGCCTTACATTAAGAATGGCTGACTTCTGTGTTGTTGGAAAACTGTAATGTGGCAGAGCCTCTACTTTGGTTCAAGCAACAGTGCCTAGGCACCTTATCCTCTCTGCTACTGAGGCAGCTTGCAGGTGGGAGAAATGGCTGGCCTGAGCTTGGATTCTCCACAGCATCACCTGATAGTGGCAAGATGAGAAAGTGTATCTGATCATCCCAGAGGAATCTGTTGGCCTGGGGAACCAATAGTGACCCTGCTGGTATTACAAAAGTCCTATTCTTGGCTTAGCTCCTCAGCATGAGCAATTTATCATTATAGTAGCCATACAGATTCCTGTGCCTCACCTCTGCTGCCTTCTGAGATCACATAATTTACTTTTGGCCCCTTTACCTTTCTTCCCCAGAATCCAACCATTGGCCTGCCTTCGACCACATTGCCTTGTGGATTCTCAGTTGCCACCTTTGTCTTCATTAGTCTAGGTAATTTGCCTGTGACCCTCTGGCCCAGATAGAAACACTCTGTCTGTACTCCTGACAGCAGTCTTTCTCCCAGGAAGACTATATTGCCATAAAAACGTGGTGTTGTCTAGCCTTGGATACCATCGTTTGTCAGAATGATGGTTTACTAATAGTCCAGGATGATCTGTTGGATTTCAGCAATGTGAAGTAATAACTGGAAACTTTCTCCTGATAGCTAGGAATCTTTCCCTAGCTTTCAAAACATAAAACTTAACAGAGATTGAGAAGTTGAGGAGAGTGTTGGTGGTTCACATGATCACAGAGGGACAATAAACCACTATGGCTTATTTTCCCTCCCTGTGCATGCTGGTTACCATCCACCTTATTAGCATAATTACCCTCACTGGGTGTGGATTGTCATAACATTTGAATCCAGCAAGGGTGGCTGGCTGTGGTGGCTTACAAAACAACTACAACAAGCCATGGGTATTTATGCTAATTAAGATATTCATGCTAATTAGGTGGCTCACGTCCAGGGAGGGAAAATAAGCCACTGGGACATATTTTCCTTCTGTGATCGTACAAACCCAGTCAGAGCAATAGTTTGGACCTTGTTTGTAGGTTGAATGGAGAGCCAGAGAGTTTCTAATGGTGAGTTGCCTGGAAGTAAAATATCCTTGGAGTGTTGTGGCTCCCTTTGGGGACCTGATGAGGGTTTAGGAGCTGTGCTATCTGCTAAAGGTGTATGCTTACTTCCACTATGCCCTATTTTTATATTAATAAATGAAACAAGTCTCCAGTACCCTCTCACTCTCTCATTCAAAAGAAATCAAATCCTTCAACGTTGTACCTGGACTTCTCACCACCTAGGGAAATGAGCAGCAGATAATGACATCCAAAAGGTCTACTGGGAACCACTTCAATGCAAGTGAAACTGTCAACAAACGTTTTACCACAGCCACGTTAAAACTGTTTTGAAGTCTGGGAGGGTTCCACATGATGCTAGTTGGCTATCCCTGCATTAGATGGCATATCAGATTCCTCAAATGACAACACCTCCACCCACCTTCCTCACAAAAGACTTCCCTCTTGAGCCCATAGAGGCATAACAAGGGGATGCCTGGATTATGCAAATGATGTAAACAGCATATTGGCTAAAGTAAATAGACCAAAAGCATATTTGATCTGTTGATATAAGAGATAAAAAAAAGTTTATTCTGTTTGGATGGATACAGCTGTGTTTTGCAAAAAAAAAAAAAATTTTTTTTTAAAAGCAACAACCTAACCCTGCCCTACAGACAGTGCTTGGTTTTCTGTGTCTTCTGTATGAGGTAGAGATGGGTACAACGCACATTTGGCATTCAGCTTCATTATAATGATTGCAGTCTGTACTGGCAGCCAGACATGACTACAGCTTCGACCCCCTCTAGATGGATTCCGTTTGACGCCTGGCTAGCCGATTATGCGCATAATCGCAGAAGCACTTTATCATAAATGCGAGGTATTGAGCACACAACTGGTGACCTACCGGTTGTTTCAAATGCGCTTTACAAGTAGTTAATGCAGAGAATCACTTGTTCACATAGGCAAAATGCGCTTTAACGGCTGGAGCAAAATAAAACTCGCTATTTAACGCGCATTCGATAATGCGCATAATCGGAGAGAAAACGCGCCTATACGCCCGATTTGCTCTCCGTTCTTGTAGAGGTAATTTTTTTAATGCACCTTGAAAGAGCTTTAAATGTCTCTTGTAGAGGCAGCCTTCGTCTTGATGAGCATGGGAGGAAAGCACATTGCTCTTATTCTCCGCAGGATGATGAAATTGGCTCTGCTCCTTGAGTGTTATATGGCAGAGCTGGCTGTCCCTAAAATCCGGAAAAACACATTTTTTCCGGGTTTTAGGGGTGGGGCAGGCAGCAGTAATAACTCCCACTCCCCATTATGCCCACTGTTCTGAGAAGAAGCAAAAATTCCAAGTTATTCAGGGCAGGAGCTGAAGGGAGAACTTGCGCATTGGTGGAGGGAGCTCTTATCCTTTGCTGATGCACAGCTGTGGGTTTTATAAAAATAAAGATCTGCTGCATTCCCTGACAGTTCGTTCTAATGGGGTGAAATGGGGGGGTGCTCTCCCCCACCCCATTTTCACCCCATTAGAGCAAAGGGTCAGGGAACACAGCAGATCTCTATTTTTATAACTAAGGATGCACAGCTGTGTATCAGCAAAGAATAAAAGCTCCCTCCACAAATGCACAGTTTCGGATATAAATTTGGGTGAATTAAACCAGAGTCAGAGAAGTTAATTAATACAACCCTGCCCTCTGCCCGGCTTCCAGCAACCAATCAGGGGTTGCCATCCACCCCTGGCTCAACCCCGGAGCAAGGCCACATGGCAGAAGGGCTGTGGTGATTTCACTTTGATGAAAAAAGTTGGGGTAAGTTCCCAACTCTTCTACTGCTCAGCTTTGAGGAAAAGCCCCATGGTGGCTGTGAGTTGGCGGCTGTGTCATATAACTGACCCGGTGCCACTGCAGAGCTTAGAAGATGTATAGACAGCCCCTAGGACCTATTTGAACTGCCTCAAAAACGAAAAGGATGTTGTATCACTTTCCAAGACTAGTGAATTATTTAGTTAAGCTGAAAGGGGCACATAGAGATGGTTAAATGGAAGTGTAGCAGGTCTGTCCTTTGTGTATATAAATGCCTTTGCATTTTTCCATGTTCATCTGACCTCTTGTGGTTTTTCTGGAACATGCTTTGGATTCTTAGAAATTAAAGCTAGATGATCCCATAGGAGAAGAAGTCTTGTTTGGACAAAGGCTGCCAAGATATCCGTAAAAGGAAGGGTCTGCCTGACACATTGCATTGAAAACATTCTGTGGCAATTCTGGCCTCTATTGGAACTCACGACAAGCTCTGCTTAGATGTTGCTCCACTGCTGAATATTAATATTCGCAGGAGGTTATGATCCTTAATACCATGTAAATGCCATGCAAATGTCTGGAGAGCTATATGCCCTTTTTTGAGAGCATTACAATCGAATCTAGCATTATTTTTAAAGAAGCAACTAAAACACCACGGGCAAATCCATCACAAAGTCCTCCTGTATAGCCTCACTTAGGCCTTTATCACACCTACCCGGTTTGCTTCTGCAAGTTCCCCCTCTGTTTCCTATGCGAGTGGAGCCTTTTGAATCACACGTAGTCGGTTTTGCTCCGATTCCTCAGCAAAGTCTGCAGAGGAGGGGAGAAAACAGACTCTCCCCATTCAGGGACAGTTCGAAGGGGAAATGGGAAACGGAGCACTCGGGGCACGAGAGTAGCGTGAGGGGGACAACGTCATGTGAAAGAATTGGATCAAAGTCGCAGCGGGTGTGGATCAAACCGCCCGTGTGATAAAGGCCTTAGTTGGAGGGAACAACACAATGGTTACCGTCTATTTCGGCAGTGTGTGGATGGAGAACTTCCCAGTAAATTGTGACCTTCAGTGGCATAATTAGAAAAAAAGCAATACTGCAGACAATGTTGGCCTTGGACTTTTAGCCCTTCCCGTCTTCCTTTTAGCCACATCTGTAGAGTGACATACACGTCTGCCCTTACTTTAAAGCAGGGCAGGGAACCTTTTGTGTCATTGGGGCACACATCTCAACACACAGGGAAGGGGAAGTTTAAACTTCCCCTCCCTGCTTGCTGAAATCAGGGAATGGCATGGGAGCGGGGCCTGCACGAAAGGGGTGGGTGGGGCATTCATATTGCCGTGTCTGTGCTGCTGTTGGCAGAGAGAAAACAGCAGTGTGTGCCGGGGTCACGGAGTGGAGGGCGAGGTTAAAACCTCTCTCCACCTCAAGCAATCTTGATCCAAATCACTGTTCCCTTGCTGCTAATAGTGGCAGGGAAATGGTGATCTGCTTTTAGGATCACTGGAGGAAGCTTAAATGTCTCACCACACCCCAACAATCCTGATACTGAGTGTTGTTTCTCCATTGCTGTTAACAGCGGAGAAAGAAAGATCTGTATGTGCTGTCCAGCTGATGGCTGATGAGTAAGGGCAGTGAACAAAGGTGGGCGGGACACACTGTGGTTCTGCAGACAGAGACAGCAAGGCCCAATAATTGTCCACATGTGCTTTAAAGAAACAGACGAGGGACCGTATATCACAAACAGCGACAGACAAATCTGTCCGTTTTGTTTTCTCCTGCATTCACACTTGACGCACAAGTTTGCCCCACCTCATTTCCACCTCACTTTGCAAATATTTTGATCAAGAGTCCACGTGAATATTCGTACACATTTCTTGTACACACTTCTCCGAATGTGTGCGTTTTTGTGTTCGAGTTTCACTAATGCACACATTTTTGTATGCATTTTTTTTATGGGAGAACTGCATTGCAAAATTCAGGGAAGTGCAAAAACTGTGCTCCAGATGATGTATTATTTTGGGAAGTGTGCATTACGCAGCTTGTATTAAAATGTGAACCAAACAAAATTCTCCCCATCTCTAATCAGAAAGCAGAGTACTTCTGAGAATGTCCAGAGTACTTTTCTGTCTTTACTGAGCAAGTATCTAGTGGTGTTTAAGTTACTAGAAATGACCATACATCTGTTGGTGGGATTTGAAAGAGCAGCCCCTGAGGCCTATGAAAAAAGAACTTAAGTTTATCTGATAGTGAAACATGGAAGTCTACATTGTGATGAAAAGGTAAATTGTTTTGAAATACAACTTTGTCATGGCTATGTTAGAAATGACCATTCAGGTTGACCATTCCGTCTGCAAAAGTACAAAACAATCTGGAAGGTGAAAGCAAAGTTTCTTTATTGCAAATACATTCTTGCAAGAAAGGGTGAGGCTACCTGAGTAGACACACACCATGCATCAAAATCACAAGTCCCTTTATTCTCTGAGTCCGGCCGGAAGAGTCCCTCCCCTGCTTCCCAGTGGCTGGGTAGTCCAGGGTTTACAGTCTATCCCGAGTGCCTAATCATACTACTAAAATCCCCGCCTTTGTTTACACTTCCTCTTACCCCATTTTAGCACCCCTGACTCTTATTTGCTAGTTGCAAGCTGTTTCCTTTGTCTCTGCCAGCAGTTTCAACTAAGCTTAACCACAACCGCCATAATCTTACTACAAAAGCTATTTTTCTGCTGATTCCATTCCATCACGAGCCTAGTTTCAAGTCCACCTGCACTTCCTTGCTTTCTATCTACTAGTGAGGTTCCACTACAAGAATAGCCCCAGAACAGTTTCGGTTGTGCTGCCCTTCATGCTCCAAAGGTCACACATCTGTCAAAAAGTTGTTTGAGGACCACCAACGTTTTTTGTTGCTAGTCTTGTACCTATGCTTAGCCTTGCTTTTTGTTTCTTGATTAATATATTGCATTTTGCTTCTTTGGATTAATTAATAAGTGCTTAGCATTGTCTTTAGCTTCTGAAAAAGCAGCATTATTATATTTCTCACAGCTATGGTCCTGTAGCTAGGAACATAACCATGAGAAAGCCTGTGGGGGCCAGACTTTTGCAGAGATATTCCAAGCCCTTTTTTCTGAATCCTCAGCTTTGTTTTCTTTTAAATAAAGTCTTTATCCCCTTTACTTATGAAGATATAAGCAAAACCATGCAGGCAGTATTCTTCCTAACTGCTCACTAAGGTCCAGTTTAAACATGATACTAAAGAAGCAAAAAGAACTAGCCTATACCGTGTGAATGCTCCTGGCATCCCATTTAGCCCAGGTCCTAGTATTACATTTGTGCATGTAATAAATATTAGCATCTCAGCACAGCACCCACCCACTGATGCACTGACAGTATCTGTCAGTTTGTATGTTTATTACATTTATACTCCACCTTTCCATTAAAGGAGCTCCAGTTAGCTTACATGGTTTTCCCTTCCCTGTTTTATCCTCACAACAGACCTGTGCAGTAAGTTAGGCTGAGAGATAATGACTGATCCAAGGCAGTCCAGTATGTTTAATAGCTGAATGGGGATTTGAACTTGGTTCTTCCCATACCTGCTCCAACACTAACCACTACACCACACTGGCTTTCTTTTTAAATCAGGGGCAGGCAGGGGGTAGCTTTAAACCTACTGATAGAGCTCTGGGTGATTTGTAGTCACCCTCAATAGTTTCACAGTATCAGCAACAAAATGACTCCTCTAAATTATACTGCTGAAATAAAGAAAGCTTGGAGTAGGTTTTTGTTTGGAAGAATTGTGAGGTCTGTTCAGTTCTGATAGTCAAAACAAATTCCTAGGCTCAGAATTCTTCAATTCTCAGTGTGAGTCATTTGCACCTGGCTCCAGTTGGTGGGTCTTGGGGTCGTAAGGGAGAAGGGAGTTGACCCTACAATTAGCCCTGGCTTAAACAATCTGCAAGGCTGACACTGTGTTGCACAGGTAAGTTTGTCTTGCCCACCAGATTTCATATACCTGGAAAGTATTGGCCTGCTGCCAATTTCCACTGTTCTACCCAACAGTGCTTGGCATGTATTTCTTTAATTTGATTATGTTTACCATTTTAAATAAATTAACAGTGCATTCGTATGGGAGAGGAGCCCAAAAGACAGAGCACTCCAAAGTCAGAAGCTACCCATCCTTCCAAAGCTCTGCTGGGCTCTTGCTAACTGGCCAGGAGGAATGGTGAAAGCATTTTTGCCTCTCTCCATCCTCCTGAAAACTTCCCCTCTGCTGGGGTGTGGGGTCAGGGGCTGAGAGGTCCACTGGATTCATAGCCTCCCCCTCCGCACTCACCAGGACGTTCCTGCCACAACTGTTCTTCCTTCCTGAGCTTGGAATTCCAACCTCAGAAAAGAGAGCCACCATGGATTTCCACAATAGCTTGGAGGCAGTGGTGATCCGCAGTCAGATCTCCTCCAAGGTCAGAGCTCTGTCCCAGCCTCAGAGACTGAGATCTACTGCATCCTAGGTCCTCTGGAATGCTGCCTGGGGAGGCATAGGAATGTTCCCTAACTAACTTTACTTTGAACGTATTAAATTTCCTGTATTTAGGCTTGTGCGGTTTATATCGTCACTCCAAATTGCTGGTATAAAGTGCCCATACTCCTAATGATCATAAACCTAGTGAATGCAAATTGGAAGTAACATTACAAATGTATCTCTCAACTATTGCACTGACGTTAAACCAGATTATACAGGATTTGTTTTCAAAATTACATATCCTTATTTACCTTTTGTTGTTTTGATTAACCAAAGAAGCGACACAAGTGAAAAAAAATGGCTAGAATCCAATTTGAGGTAGCTCTTCCATGCTTACATGTCAAGGAATTTACTCCACAGACATGGAATAAAGTCACAATTACTGCTTGCAAATAAGCTAAGGCAGCAAATATAAAGAATTCACAATATTTTATGCTCTGTAGTAGACTACTTGCTGTAATTCCAAGTCATGCAGGATACCACCATTTGTGATGCCAACTATTCAGAGCAGGGGTCAGGATACACACTGCAGTGTGCACTAGAGTGACCTGTGCTTGATTCGATGTCTGGCCAGTACAGTTATCGATTTTGACCATCGCTTTATAGCAGATGTTTGCTCGATATTGGGTGTGAATGTCTGATAAGGTGAATGATGAATCAGATAATTCTGTCACTTTTATAAATATAAATACAGTCAGAGAATGAACTGCATCATGGTTAGATTCTATTATTTGCAGTTTCCTAACATTTTTGTAAAACCTTTAGAACAGCTGAAGTGCAAATCATGATTGGAAGTTATATTACATCTTCCTGTAATGCCAGCCAGCAGTTGTCCAAATGCTTTCTTTAATAAGAAACAGTAATAGACTGTGGATGTGCTGAACCAGTGCCTGGCTGCAACAATGGACTGGATGAGGGCTAATAAACTGAAACTCAATCCAGACAAGACTGAGACGCTGTTAGTGGGTGGTTCTGCTGACCGGATGGAGGGTCTTCAACGTGTTCTGGAATGGGGTTGCACTCCCCCTGAAGGAACAGGTTCGTAGCTTGGGGGTTCTCCTAGAACCATCTCTGTCACTTGAGGCTCAGGTGGCTTCGGTGGCATGGAGTGCCTTCTATCAACTTCAGTTGGCGGCCCAGCTACACCCCTATCTGGAAAGGGATAACCTGGTTTCAGTTGTCCATGCTCTGGTAACCTCCAAGTTAGATTACTGCAATGCGCTCTACGTGGGGCTGCCTTTGAAGATGGTTCAGAAGCTGCAGCTTGTGCAAAATGCAGTGGCCAGATTAATAACAGGAACCAGAAGGTTTGAACGTATAAGACCAACTCTGGCCCACATGCATTGGTTGCCTGTACATTTCCAAGCCTGATTCAAGGTGCTGGTTTTAACCTATAAAGCCTTACACGGCTTGGGACCACAATACCTGATGGAACACCTCTCCCGACACGAACCTATCCTTACACTCTGTTCAACATCTAATGTCCTTCTCCAGGTGCCTACTCAGAGGGAAGCTCGGAGGATAGCAATAAGGGAGAGGGCCTTTTCAGTGGTGGCTCCCCAATTTTGGAACGATCTCCCCGACGAGGCTCGCCTGGCATCAACATTGTTATCTTTTTGGTGCCAGGTCAAGACTTTTCTGTTCTCCCAGGCATTTTACAGCGTATGTTGAGGGGGGTTTTTTGGGTTTTTTTTCTCCTTTGGATCCAGAATAGTTGTTTTAAATGGATATTATTTTGTACTCTGTTTTTTTGCTTTTTTTGCTTTTTACATTTTGTATATCAGTTTTTAATGTTCAATGTTTTTAATCTTTGTAAACCTCCCAGAGAGCTTCGGCTATGGGGCGGTATATAAATGCAAATAATAATAATAATAATAATAATATACCTACTGAGCAGCAGTTGTACAGGCTGCACTGACAATGAAACACATTGCCAAAAGGATGGTTCCTGTTGATACTAAGTGCAGCTAATAACCTGGATCCAGCAATAAATAAATAGTAAATGATACCATTAGAATGTCCAAGCATGATTTTTATCTGTTCCCTTGGCATTGGCACTGAAACTGACCAAATATTTTCATACCTCATTAAAACATTTTCTACGCAAACAACAGTGCTCCTAGGCTACTTTGGACTACAGGTGCAGAATCACATGATTGAATGTGTGAGTGTGTGTGTGGAGAGAGAGAGAGAGCGGGGGTGGGGGTGGGGTAAGAGTAAGGGTGCCTCTTCACGAGAGGTTTAATGCTCTTTGAAGTCTCATTAAAAAAATTACCTCCACACCAGCGGAGCGCAAATGGGGCGTAGAGGCGCGTTATCTCTCTGATTATGCGCATTATCGAATGCGCGTTAAATCACGAGTTTTATTTTGCTCCGTCCGTTAAAGCGCATTTTGACTGTGTGAATATGCGCTTATGCGCATTAACTACTTGTAAACCGCATTTTGGATATCCTTTAATGCACTTCGCCGCCTCTCGCCGCCTCTCATGCAGAGGGATTAGGTGTAAATGCGCTTCTGCGATTATGCGCATAATCGGCTAACCAGGCGCAAAAGCGAATCCTTGTAGAGGGGACCTATCATTCAAACGTTGCTGCAGTTCAAATCCAAGCCCTGCAAAAGTTGTATTGTCAGCTGGTGTAAAACGTGGCTGATACCAATGTGAAAAGTAAAGTAAGTACTGTAGTCCAAACTCCTCTAGCGCCCTGAAACCTGATCAAGCATATTCATTTCTCCTCCCACTACTAAAGACACTCCCTACAGATTCCACTGCTGCTCTCTAGAGCTCCCTTCCTCAATCTGGTGTCTTTCAGGCATTTTGGACTTCTGTTCCCATCAGCACCAGCCAGTATGGCCAATGGACAGGAATGCCTGGAGTTATAGCCCAAAACATCTGGGGGGCATCAAGAAGGCTATTCACCAATGTTTCCAAGATTAATCATGTGCTAAGGGCACTGATGGCATAAAATATCCAACGTGATATTAAGGCAGCCATCCTGTGTTTCTGCATTTGGAGAGTGTGTTTTTCTCTTATTCCTAGGTGTTTCTTTTCATCCTCACTTCAGCTTAAGTTGTGTTGGATTTCATGATGCTTCTTGAATAGAAAACTCTTCTGCATTGGTGCAGTTCAAGTTCCAGAATTGCCTACTACTCTGCGTGGGCTTCTGAAATGTTATGGAATGTGACCCTAAGTAAAAAAGCACGCACAGAAGGAAAATGCACAGATGTGTGGTAGTGGCAATGCACTATGGCATGAATTACAACCACAGACTGTGTACTACCGCTCCCCCCGCCATGAAAATATCTGTGGATAACTGTGAAGCCTATACACCTGAGGTCAGACACTAAACAGGGCTTTACTTGGTGAAGCTTTTAACCTGCCACTTTATTGAGGCTTCTGTTTCCGGATTCTGTTGTGGGATTATATTGGCAGTCAGGTCCTGCTAGATGAGTACTTCAACCAGACCATCTTTCTGCCGGGCAAAAATGGAATGATCCTTTAGTTTGACCCTGTCGGGGCATCGAGAGAGGACAATCCTGTCTCTGCAGAGATTCAGGCATTGTATGATTTTAAAAAATGCAAGGTTTGGGTTTTATATTGAGGCTTGGAGCTGGCTGCTGGGAGAGATCGCTTTTCCCTGCCAGGATCTGATGCAATCCATTCAAGCCCCCAGTTCCTTTAAAACTACACAAAGACTTAGGGCACATTAAATGCACTTAGGGAAAATAATCCGGACTGTTAGTGTTCTAGGAAAGGCTGGGAAAGAAGTGGAGTGTCAGCAGGACAAGCACAGCGTCATGTGAGTACTGTGCTGCACATCCGCACACCAGGCATGGCGAGAGTGTGCTAAATCGCTGGTGTGATGAAGCTCATGTTGTCATTCAGGATATACTAGACTTTCCTTAACCTGTTAGGGAAAAATCCCACTGAAATTATTGCAAGGCATGGGAGAGTCCATGAGGGATAGTTTGTGAATGGTGTAAAGAAGTCACAAACTGTCATGACTGAGGAATCATGAGTGCACAATAAATGCCATGTGTAGAAAGACTCATAGTCTAGGAAAAGATTTGGCATGTGATCTTCTGTATGTATAGACTAGCCCTAAGTTGCTCCAAAGTGACATGGGGTACCTCTAGATGGTCCCTTTCCATTGCAGTGGCTTCGGATTGGTGGCGGCTGGGTTACATGACGCTGCCGCCAATCTGAAGCATTGCAACTATAGGTTCTTGGTAGTAAAAGCCTAGGCCAGATCTACACCAAGTAGGATATAACACTTTGAAAGCGGTTTGAAAACGGTATATGGAATGTGTCCTGGGCCCCAACAGTTTTCAATGCACTTCAATACTGTTATAAAGCAGTAGTGTAGAGCCTGCCCTAGTCACAAGTCAGGTTCTACTCTCAAGTATGTAGGAACAGGAATGAGTGTGGTTTGGAGAGCTGTCTATAAGAGGCAGAGGAAGGATGTAGACTAGGCTGACCATATGAAAAGGAGGACAGGGCTCATGTAACTTTAACAGTTATAGAGAAAAGGGAATTTCAGCCAGCATCATTTATATGCAATTAGTACCTGGTGAAATCCTCTCTTCATCACAACAATTAAAGTTGCAGACACTATACTAGAGTGACCAGATACACAAGAGGGCAGGGCCCCTGCACCTTTAACTGTTGTAATGAAGAGGGAATTTCACCAGGTACCGCCTTCAAAGTGTTATATCCTACTGGTGTAGATCTGGCCTAGGCTTTTACTACCAAGAACCTATAGTTGCAATGCTGCTCCCAACTGGTGAAGGGATTTTCGCTACAGCACTGATAGCCTCTCCATGTGATGTCTTCGGTTGGTTAAACATGATTTTTTAAAAATAATAATACAGAACTGATTTCATTACAACGTGCAGAGTTCAAAATCACAAATCCTTAAAGCTATAATTATTTTCTCTTAGCAGGTCAGTAAAATATAATGATCTAAGGAGGTGGGCAGTTCAATCTGGGATTTTGATTGACATGCCACAAAAATTGGTGACAAATTACATAAAATAGTGCAGGTTTTGCATAACTCCTAATGCTGAGCTGATCCATTAATAAATGGTCTCAAAGCCTCTGAAACCAAGCCATGATAGATCAGTAACGACAAGAGTTTCAAAGAATTTTCAGGAGAAACATTGGGAAGAGATTCTGCTTTAATTTTAATCCAGACATAAACTGATGACTATTTACGCCTGCTTCTCTAATGTAGGGTGACCAGATAAAATCCAGGTCATGGCTCATGTAACTTTAACAGTTGTAGAGAAAAGGGAATTTCAGCCAGTGTCATTTGTATGCAATTAGTTCCTGGTGAAATTCCCTCTTCATCACAACAGTTAAAGGTGCAGGCACTATCATAGAGTGACCATATACAAAAGAAGGCAGGGCCCCTGCACCTTTAACTGTTGTGATGAAGAGGGAATTTCACCAGGAACTAATTGCATACAAACGACACTGGCTGAAATGCCCTTTTCTCTACAACTGTTAAAGTTACATGAGCCCTGACCTGGATTTTATCTGGTCACCCTACTCTAATGGGATGGTCATAGTGAACCATTCAAAGTGCTCTTTCCAGTTCGCACAGCTGTGTTGTGTCTGACATGGACTTGAACACTGGGAACAAAGCTAGACCGTCTGCATGTCCACATGCTGCTTGTGGACAGCACATTTAAGTGTTGCTCTTTACTAATGGCAGACATCTTGGATTGCAAATCGAAACAGAGCTGTGGATAATTCATTGGCTTCAGAGGAGATGGGATAGTCTGCTCTGACAACATCATTAAAGATGAAGATATGGTTTAGTTTTTTCTGTACTGCTTCGTGCCTTCAACTCAGAAGCCTGAAGATGTTCAATTAAACATAATACTGAACACATGGAGGGAGGATTAGTACCACACATTCTGGCCCTCTACCAAACTTCCTGCACCCCATATGTCATTTGCAAAATTGCATATTTGTGTCCTCCATTTTTGCAGGATATGGACCACATGGAGGCCTCAGTACAAACAGGAAACTCAACATCTAAGAGCCAGTGTGATACAGTGGTTCAAACGCTGGACTAAATCCAAATCCCTATTCAGCCAGGAAGGTCACTGGGTAACCTTGGGCTATAAATGACTCTCTCTCTGGGTGCCTCTACAAGAGAGGTTTAATGCGCTTTGAAGTTTCATTAAAAATGTTACCTCTACAAGAACGGAGCGCAAATCGGGCGTAGAGGCGCGTTATCTCCCCGATAATGCGCATTTTCGAATGCGCGTTAAATCGCGAGTTTTATTTTGCTCCGGCCGTTAAAGTGCATTTTCCCCGTGTGAACAAGCGATTATGCGCATTAACTTCTTGTAAAGCGCTTTTTGGACATCTATTAATGCGCTTCGCCGCCTCTCGCCGCCTCCTGTGCAGAGGGATTAGGAGTAAATGCGCGTCTGCGATAATGCGCATAATCGCCGAACCGGGCGCAAAAGCGAATCCTTGTAGAGGGAGCCTATATCTCTAAGCCTAACGAATCCCACAGGTCTGTTGTAAGGCTAAAAAGGGGATGGAAGGCCATGCATGGCACTCTGATCTCCTTGGAGGAAAGGGGGAATGCAAATGTAAAAAGAGAGACTTGATTGCCATTCTGCCATGGCTGGTGCGATGGGGTATGTGTTGAGCACCATTGGCATGTGCCAACATTGCAAACTAGAGACTGTTGGGAAAGGATAATATGTTTTTTTCTGAATGCTTGCTGAGGAAAGATCAGAAATACCAAGCCAATTCAAAATTGTGCCAACTCACTACTTTAGATGCTAGCAGCACCTTCCTCACCAAAGGTGGGTTCATGTCTTATACTATGTTTTTCTATGAAGAAGGAAGAGGGAAGGTAGAAATGAAGAGAATCTCAGTTAAGAGTTATTTAAGAAGAGCCTTGCTAGCTGTTTATAATACCCAGCTCTGTCATTCCTTTCCATCTAAATCCAAAAAAGCTAAATTGCTGTCTAATAGACTGAGGGCAAAGAAATTTAAAGCTTGATCTAGGTCCCCTCTACAAGAATTCAGTTTGACGCCTGGTTTTCCGATTATGCGCATCTTCTCGCAATTGCTTTTACGGCAAATCACTATATGCAGGAGGAGCTTAAGCACATAACAGGTTGCCTTACCAGTTGTATGAAACATGCTTTAGAGGTGTTTAATGTGGAGAATCGCTTCTTTACATGGTCCTGAGGCGCTTTAACGGCTGCGGTAAATTTGATAATGCGCATAATCGCATAGAAAAAGCACCTCGACCCCCGATTTGCGCTCTGCTCTTGTAGAGGTCAAATTTTTAATGCGCCCTGAAAGAGCTTTAAATCGCTCTTGTAGAAGCACCCCTAGACAAGATAGCAGTGCTTCTGTGGCCATCTACACGGTGCTGCTTTTGCTGCTGATTCCCCCCCCCCCCAACCCACAGCATCACAGAATCAGTTACCAACTGTAATGTGCAGAAAATCGCAACTAAAGATGCGGCTCTGAAAATATTTCTTTTTCTTCTGCTCAACTCTATAGCAGTGAAAAGATGCCTCTGCCCACTTATGCACCTTTGAATCAACAAGTGCCCACCCTCTCTCAGCTGCGCTCCTTCATAGTCACGAAACTTTGAATCAACAGGTTTACTTCCCTTGCTTGCATGCTCATAAAGTGAAATGGAGACGTTACTACTGAGTAGACATGCAAACAACCCCCCTCGCACCCCTCTTTTCATGGTGGCAGCTGCACCCCTAAGCCTGGACGAAGTAGGAAAGCCTGAAGTACCCTATAGTGAAAGTGCACAACTGCTCAACTGCGAAATAGCGCAGCACTAAAGAGTGGAAAGGCAGCGATTGAGTCCACAGATGCCACAGTGCTGTTTCAAAGCAGCGGGGCTGGCTCCCCTCTCCACTCCTGTACACAGCAAAGTCCAATGGAAGGCAATGAGTTACTTCAGGGTAGCCCATGTTTAGCCCTCTGCTCTCACTACGCCCAACCCCCCCACAACTTTCTCTTCGGTCAATCAGCGCTGCTTCCACCACCACAGGCCGAAACCAGCTGAGGTCACACAAACTGCCAAACTGTACTGACTCTACAGTGACAGGAAAACCCATCACAAAATGAGTTGGGGGTGGGGATGGATTTAGGCAAGAAATGCCGAGCTAGCTACAGAGAGGGGTATATGTCATCTGACACAATTGACCCCTCTGGTTAGTCAAAAGACACATCAGGGAATAAGGTTTCAACCTGTGCTGGTTGGGGTTACATTCCCCCTGAAGACCCAGGCTCGCAGTTTGGGTGTAATTTAGGATTCAGGCCTGAATATTAATGTCCAGGTTTTGGGGGTGGCCAGGCATGCATTTACACAGATGGGGTTGGTGCACCAACTGTGCCTCTTCCTGGAAACATCTGATAGGGCCACAGTCTTCATGCTTTAGTTACATCCCATTCGGACTAATGTGCTCTATGTGGAGTTGCCATTGAAAACTGTTTGGAAACTTCAGCTGGTCCAGAATGCTGCAGCAAGACTATTCACTGGGGCTGGTTACATGGAGCACATGTCTCCCTTGCTACTGGTCTGTTTCTGGGTGTCATTTTTTAACATTTCAAAGTGCCATTTTTAGCAGAAAGGCAGAATATACATCAATTAAATTAAGAAGTAATAGACCAGATTAAGGGTTCATCACGGTCATCCATACTAGGTTTTGAGTCAGGGTGCCTCTTCACGAGAGGTTTAATGCTCTTTGAAGTCTCATTAAAATTTTTACCTCCACACCAGCGGAGCGCAAATGGGGCGTAGAGGCGCGTTATCTCTCCGATTATGCGCATTATCGAATGTGCGTTAAATCGCGAGTTTTATTTTGCTCCGTCCGTTAAAGCGCATTTTGACTGTGTGAATATGCGCTTATGCGCATTAACTACTTGTAAACCGCATTTTGGACATCCAGTAATGCGCTTCGCCGCCTCTCACCGCCTCTCGTGCAGAGGGATTAGGCGTAAATGCGCTTCTGCGATTATGCGCATAATTGGCTAACCAGACGCAAAAGCGAATCCTTGTAGAGGGGACCCTAATCTAGCTTTTATGAGCCAGGATCCAAACATCGGCTTATAAAAGGGGCATCCGCTAGCTCAGCGGAATTTTGCACTTCCTTTTCTTTGGATAGCTGACCCTTTAAACCACACCACAAACTGATTTGATAGCACAGGCGTGCCTTTACTATCAGAGCAGTTGCCATTGAGCCTGATTTAGAAGGCTCTTGGGCTCATGGAACAAGTTTTACAGTTGTTTGAATCCTGGCCATAGTTATAGCCTCGGATTTTATTGGTGTACTACTATGTTTTGTGTTGTGGTTTTATTGAACTTTTTATTATCCTATCGTACTAATTTTTATGGTAAACCGCTTTGGGAACTTGCTGTGAAGCACTCTAAAAATGAAGGAAGAAACCATGGCTGGGATGCAAAGAACCTCAGACGCAAAAGATGCATTAGGATTGTGTTCTCAAGCAGCACTCTCCACCATGCCACATGGCCAACCTTCCCAAAGTGGCAGGAGCTTTTCCAAAGCAGTAGCTCTTTGAATCCCAGCCGATAATAATATAATATTCATCTACCACCCTGTTTCAACAGTGGCCAGCCAGATGCTCAAATATTTTAAGTGTTTAAAAGGGAGAGGAAAATATAATTGGGGATTTCACAAGAGAGAATATAGCTGCAATTTTACTTTATATCCTATTGTCCAAAAGAAAATCTGGGACATGTATCTTATTAGGGCTAAGCCACATTTGTTTTTTGGTTTGGGTTTTTTTGCAGTAGAAGCTGCCATTTCAGGAGAAGCAAAGGTTTTCTCTGAAAGAACAATGCGCTCAATGAGGGGTAAAATCATCTTTCACTGCAAAATCAGGATCCTTTCCCTTCTCTTGGTAACTAGCCAAGAAGGGACAAAGGATGCATCGGTCACTTTAAGAAAAGCGTTGCACAGCAATATGCAGAATCCACGCTACTCCTTTCTTGCAAGAGAGAGGGGGAGTTGCAGTGTTCATGGCATTGAGGAAGGCTTTGTTTAAAGTGGCAGCTGCCATGAAGGTGATTTTTTTGTTGTTGCCTGTTTCAGCCTTAAAACATCATGGGATTTGATAGGGTGTCCAGATGGCCCGGGGTTTCCCGGTCCTAACCGGGAAACCTGGGGCGAACCGGCCCAACCGGGGGGCAGGGGGGCAAACCGGGGCGGCGGGGGGTCACGCGGTGGTGGCGGGGGTGGGGCGAGGCTGGCGGCCGCGCGGGGCGGGCGGCGCGAGGCTTCCTTGCATGTCAGAGGAGAACGGAGTAAAAACAACAAAAAAAGGGGGGTGGAAGGGAAGGGAGAGAGGAAGGAACGAGAGTCAGGTTCCTGCATTTATTGAAATCGAGGGGGAGATCAATAATAACCGCTCAGAAATAATTAAAAAAAGCTTCCCCGATCGAGGGCGCGCGCGCACACACACACACACACACACACACCCAGCAGCCACGAACCCATCCCAGCTGCTGTCGCCTGCCTGCCTGCCCCGCCCCCTGATCGCTCCCACTATTGTACAATATTTTACCTTCATCGAAGCATTATGCATTCCCGATCAAGAAATCGGGGGAAGGAGGAACGGGCAGCATCGAAAGGCACTTCAACCAAAGCATCTGCACAAGCGCCCTTCGCTGCAACATCCAACAGTTTTGCTGTGCGCTTTTTTTTTTAACATGATTGGCTTCTGATGAATGAAAAGCCAGCAAACACGGATCACTGAAATGCCAGCGTACGCACAATCTCTATCCTTCCCTCCTCTCAAATGAGGATGCGAGTCACCTATCCGTTCCCCTCCCCCCGTAACCCCCAAATGGCTATGGCATCCCCTACACTCATGCCTCGTCTCCTCCTCCTGGCTGACGGTGGCGGTTGCAAAGAAGAAGTGGGGAGAGAGAGAGAAAAGGGGGGAAATGAAAGCAGATGATGTGCTTGTATCTAGCAGTTTAAAGAGCGCCAGCGGCCCCGGTCGGCCCCCCAAGCCCGGCTTAAGCCTACACATTCACCCTTTGCTTGCAGACAGATGACTGTCACTGAATGGGGCTTTGAAGCTCTTGTATATTATTAACTAAAAAAAAAAAAAATCCTGACACACCCGGGGAGGGAAGGAGGAGGCAGGAGGGAGGGGGGCAAGCGAGCCAGCCTTAACCCCTCCTCCCAGATTTCCATAAAAGCAGGGGCGGTGCCAGGCATTTGGCGCCAAAATCCCATTTTCCCCCCTACCTCCTCTTTATTCTTGGGAAGGAGCGCAAAGCGGCTGCAGCAGAGCTACGCTTGCAAAAGAAATGCAAAGTCGCGCTCCCGCAGGGTTCGCGCCGCCGCTACTGGCTGATCGTGGGTAGGTCACACATTTTGCAAAGGAGGGGAGTTTCTCTCTCTGCCTCTCCCTCGCTCTGCCTCTCCCTCGCTCTCATTTTGGATGCTGGGCATCGTCCAATCCTAGACCCATGTTTTACTCAGAAATAAGATCAATGGGGCTTGCGAGGCGGGCGCGCGGGCGCAGTGGGGGGTTCTTTTGGGTGGGTGGGTGGGGCACCGGGATTTTGGTGGCGAAAATCTGGTCACCCTAGATTTGAGGGAGAGAGATTTGGAGGAGCAGGAAGTACTGATTCACAAAACTAAGGTCCCTTTTGGCTCAGACATAAACAATTACAAACAAGATTGCACCTATGCTTTAATGACCTCAGTAAACACGTATAAATAAGCCAGAATAAAAGTTCAAGGAAGGGCAGAACATCTCACATGTAAGACATTTCCAAAGTACAGCAACAAAGCAAGCTGCAGTTTGATAAAGTAATTCATATTCTGCATTTAAAAGCTTTTCTGTCAAAGCAATGAAATACTTTTCTCTTTTCTCCTTAAAAGATACCATTTTTCAACTAAAACTTAAGATTTAGGCATGTAGGTTTACAGTCCGAGTTGTCTTCATTTCTATTCTGTCTCTTTTCAAAGAAATGAGTTAAACATTAAGCAACGTGTTCTCCCAAATCATAATGTCTTATGCTCCCCTCTTCTCTGGGGCTGCCTCTACAAGAGAGGTTTAAAGCTCTTTCAAGGCGCTTAAAATTTTTTACCTCTACAAGAACGGAGCGCAAATCAGGCGTAGAGGCGCGTTTTCTCTCCGATTATGCGCATTATCGAATGCGCATTAAATTGCGAGTTTTATTTTGCTCCAGCCGTTAAAGCGCATTTTGACTATGTGAACAAGCGCTTATGCGCATTAACTACTTGGAAAGCACAATTTGGTCATCCGTTAATGCGCTTCGCCGCCTCTTGCCGCCTCTCGTGCAGAGGTATTAGGTGTAAATGCGCTTCAGCGATTATGTGCATAATTGCCTAACCGGGCGCAAAAGCGAATCCTTGTAGAGGGGACCTGAGTAGTGGGAATTTGCAGAAGCAGACTTTTTCAGTTGTTTTGTGAGTGGAGTGAATATTGCACACTTATGGCACCTTTTATAATATATTTTTTAATTTACAAATGTACAGGTTGAGCACATGGGAAGCAAAGCTCACAGGCAGGCGACACAAGTCTCAAAACAATCACAGTCCAGAATCAGGTGCTAGTGAAAAAGCCTCTTAGCACCCTTTTGCAGCAATCTCAAAACCATGTTTCTTTTTCTTCTGCCCACTCTCAAATGGGAAAAAAACTAGTTTTGGCCTGCAGCACACAAGCAGGTGAGATGTAACACAAATTCTTTTGGCTTGGAGTAGCCACCAGCCATCAAAAGCCATTAACCCTGATCAGCATCCATGTTTAGCTATAACTCAATGTATGTGCTGAGGTATTTAAATCTCCAGCAAAAAGGCTGAGCATCTGTTGCTATGCTAGTGCAGTGGCCAACATCCCCCACCCTATGCACTTATTTGCTCATAATGCTTATGTAACTAATCACAAGACTATCCTGCTTGAAAATAAATGCTTATATAAGAAAGCTGATATATTCATAAAGAAGAGGCATGGCTATAAAATAAATGCAAGATAACGTTGCACAAGTGCATGCTTGTGGACTACTTCTGAACAGGACCTGAGTGACCTTCAGATCAAGAATTCCTGCCTACATTCACTTTACCAGGGCAGGATCTACACTACTGCTTTAAAATGGTTTATAACAGTTTTGACAACTGTTGACAACACTTATACAGTGTTCAAAATGTTTTCAAAGTGTTTTATCCTGCTTGGTGTAGATCTGGCCCAGGACTTGCTGTCTTCCATCCCAGTTTACTGATATGTTCTTCATCGTTGAGCCAAATCTGCATAGAATGGAAGAAATATCAATCATTGGGACATACTTGTTGTGTGTGCTTTCTGCACATTGATCCCTTTCTGGATGGCTCGCCACTTAAAATCACTGGATGGGCCCCTAAAATCCTAAACAAGCCGAGGTCAATGTATCCTAGTGCCTCAAGTCCTTTGTACCTCTTGAGTTATTCCTGGAATAGATCACACTTTCCCTGCCTTCCCCTGTATGATTCTGTGGAGGATGTGTGGTTGTGAAGAGTGCCATCCAAAGCAGATTCAAAGTCTTCAAAGCAGATGAAGTCAGAAGTCTAGTTCAGAATTATACCTGGAGATCTGGGTTAATTTCCATATATCCTCTGCACCTCTGTGTAATTTCTCTGGCTTTTAAATAGGTAAATTTACCCATACATAAATGGGTAATCTCTCTCTCTTTTACTTTGAAATTGAATTGTAGCAGACCTGCACATGCAACAGTGTACACACACACACACACACACACACACTGGAACCACTGCAGAGGAATCTCTACCTATAAAGCAGGAAGTATGTGTGTGTGATGTTTGTCCAGAAATGTTTTCCCACTTCCAGATGAGTTAGGAACTCGGAATTTGGCATGCTGATCGGTCTGGCTGTACAATGCACCAGAAAAATATAAAGACACCGAATTTTGGGTTTTAAGTATTTTTAAAGAATTTAATAAAAACCAAGATTTATGCCTACAACTCCCAGCATGCCTTGGGTTGGAGGCCAGACTCACTGGCATTTGGCGGCCATTATGAGTGTATGGGGGGGTTTGTCGCTGCATGTCTTTTACAACCCCGACTCTTAAAGTTGGTCTCAATCAGTCAACCCAATTCCACATAAAAGGAATCGACCCACATAAATGGGCTGCATCCACTTGCGGTGCCTCCTCCCACCCTCTGCATGGTTTTAAAATTGTAAATAAATACAACAGCGTGACTTTGAGAGGCCAAACATGCTCAAAGGCATCCTGTCCTGATATTGCTGTTTTCTGAGAATCTGGGGGAAGTGCATGCATGGCCTTCACCTTTGACGGAGGAGGGAAGGAGGGAGGGGAAGCACGTTGTGCATGCTCAGAAACAGGTCCAATGAAGGGGGCAAGTGCCCAGCCCGGCCCTAGCCCTTCAGTACAGGCTCCTGACGAGAAGCACGGGCCGAGACAGTCCCAGCAGGACTTGGTTGGAGCTGGGCACATCCACTGACAGCCGCTTACCTCCCGTCCACAGTGACGCTACTCCTCAATGCTCTATCGATGAACAGCATCAGCAACGAGAGGAGGGAAGCACCTCTCAGAGGACTCAGGCATCTGTGAGGTAGTGAAAAGCATGCTGGGATGCGTAGTACTGGCATGTAGAGTGGTTAATTTTAAATAAAGCATGGGTTAGTAAGCCAGGTCACTATGTGCAAGCTGGATCACTATCCCTCAATCCTAACTCATTAACTGCCTTTGTTCTCCTTCTATCTGACTTTCTCCAGCTGCCACTAATCCCCCACCCACCATTCAATTCTAGTCTCAGTTATCAGTCACTCCTCCATTCACACTTCTGTTTCAACGGTATAGTCAAGCTTTTACATAATCTTTATTCAGTAATTCTTGCATCTGTCTTGGAATGTTGTGGTTTAGTTATGACAACCCCCCACCACCACCACCAAAAAAATGCAGCATAAAAATCTCATCAGGTTAAAAGGCCTTGGGGGAGAAAATATTCACTTGGCACTGGAAAGCCATTAATGCAGTCACTAGGCCAGCCTGCCTGGGAAAAAGTAATCCACAAGCAGGGTGCCACAACTAATAAGGCTCGCTCTCCAGTTGTCTCCTATCACACCTCAGATGGTGTTCAAAGACTAATACATTATTCAGGGACCTAAGCTTATGCCTACAACTCCCAGCATGCCTTGGGCAGGAGGGAAGATTTATCAGGCTTTGGCAGCCATCATCTGGTAGTGGCTCACCCTCCTGGGCCTGAAGGGAGAGCGCCTGGGCCAGCTGCCTCAATCACTAGGCCCCTTTGAGAGCAGGAGGGTGCAGCTCTGGGCCCGTTGCCAATGGCAACCAAGCTAACTGTCAGTCAGTTATCAGGCCGGCTCTCTCTAACGGCCTACCTACAGGCACCGATTGAACAGTGCAGTGTGGACTGGCTCAGCCAGACTTCACTTCCCGTGAGTCTCAGCAGAAGGACTCCCATTGGGCAAGTCAGGCACCGTGGTGAAAGGCATGCCGGGAGTTGTAATTTTTGTTTTCTGTGGGTACAAGAAAAATCAGGGTGGTGGCTTTAAGGTGGCCCTGGCCATGCAACAAGGGGGAGAGAGGGGGGGGGGAGAGAGAGAGAGAGAAAAGAAGCACATTTAATTTGTTTTAAAGTTACCTCACAGGCCTAGTATCAGCCTACTTTGCAGGAATGTTGTGAGGGTGAGAGAGGGGGGGAAAATAATAAAAAAAATTGATTAAAAGTTAACTCACAGGCCTAGCACTGGCCTACTACTTTAAGCTTATTACCTCACAGACATATATCTTAGGGGGCTCGAGCAACGTTGGTTAGATCAGCTAGTATGAGTATAAAATATATGCAGTGAAAAGAATTGTTCCTCTATCTGTTCTAGGGTTTCAAATGGCAGAGCAGACATATTTAACATGACATGCCACAATTTTTATGCTGCAATTATTTGTTCTTATGTTATTGCTGAAGTATGCATCTGGGGCTGAGCCAGAAGATCCTGTAAATTTTTAGGAGAGGGGAATGAGCTGAGAGATTCTCTCTTTCTCTCTCTTCAGGTCAAAGTCACAGAGAGGTCTTTCCCTATCACGTCACATAATCTGCTTTCTGCTCTTGTGCTGGCAGGGTGGACCACTGATAAACTATGTGAGAATTCTGTAAAGTGGAAACCAGGAAATTACTTATCAAGCTCAGGCATTACAGAGCTTTTGGTGCCAAAGTGTGAGGGGGGAGGGGCAAGGCTCAACCAAACCCAACATCTGCACACATAATCCAGAGGCTCCGGCTGTTCGGAACTCTTTCAAGCCATGTAAGTAAAAAGGCTTTTCTACTCTGAAGCATTTTTATTATTATTATTTTGGCATCCAAAAACCTTCAAACAAACCAGACTCCAAGTAAGATTGGCTCCAATTTTATCTGCTCTTTTGCACTGAGCGACACGTACCCATGGGTATGATAAATATAGCATACTGTTTTTCTTGTGAATATGCTAACTTGTTCCCTAGGCAAATCATTCTTCCTTTGCTCTCCACTCAATATTTGTGGCTTCAAGAAAATTAATTCTGATTTAATTTGGGAGGGTTTTGGTCTTTCCAATGCATACCATTTATTTTTAGTATAAAGAGGTGATGTTAATAAGCTGTGAAGGGAAATGGAACATTACAAAGTATTTTTCTTAAGACAGTAGTTAATGATTTAACACAGATGTAACATTTTTAAGAGCCACAAGAGTAGTTTGATAGCAACATTGCTGCCCACAATATAAATCTACATCTGTTTCTGCTCTACTATGGGCTCCTATCAAATGGTTGGTTCTGCAGGGGGGTTGCGTGATTCAGACTGAACTAGGGGAAACCCCAATTCTTCTTAAAAGGGGGACAAAAGCCTGGTTCAATAGGTATATATACACCTATTGTAAGTGCCTATTGGCTAGTGCCTGTGAAATCATTAGAGCTATTCCCCACTATCCCTAAGAAAGTTTTGCAACAAACTTTTTTGAAGTATTTATAGTGTTTTCATACTGTGGTTAGTAACTATTAGACGTTTGTCTTGTTTTGGTGGTCAGTTTTCTCCATAATTTGATTAAGTCAGATTTCTGGGATTGAATCTGTTTGGAACTCCCCAAAGTTTGTGGGGCTAGAATGAAATGGGAAATCAGTCCCATGGTACTGTTTCTGATAATGGCACACAAGCTGCAAATTGCCCATCTCCACATCCCATTTCAACTTCCAAAATCCCATCTTTCTTTGGGCGTGCTCTGATGGCCATTTGGATGTCAGGCAGAGGGTTGGTACTGGCCTTGCCTCTCTCTCCATTCTTTCCCTCCTCCTTGCCCTGCAAAAGTCCCTTGCATGGCCTAGCTAGATGTGGCTTAAGAGGAAAATGTGTGCTGACAGCAAACGTCCAAACAGCTAAAACAAACCAAAATTATTATTTTTTAAAAAAAGATAATATGGGGTATTAAAAGGTGACCTTGCAATGCCATTGACTATCTCCTTCACCTAGAGTCATTTAGCTCTCTACTGATTTTTCAACCAGCAGATGGAATTAATTCAGACTTTGCCTCTTGGCCTGTAACTGAAACCAGATTTTGTCATAGTCTATTTCACCTCTATAGTAGGAACTTTACTATCTGGCTGAGTAATTTCCTCAAATGTTTGGATATAAACAACCAAAATAGGGTGCGAAAATCAAAATAGATTTCATCAGTATCCAAAGAAGATAATTGCTAAAATGTCAGATATTGGGCCTCTAGTCTCTATGTATTAAAACCAGTGATGTACTGGAGGGTGAGCATAAGGCAGTGCAACCTTTTTCAAAGCAAGAGCAATGACATCCTATACCAGAATGCCTGGGTAATTCATGGCCTCTCCATGCTCTGACAGGTGAAATAATTGATAATGAGGCTTTCAAGTTTTAGTATTGTTTGTGACAACTAAGCATAGAGGAACTCAGAGAATGAGGGAAATAATAAAGCGGAGGCTGGATACAACTTTTCCTTTTCTTTGACAGCATTCCTATTCCATGCTAGCTGTTTAAATGGTCACACTTCTTCGCAAGATGGTTTGCAGTTCTAATTGAAAGCTGAAAGTTGCATTTCAGCTGGCTGAAATTCTTTGTGCTCAATATGTTTTACAAGTTGAACCAGTGCAGTCAGATGTAAGTCAAATAACTAGGCATAGGGTTACACCCGTGCCCCATGGACTCAACTGCGAAGTTTTATTAGTGGGTTTTTGTTTTGCTTTTGTCTTGGATAGCTGTGTGCTTATAATGCCTCACTCACAGTAGTTTGCGGGTGCGTTACACAACGTCATCATCCTGCAGGGCTTCTCTCATGCCTGCAAACCATTTCGGGGGGAGGAGGTTGATCAAGGGAAGTGTGGTATTATCTGGAAACAGTGAAATGAAACCCTAGTGCAGTTGTGCAATTTCACTATACAATACCACCACCTAGTGGTTTTGTAGTGGAACATATAGAAAGGCAGAGAAAATCCCTGCCCCCCCCCAAAAAAAAATTCTGTGTAAAAGTTCTGATTGTAATCCCACAAAGAATTTGGAAGCAGAAGCCTCAGTAAAGTGACGGGGTAAAAGCCTCATTTTCTCAGAGTCTGACAAATGTGCTGGACATAGAAAACAGCAAGTCTCTTTAAAGCAAAAAACAAAACAAAAACCTGCTTAAAATATGGAGGGGGCAGGGAAATAAATCTGCACTGAGATTACAGCAGATTGCTTATGTCAGTAGAAGCGGAAAGGCAGGGATGGGGGAGGGGACAGAGAGTGCCCCATTGTTAAAACCAATTTTAAAAATCCATATTACCTCCTGTATGGTATGGCCATATGCACTCTAACTTAATTATGTATTGTGTGAAGTATTGCTTTTATCTCTTCTGACTCCAATGGCCATCAATTTCATTTAGTGAACCCCAAATTCTAGCATTATGGGACAGGGAGAAAAGCTTTTCTCACTCCACTTGCTCCACACCATACATCATTTTATAAGCCTCAATCTTGTTACCCCCTTCTTCATTTTTTTCCAAAATATACAAGCCTCGTATAGTCAACCCTTTCCTCATAGGGGATCTGCATCAACCGCTTCAAGAATTTTAGTTGCCGTTCACTGCACTTTTTGTCTTTTTGAAACGGGTTGACCAGAACCACAGTATTCCAATTCTGGCTGCAATGTAGGTTATGTAAAGGCATGATTTGATACTGGTCATTTTGTTTTCAATTCCTTTCCTAATCATTCTTAACACTAAATGGTTGCCACACACTATCAGTGCAATCATACTCAGAAGTATGACTTACTAGGCCAGTTTGCATGTCACAATAAGCCACCCTGAAAAGAAGCCATGTGAACTGGTTGTCCGCTCACTAACTCACATTAGTCCCAACAGATGATTGGGCTCTCTGTGGCTTGCCGTAGCTTCTTTCCTCCTTAGTCCCCCTGCCTTCTCCCTGTGCTTATCCCAGTGTCCTTTGCGGCACAACCCCACAAAGGACAATTGGGGGGGGGAGTGCTTAGAAGCATACAAATGGATTTTTATTTTATTTTAATTTTTGCAATTGTGCAAGTGCACAGATTTGTCTGTCCACTATGTAGAGCCTGCAGTAACACGTTCACCTTGTCAATCTCCTTGTAAATTACCTATTCCACTTTGGTACTTCCCTTACCAGCTTGCCGAGTTCACTGTCAATGGAAGCCCCGAAGTGGAGTAGGTAATTAAAAAGGAAATTGACAAGGTGAATGTAACTACTGCAGATCATACATGGTGGATGAGTGAAACTGCACACTTGTGAAGGACTGAACACATTTGCATACTTCTGAAGCACCCCAAAATAATTTAAAATAAAAGGTGGCAAACTCTTTCAGGACATTCCCAAGTGTCATTTCTGTATCGGTGGAGGGGCAGACATCACTGAGGAGGAAGACTGGAGGTGGTACTAGTTTTTTGCCAGGCAGCTTTGTAGTCCATCTGGGAAGCCACTGATGAGCCACACTGCCGAGTTCAAACATCACAACAAGAAAACCTGAGAACAAGCCATCCTCCACAACCCACTAACAAGCCATGGATTATCAGAGTGATTTTTGTGTGGTTAACAAATCATGCTGAAGCCTCCACACCAGGTTCGGACAACACAATAAGCCATGCTGACACAAAGAAGGCTCATGACCCACCATGATTTATCATGTCATGCAAACCCAATCGTTCTTATTGCAGCCCCAGTTGATGTTTTCATTGAGCTGCCAATCCCAATTCTGTTGCTGTATATGAGGAATTGGTGACATAGCCCCTCCCCCTCAACGTGCCTCGTTTGCTGTCCTCTTTCTCTTGTCCATGTGAAGAACTCCTTACCCAAGCAGGCTGGGCCAGGTTCTGAAAGGATCTCTCCAAACAGTTAAACCACTTTCTGTTGACCATCATTTATTCAGTTTGGAGACACAGGCTGCTTGTTCAAAGATTTCTACACAAAAATAAGAGGAAGAGGTGCCATCTTTATTAGATACCCAGCACACTTTTGAAGGAGACAGTTTGTGGAAGAAAATGCACCTTCAGCTCCTGGAAAATAGAGTGGACCACAAAGAGTTGTCCCTAATGGGGCAAATCACAGCCCCCTCCAGGTGCTTTTTACCAAATTAAAAGAAACGGGTCCATAGTCACTTCCCATTTGGCACTAAGGTGGCTTTACATGAACCACTTTCAGGGCTGGCATCAAGATATCCATGATTGGGTGTTTGCCAAGGACCCAACCTTAGGCTGACCATCTGAAAAGGAGGACAGGGCTCCTGTAACTTTAACAGTTGTAGAGAAAATGGAATTTCAGCCAGTGTAATTTGTATGCAATTAGTTCCTGGTGAAATTCCCTCTTCATCACAACAGTTAAAGTTGCAGGCACTATACTAGAGTGACCATATACAAAAGAAGGCAGGGCCCCTGCAACTTTAACAGTTGTGATGAAGAGGGAATTTCAACAGGAACTAATTGCCTACAAATGACACTGGCTGAAATTCCCTTTTCTCTACAACAGTTAAAGTTACAGGAGCCCTGTCCTCCTTTTCAAATGGTCAGCCTACCCAACCTCAGCAGGGGCCCACTGACCAAAGTCCCTTGGAATTGCTGTTCCTCTTCACCATTGTAACCTACTCATTCACCTGCCTACTGCTCTGGCCCAGAAAATGGTGGTGATGAGCAGGAGGAGCAGTAGATGCCATTACCTGCTTGCTCACTGGCTCTGGCTATCAAGTAAGCAAGTAGTAGCCATGATGAGAAAGAGGATAAGCAGCAAGAGCAGCCAGTGACGATGTGGTGAGGAGGCAGATCCAGTGGGCTAAGGGCCCCATTGGGTGAGTCTTGTCCAAGGGCTCTCCAAAACCTGGAGGCAGCATGGGCCACTTCATTTAGTCTAAACCCCCTTCTCCACGATTTGCAATACAGGATCATAATAGTGGAAGTATTTTACAGGGTTGTTGTAAGGATTGCTATAATAATGCATACAAAGGGCTTTAAAAAGTCAAACATGCTAGGGTATTAGATGACATTATTTCATTAAGCAAGAACATGTACTGTAGAACATGTTCAAGATAAGGTATTTTCCTTCTGTTTCACAAAGCCTTCACAGATGTACATTCTATATAGCAAAGCTATCTGAACCTTTTATTCTCTATCTCTTTGATCCAGCAGATGTCCCTTGGTCTACAGCTGGCTAGCCCCTTTGATTTTCTTTGTAATCCTCAAGTGCTCTGCTCAGTACTTTTTCTGCATTCAGGAATGTGCTGAGTTGTATCATACAGACTTCATATACTGGATGAAGAGCTCCTCTGATATATGATGTCATTTCCTGGCTCCAAATCTAATAAGCCACACATGTCATCTTGTGTATTTGTGATGCTTAGTTTCTTCCTGTTACTTAATGCATGGTTTCCAACTGGCAGCCATGCTCTAAGTGCTTCAATGCGGCTCAACACTAGTTATGCAAGCTATCAAAAAGATTTGTTGCAACAGAGTTGCATAACAGAATGTTTATCTGAATGTTAGTTCCCAAACTATATATCGGGAAAGCCATATTATTTCAACCCAAGCCTCACAGTTTAAGAACCTCCAAATCAAGCACAGCCCACCAGGGCTTGACCAAAATTCAGCATAGGACTTTAAAAAAGGGGGGGACTGGGGAGGGGGCTGCATTTGACTTGGTAGAACACTCATTGCGCAGGGCGCTTTGTAAAAATAACACCAGCACACAGCAGAGCATTACAAGTACGTTCTCTGAATGCTTTTGCCCTCTTGCCCACTGGCATGCCCCTGCTAGAGGAATCCTCAGAGGAGGAAGCAAAGCCCCCCAGAAACCAGGGAGACGCCACATCAAGTACTGGCACCAGACCAGGAGGATTCTGGGCCTTCGGAAGAGATGGCTCCAGGTGCAGGGGACTCTGACTCTAGAATAGAGCCTGACACCCCCCCCCAGGAGCGTTGTCGCCTCAAGCGGCAAGCCAGTAAGCCTCCTGTAAGAAGGAGTGTTCTCATTTGCAAAAATGGTCTCCTTGGGAGAAAGCAATTCCTCCTGAGTAGGGCTCTGGCCAGAGAGCTCTGATGGACAGCACCTGAGTCTGGGTGGGGCTCAGCTGCCTTTCTCTTCTTAACCTACCACACAGACCTGGGAGGGGAGGGAAGGAATGAAACCATGACTGAATGAATGACAGACACCTTGTGTTTCTTGGAGGATGAACAGCATAAAAATACAACAAATATAATTAATGGAGGCACAGCTGTGCCTCCATTGTTAAGGGCCGTCAGTAAAAAACACATTCCGCCATGTTAAAGTGATAATTGGGGGGGAGGGTCATTCTAACAGCCATAAAATTGAAAATGTTTCATCAACCTTTCTGAAATTTACAAGTGCCAGAAAGAAATGTTTGTTTTACATTACCTGAAAATTTCAAGAAGATTGGTGAAAGATTGAGGGAAGGAGAGCAGTTTAAGGTAGAAAAGGAATACAAACCTGTCTCCCTGCTTTTGTAAAATTTACTTCCGGGTTGTGACTTTTGTGCTCACAATTTGCATAATTTCTAGAGCCTTATTAATTAATCCAGTGGTGGGGTCTTCTTCCTCCTTGACTGTAGTTGGTGGAAAGCTTTTCATTTTTTTAAAATTCCCTTCAGTTGACTTTTAAGAACTATTTTAACCTCTCATTCAAGTCAATGAGGCGGCCATCTTCCCTCATAGCACGACACACGCTCAGTAGCATCGCTCTCACCCTCCCTCCTGCCTTAGAATGTGGGGTGGGTGAGTGAAATGGCCGCTGCCTCTAGAACAGACCTTTTGAGTGAAGAAGAAAAGTTTCTCTTTTCTCTTCTGGAACATGCATTCCTTTGGCTCTGAGAGTATTTCGGGCTATCTTCATACGGCCAGTTTGCTCTTTTGCTCCCTGGTGAAGCAGGGTGTGGTTCCTCTGGATCCATGGTAACCTGATCTTCAGATCTCTCCTGGGAATAGGTGGCTATACCTTTCTTTCTATCCCCACCCCCACTCCATACACATACAGTGCTCCTTCCCTCTTTTCTAAGAGTTTGGTCCATACTGCTATAGGTTGAAAGCTTCAAACACTTCATTTAATTAGTATGGGACGGTGTTAAGTTTTAAGTACAATGTTGAAACCTTTCAAAGTGCTTTTGGGCCTACAACGTTGGTTTCAGCCTAGTCACCCTGTTTTTCTAATAAGGTTTAGAAACAGTTGAGCTGTCGTTTATTTTGCATAGTGTACACACATGGATTTTCTTTCTAATCCTTGCAGTCTACACTGGCTCCCTCCTTGATGTGTTTTTTGGATGCAGACAAACCCTTTTTTGTTCCAGCAGGCCTTTGGCAAATCATCTGGACCTCTGTTTATACCTTTGACTTTTAAATTGTTATGCATTTAAAATGTTTAAAATGCTTTAATATTGAAAAGTATTTAATTATATTTTTAACTTTTGTATATTTAGGCTGACCATATGAAAAGGAGGACAGGGCTCGTGTAACTTTAACAGTTCTAGAGAAAAGGGAATTTCAGCCAGTGACATTTGTATGCAGTTAGTCCCTGGTGAACTCCCCTCTTCATCACAACAGTTAAAATTGCAGGCACTATACTAGAGTGACCATATACAAAAGAAGGCAGGGCCCCTGCAACTTTAACTGTTGTGATGAAGAGGGAATGATGATATCTATGGTGACATTACCTTCTGCAGCCAGCAAAATGTCCTCATTGGGAATAATTCTTGAGATTGAAAATGTAAACTTGGATCTAAAGACTCCCAGGCATGGCTGGAAGGGATTTCTGCTTGTTATACTCTCAGAGATGGGGTCACTCTTCTTATCTCCCCCTCCCCACCCCCATGCACTTGAGCAGAAAGGGTCCCCCTGCTGCACTGCTGGTCTTTCTGGAGAGCTCCCAGGCCCTAAGGAATTTTTACGGAGTGCTGGTGTTATGACCAGCAATCTTCCCGTGCGCAACTAGAAGTGCCTTGGGAATTCTGATGCTTTTCCCAGAAATGCCTGCATTTTCTTTTTAGGAATTGGAGACTTACCAGAGTCAAGGATGACCTTGTGGGAGTGGGGGGTGGGGGTAAGACCAAAGAGGTGGTATAGTCCACTGGCCACTTTAACATTTGCTGTTCTTGTGGTAACAGCCAATGTTCTGGGAGCAATTTACAGGACTGTATCAGTTAAGATTTTTCTCACAATAATTAATAATAATAATAATAATAATAATAATATACGCCACAGGCCATGGAAGTCAAAGAACTATGGCAACAGGAATAGGTCACAATTATTCCAGTAGTCACATCAGTCACTGCCATCACATCAAAACATTATACAGAAAACCTTCAGAAACTGGGCCTACCAACAGACATCCACAGCTTAAATCATGCTCAATTGTCAGGAAATTACTGAACCAGTAAAAGACAACATGACATGGCAAAGCCCATCACATTCATCTAGAAAAACTGCCATGAGTGAGAAAGATGAATAATAATAATAATAATAATAATAATAATAATTTACAATTATATACCGCCTCATAACCGAAGCTTTCTGGGTGGTTTACAAAGATTAAAAACATTGAACATTTACAAAACAATATACAAAATTTAAAAACATAAAAAGCATAAAAACAAACTACATATTAACTATCCAGGGGTCAGTTAAAAACACAATACATGCTGTTAAATGCCTGGGAGAAAAGTTTTAACCTGGCACCGAAAAGGTAACAATGTTGGCACCTGGCAAGCCTTGTTGGAGGGCCACCACTGCAAAGGCCCTCTCCCTTGTTGCCATCCTCTGAGCTTCCCTCGGAGTAGGCACTCAGAAGAGGACATTAGATGTTGAGCGTAGTGTACGTGTAGTTTTGTGTCAGGAGAGGCGTTCCATCAGGTATTGTGGTCCCAAGCTGTGTAAGGCTTTATAGGTTAAAACCAGTACCTTGAATCGGAGTTGGAAACATACAGGCAGCCAATGCAAGCAGGCCAGTGTCGGTCTTCTATGTTTGAACCTTCTGGTTCCTGATATCAATCTGGCCGCTGCATTTTGCACAAGCTGCAGCTTCCGAACCATCTTCAAAGGCATCCCCACATAGAGCACATTGCAGTAATCCAACTTGGAGGTTACCAGAGCGTAGACAACTGAAGCCAGGTTATCCCTGTCCAGTTAGGGGCATAGCTGGGCCACCAACTGAAGTTGGTAGAAGGCACTCTGTGCCACTGAGGCCACTTGAGCCCTAAGTAACAGAGATGATCCTAGGAGAACCCCCAAGCGACGAACCCGCTCCTTCAGGGAGAGTGCAACCCCATCCAGAACAGGTTGAATACCTTATGTCCGGCCAGCAGAACTGCCCACTAACAGCATCTCAGTCTTGTCTGGATTGAGTTTCAGTTTATTAGCCCTCAGCCAGGCACCAGTTCAGCACATCCACAGCATCACCTGATGAAGATGAAAAGGAGAAGTAGAACTGCATGTCATCAGCATACTGATTGTAAAATATTATACAGAGGACAATGTTGGGAATTGTATCTGTAACAATTATGTGCATATAATGAGTTAAATTATATGAACACTGTTGTTCATTGATAAGGATAAACACAAATTGTGGACTTATCAAATTTTTGGAGTCCTTTGTATTTATAAGTGGTTGGGTGCTAGGCACCTGTCATGATATGGTATCAGCATACTGATGACAACGCACTCCAAAACTCTGGATGACCACACCCAACGGTTTCATGTAGATGTTGAACAGCATGGGGGACAAGACTGACCTCTGCGGAACCCCATACTGGAGAATCCGCTGGGTCAAGCAATGTTCCCCAAGTACCACATTGTGGAGCTGACCTTGGAGCAGAATCACTGCAATGCAGTTCCTCCTACTCCCAACTCAGCTAGTCATCCCAAAAGGATACCATGGTTGATGGAATCAAAAGTCGCTGAGAGATCAAGGAGAATCAACAGAGTCACACTCCCCCTGTCCTCCCAACATAGGTCATCATACAGGGTGACCAAGGCTGTTTCCATACGAAAACTAGGCCTGAAACCTGACTGAAATGGATCTAGATAATCAGTCTCATCCAAGAGTGTCTGGAGCTGGCTCGCAACCACTCGCTCAAGTAGGGTGACCATACATCCAGGTTCCCCCGGACAAGTCTGGAAACGGGGGGAGGGGAGAGGCAAAATGGAGTCTGGGAGGAAATCCCATTATTTTTTGAAATGTCCGGGAATTGCCTCCCTCCCAGGGGCCATCCAGGGCTTGTCCTTGGCCGCAGTAACTGCACTGGCCAAGAAAATCCCCTGATTGGCTTGGAGGAGGGGTTGGAAGTCGCATTTCGGGCGCTTCCAAAAACGTGACTTCCAGCCCCTCCCCCGAGCCAATCCGGGGATTTTCTTGGCCTGCGCAACAAAACCTGCACAGAAAGTGCTCTGGATGAATCAATAAGCACCCAAATTGTTGCAACTATGAGTGATTAAATCTAAGTGTGTGCATGTATTACAGGCATTGCAGCTGGTGAGTATGGAGAAAATTTGGCTGTCCAGCTAGCATAGGCAGTATCCAATATAACTAACAGTGTTTTGTTGTGTATATGTACAGATGCCCACAAGTAAAACAAAAGAGTTCCATTGACCCCAGTACTCTTAACCCCCCCAGAACATGACACAAGCAAAAACACAAAGTGAGAGTTGGTATGTGAGATAAAGCATGTGTAATAATTATGTGTCCTTTACAGAAGACAGTAGCTATTCAGCCTTACCTAGGCTGACCATATGAAAAGGAGGACGGGGCTCATGTAACTTTAACAGTTGTAGAGAAAAGGGAATTTTCAGCCAGTGTCATTTGTATGCAATTAGTTCCTGGTGAAATTCCCTCTTCATCACATTTCCTCTTCATCACAACAGTGAAAGTTGCAGGGGCCCTGCCTTCTTTTGTATATGGTCACTCTAGTATGGTACCTGCAACTTTAACTGTTGCGATGAAGAAGGAATTTCACCAGGAACTAATTGCATACAAATGACACTGGCTGAAATTCCCTTTTCTCTACAACTGTTAAAGTTACATGAGCCCTGTTCTCCTTTTCATATGGTCAGACTAGCCTTACCACCAGAATTCAGAGTATCTCCAAGATTGCCTGAGTGGAGAGTAAAGTGTATTGATCAACTAAAATCATCCCTGTGTGGTGTGTGTGTGTGTGTGAGAGAGAGAGAGAGAGAGAGAGAAAGAGGGAGAGAGAGAGAGAGAGAGAGAGAGAGAGGAGTATGCAAGCACATCAGGGAGTCCACACATTGCTGAAATTTGGTCCCCAACAAGTTTGTCTGGAGCTAATTTGGCCCTTGGGAAAAAAATAGGTTTCCCTGTCCCAGCTTTCCTATATTTATTTTAATGAGTGCCTAAGCATGACAGTGATCCTAACTGGGCATGTTTTCTTGGATGCTGTGAGCTTTTTGAGGAATCCTGTCAAAGCAGTCAGCCATTATTTTATTTCTTCTCGCACATCAAGGCATAGGTTTGGATCTTTTGCATGTCTGGACAGTGATGTTTATCCTTAAATCTTCTGTTATTTATCCTCTTTCCTGGTCTGCAAAGCTGCCAGTTGAATTTTTGTCTATATGACTTATCTGTGTTTGGAATTCACATTTGACTTGGCAGGCATGTACCAGCATGGAGTAAAACTCCCAGCATTTGAACGAGGTGGTAGTTTTATCTCCGCCCAACTTTATCAGCAATTTTTCTATGGCTTGTGGTTGTTGTTGTTTTTAATCCATAGTGACAAAACTGGATAGCAACACAGCAGAGCAGCAATGTGAGGCAAAATTAATTCTCTCTGTCTCAACGTTGGCCCATTGTCAGTGAGAAAGTATCATGGGCATATGCCTGCCTTTTGGTGGTGTGTGTGAATCTCTACATCTAGCAAGCCACAACACAAAGACGTTATTTGTTGTAATCCCTGTGATTAATAGATATGACCAGATGTTAAACATCAAGTTCCAGCTCCATATGACAGATCTGAATTTCTCCTCTTCTATCTCCTCTCTGTCTATCACATATTTCTTCCCAGACTCATCTACACTGGACACATGCACATTCCTACCAATACAGAAAAGGAATCTAAATTCTGCAGCAAGGAAAGCTGAGTTCCAAGAGTTGCATAAAGTGGACAAAGTGAATTAGCACAATAACATTTCTGCATAATTTATCATGCTTCAGATAGTTTTGGGGAGAGGCAAGAAACTATCCATTTTCAGTGCAATCCTATGTGTGTCTACACAGGTGTAAGTCTGTGTTGAATGGAGCTTACTTCTAGGAATGTTTGCATAGGATCATATGCTTCAAAATGTTATTTAGCCAATTTTCTAGCTTTTGAGATTCCACTGGGTATTCACTACATATTACCCATATGCTTCCAGGCATATCTCCCTAACCATAAGGGCTAGAAACTTGCTGAGATTCATAGGAAGTTAAATTCTACACCCAATAAGAGCCTGGTGCGACTGCTGGGAATTCTGAAGGCCACTCAGGAAGACAGAAAGAGAAAGCTGTACGGGATTGTAGGAAAAGACAGAGGGGTTGCTGGAAAGCCTGGCATCAGCACTTGGCACAGTCAGGCAGATGCTGTGACCTACTATGGTTGATGCCAGACTTTGCTTTAAAAAATAAATAAATAAACTCCATTAACAAAAACTGTATTGCCAACAATAGAGAAGATTTGGACATCAGGCAGCTGCAGCAGCTGCCACTCACTTCTTAATGCTCAGTTCCTAATCCCCAACATACAGAGGATTTGGGAACAAGGAAGATGGTGGTGGTTGCCTCACACTCAGCACTTGTTTTATTGGTTTAAAGTATGTTAATAACAGTTCAGATTTTATTCATTGTTGGTAATGTTGATTATTTATTTTTGTAATATTTCCTGCCCGGTTGCTGCATTCCCTTCCCTTCCTTTTGGTTTTATTTTAATCAATCAATCAATCAATATTTATTACGATCACAAGACCAGCAGAAACAAAACAATGCTACAGACGCATATAGTATTCCCAGAGCCAACAAAGTAGAATGGGACTATAAGTATAGTAGTATATAAACAGTCAATTAATTGAGTATACATTATGCATGTCCCACACATTTTAAAAAATTAAAACATTATCACAATCAGATGTTATCATCCCACGCCGACAAGCAATTGCAGCAGCACAAAATGTAGCCACCTTAAAAGTTATCTGAGAATTCTAGTCGGCCAGAAGATAATCTATATAGAACACATCAGATCTCCCAGGTATTCCTTGTAAAATAGGAGTAATATAGATATGCCGAAAATCACAATAAAAAGAACAGTACAACAATATATGGCCCACAGTTTCTATCATACCAGCTTTATAGGGGCGTAGACGCTCAGAGTATGGAATATAATTGTATTTACCCTCCAAAAATGCAGAGGGAAGCACATTAAACTTAGCCAGCGTAGGTTTTTATTTTATGTTTTTATTAGAATGCAAGCCTTTGTGGCAGGGATTTGTTGTTTTGTTGTTTTATACTGTGCAGTGCCATGTGCATTGATGTTGGTTTATAAATAATAACAAATAACAACAAGAACAACAACAACTAATAATAATAATAATAATAATAATAATGGTGATGTTACTGCTTTCTAGGGCAATGCCCATCCACAGCAGCATCAAGAAGCTGTGAAAAATGAGGTAAAAATTACAGCTGATCACATAAAAAATACTCTGAAATTCTGTATTGTTTAACTAATCTTGATCATTTTCTATGTCTCTTAATAGCACAATCACTAGATCCGAACATGTGCAACCTTATTCACAAATGAGTGGCTTAGATGTGTTAGTGGGATTGTGACATATTCATAATTTCAACAGATTTTTTCATATTTTGGGAGCTCCCTCTCTGTCTAGAAGAAGCAAGGATGGCATAACAGCCTGTATTGGACCTGAACCCCAAGAGTTTGGAGGACCCAAGCTCAAACCAGACACAAACCCTCCAATCTCTGAACTTCCTCTCCCAAGTGCTTAAGATCCAAGTACTCAGAAGTGTAACATGTCATTTTTCTATAATTTGGAATGATTTCTCAAGTATTTTTGAAACTGGATCTTTTCTCAACCTACAAATACAGTACAGTGTCACCTAGTGGCAAAAGAGAATGTTTCCCAGTATTTCTTGTAAGGCTTAAGATAATAACACAGATAAGGTGTGCCTTGATTTTGTTAGCAATTATTAAATGTAGGAAAGATTTGGATAAAAGTCTGTTTAAAAGTAAATTAAAGTGAAAGTAGCTTATTGCATCAGCATTCACCAACATCAAATGTATCCAAAACCATTAAGAGAGTCAGTATGGTGTAGTTGTCCCCAACCTTTTTGGCACCAGGGACTGGTTTGTGGAAGACAATTTTTCCACGGACTGTCTTCTTGTGCAGGGCTTTCTGACAGCTGCTGTTCAGAAGAAAGAGGGTTAAACACAACAACAGCTTGAGGACAAGGTAAAAAGGGTTGGGCCTGAGCGTAAAGGTCCTGGTGGCAGCAAAACCCTGTGTGTGTGTGCGTGCGTGTGTGCGAGAGAGAGAGAGAGAGAGAGAGAGAGAGAGAGAGAGAGAGAGAGGGAGGATGGTTCCTGCAGGGATGAGGCAGGCCTTAGAGAAGGGGAATTCTCACGAGGAGAAGGCAGGAATGCCACGGGCACCAATGTGTTTAGTTTGTAGTTCCAGTAGAGCTCCCTCTTCCTTAAGTGCTTCTATAATTCTTTCCCCTGAGATCATATATGTTGCACAAGCCAAAATCTCAGGGTTTTCTCATTATGATTGGGCTCCTGGAAGACTTTAAAGCCTGGGCTTTATCTGTTCTGACACAACTTTTATGTTCACAGATGTGGCTCTTGGCAGTATGTATGGTCATCCCTACATATAGCACTGGGCATCGACATTGCATATTATATATGACCCCTTTGGTGTTACATGTGGTTAGAGTGTTGGACTGAGAGTTGGGAGATCCAGGTTCTAGTCCCACTTGGCCATTGGAAGCTCACTGGGTGACTCTCAGCCCAACCTTCGTCACAGGGTTCTTGTTGTGAGGATAAAACGGAGAGAGAGAGAGAGAGAGAGAGAGAGAGAGAGAGAGGATTATGTACACCACCTTGGATTCCTTAAAGGAGATAAAAAGTGGGATATAAATATAATAAATAAATATTACTGTCAACATTAATGGATGTCTTTGTTTTGCTGCAGTTGGAAGACATGCATATTCTTAAGATTCTGCTAGAATTTGTGGCCAAACATGGGGCCATTTCTATAATGGCGGATATCTTCCAACAGGTACCAATACTTCTTCTTCGTGGTCTCTGTGCATCACACATATGGGCTCGCGCCGACGCCGAGCCTGCTTCCGGGAAACTTAGCTAGCTTAGACTTTTGGCGGGAAAACCCCTCCCCCACCATCCTACCGCGCATGCTCAGGGCTTCCGCCTCTCCTTTACCTCAGTTCTTCTTCGACCGCTTCGCAGTAGCCTCGCGGGAGACTTCTCTGGTACGTAGTACCTGTTTTTTGGAGAAAAGAAGAAAGTTATAGTTAGCTTAGGCAGTTTTTTCATAAGTTAAGTTAGGTATAGTTCTAGTTTAAAAAAAAAAAAAAAATTATTATTATCATAGTTAGTGTTTAATAGATAGTGATTTCTTACTATATAACTGTTTGAGGCGGCTTGCCATCTTATGGCACAGACCGCTTTGTTTAGGCGTTGCTCGCGGTGCAGGGCCAAAATAGCCCTCACCGACGGACACTCGCTTTGCCTAGTTTGCCTCGGAGAGGCACACGTCGTTGATTCGTGCAGCCATTGCATGAAATTTTCTAGGCAGACCAGAAGAAATAGGGCTGATCGTCTTCGTAGTCTCCTGTGGACAAAGGCGCTATCGGCTGTTGATCAACCTCGTCCGGCCATGATGAAGACTGCGGTTTCTGGGGAGAGTCGTACCCTCTCGAGCCCAGCATCTCCGGGGTCCCCCCGTTTAAGGGCGGCATCACCGGCATCGTTACGGGGCATTTCGCCAGCCTCCTCGCCTCCCCCGGCAAAAAAGCCTAAGAAAACGAAGCCAAAGAAGACTTCGAAAATGTCCGGTGGGTCTGTGACTCAGTCGAAACGGCCGTTATCGACACCGGCTGCGGCATCGAAAAAGCCGCGATCATCTTCCATGCCTTCGTCGGCATCGATTAAAGTGGTCGCCATGGTCCATAAGGCATCATCGGTACCGACTCGATCTTCGGCACCGACACACAGGTCGATGTCGATTGCCTCGACTTCGTCTCAGCGAACCGCAGTCTCTCCTGCCCCATCGGCATCGAAGCGCCGTACACCGTCAGTATCTTCCCTTCTACGTACGCCATCGACACCGAGAGTACAGCCGCAGATAGCTGTATCGCCTTCCAGATCGTTACCGTCTCCTGGACCTATGCCTACCCTACAACCGTCGGATACGGAACGCACGGTACCGACACACCATTCATCGTCTACGCAACCGCAGGAGCATCGACGTCGAGCGCATCGCTCACGAGGCCGAGTATCGCGTTCGAGATCGCGTTCTCGTTCGCAATCGAGAGACTGGGAGGTTTACTCGCAGCGTTCATACCAGTCAGAGCGGGGTCGATACCGATTCGATCCGTATACAGGACATCGTATCCGTGAGGTGCACTCGCCACCGCCGGTCCCTCCACGACGGACCACCTCACTGGAGCAGCCTTCCATTCGACATCGGAGGCAAACCGCATCGGCATCGACGCGTCCTCGCGACCAAACTCCACCACATCATCGCCAGTCTTCGCAGTCCTTTGAGGACTATGCATCGGACACGTCATCAGCGCCGTCTCCTCGTCCCTCTGAGCCCTCTCCTCTGGGCACGGTCGGTACCGAGGATCGTGCCTCCCCAACGATGGAGATGGGCAGCTTCTCAGAGCAAATGATGAGGCTAGCTCAATCTCTGAATATTGAATGCCAGCAACCCATTGATGAGTCGGATGATGGCATATATGACGTTATGTATACGGAGCCATCACCGCAGTTGACCCTCCCAATGGTTAAAGCATTACTAAAAACACTCAAACAGTCTTGGGACCATCCTGCAACTGTTGGGCCAACTACGAAGCGCCTTGATGCCATCTACAAAGTGAAGGAGGCGCAGGCTCCTTTCCTCTTCCAACACCCGAGACCTAATTCGGTCGTCGTAGAGGCGGCGCAGGGCAAGTCTGGTAAGGTGCATTCCGCACCAACTGATAAAGAAGGGCGGAAACTGGATTCCTACGGACGGCGGATTTATGCCTCTACGTCGCTGGGAATTAAAGTGACTAATTATATGGCGCTGATGGCACGTTATCAGCTTTTCCTATGGGAAAAAATATCGTCCCTGACGGACTGCCTTCCGGACGATCAACGTGAACTTGCTCGGGTCTTTCAGTCCGAGGCAGTAAGACTATCAAAGCAGGAGTTGATAACAGCCCGGCATCTAACGGACTGTGTATCAAAGGCCATGGTTGGAGCGGTTGCTCTGCGTAGACATGCATGGTTGCGTTCCGCGTCTCTGCCACAAGACACGAAGAACAGGATTGAGGACCTTCCCTTTGACGGGGAGGGCCTTTTCCATGCGGATACTGACACCACCATGGATACGTTGCACAAGGCAAGGATGACAGCTAGAAAGATGGGCTTTCAGCAGCCACAACAGCCGTACCGTCCCCAAAAGTGGTATAGGCCTGTGCAGTACCAGCCTCGTCAGCAACAAGACAGATCGCAGCGATATCAGGCTACTTCGGCGCAGGGTTATCAGCAGTGTAAGTCGGCACCGCGCTTTCAGCAGCGCAACAAACAACCGCAGCATAGCAAGCGTCGTCTTTGACTTGACACCACATTTGATCAACGACAACGCCAACAGGCTACAGCCTTTTCTGCAGACCTGGGCGTCGATAACATCAGACGCTTGGGTGCTCGACATCATAGCAGAAGGCTACAAAATAGAATTCGAAGTCCCTCCTCCGCTTGGCATCTTAAAAGTTACTCCGCCCTCGATGGTGCTTATGCAGGAGACTGCCACTCTTCTACGCAAGGCAGCAATCACGAGAGTGCGCCGTTGTCAACTCAATACAGGGTTTTACTCCCATTATTTTGCGGTGCCAAAGAGGGACGGGGGACTTCGTCCTATTATGGATCTCAGAGACCTGAACCGGTTCATATTACCAAAGAAGTTTCGCATGGTTACGGTGGCATCTGTCCTACCAATGCTGAAAAAGGGAGACTGGTTCACGCTGATAGACCTGAAAGACGCGTATTTTCACATCGCTATTCATCCTGCCCATCGACGTTATCTGCGGTTCCTCATTGGACACCAAGCATACCAGTTTTCCGTCCTTCCTTTCGGCCTGAAATCTGCACCACGAGTGTTCACCAAGTGCATGTCGGCAGTGTGCGCGCATCTACGGTTTCGCAACATCGACTTGTATCCTTACCTGGACGATTGGCTAATCGTCTCGAGGTCCAGAAGCCAGGCACTTGCCGACGTCCACGAGGTCATCTCTCTTCTGTCGTCGCTTGGGCTACAGATAAATTACAAAAAATCCATCATTCAGCCGTCACAGAAGCTGCAATTCATAGGAGTCACGCTCGACTCTACCATAGGAAGGGCTTTCCTTCCTACGGACAGAATCACCGCTCTACGGCAACGGGCGTTACATTTGCAAGGCCATCCTCGAGCCTCAGCGTTTGCGATTCTCAGGTTGCTGGGATTGATGGCAGCAGCAGTATTCGTCGTCCGTTGGGCGCGACTTCGAATGCGCCCCCTACAGCAGTTCCTGCTTCTACGTTACTCACCACTGCAAAACCCACACCAGCTAATACTTACCATTCCGTTCCTGGTCAGGAAATCTCTCCGGTGGTGGTCGATCTTCCGCAACCTTTCCCAAGGCCTGCCATTCGTGCCGCGGGAGCCGTCTCGCTTAGTTACGACGGACGCGTCTCTAGATGGGTGGGGCGCACACCACAACGACCTGCTCACGCAAGGAAGATGGTCACTTTCAGAGACTCGCCTCCACATCAATATGTTGGAGCTTCTGGCTGTCAAAAAAGCCTTACACGCATTCTTACCTCAGCTACAAGGGCATCATGTCCGTATCCTGACAGACAATACCACAGTGGTGTGGTATCTGAACAAGGAGGGAGGCACTCGGTCACGCCGCCTACTGCGGCTTGTGATGGACATTTTAGAGTGGGCCATCTCCCACAACATACTTCTGTCGGCATTGCACATTGCAGGAAAGGAGAACACAAAAGCGGATGTTCTCAGCAGATCTTTCACGGACACACACGAGTGGGAACTCAACTCGGCCATACTAAATCGTCTCTTCGCTCGTTGGGGCACGCCCGACATCGATCTGTTTGCAACAGCTGCCAATGCAGTATGCCCGGCGTATTGCTCCAGAGCGGGCATAGGGGACGCATCGCTAGGGGATGCGTTTCAATGGGACTGGTCGAGGGGTTTTCTTTACCTATTCCCTCCGTTCCCACTGATAGCCAAAGCAGTGACTGCGGTCAGGCGCAGCAACTCCGACGCTATGGTGATTGCCCCGTGGTGGCCAAGACAACCTTGGTTCACGTCGCTACTCAGACTAGCGAAAGCGGAGGTGTGGTACATACCTTGCCTTCACGACCTTTTGTCTCGACACAGGGGCAAGATTCTTCATCCAGATGTCCGCTCCCTGCACCTGACAGCCTGGAGAATCCGTCGTCTTGGAGAATCCTCGACCTCCCAGATCGAGTGAAATCGATTTTAGAGGCCGCACGTAAGCCTTCCACTAGGCTATCCTATAACAGAAAATGGACACGTTTTCAAGAATACGCGACCCGTAATGGATTTGACTCTTACGCATCGGGCATGCCTGACATTATCTCATTCCTTTATTCTCTACATTCCCAGGGCCTGAAGCCTTCCTCCATTAGGGTCTATCTGTCCGCAATTGCAGCCAATCATAGTTTCGTGAATGGTTTTTCTGTGTTTACCCATCCGTTGGCAAGAGCCTTCTTAAAGGGTTTACAGAACTTATTTCCTTCTATTCGGCCGGTGGTTCCTCAATGGAGTCTCTCTGTCGTTCTTACAGTCCTCACCTCCAAACCGTTTGAACCGTTGGCAACAGCTGATATTCGCTTATTGACTCTTAAAACTATATTCTTAGTTGCAATCACGTCTGCTAGGCGTGTTTCGGAGTTAGCGGCACTACTGGTCGATCCTCCCTACTTACAGTTTTTTAAGGAAAAAGTTGTATTACGTTTGGACCCCAAGTTCGTTCCTAAAGTTTCTTCCTCGTTCCACGTAAATCAAGACATTGTTTTGCCCACGTTCTTCAGCCCATCGTTAGAACCCTTGTCGTCAAAATTACACGCATTGGACGTTAGAAGAGCATTAGCTTTCTATAAGTCCAGAACTGAGTCTTTTAGGAGATCTCGTAAGCTGTTCATCTGTTATGGAGGCGTCACAAAAGGATTGCCAGTATCCTCACAACGCATCTCCAAGTGGGTTATGGAGACCATTATCCTGGCCTACAAGATTGTCAATAGGGATCCCCCCTTTCAACTGACAGCGCATTCTACCAGAGCGCAGGCCACCTCTTCAGCTTTGCTCCATGGCGCTTCGCTCACTGATCTCTGCAAAGCAGCCACTTGGTCTCATGCTTCGACATTTGTGAAGCATTATCGTCTGGATGTCAGGGCGAGACAGGACTCCTCGTTTGGTAGAGCGGTCCTCTCCTCGATTTGCCAGTAACCAACCAGCATGCCTACCCACCTCCGGTAAGTCTCTGCTTGTTATTCGCCCATATGTGTGATGCACAGAGACCACGAAGAAGAAATGCAGGTTGCTTACCTGTAACTGTAGTTCTTCGAGTGGTCATCTGTGCAGTCACACAACCCACCCACCGTCCCCTCTTGGCATCGCTGTTTGTGATTGTCAATTGGTTCGTTCATGCTCATTATCTAAAAGCATAATTGTACCTTAGTTATGGGGCCAAGCGGTCTCAGAGAACTGAGGTAAAGGAGAGGCGGGAGCCCTGAGCATGCGCGGTAGGATGGTGGGGGAGGGGTTTTCCCGCCAAAAGTCTAAGCTAGCTAAGTTTCCCGGAAACAGGCTCGGCGTCGGCGCGAGCCCATATGTGTGACTGCACAGATGACCACTCGAAGAACTACAGTTACAGGTAAGCAACCTGCATTTCTTCAGACCTGCCTTAGTTTTCCCGCTACAGGCATCAAAGGTAATTGGCACTATCATCCTGTCAGCCTGGTGTGCCCCCACCCTCCGCACACGTGCACACACACATATTTTGGGCTTCAGCAATGCTTCTCTATAAACACTTTTAGCCTTGTAGAGTGCCTTTTTAGGACCTTGTGAGAATATCCCCAGGTCTGCAGGTGTTGCATATAATAAGAACATTGGCCCATCTTAGAAAATCTGAGGTATTACTACAGTTTCCCAGCCTTTGGGAATATGGGATTTATTTATTTTTTAAAGGTGTAGGGGATGATCATTGTTTTACTTCAGAATTGTATTGACATATATAGGTTTCCTGTAAATGTCAATTTGTAAACACCTTTGATTTCAATGGGGCTAAGGTTATATCTTTAGCTGGAATGTGCTTTTGATATTAGCCTTAACTGTTACACTTGACATGGTGATGCCATAAAAATGAAAAGCCTGTTGACACTTTCCGTCGAGTTGGCTTCGCACTGGTGGCAGTTGGGTTACATGATGCTGCCGCCAGGGGCAAAGGCCCTTTGCTCCACTCTAAAAAAGTCGGGCATTTACCCCGACTTTTTTTTAGAGCAGAGCGGGATGGGCAGGGAAGGGGGTGGAGCAGAGAGCCATAAGCTCGCTGCACCACCTCCACTGTCCTCACCCCCATTTTTTTTAAAAATAAAATAAAATAAAACAACTTACCTTCGAGTAGGGGGGCTGCCGCCCCAGCCGCTCCTCTAGCTGCTGCTGGGCAGGCACTGGTGCGGCGGCGGCGGCGACAGGAAAAGCTGCCATGGCACTCCTTACGTGAAGACTGGTGGAAGGAGCGTCAAGGTGCGGTGCAGTGGCTGCCGCCGCCGCTGCACAGCGGGAAAAATACCATCAAGCTAAGGGCATTTGCTATAGAAAACTTTGGATATTCTAGGTCTTTGCATCTCAGGGTTTTTGAAAGCAGATGATCCCCTTTCCCTCTGTTTAACCAGCCCTAGCTGTGATTGACTACTGTTGCTGGGCAACCAGGTAAACCTGGGGGATTGCAGGGCGACTCCCAATGGCTCCTCACAGTCTCTCACACAGATAAAACCTAATCAACTCTCTCTATAAATTAAGTGCTGAACCCAAAACTGTGGCTAGTAAACTACAACCAGAAAACACATTTATTCTGTTCCCTCCACACTAGTTTTTTTGTTGACTCCTGTGTTCCCAAACTTTGGGCAAAGAAACCCTAAGCACCTTCCTTCCCCCACTTAGGGCTTGGCTGAAGGGAGGAGTCCTTGGATGAAGTCCTTGGATGAAGGACTCCAAAACTCCCCAGGTAGTTGGGCAGGCTAGGATGTGTCGCAAGGTTCCTCCTGACTGGTGGCAGTAATTCTTCCGGGGAGGGGGGAGCCTTGTAAAGAAAGGACCACAAGAAGGAAAAGCTATTCCCCCTCCCAGCTCATACCAAGGGACAATAATAAGAGTGCTAGTTTCTTTTTTCTGCTTATCTCTGCCTAGAGAAATCTGAAATATTCCTTTCATAATAGTTATTCTCAGCTTTTCTACTTTAATTAGCTTTTTCTACATGAGACTGTTAATTTGCTGTATCTACTTTCAGTTCGCCTCTAAATTTAGGTCTAAGCACTACATGAGGAGCATTTTCTTTCCTGTATTTTGGTTTCATAACCTCTAGGTGGCACTGTGGTATAGCAGAATAGTGCAAAACATAACAGGAAATCACAATTTCCTTTGCTTTCTCGATTAAATGCCGTATTTTCTCTACTCTAAAGAAATCGCCAAAAGTGCTGGTTAAACACAGAAGTGAACCTGGAAGGTCATGACATTGTCTAACGACCCTATAAACAACTGAGAGTAAGGAATGACAAGACACAGTAAATGCCTTGTGTAGTAAAGCCCATAGGTGCACATTAATACAGTCACAATCTATAATTATAATGGCAGGTGCTGTGACTTAATTCATGGCTATGGAAAATATAGTCAAAACTATCTGGTTTATACTGGTACGTGGTTAGGTTTATTTTGTTTCCAGATCTAGATTTCTATCCTCAGTGGGTTATATAGACTTTTTTTATGGCGAAGGCTGCTCTACCATCTGTTCAGTATTTTTATAAGTGGGTCCTTGGCAGATTGTGTTGGCTCTGGTACACAGTGTGTATTTGTAATGTTTGTGCTGGCATATAAATGGATAATGATTTAAGTGTCAATTTTATAGAAAGAAAAGAAAAAAAAACAGTGAGAATAATGTCCAACTACGTTCATATTTTAGCATTTCATCATGGCATTGTGTACAAAACCCAGGCAAATTGCCAACTCTGCTTTGGCAAATTTTGCAAGGCAACAGATTGTTCTGCGTCTTAGGGCTGAACTAGATGTTTTCCAGCAGATGCTGATCTGGGGACCCTACTCGCCTTTGAACAGCTGCAAAGCAGTGGGGCAGAGGATGATTTGCAGCAGAGAAGCAGTTGCTGCAGGAATGGCTGTGATGTCTCTGGAAGCATGGGGTGGGTGGGTGTAGGTGAAGGCAGGAATTGGTGTCCAAATTGTGGATGGGGAGGGCGATTTATTTCTGGTTTTGGCAGCAATATGGTGTGGGCCCATGCTGAGTGAATGGGATAGAGGTACTTAACGCTTCCCTAGCCTCCCACTTCCCCCGTGCAACGCCGTTCCCACAGACAGGGTTCTGGTGGAATGTTTTCCCTGTTGTGGAGAAAAGTGGCTTCCCACAATCAAATATTTAACTCTAGAAGTCTCATGCTGCTGTGTCCTATCACAAGCTGCTTTTAAACTTTCCACCAGTTTCCAAAGAGGTTTGCAATGTGGCAAGGCAGGGAGGGTCTGCTGATTGGAAAACACACAAGTTCAGTGCCTCCTTGGACTTGTTGAAATAGTTGCATATGATTCTTTGAGTCCAGGCCCCAAAGAATAGCCAGGACTCTTCTATTCATTGATGGAGAGAAAAGGAACACAGCTGACTGCAAAACTCAGCTAAAGGAAACAATCCATGGTGAAAAGAGTGAGAGGTAACCATGCCCGAAATCTTACATAAAAGATACCAGTTCTACTGGAGTTATTGGTAATTCTTGCAGTAATTTTTCTGGTGAGAGACTGTCAAAATTGTATATAAAATTTCCTCTTGGACTATGCCTCGATAACTTGCTTCTGAACTGAGGGAACAGAAATAAAATACCTTTAGTTGGTGGTGTCATGTTCTTCTTTGACTGGGTTCGCATTACATGACAACCCACCTTGGGCAACCAGCCATGGTGGGTTGTCATGTCATCTGCACCCAGGAGTTTTCCACAGGGTGGCTTAATTTTTGCAAACATGCCACCCTGAGAATCCATGGCTTGTTGTACAGTTGTTCATACCCATGGTGGGTTGTCATGTTGTCTGAACCTAGGAGAGCGATTTTCTTATGGGTTGCTGGGACCTGCTACAAAGCTGCTCAACAAGAGCAGCCAAAAGACCTCACCAGTGCCACCTCCAGCCTCCCTCCCCAGTGACTGCCCCTGTACTGATGCCCAAACAGCACTTTGGTGTGACTTGTCACTTCTTTGCCACTTCTTTTCCCCATTGTTTCAGGAGTATGCAAATGTGTTTGCAATTCTTTAAATTATTACTATTTGCCATTCTTTCGGTAACCACTGCAGTAACTGCTCTGAAAAGGAGCTGCAAAAAATGGCAGAGGGGTGGGCAATATCTACCCTTTCTGAACTTGCTGGAGAGACTTGGGAAAGTGTTGAGTGGGAGGAAGACACTGACAAATGTCAGTGCAACACTTAAAAGTGAGAGGATTACATTGCCAAGGGGGAAATATTGTTCACCTACACCCCCCCCCCCACAGACCTTTTGGTACACCTAGGGCGACCATATGAAAAGGAGGACAAGGCTTCTGTATCTTTAACAGTTGTATTGAAAAGGGAATTTCGGCAGGTATCATTGTTATACATGCAGCACCTGGTGAAATTCCCTCTTCATCACAACAGTTAAAGCTGCAGAAGCCCTGCCCTCTTTTGTATCTGGTCACTCTAATAAAGCTCCTGCAGCTTTAACTGTTGTGATGAAGAGGGAATTTCACCAGGTGCTGCATGTATGTAGGGCTAAAGTGTAGAGGTGAATATGAGTGCACAGGTACGCCCTGTCCCTGGCACTCCTGCACACTCAGTACCCTGTTAGACTTCACACATTGACTGTGAAGGTCTAAAGAAAGCCTTGTAAGTGTGTTAAGCTGAACACGCTTAATAATAATAATAATCATAATAATAATCATAATAACAATTTATTTATTTCCCGCCTCTCCGTCTGGATCGAGGCGGGGAACAACAACATGATAAAATACATAAAACTGATTAAAACATAACACATTATTAAAACTGCATTAAAAATCCTAAAACATCCTTAAAACATTCTAAAATTCCACTGGATATGCCTGCCGGAAGAGAACAGTCTTTATAGCTTTCTTAAATTCTAAGAGACTGTTAAGTTGACGAGTCTCCTCCGGCAGGTCATTCCACAGTATGGGAGCGGCAGAAGAGAAGGTCCTCTGGGTAACGGTTGTCAGCCTAGTCTTGGCCGACTGCAGTAAGTTCTTCCCAGAGGACCTGAGCGTGCAGGGCAGATTGTATGGGAGAAGGCGATCCCGCAGGTAACCTGGACCCAAACCATGTAGGGCTTTAAAGGTAATAACCAACACTTTATACTTCGCCCGGAAACTAATTGGGAGCCAGTGGAGCGATTTTAAAGCTGGCGTAATATGGTCACCCCTAGATGTACCGGTGACCAACCTGGCTGCCATATTTTGAACTAGTTGAAGTTTCCGGACTAGGCACAGAGGTAGCCCTATGTACAGCGCATTGCAGAAGTCGAGCTTTGAAGTTATCAGCGCGTGCACTACCATCTTTAGGTCTTCCAACTCTAGGAAGGGGCGCAGCTGGCGTATCAGCCGAAGCTGATAGTAGGCACTCCTGGCCGTCGTATCTATCTGGGCTGTCATTTGGAGCGACGGATCCAGGAGCACCCCCAAGCGGCGAACACAGTCTTTCAGGGGGAGTGTAACCCCATCCAGAACCGGTTGACACACCTCCAAACCCAGGTTGTGGCCTTTGACAGCAAGCACCTCCGTCTTGTCTGGATTCAGCTTCAGTTTGTTTTTCCTCATCCAGCCCTTAAAGAGTTCCAGCGAACCCTGCCTTGTCAGGAATCACAGGAATGCTGTAAACATGTTCAGTTGAGCATGCTTACAAAGCCATAACTGGGTACCATGCATGTGAGAACACTGTGGGTAGGGCTTACATGTGTGCTCACATCTCCCTCCATGCTTATGACCTACATAGCAGCAGGTCAATGCCTGCCTAGGGCTCCTGTGTCTCCCTCTTCATACATTGACCAGAGAGAACTTATATCAGTTGCTCATTTGATGACTTAAAATCTGCTGGCAACAACCATTACTTTATGGCTTGATCTATTATAAAAAAGTTTAGCTGACAAAACCTTGCAAGATCAGTTTTATATCATTCAAAGCTATGAAACATGGCTTGTGGAATAGGCACATCTGTCTTTTGTTCATGTAATAGTCTAATACAGTCCAATGGGCTATATAAATGCTCTTTGGTGTGAATTTCCTTCTTCTGCTGATTCATAGGTAACATCCTGTGCAGCCCTTAGTACTATGTCCCAAATATTATATTATTCCACTTTGTCAGTGTAGTCCTCCAGAACAGCCTGTCCAACAAACAAGACTCAAGAACATGGAAATCCTGTCTGTTATATACTTTCATGACATCCTCTTCTTTTACAGTTAACCCTATAGGTCCGTGGCAGTGGCAGGGAACTCAGTGGTTGCCATAAACATGGTGATAGGGGCCACATGCAGGCTGTGTGTTGCCTGTCCCTGCTGTAGGCAAAGCAGTTTCATATAAAGAATCAAGCCCAAGTTGGGGGGGGGGGGGACCCTTAGACGTTTCCAAGGAGACTGGATTAGCAAGACAAAAGGATATCCTGTCCAGTGAGTCATGACCTGTGAATTGCTAGCCGGAGCTATGGGTGTGTGTGTGCGAAAATGCAGTTGAAATCAATGGGATTTACTCTGGAGTAAGGAAACAGCCATCTCTATTTTAATCTGGAGATGTTCAGGAAAAGTGATCCTTCACAAATGTAAAGAGGTGGAAGGTTGCACCACTGAACTATCAGAAAAAGCTTTTCAAGGGCAGGGAAATTTTAAAAAAATCTTTAAAAATGAAGGGATGAACCAATCTGATTCAAACTTGGCATGCAGAAAACTCTCCTGGAGACCTATCACCATGCCAAGTTCCATCTCTTTATCTATAAAAATTACCCAGATGTAAGCATTTTGGTTACTTTGCATTTTAAAAATTCCTAAAAATCAAGGCATGGACTTATCTGATTCAACCTTGGCATGCCTAAAGCTCTACTTAAGAGCTCTCGAGATCCCAAGTTTAATCTCTTTAGCTTTAAAAATTACACAGATTGTAAGCATCTTGTACATTCTAATAGCAGCTCCAATGGGCAAGCAGGGAAGGCTGCCACATCCATCACAATGTCCATCAACAACAAGAACCAATGAACTGGAGGGGGAAGGGAAAGGGGCGGGGTTTGGCAGGCACAATAGCAGCTGGAGCGCAAAAAGAGAGTTCACTGGTATAGCTACCATGGTGAAAGGGAGGAGCGCTTGCAGCGCTTCTGAAATGGAGGTAAAAAATGCAAAGGCAAACCAGGGGGGAATTGGTGTGTTTGACGTTTTCAAACATGCACATGCAGACTCATCTCTTCTGAAAGTAATGGCTGGCATAAATCCTGTTCATTCTAGAGGGGCCCATGCATGTGTAATATTTTCAGGAGTGGCTCTGGCAATCTTTTTTCCTTAATAGCATATATATTTCATGAGCACCAGGGAAAATTGCCGATAGAAAATACTGCCTTGCAGCATTTGATTTTACACCACTAGGCTAAGGATGAAGCTCAAATTGCTTGCTAAGTAAATACATTAGGGTGTCTTCATCAACAGTGCAAATTTGGTCTTTAACATATGCTTAGTATATATGCCAGAAATATAGGTTATTGAAAAGAAGCTTATAGCCCAATCTTTAGCATGTTAGAAGGAAGTAATTACTTATCTTCATAAAACTATAGGGCATAAAACTAATTTATAAACAGAAACTAAAACAAAATGTACATATATACCTATATTTTACATGTACATCTAAAATGTGCCTTTACATCATTATCATCATCATCAATTACCCACCTCTCCCTCTGGATCGAGGCTGGGAACAACGTTAAATACTACAACACAATACATAAAACTGGTTTAAAAAGTATATCAAAATGATACAATATTAAAATAGCAATCACAATATCTTAAAATTTTTAGGTTTAAAATTCATCTGGGTCTTTATGGCTGTCTTAAACTCAGAGAGAGTATTAAGTTGACGAATCTCTTCTGGCAGGCCATTCCACAGTCTGGGGGCAGCAGAAGAAAATGTTCTCTGGGTAACAGTTGTCAGCCTAGCTTTGGCTGACTGTAAGAAATTCTCCCCAGAGGACCTGAGTGTGTGGGGTGGATTGTACAGGGGAAGCCGATCCCGCAGGTAACCTGGACCCAAACTATGTATGGCTTTAAAGGTAATAACCAATACTTTGTACTTCGCCCGGAAACTAATTGGCAGCCAGTGGAGTGATTTTAATGTTAGCGTAATATGGTCACCCTTGGTTGTGCCAGAGTCCAACCTGGCTGCCATATTTTGAACTAGCTGAAGTTTCCGAACTAAGTACAAAGGTAGCCCTATGTACAGCGCATTACAGAAGTCGAGCCTCGAAGTTACCAGCATGTGCACTACCGTCTTTAGGTCTTCCAACTCTAGGAAGGGGCGCAGTTGGCGTATCAGCAGAAGCTGATAGTAGGCACTCATGGCCGTCACATCTGTCTGGGCTGTCATTTGGAGCGACAGTTCCAGAAGCACCGCCAAGCTGCAAACACAGTCTTTCACGGGGGGGGGGGGGGGGGGTAACACCATCCAGAACTGGTTAAAACACCTCCAAACCCTGATTAGGGCCCTTGACAGTAAGCACCTCCGTCTTATCTGGATTCAGCTTCAGTTTGTTTTTCCTAATCCAGCCCATTACCACTTCCAAGCATTCATTCAGAGGAGACACACTATCCTTAGCTGACACTGTTAACGAAGGCATAGAGAAACATATTTGGGTGTCATCGGCATACTGATAGCACCCTGCCCCGTGTCTTCGGATGATCTCTCCCAGTGGTTTCATGTAGATGTTGAACAGCATTGGGGATAGGATGGTGCCTTGTGGTACTCCATACAACAGCTCCTTCTTGGAGGAGCAGCTAAGCATCACTATCTAGAAGCTACCTGAGAGCTAGGGCCAGAACCCAGGGCAGGGCAGAGGGGGGGGCATGATTTTGATGGGGCACTCCGACGAGGAAGTTCCCCCCTAGCTTACACTACTGCTTCCGTTTTTCTGACATTGCCAGCAGCAGTGGCCTCTAATGAGAGGAGCTTCAGTGTCCTAAAACATATCAAGTCATACTTTCGGTCCACAATGGTGCAAGAATGTTTGAATGGACTAGCAGTTTTGAACATTAACAGTGACAAGGCAAAGTTGCTTGATTTTTCTGTTATTGATTAATTTGCCCAAAGAAAAACACGTAAAGTATTTCTGAATGTGAAGAAGGGATGTCTTACATCTTGAATAAAAGTGCTTCCCATTACCTTTTTTATAAATCGTTCTAGTTCATATATGTATTTAGCACTGAATCAGTGCCACTGATTAAAAATACTTAGTGAGCAGTTTGAAATGGGGGGAGGGGGCACACATTTCCCATCTGGCCTGGGCATATGACCAGATCTGCATGGCCCTGCCAGAACCACTGGAGCTCAGTGCCCCCGATTCCCAATCCCCTCAGGCATTCCAGAAGGATACCATGGTTGATGGCATTGAAAGCTGCTGAGAGGTCCTGAAGTACCAGCAGGGACAAACTCCACCTGTCAATACTCATGCAGAGATCATCCACTAAGGCGACAATAGCGATCTCAACTCCATATCCTGCTCTGAAGCCAGTTTGAAATCGGTCTAGAAAATCCGTATAATCCAAGACTGCTTGGAGTTGGAAGGCAACTGCCCTCTTGGTCACCTTTCCCAAAAATGGAAGATTTGATACTGGTCTGAAATTATTAAGGTACAGGGGGTCCAAGGAGGCTTTTTTTAGAAGCGGCCATACCACCGCTTCTTTTAAACATGGTGGGAAACTCCCCTCCCTGAGAGATGCATTCATAATATGCTGTAGTTGTAGTCTAATTGCATCTCCTCCCTGGCGACCAGCCAAGAAGGGCAGGGATTGAGAGGGCAAGTTGTCTTCCTCACTCGTCCGAGAAGCTTGTCTATGTCCTCGGTACTCACCAACTGAAACTGATCCAGTGTAATCCTACATACATATATATGCGACTACAATTGTTTTATACATGTGTCTTACAACTAATCTTAAAGCTTCAGATAACAAGATGAATTTATTGTCTGCACATCTGTATTCTTTTTTCAGTACCAAGGATGTTTGTGTTGCTCTATGTCACAAGTTTTGCCATCTATACGAGTGGGCAGCCGTTTCACAGCCAGTTTAAAGGAGAAAATTATTCTACAAGATATGTTTGTAGTATACCTGGATTGCCAGGTCTTGCAGGTCTTCCTGGAGATCACGGATCGCCTGGACCTCATGGGCGTATTGGTATCCCAGGCCGAGATGGTAGAGATGGCAGGAAGGGAGAAAAGGGCGAGAAAGGAAATGCAGGTACGGCTTTATTTATTTTTTTAAGCTCACTGCTGAAAACATTTCTGGTTATATTACATGTTCACTGCTCTAATCCTTGGCCTCTAGAGTTCCAGGTAGAGCTCTAAAGTTGATGTAGTAAAGTGGCTACAAAACAAAGCTATGGACCAGGAAGGGCTCACTTTGAATTTCACATTTACTAAGGGAGCAATTTTATGGGCCCTAGACGTCAGCTGAGGGGCTATAGAATTGTGTGAATTCCCACTTCCGAGGGCGGAGAGAGGGCTCCGAACTCCAAAGGGAGAATTGGAGATATGCCCCCCTCCCCCCCACCCTCACAGCCAGTGTAGAACCATGCTAGTTCTTTCCAAGGTCATAAAACAACTTCAGAGAGGGGGGAAAGGGGTATTTCAGTGGGCAGGGACGGGAGGGAACTGGAGAGGTCAGGATACAAGCTATCCTGAGGCTTCTCTGGCATCCTTACCTCACTCTCCAAAACACCCTATCTAGATGGGCAAAAAAGCTCAACTAGGAGAGATGCAACAGGAGGATGGGGGAGTGAAGATCACCTTTGCTGCTCCTCATGCCTGGATTGGATGATCAGAAGCCTCTGAGTTTGGGGGCTTCCAATCATGGAGGGCGCAATCAATAGGACTGTGCTCTAATTGGCCTTAGGCAAACCACTGTCTTTCAGCCCCCCTTGCAATAAGGGGATAATATATTGACCTGTCTTATAGTAAAGAATATAACAGTAATGCTTATAAAACAGTTAATAATAATTACTACTTGTACTACAACTGGGGACCTGTTGCAATGTTCCCCATCTTCTAATGGTGGCGCTGGTCTCCAGCTAGCTTGGAACAGGAAGGATTCTTGTAATATTTATTGTATGTTTAATAGTAACTATTGAATTCCCCCTTTTTTAAGGTTTAAGAGGAAAGACCGGTCCTGTAGGACAAACTGGGGAGAAAGGAGACCAAGGAGAACCTGGTAAAAAAGGACCTACTGGAGTGGGAGGTGTTAAAGGTGACGTGGGCCCTGTTGGTCCAGCAGGCCCGAAAGGGGAGAAAGGAGAAAGAGGGAAAGCAGGTTTACCAGGAATCTGTAAGTGTGGGAAAATAGTACTGAAATCTGCCTTCTCTGTTGGGATCACCACGAGTTACCCAGAGGAAAGATTACCAATCATATTCAATAAAGTCCTATTCAATGAAGGAGGACATTACAATCCTTCAAATGGGAAGTTCATATGTGCCATCCCAGGGATTTATTACTTCTCCTATGACATCACCTTGGCAAATAAACATCTTGCTATTGGCCTGGTTCATAATGGTAAATTCCGGATAAAGACATTTGATGCTAATACAGGAAACCACGATGTAGCTTCTGGGTCAACAGTGATTTATCTTCAGCCGGAGGATGAAGTATGGCTTGAGATCTTCTACACTGATCAGAACGGCCTGTTTGCTGATCCCACATGGGCAGACAGTCTGTTTTCAGGATTTCTTTTATATGTTGATACAGATTATCTTGATGCCCTATCAGATGAAGATGAACTGTGATGTTGGAGACGTCTAAGCATCTCTAAATGAACACAAGACAATGAACAGAATCTGATCTTCATTCCTAGAGACAAAATAATAAAGGCTGGATCTGGGATTTTGGTTCTACTGTCAAGGCTCCCAAAGTAGAATACCTATTTTACATTAATTGGTGCTTTCATGTTTGTCTGCTGTTGTTTTTATGAAACAGCTGGTTCCACTAACTCAGTGTATATACTAGTCTTCTCCAAAACCAGGTTTATAATAATTGAACAAAATTCTGATAACATACCTGCAGTTTTATATAAAACGTTGAGTAATAATGTGGTGCTTGTGAGTGGCATGGAGTTACTAAATTGCTAGATACTGCTATGAAGCTAAATATAGGTATCAGTGGTAAATGCTCTTATCATTTAAGGGATGTAAGAGTTACAAGCAAGACGGATTGTAAATGCACTTATACTACTTACTTCTCTTTAATTATATGAATACAGTCAAGACTTGGAGAAGTACGAAGGCAGGTTTGTGGGTACATATCCCTCCACCCTGGCAAAGCACTTCTGCAAAGCAGTGCTGAAACATTTGAGTTTCAAAAACAGCTCAGCAGAGCAACATAAGAGGATGCTTTTTCAGGAAAGGAAGGCATCTATGTGTGTACATAAACAACAAAAGGTTTTGTGGGCACCACATGTATTTAGGCACAAGCTTTTGTGGATGATAGCCCACATCAGATGCATGAAACTTTATGCATCTTATACATTTGTTAGTCTATAAGGTGATCATGACTCTTTGTTGTTTTTTGCTGCAATAGACTAACACAACTGCCCTCTGGAAATTGTTGCAATATGCATACAAGTTCTTGCACTCATGTCAGGGCCCTTCCTGGCTTACACCTTTCTCAAAACACCAGTGGCTCTGATTCTTGTTTTTATCATTCCCCTCTTCATTTATGATTTATACAAGCACCTGATTTGCACAAGGCACGGAACAAAATCCACTCTGATTTTTTTTCATAGTACTCTTTGAATAGTAAAAAACTGAACATCTGAATTGTCTTGCTGCTCAATAATACAAGTGGTATTTGTTCAAAACTGGAAGATAACTTGGAATCAACTATAAAATATTTTGCCATCATTAATATGTAGTTGTACGGTTGCAAAAGATTGGCTTTTGTTATCAGAGGCAATGCTCCATTTTTTTAATTTCCCAGAGCTCTGATATCCGTTGTAAAGGAGACAAATGTCTTTGAAAAGTGTGGTGTTTAAGGTGTGGTGATAATAAACCCCTATGGTGGTTGTTCTATGATGGTCTAGTCACACATGCAAGTTAGCATTTGTGTTAGCTGTATAAACAGGTGTGTGTGAAACAGTCCCCAATAACCCTGATCCAATCAATTACAGGTGCCTTGTATCATAAGCATCTTGCCCAAATGGTTTTAAGATGGCTTCAAGGTTTTAATGGTTTACAGATGGGGTGCTATTAGCTAGAACTATATGTTCCCTGGATTTCTGTCAAACAGCTCCAATATGGCAAAATGAGGGGTAGATTTGTAACGGAGAAGTGGTGGATGAGAGGGAAAGTTCTTAACACTTCTCCTTCCTGCCCTAGTTTGCCAGAGTTCCAGAAGTGCAAGCTAAGTTCTTACACATTGAATATATAAAGCTATGTATATTGTATGGGGTACACACACACATACACACATAGTTAAGGAACAGGGCTTCCTTCTAAGAAAGATGGAAGGATTCCAGATAACCTTGACCTGCTAAAATTAAATACTTCCTCTAGTTCCCATGACAGCTTTCTAAGCAGTTAAAATTTTAAAAAAGAAGCAGTAGAGCTGTTTATGGTGGTGCTCTCATGCACTACTGCTAAATCTTGTACTGGACCTTCTTACCTGATTGTACCCTCATATTTTCATCCCTGCTTATAAATATTTTTTACCAGTAACTGTTTCCAAATTCACTATCCAAGTAATGATGTTGTACTAGACCAAAACATCTGTAATAAATTCTGGTTGCAAGCATAACATTAAGTGAAGCTACTCACTCTCTATAAAAGAGCAACATAAAACTAAAAGTGTGAAATAGCAAAGTTCCTTAGCTACACCTATGATTAAAATTCACTGATCCACATAGATGAAAATATTGATGTTTCTCTTTAATATTAATTTTACTGGATCATTACAGTAATGAAAAAGTGAATTGTTTCCTTAGATTTTCCATACATTTCTGAAAACAAGTAATATCTTAACCACTGTTCTTGTAGGTACTTGCAAAAGCTATTATTTAGGAGTACGATACTATTTAATGTGCCACACACAATCTGTGTCACAGCATTCACCCCCTCGCACTGGCATCCCCCAATTATATCCAAACCCACCATGTATAAATCCAGTCCGGCTAACTGAAGTGCATTGCACCCCTTCACACCATAGTGGCTCACACTTAGTAAACAGAACAACCGCTTTGGAGTTTTTAAAGAAGTGGGTTAGTAACCTCCCCCTCCCCTTGTTCCCAAGAAGTCATCGCTGTCCACAGCAACTTTTGCTGCAAAGGAGAACAGATTTCCAAGACTTAAATTAAGATTTTCTAGAAGAGTTTGTTAGGGATGTTTGCATTATTGTATTGCTTCCTATTCCCAATGAAATAATGTAGACATTAATTTTGCCACTCATAGGTTTAACATTTGCTACATCTTTAATATGCAACATGAGTTTATTGATGTTTTAGTGAGAAATTGGGTAAATCAGTAAATAACTGCAGCTTAATGTAGAACATCCAGCCCACTTTATAACTCTATTACAAAAGGCAATAAATCTAACTCAAAAAGACATTTATCTGAACTCCTAGTTGATAAATATGGCTAGAAAAGCCATCTATCTGAGTCAATTGGTTATGTATTACCTACTGAACTGCATCTGCCCTGACTTATTTAGTAGTAATATCTTTCCGTTTGAGTAATTTATATTTTAAAGAAACAATTTATTGCTTGTCATTTAAAATTCAGCAAGAAAGAGCACACATTCCAGGAGCAGGTAAATGCCCCATCTGATTTTTAGAAGCATCTCTTGCACATCTCACATCACATTGAAGGAAATCCCAAATACTTTAGGGATGCACTTGTGCAACATAAATTTAGTTCAGAAAATAAATTTAAATCAGGGCCTAATCAGAAATGTAAACCAGTGTATTTATTACTTTAGTTACTGAACTTCTCGATATCTATCACTTTCAGCTAGAGGGAGCTTAACACCCACTCATTTGATTGTAGTCAAGTTCTGCACAGCTGACTACAATTATCTGTGCAAAATGCAGAGCCTTACACAAAGGATGGGCCACTTTAAATCAAAATCAATTTTTATCCACTCTACCCATTCCCATTAACTCACCTATGAAATGTTTATTTTATTTTCATTAAAACATTTTTGAACCCATTTATCCTTATGGATATCATGGCAGTATATATAAGTTGATTAAAACTACAATAAAATAAACAAAACACAATAAAAATATTAAATCAACATAATCATAATTAAGCAGAAAAGGCCGCATATCAAGCAATTACAATTAATATGCCTGGGCAAACGGAAGGTTTTCAGCTGGTGCCCAAACAACTGCAATGTTGGCACCAGTCACACCTCCCCAGGGAGTGTGTTCCATAATGGGTGCCACAACAGAGAAGGCTCTTTCCCTCCTAGTCACAAAATCTACCTTAGATATTTGGAGAAGAGCCTCCCCTGGCGACCTTAGTAGGGTGACCAGATTTTGAGACCCAAAATCCCGGTCCCCCCCCCGCTCCCCCCACCTAAAACAACCCTCTCTGCGTGCCCATGCACCCGCCCGCCTCCCTCGCGTGGCCCCCCCGCTCTCTGCGCCGCCCGCGCGCCTGCCCACCCCACGCGGCCCACCCCCCCCGCCCGCGCTGCGCCGCCCGCGCGCCCGCCCGCCTCACGCTCCTTACCTGCTGGGGTGTCCCGTCCGCTTCCCTCCGGTGCTCGGAATCTACTGAGAAACAGGCTTCACGGCCTGTCTCTCAGTATCGCGCCGGGTGATGACATCACCCGGCGCGCTACTGAGGGACAGGCCGCGAAGCCTGTTTCTCAGTAGATTCGAGCACCGGAGGGAAGCGGACGCGGCCTGCACAGGTAAGGAGCGCGAGCCGCGGGGCACTTACCTGCTGGGGCGGGCGCTTCCCAGGCTCCTCCGCCGCCACCGCCGCTCCTCGCTTGCTGCACCGCCGCGTGAGCCCCCGCCACCCCGGTTTGCCCCCCCGCCCCCCAGTTGGGCCGGTTTGCCCCTGGATTCCCGGTTAGGACCGGGAAATCCCGAGCCATCTGGTCAGCCTAGACCTTAGGTCGTGGGCAGGCTGATATCAGGAGAGGCACTCCTGCAGATATTTGGGTCTTAAACTGTTTAGTATTTAAAGGCAAGCACAAGCACCTTGAATTGAGCCTGGAAACAAATAGGCAGCCAATGGAGTCCATCTAGAATCAGTGTAACATGATTCTATCAGTCTACATCGGTATTAATTCAGACAACTGCATTCTCCCTAGGTGACCTTTCAAGTTCATCTTCAAGGACAGCTCCATGTACAATGCATTACCCAATTTGGAGATTTCCAGAACATGAACCACCATGGCCAGACTATTTCTGCTCAGGAACAGTGACAGCTGACAAATCAACTGAAACTAGTAAAACGCACTCTCTAGCCACTAAAGTCACCTGAGCATTGAGTGACAAAGCTGAATCACAGAGCGCCCCATGTTATGCTCCTGCTCTTTCAATGGGAGTACAACCCCATGCAGAACAGGCTGTACACCCAATTCCTGGACATGAGGACCCCCTACACACAGGGCTTTCAACTTGTTGAGATTCAGCTTCAGTTCATTGACCCCCATCCAATTTTTGGGGTACAGTTTAAAATATATAGCAAAAAAAAGCCAGAATGAGGCCCTTTACATTCTCCCATATAAGGGAATGGCTGCTATTCACCAATATGGCAAATAATAGAGGACTGCATTTATAGGCACCATTGCAGTGATAAGCCTGTGCACAAACATAACAGTAGGTGTACCTAACACCAATGTGTGTACATAAAGCACAGACATTTCATAGAATCATAGAATAGTAGAGTTGGAAGGGGCCTACAAGGCCATCGAGTCCAACCCCCTACTCAATGCAGGAATCTATCATAAAGCATCCCTGACAGATGGTTGTCCAGCTGCCTCTTGAATGCGTCTAATGTGGGAGAGACCACCACCTCCCTAGGTCACTGGTTCCATTGTTGTACTGCTCTAACAGTCAGGAAGTTTTTCCTGATGTCCAGCCGGAATCTGGCTTCCTGTAAGTTGAGCCCATTATTCCGTGTCCTGCATTCTGGGTTGATCGAGAAGAGATCCTGGCCCTCCTCTGTGTGACAACCAGTATTTCAAGTATTTGAAGAGTGCTATCATGTCTCCCCTCAATCTTCGTTTCTCCAGGCTAAACATGCCTAGTTCTTTCAGTCTCTCCTCATAGGGCTTTGTTTCCACACCCCTAATCATCCTCGTTGCCCTCCTCTGAACACACTCCAGATTGTCTGTATCCTTCTTGAAGTGTGGTGCCCAGAACTGGACGCAATACACAAGATGAGGCCTAACCAGTGCCGAATAGAGGGGAACCAGTACCTCGCACGATTTGGAACCTATAGTTCTATTCACGCAGCCCAAAATAGCATTTGCTTTTTTTGCAGCCACATCACACTGTTGGCTCATATTCTGCTTGTGATCTACAACAATTCCAAGATCCTTCTCAGTAGTCGTATTGATTAGCCAAGTATCCCCCATCTTGTAACTGTGCATTTGGTTTCTTTTTCCTAGGTGTAGTCCCCTAGAGACCTGCAATATGTAGTTCCCCCTCCACACATATCTTGCCTGTCATAAGGAGAGGCAGTATAATGTAGTAGTTTGCATGTTGGACTTAAGACCAGGGTGATCCATGTTTTCAAATCCCTGATCAGACCCAAATTTATTGGATGAACCTGGGCCAGTCACACACACTGCCTAACTTGCTTCACAGGGTTATTGTAAGAATGAAGAGAGGAAGTACGTCTCCCCGACCCTCTTAGAGGAAAATTGGCAGAAAATATATTGAGGGTATAATTCTATGCATGTTTAGACAGAAAAAAGTCCTACAACTCCCAACGTTCCTCAGACAGCCATATTAGCTAGGAAATGCTGGGAGTTGCAGAACTCCTCTCTATTTCATCGTTTAAACAACCCTGTGAGGTCATTTAGAACAGGAATCAGTGATTGTCCCAAATAGCTACTACGATGTGTGTTTGTTATTCAAAAATGCTGGATAAATTCAGAAAAAACATTTATTTCATTAATTCATACACCGCCCAATAGCCGAAACTCTCTGGGTGGTTCGGCAACAAATCAGAAGGCACAGCATAAATTATAATATGGAAGCTTAAAACCACAATATAAAAGTACAACCGGAATAAAACCAAGCAGCGAGGCAGATATTTAAAATACAGGTTTAAAACAGTTTAAAGACATGTATCGTCATCACACGGGAGGTTTCATGCACAGTTGCCGTGACCTTGATCCACTTTTTCAGGGCTGGACTCGCTCAGCAGCACGAGCGGGTACGTCATGCCAGTCCAGCGCTGAAAAAGTGGATCAAAGTCCCGGCAAATGTGCCTGAAACCTCCCGTGTGATGATGCTCTAGGATAGCAAAATGCTAAACTATTGGGGGAAATAAAATAGGAATAAAGCTCTTTGCCTGGCACTGGGAAGATATGAAGAGTCTGGTATTTTTCCTTTAGGGTTTCCCAGGGTCAGTTCTTATTTCCACTCCGGGGAATTGTTTTTTTTTTTTTTAAATGGGCTTCTCCAAGGAGAACAGGGAAATGACAGAAGCATCCAAGGGGACGCGGCCCCCTCGCTCCCTTCTTCTTTTTCTCGAGCCATGTGGCGAGGGGCTCGGCGGGGGTCTGTCTCCATCGCAGGGGAGCAGCCCGGCCGCTCGGTCCCTGCTCGGTCTCCCAGGCAGGCAGGCAAGCGAGAGCCCCGTCAGGAGAGAAGCGCACCAAGCAGCGGCGTCCGCGTCGAGACCCGCCACTGCGAAGGCGGCTCCGCATGTGGCGCTCTGGCTCTTGTCCGCCTTTCGAGGCCAGCAGCCGAAGACACCGGCGACGGGACGGGGAGAGAGGGAGGCGGCTTGCCAGGTGCCGCTCGACTCCCGCGGGCGGCGCCGCGGCCCAGTGGTGGGAGGAGGCGCCGGTTGGGAGAGCCGCCTCTCCGCGTCGCCGTCCAGCCGCGCAGCCGCGGCAGGGAGGAGGAAGGTGCCGGGCCCTCCCCGCGGCTGCGAAGCGCCCGCCCTGCCGCGCCCGGAGCGGTCTCCCAGCGACGGCCGGGCACGCAGCTGGCCTCAGGGCGCTGAAAAGCGGACGCCGCCGCCCCTTTTCCTTCCGTTGGCAATGAAGGTGGGCCAGAAGTGACGCATCTGCCACATGTTAGGAAAAAGAAGCGCCCCCCCCCCCGCGCACTGGCGTGAGAAAAGGTACGTGCAAATAGTAGCGGCGTCGTTGGTCTGGACGTGGCCTTTGCAGTGCGTGTGGCCAGACGACCAGCCGCAATAGCATCCCAAGCACGTGTGTTTAGAAGTACCTAGAAGCTGGTTCCAAAGGGGCTTTGCTTCCTAGCCAGTGTGTTTACGACTGTCCTACACCAGCCTCCTCCAGCCTGGTGCCCTCCAGATGTGTTGGACTGCAAGTCCCACAATTCTCAGCCCTTATGGTCATGGCTGGCTGGGAATTGTGGGAGTTGCAGTCCCAACACGTTTGGAGGGCACCAGGTTGGGGAAGGCTGCGCTACACAGGCTCGCCTGGGATTAAGTAGGGTGACCATATGAAAAGGAGGACGGGGCTCCTGTATCTTTAACAGTTGTGGAGAAAAGGGAATTTCAGCAGGGGTTATTTGTATTCATGCAGCAACTGGTGAAACTCCCCCTTCATCACAACAGTTAAAGTTGCAAGAGCCCTGCCCTCTTTTGTATCTGGACACTTTAGCATAGCTCCTGCAGCTTTAACTGTTGTGATGAAGAGAGAGTTTCACCAGGTGCTGCGTATATAAAAATGACACCTGCTGAAATTCCCCTTCAATACAACTGTTAAAGATACAGGAGTCCTGTCTTTCTTTCCATATGGTCACCCTAGATTAAATCCCCCTTGGAATTCCATTATTTCAGCATGCCTAGGATTGGGCTGTGTTGGGCTTGTGGCGTAAATTCTAGTGAGGAATGACAGCCCGCTTTGTCAAATGCATGAAGTGTTTATTCTCATTTGGTAGATAAGCAGGCACTCGGGAGTATGGAGAAAAAGCAAACAGTGCAAACAATGGGGCTAAAAGGCAACAGAAGGGTTTGTTACATTCCTACACAAAACCTGAATGCATATAAGGTAAGAACAGTGATCCATTCGCAACAGCAATAATATGTGAGGATGCTCACATTTTTTGCTGCTAGAATTTGAGACAGATCATATTGTACCAATACTATATTAAACTGTTCTAAGGGATTCTTTCAAAGTGGACCTCCCATCCTTTCCATATGACAACGAAGGGCTTCAAATAATAGGGGAAATGCGCTTTTCCAGCACTCAAATTATAACTTGCTATTTATAGCCTAATCCTATGCATGTTTATTTAGTAGTACATCTCACTAAGTTCAAGGAAGACCTGCTGCTAGGTAAATATCACTTACTTGGACGTAACCCTTGTTGAAAATAATGGGACTTGCTTCTGAACAGAAATGTATAGGACTGCACTTTCAAAGAGGTAGATTCACAACATTTTGGGGACAAGAGGTATAGGTAACAAAGTTGAAGGCTTGCATATATGTTGGATAAAATGCTCAAAATGTCATTGCTCTGTTGGGCAATCCTTAGTCCATCTCCTCACACAGGCCTTCACTCTCACATGTCCTCCAGGAGCTGTCACTGCCACAGACAATGAGGTGAGGAGGATGAAGATGTTGTGCAGTGATCTTCTCTCAGGTGTTATGCCCCGGTGGTGTGGCTCTTGTGTGAAAGAAGGAGTTGTGCATTTTGCTGCTTACCACTCACTCCCGTTCATTGTCTGCAACAGTGCAAATTTCCCCCCCTTGTTCTTCATCCTCCATCCTTTTCTGCTCTAGTAGTTCAGTGTTATGCCTTTTGGTGTGTGGGTGTGTATGTGTGACTTGTTTTGTGGCTTTCTTGTTTTGTGGCTTTCCTCTGCAATTTCAAAGTATTCTGCTTAGATCTTTCCAAGGGCCGCATAACATGTGGACTAGAGCTTAGGATCATTAATGTACAGTTTATTACAAAAGATGAAAAGCTGATTAATATGTGAAGTTGTTAAATAATTGAACGGCTGATTACATAAGCAGTCTGGACCAACAATTATTTTGATAACACTAAGGGGAAACAGTGAGGAGCCAGATATGAAATGGGAGGGCAATATGGGCTACACACATGTGCAAATCCGTCTTGGCTAGAGAGAAGTGTTCAGAATACAAACAATGTGGTAAGTAGAGTGGTTATTTTACTGTGTGAGAGATTCAGAAGGGGGAAGAATGGGGGTAAATCAGAGTGCTGCCAAACTGCCCCCATCTGGAAGAACCAAATGTTCCTAGAAAATATATGCGAAGGGCAGGAAAGTGTGAATGCCTGGAGTCCTGGACCTCTGATTAATGGATGGGAATTCCCTTTGGATGTGTCAACAGGAAAGAGCCTTATTAGGCTTGGCAGTAAATGGATACTCCCTATAAACCTAAAAGGGCTTTTCCTTGTGCCTAACTCATTCAAACACTCCAGATTGTTCCTGTCAATTGGAGTGAAGCAGAGAATAATTTATTTAATGTAGGGATGGGGGAACTTTTTCATCCTGAGGGCTGCATGCCCAGTGGTGGGAAGGACCACAGTGGAGTGTGTGGGTGGCCAAAGCCACCCACACACTCCACTCATCCAGATCCATCCATTCTCGCACATGCAGACCTCATCCATCCATACACTGCTTGTTCCCGGCTTTCCCTTCCACCTCCATACCTGGCTCCACTGCCCCACACCTTCCTTGGATCACTGCCTTATTCCTGTGAAGACTGAAGGGCTTTACTCCCCCTCCCTCTTTCACTGCAGTTGTTTTAAAACAAAGCAACACGAATGAGTTTCGTTTCCTGTGAAACACACACATGGGTGCATTTAGGCGCTTTCCACTTCATCAGTGTTGCCTAACCACATAGGGAGCATAATAATTTGGCCAGGATGGTCAGAGAGTTTATGGTGCACAATCCCAATATTTGGGCTGGACATTTGTGAGTTGGCTGTCTTAGAGCTATGAGGAATTGTTATGGGCAGGATTGTTAGGTCCATTTGCCCATCCCCAGGAAAAGGCCTGTGTTGCTCCAATCCCTTCTTTCAGTAGCCACTCTGTTGCTAGTTGTTCTCTCCTGGTTTCTCTCTGCCTCACTCCGAACAGCCCACTAGGGCTTCCTCCTTGGTATTTGCAGTCCAACAATATCTTTTGAATTTGTTTTCACTGAATCATGCTTATAATTGAATGACTGTGAATATGATGCTATTCCAAGATCTTTTGGGTTTTTTTATTTGATTATTTAAATAAATATTGCTACTGGTCTCTGTGTTTAGGTGAGCAAAGAGTGCCTAGGCCAGACAAATCCATTCTGATGCACCACACCTCAGGTTCAAGATCCCATAAAACCTAGGGCTCCCAACATCATGTTGAGCACATCTCCCTTGGTGCCTGCCTAGCTCTGTCTCTCTCCTCATTGATTTATTTTTAAAGATCTGTAAAATAATATTAAAAACAAACAAAACAAAACTGGAAGATGATCTGCTGCAAAGTGCCAGCTTTCAGCACCATATTTATATCCAAGAATGCCTTTGAGCCTCACATGAGCCTTAGAGGCATTCTTAGAACATTAAAACGGCAGGTGGCTGCAGTTCAGCCCTTTGCTCTGAAACCGCACACAGAGGCACAGGCAGTATGCAAAATCTTCATGTACACACTTTGGGAACAGGTCTTTAATGTTAATAGGTGCAGATATATTTACTGGTAGTAGAGATGCTTCAGACATGGAGTTTTCCCTTGCTGGGCTCTGTTTTGGCCCATTCAGGATGTGCCCTGGATGGTTTGATTAGGTTAGGGAAAGTACTTTAAGGCACATATGGATATATTGTGAGGCCTTCTGGCAGCTGAGCAAATTTACTTGCTGTTCATTGTATATGTGCCGAATAAAGAGTTCAAATGAGATGCTTCAGGAATAAAAGATGCCTGAGGGTGCATGCAGTAGTGAGAAGCACGTATACACACATATATGTCATTGGGAAACCAATAGTACAAGATAGCCATCAGCACATGCACAGGACAGTCACAGGGAAGCAGCTACCACCTTCTATCCGGGCCACCTGGGTGATGCTTTGGGTTGCTTAATTATGGGATCTTTACTGTCAGTCACTTTCAACAGTTCTCACTCCGCGCTTCCTTTCTGATCTGTCTTGTAGGTGATAGAGACGAGACAAGCGCTGCCTGAGGAGAAGGACGCTGGGTGAGATCGGCACACCATGGCAACTGCTAGTACCCAGCCAACACGTAGTAAGTCCTCCAGTTAATTGAAGAAGAGGGGAGGGGAAGAGTTGTGTCTGCCCCCTTCTTGAATCAACTTCTGGGATGGATCTTAGTGACCCCTTCTACCCTCCAACATTCTACTCCAGTATGAGGGAATTAATATTGTAAACTAATAAATTAAAATTATGCTTTGTAGGTTAGGGAAGTAATAAAAAGAAAAAGTGGAGGAAGAGGAAGAACCACGAAACTAATAATTGTGGGCATTTTCTTTCACTTTTTCACAGTTACATACTTTCAAGGTTTTTTTTGGTGACAATTGCAAAGGCTAGATCGATCGTCATAACCTATAACGAGAACTGTTCTTTCCCACATCATGCTTTTTATCCAGAATTCTCTGCAGAAAACTTTCTAAATCATAATGCAATTGTGTGGCAGTTGTTTAAAGTACCACATTGTCAAGTTGGACAGATGTCTGCAGACACCTTTTGAATTTTGTGATATATTCTGTTGTCTGGTATCTGATTCCTCTTGATGAACTTCCAGATCACCTATGGGAAAGCCCTGCCTAAGACCCCTTTTCTTCTGAAACAGGCTGTTCGAGTGTTTCTTTCTTATTTTATCCAATGTGTTTTGCTGGAAAAAAAACACCACCCTAATTTAATCATCATTATTTGTGATAGATGAGACCTGGGTTGTCTTTCAAGAGCTTGTTTTGGAGGAGGGGGACCCCAGCATATCCAGACCTTACTTAATGTCCCTAAGAGCCACTCAGCTTAATATTTATTTTGTTATATCCATCCCAGTCTGTCAATGTGCATTTAAAATTATATCCATAGAATGACTAACAATTGCAACAAGATCATTTCTTTCCCCTGTGAGTACTATTCAGTGGTTTCCTTTGTCTTTGAAGTCCCTTGACAAAAATATGTCATATTTCCCTTTGTTTGATCTTTGCACTTTCTTGGATGTAGGTCTACACTTTTAACTCCAAGGCATTGGCAGTATTTTAATCCCCTAATCAGGCAGACTAATAGTGAATAGAAAACAGCTGTACATAATGAGGAAATATGTTTTGAGATAAGTTTAAGACTGGACATTTATTCCCATGGCAAAAGCAAGAAGATTAAAACATTGTAAGGTCATTCTGTATTTGTAATGCTGTTAAAACGTTCACAGAGGTTGTGCCTTCATACAGTTTTATGAGTGTTAGGTTCTTAGGGGTCCACACAAGTTCTCACACAAAGAGCAAGCTTTTAACAGCATATACGAGTTTTTAATTGACCCCAGAACTATATTTAGGCCTGAATAAGAGTTCGTAGCTGTACACTGTTTTAAATGTACACTGTTTTTATATGTTTTCTGTTTTTAAATTTTGTATATCGATTTTTGATGTCCAAAGTTTTATTTTTTGTAAACCCCCCAGAGAGCTTTGGCTATGGGGCGGTATATAAATGTAATAAATAATAAAATAATAAGAGTGAATATATACAGTCTGTCAGTTACAAATCTTGGGTGTAGTTCTTGATTTTGTATTTTTATTTAGAGTAAAGGAGATCTCTGCCTGTTCCTTTCCTAGCTTCAAAAATCACATAAAGAAAGCTATCCCTGAGCAGCACTCTCTTTATTTGTGTTCCTTATGTTTTTCACACACAAAATCGCCTTTCACAAAGGTGTGGAGGAAAGGTGTCAGGAGTAGAAGTTTTAAGGATTAGACTTCTTTCACTCCCAGTCAGGCCTTAGACAGAGGGAAGCAACACTTGGCTTTCCTTTTCCTCTTCCCTAGCTCAGCTTTCATGTACCCAACCAGGTCCTTGGAGGATCCTCTCTGCTCTGGCTGCCTCTAGCCCTTAAATATGGACTCCCCAGCCAGCAGACATTTCCTTTTTGCTGTCCAGTACCCTTTTGGTTGCCATATCTCATGAGAACAGGGAACTGTATTTTTTTAGGGCAGAATCCTATGCCTGTTTAGACAGAAAAAGTCATACTACTCCCAGCATACAGAGGATTGTCCTTTTAGTGGATTTATATATAGCCTTTCTGCTGAGAGAGAGAGAGAGAGAGAGAGAGAGAGAGAGAGCAGAATTGTCTCAGGTTTGCTAGTATCTTCAAAAGCTTTTCCTCTTAAGAACATACAAAACACCATGGTAGATCAGATCAAGGCTCCATCTAGTCCAGCATTCTGTTCACACAGTGGCCAACCAGCTGTTGACTAGGAACTTTTCTGCCTGCTTTCTCCCCAGTCCAGCAATGCGCTGGCATTCTTCTACCATTTCCCATGACAGGCTGGAAATTTTGGGATGGGATGGAATTCTTTCATGGGGAATGGAATGTGAGCAGCTATGATTATTTCCATCCAGAAAGCCCTGGTCTGATGTGCTGTTTGAATTTTGCAATATTCAAAATGGCTACTGTGTTCCAAAATGGCCACTTCCTTTGAACCCACTGCAAGCTGCCATTATACTGGACAGCACTTGAATAACTACAGAAAAACACACTTGTACAGAGTTCCTCCAGTAGCTTGTTTCATTTGGGAGGTGCAGTGCTCTAAGTGTCACTCCAAAGAAAGGGTAAGGATTAAAGAAGACTTTCGAGTCATAGCATGCTGGTCCATGCAACCCTATTTTTAAACCAGATCTACTAGGAAAAACATTTTTTTTTTTTGCATTGGGCTTTCTTTCTTTTTTTAAAATATAAGAATGTGTTGCAAAAAGCCCAACTAATTTCCAGAGAGTAGCTGTTTTAGTCTAGTGCAGCAAAAGTAACAAAAAATTAGGAATGAATTTGTTAGTCTTTCAGATGCCACATGACTCTTGTTGTTTTTATTTGAATACAAACCAAGGGTTTAAAGGGCTCAATGTTCAGTTTTTGTTTTGGCGGTTTGTACAATCCTATGCATGTCTAATCAGAAGTGAGCGTTGTTGAGTTCAGTTGGGCTTAACTCTCAAGTAAATGTGCTAAAGCATGGGTGAAATGATTTGCACAAACAAATTTGGGTGAGTGGCCATTTCATTAAACTGTTTCTCATTCAATTACTGGGTCATTTTCCTGAATTTTTAGTTGAATCACCATTTCTCCCCAGCTGTAATGGATATGGAGCTAAATAAGTGGCTTTAGGATTAAGGCTAAAGACCTTTAAAAAGGTATATTGATGCCACATTTCCTATGATTTCAAGACACACAGTTTTTATTGGGTATTCTAAATGTTCACATAAGATAGGAATAAGGGAGCTATCCTATGGCCTAATCCACACCGAGCAGGATATAGCACTATGAACGCGGTATATAAGAGGCAGGAGCCACACTATTGCTTTATAGCTGTATTGAAGTGCACTGACAACTGTTGGGGCCCATTGACACATCCCATATACCGTTTTCAAACCACTTTCATAGTGCTATATCCTGCTTGTTGTGGCTCCTGCCTCTTATATACTGCTTTCATAGTGCTATATCCTGCTTGGTGTGGATTAGGCCATGTCTCCTAGACAGCTCTAGGGATTTCTACTATTGCTATCTTAACCCTAGTTCATGTCAGAGCAAAAATTGGTATTTCTCAGAGAATTCGGGATACTGAACCTCATAATCATTTAAGTCTTATGGATAACAGAGGGGCAGTTGCACCTGCTAATTATTTAGCTAATTTGACCATCCCCAAACTCAGGAAATAATTTATGTTAGCTGAGTTTAATGTTTTACCAGCTGCACTTCTAGAAGGTAGATTCAAAAAGATCCCTTATAGAGAACGGTTATGCCCCTGTGAGGTGGGAGAAGTAGAAACATTGAGACATGTCCTACTTTACTGCCACTTTTATCAAGACCTCTGATCTTTCCTTATAACCCTGATTATACAAAATATTCTTGGCAGAACTGATGAATTTAATTTAGAGTATCTCTTGTCTGATTGGAATTCTCAGGTCATGATTAAAGTGGCTAGGTTCTGGGCAGTGGTCATCATCTCTTGGAGAGAGATGACAAATCCACATTGTTGAATGTTTTACAGATGAGTGTTTCTTGTTCTCTTTTATTAGAGTTTGTATAGTCCCATTTTTAATTTTTAATTGTATTTTATTCTTTGAACTGTTCTGATCTGCTGGTTATTTACCATAATAAACTGAACTGAACTTTCCTGCTTTCCTCAGATGACTCTGGCTACTCTTTCCGCCGCCATCTCCCAGTTTTCTGCCCCCCGCCCTGTGCTGACTTCCTACTTTTACGGTCTCCCCCACCAGGCCCTTTTGCCCCCCTCCCGTCACTCTATGAGACCTGCCTTTCCTCATTCCGTCTCTGATAGAATGACTCAGTGTGGGCATATCATAACCACCAGGGATCATTCTCTCTCCTTTCAAACTAATCCAAAGGTCTGCTGCACCAATCAGAATGGAAATGGGTGTATGCAGCAAAGACCGTGCAAGGACAGCAAGCAGGCACATGGAAGCCATTTTGAATTGGTTTGGAGAATGGTAGTCTAGTGTGGAGGGAGGCAGAGTTCTTGGTGGGCTGCATTGCAGGCCCATGAGGGGACATTGGTGCTGGAGGCCACCACACCGAGGACCTCCATAAGAATTGTGGACCAAAGGCAAAATCCACCCAAGAAAATAGTTTGGCAGTAGGTTCACAACAGACATTAAAAAACAAAACCTTTTCATAAGTATTTAACTTATGGAATTTACTGTCACAAGATGTGGGAATGGCACAGGGCAAAACTGTATATTACCTCAGCAAAAGCATATGCCCACACAAAAACATAGGCCCTTCCTGAGTATACCAATTCTCTTTTGCACTCCCCCACCCCCCCAACACACACAGTGTTTTTCTTTTGGGCTGGGCTTACTTTCAATCTTGAAGCTCAGCTAGGGCAGAGGATTTTCAGGGGACAATCTGCACCTTTCTCTGTTCTGTCCTGTGAATATCCCCACTCCCAGCACCTTTGCATTCACACAAGTAAAGTGTAGTCCTTGGATGGCTCTAAAAGGTTTTTTTTTAATTACTCTTTTTTCTTTTTATTGTGAATTAAAACAAAACAAAACAAATAATGAAAAGAAAAACGAAGGAGAATTGCATGCACAGAAGTATCATGAGAACATTAGAGCATAAGATCAGACCAGGGGTCCATCTAGTCCAGCACTCTGTTCACAGAACAGCCAACCAGCTGTTGACCAGGGACCCACAAGCATGAGACGATGCAACAGCACCCTCCCACCCATGTTCCCCAGCAATTAGTGTATACAGGCTTAGTGCCTTTGTTACTGGAGGTTGCACTTAGCCATCAAGACTAGTAGCCATTGATAACCTTCTCCAGGAAATATTCCATCAAGTACAGACCTCTAAAAAATGGGGGTGGGGGGTGATTTTGCATAAGTTTCAAGGAAAGCTGACCAAATATCCATATATTTATCCATTTGCGAGTGGCACCTATCTACCACCCATCCAGATATTGATAGGGGTTGTTAGGTCCTCAGTCCATTGCATTATGGGAAGTGAACATTTATCCTCCTAATGTTGTAATATCAGTTGGAAAACCCATTTGTGCTGACCATACATTAACTTCCAAGAAACCGGTAAATGGTTTAGGAGAACATGTACATCATCCAATATTAAAGACTGTTCCAATACAAAGTTTATCTGTATTATGACTTACTCCCAAAAGGAGGCGACTATTGGGCGTTGCCCAAACATAATGGATAAAAGTAGCATTAGGTGCATTATATCTCCAACAGTTATGTGAATTAGACAAGCCTTTATTAAAAGAGATGTTGTGGAGTCCAAAAAGCCCCAAACAATTTTTTTTGCTCAATAAGGGTTAAAGTGACTGGACCAAACCTAGATGCCAGCAAGTGTTGCAATTGCAAGTATTGCCATTCAGCCATAGCAGGTAAATTGTATTTAGCATGTAAATGAAAAAATAACAACTCATAGTTCAGATCCATTAATTGACCCAAATTAAAAACCATGCTATCTGTCCATGTCCTCCACAAAAACATTTTCCTTCTAATGTTTAAATCCGGATTTCTCCATAAAGTCAATTTTGCATGAGAAAATGGATCAAACTGTAATGGACATATTATATACCACAACTCTCTAACAGTCAAATTGTAGGAGGGGGGTTATCTATTCTGGAATGCTGAGAGCCTAGTGCCATCCATTTAGAAAGAGGGTCCAAACAGAAAGATTCGAACTGACCAGAGTGGAAAGTCTAAAAAGGGGTGGAAGAAAATAGGGAGGGTGGATCTATGCTTATTAGCAATGAAAATTAAGTGGAATCTCCATCATAAGAGATAGTGTAACTCTGAGTATTGCATGCTGGAAACAAACAACTAGGGATGCCACCATTATTATACCTTGACTGTGAGCATCTAGAATCATCTGGCTAGCAACTGTTAGAATGCTGGCCTAGATGCCTCGTTCTGATCCAGCAAAGCACTTAGTTGCGGTCTTAAATTTTGTTATCCAATATTTAATAGTTCAGAACTTATCAGCTTTCATTTTGGAATAACACTCTTACTAAAAGCATCAATTTTTAAGCTGTAACATTTGAATGCTAAAGTAAAAATAAAGAACCTGTGTTAAAACGTCTTCTTTCAAACTGCTGTAAATGTCTTGAATAGCTTTAATAGAGTTTCAGGTTGCTGTCTAGTGAGAAGGATCTTTTGAAATTTGTTTCTATAATTGTCCATTGTAGGCTTGCCTCCAATTCCATCTACCTCAGGATCAAGCTTTGCCGAGTCTTCCCTGAGAGAACGAATGAGAGAGAAAATGAAAGCTGCACGGGTGAGATTTAATGTATAAAGTTCTTAATGGGCCTGTTCAGGCAACACACTAAGCCATGGTTAGGCCACTAATCCTTTTGCAGAGAGTGGTTAGTGAGCGTGTTTAAACTGTGGTTATGTAGCCACCATGGTTAGGAATGGTTCACACAACATGGTAAGTCGTGGTTCACAAAACATGCTAAGCCAAAATGTTTAGCTCAAAATGTTTAATCACAGAGGCTTAGCGTGTCGTCTGAACAAGATCAACCTTTCCCTATAAAGTGAACTCAAGTGGGCCCGTTTACCCATGGGGGCTGCCACATCATATCGGGCACCCATGGGTGACATTTTTGCATGGCGTCCACGGGCTCTTGGTTTGCCATGGTTTGTTGTATCATGTGAACCCAAGCAACAGGGGTTGTTTGACAACCGTCAAATAATCCTAAACCAAGCCAAGGATTATTTGAGGGTTGTCTAAGCCTCAAACAATCCTGCTGCCTGTGTTCACATGACATGACAAGCCATGGCAAGTTGGGTTTGTGCCATGTAAAAACGGCTCCTGCCAGGTGCTCAGCATGATGTGACAGGCCACATGGGTAAATTAAGCCAGGGTGGGCTGTCATGTGGTGCGAACCAAGCTAATGTCTTCATGTTAGCAGACTGAAAACTGAAAGAGTTTGGCTGCATTTTTGAGGTCAGGAATCTGTGTATGCAGGAGAACCATTTGGATAGAAAACATGGCTGTCCTCCTTGGTCTGCTCTAGTAGCGGCTGCCATTGTTGTTTGTTGGGTTGTGGGCTGGTGAAAGGTGATATATAAATAATAAAAGCTAAGATTCTTTACTTTGTTTAAGTTTAAAGCAGAAAGTGCTATACTACAAGAAGCCTCAGGTTTTCGTCCACAATCCCTGAAAAGTCCTGGAGTGAAGAAAGCACAAATTCGCCTGGATAATGAGGTGATTATAACATGTGAATTCCTGCGTTATTTCTCATTACATCTGAATGTTTCATAAGAAAGAGATGGATTATTATTTGATATATGGAAGATTAATTTAATTATCTTTAATTGGTGGCATTATTTTTTTTAAAAAAAGAATTTCCCAGAAATTGCGGAATGTATCTGATATGCAAGGTCAGTCTTGGCTTGTACTTGGAGATTTCCTCTTCTTCTTCCAAGGATGAAAATGGGAGATGATTTAATGCTGTATATAATGCAGAATTATGTTAAATGTTATGAAGAATTTTCAAAACAGTTGTGTATTTGAACAAATGTGCCCAGGGAGTTCATTTTATTTTATTTATAACAATACTCATAGACCAGCTTTTAGGGTTATAGTTCTAAAAGAATTAGCTGTTTTAAAGATGTGGCTAGATGCGAATTTGTCAGTGAACCCTGCCTAAAATCAAAGGTATAGTCTAGATCAGGGGTCTCCAACATGGCACCTACAAGGCCAGGATGAGGCACCTGCCAAGCTATTTTTCCCACTCTGCAAGTGAATGGAGAAATTCTTCCATTCAGTTGTGTGGTGTTGTGTTTTCTTTTACCGGGCAATTTACAGCGACCAAATAATTAGCCAATTCTGAATTGAACACAAACACCTTTACTTCAGGCAATAAACTCTCGAACACAAAACAAACTGATTAACATAACTCGCCTCAAGGGAGGATTAGGCAAAACGAACAGAAGAAACAATTGCTTTCAGTTAAGAACCAAAAAGAGAGTCCTTTAAGTCTCAGACACTAAGTTGTGTCTCTTTTCTTACGAAGCTGCTCCGACCGGCGTTTCTCCACTCTGGCCTCGTCCCGCTTCACCCTTCTTCGGTACACTGCATGTTTTAACGCATTCACCGGCTCTTCCTCCTCCTCCTGGGATGCCAGTTGAGGTTCCTCAGCTGCAGATACGTTTCCCTCCTCATTGCTAATCTCTGAATTTACATCTTCTGCAGCTGGAACAAAGACCTGGGAAATCAGTCTATCCCCGGGTGCTACCAACAGATCTTCTTCAGAATCTGATTCTTCCCCCATCTCTCTCAACTCATCAGCCTGTTCAGGGAAAAAGGAGGTAGACACAACATGTGGGATGGTGGGTGGGTGGGTGAGGAAGTCCTCTCTGTTGAAAAATGGTTAGGGAGGTCCTCCCTGTTGAAAAATGAGGCTGGTTGGTGGGAGATTCAGGACAAATAAAAGGTACATACTTAAAAGATGGAATTCATTACGACAAGATGTAGTGATGGCCACCAGTTTGGATGTCTTTGAATGTAGTGATGGCTACTAGTCTTGTCTGCTATGTGCTACCTCTAGTATCAAGAGGCAGTATGCCTGTGTACACCACTTGCTGGGGAATATGGGTGGGAGGGTGCTCTTGCACTCATGTCTTGCTCGTAGGTTCCTGGTCAACAGCTGGTTGGCCACTGTGTGAACAGAACGCTGGGCTAGTTGGATCCTTGGTCTGTTTCTGCATGGCTCTTCTTATGCCAATCTGCCCCTCCTCTTCATAGTCTCTTTCCTTCTCTGTTTCTTGCCTAGAGCTGGCTGTGGGGATGAGGTAAATCTCACTCAAAACATTAACAGATAAATAGTGTTTGTGGGTGTCCTGCATCCTTCCTTAGGGCAGGTGGCAAGCCATTAGTGGCTCACAACCCACTATTTGAAGACTAAGGGACACAGTAAATTGTTTTTAGTTTGGAGTGGAGATGTAAAATGTATGAAAATTTTGAAGCCATGGGAAAACCCTGGATGTTCCCTGTTTTGTGTTTTGTGCCAGGAGAAAACAGAAATTTTGGGGGAAATTGAAAATTAAGCAATACTTATTTTTTTAGCACTCTTTATAGATGTAAATTCACTTTGTTGCTTTAGGACAGTCTTTCCCAATCCGGTGCCTTCCAAATAATTTGGATTTCAACTCCCATCAGCCTCAGGCAGGATGGCCAGTGGTCAGGAATGCTGGCCATGGTAGTCCAAAACATCTGGAGGGCATCAGGTTGGGGAAGGCTGATTTATGAACGTGAAACAGCCCTTATGTTCCTAAAATTCATAATTGGTAATTATTATCTGAATAAACTATATTTTAAAAATTAATATTCCAAACACAGTAGTTTTATGAGCAAACCAAGTATATGCATATATACATATTTTAGGTTCCTATTACATGTCTGACCAGAGGGAACTTCAGCAAGTAGTCCCTGAAACATCTGAATCACCTAGAAGCCAGAGAAAGCCGCAAGAAGAGCTAAAAGCCTGTCTAGTGTAAACTGCAGAGAGGGAGGACAGGGAGTCAAAGATCTCCTCCCCTGTTCCTCCTGCCCTTCATTGGATGATCAGAAGCCTTTGAGTTTATTCAAAGCATTTTTATCCCACTTGTCAATTAAAAAGCCTCCAGAGAGGTTTATGAAAAAATGATAATATAAACAGTCCCTGCTCTCAGGCGAACAATCTAATATATTTATTTCCCTCCACATGGCTGGTGTCTTGTATCTATGAACATCTAATATACACCCTCACCCCCTCCCACAAGTGATAGTTTAATGTTGTGCTGGTAGCATTAAATAAATTAAATCATCAATGTGTTGTTGTTTGTACAGATAGGTGAAAGTGAATTGCAAGAGAATGAATGCAAAGTATCTACTAAAGTGAAGTTTCATGATTCTGTCAGAAAAGTCAAGCAAAAATCACAGGTGAGGGCTGATCTCCAGTTTGTCTTTATGGATTGTTTGCATGATTGCTTTGATTCTAACCTACTGGCCATCATGTTGGGATTGTGAATTTGATATGGTAAGCGACTTTAAAATCAAACAATATACGGTGCATATAAGAAATAATTGCAATTTAAATACATAGAGGCTGATTCAACAAGTCTCTCATGTGCATCCTGAGTTGCATTCAGCTTTCCACTGAGTTGACAGTGGGAAAGTCTCATGCACAGACTAGCAGCAGGAGGGTGTGCGGAGGATGTGGCTGGTGTTGTGACTGGTTCAGTCCCATTGTTGCTAAAAACGCCTTTTTGCTTTCTTCCATTTTTCTGTATAAAAAGTCCTTCCGGTTACACTGACCATTGAATATGCTCCAAAAACATGGACATTCAGTATTTTGATTTGGGCCATGAGAGCTAGTATAAACTTATAGCTTTCTGACAACAACATAACTTCCTTTCATAAAAATATAATAACAATCAATAATAAAAATAATAACATGTAATAAAACAAATTAATAAATTGGAGTTTGATTACCAACAGTTATTTATTTTGCCATCTGTGTGTTTGAATCTGGATATGACAATTGCATACAAAGAGCAGGATGTCCCAACTTTAAGAGTAAAAGGGCTGTGTGGGTAAGGAGTGCTGAGTGCTGAGTGCCTGCAACTTACTTACCTACAGGTTGTCTCTCAATGTCACTTTTCCTTCAGTTGGATTCTGATACCAAAAGTTTGCCTAGCTGAGAGAAAAGTGCTTTGTTTGCAGGGATGTAAATAGGACTCACCTGTCACCCCCTTTGGTCCCCCTTCTCAAACTTCCTATGTAACTGGGCAGTTCTGGATTTATTTATTTGTAATGTTAATAATAATACTTATTCCATTATAACATAATTATCATACACCCTCCTTTGACTCATATGTTATAGAGAAATAAGAGATGCCTTCAGCATATTGATAACATTGCCTTAAATCTCCTAATGACTGCTCCCCATAGCTTCATATAGAAGATAAATAATATAGAATCATAGAAACATATAATAGTAAGAGTTGGAAGGGGCCTATAAGGCCATTGAGTCCAACCCCCTGCTCAATGCAGGAATCCACCTTAAAGCATCCCTGACAGATGGCTGTCTAGCTGCCTCCTGAATGCCTCTAATGTGGGAGAGCCCACCACCTCCCTAGGCCATTGGTTCCGTTGTCGTGTTGCTGTATTATTCCGTGTCCTGTACTCTGGGATGATAGAGAAGAGATCCTGGCCCTCCTCTGTGTGACAACCTTTCAAGTATTTGTAGAGTGCAATCATGTCTCCCCTCAATCTTCTCTTCTCTAGGCTAAACATGCCCAGTTCTTTCTGTCTCTCCTCATAGGCCTTTGTTTCCAGACCCCTAATATTGGGTACAAAATAGTGCCCCACAGCTCAGCAGCATTCAGCTGCCAGGGGCTCAGTCACCCAATGTGATTCTCTGAAACTGATCCCATAAGTAAGAGCTGAATCCCTGTAAAACAGTGACCCAACTCAGGAAATGGTCGAGGAGGCTACTGTGGGCAGCAGTTTCGAAAGCTGCTGAGAGATGGAGATGTAACAGGGTCGCGCTCCCCCTGTTCCTTTTCCGAGCAAGGTCATCTGTCGGGGCAACTAAAGCGCATTCTGTCCCAAAACAGTCTGAACCCAGACTGAAATGGGTTACGGTAATCACTCTCCACTATACTCTGGAGCACCTTATTCAAAGACGGGGTATTTGGGGCAAGCTGGTAATTAGTATAAGTCTCTGGATCAAGGGAGGGTTTTTTCAGGAGTGGCCTCACAACCACTTCCTTCATGGCATAGTTTTCATTTTATCTGGATTATTTGCCAAGCGAAAAGAAATTTGGTTTACGTCAACCATTTGGCATTCTGTATGTAAGTTTGCATGTAGCAAGATAAACACCATTCAACACTGAGATATTGGGGTGAAATATGATGTATTTGATTAGGGGCACAATTCTACATTTCAGCTCAACTCTTGCACCTATTTTCAAGGGTCCAGGAGAGATGTAAAACATAATGCAACACAGTAGTTCCCTTGAAAAGTAAGACTTCAGGATGTTGGTGTGCATATTCAGAGCAACATTCTGTGTTTGACACCTCATCTTTTTTCAAAGGGGGCAATGCAATATTCATCCCAATCCAACATGAATTATCAGAGTGAAAGTTTGTGTGCATATTCAGACTGTAATTAGAAATAACCCAAACTGCATCCATTCATTTGTTTTCAAGATAGTTAGGTAGGTTTGAGTGAGCCCTGTCAGATGCTGTGTACTATTTATCATCATCATCATCATCATCATCATCTGTTTCTCTAAATAATATGAATGAATGTATATTAACTCTTTGATTTCAGTTGCATCTGTTGAATTTTCTTTTAAAAATGTTTTTAGCTATTTGTATTAAAATATTGCATTTGAGACTCATCTTTAATCAAAATCACCTTTTCCCATTAGGTCCAGACTGGTTATCCTTCTGCTGAAGAAGCCTATAATTTCTTTACTTTCAGTTTTGATCCTGAGCCAGAGCATGTAGATGATGAAACTCAAAACAAGAAAAAGAATTTGCTGAATGACAAAGAGGGAAGAGATCAGGAATCTACACTCGTCCATCAGGAAGAACCAGGAGATAATGAAATGGTACTAATGAAACTAAATGTGCTTCTCTATTTAGGCAAGCTTCTGCAAGTGTTGATTATTTATATTTAATAGTAAACAAAATGGAAGTATGGGATCAACATCTGGAGAATAGGAGTCTACCTTGTTCTTGCCCATTGGACATCATGTCATTCTGATATAGAATAGTGCATGGAATCTGACATTAAGATAGTGGAGCAGTTAATATTCTCCAGAGATTGTTCCTTTCTTGAAAACAGGTGCTGTTTTGCCTCATTGGCTTTGCCCAAACCACTGGTTCTATCATACAGAAGCACTCCAGGCTTTTCAATAGCACCATGGTATTGCCAGGGGTATGTGTTGGAGCTTCTACCAGAGTCAGAAATGCAGCTGTAACATCTGGAAATATGATCCATATGTCGGAAGCTAACTTTTTGTCTTCCCCAGCAAAATAAATAAGGTCATTTCACACCCAATGAATGTGGCCCCACTTACTTAACAGTGTCCTGTGCCCAGTTGAAAAGTTGGGGCAGACTTTGTGGTATGCCACTGATAGAGTACACTCCCCTGGAAGGTTGTGGGTATGTTTTGGAGTGGCCCCAAGCTTACTGTGGGGTTCCAAGCTGCAGTTCCTTATTAATTTCTGCATATCTTGAGTGGTATTTACATAGGGGCATCATGCTTGAAAGGGTCTTGCATCCCAATGAAGCCAAATGTGATGTCATGATTTCAGCCTGCCTGCACTTTAAGATCAGCAAGAGAGATTCTTCTCATTTGCCCACCTGTGAGAGCAGTTAGGTGAGTAACCACAAAAGGAAAGGCTTTTTCCTCAGTGGCCTCACACCTCTGGAATAAGTTGCCATTGGGGCTCCGCCACGCCCCATCACTGAAGGCTTTTAAGAAGGCCCTGAAAACATGTGAACTTACTCTGGCCTTGCCTTGATTATGTTTTATTGGACTGGGTCCGGGCAGCAGTTATCTGTTGTAAGTTTTATTTTATGCTGATGTTTTTATTTTTAGAAAGGTTTGCTGCTGTCCTCCTCCCTTCCTGGGAGGGATATTTAAGCTGGCTGGCTGAGGGGGCCTGGGAAAGCCATCAAACCTGCAGGAGAGGGAGGCCTGCTGCCTGGGGGAGGGGGGGAGGAAGGGCTGCCTGCTGCCTACTGCTGGTCTGTTTTTGCTGCTGCTGCTGCTGCTGCCACCACCATCAACAACACCATCACCATTGCTCTTCCTCGAGGACTGCTGCCTGATTGCCACTCCCTGCAGGACCAGGGCCCCAGGTACTGAGCCAGCTGGTGTGGACAATTACATCTGTCCCCCTCCCTTCCTGGGAGGGATATTTAAGCTGGCTGGCTGAGGGGGCCTGGGAAAGCCATCAAATCTGCAGGAGAGGGAGGCCTGCTGTCTGCTGGCTTTTTTGCTTTGTCTTTGTTTGTTAGTTTTTTGTTTTGTTTTTCCCTTTCCCCAGGCTTGAGCTATGTGCCTGGGAGGGAGGATACAGGGCCAAGTGGGGGGATCTGAGGGGGGCCCAATCAGTGTAGTGACGGGTAGAGGGAGATATGGCATTGTGAGGAGGACTTGCCAGGTAAGGGGAACGAAGCCCAGACAGTTAACGGCTGTGCCTTGTTCCGGTCCCCCTTACACCCACAGGCTTCTTGGTTGCCCTATCAGCCAGCCCTCAGGCCTCCGGGTGCTGCTTTTAAATGCCAGATCGGTGCATAATAAGATCTCCCTCATCCATGACTAAATTGTGGATGAGGCAGCTGATCTGGCATGTATAACTGAGACCTGGGTGGGTGGGCAGGGAGGAGTCAGTCCCAGCTGTGCCCACCGGGGTACTTGGTTCAGCATCAGGATAGACCTGAGGGCCAGGGAGGGGGAGTTGCTGTGGTCTATAAGAACTCCATCTCCCTCTGCAGGCTCTGTCCATGTGACTACTGGTCTAGAGTGTTTGCACCTTGTGTTGGGCCAACGGGACAGATCTGGAATTCTGTTGGTGTACCACCCACCCTGCTGCTCAACGGATTCCCTAGCTGAGCTGACAGAGGTGGTCTTGGGTGTGCTGTTGAGGTCCCCCAGACTCCTGGTTCTGGAGGATGTCAACATTCACGCCGAGGGCACTTTACCTGGGGCAGCTCAGGATTTCATGGTCTCCATGATAACCATGGGACTGTCCCAACATGCCATCGGCCCGACGCACGTAGCAGGGCATACTCTAGACCTGTTTTTTTCAACTTGGAGGTTACCAGAGCATGGACAACTGAAGCCAGGTTATCCCTGTCCAGATAGGGACGTAGCTGGGCCACCAACCGAAATTGGTAGAAGGCACTCCGTGTCACTAGGAGAACCCCCAAGCTATGAACCCACTCCTTCAAGGGGAGTGCAACCCCATCCAGAACAGGTTGACGAACCTCCATCCAGGCAGCAGAACCACCCACTAACAGCGTCTCAGTCTTGTCTGGATTGAGTTTCAGTTTATTAGCCCTCATCCAGTCCATTGTCGCAGCCAGCCACCGGTTCAGCACATCCACAGCCTCACCTGATGAAGATGAAAAGGAGAAGTTGAGTTGCGTGTCATCAGCGTACTGATGACAACGCACTCCAAAACTCCGGATGACTGCACTCAACGGTTTCATGTAGATGTTGAACAGCATGGGGGACAAGATTAGTGAGACAGGACTTGCCTTTGCAGAAGCTGTGTTGATTCTTCTTCAGGAGGACATGCCCTTCTATATGCTTACTAATTTTGTCTTTAATAAAGGTTTCAACCAATCTACCTGGAACGGATGTCAAGCTAACCAGCCTGTAATTTCCTGGATCCCCCCGGATCCCTTTTTAAAAAATGGTGTTACATTGTCCATCTTCCAGTCCTCTGGTACAGAGGCTGAGCTTGGGGACATGTTGCATATTTTTGTTAGAAGGTCTGCAATTTCATATTTGAGTTCTTTGAGAACTCTAGACTGGATACCATCTGGGCCTGGTGACTTATTTGCTTTCAATTTGTCAATAAAGTTGATGTGATATATAATCTGAGCATAGGGAACATGTAAGTCTATAAATATTGTATATTGTTTTTTAGGTTGCCCTGAAGAAAGACCTGTGTACCATCTGAAATGCATTGGATTTTTTAAAAATTGAACATGTTTGGGGTGCCCCAATACTTATTTAGGGGTGCACACACCTCCAATTCCACATTCATTTATTTATGCATTAGGTATTATTGGCATGGGGGTGTCATGCTTGACAGTGTCTTGCAACCCGGCAAAGACAAAATAACACATTTGTTAGTCTTCTGCATGTCTCTCCCAGTAAGCATTGCTTACTGGGATCCATATCAAAAATGTTTGGATCAATGTATGTCTGCCAAATGCACGATTTTAGGCTTAATCTCTCTGCTAACTCTCTTGTCTGAAATGCTGGAAATCCATTGTCAGGAAGTGAAGGTATTGGGTAGACTTTTGGTCTGACTTGATATAAGGCAGCTTTCTACATATAGATGTGAAATGTGAAAAGTGTTGCCTTTGTGTTGAAGATGTGCGTGTTTAATCCAAATTGTGTTTGGAAATGACTGGCATTACAGTGGCTGAAACAAGGCACTTATTTATATATGCCAAACCATGAAATGTGTTTCTGTTGCCCCTGTATTCTGAGAAGTTTTTAAAATATTTGTAAAATACAGGATGAAGAGGAGCGTCTTGTTCATGACAAAGAAGATGATGACATTTTTATTATAGAACAGACAGCCCTTGACTTTCTAGCGGTTAGACCTGCAGACTATCAAAGCTACTCTGGACGGGTGGAGAAAGAGAAAGAACTATTGTTTGTTCCCAGCATGCTCAGAGGTAGGCCTGGTGTATTATTGTGAGGTTTCATGTGAGATAATTATTTATGTACTACCTGCAACAATCCTTTATTGTCGTCATAGAACTAATGTTAAAGTAAAGCTGCTTTCTGAAATTATTTAGATATGAAATAACGGAGTGCATCTGGCATATTGTATAGTAAAATAATTCTGAGATGCCTCCAAGTGGATACTCTGTCTAACGCATTGTCAAAACGTTGATCACTCATAGAGCACTCATCTCTTCAATGTTAAGATCAGAACTTGATCTTTTTATAATACCTATCAGTAAACCCCTATTGACTAGCATCTTTTAAAATGTACTTAATACTGCAGTCCAAAGCATAGCAACACATATATCATCTGCTTCTTGAATCATAAAAATATGCTCCTAATTTATTTGTTCAAAAACAGATTGTCAGTCCATGGTGAAAGTAAGAAAAGGTATGGTCAGATATGGAATTTACTGATGGCATGAAATTAACACCATAAGCTATAAACCAAGAGTTCTCAAATTTTCTACTCGTACTTCCCCCTTCCCACATGAGAGAACTGAAAATTACTGAGACCTACCAGCCACAAAATGGCAGTGCAGAGGCAGAGCCAGTCACAAAATGGTGGCAGATGGAGGTGGATCTTGGCATAATAAGACGGCAATTACTGATCTCATTTTCTATCAAACTCAAATCCCTCTTTGGAAATTGCTAGATTCTGTGACAGGGAGCTTTCCTTAATATATGGAAAGTACAGATATTGGTTCTGGAGTTATCTTGAGTCAGCCTCCCCATTTTAGGAAGAATTGCTGATCCATAAGGGTAGGCAATCTTTTTGGTCTATGGGCACATTTGGCAATTTGAGAAACTCCTGGACACTGCCACAAAACGGCTGCCGTGGGAGGTGTGGCAAAGGAAAGTAACCTGTTCAAAAGATTGAACACAAGGCAGAGGTGAGGTGGGAGCTGAGTCCCAACACACTAAACAGCTCTTTGAACCCAGTTTTCAGCACCAATATAAATCTATTTCATAGCAAACCCAGTTGCCAGTAAGAAAATGTAGGAGAGGTACAGCACTTTGGCAGGTGCCAAGAAAAGTGCCTGGGGAACATTGGTGCTTGCAGGCGCCATGGTGTCTACTCCCTGCTCTAAGTAGATACTACTTTTTATTTTGTATTTCCCAGCCCATCCACAACATGTCTCTCCAAAATATGTTTTGCCCGTCTCCTGTAATTTCTTCTCCTCTTCTCTTTTCACACTTAACTTATCCCCTAACGGACAGTTTCTTTCATTCCCCCCTCATGCTACTTTTACCTTCACTTTCTTCTACAACAGCTTCCCTCTCTTATCCTCTTTTCTGCCTCCTGTTGTTGTTTTAAAATATTAACATTTTACCTCAGATCATAATTTCCCTCAAAACCCCTTCAGAGACTTTTCCCTCAGAGGAGGGGGTCCTTCCCTTCCCTTTTCTTCGCCATCCCCCAGCCCCACCAATCTCTACATCGTCCAGCCGCCTTAACCCTAACCTCTTCCCCTCTCCCTATTGCCTAGGTAGCCACGTGCACACATATAAGGCTCCCCAGTTCCTAGTACCACTGCCCCAATGCCAAGCTGTTCTTCTGAGGTGGAGGAGGCAGCCCAGAAGGCACAGCAGCAGCCCCTGATGTCCTTCCTTTAGCTGCTCCTATATCTCTCTCTCCCTCCGTCCATCTGTCTTTTTCACCTCCCTTCTTCCCATTCTTTCTCCTCCTTCCTTTGTACTCTGTAAATTATTTTTCTCTGGCAGATAAATTGTTTCCTTCCTTAAAGAAGTAGCACAACCCAAGGTCTGAGGAGTGGTACTGTATGGATGTAGTTGTAAAGTAGATGTCAGGTTACAAGACCAAGACTAAAAGTAACTGCAAGAACAGCTGTGGCTGGTAGAACATCTGCTTTGCATATAAAAGGTCCCAGGTTCAATCCTCAGCATCTCCAGGTAGGGCTGGGAAAGACCCCTGCCTAAAACTCTGGAGCAGACGTGCCCCCTTGGTGACCTCCAGATGTGATGGGCTACAACTCCCATAATCCCCAGCCATAATCCCTGGAGAGTTGCTTCCTATGTTGCTTCCTTCTATTTCAGCCACTAAGACAGACTGATATAACTGCTGACATTTATAACCCCCAGTGAATATTCATCATTGCTTGTTTGTTTCAGTATACTTTGCTGGAACCTGAGATCTTTTTTTACTCCAGGCAAGGTCTAATGGAATTAAGTGTGCCGTACGCCTCCTCCATTCCATCTTAAGACTGTTACAAATGGCACACTTGAGCTTCTATCACCCTTTTCTGTCTCCCCTCCCACTCTGTTTCTTGGTTAATATCCATCCTGAGGAAGAGTTCTCATGAACTCAAGAGCTTGCATACTACTTCGTTTGTCTTAAAGGTATTTGTTTTTCTATCAGTCATTCTCAGCATAGTTCCTCTTAAAATACATTAATTGTTCAAGATTTGTTGTATATATATTGCCATGATTCTCTTATTTGATGCTTCTGATTAGGCACTTTTAATAGCAGATTATTAAGGTATATTTGTACACAACTCTTTGAAGCTATTAACATTGTTTTCCTTATCTGACTGTAAATGCTATACATGGGATAGATGTTTTGGATTTGAGGAACCTACGTTTGTAATTCTCATCAGACATCAACTTGGATAATCCACTATCCTTTGTCTGTAAAATGGGAACGACAGCCTACCTCAAGGGTTAATGTGAGGACAAGGAAAGCAAATATTGCTGTGTAGTGTGCATGTTCAAAGTGATATACAATGTTAACAGAAATGAACTATTAATGAATGGTGATTAATAATGTTGGTATATAATATAAGACTCTTGCTTTTAGTGCCTTCCTCTCTGAAGGTACCTGAAAAGAAGCAGCCGAGGTACCTTGAGGATGAAGGTCTGTATACCGGAGAGCGTCCTGTTGTGTCACTGTCAAACCAAAACATTTTAGAGAATAGGATACTCAAGCAGGAACAGGTAAATTGCCTCAAGTATTGTCTTTGTTTGTTCCTCCTGATGCTACAAAAAACATATATGAGAGATAAATATCAGCTTGATTAGATAGTTTTCATAGTTCAGGGTGCAATCCTATGCATGCTTAGATAGAAATAAGTCGTATAGCTCCCAGCATTTCTTAGCCAGAATATGATTTGCAGTTTGGAATATAGATACACTTTTAAAATGATTGCATATTTCCACTTGATGTGGATATAAAACCTTGCTAGTACTCCAATGTGATAGATTTTGGATTCGGTATATATAAATCTTGTCAATGTTCTTTTTAGATATAAAATGAATTCCTAAATATAGTGGACACTATCCAGTGTAGTATATGTTTCATTGTGGTTTATTGAGCCATTTTTCCTACAGCTGCTCCTCTTGCTGAAACTCTAGCCTTCTCTCCTTCAAATTTGAAGGAATGTAAAAAAAAAAAAAGAGTGTTGTTTAGTACGTGTTTTATTTTCTGCCTCCATCAAACGTCAGAGCTCACGACAATGCATATAACATGTCTTCCTTCCCCCACTTTTCTCTTTAAAACACCTCTAGAGGTACTTTAGGCTGAGAAATAGTGACTAATCCAAGATGGCTGATAAACGTCGTTGCTAAAGCAGGAATTTGAACCCTAGATATCCACATTTAAAATACGTCCAACACTCTTTTCAATGTTATCACACTAACTCTATGGCTGAATTCGGATGACACAATAATTAACTGGGGGGGGGGGTGGAAACAATTGTCAGTTGTATTGACTATTGGGTCATCCAAATGCTGCCATAGTCAACTCAGCGCTGATCCTAATCCACACCACAGTTGATTATTTATTACCATGTTGTGTGGGGAGTACCCCCTAGATGAACAACTGTAAAGTTGATTATTACCCCACCATTGACTATTGTGTCGTCCGAATTCAGCCAGAGTCTTTGAAAGATTGATGTGGTGGGGGAAAGAAAAGTAGCCATAGTAGATGCAAGGACCACCCCCAGCTCTTTTAAAATGGCTGCCACCACCTCTGGCATTGTCTGTGATAATAATTGTGGGGGGGGGGGGGGGAGGGGGTCTGAAAGTCACTTCTCTATTTAGGGATTGTTCAAATCTCATGGTATCAGCAGACAAGCAGGCATGGGAAGGTGTGTTAATTAACCCAATGCACCAAATTATCCCTAGCAAATAAGGTGTGGTGTAGTACAGTGTAGTACAGTGGTTAGCTTGTTGGACTACGACAAATCTCAACTTGCCCATGAAGCTTGAACCATTCACTAGGGTTATTGTGAGTATAAAATTGAGGGGAGAACTGTGAACTCACTGAAATAATGGTGGGATATAAATGATATAAATAAATATTTTTAGTATTAAAAAACCTAACATGGAACTTATCTAAGGAAATAATACATGCCTAGAGGGAATCTTCTCTCTGGAATCCATAAAACTCCCTTGTGAAGGAAAAGCTTCCCTCTTTTTGTGCATCAGAAATACATTTTTATTGATTGATTGCACAGAAAGGGGATTTTTGACAAATTGGCTCAATGGGGAAAAGAAGATTAAGCTCCCAATCTTAGAAGGGCATGCAAATGTAGAAGTTACTGTTCTTTATGCTAACATGACCTCACTTGTGGGTGTGACCTGGAATCTACATTTTCTCCCTGTGTGAGACAAGATTCCTCACAAGAAAGGAAGGAAGGATATTCAGTCAGCCCTCAACTGACAAACAGCTGAGGGGACTTAGGTGGTGTCTGTTAATTAATTAGCAAAAGAAATCACAAGCAAACAGGCTGTTTCCCATGAGAGTTTAGATCTCAGATATAGAACTGATCAAGTAAGTTGGCCAAACTTTATAAACATTTAGCTTATTTCCATTACTTAGACTCTTCTTTTAGTTTGTTTTTAACAAATATATGGGCATGATTTATCCCTGCATGGGCACGGTCATCAAAGAATGCATAGTGTTCCTGTAATAGCCTGGAATGCTGTGTACATGCCAAGCTCTGAAGAAGCAGGGCTCCGATCAGCCCAGGGCAGATCCCTTCTGTTTGTGTGTGAATGGTCGCACCTGCATGGAAGTAAGGCATGCCCTGTGTTAAGCATAATGATCTGTTAAATGGATCATGGATACATATCTTGCAGGATCACTGCCATTATGTGTCTCTTGGAGTTATGTGTACGTTTTGTTCATTGGGCCTTCATTTTCTTTGGAATGGTTTAGTTCTGCAATGTATTTTCAGAAAAATTGTGATTTTTTTATTCTCCTTTATTGTTTGTAGGGGAAAAAGTGGTTTGGAGATGATGGCCAAATTTTGGCTTTGCCCAATCCGATTAAGCAGTCTTGTACTAGACCTCCAATATTTCCATTAGAGGAAGGTAAAGAACAAGAGCTAGTGACATTTTATAAAAAGGTGAGCTTGCTGTCCCCTTTTTTTTGTGATTGGGGCACTTTCACTTTCAGACCTGTGGAATTGCTGCTTTTGCATCTGGTTTGGCTCAACTGCACAGCAATGTATTGCAGCACGTTTGACAATCTGTCAGTCATGTTCATTGCTGGGATTTTGTAGCAAATTAATAGCGTGTTCATGTGAAGTTCTTGGTTTGATGAAGGAGAGGTGTTTCCCGAGCCTCATTTAAAAATGATGTTCAAATTGCACTTTGAAGGGATCTGCACATTCCTTCTTCACCACCACTGGCTTCAATGTTGCTATCCTATATTGAAAACAGGAACTCTGATTTAATATTGCTTTACTACCCAGGAACTTAAACCACGGTTTGTTCCTAGTTAGTAAACCAACATTAAATTAGAATTCCCCATTTGGTCATAGTGAAGAACTCTGATTTAAACAAACCAGGATCAGCATAAGAAGAGAGGGAAGGATGGTTATGTCCAAAAGGGGTCAAAAACTTGCACTTTAAAAACTGAAAAGGGACTTGGTAGCTATGTCTTTTCTAAAATACTCTCTGGAAACTTCTTTCATCATACCTCTGATATGTGTTTGCTTGTTTAATCTTACTTTTAGGCAATTCAAATGAGGGTTGCCAATCAGTATATTGTTGGAGCCGAGGACCCTCAGGGGCAATTTCAGTTGGATGTTGATATTGCTGGATTAATATTCACACATCATCCCTGCTTTAGCCGTGAGCATGTCTTAGCAGCTAAACTTGCTCAATTGTTCGATCAGTATCTATCAAGAAAACAGAGGAATCTTGCCAAACTTCTTACAGATAAGGTAATTTGACTGTTTTTCTTTCTTTTAGGAAAAAAAATAGAAATCCTATGTAGTGTTGTAAGTGCTAGATATATGTTATATTTGGTCATGGTAAGTTTGCTTTTGAACGTCTAAAAATTCAAGTGTATGTACATTATGGGATAAAAATGAGCTGATGCTGTCTATCTCCTGTCTTGAGTTCTGCTTAGCTATTGGCTCAACTGCAGTGATATCATGAAATGTACATGAACCTTCTTATTGGGGTAGAATACTGATGGGCAGAACAGTCCTATGGCCTGCAGACAGGGTCTGGGGTGCTGTAAGATGCTGAAGATCTTTACTATGCCTGTAGACAGAGCTATGAGCATGGAGGAGGAGATCTGATCATGAATCTCCTCCCGCCCTCCCCTTCCTGGCTCTTGTTTCCAGGAGTTTGGATAAACAGAGAGCTCCAATTTCAGAGCCCTCTGTCTATCTCTCTAAGAGAGTAGGCTTTGAAACAGGAAGACACTGGCTGTAATCTTGCCTCATCTATCAACTCGCTGGGTAACCTTAGTCAAACTGCTGTTTTTCAACTTCAGCTCCCTCATCTGTTGTACAGTGATAATAGTTAATTTAGTTTAGTTTATTTATCCATCGCTTTTCCATTGTGGACCATACTCAAAGCAGCTCACAGTAAAAGTCACATATCAAAATACGGCATAAAAACAAATTAATCACCAAACAGCTCAAACAAATTCAAATAGAACAAAACCAACACGTCAAATTCAATATTACAATGAAATGATACAATCAAAAGCAAAAAAAACGAGAGCAAAATGAACAGCGGAAAATATATAGCTTACGCCACTAGAAGCCCAGTGTGTCTTTTCACTAGGCTAGATGGCTTGCAACTTCCTCGTGTGTTCTTCAAGGAGGCCCTGGCACCAACAAAAGGGAGGTGCTGAGGCGTGTCCTTATCTCAATAATTTGACTTGTAAGGCAGCAGATGTGATAAGCTTTGGAATTGTGTCAATGTGTTTGTTATATTTCCTAGCTGCTCTGTCTTTCCCAAAGGAACCCAAGGATGTGGGAATGCAGTCAGTGCAGTTTTTTTAACATGCAACCCCCAGCCCCCACCTCACAAGAGTAGTATTATCCTAAGTCTGCAAAATGAAACACATGGAATATTCTGATTCTTGAAGCACTAAGACATCAGACTAAAGGACATGTAAACCCTCAGATGAATGACAGGTCCTCATTATGTTTGAATCCTGAATTAATCCATTCAGAATTTTTGACTTTTTAGAATTGTTTTGAATGTGCAATTCCATACACAGTCATCTTTGCCTTCAGTGATTGTACCATATTTTCCATTTTAGCTATTTTCAGTTTTATTTTAGAGATGGATTTCCTTCCAATTAAAATGCCTGTATTATAGCCATTTTAATTGAAGAGGAGGCTTATATTTGTTGTTAATAATGAAACAATAATATAGTAGCTTCTGGCTTAATCAAATGTTACATTTAATGCAGTAGAGAGATTACGTTACTTTTTTTAAAAAAAATCTTATTTTATTTTTAAGCTGCATGCTCTGAGAAATGCCTTTCAGAGTATCTTGGACACAAGTGAAAGTGGGGTTCTTAACCCAGTAGCACAACAAAGCATAACTGAATATAAGCTTGAGATAAGGTGAGCAGAGGAATCTCTCTTTTGTATTTATTTTGTATGTATAGAAATGTTATCAACCTTGGTATTTGAAAGACTAGTTCTTATGAAGTCAGTGGGTCAAGATATAACAAGGACACAGGGGTTGCGTTTGGACAATACATTAGTCAACAGAGGAGGAATAGCCAACTCCACGGTTGGCTACTGAGGGGGGACTCCCCACACAACATGTTGCCGTGCCCCCATGGAGCGGTTGAGGCTCGCATCAGGGGGACTGACAGTCAACGCAGCGCGTGACTGACAGACTGCTCCTCTCCCAGCCCTCACTCCTATCTCAGTCCTCCTGGTGCTATCCCAGCAACCACCGTGGCTGCCATTGCCAAAAAAGATGTTCGTGGAGCCGCGACCGCTGGGATGGCAGGATGTTGTGGCGACATGGCTGCTCTCCTCCTCCCCCTTTTCCCGCACAGCCCCGCTCCAGCCCCCTGCCCTGGGCGGCAGTGGGTTGCAAATCCCTCCGCCACCACTTTCATGGAGTGGTGTGCAGCAGTATTCGATTGGAGCAATTGCAAGGGAGTGTGCATGCTTAAACCTCCGTCCCCCCCAACAATTTTTCTAAACAAAATCATTGTCCTCCTCCAGCTAATTTCCACACACACAAAGCGAAAACATGCCAGGTCTACCTACCTTTTCCCCTGTGAGAAGAAAGGCAACTTGGAGGGGGGAATTTTTAGTGGACAAACGGCTCACAAGAAAAGGGTTAAGCACATATCCACATCACACCGCTCTGCTCCGGTTGCATTGAAGATTTTTTTGAAAAATCATTTTAGTTTGGCCTTAAGTTTCAATTGCATTTAGAGCATTGTAATAACTATTTAATATTGCTAACCACATTATTTGGGTTTTAATAGTTCATGTATTCAGTGTGCTGTTCCTTCTAATGATATGTGAATACGTGTGTACAGGCAAACGAGAAGACTTCGTGATGCTGAGCAAGAAAAAGATCGAGCATTGCTTAAGGCCCTTATCAAAGTGTGGAAAGAGATCAAATCGCTGCGTGACTTTCAGAGGTTCACTAACACCCCCCTGAAGCTCTACCTGAGAAAGTATGTTTTTGACAGGAATTCCACCACTCCCTGTAACAGCACTATTATTGCTTTAATGCTGAGACTTTGTACCAGCTCATCTGTAAGGTCTAGTTCTCACTCAAGTGGACCTCGCTGTATCATTTCAGATAGCACATACCGGCTCACATGACTGAATGTTCCTCCAGACCAAAACATTGAAAGTCCCTCCACATAAAAAGTCGGGAGAAGACTTATTTTATATTATTTTAAATATGTGTATTATGCTTCTCTATTAAAAGAAACAAGAGCAAAAATATACATAAAATAGCTAGTACAATAAAATAACAATAAAATTAAGCATAAATCAGCAAGTGAGAACACAGCAGATGAAACCAACCCCAAAGCCCATTAAAACGTAGGTTTTATCATCACGTCAAAAGACCAGGAGCAAGGAGGCCAGATAGATTTCCCAGGGGAGCAAAGGTGTTCCAGAGCCTGAATACAATGGCTATACAAACTCTGTCCTGTGTACCCTAGCACCTAATTTCTGAAGGCTCTGCTCCTGCTGTGAGATTATCTTAGCTGATGATCTAAGAAAATGGACACGCTCCTTGAGATATCCTCCTGGTCCTAGGCTATTTAAGTTAATACCAGCACTTGAATTGGATCCAGAAGCACATGGTAAACCAATGCACTTGACACAGTATTGGTGTTATATTTCTCCTGGGTAGATTCCAGTCAGAACTCTCACAGCTCCATTTTGTGTCAGTTGAAGCTTTCAAGCAATGTTCGGAGGCCACCCCAGAAAGAGCATGTTATAATCATCAATGATCAGATGTTACCAAGGCATGCATAACTGTGGAGAGGCTAGATCTTGCCATAAAAGGGTATAGTTGGTGCATCAATCTAAGCATGCAAAAACCACTCCAGGGCCACCTCCAGCAGCAGTTCTGGGTCTAGAAATACTATGAGCCTGTTTCTTCAGCGGAAGTGTAACCCCCATTCAAAATAGCCTGAGCACCTGGACCTGGATCAGCTGCAGCCCCAGTCACTGGCTGAATTCGGACGACACAATAAGCAACTGGGGGGGGGGGGGGGAAACAATCGTCAGTAGTATTGACTATCGTGTTGTCCAAATGTTGCCATAGTCAACTCAGCGCTGATCCTAATCCACACCACAGTTGATTATTTATTGCCATGTTGTGTGGGGAGTATCCCCTAAATGAACAACTGTAAAGTTGATTATTACCCCACCATTGACTATCGTGTTGTCCGAATTCAGCCACTGTCTTGACTTGATTAAATTTCAGCTGGTTAGCTGATTAGCCCTTCATTGATCCAAGGTACAAATTGATGCCTTCTGATGCTTTCCTGGAATCTGATGGAAAAGACTGCATTCAGACATTGCACTAAACTGTGGTCTAGCATTATTTGAATGACCGTGTATTCTCCTCCCCTCCCCTCCTCCAGCACAACTACGAAGAGGAGATCAGAAGCTTCCACTTCCATTTTTATATTAACTTTAGCTTGTTGTGTCATCTAAATCCTAAACTGTGGTTGACCTTAACTATGGTTAGTTGGAACAAGACAGCTTCATAAACTGTAGTTTGAGACTTGTTTCAACAAGCCATAGTTAAAATTAGCCATAGTTTTCTGGGTTTAAACAACATGACAAGCTACAGTTAAAGCTTTTTCTGAACCCTTAGTGGCTGCTCCAGAGGAGGAGGAGGGAGCATGTCAGCCCAAGGCTTGTTCACATAAGGCCAAACTATGATTTAGTACAATTTCCAAGCATGATCACAGAGTTGTATAATTCAAAAGTATGTTTAGATCCAGCTTCATGACCAGCTGAACTTTGCAACTAAGAATCTAGTGAATGAATTTGTTTTTTCCTTCCCTCCCAATCCCCTTTCCTTTTGAGTCCTGTCTTTTAGAGACAGGGATTGTCTTATTACTTACCTTTGTCAAGTGCTTTGTGGGAGTCTTTTTGGTTGGGAGGCAAGAGTAAAATACTATAAATAAATAAAGTATCCTAATTATATCCCCCAGGGACTTCTTATAGATGTGAAAAACCTGGGACCCTGTGGGATCCTGAAACCCAAAGGCCCATGGTAAAGAGCAGTAGTTTCCCAACAGCACCTTCTGGGACCTACCAGTGTGAACAGCTAAAGCCACTGCAAAATAGTGCCTCCCATCTCTCTCTGATAGCCCAAAAGGCTACCACGTTGATAATATATTGGAAGTTGTTGAGGCGGTCCAGAAGAGATGCACTCCTCCCTCTGGCTAGAACGATTCTCCCAGATATCTGTCTTTCTAATTGGAGTCTGGAAGTCTGAGGAAAATGTTAAATCATGTGAGTCCTCACCTGTAGGTTGAAATGGTACAGCCCAGAGAGAGGTTTACCACTTCAGTGAGAAATGAGTTGAAAGTGTGCTACATGTTGCCTTGATTGGCTTTTGATCCTCTTGCCCATCCCAGTTTAAGTAGACTTGCCACTATAGATGTTTCCAGCAATAAAGGAAGTCACTTTACGTGCAACTATTCTGTTCAAATGCACATCCCATTGAAAGCAATGTAATGTTGATTTATGACTTCCCGATTAGGAGAAACAGTTGGATGTGCATCAGTTGCGTACCAGGAACTGCATTCATACATCTACTCACTTCCATACTTAGATCACTTTCTTTGGATTGGGGCATCTATGTATATTCATTCACAAGTAGAACTCTCAGTTAATTTAAGAGATCAGATTGAGGAATGCAAACACAAATCAGGTGCAGTATACTACCAAATGAATAATAAATTAATTGTGTTTTTAAGGGAAGAGGTTGATCAAACATTGGATGAGGAGGAGTATGAGGCAGATATTCAGGCTGAAATAGCTGAATTGTTAGAAGAAAACAGTGAAGAATATGAAAAGAAAATGGAAGAATATAAAACTCAACTTCAGGAATGGAAATCCTGGAAGAAGGCACAGGTTGAGTAAACACATCATTGTGTATTTGAAAATGTTTCTTGATCATGTCCCACATTGACATATCAATGTAAAATAGAAGGACGGTGGCAATATAAAGCAAATAGGGGTATGGACACAATATTCAAAGTTCAGCAGTGCTTGCACAATGAGCTATGATACAGAAGTGTGAAAAGAGGGCTTTGGGCTATTTTTTGCAGTCCACCATCCAGGCTGTCATCACAGGGCAAACATGGGCCAAATTCCACTTCGAACATGAGATATATCATGGCAGGAGGGGAAGAGTCCATAAAGGGCTGGGAAAGCTGGAACGGCATGGAAAACTGTCATTTAAGTTTGTGGCATTTGCTCCTTTCCTGAATTTGATCACCTAGCAATGAAACAAAGCGTAACTAGCATTTTGCTAGCACCTATGTAACATTGAAACGTTGCTCTTTTCCTTTGGAGATTATGATGAAATCCTGAATTGGTTCCTCCCATCAGAATCTGGGGGCAGGTACCTATGCTAATCTCCTTTTTAGTTCCCGGCAAGGATTTTTTAAAACAAAATTCCGCCAGGTTTTTAATTCTTGATGGAAATTGTTTTAACTCTGGTCAGCTTGCATTGGCTGCCTGTATGTTTCCGAGCCTGATTCAGGGTGCTGGTTTTAACTTATAAAGCCTTACACGGCTTGGGACCACAATACTTGACGGATCACCTCTCCCAACGTGAACGTACCCATATATTACGCTCTACATAAAAGGTCCTCCTCCGGGTGCCTACTCCGAGGGAAGCTTGGAGATCGGCAACAAGGGAGAGGGCCTTCTCTGTGCTGCCCCCCCATTTGTGGAACGATCTCCCTGACGAGGCCTCCCTGGCGCCAACGTTGTTATCTTTTCAGCACCAGGTCAAGACTTTCCTCTTCTCCCAAGCATTTAGCAATATCTGATGAGCCTGGGTCTGTTTTTGTTTTTAGGCTTATAACTTTTAATTTATTGTAGTGATTTTAAATGTATGTGCACATCGTATGTTTTTGCAGTTTAATTTTTTTTATATTTTTTTTAAATATTTTTATCTTATGTAAACCGCCCTGAGAGCTTTGGCTATGGGGCAGTATACAAATGTGATAAATAACTAACAACAACAACATTTGCTTGCTTAACTACTTTTTATTTGTTATTTGACTGTTGTCTGCTGTTGTAAATTTCTGGTGTCCCCCCCCCCCCCGCCCCCATTTTTGTTGTCATTATCTTGTAAACCACCCGGGAAATGATATATGTTTATGAATACTACAATAGTATAGAAGAGGAGCAGTTGAGAAATAATAAGAACAGTGTGACATTCTTATTATATGGTGTGCATTGAACTCAAAAGCAACTGGATGCTAGAAATACCAGAAATTCATTGATTTAGATATTTGACATGTTTTAATCAGTTTGATTTAATCACTGCCAATTTAACAAAAACAGTGAATCCTTAATAAGATATATCAAGTTGCTGTTATTTTTTGATGAGAATTAAAAAAAAGCACAATTTTTATATATACACAGAAAATCAGGAAGAAAAAGAAGAAAAAAGCAAGTCAAGACCCAGAAGGTGAAGAAGCAGAAGACTCTGAGCATGTGGAAGAGCCTGTGAAGCCCATTCCTCCACCAGGAGTTGACAGGCTACAGGTGGAACTCCAAGTTCGAGAGAGAGCTGGCAATGTTCGAAGGAAACCTGGAGAGCTGGTTTTAATTCCTGAGCTGAGCCTAACAGGGAGCATCACTCCAAATGAGCTTTGTCCTAGGTGAGTTTGCACAGAACTGTTTTTGTGGCGTTAACATCCCTGGCGGCTGTTTATTTATTTAAATTATTTTTAGGGCCACCTTTAAGTGTGAAGCCCTTTCAAGGCAGTATACAGGATAAAAATAACACAAACCAGATACAATAAAATTCAATAATTACATATTGATTAAAAGCTCACATACTCCTTATGTGTGCGTGACACTAGTTTAAGGCTGCTGTCCTGTATCCACTGAGTGCTCCATTGCACTCAGACTTACTTCTGAAGAGACATATAGGATTGCACTGTAACTTTAAAAGTTGATATAGAATCCAGTAGAGTTTTTCTGCCTTAAAAACACTACTGATACTTCCCTTCTGGAGGAAGACATTTAATTCAGAAAACCAGTGAGATGCAGGTTCTGTTCAGACAACATGCTAAGCCATGGTTAGGCCGCTAACACTTTTGCAGCAAGTGGTTAGTGAGCGTGTTTAAACCGTGGTTATGTAGCCACCATGATTAGGAATGGTTCCTATTTTTGTTGTCCGAACCAGCTCCCTGTGAGTAGCCACACGTGTCAACAAAAGAAACACTCTGGTGGTGATTTAAAAGAGACTTTACTTTAGGAACAACAGGTCACTTTCCATCCTGGGATAGGATAGCTCAGGTCAGCCACGCACTCAGCAGTTCATGAGGCATGGAACAGCAAGAAGGAAGGTAGAGGGAGGAAACAGGAAAGGGCGGAGCAAACATCCCAGTAATCCCCTCCCACCTTGTTCAGGTACACGTTAACTCTTTAGTTCCAGGTTCAGCAACCTGTAGCCCAAGTTCTGCTAACACATATGACATGCTAAGTCATGGTTCACATGACACGTTAAGCCATAATGTTTAGCTCAAAATGCTTAACCACTGTGGCTTAGCATGCCATCTGAACTGGGTTGCAGTGTCTGGAGCATTAGCTTTGGATGTGAGAAATTCAGGTTCGTTTCCTTGCCAAGCACTGACAGCAGGCAAGTGAGTCTCTTTCTCTCTGTGTCAACATAAGCTATCTTTGGAGAAATGACAGTAATAAATAAATACATACAGTGGCTCTGAAAGGAGCCCTGGATTTCTTATGCATCCATGAGAAGGAAGTTCCATGATGTTGCATGCAACTTTAAACTTGTATGTGAAGTACAAAAATGCTGGCTGGAGCTGGCTGAAGGACATAGAAGATGAGCAAGAGGCCTCTTTGATACATAGGTCTTAAATGTTATTAACTGTAAAAGCAGAACAACTTGTATAATGCTTTTTTAAAAATTCAGGGATGGTGCCTAGCTCAGTGGCAGAGTACATGCTTCGCTGACAACTAGTCCCATGTTCAATCTGTGGCTAGCTAAAGTTAGGAAAGATTCGTGCCTAAAATCCTGGAAAGCCATTGCCAATCAGTGTAAATATCAGCTATTTTATGTTTTATGGTTTTAAATTTTATATATTGACTTTTTAATGTTCAATCTTTTAATTTTTGTAAACCGCCCAGAGAGCTTCGGCTATGGGGCGGTATATAAATGTTAATAATAATAATAATAATAATAGATAATAATAACAATAGATAATACTGAGTTAATGGGAGCAATGATCTGACTTTATATAGGACATTCCTAAAATTACTCCCTATTGTCTTCTTGTTATGTAATCAGATCAATCAATATTGGGGGGTTTTCATTTATAGAAAATCATTTTCAAAATCTAGGACAGAGCATATTAATGTGTACATAAATTTTGAAGGGTCCCATTGTGGTCCTGGAAGGCCAAACTCAAGCCATGCATAGGAGAGCAGTATATGATTGGATTATTTACTTTAGTGTAAGTGCACAATGGCTCCATTTCAGCTAGGGACTGTTGCACTCTGGAAGGGCTTTTTAAAGCTTTCCCCCTTCCATTTTTATGGCCCAGCCACAGTTTGTCAGTTCAGATATCATCCCATAACAAGTTCCTTTACTATGGTGTGGTTGATTATTATTATTACTATTATTATTATTAATTACATTTATATACTGCCTCATAGCCGAAGCTCTCTGGGCGGTTTACAAAAATTAAAAGATTGAACATTAAAAGGTCCATATACAAAATTTAAAAACATAAAACATAAAACAGCTGATATTTAAAACAAATTGCGTCACTGCCTTGTCTATCTTTATCTCGTTCATTCTTTGAAACTGTCTGTGCACATTTTAGAGGTAGGAATGTGACATGGGGGAGTGACTCAATTTGGACATCAACCAAATCGCGGTAAAGGAAGCTGGTATGGCGTGATGTCTGAATGGACAAACTGTGGCTGAGGCCATTATACTTCTTCCAGAGGCCCCTATAACCATATAAAGGAGTGCTGAGCAAATAGAAAGTGAATGTAGACAAGCAACTTTAAGACATGGTCTGCCAGTACATTTGGAAGCTCAAACCATGGTATGAGTTCTGAACACTATGCATGACTGAACATCAGTCGTAACTCTTCCATACATGCCAGCAAGCCAGCTTCTGTAAGTAAAGGAGTCTTCAGACACTGAGATGATTTATACTAAAAGAGGCAGTCCCTCAGATAGCTGGGACCTAAGCCATTTAAGTGCTTTTAAAGGTTAAAACCAGCAGTTTGAATTGACCCCAGAAAACAACTGACAAACAATGTAAGTCTTTCAATATTGGAGTGACGTGATCACCATACCGTGCACCAATTAGCAGCTGAGCTGTCACATTTTGCACCAATCGAAGCATCCGGATACTCTTCAAGGGTGGTCCTACATAGAGCACATTGCAGTAGTTTAACCCTAATATAGCCAGGGCGTGAATAACTTTTACCAGATCAGGCTGAATCGGGAACGGCCACAGTTGGCCCACTAGACTTGTGCTCCTTGCCATTGCTGCAACCTGAAGGTTGAAGGGCAGTGTAGGATTCAAGAGCGCTCCCAAGCCATGAACAGGATCTTCCAGTGGGAGCATGGTCCCATCGAGGACGGGTTGAATCCCAGTCCCCAAGTTTAGCTTTCTACTGTACATTTTGATGGAGAAACATGGTCTTGGTTCTACTTTGGACTTTAATAATAGAAGATGCTAGGGAACATTGTGTTGTGAGTGTTCTTGATTGTGTGCTACATCAGTCTTTATGTCAAACTGTAATGCCATAAGATTCTGTTTACGTAATGATCATATAGAAAATTTGTTCAAACTTTTTCTTCTATCTCATTCAGTGCAATTGCTTTCAATAAGTTTAATCGTTTAGGGGTGGGGGTGGCTGGGAGTTGGAATCAAATAAGAGTTAGTTATTTGGCATGCCCAACTTTCAAAGTCTCTTCTGGAAAAAACAACAACAAAATATGATATGGCTCAGAGAACTGAGGTGTGGGAATTATGCCAACTTGGAGATTCTCCAAAATACATTTCCAAGAGGTTTGTCACATTGCCTTGGACTCCAGCTATCCTTCTTAGAGCAAAGACTAGATAGATTCCTGTTCATTGCTGCCAGAAATCTGCCAAGTCCTGTTCTGGATGAGAGCTTATGAGATGGCAGAACACTACTTGCCTAAGAAGTGTGTTTTTGGAGCATCTTGCAAGAGACCCAGGCACAGCAATCTCAAGGTGTAATATCAACTGACATTTTGTCCCTGCTCAAAAGGGAGCTAGTTTTACAGGGTCCAAAGTTTAGCATTCATGATGCTATATATAGGCAGGGTGCTGATGCAGATGTGGATTTGATTTAACTCAACAGATTTTTAAAATAGTATGGCTTAAAAAAAAAAAAGGACCACAGAAGGGGCCAATATTTAAGATGGGTAGGCAACAGGGGACCCAGAGGATGCATCCAGCCCCCTCCCCCCCCCCCCCCCGGCCCTCTGTAAGATATTTTTTAAAAAGTTTAAAAGAAGTTGTGGTTTGAAAACAAGCTAAAATTGTCCATTCTAAGCCATTGTAGTGACAAACTGCAATTTTTTTTACCCCTTTTCAGTGGTGGAATGGCAGCGGGAGTGTAGTCCATGAAGGGGGGCAGGGAGAATTGCCCCCCAAACAGCCTGAAATTGTCCACCCCTGATTTAAAGAAACTCCCCTCCCCCTTCCACTCAGGTACACTTTTGTGTGTACATATCAAGATGAAAGATAATTACTATGAAATTTCTATCGCCCATTAAAGCTATGATATGTAATATTTCTTTGTTTTTCTTTTCACGGCGTATTTTTTTGTTTTGTTTTGTTAATATTCACAATATAAAAGGGGGAATATATATATATATAAAAAAAGTATTTTGCGGCAAGTGGCCAAGTGGGAATTTCATGCACTGTATGCAACTGAGCTTGCTGTGTGGGCCTTTTTATCGCAGCTCTTGGCCCGAATGTGTGGCCTGATTTACAACTTAAATTATTGATGGAGATTCATATTCCACATATAGAGTAGGCCCCTTTTTTCAGTGGCAGCAAAAAAGTTGGGCAAACATTTTAATTGAGGCGGCTATTACTTGTATTGGCTATGTCTTGGTCTAACAGTTTGCGGATTTAATGATCTTCCCTTAGTATTAGGCAAGACAGGTGCCTTTTCATAAGAATTTGATTAAATATAATAAAAGGCACTTGACAGGATTTCACTTGTGATAGTAGTGTATCTTCGGTTGCCATCTGTAGCATTGTGTATATTTTGAACTTAGCAAAATTAGTAAATGGCAGTCACAAACCACCAGGAATTTTTCCTGCTCAAAAGCGTACTAGATACTCCTGTGCAACTCTGTTCATTTCAGTGGAGCTTTCCCAGGAAACATTCATTGCAATTGCATCCCAAGGAAGTAAAGTTAAAAAACTGACGAGCCAGTGTCAGAACTGAAGAAATAGTTTAGCATTTGAAAAATAACCAACAATAATGTATAGTGTATTTCCTTTAACTGTGTTGTTTCTTTAATACTTAATACTGCTGTGCATAAGAGAAGATAGACCATGCCGCTTTGCCCACCAGACTTACTTGTCCTACCTCTTAAGAACTCTGGACATGCACATGTGGGCATTATGGTCAAGTAGAGTAGATGTCCTCAAAATCCAGTGTGCGTAAGCCTAAACAGTGCAGTTGATGTCCTCTGCCCATCTCTAAAATCCCGCCATCAGTCATGTAGTTTGGGTGCGTACACATTAGATTTTGGGCTTGTTCATTCTACTCAACCACCATATCCACATGTGGACATCCAGAGGTCGTAGAGGCAGGGCAGGTGCATTCCAGATGTTACATAAAAATTTTCAAGGGCATTTTCAAGTAAAATGATTTTTACCATGTTTGTAGGTCTGAAATTTCAAGACGTGAAGATGTAAAGAAACGGTCTCTGTTCGTAAAAGTTCTTTTCAATTCCAAAGAAGTATCGCGAACAGTCTCCAGGCAAATAGGCTCAGATTTTAGAATTCATTTTGGGCAGATTTTCAATTTGCAAATATTCAATTGGCCAGAAAGTTTGAAACTGCAGGTAGGATCTGGTTCTTTCTTTCTTTCTATTTTTTTTGAACACTTCCATACAGTTGTGTTGTGGAGAGGTCATGGTGTTTACATGTCCCTGGTGCATCCAGAAGTCATGGCCATTCAGGCCTAGTTCTCCCAGAAGAAGTGTCTGTGTCTTATTTATGTTGTACTTATACATCCTGAATATGGGTTGTTTGCACTAAAGGCTGTTTGCACTAAAGGGTGACAGTTTGGTTCCCTTCTTGCCATCCAAGATTTCTACTGGCATACCTGTGAGTGTGTACAACCCCTTGAAGAATAAACATAATTTGGTGTCTGAGCTAACTTCCTTTGAAAGTGCTCCCACTCGTGGTTCAAGTGCCATGCCATACACCAGAGGAAGGCAACCTCTGGCCTGTGGGCCTAATTTGGCCCACAGAGGTCGTCCATCCAGCCCACCACTTTCCAGCTTTCTCACAGCTGGTCTAGAGTTTTCTGCTATATGGCCTTCCCTGCCAGCCATGGTACATCTACTACTTACAGCTACAAGTAAGCAATTTTGCATTCTGGTAACACAATGAGCACCAGCCCTTAACTTCTGGAAATACATAGTTTACTGTTATGACAATTCAGTTTCCCAGAATTCCCCACAGTGCCTGTAGTGACAACCATATTCTGTTCTTTGCCACAGCTATATGAAACAGTTGGACTTGGCAATGCTAACTTGTTAATGGAAGTATTTATACCGATTCCTGAGACTACAGTTCTGACTGGGAGAGCTCCAATAGAAGAAATAGAATTCAGCAGTGATCAGCGTGTGGTGTTGGACCATGAAGGAGTGGGAAGCGGTACAGAATTTGTTCCATTACTGCTACATTTTTTGTGCAAGGATTTAGAACTTACTATTATTGCTGGACATAGCTTAGGGAGGTTGGAATCCCCAATCATCCATGGGCTAATCTCAGTCTCTTGGCTCAAGAGGGTTCTTCTAAGGATAAAGAAAGGGTATGGCATTTTGTACACCACCCCGACCTCCTTAGATGACAATAAATGTAGTTGAAATGAATAGCATGATTATTAAAACGTTGTTATGTAGGTGTCATGTTTCCTGAGTTTGAGCCTAGCAGTAGCAGGTTCAAGGATCCAAGAATTCAAAGGTGGTCATCACATACAGGGATCAGGCTAAAGGCAAGGTTTCAACAGTCCAGGTCATAGGTAACAAAGTCCCAAGGCCAAACAGCAGGCAAGGGGCAGGCAGGAAGAGAGCCAGAGTTCAGTCCGGAAGTACTCACACCACGAACTAGTCAGAAAAACAGTCCAGGGGCAATAGAAGCTGGGTTCAGGAAAGTTTTTATGCAGAGACTGTCAGAGCCACACCCAAGATAGCTATGAACTGTTAGTGACTGCAGATAAGAATGTCCTCCTTGTGAGCAAGCCTCCTATGTTTGAGTAGACCTTTTCTCACAAAGGGTCTTTTGTCTCAGTCTAGCATTGCTTCTGAATTTCTGTCTTTTCAGGTGGCATCTCTCCCAAAGCCTTGAGGGTTTCTCTGCCTCTACTTTTGAGGCAGAGTCTTTGCCCTCCACAGGTGATGCCCTCATGGTAATCATTTTTGAGGGGCCGAGCTCTTCTGGGTCTACTGGCAGAGCCTGGGCATTGCTGGTGGTTCCTGGTCCTCCAGCTCTTCCTCTAAGGAGGAGTCTCCCAATGGTGAAACGGCACCAGGATGGGACATGGTTGTTTGCCCCCACACATACACACACCATTTTCCCCTCACAAATGTCCTGTAAGGTAGGGTAGGTTAAGAAATGGTACAATCCTCAAATCATTCAGTAAGCATCATGGCTGAATTGAGATTTGAATCCAAATTTCCCTATTCCACAGCCAATATGCTATCCACTCCCTAATTGACACACTTGCTGTTTATATAATGACTTGACATCCTTGCTTTTTTTAAAAAAGTATTATCTTACAGTTGTTGGTGCAAACCAGGCAAAGTTTCATGTTATATAAACACTTTCATAATCATTTTTTTATTTTTTTTAGGATTAAAATAAAATGGCATATTCCAAACATGGGGACATATTCCAAATATATTCCAAACATATTTATATACATAGTTTATTGTGGTCCCTGTATAATTATAAACACAAGGAATTTTCACTTTACAGTCTTCATTATTTATTACATCTGAAATAGAGATTTTAAGTGGCTGGCTTCCTAGGGTTTGTCTTCTCAATCTCTTCCGGTTGCTTAAAATTTTGGAGAGGACCATTTTGGCCCATTTTGAAAGCCCTAGAGTCTAAATCTGGCAGTAATGTACAGTGCTATTCTTTTGGCTACTGAAAATCAGGGTAACCTATAGAATCCAGAAAATGGCAGTAGGAACTTAGAATAATAGTACCACCTTCTGTATTACTGAGACTTGAAACGGGAAACCTACCTATTAACATCCAGGTTTGTTTGCATTGTCTTCTATTCCTGGTGTATATTAATGCAATAGACTAAGAATGGACTTCCCAAGATCTGGTGGTAACAACTTGTCTCCCACAGTGACCAATCCAATGTCGTTGGGAAGTGCAGAAGCACAGCTTGAAGACAGAGGCCCTCTTCCTCTGTTGCTCCCCAGGAACTAGAATTCAGTGTCTCTGAACATGAAGGTCCCAGGGCTGTGCAGAAGGGGGCCAGTGGGGCTAGTTGGCCCGGGCCCCACAATTTTGAGGGGGCGCTCCAACGAGGAGCCCCCCCCCCCCGCAGCTTACGCTATTGCTTTTGTAGCATAAGCGCAGAAGCCGACTGTCATAAATACCACAGTCAGACTGCAAGCTCCAGAGAGCCATGCCGCATGCGGGGCAGGGATATATGTGCCTTGAGGTGTTGTAGAACAGGTTTAATATGAAGTTGTTATGTGGGATGGACATGTTGATGAGCACAGAACCCTTGGGGTGGCCATGTTGTCCTCCTTTTTTGAAATGGGGGGGGGGCACACACTTCCCATCTGGCCTGGGCATATTACCAGCTCTGCATGGCCCTGGAAGGTCCCATATATCAATAAGGACTAATAGCCATTATTAGATCTCCCTGAATTTATCTAATCCCCTTTTAAAACCCACTAGGATAATGGCTATTACCATATCTTGTAGCAGCAAATCCAATTGGTTTATTATACTTTGTGAAAAAGAACTTCCTTTGTCTCTCCTGAATTTGCTGCCAATCAGTTTCATTGGATGTGATTCTGATGTGTTTCTACCTGCCAATCCAAACATCCTGCCTATGTCTGTTGGACTGGTTTTATTTCTTTGGATTATTGATATGTTAATTTTATTGTTAGGTATGTAATTTATAGGTCCCTCCTTTAAGGACCCTTTGGTGACAAACGGTGGGGTAAAAAAACTAATGAATAAAAATAGAAGTCCTATCTTCCTCATTAGAATCTGGCCTTCGCAATTCTGACCACATAACAGAATTATCAGTTCAAATATAACAGCAAAGTATGGTTTCTTGTTCCTGCCACGAGCTAGGGAGATCTTAATTTGATATTCTGTCTTGTTAACAAACTGTGGTTTGAACAAACCACCACTTGCTGGAGTTCAGGCATAGCAATAAACTGTGATTTGCTTTTAACCAGGAATGGAAGCTTGAGATAATCTTCTTGTCCCGTGTACGAAAGAGAGGGGTGGCCTGCACGTACACCCAAGACTTTTATCCGGCTCATGCATGTAACAAGCAACAACACATGGTATTGTTTGTTCTGTCTAAATAGGGCCAATGTGTTTGGTCTCTTATTGCAGGTGTACCATTTTCATTTGAAGCTGATGGTAGTAATAAAATGATTTTAATGACATCTGGCAAAGTGTCTTGCAGTGTTTCCTGGGCAGTTGGAGAAAACGGGATACCCTTGATTCCTCCAGTATCGCAGAAGAATGCTGGAATGACAAGGTAATGAACTCCAACAAGCATTTGAGAAACCTTATAGTGCCTTGAGATACTTAGATACTCTGTTGACAAGCAGTTTTATTTTATTATTATTTGATGGACAACATAAAGTTTTAGAAATGCACCTGCTGTCAGTGCCAGTAAAGGACATTACTTTATTATTTATTTGTTTCTAGTATTTTTATTCCACCTTTTCTCCAGGGAGTTCAAGTAGCAATGTAGGCTTGCCAGAGAGTTTCCATCCAGGCACTGATCAGACTCAGACCTTAACGTCAGCAAGTTTCCTGTATCACATGCTTTAAGACCATCTCCTGTGGGGTTGGTTACTTCTCCACAGCCTATTTTGTTGATATTCTTCACTTCCAGAAAACAGTGAGATCGATCCATTGATCTCCATAATTTTATCATGTCCAAATAAGGGTTTTACTTAGATTATCAGATGTTTGGTTCTTGTGGCATTCTATAGTGTACTGGTATTTTTTGCATTGTTTTCCTAGGAACGCTAAAAGCCCCCTGTTACGCACCATATAAAAAGTATCTATGTATAAGCCTGGCTCTGACTATTGAAAGAGTCAGGGAAGAGTGGAAGAGGTTGTAGGCTAACATGGGAGGAATCTCTGTTTATCTTACCTCTCTTTAGTGGATAATCGCTTTCTCCCTGTCTCAGCCCTTAATAACCTAAGATATGCAACGATACACAACCATAGACTGCAAAAGATAGCCAACAGGTCCTGCTTCCCAATGTATTTGCCTGTCGTCCCCTTCAGTTTTCTATGCCTGCCTTTCTGGGGGAGACAAGAGTTCTCATCAGCTAGAACCTGGCTTACACACTGTTATTTTTCACCTAATGGACACATGTATTTTATTTGCAGTCACATTCAGAAGCTTATTAGCAATTTATTGATTCTTCAGTTAGGTTAGTAAGGGCTGACCGTTTGACCAGGTCTATTCCATAGCTGCCAGACCTTTGAGGGCTGTGGGCACATTTAGAAATTTAAGCAACTGCTGTAGTCACCACAACAAAATGGCCACCATGGAATGACTTTCTAGTCACAAAATGCTGCTGTAGCTGTCTGTGTGGTAACAAAGTACAAGTAACTTGCCCAAGAAACAAAATACCCATCTCACAGAAATTAAACTTGTGTTGCTCAGTGAAGCAAACATGGGACACATGCAAACACAGGGACACAAATATGTGGCGGCAAAACACACACATTCCTGTACCCCCCCCCAAAAACAAGAAAGCCACATACTATAATGAAATGCAAAACACCCCTGAGCCGCCCCCCCCCGATCACACCCACTACACTCAAAACACCCCAGGTTGCTCCCTGCTGCCCCCCACCCAGTTCCCCAGGTTCACTAGACAGCAGTGAAATCCCTTTTTATTCCCCCACTTTCAAATTCCGTTTTATCTGGCTGGCCGGGCATGCTGAAAAGCAAGGCAACCACTTCCAGCTGCCCTGCTCTCTTCCCTTTCTTTTCCTTTCCTTAGAATACCTTTGGGCTCAGAGACATTCTAGGAACAGGAAAGGAAGCAGACAGGGGAACTGGAGACCAGTGCTTCATTTTCCAGCACTCACCAAGTCTCATAACATTGTTTGCTGCTGCCGAGGGTTGGACACTCACTTCCTGCGGGGCAATAACAAAGCCTAACAGATCTGGCTGGTGACTTGTATAAACTGAGGCATGTCCTGTGTAGATGTGCCCCCAGGAGACTTCGCCACAGATACGTCAACACAGGAAGAGTACTCGGAGGATAGGAAGTTTAAAAAAACATGCGCAATACTTTGTGTCTAAAATGGCAAGTGAAATAAATCCGACACTGCAAAATACAGAACTCCATACCTAGAAACCACTGGACATTTTCTTTTAACCATGTTCTGTTGTTATTGTTGTTGTTCCTGTCTGGCTTTTTCAGTGCTTTGAAAAATATTGATGCCATCGCCTCAATTGGCACATCAGGGTTAACTGACATGAAGAAACTGGCGAGGTGGGTGGCCAAGACAAGGCTTGATCCAAATGATCCCAGCAATGCAGCCCTGATGCAGCTGATAAGGGTAAGAATGCCCATGTGAAACATGGCGCTGAAACCTCCGATTTGCAGCGCTTTTTTCGCTGGAGTTTTCAAAGTGAATATCATTTCTAACCCAACGCATAGGAAGCCTTGTTGTATTTTTGCATATGGGTGAATAGTCACAGATTTGCACATGGTGTGTAGAATAATGCGCGTTCTGTAATAGGAACATGGCAAATGCTTTTGGTCCTTTTCGATATGCTTATCAAGACATACAAAACAAACATTCGCTGGGCTGAGGGAAATGTGTAACTATTTTTAATTTCTTTTATGGTTTCCAGATCTGTGTCATTCTAGTGAGTCCTGGTAGGCATCTTTTGCCTATATAAACGTCAGTAAAAGTAAACGAGACCTGGCACCCTAATTTTTCATAACATAGGGCAGGTACAGATTTTACAGCTTGCAGGTGGATGAAAAGATGTAGGTCTGTGGTTTGCAACTAATTTCCTGGGTTAGCAGTAGTGTTGGGGCAAAAATCTGCCTGGGCCCATAAGGGCAGTGGACGCCCCTGACTCCGGCCCTCACGGGCCCAGGCGGATGTGCCCAGTGCCAGAATAGGCCTGCACCTGACTGCTCTTGAGCTTTTGAGAGCAGTCAGGTGCATTTCTGCCCTGACTTGTGCCCCCTTTGTCCTCCCCCCCTGCGTTAATGGGGAAATTTCCCTCTGCCCCCCCAGCATCAATGGGGGCCTATTTAAGACTTCCATTGGCAGTGGAGGGGGAGAAACGCGATTTTGCCAAGGCTGGGGAAATTGTGTATTTTCCCCCTCCACTCTAATGGCAATGGCTACCTGGAACGGGGCCGGACAAGCAGAGAGTTCTTCATTCCCTAGTTGGCAGCAGGGGAGGCTAGGCCAAATCCAGGGGTAGGAGGTATGCTGATTCCAATGCTAAAGGCTGAGAAGCCACTAAAACTTGTAACCATTTTCTTTCAATTTGTATATATTGTTTAGGCTGCTTCAAGTGGTGATGCTTCTGTTCCTGATTTCTTCAGGCTGGAGCAATTGCAACAAGAATTTAATTTTGTTTCCGATGAAGAATTTAACAGATCGAAAAGATTCCGACTTCTCGAGCTCAGGAATAGTGAAGTGGCTGAGTTTCGAAGTTACAAGTATATTCCATTACTGGAAAGAGAAATCAGTGAAAGAACCTTGCAGGTGAGAAGTCATCTAATATTCTTATTGTGATTAATTTCACTCCTGTGTTATTTTAAAACCCCGATGAACCTCCTTTTAGAGAGCAGAGGATCCCCTATGAGGAAAGGAGTGTGTGGGTGTTGCCGGGGGGGGGGGGGGGTCATCCAATGCAGCTGAATGGAGGAGATTAAGGACAGATCAAAGGAAGTACTTCTTCAGTGTAGAGTCAAACTGTGGAATTCACTACCCCAAGGTGTAATCATGGCCATCAACTTAAACAGCTTTAAAAAGGGACTAGACAGATTCATGAAAGGTAAGTCTATCAGTGACTACTAGTTATGATGGCTGTTTCTTTCAGTGGAAGAGGAAGCATAGCTCTGTATATTTCTTTGATTTATACCACAAAAACTGGCACTCAAGGTGGCTTTTATACCAGTTGCTGGGGAACATGAGCAGGAGGGTGCTAATGCACTCATGTCCTCTTTGTGGATTTCCAATAGGCATCTGGTTGGCCACTGTGCAAACAGAATGCTGGACTAAATAGGCCTTTGGCCTGATCCAGCATGGCTCTTTTTACGTTGAAGTACAATCCACTGGTGGGGAAAGATCCAGGACTTACAGTTTTAGAACTTTTCTAACCATCTTCTTTGATCTTTAAAATGTTAGATTCTTACTGATCCTGATTCCCTCCTACAGAGTACAGTTTATATATATTTTGTTTGATGTTCCCCTCAAATGTGGATTGATAATAATTACTTCTGATGCTTCAAAATTAACTTTTTTTTATCGGCATGAGTTTTAATGTCTAGTACGTACAGAACTTTTGAGTTGTGGTTGGAATAAAATCTGAAACATTCTTGCGTTTTTGCCCTACTTGCTACTTCTGTCTTTCTCCTGAGTGACAGGTGTACAACATTTTAAAATCTTGACTGGAATTCTGGTTATTGCCATCAGGAGAGAGATGAAAATCAATGGATCTGAACACTGAAACATATAATTTATATATTTTTATAAGTCCTTTCGCTACCTGAATTTTTGCATTTTTTCTTCTTAGGATTATGAGAGAAGATTGCGTGAGAGGGATGTAGTTGATACCAAAGACCATCTGGATGCACACAGAGCATTAGTTGCAAAATACCTCCAAAAGGTAGTAAATAAAACATAGTCCTTTATTTTTGTATCTACAAACTGTTAATTTGTTTTGTCATACTTTACTGTGTAGTTAGTTGTAAGGTGCCAAGGTCTGTGTATTCAAGCCTCCAGCAACCAGTCTCTGACACCTTACCTCTTTTGCAGGGTGGATAAAAGTCAATGATTTTTTTAAAAAAATTAAAAAATGGATTTTTTAAAATTTAAATTGGATTTTTTTTATTTCAGTTGGTTTTTTTTAATAAAATGTTTTTTGAGGAAAAATTTATCTAAAATAGTTTTCTATTTAAGATACATTATAGTCCAAAGGTTAGGGTTATGAAATAAGGATTACCGTAGTTTTTAATTATGTAGCATGAGACTGTATATTCATGCAATGTTTAAATTTTTTGGTAAATGAATTCCATTAATCTATTCACAATGTCATGCTGTTCCAGAGGTTTCTGTAAGATTATTGGGCAATTTTTCTATCTAGAAGATATTATCACAGATGCTTGGTTTTACAGTTCTCAAAACTGTGAATTTGTGTCTGCAGAGATCACAATCCCATTGTTCCTTTGCAAATCAATGTACACAGAATCAACCCCTTACCTCTTAAGTGCGAAGTTTAAAAATAAATAAATGAATAGATTGTTGGGAGTGGAATAGATCTGTGAGGAGGGAGGAGCAAGCAGTAAAAATGAAAGTGAAACCTTCATCTGGTTGTAAACATTAAGATTATACCAGCAAGAATGAGTCTTTGGTAACTCTGAGTTGTGTAAAATACGTATTAAGCTTATAACGAGGAAGAGTGCACTTTTGGGGGGGGGGGGGGGAAGTCACATGATTAAATCGAGTCTTTCTGAGTAGTGATTTAAATCGTGATTTAAACCATGATTTAAATCAAATTGTTTTAAATCAAATCCACCCTGCTGTTATGCCACAAGTGTTCTGGTTCTTAGCAAACCTAGTAGATTAATGGCCAAACTTAAGGGATTCTTGCATCTAATGCCAATTTTTTAAAATGCAAATTGAATGGGCTGAGAATAAGAACACTTGTGTATTACGTTAGAACAATGTAACCTCCACCTCTCTTGCTGTGGTCCTGAGGGAAATCCCTCTTCTGAAGCTGGTATTTACTTTGGTATGAGATTCTTCATTTGCCCCAGTGAGGGATCCCTCCCCCCCCGAATCTAATGCCACTTCCGAAAGAGATTTTCTTTGGGATTGCCACAGGGGAGGAACGAGTTAAATTCCCACTCCATACCTCTTCAGAACCCATTCATTATCAGCCTCCCACTGGTGGTGCAATTTGTATTTTTTTTAAAAAAAACCCTGCACATTAGAGGCAGGTACATTTAATGCTGTGTGTGGTTTGGCTCCAAGTGTGACTTCTAGGCTTCGGTCCCAGCCTGAATACCATCTGCCAGGGCAGGAGATGCTGGGCTGTGTGGAGCAGTGGTGAGGTGTTGGGGAGCAGAGCTGTATGGGCCACATGGCCTGCCTGGTGCCCACATGCTAGCCAGCTGTTCGTAGGAGGACATGGTGCCATCACAGTCCTCAAAATAAGATCCAATTGCCAGTAAAAATCAGCTTTTATAGGTGGAAGAAAAGTCACACATACCTTGGTTGCATCCTGATTAAACGATTGCAGTGCTGTATGCAGAGCTGCCTTCATTTCAGAGGTTGCCAGGTTGCTTGCAGGGGATTATGATTGGATCTTCATTGGCTTCTAGTTTCCAAGACGAAGCCTTAAGGTGAGTTACCACATTGAAAGATATAAATGGTTTTGGACTGGGGTATTTGGAGGCTAGGCTGCTTCCACCTGATGCTGTCTGCCCATTGAGGTCTGCTAGAGAGGCTCTGTATCCCACCATCACCTGGTTGTTAGGTATGCAGGACAGAGGCTTCCGACTGGTACCCAGACTCTGCTGCCCCCTCCCTTGAAGGCAAGTCTACCTTCTACACTAAAAGCTGAAGATTGCCTTGTTCAGATGAGCCTTTGATCCAGGTTGATGTTTGCCCTCTGTGTGGTTAATCTTACCTGGTTCTTGCTGATCGTGCTTTTATTGCATTGTCAAGCTGCTCATGATTTCAGTGATCTTGTTTGCTACCTTTAATACTGTTTTCAAAGTAACTGTATGCTGCCTATGAGGGTTCTGTGAGCTGAAACATGGCCAAACAATTCTAACGTAATATATAAATTGGGTAACTCAAACAATGGGAAACTTAGTAAAAAATTAGTACAACTGGTGCTAGGGACAAGGTGCGGATCAAAATGCATACAAGTGTGAACATTTGTGAAACTGCAGCCTGTTGAAAAGCCAACTGCTTTTAAATCTGAGCTTGTGAAATGATTGATTATGTAAATACAGCCAACAATCTTTGACCTAACTGATTGAAATGTAGCTTCTTTAAGAAAAACAACAACTGCATTTGGTTAGCAGATTGGTTTAATTATTTCATGTTCAAATGAGATTTTATGTTTTTTTCAGGTCAGGGAATCGGTAATTAACCGATTCCTGATTGCAAAGCACCATTTTCTCCTTTCTGATTTGGTCAATGAAGATGAAATCCCTACTCTCGGGTAAGGAATGTAAACCTAGATCAAATCATGATGTGCTTGACGTTGTGTTTCTGTCTTATTTTTAAGCGTTTCGTTTGCATTTTTGACTAATTTTGTTCTCCTGTAATTTCCTTGAATTGTTTTTTAAAAAGTTTTTGCAATTGCGAACATCTCTACAGCCATGTAAAGTTTGACTGTTTACACAGACTGATAACAGGTTAAACTGTTTTTAAAGTACTGTCGCTTCAAGCGCTTCGTTTGATTTATGTTTTCTGAAAGTACATAGGTCATTGCAAGCAGAGGGCTGTAGTGTGAAATAAGCATGGCTGGATTGGAAGAGAGGTGTCAACACAATCACATAGATACCCCATAAAGACTTCTTTCTAGCCAAGCAAGAGGGACAGCTGGAGGCAGCTGGGCAGCTAAGAGGCTGCTGAGGCAGAACACAGAGTTCTGTGGAATGCCAGACACCTGCCTAAAGAGACTCTGGAGAGTGGCTTGTGGACCAGGGCTGTGTCCTTTGCGTCAGCCGTGTCTTTTCTGTGACTGGCACAACTCATTTATGCTGTTAGAAAATCAGGAGTATCTACTGATGTCCTGTGCTTTTAAAATAGCTCAGTAGCTTTTAATCTTGTACTATCCGCTTAAGCAGTACCATCTGCTGGACATTTGAAGATTAAAAAAAAACAAAACTTAACAGCAAATGCAAAACTGGATTTTTGCCTGAATAAATGCTCGTCGTTGATTAATGCAGTTTTCAAAACATATTTGAAAGTTAGCGATAGCTCTCTGAAACTGGTGATTGTCCATGCTCCTAGAAGGCACTTGTATGTGTTGAGAGAATTTAAGTATTATTGCTGTTGCATGGCGTTTTAAGAGGAAAAGGCGAGAAGGCAAGTCCCTCCCCACAAGAATTCTACATTCTAGCATTTCTGCTGTCTCAAGATATTTTGCTGCCTGAAGCAACCCCCCCCCCCAAGACAGCCACCTCTTAAAAGTCTTGCTGTGCTGTTCAGACACTAATTCCTGACATCCTCTATCCTCCTCTTCCTTCCGTTCTAAGACTGCAATTCTAATGACGCTTACCTGAGAGCAAGTTCCATTGAACTTAGACTTCTGCCACAGCATGAGACTGTGCTGCATATTCCTGTGTGTGTGTGTGTGTGTGTCTTTCTCTTAGCAAAAAAGAAGGATTTTAGTCCTCACATGCAGAGACCTAAAATAGATGAGGCGTGTCTGCATCAAATTAGCTGCTCATGAATGAGGTGCTGATCAACCATCAGACTGCTAGCATGGATCCAATGCAGAAGTCCATTCACACTTAATTCACTCTCTTCCCCCACTCCTCTGTTTTATTTATCTAAGAAATTTCGTACCTGCTTTTCATTATAAAATAATCCCAAAGCAGGGTACAAGCAATAAAATAAGAGTAAAATAATACAACATTGACACAAGACATAATCAAACAGGAGAGAACAATAAGATATTAATAACAGTTTACACCTTGCAGCAAAAGAAAAAGAGAAGTAAATTCAGTCAAAAGCCTGGCTTAACAAATAAGCCTGTAGCTCATGTCAAAAACTTGTGAGAATTGGAGGTTCCAGCATCAGGATGCTTGTATCGAGAACAAATACAGTACCACAGTACCCCTCCTCTCCCACACACATTCTGTCTCTGTCTCTGTCTCTCTCTCTGTCTCTCTCTCTCTCTCTCTCTCACACACACACACACACACACACAATTTCTGTGCCTTGCATAAACTCAGGATGTTTAGTGCATGCATATTTATCATCTCTCCTGCAGGGCTCTCTAATTGCATATCCTTTTATAAGAATAAGAAAGCTTCTTGCCATAAACACACAAGCACAGCATCAGGCCGTGTGTCTTCCATATATTACGTACATACAAGCTAACACAATTTCCCACAATCCTGCCCCCTCTCCTGTGTTTTCCAGCCAAAGTGCCCCCACCTCTCAAAGTTTCCACCTTTCCTGGCCCTCGACCCCATTTGTAACACAACACAGGTTTGATAAAATGGGATCCTGCAGTGGTGTCAACAAATGACATATTTATAACTCAATAAAATAAAGATCTGCTGCTTCCGAAAAGTGCTGCCCGAGTTGTTTGGCCCTGGCTGCCTTTTGGTCAGCCTGTCCTGGGCTGCTCTTTAAGCAGCGCTTGAGAGCATGAAACTAAGTGACCTGGGTTGCATATCACCACCTGCCTGGGTTGTTGTGAGAGTGCTAGTGCATGTTGCCCAATCGCTCCCACTGCACATGGAAGCGACTGAACAACCCAGGGACTGTCTTCCAGTTGAATGTGACCTTCAGTATAATTTACAAGAGGCGAAGAAACTGGCCAGCTAGCTGTAGCCCAGAACTGCAGCAAATATTCCCTTCCTTTGCTACTTCACATACAGTCGCACACACAAAGTTGCAGTGGTGAGCAGTTCGCTTTAATGTATGGACATTTAAATTGAACATATGAAAAATTTATTGGAATCTGACCTTGAGTACATTTAGATTTTTCTGGAATGTTTTGTATTTGTATGCATACATACTGTTTTGCTTGTGTTTTTATGCTATTGGTAACATTATTGTCTGTACTTATGCAACTGTGTTTTATTCTTGGTTTTTCTTTTTGTTCTGCTTTGCCTTCTGTTTAGTTCTGATGGCCCAGGGTATGTCATTACGCATATTTCTTAATTTTGGCTGCTTTTGACAAGATACATGCATTTAAACAGGCATGCTTGTAGGATATTATAGTTTAGATGCCTACTGTATCATGCACGATTAACTTTGCTTACACTTTCCCACATATGTTTTTATGTATATTTTAATTGTATTTTAAAATTCAAAATACCACATATTTTATTGTAACAATGACTTTATTTTGCATGTAGAAATCTCCTTAACGCTGCTTTTCTTGTAATTAGCATTTTGGGTCTCAGCCTTTTTAAATTGGCAGAGGCCAAACGACCCTTAAAACCAAGACGAAAGGAGAGGAAAAAAGTAACTGCACAGAATCTCTCAGATGGTGACATAAAACTCTTGGTGAACATCGTTAGAGCTTATGATATTCCAGACAGAAAGCCCGCCGGGAGGTATGAAGATTTAATTCTGTTTTTCTTTCAATGCAATTTTATACTGTCTACTCAGGAATAAGCCCCATTGAGTGCAGTGGGACCCATACCAAGAAAACTTTCGCAGTGTTCAGATGGCACTTTGGTGGGAAGTCCACCCCCAAGGACTGAGTGGGGTGGACTTGTACCATTTCGCTTTAAAGCGTCATGGTAAAAGTTGTCGGTGGGGTGGAGTTCACCCGCTGGGTGGGGTACTCTTCTCTTCCTCCCCCCACTCTCCCCACTGAATGGTGGTGCTGGTTCCCTCTTACTATATCACGGCAGTGCCATTCCTTGGGAGGGGCGGAGTGGGGCAAGAGCTGAAAGATGTGCAGCGCCTGTTGCCCTAGCAACAAGTGGTGGCAGCACGCTTCCCTGAAAAATGGATCCATCTGCCGAAAGAAGACGACAACGGTCTTGGAGGATGGATCCATTTTGCAGTGAGGCGGCACCGCTTGTTGTTAGGATGACAGGTGCAATACATCTGTCACCAACACAGCTGTTGGCGTAGGGAGAAAGGGGGGTGCCTGGATTGCTCCTCGGAGGAAAAGCGATCTATCTGCCCCTTCCTTTCAGTGCAGCTAAAGCAATCTACAGCGGGACAGACTCAGTAAGGACACCCCACTGCTGGTTCCTGTAGCTATGCTGAAAGGAACGCAAGATGTTTCTCTCAGCTTGACAATAAACGTCAAGCTGCAGGAAATCTCTCCCCTCTCCCCCCTGTGCTGTGATCTATTTGAAAATCAGGTAGAGGGGATGGATGGATCTCCAAATAGATCGCAGCATGGGGGAGGGGAGAGATTTCCCGCAGTTTGACATTTATCGTCAGGCCGGAAGAAACATCCTGCCTTCCTTTGTGGATCTCAGGACGTGGAAGGAGATGCCCTTCTTCCCCCATCACATACAGGGAGAGAAGAGCATATTCATCCACCACGCCCTGAGATCCATAAGTGGAGGAAAGATATCTCTTGCGGTTTGACGATACATGTCGAGCTGCGGGAGACAGTTCCCCCCCCCCCCCCTGTGAAGCATTTGGAGATTGGCGCGAGGGGATGGAAGGAGCTCGGGCTCTCCCCTGAGAGTATCAGGTAAGCTCTTTTCATCCCTTCAAGCCAATCTCCACATGGATTGTGGGATGGGGGGGGCGAAGGGACATGGACATCCCGGGGAACACGTGGGGAACCCCTGATTGCTCTGCCCCACCAAGGAACAGTTGGGTGCTGAAGTTCTTCCCGGGAGGGGATTATCTCCAATGCCAATAGAGGCACACTGGGCAAGAGCAGCCAGGTTTTCTGCCGCTCTTGCCTGGCGACTCTGTAGACATGAGGAGAACTCCATGGAGCCCACCACACAACATGCAACACAATGGTTGTGCAGAAACTGTCCTCTGCACAGCATTGATATTCTGCGTGGAGTGTTTTCCAAAAAAACTCCACTGTTGCATGGTGTTTTCCCGCCAGACAACACATTTCTCAACGGTGCTGTAAAAACACAGTGGAGTTCTGAAACCACCATTAAGAAACGTGTTGTCTGAACTGAACCTTTGTAGAGGATTGCAGCCTAAGCCATATGAATGTCTCCTTTCCAATAGTCATTCAGAATGACCATTAATGATCTTGTCAGAAAGATACATAAACTCTTGTACTTCATTTTTTAAATTTTTATTATTATTATTTTCAACATATAATACAACATAATCATTAAAATAATATACTAACATAACCTTAACAACCCCCCAGTGCTCCCCTAACCCATTGAGACCTTCTTTTATTCTATTATATTATACATTCTTCCAAAATTGTAAAGAATCTTTTAAAGGTGTACATCCTTTCCCCTTTATTAAAACAAACTCTAAAAATGGCCCCCATACATTTTCAAAATCATTCTTTTTAGATAATCCCCTCTTTACTTTTATATTACATGTTAATTTATCGTTAATCGCCATATCCCATACTTCTTTATACCATTCTTCTATTCTGTAATTTCCTTGTATTTTCCAATTCTTAGCTATCATTAATCTGGCAGGTGTCAGGAGGTTGTTAATCAAATCCTTCTTATTTTGATTCCTATATGCTTTATCAAAAATTGCTTCCACACTGCTTCCCATTATTTCACTTGTTTCTTTAAAAACCCTTTTCCAAAATTTTTGTACATACTCACATGTCCACCACATATGAAAATATGTTTCAACCTCCTGACATCCCCTCCAACATATCTTCGAAATTTTCTTATCTATCTGATGTAATCTTACTGGTGTTAAGTACCACATCCAAATTATTTTGTAATAATTCTCTTTTATTCTAACTGATAATAACTTTGGCATTCTTGATTCCCATATCCTCCCCCAGTTATAATCACTAATTTGTTTTGTTAGATCTTCTTCCCATATCGTTTTAAGGGAATCCTGTTGGTCTCCATCCTCTATCAATAGTTTATATATTTCACTTATCACACCTATTTTACTTTTATTTCCCCCCTCCTTTTCTCTTGATTCTATTAAATCCTCAAATCTTGTATTATCTCTACAATCCTTATTTTTCTTTTTCCAATCCTGCGTCCATTGTTCCAATTGTATACATTTGAACCAAGAGATCTTTTGTCCTCTTAATAATTCTTCTATTTGCTCCTTATTAGACATTCTTTTCAACCAATCTTTCACTTTAATAATTTTCTGTCCACTCAGTACCCCTTCCATATCTCTTCTTAGATTCCCTGGGAAGTTCTCCAATAATACAACTGGAGTCAGAGGAGAAATTCCTGGTGCTAATTTTTTTATATACTTCCCCCACACTCTTGTACTTCATAACAGAGATGCAAATCAGACTTTCTGTGCCAAATGTAGTTGCAGCAATAATTCATGGAGATGAACTTGCAGTGTGTGTGACCCACATTCCAGCAAACATGCATGGAAGCAGAGGCTTCCATATATGGAGTTGATGTGAACGTAGCTCTGCATCCATATCCAACCCTGCATTTTGATTCACTTCTTTGCCCACTAAATTGCTTGGATACATCTTTTGATGTATATGGGAATGCATATCCCCATCCAGTGCCATAACTGGAGTGCAGCTAGAGTGCATTTGAGGCCATCATTTTTAATTTTCTGTATTTCTAAGAGCTGTATTTATTGTTTGTGAGAAAAAAAGATGGAAGATTCTTGATATGTATGCAAGATTGTTTCACTGTAGTTTTAAGATTAATATCAGCTTTTTTCCATAAGATTTTTGAAATAAATAACGTGCTCATCGTCTGCACAAGTACTGCAGAAAAACAACTCTTATGACTCTTCAAAAGGTTTATTGAAAGCTAATTCTAAGAAATATGTATACAAAAGCTTATGCTACAATAAAACTGTTAGTCTTTGTAGTGCCACTAATGTCTTCTTTGTTTTTGCTAATCTCATTGAGTTTTCTATTTCAACACAGATCAGAGTTGCTTAAAGAGAAAACTTTGTCCCCCATATTCCATAAATTCGGCTGCTTTTTCTTTTTTGAGCCTTATGATCAGCAAGGGATGCCTAACTCATTAGCCAATCAGTAGCAGAGGCTAGGCTAGGGAAGTGGTGACCTGAGACAGGGCATTCTCTGTGGTGGTGCAGCATCTCATCTGTGGAACTCCCTCCCAGGTGATATTAAGTCTACCGTCACAATTCAGCTGGTTAAACAAAGGCTGAAGACATTTTTTTCCAAGCATTTGGATCTTGATGTAGAGGGTGTTAGGTGTGGCCCTAAAGAGATTAATTGCTGCTGTCTGTTACATTTTTAATATAAATATATGATCCTTATTTTTGTGGTTGGTTTATTATCTTGTCTTGTTAGCTGTGTTTTGTTCCAAAACTGGAAGAAGGGGGGGGGGGGGGGGTGATACAAAACTACTGAATAAATAAAATAAATAAAGGGAAGACAATATAATCTGTAAAGTTCTGTGAATGAATCAGGGTAATTGCACAATAAAGTCTTGTCTAGAAGCATCCTCCATCTGTGGATTTGGGGGATGTTTTCGGTCATCTCAGGCTGATAAAAAGCATAATTACTGACACTGGCTACTGGGCATTATCTATCTGCTTATGTTTGCACCAGCCTTTTATGTCCTATACTGACCTGAAGATGTTTGACTGGTATTGTATTATATCTGTTCTGTATATTGATCAGTTTTATGAAACAGGTTTTTTATTTATTTATTTATTTATTTATTTATTTATTTTACAATGGAACAATTTCTGTGGAAAATATAGCAGCAGAACATTTTCTAACCAACTAAAGGGATTTCATAGTTTTTCTCAATCAGCAGCTTAAATTCTTATTATATTTAGTTTTCCGTATATTGTTTTTATTTGGGAAGTTCACTAAAATTCTTTTATACTTTCCTTTCTAGCAAGCTTCAGCAGCCATCTAAATCATCATGGTCCTTCAATGAGATGTTTGCTGTGTCTACAACCCCGCAGAGCCCAACCCAGAGCACAGAATGGGCATTTAACCAGGTAAGTTCAAATACTTTCGGGTGCAATCCTATGTGTGTTTAGACAGAAAAGGTCCTACAACTCCCAGCATCCTCAGCCAGTAGGAAGTTTTTCTTTTGAAACATGCTTAGGATTACACTCTTGATTCTTTTCATGTAAATTACTTTATCTTAGAATAGTACAAAATACAAGGATTTCAGATCTAACCATCAATATATAAAAAGTAATTTTATTTTACAAATTTTTATAAAAATATGGTTATATTTGTAATTATTTTAATTATGTTTCCCACCGCCATTGCATCCTTCCCAGTGCCAAAGCATCCTTCCCTATGAGATAACCAGTTTCTCCATGAGAGATCTCGCAGAGAAGCTGGCGATCTCACGAGATCTCTTGCAGGGAAGCCGGTGATCTCGCAGGGAAGGACGCAAGGGTGCCGGGAAAACAGACGCGATCGTCCCAAGGCGTGGGCAGTGGAGGCACTGAAGACAGGTTTACCCTCTGCTCCTGGGCCCCGGTAAGTACAGCCCTCCCAGGCATTGCATGCTGGGAGTTGTAGATGGTATAGGAGCCTGGGACTGTGTGAGGAAATGGCGGATCCATCATAAAATGGAGGATCCACCATAAAATGGCCTCTGGGCCTCGGATTTGGAACTCCAAGTCCTGAGGCTTGCACAGCCCTAGTTTTGTCTACTACTGGTTCTTTACAGTTGCTCAAACTGTAAGTCAACTTAACATTGTAAGAAGGTTTCATAAGACCCTTTCCTAGAACTAGATATACCAACTTGAGCAATAGTCAGATGATCAATAACTAATTCAAGTCTGTCTCTAATACAGTGATTTTAAGCTATAACATTATTCTAGGAGCCTTAGGTGATCAATAATCTGTTATCTCCTCAGTCAGTGCAATAATAAGCCAATACAGATGACCAGTTTACCAGGTGGTTCAGTATTCTACCATGTAATAAATAAAATAAATGGTTTTGCTTGCTCACTGGAAACATGCTGTGATGTATTTTTCTGTTCTGCTTTCTAATAAAGTGTAAAGAATGTTTTTAAAAAAATATTTATTTATTTATATGGGTTTATATCCTACCCTTCAAAACCTTTTTCCAGGATGACTTACACAACATAGGGCATTATCCAACAAGGTGCTGCACCCCTAACTATTCTTGCCTGCAAGTGAAACCCACTGCTTGCACAATGGAGATATAGTGCTTCTGGGAGCAACTGGAAATGAGCAGAAATACTTGTTTCTGGAATAGGGTGGTCAGCTAACCTTGTACCTTAAATTGGCAGAGTTATATACACATGCTAGCAGCAGTGGCAGAATACAAGCCATGCAGTTAGACAAAATAGAAATGCAAAAAGTAAAGACAGTGATAATTCAAACATTGTTGGGTGATAACACATCATTGTTGCAGTGATGTCTTAGATTAAAGAGATTAAAGGCTGCTTTCTTGCATTACATGGTGGCAAACCCATATTGGCCACTCAGCACCACTTGTTGGGCAGCTGTGGCAAACACTGCTCCTTGGTGATGCACATTTAAGATGCACATTTGTATAGGAGTATTCGTCGTATTTGTACATCATTTTTGAAAGTGCGTGTAAAACATTTTGGAGGCGAAAATGTAATGTCTGAAATAATCTTTAGTTCCATTCAGAAAATGTTGCTTGAAAGAAGCATTGCAGACATTTTCTATTGTTTTCTGTGTGTTGAGTTTCAACCCTAATCCCTTTGAAAGAAAACAACAAACACCAGTCTGCTGTGTTAGATTCTGCTTAACTGAACATCAGAGGCCAAAGAGAGGATGAACTTCCAGCCCTCAGGTCTTCAGTCAAACAGCAACCTGTGAAACAATAGTAGCTGCTCTGAAGGCCAGTTTCTGGAAGTTGCCTTTTCCCAGAGACAAAGGAACATGGTTGCTTGTCCCCAGCGATTTTCAAGTGTGCATAAACCTAAGGATAAATACAATCTGGAGGTTCAGCATGATCAAGAGATGAAAGTGCCACACTACCTTATGCCCAAACACCCTTTGTCTGTTTAATTGTAGGTTTTAATCCGGCCTTTTGTAGAAGTTTCTTTTCAAAGAACAGTTTGTCGGACAACTACTGCTGAAGGGCCAAACCCAAACTGGAATGAAGAACTTGAGCTTCCATTTAGGTTTGAATGCATCTTCTAAAACATTTAATGCCTCTCAATATGACAAATGGTGATCTGGATGAATATTAAGTTGCTCTGTATAAATCCCTCATAAGTGTCAAACTGTATGATAGGCTCACTTTGTATTCTCCTGTAAACCTAAGTGGCTTGCTTTTCACTTCTGTGGGAGAAAGTAAAGGGAGTAAAGGCCGGAACACTTCTGAGAAGAGGGCACAACCTCACCTCTACTCTTGAGATTGGTTTCTCCAATCGACGGTGCTACTACCTGATTGCCTCTCCCCCACATCCCATCATGTCCCTTGTTGCCACTCCTTTGCTTTTTCATGGTCTCTGTGCATCACATACGTAGGGGTGCTGCGCCTGCACAGGAAAAAACTTCCTGACTGTTAGAGCAATATGACAATTTAACCAATTGCCTAGGGTGGTTGTGGGCTCTCCCGCATTAGAGGCATTCAAGAGGCAGCTGGACAGCCATCTGTCATGAATGCTTTAAGGTAGATTCCTGCATTGAGTAGGGGGTTGGACTCGATGGCCTTGTAGGCCCCTTCCAACTCTACTATTCTATGATTCTATGATATCGCGTGAGGTACTGGTTCCCCTCTATTTGGCACTGGTTAGGCCCAATCTTGAGTATTGCATCCAGTTCTGGGCACCACACTTCAAGAAGGATGCAGACAAGCTGGAGCGTGTTCAGAGGAGGGCAACGAGGATGATTAGGGGTCTGGAAACAAAGCCCTATGAGGACAGACTGAAAGAACTGGGCATGTTTAGCCTGGAGAAGAGAAGATTGAGGGGAGACATGATAGCACTCTTCAAATACTTGAAAGGTTGTCACACAGAGGAGGGCCAGGATCTCTTCTTGATCATCCCAGAGTGCTGGATGCGAAATAATGGGCTAAAGTTGCAGGAAGCCAAATTCTGGCTGGATATCAGGAAAAACTTCCTGACTGTTAGAGCAGTAGGACAATGGAACCAATCGCTTAGGCTCTCCCACATTAGAGGCATTCAAGAGGCAGCTGGACAACCATCTGTCAGGTATACCTTAAGGTGGATTCCTGCATTGAGCAGGGGGTTGGACCCGATGGCCTTATAAGCCCTGTCCAACTTTATGATTCTGTGGTCATCTGTGTATTCACATAATCCATCATCCATCTTCATGCAAGGTGCCTCCTTTCTTCTTTATTCTTTGGACTCTGGTCTTGAGGAACAGCAGAAGGTAAGAGCTTTGTCCGGGGATACGCGTGATGGGTGGGGGCAGGGTTTTGACCAAAACACTCCAGATCCAGAATGTTCTGGCCAAGGTACTGTGCAGATGCAGCAACATGTGTGTGTATGAAGCACAGATGATCACTCGAAGAACTACGGTTACAGGTAAGCAGCCAGTATCTCACTGAAATCGATGGCTCCCATTGGCTTGTCAGGAGGAAAGAAAAGGGGCTGCAGCTGGGGCATGGCTGAGATTGGGAGTAAACCTATTGACTGTCCCATATTCTGCTGAGCCTTGTGTCAGAAGCAGGTGGCGAGTTCTCTTGAACCTTCCCCTCCATCTCACCAGCCCTCGTGATAGTATTTGCACGAACGTTTCTGTTGTAAAAGTGGGTAGGATGCAATTGATATGTATGAAAGAAAAGAGGTGGCAGAGGAGAATGAGGAGAAACAAGACTGAAGCAGATCATGAACTGGCATTTTATATGCATTACTGGAAATTGTATAATTGTTTTACTTGCGGCAATTCTCTCAATTTTTAAACATTGTTGTAGAGCCCCAAATGGCGACTACAGCACTTCCAGCCTGCAATCAGTGAAAGATGACATCTTCATTAACATTTTTGATGAAGTACTATATGATGTCTTAGAGGTGAGCAAAACATCTGAAGAATTATGATAACTTTATATGCTAGGAGGTTACAGTGCAAAGAGGGGAATCAGACAAGTTTACCTTAATGGAGCCTCAACATGTAGAACCTCCAGTTTTGCAAAGCAGAGATTCCCCAAGACTCATCAGTCAGATCCTTCCACACAATATTGATTAGGTTTGGGGTGTGGGTGTGAGGGGGGAAGGGGGAAGATTTGGCTGAGCCAAAATGGGGAAGCACTTTTACCCTCTGTAAAAAGGTCCTCTGTTACTAACGTTTAATAGGAAAACACTTTCAACCTCTTTCCATCCCCCATATCCAGGGTGAGTGCAGGCATTCTTGGCCTTACTCTGGATTTGCCTAATGACATCATCATTTAGCCAAATCTGATGGATGTTATGGCGCCCTCACTGAGTATGTAATCCTTGATTGGCTGGGATAACTATTTCCAGCAGGAAGGAATTGTGTTTTTTTTAAAAAAAAATGGTGCTGAAGCCACTGCTGAGAGGCACAGCAAAGGTTCACATTCGGAGGGAAACAGTCACTCTCCCTCTTGCTTTGCTGCCTCTGCACTTATCCTCTTCAGCACCCTTCAGGCATGTTCACCAGAACAGATCTGTGACATTGTAATAATAAGATTGGTGTAGTCATGGAACTTACCTATACTTCTTTCTCCATTAACAGGGTTATATATGAGGTACCTGTCTGTCAGGGATGCTTTAAGGTAGAATCCTGCATTGAGCAGGGGGTTGGACTCGATGGCGTTATAGGCCCCTTCCAACTCTACTATTCCATGATTCTATGATTCTATGTGTTAAATATTTTTCTCTGTAGTATGGTTACAATGATGGTATAGATACCAAATGTATGCCTAGTTCTCCCAGAGGTATGGTAGTCACATTGTGGGCTTGTTTAGATGTTGTTTCTGGGAGTGAGCCCTTGTGCAGGAAGAGATCTCACATGTTCTGTTCCTTGCTTTCCTCACTATGGGGAGAAGTGAATAGGGAGATCCTGTCCTTATTTTAATGGCAAGCGATAACATTTCCCCATAGTGTTGGGGTTAGGGGAAGCATGTGAACCTCAAGCCCTGACCTCGGTTGCTCCCATGGGGAATCCCAAAGCAGGGGGGTGACAATACCAAGCTGGCTGTATATCACACAGTGATGTTGTGTAATAGGCCTATTGCATATGACCTGGTGGTGGTGATGGGGGGTTGTGAGTTCATGGGGTCTGCTTCCCATTTTTTAATTGCCAAATGGTCTCAGGGCAGATCCCGACAGTCAAAGACAATAAAATTGAATCAGTATTGAAACAGGAAAGATACAAAGATACAAAGTCAGTAAAAATAGATCTGCATGTTTTTTCGTAAACATGTTACCATTAAGGACCTCAGATACTATTAAAAGCACAACAGAATAAGATAGACTTATCTGGCAACCAAAAGACAAATCGGAAAGATGGGGCCAAGTGAACCTGCCTAGGGATATAGTGAGCACCACCACAGGAAGGGCCCTTTCTCCTGTTGCCATTCATTTAACCTCTGAGGGGAGGAGCACCCAAAAGATGGCATTTGAAGAACTTACCTGGCAGACAAGTTATTGAGGGAGAAAGTGGACCTTTAGCTGCCGTTGATGCCTGTCTAACCACATACATGTTGGTGTTACTAGAGCAGCCTGGGAATAATGACAGAGGTGATGTAAATCAAGGCCTTCCTTTAGAGTTTTCTAGAGATCCTTTGTGAACCATTCTCTTTTCTCTTGAAAATTGTCTAAAATATACTTGCATCTCCAGGATCACAATATCAGCCTGCATTGTTACTTGTACTAACAAATTGGCATGGGACCAAAATTAACCCATGGAGATTAAGCATGTTCGTTTTGCAAATACTTATCACGATGTTCGTAACCTTTTTTTGTTAGGATGATCGTGAAAGAGAAAGTGGTGGAGTCCACACTCGTGTTGAGAAGCATTGGCTTGGATCTGTTCGAATTCCATTTACAACAGTATATTTTCAATCAAGAGTAAGTAAACTGGAATAGGCAGTGGAGCACCGCCTTTTCCAGAGTACGAGGTACATGAATAAAGATATCAAAATAAGTCATATTTTTACTATCAAGGAAATAAAGTATTTGCTACTCTTGGCTGTTAATGCTTAACTTCATATTACTAAATGCAATTGTTTTTCCTGTTCTAGATTGATGGCACATTTAAGATAGATATTCCCCCAGTTCTTCTTGGATATGTTAAGGGGAGAAATTTGGGAATTGAAAGAGGCTTTAATTCCATTCGAAATCTGAGTGAAGGCTCCTATTTATCACTTTTTATTACTATTGAACCCCAGCTCATTCCTGGAGAATCAGTTCGGGAAAAGGTAAGCCCCTTCAGGTTTTATTTCTGGTCATGATTTTAAAATCCGGGGGCGGGGGGGGCACTTCACTTATCACTTAACAGCTGTAGTTGTATCAAATGGCCACATCAGTATAAATGACCTGTGAGTTTTTGCTTAGACATTTTATTATTACTTGTTTTCTGGGCAAATGCATATGCTTTTATTTTCAAATTAACATAACTATGTATAGAGCAAGTCGCAGTAACAAACGAGGGGCAAGGGGGGAATCCTTGTTTTAGAATTAGACAAAATGGTTATGCCTTCTGAATGGTCTTGGCTAAAGCCTGTAGCTCTTTGTGCCCACCAGATGTTTAGTTTCCAATATTAGATATACCCAAAATTACTAGTTATAAATATATTTGGTCAATCACATTAGCCTAGAATAATTAGTTAGTTCAGACATATTCTTTATTATAATTAACTGCAATTGTCACAATTCTGGTAATGCAGGTTTTTTTCAAGGCTGTCAAGTATGGTTGGCAGCTGCTGTTTCCCATAGCTTAAGTTATTTTTAGGGAGAAAGGAGTATCCACAGTCTTTTATGGGAGCCGGCATCTTATGAGTGGTTGAGGGCAGTAGAGTAGGAGAAGAAAAGTTGAAGTTAAAGGGCGTGCGTGCTATGACACAAGCACAGAGATGTTGGTTATGGTAACCTGTGATACTTTTTGAGAAAACTTCATGGTGTGGGTGTGTCTTAACATCCCAATAGGCTCACCTCCACAACTGGGAACATGATTAGACTGTATTGATCTCGTTTATTCTCTTTCAGAAACAGTGTTAGCTAGTTTTCTTCAAGACAGAGTTCAATTTCTTAAGAACTAGAAAGGAAAGAATATACCACATACTCTGGAGTTACAGCAAAAAACTGTATTACCAACCTTAAAAAATAATAGAAGAGAAATGTCAGGTTGAGAATTGGAAGCCAGTCACTATCCAAATGTTAACTAGACAGTGATATCAAAGTAAATAGTAAATAACTCAGAAAGTGAAAGTCAATTCAGGTAAGGAAATGTTGCAAAACAACTGTTTCCTCAGTCTTTAAATGGAACGATAAAGATAGAAGGGGGTTGGAAATTAATATTAACTACTTTTAGCACTTCTGTTATAATTCTTCTATCTGAAAAGTTATCTGTTTGATAGTACCTTCTTGCTTTCAGAACTTTCCAGCAGGTCCTCATAATGGATATGTGCCTGCATTTTCTTAGCTGCTTAGCTTTTCTGATCTTTCACGTTATTGTGTGTTATTTTATACTGTTCATATCTTTGTCTCTCATCTTGCTTACCTTCCTGAATCTTGTAGATGAATGAAATGCTTAAGAAGGTAACATTTTTGCATACATATATACATATAATTTTAAATGGTGGTGATTGTTTTGTGCTTGCCTTACGCAGTCATTTTACTACTTTTTTTAAAAAAAGTAGCCTGTGTTGCTCTGTCATACCAAAAGTGTGTACTCAGATAGTGTAAAATGTATGTATTACTTTAGATTTTTTTGGCGTTTTTAAACAATAACTTTCTGAAAGTTATTGTTTTTTTGCAAAATTTAGGAGTCAACAAGGTTTCCTAGGAGCCAGCTGGAAGGAAGGGACAGGTGGTGATCTGAGTGGACGCTGTTCTTGTTGGTGGATTCTGGCACCTCCAGTGCTTTGTTTCAGGCAGTGCTTAACTGAGAGGTGCTGGGGCTCAAACAGACCATGAAACTAGAGTCCCTTATTTCTGTTATTGCACACCTTCCAGAACTGAGTCCAAGCACTGAAGGTGGTTTTGGAAGTCTGCACTGGAAATCCCTGGCTCAAAAGAAGCTCTATTGGAGGAAAGAGATATATCAAAAGAGAAAAGTGAAATTGAAGGGCTGCAACCTCACTCTCATTATTGTTATAAAGCAGCTAGTGTTAACTTTACATTTTGAACTTTATTACAAAAAGCACACACTTTAAATGGCAAAACAGACACAGAGAATATAAGGCCACCATATTACAGTTATTTATTTGGGGGGGGGGGGGTGATTCACTTTCTACACATTCTTTTGTAGTAAACACTACTGAACATACTTGTTCCCATTTGAACTCAAAAAATAAAGTAGGCCTACTAAAATGAATGAGACTTAAGTTAATCATGAATAAGTTAAGTCCCATTCATTTTAATGGATCTACTTTAAATAGGATCTACATTGAACATAAGAACATAAAAAGAGCCATGCTGGATCAGACCATCTAATCCATCACTCTGTTCACACAGTGGCCAATGAGAGAACAAGAAGTGCATAAAGGGGGACACTGGATTGTTATGGGAATGTAGTTAAACATGAACATGTTTTAGATGTCTGACCACATAAATATTCAAGACTGTATTATGAATATTATTTTACATTTCTGTCTTTGCCAATCCAAAATATTAATGGGAGATACTTTAAAAATACCAATAAAATCAGTATTAGAAAAAACGCAGAGAGTATCACTTACCCTATCCGTTTAATCCTGGCTACCTAAACCCACCACAGATAAGGTCTTGTTGTGCTAAACTCCAGTATAATTTGGAATTTTAGAAGACATGAAAGTTGAATGCAAAACATAAGAACTCAGTCCAGATAGCATTCCACAGCATCTTCTGATGCTTGAATAGAGTACATGTGCAGAGTTTTCTTCAAGAATTTGTGGTTGTTAGTAAACAAACTCTCTCCCCCCCCCCCACCAGTTTGATACCCAAGAAGATGAGAAACTTCTCCAAGCAGCTGAGAGATATCAAGTGGAATGTGCACTGAAGTTTCCAAGCCGCCAGTGCCTGACAACGGTAATCGACATCAATGGGAAAACTGTGTTTATTACTAGATATATCAAGCCTCTAAACCCACCAGAGGAGCTTCTGAGAGCACATGCTGACAATCTACAAGAAACTTCTGTGAGTTTTTCTTACGTGGAGAAAAAGAGGGGATGTTTCTAATTATGTGAAGAGCGGGTTCCTGACACCCTAGTGAAGTTCTGGCAAAATTAAGGTAGAAGGCAGTCCCATAGGGAATATGCAGGAGTTCTAGCCTTGAATGACAGCCTATCAGACAAATTTTATTAGTCTGATGGAATAAGAAATTTCACCATAATAATAATAATAATAATAATAATAATAATAATAATAATAATATAATAACGATTTATTTCTTACCCGCCTCTCCGTCTGGATCGATTGGGAGTAGAAATTTGCCAGGAAGCTCTCCCACACAGTAACAGCTTTTCATAGTTCCCATTCATTTCAATGGAGCTTACATGGAATAACGTTTTAGTAGTCTGTATCCTAAATGTCAGGTTATAAATTACTACTTAGTGTTTTATTATGAGAACTTTTGTCATTTTTTTTATTTCATTCCTTCTCAAATAGCCCTATAAATATTCTTGTTTGTTTTAACTACACATTGAACAAGCTATCAGCTTTATGAGATGAAGTACCCATCCCCAGATGCCTTGACTCTATACAGCCTAACTTGGATTAAACTGGAGCAACAAGGAAGGATCCCAAGGAAATCAGTGGCTGTTTGCTGCGTGTTGTAGAGAGTTAGGGATACTCCAGAAAAGAGGAAATGAAATGTTCATATATTCCAAGAAGAGTCTAGTGGCTGCTGTGCTAAAGTCAGTTGGAATCTTGATGGATTTCATTCTCAGTAGTAGCCACTTTAGGACCAAACTAATGGGAGTGCTTCCTTTTTGTTTTGTATAGGAACTGGTGGCCCACTATGTTGCCTTGATTCCCTTCTTACCCGATACTGTATCATTTGCTGGAATCTGTGATTTATGGAGTACATCAGATGTAAGTTAAAGGTTTAGAATTTGTCCTTCGTGTCTGCCTACAAATTGTTCAGTTTCTCTTCATTTCTCTTCCACATTCTCCCCTTCATTTTCTGATGTTTGGTGTGTGACCCATTTCCTTCCTGTTGCTTGCTAATTATTAGCTGATGTACATTTCCCCTTATGTTTAGGATGTGGTTGGAAGCTGAGAAGATCCACAGCTTCCCTCAGTGAGCCCCTCTGAAAAGGAAATGCTGAGGCTTTAACCTGTGTGGGATATATTCCATCACTATTAAGTGTGTGGGAAGGCTGTAATAGCTCATTAGTGTGAGGAAGGCATTCAGTATATACTAAGTGGCACTCTTTCTTATTTTTGTGCTAACATTGCTGAAATTTAAATAAATTATAGTAATTTGCATATATAGATGCCCTGGATCTTTAAAGTACCTAGCAATGCTGCTGAGTGACACCGAACTTTTCACGGGGAATTTGGATCTCCCCTTATGAGGGCATGCAGTCACAACGGTTGAGTTCAGACGCTGTGCCAAGCCACATGTAATATAGCCAAACCATGATTTAGTGATGCTTATCTGAATTCATTTTGAGTAATTCCACTTATGAACTAGGAAGTTGGGATACATGACTTAAAACGGAGATGAAGGGAAATTACTTACTCGTTAAAAATATTAATATTTTGCCTCTGTAGTTCAAGCCACTCAAAATGAAAACAGAGATCATGCCTGTATTCATACTGCAGCAGCCTCTGGAAATTGGAGTTGACGGTTTGTCAGTCAAGACATATCAAATTGTAATTCCGTTTCTTGAAGTATAGACAAATAAGGTTGCATATTATGGAGAACAATCCCACATAATGCAGATGAGCTAGGAGTATTGGAACTACCGGTAATAAAACTTGTTTGCTTAATGTTCATTAGCAATTCCTTGATCTTTTGGCTGGAGATGAAGAAGAACATGCTGTGCTCTTGTGTAATTATTTTCTTGCCCTTGGCAAAAAGGCTTGGCTTTTAATTGGAAATGCGATTCCTGAGGTAAGTCGTTTATTATTTGTTTAAGCAAATTTCCATATGTCTGTGAAAATGCACTTCTTTGCAGTTCATGCGGCATCACAAACAATGGTCAGATTTTATCTTGCAGGCAAAGGTTTTTAAATAACTTTGAGCCTAAGAATTGATGCAACAGGAACTCCATTTTTGATATTGTCCTCAATACAGGACTAGTGGCAAGTCCAATTTGCTCTTCAAATTCAATAGAATGGCCTATATGAATAAATTACCAGGTTGTATCAGGTTATTTGACAAGCTCCGCAATGAAATAGAGACTTCATTGCAAGCAACTGAGCTAGAATCGTATTTGGATGTACATCCCCATCTGCTTCATGACGCTGGTCCAGGTTACAGTGAAGTGGTTGGATTCATCTCTTTACACAGATGTATTTGGTCTTCTCTACCTCTAGAGCCACCAGTTGTGTGTATCTATGGAAAATATAGATATCATGTTGTGCTCAGCTGTAGCCGTTGACTATTTTCACCCAGAGTTTGTGTGAGGGTCCCCAAGGTTGAAGAAAAATATCAACTATTGTTTTCAAGTGCTCAGAGCACTTCTCCTCTATCTTGTTGTTCCTAAATAGTCCTGAACTGTTAGCATTATTTTCCTTCCCATATTTTAGTTGGGGGTGCGCCAGAACGGGGCAAGGGGCTGAAGCTAAGAAAAGATGGCTTGTCTAAGGCCAGTTTGTGTGTTCACCACAGAGATAAGATTCTTAGCCACTATTCTGGTAACCTGTCCCCAAATAAAAACTCCTCAAAGCTTAATAGGCAGTTCATGGTTCAGCAAGCGGCTTGCTGAAGCAGGAAATCAGCCCCAAGCCTTGGTAGGCACATGCAACCTCTTCGTAGCATTGAGGAATATGCAAGACCGAGGGAAATGTCCCTATGCAAAATTTGCCAGCTTCTTGCATGTCAGGGTGAAAATGCCATTAGTAAAAGAAATGGCTCTGCTAGTGGAGCTCTGCTGCCTTTTGCTATTGCTCAAGTGGTTGTGCAAGCGCTAGCGGACCATTTTGTAAACCTAAGTTCTTCAAGCAGTTGTGCAGCACCACTTCAGTTGGGTTCCAACCTTGTGCATAGTTTGGAAGTTCATTGCCACTAGCACAATACAATTTGCGCAAGCGGAATTATACCATTGGATGCAACCCATCAATTCCAAATGACTGGATGTGAACTACCTAAGATGGTAACTTTTCGTTGATCGGCTTCTGTTGGCAGTAGAATGTGCAAGGTTTCCAGCTACACAGAACTTTTCATTACTTTAACCTGAGGTTAGTGATTTGGCTAGAATTTCATGAGAAAACAATGTTTATGCATGATATGAGACAACTGCAGGGAAGAAGTTTGAAGCTTATATGGCATACTAGATTAGGTGTGCCCACTACTGAGCTGACTACAGGATAAGAAGTGCATTAAAATGTTAAATATATTCTGCATTGTATGAGACTTTAAAAATATATATTTTTTCTAGGGACCAACAGCGTATGTGCTTACTTGGGAACAAAACCAGTATGTGATCTGGAATCCCAGTCGTGGCCGTTTTTATGGACAGTATGATGCTTTCTGTCCATTGCAAAGTGTAGGCTGCTTAATTTCCAGTGATAATGTAAGTACATCTGTTATCCCTTATGCTGAGTCCCTTATGCTGAGTCCAGTCGCTGATTCATTTAGGCCAAGATTGTTGACTGACTGGTAGCGGCTCTCCACAGTCTCAGGCTTGGCTGCTCTCTGTGATCCATGTTTTAACTGGAGATGGCAGGAGTTGAACTCGCCACCCTCTGCATGCAAAGCACGTTCTCTACCACTGACATGTGCCCCTTCTCCTTAAATCTTTTGTTTCTTGGGTGTTCCTACTTTAGCAGATTCGTGATATGAATCCTTTAAGAGCCTGAAAGCCAATCAATCTCATGAAAGCTCAGTTTACGCTGCTGTGGCCCATCTGGCTCTGGCAGGCATAAAAAGTTAACATGAAACCACATTAAAAGTGCCCCCACTCCCCCAACATACACCTTTTCTCCATCCACCAGGGTGGTGGAAATTGTGTTCCAGTGAGACACTTCAAAACAAGACTTTGAAGTCTGTTGTTGCTTCCCATTCACACTTGGGTATGGCTGTGGAAGTGCACTGGTGCAGATCATAAGGCTGTTAATTTTTATTTTCTTTATTTAGTTCTCATATTAGCAAACAACAAGAACAGCAATAGATATCTGTGTGTTAAAAGGAAGTATATTTTATGCAGAACAATACTTAGAAACTCGATGTATTTTCATAATTATATTTGAAAGGCCTGACTTCTGTGTAAATCATGCGCAGTTTCAGTTTAGGGATGGGAGAGAAATTTGTTCAGTTTACATTTTAATGCAAACTTACCTAATTTTGCACTTTAGAACTACTATGCAAACTGAAACTCAATTATCCTTTGAAATTTTGCACTTTTCCAAATTTTCCAGTTGATGCGTACAAAAATGCATCTCTTAGAGAAAATATTCAAATATTAGAAAACTGCTTGCAAAAAGATGTCTATGTTAGGTAAAATGCATTATTATGACAGGCATCCCCAAAACAGTGCCCACAGGGTGCCTGCAAAGCTCTCCGCCTATTTCCCCTTCCAAACATTTATTTTTAATTTTTTTAAAAAAACACTTAAAATTAATATGGCGCCAGGTTCTCCTTCCTGTTCTTGAAACTGCCACTGATTAGCTGTTTGGTGGGCAGGAAGAGAAAGAAAAAGGTGCTTTCTGGCCCCACCCAATATTCTTCGCACACAGAGCTTTCCACTTTGTGCACTCTCTCTCTCAATCCCCCAAGCTTCTCACCTCACTATTTCTCTCCCTCAACACCTTTCCTTGCTATTTCTCTTCCCTGCCCCTAGCATTCTTTTCTTTCTTCCCGGCCCCGAGCCTTGTTCGTTCTTTCCCAGTCAGCTCTTTCCTTCACCATTTCTCCCTCCCTTCTAGCCTTGCTCTTTCCCATCTCTCCCAGTCCACACCCTTGTTCCCTCCCGAACACACTCCTTTATCTCGCTCTGTCTTCCTCCTCCCAGCCCCTACCTAGCCTTGCTCTTTTTCTCTCCCTTCCCACAGAGAGAGAGAGAGAGAGAGAATGAACCTTCCAGGGTGGGGCTCTACTGGTAGAAGGGGAGGTAGGGGGGGCCAGGTGGGGAACGGAGTGACTAAGCCTTGGGTTGAGGTAGGGGAAACTTTTTCTTCCCTTTTGGGGCAGGGGCTTTTCCCTTTCTTTTATGGCTTGTGTGGATAGGGTGAGCAGAGAGATTCGATGTAGGCCTACTCGGAAGTAATTCCTACTAAGTTCCATGTAAGCATGCATAGGGTTGCAACTCTAAATGGGTGCTGTGCTTCTGTGGGCTCAAATATATGGGTTGGCTTTGGGGTTCAGACCCTTCTTCTGCTTGTACGCAGTTTTTAGGTGCATTTGGACTAGTCAGGCCCCTACCGCAGCCACTATATGACTAGCTACATCCTCCATGGGAGCCATTTTGTGGTGGTGTCCACAGCAGTTTCTCAAATTCCCAAATGTGACTATGGTTCCAAAAAAGGGGACCCCGTTATTAGGAGGATTATGCACAGAAATTAGGGCTGTGCAAGCCTTAGGCCTCAGATTCGGAAATCTGAATCACGGAGGGCATTTTATGGGTGATCCGCCATTTTCTTGCAGAGCCCTAGGCCGCTGCAAGCAAGTTACAGCTTACAACTCCCAGCATGCACTGTCTGGGAGGGCTGCATTTACCGGGGCCCAGGAACGGTGAGCACACATGTCCTCGCTGCTGCTGCAATCACTGCAACAGCAATGGGAGATCACGCTGAGGACGCAGCGATCGTGCTGCCATGCAGGCAATTGCAGTGGCAGCAAGGACACGTGTGCCCACTGTTGCTGGGCCCTGGTAAGTGCAGCTCTCCCTCACAGGCACTGCTTGCTGGGAGTTGTAGGCTGTAACTTGCTTACAGAGTCCTAGGGTTGTGAAAGAAAATGGTGGATCCGTCATAAAATGGCAGATCTGCCATAAAATGCTTTCTGTGATTTGGATTTCCAAATCCGAGGCCCGAGGCTTGCACAGCCCTAACAAAAATGCTTATGAGTTTTCATGCAACCCTTGAATAATAATTCTCAACATTTGGGACAAACTAAATTTAAGACTGGGGAAATTCTCAAAATTTGAAATGAACCAAATTTAAGATTGACAAATTGAGAGAGAAACCTAAATTGACAGATCCACCCCTATTTCAGATTAGAATTGCAACCTTCAGCAATAGCAACAAGTTTATTTTTTGCAGCACCCTGTTTAGTTTGAAGAAGGCTTTTCATTAACACATTCACCAGAAGAGTATTAAAAGTATTTACTTACATGAAGTACTATGACTGTTTTTAATACCACGAGAAAATAGGAAATGTACGCTGTAAAGGTATATATAGGCCTGGATCCAAACACTGTGTGAACTAGTTCTGCAAACCCAAGCACCCTAGACTTGCCTTTTTCCAATAGCAGCCCCCCAACTCCAAACTTCAAACTACTTTTGAAACAAGACTTTTGAAAACATTTTGTGGTGTGACGTAGAGGTCAGCTATTCAAAAAGGATCGAAAACTTCAATTAAGCTAGTGTAAGACTCTTGCATGAGCCTTAGCAGCTCTCTGAATCTAAGCCAGACGAAGTGCAAAATTGGTATCGATTTGTTATTGATGGTGATTATAATTTACAGTTACTCTTTCTTAGGTTTGGTTCAATATTCAACAATATGATTCCCCACTAAGAATAAACTTTGATGTCAGCAAACCCAAATTCTGGAAACCATTTTTTTCAAGAAGTTTGCCATTTCCTGGTCTCTCCAGCGTGCAGGTATTAGAGCTTTTATTCAGACATCTTGTAGTACAGAAAGAATATTTGCAACCTTTCCTTTATATTTGAAATTATTCTATCTTCTTGAGAATATGGGACAGATATGTCAAACAACTGACATGAGTAGGAAGTAAATGTTATTACTTTAAGGGAAAGAATGGAGTTTTAACGAGTATCGTATGTTTATTGTTTTAAAGAAGCTGCATATTTTACATTTCATAAATGCAAAATTACTCCTTATCCCTTCTTGTTTCGTTAGCCTGAAGAATTATTCTACCAACGTGCTGACAAGGCAGCTGCTGTAGACCTACAGAGCAGGTGATTCTGCCTAATGTGTTTTGCAAGTGCATTAACTATGTTGTATAAAGTCAGTTGGCTGTCAGATATTATTAGACAGTTCTGGTAATGCACTACATTTATTCATTGCTTTTCTCAGTTCAGTTTCTTAAAAATCATAACTTTCCAAAGATGTTTGAAATTTATGACCTTAACTATGTTCTTAGGTAGTTATTTGCATATTTTTCATGTTTGATATTCCTCAACATCCAGGCTTGGTTTTCACAAACAGTACATGAGATAGTAAACCTGTATCTGACCTATATCGTTTCATGCTACTGATATGGTCTTACGTGAATGAATGTTCCTTTAGATCAGGGATGAGGAACCTTTTTTGCTCCAAGGGCAGAATTGGTTCCAGACAAGCACGTGGGTGGGTGGGTTACAGCTCAAAGTGGATGGAGTATGCAGCCACCAACAGGTGTGTTTCTCTGTGTGTGTCTAGAGATAGATATATAGATACAAACAGTGGGTTTGGCTACACCTTGCCTTCTCCTGCTCAAGGACCTGCTTTTAACTCATATCTCGAAGAGCAGTTCCTTGAGGTGTTGGTTGAGTCTAGAGCCAGGTTCATTCCTTGCTCCCCTTGCCTGATTGAGTAATGCGAGCAACAGACAATGCATTTTTAGGGGCCTGGCAAACAACCTTGTGGGCTGGATTGCGGAGCCCCAGTCAGTGGGTCAGAAGTTCCCATAACTGTTAAATATAAAACATTCCCTGCAAGGAGAAAATTAGCACCTCATAAAAACAAACCTAATATAGTTCTTCCTAATATCTAGTCTTTTTTAGGTGCAGCCAGATACCCGACTCCTTCTCCATCTAAGTCATCCTTGAAAAACAATTGTTCCACCTCAGTGTCTTATGTAAGGACATTCACTAATGTCAGCATGCTGCAGAGTTATTACTGAAATGTCTGAAGCATTTTGAAACTGGTTGTAGTTATGGAATTCAACTGGAAGATCTTCTGAGGTCTTTCCTGAAACAAACGCCCTTATAGATAGAAATAAATTCCGCAGAGGTCAACCAAGTTTTCTTATAAGTGTTCAGTTATTTGTGAAACTGGAGTTGCACTGAACCAGCAATATTTCAAATACAACTTTTAAACCTTTTTTTAAAAAAACTCAGACTTGAGAAGATACTGAGAGGAAAGATCATGGAATGGCGGCCAAGATACTTGACGCGTTGGAACAGATACTGTACCTCAACCCTTCGGCACTTCTTGCCTCTGCTGGAAAAAAATCAGGGCAAAGACGTGGAAGATGAGCATCAGGCAGAGTTACAGAAACAGCTGGGAGACTACAGGGTAATTAACAGTGGGATTATAGACCCAGTTCAAAAAAGTGTCATTGTACTGGCTTCCATTCAGCAGCATGCAATGGTTGCATTAGGTTTATGAACAACTTGGTCTACTTGCATAATGCAACTCTTTATTTCAGCTTGTGATGGATGAAGACATTTTTGGTGACTTCCTTATGGGTCACATTGAAAATGGCCTAGAATTTTGTCTTCTCTGGGCTGACACTAAGTTTTGCATGCCTGGTCACATATTTTTTGGAAACTTTGTGAGATTTTCTAGGAGAAAGGAGAACCAAGTCAACCCTGGCCTTGTTGGTACAACCTGTTCTGTTTCTGCTCCTTGGTTCTCCTGGGTGTCTTCCTGCCAGGGCATACTTAAATGAGAAATGTCAGTGCTGTAACCCTTTTTAGAAACAATACCCTCTGTTCAAAGCCATTCTTTCTATTACTACTGTTGTGGTCCGTCCACAAATAATCTCCAGCACTGAAAGATATTCTGAAATTGAGCTGTGAGAAACCCTAGCTGAGGTATGGTGTCCAGTTCTGGGCACCACACTTCAAGAAGGATGCAGACAAGCTGGAGGGGGTTCAGAGGAGGGCAACAAGGATGATCAGGGGTCTGGAAACAAAGCCCTATGAGGAGAGACTGAAAGGACTAGGCATGGTTAGCCTGGAGAAGAGAAGACTGAGGAGAGACATGATAGCACTCTTCAAGTACTTGAAAGGTTGTCACACAGAGGAGGGCCAGGATCTCTTCTTGATCATCCCAGAGTGCAGGACACAGAATAATGGGCTCAAATTACAGGAAGCCAGATTCTGGCTGAACATCAGGAAAAACTTCCTGACTGTTAGAGCAATACAACAATGGAACCAATGACCTGGGGAGGTGGTGGGCTCTCCCACACTAGAGGCCTTCAAGAGGCAGCTGGACAGCCATCTGTCAGGTATGCTTTAAGGTGGATTCCTGCATAGAGCAGGGGGTTGGACTCGATGGCCTTATAGGCCCCTTCCTTTTCTATGAACTTTTATAGAAGACAAATAGAAAAATGAAAAGGATAAAGATGGTGGGGGGCAGAACAATAGAGGTTTTGGTCTAAGGATGAGGAATTAAGAGAGCAGAATAATTTGTGGAGAAAGGAAATGAGAGGTTGACAATGGTCAGAACATTGTGGAAAAAGAAAGTAGAAATTAGAAAGAGAGTAAAATAATGAGAGAAGAAAGGAAGGGGGAAATGATCAAAGTGTGATATTAATAAAATCAATAACAGAACCAGTGAGAATGGTGAATTTTGAAACATTTGGGTTGTGTGCAATGTAACGTAGAAGAGGTAGCATTGTATTGCTAGTGGCAGTGTGTTCTGCTAGCACTTGCACAAGAGTTAACAGAACTACTAGTTCAATGTCTAGCTCCATGGAATTGTAGTGAGTTGTGAAAACATGGATCATAGTACGTGGTATCAGTACAAGTTAAGTTGTACGTCTCTGTGGGATCCTTATCTGAGGGTTGGGCTGTGTTGCAAAAAAGGCTATGGGGGGGTGGGGGGTGGCAAGTCGTGCTTGCCTCCAGTGAGAGAGTTCAACCAAACCCAGACCCTTGGACCCACCAAGAGAGACCCCTTTCACTGCCTTGGATCTCAGTTTTTAAGTACAAAAACCGGTAACTGTGTCAGAATGTAGTTCAAGCCCAGGAAGTTCTTCTAGGGATGGGTGTGTGTGTGTGTGTGCTCTTTTCATCCATCCCCAGAGAGGCACACTAAAGAAATTGCAAGTCTTTGGAATCCACAGGAGGAGGAGGAGGACAGGTTCTTGAGTTAGGCGTTCTTGACACCACTATTTAAAACTTCTTTTGTGAGATGACAAAGAAAAGAGCTACCCTAACTAAATTGTGACCTAAGTTGGACATTTTTAAATATTAATATTCTAAATGAACCAACAAGGGGGACGGACATTATTCTACCAAATGTTTATCTAATTCAGATTCTGACATTAAACTACTCCTGCAAGGGACTCTCAGGCAAGGCCCAGACACAAATTTGTTTCTTCCTGGCTTCTTTTACTAAATCTTGTCTCAGTAAAAGTGAAAATTAGAAAATTAGAATGTCTGTGCTGGACATGACCAAAGATAGCACTGTTTCCAGGAGCAGCTAGGCAAATGCCTCTAGTCTAGAAGCTTACAAAGCAGCACATGAAAATACTAATCATGCTGTTATGTCGCACTATCTTGAGCAGTATTGGGTCTTGAATTGATTCTCATTTAACTATCACAGATAATATGGGTAGGTTACAAAAGATCCTCTTCTTTTTTTAAGTTCTCAGAGCTGATGACCATCACCACACCTCTGCATAGAGCCCCCACCCCCATGGGCTCCATGCACCCCTCTGTGGCCCACCAGCCTGCAGGTGCCATTCCCACTTTTCTCCAGTGATTGGAACGATTCAAGTTGGACTCACGGTGTGGAGGCTTCCCCCTCCCCCAGTGACCCCAAAGCAGCCAGGATCACTTCCCCCTAATGCTGTCAAGTAAGCAGCAATCCCAATCAAGGTCGCTGGGATGTTGAGGCTTTGTGCTGTGTCATGCATGCATGTGTACAATACATGTGGTTCCCAGCATGCTCCAACACCAGGGGTTCGATCCAGGATCTGCGTTCGGGAAATAGAAGGGCTCTGGTCATTAAAGGTATCTCTGCCTGGCTTGGAGACATCCCCTCTCACCCATACCATATTTCACCCCATTTAGCAGGGTCCCCCAACCCTCTGTGCAGCATTTTCAGAGAGGTGGAAGAGCTGCTTGTGGGGAGGTGGCAGGTGGGGTAAGTCCACTTATGCCATTCCAGTTTCATAAGCCTAAATTGGGTTCCAACCCCAGATTTTGAGACTGTACCCAGTGTTGTATAGTTCCAGAGGCAGGCAAAACCTTTTTTTGTTCTGGCAGGCCTTTGGGAATAGTTTGGACCTTGGTTAATGTGCTGGATTGTTTGCCTTTTGCCTTTTAAAATTGAAATGTTTTAATACTATAGGCAGTTTAATTATATCTTTAACTAGTGTATATTTCTATTTATATGGTTTGATTCTGTAAAGCCACCTTGAGTCCCAGTATTGGGAAAAATGCAGGATACAAATAAATATATGTTTTCACAAGCTAGTGGTAAATTATGTGTAGTGTTCCTTGTGAAAATCCAGATTCTAGTACTGAGGTAGAAAAAGATTGCTATCCTGTTTCTGTTCAGCTTTAAAAAAAAAAAAAAAGCTTAAGAACCCCCAACCTCCTTAGACAGTCCTCCTGGCCAGGTGTACTAAGCCCATTAAGTTAATTGTTGTTCAGCTTTCTGAGCTTAGTGACCACAACACTCAGTATTCTAAATTTGATCATACACATCATTTTCCCACCCCAGTTTATATTATTACAGCTGCTGCTCTTTATTCAGAGAGAGCAAAAAACAACCTGCCTGGAATCAGCTAAAAGTGCGTTCTCTGTTCCTGCCATGCAGATCTCTCCATAAAGAGTATTTTGAAGCTGTTGTGGGGATAAGAATAGGAATGCTGCCAAAAATAGTATTCTGTAGGATAAATTCTCAAAGGTTACCATCAGAATGTTGTAGAAACTTTCACCATCTGATGCAATAGCATCACACTGCAAGTGTCTTGCCAGCAGCCTGTGCTATGGAGCAGGAAACAAAAAAAAGGCATTTTTTAATGGAAGTATACCTAAATGCTGCAGGATATACATATAATCCTTCTGGTACATCTACCATCTGCTCCTCTTGTCATTTCATTCTCTCATAGTTCAGTTGACTATAGGTAAATTGACAACCATCTACTCAATTGCATTGCGAACCATTTTTAAAAAACAGGATCTGAAGAACTGCCATTTTTAAAAAGCCACCAGTGAATCTGACCACCCATTTTTTAAATGGTAGAACTTCTGCCTTCAGCACATTTTGCCTCTAGGAGTGAATTGCCACCTTAGCTTTTTCCAATATAAATGAATGGGATAGACACAGGAACACCATTTAGCTATGGGTTCAAGCCTATATACTCTGTACTTCATGCCTTCAGCCTCTGAAAATCAAGCATGTTAACTCCATCCTGGGTGGGGTGTTATTTTGGTCATGATAAAACGCGATGAAATCTTGAGAACCAACAAATTCTAATGTATTTTTTTCCTTCCTGCAGGTATCAGGATTTCCTATCCACATGCCATTTTCAGAAGTTGCACCTTTAGTAGAGGCTGTATACAGTACTGGAGTTCATAGCATTGATGTTCCAAATATAGAGTTTGCATTAGCTGTGTATGTTCATGCTTACCCTAAAAACATCCTTTCAGTGTGGATTTACATTGCTTCACTAGTTCGTAATAGATAAGAGTTCTTACTGTAAAATATTCCTGCTTTGATTGCCTACACCAAAGACTTGTATATGGTTTTTAGTATTTGAATTCAATGTCATCTTTATGGTTTTGTATTTATACATTAAATGAAGGCACTCAAATCACTTTTACATTTGCAGTTTTTAAACTATTTTAATACTACCATCCCAATGCAAGGAGACTATTCAAGTTGCTAACATGTTGGGACTGGCAAGTATTATGCAAGACTGGAAATCAAATGCTCAAAACCCTTGCAGGCACTTCACAATTAGGAAAATACTGAAGTACATATTCTGCTATAAAACTCCGGCTGGTTTGATCCAATGCTTAAGCAGAGCAGGAACAAATCTGAGATAGAACCAGATTGCAAAAGCCACTTGTTTGCCTTTGTTTATGAATTGCAATTCAGGATTCTCCAAATCCTCCTGCTCTACCATATCAGGGATGGACAGAAAGTAGATTAACATGACTGGTATATCTCTGGATAATTTGCAGTCAACAAGAGTTTCTGACTCTTAATTTTTACAGCAGCAACAATAAAAGTTATTTTTCCATCTTCATTGAGTTAATGAAATGAAGAGAGCATGTGGTAATCAGGAATTGACTTTTTCTGTGAACTGAGAATTCAGTTCTGTTCTGGTACCGGAAACAAACATCTAGGCTTAGAATGTACTCAGAAGCACCCTGTTCTTTAATTTTAACTGTATGTCTTTTGCACTCTGGCTCTGTGGATCTTTGGGTTCTACTAAAAACAAAGGAGATCCAACTGTGAATTGAACTGTGAATTGTGCTAAAAAATCAAGATGGCTATGGTGACAGTTTATCTTCTCTTTCCAATATTATGGTGCCGTTTAGTCCTGCAGTAGCAAGGGACAAACCTGAGAGAAATAGTAAAACTTCTTCTACTGGCCACCTAATATAAGAACATAAGAAGAGCCTTGCTGGATCAGACCAAGGGTCTATCTAGTCCAACACAGAGCCCAACCAGCTGTTGACCAGGAACCCACAAGCAGGACACAGGTGCAACAGCACCCTCCTGCCCATGTTGTGGTGTAATGTTATTTTAAGATAAAGTGTGTTACAGCCCAGCTGAACAGTATTTAGCTAATTAAGGTTTGGTGGTTAGCTGTTCCTGGCTTGGAGAGTGTACTGCTACTTATCTGGACGTCATTCTACAATGGAGAAATAAAGTCTTATTTGCCGTATCAGAGCCTCGAATGTTTTGGATTCTTCTCCACAAATCTCTCGTAAGAACCAGATATTACACATGTTCCCCAGCAACTGGTGTATATAGGCTTACTGGCTCGGTGCTAGTGGAGGTAGGCCATAGCCATCAAGGACTAGAAGCAACTGATAGCCTTCTCCTCCAGGAATTTATCCAACCCCCTTTTAAAGCCATGGAAATTGGTGGTCCTCATTACACTATAATCACGAGGGTCTCTGAACAGAAACAAGCTTGTATGTTCCAGGATTAAAGCCAAAGAACTCTTTGAGGTTTCTATAGTAGAAATTCACTGTCATCCGATTATTAAAGAAACTAAACTAAACTAAAGTGTTGTATTGGTGTTTTATTGGTATTTTAATGATGTATTGGTTTTATGTGCTTTTAATCAGTTTTGTATTTTGTGTTTAATGCTGTTCCCCGCCTCGATCCGTTGGGAGAGGCGGGTAATAAATAAATTTATTATTATTATTATTATTATTAAACACTGTTTTGTTTTACAAGTTAACTTATTTTTGTAATCAGCATAATATCTCTCAGTGATTAAAGTATCATTTGTTGTTGTAATGAAGTTAAATCATCAGTTACTTTAAAGCACTGCTTAACTAATCAAATGCCCAACGCTAGAATGTTTAAACTCAATTCCAACCGCCGGAACCCTGCCCACCACCTCTCCTTTCATATCAAGGAACATTTGCTCAATTTCCTCCTACAGCTTGGTGCTTCATTTTTTCCCTACCCTTTCAATTAATACTGCCATATACCATGCAGCTGTGTAAACAGATTACTTTCCCTATTATTTCTAACTAAAAAATCTGGCACTATATAACATCAAATTTTTGGGCAAAACTCAAAATGCTGGTTATGACCTTTAGAGCCCTATACAGCTACCCGAAAGATCATCTTCTCCCAATACAACCCTGTCCATGTTTTAAGATCTTAGTGGGAGGCCCTTCTCAGTGTCGAAAGAAGAGAGGGGGCCTTCTCAATGGTTGCTCCCAGCTTATAGAATTCCCTGTTGAGGGAGGCTAGGTTAGTTCTCTCTTTTCTGTCCTTCTGCCAGCCAGCAAAGACATTTCTGTTCAAGCAAGCCTGCAACATGTAAGCTGGTACATTGGCTTGGATGCTGTTTTTATTCTGTAATTTATGAGTGGTTTGTGTTTTTAATGTATTATTCTTAACCAAGTTTTTAAAGTTCTAATGATTGTTCATTAGACAAGGTACAAATTAATTAAATCTATCACCAATAGGCACTAAATATTTCACCTCATTGTGATGGATAACAATGACAGAAATGTTTTGTATACTTGCAGCAAAATATAAGTTTCTTCAAATAATGTGGCTTATAAAATCCTCCTACCATCTTATTATGACAATGGCCATTTGGAAATTTCCTTTTCAGTCAAGCTACAGTTCTCAAACTGCACAGCCTAAGATGTCAATCACACACCATGGCAATACTGAAAAACAATTACGAATGCACTTAACTATCAAGTTGCAAGAAAATATTGCTAGTTTCTAATGCAAATACACTTCCCCTCATTTGAATAAACAGATTTCCCACAAGCAAGTTCCTTAAAGCTGCATTTATTTATTTTATTTCAGTTGCTCTTATGGCAGAGAAATCACTTCTTGGAAAATCCCTTTCAGAATTCAGCATCTTTAGTGGGTCTATAGAAGATACAGGGGATTGTGGTTGCTAAGCAACGACAGTTAAGCAAATACTTTGTAAAGCCCACAAAATGATGTGGCAAACAGTCATTGGCCTATTGTGTTAACATATCAGACTAACAAACGGATGCTGATGGGAATGTTTCATTTACAGTTCTTCAAACCTAAAAGTATAAAGTTGGTACGGAAAGACAGAAGGTATCTCCCTAATTCTGCGGTGGGACAACTCTGGGATCAGAAGATTACGGGAGAAATCACTACTGAACAATATATATTGTTACCCAGATGTATTTCACATTCACTGTAAGTTTTATATTTAAGCATAAACTTTAAAAAATTAGGGGATTAGCACAAAACAAATTAAGTGCAGAACATTGCAAGGGGGGAATGTCAAAAACAATTTGTTAAGTTTTTCACAACACAAAGAAACCCCTCACCTTCCAAATTAAGAGTGAAACACTCTGAAAATGGTATGACACTACACAATTTGCTTATAAGGTTCTGATTTATGGAGCAAAAAGGGCCTACAAATTGCACTCCAAAAGGGAACTGTTAACACAAGATGCGGACTGTAAGTAAAGTGCATGAAAGGAAGCCTGCTGAGCTAAATGAAGTAGACTGAAAAGGTAAAAGAGGTCAGGTCATTCACCAGAGCGGCAGCAGGCTCGGAAACCACACTGCAAATTCTGGCATCCACTGGCGGTTTCAGCGTGGGGACCTGTGTAAAGACAGAACAAATGTGAAAGGAAGAAAAAGGGATTGGTTTCATCTTGGGCAGTTGCCATTCATTTTATAATTTTAGTATCTAATTAACAGAACAGATTATACCACATTTAAATATATAAATGCCTAGCCTTGCTCTTTGTATAACAGAGACTCCAAACCTCATAGCGTTGCAGCAGCAGAGATCCAGATTAATGGGCTCACCAGTAAAAGTGCACCTAGGATAACAAGCAAGGTTGGTACATACCAGGAGTGGGCCATTTTCACCCCTGTAAGCATCCCCCTCCCAAAAGGCATCTGTAGCAGGTATGGGGCACTCAAAGGGTCAAAATTAGCTTGCCTTTTTAAAAAACAAAATGGGGGCGGGCAGTGGGGTTATATGCAGGCTGCTTGTTACTCACTCTTGGTATACACATTTAGTTTCTGCATCATCATTAATGGATACAGATGGGCTCTAATTAGTAATATAGGATGTATAGATCTTTGGTTAAATTATGTAATCCATTAAGAAAATGGTTGCAGTTCTACCAAAAGCCACTTACCTTCATTTGCAAGTATTAAAAATACTTGAGTGAAACCACTACACTTATCAACTGATCCAGGAACAAAAAAATACATGTCCTACAGTATTTCAGTGAAGTGATTCATCTTAACCAGCCCTGCAATACTCAGATATTTTGCATATTCTTGAAACTGGCTGGAAAGTACATGTGTTAATAACATATTTGAAATGGATAAAGAAAAGTGAATCTCTTGTTTCAGTACTAAAAACCACCATCTGTAAATCAGTATTACTTAATACAATACAGTTCTGGAAACACTGGAACACGAGTTTAGCTATTCTTCAATTAGCCATAAGTCATGTGAACACAGCTTGTACATCTGTAGAATACCAGAACTAGATAACCTGTGAGCTGTGCTTCACATTGTTTGATTTTAAAATCTAAATGGAACTAAGTTTATTTTTATAAGCAGGTTAAATAATCCAATAAAAAGGCAGAAACTTGCTAGAAGGCTTAAAAAATGAATGACTTGATTTTTTTGAGGGCCAAACTACTTGCCATGTTATTCACACTTTTTGAAAAGTGTGCTTAATACTTCCACGTTGCTTTTAATTTGAAGGAAAAGCAGGGTCCAGTACTGGTGCTGCACTGCTAATCTGGATTTAGCCCCAAACTTGTCCAAATTTGTTCAAAATATTGCTCCCTAAATTATTGGTCACTGAAGAAGCTGGTTGCAGTACCTTGCACTTTTGAGGAAAAATAGCAGTCAGAGGGGGAGGGCCTTTTTTGGTAAGGAACAGGCTCTGAGCATGGAATGGTGCATTGTAACCCTGCTTTTTCTTCAAAAGCCTAAATGGCATTGTTAGGCATGCTTTTCCTTACAAATATAACTGTGAACCATTGTAACATGTAGTTCGACAAGTATCAAGTTCCTTAAATTAACGTTCGAAAGCTGAAATGTATTCAGTTGCTCCAGAAACAAAAACTAAAGACATAGCTATTTTGAATCAGGATAAAAAAATATCTCAAATTAGACGGGATTACAGATTCTTTTAGCAGGGATTTCAATGACTAATACGAAAACTAGTTCGCTAATGTAAGGGTGAAGTTTTGAGAAGGGGGGGAGGTTTTTCCCCCCACTGAGTCAAATGCTAAATGTACACCTGCTGTCCCTGCTCTACCCCGACTCCACCCCTCGCCCAAGACAAATCTTACCTAAACACTTTTGGAGATGGCTGGACAATAAGAACTGAAGAGTTTTATTTTAACACAACCTGTAGGGATTATGTGTTTTCCCTTCATCCAACAATTTATATTTGGGAATGGATTATTTACTGGTTGTCCCAGCTATTCTCTCTCCTAAACAGTTTCCATCTGAGCTAGTCAGTATAAGTACTCTAACTTTAAGAAGAGGTGCCTGAAGTTTGCCTTTTACCCTTTTCTTTCCTCTTCACCCCCTTTTTGTGTGTGTATTGTGTCTTTTAGATTGTAAACCAGACTGCAGAGACTGGGACTGTTCACACAAGCCATTGGTTATTTTAAGTGTTGTCTAACTCTTAAACAAGCCCTACTCCCTGGGTTCAGACAGCACTACATCCCCCGCAGGTAAATTAAGCCACAGTGGGCTGTCGTGTTGTGCGAACCAGGCCACTGTCTTGGGTTTTTGTTTTGTTTTTTGCCTGATCTGCAAGTAACTCTGGAAACCTATTCAGCTGAATACTGGGGTGACAATGCGTCAAACAAAAATATAAGAAATATTGAGTCAGATCATGCTCCAAGTTTAGGAAAATCTGGGCAAGGGCACCATAGTCATTTGGTGCTGCAAGATAAACATTTTATAGTAAACCATGGGGAAGAATTGAATTAATTTTTTCCTACTCAATACTAATATGAGAGTAAATTATAACATGGTGTGACAAACTAAAGCATAAGTTATTTGTCCTTTATAAACAAGATCAAGATGGGGAGAAAGCAAAATGAATCTAAGGTTATCAAGAATTAACTGGAAATTGTTAAGAAAAAATAGATAAAATAGATAAACAGATTAGAGGTGAAATCTTTGGCTTTTTAAAAAATAAACGGATATACTTTAAATAGGGAAATAAACCAAATACACCATTTAGCATGTACATTGACCAAAAAAATCCCTCCTATTAAGCATAATTGTGGAACCTGGACTATAGAATCAAATAAAGGAATATAAAGAAGTTATCAGAGATCAAAACCAGGAAGATTTTTCTCTGTTAGAATTGCTGTATCTTCTATTAAAGAATAAGACTGGGTTTGAACATCAGCTTATAACTAAACAGGAAATTTTAGAATGTTTATAAATCATGTCTATGTATAATTTTATAAACTTATTCTAAAACTTCCTGTTTGTATGTATGTATACACAGAAATTCACTCACACTTACTTTCCAGGAGATTCTTGTTCCTATTCTGACAAGTGTCATTAAGGAAACAATGCTATTTTCATTGGGATTCTCCCTGAGTGGCCACAGGAAGTGACTGGGGGGATAACACTTCTGCCAGCAGACCCTTATATGCCAACAGAAAGCTGTGCTAGTGTAATGTCCATAATGTCCATAATTTCCTGCTAACATTATGAGGAGAGGGAACCAGCCATGTTGGGGGCATTTGTGACCTGCTGGATCTAAAGGCCCCTCATGCCTATGAGATGCTCATGGAATAAGGCTGGGGTGGTCAAGTCACTCTCCTTGTCAATGGGAGAGGAACAGCAAAGAGATACAAACACACCCCTTCTGCCCTGGCCATAACAACATGGCTGGGCACAGGATGGCAGATGATCCTCTTGACAGATTTTAGAGAAGTAAATTACTGGCTTGGAAAACATATATTCAGTATGAGAAAAAAAAGCATCAAGTATGAACAAGCACTTGGATCAAGATCGCTTGCTTCTACCTTTGAAAAAACTTGCACTACTTTTTCATGTTCCTTACTTAATAACCAGATCACTGGGAATTGCAAGCATTGAAGAGAAATACTTTTATCAAGTGGGGTTGGGGGCTGAAAGAAAAGCCTGCACAAAGAGCACAAGGTAATTCAGATAAACTCATACCTGACAGTATGCAGGGATTTGCCACAGGTATTATTTCTAAGGACTGACTGTTGATGATGAAGACACTAGTTCTTTCACCTCCTACTCAGCCTTTTACAAAAGTAGAAAGGCAGCCGGATACCACATGACTTCAAAAATAATGGACTTAACAATGCAATCCTATATATTTCTCATTCTTTTCAATGGAACTTACTCCAACTAGGACTGTAGTTCTAGCGCCTTAAACTCTTCTATATCAGCTTTGTAATAAAGCTGTGTGCTGCATGTTCATGCTTTCTGAATTAAAACTCTAACCATTTTAGAAAGAAATCCTGAAAAGCAAGTTCAGCCGCACTCATTTCACTTTTATTTTCATGCAAAAATCATGCATGAGGTGCTTAATTGGTAGTGAATATACAGTTTAAGAGTTTTTCAGGGGCTACATGGAATAGGGCGTCAGAAATGAAGAAATATTCACAGATCTCAGGGTCCAAAACCACATAATCAAATTCTCCCACAGCATTGTTTGATCATAGGCTACAGAGGGAGACGTTCAAAAGATCGGATCTCACATCTACTAGCCCAGACCAGATCTATTAGCAGCAATTAAGACAGCTTAAATCTGGCTTGAAAGTCGGCAAGAGCAGCATCCCCCAACACTGCCTATATACAGTTGCAAATTCCTTCTGCCTATATAACAGTTCTGAAGCATCCAGTAAAGGCAAACTTGCTGAAAGCCTCTTTGTAGCCCAGTATCTTCTGGAACAAATCCACAACACAGGGTATGAGAAAATGGCTTCCAAGGCAAGGTTAATCAAGGGAAGCATTCAGACAGTCAACAGTCTCCCACTTGGATTATAACACTTAAAATGTGAGTGCTAGGAGGTAGCAGCAGTACATTTTCAACTTACGGGCCTGACAGTAGGTTTGAAGTCTGAATTAGATTTGGTATATTTAAGCTCTTCATTTTAGGGCTTGCATAGATACCTATAACAGGTGTAACATTCTCCAGATCATTCTGTTACAAAAATTCAGCATTTCTGTGCACCACCACTTTTTCAAACTCGCTGTTTACTTCAATTTAGGGCTGGTTTCTATGCTATCTTAATGATGAAAGAATTCATGTACCCGAAGGCCCAGCGCAAGTACTGGCCTCTGCTTCCAGCAGCTACTTCATATATCCAAAGCTGGGAGAGTCTCCTCCTTGCCAACACCTTGCCCTGCGCTCCTAATACCACCACTTTACACTCACAGCAGAACCTTAATTTTCCTTGCCAAAGCAAGTAAGAAAATCAAAGTACCACCAATTTTTCTTCTCCATTTCTCTGGCAGAAGGGAACTTTCCCTGCTTTTCTTCATCAAGCTTCAACTTAAGTATACACTACTGTAAAGAATAAGGAAGGAATGCAGCCAGTGTGGCTATTTTCTTGGTTTTTCTGGCAAGGAAAAGTGAAGTTAGGAGGCAGTGGCATAGCTGGACTTACTTTTTACAAGATAACGATGGCAGCCTAGACGATAGTATTGGACGGCTTCAGCACATATGATCCCTCATTAAGAATGAACAGGACCAGAGACCCATCCAAAAGGGAAGCAGTATCACAAAAGAAAACTTCTGTCAAGATGCCATTGCATGAATCATACAATACTTACATTTTAAGAGGAGATATTATGCAAGCAGCTATCCTTTATAGCAAGTCTTCATAATCTACTCTTAAAGATGATGCCAGCAAAATAGTTAAAGTTAATCCAAGCATTAGCCAAGCCAAAATATTTTTCAGTGACAAACATCCTGTCACTTTACACACATAGCAGAATAACACAATGCCTTATTGTATATGAGATATCCAGACCAATCACCCTTCTAGGTCTACAATGTGAGGCCAGAAAAGTACATAACAAGGTAAGTCACGGGAAGCTTGGTCAGGTCAGTCATGTTTGCCTGAGGCAGCCAAGACATTACTGTCTTGGGGAAAATGACCACCAATGCCTATGCAAAAGGGTGTTGTTGTATTTTAAATGATTACATACGGTCTCTCCATCACGATCCCTACCAAAATCCTCAGGACAATACTGGTAGGACTGTTGTTAGTCTGCTTCAAGTGTCTAAGGATCCAATAACCCTTTATTCATTATTTCAATAACTACCTGAAAACACAAACCATTCAAGTATCTACACTTCACTAAAGACAAACTATAGAAAAAGCAGAACTCCTGAATCTATGTGATGAGAAACTGGAAGAAAACCATGAAGCTACCACTACTGGAATAGATATAGACCAATTTAGTGTTCAGAAGCATTAGGGGGACAAGAATTTGTTCTGACAGACTCTGAGAAAAACATTGTTCATGTGTGCAGACCACGTGCATGAGAGGTGCAACATAAAAGGAAGGAATTCATGCAAGTCTGTGAAAGGAAAACCCATATGTTTTGCGGGAACCAATGTTTAGGCACCAAAACCCCAATCACCAAAACACTGGGGCTGAGATTTCCACACAACCTGGCTTTTGGCCCAGAAATCCAGCTACAGGTCCAGGCTTAACAGGATGTGAACTCTGTGCACTAATTTTACTATTAAATATTATTCATGCGTAATGGCGGCAAATTCTGAGCTAATGAACCCATGATTTGTTGTAGTGTGTGCCAAGTGCATTCTGCAGCCATTTTGAATATTCAACCTCCAATCAGGACGAACAGAGATTGCTTCATGACATCCGAACCAGGACACCATAGATGAAACACAGGTGAAACAACCAACTGTTAAACTACAATTACTAGTTAGGTTAACTGTGGGTTGTTTAACCACGATTATCCGACAGAGTCTGGGTTGGGATGTCACATAAAAAAAAACCAACTGGGGGCTTAATAATGAAAAAGGCTACAGAATGCACATGGCACACACCACAGCAAATCATGAGTTAATTAACCCACAATTTGCTACCATATGTGAACAGATCTATATTATCATGCTGAAAACAAAACATTTTAATAGTTAGCAAGTTAGCAGTAAAACATTCATGCTTGGAATTCATGCTATAACAGAGGATCTTTCAAACACTCAAGATATATATGACTTTCTGTGCTACTAGCATTCTGCTTTAATGCTTGTAAATTGTAACACAGATTATCTCAAATGTGTGTGTGCATCAGAACGAGTGAAATCAAGAGGTGGAACTTCAGCCCATTATTTAACTGAAATTGGATCCCAGACGATTAATCTCAAATATACTTTCTTAAGGAGAAGTGTTGGTTTAAAAAAGCACTGCTTTAGAATCAATTTTAAATATAAATCTATGTCTTCAGAGTCATTTAACTTTAGTAATAAAAGGCTTATATGACACATCAGGGGATCCACACCTACAGACAGGAAACAGCTTTGAAGTCTGAACATTTCAAGGGTTATATATGAAGCCACCCCCATATTAAAAAGATACTTTATTCAAAAGACTTTACCGTTAATGTTGTCACAGTAGTAAAAGTGTTCATGGTTTAGAGACGGGCACACCGAGACCAAATCTTGCAGGCCTGCACCAGTTACAGCAAGGCAACCAGAGAGATTGAGGTGTTCTAGATGAGGAAGCCCACCTCCCAGCGTCAACATCCTATGGGAAGAAAATAAAAGTCACATTAAGATCATATCAGGAACCAAACAGTCAAGAGACATCTGCTCAATTAACATCATCAGTCTATCTGAATTACATATGCCATTCAAGCATTCTTTTCTCCTACCTTGGTTGTAGCAGTCATTAACTTGTAAAGGCTGCTGTGCTTCATACAAGGGGAATACAAGACTGCTGCCATCAGTCTCAGGGCCATCCTTGCTGGACGTGGTTTGTTCAGCCCCAAACCAGAACTTTCTAACAGCAAACACCTCATGCACCCTCACCCTCCCCAGATAGATATTACTGTGGTGGAAGTGCAAGCGGAAGGTATTGGGGGAGCGGCATAAGTGTTGAGGGGAAACTTTGTTCAGTTTTAAGACAGCAAGAATATCTCTATAGGTTTCTATACGTTTCTGGCCTCACATGCGAACAAGAAAGGTAAAATATCTGAACTCTTATAATACAGATTACATGACATCTCAAGTTTTTCCAAAACGTGAGGAAACTTTTCAAACCTGATTCTAACTACAAATAAACTGTTCTACAACCTGGCTCAGTACCTCAGATACTGCTTTTGGTAAGTCCTAAATTCTACCAAAATCAAGCTTTTGGAAAAGTTAGCGCTTATATAGTACAGTCTTGACATACATTATGTTATTGTATCAACAACCCTGTAATGTGTATAAGAATTAATGTCTCCATATTGCTGGTGGTGTGGGGTGGAGGGCAAGATCAAACAAAAGTGGCTTTCCTAAGATCACCTAGTGACTTTTGAACTATTTGGCACCGGCAATAATTGACTTCCCAAATTCCTAGCTCTGAACATCTTTCAACAATGGAAATAATAGGCTGTCCCTTGGTTTGCAAATAACATGGGAAACTCTGACGTGCCTGTTTAATGGCAGGTTGTTACCGCAACTCTGCATGCATTTTCAGATAAACTGCAGGGGAAGAGTTTGCAATCCCTGAAATTCCTTAATTTTAAATCACTTGTTTCAGAGGCTTTCAGGACCAGTTTAACTCCTTTAGACTGCACAAAGCAACATAGAGGCTTACTCCACTTAAATCAGCCAATGCATTGGTGCTATTGCTACTACCAGATTCAGTGGTCAGAATGACAAGATAAATAAGGGACCAGCAGCAGGATTTTTTCTTTGAGTTTTGAGGAAGACTGCACCGATGGGTTGCAGCAGGGGCTTTGGTAGGGCTACATACCTGAGACCACTGTCTGTTATCTGATAACAACCTGACAGACTGAGAAATTGAAGCACTCGTCCCATCTCTGGCTTTGATTTTGCACTCCTGAAGTATGCCAAGTCTTTCCCCTCTGACTGTTTATTAGTCCTTGGTGCATGTTTAGATAGTGCAGAGGAACCTGGAAGTGCCTGAATAGTTCTTAATGCCGTTCCAGCACAACAGAAAGAGTGTCCACAATAAGTCAAAGCAGCAGAAGAACAATGCTGCTGCCAGCAGATGCTAGTCCTTAATCCAAAAATGTCTTTGCTGCAGCATGATGCAGAACAAGTGAAGCTGGATGCTGGTTCTACTACAGAAACGCCTTCAATATTCCTGTGTTTCCACTCTGCAGCATCTTCAATATCTGCCAGATCTTCTGCATCTAACATCCAGATATAGGCAGAGCTGAAGCTCTCTGATCTGACAGGTACACTCCAATGGCTTTCATTTCCTTCTCCCTTAATCACATTTTTATTTGTATTATCATGCAAGCTAAAGTCCTTTTTGTGGGTCTGCAAGGCAAAGTCTTTGCTTTTCCACACAGTTTTTCCATTCCTGCTTCGGCAACTTTTCTGAGAGCCTGCTTCACGGGATGACAGGATTCCCAAGGCTATGGAAATCTTTCTAACAGCCACATCCGTGATTCTCTCACATCCAGAGAGATCAAGATGCCGGAGATTCTGGCAGCAACCAACCCAAGACCAACTGAAACAAACATTAACATCTTTGTTAAATTTTATTTATTTATCACACCAGCAAGAATGTTCAAGCTATTGCAGATAAAATATTCATATTCAAAATCTACAACCTTCCCACACCAAACCTGAAAATATAAATACTAATATTATAAGGAAATAGCTAAGGAAATAGAAATCATGCCATGCATGCCTGGAATGTTCTTTTCTAAACGGGATAACATCTTAAATCAGCAACACTTGGCAAAAGTATAATCAAAATATGACAACAATACATCTCTTCCTTGCAATACAACACGAATCAGGAAGCACAATCCACAGATTCCATGTCATTCTGAATACCTTCCCCCACAATTACCCTTCACCACAGGAGTAAATGATAGGCTTTAAATTATCTGAATGCTGCATTATAGGGGGAAGCTGCAGGGGTAAAATACACAAGACTGCAACTCCTTCCACTGAGTTTTGAGTCTCTGTCCACACTGAGAATAAGTACAAGGATGGGGCTCCCACCTCTCCTTCCCCCTTATTTCATGCACAAAAGGAAGACATGACAAGTTTCTATTACTGGTTTGTTGCCTAGCTTGGCCAAAGTGACAAACCAGGAACAGATGCCTCTGAAATCCTCCCCTTAGGCAAAGGAAGAGGAAAAGGGGGAGGAGTGCATCCTACTTGGGGTGGGGGCGGGGTGGGGGGTCTAGCCCATGGACAGGATACACCCTTTGGTACACCCCACTCCAGCCTGTAAGCCCCACCCAGTGGCTCCTGACAGAGAACACTTCCCTCACTCTTCATTCAGGAAGGCGGAAGGGAAAGGTGCTTTATTGCTTAAAGCGCTTCACACTTTGAAATTGGCCAGCCCTTGAAACTTCCCCACCCCCTGCATAAGAGTGAGAAGCAGGGAAGCACACCCATTCAGGAGCAGCTGACTCAGAACACTTTGAAATAGTGGTTGCAGAAGCTTCCTTATCTAAATGGGGGGGCAGAGATAGGTGGGGAGAGGGGGCTGGGGGAAAAAGGCCAAACGTTATCCCAAAATTGCCCAAAATAGGGCAGAGAGGCAGATGGGAGAAGACTATCAAAATTCTGAAAGCTCAGCCGAAGTTTTATTGCTACCAGAATGCCCATTGTTGCTTGGATGTGTGCTGCACCAGAACTAAAAATAAAAGCACTGGCAGCCAAATGGACAAACAATCACAGCCCTGCCTGCATTGCCATCATTTGCCAGGTCAGAATTCAAAGAAAATAAGGCATGATGCCTGCCTGCCTCTCTGCATTACAGAAAAGGAGTCAGCTTTCTGATTCTAAGGACAAAAAGATGCCCCAGTACTACGCTGACAGCTCATCTGTAGCTCACAACCTGCCATAAATGCCAGGAATATTGAAGAGAAATAAAGGTCAGGATCCTTTGTCATAAGTATACACAAGCTCTGTAAAGAATTGGAAAATGCAGAAAATGAACGTTGCGAACAGGGAAGAAACCTATTTATACGATAACGGTTTTCCATTTTCTTGGAGCACTTTGCATCTGGAAAACATTGCACAACTTTATTAAGTATAGCCATAGGAAAAGGTAAGCCATACAAACTAATGGTTATGTCTGACTGTTTCTTGACATAGCAATCTGGCTCAAATGTAGTTTTGTTGAAATACTGTCACATGCAAAAATTGCATTGAATGTAAAGCTGCTATCCTTACAACATTGGGACTTATCTTTTTCTCTTGTGTATGGTTTTTGGCAAAGTGAACTTTTGCCTTGCTATATCTGCTTCTCTCTTTTCCATAAGGACTGAGAAAGCAAGCTGCGATCAAAATAGGCAAGATTTATAGGTCTTGCCCTGCTAAGGCATATTTTTTTAAAAATCCCTCACAATTAGCATTTTTGCTATTAAGCATTCAGTGTAATCTCAGAAAAATGCAATTCTTACAATGACCAGGTTTCCATGTAACAGCAACTATGGGTTAAACAACTCATAGTTAGCTTTGGCGTACAGCAGCAAGCAACTGTGCTGCCTCCTGCTTGTTTAGCCACTTCTGCTTTGTAAACAACACAGAAAGCAGGAACGTCCTGTGTGAAACCAGCACTTGTTTAATGGTTTGTTGTTGGGTTAAAACTCTAGGTTTTTTAAGCCTAAAGAACCAAGAGCAACAAGTTCTTACATCATGACAACCACCCAGGAATGGGGTGTTCTAGGGTTGTTTAGCAAAACAGGCAAAAGCCAGCACGCTTATCCCCATGTTCTCACAAACAACCCATGGTTTGCTATCCATCAATTGTTTGATGGTGCGAACCAAGTCACTGTCTGAATTTCACATTTAACATCCACACATTTTATGCAGCTATTATCTGAGGACTGTAGATGTTACGTCCTCAATAGATGCTCCCACATCATTCAAGTGAAGTGTAAAGCCCAGGAGATTACACCAGATCACATAATTATTTAGATAGATAACTTTATTTGCATATGGCCAATGGCCTTTACAATTTTACACATCAAAACATCCATGCCCCCCTCCTCCTACTATACCCCAGGCATTTTCCATTCTGGGCTCTACGTAACAGGCAATCCCGCCGATTTGGCTATTATGTTAACTCATCCCCACCATGCCTAGGTTTTGCTAGCCTAATTCAGCGTGACACAAGGGTGGAAACTTTTCACGTTACCAGAAGGATACAGGAGCAAATATAGGATTACCAACCTTTCAAATGCAGAATCAGAAATATCAGTTTGAGTGAGATCAAGATACTCCAAGTTAGGACAAAGTTCTAAGATTTGTCTCACCTAAGCAAAAAAAAAAGTCAGTTCAAGAAAGTGACGTTACAAAAAGAGTGAAGAATGGCAGTAAGAACTCATTTCAGCATACAATATTGATAGCTTTATATTTTGTTAATCCACCTTGAATGCAAACTGCAGCAAAAAAGCAGCACAGACTTTTTTAAAGAAATGTAAATACAGCCCTGCATTCTATTATTATTCTTTACAGATAGCACAGACATGCCCTTTATTTATTTATTTATTTATTTATTGCATTACTATACCGCCCAATAGCCGAAGCTCTCTTCGTATACTGTACCATTTTGTTAGATATGGCTGAGCTGTACGCCAGTACAATTGTTTTCACTGAGGTGCCTACACGTGGCAGAATATTATGAATTAAGCCTTGCAGTAAGTCCTTCTCTTTCTGAACAATGCTGATAGCCAACGATTCTTCTGCATTTTCTTCTATAAAGGAATTAAAAACAAATTTAAAAGTAAAATAATTGCACATATTGTATGATTATTTGACTCTCAAACAAGCCCTGCTGTCCAGGTTTCTACAACAGAACAAACCGTGGCAACCCCTCCACTGGGAATGAATATTCAAAAGGGCCACGCTGTCACCATGGCTTAAATAAGGCATGATGGGCTACAATGAACATCCAAACCAGTCAAGTGGTTTCTTATAGATGCTGAACAGCATGGGTGACAAAAATGAGCCCTGCAGCATATGACAGCACAACAGCCACAGAGCAGAGCAATAATTCCCCAGTACTTCCTCTAATTGGCCATCCAGATAAGACAGGAATCACTAAAACACAGTGCTCCAAATTGGGCAGGATCTACACTGCTGCTTTAAAATGGTTTATAATGGTATTGACAACTATTGAAGTCCATGATACACTCCATATACATTTTTCAAACCGTTTTCAAAGTGTTATATCCTGCTTGATGTAGATCTGGCCTTGGACAGCCACTGCCCCTACGAAAACAAATCATGATCTTGAAGCGCAATACTCTAGCCCACCTGAAGTCAAATTTTGGAAGAGACAAACGGTAAAAGGTAGAGATATACTCTACATTTTTAGCTTACCAGTCTCATCTATATCAGCATCTTCATCCCATTCCTGAAAAGCACGACTTTCATCTTTTCTGTTTTTCACCCATTCTTCATCAGGCTCTGTATTAAAATCACCTTGTGGGCCACTGGACCAATCTCCTGATCAGCCGACAAGAACACATTTAACTTTGGTAGATCAACCTTGGAATTAGCCACAGCAAAGTGCTGCAAGGCTCAATTCAAAAGGAAGCAAAGTATCAAGCAGCAGGAACCACAGAGTGCTAGAAGAAACATTGGCTGAATTTGGACAACACAATAGTCAATGGTGGGGTAATAATCAACTTTACAGTTGTTCATCTAGGGCGTACTCCCCACACAACATGGTAATAAACAATCAACTGTGGTGTGGATTAGGATCAGCACTGAGTTAACTATGGCAGCATTCGGACGACTTGATAGTCAATACAACTGACGATTGTTTCCCCCACCCCAGTTGCTTATTGTGTCGTCCGAATTCAGCCATTATGTAGGTTGCTCTCATCATTAACCCTTAGGGACTGGGGAAATAATGCATGCAGAAGAGTGCCCATCACATCTTTTCCAAGCTAGAATAATTTCTGGTGGTTGAGTCTTCTACAGACTATGCCCAGTGATGGTGCATTCCCAGTCCTTATGTTGCCAGAAGCTTGACATGGGATTTTAGAAACTGTATTTTGTCATTAAGAGATTAAAAACAAGACTGAACATTAAGATGTATGCAAAAATACAAGAATTTCAATAAAAATAGAGGCAAATCTCTTCACTCTCAAGAATTGTTTCCCTAGTTTCAAGAACAAGGTTGCTCCATTTGACGTAATCTATTGTGCATATACTAGATAGTGTAGAGTAAAATTTCCTGGTTTGCAAATCATGCATTCTCTAAACAGGAGTGCATATTAATTGTTTGCATATCGGATGACAACTAAATAAAACTTTAATATTATCTAGGGCAGGGATCCCTAACCTTTTGTGACCCATGGGCACATTTGGGAATTTGAGAAACTGTTGCAGGCACCACCACCACCAAATGCCTAATTTGTGGATCACTGCTTTGGCATCTAGTTGTCATGTCTATGGATCTTAGGCTATGTCTTATTCAGCAAAACCTTTTGTTTTATGTCTACTGGACATTGCAACATCTTTTTAATAATGTCTCTCTAATTTGGCTAATTGCTGGCGGTACAATACAGCTGATGCTTTTTTAAAACCTATGTTTTAGCAATGTCCAGTAGTTGCTTCTTTTTGGAAGGAGATTATTAAGTACATACATTTTGTACTGGAACAGTCTTTAATATTTACTGGTGTAATTATTTATCTCCTTCATCAAAATTAACAAATGATCAGCTTAAACTAATATTAATGCAATGGATTGATGACCTTAGAAAACTTTAAATATCTTAACAGGTGGCACACACATACCACTTTCCAATGGATACTTATTTGGATATTTGGTCCACTTTTGTTAAAGCCTATGTATAACTGCTATAAAGTTGTATGCATTGCATAGGTGTTCATTGGTATGGATATATACAAATCCATGTACGCACATTTTTAAAAATGGGGGTATTTTAAAAAATGTTTTGTGGGTACACAGAGAGAAAATATTGGGGAACCCTTTCCAGGCCCCATTGGAGTGTTAAAATCCTCTGACCTAGGGGCATAATCCGCACCTATCAACATGCAACCCATATGCCACTGGCACTACACATTTGTGAAATTAACAGATTTCTGTATGGCTCTCTACATATGGCTCTCTGTACATATGTAAGGATCCTAAGCAAAATCACTTACTTGAAGACAAGGTTCACAATCAAATATAGCTTGTGCCCAGAACTTTTGAAAAGCAAGACTGGCAATTATCAATTAAAAAAATGTTTATCAGTGAGGTGAAAAGTTTGACTGACAGAGTTAAATAAATGTGCTACATAGTAAATGGAATATATTATATCTATACATCTACAATGTTTGAGCTCAAAGTCAAATTATCCCCATCTCCATAGCCTTTTCTTTTACATAGGAATAGATGGTAATTTAAACTTCAAAAGAGCTGGATATTTCAGCTGCTTACCTCTAGCCCAATGCACAGGGTAAAGATGTTTCCAAAGAAATCCAGTTTTAGCCAGTTGAGACCATTTAGTGTTTACTTGACTACATCGACACAATTCTTGAGGGCTAAGGTAACTAAAAATAGTCAGCATCACCTCAGTAGGAAGATGAACAATACTGCTAACTTGGCCAGTTTCTTCAGTTTCTGAAATATATAGGAATAAATTCAGCACTGGATTGAAAAGTGCTGTCTTTTTATTAGGATGCAAATATTCATCACTGAAATTGTGGCAGAAGTGGAAAGCTGCAAGTATTCATTAAAAAACCACAACCCAACAATTTTTACACATGTCATTCATGGTCATAGTACTGGCCCCTAGTATCCTTTCCCAAAGAATGAGGTATGGAAGCCATCACAAACTCAACCAATGTTGGCTTGTACATGCACCAAACAATTTGATGAGCATGCTTGTCCAAAAAAAAAAAATCAATGGGTTTAAGTGCATTTAACTGTGCTGGATCGTGGCCTAAATCTATTTATGCCCAAGAACTCAGGCATCAATTAGGACATTTTTTTCTGGAATCTTGATTGATTTTTTTTTGTCAATCAGTGCCTCAGAACAAGATAAATCTTTCAAACATTAGCTGTACATAACAGATAAAAATCACCTATAAGACACATTCACACCCCAAACCCTCAAAGTTATATGGAACATCAGTATGAGTGACTGGAATTTTTGCACCATTATTTCCTAAGAAACCAGACTACAGGCATTCAGAAGGCTGCTACCAATGAACTTTCTATTTAAATGGTTCACCTTGATCCACTTTTTCATCCACGGAATATTTAGAAGCTTTGTGGAGCTCCTCAGCTTGATTCCAGAGACTAATACCTCTACGTATTTCTGCTGGAGTTTCCTTCTGTGAGCAATGTTGCGCAATTACTTTCTTTTTTATGTCCTTTAATTCTTCGTAAGTAAAATATTCCATCAACATTGGCTGGAAAACCTAACAGGGACAATAATTGTCATTTCTTGAACAACCCACACATCCCATACTTGCTCTAGCTTTTGAAATACTACATATATTTTTCCGATCTGATACTGTCAGCAAACATCACATACTTGCAAGAAAATTAATAGCACAAACACTGGATTAGACTTTGGGCTCATCTACATCTAAGCGGGAGGTAGGGGAGAGGATCACAGACTTACCCGCGTCTGCGATCCTCCCCCAGCTTCTATACGCCGTCCTGGACGAGGGACGCCACAGGCGCCATTTTTTTAAAAAAATAATTTTATTAATTTCAACATATAACACAAAAAATAACACAATACTTATAACCCCTCAACAACCCCCTGTGGTCCCCTTCCCCCGAGACCTTCTTACTCTATTACTTATAGATTTTTCCAAAATTGCATTGATTCTTTAGACGGTGTACAACCTCTCCCCTTTTCTAAAACATATTCTAGAAACATACCCCAAATACTTCCAAAATCATTCTTTTTAGTTAATCCCATCTTAACTTTCATTATACAGGTTAATCTATCATTAATTGCAATATCCCACACTCCTTTATACCACACTCCATACTATAATCCCCTTGTATTTTCCAATTTTTAGCTATCATTAGTCTCGCCGGTGTCAGGAGATTATTTATTAATTCTTTAATATTATTATTACCATATTCTTTATCAAATAACCCCAATAAAGCTATATTCGGACTTGCCTCTACCTTCTTAACTACTATCTCACTTATCTCCTTAAAAATTCTCTCCCAAAATTTTTTAACACGTTCACAAGTCCACCACATATGGTAATATGTCCCCAAATCCTGACATCCCCTCCAACAAAAACTTGAAGCCTTCTTATCTATCTGATGTAGTCTTACAGGAGTGAGATACCATCTCCATATTATTTTATACTGATTTTCTTTTATCCTTATTGAAAATAACTTTAAATTTCTTAATTTCCATATCTTTCCCCAACTGTCCCCAGTGATCTGAATTTTCAAATCCTCTTCCCAGATTGTTTTCAAACTATCTTGAACCATATCCCCCTCCAATAATATCTTATAGATCTCACTCATTAAACCTTTTTTACTTTTACTTTTATTTCCTCCCGCCTTCTCTCTAACCTCAATTAACTTTTCAAAACTTGTTTCCTTTCTACACTCCTTATTTTTCTTCTTCCATTTTAATATTCACTGTTCCAATTGCATACTCTTGAACCATAAGTTTTCCTGACCCGTTAAAACCTCTTCTATTTGTTTTTTATTAGTCATTTTCATTACCCAATCTTTCAGTTTAATTATTTTTTTCCCCTCAATAACCCCTCCAATTCTCCTCTCAAGTTACCTGGGAAGTTTTCCATCAAAACCACTGGGGACAGAGGGGAAATTCCTGGCATTAATTTCTTCTTATATTTTTCCCAAATTTCTCTAATATTTCTTAAAATGGAATTTTCTATGCCTTTCAGTTGAGTCTTTTGTATATTACTAAAAAAACATTTTGTAGCTTTAACTCTATTTTTCTTGTCTGCGGTTTTAACCATTCTAAATCCTCTTCCCCTACTATGCTATTTATAACATGCCTTAATTGGTTAGCAATATAATACATCTTTATATTCGGTAAACCTAAGCCTCCTTCCCTTTGATTCTTATACCATTTTGTTTTATTTATTCTTGACTTCTTATCCCCATTACAATAATTATTTATCATACACTGCCAACTTTTAATTTCTACATCCGTTATCTTAATTGGTAACATCCTAAACAAAAAAATAATCATTGGTAATATCTTCATTTTAATTACCGCTATTCTACCAAACCATGACAGCTTTACCTTCCTATAAGCCTCTAGCTTCTCTATTATTTTAATTTTTAATCTACTAAAATTTATTTCCTCTAACGTTTCTAACTCTTTAGAAATATAAACTCCTAGATAACCCAATATATTTTTAACCTTCAAACCTAATCTTAAACTTAACTATTCCCCTTCTACTTTATCATAGTTAAAAAGCATCATATTGGATTTTCCCCAGTTTACCTGTAACTTCTCCAAATTCCCTCAAATATTTTTTTATTTCTTCTATATTCCCACCCCCCGGATTTTCTAGTGTCAGTAAGGTATCATCCGCAAACATATTAATTTTTATTTTATCCTGTTCTCCTATCCCTTTTAATCTCTCATCCTCCCCAATAACATTTGCTAACATTTCAATCACAATTGCAAATAATATTGGGGAGAGAGGACACCCTTGTCTGGTACCTCAGGCTAGGGTAATTTGTTGTGTTAAGCCATCATTTATCATCACCTCGGCCTTGTTGTTTGCATACAACTGATTAATCACTCCCACAAATCTTTCTCCAAAGCTGAATATTTTTATAATAGTTTTTAACGCCGGCCATTCCACGCAATCAAAAGCTTTAAAAATATCCAATGCTATCAATCCTGCTTTTAAGTTTCTTCTTTTAATAATATTTATTATATTTAATACCCTCCTTATTAAATTTGGCATTAATCCTTTTTTATATATTCATTTATAAAAGTATTTAATCTTGTTCCCATAATCGCTGTAAAATCTTAGCATCCTGATTAATTAGAGAAATTGGTCTATATGAGGCTGGATCCATCAAATCCTTGTACACTTTCGGAATTAAGATTATCAACGAATGTTCCCACAATGGCGGGGTCTTCTCTCCCTTTATTATATTATTATATAATATAATAATTTTTTGCCATTTTTTTTTAAGAGGGGCCAGTCACGTGGCAAAGAAGTAACCCCCTGCCAAACTCCACGCCCTAACATATACCAGGGATGGCAAAATTGCTCCCCCACCCGCATGGGCACAGAGCTACCCTGCGCAGCTCCATGCCCATTTGAGCACCCAGGAGTCCACGCCACACCAGCCACGGTCCTTGGGGTTGTTCCAGGACTGCGGAAAAACCAGGACATCTCTGGTTTCAATTATCCTGGGGAAAATCTCTGGTCTTCCCCGGGATCCCCCATGTGTCATTTGGATGCACAGGGACAACCTAGAGGCAACCCCAGGATAACTGCATGATGTAGACATGGCCTTTTTTGCAGATTAGTACCTGAACTGACAACTCGCAAAACTAGTCATGCCAATTTATCTTATTTATAAAAATAGCTACACTAGCCTGTCTCAGAGATGTTCTAAGATCATTCTTAGAAACATGATACAACCCGTATGTATGTATGAATCATAATGTTTCTGACCTGGACAGTTTTGGAGTTCTTTTTTCCCCCTCCCAACCATTTTTGGGTGGGGGTGGGGAGAGTATGGGAAGGAACTGAATTAGCAAGAGCCACAACATCAGGCAATGTTTTTGTATATTTCTGCTGTATAAAAGGAAGGTTTTCCAGGCACAGCTACATGTTATTGCAGAAACATAGTCCCATATCTAATTCTCTACCTCACCTGCATAATGTCTAGTAAACTCACTGTGGGACAACACCACACTAAGTTTTCCTGTCCTACCAGTAGCCAGTGGCATGGAATCAGTAGGAGAAACAAAGAATCACACTTTGCAATGGCATCATCTGGCCGGTTTCATTAGATTATGTGGACAACTAGAAACGAGTCTGACATCTTTGGCAGCAGACTAACACCCAGCTTAAGGTCCAGTCCTGCTCTCAGATTAGGAGACACTATTCCAAGACTACAGATGGTTGATTACTATGACCAGGATCCGAAGAGCTCAGGTTGCTGCGATGGATTTGCTGGCCCAGTGGGAATTTAAAAGAACTTTTCTTCTTTGAATAACAAACTCCCTCCAACCAACCAATGCCATATCATAAACTACTTTTGAAGCTTCACTCAGTTTCAGAAGCATTCACCATGAAATTAAGGCACCTACATTCAAAACACACACATCTAAAGCCTATTTGGACTCATTAGTTTAATGATTGCTTGTATCTGGCATACAACTTACTGCCTTTCAGAGGAAGAACTCCAATTTTGAATACATGACACACTACAAATTTAAATTAATATTTTTGACAACTGCATTTTTTCAAAATAGTTTTAACATTAAAAACATTGTTTGACTGCACAACAGCAATATCAGTGAGGGGTGTAAAACCTCTTTGGCACTAAAAGTCAAACAAAATAACTATTATGATGCAAAGTTCAGGCTGATTTGCCGTACTTCACAACTACTCAGCTAATTTTCATCCAAATATAATCGTTAACACACAAACATAGTAAGTTACCTTAATTTAATTTACTTATGTTTCAGCAAAGCTGTTGTATATACACACACTGCCAAGAAGGGATTTAAAGTACTTATGCTGCTCAGTTTGAAGATTTTCATTACTCTAAGGACAATCAAGGGCACAATCTTATGGCCTGTCTTTGAGGGTGTCCTAGGGGCCATACGATATTGCACATTTCCCTACCTGCAGGTAGAGTGGGAAGTCAATGGGTCCACCACTAAAAAAATCCTTGTTCAGGTGGCAGAAAGCTCCACCACTATTGGGGCTCTGTTGCCAATAGGAACATGTCAGAGGAGACCTTGAATCCACTGGATCCAAAGTTTTTCTGTTCCTCCAATAAGGAACAGAAAACTACATATCTTTTTTTCTTCTCATAGGAAGCAATGGGAAGTGAAATTAAAAAGATCAGTCATGGCCAAGAAAAAAGTACCCCACCAAGGCTGGCAAAAACGTATCAGCATGGTTCCTCAGCCACACATCTTTACAATTAAAAACCTGATAAGTTTGCACGCTTATTCAGCACCCTATCCAACATATGGAAATAAAAATAATCATGAAACAAAGTCTTCTTGAACACAAAAGGGTCAGGACTTTATAAAGAGCTATATACCACTTATTACTTACTCCAAGTGGAAACTTGTAAAAGGATTCTTTTTAAAATAAACATTTTAAACATTTTAAAAATAAATAAATTCTGTAATCATTTTTAAGTACAGCTCACCTCCTCCTCCTCTTTCATGTGAGGAAGGAAATCCCTGGTAAAAGCTTCCAGTCTCTCCTTTAGCTGTTTTGCATAGTTTAGCTGTTCATATTCATTCTGAAAATGATGAAAAAATCCCATTATAGAGCCTTTGTACCATGAGGTGACAAATATAAAATCAATTTTATAGTTTACCTTTAAAAGTAAAGACAGTTAATATTTTACTAGAGTGTCTGGTATGTATCCAGGTGATGCCTTAAGTTTCATTTTTAAGAAATGGCTTGGTGGCCAAAACACGTTTGATACTTCTTGCTATTAAATTAAATACTATCACTTAAGCTTTTCATAGGCCTTGAAAGTGAAGGAGCACTTTCGGATCAAAGTCATAAACATGGACAAGTAATATTTTGTTTTGCAGAGATAGAGTGCAGAGACCCAGAAGATTACATTCTTAGTGCTTGTTTCACATACCCATACATTTACTGGTTACCACTGTCAAGTCTCAATGCCTATGATATGCTTAATCATTCGCTTTCCACTTTGATCTATTTTATTAGAACTGTTATACAGATTAGACATAGTGCAAGAAATATCAGTTTTTGACATTGTCCAAACTGCTCTCAGCAGAAAGGAGCAGCCTGATAAGGAGATGATAATGACTTTACAGTTAGATACGATTCCCATTCATCGGAGAGGAATCAAAGAGGCACATTAAAGTTATGACTAAAGTTGCAGTTCAGCACACGCCTACTATTGAGTAAACCCCACTGAACACAGTGGGATTTTTGTCTAAGTAAACTTACACAGAACTGCAGAGCAAAAACAAAAACCCACCCTCTTGTAGCATTAACTTAAATGCAACTGCACAAGATCACTCCTGATTTTAGAAATGCAAGTTGTACATTATGCAACCCAGGAACCAAATAAGTTCTCCACTTTGACACCTCACCTTCACATTCTTCAACCCTTTTTCAAAGAGGCTAAGCATCTCCGACAGCTTGTTGTCCGAGTGTACATTATATACAGTCCGGCTGCGCTGCTGAAGTAAGCCAATGATGTACTCATTTTCAATCTGTTCGTGCATTTTAAATTCCTTAAAAGTGGCATTTAAGGATTGGAGGAGAGCCCGGAAATCATTGTTGTTGGAGAAGTTGGTCTTAGAAAGCTGATAAGAAGGGGAAGAAAAGAATATTTTTTTCTCTGGACTGATTTTCAGCAAGCCAAGTTATCTTCAGGAAAGGTATTTTAAATCATCCCCACTTCTCTGTCCAAATGTGTCCCCTAACAGGTGCTTCCATTTAAAAAAAACAACAACTCATCTAATGCAACTTTAGCAGACATTAACATAACATTAAGTCATTTTAATATATGGCCAATATTACACCCCCCCCCCAAATGATATTTAACTTCAATAGCACATGTATTCTATTTACATTTTGTTTTAATAACTATATTTTAAAAGTCTGTGTTCATATTCATAGCAGCCAAGACAAACGGAAACAATCCATGACCAAACTAAAGAAATAACATATTCATAATAAAACATTCAAACACAAATCTGTTTGTATTATGGATATTAGTTCTGAGGAGCTGCAGCTCTTTAAACCAGGAGTGCAGCCTTTTCATTTAAAAAGCTGGATAATTATGCTCAGGTAACAGGAAAATGTATTCCTGTTTGAATTCTTCCAGAGTGTATCGTGTATGTAAAAAAAGAAATTTTAATTACCTTGCACTTTGAAGGATGCTTTCAGGGTTAAATGCAATGTCTGTGTGGCAATATGTTTAGTTAATTGCAATAATGCACTGGCATTCAGATCTGCATATTATCATTAATAATTATAATTAAAACAACTTTTTGTCCAGATCCAGAGACTGGGGTGTGGAGTGGAGGTCTTTCCATTGCAAGTTTTCTTAAAGAAATAAATGTTCAGCCCATACTATTTTTCATGTTGCCAATGCAAGTAAGATTTGTACACAGAGAATAATGAAAATATAATATTTTTATAAACGTAACTCCTGATTTATTCAAGCCTGAATTCAATTCTACTCTGGAATAGTTAATCCACTACCGTGTTTATGTCACTGGAATCACTACCCGCCATATATATTTGGTGATTAGACATATTACTCGTAATAAGGATATCATTTGTAAATGTTAAAAGTGGTATTTTAAACATATTGGTTTTGCTTTTAAATGTTTGATTTTATATGTCTGCACATGTGTGCATGTACATGAGAGAGTGTAAACTAAGTTTTAAAAAATTGTTCCTGATTTTTGAAAAAGTTTCAGATTTTCATATTGCTTTTAAATTCACAGCAGATCAAAGATTACTATGTTAAAAAGTGGATGACTTTGATTTCAAGAGCCATGAAGTTCACGTACACTGGGGTGCCATCATAAAAGCCCTAACATAACAGCCCTTTTGTATGTATAAGTGTGGTACAGCTGTGTAGATTATGCATAAAAGCCCAGCATTTCATGCTATTTATTTACAAGTACATCCTGATTCTGGAACCCTATTTTGTCCATTATAATAAAACAAAGTCAGAATGAATTGTTGAGATCCACACATTTTCACACATTCAGTGTTAAGATTATGGGTTGAATCCAAACTAAGTGAATTGCACTTAGTTCACAATGAAACCAAATGACTTTCAAGTCACAATTAAGTTTTCCCTTTGATTTCAATGGGACCCAAGTGCAACTAACTAGTCTGGATCCAAAGTATGCCTTAAAACATCCATATTTACACAAACCACAATCAAATGTTACTTTTACTCCCATAAATTACTGTCACTATCAATATCTTAGTAACCGTAGCACTATCAACCAAAAAACTATTTACACCCTCTACAAAACGTACATCACTGAACTGATATGATTTGCTGTTGGCTGTTATTATGGCCAACAGTTATTTCTGAGATGACATGAAAAATTCAAGGATTTCATTTCTTTTGCGGGACATATTACAAAGGCCAGTATCATAATGAAGTGCTAAGAGATCTTAGATTCTTCATGGTTGATGTTCCAACGAGGACATATCCAAATGAGTATTTGAATCAAAAAGCCAAATTCTCTCAAAACCTTGTTTGTTATATTTCTATAATGCCCACTAGTAAAAGCTCTGTGGGAAGTTCACAAAACAGCTATTTAATTCCAGCAGCAAACAAGGCAGAAAGCCACAACAACTAAACCATCTCTTCAGAAACCTTCAGAGACAAAATACATTAATCCCTTGGTATTTGAACAACACTACTATTGGTTAAAGATTTTCATACTAACCATCCAGACAAAAAGAGGCCTTATCTCACAGATGATGGAAGTGTGACAAGTAAAATGACTGGCCTCAAATTATGCCACAAGTTTCTTCACTTATAATATTCTACTTAGATAAATTCCACAAGTCAAACAGCTGCCACTCATCGGGCACCCTGTGAGTGTACTCAGGGGGATGTAAGGTGCACAATATTTCAAAGGCCCCAACCTCCTTTTCTCTTACTAGGAGAATCGGGGAGGGCATAAGGGAAGAAATACAGAGACGGCATAGAATAAAGATCCATGAGATTCTCCCAAGCAGGAATAGCAAGAGAGCACTGTTCTTCTGTAGAACACAGCGCCTCTCTAGGAAATAGTTTCTGCATCTTTTACCAGAAGGAGCTAATTATTTGCTCCCTTCCCTCTTGTCTTGCCAAGGAAGAAAATACATCCAGACATTTTGTTCCCCATGAATACGTGCGGAGTCTACAAGTATGTATGCCAGTTCGCCACTGGCAAGTGCAGCATTGCACTGAGCATCAGAGGGGCATCTTAATGCTTTCCAAGTGTCTCCAATGTTCTGCTTGACAGAGATAAGCCCTCCCATTGCTCAATACTGACAGGGGAGCTTGTTCCCAGATTTTTTCTATGTACTCAGCATGACGTCACAGACAAGAAAACTACTGTTTCTAAAGAAGTAAAAAATGAGCTCTTCTATATGAAATACACCAGCGGTTTTTCCCCCCCTTTACCTCACTTACTTGCACAACTGATTCTCAGTTCCACTCAAATGTTGAAATTTCTTCTTCAACATTGTGCTCCAATACAACAGCCTTGGTCAAACATCCACCAAAAAAACTGCACTTTACACCATACAAAGGGAATATTAAACTCAAAGTGTTTTTAAGTATGTTTTACTGAATATTAGCTTCTACCAATCTGTACCCATTTCAAAGATAATCAAGCCTTGCATTTTAATTAACAGGCAGCATTTTCTTTAACATGCATTAAATTACAATAAGCTAAATGAATCATTTTTAAAATCTACTGCACTAAGAAAAATCATAGTTAAAATTTAGCTCACTTAAACGTGAAATGGTCTGCTTTTAACATACCATTTAAATGAAGCATATACATATCCAGCATATACGTATCCAGTAATTCCTTCAATAGTCTAAGGCTGAATTTGGATGACACAATAAGCAACTGGGGCGGGGGAAACAATCGTCAGTAGTATTGACTATCGTGTCGTCCGAATGCTGCCATAGTCAACTCAGCGCTGATCCTAATCCACACCACAATTGATTATTTATTACCATGTTGTATGGGGAGTACCCCCAGATGAACAACTGTAAAGTTGATTATTACCCCACCATTGACTATCGTGTCGTCCAAATTCAGCCTAAATCAAGGGCAGGCAGCTTTGGGAAATCTGGAGGCCATTTTCAGCCCATCTGGGCTGCCAGCAGAATTCTTTGGAACATCAATGGAAAATATCCCAAAACGTAAATTTGCTGCACTACAATAGCTAATTTTTTATTATTACTACATTCATATCCCACCTTTTTTCCCTTCTTCTTACAAGGCTATGTACGTGGTCCTCCTCCTCCTCTCCATTTTAACCTTATGGCAACCCTGTAAGGTAGGTTAGGCTTAGAGTCAGCGACCAATCTAAAACCACCTAGTAAGCGTCATAGCCAAGAGGGAACCTGGATCTCCTCAGTGTCAGTCCAATGCTCTAACAACTACATCATGCTGGCTCTCAAATTTGGCTTGCAAAAAAGCTAATTTTAACTACTGTAGCATTCCATAGGAGTTTGCTGATGATATTTAGTAGCAAATTAATTTTTTGTCACCACAGCCCTAAATCTTGGGGATGCAGCAGTTTGCTGTGGACCGGGGGGGGGGGGGGGGGGCACATGCAACCTCTGGGGCTGGGTATCATACCTTGGTCTAAATGAATATAGTTATCTAAAGCAGTTATATGCACCTGCAGGTGAAAACCGCAGACACACTGGAAGGCCATTTCAATAGCCAGTTGCGTTGCTGAAGAGTCAAGGCATATTTTGAACAAAAAGACAGCTTGCCATTTCAGCAGACAAGTGGCTGTAGTAGAAATTAAATCGTCTCTACCTGTAATCCAGTTTCACCCTGCAGCAATACATAGCTTCACTGGATCTCAGCCAAAGGGTGAAATACAGCTTTATTAGAATCATAAGTGCTTTTTCATTTTATTTATAAACATAAACACACACACACACACACACACACACATGCCCCAAAGAAATTACACGTACATGGGAAAATACAAATGTCAAATATAAATTATATAGACAAAATCTCCCTATAAACCAAATACATTGTTTTCCCATTAAATGTTTTTTCTCACTGTATTCCAAAGAAATTCCATCATTCACATCTCTCACACAGAACAGTCTGGCTGTCTGCAATCTTGAAAGCAATGTTCTGTTTATATCTAGAAATACCATTTTGCAAAAAAAGTAACATTTATACAACTTTTAAATGAAAGTAACTAGGAAAAAGTCAGTGTTCATTAAGATGTGAATATTCATTGGCAGCAAAAAAAGTTTAGAAGACGGAGGCATGTAGCAGTCAGTCACAGCATCCGGACAGATACTATGGGGAAAAAAAAGATTTATCTTTCTTTATCAGATTGAACTGTTGCCATGTATGCTAATCTCCCTCAAGTATATAACACAAGTCATATTTTGAACTGTGTGTATTTCACTATTTTGTGGAAGCCGGGACTGGATGCAAAGTGTCCTGGAAACCAGAGCTTTCCTATTACGTTTCTTATATGGTTGCAAAATCAACTTTGAAATCCATTTGACTACAGTGAAATATTCCATGTAACCTAGAATAGACAGCAATCAGGATTACGTGGATCATGGTGTTGATAGCAAGGTAAGAGTTTGGCCTTCTTACTTCCCAAATATGTAGTGATCAGGGTCCGCATGCACTGTCATGTGTAGGAACAGACATCTCTTATTCTGCATTATAGCCACAACATTTGTATTTTACAATTGCCTTAGTTTAGGCTTGGGATTGCACAATAAATTTTAAATACTGTTCATATACAGAAAACTTAACTTATAAATCCTAAATTCTTACAGTTGTTATGAAACAAAAAGATTCTAAAATCTGGTGTTTTGTAAATCAGCATAAGAGACTCTTCAGTACAGCTGCATTAAACAGATGCTTGAGCATTCAATTCATCGTGTATTGTTTTAACTAAAGAAATTAATCTTCAAATAATTTATGCTATAAAGGCAACTATATGTGAATTTACTTTTAAAAAAAACCCAAAGCTATGAATCAAGAAACTGAATATTGTGACCTGCAAAATCTCTTGAGACTACACAGCTGAGATCAAACTGATCAGACATAAACAATATGAACAGGAAACTTACATCTAAATTGTAAGAGTTGGTTCATGTAGAAGGGCCAAGTCAAGGATCAAAACTTCTGTCGAGGCAAACAGATTTCTTAAACTATCCATGTGCATTTTAAACCAAAATCCCAATCCCTTTTCCATTTGTATTGTGTCTTTTAGATTGTAAAATGCAGGGCAGGGCAGGGGCTGTCCAATTAACCTGTGAAAGCTGCTTTGAGAGTCTTTTTTTGGCTGAAGAGCAGAATAAAAATATTTGAATAAATAAATAAATATGGTGTAAATAAATACATTAAATAAGCCAGTATCTTTGCAAGTACGACACAACCCAAATGCAATAAAATAAAATAAAATTATCTTCTCCAATAACTCAGCAAAGTACACAGTCTATTCACAGCTATCCCTTTCAGGCTCACTAACTGCTACCGGGGATGTATTTATTCAATCTCTACCACATGTTAAAAATGAAGGGACTGTAGCTTTTTAACTTAGATTCAAAATTCAGAAAGTCTCAAAACTCTGTGAAATAATTATATAATTGAAAACATGCATATCCCACTTTATTATCCAAAGTTATTTCATTAGCATAATACATATTACATACTCCAAAATTACATAGAACTTTGGTGGGGGCATAACTGGGTAGTATGAGCTTTCCAGACTTTAGCTGTGTACATAAAACCAAAGGACCAAAGACACCATGTGCACACTGAGCTCCTGTAAAGGAATTGGAGTATTCTTAGCCTGGCCCAGGACAACCTGGAACTGCTAGGAAGTTCCCGTCTCTTAAATATTTCCTTCTATTCCAAACAATAACAGGGATTTAAAAGTAAGAGTAAAATCTTTGTAGCTCTTAGCTAAGCACAATCAAGCTTATAAATAGCCACTCACCTATGGTGAGTGCAATTGCCTTTGTGTGACCAGGCAGGGAAGCTTTAGTAAATTAGAAAAGAGTGATACTCTGCCCAGCCTGAACATTAACATGTCACAAGTGACTGTAATGATGTGTGATTCATTTTTTTTTCTGTGAGTTGGGATTTTTTGTGGCATAAGGATGCCTGCACAGTTTAGATAATGGCTTTGAGCTTAGATTGGTTCTTAGGTATGATTAAGGTTGAGTTGCATTTCCCAAGTATTGATGTATGTATGGTTGGAATACATCTGTTCATGCTGAATTGGCTACAAGTCAGTCTCAGAAGCAGAAACCCCCAAAATACCAAGATATGAAAGACTGAATGATTTGCACAAGACAGATGTAGAACCTGGGCAGAAACGCCACCCTTCTCCAGTTTCTACCTCAGAACCTGAGAAGCAAACACTTCAGGAACACCTGCTTTCACTTGATTCAATTATCCCCACTGACATCCAAGCTTCAGCCCTTTCCCTCTCTCTGGGTTCCAAAGACATCCAATATGCCTTATTGGTTCCCTCAACCCACCACAGAAGTAACAAGGAAAGAGATTTAGTAATGGTTGTTTAATGAGTCATTCAACAAGTGGGATTTCGCATTTTAAAAAAAGAAAGATTTCTTTAACATATGAAAATTAGATAGATTGATAGATAGATGATAGATAGATAGATAGAGGTATATAATTAATATTAATCAATGCTTGGTCCTAAGTTCTCTACCTTCTCTACCCTTTTAAAATCCTATACACAATCTCCACTAGCTAGATACTGTTTTTTCAATCCTTAAACTCTATCCATCTGACTAAATGTCCTATTTCCCTTAATATAACCTTAGAATCTCACACACATAAGCCCCACCCACCTTTCACTCACTCTCTAGCATACTATTAAACCTATCTTACCCAGGTTACACTTAACAATATAAGCATATACATTACAATAATAGGCATATGTTACAACAGACTTTTAGGAAATTACATCAACTTCAGAATGTACTAGAGCAGTGGAGAGCCCATACTCCAAATAGAGCAATTGCTCTTCTCAACTGCATAGTTTCTGATCTGCATCAGAAAGGCTGTACTAAAGACAATGCTTTCAATTTCTCATCACTGCAATCCCAGGCCTCTTCTATGATGCCTAGTTCAACAATTTTAGGTTGCAAATTCTATACATTTGGATCTCTCTACAAATAAAAGTGTACTAAAGGTCTAATCAAGGATTTCTTGAGTGGGGAAGCAAACAGAATACCAAAACTTTTGCAAATTGCAAGTTAATTGACTACAGTCAAGATTTATTTAAGTAATTATGTAGCATGTTCTTGTATAATAACTGTATAACCACTACGAAGACACTAATTATAGACTAAGACTTTCATAGGACTCCTCTTCCGTCTTTTCTCCTCATTCTATTCCATGAAATGTCTGTAAAAATATACAGTGGAAAATGTCAGCCCAAGTTGACAGTGCTAGTGATACTGGCAGCAACAACTGTTAGGGCAAAAGTATTAATTGCTTGACTAATTTGCAACTCTTGCTTTTATCATGTTGGCTTACAGAATTTATACTGCTTTTGTAACCAAGAATTGTAACACACAGCTGGCTCAACTAAATGCAGGATTTATTTATTTATTTATTTTATTTATTGTTAGAAAAAACAATCCTCCACTATTCCCAGACTCTCTTCCACTACCCAGTGCTGAAGATTTTGCTTGTTTGCCATCTTCAAAAGATAACTCTTCAGGTTTGTTTTTCGTGTTTTTTAATCTTATAAAAATTAGACATTGCATATTTCCACCACACTCAAGCAGCAAAAAAAAAAAAAAAAAGAACAAACGTTCCTTTTGGGGAAAGTGATAACAAACGCATTTAGACAGGGAAAGAATCCCTGGATGCAACAATCTTCTTGAAAAGATCAAAGACAACAAAAGAAGACGCAAGACTTTTGTATTTACTTTGTGAGTATCATGTGTTCAGCTTAGGCATGAATAATTGCCCTCTTCCATGGCACTACGCAAGTTCAAGTTTTCAAGGTGCCTACATGTTTTAAATGTAAACATTACAGGCCAGCTGCTAGTTCATTATGAGCCAATGGGTTAGCTCATAATAACTTCAGGCAATCTTAAACCTATTATTACTAAAATGTATGCTTCAGAAATAGAGTTTAACATAAAGAAAAAGAGAACTAGCTGCTGGATGTCACAGCATGGAAGTGCAGTGGGGACTAAAGAAGGATGAAATTGCCCATCTAGCAGAAATGTAGGGCAGCTGGAGCACAGAGCCACTGCTCTCCTTCCGCCCTGCATTGGATACTCAGCAGCCTCCAAGTTCAAAGGCTGCCAACTATCTGGATAGGTTTGCGCTCTAAGAGTAAAACAAAAATAAACACCATATTACTGGACAAATCACAAAAGAAGGGGAGAAAACTCAGCGTGGAAGTAACAGTAGCAGTAAATAAAAATAATGGCTTGGATCCAAACTAGGCATTGGTGAAGAGAAGGAAATCTTCTGTTCACGAATGGTACTGAGATCCAATGGAGGATGCCACTAGTGAAGGGGGAGGGCTGGAGGCTATTTTCACTAATTCTCCCTCCCCCTGTAGCCACCACCACCCCCATTCCAGACCTCACCCCAGAACACATTTTCAGGGACACAAAAGGTTGCAAGGAGAATCAGTGAAATGTCATCTCTCCCCTTTCTCAGGCAGGAGCATTTGCTCAAGACACACTCCTGCCAATAAAAGTAGGATAAAATGAAGTACAAAATGAAACCAAAAGTAGGAGTTACTACCAGGCTTAAAGTAAAAGAGAAACTATTGTAGGGTTGAAGAAATTCAGCAGCATGGATCATTAGTTGGGGCCTTCTGTCACAAATCTGCTTAAAACGTTATTTAAAACTATCATAGTAGAAGTATTCAGCACAAGAATTTTAAGTTAACCAAGAGTTCTAAAAATGTTGTTTCCATTCACCTTCACCAACAGACTTTTTATATTAATTTTATCCCACTGCACTTAAAAAGTTAATATCCCTGCAACAGTGCTCTATCATCATATTTGGTACAGTGGTGTCTGATACTGCTCTTTGAACACAGACAACTCACCATGGTATAACATTTCAGCAGCACATACAAAGAGCTACATTTATGCCTATATTTGAGATGCAAGTTGCCACTGTCTGGTTAAAAAGTAAGTTACTCCAAATGAACAGATGAATGATATCACTTGTCCCTCTCACCACCTCAGTGGTCTTTACCAGAGATTAGTGCACCTGTTTCTTTCTTGTCCTTTTTATAGTTAAGAGATAAAGTCCCATAGCATTCTTTGTAATTCAAATACAGAGCATTATGGGGCTGCCCTAGCTACCTCCTGACCCTTAGGCAAAAGGAAGGCCATGTGATACTTTTTCAGCTTTTGTATTATACCAACACACTAGTCACATGTGTCCATTTATGTGTGAATTTCATGCTTCCCCATATGCATATCAAATGCAGCCTGAAAAGATTATGAGACTGCAAATGCAAAGCAAATTACCTCCTTCTCAGCCTCTATTTTCTATAAAGGATTTGTTGCTTTAGAGACTCAGAGAATCCATTCAAGTTCTCCTACAGTAGGCTGACCAGATAAAATCCAGGTCAGGTTTCATGTAACTTGAACAGTTGTAGAGAAAAGGGAATTTCAGCCAGTGTCATTTGTTTGCAATTAGTTCCTGGTGAAATTCCCTCTTCATCACAACTGTTAAAAGTTGCAGGGGCCCTGCCTTCTTTTGTATATGGTCACTCTAGTATACTGCCTGCACCTTTAACTGTTCTGATAAAGCGGGAATATCACCAGGAACTAACTGCATACAAATGACACTGGCTGAAATTCCCTTTTCTCTACAACTGTTAAAATTACATTTATTTATTTATTTATTTATTAATTACATTTGTATACTGCCCCATAGCTGAAGCTCTCTGGGCGGTTTACATAGGATTAAAAACAATTAAAAACAATATACAAAAATTAAAACAGCAAAAACATACAACATACACACAATCTGAACATTTTAAAAAAAACACCACTACAACACTTCAAAAAGCTACAAAAACAAAACGAAACAAACTCAGGCTCCTCAGATATTGCCAAATACCTGAGAGAAGAGGAAAGTCTTGACCTGACGCCGAAAATATAACAATGTTGGCACCAGGCAGGCCTCATCGGGGAGATCGTTCCACAATTGGGGGGCCACCACAGAGAAGGCCCTCTCTCTTGTTGCCGACCTCCGAGCTTCCCTCGGAGGAGGCACTCGGAGGAGGGCCTTAGATGTTGAACATAGTGTTTGGGTAGGTTCATGTCGGGAAAGGCGTTCCATCAGGTATTGTGGTCCCAAGCCGTGTAAGGCTTTATAGGTTAAAACCAGCACCTTGAACCGGGCTCGGAAACATACAGGCAGCCAATGCAAGTGTGTCAGAGTGGGTCTTATATGTTTGAACCTACTGGTTCCAGTTATCAATCTGGCTGCTGCATTTTGCACAAGCTGCAGCTTCCGAACCACCTTCAAAGGCAGCCCCACGTAGAGTGCATTGCAGTAATCTAACTCGGAGGTTACCAGAGCATGGACAACTGAAGCCAGGTTATCCCTGTCCAGATAGGGACGTAGCTGGGCCACCAACCGAAGTTGGTAGAAGGCACTCCGTGCCACTGAGGCCACCTGCGCCTCAAGTGACAAAGATGGTTCTAGGAGAACCCCCAAGCTACGAACCTGCTCCTTCAAGGGGAGTGCAACCTCACCCAGAACAGGTTGAACACCCTCCATCCGGTCAGCGGAACCACCCATTAACAGCGTCTCAGTCTTGTCTGGATTGAGTTTCAGTTTATTAGCCCTCATCCAGTCCATTGTCGCAGCCAGCCACCGGTTCAGCACATCCACAGCCTCACCTGATGAAGATGAAAAGGAGAAATAGAGCTGCGTGTCATCAGCGTACTGATGACAACGCACTCCAAAACTCTGGATGACTGCACTCAACAGTTTCATGTAGAAGTTGAACAGCATGGGGGACAAAACTGACCCCTGCAGAACCCCATACTGGAGAATCCACGGGGCCGAGCAATGTTCCCCAAGCACCACCTTCTGGAGCCGACCCCCCAAGTAGGAGCGGAACCACTGCAATGCAGTGCCTCCCACTCCCAACTCAGCCAGACGTCCCAGAAGGATACCATGGTCGATGGTATCGAAAGCCGCTGAGAGATCAAGGAGAATCAAGAGAGTCACACTCCCCCTGTCTTTCTCCCGACATAGGTCATCATACAGGGCGACCAAGGCTGTTTCTGTACCAAAACCAGGCCTGAAACCCGACTGAAATGGATCCAGATAATCGGTCTCATCCAAGAGTGCCTGGAGCTGGCTTGCAACCACCCACTCCAGGACCTTGCCCAGGAATGGAACATTTGCTACTGGCCTGTAGTTATTAAGATTTTCAGGGTCCAGGGAAGATTTCTTTAAGAGTGGTCTCACTGCCGCCACTTTCAGGAGGCCTGAGACCACTCCCTCTTGCAAAGAGGCATTAATCACTTCCCTAGCCCAGCCAGTTGTTCCATCCCTGCTAGCTTTTATTAGTCAAGAGGGGCAAGGATCCAATATGGAAGTGGTTGCACGAACCTGTCCAAGCACATGAGCCCTGACCTGGATTTTATCTGGTCACCCTATCCTACAGAAAAATAACACCTCTACAGTCTTGATGACTTAAAATAAAGAAGCATAAATATACCACACAAGGAAGATGTGCTGCCTTACTGGAAAAGAACTGCTAACCTAAACTGTTGGTTGGGGGAGGGGATGGTGCCTGGGTAAAACAATGCTATCCCACATCAATGCTGCTATGCATTCTTAACTCCACAACCACGAGTGTTACCAAGTAACAGCATGGAGGCTTCTCAGTAGTGGCACCCACCCTCTAGAACACCCCCCCCCATGTTGTTTGAGAGACAGAAAGTATGTCAAAGCTTACAGGACTCTTGAAGACATATTTGCTTACCCAGGCTTTCCATAACATATAATATTATGGCATTGCTCCATTTTATTATCTTGTTGTAATGTTTGAATGTACTTATTCTTTCAGTTTATTGTTTTTATGCTGTATTTTATGTGTGCATTGTGAATTGCTTACAGATCTCAGGCTATTAAGTGGTATGAAACTTGTATAAATATTCTGGGTCTTTTTATTTGAGAGAGGAAGCTAGACAGACCCTATCACCAATGGCATTATTTTCATAGGCATCGCATATGGTACTGTGAATGTTCCCTTCAAATATAGCACAACCTCTCGCCCAACTTTATCTTCAAACACATGTCTCGGCCTTTCAAGCAGGTTTTGTTGATGTGGCACAACCTAAGCTCCTGAAAACAATCAAGATCAACAAGTTTGACTACATTCAATAATATGGAAGCCAGAGGTGTGAGGTTGTATATGTCCAGCATGTAGACAGCCAACTCACAGAAATCTAATCCATACACAGTTTGAGAAGAACCATTATTCATTCTAGGTTTTAATCTCTTCACCTTAGCTGGAGATATTAACAGAATCTGTCTTAAAAAACAAAAACTTCCTGATTTCAGCCCAGGTGTTAGTGAAGACACTGTTGGCCAAGAAGCTGTTCTTTATTTTAAGGGAATGTCCACAATACCTTAAATACCTAATCAGTGCATTTTTGTTTTTGAAATGTGTTTAATGAATTTCTCAATCTTTTACCATAGTGTTATAATGCAAATCTACTCATGAGTAGTCCCACTGACTTCAATTAGTCTTTCATGTTCTGAGTTGTGTAGGAAAGCACTCTTCAGTTGATTTGCAAACTTCTATATGCATCTGAAATATGCAGTTGGTAGATGAAAATGCATTACTTTTACACCAAGCTCCTGCACTACTAGTTAATGGCTAAAATCCTGTGCACTCTTATATGGTAAATGCACAAATGAATTCAGTGGCTGGGTTTGGACAACACAATAATCAATGGGAGTGGGTGGGTAAAGAGGCAATCGTCCATCGTGTTGATTATTGTGTTGTCTGGGGGGCAACACACAACGGGCACACAACTCACAGTACATTGTTTTCTGGAATTAAACAAGGAAAAGCAACGGGCTGCTCCACTGCTTATCCGGAGACCTGTTGATTAACATGTTGTGTGGCGGACTCCATTGTGTAATCTCCCGTCGAGCGCACTATTCCAGAAGGTCATAAAGTTCTCCGGCAGGAGCAGCCAAAAGCACCCTGGCCGCTCCTGTACAGCCAACACAACTTGCAATGCATGATGGGATAGGGCCGTGAGGACTGAGGGAGGGAGGGAGGGAGGGAGGAGCACCAGCAGCCCAGAAGGACACCAGGACTTTCAGCCACGCACAGGGGGAAGTGCAACATGTCATATGAGAAGTACCTCTGAAATAAGGTACTGTGTGTTGCCTATTCCCTCCTCCGTTGCCTAAAGTGTCATCCGAATGCAGCCAGTGGGTTCTGAGTAAACATGTATAGAAGTGAGGAATCTATTTCACTACTGCTACACCAGCATAATTGCAAACACGTCATTTATTGTCAACACGTGACTATCATCTCACACAGGGCAGTAACTCATAATTAAGTGTGCCTATATTGTATATAAGACAGAGTGCACACTATTAATATGCAATAATGAAAGAGGAGGATATCTCAAAGATGCACATAAGACAATTTATTGCTCAATGCATTTCAAGCATCAGAACTCCTACTCTGGAATGATGCCAATCCCTTCCAAGGGCACGCCAAAAAATGTCATCCACACCAGGAGTTAGAACACTCAAAACAGGTTGAGCAATAAATTGTCTTCTGCACTCCGTTTTAGTCTCCTCCCTTTTATTGTTCCTGTGTTTGGCGCTCTACCTTCTTTCTTGTTCCTTTCTACAGACCCAAGAAAAAAACCCAACAAATCAGACCCCCTGCCCCAGGGAACCTAGGAACTGAAATTTGATACAGGGGAAAGAAGAATGAGGGAGAGAGAAGCAGGTCTTCAGCTCGGTAACTTTGCACAGACTTTAGGCTTAGTCTCAACATGGACTATAAGGCAAGGGTGGACAACTTGCAGCTCTCCAGACGGTTTAGGCCTGCATCAGCCCTAGCCTGCACAGCCACTAGTGAGGGAGAGTGGGAGCTGCAGGCTCAGACATTTGGAGGGGCCTGAGCTGCCCACCCTCGAACTAAAGAATAGGTAAAAGGGAACAAGAGAAGGCTATTTGCAAATGAACTTGTATGTATCTAGGGTGACCCTATGGACAGGAGGGCAGCGCACCTGTATCTGTAACAGTTGTATAGAGCCCTGCCCTCTTTTGCATCTGGTCACTCTAACATAGCTCCTGCAGCTTTAAATGTTGGGATGAAGAGGGGATTCCACCAGGAGCTGCATATGCCTAAACAGGACACCTGCTAGAATTCCCCCAGTCAATACAACCGTTAAAGATACAGGAGCCCCCCCCCCCCTTCCCATAGGGTCAGCCTAATTCAAACTGCCTTTTAGGGCCTTTGGAGGAGGCACGCACCTCGAGGAGGGGGCCTGAAATGGAGGGGGCCTCGTGCAGGGCGCCATTCCCCCGGAGGAAAGGCTCTCGCGATGCCTGGGCGCCCCGCGCTTACGCACGAGGAGCTCGTAACGCGTCGGAAAAAGAGAGGGGGGAGAGAGTGGCGGGGCAGCGGCGAGGCAGGCTTCGGAGGGGGAAGAGGGTCGCTCCCGGACGCGGGCAGGGGAGGGCGGCCAGGGGCGTCGCGCCGCGCGCTGGGCCGTGACAGCTGCGCAGCCGCTAATCTCGCAACCTCCCTCGCGCGCCAACGCCAGCCGAGGCCGCGCGGGGAAAGGGGTGTGTAGGGGGGTGTCTCTCGCGACTGTGGTAAATAGAACGGTTTTCCCAAGTCCCCGCCTGCCGGCTCCCAGCTTCCCCCCTCCTCCTCCTCCTCCGGTACCTTGTCGCAATAAAGCCCCACGAGTTGCTTCATCCGCCAGTGCGGGGCCGTGAAAACATCCACCTCCTCAGGGAAAGGAGCCATCTTCTCTCCCCCATAGAGAGACGGTCGCTCGACAGCCGCGGTCAAGCGACGGCAGCGACGGCCCCCTTCTGCGCACGCGCGGGCGGGCGCGCGCCTCAACTACCACTCAGGACCCGAAAGGAGGGGGCGCGGGTGCCGCCATTTTCTTGGCAAGTCACATGTTAAAAAAAAAAAAAAAGCAGAGCGAGCGAGGGGGTAGAACCGACGCTTTGGTCTGTATGGGCGGTTTCCGGGCTCGCCGTGGAATAGCCCTGTTTTTTAAACGTCCCCCTCGGGCGGGAAATGAGAGTTGCCGGTTGGAATCAGTGCAGACATCCAACACCTCCACTCGGCTGTGATCGGGTACCAGCGTGTGTCACCCCACCCCTAACACCGAAATAAAAAGTATCAATCAGGAGAAGAGAATTCTTGCTCCTATTATTATTATTATTATTATTATATTTATTTATACCCCGCCTTTTTCCCAATAATGGGACTCAAGGCGGCTTACAAATTAAAACATGTACAGTTAAAACAAATAGCGATATACAAAAATTAAAAATATAATTGAACATAGTACAATTTTACAATATTTAAAACATTTTAAATACACATAATTTAAAAAATCCAAACTATAAGCAGTACATCCACAAAGGTCTGAACTAAGGTTTGATTTTGTGCCAAACGATTTAAAAAACAACAACTATGACCGTTCAAGTTCCCAAAAATAAGAATACAGCGCGTTATCCCCATAGTGCATGTTGAGGAGCCGAGATAAGAGAAAAGTGGTTTAGGAGAGTGTTAAGGCTGCAGGTTAGATCAAGGTTGAGGGATTGGCATGCATCAAGGCTATCATCGTCCACGGAAGCTTTCTCACCTAGCAGGAAACACTGGCCTCCTCCACACGAGACGTTTAATGAGCCTTGAAGGCTCATTAAAAAATTTACCTCCACAAGCACGGAGCGCAAAACGGGCGTACAGGCGCGTTATCTCCCCGATAATGCGCATTTTCGAACGCGCGTTAAATAGCGACTTTTATTTTGCTCCGGCCGTTAAAGCGCATTTTCGCGGTGTGAACAAGCGATTACGCGCATTAACTGCTTGTAAAGCGCTTTTGGGACATGAATTAATGCGCTTCGCCGCCTCTCGCCGCCTCCGGTGCAGAGGGATTAGGAGTAAAAGCGCCTCCGCGATAATGCGCATAATCGCGGAACCGGGCGCAAAAGCGCATCCTTGTGGAGGGGGCCACTTTCCCCACACGCAGTCACACTGCCACCAGGACCTTTAAGAATCAGGTTCAACCCTTTTCTCTGTCCTGAAGCTGTGAGGACACAACCGTTTATATTTTCACTTGAATTGTTTCCTTTAGTACTTTCCTGTTACATAGCCAAGAAAAGAAGGCATAGGATTGATATAAACAAATAAAACTTAATTAATTACAGCATTAAGTTGTTGAATAGTAAATAAGTAGCACCTGATGGTTCTGTTAATGTATGTTCACTCATACACAATACTTCAGATCCCACTCTCAGTCGATCATTACAGAACCACCACAGAGTTTCACTACATTTCTATCTCACATCAAATCCCTCTCGAATCTGATCCCTGTCTCATCAGTTCCCTATCTCTGTCCTAAACCCTGTCTCTATCTTCTAGTCCCTATGGGCCTCACACAGCACAGTACACAGTTTATATAGCACACAATTTCACCCCCTTCATACAGCAAATCCACCATCTCCCAGCCATTCATCTCACTGTCCCCCTTAACATACTTCTCATAAAATCCAGTTATCTAACAGGGATCCATAACCGTAGACTTATTATATACAGACATGTAACCCCACAGTAGTTCCCCACCCTAACCTTGTTATGTGGTGAGTGATTTTCAGGGGATTTACACTTTACAGGGGGGGGTGGAATGAAGGTACATTCAAAGCTGTTGTAAATAAATGTGGGGCTTGAATTCCTTGGTCTCGGGCCTAGCAATGCCTCTGAACAGAATCCCCTCTTTAATCTGTTCTTTTACAAGAAAAGTGAGCCACCCATCATTTAAATCCCCTCCGGTATATTCCCCTGCGCTATATGTATTCTAAATGTGGGTGATAGTTACTGAACACAGTATGCATGATAGATCACACCTGTTCAAACTGTAATTGAAGAGGAACTACTGATTAAAATGATCTGGGGGTGGGGTGCAAGTTAAATAAAATGTTTTAATGGGAGTGATTTTGGGGGGAATTAATAGGCTGGCTTTGCCTTCTAGGGAATTAAAATAAATCATAGTAATAACTTCAGAATTTGCATATATCAATATATGTTTGCATGTTTAAATTTTATGCAGATTGTATGATATAGGAGTGTGCAAAGTGGGACTTCTCTGCCCCGAAATTCGGGGCACAGCTGCAATGAGGTGATTCTCCTTTCCAATTTTCAGAAGGGGTCTGTCTCCCTGCACCGTTGGTTTACCCATCGGAAAACTGCTCCTTTTTGGGGAACTGCTACATTCTCATCAATGGGAATTAAATGCTCACAGCTCCCTCAGTTTTAAAGAGAAACGCAAGGAAATTGGCACCGTGACATCTTTTAAAGAGGGCTTTAGGCATGCCAAGTTTGGAGCAGATTCCTGCATGCAGTGATTTATGGGGAATTTAAAGTCCAAACTCAACTGTCCTCTCAGGCACCTCTCTCATTCCTTGATCTGTTTGGCGTGGGAGAGGGAAAGGGAAACAAAGCAGCGGGAAAACTAAAAATGCTTAGCGCTATAATAAATATAAATTAATAAATGCCACAACAGCAGCACACAGCTTGCCCATCTTCAGAGAGGACACTGGACAGGAGCAGAAGCTTGTAGGATGAGGAAGAGAAGGAGGCGAGGCATGTTTCAAGGCAACAACAGCTTTCCCCTATATGCAAGGCTACGAGGCTTGGGGGAGGAGGGAGGAAGAGGAGGACCCCCCCCCCAGAACTGGAAGCTGTGCTAGTAGCCAGCCAAACACACACTAGCAGGCTTAGATTTTTAAAAATATTTTTCAGTGGGGAGTAGACTACAGAAACACAGAACACTGGGAGTTTTAATGATTGTAAGGAGAAAGAGTTTAGAAATATTAGCGGACCAAGCTGCCTGGCTGGCTGCAAATCTCTCTTTTGTGCACGCATTTCTCTTTCACTAGAATGATGACAAGCAAGGAGGACAAAACACTGATTGGAGAGGGGGACAGGAAGACAAGTGTGGCTAATGGCTATTGGCTAACCACAGATGTCAATATACCCTCACTCCTCTCAGCGTCTTCCAAATATGGAGATATCACACACACACACCATTGGCACCTGAAAAACCATCAGATATTCCGGAGACGTTAGAAGCTCCTTTTGGGCATGTCTCTGCCCTGAAATGATTCTATTGGTTTAGAAGTGGCCAATCTCTACAGTGGAAGACCGAATGCACCGCGGATGTTCACGGTTATCAGATAATTCTGGTGCAGAGTGCACACCCCTAGTATGATGGGCCTGACCTCAATCTTTTAAGTGCCTAGCAACACCCCTGCAAGCTCAGGATTGTACAATAAAAGCCTTGTCTGGAAGCACCCCAAATGTATATTCCTATGGTACATAATGGTCTGATTTGTATTTTCTTTTGAGAAGAAATGTTGCAGGAAAATCATCACAGACCTGTGATCCACATACAAACAGTGATACATGTATATTCCACACATACATATATGAAGAGGATTGGGCCTCATTCACAAACTCACAAATGGCTCTGACATTTTGCACACATTATCATAAGCTCTAGTTCAGAGCAGGCTGCCTTTTTGGGCCATGGGCCCATTTGGCAATTTGAGAAACTGACCTGGCCATCAGCACAAAATGACGGCCATGGCAAAGGACAAGTAACCTGTCCAAAGACTGCATACAATACAGAGAGTGGGGTGTGACCCCCCCAACACACTAAACAAGTTCTTTGAACCCATAGTTTTCAGTACCAACAAAAATCTATGCCACATCCTAGCCACCAGTAAGAACATCTCTTCATTTTTATGAAGAGTGGGAAGGGTAGTAGGGCACCTTGGCAGGGCACTAAGGAAGATGTCCAGAGAAGCATTGGTGCCATGGGCACCATATTGCCTTTATTTGCTCTAGTTGCTATAAGGGTCTGAAGACATGATGCTTTAATGCTTGTCAAGGATAAAAATCCACTTTGGTTGTAAGGCAACTCTGTTTTATTGAGCGTAATGCAGCTATATGGAGAGAGTCCTACGGACAGAGCCTATCCACATTGCCCTTAAAATGACTTATATTCTGTTTAAAAACATGGTTTTTTAAGTGATTTCATTATGCGGTAGGACACACTGAGCAGTACTTACGTTTCATAGTGACTGCTTCCTCCATCCTCAAAGTGTTCACTGGTATATTACAGGATTAATTCCTTGAGTCTTCTTCTTTAGTTTTTGCAGGCTGCTTGACCCGCCCACTTCTGTCTCCGTAACTCAAGCAGCCTGCCAAACAAAAACTAAACAAGAAGAGTCAAGGAATTAACCCTGTAATACACCAGTGAACACTTTGAGGACGGAGGAAGCAGTCACTATGAAACATAAGTACTGTTCAGTGTGTCCTACCACGTAATGAAATGACTTAAAAAACCACATTTTAAAACAGAATATAAGTCGTTTTAAGGGCAATGTGGATAGGCTCACAAAGAACTTCTCAACTGGCAGTGTGAAAAGCAGGTATATTTATACATAGTAGCATCTTAACCAATTAGCAGTCGGCAACATTCTAAAGCAAAACAAAGATAGATCAAAGAAAACTTCATTATACCTTATCAGCAGGTGGGCCATAACTCTTCTAGCAATGTCAGATTGACCTGGATGGTCAGTCCTCCTTATCAAGCTAGCTTATTTGACTCATACTATATCAAAAAGGTCTTGACAGAAATTCCAATTAAGCATTTCCTTCCAGTTAAGCGGTGTCATCATTACAGCACATTCAGGCACCTACATTGGTCCAATCCCATCATGCAGTTCACTTGCAAGAACCAAACTACATACCGAGGCCTACATACAGAGCAGGAATATCAAGGCTTGTGGCCTTGCTTTCTCATGCTTTAACCTCCAAAAGGAGGGGCATGAATTCTGCTTTGTATCAGAAGCCAAGATTCCATCTCAGGTAAGGCAGAACACTGATCTTAGACTTAGAGCTTTTTCAGATGAGTGTTTTATAGCATGCTTGTGATTGGCCACTCATGGATGTTCACAGGTAATTTTGATGATGCAGTGATCCTCCTGTGCACATCCTGCTCCATTTGCTATTTTTAGAGTTTTTTTAAACAGGGCTCAAAAAAGCCAACTCTTTTGACATATGTGGCTATTTCCTGCTGTGTGAGACTAGATTTCTTGGTCTATTTCAATCAGATTTCAAGCTGGCGTTGACATAGAAAATAGCTTGGTTAAAATGTTGGATGACATTTTCTGGGTGAAGGATGAAAGTGGAGAGTACAATTCTGCTCATTCTTCTGACCTCCCATCAGCTTTCAGTAATATCACCCATAGTATCCTTCTGAACAGATGATGCACATAAGGAATAGGCAGAGCTATGATGGCTCTGCTCTTCCTTGAATAGCCAATTCCAGAAGGCAGTGTCATCTGTGCTATGTTGTCTTACATGGTTCTGTTTTGTGCCCCTTACCTTTTAACATCTACATGGAATGGATGACAGAAGAAGCCTTGCAGTGAGTTGTCATCGATATTCAGACACCATCTGACTCTATTTCTCTTTTTCATCTGATTTAGGTAGGACACTTGAAATGCTTGATTCAGTGCCTTGGATACACAATAAGATTGGCTGAAATCCAATGAGCTGGATTTCAGTTCGGAGAAGACAGGGGTACTGATGGTAAATGGTTCATCTACCAGGGTTAGTGGCACTCAGAAGGAGAAGAAGAAATCAAAGGGAAATGGAGGCTGAGTGATAGTGACCTTTCCTTCCTTATGATGTATCTGAAAACATCAATGAGAGAGGGACAAGGCAGAAGTCCTCAGCATCACAGTGAATTTTTTAAAAAGGCAGGAAAAGCAGGTGTTCCCCGTGAATAGGGCCACAGGATGAGGGGCTGTAGAGATGGACAGCTAAAGCCAGAAGTCCGGCTGACTCAGTCAGGCTGAGTGTCTGCCAGCAAGACTACCTTCCAGAAATCACACCAAGGGCTCCAGACCCCATGATAGCCTTAGAAAGTCAAATACTAAAGTAGCAACTGGAAGAAAAATTTCCAGCACAATAGTTTTCACAGGGTACAGGACAAGCAATATGGCCCAGAGAGCTCTGTCCTCTAAGAGAGGGGAATGGCCAGGGGTGACTGCCTCACTCACTCTATCTAATGGTTGGGCCAGCCTAAGGGATGTCACAGCATGGGGCCAGTGCACAACCCCTTCTCCTCTCTCCATACAATCTTAATCTCAAGGAGAGGACCATGCTGACATAGGATTGCAAAGTAGCATTACTTGTCAGCGTATAGAAAGCTAGGACACCGTTCCAAGTTGAATGCCATCTAATATTTCCAGACAAAATGGATACTTTGAACCAAGGTGATTGACTGTGGACAAAATGGGAGTGAGGTGGCACTCTTTGATAGCATCCTAGACTGTTTCTACAATTCAGTGTGCTAGATTCCATCTTTAAAGCCTTTCATGGCTTGGGACTACAGTACCTGAAGTATAAATTGTTGCCACATGTGACTGTCCATGCATTGAAGGAGCCTTTCTCTGGGTTCCCCCTCCAACTGAGGTATGGGAGGGAGCTAGTAGGGAAAGGGATTTCTGGGTGGGTTTTACTCCAATTGTGGGAGATATAATTTAGAACTGTGTGCATAACACAGAATGGTCTCTAACATTGTTATCAGTGTTTATACATGTTAAACATCACAGGCTTTAGAGCCATTTCATAAAGGATCATAAAGAGGATTCTTAGCCTCAGTTCCAGTGGCCTTGATTGGTTATCAAGTGTTCATCTATGTATCAGCTCCAATTGTGGTTATGATGGCGGTGGTGGGGTGTGTGTGTGATTGTTTTTGGGTGACGTGCTAATAAATCATCCGTGGAGTAGGCAATACGGGCAGAGTTGGCTATTCCTCTCCCCCCTTCTCCCCCCTTTCCACCCAATGGCGGTGCTGGTTCCCCCTTACTGTATTGGGGCGCCGCCATTCCATGGGAAGGGGGGAGAGGGGGGAGAGAAACTCTCCCACCTCCTTGTCGCTGCAGCGGCACCCACGGTGTGTGTTGCTCTGCAGCCACCGTGGCCAGAACCAGGGGGCCAGATCTCCCCACTGGTTCAGGCTACAGTGGCAGCAGAGGGACACACGCCATGTTGTCGGCTCCTTGCCCATTTGTTTTGACGCTGAGGCTGGAGAGAGGTGTCCGCTCTGCCTGGCCTCGGGGTAAAACTGGACAGGAGGGCAGGCGGAGTGATACTATCTCCAGAGCAGGGATGTTATCCCTCCGCATTGCGTCCCATCCCATTAGTTTCGATGTCCAGGCCAGACAGAGCTGTCAGCTCTCTCCAGCCTCAGCGTCGAAACTAACGGGAACGCTTGCTCTGCGGATGAATTCATCCACAGCGCGAGCATCCCCATTGCTTTCAACGCCATGGCCGGAGAGAACTGTTGGTGTCAGCTCTCCCTGCTGCCCTGACAGCTCCCTCCAGCCTCACATCGAAGCAAATGGGACAGGACGCCATGTGGAGGGATACCATACCCAGACCAGGGATGGTATATCCCTCCGCATGGCAGAGGAGGGGAGATGCTTGACCGCTCCCTTTGCCCTCAGCCTTGAAACTAATGGGGGATGGGGCACAGGGGGGTGCCTTCACTGGAGGCTGGCCACAGGAGGCGCAAGGAGCTCCAGCCCCTCTGAAGCAGCGGCAGGAGTTCCTAGCATCCCCCATCGCCAGTAGTGTCCCTCCATGGTGGGGCAGGGGAAAGGGATGTGCATGTAACTGGGACTATGTGGGGTGCTGCGATTGGCGGCGCCCCACCCGGGGATGGCATGTGCCTGTCCCGGGAAGCAGATCACGGCACCCCACCTTGGGATGGCACAATTGGCAGCTCCCCAAGCGCTTCCTGGATGGGATTAGTTCTCCTTCTTACAGAGCCCTACTGGGCAAGAGCAGCAAGGGTTTCTGCCGCTCTTGCCTCACGAGGAAGAGGGGAAATAATCCACGGAGGGAATTATTTCCCCTGTAGGCAGGGGAAATAATCCACGGAGCTGGGCAGATGACACAATAATCAACAGTTGTGCAGTTGTGTGGGGTGGTTTTTGCCCCACAGACGACACAATAGTCAACAGTGAACTATTTAAATAACTGTTGACTATTGTGTAGTTCCGAACCCAGTGGATATCTCATGACAGAATATTCCACCTTCTTTGCTTGCTTTTAAGAAGCTTTGCTTTTAAGAATGTTGTTCTTAGCAATAGCCAAATCAAAGACCAAACCACAAGAATTTAGATATGTAACTATTTCTAGGTTTCATCGTTTTAAACAAATAGGACTTCAAAGAACTTATAATGCTACAGTACACATTTCTAATATCACCATTGTTACTTTGGGAATTAGCTGTAAGCAGGATCATTTATGTGCTATATAGAAGTTATTGAATTTCTTGCTCTAAAATTACAGGTTGTTTGAGTCTCCCCTATCCTATTCTCAAACCATCCAAAACACAGTGCCTTTAATGGGATTTATTCCACACCTCCTGTGACAGGGACAGAGGTCCCCTCTACAAGGATTCGCTTTTGCATCCGGTTAGGCGATTATGCGCATAATCGCTGAAGCGCATTTACACCTAATACCTCTGCACAAGAGGCAGCGAGAGGCGGCGAAGCGCATTAACGGATGACCAAAATGCGCTTTCCAAGTAGTTAATGCGCATAAGCCCTTGTTCACATAGTCAAAATGCGCTTTAACGGCCGGAGCAAAATAAAACTCGCGATTTAACGCGCATTTGATAATGCGCATAATCGGAGAGATAACGCACCTCTACGCCTGATTTGCGCTCCGTTCTTGTAGAGGTAAAAAAATTTAAGCGCCTTGAAAGAGCTTTAAACCTCTCTTGTAGAGGCAGCCTGAATTATTGGCAAATTGTCACAGCTTGTTCATCAATATGAACATTTACCTTAGGAGGCAGTAACATGGCAGCTATTTTTTAAAAATAGGCCAACTACATTCCTGCCCCAAGAGCTCAAAAAGAAAATATAATTCAAATTTCTCTAAATAATCCCCATGTAAACCTATTTGCGTCATTGAACTGCCCTTCCACACCTAGTTTCTTCTATTTGTTACAGATTTTCTTGGTCAGACACATACCTGGCTTTTAGGTAGGCAGGCATATCCCCTATGTCTTTCTCAAGTTCTAAACATACAAACTGAAAGCCTTCTTTTAAGAAAATGATCTTTAATTAACATACATCTGGCCTTTAATTAACATACAATGGTACTTCCTTCTAAGAAGACATGTAGAGGATTACATTGTTAAATTGACAACAAATGAACAATGGCCAAGAAGAGAAAAAATCCTCTTTGTAGGCTGAAATCTGACAGTACTCCAGCTCCAATCCCAAACCAACATATGCAATAATGCAGGGGTGGGCAATTGTGGAGTGTTGGGGCACATTTTTGCCCCAGGGGCCACCTTCCCAACACCCCCCAAAAATGGCATCAGTAGCAGCTATAGAGTGCCCAATGGGTCAAATTAGCTTGTTTGCAAACAAGCTAATGTTAAACCTGTTGGTGCTTTGTAGGTACTATGGATGCTTTTTTTAATATAAAAAAGGGGAGGGTTTAAATTTTTTTTTTTACTGAATTCAGCGAGCAGCGGAGGCTGCCCTGGGGGCCACATGCAATCTGCGAGCTATGTGCCGCCCAACCCTGCATTAAAGCCTCAACATAATAAAAGATCCATACCAGGAAAACATAATGAAATAGTTCCCTGAAGCAGATCCAAACTATGCCAAAGGGATAGATCTGGTGGAGATATGTAAACATTAATGCAAATCTTCCACCTTTACCCTTCCACATTTTTTAAATTTTGATGCCTGATTTATCAAAACTAATAGAACTTGGAAGGTATACACCAAATGCCATGTTTCTTGTAAACAGATTATACACTGTCATGGGGTTGAAAGGGAATGCAGGCCTGAAGTGGCACCATGAAGACCCCACCCCCCGAAGAACTGCCAAGGGTTTGGGGGGTTGCTCCCCACAAAAAGCTGCAATGGGAAACAAATTTGGAACTTTTATATGATGTTTCCAAAGAAAATCTCAATCTTTGTGTCAAGAAAACGTAAACAAACGTTTCCCTGTCGTGGCGGACAACTCCCGTCCCGCCACCCGGTTCCCCAGCCAAACTGGCTTGAGCCAACGCTTGAAATAACCACACAGAAATTTAAGGACCAAAGCAAGTTTATTTACACACTATCCTAAGTTAAGGCCTTGGTCAAAGCACACCTCCTCAACCCAGCAAAAGTCAAAGCAGGGAAAGGTTGTTGGGGAAGGGAACGGGGGGGTGTGTGTGTGTGAGAGAGGTATGAGGTAGATAAGGGTAGCAGCACAGAAAGGCACAAGCAATAAAACAATTGGGTCCCCAATCAATCAGGCACACTCTTAAAAGTGCTAAGCAACCCCAAACCGAGCAGGCTTGTAAAACAATAAAAATCTATCTAACACCCAGCTAGATCCGGCCGGATGGAGATCAGCTCTTCACCGTGCCTGGGTCCGAAGAGAGATGAACCAACCGTCACAGGCCTTCGTTTTTCAATCTTTTCTCCCAACAGCCCTCCTCCCCCCACAGCCTGGGAAACCAATCCTCCCTAACGGTTTTTCAGCTGAAAGTCGTTAGGAGCTTGCTCGTTAGTTGGAGCACCTGTTTCTCTCAGTTGGTACTAAACAGATAAGTAGCTCAGAAATTTGTCAACATATGAACTCATCTCCCTCCCTCCTCTGGAAGCGTCAAGGCCTTCAGAAACCCCATGTCCTTCACACTTTGTAGTACAAATACTGACAAAACAACCCAGAACTCTGAGTGAGGCTTCGAGGGTGGCAATAAGTGAGAGGCCTTCTCCGTGGTTGTCCCTGTTTGCGGAACACTCCGCAGTGAGACCTGCCTGCTGCTAACATTGCCAACATTTTGGCACCAGGTTAAGACTTTCCTCTACTCCCAGGCCTTTGATGGTATATGTTGGTTTTGTTTTTTTTAATAATAGTTGTTTTTATCAGGTCCCAGTATTTCATTGTAATTTTTTCCCATCTGTTTTAAATTGTTTTTAAAAAATTTGTATGCTAAAGAGTTTATATCATATTTTTATTATGTTGTATTTTTAAGTTGCAATTTTTGTGAACCACCCAGAGAGTTTTGGCTATTGGGAGGTATATAAATGGAAAAATGAAAAAAATGGAAATGGAATCTCAAAAACAAATGGTGGGACTGGGCTGCTGTAGAGGCATTTTATGGAGTGATTAGATTCAGCTGTTAATCCATGTTCCAGAAATTAAAAAGCTTCAACACACTCCCCCCCCCCCCAGGAGCCTATGTACCCACAGACTTATAGCGGCAAGAAGAACTCTCACTTATAAAATGTAATATTATAATAGGTCTATACATGAATCTCTTAACTACAAGCACCCTTTTGAATTTAAATAGTTACAAAACCACAGATATTCTATAATTTAACCCTATGGGGATCGTGAAGTGGAGTCTGCCTATCCAAATGACCAGCCCCTGAGCCAGTAACAGATGTGAGGACAATCTTCTAAAAGGGACGTCTGGATTCATTCCAAATTGGGGGGAAAACAGTAGCACTTCCTAATCCAGAAAAGGACCAAACACAATTGGGTGGGTCCTTGAAGGCGACAGACGTAGTAGTTGATTTATCATCATATCCCCTGAGTCAGGATGGACTCAGGCTGCCTCTACAAGAGAGGTTTAATGCTCTTTCAAGGCGCTTAAAAAAATTTACCTCTACAAGAACGGAGCGCAAATCGGGTGTAGAGGCGCGTTATCTGTCCAATTATGCGCATTATTGAATGTGCGTTAAACAGCGAGTTTTATTTTGCTCCAGCCGTTAAAGCGCATTTTGCCTATGTGAACAAGCGCTTATGCGCATTAACTACTTGTAAAGCGCATTTTGGTCATCCCTTAATGCGCTTCGCCGCCTCTCGCTGCCTCTCGTGCAGAGGTATTAGGCATAAATGCGCTTCAGCGATTATGCGCATAATCGCCTAACCAGGCGCAAAAGCGAATCCTTGTAGAGGGGACCTTAGATTAATTTAGATGATTGAATGAGGAACTTTCTTTTGTGCCATCTCTGGGATACAACACTTTCCAGACAAGGACTGACATTTTGAAACTCAAATAGTTTTTTGGTGATTCACCTAATGGTATTGTACACATGTTTAGATCCAAATCCAACTCCTCTTATCAACCGCCCACCCTAATATTACTACCTTTGAAAGAATAGTGTTGTGAGACATTGAAAAAATAGAGAACCAAACTCTTTTACAAGATGGCACAATTATATAGATCTTCTGGGAGCAAGGAGTCCCATGGGATCTCCCACCTTTTGGGGCCAGTGTGCACATTTGGAACAAGATGGCTGCCAGGGAGGTTGCACATTCACAAAATGGCTGTTATGGTAGACACGGTCAATCACAAAACACCCTGTTTGCAGAAAGGCAACCTGAAAAGGATAAAAAAAAAACAAGTAATTTGCCCCAAAACAAATATACAAAGCAGATATAGGATCTGAGCCCCGAAACACAAACTCACTTCCTTGAACCCATAGTTCTCTTTCTTATACTGGATCATGTCCCAAATGATCCCCCTCCCCCCTCTCATACACATGTATTTAATATATGCAGACCATTCTCCATTTTCTCATCTTCTTGTGTCACTTGACAGGCCCCCTTAGTGCCTCCAATTGCTTTCTGCAGCCCCTCTGATTCCAGTCCCGGTCTTCCCACTGCCTCCTCTCTCACAATAGGTAACCCATAGTCCAGCCCCAGGATTTTTATGGGTGCAGGGGGTAGGGTGGCCAGATTTTGGAAACCAAAAGGGAAACCTTCATCGCCCATTCTGAGAAAATCTGAGAAAAAGTCCTCTGGCCCATTCTGTTTTGCCCTGTGGGCTGCTTTGACAGACCTCTCCTTTCCCACATTTTGATCTGTGGACGACTTGCCTCTGCTGAGCTCCAGGTGCCCGACTGCCCACCAAATCTGCAACAGAAAAGGTGCGGTGCTCGCCCAGCACTTCTTAGGCTGCCTCTACACGAGAGGTTTAAAGCTCTTTCAAGTCTCATTAAATTTTTTACCTCTACATGAGCAGAGCGCAAATCGGGAGTTAATGTGCATAATCGAATAGATAACGCGCCTCATCGAATGCGTTAAATAGCGAGTTTTATTTTGCTGCAGCCCGTTAAAGCGCATTTTGACTATGTAAACAAGCAATTCTCCGCATTAACTACTTCTAAAGTTCATTTCAAACAACTGGTAAGGCCACCAGTTGTGCGCTCAATTACCTCCCGCGTACAGTCATTTACCATAAAGTGCTTCCGAGAAGATGCGCATAATCGGAGAACCAGGTGTCAAACCGAATTCTTGTAGAGGGGGTCTTAGCTAAAAACTCAAGATCCCCTTGATGCCAAGGGCTGAAACTGCTCAAGGTGCAAGAGCCCAAAGCAGAGGTTTGACAACCTGAGTTTGAAGGTAATGGTTCTAGCGGTGTTTTTAAAAAAATATTTTTAAAACCTTGCACTTAAAAAAAATCCTAAAATTCAATGGATGAACAGACCTGTTTCAAACTTGGAATGGATAAAGCCGTATGTAAGTGCTATCATGGTGCTAAGTTTCATCTCTATCTTTAAAATTGATTATCTATCTATCTCAAATTTTAAATAAAATCTGAAAAATCATTGGATGAATGTGTCTGCTTCAAACTTGCCATGGCTAACACTCTACTTAACATCTCTCCTGGTGCCAAGTTCTATCTCTTTAACTTTAAAAATGACAGAGCTGTAAGCATTTTTGTTAATTCCCATTTACTATAAAGTAGAGCTGCCCTTTGGATGTGGGGGGAGGATGGGGAAAATCTGGATTTTTCTTCAAATTTCATAATTCCTGCCCCTTTCTGGATTTGTTACCAAAAATCCTGACAAATCCTGTTTTTTCCTGTTGTATGGTCATCCTATAGAGCATTTAAATTAGTTTGTTATAAAAACACATGGAATTCATTTCCCTCTAGATGGCGCCAATTAGAAGCCAGACATAATTTAGGATTGTGTGCATAACACACAATGGTCCCTTACATTGTTATCAGCGTTTATACATGTTAAACCCACAAAAGCTTCATGGGCTTGAGAATAATTTCACAAAGAATCATAAAGACAACTCTTATAGCCTATCTACATTGCTGCTTTAAAACGGTTTACAACGGTTTATAACAGTAGTGACAACTGTTGGGGCCCAGGACACACTCCATATACAGTTTTCAAAACGTGTTGTATCCTGCGTGTGTAGATGGGCTCTTAGTCTCAAACTCACTCCTTTAATTTGTTGAGCTCTTTTTGGAAAAAAAAGATTGGGATAGTTACACTGTAGTCCATATGTCAGGAGTGGGCAACTTTTCCGGCAGTCCGGGGGGGGCATTTTGGCCCCAGGGACCCTAATCTGCCAGACAACCCGTAAATCAATATATTTTTAATTTTACCAAAAAAAAAAGGGTTTCCCCCCACCTGCCCCAAAGTACTGCAAAGTCTCAAAAGGGTTGAATTTAGCAAGGCCCTCTTATTAGGCTTTTGAGAAGGCTTTGAAGGCTTACTTATTTGCTCTGATCTTCCCCAAAATATATTTTATCAGACTGGGTTATAGTTGCAATTGTTGTAGGTTCTGACTTATGATGCTGTTTATTGTTTTGTGGAACTTTTTGTGCAATTATTACATAAAATTTTATTATGATTTATTATTATTATTATTATTATTATTCGCATTTTATTGTTGTATGCTACCTTGGGAGGGGCCCTGGCCTGACAGGTGATCTAGTGCTTCAGGAACCATTTTTAAAAATTTGCTGCCTGGCAGGGACAGCTTGGGTCAGATTTACATACATGGTGATTACACGCAAAACCACATGATTGCTGCTACCACGGGTTTCCCACCTACTGGGGCGAAGGCTTAGCCAAATGGCACATTCAGCATTATTCATCTCATACAGTAAAAACTTTGTCCTGGGTCATTTACTAAAAATCAGTGAAATAACACATTTGTTGTCACTCTCATGCCCCCCCCCCCCAAGGGGGCATTGCTTACTAGAATCAATATTAAAAGTGTTTAGTATGGGTCACTGTATGAGCGTGCCAAGTTTGATCATTATAACTCAAAATGCATGATTTCAGGTCTTTACTGCTTTTCTAATTTCAGAGCAGAGAGATAAGGTGGAGCAAAGCCACTGAGTGCCTTGAAGGTAAGGACAATGAGTCTGTGTCAAATCTGGGAGTGGACAGCAGGGGCCCGTCTTGATGGCGATGCCTTGGAGCTGGGATGCCTTGGGCCCTCGCGTTCCTTCTTGGCATCTGCACGGGAAGGAGCGCGAGTGCGGAGTTGCCTCCGCTGCCGCACCAAGCACCAGGGAGGGGAGAGGAACGGGGCAGCCAGAGGGGGAGGAAGAGAGGGACGTGAACTGGGTCACAACTCTCTGGCTGCCTCTCCCCTGTCCCCTCCCTGGTGCTCGGTACAGCGGCGGCAACTCCGCACTTGGGAGGAATGGGGCAGCCAGAGGGAGGTCAGAGGGAGGTGAGCTGGTTTGGGTGCCGTGCGTCCCTCTCTTCCTCCCCCTCCGGCTGCCCCGTTCCTTTCCCCGTTTGTATAAAATATGGGGAGGAAGGAAGGGAGAGGCTGGAGGGGGAGGAAGAGAAGGAAGCACGGCGCTTGAACCGGCCCTCCTCCAGCCGATAGCGACCAATCAGCTGTTGCCATCAGCTGTGCAGGCTCTGCAGGAAAAAAACTTTGGGGTAAGTGCCCGACTTTTTTACTGCGGAGTTTCGGGGTTTTGGCCCTGGATGGCTTCGGAGTGGCGGCTGCGTCATGTGCATCACCTGCCGGCATTTCGAAGCCACCATGGGGAAAAGCTCCCATCTAGAGGTACCCGAAATGAGTGTAGAGATTTATGGAGGAAGACCAGAGATAAGGTTGAATTAGTCAAAGCAGAAGTTGACTATAGCATGAACTGGTTTATTTAGCATCCTAAAAAGAACTACTCCCAGATTACTAGGATCCTTATCAAAGAGTTTAGTTACACTTTTTATAAAAACACCAGATTTCAACTATCTTAAACCTCAATCATGAAGCTTTAGATCTATAAATAAATTTGCTTCATTTACAAATACACAAGCAGAGCAGAGTGGAAGCAAACAGAAGTCCGCAAATCCCTAGAAAGTAATATGTCTCCCCACTGCAAGGCTGTGGTCCCCAATTCCAGTTGACTCCAGCCAGAAACAGTCTGCTAACTCTAGCACGGTTGACACGTTCTCTGAATGTGTTTTGGATGCAGAGGAGGATCGTAGCCATTGACCCATCTGTATGGAGCAATGTCTGAAAGAGCTAATGTGCATACAAATTGCATATGCATAGACTCTGTCTGTGCTGGTGGGAAATTGCATGTCTCACAACTCAGTGCAGACTTTGTTAAATTCCTATTACAACAAACTGGAGTCAATCCATATCTAAATATGCCAAAAGTGTCATTCATATTGATCATCCAGATCTAAATAGAAGAGTTTGGCCAAATAATGGTGATTTTCCAAATAGACAGCTGAGATATCAGTCTTTTAATTTCTTCCACAGTTACAGCGGGCCATTCCAGGAAATCCTTCAAAGGCTGGAATCTCTTGAAAATAATTAACCCACACAGAAGATGTGATCAGGATAGCAGAGATGATTTATTCTTCTCTGACGTCTGAAGACCAGACCCCCAAGCCGCCTTCTTTTCGGCTGGAACAAGCCAAATTGATGTCTCATCACAGATAGTTAGAATGTTCAAGCTTCTTTACTTTTAAGAGGCTTTGCCTTTATGAATGTTGTTCTTAGTAATATCCCACACCAAGTTCAAACATGGGACTGATCTACACCAAGCAGAATACGACACTTTGAAAAAGTTTGGAAAACCGTATATGGAGTGTTTCCTGGGCCCCAACAGTTGTCACTACTGTTTTAAATAGGCTGACCAGGTGGCTCGGGATTTCCCGGTCCTAACCGGGAATCCAGAGGCCAACCGGGCCAACCGGGGGAAAACCGGGGTGGCGGGGGGTCACGCGGCGGTGGCAGCGAGACCCGGTGGAGGTGGAGGAGCCCGGGAAGCGGACGCCCCTGCAGGTAAGCACGAAGGGGGGCACTTACCTGCTGGGGCGGCCGCTTCCCGGGCTCCTCCGCCACCTTTGCCGCCGCTGCCGGGCTTGTAAGGCCAGAGGCCGCGCGGAACAGGCAGGAGAGGGCCGGATCCGGAAGTGACATAACCGGCCCTCTCCCGCCTCTTCCGCGCAGCCTCTGGCCTCCTTGGGGCTCAATCGCGATGGCGATGAGCCCTGAGGAGCCCGGACGCCCACGCCCGCCTCTTCCGCGTGGGCGTCCGGGCTCCTCGAGGCTCGTCGCCATTGCGACGAGCCCCAGAAAGGCCAGAGGCCGCGCGGAAGAGACGGGAGAGGGCCGGTTACGTCACTTCCGGATCCGGCCCTCTCCCGCCTCTTCCGCGCGGGCGGCGATGGAGGACCCCGCGCGGCTGCGCGGGCGACGGAGGACCCGGCGCGGCCGCGCGGGCGGTAGCGGAGGACCCCGCGCAGCCGCGCGGGCGACGGAGGACCCGGCGCAGCCGCGCGGGCAGCAACAGAGGAACCCGTGCGGCCGCGCGGGCGACAGAGGAACCCGGCGGTAGGTCCAGGCTGGTTTTTTTTTGGGGGGGGTGGCTTGGTGGGGGGGTTGTTTTGGGGGGGGTGGGGGGGACCGGGATTTTTACTTTTAAAATCTGGTCAGCCTAGTTTTAAACCATTTTAAACCTGCCCAAGAGACTTTAGAAATGTAACAATTTCTGAGTATTATGGTTTTAAAAGGAGATAGAAGTGGTTCTCGAAACGCTGAGATACTTTATTAATTCATGCTCAACGCGTTTTGGCCTATGTGGTTTTTTAAAAAGGCCTTCTTCAGGGGGTTGATAAGAGAAGTCTGCAGAAAAATCTTAACAGAATGATAATCTCTCATGATATTCTCTGGTGACTGATATTCACCATAAATGCACCATTTACCTTGGCTTTCTTTAGAACAGAGCGGGCTGACCAGGGAAGGGGGTGGAGCAACGAGCCGTAAGCTCGCTGCACCACCTCCACTGTAGGCTGACCATATGAAAAGGAGGTCAGGGCTCATGTAACTTTAACAGTTGTAGAGAAAAGGGAATTTCAGACGGCATCATTTGTATGCAATTCGTACCTGGTGAAATTCCCTCTTCAATACAACATTAAAGCTGCAGGGGCCCTGCTCTCTTTTGTATCTGGTCACTCTAGTATAGTGCCTGCAACTTTAATTGTTGTGAAGTAGAGGGGATTTCACCAGGAACTAATTGCATACAAATTATGCTGGCTGAAATTCCCTTTTCTCTGCAACTGTTAAAGTTACAAGAGCCCTGTCCTCCTTTTCATATGGTCAGCCTACTCCACTGTCCTTACCCCCAATTTAATTCTTTTTAAAAAAAACACTTACCTGCAAGTAGGTAGGCTGCCCCTCCAGCTGCTGGACAGGTGTGGGCATGGCTGCGGCGACAGGAAAAGCCGCCGTGGCACTCCTGCTGTGAAGATTGGCAGCAGGAGCATCAATGTGCCAGCACATCGCCTTCTACTGCATACCGGAAGAGGTGCCACGAAGAGGGGGCCCAGAAGTCATTTGCCTATAGCCATCCTCAAAGAGAGATTGAACTGCCAGTCTGGTCAGTTTCTGTTCCTGTAATGGGAAGAAACTCCATCTTGTTGTTTGCCTCAGGCAGCCAAATGCCTTTGGTTGGCTCTGCCCCACTTGATAGATGTAATGGCAGGGCTGTGCAGGCACATGATGAGTTAAACAGTGTATCGGTTCAGTTAAATACTGAAAAGGATGTGCCCAGAAAATCGTAGGGCCAATTCACACATTACATTACATTTTAAATGTCCACCTAAGATGTTTGAAGTGTACATATGGCAGTGCCAAGTGTAAATGTGACAAATGTGGTTGTGAACACACATCATCCAGGTTTGCTCATTAGGGAGATAGCATTGGCCCTGACATCCTGGCTTTGACACATCATCATGTGCCCAATGGCCCTTGACATTGAGTGTCATCAGACAAGCATTTTATCGCTCGCTTGTTAATGGCCATTCAAGGTTTTTCGCGGTTTCTTTTGAGAACGACGTCCGCCACTTCCTGCTGTGTGCAGCAGGAGAAGCAGCACAATAACAATGCGAAGAAAGGAAGCTGTTCGTTGCTATGGTGTGACAGAAGCAGGAGGCAAAGTGATGGGAGGGAAATGCGAAATTGAGCCAAATCGTCTATCTCTGGGAGGATTATCCTGATAATTATCAAAACAGATAAAAGAAATCACAGTAAGCCTTTAAGGTGCCACAAGAAAATCTGTAGTTTTTGCTGCAACAGATTAACATAGTAGCCCTTCCATAAGTTGTTACAAGTTATTTTGTCTATCTTGTTCATATTTATTTAAAAGTAGAATTTAAAAATGGTGATTCTACCTATCACTTAAACCAGCATATTTGTAACTATAGTTTACATTAAGTGCAAACACACTAACGTAAGGGGGTTGTGGACTCCCTAAAAATAGACCAAATTAGCAGGATACAAAAACCAATGGTTTAAATGTTAAACTTTAAAGGTTAGAAGGCATTCCTGGCTTCTTGGTTCAAATAATCTTCAACGTTCTTTACAAAACAATCCTCTGCATATTTTCCCCCAAGGGTGGGAAAGGCATGCCATGCCTGTGAGAAGTCTATGACCAAGACTACATAGCAGAACAAAATACAGACTAGTGTTTAAACAGGAATGACTGGTCACTGCTCCAACACCCTGTAAATCTGAGTTTACTTTGCTGCTCCAGGTGAAGGCTTTTTGCTTGAACCAACAGAAATGCATCCCACGCCCCTCTGCTACTTCGTCTTTACATTTACATGGGGGATTGGGGGGGGGGGGAGAGGGAGGAAAACTGGAACAGTGTGTGACATTAGAAGACTACTTTTCTGCCAGTGGCTAAGGAAGCAGCAGCTGTTGCTGCTTTTCAGAAACTTCCATCAAGATGCCTTTTCAAAATAGCTCTACCAGGAGCATGTGGCATAAATGGTTATTGGCTGGGGTCATGGTTCTGTTAGTTTTGCTGGTTGTTATTGTATTGGTTGCTGTATTCAGACCTGGAAGGAAGGAGAACACTGGCTCAGAAGTCCTGCAGTGGAAAGGCAAAGGGACCACTGAACACCTGCATGAAATCATCCTGGGGAGATGTTACAACTATATTCTTACAGTGAACCCTGACCTCAGGTGAGTACTAAAATACACTTATGAATTACAGAGCCAGATGCAGACTGGAGGGAAGGATAGCTGGACAAGGAGGTGAGGGGGACAATAATTTTTTTTCGCAGTAAAAAAACGCACATTGAAAACTAGCTAAACAATCTCTGACTACTGCCCACATTTCTTCAATACCTGCCGGAATCTGACTGCCTCCACTGAGTAGGGTTGCCAACTTCTTCCTCTAGCAAGCAGGATTCCTATGTCTTCATTATTTGCATGATCCAAAGTAATTTAGCTTTTTTCAGAATGTAATGATGGGGAAACTTCACTTGTTGAATTTTGGCTCATTATGCAGCTGTTAAAGGCACAGGGATCCTAACAGCAAAATATGGCATTTAGTGATATCAAACTGGAAGCAGGAATTTAAAATGAACTATTTTGTATGTAAGGGGGTATGTTGAGTGTGTGGGGTTACATGCCTGTATATGTAATGGAGACTGATGGGTCAGGGATGTATTTCTGAAAAATAATGCTTTATGTACTCTGTTATCCTTACAACAACCCTGTAAGATAGGTCATTGTTGTCTTCATACTGCAGTTGAGGCTCTGAGGCCGAAAAATTCTGATTGTTGAGTTCATGACAGAAGTGAGATCACCATCCTATGTATGTTGACTTAACAAACGTCCAACTCTATTCATTTGGGCTTGCTGGTAATAAATTCAACTATATTCAGTTGGGCTTAGGGCCAGATAAATGTGAATAGGAGTGCAGCCTGATAGGACAAACCTATGCATGTTTATGCCGAAGTAAGTCCCACTTAGTTCCATACACCCATTTTGCAAATAAATATGTATCAGATTGTAGCCTTGAAGCACAATCCTATGATGTTTACTCAGAAACCAATCCCATTACTTTAAATGAAATTTCCTCCCTAGTAAATTTAGGATTACAGCTTTAGATTTCTAGGTAAGGGCTAGGAGAAAAGTACTGGATCCTCCCAAATCAGTGGTACAATATGTGGCTGATTTGGGGTGGGGGCGGGGGCAGTGCAATCTATTTTTTAGTAGCTTGTAAAGGATTATTTAGCTCCAGGAGGCATCCTGCAAAAACTTGACGAGTTTTTTTTTTAGCTTTATCGGTATGTTGCAAGGGTATTCAGTGAACTTTACCAGGGGGGCAATACTGTGGCTGACTTTTTCTGAACAGATATATAAACAGAAGACTAGTCTTCAAAGAAAGGTTTGTAATTTGTCCTGCGTGGAGGGCACGGGGAATGGTATACGACTGTTGGTTCAGGTTAGCTTCTGATCTCCCTTTCTCTGAGTGAATACTGCAGCCACTTCAGATTTGACACATTTGTGTATTTCCTTCACACACAAAAATGTGTGCATAATCTTTCCTGTATTGATGTGGCCTAGGGAAGGTTTCTCCCTCCCCTCCTTTGGAACGTTATATACACTTATCCCTCCCCCCTGAGTTTGGAGTGTTAGTGACTGTGTTTTGTTCATAACAAGTTACGACGTTTTGTGGTTAAGAAGATTTGACTTCAGTCTATTCCTTGGACCTATGTACCTTACATTCAACCATCTATTGTGTACCTTCTCTCTCATCTGGTGCATTAACATGAGTAGGTTATTCTATGAAATGGGTGGCCGAGGTTTCAGCCCCTCCAGGACACAAAGCACAATTTCCAAAGTTTCAAGCATGACAAGATGTGCCCAACTTTTACAAACGTCTTAATTATTAATTTATACACGGCAACTATCTAGAGGTATTGTGGGTCTCATCACAGTTGTACATCTTTTAAAATCCAGTTGATAACATTGTCAAAGTAATATGGAGGAGCTCAGGTAGATATTCATTTGTAAAGACCGCACACTTTTGCATAATATAGGTTGGCATAATATCTTGGAGTATAGTGATTCACAGCAGTATGTTGCGCCAAACATTGAAATTCTTAACATGCATAATTAATCTGAAGTGTGGCAAGCCCAGCCCCACCATTAGCTGGCCACCATAGGTAGCAGGTGCTGGGAAGGATGGAGATGGATCTCAAGGTGTTGGACAGAATTTTGTACCCCCAAATATAGCCTCTTCCCCTCAGGTGTGGTGGAGGACACTGTCCTGTTGCCAGTGTAGAAAATTTAGCTGCCAATCTGATTGGCTTTTGTGCATGGAATGAGAAGCGGACACCATGTTGTCCTTCGCCTCAGGCAGCAAGATGTCTTGGAGCAGCCCTGATCAATGAGGAAAGGGAAGCTTTATGATAGGGATGGGTGAGAAATTCATACGGTTCGCATTTCCATGCAAACATACCATATTTGCACTTCCCAAACTTAAACACAAACTGGAATGCAGTTTATTGTCAAAGGATGCACATTTCTGTTGTTTGCGATGCAGTTCACAAAACAAAAAGGAGTGTATACAAAAATGCAGCTTCAAATGTGCTCCAATTCATGTATTTGCAAAAACATGAGCAAGAATGCTTTATTCAATGGGTATCAATCTGTACATATGCAGGAATGTGCACAAAAATGTGTACATTTTGGGGAAAGTGTGCTCAAAAAAGCATTATTCTTTTTTCATGCACACAAAAATCCATACAAATTTTCATGGGGACTAAAAAATATTCACAGGCTCAGTTCGGACGACACGATAGTCAATGGTAGGGTAATAATCAACTTTACAGTTGTTCAACTAGGGGGTACTCCCCACACAACATGGTAATAAATTATCAACTGTGGTGTGGATGAGGATCAGCGCTGAGTTGACTATGGCAGCATTCGGATGACACAATAGTCAAAACAACTGACGATTGTTTCCCCCGCACCAGTTGTTTATTGTGTCGTCCGAACTGAGCCACAGTCTGTGTACATAAGCCTACACTGTTTCCTTCTGACTCAAAGAAGCGATACCCTTAGCATATATTCATTGTTTCAACAGGGTAACACTATTCCAATATAGATTTCTGGGCCAAGGAGAAAATCCTTTCTGCATCTTACAAACTCACTGTCCCTTGTTATTACTGCAAACTTTAAAAGAAATCTAAAGGGTTATCAAGAGTAATAACAAACTAAAGATGAATTTAGATATACTCTTTAAATGAAATACAAAACCCCATGAAAAACATAAAATATGAATTACCATGCAAGGTCCAATGGTCTTTGATTAGAACTTTTGGTGTAAGCATTTAGCAGGCACAAGCTTGAAAAACCAGAGAAATAGGGGCAAGAAATGTCTGCAAAAACATCCTTCTTTCCTTTGTCTCTTCCACCTAGGGATGGCCATTAGGCAGAGTGAGACAGCTGACTCAGCAGATGTGCAGTCTTTACAAATGAATATCTACCTGAGCTCCTCCATATTACCTTGACAAATATGGAGAATATGAATGGCTCCTAGTCCTGATGGCTATGTGCTACTTCTAATAAGAGAGGCAGTCTGCCTATGTACACCCGGAAGGTGGGCAGGAGGGTACTGTTTGCTCTCATGCCTTGCTTTTGGGTTCCCAGTCAACAGGTGTGTGAAGAGCATGCTGAACTAGATTGGCCCTTGGTCTAATCCAGCATAGCTCTCTTTATGTTCTTATGGCGATGCCGAAGGAGGGGCTGTTCTTACGGAGCATGCATCACGTCAGGAGTATTTGGATGTTTGGGGGGATACTACATCTGTTATTCCTGAGAAATTGGGTGGGGGTTCTTCTGTTTCCTGGGGTCTTCTGGTATCATTCCAAGACATTCCTGTGGCTATTCAAAAGTCCAGGCCAGTTGCAAGGCAAGAGTGCCGGGGTGGGGTGAGGTGGCATGTGTAAGCATGGAAATGATCCTAAGCAATTTTTAGACATACACACACGTCTAGCCTTTCTGAAACTGGTGCTTATAGAAAGCTATGTGAGACTGCAAGCTTTTTATTGCATTCTGATTTGTGTATTTGGAGATGATCGTTAGAAACTGCTGTGTTGGGGGTCATAGGAGTTGTTCTCAAAACCCGCTCTGTTAGTATTTTGATCCCAAGTTGAAAAAATATCTTTATCTCTTGCAGGTATTTTGATTTGATCCTTAAAATCTTCCAATTATTTCCTATGGCCGTTCGAAATGATCTGGCTGATCTGGCAATTAAGTCTCTTTTATAACGGAGAAGAGCTGCTTTAAGTGACACGACACGACAATCTTAAAACTGAATTAAATTGCCCGCCTGAGCAATCTGGCAATAGTTACAGATGCAGCAAGTCTTCAATTCTAAATTTGGCTCAGTTGCATTAGTTGCACCATAAAACTCCAGTTGGCTAAAATCAGTATAGATGTTGCCCCAGGCATGCAGAGCAGATTGCAGTTTTCTCTGCCTTAAATAGGAAACTTCACCTAGGTTGTAATCCTATTCACGCCTGGGAGTAAGCTCCATTGAACTCAATGGAGAACTGCCTTGAAAAGTTGTTTTTTTGTTTTAGAAAAAATTATTGTACAACTTTGATCATGACAGAAAAAATACAAAATACATTATTCACATGAACCAGAGAGACCAGTGCGCTACAGGCAGGGTGTTATGAATTTGAGTATTACCAACGTACATTATAAATTGATATCAATCCATAGTAAATGTAACATATTTTCTACTTTCTTTTGCCAATTGTAACTTGTTTGTTAATTTTTCTGATAAGGCCATTTTCCAAACCCAAGTCCACCGGACGTCCAGTGAAACTCCTCTTAGGTCCTTCCAAGGTTGGGCAATAACCAATCTGGCTGCCATCAACAAAAATCCAGCCAATGGCTTAAAGGAACAGTTTGGGTTATTTCCCAGAAATAGTCCTAAAAGTGCCAGCTCCAGCGTCCTCTCCAACTGCTGTCCAGTTATCTTATCAATTTCACCAAAGACTTCAGTCCAAAACTTTGCCACTTTCACACAGGACCACCACATAATACCTTGAAAAGTATTAAAATATATTTTTCAGATTAAAAACACCTCCACGATGATTTCTATGAAAAAATATATGTTTATCTCTTGCTTATTAACAGAGCAATCCTATGCACAATCATTCTCAGACATACTGTAAACCTCACTGGGTTCAATGCCCTTTGTCCCATTTCCCCCGCTGTGTTAATGGCGGCTGCATTAGCATTAATGGCTCCATTAGAGTGGTCCAAATTGCGCACTTTTTGGAGACCCCGGAAAGCACGCTTTGCGCCACCCCATAACAATCGGGACCTTAAAAGCCCTCTTAATGTGAGGTAGCGAATTGAGGCCTCCAGAAAGCGCACTTTGCTGAGGGCTCGGGAAGCTCACGCAGCCTCCTGAGTGCTTGGCAAAGAATCACGCAGCCTGGGTCCTTAAAGCGGGCCACTCCAGCAGGGGAGGGCCCACGAGAATTCTCCCAACCCTAGTTCTAACATTCGCCTGGATTTTTTCCACCTCTGTTATAGCCTGAACCCCTTCGGCTAACCACCTGTAGGCTTGACTGTTCGCTCACTCCACTGCATCGACAGCCTGCTGCAGCCAAAGAGGATATTTACAGAATTTATTATTCAAAGTGCTGAAAAGTGGCCCGTTAGGTAGCTGGTGTGGCATAGTGGCGAAAAGACCAGGCTATGAATAGGGAAGCTGCCACTTTGACACTTGCTTTTGCTATGAATTCACTGATAAGACAATTCTTTTCTACCTCAGGACTGCAATATGGAAATAATATTAATATTAACCCAACTCATAGGATTGTCCTAAGGATTAAAATAAGATGATCAAGTGCTTTGAGCACTTGAAAGGGCTCTAGAAATGCTAATTAATACAATAATTAATACAATTCAACAAACATAGGGTTATTGTTGGGTGAGTGTTTTTTGTTTTGTTTTTGTTTTGGAGACTTATTAACCTAGCATGAAAACTCTTAAGTAGGCTGACCAGATAAAATCCAGGTCAGGGCTCCTGTAACTTTAACAGTTGTAGAGAAAAGGGCATTTCAGCCAGGGTCATTTATATGCAATTAGTTCCTGGTGAAATTCCCTTTTCATTGCAACAGTTAAAGTTGCAGGAACTATACTATAGTGACCATATACAAAAGAAGGCAGGGCCCCTGCAACTTTAACTCTTGTGATGAAGAGGGAATTTCAGCAGGAACTAATTGCATACAAATGACACTGGTTGAAATTCCCTTTTCTCTACAACAGTTAAAGTTACAGGAGCCCTGTCCTCCTTTTCATATGGTCAGCCTACTCTTAAGAACATTCCAGCTTACTTACATGGTGGATAGAACACAAGAGTACCATTCTCTCTGAAGTTGTTTAATCACTAAGCAGGACTTTTCAGAACATCGATATAATCAGGGATATTTTGTTCTATGTTCAACGTTTCACTTATCAATATCCCTAAACCGTAATCTTAATTTTCACCCCCTTGAGGCCTCCTCAGTAATACCCTGACTCACCAGCATGGTATCAGATGGAATGTCATATAGCCCTAGGCGTGATATTGATCTCAATCCTTCTTTCGTTGTGTGTTTTACTTGATTTTGTGTTCCAGGGAAGGTCAATACCTCCTACCCCTAAGTGACTCATAGACTGTATTTGTGGAGGGAAAAGGGCTTCTTTGTTCCAGCTTTTAACTTTGCTTCAAAAACTAAGCCCTTTTGAGTCACAAATTCTTGGCCAAGTTTCGTTTTCTCCTCCCCTGTCTTGTTTATCTTCAAGTAACAAACACTATTGAACTTAAAATGTTTCTAGACCCTCACGTTGACCCAGCTGGGCTGAAAAATCCAGTTGAGTCAGTCACTTCTGGAGCTAAATTAATAAAATTTTGTGCTAGCAATTATTTGTGCTTAAATTCAGCTTGAATTATGTGTTAGCACAATTAGAAGGTTTATGGTTTTGCCATACCCATATTAACCTATAAGAACACAATCCTATACATGTTTAGGCAGAAAAAAATCCTATGATTCCCTGTGTGCCCCAGGCTGGTTGAGAAATGCTGGGAGTTGTAGGACTTTTTCCTGTCTAAATATGCATAGGATTGTGCCTTATGTTGTTTTTTGAAGACAGTTCATGCAATCAAATGGCAATGCTGTCTTTGGACTGTACCATTTTAGCCTACAGTTCCAGAGAGAGGGTTGAGATTGTGTCTTTTAATGTTCTTCCACAAGTTAACATCAACAACCACCCCTATGTATGGAAAAACAGCATGTTAGGGAAAATACTAGTGGAATTCTCTCTCCCAAATATTTATGTGCAGGGGTTTGGGGAGTAGATTAAAACATAGCCCTCACACTCCTCCTTGCAGCCTGAAGTGGTAGAGTCCAGGAATGGCTTTGCCACTAAATTATACTGCAATTGGCAATAGAGGAAGTGTGAGTGATTTGTACTTCCTCCTCCCAGGCATCGGGCTTCCCCACTTTTTCCTTACCTCCACTTGCCCAGAGCAGCAGCAGCCAGATATATGGGAGGAGAGAGGTGGGGGGTAACGGGATAGAGCTGAGGGAAAAACAGATATGAATGGATAAAAAGTAAACACTTCCTCCATATAAATATGTTCTTTTTAATAGGCACTTATTTCTTGTTCAATACATACTTTTATTCACTTGTTAAATTCAAACATTGATTCTATGGATATGAAAGTTGTAAATTTACCAGCGATATTTCTATTACTGCTGAAGTCCACAAATTATGGCATTCTAGACTGAAGGGTTTAAACAATATTAGCAGGTAGGTCCTCAGGGAGAACGATTACATTCACTTTCAGATTTGACATCATTTGAGTCTATATGCCATACGAAGTTATAAGTGGCATTTGACTTGCTTCTGTGGGGATCTCAAAACAAGTGGTTTCTAGCATGCTCGTGACTGGCCACTCCCGGAAGTTTGCAGCTCAATTTCATGATGTCGTTAACAAACAGGACATCTCCTGCACTTTTCCCCAGTAATCCTGTTTTATTTTAACATATATTAAATCCTCTATTTATTTATGATGGATGTTTAGTCCGCCACTAGATGGCACTGTTTTACTGTCAGCTATTTTCAATTAAAAATCACATGGTCCCTGTTTGTCCCTCTCTAAAGAGCCTGTTTTGGACGTGAAAAGATCAGAGATGGGGGCTTGTGGTAGGAAAGTGGGGTTTTCTTTTCTAATGTAGAGAACACCTGTTTCTTCCTATTGTTTGATGGCTCCAGCGTTGTTGTTGTTTTTTAAAAATAATAATTTCAAAACCTCGAACTTAAAAAAAATCCTAAAATAGTACCATCATGATACAGCACCCCAGTTGTGTCAGTAGCATCGTTAACTATAGTCAATTTTACCTTAGATTAAAGTATGGGTAAGCAGGCTTTAGACTTGTGGGATTCTTTATTATGATGATATTTTCCTAGAACCCTAGAAAGTCCATCAACCAGAGCCACGTGCAAAATAGTGACTCAGGGAGGCAAATGCTAGAAATTAAGGACAGGATGCCTCTGAGCTCATGTACAACCCAGGAAAAATGCACTTCTGCTTTTCAGTCAAACTTTCTTGATTTCAGAAGCCTAAATTAAGATTGTTGGGGGGGGGGAGCCATTTAATTGTTACTACTGTTAGACAGTTGGGTGTCAGAAACATTTTCTCAACTACTGCAGATCATCTAGAAATCGATCAATCTACCTTCTTCCCATCCAGGACTAAAGGAAAGAGCTTGAATATAGTGATCTCAAAAGGTAGGACCCCTTTGAGATAATTTACACAGTTCAGAGCCCCATTTTCAGTTTCTGTGTAACGTGGGGTTTGCCTCTAAGTATTCTGGTTTCAGCCATGTATGCACTTCTTCTGATCAGGATTACTACTTCATCATATGTCAAGTTCAACATCTGAAATGAAATCCTTATAAACTGGGGTGACCCCTTTCCTGTATTTTGACTGAAGCACATTAAACAAAAAAAAAGTAGGTTGTGTAAAATTTGTATGAGCATGTAAATTTGTCATCTGCTTGTATTTGGATTGCATTGGAAATACCTTGAGTATGAATTAGTTAGTTCTTCTTTATTTGTGTCTGGGACTTTGCACAGAGTAATAAACTACAGGAAAACAAAGTTTACAAAGAGGCTTTGTAAAGCCCCCTTTTCAAAACCTCTGAAATTGGCTAGAACTTTTAGGGACAAGTAAGGAAGCCTGAAAGAATGCTCCTTTTTTAAATTCAACTTGCATTCAAACTCCTAGGGCATTTTTTTTGGAAGGCATTTGTTCAAGAGCTTGGAAATGTTGTCTCTAACAGTGGCCATGCTGGCTGGGAATGAGGAGAGTTGCAGTCCTATATGCCAAGGTACCTGGAAAATATCTGATTGGGGACAGCTGATCTATAATCACCGTTTATTTTCTGTCTGCAATTGAAGTGCAAAACTACATCTAATCTGTGCTAAGCAGACTTTCTACCTCTCTTAAATTGTAAATATGTGTCTCTAAAAGGGAAAAAGTACGCCGTCTCCTCCACCAATAGCAACAGCTATCTTGAGATCTGTTCTTGTAAAAGCTGCACATGAGGCTAACTATGGGTTAAACGAACCATACTAAGCCATGGCCATGTTGGAGCGAGAGAGCGTACTGCCTCCAAAGTGGCTTCCGCTTTGCATCTTTGTAAACAACCCAGGAACACCCCATTCCTGGGTTGATGTTGTGATATGTGAACCAGCTCTATGGGTAGGGCATTTCTAAGACAGGGTGCCATCACTAAGATGGCCTTCTCCCATGTTCCTACCTAGGAACTTAGAGAACCTGGACATATGGGCTGTTAGGAAAATGTCTTCCATCTCCAGGCCCAGTGGTTGTGGAAGACCCTCTAAAACTGTTCCTATTTGGGCATTAAAATCCCACAAATAAAAATAAGTGCATTTGGAGACTTCTGGGTTATCTGTTCCAAGAGAAATTTTAAATCCTCCCATGCCTTGTCAGCCACCAGTGGGCAATTGGTGGGTGGGGGAGTACAAAAGAGGATATTTCCATCTTCAGTTTTAATTTGTAGGGGTAAAAGGTAGTTATTTTGAAGTCCTAAGTCCACCATCTGGGGTTCTTCTGCCAATTGTATTGAAATAAAGGTTACTAAGCCCCCACTTCCTCAGCCTTTTTAACATTTTTTTATAGCTAGCTGACTAAATGATGTGTAGCCCTGGAGATATGGTGGGTTGTGTTCATGGCACCATGGGTACCTCTAGATGGACACTTTCCGTCAATATGGCTTCGCACTGGTGGCTGTTGTGTTACATGACGCTGCCGCTAGTGCAAAGCCATCTAGGGGCAAAGGGCCTTTGCTCCGAACTACAAAAGTCGGCCATTTACCCAGACTTTTTTAAGATTGGAGTGGGCTGGCCAGGAAAGGAAAGGGATGGCTTATGGCTCGCTGCTCCACCTCTGCTGTCCTCCCCCCATTTAAATTTTTTTAAAAAACAACAACAACACTTACCTGCGAGTAGGTGGGCCGCCCCTCCAGCTGCCCCTCCAGCTGACGCTGGGCAGGCGCAGCGGCGGCTGTGGCAACAGGAAAAGCCACCGTGGCGCTCCTGCTGTGAAAACTAGCAGCAGGAGCATCAATGCACTGCCACGCTGCCTGCCGCCGCTGCACTCCGGAAGAGGTGGCCCATGTCTCTTGTAGACAGAGTATATCATATTGTTGGAGCAGTCTAACAAATTCCTTATCCACCGATTTGTGTCCCCAGCCTTCCAGATTCCAGGAAATTATACCCAACCCTTACTGGTTGGTACCTAGTCAGTATTGATGTCTTGGAAATGATTTGAAGGTCTCTGGGGTTTTGAAATTTGTTCTTTTATAATTGCCCCAAGGTCTAGAATTATCTTGAGCAGTTGTCCTGTTAAGGTCAAACAAACAAACCTCTACAAAGTGGTTTGCTTGTGAAATGGGGATTTTGATACTCGGGCCTATTGGGATATATCCCATATCCTACTTTAGAGTTAGGGCATGTATTCTTCCTTTCATTTGTATGGTGATGTTTGAATATTGTTTGGGTAGGTAACAAATGAGGGGATCTTATATCTGTGATTCTCCCAACTCCTACCACCGTAATTACCATCTTTAAGTTGAGTTTCTCTTTCACTCTCCTGTAAAGTCAGTGTGGAATTCAGATGCGAGCGACATTATTCATTTTGGGGTTGTTTTAGCTCAAACAATAGCTCTCTATCAATAAACTTGTACAGCAAGGACCAAAATTTGCTCTGTGTGTCTGAATCCAGGAAGGTTAGTTCAATACTGCCTCTTTTCCCATGTTGTGACAGGCATTTACAATGCACGCCGCTTCCTAAATCTAGGGATGCCCTCAGGATGGATTGAATTCCTGCTAAGAATTCTTGATCTGATATAAACAAATAAACCTAGCCCCCTTTCCTAGGTTGAGCCCCATGCCCCCACCCCAGGAAACTGAGAAGCCTACGCATTGCCAGAGGATGGTATTTATGGGTACTTTGGTGATCACAGACAACTCACTGCATGTTCATGTATTCCTCAAACTTTTACATACCTTGGGTTTTGTACAAATGAATATTCTGTAAACATATTCATACCTTTTTTATGTTATTCTCTGATGTTCAGTTTTAACTGTTTTCCACAAATGTTCTTTTAGTCCCTTCCTTTTTCTCCCACTTGGTGGCAGTATCTCACCTTAAATTATGTTTCATATAGAGAAAGAATTCAATCTCTAATTCTAAAACTATTCCAAGTGTTTTATTTTTATTAATTCAAAAATGTATATCTTGCCCTTCTATGCATATAAGAAGAGCTCTGTTGTACCAGAGGCCTATCTGATCTAGCAAACAATCTGTTCCCAGAGTGGGAAACTAGATGGTCCTGTGGGAAGCCCACAAGCAGGGCATGTACACAAAAACACTTTCCTGCTCATGTTCCCCAGTGGCTGGCATACAGAGGCAACTTACAACTGAGGACAGTATCGAATGGGGCACTCATACCTTGGGTGACCATCTGTCCAGTTTTGCCTGGACATGTCTGGAAAATGGGGGGGCAAAACTGGGGTCCGGGCAGGAATTCTAAATTTTGGCCCAAATCTGGAAAATTCGCCACCCTCTGAATGTGAAGGAGCAATATTGAAGTCCAGGGACAAACAGAAGGGCAGGCAGACAGGATGCGCCTGGCCAGGCAGAAGCTCAGCATGCCACCATGTTAGGTCCTGCATAGAAAGAAAGGACTGGAATTGCCTCCCTCTTGCTAGTGCTTGGCGACGGTAGCTATAGCTGCTGCTGCTGTTGCCTCCATTTCCCAGGCCCCGAACTCTTGTTCCGGCAGGAAAGCCTCCTCTTCTCCCCACAGATGCAGGAAAATCTCTCTCTCTCTCTCTCTCTCACACACACACACACACACACACACGAAACAGGCTACTATTTATGAATAGGGAAAGCTAGCTAATGCACTATTCTGAAGGGAGAAAACTGTGTGACTGCAAAATATCATGTCCAAAAGTGCCCTGGGTGGCCCCACCCCTTGACCAGGTCACTGCCAGGTCTGTGTTTAAAGAAAAACAATGCACTCAAATGTCTTTCCGAAACTGTGCCTTTTTCTAAGAGAAGCTGTGGGGTTTCTGCTTTTTCTCCACATCAAATCGACCGTATAGATTAGGCTGACCATATGAAAAGGAGGACAGGGCTCATGTAACTTTAACAGTTGCAGAGAAAAGGGAATTTCAGCCGGTGTCATTTGTATGCAATTAGTTCCTGATGAAATTCCCTCTTCATCACAACAGTTAAAGTTGCAGGGGCCCTGCCTTCCTTTGTATATGGTCACTCTAGTATAGTGCCTGCAACTTTAACTGTTGTGATGAACAGGGAATTTCATCAGGAACTAATTGCATACAAATGACACTGGCTGAAATTCCCTTTTCTCTACAACTGTTAAAGTTACAGGAGCCCTGTCCTCCTTTTCATATGGTCAGCCTAGTATAGATTGGGCCTGGAGAGAGAAGAACAGATTTTTAAACATGCGTCATGCCTAAACATAGATGTTTTCATAGCATCCAGGTGCTATTCCATTCCATTTAAATATGAAGAGTGTCTCCTGTGTTTCTATCTTTCTGCAGGGATATAGACTGCCTCAAAATTTGGGAAATGTTCCAAAATGCATTTATGCATAAAGACCCATGCAGTGTGACAGAGGAAGATTATCAGCCTCTAATGGATTTGGCCAGTTATTCTATTCCATGTAATAAGGTAACAACACTATTATTTTGTGCCTGTTGATTCCCTGGGAAAGGTTTGTTAGTGACTATATTTTCATATTTGCTTTGGCTTCTTCATAAAGGGCTTTTTATTAGAATGTGGCTATGTGAGGATGTCAAGTACTTATGATATAGGGTTTGTTTCATTATTGCTGCAACCACGCTGTCCTATTTGTTGACAGCAGCCATATGATTAGTGATAGCTGTAACGTCTGAGTTCTGGCTGATGCCAACAGCTGTTGTTATTTTTAATAATAATAATACTGTGCCAACACTTTTTCAGTGCTATCACTCGGCCACACAAATAATGTTTCCCACGTCTATTGAATACTAAGGTAGAGAATATAGCAGGTGGAACAACAGCTATAAAATATAAAAAGAGTTGCAATTACCCATGATACAACACACAGAATACAAGATTTAGTGTTGAATCCTTATGGTCCATAGACAGCATCCCAGGGGTCATAAGATTGTCTAGAGAAACACTTATGAGGCCAGATACAGAGATACGGTCTTAGGGGATTTTTAAAAGATATAATCAGCGTTCTTTTTTCAGCTCCTCCCAACCACCATGGAGACATAGTTTGTAACACTAGTTGCTGGAGGAAATGGGTGGGAGGGTGCTTTTGTACTCATGTCCTGCTGCTGGTGGGTTTCTCATGGGCAGTTGGTTGGCCACTGTGTGAATAGAACGTTGGACTAGATGGACCCTTGCTCTGATCCAAAATAAGAGTTCTTCTCATGTTCTTCTTATGCATGCGATTGGAAACTGGGAGCCTGCTAGTGGGCAGGGAGGGTGTGGCTGAGGATTCAAGGGATTGTAACCCCCTGGAAATGTAATTACATTATCCATTCATTACAGCTGCTCAAAATCAATACCTTCCTTTAAAGGAGGTGGGGCAGAGGGAGAAATGTGCTTCTGCACCATCCATATTTTGGGAGCAAAAGGAATCCAACACATGACAAGGCAGCAGTTCTAGCAGGAAGCAGTGGTACCCCGCTTCGCTCCCATCTTTTTGAGCTGGCTCCTGTGGTGGCAGTGCTTACTTGTTCCTGACCTGGGCTGTCTGTCAGTCTCACCTAGTTGCCCTCTGTCAACGTACCACAGAGAGTGTTGTTGGGAAGGCCCTTTTATAGGGAGAGCAGGCAGAGAAGCAGCCAGCAGGCATTGTTCTGGGCAGTGAGCACATGCCAGGGGTGTGATGAGTAGGCAGGGGTGAAGTGCTGGAGGTCAGAGCTGTATTTGTCATGTGACCTGCCCTGAACCCCCTCAGCTGCTTTGCTGCCGTTCGGTGCAGAGGAGGACACTGCCCTATTGCCTATGTTGAGGTAAGAGTCAGCCTCCAGTCTAGACAGTGTCTGTACATGCAATGGAGGGGAGAGGAATCATCTTGCCCTTTGCCTGGGGTTCATTATCACGAAATCAGTTCTCCGTTCATGTGTTTACAACAATATATAATAATATTAGAACAATTAATTCAGTATTAACCTTTTACTTTCAGTCACTGTTTTGGAGCAAGACAAATGACCTTGTACATCGTTACACAAAAGCGAATAATAATTTCCTCACATTGGAGGACACTTTGCTAGGCTACATAGCAGATGGGTTGTCATGGTGTGGAAATCCCTCCAATCCAGGTAAGAAGGAGAGAGAATATTTTTGTCCTGGTATGGGGAAGGGAAGAAATTTCATTTCATTTCATTCCTAAAGAAGCTTTGAAGTAGAAATGATTTAATACTGAATTAGCAGCAGGTTACCAAGAGATTGAAAGATGTACATTTTGGATAAAATATTCAATCAAAATATAATAGTGTGTTTCGATTTCACTCGTTCGTGTGTGTGTGTGTGTGTGTGTGTGCGTGCGTGTGTGTGCCTACCCCCACACACTCTTATTAGGGGTGTGTGCTCCGCCCCGGAATTATCTGATAATTGCAAACATCTGCAGTGCATTTGATCCTCCGGTGCTGGGATTGGCCTCTTCTAAACCAATAGAATAGAGGCATGCCCAATCAGAGCTTCTAACATCTCCAAAATTATCCGACTGTTTTTCAGGCATCAATTATGTGTATGTGTCTCAATTGAATATCTCAATATTTGGAAGATGCTGAGTGGGGTGAGGGTATATTGACATCTGTGGCTAACCAATAGCTATTAGTCACACTTGTCTTCCTGTCCCTTCCTCCAATCACAGTGTTTTGTCCTCCTTGCCTGTCATTATTCTAGTGAGAGAGAAATGTGAGACAGAGACAGAGAGATTTGCAGCCAGGCAGCCACTGTCTCTTGGTCCACTCTTTTCTAAGCTCTTTCTCCTTAAAATCATTACAACTCCTAGTGTGCTGTGTTTCTATAGTCTACTCCCTCCCCACTAAAAAATCTTTTTAAAAAATCTAAGCCTGCTGGTGTGTGAGTGTGTGTTTGTTTGGTTTACTCCTATTATTAGCATTGGCCAGCTGGACTTCCAATCTGGGGGGGGGGGTGCTCCTCGTCTTCCTCCTCCTCCCTCTCCAAGACTCGTAGCCTCCTTGCATATAGGGAGAAGCTCTTGTTGTCGTGACTCGTTCCATTGTGCCTGATAGTGCACTGTGTGTGTGTGTGTGTGTGTGTGTGTGCTTTGCCTCCTTCTCTTCCTCATCCTGCAAGCCTCAGCTCCTGTCCAGTGTCCTCTCTGAACATAGGGCAGCTGTGTGCTGCTGTTGTGGCATTTATGAATTTATATTTATTATAGCACTAAGCGCTTTTAGTTTTCCCACTACTTCGTTTCCCTTTCCCTATCCCTTGCCATACAGATCAAGGTACAAGAGGTGCCTGAGAGGACATTTGAGTTTGGACTATAAATTCCCTATAAATCACTGCATGGAGGGATCTGCTCCAAACTTGGCATGCCTAAAGCTCTCTTTAAAAGATGTCATGGTGCCAATTTTCACGTGTTTATCTTTAAAACTGAGGGAGCTGCGAGCATTTCTGTTAATTCCAATCGACGAGAATGTACCGGTTACCTGAAAATGGGGCAGTTTTTCACCAAACTATCCAGCAGAGCAGAGAGAGGGACCCACCCCTGAAATCGGGGCAGAGAATCGCCTCAACAGAGCTCTGCTCCGAATTTCGGGGCGGAGAAGACCCACTCTGCACACCCTGAACTAACACTTATAATTTAGTATTTAGTACTAAGTAATTGTATCTGTCTACCTATGCAGACACATATTTGCATGCACACACACACACACATACACACACACGCAATTATAGCATTAGAGGGAAGGTTGAAAATATAATGCATTGGGTCCTGAAGCACCTTTCCATCAATGGAAGGAACATTGTGTTAAATCTTAATTATTCTTGCCTCTTCTGTCATAGGCACAACATGTCTATTTTATATTTATGTTCAAAACATATTTCTTTTAGAAGTCAACTACAAATCTTGCCCAAAATGGACTGAATGTGAAAGTAACCCCATTACAACATATTGGAAAATGTCATCCAAGATGGTATGTTCTATTGAACCCTGGTCAATAATACTAATTCTATATTATGCTTCAATCATATATATGTACTGTAATAAAATTAAATGGTTAATTTAAAAAATCTTATGCCTTGGCTAGCAGCATAATCAGGCAATAAGCCATGAGATGTTTTGTTGAATCTGGACAGCTTTTTCTTCTCTTAGGCCAGGGGCAGGCAATCTGTGGCCCTCCAGATGTTTTGGCCTAAAACTCCCATCAGCTCTAGCCAGCATAGCCAATGGCAACATAAACATAAAGGTTGAAAAAGTAAGGCTTAAGAGTGTTCAAGTACTTAAAAGCAATTCAAAGTAGAGATGAACTGATATTGTCCTCCAACTTTACCGCTCTATGTGCAATATGACTGGGGGCCATTTCAGACATTTGGTAGGCATGATGCCGTCCCCTTTGATCCTCTTTTATATATCACTATAAATCAAAGGATCCCAACTATGGGGTGGGTCATCAGAATGCTGCTCACTGACTCTGTGACTCACTGACCCTTTTTGGTCTCACAGCAGCCAAGCCCAGCACTCTCTCTTTTCTCTACTCCTTTATTGCTGCCACCATTGACCATTGTACCCTCCCTCAGGTACTCCAAGAATCCACTCAAGTTTATGAAACAGAAAGAACTTTTAATTAACAATAAGTAAGGTTATGCAGTTACAAAGTTTATGGTTTCATCAGGTTCAATATTTGTTTGTTACATACAGTTTCGTTTACAATTCTGCTTACGCTACCCCCTAAACTACACTCTGTCCTCCCAATCACTCTATTCCCAAAATAATAAAAGCTGTTGTTCCTACACTCTCTCTAGACCCTTCATAGGCTAAACCCCAAACTCAACTAACTCACTCTCCTCAAATACATTGGCTCAATTTGGACGACACAATAGTCAATGGTGGGTTGACTAACCCTAACCCTCACGCTAACCCTAGGGGGCACTCCTCACCCAACATGGTAATAAATAATCAATTGTGGTGTGGATGAGGATCAGCGCTGAGTTGACTATGGCAGCATTTGGATGACACAATAGTCAAAACAACTGACGATTGTTTCCCCCACACCAGTTGTTTATTGTGTCGTCCGAATTGAGCCATTCTCTACTGCTTTCCTTAGCTCCTCCCCCTCACTACTAACAACCAATCCAGACCTTTGAACCACCAGCCAATCAGCATTCACTTTACTCTCTCCACTCTCTCCCCCTCCCACTATTTAACTACTTACCAACTTTGTATTTGAAGTCCACACAGCACTTACATCCTAAAGGGCGTTATCAGTATAAAATTACGAATCCTTACATCATATATAACAGGCAATAAACAGCAAAACATCACAGTAGGCGTGAAGGGGGCACACCATTTGCACCACTTACTGAAGGCAGACACTGCATTCCAGTCTTGTCACAATCTTTCTCCAATGCTGCTCACTAGATGCCTGTCTGAAGGGAAGACGCATTGTATCGCTCTGATTAGCTTCATCACAATGATTTGGCTTCATGCTATTGCCATGTAGCCAATGAGACTCGCTTGATAATGTCATCTGTAGCTAATGACATCTGCATAGAGTCGGACACAAAGCGTTGCCTCTTTCAGGATGCCATGAAGAGGCAACATTAGCAAATACTGTGAGTGGGGGGAGGGGTCATTTCATTAACACTTTCACTTCCTCAAAGACCGACCCTCACTGTGTGGAGTTTAAAATGATCTCCGTGGTTGCTGTTTTACTCAATCCTTTTAAAAAGTTGTTTTAACTGGTCTTTTGTGAATATGGTTTTGTGGCTGACTTAGATTTTTTCAGACAGCATTGAGAAAGAAGAAAACCTAATGGACGTGCCTTGTTAATTATATACTGGGCTTGGGTGTACAGCTGGGGGTTTCCAATGTGATGTCCATGACATGTTTCCTTGCTCCTCTTTTTATTTTATTTCTTAAGATTTCATATTATTATTATTTTACCTGGGAGGCTGATATGCTGCAAAGCAAAGTGATGCTCTCCAGCACCTTCTTTCTTTGGGTTCAAAAGAATGATTTTGTGTTTTGGAGCTCATACCCCACCTCCTTATAATTAGGTTCTTGGGCAAGTTACTTTTCTTTTATGACTCCTTCACACAGAGCTTTTGTAGTTGATCAAGATTGGTTACCCACTGAAATTTGTGGGACCTTTTCATAATGCCATCATCCTCCAGTGCCTCTCCCGCCATTTTTTTACCTTTATTTTGCCATGATTTAATTTACCAAAATGTAGTAAAAAAAGGGATAATGGAATATCATTGTAATGTTACGGCGCCATCTGCTGGTTCTATAGATGGAACATATGAAACTTCCCCACAAAGGAAAATAATGGGGGGAGGAAAGGGGGGCACATATATTGTGAAAGACTTTGCAAGAAGAAAGACCAATAAGGGTGCCGGACTTTTGCCCTTAGCATCATCACTTTGCTTTCTGGAAAATGAGTGTTTTGTGAGTGATCATAACCACCATAGCAGCCATTTATGAGAGCTTCCACAGCACCCAAAATTCCAAGTGTGCCCTGAGGACCTCTGATCTACAAGTTTGGGGAAACATTGCATAGAAATGAATTTTGCAAAAGATAAGGCTAATTTTAAACCCTTTAAATGCCTAACCATTTATATATTCATAGCTAGGAATGATGTTACTGCTTGTTTTAGTTTGCAGAAACAGCCTGTGGCACAGTCCAAGTGATGCTCAATGGCTCAATAGAAGCTGGTGCTTTCAGAAATAGCAGGTATCTCTTTGTGTAATAATGTCTATCTGTCCAGTTGCTCACATCCACATGTTGCAGTGGACATTCCAGCAAACCCCAGTGTCCATCTGTTTGATATGTTCCTTAAGTGAATTGCTAGATAATGACTAGGGCTGTGCATGGATTCTCCCCCCCCCCCCCCCGATCCAAATCCCGATCTGTCAGGTCCGGATCGGGCCCAATCTGACACGGATCTGGATCACAGATCCAGGAGGCCTGGATCAGCCCCAGGCGCTCCGGATTCAGGATCCGGATTCATGCACAGCCCTAATAATGACTCCCAGTTTGTTAGTGAAGCATCCCTGGGTTATTTATTGCAGTGGGAGAAGATGGGAATTAAAACACACTCCTCTTGCTGCATTTTCAACAATGCATAATTGTTGATGAGAGCCAGATGATAGTATTCTTCATTATTTATTTAGACTTAGAATGCAGCTATACTTGTGATGTGGTGTTGACGTCAGTCGTTCTTACTTTCAGGCAGGGGAGGACCAATTGTGGCCTTCAAATGTTTTGGCCTAGATCTCCCATCATCCCTCACCATTGTCTATGTTGGATAGGGCTGATAGGAGTTGTAACCCAAAACATATGGAAGGCCACAAGTAGCTCACTCCTGTTTTGAGGCACCAGAGAGACACACAGAAGGATTCATAATAGACAAACTATTCTTACTGTCTCCAATAAGAAGCATCACTACATGCTTACTGAGCAGAGGTGGGGGTGGGGTGGGCTGAGTCCCTTCAAACAGGGATGGAGAATATGTTTCCCTCCAGATGCAACTCCCATCAGCAGCAGCGTTGAGCACCATTTTTTTACGGAAAGGCGGAGTATACATCCAATAAATAAATAATTTAAAAAATAATCTCTCGGCATTGGCTATGCTGGCTAGAGCTGACGGAAATTGCAGTCCACAAACTTCTGGAGGGTCACATGTTCCCCACCCCCTGCCTTAAATGTTTGGGCCACAATCCAGATGACACTCCCTTGCATTTATAACCTTCCAATGTTTTCCCATCACCTTTTCCATCTTTAAGGAGCTAAATCCATTAAGGAGGGAAAACATGAAATGTCTTTTTGTTGGAAGCATTACAAGCCTTCCATCTGCCTGGGTACATCCTAAGTCCTATTGAAACTAATGGAGTATTAGTCATAACTAACTTGCTTTCAATAGGACAAAATGGAACTCCACACTGAGGAGTTCCCACTTTGACTTCTAACTTACAAGTCCTCGTAATAACCCAGCTCTATGCATAAGAATATGTGAATTAAGGCCTAAATAGTCTTTCTTCGGAAAATATTTCTGGCTGCTTACAATGGAATTCTAATGTCTAAAGATTTTGCCTGGTATATTTTGTTGGGCCAGAACGTGTTTCTGAGTTGCTTTCTATGCTCCTGCTCTTTCAGCATTTTGGGCAGTGTTGAAATGGTTAACTTAAATCCGGATAAAGTCTTCAAGGTGCAAATTTGGCTTATGCATGACATTGATGGACCACAAAGGTATGGCTTACCAGCACAGAATAAAATGCCTCTTTAAACCTATGGTTCAGTTTAATGAACTACATCAGAATGGCATCTTGTTTACTAACAGCACTGTTTGCTCCCCTAAAAAACAATTCTTTCTTCTTTGGTTGTGTTGTTTTCTGCCAAAGGAACATAATTTAAGCAGCCATTTTAAAGGATATTTTTGTTACATTGCCACAATTATTAATAAACTACGCTATGCTAAGAGCATTGCAACATCTTGAACATGTCTTTTTAAATCTATGCATACTGACCTTTCCTGTATCATGTACTGTAGCACAGTCCTTTGCAATTTGATTGTCATTTTCCCCCCATGAAGAATCCCGGGAACTGTCATTTGATATCAGTGCCAAGATCCTTAACCCACCCACTCCCTTCACAGAACTACATTTGAAAAGGCTGCCTGGAGCGAGAGAAAGGTTGACTATTAAAGCCGTTGACGTCTGTAATGTAGAGATGCCCCGAGAACTGAAAGTAGTATGGCAGGGTGGCCATGGCTCATGCTGTGCACACCCATTCTCTGGTATCTCTCTTCACAGGTTTTACAAGCTTTTGTTATGTTTCAAAAGTCTCCAAACCCTTTTTGACAAGAGACAACAGGCACAAAATAAATAAGTATACCGAGGGAAACAATGTTTCTACTATTCCTTCGTCAAGTCTCTTAAAAACGATTGTCTGTAGGGGTGTCTATACGAGGTCGCATTGGCACCTCGAGCCCCCACCATCCCGCACTTGCACTCCTGCTGGATGTCTCTACGGCAAGGAGTGAGGGCAGCATTTGCCTCTGATGGAGCTGCCGTGCCCATGGAGTGACATGCAACTGCACCCCCATTTGGCTCGCAGGTCCGTCCCCTGTCCCTGTCCAGCTAATTTGACCAATCAGGGGTTGGCATCGGCTGAGGCACATCTCCAACGCAGCTCTGGAGCAAGGCGACAGATGCCGTCGTCACCTTGCTGCAAGCGGAAATAGTTGGGGTAAGTCCCAATTTTTTTTTAGTTGGAGCTTCAAGGGAAAGCCCTGGGATGGCTCTGCATTTGCTGCTGTGTCATATAAATGACCTACCACCACTGTGGATCCATCCTGGGGCTTTTCCCTCGTCAAGACAGATCCTGGGTCTACCTGTTGCCACTGAACATGTGCTCCACATCTTTGGGAGAGGTTAATGGGTTTGTGGAGTTGTATTCTCTGCTCTTGCCAGTAGAGGTCTCTGTACCACATAGATTTTGCTTTCTTTTATATTTACAACTAACAGCACACAAGTAACCCCCCAGACCACAGAAAGAAAAGAAAACTAGGAGAAGCAAGGAAGGAAAGGATACATCTGAAAAGAGAAAAGGCTAGAGGCCAAAAAAAGAGAAAGGGAGGATAAGGAAGGGGAAAGTCGTGGTAACGATGGATAATAGGCGTGTGTGCAAGATGTTGTATGTACCAGCTGTATAACTGCTCAAAGAGATACAGAGAATCCTGACATATGGAGGTCTGAGTATCCTTTTTTAACAACACAGAGATCAATGAAATTACTGACCTCTTCGTCCACGAAAGGAAAGATACGAGACTTCCAGTGCTGTAAAAAGACCCTCTTACTGAACTCCTCTTGCAACCCTCAGGATCCAACCCCTTTCCTCATTCTTCTCACCCCATATGCCATTTTTACTTCATCGCACCACGGGGTAATTCAGTAAAAAGGAAAGGAAAAGAGTGACACTTTCATGGATCCTTTGTCCTTGTATTGTGCTTGTGGTTTCTTCCTGTTAGCCTTTCTGAAATTATACTGGCAGTGGTAGGAAATAATCTGGACATGCAGAAACCTTAATCTATTTGTAAGGGGGAAACCTCTGAATTGTCACGGTTGGGCACCTGTCGAGGGCCCACTGCCCCAAAGTAGTTCCTGCTCTTCACTGTTGCACCTGCCTCGTGCTCTTGCCCAGGGAACGGTGGCATTAAGTAGAGAGCACTAGACGCCACTGCCCAATGCTCACTGCTCCTCTGCCTGTCAAGCAAGCCAGTGGTAGCAATGATGAAAAAGAAACGGAGGAGCAATAGCAGCTGCTAACAATGGAAGTGAGAAGGTAAAGTCACTGAGGGAGGGAGCCCATCCAGCAAGCGTGTCTTGCCCAAGGGGCCTCAAAAACCTGGGGATGGCAACTAGGGCTGTGCATGGACCCCCTGATCCGATCTGGATCCCGATCTGGGCAGTCCAGATTGGGCCTGATCCAACCTGCCTTGGATCTGAATCCGGATTTGCTCCGCGTCCATGCAAAGCCCTCCCTCCTGCTCTCCCCACTCCCTCCCTCCCTTCCCCCAATCACCCCGCTTACCTGCTGCCTCCTCCGCCATCGTCCTGCTGTTGTCTTCCATCCTCGCTGTGGGCCTCCGCATTTCCTGGTCACGGAGAGTGACGTTATCACCCAGCGTGAGTGGAAAAGCGGCTGGCCGACATTGAGGAGGCAGGATGACATGGGATGACGAGGAGGAGGCTGCAGGTAAGCAGGGCGATTGGGGGGAGGGAGGGAGAGCAAGAGCGGGGAGAGCGGGAGGGAGGGCTCTGCACAAACCCGGAGCAGATCTGGATCGTGGCTCCGATCTGGTTCGGATCGGGCCGGATCAGCCCAATCCGCTCCAGATTCGGGATCCAGATCCAGATCCTGTCACAGCCCTAGTGGCAATTGCAATACTTGCAATGCAGAAAATAATTACTCTGAACATTTGCTTGTATGTATGCAAGTTAAACCCTTTCCATGGGCCAGCTAAAAGCACTAATGCTCGAGGCAAACTGTGATTTCTGCTGGGGTTTGTGGGATTCCTAGAGCACAGAGCCCAAACTCAGTGGCGAGGCAGGGCCAGCCAGCAGTCCTATGTGCTCAGTGCAAAACATGGCTGAAGGCGACACTCATCTCATCACTAAAGGCACTGGAATACTTCAAAAACCTCTTTATGGATCAGGCATTGAGGATAGATACTCTTTTCCTTTCTTGACATGTTTTTTTAGAAGTACCTGTACACAGTCAATAGTGAATACTAAAGTGTCAATGTACATTGACACACACACAAACACCCCCAAACACATGGAACAGAAATGTGATTGCTTTCATTTCCAGTGAATTTTGCACCGGCCGTTCCGTAACAAAGCTAAAAGAGATCCTAGAACGCCGAAGAATAAGTGTCTTTTGTACAGAGGATTACAGGTAATTTGTTGTACTTTTTGTGTGTATTAGTTATCAACTGGTTTAAAACAGTAAAGGAAAAACTATGGCTCAGTTCGGACGACACATTAGGCAATGGAGGAGGGGGGAACAATCGTCAGTTGTGTTGCTTATTGTGTCGTCTGGAGGGCAACACACAACGCACACACAACTGACAGTACGTTAATCAGGCACTTTAAACAACGGAGCGAAACAACGGGCTTGCACATTTAGCCCGAAGCCCCGTTGTTTAAAGTGTCGTCCGAATTCAGCCCCCCCCTCTCCGTGGACTATTCCGTTTCGGAATAGAATTCTGCTGCCTAGAGCAGCCAAAAAAACCCAGCCGCTCTATGCAGCCGGCAGAACTCACGGTGCATGCTGGGATACGGCTGGAGGACACATGGAGGAGAGGCTGCAACCAAAATGGCCACTGCAAGTTCGTAGCAGCCGGGGCGTTTGCTGGTTCTGAGCAGCGCCGGCTGCAGAGTGTTGCCTGTGGAGCTTAATATGTCGTCTGAACTGAACCTATGTGTGGTGGGGCACGATCCACTTGCATGTCCCATTCACATATAAAGTAGCAAGAAGGGATCTAATTTATCAGTAAAAAGAGTATGAAAAAGAGGCGCACAGAAGCCATTTCATTCTGCTCTTTTTCTCCCCACATTAGTTGCTCTAGGCTGGGGCCCCCTGTTCTCCCTTTTCAGCTCTAATACAAGAAGGGATATTGGGAAGGAGAAAATACCTGGAGCAACTGGAGGATTTAGCCCTTCTCTCCCATGCATTCCTTTTATTGTTAAAGTCTCTCTCTCTCTCTCTCTCTCTCTCTCTCTCTCTCTCTCTCACATACACACACACACACACACACACACATATACACACACATCTTTATATAGGAATGATGCAAGCACATAAAAAGCCCAATCACATCTAGTTTGGCCTTAAATCTGATTTATTTAAATGATCATAATGGCCCCCTCCCCTTATTATCATAGAATCATAGAATAGTAGAGTTATTATCAGTAAGCATCTGCAAGCATTTGGATCCCAGCACATATTCTCTCATAGATCAGCTTAAGGCATGGCCATCATACTGTTAAGGGTTTAGGAAGGGTAATTTATTGTTTAATTTCTACAATCAGAAGACACTTCTATTTAGGAAAGCTTTGATTCCCCCAGAAGAGCTGAATGTTATCTACCTGCATGCTATTTTTCTGATTTTGTGATTGTGCAGTACAGGCCCATGAAGGCTTATGATGTTGGAGTGAACCTGCATTGGAGTGGGCACATAAATGTAAAATCAGAGAAGCTAAGTGTGAACTGCTCACATTCAGCTCTTACAGGGAAATCAAATCAATTAGTCTGGATAGGATGTGCTTTATTATATTCTATTTATGTAAATAATATGAAACTGTCCTAATGTTATGAAGGCAGATGTTAATATTCTAGATTAGATAAATATTTTGGTTATTTTGCACTGATAGTTTTTGACATTGTATTTGACTAAAACAGCCAGTATGTGGAAATTGAGTTACTTGCATATTTCTTTGTTGTCTTACAACAGGCCAGTTCAGTTCCTTCAGTGTACCACCTATCCTGACCAGTCCACTTGCAGAGTTTGCTCCTGAAAACATGGTGCCCCATGTTGTTCATATCATTGTTCAACTTCATATAATAAGCAATGGGGTATCTACGGAGAGCAATATAAGAAGGCCAAACTAGACATGATGGTGACAGATCTCTTTGTTTGAACCCAGATCTACTTCACATACAGCGTTAAGAAGGACTAGGGGTGAAGGGTGGGGGATCCTTCCACTGCTTACAGATTCCCTCTTCAGTTTACCCATGACATCACTTTTGCTTCAGCCAGCTTTTGATCCTGGGTAAACACGGCTGGCATAAAAGCACTGGGGAGAATGGCTGCAGGCAAGTAAGTGCAGGTGGGGAGTACGGCATCCCTTTGCTCCTTAAAGTTGCCACACCCTATCCCACCCTGTCCTCTTTTATGTGATTGCAAGAGATTGGGTTTTAAACTTACAGATCTACTGCTACAATGTCTTAGATAACTGTGACCGTAGGCATCCACGATTTAGATCTACAATTATCTGGTGTGGCCTTCATAGAAAAAATGGAAGGTGATCATAGTCTAGCATGGCATAGTCACGTGCTGATTCTCTGAAAAACTTTGTATGGATTTGTGTGTGCATACTTTTTGAGTGTGCGCATGCATGCATATAGAAAATAATACGAAGGCTATAGCAATCCTTGTGTCTGTTCAAAAAGAATTAACATGATATATAGTTTGAGAAAGAACACAAATTATCCAATGATGGTGAAAAGAAAATGTCGCATCTCCCCTCGCTGCTGCTGCTGCTGTTCCTAGTATGCCCAGTTACTGCAGAGAACTGAGGACAAAGGCAAGCAGGCAGAGAACATTGCAAATAGGAAAGTCTATCCCCAGTTGCAGCAGAGAACCCAGATGGCTACAGTCATTAGGGCTGGATTAAAAGGGATGTGCTGGCCTCTCCCCCAAGGTTAAGACGGAGCACCCCATGCCTGTGTGCTTTTAGGAAGCGTGAGTGCTTTCACCCACACCCCAGATATTTAGCAATGTGTATGTTTGTGAGATTTTCCACCTTCCTTTCAAAAAATGGCAAAGATGAAAAAGACGAAGAAGATGCAAAAAATCGTGAATATGTGGCCTGTGCTGCATATTATGTCGTCTGCGTGCAAGGTGGCGATGTGCAGATGTTCATGTAAACAAAGAATGTTCTCCTTCCCTTTTCCTCTCCGCTTCGTCTTACTTTAACCGGATGAAAACAAGACTGAACTCTGCAAATTCACAGAGACCAAACAGCTAATGATGCCCGTCATGTAATTTTAAGAGCTTCTTTTTTTGCTGATAATTTTGTACCACCCAAAGAGATGCTGTCCTAACTTTTCTGAATTTCATGTTTTTGTTCTATTTTTATTACTTAAGATTTATCTTTGATTATTATTGATTGCTGCTGTCAGTAAAGATAATGGAAAATGTCAGTAAATATTTATTTATTGCATGTATATCTCGGCCCTTCCATTTTTGTCATTGCAACAACCTTGTGAGATAGGATAGGCTAAGAGATAGAATGACCTAAGGTCATCCATCAAAATTCATGATCCAGTAGGGATTCGAATTTTGGTCTCCCCAGGCCACACTGACTCTCTTGTTTCAGCTCGGGATTAAAACAGACACAGGACTCATTATCGTAAGAGCATTAAACAGCACATACCATGAATACTAATTTCAAAAAGGTTTTTTCATAGTTTGGAGTGGGGCTTGGCTTTGGTTAGAGCCTTTAAATGGCTACTGGTTTTCCCAATATCAAAGAACACAGAAACCTGTTTCAACCCAAACCATGCATCAAGGGATTTCCAGACTGCTGCATTTAGATCCGGAGCATATATTTTACTCATGATATGTTCTTGCTGCTATCACAACTCAATGTTGATAATGAGAATATTAACACAGTTGCTTTCTTACTTTCTAGTAATAGTTATTTTTTGTACTGTTTTTATATAGTGGACCATATTACTGGAAAAGCACAACATTCAGTAATATGGCTGATGCCACATTTCGTCCTAGTAGAGGTGAATCATGTGCATCAGAACAATATGTTGACTTTCTTACAAATCACAGATCCTGTAAATGAAATAATAGGCAAATGTTAAGATAAAAAATAGTTCCAGACTGGTGGACCAAATGGCTATTTAGAGCAAGTGGCATCTTGTAGCCTTCCTAACTATATTTTTGTCTAGATAACCAGCAGGAGCTGGAGAAAGGTTTGTCCATAGTAGCCTTTGCTTCTGCTCTATTGCTCCCCATCCTCAAGATGTATCAAATGACTGCTGGTGATATATAACGGCACCCTGATATTCATCTATTGACACTAGTGGGATTTGTATGCATATAAAATATATGTAAGATTTGAACCTCAAGAAATAAATATATCAGTAGTAGCAGTGTAAAAATGAGTAAAACGTAAATTCCCTAGAAATAGGACTCAGCTGAAAGGAATTACAATTTTTGCCTAACATTTTTACATTGTCCAAAAAAAATTTTTTTTACTTCTCCTTTTTGATGATATTTTTCAGCACTATGTCAGAAAATAATTATTTCAGTTGCCACCACTTGCCCTCATTCTCAGTTGCTCCCTGTGCTGTGATCGTATAGCCAAATCAGGTTGCTTGTGCTTTTATTTACTGATGTGCAGTAATGTCGACACATCAGGTATAACGTTGTGACATCTTGTTCAGTATTGGTGGAATTATCCATGTGACTAATTCAGGACGAAGAAACAGAGCAACTGGAAGAAATAATGTGTGTTAATTCTGGAAGCGCCGTGTTTTGTTCACACACTAGTTTTTGAGCAGCAACATGAAACCATCAAATTATTGTTCTCCTGCGTTTCCCCCGTGGTTCTTTTTATTTCAGATTGCAAAAAAAAAAAAAAAACTTTTTTTTTGTAAAGCCACCTTAGCATTACTCTTCTGTCTTTTTAAAAGGTGCAGTTTTGATCTGCACAATGTGTGAATTTATTACCATGCATCTACTTCAGCAAATCTTCATAATTTCCTTTCAACCAATAGCACTTAAATTAAAAAGCGTCTTAGTGAACGTTTTGACATTTATACTAAAGCCTGACACTTTCTTTCGTATTGGCACCATTTTAACACTGTGTTAATTTTTTAGGGGGTTGTTTTGCTGATATTTTAATTAATACTAAATACTTTTTAGTTTATGTTTTTAAAAGAATTTGAAAGTAAATTCACAATAGCATATATATATATATATATATATATTTAAAAAAACCAATTTAGTTCAAATTAAAGAATTTATTTAAAAATTGATTTTAAAAATGGCATGCTCAGAGTTGCCCTTCCCCAACCACATGGCTATGTCATGCCCACCCACCCACAAGCACAATACCCCCGCTCCCAGAGTGTGGAAAGTCAGTTGCGATTCTTCATGTAGTTCTCAGCAGAAGAGAAATGATTAGCTAGCACTAGGAGAAACTGCCAGTCTGTAAGAACCCACTGGTGCTGAAGAACAGAGGGAATACATGAATAGTTGTGCAATTTGGGAGGGGGAAATTCTACCCCACTGAAATTATCATTTTTGGAAGTGACAGGTATGTGATGTAGAACTATTCAGGGATAAATAGCTAAACTTTTCAGACAAGCTGTAGTGTACCGCCTTCCCCAACCTGGAGGTTGCCTTCAAGATGCCAGGTTGCCACCACTTTTTTTTTTTTTTTTTAGCCAGGGCTTTTGTTGCCAGGATAAGTCCCCATTTTTTATGTATCGCAGCTTCGGGGAAAAGGCCTGCGGGGCCTGCAATTCGGTGGCTGCATCATAAAGCCAATGCAGCATCAATTCACAGCCACTGTGGGGCTTTGAAGGCCTATAGACAGCCCCCTGGTGCAACTCCTGCTGGCTGAGGAATGCTGGGAGTTATATTTCAACACATCTGGACGGAAAGGCTGCTCTAGTATTATATACAAATTCAGTACACCAACAGCAAGGAATGTTGCACACTAATGCATCCTGAGATCCTCCAGGCCTCCCTGAGAGATGTTGCCAGGCAATTCCAGCTCTAATTCACTTAAGTTAAAAGGGGATTGTGGTGGTTGTCATTGTTTATGCACTCAAAATTGACAGAAAGCAAACTTTGGTGTTTTCATTTCATCACGAAAATGGTGTATTTTAAGGCAACAGTGAGCCATTCATTCTGATCAATACAATTTAATAAATGAAGGCTCTTTCAAACAAATGGTTTTTGGTATGCCACCAAGCCAGCAGCAATCTTCCTTGTAGGAAGATGTCAGTTGGCAGTAACACAAAATTAACATTATGAAGTCTGGAAACATTCATCTTGCTTGGTTCTTCTATGTAAGATTAAAGTCGTAGTTTTCCATCTCACTTGTAAAAGTTTCTATAAATTCCAGTAAAGTGCGTAGGGTCAATTCATTCCACAATTCATTCCACAAGTGGCTGGATAGGATAGGAGACTCTAAGGAGCCATGCAGAAGCCACCCTGAATTCTCCAAAGAACATATATCTTAGTAACATAGGGCACAATACAAATGTTTTTAATAATAATTTTAATAATAATATTTCCATAACCGAAGAAATGAAAAGGAAGTGAGCTCATTATTGGTGGCTTGTCAGCTGACACTCTCAAAGCAGTTTTTACAGATACCTGAAACTCTCTCTCTCTCTCTCTCACACACACACACACACACACGCACACACACACACACACGGAAAAAAGATATAATAGCTTTCAGCAATTATGGATAACCTCCAGCCTGTGGGCCAAAGCCAGCCTGCAGAGTTTCCCTATCTGGCCAGTGGAGGCTTGAGCTCCCTTTGTGGGGCCCTCCATCTCCCTCCACAAGCCTCCCCCCACTGGCCTGGAAGCTAAGAGGGGCATGCAGGGGAGGTGGGGAAAGGAATCCCCTTCGATGAGTCCTGTTATTACAACATTGCATAGGATGCCAGAAAGTTGTTTTAAGTTGCCTAAGGCCATGTTGTAAATCAAGGGCTGTGGCAAAGTTGAAATGGGAGGACTGTTGGTTTAGACTCTTAGCTGCTACCCAACAACAGCTTTCTGAGGCCTTGTTCCCAACCATACAACATTTGACAGATGAAATACTGACACACTTGAGAACTAGGACTAAGGCAGGTATGCATTGCAGATCTTTACTGTGTATCCGTCAAACTCATTGTATGAAGAGACGTGCAGAAATCAGGCACAGAAAGTTTCCATTCTTTTGGTGGTTAACTCATCTTGGCAGAAATACCCAACAAATGAGGGTCCTGAATAAAACACCTTGACAAACCCTTTGCCCCGGGGTGGATCCGCAGTGGAGGCAGGTCATTTATACGATGCAGCTGCCATTGTGGAGCTGTCCCGAGGCATTTCTCCGAAGCTCCGCTTTAAAAAAGTCAGGGACTTACCGTGACTTTTTGCTGTGGGCAAGGCGCTGACATTCATTTGCTGTCAGTCGTCTTGCTCCAGTTTTGCAGCAGAGACGTGGCCTGGCCAATGACGATCCCTGATTGGTTACCATCGGCCAGGGGAGTGGGCGGTCCAGTGAGCCAAATGGCGGTTGGACCGCCTCTGCACCTCCGTGGGCCAGCAGAGCTTCGTGGTAAAAGAAAATAATTAAAAACAAACAAACTTGGAACAAGTGCAGTGCCTTAAAACAACAACATAGTCTGGAACGCGTTGGGCGTGAACAATAAAGTATCTTAGCATTCTGAGAACCTGCTTCTCTTCCTTTTTTCACTTGGAAGCTGCCATTCCGGCCTGTATTGCGTAATATGGACTAGGGCTCGGAACAGGTATCGGAACATAGTTTTTGTGGCTGTTTTGTGTCTTATTGTATCGGTCCCACCTAGTTATGTGTGACTGGTGAGTTGGGTTGAGTTGGCTCACTTGGAAGCTGCCGTTCTGGCCTGTTTTGCGCAATATGGACTTTGGCCCGGAACAGGTATCGGAACGTGGTTTTCATGGAAATTTTGGTGCTTATTGCATCCCTGCCATGGAGTTAAGTGTGCCTGGCGGATTTGGTTGATTTCAGTCATTCGGAAGTGGCTGTTCCGGGGTTATGGGGTTAATGGTAATATAATATTGGAAGGGTTTTAGTCCCAAAATATTGTTCTCAAGTGTTTCTAACGCATGCCACTGTTTTTGGCATATTTTTTAAAAAATATATAAAGGGGTCATTTCATTCTGTTCCGTTCCGGCTTTTACACCATCCCTTTTACCATTATAGCCAGTGAACTGAAAGACAATGTCGTAAAATAGGTTATACTAATGCTTGGTGATCTGCACAAAAATATGTGCAAGTAATGCTGCCCCTTCCATTGAAGTGAATAGGGCAGCACACAGGTGCAGGAGTGCCACACAACATGGGCATAGAACAAACATGGAATTCTGGATCAGTGTGGCAAGCTCAGTTCTCACGGGGCTTGTTGTTACCATCTGAAGTAGCACTCTTATTGTAATTAAAAGTAGCATCATTAAGTGATCAGACTGTAAATGGAAGAGATTAGGAGTGATGTAAGCTTTTCTGGACAATAATTCAAAGTGTAGTGACAATACATTAGCAAAACTCATGCATTCCCTGCAGTGATGCCAAAGAGTAAATGCAACTTACAAAAATAATTTCATTTATATTGCTAAGACTGGAATGATAAATGGACCATATATCAAAATCCAAAAAGAGAAGAAATGTTGGCCAAACTGTGTTGCCAAACTGGCTTCATCAGTCTGTTGTTATAACCACCCATAAGTCTATATGAATTGCTACGCTGGATCAGACCAGAAATCCATCTAGGCTTCAATAAGTTCACAAAGAAGACATGAAGTTAATGGGAAACCATGGTTTTGTTGCCACCCCATCTGATAATTAGGGTGCAGTCCTATACACACTTACTTGAAAATCATTCCTGTTGAATTCAGTGGGATTTTCTTTTGAGTAGACACACACTGGATTGCACTGTTAGTGTATTTCTATCCTGTCATATGCATACATAGGGGCAGTATCCTACTTGGGACTAGCACTAATGTGAATTACTTTGCACTCCAGTAAGCTACTTCTAATGCAATAGGATTTGCTAGCGGGACGGGTTTTCCAGGGAAATACGACACACCATCAAAACTATTGGCATTGCGCTAGAGATAGTTTCCACTAGCACAATGTGATTAATATTAGCGCTAGTGCCAAGTAGGATACTGCCCATTATTGTACACATTAATAATAAAATATATCAACATATATCTAGGCAGCCTAGAAATCGTTTTAGATAGATAGAACATTAAAACAATAAAATACACACACACTGTGAAAATAAAATTAATATTCAAAGGAACAAACGGCTTTAATAACATTAAAATTAATAGGGAAATGAAAATAACACAAATTCAGAGTGAAAAGACTTCGGCAAATAAGGCCAATTTTTCTGGGCAATATATCTCATTAGAGCAGGCTGTGCATAGCCCTGGGAAAGACACTCCAGAATCAGGACACCACTGCAGAAAAGGCCCAACTGCGCATATAACTTCAGAGGTTGGGGGAACCCAAACAAGGGCCAAGGATAGTCATGGTCCCACCACCACCTCACACATACACACACACACACACACACACACACAAGCAATGTGTGAACAGAAATTTAGAGCCTATCTACACACGCAGGATAAAACACTTTGAAAACGTTATGAAAACTGTATATGGAGTGTGTCCTGGGCCCCAACAGAAGGAACTTGAAGCAACTTCCAAGCAGTAGCCACCACTATTGTGGATTTTATTTCAAGCTCTATAAAACTTAGTGATGCTGCCAAAACTTGAAATTAGTTGGTTTGTAAGTCAAATCTAGTAGGTTTGTAATTCCTGAATGAATAATGAATCAGTTACATTTTCCTACTTCAAACAGAGATTGATTATGAGTTAATTTATATTATTTGTGCCTGTCCAGTCAATGGCATGACTAAGCTGCCAAACGTGGCCATCTTTGTGGATGGTCACTTGTTATCTGGGCCCAATTTACTTGGAAACGCTTTCAGAAGCATTTTCTGGTTTTATCTGGATTTTTATGAAATCTGTCAGCAGCACATGAAGTAAGAAAAGCAGATGTTACACTACAGAAAAACCCACTTCCATATGTCAAACTGCACTTGAAAATGCCTTACGTTGGGGTTGGGTAGGTGGAATCCCCCAGTAGAACTGAACATCATCAACCACGTAGATGCTGCTCAGCAAATGAGAGAGGCTTATTTCCCACCCTGTCCATGCTCCCCTGATCAGGGAAGCTTAATGGAAGAGCTGAATCGGGTCTCTGTAGTTTACCCCTCACCTCTTCCCTGAAACACCAAAACAATGCTACAGTGATATAGTGCAAAGTAAAAATAAAACAGAGAAGGGAAGGGAGGGCCAGTAGTGAGAGTCTGAAACAGCACTATTGCAGAATAGTGCTACTGTGAGCCTATCTACACAGTCCCTTGGAAGGTTTTAAATAGTATTTTAAAACGTTCCAAATAGGTGCGGTCTAAAACATCTTAGGCCACATTAAAGAGTACTCATGTTACAAGATAAAAATTCTTCAGTCTTCAAAGCGGTGTCTGCAGTCTCACACTGTTCTGTCCGTCTCTTTCTGTTTCGTTTTTACAATGAGTTTAGGGCAAAGCATTGTGGGTGCTGTAGTTCAGTTGCCCACTTCTTCCTTAGTTCCTCTTTCATTCCCTAGCTTTCAATGAGTATAGGGCTAAGCATTGTGGGTGCTGAAGTTCACTCGCCCACTTCCTCCTTAGCCCCTCTTTCTTCCTCACCAATCAACGGCTAAGCATTTGGGTGCCGGTAAACGAAGCACTGCCCCCAACGAATCACAAACGGTAAGGAAGGACACATTATTTTACTTAAAACGATTTATTAAAAGTAAAGACCGTCGTATACAGCTGAAGTGAGTTTTAAAAAACCTCGGGTATACAACGTTCAAGGGAGTGCGTCATGTGGCCCAAAGAATTTTCGTAACCCTTAAAAACGTTACAAAGCTAGAGTGTAGATCGGCACATAGATATAATGCAAAGTAAAACTAAACAGAGGAGCAGCAAAGCGGAGTGCCAGTAGTGAAAGAGTGAAAGAGTGCAGATTGGGTAACCCTCTCCCCTCACCAGTTGGGTTTATTTATGGCCTTGGGTTCTGCTGGGGGGGAAACTAGGTTAAACCTGGTGACAACAGGGTGGGTGGACTTGCATGGAAAAACCATGGGGAGAGTTGAGCTCCACTTACACATTAGCATTACACATCAAACATAGGGATGGGAACCCTGCATTTGCCTCACGATCTGGAGTTCTGCCCTGAAATTCATACTCATTGCCAGGAGGCAAAGATGTCACTAGGAATCATGCGACATCTGCAGTTTCCTTACACTGCCACAATTAGAAGATGGAATATGAGGTGATTTTAAGAAGCCAATCCACAAATTTGTTGTAATATTTAAACAAGCTTACAAGCATCTATGGAAACAGGAAATTTGAGGGTTGCTATAAAACATTTCTGTTTATGTATGTGGAGGAGGAAGGCAGACAATTATAATACATTGAGACAGATGCTGGGAACTACATTTAGTAAACAGCCTGAACCGGAATTTTGCAGTACCAGTGTTTCTTGATTTACACCCTAGTTCTAAATACATTACAATCATACAAGGAAATTTGAATGGGCCTCATTTCCACATTATGGCCCCTATCCACCTCTAGTTGCATGCAACTGGTCATGCAACAGCAATGGTCTAAAAGCACACCATTATTTTTTACTTTATTTATAAAACCATTCCATCTAACTATGAAGAAAATGGGCCTAATTCAGAGTATAGGAATGAATTACACAGACGATACGTGTGTATTGTGCTGAAGTAGATAAAAGGAATAGCTCCTGCATTGCCTAGGCAAAAAAGTGACACTCCTATCTTCTTGTGCTGTGCTTGTGATCCCTCACACCACAGTGCAGAAAGTATTGCCAAATTGCAGAATGCCTTCCCCTCTGCCCTCCTGCTGGGCTCTGAGTCACAGCACAAACTGAGAGGGAGAGTCACCCAACTGCCTTGTGATCAGATGGCTCACCCTCTTTTTCCATCCTAACTCTGAACTGGATAATTATGAGGCTCTGCACCATCAGATGTCTTACATGGACCAGGTTCCCCAGCACCAGCAGTGCTGTTGCTCCAGTAGTATTGCAGGCACCAGGGACCCTGGGAAATGTAGGGAGTTGGAGGACTTTTTCCTGTCTAAACATGCATAAAACTGTACTCTCAGGGTACAGTTTTTTTCTCTCTTTCTTTTTCAACTGGGGAAGATGCTCTTACGTATTAGGAATGGCTGCAAACCTATAATCCATGGAACGGCACCTCAGGGGATCTGTGGCAACCCTGCAGTGTTATCCATTGCTCTGATTTCCACTCCACGTTGCAGTTTGGACTGATGGAGAAGTGTACAACATCCCTGCAGAGCAGTTCACTGTTATAGCCCTGTTGAAATTGGGGGTGGGGGTAGGGCAGTGCCCAAAGAGAGTAGATTAAGGCAGCCCTACAATGTAGTCCATTGTCAATATTGCAGAAATGGGGCTGAGAACTGAAGCAGAGGCTGAGGCTGGCTGGATTCCAGTGAAAAATGGCCCTTGCCTCTCAGATTGCAGCAAAGGTCATCCTATTTACCACTCTCCTGTGCATGTTTACTCAGAAGTAAATCCCACTGAGTCAACAATTTGTACTCTTAGATAAGTGTGCATAGGATTTAGGGCCAGCCGTAGAATAATAGCGCCCAGGCAAGGAGTGCCTTTGATGCCCCCCATGATCACCCTTGCAAGGCCACCCAGAGGGTGTATGGGGCCTATTGCATGTGTGATATATGGAGGGGGCTCAGCACAGCTTGGCGCCTCCTTCAGCTCTACTTGCAGCCCCCTCAACTCAGTTTGGCACCCCCCTCAGCTTGGGGCCCCAGGGGACTGCCCAGCTCACTCGCCCCTACGGCCGGCTCTGCATTGCAATCCAAATCTACTTGAATTGTTCCCTCAGGTCTCCTCCCAGCCAGCATGAAATCATTTGCAGAAGCCTTGTGACCCATTGATTTGTATTAGGGCTGTTTTACATTTTTAAAGACCCAGGGAGAGCAGGGACCCCCCCCCCCATGGCTGCAGTCTTTCGTTTTTTTTGCCCCCTCATGCACATACTGCCATATTTAGTTGTGAGACCCCAGTTGTATAGCAAAGTCCAGCTGATGTGGCTACCGCCTCTCTTTATATCAGCATGTTGAGTTCTGAAATCATTTGGAAGTCCTGATTAATTACATTGATCATAACTGGTGAGCGAGATGGTGTGATCAAAGGCTGAGTTCAATCAGAAGCAGTGAGGTGGCAGTAGCCCTGCGGACTCCCTGTCATATAGACTTCACACCTTCTTATCATTTCAGTCTTCAACCAGTGTCATTCAAGTGCCATAACAGCTAGACGTGGAATGAGATCATAGTATTTACTACCAGCCACCGAGTTTCAACTTCCTTCCTTCCTTCCTTCAGGAGATAAAGCTTTTTTTATTTGTACATCCCATTTAATTTGCACTAATATGCTTTTTTATTTAAGCTCTATTAATAAAATATTTCATATATTTTTTAAATGAGCAAACAGTAGCTTAGCACAAATTAAAACCTCAGAACCTCCCTCCCAGCTCCTATGGAAACCTCTGCAGCTCTTATCTCTCCAACATCAGAGCTCCATCATCAGAGAGGGGGGAAAGGAGGCAAATTCAGGATTAGGTCCTCAAGTAAGGGAGAAATGATGCCAATCCTGTACCTGGCATATAATTACATATCTATTTTACAATGAAAGTGAAATACCTTATTTCTTTGATTGTAAGACGCCTTCGATTGTAAGACACACCTTAATTTCAGTACCACCAACAGAAAAAAAAGCTTTGATTCTAAGTGTGGGGAAATCGCCATAGATTCTAAGATGCACCCCATTTTTAGAGACGTTTATATGGGAAAAAAGTGTGTCTTAGAATCGAAGAAATAGGGTAGATTAAAAAAAACCATGCCAGATGGAAAGGAGGTGAACACTACTCTTCCCTCACCTCTGATCCCCTGGCACAAGCCAACATAAGTTTGCATTCTACAGAAGCTACAAAGTCCAGGCATAAGGAATGATTTGTTCGGGTGCTTGCAGATGGTGGGCTCCTAGCGCTGCCAGTCAAAAGGCATTGTGCAACGATTCTATCTTTTCACCCATATCAGCTTTGTTCTGGTACGGAAAAAGATGGAAGACATGGTGGGGAAATTAGGACCGACTAAAGGCTTTTATACATGAGACATTTATCGTGCGCTCATTCCCTGCTCATAGTTGATTCTGGGTTCTTTAGACGATGATGTAACCCTCCAGTTTTGCATCTGTATCTAACCGATACTTTTGGGGAGGTTTTTTTAAGAGTAGAGAAAATGAAGCATTTAATTGTGAAAGTGAACAAAAACACCAATTTCCTCTTGTGTATTTGTGATATACCACAGTGCCACCTAGAGGTTATGTAGCAGGAAAGCAGGAAAAGAAATGCTCTTTATGTAGTGCTTGGATCTCAATTCTGTGACAAAACCAAAACTAGCTACAGGCCCAGAATAACTGTGGATAAGATTAAAGTGCCCTTTTTGCTACATTTTTGTGCTTTTTCTTGCCTCAAATGCCCCCAAATGCGAGAAATGGCCAGAATATCTGCAGATAAGCTTAAAATTCCCTTTTTTGCTATTGTACTGCCCACTTATGGATGTTCGCGCATCCTTTAGATGACGTCGTCCGCCTTCTGCGCACCTCCAGCTCCTTCCACTCATTTTCCCATTGCAAAATAGACCCCTTTTAATCCAACTTTTTTTAAAAAACGAAATGTGCCACCATTTCCTGCTGTGTACAGGAAAAGTAGCACGGTAAAAACACCCCCTGAATGGGCCACGTGGTCACTGCTGCTTCCTCTTTCTCTCCTCATGGAAAGAGATTGTCACTCCTGTGGGATAGTAGCAGAAGACCATAGGAACGGTAGGGAAATGCAAAAATCCACCCGTCTGATGATGCTCCAAGAAGTGCACACTGCTGAGTGGATTTTCTGGACAAACCACCTTTATTGGCCAAAGTCATTGCAGAGGCGACATAAGCAGATCCCCTTCCTGAGCACAGTGTGCATGCAGATTTCTTAGGGTTGGCCTGTTTGGGCTACAGAACTAGATTGCGTGCTCTGTTTAGACAAGAGGTGGGAATCTCGTGTGGGAAAAGGAAGTCACTTAGGATTTAGAAGAATCATTCCTGAAGCAATGAAGGCTGTGATTCTTGCCCAGTTACATGATGGGCAGATATCTTTTCAGTGATCGGGTCAGGTATCCCACAGAACTACCAGATTTACACCAGCATCATTGCTTTAGGACAAGAGCTACAGCCAGCTACTTAAAAGTCTGCAGCACACACGGCTTCCCCCAGTGAGAAGCAAAACTTCTATCTTGGATTTAGAAGCAAAAACAGGTCCAGGAAAATGTCTTCATGAGGACATATGACTTCCACATGGAGGGGACTTGTGGCCTCCCCATCATCCCTAGCCAGCACTGAGGGATGGTAGGAGTTGTATGCCAAAACATCTAGAGGTCCACAAGGTGCCCATCCTGTTTTAAGCAGCTGTATACCATCCAGAATGATCTGGAAATTAGGGTCTAACAAGTGGGACTTGCTACAAAATGTCACAGTGTGGAGTGTTGTTGTTCAGGGTTCTTGCCAGACAGCCATGTTCTTTCCAGGATACTCCATTCAAATCCCATTCCATCCATTCATTGCCCACTGACTATGCTTGGCTCTTGTTGGGGCATCACCAGTTTTTTTCCCCCAAAGATGTCCTGTTCTTTTGCAAATCTTGGGATAGCTCCTTCTTGAATGTGTTGTTTAGGATCCACACTTGGAGAACTGAACTTACTATTAATATATAAGATGGGGTTGTTGGGAAATAAGGGTCTAATAATTATGCAATCAGCTATATCTGGTGAAGACAAAGGGTCATTGTGGTACCTCTAAGACCCAGGTGGTTCAGATGCTGCCTCACACACTATGGCCTAGAAAGAAGAAAGCCTTTTCAAGTCTGTTTTGATTGGCCTGGTGATGCAAGGAGAAAAACAGGAACTCTTAGATACCCAAATGTACACAAGCTTCAAAAAGAGCATCCAGTCCTATGCCCAACTGAAAGCTGTAGGGAACCACCTGAGTGTTTGATCTGAGTGGCAATCAGAAATGTTTGGAATGACTGAGTGTACCAAAGTGCTATCTAGGGTATTTAAGAGTATCTGGAGATGTGTTGTTTTGCCTCCTAAAGGAGTTTGGGCAACTAAACCTGCTGGAGTGCTCTGCTGTAGTGGGCTTCAGAGCCTTCTGACCTAGCAATGTAGTTGTAACAAAATAAGCCTCCTCCTCCTCCTCCATCTCCTACTCCAGCTGAATCTTTTCCTAGAAACACATTACAACAAAGCCAAGCCTCATTGCTATGCTTGGTGGTGACTATAATGGTTCCAAGGCTTTATGGGACAGGAATATTCCTCTTTGCCTCGTTCTATCCTAGAAGCATGCATACAGGGGTGTGGGTGTAATTGGCTCACTTTGTCTGAGCCTGTTCCTTCCTTCTGAATACCACTCCCTCGTGATTGCTTGAATCTTCCATTCAAGTCAAAGCCCAATCCCTCCTCCACTTGGCACCTATCAACAAAATCTCCCTCTGCTAAGAGGAAGGAAACTGGGCTTTCCAGCACCTTGATCAAGCCCATTCCCTCTTCCACATGCAGAGGGAGGTTTATCCCTCTCACACGCACCCTCTGGCCCTTTCTACACCGGAGGGGTGTAGAGGGCTCAGGGTGGAGGATCCCGGAAGTAACTACTTCTGGGATCGGTGCGCCCAATCCTTATCACCAGTGTGACGACCCGGCTCCTCCTGCCAGGGGGATGCTTTGGCAACTAGAAGGAAGTGCACATGTGTACTTCAAGGCTAGGAGGTAGGGAGTCTTTTTACTTCCTGCTGTTTTTTTGAAGTGTAGAGAGTCTCCCTTAGGCATACTGAGGCAGCCCCCACAGGCTGATTTGGGGTGTCATAAAAGGGCAACAAATAGCTAGTGATTTAATTTACTGATGTCTTTTTACTGCCAGGGTGGAGAAATGGTGTATGTGGAATTTTCTGCCTCAAGCGCTAAAAGGATCTGACCTGCCATGTGTACTGTTGTACCTGAATTTGGGAAGGGGTGGGGTGAGGGGTCCCTTTTGCTGCTCTGCCTCAGGAAGTAAAATATCTCAGCCAGCCCTGAGATCCTACAGAATCCCCCATGTGTCTGCATGTGAACACAGTGGCTTATCATTATAACTGATAGATTAACGCTGAGAAGTGTTTTTTGAGGACAAAATACCATGTCTATTTATGTAACTCAAAACATTAATGACCTGAATGCAATTTACCATAACTACATCACCCTGCAGAAATGAGTGGAAGGAAGTGAGACCTGCCAAAACAAGTAGCATTTTCCTGACATGTTAACAGAGTCTGCCAGTGTGAAGTATGTTCTATACTGCTCTTATGCTCAAATAAAGGGAGTGCCACACTTGAAGATAGCCTGGAGGAAGCAAACAGCTCCATAAACGCCAAGAAGTCAACGGAAGAGGGAGATCAGTTAACAGGTATGGAGTTGCCCTGCCTCAGGCACCATCAGCAGGGGTTAACAAAGCAGAGGGCGCTGGGAACGTGTTATCAAAGCACATAAACTGCTTGTATGAACCAAGAGGAATGCGTAAAATGTATGCAGTGACTGATCATTAAGCTGCTGCAATGGTTGGCCAGAGACTGGTGAGGCGATATCAGGCGGTTGTCAGTCATTGGTTGTCGCTGAGAAGGGGAGTGAGTTTGACGAAAGAATGGTTGACTCATCCACTGTTTCCCCAGCAGGCTGTTATGCAATGGGATGATGAGTAAGGCGTGTAGTTTGTAGCAATGCCAAGCAGGTGAATGAGTGAATCAGACAATCAAAGGAATGGAAATATATTTTAACAATGTCTCCATGAGAAAATGTGAAGAGGAAAGAAATCTAGGTGAAAAAGCAGTATGCAATGGGCCCAAAAGCATCAACCTGAGAGCCTCAAGTTTTATTGCCGTGATCACGTACGGCGTGTGAAGTCAGCTATAGCACCCTGTTGGGAGTACAGGAGGTAGCAGAGTCATGACAATATCTCAAGTGCTATAGGAGAGACAGGGTCTCCCTCTCTGAAGTTGGAGACAGAGCTCTGACCATAGAAGAGGAGATTCGATCTTGGAGCTGCCCCCTAACCCTTGTGCCTCCATGGAACTTTCTGTGTCCATTCCCTTCGCTGATGCTCAGATGTCAGAGGAAGGATGGGCAGATTGGGGGCATGGCATGGGTGGACCAAGGGAAGGCCTAGATATAAAGCCCTTCCAGTCCTCCTCCACCACCACTGCCCTGCAGGAACATGGGAGGGAAGTGTTGTTTGTTTGTTTGTTTTAAAACTATGACAGGTTTTTTTTCCTGACAGAGCAATCCTATATGTGTCTGCTCAGAGCTAAGTCCCAATGAGTGCATTGAGGTTTAATGCTAGGTAATTGGGGATAGGATTGCAACTTGGATCACCATCTTAACACTTTCTGATATTGCAGATGGGGCTGGTCTAAATTCCCCTTCCATGTAATTTGCTACAAAATGCAATTTAAACTATACATGGGGGGGGGGGCATAGCAACGTTTTTACAGACAATAATGTTTCTTCATAAGAGATCTTAGTGAGATCTGGTTGGTTATGCATCTTTATGTTACAATCCATCCAATGTTTTGTTCTTGTAAGTCCCATTACTTTCAGCAGGAGAATGCCAGATATCTCACACCGAAATTAATGGCCCTTAAAAGCACTGAACATAGATTTCAACAAATACAATTCCCAATGGTGCCTTATTTGATTTAAAAACGGATAACACTTCCAGTTTCTCATTAAAAACTGGACTACATTTTCATACATAATCAGCTACACACCTGTTTTCCTGTGAGACCTGAAAATTATATCAAAGTCAAAAAGGTGGGGGAAATTATAATTTAAACTACAAAAATTAGCCTTCTCCTCGTGTTAAAAAGGCATATATAGGCTGACCAGATAAAATCCAGGTCAGGGCTCATGTAGAGAAAAGGGAATTTCAGACAGGGTCATTTGTATGCAATTAGTCCCTGGTGAAATTCCCTCTTCATCACAACTGTTAAAGTTGCAGGGGCCCTGCCTTCTTTTGTATCTGGTCACTCTAGTATAGTGCCTGCAACTTTAACTGTTGTGATGAAGAGGGAATATCACCAGGAACTAATTGTATACAAATGACACTGGCTGAAATTCCCTTTTCTCTACTATTGTTAAAGTTACATGAGCCCTGACCTGGATTTTATCTGGTCACCCTACATATTAAGCCTGCATACTTGCGAGTAAGCCTCATTGAATACAGTGGGATGTGCTTCTATGTAGGCTTGCATAGGATTACACTGCACATGTTCCTTTGAATAACCAAATTTTGTGGCATCTGTAGCCATTTGTTAGTCTATCATGAGGAGAACAATATGTGGAGAGACAACTTTACCTGTTGCCCAAGGCCAAACTACAAGCAACATGTGTCATCATGACTGTTTATTCACATATGTGCTCCGTTCATGTCACAGAACTCTCTCCTCTCCTCTTCCCTTTCCATATCCTTTCCATATCCATAGAAACCCAACTTTCTCCCCAGCTGAATTCACTCCAGATATTAGAGCCAGGCTTGGAGAAAAGAGGCTGAGGTAACAGTCTTCAGGAAGATAAGGTGGGGAAGTTTCAGTTCTCCTACGTTGCATGTCCCTTTCGATGTTAAAAGTAGGCATGCCCCCACGTGCTGCATTATATGCAAATAAGCCAGACAGGTGATTAATCAAACACGACTACCTGCATCACATCTAATTTCAGCCAGTGTCAGTTATGCACCATCACAAGCTGAGATGTGATGGCTTTATCAATTTTGTGACATGACCTGTTGTGAGGCCGATTTCCTGTTGTCCTGCATGGATGGAACAGACTTTATGTCCTAACCTGAGGATGAGTGGACAAGGTTTTATATGAGGACTGTGTCAAAGTCCCAAAGAGGGTCATGTAGCATTTTTTCCCTCAGGGAAGAAGTAGACACAACTAGTATCAGCTCAACTTGAATAGGGTTTTTTTTAATGCCAGGATTAGTGGATATAATAATACATCAACCATGACATACCATCCCGGATGCCATCCTAGACAAACATACCAAACTGGCATGTATTACAGAGACCTGGAGAGTCTTTACATTAAGGGAAATCCCATTGTTTACCCGGCGCTGTTGTAGTTCCTGGTTCTTTGGAACGATTGATATGAGTTGGATTCCATGGGAGGAGAGGGGCAACAAGGCAAAAGATCCTGCTCCTTCATGGGGCTCGTTTAAACAGCAGACTTGGTTGAATCGAGTGAGCACCTCCCTCCCTCCCTCCCTCCCTGGCATGTGTGCAAAGGAGTGAGGGGAGTCTTGTTTTTGTCTGTTCCCTTGCAGCCGCCAGGAAAGCCAGGACTTACTTTTTGCAACCCTCGGCACACTTACTTGGAAGTAAGCTCCATTGAACACATGGGGATCAGATCTGCCTCCCTTTGTTGTAAGAAGGCATTTTAACCTCGCCTCCCTCCGTTTAAAGACCTTCTCCCTTCCTCAGCAACTCCATAGAGCAATGCCAGCTTTACACGGCACCAAGTTTGCGCCATTAAGAGTTTAATCCAGCTTTGATCTATTTTAAAACAGAACAAGGGGGAAACCATGGGAAACGTGGTTTAACTGACCTGGAAACTTCCATGAGTGACCAGAATCGAGTGTGCTATAAATAGCTTATTTAGAGAAGCCCCTGATTGTCTTAGGAGGGAGGGGCAAATATCTCCACTGGCTTTCTTGGTACAGCACTAGCTTCAACTCAATAGGTGGTGAAGAGGTTTTGCTGTGGTCTATTTGGATTTTATCTCCTTACCCAAATGCAATCCATTATGAGCATCTACATTTGGTTTGGGTTCACAAGACAGACAAAGGTTCTGCTACTATGCCACCTACCCCACTGCCTAACAGCTGACCTGATGGAGGTGGCCTCAGAGATGGTGTTGAGGACCTTGCAGCTTATAGATGGAAGGGTATTTCAGCATCCAAGTTGAGGCCCCCTTGTTCGGTGTGATTCAGGACTTCATGGTCTCCATGACAATCATGAGCTTGTCTCAGTCTATAACTGGTTCGATGCATTCTAGCAGACACGCATGCTCGACTTGGAAACTGGGCAGGATGATGGTGATCTCTGGGTGGAAAGGCCTACTTTGATTCAATTGTCAGTGCTATCTGATCTCTGCAGAGATGGGGACCTATTCAAAAGGGTTACTCCTGAAGTCAGGACCACAGGCGGTTAGGGCCAGATAGCAAACCAGAAGTAATGACCAAACAGCAAGGCTAGAAACTCAAGACAGACTTTTCCACATGGGTCAGAAATGGGCAGCAGTTCCTGACAGTGACAAACCCAACTGAACACTCGCTTAATCCAATGTTAGAGCCCTACTCTGTGATTGTGATAGTGCCAAAAGGATATATTTCTTTACATCTCTGCATCTGCTCAATCTTGGCCAACAGAGCCTTTTAAAAGCTTTATCACACGGGCGGCTTGATCCACACCCGCCGCGACTTTGATCCAATTCTTTCACATGATGTTGTCCCCTTCGCGCTGCTCTCGCGCCCCGAGTGCTCCATTTCCCGTTTCACTTTCGAAGTATCCCTGAATGGGGAGAGTCCGTTTTCTCCCCTCCTCCACAGGCTTTGCTGAGGAATTGGAGCAATACTGACTACGTGTGATCAAAAGGCTACACTCACATAGGAAACGGAAGGGGAACCCGCAGAAGTAGGGTGACCATATTTTGGAAACCAAAAAGGAGGACAACATGGCCGCCCCAAGGGGGCATGCCCACCAACATGGCCGGCTCACAAAGAGACAGGTCCACCCAAAGATGGCCTTGGTCAGATTTCTGAGTTCACAGCACACAATTAAGGCAAACCTGTTCTACATAACATCTTAATGTTAAAATCACTGAGACATTCAATGTATTTGAAATTACCTTCACTCCTACTTTTGTAGCTTTTGCTGTACTTTAAAGATTTTGCTATACTTTGTGTGATACAGTCTCCCTTTCCCTCAAATATCTTTTCTGACTGCAAATCCTTCATTGGATGACCATAGTCTCACCTTTCCTAACATTTAACACTCTTTCCCCATCACCTTTCTCATATTCATACTCACAGCTTCAGCATACTGCTACCACTGAACAAATGAAGCAGTTGACAAGTACAGAAAAAGCTAGTACAACAAACTAGCAACCTAGCATTAAGAAAGAGTATAAAATACTATTACCCTGCAAGCATTAGCCATGGAATAAAATGGACTAAAGGGTTGTTGTTGTTGTTGTTGTCACTTCTCACTAGCACCTCTTAGCTTGTTTCAACTTCTGATTTATCAATGAGAAACTAATCTAACAATGTGTCATTATATCTCTGGTTCATTAGCCATGTAAACAAGACCATGGTCAGTAGCAATACAAAGAAAGGCCAGAACAGATGCCCATTATCACAATGCTAGACAAATATCTCCTGAATTTACACTGTTTCAGTGTGCAGAGACCAGAAATCTCAATCAGGGACCCAAAGAAAACTGCCCAAAGAAACCTCAGAAACAAGTCCCATTGATTTCAATAAAGCTTACTCCCAGATAAATGAATATAGGATTGCAGCCACTTCACATATGTTCAGCTAACTCTAGCAAGTGCAAGGCCCTCCTGTCAAGAAGAACTATGCACTCATGAGAACCTGGCCTCATGGATCATGCAACCAGCAGGTGCTTTCCAGAAAGACGCTTTTACAGCCTAGGAGATCCAGACACACTCAGACAAGTCAAGACAAGCCACACTATGCACTCACATGTTATCTTGCTGGGACAGAACAATTTTGGGAAAAGACAATACTTTGTTATCAACCAGACATTACAGTAATAAACAAAAAAAACACACCTACCTCATTGATTTAGCAATACCTAATGGCAAAAATGTTGCAGAAAAGGAATAGGAAAAGAGAGAAAAAAATGGCTATGGAAATTAAAGAACTGTGCAGCAGGAAAAGGTTACAATTATTCAGTTAATCACGTCAGTCACCAGCAACACACACACACACACACACACACACACACTACAGAAAACCTTCAGAAACTGGGCCTACCAAAATAAATCCACACCAACATCCAGAAAGCAGTCATACTTAAAACATTTTTAAGAAGGATGAATAAGTATCAGCAATTGTTACAAAATATACATCATGCCAATTATCTCAAAGCTAATTGGAGAGGAAGGTCTATGGGTCAAAATGCATTATTAAAAAATTGAATTGCTATCTTCTAGCACCAGCTAGAGACCCACCTCTTCCTTTGCACTCTGGAAGCAGGTGGGCACAAACAACTCAAGCAAAGTAGGTGTCAGCCAGACCTCTCTGTGGACAGTATTCCACAACAGGGGGCTACTACTGAAAAGTCCCACTCCCAAGTAGCCCTGCACCACACCACAGCATATGAGGGCACTTGGAACAGGACTTCCAATAACCACCAAAGGTAGGATGACCATATGAAAAGGAGGACAGGGCTCCTGTATCTTTAACAGTTGTATAAAAAAGGGAATTTCATTTGTATGCATGCAACACCTGGTGAAATTCCCTCTTCATCACAACAGTTAAAGCTGCAGGAGCCCTGCCCTCTTTTGTATCTGGTCAAGAGGACAGGGCTCCTGCAGCTTTAACTGTTGTAGTGAAGAGGGAATTTCACCAGGTGCTGCATGCATACAAATGGTACCTGCTGAAATTCCCTTTTTATACAACTGTTAAAGATACAGGAGCCCTGTCCTCCTTTTCATATGAACACCCTAATCAAAGGGCTAAGGTAGGACTATATGGGAAGTAAGTCAATGAGATTTACTTCTGGGTAAGCAAGCATAAGCGTGTGCGGTGTGCCCCAAATTTAGATCAGAATCCAAGGAACCTATACCCAAGAGGTGCATGCATAGGGTGACCATAAGAAAAGGAAGACAGGGCTCCTGTATCTTTAACAGTTGTGTAGAAAAGGGAATTTCAGCAGGTGTCCTTTGTACGCATGCAGCACCTAGTGAAATTCCCTCTTCATCATAACAGTTAAAGCTGCAGGAACCCAATCTCTTGCCAGATACAAAAGAGGGCAGGGTTCCTGCAGCTTTAACTGTTGTGACGAAGAGGGAATTTCACCAGGTGCTGCATGTATACAAAGGACACCTGCTGAAATTCTTTTTCTATTCAACTGTTAAAAGTTACAGGAGCCCTGTCCTCCTTTTCATATGGTCACCCTAAACAGACTAACACGACTGCCCGCCCTCTGCGCATTGCTTTTCAGCAGCAGCCCTTCCCAGGCAGAAGGGAAAGAAGATGGAGTGAGGGAGACAGGAGCTTAAGAACAGAAAAAGAGCCTTGATGCTGGATCAGACCAAAGGTCCATCTCGTCCAGGACTCTGTGGTCAACCAGCTGTTGACCAGGGACCCACAAGCAGGATATGAGTTCAACAGCACCCTCCCACCCATGTTCCCCAGCAACTGGAGTACATAGGCATACTGCCTCTGATCCTGGAGGTAGCACAGAGCCATCAGGACTAGTAGCCACTGATCGCCTTCTCCTCCAGGAATTTATCCAACCCCCTTTTAAAGCCATCCAAATTGGTGGCCGTCACCACATCTTGCAGAAGTGAATTCCAAAGTTTAACTATGCATGCATGGTGTGATGAAGTCCTTCCTTTGATTTGTCCTGAATCTCCCGCCAATCAGCTTCATAGGTTGACCCCATTGGGTTCTAGTATTATGGGAGAGGAAGAAAAATGTCTTCACATCCTCCACACCATGCACGATTTTGTACACTTCTATCATGCCTCCCCTTACCCTCCTTTTCTCCAAGCTAAATCATCCCAGCCAAAGAAAGTTCAGGGCCTGTTCTGCTTGGACGGTGTCTGAAGGCGATGGGAGTGGAAGGGGGCCATTCCATCAGGCCTGCTGAAAGCCTGCTCAATTTTTCCTCTTCCCTCCCATCCCTTTTTCCTTCCATGTCATGTCTTTTTTAGATTATAAGCCTGCAGGCAGGGACTGCCTTTTTTGCTGGTTATATGTAAGCCACTCCACGAGCCTTTTTTTTCAGCTGAGGAGGGATGGGGAAATACTTTTTAAGGTGCAATCCTATGCATGTTTAGACAGGAAAAAGTCCTACAACTCCCAACATGGGACTTTTTCCTGTGTAAACATGCATAGGATTATTGGATTTTTTCCCGTCTAAACATGCATAGGATTGTAGGATTTTTCTGTCTAATCATGCATAGGATGGTGCCTTTAGAAACACATTCAGTAGTTGAAGCATTACACTGCAATGCTCTGAGGGTGGGAAACTTCCCTTGTTGAGTTTTAGCAATTCATATAGGTATGGTCTTGAAAGTGCCTCCCAAAGAGGGAGACAAATTAAGAAGCAACAGCGAACTGGAAGCTCTTCTGGACCTTTCGTGCTTGTGTACAAACAGGGGTGCCAACTTCTTTTGCCCTGAAGGAAAGGCTTCTGTGTCTTTTAATTCACAGAAGCCCCAGCAGGTAAGTGCCTCACGCCCCCCCGCCCCGCCCCCACACCCGCCTCGCACACCCGCGCAGCACCCGCAACGCCCCCCACCCCCGCTGCCCCCCACCCGCCGTGCCGCCCCCCCCCGCCCCCCGCCCCCGTGCCCCCCCACCCCGTGCTCCTTACCTGCTGCTGCTGGGGCGTCTGCTTCCCTCCGTGCTCGGAATCTACTGAGAAACAGGCTTTGCGGCCTGTCCCTCAGTAGTGCGCCGGCGGGGGGGTGGCGCGGGTGCGCGGGGCACTTACCTGCTGGGGCTTCCCTCCGGTGCTTGGAATCTACTGAGAAACAGGCTTCGCGGGGGCCCCGCCCCGCGCACCTGTGCCACCCCCCCACCTGCCCCGAGCACCCCCACCGCCCCCCGCCCCCCGCCCCCCCCGCCGCCCCCCCCCACCCCGCGCTCCTTACCTGCTGCTGCTGGGGCGTCCACTTCCCTCCGTGCTCGGAATCTACTGAGAAACAGGCTTCCTGGCCTGTCTCTCAGTAGCGCGCCGAGTGATAACGTCATCACCCGGTGCACTACTGAGGGACAGGCCGCGAAGCCTGTTTCTCAGTAGATTCCGAGCACCAGAGGGAAGCGGATGCCCCAGCCGGTAAGTGCCTCGCGCCGCCAGCCTCCCGCCACCGCCGCGTGACCCCCCGCCGCCCCAGTTTGCCCCCGCCACACCCCAGTTGGCCCGGCTTGCCCCAGGGCCATCTGGTCACCGTTTTGGGGGGCTAAATTTCTGGATTTGGCCCCCCAAAACGGTTTGTCCGCCCGGATGCGGATTTGCTCCCCATTTCCCGGGCATGTCCGGACAAATCCGGGCGTCTGGTCACCCTACGCAGAAGCAAACCGGGTAGGTGTGATAAAGTTGGCTGACCATATGGAAAGGAGGACAGGACTCATGTAACTTTAACAATTGTAGAGCAAAGGGAATTTCAGCCAGTGTCATTTGTATGCAATCAGTTCCTGGTAATAATCCCTCTTCATCACAACAGTTAAAGGTGCAGGGGCCCTGCCTTCTTTTGTATATGGTCACTCTAGTCTAGTGCCTGCACCTTTAACTGTTGTGATAAAGAGGGAATATCACGAGGAACTAATTGCATACAAATGACTCTGGCTGAAATTCCCTTTTCTCTACAACTGTTAAAGTTACATGAGCCCTGTCCTCCTTTTCATAGGATCAGCCTAGATAAAGGCCTCAGATGGTAAAAAACCTATTACAGGCAGCTCACACTGGAGGGAAAGTTGTTGGAACCATTCATAGTCTGCTGTGACCAATTTGCAATATGTTGTGCAGGTAAAATTGTGCACATTCGTTCTGACACAGAGCATCTTTATGTTACCATGCTTTCTGCTTTTGGTTTCTTTGAGGGTTAGGAGGAGCTTCTTTACATGGCACATGGTTTAAATCAAGGGAGCAAGGGGGGGAGTCTTGTTTTTGTTGCTTAACTTGTGCTGTACTGTTTAGGGTGACCCTATGGAAAGGAGGACAGGGCTCTTGTATCTTTAACAGTTGTATGGAAAAGGGAATTTCAGCAAGTGTCATTTGTATGCATGCAGCACCTGGTGAAATTCCCTCTTCATCACAACAGTTAAAGCTACAGGAGTCCTGCCCTCTTTTGTATCTTCTCACTAGGTGTTGCATGCATACAAATGAAACCTGCTGAAATTTCCTTTTCTATACAACTGTTAAAGATACAGGAGCCCTGTCCTCCTTTTCATATGGCCACCCTAATAGTATTGTTTCTTCATAGCCCCCAGGAAAGCTATGACTGACTTCTGAGTAGAAACAAGATTGTTCTGTAAGTCTGCAACGCTAGGCACACTTACTTAGGAGTAAGCCCTATTGAATTTAATGAGGTGTTCTGAATTAACAGAAGACGTGGGTTCTGAGCTTGGTGGGGTGGGTAGGCTGACCATCTGAAAAGGAGGACAGGGCTCATATAACTTTAACAGTTGTAGAGGAAAGGGAATTTCAGCAGGTGTAATTTGTATGCAATTAGTTCCTGGTGAAATTCCCTCTTCATCACAACTGTTAAAGGTGCAGGCACTATACTAGAGTGACCATATACAAAAGAAAGCAGGGCCCCTGCAACTTTAACAGTTGTGATGAAGAGGGAATTTCACCAGGAACTAATTGCATACAAATAACACTGGCTGAAATTCCCTTTTCTCTACAACTGTTAAAGTTATATGAGCCCTGTCCTCCTTTTCAGATGATCAGCCTAGGGGTGGGGCATCAGATCTGTCTTCCTTTGTTGCAGGGAGGCATTTTACCCTCTTCTCCCCCCAATCGGCCTGCAGTCGAAAAATGTGCTCTAGCATTTACATGGGAGAGACGTGGTCTGAATTGAGGAAAGTCCTTCCTTGGCAAGTTCACCAGCATTACACACTGCTGATATGGTGACATTAATTTTTAATACTAGTTTATTTCCAATCTTTTTGAAAGTGGGATACAGGGGGAAATGTACAGGAGATATCCTGGAGGTTGATGATGTTGTGTAAAGGACCCACAAACTTCCATGAGTAACCAATCATGAGCGTGCAATAAATCCCTCATGTAGAAATACTCTTAGACTCCACATTTGTAGCAGAGTCAGAGAAGGCACTAAAGGAACAACCCTATTGGGTTGACACCCGCTAGAGAGAAGCCTCCAATCTTAAAGGCTTCTTGTGGGACAGAGGGAATTTTTGCCTTTCTGTCCTCCTTTTTAAAAAAAGAAAAAGAAAAAAATCCCTCTGGCTAGGCCTATGAGCCCATCTAGAAGAGGTGTACTGCCATGGGGCTGGGGTAAAAATATACTTTTAAAATTGAGATCTCCCCCCCCCCCCCATATACTGTTAGTCTGGTTTATAGATGAAGGTTTCATTTTATATATATTCTGGGAATATGAAACATTCATTGTCTTTTGTTAAAGCTGTGGATGCTCCACTTTGATTACATTTTAGACTTTTTCAGAGGGAAGGGAAATGTCTTAGAAATAACTATGTTCTATATTCTGTTCACTTGAATATATAACCCCCCCCCCCCAAATAAAAGCCAGTGTTGCCAGTTGTATCCCATTTACTTTGGTCCACAGAATTCCTTGAGCTCCATTTACAACTGAGCCTCTCTGTATAATTTCGACCAGGGTTCCATTTCATAGGCAGAAATGCTATGCAGAATGGCAAGTAAGACTCACACAGTTACAGTGCAATCCTACACATGCCTACTCAGAAGTAGGCTGTACTGAGTACAATGGGACGTATTTCCCAGCTAAATATATATAAGACTGCAGCCTTAAGATTGCACAGCATGGCAAAGAGAAATTTGGGTATAGCTATTATAGAAGGATAGATAATATATCCATAGCTCTCACACAGAAAGAAAAGGTTAGCATATACATATAAAACAAGATTTGAAAGACATATACCTTTATTTTTAGCAATTCTAAACTTGAAAGTATCAAAAAGTGCATAGCACTGAAATCATTTTCTAGAAATATGCAAATGAGGGGGAGGATGTCCAACAAAGTGTAATACATATATATTTTTTACAGAGAGTTTGTAACATCCAAAGTAACATTTGTATAGCACTTTATAGAAATTGATTCATCTTTGTAGGAGATGTGCATTTTTGTGACCTGAAGAACAGTGTCTTCTAGAGAAAACAAAATGAAAGTCTGAGAAGACCTTCTAAATGCTAATTTTATAGTTTCCCTTACATATACACATTATGCCATAGACATCAGCAGCTGGTAGCCCCTCCGTAAAATCTGTTCCCTAGAATTGTATCATATTCTTCCTCCACCCTAGTTATATGGAGGAAAGAAAGGTATGGTAGAATCAGTCATTATGGTAATAGGATTTGTGAGAATTCCCCTCCATGCTCTCCTCAAAATAAGCTGACCAGATGTATTAAAGTGCTATTTACAATGATTCCTAGTATTTGAGATACAGCTGTGCCTGTAGTAAGTCAAGGAACTTTGTCAAATTCTTGCATTTCTATTTGCACTTTTTATCCTGTATCATTGAAATGAAGAAGTGGCAAAACGAGAGCCATGTTTTTGAACACTGTTGTTCAGCCACCTTTCTCTGGTCAACATAATCAGCCTCTTCAACACAGTCCCTGGCTGCTTTCCCTGGCTGCTTTTCTGATGCAGCAGGAGGCACTGGTGACAGAGAGCTTTCCCTTCCATGGAGAACTGGCTCCTCTTGTTGGGAAGCTTGTGATGTTCGTGTTACCAATCTAAGATGAGCCGTTGGTGGCCCTGTCTTACAGAGTTTAGATTTTAAGTTACTCTTTGGATCTTTACATATGTTCTTCTGCTTCTTTAGAGACCTAGTAATTTGCTTCCAGAAGGCCTTCTTATTTCTTCCATACTGTGGACAAGTAGAAGGATTGCCCGAAAATTCGCAGGAGAAGGTGTTTTCTTCTCTTTTGCAATCAACTTTCAAGGTAGCAATCGTTGCTTCGTTTAGTGTCCAGGTGCACTCAGACTTTTCTTTAGTGGTAAACTTGCCTTTAAGGGGAACTTTCTCTCCTCTGTTTTTCTGACCCCTTTGATTCTGGTTATCAGATCCAGGTTGCGTCCTTCCACCTTTTCCAGAACTTGCCCTCTCTTTTCTTCTCTCCTTCTGACTCTTACTGTCAGCTTGTAGCAATTGAGAGAACACAATGAGGGCACACAGAACTGCAAAATATCTGATCTTCATGTCTTCAGGTTCTTTTGAAACCTGTTTTGGAAATGTAAAAGTAATTTGTAAAAATCGACTCCATTTTATTTCCTATATCTCTAGTTTTAGCTATAATCTATATCTCTAGTTTAACATATAATCCATTTTCTTTACACCATGTGATGATCAATCTCTCACATAATGTCTTTTAAGAATGGACTTTTAGAACTTCAGAAATTGTTTGTTAACCTGTATTGCAATGTCTTATTTTTTATTTTTTTAAATAGTCTTGCAGCTTTCAAGTGGAGCTAAATGTGATAATATGAAGAACTGTTTGAAAGCTCTAATTTACATGAATTTGGTGACATCAGTTTCTAATCTGCTCCAGAGTTGACTCGTGTCTGATAAGAGTGTAAATTGAGTATAATTCCCTAACCTCCACTCAACCAGTAACTCAACAGCAGGTGCGTGAGCTTGGATGGAGTGATGCTCCAGATCACAGTTTCCCTTTGGGTAGAACATCATTGGCATCTAAGAGGTCTTAAAGTTCATTTGAATAAACATGGTCTACCTGGTTGTTTCTTAAAATGTAAATTTTAATGATGCTTTTATTCAGTTTTTATTCTTTTATCCTTTTCGTTCACCACTCCAAAATCTTCAGATAGGGAGCGGTATATAAATGTTGTAAATAAATAAATATTCAAGGCAGGGTCCAATGGTGTCATTCTGCAAACTCAATGCTGCTAGTGGAGCTCTGCTAAATCTTTCTGTTGCACAAGGGTTGCCCATGACACTTATGGAATCAGCTGCCACAGGTTGCACAAATGCAGTGCATCAACTGGCACACCGGGTTGCACAAGAAGAATGTGAAACACTTTGCAGAACAGCTTGCACAAGCATAATGCAGAACCACTTACACAACTATACTTGCGCAAATGAAACTTTAGTTAGATTCTCCTCTTGCGCATAGTTCACAATCTAGTTTTCGCTGGTGCAACATAATTTTTTAACCTTTCAATCCAAATTACTGAAGTATCAGCTAAAGCACCCTCCATAGATAGAAATTTCTGCCCTGAGGCAACAGTTAAAAAGGCAGAAAATACAAGAGTGTAAGACAGATGTGCCCTCAGTGTGAGAACATGCTTCCAGATGAGGCTTTGGGCTCATCTTGACGTCGGGAGCGCTGCGCCCTGGCAGCTCCCAGCGGCTCCTGCGTCATGTGGGCGAATCGACGGCTCTACCTTGTAAGAGGCACGACAGGGGCTTTTCCTGGCACCGGCCGCGCCGCCACTTGTGGTTTGGCGCGGTGCTAGCTGGAGGGGCGGCTGGGAGTATTGGCTCCCCTACTGTCCAGAAAGTGCTTTTTTAAAATAAAAATAAAAATACAGAATGGGGGAAAGGACAGTGGAGGCGGTGCAGCAAGCTGATGGCTCGCTGCTCCATCCCCTTTCCCTGGGCTGCCCGCTCTGACTTTAAAAAGGTCACACTAAATGGCGACTTTTTAAAAGTTGCAGCAAAGGCATTTGCTTCGATATGCCTTTGCATTGGTGGCTTTGGCATGTAAACAAAGGCCCCCTCTAGACGATTGATTTAAGGCTCTTTCATGGCGCATTAACAATTTTACCTCTACACAAACGGAACGCAAGTCAGGAGTCCAGGCGATTTTTATCCCCGTTGATGCGCATCATCAGATTTGCAATAAATAGCAACTTTTTTCTCTCTCTGAAATTACAGCACCTTATTGTAGTGTAATCCTTCTGAGCAGTCACATTAACGATAATAGTGGGCAGACTGTGGTGGTGATGTCATGCATGAAGTACTACCCCTTTGCCCCTTCTGCGGGAACACCTCCCACTTTTTCATTTCCTGTCTCCTCCCAAACCCTCCAAAATCCCAAATCCTATGGGGGGGAAGGGGGGAGGGAGGCAGCCGTGAACAGAAAATATTTTTTAAAAGGGGGCTGGAGGGGTTAGGGTTGCGAGGCACTGGGTTTTAGAGGGCAAGGAAGAGGATCAGGCACAAGGCATGGAAATAAAACCGCCTCCTTCCCAAACAGTCTTATCGGCCCCGTGACCTCTGGACTGCTCGCCTGGCAGGCACCCTTTCAGTTCCGGAGGTGGGAAGATGGAGTAGAGGAAGCATTGGACCCTTCTTTCTCTACAAAGAAACACAGAGAGACAAACACACACACACACACACACACACACACACGGACGGAGGGAGGGAGGGAGGGAGGGAAAGAGAGAGGTGGGCAGGGTTAACAAATGGCGGGAAACTGAGCGGGCAGTTCCACCAGGAAACAGGACGGTGCTTTCGACCCCATTTCCCCGTTTGAGCATCATTATATGCTTAATTGATAATGCGATTAAACACATGTAAACAACTTCAAAACGCTTTCTATTGAGCCCGTAATTCGCCTCCATGCCTTTCATGTATAGGTATTCAGCGTAAACTCAACTGTAAGTTAATGTGGATATTCGGAGAATCAGCCGTAAAACCAACATCTTCTAGAGGGGGCCAAAGATGAGTCCAGTGCAAAGCCGTATCAACCGCTTGTTTAGAGGGTTCCCCCTCAGCGTGCAGTCTGGAAGGCGGAAACCTGTTGTTTAGAGGCACCCTTTTATGGCACCATCACCCTGCATCATTAATAGAATTTCATGAGTGGTCCAGAAGTTGTTATGGACCACTTGTAACCCTCCCATGTTAGGAAGAGTCTATCAGTTTAGACAATTCCTTTCTCCTTACTTTTAACGTGGAAAGCCTCCCCCCCCCCACAACACCAACCCTGCAGAGCGAAGGCTGGCACCTCTTTGACTCCCTTCTATAGTCTGGACTACCAGAACCAGGAGAAGGACCTGTGCAGTGGACCAGGAACCTTTTGATGCGCATGTAGTAAAGTTCCATTCCTTGTGGAGAACTCTGTCCTTGTTTCCTTCATGAGAACTATTCACTTGATGAACAAACTCTGCAGATTTTTTGTATGCTTTTCATAAAAGAAAATTATGACCCTGCTTAAGTGCTGGAGATGTGTCAACAGATGGTACCTACAATCCAGAGAGAGACTATCATTCGCTCTCAGGGCTATATGCAAACTGGGTTGTTCTGTTTACATTTTCAGCCCAGCAGCTCCTGCCTATCACTGAATCACCCAACCATGCTTTAAATTCCTCTCTGTTAAAACGTGGTTTGCAGTTCATCAGGGCCCTATTGGAGTGAAATTATGGACAAGAACATTCATCTACAAGCACGACTCTTTCAAACATAGCTATCTGAATAAAAGTAAAAAGCTGCAATCCTGTCCATGCTTACTTGTAAGTCCCATGGACATGCATATGATTGAACTATGAGTGTAATAAATAGGGTCCCATGTAGAGAAAATTAAAGGCACACATTCCCTTGTTTTTTTAAAAAAATATATGGATGTACACACAAGTGATATAGGAGAAATGCACATGTGGGATTAGCTCCTTTCCTACAATTTCTTTCATAAACCTGAACCTTTATGCTAGCACATAAACCTTCTTTGTTCCAGCGAAGGATCAACTTACAGCATCATTGATTACAGGTACAGAGATAAGAGCTGCCAATTAGTGTAACTGAAATAGTGTGGAATTATGAAAGGATGACACATCTAGACCCTTTTGTTCTTTAGTGCGATCATGCCTCTGCCAACAGACAATTTCTGAATAAGTAAGCTAAGGTAGTCACATTGGCAAAAGGCAACATTTACTCATATGTGAGACTCCCTGTTTAATCAGAATACTGCTCATTCAAAGACTTACTACAATCGTATTTCTCATCTCTAACTCATCTTTTCTGCCTAGCTGAAGATAAAATCTAACACTGCAACCCTCAGCCTACATATTTCAGAGGAACTATTCCAGAGTAAGGCATTGGATCTGCACATACTTAGGCTGTTTAAGCCTGCAATTTTATACAAACATGATTTTAAACTCAGTGGGATTATTTCTGAGTAAACTTGCATAGGACTGGACTCCACATCCTAAAGAAGGATTTAAGCAACCTAACTGTACACAGGACTGCTGCTATGGTGCAGTATTAACAGGTTTAATGTGTAGGGCCAAAGTTCACATTACAGACAGTTCTGCATTTATTTCCCCTGAAGATTCTCCCTCCCCCAATCAGAAGCCTTGGAAAAACTGCGGCCAAGAGCAGATGAACAGTAGAAGTGATGGGGAGAGGCTGCTTAACACACCATCCACTCACCATCATACCCAAGCTACTTTCCCACTCACTGAAGAAATGAGAATTTACCTTAGCAGTTTGCAGTGGGTGGTTTTGAGAGAAACAGAAGGAAGGGGAAGGCTGCCACTTCCACCATTGCGTGCTGCTTCTCTACTCTCAGTTACACTCCCCGAGGATGCTTTTCAGTTAAAGATATTCAGCAGACAGGAAATCTAGCCTCTCAGTTCTGAAATATTAACTTTCTATTGCAGACTTAAGTTACAATACATACCTCTTGCTGTCTTTTGAGTTTATCCAAATATAAGACTCAAGATGACTCCCGTTTCTTCCAAAGTACTGAAACCTTGTGCTTATATATATATATATAGTAAGAGACACACCTGCATGCCTTCAGAAGGCTATTGCTCCACAATTGCATACTTCCGTGCTTTATTTGCTTACCTAGACACACCTTCTGGAAACATGCCAGCTCTTATCTGCATGAATTAAAAAAAACCTAGTTACAATGCAGTGATAGATACATGTTTGAAAAAAGGAAGACTCATGCCAACTCCTTTCTCCTTTTCTTCTCTGACAACGGGAGTAGAAACACCCTCTTGATAAATGTATTATGAGAACAGGGCAGGGCTAGTAAATGCGTGCTACCATCATGAATGAAAGGAAGAAACAAGAGCTACCTGTGGTTGCAGCAGTAGCCTGTTGGGAGCTAAATATTAGTCATCACCTACTTCCTATATGGTTATTACACGTCCCATTCACTTCACTAGAGTTTTGGGTGAAGATAGCTTTTTCTCCAACCAGGCTGCCTGTGGGCTTTTTAGATTAAGGGGCAACCGTGTTTCCTGACGGGACTTTGCTTCCTGCTTGTCTTGCACAATTGTAATGGGGCTAAATTACATGGCAAGAGAGGGGAGACCATGTGGTCTATAATGGAGAACTTCCCCTCCTCTTGCTGCTCATAGAACTGGGTGGGATAGCGCTCTCTAGTGGGTGTTTTGTAGCGCAACTTCCTCTGTAAGTGGTAGGAAATCCTGAGATATTTCAGCAGAATTGGAATATTATGGGGGGGGGGGGGTTACAATGGAATTACTGGGGGAAGGCACAGGAGACATGCAGGAGGTTGCCAACATTGCAAAACTGACCCGCGAACGTCTGTGAGTAGCCAGTCACAAGCATGCCTTATTTCGTAGATTTGCACAGTTAAAGCTTGTGCGCCAGCTGCACCCGTTCCTGGAGATGTTGGACCTGGCCACGATGACACACGCCTTAGTTACATCCTGATTGGATTACTGTAATGCGCTCAACATGGGGCTGCCTTTGAAGAGTGCTCAAAAACATCGGCTGATTCAAAGAGCTGAAGCCAGTTGACTGGGACTGGTTACAGGGAGCATACAACTCCTCGGTTAAAACAGCTCCACTGGCTTCCAGTCTGTTTCTGGGCACAATTCAAAGTGCTGGTTATGACCTACAAAACCCTATATGGCTCAGGTCCAGCTTATCTGAAAAATCGTATTCTCCCATACAAGCTTGCCTGTCCTCTGAGACCTTCAGGGGAGGCCCTTCTCTCGGTCCCACCACCACCACAGGCATGCCTGGTGGGAATGCGGTAGAGAGCCTTCTCAGTGGCTGCTCCTGTGTTCTGGAACTCCCTCCCCAGGGAAGCTAGACTGGCTCCCTCCTTGGTGCGCTTTCAGAGGCATGCAAAAACTTTATTATTCCAGCAAGCCTTTGGTGAATAATGTGGACCTCCATCTATGTTTAAAACATTTAAAATTTAATATTTAAGTGTTGAAATGTTTTAATATTGAAACCTATTTAATTTTATTTTTAACTTTTGTATATTTCTATTCATAGCTTTTAACTGTATATGTTTTAATTTTGTAAAGCTGCCTTGAGGCCCAGTATTGGGCAAAAGGCAGGATACAAATAAAGATGATTAATAATAATAATAATAATAATAATAATAATATAAGGGACACAGCACATGGACATTATTACACATGAACAGCATCATGCAGAGAGGATGCAAGGGTAATCAGCCTGACCTCTCTTGCAAATTGCAACTGGGAAAGAAATATCAAATGAAACCCAATTGTGTTACCTTCCATCCCTTTTCTTCTATTTCTCTCTCCATCTCTGTTGAAATTTAGATTGTAAGCCGTTCATGGTAGGAGCCACTCTTTTTGTTATGTCACTCTGTAAAGTGCCATGTATATCAATGGCATTATATAAATAATAATATTAGAATATCAGGCTGGCACATGTTATTTTTTGGAAATACCCCTGCGCATGATTGCTCTTTTGTTTGTTTCCTCCCACACCCTCCTCTCTTGAGTGGTGCCACCATCGCTGTAGGGGGCACCCACCTGGCAAATCCCTTGGAGTCAAGAAGACCGTATAGGGATTTCATTTTACATATTGCTTACTCATATAAACGGTTTTTGGAAAATCTGACCTAATTTATGACTTCAGCTGTCTTTCTTAAGAGTTTGAATTGTTGCGAAATATGTATAAATGCAGCTGCCTTGAAATATACGTTCACAACTAATGGATGGGTGGTGGCGCTCCCCCAATCCCCTCCACTGCCTACACAAGCGTAGGCTGGAATTCTTTGAAATCCCCAGTCAGCACAATGCACGTATTTCCTTCCAATGTAGCAAGAATTCTAGCTGCTAAGAGTGGCCGTCAAAGCATTTTGCCATTAGCAAGGCCCCCAACATCTTGAAGAGGCTCAATCTACACGACCTGTCCTAGAAAGCAGATTGGCAGCCTGCTCAGTTTAAGCTCAGCATAGCCCCTTCCTCCTCCTCCTTTTTTTAAAATTTTAATCAGTAAAGGAGCAGCCCAAATGGCAACTGCTGCTCTTGTGAGTGGACTATTTTATATCAGCATAAATCTCCCCCCCCCCAACACACACATGGACTGACATTTGTGGAAGGTGAATATATATACCTTTTAAAAACCCATAGAACCAATCGATGATGATGATTGGTAATATAGCACCTTCCTCTTCAAGGGCCTTGCATCTCCAGAATTTTCTATAGACTGGCAAAGCTACAGTGGTTGAATGGACAGCGTATTGGATGATACCGCTGTGGGTTCAGCACCCCAAAAAAGTCTCATTGCTGGTGGCCTTCCTTCCCACTTGTCATACACCATCAACTCCCTGTTGTGAGACACAACCTCTTCAGAAAAAAAAGTTCCCATTGTTTTCCTCAGCACCTAGGTGCTCAGGGTGAGTTGGTGGACATTGACAACCAACCCAAACCTACTACCCAGGAAGGCTGCAGATTCAGGGAATTTGGTGCACCTTGACTGGTCACCCCATCAGCCCCAAGCACATATGGTGGCATATCTAAGTAGAAGCTCAGAACTGAAAGTGCCATGTTTGTCTGACAGCGTAAGGCCTCTCCTCCCTGGAACATCCTTCAGAGGAAGAATCCAGACCCAACACTCAAGGAAGGCGTAAGATAGCATAGGCAGCTATAAAGTGCTGCCTTGCAGTTGTTGATGCAACATCTTATCCTACTTACCTCTCATTGATCCCTAGTACTTTGAAGGAGAACACTCTTTCTTCAGACCTACTAGGCAAGTCTCTTACACAATAACAATCTGAAGCACTGGGGATGAGAATAGGACATCACAATCTCTATTTAATGACATGTTCATCTGCTTGGGCACTGGCATTAAGCAGTAGCTGGCAGTGGCTGCTCCTCTAGGTCAGCACTGCCTACTCTTCGGTTGGCACACTGGCTTTCCAGGTGAGTAAGTGAGTGGGTGGCAGCAATGGCAAGGAGAAGCCACCACTATAGCAGGAGGAGAAACACTGGTCCCTTGCCCACCTCCTGCAAACAAAACCTGCAATGGATGTGAATGAGAGACAGCTGGCTTTAAGTTCTTACTCAGTCAGAGGCTGACTGGGTGGTCTTGGGCAAACTAATCACTCAAACTAATTTACCTCACAGGTTTGTGGTGTGGAAAAAGTTGAATTAACTCATACATTCCATTCTATTCACTTTTGAGGAACAGAATGATTCAAATATGATATATAATAAAGCCTTATCAGCCAGCCAAAATATATTTTTACTAGAAAACTAATAGCAAGTAGTAACAAGTAGAGATGTGCATGGACCCCCCAGATTGGATTGGAACTGGGATCGGAACCGGGGTTGTCATGTCGGATCAGATCAGATTGGATCGAAGGCTTTCCGGATCAGATCGGACCTGACCCCGATCCGAAAATTGGAAGTCCGATTTTTGGATCGGACTCCATTTTAGATGTTTTCGCCATAGACTTGCATTGGGGGAAAGAAAGCTTTCCCCCAATGCAAGCCTATGCGGAAAACATGGGCGGGTGAGTGGGGGCCTAACTCCCCCCTCCCTGTCCCTCCCCCCACTCACACCCTTACCTGCCGGGCCGTTCGCTGCCATCCGCTGTCACCCGTGGGCGGCAGTGGATGGCAGCGGACGGCCCTGGCAGGTAAGCCCCCTTCCCTTTACTTGTGCTCCTTACCTGCCAGGGCACCTGCTGCCATCTGCTGCCGTCCGCTGGTCCCATCTACTGAGAAACAAGCTTCGCGGCCTGGTTCTCAGTAGAGCTCCAGGTGATGATGTCATCACGCGGCGCTCTACTGAGAACTAGGCCAGGAAGCCTGTTTCTCAGTAGACAGGACCAGCGGACGGCAGCGGGCACCCCGGCACATAAGTGGGGCCCTCCCCCTCCCCCCCACTCACGCTCCTTACGTGCCGAGGCCATCCGCTGCCATCTGCTGGCCTCTTCTACTGAGAAACAGGCTTCGCGGCCTGCCTCTCAGTAGCACTCTGGATGACGTCTCTTCCGATCCGGATCGGGTCCTTTTGGATCGGATCACTTGAGATCGAACGATCCAGATGTGGGGATCGTAATTGGATAATTTTATCCAATTTTGGCCGGATCGGGTCCAGATCGTGGATCGGACCCGATCAGGTGCACACCCCTAGTAACAAGTACCAGGACACATCCGTTGGTTTTAGCTGTTTATACTACCTGTATCCTGATATCTTGGGCATACGTTAACTAATATTTGTCTCCTCAGTTGCTCACATAAATGAGCAGTTGACCTTTCAGGGTCAGATTGTCTGCTTTGGCTTTTTGATGTCTGCTAAATACTGATGTTTAATAATTTCCTCTGGCAGCAGAATTCATTTCACATACAGTGCCAATATGCAATGCTTTTGCTGGTTCAGGATTTGCCCATATGTGAAAGAAAGACCAGGCACATCTTTTGTCTCATTCCCCATATAATTTAGACATGATCAAGAAAAGACAAAAGACTGTTGCACACAGCAGCAGCATCAAGACATTCTTCTACCACTAGTAATGAAGCAATATCCCTCCTCCATAATGTCTGCCAACAATGTCAAAGGAAGCTTTTGCTTGGACTATCTCCAAGGAACAGTACAAATGTCAGAAGAGCTGCTTCACCTGCACTTCATCAAAATGCCTGACACTAAACAGGATTCCTTGAAGGCTATATCTCATGAGAGAGAATGTCATTATGCAGAGACAAACTGAGGTGGGAACTGCCAAGTTGACCCAGTATTACACTTTTGAGTGTGCACTTAAACACATCTTAATAGCTGTATAACTAAATATAATGTGTGTGCTGGCCCTCAGTTTTGTAAAGCGAATCTTGACTCCTAAGTATCAATCTAAATCAGCTTTCTTTTATACTCTCCTGTCCCATTTCAGAGCTCTCACCTCTACTCAGGACTCAGCAACTCCAAAGTCATTTACACTAACTTGACCCACATTGAGCCTCAGGGACTTCAGGAATGCCAGCAAATAAGAATGGGTTTCCCATGTTCAAATATGCAATAACCCTCACTCAAAAAAGTAGACTAGTTCATTGCTAACTGATCAAAGTACAATGAGGGCACATATTTAATATTTAGCCTTGGTTCAGATCAGTTTAGTTCGATTAAGAAATTTAGTAAACTGTACTCTACTGTAATAATTCTATAACAATAACCACCCCATGGTTGCAGTTAGGGTTACATTAAGAGAGAAGATGTAACTCAGTGATAGAGCACCTCCTGTGCATGCAGAAGGTTCCAGGTTCAATCCCTGGCATCTCTAGGAAGGGCAGAAAAAAAGTCCAGCCTGAAAACCTGGAGAGCTACTGCCAGTCAGTGTCAACAACACTGGACTAAATGGACCACTCAGTATGAGGCAGATTCTGATGTCAGCCATTTTAGCAGGCCCTAATGCTATATATTTAGAAGGAGCTTGATATACAAACATTAACAGGACCATGAACTAGAACACAGGAGCCACTTCGGGTGGGTGGAACTGAAGGAAGGGGACTTCTCTTCTGCCGCTCCCAGACTGTGGAATGACCTGCCGGAGGAGACTCGTCAACTTAACAGTCTTTTAGAATTTAAGAAAGCCATAAAGACTGTTCTCTTCCGGTGGGCATATCCAGTGGAATTTTAGGATGTTTTTAGGATGTTTTTAGGATGGTTTAATGCAGTTTTAATAATGTGTGTCATGTTTTGATCAGTTCTATGTATTTTATCATATTGTTGTTCCCCACCTCGATCCAAATGGAGAGGCGGGTAAGAAATATATTATTATTATTATTATTATTATTATTATTATTATTATTATTATGCATCTGCCCCTCTTCGGCTTGGTCTACTCTGGGTCTCTTCTTGCCTAGATTCCCATTTCACAGAAGGGCACAAGGATAGAGAAGTAGGCATGGTGGTTCTGCTTCCTGACAAGTTCTGCCTATAAAAGAAGAGTTTGATCATCTACTTCTCCTTCATTCACAAGACATAATGCTACTCACTCAATGTGGCAAACATGATACATCAGGGTTACACCATTGTTTCCTGTGCCAAACATGATACACATAGAGGATGTGTATCATGGAAGATAAGGTTATCTTTGGTTCCTAGTTATGGTGGCTATATATTATCTCCAGCCTCGGAATATGCCACTGGATATAAGCAAGAGGATACTATTGTGGTCATGTCATGTGGTCTAGTTGGTCACTGCGGGAACAGAATGCTGGACGAGATAGACCTTTTGTTTTATCCACATTGCTTTTCTTATGTTCTTTGGTCTAATCCAGCAGGGCTCTTTTTGTGTCCTTATCTTCAAACACCTCTGGGAATCTTGACTAAGGCTGGGTTCCCCAAGGCAGGTACGCAGGTGTTCAAGTTGCGTACACATCAACATGCTTGGTATGAGAACATCATTGTGCCTGCAGCAAACAATGTTTGCTGCCGAAAGTGTAGAGCTATCCAATTTAGCTCAGCATAAAAGAAAAGGCCTCCCAGATGTTTATATTTTAAGATGCATATAAAGCATCTTAAAATGTGTATTCACTTCCCCAATTAAGAACGAAACAAAAATGAGACCACGCTTGCCAGGAACCTTTTAATAAAGCAAAGTTCTGCTAGTGTTGCTGCCGCTAAGGGAAGGGGGTTTGGATGGGGTCCAGCTGAACAGCTTTAGTCACCCAATGTGATCTTGACTACTGGTATTAATTCTAAGTAGGGTGGGATTGGTTTGGAGACACATTTGTTGCTCTGAAAACAAATGCCTCTGAATGTAGCTCATGTGTCTTCAAACTATTCCCCAACCCACCCATATTGACTCAGAATGTAAGTCTCATTGTTTTCAATGGGATTTACATGTAGGTAAGTACTTTCAAGGTGCATATGGATTTCCATGTGAACAAAAAAAAATTCTCCAAGTTCAAAATGAACCAAACTTAAGTCTGGAAAAATGAGAAACCAAGAGAAACCAAAGTTGCCAGATTTGTCCACCTCTAGTTGTAACACATGGTTGTCGGGGGTGGTTACTATTGTTAGCTATTTAAAAAACTGAAGTAGAAAAGTGAATAATAAATGCTACAGAAGTAAATATCTTGATAACCAAATGCAGCCGGATATTTCTACCCAAGGCATGCCTCAAGTTTCCTTTGTTTTTCTCTGTGTAAGGGAAGTAGTGTAAAGACAACAAGGGTCGTGTGCTAACTGAGAACAGCACAAAGATAGTCTGATGGATCAGGCCAAGTCTACAGAGCTACGGAAGTACAATGTTGCTTTTGCATATGATGGTCATCATCAAGAGCATATGGTAATAGCCCAGGACAAATCAGCTAATCCCACCCTCTAACAGTATGTGTGCTGGCTTCCCCTCCACTTTTAGATTAAGGACTTGAGACATAGTTATCCAAGGAACTAATTTCGATCCGTCTTAGATATTACTTTCACCACACAAATTGGCACCCCCATAGCAATTTTTTACCCCTGGACTCCCCCCCCCCCCAAACCAGTTTAGTCAAGATCAGTAGCCAAGAGGCTTCTTACAGCAAAGGCTTCATCACAGTATGGGCCCAGGGGAGTGTGTGGGAAAATCACTATGGAGATGCCATTCCCTGTGATTAGAGTGATGTCTAGACAGACTTATTTTCGGTTTCTAGCTCTGTCATAAAGCACAATATCAGATAACCTTCGGCAATTCAATCTCTCCCAATTTGGGATAGATTGTTATTACTGTTCCCAAATTATAGACTAGGAAATGGGAGTGTCGTGAAAGGGAATTGTAATGTATTTTATATACGAACTGTACTATATGACAAGTGCCTGAGAAAGGAAAGGAATATGCTTGCTGTTTTACATCTAATAGCATGCAGCATGTAAACTGATCTGCCTACTAGTTTTTCACATTCAAAATGCCCACAGTCCTACAGCTTCCCTACAGCTCAGTGAATCACCTAGTAGGCAGGATCTACACTACTGCTTTAAAATGGTTTAAAACGGTTTATAACAGTAGTGACAACTGTTGGGGCCCAGGACACACTCCATATACAGTTCAAAACGTTTTCAAAGTGTTGTATCCTGCTTGGTGTAGATAGGTCCGTAGTCAAGCAATTATTGTGCCAGGAACAAGTTATCATAACCTTCAGACAAGGGGTATGCAGTCTACAAAACAGCAGTTACTAATTTTCAAAACAGCCATTGTACAGCATTGAGCCAGAAAGTGAGGCTGATATTTGAATTATGGCTGGGCCCTAGATCCATTAGAAGAGACCTGTTATAAAAACCTAACATACTTGCAGGGTGTATTTTTCTGTAGTATGTTTTCTTTAGTCCTACAATGATTTTAGTCAAGGGACAACAGAGAGCCTTTCTTTTTCAAACTAGCTTGCTGGCAAACTGAGCTATTTGAAAATATTCAGTCTATTAAAATATCCAAAAGCAATTTCTGTCTATCCATTCATTTCTACTTCATGTATGGCATACTTTTGCTTATTTCGGACTTTTGGAGATGAAATTTGAATTGCCCAAAGAATTTTCCTTCCCCAAGCAGACAAGCATGCTGCATTACACATTGCTGTGTGTGTGTATGTGTGTGTGTGTGTGTGTGTGTTCTGGTTTCCAAAAAGGGCTATAAAGTTGCACCCACTCCCTTCAAGAAAGATCACCACTGTGAAGAAAAGCCCATCCTACCTCTCCCATTGGCCAGAGGACAAGCTTGCAGAGAGCTTGCTTCTTCTTCCCAATCAGAAAGATATCTGCTTCCATAGTCAGTTGCTGTCTGGCTGCAGCGGTAGTAGTTTCACTGCCTCCCTTTGAGCAAAAAGACCAAGGGAAGATCAGCTTCATCCTGACTTGCCTTGAATGGGTCAAACTCGTCTTCGTCTTCCGATGCCCCTTCTTCCTTCTGTCTTGTCCTTTTAATTTTTATGCCTGAAGTCAGGGCCTGTGTCTTTCATATAGGGCTTCCTGCCTCTGCAGCCCTTTTGTACTGATCTTTGTCATTTGTATTAAATTCTAATTGATCTAAAATGACTTGGGAGTCGATTTTAGCTGAGAAATAGGATAAAAGTATATAGTAAACAATGTAACCATGATCAACAATGGAGAGCAAATCACCATTAGGCTTACTGCCTGATAATGTAACAGAATTAGTATCACTGATGCATGGAGGGCAACATGGTGAAATCCACATCTTGAAATGAGTTCTTGCACCACATGTGTTGGTAAATTGTACAGCTCATTAACAAGCTTAAGAGCAGGTGCAAATCGAACCAAGTAACATAGTGAGATCTTTACACAGCTTACATTTCATCAAACTTTCCCTAGCAGCTATTCCATGTGGCTCGGAAAAAAGATTGAACATAAAGTTGTCTACAGCAGCAGGGATTGCACTACTATTCCTTTTAAAGTCAGATTTTCTGTGGCCTGAGAAAAGACAGAAGAAAACATAGGAAGACAATGGGTTGATGATATCATCATCTAGATGCCTGCTAAAGAGTGGTTGAATGAACTATGGCAATTCCACACTAAATATCTAGTGTGGGAGCATCCCATAAGCAGTTAGGATATGAAGGAAGACAATTCCTTTCTTCTCTCTTTATATTTCTCAATATTTCCTTTTTACGTTCCCCAGCTCAACTATCCCAACTCATAGAGTAAGAGCGTCATCAGATGAACGTTTGATCGCACTCTCGTTACTCTCCACTTATGATGGTCACAGGGACTTTTGACGATGACGTCCACCTCCCGTGCGTCTCCCTTCTTGCCTCCTTTCCATCACAAAATAGACTCCTGATCTGATTTTTTTTTAATGGAATGTGATGCCATTTCCTGCTGTGTGCAGGAAAAGTGACATGATAAAAACTGAATGGGTCATGTGGTCATTGTTTAATTCCTCTTTCTTCCCCTATATGAAAAAAGAGTAAGTATTGTGGGACGGAAGTGCGAGGAAAGTGATGGCAAGGAAACACGATTTCCCCCCGTCTGATGATGCTCTTAATTGCTGGACTCCCATAAGCCCTGCTTAGCAGACACATCTCCACACACATTCACTGCACTCAAGTGGGGGATGGGATTACACCTATTAGCCACACCCCTTCCACACTGGCACACTCATGGCCATTTCCCTCCCTCCCAGGCCTTTCCCTGCTATTGTACATAGTACTTGAGAGCTTGTAGCCTGCAGCACAGACATTTTATAGCTATATTGTAGGGGAAAGGGGTTCTTGAAAGTGGGAAACATGTCCTTTTCCTTCCCTCCTCTTGAAATATCCCCAGGGGTGGGGTGGGTCTCATCTCCATCAGTATGCAGATGATACTCCGCTCTACCTTTCATTTTCATCTGCACATTCCGGGAGGCTGTGGAACCCTTGAATCAGTGTCTGGAGGGTGTTTTGGGGTGGACAAGGGTGAACAAGCTGAAACTTAATCTAGACAAGACAGAGTTACTTGGGTTGGATAGGCTTGCACTCCCCCTAAAAGACCAAGTACGCAGTTTGGGAGTCCTCCTGGACTCTGTGCCAACTGGAGAAGCCCAGGTGGCTGCGGTGTCCAGGAGTGCATTCTACCAGCTTAGGCTGGTATGCCAGCTGTGGCCCTATCTGGAAAGGATGGACCTTGCCACAGTGATCAACGCACTAATCACGTCCAGGTTGGACTACTGTAATGTGTTGTATGTGGGGCTGCCTTTGAAGACAGTTTGGTAACTTCAGCTGGTGCAGAATGCAGCCACCCAAGTACTGGTGAGGGTAAGGTAATATAATCAGATAATGCCTATTCTGTGCCAGCTCTGGTTACCGGTGTGTTTCTGAACCCAATTCAAAGTGCTGGTTTTGACACTGAAAACTCTAAATGGTTTGGGACCAAGTTACTTGAAAGACTGCCTTCACCTATATCAGTTTGCCCACACTTTAAGGTTAGAAAGAGAGCCCCTTCTAATCTGCTCATAGGTGAGAGTGATCAAGTGGTCCCACACCTGTGGAACAAACTCCCACTGATGATCCACCATGCACCATCGTTACAGGTTTTAAGAAGGCCTTGAAAAAATTTATTTTACTGTGGTCTCATGATGAGTACTGTTATTGCTGCTATTGCTATTCTCGCTGGTTTTATTGTTGGCTTTATTGTTTTTAATTGTTATTTTATTGTGATTATGTTTTTATTGCTTTTAATATGTTAATTGTTTTTATGTATATTATTGTTGTAAGCTGCCTTGTGAGGACTTCTGCCCTGAAAGGTGGCCAAGAAATGTTTTAAATAAATGGGTAGAAAGAATGGTACCTCACGGTTCATAGCCTCCCAACCCTAATCTCTCTTGCCATAAGCTTTCAGGGATTTGAGTAGACCAGTTTCCTCTTTCCCCCTGCTCTGTTTCTCCCTATCATTCTGGGTCTCAATGCCCTTGACCAAAACCTAAATTTCTACTCACAATCTGCCTGATTTGTGCATATCAAACTCTTTCCCACCCTGGGTTCAACATTCTGTAAGTCCTAGATCCTCTCAGGTGCTTATCAGGCCATTAAAAAAACCCTCCCAAATTACAGATATATACTTTTGCATACCCAGGAAGCCCCCAAGTAAACACACTCTTATTTTTCAATTGAGCCCACATTTTCTTCAAATGGATTGAATGATAATCACCTGCTTTCACTATTAGAGGGAACAAGTGGATCCTACAGCAAAATCTTGCAGTGCATATTTAATAAGTGGTTGTGTTCATGTCGCCAGACAGCCTGATACAAGAGTGTTTTAGTGTTGTCGGGCTATGTGGCTTTGTGTGTGTGTGTGTGTATGTTCAGAAGTCAGCTTTGGGTAGAGGACACCTTCCCCCACCAGCCCTTCCCTGCTGTGTTATGTAGTATTAGATCAGGGGGGCCCAAAGTGACGCTCACACAACTCTTCACTCCATATCCCCTGTAAAAAGAAATTGTAATGGGGAGGGAGAAATAGTGAGGAAAGAGGTTGGAGCAAGGCTAGAGGCTGCGAGTGGGGAGAGAGAAAGAGCAAAGGAGGAAAGTCTGTGTGGATAAAACAAAAAGATTGGGTCAACCAGAAAGCAACTCTTTCAATTTCCCACTCCCTGGCAGCCTCTAGTCTCGCTAGTTCTCCTCCCCCTATCACCAGCTTTTGATTAGTCACATAATCTGGGAGCCATTTTGTGATGGTGCCCACGGCATGTTTCTCGGTTTCTCAAATTGCCAAGTGTGCCCACAGGTCCAAAAGGTTGGGAACCCCGGTGCTAGAGGTTGCCTGCCCCAAAACAGACCATATATATTGGGGTAGTCACTGTTCTGGAGATGTCCTCCCCCCTTCTTTCCTTCTAAAACATCCCTATATAGTTTAACCTCACTCTAGTCCCCTCTTCCCTCTAAATCCTAACCAGCTCTCCAGACTTGAGCATATCAATTCCTTCCAAGTTTGTTATCAGAAGGAATGATAATGATTTGTGTGATCTGTGTAAGAACCGGTACCCTCATTTTCTTATTTTCCTCTTGCCTCCTCTCCTTTCCTCCTCTTGTATCAAGTTTATTAGATTGGATACCATTATTGTTTATTGCCTCAAGTACATTGACAGAAAGGTGATATATCAGTGTAGTAAGTAATATTCACTCAGCATGAAGGTTCCATTAGATTTAACACACTTTCACTTCGTGTATCAAGTACTTAAGGAATAAATTGGTTTTCTTTAACACAGAGGGAATTGCTGGCATGTATGGTCCATAGTTACTAGTATGGTTACCAGTCACATTTCTTGGAATGATTTAGAAATTTGTATTTTATTCATGCAGCCATCTTTACAATTATTTTCACTTGCTTCCTATTGCTGAGTGTATAGCAGCAAAATAAATGGCTGGTGCTAAGGAGGCAATGGAGTGGGATTAGGCAGCAGGAAAGTTTTCATTCTTTATGGCCACATTTTTTATGCCCTGAAATTACATTCATATAGGAGAAAAGTTTCTGCAGTGTACAGTTAAAGTCACTGTGTTTGCTAGCCAAAGAAAGCTCATGGCTGTCCAAAGGAAATTATGAGGGCAATCAGTTTCACTAAGGGTGCCTCTACAAGAGGCATTTAAAGCTCTTTCAAGGCACATTAAAAAAATTACCTCTACAAGAATGGAGCGCAAATCGGGTGTAGAGGCGCGTTATCTCCCCAATTATGCGCATTATCGAATGTGCGCTAAATCGCGAGTTTTATTTTGCTCCGTCCGTTAAAGCGCATTTTGACTGTGTGAATAAGTGCTTATGTGCATTAACTACTTGTAAAGCGCATTTTGGACATCTGTTAATGCGCTTCGCCACCTCTCGTGCAGAGGGATTAGGCGTAAATGCGCTTCTGCAATTATGCGCATAATTGCCTAACCAGGCGCAAAAGCGAATCCTTGTAGAGGGGACCTAAGAAAAAAAGATTCAAGTGTACTTTTGGCAAGCAGTAGGAAGGCAGTAGGAATCTAGGTCGAGGGTAGTGGAGGGATGCAATTCTAAGTTGTCTAAATTGTAAAAATACAGGTATGATCCAAGCTGGAGTTAAAGACTTGCAATTTAGTCTCATTGATTTCATGCGGCATGGAATGCATTGAATCCAAAGGTGCCCCTTTTACACATGGAAGGGCTATTTTGTCTTGAATGAGAAAAATGAAACCAAAATGCAAAGAAGTTCTTCCACTTGCAAAACCTTTGTGTAAGCAGAAGCTTGAAAACTGCTGTTCTCATAATAGCACTATTGCATAAAATTAGGGTGACCATTTGGAAACCAAAATGTAAGACAACATGGCCAGCCCCCCAAGGGGGCGTCCCCACCAACATGTCCACCCCCAGGGGGTATGTCCAGCACCAAGATATGTGTGCCAACATGGCAGGCCCCAAGGGGGCATGCACACCCCAACATGTCTGATTTTTCAGCAGACAATTAAGACAAATCTGTTCTACATAACATCTTAATGTTAAAATCACTGAAATAACAAGTGAGACATCCAATGTATTTGAAATTAACTTCACTCACTCCTACTTTTGTAGTTTTTGCTATACTTTGTTGCTATTCTCTGCATGATATATTCTATCCTTTGCTCAAATATCTTTTCTGCAAGCTGCAAGCTGCTGCTTAATAGGGTTTGTTGCCGGCTGGCCAGCTTTTTTTAGTTCTAGTTTTAAAGTTCAATTTTGTTTTGAAACTTGCTAAAAATCAACAGACGAACAGATCTGCTTGAATCCTGGCATGGCTAAAGCCCTAATTAAGATCTATAATGATGCAAAGTTCCATTTCCTTATCTTTAAAATGATGTTTTTAAAAACAAAATTAATTTTAAAACCTCAATTTTAAAAAAATAATCCTAAAAATCAATAGATGAACGGATCTGCTTCAAACCTGGCATGGCTAAAGCCCTATGGAAGAGCTATCAAATTGCCAAGTTTCATCTCTTTATCTTTAAAAATTACATTTTAAAAATAATTAATTTTAAAACCTCAAACTTTTAAAAATTTCTAAAAATCAACAGATGAATAGATCTGCTTCAAATTTGGCATAGCTAAAGCCCTACATAAGGGCTATAATGTTGCCAAGTTTCATCTCTTTATCTTTAAAAATGATGGAGCTGTAAGCATTTATGTTAATTCCCATTGACTATAAAGTAGCGCTACCCTTTGGGGGGGGGGGAGGATGGGAAAAATCCAGATTTTTCTTTAAATTTCATAATTCCCCCCCCCCCCCTTCCTGGATTTATTACCATGCGTGGTTTTTTTAATACTCACAACAGTTGCGGAGGAGCACTCGTGTGCTCCCGGCCAATCATCTGGGGAAAAAAATGACCATTGCATTTTGGTGCAGCTTGAGAGCTCCGAACCCGGAAGTGGTTACTTCTGGGTTCGCCCGCCTCCTGCCCTCCACACCCCTATGGTGTGGAAAGGGCCCAAATTAGCTGGACTGCACCCAGTATTCATACTACAGTCCTTTGTAGCTGATAGCTCCCTGAAAACATTTGCATTTATAGGTGGGGTGGTGGTGGTGATAAAGCACAGAATTCTTATTAGGAAATGTTTGTTTAACGTAGTAACCTATTTTCCCCAGCATGGGTTTGTATTCCAAGGGAAGACTTTTCATGCTGGTAAATACCGTCTATTTAGTCTAAAACAATGATGGTCTTTTCACACTCACATGCAGTAGAGTGACCAGATTTTGGAAAGCAAAATCCAGGTCCAAAATGGCCACCACACCAAAGCAGTCCCCCGAACATAAAATAAAAAAAATTTAAAAGGCCGCCTGCCATGCAGCCAACAGACACCCCTGCCACCCCCCACCAGAAACAACCCCCCCCAAGCCCCCCCAAAAAACCCAGCCCAGACCTACCGGGTCCTCCGCTGCCACCGCCAATCTCCTCCACTGCCGCGTGACCCCCTGCAGCCCCCTCACCCTTCTTGCCCTGCTTCTGGGCTCCCTGGAGGTACCTGAGGAACAGCAGCAGCACGCAAAGGAGGAGGAAGAGCCTGCTTTAAAATGCCTGTGCTGCTCCCCGACCTCCGCAGGAAACAAGTGCTCAGCATTAGGGAGCCTCAACAAATTCCTTGTCTGGTGGCTAAAGCAGTTAGCCACCAGACAAGGAATTTGTTGACACTTCCCTATGCTGAGCACTTGTTTCCTGCTGAGGCTGGGGACCAGCGCTGGCAGGAAAGAAGTGCTCAGTGTTAGGGAGCATGAACAAATTCCTTGTCTGGTGGCTAAAGCAGTTAGCTTTAACCACCAGACAAGGAATTTGTTGACGCTCCCTAATGCTAAGCACTTGTGTCTTGCAGAGGCAAGGGAGCAGCGTGGGCATTTAAGGGTGGGAGGAGAGCTGATCCTTTCCCCGGTTTGCTCCCGCAGTCCCCCTGTCGGCCCGGATTGCCCAGTTTTCCCAGTTAGGACTGGGAAATCCAGGGCGATCTGGTCACCCTAACATGCAGGAATATAATGTAAGAAAAGATCTGTGGGCTTGTTGGTTTTTTGCAAGGTGGTTTATGCCATTCCCAAGTGGTGTTGTTGATTCAGTTGTATAAGCTCTCTATTCATCTCTCTCTTCTGCCACATACATCAATTATTGGGGAACATGGATGAAAGGGTGCATTTGCACTGTGTCCTGCTTGTGGCTTCCTGGTTGATAGCTGGTTGGGCACTGAACAGAGTGTGAGACTAGATGGACCCTTGGTCTGATCCAGCGTGGCTCTTCTTATGTTCTTATATTCGTAAGAATGACTCATCTCAGTTAGACTAATGAACCATCTAACAGCATTTGGGCAATGGCCACGTCATTTTATGAGAGAGGTACATAGCCAATCACAACTAGAAGCTGATGGTACACCCTATGTTTTCTTACTGTAAATCAACACTTTAAAAAAGCAATATATGCAATTATGAGCTTCATATGTTATGTGTTGCGTGGTGTTTTGATGGCCACCTCCATCTTGCCTTCAAAGGTCAAGCCAGTAATGATGACCTAAGAAGGCGCCACAGTGAAAGCACCATCCAGATGATCTGGGACTTCACAGGAAGAAGCTCCACCACAGCAGCTCTGAAGGTATCATGAGAAGGGGCCCTAAGAGTCAATGACAAAAGCTGTTGCCTTTGGTAGAACCCAAATGTAATCTCCTTGGGCGGATAAGGAGAGTCTGTGCTTTAGCAACATCTTTATCTAGGCTGACCAGATAAAATCCAGGTCAGGGCTCATGTAACTTTAACAGTTGTAGAGAAAAGGGAATTTCAGCCAGTGTTCATTTTGTATCTTCCCTATTTGCACGAGTTACCTTTTTATTTAATTCTCTAGAATCCTAATTACATTTTATGCAACATGCTGAACTGCCTGTGGCTTCCAACTCAAAGACAAGACAGCTGCTTCTTCTTCTTCTTCTTCTTCTTCTTCTTCTTCTTCTTCTTCTTCTTCTTCTTCTTCTTCTTCTCCTCCTCCTCCCTCCCTCCCTCCCTCCCTCCCTCCCTCCCTCCCTCCCTGTGTATAGTTATTTCCCTCAATAATAATTTTGAGCATATTGAGGACTGTGCCAGTAACCTTTTGTGGCAAGTCCTCAATGTGACACTAGAAACAAACTACTTCATAAACTGCAGACATTTAACATGAATTCTATCAATGATTTAGCAGCAGTGTGAGCATTTTCTCTAGCAGGTGGCTCTACACACACACACTAGCAAATTCAACTTGCATTCTACAACATAGGTAATGCTTATGTATTTGGCTACTCCCCTCATGAAAAGTCTCTCATGAAAACTACTTGGTTTTTTTCAATGAATTTGCCCTTACTTCAACCACAGTATGGATGCTGAGGGCGATTTCTGGCTAAGGACACACGTGGTTGGACTTATATTTAAATCCATTCCCCTCAATGTTCCACCACCAGCAGTCTTGTTTTCTGTACAATATCCTTTTACGTTCATTTCGTACTTTAAAATGTACACCTTCCATTTAGCTTTAAGTCTTAAAATTATGGTTATCAACTGAATAAATACAGTTTAGATGATTAATAATCTGCCTTGCTGATTGACTAAGTAGTTATGCATATATACAAACTCTATATAGATGCCTTTCAAGACTCTGGAAGAAGCATAAAGTAACTTAACAAAAAAGATGCCATTATTAGAAGGAAAGACTTTTACTTTTTTCCTTATTACAGCAACACACCAGACCTCAAGCAGCTTCTGAATAAACAAGAGTGCTCAACTCTCAAACCTACCAAATAAAGTTGTAAAACCTATTATTATTGATCACATCCATCCAATTGCTTATCTAAGTTCCCAGTTTCAGTGCTGACCAGCTTTGCTAATGTCAGCAGTGTTGGGCTACTATTTGACAGGCAGGACTATTGCCATTCTATATGATTGGCTTAATTGCACAACATCAGCTATAGTTGTTTGGTCCACCAAGAAAACTTGCAAACCTAGTTAAAATGTTATATACTTTGAGGGAAGAGTTCAAAGTACTCAGGTGAAATAGCTCATTAGAAATGTTCTAGAAAAACATTAGAGTAATACCAGTTAATAAACCTATGCATGATTTGAGTTGAAATAAAATAACATGAAGTCCTGCTATACCTTAAAACTATTCACTGGAAATATTTATCTCAGTAGAAGGTGCTCAAAACATCACTAAACAACTGAAGCATGGTCAGTTAAACCTAAGTCAGATTGATTACAGTGGAAGAGTTAAGCACATATTTCCCTTTGAAATAAATTAGACTCAGATGTGTTTAATTTAGCTGGAATGTACCCATACACCCCCAACCAGATTTTCTTGACTTTTTACAGTATACCCCTGTCTTGTTATTCCTTCTTTTCTGTGCTTGACATGCTCATGGGTTCAAAACTGTGCTTCTGGAACTTACACCTTCTAAAGATACAGGGCCGCATCACAGCATAATAGAGACACATATTTACCTTTTCCTCCTCAGCCTCTAAAGATGCTGATGATGTAGGAACATACGTTATGCAAGGACTCCCAGCAATGCTCCCGTGCCAACTTCATTGCTTCAGAATCATGTTCAGACACAGGGCCTTGTTCAGTTGGTTTTACAGAAGGCAGAGGAGATGGTTTGGGCTTTCCTGATTTTTAAGAGAACCTTTCCCTGCTTGGCTTTCTTTAACTTGCTTTGCAGAAGACAGGGGTTTTTGGACCATCCTTGCTTGGTTGTCAATATCGGCTTGTTGGATAGGATTTGGCTTTGGTTTTATGCTAGAAACCACTTGCTTCATGTGGGCTTCAAAAGAAGCCGTCTGACACATCGTTGGCTTCAGAACTAGATTGGAGTGGCTGGCATTGGCCTGTTTCCTTAGTTCCATAGCAATCTGATTCCAGTAAATCCTTGGATTGTTATTAAAAGAACGACAAACTGATGGCTTGCCAGTATATTCACACCAGTAAGTCTTGCCTTGATTCCTACATTGCTATTCTTAGCTTCACATCACTATTTCCACTTATACTCATTGTGCAGGCATCTTTAACTTTCGTCTGCAAACGAATCTCTTCACTGTTGCTCCTTTTCTTTGGCCTTGGATTTTGTCCTAAACCTCCCATGAAACTGATAAAAAATATGAAACAGATGAAGGCCCCCTTCATAGAGAAGCACAAAGTTCAATCCTTGGAACAACTTGGTCCTTGACAAAGAAGAAGAAGCTGAAAGAAGCACCTTTAAAGGACTGTCATACAAAGAAGTCTCTCTCCTTTTAGGTTGGGTTTTGCATGTAGTTTTCCCACCCCAGCCTCCTTTTAAATAAATTCCCTTGGTGTACACATACGGTTATAATTTATAGCTCAACAGAATGCCAAATTACCTGTGAATATTTTGGAAGGAAACGAGACAAATCTTGCTGCCTCAAACACAGCATAGCAGCTGTGTTAGGCCTCCTCCACACGAGACGTTTAATGAGCCTTAGAGGCTCATTATAAATTTTACCTCCACACCAGCGGAGCGCAAAACGGGCGTACAGGCGCGTTATTTCCCCGATAATGCGCATTTTCGAATGCGCGTTAAATAGCGACTTTTATTTTTCTCCGGCCGTTAAAGCGCATTATCGCAGTGTGAACAAGCGATTATGCGCGTTAACGTCTTCTAAAGCGCTTTTTGGACATGAATTAATGCGCTTCGCCGCCTCTCGCTGCCTCCCGTGCAGAGGGATTAGGCGTAAATGCGCCTCCGCGATAATGCGCATAATCCCGGAACCGGGCGCAAAAGCGCATCCTTGTGGAGGGGGCCATAGTGAAAAAACATTCCTGTCCAATATGCACACATCACACTGGCTCTTTTAACAGATATTTTCTATTTGCCGTATGAACTACCCTCCATGTCAGCTCTTGTCTGATCACACAGAAGTAGTCAAAAATCAGGTCATGCTTGCAAATAATTAAAGTTTCAGGAATGCCGACCTGGCTTGTGAAATGGCAACCTGGTTGCATAAAAGGGTAGCCAGATGTGTTCACGAAAATATCGAGTGCCTCAAAGGAAGGATGGGGAAGCAAAATGGCTGGGGTTTATAAGAATCCCATCTCCCTGCTCAATTCTTGGTGGCTCTACATAGGATTGAAATTCTCTTAAGATTGATACAGTCTCCCTGCCTACACTAACAGAGGTGGTCTCAGAAGTGGTATTGAGAACTCCAAGGGTTTTGGTCTTGGGGGATTTCAGCATATATGTTGAGGCCACCTTGTCTGGAGTGGCTCCCTGACAACCTATTTGATAAAACATCCTCGAGATCTGTTGTTCTATACTGGATTAAAGGAAGGTGATCTGTAAGTGAAGGAGCCAACAATGACTCCATTGTTGTGGACAGAATACTGTGTGTTCAGATTTGATCTTCATGTCGCTGCTTCCCTCCACAAAGTTAATGGAACAATTTTAATCAGTGGCAACTGATGTCCATTGGGCTGGCCACAGACCAAAGTTCACAGTATGCAGAGTCAAGGTTGCAAACCATTACACAGAAAAGGGAAACCAAGGCGAGAACATGAATGCAAAACAAATTGAAAAAACAAAGGGGGAAAAAAGCAAGGAGTTGGAAACTCCTGGGACAGCCCCTCCTCACCAGACCCCAGATTAAAAACAATGAAAACTTGAAAAAATAAATTTTAAAATAAGAGGAAAATAGGAAGGTGTCGCTGGTCCCAGGGACCCCCCCCCCCCCTTTCTCTTTCTCCCCCTGCCCATTGAAACTCAAAGGAAGCAACCTTCCTTCTGGGAGGCAATCAGGTTCAAATTTGAAATCATCCAAGAAGACTGCTCTACCTGCCTGTTGCCTCTTCATTCATTAGCAATTGAGAATGCCTTGGAAGAAGGAAACAGAGAGCAGGCAGGCCTGCTCAGAAGCACCAGTGAACCCTCCCCACCAGAGTCACTGACAGGTGCAGTAGTGAAGGTCAGGAGATTTGGCTGCACAAAGCAAATGTTTTCTCTAAAAGAAGGGAGAAAATGCTAGCCCTGGCAGTTCATCTCTGCCTTCCCCTTAAAGAGGAATTGCCTCCGTTTGAAATGCTATGCCTGCACGCGGGTTGATAGATCCATATAAGTTTTTGATGCCTCTGGAGGGGTTCCATGCCAATTTTGGCCAATGGTCTCTGCTTGGAATAGGATGACTCAGGACACTGATATGACCACTTCTAAATAACCTCTACTGAATTTTAGAACGATACTGGCTCCTTGGTACTCCAAGGAGTTGAGGGCAATGAAATGACAGAGTTGACAGCTAGAATACATATGTCAGAAACCTGAGGTAAATACAATCAAAGACAGGTTAGAACTCATTTAGGGCCCATTTTGTGGTGGTGATATTGACAAGGAAGCTGACTTCTCTGCCACCATTGTGTTCATACAGGTCTTTTGAGGAGCCTGCTTCATATGGGCCAGAGGATCAACTGGTGAAACTTTCAGAAGCCTGTTGTGAACAATGTGGATTAAATTTGTAGATCAAATTTCTTGCATCTACTCTGATTTTGAGGCCACAGTTATCACAATATCAGATATGGATGCAGCCAGGACACTGTCCATTATATTATGGATACATTCTTTTTAGCTTGTGCAGCCTGAAGATGTGAATAAGCTCCTTGAAAGGCTTGCCCTTCCTGTTATTGAACTCAGCCAGAGCTAGGCTTTCCAGCTGGACCTCAGAGGGGAGAGGGTATGGTCCCTATCGCCCTGAAGAAGGCCACACTCCTTTGTTGAAATAAACAAATTTGGACATCACCCAGTATCTGATTTTATGAGCAAGGCAATGGAGAAGATGGTAGCCTCTCAACTTGGATGGACTACTGATATTTGGCTCTCTTCCAATCTGGATTCCAGCCTAGTTTGGTGACAGAAATAACCTTGGTCACCTTGGAGGATGATACACAGTATGATGTACGTAAGTAGGAGAGGTAAGCTGGGAAAGGAAGAAACCACAAGACTCCCTGTGAGAGCAGAAGTGCTTTCTATTCTTTGCATTCAAGCCACTGTTGACAGTGGAAGGACTGACTGGCTAGCTCCTTTGCAGGTGCTGCTGGGATGCTGCTACTTCCCCATTCTGTGCTATTGGCTTGATGAGCAACAAATCACTGCCACTTTCCCCTCCATCACTCCAGATGGGTGATAAATATCCTGAATAAAGGAACAGGTTTGGGGACTTTTACCTGTAGCTGCAAATATGAGATTCTTATTTCAAAACCATGGATATTCATTGCATGTTTAATTAAAATGTAGGTGTATTAATGAAGGCGAAACTTTAATCCTGACAAATTTATTAAGGCAACTTTTCAAGGTGTGTCTATACTGCTATGCAAGGGGTTTTTAGTAAGTACATTTCCCACCCAATATAAAAGTACTATATACCTGTCATCTTTTGGAAAATATACTATTGAATGGTAATACTCCTTTTCTGTGGAAAATTATTTGCTTCCTTCCACTCCATCTAAAAGCTTTACATACAATGAACACTGATCTAACATTTTAATGCCAAGAATATTTCATTCACTTCAGATGAATCCCAAACCAAAGCCCAAAGCCCAAAGAGATGCAAATATTTTATTATTTTATTATTTATTTTATTTATTGCATTTTTGTACCGCCCTATAGCTGAAGCTCTCTGGGTGGTTCACAAAAATTAAAACCATGGAATCATTTTAAAAATATAAAACCACAATCTAAAAACACAAAATAACATACAATATAAAAACACAACCAGCATAAAACCAAGCAGCAGGAATTAATATAGATTAAAATACAAATTTAAAACAGCAAGGGTTAAAATTGAGTTAATTTAACTGTTAAAATACTGGGAGAATAAAAAAGGTCTTCACCTGGCGACGAAAAGAGTGCAAAATAGGTGCCAGGCAAACCGAAATAAGGTCATTCCCAACAGAGACACAATTAAAAACAGAGATAGAGATCTATATCCCTACCTCAGGGCTCTCTTCTTAAAAGGAGAGAACACCAGGCAGGGGGGACAGACAGAAGGGGCGGTGGGGGTACTGTAGATTTGTGGCTGCCAGCTCCAGCTTCCAACCAGGCTTGACCAACCAGGCTCTCTCCCACCATCGTTCTTTTGAAAGGGACTTTGAAAGAATTCATCAGAAGTCTGCCATTGTTTTCCCACTGCTCTTTGCTAGCCCACTCCTAGGAACACAAACATTCAGAGGCTGGTTTTGCATGGCACATTAGGCAACCGGGGAGGGGGGGGGGAGGAAGCAACCGTCAGTTGTGTTGCTTATCGTGTCATGTGGAGGGTTACACACAATGCACGCACAACTGACGGTACGCTATCTCGCCCAATTAAGCAATGGAAAGAAACAACGGGCTTGCAAGTTGTTTAGCCCGAAGTTGTTTAAAGTGTCGTGTGTAGGGAACCCCCCTCTGTCCGTGCACTGTTCCGTTTGGGCATAGAGTTCTGCCGGCCGGAGCAGCCGAAAACCCCCGGCTGCTCTGATACAGCTGGCAGAACTTGCGGTGCATGCTGGGATATGGCTGGAGGACTGAGGGAGGTGGGAGGGAGGAGACACTGCAACCAAGATGGACACCGGAACTTTCAGCACCTCAACTGATGGAGTAGCTACATGTTGTGTGGGGAGCACTGCCTACCTAATGCACGGTCAGTACGCCATTTCCCCCTCCGTTGCCTAATATGTCGTGAGAAAGCAGCCAGAGAGTTTACGATAGAATGTGTAGTTGTTTTGGGCTTACGTGATCCAAACTTTTTTAGTCGAACCCCTCCCTGAAACCATTTCCAGTCCAGATCAATCATTTCTAAAACCATTCCTTAAAAATCCAATCCCTTGCATCCTTTTTTTAAAAAAGTCATTTAATCTTGCTGTTGTTTGTGTCTGATATGTATTGTGTGTTAGCTTTTAGGTAAGTCACTTGGTCGCCCCCAATTCCAGCCTTAGCTGTAGTTGGCATTTGATTTTAAGTTATTTTTTTATGGGAATCTGTATAATCTATTTTAGTCCATAGTGGGTGGGTGTGACCATGTTACTTACTTACACCCACAGTGTCATAGTATGGACATTGTGTCCACTTTCAAATTTCAAAAGGATGAAGTAGAACCAGGAGCACTGGGGTTTTCCCTGAATGCAGCTTCTTCCCCTTCCAATCAACTTTCAATGCTCCTATTGCACAAAAACCTCTGCACCTAGATGTCTTGAAATTTGGCAGACTTAATTCCCTCAGAAGTTACTACTGTGCCTGCACATTTCATCCAAATCTAACAAACTCTTTTTTTAAAAAAAAGTTAAAGCACTTTAATTTCCCCTATTATAAGCAATGCAGAGATATCCAAAACTTTGGGTTTTCCAGATCTGAGGTGGAGAAGGAGTTGCAAGGCATTTATTGTGTGCTTGGGATTTCTTACTCATGGTAGTTTGCGGATGCTTTACATGACTTTGTCATCCTCCAGGATCTCTCCCATGTTTTGCATCTATTACTGTGTTTTGTTTTCCTAGCAAGAAATGTCTGGACATTTCTATGAATGGCAGCATGAAACCTTGGTGTTTTTGTGCAATTCCACTGTAACACAGTGCTACCTAGCAGTTGTGTAATGGAGCATATAGAAACCTTGGTGAGAAAGAAACTCCTCAGGGGAAACACACACACACACACACACGTAAGGAGCCAATCTTAATCCCAAGCAGAAGCATCAGTAAAGTGTTGGGTTAAAAGCCTCATGCAGAAAAGCCCAAAGTTAGGGACAGGTCTACCAAGCTTCTGTATAAGAACGTAAGAAGAGCCATGCTGGATTAGACCAAGGGTTCATCTAATCAAGCACTCAGTTCACACAGTGGCCAACTAACTGTTGACCAGTAACCCACAAGCAGGACATGGGTGCAACAGCACCCTCCTGCCCATGTTCCCTTAGAACCGGTGTATATAGACTTACTGCCTCTGATACTGGAGGTAGCATATAGCCATCAGAACTATAGCCAATGATAGTCTTCTCCTGCAGGAATTTATCTAACCCCCTTTTAAAGCCATCCAAATTTGTAGCCATCACTACATCTTGTGGTAGCAAATTCCATATGCGCTGTGTGAAGACGTCCTTCCTTTTATCTGTCTTGAATTTCCCACCAATCAGCTACCTGGGATGACCCCAGGTTCTAGTAGTTTGGGGGTGCTCCTGGATCCAGAACTGTCACTTGAGACACAGGTGAATTCAGCGGCAAGGAGCACCTTTTATCAGCTTAGGCTGATATACCAACTGTGCCCTTATCTGGACAAAGATAGTCTAGCTACAGTTATCCATGCTCTGATAACCTCTTGACTGGATAACCGCAATGCATTATACATGGGGCTGCCTTTGAAAATGGTCTGGAAACTTCAACTGGTACAAAACAGGGCAGCCAGACTGTTAATGTGGACTGGCCAATGACTGGCTGCCGGTCCAGGCCTGGGCCTGATTCAACATGCTGGTATTAACATTCAAAGTCCTAAACGGCTTGGGGCCAGGTTATCTGAAGGAACACCTCCTCCCATATGTACCTGCCCGGACCGTAAGATCATCCTCGGGGGTCCTTCTCTGTGAGCCCCTGCCAAAGGAAGTGTGGCAGGTGGCTACCAGAAGAAGGGCCTTCTATGCTGTGGCACCCCCGCTTGTGGAATGAGCTCCCAAGAGTGGTCCGCCTGGCACCTACATTATACTCCTTCAGACGCCAGGTGAAGACCTTTTTATTTTCACAGAATTTTCACAGTTCTTCAGTTTGGTTTTTAACCTTGCTGTTTAAATTTGTATTTTAAATCCGTATTAATTTCTGCATGGCTGCTTGGTTTTTATCCTGTTTGTGCTTTTATACAGTATTTTTAATTATGTGTTTATCCTGTTGTTGTTTTATATTTTGAATGATCTTTATGGTTTTAATTTTTGTAAACCGCTCAGAGAGGTTCAGCTATTGGGCGGTATAAAAATGCAATACAGTATTTTGTGAGAGGGAGAAAAATGTCTCCCTACTCACATTCTCCACGCCATGCATAATTTTGTACACCTCTATCCTGCCTCCTCTTAGCCGCCTCTTTTCCTAGCTAAACAATCTCTGCTGTTGCAACCTTCCCTCATAGAGGAGAAGCTTGTCAGTCCCTTGATAATTTTAGTCCCTTGATAATTTTAGTTGCCCTTTTTTGCCCTTTTTCTAGCTTATGCATGTACACGAATTCTGTTGAGGTTTTCTATTATCACCATTTCTTAGGGTTCTACCTTGGCTAACCCCTCCCATCAATACTGTCCATCATACATCACCAGCACCACCGGGCAAACTTTTCCCTCTAGGTCTGTGGCAGGAGTGCTGCATTTCTCAAGTATACCATATAAAGAGATGGAAATGTCAGGTTGTGCAGGTGAGGTAAACGGGGTAGGAAGCGAGTGAAGTTGAGCCTTCTTGGCTGTTCCTGTCATGGATGCCAAGTTCCCCAACAACATAGTGCTGCGCTTGGTGAGTCCCTGCCTCTAGGGAAAAGCTATTTTTTAAAAGTAAGGAAGTTTTAAAATCAGCACATGCAGATGCTGTTTTGGAAAAAAGAGGGAAAGCCACATCATGTATACAAGGACCCCATTATAAGGTCTGCAGTGTGTGGCTACAGATTGATATTTCCCTAGTTGTTGAGTCACACCAACTATGATCTAAGAAGATTTATACGTAGACCAACATCAAATCAGTTGAAATTCATAGAATCATAGAATACTAGAGTTGGAAGGGGCCTATAAGGCCATCGAGCTCAATGCAGGAATTCCAGCTGCCTCTTGAATGCCTCCAAGAACTGGAAGGATGGATGAGAAAACTATCTGGGCCCCAAAGTTCTTGAGTTTCCTTCCCAAAGCTTCAAAGTCTGATATGATTTCTTTAAAACGATTTATAACAGTTTTGAGAACTGTTGGGGCCCAGGACACACTCCATATACATTTTTCAAAACATTTTCAAAGTGTAATATCCTGCGTGTGTAGTTAGGCTCCTAGTCTGGCTTACTACTACTACTACAGAATTTAAAAACATGAAACAGCATTAAAACTAAATGGCAGATGAACAATTGCAATCCTATACATATCTCCTCAGAATCATAGAATAGTAAGTTGGAAGGGGCCTATAAGGCTATTGAGTCCAACCCCCTGCTCAATGCAGGGATCCCCCTTAAAGCATCCCTGACAGATGGCTGTCCAGCTGCCTCTTGAATGCCTCTAGTGTGGGATTTCCTTTTGTAGGTATGCAGAATTCCATTTTATCTCTGGTATGAACAAAAGTTTTAATCCAACTTCCTTTCATTTAAAACTTACAAATATCAATCACGCTTTCTTTTATTTAAATGATTTAAGGGCATTATCCAATTAAAAATAGGAAATTATTAAAATCTATATTTTTAGATATAGCTATGTGTGTACATGTGCATGTACTGTACATCAGCTAGTAGAAGTCATCAATATGCCCTATGAGTAAAAACTTTGTTGTTGTTCCCAATATGACACCAGTTTCTGTTCAGTTTGAGAACTGCTTCACACATAGTATTTTTCCAACACTGAGATATGGTGGGAAAAAAGCACTTAAACAGGATGAGAATTCATTTTGCCACGAGATCAGGCAACTGTTATGCAAACATCCTTTAACTGAAAAATCCAAAGATTACCTGGAAATATTCTTACTAGAAAATCCACTAATGGGGCTTCCATAAAACAGCAGTCTTATACATTTTGGAAGACCCATCTAATTCTCCACTACTAACTGGTGTCTTCAAGGCATAAAAACATTCCCAACATTATTGGCATAAAAACAGTGCCCACCAATTAAGTGCAAGACACCCATATTTCCTGGCAGTGATTTAAGCATTTATCATATAGCTACTGACAGCCCTTTTGAAATTAGTTGTGCAAATCATTCCTACTCACAACTTTTACACCCAAGTTGAAGGACAGTATAGTCCAACAGCTTCGAGATACTCCTGCAATCTCAACACCTCACATTTATTTATCAAAATACAGTCAATTCTTTCTTCTAAAACAGAGGTTGCAGCAGGATAAATCTAAAGAGACCATGGCAGAGAGGGATACAGGGGGTTAACCTTGGGTCTAGTCACATTTGGCAAATTGAGTAAGATGACTGCAGAGTGGGATTCTGTGGCACCTCCACCTCATATCCACGCTCTGTTGTAACATCTAAATGAAGTTAATAGGCCTACAACCCTATGTATCTATGCCCAATACAATCTCTCTCTTAAAAACGATGTGCCTGAACATAAGATTAGGCATATTGGGCATACATATCTAGGCATTTGTGAACGTTTGTGACATTTCAACATTACATCAAGGCAGAGGTGCCAATGAGTACACTGCATAGGTTCTTTTAATATTTGTTCCTATGTTTATTCAGGTTACAAGGAAGAGTATTATTCTCCCATTATATATTTGTTCAGAACTTTTAAAGCTCACTGCTTTAAGAAAAATATAGTTTTGGTCTTAATGACGTTACATTAAATAATTCAGAAAGATGGAAGAATAACCAATTACATTGACCTTTTGGAAGACAACACAAGAGATACTGCAGGTTTCCGTACTGTTTACAGCTAATTGCTGCCATCCAAGAGCACTAAAGTAACAGTGATCATGCTGAATGGGTTGATTGGGAAGTATAACAAACAGTATTAAAAAGTCTGCTGCAAGACAGCTGTAAAAAACAGATACAAAAGTCTCTGTACACAGAATGTATTCTTCATGTAAACACATTTATATACATCGTATTAACATCTCTGAACATCATAAGAACTGAATATTTTTGAATGGACAGTTAATCTGAAGCAAAAAACACCCACAGTGAACACAAAGCCCAGACAAACCTGTTTAATTTAATTAATGTGATACAAGATAGGAACCCCAATGGAAAAATTATATTGGGAAACAAAAATGGAAACCACTATTTCCAGGTTTTAATGGTACTGAACAGCAAATAAGGGATGTGACCTGGTCATCAATAGCCTGCCTGCATTTTATGGCATAAGATCCAGTAGTTCTCTTTTCATTCAACACCAATTTACTGTACAGGCCCCAAACAAGACGGTTCAGGATTCAGAGCTCAACATTGATTGGAAAGATGTTGTGTTTTCCCATAGGAGCATCAGAAGTACTATTTCCAGAGGCTGAAAACAAACACAAGAGAAAATTCAGAGTATTTTCCTGTCACATAACAAGGTGCCTGAGACCTGAGATCCTTAACAAAGCCTTTGCTGGCTAAATCCACTAGCCTGCACACTGTCTTGTTTTAATTGGATTTTACTGTTATAAAATGTCATATTGGTTTTAACATATTAATGCTTTAATTTGTTTTAGAATTGTATATTTATTGTTCTATTTTATATGTATGATTTATTTGTACGCCGCCCTGAGATCCTTGTGATATAGGGTGGGACATAAATGTTTTAATAAATAAATGGGAAGCCTTTTTTACCCAGGCCTTCAATTCAAAATTTTGTAACTCTGACGTTTATCCCTATATTAGATTGCCAGAATTGAATGAAACTGACCCATGGCCAGTGGTGAAAACATTGATTAATTTACTGAAGTGTAACAAAGCTCCAGGGGAAGACATGTTACTACCAGAATTGTTTCTTGATAACATGAACTGGTGGCTCCCTGTGCTCGCTAAGCTGTTCTCACATATAAATATAAATGGTAAAGCTTCCTAAAAGTTGGGACAAGTATAACAGTGCCAATTTATAAGAAAGGGGGAAAAATGACCCAAGTAATTATAGACCTATAAGTCTGTTGGATGTGACATCTAAATTGTATGCATGGTACTTACTGTTTAAATTGGAGGACTGGGTGCAACTTACCAGAATCCACTACCACTGTTCCACAGAGCTACAAGAGAAAACACAGAAATACAAATCTGTTTGGGGCATACTGTGTAAATATTTATAGTCAGCAACATTGCTTCACTATAGGATAGCCACTGAACAGAGAGTAAATGTTCATGTTGCTTGTTATTTAAAACCAGAAAAATAAGAAGTCCCTGCATTTTCTGAACAGTTTTTGAATAATTCTCAGAAGATTTGAGGTCTTCCAGTTTCCTCTCTTTGCAGACAAGGAAACTTCAAATCACTACTAATATTCAACCCTACTCCTCCATTTGCAGATAAATATACAGTTTTATGTATTTTAATATGATTATTAGATTAGACATACAAAATACAACCATTTTCACGGTAATTAGCATAGGCATTTGCAATCAGAAAAGCCAGAAGTAAATCTAGATCCAGTGTTTCTTCCCCATTAGCAAAAATGCAAAGCTCCTTATAACCAACTACAAACAGTAGTGAGAAACTAGAAAACTGGAAAAGGATAGGAAGACCATGACAAAGAAGAAAGGGAATGGAGACTACTAGGCTATCATGCTAAGGAGCAGGTGAAAGCAATTCACAAATATTTTTTTCCAATTCTGTCTCAGGTACCACATATATTTAAATAAAACGGAGTTTAACTTCTGGCCCAGTTTTTCAAATGAGACAGGCTTAATCAGCCTGGTGAATGACATAGGGCAGGAGTTGGACAGGGAGAGTGTGTTGCTTGTGGTTCTGCTGGACTTCTTGTGGACCTTGGCTTCTGACATCACAATAATGGTATCCTTCTGACAGAGATGGGGGTTGGGATATTATAGGTAAAAATTTGAGGCCGAGCACTCAAGAAATTGATCAGCATCATGTTCTGGAACCAACTCCCAGTTAAGACAGGTGCTGATCAATTTCTCAGCTGCTCAACTTCCAACTTTAGCCTTTGCAGGGTCCCATCTTATTCCCTATACTATTTAACATCCTAAACAGATGCTTTTTGTTTGATCTGCAGTTTCCCATGATGCATGGGTATATTTTATCTGGCTCTGGATTTAGTTCTCTGTTTTAAATTCTTCTGTTGTAATATATTGTTAATCTACGGCTCTGAGTCGCTTTGGGGACTCAGAAGCCCTGTGTGGGCCAAAAGCCAGCACAGAACTAAACAATACACAAACAATGAGGTTATAAACAAACCAACCCCATGTGACGATTATCCTTTTCCACACTACAGGAGGAAGCTAAGTAAGGCTGGCCCTGTATGTTGCATATATGGCATCATATGTAAGCCGCTCTGAATACTTTGGAGAACAAGGAGAAGTATAAATAGTAATAATAAAAAAGAGTGCAGATAAAGGTATTCTGTGAGTATTAACATTTGCTTTAATTGTAGGGAATGCCCTTGTCTAATATTTACATTTTTTTTGCACTGAAGATGGGGCAATACATCAGTGGTACCACACATGCTGTGTATGCCAAGAACCCAGGTTGAATCCTTGGCATCTCCAATTTAAAAGGCGGCTGGGAAAAAACCTCAGTCTGAGATCCTGGAGACCCATTTGAGTAGACACAGTACTGCTCTAGATGGCCTGACTCAGTTTAATGCAGCTTCATACATGTTCAACTCATAACATCTGTCCTTAAAAAAGTACTTTGGAGTGATATAAATAGATCCTCCAGTGAATGGACATTATCTCCTGGTCTCTGCACTTTATAGGACTTAACCTTCTGGTTGGCCATCCAGATGTTTTGGACTTCAACTCCCATCAGCCCCAGTCAGCATGGCTTAACGGTCAGAAATACTAGGAGTTGTGGTCCAAAACATCTGGAAGGCATCAGATTGGAGAAGGTTATCATAAAGCTTACTTGCATTCAGGTCCAAAGGCTACTTCTGTATTTTCCAACAACTATAGACTCGTGTAAGATTTAGAATCATTTTTAATTATAATCTGCTTTAGGACCAGTTGTAGCCTGCACAGATTTTTTGAGAACTCAAGATGTTATTTCCTTGTAGAACGTTTAAATCTTAGAATAATTTGGACTGTAGCATCTGCTTCTTCTATGTAGCTCTGGGGTGGGCAGAAGGTAGTTCTCTAAATGTTTTGAAGGTCTACTTTCTGTTCATCCCTGGTCCAGATTAATCACATGGGTGATATTACCCAGTCAGGAATTGTATAATGAACAGTAAGATGTCACAACATTATGTAGCCAATCAGATGTGGTTACAGAAAGATGTCAGCAATGTCATGTGAAAGCAATTTAAACCAAGGAAACATTTTAGCAAGGAGCAGTACAAAACTGTCAGAGGAGTTTCTGGAACTGCTAAAACATATACACAAACAAAAGTAATTTCGGTTCAGCCTAGTAGTAGTTCCCCAAAAAAGAGGCCTGAAGGTATTTTATAAGAACAGCTGCTATAAAGAAGTACATACCCAGAGGACTGCCAGTATCCAGACATAGGAATTATCTTCACAAGTTTTGGGGAAAACAGTGGTAGGCTTAAAAACAGATATTGTGCAATTCCATTCTTAAGATTACAGTGCCTAATGCTATACAGGGCATATCTTAAAAAAGACAGAGCTAAATAGTGGAAAGCCATGCAAAACTTGAAGGAATTGACTTTGAAATGTGCAAAAGAAAAATGGATTGAGTGATTAATACACAATACAGTAAGGATGCTTATAAGGCAGGCAGTTTCAAACTTGGTTTACCTTGTCATACTTGGATTGTGTATACCATATAAATGCTCTTTATGATAACCATTATTACCATTTTCCAAACTGTAATAAAATAAATATACCAAGAAAGGACTGTGTTAATGGTAAGATGCAATTTGATACACACCATGGTTACAAAAATGATAATTATTAATAATAATAATAATAATAATAATAATAATGTGTTTCTTTTAAGTGTTACCAGTTGCCTTTCCAAAAATATTTCCCTAGAGCAACTTACAACAACTAATAAAAACAGTATATAATAAGACAACTAAATGCCTTAATATATAGAACAGTGCAAGTAGGCACACCTTTATTGGAGCCTGTAGAATAACCGGGACTGTACAGTAAGTCACGTACACTGAATTAATTCTACAGAACATCCTATTTCAACATGCTCTGCATATTTATGATATAGTATGTGGAACAGTATGCTAAAATGTAGAAAATAAATACGATAGATATCAAATATGTAATGTTGGCAAATAAGAAAACAAGCTCCATTAAAAAAAACACCACCAAAATCCTTCCCATTTTTCATGCCATAATATAATTAAAAACTCTTACTTTTTCATGGGCATAGTTTCAACACTACAAAACATAAAAAAGAAGTAATTATCTTGTGTGATAAGTTATGTTGTATGTGACAATATTGGCTTTGCAGTATTTCCCTGATGTTTTTTTTTACTGCTGCTCTAGCAAAAGTATAACGTAAAAGTGATCAATATTTTTAAAAAATGGGAAAAGGCACTGGACAGACTTACAGGAAAATGATTAATAAAAAGGTAAAAGTGAAGACAACTGAAAAATAAGTAAAAACAGCTATCATAAAGTAAAATGCCAAGTCCCTGAGACAGAGGTACTGCAAATGGAAGAATAGAAGACTAGTTAGGGAGAGCAGGATAGCTACATACACAAAAGCAAAGCGCTGAGCTGAGGCAAGGAAAATATAACAGCCAACATATATGCTTTACGATCAGAGTTGTCACGAAGGCAATTCTATTGCACTATGGAATACTTTATTAGGTACAGGCTATCCTATGAAGATTTAATCCCGGAATATTAATCATTGGACATGCCTACACCTCAGCTTCCCACTGTCCTGAGATAGCTGGAATTACTATTTCCAGAACTTTGTCCCATGAAAAATCTCATACTCCAACTGCCCCAACATACTATACTGTACTATAATTGCTTGTATTAGCCAAAGTTGGACTATCACAAAAGAGTTACCTACCACAGGTGTATATAAAGCTTGCCTTTTTATTTAAAACTGAAAACACCATTCTGTATTCCTGGCATGTCTTAGGAACTGTAGTGTTGTGTGAGAGAAAGATCTCTCAGATTTCTCATCACCCTAACCAAGCTACAATTCCCAGGATTCTATGTAAGTTTTTATGTAGATATACACTCCAAGGCAGACTCAAATTCATCCCATTTTGCCCATGTCTCTCCCACTCCTCCTTCTCCTTGATTGTTATGGTTGCCTCCCCATCTTCTGTTATCTCATCTACTGTTGACATTTAAATAGTAAGCTCCTTAGAGCAGTGACCTGTCATTTTTTGCCTATGGAAACCTGTAAGATACCTGTAAGATACCACGTCCATCCATCACGTACAATGCTGCATAGCATGCATCATTCTTTTAAACTACTCCCTATCTTGATGAAACTGTAAACATATTTCACATAATGTGCTTTGTTGCATTTCTACAGTCTTTTGTGTTAGCATTTTCTGCTTACTTACTCATCGTACACGTCTTCTGTATCCATCCTACGGTAGAATTTGGCTAGTTTTACAGCACAAATGATGGCAGGGATTAGAAATACCAAACAGCCTCCCAGACCAAACCAGAAGACATTCTAGGCAGAAACAACAACATAAGACATTCAATATATGCCCACAATGTTCTATATTATCCATATTCCTTCTCACATGTAATGTAGGCTGTTATTGGCACTCTCCTAATTCAGAAGAACATGGGCCAGTGCAGATGTGATGCTGGCTTCTTCTTAATTGCAGTTAAGGAACTGAGAGGCAACCTTGGGAATGTGTACTTCCTCCCCAAAGCCTTGAATTCCCCTCCAGCATTAACCCCCGTTTGCTGGTACCGATGCAAATCTTTGGTATATTTCACCCAGATCGGAAAACAGCTTTAAAACTCTAGTTAACACTATTTAATAAAATTTAAAGTTTCAATCTGCCATGTGACTATGGCTTTGTTGGCAGTAGATACCTGCAGAATGAACACTAGACTGACAAAATGCATTAGACAGAAAAGCAATGTATCACTAGTATCCTTATGATTGATGTTAGAATACAGGACAGAATTTCACCCTAGTGAGTGGCTGGAATTATATACAACTGGTCCAATGTGTAATGGGATCCACAGGTTGTGTTCTTGGTATAGGCACAGACAGCCCAAAAGAAGTGCACATCTATTGCCTATTTTCTCTAGTGGATGAAATGGTGGTTCAACTGCTTCATGAGGATGGCAAACTGGTAACAGATGACAAAGAAAAGGCCGAAGTGCTCAATTCCTACTTTGGCTCAGTCTTCTCCCAAAAGTGGGTCTTTGACCCCCCCTGGAAAAAGTGAAGTACAAGCTGAAGGGACAGGATTGCAGTTTGAGATTGATAAACAAATGATCAAGGAACACCTACTTTTTTTGAACGAGTTCAAATCTCCAGGGCCCGACGAACTGCATCGTAATAAAGGAGCTGGCAGAAGAACTCTTGGAACCACTGTCTATTCTCTTTACAAAATCATGGAAGGCGGGTGAAGTGCCGGATGACTAGAGGAGGGCTAATGTTGTCCCGATCTTCAAAAAGGGCAAAAAGGAGGTACCTGGGAACTACAGACCAGTCAGTCTGACATCTATCCCTGGGAAATTTTTGGAGCAGTTTATAAAGAAGTCAGTCTGTAAAAACCTTGAAAACTATGCAGTGATGACTAGAAGCCAGCATGGATTTGTCAAGAACAAATTCTGTCAGACTAATCTGATATCATTTTTTGATCGGGTGACCTCCTTTGTGGACTGTGGGAATGCTGTGAACATAGTATATCGACTTCAGCCAAGCTTTTGACATAGTGCCCCATGACATTCTGATTCACAAACTAGTGAAAAGTGGTCTAGATGGAACAACTATTAGGCAGATCCAGAGTTAGCTATAGAATCAGACTCAAAGAGTGCTTATGAATGGTACCTTTTCACAGAGGGAGGAGGTAATGAGCGGGGTACTGCAGGGCTCAGTCTTGAGCCCAGTGTTCTTCAACATTTTTATTAATGATTTGGACAAAGAGGTGCAGGGAATGTTTATCAAATTTGCAGATGACACGAAATTGGGTGGGATCACTAATACCCTGGAAGACAGAAACAAACTTCAAAGTGATCTTGACAGACTGGAGTGCTGGGCTAAAAACAACAGGATGAAATTTAATAGGGATAAATGCCAAGTTCCACACCTAGGAAAAAGAAACCAAATGCACAGTTACAAGATGGGGGATACTTGGCTCAGCAATTTAACAAGTAAGAAGGATCTTGGAACTACTGTAGATCACAAGCTGAATATGAAACAATAGTGTGATGTGGCTACAAAAAAAGCAAATGCTATTTTGGGCTGTATTAATAGAAGTATAGCTTCCAAATCGCATGAGGTACTGCTTCCCCTCTATTCGGCACTGGTTAGGCCCCATCTTGAGTATTGCATCCAGTTCTGGGCACCACACTTCAAGACGGATGCAGACAAGCTGAAGCATGTTCAGAGGAGGGCAACAAGGATGATCAGAGGTCTGGAAACAAAGCCCCATGAGGAGAGATTGAAAGAACTGGGCATGTTTAGCCTGGAGAAGAGAAGATTGAGGGGAGATATGATAGCACTCTTCAAATACTTGAAAGGTTGTCACATGGAGGAGGGCCAGGATCCCACAGTGCCAGAGTGCAGGACTCAGAATAATGGGTTCAAGTTACAGGAAGCCAGATTCCGACTGGACGTCAGGAAAAACTTCCTGACTGTTAAGAGCTATACAACAATGGAACCAATAAGTTAGGGAGGTGGTGGGCTTTCCCACACTAGAGGCATTCAAGAGGCAGCTGGACAACCATCTGTCAGGGATGCTTTAAGGTGGATTCCTGCACTGAGTAGGGGGTTGGACTCGATGGCCTTATAGGCCCCTTCCAACTCTACTATTCTATGATTCTATGATGATATGATTCTATGAAAAGTGAAATGGAGGATCACTTTGAAAAAGCTGGAATCTCTGCACATGGTTACTTTTCAACACAGAAAGTGCTTAGAAGAGTACCGTGCTTATAACTATCCCCTATACTGGGCCTCATAATTTCTGACCCACGAAGCTGAATGCATTATGGAGCCTGCTCAGTGTTTGATAGCCTCCCAGTTGTTACTTTTGTTGTTGTACCATGTAGGGGGAATAAAGGAGATTTATCAAGCCCCAGGAATGCTGCCATCCATGCAGCCTAGGTGTGCTGCATTCAATATGATGGGTCTTGAACTATACAGGCTTGCAATGTAAAGAGAGGGTTGCTGCACTGTGTTGTAGCGGGAAGCACTCAGATGCCATTGCAAGCTCAGTGCTGGCAAATTCTTGAATTTTACAGAAAGTAAATAAACGGAGGAACCACCTCAATCTCCATAACATAAGTCTACACTGGGCCGAACCTGTAATGCATTTGAAACCCAGACAACTACTTTTTTAAAAAGCCACTCAATCACATGACTCCATAACAACCAGCCAGAAGCCAACCCCAAGGTATGTGTCCTGCTTCACAAGATTCACATCCTAGCCAGACTTTCCTCCTGCTATAAATTTTAACAGAGGCGACTTTATTCTTGCCTGTGATCAAGTAGCAACTTTGTATCTTAATGGCATTTTTGGGTCAATAGATGCTGTTTATATAAGAAATAATAATTTAATGAGGATATAGATTAACCCAATTAGCTTTGGCTGTTAAAAAGCTGGCTTTACATTTCAGTTTCTATAAGACTGGGAACAGTCTGAATTTATTTACCCCATCTCAGTTTAAGCAAAAAAAAAATAAAAAAAAAAATTCCACAGTCTATTAGGTGCCTCCAGTTAGCAATAATGGCAAGAAATATCTGAGGTAATAATTTCTATGTGTGTTGATATTTTTTCCTCACATATATATGCAATTTCTGTGTGTCTCAAGGCAGTTAGGAGAAGTAGATACTGCCATTACAATAAAATCAGTAAACGCTAACACGATTAGGAATACATACATGTTTAGACGTAGAATGCCCAGGGGTGGGAAACCTTGGCCCTGCAGCTGTTGTTGGACTACAACTGCCATCAGCCCTCCAACTCCCTTCAGCCATAGCCAACATGGCCACTGGTCAGAGATGATGAGAGGGAGTCCAAAATGAGCTCCATCACACCAGCGATGTCTGGTGTGTGTTTTCGCAGTGCGGTACTCACATGACGTCGTCCCTGTCCTGCACACATCTTGCCTTTCCTCCTCCATTTTCCATCTTATTTTGGAGCGTGGAAAGTCCGTTTCCCCCCCCGTGCACAGTAAAGCCACTCCTCCCTCTCGCTGACAAAAGAGGCGGGTGGGGCAGTTTTCCACTCAACTGTTCAACCATGAAGGGGAGGGAGAGAGGGCACCAGAACACCCCACGGAGAAGGCGAGCGAGGCTACTGCTGCCCATGCTGGGACTCGGTCCCATTCAACTCTATGGTTCTTACTCCGGAGTAGGCATGTCTAGATTTCCTGACCAGAACAATATCAGCTTCCCCTTGCCATGCCAACATTGACCACAAACTTCTCAAAAAACTAATTGTAATACTTTCTCTTCACTTAGCTTAATATGATCTTAGGGGAAAGCATAGTGTGTTGTTTTACCGTAATTGCGTAGTGTCAGTCTGCTGTGCCATTGTATTTGCACAGAAAAAAATATAAAAAATATTAAAAAATTAACTTCGGGAGGAAGAAGAATGTAGGAGGCAGGAGATACAGGTGAAAAGGTACACGAGCGCAACAACGCACAGACGTGAAAGTGCCCAGCGCTTGTTCCGCTAAGGACACGGAGGAGGAAACTGCAGACGCAAACCGTGAAAAAAAGTAGGTGTGATGGAGCCCAATATCTGGAAAGGGTGCACAAGTTCCCTAGTGCAGCTTTTATCTGAACCAGCAGGACTCTTCAGATGTACTTACGCAAGTGCACTTTTTAAAAACACGCCCCCCCCCCCAAAAAAGCTTCAGCTTGTAATTTGCTAGGATCATAGAGATTGCTAGGATCCTAGAGATTGCTAGGATCATAAAATTATTCTCCAGGGCAGTTCTGATTCAGGAAGAGGTCTAAATCCAGAAATCTGATACCAAAAATGGCCAATCAACCAATTTCACATTATGTCCAAGTCAGAAGACATCAAACAACAATGGTCTCGCTCTTGAGTTGCAATTTAAAAGCATACACTACAGGCTGTATTTCAAGATTACTTTTTCAGACACATGATTTTCAGATTGCTGAAAGACACATGAATTCTAACCCTGGGGAAGCTACTCAGTAGTGCACAACTATTGGAGGCATAGGGGTGACCTAAACTCATAGGTAGAACAGCATCTATAACACTGCTTCTCTATTTATTTATTATTTATTTATTGTGAGAGCATTAGAAGAATTAAACAACTGTGGTCCCCACACACTTGTCCCTCCTTCTTCCAAATGTACTTTGGAAGAGTGCAAAACGTTCTTACCAAAGAATCTGTTACATAGCTGCACAGAAATATATCTACAGCTGTATCCATCACATTGGCAATGGGCTTACATGCTGCCACTTCCATAGTCATCTAAAAGAGATCAGAAACAAAAGTGAAAAGGCTGAAATTCTAAATAGAAATGTTTATGTTCAGTTAGAAAGACTAATTTATTTATTTATTTTATGACATTTGTATACCACCTCATAGCCAAAGCTCTCTGGGCGGTTCACATCAGATTAAAACAATTAAAAACAGTATACAAAAATAAAAACAGCAAAATCATACAATATACATACACATTTGAAACCACTATAACAACTGTAAAAAGCTATAAGCCTAAAACAAAACAAAAACAAATACAATTGTGATATTATCCAATCTGACTGAATGTAAGGTAATTTTAAGGTAATTAAAATTACCTGGTAAGGTAATTAATTTTATATTCTAGTGTTTCTATGCTGTTACTTTGAAAAGCTTCAGATGGCACACTAATACATTCATTCTATTATTATTATTATTATTATTATCATCATTATTATTTAAGATGTTTTTAATGATGTATTCATTTTTATTTGTTTTAATATTTTATCTATTTTGCGGTTCTTGTGTTTATATTTATTGTTGTTCCCCGCCTCGTTCCAGAGGGAGAGGCGGGTTATAAATAAATATATTATTAGTATTATCATCATCATCATTATTATTACTACTACTACATTGGAGTTCTCTAGATTGCCATAGCCAATAAGAAAAAAATAGTCATCTTACCGATTCCTTGACCCATGCAGCATACTGCTCAAAGTAACCTAATATAGTGTCCATGTACTTTTTAGTTTCCTTTTGGAGGGCAGGGGGAAAGAAACACATTTTAACACAAACACAGGAATGTCAAGCACATTGCATTATAAGGGTTTTTAAAACATCTTTTAGCACAAAAAGGGAAATTTACCTGGACAACAACTAACGAAGCATTATTGTTTATAAGAAGTTGAGCAGCATCAACAGCACTAATCACATTTTTCACTTTCACCTAGAGAGGAAGGAACAAGAGAGGCAAAAGGAAACAAATATTCAGTCAAACTAAGCCAATCCTCCAATTATTGTGGCAAGGTTTTAAAAAAGATTTCTAAAGCAAACAGACGCAATTAGCCGGGGTTTGGGGGGGGTGGGGAGATGGCACACACATGCTCATCATTTCATAACTCATTGCTCAGTTATTCAGTACTTAATGTAAGCCAAACTAGACACGACTCAGGAGATCGATCATTTGATCACCCAGCCTTTGGTCGTAATCAGCTGTGGTACAGGGGGAATTTGCGGCAGGACTATTTGGCACTGTGGGGGAGGAGAATTTTAACCCTTTCTTCGACATCATTTCTTGGATTTAAATTACTCCCCAAAATTGCTATTAGCTGTGAAGGGGGAGGAAAGATACATGTCTTTTCCCTTCTCTTACCAATAGTAGGTTTGGGAGCACAGAGAATATTAATTAGGAAAATGATGCTGGATAAAGGCTTAGGATTGACCGTTCTCTGGTGCCACAACCGCAATCCAAATTCTTCCCTCCCGCCAGAAACAAAAAATAAAAAGAGGTTAGAAGATCTGGTTGATGGAACTTGGCTTCTAGTAGTTTAAAAAATGTGGGGTGGGGGGAGATCTAACAATTCTGAAGGCTGCCCACCCCTCAGCTAGGCTATAATGTGCATCCTGGACATGCTAGTTTTCTATGAGGAGGGGGGGTTTGTTTGTTTGGTTTTGTTTTAGCGGGAGAGAATTAATCATCTCAGACCCAGTTTTACAAATTCTGAGTGAGAAGTTGTTGCATCCAGCCAAATGTATCTTTGCCCAAACTTGTATCATAGCGATAGCCCTGTCAGGGAGCCATAGTGCAGTTAAGTTGAGCACGCTACATCTTTTTGCCAGGTAAGTGCCAGACTCATGCTGGCAAGGCAGAATGGCACATGTGCATAAGGACAATTCTTAGGTTATTCTACACACCTCTTGGGTCTTTTTTGCATGTTAAATTTGTCCATGACATAAATAGGAAGTGGAGTTATAATCTATGGGTAAAAGTGGATCTTAAAGGTGACCAGAAAAATCAGAGCAAGTCTGTGTAAAACATGGTGAATTTTCTTAATTTCCCATCACTTTCAATACAGTTGACCATGGTATCCTCCTGGACCACTTCCATTAGTTGGGAGTTGGGATACTTTTACAGTGGTTTGGCTATTACTTATGGATTTGGTTCCAGACAAAACACTGGGCAACCAGCTTTTGTTTTCATGCATTTCTTTGAAGTTTTAATGAACCAAACAAGAACACCACTTGATGGTAAGTGTGAACTTGCACTATTAAATACCATCAAGTACTAAGAAAATACCTATTTCGATATTAATTAACCACATTATGAGACAGATTTATTTACTTTATAAATCTAACAAAGTAATCATGTATAATGTAATTGTTATTTATTCCTGATAGATTTATTATTGTCTGTGCGTTTTATCAGTTTCACTATATACACAGTTTACTTAACTATCCAGTTATTGATGGGATTTTATGAGATTTCCATGTGGAGGGGGAGTGTATAATTGTTAATAACAAGTTGCAAATTTATTGTATCACCGGTTCTTCTATGCAAACAAGCAAAATATTTTCAGTATTTAACTGGATATCACATCCTGTAATAAACTTACTAGGGCTATAGCTTTTGACTGATCATTCATTTCATAGGTGGATTACAGATTAATAATTCAGAATGGTTGGTTAATATTTCCTCAATGGGAGCCAATAGTTAGAAGATAGTTGGGAATTTTTCTGACCATGTTTGATCATTGTTCATGGCTTCTCATGGATGAGTGATATAGCCATGCCCTCACAGCTTTACGCACAGAACCTGCTGTGCATTAAGCCAGAGTTCCTCAGTTATGTCCCCATCGGAGAACCGTGATTGAATGTAAGTTAACAAAGGATAATAAGCCAGATCATGTTTGGATGAAATGAGTAACCCTGTCTTAATGCAAGCCAGGATCTCCACACTTAAGGGAGAAGTGCATGATCATGGCTTCAGAGTTAATGAAGCCACTGACAAACACCTGAATGTGGCTTCTGTGTTTGAATGCAATACCTATTAGAGATTGTGAAAAATGACACCACTACCCCACATACACAGGCTGTAAGGGGCAGAGGCAGGAACTGTGCGAGTCTAATAGAGGAAGTGGGCTATTTAATGTGTAGAAGACTCCAAACAAGGTTTTATTCCTGAGAAACAAACAAACAAAAGCCTTACCGAAAGTTCTGATGATGTTTTCTGTAGTAACCTTATGCTTTGGTTTAAAGTGCTCTGATTAAAAAAAGGACAAAACAAAGGTATTGCACAATGTAATCTCTTATAGCATATTCAACAGAAATCGTTTGATCGATACACTGTTTAAGCCATCGACCCCGAATATGAGCCTAATAAAGATAATTCTATTATAAAACATGAGGAAATCAGAAGCCAGGGCTCCTTATAATCTAGTTAACTTGTAACTATATTCAAACTACAGTTGGTGCATAGATTTACCATGTCAATTTGGTAGCTTCCCAGATTTTTCAGTGTGAAACTTCAATGCTATATCAAAGTCTGGACGGTGGAAAATGTAAATAGCTAAAATGGAATCATTCCCTTCACCCCCCGTTTAGATTGCAGAGCTCTAGGTGGTCTTACTATTACACCCATGTCCAGTGTGGACAGGCATTCACTGTAAGGTTGATGCACACTGCACGCACACTAGGTCTCCACCTGAAGGTGCTGAAGCATTTCAATTCAAGGGCAGAACTACATGTTATGAGAAAGATGGAGATGCTATGAGTCTCCCCATTTCTTGCTCTACATCATTGCCTGCTGCTGGTGGGGAAAGATAATGTAGCACTATCAGGTCATGTGCTTAAGTTGTATTACACATCAAGGAGGGAAAGAACTTGATATCAGCTGTTGTTTATGGAGTCAGTCCCATATTTCTTGTAAAAAAATGCAGTTCCACCCAAATTACTTTTGTATTACAATGTTAGCTGATAAGATCATGTACGTTTCACGGATCAGCTACAAAATATTATACAGGACCTTTATGAAAGCCTAGTATTTCTGCATGTATCTGAGATACTTTTTGGGATGTACCTCAAGAAGATTATCTTTAAAGAACAATACAACTACTGTAGGATTTAATGGCTAGAAATACTAGCAAAAATGCTTTACTGTAAAGCCTTTGGATCAGGTCTGCATCATTTTGGCCCTGCAGGCCAGATGTGATGCTTGTTCAGGGGGTTGTATGCGTGCCTACAGATGTGCATGCACAGATTTGTGTGCGCGCACACACACACACTTACTGTTTAACACAGTTGTCACTCTCAACACCAGCAATAGCACTCAAAGGGCAGGAGTAAAAGATATTCTGGCAGCCACTTCCAGAGAGCAGAAGTCATAGAGGCGTCACAGAACACTCCTAGAGGGTCTTCTCAGATGGGAGTTGACAAGGCAAAGAAAACCTGGTCTGTTTGCAGCAAAAGTATTAAAATGGCTATACAGTGTGTGGGGAGGGGTCATAGAGGCCACAGTTAGGGTTTGAGGTAGGGGGACGGCACGTGGGCCACAGATAGTGTACTTCTGCTTTAGTGTAGTCTCTTAGTCTTATCCCCCAGTGAAACTAACTCCAATTACATGAATAATATGAAGTTGAAAGTGCAGACCCATCAATCTGAAATGGAAGAAAGACCACTTACCCTAGCTCTAACATATTTCTTGACAGTCAGTTTTTGGAAAAAGAAGATTGAGAATGATTAAGAGTTAATTAGCAGAAAGAGTGGAGGAAAAAAGAAGCAAGCAAATAAAAGCACAAAATGCCTGGGTTTTGTTTGTTTGTTCAGTAAGGTTATTTCAAAACAAAATGTAGCACTGTGAAGTAGCAAAGCAGCCAGAGACGCCGAATTAAAGGCCAATATATAGAAAGATGCAGAATGCCATAGCTGTTCCCTAACTCAATTCTTCTACAACTTCCCAGGACTTTTGCATTGGATGTAATGAGGAACTCTGGTTAGTTTAAAGGTGGAAGCAAAAGCTCCAGATTTACATCTTGCAACTGTGCCAGAGGAGGAGAGGGGAGTCCGTGAGCCTGAGGCATGCCACCGTTTGTGCACATAATACTAAACCATAGTTGAACTTCACATCCAAAGAAGTCCTATAAATATTCAAAGGTTTTAAATGCAAAGGCGCCAACACTCTATTCATTGTATCAGAAGTTGGACCATGTCTAGAACCTTCACGAATTTAGGCAACGTCTTGATGTATATCCCAAACAGTTTTGCAGCTTGTTAAATGTTCCCCTCCAATCTTGTCCTAGGACTTTCAGTTTTTTACCATTGCTTGCTCCAATGGAACAACTTGTTGGTTATGAATCATTCGAATATTGTTGGCATGTCCTTTTAAGGCATTTTCCAATGCTCCTCTTGGCTGCAAAGATAAATATTAACAAATAGGTTAGCAGGCAGCTGGCAATTATTAATATATAAATTACTCTTATTTTCCAAAGAATTGAGTAGTAGCACATTTCCCATGAAATGTCAAAACAGGAAAACATCATAAAGTTTTAACGAGAGATATACCCTTCTCCACTATCTGCGTGCTTCTATTCAGCAGCATTTCCCATATGCTAATTAACCATCTCTTTGCAAAGGTACAGGTAAGCCTCAAATTCCTTTATTCTCAAGGCACTTTTTTAAGGCAAACTGCAATAATAGAAAGATGCAATGGCACCCTCTACTGATAAGTTTAATTACAGACAGATCCTTATTAAGAGATAGTAGATTGAGCATCTAAACAGCAGCTGGATGCAAAGTCATGGATTATGATTTTCCTTCCTTGGATGAATGGTGGGGCAGAAATCTAGAGATATGTTATTCTAAGAAGGAGTGCAGTGTCTTTGTTCAAAGCTGGGCTGTTATGTAAAAACAGGAAGAGGTTATGTCTAGTCCCAGCAAAACTGCAGACAGAAACACAAAACTGAACATATGAAGCCACTGAAATGGGAAGGTCCTACAAAGCTTTGCTACTCAGAATCCTTGGGACTGAACTGGGACTTTATGCCTGCAAAGTATGTATCCTAACACTGAGGTAAAAATTAAGCATGGCAGGGATTGCTTAATTTCGGCCAGGCTCAAACCTGAAACCTCTTAACTCCAAGGCTCAAGTCCTAGGATAAATGTGGCAAGATGTTTGTGCATCTTAGGGGATGGGTATTGTGAGCCTATAACTGTTGTGCTCTTTTGATTGTACTGGTTGCCAGCTTCTTTATGTACAAAATTCCAGGTGCTGATCTTAATTTAGGGATGGCTGATTTCTTTCAGTACTCCTGAGGGCCACTTAATTCCCCAGCCGATCAGGGTTGGAAGTGCATTTTTGTACTGAAACTGACCACCTCAGAGAGAGCCAAGTAGCTGTACATCAGGCCTGGGCAACGTCTGGCCCTCCAGTTGTTTTGACCTACAACTCCCATCAGCCCCTAGTCAGCACAGCTGATGGTGAGGGCTGGAGGGAGTTGTAGGAGTTGCCTGCTTCTGCTGGATAACAATACTGGCGCTCTCTGAGCAATACTTGCTTCAGTGTTATGGAGCGCATGCACGCAACGCACCAATGAGCATAGTTTTCTTGCTCTTTAGGGTTTTTTTACACCTAAGGAAGTATGCGAAATTCATCTCAGTTCAAATTTGATCAGGATTTGCCCAGTTCGCACCTCCTGGACTGAACACAGACTCAGATGCAATCTGCAGTCGAAGTCTGTACATTTCCAAGCTGGTAACGTGATTTGCACACCCCCAAAAATGGGGTTGACAGCACTGATACATTTGAAAAATGCACATGTAAAAAATGTGTACTTTAAAAAAAATGTGTACAAATAACCTTTAATCAATAGAAGAATGCGTATGTTGCAAAGATGCGCAGAACTGATAGGTATATTTGGAAAAATATGCACAAAAGCACACATGGATTTTTATGCATAAAGGAAAAAAAACCCCACAAAGGTTGTGATTTGATACAGATTTGGGTCCGAACAAGCTTCAAGATGGAATTTGGAGAACTTTGGCAAGCTGGACTTTGTTGATTGCACATCCTTGGTTATGACTTGGAAACATTTTTCTTTTTCTTAGTGGGTGGAACTGTGGGCAAATCTTTTGCATCACCTTGATTTAAATTTGGTAGGTCCATAAGATACAACTGCTTCAAAGGTCAGATCCACTCAGCCCCCTTATAAAGCCTTAAGCAGCTTGGGTCTGTTGTAATTGAGGAAGCACCTTCTCCCTGGCAGTTCTTAAGATCACTGAGAGATGCTTTGCTCAAGGAACATCTTTATCAGAAGTTTGCTTCTCAGCAGCTGAGACTCCAGGCCCTGTCCAGTGACATCCCCAGAGAGGCTTGCCAGGTAACACCTTCTGAGTTTCCAATGGCTACTAACGACAAATGTATTTTATCTGGGCTGCAATGAAGGGTTGCTTGCTCTGGGGCAGTATTTTAGGCTGACCAGATAAAATCCAGGTCAGGGCTCATGTAACTTTAACAGTTGTAGATAAAAGGGAATTTCAGCCAGTGTCATTTGTACGCAATTAGTTCCTGGTGATATTCCCTCTTCATCACAACAGTTAAAGTTGCAGGCACTATACTAGAGTAACCATATACAAAAGAAGGCAGGGCCCCTGCAACTTTAACTGTTGTGATGAAGAGGGAATTTCACCAGGAACTAATTGCATACAAATGACACTGGCTGAAATTCCCTTTTCTTTACAACTCTTAAAGTTACATGAGCCTTGACCTGGATTTTATCTGGTCACCCTACAGTATTTACCATCTATTTTAAATATCTGAATTACCTAGTCAAATTATAATTTAACTATTAACTTGATGTTGTGTGGATTATTTGAAAAAAATTGTACAATGGCTTGAGAATCTGTCAGTGGCAAGGCAATTTATAATTTTTATAAACAAATGGATTTAATTTACAGGAAAAACTGGGATACATAGGCATTCCGCTGACACATCTTCAGGTCTACTAGCCGTAATTATTTCTACGCCAGTAATGTGTGTTCATTTTACTACATGATTTGACAGGGATCCTACTTAGCTGGCTCATCTGGCACATTGTAAGAATACACAACAATCTGTATTAATTTTTATTTCCAGGGAATATATCAAAATGCTTTACGTGAGCATGGTGAAGCATATTTCAATTAAAACAATGTCTCAATAATGGTGAGTATTTAGCAGACAGTTCTTCTGGTCCACAGAAAGTCTTATGGACTACCCAGGAATACATCGGATGTGCTTTCAGAACACACGCTTCGTCAGCATTTCGTTTCAATCAGTCAAAACTCACCAGTTGGTCTGCTCTTGCTTCCAAATCATTAGCAAAGGACAAGAGATCCACTTTGGTAACACTCTTATTGATCTACACAAGACAGAAATAAAATCACATCGCTGCAGAGTTAGAGGCTGTGGTGTGTGTGTTTTTGAGCCTTCTGGTAGCTGAGCAACACTGTTCTGAATTAAAATGGAAGGCACACTTTGTAACTAAAATGAGACACACCACCTCCTCTGAGGGGATGCAATTTTGAACTCTCACTGCACTGGGAATGGTTAGATCATTCGGTCACTCTCCATACCTCCCCTTGTAGGAAGCTGTCTGGAAAGAGGCCCAACTGGAGCCCTTCAAGAAACTTCAATTTCATAATGAACTTTGACGTAACCTTTTAGGACTCATTGCTAACTGCTATCAAGGCCAAGTATGAACAGCGCACAGCCTTGCTCACACCTATTCCTGGGCTTGCTCCTCTCACCTCTTTCACCTGTCTCTGTGTTGTTTTCTTTGCTGCCAAAGTTTAGACTGCCAAATCCTCATGGGGCCCCATAGGTTGGCTTGCAAAACCCTGTAAAGGGCAACGAACATCGATGCTGCTGCATATAAACAACCACTTATTGCACATCTGCATACAGATTTCTATCCTCTTTTGTTTAAGACAAAACCTGCACCTCCATGTCAAATCACTGGAATCAAGTTTTCAAAAGATCTCTAAGCCATGGGTCTCACCTCTGACAGGTATGCTGAAAAGTTTATCTCATTTATTCCCGAAGAACTGAAATTCATCAGATTTTCCTTTCCAATTTCATCCAGCAAAACTATATTGCTTAGATTAACATTAATGTGCTTGATTTTAAGTGATACATCTTCTGCATACTATGGGAGGAAAAAGCAGAAGGAAACAATTCTTACCAAATTCCTCTAAATCATATTAAAATATTCACAAAGGCAAGTCATTACTATGTATTGTGGAGACAGAGCGGCCTGTAACACTTGTTGTGTTTTATTGATTTTTAAATGATTATTTATTTTATTAAAATAATGTATAAGCGTACAATGACATGCCAATAGAAAACAATAAAAATACAATCATCAAAGCAGTTCAGTGGCAGCCAGTATTATAAGACAAACAACCCCACTTAAAATGCTGAGGCAAACAGAACAGTTTTAATTGGGCGCCAGAAGGGTCGCAATGTATTGTAGGCAGTTGGAGAGGATCCTCCCCGGCAAATCTTAAGATATGGGCAGATTGATAATATTTGGGCCACAAGCATTTAGAGTTCTAAAAATAAGCACCAGCAACTTTAATTGGGCTCGAAAGCAAATAGGTTATCAATGAAGCTCCTTTCAGAACTGATGTAATGTATTTCATCTGACTACAACTGTTAAAAGTTCTGGCAGCTGCATTCTTCACTAGCTGAAGCTTCTGTGTCATCTTCAAAGGCAATGTATTACAGTAGTATTTCAATAGTATTATGGTAGTCCAGTCAGGAGGTTACCAAAGCATGGATAACTGTGGCCAGGCTATGTGAACCAGTCAGATGTACTGAAACACAATCTCAGCCATCGAGGCCTCAAATCAGAAAGCTGGAACAAAGAGTACCCCAGGCTAGGAACTTGCTCTTTCAGAGGGAATAAAATCCCTTCTAGAACAGGTTGCACACCCAGAACCTGGACATGAGTATCATTTACTCTGTGTCTCTGTGTTGTTGGGATTCATTATCCATCATCCAGCTCATTACCAAGTCCAGACACCTTCAACAATTCCACAATCTTCCCTGATTCCAATGACAGACAGAAACAGAGCTAAGGGTTATCCACATATTGATGACACCTCACTTCAAACCATCTGATGACTTCAACCAGTGGCTTCATATGCACGTTAAAACGTATAGGGTATAGATGGAACCTTGTCAGGCCCTAGCGCTCAAAGCCATAGAGTCAAGCAATTTCTTCTGAAATTGACACTGCAGGTAGAAGTGGAACCACCATACCTCTGATACCCAAACCTGCAGAACTTGTCCAGAAAAATACCATGTTCAATGGTATCAAAAGCTACAGAGATCAAAGAGAATCAATGGAGCACATTCTCTTGGTTTCTCTCCTGCCAAAGGTCAGGGTAATGAAGGCTGTTTCAGTACCAAACCTGGGCCTAAAATACCTTCTTTATTTATAAGTGAATTGAAAGGGATTCATAAACATTTTTGTTTGTTTCAATTTTGATCATGTCGTATTTTGTAATATTGTTGTATTTTTGACAAATTGCTGTAAACTGCCCAGAGAGCTTTGGCTATGGGGCAGTATAGAAATAATAATAATACCAGTAACAGTAACAACAACTACAACAGACTGAAATTGGTTTTAAAAGCTGCCTTGAGGAATTTCACAGCAAAAGGCGTGGCAAAACATTCTGAAATAATAAAATACCACCACTTTGTGTCTGCAGGTGGGGAATACCTTTTTTGAATGTTCCCCTCATGTAAATAAATACTCAAACAGGGAGAGAACCGGCACATGAGAGAAAAGGGCTGGGCTGGATTTCAGCTGTACTTGTTTTCTACTAACATGGATTTTCTTTAATGTAAGAGAGCATTCAAAATGCATTTCTTTTTTATAAACAGCGTGAAGCAGTATAGCCTATTGTAGCACAACAGGGCTCTACCACCTCCTTCTGTTTCAGGTACAGATCCAGTCAGAGTTCATTGAAGTCACTGTGATACAGGCCCAGTGTGCACAAATGGAGGTAGCACTTTAAATGATTCCCTATGATGGCCGTCTTGATGCAGTAAAGCTACACAGTCCTCCAGTTTCTCTGTGTGCTCCATGTGGCCAGCCTGAAGCATGGATGCCACTCCAAACAGGGGCAGGAGAACCCACTACTGGCCAGTCTTTCCAGGACATGCTGCCACCTCCTTCCCAATTCAGCAGACTGGAGGCACCTCCGCCACCACGCGTGGCAGAGGGGCTGCATGTACATTGCCACATGTACTAGAATGGAAGTATCCTAAACCTGAATTAAGCATTCAGCAATACACACAGGTCTAAGAATCCAATATTGTTTTCTTCTTCACTACAGCAGCCAGGACAACAGGCACTTTAGCTGTCCACTGCACCCACAAACTATATTTTCCCACTTGACACGGTAAGCTAGAAATTAAAGTTGTGCGTGTATGTGTGAAGGGGGGGACAAACTTGCTTTGGTTACTCTGGTGGGGGAAGTGTGGCTCTGTTGGATTCTCCTTGATCGCTCATCAGCTTTCATACCAGTGGCTATGACATCCTTTTAAACTGTTTGATAAGTATGGGCTGCAGGGCACTGTATTTCAGGGATTGTACTCCTTCCTGGAAGGTTGGTCTCAGACAGGGTTCTACTCCATGGCCTTTGGAATGTGGAGGGTACATCTTGCCTCCTACGCTTTTTAATATCTTCTAGAGGTCTTCTAGAGAGATGGACCGAATTGTCATCAATATGCAGAGATTATACTCAATTCTATTTGTTTCCAAGACAGACAGTAGAAGTGACACACCAGTGTCTGGAGCCTGTTTAGAAGTGAATGGGGTGAAGAAGTTGAATCAAGACGAGACAGAGGAGTACTTGATGGTAAGCAGTACTTGCGGTCTGGGAAGGTACAAAAAACCCTTTTGGAACAAAAAACAAAGTACAGCTCAGTGGGGACTGAATATGCTCAGTGGGCAGAGAATACTGTCTGGCTGTTATGGGGGAAAGAAGCAATGACACAGAGTCTCAAGGAAAAGGGCATGGCTGACTGGGATTCTGAACAGGGGCATCCCACACTGCAGCATTTTGTTGAATGCTTCTACTATGGGAATACAAGCAGACATTCATGTGGGTTTATCTGACATAAAACAAATTAAAATAAAGATGGCACACATGAAGTACTAAAAACACTCACATCTGTAAGCTAAATTAACTTACCATGCTAACATTCAGAATTTCATGGATATTGAAGAGGTTTTCGAGATGAAGTGTGGTATAAATGCCTTTGTTTTCCTTGCAGTCACTAAAGAAACATGTAAAGGGTACATCAACAGAGGAATCAATTTTAGATGGCAACATTTGCCATTAAAAATCTGTTCATAGTTGAATAAGCCAGAGAAGCTGATGAGCTTTTCAGAAGTAATAATGGCCCGGATACAAAGGATTTAGGAACTATTTCCAGTTGGTCAAGGAATGCTTGACCAACAGAAGCTCCCTACTCCATGCCACATGAAAAATCTCTTTCAAAACAGAGGAATCTGAAAATCAGTTTGTGATATGGCATGGAGGCCTGCCATTCAAAGGCAAAATATTAAAAAATTCCCTGGGGACACCAAGGCCTTGGGGCCACTTAAAGGCACCTTTTAGGTTCTGGTCAGTAATGGCTACTAATACTGCAGAGATATTTATGGAGCAGAGTTTGTACTGTTTAATGAATTAGGACTGAAATCCTAGAATAAAAAAAATGCCCTACTAAATAAGTTAGTGGGGTTGATAAAAAGTGACATGAACTCTTGGAATCCTTGAAAGATTTGTCATCATGCAATCTGCATAGCGATGACAGCTGCCCTCCGCCTTGAATCGAACATTATGAAAAAGAAATTTGAGTCAAATATTATAAAAAAGATCCAAGGATGGGTCTTCTTAACAGCTTATATCCAAACAATTATTCAATTTGTGCATGAAGGTGAGGCTACTAAAGCTTAACTTCTCAAAATAATGATAGACAACTGAAACCAACAACATCCAGTTAAAAGAAATGTCATTATATTGTTTGAACATGAATCTTACACAATATTTATGAGCCTTGTACCTCTAGTGGGTTATTTTAATAGGTAACAGTTCTATATTTCCAATTTTCACTCTCAAAAAGGAAAAAAATATTTCAAGAGGTGCCCTTTCCTTCTACTAATGAGTGGCACTTTGTGCTTGAGAAACTGTCCCCTTCTTTGAGGCTCCTTCAATGAGGCACTTCCATTGACATTTTGAAATGTGTAAATCTGAATATAATATCAGTGAGCTTAAAAACATGACAGGTAAATCAATTACAATTTGATTTTATATACAGCCAGTGGAGAGTCCTAAAAACATGAGCTAGCCCAAGCCCCAATTATCCCAGTTCACTCTCTCATAAAAGATGAAGGCTGCAACCCTGAACAAAATTGGATTGCCAAAATCAGTGTGTGTGTGTGTGTGTGTGGGGGGGGGGGGGTTAGCAGCTGACTGACACACAATATTACACACCAAATAAATGCAACCTCCATGGAATGTTTTTGTGCGTCTTTCCAGGCATCCAAGGGGGTAAATCCTCTTGATTAGTGAGATGTGCCTTCCTGCTTGGACACCCTCCTTGTACACATACATTCTAGTTTTGTTGCTTACATGCCATGATATCATATGCAGACACACCATAATTGTCAATGGTCTGGTTGATTTATTTTCATACTGCAAGTTCACCCACCCCCGGTAGTTAGGCATGTCTGCATGTGAATAGCAAGGTCATTTCTGGCCATCCCCAGAAGCCATGAAGCTCCCTGCTGCAATTCTGTTTAGTAGAAAGATTAAAAGGATACATACAACATACTGCCAAATATCTAAACAGCATGAAGTTCTCAAAAAGCTCAATGAATCCCACATCATGTGTGAGAGAGAGTGAGAAACAAGAATGCATGTGTACACACCCACACCCTACCTTCAGTCCATTCAGAGCCAACAACAATCCTGAGCCAACAGTTGATCAGATCCAACACTAGGCATTGGATTGCGTTGGTTTTTAGTTTTCAGATAACAGAGGCCCCCTCCACAAGGATGCGCTTTTGCGCCCGGTTCGGGGATTATGCGCATTTTCGCGGAGGCGCATTTACGCCTAATCCCTCTGCACGGGAGGCGGCGAGAAGCGGCGAAGCGCATTAAAAGATGCCCAAAAAGCACTTTACAGGTAGTTAATGCGCATAATCGCTTGTTCACACAGCGAAAATGCGCTTTAACGGCCGGAGCAAAATAAAAGTCGCTATTTAACGCGCGTTCGAAAATGCGCATTATCGGGGAGATAACGCGCCTGTACGCCCGTTTTGCGCTCCGCTCGTGTGTAGGTAAAATTTATAATGAGCCTTCAAGGCTCATTAAACGTCTCGTGTGGAGGAGGCCAGAAGCAACACACACAGCAATTGAAAATTCCAAATAACACATAACTTCAATACCTTACATCAGAATACATAGAAGGGTTACCTGTAAACCTTTTCAAATGTCAAGTCAATATCTGGATTTTTTAAAATTATGCCAGAAAGATAATGCTTCCAGTGGTGATTCAGCAAGTAGGGAGTGTCCAAGACCTAGAACACAACAAAATTATCAAGGCTTTATTCTTTCCACATTTCAGTTCTGAGAGCTTCAAATACACATATAAAGTCTAAGTATCAATGAGTGTGAATTGGTTTCATGAAACATCATGGGCCACAAAATTTTGTAAGATGACTCTAATTTATCGATGTGCTTGACATTCCCTAATCGTTTTTGTTTATGTGTTCTTTGGGTGACGTTGTCACCCCCCAATTTTGCTTCTGTTTATAAACAACACCTTCTGTGGTCTTTTTGAGCATGGAAAATGGGGTATTATTTTTGACAGCGAAAGAAGATGTGATTTTCTCTTGTGTATATTTGCTATTCTTTTGTTCCACAGTGCCACCTAGAGGTTATGTAGCAGAAAAGCAGGAAAGGAAAAGTTCCTCATGTAGTGCGTGAATCTGAATTCTGTGGCAAAACCGAAATTAGATGCAGCAGATTAACAGCCTTGTGTAGAAAAGTCTTTAAACCAGGGGTCCCTAACCCTTTTTGACCCATAAGCACATCTGGGAATTTGAGAAAGTGCTGTGGGCACCACTACAAAATGCCTAATTAGCAGATCACCAATTAGGCATCTACTTGTCGCTTTATTATCAAGGCTGCATCTCATTCAGCAAAAACTTTTGGATACTGCAACGTCTCTTTAATAAGGGATTGACTAATTCAGCTAATTGCTGGCAGTGTAATACCCTAACATAGACCAAAGTTGATTACTGCTGTGTGATCTTAAAGATGTTATTAATAAGACTGACCTGGAACACATATATGGAACCTATTACTGAAGCTAAGTTATGCACGGAAGTCAACTTGGGGTGGGTGCCGGGGTAGGGCCATAGGAAGCTGCCCTATTCCAGGCCAGACTATTGGAGCAGAGCTTGTGTGGTGTAGTGGCTATGAGACTGTGCCTGGATTCAAGACGTCCCAAGTTCAGATTTCACATCTACTAGAAACAAGGTTTCCATTAGAGCTGTGCTGAAATTTCAACCATTCCATTTTCAGGGAAGGGAAAAAAAAATGAAAACTCAGGTGAAAGAATTTTGGAGAATCTTCTCCTTGGAGAGGGAGACAGGGTTTCCACATACCTTTTTAAATGTAGTCAGTTGTTGAGGGGGTCTTCTTTCTTTCTTTCTTTTTTAAAACACCCTTGGCATTTTCAGGAGCCCATGAGTTCTTTCTGAATGCTTACCAGAGAGGGCACGATCACATGGCCTCCAACAGGCATTCGCTAAGAACTGCTGGGCTCCTCCAAACGCCGAGGGAAGGGCTGGGGGTCTTTTCTTGAAAACTAAAATATAGGAAGAAGCCCCCTTCAAAAAAGTTATGTGGAAACGCTGTCCCCCTCGCCAAGGAGAAAATTCTCTGAATTCCCTCCCCACCCCCACCCCCGGGGAAAGATGCAGAAAAAACAATGCCTCTTTCGCATGGAGAGAGAAAGCTCCTGAAAATAGGGGGCAGGATTCAGCCAGGCACTAGTTTCCATAAGAACAACAAGATAATATGTGGTAAGCGATTTAAACATGAAAAACTACATATCTGAAAAGTGTAGGCAAACTTTGGAATGTTATAAGGTATAAAGCTGAATTTAATATTTGGAAGCAGGTGCACGTTTTCATTATCACTTAATGCCCCTGAATTGGACGATCATACCTTGAATAAAGTCTTGTCTTCAAATGGCTCACAGATGAGCTTCTCTACATTTCCACCCATAATGAAAGTGGCCACTACTATTAACATCAGAACCCAGGAGAAGAGGAAACTGAATCCAACTCCACTGGGAAAAAAATAAGAAAAATAATTCAGCTAATGAGTTAAGTGCCAATTGAAATGGATTAACTATAATCCACTTGCTGAAATATTAAAACCAAACCAAACGATTATAAGTAAAAGAAATATAAATAGATTTTGTATCCAAAACAGCTCTCTTCTAACCCCACAGTGTGCATGTGTGTGTTATTCATATAAATAGGCACATCAAATTCTAGTTTGCTTGAAAGGCTTGAAGTTGAAGCAACAACAGTAGTGAGAATTAGGGCTCCTTCACACCAATTCCCCAATTTTTACCTCCATTTCAGAAGCGTTGCAAGCGCTCCTCCCTTTCACTATGGCAGCTATACCAGTGAATTCTGTTTTCGCTCTCCCGCTGCTATTGCACCTGTCCAACCCCGTCCGCCCCTTCTCCTTCCCCCTCCAGTTCATTGGTTCTTGTCACTGATGGACATTGTGAGGAACACAGCAGCCATCCCCCCTCCCTCACTGGAGCTCCTATTAGGATGTACAAAAATGCTTACATCTGTGTAATTCTTAAAGCTAAAGAGATGAAACTTGGGATCTTGAGAGCTCTTAATTAAAGCTTTCCGCGTGCCAAGTTTGAATCAGATAGGTCCATGCCTTGATTTTTAGGAATTCTAAAAATGAAAATTAACCAAGATGCTTACATTTGCATAATTTATATAGATAAATAGATGGAACTTGGCATGGTGATAGGTCTCCAGGAGAGCTTTCAGAATGCCAAGTTTGAATGAGATTGGTTCATCCCTTGATTTTTAAAGAATTTTTAAAATTTCCTTGCTTCTTAAACCTTTTGCTGATAGTTCACCAGTGCGCTCTTCCACCTCTTTGCATTTGTGAAGGATCGCTTTTCCTTTCCTTTGATCATGCAAAGCTAAGCAGCTCCAGTTCATAAAATAGAGATTGGCTGGCTCCTTTACTCCAGAGTAAATCTCACTGTCTTCAACTGTATTTACATCCAAGTCATACTACATTCGCACCCCACCCCACAGCTCCATTTTTCTTCAAAGTTAGATTGCCTTCTCTTCCTGTCAGATCGAAAGATCAGTCCTGCGTTCTTTCTAATCATGACTCACTGGAAAGGATAGCCTTTTGTCTTGCAAATTGGGTCTCCTTGGAAACATCCTGTGGGCTTGATTTTGTATTAAACTGCTTTGCTGAAGAAGATTTCAGGCAGTAAAAGGAACTAGAACACAGAATTCACGAGCACCAGGAAATGTTTTCTCCAGTCGTATAGAATAATATAATATAGGATAATATAGGACAATATAGGAGGAAGAATAATTACACAAAACAGAAGAGAACCATTAGGAAGATCTATAAGGCACGTGGAGGGGTGATGGAAGTGGACGGAAATGGATGTATGAGGAAGGATCAGAGTGGCTTGAAAGGTTAAGGTGGATGGGCGCCAGGGTGAAGTTCTGTGATTCCAGCAGGACAGGGGTTCAGCAAAACAAGGAAGGAAGCCAAAACAAGAGAGGGAGCTCAAGCACTGACGCCTTCCTTCCAACTCCTAATGTATCCAAAGGTGAAAAGGAGGAAGTAAGTTGTAAAACTGCCCTGGCCGATTAAAAGCACACCCTATTCTTTCCTCACTGAAAACAGCCTTCAAGACACACCTCCAGACACCCCCCCCCCAAACACAGGAGCGGATTTACTGGTTTACACTTGGGTTTTTATTGCGCACTTCCAAGATGGAACGGACTTTCTCAGGTGCAAAATAAGCTGCCAGAACGGAGGAAAAAAGCCAGAACAGGGCAGGACAAGGATGACGTCATGCGGGTCCATAGCACCAAAAGCGGAAAGGACGGACTACGAGAGTGCCATAACCCTAAATGTGATGGAGCCCTTAGGGAAAATAGGAGGGCAAAAGCATAGTACCAGTACAAGCCTAGCTAACAATCATAACCCCCCTGGCAGTATTTGTGGGTATAAATGACATTCTGCCCTTTCAAGGGGAAAAGACAGTATCTCCTTCACAAGTGATGTTCTTCTGCTTATCAAGAGGTGGAGAAAGCGTTAAAATATTTTCTGAGGAATCCTTAAAAAGTTCTCCCCTGTCCTCCTCCACCAGGGTTTCAGATAGATTTTGAAAGGCCTGCCTCAAATAGGTTTATTTTTTTAGAGCATGCAGTGCAGAGCACCTTTTATACTGTAATTAGCATTACCTTTTTCGAAGTTTACAATTCCCAAGTTGGTCTAAAAATAGTTGCTTGTTAGCAAAGATAGTTTCATCATAGCAACATTGTCTAATATTCTTCTCTCTCCTACAGAAATTAGCCAATCAGCTTTTTAAATGAACCCACTGTCAGCAAACCTGGATTTATCACCAAATGTACATTCAGCAGCAGCCAATTCCAGCTCTGTGATAAGAATACTAGTACAACGCAAGCATCCTCAAACATAAGTTGGTCACATGCAAATACTACATTTTGTGGTGAACTCAAAATTTAGGTGCATACCAGAACAATGCCATGTATGAGCATATTCTGATTTTCCCCAATATGAACCATCACCCTGGCCAGCAAGATATGACACTTTGAAACCAGTTTGAACACTGTATCTGGAGTGTATCCTGGGCCCCAAGAGTTGTCACTACTGTTATAAACCATTTTAAAGCAGTAATGTAGATCCTGCCCCTGTGTCAATCTGAGATCTTTTGCACAAAGCTCATGTCTTCCTGTCAGAGGGCTCCCTCTATCAACACTTTTAGTTCAGTCAGCTCCCTAAAGGATCAGCGCCATTTGCTTATCATATTTTTCCCCATTTGACGCCCTGCCTGAGGAAGAATTCTGTGGCACTCAAAAAGCTTATTGTGAACCTTGGTTAGTCCCAAAAAGGGTTTGCTTTTTTAAAATCCTCTTTAGGTTTAGTCTCCCAAACTTATTTCTTCACTACAGCCCTCTTAATTAGGCAAAATTGTAAAGAAATAAGAACTCACGCCATCAGGAAATTTCCTCCAGTGTTCGAGATGCAACCTCTTGTTGTGGGAGTGGCATTTTTGTCATAACCACAAGTGCCACATAACAGTCCCAGAAAGTAAAATACAAGGATCAATATCACCATGCAGCAGAGAATTAAGCAACCCAGCCACCTAAGCAAATAAATAAAAAGATAGTTACAACATTACAATGTATGACATGGTGCAAAAGTTAGCACTGAGATCAAAGAGGAGAAAACCTACAAATTGGAAAGTAGTTGAGGCCCAGCTGAGATTTTTGGAAAAAGGCATGCAAAAATAAAACAATTAAAATGCATCTTTCCATTTGTCATACTCATTGATTTATAAATAAAACAATAAAGACTGAACTTGCCCTCTCCCATCAGAGATCACATGTCCTTCCTTGACCCAATTTTCATCAAGTGTGTGTGTGTGTGTGTGTGTGTGTGTGTGAGAGAGAGAGAGAGAGAGAGAGAGAGAGAATGAAAGTGAGAGAGCACTAAAGAAGAAAAAGGGACTGAAAACTTGGCTAAACCAAGATCAAAGTCTGCATTTGAATCTGAGTCTTATTCAACAGCTATTTTGTAGGTCTAGTCATGCTTATCTGAGATTTCATAATAATTTTATTTTATCTCTAAGTACAGCATGTTCACTGCCCAACACTTTATCAGTGGAGCTTCCTTAGACTTCAAGTGTTGCAAAACTCTACATTTAGTCACTCTTTGGAGATCCTTTCTACATCATATTTTGTGAGGGCATATATGGCAGGAATATACCCTAAAATGAGATGGCTGAAGGAATGCATCATGTAACTACAATGTATGTCAACAGGACCAGGTTAATTGGCTGTCCTTCTTCATGCAAGTATCATATAACTTGGGGTAAAACAAAAAGATGAACCATCCCTTCTTGTGGTGCGTTTTATCTCCAGGTTCCATAATTTGTTATAAACAAATGGAAACACGTTTTGCTATATTAAGCTTATTGATTTGGTGTTGATGACCATTGTGCAGGGGATGTGAGACAGAATGTCTAATTATAGATTATATTTGTGGTGGTTCAGAGGAATAAAGGAGTCATCAAGACCAAAACGTGATTTAATATGGTATCAAAGCTGGATGTACTGCCAAAACACTTCTACGGGGAAGATTGTACTGTTGTTGGCTAAATGTTTTTTAAACCTTCATCTACAGTTGATTGCCTGGTTTAAATTTATTGACTCCCTTATTTGCCCATTTTTCTAAACCCAGTTTTTACATAAGGAGTCTTGCATAGAATCAATTCTGCACAGGATAACAGGAGAGAAAGTAAGGATGTGACCAATGATTTCCATGCTTTACTGGTTACACTTATGGTAAAATTAAAGGTTCATGACTGACTTAAGATTAGTCAAAGTTCTGGAAAATATTAAAAGTGAGGGCATTTGGGGGGAATTAGTGGGGCTGCTAGCAGCCACAGCCACAATTTTACAGGAGGCAAGATTAGTGTTGTGCCTATGTCCACCCCCCTTCTTCAGGGCAATGGAATGTCAAGCAGCGATTCTGATTCTGAGCTGGAAATGCAGCAGACGGGGGAGTTGGTGCCAGAAGGAGAGCAGCTTCCCACAGTGTCCTCTGCAGATTATCCCCTGGGAGACGGCCCTAACCTGGTAGATAAGACTTTCTCTTCTGAGAGCTTAGAGACAAGCAAACTGAAAGATCCTATTTTTCGCAGAAAGCTGAAGAGAGCTGATCTCAAGCTTAGAACCACTCATTGCTCAGAGAGGCTCCTCGCTAAAAGAGCTTTAGAGACGGATTCCTCTTAAATGTGACGCTTATTGTCTTTCAGTTGAGTCAACTGAGGCTCCCTCTACAAGGATTCGCTTTTGCGCCCGGTTCGGCGATTATGCGCATTATTGCAGACGCGCATTTACTCCTAATCCCTCTGCACGGGAGGCGGCGAGAGGCGGCGAAACGCATTAATAGATGTCCAAAAAGCGCTTTACAAGAAGTTAATGCGCATAATCGCTTGTTCACACGGGGAAAATGCGCTTTAACGGCCGGAGCAAAATAAAACTCGCGATTTAACGCGCATTCGAAAATGCGCATTATCGGGGAGATAACGCGCCTCTACGCCCGATTTGCGCTCCGTTCTTGTAGAGGTAAAATTTTTAATGACCCTTCAAAGCGCATTAAACCTCTCTTGTAGAGGCACCCTGAATTGCTTACATATCTAATCACGCCTTCGGGCAAACGCTTTCTAAGTTTGTTATCCTCCTTGCAGAAGGGGAGAAGGGGATCGTTTTTGTATAATAAAAGATTGTCTTTCCCTAAGAGGCCTCTTTATTGTTTTCCACGGACGTCAAAAGTTACAGAGTCACGACAATTAGTATGTTGCTCCTACTTGATTTTCTGCTGACCCCTTGCCATCATGATTCAGGGTAAAGAAGATCAACACCACTCTATCTCACACACTATATATCAAGGTTTGGGGTCAGTCTGTATAGACTTTAAAGGCGAGAGAGAGAGACCCCTCTACAAGAATTTGGCTTGACGCCCGGTTGCCCGATTATGCGCATCTTCTCACCATCGCTTTTACGCCTAATTCCTATAAACGACAGCCAGTGAAGAGCATAACCGGCAGTACGAAACGCGCTTTAAAGTTGAAATGCAGAGAATCGCTTGTTTACATGGTCATAAGGTGCTTTAACTCCCACGGAAAATTAAAACTCGCTATTTAACACACATTCGATAATGCGCATAATCAGACAGAAAAAGCGCCTCGACCCCCAATTTGCGCTCCGCTCTTGTAGAGGTAAACATTTTAATACGCCTTGAAAGAGCTTTAAATCGCTCTTGTAGAGGCACCCAGAGACAGAATAGGGCTCCAGGATGTAGAACTCAGAGATGTGTGTCCTGCGTGGGTGGGAAGTCCACTGGAAGTCCTGAATTTGGCTGGAGGAGTGATGGTAGTTCTACAGGAATACTTGTCATTAACTTTTATATACTGCCTCATTGCCAAAAAGCCATTAAGGTGATAAAGAAACAATTTAACACCAGAAAAAGAACATTTTAAACCATAAAGCATTAAAACAACTGTATCATTTAAAAGGGCTAAATTAAAAAGATGCGTCTTCACAAATTCCCACTAGCTTCAAATTGTGAAGGCTTTCCTCCTTCAACACTTCCATGACATTTCAGACTCCTTTATAAAGGGAACATTTAATTATAATCATACTCTCTTATACAAATGCAATTTAGCAATGTGTAAGATGTTATAGAATTCAGACTGATCATTTATTTATTTATTACATTTATATCCCGCTTTTTTCCTCCAAGGAATCCCAAAGTGGTGTACTAGGCTGACCATATGAAAAGGAGGACAGGGCTCCTGTAACTTTAACAGTTGTAGAGACAAGGGAATTTCAGCCAGTGTCATTTGTATGCAATTAGTCCCTGGTGAAATTCCCTCTTCATCACAACAGTTAAAGGTGCATGCACTATACTAGAGTGACCAGATACAAAAGAAGGCAGGGCCCCTGCACCTTTAACTGTTGTGATGAAGAGGGAATTTCACCAGGAACTAATTGCATACAAATGACGCTGGCTGAAATTCCCTTTTCTCTACAACTGTTAAAGTTACAGGAGCCCGGTCCTCCTTTTCATATGGTCAGCCTACCTGGTGTACATAATCCTTCTCCTTTCCATTTTATCCTCACAACAACCCTGTGAGGTAGGTTAGGCTGAAAGTCTGTGACTGTCTCAAAGTCACCCTGGAAGCTTCCATGTCCAAGTGTGGACTAGAACCTGGGTCTCCTGACTCCCAGTCCAACACACTAACCAGAATGTCACACTGGCTCTCACGCAGAGAAAACTGGTTCTAGCCCAGTGTTATTGTTTTTTACATCACATTTGTACCCTGTCCCTTCCTCCAAGGAGCTCAGGTTGGCATACAACAAGGAGTTGTCACATTTTGTCTTCCCAACTGCTCTGCGACATTGAGAGACTGTCACATGCTCAAGACCTCCATGAATTTGAACCCCCAAAAGTTTTAACATAGCGGTAATCAGGACACCCACAAGATGAATTACACAACCACACATATACAGAATCAGGCCCTCTTCCTTTTCTTGTTACTTCATGTATTTCTTCATTCCTCCTTTTCATAATTTCTTTCTTTCTTTCTTTCTGGCCCTCCATGCGCTACAATGAGGGCCAGTCCAAATCACTTTGCTGCCTGAAGTAGAAAAACAAATAATGCCCACAAAGCCCAGCCCCAAGTCAAAGTATAAACTAATGCTGTGCCAAAAATTTCAATTCTTCCATTTTTGGCATTTTGGGGTATGTGTGTGTCAAAGTGAAATGAAAATTCTGGCAAAACAGACTGGGAGAGGTGAGAATTTCAAATATCTTTCTCCTTGGAGAGGAGGACAGGATTTTCTTTTATCTTTTTAAGTGTAGGTGGTGGCTGAGGGGACTTCTTTCTATTATTATTATTATTATTATTATTATTATTATTATTATTATTATTTAAAACACTCTCTGTACTTGCAGGAGCCCAAGATTATTCTCCAGCCACACCATTAGCAGCGTCAGGCAGCTGACCTGTGGTGTCAAGAAAGGTCATCAAATTGTTATCTGTTTAATTTTGTATTATTTTACTTTTTAAAAAACCCTCAGCATGAGTCTCTTTACAGAGAGCCTGAAAGCTCTTTCTGAACTCCGAGGAGACCATGTGCCCTTGCCTCCTCCAAAAGGTATTCAAAGCAAGAATGAACGGGGGAGAGAAAAAAATCCTGAAAATAGGGGACGTGTTTTAGCCAGCACTAGTACAGACTACCCAAGGCTAGTCAAGTTATTTTGGCACCTATAGTAGAAAATTCCATTAGTGCCTCTCCATTTCCTAAGCAGTGAATAAAAAATTAAACAGATAAGAATTTGATGCACTTTCTTGACACAACAGGTCAGCTGCCTCACCCTGCTAATGGTAGGGCCGGCCCTGGAATCAACTGAATCACAGGTAGACTACCATATTTCTGATTCTTCCCCTATGTCAACTGCTTTCAATCAGAAAATCAGCACAGCAGACAAAATGCTAGGCTATAACATCTCTCTCCGATGTGTTAGCCTTCTATTTACGGTAGCCTCTAAAATGGAGCAAAATCCAAAAGAAGAGTCTATCCTATATACTGAAGTGGGACAGTCCATTCTATAACCTCATGCTTCTGTATGTATAGACACAACCTAAGATTAGAGAATCCAGGTTTGTAAATAGCCACTTTTTTGATCATCTATGGCGAGTAAGAAATTCCTGCAGGTCATGAGGCAAGGAAGCTCAACAAAAGTTGGTCCTTGTTTCCTTTTGGGCCACAGGTGGTTAACATGGGCCTATGTGGGCTAATAAAAATATGCAGGCTAGTAACTCATAGACTTATTTGCATGACTGAGCTAATTCTCCCATCATCCACTCCTTAAAAGGCCATGTTTACATATTACCATCTCCTCTCGAATAAATATCACCAGATTTTACTCTTCCTAATAATTACTTCATTTCTGTTTTATGCCTGGGCATCAATTTTTGCTGTAACTGATTCCAGTTTGCTGCTACCTGAACCCTGAAATAGCTCCAAAATGTTATGGCTCTGCAATCTGATTATGGCACAAGCTTAGAGCCATGCTAATACCTCCAGTTAAGCTGCAGCCTCTATTATAACTAGACAATTTCACCAACCAGTACACAGAGTGCTTCTAGACAAAGGGTTCCTAGCCCTACCAGGCAGAAGACATTGGACAACTATTCTGTATTTTTCTCCTTAGCAGATTTTTTGCAGTAAGAAAAAAGACAAAAAGCGGGTGAAAACTCAGGAGACTGATAGTGGAAAATACTGGCATCAGGCCTCATGACTGCACAATAAAAGCTGCGTCTGAAAGCACCAATGCTCACCTGTTTATGCCAGAGGTATAACTTCAGTGCAGCACACTACATGCAGAATAGCCTTTGTGCATCAGTACCAAAATGGAATACTTACCTGTAGAAATCATACTGCTCCACTAATGGGAAGTAATCTTGAACGTATGTCTCACTCTGAGTAAGATATACAGTGAAGTCTGCTAGTACCTTCTGGACGGGAAGCATTTTAGTAAAAGCTGTGATATTTGAACCAACACCTTCAAGTACATTTTTTATATCTGAAAGAAATAGGCATGTTTATATGACTTATATTGCACAGGATAAAATTATTTACAGCATGCTAACAAAAAACAAAACAGGGTTGTTGGACTGCAATTCCAAGCAGCAGAATAAGGCATGAAGAGAGAAGCATGAAGCTGGAAAAAGCAAGCCAGAAATACAATTTCAACATAACATGAAATCTTAATGCACATACTCTCACACACAAATGGAGTGGTTAAATTAAAAGTTTGCGCATGTGGACGCAAGCCAGAGTTTTCTGCTTCTATGCAATCATTTTAATGAAACTGTGTCCAAGTTCTTCCCAAGGTGGTAAATCTGTGCCTGGGCTATTCAGACTGCAGGTTGGAACTGACATGATTAAATGCTCCTCTCATATATATATATATATATATATATATATATATATATATATATATATTAAAATGCCACATATATATTTATTTACTGAATGCTCATTCATCACCTTTAATTAAAAATAACTTGGCAAAAAACACCTCAATTTAAGTTGGATTGAATTATGTCAGCTCTATCATTACCTCACTTACTCCTATTTAAATTAATTATTCTGGAAATGCCACATAATGTGCTGTCAGAAAGAAGCGGTTTGAACTGAATAAGGCGAGGCCACTTCCACTGTTTTACATGTGTTATGTCTGTATGATATGTCTATCTTCATGCACAGTTGAGAAATCTTAAATCCCACTGATCTCAACACATGCTTAATTCTCTCAGTGAAAACAATGAGGCTTCACGGGCTTAATGTTGCCCCTCACTCAGGTACTGAAACAAGAAGATAATAAAACCTTAATACACACTAATTGTTAACTGGGAAATAAATGATTTTCTAATGAACATATCCCAGGTTGGAAAATTAAAACCTTTTGAGGAAGCTTTGGCTTTTTGTAATGAATCACACAGTATGCTATATATATAATGTATATTGTTTTTTGCAAACTTACAAGGTACGGCTGCTTATATTGGTAGAACAGGTCCATAATGCAAGAATAAAAATTAAGATACGTTAATAAACATTTTCTCACTCCAAATACATCAATCCATGTCCATCTGACAACAACCAATGGGTTAGCTAGTTTTACAGAGGTCAAGGACTTAGTTCTGAATTGCTTAGCTGTAATGAAAAACAAATTATGGCCCGTATCCTATTCGGCACTAGTGGTAATGTATATTACGTAACATTAACGTAAGTGACCTGTAGTGCAATGGCAATAGCATTGTCTGGCATAACGGGTTTTCCATAGAAGCCTGCTACTGATGGGCATCCAAAAACACATTTATGCCCCTCAACCATTAAAGTTGAATGTTAAGAAAGCCTTGAGGGGTTTCTCTGAGCATTCAACTCAGAAATGCCAGCCCTCTTCTGACTGTTACTCCATTCTAAGGACAAAAAAGCCCTCCTCCCCCGGGAAATGGTAATGGAGTAGCAGGTGGCAGAAGGATCCAAAGACTGTAGGATCCCAGGAGACCACCCACCCAGCAGCAAAATGATATACAATGTATCATTTCCTGCTGGGGAATTGTGGAGTTGGGTCCCTCCATTGACTGCTACTCCATCCTCTTTCCCCAAGGTGAAGGGGTTTTTCTGCCCTTACAGGAGGGGGTCGCAACTGTCAAAGGGGTGGGATATGCAAACAGAATTGAGGTGGGAAATCTCCTGAAAGAGGATTATGCCTGCTATATTCCACCGCACAACAATTTGAGCAGGGGCACTTACACAGTCAAGCACCCCTGTTACAAATTCTCATCCCAACCCTATTCTCTGCTAGAGGATGCCAGCTTTATTATGGAGCTTGAGCACTGGTGAGGGAATTCAAATTGCAGAACAAGGATACGCTCCTGGCCCATCGGCCACTATCTAGAAGTCAAAACAGCCACTGAAAATGCAGAAGCTGGCCATCCGTGGTCTGAGATACAATGCCGGCACTAAGCACTTTCCCCTTCTATAAGCCAATGTACTGGGATGAGAATGGAACACACCTCTTCCAACTCCCCCACCCCTTGTTCCTCCTCCATTTCCCCCATGATTAATCTGGTCCAAAAAGAAGCTCAGGAGATATTATCTCTTTGGCATTTCCCTCAATTAAACTTTCAAGGAAACATACATGCAAGCTTTTCCTGTTCTCCTGCATGCACTCCAGGAGGGATGTGCATTAAACCTCCCCCACTCTTTTTTTTCATGAAATTTCCCCCCAAAACCCCACACCCCTCACATTTTTGGTTTTTCAAAGTAAAATGCCTCCATTGACTACAACACAGGATTCCTGAGTAGGCTATAGATGGCTGCTTCCTCCAGAGTTCACCTGTTGCCCTCTCATCTTTTGCCCTCCCCTTTTCTCTGGTATGGACCCCTTCCCATGGCCTTAACATAGCAGGTTTACCTCTCAACCCACCACAGTCAATAAAACCCTTCTGTTCAGTCAAACAAATCAATATTATAACTAACTGTTACCCTAAATCAATTGAGACATTTCTTTGGCAAGTCACTAAAAGTCTAAATAGTAATGCATAAGAAACCTATATTTTAATAATTTATCTTTGATAGCTTTTTTAAAGATAAAGATCTTCCTAATTAAAAAATAAAGTGATGCTAAAACAATAATTCCAATAATCTAAATGATCGCAGCCAGAGAACTCTCTTACCCTCCTTACCTGATAAAATGTTCCTTGTTTGATTGAGCACCAAATCAGGAGTATCATTAAATGCTGCATAACCCTAGAATTAAAAGTTGATATGTCAGCGTCTTGGTGGGAAAAAAGACAGAATATTTATATCAACGCTATGTACGAGGGGTGAAGCATCCCAAATGAATGACTGTTTTCTGTAAGCTTCCTTGGGGATTCTTAGGGATCAATGAGAAGGATAGAAATCAAATGAAGTGTGCCTCCAATTTTAATTTTGAAGCGTGTGCCTAAGCTCAGCTACCAGAAGCCTGAGAGATGCTGGAGAAGAAGCTATACATCTCTGCCCCATTGTATATGTTCCTCTGTTTATGAGGTACCTGTGCATCTGCTTGATCAACTATTTTATTGAAGTCCAATGCCACACAAGAAAGTAGCTTATTCAGCACCTAGTACCATTCTGTTTGTAGAATAAATGAACCTATGCTTTTTTATGAACATACCTTTTGAACCAGACTAGAGAGGTCTATTTTAAGGACTTCTTTGACTTTGGCAAGTTGAGTGCTCACTCCCGGCAACTGAACAGAGGAAAAAGATGTTTTCAACTTAGTTCTACTCGGTATATACAATTTATTTAACTTTTCACTTATACTTGTATCTCATTTTTACATATGGCTCCCAGTGGTCTCACCAGGTCCACACTCAATTCTTTTCAAAAGTGTCACAATCTCAGGTTCACCTCAAAAGTGTCACAATCTCAGGGTCACTGGGCCCATGTACATCTTTTCTTAATTACATCTACTGCTGCATTTTCCCCCTATATGTGGCATGGGGTGGGGGAGAGATTTGTAATTATTGTTTGGGTCTTCCAGCTAAACAAAATGAAAATGAAAATGAACTCATTCTCTTAAGTTTTCAAATAGTCATGTAAAAAATGGTTGTTAAGTGCAAATATGACCAAATCTCTGCACTGAAACCAGATTCACTAGACCTAACCTGCCTGGAAGTAGTATCCCTTCTGCATGTATTTAAGAAAACCAAACAAGTTCCCTGGGCGTTTTAGAGTGAAGACAGACATATACTCAATATGATGAAAGTGATATGAGTACAAATTATCTGCCCTCAGAATGCAGCAAAGGTGTGTTCAAGCCGTTTCTGCTATACACAGCACTGTATCTGTCTGCCTTCACCCTTTTTTCAGTACTTATCCATTCACATGGATCCATTCAAATCCATATGGATAAGTAATTGATAGAATGAAGCTAATTATTTCTTGTCCTTTCCTCAGTAGGAGAGAAACCCTACAAAATCTAGTTAATCCTCCCACCATGGCATCTGTCTTTCTTTCTCCTAGGCAACTATCTTCCATTCTGTATATATGCTCTGGTTTTTCTTTTCTACATGGACATAAGAAAGAACGACGTTGCTGGATTAGACTGAGAGCCACCCACTCTAGCACTGAGAGCCACCTAGTCTAGCATTTGGCCATTCACAAGCCATACACGTTCATTTCCCGGCAGTTCCCAGCTTCTGGTATTCAGAGGTATATTACCACTGAACATGGAGGTTCCATAGAACTAGCCCATCTAAACCTAACACCTTACATTTATCTTTCATGGATATAACAGAACATAATAAAATCTTTGCACAATGAATGCAGAAACCCATCTCATAAATATTTAAGCTAACTTGAGTACTGCAGAGACTACTTAGTCTGAACATGTCCTTTGTAACATGCATTTTTATCTTAAAGAAGATTTACCACCAATTTACACTAAACAGAAGCAGTACGCCATTTCAAATTTACTTTGTCAGCTGGACCAGCAATTTCACTAACAGACTGTTAACGAATCCATTAGTTTGCAAACTGATTTCTTTGGGAGTCTGAAGTTCCCTAGAAGCTTTGTGGGGGGGGGGGGGGTTCTTCCAATAAAATAATAGCAGACTGGGTTTCCCAAAAGAAAACTTCCCCAGTGCAATCAATTGTCCCCTACATTATACAACTCCTTAAGAGTATAGGGCATGTTGCTGCCCTGGCAAGTACCCTGTGTGATCTGAGAATACTGTCTAATATCGTCTGCAACCTGGAGGGCTTCTCAGCAGGCAAAACAATGTGAAAGGGTTTCCAGTGAGGGCAGGAGTTTTTCAAAACTATAGAACAAGCCAAATAAGATGCCACACACTGGCTTAGGTAAAACTATGTCTGGGCTGTGCCACTTCAGACAGCAGATGGGGGCTCACATGGTTTAATGCTCCTCCCTATAAAAACATTCCCTGGCCATAGAAAGTTTGCACATGAGGGAGAAGACGAGACTAGAACACACACCCTTACCTGTCATGTTAGATTTCTGAGACCAAGGAACACTTTTGTATGTTGGAGCATTCTGTCATATGAGTCGCTACTTTCAGTCTGAAGTGGTACAGGCCAAACAGTGAGAATCAGGGCACTGAGAGGAACAGATGGCATTTATATCTTACCCTGCTGAAGTTGGCATTGATGCTGAGTTGATGTAAGGAATTCCTGATGACGTTACAAGTGGATGCAGCTTGGGCAGCTGTGCATGCAGAATCATTAAGTGTGTTTATCAGGTGTCTTTTCACTTCTGTCAGGTTGGACTGCAGCTTCTCAGTGCCTTCCTGCAAGACTTCCACAGATACATTCACATTCTCCAATGCCTCCTTTGTTTCTCTAATAGCTGCCATGATTTAAAATTTAAAAAATCAAATAAGAACTTTATAGTAATGGCTTACTTAGACATCTGCTTTATGTATCATCTAGGTCAGCCTTTCCCAACCTGGTTCCCTCCATGCCGGGACCTGTACCCCAAAAGACTTGGAGGGCACCACGTTGGGGAAGGCTGATTGAGGTACAGGCTACATAAAACAAAACAAAAAAAACTACTGTCAAATGAAGGTGGCCATACTGCTGGGAGAAGGACAGTAAAGTCTGGAGAACAGGCGCTGAACCTCTCCATCTATATTGGTTACCAAAGGCCTCTAATTACATTCTAGCTGCACGTCTCTAGAGTTCTAGTTAATACAAATTTTCCTGGAAGGCCACTTCCCAAAACAAGCAAGGAGTGGCAAACTGGAGCCTCAATTCCCCCCTCCCCCTAAAATGTCCTGCTAGGAAGCCTACCAATCAAATGTACTTTCTCCAAAGCCTTCTGCTTCTTGGTGGCAAATGGGCAAGGCCAAGTAGTTGCCTTCAAGAGAGGCAGAACTTGTCCAAAGTCCTCCACTTGCCAAACATTTTACAACGTCTACTGAAAGAATCAAACTTTTACAAGCTACTTTTGATTATCTGCACATACAAAGGTCCACTAAAGCAGAAATCTGTAAAAAATAAAAATCATACAAAACCCTTCATATTTATAGAGATGCAAGCCTAAGCGGTGTGAAGACACATTTGACGCTGTTGCTTTACCCAAACATAACGCGAAGTATTAAATCTGTATTATTGTGGTTTAACATACATGTGGATATTGTATGTTTCTGCTGTTTAAATTTTTGTATATTGTTTTAATTGTTTTAATCTTATGTAAACCGCCCAGAGAGTTTCGGCTAAGGGGCGGTATACAAATGTAACAAAATAAATAAATAAATAAACCTAACTCATGATTAAGATTGACCACAAGCTAGGACCTGAAACAAGGGCTTGAAGTGTGTTGGTACACCAAGGCTTGGGTTAGCCAGGATGAAGAAAGGGTTTCACTGGCCATTTGGAGATATTTATGAGGGCTGGAGCAACAAACCATGGTAGGCTCTAACCATTGTGAAGTGTCAGGTGTTATGTCTGCAGCAGGCCAAAATGAACCAGTGAAACAGCCTCAAAAATGGTTGCCCTAAAAATGCTACATTCCCCGCCTCCGCCTGCCCCATTTCCCACAAGCCCACTACAGAAGAAATGAAACAAAGCTCCTTCCTATGAAGTATAGCATGGTTCCCATCACTTCCACATATCTACTAGGTTGAACTGACTGGGAATGTGTTGCTATTCACAGACTACAACCACTATGGCTTCAATCCACAATTTGTTCGCCCAAAGCAGCCCTAATGACTTGAAAAAAGCCAGAATAAATAAGTTACAGATTGAAGCCAATAGTTGGTTACGCTTTGCGTTTGGGATCCATCCTACTGAGCCACCACACGACTTGTGGAACACAAGGGGGATATAACAACAAAACAAACTGCACAAGAGGACTTAAGCAAGGGAGGAAGACACTGCACACAAGGCATTCAATATAGTTTACCTTTAATGGCCCTCTCCACTTTGACTTCAAGACAAACAGAAAAATAAAGCAAAGAGTGGAGGATGAGAAAAGATTTTCATGAGGTATGCAAAGACTTTCGGTTGCCAATGCACTATTTCTATTTTTAACATGGGAAGCCCTGTACCTACACACTTCCAGTTGAGATAATTTGCACCTTGTATGTATGTCTGGAACTCAAGCTTCCAAAAAACGACAGAGCTGTAGAGTGAGAAGCTACGTAGTGGAGAAACAGCAAGTGGGAGTGGAATGTTTAACCCTTCCCTTGCTTGCCACTTTCTCCCTACAACGTATCCCCACCCAGGCTGCTTTTCCCCATGACAAGACAGACATACCTCCAGAATCCCATCCAGGCAAAACAGTTAGGAGGTGGAGACAAGTAGCGGGGGGGGGGGGGGATGGTTAGAACTAGGGATGTGTATTGTATTGTTAAAATGTCTGATAACGATACGATAAGGTCATTATCGGACATCTGATTAACGATAACGATGTGATAGAAAAACCTCCGATAAATATCCGATCCGAAAATTTTCACCCTGATTCTATCAGATTTTTTTCGGATTACCGGACCGCCATATAAATAAACCTATAACTTCTGTATTTTAAAAGTGAGAGGCTTGAAACTTGGTCACAGTGCTTATGAGGTATGCCTAAGTATATATATGAAATTTGAAATTGATCCCTCCAACCCTCGAGTTTATATGAATTTATTAAAGATTGTTTCCGTTCTGACAGGTCAGAATGACAGCTCGCCATGTGCGTTCATTCAGACCTGTCAAAAAGTTGCAGGATCTTTAAAAAATTCATATCGAATACAGGGGTGGAGGGATTGATCTGAACTTTGGCACATATATGCAGCAACAAGATGACAGCAGGGAGTCCCGGTCAACCAGCTGTCAATAAAGTTGCACGATCTTTAATAAATTCATATAAAATCGAGGGTTGGAGGGATCAATCTCAAATTTCATACACATACTTAGGCATACCCCATAAGCACTGTGACCAAGTTTCAAGTCTCTAACATTGAAAATACAGAAGTTTTAGGTGTTTTTTCTAAAAAATTCAGCTCCGTAAGGCACAATGGAGATACAATGGGGATTATACCTACGATATAATCTGATCTGAATTTTTTTAAAAACGTTATTTCCAATAATGATACGATATGATAATTTCGGATGTGCACACCCCTAATTAGAACACCCATCCACTGCCACCACCACCACCCAATTTTAATGTACCGTATTTCTTTGATTCTAAGACGCACTTTTTTCCCCATATAAACGTCTCTAAAAACAGGGTGCGTCTTAGAATCGATGGCGATTTTCCCACTCTTAGAATCAAAGCTTTTTTTCTATTGGTGGTACTGAAATTAAGGTGCGTCTTACAATCAATGGCATCTTAGAATCGAAGAAATACGGTACTTTTTGGATTGATTGATTGATTGGTTGGTTGTTAACTGCCCTCTGGATTTTAAGTGAAAAGTGATAAAAACATAAATTATTTTGAAGGTCCCCTACTTTCAAAAGCAGTTTGCTGTATACAGAGGAGGGTGTGATGAGCCAGTCATTCAGTTCTTTGGATCCAACCCAAATCACAAAAGCCTCCACAGAAACCTGTGAAGTTGGACAAGAAGACTCGCAACAAGAACAGTGGCCCCCTTTACCTCCTGCCATGGTTAGGGCTGCATCAAGAGCAGGGCGCACCTCCCTTCCCAGCTGTTCCTGGACTCTGCTGCCAAGCAGTGGCCCAACATCTGTTGGAAAAGGAGATGGAGGAAATTATCAGACCCAAATGCCTGTATAGTACAATTGTGCATCCTTTAAATGTCACATAACTTTAGGGGGTAAAAAACCATATTTTTCTCGAACTTAAACCAAAAGAATAAATCCTAATTTGGCATTTTAAAATATGTCATGTTTGTCACTGCCTTCGAAGCATTAAGGAATGACAAAGCAGTGGGTTTTAACAGTAAACCAATTCACTTTAACAATGTATGGGAAATGTTAAGAGTCTTGTTATTTGATTGCACAGTATTAAGTTTCAGCACTATTAGTAAACATGATACAATTTGGAGATGGGGGATCATTTTGTATTTAACGCCTCAGTGTGGGTTAATTTTATTTACTTACTTACTTACTTACTTACTGCATTTCTATACCACCCAATAGTCAAAGCTCTCTGGGCAGTTCACAAAAATTAAAACCATAAAGTACAACTTAAGTATAAAACTTAAATCACAATATAAAACCACAATATAAAAGTACATTCAGAATAAAACCGAGCAGCAATGCAAAGATTTAAAATAGCAAAGTTAAAAGACTAGAGGACTGTCTATATGTGGGGAAAGCCCCGTGCTGGCTGTGGATCTTCGCCATATCAGTTCGATATGACGCAAGCGCAGATCCATCGGCACTACGGGGCCTCCCACTGTGATGCGATCTGAAAAAGTCGGGGGGTTACCCCAACTTTTTCAAATGGAGCAACATCAATATGACACTTCTGCCATCTGACATCAATACGGGGCCAATCCAGAGTCAACCCAGGGGTGGTGCCTGGTGGAAATCGACCAGCAACTGGTCACCTTCCACCAGAAAGAGGATGGCAGAAAGAGAGACTGCTGAGAGAACCCTTGAATGGGTGGCAGCAGAGTGAAGAGCCTGCCTGCCTCCCTCTCCACCTACTTTTTCTTTGTGACTGATGCTCAGCAATCAGTGCCTTTGTAAATCGCCCCTTCATCTTGTCTCTGGGGTCAGGCGCTTGGTGCATAAGGGTGGGGGACAATGCTTTGCAGCGGCTCTCGGGAGTGCCAGTCCCAGAAACCCTGTGGGGTTTAAGAGGGAGGTGGCACCAACTTAGTAAAATGGATGGTAAAATGTTAAAACACTGGGGAAATAAAAAGGTCTTCACCTGGCGTGAAGCATGTAGCATGAACCTGGGTTCATTTTCTAGACTGATATTTAATAGTTCAGTATTTTCATTATTAATTTTACTTGGCATTTATACAGAATATTTCAGGTATGCAAGTCTTGGAGTCTATAATTGCAAGTGGGGAGAGTACAGTGGTTTGCCTCGGGAAAGTCTTATGTACTCAAAGAAAATGCAGTTCAATATACTTACTATTCAGATCAGAAAGTGCTTTTTTCTTGGTGGTGTTATAGTGACTCACCAAATAAGAAATTTGCTAAAAAAAATTAAAATATATTTTATTAAAATGAAAGTTAGTCACATATAAGAATAGACTAATACATCTAAGCAGCAACTTTACACTTATTCCCCATTTGGGGACAAGGGGCTTTTCAATGTGTAGTGGTAGCTAAGCTTCAGTTATACTAATCATCTTTTCCCTCCCATTTCAACAGTCTTGGTAAACCCTGCTGGGTGACCTACGAATGGCTAGGAGGAACAGACTTCTGTTGGTTCTGCTGGAACTCTCAGTAGAGTTCAGTACCATGGATAATGTTATCTTTCTGGACTGCCTGGCTGAGATGGGGTTAGCAGCACAGTTTTGTGGTGGTTTGGGGCCTACCTGGCCCAATAAGACGATGGGGGGAAGACTACCATTCAACCATACAAAACACATTTGTATAGTCTTGCCACTGGAGCAAGAGAGAAGAATTAACTCACTCCTGGGGGCTGTCTAAATGCACTGAAACCCCCGTGGTGGGCCCGTGGTGGCGCTGCGTCGATTATACGTCGCATCTGCCATCTATCCTCGCTTCGGAGTCACAGCGGAGACAGGGCTGTGCGGATGGCAACTCATGATTGGTTGCCGTCTGCCTGAGCAGAGGATAGGGGTGGGCCTGGCAAGCCTAATGGCCACCAGAAAGCCCACGCTGCCTCCCTGCATCAAGATTACTCGCCACCACCCTGCACCAGCGATACCAATGGGGTTTGGCAGCAGAAAGGCACCAACTCAGTGCCATGAAGACAGCCCCCTGGATAGGGATGGATAAATCTATCAATTTAGATATTCTCCGTTTTTATTTTCCCATCTTAAGTTCATCTTATCTCATTTCCATATCAGTTTGCAACTTAAAAAACAACAACACAAAACTGTATATATGTTTTTGGGTGCACTTTCCTTAATGCATTTTTGTATGCTGGCTTGTGTAATACATGCATGTTCTGCAAACAGTTTTTTATATAATGCTGATTTGAATATTTTTTTCTCTAATATACACATTTTCATATGCAATCTACGGATTGAGGGTCAACTGACCTGCAAACAACCCCTGCCACCTGGGTTTGGATGACATGACAAACCATGGTTGTGTGAAGCTGGAATTATGAGAATGTTAAAAACAGCTCTAAACCATGGGCTTGCCTATTGCACATTTGGAAGCTTATAATACTATGGTTAGCACAAACCATTGTTCGGGATGATGTCTGAACTGAGCCATTGTGTTAAGTGTATCACTGCTATGACTACTTAATGACTATAACGAAAGAGAGAGAAAAGGCTCCTTACCCCAGGAGTATCATTCAGGAAAATTCTCAGGTCTTTGAAATTACTGTTCATCAATTTCCTTGCTCCTCTGACTTGACTTGTGAGGTGCTGGTTAGCAGCATAAGCAAAAAACACACCAATGCTATGAACAAACAGGGGAGGAGGGGAAACTTTATTTTACTATTGACAAATGTATCATGATCCCGTTTTCAACCCAGAGCAAAGCTGGTCAACACGAACAACAAGCTCTGATGCTGAACCTGAGAATGCCTGAAAATACCTCCCTGTAAACTGTTAAATCACAATCCACTGCTAAACACTAGGTGGAGTCAGAGAACCAAATGGGACAGGGTGAAGCCAGCATCCGTGTCAATTACTTAACTAGAGGCAGGCATGGGGATGCCAGAGAACAGGCACCCTTATCATGCTCCGTCTAGTTGACACTTCTCAATAGTTTTGTATCGAACTATTCGCAATGCTGGTTCATCATGCACACATACAGATTTATTCATCATATTTTTCAAGATATGTTTAAGGATGCCTTTCATCACAATTTGGACACAAATTAAAACATCTGCTCAAAAGGAAGATTCAGTTTGACAAGTATATGCAAACAGTTCTTACTCAGCAACTAATTTTGATAAGACAATATGACATTCTTAGTTAACAGGAAGAACTAATCTTATTTCTTACAAGAAAAAAATAATTTGAGGACTTAAAAGGTAGATTTGTGGTGGCCTGCAGTCATGGAGAATGTGGCTCTCAAGAAAGGAGGGTGTCACTCTGAGGAAGAGGGAAATGATCCCTTAGAGGGGACCCATTCTTCAGGAGATGTGCAAATATCCTCACGCACCGAGGATATGCCTCCGGGGGAAGGGGGGCTAGTGGTAGTGGGAGATTCAATCATTAGGCACACAGACAGCTGGGTTTGTGATGGGCATATAATACTGCGTGGTTTATTGCCTGCCTGGTGCGAAGGCTGTGGATATCACATGCCATCTAGACAGCATAGTAGACAGTCCTGGGGTGGACTCAGTTGTCATGGTCCATATTGGTACCAACGATGTGGGGAAAGGTAGTCGTGAGGTCCTGGAAGCCAAACTTAGGTTTCTAGACAGGAAATCCAGGATCACCAAGGTGGCTTTCTCTGAAATGCTACCAGTTCCACACGCAGGGCCTGCTACACAGGCGCAACTGAAAAGTCTAAATGTGTGGATGAGACGATGGTGCAGAAAGGAGGGGTCCAGATTTGTTAGACACTGGGGAATATTTTGGGACAAATGCACCTAAACCAAAATGGAACCAGACTGCAGGCACTAAACATAAAAAAGGTGGCAGAGCAGCTTTTAAACTAAATCCTGGGGTAAAGCCAACAGGAGCTGGGAAGCATCCGATTCGGGTTAAATCATCTGAAGGAGATGAATATGAAAATGTTTTTGATTGTCCCAATGTAGAAGTAGAGCAAATAGACCATGAGTACACGATAGAACATGATAGCCAATCAAAGAGGCTAAAGTGCAACAGTGAAAAAGGGACATGTCAGAGACATCTGGGGACGGACACCATATATATATAGGTGTTTCTATGCAAATGCTAGAAGCCTCCGAGCCAAAATGGGAGAATTGAAGTGCTTGGTTTCAAAGGAGAACCTGGACATAGTGGGCATTACAGAAACCTGGTGGAACAGACAGAACCACTGGGATACAATCATCCCTGGATACAAACTCTACAGGAAGGACAAGGAAGGGCATACTGGGTGGTGGTGTTGCTCTGTACATCATAGAGGGCATAGTGACAAGCAGACTAGAGCACCTAAACGGGGCAGCCTCTTCCACAGAAGTGCTGTGGGTGACAATGCAGGGCCCCAAAACTAATTAAGTGTTAGGAACATGCTATCCTTCCACAGACCAAAATGCTCAAGATGACCTTGAGATGGAAAACGAAATCAGGGAAGCCTCCAAATGAGGAAGTGTTGTAATAATGGGTGACTTCAATTTTCCTCACATTGACTGGATAAATGCATATTCCAGTCATGACAAAGAGGTTAAATTTCTTGATGTCCTAAATGACTATGCCCTAGAATAGTTGGTCATGGAACCAACTAGGGAGGAGGCAACCCTGGACTTAGTCTTAAGTGGTCTTGCCCAGGACCTACTGCGAGATGTGAAAATATTGTCGAACCAATTGGTAACAATGACCACAGTGCTATCAGATTCAATATATATTTAAGTGGGAAACTGCCCAGAAAGTCCAACACAACATTTGGCTTCAAAAGAGGAAACTTCTCTAAATGAAGGAACTGGTGAAAAGAGAGTTGAAGGGGGGAATCAAGAGGGTTAAATCCTTGTAAAATGCATGGAGCTTTCTCAAAAGCACAATAACAGAAATGTATTCCACAGGTTAGGAAAGGTAACACCAAGACCAAGAGGTCACCAGCACGGTTAACAAGCAGTGTCAAGGAAGCTATTGTAGAAAAGAGGGCTTGAAGTGAGAAAAATAAAAGGGAGCACAAATGTTCACAAAGGTAATGCAAGGAAACAATAAGAGATGCAAAAAAGTATTTTGAAGAGTACATCACTAATAATATCAAGGCCAACAATAAAGATTTCTTTAAATATATCAGAAGCAGGAAACCAGCTAGGGAAGGAGTTGGACCACTGGATGACAATGGAGTGAAGAAGTACTAAAGGAGGACAGGGAGATTGCAAAGAAGCTGAATGAATTCTTTGCATTGGTGTTCACTGCAGAAGATACAGCACAGATGCCTGTGCCTGAACTGATGTTTTCAGGAAGGGTGTCTGAGGAACTGAGGCAAATAGTGGTGACAAAAGATGAAGTTCTCAACCTTACTGACAAATTGACAGCAAATAAATCACCAGGCCCGGACGGTATCCATCCTAGAGTTCTAAAAGGATTCAAATATGAAATTACAGACCTTCTAACAAAAATATGCAACATGTCCCTTAGGTATGAAAGATGGCCAATGTAACACTAATTTTTAAAAAGCGATCCAGGGTGGATCCAGGAAATTACAGGCCAGTTAGCTTGACATCCATTCCAGGTAAATTGGTTAAAAGCTTTATTAAAGACAAAATTAGTAAGCATATAGAAGGGCATGTCCTGCCGAAGAAGAATCAACATGGCTTCCGCAAAGGCAAGTCCTGTCTCACTAATCTTCTAGAATTCTTTGAGAGTGTCAACAAACATGTAGACAGGGTGATCTGGTGGAAATTGTTTACTTGGACTTCCAAAGGCTTTTGATAAAGTCCCTCATCAAAGACTCCTGGACAAACGCAGCAGTCATGGAATAAGAGGAGAGGTCTTCTTATGGATCAGTAACTGGTTAAAGAACAGAAAGCAGAAAGTAGCAATAAATGGTAAATTCTCCCAATGGAGGGAATAAATACTGGGATCCCACAGTGATTGGTATTAGGACCAATTCTTTTCAACTTATTCATAAATGATCTGGAATTAGGAGTGGGCAATGAAGTGGCCAAGTTGACACTAAATTATTTAAGGTGGTTAAAACACAAAGGGATTGTGAAGAGTTCCAAAGGGATCTCTCCAAGCTGGGAGAGTGGGCATCCAAACGGCAGCTGCAGTTCAATGTAACCAAGTGTAAGTTGATGCACTTTGGGGCAAAAAAATCCAACTTCAAGTATAACCTGATGGGATCTGAGCTGACAGTGACCGAACAAGAAAGAGATCTTGGGGTTGTAGTGGACATCTCAATGAAAATGTCAGTTCAGTGTGTGGCCACTGTAAAGATGGCAAACTCCATCTTAGGCATTATAAGAAAAGGAATTGAGAATAAAACTGCCAGTATCATACTGCCTTTATACAAATCTATGGTGCGACCACACTTAGAATACTGTGTACAGTTCTGGTCACCACACCTAAAAAAAGATATTATAGAGCTGGAAAAAGGGCAGAAAAGGGCAACTAAAATGATTAAGGGGCTGGAGCATCTCCCCTATGAGGGAAGGTTACAACAGCCGAGATAGTTTAGCTAGGAAAAGAGGAGGCTAAGAGGAGGCAGGATAGAGGTGTACAAAATTATGCATGGTGTGGAGAATGTGAGTAGGGAGACAGTTTTCTCCCTCTCCCAAAATACTAGAACCCGGGGTCATCCCATGAAGCTGATTGGTGGAAAATACAGGAGAGACAAAAGGAAGTACACCTATACACTGCACATAGTTAAACTATGGAATTCACTAACACAAGATGTAGTGATGGCCAACAGTTTGGATGGCTTCAAAAGGGGGTTGGATAAATTCCTGGAGAAGGCTATCAATGACTGCTAGCCCTGATCTTTATGTGCCACCTCCAGTATCCAAGGCAGTAAGCCTGTGTACACCAGTTGCTGTGGAACATGAGTGGGAGGTTGCTGTTGCACCATGTCCTGCTTTGTTGGTTCCTGGTCGATGGCTGGTTGGCCACTATGTGAACAGAGTGCTCGACTAGATGGACCCTCAGTCTGATCCAGCATGGCACTTCTTATGCTCTTTTGAAAATTTAGTTAATGATTTCTTTGTAAGCCCTCAAGATTACGAATGGTAAAGAAGAGTGTGCAGGTTTATTCCATGATTGTGTCATGTCTTTAACTGAAATTGGGTAATCGTGCCCATGGAAGGAAGGTAAGAGAACCATCAATTCCCCCCAACCCTCAATCTGGCACAGCAGAGCACAACTTCTTGGACATGGTATGGTGTCCAAAATTACACTAAATTCCTGCCGCTGGAGAATTCAGTGTGGTTGTGTGTCTTTGTACGGACTCTTAACTATATGGAGCTTAGCATTTTACTCCCTCCCAGATCCCGATTGGCTTTGGTGGCTTAAGCGTTTTACACCTGCCGCACAATGATTCATGGATGCTCATAATTCAGAAGCATACATCTCTGAATACCATTTGTTGGAGAAACAAGGGGGTGGTCTGTTACCTTTCTGTCCTGTGTTCGGGTTTCTGACTCTTAAAAACAAGATGGTGACTTTTAAAACCAAGGTTGGTCTGAACGAGAAAGGACGCTTACGTAGGATTGTCTCTGTGCAGGCCACTCTCACAAATGGCACTTTGGCACCAGACAGAGATTAGGGTCTAGATGGGATGATTGGGGGTACACTGCAAGCCCCCATTATTTTCCTTATATTTACAAAGGTAGAAATATTTTCCGACATTGATATTTCAGGTCTGTATTTTTTAATTTATTTAACTGTCTGTCTACTTTTGGCAGTGTGTAAAAAGAAAAACATTTCCCAATGGTCAGCCAGATGAAAAGTGTATTTCCTATTCAAATGACTAGAACTACAGTAACAACTTTGTTCTTTGGAGGATATTGTTTCAATCTTTGAGCTCAAAATACAAAAGGCCAGTAGCTCAATGTACCATAAAAGTATTATTATTATTATTATTATTATTATTAATATTATTATCATTCACCTCTTTCTTGCTCGTGGCAGTTTTTCTAGACGGACATGACGGGCTTTGCCAAGTCATGCTGTCTTTTACAGATTCAGGAACTTCCTGACAATTGGCATGTTTTAATTATGACTACTTTCTGGATGTTGGTGTGGATGTATTTTGGTAGGCCCAGTTTCTGAAGGTTTTCTGTATAGTTTTTTGATGTGATGCCGGTGACTGGTGTGACTAACGGAGTAATTGTGACCTTTTCCTGATGCCATAGTTCTTTGACTTCCATGGGCAGTGATGTATATTTGCCTCTCTTTTCTTCTTCCTTTTCAACAACATTATTATTATTATTATTATTATTATTATTAATATTAATAATAATAATAATAATATTGTGCATAACTTCTAATGTGATAAATTCTCATCTCTAAAAATAACTTCTCTCAAAAGACAAGTCACCCTTGTGATTGCATTTGTGGAGCTATTAAGCCTAGTTCTCCTTCATGTTTAACGAGTAGAAAAACAGGAAAGAAATGTTGGCTCATTTTTCATTAATAAGGAGGTTTACCAGAGGCCTTGCTTTCTGAAAAACGAGAATGGCATACTATTTAAATATACCTTTGAGAAATCAACTGACTTCTCAAGTACAAGATAATTTTGGCAGTGTTAATTACCTGGGGATTGAGAACCTCCCACTGCTCCAAATCAACCTTTTTCTGCCACAGGTAGTGCATGATCTAGAAGTGAACCCATTTCCTCACTGAAGAATGACTAGAGACCTAATTGATATGCTCGCCTTATATCCAAGGGCTCTACCTTTCAGAGTTAGTTCCCCACCACCAGACATCAAAGGCTCCCACTAGAACTGCCTTCCCCAACCTGGTGCACTCCAGATATTTCAGACTAAAATTTCCAGCATTCCTGATCATCAGCCATGGTAAATGAGGCTGAAGGTGGTAGACATACACAACATCTTAGCCATAGGGCATAGTTCGGGAAGGCTGCACTAGAACGTGGACGTATATAAAAATATTAGCAGCTAAATAAACCATGGCAATTCCAAACTAGCAGATTATGGACCTACAGCTGGGAAGACTGCCAGAACGTGACTCCCTCCCCTACCACTAGCATCCACATTTGTAACTTTTATTAACTTCCACACAAGTCAGAGGGCATCACTTTTTTCTTTGGGTTAAAGCAAAGAGTTACTACAGGGAATGATGTTGGTGTGTGTGTGTGTGTGTGTGTGAGAGAGAGAGAGAGAGAGAGATCCTTGCCTCCAAAACACTGGTGAGTTCAGTGTTGAGGCAGAAGCTATTATAGGGGAGTGTTCCAGCCTGCAGTTCTTTGACTCTCACCCACACAGGTCAATGAAAAAAGCATAGGAGAGAAAGCAAACACATTCATTCCAATTATGAGACAGGTGAGTTCTCCTTGGCTCCCACTGGACTGTATCAGAATAAACTAATTATTCCCAGTTTGGTAAATAGTTTCAGTTCATTGCAAAACCAATCTAGACAACTCTTCAAAGCAGTCCCAGCAAAGCATGAGGTATCTTTATTTGAGGCTTTCCTAGAGAACTCCTTTGTAGCACAGTCCATGGGAAGACTGGGATTGCGAGACAAAATACACCTCTTACCCCAAGGTTCTCCCATGGGGGTAGACTAATGGCCCCACCCTGAGTCTTCCCAGGGTCAAAGAAGGCCTCTAACAAAGCAATACAGATCCAATTCTTCCCAGTCCTAGTCCAACATTCTAGCCACTACTATGTCACACTGAATATCAATATAAATTGGGGTCCTAACTCAGGAGTAGGCTGATTCACTCTTGTGGGGTCTTATCTTTTTTTCTTCTTCTCGAGAACTGCAGCCGTCCACTGACATAAGTAACAAAGCAAGATGTCGTACTCAGGATCTCTTAACAGTTAAGGTATAACTAATACATCTTCAGTGATCTCAAGTAGGCACTCTTGTATATGAACATAAGAAATGCCTGGCTAGATTGAATCAAAGTCCACCTAGTTACTGAGGAGAAGGCTATCAATGGCTACTGTCATTTTATTGCCATTTATAATATAAGGGTACCAATGGCTTTAGATTACTACCAGTATCAGAGGCAGTTTGTATTTGAATACCAGTTGCTGAGGAAGTGAGAGGGTGCTATTACACTCATGTCCTGCTTGTAGACTTCCCATAAGGCATCCAGTTGGCCATTGTGGGAACAGAATATTGGACTAGATAGGCTTTTTGTCTGCTCAAGGGCACTCTTCTTTTATTCTTACCCAGTACTGAGTAGGCTGGTACATGGCCCTATGATTCACAGGTGGACTATAATCTACATTGCCCAACTCTGCCCTCGTGGATTGCAAATTCAAACCAATGGTTAATTCTGGATTCTTCAATCAGTACCATTAAGTACAAAGCATTATATATTTCTACACCAGGCCAAAGGTACATGCCTTTGGAGTGCATAGAAAATGATTGTGTCACACAACAGAACAATGAGGAGGCCAGGGTTTCTGACCACTACTTGTTTATAAAGGAATGCAGGATAATGTTTCACATGGCCCATTTCCAATAGCAAAACAGATAAATTAGAACTGAAATTGGATGCAGCTCTTTGTTCATGAAAGCTATACGATACAAAATGAAGGTCTTGATGAATTTATTTTGGAGAAAGAAGTAGCACACACAAAGCAGCATTTTTAGAAAATAATAAAACTTTGCACACCAAATTTCAGAACAATAGTCTTAGAGCCAAACTGAGCAGCCTCACAAGGTGCGTCTTTTGCTAGACTGTACCACAATACGCTTTAGGAAGGGGATTGAAAGTTTTGACTGCGTCGTCACAGGAAAAATTCTGCATATATATAATTAACCATGTTAGAATCATGTTCTTGATACACTAGTTTTGTTAAGTGCACAATGGGAATGTATTCAAACATTCATTTCCCCATCTACTGTCTGTCTGAAGTGAAACATGCAGATAACTAAACACATCCCATGAAGCTGCTACTGATGTAGCTTTGCTCAAACTCTTTCAGTATAATTGTGCAGTGAACTGTGGACATCAGCTGGCATGGCTCTACTATGATTTTGTTTTACCTGCTTTAACCATGTGCACCTTACTTGCAGTCTAATCAAAACCCCATAAACAATACACCAGGCTTAACCCACCACCTTGTCTACCCATCAAAGTAAAATCAACCCTTTTCCCAACTTGACTATACTTGCCTGATTAGTAAAGCAGCAACAAAAAGAATTGTAGCAAAGCAGCCCCTCTGACAGTCAGCATTTTTCTTCTGTCTTTGGTGCATTTCCCCACCGCAGTTGTCACAGCAACGACACATGCAGAAGCAAAGCCCCACTAGAGGCAGCAACACAACAAACAGTATTCCCAGAGCAGCAGCGACTATAAAACCGATTTCATAGTAAACTGCCTGTAATTTGGACAGAAGCAACAGCCATGTTATAGTTATAGATGAGATTCACATTACTGATGCTGTTTCAAAACCAAACTACCTTTTTTGTTAACTCCCAAACTATGCGCTGGGAAAACATTACTATGAAGTATGTCCAGAATGGAGAGGCACTTTCTATGGCTACCAGGGACAGACATTTCTCCATCAGAACTTATTCCATCGTCTTTCGTAGATGACTTAGAAGAAAGCAGTGGACAAGGTTGCATGCATTCTGCACTAAAAAAGCTTACTTTTGCAACCAGTGTGAATATGCAAATTACCTTAATTTTTTATTTATTTTGCCTAGTTTACAATACAATCTATACATGTTTTCCCAGAAGTAAGTCCCACTGTATTCAATGTAACTCACTCCTAGGTAAGTGTACACAGCATTACTGCCTTTTTTATGCTATTTGTGGCAAGACAATGTGTAATAGTCCCAATCCTGAACCAGTAGAAATCCAATTCAGCAACCCTTCTGGACTCTAATGGGGGCTGGTTCTCCATCGTATTTGATATTCCTTCAATGAACCCTGTCTCTTCTTTGGATCAACATCCCACCCCACCACACACACACACACCTATCCACACAAGAAGAACTGAGCAATTAAATCATCAAAAGTTAAGGGGGAATTTGTTCCAGAAAGGAAAAGGGCTGCAGTAATGTTAAAAGCTACACTTTAGCTTTTGACATTATTATGATGTTCCACATACTAATGTCACATTTGCAATAATCAATGCATTTCAAACATTTGTACATATACCTGAACCAGTGTGGGTGTTGCTGCCTCTGTAGTTTCTCCCACACCAATCCAGGTATAAAATGCATCCACCCACATAGTTCATTCTGATGACATTTACATACTGCAAAAGCAATGCCCAGTTCCTTTGGAGATCCTCTTCTTGTGTGGTGTGCAAATGCAGCATCTGGATAAGCACATTTATACACAGATCTGAGCCAACATGAGAGTGTAGCAAGAGCCAAACTCAGCAATGTGTAAATAAGGGTTAAGCATAGACAAAATGTGCTTTCACAGTACCTCAAAGCACTACATTTCAAGCATTAGCAATTTGAAATGTCTCCACAAGAGAAATGCAACCATGAGGAATAATAACTGGATTCCCTGCAGCAAAACACTAGTGTGCACATCCTGCACAAAGAAGGATGCCTAGGTGGAACGCAGGCTCGCCCAGGAAACATATTAAAGACAGGGAAAACTTCATACAACATGTAGTTAACTTATGGAATTTGCCACCACAAGATGCAATGGATGCCTCTACGAGAACGATTTAAAGCTCTTCCAAGGCGCATTAAATTTTTTACCTCTACAAGAGCGGAGCGCAAATCGGGGGTCAAGGCGCTTTTTCTGTCCGATTATGCGCGTTATCGAATGCACGTTAAATAGCGAGTTTTAATTTAGCGTGGGAGTTGAAGCGCCTTATGACCATGTAAACAAGCGATTCTCCGCATTTAAACACTTTAAAGCACGTTTCATACAATCGGTAATATGCTTCACCGCCTCCCGTGTATAGGGATTAGGCGTAAAAGCGATTGCGAGAAGATGCGCATAATCGGACAACCGGGCGTCAAACCAAATCCTTGTAGAGGGGACCAACGATGCATACTGGGTTAGATAGCTTGGAAAGGAGGATTTGACAGTCACAGAGGATGGGGTCCATACGTGGCTATTAACCATGACAGCCAAATAAATCCTTCAGATTCAGGAGCAGAATACTCTGAGTGCCCATTGCTGGGCACCAAGAAGACTGTTCCTGCTTGTAGACTTCTGGGAAGCATCTGGCTAGTCACATTTGGAAGCAGTAGACTGGACTAAACAAACTCTTATGTTCTTAGGGCTGCACAGCTGTTGCCCCAAACGAGGCAAAATCATACCAGCAGCACACTGGAATGTGCACATAAACAGAGCTAAACAAGTTTTCAGAATGCTATGAAGCAAGTAGATACTTGACAATTTTAAAATGCTGGTTGAGTATTTCATTGTACTTCACCTTTCATGACCATTGGGCCAGTTGATGTAACTGGCTAACTTGGAAAACATTTAATTCATGGCAATTTATATTACTTGGATTCTCCTCTGTTGCTATTACTCAGCTGTGAATACCAGCCCTACTACAAGTGTAGAGGGAGAATAGCCATTGTGCAGCTTCCTCCAGGACCAGCTACCAGCCCGTTTTTCACCAGCTACATCTCATCATGCTCCAGTTCTGCTTTCAGTGAATGTGCCTCAAATCCCCCGCCCCAACGTCCTCCTCCATGAAAATAGCTCTAAGTATAAACAACAACTGTGACACATGGTCATTTATACCAATGACCTAATTAGAGTTTCAAGCAGAATAAAGTAGTTTTGTTAGACAGAAGGTTAGACAGAAGTTTCTCTTAAATAGTGTTTTAACAAACAAAATTAACGATTCTGTGTAAATAACTTAACCATTCTGAGAAGGAACAATGAGCATAATAGTAATATTTGAAAAAGAAAAGAGCAATGCAGGTTATGCGGTTATTGGTTAGTTAATGATGTTTTCCAAGCCATGATGTGCATGAGACGCAACAATAAGCTTTACCTGAAGTGTCAGGACAACATTTTCTGGCTGTGGAAGTCAAGGCAGATGGAAAGGGTGTATGAGGCACAGGCAGCATGCATAAAAAGAAGGTAAGTGAGCAATGAACAAAGCACCCAGCAATAATGTTTATGACGCCATCAAACTAAAATAACGTATAAGGGTAGTAAGTACATCAAGTACATCAAGTATTTACAGAACACAATTCACTGTCATTCGAGAACCATCTTGCAATTTTGGCAAGCTTAAATGATTTAGGACTGACATGGCATTTTCTTAGTGGTAGTTTCTATGTACCTTCTTCTTAGTTCTGCTAAGACTTGCTAGAGAAAATAGGGCCAGTTGTAGGACAGATAGCTTTGCCCCCCAATTCCTCTATTATTTCTACTTGAACTCTGTAATACAGCTATTTTTTCCAGTTGGACTAAATTTTGTACAGTAAAAATTACAGAACACCCCCAAGCGGAAAGGGTTTTTTAAAAACATCCTAGATGACTATATAGAAAAATTACTCTTCTTAAATTAATTTACTAAGTTTAACATTTCTTAGGAGTGAAGACCCCTGTGGTATCTAATTGAAGCAGCTATGTGTGTTTTTTCAGGGACATGATTCAGCTTTTGCTTTTTCAAATGAAGCGGAATCTTCACTCCCATGAGGGCAAACCTAAATTGTTTATTGCTCTTCCCTGCCTTACTGATAACTAAACTGAAAACATGCCTGTACTTGTTCAACAAAGAACTGGTTCTACTGTCAATAATAATAATAAAGGCAGCAATTTGGGATGGCTTAGGTGATCGGTTATGCACCTGTTATGCACAGTGTTGGTTCAGACATCATGACAACTTTGGTTTGGCATTATGAGATCCTTCAAGGACCATTGGTCTCTACCCTCCTCTCCTCACATACAGAGACTCTTTTCTTTCATTGTTTGTGGCAGCCAGGATCAAACCCTAGCTCGCAGGGCATGCACAAACAACCATCTGTAGGTCTAGAAAAGCAGCAAACTACGCCTCACATCAGGGAAGAAGGGAGAAAACTGCTGCAAAGGAGAGGAAGTTAAGTAGGCCCAGAGGGAGAACTGAAGCAGGAGTGCTCAACTCTACGAGTAGCCCTGCTTGGGTTCTTGAGAGAAGAACTGAGGCGGAAAGAGACACCTCGAGCAGCCCCTCATCCCCATGGCCGTACCACTTGCATCGGCAAGCCTTCTGTCAACAGCTATGTCCTCTCCCCCCTCCCCAAAACACCCCCAAAATGCACATCACCACAGGGGAGGGGGTGCAGATGGAAGAGGGCTGTGAAGATGGTGATAGTCCCTCCTCTTCAGGCAAGGAAGCAGGAGTAAGAGGGAGTAAGAGGGGCCTGAGACACCCATCCCATCTTCTTTGGAGCCTTCTATCGCCCGATAAGGCAGGGGTAGGCAGCTTGCAGCATTACAGATCTTTTGGCTACAATTCCCATGATCTCTCACCGTTGGCTATGCTGGCTAGGACTGATAGGAGTTACAGGCGAAAACGTCTGGAGGGCCATAAGTTGCCCACCCTTGTGCTAACACCTTCCCCTGGTGAGTGTGCTCCCACCCCCTTTGGAGTGGGGGAGATGGGGAAGCACATGGAGGAGGCTTGGGAATGTGAACAAAACAGAGGGATGTAGATAGTAGGTGGGATAGAGCTGCCCTTAACTGGGCTGTTCAAGCTTTTCTTTCTCTAGAGAGAAGGGGGAGTGGAATGTGGGAGCCTCCTTGAAGACTTTGTTCTCATAGCACCAAACCGCAGATTAGCCTCGCGTCTGGAACCAGCTCACAGCCGATTAATTTGCTTCCACCAACTCACAGTTTCTTCTCACAATGCAAAAAAGCTTAACAGAGGCTGAATCCAGTTAAGGGAAAGCGGGAAACAGTGGTCCAACACATCTGGAGTCCATCGAGTCGGGGTGTGTGTGTGTGCAGGGCTGGCAATGAAGTTTTTAGAAATCACTGGAAACATTCTGTGTGTCCAAACCTGGTGCCCAGTATCTCCAGTGGGGCGTGGAAAGGGCTTTCCTACCTACTTTGCTGTTTGCTCTGTCCCACGAAACTACCATTGCTCTTTGGAAAGCACCGACCTGTCATTTCACAGAGGCAACTATGATGGGAGTTTCAAAAGTTCCTCGTTATTTTTGGAGCTACGATGAACACAGAGCTTTCTAGTTATTTTCTACCCTTGCTCAAGCAATTCTCACCTCAAAAGTGTTCTCCTTTTCTTTACTTACAATTGAGGGAATAAAAATGAGGGGAAACATAGGGGAATGAAAGAGCAAAGGAACAATAGTTGCATGATTTAAAATGTTTTAAAATAAGAAGGCATTAGAAATCTCTATTCAAGTGTATGAGATATTATAAATGTTCCCATTTACTGTGCTTTAGAAGTTCTCATCAAAGGTTTCAGCTTGCTGAAAACAATTTACCAAGGGGCTGAGTAGTGTAGTAATGATTTATATAGTACTATTTTATTGTGATCAAATTATCTTCTTGTAATCTTCACAACCTCCTAAACTGAGGCAGTACTGTTATCCCCATTTTGCAGACTGAGGGCTGAGGCTGACAGGGAATGGCTTGCGAGTGAGTCCACGGCACAGGCAAGATTTTAACTGATTCATAGCTCAGGTCCCCTCTACAAGGATTCGCTTTTGCGCCTGTTTAGGCGATTATGCGCATAATTGCAGAAGCGCATTTACGCCTAATCCCTCTGCACGAAAGGCGGCAAGAGGCGGCGAAGAGCATTAACAGATGTTCAAAATGCGCTTTACAAGTAGTTAATGCGCATAAGCGCTTATTCACACAGTCAAAATGCGCTTTAACGGACGGAGCAAAATAAAACTCGCGATTTAACGCGCATTCGATAATGCGCATAATCGGGGAGATAACGTGCCTCTACGCCTGATTTGCGCTCCGTTCTTGTAGAGGTAATTTTTTTAATCCGCCTTGAAAGAGCTTTAAATGCCTCTTGTAGAGGCACCCTCAGTCTCTACATGGCACCAACCCTCCCTGGTGTAGTAGTTGCAATATTCTGTTCATTACAGTCTCCCTTGCTAATTTGAACATGAAGTTACAAACCCAGGCAAACATCTCCTACAGGAGCTAAAAACTATTGTTATTCAATGGATGCATGTTTGTTTTAATAAAACAAAAAAAAAGCAGCCCATTTAACATGGAGCTCTCAACAGCTGTCCTTAGATTAACTTGGAAATAAAATAAGTGTCTCCCTTTCGAGAATATTTTAACCTATCTTTTTTTTTTTTCCAATCCAAGGACTTGGGTCCTCCCCACCACACACATTCTGTCTTCCTGATGCACTGGGTAGCAGCACAAAGCTAGGGGCCTGTGGGAAATGTAGCTCTCCCATGGTCCCAAGATTCGTACTTCAGAGTGCTGACGCACAGTGAAACATGAAGATGGAGAAGTAGGGAGGAAAATGACACGCCTCCCTCCTCTTCCTGCTTGGGGTACCTCTAGATGGGCGCTTCCCCCCGCCGGTGGCTTCAGAGTGGCGGCAGGTGATCTACATAACGCAGCCGCCACTCCGAAGCCATCCAGGGGCAAAGCCCCAAAGCTCCGCTCTAAAAAAGTTGGACACTTACCCTGACTTTTTTTAGCTTGGAGCGAGGTGCCGCCGCCATCTGCTGCTCTTGCGAAGCGTGCCACAGCCTACGGCGACCACTGATTAGTCCCCATCAGCTGAGCAGGAAGGGGTTGGACCAGCAAGCTGAAAGGTCGCTGGACCACCTCCATGCCTCTGCAGACCCTTGTTTTTTAAAAAATTAAAGCCGGGTGGTGGATATTCTGAGAGGGAGGGAGCACCCTGTTCCTTCCCCCCTTGTCCCCCCCCCCCATTTAGCTGTAAATGGACCCTTTGCATTTATGGCTTTAAAAAAGAACAAAAAGATCAAAATGTAGGCCAATAAAAAAAAACCCCAACCTAACCTTGGAAGAGTGGGGCGGATGCCCCCAGGTGCCCCTGAACTGCCGCTTGTGCTCAGGTGGGTGGGTGCAATGGCGACAGCGCCTTCAAAGCCCGCAAATGCGCTCCTTCCACTGTAGATGGCTGGAAGGCGCGCCAATGTGGGGGGGTGCCGCCTTGTGCCGCCACCGCGCTGACCCGACACTTTCAAGATGAGCACCTGGAGTTTGAACGAAGCTGGAGGAGCATCTGGGGTCTTTAAAAGCTTCCTTTGTATTTGAGGTGGGCTTTTATGAGACCCTGAATTTGTATCTGAGCGTGGGCAGAAGAACTTCAGCAGCAAATCTATTATGATACAGACACACAGGAGACAAATTTATTAATGCCAGTTGTCTAAATCCCAGGTACATTTTGAGCAAAGATTAATCAGGGGGCTGTTTTATTTTATTTATTTATTTATTTTATTTATTTATCACATTTCTATATCGTTCATTAGCTGAAGCGCTCTGAACAGTTCACAAAACTAAACTTAAAACCATAAAATACGACATTGTAGTAAAACGTAACATTAAAACCTTGTTTAAAACAGAATAAAGTCAGTAAAAACTAAGATACAAGCCAGCAGCAGTGCAAAGATCTAAAAAATGCATTCACATGATTTTTAAAACTGAAGTACTAAAGAGAAAGAATTACATCTCTTATAGTTTCTTACATGATTTGTCTGTTTCAAAAGAAGCCAATTATCTGCTGATATCTACATTGATAGCTATAATCAGTGAAGAAATATGTGCTGGAATGGTGCAGGCATTTATACATTTATATGCTGATCTTTCCCTCCTGCCCTCTTTTTCCTCTCTATAAATTGTTTTGCATGGTACAAACCATTCTTCCAAAGTAACTAAGATATCCACAAACAGGCTAGGGCCTCCTCTTGACGGCATCTGGTTGGCTTCGCACCGGCGGCGGCAGGTGATGCGACGCGCATTTGTGCACCTTCCGCCCATCTACAGCGGAAGGAGTGTCATGGCGGGATTTCTTGCCGCCACACCTCTTCAAAGGTTAGTTTTTTTAAAAAAAAACTTTATAAAATGGGGGGAGGACTGCAGAGGTGCGGAGGTTAGTTTTTTTAAATTTTACTTTGTAAAATGGGGGGAGTACTGCGGAGGTGCAGAGGCAGTGAGCCAAGCTTATGGCTTGCTGTTCCACCCACTTCCCTGCCCAGCCCATGGCGACCAATCAGTGGTCGCCACAGACTGGGCATGCCTCGCAGAAGCTCCGGAGCAACAGCGACAGATGGCAAAAGCCATCGTCGCGTCGCTCAAAACTACTTTTTTAGTGCGGAGCTTTGGGCTTTGCCCCTAGATGGCTTTGGAGTGACGGCAGTGTCATGTAATCCACCTGCTGCCACTCTGAAGCCACCGTGAGGGAAAGTGACCATCTAGAGGTACCCAAAGGTAATGGCCCGTCGGATTCTATAAACCACAGCTTTATTTCAGCCACTCCAGAATCACACACAGAACTGTCTTGATTAGTAAAGGTGGGTGAGTGGAAACTTCCTATGGGACACCAGCGATAAGACAGAATGTTCACTAGAAACCAGCACTTAAATAGGCTTTACTCTCATCCCTTTTAGCATACAGTATCCAGAGCTGAAAAGGATCAATGTGTCCAAATAAACCAAGTGACCCCAGAAACCCACTTGAATATGATTCCCAGTCTAAAGGGATTGCCATGAATTCCAGACTTGAAGATTCTCTTTACCTATTCATAGAGACTGGAATAATTCATACATAACTGAGCCAATCACAAGCCACAATTTGGCACTTGGTAGCATCCTTTCTAGAGATTTGAAGGTTCAGAAAAAAATGTGAGTGGGGAAAAAGAAACATTCCCCCCCCCCCCCCAGGACAAAAAGAGGCTGTTGGGAACTTCCCCTCTTCCCCCTATTTTCCCCAGGCCTTTACATCTTTAACTCTCTTCCCCCTCCACAATTTGAGATAGCTATTATCTGCTTGCAATTCCCAAGTTGAGCAAACAAAGGTTCACTAACTAGAGTGTGCCTACAACCCAGGGACTAAAGGAATGAATAAGCCTGCAGCAGTCACCTTGACCCCTAAATCCAATCAACCATTCTTTTCAATAAATTACACCAGTGTTTTCAGGTTTTCCACCTTCAGGGAACACTTTCTGTCACTTGTCATGACACCCCTGGATACTGCAGAAATCGGAGGAGTAGGTTCTAGAAAGCACACTACGTTTTGAGCCCCATTGTCACCCTTCATAAGCTGAGTGTGTGCCCTACAACACCCCTAATATGCCCCTCTCAATGCTGATTACAGGGAAAGATTGAAAAGTGGTGGGACAGCAAGTCTTTCAAGCAACATTTGTCCGCCATTCCCGATCTTCTCATGGAATACAATTTGAAAGTCACCAGATTACACTCAATGAAGCACGTGTCTACTATCTCAAAGGGAGTAGTTACTTTAAAACGGAAAGTGTAAGGTATGAAAATTTGCTTCAGGAGCTTATAACAGGGGGAAAAAAGTAATAAAACACAAACAAGTATATCTGGACCACTCTCATATGCCCAATATTGAACACATGGGCTCCATATGTAGCGTATGCAACAATGGGAAACTTCTAGTGGGTTCATACATGTCAGTGTGCCTGAAAACATTGGTACATCAATTTTTTTCAACCATTCAAATGGCCGGTTTTAAAAGGAATATTACAGAAGACACTATGCAATAGTGAGTAAGAACTTTAATGATTTTTTTAAAATTCCTCAAAATCTTTTTGGAAAACATTTCATTATAAAGCTGAGTCGAGCAAAAGGAAACATTTATAAAACCTTACCATGCAGTTTGGCAGAATGAAATCTGGAAACTTATGAGAAACAAAAAGCAGATGTAGCAAACCTAACATATACTGCTTGGTTTAAAACAAAACCTCCATATATATCAACAAATTCATATGAAAGTCACAAGTAGTACAAGTATGAAAATTACCTTTTGATAATCGCCTGGCTTACTTCCAAATGTTTGCTGTGCTAGTTTTTTTATAAGATCTGAAAACAAGCAAGAACATTCCCACAGTTTAGACAGAATAATTTCAACAGAAAGATTTTGTAAAGACAGTCTATTAAAACACTCCTCTAACAATTAAATGCTAATAAAATATTATTGGTAGTTAGTGGCAAAATAATGGGCCCAACTTTAGCTGTTCAGGGCCATCTCACATGCATTTTGACTTTCAGGGATAAGGTTCTTCAAGACACCATGGGTAAATTTGCTAAATACTTTGCAGATAATCATTCTGACAACCCATACTGTTGCTTTTCCAGCCTGTGGAAAGACTGAGAGGATGTCTTGAGAGGGAAAAGAAACACCCAATTTACAAAAGAACCCATTAAAAACACATTGCTCAATACAGAATAGTTAGTTGGACAAGACAAAGAGAAATTATTTTTGTGAGGCATAAAAACACATAGTCCTCAACATAGAAAATTTGTAAGTAAGCCAACTGATGAATTGTAATCCTAGAAGAAACAACATCCATCCACAATTGCCAAAGTACGCACTTGCACATGCAAATACAAGCTTACATAATTTCAACTACTATTGTGGTCTATGAAATGTGGTTTATCTCTGTCCCTCCCTGTGCTCCCTGTGAGCAGAAGAATGCAATATGAACCATTAGTTAACTATAAGTAGAATGTGAAGTATTGGTTAACTTCTTAGTATAAGTAACATGGATTTCAGGGAGAAAAGCGTCAATGGAGTTTAGCTAGACTTTGGCTTATTCTAGGATTCGACTTCTCTCACTGAAACATTGGGAGGGGGTTGGCAGAATCACATCGCTATCATCTCTGGGTGTAGAACCGCACTTTGTATCCCATTTCAAATACTTTCAACTCGCAAATCTCTTGGGTGCTTGGATGCAACAATGAAATCTGATGCTTTACTTTCAGAAGAGCTAGTGGATTTCCAGAGCTAACCCCTTTGCAGCAAATGGTTAGTGAGCATGTTTAAACTGCAGTTATGTAGCCACCATGGTTAGGAATGGTTCACACAACATGCTAAGTCGTGGTTCACATGACACACTGAGCCATAATGTTTAACTCAAAATGTTTAACCACTGTGGCTTAGCATGTCATCTTAACAGGGTCACTATAAGATGAGGTGGCTGAGGCCTTTTGGGGGGGGGGGGCATAGCTCAGTGGTAGGGTACATGGTTTCCATGCAAAAGGTCCCAGGTTTGATCCCTGGCATCTCCAGGTAGGGCAAGTAAACCTCCTGCCTTGAGAGCTTCAGCAAATCACTGTCAATAATACTGGGCTCCATGGTCTGACTAAGAATAAAGCAGCTTCCTATGTTCCTATGGCATTACCTGTGCACACAGCCTCCCCAGCACTTCCTGGAACACGACATCATGTGGTCCTCCGAACCTGCTGCCTGCAGCTATGTGGGAGAAGCTAAAGGTGGAGGGGGTGGGGAATGAAAGAAGTTTGTGGAGGCTAATTAAATCCTTTGCTGTGCTGAACCCACTGAGCTTCTGTAGATCCCCAAAGTCCCTGCATGGGGCAGTAAAATCAGATGCTGTATGATATACCAGTATTCCAGAGAGAACTCTGCTGGCCCTTCCCCCTCCCTCTTCAAACGTTCATTGCAAGTGAGCTCCCAGCAGTGGGCATATAAGAGTAGAAAGAAAAACAAAACAAAACAATAAGCAGACTGTGGAAGTAAAGGTGGCAGCGTCTCCCCCATAGTTTAAAAAGCTTCTGCCTCCATAGCACACACCCTATTGCTCTGCCAAGGGAATGAGTTCTAATGTCTCCTAGTCACCATAAGGCTGTCAAGCTCGGGGGAAACAGGCTTGTATTGATACAGATGGTGTCACTGGACGTCTCAAATGTTCAGGGGCACAGGCCAAAAAGATCCAGGTAACATGCCCAGGTAAGCTCATTTGTAACAACCCCCATGAATGGGAAGTACTAAAAATTATGTGATCCATTCTATCACTTTGGGACTTTTCTACCTCATTATGCTGCATATGCGGCCTAGGCCTGAGTGACTGGATTATTTACTTGAATAACCAATGACAATCAACTCTTTATGTATTCTTCCTCACTGATCCAAAAGCAATCCCTATAATTTAGCAGGGGCAAAGATTCCAGCCCAATTTTTTCCTGTTCACTATCCTACTGAATAGTAATTTCAGAAGCTGGATATATACAAGCAGTAGAAAGAGGTGATAGGGCTGTGAACAGACCCCCTGATCCGATCCGGATCTGTCAGATCCGGATCCAATCCAGGATCCGGAGGTCTGGATCACCCCGATCCGACTCAGATTCGGGATCTGGATCTGGTCAGTCCTAGATAGAATCCTGTGGAATGAACTCCTCACAGAAGGACAGCTAACATACCAGATGGAAGACTAACCTTAAACTTCTCTCTGCTAGGCTAATTTTCTTCTAGCATGGTGTTTATATGTGGAGTGTTTAAAAATTATATCTCTCCACCTTCAGTCTCTTTCCTACTACATTCTGCAGCACGCCTAGAAAAGGCCAGAACTGCAAGCTGTTAGCAAGTAATGAAATCCCAGAGAGTGGCTTTATTGCAAGAACTATGGCATAATGTATTTACCAATTAACTAAATTACTTTTACTCCATGCCAGAACAGATGTAGGAGCTGTTTCGTATGACTAATAATCCAAGGCTTTGACACAGCATATGTTTTATCACAGAGGTTAAAAGGGATTTACCTTCTCAAGCTTATTCGCAGGACTAATTACATTAATTCTTTACTGAGTCGTTTTCCTGGTCTCCTTGCACATTCAGGGATGCCATCTGCCTCATCAGATATACTGCTTACAGTGAAACACTAACACGTTTCATATTTATATGAATCTCATTAGGAAGGTGCTAAAGTCAACTTTATCTGAGCTAACAATTGCATTTTCAAATATCAGCTCAGTGTTCAAACCTCATAGAGGAATCTGGGCCAAAACAAAAGTTTGCCTTGCAACATAACACACTACCCACAAACTGAAGAGATAGCAAGAGAGAAGAAAGGCTTAGTGATAATCTCTCTAGACACTAAGTACCAACAAGAAATTAGAACATCATTCCTCTGCCAGGAAAGCTTTACATGAGTGGATGACAGGTAAACAGTTGGGCTAATACATAATGCCTTTTCATGGGATGCAGTGTCTTCCTTTGGGTATGGCACTGGTGATTTTAGAAAAGTAGCTTTTCAAACCCCTGTTGTCCTAGAGTTTGAGGTCATCTAACCCAATCGCCTGCACTGCAGCAGGATTTTCCATTGCAAATAAACGCGGAAACTGCCCCAGGTGGCATGAAACTACCAACAGTAACTGTAAAAAAAATAACATTAGTAACAACAACCTTAGCATTTATATAGCACGCCATATATTAGCTGAATTCAGACAACATGATAGTCAATGGTGGGGTAATAATCAACTTTACAGTTGTTCATCTAGGGGGTACTCCCCACACAACATGGTAATAATCAACCGTGGTGTGGATTAGGATCAGCACTGAGTTGACTATGGCAGCATTCGGATGACATGATAGTCAATACAACTGATGATTGTTTCCTCCCCACCAGTTGCTTTATGTGTCATCTGAATTCAGCCATAGTGTTTCACATACATGATCTATATCATTCTTAAAACTGTGCAAAGTAGCTCAGTAAAGAGATAGGAAATTGCAAGCCCAACTTTCTCAGGAAGGTCTAGGAACTTTAAATCAGTGTCAAGGTTGACATCCAGGACTAACAAGGCCCTTCCATACTAAATGCACCTAAGCATTGCTTAGACTGCTGCCTCAAACTGGCAGGTATATTGCCCATTTCATACTGCTGGAGAGAAGATCCATAAACCTTTGCTTGTCTAACTGAAAACATGAAAAGGGTTGATGCTTAGTGGTAGAGGTCTAGTTCACATATGAAAAAGCATCATAGAGTACATCTAAAAGTGTGGAGTGTAATCATTCTTGGAAGCCAGTGTGGTGTAGTGTAGTGTTTAGAGTGTTGGACTGGGACTTGAGAGATCCAGGTTCTAGTCTCCCCACCCTCACCCCAAGAAGCCTAACCTACCTCACAGGGTTGTTGTGAGGATAAAGTAGAGGGGAGAAGGACCATGTGCAGGAGGGAAGATGGGATGTAATAAATATTTTTTTAAATGTAACAAATCATCACGAACCTGTTGGCAAACAAGTGCATAACGCAGGTACATTTGGATTGGCTTTGACTCCTTGTTGAGCGTACACTCTGTTACAAACCTGGGTTGCCTGCCATTTATATATGAAGAAACTGAAAGACGTCTGAACATTAAAAAGCATTCTGATATTTTGGGAACATTCTCACTTAGATGGTGAAACTAGTTTTGGACTGAATCACTGCAGGTGGGGCCTCACATGATTTGAATACTCCTCCATACACTCCCCACCCTCAAATCTCTGAAAATGGAAAATGTAACATGTGAAGGAGAGAGGGTAGGACAGATCCTTTCTCCTTGACATGGTAGTTTTCTGTCTTCTGAAGGTTTTTTTTTTGGGGGGGGGTGGCATGTAGGTTTACCATCTCAGACCTTAGTTACAGCAGGCCTATCACATAAAGTCATTACTTTCCCTGGAAGATTTGAACACAATTACAAGAGTGGGCTGGGGAGAAAAATACTTTAAATGATCAAATGTTTACTTCGATGGGAAGACAAAACTTTCCTGCCCCAACTCCACCCCACGGTGGTGGTGGTTTTCCCACTGCTATAGGAACCGAGGAGATGGCAGGCAATGTTTTTTTAAAAGACGCTTGCTTGACTAAAATAAGTGCACAGTGTCAAATTAGAAGCTCATGAAATACTGTTTGTTCTTCAATAAATATTTTGAGGGAGATGTTTAAAAATAACTCCATCACATTGTTTACAGTTCTGTGGCTTTCAGGCTCCCTCTACAAGGATTCGCTTTTGCGCCCGGTTCGGCGATTATGCGCATTATCGCAGACGCGCATTTACTCCTAATCCCTCTGCACGGGAGGCGGCGAGAGGCGGCGAAACGCATTAATAGATGTCCAAAAAGTGCTTTACAAGAAGTTAATGCGCATAAGCGCTTGTTCACACGGGAAAAATGCGCTTTAACGGCCGGAGCAAAATAAAACTCGCGATTTAACGCGCATTCGAAAATGCGCATTATCGGAGAGATAACGCACCTCTACGCCCGATTTGCGCTCCGTTCTTGTAGAGGTAAAATTTTTAATGAACCTTCAAAGCGCATTAAACCTCTCTTGTAGAGGCAGCCCTAGTCATCATCATTAATTTTGCCAATTATGGCTAACTAAAGTTCTTTCTTCAGGCCACCATCTGGTTGGGATTTGCAACAGATTTAGGGCAAGAGTTCAACTAAGGGTGCTGCTGAAGATGGCCTGTTTCAATCTGCTACAATTTCTAAAAACTTATGGATACTTCATATGATTTACCTCTCAGATTATTTCCTCAGCGCCTCAAAATAACTTTAAAAAGAAAGATATTCAACAGTTCTCCAGTAAACTGAAACACAATGCTGCCAAGGCAGATGTTTTATGCATAGGTGGTCCACCTGTTCAGGGAGATGATGATCAACCTATTCTGGAAGGAGTTGCATTCTTCCTATGGGAGAAGTTTCAGAGACCCAGTTTTGTCACTCAAGTCCTAAATGGCCTCTGTGGCATGGATCACCTTTTATCAGCTGTGTCCTGGACAGAGATAGCCTAGTTGTGTATCTACAAGCTGATAACCAGCAGGACTGATTACTGTAATGTACTGAAGACTGTTTGGAAACTACACTTAATCCAAACTACAGCTGCCAGGCTACTGACGGGGACTGACAGTTGGGAACACATCTTGCTGGTACTTAAAGAACTTCACTGGCTTATGGTTTGTTATCAAGCACAATTCAAGATGCTGGTGTCTACCTTTAAAATTCTACTTTGCTAGGTCCTGGGTGTCTGAAGGAAGACCTGTTCCAAATTTTATCATGCTCTATTGTTATATAAACCACCCCAGAAACATTATTAAACGGCAGTTTATATATAAAATGTGTGTGTGAGCACGCATGTATATAACAAATAAAATAAAAATAAAGACAAGGAGGTCTTGATGCTCCTGCAAGGGCCAGAGCGAGTGGGAGAAAAGTTTAAGATCACCATCCAAAAACTGCAAGAATAATTTTTTCAAGTGGAGAAATTAGCAGGTCTGTCTGAGCTGCGGGGAGTGGACTCGGAGACTAATACATGAGAGGCCTTGTAGCTTTTAAAAGTTATTATAGTGGTTTTAAATATATGTGTATATTGTGTGTATATTGTATGTTTTTGCTGTTTTAATTTTGGTATATTGTTTCTAATTGTTTTAATCTTATGTAAACCGCCCAGAGTGCTTCGGCTATGGGGCGGTATACAAATGTAATAAAATAAATAAATAAATAAAGTGTCAAGCTCCTCCTTGTCCTTACTTTTGAGAAAAAGTACCAGATACATGAGAGCTGAGGAAATGTTCCACCTGGGCCGTATCTATACGATGACTCTTTGTGTCCAGATTCCCCCCAAACCCCACAACATCACTGCTGCAAAGTGGCACTGATTTGTTTAAATGGCAGGACTAAGCACGGACTATCCAGAGAGGGAAAATCGCAGCACCATAGTCAGATGGCGGGAATGGGCAGCAGACTGAAAACTGTGAAACACTTTTTGGGGGTTTGTTGTATGGGAACTGTGCTGCTAAAGTTCATTGAATTGATGCGCTAGACATCACAACTGCCCTTACAGTTGTCCACCAGACTGTAATACGGCCATGGCAACCATTATTTGGCTTGTCTAGCCCGCCCCTGCCCTGGTTCCTGCACCTACCATGCATCGGGAACCACCCCTAGCTATGTCCACTTTCCTAATCCGAAGTGAAACCACCAGTGACAGAGGAAACAATGTGGTGACGTTGGGGTGATTGAAAGAGTCATGGTAGAACAGCATTGCAAAAAAAGCGCAATCTTGAGGCGGGGGGGGGGGGTAGCCCGACTTGGCTGCAAGTTGGCGGCTGCATCATATAAACAATGCAGCACCACTGCGCATCCATGTTGGTGTACATATGCCATATAGAAACACACTCGTTCCTTCATTTTAGTGAAGTCAAAATGTGACTGTGTTGGACTTCCTTGGCATTTTCCGACTTAAATATGCATTAAATCTGTGGTCACCATTTCCAACTGATTCAACTGCATGCACATCTCGCACTAGGTCCTGGGTGGCACCATTTAGGATTAAATCCAGTGTCACCTCCCCCGGTCAGATCCATGACCAACTGTGCTAGGGTATTGAGAAATTTAACCTGTTTGTCATGACTGGAACATGCGTTTATCCAGTCACAGTGGGGATAAACTGAAGTCACCCATTATTGTAATACTTGCTCATTTAGATGCCTCCCCTGATTTCATTTTCCATCTCAAGATCACCAACAGCCTTCTGGTCTGGGGGACTATAGCATGTTCCTAGTACTAAATTAGTTTTGGAGCTGGGTATTGTCACTGACAGCACTTCTGTGGAAAAGTCTATCCCTTTTAGGTTTTCTAGTCTGCTTGACACTATCTCCTCTTTGATGTACAGAGCAACACCTTTTCCAGTATGCCCTTCACTGTCCTTCCTATATAATTTATATCCAGAGATGACTTTATCACACTGATTCTCTACATTCCACCAGGTTTCCGTTTCGCCCATTATATCTAGGTTTGCCATTAAAATCAGGTACTCCATCTCTCCCATTTTGGTTTGGGGGCTTCTAACATTTGCATAGAAACACCTACACACAGGGTCCCTCAACAGATGTCTCTGGTGTGTGCATCTTCTGCTGTGGCACTTAGGCCTATTTCCTCCCCCTCCCCATTTGGGCAATTAGAAACATTTTCATCCTATAGGAATAATTCAGCCTGAGCCAGATGCTTCCCAGCTCCTCTCAGATTCCCCCACCCACTGGGTTCCATTTACCACTGTTTTTATGTTAAGCGCCAGAAGTCTGGTTCCATTGCGGTTCAAGTGAAGTCCATCCCTCTTGCAATGGCCCGGCTTCTCCCAAACTGTTCGATCACGCCTAACAAATCTAAACCCATCCTCTCTACACCACTGTCTCATCCATGCATCAAGACTCCTGCTTACGTTTAACAAATACAAATGCCAAGGGGATGCCGTAAAAAATGGCAGCTGCTTGTTTGTCTGTGGGCGCAAATGACACTATTTCTGACCCAACTACACAGGTTGCTAGTGCATTTCTGGGCCCAATTTAGAGTGCAAGTGGTTACCTTCAAAGCCCTAAATAGATTAGAACCAGGTTCGTTGAAGGACCATTTACACCTATATGAACCTGTCCAGGCTCCAAGATCAATGGCAGAGGCTCTGTTTACAGGTCTTGCATTAAGATCCATCAGGCTGCCAGCACAAGAGACAGAGCGCTTCAGGATGTGAATTTGGCTCAGTCTCTTGCAGTTTTTAAAATGGACCTGAAAGACTTGGCTATTCCAATCCGCTTTTAACTGATTAAGATAGCCAATTTATAAATTTAACTGTTGCCATGGGGAATAGAAAATGGAGAGCTGACCTGGCTCCTCCTTTTGCAAGTTAATGTCTGCATTTACAAATATTTATATCCTATTTGGAGACTTTCAGCAAGGCTTACAGTTTAAAATAATGATTTTAAAACTGCAGCATCAGTACATTCTCAAGAAGAGGGACTTCTCTGTTGTGATATCCCAGTGGTGGAATGCTTTCCCCAGGGAGCCTCAATTGGCACCAGTGCCTTTTCAATACCAGGTGAGGAGGTTTCTACCTCCAAAGTCTTTTAAAGTAACCTTTTACATCTATTTTTATGCTGGTGTTTTACTAGCTCACAGGGTACACCACAGGCTATATTATGAGCAATCTTCCACAAAGAATAAATTTCAGATTAGGGGAAACCCATTCCTCCCTGTGGGAAATCTCCTACCTTTCCACAGGGTTCAATTTTGTTCACCAATGCTTATCAGCATGCATATGAAAACATTGTGTCAGCTGGTGTGGCTTATGGAATGTGGCATCACGGATATAACTATTGTGAACCGCCCAGAGGGCTTCAGCTATTGGATCGTATAGAAACATAAATAAATAAATGTAAGAAAAAATAAAATTTCTCTCTGCCAGAAGACAGAACATACAAAGTGAGACCAAAACATATTCTGATTTCCCTATTTGAAAACACATACAACGTGGGTGGTGGTGGTAGGAAGCATGGAATCTGAACAGAGACTTTCTGATGTGACTGTCACACTCTCATGCATTTTGCTGCCTGTGGATACAAGTGACACTTCGAACATCAGTTTCATACTTATTTACTAAACTGAAGTGCTGTCATGTGGAAAACATTTAATTTTAATTTCTGTCACCCAGTTTTGTTGCTGTAGATTTACCTCTACATAGGGGTGAAATGCCCAACTTCATTCAGCTCTACCTTCTTTTCCTGGCATCCTTTCTAATTTTGTCAACATTTTTCTCCATCTGTGCTGCTCAAACTGAACACCATATTACAAGTGAGGTCTTACAAGTGCTGAATGTAGCAGCATTACAATTATTTCTCAAGTTTCAGATATGATCCACCTGAGGCACAACCCAAAGCGACATTGCCCTTTTCTGCCACAGCATCACATTGTAGATTCACTTTTACGTTCGCCATCCATTATTATTATTATTATTATTATTTACATTTATATACCGCCCCATAGCCGAAGCTCTCTGGGCAGTTTACAAAAATTAAAAGATTGAACATAAAAAGTCAATATACAAAATTTAAAACCATAAAACATAAAACAGCTGATATTTAAAGCATTTTAAACTTTTAAGCCTGGCCACAAAGTCAGTTAAAACTTCATCTTAAGCTGTTAAAATGTCTGGGAGAAAAGTTTTGACCTGGTGCTGAAAGGATAACAGTGTTGGCGCCAGGCAGGCCTCATTCGGGAGATCATTCCATAATTGAGGGGCCACCACAGAGAAGGCCCTCTGTTGCCGTCCTCCAAGCTTCCCTCGGAGTAGGCACCCGGAGGAGGACCTTTGATGTTGAGCAAAGTGTATGGGTAGGTTCATGTCGGGAAAGGCGTTCCATCAGGTATTGTGGTCCCAAACCATGTAAGGCTTTATAGGTTAAAACCAGCACCTTGAATTGGGCTCGGAAACATACAGGCAGCCAATGCAAGCAGGCCAGAATCGGTCTTATATGTTCGAACCGTCTGGTCCCTGTTACCAATCTGGCCGCTGCATTTTTCACAAGCTGCAGCTTCCGAACCATCTTCAAAGGCAGCCCCACTTAGAGCGCATTGCAGTATTCTAACTTGGAGGTTACCAGAGCATAGACAACTGAAGCCAGGTTATCCCTGTCTCGATAGGGGCGTAGCTGGGCCACCAACCGAAGCTGGTAGAAAGCACTCTGTGCCACCGAGGCCACCTGAGCCTCAAGTAACAGAGATAGTTCTAGGAGAACCCCCAAGCTACAGACATGCTCCTTCAGGGGGAGTGCAACCCTATCCAGAACAGGTTGAACACCCTCCATCCGGTCAGAGGAACCCCCCACTAACAGCATCTCAGTCTTGTCTGGATTGAGTTTCAGTTTATTAGCAATCATCCAGTCCATTGTCGCAGCCAAGCACCGGTTCAACCATCCACAGCCTTACCTGATGAAGATGAAAAGGAGAAGTAGAGTTGCGTGTCATCAGCGTACTGATGACAACGCACTCCAAAACTCCGGCTGACCGCACCCAACGGTTTCATGTAGATGTTGAACAGCATGGGGGACAAGACTGACCCCTGCGGAACCCCATACTGGAGAATCTATGGGACTGAGCAATGTCCCCCACGCACCACCTTCTGGAGCCAACCTGTCAAGTTGGATTGGAACCACTGCAATGCAGTGCCTCCCACTCCCAACTCAGCCAGTCGTGCCAGAAGGATACCATGGTCGATGGTATCGAAAGCCGCTGAGAGGTCAAGGAGAATCAACAGAGTCACACACACCCTGTCCTTCTCCCGACAAAGGTTTGGCGACCAAGGCTGTTTCCATGCTAAAACCAGGCCTGAAACCCGACTGAAATGGATCCAGATAATCGGTCTCATCCAAGAGTGTCTGGAGCTGGCCAGCAACCACCCGCTCAAGGACCTTGCCCAGGAATGGAACATTTACTACTGGCCTAAAGTTATTAAGATTTTCTGGGTCCAGGGAAGCTTTCTTCAGGAGTGGTCTCACTACTGCCTCTTTCAGACGGTCTGGGCATAATGGCAACACCAGCAGTGCTAGTTCTCAACCATCTTGTTTTGCATCTTGTACTTGTGTCTGTAGATTTTCTTTTCTGTATATGCCAAATTGAGCATTTGTTCTTTTTAAATTTCATTGTTATAGAACATACTGAACTCACAAGTTCTATATAGATAGAGAAATTTAGCTTATGCTAAAATTGCAAGACACTAGGCATTTGCAATTCCACCCAGATATTTATCTTCTGTAAATTTGATGACTATCCTCCATTAGGTCATTAATGTTGAGCAGCTAGGAATAAAAGGATCCCTTGATAAGATACCTGAGACAATAGTAGTTGAATACCAAATGTTTAAATAAGCTCTCAAAGTGTTATGCTAGAAAATACCTGTAATGTGAGATTTATAACACACATGCACCCCCCCCCCCCCCAAAATTGCACTGACTGTAACAATCATTCAATTTGTATTAGGATGGTCACTAAATGAAAGAAATCTTAGTTGACTATACAAGTTTTATCAATTTTGGCCCAGCTCAGTCATACACTGTACCCAGCTTCTACTGAGTTTCAGCCAAGCATATCAAAAATAGCAGGGAAATATATGTATATAAAATCTCCTTCACATAACACGCTTATAATTTTCACCACCCGACATATAAGAACAAACCTGACATATAAGAGTTAGTCTTAAAACGCATCAAAGCAAGAGACCTGCCAAGAGATTCATCAAGTTGTAGAGACAACTCAGATAGAACTTGAAATGGAATGTTCTCCACTGCACTAAAGGTAACACAAAGTAAAACTTTTCTTATCAAAACTTTTCCTCAACAAGTACAGATTTCCATCCAGTCCAAATTTAAGTAGCAGAATAAGAAAAACAGAATCAGATCCATGAAAGTTCACAGGGGAACAGAGGCAAATTGGGCTCATAGGAAGCACATCCGCCAAGCGCAATTCCCCCACCCTCCCTCCTGGTTTGTGGGGAGGGCTTATGCTAGGCAGATGATAAGCAAGTAGCAGGCCACTTGTTCACCTTCAACCACCTAAACTCCAAGTGCCAGCCAAGCAGAGGGTTGGCATCTGTGCACAACTCTCTGATGCCATGGATATTCACCGGCAGCACAAAGGTTCATGCATGTTCAGTTCATTTTATTATACAGGCACAGAGCCATCAGAAAGCCATTGTGCATGTGCAACCCATAGCTCCCACTAGCTGCAGGAAGGGCAGGGGGTCATTTCAATCACCCACTATTTTTCTGCAACGTTTCCATCAGTAAAGACCCTTCCCCACCCTGCTCTCCCCATCCCCAGTCCCATTTAAGCCTCACAGGATGTCTATACATAGCCTATTCACACACAAACGGTCATAATCCCAGAAGACCACGGTGATATATTCAAATACATCAAACTGTGTCATGCTACATTATTTTGGGGCCAAGGAACAGCTTACTGCTGGAGAGGAAAACTATTTTTAAAGATAATTTGTAATGCCTGAAAAGTAAAGTGAAGACAGAAATGCCAATGGGCACGCAGGCATATCACCTAGGTGCATGCTACGCTACTGGCAGGTAAGGCACTCAGCCAGAGTTTACATCAAGCCACACTTGATAGCTCCGTGTCACCTAACACCAAGAAAGCAGCCAAAATCCTTGAAGGTTGCCTAGGTTCAATAATGGGCTGGTTGTGGGGTCAACGCACCGAAGTTAAACCACAACAAGGACCAGTCCTGTAGCTTGGCAGCGCTGCCTGATCCTACACTGCACTCACTTGGCCTTTAGAAAGGATGTGAAGATGTGTCTTTTCAATTTAGCCTTTCAGAGTGGGTAGTTTTAATGTCTTAATTGGTGTCAATGTCTTGGTTTTATTATTAGCAATTGTACATCATCATCTTCATAGCTCTTTAGCAGATTACACAATATATAAGTGCTATTAATTAAGACTTCCCTCCCCAGCTGCAGTTTTACCGATATTCCCTTGGAAGTCCTCCTCACAACTGGGGAGAGAAGGATTGAACCTCCCCTCCACGTTCAGAGCTGCCAGCAACTCCTTTAATGTAACATGTAGATTGAACCTCAGCCTCTTTCAAAGTTTCAACCATACTTCCAAATGTATGGCTGAATCAGACTTTGTTAACTTGATTTGTGCCTTCTAAACATAGAATTCTACTTTTAGATTTTCATTGGAAAATATTATGCAGTTTGGTTTAAAAGAAGTTAAAAACCTAAAGCCTTCTGGAGCGAGCCTGGAAAGGAAGATGCAGAGATGACATGGAAAGGTAAAATTTGGTGTCCCAGGCAGGTGGAGTTTCCCTCTATGAAACAGTTCCAAGGTATACGCATAAGCCACTTAGAACATGCAATAATTTAATGCAGATACCGGAATTTCACATTACCCTAGGAAAGAGAAGACAGCTTCATATATTGGGCAGCAGCAGTAGCCAATCACCATGAGGCAAAGGTTATGACAACCTAAGGAGTTCCATATCATCCTCACAGTGAAAAAAGCAGTGGACCAATAGCAGAAGGGGAAATGATTAAACTACCTCTGTTCTTCCCAGGCTTCTATGTCTCGGCCTTTTAAGGCTGCTTTTCATTTCAAAAATCAAAGCTGGTCAATGCAATACTGATCTCTGCATCATGCGTAACTCACTCCCAAGATATTGAGGTACAAAAGCAGATAAGCTTACTATACTATATCCTTTGTGTTCTCTTCGTTCCCTCAAAGGTTTTGTACTATGAACAAAGTAGGAAGTGTATACAGTGACTGTATTCAGACAACACATTAATCAATGGTGGGTTGAGTAGTCAACTCACAGTTGGTTATTTTGTGGGTACTCCCCACACAACATATTTCTACACAACTGTGGGTGGTTGGGGCTGGCGTTGAGTGGACAAATAGTCAACCCAGCATTTGACTGACACAGCCCCTGCTCCTCTCCCCACCCTCCCTCAGTCCTCCCAGTTCTATCCCAGCAGCCTCTGCAAGTTGCACCAGTTGTAGCAGAGTGGCAGCCACTGCTTTGGTCGCTCTTGCCACGTGCCTCTATGGGCTTGTGTTTTAACCCAGTCAGCACATGCCATTAACACACTCACCCCTCCACACAACAACTTTAAACAACTGGTTGTTTCTCTCAGTTGCTTATTTGGGCGGAATAGCATACTGTCAGTAGTTTGTGAGCGGTGTGTTACCCTCAACACAACACAATAAGCAACACAACTGATGATTGTTTCCCCTCCCCCAGTTGCTTAATGTGTTGTCCGAATGCAGCCAGTGTGTCCCTTACGGAAGGAAATAACCCGTCTTTTAATCCCTTTTCCAGGGAGTTCCAGCTAGTTTACAGCAGTAAAACAGGAAAACTCAAAAACATCCAAAAGGAGCCTCTGAACAGATGTCTGCATTACTTTTACTTTCTTTTTTTAATCCAGTATCTTTAAGAACTTGCTCCTTGAAGCAAATACTTTCCATGTTGCCTTGTCTACTGCGTATTGGAAATGGAACTCTTGCTTACTCAAGAGCATTCTAGGGATTCTTCTGGAACACCCATTCAGCTCACACAGGGTACTGAAAAGGCCTGCTGTGCCTCACTGCCATCCCACATCATTAGAGTGTGCCCTAGAATATCCGCATTGCAGGGGAAGTCCAGTAGCAGTAAGCAAGCCATCTTGCAGTCAAGCTTGCTTAGCATTATAATCATGTTGAGGGACATACATGGTTGGAAAATCCGTGCATTAACACAGCCTTTCCCAACCAGTGTGACAAATATTTGCCCCAGAAGCCTTTGCATCTTGCACCAAGCTGCATAATAGGCTACCTTGCAAATATTTATCCAAAATAGAGTTATTTGATCTTCCACATTTTTCTCATACTCCTCTCTCTCATGGGTTTACAATTTTCATAAAGTGCTTGCAACCACTTTGTATATTTGAATGTTCAGTGCTCTTATACCATGAAATGTAAATACTGAGATTTTAAAGTAAAATATAAAACACACCTAATTTCAAGGCCCTCTATTTCTAAAAACTCTGTGTGATAATACCAGGACTATTATAAAAAAACAAATTCCTAGGTGCCATTTTGTACCTGGATAAGTTACCTCCTGATTTATAACCATGCTAAATTCAAAAATCCATATCATAATATCCCTAGTGAAAAACAAATCTGGCTGGGGATTGTGAGGCTTCTAGCTCAACACATCTGGAGGGCACAAGGTTGGCAAAGGCTGGCTCAACATATAGTGAGATAGCCAATGCCTGAGCACCTATACAGCACTTAATTTGGTTCACTTAATTAGCAAACTTATTGCAGAACTGATGGTGGGATATGGGATGGAGGAAGAGGGGATATTCCAATTGCAAGGATCATCACTATGCAACAAAACCAGTAGAATCTAAGCCAATTAAAAATACATGTGCACACTCTGTAGGATATGAAGGGTGTATGCACATGGAAATAAGCAAGTCAATGCCTTTAAAAAAATCCCAAAAAGTGGCAGGCAGTCACTGGGATGCCACTTGAGGTGTCCCCCCCTTTTAAAGAGACACCTGGGTCAAAATCAACATATGCAACTGCTACCATTGAAAGGGCATGAACTCAAGTATAAACTGTAAAATAAACTTCAGCCCTCTGCACATTTAACAAGGGCACTATTCTCTTCAGATGCTGCCATCCTCAAGACTAGGAAAAGAATTTCCTGTTCCCCCACTCCATGGGAGAAGCTGCCATGAACTCAGCACACCTCCTCTAGTCCAATTCACTAGAAACACCAGAGCAAGGACGGAAGGAAAGGCGACCTTTGCATCTTTGCGCTGAATCTTATGTGGAGACAAGAGCTCCCTGCCCTTCCCGGCTGCACAGCTAAAACACACATATCGAGTCAGTGTTCTAGCAGGTTCGGGCATTACTTTCTTTCCTCCGTCCAGAATCTACTGACAAATTCAGTTTCATTGATGACCTTGAATTCAAGCACAATGAAAAAAGAAAAATGTTTTCTCCACCCCAAGCATAAGCTTCTCTAGATTAAGAGAACATGGCAACAGTTCTCTTGTTTTGAAAGAAGGTGATGTAGGCAGATTCTCTGTTGAATCCTGGCAGCCATACAAGCTTGAAGAACGCTTAATTCTCTTACAGGGGAACATATGTACACAATAAAAAAGACAGACGATATAAGGAATATAAGAACCACTCTCCATGTTCACATGCTTCTCTTAAGAATGCTTCACACTTCAGCTAGAAGAAGCGAACTACACTGACGACTTGTTACGCAAATCCTATTGTAAAAAAATCACAGATTATCATTTTATTTGGAGTAGCACCTGGTTTCCATGGGAACAAATCAGAAATACAAAGATACTCTAAAGCAAGCTAAGAATCAAAGAGACCAAACATTATATTTTATATAGTCACATTTGAAGCAAATAATATCATCAACATGCCACCACAATCTATGACACTTACTCCATTACTAAAATAATTATTTCAACTCATAAACAGCTTTAATATTCAAGGGGAAAACTCATACAGTCCCCGGCCACAGAAATTGCCTGGATAAATGAGAGAAATTGTTTGTCATTTCCCTGGAACTGATTACATTTGTTATAAATATTCATCTAAGTGACCAGAAAAGGCAAGACTGGTTATGTTTCATAGACTTAATGCAAATTTGCCTTTGTTTCATCATTACTTCAATCAAGGGGATTTAACAGTGACTACCTAGGAAACAAGAAACCTTTTGAGGAAGAGCTGGTGGTTCAGTCAACTTTTAAAAAGGATTTCTAGGCTGCTTTTTCAGAAATGGTCAAAGCAGCTTACACAGAACAAATATCATTAAAAACAAATCCAAAGCTAATAGTTAATAGCAGCCAAGAACATGCCAAGAAGTCAGCCAAATGTGAGCCAGAACACTAAGGTTTTGCAGCTCTTACGAGTGGACAGAGGTGCCTTTCTTTACAATAGACAGAACATTCCAGAACCTAAGGCCTAACGCAGTAATATACAGTTTTACGGGCTGGGAAGCATCATGGGGCACTTACTGGGACTCCAGAAGAGCCCACCAGTGAGTCCAACCACACACCCCTTTGGAAAACCCCAGCTCATCTTTCCCACGGTCCTGGAAACTGCTCTAGCCTCCAGCTTTCCTTTCTTGCTGCTGCCAACCTTCTCTGCATTACACATACTACAGAGCTTTCTGACCAGGTGGGAGGAATGGGAACCCAAAACTGCAGCAGTAGCTCCTGTTCCATGTGGTCAGAAGAGGGGGAATGGAGAGCACTGGCTTCTCAGGCCTCCTGCACCTCAGTCTATATTGCTAAACAGTGATCCATTAAAGCAAATAGTTCAATATTTGGCAATATATATCACAGGTGTGATGGGGGTTGTGAGATCTAGGGACAGCAATGGGGGGAGGATTAACCCCCCTCCTCATTCTAGGATCCCCATCTGATTGGGACCCCTTCGCTTATTCTAGAGTAAAAAAGAAAGAGCTGTTGCAGTTAACTATGACCCCCTCTAGATGGATTCCGTTTGATGCCTGGTTAGCTGATTATGCGCATAATCGCTGAAGCGCTTTATCGTAAATGCTTGTATGCAGGAGGGAATTGAGCACTCAACTGGTGATCTTACCGGTTGTTTCAAATGCGCTTTACAAGTAGTTAATGCGGAGAATCGCTTGTTCACATAGTCAAAATGCGCTTTAACGGCTGGAGCAAAATAAAACTCGCTATTTAACGCGCATTCAATAATGCGCATAATCGGAGAGAAAAAGCGCCTCAACTCCTGATTTACGCTCCACTCTTGTAGAGGTAAAAATTTTAATGAGACTTCAAAGAGCTTTAAACGTCTGGTGTAGAGGCAGCCTATGTCTTTAAAGTAATGTACTTTGGCATGCTTGCTCCTCCAATCTGCTGCCGTGTGCATGCAGATGCTTGCTTGATCCTCTAACCCTGCCCCTTGGACCAAATTGCATCAGCTCCTCTGAAACGGAGGTGGGATGGCCCATTGCATTAAATTATTGCTTATAAGCAGCCAGCCAGCCCACTGCAGCAGGAGCTGGAAGGACTGCCTCCCAAATGGTATTCTTATCACATAAGCAAGCTTTAAAACCAATGGCTTCCTTGTCCTTCCCTGCCTCCCATCCCAGATATCTTAACTGCTTTTAGTGGGTTGGGTGGAAGCTGTGATTTGGTTACTTGGGGGTGGAACAGGAAGGTTGGCGGTTGGCAGCTCCTTGTGTATTTACTCAGAAAGAAGTCCTATTGAGTTGTGAGCATGCAGGAGACCAAATCTATACGTGTTTAGTCAGAAGTATGTCTTAACTGGGGCTTGTTCCCAACACAATCAGTAAGGCATATGTCCACTTAGAAGTAAGTCCCATAAGGTTCAACTGGGCTTACTTCTATGTAAGTGGGTATAGGATTGCAACATTAAAAAAGGATGCTCTCTCTCATGCTAATCCAATTAATCCAACTGTGGTTTACTCTCAAGTAAATTCACACAGGAGTAGCTTACATCTTCAAAACATTCTTGTGAAGCTTCACTGACTTCACTTGGCCTGCCAGCTTTATCAAGTATTTTTTTCTACTACTAGAGGAAATTATTTTCAGTTCAAGAAGTATTTTTATTATTAACTAGCATGTTATGGAATCTGTGGTGTGAGACGAAATTTTTTCCAGTACTTTATTTTTCCATTTGTTAAGTTCATTAGTGAAAATTAATGTATATCAATTGCAAATACAACGTTAGGCAAACTTGGCAGTTTCAAAGTTGTAATTAATGTTTTCAGGTGCTTATTCCTAGCATGTCTATATGTCATTGAACTACGTATGTCTCAGAACGAAATCGAGCTAATAAATAGTGACAACGAAACTGAAGATGCTCCAATAACTTAGTGGAAGGGGGCTGAACTCTGTTGAAATAGACGACTAGTTGTCAACATGCCATGCACATTTCTTTGGGTTGCTAAAACTCATGAATGTGTCAACATTTTTTTAGTACTTTGGCTTGTTTGTTTGTTTTTGTTTAAATTTAAACAATGTAAAGAAAGCATATACAATTGCCTTTAGAAAACAAAAAATCCATGAAGTGTGCTTTAATCCCCCCCCCCCCCCCAATTCAGATATTTCAGGTCAAATATGTGTGGACAAAAGATTAAGATGGGGTACTTTGTTTTAGTTTTGTTGTTTACTAAATACAAGTAAATAAACATGGTAAATTAGATCTCTCTAGGCCAGGGGTGGGCAACATTATAGGGCCCTCCAGGTGTTATATGGCCTGTAATTCCCACCAGCCCTCACTAGCATAGCTTGAGAAAAAGCTGCCTGCTGCAGCAGTAAAAAACTTCTAACTTCTCAGCAATTCCAGTGGAGTTGCCACTTATTGCCTATTGTGTATATGGGCAAGATGCATAGTGCTTGGTACTTCATGGAGTCATAAACAAGAGCCGCTTTCTTCCCCGCTGAGCTTACAATCTATGTTTTGACAGTGGGGAGACAAATAGAAGGAAAAGAAAAGAGAACGTTCTGGTCTGTGTCTTAGATAGAGACTATAGTTATTTTCAACATGTTCTTTCTTTTCTGCATAAGTGTATTGCTTAAGATCACAGTATCATGGAATTCAATATGTTTATTCTTTGTCTGCTGCTACATTGCACAAGAAAAGCAACATATGTTTAACAAATAAAACAGATGAAAAACGTGTGCAAGTGTGGTTATGTGTGCTTAGCTTATTTTCTGTAGGAGGTGAGAACTAAAGAGTTATGTCAAAAGTTTTGCAGAAAAGCTGTAGCTTTGAAGAGGGGTTAGAAAGAAAATGAAGTAAGTGCTCTAGAAGGCAGTTCCAGGCATAAGGGGCAGCAAGGGTGGAATTGTTTAAAGGGTCAGGAGATATTTGGAAGATTGAGAGCAGCAGAGCTCAAGAATTTGAGGGGAAAGATATGGAGGAGCCCAAGTTCTGCAGTTTGGAGATGCCACTAAGAGAAGCACTGTTATGCTGTTAGGTTTGGTTCTGTAGGGATAGCAAGCAAGGAGCCCTCACTCCTGCCCTTGCAAACAAATGACACCACAATGAAAAGATAAATAAAAAAGTAAGCTGCCATCTATGCACAGCTTCATGAAATATTTGACAATGCCCAATTGGTGGCCAATTCATTTGTCACCTGACTGGTGTGTTAATCCTAGATAATGGTAAGGGAAATGGCAACCAGGAATCAGGCGACCTATTGCTACCTAAAGAGCTCATGAATGACTTTGGTAAGCTTTGAACTGGGGACTCTCAATTCTCACACTTAGAAGCACTAATAAAATTATTTGCATGCATGTCCACATGCATCTACATGCACACACATTGTAGTGGCCCATGATCCTTAGTCAGTCCATACTGCCACTGAGAAACACTGCATTAGGAGGAACTTTGAGGGTGTGCACATCTTCAGGTAGCTTGCCAGAAAACAACACCTGTCTGAAGACAGACCTCATCACAATTTCATTTGACCACTGCATATATCTGTCAAAATATTTTACAGAAATAATTGCTTACATGCTTTGAATCCATGCCTGATTTCCTCCTACAAGCTAGTTAAAGTACCTCCCTTCTTGAAGTTATTAAATTAGAATATTTAATTCATGATGTGCACAACCTTTTCAAAAATTCCAGCACTGTGTCTTCATGAAAGCTTCAATTTGCTTGATGTTTAGTTGCTGCTGGTTGTAATGAAGCTCTTTCCCTTGACACTTTCTGAAATTAGCCATTGGTCAACCTGCATTAATGTTTACCAGAGTGGCTTTCAAACCTTCTAATTTAAGAGAACCCCTGCATGGCTCCTGTAGAACTCCAGCATAATGTAGAAGTCATGTTCCAGGCTGCACAGATTATGTGGGTCACTGGCCTGCAGGCGTCACATGTGAATAAATGCACCATCTCAAGCTGCCTTCTCCACCCTGGTGTCCTACAGATGTGCTGGACTACAACTCCCATCATATCCAGCTTGTCCGCCATTACTGATCTTTTTGAGTAGCTCCAATATGCTTCTGAGCAACCCTGTGGTTCCCTAGGACACAGTTTGACACTGCTTTAACACAGTAAGACTAGATCAATCTATCAGTTGCTCACATTACCGTATGTGTAAAAATCTAAATACTAGCCAAGCAGCACTGCAAATAAGTAAGCTACAGATCCTAGAAGGACACTATCAAACATTAAATGATAACATAAGAAAACAAAGGCTAAACAATATGCTACATTAAGTACTTAGCATGCAGCTGATTCTCACACGCAAGACCTCCATCAAGATTAGGACCACCACCAGTGAATAGGGAGGGTTAAACCTTCCTAAAGCCAGGTTTTCCCCTAAAGTCACTCACCTCCCACCCCTGCAAGAGACTTTCCCACCCCCTAAAGCCTCTATTAGAGGGGTCCCCCCATTGCTTTTTTTAGTTCGTGTGTGTGTGTGTGTGTGTGTAAGAAGGGGGATGGACAGACAGACAAAAATAATTTTGGGGGGGAGGAAGTGGCTGATTGGAAAGGTTTAAACTTCCCCTACATACACATGGTAATCTTAATCTTGATGGGGAACGACGTGCTTACTTCAAGGTAAAAAAACAAACAAACTAGTTATCAGCGGTAAGCTGCTATAATAATATTTATTTACTTATTACCCGCCTCTCCCTCCAGATCGAGGCGAGGAACAACATCAATACAAACAATATAAAATACATTAAACTAATTAAAAGTATATAAAATTTATAAATTATTAAAATCAATAAAACTCTTAAAATTCAACTGGGTAGGCCTGCCGGAAGAGATCAGTCTTTATAGCTCTCTTAAATTCTAGAAGACTGGTAAGTTGGCGGATCTCCCCCGGCAGGTTGTTCCACTGTCTGGGAGCGGCAGAAGAGAAGGTCCTCTGGGTAACAGTTGTCAGCCTAGTCTTGGTTGACTGTAGTAAATTCTTCCCAGAGGACATGAGCGTATGGGGCGGATTGTATGGGAGAAGGCGATCCTACAGGTAACCTGGACCCAAACCACGTAGGGCTTTAAAGGTAATGACCCGGAAACTAATTGGCAGCCAGTGGACTGATTTTAAAGCTGATGTAATATGGTCACTCCTAGGTGTACCGGTGACCAACCTGGCTGCCATATTTTGAACTAGTTGAAGTTTCTGGACTAGGCACAGAGAGAGCCCTATGTACAGCGCATTGCAGAAGTCGAGCCACGAAGTTACCAGCGCGTGCACTACTGTTTTTAGGTCTTCCAACTCTAGGAAGGGGCGCAGCAGGCATCTCCAAACTGCAGAACCTGGCTCCTTCATATCTTTCCCCTCAAATTCTTGAGCTCTACCGCTCTCAAACTTCCAAATATCTCTTGTCCCTTTAAACAATTCCACCCTTGCTGCCCCTTATGCCTAGAACTGCCTTAGAAGTGCTCTAGAAGGCTGCTTTGATCATTATTTTAATAGAAAAGCAGGATATAAATAAGCAAAACTAAGTTTTATAACAGAAGCCTAAAATAAAGGCCCCAATGGACCATACCTTGCAACCTAGTGATGCATGCAGAATCCCAGGTTGTTCCCTTTTCACATCATCCTGACGAAGCCTGCTTACATTAAACATTGTTTGCCCTTAAGCACAGTGGCAGGTCCTCTGATGTTGTAAATTCTCTGGATCAGGGCCTTAGTCTTGAGTTATGTTTTGGGGACTTGCACAATAAACAGGCCTCCATCACTTTGATCAAGCCTAGCTGAATTTCAAACTTTATTTCGAAAGCAATCCAAGAAACGCTGTGTGTGTGTCTAACGCACTCAGAATGAGAAACAGAGTAACATATGGCAAGAGAGATTATGGATTAGCTAATTAGGTGGTATTACTCAAACCCACATGATCCATTTGTTGGGGAGGGAGCAGTATTTTCTCAATAAAAGAGAAAAAATATGTTAAAATATGTCAAGGAAGTTTACTTCATAGCACTGACGAGCTCTAATTCTCATTCATTTATTTCTTTCCTTACACACAAACACCCCATTAGGTACAGAATTTACTGAATTAGCAGCAAGCTCAATATCCAGTAGTTATCATGTTCACACTTCAGTCTTAGATCTATAGTTATTGAGCTATTCTCTCATTCACAGCAGTCAAAATGATTAATTGGATCACTCATAAAAGCAAAGATGGAAGAAACTGCAAAACCTAGTATTCATTTACTATATTTTAACAATGTACTACATCTTAGCATCTCAAGATGGCAAGTTAATCTACTCTTTATAACGTTTTATTCAGGATGCAAACCTAGAGCTCCAGCAACATATTCGCCAGCAACACAAGGGAGCCTAGACAAGTTTTTTCTAAGCAGAAGAACACAGAGTGGCTGCTTAAGACTTTCAAGAAACAGCCAATAGGGCTGGTAACAGGGACGAGCTGGTGGAAAATAGCTGACTGGTTCTTAAGCAGCTTCACTGGCTGCAGATCCATTTCTGAGAACAATTCACTATGCTGGTGTTTGACTTTAAAAGGTGCTATGCAGTTTTCTGCTTGAGATCAAGAGTACCTGATAAATGACCCTATTCCAACGACTTTTTCAGCTCAAGGGTTGGACTGCCACCCATGAAACCTCTAGAGCAACACATCCCTGCTTATCACTGGAGGTCCTCCTCTGGGAGTCTCCAGTTTCAGAGGCAAAGCTGATAGCAACTAGGGAAAGGGCAGTCTCAATTCTGGCGCCCCTTTCTTTGGAATGCTCTCCCCAAGGATGCTCACGTGGTGATTGAACTCCTCTTTTCAACCCCAGGCAGATATATTTTTATTTATCCTGGGCTTTTAAATCCTAGTTAAATCAGTTTCACAGTGTAACTTGCAATTCTTCCATTTTAATATTCTGTTATGATTTCTGTTCTTATTTTTTTTTATGATTGTTATCTGCCCTGGAATAGTAATACTTTTGAAAACTGCATTATTTGCATGTTTTTCTTTGATAGATCCCAAAGGAATAAACAAAAACTAAAAAGAATAAATAAATCAAACAAAAACCTTTACTTTAAAGGGAATTTTCTAAATTGCTACAATATTAGGAAAATTAGAAGCATTACTAAGTAGTAGACCTTTTTTCCATGTTCTTGCATAGGGATTTTGAGGAATGTATGAACATCAGAAAGGATGGGCTTTCCTAGGTTGACCATATGAAAAGGAGGACAGGGCTCATGTAACTTTAACAGTTGTAGAGCAAAGGGAATTTCAGCCGGTGTCATTTGTATGTAATTAGTTCCTGGTGAAATCCCCTCTTCATCACAACAGTTAAAGTTGCAGGCACTATACTAGAGTGACCATATACAAAAGAAGGCAGGGCCCCTGCAACTTTAATTGTTGTGACGAAGAGGGAATTTCACCAGGAACTAATTGCATACAAATGACACTGGCTGAAATTCCTTTTTCTCTACAACTGTTAAAGTTACATGAGCCCTGTCCTCCTTTTCATATGGTCAGCCTAGGCTTTCCACAGTCAATTGGAAAAGGCCATCCCAATTATCATCACTTTTCATATTTTATCATACCATCCCTGAATCCCTGGAGCACTCCCAAATTCCCAATCTTTTGTAATGTGTGCCTTGTCAGCTATTAATAAATAGGTCTTTTCTAATACAAGGGACTGCCCCAGATTTGAAATCGCTGAGTACTACAGCCACTGGATTAAAAAGGTATTTTGTAACCTTTTTTTCCCCAATGTGGTCTTCTATGGATTTTCTTGGATGATCAAACACATCTCACATCGCTTTCAACTACAGATGTGAGGGCCTGGAAAAAAACCAGAAAAATTCAGGAATAAACCCAGGGTTTTTCTGTTTCTCCATGAAACTTTTTTTGTTTTTTTCCGAAAAATTGAAAAAAAATGAAGAAAAAAGTGGATTATGGAATGTTTTATTTTAGCGTGATTAATACAATGTTTAAGACAAGATGTTCATATATTTACTTCTCCAAAAGATTTCTAAAAACTATGTACAGTATCAGATTATTATAATTTCTGTGCACCGAGGACAAGCAAGTCCTAGGTTGCAAACTGAGACTATGGCTCAGTTCAGATGACACATTAGGCAACAGAGGAGGGGGGGAACAATCGTCAGTTGTGTTGCTTATTGTGTCATCTGGAGGGCAACGCACACACAACTGACAGTACGTTAATCAGGCACTTTAAACAACAGAGCGAAACAATGGGCTTGCACGTTGTTTAGCCCGAAGCCCCGTTGTTTAAAGTGTCGTCCGAATTCAGCCCCCCCCTCTCCGTGGACTATTCCGTTTCGGAATAGAGTTCTGCTGCCTAGAGCAGCCAAGAAACCCCAGCCATTCTATGCACCTGGCAGAACTCACGGTGCATGCTGGGATACGGCTGGGGGACACACGGAGGAGAAGCTGCAACCAAAATGGCCACCGCAAGTTCCTTGCAGCCGGGGCGTTTGCCAGTTCTGAGCAGCGCCGGCTGCAGTGTGTCGTCTGTGGAGCTCCTCCTGCCTAACACACGGTCAGTACGTTATTTACCCCTCCGTTGCTTAATATGTCGTCCGAACTGAGCCTACAACTCTGAAATGGAAGAGCAAGATGCATTTCTGCCTCTAGAGGGAACTGCCATTGAAGCAGAGACGGAAACTGATAGGGATAGTTAGTAGCTCAGAAAATGTGTCTGATTAAATTTCATGTATATTCATTGAATCTTGGTCCCCACCCCCCTTTTCTCAGTTCTTTTCATGGGACTGGGTGCTTTGTGTCTGCTTGACACTGTGGAGGATTAGCAGAGAAACAAATAATTTTCTTTGTTACTAATGTTGATGGTTTCTTCTGTTTGTTTGTGGGTGTTTTTTTTTTAATTGCCTGTCCCTCATAAACTGGCAAAACCAAAGAGGTTCCTTACCGTTCAGGTGTTCCTTACAGTTCAGGAGCTTATAGCTCCATTTGTTACCAAAAAAAGAGTAAAAATTTAAAAAAGTACATGCAATTTGTAATAATTGCTTGAATAGACTGTACTTTTAAGATACCAAATGTGATAGATAATTTTATGCCAGACCACACATTTTATGTCCCTAAAGTAACAAAGTGACTTTCAATCTGTAAAAAGTGCTAATAATGCTCCCCCCTCCCAATTTTTCCAAAAAATTTCATTTTTTTTCCCAGGGAGAAAACCGGGTTTTTCCCATGGCTTCAAAATTTCTGGAAATTTTACATCGCTACTTTTAACACATAAGAACATAAGAAGAGCCATCTGGATCAGACCAAGGGTCCATCTAGTCCAGCATTCTGTTCACACAGTGGCCAACCAGTTGTCGACTAGGAACCCACAATCCACAACTCTCCCACCCATATTCCCCAGCAACTGGTGTATATAGGCTTACTGCCTCAGATATTGGAGGTAGCTCATAGCCATCACCACTAGTAGCCACTGATAACCTTCCAGGAATTTATCCAACCCCCTTTTAAAGCCATCCAAATTGGGGGCTATCACCACATCCTGTGAATTCCATAGTTTAACTATGTGATGTGTGAAGAGGTACTTCCTTTTATCTGTCCTTTATGCCAGATTGGTGTGTGGAGGTCATCCCATGAAGCTGATTGGTCGGAGATAAACTATATATTTAAATTTAAAGTATCAAACATGACAATTTTATGTGCAAACCAAGTAACAGGTAACATATTTTGGGTCCCTATTATATGTCTGACCAGATGGAACTTCAGTCCCTTCTTCTGAAGCCAGAAAAAGCAGGAAGAACTGGAGGCTGGTGTACTGTTTCTGAGGAAGTTTAGGGAACTTGCTAAACCTGTTTCTATTTATTCTAGTGGCAGCAGTTAATGGTTTTATAGCTAAGGCAGCATTCCCTAGCAGTGAGGTCTAATTGAGAACTTCATTAAAAATAGTGGCAGTGAGTTCCATAGACCCAAGCCTTAAATTAAATTTAAAAATGAAAGAATCATAGCTGGGATAACTCATATGCTGGTCTGCCGCATCTAATGACAGTGATGGGATAACCTACAATAGTTTTTTTCAGAAGTGGGTTTTAGATTAGAAATACATTAATTGATTGATACAGCATCTAACCAGAACAAACTCAAAAACACAGGATTCCATGGAACAAAACACAAACTGTCAAAAATGCCAATTTTCTTCCATATTATTACATTTTGGGAACTGAGCATGACTTGGAGGATCCCTGAATGTCTATCAGTAAAAGATACACTAAGGGCAAGTTTACATTAAGGAATGGAAGAAATAACTACACTGGAAATGTTACACGGCTTAATTATTTCTGGAAATTTTGTATGTCTTATATAAAAGTCTTCCAATTACGTCATTTTAAAAAATCCTTTTGCAGAAGTAAAGGCTCGGTGATACATGCTGCTACATACAGACAGTATAACACTTGTCTTAAACAATTTGGGCAGTATCCAACACTGCCATTGCACTCCTGCCATTTCTGTTGCGCAACAGGAACTAGCACGTCTGACAGTAATCCCAGTAAGCAGAGCCTCCCTTCTGAAAGCTCCACTGCCCCATTCCAAAAACAAGCATTTCACTCATTGTTGATCACTGCAGGATCCACTAGCTTCCTATTGCACTTGCTGCGGCCACGACTAGCAGGCAGGTAATGTTGGATACTGTCCCATCTTCAATGTTCGAAAAGGAAGTATTTCATAATCCAATATTGTCCAATTGTCCTAAAGGAGTCCTTGGGAAAAATAGGGAGGAAAACTTTTTTTCCTGATTTTTTTTGCTGGGCCTTCACAGCAGTTAGTGTTGTCATGTTTTTAAGAGCTCTGCTCCTGTGCCTTTAACACTAATTTGCCAGATTAGCGAGAGAGGCCTCACCCATCACTAATTTCCCTGCTGGGAAAAGTGTCAGCTGCTATAAGTGTACATAACAAGCTGCTGTTCAAGACACAGGACTAAGGCCAGTAAGCAGCCCTCCCTTTAACGGTAGCATAACATGTTCTTTCACTCTTTGGAGAGACGGAAAATCATTAAAAAAAACTTTTCTGAGTAGTTAGCATTGCTGTAATAATATTTCAAGAAGAAATCTTAAATGGCCAAGCAGGCAACATGACACAGAGTATCACCTGAACCAACAAAGGAGGATTAAATTCAAGGAAAACTAGTATTATAATTGCAAACGGAATGCACAAATAACAGAACGCCTCATCCTAGGTTACATTTCTCAAAGGCTTTTAACTCTACCCTCCCCTTTCTAAAAACCTTTTGAACCCACCAACTCACTGGCAGCCACCTCTTCAGCCGGTAAGCAAATAGGATATTCTTTGGTGGTACTAATCCCATACTGACATGGGAAGAGGACTCAAACGGTAACCTGAACTCCTAAAATTTAGCCAACCACAGAAAGAGATAGGCATGGAAGGAGCTGATATGACCATGGCCTTCCTACCTCTAATCGGCTTCCACAGTAAGCACAGCCACCCAAAATACTGCCTTGCCAAACCTCTACTGCTGGGAAGCAACTGCCTCCAGAGCCATTCTGCGGCGAAATCCTCTGTCCTTGGAGATTTCTGTGCCCTATAGCTTAAGAGCCCTGTCTGTCAGGCATTTTTACCAGGGCAAAAGCGGGAAAGGGACCATTTCCTCAAAGCTGTGTTTTAAGCTAGCACAACCTTCCCTAACCTATCACCCTCCAGATGTGGTGAGCTGGAGATGATGAGAATTGGGGTGGGGGTGATCTGTGCTGGGGAAGGTTTAGCTAGCACAACATGCAATGGTTTTCCTACTGTGAATCAGCATACCCAGAGGCAGGAACAAAGGCAAAAGATCATCAGTCACCTTCAGTGGAATGATGAATATTGGAAAGCTGTGCTACCATTGGAAGATGAGCATCCACTGAGCGTTCACTCCCTACCCCCATGCCCAAGGGCCAAGCTAGAGGAAATGCTGAGTTCAGTGAGCAAATCTCCATTTCTCTCAAAGGCAGTTATGTGGTCCTCTGAATTGGTGAGGATTGTGTTGTGGGGGAGGCATCAGATCTTCTCCCCTATGCCATTTTCCTAATTTAAATATGCCCCCCCCAAAAGCTGCACTTTACTCCTTTATGGGTATAGATGTTTGCCCTAAGAAGGTAAATAGCAGGCTGGGGCACCTGGATCACGAGAACAGTGTGGAGCAGAAGATGTTAAACCCCTAGCCTCTGAGGCTGCTTTTAAGAATAACTGAGGTACCTGATCACAGAACTGTAACATCTCGCTTAACCTGGCCCTAAAATCAGCTGGGTGTCAAGGAAAGGGGGGGTCATCAGTAATAATCTTCAAATCCATCCATTCCAGTCAAAAAGATTCTCATGCTTCTGGACCCATTGAAAAGACTGGGAAGTGCAACTTTGCTAGAACTAAGCAAGTGAAAACCTGATTATCAGTGATCTGGATGGGAGACCACTGGGAACCCCATACAAAAGGATTTAAGGTATGGATAAATGTTTTGCCATTTTAAAGCAAGGCAAAAGTAGTTAGAACTTGCATTTAAAATATAGTTTCAGGGTAGCAATGTCATGTTCAAACTAATTTCTGTCTTTATCCTTAGCATAGTAAGGATTTATTTTGAAAAAAGCACATCTATTGACAAGAACCTCTATATCCTTCCACCCCTCCTCACCCACCCCCCAGTGGGGAAAGCAGAGTCATCCCATAATGGACTTGGAAATTCTGAATGGCTTCTCCATTTCAGGAAGCCTGAAACACACTGCCCTGATCTACGTATTTAGAAGTGCACAAGAAGAAAACTGCAACAAACTGTGGGTGTTTCCACACTAGCCCTTTTCTCCACAACTTCTATACTGTGCCCACTCACTTTTCAGAGCATGTCCTTTCCAAACTGCTGACTTCGCGAGTGTTGTGCACTTCCCTTCCAATTTTTTTCACTTGATTTGAGGACATTTTTTAAAATACTAAACATAACTGAAGCTCCAAAGTGGATATTTTTGGCACAGTATGTGCATCGCTCAACACCTCCCACCACACACACACACTTCAAAATGACAAGTGGGTGATACGGCCATGCCATGTCAAACCGATGTCTCTACCACTACACGTTTTGCGGAAGTATAATATCAGATACATACCTTGAGGAAAATAATTTGGTTGCACTAAATAAAGGAACGCGTGAACTATTCGAAACAAAATCCCTATTGCTCCAGGTTCATGGTATGCACTGGTATCATAGGTCTTTGCAGGAACGAACCCAAAATCCAAAGTTTCAGAAGGCGGTTGGTGTAAAGGCTGCACTTCGGGAATTGTTCTCTCACAGAGCAATAAAAGGAGCAGTATACAGAGTTCCCCAGCCATGGCTGACCAAAATGCATAAAACGAGGTAGAAGGGAAGGGGGAGGAATCAAATCTTCAGCACATATACGTTTAGCAGCAAGGGGATCTATCAAGTAAAATGCGACAGTCTCTCCTCAGTCCTTTGCTTATTCCAGAACATGCGCTCACTTTTAAATGCTTTTTGGTTGTCTTCACAGGACCCGATTAGTGCTCCATTTCTAGCAAAAAAGAGAAAACAGCTGCTTAATAAGTGTCATCTTGCCCCATGAGGGAGCAAAAAAACAGTGTGAAATGTATGCAATCTCCTGTGAAATTTTAACACAAACTACCTTGTTGGCAGCTAATCAGGCAGAACAGATCTGTGTTCCTATGCATTGTTAAAATGAACAGTCCTCTATGAAAGGGGAGGGAAAACGGCTCACAACTTTTTCTCACAACACTGGGCCTTTGGAACAGAACAAAGGTGAACTAAAATCAAGATGAGTTAACCTAAGAGTTCCCCAAAGCAGTGCATTACAGAGTTCAAATCAGTAGTGGTGACCAAGCTATCTTTTGGGGAATAGTGTCCAGAAGTACTGTGGACATATGCGGGGTGGGGGGCAGGCTTTCCTGGAATATAGTCCAAAAACCATTGCAATACACAATAGATCTGCACACAAGAAATTATAAAATAGGAAACAGCACTTGGTCACTATATAAGATACCCAAATACAAGCAGGATGATTTCCACATTAAACAGAGCCAAAACCAGGTTTCCTGCTAAGCACACACTCAGCAAGGACCTGCAGCTAATCATATCCACTTAGTAAGGGTATGGTCCATATTTGCAATCATGTGTTTATCACATCACACTTCACATTTTTAGGGTACAGCTTAAAAAATGTAACCTGTGGACAGCTGTGCATTTCAGCATATGATCCATCAAATCCAAGGCAAGGACAACTGACATAGCTTCCCAAAAATTCACTTCGGAAATTATCTACTGATCTCACTCCTGGGGTTAGCTGCATATTCAACTTCAACCTTACTGCATTCTTTCAGACATCAAAGCTGACGTACCATTCTCCCCTCAAAAGAGATTTTGGTTATATCTTTGCAATATTTTTGACACCAGAAAGATCCTTCCAGAGTTACCCTAAAAATAACCCTAACCACAAATAATAGAAAGGTTAGAACGAGAGGCTTCTGCAATTTTAAGTAACAGGACTTCGTATGATCATCATATAGGAACAAGAGAATTTTCTTGCCACAATTTCACCAAGTTCTCTCAGGATTTAGTCACACCTGGGGTACATCTGGACAAGGGGTTTGCCCCAGGGTGGATTCAGAGTGGCAGCAGGTCATCTTCATGATATAGCCGCCACTCTGAAACCATCCAGGAGCAAAACCCCAAAGTTCCGTTTTAAAAAAGTCGGACACTTACCCTGACTTTTTTTTTACTTGCAGCAAGGCATCTGTCACCTTGCTCCGGAGCTGCTGCAGAGGAGTGCCACAGCCAATGGTGACTCCTGATTGGTTATCATAGGCTGGACAGGGAAGGGGGGGACCAGAGAGCTGAATGGTCATTGGACCATCTTTGCGCCTCTGATGACCATCAATAAATAAATATATAAATAAATGGGAGGGTGGATGTGCAGAGCCAGAGTTCCCTGTTCCTCCCTCCCACCCCACCCTTGTTGTTCCCCCCATTTATCTATAAATGTGAATGTTCGCATTTACAGATTTTTTTAAAAAAGAACCAAAAAATCCTCCCGCCCCTTGAGCACCCATGCAATGTCCTGCAGCACACAGTGGCTTGGGTGCATGGGCATGGGGGGGGGGGGGGACAGCAGCTCCTTAACACAAAAACCACACTTGCACTCCTTACTGTGCAGATAACAGGAAGGAGCACCAATGCGGGGGTTCGAGGCCTTGGGGCACAGACGCAACGCCATCAAGACACAGCCCGTTATATGGAAAGTGTGTTTTCCAAATATACAGCTGTGTTTGCATTGGTCAACACAATAGAGCCTTGACTGGAAATTAATTTTGACAGGGGGCATATTCTGAATTGAGTAAGGGTCGAAGGGGCAACTAATATGAAGAACAACTGTCAGCTGCTCCATCTCTGCAAAGCCAAGACACATGTAAACAGGAGTGAGCAACTGAGGGAGCAGAGGGAGTTGCAGTTGATGGGAGGTAAGGAAGAAACGGGGGACACTATATCTTTGCCCGTGAAAATGTTTAGTTCCTATCCCCACACAGCACCCCACTACTCCGTCTGAAGCACAGCAGCCCTTCCCTTCCCAATACCGTGTTTTCATTCTCTCTCGCTGACTGGCTGTGATAGACACAGAAGAGATATTTTTTCAATGTCACAAACCAGGTGTTCGGTATGTGAAGATTCAGCCTATAAAGTGCCCATTTTGTTGTTGATGATGGTATTAATATTATCAATGGTAATAATAATAATAATAATAATAATGTTATTAAACACTCAAATACTTAGCTGTACAAGGACTAAAAGAGACAGGCCCTTACCTACAGGCATATGATAACTGTAGTTCAGACTGTTTTCAAATGGAATTTAAACTTCATTACATATGAAGAAATCTACCCACAAAAAAAAAAATCTACCCCCCAAATTGCCTAACCCCAGTAGTAATTTTGAGATTTAAGCAATTATATTTATTATATAAACACCATACTTACCCAGCCTCTCCAGTTACCTGGATAATATTTTTGAGGCATTATATGTTCTCGTTTTCCAAGCTTCAAGATAAGCCTGCAAGGAAAAGAAGGAAAATAGTATTTTCTCTCATATATACAGTGGTGGCCAAAATTGTGGACACTTTTTGAAATTTTCATGTTTTGCAACTTTGAATGCTTATAGAAAATGTTCTGTTTCACAAAGTTCAAATGTTTTTATATCAACTGAAAGAGAATTTAATGCTGAATTCAAAATAAAAAACAGAATGCAAATGCCTGCAGATAAAAAGAAGTTATGCTTACTTTATTCTAAAAAGAAACACAAGTTATGATTGAGTTGAGAAGCAGTTTGGAATTGCAAACCCTACTGGTCAATCACAGTCCTTGTTTTGGGGACCAATCATATGGCAGTAGCTGTGATACCTCATGTTTCAAGTTGGGGAAAGTCAGTTTTGCTGTTTGTTCTGTAGAAGACAGAACAAATATCACTGTATCTGAGGCACAATTGGAGATCGTGAATATTTCAGTTATTTCTCATATAAAAATTGTACATCATAAATAGTGAAATGGCACCAAAGAAAAGAGTTGATTGGACACCCAGGAGAAGAAGCAGGATTGTTGTATTACGTGAATCAGGTCTTTCATATGCTAAAATTGCAAGGCACGTTGGTCGTTCAGTGACTACATCCGGAGTTCGAAAGTTTTGTTTACGATATAACGAAACAAAGTCAATTAAAAACAAGGCAGGAAAAGACCGTAAAAAGTGCACATCATCTGTTGATGACAGAAGAATAAAAAGGCTGTGTCTTAAGGAGAGAAAAATTTCATCTGAGGCCATCAAAGGTGTACTTGATGCAACTGGTGTTTCTGTCAGTTCCAGAACGATAAGGAGAAGACTATCAGATTTTGGACTAAAAGGTAGGATTCCGAGAAAAAAGCCATTTCTGAATCTAAAGCACCGCCGGAAATGACTACAGTGGGCAAAAGAACACAGTGAATGAACAGAAGATCAGTGGAAGCAATTTATTTATTTATTACATTTGTATACCGCCCCATAGCCGAAGCTCTCTGGGCGGTTTACATAGGATTAAAACAATTAAAAACAATACACAAAAATTAAAACAGCAAAAACATACAACATACACACAATACACAATACCGCTACAACAGCCCAAAAAGCTACAAAAACAAAAAACAAACCCAGGCTCCTCAGATATTGCCAAATGCCTGAGAGAAGAGGAAAGTCTTGACCTGGCGCCAAAAAGATAACAATGTTGGCGCCAGGTGGGCCTCGTCAGGGAGATTGTTCCACAATTGGGAGGCCACCACAGAGAAGGCCCTCTCCCTTGTTGCCGACCTCCGAGCTTCCCTTGGAGTAGGCACTCAGAGGAGGGCCTTAGATGTTGAATGTAGTGTTCAGGTAGGTTCATGTTGGGAAAGGTGTTCTGTCAGGTATTGTGGCCCCAAGCAGTGTAAGGCTTCATAGGTTTAAACCAGCACCTTGAATCGGGCTTGGAAACATTCAGGCAGCCAAATGCAAGCAGGCCAGAGTAGGTCTTATATGCTCGAACCTTCTGGTTCCAGTTATCAATCTGGCTGCTGCATTTTGCACAAGCTGCAGCTTCCGAACCGCCTTCAAAGGCATTCCCATATAGAGTGCATTGCAGTAATCTAACTTGTGATGGGCGAAAATATGTGAGACGTAGAGTAGGAGAAGAGGTACATCCTGACTGCATTGAGGCAATTGTAAAATACCCAACAAGCGTTATGATTTGGGCATGTATGTCAGTCAGCAGATAGTGTTGGCCGCCTTCATGTAATCGATGGCACACTAAATGCACGAAAATACATTGACACCATCCTGGAACCAAAACTGTTACCTTCCATCAGGGATCTCTTTCCAAACAAAGCACCATTTATTTTTCAACAAGATTCAGCTCCCTGTCACACAGCAAAAATATGCAAACAGTGGTTCACAGCAAAGGGCATTCAATTGTTGACCTGGCCAGGAAATAGCCCTGACCTGAACCCGATAGAAAATTCGTGGCACCGTTTGAAAATTCTTGTACGAATGAGGCATCCATCAAATAAAAGCCAATTAATTGAGGCTATAAATGATTCCTGGAACCATGTCATAAAGAAGGAAGAACTTAAAACACTTGTCAGCTCAATGAGACGTTGCTGTGATGCTGTTTCCAAAAATAAAGGCTTCCCTACCAAACACTGATATTACATTTTGTCAGATTTTACTGTAAATTGATCATGATTGCAGTATTTGCAGCATACTGCAATCATGTTTTGAATTCAGCATTAAATTTTCTTTCAACTGATATATAAACAATTGAACTTTGTGAAACAGAACATTTTCTATAAGCATTCAAAGTTGCAAAACATGAAAATTTCAAAAAATGTCCACAATTTTGGCCACCACTGTACATGCAGTCTTCAGTAGAGATGTGAAGGCTCAGGGGGAAAAAAATGAAAAAATTCTGGGGGGGGGGGGGGGATGGGATGGATTTTTCTCATTTTCCCCCCCAAAGACTTTTTTGTTCATTTTCCAAAAAAATTGAAAAAATGAATAAAAAGTGGATTATGGAATGTTTTATTTTAGCGTGATGATTAAGTCAAGGTATTCATATATTTACTTCTCCAAATGATTTCTAAAAACTTTTTATGGGAATGGGTGCTTTATGTCTGCTTGACACTGTGGAGAACTAGAGAAGACATACATAATTTTCTTTGTTACTAATGTTGATGATTTCTTTTGGTTTTGGTTTTAATTTTTTTTTGCCTGCTCCTCATAAGCTGGCAAAACCAAAGAGGTTCTTTACAGTTCAAACGTTTCTTACAGTTCAGGAGTCTGTAGCTCCATTTGTTACAAAAAAAGTAAACATTTAAAAAAGTAAATTCAATTTGTAATAATTGTTTGAATACACTGTACTTTTAATATACCAAATGTGATAATTTTATGTCAAACCAACTTGTATATAATTACATTTTATGTTCCTAAAGTAACAAAGTGGCTTTCAATTTGTAAAATGTGCTAATATTGCATTTTTTTCAATTTCCCCGAAACATTCCGTTTTTTTCCAAACCCCAGCCGCCAGAAAAAAACACACGTTTTTTTCCCATGGCTTCAAAATTTCCAAAAATGATACACGTCTTGTCTTTAGAACTCATATGCTTATTTCATTCTAGTAAAACTGAAGGGGGGAAATTGGCCATGTACAGGCTAATTTTTAACTGACAAGATATTTAGTCAGTAATTCAGTGTCTAGACTCTGCACATAAAGTATGCAATTATGAATGGAATTTTGTGAAATGGAATTATTCTTGTGACTTTGCAAAAGTTGCTTTGTCTCCACCTTTTAGTAAAAAATTCCATCAGCATTCTACTGCTCTCTAATAGCAATACTTAAGTTACTTATTTCTAGGTGAATGGCACATGTGATCCATACCAGTAGGCATTAAATGACCTTCAAAGGGATCAAGAGCAGGGCACGGATACCAAAGAATCAAGTGAGCTGTTGCATTGTCACACCAAGTCTTAACACCAGGGCTTTGAAATGCATATAAATCTGCTAGCTTCTAATTTCATAAAATATTAAACAAGTTCTCAGAAATGCTAAGCATATGTAAACAATCTTAATACACTTCTTAATTTGCTGGTGCTTTTAATACTCCCATACTACTGTCAAGTGTTCGAAGTGCTTCACATTCATTACCTAGTTGTCATCTTATCAACAATCCTGTAAGATAGGGATGCACAACCTGCAGTCCAGAGACTGCTTACAGCTCCCCAAGGCCTGAATTGGGATGGGTGTCCCAACCCCTCCACAAATGAATTAGCAGCAAAGAAAGAGAAATCTGTCATCAGGATTTCTGAGATGTATGCACATGCCTGAGTAAATCTGTGTGCATGCATATATGCAGCCCCAGAGCCAAAATCACATGTGACCCTGAGGCAGGAGGGACTGAGGCTGACAGATGCAACATTTGAACCACGGACTTTCTGATACATAGGTCAGTCAAAATTGATATAATAATTTATGTAACACTATCAGTATCCATTGTGCTTTCGACAGTAGCATAATGAGAGAGACAGACAGACAGACAGACAGACAGAGGAAGTTGCCTGCTGCAAGGAGTGTAGAACCTCAACTTCAACACTGTGAAGACAGGAATGGGAGATACAAAAGTAACCAAGGAAGAAGAAATAAAAATAAAAGCACGCTTAGGCATTCCTTAAGTTCTCCATGAAAAAAATGATAATGAATACACCAAAACATGAGGTGAGTTACAGTTATTTGAAAGTCATAACTCCATTTTATTATTATTACTGTATTTCCTCGAATCTAAGACACCATCGAATCTAAGGCGCACCTTAATTTCAGGGCCACCAACAGGTAAAAAGCTTTGTGTCGATTCTAAGACGCACCCCATTTTCAGACACGTTTATATTTGAAAAAAGTGCATCTTAGAATCGAAGAAATACGGTAGGTGGTAGCAGGGCCCAGGTGAGGGAGGAGTGGCGGCAGCTGCAGCGGGGAGGAGGATGAAGCGGGAAGGGAAGGGCACAGAGAGCCAGGCAGAGGCAGCAGCCGTGGCAGCGAGGGCCCGCATGAGCCCCCCAGCGACTCGGCCTCCCCACTCACCTCCATCACGCCCCGGTCCTCCCCGCCAGTGCACGGGATCGCGGCCTACTTCGTGGAAATGCTGCATTTCCAGACCTTCTCTACTGCCACCGCCACATCCCAGGAAGGGGTAAGAAAGAAAGAGCGGGTCAAGCGGGGGGTGGGGGGGCAGGTAGAGACGGTAGTGGGGCCCAGGTGAGTGAGGAGTGGCAGCGGCGGCAGCAGAGAGGAGGAGTAAGAAGAAGCGAAAAGCAGAAAGGGAAGGGCGCAGCGAGCCGGGCGGAGGCAGCGGGGAAGAAAATCGGCGCTTACCTGAGGCGGCGAGGAGGTTGCCGCGGTGAGGGAAGGGGAAGCGGGGCTGTGGGGGGCTCCGTCTGAGCTGGCCCGTGTCGACGCAGAGGCAAAGCGGGCTCCCTCCCCTCAGGAAAGGGCAGATGGGGCAGGGCTGAGGAGAAGCAGTGGCGAAGGGGGGAGAAATAAGCAGCAGCAGCCACGGCTGAGAGCGGCGTGCCTCCGTGAGTGTGTGTGTGTGGAAGCGTCCGCCCCTGCTTCTCTTCTACCTCCTCCCTCCGGGTCGCTGCTGCTGTGAGTCACCGCTGCTGTGAGTCATGACGACGGAGGGAGGAGGTGGAAGGGAAGCAGGGGCGGACGCTTCCACACACACACTCACGGAGGCACGTTGCTCTCAGCCGGGGCTGCTGCTTTTTCTTTCTCCCCCCCTTTGCCCCGAACAGCCCCGCTTCCCCTTCCCTCACCGTGGCAACCTCTCTCCTCACTGCCTCAGGTAAGCGATGATTTTCTTCCCTGCTGCCTCCGCCCAGCTCGCCGTGCCCTTCCCTTCCTGCTTTTCGCTTCTTCCTCCTCCTCCCCGCTGCCGCCGTCACTCCTCCCTCGCCTGGGCCCCGCTACCGCCTCTGACTGCCCCCGCTCAACCCGCTCTTTCTTTCTTATCCCTTCCTGGGATTTGGCGGCGGTGGTGGCGGTAGAGGAGGTCTGAAAACGCAGCGTTTCCACGAAGTAGGCCGCGATCCCGCGCGCTGGCGGGGAGGACCGGGGCGTGATGGAGGTGAGTGGGGAGGCCGAGTCGCGGGGGTGCATGCAGAGCCCCTTTGTGAAGCCTCTATGGGTGGGTGGGTGTATCCCAAACCCATTCCAGCGCTGGAGAAAACCAGCGAATGTAAGACATCATTGATTCTAAGACACACTCCATTTTTATAGAGGTAAATATGGGGGGAAAAGTGTGTCTTAGAATCGAGGAAATACGGTATGCACCTAATGAGGGATTAGGATTCCTGGATGAGATGGATTATCTAGATCCATTTCAATCTGGCTTCAGACATGGTTATGGGACAGAAACAGCTTTGGTCACCTTGGTGGATGACCTATGCCAGGAACTGGACAGGGGGAGTGTGTCCCTGTTGGTTCTGCTGGACCTCTCAGCAACGTTCGATACCATTGACCATGGTATCCTTCTTGGCCACATCGCTGAGATGGTTCCATTCCATTCCTTCCTGGAGGGGCGGATCCAGAAGATGGTGCCGGGGGACGCTTGTGGAGATCCTCAGGGTTCCATTTTGTCCCACATGCTATTTAACATATACATGAAACCACTGGGAGAGGTTGTCCAGAGTTTTGAGGTGTGGTGCTACCAGTACGCTAATGACACCCAACTCTACTACTCCTTTCCACCTAATTCCAACGAAGCTGTTTCAGTGCTAAACCGATGTCTGTCGGCAGTAATGGACTGGATGAGGGCAAACAAACTGAAGCTTAATCCAGACAAGTCAGAAGTGCTCCTGATCAGTCGAAAAGCAGATCAGGGAATAGGGATTCAGCTTGTGCTGGAGGTTACACTCCCTGTGAAGAGACAGGTTCGCAGCTTGGGTGTACTCCTGGATTCAGCCCTGAGCCTGGATGCCAGGTTTCAGCAGTGGCCAGAAGTGCATTTGCACAGTTAAAGCTAGTGCACCAGCTGCGCCCATTCCTGGAGATCTGACCTGACCACGGTGACACATGCCTTAATTACATCCTGTTTGGATTACTGTAATGCACTCTATGTGGGACTGCCTTTGAAGAGTGTTCAGAAACTTCTGCTGGTTCAAAGAGCTACAGCCAGATTGTTGACCGGGGCTGGCTACAGGGAGCATACAACTCCCCTGTTAAATTCCAGGTTATGACCTATAAAGCCCTATATGGCTCAAGTCCAGGTTATCTGAAAGACCGTCACAGGCACGCCTGGTTGGAACGTGGGAGAGGGTCTTCTCAGTTGCTGCCCCGATGCACTGGAACTCCCTTCCCAGGGAAGCTAGACTGGCTCGCTCCCTGGTCTGCTTCCAGAGGCAGGCTAAAACATTTTTGTTCCGGCAGGTCTTTGGGGAGTAGTCTGGGCCTCTGTTTATGTACTATTTATATATTGGATATTTATCTTTTTAAAATGTATTTTAAATGTTTTGCTCGCTGTCAAAGGCACCAGTTCTGGATGGGGTTACACCCCCCCTGAAAGACTGTGTTCGCAGCTTGGGGGTACTCCTGGATCCGTCGCTCCAAATGACAGCTCAGATAGATGCAACGGCCAGGAGTGCCTACTATCAGCTTCGGCTGATACGCCAGCTGCGCCCCTTCCTAGAGTTGGAAGACCTAAAGACGGTAGTGCACACGCTGGTAACTTTGAGGCTTGACTTCTGCAATGCGCTGTACATAGGGCTACCTTTGTGCCTAGTCTGGAAAATCGCTTCATTGGCTGCCAATCAGTTTCCGGGTGAAGTATAAAGTGTTGGTTATTACCTTTAAAGCCCTACATGGTTTGGGTCCAGGTTACCTGCGGGATCGCCTTCTCCCATACAATCCGCCCCGCACACTTAGGTCCTCTGGGAAGAACTTACTCAAATCAGCCAGAACTAAGCTGACGAGTGTTACCCAGAGGACCTTCTCTTCCATCGCTCCCAGACTGTGGAATGGTCTGCCGGAGATTAGACAAATTAGCAGTCTTCATGAATTTATGAGAGTCATGAAGACTGCTCTCTTCCGGCAGGCCTATCCAGATGAATTTTAAGATGTTTTTAATGATGTATTTTTTTTCTTGTTTTTAAAATTTTAACTGTTTTGTGATTCTTGTGTTTTATATTGTTGTTGTTCCTTGCCTCGATCCAGAGGGAGAGGCGGGTTATGAATAAATATTATTATTATTAATAATATTGTAGTATGTTTAATTATATTTTTAAATTTTGTATATCTCTGTGTTTTAACTGTACATGTTTTAATTTGTAAAGTCGCCTTGACTCCCAGTATTGGGAAAAAGGTGGGATATTATTATTATTATTATTATTATTATTATTACTACTACTACTACTACTATTAGGGCCTTTCTACCAATTTAGTATAAAATTGCAAATAAAGACAGGGCTAACAAAGTCTCTTCTAGACTTGCCCCAAACTCATGCAGCTACAACATGTTATATAGGAGTTTATAAAAGGAGAGGTTTATGGGAGGAGTTTATAAGAAAATGTAACCTTATAAACAAAGCTTATTGTGGTGTTTTAATGTTCTTGTTTCAATTGGTATTGCTGTTACAGTAACTTTTCATAAGGTGCCCTGGACCAGATCTACACCAAGCAGGATATAAGACTTTGAAAACAGTATATATAATGTGTCCTGGGCCCAAACTGTTGTCAAAACTGTTATAAATCGTTATAAAGTAGTAGTATAGATCCTGTCCTGAACACCTGTTGAAGCTTTTTTAAAATGCATATCTGTGGTATACATTTTAAAACGCATTAAATAGCGAAACCATAAACAGCAGGAGCTGGTAACCTCCCAGTTCAACAATCAAGTGTTATTGGAGATCACTTCAAAAGAGTTAACACAATGATTAGGGTTCAATGACATTTTCAAAAATAGTTTTCAAGATGTGAGACTTGAAGATGCTCTTTATAAATAATGAGCTGCATAATAATTGGCTTATTAAAGCACAGTAAAAGCGCTAAAAATAGTAATAATCCTAAAATGAATTCCAGAAGCAAAATTCACCCATCTCCAAGCAGGCAGTTAGTTGGTTTGCATTTCAGTCAGCTACCCAAATGTCCGGATTATAATTTAGCTAATTGGAATAAAGTAAGTTATTATTTATAAAGCGCTCCCCATGAGAGCACTGTGCGGCAAGACATGAAACGTTATTAAGCAACATAACACCATCTCCAGAAAATTTCAAAAAGAAAGCAAACTGAAGGAGGGATTCTGATTCATTTCAGGGGAAAGAAGAGAAACCAAACACTTTGAGGAGAAAACAGCTTCTCAAGCCTGATTGTGTAAACAATTTGGCCCGTTATTCCAGATTTATGAAGAGCTACATGTTTATGGTACATAAACACTTAAGGAATATCTCCAGACAGGCAAGCAGGGATGGGAATTGATCATTTTTCTTTCAGGCAAAAATGACTTTAAAAGAATTCTGCCATTCAGGGGAGGAAAAGGAATCCATGGACAGAGCAATTATCACATCCACTGCCTGCCTTTACTCTAGAGTCAAAGCAGCGCAGGGCAAGTGGAAGTAGCTTTTTCTTCACCCCTCCCACTGCAGTCCTGCTGTTTCTGGGGTGTACTGGGGAAATTATAGGACTTAGGACATGGCATTTTCACACCTGCCAATGACACATCCAATTTCCCCCCACTCTGGAGGACATTACCAGCAGGAAATCTATGGCTTTCAGCCAGTAGGGTCTACCTGCCACCTCCACTAGCAAAGAATCATTTCCACCGCTTCCTTGGGGCCACTCAGTTTCCAACTGAGGTTACGATCGATCCTTTACTCTTTTCTTTTCAAGGCAGAAAAAGAATGTGTGGCAGACTAGTTTACAAGGCTTTCTTTTTCCAATTTACCAAGCAATTTTGGAAATCCACTTTTCCCCTTCAGTTTGCATTTAAATTATGAGTCATGAAGAACTTATGCTATGTGGGTCACTTATGCCACTTGGCTCTGATTGATTAGAAGAGGCAAAGACAAGGTTGAGCATTTAATTCAGTCAGAAAGATTTGGCCAACTTGAAGGTAATGAATGTTTTGGTCACATATTTTAAAGTATGAACTTTACTGGAACAACAACAACAAATTATCAACAAATGTAATGCCCAAAGAATTTATTTTTGAAGTAGCATATATGTTGTTGTGAAAGACATTAACTTTTACTAAATTAGTAAAGAATTATTATAACTTCAGTATTAGTTACTTTTTCTGTTTAGAGACACCAAACAGGTCTAGCAAAGGGCCAGGAATAACCTATTTTGTTTGCTATCTGCTTTGTTCTTCATGAGGGCTGCAACCTGCACCGCTCCTGTGCCCTTGCCAACAGATGACATCATAATGAATTCAGGATTTCATTATGGCAGCCTAAAAATAATTTTAGATAGGATGTAAGCTGCCATTAACACCGTGGCATTCTTGGCATCATGGAATATTTGGAAATGATTAAATAATAGGTGGTCAATTAATAACATTTGACAGATCGCTTGACTTGTGTGCTAATCCTATACAAAAATAGACAGGCTCTTGCCCTTCATAGAGCTTACAGTCTAAAATGGGGGTGGCATAAGGTTGGATAACAAAGTAATATGAATACAGTTCAGAAAACTGGAGAGGAGATCTGGATTCTTCCATGGACTTCTTGGTCAGCCAGCAGTACAGTACATTTTTCAGAACATGTTTTTAAAAAGGACTACAACTGTCCTTATAGAGTTGGGTGTTCACATCACCACTTATCCATTAGCACAGTAATTAACCAAAGCTTTTGTTAATGCAATTTGGGCAAGTGGAAAGTAGAAGTATGGACGAGCCCCTACTCTTTAAGCATAAGGGGGAGATTGTAATCTGTATTTCCAGGAATACATCAAACTCAATAATCCCAGGGAAGGGGTAGAAGACAGGGGCTAATTTGTAGGAACACCCCAACAAGGAGACAGGAGATATAGCCCTTTGGTAAAGATGGGTAGCTAAAAGGTCAGCTACTCCATTACATGCGGGATGTAATATAAACTTGAGAACCCCAATTTAAATTTGTGTGCAGAAAGCCGATGTTGACTAGACTGAAGAATTGTTATTAGTTGAGTCCATAACTCAGTGGCAAACCACATGCTCTGCATGATTAAGGACCCAGTTCAATTTGTTGCTTCATTAATTAGAAGGTAGGTAGACAGAATAGAGATTTTTATGGTAAACAACATCTAATTATATTGCATAAACTTTCAAGCATCTGGGTTGGATCCAGAATCTGCTATATACTGGTGGAGGGGCTCTGCTGACAGAAGGTGCCTCTGTCCCTTTCTCCGACACCACATTCATCAGGTAGTGATTTCAGGGGACTGGAGGTGCTGCCGTGAGGAAGATGAGGCAGGAAAGCCCATTCTCACCAGCCCAGTCACATCTGGATCCAGCCTGCCATCTTCAAGTTTCATACAGTCAATGTCAACAACCAGGTCCCAATAGTTTCTAATCGTTAAAGCTGTGCAGTGCAGAGAACTAATTGTTTTTAAAATGTGAAGAAACTGTGCAAATGAATGTCTTCACCCAGAAACAAAGGTAGGCCTACTTGGTGCAGACCAGATAGTTGGATGCACAAGGAAGTTTGAGAGGCAATTGAGAAAAATGCAGGCATGAACACCACATGTTCAACACACACACATTTGTTAGAAGGGGCTGGCATACAAACTCTTAACCATTTCTTGACCAGTTCATGAAAGTTCCTGCATGTAGCTCTTGAGGGAGGCATTAGATTCAATTAGAACCACCTCAGAGTGGGAAAAACAGTTGGACTACTACACACTCTGTTTTCAGGTATATATGTACAAATGTAAAGTGTAGATGTGCACATCACACAGAGGATCAGGACTGGCTGCAGCTCCCTGTCAAGTGTACCTTGTCACAAACCCAGGTTTCCTGCCATGTACTGTGTGAATTGGCCCTGAGACCTTAGAGAACCATAGCCAAGTCTTCCGCAACAGGCTTGAGTGGCTAAAAGGCAGCTTCATGTATACTTAATAAAATTAGAAGCATTGTTGGTTCTTGTTTATTTAGCAATTGTAATGTATGTTCTATGGTTTTACAGCTATGGTTTTACAGCTGTGAATCTATATGAGGGAAGCCACCTTGGGTGGGTTTGACCCTTGAAAGGAAGAGTACAAATATTTTAAACTTGTGAATGGATCCGTCTTCGCAAGGGGTGGGAATAGCACTTAGTTTGATATAGCAAAGCCTTCAAATAATGTTACCCAGCTGTCAGAGTTGTGCCCACCTTATTGGAAGGATGGTCTGTCTGCTCATTCCCCAGAGAGGGGCTGCTCCATAGCAGGGACGAAGGTGGCAGCTATATAACACAGACCCCCTCTAGATGGATTCCGTTTGACGCCTGGTTAGCCGTTTATGCGCATAATCGCTGAAGCGCTTTATCGTAAATGCTTGTATACAGGAGGTAATTGAGCGCACAACTGGTGGCCTTACCGGTTGTTTGAAATGCGCTTTACAAGTAGTTAATGCAGAAAATCGCTTGTTCACATAGTCAAAATGCCCTTTAACTGCCGGAGCAAAATAAAACTCGCTATTTAACGCGCATTCAATAATGCGCATAATTGGAGAGAAAAAGCGCCTCAACTCCCGATTTACGCTCTACTCTTGTAGAGGTAAAAATTTTAATGAGACTTCAAAGAGCTTTAAATGTCTGGTGTAGAGGCAGCCTAAGTCCCTCAGGTTACTTCCCTTAGCTTCAAACTGTCTTGACAGCAAACTATGGGCTGGATAGGGACGTCTGTCACCTAGTGACTGAAGATGGTATTACAGGTTTCAAACAAATGGACACATTTAATTGAAATTAATGAATGTGCTTTAAAAAAACAAACAACCCTGAGATGCACACTCCTAGGGTCCCTTTAGTATGCACAACATATTTCAGGTGTCTGGGTTGTACGGTGGTGACAGACATCTTCTTTTATTACAGAATACTTTTCAGATTTATCAAGTGCTCCTACAGCCAAGTTTCAGTTCCAAAACTTGGTCTGTGATGAAGCTTGGACTGAAAAGATTCCAACTAAAAACAGCAGTTTCCTGAAGGTTTTTCAGAGAGATTCAAATGAGCACCCTTCTAACCTTATTGTCAGCTAATAGGTTTCAGATATTAAGGGCCCAATCCTATGGTTGTGTCATCAGCAGACTGATCTTGGAGGCTTCAGAGTATCCAATTCCCTACCGTACTGCTGTTGGCAAGACAGGATGAGCAACAGAGACGATTTTTGCCTCTTCATCCTCCTTTCCCATTTTTCCTCTAGGCGGGCCTCTGAGCCTATCTACAGTAGTCACACACTGGTGGGCAGGACTGGGGCTGAAAAGGTCACAAGAAACATCATATTTTGCGACCTTGGAAAGCAGCAGGCACAGTTTTTTCCCGAAATGGAGAGGGTGAGAGGATGATGGGGGGGGGGGGGAATCAGATTCTTGATCCCTCTTCTGAGGTTGTAGCAGTGTCTATGACTTCAGAGGGGAGATTCCAAAAAACCCTACAGGCCCTGGGATGCTCTCCCATGGACCATAGGACTGTTTTCTCCTTAACCTTAACCAGGCTCACAGTTTGATGGAATAAGAATCTGGTATATTTTTTTTTATATTTTTTTTATTTATTTCATTTCTAACCCGCCTCTCCATCTAGATCGAGGCGGGGAACAACACTAAATATAAATATAAAAACAATAAAATAGATAAACCATTAAAACAGAAGCTTTTTTTAAAAAGTCTAAAACAGCAAACTGGAAAGACGTGCTCTGCAACCCTATGCTTACTTCTGAGGTCTTCTGTTTACTCAGAAGTAAGTGTCTCTCGGTTCAATGGGGTTTACTCAAAGGTAAGCCTGCATCGGATTTTAGTATGACTTGAATATAAATGCAGTTGAAATCAATGGGATTTACTCTAGCAGATCTCAATTTTATGAACTGGAGATGCACAGCTTTGCATGATCAAAGTAAAGGAAAATCGATCCTCCACAAATGCAAACACGTGGAAGATCGCACTGGTGAACAATCAGGAAAAGGGTTTAAAGGGGGAAATTTAAAAAATCTTTACAAAATTGGATAAACCAATCTGACTGAACCTTTGCATGCCGAAAGCTCTCCTGAAGACCTATCACCATGTCACGTTTCATCTCTTTAGCTATAAAAATTACACAGATGTAAGCATTTTGGTTAATTTGCATTTTAAAAATGCCTAAAAATCAAGACATGGACCTATCTGATTCATACTTGACATGCCAAAAGCGCTACTTAAGAGCTCTCAAGATCCCAAGTTTCACCTCTTTATCTTTAGAAATTACACAGATGTAAGCATTTTTGTAAATTCTTGTAAATTCTAATAGGAGCTCCAATGAGCGAGGGGGGAGGTGGGGAGGCTGTTAACTCCATCACAATGTCCATCAATGACAAGAACCTATGAACTGGAGGGGGAGGGGGAAGGAGAAGGGGTGGGGTGGGGTGGGGCAGGCACAATAGCAGCTGGTGCCTCTTCACGAGAGGTTTAATGCTCTTTGAAGTCTCATTAAAAAATTTACCTCCACACCAGCGGAGCGCAAATGGGGCGTAGAGGCGCGTTATCTCTCCGATTATGCGCATTATTGAATGCGCGTTAAATCGCGAGTTTTATTTTGCTCCATCCGTTAAAGTGCATTTTGACTGTGTGAATATGCGCTTATGCGCATTAACTACTTGTTGGATATCCGTTAATGCGCTTCGCCGCCTCTTGCCACCTCTCAAGCAGAGGGATTAGGTGTAAATGCGCTTCAGTGATTTTGCGCATAATCGGCTAACCGGGCGCAAAAGCGAATCCTTGTAGAGGGGACCTAAGATAGTGAAATGGAGGAGAGCTTGGAGCACTTCTGAAATGGAGGTAAAATAATGCAGAGGCAAACCAGGGAGAAGATTGGTGTGATGGAGCCCTTGTATAAATATGCAATAGGTAACAATTCTGTGGACCGACTAACTACTATGTGAGTGAGGGCCAGTTTTTGGTTATCTGCAAAAGACTGAACTAAACTCAAGCACTGGTGGGGGTGGGGGAGAGAGATTGATTCAAAAATGATGAAACCCCAGCACACCTGAGAATTTTTGGCCAACCAGACCAGCTACAGATACAAATTTTACAAGGCAAGAAAAAGGGGCCATAATCAAATATCTTCTCTCCTTTACGGCTATGCTTCTTTCAGAGCCAACGGATCACAGACAAGGGTCTCTTACCACCTTTTTAGGGTGACTTCACATTTAATTTGAATTCATTCAACACCACACACGCGCGCACATACACACACACGTATCCCTGCCTTAAACTAATACAGAGCACCACATATTCGGCTTCCCGTTGCAAGGATCACAATCTTCAGAAGCCTGCCAAACATGCACCGACAGGCGGTAAAATCCCCACATTTGCCCCCACCACTACCAAAGGCGCGGTTCACAGGAATGAAGGGGCTCAGCGTCCTTGCATTCTCCCTGAAACCTTCGCACCAGGCGGGAAGACCGGGACAATGGGCTCCAGTCACAGCTGCGAGGCAGACCGAGTTCTACACGGTGCTTTCTTCCCCTTGCAACAACCACCAGGACCTCCTATTCCCTCTGCAGAAGTATTCGCCCGCACTACGCAAGCACGCCCAGAAGAGTTTACCCTCACTGACTCTCGAGTAGAGCCTCAGCGGTTGCAAAGGACCGGGCTCCGACGGTGCGCTCACGCCTCCTTGGGCATGAGCCTGCCCCCGGGGATTTCCTCCTCCTCGGCAAACCGAACGCCTGCGCAGTTCCCAAAAGGAGGAAAGCCCCTTCCAGGGAACCGGCAACCCGAGCCCCCTCACGTCTGAGGCGAGAGAAAACCGCAAATCCCACGGGAGGTTCTGCTCCCCGGGATGTCCGCGAAGCAGCGCCCCTTTGCAGCGCCAGCCCCGTCCGCATTTACTCTGGAGTAAGCCCTAAGGCGCTGACTCGCGAAGCCGGGCTTGCCGGGCTCACCGCCTCAGAGCGAGCCACCGCCTCAAAGCGAACCTTCCCCTCGCGGAGGGTCTTTGGCGCAGCGTCCCAACCCTTTCGCCACCCGCCCCTTGGCCCAGAATAGGCGAAACTCCCCCGGTAGCCCCGGACGCGTTCCGCCAGCTGCACGTCGGGGTGGCACCCGCCACCGTCGCCGAGCAGCCCAGGCTTTGGGCATCTCGGTTCCCAAGTCAGTCAGGGCGCCGAACCCGAAGCCAAAAAAGCGCACTCACCCCGGGCACAGAGACACCTGCTCGCCTCAGCGCTCTCGCCGCCGAAAGTCGCGCTTGCAGCGGCGGCGGCAGCTCCGCTACTGCAGCCGCGTCTCCTCCCTTTCTCCCCACGCCGGCGCGCACGGCATCTGCTGCCGCTACAGCCTTCGGGCCTCCCTTGCCGCCGCGCGCGCGCGCGCGCGCGCGCCCCCAAGCGTGACTTTTCGGCGCGGGCTCCTTTCAGCAAGGGGCGCGCCTGGGAGAAACGGGTGCGTGGGCCCACCGGCGGGGCAGTCGACAGGAGGCCTCTCTGGGCAATTGGCTTGGTCGGGAGCCGCAGCCGCCTTAAGTCTTCCGAGAATTCCAGCCGATTCAGTCCCGTTGCATTCAATGGGGCCTACTCACAAGTCCAGGTACGGTGGACAGCAGCTCTACTTAGGAGCAAACCTTCTTGACGTCCGTGAGAGTTCGCTTGCTAGGATCCGGCTGCGCATGAGAAGACTGCAATGCAGACCACTTTGTGCAAGGATAGCCGTGTTGCCCATGAGGGGAAATAAAGTTCATGTAAGTGTAATTCTTTAGGAGGCCAACTCAATGATCACCAAAACCCCACATTGTGAAAATTTAGCTGTGTTGCCCATGAGGGAAAAAAATCTATGTAAGTGTAATACTTTAGGGGGCCAACTCAGAGATCACCAAAAACGTGCAAGCCTGCGCATTAGGCCCCCTCTACAAGGATTCGCTTTTGCGCCCGGTTAGGCGATTATGCGCATAATCGCAGAAGCGCATTTACACCTAATACCTTTGCACGAGAGGCGGCAAAGCGCATTAACGGATGACCAAAATGCGCTTTACAAGTAGTTAATGTGCATAAGCGCTTGTTCACACAGTCAAAATGCGCTTTAACGGCCAGAGCAAAATAAAACTCGCGATTTAACGCGCATTCGATAATGCGCATAATCGAAGAGATAACGCGCCTCTATGCCCAATTTGTGCTCCGTTCTTGTAGAGGTAAATTTTTTTAAGCGCCTTGAAAGAGCTTTAAACCTCTCTTGTAGAGGCAGCCTTATTTTGTGAATATAAGGATACTTTCTGCTAGGGGATATGGGAGATCGCAGGCATTCTCATCTTGCTGACTTCAGTAGAGCATTATGTGCCAATAAGAGCGTCATCACACTGGAGCTTTAATGCACATCTGCTGCAACTTTGATCCATTTTTTCAGACCTGGACTCGCTCAGGGCGAGAGAACAACATGACAGGGACGACGTCATGCTAGTCTAGCGCTGAAAAAGTGGATCAAAGTCGCAACAGATGTGCATTAGACCTCCAGTGTGATGATGCTCTAAGTGTACCCAGTAAGAACTGCGAGTTTAAAGCGAATGTGGAGCAATTCAGGTAACCACCTGGAGAGCTGCACAAAGGGGAGACTCTAATGGGACTACCATTAAAAGGCAGCCAACAGTAACTTCATGTACGGTGCAATCCTATGTATGTTGAGACAGAAAAAATATCCAAGCTGGCTGGGAATGCGGGGACTTGTAGGACTTTTTTTCTGCCTCGGCATGGATTGCACCCTTATGGGGCGGGGGCAGAGTTGGTTTTTCAGCCTCATGCACACAACTGGCTTGGGCGCATTCCACCAGTTTTGGCTGGCCCAGCATCTGCATGGTGTGCCACTTCATCCCACCCCCACAGTTGCCCTGCTATAGCCAACAACCTCCCACTGGCCCTAAGCACTGGATAAGAGGATTCATCACAGCAGGCTGAAAAGTAGCTATGCATATAGGCTGGAAAATGAAGCAGCACGTTTGAGACGTTATTAAAATTTAGATAATCACCCAATACTATGCAAAATTATTTAATAGATTTATGTGCCACTGAACATAATATCTCTAAAATATTTCTATTCAAGTTTGCCTAAATGGGTTGAAATCGATAGACTTAAGCAGGCCTTGTTCTAGCTAAATCTGCATTTGCTCCAATATGTGTTACAGCCGATCCTTATGTTTTTAGAAATAGGACACGTCACCTATCGCTTCTTTGATTCTTGCAACACCTACCAGTGATAATTGGCTCAGTTTTCAACCTCCATCTTGAGAGTGTGTTTAAGCTGCATACCTCATGGTCATAACATCATTTGTACTACTGTGTTTTCCCCTGCTTTTTGTACTATCCTGCCTGATGGAGAGTTGTGGAGACCTCAAAAGCTTGCAGTCTTTATGGCATTTTGGTTGATCTTAGCAAAGATGTTAGCCAACTGTGGATTTAGGAAAAGAGAAATGTACAAATATGGGTGGTGAACCACTGGGGAAGCAACAGGATCATACAACCCTTAATTACCCATACCTTTACATTTCCTGTGGAAAACAACTGGATTCGGATGACGTGATAACCAACGGTGGGTTAAATAGTCAACAGTTAGTTATTGCGTTGTCTGTAGGAACATTTTCACACCACGGTGGGTTATTTGACTGAAATAACCAACACAGATAACAAACATTGTGCAGAGTTGCTTATTTGTACAACTGTTGGTTATCGTGTTGTGTGTCAGGCACTGTAGACTACTTCCGAGTGCACAGTTGATTATTTTTGGTGACTACAGAGTCCCCTGGCAAGAGCAATGAACGTGGCAGCTGCCACTCTAGGCCAGCCGGCAGAACTCACAATGGCTGATGGGATACCAGCAAGAGGACTGAGGGGGTAGAGGCAGGGGATGTGTCAATCAAACATACTGTTGACTGATAGTCAGCTTGAGGCTGGCCTTAATCCACACCATGTTTTATTATAGTCATGTCTTGTGGGGAGTATCCCAACAAGGTGAACAAAACTGTTTGCAGGACAGTGGATCTGAGCCAAAGGCAAGATTTGATTCAACCTATATGGGTATGTTGAAAGCCCATCTTTGCCCCTGAGAAGTCTGTTATCCATCTATGTGCACATGTGTGGTGCTCTTGTGCATTTCATGCATTTCAGTGGGCGCAAGACCTGGAATGTCTAGTTTCTGTAATATCAAACTTTTTATAACAGAGAAGCTGAAATCTGAAAGTTCCATTTATTTATTTTCATCCAGGGGTCCCAAGTCATTTTGAGCCCTGGATTTTTATCATTTCTTTTTAAATGCCACATTTTGAGATTTAAGGACAACATGCTTAATGTTTACTTTCACAGCTAAATAGCTTATTTTAAAGTAAAGCAACAATTACATTGAGCTTAAAAGAAAATGAATAGCCATTATGAAGCTGCTTTGATTTCCTCTCAAGATTACAGCTGTGAAACTCCCTTGGCTGCTGTCCCCATTTCTAATAATTACTCTAGTTTTGGAATCAGAGTGGCTGACTATAAGGTTGAGTAAACTGCCAAGTTGAAACCTATCCTTTCTTTCTTGACATGAGATACCTTTGTGTAGAAACTGTGAAGGAACATATTCACACTGTAGTTGCTGTTGTTTCCAATCTGCAGCTTTTAGACAGTTTATAAGGCTTGGTCAACAGTGGAATGGGGTGCTACAGGTCAGGGTCTGTGCCACTTCAGACTGCAGGTTAGGAGTATCATTTTTAAATTCTCTCTATAAGAAGCCTGTGTTTGCAAGAGGAAACCCAGCTCTGCCAAGCAATGCACTCTACTAGACACTCCATCTTAATGTATCAGAGTCTTGTTTTGTTTTATTTGCAGCCAGAATTTTTTACATGAGACCTCCTGGCTGTAGTATGAAGTGCAAGATTCTACCATCCAATTCCGCTATATGTGTATGCTAGGCCTAAATTACCTGCTGGACTGATGCACATTTAAGGCTCACGTCCATTCAACAGCCTAGTGCAGACATAGTCTGGGTTCCTTACAAACTGATTTGCAATTTTGAAACAGTCACCTATTGACTGACTGATTAGATGTGTAACCCCCCTTTCTACCAAGAAAATGATGATCAAGGCAGCTTACAATCATAAATAAATAAAAATTTGATTAAAGCAATAATAAAACATACATTTAAAACACAACAATAAGAATAAAAACAGCACCCAACACAAAAGACCCATATGCATGCCAAAATCCTGCTTGAATAAAAATGTCTTTGCCAGCAAGCAGAAGGGCAATAGAGAGGGAGCTAGCCGATCCTCCCTTAGCAAGGAATTCCATAGCCTAGGAGCAACCACTAAGAAGGCCCTCTCTCGCATCACCATAAAATGCAATTCTGAAGGCTGTGGCACCAAATAGAAGGGCCTCCCCTGCAGATCTTAAAACACAGACAAGCTCCTATGAGAGAAGGCAGTTTTTCAGGTAGCCTCGTCCCAAATCGTATAGGGCTTTCAAGGTCATAACTAGCACTTTGAATTGTGCCCAGAAACAGCAGTAACAAGTACAGCTATTGTAGCAAGGGAGTCATGTGCTTCCTGTAACTGTCTGGCTTCAGCATCCTGGACCAGCTGGTGCACCGGCCTCAACTGCACAAATACACTCTTGGCCACTGCTGAAACCTGAGCATCCAGGTTCAGGTCCAGGAGTACACCCAAATTTTCCTAAGTAGAAGCATGGTTCCAGGGAGCTCTCCGGGAAGGTCAGTATCCTTTCTTTAATATCTTAGAAGGAAGCAGGATTAAGACAGGCAGTTTTAGGCCTAAATCGGCAATCAGACTGCTTCTTGCCAGCCAGTTCCAAAACCTCAGTTGTTGCTATCTTCAGCAACTAACTTAAATCACCACCACTACTGCCTGTCACATTGAGGTCAAATTCTAGCTCCTAATTCCCACTGAGGCAGATGATATTTACGGAATATATGGTGCAATCCTATGCATGTTTAAACAGAAAAAAGTCCTATAACTCCCACCATTGGAATGCTGGGAATTGTAGGATTTTTTCCTGTCTCTTCATGCATAGGATCGCACCCTTAATGGTTAAGTTCTGCTTCAGTTTATTAATTTCAGCTATAAGCTGCAACAAATTCTACATACTGTGTACAATAATTTAAATGGATAAAATACAATAATTTTACACACAAAAATGGTCTGATCTGGTGCACAATCCAAAACACAGATTTTAACAAAGTCTATACAGGCTTTGAACTAAGGCAAAAATCAGTGAGACTATATTTTAAATTGTTGTCTCGTTTATATTAGCAAGAAGGAAATAATCTGTCCTTGACCAATGTCCATAATACTTTTAAAATATTTAAAATAATGTTACGCTTTATATTATACATTGAGACAGAGGACAATCAGAGAATTTTTTTACAGTGCAATTCTAAGCATATTTTCTGAGAAGAAAGTGTCACTGTGTTCAGTGAGTGTGAATAGTATTGCAACTCCCACAGCCCATCCTAAGTATATTTACTTAGAGATAAATGTCACGGAGTTCAATGGAACTTATTCCCAGTTAAATGTACTTATTATTGCAGCCTTAGTCACATAGGCTACAATTGTATATCCATTTACTTGGAAGTAAGCTCCACTGACCTGAACAGGACATACTTCTAAGTAGACATGTATAGAATTGTACTGTTGGTCATTACAGACCAGACCACTCCAAGATTATAAGAGAGTCTCATTTTGCATAAACATTTGGTTCGTTTATATTGTAACCTCATTCATTGTGCCGGTTCACACAATCAAAATAAGCCACCATGGCTTATTTAAATCACAGTGCAGGCTAGGCACATGCGGGGCGCGATTTCCGTAATCATTGCTTGTGTGTGGTTTGTTGTGTAGTCAAAACCTGGGCAGCATGGCTTGTTGGAGGGGAAAACAACCCTCCAGTAATCCATGGGCTGTTGTGGGGTTATTGGGAAGTTGTTTCTTGGTAGCATATTTCGATTGTGTGAATTAGATGAATGTGTAATGAATATGAGCAGAAAGAAGCCAAGATGTAACTTTAGTGAGTCAGTTTTGTCTGAGAGAGCCTGCGATATATTTAAGATGTTCATAGTTTTTATTGGAATAAACCGAGAATGAACCATTAATTAAAAAGCTTAGTTTACGTTAGGAACAAGAGACTAAGCAGAATTATTTCCAAGACTGAAAACAATTTTCAATTGGACTATGAATTTAGTCCTCTTTTTTAAATTTAGAAATCCAGCACAGACAAGCTTCACACTGTTATTTCCAAACGACTCTAACTTGTTAAAATGTGCTTAATAATCAGCGTACATAATTGAACATTGGTTTTTCCATTGTGCGTCTATACCTCCATGTCTTCTTTACTGCACGTTGCCCTAACGTTGCTTTAAATATGGAAATAATAGATTCCTCGGGGGCTTTTCTCTGAAACTGGTTATGACAGTATCTGCATGTTTCAAACATTCATATATTTATCTTTAAGAACAGAGCAATGGTATGAATTTGTAGTGGTAGTAGTAAGTAGTAATAGTACTTTTTAGTGGAAGGTGAAGGGAAAAACTGTCAAATGCATTCAAACACGGAATGGTTGTTTTCCAATCCAGGGTCTCAGCTGTTTGTTTCTAGAATCAGAGCAGGGGACTTCAGGCTGGAAAGCAGGAGGCTGAGGCACTGCTCAGTTGACCAGGCAAGGGCAGAAGGCCAGGTTCCTCCCATTTATACATGGCCTGCTCACTGCCTGCCAATCATGTGGCTCAAGGCTGCACATTCCTTTTCCCTACCCTAGCTTTTTCTAACCTGGTGCCCTCCAGATGTGTTGGAGTACAACTTGCATCCCCCAACCAGCGTGATCAGTTGGCAGAGGATGGTGGGAGTTGTAGTCCAACATATCTGGAGAACGTTGAGTTGGGGAATGCTGTCCTAGTTCCTTTCAGCATTTAAATCCACTGATTTCTTGGGTAGTCCTTGACCTGTGGATGGTATGTAGTTAGTGTTACGTTTCGTGAGGTGGGGTGAGGAGTGGATGAGTTAGCAGTCTCCCAACTAGGAAACAGGGTATACTGCTCTAAATATGGCATTATTCGATTCCTCACAAGCTTTTCTCTGGAATTGGTTAATATAGTATTTGCATGTTTCAAACATTCATATATTTATCTTTAAGAAGAAAGCCATGGGGTAAAATTGTTGTAGTAATAGTAATAGTGGTTCCAATTTTACAGCTTGCAGCATAGGAAAAGTGAGCTTGCCAAATTAAATTAGAAGGGAGCCTCAGGTGATGATCTTAATTCACAGGCAGGCAAGTACTCCTGCAGATATTTGGGTCCCAAGCTATTTCGGGCTGTAAGGATAAATACCAGTAGCTTAGGCCTTTATCGTCTCCCCCCCCCCCCCCCCGATTGCATCTGCGGGTTCACCCTCCGTTTCCTGTGTGAATCCAACGTTTTGAATCACATGTGGTCGTTTTTGCTCCGATACCTCAGCTCAGCCTGTTGAACGTGCCTGAAACAGACTTTGCCCATTCAAGGTTAAATCGAAACAGAAACAGCACTCAGGGCGCGAGAACAGTGCGAGGGGGATGACGTTATGTGAGTCCCGCGCTGAAGACGTGGATCAAAGTCACGGTGAGTGTGCTTAAAACCACACGTCTGATAATGGCCTTAGATTGTGCTTGGAAGTAAAAAGAAGAGCTCTTTTAGAATTGGTGTAATATGACTGCACCTGTCATCACCACACAGAGCTACTCACAAATTGCAAGAATAATCCACAGCGTTGATCTCAATATTATGTCAGTCTTTGGGCTTTCCTACATGCGACTTTTAACCTACCACTTCCAAGCTTCTGTTCCTAAATTCTTTGTGGGATTAAAGAATTTAATTCAGGACCCAATGAACTGCAGAGCCTGACGAACTGCATCCTAGAGTAATAAAGAAGTCGGCAGAAGAATTCTCAGAACCACTGTCTGTTATCTTTGCAAAATCATGGAAGACGGGTGAAGTGCTGGATGACTGGAGGAGGATTAATGTTGTCCCTATCTTCAAAAAGGGCAAAAAGGAGGAACCTGGGAACTATGGACCAGTTAGTCTGATGTCAATCACTGGGGAAAATTTGGAGCAGATTATAAAGAAGACAGTCTGTCAGCACCTTGAAAACAATGCAGTGATTACTAGAAGCCAGCATGGATATGTCAAAAACAAATCCTGCCAGACTAATTTGATCACATTTTTTGATTGGGTAACCTCCCTTGTGGACTGTGGGAATGCTGTGGACATAATATATCTTGACTTCAGCAAAGCTTTTGACAAAGTACCACATGACATTCTGATTAGCAAACTAGCTAAAAGTGGGCTAGATGGAACAACTATTAGGTGGATCTACAGTTGGCTGCAGAATCGGAAAAGAGTACTTATCAATGGTACCTTCTCAAACTGGGTATGTCAGGGCTCAGCCCTGGGCCCAATGCTCTTCAATGTTTTTATTAATGTTTTGGACAAGGAGGTGCAGGGAATGCTCATCAAATTTGCAGATGACACAAAATTGGGTGGGATCGCTAATACCCTTGAAAACAGAAACAAACTTTAAAGTGATCTTGATAGGTTAGAGCGCTATCTATTAAATAAAATTTAATAGAGATAAATGCCAAGTTCTACACCTGGTAAAAAGAAACCAAATGCACAGTTACAAGTTGGGGGATACTTGGCTCAAAACGAAAAACTAAAAGGAAGAGAGCATCCACTTAGGTCAAAAAAAGGGACGAGGTTCTTGGAATGCTGAGATACTTTATTAATTCACGCCCAACACGTTTCGGCCTAAGTAGTTTTTTTTTTAAAAAAAGGCCTTCTTCAAGGGGCTGCAACATCAAGAATACACCACATCATATTTGTGGGGATAACACATAGCATTAATATAACTGTATAGGGGAGGCACGTTCAGGCACGTTCAAGGGCTTTATCACACCTACTATTCTCCCCCCAGGTTGCTTCTGCAGCTTCCCCCTCCGTTTCATATTCGAGTTTAGCGTTTTGAATCACATGTGATCGTTTTTGCTCCGATACCTCAGCTTGGCCTATTGAACTTTCCTGTTTTGGACTTTGCCCGTTGAGGGATAAATCGAAACAGAAACTAAAACCTTCTACCCCAGGGCAAGAGAGCAGCAGGAGGGGGATGACATCATGCGAATCCAGCGCTGAAGAAGTGGAGCAAAGCCGAGGTGGGTGTGCTTAAAACCACCCATGTGATAACGACCCAACAGGCTGAGCTGAGGTATCGGAGCAAAACCGACCACGTGTGATTCAAAATGCTAGATTTGCATAGGAATCGGATGGGGAACCTGCAGAAGCAATCCGGGGGGGAAATGGTACATGTGATAACTGTAAACATTTCATTTATGCCTCTTTGTGGCCCAGTTTTGGCAAGTAATGACTTTATTTGAATCGAAATTTACCCAGCTGCATAAGACTTTGCAGTCCCTTGGGGAGCGTCATCCAGATGTGTCTTGTTTTTACATTGTGCTCTTTTTGCCCTCTTGCAAGCAGACAAGATTGATGCGGCAAGTCATCAAGGCAGATTTAAAATGAGACCCATCGTTTTTCATCTTCTGAGAAAGCGAAGGCTTGTTCTGCAGATTTCACAGCTAAATAAAAATGTGAAATGACAAGGGATTACACGATGCGTGTGCACTATTGTGAGTCGTTCTCTCTTCATGATTCCTGGTAATCTGTGTTTTTATTTCTGCCAGCAGGCTTTGAAATCCTGACATATTGGGACATCAGAAAAGGAGAAGTTAAACTGAGGAAAAAGCACACATATCTGGCAGCAAACCAGATGCGAATATCTTCTATGAGCTCTGATTTTGCTGGCTGCAGGGGATGAAAAAAAGTAACAACAAAGCTTTTGGCCCCACTTGTACCAGCCTGCTGGTTAAAAAATCTGTCTTCATCATATGACCTGAAACCCTCCCAATGTATGAATGTCCCCAGGAAATGTAAATATACAAAAACAGCCAGGGCTAAATTTGAACCCCTTGGCCTCATCCCGAGGATAACATAAAAGTTAGTTACTTCCACTGAGTGAGGTTGGGATAGATTATAGATAAAAAGACAATCTCCTTTTCCTGCCAGCACCAATTTTAACCTGTAAGGATGCAGTTTTGCTAAAGGACAGGTGTGAAAAGGTAGTGACCTGAGGTGGAGGTAGAAGCAAGTGGGACTCAATCCAAGAGGCAGTGTAGATACCTGTCTGGGCTAACTGGCAGATCCTTCAAGGAAAAGAAGAATTCTACCACTACTCCAGATCCTTTGGGTAATAGAGTGTCAAGTGTGGAGACAACTGTTTCTTGACTGCAGCTCCTTGTCACTAACTCCATATAAGTATCCTTTCATTTGTATGGAGCAAGAAAAAGGAGCTGCAATCGAGGAAAAAACTAAAGAGAGAGAACACAATTCCTTCCTGCCCCACATCCTGCTGTCTGCTTGAGAAGAAATCAAAACAAGTAGCTTTTAGCTGGCCCTATGCTGCTTCCTGACTGGGTCCTTGCCTGATTTCATCCCTCATATCAGCTTGTCTATTTGCAAATAGGATAGATAGCAACCCCCCTCCCAAAGAGTACTCTCTCCTCATAAGTAAACTAACCCTGCATTAGGTAGCACCTGGATCATTCAGGTACTTAGGGACATGTGGATGTGAAACAGTGCAATTAATAGCAGGGAAATCTATATTGGCAGCCTGCAGAACATAAGAGAATAATCCTGGTCTCTGTAGGAGGCAGAATTGTTGCACTTGGCCACACCAGGACCTTTATCACACGGGCGGCTTGATCCACACCCGCCGCGACTTTGATCCAATTCTTCCACATGACGTCGTCCCCCTCACGCTGCTCTCGCGCCCTGAGTGCTCCTTTTTCCCTTCCTCTTTCGAAATATCCCTGAATGGGGATTGTCTGCGTAGCTGAGGTATCGGAGCAAATCCGACCACGGCCTCATCTACAAGAATTCACCTTTACGCCTGGTTAGGCGATTATGCGCATATTCGCAGAAGCGCATTTACGCCTAATACCTCTGTACGAGAGGCGGCGAAGCGCATTACTGGACAACCAAAACACGATTTAAACTGCTGACATGCGGAGAATCACTTGTTCTTTAACGGCCGGAGCAAAATAAAACTCGCTATTTAACGCGCATTCAATAATGCGCATAATCGGAGAGAAAACGCGCCTCTACGCCCGATTTGCGCTCCGTTCTTGTAGAGGTAATTTTTTTAATGCGCCTTGAAAGAGCTTTAAATGCCTCTTGTAGAGGCAGCCCACGTGTGATCAAAGGGCTCCACTCACTAGGAAACGGACGGGGAACCCGCATAAGCAAAACGGGTAGGTGTGATAAAGGCCCAAATTGAGGAATTAAAGCCCCCTTCCCATTTTGTAGTGCTCTGTATAGTTTGAGGAGGACAGAAAATACCTGAGTGGGCATTTTAAACTGGCCTCTTCTCTCCTTGACACTCTTATTATCCTGTATCTTACAAACAATAAACACGTAATGAGAAGATCATATTACACATGGTTCCATTGATGATTTGATTGGCCCTCCTGTGGTCCCAATCCAACATTCTGGGATTGCCCAGATGACAACAACAACAATCTTTATTTAAGTCCATAGACCATTATCGATTGCCCAGATGGCCACACCCCTTTTCCCCCAACTATTTATCATGTGCAGTTTTCGCCCATTTTAAAAGGTTGAAATGCCTCTCCTAGGGCTTAGTGGTAATAAAAGCTTTAAATTAAAATGTGTGCTGCCGGGGGTGGGGGGGGCTTTTAAAATTTGTTCCCACTCCTCCTGCCTTCTGTCCTGCCCACCACTAGATTGCAGTCCCTGAAACCTTTTCCCAAATGGAATTCATCCCTCGGGCTGAACAGGGTTAAACCCCCTGCTCTAGACTGTATCTTTATGTCTGACAATGAACATTAAAAAAAAGAAACAAATTTCCTTTGAATGGAGCCGCCCTTCAACTGGTTCTCCTCTAGTATTTGTCTTTCTGCTAGCTGAGGTGGCAGGTATGGAAGATCAATCAGAACCTCCCACCATGGATGAATAACATTGAATCCAATTTCTTCTGTTCGGTGTTTGTAAGGTTTCCACTAGGAAAGATTTGGGAATTTCTGAGTTGTTTGAGAAGTTTGACTGTAAAGCTTCCACTCTGTGTCTAGCCCCGAAGTCACACTGCTGCCATCGCTTCACTTCTAGACTGAGTCTGAAGGCCATTACACAAAAGACAAAACTGCTGCTGAAAACAGCAGCTGCACATTAAGCTCTTTCTCTCCTTAACATGTCCTGAAATCATGATGCTTCAGATTCACCCTGTTCCCCCCCCCCCTTCCCCAGCCACAGTTGGCGAAGTAGATCAGGAGCCAGGAAATAGAGAACGTCAAGGAAGGGGAGCTAATATGTGTGGCTGTCATTTTAGGCAGCATAATGTCAAATTTAACCTCGAGGCTGGTGGCAGAATATGTACCTTCTATTTTATTCGATTTAGGGTGCAATCCTATGCATGTTTAGAGAGAAAGAAGTCCTACAGCTCCCAGCTTTCCCCAGCCAGCCATGCTAGCTGGGGAATACTGGGAGTTAAAGTATTTTTTTTTCTGTCTAAACATGCACAAGACTGCATTCTTATATGCTGTTCTTCTTTTAGAAAGAAACTGGTGCCCTCCAGATATTTTTGACTACAGCTCTCATCAGACCCCACCAGCATAGCCAATGGCCAGGGGCGATGGGAGTTGTAGTCCAACATATAGAGGGCACCAGCTTGTGGAAGGTTGGCTTAGAGCGACTTACATGGTGTCCCCAATAGTCTCCCACTCACTTACTGCCCAAGTGCACCCCGATGTAGCTTCAACAGTGTTACAGCAATGGGTAGGACATCCAAGATGGTTTATGTAGGGCGACCCTATGGAAAGGAGGACAGGGCTCTATCTTTAACAGTTGTATAGAAAAGGGGATTTTAGCAGGTGTCATTTGTATGCATGCAGCACCTAGTGAAATTCCCCCTTCATCACAACAGTTAAAGCTGCAGGAGCTATACTAGAGTGACCAGATACAAAAGAGGGCAAGGCTTTTGCATCTTTAATTGTTGTGATGTAGAGGGAATTTATTTATTTATTGCATTTATACCACCCAATAGCCGAAGCTCTCACCAGGTACTTCATGTGTTTAAATAATACCTGCTGAAATTCAATACAACTGTTAAAGATACAAGCTTTTCAATACAACTGTTAAAGATACAAGAGCCCTGTCCTCCTTTTCATATGGTCATCCTAGTTTATGTATCAGCGGTGTTTCAGCTTCTGTTCCAGCTTGCTTTTGTATCTTAATAGCTCAGGAAAGTTGGCTGATGGGAGCTAATTATTAGGGGAAGGTCTTTCCTGGTATCTGGAACTCTCCAGTGTTTAGAAGGAAGTTGCCATCAGAGCTTAGATAAGCTGTGGCCTTCCCAGCTAAGGGAAAGGGGCTAATCTAAGTGTGTGTGTGTGTAATTTGGAAGAGAGAGACAGGGGGAGAGAGAGCTATAAGTTGGCTGAAGGCTGGAAGCATCGAAGACCACACTTGGGCAACAGATATGTCCAATTATTGGAGTGCGTGCTCTTTGCCTCTCAGGTATACTCAGGTATATTTGCAAATAAAGCCAATGTTACAGAAATGCCCTAAGTCTCTATTGCTCTGTCAAATAAAGAAAGCCAAAGCCAGGTGCTGCTGTGCTTGGCACATCTCACCAGTCAGGGATGTGGGGAGCATACGACAATGTCTCCCATGTTATGGACAAGAAAGCTTAGAATATGGTTCACCCACAGGCTCTGAATCGCTTTAATTCAACCCTGGACATACAATGTGCTAACTGGAAACAAACCCTTAATGACTTAGAAGACAGCTCCAGAATAAATAATAAAGCCAAACTATCAATGTATTTTATTCACTAACTTTGAAGAGTGCAGGGGGGAAATGTCTCCAGTGGAATTCCTCAGCAGCATACACAAAGTAGATTTACTGATACAAGAGCTGACTCAAGATTGGCCAACATATTGTGGGATGAACCTCAGGCTGCCTCTACAGGAGGCATTTAAAGCTCTTTCAAGTCACATTAAAAAATTTACCTCTACAAGAACGGAGCGCAAATCGGGCATAGAGGCGCATTTTCTCTCCGATTATGCGCATTATCGAATGCGCGTTAAATAGGGAGTTTTATTTTGCTCCGTCCGTTAAAGCACATTTTGACTATGTGAACAAGCGATTCTCTGCATGTCAACAGTTTAAATCGCGTTTCGGTCATCCAGTAATGCGCTTCGCTGCCTCTTGTACAGAGGTATTAGGCGTAAATGCGCTTCTGTGAATATGCGCATAATCGCCTAACCAGGCATAAAGGTGAATTCTTGTAGATGAAGCCTAACAGGGTCCCTCTGAGCTTCAGTTTCTATAATTAACTGTAACAGCAGTTGTGAGTCTCCTGGAGTGAGCTGCCTAAATTGGATACAAAGATGAATGTTTTACATTCTAGCTGGCTGTTCTTTTGAGGATATTTCTTTCACAGCTTTGTGGGCTTCAGGAAGAATATAAGGAAAAGTATATAATTTGAACTATTATTTGGAAAGTTGTATTTTCTCCCTGCTGTTCAGCAGCATTGCACTAATTCAAGTAATAGATTATCTGTGTACTGTGGCTCTGCCAGTTTGACAGGCTACAGGCAACAGAAAACCACTGTGATTAGAACAGCCAATAGGCCAGAAACCAATTAAAATGCCCATTTACATGATCACAACAGAGCAAAAGCCAATTAAGTTGCTAATGTTATTTTTAAATATATTTGATTTAAAGATACTGATACAATAAATCAAATTTATCCAAACAAGAATTTTAAAAGTATTAAAAGATGCATAACAACATTTTGCTTAAATTGTTGGTTCCAGTATGTAACAAAGTCCAACTCTCAGTATAACAGCAAGTTAGATTTTAATGAACAGTTGTAGTTTCCAGTTGTGGCTTTAAACAGACCTGGTGTTATCTTGCAACAACCTTCTTCAACCCGGCACCCTCCAGTTGTGTTTGACTACAACTCCCACCATCCCCAGCTAGCAACTGGGGATGATGGGGTTGTACTCTGAAACATCTGGAGCGTGCCAGGTTGGGGAAGGCTGTCTTACAATATCTCCAGATATTCTGCCAAATCAAGCCAATGCAATGTAGTATTGTCTGAATGGGAAGCCTATGCACACACAGCTGTTTACACATAGGTTCCACTACCTGCAGGTTCCTGATCATATGGAGGAGCTAATGCACATATAGCCATTCCTGCTCAGCTTTGCTGTTGAGAACTTCTGCTGAGTGTCCGCAGCCAGGGGCCAGAGCCAGCAGCCACATTGACACTGGGGATGGAGACCAGGAGTACAGCCCAGCTGGTCCCTCCATACATTCAGTTGGGTAGCACTTTTTTAAAAAGTTACCTGGAAAGTGTGCTCAGTATGCAGAAGCTGCATTTTGGGGGGTGGCACAATTGGGTGATATTGGACCACGCGTGTTCAGTATCATAGGGGATTGGGATGAAGATAATAAGCACTTATATAGTGCTTCTTACAAAATGCTGGGTACTTCAAGGTGAAGGTTTTATCGTGCAGTTGCTATCTCCTGGAATATTGCTGAGTGACAGAATAAACTTGTGGATAACAGCTTTGAACATGAATTGAAAAAAATGATACCACCTTTCTGCAGGAGACATGGTGCCAGGACACTACTTTACTCTTTTTGCAGGGGTTTCGCACTTTTGCCTTACCAACAGTTCAATATGGTTCTCATGGGAGAGCAAGTAGAGGGCTAGCAACTTTAATTTCAGTTGAGGTCAAGGGAAATCCAGCAAAAGGACTGGTCTGACAGTGAGTATGTTCACACACTCCAGATAGCTAGCAAATATCTGGGATCTGTTCTTTGCATTAATGTATACTTCCCCATGGGCAGGGACTCTAATTTGTGGTTTCAGGTTTGGTCCTCCCTGCATATTTTACTGGAGGAAGTTGAGTAATTGCTGACTGATGCTGACATCCTATTTGGGGACTTTGATGCCAGGACTGGCTGCGATATAAATAGTTTTATTACAAAAATGCAGGCTAGCTTAGAGGCTTCATGGTATTTCATTGGACCTCTCTGGACAAGTGTTGAACAAACAAGGGGTCTATATTCTGTATTTGGCTTTCAGATTTGGGTTCTACAGCCTTCATGGCATTGATTGTGACAACTTACATGGATTTTATACTTTTTAAAGCTTTAACGGTGCCAGTGTTATTGATTACATTTTGGTCTCTTTGCCATTTTTCTCATGAGTTTACTCATTTGATATGCATAATAGACCAGAGAGTGACCACCTACCCCTGATTATGACCTTCTGCTCTTGTAATATGCCACCTCCAGTGATATGCCACAGTTTGGGGGATACTGCCCCTGGTTAGTGATGTCCTAAATGGAGTGTCCATCTCATTGAGAAGATTGCAACCCTGCTAAGCTCACTGTAAAAGCTAAAATGGAGGCATCTTGCAATATCACCCAAGTCAGACATTTATAATATTTTTCCAACATAATTTCTGTGATGAATCCCCACCTGACAATAGTAGGTCTAATACAGAGGGGACCCACAAGGAAGGGTTGGTTTGACCAATACTGAAGATTAAAGCAGCAAGCTCTGTGGAAACTCCAGAACACAGCTAGGGCAGGTAGATCTGATTTCTCAACCCAATTGCTGATCCAGTTCCGTTCTCAATACAAGCAGCTCTTGAAAGCTAAGAAACTTTCCTCTCATAAAGAGCAATGAAGAGAGCTGGGGCTCTGTATAATACAAAAAATGATAGGAAGTTCTGAAAATTGGTAGCTATGGGCACACAAGCAGAGAGCTTCGGCTATGGGGCAGTATATAAATGTAATTAATAATAATAATAATAATTTCATTCCTGATGCACATGTTTCAGCTGAGACATGGTTCCAGCTCTTTTCAGTTATCTATGATTAACTGCGCGAGTTAATTCCTGATCTAGACTCACTACCAGTGTGGCCCACAATCCTAGATTTAGAGTGCAGACAGCTGATCAGGACTCCGTCTCTAGGGAAAGCTGCAGGGGAGGATACGGTGCTCCCTGAGGTATTTAAACTGAATGCTTACTGGTGTTCTCCCATTCTTACAAGGCTTTTTTAAAAAATTAATAACACTTGTGTTATTACCTCAAACTGGAAACAAAGCATCATTTACCCATTAGGCTGACCATCTGAAAAGGAGGACAGGGCTCATGTAACTTTAACAGTTGTAGAGAAGAGGGAATTTCAGCCGGCGTCATTTGTATGTAATTCGTACCTGGTGAAATTCCCTCTTCATTACAACAGTTAAAACTGCAGGGGTCCTGCCCTCTTTATTATCTGGTCACTCTAGTATAGTGCCTGCAACTTTAATTGCTTTGTTGAAAAGGTGATTTCACCAGGTACTAATTGCATACAAATGACGCCAGCTGAAATTCCCTTTTCTCTGCAACTGTTAAAGTTACATGAGTCCTGTCCTCCTTTTCATATGGTCAGCCTACAATCTATATAAAAAGGCATTAGGCAGGAGCCCCCCAATTATCACCCTATTAGCTTTCTGGACATATCCTCCAAGCTATACACTCATCATTTTTAAATAAGCTAGAAGATTGGACAGAGATGACAAAACTTTTTCATCCAGAGCAGGCAGTACAACAGGCCATTGGAATACCTTGAAGGCCTTGACTCAGAAGTATACCAACAGCCAAGGAAAATGTCTTTATGTTGCTTTTATTGACCTCATATCAGCCTTTGATTCCACATTGTGGGGAAAGTTTGGGAAGGCTGATATTGACAGACGACTTCTTAGATTACTGATTGGACTGAATTCTAACCTCATAGCTAGGGTGAGAGTGGGTTGCCAAGGGTCCTTATCTGAGGCCCCCTCTAGATGGATTCCGTTTGATGCCTGTTCCTCCGATTATGCGCATCTTCTCAGAAGCGCTTTATCGTAAATGCTTATTTGCAGGAGGTAATTGAGCACTCAACGGGTGACCTTACCGGTTGTTTCAAATGCACTTTACAAGTAGTTAATGCAGAGAATCACTTGTTCACATAGTCAAAATGCGCTTTAACGGCGGGAGCAAAATAAAACTCGCTATTTAACGCACATTCGATAATGCGCATAATCGGATGTTTAAAGTGCCTCTACGCCTGATTTGCGCTCCGTTCTTGTAGAGGTAAATTTTTTAATGCGCCTTGAAAGAGCTTTAAATGCCTCTTGTAGAGGCAGCCTGACTCTATTTTATTGAAGAGAGGTGTCAAGCAGGGTTGCCCGCTGGCTCCTTTTTTATTCAATTTTTATATTAATGATTAGGGATGTGCACTGGATCGGACCCGATCCACGATCCGAGTCCGGTCCAGTGGGAAATCGGATAAATTATCCGATTTCCGATCCCGCAGCTGGATCGGCCGATCCAATCCGAACCGGTCCGAAAAAGCTCCGAACCGGTTCGGCGGATCGGCGGATCGGCGGGCGCCCACTGGCGCCCACCGCCGCTTCCATTGGCGGGCGCCAGCGGGCGCCCGCCGATGAAAGTGGACAGCGGGGGGGGGAGGAGGGGGGCACTTACCTTCTCGGCCCGGTGGCTCCCGTCCGGCGCCGGCGCCTACTACTACTAGCAGGCTCCGCGGCCTGCTCTAGGGTGGCGCGCCGGGTGATGTCATCACCCGGCGCGCTACTCTAGAGCAGGCCGCGGAGCCTGCTGGTAGTAGTAGGCGCCGGCGCCGGACGGGAGCCGCCGGGCCGGGAAGGTAAGGAGGGGGTGCGTGGAGGGGAGGAGGGGGCGCGCGGAGGGGGGAGGGGGGAGGGGGGCCCTTACCTTTCCGGCCCGGCGGCTCCCGTCCGGCGCCGGCGCCTACTACTCCCAGCAGGCTCCGCGGCCTGCTCTAGGATGGCGCGCCGGGTGATGTCATCACCCGGCGCGCTACTCTAGAGCAGGCCGCGGAGCCTGCTGGAAGTAGTAGGCGCCGGCGCCGGACGGGAGCCGCCGGGCCGGAAAGGTAAGGAGGGGGTGCGTGGAGGGGAGGAGGGGGCGCGCGGAGGGGGGAGGGGGGCCCTTACCTTTCCGGCCCGGCGGCTCCCGTCCGGCGCCGGCGCCTACTACTCCCAGCAGGCCCCGCGGCCTGCTCTAGGATGGCGCGCCGGGTGATGTCATCACCCGGCGCGCTACTCTAGAGTAGGCCGCGGAGCCTGCTGGAAGTAGTAGGCGCCGGCGCCGGACGGGAGCCGCCGGGCCGGAAAGGTAAGGAGGGGGTGCGTGGAGGGGAGGAGGGGGCGCGCGGAGGGGGGAGGGGGGAGGGGGGCCCTTACCTGCCCGGCCCGGCGGCTCCCGTCCGGCGCCGGCGCCTACTACTACCAGCAGGCTCCGCGGCCTGCTCCAGGGTGGCGCGCCGGGTGATGTCATCACCCGGCGCGCTACTCGAGAGTAGGCCGCGGAGCCCGCTGGTAGTAGCCGCCGGCGCCGGACGGGCCGAGAAGGTAAGTGGCGGGGAAGGGGGCTTACCCCCCCCCCGGAGCCGTCCGCTTCTATCCGCTGGCGCCCGCGGGCGCCAGCGGATGGAAGCGGGCGGCCCCAGGGGGGGTAGGGAGCGCGGGGGAGGGGGCTTACCTGCCGGGGCCGTCCACAGCGGACGGCCCCGGGGGGGGGGAGGGAGTTAGGCCCCCCCTTACCCACCCGCCGCCATTTTTTCCTCATAGACTTGCATTGCAATGCAAGTCTATGGGGAAAAAAATGGCGGCCGATCCAAAAATTTACGATTTTTGGGTCGGGATCGGACTCGATCCGGTCCGGGGGGCCTCCGATTTTGTCCGAACCGGTCCGGGACAAAATTGGAGGTCCCGATCCGGGTCCCGATCCGATCCGGGGGGTCCGTGCACACCCCTATTAATGATATAGAGTCACAGAAATCCCCCCTTTGCTCAATGGGCAGAAAGTCTCAATCTTACTGTGTGCCAATGACATGGCACTCATGTCTTAAACTGAGATTGGATTTAGAAGAATGTGGTATGATTGGCTGATTACTGTGAAAAGGAGAAGTTGAGGATTAAGGGCTAATCTACACCTACAGGCCTTTTGCAACTGAGGAGGGATGATTGTGATGGTTCCCTGCTTCCACAATCGCCACTCCCAGGGAACGTGCAAGGGAAGTTTCCCGCAATGACAGGAGTGCTATTGCAGGAGGACGTGTCCCCTGATGGCACTTCTGCATGTGGATCAAGAGAAGTGGGCGGGGCTAGGCAGATGATGTGACTACGGGGCTTTTTTATGAATTGGAAGGGATGCGGATGAATGCAAAATCACAGCTACACATGGGGTGGATAGGAAGTCCATCGAAGATGTGATGCTGCGCATAGATGTTTGTGTTTTTTAAAAATGCACACGGTCAGCGCCAGAACATGCTGATAATCAATCAAAAAATACTGAAAATGGTGGGTGGGTCTACTCCTGCACACCTCCGAAACCGCAGATTGGCTGTTCACTGAGCCAGGTACTTGCGCTGAACAGCAATAACTTTGCAACCGGGGGCATACCAGCTGCGGACTTCAGGACTGTAGCAAGAGAGCCGGAAAAAATGACAAAAGCGGTCAGCGATATTCCTGAATGACTGAGGGGTCAACTCAAGATCACAGCGGGGTCAGCTGCACATCATGTGGCCCGGTAGGGACGACTTCGATATTATCCTGTAAAAAACAGCTGGTGCAGACATGGCCTATGACAAAATAGAACTTGTGGTCTTCAGTAGTAGCAGACTTAAACACAGGTGGACAATTAACGCTACGCAAATAGAGCAATGCCCTCTTTTTAAATACCTGGGTCTTCTGTTCCAGGGGACTGTCTTGACGTGGTCTTTGCCACGGGGTGGCTCCGAATCCATGTTGCATTGGTTATATGACGCAGCCACAGATTCAGAGCTACCCCAGGCAAAGAGGCACAGATGCACGGCTGAAAAGTCTGGGACTTACTCTGACTTTTCTAGCCAGAGCGAGGTCAGTTGGAAATAGTTCAAAACCATTTCTTAAGGAAAATCTTGGGTCTCCCTCAGAGCATCGCTGCCACCCATTTAAGGATGCAGGCAGGGCTGCCCTCAGTTTCTGTGAGAGTCCATCTGTCTTTGTGAAAATATTTTAAGAAACTTGTTAGTCTTTTGGAAGACCATTTAGTTAAATCCTGCTGCTGGTACTACTGGGAGGGGGAACCAGTGGGCAAATATGTTGTCCCATATTCTGCAACTGTACTCTCTGCTCCTGTTAGAGGACATTGAGTCCTGGGACATAAAAAAAAACCCTTTGTGACTGGCTGCTTAAGTGGGACGGCAGCCGAGATGCTGGTTTGATCCACCACTCCAAGTTCTCTCTGTGGTACCCCCGCTTCAAGGAAAATTAATTTATTTCTCAGTATCTATTTGATCTTGCAGATGCATCAGTAAGGAAGGCGTTTAGAAGGCTGTGCTTTCAATCCATGCCCTCAGCATATCTTAAGGGCAGATTTCACAAAGATCCCGTGGAACAGCATCTCTGCCCTTGTTCTACATTGCCTGCTTTATGAAGCAGTTAGATAGAGGTAAAACACTGGGCCAGATTCTTGCTAAATTCATCATCTGCTTATGTCAGCTACCAAGTGGCCATCTGCACTCTGTTGACTTTTAAAATTAGAAAGAGAACTCTATCTACCAACCCTGTTAGACATTTTACTAAACTGTAGTCTAAGATTAGTTTGATTACCAGGATTGCCTTCATTATAGCCATAACCACAGTTAGATATTTAGGTTTTTATTATTTTACTTGTATTTTAGCAATGAACTGCTGTTGTTTTTATGCATGGCGTATATATGTTTGTTATTTCTTCCCACCACTTCTTTCATCTTTTTTCTTACCAGGAAACAAAAATATGGCAAGGCAAAAAAGTCAGAATTAGCTGTACAATGCCTTTTGAGCCATCCATCTTGAAGCCCTCTGAGTAAGATAGTTCTTATTAGCTCACATTGCAACTATGGAGCTGTAGCTTAGATCCAGTGGCTGGGCTAGGACTAGGACTAGGGACTTCCTTGTTTCAGGGCTGACTGTACTGTGGCACAGTAGATATAGGCTCAATTCGGACGACACAATAAACAACTGGTGTGGGGGAAACAATCGTCAGTTGTTTTGACTATTGTGTCATCCGAATGCTGCCATAGTCAACTCAGCGCTGATCCTCATCCACACCACAGTTGATTATTTATTACCATGTTGTGTGGGGAGTATCCCACTAGGGTTAGGGTTAGTCAACCCACCATTGACTATCGTGTCGTCCGAATTGAGCCATATTTTATTGGGAAACTATAATGAAAAAGTAACATAGGTGAGTTACTTAATGAAAGGATTAATCAAGATGGCTGGCAGTTTAAAGTATATGATGCTTCCTGCGTTAGACAAAACTTTTTTTGCAAGTTTCTGCTTCTTAAGTCCATTCTGGGAAGCCCTGTAATGTCATTCATGATTAGCTTTTTGAATAGCACTAAGAGGTTTACAGGAGCTCATTTTTAATCTGTCTCATTTAACCTTCATATGCATGGTGCCTCACTTGCATTCAAGGTTTGCAGGATGTCACTGCTTGTAATTGGCTGGGACAAAATTTAGTCCAGATTTATGACTTCTTTGATCGCTGTGGAATTACGAAATTATTTTAATCCAAATTGTCTACAAAAGGAAAATATCTCTCAGCTAATGTATGTGTTATTAGCCTAATTGGAGGATTTCCCCTTTTCTGTAATCTTAATTTAAGGAACTCGCTAATTGGGGGTGGGGGGGGGCTATTTTTGGTATCACACTTCCTGTGGGATCTTTGGCACAGGGAATGCTACAAATAGCTTATTGAGTAACAAGGAAGAAAATTGTGAGGGAGAAGCAATCTAGCATTAGTTAAAACAAGTCAAAGTGTCACAAGAGATGTGTCTTTACAGTGTGACATACTTATGGGTAATTATACTGTGGGGGCAGTCACCATCAGATGCGAATGTGGTGTGTGGCATTCCAGAGGAAAGATCCTGAGGTAAGTGGAGATTATTCCTCCCACACCAACCAAGAACTGAGTGGTTTGATGATCTCCTGCTAGGGGACTGTTATCAGTCTACACTGAAATTGTATAGGTCATCGTATTTACTTTGATGCTAAATACTTGGTAATCCGCCTTGAGTGCCATTTTTCTTAATGTAAAGGCAGGTTACAAATCACATCAAATCAATCAACAAATATGGGGTTGCCAGTACAGTGGGTTACGGCAGGGGTGGGGAATGTCTTTCAGCCCAACGGCTGAATACCATTTTGGAGGAGTTCTTAGGGACTGCATTCCAGTGGTGGGTGGGACCAAAGGCAAAAAAGGCGGGGGCAAAAATACAAAAACAAAAAACACCCTAGTGTATTTTACAGTTAAAGCTCTTGCTGCCAGTAACTAAACTTTAGGAGAGATATCTCAACCTTTTAGAATAGGGGAAAACCTGCACAAAACCTGGGAAACCACCAACAATCAGTGGTTGGAGGAATGGATGTAGGGCCAGGGTTGCCATCTGTGGGACACCAGGCAGCTGGAGGGTCAGATTTGGTCCCAGGGCCTGAGGTTCCCCACCCTGTGCTAAGGCAATACCTGAACAGAATGCCTTCATCTGGAAGGACGGGCAGATTTCCTGGCAAAGCAGATTCATGAGCGAAACCTTAGTCATTTGATGCATGATAAATCTTTTGGTGTTTCATTTGTATTTGTGCTATCTCCTGAATACAGAGTGTTCCAATCTATGACAAGGTTACATTGTAAAAATACTGAACTGATCACTGGGACTATAAGTGTGCATTGTTTCCTAAAGGCAGGTCTCAGCAGCAGACCCGTCTTTCAAAGTCCAGCTCGTTTTCTTTTAAGTTGTTCTCTGTCCTCCCCCCCCCCAACCCGCTTCCACTCTTTCTAGTCCTGGAGCAAATTAAAACATGAAACGGAGAATGAAAGCCTTAAGAAAAAGGCCAATTAGGACAACTAATAAATAAATACAAGATCCAGCTCTAGCCAGCTGTTGGGTTTCTCTGAGTCATTTTGAGATTTTCTAAGCAAATTAGAATGTTCGATGATACTTTAATTAATATGCCAAAAAAAGGGGTGGGGGGCAAAATTACCACTGTGTACCTTTGCATATTTATCCCATGGTAAACAAAATTAATTCAGTCAGGGACAAAAGGATTTTCCGGACCCAGTACAAACTTGGCACACAACAGCGCTATCCTTTGCAGGCTGCGTACCATACGTACTTCTCCAAGCTCTTGGAAAAGAGTGGAGTCCTATAATGTAGTGTGCTTGTGGCAATGCCATTTCCAGCGCAGATTGTCCAAGGCAATCCTATACTCACTTACCTTGGTTAAAGACCCATTGATTTCAATGGGGCATACTTCTGGGTTGTCATGTATAGGGTTGCACAGTAGGTTGTTGAGATGATACAGGATATCCACAAACATTTCAATTGCCTAGGTAGCAAAAGGTGTGAACAACAAAATGCCCACTTTGTGTGTTTCTAAGATATGCACAAGCAATGCTCATAAGAACATAAGTTGCACTGCTGGATCAGACCAAGAGTCCATCTAGTCAAGCATTCTGTTCACACAATGGCCAACCAGCTCCTACCAGAAACCCACAAAGAGGACATGGGTGCAACAGCACCCTCCTGCCCACGTTCTCCAGCAACTGGTATACATCTTTGAATAAGGTTTAATTGGCTGCTTCTTGAATTGATTTGTCATGTGCTATTTATGTGCTCTTATTATATGCGTACTTATTTTAATATGATTGGTTTTATTTTGTTGTTAGCCATCTTGGGCATCATGGACAAAGGCAGGAGAAAAATCTAAATAAAAGCAAAAGTGTTATGGTGTGGGAGAACCCCCCACCTCGCCACTGAGAGTACAGGCAAGGAACTTGAATGGGGTCATTTTAACTTCTGAAACAGGAACCCTGGGGAGAGAGAAAAGCCCTGGGTGGTTGATGGACCAGGGGCACATACAGACATAAATAATGAGCGTTGACAAGCCACTGTGGAACTGTATTCACCCTGCTTTAATGAGATGCACAATTTCCCCTGTAGCGTTAAGTTCAGGAGAAATAGGTCCTGCTTGTTTCCATCACCAAGTTACCTCTCTAAAACCACATGCACCTCTGGACGTAATTTGAAACACACACACACAGAGAGAACACTTCACATGTGAATGGGGAAGACACTTGAATAAACAAATCTAACAATGCCTGTGTGATTTAGTTTGGCTACATAGTTACATGCCAAGTGTGGTACTCTACTCTAAAGGAAATGGTAATTTGTCGTCAACCCCACAGTGTCTCACTTTAAATGGAATGTCTGTTTTGCTTTGGAAGAACTATCAGGCTATAGACTCCAAGACAACTGGAAGCACAGATTTTATTAAAACTGACTGCAGAAGAAAGTGGTGATTTTACTTACTATGAAGTCTCCCAATTCAGCAAAAGTTAGTTGCTTTTAAATCTCATTTAAATCAAGTTAGCCCAGGAAGATTTATTCTCCAACGCATTAGAGTGTTTCTACTGCATTCGCAGTGCAGGAAGGTCAGAAATTAAGCACTGTATTTGCTGAGGCTATTGCTGGAATAAACTACTGCTGTTGAGACCATACGTGGAACAAAGACATTCTAACTTAAGCGCTGTGTTTATTTCAGTGAGGCTTTAGTGTGCCTTAAGGCTGCAATCTTATAGACAACACTTAGGAGTAATTCCCGTTGAGTCGGACTTACTTCCAAGGCTTAGGAGCATACTGTATGTTCATCCATGCCATGATGTTTGTGTAAAAGAAATGACCCAGAAAATTGCAGATGTACAAAAGTAAAAATCTTTAAAATATTTGCCATGTTTTCGTTGCTTTATTTCTTTAGTAGGTTGTACTTTGTGTACGAAACATTTCCCCCCCCCCCCTTTTCAGGGCAAGTTTGTTACATTATCCGCATGCACACACCCCTCCCACAACTTTAAAAAGGCGTCTGGCATAATTGATACAGAATTCTTCCCTTGTCTGTCATCAAATATCATTACACCAACAAAAAAATGGAATCTCAATTATAGCCATGAGAAAAAGCAGATCATCTTCTAAGATGAATCTCTGGATGTAACTGAATCATTTATTTATTAAAGCATAGGGTCAACTGAATAGGAAACTACTTGTACTGGGATACAAAGGTGCATTATTTATAGTTACAAAGAGTACTTTGAATAAGGTCTTCCAATTTCTCCGCTCTTCTATGCTCAATCTAAATCTGAAGAGTTATACTGTAATTGCAATTTGCTTGAGGGTGGTGTTTTCACTTTGCTGGGGGGAATTAAATGTTGCCAAACTCATGGGGGGAGGAAGGAAGGACGAGCTGGAGAATCAACAGCACGCCAGCATCCATTCACTGCTGCCATGAAGATTTGTGGGGGCCTCAGCAAGGCTCTCTCAGTGAGCTCCCTTAAGCTGGAAGTGGCAAAGTGAGAATTTGTGTGGGGCCACAGCCCAAGGCCCCATTCTACACCAAGGGGGTGCAGAGGGGCAGCATGAGCGAACCTGGAAGTAGCCACTTCCGAGTTTGGCGCGCTCAAACTGCATGACAAATGTGGCGGCCATTTTTAATGATCCACAACGCACGGGCGCTCCTCAACTGTAAGTATTTTTTAAAAACCGCCGCGCATGATCGTGCCCCCCTCCCAGGTTCCCCCCCCCCAATCTTAATGGCCTCGGAGCCACGTGGTGCGGCTCCTTGGCCATCGGTGCAGCCACGATTACTCGTAAGTGCGGCTGCAACTGGGGAGGTGGCCACATTCTTCTGTGGTCCCAGGATTTTTCTGGTTCCTGAGAACCAGGAAAAATCCTGTGCCCGCCCTCCCTGCTACTCCCAAGACTTCTTTCAGGCTGCCCCGACTTTGTTTTTTCACGCTGCCTTCACCTTTGTGGGGCACTCTGCGTGAATTCAGAATGGTGATACTGTTTTTTTTGTGGGGGGGGGGAGGCTTAGTGAATTTTGAGAGCCCACCATCTGCCCAACTCTTCCATTTTCTGGAACTGGCCCTGTTGTAACCCATGAAGCCAAACACAGCCCATAAGCCCCATTTAATGGCTTTAAAAAATCTTTTATTTTTGCTGCTTGCCCGAGACTGCAGAAACATGGGCATTGCCAAGCACCATGGCTGGTGGGTTGTGTTCAAAGTCAGTAATACAGAATGGTCCCCTTAGAAAGTATGCCTTATCTGTCACTATGTCAGGAGCTTCTAGGGCTAGAACCAAGTATCTTCACTCTCCCCAAGTCTAGACTGTCTTGGTGCGCACCAGCATTTCGATAAGCCAGTAGTCAGTCCATTTGCCTCCCCATGACCTGGTATTCCTATAAAAGCTTCTAAGTCAGATTTGGTTCTTTCCTGGGCAACAGTCACTCCTGATTACATCTGCTAGACCTGGCTCTTGTGTACATAAGGGCTTGCACCATTGCATGTCTATTTCACCTGCAGGGTCCCCCTCAGATCCAAGTCCTAAGAGCTCAGGCCTCCTGCTTGCCACTCTACTGGCTTTTCAGGCTTTTTGTGGCCTGGCGTCATGATACATTCATACTGAAGTACATTCCTGGGGTTGTAATGTATATCAACCACTATTGTTGGTGGATAAATCTACATTTATTTATTTAGTTTGGAAGCTGTGTTTTTACAGCAGACGTTCTTTTCTAAAATTTGAGGTGGTTTATTTATTTATTTTACTGCAACCAAAGCCATTTCATCTGCCTAATTATTAGCTTTATCGTCTGGAGCTTAATTAAATCCTCATTGACTCTTAAGGGTTTATACGTATGACCTACTTCTTGGAGCTTTCCAATTTGCATGGGAGAAAAAATGTTTCTTTCCTCTCCAGTGTAATTGTGAGATGTTATTCTACGTAAACCCACTTTGAGAAACTGGGGATGTTTCCAGATGGACATCTACTAGCGCTACCAATCAAAAGACATTGTGCAGCTAGTCCATTTGAACAGATTTGCTGTGGTAAGAAAAAAAGCAAGAAGGAGCAGTGGGAAAATGCAGGATTACAAGTGGTAGATGATGGGAGCTTGGACCTCATAACGTTCTGTGTTTAAGGCAGGGCGATGGCATGATAAGAGTCTCCTCTGGAAATATCCTGGAGCTGAAGTTCACTATCAGGCAATTTGTTATGTTCTAACTTACCATCTAGTGCTGTTGTGAAGATTAAATGAGATCAAAGCCTCAGCTCCTTTAAGGAATATGAAATGAACATGTAGTTTCATATCGTATTTCTGAGCAATGCCACTTGTTCCAGAATATAGCTCTGTTTCCCTTATGTGATTGTTGAGCTGCATTAGCTTTGGTTTCAAGAATTAGTATTAGGAACATCAGAAGTGCCCTGATGCTGGATCAGACTGACAGACCATCTAGTCCAGCACTCTGTTCACACAGTGACCAACCATGGCAACCAGGGACCAACAGTGCAACAGCACCCTCTCACCCATGTTCCCCAGCAACCCTTGTGCACAGGCTTACTGCCTCGGATACTGGAAGTAGGACATAACCATCAGGGCTAGTAGCCATTGATAGCCTTCGCCTCCAGGGATTTATCCAACCCCCTTTTGAAGCCATCCAAATGGGTGGTCATCACTGCAACTTGTGGTAGTGAATTCCGTAATTTAACCATGTGCTGTTTGCTTGTCGTTGCTGCTGCAGCTCTGGATGGGTGAGGAGGCGGAGGAGGACTCTGTGGGTCCATCTTCATCTGTCCTCCATATACCAGTGATTGGTGACGGTGAGTAAAGCACATATCACACAGGCAGGCCATGAGAAAACAACCTATCAAAAATTGGACATCTAACATGGTGACTGATGATGTCATGCGGCACTACACATTTTTAAACTACGGCTCCCAGGATGCACGTTGATATTGCGCCCACACAAAAACTTGTATACACAGACAGGAGTTCATAGTAAAGGAGAACGCTCCTCTGAGCGAACTTGGGTGAATGTATTACTTTCAAAGGAAATAACAAATTCACCTGAGGTAAGTTTTCTCATCATTATTTCCTTTTAGCTACCATGCTAGTGATAGATATTTTAATATGTAATCATTTGTTGGGTGGGGGAGAAGTAGGCTGACCATATGAAAAGGAGGACAGGACTCATGTAACTTTAACAGTTGCAGAGAAAAGGGAATTTCAGCTGGCGTTATTTGTATGCAATTAGTACCTGGTGAAATCATCTCTTCAACAAAGCAATTAAAGTTGCAGGCACTATACTAGAGTGACCATATACAAAGGAGGGCAGGGCTCCTGCAGCTTTAATTGTTATAATGAAGAGGGAATTTCACCAGGAACTAATTGCATACAAATGACGCCAGCTGAAATTCCCTCTTCTCTACAACAGTTAAAGTTACATGAACCCTGACCTCCTTTTCATATGGTCAGCCTAGGGAGAAGGGAGATGTGGACAAGCACTTCTACTGTGGATCATTATCTCATTTTGTCAGAAAAAAACTAAATTATGTTTATCCAGCTCCCTTCTTCCAAACTGGGGAGTGCCCATGTACCCCCTTTTCAATGTTAGCTACATCCTTCTCCCACAACAATGCCCTCTATTTCATACACCTTTTTTGCTGTTTAAAAATAGTGTTTTCATTCTTTGGAGGCTGTGCAGCTCTCTAGTACTGAAGTGCATTTTTTCCTCTGGGATGGAGGAAGGGGATTTTAAAGTTGCTGGACGTCAGCTTGGCTCTCCTCTGCAGCAAAGTGATCCTTCTATTCTATCACATCAGGATGAACTGCCAAGTTGTTGCCACTGGATTGGACCTAGTTTGAGTGTAGCTGACAGCTTAGGAGAAAGTGAGTTCTCAGGATAAGGGGCAGCCACTGAGAAAACCTCCTTTGCTGTTCTTCATGCACACATTTTAAACCTTGGATTTAATGGTCTTATGCCTCCAGCCCCCTTTATATGGCCTTGTGTATTACTTCAGCTGTGAAGCACACAATTCACATTTCTCTTCCCCCCCCCTTTACCACGGGCAATTTTCATGCCAGGCTTTTCAACTGTTTCTACATTCCTTACATGTCGGAATATTTGCCAACCCTTATAAAAAACAGACTCTGAGCATGTGCAAATTTTGCATTAAATCACAGCATTGTCATGACTACAGGAATAAAATGGAGTTTCTTTCTGTTACCTTGATGGCCTCCTCAACTGCCTCCCCCTGGGTGGTCTTTTGAGGCTGGGGGGCTGGGCTGCAGGGTCCTAGATTTTGGTCCCAAGGCTCATCCTTCGCTGCCCCACCACATGCAAAGCCACCAAGGCAGGCTCAACGTTGATTCCAGAGAACGTGCTGAGGCAAGCACAGAGGTTAAATCCAAGGCCTTGATGGTTTTGGTCTACTCACCCTTTCCTTAATATACAAGGGCTGACTAGCAGATATTAGTAAGCCCTTCCTGACTTATGGTTTCTTAACTGTAGGACTAGTCAAATGCTTAGGCAATGTACGTGCTCAAAAGCATGCGAATATTGGTGTGTATATATATATATATATATATATATATATATATCTGCTCTAATAAATGGTTTGAAAGATATATGCTGATGTTGCAGCCACTTTTGTAGTGGGGAGGGGATCCCGGTCTTGCATGAAAAAGGAAGAATTTCTTTCCGCAACAAAAAATGTCTGTCACCTCCTCCAGGCAGTCAAGCCAATCCAGCCTCACTGTCAAACGGGCATTGCTCCCCAGAGATCTACAGAACTGTGCTACAGGCTGCAGGCTGAGAGAAACCTTGTGAGTAGGAGAAATCCACTAGATAAACACAAGGACTCCTTTTACAGCAGTGTGTGTGTTCACGTGTAGTCACAGGCAGCTTTTAGGTGGAAGGCATGGTGCTAGTTAGCTATCCCATTGCTATCCATGGATTCAGAGATCGATGCCAACTATCATCTGGTCACAAACACCCTATTCCTCAATAAGGTGCCTAAGAGACAGGTGGCATCTCAGCTGCTAGGGCTCTTACATGATGTTGATTAGAGCTGTGCGCAAGTGGCCTCTCAAAATTCTCCACCCTATTTGTAGTTGAGAAACGGGGGGGGGGGGGGACAATTTCACTGAATTTCTCCAAGGGGAGGAGAAATTCTCCAACAATTTCCCTCAGGAAGGAATCACCATTGGCACCAGTGGTAGAATAGGTTCTTTCTTTTTTCCCTAAGGGTTTTTGGGTTATTTTTCACTGCCACTGTGTTGGCATCCTGACCCCCATTTTGCATCCCCCACAATGCAGTGTCGCTCTAGGGCACTGAGGGGAAGGAATGCAGCCGCTACAAAAAAAATTATGAAGAAAATGTGGAGAAAATTCTTAAAAGTGTCCTTTTAGTTTTAGGAGGTAAGAAAAGAAAAATCTAGGTAATTTCCTGAAAGTTTTCTTTCCTCATGAAAGGGAATTCCATTTTTTTGCCTCATTTTTGGGGCAGTTTATAATTTATTTTGAATGTGTCTTGGTGGTGTTTCTGAACTAATCCGTGTGAGGTGGCTGAGGGTACTGTCTATATTTTTCTTTCTATTACACATCTCACCATTGTCCTACAGTCTCCCAGGCTGCCTGCATTTCCTGATCTGAAAAGGTCCTATGGGAGGAATAAATGCATGATGTCTTCCCCTGGGCAGGAAGTGCAGGAAGCCAAGGAGGCTACAGGCTGTCAGAGAGATGATTGTACAATGAAATATAGGACACTCACACACACTCATCCCATAAGTAAGGTAAGTCCAAGAATCCTGAACCAAACCCATGAAAAATTCTCTGAAATTTCTTCTCCTTTGAATTTCTTTTCAAAAGCACCCCCCCCCCCCAATCAAATTGAATGAGAATGGTCAAAAATTTTGCAAGAGAAATTTTTGGCACAGCACTAAAATTGATTATCTGGATACATTCCAGTCTGGATTCAGGCCGTTTTGGGATAGAATAGGCCTTGGTCGCCCTGATGGATGCCCTTCTTTGGAAGCGGGACAGAAGGAGTATGACCGTTACTTCCTCTTGATCTTTCAGCAGCTTTTGATCCCATTGGCCATGGGATCTTTTTGGACTCCTTCTGTGGGTTGGGAGTTGGAAGCAGTGTTCTACACTGGTTCAGCTTGTACTTGTAGAGGTCAGTTCCAAGAATAGCATTGGGGCACTGTACCTTTGCCCCACGGCAGCTGAACTCTGGGGTGACAGAGGGCATCATCCTGTCCCCAATGTTATTTATTATCTATGTGAAGCTGTTGGGAGCAGTCATCAGGAGATTTGGGGCAAGGTGTCGCCAGTATCCTATTGACATCCAGTTCTATTTCTCTGTGACATCTAAATCGGGAGAGCTGTGCCTGAACTGATGCCTGGATGTAGCTATGGCTTGGATGAAGGCTAATAAACTGAAGCCGAATCATGACAAGACAGAAACCCTATCTATGGGCAGTTCCAGGTCCAGGAACTGGAACGTTTGCCTGTTCTGGATGGGTTTGCACACCCTCTGAATGAGGAAGTACATAATTTGGGGTGCTCCTGGATTTATCTCTATCACTAGAGATCCAGGTGTCTTCAGTGGCCCAGAAAGCGCATGACCAATGTTGGTTGGTGCCCCAACTACACCCGTTCCTGGATAAGGACAGCCTAGCCACAGTGATCCATACACTGGCAACCTCCTGATTAATAATGTGCTCTGCTCTGTGAAGCTGCCCTTGTGCCTGTTTCAGAAGCTGCAGCTAATACAGAATGCAGCAGCTAGGGTGCTCACTGGAACATCCAGCTATGATCCCATAAAATCTGTGTTAAAGTAACTGCACTGGCCACCTATTAGCTGCTGAGCCACGTTCAAGGCAACGTTATTGTCATACAATGCCGTAAACCCTCTTGTAAAATCGGAACTGTATGTTTTGGCTTGCTTTAGCCACATCAGTGAAACCGTTCATGTTCAGGATTTATTTCTCAGAAGCAGACATGCCTTTGTTGAGGCCATTTAGAATGGAAATGTTGAAATATTAACCTGCCTTTCCTGTACTGAGTTTTAATGGTAGATGTGTCTATCTTTATTATTTGATGTTTGCTACTTTCTGTTTGTTTATAAAAAAAATGTATTGGTTTGTTAAGTCACCTTGGACAGGTTCAAGACTGGTAGTAGGAGCTGAGGGAGCAGTAACATTTATTGGGTTTCAATACTCATGACTGAAGTACAGTCATAAAGAACCAGAAAATCCATTCTCTAAAGGGAGGTGTTTTTTAAAGTGTAGATCTGTTTTTTCCCCCATTTAAATTATGTTCAATTTTGTAGTAAATTCCTGTCATCTGATTGTTTTTGCCTTCCAGCAGGAAATAAATTCTCTAGTAATTAATATGAAAACATCATATAAGGTTCATAATGTAGCCTGATTTTTACAGGATTTTAGCAAAAGATAAATGCAGGTTGCTTACCTGTAACCATAGTTCTTCGAGTGGTCATCTGTGCATTCACACATATGGGCTCTGCGCCTGCGTGGAGCCTGTTTCGGAAACTTCTATAGCTAAGGCAAACGTTTTTGGCGGGAACCCCTCCCCCACTGTCTACTGACTCCATGTTCCCGCCTTTCTCCTCAGTTCAAAGAGACCGACTTGCTGGCCCCATAACTAGGAGAGAAACCGCTCTGTATCGACAGTACATTTACATCGACACCAAAGCGGGGACGGTGGGTGGGTTGTGTGAATGCACAGATGACCACTCGAAGAACTATGGTTACAGGTAAGCAACCTGCATTTCTTCTTCGTGGTCTCTGTGCATCACACATATGGGCGATTAACAAGCTAAATTCCTGGTGGAGGGTAGGTGTAGATCAATGTTCCCTCACAAGACAAAGAAATTGCTTGCCCCAAATTCCAGTTTGTCCTGGTACAAACAATCAAGTGGTAGCATGTAATGAAGTTAAAGGACTTATACCAAATAGCTGCCTTACATATTTATTTATTTCATTTCTAACCCGCCTCTCCATCTAGATCGAGGCGGGGAACAACACCAAATATAAATATATTAGCAGGGGATCGACAATCCCCTGCTAAAGATACAGACTTCGATGCACTGCACATCGACTTAGCTGTTACTGGACCAACAAGCTGCAAGCCCTTCAACTTGTAGGGCAGTTTAATAGCATGTACAATCCACTCCACGAGTCATTGCTACTCTTGCGTCTTATGGAATTTGTCAGTTCTAGCCCTGTGTGGAAGCCCAGGTAGGGTGCATCAATACTGAGGCAGCTAATTCACTCGATCTGCGTAGTGTTGATATAGCCATCAGAAAACAACTTTCTAAGAAAAATAATGTGATATCTGAAGGTACCATTGGTTTAACTGGTTTCAATGTCAGAGATTGTGGCATGACAGAGAAACTCCATGCCAGAATGAAACTCCTAATTAGAGGAGACAGATTTGTAATGCCCAGAGGAACCCCCTAACAATGGGGTTGGTGCAAAAACATGTAAAGCAGTCAAATACCTGCATATCGACAACTATTTTAGCCCTATAGTGTATAGGGGGTAAGTGTAAGGACATCGTTAAGGAGGCTGAATGGGGCTTGAGGCCCTGAAGATTCATGTATTTAGAAAAGAATCCCATTGTGCAGTATATGACTTCATTGCAGGCTGCATGAAAAAATGGAATCGACCTCATGTCGAAAGTAGTTACGGTATTGGGATACCCCATGCCATGGGTCTGAGCATAGGCAGGGGCATAAACTATGGGGGGAGGGGGGTAGCGGGGGGGGGGCAATGTCCCCACTGGGATTTCCCAAAGGGGGCAATGCCCAACTAAGTAACATCAGTAAGCTCACAGCCTGACTGACAGATTCCTCAGTCAGTCTCCAGTTGTCTGTATTCTTATGTGTTTGGACGCAGTCTAAATTACATCCAAGCACATCCTGCTTCCTCATCAGCTGCCCAGCAGATCTCCTTGCAAGACAAAAGCCACTCTCCTGTTGTGTCAGGGTCAGGCTTCCCCAGATTTATTTTCTTCTACCCACTCAGGCGCTGTAAGACAAAAGATTGCCCATTTAGGAATTACAGTCTGGGTACATCTTGACGAGAGTTTTGCCTCCGGTCGGGGTGTATCCGGAGTGGCAGCAGGTCATCTATATGATGCAGCTGGCATCCCGAAGCCATCCAGGAGCAAATCCCTGAAGCTCCGGTTTTAAAAGTCGGGTACTTACCACGACTTTTTTTTTTTTTTTTTTTAAATCTTTTGAGCTGCAGCGGAGCTGATGGTAACCCAATTGGTCGCCATTGGCTGATATCTTCAGAAGTAGAGTGAGCCACACCTGTCTCGGCCACCAAGGGGTGACTATGATGGAGACTGTGTGGACTACACAATATTAATATTATCATACCACAGTACTCATGGAATGAGAAGAAAAATGAGGGCTGCAAAGACATTCCCAGTTGAACAGGAAAGTGTTTGTATGAGGACTTGAGATGGGGGAGGAAGTGGGAAAGCGCATGCCCCGTAGCAAATAGTCTGTGCAAGTACACCAATGTAGGGTTGTTAGATCCAGGGGAGTCTGGATTCTGTGTTCACTATGAGGCCCAAAGAGCTCAATAAATTGAGTCGTCACCTTGCCTTCAATAGCATTTCCTTTTAGGAAGCTACCAGAAGCCAGTTGTCTAAATATGGGCAGATTTCTACCCCTTGAAGGCAAATGAATGGAAGGAGCAGTGCCATACATTTTGTAAATATTCTGGGGCAGGGCTTTATGTGTCATCAGAAATTTGTGATTCTGATGTACGTATGGAGCCATCTCAAATCCAGAACAGGTTGAAGAGATCTGTAGAGGAGTGGGCCAAATATTAAATCAGAGAGTGATATAGGTCTTCCAAAGGAGGCTCCACTCTGTACAGCTACCCCATCAACAGGCGATGCAGAAGAGAACAATGTTGAGTCCAACTGAGAGCTCTCTAAGGATTGAGGGGAATCAGGTTTAGTTCTATGATTAAACCCATCTTCTCCAAGCTGAACTTTTTGACACCCCACAGAGTGGGTCTGGAAAGGAGAAGAGCTAGGTGGACGTACTGACGCATTCACGACGGTATCATGAGGCAATGGTTGAGCCCTGTGGACAGGTCACAATGACAGTGATCTTGGTACAGCTAGAGGGAGTTGCAAGAAAACTTCCTCCAGTGGCAATCACGATACCGATGGAGCTGCTCAGTATCGAGAAAGGCGTATGTACCAATATAGGGGTTGGTATCGATGCCTGGTACGGGAGTTACGGACCCATTGCAAGAGGTGTCCCTTTTATAATTGATGCCAATCTCTGTACTGGTATGGCATTCTCGGGGGAGGCAACCCAGTTGAAGTTCTGTCCCTCTTTTTTCATTTTTTTTATTTTTTACAGGGACCCGAGAATGATGCCCCTAGACATTACAGGCATAAAAAACTCTCTCTGTTGAAATCATAGCACTCCAATTGTAGCAGCTCTAGGGAGCAGCCCTGTATTTGGCAGCTAGCCTGTAATGGCTGTGCTAATTAACTTGGTGGGGAGATGTCTACTTCAAGCTGCATGTTAGACGTCTCTTCTTGGTACCAAGAGATTGGTACCAAAAGAGGCAGTTGAGTCTCACCCTTTGATGTCGATTCTGCCTGCTAGACATCTCATCTGGACGTCAAAGCTGCATGTTAGACATCTCATTTTGGTACCAAGAGCTCTGCACCGAGGAGCTTGGTACCATGGCGCTCGGTACCATGGCGCTCGGTACCAAGGAGCTCGACACCAAGGAGCTCGGTACCAAGGAGCTCGGTACCAAGGAGCTCGGCACCATGGAGCTCGGCACCATGGAGCTCGATACGAAGGAGCTCGGCACCAAGGAGCTCGGCACCAAGGAGCTCGGCACCAAGGAGCTCGGCACCAAGGAGCTTGGTACCAAGGAGCCCGGCACCAAGGAGCTCGGTACCATGGAGCTCGGTACCAAGGAGCTCGGTACCAAGGAGCTCGGTACCAAGGAGCTCGGTACCAAGGAGCTCGGTACCATGGCGCTCGGCACCAAGGAGATCGGCACCAAGGAGATCGGTACCATGGAGCTCGGTACCAAGGAAGTCAGCACCAAGGAGCTCGGTACCAAGGAGCTCGGTACCAAGGAGCTCGGTACCATGGTGCTCGGTACCGAAGGAGGCAGTTGAGTCTCAGCCTGTGATGTCGATTCTGCCTGCTAGACGTCTCATCTTGACATCGAAGATGCATGTTAGAAGCTCCAGTATCGAGAGCTTAGACCTCGGTACCCAAGGAGCCAGTTAAGTCATCGCTGCCAAAGGGGCCACCCTCAGTATCGGGGGGGGGGGGGGCTAACAGCTGCAGAGGAGTTGGAACCTGGTCTCTCTCTAGCTGTAGAAACACAGGTAGAGAGTATCCAGATGTTGGAAGATCGGAACGACCTATGGTTAGGGTGGGGGTCCGAAGACACTGAGGGGCTCTCATCCATAGAATCGCTCCAAGCGATCAGTCCCCAGAAGTCCTATGTAACCTGGCCTTCTTAGATATCCCTTTCACTGTAGAGACAGCTAGGGAGCGTCCAAACATTGGACGATCGGAATGACCCATGGTCAGAGTCAGGGTCCGAGGACGCAGAGGGGCTCTCCTCCGTAGAATCTCTCCATGCGATCAGCCCCAGAAGGCTCCTGCCTTCTTAGATATCCCTCTTGCTGTAGATACAGCCTGGGGAGCGTCCAAATGTTGGAAGATCGGAATGACCCTTGGTCAGAGTCAGGGTCCGAGGACGCAGAGGGGCTCTCCTCCGTAGAATCGCTCCATGCGATCAGCCCCAGAAGGCTCCTGCCTTCTTAGATATCCCTCTTGCTGTAGATACAGCCTGGGGAGCGTCCAAATGTTGGAAGATCGGAATGACCCTTGGTCAGAGTCAGGGTCCGAGGACGCAGAGGGGCTCTCCTCCGTAGAATCGCTCCATGCGATCAGCCCCAGAAGGCTCCTGCCTTCTTAGATATCCCTCTTGCTGTAGATACAGCCTGGGGAGCGTCCAAATGTTGGAAGATCGGAATGACCCTTGGTCAGAGTCAGGGTCCGAGGACGCAGAGGGGCTCTCCTCCGTAGAATCGCTCCATGCGATCAGCCCCAGAAGGCTCCTGCCTTCTTAGATATCCCTCTTGCTGTAGATACAGCCTGGGGAGCGTCCAAATGTTGGAAGATCGGAATGACCCTTGGTCAGAGTCAGGGTCTGAGGACGCAGAGGGGCTCTCCTCCGTAGAATCGCTCCATGCAAATAGCCCCAGAAGGCTCCAGCCTTCTTAGATATCTCTCTTGCTGTAGATACAGCTAGGGAGCTTCCAAATGTTGGAAGATCGGATGAGGCATGAAGCGGCCATGTCTCCAGTAGATCGAGGAGCCTGTGCCATAAGTGTAACAATTGTCTGGAAGAAACCATGGCTTCTAGAGCTTTTATCCATAGACCTGGCGCCAACACGGTTATCTTTTCAGCGCCAGGTCAAAACTTTTCTCCCAGGCATTTCAACAGCTTAAGTTGAGGTTTTAACTGACTTTGTAGCCAGGCTTAACAGTTTAAAATGTTTTATATGTCAGCTGTCTTATGTTGGTTCTAAATTTTGTAAACCACCCAGAGAGCTTCGGCTATGGGATGGTATATAAATGTGTAAATAATAATAATAATAATAATAATGTAGCGACAGGTTTTGATGACCTGAGCCTCTCCCAAAACAAATTAAACAGAGAAAGTTCTGTCTGCTGGGGAAGCTTGCTGACGCACTTAACACATTTTGAAAAGGGGCCTTAATGGCTGTGCGATCCCCCTCAAAGCGATCCAAGATCTCTGGAGAATAAAATATCTAAGAATATAATAACAATAAATTATATTGTTTTAAATGTACGTGTGTACGTTGTATGTTTTTGCTGCTTTAATTTTTGTATATTGTTTTTAATTGTTTTAATCGCACGTAAACCGCCTAGAGAGCTTCGGCTATGGGGCGGTATACTAATGTAATAAATAAATTAATTAATTAAGACTAAAAATGAACTAAAACAAAGTAAAATAACTAAAAACCTTAGCACTCTAAAGCTTTCTCCTCAGGAGAAAGACAGAAGTTCCCAACAAGACATCCTTTCAGCAAGGCGGTCGAAAAAGAACTGAGGAGAAAGGCGGGAACATGGAGTCAGTAGACAGTGGGGGAGGGGTTCCCGCCAAAAACGTTTGCCTTAGCTATAGAAGTTTCCGAAACAGGCTCCACGCAGGCGCAGAGCCCATATGTGTGATGCACAGAGACCACGAAGAAGAATACTAGTTTCACTAAAAAGGTATTGGCCAGGATTCAAACTACCACATACCACCACCACCCCTTCAGGTGGCACCATCAAAGTGGTACCATCGAACATGAGCTGCTGCTGAAGTATCACCCCTCCTTCCCTGTGTACACAGAGGTGTCTTACACTTGCAAACTAGGTGATTTGGACCTGAGTGCTTAAGAATTAGTTCCACATAGCAGTATTCAGTTTTATTCCAGCAAGAGAGGCAGAGCCTTGGAAGTTTTTTTAAAAACAAAATTTACAAAATTGAATTTTTATTGTATCACACAAGATGCACTTATAAAATTCATACTGAACATCATTTTACAGGAAAAACCATTCCAAGATTCCTTTGAGCAACAATGAAATAAAAATTAAATTACAACAAATTTACAAATATTTTGAGTTAAATCTTATTGATGAATAAAATATGTCCAAGTGAACACATATCTGAAATAATCATTTTTGTATTTTTCAAACTTACTTTTAAAGTTCCTACTCCCATTTCTGACTTTGGCTAGTTCTCCAAGCTAAAATGAGAAAAGAGACTGATAAAGGGAGCGAGGAATAGCCCCTTCTAATCAGAAAACACCAAGCTATAAATTGTCACATTTTAGCAAATCTTAGAAGCCTGCTCATGAGGATATCATCTCTTCACACTGATTTTATCTCAGCATTAGTATCTGCAACTTCAGGGGAATAAACACACACAAAACATTCAGCCCCCCCCCCCAAATCATGGTTAAAATAGACATTAACAGATAGCAAAAGAGCACCCTGAATGTAGCATACTCTCTCATCACGTTGCTCTAAAATTCCTTTTTCAGCACTTTCTGAGCTCCGCTTAACAGTTTCCCAACTCCTATACAGCCAGGGTAAAACTGCTTTATATTTCAAAACCCAAGCACTTCAGAAACCTACATTTACGGTATAACCTAATGTATGTTTAAGACAGAAAAAAGTCCTATGACTCCCAGCATCTCTCCAGCCAGCCATGCTGACTGAGGTATGTTGGGAATTGTAGGAATTTTCCTGCCTAAACATGCATAGGATTGCACCCTTACTCTACTTAAAGTGTGTTTAAAATCCAACATCCATTTCAGGCTCTCTCTCAATTTTTGGCCACGTGCAGCTTTTCTAGCCATATCAAAGAAATTGTCTTTTAGCTGATTGACACGTACAATGCAAGGACCTTACTCTGTCTATTTGAATGCAAAGCTCATACCTGCAACAGAACATCTTTAAGTGCTGAGTGCAATCCCACACACTGATTTCACCCTTTCTCCCACCCTTTTGTACATCTTTACATTTATAAATGCAAGCTTTTCATGTTTGAAATAAGAGTGCAAATTGAATAGAACGAGAAAAGAACCTGTTCTTGCCCAGTTACCACACACATTCCAATATTCCATTTTTCATGATCGATTTCTGATTATTGGCTTAACATTAAGACAAAAATAGTATGTAGTAAATCTGTAAGGATCGTTTATTTGGATTAGCTGATATACATCTTGAGCAATCTTCTTGTGGCAAGAATATCTTGATTATTCATTCTACTAAAAGTTTGAAAAAGGCTTTTGGCAGGTGAAGAATTTTTTAATTATTTTGCAGCTGCTTATGAAAGTGAGTGGAAAGATATGCTTCTTGTTAAAGATGCAAATACATTTTCAAAGTTATCCTTCTATTGAGGTGAGTTTGACCCAAAAAAGTGGTATGTTCTGGAAGCATGGATTCATAGATCAAAAATGGATTTAAATATATTTCACACGTTATTTCCAGGAAAGTGATGCTGTAACTCTGCCAAGCTGTAGATCTCTCTCATAACTCACCACATTTCCCAAAATATCCAAGTTAAAGAACTGAAGCTTGTCCAGTTTATCAAGCCAAGTTACCCACAGTAGTAGGTTTGCCATTAATAATTTAAGTTTTTAAATAAATATTTAAGTGCCTTCTTGGCACCTGTCCATCTTGATAGCATTTGCAGTCCCAACAGCTCAGTATCCTAAGCACGTCTATTTACAAAAGTCTAGTCAATTCTGTTTCCGCAAATTGTAAACCTGTCTATCTCCAACAAATCTTTCTTTGTAGATTTGTGTTTTGACTCTGAATTGTCCTGGGTTATATCTTTCTCATCTCCATCAGGAGTTGTCAGGAATTGATCGGAGTTGCTTGTCACAAGCAGCGGTGCTGCATTTTCCTTCTGGTGTACAGGTTGAGTGGTCACAGAAGAAGAAGACACGTTTTCATCTGTAGAAATTCCTACATGGAAAACAGAAATTAGAAGATTAAGGCTGCAAGTCTGTGATCTGTTATACTTAGGAGAAAACTTCATGGACCTTAGTGCGATTTACTTCCAAAGAAATACATATATGGCTGTAAAAATACAACATTTCCATAGAAATACACTACTTCCATAGAAATGCATATAGAATAGTAAAGAGCAAAAAAGAAAGAAAAAATGGTATGGGGTTTATTGCAGAAATGTGCTTGTCATTGTACTGCAGGGTTTGCAAGTTAAAATAGGTTCAAGGCGAACAGGTGTATAAGGCAACTCAGTAAATTTTAGATAGCGAAAATCCTTCCACATCATTTCTCTGTTTTGTTGACAGTAGTCTTACATGCTGAGGCTGATATGGTAAATGACTGTACGCAGGAGGTAATTGAGCGCACAACTGGTGGCCTTACCGGTTGTTTGAAATGCGCTTTAGAAGTAGTTAATGTGGAGAATCGCTTGTTCACATAGTCAAAATGCGCTTTAACGGCCGGAGCAAAATAAAACTCGCTATTTAACGCGCATTCAATAATGCGCATAATCGGATAGATAACGCGCCTCAACTCCCGATTTGCGCTCCGCTCATGTAGAGGTAAAATTTTTAATGAGACTTGAAAGAGTAGAGGCAGCCTTCTATGCTGAGTATAGGGGAGGCATTGAGCACTCCAGCCCTCTTCTGCCAGACTGCTTTTTCACCTGAGCACAGTTCCTAATCATCTATGGCTCCTCAAATATTGCTTAAATATAAGGGTGGATTATTAAGTACTGTTGCACAAAGGTATCCTAAACACAAGCAGGGGAACAGAATGACTCATTTTGGCGTATGATTAAAATTCCGATGGTGCTTTACAGCCTTACCAAAACAGTTTTTTCTAAGTTATTGTAAGTCAACAGAAATATTCAGATCTGGATTCTCTATCAGAAGCCAGATGTACAAGCAGCATCAAGAAGTTGTAGACTTCACTGAATTAATATGGCTATACACTAAAATAGTATCGGATATAGTTCCGTCTTGTTTCCCTAAAGCTTGGCTCCCTAGGATCCCTCCCACTCTTTTGAGGTTCAATGAAAACATTCTTAGAAAATACCTCAGAAGAAATATTTGATAGAAACTAATTGTAAAATACATTCAAGAGTTTCAATGAAATTGGATGGAAGTGAAAAGGGTCCACTGACTTTGGGGGGACTTGTACTTGCTTTGTGATTTACTCAGAGGTTTGCCTGGGGTGCTGGCAGGAGGAGGGTTGAACAACTTCTCTTCCATATTGGCTTCTTTGACATACTGGCATGATTTTCCCAAAAGCACAATGCTGTTAAGTACTTTGAGTGATATTAACCTGGAAAACAGAAATATGTATGATTGAATTCCATGTGCTGAACAACAAGAACTGCCTTTGCGGGATTTCCCCAAGTTAGAAATGATGGTTCAAAAGGTCTATTTGTAAGAGCCTACTATGCTGTTTTTATTGCAGTTTATCTCATTATGAAAAAAGGCCTAAAAGGCAACAAATAAACACATAAAACAAATATCCAATTGTCACAGGAGTTATCATTGATTATGAATGATTTGCTCTAAAATGATGTCCAGAGGGCCAAGGCCAAACTACCAGGACAGAAGAGCTCTGCTAAGGAAGGTGCCACTACCTGATTTGGGGGGATTTTCATCAGCCCTAGCCAGCATAGACAGTGGTGAGGGGAGTTGTAAGCATCTGGAAATCCACATATTGCCCACTGTTGCACTAGTCAGATAAATGCTATTGCCAGTACCTGGAAATTATAACCAAATCATAAACTGGCTATAATCATAAATCATAAATAAGGCAAGGATCCTAAGCATGGTTATTTGAAAGTTTATTAAAAATAATAAGGCTTAATTCATTGAAGAAATGTTCAGGATGAAAGCAGAAATGTGAAATGCATTGTTATTTTGCTTTCAGAAATCTAATAAAGCTTGCCATCAACACCCCAATCCAGAAATGCACTTTGCTCCTTGTGTGCTTCTCCTTTCTGGTGCCACAGCTGTTAAGAAGCATATGAGCTCTGTTGCTGGCCCTGCTGCGCTGGTACATTAGTTAAGGACAAAGTGTAAACATGCCAAAATAATGACTTATTCTTCTCTATTGCATTTTGCATGTTAAATGTTTCAAATTTCCTAAATGACGGTTTAGTTTGATTTTCACGTACCCACAATAGAAGAGGACAACGCAGACATAAGCCAAGACTCCTTGTACTTTTACTGAACTTGTAACGACTCTGATGAGCTAGAGAGGGAAATTTGTGTTAAAACAGCCTATTTTAATAGAGATAACAAACGTTTACAAAAAGGGAGTGAAAACTAGCATGTAGCAAAAGTGAAAATATTTGTACTAATTATTTAAAATAATTCGTAATATTAAGTAAATAATTATTTTCAACAAATCTTGCATCATCACTGGCAAAGTTATGATATACGGAGTTATGCAGTAAATGATGTTATTCTGAACCAAGGGAAGTGCCAAAGACAGGCAGGAGCAAAATGGGGGGAATTTGCATGCAATACAAGTTAGGGACTAATGGGAGGGAGCATACAGTCTCTTAATCACATTTAAATCATCTAAACTGGGGGAAAACGACTTATTTTCACATCCATGAATTCATGCACAATAGTCTTCTCTACTCCACCATTACCATCCACAGCAGCTCCTCATATGCCACTTTGCATGTTACTTTTTAAAATTAAAGCAAGAACTTCAAAACCAGCTTATCATGGAACAGGAGAAGGCAGCTACTGTTTACGTAAAAAGGTTATGTCTCTTTGTGCCCTACTTTTCCTCAAGGTCATAATATGTGTGTTCTGTATAAGCACAACAAATACTTTACTGCTTTCCACTGTTCCCATGTAAAGCTTATGGAATATTCCCATTTCTTTGACCATACATGACTAAGATAGACAGCTTTATCTGAGCTTAAGATGAAACCCATGTTCAACAGCTTCACAAATTAATGCTTCATTTTAATTTTAAAAGCTAGCAAAGTAAGAGAGTACATGTCATTTTCACCCACGTTTTATATCACAGTACTTTGATGGACTGTATGATCTGTATCTATATCACTTAATTTCCCCCCTCAGATATATGATTCAGGAAAATAGTTAATATTTCAGTTTGATAAAAAAAAAAATCACTAGTTACTGAGGGGTGTATGACAAGCAATACATGACTTACTAAAACAGCCAATGGCAATGGAATGAAGCCCATTCTCCTGGAAACAGAGTCGCTGTAATCTGTGTATGCCTGAGAGAAAAGAACTGAACCTGAGTTTTTAAAATAAAGTAGTAGAAAATAAAATAGAATAAAGTCCTATGGGATTGGTCACACATTTTAGAGGGTATCAACATTCTCCAAGGCATCTATTTGGAAAAGGACAAACGCATAATTTCAATTGGTCAAACTAGCCTCAAACGAACAAAATATATAATGTTTGTGTGTTAATCCTACTAAAATTAATGCAATTTAAATTCACTACCTATACAGGAAGATCAAGTCAGCTTGGATAATGCAATCTAATGCATTATCTAAACTATCTAATGCAAGGTCTTGAAATTCATAAAAAGAAAGGAAAGCATGAAAAATAACAGCCGCCCATTACACAGTAAGTCTTAAAAACTAGGATAGTTATTCATATATTAATTTATTAAAGGTTTATCGTGATGAATATAGACAGAGAGAGAGAGAGAGAGAGAGAGAGCACTTCCTAGTACCCTGAAGGAATATTAGGCTCCACAGTATGCTCTCATGGGGGCTGGGATGTTTTTGAATACAGTATGAAAGTGGGCCCAACTTCACACAAAGTTACATACTTAGTGACTTTATGCTCTTTGACTGTGAATCTCCATAGATCTATGCTGCAAAAGTAATGAGCACAGCACAACGATGCCAATAATGGGGGAGATTTAGTTTGACTGCTGCAGATTAACTACATTTTAAAACAAACTGCTTTTGATGTAAAATTAAATTTCAATTAACGTTCATTAAACTTGAATACATTCTTTTAATTCTCTGTGTAAAATAGCAAATTAAGCGTCTCCCAAACACTGAAAATGAACAATTTTCTTATTAACCATTGGCTCCCATTTTCTAGAATAAAAGCAGGGGCATCTGTTACTATCTTTTCATTCTACCACTTACATTTTTCTGTCGACTGCTAACAAGGTCAAATGCAAGGCTGGCTCTGTATTCACTGTAGACCTGAGAACAGAGCAACACACAAAGTTCCTTCCTAAATTATTATCAAAGTTAATATCTGCAACAAGATAACTGTTGTTATAAACTATAAAAAATAAAGTTAAGACTTGCACACTTAGTATCACTGTTTACAAGATGGGGGATACTTGGCTAATCAATACAAGCGAGAAGGATCTTGGAATTGTTGTAGATCACAAGCTGGATATGAGCCAACAGTGTGATGTGGCTACAAAAAAAAGCAAATGCTATTTTGGGCTTCATTAATAGAAGTATAGCTTCTAAATCATGCGAGGAGGCAGCAGCCAGGTATCTTTCCATCGTGCCTGGATCTGTATGAGGCTATTGGAGGGTGAGGGAGAAGAAGAGGCAGCCCTTTCACTGTGTCCATGACCTGCTGAACTTTGCAACTAAGAATCTAGTGCCTAAATTTGCTTTCCCTCCCTCCCAATCCCCTTTCCCTTTGTGTCATGTACTTTAGATTGTTAGCCAGTGAGCAGGGTCTGTCTTAAGCAATATGTTTGTAAGCTGCCTAAAGGGTGGGATAAAAATGCTATAATAAAGAAATAATAAATAAAGATCAGGCCCAATAAATGTCAAATTTTAATGTTTAGCAGTTGAACTATATACTTACATCAGCTGTGATATCATTGAATTTTGTTATAAAAGCATGTTTCACAATGTCTACTGCAACTTCTGATGCAATCACCATACAAACATCTGGAAACAATACCCAAAGATGGTCTGTAAAGGGAGAAGAGTTATACGTACAAACTTGATATGAAGCAAAAAACGATGTCAGAAAATATATATATAAGTATGTACTGTCAAAAGCTGAAGTTATAAAGGTCTACTACATGTTATAAAAAAAGCAAATGCTATTTTGGGCTTCATTAATAGAAGTATAGCTTCCAAATCGTGCGAGGAGGCAGCAGCCAGGTATCCTTCCATCGTGCCTGGATCTGTATGAGGCTACTGGAGGGTGAGGGAGAAGAAGAGGCAGCCCTTTCACTGTGTCCATGACCTGCTGAACTTTGCAACTAAGAATCTAGTGCCTAAATTTGAATACTGAACTATTCAGACAAAAATGCAAAGCTTCCCACATCACACAGGATGCAACCTTGCACAGTTACTTGCTGGCTGGAAACCAATGGGTCTCCACTGACCTAAGGAAAATTATGTACACGCATAGGATGCCATTTAAGATTGAGGGTGGCCACCACTTCCTGGAACCAGAAGGGAGGCTAAAGGTCTGTCTCTTGAAATTTCAGGTTGATAGTCTAAATAAGCACACATGCTAACAAGAAAAGGCAACCGGGATATTCCTTATGAACAGGAGAGAAAGGAGAGAACACGGCCAGTTCAACCAGCAAACAATAAACACGTAACTGGAAAGAGTGGCATGGCTCTTGAGAATTCATGAAGCTACACAGAGTAGGCGGAATCACGTCTAGCTATGATGAGAACAGACATTTGACTGGATAAGAAGTTTGTTTTCTCCCCTCAACTGTCATTAAACACAGGAATGTTCAACACCAGTACATCCTAGGGAAGAAATCAATCCGCCCTTGCCCAAATATTCATACTTTCTGGAGGATCTTGTCACCAAAGGCAACCTTGACAAAGGCCAAGGAGTCAATAATGTTTCATAAAGTTGTGGATTAAGGCCCATGTTGCCGCTCTGCAAATCTCTTCAAGGGAGCTCTCTCCCAAAAAGCTGCAGAAATAGCTGCTCCTTGATGGTATCTTGTGCTTGGATACCATCAAGAACAAAATGGAGAAACAGATTAGAGCTATGCATTCTTTAATGGCCACCAAGAGAGAGTGGCAGAGGACCCATTTCTTTGTAGAGCTGTTGGGCTATGAGGTTGTTCATCATGTTGGTTGTGAGAGCTATTGTCTATATAAAATTTAAGGCTCAAATGACATGTAACAAATGTCACTTCTACTCCTTAGGGATATAAGAACCAAAGAATCAACTTCTGTGCTCTAACTTTCAGAATGAACAATGGGACTGGTATAGTGGTGGATAGTTTGATGAAAATGTTGACCCAGTGTGCAGCTGCTGCGGGGGAAAAAATTCCAGGACTGTATAGCTTACAAAAAAGGCAGGTAAGGGGAGACATGCTAGAGGTGCATAAAATTATGCATGATGTGAAGAAAACAGATAGGAAGGAGTTTCTCTCCATCTCTCAATATTACTAGAATCCAGAATCATCCCGTGAAGTTTAATGGTGGGACATTCAGAAGAGATAAAAGTACTGCTTCAGATAGCACCCAATTAAATTACAAAATTCGCTACCACAAGATGTAGTGAGAGCCTCCATCTTGCATGGCTTTAAAAGGGGATTAAACAGAATTGTGGAAGATAAGGCTATCAATGGCTACTAGTCATGAAGGTTATATATTTCCTCTAGTACCAGAGGCAGTATTCCCCTCTATACCAGTTCTGGGGAACACAAGCGGATGGGTGCTCTTGTAGGGTGACCAGATAAAATCCAGGTCAGGGCTCATGTAACTTTAACAGTTGTAGAGAAAAGGGAATTTCAGCCAGTGTCATTTGTATGCAATTAGTTCCTGGTGAAATTCCCTCTTCATCACAACTGTTAAAGGTGCAGGCACTATACTAGAGTCACCATATACAAAAGAAGGCAGCCCCCCTGCAACTTTAACTGTTGTGATGAAGAGGGAATATTACCAGTAACTAATTGCATACAAATGACACTGGCTGAAATTCCCTTTTCTCTACAACTGTTAAAGTTACATGAGCCCTGACCTGGATTTTATCTGGTCAGCCTATGCTCTTGTACTAATGTCCTATTTGTGGGCTTGCAGTGTTTTGCCACTGTGTAAACAGACTGCTGGGCTAGATAGGCCTTTGGCCTAATCCAGCAGGGTTCTTTTTATGTTCTTATGGTGAAAAGATAATCCTATTTAAAATAAAATGGTCAGCCCACAGAGAGCACTCCAAGCTCTGAAACTCTCTGAGTAGATGTTACAGCTACAAGAAACAGATAAGAATTACGACTTCCAAGGATGTTCCTCCCAAGAACTCACAGGGGGAGCAAGGCAGAGCTTCTAACATCAAATTCAAATTTCACAAAGGAACTCAGCAACTAAGAGTTGGCAAAATTGAGAATGATTTTTTTAAAATGATAGGGTAAGTAGAAAGCGTGTAATCTCCACCCTTGCTAATAATGTTCAAGAGAGTTGAAACCTATCTCTTTAAGATGTTAGGCCTAAGTCTGGAGTCCAGACTATCTTTAAAAAATGGGGATTTCTTGAACAGTAGCTTTAACGTCAGCACAGCTCAAGTGTAAACATCATGAAACAAAAGTGTTCTACGTGTTGTTATACAATTTTGGGAGTGGAAGGCATGTGTGAAATGCTAAGGAAGTTAATGCTTGCTTTTTAACCTCAAAAAGTGTCAAACAATTTTGGCAAATGTGCTGGTGTAATAAGCCTGCCCTAGGGCTACTTGTGAGGAGAAAGTTCTCTTCATCCCCAGACGGCTGCCATTCTTCCCTGCCTGAAACCTTGGAACCAACATGAAATACTGTATGGAACCTGATAGATGAAACTGAGAAGTCCTTATGTGGAGTAAACTTCTCTTTGTTTGAGATAGAAGTGTTGAGGGAGTGATTGGCATTTTTGACAGGGGGAAGTAGCCATGAGAAAATTCCTCCACACAAGGAGTGTACCAGGGATCTGACACTTCCTCCTCCCCGTCCCTTTCCAGGGTGGTAGAAAAAATATTATTGTGAGGGACAAGCTTTGGCAGGAAACCCCAACGTGTGTCTGAGACACATCGGGGAGCTGGCTCTGCCCCCACTGTGGGAAGAGGGATAAGCTTCCTAATGACTGCTAAGGCAAGGAGAATGACTGTCTTCCTAGTATCTGGTGCCTTGTGTGAGCAAGAGCAGAAAAAGCATAGACCAGGAATGCCTATTTTCTGAAGACTGTCAGGGTGAGTAAGGACTTTTGGACCAGGGGCCAAAATTTTCCATTTAAATAAAGCTATGGGAAGTCCATGGTTCAGCGTAGCTTTAAGCCACATAGTCTCTTCCTCTAGGATCAGGAGAGGAGAAATGGAGCCTGTAGTCACCTCTACAAGGATTAGCTTTTGCGCCCAGTTAGGCGATTATGCGCACTATCGCTGAAGCGCATTTACGCCTAATACCTCTGCACGAGAGGCGGCGACAAAAGGCGTTTCCCTCCCCTCCCCTTCCTTCCTACTAGACTCGCCCGCCGCTCCCCAGCTGGCTGGCTGGTAGGCTGTGGGCAGCAGGCGAGCGCTCCTCCTCGCCTTCCTTTACCCCCTCTTCTTCCTCCTCCTCCTCCCACCGGGCCCCCCGCCGCGGGTGCCGGGGATCACAGAGAGCCCGCCGCCGCTGCCGGCACCGCCACCTCCGCCCCCGACGCCGCCTTGACCATATCTGGGAAGCACCGAGTGCTCGCGCCCCATGCAACGCGCGCGGCGGCAAGAGCAGGAGGCGCCCCTCTTGCGGGGAAGGAGTTGCAGGCGGGCGGGCGGGTGCCCAGAGACGAAGCAGCCGCGGCAGCAACGGGGAAAGGAAAAGGTGGCGGCGGCGCTGGCGGCGGCGGCCCCTCAGAGCGCAGCGGCAGGACGCGCAAACTGCCTCCTCCTTCTCTGCGTCTCCTTCAGCTGCGGCGTCCCCCTTCCCTCCTTCGCCGACGCTAGCCGCGGCCAGGCAGCCCCCTCCTCATGCTGCTCCGGCGAGTGGAAGGGACAGCCGGCGGGCGGAGGGTAGTCGCCCGCCTTCCCCACGTGTCTCCGCTTCAGTTCGGCAGCTCGAGCCCGCCGCGACTCGCGAGGAGCGGCGGCGGCGGCAACAGCTTCCCGTCAAAATGCGTTTTAATGGACGGAGCAAAATAAAACTCGCTATTTAACGCGCATTCGATAATGCGCACAATCGGGGAGATATCGCGCCTCTACGCCCCATTTGTGCTCCGCTGGTGTAGAGGTAAATTTTTTAATGAGACTTCAAAGAGCATTAAACCTCTCTTAGGCTGCCTCTACAAGAGGCATTTAAAGCTCTTTCAAGGCGCATTAAAAAATTTACCTCTACAAGAACGGAGCACAAATCGGGCGTAGAGGCGAGTTTTCTCTCCGATTATGCGCATTATCGAATGCGCGTTAAATAGTGAGTTTTATTTTCCTCCGGCCGTTAAAGCGCATTTTGACTATGTGAACAAGCGATTCTCCGCATGTCAACAGTTTAAATCGCGTTTCGGTCATCCAGTAATGCGCTTCGCCGCCTCTCGTACATAGGGATTAGGCGTAAATGCGCTTCTGCGAATATGCGCATAATCGCCTAACCAGGCGTAAAGGCGAATTCTTGTAGATGAAGCCTTGTAGAGGCACCCTGTTTTACTCAATGGTCTTACAAAGCTCCATGGCTCATTGTGCCTCTGCAGGAAAGGAGATGGCCTGAGAAGGCAGTTCCTGACAACGGGAAGAAAGAACCGAGGCACGGATGCATGACATATTCCCCATCTCAATGCAGACTCTTTCTTCTCTTGGCATGTGGGTTCCCATGCCACTGGCCAATGACGGTGGGGGAGGGGAAGGAATGCTGCTTCATTTTTTAATGTTCAGTGTTTTTAATCTTTGTAAACTGCCCAAAGAGCTTTGGCTATGAGGCGGTATATAAATGTAAATAATAATAATAATAATAATAATAATAATAATAATAATTCATAATTAAAACATGCTCAATTGTCAGGAAATTCCTGAATCTGTAAAAGACAGCATGACTTGGCAATCTAGAAAAACCGCCATGAGTGAGAAAGAGATTAATAATAATAATAATAATAATAACAATGGAGCAAGGGAGAGTACCCAAGAATGCAGTTGCCACTCAAGCTGTCCTGTGCAACCTGTTCCAGAGATAAAGAGACAGAGAGGGGATGCCTTCTCTCTTTCAATTCTTAAACATCTAATTCATGTCCTGTTGTGGAACTACTGACATTATAAGAAGGGTTAAGTGGGGATTCTGTACTGTGGCCAATATGAATAAATCGATCTTTGTTTGAAAGGAAACAGCATGTGAACAGCAATTTACTCTACTCTGTGGAACATAACCTTTGTGCAGATATTAGTGTACAGATGAAACGTGGATCAGGAACATGCCTCTTCACACTACCAATGCCCTCTACATATCTAAGGTCCTGTCTTCCCAGGCGCCTAGTTACTTTCTAAGAGAAGCCACAAAATAAGGGTTCTCAGTGTTTGGCATGAACTACACAACCATTGCAACTATTGGACAAGTCTCCTGTCTGCTATTATTACGTTATTTATTTGATGTATTTCAAATAAGTGTAAAATTCACTGTGGCAGGCTGTTAATTGACTAACAATGGGGGGGGGGGGGTCCCTAACAGGATAGTAGGTGACATCGCCAGGTTCTCCACTGCAAATTACAACAGAACCTAATTTGTTAATGTGTCAATTTATAAAGGATTCATTATGCAACCCTTTAGTCTGAATTAAAGCAATTAAATAATTATTAATACATCAGAAACCAAGCACAATTCAATTTATGTACTGGGGAGAACTCAAATAATAAGGGTTATTGACAACGTAAAGGCAGCAAGCAAAAAAATCAATGCAGTGAACTACTTCTATATCAAAATTGGTACAGCCAAATTATCTATATGCCACTGGCAGTTAATACAAACTAACATGTTGCAATTTTTCATTTCTGGAAGCGACTTTACCTGGATTCCATGAAAATTGTTCCATATTTCTTAGACAAACGATCAGTAACAACACATAATTGGTGAATCTCTCCTTGATATCTAAGAAAAAGAATAAACTCTTCATTCTACTAAATTACCAATTTTCCTAGAGGCCTGCTATACCAAAGGCCTATTAGGAACGCAACACACTTGCACAGCCGACGTAATTTCATAGACGTTGTTTCGCCAAGGAGATATGTGTTAAGAATTCATTACAAGAAATAACTTTTAACAGGTTTACATTGCGCCAGATGACCCTGAGCAAGTGGGAATGAACGTTGCTGCGTGAATTCGGATGTTTCTGACAAAATGCACAAAGTGCTCTACTGATGTGACTCAGCTCTTTCCCACTCCATGTGAACACAAGCAACTATGTCTTAGCTTAGAGATGTAAAATTTCTAGAAATTTTGAAGCTATGGGGTAAAAAATGGGGCAGGGGGATGGGGTGTTTTCGGGGGGGGGGGGAATAAATAAACAGTAAAGCACTTATTACAGATCTAAGGTCACTTTGTTGCTTTAGTGCAGCCTTCCCTGCCTGGTGCCTGCCAGACATTGGCCAACGGGTTTTACAGCTGGTCAGAGCAGTTGTAAAACCCCTCAACCAGGCAGCATCAGGGATAGATACCTCCAAAACCTTTGGGCCATGCATTATCTAGCTTCTACATAAGCCTGGCATTGCCTGTGCTGGAGCATTGGGACTAGGTGGGACAAAACAGGGAAGGCCACATCAGCACAGTGGACCTTTTTTGGGGGGGGGATCATACCCAATGGTATCAAAACATGGTAATTCCCAATCGGCATAGCTACATCTACTCACATGCAAAATATAGAATTTTGGGGCAAAGTGAAAGTGAATGACAGTGTATTCTTCCTCCCAGTCGTGGGGGGAGGAGAGGGGAGTCCTCAGCCTTTGCTCACACTCCTTTCTGCTCATACACATAGCACGAAAATGTGCTTCAGTGTTACCTGTGAATGCTGCCTAAAATTCAAGTATTCACGGCTGTGAAATGTGAGGAAAGGAAGAATTTAGTGCTATGACATGCAAATATCAATGGCAGTATTATTTTCCACTGGTTGAATTTGTATCGGGCAGAACAATCCTAACTCCATCATAGTGGGTAGGCTACGGGTGAGGGACCCCAGCCGTATAATCTCTACTTCTAATGATCAAATGTGTTAGCACCGTGCTGGAAGGCCAACAAGAAAAAGGCAAAGAAACCTCCCTGGCTAGATAGTACCAAAGTCCGGGTGTGGAAACAGAGAAAGTCTTCTCCCTCCTTTCCAACCAAATGAAGGCTTTCTTTTTTTCTCAGCTGCTTTGGAGAGAGCAAAAGAGAAATTGCTCAGAAGCCTTTGAAATTAACCCCATTAGTCCCAAATTATCTTTAGAATGGGGTATGAAAAGTCCTCTTTCTTCTATTACTATTATTACTATGGTTTTATCTGGGTTTTAGACAAAACCTCCGTGTACCTAAGTCACATTCATCGAAATTTAAGACACAGACAGGCCTTGCTTCAGGCTGACAAGTTAAAACGAGGAGGACAGTGGAAGAGGACTGGAGGGACATCAATTTGACAGTGCCTGAACAGTTGTGCCCTGCACACAAGCATTTATAGCCAACTGGGGCAGGTGCTTTTCCCTTGCTGGTGTTTTGGTCTCTGCAGGCCCAGGGCAACTGGCAGTTCGAGTAGCATCCCTTCTGGCCGTGTAGGGGAAAGATAGCTCAGCACATCTGCTCCTTTCCTGACCGATGGATGGCTGGGCTCAGGCTGGTCTTCCCCTTGCTATGGTTTCTTTTTAGGAGACAAGTGAAGGAGTGCAACCACCCAATGGACCTTGTTCCTTTGGCTGATGACAGAGGCCTGAGTATTTCCCCCCTTGCTTCTGCTGTCTCGGAACAACCCTTGGTCACTGCTCTAAGTATATCATTTCAAATACATTAGGAACTTAGAAATGATCATGCCATTCCTTCAACAGTTATCCACCTGCCTTTGGAAACAACTTTCTAGAATACCTCAAAACAACTGTGTATACTTCTATGCTTCTTCAGGACATAGAGCTTGAGAAAAATCTGTATCTTACTTTTTAATGGTTTCTGTTGTTATTCAGATCAACTCGGTGTTGAAACACAACAGGGCACAAAATTACTATTTAACTGCATACTATTCCAGTGGAGTCACTACTGAAAGAAATATTACTGTTGATTATACCACCAGTACTTAAATTAGGTATTAAGGGATGCCATCTGTATTTGTGTATCATTACTACTTATAAGGCCTTGTATCTTTTTAGGCAAGAACTTGAAAATGATTCACAACTGTTCTGTGGTTTAGTCAAATTCAAGCTAATGTGGAAAATAAATTGGCTTTATTCGTTCATCTGTTCAATACACATCTGGAATAATGTACAATTTCACTCTTCCTCGGGGAAGGGTATACATCTGACACAAAAAGGCTATGTTCTACAATACTACATTGTGAACTGGCTTGGTTTAACCATTATTGCTAGTTGTAATTTATCAGGGGCAGTGGGGGTGAAATAACCGTTGCAGATTTATTCAGAAATAAATCCATGTTAATCCCAGAGATTGTGCATAGGATTGCAGCCACAATCTCTAGTTCAAGAAAGCAGGAATGGACTCCTAGGCCTTCACAATTGTTTGTCATATGACAGTGACAACTAATTTTCAGTGGGTGGAATCAACGAAGGTTTTTCACTGATGGAACTGCTTCCATCAGTGGGATCAGAGGAGGGTGCTTACCCCCTACTCCCTGCAGCATCCACAACTGGAGGGGGACCCTCCAGAGAAGGGGGAGGAGAGAGGGAGAATGTTCCATTGTAACAGCAGTGATGTTGGCTTCTGGCCAATATTTTTAACAGTGCTATGTTTTTAAAATGGAAATACATTTGAGTCCAGTACCAGATGAAACATGAGGATAATGGGATCCACCGAAGACCGGATTCAATCTCACAAGATGTCTTTATATTCAGGTTCATTGTAATGATAGAAGTGTCCATGTTTAAAGATATTCTGTCTAGTTTCCCACATTAAAAATAAGGTTATGTCTCTGCCCCATTCTGCATGATTACAAACAAAATTCTAGCTCTTTAGAACATTAATAGATGGTAGGCTGACCTGTAGTTAATTAGTACTGGATTGTTTACATCAATTTGGGCACAATCCCATGAAGATAGTCAGCAGCCTCCAAACTTGGCAGCTGCAGAGTATCCAATACAGGGCAGCTGGGGCGTGGAAGCAATATCCACCTCCGTTCTTCAGCTGCCCTGTATTTCTGCTAGACAGTCACTTTTGCCTGCCTAGCAGTGGTGTTTCAGAGGGGGAGGGAAGAAGGCTGGGGCAGCCATAGGGAGAGGCCTCCTCCCCTCTCCCATGAACCCCGCCTTTTCCCCATCTCTGCACTGTTTACCGAGCACGGAGAGGTAGTCAGCACGGATCTCTCAGCAACGGCTATGAGAGGGAGGGTGTGGGCAGCGGCATTTCCTGGCTGTGAGGTCTGAGCCAGGACTCCAATGTCATAGTCAGGGCTCTGACCTTGTAGCCAGGAAAACGAACAATCCTCTGCCCCCCCCCCCCCCCCGACACTGACTAGGAGTGATAGTACTGCTCTCTTAGTGCTTTACAATTAAAATACTTGTATGGACAAATGCACACTCCTACTGTACAAAGTATCAAGATACAAAATAAACTAATCTATGGTTTAATTTTGGTACTGTTGCTCAAGAGAAAAAAGGCTTTCTCCAACCTGATTCATTTCTATCAACACTTTCAATATTACGGCATGATAATCAAGAAGATTTGGAAGAAAGCAGGGATGAATAGACCATGTCCCTTGCCATACCAAGAGGAACACCACGAACTCTGATTATGTACATCTTTATGAATCCATTCCATGTATTTCTAGGAAGTCTACCAACAGATTTCACATATGAACCAAGATTATACCACACATAGTGGATTAGCAGCATGTATTGAATTACTATCCCAAACAAATATACATACCACTGTTTGACATTTGAAACAGGTTGTTCTTCTCAAACTTCTTGAAAACACTTCCTTTTATTTCAACAAACTGCAATATAAAGAAAACCACATTTCTATGCTTCAGATTTTTTTTAGTGGTCAATTTAATAGACAATTATTTTTGTTTGATAGTGTAAGTTAATAGAAGTACTGCCAGCTCTTAAGGGTGTCTTGGAAAGTAAGAGCGTATTGGTGACATTTTATTAAACCTGGTGAGGCAAGTGTAACATCCATCCAGCACTTACATTGTTAGACATCATGATAGTAAGAAGTGACTTGTTGTGGGAGTTGAAGGCTACATTAAGCGTTGTTGCTTGGACCATTATAAGGATAGCATGCAAAACTGTAGTCAGTAAGTTAAGGAAAAGGCTTTTAGAAGAAAATATAATTGCTATGTATATTCTTTGGAATTTTAAGATTTCCCCCTCCCAAAAACAATCAAAGCAGACTTTAAAATTTCTGTCTGCTATACTATGCAGTAACCCTTACTTTTTTCTTAACTACTTATTTAAGCATGCAGTTACATTACCCATACTCATTACATGATTCCAATAATTCCAAGAGAAGATTCAATAATTAACTAATACTGCTGTGCTACCACATTTGTTCACCCAGGCCTTCCCTGGGCCTTGAATAAATTAACTACGTCACTCCATTCTGATGTCCCAGTTATTGTTTTGGGGGATTTTTTAGTACTTTGTTTTTGTGGTATGTTGTATTTTATTATTGGACTCTAGTGCTGTGAACTGCTGAGAAATTTTATTATAATCAGCAGTATAGAAATGTTATAAATAAATAAAATCCGAAGAAAAAATGCAGGCTTCCTTCACTGAAACCAAATACACTTCTCTCATAGGTTTCTTTCTTTCTTTCTTTCTTTCTTTCTTTCTTTCTTTCTTTCTCTTCTGATCAGCTCAAAAGCAGTGTCACATGACACCTGAACCTACCCATCCAGAACAAAGACTACAACCATTAAGATGTTTACACAGAGCTATCAAGATGTGTGTATTTCTATCCCTTAGAAAGAAATAAGGTGCAATAATAATATTCGAATTGAAGATATTAATGTGCATTTTCAAGCTTCTTGTTTTCAGTTTGAACTAGAACACTTTACAGAATCTATTAAAAACTACTTTTAAATATTTGTTTACAGACACTTGCTTCATAAATCCTATTAGGGTACATATAGTACAGGCTTGAAAAGTTAACACCTATAGTGAGTTGGGGATTTCAGCTTTCAAAAAGTTCATGTTTGCTCTTTTCTAAGGTCACAAATGACGAATATACATGTACAAGGAGTTGTGGGCCAGTAAACTATTTTATGGACCACCAACATGTGTAGACTTGTTTGTAAGACTGGTGAAAACAGTCAAATTTCAAATTTTGTCACACAAAAGCATTTCAACCTATTTTTGTAATCCACAGTTCTTATGTTAATGAGAAGGAATACGCTGACACAATTTCACAAAATCTCAAGCACACTAAAATGCATGAGTTTGAGGGTGCTATGTGTGCGTCCTTCTTACTATTTTAGCATGTGCAAACATGAAAAGGATTTGTACTTCTAACACAAAAGGATACAGACATACAGCACTGCCATGAAAAAATGGGGAATCACGCCTATGTGTGCCCTTTTTCTCTCCTTTGGTTCTGTAGCTGTCCAATAAAGAGCATCCAAGATATCTTGACCAAATGATGAAAACAGACGATCAGCTACCTAGCAAGAGAAAGAGAGAGAGAGAGAGAGAGAGAGAGAGAGAGTTTGTGAAGAGATGTGTGAGCTTTCTTTGTAATTATTCTGCATTTCTCTATCAATAAACTGTTGTTCCTTTCACAAGTGGTCTAGTTTCATGTTGGCAATTCAAAGAATCTACTTTGACTGGGTCCTGAATAGATAAAGCCTCCAGAATAACACAGCACTACATGTTAAATAGTACTACATGCTTCCAGAGATTTGTAACTCCTGACTCAGGAAGTAGTTATTATCAGCTCCAATCCAAAGGACCATGGAACTAGTTATGCATGACCAAGGAAGCTTTGCAGTTGCATTTCTTGAACACAGAGAACCAACATGGTAGATTGGATAGAAGAGAATACTTGAACTAGGAGGCCTGAGTTCAATTCCATGCTCGGCCTTGGGCCAGTCATTGTCAACCTAATTTACCTCACAGGGTTACTACAAGGATGACTCTCGTGTATACCTTCCTGCATTTACAGTGGAAGGATAACTCTTCTACTACTACTAATGGTTAACCAGTTGTGTTGTTGAAGTACTTTGAAAAGCAGTCTATTTTATGACATGGGGGTCTGCTATTCATTGAATTAAAGTCAAAATCTCACAGGCCATCTTAAAATCCTTGAGCATACCTGAAGTAGCTTTCATGACCCCTTGCAATGTTTTAATGTTCCTAGGAATTGAGCTATGAATGTATCTATTAGTACATTGGATCACAGTTTGGGTTTGAGGGTTGTTTTGTTTTTCTTTTAAGTAGACTTCAAATTTGGCTACTTACAAATTCTAAAAGAAACTAAAACAGTTACATACAAATGTATTTATTGCTTGTTGTTGTTTAAGAAAAACGGAATTTTACTTTTAACATGGCCGAAAACACTTTATTTATTTATTTATTTATTTATTTATTGCATTTATATACTACCCGATAGCCGAAGCTCTCTGGGCGGTTTACAAAAATTAAAAACATTGAACATTAAAAAAAAATGATATACAAAATTTAAAACCATAAAGAGCATAAAAACGGGTTCTAAATACAATATCTATTTAAAACAACTATTCTGGGTCAAACAACAACAAAACCCTCATCATATCCTGTTAAATGCCAGAGAGAAGAGGAAAGTCTTGACCTGGTGCCGAAAAGATAACAATGTTGGCGCCAGGCGAGCCTCGTCGGGGAGATAATTCCATAATTGGGGGGCGACCACTGAAAAGGCCCTCTACGTTGTTGCCACCCTCTGTGCTTTCCTCGGAGTAGGCAACCGGAGGAGGACCTTATATGTGGATCATAGTGTACGGGTAGGTTTGTGCCGGGAGAGGTATTGTGGTCCCAAGCTGTGTAAGGCTTTATAGGTTAAAACCAGCACCTTGAATTGGGCTCGGAACCGTATAGGCAGCCAATGCAAGCGGGCCAGAGTCTGTCTTATATGTTTGAACCTTCTGGTCCGTTACCAATCTGGCCGCTGCATTTTGCACAAGCTGCAACTTCCGAACTGTCTTCAAAGGCAGCCCCAAGTAGAGCGCATTGCAATAATCCAACTTGGAGATTACCAGAGCACAGACAACTGAAGCCAGGTTATCCCTGTCCAGACAGGGGCATAGCTGGGCCACCAACCAAAGTTGGTAGAAGGCACTCCATGCCACTGAGGCCACCTGAGCCTCAAGAGACAGAGATGGTGATAGGAGAACCCCCAAGCTACGAACATGCTCCTTCAGGGGGAGTGCATCCCTATCCAGAACAGGTTGAACACCCTCCATCTGGTCAGCAGAACCACCCACTAACAACATCACAGTCTTGTCTGGATTGAGTTTCAGTTTGTAAGCCCTCATCCAGTCCATTGTCGGAGCCAGGCACTGGTTCAGCACATCCGCAGCCTCACCTGATGAAGATGAAAAGGAGAAATAGAGTTGTGTGTCATCAGCGTACTGATGACAACACACTCCAAAACTCTGGATGACTGCACCCAATGGTTTCATGTAAATCTTAAACAGCATGGGGGACAAGACTGACCCCGGTGGAACCCCATAATGGAGAGTCCACAGGGCCAAGCAATGTTCCCCAAGCATCACCTTCTGGAACCGCCCCGCCAAGTAGGAGCGGAACCACTGAAATGCAGTACCTCCCACTCCCAAGTCAGCCAGTCTTCCCAGAAAGATACCATGGCTGATGGTATCAAAAGCCGCTGAGAGTTCAAGGAGAATCAACAGAGTTACACTACCCCTATCTTTCTCCCGACAGGACGACCAATAATAATAATAATAATAATAATAATAAAAAAAAATTTATTTCTTACTCGCCTCTCCGTTTGGATCGAGGCAGGGAACAACAGTAAATATAAAATATGAAAAATACATAAAACTGATTAGAAACATGGTGCACATTATTAAAATAGCAATAAAACATCCTAAAAGCATCCTAAAAACATTCTAAAATTCCACTGGATATGCCTGCCGGAAGAGACCAGTCTTTATAGCTTTCTTAAATTCTAAAAGACTGTTAAGTTGACGAGTCTCCTCCGGCAGGTCATTCCACAGTCTGGGAGCAGCAGAAGAAAAGGTCCTCTGGGTGACAGTTGTCAGCCTAGTCTTGGCCGACTAGGACCTGAGCGTGTGAGGCAGTTTCCATGCCAAAGCCAGGCCTGAAGCCGGACTGAAATGGATCCAGATAATCAGTCTCATCCAAGAGTGTCTGGAGCTGGCCCACAACCACTCGCTCAAGGACCTTGCCCAGGAATGGAACATTTGCCACCAGCCTATAGTTATTGAGATTTTCAGGGTCTAGGGAAGGTTTCTTCCGGAGTGCTCTCACTACCGCCTCTTTCAAACGGCCTGGGACCACTCCCTCTTGCAGAGAGGCATTAACTGTTCCATCCCTGCTAGCTTTTATTAGAGATCAAGGCTTTTACCACAATGTTTTCTGATATGTCTAGGAAGAAATCATGCTTTGACCATATTTCTTCTGCTGCCTATTGACTTACCTCGAGCATATTATAGATGATGTAGAGTTTAATGACAGACTGCCCTCTTATCAGGTGGTACATCATAGAATAATCAACATAGTGCATCATGAAGTAGCAGATTACCAGTATAACTCCTTTGAATATATCACACACCTGAGCAGGCTGCAGCAAACGCCTATCACTGAAATACATAAAGTACACAAAATAAATAGTAAATTTAATACATTTGCAGACTGTAGCCACATATAACAAATATGAGATCTGTTTTTCAAGTAAACAAATAAGACACCCTCCCCCCAAAGCCACTGATTACAAAGCTACTTTTGCATCAAATTGTATACCATTGGGCCTTCTGTCTCTCAAATGATACATGGCAACAGCCATTCGATCAGATCGCAAGGGAGAGATGGGAAGCAGGGCCACCCCGTGAGCTCTGCTGAGAGCCTGCCAGCTCCTCCTGTTCTTGAACTATTTCAACTTCAGCAGGTCATTGTAAGAACTATTATTTAATGTTTAGAATTGGTACCTGAGTTTTTTCCTCTTCCTCTTCCTCCTCCATCCCCTTGTCTTTTGTGTAGTGTCATTTAGATTGCAAGCCTGTGGACAGGGACTGCCTTGTTTTATAGATCATAAGAAAGTTGTTCTGGAAGCCTTTGTGGCGTGTGTGTGTGTGTGTGTATGTATATGTATGTATGTGTGTGTGTGTGTGTATATATATATATATATATATAAAACAAAAGTTGTATGTTACTGCTGGTTTTGCCCCCAGTCGAATTAGGATTGATTTAGCTCTTTAGTATGGGCCACTTGGCATGTTCATTTCCCATTTGGACACTGGAAGTGATTGGCAAGAGGAGAGCCAGCAAACTGTTTTGCTGTAAGCACAAAACCTCCATAAGCTTACTGAATTCACAAGGTCAATCTCTATTCTGACCTAGAATATCCAAAATGTGATCAGCAAGTAGATGTTCAACAAACGTTGTTCATGGCATATTGTATAGCTTTTCACTTGGGAAGTCAAAGAAGTCATTTATTGGGAATGAGCTATGGCAGTTAAGTGTTCTATAGGGACACTTGATTGCTTAGAAGTGTATTAGCAATCTTAATGGCAATGGATAATTACACCAATGTTCTGCAGACTATACTATTGCCTCCTGGACACTTTCCCTATCTAAGAGGCTAGCACTTCTAAGAGCCAAACTAGCCATAATGTGGCACAGCCCCCAATCACCTAAATAAGGGTACATGGATAGTCTGATTTTAACAGCAAAATGAGTACAGGACCACCTCACACCTTATTCTGCCACCGGTTTTCTCCCCAAGTGCTTTTCTGAATTCCAGTATTGGAAGTGACATCTGCTAAGTAAAAACCACTTGGAGAAGGAACTATGGGGACGTAAGTGGCAGGCAGAGGGATCTGTACTCCTCACTGGCACACACCCCTTTTGTTGTTTTTTAAAAAAGAAAAATCAGCACACCCTTCTTCCTATGTGATGAAGGTCGGTTATTTTTACACACAATCACACACTATTTCAGTCACATTTAGTTTGACTCCAAGCCTTACAACAAATCTCCAAAATTTACTAACACCCCCCGCCCCCGCCAGATAACCCACTGTGTACCAATTAAGAATAACTAGAGCATGCAAAGAAGTGGTATCCATGGTTGTCCAGCCCATAACTAAGAAACTCCCTCTCCCTACCTCCCCTAACAAACATGTGCAACATCTACATTGGTAAGACCTTTCCTAGCTGAGCTGCACTGTATCTACTAGAAAGAAAGAAATTATTTCTAAAACCCAACTGCTGCTGGTCAGATTGCTCTCTAAGAAAACATTTGTACTAATCACTGGACCTATATGGCTACTTTGTGATGGAAATCAGTGTTTTCCACAGGCTTGTATCAGGTCATTTGAGTCCCCAAATAGGATGAAGTCAAAGCTAACTTTACGACACCATTTTAAATAGATTCTGTATATGTTTCATGCAGTTAGAGTACTGACTCCATCTGCTGGTTAAGAAGTACATCTAATAGGCAGTGCTGACCACAAGATTAACATGAACACACACAATATTTGTAGTGAATATTATTCAGTGAGTAAAAAAAGCTTCAGGGTCACACTGCATGGAACCATCCCATACAAAATCCCCCCGTTCAATGTTGTGCAATTTCAAAGATTCTGAATCTATTTCTGAAAAGTGCCTCAGTTCAATCATGGGTGCTCAGGATTTGGTCTCAGTAACACTCAGCTCCTTGCATGCATCCCCTCCTCCATCACCAAGATATCCCTGAGATTTGGCATTTATATCAAAGACTTCCATATCAAAGCTCTGGATCTTGCCAAGCTAGTGAAAACCATAGTTTATTAATTCAAACCTCATGCTATACCATGGCTTGATTTGACATAAGAATTCAGTCAACTGTTTGAACTTCTCTTTTTATAAATTCTAAATGTACTGTATGAAGGAGTATTGCCTGTCTATTAGGATGAAAAGCAAAAAGACATCTAATGCGTCAAAAGCACACTGGAAAGAAATCAGTTGCAAAATAGGTCATCAAGCCTTAGAAAAGGGCATGAGCTGCGAGGACTGAATTAATTCAAGGCAGTTTACAAGGAACATTTAAATCACTAAATAGAAAATATTAATTTCAAGCATTTAAATCATTTTCCTTCAGATATTTCTTCAACAGGAGTCTGCACTAGATACTTGATAACATCCATTCAAATATGCTAATTTATAGATATTGGGATTTTTTTTCTGTATGTGGTCAACTTGTCTAGCTAGGCATAAGTAATATAATTGAATGGATAATCATCACTACAAATTTAGTCATAGCCCATAAGTAGAGGGAAGCTCTGACTCTTATTTACTCCTAATGAAAAACTAAAGATGTGGGGAGGTATGGGAAATGAGGGTTAATGTATTATATCAAACTGAAACGAGCTATACAGAGGAGGGAGGGATTTCAACTTTACAGATCTCTGTTTATTTTGTAATATTAACTGCAGAATAGAAAACCTGTACAGCACTTTTTTCAGTAACCTAATTAATATATTCTTTTCCTCTAAATCAGGGTTGGGCAGACTTATCTTGAGGGATCTACTCCCCCCACCCCATCTCAAGATCCACCACTTGCAACCACTCACAAAATGATGATGGAGGAGGGAGTAACCAATAAAAAAATGGCAGCTGGGGCATTGTGTGCCAAACGAGTCACAAAATGGTGACTTCATCCCATGATGACCCATAAACAGAGAAGTGGCTTGTCCTTATTGATACACAATTTACATCTAAGTTACAACAGTTTGCTGAGTACTAAACTAAATACTAAACACAGAGAAAGGCCTAGTTACAGTGATTAAATATTTTAATACTGTTTTGTGCAAAAAACTGGGGGCAGGGGAGGTGGAGTCACAGTGGTTTATCGTGATTCTGCCCCCTGGCCAGGTGCTCCATAATCTTCCAGTTTTAAGTGTATCTAAAGGTATGGGGTTGGGGCATAATAGGGATTCTATTGGTGTCCCACCTGACCCTTCCTGAGCTAGCAACAGTGATCTTGGGAGTCTCCCCAGCTTGCTGTGCTTGGGACTTCAAGACACACGCAGAGGCCGTCTTGTCCAGAGAGTTTCAGAACTTCATGGCAGCCATGGGTCTGTCTCAATTAGTATCTGGATGAACTTTCTATAGTTCTGTTGTTATGGACAGATCACTACTTGGTGGGATCTAGATTTACTGGGACTCAGAGCCTCTGAAGGAGTGGGGGAGATAAAATGATCCACCCTAGGCAAATGATGGTTTTCTGATGGCTCTTGAGGATTTCTCTGAAAGTAGCGATGAGGCAAAAATCTGCCTGGGCCTGCGAGGGCAGCAGATTTTCGCCCCATCACTGGCTGGAGGACAAAGATCAGCAGGAACTCAGTTCCGCCCTCACATGAACGCGACCTTTGTCCTTTCCCCCGTTGTTAATGGCAAATTGAAAATTATCCATTATAACTGGGAGCCAATGTTACACCCAACAGACCTTTATCAACTGTGCCATCCAAGTCAGCACAGATCTGATAAATTTTATCTGCAAAGTATTGTGCAAATTGATCAGAATTGAGTGTTTTATCAGACTCATTCCGAGTATTCTGCCAACATTGCTCTAGTTGCCATTTCATTTGGCTTCACTCAGTGGAATGATCGTATCCACTGCCCAGGCCTTTTACCCATTCTAGAGGTCAAACAGGGCTTTCAGATAGAGAATCAAGAACTCGCAGGACACCCACCCCACAAGTTCGCCGACTGCTGCTCAGCCAGCCCTGTTCCGGAACCCAGCCCAGCTGAGCAGTCAACAATGCGCACTTTCCCAGATCTCCGGAAAGTGTGCAATTACCCCAGCGTGTCCTGGGAAATGCACACTTTTTGGAGGCCCCAGAAAGCGCACTTTGCCTCCCACCTCCTATGCTAATCACGGCCTTAAAGGCCCTCTTAATCCAAAAGGGACTTTAAGGCCATGATCGGCACAGGAAGAGGGGAACACAATTTCCCCAAGGCTGGGGAAATCACGTATTTTCCCCTCCACTCTAATGGCCGAGGATATGGACAGGGTCCTTGGAGAGCTTAGGCCTTCCTGTCTCATAAAAGTGGCCGTAGAGGGGACTGGCCAAGTAACTAAGAATAGTGGTGAATGCCTCTTTATGGCAAAGTGTGATTCCACCTTGTCTAAAAGAACAGTAGTGAGACCTTCATTTAAAAAAAACCTTCCTGAACCCCAATGTATTGGCTAATTTCCAGCCAGTCTGCCATATTCCATTCTTGGGCAAGGTCCTGGAATATGTGGAGAAGTCTCCGTTTCAGGGGTTTCTGGATGAGTAGGATTCATGTAGAAGTAGCTGCAGAACTCTTGCATTACATTTTTATTAAATTTGTAACAACTTTGTACATAATTGCTGACTGCTAATCTTAAAACAGAAGTCTAAGTGTTCCTCTGTCATATTAGAATGATAATTTAACTAGATTATATTCACTGCAGAAAATGCAGATTCACACAGGTAAGCAGAATTCCTCCAAAAGGTGTTTGATACAAATTAACTTTTCTGAGGCCTGGGTACTCTGCCTCATTCATAACATTCCATAGTGGCTGGCTTCAGCAATCCTAGGTTCTAATTGCAGGTTAGTGTGAAGAGCTAAAACCTCATTTTCACCACTGTAATACTACACTGAAAATGAAGATCCAAGTTTTGATGCAGCTTCCAATCAACTTGATGCATCTTGTCCCTGTTTTTACTGTCTGAAATTATAATCTTCAAATCAGAATAAATCTCCTGATTGCATACTGACTGAGGGAGGCACACTGCTTGTCAACTGCAGAGCTCACAAACACAGTGCCTGCCTCTTTTATTGAGCTCCTCACCTACTTCCTGGGGAAAAAAGCAAAGGTTTGCAGAGGAGAAAAACAGAAATTCAAAAAGGTGATGCACTGTCAAGTTGCTCCAAGGACCTCAGCTGAACCCTAATTTCTTCTCCAAGGTCCTTACTACCCCCATCACTACCCAGCTCATGTCATGGACAGTTACTATAGATCAGTCAGCTACACAAGCAACCCAACTATGCAAAGGCAGGAGCTCACATGCCAACAGACCTGTAAAAAGTCCACTCCTTTCTTCATCCTCTCTCATTCAACCAGCACTCACTTGCAGGCCCCAGTGAGTCTTTGCCCCTTCTTCTCATTATACTGGCTGGGTTCTCATTCCACTTGTACAGTCAGACAGTCAGCCAATATATGAACAGCCCTTGAAAATCATGCTATGCCTCATGATGCTTGCTTGTCTCAGCAACTCCTTCTTGCACATCCATGCTCTGTGCATATGGGAGCTGCTGGTGACTGCTGTCCAATCAGCACAGTGATGTGTACGTGTGTGTAAGGATATGATAGGCAGCAGGGGCAGTGCACATCACTGGAACAAGGGTGACAAGCGAAACACAGCTTCTCTGTACCATATAATCTGGCAAATGGTATGGGGGGAGGCGGTGCCAAGCTTACCCCCCCCCCCCCACAATCTACTGTGAACACCCCTGTGATCTACTGGTGGATCATGCTCAAAGTTCTGCCTCCCCCACTCTAAATGGTTTAATTAACACCATTGTTATTAACATATATATGTTTATGACTATTTAGGTATTGGTAAAGCAAAATTGGAATTTAAAAAGGGGGGGGTACTATTTAAGAACTTGTATAATAATATTTTATAATAACATCCCTATTCAGGTGTTCTCCTCATATATAAGTGCAAGGAGCTGAAGTGGGAATGGACATGCTAGCTTTGCCCCCCTTCCATGCCATTCTCACGGAGGGCAACAGTCTGCAGATATGAGCCTCCTCTATCTCTTGATGGTTCCAAAATGTTGGGGAGAGCCTCCATGGATAGTCTCTTCTGCAGTGTAGAGATTACATGCAAGGAAAACACCTGAACAGATCCACTGTGCACACATGGACTATCTCATTTGACTTGGCCCTCAAATAGCTACAACCACCTTAAATTTTCAGGTGTCACCTAAGATTTTAAGGACAACCTTAACGTGTCATTATTAACACATAAAATTTCTAGGCATGCCCTTAAAATCTTAGTTTGGAAGCACATGAATCACACAGGTATACACAAGAGAGTCTAGATTGCCTGGAGCCAGATAATGTGTGGAAAGGGGAAGAGGTTCCTTGTTTGCCTGATACTTTAAAGCATGCATTTAGTATAAGAATTAAAACAAGCTAATAACTTCCTTCTTTGTTTGATGAACCACACAACCACATGCGCATAGACAACACAACATGCTCAAAAAGAAAAACCAACACCAACCTTATCCTTAGGCCTTGGTGAGAGCTGTCTCAAAACAAACAAGGCAAAATGAGAAATTGCATGATAATTAATAAAGTTTCAAACACTTTCCCAAAGAAATTTATCTTAAAAGTAATTAGCTGAGGTAGCTGATATGAGAGGCAGTAGCATCCGTTATTCAAAATCATCACAGTACTTTAATATATTTTAGTATAACTGACTTTGTTATTTCATGTGACAAAGTTGAAGTTACATTTGCGGGGAGAAAGGGACCAATGATATAGAGGAACTATTCTGTTGAATTAAAAATAAGCTTCCCAGGAAACTTTTGACATTAAAAAACACACAATTCAAGAAGCGCAATTCCACAGGCTATACAAAAACATTTTTCAAACACAGACACAAAGGCAAATCTCATAAATCACCCTTCCCTCTTCTCCCCTCCTCACACACAGACTTGATACTTCATTCCTGGTTGCTGTTGCTGTTGCCCCTCAGTCCCCTTACCACAGAGGGGCTCATGAATAATGCAAATGCAGCTCATGCATAGTGAATCCCCCCTCTAAAATCTGCATGCGGCGTGGGGGGGGGCCCTCCCTCATGCACCCCGATCCCAGGACAGGTTACATACATATCGATAAAACAATATAAAAAAAAGTTAAAACTATCATCAAAAGCTCAGTTCACATCACAGTATGCAGCTTTACTACAGGGGAAAAATCATGATCTTATAGCTTTCGTTCATTTCCAAAGGTCTGAGTAAAGAGGTGTCTCTTGACTTGCCAATGAAATGCATACAATACGAGATGCACCTCACAGGAGAGGGAGTTCCTCATAAAATAAACAAACAAACAAACCAACCAACCTCGGGATCAAGACAAAGAAGGCCTTTCCAAGTATGGATTCCGCACAGACCTCCAAGGGGGGGGGGGGGGGTCGGTAACAGGGCCTACCCTGCTGATCTCAGTACCTGGGCTGATCTATAGGGAAGGAGGTGCTGTTTTGGATATTTAAGGCTTTATACATTAACACCAGCATCTTGACTTGAACTTAGAAGCAAAATGACAACCAGTGTGGATACTTTAGGACTGGGGTAATTTGAGTCTTGCCAGTGCTACCTTTCAGCACCCAGGCTGCTGCATTCTGCACCAGATTTAGCTTTCGAACAGTCTTCAAGGGTAACCCCACATAAAGTGCATTGCAATAGTATTAAACCAAAATTTCCCATTATGTCCAAACCATGGAACTCTGGCCTAGTGTAAGTTAACATAGTAAGATAATAAGCCAGGATCAGGATTATCCTGGTTTGTAAACTAGCATTAAGATAAGGGTTCCCCTGTTCAAATGTAATGGGAGACTCCGGCTTAATATAAGACAGAAATGGAGCGCTGGTTGGTACAAATGGAGGAGGGGAGGGGCAAGGGAGGAGCACTCATCCCTGATGCTTCATGAAATGACTGTATGAACTGGGCCATTGTATACTACGTATTATGCATATTATTATTATTATTATTATTATTATTATTATGTATTAAGAAAGGGCTATGATTTGAAGAACACTTCATCTTTCATCTCCCTTCTATATCAATTTTTAAACCAAACCTGCTTCAGATTGGGTTTAATCTCAACTATGGCTTGAATACAAAGGTATTCTTGCATCAATAGAGGGCACATCTATTTGAGCAAGGCAATTCACCAATTTCCTGCATATTTCCCTTTCCTGCTTTAGTTCCCCCACACCACATCCCATGGCATGCTGCCCTCTGCTCAGTCTCCAGGATGCACAGGAGGCTGCAGTGAGTAGATGGGGTAAGAAAGCACCATTGCATAAGCAGATCTTTGGATTCATGCCAAAGTTATTTCAATTTCATTAACAGATAATCTAATCTTTTTCATAAACCTACAGAGTTCATAAAAAGTTATTACCCATAAGAATTTTTACTAGCCCATTTTTGTAGGACATCAATGGTATGGAAGTAAAAAAGAACCAGATAGAACCTTTCCTGCAAAATAGGCAAAATTATGTGGTTTCTCTAGAAATTGGCAGGGCAGCCTCACCTTAAATTTCATGTAAAAATGTACTCTGATTTAACTATTTATTTCATTATCTTTCTAAACATTTTTCAAAATAAGCTGTACTGCAAATGACAAACACCTTTTGTTTTTCTCCAAAGTGCCTCTCACCTATAGAAACCAGAGAAATTTACAGATACAAGTATGTTTGTTAACAATTTCACTTGCTGCCTTTTTGACAGTACAACCTTCAATTTATGTGGAGGCAACATTGCAGCTGATAGCATAGAAGAAAAATCAGGATATATACTCACCATGGAGAAGTTCCATGTGACATCACATTCCATCCTATAAAGGAAGTGAAAGTGCTCTCCCCTTCAGTCTGATTTACAAGAAATAAAAGAGAAAGAGAGAGAAAGAAGGTTGTAATGTTGCTACACTACGTATGTTGATCATCATGGAAAAGAGGGAAAGTGATGCTGAAAACTTTGTTTTCCCTCATTCAGCATATACAGATTGCAGCAGGAAAAGACATTTTCCCCTTCAAGATGAAAGGAATGAATCACATCTACCTAATTAAGATTTTTTTGGGTGATCAAGCCTGAACTCCAGCAAAAAGGAGATAGATTAAAGTTTGATGGATACACTCAAATATACTACTGTCAAATTTTAAAAATGAGATAGGAGAAAAAAAGCTTATATTACCACTTTTTGGTGGAATTAAATCAATAGCTGAGGTACCAGTTCATACAATGAAAACCTATTTAAAATAGATTTATTTAAATTGTGATGCGTGCCAGGCATGATTTCCATAATCACTGCCTAGGTGCTGTGTCATCCGAACCTGGGCAGCATGACTTGTTTGAGGGGGAAACCACTCCAATAACCCTATTGGAGGTTTGTTTTCTCCTCAAACTAGCAATGCTGCCGGGACTTGGACAACACAACAAGCTGTGCCTAGGCAGTGATTATGGGAAATGTGCACTGTGATGGCTTATTTTGAGAATCAGGTCACTATCTAGCAAAACAAAAGCCCTATTGTCTCAAATTAGGAGAATATATATGTTTAATTGCACACACAATATACTGCTGCAGACAACAGTATGTATAAATGTTATATGGGGTACAACATTGATCTAAATATTGGGTTATAGTAACTTATGCCAATGGGATCACAGTAATCTTGACAGAACTTGTATTCAAAATTATTCAAAAGGTGTGAATCTTTGAACAACAACAAAAAATAATCTTAACTGAGGAGAGTGTATATATATATATATATATATATATATATATCCCCAAAAGAAATAAGAAAGGTTATGGTGGAGGGAATCAACTATTTTCAAAACTCAGGGCTCAAATTCATGCAAAAGTTACTGTGGTAGGGCAGGCCATAAATATAAATAAATAAATTATGAATAATATTTTGCTGAAAAGAATACTTCACAGGTTTCCCTGAGAGCAGCTTTCCCCAAGGTTGACTTAACGCTGCAGCCCTAAATCAGCAGTGGAAGAAAGTACAGTTGTGTATTATTAATTTGGCAGTTTTTCATCACTGCTGCCCTTTTAGACCATTTCGCAAGTGCTGGTTTATCCTGCTGGACCCCAATTTGCTACTTGGACCAGCAGGGAGTGGCATAGCCTCATCTGACTTGCTGAAATCAGGTGCACTGAAGCAATAGGCCTGATACTTGGAAACCCTCCACCTGGAAGCACCCTTAAACTATCTGGCATCAAAAGATACCTCTAAGTTTTCATCATATGGCACCTCACTCACAAAAGCTAGCTAGCTATCTAGCTAGATTGAATGTAACTAGCTAAATATCTAGTTCAAATTAAAAAAATGGATTTGGTAGTCCTGAAACAACAACAAACAATTAAATGAACCTACTTTCTTCATAAATAAGCTATCAGAACTCATAGAGGCACAAATACAAAAGAACAGGAAATGATCCTAGCTATGAAGCAATCTCCCTGTTAAGAGAGTGAATGCTAAAATAAGGCTATATACAGTTAGCTATTTGCATTCCACACCATTCCACACCTCAAAAGAGAAAAGGATTTTTTATGCTTTCCAAGAAAAAAGGGGGATACAATTTTTATTTTAAGAAATTTACAAGAGACTATAATAAATGAAGTGCAAACAAAGGAAGGAGATAGAGGATACTTAATCTCTCCATTGAGATCTTGAAAAAAAAACCAGAATGAAGGGAGGAGCACTTTTAGTTTCTACACAGAATGGAACATGATGCTGTGCGTATAGGAAGACCTTTCAAACAAAGGGAAGAATATCCACACAATACAGGAAGATGATGACCACCCACTACCAACATATTTAGTTATTTCAGTACATTATTTCTTAAAATGGCATTTGTGAAATATACCTAGAGATATTTTGGATGAATACATTTTTCTATTGCATTTTCTTCTGTTAAAACATGCAAAAATCAAGAAATATAAAACAGCATTTCTACCATAAAATTATATAGTGCATTAAACACATATTAAGCACTTAATAAAATTCCTCAATTAAAATAATTTATGAAGCAAGTTGTTTATCAGAGAGCATCAAAAGTGTATTTTGGGGCAGAGTTCAAATGGATGTGTTATTCTGAAAAAAGCAGCAAGTAAACGGAACCTTTGTACTGTCAATTCCATAGAGGTCAAATAGAAACTAAAACCAGTTTTGATGCATCTGGATTGTATTCAAGACTTTTACAATACCTTGGATTTGCTGAAGTCTTAGAGCCTATCTGCACCAAGCAGGATACAACACTTTGATAACATTTTGAAAACTGTATATGGAGTGTGTCCTGGGCCCCAACAGTTGTCACTACTGTTATAAACAGTTTTAAACCGTTTTAAAGCAGTAGTGTAGATAGGCTCTTAGCTGCTGATTTCAGTGGCAGGATTTTCTCCAGCTTTATACAACTTCTCATAATAATTCTTAAATAAAATCCACCCTGACTGCAGGCACCTGTGACATAGTATATTTTCTGCATTCCTATTTTTATAGCCAGGTCTATGACAGTTAATCTGTATACTGATTTATTTATTAAACGGGTTATATAACTATATCTCTATGAAACGGGTTCTGACAGGAGATTTAATAAAATGGTCATCATATAGCTCTTTTGGTTTCTACATGTGTTCATATAGGTTTGGAATATACATATGCCAAGGTCCATACCAGTGCAATCTGACAGTATTTCATACAATATTTATTAACAACAAAAAATTTGGTCTATTCTCATAAGGACTTTTTAAAATTACCCTCTAACCCAGCATTTACAAAGTGACGACACTGAGGAGAGACTGATACTGAATGTTTTACAGACAAATGCTGTACAACATTAAGATTCGTCAACTTAACAGTCTCTTTGACTTTAAGAAAGCCATAAAGGTCTCTTCCGGCAGGCCTACCCAGTTGAAATTTAAGAGTTTTATTGGTATTTTAATAATGTATTAGTTTTATATGTTTTTAATCAGCTTTATGTATTTTATATAATTTGTATTTGATGTTGTTCCCTACCTCGATCCGGAGGGAAAGGCGGGTAAGATATATATATATATATATATATATATATATACATATAATTATTAACATGGTAATTTATCATAATATGCATGTAACCACTCAATAAGCTGATCATTTTACCACACTTCTTCCCACAATAAGAAATCCAAGCCCACGGGGAGTGGTAAAATTCTCCTAATAATGTAGCAGGATGATACACATGCCCGACTTACAAAGTGGTCACATTACACCGTGATCTGTTTCGACGTGGTGATCTGTTTTCTCCCATAATTAGTAAATCTGGGGAGAAAATGATCAATGACATCATCTTTAAATTATTTTTTTCTAAACTAGACTTGTAAGTAGATTTACGACTCCCATTATAAAAAAATAAACAGATTACAATTTTTTTTTACATACATTGTTTAGAGGTGGCTGAAAGGGTTTATATTATAATGGTCACAGTATGCTACATCACCAATGATGCTAAACAAGTCTTATCAAAAGACTTCTGAAATACATTCCACTGAGTAGCAGATAAAAAGTACAGACAGGACTGTTCTTTAGCATTCTGTTTAATACTTTTCTAGAACCTTATCATACTGAAGTTTACATCACTAGGGTAAAATTCAACTGCTGGGATTGGTGGTAGCACACCTCCATCTCAGTAAAGAGCATACTCTACACTTACAAATTAGTACATTATATATAGATAGATAGATTGTCAGTTGAAGATTACAAGTTCTTAATCATAGAATTTTGCATTTAAGAATTTTTAGTCTGCAACATAAGCATCAGCCCAATACACTCATGTTACTTACTTACTTACTTATTTATTTATTTATTTATTACATGTATATCCCACCTTTTTTCCTCCTTAAGGAACCAAGTCACTGTACATAATCCTCCTCCTCTCCATTTTATCCTCACACCAACCATGTGCGATAGGTTGTGCTGAGAGTCTGTGAGTAGCCCAAACTCACCCAGTGAGCTTTCATGGCTGAATGGGGACTAGAACCCGGATCTTCCAACTCCCAGTCCAACACTCTAGCCACTACACCACACTCACATTCTACTTCTATTTCACCTAGTTCATAATCTCTCTTTGTTAATAAAGGTGCCCGTCATGTCCTTAGTTCACCTTGGTGTTCAAATGTTGTATAAGTTCTCCCACAATTTGTTGATTACTGCTAAATGGAACCACAATGGAGTAAATTTCAGAAATAAATGTTAACTGTTGGATATATTTTTATTTGTTTTTCACCTTGAAACTGTTTATAATTTCAAATCAAGTCTACAGAGCCACATGGTTAACTAAGCCAATTAAAAACAAATGAAGATATTATTCTATAAAAATTCAACATAGTTTTTACAAAGGAATAAAAAACTTACCGTAAGCCATAACAAGGCAATGTGATGAACCTGAACATTGCCAGAAAAACTCTCAATGGAAGGAGCGTGAAAACATAGAGAAAGGCATCCAGGCACAAAAAGATTCCAAAAATCATCAACTACAGAGTTTAAAAAAAAGTGAGAAAGATAAATTAGAGTAATAATGTCACCTTTTAAGCATTGCATATTGACAAATACAACTATTTTAAGCCCCTTCCAACATACACACACTAAAAGCCCAATTATAACAATCATAGTCTTAAACAAAAAACAGAATTCCATATAAATTACGACTAGTGGGCTGTAGTACTAAATATTTCTAATGGCAGGGCAGAACAGGTAGGTTTTCACAATTTTCCTGAACCTTAAGGGCAGGTCAAGCCTTTGTAGGGAAGGTAATTCAAATCTATGGTATCTCACCAGAGAAGTGGCTGTAGAGTTCCTATGGGATATTAAAGCACTATTTGTTTAGCTCGTTGAACTTTACAAAACACACTGTGTACTTGGAAAATGTTCAGAAAAACCTCTGCTCCATATGATGCAGGCATTCAAAGTTTGCTAACTTTCATGGCTCAGTGATCCCAATCTTTACTCAATAGATGAATTGTTCTTAGATACAGTTTCAGATCATTAGCCTTGACCTTGCACTCACATTACTGTGACTAAAGAGAGACAATTCTTTCTGAACTAAAGAGAGACAACTTTTGCAGAATTCATTTTAATTGTCTTTTTTTTGCAAGTTTTTCCTCCCATGTACAATGTATAGAATAATGTTTAGCTTTGTCTGCACCACAGATTCTTAAGTGAAAAAAAAACAGTAATAAAAGGAAGCTTTCCCGTCACTACTGATCTAACCGTGTAATCCACAGCTGCAGCTATATTCCAGGACCACACTCAGATGATGCAAGGCAAGAGTGAATCCAACAGGCCTGGCCTGTATGAATGGCTGGTTCATCACTTACATCTTTCCTATGCAATGAATGGAAAAATCAGAAGTATGCTTCACTTCTGGCAGGCAAAATTCTCTTTGTCGGAGCAGAGACTGTGGCTGAATTCAGACGACACAATCAGCAACTGGTTGGGGGGGGGGGGGAGAAACAATCGTCAGTTGTATTGACTATCGTGTCGTCCAAATGCTGCTATAGTCAACTCAGCGCTGATCCTAATCCACACCACAGTTGATTATTTATTACCATGTTGTGTGGGGAGTACCCCCTAGATGAACAACTGTAAAGTTGATTATTACCCCACCATTGACTATCGTGTTGTCCGAATTCAGCCTGTGTGTTACAAATACACCAGCAACGATGTCAGTGTTGAGGCAACAGAGGTGCCTGATCTTGCTTGCCATCATTAAGAAGCAGACACAAGGATTATTTGGCACATCCAACATACATCACATGGTAGTGATCAGGCAAAGAATATCCTAGTTAGAACAAATGACACTGATGTGTTGGTTCTGTTAATTTACCATCAAAAGCACTTCTTAAACTCTCGGGTTTGGTTTGATTGTGGCGTGTCTTCTAACAACAGCAGAAAGATGATTAATGTAACTTGTATCACAGAGGAGCTCGGACATGATCTGGTAGAGGCCTTGTTTGGCTACCACACTTTTACAGGGTTTGCTTTTACAGCTGCATTTGCAAGACAGGGAAAAGTTAAAGCATTTGAAATCATGAAAAAGAATCATGAATTCCAAGAAATTCTCAGTCAGCTAGGTGAGTCATTAACTTTAACTAAAGAAAAGATAGCTGGGTTGGAGAAATTTGTCTGTGCCATGTACGGCCACCCTAGGTACTCCTCTGTGAGTGAAGTAAGATACAGTCTATTTATGAAGAAAACAACACCTAAGATCCAGTCTAAGGCATTCTCCAAAGTTAAAGGGATTGACCCAACAATGCTGCCTCCATTGAAACCTGCATTGATCCAAAAGATTAAAAGAAGCAATTCAGTGTCATAGCTGTGGAAACAAGCAGATTGTAGAAAACCTGACGACAGGCTTGATGCTACTGAACACGGCTGGTACTTGGAAAATGGCAGGTACCACATAAAATGGTACGATGGTCCAACACTCCCAGAAAATCTTGAAACGGCCACAGAAGAGGACAGTGAAAAAGAAGACAAGGAAAGTGATTTTGACAGTGATGATAGCAGTTCCAATGAAAGTGGACATCCAGTGAAATTTATTTGTTAACCCTTCTCACAGAACATAGTTTTTATTTGTAAATTGTAAATTTTTGCTGAAGATTTTAAAAAGATTTGTCAAAAACAATTCAACCTAATAAATACTCATCCTGTTTGAAATTTTGTAAAGAACATTTGAACATGTTCAACTGTAAAAATCACAGTTGAACATGTTCAAAATGATCTGTGCATCAGATCAAGAGATATTTACAGGGGAAACTTTTGAAATGAAAGCCCCGAGAAAGTAGAAGTATAACGAGATATCACTCATAATTCCCTAAGCATTGGGGTAAACCCCATGTTATTATACATTGTCTTAATCCTCATTAAAAATGCATTTTTTTTGTTCTTGAGTATAGTCGTATAGTTTTTGAGTAAATCATGGTTAAACATCACACATAACCAATGTGAACACTGATTTTATACATTCAAATGAAATTATTTCAAAAACTAATGGAGTTAACAAAAAATGTGTAATTACAAAAAGTATTTGTCATTAAATTTGAAACCTTTCAGAAAAAATCATCTCTGTAGCATAAACGGGTGAGAAGTTATGCATATTTAAATGTGGCAACTACATAATAGTGCGGCAGCCATATTGATGATGTCATCACGCACCCCCCCCCCACTGGAATTTTGTAAGACTCACTTTTCTGAGACACTTATGTCATATATAAACAAAAAATATTCACAAAGCTTTTGCACTCTTCGGGGTAAATAAATCCTGCCTGGCTCTGGGACTAATATATAACACCCAGGGAAGATAACACTTCTACATTTTTATATTAATGACTATCAAAAAGGAACTATGAGGGCTCCAGCTCTCCCTTTCCCCCACACTTTACAGAGATCTTTCTCAAAAGAACTAACTGATACATTTGCAAATTTGATTTCAGTAAAACTACTACTAGCATTTACATGAAATTTTTTAGCACGTGCCTTACTAAAAAGTAGCCACTCACTATACACAATTGTGTAATATAAAAACTCCAAAAGTAGCTAAAATTGAAACTAACAAAGGATTATGGGAGAACTGGCAGAGCTAAGCAAGTAGTCCTTTGAAATACCAAAATGTGTCTGTTTAGCTCTCAAAGATTTTGGGTTGTTCAGACATTATGACAACAAGGCACTAACCCTAACACAGCGTCATCAGCATACAACAACAATGGAATCCATGTGGCAGTTAGTTTGGGGGCATGACAATCAATTTAATAAAGGAGCTAGGTCATTCAGAAGTAGATTAAAGAAATGGGTGCTACAACACAACTTTGTCTCACACCTCACTCAAGTAGAGAATATTTCCTTACTTAATACATACCATTTAGGCCACATCTACAGGGTTGTTACTAAATGTAATTGTTTAATCAGAAAAAGTTATCTTTTATCAATTAAAGTTTATTTTTAATTTCTCCCATAACAGGTTTCTAGGGGTAAGATCAAAAGCTGTTTTAAGATCTATAAAAGCAACAAAAAGTTTCTGAGAGAACTTTTCAGCTAGGTGTGATAACACCATGCAGTGGTCAAGAACAGAGACTGAGCAGATCGAAAAACAGCTTGTTCTATGTCAATAGATTAAATTCAACCAACCAACTCAAGCTTTTTAACAGGTAGGCTGCGCAGATTTTCAAACAACTGATAATAAACTAGCTGGATGCTAGTAGAAGAAGGAAATTGTAAACAGAGTGAGCAGGCATGGAAGAGAGGAGGAGGAGCCACACGCAGCAGGAAGGGAGGAGGAAGAGGAGCCACCTACCTGCAGTCACATTTCAAAATGTAAGAAGTGCCTGCAGACTTAAAAAGGGAACCTACTCCATTAGAGAACTGATAAGCCCTGCATATACCATAGGCATATGTATTACTCCCATTCAAGAAGTATTAATATTGTGACCGTCCGTACGAGACTGTTTCTGTCCAAATAATGCATTTTCTGTGTACTATAAAATCTGTGGTTTCTGTTTTCAGCTTGTATTTTGTTCTACTTCTCAGAGGGCAAAAAAAACAAGGGCAGTATCCAACTGTGTCATTCTGTAGTGCAAACGATGCTGCACTAGTGGAAGCTATGTTCTGAACTATGCACAAGAAGAGATTCCAAGTAAAGTTATGTTTGCGTAAGCATGGTTGTGCAAGTATAATATGCAAGTGCTTGCACAACAGAAAGATTCGGCAAAGCTCCACTAGTGCTATTTGAGTTTGTGGAATAACACCATTGATTGGACAATGTCCTAAGACAGATGTGCTTTACTAGAATAAGGTACAACAGTTTGGAGCGCTCTAACTTTTATTGGGTATATTTCCAATTTTGCTGGTACAAAAAAAGGTATATACTTTTTTAAAGGATATATCCTATATGCACTTACCAGAATAGGTTGTATCCAATATTAGGCCTACTTAAGAATAGACCCATTGAATGAATGAGATATCAGGTAATCACGGCCAACTGAAGTCCCATTCATTTCAATGGATCTACTCTAAGTAGGATTAACACTGGATATTATCAAATGGGTCTTACTTCTGAGTATGGGCTTGCTTTGTAAATTTCATAAATATGTCAAACTGTAGAACAATATATGCTAAGAGTTATAAGCGATGCACTATAAGTTGTTTAGTATAATAATTCTAATTCTAATTTTATTATTTAGATTTGTATACTGCCCTCAGGATGGTTTACAATTGTACAAGCAATAAAATAAGTTTGTTTGATAAATAAACATTCTATGTATTTCAATTTCCCCCAAATTGTCTGTTAAAAAAGGAGGTGCTTAGATTATGGAATTTACTGTACATTCAGACAGCAGGTCAAAACAGCCTTATTCGATGCCTTTTTTTCTTGGTTTCTGCTGTTTTAACATTTGTTACTATACTGCTGCTGCTGATTTGTTTTACTGTTCATATTACTATTTTCATATGATTTTATCTATTTTTTCTGTGTGTGTGTAAGCCACTGATTTGATTATTTGCTCACTCAGTTATATTTAGGGCAGAAGATGCAGGATATAAATTAACTTTAAAATTAAATAATTTGTTGTCACCTTTCTTTCAGGCATTTTTTAATGTTACAAAGGATGTTCTTAAAATCTACATAAGGTTCCTCCATACAATTAAGTTTAGATACAAACTATCTGCAGTGGGCAATTCAAAGGGGCTCCCAATAGTGTGTGTCTTAGGCTAGAAACAGAATACAAGCACAACAGCTGGCTTTTTTGTAGCACTTCACACTGCCAGAGACAAGCTGCTTTTTAAAAATGGATCTTTGCTTTTCTCTTTGGCGACAGAATCGCTGCAGAGAAAAACAACAACTAAAGCTCTGGCTGCACATGCTGTTCTCTAGCCCACACATCACTTTTTTGGGGCTGAGCCTATGTATTCAATTCTGGTATCACCATACAAAAGGCAAACTGAACGCCAGAATGACCACAAAGGGGTGAAGACAGAATAAAAACCTCAAATTATATATATCAAAGAAAAGTAAACACAGTCAATTATTTCTGGAATAAAATATGTTTTCACTAAAATGCATGTTTTGGATTTTTTTTAAAATAAAGTAAGATTTTGCATTTATAAATCCAAGTGAAACGCTGAGAAAATTTACCTTTTCCAATTCTCTTGGTATCCGCATACACGTGTACACTCTCTCTCTCCTTTCTGTGTACTTTGCTTCATTATGTTCAAGGAAGTAACCCCTTGTTAGCTCTGCATTGATGAATCTGAACAGTGAAAGATCTGTATTGGGAGAGAACATTTTAAAGCAAAACTTATGTTAATAAAAATCAATTTAAAATGTTCTAGGCTCTAAGTATTAGTTTTCTAATTTCAAAACCTTTCTTGCTCTCAGGGTGGATTGGTTTAAAGTAAGTTAACAACCTGAAGCTCACACGCAGACCTCAGAAAGGGGGTCTCACAAGTGGCCCATAGGTCCCCAGCATGCCCCTTTCCACCATTCCCTTTCTCACATTTCTTTCTCTCTACTGAACCTCTGGGGCCTAAAAGGGTCCCTTTTGCCACTCTAGCCCACAGTAGTCTGTGATTTCAATATTCTTGTGAGTGGCAATGTTGTTGCTCACTGTGGTTTCTCCCTCAAATATCTTATTTTTGAGAGAGAAACAATGGAGTAAGGTAGAGTATAGTAGCTTCCTCTCCAAGCATAGAGAGAAAAACCAGGGAGTAGAGAGTTGCAAAGAAACACTGACAGTCAGTGGGTGGGTGGGTGGGTTCGGATGACACTCTGTGGCTCATCATGAGTTACTTTACCTATGGTAAGCCATGGTGCCCATAGATGCCAGGTTGCATATGCACTAAATCACAGTTTGGCATTACATTTACATTTCACATTTAATGCCAACCATGGTTTAGTCATCCTCAATTTGATAGAGGACCGATGACTTGAATACATTATTGTATTCAGATTTAACGTCTAAGAAGATAAACTACAATTTTAAGTTTAATATTTTTTTTAAAATCTGCTTTTAAAAAAAGACACACACTTTCATCTACAATTTGTCTCCCCATCCCACTCAAAACACTTCAACAGTTATTATGATAAAGTTCTAAAGCGATCTTAGTTTTATTTATAATATTCATACAAATTCCCATCCTGTAATCTGTTCTGGGCATGTATCTCTTGTGTGTCTATGGAACTTTAATCAAGAATGGTTTCCTCATTCTATTTAGTAGAGAAAAAATATCCATGTGTATATTTCCTGACACATACGCCTCATGTTCAAGGTAAAACAAATTCAAAATTCTAGATCCAAGTACATTTCCTTCTGCCTTCAACATAAAACAGTGACCTAACATGGAGTTCATTGATGGCTGAAATGTGAACCATGGACTTCCTGGCATACTCGTATTTACTACACCTCGCCAGCTTTATAAAGAGAAGCATAATAGAAGAACTATTATTCCTGAGAAAAAAGGATTATTATTATTATTATTATTATTATTATTAATTAAATGTATGTCTCATGTCCTACCACAAAAAGTGAATCTTGAAGCAACTTATGCACACAAATACAGAAATGCAAAATAAATATAACAGAAAAAACAAAATCAATAAACTATAATCAGCACAATACAAATACAAATATACACTGTTTTAAAAAGCTAATGAAAAACAATACAATACTAACAGTGTTCATCCACAATACATAAAATCTCCCCACCACTACTCTTAACCTAAAATGAACACCACAAAAACAGTCCAGAGCCATTGAGTCATAACGCCTGGGAAAATAAGTAGGTTTTACATATGCATGATGTTATAAAATTACATTCTTGCTCATACACCTTAATAATTTGTTTCTATTCCGCTAATGTTCTTTTGAGGAATGGATTTAAGGTATGCTTGATATTTCTTATCCCTCATCTTCACATGCTCCATTTCCAGCTGCAGGGAGTAACCATCTAATTTTGAAAGCCATCCTTCTACATGTTATTTGATATCTTTACAGTGCAAGTTGACACCTATTGTGGCTTATGCTCTCATTAAGAGTTGATATTCCAACTCTTCCAAGATCCTAGAAGTGTAGTGGTTTTCTTCTTGGAATTTTTATTGTGTCACATGTGTATGCTACCTTTCCTCCAAATACCTCACAACAGTTTATGTACAGTTCTGCAATGGTCTCTTTTTGAATTCACTACAAAGACCCTTTGGCAGCTTCCACTACCTGGATAAGCCTTTCAGGTAGCACAGATGCACCAGATGAGGGGGAAGTTAGGTACAGCAGTAATTTTGGCTGTTGCTGAACCTTGGTGGGAGCCGACTACATATGCATAGGGCGAGAAGTTTCCACTGCACTGGTATCCTGACGCATGATTATATGAGTTGCTGTCTGAACACAATGGCTCATGAGTTAATAGGAGTATGTAACACAAGGCCGAACGTAACATCATACTGGACCTTCCAAAGGCTTTTCCTCAGTAATTCCCAAATTTGGGCTTTTGAACATGGACTAGTACTATATACTGCTAGGAAATGGGCACTACAGGGAAGTCAATGAACTGGGATTCTAACCTAGAACATCGGGTCAGAGTTGGGGAACCTATGGCCTTCCATAATTTGTTGTTGGATTATAACTCCCATGATTCCTGATCACTGGCCATGCTGACTGGGTCTGATGGAAGTTGGTCTCCAACTTCTTGAGGACCACAGGTTTCCCACACCTGATCTTCATAGATCACAGATAAAAAGAAAGGACAACAGACACCAGCACTTCGCAAACCATGCTATCATTTCTTCCAGTGCTCAAAGAAATCAGTGGCTCACTGAATCCCACTTGTAATCTAGGCTTAAACAGTTAAAACTAAACATCAAGAATCTACTCCACATTAACCTCCCTATTAATGCAGCCTTTGCCAACCTGGTTTCCTCCAGATGTTTTGAACTATAACTCCCAGCATTTCTGACACTGGACATACTGGCTGGGGATCACAAGACCAAACCATAACACTTGCAGGGCATCAGGTTGGGGAAGGCTGTTCCAGTGTATGTAATTTCTCAACAGGACACATACTGCACTTCCTCACCCAAGCTCTAAACAAATCTTAGTGCCAGGAACAATGGGACTTGAATCAGGGACCTTGTCTTTGACAAGCTACACTAACATTGCTCCACCATGGCCAAGGAGCAGTGATACATCAGCATTATGAATTTGGATGGCCCTGCTGGGTATAAATACTCCCAGAACTTCTTCCTGCAGTTCTCTGTCTGCAGACTACCCAGTCCACTCTTCAAGCTTTACTGCTTTGTTCTGTAAAACCTGTATGTTCTTCCCATCCTGCCACTCAGGTCTGGCTTCAGGGATCAACACTGTCAAGACACCTGCCAAAGCCCATGCCTCAGCAGGGGCAGGAAGGGTCTACTGCCAACCTCTGGAGCCTCTTGGGCCCCCTCCTCCAAGCTCTTGTTGTCTGTTTGCCTATCTTCTCTGAGTGAGCAGTAACATTCTCTTTGACCTCTCCCCTCTGGGCAGCTGTTCGGACTGGGCCTACAGAAAGAGGGTTAGTGAATGGGACAATGATAAGGATGAGGTAGGCCGATTCAGGGAACAGGACCTGCTGTGGCCATCTTGCCCAAAGGCCACTCAAAACCTGGAGGCAGCAGTGGTGTCATTCCTTGCCTTCTTCCATCTACTTTCTACCATTTGTCTGTGCATGCACCCCACTTGCCTCTTGATGGAATCATTGGCATAAAACCTTGACTTGTCCTTAACACTGCTATCCTAGACAAATCTTGGTGGTTGACCTTAGTTTACCTGCACCTTACCTTTGTTCTGTCTCTGTTACATATTTCTTGGTTCCTGTGCATTGTCCATCTTTTTTTCTTTTTCTTTTTTAAAAATGTTATTTATCATATCTCCATGTGTGTGTGTGTGTGTGTGTGTGTATCACTAATAATAGTATTCCAATAAATATCCATATATTCTCACACTATTCCAATAATTCCAATATATCCAATAAATATCCAAATCTGCATGCAATAATATAAACAACCAAAAAGTATATCCCTAGCTTTAAAAAAATGCTTTCTTAAATTTCACCCAATAGTAAATAAGGATTTATTGTGTCTTGGACTTTATTTTTCCAATATGAAATACACTCCATCTCTTTATAAACCTATTATCCTGCTGTCTTCCCTCATTAATGCTTAGCAGATTTGTTAATTTCACCACGCAGACCATGTTCCATATTCTATTGATCCATTCATCAACAGAAGGTGGATTAATTTTCTTCCAGTTATATGGAATACCCATGCGTGCTGGTGTTAACAAGTGTACTATAAGCTCCCTATCTTCTATGTATACTATTGCCTTAACATAACCAATCATCACCACCACTGGGTCTATTGGTAAATCATAGCTGCGTCCCAACCAGCACACCAGTGGGGGGGGGGGGGGAATAATGTGCAGCGAAGCTGGGACCCAGCTATAGAATCAACCAGAGTGCTTCACTACAAGCAAAGCTGGGCCCGAGCTAGCACATCGGTCAGGTGGCTTCACTGTGGGAGGTCTCCCCCAATGGAGAAAGCCTGCATGCAGTGATGCTGGGGCCCAGCCAATGCACTGGCAGGATCATCCACCTGCCGCATTGGCTGGCAACCAAATAACATCAGAGTCCCCCTGACGTCATTCGGCTAGCAGAGGACTCAGTATTTATTTATTTAGTCATATGTCCGTTTAGATTTCTGTGCCCTTTGGGTTTCTGAAAATCATATTCCCAAAATCTGAACAGTCCCTTAAAGAATCATGTTTACACAAGTGATTAATTTCATGTTTTACCTGAAGATATGGAACCGGGGGGGGGGGGGGGTTGAATTCCCCCATCTCATGTTTAATTTGCTTATATGACTTTATCAACCCTTCTTGCAGTAACTTAACACTGTTAAATTGGCTTCTTCTTACTATCCTAAATAGCCCAGCCCTTCTGTGACCACTCACATTTAAAACTACAAACAGGAGCTGCCTACAACATGGTATGCAATGTCTATTAGCTTCACAAGAAAGTCAACATTTTTATAAACTGCACTTCCTTCAGAGGCCATGTCTCCTGGTATTGCTCTCATGCCAACTTGATCATCTTTTCAGGGACATTGTCGGTTTCCCAAATGAATGTAAACACATCTTTCAGCCTACCTTTGTGTATTTTCGAACTGTTTTACAAGTTTGGTATTTCTCATCCATATTCAATGTTTTATGCAGGCAAGCCTTGGAGTGGTGGCCAATAAATGTTGTAAAAAATAAAAATAGAATCACCTGAACACTGACTCCATCCTTTCTAAATCAGTAAAGAAGGGGAGGGAGGAAAGGCACCAGTGCACACCCTTTTATGTTTATAAAAAATGTAAGCACTAGTAATTGCAGTAACACTTTATCCTTTTTGCGGTGGGGGGGAGAGGGGAATCTAGAAAGCTCTCAAGTTGTCAGGCTCAAATCTAATTGCACAGCCTTCAGCTTATCCTGGAGAGCTAAGCAAAGGCCATGTTGATAGCCTTGGCTGAAACAGCACACAGACAGCTGTTGTCACAATCTATTCTAGACTATCTATTAATGTAAGGCAGGAGTTTCCAACCTTTTTGGGGCTGTGGGCACATTTGGCATTTTGATAAAGTGCCCTGGGAATCACCACAAACTCACTGCTGTAGGAGGGATGGGGGGGCCAATCACCAAAATGTTGCGATCACACACGCACACATATCTATGTTCATCGGTATGTGCATTATTATGCATCTTGTGTGTGAGCTACTCACTCTGGTTTCTCTCTCTCTCTCTCTCTGGCACTTTTCTCTTTCCTTCTCTCTCTCTCTCACTTTCTTTCAGGCATTTCTTTCTTTCTTTCTTTCTTCCATCTGCCTCCACTCTCTCCCCCTTCCCTCACTACTTTCTTCCTCTCTCTCTTTCTCGTTCTTTATTTCTCTGCACCCACTTCTGATTTTTGGCAAGGAGGTCTTTTGGCAAGGAAGAACCACTCTTGGTGGGTACCTCAACCTGGCCTTGCGGGCACCATGTTGGATAGTGATTTCTTGTTGTAATGGACAAGAGTCATGGTCAGGGAACGTGGACCCCACTGTGTTATCTTCCTGGTAAATAAGGCTGCTGCTCTACCAAAGTAATATCTTGATAATTTTTCAATCTAAGATTGAACAATTTAAAAGACATGCACTAGGCTTCCAATAAAATCGCATCTAAACATTAAATCTGAAAGTCATCTATTAAGCATAAAGTAGGCAATTAGTTTGGATGGTTCAAGCACTGCCTCATGGTTCAAGAACTGCCTCATCTCTTAAGTAGATCTTTATTCATTTCATATTTTAATCAAACTATAGTTTTCTGTTATTTCTGAACCAGCAAACTACGGTTTGAGTGATCCTTCCAAGCAAGAAGCACAAAGAGGACCAAATGCCAGTAAAAACACACTATAAAACACACACTCACACCTCACCCCATTTGAGCACACACAAACACTAAACACGGAAATTTCACTGCCTTTCTTTGCTATGCAGTGACAAAGAGAGCCCTTTTTCTCTAGACAGCAGGAGACAGTTCTTATCTTGGATTATCTGCTGATTGGAGATAAGAATCCTTAATGCTGCAAGGTGGCAAAGACTCTTTTTCTCACTACACAATAGGTAAAAAATTATTATCTCCAATCAGCTGCTGGTCAGAGATAAGAGCTTTTTCCTGCCTGGTGAGAAGAGGCAGCTGGGCATAGGGAAGTAGTTGGCAGGCCAGATGGGGAACACCTGCAGGTTGGAATTCCTCACACAGGAGTTGCTCCTGCAAGCCAATCATTTTAGTTGCCCTTCTCTCGTTTTTTTTCAAGTTCTAAAATAACTGGTTTAAGGTATAGTGACGAGAATTGGACACAGTATTCCAAATGTGGTTGCACCATAGATTTGTATAAAGGCATCACAATATTGGCATTTTTATTTTTGATCCCTTTCCCAATGAGACCTAGCATGGAATTTGTGGCAAAGGGGTATATCATCTAAAAATAATGTGTGTGTTATTAATTCAGCACATCATACACACATTTAATTAAAGCATATATCATTCACGTAAGTTTTCTTTAATGAAGTATTATCCTAATTAATAATTTTAATTCTATTGTGAGCTACCCTGCATTTGTAGAGGCAGAATAGATGCTTTAAAAATAAAATAAATGAAGGTGAACTGTTTGTAGCAAGTACCAGTTAGCCATAAGTGAAGGATCACTACTTTGCAGCGTTATCACAACCGCACATGCCTGCCTGTCTAAGACCTCAAGATCAGGAGTTTCTGCACTTACCACGATAACACAAGATGTACAGAAAAATTGCATGATGTAATTGCAATGCTGGTTTATGGTTGAAATTTACCCATTTGTTTAGCCTCAAAACCTTAGGGAAGTCTGCCAGGTTTGGTGTCAGAGAGGAGAAATTTTGGGTTTACTCGCAACAATCACATTATCTAAGAGGCAGGAATACACAGGAAAGTCAGCTATTATCTTGGAAGCAGGCATACACAGCTGCAGCAGCTACCATTATTCTTTCACTCTTTCTTTCCTGTTTCCTGACATTTCTTCTAGCCATTTCAATTCTTCCTGTTTTGATACTGTTTATCTCAGAGTGTTGCCCAACTAGACAACGAAAACAACAGCTGTGGTGTAGATAAATGGCCAGTTTATGTCACATGTATTTTTAGTTGCCAGCATCATCTTTTTGGGCACCCAGCAAAACAGGTGTCTGGGGGTGTTCCAGTGTGTTCATGACCACTAATGTCATTAAGATGGCAGAGCCCTTGGATCTACTGCTTCTGCAGTCACAAACATAATCAGCAGATTAATACATGTACAAAATGCATTAATGTCTTAGTTTCTTTTCCTTTCAGAACTCAATATCACATTTCTAAAGCTGAAGAGCATCAAAGGATCCATTCACACATTACCATTTTTACAAGTACACCAAAGATTTAAGTATGCACTTAAAAATATAAGTTGTGAAGGCTATTGGGAGGTATAGAAATACAATAATAAATAAATAATGTTCAAAAACACATACATCATATTGGTAAACTTGACATGGAGCCAAGATTTGCTGCAGCTTCCTTCTGTGTGTACACTTGATGGAAACCCCCAGTTTGGTGTTGTTAATAAAATACCCGTTTGTTTTTCCGCAAGCCACCTCTTCTTCCAAGCCAAGAACTTAACTTCTCACCCCTTATTTTATTCTATTGAATTAAATATTCTCATTTCAAAAAGTATGCATTATTTCCTTTTTTTTTTTTTTTTTGACCACACAAAGCATATCTTGCTGCAAACCTGATTTACGTATAACCGTAACCCATGGTTTCTTTAGGGCAACAAGCTATGGGTTAACTATGGATTCAGTAAACCAAGGGTTTGTATTATGTGTCAACCAAGTCACACTGACAACAGGGATATTCTAACACAAATGTAAGCACCTAGTAAAATTTATTTATGGTACACCAAGGCCACTAGTGCACAATGGGACTTAGTTCTGAGTAAATATACTTAGGATTATGCTGTACGTCACTAACTTGAAAAAGTTATACAAGAATTGTTTGAGGTATAATGTCTCAAATTATTCAAAAGTTTTAAAAAGTCCCATAAGCTGTGCAAATAAAGAAGAAATGAGTAAATAATTTGCTTGTTCAATTATATTTGTATCCCACCCTTCCTGCAAGAACTCAGGGCAGGGTATATTAACATAGATTAATATTAATTCTTTGAGATGAGATTTCTTCACAGTACACCCTTATATATTATTTGGCTTGCCTAATGCTAACAGAAGGAAATATAGTTGCATTCAGATGTCAGGATCCCAGTCTTCCATTGTTTGGTGGATATAAGAAGTCATGTGCTCATGCCTTCTCTTCATCCCCAATTCCTCTCAGTTTACTACAATGCTGCCCAATTTGATCAAACTTCAATTTGCTAGGTCAGGTGTAATGGCAAATTATGGTTTGATCAAACCGGTAAATGATCCATTTTTATTAAGCAGAGCAGTCTATATTAAGAGGTGTGCCATTCAGTAAATAAATTGAAGCTAAAAGAATGTAAAGCACATTTGTTGCCTACTTCAGACTGGGGATGTGCACGGCTGAAATGATTGTATCGTATCATTATCGGAAATTCCGATACAAAAAAAATTCGGATCCAATCATATCGGGGGTACCTGGATTTGATTGGATCCGATATCCGATAAATATCAGAAGTTCCGATCCGATTACGGTGTTTTCCCCATAGGTTTCCCCCAAAGTAAGCTTTCCCCCAATGCAAGTCTATGGGGAAAAACGCTGGGCTGGCACTCCCTCCCCCCCACTCGCGCTCCCCCCCACTTGTGCTCCTTACCCACCCCCGCCGCTACTGCCAAACAGGCTTTCCAGCCTATTTGTCAGTACAGAGAAGCGCCGAGTGATGTTGTCTGTACTGACTCTGTACTGACGAGCAGGCCAGAAAGCCTGTTTAGCAGTAGTACGGGGGGCAGCGGCAGCGGGGAAGGCCACAGGTAAGGAGCAAGAGTGGGGGAGGGAAGGGAGGCCTGCCCTAAACTGGTGGTCCGAAAATCCGATATATCCGATAGTTATCGGACATATGGATTTCGGATCCGATCAGATAGGACCTCCTTAGGAAAGTAATCACGTCATCACCCGGCGCGTTGGCGGTGTACTGAGAACTAGGCTGCAAATCCTAGTTCTCAGTAGTCCGGAAGCAGCGGAGGGTAGCGGACAGCAGTGGGGAAGGCTGCAGGTAAGGAGGGCGAGTGGGGGGGGGGGGAAGGGAGGGCCGGCCCTGAACTGGTGGTCCGAAAATCCGATATATCCGATAGTTATCAGACATATGGATTTCGGATCCGATCAGATAGGACCTCCTTAGGAAAGTATCGTTATCGTTAATCGGATGTCCGATAACGACCTTATCAGATCGTTATCGGACATCAGAACGATACGATACACATCCCTACTTCAGACTAGCTGATATACCAGGCATTGCTTTGGCCCCCTAAGATATACGTCTGTGAGATAATCATCTTAAAGTAGTAGGCTGGTGCTAGGCCTGTGAGTTAACTTTTAATCAAATTACATTTGTTTCTTTTTTTCCTCTCTCACCCTCATGACAGCCCAGCAAGGTAGGCTGATGCTAGGCCTGTGAGGTAACTTTAAAACTAATTAAATTTGTTTCTTTTCTGTCTATCTCACCTCCGTTGCATGGCCAGGGCCACCTTAAAGCCAGCGCCATGATTTTCCTTGTCCCTACAGAAAACGAAAACTACAACTCCCGGCATGCCTTTCATTGCAGTGCCTGACTTGCCCAATAGGAGTCCCTCCATTGAGACTCATGGGAAATGAAGTATGGCTGAGACAGTCCACACTGAACTGTTCAATTGGTGCCTGTAGGTAGGCCGTGAGGGAGCTGGCCTACTGACTGACAGTTAGCTTGGTTGCTGTTGGCAATGGGCCCAGACCTGCACCCTCCTGTTCTCGATGGTGCCCTCCTGCCCTTGATGGTGCCTACCGACTGAGGCAGTTGGCCCCAAGCGCTCTCCCTTCAGGACCAGGAGGGCAGGCCACTACCAGATGATGGCTGTCAAGAGACTGATAAGTCTTCCCTCCCGCCCAAGGCATGCTGGGAGTTGTAGGCATAAGCCTAAGTCCCTGAATAATGTGTGAGTCTTTGAACACTGTCTGAGGTGTGATAGGAGTCAACTGGAGAGTGTTTTTTCTTAATTGTGGCACTCTGCTTATGGATTTCTTTTTCCCAGGCAGGCTGGCCTAGTGATTGCATTTATGGCTTTCCAGTGCCAAATGAATATTTTATTTTTTCCCAAGGCCTTTTAACTTGATGAGATTTTTTATGCTGCAGTGTTTGGGTTTTTTGGGGGGAGGTTGTCATAACTAAACCACAACATTCCAAGACACAGTAATTACTGAATAAAGTTCATGATTTTTATGTAAAAGCCTATACCAGTGAAACAGAAGTGTGAATGGAGGAATGACTGATAGCTGAGGCTATAACAGAATGGTGGGTGGGGGGTTAGTGACAGTTGGGGAAAGTCAGGTAGAAGGAGAACAAAGACAGTTAGTGAGTTAAGATTGAGGGACAGTGACCTGGCTTGCATATAATGACCTGGCTTGCACATACTGACCTGGTTTGCTAACCCATGCTTTATTTAAAATTAGCCACTCTACATGCCAGTACGACACCTACCAGCATGCTTTTCATGGCCCACAGGTGCCTGAGTCCTCTGAGAGGCGCTTCCCTCCTCTCATTGCCAATGCTGCTCCTCGATAGGACATCAAGGAGTAGCATCACCGAGAAGGGGAGGTAAGCGGCTGTCAGTGGACATGGCCAGCTCAGGCTAAATCCTGCCGGGACTGCCTCAGCCTGTGCTTCTTGCCCACCAAGTGTTCCATCAGGAGCCTGTATTGAAGGGCCGGTGCCGGCCATGTACTTCTCCCCTTCATCAGGCCTGTTTCTGGGAATTCACAGAGTGCTTCCCTTCTTCCCTCCTAAGGGCAAAGGCCACGCATGCAGTTCCCCCAGATTCTGAGAAAACAACGATATCAGGATAGTGTGCCCTTGAGCTTGTTTGGCCCCTCAAAGTCACACTGTTGTATCTAGTTACGATTTTAATACCATGCAGAGGGTGGGAGGAGGCACCGCAAATGGAAGCAGCCCATTTATGTGGGTTGTTTCCTTTTATTTGGAATTGGGTTGACTGCTGAAGACCAACCTTAGGAGTTGGGATTGTGAAAGACATGTAACGGCAACCCATCCATGCATTCCAATGGCCACCAAAGGCCAGTAAGTCTGGCCTCCCACCCAAGACATGCTCGGAGTTCCACCCAAGGCATGCTGGAAGTTGTAGGCATAAGCCTTGGTTTTTATTGAATTCTTTAAAAATACTTAAACCCCCAAAATTCTGTGTTTTTGGATTTTTCTGGTACATTGTACAGCCAGACCTATCAGCATTCCAAATTTCAAGTTTCTAACTCATCTGGAAGTGGGTAAACATTTCTGGACATACATGAAAACACACATACTTTCAACTTTATAGGTAGAGAATAACTGACCTGGTTCACACATAATGCTAACCCATGGATTATTTAACCCATGGTTACCTCGTGATTTGTTGTGCTTCCCAGTGTTTATCTGGCAAATGATTGAACAAACTATGTTTTGTTTTCTCAGTCATTTGGTTGGTTGGTTCTCTCCTGCTTCGCCTGCTCCTTCCCTCCCTGCATTCCAAATGCTTTTGCAGTGCTGTAATATAGGCATGCAGAGGGACTTTTTTTTTTTTTTTTTTTTACCATTCTTGCCTGCCATCTCTGTAGCCTGCCAAAACAATCTATGAACCTATGGTTCTGGGTTCACACATAATGACAATCCCTGGTATGAACAACCCAGAGTTCACAACCCAACAACAAACCATTGGGTCTCTTTCTGGGATGTCCATGGTTAACAAGCCATTGTTAGTTAGTGTGGTTGGTCTTGCACATCACTACAGCCTAGAATTCCACAATCCATGGGTTAAATAAACTATAAGTTAGTATTATGTGAAAATCAGTTTGTTATTCTTAAGTGTCTTCAAAAATATCTTCAATCTAGCTAAAGGAAATTATTGTTTTCAGTGTTGGAAACACCTTAATTAGTTTGTTAGAAGTCACAGCCAAAACAACTGGATACAATAGTATAAATGTTAACAACACAATCCTATCCCTAACATACAGCTCAGGTAGAATGCTTGTCTGCCTCACCTGCAAACGGGAAAAACTCTCCCAGGCCTTTCTCCCACAGTTTTTTTAACTGGGAAGGTGGGGGGCAATGAAAATTTGCCAGGGAACTGATTTTTTAAAGAAATATTTTCTTTTAGAATAACTAATATGCTTTTAAAAGAAAGGTTTTAAAATACTTCTTCAGCTGCCCCTCACTCACTCAATGTACTATCTATTTAAACTATTCCACTGAATTAAGTAATTATGATTCCTGTATGCTGTATACATGTAGTACAACTCTCAAATCCTGTCTGCTGGTTCAGATTCTTCCATTTCTGTAGCATGTGAAAGAAACTGGTCTATGTTTGGAAATACAGACCTCAAATCAAGAAACAGGTTAGCATGTGAAAGAATACAGGAACTTTTTTGTGCAAGTCTGTGTAAACCTTGACTTCTCTATAAACATCCAAGGTTTTGTGTTGTTGTTTTTTAAGTTCAGGACAGGAAGTTATTCATTTTTCAGAACTAATTCTGATTAGTGAAAGATATTAGGGATTGAAGTATTTAAGGATAAATTATTTAATGATTGAAATGACTTGTTATAGGTTTTACATTACTCAAAAAACAAAAGATGTAGTGGTGAGTAAGAAAAATTACAAGATCCATGATCAGGCAATCTATGATCAGACAATACCTTTATTAGGGCCAAACAAAATGTACAAAATTGTGAGGAACCAGGTAAGTTCTGCAGAATTCTTCATTTACTGTATGTGATGTTGAATTTAGCCTCGAAGAAGACAACAGCGTTTGGAGGCACAATGAAAGTATTGTTGCTTGTATTCATGCCAGTGTCACCTCTGCTAAACACCAAGCTCTACCACGTCTCGACAGCCTTATTGGCCAAGCCAATTGTGTTTGTTAGGTTCCTTTCCCCCCACCTAACCCCTTTTTGTGCAGAGATTGAGCTTGCCACTACTGGGCAGTTTGGAGGTGAACCTAGTGGCTAAGATGTGCCCCCGGTACCTTCCTGCAGGAAAGGCAGCAGGAGCGGTTGACAGTTTGCCTCCTCAGAGGTGAGACTTGCTTGGCACCTTTCTTCCAACCAGCTAAGGAAGTGCTCCAAGTACCTCTCCTGCAGGAAGGTGGACAGCGAGACTGGTGTTTCAGGTGCTTGGAGGTAGATAGGGGGTAGGGAACAGCTCAGCAGTTACTAGTACAATCTACCCACCTCTGCAGTTTCAAAAGGTGGGAAGGTGGCTTGTTGATTATTACTCACCACAAAGCACTAGCTCACTAGCCATGGCAAGTGAAAGTCTAGAAGCCTGGATAGGCAGGTGTTTTAAGTTCATGTTTCCTCTTTTCCTGGATAATACTGATAGTAAGAAGAGGATACCATTTCTAAGTCCAGTGCTGATGATTTCCAGTGTATCCAATATAACTTAAAACCCATTCATTTCAATTGGTCTACTCTAAGTAGGATTAACATTGAATACAACCCATTGTTTCCCTAATTTCCCCTAACATTAGAAAAAGTAATATGCTCCAGGTACAGCAACTTACAATTCCATCTCTAACATTTGATATATTTATAATTATTGTTTGATTAAAACTAAGGCCACTATACTTTTCAGTTAGGGATGTGCACTGGATCGGACCCGATCCACGATCCGAGTCCGGTCCAGTGGGAAATCGGATAAATTATCTGATTTCCGATCCAACAGCTGGATCCGCCGATCCAGTCCGAACCGATCCGAAAAGGGTCCGAACCGGTTCGGCGGATCAGTGGATCGGCGGGCGCCCACTGGCGCCCACCGTCGCTTACATTGGCGGGCGCCAGTGGGCGCCCGCCGATGAAAATGGACAGCGGGGGGGGAGGAGGGGGGGCCTTACCTTCCCGGCCCGTCCGCTCCCGTCCGGCGCCGGCGGCTACTACCAGCGGGCTCCGCGGCCTGCTCCAGGGTGGCGCGCCGGGTGATCACCCGGCGCGCTACTCGAGAGCAAGCTGCAAAGCCAGCTGGCAGTAGCCGCCGGCGCCGGACGGGAGCGAATGGCCCTAAAAGGTAAGCAGTGGCGGGGAAGGGGGCTTACACCCCCCTCCGGAGCCGTCCGCTTCTATCCGCTGGTGCAATGCAAGTCTATGGGGGGGAAAATGGTGGCCGATCCAAAAATTTCCGATTTTTGGATCGGGATCGTACTCGATCCGGTCCGGGGGGCCTCCGATTTTGTCCGAACCGATCCGTGACAAAATTGGAGGTCCCGATCCGGGTCCCGATCCGATCCGGGGGGTCCGTGCACACCCCTATTTTCAGTGTCATAAAATATATGTAACAGGACAGTTTGATGAGCTAAGTTACACACTGTGCATTTTATGTTTAAAAATTAGTAAAAATTATACGTGACAAAATATTGCATATATTTCTATTTTTCACAATATTTCCATTCCACCACACACACACACACACACACACAGATGAAAAACACTGGGGTTTTCGACGGCTTCAAAACTTCCAGAAATTTTACATGTCTACTTATATCTGCTGAGGAGGAATAATTGCTTCCAAGTTTTGTTGTGCTGGTAGAGACCAAACATATAGCCCTGTTTACACAATCCCAGAGGGTAGGGCGAGGGAGTGAATTATCCATGGAGTAGGGAGGGGTAGGAAAACCACAACATGTGAGCGACACACAACTATTACCCCGTGGAGTGCCATGGTTTATTTACCACTCACTGCTCCATGAATAAATCCACAGCCTTCCACCACAGCGCCCACATATCCTAGCAGGCACTGCGACATGACTCAGGCTGCAGAAGTCTGCTCAGCTGTCAAAAGAGCCACGTGACTATAGAAGATGTCCGCGGCAGCAAGAGCATCACTGGGAGTGGCAGTCATTCTTGTCAGCGGACTCTATGGTCACCGCCATTTTTTTCATATTCTCTTTGTTTCAGGACCAAAACCCCACAGGGTTCCCACCAGACACCATGGGAACTACCTTAGATACCTGCCAACCATCTTGCAGAAGGTGGGTAGCGGGCATGGGTACTTGTCCCACCGTGAGGAGGGAAATCTCTTGCCATACACCATGGTAACCCACCGTGGATCGCGTTTCCAAGCAATCCACAGTGGATTAGTGTATTTTCCGAACAGGCCCTATTAGTTGAAGGGGTTAACTGGGTCGAGCTGTTGGCAACTTGGGAAGAACTGAAAGCTGGTTTTTTCCCTTTGTTTTATTGTGAATTTCAAAAAATACAAAACAATAAAACAAAAAGAAATTATGAAAAAAGAAAAAAACACATTACATATACAGCGATGTCATCATTTTTCATCGAATGTTTTTTTAAAAAGAGAGAGAATTATACAGAGGTTTCAAAAAAAATCGGACCTTATAGCCATATATTTATCCATTCGCAAGTTGCCCCTGTATATCACCCGTTCAAATGTTGATAAGGTTATTAATTCCTCAATCCATTGCATTATGGGAGGTGAGAACTTATCTTTCCAATATATTAGTATAAGTCTTTTAGCTGTCATGAGGGCTCTGGAAATCCATTTGCGCTGACTCTGTATTAGTTTCCAAGAAATCAGCAGGTAGTTTAGAAGGGTATGAGCATCCTTCCATATTAAAGATTGATTCAGGACAAGATTTATCCTTATTTTAACCTCTTCCCAAAAGGAGACTACTGAGCACTGTCAAAACATATGCGTTAAAGAAGCATTAGGTGTGTTATATCTCCAACAATTATGCAAATTAGATAGACCTGAAAGTGGATTTTTTTGCTGAATAAGATGTAGCCTAAGATCCATAGAAACTTCAGATACTGTCTCTAAGACAACAGTCCACTGATTGGGCAGAATAGGACACTCCAATTCTCGATTCCAATCTTGTCTTAAACTATGAGTATTATATTTATTTACTACTACTAAATATTTATATATATAGGTTGTGGATCAACATGTCTGCTCAGCTACTATAAGTGTTTCTAACAATAATGGAGTCTCTGAGGCCGTAAAAGCAGCTGGCCCAAATCTAGATTTCAGCAAATGTTGCAACTGTAAATACTGCTATTCAGCCGTAGCAGGTAAATTATATTTAACAAGCAAATCAGAAAATGGCATAAACTCATCATCTGAACCTATTAATTCATCCAAAGTAAAGATTGCCTTATTCGTCCATGTTCTCCACAAAAAATTTTGTTCCAATTTTTAAATCTGGATTTCTCCATAAAGTCAATTTTGCATGAGAAAATGGGTCAAACTGCAATTGACACGATACTATGCACCATATCTCTCTAGCAGCCAAGATTGTAGGAGGAAGATTATTTAATCTAACATGCCATCCATTTAGGAAGCGGTTCTAACCATAAGGATTCCAAAACTGACCAGAGTGGCACATCTAAGTACACTGGAGAAGACCAAAACTTAGTACAAGTCAATAAATAGGCCCAATGATTTATTTATTTATTTATTTATTTATTAGACTTGTATACCGCCCCATAGCCGAAGGGTCGGTTTACATAGGATTAAAACAATTAAAAACAATATACAAAAATGAAAACAGCAAAAACATACAACATACACACAATACACACATACATTTAAAACCGCTACAACAGCCCCAAAAAGCTACAAAAAACAAAACAAAAACAAAAAAACAAAAAACAAAACAAAAACAAACAAACAAACAAACCCAGGCTCCTCAGATATTGCCAAATGCCTGAGAGAAGAGGAAAGTCTTCACCTGGCGCCGAAAAGATAACAATGTTGGTGCCAGGTGGGTCTCATCAGGGAGATTGTTCCACAATTGGGGGGCCACCACAGAGAACGCCCTCTCCCTTGTTGCCGACCTCCGAGCTTCCCTCGGAGTAGGCATTCGAAGGAGGGCCTTAGATGTTGAACGTAGTGTTCAGGTAGGTTAATGTCGGGAAAGGCGTTCCATCAGATATTGTGGTCCCAAGCCGTGTAAGGCTTTATAGGTTAAAACCAGCATACAGGCTCGGAAACATACAGGCAGCCAATGCAAGCGGGCCAGAGTAGGTCTTATATGCTCGAACCTTCTGGTTCCAGTTATCAATCTGGCCGCTGCATTTTGCACAAGCTGCAGCTTCTGAACCACCTTGAAAGGCAGCCCCACGTAGTGTGCATAGCAGTAATCTAACTTGGAGGTTACCAGAGCATGGACAACTGAAGCCAGGATATCCCTGTCCAGATAGGGACGTAGCTGGGCCACCAACCAAAGTTGGTAGAAGGCACTCCGTGCCACTGAAGCCACCTGAGCTTCAAGTGACAGAGATGGTTCTAGGAGAACCCCCAAGCTACGAACCCGCTCCTTCAAGGGGAGTGCAACCCCATCCCGAACAGGTTGAAGACCCTCCATCCGGTCAGCAGAACCACCGACTAACAGCGTCTCAGTCTTGTCTGGATTGAGTTTCAGTTTATTAACTCTCATCCAGTCCATTGTTGCAGCCAGGCACTGGTTCAGCACATCCGCAGCCTCACCTGATGAAGATGAAAAGGAGAAATAGAGCTGCATGTCATCAGCATACTGATGACAACACACTCCAAAACTCCGGATGACTGCACTCAACGGTGGGGGACAAGAGTGACCCCTGCGGAACCCCATACTGGAGAATCCACGGGGCCAAGCAGTGTTCCCCAAGCACCACCTTCTGGAGCCGACCTGCCAAGTAGGAGTGGAACCACTGCAATGCAGTGCCTCCCATTCCCATCTCAGCCAGTCGTCCCAGAAGGATGCCATGGTTGATGGTATCGAAAGCCGCTGAGAGATCAAGGAGAATCAACAGAGTCACACTCCCCCGTCCTTCTCCCGACATAGGTCATCATACAGGGCGACCAAGGCTGTTTCCATACCAAAACCAGGCCTGAAACCCGACTGAAATGGATCCAGATAATCGGTCTCATCCAAGAGTGCCTGGCGCTGGCTCGCAACCACCCACTCCAGGATCTTGCCCAGGAATGGAACATTTGCTACTGGCCTGTAGTTATTAAGATTTTCAGGGTCCAAGGAAGATTTCTTTAGGAGTGGTCTCACTGCCGCCTCTTTCAGGAGGCCTGGGACCACTCCCTCTTGCAAAGAGGCACTAATCACTTCCCTGGCCCAGCCAGTTGTTCCATCCCTGCTAGCTTTTATCAGCCAAGAGGGGCAAGGATCCAATATGGAAGTGGTCGCACGAACCTGGAAATCCAAACCCCGCTTCTTTGATCGGAAGTTGCATGCGTTTCAAAGATATTCAAGGTTAGTGAGAATTCTACAGCTTGGATCCCAAGAACGGAAAGAAATTCATAAAAAGGAAATTTCTTGTTCCCTCCATCCCTGCTGCAATTGCCTGAGCTCTCTGAAATCCTCACAGAGGATCAGGAGACCATCCTGGACAGTGTGGAATGGAACGCAAGGGGCTGTTCTGTATGTGTGCATGTCTGTGTAACCAACCAAAATCAGGCAGTGGCACTTTCTGTGGCTTGAGCTCTGTTTGCATATGGTATCCAATTTTTGTTGATTCTCCCCATGCAAAGCAGTCCCTCAAAGTCCAACCCATGCTGTTCAGAAGGTCCCCCTGACCCTAAAGTGAGTATTGGGGGGAGGGGTGCAGGTGGGAGCAAAGTCAGGAAGGACCCCTTCCATTAACTTCTTTCTTAAGAAATTATTAAAATTCAATCCTATGTTTGCTCAGGAAGCATTCCAATCCCTGACAGCATAACACAGCACCTACAAAGAGAGATGCCATTATATTATTGAAAATGTCCACTGAAGTTAAAATTCTCAAGATGAATTTCCTACTTCTCCCCCCACTGCCCCCATATCCACAATGGATTCTGGTTAACCTTCATCAAATCACCAGAAGAATATAAGCCTCAGTCAAGGAAAACAATTCACATCATTCTACTCCCAAGTCCAGAGAAGTAGAAGCCCATGAATGAGAAGACACTTAGGACAGAGAGCTTTCATACCAACACTCAAAAATCCAACAACACACATCATAAAAATAAAAATGACACTTGAAGATGAATGACACTTGTCTTCTCTTCTCAGAATCTTTATAGCATGGGTGGGCAATTGTGAAAGGCCCAAGGGCCATTTTTGCCTCCCAGATACCCCATCTACCATGGACCTCACTCTGTGGGTCATTGGGAAAAATAATAATGGCATATGTAGTTCTACAGAGTGCCAAAAAAAGTAACAGCACTATAGACACTGGTTTTTCCTTAGCCCCCTCCACCCACCCCCCGAATTCAGGAGCCACATGAGACCTGTGGCCTATGTGTTTTCCACCCCTTCCTTATAGATACCTTGCCCCAGGACATCTGATGCACAAACACCCACCAAGAACCGAAAGAGGGGGAGACTTTTCTTCACATCCTCCATTTCACCACAAGAGATCAGATGATTGTGTGAAGTAAAAATACCCATGTCCATTAAGTGACTCCTTCTCCTATAATTATGGAAAACTGCACTATTTAATGTCACTCCTATACCCAAGAAGTGCCCTCACATGCTTGCATTGTGTAAAAAAGGGCATTGGTGCTTTTATTTAATTAATGTGGGGGAGATTGTCATTATACACCCCCAGGAATGGTGGTGTCCTTATCAGACACACTGTGAGAATGGGCATGAGTGCAACTACTTTAGCTTTTTTTTCTACAGTCATTTTTGTGCTGTTAACATAGCTCAATATATTTCCAGCAGCAATGTTATGCTGACATTTAAGGAGGCCTAAAAATAATTTTAAATAAATAAATAAATTTGCAGACCATAGGATAGCCCTCTAAACATTTCTTTCTATTTTATTATCAATTATACACATTTCTAATTACGCTAACTTACCAATGAGATTGACTTAAATATTAGCAGTTTCATCCATAGGGGAAGACACAACCAACAATACTATGAATCTCATGACATAACTCAAGAATGCTATAGATGTTGCAGGTGACAGCTTAGCAACGTCATTAAAGCAATCCCACTGGTAAGAATGGGAAGATCCAAAGGCATAGGAACCACCTTATCCAAAGGCCCTGCCAGGTTCACACCTTATCCAACACCTTGTCACGCTTTCTTCCCCTTTTGATTTTCTACTTTGACAATTTCCCTCCAAATGGAAGACAAAATATGGATGTTAGCTCCAGGGCTTGCATTCCTCTCCCCAATCCCTGCCCTGCCGCATGTCTGGGGAACAGGAGCGCTTTGGATCTCGAGGAGCCAAACCTCCCACAATCTGCCCGCAACGCACCTCCCGATCTGCCTTTTTTGCCTCTACCACTGCCTGACATCGGAGAAGCAAAGGAGCTCAGGGGTTTCTGGGGGAGGGCGGGGGAGATAAATAATTGTGGCGTTTTGCAAACAACAGCATTAAAGTTATGCATAAACTAATAGGTTTTAATTCCAATAAAGACTTGTGTGAAATATGCAGGTGTCAGAAAAGTAGATTCAAGCAGTTTCCATTCGCCAGCATGTTGCAATAAGCAGATACATGCATGCTGTATTTGAAACCTCAAATAAATAAATAAATAAAATTATCATTTTATCTGTTCAGACACTCAACTATTCACTCTCTTCTTACAAGCAAGCCAGTTCAACCTTGTATTTGAATAAACTAGATGCCTGACAGCAATTTTTAACATCATTTGTTTTCTCACATGAAGCATTCCTAGCACCTGTAGTGAGGGAAAAAATGGGAAACACAAATAATTTACTAAAGACATGATACCACAATGACTCTGTCTCTATCTGAGCAACTTATTAATCTGAAATCAAACACCATATATTTTCAAGTGTTCCAAGCTATCTTCTAACAAACAACATTATACTGTAATTGCTTTAACAGCCATTACTTATATCAAACATAACCATATACATTAAGTAAGCGACACAAACTTTTTTTTTGCTCTTGACCTCATTTTTCTCACAAAAGACCCCTAGGGGCTTTTAAGAGCTCTACCTGTTTTAAGAGTCACACTTCCTGATAGAGAAGAGAGACAGATCCAAAAACTACTACGATGTACTCTTAACACAATTTAAAATTATACATGACAAGTCTCACTTTTAAATTGGGCACCCAAATGTGTACCTGTGTGAGTGTGCGCAAACGCAGACACACACACTTATATGTAAGCCACCACAATGTGAGTGTGAACACACCCTTTGTGCTGTCAAATCCAATCCCAACAATGCATTTAGTAAGTATTAGACCTACAATTCTTAACTTATTACTACTGGGTGGAGAAAAAGTTAATGTGCACGTACGCATGTTTTACATATATACCTGTGGATACGCAATTACACCGCCCACATCGAGATACAACATGACCTGTAAAATCAAACCTGGATGCCTAAAATTAGATCCCCCAAAATAACTGACTGCCTTTGCTGACATGCCTATAATAAACGTAAGAGTCAAATGCTATGAGAACTGGCACATACTGAGAGACTGACTGACTAAACAACAGTGAAGAGTTGTTTAGCCTACATGTTTGCAAAACTCAATCGCTCAAAACTTTTGACAGCACCCAAATCTAAAAGCAAGTTTGGAAAAGCCATGCACAATAGAACTGATCAGAAAGCAGTTGGTGAGACAAGGCTTTTCCGCTGTCATGAGAGTGACAGAGAGAAACCCTCCAAGTATTTGATTTCACTCAGAATTCTTGTACAGTCCCAAATATCTAGGATTGCCAGATTTAACTAGCATTCACAGGATGCTTCTTAGTCCAAAAAATACACACATTCAGAGAACAGATTGCCCCTCCACTTCTACTCATATCCTTCTGGCATCATTTAATTTCAAAAAGCAGGAACATGAGGTTGAAAGAGGATAACTTTATGTTTTGTTCCCCTCATCACTCCCTTCACACACTTCTTCTTTCCCCAGCTCAGAAGTTATATCACTACCAAAATTCCTCCAAGCAGCTATCTATCCAGTACAATATTTCTATGGAGGAATACAAGGGACTACTGGGGAGTTCATGACTCTTCTCAGAAGGCCACTGGGAAGATCTTCGCAATGGGCCAGCCCTGAAATGGGTTTGGAAATACCAGAGCTCAATCCACCTTGTAATATATATGAATAGACCGGAGTATTTCTGAGAAGGGTATAGAGCATATTTCTCTCCCAAGAATTCCTCTTTCCAAATTAGTGACTGCAGTCTAGACTTTATAACCATTAGTCTTTTCCCAGGCAGATTCCAACCCCTGACAGCACCTTTTAAGTCCCTAACCTAGAAGCAAAGCGCTTCATGTCTTCTCTCCCCCCGCACCCCCCCCCCACCACCACACCACCGGAGAGGGGAGGGAACAGTCTGTTGGCTCGGCGTAAGAAAGAAAATATACATTGGCAGCATTCGGACGACACGATAATCAACCGGGGGGGGGGGGGGGGGGAACAATCGTCAGTTGTGTTGGTTATCGTGTCGTCCGAATGCTGCCATTCTGTATAGACTTTGGGGGGGGGGGAAGCATTTTTAGCCTATTTTCGCCTTGAGCAACACGCTCTCTCTCGCCTTGCTCTTTCCATTGACCCTGCATGAGAGAGAACCTAACTCTGCTGGGGGGCAGTCTTGTTCCCACTTTTACGGGGTCAAAAGCCCCCTGGCAGCGGAACAAACCGAGCCCCCATGCTCTGCCAGTCCAACCGGGGGGGGGGGCAGGCGGCGGCGGCTCCCCCCACCGTCTCACCTGAGGGCCCGCTGCGCTTCTGCCGCCTGTGGGGATCGCTCTCGTAGAAGCCCAGCGTCTCGGTCCTGTGCTGCTGCTGCTGCTGCCCGGGGTTGGGCGAAGGTGGGCTCGAAGCAGATGGTGCCAAGCGCGCAGGCGACGGCTGAGGGAACCGAGATTCTCCGCCCGTGAAACTACTCCGCCGCTGCCCGCTGCCCGGTGGCAGCAGCGAGTGTTCCGGGGCGCCCCGTCGCCCCCCGTCCTCGGCTCCCGGGGCGGCGGCATCGGCGATGCCCGCCATCTTCACGCGAGCGACGGCCACAAACTCCGTCCCTCGCTGCTGCTGCTGCTGCTGCTGCTGAGGGAAGCCGCCGCCGCCGCTCCCCCGGAGTACGTCATCGCCGCGCGACAAAGAGCGCACCAGCCGGGCCCACCTCTCCAGGGCTCGGGAGCGGCGAGCGGTCCTGGCGGCCATCTTGACAGAGGCAGAAGGGGCATTGCCATGGCAACCCCCTTCTCTCCCTTTCGCGACCTGCGCCGCTTTCTCCTCCCATCTCTCGCAAGCCCAACCCGAAAAGCTTTCAGCGGTGCGAGGGAGGGACGGAGTCGGGGAAAGGGCCAAGCCCGACCTCCTCTGGCAAGGTTTCAGTCCGACTGAATGCGTAGAAAAACAACGTGTTGTTAACTCCTCTCACCGACCGTCATTAGGCGCTCTTGCAGCTTTCCCCCCCCCCCTCTTTCTTTTAGCTTCTCCATATTTCACATTTTTTAAAAAGTGATACCATTTCGGGCTGCAACAGTCATATATACCCACATATTTAAGGTTTTAAAAAAAGCCCCATGGAACTCAATGGAAGGCTACAAGTCCCGAATTTAAACGTGGATAAACTGCACGAGTCGTTTCGTGAGGGAGACCGCGGGTAGTTGCAGAAAGCCTTTGCAAGACTGAGCAAATTCCTTCGGCCCAGTGGATAGTAACTTCAACTGCAGTTCCGTGGACGCTTTACGTGTGAATAAGCCCCTTTGAATAGTGCTGAAACCTTAAGAGCTGAGCAAGGATCCGGCTGAACATAACCAAGCCCAGGAATTCCTCTCCGGTGGCTGCTGCTCAGGGCGTTCCATGCAATCCCTCAATTTCTAGCAAGGAAAGGAAGGGACAATAGAAGCAAAAAATATTTAGGAAAGAGGAACAAAAAGACTCCCCTTTTCTGTGAATACAGCAGAATTAATTTCCGAGTAAACATCATCATCATCACCATATATTTATTTCTTACCCGCCTCTCTCTCCGGATCGAGGTGGGGAACATCAGTAAAAACAATGTAAAATACATATAAAATACACAAACCTGATTAAAAGCATATAAAGTTAATACATTATTAAAATCAATAAAACTCTTAAAATTCAACCGGGTAGGCCTGCCGGAAGAGATCAGTCTTTATCGCTCTCTTAAATTCTAGAAGACTGGTAAATTGGCGGAGGGTATAATTTTCTTCTAAATTACTGGCGATAAAGAAAAAAAAACATTCACATATAGTCACTCGAAAACGGGTGCACAAGTCAAATCGTACGGAGGTCCACTTTTACGTTATGGGGGGTGGGGGTGGAAACGGTCGTTTTCCTACATCTTTAGACAGAGTTTTCCTTTTAATAACTGGTTCTCTGTTCTCTCTCCCTCCTTTCTCTTTCTCAACACCACATAGCAAACATCTGCTCTTCTCTCTCAGCACCATCTCTAAACATGCCTCCTTTTTTGTTTCTTAACCAGCAGCACAGGTCACCTTAGGGCAAAGATTCATCTAGTTCAGCACTGAACACATTATTCAGGGACCTAGGCTTATGCCTACAACTCCCAACTGGTAGTGGCCCTCCTGGGACTGAAGGGAGAGCGCCTGGGGCCAACTGCCTCAGTTGCTAGGCCCCATCGGGAGCAGAAGGGGAGGAGGCTGCAGCATTGGGCCCATTTATTAGCTAGTTTATCAATAAATTGTACTCCAATATTTTCTCTCTGCGTTCCATAATGCTGAGTCTCTTCTCTCTATGCAAAATGTGTCTTTGCAACTCCTATTATCCTGTTTTTCTGCCATCAAACTCTTTGTTGTACTCTCTTCACTCACACACACACACTTTGTATTTGTCCTTACTGAGTTGGTAACAGCACACACTATTCCAGCAAATCACACACTGAAGGAGTCTCAGATTCAAACAAAGGAATATTGTGAAATATGGCTGGCAGGTGGAAACAGGATAGAGAAATTGGCACCAACTCTATAGCATGTCTCTGAATCTAAGGGTAAGGAGAGGAATGTGCATTTGTGTGCATGGCGATTTACAGAGTACAGTAGAAACATTTCCTGCCCCAAGGGTCTTAGAATTTAAAATCTGACACAGAGGAAGGTTACCAAGCTACAGTGTTGCAATTTCCTTTCCTAATCAGGTTATTATTACTATAGTCTTGGATGATTGAATACTAGTCTACAAGCTTTCCAAGGCATTTATAGTTGTAATTACCATGCTTTCAGGGCTTCATTACTTTGGGCATTACTTTCATTACAACTCATGGGCAGTTTTAGGGTGTAACAGCACCAACACCCACCCTTGCCAGGTTCAGATGACGTGATAAGATACAGCACCCACCTACAACAGCTTGAATATGCAAAATGGCCACTAGCATCTGCTGCAACCCACAGTGACTTAAAAAAGCCATGGTGGGCTGCAGTGATCATGCAAAAAGGATCATTGTCTCCATTTTAGGATGGGTTCAGAGCTACTATATCTAGGCTGACCATATGAAAAGGAGGACAGGGCTCATGTAACTTTAACAGTTGTAGAGAAAAGGGAATTTCAGCCAGTGTCATTTGTATACAATTAGTTCCTGGTGAAATTCCCTCTTCATCACAACAGTTAAAGTTGCAGGGGCCCTGCCTTCTTTTGTATATGGTCACTCTAGTATAGTGCCTGCAACTTTAACTGTTGTGATGAGGAGGGAATTTCACCAGGAAGTAATTACATACAAATGACACTGGCTGAAATTCCCTTTTCTCTACAACAGTTAAAGTTACATGAACTCTGTCCTCCTTTTCATATGGTCAGCCTAACTATATCCAATTTAGCATATTGCTGAATTTGCTTCAGTTTACATAGGGACATATTGCTGGATGGAATCAAGAGTAAATTAAGCATATACCTCTCTGCTTCCCTAACTTATGCACTGTGTACCATCATGTGCAACAATTAGAGCAAGCATGCTGCAAAAAGGCACATGCAGAGCAAAGAAAACCAGTATACCCGTTCAAGAAGCGTAGTGATGTCACTCTGGAAAAGATGTTATGGGAAGCTCTATAGTATTGTGAAAAGTGAAGAGATTACCATCTCTCTAGTCTAGGCTTTTGTATAACTTGATTAAGAAAGGAGATTATATAATGGGCACTGGTGTTCAGTAATCCATCATAGAACTAGGAACTCATTCTTTGAGCATTGTTATCACTTTTATGCTGACAACCTGCAGTTCTACTTTTCTTCTCCTGATTTATATTCATTCCTTTCTTACTATTATTTCTGCTTGTCTAGTTGCTATTTTTGACTAGAGAGTTTATCTTATCTAAAGTTACTGGTCTTTCCTCATCCTTCCCCATCTGTACCTTCTTCTGTCATGCTGGGAAATGCTTCTACAAGTTGTTCTCCCTGAGTACAGAACCTTGGAGTTTGCTTTGATGCTTCTCCTTCTTTTAATGTGGAAGATACATCATCAGATCTCTCTCTCTGCTTAAAAACATCTCCGTGGTCCCCTCTACAAGATTTTGCTTTGACACCAGGTTGCCCGATTATGCGCATCTCCTGACAATCACTTTTATGCCTAATCCCTATACACAGGAGGCATTGAAGCACATTACTGGCTGTATGAAACTCGATTTAAAGTTGTTGACATGCTGAGAATCACATGCAAATGTTGTTGAAAGTAATGCGCTTTGTCCTGGAAAACTCCCCAAACTGGTTTTTCACCCTTTATTCTCCCCGCCCACCAGAATCTCCCGCCTTTGGTTACCTGGGTTACTTGCTGGGAATGACGTGGTTAACCTGTTTGGCTACCTCTCTCCCGTCCTCTTTCGCCCGATCACCAGCTGAAGTTGTCTCGAGTCCCAGAACTGTTCAGGAGTAAATGGGAATGTGCCTCAGAAGTTTCCCCTTCCAGCAGCCTTTAAAAAAGTATTTTCGGCTGCCTCTCTCTGCCCCCCACCATTTGCCGGAAAGAGAGGAAGAGAGCGAGAGACCAAAGAGAAGGAGCGAGTGAGCGAGAGAGAAGAGATCCACACAAATGCATGTCCAAACAGACAGGGGAAGCTGCTTTGTTCCTTCCTCCTCCTCCTTATTTTCCTAATGAGTTCAATTGTTTTCCCTTCTGTCCTTCTCAATCATCTGTTGTCGTTTTGGTGATGTAAAACATTCAGACTCACACACACACACACACACACAGAGCTCAGGTCAGGAACCCAGCAAGAAGTGACGGGATGATATGATAGCTAATTATGCGCACATCCGCACATCCTTCCTACCCTGTTTACTTCTCGTGAAACCACCTCCATCTGGCCCCGTGTCTCCATGAATTAAATATTCTATCGGGGAGCTAAAATAAACTTTATTTTTAGTTCACATTGGGTCACCTCTTCCTGGAGCTTCCATCCAGAGAGATGGAGAACAAGGAGGAAGTTGCCAGGAGGAGACAGGAAATAAAACTAAACGAAAAAGTGGGACGTTTTCCCAGCGAAGGGGCAGTTCTATGCATGACATCAAGACCACAGTCAGCCCACTCTGATCGTTAATGTGCCTCCTCAGAAAGTTGTTTACATGGACATAAGGCGCTCTTACTCCCACCATAAATTAAACTCACTATTTAACGTGCATTCGAAAATGCAAATAATCGGAGAGAAAACGCGTCTGGGCCCCTGACTTGCACTCCGCTCTTGTAGAGGCACCCTGTGTGTGCGAGAAAGGGTCCTGATTTGAACTGAGGCCAATAAGCAAGATTGATTCTATGTGGCCACTGGAGAAAGAAGACAAATGGAAAGATTATTTTTGCAGAAACTGAGTGTGTGATGTTTTAGAATAGCAAAGTCCAAGATAATTTTTACACATATACTGTGTTAACATCATTATAAATTGCAGTATGACTTATTTATTTATTTATTTATTACATTTGTATACTGCCCCATAGCCGAAGCTCTCTGGGCGGTTTACATAGGATTAAAAACAATTAAAAACAATACACAAAAATTAAAACAGCAAAAACATACAACATATGCACAATCTGTACATTTAAAAATCACTACAACACTTCAAAAAGCTACAAAAACAAAACAAAACAAACTCAGGCTCCTCAGATATTGCCAAATGCCTGAGAGAAGAGGGAAGTCTTGATCTGGCGCCAAAAAGAATAAATGGGAAATTGTGTTAATAAGAACTGTATTTTAAATTAGAGCTTCGTGATAAACCACATTTTTTGTTTTACCTGAAATGCCTACACCTCCCATCATGCCTTGGCCGGAGCAGCCGTCTAAACTTCAAAAACAATCAGGACACACAACACCCTTCCTACCAGCTAGAAAAGATGCAAACCTAAAAATATGTTTTCAAAGTAGACCTGACATTGCCCTGATATCTGAATAACATATACTAGGGAAGCGGATCTCAGTGGACGTGCTTCCCTCCCTCCCTCCCAATCCTTCCACCCAAAGCTTCAGATCCATAATCCAAATCACCCCTCCCTCTGCAGCTGTTTTTAAACAAAGAAAAGCCTCGTCTCAACCTGCTTCTCGTCCTGCTAGACTGCTCCCCTGCAATAGCAGAATAGGGTGCTTGTAATCCATACAGCTCCTGTGTTGGTTGGACTAGGTCAGCTGTCCAACTATGATCCGTTAAACTAAATGTAGCCCATCAACCATGGGCGGGATACCATAAAAGGCTGAGTCAAACTCTTGGTTTGCTGGCTGTGGTTTGCTGGCAGTGGGGCTGTCAAGAAGCAAGAAGGGCACGATACATGGTTAAAGTAGGCTGACCATATGAAAAGGAGGACAAGGCTCATGTAACTTTAAGAGTTGTAGAGAAAAGGGAATTTCAGCCAGTGTCATTTGTATGCAATTAGTTCCTGGTGAAATTCCCTCTTAGCCACAACTGTTGAAGTTGCAGAGCCCTGCCTTCTTTTGTATATGTCACTCTAGTATAGTGCATGCACCTTTAACTGAAGAGGGAATTTCACCAGGTACTAATTGCATACAAATAATGCCAGCTGAAATTCCCTTTTCTCTGCAACTGTTAAAGTTACATGAGCCCTGTCCTCCTTTTCATGTGGTCAGCCTAGTTAAAGGGAAGAATTTGGCTTAGTGGGCCACAAATTGTGTAGGCCCTACTATCTAGGGTGACCCTAGGGAAAAGGAGGACAGGGCTCCTGTATCTTTAACAGTTGCATAGAAAAGGGAATTTCAGCAGGTGTCATTTGTAGGCATGCAGCACCTGGTGAAATTCCCTCTTCATTACAAGAGTTAAAGCTGCAGGGGCCCTGCCCTCATTTGTATCTGGTCACTCTAGTATAGTTCATGCAACTTTAATTGCTGTGATGAAGAAGGGATTTCACCACGTACTAATTGCATACAAATGCTGCCGGCTGAAATTCCCTTTTCCCTGCAACTGTTAAAGTTACATGAGCCCTGCTCTCCTTTTCATATGGTCAGCCTATTTATATGGGCTTCCAATCTCTGCTTTCTTAAGGTCTGGGCCTTGAGATTGATAACCCACATCACATCGAGGGTAATTAGGCAAATAGCATGCATGCAAAAGACATGTGTGGGTGGGGAGAAGCCATAGTGGCTTCTTTTCCTCTGCTGATCATGCAAATCTGGCCAGTATTACCAGTCAAGCATAGGGGAAGTCCAAAAGCAAGATCTGAGGCAGAGCCAAAGTGAAGCACAAGTAAGCAGTCCAAATCAAGCACAATCTGGATTTTATCAGGAGTCATCAACAAAACTAGTTTTCAAGGAATTGGGAGCTGAAATAAAGGTGGTGTTTCAGCAGCCATCCCTGCCTGGGACTGAGTTTTTTAAGCTTGGGCTTCCAAAGTCTCACTCAGGACTCAGCAGCAGGACATCAGAGGCTTTTGGAAGAAGCCATCCTCCTGAGGAGGGCCTACTCATGAGGAGTTATTTACTCATGAGGAGCCTTCCTTTGCAGATAGGCACTCTTTCTCACAGTGGTTGTTTTGCCCTGCCTCTTGAAGGGCTAGGTGGTCACTTGGCATTGTTTCAGGTCCCCTCTACAAGATTTCGGTTTGACGCCCGGTTGCCCGATTATGCACATATATGGAGAAGCGCATTTACTCCTAATACCTATTCACAAAAGGCGGTGAAGCACATTACGGGCTGTATGAAACATGCTTTAAAGTTGTTTACATGCAGAGAATCACATGTTTACATGGCCATAAGGCACTTTAACTCCCGCGGTAAATTAAAACTCGCTAATTAACGCGCATTCGAAAATGCGAATAATCGGAGATAAAAAGCGCCTCAACCCCCGATTTGCACTCCGCTCTTGTAGAGGTAAAATTTGTAATGCACCTTGAAAAAGCTTTAAATCGCTCTTGTAGAGGCACCCTCGGAGGCAGAGTTGCCTTGATCTTGCATGGATGGGCCCCCAGCCATCTCCTCCGATGGCCCAGACTCCTCATCTTCTGCCATGGGCTACTCCTCAGTGCTGTTGCTCTCTGTGAGCTCCAGCTCCTCTTCTGAAGAGGATTCCTCTAGTGTAGGCATGACACCTATGGTAGGGTGACCAGATAAAATTCAGGTCAGGGTTCATGTAACTTTAACAGTTGTAGAGAAAAGGGAATTTCAGCCAGTGTCATTTGTATGCAATTAGTTCCTGGTGAAATTCCCTCTTCCTCACAACAGTTAAAGTTGCAGGGGCCCTGTCTTCTTTTGTATATGGTCACTCTAGTATAGTGCATGCACCTTTAACTGTTGTGATGAAGAGGGAATATCACCAGGAACTAATTGCATACAAATGACACTGGCTGAAATTCCCTTTTCTCTACAACTGTTAAAGTTACATGAGTCCTGACCTGGATTTTATCTGTTCAGCCTAACCTATGGGGTTGCAGTGCATCTATTGAAGGAAGGAAGTGTGGGAGGGGTGGGCATCATTACTTTGCAAATGATAATTGTAAAAAATGTGACTTATAATGAAATTTACTCATTTGAACTGGAACTGAACCAGTTGGTTATGTGTTCCAAATCACTTACTCAGCCTTTATTGGTCTGAATCAGATTCAACCTGAAACGAGTTCAGTTGCAGCCGAATGAGAACCTGAACCAAAAAATGAAATGGTTTGACATTAAATTAAAATTTTAATGATGCATTCATTTCATTTCTACTACATTTCAGAATTTTTTACTACCTTTATCCTAAGCATTTTAATGTAAAGACAGAGAGGTGTTATACATACTCAAGAGTGTACCAAGATACCTACGAAAAGTTGGAGGATATGAGTTTCTTTACTATTCACGGGGTCAGGTAGTTGCACTTTCAGAAAGCATTGAGGATCGAGGCAGGGAACAACATCAATACAAACAATATAAACTACATAAAACTGATTAAAAACATATAACATTAATACATTATTAAAATCAATAAAACTCCTAAAATTCAACTGGATAGGCCTGCCAGAAGAGATCAGTCTTTGTAGCTCTCCTGAATTCTTGAAGACTGGTAAGTTGGCGGATATCTCCCGGCAGGTCGTTCTATAGTCTGGGAGTGGCAGAAGAGAAGATCCTCTGGGTAACGGTTGTCAGCCTAGTCTTGACCGACTGTAGTAGGTTCTTCTCAGAGGACCTGAGCGTGCGGGGCAGATTGTATGGGAGAAGGCGATCCCGCAGGTAACCTTGACCCAAACCATGTAGGTCTTTAAAGGTAATGACCAACACTTTGTACTTTGCCTGGAAACTAATCCCTTTCCCATGGGTTTGTGATATTGTGCTGCACCATGAAACCTCCCTTTCACTTGTTTGCTCTTCCACTCCACCCTGCCCCTTCTCCTTCCACCTCCAGTTCATTGGTTGTGGTACTCTGATGTGCGTGGACTCCTTCCCCCCTCGCTCTGGCTTTCGTTGTCCAGCGATTTACTGATTTAACATTTCATCGGCTGGGCTCCATTTCTGTGGGCAATGAGGATGGGGTCGGAGCAGTAAAAAGTCCATTCAATCAACTGAGCACAAGACCATTCCTTCGACATGGAGTGCTGGAGGAGGAGAACCACTCTGCCCTCCCCTTTCGTCAGCAAGACTCTATTCAAAGCACATGCCCTCAACAAATGAAAAAGCAAGAGGACAGCACTACACGGAGGCTTATGAGGGCATTAAATCCACTTGGGGAAAATAATCCAGACTTTCCCCACACCAAAATAATATGCAAAATGGAGGAAAAGAGGCAAGATGAGTGCAGGACAGGCGGACATCATGTGAGTCCCGTGCTGCAAAACCAGATACCAGACGTGGTTTGATGGAGCTCAATATCAGTTCATCTTCACTTGGTGTTGAATGCCCTTTGTAGATTTTCATTATTTGTAATCCGTTTTGGGGGTTGTGTAATTGATTGTAACTTGTGGAAACAACCATTGTGACAATATTTGGCAACTTGGAAATGAAGCTTGGAAGCTTATAAAACCACGCTATTATATTTGATACATAGGTAGGGCAATAAGGGTTATTGCTTACAAATACTGAACATTCAGCCTAAGTGCTTCTTGCATAGGCTGCCAGGACTGAAGGAGCAGCTGTAGATAGTACATCCTACTACATCTGATCAGCAGAATTATTCCTGGATTTCTGTTAATTAAAAATGTGCAGATTGTCCGAGTAAAGTTGGTTGCGTTTATTTATTTGTTGCATTTTTATACCGTCCAATAGGCAAAGCTATACAGGAGTGACCAGATACAAAAGAGGGCAGGGCTCCTGCAGCTTTAACTGTTGTGATGAAGGGAAAATTTCACCAGGTGCTGCATGCCTACAAATGACACCTGCTGAAATTCCCTTTTCTATGCAACTGTTAAAGATACAGGAGCCCTGTCCTCCTTTTCCCTAGGGTCACCCTAGATAGTAGGGCCTACACAATTTGTGGCCCACTAAGCCAAATTCTTCCCTTTAACTAGGCTGACCACATGAAAAGGAGGACAGGGCTCATGTAACTTTAACAGTTGCAGAGAAAAGGGAATTTCAGCTGGCATTATTTGTATGCAATTAGTACCTGGTGAAATTCCCTCTTCAGTTAAAGGTGCATGCACTATACTAGAGTGACATATACAAAAGAAGGCAGGGCTCTACAACTTTAACAGTTGTGGCTAAGAGGGAATTTCACCAGGAACTAATTGCATACAAATGACACTGGCTGAAATTCCCTTTTCTCTACAACTCTTAAAGTTACATGAGCCTTGTCCTCCTTTTCATATGGTCAGCCTACTTTAACCATGTATCGTGCCCTTCTTGCTTCTTGACAGCCCCACTGCCAGCAAACCACAGCCAGCAAACCAAGAGTTTGACTCAGCCTTTTATGGTATCCCGCCCATGGTTGATGGGCTACATTTAGTTTAACGGATCATAGTTGGACAGCTGACCTAGTCCAACCAACACAGGAGCTGTATGGATTACAAGCACCCTATTCTGCTATTGCAGGGGAGCAGTCTAGCAGGACGAGAAGCAGGTTGAGACGAGGCTTTTCTTTGTTTAAAAACAGCTGCAGAGGGAGGGGTGATTTGGATTATGGATCTGAAGCTTTGGGTGGAAGGATTGGGAGGGAGGGAGGGAAGCACGTCCACTGAGATCCGCTTCCCTAGTATATGTTATTCAGATATCAGGGCAATGTCAGGTCTACTTTGAAAACATATTTTTAGGTTTGCATCTTTTCTAGCTGGTAGGAAGGGTGTTGTGTGTCCTGATTGTTTTTGAAGTTTAGACGGCTGCTCCGGCCAAGGCATGATGGGAGGTGTAGGCATTTCAGGTAAAACAAAAAATGTGGTTTATCACGAAGCTCTAATTTAAAATACAGTTCTTATTAACACAATTTCCCATTTATTCTAACAAAACAATTTACAAACTCAACCAAACTAAAAAAAACCCAACCAACCTAAAAATGAATAAGGGGCAGAGAAATCTATTCTTTATCAAATAAATGTCATAAACATTATTCACGGACCTGAGCAATGCCGGGCATATCAGCTAGTTCTAAATAATGCACGTTTTGCATAACCTTTCATCCCATGTGTGATAACAATTTCTTAAATCAAAGCCAACTGGACAGGGGTCTCTTTTGGCCAGAAGGTGTGGTATAAATTGAAGCTATACATTGAAGTCATAAGTAATAATTTGTGGATGAGATGATCTTTGCCATTTATTTGTATGCTGATATTGTCATCCCTATACATGGCTTTTAGGCTGTGCTCTTTTGAACCCTGTGGGTTTCTTGAGTGCTTCTCAGTAGCTTCTTGGTGTGACCACCATCAGTAATGGTGGTCAAGCTTCCCTGAAATTAAAGGTTCCCCACCAGCACCAATCATCAACATGCAGCTACATGGAAATGTTGGGTGTGTTCTAGACACACTTGGTTCATGTGGAGGAGTCCAACATGCCTGGGCTCAACATATCCCAAGTGAATAGAAAGTGCCCTAGAAACTTCTTCAAAATCCTCTGCAATATTTTTTTATTTATTTCATTTATATCCCATCTTTTTTCCTTCAAGGAACCCAAGGCAGTGTACATAATCCCCCTCCTTTCCATTTTGTCCTCACAACAACAACCCTGTGAGGTAGGTTGGGCTGAGAGTCTGTGACTAGCCCAAAGTCACCCTGTGGGTTACCATGGCTGAGTGGGGACTAGAACCCAGATCTTCCAACCCCCACTACACCACACTATGTTGCATTTTAGTAACATATAGGGATTAATTGATCAGCACAGGCATCAACATGTTTGAAAATTGCTGTTTTACATTTTTATTAGTCTAGCCATTAAAAATACTTTTATGAAATAAGATTATTTTCTTTTGGAGCAATATTGTTCTTTCTAAAGCTGCTGTTCACTGATCCATTGCCATATAATAATGCTAATTATCAAGTACCAACAATAATTAGGATTTGTACAGAGAATAATGAAGAAGACAGAATTAAGAGCTCGCCCAACAAGTAAGTTGGAAGTTAAAGCAAAGTGAAAGCAGGAGATGAGGTACCTTAATGAGGGACACATAGCCCTATCTTATATTGAGCCAGACAATTGGTTCTATTTAATCTAATATTGACTATTCTGCCTGGCAGTTCTTTCCCAGCCCTGCTTACCCAAGATTGTTTTTGGCCTGAGATGTTGAGGATTGAGTCCAAGAGTTATGCATATAAATATATCCTCTCTCTGCTCCTAAAATGAAAAAGTGCACTTAGCATGATTTTAAAAAATGGTGGTGGTGGTGGGAGCCAAATGGAGAAAAGGGGAAAAAACAAGGGAAAGCAGGGGTATGAACAGAATTAATTTTAGTTAAATGCTCCATTAAAAACCCCACATTCAACGTGATAAGTTAACTAGGCATGAAATGTCAGCATATAATGAGCAGTTCATACTGAAAATCCAGCAGAAGATCCTCTTCATATTCAAGGCCGTGCAGAGCTGGTCATATACCCAGCCCCCCCCCCCCCCCTATTTCAAACTGCTCATTAAGTATTTTTTAATCAGTGGCTCTGATTCAGTGCTAAATGCATATATGAACTAGAATGATTTATAAAAAAGGTAATGGGAAGCACTTTTATTCAAGACGTAAGGCATCCCTTCTTCACATTCAGAATGTCACAACAGGCCGCTTACGCTATGGAAGCAGTAGTGTAAGCTGGGGGGGACCTCCTCGTTGGAGTGCCCCCTCAAAATCATGGGCCCCGGGCCAACTGGCCCCCCTCTGCATGGCCCTGTTCACATTGAGAAGAAGACACATTCACCCTACCCAACCATGTACATAAATACTGTAAGAAACCTAGCCTTGTCCCTGACACACACACACACACCTATATATCAACCATGGTGGGATAAGAGCTATCTGGTTTTATACTTTTCCTGGAAGAGATGTCTTACCCCTAAAGGAGCACTGAAGACTCCCAGACGCTGCTGTAGGTAAGGGTTTATTTAAATCAAGGGTGGGCACCTTGTTGTACTCCATACATTTTGCCTACAACTCCATTCAGCCCTATCCAGCATAGCCAATGGAGTGCAACATGGTGACCAGCTCTGATTTAAGCAGACACAAACCATCTGCTGTCATGCAGGAGGCATTGAAGCACCTTTTCATTTACTTGCTTTGCGGTTACTTCCAGTTTGGATTGCACTTGTTGCTCCCTCAAGGCAGAGTTACTTGCCATGGTTGGGAAGCTTCTGCTCTCACTAGGGTTGCCATAGTATGAATCCTCAAAACCGGGACAATTTTTAAAATGTATTTATTTATTTTTGCATTTAAAATACATAAGTCATTTGACATAACTCAGAATACATAAACATTAATAAAATAACCGTTATTAACCAGGCACTTCCAACACTTCTGTCTTAGGGCAGGCAAAAATACTCACAAGGTCTGTAACAGGCCAGGCCAGAACAGTTGGAGAATCTGCAAGAGTAGCCAAAGTAGTTTGAATAATCTGCAGTAGGGCAGGCTAGAATAGCTAAGGGCTCTGTATCAGGGCACACCAGAACAGCAGAGGGGAGCATGACTTTTGCCAGATACTGCCCGTCAGGGTTTAATGGAGAGATCTAACACTTCCTTTGAAAAAATGATAATTGATCAAAGAAAATTGGCAGAAAAGAATGACAGATGCCCTGCTATTCTGAAATCAAGAGAAAGAAAGACTTAAGTGGTTCAAACAGTACTAAAATTAGAATCATATAATAGTAAGAGTTGGAAGGGACCTATAAGGCCATCAAGTCCAACCCCCTGCTCAATGCAGGAATCCACCTTAAAGCATCCCTGACAGATGGCTGTCCAGCTGCCTCTTGAATGCCTCTAGTGTGGGAGAGCCCACCACCTCCCTAGGCCATTGGTTCCATTGTTGTACTGCTCTAACAGCCAGGAAGTTTTTCCTGATGTCCAGTTGGAATCTGGTTTCCTGTCACTTGAGCCCATTATTCCACGTCATGCACTCTGGGATGATCGAGAAGAGATCCTGACCCTCCTCTGTGTGACAACCTTTCAAGTCCTTGAAGAGTGCTATCATGTCTCCCCTCAGACTTCTCTTCTCTGGGCTACACATGTCCAGTTCTTTCAATCTCTCCTCAAAGGGCTTTGTTTCCAGATCCCTGATCATCCTCATTAATGTACAGTTAAATCAGCAGGATTCTTGAAGTAAGAAAATGATTTCTCTAACTAAAACATGTCTAAAATATTTTCATTTTTTTTGTTTAACAAACCATCCATATTTTTCTGAACTGTGCACAGAGTCAAGAAATTTTGTCTGGTTTTTAATTATCTTACTGAATTCTGAACAGGTGACAGATCTCATGTAATAGTGTATCTGAAGGATTGCTGTAATGGATTGTGTTGTTAGCCTGTTTCTTCGTCTGTCCAATTGATATTCATGAGGGAAAACACCCTCTCCACATTGGCATTATGTCCAGGGATAGAAAAATAAAACTCAGCAATTTTGATTAACTCTGAATACTGTTCCTCAGAAATACAAGTGTTCAAAAATTTCACCCATTTCCTATGTGATAACAAACTTGCCCAACTCATATTTGCTAAATTCTCATTCACATACAACTTCAGTTTTAAGACCTGATCAAACAAAGCACTCTCATTTACTTTACACATTGTGTTTTCCTCCAACCACTTCAGAGAAACTTCTACCTTTTCCCAAACAGGTGCATTTTTTAGAAGTAGCCAGTCAAAATGTTCAAGGTGAGACAGAGACTTGCTCCATTTTATCAGATATTCCATAGTTGCCTGATAAAATGACATGCATTCATCTTGAAATTTTGTTCTTTGATACTGTGACAAACCTTCTAGCAGTTCTTTAACTTTTGAAGTAAGAAAACAATTCTCCTGCCTTTCTCTCAGTATCTGTATCACATTCAGAAGTTCATACCTTACCTCATTCACAGATATTTCTTCCCTCTCAATTACACTAATACCCTTCTGAAATGGGTTCATCTGAGCATATAAGAACAACAAATAGGCCTCCCCACTAACATCAGAAAAGAATGATTTCAGAATAGCAGGGCATCTGTCAAGAGAAAGAAAATATGATTTAAGTGGTTCAAACATCTGGATGAACCTTTCTATAGCTGGAAACAGGCTGAGCCATCTTGTCTTTACATGAGTAATGAGATTTTTGTATGAGACATTCACAAATTCACAGTACTCTTTCAGTGCACAGTATAGACAGAGAAATAGTTGTACACTTTATAATACACTGAATATCGATGGACAGACTATCAGCACCAGTTTGAATGGCATTGTGGACAATATGTGCTGGACAACCAACCTCTACGACTGGTCTACTGAGTTTACGATTCAGTTTTCTGAAGATGTTATTTTCCCCTTTCCTTGCCAATCCTCCAAAATTGGTATTGGTATTATCACCCCCAAAGGAACTAATTTTGTCAACAATCCCATTTTCTACAATAGAATTATAAAGATACTGTGATACAGTATCAGAAGTTTCATTCTCACATTCCTTGAACACTAACAACCTTGTCTGAATACCTTCTTTTTATCAAAATATTGAACAATTATAGGAAACATTTTGTGGTATTTATGGTTACTAGCATCAGTGCTCACACCAACAAAGTTGGATTTTGAGAGTCTCTCTTTGACATCTGTGATGATGTAAGGTGCTATAACATTGTTGACTATAGCTTCAGTCTTAGAGCCGATCTACACACTAGGTTTTAACGTTTTATAAGGGTTTTATAAGGGTTATAAATGTTTTATAAGGGTTATGAAAACTCTTTGGGCCACATGATGCACTCCTTATAACGTTGTATATCTGAGGTTTTTTGAAACTCACTTCAGTTATATACAACGGTTTCACTTTTAATAAATTGTTTTAAGTAAAATAATGTGTCCTTCCTTACCGTATGTGATTCATGGGGGCAGTGCTTTGTTTACTGGTGCCCAAATGCTTAGCAGTTGATTGGTGGGGAAGCGGGGCTAAGGAGGAAGTGGGCGAGTGAACTACAACACCCACAATTCTTAGCCCTATACTCGCTAGGGAATGACAGAGGAACAAAGGAGGAAGTGGGTGACTGAACTACAACGCCCACAATGCCTTGCCCTAAACTCATTGTAAAAACGAAAGAGACAGGGCAGAAGAGTGTGTGACTGCACACACCGCTTTGAAGACTGAAGAAGTTTTCTCCTGTAACATGAGTACTCAGTAATGTGGCCTAAGACGTTTTAGAACGCACCTATTTGGAACGTTTTAAAATACTATTTAAAACGTTCCAAAGGACTGTGTAGATAGGCTCTTAGTCTTTGCACTTGAAAAGTTTTTAGCAACTTTACAGTCAGTGAATGTTTCTGATATCAGTTTGCTTGTACACGTGCTAGAGTTATAGCAGCGGTGATGTTTCACACAGTGGAAAGCAAACGTAGCTTCTGCAGCTGCAACTTTTCTCTCTTCTGACTTATTACTAGTAAAGAAACTAGACAGTTGTTTTGTAGATGAGGCAGAGCTCACATTCGTTTTGTGTTTAGCTATGGCCAAATGGTCCTTGAGGTCACTTCTTCCTCCATGGCCAATTGAAATGTAACAGCTGTGAAGAAGAAAAAAATAAAAATAATACCTACATAAAATATCCACATATCTCTATTTTTTCTGACTAAACTGAAGTCTAAACTTACTTGCATAATTGGCAGAAAGCTTCAGATTCATGACGACCTTGTTTAATTGATGGAAACTCTTGTGTGTATTCATCGTTGAATTTTGTTTTTCTTTTCATTGCCATTTCGGTGTATCACAATTCAAACAGCGTCTGTAATGCAGGTTCACACTGATGTCATAAACTGGTGCAGCCATCATTTTGTTGAAATACACAATAAACAGCTTATGGAATCCCCTCCCCACAAGTAATCTTAAACATTCCTTGGAAATATCAATCCTAATGGAGATAGCTTTGAGAGTCCCATATTCCTCACCTATTTCCTGTGACAAAGAACCAGGAATCCTGCAGGTTGTTGAACTGGTAACCTCTCTCCGAAATAAAAATTGGCCAATGTGATTGTGAAGGAACAGGATCCTTGAAAAACCACCTTAAAAGACAAACAAAAAGAATTTAACTGTGACCCTGTTCATACGACATGCTAAGCCACAGTGTTTAAGCATTTTGAGCTAAACATTATGGCTTAGCGTGTTGCCTGAATGGGCACTTAAAGTGGGTCTGAGTCACAGCTAACAGCAAGTTGCAGCATCTTGTTGCCCAACCCAACTTGTTGTAGGTGTGGGGATGATGATTCAAGACGCTCTGTAAAGAAACCTTGTGTGTCTGAACTCCCAAATCCATGCTCTTCAATGGATAGGGGAGCCCCGCATGCTATCCACAAGCCCACCCCCTGACTGTCCTCATCTTGGCCAAATCTTAGCCCTCTACTCCCGCCAGGTGTACTCCAGAAAGATGCTTACAGAGCCTAGGAGATCCAGACACACTCAGACAAGACACGCTACACACTCACATATTATCTTGCTGGGACAGAACAATTCCCAACATGACCAGATACAAAAGAGGACAGGGCTCCTGCAACTTTAACTGTTGTGATGAAGAGGGAATTTCACCAGGTTGGGTGGAGGGGGCAATCCACAAAGCCACATTGTACAATAATTATAATCTCAAAGCCATACAGAAAAGTAATGTTTGGAACTGAGCTGAAAGTTGTGACAGCATGTACCCCTTTGCATGTAATATAATAAGCAACAGCACTGTCACGGCTCCACGATCTCTGGACTCTGTGACCTGCTCCTTAAGGATCTCTGGCCTCCTTAAGAGCCTGTTTTCTTCTAGTGATTTCACTCTTTTGCTCTTCTTATTCCCTCCTCTCTATGGTAATGTTTGTGCTGCTCTTTTATAGGTTAGATTTCCCGTTCTTTTTCAACTCAGAGATTTCCTGCTCTTTTCTCATTTTAAACTTCCCGCTCTTTCTAACTTACAAACTTCCTGCTCTTTTTCCTTTACACACAGAAACTCATTCTCTCCCTCTCCCCAAACAGATTTCCAGGCTTTTAGGCCTTAAATGACAAACAGTCCTAAAGTACTTAAGCATCTGTAAATAAATAATACGCAAAGAACAATTTAAGCAATCAAACAGAAAAATGACACTAAATTTCATTTCTCCACTAGTTCTCAAAAGCTAGAGGAGAATTCAATATGTAGACTTACCCCACCCTAACTGCCCGATATTAATATTAAAAGATATTGTTTAACCCCAAAGCAGCCATCTACTTCGTGTTCAAGTGGTGACTCTAGCAGAATATGGACTGTTCGGTGCCACTAGCTGACAAGATCAAAATGAATTGTAAATGACAACAACAATGATAATAATGTTGATTTTCTTAGACATATTTAAAAGGCAACACACCCACACCCACACCCACACAGCCCAAATTAAACTTAAGGCATGATCCAACCAAAGTTAAGTACTTTTAAGGCTGCAATTCCATGCATACCTACTTGGGAGTAAGACTCATTTAACACAGTGGGACTTATGTCTGAGCAAACATGTATAGGGTTCTACGATCTCATTGGTTTCAATGGGAGAATGTTAAATGCCTGATTTTTCCTGCACATTAGGTTTGCTATATTCTGCATTCACAAAACCAGGACAATTTTATTTATTTATATTTGCATTTAAAATACATGATTTTTTTCTATCTAAACATGCATAGGATTGTGCCCTACAGAACAAAAACAAAGGCAGCCATGTTGACCATAAGGGAAAAAGATCGAAATTCATATAACATAATACTTTCATTAGACCAACTCAAAAATCACAAAAATGTACAAGTTTTTGAGATCTTCAGATCTCTTCATCAGGCAAGATGTGACAAAAAGCAGGGTTGTAATGGTAATATGAATGGTAGTGGGGGAGCTAACTGGATGTTATAGTCAGGATGTATGTGTTGTTAATCATAAAATGATATAGAATCATAGAATAGTAGAGTTGGAAGGAGCCTACAAGGCCATCGAGTCCAACCCCCTGCTCAGTGCATGGAAGAGGAGGGTGTGCAGACATTCAGCTTGGCCTCTGCGTAGTGATGTGATGGCTTCAGTGCCCACATGACTACAGAGAACAAGAAAATAGACAATTGTTGACTCTCCGTTTTTGAAAATATAAAATCCACCTACCTATTAACTCAAAACAGTTACCATACAGGCCCTTGGCACCCCTAACTTGGTTGTAAGCCCCACTGAATTTACAAGCAAACCTGCATAAAATCTGGCTACCTGAATGGTATTGTGGCATATGCTTTTGTGGACACTAGAATGCTTAAGTTCCCAAAAGCTTATACCAACATAAATCTATTAGGGCGCAATCCTATGCATGTTTAGACAAAAAAAAGGCCTACAACTCCCAGTATGCCCTAGCCAGTCATGCTGGCTGGTGGAAGCTAGGAGATGTAGGACTTTTTTTTAATCTAAACATGCACAGGATTGCACCTTTTGTTTTTAGAAGTACAATCCTATGCACATCTAATCATAAATAAGTGCCTTTGAGTTTAATGGGGTTTACTCCCAAGTATGTGTAGCCTAAGGTGCCACAAGAGATTATTGTGAAGATTAACAGGTTTATTTTTGTTATTGTTTAGCTACGACAAACTACGGGAGGGCTATCCATCTGGAAGGGGGGAAAGGGAGGAGGGAAATGCCTTTTAAACATGTTAGCTTGGTGGGTTAAAAAAGGAGGCGCTGGGCAGTCGGCCACATTGTCCCAGAGCGAAGGAAGGAAGGGAAAAACTCAACCAACCTGAAGTCCTTGGCTGAACCGAGGGAGGAAGAGGCAGGAATCTCGTGCCAAACCTCTGGACGAGGAGCACGGGAAACCAGCATGCACCTACTGCTTTGGAAAAAGGCGGGCTGTGGAAAAAGGCTGTGCTGGTTGCGGCCATGGCTCTTCCTCATGGGTTGGGTGGCTAAGGAAACCGAGCACCGTCCCTGCCTCCGTAGGGGGGAGGAGAAGGAGGAATAACTCAGGCACTTCTCTTTGTCTGGGTCCTAGTGCCCCAGTGCTTTCTGCTCTCCTCTCTCTCTCTCTGTCTTGCCCAGCCGGACCAAGAATCCAGGATTTTTGACTGACCAGCCAGGACATTTCAGAATGTCTTGGAATCCGTGACATTCATGGTTTTCCCGGACGTATGGCAACCCTAGCTCTCACCTTTCAGCTCTGCTCTCCCCTAACATCTAGCCCTAGCTGGACTCTGAACTAGTCTACCCTAGCCCTGTTCCTGCAGCTGGATTGATTCCTCCCTTTCTACTGGAGTCTGATACATTCGATGTAAGTAATGTGAAATTAGGTTGGTGATTTGTTAGGGTGACCAACGGTCAGGATTTTCCCAGATTTGTCCTGTTTTTCCCCCTATCCTGGATGTCAGGGGGGATTTTCTGTAATTTTCTATAATGTCCTGGAATTACACACTTTCTCCTTTAAGACTGCTATTAGCAGGGGGAGTGACCTAGCGGGCATGGAGTGAAGTCGGAACTCTCTCGCTCTCATTAAGAAGCGACTGAAATAATTATAAAATCCCTATTTGGAGAGAATGGATTGTTAATCAAAGATCTGATTTCGGGTCCGGAAGCTTTGCTGTATCTGTGGAGAACAAAACTGCTGGATTGCTGCGATATCAGCAGAGAGAGAACTCTGGCAGGCTTTTAATTGGGAGAAGTAAGACTGACTGATAAGACTGGAGGGAGAGACGGAAGCGATTGTAAGTGGGAAAAGAGACATTTAACCTCCAGCCGAAAGTGTTAGAAGCTGAAACGTACTTGTTTGATAAGAGCCGAGAGGATATCTGAGGCGGACAGCGAAGATTTAGGTGAGGGGTGCAGATTTATGAGTTTAGCTTTATGAAAAGAAAGCAAAAAGGTGATAAATCCAGTGCCCCCACCTGGAGCAGGTTGTTGAAAGATCATCCTTCAGATAGGAATTGGCATAGGCTCACGAGAGTTTCTGGAATCTTGCCAGACAAAATGCCGGATAAGACGCAGCATTCAGACAAGGCCGGAAAAACATCTCCGAGTCACTCCGGAAGCTCTAAATCTGGCGTAGGTCTTAAAGTGGCAGGTGCAGTTCCTAAAGTGCCCAAAGAGAGTCAAGCAGAGACATCAGATGATTTAATGGACAAATTTCAGAAAGTGTTAGAGGCGGCTTTGCTGATGCAGGAGGAAAGATTAATGCAAAGAATTAAGGACTCACAGATTAAACTTATGTTGGACCTTCAAACTGTGGTGGAAAGTGTGGAGAAATTGGAGAGGGAGACTGGGAAGCTGCAGGAAGATAGTAAGCAGCAGGGGGAGCATTTGAAGGAGATGGACTTGCTTTTAATTGCCTTGGAAGATCGAGACAGGAGAGTCAACATTCGAATTAGATCTTTTGAAGAGCAAGAGGGGGAGAACCCTAAGGATTTAAGAGATACAATTTTGGCATGGATTAAGGAAGTGGAACCTCAGGAAACTTGGGAGATGGCGGATATCGAGAGGATCCACAGAGTGGGTTATAAGAAGAAGGGAATGCTCCCAAGGGATATAATTGTTAAATTTGCCAACTACTACAAGAAAGAAAAGTTGATGCAAGCAATTAGACGTCAAGGCCAGCTGATGCTACAAGCAACACCAATCGAGGTTTACCAGGATCTATGCCCTCAAACAGTGCAGTGGCGGAAGAGTGTTAGACTGTGTACAGTGGCTTTGCGGAAGAGATCGATAACATATAGTTGGGGGTATCCAGTCTTTTTGAGATTTATGTGGAAAGGGAAACAACATAGAATAACATCAAGTGAGCAAGGGATGGATCTTTTGGAGAAGCTGGGCTTAGTTGATCCTATGGATGTTGGAGAAACAAAGCAGGATGAAGGCACTGTAGGAGGAAGCAGTCAATGAAGAAATATTATTGTAATAGGGATAAGAATATAAGGGAGGGGAGGGTCAGATTTTTGCTCTGGGAATGTTGGGTTGCTTCTCCCCCCCCCCCCCCGAAAAGTTCTAATAATATTTGGGGCCATTGCCCAGAAAGTTCTGGTGAGGAGGGGGGTGAAGATGGGGGGTAAGTGTGGGGGGGAGGGGGAGGGAGGGGGGTATGTGTGTCACAGAGGGAGACCAATCTAGAGATTTGTGTGAAAAAGAGAGATGGAAAATAAATTAAGGGTTGCAACTTTAAATGTTAAAGGGCAAGGAACTGTTATAAAAAGGAAGAGAATAGAAATGTTATTAAAAAAAGAGAAAGCAGATGTAATTTTTTTGCAGGAAACTCATCAAACAAAGGAGGGCATAAATGAGCTTCGGATGAGGGAAGTGGGCGTTTATGAAAAGTCTTTTGGTACTTCTAAAGCGAGAGGTGTAGCGATAATAATTTCAAAAAAATGTGATATTACAATACAAAGGGTGAAGAAGGATGAAATGGGAAGATTTCTGATAATTTCTTGCATGGTGGGGGAGGAGGAATATATATTGATCAATGTATATGCTCCAAATGGGAAACAAATGGAATTTTTCAATTAAGTTTTTAATGCGGTGGGAGAAGTGGGTAAAAAGAACATTGTGATGGCAGGTGATTTTAATATGGTATTAGACAAAGGGAAAGATAGGGATAATATATTAAGAGATCTTAAGAGTGGTGGGAGGACGGGATGATTATTCCTTGATTATATTAATCCTGAAACCAGGAAAGGATCTGACAGATCCAGCATCTTACAGACCAATATCTTTAATAAATCAAGATTCAAAAATTTTTACGGCAATAATGGCAAAAGAAAAGATCAATGTGGATTTATTTCAGGAAGGCAAATGTCTGATTTAATTGGAAGAGTTCTAAATATAATCAGTATTATTAAAAAAAGGAATTTAAAAGCAGGTTTGTTAGCACTGGATATATTCAAAGCCTTTGATTGCGTGGAATGGCCAGCACTTAAAACAATTTTGAAAACATTTGGGCTTGGAGATAAATTTATGGGAGTGATGGATCAACTGTATAAAAATAATAAAGCAGAAATAATGGTTAATGATGGGTTAACGCAACAGATTACACTAGCTCGAGGAACTAGACAAGGTTGTCCACTTTCACCGATCTTATTTGCGATAGTGATAGAAATTTTGCCAAATGTTATAAGGGAGGATGTAAGATTGAAGGGGATAGGAGGGAAGGAGAAGATTAAAATGAATATGTTTGCAGATGACACATGACTGACATTAGAAGATCCCCTCGAGACTGGGGAGTTGATTAAGAAGCATTTGAGAGAGTTTGGGGAGATTACTGGTCTACAAGTTAATTGGGGGAAGTCAGAAATGATGTTATTTAATTATAATAAAGAGGAGATGGAGGAAGGTAAAGTTAAGTTAGGTCTTAGGCTTAAAAATATAATATGTTATTTAGGAGTTAATATTGCAAAAGATTTAGATAGATTAGAGGAAATTAACTTTGCAAGTTTGAAAAAACAGGTAGGGGAAAAGTTAGAGGCATATAGAAAATTAAAACATTATTGGTTTGGTAGAATAGCGGTTATTAAAATGAAGATATTACCTAAGATTAATTTTTTGTTTAGAATGCTGCCGATTAAAATATCGGAAGTAGAGTTAAAGAGCTGGCAAAATATGATTAATGCTTATTGCAATGGAGATAAGAGAGCTAGGATTAATAAAGGGTTATGGTATAAGACACAAAAGAAAGTTGGTTTGGGACTTCTAAATATAAAGAGCTATTATATTGCTAATCAATTAAGATATGTTATAAATAGTATATTAGGGGAGGAAGACTTAGAATGGTTAGAAACGCAAACAGGGGAATTAGATTTTAAATTGCAAAATATTTTTTTTTACTAAAATTCAAAAGAAAGATTTGAGGGGACTGGACAACCCGTTGCTGAAAAATATTTTAGAGATCTGGGATAAAGTTAAAGGAAAGTTAATACCAGGAGACTCTCCACTCGCCCCAGTGGTAGTAGTGGGAAACTTCCCAAGGAATTTAAAAGTAGAGTTGGAAGGGAGTCTGAAGGATCAGGAAATTATTAAGTTAAGGAACTGGATGGAAAGAATGATAGATAAGGTGCAAATTAGTGAGTTGTTAAAAGGTCAAAAGATAGCTTGGTTCAAATGCTTACAATTGGAGAAATGGACCCAGGAATGGAAAAAGATAAATAAGAAATGTAGAAATAATACAAGATTTGAAGATTTAATTGAATCAAGAGGAAAGAAGGAAGTAATTAAAACTAGAAAAGGTTTGACTAGCGAAATATATAGAATTCGGATAGAGGATGATGAATATCGAGACTCTCTTAAAATGATTTGGGAAGATGATCTAAAGGAACAAATTAATGAATATGACTGGGGGAAGGATATGGGATGCAAGAATGTTAAAGCTTTTGTCGATTAGAATTAAGGAGAATTATTATAAGACAGTATGGAGATGGTATTTAACGCCGGTAAGATTTCATCAGATAGATAAAAAAGTGTCCAAGAATTGTTGGAGGGGGTGTCAGGAGGTTGGAACTTATTTTCATATGTGGTGGAGCTGTGAACATGTACAAAAAAATTGGGAAAGGGTGTTTAAAGAAACAAGTGAAATAATTGGAAGTAAACTGGAATTAAGCCCAAAGCTGGCTCTACTAGCAATATGGGATAAAGGAAATGAGAATATAAACAAGAGAGAATTGATAAACAACCTCCTGGCTCCCGTCAGATTAATGATTGCTAAAAACTGGAAAGGGCAAGGGATATATACTATAGAAGAATGGTATAAAGAAATATGGGATATGGCTCTTAATGATAAGCTAATGTGTAAAATGAAAATAAAGAGGGGAATGTCCAGTAAGAATGATTTTGGAGATATATGGAGCCCATTTTTGGAATATGTATTAAGAACGGGGAAGGGGCAAAAACCTTCAAAAGAGTCTTTACAATTTTGGAAAGAAGAATAATGAATAATTGAAGGTCTCCTGGGGGGAGGGGAGCACGGGGGGGGGGTATGTGGTTATGTATTGTATTTTATGTTGTTTATGTTGTATTATGTTTGAAAATAAAATAAAAATAAAAAAAAGACTGCCATTAGCATGACGGGGGAATGATGCACTTTCTGGAGGCCTCTATTGGAGTAGTGGGGGCAGGAATGACACACTTTCCCCTCCTCTTCTCCAATCAGGGCCCTTAAGGCCCGATTAGAGTGGAGGAGGGGAAAGCGCGCTTCCTGGAGCTTCTGGAAATCATGTCATTCACAACTGCCATGCTTTCCAGAGTCCCCCCCACCCCCCCGTGTCCTCTTTTTTGGTTTCCCAAATATGGTCACACTACTATTTGTGAGGTCTTAAAAAATGGAGCAGAGTCATGTGTTATATAGCTGCAAGACAGAATAAGGTATCCCATCTTCTGTTCGTGTTCCCTATGTGACATTGGAACTTATGTATCTATCCTGGAGCGCAGCTTTCATGTTAAGATAACGCTGAGAAGATCAAAAAGTAGGAGGAAGGGCATACAGATTTATTGATTTATTGATTTATTTATTTTCTATACCAACCAATAGCCAAGGCTTTCTGGGCAGTTTACAAGAATTACAGAACATGATGTAAAAACTTTTACATACAAAATTTAAAAACAATTTAAACAGCTAAAAATAGTTACAATGGGATACCATGTCCTGATGGACCACTGACATTAAAATTCCATCTTATGCTATCAAAGGCCATCAAATTGGAATCGAAGCTTAACCTGGCACTGAAAAGATGATGATGATGATGATGATGATGATTCATTACATTTCTATACCACCCCGTAGCCGAAGCTCTTTGGACAGTTTACAAAATATGATAATGTTGGCAAACAGACAGTGGAGAGATCATTCCACAGCCAGGAGGCCACTACTGAGAAGGCCCTCTTCCTTATTGTCACCCTCCGAACCTGCCATGGAAGAGGGTCTCAGATGTGTGGGTAGGTTTTTACCAGCAGAAGCCAGGTTATCCCTGTCCAGGACAGGGGTGTAGCAGGGTCACCAGCTGAATCTGGTACAAGGCAAACCCAAACCCTGACTGACATGGATCCAGATTGTCAGTATCATCCAAGAGCATCTCGTACTGGTCAGCAATCACCTGCTCTAGGACCTTGCCCAAGAAAGGAAACTTTTGTCCCTGGCCTATAGTTACTGACATTGTATTCTTCTAGGAGTGGTCTCCTTACTGCTTGGGACCATCCCCTCTCACAAGGAGGCAATAAGCACCTCCCTGGCCCAGCCAGCTGTTCCCTGCCTGCCAGTTCTTAAAAGCCAAGAGGAGCTAGGAGCTATCCATACAACTTGTCAATGTCCTCAAACTGTAACAACTGAAACTCATCTGATGGGCAAGGCTGTGCTCTGGATACTTCACTTCATTCACTTGCTGTAACCCTGGAGTCTTACGTCCTGGAACATGCAAGAGATTTCATCTTGGAAGTGGCATGCAAACCTATCACAGCAGGCTCTGATGAATAAACAGTGTCCTTAGGGCCAGCGTGTTATAAACCCTGGACAATTACCAGGGGTGGAATAAGTATTTGGATACACAGATACACAGCAACAAGGGAGAGGGCCTTCTCTGTGGTGGCCCCCCAATTATGGAATGATCTCCCTGATGACGCCCGGCTGGTGCCAACACTATTATCTTTTTGGTGCCAGGTCAAAACTTTTCTTTTCTCCCAGGCATTTTAACAGCTTAAGTTGAGGTTTTAACTGACTTTGTGGCCAGGCTTAAAAGTTTAAAAAGTTTTAAATATCAGCTGTTTTATGTTTTATGGTTTTAAATTTTGTATATTGTCTTCATTAGTGTTCAATCTTTTAATTTTTGTAAACCTCCCAAAGAGCTTCGGCTATGGGGTGGTATATTAATAATAATAATAATAATAATAATAATAATAATAATAATACATAAACATAATACATAATCAAAAACAGGAGTTGTGTTCATTAGCTTTATATCCACGTTTCTTCCAAGGAGCTCAGTGTGAAGCTCCTCCATCTGATCATTTTTCCCCCTGCTTCAGAGTGTGTTTGGGGTTCTCCCATCTTTGCTTCCCAAACTGCACATGGATCTCAAGTCCAATGTTGATTTTCTCTCCACCTCACCTCCTCCCCACATCAATGCTTCAGCTAAGCAAACTGCCTGTATATTAAAAAAGAAGACATAAATTGCCCTGCACGGTCATTGACTTAAGTACTTCTGTGGCACCCCATTTTCTATATATATTTTTAAGATCCGTTTTTAACTTGAACATTTGCTCTGAGGAGGAGGGGAGCGAGCGTCTTGTTGGCCTCATCTACAAGAATTCGCCTTTACTCCTGGTTAGGCGATTATGCGCATATTCGCAGAAGCGCATTTACGCCTAATACCTCTGTACGAGAGGCGGTGAAGCGCATTACTGGACAACCGAAACGCGATTTAAACTGTTGACATGCAGAGAATCGCTTGTTCACATAGTCAAAATGCGCTTTACCAGCCGGAGCAAAATAAAACTCGCTATTTAATGCGCATTCGATAATGCGCATAATCGGAGAGAAAACACGCCTCTATGCCCGATTTGTGCTCTGTTCTTGTAGAGGTAAATTTTTTTAATGTGCCTTGAAAGAGCTTTAAATGCCTCTTGTAGAGGCAGCCGTTGCCACAAGTACCAGCCAACTGGTGTTGTGGATAGATGACTTCTAATGGAAATTAGCAGAATGGGTTTCATATAAACTGAATTGTGTAGTGAAGATTTTATGTCTGTACGAACTCAGGTCCACAATACCTTTACCACTCTAATTATACATGTCTGCACACATCCTGTTTTATTCCTACCTCAGGGGGCACATTAGAGTTGTCAGGTTAGCAAAATTCAATCCTGGCACCAAGTTCTTCCACCTTTGACTCCAGCCATGAGCCATGAGATGCCATCAATCCCCAAAAGTCTTTACCTACATCAGGTGGCTGCCCATTCTCTTCAGGGAAATGCACCAGTCTAGGAGATACACCCTGAACATAAAATTAAGGTTTTAGTTTAATCACTAGCAGATTGGCAGGGCTTCCTGTGTCCTGGGGATAGCAACTCATTTTAATTTGTATAAATTACCTGGATGTATAATATCCAATTACGTTAAAAGCAACATGTCAGCTGACATAGTGAAGTAATTAGTTAGATGAGAAAATAGCATTAAACAGAGCAAATGTCTGGATTCAGAGTCTGCCAATCTGCAATTTATTGAATGCTGAGTAGTTCTGGACGTGGGGGGAAAGGATACTTTGTTTTTAACAAGCATCCATCCGTCTCAGCAAGTGGAACAGGATGCTACTTGTAAGAACAGCCAGATATGATCACAGATCTAACAGGAATGGAGGGCTTTGTTGCTGAAACACAAAAGAGAACAAAGAAAGCTGGCTTCTCCTTGCTGCTCTAATTTTTGTCTTTCTGGAGAGTCTGACAGTGTGTCCTTCCCGATAATCCTGGTCTCCACTCCTATCCCTCTGATCTTCTAATGCATCTTTCTTCAATCTGATGCCCTCTGGCGGAGATGGTAGAAGCTGCAGTCCAAGGCCCCCTCCACACGAGACGTTTAATGAGCCTTGAAGGCTCATTATAAATTTTACCTCCACACCAGCGGAGCGCAAAACAGGCGTACAGGCGCGTTATCTCCCCGATAATGCGCATTTTCGAATGCGCGTTAAATAGCGACTTTTATTTTTCTCCGGCCGTTAAAGCGCATTTTCGCCGTGTGAACAAGCGATTATGCGCATTAACGTCTTCTAAAGCGCTTTTTGGACATCAATTAATGCGCTTTGCCGCCTCTCGCCGCCTCCCGTGCAGAGGGATTAGGCGTAAATGCGCCTCCGCGATAATGCGCATAATCCCCGAACTGGGCGCAAAAGCGCATCCTTGTGGAGGGGGCCCAAGACTTCTGGGGAGCACCAGATTGGGGAAAACTGTTCTAATGTTTTCAGACTTCTTTACCTCTGCCAGCTGTGTCTGCCTCTTCTATCCAGATTCCAATGTTAGATCTACTCTGATGTTTTGGTTTTTGTAGGCAGGGATATCTTGTCCCCCATTTAGCGCTATGCCGAAAATTTATCCTATGAAAATGTCGACCATTCTCACTCAGTTTTAAAGAAAAGAAATTCAAAGGAGAAGAAATTTCGGAGAAATTATCATGGGTTTGGTTTAGGGTTTTTGGGCTTACCTTACTTACTAGATGATTGAGAAGTGTGTAAGAGGGTCTTGTCTTTCATTGTACAATCATCTCCCTGACAGCCTGTAGCCTCCTTGGCTTCCTGCCCTTCCTGCCCAGGGGAAGACATCATGAGCAACATCACACCAGCAATTTATTGCACTTTCGCCATGCCTAGCATGTGTTTTTTCAGCATGGTACTCACATGATGTTGTCCCTGTCCTGCATTCATCTTCCCCACCATTTTCCATCTTATTTTGAAGTGGGAAAGTCTAGTTTTTCCTTCCGAGCACAATAAAGCCACTTCTCCCTCCTGTGTATTGCTGTCCTTGCACTATATCGGACCATCCCATTTTTCATTAGGGACGTGTGAGTTGAAGGGCAGTCTTGCTGACAAAAGAGGACGGTGGGGCGGTTCTCTGCTCAACTGCTCAACCATGAAGGGGGAGGGAGAAAGGGCACCTGAACACCCTGCAGAGAAGGCAAGCGAGGCTGCCGCTGCCTGTGCCTCGGTCCCATTCAACTCTATGGTTCTTACTCCTGAGTAGGCATGTCTAGGTTTCCTGTCCAGAACAATGTCAGCTTCCCCTTGCCATGCCAACATTGACCACAAACTTCTCCAAAAACGAATTGTAATATTTTCTCTTCACTGAGCTTGTTTAATATGATCTTAGGGGAAAGCATAGTGCGTTGTTTTACCGTAATTGCACAGCTTCAGCATGCCATACTATTGTATTATATATATATATATTTTGCAGGGGAAAGGAGAATGCAGGGGATTTCACCGGCATAGTAGCGCTACAGGTGAAAAGATACATGAGCACAACAACGCACAGATGTGAAAGTGCCCAGTGCTTGACTCGCTAAGGAAATGGAGGGGGAAACAGCAGACGCAAACCAGGAAAAAAAGTAGGTGTGATGGAGCCCCAGCAATGTATTCCTCCCATAAGACCTTTTCAGATCAGGAAATGCAGGCAGCCAAGGAGACTGTAGAGCAATGGAGAGATGTGTAATATAAAGAAAAATATGGACGATACCCTCAGCCACCTCACAGTTATTACTTAAAGTCAGAAACATCACGAAGACACATTCAAAATAAATTACAAACAGCCCTGAGAATGAGGCAGAAAAATGGAATTCCCTTTCATGGGGAAAGAAAACTTCCAGGAAATTACTGAGATTTTTCTTTTCCTACCTCCTAGAAATAAAAGGACACTTCTCAGAATTTTCTCCACATTTTCTTCACCATTATTTTTTATAGTGGCTGCATTCCCTCCCCTCAGTGCCTTGGAGTGATGCTAGGTATATGGGCCATTGTGGGGGATGCAAAATGGGGGCTAGGCTGCCAACATAGCTGATACTGTTGCCACTTGCAGTAGCTGTGCAAAATAACCCAAAAACCCTTAGAGAAAAAGGAAAGAAGCTATTCTATAACCCGTAGCAATGGGGATGCCTTCCTGTGAGAAATTGTTGGAGAATTTCTCCTCCCCCAGAGAAATTCAGTGAAATTGTCAACCTAAAAATAGAGTGGAGAATTTTGAGAGGCCACTTGTGCACAGCTCTACCCCCATTAAATTAGCTGTTCTGATATCACAGAAATCAAGCTGGGAACTAGCAGCTGAATATTTAGGAGATCAAAAGCGTCATCAGACGAGCGTTTTACTGCTCCCTCATTACTGGCTACTCACAGTTTTTCGCGGGTCCTTTTGACAATAGCATCCACCTCCCGTGCATCTCCCACCCCTTCTGGTCTTCTTTCCGCAACTAATAAGACCCCGATAAGCCTGCCAGAGGAGATTCGACAAATTAACAGTCTTCTTGAATTTAAGAGAGCTGTGAAGACTGCTCTCTTCCGGCAGGCCTACCCAGTTCAGTTTTAAGATGTTTTTAATAATGTATTTGTTTTTATCTGTTTTAATGGTTTATGTATTTTATTGTTTTTATATTTATATTTATTGTTGTTCCCCACCTCGATCTGGATGGAGAGGCAGGTTAGAAATGAAATAAATAAAAATAAAATTATATATATATATATATATATATATATATGGAAGCAGCACGATAAATGGGCCACGTAGTCATTGTTTACTTCCTCTTTCTTCCCCTGCGTGAATATATATTGCCCTACAGCCTTTTAAAGCAACCCTTTCTTGGTAGCTGGTGAAGATCTCTCATGTGGCTTTGGAGCCTATAGATGAAAACAAGCAGATGATGCTCACTTATGTATATGACTTCATATGTAGTCAGAATATAATCACATCGGACGCCCCATAGTTGGTCTACAAGTAGTAGGGAGGGGTGAAAAATCCAAAATAGACAGAAAGGGAACCTGTTTTTTCCTCCACTAGTTTCTTCTTGTAACTACTTGTGTATGTAGATTGCAACTTTTAGGCTTCACTTCGTTCCTCCTTCTTCTCAGTTAGTTTGCTTCCTCTTTGTCTGAAGCAGGCAATCATAATGGCTGCACTCCATTCTCTCTCTGGAACTACTTTCGCTTTCCCAGGAGCTATAGGCTCTCTTAGCAATGCTGTCTCTTTGACCTAAAAGTACCAGTGTGAGTGTGTTTCTTTCTATAGCCTTGCCTTGCACCAGCTGTAGTTTACCAAACAAAACATAACTCTAACAAGACAGACCTCAATTTTGAGAACAGTTTTTCTTTAGTGGACTTTTATCAGAATTCACATTGAGTAAGGGAGTTGGGATTTCAGGGAGTTGGGATTTAACTACAAATCTCCATGATTTTCAAGAACTGGGGGTTATTCCTTCATTAACAAACAGAGGCCCCCTCCACAAGAATTCGCTTTTGCGCCCGGTTAGGCGATTGGGCGCACTATCCCTGAAGCGCCTTTACGCCTAATACCTCTGCACGAGAGGCGGTGCTCCCCTCCCCTTCCCTCTGGCAGGCTGTCAAGTCCGTTTCTCTCACTCTCTCGCTTTCTCTTCCCCCACCACCCTCCCGATGAGCTGTTCTTGAAGCGCCCCCCGCGTTTTGCGTTTGATATTTTTGAACCGTCAGTGGGGGAGAGCTTGTGATCGGGCTTGGCAGCGCTGGGTTTGGGGAATGGGAAGGCAGGAACCTTGAGGGCAGAGCGGAGGGAGGACGGACGGACGGAGGGAGGGAGGAGCAGGGAAAGCACACACACACACACACACACTCGGCTTTAAATGACTGCAGCAGCAACAGACAGACCTGCCAAGCTTTGCCATCTGGCTCCTTGCTTTGGCTGCTGCAACGCTGGGGGGGGGGGAGGAGGAGGCGGAGCGAAGGAGGGGCCTCGATCACATTATTATTAGAAGTATTCGTGTTATTCTTGCGAGGATTTCTCTCTCCCCCGCCGCCCCATCCTCGCAATTCCCTATTCCTCCCGCTCTCTTCCTCGCCAACCTGAGCTCTCTCTCTCTTTCTCTGCGTGGGGTGGGCTGTGGGGGGCGCCGCCAGCACGCTCCACATCCCTGTTGTGAATTGCTCGCTCGCCCCCCCTCCCGGCCCTGCAGAGGCTGCTGCTGCCGGGGGCGAGGAGGAGGAGGCGGCAGAGAAAAGTTGAGCCTTCCTCACCCCGCGAGCCGAAAGACAGAGCGAGGAGCGACCTCCTCGAGAGCTCGCTCGCTGCACGTCCGCCACGACTGGCTGATCCCCCAATCTGCGCCGTTGCAGCTGGGGGAGGGCTTTTGACAGCGGCGGCAGCAGTCAAAATGCGCTTTAACTGCCGGAGCAAAATAAAAGTCGCTATTTAACGCGCATTCGAAAATGCGCATTATCGGGGAGATAACGCGCCCGTACGCCCGTTTTGCGCTCCGCTGGTGTGGAGGTAAAATTTATAATGAGCCTTCAAGGCTCATTAAATGTCTCGTGTGGAGGAGGCCAAAACCAATCTTGTCTGATGGAGGGAAGCAGGACTACCAGTATTCTACGGGTACCTGTCATTTCAGATATGAGTAATAAGAAATGGAAGATCAATGTCTTAGGAAACATATATTAGCTATATTAGACTTACTGTCATAAATCTTTAGAGCAAAGCTATTTTATGCTTGAGTTGCTCTGAACGTGTCGTTCCCATTAGCATCAGTTCTAAAAAGCAGATGCCAAAATGAGGGTACTGGCTGGAACAACTTGAGAGAGGAATGGAAGTGTTTGCTTCCTCAATGACAGCTTCACTTAAGAGCCTGCTGATGAAGCAGTATTGGCTGCTGTAGAAATGGGGGACCTTAACACCAGAGGGTGGCAATTGGCACTGGATGGCAGTCAAGAGAGGAGCCCGTTAAAAACTACAGATATTGAAGTTTTCTGTGATATCCTGACCCAGGCACAGCTGGAGTCTGTAGGGATTTTTCAGGTGACTTTTATTTAAGGGACACCGAATACGGGTACTTTGCATCAATGTTCCCTAAATTCCCCACTCCAGTAGGTGAAAAGGAGAATATGAAGATAGACACTCAGTATGATTGATTTTACTCACACTCACGAACTCAATGAAACTGTTGCTGCTTTAAAACATTTATTAAAACAATTTAAAGAAGTTAAAATTTTAACAAACACACAAACCTCTCCATTCAGCAAAGCAAATTAAAGAATGTACTCTCACGTCTGGCAGATTTCTTAAGAACATAGACAAACATCGACAAACATAGCCACTAAGGGTGCCTCTACAAGAGGCATTTAAAGCTCTTTCAAGGCGCATTAAAAAAATTACCTCTACAAGAACGGAGCGCAAATCGGGCATAGAGGCGCGTTATCTCCCCGATTATGTGCATTATCGAATGTGCGTTAAATCGCAAGTTTTATTTTGCTCTGGCCGTTAAAGCGCATTTTGACTGTGTGAATATGCGCTTATGCGCATTAACTACTTGATGGATATCCGTTAATGCGCTTCGCCGCCTCTCGTGCAGAGGGATTAGGTGTAAATGCGCTTCTGCGATTATGCGCATAATCGGCTAACCAGGCGCAAAAGCGAATCCTTGTAGAGGGGACCTGACACTCCCATTCATGCAACTCTGTGAAGGAACTCTACTCCACAGAGGGCCTTCCATTTCTCCCAGGCAACCAAAGAGTTAATGAGGCCTACATGCTTAGGCTCAGAGCAACATCCTGGATGCCATGCCAGAGGGAAAGGAAAGACATTGTGGTTCTTGCTGATTAGACTTAAATAGCCTTTCCAAAAAAAAGGACCTCCCTCTTATTATATATTAATTTATTCTGAAATGGCCAAACCTATTGGTCTATGTCATAATTTAGTATATCCTTCTTCCCAGAATATATTCTCCTTTTCTGACGTAGTTGTTCGTGACAATGAAAGGTCAAATTCCCTTTTCTTTGTGGTCAACTGTCTGATTTACTTCTCTGTTCTCATGGACACGGGGATTTTCTAACTACACTTCACTTGTTCTTGACCCTAGACCTTTCACATAGTTCCCTTAAAAGGAATATATAAGTCACAAATTTATATGACTAGTATCTTTGCATAATACCATGTCACACGTCTTTCATGAGTAATGGCATTACGCAACATAGTGGTCACAAGTCTTTATGAATAACATCTTTGAGCAACTTCAAATCATATTCCCCAATCATTCTCTTATCAGATCCTATCTAACCCCTGATATCAGTGTTCTATGTGTGTATTCATTCACTAACCTCTTGCTCCCCCACCCCAGCATTCACTAACTTCCCCCCATGCCCCCCGTGCCCCCCTGTGCCCCAGCACTATAATAATACAGAAAAGCAGATAATAAAAAGTTCCTACAAGTCGTGACACTAGGACAGGTGGGTTCTTGATCCATCATAGCTGTTCTTACATTGGCGTGCAATATGAGTAGCAACTGACATAAACGTCTGCTAGGGATTGTTAAAGCAAAACAAAGCATTTTTGGTCTGTGCCTAGCGATAACTCATGAGATTCTGCACATACATCGGTCCACTCACTGACATGAGGTCCACTGCTAGAGAGAAGGTTTTTGTTTAAGTAAAGGAGAGGGGACAACAAATAGAGGAAAGGAAAACACAGGAGAAGAAACAGAACTATTATTTCAATTGCTCCAAGAAGTCTAGCAGTGATGTTCATGAAGTGCTGAAGTGGGGGTGGGGTGTCAAAAGGAATGGAGGAAAGCGGTGCTCCTCCTTGGGGCAGCCATTAGGCACAAAGTTCCACCAATGGGCTAAGAGTGCTCCTAGAAGCTCTAGAAGTTTCCAAAATATTGCTCTGTGCAGGTGCAGATCTCATGTGTGTATGATTGCATAGAGTAGGCTGACCATATGAAAAGGAGGTCAGGGCTCATGTAACTTTAACAGTTGTAGAGAAAAGGGAATTTCAGCCAGTGTCATTTGTATGCAATTAGTTCCTGGTGAAATTCCCTCTTCAACACAACAGTTAAAGGTGCAGGCACTATACTAGAGTGACCATATACAAAAGAAGGCAAGGTCCCTGCAACTTTAACTGTTGTGATGAAGAGGGAATTTCACCAGGAACTAATTGCATACAAATGACACTGGCTGAAATGCCCTTTTCTCTACAACTGTTAAAGTTACATGAGCCCTGTCCTCCTTTTCATATGGTCAGCCTAGCATAGAGGTCATGAAGAAGGACTGACCACTGATGCTGGACCTGTTGGGTGGCAACAGGGAGGAGGAGCAGAGGTAGGGTGGCCAAGTGTCCTCTTTTACAGGAGACAGTAATCTATCTGAAGGGCTGCCAGGGAACCATCAGCTATTTAAATCGTGTTCTATCCAGTTTAAAGATAAAGGATCATAAGAACTGTTGCCCGTCACAACAGTTAGGACCCAGACAGCAGGCTGAACAGGCAAGCACACAGGTCATTTCATTACACTCCTCCACACTATGGCAAGATAATAATAATAATAATAATAATAATAATTCTAAATTTGCATCTATACATATAAATTAACGTGCACATTTTATGCAAATAGGCATCTTCTTTTGCCTTTTTCTGGTGATACATTTCCTCGTTTTGGTTATTCATAAGTAGGTACACTAAGCAGAAGGAACTGCAGTGCCTTGTCAATTCACTGTGTGGATTGGGCCCAGAGGAAGAAAGTAGGTGAAATGGGGTGGAGTCTGGCTCTCTCCTCACTCCCTGTTCTCCCAGCCTTTCCCAGATCAGATCGGCCATGAGCAAAAGCAAAAGCTGGTTGTTCTCACTATAGAAATGAGCTGGCTCATCTGAGGCTCATTCGTCTTCTTTTCTCGCCTCCCTGATAGTAGCAGTGGCCCATTCACACATACAAGCCACCAGCCAATTCTGCAGCATTCAAGTAAAAAAGCTTTGTGGGACGGTGAGGAACTGGTGGAATGTACTGGACTGAAGTAATAGAGTGACTGATGAGTGCCTAAGCTGCGAGTCAGGAAATCTCTGATTCAAATCTATCCTCATATATGAACTCTCACCATTATTTCTTAGTATCCATTCTCCTCCTGCCCACCTAATGCAACACAGGATAATTGGCGCATCTTATGAGGGTGTTGTAAGGAATATTAAAGAATGCATGTGAAGTGCATTGAGCATTCTGTTGATATTTGAATGCTAGGTATCTGTTATTAGTAGGGGTGTGCATCGGATCGGATCCGATCCACGATCCGAATCCGATCCGACCCAAAATCGGGAAAATCCGATCCGATCCGATCCGATCCGGACAACCTCCGATCCGATCCGATGAGGTCCGATCCGGATCGGACGCCATTTTGAATGCTTTTTCCCATAGCCAAGTATTGTTTTACAAAAACGCCTATAACTTTTTCATTTTTAAAGATAGAAGGATGAAACTTGGGCACATTGTAGACTGGTTAGGGGTAGTTATCTGTGAGAAATTTCAGAAAGATTGGTGCATGCATTTTGTGGCAATTAATTTTTTAATAAATACCCAGGAATGCCTATAACTTTGTCATTTTTAAAGTTACACACATGAAACTTTGCCACATTGTAGGGGGTACCCTGGGACCTATGTGTGTGAAATTTCAGAAACGTAGGTGCTTGTCTTGTGTGGCAATTAATTTTTAGAAAAATGGGTAGTAGTGGGGTAAATACAGTTACGCCTCCCATTTTTTTATTTTTGAAGATACAAACAGGAAACTTGGGCACATTACAGGTACCACTTGCCTTGATATGTGTGTGAAATTTCAGAAACATTGGAGCTTTCCTTGTGTGGCAATTAATTTTTGAAACAATGAGGAAAGAAACACCTATAACTTTGTCATTTTTAAAGCTACACACATGAAACTTTGCCACATTGTAGGTGGTACCTTGGGACCCATGTGTGTGAAATTTCGGAAACGTAGGTGCTTGCCTTGTGTGGCAATTAATTTTTTAATAAATACCCAGGAATGCCTATAACTTTGTCATTTTTAAAGTTACACACATGAAACTTTGCCACATTGTAGGCGGTACCTTGGGACCTATGTGTGTGAAATTTCGGAAACGTAGGTGCTTGCCTTGTGTGGCAATTAATTTTAGAAAAATGGGTAGTGGTGGGGTAAATACAGTTACGCCTCCCACTTTTTTATTTTTGAAGATACAAACAGGAAACATGGGCACATTACAGGTACCACTTGGCTTGATATGTGTGTAAAATTTCAGACAGCTGGGTCCAGGCATGTGGTGGCAAGGTATTTTTGAAACAATGAGGAAAGAAACGCCTATAACTTTTTTATTTTAAAAGTTAGAAGTCTGAACATTGCTCACTTTGTAGATGGGTTAGGGGTAGATATGTGTCAGAAATTTCAGAATTATAGGTCCAGGCATTTGATGGCTATGGAATTTTTAAATTACATGTTTCAAAAAAATTTCTACAGAGGCCAGGTCTTCCCCTCCCGCTTCCCGCGAAGAAAAGGAAACACTCTCTCGTCTCGATCCCTTTGATCCTTGCTAGTAGTATCCATTACAGGGCTCGTGTTTCCTTTCCTACTTTCACTTTTCACTTTGTACTCAAGCAGACACGAGCCCTGTAATGGATACTACCAAGGATCAAAGGGATCGAGACCAGAGTGATCCTTCCTTGCACGCATGGCTGCAAAACTCAGCTAGGCTCAGCCGTTCTGCTTGAAAAGTGAAAGTAGGAAAGGAAACACGAGCCCTGTAATGGATACTACTAGCAAGGATCAAAGGGATCGAGACGAGAGAGTGTTTCCTTTTCTTCGCGGGAAGCGGGAGGGGAAGACCTGGCCTCTGTAGAAATTTTTTTGAAACATGTAATTTAAAAATTCCATAGCCATCAAATGCCTGGACCTATAATTCTGAAATTTCTGACACATATCTACCCCTAACCCATCTACAAAGTGAGCAATGTTCAGACTTCTAACTTTTAAAATAAAAAAGTTATAGGCGTTTCTTTCCTCATTGTTTCAAAAATACCTTGCCACCACATGCCTGGACCCAGCTGTCTGAAATTTTACACACATATCAAGCCAAGTGGTACCTGTAATGTGCCCATGTTTCCTGTTTGTATCTTCAAAAATAAAAAAGTGGGAGGCGTAACTGTATTTACCCCACCACTACCCATTTTTCTAAAATTAATTGCCACACAAGGCAAGCACCTACGTTTCCGAAATTTCACACACATAGGTCCCAAGGTACCGCCTACAATGTGGCAAAGTTTCATGTGTGTAACTTTAAAAATGACAAAGTTATAGGCATTCCTGGGTATTTATTAAAAAATTAATTGCCACACAAGGCAAGCACCTACGTTTCCGAAATTTCACACACATGGGTCCCAAGGTACCACCTACAATGTGGCAAAGTTTCATGTGTGTAGCTTTAAAAATGACAAAGTTATAGGTGTTTCTTTCCTCATTGTTTCAAAAATTAATTGCCACACAAGGAAAGCTCCAATGTTTCTGAAATTTCACACACATATCAAGGCAAGTGGTACCTGTAATGTGCCCAAGTTTCCTGTTTGTATCTTCAAAAATAAAAAAATGGGAGGCGTAACTGTATTTACCCCACTACTACCCATTTTTCTAAAAATTAATTGCCACACAAGACAAGCACCTACGTTTCTGAAATTTCACACACATAGGTCCCAAGGTACCCCCTACAATGTGGCAAAGTTTCATGTGTGTAACTTTAAAAATGACAAAGTTATAGGCATTCCTGGGTATTTATTAAAAAATTAATTGCCACAAAATGCATGCACCAATCTTTCTGAAATTTCTCACAGATAACTACCCCTAACCAGTCTACAATGTGCCCAAGTTTCATCCTTCTATCTTTAAAAATGAAAAAGTTATAGGCGTTTTTGTAAAACAATACTTGGCTATGGGAAAAAGCATTCAAAATGGCGTCCGATCCGGATCGGACATCTGGTCCGATCCGATCCGACCAGCCTCCGATCCGATCCGATCCGACCCCCCAGGTCCGATTCCGATCCGCTATCCGATCCGATCCGGGGGGTCAGTGCACATCCCTAGTTATTAGTATTAATGTATAACCGCGCAATTCTCTAGATTCAATCATGTTCCAGCTTTGAGTTTGTATCATCATTTTGTCCTTGACTAGTTTCCTCACTCCCCACCTCCATCCTTAGCACTGCATACAGTAGTAGCCAGTGCGTGAAAAGAAAAACGCTGACCACCGGAGCTCAGACCTCTCCACTTTCAGGAAAATGGTGATATTTTATGTTACCATGATGTAACATTTGGCAGAAGCTCATAGATGTGCCCCTTATTAACATTCATCTTCTTAAGTGAGCATGACTTGCCCTGTTTTAGTTGGAGTTCTCTCTGTCCTATAGTGCTATTGTGCAATCATGCCTCTCAGAAATGATTTATCTATGTTACTTACACTTCTTTTTAAATTTTGAAGGAATTATAGTCGTAGGGCTGGAACGGAGAAGAAAGGTCAACTTGTGTAGAAGTTCATAGACATTTTTTTTTTTTAAAGGACCGGACAAGAAAATTTATTTATTACAATTGCGAGTAGCATTTTCAGTGCATCAGGAGTGCACAAAGAAATGTACAACATGTATATGGACATTTATTTATTTATTTATGTATTTATTTGTTACATTTCAATATCACCCAATGGCTGAAGCTCTCTGGGGGGTTCACAAAAACTGTACTGTCTGAAAAGCAGCAACCTGCCACCCCAGTGTCCCCACACACATATACAGCTCAGCAGCAGAGGTCTATAGTAAAAGAAAAGTTGTTTTCCACAGAAAATGAAAGCTATACAATGAGGGAGCCAGACCTTCCTCTGCAGGATGTTGCGAAATAGAGAGACCACCACTGAAAAGGCCTTATTGTATACCAACATGAAAAGAGGAATAGTGCCAATGTATGGGGGGACAGGCAGACATGAGGGAGAAGTCACACCCTAAGGCAAGTGTGCCTTAGGTATTTTGCCATTCTGACCCACTTTTTTTGGCCGGGGTGTGTGTGGAGTGCTGAAGATGTGCTGAGCACAGAGCAAAATGGGAAGAGGCATATGGGGTTACAGAACACAGGTCTTCAACAGGTGAGTCAGAACTGACCTAAGCTGGGTTGCACTAGTGACATGTCTGCCACCATAAGCATACAGTACATAGTAAAAATAAATAAATAGTGGGTTCCATATTCCATGTTTAGTCTAAAGGCGGTCTTCAGCCTGCAAAACTGCAAAGTTGCTGGTCTGGAACACCCAAACTGCTATAGGGCCTGGCGCCAATGCATCCATGGAATGCAATACTGAGAGTGGCTTCTACTACACTGATTTATAATCTGTGGCCTATGGAGCCATGAGAATGCTGCAGTTCCCTCCCAAGGGAAGCTTTCATCGCAGCTTGCTTTCTAAAACAAAATGACAGTAATAATCAATTATAAAATGCTTGAAGCAATTCATGTATCTCTGTCATCCTTACACACTATCCTCTAAGGACAGAGGTGCACATGGCATATAATTTTGTTATTCTCTTAACATACTTTTCCTGTTTTATAAAACGCAGGCATTAAGACTGAAATTTGAAGGGAGAGACCAACATGGGGTGTGGGGGAGAGATATCCTTTTCTGCCTATCATTTTCCCGGTTAAAATCACTTCCCAAGCTAGCTTTACTCACTCAGTGGGGGAAATATATGAATTTTACCCAGAGGAGGTCAAAGCAGCTGGGGAGGGTGAGGGGTGGGTGGGTCTTCCTGTTCAAGCTGCTTTTTACAGAACAATACGTTTGTAAAAAGAATTATGGCACTGAGAGAGACAGGGGCGTGTTTCCACTAGAGGAAGCTGGAGTTGACTTTGTCTACTGGCCACTCTGTTCTTGGAACCTACAGGATCAGTCACCATTGCCAGAGGCCAGAGGAACGGGCTTTTGGCGCAAGCTGAAGAACTCTTTACTAGGGGCCCACTGTGTGTTTCAGTAGGGCTTGATCTGGAAAGGGTACCAACTACCGGTGACTATAGGAATCGGGGTAGTCGGTATTGGTGGCTTTTGCCCCCTCCCTATTTTAAACTATTTGTGTCTTAAGTTTGTATTTCCTGTGTCTGATATCTTCTGCCAGCTACTTGAGCTTTGGGTCCATCTCTCTACAGTGGGAAAGATGTATTTTGAATGGGATGGAGAGACAGAAGGAATTGGGGAATAGGCATTTTACCAGTAGAGGAAGATATCACAGCAGAAGGCCGATGGGTAACTGCAAGATACGGGAGTCCAACCATGTGCTGGTTGTTCCCCCATCCAGTCTACCCTTCAACTCAACCTTGGTTTTCAGGGAACTGGGTATTACAAAATGAGGACAATGGCTAGAGAGATGCTGGCAGAAGACCCAGAATTAGCTCCACCAAACTCAGGTTAGAACCCATTAAAGAATGCCATAGTTATTCCCGGTCTACTTGATATCTGGTATTTCTGTTGTGCTGAGAGGTGTGGAAGGATTGCTACTTCCCAAACAGTGTTGTAGTCAGGGTGGGGAACCGGTGGCCCTCCAGGTCTTGTTGGACTTTAATGCCCACCATCCCTGGCCACTGACCTGTCTGGGAGATTAGTGATCCCGGTTCACTTACAGCAGAGTAAGCATGTTCCAGAGATCCATGCAAGGAAAAATACTCACACACCAGCGGTTTGTCTTCAGTAAATGCTTTACTGAGGTTCAGTATTTCCTTCAATATATTTACAGCAGTCTTGGTCAACAAATATAATACAGGTTTCCAGGAAGAATCACATCACATAACATCACCGTCCAACCTCATATCCTCATCAACCATTACCAGATATTTACAGATATATATACATTTCCATGGACAATGACTTTGCACAAAAATGCAGAAAAAACTCCCAGGGGAAAAATCACTAACTCTTTGATCTTTACAAAAGCAGATAGAAAAAAAAAACACTCCCCTGTTAATTGACATCAGGTGCAATAGTCAGTCCTCTGGACACTCGCTGTTATAAATTGCACTTGATAGCGGTAGCTTGAAAGAAATAATACTTAAACTTTGAAACAAACAACGCCTTTAATTCAGGCAAAAGCAAACAGTTATATTCAGGAAGCACTTTTAAAGGAAGCAAAGTAAACTAAATGTTGAAATTAACAATGGCTAACGAACTCGCTTCCTAGACAACTCTCCTTCGTTAAGGTCTGCTTGCTCCTTTCTTTGCAAACGTTCAGACCGGCGTGGTCTCACTCTCGCCTCTGTTCTCCTCCGACGTCTGCGTTCTTTGGCATCTTTTAAAGAGGTTTCTTCCTCGTCCTCAGAGGATACGGGCGTGGTTCCACCTGCTGGATCATCATTTAGATTAGCACTCGTTTCAGAGCGCTGATTAGCATCAGCTGGCAGAGAGGGGCTGCTAATCCCCTCCTCCTCAGACCCAGGATCTGGATCAAACTCACGAACCCTGTCTTCTCTTGCCAAGCCATCTGGCAGCTGCTTCTCCTGCTCAGAAACCCGAGGGGTAAACACAACACTCAGCAACTGTCCAGTCCTTTTATTCATCTGAATAGAAATTTTACTCAACATGACCATACTGTCTGGGGAAGATGTAAATGAAGGCCAACAAGATCTGGAGGTCCACAGGTTCCCCACCTCAGCACTGTTGGGACATCTATCAAGGAACTGTAAAGTTATGGGCTGTCTCCTTTATAGCTGAATAGCCTTGCAAAAATGAGACCCTGGGTACTGGCCAGCTAGCCAGTTGGTAGGGGGCAGAAAGAAGAACAAGAGAAACAAGGGAGCAAAAGTGCAACTTTTTTCTTACCCTATTCTTCCATGTTCATGGGATTCAACCCGCACCTTCAGGTGACTTGCTGAATTTCATGAGCCCAGTGGTGGCTGCTGCCTTCTAACCATGGGAGTACCACACATCTACTTACCTGCCTACCCACTCCTACCAGTGGATTCTGGAGAGCTGAGAGGTGGAGTCTAGTGGTCAAGGGTCAGGAAATGGAACCTGGCAGATGAAGAGGCGGAGTCCACTGAAAGTGTTCTGTTCTACTAAGGCAGGGGTGCAGAACCCCAGTGGGGGAAGGATGAGGGGCAGGTGAAACAGGCAGATCTGATAGGGTCCGCTTCACTCCTTCATCTAAGGGGTGAAGGGGACTCAGCCAGCTTGGCTTCAGTGTGCATGGGGCTCCCCCGATTGGGAAAGCCTGCACACAGCAAAGCCTGGAAGATCCACCCAGCACTTCATCCGGGGAGCAAAGGACATCAGGTAGGCATAGTCATGCCCCCCCACCCCCACAGTAGAGGATGTGTCCAGGCCTGGCTATGTCCACCTGGCATCCTCAGCCTGTGGAGGACTGGGTGGATGAGGCCATCTGGTCCCCCACCCAATTTGGGTTCTGCATTCCTCATCTAAGGTGTAGCTTTAGCATATTTACAAGTCTGCTACCAACAAGCAATACCATCCTGAAAAGGGCCTTCTCTAACTGCCTGCCAAACTACTGCTCTTAATGTAAGACCAATAAGAAGGGCCTCAGAACCTGATCTTACAGCTCCAGCAGGTTCGTGCAGGTTTGGCAGTCTTTCAAATAAACAGGCACTAAAACATTAAGGACTAAAGATCAAAGTTAGCACTTGGGCCCAGAAATGCTCTAGCAACCAGTGCAACTGCTACAGTATCAGTGCTATATGTTCCTACCACCTAGCTCCAACAGTCACTCAAGTAATTGCATTTTGTACCAGTTTAAGTTCTGAGTCATCTTCAACGGCAGCCCCACATAGAGCACAGTGCAGGAGTCTAGTCTAAATGTAATTAGTGCATAGGTTGGGGTTAATGTGCATATCAAACAACCATTGTGCACATTTACCACTCTTCATGGAGAATGTGCATATAATCTGTTTATGAAGAGGGAATTGTGCACATTCTCTGCATAATCTCCAGGCATTGGGAAATCTGCATATCTCAATTGCATTTTGTACATTCTCCAGGCTATATGCATATTTCCTGGTCAATATGCATATTTCCAACCATTTTTGAGGCATGTGCATATCTTGACAGCGTTTTTCCTGGGCAATATGCGTAGTCTTCAAGAAACATTGGAGAATGTGCATACTTCAGCATAAACTTGTTCCCAGCTTTCTAACCCAGGCTGTTCTCTTCCTATCTCTGTCAGTGTGTGTGTACACACACACACACACACACACACAAACTGGTGTTCCTGCAAGTTTTTAATAAATACTATATCATCTCTCCCAACCTTGTTATGGCTTCATTGTCTCCTGGGCTGCCAAACAATAACTTTCTCATCCCTTTATCAGCTAAAGTCTCACATATGCAGCTTCTCTGTATGGTAACGGTTACACCAAGCCACCAATCCATTTTTTCCCCACTGCAGTCACCCGTCATGGCTGATCCTGAGGTTCTCTGAACCTAGTAGTCTTCTGGGTCTGGTAGGAATGAATTGACAACACAGACACACACACACGAACATCCTCTCTCCTATCCGTTACTTGCTGCTGGCTTGGGTTGGATCTCCCTGTGGAGGGAACTAATGGATGGGACACACTGCTGTTACCACCACCACCACCACTTGTTGAAGGCCAAGCAGGTGGTCCAAAACTGGCTTTCCTGGATGGGCACATTCTTCCTTTCCTTCTATGGCAATTGGAAGAACAAGGGAAGAACAGAGGGAGAGCACTGTGGTTGTGGAAAGGGGAGGAGAAGAGAAAGCAAAAAGGCATCATGGATGGATAAGATGATTTTTTACTTTGGATCAATTAATAGGTCCAGACGATGAGTTTCTGTCCTTTTCTGATTTGTGTGTTTAATATAATTTACCTGCTACAGCTGAATGGCAATACTTGCAACTGAAACATATGCTGGAATCTAGGTTTGGCCCAGCTGCTTTTACAGCCTCAGAGCCTCCAGCATTGTTAGAATCACGTATAGCAGCTGAATAAACACGCCGATCCACGACTCATATATATATATATATATATATATATATAAACATTTAGTAGCAGTAAATAAATATGATACTCCTAGTTTAAGACAGGACTAGAATAGAGAATTGGAGCACCCTATCTTGCCTAATCAATGGATGGTCGCCCTAGCACCTGCATCTGAAGCTTCCATGGATCTCAGATGACATCTTATTCAGCAAAAAAAATTGTTTCGGGTTTATTGGACTCCACAATGCCTTTTTAATAAGAGTTTGTCTAATTTGCATAATTGTTGGAGATGTAATGCACCTAATGCTTCTTTAATTCATTTGTTTTGGCAATGCCCAGTAGTTGCCTCCTTTTGGGAGGATGTTATAATAAGGATAAACTTTGTGCTAAAACAATCTATAATATGGAACGATGTGCATATCCTTCTAAATTATCTACCGGCTTCTTGGAAGATAACTCATGGTCAGCACAAATGGATCTTCAGAGCCCTTATGACCGCCAAAAGACTTATATTATCATGTTGGAAGGATAAATGTGCACCTCCAATAATGCAATGGACTGAGGATTTAATAACGCTATCACCCTTTGAATGGGTGTTATATAGGCGCAACTTGCAAGTGGATAACTATATGAATATTTGGTCTAATTTTCTTGAAACCTATGTATAAGTCTCTCCCTTTTTTCTTTCTTTTTTTACAAATGGTACACTAGATGGAAAAAAATAACAATATTCCTATAGATGTAATGTTTCCCCCTTTTTTCTCTTCACCATTCTTTTTTGCTCTGTTTTGTTATTATTCATAATAAAAAGGAAAAAGTTAAAAAAAAATCATGCCAATGAGAATCAAGGGCTGCCAGGCTTTGATAATGTAAGAGTGTGATGGATCTGGCTTTTACATTTATAGATACTAGTGAATGGATGCAGCTTTGCACTTTGATGCACTGAAGAATTCAAGCAAACTGAAGTGGCTGTCAGGGTTTGCCCATGGTGCACTCGGTGCCATTTGAGGGAAGGCATGCCTGCTGGCACCCCTCGGCACAGCCTCTCCCATAGTGCACTTCTCTAGCCCCTCTGAGGGAGTGAAGTATCAATGCCATTTTTTCTGAGGGCTGTGTGGTTGCCTCACACAAGGCCAACGCTAGATTCCAGTGGACCCTTGCCACTAATGGACCTGTCCGCCACCACGAACGCCCATTTATGCTGCTCAACCACTACCAAGGCACCCCTGCCCACCTTTCCTACCGAATCCCTATCCACCCAAGCTGCCCACCCCAAAGCTAAAGCTGCTTGCCCCCGGAACCCAAGCCGCCCGCAGATCTAAAGCTGCCTGCTCACTGAAGTCACCCGTCGAAGCTGGTCGCTGAACCTGCCCCTGAAAGCAGCTGCCCCTCCTCCTGCCAGCCAACCCTGCCTACCCCCTTTTTTACATGGGGGCTGTCTTCATGGTGCCAGGTTGGTGCCACCTCCTCTTCAGCCCCACACTTTCCCTCTCCTGGGGTGCATCAGGTAATCCCAGCACCGAGGAGCGACCGTGGGGTGTCTGGGCGGTCATCCAGGTCCCGGAGCTGCCCCCACCCTCTTCCTGGTGAAAGGCGACCAATCGCTGGTTGCCTTCCACCAGGCTCTGTCCCCAGGTTGACCCCAGATTGGCCCCAAAGCGACGTTACACAGCAGAAGCCCCAAGTTGACATTGTTCCATTTGAAAAAGTCAGGGTACATCCTCAACTTTTTCAAAATGCAGCATCGTGAGGAAGCCCCGTGGTGGCTGCAAACCTGCATTGCTTCGTCTAACCAACACGGTGCAGGTACACAGCCACCGTGGGGCTTTCCCTGTGTATAGACAGCCCCATGGTGGAGGGAGGCATCTCCTCCTGCTCTTCTTCCTTACTTGGCCAGCCCCACTGACAAAGTGCCATGATCCCAGCCAGCTGAGCCTGCGAGACCCCACAGCCTGCAATGTTAAAAGTGGGTTCTTTGGAGCTTACACTTTGAATAGCAGCAGTCTGAACCAGTGTAAAGACCACCTGTGCCATCATTGCCCATTTCCCCTCTAAAGGCAGCACCTGATTGGTTCAGATTTCTGCTACTGAAATTATATGTAAAAAAGAGGGAAATTCTGTTTAAATAGGGGTACAACAGGGCCTGTAGTTTTGGCTGGATAAAGAAGAGGGAAATAGTGGTAGCTGTGGCAAACACAAGGGCAGGAATGGACCATTCTGAGTCCCTGAGCCCTTGGGAGTTGCCTGCCTAGGTCGATCCCTGATACTAGGCAGCCGGGGCAGGGGCGGGCATATAACACTTGTCTCTTGGCCTATTAATCTCCTGTAGCCTCAAACTATCAACTCAACACTGAAGTAGCGGAGATTAAAAGTTGGCAAAATATGATTAATGCTTATTGTAATGGGGATAAAAGAGCCAGGATAAATAAAGGGTTATGGTACAAGGCTCAAAAGAAAGGAGGTTTAGGACTTCCGAATATTAAGAATTATTATATTGCTAATCAGTTAAGATATTCATGGTATTTTAGGGGAGGAAGATTTGGAATGGTTGGAACCGCAAACACCAGAGATAGATTGCAAACTGCGAAATATATTCTTTACTAAAAAGCAAAAGAAAGAATTGAAGGTACTGGACAACCCATTATTGGAAAATATAATATTGATTTGGGAGAAGTATAGAGGGAAGTTGATACCAGGGGACTCTCCACTCGCCCCAGTTGTAGTAGTGGGAAATTTTCCAATAGTATTAAAATCAGAGATAGAAGCGAGACTGAAAGATAAAGATATAATTGAGCTAAGGAACTGGATGGAAAAGATGAAGGATAGTGAGCATATTAAAGATTTGTTTAAAGGACAAAAGATAGCACGGTTCAAATGTTTACAATTGGAAAAATGGACACAGGAATGGAGGTTGAAAAATAAGAAATGTAGAAACAATACTAGATTTGAAGACTTAATTGAACTAATGGGGAAAAAAGAACAAGCTGGAGTTAAGAAAGGACTGACTAGTGAGATATATAAAATATTGATAGAGGAGGAATTTCAGGATTCACTTAAGGTTATAAAAGAGCTATGGGAAGAAGATGTAAAGGGGAAATTAATGAGGATAGCTGGGGGAGGATATGGAATATAAGAATGTTAAAGTTGTTGTCGATTAGAATCAAGGAGAACTACTATAAGACAGTTTGGAGATGGTATCTAACACCTGTAAGATTTCACCAGATTGATAAAAAAGTGTCTAAGAATTGTTGGAGGGGATGTCAGGAGGTTGGGACCTATTTCCATATGTGGTGGAGCTGTGAACAAGTACAAAAATTTTGGGAAAGGTTTTTAAAGAAATAAGCGATATAATTGGAAGTAAATTGGAACTAAACCCAAAGTTAGCGCTACTAGCAATATGGGATAGGGGGAGTAAGCATATAATTAATAGAGAATTGGTAAACAACCTCCTGGCACCTGTTAGAATAATGATTGCTAAAAATTGGAAAGGGCAACGAAGCTATACAATAGAAGAATGGTATAAAGAAATTTGGGATATGGCTTTGAATGATATGTTGACATGTAAAATGAAAATAAAGAGGGGAATGTCCAGTAAGAGTGATTTTGGAGAAATATGGAGTCCCTTTTTGGAATATGTTTTAAGGTCGGGAAAGGGACAAACACCGTCAAAAGAATCGTCAAAATTTTGGAAGGAGGAGGAATGATTATGAGAAGGTCTCGGGGGGGGGGGGTGCACGGGGGAAGTTGAGGGTTGTAGTTGTTTTATATTGTGTATTATGTGTATGTTTATTATGTTAAAAATTAATAAAAATTATATATATATATATAACTCAACACTGTGCGCTACCAAGTAACTGAGGATGGTACTGAGGACTTCGACCACACAGACACATTGCAATCAATTAAAACGAATTAATGCAATTTAAAAACAATACATTTTTAACACCCCTAGGATCCCCTTAGTGTGCATACCAAGTTTCAGGGATCTAGGTTTTATGGTCTTGGTGCTATGGTGTTGACAAACAGATATGCATTATCCCCTTTCATCATTAACAATGAGCCCAGTTCTCACCTTCCCTTTCACACATTCAGTCAATGGGTGGAGGGGGAGCAGGATCATGTTGGCCGGCCTCTGGCATCGGCACAATTGACTGAAGGTGAAATAAGGCTCAATCCATGGTACGTCTAGACACACACTGGTGTTGTAAGCGCAGTCAGGAACCTTCCGCACATACAATTGTATACATGTAGACCCTTTTCTCACCTTCAGCTGAATGCCAGCTAGCGCAGTCTTGCCTCTCCTTCATGGATTTACAGAGCTTGCGAGAGTCCACACCAACATGGCCCTTGTCAGTCACAGGCTGGAGAAAGTGAACTCCTCTCTTCCTTTAAGCCACAGCTAAAAGCTACAGCTATTTTAAGCTACACATAAAAGACCAGCTTTTGATTATGCAAAATAATATAGGCACAGTTTCGGTTCAACTCTAGATGTGCACAGTTTGCTTAGCAGATGTTTTTCACAACTGCCAATTGCAGTGCTTTGTGACTTCCAAACTGTGTGCATATAGGTTTGCAATGAATGTTCATTGTCTGTGCTTAGTTGCTATCAAAGACAATACTCCATCATGCAAGAATAGTCCTTTCTCCATCATATGTTCAGTCCAAAATAAACCCCAAAAGTAAGCCATGAAACACGTGAGAATCATCAGCCCTGAAAAAGCAAGGCACACATAATAGAGAAGGGTGCTGATAAAATGACTGCAAACAGCAGCAAAAATGGAACATAGACAAAGCTCTCTAAACAGAATTTCTTTGATACTTTTTTAAAAGGCAGGATGTAAATGAATAAAGCAAAGCAAATAGGTTCACTATATCCTGAATATCTGCTGCCGCCTTGTGTGCACAAATATGTACTGCAGTTGCGTGGACAGTCCTCAGAATAGTTTTACATCTGTGCATCTCTCATTCATGTATTTTTATGTTTCAATAATAAAAAAAATAGTCTCAAGATGGTTGATCCTGGTAAAGTTGGTCACATTTTTAATTAAAGGTGCAATCCCATTATGTTTAGACAGAAAAAAATTCTAAAATTTCCAATATGCCCCAGCCAGCATAGGTGGCTTGAGAGATGCTGGGAGTTGTAGGACTTTTTTCTGCCTAAACTTCGATAGGATTGTACCCTTAGACCTTTATCACACATACCATTTCCCCCTCCCCCCTGGATTGCTTCTGCGGGTTCCCCCTCCATTTCCTATGCAAATCTAGTGTTTTGAATCACTCGTGATCGGTTTTGCTCCATTACCTCAGCTCAGCCTGTTGAACTTGCCTGAACTTGCCTGAAACGGACTTTGCCCATTCAGGGTTAAATCAAAACAGAAACAAAAAATGGAGCACTCAGGGCGCGAGAACAGCGCAAGGGGGACGATGTCATGCGAGTCCCGCACTGAAGAACAGGATCAAAGTTGTGGCGGGTGTGCTTAAAACCGCCCGTGTGATAACGACCTTAGTGTACTTCTCCCCTAGTACTCAGATTTGAACTTTGTCAGCAGAATGCAATGGTACATCTGAACCCTGAAATCGATGCTTTCATCCATTCAACTCTAAGGCCAGATCTACACCAAGCAGGATATGACACTTTGAAAATGGTTTGAAAACTGTATCTGGAGTGTGTCCTGGGCCCCAACCGGTTAAAACAGCCATTTTAAAGCAGTAATGTAGATCCTGCCTAACTCAACACAGTCTTTGTATCCTGAGCAAAACTTTGAGTAGTTGAATAGTTTTGAAGTACTGTATTTCACCGAATGTAAGACACCATCGATTGTAAGACGCACCTTAATTTCAGGGCCACCAACAGGGAAAAAGCTTTGCGTCGATTCTAAGACGCACCTTAATTTCAGCACCCCTTCCCCCCTTCCCACTCACCTTCATCGCCATCGCCCGTTCTCGCTGCCACTGCCGCCGCTGCTCTGTGCCACTGCCAGTGCTCTCCTCGGCCTGGCAAGGCGTTGTTCCCAGTAACAAGGTGAGCGTTGCCAGCGGCGGCAGTGAAGATGGGTGATGGAGGGGAGGGGGGAGGGTTAGGGCCCCCTCCCCCTCCCCCCTTACCTTGATCGCTGCTGCCTCGGCCTGGGAAGGCTTCAGTACTGGTAAGGAGGCCGAGATCTCCTGAGATTGTGGCCTCCTTCCCAATACTGAAACCTTCCCAGGCCGAGGCAGCAGCGATCAAGGTAAGGGGGGAGGGGGGACTTCTGACCGGCCTTGTGGGGTCCCTCGGGACCCGCTAGGGCGAGTTGCGGGGGGGGCATGCAGAGCCCTAGTGCCTTCTGCAAAACATGAGAGAAATCCCGCAATTGCAAGACGCCATCAATTCTAAGACACACCCCATTTTTGCAGATGTAAACATGGGAGAAAAAGTGTGTCTTAGAATCGATGAAATACGGTAATAGGGAAACTTAGACTTCCATAATGAAGATGGCAAGATGCTTGCAAGTAACGTTCAAGATGAATAAAAGATCCCTTACAATATTCTACTAGAAGTAAAATTGTTAGAACTTGGAGGCAACAATGGATGAAGGCTTATGCACCATAACAGTGAGAACAGCTCTAATAGCGCCCTAAAATAGTCTTCACAATAAAGTAGGAAAGAAGTCAGACTACAAAGCACATGGTCTTCGATGTCTATATATTAAGGGCCAGAGTATGGGGAACAAACAGAACGAACCTGAACTCTTAATACACGAAGGCAAATACGACTTGATAGGTATAACTGAAACCTGGTGGGATTATTCCCATGAGTGGAATACAACAATTGAAGGGTATAATTTGTAAAAAAAAAAAAAAAAAAATAGAAATAGAAAGGGATGCGGAATTGCACCATATGTTAAAAATGCTTATCCCTGCACAGAAATACAGGAGGATGAGCCTGGGAGCCCCATCAAGAGCATCTGGATTAAAATAAATGCGGCAAGGAATAAAAGGAGCATGATAGTCGGAGTCTATTACTGTCCACCCAATCAAGCAGAAGATGAGGATGAAACTTTTGAAAAGCAAATTGCCAGTGTTTCAAGGAAGTGCAATGTAGTAGTAGCAATGGGGGACTTCAATTACCCCGATATCTGTTGGGAGACAAATTCTGCCAAAAGTGGCCCTTCCAAGAAATTCCTGACATGTGTGGATGATAACTTTTTCCTACAGAAAGTGAGGAAAGGAACTAGAGGAACAGCTATCCTTGACTTGACACTTGTCTTGTTTATGGATGGTAAGTGCCCTGAGCAGAGTTCACAGAGTAGTCAGTCCAGGCCAAGATCGTCTCAGGGAATTTCTAGTAATATAACAAAAAGGCAGAGGTGTGAAGCCAAGCATCAAAGCCAGTCAGGGGTCGTTCAAAGGCACGTTCCATGAGCATTGCTGAGAGTCCATGAATCCGACTCTTCTTCATGCAGCGAAGTCAGGAAGCCAAGGAAACGAACGGTTTGCTTTCAGCGAGGTGTGACTGGGCCTCGGCTGATTTACAGACGGCCATTAATTAGCACAGCTGGGTCATTAGGGCCATGTATTGTACTTAAGCACACCCTCCTGCTGTGCTTGATTCCTCTCCCTTCGCTGCTCCTGACGTTTGCTTCTTCTTCGTTGCACCGGCTGAATTATGTCCACCTCTGCCTCCTGCAATTGAGGAATCTCAGGCATGCTGCTGGATGTGCCAGGCTGTTCTTCTGCCTCCTGCAATTGAGAAACCTTAAGAATGCTGTCTGTCCAAGCTTCCAACTCTCCATGTGACTGGCTGCGGCATAATGAGCAGGCTCTCTCCCTCTTCCTCCTCAGAGGAATCTTCTTGGAGATGAGGCATATCAATATTGACCAATAGGGATTATTTAGTGGATAAAGTGACAGTTACGGGAACTCTAGGGGAAAGTGACCACATGAGTTCTTGATTTTAAAGGAAGCAAAAGCTGAGTGAAGCCATCCACATACTCTGGATTTTAGGAAAGCCAATTTTAATAAACTCAGAACTATGATAGGTAAAGTTCCATGGTAAGTGGACCTAATGAGAAAAGGAGTCCAAGATGGGTGGGAGTTTTTAAAAAAGGAAATTTTAAAGGCACAATTACAAACAATTCCAACAAGGAAAAAAGATAGAAGACAACAGAAGAAACCAATGTGGCTCCACAAAAAGCTTAGAGATGACCTGAAAATAAAAAGGATACATATAGGAAGTGGAAGGAAGGCCAGGTTACAAAAGAAGAGTACAAACAAGTAGCACAGAAGTGCCAGAATGATATCAGGAAGGCTAAAGCTGAGAAGGAGTTGAGGCTAGCGAGGAATGCTAAAATAGGGTGACCAGATAAAATCCAGGTCAGGGCTCATGTAACTGTAACAGTTGTAGAGAAAAGGAAATTTCAGCCAGTGTCATTTATATGCAATTAGTTCCTGGTGATCACAACAATTAAAGTTGCAGGGGCCCTGCTTTCTTTTGTATCTGGTCACTCTAGTATAGTGCCTGCACCTTTAACTGTTGTGATGAAGAGGGAATATCACCAGGAACTAATTGCATACAAATGACACTGGCTGAAATTCCCTTTTCTCTACAACTGTTAAAGTTACATGAGCCCTGACCTAGATTTTATCTGGTCAGCCTAGCTAAAAGCAATAAAAAGGCTTTCCTCAGATATGTGAATAGTAAAAGACAGAGGAAAGAAATGGTGGTTCAATTGCTTAATAAGGATGGCAAATAAATAACAAATGACAAAGAAAAGGCCGAAGTGTTCAATTCCTACTTTGGCTCAGTCTTCTCCCAAAAGTGGGTCTATGACCCACCTGGCAAAAGTGAAGTACAAGTTGAAGGGGAAGGATTGCAATTTGAGATTGATAAACAAATGGTCAAGGAACACCTAATTTCTTTGAATGAGTTCAAATCTCTAGAGCCCAATGAACTGCATCCTACAGTAATAAAGGAGCTGGCAGAAGAACTCTCAGAACCACTGTCTATTATCTTTGTGACATCGTGGAAGACGGGTGAAGTGCCAAATGATTGGAGGAGGGCTAATGTTGTCCCTATCTTCAAAAAGAGCAAAAAGGAGGAACTTGGGAACTACAGACCAGTTAGTCTGACATCAATCCCTGGGAATTTTTTGGAGCAGATTATAGAGAAGTCAATCTGTAAACACCTTGAAAACAATGCAGTGATTACTAGAAGCTAGCATGGATTTTTCAAGAACAAATCCTGCCAGACTAATCTGATATCATTCTTTGATCGGGTAACCTCCCTTGTGGACTGTGGGAATGCAGTGGACATCATATATCTTGACTTCAGCAAAGCTTTTGGCAAAGTATCACATGACATTCTGATCAGCAAACTAGCTAAAAGTGGGCTAGTTGGAACAGCTATTAGGTGGATCCACAGTTGGCTACAGAATCGCACTCAAAGAGTGCTTATCAATGGTACCTTCTCAAACTGGGGGGAGGTAATGAGTGGGGTACCGCGAGGCTCAGTCCTTGGCCCAGTGCTCTTCAGCATTTTTGTTAATGACTTGGATAAGGAGGTGCAGGGAATGCTTATCAAATTTGCAGATGACACAAAATTGGGTGTAATAGCTAATACCCCAACAAAGTACTACAATTCCCAGCATTCCCCAGCCAGCTTAGGGCTGCTGGGAGTTGTAGGACTTTTTCTGCCTAAACATGCAAAGAATGTTTGCTTGAGGATGGGTGGCTCAGTGGATGGCGATGTTTTACTAAGCATGCAGCCAGAATAACCTGTTTACACATGCTCAGCAATGATGGTAGTAGTGGGCTAGCTAACCATATTAAAAATGGCAAACTTTTTTATAGTCAGCTTAAAGTGCAAACAAATTCCAATTAAATACAGGTTTAAAACAAAGTCTATTATGGTTTAAAGCAAGGTCTTGGGAGGTAACAGAAGCGAAGCACATTTACCAGAAATTTTGATTACGACAGTATTCATTACAGCATTTCTGTGGCATGTGTTTCATTTTAGTCATTTTATAATGGCTTCCTAATTTAGGTCGAAATATTTGTCCAGCAATTTCTCCAGTTACCAGTAAGGGAGATTATTCTGCATTACATTAGTTTGTTACTTTGGGGATATACATATGAAGATATGAAAGGCTGCATGGGTGTTACCCTGCATTTAGCAGAGAGAAGATTAAAATTCTAGGCTAAAAGCTCCATCAGACTGGGGAGGGGGAATCACACTTCCCTACCATTGCTTCTCCACCCCTGCTTTTGTTGCTCAATACTTCCTCTTTCTCAGGGAGAGGAAAGAGGAAGTAAACAATGTGCATGTGGGCCATTCAGTGGGCCATTTTTATTGCGCATCTCCTGCACACAGCAGGAGATAGCGGCATGTTCTGTCTCTAAAAATAAATCAGACTTACCAAGGTCTTTTTTTGTCATGGGAAAAAGGCTAGAAGGGGCAGGAGATGCACGGGGTGGTGGTGGTGGTGGTGGTGGTGGTGGTGGTGGTGGACAACAACATGAATAGGACCCATGAAAATCCGTGAGTGCCTAGTAACAAGTGTGCAATAAAACGCTTGTCTGATGAAGCTCCAAATGCGATGGAAAGGAAAGGAAGAATAGCAGCAGCAGTAGGTTAAAATTGGGTGCAGACGAGGAAGGGACTACCAAATTCTTTCATTCCTTGCTTTTTTTTCTGTAGAAAATTTGCCTCCAGCTACTTTTCTCCCCCATGGGACAAAAGATACAGATCTCCCATACAGAAAAGTGGATGATAAAGAGATACTTTTGACACAATAAACAGTGTGTGTGTGTGTGTGAGAGAGAGAGAGAGAGAGAAATGCAAGTAAATATAAAATACAGATACATTTGAAGAATGACAGAACTAAAGCTGCGCCATGCTATAAGGTTCAAAAAGCAACACACGTAAAATGGGGAAGGGGCACTGGGAGTGTGGCAGAAAAAGAACGGCTGGACAGATTTGAGCACATCTGCTAAGACGTTTCATACAGAGCCACACACTTCACAAAATATGAACAAGGAGACTAGTTAAACAGAAGACTGGCAAGTTTGCATAATGTGATACACAGGAATGTTGACACTGAGTTTTGGCAAAGCACATCATTATCATTAACATATTATTGATACGTTCTGCTGTATAATCACTATTTCTTTGCTTTTTGTTTCTTGCTAGCACTTGGAGAAAGTTGTCTGTTATTGTGAGTTAGGACAGGAGATGTTTTGTGAGTGGTGTTAATATTATGGACATTTGTAAAAATACAAAGGGTTATATCCAGTGTTAGTCTAACTTAAGTCCATTCATTTCAATGAATCTGCTCTAAGTAGGACTAACATTGGATACAACCCAAAATAAATAAAAAGTGGCAAATCATTTTGGGTTGTATCCAGATTTTAGCTAGATCAACTGCGCTGATGGAAGTGGACTTCCCCACTCTCTCCTTCCCACAGCAGCCCCTCCAGCCTCCTGAAAATGCTACAATGAGAGTCAGGAGACCTTGCTGAATGGGGTGAGCTGTGGCATGAGGGGAAGTGGGAACCCTCCAAAATTCGGCAGAGGGACCATCTGCAAGCAGAAGGTATATATACATTTATAAAATGTATATATACATTTATAAAAATGTAAGGCTCTAGGGTTTACATTTTGCTCTTCTCCATGCAGAGACAGACCGAGAGAAAGGTGCTGGTTGAGCCAGGCTCCTCCACATGTACATATGTTGGCTAAAAATAGGGATGAAGAGGGGCAGAGGGGCAGACCTTTAATGATACAATCCTATGCACGTCTGCTGGGGAGTAAGTAACATGAAATTCAACATATGTATAGGGTTCCAGTTTGTAGTGAATGTAAATTCAGGTGTCAGAAGCATAGAAATGAGGCAGCACATAACTGAGAGGAGAGGAAAGCAGACTGTGGTTCTAGATCGCAAGCAAAACAAGGGATGACATGGGAGAGCTGGTAGAAAATAGGGATGGGAAGGCACCACTGGAGTTTTGGCGGGAAGGCCATTGTTTATGTATTCCTTTGTTTGAAAAGAAACTCTGCCTTTTTGTTTTATATGGGAAAAAACTCATTCAAGACAACTCACCAAAGAGAAAACATATAAAAGCTAATGTAATGAAAGCAAGCCATAACAACAACAACAACAACAACAACAACAACAATACTCCACAGCAAAAAACAGAGGAGAGGCTTCCCACATCGAGCCAGCAGAAGATTCAACAGACAATGAGCCTATCTACACTACTGCTTTAAAAAGGTTTAAAATGGTTTAAAACGGTTTATAACAGTTTTGAGAACTGTTGGGGCCCAGGACACACTCCATATACAGTTTTCAAAATGTTTTCAAAGTGTTTTATCTTGTGTGTGTAGATTAGGGTGACCAGATAAAATCCAGGTCAGGGCTAATGTAACTTTAACAGTTGTAGAGAAAAGGGAATTTCATCCAGGGTCATTTGTATGCAATTAGTTCCTGGTGATGTTCCCTCTTCATCACAACAGTTAAAGGTGCAGGCACTATACTAGAGTGGCCATATACAAAAGAAGGCAGGGCCCCTGCAACTTTAACAGTTGTGATGAAGAGGGAATTTCACCAGGACCTAATTGCATATAAGTGACCCTGTCTGAAATTCCCTTTTCTCTACAACTGTTAAAGTTACAGGAGCCCTGACCTGGATTTTATCTGGTCAGCCTAGTGTAGATAGGCTCAATATCTAGTTTACTTTGATAGGGCCCATTCCCAAATGTCCTCAAAACAAATAAAATTTAACACAGCAAGAAGTCAAAGGGTCTGAGGGCTGAGTGAGCCTCCTGGAGGAGTGGGTCACAACTTTTGAGCTATGCATCTTCATATCCCGCCTGGTCTGGGCTCTTATTGTTTTCTTTATTTATTCAGCCAGCAAATGCTTTCCACTGCATGGGGACTGCAGCAGCAAGGCATGATAATCAGAACAGAAAATGAAACTGGACACACTGTCTTCCACTAGATGGAGCTGTGTGCTCAGGCCCTCAAAAAGACAGCTTGTTGTGTATGTGAAAACTGGGTGGCGAGGGGAGAGAGAGAGAGAGAGAGAGAGAGAGAGAGAGAGAGCGAGAGCAGTGGTGGGGAATGTTCATTCATTCGTGAAAAAAAATGGATCCTTCTCTAATACAAAGCAGCTTTATCTGATACAAAATTTATGGGGCACAGAACTCATTTTGGAAACACTGCCATTCATTTTATTGATTTAGATACGTTTTAATTATTCCCGTCAAAATATTATGATGATCGAGTATGGTCTAGGGGAAAACCGTCCTTTGGTTCCCATTGAGCATTGCCCAAAGCTTGGATGCCAGCGCTTGTTTACAAAGACTAAGGATATTTACTGCTGTCTTTTATGGCTCCTGTGAGAGTTAGAAAGAGGGCAAGAGAAGAGAGAGAGCGTGTGAAGCAAAGAGTGAGGCAAAAAGGAAGGCCATAATTTTAACAGCAACAACGACAGGAGCAACAAGAAAATGCGTATGTTGGGAATGAGATCTGCTCTTGAAAGATCTAGAACAGGTGGATTATCTCCCGGTGAGATACGCTTCCTCAAAGATGGCACGTCATTCAAGGTTTTATAGGAGACTTGCTAGATCTATCTATACTACTGCTTTATAGCGGCATTGAAACACACTGATAACTGTTGGAGCACAATCCACATTCCGTATACCATTTTCATAGTGTTATATTCTGCTTTTTCTTCCACATATGTCATGATTTGACACAATATGTAGATTTAAAGATTAAAGTCCAAGACCCATGGACAGTATTGGGGCACTTCCTATAAAGAAGATATTAGTGGAAAGTGGTTATATTTGGCTTCTATTAGTGGTACATTTCAGTGGTGCAATTTATCAAATCAGGAGCAAAGTTGGATATATATACCCAGCAAAAAGAGGTGAACTTGTTCTGTAAATTAATTGAAGGGGGGGGGGGGGCGGTAACTTCACATGTACATAATCTTTTTGGCCCTGGGGATGGGGCAGGGGGTTTCACATGAGCATGCATTTACACATAAATGTACACAAATATAATTCTTACCAATTTGGCCATTTTCCCACCAAGCATCGCTCAGTTCCATGGATATTTACTCTGAGGCAAAGCCCAAGTGCAACAGCTTTCAGACATGCAATGTCTACTTAAACATAACTACAACTCAATAAATCAACAGCTCAGTTCTAACATTTAAAGATATTTGAATGAGTTTATAGTATCCTGGGGAAAGACATGGCTGACTGGCTAGAACCCTGAATAGGGCCATTACTGTTAGGAAATTGTAGGCTTCCTATCAGAGCATCTTGGTGGCCACTGTAGGAATAGAATGCTAGACTAGCTAGGGCTGTGGCATGATTCAGTAGGGCTTTTCTAACGAGTAAGGATGTTTTATCTTTGATCTGTGCTTTATTTAATTGTTTATTTTTATGCTTTGTACACCACCTTGAAATTTTGTGTGATGACGGGTGGTGTGTATACAAAATAAAAATACACTGCAACATTTTGTTGCAGATCTCACTTGTTCAAACCTAATGCCAAAACATGATTTGTCAATCAGGAACCCCCTTGAGAGCTCCTGCAGTTTCTGCGTTCTCTCTTTGTATGGGTTTCCTCTGCCCCTTCGTTTCACTAACCATCGTTTACTGTGAGATCAGAACAGCAAGCTATAGTGGGCACCATACCTCAAAAATAGATCGGCAAATTATTCATAGTTTCCCTATTGTCCATGTGGACATCATGGCAAGCTATGGTTAGTGAAAGATAGAGGAGGGAGCAAGATGAGGGAACTCATCAGGGTGCTCTCAATCTGAAACTATGGTTGGCATTACCTCTAATTTGAACCAACAGTAGCAGGGATTACTTTAATCACTGTAAAAAAAAAAAGAGAAACCTATGAATGAAGCTTCTGAAAATGAAGAAAATGTGTCTGTATCCATATACGTATTTGCCCTTGTTGGTTTCTTAGGCCCTTTCTACACCAGAGGCAGGGCTGTGCAGGGGGGGGCAGGGGGGCCAGTTGGCCCAGGGCCCACGATTTTGAGGGGGCACTCTGACGAGGAGGTCCCCCCTAGCGTGCACTACTGCTTCCGTAGCGTAAGCAGCCCATTGAGAAGGGAGGAGCCCATCTTGCGGAAACAGCGCAGAAGCCGTCCGTCGTGAATACCATGGTCAGACTACAAGCTCCAGAGGGCCATGCTGCATGCGGGGCGGGGATATATGTGCCTTGAGGTGTTGTAGAACAGGTTTAATATGAAGGTGTTTTGTAGAATGGACATGTTGGTGGGCACGCCCCCTTGGGGCGGCCATGTTGTCCTCCTTTTTGGAAATGGGGGGGCACACACTTCACATCTGGCCTGGGCATATTACCAGCTCTGCACAGCCCTGAACAGGGGTGTAGCCACTTCTGGGTTGGTGCGTTCAAACCACATCACACGGGCGGGATGGTCTGGGCTACTCCTAGGCTGTCGGAAGTCGTGCCCGCCATTTATTTTTTTAAAACGGAGAACAGTGCTCCTGTGCTCCAGCGCCAAATTAAGTGGAAAAAAATGACGTGCGCGATCGCGCCCCCTCTCCCCTCGCCATCCTGGGGATGGTGATTTTGGTCCCCCCCTCCTGATGGCCTCGGAGCCGCTCGGTGTGGCTCCGTCTCCATCGGTCCTGCTGCGCTTACTCGCATATAACAGCGGCAGCACCTGGGCAGGTGGGCACATTGTTCCCAGGACCGTGGAAGAATTGCGATTTTTCTGGTTCCGGGGAACCAGGAAAAATCCCGTGCCTGCCCCCCCCCCCCCCCAGTATCCCCTGTGCATCATGCGGACTCACAGGGACAGGCCAGGGTCCATCCCAAGCATTTTGCCTGGTGTGGAAAGGGCCTTTGTTATAAAAGAGTCCTCATATTGCCAGGACATTTACAATGCAAATGTTTTTTGTTTTGTTTTATTTTTTGTTTTGTCATGGTCAGGGTTTTAACGCAGATGACAGCCTTTAAAACTGCAGAGGCATCACCTGAACAATTTCTCTGCTTTTCTTTTCTTTTTCTAAAAGGGAGCTTCGTATCAAAACTGCAAGATACATTTAGACATGAAACATCTCAACATTTCCCCTTGTTTTTTATACAAAGGTGCCACTTGTGCAAAGAGAGAGAGAGAGAGAGAAACTGTTTAAAATCAACGTTCTTGAATTCCTGCAATTTTGCCCAGTTTAATGCTGCTGCTGCTGCCGGTGGTGTGCCATTATTTTCATGAGAGGTGATTCTCAAGTGCATTAGCATACAACCTGACATACGCAGGGGGATGGAATGCTACCCCCCACCCCCACCCCAGTACTTAGAATACCAACTTGGTTAAATTCAGTCCTGCCTCGGTTGCTACTCTAGCAATGCCATATTTTAAAGTTGGGCTGCTATTATTCAAGATTAGATGCAACGGTACATAAACATGACATTCCACCTCTTAATATGAATTGGGAAAGGGGCAAGTAAGCCTGAATCTTTTCAAGAAGTGGGTTTCTGTAGTTTCAATGTCAGAAATGCATCCCAATGCAGAGATGCCAGGGGCCAGACTCAAGTCATCTCAGGTCAATACAAACTGGGCAGGATGGTAACTGAGCAACTGATAGGTAGTTATGTTTGCCACAAATAGTTGTGGGATGAGTGTAGAGGCCTCATACTTCATTTAGTGTGCAATCCTATGCATGTTTAGATAGGAAAAAGTCCTACAAGTCATAGTGCAAAGCTGGCTGGGTCATGCTGGGAGTTGTAGGACTTTTTTCTGTCTAAAGTAGATAGGATTGCACCCTCAACTGCAAAAGCTTCTGTAGGATCAACCTTGCTTGCTTCTCTATTTCCAGTGGCGCTTCAAAGTAATGAATGAAGAAGCCGTGGTTTCCGCATAATCAGCACAAACGTTTATAAATCTCTTGCTGAGCCCAAGTGCCTTTCTGTATTTTAATGCCTATGAATTGTTGGTGCCAGGCAGAAACGAATGTATTCAGAAGCATTCGCCTGTTTATTATGAAGAATTTTCGTAAAAAGCTGAAATCATCTTTAACAGTGCAATGCTATGCACCTCCATTCAGGTGCAAATACCACTGAGTTCAATGGGACTTACTCCCGGGTAAGTGTGTATAGGACTGCAGCCTTAGTTATGTTCTGTACACAGAATCATAGTATCTGAAGAGGAATTTGTTTCAGGATCATTTAAACATGATAATAGCAACAGTCATCTTGAAAAATCCACCAGGCTGGAGGACATATTGGATGGACAAACCTTGACAGGTCTGGTGGGTGGAGTTTGGAGCATCAGCACTTTGAGGAACACTCCCACAAGCGGATATAGATATAGACACAACACACACATACACACACTCACACATACAGATAGATAGATTTTAATGAGAACGATCTTCTAAAAATAAGTGCTTACCCTTCCAATAGAAGTTAGCATGATATAGCATGAATTTAACAATCTGTTCCTCAAAGCAGTCTTAAGTGGGCATATCAATGGTCTAAGTGGGGTGGTACACCCTTTGGCTTCACCTTGGCTAAAACTCTGAACTTCTGGAGAGTGTGTCAACCATGCTGTATTATTTCCAGTCACCAGCACCCTGCCATGTTAGATCACCCCATTTCAGCACCTAATGTTGGTTGCATGCTTGAAATTTCTACATTGAGCCACAGTCAGAAAAGGCACGTAATTGTTTGCTTTCTTCCTCAACAAAAGTCAGGGCTATTAAATGCATAATTTTTTAACAAAAAAGCAAGCAAGCAAGAGCTTTTGTTATCCAACTCAGCAGGCTCTGGAAGGAATTTCTTAAATTTGTCTTCATCACTACAGCAGGATAGGAAAGCATATAGATGGATGAACTTAGGTAAAGTCCAGCAGCCATTAGGCAGGAGGAGCCATTTGTTGAAAGCCATATCCAAGACCAAAAGTGTCCATCCATGAAGTTGGAGTGAGAGGTTTTAGTAGGCAAACATCCCATCAGGGAGTTAGATGATAATCCATGAGACCTCCTGAAACTCTAGGATTCCACTACTTCAGCCTTCCCCAACCTGGTGCCTTTTGGATCCCAACCCCCATGAGTCCCAGCCAGCATGGTCAGGAATGCTGGGAGAGAAGAAGAAAACCCTCTTTACTTTCTCCACTATATGCATTGTTTTATAATCCTTCATCATATTTCCCCTTTTCTTTCTAAACTGAAAAGCTCCCAAAGTTTTAGCCTTTCCTTGTATTCTTCTGATAGTGTTGGATTTCCTTTTCTGTGCCATTTCCAATTGTACAATATCCTTCTGAGATGTGGCAATCAGAACTGCATTCAGTATTTCAAGTGTGGCCTCATCATAGCTTTGTATAAGGACATGATGTTATTGGCAGTTTTATTTTGTTTTCTTCTCCTAATAGCCACACCCTAGTGTGCGATTTGTCTTTTTCATAGGTGCCGCATATTGAGTTGATGTTTTAATTCAGCTATCCACCTTGACGTCAAGTTCTCTTTCCTGGCTAGTCACCACCAAATTGGGACCTCATCAGTGTATATGTGAAGTTAGGATCCCCCCGCCCCTAATGTCTTTACATTTCCTTATATTGAACGGCATTTGCCATTTTATTGCCAGTGCAAAGTCTGCATGGGTTTTCATTATACTGAATAATGTGTTGTCATCTGCAAACATGGCCACTTTACTGTTCACTTCTAATGCTGATAGTTTATGAATAAGCTAAATAATACCAATCCCAATTTAAATGCTTAGGAGAACCCCACTTCCCTCCACTGTGAGAACTGCCCACTTATTTGTATTATCTATTTCCTGTTCTTTAGCTGCATAAGAAGGTCTTTCCCTAACTGCCAGTGTGCTATAAACACAGATTATGACGGAAGGGCCCATAAGGCAGAAAATAGACTATCACACAAGTCATTTACTCCAAAACACATTTGAAAAAAATGTGAAAATTAGAAAAAACAGATTCTAGACAAATATATTTTTAAGTCTCACATTTTTATATTCTGGTTCTGGACATGACAGGAAACATACTCACATTTGTCAGGGCAGTTATGAATTAGAGATACTTTTAAAAATATGCATGATAAAAGTCTCTAGATCTTCTAAGTTCCAAAAATCATAAAATATTGTGAAAAGGGAAGAATGCTAGAGAATCCATCTGGTGAAAAAGCCTCCCTGTGGGAATTCTGAATAAATTACAAATCAAGGCCATGGTTCTCTATGATTTAAGATCATGGGGCTCTCTGTTGTAGAAAAACCATAATGCCAATCAATCAAAAATATTTTGTATGATTATTGAACATTTTTGGAGCTGATAGGGCTTTTGCATGTGTTAAATAGATGATAGATAGATAGATAGATAGATAGATAGATAGATAGATAGATAGATGATAGATAGACACATGGTAATTTATTGGAACTATCTCCCAGTGGTTTTATGTCATTTAAGTTATATATTGATGCCTGTAAAAGACTTGAAGCCCATAAAATCAGAGCATAGATTTTTATTTAACCACCACCTTGGTTAGAATAACACATGCTGAACTACATCTTCCAGAAGCATTTTGCTCCGCTAGCCATGGGCTAACCAGGTGAATTCTTAAAGCGTACAAACTAGCAGAAGTCCCATAGGCATCAACGGGAATGCTTTGAGGATTGAAATTCATTAAGCTCAGTAATGCTGTAAGAACATGAAATAAAAGAATTGCTACAAGGTGCTAGTAAATCTTTCAACTAAATAGATCAGGTTTCTTAACCACTATAGAAAATGTTACTAAATACTATATAACAGCAATAGATCTTTGCGGATCATAAGCAAGAATGTAACTTTAACCTGTTTAATTGTTAGATAAATCATCTCAAATTTGGAGTGCATTCAGAAACACAGGGTTACCCCAGAAAATGGTACCTTAGTGTTGAGTTCACTCCTCCACTCCAAAATGTGTAATTCAATTTGTTGCATGTGTTTGCTAAGTATTTCTCTGTCCCTGCTACAAATCATTGGGTACTACTAGAGGGACATGAGAACATGATATAAGTTGGGCTGTATGTGATGAAATCACAATATTTGTTTTATTTATTTATTATTTATTAAAACATTTGTATCCCGCCCTATATCACTAGGATCTCAGGGTGGCATACAGATAAAATTATACAACAATAGAAAACAATAAATATACACAGCTTTAAACAAAGTAAACCATTAATCAAGGAAAACCAGTATAAAATTTTAAACCAGTAAAAAACAATTAAAACAATTAAAACAATGTGCGGGCTTGGTGAATTTAGCCATCAAAGGCTTCGTTCCTATGCGGTGGCAATACGTGCAGCGAAGAAAGCTTTCTTCTCTGCGCGCATTGAGTCTGCGAATTCGCGTCCAGTGGAACTGGTCAGGGTGGTGAGGGATCTAACTCGGGCACCTTCCCCCCTGAATCCGATTTTAGAGCCTTCGGCAGTTCGCTGTGATGCCGTTAACGATCATTTCACAGATAAAATCTCTCGGATAAGAGCCGACTTAGATGCCGTCGTTATAGCAGAGGCTGACGATGGAGTGTCCGGCGACTCCGCGAGTAGAATTACACTGGATCAGTTTCAGTTGGTGAGTACCGAGGATGTGGACAAGCTGCTTGGACGAGTTAGGACGACGACTTGCCCTCTCGATCCCTGTCCTTCATGGCTGGTCATCCAGGGAGGAGATGCGGTTAGATCGCAATTACAATATATTATTAATGCATCTCTCAGGGAGGGGACTTTCCCATCATGTTTAAAAGAAGCGGTGGTACGGCCGCTTCTAAAGAAGCCCTCCCTGGATCCCCTGGACTTTAATAACTACAGACCGGTATCAAACCTTCCATTCTTGGGCAAGGTGATCGAGAGGGCGGTTGCCTTTCAACTTCAAGTAGTCTTGGATGACACTGATTTTCTAGACCCATTTCAAACTGGCTTCAGGGTGGGATACGGAGTTGGGACTGCTATGGTCGCCTTAGTGGATGATCTACGCCTTAGTATTGACAGGGGGAGTGTGTCCCTGTTGGTACTTCTGGACCTCTCAGCGGCTTTCGATACCATCGACCATGGTATCCTTCTGGAACGCCTGAGGGGATTGGGAATCGGGGGCACTGTGCTTCAGTGGTTCCGGTCCTACCTCTCGGGCAGGTTCCAGATGGTGATGCTTGGGGATAGCTGCTCTGCAAAGAAGGAGCTGCTGTGTGGCGTACCACAAGGTGCCATCCTTTCCCCAATGCTGTTTAACAATTATATGAAACCGTTGGGAGAGATCATCCGGAGGCATGGGGCGGGGTGCTATCAGTATGCTGATGACACCCAAATATATTTCTCTATGCCTTCGATAACAGCGCCAGCTAAGGATAGTGTGTCTCCTCTGAATGAATGCTTGGAGGCGGTAATGGGCTGGATGAGGAAAAACAAACTGAAGCTGAATCCAGACGAGACGGAGGTGCTTGCTGTCAAAGGCCGCAACCTGGGTTTGGAGGTGTGTCAACCGGTTCTGGATGGGGTTACACTCCCCCTGAAAGACTGTGTTCGCAGCTTGGGGGTGCTCCTGGATCCGTCGCTCCAAATGACAGCCCAGATAGATGCGATGGCCAGGGGTGCCTACTATCAGCTTTGGCTGATACGCCAGCTGCGCCCCTTCCTAGAGTTGGAAGACCTAAAGATGGTGGTGCACGCTCTGGTAACTTCGAAGCTCGACTTCTGCAATGCACTGTACATAGGGCTACCTCTATGCCTAGTCCGGAAACTTCAACTAGTTCAAAATATGGCAGCCAGGTTGGTCACCGGTACATCTAGGGGTGACCATATTACGCCAGCTTTAAAATCGCTCCACTGGCTGCCAATTAGTTTCCGGGCGAAGTATAAAGTGTTGGTTATTACCTTTAAAGCCCTACATGGTTTGGGTCCAGGTTACCTGCGGGATCGCCTTCTCCCATACAATCCGCCCCGCACGCTCAGGTCCTCTGGGAAGAACTTACTGCAGTCGGCCAAGACTAGGCTGACAACCGTTACCCAGAGGACCTTCTCTTCTGCTGCTCCCAAACTGTAGAATGACCTGCCGGAGGAGACTCGTCAACTTAACAGTCTTTTAGAATTTAAGAAAGCCATAAAAACTGTTCTCTTCCGGCAGGCATATCCAGTGGAATTTTAGAATGTTTTAAGGATGTTTTTAGGATGTTTTAGGATTTTTATGCAATTTTAATAATATGTGTCATGTTTTAATCAGTTTTATGTATTTTATCATGTTGTTGTTTCCCGCCTCGATCCAGACGGAGAGGCGGGTAAGAAATAAATTGTTATTATTATTATGTTATTATTAAAAAGTCATGTCTTTACTTGGCACCTAAATGAAGTCAGTGCTGGCGCCAGTCTGGCCTCCAAAGGGAGGGCATTCCACAGTTGGGGTGCCACTACAGAGAAAGCCCTCTCCCATGTCCCATCATAGTGTATGTCTTACATTGGTGGGACACAGAGGAGGACTCCTCCAACCAATCTCAAGTCTTGGGCAGGCATATATAGGGAGAGACATTCCCTCAAGTACCAAGGGAAGGTCTTTAAATGTTTAGGTCTTTAAATGTCATTACCAACACCTTGAACTCCGACTGGAAGCGTATAGGCAGCCAGTGCAATTTTTTTAAGACTGTTGTTATATTGTCTTTATAGGATGTTCTGGTGAGCAGTCTAGCTGCTGTATTTTGCACGAGCTGCAAATTCCAAGTCATCTTCAAGGGCAGCCCCACATAGAGTGCATTGCAGTAGTCTAATTGGGTAGTTACCAGTGCATGCACTACTGTGGCTAGGTTATACCAGTCCAGGGAAGGCTGTAGTTGGTGGATCAGCCGAAGCTGGCCCCAAGTATTCCAGGCCATGGAGTCCACCTGGGCCTCCAGTGACAAGGATGCACCTCCTCCTTCAGAGCTAGTGCAACCCCATCCAGAACAGGTTGCTTACCCAATTCCCAGACTCGGGAATCACCAATCCACAGAGCTCTCATCTTATCAGGATTCAGCTTCAGTTTATTAGCCCTCATCCATCCTATTACAGCCTCAAGGCACTGGTCCAGCACTTTCACCGCCCCAGCAGACTACGACGATGACAAGGAGAAGTAGAGCTGAGTATCATCAGCATACTGATGACACCCAACCCCAAAACTCCTAATGACCTATCTCAGCGGCTTCATATAGATGTTGAACAGTATGGGGGATAGAATAGAGCCCTGTGGCACCCCACAGCTTAATAGCCATGGGGTGGAACAGGAATCCCCGAATACCACTTTCTGGAATCGACCCTGCAAGTAGGAGTGGATCCAGTAAGATACCATGATCAATGGTATCAAAAGCCAATGAGAGATCCAGGAAGATCAACAGGGTAGCACTCCCCCTGTCTTTCACCCAGAGTAGGTTGTCAGTCAGAGCAACCAAGGCTGTTTCAGTGCCATGCCCTGGCGTGAAATCAGACTGAAATGGGTCCAGATAATCCGTTTCTTCCAAGAACGTCTGAAGCTGCCCAGACACCACACGCTCAAGCACCTTGCCCAAAAAGGGAATATTAGTGATGGGGCATTAGTTCCCACATACCTTTGGGTCCAAGGAGGTCCTCTTCAGGAGAGGGTGCACTACAGCCTCTTTCAAGGCAGCAGGCACCACCACCTGACAGAGTGAGGCATTTACCACCCCCTGGACTCACCCAATCAATCAATCAATCAATCAATCAATCAATCCACCTCTGCTAGATCATATTAGCCAAGATGGGCAAGGGTCAAGCTTACTAGTGGTGGGACAGACTGATTCAAGCATCTTGTCCACATCATCAGGCTGCAACAACCGGAACTGATCCCAGGAAACATGGCCAGACGGGGCACTGGACACCTCCCCAGGCTCTGCGATAACTGTGGCATCAAATTCTAAGCAAATGTAAGCAACGTTCTCCTTGGATTGCCGAGCAAATTTATCACAGCAGAGTTTGGGGAGAACTAGACATGTGAGGGGAATGCTGATGAGTATGGAAGGATTGTCTGAGAATCCAAGGTATCATAAGGCTGCAATCCTTAATAAGAGGAAATGAATCCCATTGAAGTAAGTAAGCAGGTTTAGGATTGCACGATATAAAATGTAATCAGTTGTTCTGCAAAGATTAGTTTGTTTGTTATTGAAACAGTACATTTCAGAAGGGGAATCTTGCTTGCCAGAGCAAGCTGATTTGTAGAAATTAGGAATTCTATAAATAATTCTGGGCATACCTTTTATTTTTATTTTGAGTCCCCTCTTTCTGTCAATGTTGGGAGCCAGGAGGCAAACAGGCAGTCATGCAGTTTGTTCAAACTAAGGAGTTAGGCCACACAGCAGCTTTGTAAGGGTGGAGAGGATAGTATTGGCTCTTTCTTGTCATCTGATCCCCGCTGCCTGCAGTACTGCCACTGGCAGTGGTGGTGGTACCTTGTAGCAGAGACCAGGTCAGCAGTTCCCTCTGTTTGCAAGCTTCCCTGGTGACACTGGAGGTAAAGGTGCGTGGCCCCAAGTGAGAGTGCAGAGGGCAACTTGCCCCTGCTCTCCTCCAACCTGATGATGGCCCAGGGCCGACTCCCAGCATGCCTGATTTGAGACCCTAGCACATTCTCCCCTCATTCCTTTGGAAATCAAGATCCTCTTGCAAGAGAGTGCAGGTGTGTCTTTGATCGTGACAAATATAACTAGGGTGACCAGATAAAATCCAGGTCAGGGCTCATGTAACTTTAAAAGTTGTAGCGAAAAGGGAATTTCAGCCAGTGTCATTTGTATGCAATTAGTTCCTGATGAAATTCCCTCTTCATCACAACAGTTAAAGTTGCAGGGGCCCTGCCTTCTTTTGTATCTGGTCACTCTAGTTAGTGTATTGCCTGCACCTTTAACTGTTGTGATGAAGAGGGAATTTCACCAGGAACTAATTGCATACAAATGACACTGGCTGAAATCCCCTTTTCTCTACAACTGTTAAAGTTACATGAGCCCTGACCTGGATTTTATCTGGTCAGCCTAAATATAACTCCTTCTTACTTAGCAGTTTTGAAAACCCATTTGTGAGCTCTTTAAATGAATATTTTTACTTGGGTTTCTGGAATGTGTGGAGGGGACAGAAGAAAGGGAATCAATGGTGAAACTCGGAGTGGCGTTTGTGGTACACACACACACACACACTCACTCACACACACACACACACACACACACACACATTGCACCTCTGAATCAACAAAATCCCTTATCACTTTTGAAAAATTGGCAAGCTATTGCTAAATTGCACCCTGCCTGTTGCTGACAGTTCGTTCTCGCCTTCGTATCAACTACTATAGAAGTCATTACTGTAATAATCAGTGTAAATGTCTTGTTTACTTACATTTCTTCCAGGGGATTTTCCAGCCTTTTACATCAAGACACTTGTCCACTGAGATGAAAAGAAAAAAATAGATACAAAATAATTGGATATTTTCTTTGGTGTTTTCAAACAGGTTGTGAGAGGTGTAGAGCTAAACATCTGACTGTTACACATGAGGAAAACACATCCCCTTGGTTATTTCATTTATCTTCAGGTTCGGCTAGCTATGGCTCTTCCATTAGCAAAGAGTTCATCTGTGAACAGCTCTGTCAAGAAAAATAATTTGAGGACAGGCAGAAAACGGGCAGGTTGTAATTGGTTCACATCATAGCTCATCCTTCCTTAACTGGTTGTCTTCCAGTTGTGTCAACCTACAACTCCCAGTGTGGTTGTCCAACACATTGGGAGGACACTTAGGTGGGGAAGGCTGGTCGTTCCTCTTTTTCATACCTCTCGATGGTTGGACCTACACATTATGAGAAACATGGGACTTCAATAGCCCCATGAGATGAATATAAAAACAATCCTGTGGGATCACATGTGGGGTCTCTCTAGCCCAGCATCCTGTTCCCACAGTGGCCAGCCAGATCTTTTGAGAAGCCTGAAGTAGGACATGGCAGCAACAGCCCTTCCCCACTATCTGTCTCCCAGCATCTGGCATCCAGAGGCCTAGTACCTCCAAACATTGAATATACCTCTCCCGACCTGATTTATCTACTCTTTAATAACATGCTAAGCCAGTGGCTGGCCAATGGCCACTACTAATCTTTGATAGTGTATTCCATAAATTAATGTTGCATTGTGTCCTGTCCTTCATTGACCCCACATTTACCATGCTATCATTCAATGCATGTTGGCAGAGTAATGTTAAAACAGTTTTGGGCAGCTGTTATCTGTGTTAGTTATGTAGCCATTGTTGAATTTGCAATTTATCAGCTATCTAGTACTTGCTTTACTTTGAGCACAGATTGTCGACCTCAATGTCCTTAAAAGCTTTCCTAAAATGGGTTGAACAGTATATGGCATTCATACAACAACAAGAAGACAACCATGACTTTTATCACCATGAACACATTAACTCCCATCAGAACGACTGTGGGAATTGATCCTTGTCCCTCTACCCCCTTTACAACAAGGATATAAAAGAAATTAACTTTCCTTTTCTAATGACTGTAACAGTATCAGCAGTCAACTGTTCTGAATGTTGGGTCTTGTTCTCTCCGAGGTGATAATTTGTGTCTCAACTGTCTCACTTCAGCTTGTAGGGCATGAAGACTCTCGTGACTGAAGGCTCCTCCATACAAAGAGATTATCTGTCCATAGCATCTGAGAGAGAAGGCAAAGCTAGACCTCTTCTCCCTGAGACCTTGTTTTCTATGTGGAGGGGAAATCAGCCCCCCTCCCCCCACACCTCACCTCCAAAGTGGATTTCCAACAGTTCCGGTAGCCACAGCAAGCACTCCCTACTCACACACCTCTCATATCCCTGGTTTGGTATCGGGGGGAGGGGGGCTGGTACTCCACAGGGAACCAGACTTGACCTTTGGGTCTACAGTTGCTACCCCCTAAGTTAATGTTTTTTTTAAAAAAAACATTATCTGATTGTTGTTGTTGTTTTGCAGCTTCCTTTAAGTTATTGATCCCTCATGACAAGATAGAACTACAAACAGCATTTAAAAATGTTATTGTATCTGTAAAAAAGAGAAGAAAAATTATTATCAATGAAAAATATTTTAAAAGAAATCAATTTGTTGTAATCATTATCATTGATGATGTGGTTGATAAATGAAATATTATATATGCTAATAAGGCAATGGAAATAAAATTCCTTTTCATTCAAAGTGATGTTCAATTTTAATTAGAGGTAAATTCAATCAAGAAAAACCTTGTTCATAAGCGTGTTATAGCTTGTAAAGTAAACTGTAATAGATCTCCCCTTTTCATGGATAGTCAAACAAGTGAAAATCAAGGCCATATTCATGTGTAGATATGCTGTGTTTCCATATATGGAAATATGCAATTTGCATGGTCCAATCTTTTGTAAAATATTGTATGGATGCAGTTCTGTGTGCTTGATGAAAAGCACTTGCACCCAGAGCATAACATATTGTAAGCAACACTTTGGGTAATGCATTGGTAGAGTGCTACCTTAAGCACCATCTAAAATACTATTTCTGTACTTAATCAAAAGATGTACCATTGTCCTCTTATAATGGAATTTTTTTAATTTGTGCAACATGAGACTATAGGCAGGATCCTTGGAGCTCTGATAGTGGGAACAACCCAGTGTGGGAATCCCTGAAGTGGCAGAGCATGGGGAGGTGAGGCAAGGGAACAGAAAGCAAACTTTTGCAGGCTCAAGCCCATAGATTTTCCAGCTGTACTTAAAAAGCAGCCATTTTGCCACTGCTTGTATACATGTATGTATTATTTATTTCATTGTGTTTTTAAAAAGAAACATATTTCAATTAGTCTTTATGTGGACCACAAAAGCATATAGCTAAATATTTTATGTTCTGTTCTAGATTAATCACTAAATCAGAGTGTACAATTTCAGTGAATAATTTATTTGAGGAATATTATTGTCCTCCATTTTATGAACTTCCTGGAAGCATTTCTGAAGTTTCAGTTCCTTTATTTCAAAATAGGCACTAATTGATTCTTGACTGTAGACTTTTTAACACTCTTATGACCTAATATTGTGTGGCCAGATTTAATATTGCCAGATTTAGAAGGAGAGATTTGACCAGATCGAGCCTTGTTTCCAAAAGGCATATGTGTAGCTCTTATAATATCTGTCTGTCTTTCTATGTCATCCTATCTGAGAGGTTCAGGACAGCTTTCAATGAGAAAAGTCTCTTGGGAGAGATTGGGAGAATGAGAGAGAGAGCACAATAGTAGTTCCAGAGCTTTACATTTTTGCAAAGACTAGAGAAACAAAGAAATAAAAATACCTCACAAAAGTCTGTTTCCACACTAGGCATTTACATGGAATCACCACGTTTTGTTCAGTCACTTTTTACAGGGCATACACACACATTTTCATGGAACAATTGTCGTCCTGTGTTTTCCCTGTGGCTTTCCCATGTTTTCTCAGACCACAGGCTGCTTCCAGATGGAGTGTTCCTAGAGGCATTACTAGTGGGCCCCTACCCTCAATGTATTTTCCAGGGCCTCAGGTCTAGGCTGACTAGGCTGACCCTATGAAAAGGAGGACAGGGCTCATGTAACTTTCACAGTTGTAGAGAAAAGGGAATTTCAGCCAGTGTCATTTGTATGCAATTAGTTCCTGGTGAAATTCCCTCTTCCTCACAACTGTTAAAGTTGCAGGCACTATACTACAGTGGCCATATACAAAAGAAGGCAGGGGCCCTGCAACTTTAACAGTTGTGAGGAAGAGGGAATTTCACCAGGAACTAATTGCATACAAATGACACTGGCTGAAATTCCCTTTTCTCTACAACTGTTAAAGTTACATGAGCCCTGACCTCCTTTTCATATGGTCAGCCTACTCAGGTCCATTCACCAGAGCCCTGGTTGTCTCTTGGTGACAATGGAAGGTATTTTTACCCAGCTTAATTATTATGCAGGGAGCAATTTTCCAGGGGGATTGCAGCTGGGGAGGGAAGGGTTAACTCTCTCAACATGTTGCACCCCCCTCCCCAAATCTCTTCCTGCATAGCAATTAAGCGGGGGGGGGACTTTCCTCATTGGTTTGGGATAATCTAAGGCAGGATGCAATTAATTGAATAATTTATTTTAATTTGAGATTACTTGGAAAATAAATTATTTGGCTGGCTTCGCCTCTGTGAAATTTAAATAAATCCTAATAATTATTTCTGTATTTGCATATATAGATACAAATCAATATATGCACATTTTTTTTGCAGTGTTGTGTTCAATTAGCCTGGCCCCGAATCTTTTAAGTGCTTAGTAATGTACCTCTCCAAATGCACTCAGCAACTGTTCCATCTTCTTCCTTACTAGATGTTTCACAGTAAGAAAAGAAGATGGAAGTCGTAGTGGATGAGCTGGATGGTTTGAATCAAACCATAGTGAGTTCATTTGGGGACTTTCAGAGTCTGGACACTTAATTAAGTGATGAATTCTACATTTCCATTTATAACTGGCCTCTTAAAAGGTCAACTTGCACCTGGAAAAAAAAGTCAAGAGGTTTTGAAGGATATACTAGCAAAAACTGGAAATGGTTGGAAAGACAAGGGTGTTTTCATAGAATCATAGAATCATAGAATAGTAGAATTGGAAGGGGCCTACAAGGCCATCGAGTCCAACCCCCTGTTCAATGCAGGAATCTACCTTAAAGCATGCCTGACAGATGGTTGTCCAGCTGCCTCTTGAATGCCTCTAATGTGGGAAAGCCCACAACTTCCCTAGGTAATTGGTTCCAATGTTGTACTGCTCTAACAGTCAGGAAGTTTTTCCTGATGTCCAGACAGAATCTGGCTTCCTGTAACTTGTGCCCATTATTCCATATCCTGCACTCTGGGTTGATAGAGAAGAGATCCTGGCCCTCCTCTGTGTGACAACCTTTCAAGTATTTGAAGCCTATATCCCAATGGTCAAAAATATTAACACATAGTTCAATTGACATTCACTAGTCAAGTGCATTGTCAGCTTTTTTGGAATCTACTGTATTAATTCAAAGATAGGGAAATCTCCTTTAAATGGGGTACGACTCAAAATACCTTAAATGGGTAAGCCTCAAAACATACTGAATTTTAGTTCAAACTTGGTTCAGAATAATAAGAAATCTGTAAAAAGTACAACCCATCAGAACAGCACATTTAATTACCTAGGCTGACCATCTGAAAAGGAGGACAGGGCTCCTGTAACTTTAACTGTTGTAGAGAAAAGGGAATTTCAACCAGTGTCATTTGTAGGCAATTAGTTCCTGTTGAAATTCCCTCTTCATCACAACTGTTAAAGTTGAAGGGGCCCTGCCTTCTTTTGTATATGGTACTCTAGTATAGTGCCTGCAACTTTAACTGTTGTGATGAAGAGGGAATTTCACCAGGAACTAATTGCATACAAATTACACTGGCTGAAATTCCCTTTTCTTTACAACTGTTAAAGTTACAGGAGCCCTGTCCTCCTTCTCAGATGGTCAGCCTAAATTACCCAACTATGAAACAATGGTACAGAATCGAGCTGGTGGATGAAACTCCCAAATGTGTTACATGGCCAAATAACATACCGGTCCAAGTAAGGAGGAAAGGAACTTTTTACAAGAACAATATGATCAAGAAGAACAATAAATGGGAAAAGCCTATCATTCCCACAATTCAGTCAAGAGGCCATGCACTTGATATCACTAAATCAGGAATTAATATTAAAGCAGTGCCCATTACACGAGCTGAATCCCAACTTCTAGATCATTACAGGATTATGGAACCATCTCTGGAGATGGGAAGGGACAGGGGGGAAAGAACAGATGTGACTAGAGAATAAGAAATCAACTGATCAGTATTGCTTTCTATCATGGAATATTGCAGGGTGGGCAAACAAAATGGTGGATGAAGAATTTTTCAAATTCTTAAAGGGCCATGACATAATTTGTCTATTATTATTATTATTATTATTATTATTATTATTATTTACACTTATATACTGCCACATAGCCGAAGCTGTCTGGGCAGTTTATAAGAGTCATGGCATTTAGTGAATAATAGTCTACACTTTCCAGGGTCTATCATATATGATAAACCAGCCACTAAAACTCTATAAATGGGGAGAGGTAGAGGTGGTTTGATAATTTTGATATCGCTTAGTTTGAAGGCTGTAGTGGAAGACCTGGCACTAAGAAATAGTCAGTACATCCAGACCTTGATGATCCACAATGGGAAGGGTAGAAAGATAATCTGCATAAATGTTTACATCCCTCAAGTAGAATTGTCATTATGGAACACTCTAGACAGTCTACTGGAAATTATTCCATTACACTATCCTGTCACTGTTCTTCTAATATGTGGATATTTCAATGCTCGTATAGGGCATAGGATCAAAATCTGAAGGCAGCCAAGTTTCTACCTATAGGGAATATATTTTTCCTATGGGCCATTGCTCACTGGATGAGACCTTAAATTCCAATGGCCAGGAACTACTGAAAGTTCTTTACAAACACCAGTTAATAGGGGTACATGGATTTTTTTTTGGCATAAATTGCAGGGATTCTTCATGTTTATGAGCTCCACAGGCAAAAGTGTGGTGGATTTTAAAAAAAAATGTCTACTACATTATTGTCCCACTTGGTAAAATTTCAAATTGAGGAGCGAGCCAAGAGAGATCACTTGTCACTAAACTTGTCGCTATCAAACAAAATGTGGAATAAATCCCACCAAGAACAAGGCATCCTGGAGGATGTGAGAATGGGACAGAGGAAACTCAAATGGTCTGAGCTTTTGGAACAAGAAATCCATCAACTTCTAAATAACCCACATCTGATCCAGCTCAGAGATTTTTTTTAACCAACAATGGAGACATTGCAAATGCCTATATTGGTATTATAAATTTATTGAAGCCTCATTTGGTCAAAACTTTTAAACCTAGGAACAGCTATATCTCTGAAGTCTCTTGAGCCCCCTCTACAAGGATTCGCTTTGGCGCCTGGCTGCCCGATTATGCGCATAATCGCTGAAGCGCATTTACGCCTAATACCTCTGCACGAGAGGCAGCGAGAGGCGGCGAAGCGCGTTAAGGGATGACCAAAATGTGCTTTACAGGTAGTTAATGTGGAGAATCGCATGTTCACAAAGGCAAAATGCGCTTCAACGGCCGGAGCAAAATAAAACTCGTGATTTAATGCGAATTCGATAATGCGCATAATCGGAGAGATAACGCGCCTCTACGCCCGATTTGTGCGCCGCTCGTGTAGAGGGAATTTTTTTAATGAGACTTCAAAGAGCTTTAAACGTCTCGTGTAGAGGCAGCCTGAGTTTGACCACAAGTGTAGGAAAGTAAGGAAAGAACTAGTTAGGCTTAAAAGGAATGCATGAAATTCCAAAACTAAACAGGCAGTTTTAGCTATCAATGAGAAACAATGTCAATATAAAAATATTCTAAAACCTAAGAAGCTGGAATATTCTACTAAGTACCTAGGGCAAGAAATGGAATTGTCTTGTCTCCAGAAAAAAAGAACACAGGTTTAGGGAGATGGTTTCTTCTGGTCTCAGAGACGTACAACTTATCCCTGAAGTACAACTTATCCCTGAAGCCCAAATTTCCCCCCTTGTGTAAGTCGATCATTTCCAAGTCATTTTTAGTGAATTTGAAGAAGAGAGGTCCTGTGTAGAGGAGATACAACAGCCTCTGAAAGATATTCCACAATGGGCCCCTGGAACAGCTAAAGAAATCAAAACATTGATCTCTCAGCTGTCCAGTGGCAAAGCCCCAGGTGAGGATGTGATACTGCCAGAATTATTTAAAGCAAATTCAGATTGTTGGGCACCTATTCTATCAAGACTGTTCTCCTTTATAAACTCTACAGGTTGGATGCCCCCTGGATGGAAAAATAGTGTTCCTTGTTTTCAAAATAGGTGATAAAACAAACCCTAGTAACTAGGGGTGTGCACGGACCCCCCGGATCGGATCGGGACCCGGATCGGGACCTCCAATTTTGTCCCGGACCGGTTCGGACAAAATTGGAGGCCCCCCGGACCGGATCGAGTCCGATCCCGACCCAAAAATCGTAAATTTTTGGATCGGCCGCCATTTTTTTCCCCATAGACTTGCATTGCAATGCAAGTCTATGAGGAAAAAATGGCGGTGGGTGGGTGAGGGGGGGCCTAACTCCCTCTCCCCCCGGGGCCGTCCGCTCTGGACGGCCCCGGCAGGTAAGCCCCCTCCCCCGCGCTCCCTACCCCCCCTGGGGCCGCCCGCTTCCATCCGCTGGCGCCCGCGGGCGCCAGCGGATAGAAGCGGACGGCTCCGGGGGGGGGTAAGCCCCCTTCCCCGCCACTGCTTACCTTCTCGGCCCGTCCGCTCCCGTCCGGCGCCGGCGGCTACTACCAGCGGGCTCCGCGGCCTACTCTCGAGTAGCGCGCCGGGTGATGACATCACCCGGCGCGCCACCCTAGAGCAGGCCGCGGAGCCTGCTGGTAGTAGTAGGCGCCGGCGCCGGGACGGGAGCCGCCGGGACGGGAAGGTAAGGGCCCCCCTCCCCCCTCCGCGCGCCCCCTCCTCCCCTCCACGCACCCCCTGCTTACCTTCCCGGCCCGGCGGCTCCCGTCCGGCGCCGGCGCCTACTACTACCAGCAGGCTCCGCGGCCTGCTCTCGAGTAGCGCGCCGGGTGATGACATCACCCGGCGCGCCACCCTAGAGCAGGCTGCGGAGCCTGCTGGTAGTAGTAGGCGCCGGCGCCGGGACGGGAGCCGCCGGGCCGGGAAGGTAAGGGCCCCCCTCCCCCCTCCCCCCTCCGTGCGCCCCCTCCTCCCCTCCACGCACCCCCTGCTTACCTTCTTGGCCCGTCCGCTCCCGTCCAGGGCCGGCGGCTACCACCAGCAGGCTCCGCGGCCTGCTCTAGAGTAGCGCGCCGGGTGATGACATCACCCGGCGCGCCACCCTAGAGCAGGCCGCGGAGCCCGCTGGTAGTAGCTGCTAGTGCCGGACGGGAGCGGACAGGCCGAGAAGGTAAGCGCCCCCCTCCTCCCCCCCCCGCTGTCCACTTTCATCGGCGGGCGCCCGCTGGCGCCCGCCAATGGAAGCGGCGGTGGGCGCCAGTGGGCGCCCGCCGATCCGCCGATCCGCCGAACCGGTTCGGAGCCTTTTCGGACCGGTTCGGATTGGATCGGCCGATCCAGCTGCGGGATCGGAAATCGGATAATTTATCCGATTTCCCACTGGACCGGACTCGGATCGTGGATCGGGTCCGATCCAGTGCACATCCCTACTAGTAACTACAGACCTATTAGTTTATTAGATATGGGTTCTAAACTTTATTCCAGATTCTTATTAAATAGATTATTCGATTGGGCAGAGATTAATCAGCACACTAGACCCATGCTTTATTCTGCAGCATCTAATCCAGAAGTCAGTCCATGGACCTACTTTGGGATAAATTGCAGGCTGCAAACATTGACAGGAGACTCCTCATTCTAATTCAAGAGCTTTATACCCACACCAGTATGCAGGTATGCACAGACTCTGCCTGAAAAGATCACAACCCTCAGAGGGATAAGGCAGGTGGGCTTGTTAGCACCCTTTTTTAAAAATTCAGTTTCTATATTAACAATATCATGGATGAACTCTCTTCTCCCTCTTTCTTCCCTCCCCCATCTGTAGGACTACGTAAAATCTCTTTCCTCTTATATGCAGATGATAGGGTCTTGTTGTCCCTTACACAGATAGGGATGTGTAGACTATTGAAAAAGTTGAGATTTTATTGTAAAACTAAAATTACGGTATTTGTCAAAAAAAGCCCAAAGACATAAATGGTCCCTGGATAATCATTGTATTGCACAATGGTCATTACACAAGTATTTTGGTATACATTTTTGGGAGGTTCTATCCTGGAAGACACATAAACAGACTGTTATCTCAGCGGCTTCTAGATTAGCAAAAGCCTGTTACATCTTCTTTAAAACTAAGGGAGGCCAGTTGGTGGAGCCGCATTGAAAATATTCGAGCAGAAGATTCTAGCACAAATTCTGTATGGTGCAGAAATACAGGTGTTTGGTAAAATAGATCACCTGGAAGTCATTCAGAACAAATTTCTAAGACGCATCCTAGCTCTCCCTCCAAGCACCCCAGCTGGTCTTCTTTGTGCTGAAGTGGGGCTACCATCATTCTCTGCTAGAGTAAACAAGGCTATCCTCTTTTATTTGAAAAGGTTGATTAACATGCCTTAACACCAACTGGCTAAACTATGCTATCTAGAACAGAAGAACAGGGGTGGTTGGACTCTTCTTGTTTTGAAAAATTGTCACATCTTTCGCTTTCATTGGCCCCGTTCAAAAAACACCTTAAACCATGGCTTTAACTACAGTGAATAAGGCTTTTTGCCTTATTCACCATGGTTAAAGCCGCAGTTTAAGGTGTCTTCTGAACCAGGAACATTGGTTTCCTTTCAGCCAAGTGAGGGTGCCTCTACAAGAGAGGTTTAATGCTCTTTGAAGTCTCATTAAAAATTTTACCTCTACACCAGCGGAGCGCAAATGGGGCGTAGAGGCGCGTTATCTCCCCAATTGTGCACGTTATTGAATGCGCGTTAAATAGCGAGTTTTTTTTTGCTCCGTCCATTATAGCGCATTTTGATGGGAGGGGGCTGCTGCTCCGGCGAGTGGAAGGAAAAGGCTGGTGCCCGCGGAGGCGGCTCCTCCTCCTCCCTCTGTTGTCAGATCTCACCCCTTCTCCACCTTTGGTCGCGTCAGTTTACAATTTCAGGCAAAGCCGGGTGCCTCTGCCAACTGCTCTGTCTGCTTTCTCCCGTTCTCTCTCCCCTCCGTTCCCCTGCCAAGAAGCAGCTTCGGATACTAGCAATCAGACCCACCCCCAGCTCCTGGCTTTGCTTCCTCCCTCCCTGCTCGCTTTTTGGGGTGGGGGTGGGTCTGATTGCTAGTATCATGGACGGGGCGTGCGCGGCGCTTCCAGGCGAAGGCCGGGGCCGGCAGCCCCCTCCCATCACCGGAAAGGCACTCTGCGGCGCCGCCGTCTCCTCAGCCGATTGCAGTCAGAGACACGGAGCGCTGGGACGCCGCGGGAGGAGGAGGAGGAGGAGGAGGAGGAGGAAGGCCAAGCGTGCCGGGACGCCGCCTTCCCCCCGTGGCCCCCCCGGCGTTTCCCCATCACTGCTTCTCCCCACCCGAAAAGTCCCTGCCAAGGAGGGCGCGGCGAGCGGAAGGGACAGTTCGGCAGCTCGAGCCCGCCGCGACTCGCGAAGAGCGGCGGCGGGGAGGGAAGGGGAGCGCCTTTTGTCGCCGCCTCTCGTGCAGAGGTATTAGGCGTAAAGGCGCTTCAGCGATAGTCCACATAATCTCCTAACCGGGTGCAAAAGCGAATCCTTGTGGAGGGGACCTATGTCAAAGGTTAAAATTAGAGATGAGCTATACACACAGGATGCTAAAAATGATGCTGGAATCATCCAGTATACAGGATTTAGCAGGTGGTACAATCTGTACAAGGGTGAGTGATCTCTCTCTAACTATCTTAATTCCTTGACTCAATACAGAACTAAGGAAGGCTTTCACTGAATTACACTTCCAGACTATGCCATCAGCCTGTTAGAAATGTTCCTCTATTCCAATGCCTTTGTTTATGCGGGCCACCACAAATAGAGGATATCATTCATTATATCTTTTCCTGCGAACTGTATGGCAGCCCTAGGAAAAGATTTCTTGTACCCTTGTGCTTCGAGGAATGTCTGACAGAACTTTGGCTGAGCAGATGTGTAAACTACTTGAAGATATGGACCGTTCCGTAACTAATCAAGTAGCCTTATTTACAGTGACTGCTATAAAGATTAGAGCAAGGCTCCTGAAAACTGTCGCTGTAGATTGTACACATGATGAACTGATTTGAGTGGCTTGTTCAATTCCCTCCCCCCTCTTCTATTGGCTTTCTTTTGTTGCTGTTGCACCAAAATTGTAAAAACCTATGGTTATATACTAGGGGTGTGCACACCAAAAAATATCGTCATTTATTGTTATCGTCATTTTGGACCAAAAAAAAATATCGTCTTCATTCATATTGTAGGTGAACCATATAGTCTTCATGATAATTATTGTGAAAAAGGATATTTTTGCAGCCCTATTTTTAAAGAAAAAATGCCTATAATGTCTGTATTTTAAAAGTTAGAGGCTTGAAACTTGGTCACAGTGCTTATGGGGTATGCCTAAGTATGTGTATGAAATTTGAGATCGATCCATCCAACCCTCAATTTTATATGAATTTTTTAAAGATCGTTTCCGTTCTGACAGGTCTGAATGAATGCTCGTAGAATATATATATATATATATATATATGAACGCATAAAGCAAATATATCTATCTGTTTAACTCTATCTGTCCTTCACTGTCCATATCTGAACCAGTTCTGATTAAAAAAAAAGATTTCTGTTCTGTATCCATATTATAACCTTTAATATCTAACCATTAAGCAAAATAAATTGTTTTCATCCATATATGTTATGTATTAATGAAAACATTTTTCTCACATTGGCTGCTTTTTATTATTATTAGCATATTTCATTTTTTATAGTGTTGGTGTGATTCAATACAATATTCTTATTGACAGAAAAGCCAGTGTCCTAATCAGCCCCTTTGGCACATACCCTGGACAAGAGCTAACATGTGTAAAGTGTTTCAAGAAAATGAAGTGGAACATTCCCCAATACTTGGTAATAAAACTTTCTGACTCATTCATCTACCATAAAACCTACAGACTTTCTACTGAGGTCCAAGACAAATGGATCAAAACATATATTTGACATTTAGAGGACGGGGAATACGGAAACATTATCTTCACTGTAGGAAAGGATATAGTTGGTCCTTAGAATAGTCAAATTTCCCAGGAGGTTATTATTTCTTGATTCAGACAAAGCATTTCATACATTCTGAAGTGTGCTGCAGAATCAGGGGCTTTACACATACATAAAAAGAGCAATTACATCTAGTGTTATTGGGGGTGAGGGGTCATATTTTGGAGAGAAATTGAAGACTTGGACAAATAAAACTTGGTATTTGAGAAAATTGAAGGTTTCTGTCTACTCAGAAGTAAGTTCCACTGAGTTCAGTGAGGCTTAGACTGAAATACTATGCACACTTACATGGAAGTAAGCTCCACTGAACTCATGGCCAGTGGCCAAGAATTATGGGAACTGTAATCCAAACAACTGGAGGGCATGAGATTTCCTACCCCCGCCTTAAAGAATTATTCTTAAATGGTCAGACAGGGTCCGAGCTGGGTTACACCTGAGTTAAGATGGGTCGCATTAGTGACACCAACCATGATGTTATTTGTTTAGAGTAGGGAACATGTGGCTTTCCAGATAATATTGGTCTGCAACTCCCATTATCGCTCACCATTGATTATGCTGGCTAGGCTGATGGTAGTTGCAGCCCAACAACAGCCCTTTCTACACCATAAGGGTGAAGAGGGAAGGAGGGAGGGTGATCCCAGAAGTACCTAATACACACCATCGGCACAAAGGGAGGGAGGGAGGGAGGGAGGGCGATCCCAGGCAAACAACCTGGTGTAGAAATGGCCAACATCTCTAAAACCACACATTTTCCACCCCTGGTTTAGAGAGAAGCAGAGGGGGGAAATTGTGTGTGTGTACAGAGACTAGGAGAGTGTCTATACGCTCTATCAGCCCTGTATTGGCTGCTCAATGGTGGTGCATTGTTTATATGATGCAGCCCCAACTTGTAGCCCCGTCTAGATTCCCCCCCCCCCGAAACAGTATGTTTTCAAAGTCTCGATTTACCATGACTTTTACCTTTGCTCCAAGTTCACCTCGGGTTATCAATGGACGTAGCTCTGGGTGAGCACGGGAACACAGTGCCAGGGAGGGAGGTTGACAAGGGAATGACTGCTGGTGCTGCATTTTTTTTTCCTGGCCAGATAGCCCACGCTCCCTCCTGCCCCATCTAGCTTTTTTGATTTCGTATCGCAGCTGCAATGCTGCGGGCTTTTGAGCGGTGATGTATAGACACCCTCTAGGTGCAAAAGAGGACAGAATTCCTTTCTCATTAACATTTGCCTAAAAGAATGTATTGTGAGAGGTGCGGCTTTCTCCCCTGCATGAGGAACCCGGAAGAACGAATCCCCAGTTCATTATGAATCAGAGTAGACAACGCGTTGGTCGCGTCACTGGCTATTGTGTGCCATAGGAGAGGGGATCTGGGTCAGGGATCCGGAATACAAGGAAGGTGAATAGACCATCGCATGCAATGCCATCTCCTTTCAGAACCACAACTTGTCCCCAAATTGCAGCAAATGGCATATTCAAAAGCAAATAGCAGCTTGGGAGGAATTTTGGGTGGGGTCAAAAGTCAAAATTCGTTTCCCACACCTCATGCTCCTGATCTAGATCGGATCCGTGGACAGCCCAATGACGAATTATGTATCTGGCCCGGCCTAATACCTGATTAAATCTGGACATTAGACACTCATTTGGAATGTACTGTACTGGTGACATACATTAGGATATTTTATGCTCATTGTACAATAAGTTTTTAATTTAGGAAACATTGGTTGTTCCTGGACTCTTTTCAATCATTCCACCTTTTTTTAGGAACAATGTCATTTTCCAGTACATTGCCAAAAAAATAAAAATAATAAATAAATAAATAAAAATCTGGCAATTGTTAAGATAGATTACAGAGGTTCTTCAAAGAACAGATCAGTTTAGGCTGCAATCCTATCTTACCTGGGTGTTAGTCCCATTGAATTCAGTGGGACTTACTTCTGAGTAGACATGCACATGCAATCCTGTATCCATTTAATTGGGAGTAAGCCCCATTGAACTAAATGGGCCTACCTCTGAATAGATTGTATGGTTAGTATAGTTAAGCAGACTTATAATAGGGTATCTGACACTTAAGTACTGAATTAATTGTACTCTTGAACTGTTTTCCAAATTATTTTTGCTTGATTGCAATCCAAACACATGTGATAAAAATCACATTTGTTAGCTTAACAGTGCTACCGCTTGTGCCACTTCCTGTTTTATGTATGTCATGGAACTTCCATGAAGTCAACAATGCTACGCTGCTGGAACAGCCACCATACTCAATGCACAGTCAACGTGGTAGGCAAGGGAAAAACACACCAATAGAAATACATAAAAGATACAATACACCCCCATAAGCACCAGAATGCTGGCTGGTGGTTATGGAGACCACTAGGTTGACTTCCCCTGCTCTAGGCAGTTCCTTAGGAGGATCCACCTGTCAGCAACGTCCACTAGACCATCCCCCATATCTCCTTTGATTTCTTTTCTGCACTAACATTAGAGCAGATGTTCAAGTGAACAAAGCACTTGGAGGGCACATTCTCCAGCTCAAGGTCCTTGACATATGTGTCAAGAATAAGCAGATAGTACTCCTCTGGTGTTGAAAAAATCATATTATTTACACCAGGCTTGGCCAATCCAGAGGATTCACACTGCCTGCCAATCACAAGGTCTGATGTTCCATACCTGCAGGGTCCTCTGAACCTTGAGCACTAGACATTGGACATGCTAGCTGGGAATTATGGGAGCAGCAGTCCAACATAGCTGGGGAGCCCCAGTTTGGGGAAGGCTGAGCCAGATGATTCCAGCTTGAGTCTGCCAATTCAAGACCTGAGAACTCTATGAGTACAAGTGTGCATGGCAGCAGTCTGTACTTATTCTGTGGTGAGGGAAAGGCACTTGGCTCTGGCTCTGGCTCATGGACATTACCTGACTGCATTGTATTTTTCAAGGCTGAGTTCCAATATTAAAAACAGGTTCTGGGGCTCCTCAGTTAAATCAAGGCCTCATTAAAGGTAAATTTAGATTTATGTTGGCATAAATAACTAAATAACCATCTGCAAGTCTTCACAATCACTTGCAGATGGTGAACCACCATCCTTAAATAGGCCTCCTTCCCATTGATTAAAATGAGAGTTATATATGTTGAAGGGGGATAGGATCATAATAATTTAAAATGATAACCTAGGCTTAAATCACCCATGTTAGCCAGCACAGGGGGGGGGGGGGGGGAAGGGGGGAGGGGAACTGAATAGAAGGAGGTCAATCCCATTAAATGTACCATGCAACACCAATGGGAGTTCAGAGCTATCACAACCTCCAGCATTAAATCCTAAATCTTTTCTTCTGGAGACTAGGAAAACTGGCGCCCGGCCTAGTAACAGGATCATTGATTCTTGTACTGTTGGTTCACGAGTCTTAGTGAAAACATTCCTCAGGAACTCCCTTGATCAGTTAAAGATGTGCTTGCCAACGCTTCCCCCTTCTATACGAAGTGAGGCTCCAGCATTTCCTGTGTTTTATTGCCCTGTACTTTCCAAACAATTAATGGCAAACATGCAAACATTTTTCTTTGATCTGTTTTTTTTTAAACCTATAAAAAATAAAATAGAAATCAGTGCCAGTTATTTACTTTTCATCCATCTTAAAAGAATATTGTTTGGAAAGCTGTGCCATGCCCGCACAATATTGTGAGAAGAGAGACTGGGCTAGAACTAGGTGTCTTCCCCCATCCGTGCTTTCCTGTGCCAGTGGCTGCAATCTTCCATTGATCTGGCATTCGCTATCCAACTCTTGTAAGGGAATGCGCACATAGTACAGCCTTTCCCAACCTAGTGCCTTCCAGAAGTGTTGGAATGCAACTCCCATTGGTCATACTGGCTGGGATTATGGAAGCTGTAGTTCCACACATCTGGAAGGCAAAAGGTTTGAGAAGGCTGATTAGTACAGCCTTTATTGGGTGGGTGGGTGGACTCCATCACACCAGCGATTTATTGCACTCTTGCCATGCCTGGTATGTGTTTTTGCAGCGCAGGACTCACATGATGTCATCCCTGTCCTGCGCCCATTTCGACTCTTCCCCTCCTTTTCCATCTTATTTTGGAGCTGGGAAAGTCTGTTTCCCCCCCTCCATGCACAATAAAGCCCCTCCTCCCTCCCGTGCATTGCTATCCTTGCGCTATATCAGACCATCCCATTTTTTGTTCGGGACGTGTGTGTCAAAGGGTGGTCACGCTGACAAAATAGGATGGTGGGGCATTTCTCCATTCAACTGTTCAATCGTGAAGGGGGAGGGAGAAAAGGCACCTGAACACCCCACGGAGAAGCCGAGCGAGGCAGCCGCCGCCCATGCCAGGACTTAGTCCGATTCAACTCTATGGTTCTTACTCCTGAGTAGGCATGTCTAGATTTCCTGACCAGAACAATGTCGGCTTCCCCTTGTCATGCTGACATTGACCACAAACTTCTCCAAAAACCAATTGTAATACTTTGTCTTCACTTAGCTTGTTCAATATGATCTTATGATAATTGCACAGTTTCAGGCTGCCATACTATATATATTAACTGCAGTGGGAAGGAGAACATTGGGGGTGGGGCTGGTGATTTCGCCAGCACAGAATTGATAAAGGTGAAAAGACACATGAGCGCAACAACACACAGACGTGAAAGTGCCCAGCGCTCGACTCGCTAAGGAAATGGGGGGGGGGGGGGAAACGCGGACACTTATAGAAGAAGAAACACACACTTCTCAATTATGAGGAAACCAAATACTGACAAGTTATATACCTGAAATTCGGCTATTCTATGATCAGATGGCTGGTAAAGTTAGACTGAAGGCCCCTGAATGTTTTGCTATATTATTCAGCGAGGAGCTAGCACACATATTGGGAGCTTCCCTGAATCAGCCTGTAAAGTATCAAATGCCTTATTCCGTAGATATCATGGGGGGCTTCAATGCGCTGTACCTGTACACAGACTTTGTTGAACACCAGATAGTAGAAGACTTTTCTGTGCCCCTGCTACGACGTGTACTGGGGCATGGGAAGACCCATGACTGCATCACCTTCACGTATGATAAGCCCCACTACATGCCTGTCAGTAAGCACCACATTGACACCATCACTGTTGGCATAAAGAAGGATCAGGACCAGTATGTGCCATTCCATCTAGGTAAGGTGGTTGTGAGGCTGCATATTTATTTATTTATTACATTTTTATACCGCCCAATAGCCGAAGTTAGAAGGAGTTGGGTGTAAAATTTAAAATGGTTGCGTTAAAAGCTTACGGGAACCCAGATGCTTACAGGTCTTACTATGTGGCTCAGGCGGGCCATGGCTCCCAGGTTTCCACAGACCACCTATCATGTATTGCGCAGCTTTGGGTGGAATATTTCGCAGGTTTTTTTCGAGAAGCCATCCCTCTTTTGAGGCGGGGTATGGAATTCGTCAGGCCCCACGTCAAAACAGCAATGCAGAACATTGCCGGAAATGTAGTGGGACATGTGGTAGAACAAATGAATGTCCAGAAGGGGGCGGGCATCGTCTCCCTATGGAGAAGAGGCGGAGTTCTGCGAAAGCCATCCCAGGCATGCCAAGGCCCTCCTAAACCTTTTAAAAGGTGGAGAGTGTGGTGCCACAAAGACCAGAAACGGAGGAAGGGAAAGAAGACGGGCAGCCAGAAAAGTACGTTGTCTGACATATTTTTAAAAAATGGCTCTTTGCACAGGGACTGCACACCTAAATGCCCTGCTTTCCGCAGCACCCCCCCACCCCTCTTCCCACTCCAGCAGAAGCACCAATAAAACAGGCGTTGTGCACTTTCAGAGCAAACCAATGCTAACTTCTACCCGCAGCCCTTCAATACTCCTCCTCAGACACAAACACACACAGGCAATACCCACACTTATGCCACATTCCACAGCCCCCCTTCCTCCACAGCAGAAGCAGAGAAAGCTGCAGTGAAAGCCCCCCCTCCTTTCTCAACAACACATTTCCTCTTTTGCACACTTGCGGCGGTGGCAGCAGCACCGGCTCTTTGCACAGAGACTCTGCACCCATCCGTCTAGCTAGCAAAGTGCGGGGGAAAGAAGCAGCAGCTGCCCGTGCAATGTGAATAAGTATCCATTAAATTGGACTGACCTCCCCTAGAATCTGAGAACCTCGGGTCCGTGTTTGATAGTTGGTCTTCCTTCTCACAAGAGGGAGCATTGAAGCTTTAATAATATCCCACAACTTCATGCTGGTACAATAGACTCCACTCTCGAACTGGCGCCTGATCCATGACATATTTTTTTTCTTACCAGGATCCTTCAAAAACTCACCCAAAAATATTATAAGATTGGCTGGACCAGAAAAGTCCCAACCTCTAGCTTGTCTCCTCAACTTACTGAACCATGTAAAAAAAAAAAAAGCACCCTGAGTCATTGGTCCCCCATCCCATAACCTTTATCTGTTAAGTGCGGAGAGGCTAGGCCTCTACTCAAAAGAGGGCAGTGGGGAAGCAGTTTTATTTTTTTACAGGTTTTTATTTTTAAAACATAAAAGTGTTCACAGGCATCACAAGCATTCAGATAAAATTTATAAGGTCTCTTACGAACAATTTTTAAAAATAATGTGAATTTTGTCCCAGCCAGTCTAAAATGCAACCATCACACAGGTAAAACAGTGTTTCACTACAGACGTATTCCATAATAGCATTCATTATGATATGTACAATAGCTGAAACCGCGCCTCTTATTCTTTTTGGGTCAGGATAATCTTCAGCATTTATCCCCAGTTCCAGGAAAATATTCAGCTGCATGTGAGGTGGATTGTCAACTTCAGCACTCTGCTGATCCTAAAAAACAAAGTTTTAGTTTAAAACTCTCTAATTCAACCATGCCCCAAGCCTCCCCAACCAAGCCCCATGTCCTGTGTAGCGAACACACCATTGTTACTGACCCGTCATCGCTGCTTTGAACAATTGGTTTAGAAACACTGGCCATCTCAACATTGCTTGGTTGTTCATCTTTGGCAGGGCTAAAGAGCCTCTTAGCCAACGTTGGTCCATCATCATTGTCTATGTCACAAAAACGGCATCTTCTAAAAGGTCTATGTCTTAATGGCAGCTCGTCAATCTCAACCGAAGGTATAGCATCTCTATGAGATTTCATGGCTTTGCAGTGGCGGTCATGGCTCCAAGGATGGGACTCATAAACCCCCGAGGGCCCCTGGGCATGACTATGAGCCACCTTTGGCAGTGTCCTATTGGTCACAGTATACCCCACTCACCTGTCACTTTTTTTATTTGAAGGAAGGTACCCCTTTAAACTAATCTGGAAGACTGCTAGAGTCTTCTTTCATAAGCAGTAGTAAAGCTGTACCAGGCACATCTTTTGTCAGGGAGACTAAATGGCCTGTGGATGCTTTCTGGGTGACTAGGAAATATCTGGGAAGGCCTGAAAGGAGGCATCCCCTCCCTCAAAGCTAAAGATGATGAAATCTAGGTCTCTCTGAGTGTGTCTGTGAAATGGAACCAAAGAGACAAGCTGCAGTTTGGAGAGACAGAGGGAGGGATTAGTTTTGGGGCTCTGTAAGCTAACAATGCCAGGGGATGCAGGGGTGCCTCCCTTTGATAGCGGAGTGGCTGTTTTAAATAAACTCAGATATTACAAAACACTATCGTCTTCCCATTGCAAGTTCTCCCTGCAAAGGAAATCAAACCTGAGTCCGATCTACAACTTGTGTCAAATCATTATGATTCGGTCATGGGAACCCTATACCCTCTTTGCACAATGACACACAATGACATTTGTTGTGGCATTTTGGATAATGTGGAATAAAAAGCAGGAAATAAAACCATGAAAGTGGTATATGGAATGTATAATGGGCCCCAACAATTATCAGTACACTTCAATACCACTAGAAAGCAGTAGCGTAGATCTAGCCCTGGGGCATTTTCAGGCAGGCATTTTTCCGTAGGATCACCATGGTTTGGTAACTGGTTTTCCCGCAAGCTTTACACTACGCTGTCACCATGCAGTTGTTGTCTCATGTTTTCCCCCACCCCTTTTCATGTGTTGTTTTGCTATGGGGGAAATACAGTATTTTTGGCGGTCATGTGACGACAACGCTACTGTTTCCCCATGTATTCTATCCATTGCGCTATGTCCTGCTGTGCGTGGGCAGGTGTTGGGTGGTGCAGCATCAATGTCAGTACTGACGAGGATCAATTGGCCATGTCTCCACCCCTCTGTTCCTGCCCAGCTCCGTATTTCAGGACTACCTAAGCAGGTGGGCAAAGGGGAGGGGATGGTGGTTGCTACGGACGTGAGCAGGTGCAACCCGTTTCCATTTAATCCCCCAACTCAAATGAGAAAAGGGTTCCTGTTGCTTTTAGAGTGTTTTCAGACGGGAGGGAAATCACACGGCTGGGTCGCCAGGCCATAGTTGCAAAGACGCTCTTACAGGGACAATACTGATTTGCATGTGGGGTTGGGGGAGGCTGATGACCTCGGAAGGTGCAGACTTCTGAACTTGCAAAGAATCAGTGCTTAGCAATGGGATGGGGGCTGCTCTGCACGGTCCTCCCGGAAGAAAACTTTTAGTCCCTTTTATTCAATCCCCACACACACACATACGAGAGAAGTGTAACCCCCTTCGACACAATCCCCTCTCCCAGTGTATACACAAATGAGCATATCTATTGCTTTTACAGGGACAATAACGACTTGCATGGGTTGGGGGGAATCTCCAATGACGCAGACTTCTGAATTTATGTGTATTTAAAATGTTTTTAAATGTTTTAAATATTTTTAAATTGTACTACGTTTAAGTATATTTTTAATTTTTGTATATCGCTATTTGTTTTAACTGTACATGTTTTAATTTGTAAGCCACCTTGGGTCCCATTATTGGGAAAGAGGTGGGATATAAATAAATATAATAATAATAATAATAATAATAATAATAATATGTGAAGAAGTGTTTCATAACACATTTAGAGGGGTAGACAATTGATAACATCCTTCTAGGCTCCACCCACCCTTGCAAATGGCATATAGTGTTATGCAAAAAAAAAACAAAAAAACCTGGCTGTATAAAGACCCCATTTAAATCCTGAAAAGAATCCAGAACAGGAAGGTCGTGAATTGAAGGGGAAAACTCCCCGTCTGAAGATGCCCTTGGTTAATCATCTGGTAGCTTAAAATCCATGTTTGCAATCCGTGGAGTACATTTGTGCATGGGTAAGGTATTGCATATAATGTAAGCGTGCCTCCGAGCTGTTTTATTCTCTTCAGGCAAAATGCCTTGCTTTTTCTGCTCTAAAGATCTAAACACACACAAACGATGGACAGCCCCCTCCAATATCATTTTGAATTGTCTTTGGCAAACTTCCCCCCCCCCTCCAAGCTCAAGGGGGAATCCAATTGTGCTGTCAATGACATCATCAGGGATATCAGAGGATTCCTCCAGCCCCTAACATTCACCCACTAGTCCCTAAACCTCTGTAAACTTTCCTCACTTGCCTAGCTTGGTGATAATGGCAACAGCAGCAGATGGAAGGAGAACATACTGGTAGCCCCCCTTGCACTGGAACCTGCTCGAACACTGCAATAGTAGCACCCCAGGTGCCAGGGAGCCTGGGGAATGTAGTCTTGCATGGGCACCTGTGACCTGAAGTCCTCCGTACAGTTGTCAGCTGCCCTAGAAATTACATGTCTCCAGGCTCCTGGCACTGGGTATCAGGGATAGAGGTAGAGAAGGCCTTCGCCCCCTTGACTGCTGCAGCTGTCATCAAGTAAATGAGTCAGTGGATGCAATAGAGGAGTTCTTCTCCAGCTCAGATGGCAAGCCAAGGTTGAGAAGAACTCCGGCATCTAATGTGCAGCTCAGATTGGAGACGGGGCTATGAGTCACAAAGGGCTAGTGAACTTCACTGGTACCACTAGCATGCATACACTTGTCTGGGTCGCATCTAATACCTAAAACGGATGGGCACAAGTGTGTGCTGAATGCAGCCCATCAGCCATTTATGGTAAAACTGTTAAGTGCTTGACAACCTCCACCTCTGTTTTTGCAGTCCCAGGCAGGCATCATTAAAGCCCCCAGTGGGCCACCATACATGGTTGTCCAGATCTGATCTAAAAGCTAATCAAACAATTGGTTTTAAGTCAGTGAAATCTGTCTTATATTTTAGTTTTATTTTAGTTTTAAAGAAAAAAAGTTTGTCTTTTCGACACTTTCTTTTTTATTTTTGGGGTGGCTGATGTTAATCTAAAACATTAGAGGTTCATTATTCAGGTTTTTTTTAAAAAACATTAAGCATAATTTACTAGCTGTGTGAGAAAACGTGGTGAGACAACCTCCGCTTTTTTGCTTTTGTAAAAACAAAACGGAACTGTAAACAAGCAGTTGCTATTGTTCAGGGAATGATTATCTGAACAGAACATTGGCAACTGAAGTCAAATGTGGATTGGATGCATGCTACTAGCAATTAATCAGGTGATACTGTCCAGGCTGATGGAATATAAGCTAATTGTTGAGTGTGGGTGTAATGACTATTTTATGTATAATCAAGATATATGATATGATAGTGTAGGGAAATTCAACGGTAATGATGTGAAGGTAACATCAGAGGGAAATTCCCACTCCCCATTCGTCATCAAAATGTTTAATACTAAAATTATTCTTTAATTATACATGTGCTGAGGAACTTGGGGAGTTTCTTCAGCACACTACTCTCAGCTGGACAGTCTTTGATCTTCAGAGCTCGCTAAATGGCTGCCTTTGATCACCTAGAGAATAGCTCATAAAAGGAACAGTGCTTTTGTTCAGCTTTACCCTAACTTCATGGGTAAATAAGAAGATGGTTCTGAACTGAGATGGGAGTGAGCGGTTTTTAATAAACAGTTTCCTGCTTTGAAGTAGACACAGTCAAATTTGCATAGAGATGAGGAATGCTGCTGTGTCAGGACTTGGAGATGTGGCTGAAGGAGAAAGGAAATTTGTCAAAGAAGTTAGTTAATAGTAAGGCTATTTGCAAAAAGGGACCAGTGCACAGATAATCAGGTGGGCTAATATCAAAAGCGTTTCTTGATCATGTATCTTTTTGCATCTTTGGCTAATTGCTTTCTTGCTGTGCTTGTTGCTGTGATCTCGTAGAATCAGCAATGGAAAGTTACAGTCCATTTTTTGCATTTTAGTTTAGAAAAACCGATGATTAGGAACATGAGAGTAGTTTATACAACCAGGAATGGTGCAGAAAGTAAATAGAGAAGGCAGAAGAAATGATCCCTTCACACAACACATCATGAATAGATGGAATTTGTTTCAACAAAATATGGTGGTGGCTGCTAATTTTGATGCCTTAAAAAGGGAATTGGATATGAGTGTGACCAGGGCGAGTGAAGGATAATTTGCAGTGTTCCCTCATGAGTTTGATGATAAATTTGAGGGAGAACAAAATCCATTGTCACTGCGAATGGCCTGTTTCGGACGACACGATAATCAATGGGGGGGGGATGGGGGACAATAGTCCATTGTATTGCTGATCGGCAGCATTCGGACAACATTTTAGGCAACGGAGGGGGGAAGAGGCAACGGACAGTAAGTTATTGGCAGCATTCGGATGACATGATAATCATCACAACTGGCAATTGTCCTCCCCTTCCCCCATTGATTATCGTGTCGTCCGAATGCTGCCAATCTCTGGCCTACAGAAGAACTCCAGGATAACTCTGGAGCAGCTAGTTTTACCTCAGTTGTGGTTTGTTGACTATGGTGGCTCTGATGTCAGTTGGGCCGTGAATCTGCTATGGGTTTCAGTCAGTGCTGATCGGAAACAAGGTGACACACCTTGAATAGTTCTGACTGAAACCTGGAGCAGATTCAACACCCCACTGATATCGGAGCCCCCAGCCCCCCACTGGATGTACCACTTATTTGCTAAATGGAAATTGATCATGTACACGGGAGCCTACTTTTCTCTCTGAAGTGGTCAAACTGCACCTGGGTTAGACTGCTTGAGAGTGCAAGTGGGAGTTCACACTATGGAATGCTCCTCCATACAAAACAAAACAAAACAAAACAAAACACAAAGCCCATACAGAAAACTAGTAACTCAGAATGAGGCTAGATCCTGTTAGCTAGGGGTGTGCACGGACCCCCCGGATCAGATCGGGACCCGGATCGGGACCTCCAATTTTGTCACGGATCGGTTCGGACAAAATCGGAGGCCCCCCGGACCGGATCGAGTACGATCCCGATCCAAAAATCGGAAATTTTTGGATCGGCTGCCATTTTTCCCCCCATAGACTTGCATTGCAATGCAAGTCTATGGGGAAAAAATGGCGGCGAGTGGGTGAGGGGGGGGCCTAACTCCCTCCCCCCCGGGGCCGTCCGCTGTGGACGGCCCCGGCAGGTAAGCCCCCTCCCCTGCGCTCCCTACCCCCCCTGGGGCCGTCCGCTTCCATCCGCTGGCGCCCGCGGGCACCAGCGGATAGAAGCGGACAGCTCCGGGGGGGGGGTAAGCCCCCTTCCCCACCACTGCTTACCTTTTAGGGCCGTTTGCTCCCGTCCGGCGCCGGCGGCTACCGCCAGCCGGCTTTGCGGCTTGCTCTCGAGTAGCGCGCCGGGTGATCACCCGGCGCGCCACCCTGGAGCAGGCCGCGGAGCCCGCTGGTAGTAGCCGCCGGCGCCGGACGGGAGCGGACGGACCGGAAAGGTAAAGGCCCCCCCTCCGCGCGCCCCCTCCTCCCCTCCACGCACCCCCTGCTTACTTTCCCGGCCCGTCCGCTCCCGTCCGGCGCCGGCGGCTACTACCAGCGGGCTCCGCGGCCTGCTCTTGAGTAGCGTGCCGGGTGATGACATCACCTGGCGCGCCACCCTGGAGTAGGCCGCAGAGCCCGCTGGTAGTAGCTGCCGGTGCCGGACGGGAGCGGACGGGCCGGAAAGGTAAGGGCCCACCTCCTCCCGGCCCCTCCTCCCCCCCCCCGCTGTCCACTTTCATTGGCGGGCGCCCGCTGGCGCCCACCAATGGAAGCGGCGGTGGGCGCCAGTGGGCACCCGCCGATCCGCCGATCCGCCGAACCGGTTCGGAGCCTTTTCGGACCGGTTCGGATTGGATCGGCCGATCCAGCTGTCGGATCGGAAATCGGATAATTTATCCGATTTCCCACTGGACCGGACTCGGATCGTGGATCGGGTCCGATCCAGTGCACATCCCTACTGTTAGCTCGAGATGTTAGGAACAGAATCTGAGACCTTTTGCTTCCAAGGTACATACTGTGCCACTAAACTATGACCCTGCTGCTACTGGATATACTCCCTATCCTGACTGTATGACCTCTGTGTCTGTGTGGAAATATATAGGAATTTTAAGGCTGCGATGACTTCTATTAGAGTGACCATATGGAAAGGAGGACAGGGCTCCTGTATCCTTAACAGTTGCATAGAAAAGGGAATTTCAGCAGGTGTCATTTGTATGCATGCAGCACCTGGTGAAATTCCCTCTCCATCTCAACTGTTAAAGCTACAGGAGCCCTGCCCTCTTGACCAGAGACAAAAGAGAGCAGGCCCCCTGCAGCTTTAACTGTTGTGATGAAGAGGGAATTTCAGCAGGTGCTGCATGCATACAAATGACACCTGCTGAAATTCCCTTTTCTATGCAACTGTTAAGGATACAGGAGCCCATCCTCCTTTCCCGGGTGCATTAGAAGTAGGGATGTGCACTGACCCCCCGGATCGGATCGGATAGCGGATCGGAATCGGACCTGGGGGGTCGGATCGGATCGGATCGGATGGTGTGTCGGATAGGATCGGATCCGATCCCGATCCGCGGATCGGATGTTCCGATCCGGATCGGACGCCATTTTGAATGCTTTTTCCTATAGCAAAGTATTGTTTTACAAAAATGCCTATAACTTTTTCATTTTTAATGATAGAAGGATGAAACTTGGGCACATTGTACACTGGTTAGGGATAGGTATCTGTGAGAAATTTCAGAAAGATTGGTGCATGCAGTTTGTGGCAATTAATTTTTTAATAAATAACATGGAATGCCTATAACTCGGTCATTTTTAAAGTTACACACATGAAACTTTGCCACATTGTAGGTGGTACCTTGGGACCCACGTGTGTGAAATCCCACAACCGTGGGTGCTTGCCTGGTGTGGCAATGAATTTTTGAAAAATGGGTAGTAGTGGGGTAAATGCAGTTATGCCTCCCATTTTTTTATTTTTAAAGATACAAACAGGACACTTTGGCACATTACAGGGAACACTTCCCTTGATATGTGTGTAAAATTTCAGACAGCTAGCTCCAGGCATGTGTTGGCAATGAATTGTTGAAAATTGGGTAGCAGTGGGGTAAAATACAGTTTTGCCTCCCATTTTTTTATTTTCAAAGATACAAATGGGAAACTTTGGCACATTGCAGGGAACACTTCACTTCAAATGTGTGTGAAATTTCCGAAAGCTAGGTGCAATATTTTAGTGGGAAACGAAGGTTTATTCATGGCATTTCACATGGGATTTATGGGTTGGTTTGAAGAGCTACCAAGCTCTAACTCGCTCACATGGCAGAGGACTTATGCCCGCTCAAACGCTGAAAATTTCACAAACTTTGGTGCAATACTTTAGTGGGAAAACAAAGGTTTATTCATGGCATTTCACATGGGATTTATGGGTTGGTTTGAAGAGCTACCAAGCTCTAACTCGCTCACATGGCAGAGGACTTATGCCCGCTCAAACGCTGAAAATTTCACAAACTTTGGTGCAATACTTTAGTGGGAAAACAAAGGTTAAACTTTATTATTTTAAACCTTCAGGAAGGGGACATTGCCTGCCTGGTGTGGAATGGTTAACAATGAGGGAAGAAAGTTTCACTTATTCATTTGTAAAATGTAAAGTGATTGTAAATTGCTTTAGGGACCCATACATTTACATGACAAGACAGGTGTTGGTTGCAGGAATGCTGCTGTCAAATGCACTAGCTAACTATTCAGATCCCAGCTAATAGCTATTCAGATCCTAGCTAATAGCTATTATTCAGATCCTAGCCTGGGAAGGGCTCTTGCAGGATAAGTGATTGTTCTTTTCTTGTGTAGTATGTAATTCTAAACCAGAAGGCTGCTTTGATGTAGAGCCAATCCACATGGTCTCTTGCAGCACCTAGTATTATTTATTTGTCCTTCCACAGCAGAATCTGGAAGGCGGGCAGGCAGGCTGGCATTCAGGGCAAAGTCCAAACAGCGGCGTTGGGGACTCGTTGACATTCTCCTTGAGGGCGAATGCCAAGTCCCATGGCTTGTGCAAGGAGGGCGGCTGGCCCACCTCGCAGGAACGATCTGGAAGGCGGCAGGCGGCATCAGCAGCGGGCGGGCAGGCAGGCTGGCATTCAGGGCAAAGTCCAAACAGCGGCGTTGGGGACTCGTTGACATTTTCCTTGAGGGCGAATGCCAAGTCCCGTGGCTTGTGCAAGGAGGGTGGCTGGCCCACCTCGCAGGAACGATCTGGAAGGCGGCAGGCGGCATCAGCAGCGGGCGGGCAGGCAGGCTGGCATTCAGGGCAAAGTCTCTCCTTTCCCGGGCACTGTGGCAGTGAGAGTTCCATAGGCTGCAAAAGAAGAGGAGGGGGAAAATGAATATTACATGAATACTTTTATACTGCAAAAGAAGAAAGGAAAATAAATAAAGATTTGTATTACATTAATACATGCAAGTCCTAGTAGTCTCCCACCGGCACACTTCTCTTGTTAGTGACGCAATCCTCTTTCTCCTGCTGCACCCCTCCCTTTCTAAATCACTCTTCTGAGCCCATTGTTAGAGGGACTGGCTATCCTTTTGTGTCTGGCTGGACACAGCTTACCGGAGCATTAGAGAATCACCATTTCTTTTGTCCTTGGGTTATTCATTCACTCCTAATAGCACCCTACGTTAGGCTGACCAGATCAAATCCAGGTCAGGGTTCCTAACTTCAGCAGTTGTAGAGAAAAGGGAATTTCTGCCAGTGTCATTTGTTTGGAATTAGTTCCTGCTGAGATTCCCTCTTCATCACAACAGTTAAAGGTGCAGGGGCCCTGCCTTCTTTTCTATATGGCCACTCTGCCTGCACTCTTACCTGAGTCGTGCGGGCGAAGTGAATCGATGGGCCACCTCCATGCGGCCGTGGCTGGGGCAGATGGGCAGTCTGGAATCACGGGTCTGCTTTGCGCAGTGGCGAAGAGTTCCATAGGCTGCAAAAGAAGAAGGGGGGGGGGAAAGGATGAATATATATATCAGACTACGCTACCTCCTTCCCACCTAAGACTGTCATGAAGCCAGTCCTGCTTGCCCACGCCCCAGCAGGCACACGGGGCTGCCTGCTTGCTTACTCGTGGGTAAGCTCTCTGACAGGCTCTTACCAGAGTCGTGCGGGCGACGTGAATCGATGGGCCACCTCCATGCGGCCGTGGCTGGGGCAGATGGGCAGTCTGGAATCACGGGTCTGCTTTGCGCAGTGGCGAAGAGTTCCATAGGCTGCAAAAGAAGATGGAGGGGGGAAAGGATGAATATATATATCAGACTACGCTACCTCCTTCCCACCTAAGACTGTCATGAAGCCAGTCCTGCTTGCCCACGCCCCAGCAGGCACACGGGGCTGCCTGCTTGCTTACTCGTGGGTAAGCTCTCTGACAGGCTCTTACCAGAGTCGTGCGGGCGACGTGAATCGATGGGCCACCTCCATGCGGCCGTGGCTGGGGCAGATGGGCAGTCTGGAATCACGGGTCTGCTTTGCGCAGTGGCGAAGAGTTCCATAGGCTGCAAAAGAAGAAGGGGGGGGGAAAGGATGAATATATATATCAGACTACGCTACCTCCTTCCCACCTAAGACTGTCATGAAGCCAGTCCTGCTTGCCCACGCCCCAGCAGGCACACGGGGCTGCCTGCTTGCTTACTCGTGGGTAAGCTCTCTGACAGGCTCTTACCAGAGTCGTGCGGGCGACGTGAATCGATGGGCCACCTCCATGCGGCCGTGGCTGGGGCAGATGGGCAGTCTGGAATCACGGGTCTGCTTTGCGCAGTGGCGAAGAGTTCCATAGGCTGCAAAAGAAGAAGGGGGGGGGGAAAGGATGAAAATATATATCAGACTACGCTACCTCCTTCCCACCTAAGACTGTCATGAAGCCAGTCCTGCTTGCCCACGCCCCAGCAGGCACACGGGGCTGCTTGCTTGCTTACTCGTGGGTAAGCTCTCTGACAGGCTCTTACCAGAGTCGTGCGGGCGACGTGAATCGATGGGCCACCTCCATGCGGCCGTGGCTGGGGCAGATGGGCAGTCTGGAATCACGGGTGCGCTTTGTGCAGTGGCGAAGAGTTCCATAGGCTGCAAAAGAAGAAGGGGGGGGGGGAAAGAATGAATATTAGTTGACCACTTCAACACAACTAGCTCCCTCCCACCCAGGATTGGCCGTTCCTGAGTGCCCATGCCAAAGTAGGCACACGGGGCTGCCTGCTTACTCAGAAGTTAGCAGGCAGACAGCCCCACTTCGGTTAGGTGGAAGGTGCCCCCCCATTCACAGAACACTTACCATAGTCCTCCTGAGGGCGTTGTTGATAAGATGCGACTTCCAGGTGGGCAGTGACGGGCAGGTGGGCAGTCTGCATTACCGTCTCTCCTGGGCACTGTGGCAAAGAGTTCCATAGGCTGCAAAAGAAGAAGGGGGGGGGAAGAATATGAGAAAAATGATACTTTTCCACCACTGGCTCCCTCCCACCCAGGACTGGCATGTGCCCGGTCCTGAGTGCCCACGCCCCAGCAGGCACACGGGGCTGCCTGCTTACTCGGAAGTTAGCAGGCAGACAGCTCCACTTCGGTTAGGTGGAAGGTGCCCCCCCATTCACAGAACACTTACCATAGTCCTCCTGAGGGCGTTGTTGATAAGATGCGACTTCCAGGTGGGCAGTGACGGGCAGGTGGGCAGTCTGCATTACCGTCTCTCCTGGGCACTGTGGCAAAGAGTTCCATAGGCTGCAAAAGAAGAAGGGGGGGGGAAGAATATGAGAAAAATGATACTTTTCCACCACTGGCTCCCTCCCACCCAGGACTGGCATGTGCCCGGTCCTGAGTGCCCACGCCCCAGCAGGCACACGGGGCTGCCTGCTTACTCGGAAGTTAGCAGACAGTCAGCCCCACTTCGGTTAGGTGGAAGGTGCCCCCCCCATTCACAGAACACATACCATAGTCGTGAGGGCGTTGTTGATAAGATGCCACTTCCAGTTGGGTCCCTCCAGGCAAAGTCACAGTTTGGCACAGGCTCCTCCAGGCAAAGTCCCAGTGGCAGAGGCTCCTCCAGGCAAAGTCAGATTGGCACAGCTCCCTCCAGGCAAAGTCCCATTGGCACAGGCTCCTCCAGGCAAAGTCACATTGGCACAGCTCCCTCCAGGCAAAGTCCCATTGGCACAGCTCCCTCCAGGCAAAGTCCCATTGGCACAGGCTCCTCCAGGCAAAGTCACAGTTTGGCACAGGCTCCTCCAGGCAAAGTCCCAGTGGCAGAGGCTCCTCCAGGCAAAGTCAGATTGGCACAGCTCCCTCCAGGCAAAGTCACAGTTTGGCACAGGCTCCTCCAGGCAAAGTCCCAGTGGCAGAGGCTCCTCCAGGCAAAGTCCCATTGGCACAGCTCCCTCCAGGCAAAGTCCCATTGGCACAGGCTCCTCCAGGCAAAGTCACATTGGCACAGCTCCCTCCAGGCAAAGTCCCATTGGCACAGGCTCCTCCAGGCAAAGTCACATTGGCACAGCTCCCTCCAGGCAAAGTCCCAGTGGCAGAGGCAAAGTCCCACTGGTAGAGGCAAAGTCACAGCTGCATGGGCACCTCCAGGCAGGCAGGCGGGCGGGCAGGCAGAGGCAGAGGTAGAGGCGGGCATGATGCCAGGCGCTTGCGCATTGCACAAGTAAGCAATAGAACCGTGAGACCAGCCCACGCATTCCGGCTACTTCACAATGGCGGCAACCTAGCAGGTGGGCAGGCAGGCAGGCAGGCAGGCAGGCGGGCAGGCAGGCAGAGGCAGAGGCAGAGGCGGGCATGATGCCAGGCGCTTGCGCATTGCACAAGTAAGCAATAGAACCGTGAGACCAGCCCACGCATTCCGGCTACTTCACAATGGCGGCAACCTAGCAGGTGGGCAGGCAGGCAGGCAGGCAGGCAGGCGGGCAGGCAGGCAGGCAGAGGCAGAGGCGGGCATGATGCCAGGCGCTTGCGCATTGCACAAGTAAGCAATAGAACCGTGAGACCAGCCCACGCATTCCGGCTACTTCACAATGGCGGCAACCTAGCAGGTGGGCAGGCGGGCAGGCAGGCAGGCAGGCAGAGGCAGAGGCAGAGGCGGGCATGATGCCAGGCGCTTGCACATTGCACAAGTAAGCAATAGAACCGTGAGACCAGCCCACGCATTCTGGCTACTTCACAATGGCGGCAACCTAGCAGGTGGGCAGGCAGGCGGGCAGGCAGGCAGGCAGGCAGAGGCAGAGGCAGAGGCGGGCATGATGCCAGGCGCTTGCACATTGCACAAGTAAGCAATAGAACCGTGAGACCAGCCCACGCATTCCGGCTACTTCACAATGGCGGCAACCTAGCAGGTGGGCAGGCAGGCGGGCAGGCAGGCAGGCAGGCAGAGGCAGAGGCGGGCATGATGCCAGGCGCTTGCACATTGCACAAGTAAGCAATAGAACCGTGAGACCAGCCCACGCATTCCGGCTACTTCACAATGGCGGCAACCTAGCAGGTGGGCAGGCGGGCGGGCAGGCAGGCAGGCAGGCAGAGGCAGAGGCAGAGGCGGGCATGATGCCAGGCGCTTGCACATTGCACAAGTAAGCAATAGAACCGTGAGACCAGCCCACGCATTCCGGCTACTTCACAATGGCGGCAACCTAGCAGGTGGGCAGGCAGGCGGGCAGGCAGGCAGGCAGGCAGGCAGAGGCGGGCATGATGCCAGGCGCTTGCGCATTGCACAAGTAAGCAATAGAACCGTGAGACCAGCCCACGCATTCCGGCTACTTCACAATGGCGGCAACCTAGCAGGTGGGCAGGCAGGCGGGCAGGCAGGCAGGCAGGCAGAGGCGGGCATGATGCCAGGCGCTTGCGCATTGCACAAGTAAGCAATAGAACCGTGAGACCAGCCCACGCATTCCGGCTACTTCACAATGGCGGCAACCTAGCAGGTGGGCAGGTGGGCAGGCAGTTTTTTAAATCATATAGCCAAAATAAACACAACACACAGTGACAGCCCTGCAAGGCTGCCACATAAGTCCAAAAGACACAGTCAGAAACAGTGTGGGATGCTGCTTGTCATCCACTCAATGTAGGAGCCTGGAAGAGGAATCCTATCGCGTCCTTCGTTCATAGTCAGAGAGGTGCATGCGTTCCTTGGCGATAAAATTAAGCCTTCTTCTTATCCAAAGTTCTCATGAGCCTCTGACGTGGTCTTTTACAAGAAGAAACGCCCATGGAAGTGTGGGACCTTACAGAAGGCCTGGAGGGAGCCATCGGAGTCCAATTTCAGAGGCACACGTGCAATCACATTGGTTCAAGTCAAACAACATAGAATGTGTGAGATGCTTGTGCATCCCCTCAATGTAAGAGGCTAGGAGAAGAAACTAGATCCCTTCGGGATCCATCGTTCAGAGTTGAGTTACTGAGCTGTAAACAACACAGCCAGTAAATTAAAGTAAATAAAATTAATTAACCAAAAATAAGAATTAAAAAATCAAGGGCCTGCCGGTGCCTGCCCAAAGGTGTGGGATGGATGGGGGGTGCCTGCCAATTACTCCCCCGCGGGCATGAGGGTGGGGTATCCCAGCAGGGGCAGATTGACCTTGAGGAAGACCAGCTGCTCCACAATCTCAGCGTCCAAGCGAGAGCGGTGGGGTGTGACCACGTCGCCCGCCATGGAAAACACCCGCTCGCTTGGAACGCTGGACGGTGGGCAGCTGATTCTGTCCATGGCCACCCGCGCCAGATCAGGCCACATCTGGCGCCGAGATGACCAGTAGGCCAGGGGTTCGATGGAGCCGTCCTCCATCTGCTCCGCCAGGTAACGCTGCACTGCTGCTGCAGCGTCATCCTGGCGGCGGCTGGGTTGAGTGCCTCTATGCCCAACCGCAGCCTGCAAAGCCTTGTCCCAAAACCCCTGGCCTGTCCCCCTGCTGGGTGTGGTGGTGCTGCTGCCGCCGCTGCTGGTGGTGCTCAGCGGACTTAGCGCCTGGGCTTCGCTGGCCTCCTCCTCTGCCTGCCCAATCCTGGCATCCTGGGCCGCCCGAACGTCCGTCACCAGCATTTCCACCCAACCTGCCCGGGAAGTCTGCCCACATAACCCATCCTTGATACGCGGGTCGCACATGGTGGCCAACATGTACTGCCTCTCGTTGTAGAGAGGCTGGACCCGGCGGGATAGGCTTTCCCTCAGCCTCGTCACCACTTCCCGCACCTCTGGCAGGAAGCGCCTGCCGGTGACGGCATCCCCGGCCTCCAGAAACTCGCCCATCTGATTCTGGAGATGCCTGGCCACGGGGAGCACCTGGCTGAGAAGGGCAGTGCTGCTGCTCAGGGTCTCGGTGGCCTCAAGGAACGGCTTGAGGACCACCAGAAGCTGGGACATGGCCTCCCACTGCTGCCTGGACAGTGGGGCCTGGATGCCAATGTCCCCGACCCTGAACATCTCGTGGACAACACGCTGTTGCTCCACCATACGCTCGAGCATGTGGTAGGTGGAGTTCCAACGTGTTGCCACGTCCTGCACTAGCCGGTGCTGTGGAAGTCCCAGCTCCTGCTGCTTCTCCCGCAGCAACCGACTGCCCTTCACGCTGTGGTGGAAATGCCCAGCCACCTTCCTGCAGCTCTCTAGGAGATTACGGATTTGGGGAGGGAGAGGGGCCTTGCTGCCTCCAAGGCCATCCCTCACGACCAGGTTGAAGACGTGCGCGATGCAGCGGATGCCCTCAAATCCGCCATCGCGCACCGCCTTCAGCATATTGGCTCCCCCGTCCGTGACCATGTAACCGCGGGTGTGCTGGTGCCCGCCCAGCCACCCTGCCACCATGCGGTTCATGGCCTCCGTAATCTCCTCCGCCGTGTGGGACTGGTCCATGACTGCGGTATGAAGGAGGGCCCAGCGGCAGCCCTCCTTCCCAGTCCCAGAAGTCCTGGGTGCTTCCTGCCCTGAGGCTCCCCACCAGTGAGCCGTCAGGGACAGGTAAGCGTGCACTCCTCCTTCGCTGGACCAGATGTCCGAAGTGAAGTGCACCTTCTGTGCCTCTGCCTGGCACAGACGACCCAGAACTAACTCCCTGCATGCCTGGTACAGGGAGGGCACCACACGCCTGCTCAGGGTGGTGCGACACGGCGGCTTGTAGTATGGAACCACAAGAGCCATCAGCCTCTTGAAGCCTGCGTTCTCGACGAGGCTGAATGGCTGGTCATCCAACGCCACCATCTCACCGATGCAATTGGTGATCTGGTTGGGCGCTGGAAAACGCCACCTTGTGGCTCCATACTTCCCCCACCCCATCTCTTCCATGGTGGCCTGGCGAAGCCTCTTGGGGATGGGAGGTCGAGAGCTGGCAGAAGTTGCAGGAGCCTTCTGCTTGCCCTTGCCGCTAGCACCAGTCTGCTGCGAGGTGCCCGCCTCGGTCCCAAGCAAAACAGACTGGTGGTGCCTCTGCATGTGGCGGGTGAGGTTCGTGGTGGTGAAGTGGCCTGGCATTTTTCCCCTGCTCACTGACATCTTGCAGTGGCGACAGACAGCAAAGCGGGAATCCACTCCCACCTCAAAGTGGTCCCACACCTTGCTTGCCTGTCGCTTCTGGGGTGACACAGACGGCCTGCCGGCGCCTTCGCTCTATGGTGTCACCTCAGGAGCAAGGGAATGAGTGGAAGAGAGGACGGATTGTGGAGAGTAAGTCTCTGGTGCTGCCTGCTCTTCCTCTTGCCCCACATCAGAGTCCTCCTTCTCACTCTGAACCTCGCTGACTTCCACAAGATCTGGGAAAAGATCAGTCAGCGGGTTCACAGGCTCACCCACCAAAGAAGGAGCTGGATATAGTGCTCCTTCTTCATGCCCACTGCTGCTCCCAGCACCTGCCTCATGTTGCTGAAAGAGTGCCCTGCAGGCACTACTTTGCGTTGCCTCTGCCTGCTTCTGCTGCCCCAGTGGAGAACGCCTCAGTTTAACTGGGGGTGTGGAAGTAGGCTGCCTGCTGCTGGTCCCAGCAGCAGCAGCAGCAGCAGCGCCACGCCCAGAGCGGCCTCTCCCAAATGCTGCCTTGGGAGCACCCCCCCTTTGAGTGCCACGCTTCATTTTATTTTTATTATTATTTATTTTTATTGTTGTATAAGTGTGTGCTTTGCTGACTTTTTTTGTGTTTGTAGCAGCAGGCTACACAGCCCAGCAACACACACTCACTCACAAGCACACACACACACACACACACACACACACAGAGAGAGAGAGAGAGAGAGAGGATAGAAATATTTTTTTATTATTTTTTTGGGTTTTTTTCAGAAAGCGAAAGAAGAACAAACACACTCACTGCAAAGACAAACTGAACTCACAGACAAACAAACGTGCTATCTAAGAAAGGAAAGGCAAGAGAGAAAGGAAAGCCAAGAGAGAGAACAAGAAAAGCTGAAGTAAAAGATCAGAAACTCCTCAAAACCACCTCCAAATGCAATCAATTCAATACAGTCTCTCCAACACAGCTCCAAAACACTCCCTAATCTCCTCCACGTTCAACCCACAAAGAGCCAGAAGGGCAGGGCTGAGAGAATATATACTGGTGCCCTCCTCCAGCATTGCGATTGGAGGCTGAAGAAAGTCTTCACAGGATTGGGTGATTCAGTCATGTATTCTACAGCACAATTGGTGGATCAAGCTGTCAAACACACACACACAAACACAGCCTCCCCCTCCCTTTCCTGAAGGTTTAAAATAATAAAGTTTAACCTTTGTTTTCCCACTAAAGTATTGCACCAAAGTTTGTGAAATTTTCAGCGTTTGAGCGGGCATAAGTCCTCTGCCATGTGAGCGAGTTAGAGCTTGGTAACTCTTCAAACCAACCCATAAATCCCATGTGAAATGCCATGAATAAACTTTTGTTTTCCCACTAAAGTATTGCACCAAAGTTTGTGAAATTTTCAGCGTTTGAGCGGGCATAAGTCCTCTGCCATGTGAGCGAGTTAGAGCTTGGTAGCTCTTCAAACCAACCCATAAATCCCATGTGAAATGCCATGAATAAACCTTTGTTTTCCCACTAAAGTATTGCACCAAAGTTTGTGAAATTTTCAGCGTTTGAGCGGGCATAAGTCCTCTGCCATGTGAGCGAGTTAGAGCTTGCTAGCTCTTCAAACCAACCCATAAATCCCATGTGAAATGCCATGAATAAACCTTTGTTTTCCCACTAAAGTATTGCACCAAAGTTTGTGAAATTTTCAGCGTTTGAGCGGGCATAAGTCCTCTGCCATGTGAGCGAGTTAGAGCTTGGTAGCTCTTCAAACCAACCCATAAATCCCATGTGAAATGCCATGAATAAACCTTTGTTTTCCCACTAAAGTATTGCACCAAAGTTTGTGAAATTTTCAGCGTTTGAGCGGGCATAAGTCCTCTGCCATGTGAGCGAGTTAGAGCTTGGTAGCTCTTCAAACCAACCCATAAATCCCATGTGAAATGCCATGAATAAACCTTCGTTTCCCACTGAAATATTGCACCTAGCTTTCGGAAATTTCACACACATTTGAAGTGAAGTGTTCCCTGCAATGTGCCAAAGTTTCCCGTTTGTATCTTTGAAAATAAAAAAAATGGGAGGCAAAACTGTATTTTACCCCACTGCTACCCAATTTTCAACAATTCATTACCAACACATGCCTGGAGCTAGCTGTCTGAAATTTTACACACATATCAAGGGAAGTGTTCCCTGTAATGTGCCAAAGTGTCCTGTTTGTATCTTTAAAAATAAAAAAATGGGAGGCATAACTGCATTTACCCCACTACTACCCATTTTTCAAAAATTCATTGCCACACCAGGCAAGTACCCACGGTTGTGGGATTTCACACACGTGGGTCCCAAGGTACCACCTACAATGTGGCAAAGTTTCATTTGTGTAACTTTAAAAGTGACCGAGTTATAGGCATTCCATGTTATTTATTAAAAAATTAATTGCCACAAACTGCATGCACCAATCTTTCTGAAATTTCTCACAGATACCTATCCCTAACCAGTGTACAATGCGCCCAAGTTTCATCCTTCTATCATTAAAAATGAAAAAGTTGTAGGCGTTTTTGTAAAACAACAATACTTTGCTATGGGAAAACGCATTTAAAATGGCGTCCGATCCGCCGATCCGATCCGATCCGGATCGGATCTCATCGGATCGGATCGGATCGGATGGTGTGTCGGATCGGATTGGATCGGATTTTCCGATTTTTGGGGCGGATCGGATTCGGATCGTGGATCGGATCCGATCCGATGCACACCCCTAATTAGAAGTAGGTCAACCTACTTCTAATGCACCCGGGGTACTTGAGTTGAGGTTTGAGGCCTAGGAGCTCCAGCTCAAATCAGTCATTGGTTACAAAAGAATAACTTCTTAAAAATGGTTGATTCAAAGAGGTATTTCAGTAAGTTTTTGTGTCTCCACATTTCTAGTGTTATTTACTGAAATGATGGGTGTTACACTGCATTTCACATCTTTTTAAAAATTAAAAAGGTGGCATCAGTTATCACGATGAATAATAAAGGACTGCACTGCTTCCTAAGTGCGTTCACATGGAAATGTAATAGAAATTATTTGCCTTTGAAAACACTACAATTACAGCATGTGATTGTAATGTTATCATGGCTGCCCTGGAGATGGCAAGCCATTAATGGACGTCAGCAGCGATTTAATAATTTACAGTGGGGAAATAGCTGATAAAGACACTGATAGAGCCTCTGTCTCTCCCTGAAGTACAGCTTAAGTACAGTTCCACTATTTTCTTAGACATTCTTTGTTAATTGGTTCAAATGTGTTCAATTGTTTTCTAAATCTTACACTACACTTAAAATGACCTATAGAGTTTAGAGTTCAACAATGCTTGGAGATCATTTCAGCAATGAATGTATTGAGGCCTTCTTCTCCTGTTGCCTTCTTGGCATGGGAGCGGTGGTAAACTACCTTGAGCAGGATCTACACTACTGCTTTATAATGGTACCGAAATGCACTGGCAACTGTTGGGGCCCAAGACACATCCCCTATACCATTTTCAAACTGCTTTCATAGTGTTATATCCTGCTTGGTGTAGATCTGGCCCAGAGGTAAATCTCAGATGTCCAGGATTTCTACATGGAGAAGTTTGTGTTCTTGTTTTTTTTTTCCAGTGCTGGAAAGAATTTAAGAAATATGACTCACCCACCTGGAGGGGATATCTTCCAGAATTCTCTTACCACCATCTACTACTGCATTCTGCATAATGTATAATAAAGGTTAGGTGGAAGGAAAGGGTGATTGCCAGACACACATCAGATTTACATTGCAATCCTAAACACAATTCTTTGGAAATACAGCCCACTTACAGATGAGCTCAGTCTTCCCCAATCTGATGCCTTCCAGATATGTTGGACTGGGTTAGCTTCTATCTGTAAGAAAAGTGTGGATCTTTCTTTCTTTTACATGCTAGCCCTTCTGTTTGTAATGCGAAATATGGAAGTGTATGGGCAATTAAATCTTAAAACGTCAGTTGGTAAATGAGTAAGTTTTCCAGCAAGGGGAGGCTTCAGACACTTGTATAGGGCTTTCCCTCTCCACAAGATTAACAGGAGCAGGATAAATTAGGCAAAATAGGTTAACATGTGGAGATGTGCTTAATTTACATTATTCATACAGACCCAAAATTCATCTTTTAGTGGCACAGAATTTGGATTTTCCTGGTGCAGAATTTTAAGTTTGTGTTGTTGTTGTTTTTTAAGCATACAGAGGTATGTGTTATGGTATAAATGAATAGCTATTACTTAGCTACAGGATCTCTTCTCAGCTGTGCCTACTAGACATAGGTTTGCATGCTGTTGCCCAGGTAACATGCGTCAGCCATTTTCAAGATAACTATCCTGCCATTTTGTATGTTTCTTTTGCTATGAGGAAAGATTTAGGCATCAGATAAATCTATTAGGAATATCCCTGGTTATTTAGAAAACATCAGAAACAAATATAGCTGTAAGGGAAAAAATATGCACATAAAAAGTTTCCAGTGAAAGGAAAATTTATTAAGAAATAAAACAGAAACTACAGACGTGATTGTCTGTTCTAGTTATACAGCCATAACTGTAGGAATGCCTAATGATTATTATATTCATTGATGTTAGAAATGCTTGCTACTAATGTGTGATATAGAAAATATGTTAATGTGCACACTTTACCTAATCTGACGAAAGTAATACGTTCATTTTATGAAAGGGGAAATTAAGGTTTAAATAAAGAGTGGTAATAACATGTCAACTTGGTGGTAAAACTAATAGAAGCAATAGATTCAGTAGAGGAAAATTTAATCTTAAAATGAAATATAATTTGCCATTTGTTAACTGGAAAAGACTAAAAACATCTCCTGTTGATAGAGTATTCTATCGCCATATCCTATAGCTGCCCCCTGTCCCCTGCCAAGCAGGTATATCTGAAGTGTAGGATTATGCATTTCTCCTGCTTTTAAAAAATGAATTTCCTAACTGCAAAAATACCAAAGTGTTCAGTATTGCTATTGGATAGGGTAGTTGCTTATCAGTAATAGAAAGAAGATACAGCAAAATAACAGTGCAATTTATACATGTCTACAAAGGAAGTCCCCATTGAGACAGATTTGATTTACACCAAGGTAAAGTGTCTATAGGATTGAAATCTTAACCTATTATTATTCACATTATTTGTATAAGCTCACCAAGCATAAAGCACCCCAGTGACAAAGTGTCAAGGTAAAAAGAAGCTTTTTAACACACAAGCAATTAAGCACCCATGGCTGGCTGGGGAATGCTGGGAGTTGTAGGACTTCTTTTTGTCTAAACATGCCTAGGATTGCATCTTTACAGTAGGGAGTTAAATTCCAGCAGGGAAATCCAGCAGAAACTTAGTTCTTGCAGCACTGCTCTAATTGAAATTCCTGAGTGGTTGAAGAGAACCTCAACCAGATACTTAGATTAAATCCATATTTTGAAATGGGCAGTAAAAGCAACACTTAGTTCAATCTTGATAAGAGCTGCTGTGCAGGCCTAGCGAGTAGAAGAGTTGGCATATAAACCAAAATGTGTTTGGGCTCAGTCTAGGCTCAGGTTTTAGGTCTTATAGGGCAGCTCATAAACTAAAGTTCAGAAATAGGCCTCATCCCAAGTTCAGAGTTCAGCTTTTCATTTTGTTTATAAAATAAACAAACCAAAACAGAATGAAAAAGTGCACAATAAGCCAGGTTCAGCGACTCAGACCCTTGACTTGCCAGTGGAGCTCACATCCTTTGCTGAGTCATCTACCCATTCCCTAGCCCCCTTCCAATAACCATTGACTAACTAGCATGGGCCAGTAGTTCAGCCGCCACCACCCACTTGCTTTTTAAACAAGGTCCTCTAATCTGGTTGGCTGCAGCAGGATTTGGGGCAAGTAGCTAAAGCTATATAAAGAGATAGGCTTGTGAGGGAGCCCAGCTCACTGAGCACTAGGAGCCCTAGTGATGAAGCATCTCAGCCCCAGTGACAAAGTGTTAAGCTAAAAAGAAGTGTTTTAGCACACGAGTTAACCACTTGTGCTGGTGTAGCAGCAGGGCAAGGAAACCAGGGGAGTCTACTCTTCCCTCCTCCTAGTAATAACTATAAATAAACAACTACTAATAATTTCCCCACCTTCTCCTAGTAAAAATCTTCAGTTTTCCAGGTAAAGAAGCCTAACAATAACAATAGCCAACCCAGTTATGAGGGTAGAAAGCCAGCAGTGGCATGGGGGGATATGCTAGGATGACCCTATGGAAAGGAGGACAGGAGGGCTCCTGCATCTTTAACAATTGTACCGAAAATAAAATTTGAGCAGGTGTCTTTTGTAGGCATGCAGCACCTGGTGAAATGCCCTCTTCATCTCAACAGTTAAAGCTGCAGGAGCCCTACCCTCTTTTATAGCTGATCCTTTTAGTATAGCTCATGCTCGTCTGGCCTGTTAGTTGCTCTGTGCCAGCCTCTCCCAATCTTGTACTGTCCAAAACATCTGGAGGGCACCAGGTCGCTCTCAGCCAGTGCTGGGGTCACTTGTCTTACCTAATGGATTGGAAATGCAGAACACAATTTTGAGGAGTTAGTGGAGAACAACAAATTGCTGCTTCTGTGCCTAGACTTCCACTGGGGCCTCTTTGCTCTGAGTTACTAGCTTCATATTATTTCCCACAGTCAGCTATCTGTTTGAGAAGGTACAGCTGGAGAGGCTATTCTTTACCTTTAGAAAGTAGCCCTTGGCTAGACTTCAAGGTCTACCACTGAGTATGGGTAGTGGTGCCTGGGAGCCTGCGATGGTCATATGGCTAGCTATGCTGGCTGCTTGCCACTTGCTAGAGCTAATCCTTTCACTTTGCAAGACTGTATAAGCATTATAAACTTGTTTTGCAGTCTCATGTTGCAATTATTGGCCTGTAGCGTTTTGGTTTCTTGCAGTGTTTGTTTTATTTCTGCTTTAAAAAATCCTTAGCCTTCACCCAATATTGTGTTCGTTGTTTCTGAATCCGAAAAATAAATGTTGCCTTTTGGGACCACAATTGGCAACACCCTTAACTGCAGGATTGCTCTCCATGGTCCTGAATGAGTCCCTGATTCAGCACCTACAGTTCTGCTCTTTGCCAGAAATGCTTCATCAGTCCGCAATGCAACTTGACAATAGGCATGATCCATCTTGTGCCTAGCAGAAACTCCAATAGCAGAGAATGCATATGAAAGAATGGAGACAGCTGGAGTAGACATCCCCCATTTACTGTACGGAGCCTGGGAGGATGCCATCTTGTTAAATGGGTGCCTTTCCACTGTTTTAGCACTGTCTTGGCTAAATTAGAAACATAATCTGAATGTCTAATCATAGTTTTTTGAGGTCAACAGAGCATTGGCAATAGTTCTCAAAGTTTAGTAGACTTTTTTTTTAAAAAAAATGACAACTGTAGCTCTGCTTTCATGTCTGCAGAAGTTTGTAGTTAAAACACACACACACACACACACACACACACGTAAAAAATCCAATTGAGGCCCCATTGTATTACCTAGTGATTGGAGGGTGGAATCTATCAACAGAGGCTGGGTCTATCTAGACTACAAACCTCATGGCCACAACTCTTGGGCAAAGCTTGGACTTCTCTGTTTCTTCTCTCATTCCTTGCTTCTTTTGTACCACCTAGCCTGATGAAGAGTTCTGAAGAAGTGAAATTTGCAGCTAAATTTTGGGGGAGCAGTGACCTGGCAGCAAAAAAGGGCAACTCTTTCTTTAGGCTCTTTGGGGTGGCAAATGTGCTGGCTACCACATATGCCACCCAAATGAATCCCCAAGGGGCCCATGTGGCTCACATATTGCACACACACACATGCTATAGAGAAAGCGGATGGCCGTTTGATCATCCATTCATTTGATGGTTTAGCACAAGCCATGGTGCTGTGTAATGATACAGATGTGTTCATCTGTCTTCTCTAATGCTGATGCCAGTTGTTTGAAAAGGGACTATATGCCCTTTAGAGGAAGGCAAATGAAGGTTAAAATAAGATTGTTTCTACTTATATTATGTTTGGAAACTTGGATCAACAATTTTTTTAGCTAGTGTTCCTGAAGATAACACACTCTATGAGCAAATTGATTGACAGAGCAGAAAAACTGCTCAGAAAGGTTCTGCAACAATTGATTCATTGCAAATATGTATGTATGCTGCAAAACAAAGCTGGGCTCATAGCTTCCACCTACTCCTTTTTCCTTCCATCACAGACACCTGAAAACATGCTTCGTTGTGTTAAAATGCCTAGCCTTGATAAGTAGCAAGTGCTAAACTCTCTTGTGTTGAACAGATTTCAAGTGGGTGAAGAAACCTGGTGGGCATTTTCTTCCAAAAAAAAAAGAAAAGAAAAAAAGCCCTTCACACTGTCCCTTAAGTACTATTAATTATTTGCAACTGTGGAAGATGCAACACGCTCCATCATAAATGCAGAAGAAATTTTGTTAGCTGTTCTGAATATAGTGTAAGGAAAAACCAATTAACAGTGATTCAGTATGAAAACTTGTTTCTATTTGCATTCAGCATGCAACATTCATTACAAATATTATTTTGTCAAAACTTGAGGAAATGGAATATTTTTTTATCATTTGAGCTGCATAACTTATACTGCAGTCCCACGTTCACTCTGAAGCCGGTCCCACTGTATTCAATGACACTCCTAACAAGCCCAGCCCAACCAAAGTTGGCACCTCAAATAAGCCACCGCCACCCCCTTATTCTCCCTAAAGCTCCCCCTCTATGGAAGGGGCTGGATCATGTCCTCTATAATTTCATATATACTTTCTGAGATGTAATTTACACTCATATAAATTCACACTGACTTTTAATTAAGCTTCTTCTCTATTCATAAGTCATTAGAAGAAATTCTATTAAGGAAATTAATTGTGTGGCTCAAATATTCTACCTTGGCAATCTCTCTCTCTGTCTGGATCCATATTACAAGCATGCCCACACACACACACACACACACGTATGTATTTTAATTCCTTTGTCAAGGAAATGTACAAAACATTTCTGTTAACACAGTTTATTGGCACACGTATTGGCAAAGCATACATAAAATACAGTTGTATCATATCACACACTGACTCACTGTATTTTTTGTTTTTACATGATGAGTTGAACGTATTAATATGTAAATGAAAAAAAATGTTTATTTTATAAAGTTTCACATAAATATACTGGAATCAAAAAAATCAATTGGATGGCTTTACAAAAGTATTATACAAGAAATATAGTGAGAAAAAGAAACAACAAAATAAACTTAAGATGCAATAAAACGGAAAAAATAGACTTTATTGAAACTGCTCACAAAATTAATGGATTACATGGCTTTCAAAATTCAGATCAACAGCAATTTTACAAAGCATAAACTCTCATAGGGACCAGATGCCTTTCTCCACATAAAAATATTCGTCATGTCTTTGACGAAACAGACATTTTTAGTTGTCTCAGTAATTTTGATAAGTAAAATAAAAAAAACCTAATAACTGGAATCAGTTACAATGTCAGATATAAGCAGTGGGCCCTTAAAATGGCTAGAAGGAAAAAATGGAGGTCAGCACCAATGGGTAGAAGACACAAGGCAGGAGAGAACCTCAACGTTTAGTAGAACCCCTTCTTCAGGGCCAACTTTAAAAGCATACACCCCAATTCATCTAGGAGCTATACGCACTCATTTCTCTAGCTGGCTCCCCTTTCATCCTAGCAGCCAGAGATGCTTGAACATAGCCCTTTAAAGAAATCTGAAATTTTATCAATTAGCCTTTTGCAAGGGATTGTGGGGGCTGAAATCAGACCCCCCCTTCCCCCTCCCTTTCAAAAAGCAGGAATTTGTTTTTAATGTGGCTACATGAGATGCCTAGGCTGCTCTGAGCGCACTCCGATGGATTAGAGCCATAAGAAACCATCCAAATTGCTGGTCTCACTATATTTTAAAAGATTTTTTTTTTAAGAATAGTAGTTTGTAATAAGCAATTTGGGAGTGATTGGATTTGTAAAATCAATAAATATACTTGTACATTTCTTAGAACAGATTTGATTAGTCCCTGTTACCAAATCATTGTACACAGAGGTGTCTTTGAAATTTCTCAGAAGGAAAGTTGTTAACCCAAAACCTTTTAGGCTACAGCAGCCTTCTCCAAGCCAGCACCCTCCAGATATGGTAGACTACAGCTCCCGCCATATTTAGCCAAAGCTATGCTGGCAAGGATAATGGGAGATGTAGTCCAGCACATCTGGAGAGTGCCACTTTGGAGGAAGCTAAGCTACAGCATTTCTTTATAATAAACCATTTTTTGAAAGCTGGATATCCCTCTCTTTCCCGCCTGTTAAAATAGCTAACCAGGAAAGAAATTGCATGGAAAGCGATTAAAAGTGTTTTTCTAAAATAAGGATGGGTAGATGGTTGACCTCCAGGTGTTCTGGACTTCAATTCCCAACATTCCTAACCATAGGCCATGTCCTCAGGGGCTTCTGGGAGTTGAAGTCCAAAACATCTGGAGATCTACCTTCTGCCCACCCTTATTCTAGATGGTCTAATCTTTTTAGTTATATTTTAAAACAAAAAACCTCAGGAGCAAGTTGAAAAACAGAATGTATTTCATTCACCACAATAAAAACATTGTCAATAGATCCTGAGCACTGATGGTCTATAAGATATGGCCTTTTTAGGATAAGGGGGGGTCACAGTACAGAAAAATCCTCCTCTGAAACCTTAGGATTTAGAAATTATCATGAGGTGCTACTTACATATTTAATTCTTTTCACTGAGGTCAGTGTCAGTATCATGTCATGTGCAAGGGCTTCCAAGATAACTATCTGGAAGCTTATAAATTATTTTTCTAACTTAAAAAAAGATAGCTGTACATCTAGAAATAGGTTCTATATCTGTGGAAAATTAGGAGTTTAGGGTTTCCTATGTTTTTGTAAAGTATGCTGTGAGATAGTAATTGTAACCTGCTGTTATAAATAACAGTGGATGCAGCTTCAGAGAGCTTATTGGGAAGCTTGTGGTGTTGGGTTTTCGGACTTGGTCTCTTGGTTAGCGGGAGGTTTACTATTCCATGGGCTGTTGTTTCCCAGTGCAGGCGAATTGTTGAAGTCTTCATCATCATCCAGGCCATTTGCTGCATCGTACTGTGTGTTCTCTAGCCTGGTGATGAGCCGTTCATCTTCGTCACCAAATTCTCCACCCATAAGGGTTGGTTCCCCAACTACCATCACGTCCTATGAAAACACCCAACAGTTGTCACATAGAGAAAATGTGAGAAAGCAACCCCACCCCCTGAACATGACTATTGGTCTAAAAGAGCTCCATTTCATCTGAGAAGTATCCCAGAATGCTTCTTTCATGCAAGCCCGCCTCAACGTGATGCACCACGATGGACATGTTCAAAAGTGGAAATCTGTGCTCAGATTCTACTTTGCATATTGTTAACTTTGTAATCCAAAATACAGACAAGGCAGAGGAAAGAAATGTGCATTTAAAAAATCTGGCATATTCCACTGAGAGTTGCTTAAAATGAGTATATGACCCTTTCCAGGTTCAACAAATTATTAACAATTTGGGTTTATGTATTATTTTGTGTTCCAGCAACAAAACGGCGAGATGTCAACATGTATAGTAGTGATGATAACATTCAAATTAAAGGCATAGTCCACTGCAAGGTTCTCCAGCACAATCGCCTTGAAACCAATAGAATGTTTTTAGGATGTTTTTAGGATGTTTTATTGCTATTTTAATAATGTGCACCATGTTTTTAATCAGCTTTATGTATTTTATCGCATTTTATATTTACTGCTGTTCCCAGCCTCGATCCAAATGGAGAGGCAGGTAAGAAATACATTTATTATTATTATTATTATTATTATTATTATTAAGAGCCATTACAGTCTTCTGCAAGGGCTCTTATCCATTTCAAGGAGGCTTCCGTGAAGAAACTCCTAAATGAATTGTGTGACCTACGTTCTTCACTTCATTCTTCATTTCTCCAGCAATTGGCTCTAGCAGTTAAAAAAATTAAGTTCACAAACGCCACCTTTAATGCAGGAGCCCCCGGAATACAGAACTCAGCATTTCTTATTCCTAACCAACGCACTTGACATCCTGCCACTTAATTATGGTAATTAATTTAGGTAGAAAGGTTTTTTTTTTTAAAAAAAAATAAAAACAATGTTCATGCTGATTTGACAATTTGCATCACTAATTAAGTAATTAGCAGAAAACTGCTGATTGCCAACAAGCCCTGAATTTACCATCTGTTATTTCATGGTGCTTGTCACCTCTCTGTGTGTAGGCAACACGGCTGCCAATCTGTGCAGTGAGAGGACCAATCTGTCCAGCTGGTATCATAAAAGGAAGACAAGATGCTAATTCTAATTACACTGATGAAGCTAGAGTTGACGAAAGCTGAAGAGGCCAAGCGGGAAAGGATCCGTCCCACTGCTGCTGGGAGTGCAAAGAGTCCTTTCGTGAAGACAAGCCAGCGCCACAACGACAACTATGCAGCCCTGGCGTGCTGCTGATCCTCAGCCAGCAGGGGAGATAAAGAGAGAGGACCAGGCGGGAAACCGGTGTGTGTGTGTGTTGGGGGGGGGGGCACTCTTGATCCACTGATTTCAGCATGGGGGAAAGGAATTTATCTGTACATGCAGTGTCCCTGGCAGGGCTTCTTGTAGCACATTTCAGGGAAACACAGCCCTACTGATGTTTAGATTCACACACATGGATTTAACAAGCCATTCAAAGCCCTACAGAGATCTGGATATTGAAAAGGGCTCATTGCTGTTTAGACAATTATAAACACTCCGTTGTAAGCAAGCAAAGATCTGATAATGTCCGTGAGTAGTTTCCAATGTTAGTCCTACATACAGTAGTCTTATTGAAAAGAATGGAACTAAGTTAATTGTGACTAACACGTTCTATTCATTTCAACTGGTCTACTCTTCATAGGACTAACACTGGCTACTACCCTGTGACTTTCCTCCAACTCTCCCACCAGAACTCAACCGAGTCACCCTTGCTCTCCCTTATCCCAGGAATTCCCTCTCAGTACAGTTCTGAGTGTCAACTATCTTCTTCAAACCCCAACTTTTCCAATAAGCCTTTGGTTGAATGCCATAGTCTCCATCTCCATCTCCAGCTGAAACAAAACCTAAGTATGGACATATTCACCCCTTCTTATCTGTGCCTCTTCTCCCATTTTCTCCCCTTCTTGGGACAGGGACAGAAAATGCGGGATATTCCCTTTTCAATAGGGTTTAGCGGGTTCAATGTAAAGAAAACATTCCTTCTACTAAACTATTGACAACAATGACAAAATCCCAAATAACTAATTAAGGATGTGATATTGGTAATAAAAAAAAAACAGTCTTGCTGCAATTCTAAGAGTTTGCAGCAGCAGGTACAGAGATCTAGCAGAGATAACGAACCTTCTAAATAAGGAGCAAAGTAACATCGTATGGGGACAAACTAGAGATTATGTTAAATGTGTCTTTGCATCTAACATTTGAAAGTTTTTAAAAGTGCAAATTCATCAGTCGGTGGAGGGGGCTGATAATTATTGCGATCACAGCAGGTATGAGGGGGAAATTTAACCCCTTTCTCACCTGCTGCAGTCCTGGGGCAAATCCCTCCTCTGCAGACAATCCTCCACCGGCACTGCAGGATAGATGCCAAGACACACTTAAATATCAGATGTAGTTTTACCCACAGATTGGTGCAATTTGCTTTGCTTTTGTGGTCGCTCTTCTCTCTGTTAACTGTTAGAAGGTGGATTACTTCTAGAATACAGGATACATTTAGTAATTACAACATCTGTATATGCCCTTGTCAGGCATAATGGTTCTCAAGTAGTTAAAAAAACACACCCTAGAATGTCAATATTTTAGACAAATTTCACAGTGAAGCATGAAAACTAAATAAAGAATCTAAAGGGTCTGACTTATGAGGAAACATTTAAAACACGTGTTTTTTTGTGGGGGGGACATGAGAGGTGCTTGTATTAGAAGGGAGAAAGATAGTGCTCTGCTTTGGATAATTATTTATTATTTATTTATTATTACATTTATATCCTGCCCTTTTCCTTCTTAAGGAACCCAAGGCGGCATACATAAGCCTCTCCATTTTTATCCTCACAACAACCACCTTGTGAGGTAGGCTGGGCTGAGAGCCTGTGACTTGCCCAAAGTCACCCAGTGAGCTTCCATGGCCTAGTGGAAACTAGAACATGGACCTCCTGACTTCCAGTCCAACGCTCTAACCATTACCCAGGTGGCAGCAGTCTTTGGATGGTGGAGGAGTGGACACATGCACATAACATAATGTATGATGGGGAGACCCATGCAGAAGCCCAAATAGGAAGCCCCGTGATTCATACCGTCCTTCTCCCTCAAAAAATGCTTCCAGAAGAAGAGCCATGCTGGACCAAACAAAACGTCCAATGTTCAGTATCCTGTTTCTAGCAATACCCAACCAAATGCCTCTCAGAAACCCACAAGCAGGCTTGAAGGCGATTCTCTGCGCCCCCCCCCCCTTGTCACCTCAGCAACTGGTATGCAGTGGCATGCTGCCTTTGAACATAGAGGTCTTATTTAGTTGTCATGGTTCCCAGGCCGGCCCTACATCAATTCGCCCGAGGACGAATTCGCCAAACGGAGAGGCGGGTAAGAAATAAATTTATTATTATTATTATTATTATTATTATTATTATTATTATTATTATTAGATTGAAGCCATTATAAGGCCTTGGCCATCCCCACTAGTTTACGTGGAGTATCTGCCTCTCATGTTACCTTATAGGTGGGCTGGAGGGAAAGGTTGCAGGATTGCTTCTTCATGCAAAGACAGTTGCCACCCAGGTTAAAGCTGCAATCCTACACGCTTACCTGGGAACAAGTTCCATTGAACTCAGTGGTACTTACTTCTGAGTGGGCGTGTAAGTGTCTGAATTGGTTCTCATTTAGGGTGGTTTGTGGATAAGAGAAAAAAAGTAGCGCTTGGGCTTTTCCTGAAACTACGACTTCTGACCCAGCCTCTCCAACACAAGATGTGCCAGAGCTGACTGTAGCTGCCTACTGGTGAAAGAAATGCAGTACATACTCAGAGGCTTCCTCTTCATTATTATTATTACTCCACATATTCAAGGCCTGAGTCATTTCACTGAACATTTTTCTACAGCTCCACTCTAGACTCAGGTTAAGTCCTGCTGCAGTGGTAAGAAGGTGCACTCCATGTGCCTCATGATGGCAGGTATTTCTACACATAAACGCTGGCAGAAGTAATCACAGTTACTTAAAACTGGACTGGATTAACTCTTAAGGGGTCTTTTATGTGTTAAGTTGGTAGCAGAATTTTTTTGGAATGGCTCAGAATGCAAGTGCTAAAAGCCAAGAACTTATAAGGTAAAGCATGGAACTATTTATCCATAGTAATAAAGTAATGCAGTATTTTTTCAAACCACTGTACGCCAGGGAACCCTTTCCACAACGACTGGTCTGCCCACAGAGAGTTCATGGGTGGCTCTGGCCCTCCTGTTGGGCCTCAGCACCACTCCTCATAAGCAACTCTGAGTGTGCCATAGTGCACATCTCCTATGGCTCTGCATTACAGAGGAAGACTGAGGGTCAACCTTTTTCAGGGAAACTTGACTGCCTTTACTGTTCTTCTGGAGAACATAGCTTGGAAACTTCTCTACTCATGCATTGTCCAGGTCTATCCTTAATAGTTTTGATGAATATTTGAATTCACTGTACCACAAAATAAGTGGTATAGATTTCTTCCTAATGTATGAATAAGCCCTCAGTGATCTGTCAGAAGGATTATTGTAACAATTTGGTGAGGCTCTCTCGTTCGTCTTGATATTATTATTATTATTATTATTATTATTATTATTATTGCTCCCTCTTTATTATAGTGCCTTGTACTATCACCGGCAGAAGGTTATTTGTGCCCCATGGGATTCAGCCCTATACTTTGTATCTGGGACCTTTACTTTCATTTTATTTTGCATCCTGGCATCTGACCTGAAATTATAATAAAGATTTAGTGACAAGGTGCATGGTGCACATTCTGTACATATTTACTTGCTGTGCCAGGCAATCAAACAATTCCTCAAGAGAGAAGGGAAAAAACATGTTCTACTGATCCAGAGAAATATGTCGCCCTTAAGCTCCATTGAAATGAACGGCATAGAAGTGAGCTGCAACTTTCCCAGTTGATTTCAGTGGGATTCAAGCACCATCTTCTTTGGGTTGTGTCTACTGCCTCTGTCCCTTAGAAAGGAATGCTAAAGACACCCACCAATTAAACACCAATTCATCTCCACTCCCTAGTTCCCGTGCAATTGCCACCAACCTCTGAGGAGGACTGGAAGTGACTCCTTTCGGAGCCCCTCAATGCTTCTCCTTAAATTGGCCAGTAGGGGTCACTGTTGCCGAATGACACAAGGCTCCATCCCTCCCAGGGTTGAGGCTGCAGCTCTGGAGTGCTCCTAGCTCCTGCTCATGGAGTGAGAAGCAGAATCCAAGAATTAAACCCCAGGGGTTTCTTTTGCATGGGGACACACACAACTATGGGCTAGTCATGGCAGCAGGTAAGACTCAGCTGCATCCACTCATTTCATGGTCAGCATTAGGTATAGCAATATTTAGTATACAAACAGCAGCCACCATCATCACAAACATTGGAGCACGTAAGGCCGGCCGGCTGCACCACTTGTGACCCACCAAGTTGAAGGCAGCCCACTGCTTACCTGTGGCAACCCACCAGTGCAAGCTTCTACATTCCTACTAAGAAGTAAGCCCCACTGAGTTCAATGGGGCTTACCCCTAGGTAAGTGTTTACAGGCTTGCAGCCTAAACTTCCTAGTTTTGCTGCCTGCTTAGATTGCAAAAATAGGCAAGGAGAGGTTGCCAAGCATCTAGCCAGCCACAAGTCCACAAGGCTGGTAGGCTGTGTTTGCCTTGGTGGAGCTCAAATTGTGCTAACCTGAGTTCTTATCCCCACCACTGATGTGTGCGTACGCATGAGTGAATCACACACATACGCATGCACACACTTTGGAAGCAATCTCAATGCAGTTGCTTAGTTATAAAGAACGGAAAAGACAGATCTGACTTAAATATGATGCTTTATGTATGCAACGGGCAACAACACAACATCCTTGTTAGGTGAATGGATTGTTTATTAACATTATTAATATTATTGGTATTATTATGTTTCCATTCTATTTCTTTAACATTAATGTTTGTGTACGGATGATGAACTGAGTCCAACAGAAAATGTCCTGATCCAAGGAACATTCCATGCTACTTTTAAAAAAAAAAAATAACCCAAAGAGCAACCCATAATCCAAAAGCAAAAAAGAATATACATATAGGAAACAGAGTTGCCAACGTTTGACTGCAAAACTGTTGGAACTGCTGGAGAGGAGAATGCAACCTGGTGATCCTGGATGCAGCCACAGTAAGGGTACTTTTGTATTTTATTAGCTTTCCAGCTCTTGATCCTAGTTATTAGGGCTGTGACCGGATCCAGAGCTGGATCCCGAATCCAGAGCGGATCGGCTCGATCTGTCCCAATCTGGGTCTGATCCAAACTGGATTGGATCAGGCCTGGATTGGGCCAGAATGGATCCGCAATCTGGATCCGCTCCGGGTCCGTGCAGAGCCCTACCTCCCACACTCTAATTGTTAGAGCGCCACATTTGCTGGTCGCGGCAGCTGACGTCATCACCTGGCGCAAGCAGGAAAGCAGGAGAGGAGGCAGGATGCCGCAGAGGACACCGCGGAGGAGGCTGCAGGTAAGCAGGGCAATTGGGGGGAGGGAGGGAATGAGCGGGGAGAGTGGGAGGGAGCCCAATCCGGACCTCCCAGATCAAGATCCGGATCGGGAGGTCCATGCACAGCCCTACTAGTTATCTACCAGCACAGGTTTTTTTTTTCCTACTCAGAAGCCTGGAGGATTGGCAATTCTCATGCGAATTACTTAAGGTCTAGCACCAGGCCATTGAGGAACAAATGAAGGACAAACCAAGAACTTTAGAAATGGGTCAATAGGCAATGATTCAGATTCAGAATAATCTTAGTTTTATAGTCCAGTATAATTCTAAAGAGCTTACTTATCCTTTTCACACACGATTTATATCTTCCATGGCATTGATCACAATTGTGATATGAACCTGATTTAGGATTTTCTTCATGGATGTTAAAATAAAACATTTTAGGAAGGAGCCTATGTACTTTTAAAAGCACCCATTCTTAAGCTTCATTTCATGAGGCTGCTAGATGGGGTTGGGGTGGGGGATGGGAAGATATTTTCTTTTCTGGTTGGATTGTTTCCTAGATGTTTGGAACATATCTTGGGGAAGGTGGCACCCTTGCAGGCATCGCTGGCCGGACTGAAGCCTTTTGTCACTGGGGCTCTCTGACTCAATGGAGGGAGAACACATACTGAAGAGTAATGTCAGGGCTCTGCATGCATTGCAAGCACACAATATGGAACTGGGCCCAGAATACCCTTTTCTGAGAATCTCAGGGGAAAAGGGTGACCCTAGCAATTATGGTTCCAAATCTATATTTATAAGAAGTGCTTGGGCACTGCCTGGTGAAATTGCACAGAAACCAGAAAGGCTGCTGAATAAAATCCCCAATGGCCAGGGTTCTTGCCCCTCCCTACCGTGGAACAGGTTGCAAAACCCAGCTTTCCTTGGTGCAGGATTTGAATTGTTTTGGCAAGGAGTTTTAGTTTATTTATCTTTTTACTCTGAGTGCAGAGCACACATAGTCCTGGGTAGGGCATGTGCAAATCACGAAACTCGACAAATGCTCTGCAGTGATCGGGATCAGGAGTTGGGTCAGAACCCCAATTACTTAACTGCATTGTTCACCAAGAGTACTTGCCTGCAGTGTGTGGGTTGCTTTTCCATTAATCAGCTTTAATTCCCTCATTTGCACAGCAGTGGATGGAGGCGTCTCTTGGCTCAATGCAGGAATGGGGTTAAAATACTCTGGCTGGAATCCATAGAGCCTCCTATTCTCCCCCCCCCCCCCCCAGCCCACATGGCTAAACCACTTTAACTGTGTGCTTCGGAGCTTTGCAGATCTTTTGCTTTCAGCAACAGCCCACTGAGTCTCTTGACCCTCATGAGTAGCTTTTCAAGAACTTGCTGACAGGTAGGGGAGGCTGAAAAGTTCCAGTGCATGTGCAGAAACCCCCTTATGGCTGTTTGGATCCTGGCCTATATTGTTATTGTTATTATTATTATTATTATTATTAGTAGTAGTAGTAGTAGTAGTAGTATAGTCTTATATGAAGACCTAAAAGGAAAGCGAGACTTACAGGTACCTGACTTGAAAGGCTCAGGTTTGCAGCTGCTGCTTTTTTCTTGCTGTTGGTGCTGTTTGTATTGTTCCCGGCACTGCTATTCGAAGTGCTGCTTGTTGAATTTTTCCTTTTCCTCCGTTTGGTTGTTGGCTGTCTTGTAGGCTCTGCTGCGGTAGACATGCAGGAAGCAAAACAAATGACAGATATTGATGCATGCAGAGGAACACCAAGAGGAAAACAGCCTTCCTCTCCTCTTTCACCTCCAGTTTAAAATTCCTAAATATGTGGAAGATTCGCCTGGAACTAAAAGCAAATTTAAATTAATATGTGGAAAAATAATAGCTATATACAAGACTGGTCATTCAGAGCCCAAGCTCAAAAGATATTGTATCAACACTACTCTGCTTGAAGAATGATAGTCATTATGATGGCCGGGAGCAGGAGGAGATAAAGTACCTGGACAAATCGTGCCCCCCATGGGGTCCCTGTCACTGGACACTGGACTACCCACAGTCAGAGCAGAGGGGAAGTTTAGCCTCCATGATGATCTTGCCAATTAGAATCCATTTACATTGCTCTATAGTAGTCATTGGCAGCTACTGACTTGCATGGGAGTGAGTAGGCAGTCTGTAATCAGGAACATAGTTTAAGGGTGGCTAATCCTACCAGAGCTTGAAAGATACATCGAGTCAGAAGGAGTTTGTTCTTGTGCCCTACACTGAGAGCTAGGGTGTTGTAGTGCATGGATGGGAAGAGCTAGGGTGTTGTAGTGCATGGATGGGAAGAGCTAGGGTGTTGTAGTGCATGGATGGGAAGAGCTAGGGTGTTGTAGTGCATGGATGGGAAGAGCTAGGGTGTTGTAGTGCATGGATGGGAAACCTCCCCTCTGCCCTGAGTGCCACATTGTCTTCGGTGAAAGCTGCCAGGGGGCACATGCCAGCAGTGGGTGGTTCTGGAGCCAAAAGTGGGTGCGGCCAGAGGCATCACACATCTCCTCTCTTCCCCCCTTTTCACTTTGTCTCTGTCTCCACTTCTTCCTCTTTCTCCTCTCTCTCTCTCTCTCTCTCTTTCTCCTCTCTCTCTCTCTCCTCTCTCTCTCTCTCCTCTCTCTCTCCCCCCCTTCCCTCTCTTTCCTCAGTGCCTCCCAACAATAAGGCTTTGGAATAAAGTTTCTATTACAGCTTTTCCCCCAAAGCTATATTGCTATATGGGGGGGGGGGAGAGGAGGGATTTGGGGTTGGTGGGTTGCAGCACATGAAAGGGTTAATACTCGTCTCGCAAGCTGTGACTTCTTCTTCAACATCCCCCACTTTTAAGAAGCTTCTTTTAGCGCTGATGGAGGCTTTTTGAAAAGACTCCTTCCTGTGTGCAGGGGAGGCGGTGGTCCTTGCAGGGCATTACAGTGCACCCTCCACAGCTGCTGCCCCTCCCAGAAATCCCCCCCTCCCCAGCTTGGCCATGAGTCTTAAAAGGAGCTTCCAGTTGCACCAATGGGCCCCTTTTTAAACAAGAGCCTAAAAAAGGGTGCTGAGAACCTATGCTATGGTGGACAGAATGTCAGATTGGGACCAGAGGGAGCTGGGTTCAAACACCTCCTAAGCCATGAAAGTCACAAAATGACTTATTTTTTAGCCTAATGTAGCTCACAGACTGGAGTGAGGATAAAGTGGGAGGAGAGAGTAACCATGGGTGTGATCCTGAGCTCCTTGGAGGAAGGATGGGATAAACATTTAAGACATAAATAATAAATTCACCATATATATAACTTTTCCAATAATGATCCCATCAGTGAAATTCTGATTGGTTGCTCTCACGAAAGATCAACCATGACCAAATCTGCCTATTGACTCATCTGGATTGCACCCATCCTTCTATCTATATTGATGTGACTCTAGAGGAGTCAATAACAGGCAGATCTGGCCCCATTCTAACTTTTGTGGGAGCAGTCGAATGACCAGAATGTTCCATGTGTCAGACAATTGGGGCGATTTTGATGCCTCCTTTTTTGCATTTTATTTAACAGGAAATGTAACCTTTTATAACTAATTATACTATGTGGAACATAGAAGAGGGCATAACGCTGAATCTTTTAAACGAATACATATCTCTGGAGCTAGGAGGAGCATCAGCCAGCCAGAACCAACCCCCCTGTACAAATAACCCAAGACGTTGCTGGGGAAAAGCAAAACAGCACCTGCCAGTTCTTCATCCTCTACCTCCCCTTCTCCTCTTCCTCCTCCTCATAAGGAAAGCAGCTGCAGTAGTGCGTCTGCTGTAAAAATTCAGCTGGGTGAGCACAACAGCTGCCATTCCCCCTCCTGGATTAAAATGCCCGCTGTGCAGCTTCAACCCCACATGCCAGCTGCCCTGCAGCCACTCTAAGGAGTGGCCCCGGGCTTGTTCTCTTCTCTGGAGGGCTGGCGGGTGGGGGGCAAAGGAGACAGACGGGTGCTGCAGGAGCGGGGGATGAACCAGTGACAGCCTGGTGGACGGCACGCCAGGGTGCAGGCTCCTCTCACTGCTCTCCCCCCCCCCCCCCGATCACCTGGCTTCATGGCAGGGCCAGCCCTGAACAAGCGGCATGGCCTCAGAGCTCTACCTCAGGAAGTGGTTTTCAAGCCTTACAACTCAAAGGTAACCTTTCCACAGCAGCTATTTTGCCAAGGAGTCCCTGAACCTCCCCCATCCCCAATGTTTTGTGAACAACTCCACTCTTCTGTGGCGCGGCATTCTGGAGGCACCTTTGGTTGTGATAAGGGTGCAGCCTTTGACGGAAGCTTTTCTGCCAGGCCTGATGTTCTCATTGAGGGTAACATGCTCCGGGTCTAGACGCTCTCCCCACAACAGAGGGGTTGACTGGAGAAGCTCCTGACTTCTGAAGCCTATCTCCAGCCATGCTTTCTACAGGGGATGGGAGAATGAACAGAAAAGGAAACCAGAGTGACCCGGAGCTAGTTATTAGGACACTCGGCTCAGTGAGAGGACAAAACTGGACTTGAGTTACTGCACTAGCTCTGAAGCATTCATAGTCTGGGAAGGGCTAATGCCGGTTAGTTCTACCCTCTGCTTACACTCCTGTTCCTTCACTAGTCCTGTCCAAAAAGAAACTGGCTGGAGTAGGAGCAAGCCCAGAATCTAATGCTTACCTGGGTGTGGAGACAGAGAGAGGAAGCCAAGAGCACCCACAGTGGAGCTCGCTAAGGGACTCCTCCTGGAAAAGGCAACCCAAAGGCAATTCCCTTCCTCCAGCCCAAACTGCACCTAGCTCCGTTGTGGATCAAACTTTGAACACCACTGATTTCAATGTAATGCCTGAAATGTGGTTTTTTTTCTTAGGCTTTCCAATGTCATTCCCTATTTAACATTAGAAAATGTTGGGCCCCGATAATTTTTTAAGCTTCCCATTTTTTTTTTCTCTTTAAACGGCTAACAATCAATAGCAGAGAGAAAATATTAAGGGCCAACTGTACCTGGAGGTGCCACCATTCGCTGCCATTTTTGAAACAAACATGTTTTCAGGCAATCTCGAGGGCTTAAATTATACGTTTTATGCCTGGACATCAGTTCTTGCATTGGCTCCAGTATTACACACAACTGCAAAAGGAAGAACGCGAGAAAGTAAATTTAAGGTGAACAGCATTTCTTGAAAAGCACACTTCTAGTCCTGACTTGAAACTCTCAGTTAATTTCCCTTGTCTCTGATTTCCACTCTTCTTTCTGCTATGTAAACGGAGAATTATGGGTATGAAATTCAATGAACGATGTCATTGGGCCTCATGTTTCTGGACATAAAAACATGAATTGCAGGGACTCATAATGTTTGCCTCAAATATGAAATGAGCATTACAACTCCTGCATACGTTTCTGGCTCAGATTTTAAGGTGAGCAGATAAGAATTCATTTCCTACCCTCTTCCACCCACCAACTGAACCTCCCTCCTTCCCAACTATCCCACTTACTGGGCTGGTATTGCTATGCAACATGCGCTGCTGTGCAATATGGCAAGCTGCCAGAATCCCCTGGGAAAAGCATATTTCCCAGAAGATGCTGGGTGCTTGGTGCACTGCATAGCAGCATGCCAGGCTCTGGAAAGGGGAGAGGGGAGACCCCTCCCCTAGGTCCCTTTACCTGCTTGCTAGAGTTTGCTGCCGCCTCCGCCCAAGTGCCACCAATGTGCCAGTCTGGTAAGTGAGGCGGGAGGGGACTTGGCAAGTCACAACCTTCATTGAGTTTGGAAATAAATAAGCAATTCCATCCTTTGGGGTGGTGGTGGTGGTGGGAAGTAGCTCAGCTTGTTTTGCAATCACCACAAATATCATTACAGCTCAGTGCAGTCTGTGCAGAGCAGGCAGGTTCCACTATGGGAAACGTAATCTAATTTTTTAAAAGCCATATTATAATAATAACTGTTAATCTGCTGTGCAGTGGTACAATGAATGTAAGGAAACATTCAGGAGAACAGGCTTTAACATCTCAAGATCGACATATTTCTTTTTGATTGAAAGGTTTGATCTTACCTTACTCACAGACTAGGGCAGCCCAACCTTTGTTTTTTGAAATGCCTGCTGTTTGAAAAAATGTTTCCCATTGTGCATCCCTCACTCTGTCCTCCACGTTCTGCACTTCTGACGTCTGCCTATTCGTTTCCCCATGTACTCCTTTCCCTGACCTGAAGGGCTCTTCTTTATTCTGTTCCTATTTCTACGATTTGCTCCTATGATTGCATCCCTATTTTATTGCTTGCCTCCATCTTCCCATTTCTCATTCATTCCATTTCTCTTATTGTCAAGTTTCCTTTGTTTTTTGTTTTTTACTGTTTTCAAGAATGTTGAAATAATTCCTTTCTTCCTGCCCTTTAGTCATGTTGCTCATCTGCCCATTTCCCTCCATTGTTTCCTAAGTTTCTCATCATATTCTTTTGAGTGAATCTAATTCTATTCCAATTTGTCTTCTCGGTCTTCATTCTCCTTCATCCATCTTTTACTTAAATTCTTGCCAGTCAAGCCACCTTCCTTGACATCCTTTGGCTTCAACGCAATAGCCTCCTTCAGCATTCGATTGGGGTCTCGCTCACATGAAGCACCTATGCATGAGCAACTGTTCATGTGTAGGCTGCTCGCTGCAGATGTCCACACTAAATTTGTGGATGTTGGGGGGCCCATGAAGTTGGGCTCAGGTTAGGAGGAACAGCCGTGCTTAGGATCCACATGTACAAAGAATGGGCTAACAAATTAAGAGGGCTACTGGTTTCATCTAATCATTCCAAATAATTCTTCATTGCCTCAGATTTCAAGTCATCAATTACTGAAAAGGACTGCAAAAATGGAGGCTCCTTAGAACCTTTTTGAAATATGCAAAAATCTACTTTTATTTGTTTGCTATCAGACAATCGTTGGTATGTGTAGGAAAGTGAGGAATCTCCCTGTGAAGTATCTCTCCTCTTACTGAAGTGTTTTGCTATTATTGCTTCTATCTAAATTACTCAGATGAGTTGCTAAAGAAGGAACCTAAAATTCACCTCAACGTTTTTGCTTTAGGATGACCTTAGCAACAACATAGAGATGTGTAGAACTCCCCTGAGTTTGCTAGACTCATTAAAAAGTTTTAAAACTTTCCCACTGACATCCCTCAGATATTTTGCTTGAGCAGGAGAGGTTCAATGAAAATCAACCCAGTCCTATTTTGATTTCAGCTGCGGTATAATTGTTGTGTTATAATAAAATAAAAATAGAAGCAGCCCCAGCTTCCCCTGAAGTATTAGAGATCCACTGTACTGGATCCTTTTGCAACAAAGCTAAGAAAGCGACCAGTTACAGATTGCTACACATAGTCTACATAAGAATACTTCCTATAATCAATTGAACTTTACATGAATACAAGTTATGTATCTATACTCCAAATGTGAACTGATTTAACTGCCATTGTTTCTTGACCTGAGAATTGTTCATTAATTAATTAAAGTATTATTTCATTTATTTATGTACAGAATGTTTATATCTCATCCCCCGCCACAAAAGTGTGGGCAATGGTTTCATTGTTGGATGTCACTCAAATTGGAAAAAAACCCCAATAAAACATGTATACAACACAGTATTCAAAAATAAGAACAGCTTACTAAAAACAACAAGAGTACAGCGGCAGCCCCAACATCAGCATGTATAGCATAGTTTGCTGCATGTTCCAAGCAAGAGCAATTTACATGAGTAAGCAGCCCTGCTGATGTGGATTCCCATCCCTATCTCAGTTGTGATGCTCATTTGAGTCCTATTGAACTGGCGGCTGGATATCTTTTTGAAGTGAATGGGATAGATTGGCGGAAGGATAACAAGGCAGGGTCAAGTCAGATAGCCTTTGGCAGGGAATTCCAAAGAGTGGCTACCACCACAGAAAAATACTCTACCCTGCATCTCAACCTAAAGTGCTGGAGCTGCCCTATCAAGCTCTAAATGGCCCGGGACCTTGATATTGTAAGGATCACCTCATCAACTATGAACCTACGTGTTCATCCAGGCCGTCATCTGAGGCCTTGCTCTGTGCTGCCTTCTATCTGAGGGAAGGTGGGGGGCGGGTTGGGTTTGCACAGGACAAGGTCTTCCCAGTAATTGCACCCAGACTCTAAACTCTCTTTCCCGGAAAGGCCTTTTAACTCTGTTCCACAATTTCTTTTGAGAAATTGTGTAAACAATGCTGCTCCAAAGGGCTTTTGGGGGATGATAAATTGAGCTTGTTGGGGGGAAAATACGTTTTTTAAAATTTCCCAGCTGGGTTTTTTGGAGATTATATCATATTTTAGTAGTATGGTGATTTTTTTTTTTTTTTTTAGTATTTTGGCTGTGTTACCAGACATGAAATGTCCACGGTGCTTCTGGTTGTTCTGGAGTTAACAGTCAATGAATAGATCAACCTAACAATGTTTTTTTTTTGTTTGCTGTTTTTCTATAATTGCTTTGGAACTCGTATAAGAACAGATTAGTTTTCTGAGTCTGTACATTCTCCATTGCTTATGTTCTTCACTCATATTTTACTTATCTTTAGTCACTCATAGGTTATCATCACACACACATATATCCTTTACCTGACTTAACATGCAAGGAAGGCAATAAAGCTACTGTAATTGTACCGGTTCTGGACTCCAGGTGGCAGAACTAACTCAGCAAAGGAATCAAGCCCTCACTTGGAATGCAGCAGTGGAACAAAAATGTAAAATGTGTTCAATGTAATTAATTCATTTTAGTTGGCCTTTGCATTTAATGCAAGGAATAAACTGTGTTCTGGAATCATGTAAGATGTATGCCATATGGTGAGCATATTCTGCAGATTTCTGGAAAGAAAATTCTCTAAAATTTTAAAGCTACAGATTTGAAAACTCAGACAGGCAACAATTATTAAATCCTTAAAAAAACAAAAAACATTATGTACAGAGAGGGCTGCACCCGTAGATATTTCAGTGATGCCAACTATATTAGACAACATAATCATCCTTGAATGGGTCAGATAGCTTCAGTCATTGAGATCAGAGTATAAGAGAGTTGAATGGCTTCTGAAATACATAAGTTGGTCATTCTTGGCCTAAACCATCGATCTTCTATTCTACCCACTAAAGAAAACAAGCATAAAGCATTGCTTGGATGGGGATAGAAAAGCTGTCTGAGGTTTTAGAACAAGACTTGCCAAGAGATAAATTTCCTTTGGTGTGCACACACAATCCACCATAACTTTCCTTATTGGCAACTCTCCCATCTAGCCTTCAAACTGCACTTTAAATTTAAACTGGAGAAGGATCATGTAAGCCACCTTGGGTTCTTTGCAAGAGGAAAATGGGTGGGATACAAATGTAATAATAAAAAAGTAGCTTCTAAAAGATGGGAGCTCCATCACACAAGCGATTTATCACACACTCGCCATGCCTGGTATGTGGTTTTGCTGTGCAGGACTCACATGACGTTGTCCCTGTCCCTGTCCTGCACTCATTTCGCCCCTTCCACCCCTTGTTGCGTTTTATTTTGGTGCGGGGAAAGTCTGGATTATTTTCCTCTCTTGCTTTTTCCTTTGTTGGGGGCATGTGCTAATGGTGTCTTGCTCCTCCTCCAGCACGTCGTCATACAGAGTTGTGCTTAGTCAGTTGAATGGACTTTCTAGTACTCCACCCCCCCCCCCATTGCCCGCAGAAACGGACCCCAGATGAAACCTTAAATCAGTAATTGCTAGATAACAAAGCCAGAGCGAGGGGGCGGGGGAAGAGCCAACGCCCATCAGAGTACCACAACCAGTGAACCAGAGGAGGAAGGAGAAGGGGCGGGGTGGAGTGGAAGAGCAAACAAGTGAAAAGCCATGTGAAAGGGACTGTGTGTGATGGAGCCCTTGATGCGCTTATGAAATGGAGGTAAAAAATTGCAGAGGCAAAGCAGAGAAAAAATAGGTGTGATGGAGCCCGGAGGCTGCAACCCTATACAGCGTATAGTACACATACTTTCCAGGGAACATGCCAATGGGAACTTACTCCTGAGTAAACATTAGGATTGTGCTGTGAATCAGGAAGTCCCTGGCTTAAATCTCATGTCTGTCATGAAATTTGGCTATAAATGTCACTAAGTCTCGAGTTTGTCGTGGCTCTTCATCTCCAAATGGTTTTGAATGATTATTTAGATCCAGTTCTCCAGTTTCTGACCTGTCTTTGGGATGAAAATAGGCTTTCATCTAAAATATGCCAAAACTAGATGGGAGAAGTGACTCTGTTTTGCTGGGTCTGTCAATGCCTTTTGATCTTACTGGCGATATCCGACTGAAATGCCTGGCCAGGATAGGGCTTGGGGCCACAGTCTGGCTGTGAGTCCAGTGCTTTAAAATTGTATTTGGCTTAAGATCTGTGTATCAGATCTTAAGGACCATTTCCTGCAATGTGAACCTGCCTGTCCACTTATATCAATAGAAGTGAACCTTCCCTGGGTCTCACCACCAGCAAAGGCTCAGTTAGTGGTGACATACAAGGAAGAATCTCCTAGAGCAGTCATCCCTCCTAGAGCAGGGAATTCCACATTTCGCTCCCATATAGGCTATGTTTAATGCAAACTGAAAACTTAATATGACAGACATATGACCTGATTGGTGTCTGATTTACTTTCATCTGTTTTCTCCTTCTCTGTTTGCTGTATTGCTTGCCATTTGCTATTTTCCAAATGTTGAGCATGATTGTTTTTAACATCTTAGTTGTAAGCTGGTTTGGGCAGTTCCCAGGAGTTGGAAAAGTGGAATGTATAAATCTAAGCTGAATAAAATAGGTGTCCTTAGACAAACCACTCTTTCATCCCCAGACTGCATTTGCAAATTTGGGGATAATAATATTGATCTGCCTTACAGAACTGTAAGTATTCCAAGTAGACTTTTGAACTCTCTCTCTCTCTCTCTCTCTCTTTCTTATCAAGGCACAAGTTCAAGTAGCAATTCTGGATTTTGTTGCATGGAACTGCTGATTGGAAATGAACACACACACACACACACACACACACACACACTGAAGTGCTACACATGTGTCTATAGCTGCTTTGGGGTCTAAACGTAGAAAGGCAGGACTAAATAAGTAGCTAGTGTTTTGGGCCATGGGGTTAACATATAATGAAACGCCTCTTCACTTTATGGTATTTAGGTATACATATAAGATTAAGTGAACGTCTGGAAATGTGAAGGCTGAACGTAACAAACAAGTGGCCATCAGACTCTGCATGATGTACACGTCAAGACTCATATACTGGTCTGCAGCCTGAGATACTTTTAACTACATGTGTCAGGTACTGAACCTGGGACTATCTCCATGCAAAACAGGTACTCTTCTATAGAGCTCTGGTCCCAACGTGAAACTTACTCGTGATTTTGCCAGTATTAGGAACACAATGGTGATCAGAATATAACAATCAGCAGCTGTATTTATTTATTTACATCAATGGTACTTCGATAATGTTACTTTAAACTCACTCGTAGTTTGCTACCTCAAGTACAAATTAGTGGCTTGCTTCCTTGAATAAAGTAGATTTAGAGTAGCCGCATGCAAGGATGGGTCCAGGTTTGGATTAGAAACGTTCTTTTACTACCCTTTGGAATTTTTAGGTGTTTTTTTTTAAAAAAAAACCCAGCATCACTGATTTGTAACCTACCAGAAATTTCCATGCAAATGATATCTATAGGAAACAGCATGGAGAAGGTTGATTTCCCTATGTGCCGCTTCCTGTCACTATCCTGTGCAGTGTTACTGTATGACATTTCCTTCCTCTCGATTTATCCAAGAGCAAACAATCCACTATTCAGCAGTTCTGACTCAAATCTGAACACCTGATGCTTCTGATATGTAAACTGCCAGCTTTCTCTAGTTGTGCAACAATGAGACCTTATCGGTTTGCTGCTTCCCACTTTGACTATAAAAATGCTTCCACTGTCACTTTTGACGTCTGTCCTTGGCAGCTTGTTCAAGTTCGGAAGGACTCCAGAAAGCTGCTTGTCTTGTTCAGCTCATCACCAATCGAAAACAAATGACAGCCATCACACAAATAAATAAATAAATAAATAAAGCACGCTTTGAAGCATTCAGGCAAATTTAAATTTCGTAAATTTCAACATTTCAGTGAAATGTAACAGACAAATGAGAGGCAGTGGATACAGCAGGTCTGCATAACTGTGTTCCTCCCAAGTCGAATTCCGTCAAACGCAGCCCACAAGCCTGTTATGGCCTGTTAGGCAGTTGACATGTCCCCTCTCAATGCCCCATTTTACAGTCCTCCCGGGCATGCTGCAAAACCAGAAGGTTTATTGGAGTTCCTGATAGAGAGAGGCCTAGAGGCCTACAGCTGCATCCATGTAAACTCTGCTTCCCCAATAGCCTTGGGACTCAGATGTCATTTCAAAAGGGGAATTCTTGTTACAGGTATTGGGTGTTTGTTTTTTTAAAATATATATTTATTCGCCAAATACTGCAAATGTAATTAAGATTATAATTAAGCCTGTCAACTGATTACATAATTTCCAGGTGGTTAATTATCTGCCTTTTACCCATTTAATCCAGGGGTCTCCAACCTTTTTGGACCCATGTTTTGGGCACACCACAAAATGGCTCCCATGGCGAATGTGAGTAGTCACATAATGGCTGCCTTGGTGAACTGGTCGGTCAAAACAGGTGTATATGGCAGGGAGAGTAATAGCAAGGCTAGAGGTTGGGAGAGAGGGGGGAAAGAGCAAGGCAAAGGGGTTGAGGAAAGAGAAAGAGCAAGGCTAGGGATTAGGAAGGGAGAGAAAGAAGAAGGTTAAGTTTTGGGGGAGGGAGAGAAACAGTGAGGCAAGGGAATGGTGGAGAGAAACAGCGAGGCTAGAGGCAGGGAGTGTAGGGAGACAGAGAACGTGCAAAGGGGGAAGCATGTGTGGACAGAAGGAGGTTGGGCAAGAAGCAACTCTTACTTCTCTTCCTGCTTTCTGAATAGTTCATCAGCAGCAGGTTCAGGAAGAGGAGGTAATACCTTTCTGAAGGGGGCAGAGAGTGAAGAGCTTCACGGGTGCTGTTGGAGGTGCCACATTGGTTCATAGCCATACCCAACGGTAGGGCCAGCCATCCGCATCAGGTGGCGAAGCAGGAAAGAGTGGCGGAATTGCACTGCTCTCTTCCCTCACCCTCCCACTGGCCTGATGGCCTGCACTTCAGGTGGATGCATAGTCCTCCTCAACAGCACGGGTTTGCACCTGCTTGAAAACAGTGAACAGAAGTGAAGAAGCATAGTGACCTCTTCTTCGTTTGTGTTCAAAAGCCACAAAGTGTGCTGTGGCATAAAGCATCATAAGCTTTCGTCAACTAGCCGCAAGTGCCAAAATGACTTACTTGCTCATGCATTGTGACTTGAGCCGGGAGAAAAGAGGTGTCCATCTGCTATTCCGCCTCAAGTAGCAAATGTCTTGGGCTGCCCCTGCCCTGATTTAATCCATCAAAGAAAGGATTAAAACACTTTGCCATTCACTGAAAGTTTATGGCACTAATTCTGCAAGAGTTCCACTTGTTTCCAGTTCATTTCTGAGCTACATTCAAGATATTGGTTTTGACCTTTAACATGTATCTAGTTAAGAAGCCCTGATACAGTTATACAATCTGAGGAACAGCTGTCTTCTGCTAGAAATAGTGCCTCTTGGAAGCGGTTCCCACTTGTGGATTTCTGGATCCTTGCCATTGGTCCATTTAGAAAGGTAGTTAAACCTTTTTGTTATTATTTCACTAGGCCTTTGAAGATTTGTGTTGCTGGTTTTATGCTGTCTCCTCTTGGCTGGAGTGTTTGTCTATTTGTTGATTACATTTTTATTTTCTTCTCCTCTCCTGCTTCCATTTTATCCTCACAACAACCCTGTGAGGAAATTAGGCTGATAAAATAATATGATGATGTGTAGGCTGACCATATGAAAAAGAGGACAGGGCTCATGTAACTTTAACAGTTGTAGATAAAAGGGAATTTCAGCTGGTGTCAACTGTATGCAATTAATTCCTGGTGAAATTCCCTCGTCATCACAACAGTTAAAGTTGCAGGCACTATACTAGAGTGACCATATCCAAAAGAAGGCAGGGCCCCTGCAACTTTAACTGTTGTGATGAAGAGGGAATTTCACCAGGAACTAATTGCATACAAATGACACCAGCTGAAATTCCCTTTTCTCTACAACTGTTAAAGTTATATGAGCCCTGTCCTCCTTTTCATACGGTCAGCCTAATGATGTGGCATTATTGCTTTGAAAATACTACAAATGCTTTAAATGGCCTAGGTTGGGTTATACCTCCCCTGACTTGTGGGGGTAGAATAGAATTGCAACTTTTTTACTGCCCACTGGCTCTGTCTGTCGACACATAGACCCAAATTGTACACATAGGCCCAAATTTTACTGATTGCACTTTCAGACCTAAGCATATTGAATTTTCTCCACATATATGCCCTGTCCAAATATTATGCTCGTGTTTAGGTGTGCCCCGTGAATGGGGCAGAGAGGCACAACCTCTCCCCCAATGTACAGATACTGCATGCAGGGAGAAGATCAGATAGAAAGAACAGTCTGAGCAAGACTAGAGATTCATCCCTATTGTTAATGAAGAACCATTGGTAAAGTGAAACAAAATAAATGATTTAAGTAAACACATGCCTTTTTAAGACACTGAAACTACCAGACATAGTGAGAGGACGGAAAGTCTCTCTTTAATATTTCCCTTCTCATGCCAAATTAACAATATTAGTCCAGAACCCACACAGCCTAAAATAAACACCCCCAACATCAAATTTGTCCTTAATCATAGTCCCACTGGTTAAATTATGTTTTCACTAGCTGAAACTGGGACTCACCAATTAATCAACTAATTTTTAGTTGATTGCTCTATCAATTAAACTGATAAAGGATTGCAATCATAATTATAATATACATGCATGCAAGAATGCTAAAAAGGGAAGGCTATTCCCTGCTTACAAGGCAAAGACCAACAATCTGCTTCTACAATAAATCTCTTCTAGGTCCATCCAAAATAATCTCATTTCTATCCTGCAGCTCAGGCACAAATGTCATGTTTTTCACAATACTGGTTCTATTTTTAGACTGAATTGTAGGAAACCTGCCGCATTAATAAATGGGAGAGAACTACAGAACTATACTGGGTGGTAATGTGCTAGTGCAAATGTAGGCTTGGCCTTTAGCCAATGAACTGTTGCTTGCCATCAGAGCTCTGGAAGTAAAAACAGAACGTGTCCAGGAATTATTAATAAGCTGCCAAAACCTTGAGCATGTAGTTCAACATTTTTGGTGATTTGGTTGTGATTTGGTTGTTTTAGCACCAATGTGTTTTCAGTTTTATCACCAAACCAAATACTGTTTCGTTTACATCAAAGAAGGTTCCACTCAGATTTCAAAGAGAAAGCAACATTGTGAGAGTGGTATATATCTCATAGAGAAAAATATTATCATTTTTAAATGGAAAGAATGTATGTGGTTCCTCCCCTCCCACAAATATTAACGAACCAATACTCCTAGTGTAGCAGAATGGCTACCATATTAAGCTGAAAGACAAGGATTCAAATCTTACTTCTGCCATGAAATCAATAACTCCCCACCACCACCTTCCTTGAATTCATGAACTTGGTCCCACACTTACAAATAAACAAACAAGCAAGTCCTCTTTTTACAAAGGACATACGTTCAGGGTTCTTTCAGGGATATAATTTCTTTCTTAATCTCCTGTACTTCATTACAAACCTCTAGATTCATACCCTGTGGCCAGATGGACGTTTACGTAAACACACTTATAGTGCAATAAAAGTCCATTTTGAGGTTACATAAAATAAACAGCAATTACTGGAAAATGGGACTTTTTAATTAAAAGTATTTGAAGGAAGTATGGATTAATGACTTTAAAGTAGGAGAGTATTTAATGCTTAGAGCCATAGATCATCCCTTACCGAAGCCATATTCCTGCTGTTGTCAATGGTGCTTTCTAGTGCTAATATGGCTTATGTTGAATGACACCTTATACCCAAGTCAGAAAAAGGGCCACTTCACAGAGTGGGTGGTAAGTGGCAGGCCAGGGATCCACCTCATTCACCCCAAAAAGGGACTATCAGTCCATCTCATGGCCACAGGTACTACTCCTACACAGGCACCATCTCTGTCAACAAATGGTATCCTTCCATGGGTACCACCACTTATTGATCCCTAAAACAGTGTAATTAGTAACACAATTCTTCAAAACCATAACTGACAGGGGGAAACGTACTTATTTGAACCTGCCTTTACGTTCAACCACTTGCCTAGTTACCAATGGCAAGCAAGTGTGTGGAATTTCCTCCAGATGCATGAGTGGACTGTCTCTTGTTTGCCAGCTCACTCAATGGCTGGTTTCGCACGACATATTAGGCAATGGAGGGGGAGATAGTGTACTGACTGTGTGTTAGGTAGGCGGTGCACCCCACACAACACGTTGCTCTGCCATCCATTGAGCGGCTGAAAGTTCTGGCGTCCATCTTGGCTGCAGCGTCTCCTCCCTCCCCCTCCCTCAGTCCTCCAGCCATATCTCAGCATGCACAAGTTCTGCCAGGTGAATCAAAGCAGCCGGGGTTTTTCAACTGCTCTAGCAGGCAGAACTCTTTGACCAAATGGAATAGTGCACGGAGAGAGGGGGGTTGGTTGGTTTCAGACAACACTTTAAACAATGGGCTTCGGGCTAAACAACGTGCAAGCCTGTTGTTTCTCTCCATTGCTTAATTGGGCAGAATAGCATACTGTCAGTTATGTGTGCGTGGTGTGTAACCCTCCACACAACACAATAAGCAACACAACTGATGGTTGCCTCTTCCCCCCTCTGTTGATTATTGTGTTGTCCAAAACCAGCCAATGTCTCTACTGGCTGTGGATGAAGGGCTTCACTACCTCTGTACCAGCACAGAAATGCAACGGACTGGTGAAGGAAAAACAGAGTTTCTCCTTCACCAATCCACGGCACTTCCAGCTTGCAAAAATAATTATTATCCACAAGTGCTAGTAACTTTCTTATTTTTCAAGATACAATTCAGACATGTAACATTGGACCTACATGCCATCTGCAATGTGCTCAAGAACAACAACAACAACAACAGAATGTGCTCAAGTTTTATGTGTGTATCTTGAAAAATGAGAAAGTTATAGCACTTCTGGATTGCCTGGGAAATTGCATTTTAAAAAATTCCTTGTGTGTAACACCTGCACCTATGTTTCTGAAATTTGGCACACATGAGTACCTACATGCCATCTGCAATGTGCCCAAGTTTCATTTTTAAATCTCTAAAAATAAAGAAGTTATAGCCCTTTCTTTCCCCCAATGCAAGTCTGTGGGGAAAACACTTAAAATGGCGTCCGAATCTCTGGATCGATCCAGGTCGATTTGGACTGAAGCAATCTGGATCGATTTGGACCTCCCCGATCTGATCTGGCACTGGTTTTTGGAGGACTGAATCACCCCAATCTGCTTCGGATTCGGGATCTGGATCTGTGCACAGCCCTATTTCTTTTTATTTCTTCTTTATTTTTAAAATATATATTACACAAACATGGCTTAAACAGCAGCCTCCATAGCCCTCATAAAAGATCTCACTAACTAAAACTAACAGGTCAAGTAGATAAAGCCAACCCCATCCTCCCATCCCCAAATAATAAAATAAGTAACAAATTCCAAATGTTTACTGGAATAAAATTAGGGTGACCATATGGAAAGGAGGACAGGGCTCCTGTATCTTTAGCAGTTGTATAGAAAAGGGGATTTCAGCAGGTGTCATTTGTCTGCTTGTAGCACCTGATGAGATTCCCTCTTCATCACAACAGTTAAAGCTGCAGGTGCTGTTTGCATAGAAATGACAACTGCTGAAATTCCCAGTTTTATACAACTGCTAAAGATACAGGAGCCCTGTCCTCCTTTTTATATGGTCCACCTAGTTTAACTAAAGTAAAGACAAAGATCAGCCTCGTATGCACTATGCAATTAAATTTTTGTGCTGTTTGACCTTCTGCCTAAAAGTTGTGGTTACTTAAACAGGCGTGCCCTCCCAGGCAGCTCCCGCACAGTCTCTTTCCTCTTAGTTTGGTCCATCAGCTGAGGCCAGGAAATGCCCCCCCCCCTTTTCTCTTGGACTTTCTTGGACGAGCAAGTTTGGTTCTTGCAGTATGGAAACATAAGACATTTTTTCTTAACTTAGCAGATTCTTTTTCTTTTCCAGATTTGTTATTTTGATGAATGCTACTTCCTGACCTTAGGCAGTGCGCTAGCAAAGAGGGTGGAAAAAATCCCCGAAGTACTGCAAGATTGGTTGTTGAACGAGAAGAACATACAAAGCCCCAATCTGTAGGTGTAGCTCACGTTGTCTTATATCACTTTAAAACAATAGGCTGGAAAAACAACACATCACTGAAATACTGTACAAGAGAGAAGGGAGGGCAGGGCAGGGGAGAGAAAGTGATGGAAATAGCAACATGAATGAATGAATGAATGAATAAATAGCAGATGAGATTCAATGTAAATAAGGGCAAAGTGGTAGATACTGGGACAAAATAAATGTTTTACTTCATATATACACTGAAGGGATCTGAACTAGCAACAACTAACCAGGAAAGAGATCTTTGAGTCATGGTAGCATAATGAAAATGTTCAGTGAGCAGCAGCAGAAAAAGACATTTTAGGAATTACAAGGAAAATATTAAAATACACTGGAAAATATTAGAATGCCATTATATAAATCTCAGGTGCAGTCACATTTAGAAATTTTGGACAGTATCCAATTGGACAATAGCGCTAACGTAAATTATATTGTGTTAGTGTAATTTACCTCTAGCACAACACCTATAGCGTTACCTGGCATGACAGGTTTCCTGAGGAATCCTGTTGTGCCAGCTAATTGTGTTGGAGTTACACTAAAGGGCTTCCTCTGGAGGTTGCTCAATTGGCTCAAAATACAGAAACTGATTGGGACCAGACATATGGAACATATCTTACCAATTTTACAATAATTACACTGGTTCTTGGTCCATTCCAAGCACAATTCAAAGCGCTGGTTTTAACCTTTAAGGCCCTAAATGGCTTGGGACCCTGATATCTCAAGGATCCGCTTCAACTTGCCAATTAAGTTCTTCCTCAGATGCCTTCTACAGGTGCCCTGCCTAGATGAGATAGGTAGTGACCAGCCTTTTGGGCTGTAGCGTCCTAGCACTGGAACCAAGGACATTATCTGGTTCAAAGTCTGATGCCTTTTTGGTTCCAGGTAGAGATGTATGAGAATTTCGTTTTAATTTGCAAATCACTTGAAAATGCCTTGTTCACAACCCCGAATGCAAATGAAAGCATGTTTTCAAATACCCAAACTTGGGTTCATGTCTGCAAAAGGTGTACTTGAAAAATGTGTAACTTCCACAGATTGCACAATTTTCTCAAAATGCGTACATTTTAAATCAGCCTGCTTTAGTCTATGGGGGGAAATTGCACAAATTTGGAAATTTGTGCACATTTGGGAATTGCTTGTGCAACTTTCATATTCCATAGCTGTTCATTTTGTGCAATTTTCCCATTTGTGCAAAGTGAACAGTGATCACAAACCTGAGTTGGATGTTTGGAGAATCCTGGTGAGCTTGAACATTGCCTGTTCGCCCATCCCTAGTTCCAGCTGAAGATGTTTTTCTTGTCCCAGGCTTCTTACATCTTTTTGATGTATGAGTTTTAATGGCAGTTATAATGCTGAACATGCTGCTGTCTTACTATTTTTATTATATCTTTTTTATTGTTTAAACAATAAACAAGGCACTATGGGAATCCTTCTGGACTGAATTGTGGGATATTAACGCATCTCAAATACAAACAGTGAACTCATTCGAGAGCTGATCCTTACTTAGCGCAACACGGCACCATCCATGCACAAGAGGGAGATGTCCACATGCTTGGGAAGCCCCAAGGTTTGTTGAAGTTCAAAATACTCCAGAAAAATTCCCTAAATGGAGAACCTACCCAATAAACATCCCAATGAGGACTGAGCATGCCTACTGGTCATAGAACATTGAGTTCTATGGGGGGAAATTGGGGGGTAGCTGGAGAGAATAGAACGGAGTATCCTTGAAAAGGGCATTGCTGGCTGCCATTGTTTGCAAGTCCCACTTGAATATCCCCAAATAAATAAATATGTAAGTAACATTAAGTGACAAGTGCTTGAAGTGGCAAGAAGAAGTTAGCTTGACATTTGGGGATACTAAGCTCTGAAAATGGCTAGATTATATGGAATGTGGTGGGGTGATGTCAGGCACTGGCAGCAGAATGCTGCAGGGCCTTATGTTTGACTAGGGTGCCAGGTCTCCAGAGCCTGAATCTCTGCGATTTAGGGGGAAAGCCTGGGAGAAAAACATGGTGGAAAATCTAGAGGCGCTTGGTGGAAGGAAGGGATAGCACCTGGAAGAGGACTATAGTCTGGCTCTGACTGGAGGCTCAGGCATGTTGCTTGATAAGTAAGGGAACAGAGATAACAAGCGAAAGCTCCTATCAAGCCAAGTAGAACTCAGCTCATGGTTCCATCCTTCACCCTGAAGATTTTACTCATTCTCCTGGAGACCCTGAGAAGCAGGCTAAAAGCCTGAAACTTTAAACCAATCCATCACATCTGGTAGCCCTATGTTTCACATGCCTGCCTTATTGCTTTTTATACAAGGTTGTCTATATAATTACTGATCAGGGCCAATCATACCATGTTTTTGAGATGAAGTAAAATCAAATCCTGAGCTGGGATGACTGCAGGAGTTACTTAATGTCCCTGATACATACATATTTAATGTGAAATAGTCTGATCTACTGCAGAAAAAGCCTGTAGTCCTTTAATTAAAGCAGACCTCTATATTTTCTTTCCCTTTTTCAAATCTGTTTTCTTGGCCTAGATGATTAATAAAATGATTCTTCCCTTCATTTGCTATAAAAACCCTGTCCTTTTCTTTCCCTTGGATCCTCAAGGCTGATTTTCATTGCTTTAGGCTCACCAAAGAACCAGAATCTATGACTAAATCAAAATCATCCTCAGTATGCTATTTTTATTATTATTATTTTTATTATTATTATTATTATTTTAAAAAGCACAATAAAACGACTTTCCATAGAGAGAAAATAGCTCAAGGGAACAGGGAAATTAATTTCAAGAAATTGAATTTTTGTGGGTACAGAAGACTTTGGAGTGGAAAAACTGTGGGGATCTTGGGATACAAGGAAAATATACTCACTGACTTCAACAGAACTTAACTGAACTCTATTAAGAAAATTAAACTTCAAATGTTTGTTATAAAGAAGCAGTCATAGCTTTAGAAAAAGAGGGAAATTGCAGGATTTCAGAGGGACACTTTCAAATATGCTTTCAGTGGTTTGTGCCAAATGTAACCTGGACAGCTCTCCACATTGACAGAAATATACCGAGACACAAGACTGTGGTTGGAGAATCACATATTTGTATATTCCCTGTTGTTGTAGTAGTAGAAAAGGGAGCAGACTGTGTTAGAACCTTTCTTTTTCATACAGTTTTGTATTTGGGTCCAAGTTACCTGCGGGATCACCTTTTCTCGTACAGTCCGCCCAGCACACTCAAGAACTCTGGGAAGAATTTACTCCAGTCAGCAAAAACTAGGCTGACAACCGTTACCCAGAGGACCTTCTCTTCTGCTGCTCCCAGACTGTGGAACGACCTGCCGGGAGAGATTCGTCAACTTAACAGTCTCCCGGAATTTAAGAAAGCCATAAAGACTGATCTCTTCTGGCAGGCTTACCCAGAGGAATGTTAAGATGCCTTTTAATAATGTATTAGTTTTATATGCTTTTAATCAGTTATATGTATTTTATGGTGTTTTGTATTTGTTGCTGTACCCCACCTCGATCCAGAGGGAGAGGTAGGTAATAAATAAATACATTTATTATTATTATTATTATTATTATTATTATTATTAACAGTCAGGGTGGGATTTTTGAAATATATGGGAGAATTAAAAAATACGCCCCCTCCTTGCAGCAGAAGAGGTGAGGCCCACTCTAGTACCCTGGGATTCTGTTGCCTGATTTTGCTGTATCTGTAGACCAGGCCTTAATCTTTTAACCAATATACTACATAGATGGTCTTTGATATAACATAAGAGTTTTTGTTTTTGCAATATGCAATATTCCTGGTAGTTAGCACACGGTCAAACTACATGTTACATTACACAGTGTTTTTAACTAACGTGCCTTTCTTTAGAAAAAGCAGATGTGCCCCTTCAACTGAATTGGATTGGGACTGTAGCACAGGGGAAAGGATTAACCCTCCACAGGCTGCAGTGTAGTCCCAACCCAAACAGTATTTCTCCATAAAGAAATAATAATAATAATAATAATAATAATAACAATAATAATAATTTATTTCTTACCCGCCTCTCCATTTGGATTGAGGCGGGGAACAACAATATAATAAAATACATAAAACTGATTAAAACATGACACACATTATTAAAACTGCATTAAAACATCCTAAAACATCCTAAAAACATCCTAAAAACATTCTAAAATTCCACTGGATAGGCCTGCCGGAAGAGAACAGTATTGATTGATTGGTTTATTTTTAACAGAAAGAGTCATGTATGTTACAAATGATTTAATGCAACTTGTAGACTGGCCCACAGAGGCAGAAGTAATGGATATTAGATGGTTCCCAAGTTCTGCTCTAAGTTGGACCCTCGTCTGACTGCTTTCGAGTCTTCAAGAGCTATCAGGTGCGGGTCTGCTCTAACTTCCGGGTTACGACTTGCCCTTTGTTCCTTTGCCCCCCGATGTGTTAATGGCGTCCGCCATTACTGTAACGGCGGAAAATACACAATTTCCTTAAGCCTTGGGGTAATTGTGTGTTTCTCTCTCCCCCCTCCCCCGCCGATGGGGGCCTCAAAGGCCTATTAATAGGGCATTTAAGGCCCTCATCAGTGTGTGGGGGGAGAAGCACGCAATTTCCCCAAGGCTGGGGAAATAGCATATTTCCCCCTCCATTCTAATGTCCCCCTCAGTGGGACAGGGGGAGAGAAACACGTGATTTCCAAAGGCTGGGGAAATAGCATATTTTCCCCCTCCACCATCTAATGGCTTCCAGCCTTGGGGAAATCACATGTTTCTCCCTTTCCCTGCGCCAATTGGGACCTTAAAGGTCCTCTTTACGAAGGGGGGGATGGCAAAGTGTGCTTTCTGGGGCCTCCGGGAAGTGTGCAATTCCCACGGCCACACATTTACTGATGTACATGCTCTTTTAAATTACTTACTTGCTTCTTGGAAGTTAATACATGGTCACTCACTTCCTAAAATGCAATCGCAGCCCATTTATGTGGGTTGTTTCCTTTTATGTGGAATTGAGTTGACTGCTCGAGACCAACCTTAGGTGTTGGAGTTGTGGAAGGCACAAAGTGGCACCTTCCCATGCATTCACAATGGCTGCCAAAGGCCAGTAAGTCTGGACTCCCACCCAAGGCATGCTGGGAGTTGTGGGCCTAAGCCTTGGTTTTTATTACATTCTTTAAAAATACTTAAAATCCAAAATTCTGTGGTTTTATACTTTTCTGGTACATTGTATAGCCAGACCTATCAGCATGCCAAATTTCATGTTTCTAAATTATCTGGAAGTGGGTAATCATTTCTGGACATATATCGCACACACATACTTTCCGCTTTATAGGTATATGCCCGGCATTGCTTGGGTCCGTGAATAATGTTCATGACAGTTATTTGATAAATAATGGATTTCTCTGCAACTTATTGATCTTTAAGTTGTTTGTTTGTTTTTAGTTTGGTTGAGTTTGTAAATTGTTTTGTTAGACTAAATGGAAAAATGTGTTAATAAGAACTGTATTTTAACCTAGAGCTTTGTGATAAACCACATTTTTTGTTTTACGTCAAATGCCTACACCTCCCATCATGCCTTGGCCGGAGCAGCCATCTAAACTTCAAAAACAATCAGGACACACAATACCTTTTCTACCAGCTAAAAAAGATCCAAACCTAAAAACATGTTTTCAAAATAGACCCGGCATTGCCCAGATATCTGAATAACATATAGTAGGGGATCTCAGTGGACATGAGGAACTGTTATATGCATGTGCTCTGAAGTTATTATTATGAAAAAAGGAAAGCAGACAGAACACAAAATATTTTAGTGGCATAATTTACTTTATAATATCTACATTTAACAGGTTTTGGCAGAGAGCCAGAATGGTGAAAGCCACTGGTGACTTAGCCCTTTTATCTGACATAAAAATACTTAAAATCCAAAATTTAATGTTTTTAGATTTTTCTGGTACATTGTACCAGATTTCAAATTTCTACCCAGTGTTGCTTGGGCCCCCTAAAATATATGTCTGCGAGGTAATCATCTTAAAGTAGTAGACCGGTGCTAGGCCTGAGTTAACCTTTAAACAAGTTAAATTCATTTCTTTTTTTCCTCTCTCACCCTCATGACAACCCTTCAAAGTAGGCCAGTCCTAGGTCTATGAGGTAACTTTAAAACAAATTAAATTAGTTACTTTCCCCCCATTCTCTCTCACCTTCAATGTGTGGCCAGGGCTGCCTTGAAGCTTTCACCATAATTTTCCTTATCCCCACAGAAAACAAAAAACTACAACTCCCAGCATGCCTTTTGCTGTGGTGCCCGACTTGCCCAATGGGAGTCCTGCTGCTGAAGCTCATGGGAAGTGAAGTCTGGCTGAGCCAGTCCACACTACACTGTGCAATCAGTGCCCATAGATAGGCCATGAGGGAGCTGGCTGGCTGACTGTTAGTTTGGTTGGTTGCCGTTGGCAATGGATCTGCTCCCAATGGGGCCTTGCAACTGAGGAAGCTGGCCCCAGGCGCTCTCTCTTCAAGTCCAGGAAGGCAGGCTACTAACAGATCATGGCTGCCAAAGACTGATAAGTCTTCCTTCCTGCCCAAGGCATGCTGGGAGTTGTAGGCATAAGCCTAGGTCCCTGAATAACATGTTAATCTTTGAACACCATCTGATATGTGGCGGAAGACAACTGGAGAGCAGGCCATCTTGGTTGTGGCACCCTGCTTGTAGATTTCTGAATAAAGTTTATGATTTTATGTTACAGCCTGACTATACCATTGAGACAGAAGAGTGAATGGAGGATTGACTGATATAGCTGAGGCTAGAATGGAATGGTGGGCAGGGTTAGTGGCAGTTGGAGAAAGTCAGGTAGGAGAACAAAGACAGTAAGTGAGAGGTCAGGGTTTACTCACCCATACTTTATTTTAAATCAGCCACTCCACATACCAGTACTACACCTCCCAGCATGCCTTTGGCTGCCCACAGGTGCCCGCAACCTCTGAGACATCCTCTTGTTGCCAGTGCTGCTCCTCGATAGAATGTCGAGGAGGAGAATCATCATGGAGGGGAGATAAGCAGCTATCAGTGGTCGCACCCAGCTCTGGCCAATCCTGCTGGGATTGCCTTGGCCTGTGCTTCTCACCCACCAAGTGCTACATCAGGAGCCGGTACTGAAGGGCTGGGGCTGGGCCGGGCACTTCCCCCCTTTTGTCAGGACTGTTTCTGAACATGCGCAGAGTGCCTCCCCTTCCTCCCTCCCTCTTAAGGGCAAAGGCTACACACTTGCTTCCCCCAGAAAACAGCAATAACAGGATGGAGTGCCTTTGAGCATGTTTGGCCCCTCAAAGTCATGCTGTTGTATCTAGTTACATTTTAAAACCCAGTAGAGGGTGGGAGGAGGCACCGCAAATGGATGCAGCCCATTTATGTGGGTCATTTTCTTTTATGTGGAATTGGGTTGACTGCTCGAGACCAACCTTAGGAGTCGGGGTTGTAAGAGATACGCAACAGCCACCAACCTGTGCACTCACAATGGCCACCAAAGGCCAGTAAGTCTGGCCTCCTGCCCAAGGCATGCTGGGAGTTCTACCCAAGGCATGCTGGGAGTTGTAGGTGTAAACCTAGGTTTTTATTAAATTCTTTAAAAATACTTAAACCCCCAAAATTCATATTTTTTAGATTTTTTCTGGTATATTGTACAGCCAGATCTATCACTGTGTCACCGGATCTAGTGTCCAACTCATCTGGAAGTGGGTAAACATTTCTGGACATACTTGATGCGTATAAATCTTCATAGTTTATTTCAGCATCCTAGGATTAAGGCAGGCAGAGCTTCTAGATTGAAGGGTATGACTTCCATTGAGAACCTCTTATTTTAAGAATTAACCACAGTCCCAGATAAAAGTTTAAACACTCTCAAATATAATTGCCATGAATATAGTGTACACCACTCTGTTGTATCTGGAGAATGAAGATTGTAGGCTACACTTGTTTAAGAGTTCCCTATGGCAACCAAGGTTTATCTTCTATTGGTTTTGCGGTTGGCTGCTTTTGCTTCTGCATACCTAACTACTTTGGGCTTGGAGAATACAAATGATTTATTCTGGCTATCAGCAGAATTTTTCCTCAGGATTATGACCAACATGCAGTGGAAGAAAAATGGATGTCATTTATTTGCATACGTTTAAAATCTTTTAAAAAAACATATTAAACAGCATTAACAATTGTAACCACCAAAAATGTTTAAATAAAATAACACGAAGTGCTGTGTTTTAAACTTAAAATTTTCCTTCTTCTGAGTGTATGGTTTGGTCTACATCAATTGAAAATAATGGTCATTTCAAAATTCATAACATGAAATAGTTGGGAAAATTGTAGATTCACTATTATCTTTATCCCATTTATCTGAATGCCCTCATTAACCGCACTCACTTTATCCAAGTTTCTGTTCATCCAGATATGGGGTCCTCACCTGATTTAGGGGTGGGAGTTTCCTTCCAAACTGAGGTTCATCATCATCTCATCCCCTAAATAGGGCTTCAGATCCTCTGGGACTCCACAATGACCCCACATCTATCTGGTCCATATCTGGGGCATTATCCAAAACCAAGAATGTGACTGCCTTCCTTCACCATGCATCGAATGCTCAGTTCTACAAGAGCTTATGCCATTATAAGTTTGACAGTCTAAACAACCAGACTCAGCAATAGAATAATATAGCTGTCTCTCTGGAATCCTTTTGAGTTGGAGGTCTGGTTTGTTGGCTGGAATCATGATTTATTCAATGTGCATCCCATCTACCTATAGAATACCCTAGTTGGCAATAATAGGGCTTCACTCCCAGGTATATGAGAATTGCCATATCATGAGAGAAAAATAGCCCACTCTCTAACTAATTGATATTTCAGAAGAAACTGTAGGAATCAACCACAGGAAATCAACAGGGTGGCTCAGAGTCTGTCACTAATTTTCATCTTCCTGCAACAAGAGTTGTCATGAGAACACTTTTAAATTATTTTGTTCTTTGGAGGATACCCTTCTTCAAACAATTTTGAAAAAGTCCTTCTAAAGGCTATTTTCTTTCAATCAAAATTCAAGGAAGAATTGATCATCAAGATTGGGCATTAGAGTAACCATAGACTTACTTAGACCAAAACAATAATATATAATTGCAAGAAAAAAAACCAAAACTCATTTCACTATAGATATCTTAAATTATTACCTTGAATCTAAAAGTCTGTTACTTTGTCTCTCCAAAAAAGACATCTTGCCAAAGCTATACTAAAACGTATCTTACAGATTTCACAGTCAACCATAACAAAATATATTACAAAATTTTAGAGGGGAAGGCAGTTTTCAAAATTATGAATATCACGGACAATTTTAAACAGCCCAACACCTCATTATATCATCATATTATTGTATCTATTTATATATGTGTATATACTTATGTATAGACATTTGTACACATACCACACATCTTTATTTATTTTATTTTATCTATTCCTTAGCCACCTTTCAAGTCCATAGCTCTCCCAGGGTGGCTTACAGTATGTTTCACTATTATTTCACCACAGACTTCTGTCAAACCTGTTCTCAGTTCATATTAATATTGAATAAGTATCAATGAATGATGGATGCTTCACTGAGGCTGGAAATATATTTGACCCGGGTCTGGCAATTCGGGTTGCTGACAAACAGTGCAAAAAAGTAAGCCAGGAGAAGAGTACATCGGCTGCCCTTCTCTTGCATCACCTCCCTCAGCTACTTTACCCCATTAAGGTTGTGTTTGTTGTTTTTGGGAGAGGAATTATAGAGGAAAGAAATGGCAGAAAGGACAAGGATTAAGCACATCTCCAAGCTGTACCCCTCTTGCTTCTATTTAGGTTTTAGAAAAGATTCAAATCTCCCATCAAACACCAGTCCTCAACTGGAAAATGTTGCAAAAAGATATTTTGAAGAGCATTCTGCTAATAATATCAAGGCCAACAATAAAGGATCCTTTAAAGATATCAGAAGCAGGAAACCAGCTAGGGAATCAGTTGGACCACTGGATGACAATGGAGTTAAGGGAGCACTAAAGGAGGACAGGGAGATTGCAGAGAAGCTGAATGAATTCTTTGCATTGGTATTCACTGCAGAAGATATAGGACAGATACCTGTGCCTGAACTGATGTTTTCAGGAAGGGAATCTGAGAAACTGAGGCAAATATTGGTGACAAAAGATGAAGTTGACAAATCGAAAGCAAATAAATCACTATGCCTGGATGTTGTTGTTGTTGTTGTTGTTGTTGTTGTTATTTACACTTATATACCGCCCCATAGCCGAAGCTGTCTGGGCGGTTTACAAAAATTAAAAGATCGAACACTAAAAAGACAATATACAACATTTAAAACCATAAACATAAAACAGCTGACATTAAAACACTTTAAAACATTTTAACTCTTAAGCCTGGCCACAATGTCAATCAAAACCTCAACTTGAGGTTGAATCCAATAATTCTCAAAGAACTGAAACATGAAATTGCTGATCTTCTAACCAAAATATGCAACATGTCCCTAAGCTCAGCCTCTCTTCCAGAGGCCTAGATGATGGCCAATGTAATACTAATTTTCAAAAAGGATCCAGGGGGGATCCGGGAAATTAAAGGCCAGTTAGTTTAACGTCTGTTTCTGGTGCATTGGTTGAAGACAAAATTAGTAAGCATATAGAAAGACAAGTCCTTCTGAAAAAGAATCAACATGGCTCTCGCAAAGGTAAGTCCTGTCTCACTAATCTTTTAGAGTTCTTTGAGAATGTCAAGAAACATGTAGACAGGGGTGATCTGGTGGACATTGTTTATTTGGACTTCCAAAAGGCTTTTGATAAAGTTCCTCACCAAAGACTCCTGAGAAAACTTAGCAGTCATGGAATAAGAGGAGAAGACTTCTTACGGATCAGTAATTTGTTAAAGAACAGAAAGCAGAGAGTAAGAATACTGGGATCCCACAGTGATTGGTATTAGGACCAATTCTTTTCAACTTATTCATAAATGATCTGGAATTAGGAGTGGGCAATGAAGTGGCCAAGTTGACACTAAATTATTTAAGGTGGTTAAAACACAAAGGGATTGTGAAGAACTCCAAAGGGATCTCTCCAAGCTGGGAGAGTGGGCATCCAAACGGCAGATGCAGTTCAATGTAAGCAAGTGTAAGGTGATGCACGTTGGGGCAAAACCCCCCCAACTTCAAGTACAACCTGATGGGATCTGAGCTGGAGGTGACTGAACAAGAAAGAGATCTTGGGATTGTGGTGGGCAGCTCAATGAAAATGTCAACCCAGTGTGTGGCAGCTGCAAAGAAGGCAAACTCCATGTTAGGCATTATAAGAAAAGGAATTGAGAATAACACTGCCAGTATCATACTGCCTTTATACAAATCTATGGTGCGACCACACTTAGAATACTGTGTACAGTTCTGGTCACCACACCTAAAAAAAGATATTATAGAGCTGGAAAAAGGGCAGAAAAGGGCAACTAAAATGATTAAGGGGCTGGAGCATCTCCCCTATGAGGGAAGGTTACAACAGCCGAGATAGTTTAGCTAGGAAAAGAGGAGGCTAAGAGGAGGCAGGATAGAGGTGTACAAAATTATGCATGGTGTGGAGAATGTGAGTAGGGAGATAGTTTTCTCCCTCTCCCAAAATACTCGAACCCGGGGTCATCCCATGAAGCTGATTGGTGGAAAATACAGGAGAGACAAAAGGAAGTACTCCTATATACTGCACATAGTTAAACTATGGAATTCACTAACACAAGAAGTAGTGATGGCCAACAGTTTGGATGGCTGGAGGAGGAGGCTATCAATGGCTACTAGTCCTGATGGTTATGTGCCACCTCCAGTATCAGAGGCAGTAAGCCTGTGTGCACAAGTTGCTGGGGAACATGGGTGGGAGGTTGCTGTTGCACCATGTCCTGCTTGTGGGTTCCTGGTCGACAGTTGGCTGGGACTGTGTGAAGCGCTGGACTAGATGGACCCTCGGTCTGATCCAGCATTAGGGCTCTTCTTATATCATTATGTTCATAGAGTTAAAGATGTCTGGACACAATCCTGAAAAAGTTTATCCTGTCCTTTTTCTAATTCTCATTCTCTTGTGTTTACAATCTGTTTGGCATATATTAAGACTTTAGCTAATTTGCCATATTGTGTTTGTTTCACAGTACTCTGCACCTGCAGACAATTTGCATTTTAAACCTTACCATAAGAACCAAAATTTACATTTCAGTATGTGCATGGTGTGGCTACACAAGGGAACACATTTAGTATACAAAATAACAAACTTTTAATGATCTTGAAGGAATAAACAACAATGGGAGAAGGTACATTATTGAATCATTAGGCAGTATCCAATGCTGCCACACTGCTAGCGCTAATGATGTCGCACTAGCATTAAACCAATGGTAGTGCAACGTTGTTAGTGCTTGCTAGGCAAAGGGAAAAAGCAGTGATTTACAGCTGAATTTCGATGATGTGTTTTCCTCAATTTTGGCACCAAATTGTCACTGTTTCCCTTTGCCTAGCACACATTAATGATGTTGTGTTTACATTAGCACTGTGACAGCATTGAATACAGCCTTGTAAAAATATTACAGCCAAGGCAGTGAAAGACAGGGAAGGGCTCCTAAATTCAAAGATGGCTCTGGAATGGTATTGCTATCTTGAGAACCAGGCTTTGCATGTAGTGATCTGATTCACACGTAACGACAACCTGGAGCACAGGTTGAGAATGGGCTGTTATTGAATTATGGGTTGTTGTTAGATCATGGGTTGTCATTACTAGGGGTGTGCACGGACCCCCCGGATCGGATCGGGACCCGGATCGGGACCTCCAATTTTGTCCCGGACCGGTTCGGACAAAATCGGAGGCCCCCCGGACCGGATCGAGTCCGATCCCGACCCAAAAATCGCACATTTTTGGATCGGCCGCCATTTTTTTCCCCATAGACTTGCATTGCAATGCAAGTCTATGAGGAAAAAATGGCGGCGGGTGGGTAAGGGGGGGCCTAACTCCCTCCCCCCCCGGGGCCGTCCGCTGTGGACGGCCCCGGCAGGTAAACCCCCTCCCCCGCGCTCCCTACCCCCCCTGGGGCCGCCCGCTTCCATCCGCTGGCGCCCGCGGGCGCCAGCGGATAGAAGCGGACGGCTCCGGGGGGGGGGTTAAGCCCCCTTCCCCGCCACTGCTTACCTTCTCGGCCCGTCCGGCGCCGGCGGCTACTACCAGCGGGCTCCGCGGCCTACTCTCGAGTAGCGCGCCGGGTGATGACATCACCCGGCGCGCCACCCTGGAGCAGGCCGCGGAGCCTGCTGGGAGTAGTAGGCGCCGGCGCCGGACGGGAGCCGCCGGGCCGGGCAGGTAAGGGCCCCCCTCCCCCCTCCCCCCTCCGCGCGCCCCCTCCTCCCCTCCACGCACCCCCTCCTTACCTTCCCGGCCCGGCGGCTCCCGTCCGGCGCCGGCGCCTACTACTTCCAGCAGGCTCCGCGGCCTGCTCTAGAGTAGCGCGCCGGGTGATGACATCACCCGGCGCGCCACCCTAGAGCAGGCCGCGGAGCCTGCTGGGAGTAGTAGGTGCCGGCGCCGGACGGGAGCCGCCGGGCCGGGCAGGTAAGGGCCCCCCTCCCCCCTCCCCCCTCCGCGCGCCCCCTCCTCCCCTCCACGCACCCCCTCCTTACCTTCCCGGCCCGGCGGCTCCCGTCCGGCGCCGGCGCCTACTACTTCCAGCAGGCTCCGCGGCCTGCTCTAGAGTAGCGCGCCGGGTGATGACATCACCCGGCGCGCCACCCTAGAGCAGGCCGCGGAGCCTGCTGGGAGTAGTAGGCGCCGGCGCCGGACGGGAGCCGCCGGGCCGGGCAGGTAAGGGCCCCCCTCCCCCCTCCCCCCTCCGCGCGCCCCCTCCTCCCCTCCACGCACCCCCTCCTTACCTTCCCGGCCCGGCGGCTCCCGTCCGGTGCCGGCGCCTACTACTTCCAGCAGGCTCCGCGGCCTGCTCTAGAGTAGCGCGCCGGATGATGACATCACCCGGCGCGCCACCCTAGAGCAGGCCGCGGAGCCTGCTGGGAGTAGTAGGCGCCGGCGCCGGACGGGAGCCGCCGGGCCGGGCAGGTAAGGGCCCCCCTCCCCCCTCCCCCCTCCGCACGCCCCCTCCTCCCCTCCACGCACCCCCTCCTTACCTTCCCGGCCCGGTGGCTCCCGTCCGGCGCCGGCGCCTACTACTACCAGCAGGCTCCGCGGCCTGCTCTAGAGTAGCGCGCCGGGTGATGACATCACCCGGCGCGCCACCCTAGAGCAGGCCGCGGAGCCTGCTAGTAGTAGTAGGCGCCGGCGCCGGACGGGAGCCACCGGGCCAAGAAGGTAAGTGCCCCCCTCCTCCCCCCCCCGCTGTCCACTTTCATCGGCGGGCGCCCGCTGGCGCCCGCCAATGGAAGCGGCGGTGGGCGCCAGTGGGCGCCCGCCGATCCGCCGATCCGCCGATCCGCCGAACCGGTTCGGAGCTTTTTCGGACCGGTTCGGATTGGATCGGCCGATCCAGCTGCGGGATCGGAAATCGGATAATTTATCCGATTTCCCACTGGACCGGACTCGGATCGTGGATCGGGTCCGATCCAGTGCACATCCCTAGTCATTACATGTGAACTATGGTTTAACTATGGGTTGTTAGCGATGAACAACACAGAATTCATGACCCAACACCAAACAATGGGTTCTCTTCTTGGGTTGTTCATGGTTATCAACCCATAGTTGAATCATAATGCAGGTTTCACACATAATGACAACCCATGATTCAACAACAACCCATGATTCGACGACAACTCATACTCAACCCATACTCTGGATTGTCGTTATGTGTGAACTAGTCCAGCTTTGACCCTGTTTAGACATAACACTTAACCATGCTTAGTGTTTCCTCATTAGAATAACTAACTGAATGTTACCTCATCTGAATAACTAAAGTAAGCCCCATTATGTTAAATAGCTTACTCCTAGGTAATGTCCAGAGGATTTCAGCTCTAAGATCATGGTTAAGAATTAGCCACCAACTGGAATGTGTGACCATGGTTTGCATTAGCCATGATGTGCTGAACCGGTGCTTGGCTGTGACAATGGACAGGATGAGAGCTAATAAACTGAAACTCAATCCAGACAAGACTGAGATGCTGTTGGTGGGTGGTTCTTCTGAGCGGATGGAGGGTGTTCAACCTGTTCTGGATGGGGTTGCACTCCCCCTGAAGGAGCAGGTTTGTAGCTTGGGGGTTCTCCTAGAACCATCTCTGTCACTTAAGGCTCAGGTGGCCTCAGTGGCACGGAGTGCCTTCTACCAACTTCGGTTGGTGGCCCAGCTATGACCCTATCTGGACAGGGATAACCTGGCTTCAGTTGTCTATGCTCTGGTAACCTCCAAGTTAGATTACTGCAATGTGCTCTACGTGGGGCTGCCTTTGAAGATGGTTCAGAAGCTGCAGTTTGTGCAAGATGCAGCAGCCAGATTGGTAATAGGGACCAGAAGGTTCAAACATATAAGACCGATCCTGGCCCACTTGCATTGGCTGCCTGTACATTTCTGAACCCAATTCAAGCTTCTGGTTTTAACCTATAAAGCCTTACATGGCTTGGGACCACAATACCTGATGGAACACCTCTCCCAACATGAACCTACGCTCAGCATCTAAGATCTTCCTCCGGGTTCCTACTCCGAAGGCAGCTTGGAGGATGGCAACAAGGGAGATGGCCTTCTCTGTGGTGGCCCCCCAATTGTGGAATGATCTCCCCAATGAGGCCCACCTGGCGTCAACATTGTTATCGTTTTTCTCCCATGCATTTAACAGCTTAAGTTGAGTTTGAGTCTTTGGCCTGGCTGAAAGTTTAAAATTGTTTAAAATGTTAGCTGTTTTTACGTTTTATGGTTTTAAAGTTTGTATATTGACTTTTAATGTTCAATCTTTAAAATTTTGTAAACTGCCCAGAGAGCTTCGGCTATGGGGCAGTATATAAATATAATAAATAATAATAATAATAATGCATGTGTAATGAGCAAAATATGTTTAAGACGGTTTATCCACCTTTCTGCCATTTCTCCATCAGGGGTCATCATCCTTGAGCAGCTAGTGATGTGGGTGGACTAACTGACAAATCTTGACACACCATTGCTGAGGAGGAGGGATAGCAGTCAGTTCTGTCTGCTGTATGACCTTGTCACTTTCATTTATTGCTCACCCACCCAAGCAGATAAATGAGTAAAGTGACTGGTTATGAAGACAAGGAGGAGCATTAGTAGCTATCACCTCTCACCTGCCTTCTTCTATGTGGTGGAGAAAGAAGACTGGCCATTGCATATGGTGGGAGTGCCTTGGAGAGAGGGCCTCCAAAATGTCCTGTTTGCCAGTGACATGTTGTTCTTGCTAGTGTCTCCTTATCGGTGTGGTCTGTGGTCATGACTTAGTTCAGCAAGCCAAACCATGATTCCATTGAACATCTGGGATCTTAACAAGGGAAAACCATGGGTTATGCGAACCATAGTTAACTGTTACATGCTTGTAGGCCTTCACAAGAGCAGTAAGGTTGGTGGGCACCAGTGGTAAGGCCTTCTCAGTGGTGGCTCCTATGCTATAGAATTCTCTCCAAGAGGGTTTTAAAAACTCATCTGTTCACTCTGGCTTTTATTTGAAAGATTTAATGGTATTTGCTGCTAATGGATATTTTAAAATTGTATTTCATTGGCACTAGTTTTATTTAAAATTGTTTACATTTAATATGATTTGGTTATTATTTTTGTATTGTTCTTATCCTGTAATGATCTTTAAAGACAGCTAAGAAATGAATGAATGAATGAAATAATATGTCTGCACCGGGCCTGTACTAATTCTTTTTGGAGTAAGAGAATGTTCTTAAGGCTACTGAATAGTGGAAAGAAGCTTCAGGCACAATTGTTTGTGACGTCCCTCCAGGGAAACTTCAACTTCACACAAATATCACTGTCAACAAATGGGAGCTGTGGAAAAAGGAATACAGTGTGCAAGAGGTGGAGGAGTGAAGAAAACGATGCCTGGGAAAAGCCTCCCTTGGGAACTAGGGACTGCAGATCATGTGGCTATTTTATGATGAGACGGAGAGCTAGGCAAGGGAACCCTTGTTCACCTCGCCACATCCCCCCACCCTACCCTCTCTGGCCAATCGTATGTTGAACTTTAGATTGTATACTCCTTGGGCATGTTTTTATTGTCCCCCTGTAAAACACCATACACATTAATGGCCCTATACAAATAAACCCGAAATAACAATCAGCTGCAGCCAGTGAAGCTGTTAACTGGTAGAGGCAAAGTATGTGGTTGCTAATGGGCTGCATCTAGAACTGGTTGCTGACACTAGCCAGCCACCAACTGCATGCTCCCAGGGTACTAGCTAAAACATCCTCAACCTCCGCTGCTGCTTCCAAAGTACAAAGGTGAGGGCAGAAATTCCCCTCTACCCTCATTTGCTTTGCAGTGCTGCCTGACGGTTCTTACGACTGAACTGTTTCTCTGATGCTGATAATCATCAATGATGATGATGGGACAGAAGATCAAGGAGGTGTGTTTTGAATATAGATTTAAAATCACCAGCCAGGACTTTGCCTGCAGGTCTCTCCATACGTTATAATTATCTTCTAAAACGCAGCTTTGTTAACCAAGGAGGCATTTTCTCAGGGAAAGGAACTGGTAGTGAAGCTGCTATTTTCACTCTCATTGAATCCAAGACAGCAGTTTCTATTCAGTGTTGTATTTACCTGGCCAGAAGAGACCCTAGAAGCGGAACATGTATTTGTGAAGCTAGGACCCAGCAGAAAGAAACCCAGGTTTGCAGAAAAACTGGTCTGCAAACAGACCAACAAACATTCTGGTGCCAGTACTGACAAAACTCAAGGATCTTCAGGCAAAGGAAGAACTCGAGAGGGCTGTGACAGCAACCTTTTCAAAAATTACTCACAGTAAGCTTACCCTGAGGTAGTTGAGGGTGAAGTTAGTCAGACCCATACGAGTTACATTTTTGGACAGCTGCTCCAGCACCTGAGGGTCTTGTGCCTAGACCAAAACAAAAACGAAGAATTTATTTATAAGATGGCTGCCTGTTTATAAAAAGCATCAGAGAATTTGTACTGAACACTAGATACCGATTTGCTTTGGGGAGGAGAAAGCAATGTCTATTTATTCCAACTACTGTATTGATAATGAAAATACCAAACCATTTTATCATACTTTAGATTAGTCATTACCTCAGGAACGGTCTCCACCGGTTCCTGCAAGATGGAGACAATAACTAGCATTATTGTCTCCATCTTGCAGGAAAAGGGCTGAGGCTGAGGGTAGTATCTTGCTTAAAGCTGCCTAATGAGTTCATCATGGAGGCAAGATTTTAACTAGTATATCCTATATATACTCACTACATTGCACTAAAAGATTGTGAATTTGAATTCCACATGGGAATTATTCCCATGATCTTCAAGGGTTTTCTACATCACAATGACACAGCAATTAAATGAATTTGAAACTATATTAAAGAGTGCCAGCCTCATAAATTATCAAGGAAAAAAATGAAAAAGAGAATCCCCTAAGCTTTCATGCTACTGATTTAGCATGGTAGCACCAAACTGGAATCATGGGAAAGAATCCCTAGGCGCAGCAGAAACTATTTCCTCCACTTACTGTGCGATTGTTGTGAAGTAGGTCCCATGGAGTTCAATGGGACTTACTCTTGAGTAAGTGTATATGGGACTTCAGCTTTAGATAGCAGAATGGCAATCAGGCTGTCCCCTTTTGGGTCTGAGGAATGCAGGAGTTGGGATAATACAAAAGCTCTTATGTGTACTGCAGGGCTCAGAAGTAAATCCAAACATGACAAAAACAGTTTGGAAGAGCGTTGAATTTATACTCTTTCATGTCCAAATCCTTCACAAAGCAGTTCACATTTTTTTAAAAAAACAAACACAATTTCACATATAAAAATATAACACGAAACTAAACCATACAATAAAGCACCAGTTCATTAAAACATAAAAACACTTATCTGGGAGACAACGGCTGAAACATTTACATCCATGCAAACATAAAAACAGCAGTGGTTGAAAATATTTACATCAGCAACTTTATTAAAGCAGAATGGAACAAGGTCCATATAAAAGTAAACAATGAAGGAGCCAAACATATATCCCATGGGAGGGAATTCCAGAAGGAATTCCACGGAGTTACAGCTAAAAAGACCCTATCTCTTGTACCCACCAACCTAATAGGTCTCAATGGCAGTTGTTTGAGCAGGGCCTTTGTAGCTGACCTCAAGGCTTGGACAGGTTCAAAGAGCTGTAGGTGGTCCTTCAAATAACCTTGTCCCAAACTGTTTAGGGCTTTAATTCACATACATCTCATAGGCCTACTTAGATTAAACCAATAACTCCCAAATCATATGCTAAGGCACATCTCTTTTCCACCAACAGTATGCCATGAAAAATAACTAAAATAACACTGTATCTCTGCCTGATTTTTACTCTAACACTTTCTAAACAGAAATCTTTTGGGGTATAAGAGTGACCTGTGCCTACAGTTTTAATTCAGAAAAAAAAGTATGCCACACTTATCCGGGAGACAACGGCTGAAACATTTACATCCATGCATTCTTGCACAGTACCAGAGTAATGTCCATTCCATACCAGTATAGCACCATGGTTTAGGATGTTTCACAACCATAAGATATACTTGCTGGGGCAGCAACTTCTGGGTCTGGGATATTACATTCAAAATTTTCTGGAATTTTAAAACAAACAAACTCTGGCTGATTACTTACATGCATGGCTAAAATACTGCGAGGGACTAACTCTCTGTATTGTCTAATGGTAAAGTGCCATGTTTTTATTCTCATAAGGTCATCAAAGGTAAATTCCAAGATAAGACGTCCTTCTGTGCACACCTAGAAGCAGAAATAAAGAAAAAGAAGAAAAAAATAAACAAACTTCTCTGGGAAACCATTATAAAATGTAAAAGAATAAAAAGTATGAGCAAACTGTTTAAAAATGCCAATATATTTTGTTGCTCAGCTTTACAGGGCAATTGTGTCCTTCTCCTGAAGAAAGAGGATTTAAGGAAAGCCATTTAATAGGCATTAGTTGATCAGCCTGTAGATTTTATAGCTCAGTGGGTTCTAAATCCTATTTATCACATCTCTAAAAATGCTACTAAATAATAGAACTAATTGGCAGATACCTAGTTGCTGAACTAGACAATCCTGTATTAGTCATGTAATAGACATTATAGACTGGTCTATAATGGTTCAATTTGTTCTAATTAGCTATTGGGTTTGCTCTGGCACATTCACATCCAGTAGACATTCATCTTCTCACTTTTACCCAATTTTACATAGTTGCATTTTTACCCCTCCCCTCCTTTCCTTTCTTTTAAACCCCCTCTTTTGGGGCTTTACCCCAATCTCCTCCAAGTGCTCAGATATTGCTTATCTGGGCCCAGTACAAACTAGTAACGTGCACTAATCCCAGCCCAATCACTTCTCTGGTTTGAAAAATGTGAGGGCTGGTTTCCTTTACCTTCTTTTAGCCCTCAGTGTTTAAACTCTTTACATTTCTGCCTGCCTGATTTGCATTTATAGTAGAGATCCCAGTGAAACTGTCCATAGACTTGGATATGAGATTCAGGGACATATAATATTCAATTCATAGAAGAGGTGAGCATTATGGGGGCCCTGAATTCTTCTCTGACCTGGATTAAAATCCAAGCTGAAGAAGAATTCATAATATACCAGAAGGATAGTCTGTTTGTAGATCAGATGTACATTCCAAGACATATTGTAAGGTGGAAGACAATGGATCTAAACAGATTCTAGAGAGATTAGCGGCTGTAAAAAAAACGGGCTGATGGTCTATTTTGCAAGTGCATAGGGGACTTTGGTCCTCCACCCAGCACAGCCTTTTCAAAGGGATTCTAGAATATAATGATTTTGGAAACACTCTCTTCTTAATTACTATGTATATGTAGCCTGAATTGAATAGGGCAAAAAAAAAAAAAACACCATCCTATAATAAATGTTTTTTTTTTTTAAGTAATGATCTTGGTGAAGCTTCTGGCAGCGGCTGGCCCTAGTGTTTCTGGCTACCACTGGCTAAGCTATTCAAGTACTAGAGTGAGGCAGGGTAGGCTGAAGGCCTTGAAGAAGGAGGAGCAAACAACAGCTGGGCCCAGGAAAGTGTGGGGTAGCAGCATGGGAAGCAGTGAGCTAGAAAGGAATGACTGGGATTTTGGGAAAGGTGAGCCCCAAAGGAATGAAGGAAAACAGGTATAGGTTGGTAGGAAGAGTCAGAGAGCAGAAGGAAAGCTGACAGAGGGAATGGACAGATAAGGCGCCACACATGGTCAGGAGCTGCAGGGATGAGAAAAGCTGACATTTCACATACTTATTTGAAAATAAAATACAGTCCTACCAAATCTGTGACCACAGGTTTCTAGAATCAATTTTTAATTTTTTATAATAGGTAGGAAGCTGTGGCTTCTCATGTCTTAGTTCTCTGTGTCATTCCCATGTGCTACAATCTGCTTATTATGCCTACTTTGAAGAATATAGTTACTGTCTTGGGACAGGAGACAGCGTTCTTCTCATTGACAGATCTTGAATTATCCTAAACCTTAACCCTCTTCCACACCAGTGTTGATCGCTGCACGTTAGTCCAAATTAAAAAAGAATCTTAATAGTTCCAATGAATATTCAGATTTGGGTCACGAAACCCTTTGGAACAGCAAGACCCACAATTGTGGGGCAGTCAGTGAGATTCTCTCTCTGTGTAGATGTCCAGACTTGGTACAAAAATGAAGAATTATGAAGTCGCAGGTTCTGATTTGAAGTTTCAGAATTTCAACATCCTTGGGGGCTCGAGGACAAGGAGTAAAATCTGAGAGTCAGAGGGCAGAACTGAAGGGCTTGAGGAGTTTTGCTCTGAGCTCTGTCCTCATGTTCATCAAGCTCCACCCCTGAACTTCAAGGCACAGTCATATTCTGCCATCTGACCCACCAGGCTCCACCTCATGACCCATGAGGCACCCTGTAGTTCCCAGACTCCATCCCTTGAATGTCAGGGGAACTGGCAATTCTACACAGATGGTTAATGTGACCAGCTGCAAAGGTCACATCTTTAAAAATTAGAGCTCAGGGTGAACAAAAACTGTGTTTGTTTAAATTCCCACTTCTTCTCAATTATTAAACATACAGTAGCCCTATTCAACTGGTCAATCTACCACTGGTTTTGTTAAGGTGTTCTTTGCTAACCTTGAAGAAGGTGATGGAATATAATTACACAACGAGAACAAATTGGTTGCTTCAGGAATCTGCTCATATCTGCTTCTGGAAAGCATGATGGCAAGGTAATGATACTACAACAGCAATCGCAAATAGGTCTTTAAACAGTTAAACACTCTGGGTGCCTATACAAGAGGCATTTAAAGCTCTTTCAAGGCGCATTAAGAAAATTACCTCTACAAGAACGGAGCGCAAATCGGGCGTAGAGGCGCGTTATCTCCCCGATTATGCGCATTATCGAATGTGCGTTAAATCGCGAGTTTTATTTTGCTCCGTCCGTTAAAGCGCATTTTGACTGTGTGAATAAGCGCTTATGCGCATTAACTACTTGTAAAGCGCATTTTGGACATCTGTTAATGCGCTTCGCCGCCTCTCGCCACCTCTCGTGCAGAGGGATTAGGCGTAAATGCGCTTCTGCGATTATGCGCATAATCCCCTAACCAGGCGCAAAAGCGAATCCTTGTAGAGGGGACCAATGATTAGTGGCTGAAATCTTATTTGCTCTGGATTACATCTTTCGTTCATTTGACTAAAAGGCTGTATAAAAAGCACCACACAAGATGCTGTAATTCCAGCATCCAGTGAGCACTCTAACTGCATTAGATTAGAAGAACCAGTATGGCTTCTGCCAAGAGAATCAGTATGGCTTTTGCCAAGGGAAGTTCAACTTCACCAACCTTTTGGAGTTCTTTGAGAGTGTCAACAGCATGTATATGGGGGTGGGGAATCCAGTAGTTATTATCTACTTGGGCTTTCAAAAATGCTCTCACCAAAGGGCCCTGGGTAATCATGTAGTAACCATGGCAACTAGTTAAAAGAACAGGAAGCAGAGTTATGTAAATGATATTCCATATAAATAGTGTAAAGTGATGCATGTTGGGTAAAAAAAATCAAAACATCACATATTGTGTTTTATGAACTATTGCAAACTTCCCTGGAAATCTTTAACTGAAGGGGTGTATAAAATATATATAGAAATGTTTTAAATAAATGTGGTCTCAACTGGATGTGACTAATTGGACAAGAGATCTTGAGATCTACGTGAAAATGTCAGTTCAGTATGAAGCTGCAGCCAAAAGGCATTCAGTGTTAGGAATTAAAAGGGAAACAAATAAAATAAGGCAACATATATCATAATGCCATTATATAAATCTATGATGCCATCATGTTTTGAAATGCTATATTGAATTTTGGTTGCCCCATATTGAAGGTACAGACAAGGGTGTTACACTGATCAAACATTCCCAAAATGGACAATCCAAAGCATTTCAGACTGTTTTAGCTTATAAATTGGCAACAGAATAAAGATTTATAGAATTTGGAATGAGTGTGAAGAAAATGGATAGCGACTATTTTCTCCCTCATAACCCTAGAACTCAGGGTCACACTGTGTAATTTATTGGCAGTGAATACAACAGTCAGAAAGTAGTTCTTCGTATCACACAAACTTCACTACTACAAGATGGCTTTTATATGAATATTAGAGAAATCCATGGAGGATAGATAGGTCAATCAATACCTCTTAGCCATGAAACCATAGCTAACCAGAAGCCCCAAGTTCCAAGGCAGTAGATCTCTGAGCACCAGTTTCTGGGGAGCAAACAGGGGAAGACAATTGCCTACACAGCCTATCATGGGCTTCCCAGGATCATCTGCTTGACCAATTTGAGAATTAGGATGCTGGATTAGAATCCACAGGTCCCCTCTTATTTCCTTAGGAAAACCCCAAACATATAGATGGAAAATTTACTACCATTGCTTTTGCTAGGAATTCCTGTAATCAATGTTAAGTGCTCCTGCATGCCCTTTGAAGAGATGACCATTGAAGTGAGAATGCAGTATTCAGGCATTAAATAACTGGAATACCTACTCTGCAAGAGAAGCTTAAAACTGGTAATCATGGGATACTAGGTTTGTATACCATTGGTTGTTCTGTGCTAGTGGAAAGGAAATCGCTTCTGCTTGTGCATGATGAAGAACTCAATATTTGCTAATATCCCACCTACTGCAGTCATCCCAAAAGCTGTCCACTGGAATAGTATGGGATATCGCATGGAGAGCTATAGCAGGTAAGAGGAATCAATGAATATCACATGCCTTTCCTGGACAAGTGAAAACATTTTCCAATTGCACAAAGCCAACACTTGATACAACCTATAATGTTTGCCCTTTGCTTTTGTCCTTTAACGATGACCAGTCCTGTATTTGTTTATTTTCTGATGTTATGATGTGCAGTTTAGAAGTAACACGGCTCATCTCTTTGCAGTTTGAATTCCATTAACAGATTGTTCGAAGCGATGGATCTTGTTTGCTCAGAGACTTTGGTTGAACATAAAAGGTTTGTTTAAAAAAATGTACTTAAGTTATACACATACATTTCTCTCCTCTGTAGCCAACAGCTTGTTTACATCAGTCTTCCTTTTTTTTTTTAAACTCCATTTGACTAGTTGCTCTTATCATTTTTAGTCAGACAAGAAATTCCACAGACTCATATATTCTCGCATTTGTTAGCACAAGATGGTGACGACCACTTAGCTTAGGTGGCTTTTTTAAAGCATTAGGAATTCATGGAGGAAAAGTTCTACCCCAATAGTGAAAGTGAATCTCCATTTCCAGATTCTTTCTTTGATAACTACATTTGGTTTAGTGGTGAGCCCCACCAGCCCCGCTAGCAGATTTAAAAGTGGGGTGCGGGAAGCTCTGAGGTTGTGGCACCCCTATGTTAAAATCAATGGCTAGACCATGCACGTTTCCGGTAAGAAAATTTTAAAGGGATTACAGATACAAACTAGAACAATCCACATATCATATTAGCTAACAAACATGCTATTTAAAGACATTTAACTTCCAAATTTATAGAAAACCCAAACTATTTCTCTCAAATCAATTAAGATAAACTCTTATTTGAAGCTGGCCTCCTCCCCCTCCCTCAAGCTGCCTTTCCCATAAAATCCAAAATGAAAAGGTCTCCAATTAAGAAAACATTTTCTGTTGTGCCGAATTCATGTTACCGTACTGTGAGCTCTGACATTTTGTTTCTGTGGTAACCAAAATCAGCTGATTAGTTGGCATGGCAACAGAAAAGATGTAATCCCGGCAGACACACTCTAATCAATGCCCCCAGCACAGATGGTCTCTGGAGGATCAACAAGAAAGAGGCTGGCAGGCATTCAGGAGATCACGTGGCAACTCTAGACTAGGCCAGGGGAAAAAAAGAAAGAAAACTAAAAAAAGAACATTTCTCAACTAACCAGTAGCTTTTAACCCTTTTCTTGTCTTTGGTTCATTGTCAAATACTCTGCAACTTGCACCATTGGGGGGGGGGGGAGGAATAGCCTCACTTTAGCTTATTTTTTTATTGCACAAAATGTAAATCTTACGAAGTAATAAATTCTTCTCTGACCTTTGGTTTTTATTGCCAAGAATTTCTCATATCTGCCAAAAATCCTTACTTGATATATGGTTTGTATAAATGCATAAAACTAATGTGTTTCTTTACTTTTTAGAAGGTAAAAGAATATAATTTGATCCTTGTGTTGTGTCCAAGACTGAGACATACACTGTTGAATACACAGGAGGAAAAGTATATTTTGGCCATGCACACAGGCTATTATTACAATTTTAACAGTACTGATCTCCATAAAGAATATTTATGTGAAGCTATACAAATCATAGGAATTGCAAATATTAAATGAAATAATTTCTGCCAGTCTATCAAATGTGTAGCACAGGTAAAGCAGTAAAGAGGCACTTGTTTTCTGAAAGGGAAGCAGGGATCACTGCTCTTAGGGTGGCCACTTTTGCCTCTAGTTAGCAGACATTGCAGGGTTTTGATTGTTTTAGAAGTCTGCAAACCCCGATCATCCAGAAGTAACAGGGCAGCATAAGAAATGTTGCTTACACTGTGGAAAGCAATGAGAGCAGAATGGAAATAGTGGGCAAAATTTTATGAATGATTTTACACCTTTGAAAAGACACCCCATTTGCAAATCTTTCCAGGGGCCTTGAAAGGGCATGTAGAACAGGGATCATTACCGCAGATACTTTGGCAATAGGAACACACTATTTTTTTCCCTAATACCCATTTTAGCTTTGTTTGCCCTTGGTGATGCCATCATATCCAACTGGATATGTGGTGCCATGGCACCAACACTACACCAAACACATGGAGGGGAATGGGATTGTGCCTGTTAGCCCAATGCCTGTCATCTGTGCACCTCCAGTCCTGCCTATTGGCTGGAAGGTAAGAATAGTCCCTGTACCTGCATAGGGCCTGTTCTCAACTTCTGATCAATGAGTAGAAGTTAGGGGCACAGCCAGCTAGCATGAGCCTGCTCCCCTCGACATATGCGGTGGAACATGAGAGTAAGGCTTATATGATCTGTTAGGTGGGACTGGGTAGTGAAGAAGACAAAGGTTCTAAAAATAGTGCCAAAAGCAGCATTTCAGAACTGCAAATAGAAGAAAAGACCCCAAAGGCACCGAAGTACGGTTTCTTTCTGTTTTGGGGTAAGCTTTCCATACCCCTCAAAAAGCCAGTTTTGAACTTGAATATACCAGGGAATGTGAATGAAAATTCATCAAAACCTATAGGAGCCACATTTCTTTTTCAAGCAACTTTTAACTCTATTAAAACCCATTGACTGCCTCCAATAGAATTTGGATTGTTCTATGAAGGCAGCCAAGGGTGGCTCACATTTATTTCAATTGAGCAGGAGGAGAACTTCTCAGCCAATTGCACTCCTGATCTTTCATCATGAGAAGTTGGGGGTTGTGAGGGTGTGTGGTTTCTACAGGGAAATGTAAAAAAAATAAAATCCACACTAACACAAGTTGAAACTATCACTTATGTCTGGGGGCTTTTACATGCCGGCCCCAAGGACATGGTAGAACCATCTGAGGCCCGCTGTAATACATTTGCTGGGCACTTCCAGAATAAAATCTTTGGCATCCGTCAGGACTTAGATTCCAGTGTTATAGCAGGTGAATCTAGTGAGGTATCCAGAGCACAGGCTTGACCTGTTTTCTTGGATGAGTTTCAGTTGGTACAGCTCAAGGACATTGACAAGGTGCTTGGACAGATTTGTGCAACCACTTCCATATTGGAACCTTGCCCCTCTTGGCTAATAAAAGCTAGCAGGGATGGAACAACTGGCTGGGCCAGGGAAGTGATTAATGCCTCTTTGCAAGAGGGAGTGGTCCCAGGCCTCCTGAAAAAGACCACTCCTAAAGAAATCTTCCTTGGACCCTGAAAATCTTAATAACTACAGGCCAGTAGCAAATGTTCCATTCCTGGGCAAGATCCTGGAGTGCGAGCCAGCTCCAGGCACTCTTGGATGAGACAGATTATCTGAATCCATTTCAGTCAGGTTTCAGCCCTGGTTTTGGTACGGAAACAGCCTTGGTCGCCCTGTATGATGACCTATGTTGGGAGAAAGACAGGGAGAGTGTGACTCTGTTGATTCTCCTTGATCTCTCAGTGGCTTTCGATACCATCGACCATGGTATCCTTCTGGGACGACTGTCTGAGTTGGGAGTGGGAGGCACTGCATTGCAGTGGTTCCTCTCCTACTTGGTGGGTCTGCTCCAGAAGGTGGTGCTTAGGGAACATTGCTCGGCCCCGTGGATTCTCCAGTATGGGGTTCTGCAGGGGTCAGTCTTGTCCCTCATGCTGTTCAACATCTACATGAAACCGTTGAGTGCAGTCATCCGGAGTTTTGGAGTGTGTTGTCATCAGTACGCTGAAGACATGCAGCTCTATTTCTCCTTTTCATCTTCATCAGGTGTGGCTGTGGATGTGCTGAACCAGTACCTGGCTGCGACAATGGACTGGATGAGGGCTAATAAACTGAAACTCAATCCAGACAAGACTGAGATGCTGTCAGTGTGTCATGGTCCCTCCTGAGGAATCTTCCTCAAAGGATGAAGCTGACTCACCCAGGGCTGCAGATTCTTTGCTTCAGAGTATATCGGAAGCAGCGTCGGAGGAAGAGAGGGGCCGTGCAGCAGAGGGGGCAGAGATGCCCCAGGAAAGTTATCCTCCTCCACCTCCTGTCACCACTGAAGAAGTTTCTGAAGGCGAAGAATGTCAGCCACCCAGTCCTAAAGCGTGCAGAGCAGGTCTGACCAGCAAGAAGAAGTCTGTGACTGCAGAGACGCGGCACAGTAGACGCTGAGCTTAAATAGCCAAAGTTAAGTAATGAGCCACAGCTGGGGAAGGGTGAGGCCAGCTGAGTAGCTGCTTAAAAAGCCTCAAAGTGCAAGACATTTCTCTGCTAGAAACAACCAACGTGCAAGCTGCCTAGCTACACTACCTGCTTCTAGCTCACAGACTCCTGCTTTGGCTTTTGACTCCGGATTTGGACTTGACTTATGGACCCTCTCTCTGACCCTTGACTTTGGAATTGGATTTGACTCGTGGACCCTTGCTCTCTGGCTTTTTCCCTGGAATTTTGGACCTGATTTTGGACATTGTATCTCTGCCTATAGGAGCTAGGAAGATTCAGCATTTCATGCTGTGCAGGAGTTAATTTCTCCTTGCTCAAAACAAACTTAAAAACATTTCTGTTGGCTGCATTCCCAGAATGGACTGATGAGAGCTCTGCTGGCCGGTTTCCCGGAAAAAGACCTGGTGAACACGAAACAGTGGGTGGTTCTGCTGACCGGATGGAGGGTCTTCAACCTGTTCTGGATAGGGTTGCACTCCCCTTGAAGGAGCGGGTTCATAGCTTGGGGGTTCTCCTAGAATCATCTCTGTCACTTGAGGCTCAGGTGGCCTCAGTGGCACGGAGTGCCTTCTACCAACTTCGGTTGGTGGCCCAGCTACGTCCCTATCTGGACAGGGATAACCTGGCTTCAGTTGTCCATGCTCTGGTAACCTCCAAGTTAGATTACTGCAATGCACACTACGTGGGGCTGCCTTTGAAGGCAGTTCGGAAGCTGCAGCTTGTGCAAAATGCAGCGGCCAGATTGATAACTGGGACCAGACGGTTCGAGCATATAAGACCTACTCTGGCCCGATTGCATTGGCTGCCTGTATGTTTCCGAGCCCGATTCAAGGTGCTGGTTTTAACCTATAAAGCCTTACACGGCTTGGGACCACAATACCTGACGGAACACCTTTCCCGACATGAATCTACCCGAACACTACGTTCAACATCTAAGGCCCTCCTCTGAGTGCCTACTGTGAGGGAAGCTTGGAGGTTGGCAACAAGGGAGAGGGCCTTCTCTGTGGTAGCCCCCCAATTGTGGAACGATCTCCCTGACGAGGCCCATGTGGCGCCAACATTGTTATCTTTTCGGCGCCAGGTTAAGACTTTCCTCTTCTCTCAGGCATTTGGCAATATCTGAGGAGCCTGTGTTTGTTTTTGTAGCTTTTCGGGTTGTTGCAGCGGTTTTAAATGTATGTGTGCATTGTGTATGCTGTATGTTTTTGCTATTTTAATTTTTGTATATTGTTTTTAATTGTTTTAATCCTATGTAAACTGCCCAGAGAGCTTTGGCTATGGGGCGATATACAAATGCAATAAATAAATAAATAAATAAATAAATGCTATGCAATCTAACATTATGTTCTTCCCTATCATGAAGTTGCTAAGATCAACCTCAGCAATTTTCTAAACACTTTGGATTAGAAAGACTTACTTTAGTCCACCAAAAGTCCAATTTAATTTGGTAGCTATTCCCTAAAGAAAAGACAGTATGCTGACCCATTAAACTTAAATACCTCATTATTTTATTATCTTCCATTTATTAGTTAGGTGCTCCAACAGAGAACACAGAAAGCAACATAGAAAGCAAGATTTTAAAAAACTACGCTAAGAATTGTAACCAAACACACACACATCATAGTTATAAAACAGACAAAATATACTAAAATAAAACAGAATAATTTAGAAAATTATAAAATCACCCTAACAGAAACCAGAAAAGTATTTAAGAATGAAGAGGTCTTCTTTGCTGGCGGAAGAGTAGGAAAGAGCTGGCATGATGGGACTCCTGGGAAGGATGTTCTAAAGAATACACACTATTGTAGAAACAGTCTTGCCTGAACCATTCTCACTTCAGCAAACGGGGGAACGTGAAGCAGGGCATCATCTCATATCCTCAGGGGATGTCTGTATAGAAGTTCTGTGAGATACATTGGAGCCAGGCCATTTAGGAATAATGTAAGAGCAAATCTTCTAGCATTCAAGGGAGAGATATTCTACTTAATATTGCACTGAATCAACTAGTCCATAATCTTGCTCAACTTGGAAGTAACAAAGGTGATTCTAGAACCGTGTCTCCGGTCCAGGCAAAATGGTATAATGGTTGCATAATGCTAAGGTCCAACAGACCTAATGGTGGCAGTCGGAGAACTGCAGGCTTGTTGATGGACCAGCCAGGCAACGTGCCTCTAAATCACTTGGAGAATTACTAGTACTCAAACTAAATTCCAAAGTGCTGAGAAATTGCAATTATTGGTCTCAGCAAACGGGGCTGTAGCACATCATTGTTCTGTAGGAGTTGCTAGTGACACCTATAGCACTGGTGGCATTTGATGAGAGTCATCACAGCCTCCCCCCACTCCCCATTTTGAACAAGCCCCTCCCTGATAATTGGCCCTGCTGGTTAGAGCTCACGGGATTTGGAATCCAACATCTGGACGACCACAGGTTTCATAACCCTGCCATAGAGTCTTTGACACTTTGTCTGAATATTTCCTTGGTTCTAATTTCTCTAGATCAAGTAGTTCTCTGTAGCATAGGTGCACAACCTGCACCCCAAACCCTCTTGTACAGGCCCCCAAGACCCCTAGCCACTGCCAGTACTCCACAGCTTACCTCCATCTCTTTGCAATTGCAAAATTGCCATTTCCCCCTTTGTACAGTGGGAAGCTTCTGGGAAGACATGTAGGAACAGCACCTGGAGGGGATGGTATATGTGTATATAGAAAGAGTGTGTGTATGAGTGTGTGTCTATGTAGGAGGCAGGGAGTATGCATTTGTTTCTATTATGAGTGTGTGTGTGTGTGTGTGTGTGTGTATTTGCACACTATGGCTGAATTCGGACGACATATTAGGCAACGGAGGGGGAAATAGCGTACTGACCGTGCGTTAGGCAGGCTGTGCTCCCGAAATGACACGCTGCAGCTGGTGCTGCTCAGCACCAGCAAATGCACCGGTTGCTAAGAACGGATGGCAGCCATTTTGGTTGCAGCAACTCCTCCCTCCCCCTCCCTCAGTCCCCCAGCCGTATCCCAGCATGCACCATGAGTTCTGCCGGATGTATAGAGCGGCCGGGGGTTTTCAGCTGCTCTGGGCAGCAGAACTCTATCCCCAAACGGAATAGTCCATGGAGGGGGGGGGGGCTCAATTCAGATGACACTTTAAACAACGGGGCTTGGGGCTAAACAACGTGCAAGCTCGTTGTTTCCCTCCGTTGTTTAAATTGCCTGTCAGTTGTGTTTGCATGGTGTGTTACTCCCCACATGACACAATAAGCAACACAACTGACGATTGTTCCCCCCTTCCTCCGTTGCCTAATATGTCGTCCGAATTCAGCCTATGCGTATTCACAGTCAAACGCATGTGTGGCCCCTGGCCCTGCATCCAATGCTGTATGTGGGGAGAAACAGTTGCGCACTCTGGCTCTACTGGAAAAATCTCTATGGCCTAGACTGGTGCTTTAATTTGCATGTTGCAGAAGAGGGGGAAAGTCACCCCCAACTTCACATAACATATAAGGTGGGCATTACATGTTTTTGCATGGCGATCCAATTCATGTGATTCTTCCTGCTCAATAAAAAGGACGGGATCATGCAGATCTGGTCTTTGTAGAAACAGGTCTCTACTTGGGAGTGTAAGGTTGACCTGTTATGGGTATGGTGGAGTGGAGAAGGTTGTGTCCACCCTTTTGCCTCACAAATTAGAGCACCAGTATGGTAAGTACTGCCTACGTCCAGCAGTCTATGTTTCTGTTAATTGAAATATATTTATTAAAAAGAAGTGCTTTCTCCCAGTTTGTGGCTGATGATCAAGAAACTAGGCAGGCAATAAAAACATTTTTTTTAAAAAAAATATGGAAATCTGAGGTATCAGGAATCACTTCCACCATCTACGGGAAAACAAGAGTTATAGATGGAAAAGGATATTGAAAACCCAGCAATTGCATGTTTCACATTAATCTTTCCTATTACCTTTGTAAACATAGGTTTTCCATGTTGAGTAACCATGGTGCATTGATCACAGTCCACTGTGATGGAGGAGTTGTGGTATGATTCTTTTGAGTGCTTGAGGATGTAATACAGGTCTGTCACACCTCCTTCAAAGACAGTGCTAAAATAACGAGGAATGAGGGTTCTTCCAATTGCTGTTGGGAGAATACAAAGCAAATGAGCAAATGCTACTAGAGAGAACACCTTCAACTGTTTACAGCTGTTCGTTTACTAGAACAACAGTAACTTTAGAGCAAATTGAACATGGATTTCAAAGAAATCAATAAGAAACAGACTGTGCTGTTCATTGGATCTGGGCTTTTTACCCGTGTAGTCATATTGTCAGATGGGGAACTGTATACAAATAAGATAAGCAATAAAATGTTGCAGTATGGAACGCTCCTGTTTAGGGTTCCAGCCAGCCAGCCAGCCAGATAGTCATGCCCTTTCCTAGAATATTCAATTCCATTCCTCCTCCTCCCCAGTTTTCATTTTTCCACCCAAAAGTCAGTCAGCATTCCCCGGCCACTGATCATCCTTAGTCCTTATTGTTCCATTTGGGGGTTTCCCTCGCCCCTTTTTTCCTAAATATTTTTTGTACTTCTACAAACCTTGGGGTTTCCCCAAACCTGCAGATACTTCCATTTTGTGTGTGGATGATGCCGTTTGGCTATATAAGGGTCCACAGGAGAATGGGTTTATTGTTAGCACATCTACCCCTCACCAAAAATCAATAAGCTCCACCTCCATCCTAACAGGCTCCATCTCCTCCCTATTGGGCATCACATCTTAGGTCCTCCACCTGAGTTTTAGCCTCAGGACACCTCACAACTCTAGTTCTCTTACATAAACAAACATGAAATATAGGGTGGCATCCAACGTTAGTCTAATTTAAGTGCTATTCATTTCAATGGGTCTACTCTAAGCAAGTCTAATACTGGATACGACCTCATAATTTAACAGTATGGAGTGATATATTTGTTTATGTAAGGGGATTAAACGTGCAAGGTGTCCTGACAAATGGAAATGTAAACAGAGCAGTGTTTTTTTAAAAAAAAATTGAAATGTTCCAAAATTATTATTATTACACATGAATATTACTGTTCATGAACACACCCATAAAACGCTCGCGTACAATATCAAGATTTGTTGTTATTCCCTGCTGAAAAAGTAGAGCTTGTAAAATCAAACAAAATGGTAATGGGTGGGAACTCCTTGTTGGGGAGAAGCTCTTGCATTATATCAAAGAAACAATGTGCCACACTCAACTTCAAGAGTGGAATACATTTTTATCTGACACAAAATACTTACTATCAGGCCCAAAAATTTTACATCTGTGTAAAGTGAATGAACCTACTTTTTATTTAATCTGATTATTCTTATCCCATTAGGATGCATCCAAAACTGGTGGACTCAATAGTGATCTGGTGCTGTCAGATGTAGGATTTAGCATGTGTATCAGACTGAATACAAGAAACTGAATAATGAGTTATTTTGTAATAACTGAATATAAATTGAAGAAATATAGTTGTAAAAATCAGAACTATTCTGTTGCATATGTAATTTGTACTACATAAAAAGAAGGGTTACAACAAATTGCAATGATAATATAATCAGACAATATAATCATAAGCACTGGAATATATCCGAAGATCATCTAGCTCATAGAGCAGGATCAACCACAAATTGAACTACATGAACCATAGATGTCAATTTCTGTGTCTCACTCTCCAGGTATCATGGATAGGTTTCTAAAATAGAGAAGGTCTCTATTTGATCTGGGTTAGTAAGTGACTTTGGGCCAAAGTCACCCCACTGACTCTGCTAGATATGGATTTCTTAGCAACCAAGTATTTTTCTTTTCATTTTTATTCTAGGAGCAGGGGCCTGATCCAGATCTTAAAAGCACTCCAACACCCGAAGGCAGGATTCTAATCCAGACTGTGTCTCCTGTGCCGACTCTAGATGGGAAAAAAACCAAGAACCTATATCTGTTAGATACAGAATTTAAGTGAAGGCTGTTTGGCCCTTTGACTCAACCCCCAAGGACAGAAGTAAAGTATGCTCTACTATCCTACCAACTGCCCACAGTTTGTCACTTCTCAGTAAGCTCCTGGTAGAAAAGACCATGGGTGTGCTAAGCTTCAAGCCAGGGCTCTGCTCCTTTAAAAACCCTGATAGCTCTCAGCTAAGGGGCGGGGTTTTCAGGCACTCAACAGGCCTGTTTTGCTATTTAGGTGCTCACCTGTTGCACCCATTCAAGTTCAGATTCAACACAAACAGAATCCAGAATGTTACGGGGGTTTGACAGAAGAGGCAGCCATGCGTATCCCATTTGCCCACCAATGAATTTCTTCTATTCCTGTTAAGCAGAGGTGGGGAATGTGTGGTCTTCCAGATCGGACCGCAAATCCCATCTGCTCCAGCCAGCATGGCAAAAGGTGAGGGATGATGGGAGTTGTAGTCCAACAGTATTTGGAGGGTCATGCATTTCCCACCCCTGCCCTAAGCCAGCGTGATTAGGGCTGAAACATGGCAGGCAAAGACAAGCAGGACTGCCAACCAACCAGAAAAAACAACACCCCTGGATTGGCCAGGTTTTGTTTCGTTAGCTTTTTGACCTTGTTGCCAGAAAAAGCAAAGGGCAAAGTTGTTTTCCCCTCAGCAATTTTTATTTGCTGTACACCTTAAATCAACAAATAGCTTTTGTGTTGGGCTCCACTCCCAGAACCACACAAATGTATTATTCATTTATTGATGGCTTCTTGTATCCCTCATTTCAGCTTGAAATGCAGGATACGAAAAGTCTAATTTAAAGGTAATAATTTAAAGCGTCTTAGAGATTTTTTCAATATGATAAGCCGTATATAAATTGATTATTTTTTTACAAAAAAGTACAATAAAGCAGCAATTTATAAAATGGAATAAAAATGAACAAAGCAGGCAAAATATGCCAGTGCCAAACCAGGTTAATGCACAATCTAGAAAGCTTAAAGTCCTAAAAGCTTTGGGCTTCAGCTGACACTGACAAGACATCAGACTCGGTGCCAAGTGAGTCTCTTCAGAGAGAACATTCCAGATTTAGAGCACCACAACTCAGAAGTCCCTTTCTCAGGACACCAATCACGTCGCCTCCACGAGCAGGAGGAGTCTCTAATGAAAGGCCTCTAAGGATGATCTAAAATCCAGGGAGGTTCATCTGGCAGAGGGTGGCCCTACATGTGCCTGAGTACCAAGGCGTTGTTGGATTTAAAGGTTAAAATCAGCATTTTGCATTGTGGTTGGAAATGGACTGGGAGGCCAGCTTTGCTCCATCTTGTTTAAACTGATTTGAGTTACTGGCCTTAATTCAGCCCATTACTGATTTTGGACATTAGTTCACCACTTCCACAGCTTGATGTAATGGAAAAATAGAGTAGGGTGTCAGCAACTTTATAAGGTCTTATCTCAAATATCCAGAAAAAATGCATTTAGCAGTTTCATGTAGATGTTAGAAGGGGGACAAAATAGAGCATAACTGCCATACGGTGGAGCAATACTCCCAAAGCATCAGCCTCTGGAGAAGCCCATGTAGATAGGAATAGAACTACTGGGCTACTGTACTCGGATACTATTGTCAATGGCAATGTAATGGCCATGCTGGCTGGGAATTATGGGAGTTGCTGTCCAACACATCTGGAAGCAACAGACCAGAAACAATTCTGAAATAGTGGCTCCAAACACACTGAGCTCCACCCTTAAAGCTGCCTCAAACCGCTCATCTCAATCCATGAATGGACTCCCAATCCACTGGGTTTCACCTCTGAATCTGCTCAAAATCACTGAATTCTGCCTTATTACACCCCTGGAGCTTCTCTGGGCTCTGCTTCAGACTCAACACAATGTTGGAATCACTAAAAGACAGCCAGGTACATAGTAATGGCAGTATAGCAACAAGTGAGGGAAGATAAGCAAGAGAAGGAGGAGGATCAGTGGCCATGGGGCAGGAGATGACATTTAGCCAAGGTGCTGAAAACACTAACTTTGGTGTGCTATTTATCATAAACAGTGAGCTATATCTTTTGAGAGACCACAGTGATTGGAATCATTAATATTTTGATTGATACAAAATATATTAATACTCCTCCAGCCCCCTCTGTGTTTTGGATAGAAAATCTTTAAAGCTTAGAATAATGTGCTTTTGTGTAAGATTCTGTCCATTCCAGGATGGGGTCTCAGATCAAGACAAAGGCCTTCTACCAATACTATCCTCATGTGAATATTATAAAACTATTAGATTTGTTGCCTACATAGAACGTTTCTCTGATGCAAGGAATGAGTTTGCGCTGGGATAATATCAGATGGTGAGTGAATCACTAATTTGGAAGGGTGAAATCTACATAGACTGGTTTCAATGGGACTCCAGAAAATCCAGTTCTACATTTTTTATTTAAATGATTAACAGTGCAATCTTATAGCTGCCTACGGAGAAGTAATTACCATTGACTTCAGCAGGGCTAACTCCAAGCTAAGTGGGTATAGGTTTGCATTCTTAGGCTACAAACCTATACCTGGGAGTAAGCCCCATTGAACTTAGTGGGGTGTACTTCTGAGTAGGCATATCTAGGATTGTACAGTTGGCCACGATCCCCCCCACACTTTTTTTAGCACTTAGTGTAGTAGATTAAAACAAGGGCAACCACTCCTAGTCCCCTGGTTTAATCCCTATATTCTTTTACCTGTTCATCCATGTCCCTCTGCCCGGCTTCCCCATTGAAAGAGCTGCCCATCCAAATAGTAAATGTTGCTGAAGGCCTTTAAACTACAGCATCTGTTCTATAATAAGTGCAACCAGATCTAGTGTGAGATTAAGCATCCAATTAAGCATTCTTACATTTATATAGAAAGGAAAACTATTATACTCAGACACAGCAGAGAGAGGAGAGATTTCCACATTAAATAATAGTGTTAGTGAATGTAGGCCAGGGGTGGCAGTTCAGGCAGTGATCCTCGATGTATGAATATGGGTTTTAGACGTAAGCATAAGTGTCCCTAATTTCATTTGTGAAATGTTGGAATGCATTCAAGGGTTTGATAAATGTTGGGATCCAATCTACCCAGTTATTTTAAGTCCTACTCCTTTCAGTTACAAACACTATGCATGATTAGGTAAGTCCTGCTTCCTGAATGGTACTTATTCACTAATAAATGAGTTCAGGATTGCAACCTTAAGCACATTAAATGTCAACAGACACCCAGGTGTAAAAGGCCTGCCTTAAAGGGATTAAAACATCTGGCTGCCCCAGTAGCCACTTGTGGCAGGGGTTATTTCCTCTCCATCCTGTTTGATTATCTAAGGATGGGGGACAAGTTGGGGGAGGAGCACACGAAGGCTTCTATACACCTTTACCCCATCACCAGTGGAGGCTGGTGACTCTGCAAATCCATTCTGGGTTTCAGTTGGATCTTAGTCAGAACTCTAAAGGAGCTGTTCAAGGTGCCAAACTCTATCTCCAAAATAATTTTAGCACCTTAGATAGCTCCTGTAGAGTTCTGGCTGGTTCTAACTGAAACCCAGAATGGGTTCACAACCGCAGCGAAATCAAAGCCACCATCCTCCACTGCCCACCACCAGTAAATCTTGGGCCTACCTTCAGAGGTGTCGAAGTTGTAATCAGTAGCCTGAAAGAAGTCCTACCCACTATGAGAATTTTGGTTAGTAAGCAAGGAATGCATATTTCCAGCAAATAAATCTACATAGAGACACAATGAAGAAGTTTGATATGGCTCATTAATTAGTGTAAAAAATACTGTTCCTCATAACCCCCATTAAAGCTTTCCATCTAACCATCATGTGTGTTCTTTCTATGGTTTTTAATTTAATGAGAGAAAAGAAACTAAAGACCAATGTGCAAGCATTTCAGTTTCCAAAAACATCGAAAGATTCATACGTTACTCTTCACGATATACAACAAAACATGAAATATACCCATCAAGTCAATTTCTAGCTCCCCTAAGGCTAATCAGCACAAATTAAATTTCATGCGTATAGTCTTGTACAGCTGACATGTAATATAAAACAGAATTCCTTCTGAAAGAACCAAATACATTTGTGTTACTTATCAAAAGCGTTTATACATGTTTTGATAATTGATGATCCCAGGAGATAAGAATATAGGGTTCCTCTTTCTACTTACATCCACTAGAGACAATATCATGTGTTAGGAAATGAAGCTCATAGTGTCTTAATGTCAAGTTTCAATGTAAACAGATGGATGAGATCAATACAGGATGAAAGGCCCTGAGATGCTGGCACTCTTCCTACATTCCATGTGGGACATTTTGCATTCTGCTTTCACTTACACAAATATATATTTTAAAAGACACAGGTAACTTTTCCCTGAGTTCGCTCAAAATTTGCAGTGGAAAAGGCCTTATTCAATCATTCTACAAATTTCCCTACACATGGGAACATGCTTTTATTGATTGATTGATCTTCCCCTGTCAAATAAGGAAACACTTGCCAGATTCTCAGCTGCGGGAGGATTTCCAGGAGACCACATTACAGAAGAATCCCTCTCAAAACAATAGTATAACATAGGATTACCAGATTTAGGGATGGATGAGACTTTTGTTTGATTTGCTTTTTCATAACAACTTGCCAAAATTGGCAGATTTCTTTATAAATGGAATGGGAAAAAAGAGATTAATTTTTAAAAATCAGATGTAGGATAAACTGAAACTGACAGATTAGTCCACCCAGCCTTTGAATGCTTAAGCTCTTAAAAGTCAGGGTTTCAATCCCTGTGTTTTCAACTATATTTATGGGCTCTGAATTAGAGTTGCCACTCCTTTTTTCTGACAAGCTCCTCAGGCTGCCTGAGACAACACGGTCCTCTCCATTCTTGGAGTAGCTCTACCTACTGAAACTGGCAGTTCAGATGGGTAAGGATTTCATTTCGGATCATTTTTTATCAGAATTTATCAAAATTCACAATGTCTTCATCTATGGAATGGAAAGAACACACACACAGATATATATATATATATATGAAAGGTGGATGAAAGCAAAATTGTCCCCTGAACTTCAAACTCTGAGAGTGAAGGGAATGAAAGTTAGGAGTGCATCCAGCCCCTCCTCCTGACCTGCCAAAAAAGCCAAGGGCAAAGGGGAAGAGAAAATGTTTGTAAATGGCTTGCATGATTTGAGCCTCTTGTTCTTTATGTGTTAGACTTTGTTAAATTTATAATTTTCTATAATGACTAGCTGATATGCCTGGCGTTGCTCAGGTCCATGGATAATGTTTATGACATTTATTTGAAAATTAATAAATTTCTCTGCAACTTATTCATCTTTAGGTTGTTGTTTTTTTTTTTTTAGTTTGGTTGAGTTCGTAAATTGTCTTGTTAGAATCAATGGAAAAGTATGTTAATAACAGCTGTATTTTAAATTAGAGCTTTGTGATAAACCACATTTTTTGTTTTGCCTGAAATGCCTACACCTCCCATCGTGCTTCGGCCGGAGCAGCCGTCTAAACTTCAAAAACAATCAGGACACACAACACCCTTGCTACCAGCTAAAAAAGATGCAAACCTAAAAATAAGTTTTCAAAATATACCCGGCATTGCCCAGATATCCAAATAATATATAGTAGGGAAGCAGATCTCAGTGGACACGAGAAACTGTTGTATGCATATAATAATAAATAATAATACTAATAATATATTTATTTCTTACCCACCTCTTTCTCCGGATCGAGGCAGGGAACAACATTAAACACGAATGATATAAAATACAGAAAACAGATTAAAAGCATATAAAATGAATACATTATTAAAATACCAATAAAACTCTTAAAATTAATAATGCTCTGAAGTTGTTGTTATGAAAAAAAAGGAAAGCAGCCAGAACACAGGCCAGTGCTAGGCCTGTGAGTTAACTTTTAAACAAATTAAATTCCTTTCTTTTCCCCCCTCTCTCCCTCACGACAACCCTGCAAGGTAGGGCAGTCCTAGGCCTGTGAGGTAACTATAAAACAAATTAAATTAGTTTCTCCCCCCCCCCCCCACTCTCAACGCATGGCCAGGGTCACCTTGAAGCTGTCACCATGATTTTCCTTGTCCCCCACAGAAAACAAAAATTACAACTCCCGGCGTGCCTTTTGCTGTGGTGCCTGACTTGCCCAATGGGAGTCCTGCTACTGAAGCTCATGGGAAGTGAAGTCTGGCTGAGCCATTCCACACTACACTGAGGGAGCTGGCTGGCTGACTCACGGGTAGCTTGGACATTGCCGTTGGTGACAGGCCCAGAGCTGTGACCTCTGTCCCTTCTGCTCCCAATGGTGCCTAGTAATCAAGGCAGCCAGACCAGGCACTCTCTCTTCAAGCCCAGGATGATGAGCTATTTCCAGAAGATGGCTGCCAAAGCCCGATAAAGCTTCCCTCCTGCCCAAGGTATGCTGGGAGTTGTAGGCTCAAGCCTAGCTCTCTGAATAACGTTAATCTTTGAATACATCTGGGGTATCATGGGAGTGTGGGCCTTCTTAGTTGTGGCACCCTGCTTAAGGATTTATTTTCCCAGGAGGGCTGGCCTGGTGACTACATTAATGGCTTTTAAGTGCCAAGTGATTTTTTAAAAAATATATATTTTCCAAGGCCTTTTAACTTGATGATATTTTTTTTATGCTGTGGGCCCCCCCCCCCCCCCCTGTTATAACTAAACCACAATATTCCAAGACAGATGCAAGACTTACTGGATAAAGTTCATGATTTTTATGTAAAAGCCTAACTTTACTATTGAAACAGAAGAGTGAATGGAGGAGTGACTGATAGCTGAGCCTAGAATGGAATGGTGGGTGGGGTTAGCAGCAGTTGGAGAGAGTCAGTTAGAAGGAGAACAAAGGCAGTCAGTGAGGGGTCAGGAAAGTGGGGGCTGAATTAGGACTGAGAGATAGTGACCCGATTTGCTAACCGCTACTTTATTTAAAACCAGCCACTCTACATACCAGTAGTACACCTCCCAACATGCATTTGGCAGCCCGCAGGTGCCCACATCCTCTGAGACATCCTCTTGTTGCCGATGCTGCTCCTTGATAGAGCGTGACGGAGTAGCATCACCAAGGAGGGGATGTAAGCAGCTGTCAGTGGACATGCCCAGCTCCAGCCAATCCTGCTGGGATTGCCTTGTCCTGCACTTCTCACTTACCAAGTGCTCCATCTGGAGCCTGTACTGAAGGGCCAGGGCTGGGCCGGACACTTCCCCCCCTTTGTTGGGTCTGTTTCTGGGCATGCGCAGAGTACCTCCCCTTCCTCACTCCCTCTTAAGGGCAAAAGTTGTGCGCTTGCTTCCTCCAGATTCTGAGAAAACAGTAATATCAGGGTGAAGTGCCTTTGAACATATTTGGCCCCTCAAAGCCACACTGTTGTATCTAGTCATGATTTTAAAACCACACAGAGGGCAGGAGGAGACATTTATGTGGGTTGTTTCCTTATATGTGGAATTGGGTTGACTGTTCGAGACCTACATTAGGAGCTGGGGTTGTAAAACACACATAGCAGCCACCAACCTTTGTACGCACAATGGCTGCCAAAGGCCAGTAAGTCTGGCCTCCTGCCCATGGCATGCTGGCAATTGTAGGTGTAAATCTAGGTTTTTATTAAATTCTTTAAAAAATACTTAACCCCCCCCCCCCCCCCCACCAAAGTCGTGTTTTTAGATTTGTCTGGTACATTGTATAGCCAGACCTATTACAGTGTCAAATTTCTAACACGTCTGGAAGTGGGTAAACATTTCCGGACATACGTGATGCACACATACTTTCTGCTTTATAGGTAGAGACGCACATTTGTATGATTTATATGATATACAATGGTAAACATGTCAGTATATAAACATTATATATTGTCTTTTTAAAGTACACACAGAAGAAGGACCTGAGGGTCCGAAATGCACCAGAGCTCTTGTATATCACACATTCTTTTTTCTTCCCTTTTGTCCTTGGGCTTTTGGACCGTTCTTAAGGGTTTTTCCCCTTTTGTTGGCTTTGGCATCCTCCTGACCTGTCAGGCACATTCCTCTGCCCTCACTAAGTTCCATTAGACTGCACTCCTAACCCATCAAGGTCCATCTCTTGATCAGCCAGGTATCACTCTTAAAGAGATGTTTTTCTCCCTCTCTCATAATACTAGAACCCAATGGGGCCGTCCAATGAAACTGAGAGGTGGAAGAGTCAAGACAGATAAAAAGAAGGACTTCTTCACACAACCCTATAACTCACCTATGGAATTCACTACCACAAGATGTTGAATAAGGCTATCAATGGCTGCTAATCATCATGGCTATATGTTACCCCCAGTATCACAGACAGTATGCTGTTGCTAGGGAATGCCTATGTGAAGCTCACATGAATGTAATAGCATGCTCCCGCTCAGGGTGCTATTACATTCCTGTGGACTTCTCATGGGCATCTGAATGGCCACCATACAAACAGAATGCTGGAATGAAGGCCTTTGGTCTGATCCAGCACAGGTCTTCTTATGTTCTCAGGCTCTAGCCCTCAGCTGTCAGGGATATTATTGGCAGAGGGTGAACCTGATCCCAAACCATGGAGTCCTGACACAGAAGATCAACCCAGCTCTTATTTGCACAGTCCCACCCCTGGGTACTGGCCATTGGTCAGGCTAGAATGTGATGGAATGTTGGGAACTGGCTTTTATAGATATATAAATAATGCTGGACTACATCACAAAATTGTTTTATGATATAATGTATGTGAAGTTCTTTGATCACTCAAAAGTGCAACATAAATCGTAAGTAGTAGTAGTAGTAGTAGTATTGCAGTTAATTATTATAATAATTGTTTTATACCACTTTTCAGTGTACAAAGCACTTTGCAATTCTTATCTAATTTATCATGGATGAGATTTTAAATAATGAAAAGGAAAATAGGTTGAACACATTTGAATATGAATAAAAGGTATATCATTGGACCATGTCATTGTGTCAATGTTTCATTTCACTGATAAGCTGAATTCTAAAATGAAATAGAAAGGCTTTGATATTCCCCGAAGTGTTACTACATTTGTCATCATTTTCCTTTGAGGAATGTGGGAATGAATTTCAAAGTGCTGATGATGTTTCCTATAATGTCCTGTGGTGTGATGCAAAATGGGGGCAAGCCGGCAGTTAATTGTTTTCACTGATGTTGCAGAGATGGTTTTGCCTATGATGTGGAAAATCGAAACAGAAGGATTATGAAAACATGCACACATACTTTGTTCCCATAGCCAAACATTGTAGTTTGAACAGAATACTTAGGTTTGATTTCAGCAAACAATTCCTCATCACCAAAAGAGAAATCTGGAATGAATCTGAAAAAAATTAATTTGAATTTAATATGCCCGATTATAACCTGTGTGTACTTCATCCTAAACTGAGATATGCTAATTTCAATCAAGCTTTCAGAATGAAAATATACATGGTTACAAAATATCAAGCAACAGAAACAAAACTGTAATCAAAATGGGGCAGATTATTAGGGATGAGCACATCTCTCCCATTTGATTATAATTCTCTGTTTCCTCTTCTCATATACACCTCCAACTTGCTTTCAATTTATCATGGAAAATTTCTAAAAATATATATTTCAAAATTGGTACATGCCATACCCTCCCTAGAGGAATCCATTTCAGAGGATGAGCTGGAATCTTCAGAGCTAGATGGCCCAAAGGAACAGGTTGTCTCAGAGGAATATGGGACTACCCAAGACAGCCCTGGGCCCTCAGGGATAAGGCCTTCAAATCTGCCTTCTTAAGAGGCAGAGAGTTCAGCTTCTGAGGCAGAGGGAGATGCCAAGCCACCACCTAGCCCCCAAGAATGCTGGTGCCTTAAGATTTGGACTAATACACTGGCCAGATGAAAGAGTATCCACTTGCTGAAGAGGAAGTGCTCATGAATAGCATCCTCCTCTTGAGAAGAACTTCTTACACAAACATTTGACATGATATAGCTAAGAAACAAAAACAACACAACTAGGTTGGGTACACTGGTGACAACAAACAACAAGGGTAAAATAATAATATTAATAACAATTCTCTCAAAATATTTAATATTTACAGGCTGCCTAAAGCAAAAGACAATCAGAACAATTATCAGTATATATTAACAAAAGGAACACTATATTAAAACTTTCAAATCCCACAGGCGCGTTTCGACCTATGGTCTTCTTCAGTGGTATATAGGAAGTGTTCAAATTATACAAACATATAATCCATAAATCACAAAAATCAAGAATAATGTTAAAAAGTGCAACCAAAAGTAATTGTGTAAAGATTTGGGCAACACCCTAAACCATTATTTGACTACTAATATGGCACTGCAGCCTTTTGCCAAATCCAAAATAATTATTAGTAGTGGGGCTTTTTGGCTCACCTTACAGATACTTACTTTACACAAAATACAGTTCTGTATGCGGGATTGGCAAGAGTCTTAAATTGGTCTTAATACTGCAGTTGCACTTTTTAACATTATTCTTGATTTTTGTGATTTATGGATTATATGTTTGTATAGTTTGAACACTTCCTATATACCACTGAAGAAGACCATAGGTCGAAACCCGCCTGTGGGATTTTAAAGTTTTAATATAGTGTTCCTTATGCTAATATATACTGATAATTGTTCTGATTGTCATTTGCTTTAGGCAGCCTGTAAATATTAAATATTTTGAAAGAATTGTTATCAATATTACTATTTTTACCCTTGTTGTTTATTGTTACCAGTGTACCCAACCTAGTTGTGTTGTTTTTGTATCTTAAGGGGTTGGGAATATTTTCCTGTTTTGTTGAAGCTTGTTTGATGATACAGCTAAGTCCTGGGTAAGGGCTCTGGAAGCTCCAGTAGATATCCTTTCAGTGGAGACTTACTGGCTGCTGGAACAACACTTTACCTCAGCTTCTAGTGCCTTGTATCCGACCTTGCTTTGTGTCTGATCCTCTGTCCTGCTGACCTTTGAACTCCTGCTAGACTCTTCTCACAGGACTGCTTACTATGCTTTGACCTGGGCTTCAGACCCTGCTCTTGGAAGTCTCCTTCTTGACTGGTAACACTGAGTTCTTGACCCTTGATTGTTTACTGACTAGCCTTGCTTGAATTGTACTCCTGCTGGACTGATACCTCCCTGCTTGACCTTTTGCTAGCTATTGACCTTCCATTGGATTTGCCCCTTAACTGCCTTAATGCTGATCCAGCTACAGCAGGACAATACATGAGCAACTGGCCACCGTTTTTAGTTTGGATCTTCTTTCTTACTGGTTATCAATGCACAGTGCAAAACACGCATCTTTATACGATCACATCAAAATTCATTTTTACCCTGTGATTTGACTAATGTACAAGTGCGCTAGCCTGCATCAGTAGCCAGTGAGGAAAAACAGAAGAACCAAACTGTACCCAACTATGCATATGTGCTGCACATGGAACAAAATGGACGTCACTTCACAAACAAGGTCTGGTAATATGGCATTCAAAATTTGGGAGAAATTTGGATGAGAAAATTTTCATCAGCATCTGCAGGTGTGACATACTGAGAACGAGAATCGGGAACTAAGGGCTACATCCACTGTTGTGTGAGCACCCTTCTGCTCATGCATTCCCATGGTATGGTTCATACTTTCACTTTAAAGGAATATTTGGTAACAGCGATATGGGTTCTCCAGAAAATTTTGAATTTCTGCTGGTCTAAATCAATGGTCACGTCATTTAGACTTGAGTTGTTGTGTCTAAAAATTATTATTATTATTATTATTATTATTATTATTATTATTATTTCTATTTTTGTACCGCCCCATAGCCGAAGCTCTCTGGGTGGTTTACAAAAATTAAAAACATTGAGCATTAAAAAAACCGATATACAAAATTTAAAACCATAAAAAGCATACAAACATATTATAAATACAATATCATTTAAAAACAACTATTTAAATACTTTAAAGTAATCCAGTAAAAATAATTTGTTTGTTTGAATTTGTCCAATTGCCCTGGGACTGCAGAAGGAAGGAGGAAAAAACGCACCGGCCACATCCATTGGCAAAACATTGGGCCTCATTCAGGCAGGAATACCAGCAAGGGAAGATCAGCCTTGCCCAAAGTGCTCTGAAATGCCTGCTTATAGCTCCCCCACCCATTTTGTTCTGGCCTTGAATAACTGATCTCCATCCTCTTCTTTTTTTTTGTCCACTCCCCTTTCCTTGCGTGTCTTGCCATTTTAGTTTGTAAGCCTGATGGCAGGGCCTCTCTCTCTCTCTCTCTTTATTGTTGTGAGCTGCTTTGAGAGACAATACTTGCCTGGAAAGTGGGATTAAAAAGGAAAGGAAGGAAGGAAGGAAGGAAGAAATAAGCCCGTGGGCCAGATGAGGAATCTCCAGGAGCTACACCTGGCCCACAGGCTGGAGATTGGAGGTTCCCCATCCCTATTATTGCTGAATGCTCCCCAGATAAGCATATCCCTCCAAGCAGAACGTTAGTATCTCGATGAGAAGCTCAAGCTGAAAATCTTCTCTGTGACATGCTAGGTTCCTTTGTATAAGGAGGGGGTTTAAAATGGCATGGAAAGACTTTTATTTAGAGGGAGACTTTTTTTACCATTTGATTCCCCCCCACATGTTTGGTGCAACAATGAAATGGTGCAGTACAGAAGGGTTGAGTTGGTAAGCTAGAGAGAACTTAGTGAATATCATGTCTAAAAGATGCCTGTTCACAGTTCAAATTTCCAGCAAAAGATTATTTGTGATGTTACAGATACCCAAACAGCCACAAACAAATGTGAATCATTAAACTATATTAGAAACTAAAGCCGTGTAAACTGTACACACATTTTGTTAAATATCCCACTGTTAAACTTGTAGACTATATTGGAGTTCCTACCGAGATGTTATTAAATACGGTAGACAGATTCTATCCCACTGTTCTGTTTATATCTAGGGGAGCCATTAAAAAACCTCTGAGATTTTTATTCCAAGCACTTTGGAAACTTATATTTTGAAAGAGCTACTTATGAGATAGCTTAGCAGTCCACCTTTAATGAATAGCATTTATTAGAAAATATTTCAACTCACATTCAGTGTGTGAGGGGGTCAACAGAAAAGTAGTTATGCTGAAATTGGACTACAAAATAATACTCCGGAAGAACATTGATAAAAGCCTGAAGATTTTTGCTAAGGCTAGTAGAAGTTTTAAAATAATTTTGCATACTCCTAGGTTATCTCTGGATTTTACCTGAAAAGAAATTCAAAGGGAATGGGGGTGGGGGGGTTAAAACAGCCGAGGGAAGACAAAGTAGTTTTGATATGACTTGTAAAAATTCCCAGACCAGTTCTGCACATTAGCAGGTCATTAGTTACTGCATTTCTTCTCAAGCAAAATTCAAAGAAACGTCTGAAGAATTTTAGAGAAGGCAACAGTTTGATAAAGACTTGCAATTCGGGGCTGGGGTGATGTTTGCAGATTCCTACATCCTATCTTAGGGGTGATAATTAGAGAACATCAGAACAGATGGTTTGAGGGATGGGGATCTCCATATAACCTCCCACCTCTTGAATAGGTTTTCATAGCAGCCCTATCAGGCATTATAAAATTCTACGCCTGACCCCAACCTCCCCCAGGGTGATGGGGAAGGTCTGAAGAGAAACTAACAAATTGAGCTGTCACAGTTCCTGATTGCATGGAGCAATGTAACTGTGTTCAGCCAAACAGGGGTGCAGTTTCTCTTCCAGTTAGAGACGTTCCACTGTACAAACCTTCTCATCTTCTGATATCTCCCCTAGTGCCTTCCAACTTAAAGGAGAGGAGAGGGGAAAATCCCAATTCTTAGCTTTTATTTACAACAAAAATGTAACTTACGATGGCCGGTTCCACTAGGGTTATTTCTTTGTGTGTAGAGAGACAGAGAACACAGATTTGGTAGTGCTGACAGTCACAATAGTGCTCTGTCAGCCTTTTCACTTTCACTCATAGCCACCACTATGCTATGAGCATGTGTGGGGCATCACGGTTACCCTTGATTATACTTCTAGCCCAATGCGGTACAGGCTTATTTGAAATTCTGGTAAAGCAAGTTATATTTTGAAACTTGTAGCTTCAAAATGGGCTCTTCCCTATTTGCAGAATCCAAATTTATTCCTTCACAATTTAAGTATTTCACATACATTACCTCAGTAGTCCTTAGAACATAGGCAAGGTAGATGAACAGTATTATATAATCCACTATTAAAGACAGAGAATGAAGCTAAGAGACTTGTCTAAGGCTTCTCAGGTTGTTCCCACCCACGAGGCCTTTAGCACTGCAGAGACACTGCTGTTCTACAATTAGCTAGAAGAAGAATTAACAAGTTCTACATTGCACTTAATCTAGTTATATTTTATCCAGCACTGCCCTTCCCCACAGCAAGATATTTATTCAGAAGAAATTCTTATTCAGCAAAGCCCCCTGTAATGTTAGCACTATTTCAGTATAAAATGAAGGAAGGGAATGCAAGGAAACCAGCAAATAAGACTCCCCACAGGGAGCAAAAACTGACAAATTAAGAGGCAATTAATTGGTAATCCTCCAGCTATGCAGAATACGTAGCAATAAAATGTTCAGAACCTACAATCAGGAAGGCTTTTGAGAACAGGAATGCTAGCCTTCAGACCTCAAACCACAATTGCATTTTATTGCACACATGCAAAATCCCCTACCACTGTACATTAAGTCTGAAAAAACACAGGAGGGCAACTGTCACAAAGTGTGCCCCCTCTGCCAAGGGGAACATGCCCCACCTGTGCTCATCTCGCCTCTTCCCCACCATTTCCCATCTTATTTTGGAGCAGGAAAAGTCCGGTCCGTGCACAATAAAGCCGCTTCTCCCTTCCGTGTATTGCTGACCTTGCGCTATATCAGACCACCCTGGTTTTTGTTGGGGACATGTGAGTGGAAAGGCGGTCTCACTGACAAAAGAGGAGGGTGGGGCGGTTCTCCGCTCAACTGCTCAACCATGAAGGGGGAGGGAGAGAGGGCGCCCGAAGACTCCATGGAGAAGGCGAGTGAGGCCGCGGCAGCCCATGCCCGGGACTCGGTCCCAATCAACTCTATGGTTCTTATTCCTGAGCAAGCATGTCTAGGTTTCCTGTCCAGAACAATGTCAGCTTCCCCTTGCCATGCCAACATTGACTACAGACTTCTCCAAAAACTAATTGTAATACTTTCTCTTCACTTAGCTTGTTTAATCTGATTTTACGGGAAAGCATAATGTGTTGCTTTATTGTAATTGCGCAGTTTCAGGCTGCTGTACTATTGTATTTGCACACATATATATATATATATATATATATATATATATACATATATATCTATCTGCAGGGGGAAGGAGAATGTAGAGGGCAGGCCAGGAGATTGCCCAGCATAGTAGCGATAAAGGTAAAAAGATACATAAGCGCAACAATGCACAGACGTGAAAGTGCCCAGCACTCGACTCGCTAAGGAAATGGAGGGGGAAATTGTGGATGCAAACCGAGAAAAAAAAGTAGGTGTCATGGAGCCCATATGTTGTTCGATTACCTTTCCTCTAGCCTTTTCTAATGTGAAATAAGTAAAGATATTTCTTTAATGCACGCTAGACAATGGCTAGGTTTATAGTGTACTCCTATGCCTGTCTACTCAGAAGTAAGCCTACTGAGTTAAATGGAGCTTGCTCCCAGGTAAATGTTTGTAGGATTACAGCCCAAAATGAGCATTGATGCTGGTGTCTACTACTTACGAGACACACACCATCTATTAGGCTGACCAGATAAAATCCAGGTCAGAGCTCCTGTATCTTTAACAGTTGTAGAGAAAAGGGAATTTCAGCCAGCATCATTTGTATGCAATTAGTTCCTGGTGCAGGCACTATAGAGTGACCATATACAAAAGAAGACAGGGCCCCTGCAACTTTAACTGTGGTGATGAACAGGGAATTTCACCAGGAACTAATTGCATACAAATGACACTGGCTGAAATTCCCTTTTCTCTACAACTGTTAAAGTTACATGAGCCCTGACCTGGATTTTATCTGGTCACCCTACCATCTATGTACAATTTGTTTGCAGGGGGTGTGCTGGAGAGGAGCTGTTTTGCAGTTAATATGTAGGCAGTGAAAGAAACATAACACTGAATTTTACAGATGACTGGCAAGAAGCAGCTGGAGATTGGGTGAGAATGCTAATGCATGTGGCTTACTTTATAGATGTTTTACACAGCAGCTTGCCTGCTCTCCTGCATCCCCCTTCTATGCTGAATAGGCAATCTTTGCATGGAAAGATGTTACATAAAGATTATAAGTCTCCAGTACTCTTCTACAGCAGCTGCTTCTGGAACTACCCATTGCTTGGGGAAGCAGGGAACCAAAAAACAAGGTACAAGCCAAAGAGATCTACTTATTATTGTAGTTCTTCTCTGAAAATTCCAACGTTGTAAAGATAACTGCTACCTACAGAAGTAACTTTCTAGTTGCTCATTTCATTATATACTACAGTTCATTTGTTCCCTCAGGGACCCATTTTAGTTTCAGAGAAGCATTTTAGTTTCAGAGAAGCCTCCGTTTGCTTACTGTGTTGAAAAGAACGCTCAGGAGATGCGATTAGCAGTCGCTTGTTTCAGTAAACATTGAATGTAACATATGCCTCTCAAGTAATGTGTACCCAAACATACAATTTACAAATAATTAACATCATGTTAATTAGTCACATTAATTTATGCCACTTTGTGGAATTATTTCCTGAGAGTCTTTAGGAAGTCTGCCAGCAGTTTGAGCCAAAGAACTGTGAAAATTTGCTTGAAGTAAGTCTTGCGATTGGCTGTGACACACAGCTTGAACAGCAGGGTCCAGGGGCCATAAAGACTGATTGAAGAGGGCTGTGTCTTAGGGGTAGCTATTAGTGATGCTGTACAAGCAGGATCCCAGCCACAGAAAGGTGTGTATAAATAGCTCCACAGCCCTCCACATCTGGACATACTGTGTACTAGATTCAGACAATTTTTTAATTTATTACCACTCCCAGGGCCGGCTTTGATCTGTACCCTGCTTTTTGACCAAAAATGGCACTCAAGGCAGCTTAGCAATTATAGCAGCAGCCAGTTGTTCAGCATAATTAGAATGACTGGATCTTGATGGGCAAGGAATCTATAAAAAGGGAACAATAGCAGTGTGCCTCCATATCACTGCACCAAATATAGTTATTAGCCAGGATTACTTCGCTTACCTACACACTGCATCTTTGGCTCCCTCTACAAGGATTCGCTTTTTCGCCCGGTTCGGCGATTATGCGCATTATCGCAGACGCGCATTTACTCCTAATCCCTCTGCACGGGAGGCGGCGAAGCGCATTAATAGATGTCCAAAAAGCGCTTTACAAGAAGTTAATGCGCATAATCGCTTGTTCACACGGGGGAAATGCGCTTTAACAGCCGGAGCAAAATAAAACTCGCGATTTAACGCACATTCGAAAATGCGCATTATCGGGGAGATAACGCGCCTCTATGCCCGATTTGCGCTCCGTTCTTGTAGAGGTAAAAATTTTAATGAACCTTCAAAGCGCATTAAACCTCTCTTGTAGAGGCACCCTTTATTTTCCTTCCTTCCTTCCTTCCTTCCTTCCTTCCTTCCTTCCTTCCTTCCTTCCTTCCTCAGCTGTCTTTGGAAAGCATATGCATATGATGAACTACTACTGAAAAATTCTTGACAATTTGTTGACAATTAACATAATTTATAAGTTAAGAAATGTCACCTCAAATTTTACACTGTTAAAAACAAAGAATAAGTCAACATATTTGCTATGTTAAGGGAAAATAAATGATACAATATTGTGCTAAACAGAGATGTGTGTTTTAGAAATACTTAGGATTCAAACAAGAATAGAATTGCCCAATGTAGATCTAGAAAGTAAATTCAACTCTAGTGAAGGGAATAATACAAAAGGTTAGAATAAACAATGACAGTTGTACTTTAGGGCTTGGATCCAATGGTGTCATTCCACCAGTGGAACAGAAACCGCTGGCAGAAAGAACCCCTCTGCACACCTCCAAAATCTCCTATGGAGAGTTGGGTCCCTCTGGAGCAGATTTTGAGGGCTGTGCAGGGAGCTGCAGGAGGAGCACATCGTGCAAGCAGAAGTCCTGTCACACAACACTGGAGTTAAACCTAGGTCACATTAAAAACAGTATGAAAATTAGACATTACTTAAGTTCCATTGTTTTTGGTGGGAACTAAGGACAATTACCTTAGCTTGGATCCGTCTGTATGTCTATAGTCACTTATATTATGCAATATTCTAGCATTGATCCAGTTATAATGTGATGTAACAACATGCTCATGGTTGTACTATGATGCCATTGTTATCTTGTTTAAGAGCAAAACAAAATAAATGCTAGGACACATTAGAAGTAACTGATATTAGTCATTACAATGGATATGGGGCTCTGGCTGAAAATGGCACCCACTGCCCATTCCCTGCCCCCTATAACAAGCAAGATCAATTATTCCATGTTGCCATGGTATTATGTCATAAATTTATCCACCTCTTCCAGAAACAGCTAATGATATGCAGGTATATTTATCTTATAAAAATTTTAAAATAAATAAATAAGGAAGAAGTAAGGAAGAAATGTAATCATGCTATAACATGGAGTAAGGGATTCCTCATATTACACAGGATGAAAAAAAACACCCTCAAACTGAAACAGATACTGTTTCAGCAGCAGCCAAGTATCTAGTGAAACACATAATTTCTTTGAAATCTTACAACAGAATTTCAGGTTGTTTGGATAGTAAACACACACACACACACACACACACACACACACACACGTTTATGGCAGATTGCTGCTAACTAGCTGAAATCCTCATTGGATTTAACTGTCAATGGATTTAAAACATTCAGAACTATAAAACAATAATAGCCTCAAAGTCTGGAATAAATCCTCAAGATGAACGGAAGCCAACTCATGGTATCTTTAAGAAGTCATCCACCACCACACAAATTGAAAAAAAAACTTGCTAAAGATACATCCCTAGCATTTTACTGAAAATCCTTAATTGGCTTTCAGGCAAAACTCATTTGGTAGGAAATTCCAAAGGGAGGGTGCTACCACGAAGGAAGCCCTGCTTATTAGCTCCTGGCTCACATCAGTTGATAATGGCACTCCAAGCAGAGTCTTGCATACGGGGCAGGGATATGGTATTCTAGGCTCCAACAGTTGAGGATTTATAAATAACTAGAAAAGGTATTCCTGTAAATCCAGTTCTCAGCCAACCCAGCCAGAATAAGCTGAATGTTCATTGTGACACTATCCCCTTTTGTCCTCCTTTATTTCTCTATTAATCAAAGGATCCCAACTATGGGACAGTCATCAGAATGCTGCTCACTGATTCTGTGACTCACCGACTATTTTTGGCCTCACAGCAACCAGCCCAACACTCTCTATTCACTCTTTTCCTTCACGGCTGCCACCGTAGAACACTGTACCCTACCTCAAGTACTCCAAGAATCCAATCCAGAATTTGAAACAGAAATAACTTTTATTTAACAATAAGTAAGGTTATGCAGTTTACAAAGCTTATGGTTTCATCCGTTCCAATACTTGTTTGTTTCAAATCAGTTTTAAATGTAATCCTGCCTATGCTACACCCTAGTTACAAGATGGAGGATACTTGGCTCAGCAATACTACAAGCGAGAAGGATCTTGGAATTGTTGTAGATCACAAGCTGAATATGAGCCAACAGTGTGATGTGGCTGCAAAAAAAGCAAATGCTATCTTGGGCTGCATTAATAGAAGTATAGCTTCCAAATCGCGCAAGGTACTGGTTCCAGTTCTAGGCATCACACTTCAAGAAGGATGCAGACAAGCTGGAGCGTGTTCAGAGGAGGGCAATGAGGATGATCAGGGGTCTGGAAACAAAGCCCTATGAGGACAGATTGAAAGATCTGGGCATGTTTAGCTTGGAGAAGAGAAGATTGAGGGGAGACATGATAGCACTCTTCAAATACTTGAAATACTGGTTGTCACTAGGGATGTGCACTGACCCCCCGGATCGGATCGGATAGCGGATCGGAATCGGACCTGGGGGGTCGGATCGGATCGGATCGGAGGCTGGTCGGATCGGATCGGACCAGATGTCCGATCCGGATCGGACGCCATTTTGAATGCTTTTTCCCATAGCCAAGTATTGTTTTACAAAAACGCCTATAACTTTTTCATTTTTAAAGATAGAAGGATGAAACTTGGGCACATTGTAGACTGGTTAGGGGTAGTTATCTGTGAGAAATTTCAGAAAGATTGGTGCATGCATTTTGTGGCAATTAATTTTTTAATAAATACCCAGGAATGCCTATAACTTTGTCATTTTTAAAGTTACACACATGAAACTTTGCCACATTGTAGGGGGTACCTTGGGACCTATGTGTGTGAAATTTCAGAAACGTAGGTGCTTGTCTTGTGTGGCAATTAATTTTTAGAAAAATGGGTAGTAGTGGGGTAAATACAGTTACGCCTCCCATTTTTTTATTTTTGAAGATACAAACAGGAAACTTGGGCACATTACAGGTACCACTTGCCTTGATATGTGTGTGAAATTTCAGAAACATTGGAGCTTTCCTTGTGTGGCAATTAATTTTTGAAACAATGAGGAAAGAAACACCTATAACTTTGTCATTTTTAAAGTTACACACATGAAACTTTGCCACATTGTAGGTGGTACCTTGGGACCCATGTGTGTGAAATTTCGGAAACGTAGGTGCTTGCCTTGTGTGGCAATTAATTTTTTAATAAATACCCAGGAATGCCTATAACTTTGTCATTTTTAAAGTTACACACATGAAACTTTGCCACATTGTAGGCGGTACCTTGGGACCTATGTGTGTGAAATTTCGGAAACGTAGGTGCTTGCCTTGTGTGGCAATTAATTTTAGAAAAATGGGTAGTGGTGGGGTAAATACAGTTACGCCTCCCACTTTTTTATTTTTGAAGATACAAACAGGAAACATGGGCACATTACAGGTACCACTTGGCTTGATATGTGTGTAAAATTTCAGACAGCTGGGTCCAGGCATGTGGTGGCAAGGTATTTTTGAAACAATGAGGAAAGAAACGCCTATAACTTTTTTATTTTAAAAGTTAGAAGTCTGAACATTGCTCACTTTGTAGATGGGTTAGGGGTAGATATGTGTCAGAAATTTCAGAATTATAGGTCCAGGCATTTGATGGCTATGGAATTTTTAAATTACATGTTTCAAAAAAATTTCTACAGAGGCCAGGTCTTCCCCTCCCGCTTCCCGCGAAGAAAAGGAAACACTCTCTCGTCTCGATCCCTTTGATCCTTGCTAGTAGTATCCATTACAGGGCTCGTGTTTCCTTTCCTACTTTCACTTTTCAAGCAGAACGGCTGAGCCTAGCTGAGTTTTGCAGCCATGCGTGCAAGGAAGGATCACTCTGGTCTCGATCCCTTTGATCCTTGGTAGTATCCATTACAGGGCTCGTGTCTGCTTTCACTTTGTACTCAAGCAGACACGAGCCCTGTAATGGATACTACTAGCAAGGATCAAAGGGATCGAGACGAGAGAGTGTTTCCTTTTCTTCGCGGGAAGCGGGAGGGGAAGACCTGGCCTCTGTAGAAATTTTTTTGAAACATGTAATTTAAAAATTCCATAGCCATCAAATGCCTGGACCTATAATTCTGAAATTTCTGACACATATCTACCCCTAACCCATCTACAAAGTGAGCAATGTTCAGACTTCTAACTTTTAAAATAAAAAAGTTATAGGCGTTTCTTTCCTCATTGTTTCAAAAATACCTTGCCACCACATGCCTGGACCCAGCTGTCTGAAATTTTACACACATATCAAGCCAAGTGGTACCTGTAATGTGCCAATGTTTCCTGTTTGTATCTTCAAAAATAAAAAAGTGGGAGGCGTAACTGTATTTACCCCACCACTACCCATTTTTCTAAAATTAATTGCCACACAAGGCAAGCACCTACGTTTCCGAAATTTCACACACATAGGTCCCAAGGTACCGCCTACAATGTGGCAAAGTTTCATGTGTGTAACTTTAAAAATGACAAAGTTATAGGCATTCCTGGGTATTTATTAAAAAATTAATTGCCACACAAGGCAAGCACCTACGTTTCCGAAATTTCACACACATGGGTCCCAAGGTACCACCTACAATGTGGCAAAGTTTCATGTGTGTAACTTTAAAAATGACAAAGTTATAGGTGTTTCTTTCCTCATTGTTTCAAAAATTAATTGCCACACAAGGAAAGCTCCAATGTTTCTGAAATTTCACACACATATCAAGGCAAGTGGTACCTGTAATGTCCCCAAGTTTCCTGTTTGTATCTTCAAAAATAAAAAAATGGGAGGCGTAACTGTATTTACCCCACTACTACCCATTTTTCTAAAAATTAATTGCCACACAAGACAAGCACCTACGTTTCTGAAATTTCACACACATAGGTCACAAGGTACCCCCTACAATGTGGCAAAGTTTCATGTGTGTAACTTTAAAAATGACAAAGTTATAGGCATTCCTGGGTATTTATTAAAAAATTAATTGCCACAAAATGCATGCACCAATCTTTCTGAAATTTCTCACAGATAACTACCCCTAACCAGTCTACAATGTGCCCAAGTTTCATCCTTCTATCTTTAAAAATGAAAAAGTTATAGGCGTTTTTGTAAAACAATACTTGGCTATGGGAAAAAGCATTCAAAATGGCGTCCGATCCGGATCGGACCTCATCGGATCGGATCGGATCGGATCGGAGGTTGTCCGGATCGGATCGGATCGGATCGGATTTTCCCAATTTTGGGTCGGATCGGATTCGGATCGTGGATCGGATCCGATCCGATGCACACCCCTAGTTGTCACACAGAGGAGGGCCATGATCTCTTCTTGATCAACCCAGAATGCAGGACACGGAATAATGGGCTCAAGTTACAGGAAGCCAGATTCCGGCTGGACATCAGGAAAAACTTCCTGACTGTTAGAGCAGTACGACAACGGAACCAATAACCTAGGGAGGTGTGGGCTCTCCCACATTAGAGGCATTCAAGAGGCAGCTGGACAACCATCTGTCAGGGATGCTTTAAGGTAGATTCCTGATTGAGTAGAGGGTTGGACTCGATGGCCTTATAGGCCCCTTCCAACTCTACTATTCCATGATTCTATGACTACACTCCCTCTTCCCAGTCACTTCCTAAAATAATAAAAGACGTTGTTTCTACTTTTTCTCTAGACCCTTTCACAGACAAACCCAGGCTCTAACTAACTCACTGGCTGAGTTCGGATGACACTTTCACAGCAACGGAGGGGGGAATAGGCAACTCACTGAGCGTTATGTTGCCGGTACTCCCTACACAACATGTTGCCCTGCCCTTGTTGTGCAGCTGAAACTCCCGTTGTCCTTCTGGCCTGTCACTGCTCTGCCCTTCCTCCTCACAGGGCTATCCCATCAGCTATTGCAAGTCCTGCCGACCGTGGAGGAGCAGCTGGGGTGCTTTTGGCTGCTCCTACCGGAGAACTCTATGCGCTTCCAAAATAGCACACTCAACACATTACATTTGACAATGGAGCCTGCCACACGACATGTTAAGCAATGGCTCTCCGGATAAGCAATGGAGCAGCCCATTGTTTTTCTCCATTGCTTAAATCAAGAAAACAGCATATTGTAAGTTGTGTGTCCATTGTGCGTTCCCCCACCACAACACACGATAAGCAGTGCAATGGACGGTTGACTCTTTAACCCCCCCCATTACTTATCATGTCATCCGAACCCAGCCACTGTCTTCACATACAATCTACTACTTCCCTTAACTCCTCCCTCTCACTGCTAACTGCCAGTCCAAACCTTTGAATCATCAGCCAATCAGCATTCACTTCACATTCTATCCATTCGCTCCCTCTCCCACCAGAATTAACCACTTACCAACCTTTTATTCGAAGTCCACACAGCACTTACATCCTAAACAGCACATATCATTAAAACATAACAAATACTTACATTATAAAACTGTCAATAAACAGTAAAACATCACATCCATCAACTCTCTTCTTTCTGGCTTCAAAACAGCTTCATACTATGAAGCTGTTTTGAAGCCAGAAAGAAGAGAGTTGATGGACGTCTAGTCTCTTAGAAACACATAATAATGCAATCAGCACAGTTAAGGAATTTAATTTCTACTCTCAAATGATACCCCGAAAGACTGGGTTTGTTTTGTTTTTAGGCTTATAGCTTTTTAAAGTTATTATAGTGGTTTTAAATGTGTGTGTATATTGTATGTTTTTGCTGTTTTAATTTTTGTATATTGTTTTTAATTGTTTTAATCTTATGTGAACCGCCCAGAGAACTTCGGCTATGTAGCGGTATACAAATGTAATAAATAAATAAATCATATTTGACCACAAATCAATAATAAAAAATGCTCCAAAGGTACTTGAAATATTTGATAGGAGTAATTTGCATTTATTCCAAGATTTAGAATCAGTCCCAAACATAGCTGATGGCTCCTTGAATTTCATTTCAAAAGTGTGATTTGACACTGCACTAAATTTGCACGATTTTATCTGCTTCCCACTGAAGAGAAACAAGCAAACCATTTCGAATTTTGATTCAGAACCAGGCTTTTATTCCGGGGTCGTCCCCAGGTTGTCCCTGTGCGTCCACGTGATGCATAGGAGTTCCCGGGATCAACTGGGGACAACCTGGGGACGACCCCGGGATAACAGGCATTTAACAGCGTATATTCCAGTCCAGGGTCCAAAATCCAGGGAAGGCAAGGTGTCCAAGTGGGGCAATTTTCAGGGTACAGGACAGGCAGAGGACAACCGGCATCTTGATCTGAAGTTGCACTTCAGTGCCGACCTGTGGAATTCCAGGAGCTTTATCTCCAGCGTCCTGGAGCAGCTGATGATGATTAGTCTCCAGTCTCCTGGCAGGCTTTTTTACTTGAACAGGCCGACACTCGTCTCCATTGTTCTCCTACATTAAGCCTCCTTTGCTCTGCAGGGGTCAATGGAACTTGGTCCTCCAAATCAGACAGAGGGGCTGTGGCAGGGCATTGGCCATGATCTGGCCAATGCCCTGCCACAATGCCCTCTGGAGCTATTTCTGTGCTAGGACCCTCACCTGGTTCTGCAACCTGCCTTTCCTTTTCATCCTTGGAAGAATCCGAGGGAGGCATAACACTGGTGCACCTGAGAACAAAGCCTCCATCCAAACTTTTTTTCAGCGCTGGCTTCCTCCCTGGCCTGGAGGACAGCGATCTGAAAACCCATCTGTTGTGGGTGAATTTCATGGGTGGAATTCATCATCCAGGGCAAAAATAAGGGTGGGCCGTCGTGCCTCTTTCATACTGCACAATTACTATACTGGACTCCACATCAAGCTGAGGGGTGAGGAAAGTGCTTCCTTTGGCGTGAATCCTCTTCTGCCGTTTGGCAGAGGGGATCCAATAGCACCGTGTCCCAAGACTAAGACTGGCAGAGATTGTACAATCCAACAGAGACAACTTGGAAAAACAGTGCCATGGTGAAATGGGAGGTTAGCATAATCCTAAGGAGTTGTACTACCAACTAAGAGGCAAGGAAGGAATTCCTTCTGCCGTGAATTGCTCTGATGCCCACTGAAAGCAAGGCATGATCCAGTGGATTCTGCTACCAAGGCTTGGTTGGCTGGATTGGTACAACCCGGGGTTGTGCTACTGATCAGGAAGAGGATGAAAGGGGTCTCTTGGCGTGCCTCTCCCCTTTGCCCATTGAAAGCAAGAAGGCGATCTTGTTCTCCACCACCTGATTGGCTGGGCTTGCAAAAACTCTAAAGTCTTCTTGCCTTCAGAGGCAATCGAGGGCACTCTATGAGTGCACTCTATGAGTGCATTGTAACTATGTTTTCTGCCCAGAGGGGGTGTGAGACTCTCTGTGAAATACTTGCACCTGCATTCCTTGTACCATTTTATTTATTGCTAGTTTCCCTTCCCCAATTCCCCTCAATAAATCCCTTTTGCTTGCTTCTCAAACTGGTTGCATCTCCTGTCTCCTCCTTATAAGATCCAAGCTGTGCTGGCTTGATCAACCGGGCAGTTCAGGGAGTTAAGTAAATCCCTTTTTCACAAGACAATCAACCTTTTACTTGTATTTTGTTGATTTTATTGTGTTTTACTTTGTATTTATGTATATCACCCCGAGAGCTTCAGCTATATGGTGCCTAACTAATTGAATAAATAATCAACTAACTAACTAAATTTGGGGGCAATTTGGAGTGAAATATAGCAAAGGGATGTGTAGCCCTTTCCTTGTTTACCATGCCTCGTCTCCATTCAAGCTGCTTTTCAGGAAGGAAGGAAGGAAGATTGTTATCCAATTTGTCTATTTTCCTGCAGTGGAACTCTGATTGTGAAATTCTTCCCCCCCCCCCCCATTAAATTTGCCTGAAACCTTTGGGCACCAGATAAAACAAAAAAAAATATTACTTTTTATCCGCCCTGGCCTTTTAGATGTGTTTTTTAAAACTCTTGTTTTATCAGGTCATGTCACAGTTCTGTTTTGTAATCATTTGTTTATTTGCTTCATTTCAATTCTGCTGTTATATGTACTTTTAATGTATTTTCAGCGCTGCTCTGAAAATCTGTATTGAAAAACAATCTTAAATATACAAAATAAAACAAAATAACCTATAGCGGCAAATATATGCTTCCTTGAATATGTGATTGTGGGAGATTTAGATGGAGCACTCCCAGTCAGAGACAAACTGTTTTACACACAGTATCAGCAGGCAATTATACCCTTTGACACTATCCCAGTGTGTAGTACTTGCAGCTTTCCATGGAAATGTCATTCCTTGCCTTGTTTTTAATGGTTCAGAACATAATGGCTGTATGCCACGATGCCAACTATCCAAATGACTCCTGCAAGATAGATGGATAGACAGACTCTGCTCTAGCCATTCTGTGACACCTTGAGAGCTCATATGAGGAAGTTTGTTCCTTTGACATTATGTTGCTAACTGCACTGTGCCGGATTTTTTGACCTATTTACTTTTGACCATTTGTTAGGGGTGAAAAGAAAGTTCACCAAAAATTGTGGGAAGGGATGAGAATTTCAGAGAAATTTCTTGGGGAGCAGGGCTTCAGTGATTACTTTACTGTAAGGAGGAGGGTGGGGGTGCACTTTCTTTTACCGACCCCCTCCTCCAGCTGCTTGAGCTTCTTGAAAAGCCCCCTAGAGACTTAGCCATTAGCATCAGAGACTTAGCATTTCTATCCCTGAATAATGCACAGACTGAGGTATGTTTTTGGTACTTCAGGATAAGACGAGAGCTGGAACCAAACCAGAGGAAGATTTTAAAATTATTTCTAAGTTACCTAGTGCTGTGCCAAAACCCCACCTGCAGTTTCGCATCCTCTTCATTTTCCTTCTTGAGTTTCCTAGAAAGCCCCTTAGAGACTTAGCCAGACTCCCTCTCTTGGGGCTGCCTGCTCAATGCCAAAAGCTGAGAGAGGCATTTTGGTTTTGCTTTGTTGTTATTTAAAGTCCTTTTTAACAACAACAGCAAGAATAACAACAACTCCTCTCTCCACTTTCAGGCACTGAGCAGGCTGCTGCACTGGACAGCCCCAAGGGAGAGTCCTGGCTAAGTCTTCCAAGATGCTTTCCAAGAAGCTGAAGCAGCTGGAGAGGCTACGAGGTGAGAATGTGGGAACCGGTAAAGGAAATACCACATATGAACCCCTCAGCTACCTCCTTACATTAAGGTAACCACTAAAGCCCTGCACAAAGAGAAATTTCTCCGAAATTCTCAACATCCCCATGAAAGAGGCAGAAAAACAGCTACCTCTTTCTCAGGGAAACGAAGAGGCTGAGAAACAGGGCTAGAAATGCTATGATACACAATGCAAGTTCAGGAAGACCAGGCCTTTCGACCTGTCACAAGGCCTGGAAAGCCATTTCAGGAATAATGAGGGTGCTCCTTTGGCTAGTGGTAGTCGGCTTGGCATCACTGCAGCTGATAGATCTAGGCTGACTTAATTTATTTATTTATTTATTTTATTCCATTTATATACCGCCCCATATAGCCGAAGCTCTCTGGGCGGTTTACAAAAATAAAAACATTGAGCAATTAAACCACCGACATACAAAATTTAAAAACATAAAGCATAAAAACAAGTTAAAATTACAATATCCTTCTGGGTCAAAGCACAACAACACAAAAACACTCATCATATGCTGTTAAATGCCTGGGAGAAGAGGAAAGTCTTGACCCGGCACCGAAAAGATAACAATGTTGGCGCCAGGCGAGCCTCGTCGGGGAGATCATTCCATAATTGGGGGGGCACCACTGAAAAGGCCCTTTCCCTTGTTGCCACCCTCCGTGCCTCCCTTGGAGTAGGCAACCGGAGGAGGACCTTCGATGTGGATTGTAGTGTACGGGTAGGTTCGTGTCGGAAGAGGCGTTCCATCAGGTATTGTGGTCCCAAGCCATGTAAGGCTTTATAGGTTAAAACCAGCACCTTGAATTGGGCTCGGAAACATATGCCAATGCAAGCGGGCCAGAGTAGGTCTTATATGCTCGAACCTTCTGGTTCCTGTTATCACTCTGGCTGCTGCATTTTGCACAAGCTGCAGCTTCTGAACCATCTTCAAAGGCAGCCCCACGTAGAGTGGCATTGCAGTAATCCAATTTAGAGATTACCAGAGCATAGACAACTGAAGCCAGGTTATCCCTGTCCAGATAGGAGCGTAGCTGGGCCACCAACCGAAGTTGGTAGAAAGCACTCTGTGCCACCGAGGCCACCTGAGCCTCAAGTGACAGAGATGGTTCTAGGAGAACCCCCAAGCTACGAACCCACTCCTTCAGGGGGAGTGCAACCCCATCCAGAACAGGTTGAACACCCTCCATCCAGTCAGCAGAACCACCCACTAACAGCATCTCAGTCTTATCTGGATTGAGTTTCAGTTTGTTAGCCCTCATTCAGTCCATTGTCGCAGCCAAGCACTGGTTCAGCACATCCACAGCCACACCTGATGAAGATGAGAAGGAGAAATAGAGCTGCGTGTCATCAGCGTACTGATGACAACGCACTCCAAAACTCCGGATGACCGCTCCCAACGGTTTCATGTAGATGTTGAACAGCATGAGGGCCAAGACTGACCCCTGAGAAGCCCCATACTGGAGAATCCACGGGGCCGAGCAATGTCCCCCAAGCACCACCTTCTGGAGCCGACCCACCAAGTAGGAGTGGAACCACTGCAATGCAGTGCCTCCAACTCCCAACTCAGCCAGTTGTCCCAGAAGGATACCATGGTCGATGGTATCGAAAGCCGCTGAAAGATCAAGGAAAATCAACAGAGTCACACTCTCCCTGTCTTTCTCCTGACATAGGTCATCATACAGGGCGACCAAGGCTGTTTCCGTGCCAAAACGAGGCCTGAAGCTGGACTGAAATGGATCCAGATAATCAGTCTCATCCAAGAGTGTCTGGAGCTGGCTCGCAACCACTCGCTCAAGGACCTTGCCCAGGAATGGAATATTTGCCACAGGTCTATAGTTATTAAGATTTTCGGGGTCTAGGGAAGATTTCTTCAGGAGGGGTCTCACTACCGCCTCCTTCAAGCGGCCTGGGACCGCTCCCTCTCGTAGAGAGGCATTAATCACTTCCCTGGCCCAGCCGGCTGTTCCATCCCTGCTAGCTTTTATTAGCCAAGAGGGGCAAGGATCCAATACAGAGGTGGTTGCATGAACCTGTCCAAGCACCTTGTCAACATCCTCGAGCTGTATCAACTGAAACTCATCCAAGAAAACAGGACAAGCCTGTGCTCTGGACACCTCACTAGATTTACCTGCTATAACACTGGAGTCTAAGTCCTGGCGGATGCCCAAGATTTTATTCTGGAAGTGCCTAGCAAATTCAGTACAGCGGGCCTCAGATGGTTGTAGCTCATCCTTGGGGCCGGCATGTAATAGCCCCCGGACAACTCTGAAAAGCTCCGCTGGGCGGCAGATTGATGATTTGATGGTGGCAGCAAAGTATTGCTTTTTTGCCGTCCTCACTGCCCCTGAATACAGCTTACCATAAGCACTTACTAGTGTTTGATTGCATCCATCAGGAGTTCATCTCCATCTGCCCTCAAGCCATCTCCTATTTTGTTTTATCGCTCTCAGGTCTGGGGTATACCATGGAGCCGTATGAGCTCTACACATGAGAGGGCGCTCAGGAGCAATTGTGTCAACCGCCCGGGTCATTTCTGCATTCCACAGATCAACCAGGGTTTCGACAGGAGAGCCAGCCCTATCAGCCGGAAAACTCCCCAGAGCCCTCTGGAAACCATCCGGATCCATTAGCCTCCGGGGGCAGACCATCTTAATAGGTCCCCCACCCTTGCAGAGGGGAAAAGCTGCTGTAAGTCTAAACCTCAGCAAGCAGTGATCTGACCATGACAAAGGGACTGATGTAAAGTCCTCTACTTTCAGATCACCATCTCCATGTCCAGTTGCGAAAACCAGGTCTTGAGTATGCCCTGCTACATGCGTTGGGCCGATGGCGTGTTGGGACAGTCCCATGGTTGTCATGGAGACCATGAAATCCTGAGCTGCCCTGGATAAGGTGCCCTCAGCGTGAATGTTGACATCCACCAGAACCAACAGTCTGGGGGATCTCAGCAGTGCACCCGAGACCACCTCCGTCAGCTCACCTAGGGAGTCCGTTGAGCAGCGGGGGGGGGGGGGCCTACACCAACAGAATCCCTAATCTGTCCCGCTGCTCAGACTTAAGCAGGCTAAGGATTGAATCCGTTGTCTGCAACTCTGGCTACAATGCCGTAGGGAGCTACACATCACTTACCATGGCTTGCCTTTGAAAACGTTCCGGAAAACCCCAAGGTTGGCTTGGACTACAAGTCTGAACTGGCCACGAGGGATTTATTGTAAGGATTTCTGCTTCGGTAAATAAGACTGTCTTTCAACAAACCTCTCCACACAATGTTGGATATGCCATCCTCAGCATTTTTTTCATTTGCTCTCCTTTACCAGCTGAGATAAAGGTAGAATTTGTCCCCCACGGCCACCCCATCAACGTTCTGTCTTAAATGATATTGCAGCTGTATCAAGAGCTTTTGAAAGAGAATCTCTTTTCTGCACCAGGCAGTTTGCCTGGGACAGACCCTGGCTGCTCCCTGTGCTCCGATGGCATGCATTAGGTACTCCTAGGATCGCCCTCCCTCCCTCCCTCTACACCCAGGGGCTATCCCAGGCAAAACACCTGGTGTGGAAAGGTCCTCTGTCTCTCTGCTTATTGGGTTCCTCTAGATGATCGATTTCAGGCTCATGCACAGCACATTAATGGTTTTACCTCTATAAGAACGAAGCGCAAATCAGGCATGCAGCCGATTTTTATCCTCATTAATGTGCTTTTTCGAATTCACTTGAAAGAGCGACTTTTAATTTTCTCTGAAGTTATAGCGCCTTATCTTAGTGTAATCAACTTCTGAGCATTTGCATTAATGATGATAGTGGGTGGACTGTGGTGATGTCATGCGAGAAGAACTGCCCCTTCGCCCCTTCGGTGGGAACACCTCCCACAGTTGTGTTTGCCATTTCCTGTCTCCTCCCTCCCACTTCCTTCTTCTTCTTCCCTTGAGTCATGTTGGACTGTTTAGTAATGGTTGACCGTACTGGTATTTAAAGTAAAGTTTCTTTTAAAAACCCTCTGGAATCTTTCTTTTGTTGAGACACTTGACTGCTCACATGGAGCTGGTTCTACAGGAAGCAAGGGGGTTAGAATAAGGATATGTGTTGCTCATTTTGAGTCTAATTTAAGGTCCGCTAAGGCTCCCCCCCCCCCCCCAGCTCCCTTGCTGGGATCCTGGCTGGAAAAAGGCAAGGAAACTTGTCTCTGTGCAGTGCAAGCGAGTTCTTGCCATTGAGCTGTCATCTTGTGTGCTGTTACTTCGGAGTAAGGCGCATTGAGTTACCTCCCCCCTCCCTTCTGTCATTGCTTTACTGGGAAGTTGTGTGTCTGGTGTATTGGACCAAAACGACCATTTATTACTGAGATACCACTGCACTATCTTTATTCTACAAATGCTGTTTAAAGGAAGGCAGAAGCAAATTGCAAAGGAAAGTGTGGCTGGAGGAATCAGAAAGGGGTGGGCAAGACATGCCATAAGAGCCTGTCAGAAGCCATAGGCTTGCATTTCCATTTTCTCCTGAGCAGTTGGGGGGGGATTACTACAAATGGCGATCGGGCACAAAGGAAGAGGTAAACCAGGTGACTAACGGCAGTTAACCCAGGTAACCAAAGGCAGGAGATTCAGGTGGGCAGGGTTAACAAACGATGAGAAACTGAGGGGGCAGTTCTACCAGGAAACAGGGCGGTGCTTTCGTCAACATTTCCCCGTTCGAGCATCGCTATATGCTTAATTGATAATGCGATTAAACGCATGTAAATAACTTTAAAGCGCATTGTATGGAGCCCGTAATTCACCTCCACGCCTCTCATATATAGGTATTAGGCGTAATGTCGACTGTAAGTTAATGCACATATTCAGAGACTCAGGCGTAAAAGCGACCTCTTCTAGAGGGGACCATTGTTGCAGGAAATAGTATAGGAAATGTACAGAGAAAAGTAAAATAATAATTGCCTGCAGACTGCAGCGTAACCAGTTTGGAAAATAACGAACTTGTACAATCATTTACATATTTCTAAAGTTTCTGTCTTGTCTTAAGCATTTTAAATTACGTAGATAGCAAATGGCTACTTCAAGCATACAGTGGCTCCCACGTGAATACCTCAGGAACACTGAATGTCTGTTAAAAGAACAATCCTTGAAAGTGATAGTCAGTCCACTGTCCTCTGAAATTTGGGCTGGGGAGAACATAAACACAGCCTTAAAATAACTCTTCCCTTTCTCCCTTGCTCTCCCTTACACCTGAAACTCCATCCCAGAACATCTGAGACTCCTCTCATTTTCAACCTTGAAATCTCTCCTCAAAACATTCTTTCTGAGAAGCTATTGGCACAACCACTTAGGCCGCATACTCTACTGATAGAACTAAGTCTAATTATGTATAATTGAAATGAATCCATATTCGTTCCCTATTTACCAATGTATCTAACTCCCTCCTCTCCTTCCATTGCTTTCCCAGTGTTAAACTGTAAACTCTTTGGGGAAGGAACCTGACTTTTTAATATTGTTATTCTGTAAAACACCATGCATTTTGATGGAACTATATAAAATAAAAATAACAACGTAAGAGACCTGCTGGAGCAGACCAAATGGCTATCATGTCCAGCTATCTGTTCATACAATGGCCAACCAAAAGCCCATAGGAAGCCTATTATGGGACAAGTGCTCATTCCCACTTACATTCCCCAGCAACCAGCATACTGTCCCTGATACTGGGAGTAAGATAAAGCAGTCATGACAGTAGCCATTGATAGTCTTATCCTCCATGACTCTGTCTAATCACCTTTTACACCCATCCAAATTGGTGGCTTTATCACTACATTTTGTGGCCATCTCTACATCTAGCAAATTCCAAAGTATAATGAGAGAGGGAGGTTCTCCCTATTCACTTTCCCCAAATCATGCTGATTTTAGTTCTATTTCCAAGGAACTGACTGGTTACCACATTGATCTTCCCTAAATTCTCCCTGAAATCCAAGTGGATACAGGTATTGTCTTATTCGCTGCTCTAAACTGTTCTTAGCATTGTTAAAAAATGCAGCATTTCACCTTCTTTATCTTGTCAAAGCCCCTACTGATTTTAGTGAAGGAGCTGCCAGGATTTAAATCTGAGCAAATTATGTGCTGTCAAATTAAACTCTGGTGACAGTAAAAAATGATAGGTTAACGGGGCACATTATATGAAACACAGGGCTGCTACCAAAATGGCAACCCCGCATCGAATTCCTCTCCACCAGAGTAGTATATAGTACAATTTAATTTGTGTCCTGATATTAATAAACTACGTAATTCCCCAGTCCTTCTGCACAGCACTAGCTGCCACTGGCATAGACATGGAAATGATAAACATAATATGAGTTGTTCTGTTATTGGGGTGGGGGTGGGGAAGGAACTTTACATGGGGCTGCTGCTTTCAATGGCAGTCTTATGTAGGCTGACCAGATAAAACCCAGGTCAGGGCTCATGTAACTTTAACAGTTGTAGAGAAAAGGGAATTTCAGCCAGTGTCATTTGTATGCAATTACTTCCTGGTGAAATTCCCTCTTCATCACAACAGTTAAAGGTGCAGGCACTATACTAGAGTCACCATATGCAAAAGAAGGCAGGGCCCCTGCAACTTTAACTGTTGTGATGAAGAGGGAATTTCACCAGGAAGTAATTGCATACAAATGACACTGGCTGAAATTCCCTTTTCTCTACAACTGTTAAAGTTACATGAGCCCTGACCTGGATTTTATCTGGTCACCCTAGTCTTATGTTTAATTCTACCCATGGAACTAGTATGGCTGATGTCACTTTTTGTCAGTGTAGTTGGCAACTATTAAATATCCAAGCAATTGGCAAGAACCTCAGATTTTTTTCTTTTAAAATTTATAGCTTTTCTGTCAGCAACACACGAAAACAATATACATACATTGCTAAAGAACCAACAGCACAATCCTATAAATGTCTACTCAGAAGTAAGCCCTGTTGAATTCAATGACACTTACTCCTAGGTAAGTGTGAATAGGATCGGAAAATATTTTCCCCAAATGTCTCATGACTTTTCCAAAGATCTTAGACAATAATAGTTTCATCCTATATGTCGCAGTTAACAAATACATAAATCAGAATATGCCTAGTTTATTATCCCAAAGTATTTCACAGCTAACCAGAAAATTTTCTAATGGAAAGAAATAGTTTACACCAAATAATGTAGGGGCCAAATCAAAATAAGTATATGAAGAAACATTTTACACGTTTCAGAATTAGGTATCATTTTCAGTGAGAAACTAATGAGCATTGCTGTCCATTCTGTCACAATAATTACATAACGTTCCCAATACAACTAAACTTTGTAATGATTTCTACGATCCATTGAAAGCAGTGGAATCTTAATTAGTTGAGAATAATGTGTTACGTTGGTTTCACTGGCAGCTAGGACTAACTTCAGATGAAATCTTTCACAGGAAAACCGGTAGATTTCCCACGTATAAATTCTGCAGTCACTGTGGGGAAAACATGCAGCCTTAACCACTGGTTTCTAGGCATTTTTTTTAAAATGTGACTTGATCCAATTTAGGATTTCTGAACAATCTGAACTGATAATATTTCGCTTGACTGGAGGCATTATCATAGTCCAAGGTCCCTTAAAGTATAATAATAACAATAAAAATTTATATAGTGGTTTCTAACGAAGCACTGTACATGAGATAAAATAGGGCATATCAGCTAGTATAACAATAAAACCTTAAAACCCCATATAAAATGTGTCGTGGCCACCACAAATACCATCAGCATGCTTTATCTCAGGAACAACCAGCCAACCCTCTATTATTATTATTATTATTATTATTATTATTATTATTATTATTATTATTATGGATTTGTAGTATTGGGAGGGGGAATCTAACTCTGATGCATCTTGATTTAGATCCTGCTCCATCCCAACAGCTCCGGGCAGCCAACAGCAGTTTTGAAAGGTATTGGGTGCTCCCCACTGTCTTGAGTTGTGAGACATGCAGACCTTCATTCTTAATGGGCTGTTTAAGAAACACTTTCTAGGTGACTATGGAGAATAGTTTGTTTGTTAGAACAGACCAGGGTGCTAAAAGGGGCATTCTCCCTGGAGGCATACAGACAAGTGTATTTGTTTGCCTGCCTGCCTGCCTGCCTGCCTCTCTCTCACACAGCCTGTTTAATATGACCCCTGGTGATGAGAAAGGGTTAGTTCAGCTAATTCATTCCAAGAGCTCGTAAACAGATCGCAAAAGAGGTCCAATGTGGTTTAGTGGACATGGGGTAGAATCCAACTAAAGTCCAACTTAGAGTAGACCCATTGAAATGAGTGGGACTTCAGTGAGACATGACTAACAAGTCCCATTTATTTCAATGGGTCTACTCTAAGTAGGACTTTAATTGGAATCTACCCAAAGTGTTGGAAGTGGGTTGGTGTTCAAATTTCCACGAACCTATGAAGGTAATTAAGTGACCAGTATTCTCTCTCAGCTGAACCTATATCACAGGTTTGTGGTGAGGATAAAATGAGATCAGCCACGTGAATGTGTGCATGTTGATACACCTGAGATAAATAAATAAAATAAGTTATGCGCTTTGAGTTCCCGGTGAAACTATTTCAACCTTACAACTGACCTCTTACCCACTACTCATTTTCTTCTAAGCAACCCACTTTCTCAAGTTGTCATGTGATAAACAGATATATGGAGACACCTGGGCAGATTTATGGGCATTTGCAAAGCTGAACTATATTCTGTACATCTGAAGCCCAGGGCACAGAATCTGTTAAGAATTCACATCTTGCGGGCTAGAGGAAGAGAGATTTGTGCGTGTATGTACAAGTAAGAGCTAGAATAGCTTTGAGCTCTAATGTTAGCAATTAATCTGTTACAATGGATTATTCTGACTCCTCCAGAGCAGCAGCCATTTCCCCACTTCTGAGAGAGGAAATGCAATACGTTCCAAGTGAATAATAAGAACAGCAGCAACAAAATATCCATCAGGCTTAAGCAGTCACATTTTTGTGAGGAAAGCCGATGGCTGGACTCTTCAAGCATTGAACCAGATGCTGGTGCAAGATCTGACTGAAGCACAGACATGAAGAGAAACAGCACAATGCAATGTTAAGTGAGCATCAAGGAAAGGCCATGCATGTAAGCATGAAATTGCCATGTTACCCTTGCAAGGCCAGGTCTATGAAAGCTCAGCATAAACAGTTATGTTCCTAAACATCATTATATGGACGGAGGAGATTATAACACATACTAGTGATTATTGATGCGTTCAAATTACAGATAAAAGACAACTTATTTCTTACATTTCCTTTCTTCCAAAGAGATTGTGCAGTCGTTCCATCAAGGCACTGATCATACCCAGAAATGCTTAGGTTAAACATGTCTTCTTCACATGCTTTGTGTCCTAAATAATAAACTAGTAGGCTCAGCATTTGTCAAAAGTGAGCATTATTTTTTGATCTAATAAACCAAGGGATGTCTCCCAAAAGTACAAGAAAGATCAGTATTGTGTTAATTTTTAAAATTAATTAAAATAATTGTTTTAATGGATTTATTAAATATCTGTTTATTGAAGAGCCAGACCAAAAGACTGAGAGAGAAAACAACCTCGTTATCAGAGTGCTGAAATCCAGTTTATTTTCTTCAAACCAGACTGAATACTATGTCCAAATAATAGCACCAAAATTAAATGTGAATAGTAAAATCAGTTTGAAAATTCAGTTTGTCAGTGGATTCTGAATCCAGGCTCCTGCTTCACTCAACACAGTTTTGTACATCCATAATGAGCTAGTGCTGTGGAGGTAGGCATGACATCCTAGGAGTCTTTGGTGAAGAGTGAAATAGGAAGAAAACTTGATTTGGAAAACAGATTACATTATGATAGCAGGATTAAGAAAATTTAACAGAATTGAATTAATCAATTTCCAACATCATGTCTGAATTGGGCCACAATCTTGCCCTCTATGGGAAATTATTTATAAAATTCCATTTTGGACATAACTTTTGTTCCATGCTTTGCTAGGTTTGAGCCTGCAGATTTAACAATGATGAACACTGCCTTCTCTTGCCAGTCAGTTCCAAGACACTAGATAACATAATGAAATGGACCATTTGTACAGGGATCGATCATTCAACATAATGTGATAAGTATATTTCTGATGTACAACCCCCCTGAAGTATTTAATTGTTGTTGTTGTTGTTGTTGTTGTTGTTATTAATGCTAGTTTTATAAAAAAAAACACATTTAGCTTCCCTCAAAACTCCTGATATTTTGTGCTTGAGCAGGAATAGCCCCTCAGTTTGCCTCAAATTTTACTTAAATTGAAAGCCCCTTGTGAAACACTGGTAATATATTGAAACTCTTTTTACCCTTCATAGCACAGGCAACACAGGGACGTGTGACACACAACCATTTTTTATTTATTTATTTATTTATTTATTTCCCTCATCAAATTCTGTTCATTTTCCTCCAAAACACTCTTGCATGTTCTGCCTGAGCAGGAACCTCCAAAATTTGGCTCAAATTTCATATTAGGTGAAATCCATTGCCAGCTCCAGCTTGTTCCATGTTGTGAAAGGCTCAGAGCCATTTTGCAGAGGAGAACCTAGGCTTATTGTCAAGTCTCCACTAAACAGAGTGCTGTAGCCTACAACTTCCCAAAGCATACCTGCATGATACATGTATCTGTGAAGCAAACGTATTTGCTGCCTTCACACTTAACATTTACAGAAGTTACATTTAGGGCGTAATCCTATGGGGATGGCCATAAGCCTTCAAACTTAGAAGTTTACAGCCATCCAATGCAGAGTGGGAGGAGCAACGGAGGCAACCTTTACCTCCATACTACACCCACTCTACATTTTAGCTAGGTGGGAATTAGACAAGAAAGTTTTTGTAAATTAAAAAAGAGGTAGTTCTTTTTCATATTAAGATACCTATTTACCACAAGTAACTAACATCACAAGTAGGCTATTTGTAGGTTTTATTGCCTTTTGTACTGTTACAAGCTACGGAAATACTGAGGGCCTTTTTGAACATTATTCTTCAGAGCAGTACAGGTGGTGTATATGGTTTGGGGCACTCTCATCCGTGACCTATATGCATTCATTTCAATATCTGAAATGTGCCTAAGCGAAGGTAAGATTCTGAATCTGTGGAAGTGTATATGCATCTAGGCTCATTTTGGATATTGAAACAAATGTGCATAGATCAAGGGTGGAGCCTGTTGCCACCCTGCTCACCCCTTCTACACCCGTTAATTTCTTCATAGAGTAACACCCTGACACTGCTTACATAGATCTCACATAAACAGAGGTGCTGTTCTCCATCTTTCTGCATGGCATATTTGCAGACTTCTGAGGGTGGGGGAATCCAGTTTACAATCTGGAAATGTACAGAAAATGTGGCACAATACCAAGTCTCTTGATAGGTGCTGCCCGGTGGTCCAGGAAGGAGGAAATGCAGAAATGGAATGGAGAGGTTCCAGATTCATATGACTGAAAAATCAAATAATAACATTAAACAGAAACGATGGGGGAAGGGAGACAAGGCCGTAAAGCGTTAATACATGCCCCTTGTTTGCTTTGGGGTTGTGAGTTTTAACTACACTACTGGGGGAATGAGCTGCAAGACTTGCTTTCTCATTATTTAAAAAAAAGACAGAAACTGCTTAGGCAGCAGCTGCAACAGGGCTCTGTTGTTAGCATATAGTAACAAGATATGGAGATCAGTTTCAAAAAGTATCAGTGGAGACATTTACAGGAAAGGGAATCATCCTGCAAATACCAAATATTCAGCTTGTAATTATACACTCATCCCTTGGTCTATTAGAAAAAGGGAGAGTCGAATTAACAATGGGGGGATGTTGGTATGAGGAGCAACAAAAGGAATTTCTTATAGGTGGAAACACACTGTGGGTTTTAAAATAAAAGAATAGAGGCAGCTATTCTAAAAAATATCTCCCCATCAGGCCTTAAAAAAAATAATCAAAACATCCAAAAAGCTGTCGAAACCAGATGTTTTGGACTACAACTCCTAGAATTTCTGACCATTGGCCATGCTGACTGTGGCTGATAGTTGTTGAAGTCCAAAATGTCTGGGGAGCACCAAGTTGGGGAAGGCTGGTGTAAATCATGGAATGTTCAATTCTCCCAACCTTTACCAGATTCTAGGAATCTGGGCTGATTTCTAAAACCTTCCAATTCATAATAAATGTCCCCCTTGGCATCAGTAATCTACTGGGAAAATTTGGGGTAAATAATAATAATACCTCCAAAAACTGGGCCTACCAGAATACATCCACACCAACATCCAGAAAGCAGTCATAATTAAAACATGCTCAATCATCAGGAAATTCCTGAATCAATAAAAGATAGCTTGACTTGGCCATGTCCGTCTAGAAAAACCGCCACAAGTGAGAGAGATACAATAATAATAATAATAATAATAATAATAATAATAATAATAATTTCATTGATTGGTCTGAATTTTTGACCAGGGCAAGGCTTCAATCCGCCCTCTGTCAATCTCTTTCTCCAGAGAACCCGTGCAAATTATAAGTTATGGGATAAGAGATCCCTATAATCCTTGTACCATATCCAGAGTTCATTGGTATAACTGATAGGGAGGAGCTTCCACAATTTACACATGCTGAGCAGGACAAGACCTGCCATTAGGGAAGGAGATTACAGAAAATTATCAATTATTTGGTTTTTTGTTTTTTTAAAAATTATCCCCACAGACGTGCCATTTGGATTTTGTGCCTCTGGCACCCAGGGCTGACGAGGGGGGAGGGGAGAAGCCAGTACAAATTACCGGGGCCCGGCGGTCCAGAAGGGGCCCGGGACCTGACCATGTTGCATACATTTTTGTCTTTCTTGGTAGTATCATTATTTATCAATTGTTTTTGACATCCATTGTAAAATAGGTGAATTTCAAAGAAAATAATAATGATATACAAAATTCTGTCAGTTATTGGCCAATATAGATTCTAATCAACCAAATAACTACTAATTACATATGAAGAACAGAATATAATTATATTTTAATGTAATTCTTAACAAAATATATATTTCATGTTCAAGGCACACACAATTCTGAATAGCAGCTTGCGAACTTGTGCCATGAGCCGAGCATTTCCAAGTATATATAAATCAAATTTGCAAGAAAACTTTCTTTCGCCAATAAACCCTTTGAATAAACTAAGACAATTAAAACTTGAAATTCTTTTTCCAAACGTAGTTGTTGCTGTAAGGTTGTTCTGTATCATACCAGTAACAGCGGCTCAAGCAGAATGCTCTTTCAGTTGTCTTTCTAGAATAAAAGACATGTTAAGGTCTACAATGGCCCAAAACTGATTGGCAGATTTAGGTTTACTGTCAGTTGAGGCTGAATTAGCAAGAAGTTATTTTTTTGAACTTTTCTGAAGTTATTGATTCATTTGCAAATTGCAAAGCTCGTAATAATAATAATAATAATAATAATAATAACAATTTATTTCTTACCCGTCAGATATGATACAGTAAATTTTGCAAAATGCAACTTTCCTGAACCAATTGTTTTAAAAATGTAGCTTTTTATGAATAAAGTTGCAATTTGGGAATTTTGGGTACACTTTTATTTTATTATGATAAAGTATATATTTTAATTTTTTTAGTTATTCTATAATTACAAAAGGTTAAACGGCTTGGGGCCAGGTTATCTAAAGGAACGCCTCCTCCCATATGTACCTGCCCGGACCCTAAGATCATCTACAGGGGTCCTTCTCCATGAACCCCTGCCAAAGGAAGTGAGGCAGGTGGCCACTAGGAGGAGAGCCTTCTCTGCTGTGGCAGCCCGGCTGTGGAATGAGCTCCCCAGAGAGGTTCGCCTGGCACCTACTTTGCACTCCTTTCGTCGCCACATGAAGACCTTTTTATTCTCCCAGCATTTTAACAGCTAAATTAACTCAATTTTAACCCTTGCTGTTTTAAATTTGTATTTTAATCTGTATTAATCTCTGCTGCTTGGTTTTATCCTGGTTGTGTTTTTATATTTTATGCTATTTTGTGTTTTTAGATTGTGGTTTGTTTTATATTTCTTAAATTGATTTCATGGTTTTAATATTTGTGAACCGCCCAGAGAGCTTTGGCTATAGGGTGGTATAAAAATGCAATAAATAAATAAATAAATAAATAAACGGCCTACATGCTTTTTTGTAGCAAAACAAAAGACTCTTTTGCAGCAGACATGGGCAGGGTTGCTTGTCATTGCAAAGAGATGCTCGATTGAAACGATCCGCACAGGAGGCCGTAGAAACAGCCAGGGGGACAACTGAGTGGGAAGGAGCGGTTTCTTTTCAGTCTAACAGATCCCTGTGCGTGTCCTTCCCGCCCACCCATAATGTGCTCCCCAAAAACATTGGAACAGGCATCAAAACCTTAGGACCTCTCCAAGAGAAAATGTGAGCGCTCCTCCTGTAGCCTTTCTCAATTCTTTCTGAGACTCTTCCTACTTGTGTTGATTGTTTCTTGATCTCATAACATTACAGGGAAATTTTTATTTTACCGAGGCCCGAACCCGCTCTTGGCGGTCCTGCTGGCATCAAAATGTTCTGAGTACTTACTAGTGCTGTGTGTAAATAAGTGAGTATATGGACAGTCCCAAGTTTGGGGACATGAATCATAGGTTTCTGTTCTGTCCTTGTTCTGGTTTGCTTGGTATAAAGTTGCAACAAGAGAATTGTTCTTGTGAACCCATTCATCCTCTTGAAAATTATAGAATTTAGTGAGAGGGGGACTCAAACAAATTCTTTCAGTCTGAAGCTTTGTTCATGAGAGGGGGCTGCAGTGAGGCTAGTGGGCTCAGCAGAGGCGGAACAGTCTTTGAATCCCCAACAGCCAGCAACCCATATAGCACGTCAAGGAAGAACTGAGATACATGAACTTTAAAAGTGTAGGTGCAAAGGAGGGGTGAGGAAATCGCACAGCCCCACAAAAGCACTCCTTTGAACCTATGTTGTCTTGTTCCAGCAACACCTTGCATTCCACAGAGAGTCAAGTGACTTTAAGTTCATGAATGCCCTTTGGGGTGGGGGTGGGGGCTCACACTGCCACACCTCATCATGATGCTGATACTGCTAATGTTGATATCCTGTGTTGACATCCTCAGAGACACACAGCCAGGGCTGGATCAAGGCCATAAATACACAATGAAGCACTTTCTCTCTTTCTCATACATACACACACACACACACACACACACTCAAAACAAATGGAAAAAAGGGGGGGGGGGGAGAGACACAGACTGACTCACTGCTTTATTCCAATACAGCAGCCAACCAAGACACACACATACAGAGCTGGTGCTGGACGTTTTGCTACCTGAGGAAGACCAGCAAATGACTCCCATATCACTAGCTCTAAGCCTAACCTACCTATAAAACCCTGATTGTCTTTCATCATAAGCCTACCTAGCATGTAAAATGGCCATTTGTGCATTGCTTTACGGTGTGCATTCGTTTACATGCATGTTCAGTAGAGACTAGGGTGACCAGATAAAATCCAGTTCAGGGCTCCTGTCACTTTAACAGTTGTAGAGAAAAGGGAATTTCAGCCAGAGTCATTTGTATGCAATTAGTTCCTGGTGAAATTCCCTCTTCATCACAACAGTTAAAGGTGCAGGGGCCCTGCCTTCTTTTGTATATGGTGACTCTAGTATAGTGCCTGCACCTTTAACTGTTGTGATGAAGAGGGAATTTCACCAGGAACTAATTGCATACAAATGACACTGGCTGAAATTCTCTTTTCTCTACAACTGTTAAAGTGACATGAGCCCTGACCTGGGTTTTATATGGTCAGCCTAGTAGAGACAAGATGCATCCTATCGTCCACTCGGAAATTTATCTTATACAGATCCTGGGAGCTTGAAGACAGACAACAACTCTTATTAAACATGTGCCGCACCAAGATGCCTCCATCTTCTGCATTAATATCAACTCAAAGAAACTTTATTAACAACAAAAACAGCAAAGACTCTTGAAGCACCTTAAAGACTTACAAATTTATACTGGCATAAGCTTTCATGGACTATAGCCCACTTCATTAAATGGGGTATTATGGGGATTTTCAGGTTTTTATATAGTAGATGTGTTGGGGTTGGTGGGGCTTAGAAGGAAATTCCATGCAGAAACTATTAATGAAGGAATGAAGGAAAGTATCCATCTTGTCATTAAATTACCCACTCCCACCCCAACTGCATTTCCCTGAAAGTAATGACAAAACATACACAACCCAACCCACTAGCATACTAGATAAACAATTGTGAGCTACGCTGCAGTGCTGACGCAACCCATACTCCCAACACATTCACAATCCATATTCCTTTGCATATTGTAACAACAATAACAACAGGAATAATAACAACCCACAAAATGCGCTCTTCTGAAGCCACATTTGTTTTCATTCCAGCAATAAACCCACATTGCACAAAGTAAGAAACTGAATAAACTGTCTTTGAAATTCTGGATGTCATGTGTGGGAGGGGTGGGGAAAATCAGACAACACAGGCCACACGAAAGCACTTCTTCGGACCCATGAGCTCCTGCTCCAGCAGCAGCTCCCATTGCACAGAGAATCAAGCGGTTTTAAGATAATGAGTGGGAAGGGAGAATCCACAGGGCTATAATAACGATGACAATATCATCATACCCTCAGAGTCACACAGAAATGCAGCCTTTGGAACACGGGAACAAGTTCTAACAGTATCCACCCAAGTAAGCCTATTCAGAAGTAACTGCCTTTGAAACACAGCAACAAGTTCTAAAAGCATCCTCGAAAGCAGGCTTATTCAGAAGCAGCACAGGTATAACATTCTAGACAATGCATATCTCGCAGGTAGTAAGGAGGACTAGATTGCTTAGGAGAAAGCATGTGCAGGAAGTCATGAGCGCATCCCTAGTCCCTCCATTTGCATGTCATAATGATGATGACGATGGTTATATTCCTTGGGAAACCATTGGCAGGGAGGTGGCCCTGAAACTGCCTGTACCACAGCAGCACAGGCAATCTCCAGGACCATTTTCCACCAACGCTTCATACCACCAACACCTCATAGCGAGGCATTTGGGCTGGGCTTCCTAAAGAACCACGCTGGCTGTTCCTTTTTCTGAGCAGTTGGCAGGGCTTCCCAGAGAGTTTACTCACCTGAGGGATCCACAAAGTGAGACATGGGGAGAGCTGTGCCAGCCCCCTCTTGCTACTGCACAAAAGTGACCAGCACAGCATTCTAGAGTGCTGGGCAGGGTATACACTCCTCCTGGTGATGGAAAAGCAGTTCCAGCGACACTTGCTATTGGGTGGGGAGGGGGGCAGGATGGAAGAATAGCTGTTCTCAGAATGTTACATTGGCTTGAAGAAACCATTGTTACTTTGGTTGTGCATAACTGTCCAACTCTTGCCTCTGGCAGTTTTGCGAGATTTTGTGATGCTTCAAAAACCAGCCAAACCTATTGACCAGAGACAATGAAGGGACAAAAGAAATAAGTGAGTACACAATCGGCAACAGTGGCTTCAACCCTCTTAGAATCTATTGTCTGTCTGCAGACAAAATTAGTTTAGGTTCAGTACTGGACCAAGCAGGAATAAAATCCAGTTCATATTAGTTTACCAATTTCAATTTGATTTGTTTTCACTGTCATGATCGCTACAAAGGGAATTGGCTAGCATGTGATATCAGCTGGAAGTTGTTCCAAAATATAATTCTGAAATATGGTTAGAAATATTATCTCATTATAAGTATAGAAATACTAATATGGGACTAGTGGTCTGGTAGCTCTTGAATGCCACATGAAGCTCCATTTTCAAGAACGGATGGAAACATATTATTACAGGTAACACAGATACAAAAAATACAGATATGGTGAAGCTTAATTAATATTTGTTAAAAGTTTTGAGATTCTGCAGTGGAAGAGAAATATATAAATAAAGTATACATATTTTCCTCCTCATGTGAATGAATGCATCTTTCAAAGGGATATCCCTTAGTCCCAGCATGTGAATATTTATATATACTTTGTGCCAACATCCTACGATCTACAAAAGGGTTAATTTAAAAATACCCTCAGAAACTAGAGAACTACAGGTAGTCCTGGTACCCTACACATGTAATATTTATGACATTCATACAACTTTAATTTTTTTTCTTTTTGCCTTAGAAAGAAAGAGTACAGTTTTCCCCCAAGCACATCACTGCAGAAAGGGGGGAAATGAAGCTCTTGTTGGTTTGGAATTTTCCATTCCTTTTTTTTTTATTATTTTACCTGAAAGAGAGAAAGCGCCATGGGGGTTTCTACAGTATATAGAATTTTCAGCATTCTGCCTTTGACGTGCACATTTTTAGAAACACTGTGCAAACTGTCTATATAATCGGCAAGGATTTCAGACAAATTTGAAATCCTGAACTATAAGAACCATATAACAATTAGTTTTGTTGCTGAACTTCCTAATATGAATCAAATCGAACAGCAATATAACCTCTTGTCCCATTTGTAGAATAGCACAACCCAAATACACCTCACAGTACAGGCTGCTAACATTCCTGTAAGGAGTGCTATCTGTACCAACTGGCTCCACCATTCTTTCTCCTCACGGAATCTTGGGAACTATAGTTCTGTGAAGGAGGTTAGATGTTTCTAATGCAGTTTTTAATACCTTCACCAATTGTCAGGATTCTATGGGGGAAGCTGTGGCATGTAACCTGGTATAAAAGTAATATAGATTTGTAGTGTACAAATAGCACAGCAGAAAGTGTGGCACATTAGAGTCAGGGGTTTACTCCCAACGGTGTGTTTGTTTTCTACATGTGGGGAGGTTTTAATGAAGGGGAGAGAGGCTATATACCAGCCTGGATTAGATAGCTCTAGTTGATTCTGGGTTTAGACAAACCTCCAGCCATGGAAAGCTCAAATATAACCCACTAGCTCTATCAGACTACTTTCTCAGGCCCCCTCTACAAGGATGCGCTTTTGCGCCCGGTTGTGCGATTATGCGCATTATCGCAGACGCGCATTTACTCCTAATCCCTCTGCACGGGAGGCTGCGAGAGGCGGCGAAACGCATTAATAGATGTCCAAAAAGCGCTTTACAAGAAGTTAATGCGCATAATCGCTTGTTCACACGGGGAAAATGCGCTTTAACGGCCGGAGCAAAATAAAACTCGCGATTTAACGCGCATTCGAAAATGTGCATTATCGGAGAGATAACGCGCCTCTACGCCCGATTTGCGCTCCGTTCTTGTAGAGGTAAAATTTTTAATGAACCTTCAAAGCGCATTAAACCTCTCTTGTAGAGGCACGTTTCGACAGTGAGGTGTAGCTGATTGAATGCTGGACTCGGATCAATGAGACATGAGCTCAAACTTGCTTGAGCTGGTCAGTCTCTTTCAATCTAATTTACCCAAATAAAGTTGTGTGATCATAAAAGAGAGTGGACTTTGAATTCTCTCTCCAAAGTTAATTCTACTTATAAGTTCACATTCAATAGACAAAACAGCTAGGTGGCTTAAATGACCTTCCTTGCTCCATAGTAGAAAGCCTGCAATTTTGGATGAGTGCAAGCTTGCTGAAACTTCTTTCAGCTTCTGGAACAGTAACCAGCATTTTTTAAACAACAACAACAACAACAACAACAACAACCCATAGTGCTATGTATACTTCACTGAAAATTAGTTGCAAGGTTTTGTTTTTGTTTGGGTAAATCTCATTTAATTAGATAAGTGGGACTAGTTCATGCTCTTTTCCAAAAGTATAGTTGTGGGGGTGGGGGAATTCAGATGCAATCTTTTAGAAGGAATATTTCAAAAACCTCTGTTTGATTTATATTTATAGTCAGACATGGCAGTATGGTACAGGTGTGAACTTGTTATTCACACACATAACTTTTGGTGCTGTACATGCTAATAAAATAATAATAATAATAATAATAATAATAATAATAATTTATTACCCGCCTCTCCCTCCAGATCGAAGTGGGGAACAACATGAACCACAAATGATATAAAATATATAAAACTGATTAAAAGCATATAAATACATTATTAAAATACCAATAAAACTCTTAAAATTCAACTGGGTAGGCCTGCCAGAAGAGATCAGTCTTCATACCTTTCTTAAATTCTGGAAGACTGTGAAGCTGGCAGATCTCTCCCAGCAGGCCATTCCACAGTCTGGGGGCAGCAGAAGAGAAGGTCGTCTGGGTAACGGTTGTCAGTCTAGTTTTGACTGATTCTAGTAAATTCTTCCCAGAGGCCCTGAGCGTGCAGGACAGATTGTATGAGAGAAGGCGATCCCGCAGGTAACCTGGACCCAAACCATGTAGGTAATGACCAACACTTTGTACTTCGCCTGGAAACTAATTGGCAGCCAGTGGAGTGATTTTAAAGTTGGTATAATATGGTCACCCCTAGGTGTACTGGTAACCAACCTGGCTGACATATTTTGAACTAGTTGAAGTTTCCGGACAAGGCACAAAGGTAGCCCTATGTACAGCGCATTGCAGAAGTCGAGCCTCAAAGTTACCAGCTACTGTCTTTAGGTCTTCCAACTCTAGGAAGGGGTGCAGCTGGCGTATCAGCCGAAGCTGATAGTAGGCACTCCTGGCCGTTGCATCTATCTGGGCTGTCATTTGGAACGACGGATCCGGGAGCACCCCCAAGCTGCGAACACAGCCTTTCAGGGGGGTGTAACCTAGGCTGATCATATGAAAAAGAGGACAGGGCTCATGTAACTTTAACAGTTGTAGAGAAAAGGAAATTTCAGCCAGTGTCATTTGTATATAATTCGTACCTGGTGAAATTCCCTCTTCATTATAACAGTTAAAGCTGCAGGGGCCCTGCCCTCTTTTGTATATGGTCACTCTAGTATAGTGTATGCAACTTTAATTGCTGTGATAAAGAGGGGATTTCACCAGGTACTAATTGCATACAAATGGTGCCAGCTTAAATTCCCTTTTCTCTGCAACTGTTAAAGTTACATGAGCCCTGTCCTCCTTTTCATATGGTCAGCCTATGTAACCCCATCCAGAACTGGTTGACACACCTCTAAACCCAGGTTGTGGCCTTCGACAGCAAGCACCTCCATCTTGTCAGGATTCAGCTTCAGTTTGTTTTTTCTCATCCAGCCCATTACCACCTCCAGGCATTCATTCAGAGGAGACACACTATCCTTAGCTGACACTGTTGTCAAAGGCATAGAGAAATACATCCTACAAGCAGCATGGGCTCCCACTGTCCCAGGGATCAATATCCTTATTGTGGTGCTCTGTCCACCCCACCTGAATATACACAAAAAACTCTGAGAAGTTCTTGAGAAAGCATATCACAGGTGTGGAAGCACAAATCTCTAAAAGCACTAGTTTAACTGTACAAACACACATACTCTGATCTGGATCAAGGGCTGGGACCAGCAACGCACTGTTCAAACTGTTGCTTGTTCTGCTCTGCTTCAGGGTGGCTCCAGCAAATCTCAGAAGATCTGAGTAATATAGCTGCATATTGTTTCCGTAAATATTCTCAAGCATGACTGCAACGTATCCTCAGTTTCCTTCCTCATGGCAATGGGTGTGCAGCCTGTTCCTGGCCCGCTGGATTTCCAGTGAAGGGTACCTCCCCCCCTCCCCCGCTGGCCCCATGCTTGGGACCTGGGATTCAAAGGTAGTAAATAACATTTCTTTGGCCCACTTTTGTCAGGGCGGGGTACTGACAACTACCCATGCCAAGGTGAAATGATATATAAGCATGCAATGGCAATTAATTTGCATACAAATTATGTCGGGGCTTCTAACCAAATAGACAGAAATATTGGTGTGTGCATCCACACACTCAAGTAAATACATATTTTAGATTAAAATATATACATATGCTCATGTAATTACATACATATAATTCCCCACTCTAAGAATTTAATCAATACTTTAATCGCCAGCAATTAACGGAATTTGTGGGCCATATTATTTTCAGGGGCAAGCCGAACCCACTTTCCCAGCAATAATTTCTAGGGTTAATTGTTGCAGCTTATTCAATGCAATCTTCTCCACCGGCTTTATTTTATCTGCCAGAACCACCAATAGGCTGTGATTAGCATAAATTAAACTAAATGAATTCTGTGGGTTACTAAATTATTTCACCGTGATCTCTCTTATTTATTTATTTATTTATTTTAAACATTTCAAGATTAGGGATAGCTGAATAGCTTGATGTTGAATTTCAGAACTTCCATAGCACAGCTGGGGAGGAAAAAAATTCACAGTTCAACAGTTGCAAATATCTTGAAGAAGGAAATGTATAAAATGAGATATAAGAAGTTGTGTCATGATCTTAGTGGCCCTTTTCCAGTCATACCTGTGAGATTGTGCTATGAGTCATGGAGCTTAAATTTTATAGGGTGACCCTATGGAAAGAAGGACCGGGCTCCTGTATCTTTAACAGTTGAATAGAAAAGAGAATTTGTGACGGCGTCATTTGTATGCACGCAGCACCTGGTGAAATTCCCTCTTCATCACAGCAGTTAAAGCTGCAGGAGCTATACTAGGATGGCTAGATACATAAGAGGGCAGGGCTCCTGTAGCTTTAACTGTTCTGATGAAGAGGGAATTTCAGCAGGTGCTGCATGCATACAAATGATACAGGCTGAAATTCCCTTTTCTATTCAATTGTTAAAGATACAAGAGCCCTGACCTCCTTTTCATATGGTCACTTAAATGTATACCTTCTTCAACATATTACTGGCTCCAGGATTTTGGAGGCCTTCAGCAAGGCACTCTCAATAGGAACTCTTAACCTGCAACCCAAGAATTCTTTCAAGTTGCTTCTTACCTTTTTGGGTGCTCCCTGTAAGAAGTGGTGGTCCTCTGGGGTCCCACCAAATACCCAAGTTCAGCAACCTCAGGAGCCATCCTTGCTCTAACACATTGCAGAAGTAAACAAGAACACTCTTTTGAAGTTGTATTTGGTGTTTTTTGGGTGGAAAATTCACTTGCCTTCTAAGAAACTTAAAATCTAGCAATTATTTCTACATTTGAACCTATAAATTATCACATGCAAATTTTACACAAATATATCTTCCCTATGCTCCTCTAATTTGGTGGTGCATATCCTTTCTGGATTATGTGTAAGTTGCCACCATGCAACAGGATCATAGCTGTCCAGCAGAACTATTCAGGGTGATGAGTGGTCTAACTCAGGCTCCTTCTCCCCTGAACCCAATTTTAGAGTCTTCAGCAGTTCGCTGTGATGCCTATAATGATAATTTCACAGATAAAATCTCTCAGATAAGAGCCAACTTAGATGCTGTCATTATAGCAGAGGCTGACAATGGAGTGTCCAGCAACTCCGCAAGTAGAAGTACACTGGATCAGTTTCAGCTGGTGAGTACCGACAACGTGGACAAGCTGCTTGGAGAAGTGAGGAGAACAACTTGCCCTCTCAATCCCTGTCCTTCTTGGCTGGTTGCCCAGGGAGGAGATGTAATTAGATAACAAGTACAACATATTTATTTATTTTATTTATTTATTACATTTGTATACCGCCCCATAGCCGAAGCTCTCTGGGCGGTTTACATAGGATTAAAAACAATTAAAAACAATATACAAAAATTAAAACAGCAAAAACATACAACATACACACAATCTGTACATTTAAAAACCACTTCAACACTTCAAAAAACTACAAAAACAAAATAAAACAAACCCAGCTCCTCAGATATTGCCAAATGCCTGAGAGAAGAGGAAAGTCTTGACCTGGCGCCGAAAAGAGGTGGTAGTATAGCCGCTTCTAAAAAAGCCCTCCCTGGATCCCCTGGACCTTAATAATTACAGACCAGTATCGAATCTTCCATTTCTGGGCAAGGTGATTGGATGATACAGATTTTCTAGACCCATTTCAAACCGGCTTCAGGGCAGGATATGGAGTTGAGACTGCTATGGTCGCCTTAGTGGATGATCTACGCCTTAGTATTGACAGGGGGAGTGTGTCCCTGCTGGTACTTCTGGACCTCTCAACAGCTTTCGATACCATCGACCATGGTATCCTTCTGGAATGCCTGGGGGGGATTGGGAATTGGGGGCACTGTGCTTCAGTGGTTCCGGTCCTATCTCTCAGGCAGGTTCCAGATGGTGATGCTTGGGGATAGCTACTCTTCAAAGAAGGAGCTGCTATGTGGTGTACCACAAGGTGCTATCCTTTCCCCAATGTTGTTTAACATTTATATGAAACTGCTGGGGGAGATCATCCGGAGGCATGGGGCGGGGTGCTATCAGTACGCTTGATGACACCCAAATATATTTCTCTATGCATTTATTTATTTATTTATTTATTACACTTGTATATCGCCCCATAGCCGAAGCTCTCTGGGCAGTTTACATAGGATTAAAACAATTAAAAACAATATACAAAAATTAAAACAGCAAAAACATACAACATACACACAATACACACATACATTTAAAACCGCTACAACAGCCCAAAAAAGCTACAAAAACTAACCAAACAAACAACAACAAAAAACAGGCTCCTCAGATATTGACAACATCGTCAGCTAAGGATAGTGTGTCTCCTCTGAATGAATGCTTGGAGGCGGTAATGGGCTGGATGAGGAAAAACAAACTGAAGCTGAATCCTGACAAGACGGAGGTGCTTGGTGTCAAAGGCCCCAACCTGGGTTTGGAGGTGTGTTAACCAGTTCTGGATGGGGTTACACTTCCCCTGAAAGGCTTTGTTCACAGCTTGGGGGTACTCCTGAATCTGTTGCTCCAAATGACAGCCCAGATAGATGTGATGGCCAGGAGTGCCTACTATCAGCTTTGGCTGATACGCCAGCGGCGCCCCTTCCTAGAGTTGGAAGAGCTAAAGATGGTAGTGCACACACTGGTAACTTCGAGGCTCGACTTCTGCAATGCGCTGTACATAGAGCTACCCATGTACCTAGTCCGGAAACTTCAACTAGTTCAAAATATGGCAGCCAGGTTGGTAACCAGTACATCTAGGGGTGACCACATAACACCAGTCTTAAAATCACTTCACTGGCTGCCAATTAGCTTCCAGGCGAAGTATAAAGTGTTGGTTATTACCTTTAAAGCCATACATAGTTTGGGTCCAGGTTACCTGCGGGACTGCCTTCTCCCGTATAATCCGTCCCACACACTCAGGTCCTCTGGGAAGAATTTACTGACGAGCGTTATCCAGAGGACCTTCTCCTCTGCTGCTCCCAGACTGTGGAATGGCCTGCCGGAGGAGATTCGACAAATTAGCAGTCTTCTTGAATTTAAGACAGCTGTGAAGACTGATCTCTTCCGGCAGGCCTGTCCAGTTGAATTTTAAGATGTTTTTAATAATGTATTTGTTTTTATTTGTTTTAATGTTTTATCTATTTTATGATTCTGGTATTTATATTTATTGTTGTCCCCTGCCTCGATCTGGATGGAGAGGCGAGTTAAAAATAAAATAAAATAAATAGCTGCTTGTGCTGCTACTGGCCCCTCTCCTTCCACAGACATTTGGCATAATTTGGGAATGAATTTACACACGAACAAGCTATCCATACAGAAGTTATATCTGCATAACTGAGGACTCTGCCAAAAGCACAATCGCAGCTCATGCATACAGACCACATACAGTTTATATGTGCATAGATTCTGCATAAATTCTGAATTATGCAGAATATGGGGGCAGGGCCGGCAGGTGTGAGTCTTCCTCTCCCACGTATGAAATGTCCACGCAATCCTATTTACTCTGCAACAACTTGTCCTGCTCTGTTTTAAAAGCAAAAGGGGGGTTGTTCATTTGATGGAACAATATCAAGAATATAATTGCCTTGTAACACATTCTTGCAATGAACAGTTGAAAATGAGCTTCACCAACTGCAGCACTCGAAATGGCAGGCTGTATGCTGCATAATGCCTTGTGTCCATTTAAATGCATTAGATACAAGATGGATTTGCCTGCCCACCTTAGATGGAAGGGAGGGGGGGACTAGCTGCATGGGAAGAGTGGGAGGAAAACACTTCTCAGCTTACAAATTTAAGATAGAGAAGAATTTGGAGGCCCTAAAGCTCACTTTGGCTTTGAGGTGGGACATTATATGCCTTGTCTCAGCAGCAGTTCCTGTTTCTGGTATCAATAATGTTTACCAGAAACAGGAACTGTTCTTGGTAGGGCCAATGTAGTGTTGCAGATAGAGAGCTGGACCAATGGCTAAACTACACGCAAGATCTGTGATCAGATCTCCTGTGCTTTTTTGGAAATGGCAACAATTACATGCAGCTTTGCAGTTGTGGTACAAATAACAGCTGGATGGAGGCAATTCAGATTGGGAAGAAGTTTGGGGCATAGAGTAAATCAATCCCCATATCAAACTGAACACAGACATTCCCAAACTGCATTTACCATTCTAAAAAACTTCTGGAGGTCCATGACTGGATCTCCCACCATCACTTCTGGGCCAGGGAGACCAGAGTTCAAATCCCAGCTCAGCCATGATGCTAAGTGGGTAATCTTAGCTTAAAGCACTAATGCTCAGCCCAACCTATCAGAAAGGATTGTGTGGTCATTTTATAAGAATAAAACGGGGTGAACGATGTACGCCACCTGCACTCCTTGGAAGAAGGGTGGGGAATAAAAAACTCATGAACAAATAACAATTAAAAATAGGGACCACTGAGGCATATTTCAATGACACATACAAAAACAACTTCCTGATTAATTGCCTGACTTGAAAGAGAGGTATGCATGGTGATAAAAATGCCACAGACTAATTTAGGGTGACCAGATCGCTCGGGGTTTCCCGGTCCTAACCGGGAAAACTGGGGCGATCCGGGGCGACCAGGGGGCAGTGGGGACAAACAGGGGAAACGATGCCCGCGCGGAAGAGGCGGGAGAGGGCCGATTATGGGCTCGTGCCGCTGCCTCCACCGCCGGGCTCGTGCCGCCGCCGCCAAGCTCGTGGAGCTGCCACCGCCGGGCTCGCGCCGCCGCCGCCGCCGCCGGGATCATGCCGCCGCTGCTGGGCTCGCGCCACCCCACCGCTGCTGGGCTTGCGCCGCCGCCGGGCTCGCGCCGGCACTGGCAACACTGCAGGGCTCATGCCAGAGGCTGCAAAGAAGAGGGCCGATTCCGGAAATTATGAAATCGGCTCTCTCCCGCCTCTTCTGTGATGGCGACGAGCCTCGAGGAGCCCGGATGCCCACGCGAAAGAGGCGGGGGAAGCCGATTACATCACTTCCGGAATCGGCCCTCTTCCTTGCAGCCTCTGGCACGAGTCCTGCAGCGCCGCCGTAGGTGGCGCGAGCCCGGTGGCGGCAGCGTGAGCCCGGCGGCGGTGGCGGCAGCCCGGCGGTGGCGACAGCGGCGGCGTGAGCCCGGCGGCGGCAGAGGATCTGGTAGGTCTTGGTTGGGTTTTTTGGGGGGTGAGTGGCTTGTTGGGGGGTTCTTTTGGGGGGGGACCGGGATTTTGGTTTCCAAAATTTGGTCACCCTAAATTTCCTACTCCAAGAAGCATATTTCACACAAATCTCAGGGGGTTCAGTCTTGTTCTCATGAATATGTGCAATACAAATTCCAATTGATTTCAAAAGAGCAAGACTGTAGGCCAACATCCCACCCCCCAGAAATTACATATATTTGGTTCAGTCTTTTCTGCTCTTCCAAGATCTGTCAAGGAAGAAGAACAGTTACTACATTCATGTTAAATGAAAGTGAAAGAAACGGGAGTTTTGCAAAATAGAGTGTGGAAATGTGTAACGAGACCAATCATACAAATTACCTATAATCTTATGAAAAAAAGTGTTTTCTTCCAGATTATTTATAATGATTAGATTATAACATGCCTCATGAATTATGAAAACAGAGGAGGATTCAAACCCCAGATCTGATGTGTTTGCCTCCAGGATGTTTAGGATTAGGCATAAAACCCTCCGAAGTGTGGGCTGAATATTACAAATGACCTTTTGAATCAGACCAAAGGCAGTGACAACCAGATGCCTCCAGGAAGCCTGTAAGCAGATCATGAAGGCTGCAACCTTCTTCAGCTGTTGATTCCCAGCAACATACCAAAAAAGGTTGGATTTGGGGTATGTCCTGATTCCTCTTCCTTCTTTCATACTTACAAAGAGGGTACCAAGGAGGGCCCAAGACAGGTGCATGCAATGGCTTCCATTGGGCCTGAAGCAGTACCGTAAACATGCTCAGCACAATCCAGGGCTGCCAAGAACATGGGAAATGTAGTTCAAACAACTACTACCATCCCTAGATGGGCCTATGCACATTAGCAATTGCAGCACCAACAGCAACCTCTCTCCCCTGCAGCTGCATGGAGGTAATCCTGAGAAAGGGAAAGTGTAAGATGGGGGTCCTGATTCACACCAGACTAGGGTGACCAGATAAAATCCAGGTCAGGGCTCCTGTAACTTTAACAGTTGTAGAGAAAAGGGAATTTCAGCCAGTGTCATTTGTATCCAATTAGTGAAAGTTGAAACAGTGAAAGTTGCAGGGGCCCTGCCTTCTTTTGTATATGGTCACTCTAGTATTGTGCCTGCACCTTTAACTGTTGTGATGAAGAGGGAATTTCACCAGGAACTAATTGCATACAAATGACACTGGCTGAAATTCCCTTTTCTCTACAACTGTTAAAATTACATGAGCCCTGACCTGGATTTTATCTGGTCAGCCTACATCAGACCCAATTCAGGAATCAGACTGTGTTGCCAAACATCTGGAGAATGATCAGCAACACTTCCTCCAATTATTTCTAGCATGGTCTAGGAGGGAGGGGGGTTGGCTATTGCAAATCATTTCATTCGGGCCCAGTGCACTAGGAAATTCTCCCATGTGAAACTCACTGAAATGGAAGAGCACACATTTCCCAAAGAGGACAGGAAAGGGTGGGGCAGAGATGTACGCACATGTGCATCTGGCTGGAGATCTGGTTGGCTCATGTGGGAATGAATGAGTGCCTTGGGCCATGTCTACACCACGCTTTTTTCCTTGGGTCATCCCTGGGTCATCCCTGTGCATCCAAATGATGTACAGGGGAAGCCGGAGGCAGGCAGGGACGATCCCTCAATTTTCCCCACATTTTTCCCTACCATCCCGAGGACCTCAGGAGGTGTGGCCGCCGCTCCCACCTCCTCATAAGTAGTACAGCCTTCAAAGCAGGCATGGAGCTGAACTGGGAGGTGCTGTGCCCATGAGGGTGGGGGAAAACAATTTTGCCATCCCCAAAATGGCGGGGGGCGGGGTGGTTTTTTTTTTTTTTTTACCTTTTTCTGGTGGATTGGAGCTGCGCTCAGCTCCTCTTCTGTAAAAACAAAATGGTGGCCATGACGTCCCTCTTCCCTTCCGGGATGTCGCATAACTGTCTAGATGCTGGGGGAGGATCACTGAAGCAGGTAAGTCCATGATCCTCTCCCCTCCCTCTTTCTACATCCTTAGGTGTAGATGAGACCCTAGTTAAATTAAGAATACGGCTGCTATTAGATTTTTTAAAAGGCTGGAACATCCTGCCCTACCCTCGTTCCACCCCTTCCCCATCCTGTTTCTGTCCCCCCCCATGTTAACTAGAATTTATTTTTAATCCTCTTGACTTTGAAGTGTTAATAAAAATAATGTGTCACAAGTGGTATCTTCTCACTGTTTCTAGAGCCTTTTGCTCTCTCCCTGATTTCAGAAGATAGCTGTCTTAAGTGTTCCAACCAGAAATCAAGTACACATTGACATAGCATTGGCAGTTTTTCCTCACAGATGCTCTGAACTGAACTGTGCAACAGTAAATAGAAATTAAGAGAGTACAATGTAAATAAACTGCTCTTTTTAACCTTCAGATAATATGTGCATAATGAGTTCAAATTTACAATGGTGTTTTGTTTTTACAATACTTCAGATTGAATTATTTCAGCATGTTCTGCTTTTGAGCAATCTTGCCATGATAAGAGATCATTTGAAAGTACAAATATTGTCTTAAAACAATTAATTTTATTAGCAAACTAATAAAACACCATAAATGCTAATTTCAAACTGTGAATTGTACATTCAAAATTAAGTGTCGCAATTTTTAAATGGTTGTGTATTTTTAAAAATTAATCAAAGAATTATCAGTCTTTTTTTAAAAAAACATGTCTTTTAAAAACAACAGTAACCAAGCTGGAATGAATTAAAATATTCTCCAGTAAAGAAAAGAAACAGGGTACATCTATACTACAGACTCAAACTCATTTAAATAGCCATTCCTTCTCTGGAGGAAACACAAGACATAGTAGTCCTAAACTCTAGAGCAGCTTTCCCCAACCTAGTGCCCTCCAGTACTTTGGACCTCAACTCCCATCACCCGAGCCAGCATGGCCAATAGTCAGAAATGCTGGAAGTTGCCGTCCAAAACAGCTGGAGCCCACCTGGTTGGGGAAGGCTACTCCAGACCAGCATTGGAAAGCCTTTTTCAGCCTGAGAGCTGAACTCTATTTCAGGCAACCTCTCAGGGCCCACACTCCAGTGGCAAGCAGGACTGAAGGCAAAAGAGGGGTTGCCAAAAATACAAAACACATCAGCATATTGTAGCTTGAAGTTCTTACTGCCAATAACAAAGCCCTTCGGAGGAGCATTTTTTAGGGAAAACAAGTTGTTGTTGTTGTTGTTGTTTTTAAAGGGGCATGGGAAGATGTTGCTTCTTTCTACTCAGATGAAACCATTCTCCAATAGGTGTTTGGAACATTTACACACCCACAATCCAGACAAGAGTATTCCCAGTTGCAAATGGCTGGCACTGGGGAGGGAATTATATTTCACAAGTGAGTAACAACTAACATTTGTTGCTCTATAAATAGATCATCTTGGGCCCCCTCCACAAGGATTCGCTTTTGCGCCTGGTTAAGTGATTATGCGCTTCATCCCTGAAGCGCATTTACCCCTAATACCTCTGCACGAGAGGCAGGCAGGGAGAGGGGAGGGGGGAGGCAAGACCCCCGGAGGCAGGAGCCGATCTCGGCTGGGGAGCAGCGGAGGGAGCAGCGAGAGTCCTCCGCCGGCCTTTCTCTCTGCAAAGGCAAGAAACCGGGGGGGGGGCGCTCAGGGGAGCCGGGAGGAGTTGTCACTGCTGGACGGGGAGCGTCTCCTTCCCGGCGGCGGCGGCGGCGGGGAGAGGGGGGCGGTGGCAGGGCGACCCCTTCTTCGGCCACGCGAAGCTCTCCCGCGCGCGCTGGCTGCAGCCTCAGCGCTCCGCTCCATTGCCTGCCTGCGTGCCTGGCTGCTTCGCCCTCCCCTGCCGGAGAGAGGGAAGTCTGTCGAGGGACGTGAGCAGGCAGAAGGCAAAAGACGGAGCCAGAGGAGCCGGCTAGGGAAGCCAGGAGCCGAGCGGGGGAGCGAGCAGCAGCAGCAGCACATCCCGCCGCAAAATAAAACTCGTTATTTAACGCGCATTCGATAATGCGCACAATCGGAGGGATAGCGCGCCTCTACGCCCGATTTGCGCTCCCTCCTTGTAGAGGTAAATTTTTTTAAGCGCCTTGAAAGAGCTTTAAACCTCTCTTGTAGAGGCAGCCTTGGAAAGTGCTACAGTAATGTGGGACAAGCTGTTCACCTGAGTTGAGAGGCTAGCATTGAGAGGCCATCCTCTCATTGCTGGCCTCTCAATTCGGGGGGGAGGGTGGCGAAAGGGAGAACCTTTGGGAGGACATTGCAAAGGGACGCAAACTGTGGGCTTCAGTCTTGCGTTTTCAGATAGAAAGCAAACCTCCACTCAGGCTTACCTCAAATATTAGCACTTACCCTTATTCACAGCAGTGAATGCCCCCCTTCTCCGCCTGCTTCCCATACCACCCAGCATGGCCCAAGGTTAAATTTGGACTGCCTTGATGGCCATATTATGTTGAAGCACAAAAAGTTAAGGAAGGTGGCTGAGCCCAGCTCAATAGTTCTGAAATACGTCTTATTTGAAAAGCTCACCATTCTTATCTTGACTAGCAATGAGGGGGAGGGAACGCCATGCAGTGTGGAGTGAAATTAAATGAATCTTTGCAAAACTAAAGCTGCATAATCTGCTGTATTTCAGTCAGTCTTTATCCTCCAAATCCCAGATCTTTGTTTAAGCTACGAACAGACTATAAAAATCAGCTCACTGGTCTCTCTTTATTATCCCTGAACAAATCAAACGAAGCTTTTGCAATAAAGCTGATAAACATGCGCACTTGCATTCACACACACACACACACACACACACACACCAGAAAGCCGCTGTATCTAAAAAGCCGTTAATGTGTCTAATTCCTTCATCTTTCTCCAGGGAGTACAGTCTTTCCAAGGAACACACAAAAACCCACAGCTGAGCACACACCAACACTTATGCTTGTTTGGACTGGGGATAGCCTAAAATAACAATGGGTAAAGACCTCTGGCATCAGTATTGATTTTTACCACTGCCTAGGGAGTTCATACGACAGTGAATAGCCAAGGCAAATATTTGCGTTCATCTACTTCTTTTCAGCAAACCTGAGAATCCCACTATTGTACTTATATTGACAGCTTTCGGATGTTATCCTCAGCCTTTTTTGTAGATGCTACCGAGCCATTCAAGATCAGATGGAGACAAGAGGAAGCAGTCACATATGAAAAATCATCCATGGGCTTCTGTGGTTGCTAAAATTCTAGCCTGCCTCCCAGTACCATGCTAATGCTTTGAGGAAAGGAAAGCAATTTTATCTGAAGGTATAGACTCACAACCAAAACAATTTGCAGAGGTTAGCCATGTTAGCCTATTGCTGCAAAACAATGGAGAGCCTTGTGGCACAATAAAGACTAAATATTTCTCCTGGCATAAGCTCATACATGGACTGTAGCTTACTTCACCAGATGTAAGCAGTATTACAGCGACGTTCAGGTTTATATATAGCACATTTGGTAGCTTATGCCACAACCAAAACAACGTCACTGGTCATACATTCATTATTCATTTGTTCCTGAATTTCTTATGGACCTAAATGCATCTCTTCCACCAAATGTACAAGGTGTTGTAAGCCTAGCCTAGTGATCTATGAGACTTCCTACTCTTTCCTCCCCACTGGATGTGATGGGGGGCACTTGGGACACCCTCTTTGCAGCAATCATATATTCAGTGGGTGATGCAGTCTTAATGTTTTAATCGAGAGCATCAGGAGTCAGCTCACATACAGGCACTGTATCTTTTCTTCTATAGGGCAAATACAGGGATGCAATTTAGGCTGACCCATTCCCTCAGTGGCTATGGCCATGAACTGATGCATACACACATACATGTATACACATGCAGCTGCTGCTGCTGATTTGGCCACTATCTCCAGAGGGTGTAATATCCTATGCCTGCTAACAATGAGGACTAGCCCCACCTCCTCCTTCAGCTCATTAAAAGAGACCAGACTGCTACTGCTGCTGTATCCTAGGCAAAGGATTTCTGACTTTCTTCTGGATAATAAGGAATGATTAATAAATTGTTTTTAAATTTTGATGTTGAGGATTGTTTTATCATGTATTTGTTGTTATGAAACTGTTTTTAATTGTTGTTTATAGGAAGATGTTATGGTTAACAATGAGTTGCTGATGTATTTATTTTATTTGTTTTATCCTGTTTCTTCTGAACCGCTTTGGGTGTGTTCTATACAGAAAAGCAGTATACAGTATACAAATAAAGTGACTATGATTTTTACCTTGCAGTGTGTGTGTGGTGTGTGCAGATCCAGTCACAGATCTCCCAGTGACTCATCTACTTTGGTCCTTCTAAATTTGCATTTTTATTTTGCTTACAAAACCATACGTGCAACTTTCTATTTTGATGACTCAATACAGGTTGAGAATTTTAAAGTATATACATAAAATAAAAAGCTGCACAGTTAAACATTTTACCTATAAATGTTTACCATTTTTAATTAATAAAACATCTTAGCTTATTCTGAACCATTTCGTCTCAAGGATATATAACTTATTATGCTGCCTCTACAAGAGAGGTTTAAAGCTCTTTCAAGGCGCTTTAAAAAAATTACCTCTACAAGAACAGAGCGCAAATCGGGCGTAGAGGCGTGTTATCTCTCCGATTATGTGCATTATCGAATGCGCTTTAAATAGCGAGTTTTATTTTGCTCTGGCCAATAAAGCGCATTTTGACTATGTGAATAAGCGCTTATGCGCATTAACTACTTGTAAAGTGCATTTTCGTCATCCGTTAATGCGCTTCACCGCCTCTCGCCGCCTCCCGTGCAGAGGTATTAGGTGTAAATGCGCTTCAGCGATTATGCGCATAATCGCCTAACCGGGCGCAAAAGCGAATCCTTGTAGAGGTGAGAAGTCAGTTTCAGTCAGTTTCTTAAGAGAGACAAACATCTGGCCCTCCCCCCAAAAATCCCACCTGTTCAAAGAATTCAAAGTTAGAATACAGATACATATGTTTAAATTATTGTTGATGTGTTCCAAATCAAACTAATGTCAGGGTAGGATTAAACACACAATTCCAAAATATTTATCGTCCACAGATGAATTGGACAGTCGCTTCAAATAAATGAATAACTGGGTAAAATAAAAGTGACACCAGCTTAATAGGATGTGATAACAGAGGTGAATTAGATTCAGTCTGTAACAGCGCTGTGAGGGGAAGACAAGAATCTTGGCAAGGTAATTCACACTTGTTAGGTTAATTTCCAGTAGGCTTCTGCCTACAATATGTCTTGCATAACGTGGAGGACAGAATGATAGTACACAAGTCCAATTAGCCTGAATGACAAACTCACCCTCTACTTTCATGGTATAGAGCTACGTTTGACAGGTAGGCATGTTCCTTTCTGAAAAGAATTGAAAAGCCAAGGTCCTATCTATATGCCCTTTGCAATTCACATCCACCCCATTATGTCATGGTAGCTTCTAGGAAGAACATTTCCTGCAGAAGAGAATGTTTATATGAATCTACACACATTATTTCAAGCCTGTATCTCCTAGTTTATTCTGAGTTTCTCATCCGAACTTTTAGCTACACATGTGGCCTCTCCATTTTTGTACATGTTTTCCCTCTTGACTGCCAAATAAAGTCACAAAAGAGAGAGCTGGGATATTTGTTAAATCTGTGTCATTTATAATGGATGAATAAAAGCTTGTGACTCACACAGTCATGCCAGAAGCCAGCTTGGTGTCTCTGACTCAGTATGTCCCCCATGCCAAGTACGGCCCTTTAAAAAGGGAGGAGGGTTGAAAACTAAATAACTCTGGTGGCGTTCACGGAATCAGTTGGTCATCAAGACATTTGAGTGATCCACACACATGTTGGCCCATATCAGGAAGGACTTGTGTTGTGGATGTTTTCTCCTCATTAATCAAAAGAAAAAACATAGGGATCAATGTATTTGTGCAAAGGCCGATGTGTGCAGCTCCCAGCTCATACCATGCTTTACACTTGTGGGCTTCCTTCCTCTACTGCAGATCCTCAGTATGGTGAGTTTATAAACTGGCTCTGCAGAAGGTGAGATTAATTTGGGCAAAAGACGAGATCTTTTATCTTTGTGCTCCAAATGGATAATGTCTAAGCTACAAAGGAAGGCTTCACCTCAAATGTGGTCTTGATGTTGCTTTTCCTGCTGTGTGATGGGAGAGGCAGAGTAAGACTGTGCCTTCGAAATTACCTCAGGGTAGAAAATAAATGCCCAAACTTTATTTCTGTTTTGGTTTTCAATCCCTTTCTGTCTCTTTACACAAGAACATTCCCCTCCTCCAACACTTACAGACAGCAAACACTCCAGCAGAGTTAAACACTTTTAACATAGGCCTTGATCACACGGGTGGTTTGATCCACACCTGCCGCGACTTTGATCCAAGTCTTTCACATGACATCATCCCCCTCACGCTGCTCCCGCGCCCCGAGTGCTCTGTTTCCCGTTTCACTTTCGAAGTATCCCTGAATGGGGATTGTCCGTTTGCTCCCCTCCTCTGCAGGCTTAGCTGAGGAATCGGAGCAATACCGACCACGTGTGATCAAAAGGCTACACTCGCATAGGAAACGGAGGGGGAACCTGCAGAAGCGAAACAGGTGTGATAAAGCCCTCAGTGTCAAATTAGATGCATTCCTTCAAGGATGGTGAATCTTTTTAAACTCTAAATAGCAGTGCAAGGTAAAGGGTCAGGATCATGGTGGGGAGGGGGTTTTAATTCTTCCCTCCGCTGGCCCATGCTCCTGGCCAGGTAAGTGTGTACCACAAGAGATGGCCAAAGGAGCCAACGGCTGCAACCCCATACAGTAAGCCTATTGAATTTATTGGGACTTACTACCAAGGAAGGCAATCATTCATCGTTATATGAGATGAGGTGGACAAGTATAGAATCATGAGTCAATCATGAAAGCTAAGTAGGAGATCAAAAGCCGTTAAGGAAGCTGTGCAGAATTTCCAGTTGCCATCAGCCCTTGTCAGATATTCTTCCCATGCTGAAGAAATGTGTGAAGATGGGCAAAGTGAGACTGTGCTATTGGCTGTGCCCTGACACCACATGGTGCCATGACACCACATGGGGCCCTCGTCCTAACTCCCTTTCAGCACCAGGTGCCAATACAGCAGCTTGGACAGATTTGTGATGATTTAGATTTTGGACTGATGTTTTACATTTTGCATATCCTGCCATTCATATGGGACTTAATGTGACTTACAAACAGAAATAATGCATTCATATCATAATAAAGCAGCAACAGTGTTGCTTAAAAGCAGCAATAAAACAAGCATATTAAAATTTCATATTTTTTAAATGCAGCCCTTTAAAATTCTGAATCTATCAGCCTACAAAAGATTTTTAATAGAGATGAACACTGCCTCCCCCCACAAGTTCTGTCTCATTATTATTATATAGTTCCATTGTGCCTTAGTTTCCACTCTTGCTCTCCTCCAGCATGAAAGAGAGAATTTCAGACTATTGACAATGAAAATTGCATGCACACCCATTTTCTCCTGAATTTGTATGGTTTTTCCATTCTGCAATCCAGGATGCAGCAAATTAATAATAAAAAAACCTCAGCATTCCTCTCTGTTAGAGTGCTGACACACTTCTGCAGAAACAACACCAACATATAGGAAGAACAATGATTATCTTCCAGAGGAAGGCTTTCAATTTCAAAAAATAAAGTAATGAAAAAGAACTCCACTAACATTTAGTCCCTGCTCGTGTGCTCATGAACCCTTTAAGGAAAGTAACCGCCGCTGCCACCACCACAATTACAGGAAATACATATTTTGCTCTTCAGGGGCTGTTTTAAATACATACATAAATAAATAAATAATTGAATCCTCTTCTCCAATAGACAAATACCTACCTAGAATGAGTTTTGAAATTCCCTTTTTGCAGGAATACAGCAGTGCTTCAGTACAGAGTAGAGTTGTTTTAAAAATAACATTTCAAAATATTAAAAACATTTTAAAGCCCAGAAGACCAAAACATTATCTCTGTATTTTAACGTTTCATTTAGCCTTTGTGCGTGTCTAGCTCATATATAAAACACTTTACGAGAGAGACCCCACTCCTCACAGAAGACTAACCCAGTCTTCCTGTATTCATTCATTCATGTTTTGCATTTCCCCATGAGTGTTCCTGTTGGTATGATGCAAGAATGTAACACAATACATGTTTTGGAACACAAATTCTGAAGAATTATTTGGAAAACAAATTCTGCAAATACAACATTATTGGGACATTCTGGTAAAATGTGCAATCCCAAAATCCAGGCAGAAATTGGCCAAGGAGAATCGTGCAATTATCCCATTTTTGCCTGGTGATATAAACTTCCATGGCTCCGAGGGCCTAAGACATGTTCTCAGGGGGAGCATACCAGAGTGTGGGCGCCACTATGGAGAAAGTCCAGCCCTATGACCTCACAGTCCCCTCCTCTGGAAAGGATATGGAGCACCTGCAGATTTAGGGCCTGTGGCGGTACATATTTGCCAAGCTGAATAAGGGTTTTATGAACTACACTAATCATCCATTGCACCTAGTTCATCTGTTTCTTTAGACAAAATAGGCACTTCGATACATTTTTTATTGATTTAATTTATTAATTACATTTTTATACTGCCCATCAGCCAAAGCTCTCTGGGCAGGAGAGCTTCCATACATATGGAAACCCCCATGCAATCACCCCTGGAATGTGCTGGGCTCACAACATATTTGGGAATCACTTACATGAAAGGGTGGGCTTGTACAGAAGATACATGTGTCATTCCAATTCCTATGTTGGCAAAGACTGTGATAACTGGGATTGCCAAACTGAACACATGGACAGGGGGCAAGATTACACCAGATGGCCCCACATCAACCTCTACAATGCAACTGCCCCCATCCCTTCATGCATCTGGCCAGAGATGAGAATAGACTCTATGTGTGTACAATACATATATCATGGTTCCTGAGTGAAAGTACAGGATATATGCACATAGGAACCATTCTCACATTCCACCTAAGGCACAGACATCACAGAGTGATGCACAGTTCATTTCCATGCACTGACTGAATGTGCGAGTGGTGCATACAATGAGAGCTAAAATATCTATGCAGAGGTGCTTATTAATGGAAATGGTACTTCCATGTTTTCCCAACTTGACATCTAACTGAGAATCACGCTTCTTTGCAGACCACTTTGGGAGCTGCCATACATATGAACAAAACCTCTTCTATATGCATGACTCTGACATGGCAAGAGATATTAGCAATGTCAGAAAACTTCCCAGTCTTCATTGTTTTGCTACGTCACCATAAGTATCTGTTCTGACTGTACAATGGCATGAAATCAATATATAGCAAAATCACCTTGTCACATCAGACTGTAGCACAAGAATCAAGGCTTATCCAAGTCCAGCTGAGTATTTCATGAGATTTCTGGTGTCCCACAGATGTTTCCAGGAGAGATAAGTGAGTGAGTGGTATTTTATGGCACCAAAACTTCTCCCTAAGCAGTTCATTAATCAACGACTTCAAATTTAGTTCCTCAGTGCAGAAAAATAAGGTTCTTCATACAGGTACTAATTTACAAAGTAAATTCATGAAATCATTCCAGCATTAATCTTAATTAGTTATGCTAATGCATTTAACAATGTTAAACTAACTGATGATTTTTATAATTTGCACTGCAATCAAAACAAGAAATAACATTCAGGAAGAAATTAATGAGTAATTTTAGATGTCAAAATACCCTCTTCAATCGCTGAAATATTCCTTTAATTTACAAAGACCAGCAAAATATCATACTAAAATGTGCTAATGTATAAAACTACATATTGGTTTTGATTTTAAAAAGAAGAAATCCAAATATTAATCTAACAATATGCAGCTGCTAGGGCCAATAATTATTGCAAGGTGTGTCCCCTCCATCCAGGGGAACATGTCATCTTCCACTGCTTCCACCAAAATCAACAACTAGACCACATAAATATAGGCACTATAAACTTTTTGATTCTTATTACCTCACAGTATTAGAGTCCGTTGTTACAGAATTGGGAACACTTTTTAGCTTACTATGTAACTATTCCTGGGATAAAGTGGCACCGCCTGGACCAATATTGGTACATAGTTACAAGACAAATGTCTGTGGGTGATACAAGTAAGTATTTGCAGGCTAAGGAGGAAGATTCACTCAATGAGGTAAATGGATACAGGACCAGGCTAAATACCAATGGGTGATATGGTTAAGTACGTGTAGGATCAGCATGATTGCCTCCATCATGGAGTAAGCCACTGCTGAGTAGATATAGGATCAGGATGAATGATTGATTACTGAGTTTGTTAGGAAAGTGGCTAAGTCTCTAAATCCACAGCTGCTTATCCTAAGCATCCTTCCTCCTGGTTTAGCTTCCTTCTCGCCCACTTATGTCTCTAGCATCCAGAGTTTTATCCTTGGCCCTACCTCTTCCCTGTCCCTCAGAAACCTTGAGCCATTTAAAAAGCCCTTGTCCTGATTCCCTTATGTTCTGTTCAACTAGCCCTAACTGTTGCAGGCTGTCATTGCTGGATAACTAGAGGAACCTGGGGGCCCGCATGGCAATACACAGACACTTACACATGTGCATACACACAAACACAATCCCTGTGATACATTTATTTATTTATTATTTATACTGCCCAACAGCCAAGGCTCTCTGGGCAGTTCACTTTTGTCATGTTGTCATAGAAATAAATGAGAGCATGGTCATTTCCACACTAATGATTTAGAAAAACTGGGAAAGTCCATGTGCTGAAATAGACACTGTAACCTATAATATGAAATAACAGGACACACTGGCAAAGATCAGAATCAACCGATAAGGTTTTTTACTTTTTGATTGGCCAAGGTTTCAGCTGTCATGGAGGAGCTCTATGAGTATACATCTGTACACACATAGCCATCCCATCCACACCAACACCAAGTATGTGGACAATGGGGACACATCAATGCCAGAGTTTCCTTTAACGTGAGTGCATTTGTCTGCACAGAAATACTGAGGCAACATACTGTAATCTATTTTTAAATGAGTGCTGGGCTAAAGATGTAGGATAATGGGAAATATCTCTCACCTATAGAAGGCAAAAAGTTTTGTTCACAAATGTGTAAGAGGGAATATTTTGAGAACCTCCTTAATGTCATGAAGATCTGTTAAAGCAAAAGCAAATATTCATGAATATGTGAATATTTATTTATTACATCTCTACCCAGCCTTCCTCCAAGAACCTCAGGGCAGCAGATTTGGAGTTTTCCCTATTATCCTCTCAGGCTAAAAGGCAGTGATTGGATGCAGACTCATCCAGTGAGCTTCATTTCTGTGCAATGATATGAATCTGCCATTTTCCTAGTCCATGTTTTGTTTTTGTGTCAATGGTGATTTGGGAATCTTCCCACTGACATGAAGGACACTATTCCAGAGTAAACTGCTCTGAGAAAGGGGCAAGGAGACTTCTATGGTGCTACTAATGAAGAAGCCAGAAGTTTTAACTTTTTTTTATAAAAAAAAACATCAGTGGCATAAATAAATAGAAGCGCTTGACTTCAACAGGAAGTGGTTAGACTTCAAATGCATGGTGTCAGGCATCATTTCAAAGAGTATTTTATCTGGCCACATTTCTTCTCTTGGTTAACAATATATAAATTGCCAATTCTTTAGGCATGGGGGGGACATTTCATGAGCGTTAATCAAAAAAAGAAAATAAAAATAAACCAACCCAGGTATTTTTATTCTGTATTATTATTCTCAGCATTTTTTTTTGGCACAACCCTATTACTGATACTGTTTTTATGTGTGCATGCATGCGATTGCACACTATAGCACACAAAGAGAAAAACTTATCCAAGCATTAATTGACTTGCCTTTCAGTATAATTACCTTATGGGGAAGCTTCTGGCTGTCCCCAATGCTAATGTTCCATCTTGACATATCAAATGGTGCCTTTTCCAAAGCTCAACAATGCAAAACAAGCAAGACTCTCAATATATATACATGTACTTTTGCTGTGCATGACGAGAAAAGTTAATGTTTCTTGCTAGATGTTTTATATTGCCCAGCTATTAATGCATGCAAAACAGCCTTTCAAAAGACATTTCTTTCCACCCCAGGCTCCTAACTCTTGATTTCTTGTACAACATTAGAATTTATTGTTCAAAAGCTGCGTGAAAAGGTGAATTTGGTTCAGTTGGAACTGCTGTGTCCTCCAAAACTCACTAATTCTCATTTACAATGGCAAGCCTACACAATGCAATTCTCTCGGCAATGCAATTCGGAGAGCATGCCCTGGTGTGAAGGGGAGGGTATCACTGTACTACAAGACGATAAATGATGCATAATTACAGTAACTTTTAGTTTTATACAGAAGGTGACAAGAGTGAAATATATTAGTACACACACATCTAGCTGAGATTCAGAAAACATTTAAATGCAAGCAGTCGTTTGAAGAAGTCAATGGAACTAGTCCTGAGCCAGTGGTTCTGTGTACAGCAGTTACCGCCAAGGTCAGTGAAATCTTGAACTCAAGGCTCCTGTGATTATAACTTGGGATAAGTAATCATATGGGCATGATCCCTATTAATATGGTTATTTTTGCATAGCTGTTGCTTAATTTTACTATCCAGTTACAGGATGCATTTAATGCAATCAATTTATCTCCCATACATAAAGTATCTATGATATTAAAATAAATGAAATGCACTAAACTCTATTGACCTTCTGCCCTTACAGCAATAGATTTATAGTGCAAGGGTACTGGGTTTTTTTTATTATTACTTCACCATCATATACTAGCCTACACACCAGTTCTCATCTTGTCCTGCTGATTAAAACTCTAATGAAGTGGTGGTGATTCCATCAGCAGAGCACTTTTGAGAATTGTGATAAACATGCCTTGCTTAATTTGTAATTCTCAATTCCTTTCCAATCTTTGGTTCCTCAAAAAGATGGTGACAACAATGACCAAGATGAGTGGTCCAACTTGGGTTGTTTCTTGTAAATAGAGTTAATGTATGCACCCATTGCTATTAGTAAGTCACCCACAGAATTAGAGTTGGGAGCTAGGGGTTGGAATAGGTAAAAACAACTGAAGACCAAAAGTTATCTATATATGTTATACATATAGCAATAAATGAATCTGCCTTATCCTGACTCATACCATGTAGCCCAGTAACTTCTACTCTGACTAGAATCAGTTCTCCCAGCCCTTCTTCCTGAGATCCTTTAAGATGGATGTACTGGGAACTGAACCTAAACCTTTCTATATGCAGTGCTGGTACTGTACCATAGGTGTATGACTCTTTCCTAAACTACTGTCCTTCTCCCACCTCAGGTGTACATCCCTCACAGATTTTAGTGCTCAAATTCGTAAGGATTTACTTGAGATTGCAGTGAAGAAATTCAGCTGGTGCATTACCACCAGCTTTGCTTTTACATTACTCAATCCCACATTTCCTGTTTCCCACAAAGTTAACAGGTAGTTCCATACATGAAAAACCAAAAGGAGGAGAGCATCCATTCAGGGTAAAAAACGGAAGAAAAGCAGAATGCTGAGATACTTTATTATTCACGCCCAACACATTTCGGCCTATGTTGTCTTTTTTAAGGCCTTCTTCAGGGGGCTGTAACATCAAGAATACATTACATTATGCTTATGGGGATAATACATAACATATCAGTTTAGAGGGTTAGTTAGGCATATTGCCTCAAAAGGCCTGTGCCCATATATAAGTTTCTTAGTTTTTTTTAATTAATACAATATGAAGGCTCTTGGGCCTGTCCACATTATACATTAAAATTTCTATAACTCATATAAAAACATTTCGTGATGTAAAAACACTTTTAACAAAAGTTCAATATATTGGTTCTTACTTGGTAAGAGACGTCTGCAGAAAACTCTTGGCAGGATGATAGTTTCTTGTGATATTCACTGGCGACTGAGGAAATGCAATCATTCCAGGGCCCTCATTTTATTATTCTAATTCATCTTTTCTCATTGCTGCATCAATTTTTGTCATTTTGTTTTGCTTTGCCAGGTGTTTCCATGTGGAAATGAATAGTACAATGTCTCACAATACGTCAACATTGCTATCGTTATTCTTGTTATGTGGGAGTCACTGCAAGTAATTACTGAGTCACAGGAGGGGCAAAAATTTGAGATCTGAGTTTAAGCCACTGGGGTTTAGAGTTTTTAACTTTAGGATCCATTCTATTTCCTTTCTTAATAACAATTTGTTATCCTGTCTTTCCAATTTTTCGAGCACCCAGAACTTTAAATCTGCAAAAGAATGATTTTGTGCTGAAAAATGATCTACTAAAGGAATACCTGATCTGTTGTTCTTTAAGTTACTGAAGTTTTTTCAAAGGTCTAATTGTTTTGCCTATATAGATCTTTGGGCATGTGCACTGGATAGCATAGATGACAAAAGGGCTGTTACAGGTGGTAAAATGTTTGAGGAAATATCTTTGTTGATCAGATGGATTTTTGAATTCTGTGCCATTGAGGGTGTATTTGCAGTAGCAGCAGCGTCCAATAAAGTATCTTAGCATTCTGATAACCTGCTACTCTTCCTTTAGTTCCATACATGGCCACCAATGACCATGTTCGCACTATGAAGGTCTGTGGCCAATCCTAGTTCTTTGATCAATGTACCTACATGATACATGTGTTTCCAAACACCTCTATGTCTTATTCACACTTTATACTCATAATCAGTGGAGGCTGGTGGTTCTGATTTCAGTGTGGCTGTGAATGCATTTTGGGTTTTAGTGAGAACCAGCCAGAAGTCTAAAGAAGCTATCCAAGGTGCTGAACCCTATCTCCAAAATACATTTGACACCTTGGATAGCTCCTTTAGGGAGTTTTGTCTGGTTCTGACTAAAACCCAGAATGGAATCATAGTCCCACCATAATCAGAACCACCAGCCTCCACTGATCCTGACTTTATACTTTAAATTCAATGTGTGACCGCACTTATATCAGAACTGTTATCTATTACAACATGATCTTTCATAACATTAATCCAGCGACCGCTTCACTGTACATCAGCAGATTTCCTGCTTCATGCCTTCACATTGCAGCAGAAGTGCATACATGTTTTTTTAAAAAATGGGGGCATATTTCACCAGACTGTTCATCTGTGCAAGCCCCATTATGCCACTCATAGTGTGTGTATCTCACAAATGGGGATTTGAGACACTGGTCCAAATATAGTCCTTTGCAGTGTTTTTCTGTGTTATATACCCAGTGGAAAGAATAAATGTGGTTGTATAAGCTTTGATCCAGTTTGCACATCACCCTATCCATGGTTTAGCAAAATATGCACAAGTGGGAAGAAGCCGCCTCAAGCCTTGGATTTGCAGCTGGGAGAGGACTGTGGCTGGTTTTAGTTCACTTTCCCTTAAAGTTTACTTGTCAGGCCTGTTCAGACAACATGCTAAGCCATGGTTAGACCTCTAGCAGGGATCATGGTTTATAACAACCCGACTTCAGAAACCACAGTTTAAATTTTGATTTCTTTTAAACTGAGCAGATTTTAAAAACATATAAATTATGATCTGAAAGTCACAACAAACCAAGACTCAGGAAAGGCTGGGAGGCAGGAGCTGTTGAAGTCCTTTTCCTGGACATATGGGGAAAGAGGGGATGGAAGAGAATGTAAACGGCAGCTCCTTCCTATTTGTGAATGTCTCATTAAGCCACAGTTAATCTGCTGATAATTACATCAGAAAAAACATTTTGTTTTTCTACTTTGACACTGATCCTGTTCAGACAACACACTAAGGCATGGTGATTATGCATTTTGAGCTAAACATTATGGCTTAGTGTGTCACTCATGTGAACCATTCCCAACCATGGTGGCTACATAACCACGGTTTAAACACATTCACTAACCATTTGCCGCAAAAGGGTTAATAGTCTAACCATGGCATAGTGTGTTATCTGAACAGGCCCACTGTGTTTTCTTTTAATTTATTATTAATTAACAATTAAACACACAGATAAAAGAGATGGAGTTGATAAGAAGTTGGAAAAAATATTTTTTTCTTTATTTACATTAAACTTTGTGGATATAATTTTATTTATTTACTCAATTTATATTCCACCTTACAGCCTGATCCAGAACTAAAAAGTGGCCAATCACAATAAAACTTTTACTGGATTGGAAAAACTCCAGGGATTCCTGGATGAGATGGATTATGTAGATCTATTTCAATCTGGCTTCAGACCTGGTTATGGGACAGAAACAGCTTTGGACGCCTTGGTGGATGACCTATGCCAGGAACTGGGAGTGTGTTGCTGTTGGTTCTGCTGGACCTTTCGGTGTTGTTCGATACCATTGACCATGGTATCCTTCTGGGCTGCCTCACTGGGATGGGTCTTGGAGGCACTGTTTTACAGTGGCTCCATTCCTCCCTGAAGGGATGGATCCAGAAGGTGGTGCAGGGACTTCTGTTTGACTCCTTGGCCATTGGCCTGTGGAGTCCCTCTGGGTTCCATTTTGTCCCCCATGCTATTTAACATATACATGAAACCGTTGGGAGAGGCTGTCCGGAGTTTTGGGGTGTGGTGCCAGCAGTATGCTGATGACACCCAACCCTACTACTCCTTTCCACCTAATTCCAAGGAAGCTGTTTCGGTGCTAAATTGGTGTCTGTCGACAAACAAATTGAAGCATAATCCAGACAGTCGAAAGGCAGATCAGGGAATAGGGATTCAGTTTATGCTGGATGGGGTTACACTCCCCCTGAAAACACAGGTTCACAGCTTGGATGTTCTGCTGGATTCAGCCCTGAGCCTGGATGCCCAGGTTTCAGCAGTGGCCAGGAGTGCATTTGCACATTTAAAGCTAGTGCGCCAGCTGTGCCCATTCCTAGAGATGTCTGACCTATCCAGTGTGACACATGTCTTATTTACATCCCGATTGGATTACTGTAATGCGCTCTATGTCGGGCTTCCTTTCAAGAGTATTTGGAAGCTTCAGCTAGTTCAAAGAGCTGCAGTCAGATTGTTGACCGGGGCTGGTTACAGGGAGCATACAACTCCCCTGTTAAAACAGCTCCACTGGCTTCCGATCTGTTTCTGGGCATAATTCAAAGTATTGGTTATGACCTATAAAGCCCTATATGGCTCAGGTCCAGGTTATCTGAAAGACCATATTCTCCCTTATGAGCCTGCCCGCCCCCTGAGGTCTTCAGGGGAGGACCTTCTCTTGATCCCACCACCATCATAGGTCCGCCTGGTGGGAACACAGGAGAAAACCTCAGTGGCTGCCCCGGGGCTCTGGAACTCCCTTCCCAGGGAAGCTAGACAGGCTCCCTCCCTGGTGTGTTTCCGGAGGCAGGATGAAACTTTTCTGTTCTGGCTGGCCTTTGAGGAGTAGTCTGGACCTCTATTTATGTGCTATTTAAATATCGGATTTTTAAAATTTGTACATTAAATGTTTTTAAATGTTTTAATACTGTAGCATGTTTCATTATTTTTTAACTTTAATAATAATAATAACAACAACCAGTAGGGAAATGGCTGCTACCACTGCTCCACTCAAAGAACCTTATATTGGGACAAGTCCTGAAACCATACTCATGTCTGTACAACCTCTTGTGCAAGTGGAAGAGCACCTTTTGAATTAGTTTCACTTTTCCCATGGAACTGTGCGAGTACCTCATTGTGTGAAAGGGTTATAGGACACCTTTCATATCTGGAAGGGCACCTTTGGATTCAAATCGACATCAAACAATGTGCCGTATAAAATAACTGAAACACTGAAATAATAAAACAACTCTCCAGCCATTCAAACATGCCAACATAGCAAGGTAATCAATTACCCAAATGCCTCTTTTCTGTACGTAATGCCTTCTCTCTCTGTTCATGTTCTCAATACTCTCAGCATTGAGACTTATCATTTGCAGGTGGGTTCACACAGAACGCTAACCCACCATGGGTTATTGTGTTGTCTGAACAGAGCACGTTTTCCTCAGGATAGCTTGTTACTCATGCGGTGTGGTTTATTTTTCTCAAACAAGCCACCTTGAAGACCAATGGCTTATTTATTGGGTTGTTCAGGGTGGTTAATAAGCTGCACGGCATGGTTAATGAGCAACCCTGTGGAAATGCACTGTATTCAGACAACACGATAATCCACCCTGTGGGAAATGTGCTGCGTTCAGACAACACGATTATCCATGGTTCAACAACCACCCACACTGGGTGGGTTAGTGTGTTGTGTGAACCCAGTCATATACACATACAGTACAAGCATGCCATACACATACTGGTCGGATACACATTCACACACACAATCTAGCAAGTGATCATCACTTTGACAATGTTTCCTTTTCCCTCCTCTGCTGCACTTCTTCCTACCATCAGCGACCCTATCTGTCCCAAGGGACTTTTTGTGTTGACAGTTAAAAAAGCAAAAACTTCCACTTTGGCTATTAATGGCTTCTAGTCATGATGGCTATACGCTACCTCCAGTACAAGATGCAGATGTCTTTGGTCTTTGGTCTGATCCAACATGGCTCTTCTTATGTTCTTGTGGGTTGTTCATAAACATCTCTAACGGTACAGAAGAAGAGCCAATGTCCACGAAGTGTTTGTTTCAATATACTAATGCCAGAGATCGTACTGCCAACAGTGGAGGAAATTTGAAGGAATACAGCTTACCCCACCTCTGCCCCCTCTCTCTCACACACACCCTTTTGTTTTGTTTGTCTGATTTGGAGTAAATTGGCAGAACCACATTTCCCCCCCAATTATCATAGATGCCCCGTGTTTCAATTTTATGTGTCACTCCTCTTGCTAAAAACCCATAAGTCCCTAAGGGATTATCCAAAGCTGGTTTTGTCTTTACAAATGGAAGATCATCCTAACTGGTCTTCTATGCCAGTGAACTGGAAATACATAACAGGGTCAGGAATTTTGGAGGTCAGAATATAATGATCTGATCATGGCAAATATAACCTTGTGCAGATGGTCAAACATGGTACAAATACATGCAAAAAGGAGGAGAGGGAACGGGGTTACCTCTGTTGGTTCTCACCCTGACCTTCACGTGTTTGAGATCCTGTCTGCAAAGGATCTATGTATATACATGCCAGTGTACGCAGGCTATGACAATACGATCTATACCCTGCAAAAATGAAAGGTTTAGTGTGCATGTTCAGAGCCTCAGCGGACTGACTTGCACACACAAAAGCCCCTGGACCCCGTGACATTGTGGTAAATCCAACAGGCATAATCTAATTTCTCTCCTTCTTCCAAGTATTCCCTGTTTAAATGTCTGCACAGGGTTTGTGTTTCTCTACAACATCCACACCAATAAGAGGTGCAGTTAAGAATGACAATGAACAGCACCTCCAGCTGCAACCTGTAATGGGAGACATTGCTTTTAAACATCCAGCAAGCTTCCCTCTTTACAACATTGCCTGCTGCAGTGGCTATAAAAACATGTATAAAAGGCAGCTGGTGAATCAAGTCCACTGCCTATTAAAGGACTAGCATTGCCTTACTGTTTGCCTACTGTCCTTTGATAACTACATTCTAATCCTATTACTCGTGCAATATAGATTCCTATTTTATCAAGTCTCTGAGACCAGAACTATATTTTTGTGGATTATTTGTGCACCAACTACAGGCCTCTGGTCTATTCACAATGCTGTAGTAAAAAGTATAAACAAGGAACCCAAAAAAAAGCCATCATTCTTTAGGGAGTTTCTTTCTTATCTTTTGATGAAGCAGTGTATTTTAGATGGAGTTTCTGAAAAAACGGAAAAGCATTCTAGTAGAGATTATGATGTATTTATGAATATTTGAAGTAGAAATATCGGTGAAAACAGGTATTTGAAATATTAAAAAGGCATGCATGCCCCAAATATTAATCTGTCAGCCAATGATCTTAGCTGTAAATAAATCAATAAAAAATGTATGGTGTACTACGATTAAGCCCTTGAGCATCTGGGTGCAACTGCAAATATATTAACTTCAATGTATGATATTAAATAAAACAGTGTTTGGTTATTCCTGTAAAACACACATCCACAACAGTCTCCAATGCAGCACTGGGGTAATAGGGACCTTAACAGGGGGTGGTCTCCACCACCCCCTCCAGCCGATTTTAAGCAGGGAGGGCCCTCTCCCTATGAAAACCAATGGAGCAATTTGCCCACTGGCATAAAAAAGAGCTGGAGGGGGTGAAGTCCACCCCACACCAAGGACCCTTGGGGCAAAAGAGTCCTTGGTGGGTGTGACTTTTGCCCCACCACCAGGCCATTTTCAGCAGGGTGACTTTTTCTTCTCTATTAAAACCAATGGATGAATCAATCCATTGGTTTCAACAGGCTATCGCTTGGCAGGTGCCTCAGCCTGGCCTTGCAAGCCCTGCTTTGGAGACCCCTGCTCTAAGAGAAGCCTGATGGATATGGGGGCAGAGAGGTTCATGAAACTCGTGGCTCCTTTCCCTAGATTGTACTTCTTCTGCTGGACATCCTGATTGGAGGCTAAAACCTTGAAACTTCCATTCAATCTCTAATGATACCCCTATAACTGGAACTTGAACTGGCTCATGCAACCATTTATATTCTCCAGTAGCCATCCACCCTGAGGACTTTTTTTAGTGGAGAGGTGAGATATAAATTTAATAAATAAATATAATTATTACTACCCTCCCTCTACTTTTTGTTACTCATCTTCTGTAGTAACTGAGGTACTGAACTGAACTCACAGCTTACTAAGACTCAGACGGGTTCCTTAACTCTTGGTTATTACAGAGTTTCATATTGTGTCTACAAACATTCATGCCTGATTGAGACTTGGGGACCTGAGGGAACCCTTGGTTCCCCCACAAACCTTCCTAAGCACTGAAATCATGAAGGAGACTCTCTTCAGAGCATCCCTGCTATCTGAGTTGTGTGGGTAGTGGCTCACCTACTTTGCTATTTTTTCAACACCAGAGGAAGACCTTTTTGTTCTTCAAGGCTTTTTGAACTCTGAGCTTGATCTCTTTTAAACTGCTGCTTTTAATTGCTAGTCTTATTTTTTATTGTTTTGATTCTAATTTTGTACCTTTTCCATTGTCATTTATCCTGCTGCGAAACTCCCAGAAAACCAATTGGTTAAAGGATGAGATAAAAATTTATAACAAATATATTATTTATATGATAAATAATATTATAAAGATAATAATTATATTGCCTGCAGAATTCACCTTTTCCTGGAAACAACTGGAATACGGGTGTTTTTTCCTAGTCTACAAAGCCCTCTATTCAATACAGTCACAAGCCACTTCTAGTTGATATGGAGAAATTTGTGTAAAATTGTTTTATTGATAGGTTTGATTCAATCCCAAGATTTTCTATCGGACTTTAACCTCTGTCATTGATCCAGGTGCTCGATGCTTGATGCTTGGTTGCTGTAAAAACATGTTACAAGACTTCAGAGAAGAAGACTGATATCATTGTGCCAATAGAGTGAATGTTGTGAGTAAAAACAACATAGCTTCTTTTAGGACACTTTAGAACAAGAAGCATGTTGGCCATAAACCACCATTCTCCCTTGAGTTTTTGAAAACACCTGATTCCGAAAACCTGTCAAGTATTTTGTTTACTTTTACTTTACTAAAATCAATATACAATATGCACATTTAAGTACACGTAGAGACTTACACTTCACCCTCACTATCTCTCCTTCACAGGCCTATTATATACAGCTTGGGACCAGGCCACCCGAAAGATTCATATGAGCCTGCCTGTGTTTTAAGATCTCCGGGATGGCCCTTCTTTCAGTACTACTGGCTTCAGAGGCAAATTTGGTAGCAACGTAAGAGAGGGCCTTTGCCCCATGCTGTGGAACTCCCTGCTGAGGGAGGCTTGGCTGGTTCCCTCCCTGCTGTTGTTCCACTGGCAGCAAAGACGTTTTTATTCAAGCAATACTTTGGCATGTAAATTGGTCTGTAGGATTCAATGCAGTTTTTATTGCTGTTGTTTCTTGAAAGAGTCTTAAACAACCGATTTGTTTTATTCCTGTTTTAAACAGGTTTTTAGTTTAAAATTTTGGTTCCTTGTTGGCTGCCTGAGGCACCATTTCCTTGGTGGAAAGGTGGGATACAAATTAAATAAGACATTTTAAAAAAAACAAAAATAGGCCTAGTGGCTACAAGCCCAGCTTCTTCAAGCCAAGAAATATCTACCTTTAGCTCTGGTAGTAGAAGATTCCCACAGTAGTAAGGACGGACCCGGGCTTCAGGTGCACAAAGGAGGCAGCCTGGTGCCAGCTTCATCTCTCCATGTCCTACAACATCAGCTCTTGTTAAGTGATGAAGTTGATTTTGAATGGAGAGGGTGGGAGCAAGTGGCAGCCTGGCTACTCCCCTCCGTCCCATTCTTACCTTGATGACCTTCGTCTTCACCCACCCGTTCCTTTGAACATGTACAGGACTTGGGTAGGTAGTATGTGTGATATCAGTCGGTGCTGTCTACCCATTCTAGGGCAAATTCTGGTGTACACTGCCAGACAGAAATGCAAGGTCTGAAACTGATGTGTGTACAGAAACAGTCTGGCAATCACTGCTAATTCTTTCCTAATAGCCTAGCATGCTTAGATTCAGTTGGTTGGAGGATCTAGCAGTAGGCTTCAGGCAAATAAACAGTACAGTTGGATTTGTAATATGATTAGTACAAGAGGCAACTGCTAAAACAGCAAGGGGTCAGGAAAACTCCGTCTTTCTTTTTTATGGCTTTCAAAGACTCCAGCTTTAGACATGCAGCGCATAACACAGAAGGCACAGCAATTATCTCAAAACATGGCACAAAATAGGAGGAGGATAAGTGGAAGCACAAAGAAAATAGCCTCACAATGTAGAAAAGGAGGAATTATTCTGCCATGTAGTAATTATTGAGTGATGTTTAATTATTGGGACTTTGCTGAAATGAAAAGGAAGAGGGACGAGCCTATGCTTGGAAACAGTAGCAATTCATTACTTTTGGCAAATGTAATTTTCCTCTGAAGAATTATGCGAGGAGAGTCAGATAACAGTTTTGTCATCTAACAAGGCCAGAAAGTGAATGGCAGAGACTTGCAACAATTCTGCCCAACAATATAAGCAGGTACAAAACGCAAGGGAGTCAATTGGTGTGTAACCCTTGGGCATCCCAGAACGTACCTCGGGTTTGCCTGCATGCTGAGAATGTCAAACGGTGTCGATCACCATTCTCTGAGATAAATGGGCCATTGCAAGGCGTACCCATTTAAAAACAAAACAAAACAAAACAAAACCGGATTTGGACCTGGAGTAGAAGTCCAGACATTCACAAAACTAGCGTTGCAGGAGATACTGTTATTTTAATGGCCTGAGATGAAAATTGCATTCTTGTAGCTACAAAATGGTATATTGGTAATGGCAACAGGTTGGCTTGTTTTTAAGAAGAACAGAAGGAAACGGGGGAAGAGGAAGGTGCTGTGTACAAATGAATGAGTGGGGACCAGGAGCTTGCTTTCACTGCGCCACTTTGCTGCCGCTTTGCCACTGTGGGGTAGTGGCGGGCAATCCTCATTGCAGAGGCAGCATGGGCTTTCTGATGGCCATTCAGCATGTTGGACTCGCCCTGAGCCCTGTGCCCAGCTTCTGGCAACCAATCAGTGGTTGCCATCCACCCCGGAATGCCCCCAGCTTGATGCCAGAGTGAGGTCACATGGCGGAAGGGCCGTGGTGACCTCATTTCAGTGGGAAAAGTTGGGGTAAGTCCCTGACATTTTTAATGCGGTGTTTCAGGGAAAAGCTTTGCTTTGGCTGTGAGCCAGCAGCTGCATTGTATAACTGATGCATTGCTACTGCGCAGCCACCACAGGCAAAGAAAACATATAGACAGTCCCCAGGTTAATGTGAGCAGTTTAGAGCAACAACAAGGTACTTAGTAGTATTTCTTGAAGAGAATGAGTGTTGAGTACTAGCATGGTACTCTGGTGTAATTACAAGATAATCAGCAGCACCTGAGGTGGAGCAAATATGAGCAATAATTGCATAGATTAGCAAGCTTGTCAGCAATTTAAATGGGTAACCGTCAACAATTAGGCCTCATCTCCCTGTATCTTCAAAACAATTTGGGGGGTGGGTGGGAGGGAGACAGAAGAAGAATATATTTCATCTGGATGCCGTGAACAACTAGAAGTTAAGTCACATTATATAATATATAAAGCATGTTGTTGTCCCTCTTTACAGTATCAGATATGAAGCAAACAATTTACAGTATCAGATATGAAGCAAATAATTCACTTTAATAGCCACACAGACAGTTTGATTTTTCAGATTTTCTCTGAATAAATTTAGGAGCTGCACATTCCGCTTTAAACTGCAAGAAAAAGTAGCCTGGTTCACATGTCACAATAACCCAGAATTTCTTTTTTTTAAAAAAAAAAAGTAAATGGGGCAGTTTGCTGTACGACACACAATCATTGTTTAGTGTTCTGTGCGAGCCAAGCCAACGTATTTTTTTGCCACTATCTGTGGTGGTAGCAGCGGCAGCAGCAGCAATGGCAGAACTTACAGTATCTTAGCACAGTAGCAGAATGCAAGTTACGGGTCTGCCCCTCCAGAATGACCCTGGAATGATCCTACCTCACGTAACCCACCATCCCAATGACACTCTGGGCAGGGAAATGTCCTCCAAGGAAAGCTCTGCTGGTCCTATGCACAGAGGCAATAGCAGAGATATATTTTATACCAATTTAAGGTGGAAAAAAGAGAGAGGGGAGGAAACCACTGCCATTTATCATCACAGGATGCATTTCATTCCATGGCTGAAAATTGATAAAATGTGCCCTCTCACTACCATTTTAGTACCTGCAGATGGGGTGGCTGATTTGAAGGGCCATTTTGTTTCAGCCACATCCTCTACTACAGTGGCCTTCCACTGGTCCAGACCCAAGACCCGCCTCAGACTTCCAACCTGCAACATGGGACCCATTTTGACAATTGCCCAACATGGCATCAACAGCTTTGCCGTACCCCATCTCGCAACTGATCTCACAACCCATTTTTAGGGCGCAATCCACCAGCTGAAGACCACTGCCCTGCTACACAAGTTTCCTAAATATCAATGCATTCCACAAAGATTCTCCTCCTGGTCTCCACCAAGGAAAATCATGACCCTGGTTAAACGTGGCCTTTCTGAAATCTCTTGTGCTCTAAGAAATGTAATATTGTTAGTGGTCGGGACTGAAACACATGAATTGAGGCTTCACGTCTATTAGCAGGATTGTCTCCTTTGCAGGGAGATCACATCCAAATTATTACTCCAGTTACTGCCTAGTTCCAATTTTTGGTGTATGCAGCAGAAAACAGAATATTAATTAATAGGCAAAGAGAAAATATCACCAAAAGGGATACTTTATTTTCAGCAGCGTTGTTAAGCTACATAAGAAATTTCTGTGCAGTAGCACAGGCAATTGTTATGGAAATAATTGTTAGCAATTTAATTTGGTTTGCGTTCCACTGAGATTGTTATAACCTTTAGTTTTAACAATAAGGTATAATCACAAAACACATATCTACTGCAGGGCAGTGCGTGTGTGGAATCTTAGCAAATGTTCCTTTTTGGTGCTTGTGGGCATGTGTTCCATCTGCCACCTGGCTCTAAAAGAGTCAACCTCTCATCTCCCCTTCTCTGCATTGCTGCATAAACACTGCACATTATTCTTACTGAGCATGCTTCATCTTTTCTCGTCTCCCTAGTCCTGGGCTGTCAATCAGCTGTCAGCCCTCAACACATCAGCAAAATGCACACCACCACACTGTCAGCACAACCGCTGATGAGACTCTGCTAAGACTGTCAATCAAACTTGCTTCTTTTATCTGTTCTGGAAATATTTTGTCTCTGAGAAACAAAGAACCTGGTCAACAAAGGATCAGAGTCTAGTATTTACTCTTTTACAATGATTAGGAGGCTCTTAACAGGAAGACAACATGCTTTTTTTTTCCTTCAGGAAAAATGAAAATAATCTATTTTATTATTTGAATAAATGCTAATTTCCTCTCCCTACTTCACCCCCTTTAACATGCATACTAATTATTTCTTTCAACCATTAAAGGAGTGCAACAAATGAAGTGAAATTGTACTGAGGTGTCACTGATTATATGACATTCATTTATTTAGATCTACAGTCCATCCTAGAGCTCAGGCAACATTTCCCTTAATTTATTTATCCCAGCAATCCACCAAAGTGGGCAACAATTGCTCCCATTGTACTATGGTGAATCTGAAGGTGTTAAGGGAGCAATTTGCCTCAAGTCGACATGGGAGTTTATTGCTGATCTAGCTTTTTTTTATCCAGCTTCGAATTCAAAACCTCCCTGCTGACCTCTTGACAGTGGCCTGTAGTAAGAACTAACGAAATGATGATACAGATGGATGGTTGTAAATTTGAAGATACCTGCTAATTTATTCCTTGAAGTCCACTGATGTGATGTAAGTGACTCTCAAAGGCCCACGCAGGAAGGCAAGCTATTAACAATTGTTGTGTGTTTACATGCAGTCCTATATAGAGAGACTCAGAAGTAAGTTTCACTGAGTTCAATGGGATATACTCCCACATAAGTATGTCCAGGCCACTTCTATTCAATGGGGATTACTTTTAAGTAGGATTACACTTTCACAGAGCAATCCTACCATACATTTACAACTGGATGGGGTGGAGAGATCCCCTGGCAGAACAACCGCCATACCCATTCTCCTGCTGCTTCAACGTAGGCAGGACAGGAAGTGGTGGTGAGGGGGAAGGTTTTTCTTCTTCCCTTCCATGGATTAAAATGAGAGGAATTAACTATGTCAGCCCCAGAGCTGTTTTTTTAAATAGCTTTTTAAAGTTATTATAGTGGTTTAAAATGTATGTGTCTATTGTATGCTTTTGCTGTTTTAATTTTTGTATATTGTTTTTAATTGTTTTAATCTTACATAAACCGCCCAGAGAGCTTCGGCTATGGGGCAGTAAACAAATGTAATTAAATAAATAATTAAATTTTAGGGTTGTGTGATTTCTGAGGGCATGCTGAGGAAACAAAATGGCTTCAGACACAGCATATTCTTGCCCTCTCCTTTCACACCCATTTCCCCTCACTCGGCTGGCAGAACGTCGCCAATAGAACACCTACATCAGCTGAGCATTCCATTGGCATGTGTCGTCGTATTGTGGGGCATATCTCCACCTCTACCAACAAAACGCCACTTACGGCCCACAGCTGAATTTCCAGCAAAGCTTAGATTATATCCTTAGTTCCTTATCAAAATGTATTTGTAAGGCTGGTCAAACTACACTACTAATTCCCCAAATTTTAAGTCATAATGTCTCAGACTTTCCTTAAGGTCTTGAACAAATCAGGTTGTCAAATGGAATAGCAGCTCAATGGAGGTACAGCCCAGAGAGGAGTTCAAAGTACTATTTTCAGATGATACATTATTATCAAAGACTTTGGACCTGTACTAATAAAAATCCAACTCCTTGGTTGGGAAAACTGAACTATTTCATCTCTTGAATATATAACTTTTACCAACGAAAAAATAAAATAAAATCAGGTCCTGCGTATGAGCTGTTAGAGCTGGACCAGTAGTAAAAAATAAATAAATCTGAAATTATTTTACATCAGTGCTGGCATTCCTTGTGTATAAGCCTTTGGCTGACAATCACAAACAAAGTATTAACTAGGGGTGTGCATCGGATCGGATCCGATCCACGATCCGAATCCGATCCGACCCAAAATCGGGAAAATCCGATCCGATCCGATCCGATCCGGACAACCTCCGATCCGATCCGATCCGATCCGATGAGGTCCGATCCGGATCGGACGCCATTTTGAATGCTTTTTCCCATAGCCAAGTATTGTTTTACAAAAACGCCTATAACTTTTTCATTTTTAAAGATAGAAGGATGAAACTTGGGCACATTGTAGACTGGTTAGGGGTAGTTATCTGTGAGAAATTTCAGAAAGATTGGTGCATGCATTTTGTGGCAATTAATTTTTTAATAAATACCCAGGAATGCCTATAACTTTGTCATTTTTAAAGTTACACACATGAAACTTTGCCACATTGTAGGGGGTACCTTGGGACCTATGTGTGTGAAATTTCAGAAACGTAGGTGCTTGTCTTGTGTGGCAATTAATTTTTAGAAAAATGGGTAGTAGTGGGGTAAATACAGTTACGCCTCCCATTTTTTTATTTTTGAAGATACAAACAGGAAACTTGGGCACATTACAGGTACCACTTGCCTTGATATGTGTGTGAAATTTCAGAAACATTGGAGCTTTCCTTGTGTGGCAATTAATTTTTGAAACAATGAGGAAAGAAACACCTTATAACTTTGTCATTTTTAAAGTTACACACATGAAACTTTGCCACATTGTAGGTGGTACCTTGGGACCCATGTGTGTGAAATTTCGGAAACGTAGGTGCTTGCCTTGTGTGGCAATTAATTTTTTAATAAATACCCAGGAATGCCTATAACTTTGTCATTTTTAAAGTTACACACATGAAACTTTGCCACATTGTAGGCGGTACCTTGGGACCTATGTGTGTGAAATTTCGGAAACGTAGGTGCTTGCCTTGTGTGGCAATTAATTTTAGAAAAATGGGTAGTGGTGGGGTAAATACAGTTACGCCTCCCACTTTTTTATTTTTGAAGATACAAACAGGAAACATGGGCACATTACAGGTACCACTTGGCTTGATATGTGTGTAAAATTTCAGACAGCTGGGTCCAGGCACGTGGTGGCAAGGTATTTTTGAAACAATGAGGAAAGAAACGCCTATAACTTTTTTATTTTAAAAGTTAGAAGTCTGAACATTGCTCACTTTGTAGATGGGTTAGGGGTAGATATGTGTCAGAAATTTCAGAATTATAGGTCCAGGCATTTGATGGCTATGGAATTTTTAAATTACATGTTTCAAAAAAATTTCTACAGAGGCCAGGTCTTCCCCTCCCGCTTCCCGCGAAGAAAAGGAAACACTCTCTCGTCTCGATCCCTTTGATCCTTGCTAGTAGTATCCATTACAGGGCTCGTGTTTCCTTTCCTACTTTCACTTTTCAAGCAGAACGGCTGAGCCTAGCTGAGTTTTGCAGCCATGCGTGCAAGGAAGGATCACTCTGGTCTCGATCCCTTTGATCCTTGGTAGTATCCATTACAGGGCTCGTGTCTGCTTGAGTACAAAGTGAAAAGTGAAAGTAGGAAAGGAAACACGAGCCCTGTAATGGATACTACTAGCAAGGATCAAAGGGATCGAGACGAGAGAGTGTTTCCTTTTCTTCGCGGGAAGCGGGAGGGGAAGACCTGGCCTCTGTAGAAATTTTTTTGAAACATGTAATTTAAAAATTCCATAGCCATCAAATGCCTGGACCTATAATTCTGAAATTTCTGACACATATCTACCCCTAACCCATCTACAAAGTGAGCAATGTTCAGACTTCTAACTTTTAAAATAAAAAAGTTATAGGCGTTTCTTTCCTCATTGTTTCAAAAATACCTTGCCACCACATGCCTGGACCCAGCTGTCTGAAATTTTACACACATATCAAGCCAAGTGGTACCTGTAATGTGCCCATGTTTCCTGTTTGTATCTTCAAAAATAAAAAAGTGGGAGGCGTAACTGTATTTACCCCACCACTACCCATTTTTCTAAAATTAATTGCCACACAAGGCAAGCACCTACGTTTCCGAAATTTCACACACATAGGTCCCAAGGTACCGCCTACAATGTGGCAAAGTTTCATGTGTGTAACTTTAAAAATGACAAAGTTATAGGCATTCCTGGGTATTTATTAAAAAATTAATTGCCACACAAGGCAAGCACCTACGTTTCCGAAATTTCACACACATGGGTCCCAAGGTACCACCTACAATGTGGCAAAGTTTCATGTGTGTAACTTTAAAAATGACAAAGTTATAGGTGTTTCTTTCCTCATTGTTTCAAAAATTAATTGCCACACAAGGAAAGCTCCAATGTTTCTGAAATTTCACACATATCAAGGCAAGTGGTACCTGTAATGTGCCCAAGTTTCCTGTTTGTATCTTCAAAAATAAAAAAATGGGAGGCGTAACTGTATTTACCCCACTACTACCCATTTTTCTAAAAATTAATTGCCACACAAGACAAGCACCTAAGGTCCCAAGGTACCCCCTACAATGTGGCAAAGTTTCATGTGTGTAACTTTAAAAATGACAAAGTTATAGGCATTCCTGGGTATTTATTAAAAAATTAATTGCCACAAAATGCATGTACCAATCTTTCTGAAATTTCTCACAGATAACTACCCCTAACCAGTCTACAATGTGCCCAAGTTTCATCCTTCTATCTTTAAAAATGACAAAGTTATAGGCGTTTTTGTAAAACAATACTTGGCTATGGGAAAAAGCATTCAAAATGGCGTCCGATCCGGATCGGACATCTGGTCCGATCCGATCCGACCAGCCTCCGATCCGATCCGATCCGATCCGACCCCCCAGGTCCGATTCCGATCCGCTATCCGATCCGATCCGGGGGGTCAGTGCACATCCCTAGTATTAACAGCACTGTACTAAAAAAAAAATTAACACAGGAATCCTACTACACCTACTTATTTGGAATTTCCAGTACATTCAATGGGGATTACTTTCAGGTAGGTGTACTTAGGATTTAGCTACTAAAGTCTGAGAACATTTAACTTAACTGTTTTATGGCTTGTAGCACACAAACCAAATCAAATGACTTTAATTTTGAAATCAAACCAAATGAAGTGACTTTAATTTTGAAAAAAATCAAGAAAATACTGAACAGCAGAGCTTTCAGATTTCTTCATATAAATTACTGAATTAGATGTGCCCAAGGAGCTTGATTGTGCCCAACAGAATGTTTTCTTTCTTTTTTAAAAAAACAGTTATGGAATAACACAAAGTGCTTTCAAAAGAGTTTTGCCCCATTTCATGGAGAGCTGTTGTTTGAGCAATAGAATTCCAAAGTTCGCTTGGTTGCATGGAGCAATCCTAAACTAGGTCATTCTCTCTCTCTTTCTCTTTCTCTCTCACTTTCTCTTTCTCTTTCTCTCTCTTTCTCTCTCTCTCTCTGTGTTTAATTGGTAATTGAAAAATGCCCAGGAAATTTTGAATGGAAAGGAGAATATTTTAGATAAAGCATTGATTCAAATCAAGTTTCCCATATTGACATTTATGTTATCTGAACATGCATGTGTACTAACTGGTTTCTATAACAATTGAAACATATTAGTATACAATTAAAGTTCTTACAGTCTAGTAGCATAATCTCAAAACTGTGGTCGGCCCACACGCAACACAAAATTATATCTTCTTAAAAACATGAGTCAGATTTCTGTCTGTCTCTCTCCATATTCATACAAGGATACTAAGATCATATACTTGACAACTACTTCTGCTGCAATCTTAAACACACCTACAAAGTGGAACTTACATCTTAGTAAAGATACAGAGGAGCTGTTTTTTTCTTAAGCAAAGTAGACCTGTAGTTATTGGGTAACATAGATGTCTAGTTTGGGCATCATGACAACCCAGGGTTTTTTTTTCTGAGTGAGCCATGGTGCTGATGCATGCTGCCCAATCATTTCTGCTACAAGTGGGAGCTGCTAAACATGGTCTATCCCTGGTTGTTTAGCATTGTGTGCAAACTAGAATCTCTGGCTTGTCAGGGAAGACATGACCTAGAGCTGGAACTCAGAGTTAAACTCTAGATTCCAACTTTGGGTGTCTCTACCTGGACAAGCCAGAGTTTCTGGTTCGCACACAATGCTAACAATCCAAGGACCAAGCATCATTAGATTATTTAGTTATTCCTGCTTTCAGCAGGAGTGACTGAGCAGCATGGACTAGCATGCTCACTCATAATAACCCAGAATTTCTCCAGCTGATGAAAAGTAAATGTCCATGCTGTTGGTTCATAAAGGTCTAACTTGGTGGACGTAAGATTGATTTTTTAAAAAAATCACCCATATGGGCCATGTAGATGATCCAAGTGTTATAGGACGTGGGATCTTCTGAATCCTAGTGTCTGTGATGAGTCTAGGAGGCTGCTCACAACAGAAAAATATTGTCTCATTCATTATGAGCCAAGGTTGGTCACAACTTACAAGGTTGCCCAGCAAAGACATTTGAACCTATTCAAAGCAAACCTTCCTTTTTCTCTCCCTCCACGCACAACACCTTTGTGCTTTGCGCTTAACATCAAGCTTCTTATAATGCTTGTAGCAACTGATAGTCGCTGTATCACCCACATACATTTAATTCATTTTATCAGTTATCTCTGGGTATTTATTTGACAAGTGCTACCTCTTTCTGGAGCAGCCAAAGGAAAAACTACTTTGAACACCATTTAAGGGACTTTTGTTGACAGAATTACTATTTCTTGCCTTTCAAACCAAGTGATAACTCTGTACAGGCCTTCAAATTACAGCCTCTAGCAAAACTGGTAGCGGCTGATGTGTCCCAATTAGGTTGAGTCAACTTGTCAGATATCAAATTTGCTAGTTGTATTATCAGTCTAAGAGGTGCAGATATATCAGTAAAAAAGCAATTAATGTCCAGTTAGATTGGACTGGACTGTGTTTCTGCAAACAGGGCTACATATAAAGGAATTTGGCAAAGAGTAAAATAAATAAATAAAACCTGTTGTCACAACTAATTTCTATTGGCTGTGCTATCTGCTAAATGTAGATAGTTCAGTAAAGAGCAAGTCTGTAAAACTGAGGCCTCAACAGAAGGATAAAAGATTGCAAGGCTCTTTGAGAGTTGGTGATCTGAGAATAAATAGTTGACGTGGTTTGTGTAGCTTTCGTATTTTTCTTATTGGGGGAGGAGTTCAATTCGCACTAGAGAGAGATGTTGAAGGTGAATGTTTCTGTTTGCCAGGTCTTAAAGGAAATTAGGGCTTCTGATGGAATCGCACCCCTGTTAAACTAAAAAGGGCTGCCTCTACACGAGACATTTAAAACTCTTTGAAGTCTCATTAAAAATTTTACCTCTACAAGAGCGGAGCATAAATCGGGAGTTGAGGCGCTTTATCTCTCCGATTATGTGCATTATCGAATGCACGTTAAATAGCGAGTTTTATTTTGCTCCGGCCGTTAAAGCGCATTTTGCCTATGTGAACAAGCGATTCTCCGCATTAACTACTTGTAAAGCGCATTTCAAACAACCGGTAAGGCCTTGTGCGCTCAGTTACCTCCTGCGTACAAGGATTTACGATAAAGCGCTTCAGCGAGTATGCGCATAATCGGCTAACCAGACGTCAAACAGAATCCATCTAGAGGGGGTCAAGGTTGCAGAGTTTTGAAATACTGCTGGACCTGCTTTTGGTTGCGCACTTGGCAGATGTGGTTAATAATAGGGGGGTGCACGGACCCCCCGGATCGGATCGGGACCCGGATCGGGACCTCCAATTTTGTCACGGATCGGTTCGGACAAAATCGGAGGCCCCCCGGACCGGATCGAGTACGATCCCGATCCAAAAATCGGAAATTTTTGGATCGGCCGCCATTTTTCCCCCCATAGACTTGCATTGCAATGCAAGTCTATGAGGAAAAAATGGCGGCGGGTGGGTGAGGGGGGCCTAACTCCCTCCCCCCCGGGGCCGTCCGCTGTGGACGGCCCCGGCAGGTAAGCCCCCTCCCCCGCGCTCCCTCCCCCCCTGGGGCCGTCCGCTTCCATCCGCAGGCGCCCGCGGGCGCCCGCGGATAGAAGCGGACAGCTCCGGGGGGGGTAAGCCCCCTTCCCCGCCACTGCTTACCTTCCCGGCCCATCCGCTCCCATCCGGTGCCAGCGGCTACTACCAGCGGGCTCTGCGGCCTGCTCTAGAGTAGCACGCCGGGTGATGACATCACCCGGTGCGCCACCCTGGAGCAGGCCGCGGAGCCCGCTGGTAGTAGCCGCCGGCGCCGGACAGGAGCGGACGGGCCTCCCCTCCGCGCGCCCCCTGCTTACCTTCCCGGCCCGTCCGCTCCCGTCCGGTGCCGGCGGCTACTACCAGCGGGCTCCGCGGCCTGCTCTAGAGTAGCGCGCCGGGTGATGACATCACCCGGCGCGCCACCCTGGAGTAGGCCGCGGAGCCCACTGGTAGTAGCCGCCGACGCCGGACAGGAGCGGACGGGCCAGGAAGGTAAGGGCCCCCCTCCTCCCGCCCCCTCCTCCCCCCCCCGCTGTCCACTTTCATCGGCGGGCGCCCGCTGGCGCCCGCCAATGGAAGCGGCGGTGGGCGCCAGTGGGCGCCCGCCGATCCGCCGAACCGGTTCGGAGCCTTTTCGGACCGGTTCGGATTGGATCGGCCGATCCAGCTGTCGGATCGGAAATCGGATAATTTATCCGATTTCCCACTGGATCGGACTCGGATCGTGGATCGGGTCCGATCCAGTGCACATCCCTAGTTAATAATGACATCTTTTCCCGCAGACAAATGATCTTGCCACTGTCATGTAAGTTAAGAGTCAAATCTCAGTTTAACCAGTATCAGGGCTGGACCTACCAATAGGCAGAAAGAAGCAGCTGGCTCAGGCAGCAAATTGTCAGTTATTTAGGGATCAATCGTATGGCCCCTAGAAAGCATCTGAGGGGCCATAGGATATTTCAGATTCCCAGCTCCAAGGTCAGAGACAGTGCTCTGACCTTGGAGCTGGAAAGTGGAGCTCCAACACCCCTCCCCCTCCCTGCTAACCTCAGAGAAGGGAAGAGGGACATTTTGGTGGGTGGGGAGGGGAGGAGACAGGGGAGGTCAGGATATGAGTTATCCTTAGGCCTGCCCAGCTTCCTTCCCTCCCTCTCCCAAAACGTTTGTGTTATATGGGCAAAAAGGTCTGCCTAGAGAAAACACAGGGCGGAAGAATGGGAAGGCATAAATCACTTCCACCACTCCTCCTGCCCTGCATCGGATGCTCACAGACCTCCAATTTCAGAGGTTTACAAGTATCGAGGGCCCAACCCATAGGATTACCTTTTAATGTGCTAATATTGTATTTGTACTGCCATGAATGGTTGGATTTTCTGCCTCAGGTGCCCAAATATAGGCTGACCATATGAAAAGGAGGACAGGGCTCCTGTATCTTTAACAGTTTCATAGAAAATGGAATTTCAGCAGGTGTCATTTGTATATATGCAGAACCTGGTGAAATTTCCTCATCATCACAAAATTAAAGCTGCAGAAGCCTTGCCCTCTTTTGTATCTGGTCACTCTAGTATAGCTCCTGCAGCTTTAACTGTTGAGATGAAAAAAAATTCACCAGGTTCTGTATGCATACAAACGATACCTGCTGAAATTCCCTATCTTTTGCAACTGTTAAAGATACAGGAGCCCTGTCCTCCTTTTCATATGGTCAGCCTACCCAAATAACTTGACTAGCTTTAGATACTAAGCACTTTGACTTGGGTGGGTGAATGTGGTGTATCATTTGCTGTTCTGAGGCAGCAAAATATCTTGGGCTGGCCCTAGCATAATGTCTTTTACATGAGGCTGACCTTGAAAACAGTCTAGAAATGCCAGCTAGTCCAAAATACTGCAGTACTCCTTTTCTTAAGTACTATAACTGCTAGGCACATGTGACATTGGCTTCATGAGCAATCCTGCTTGCAAGTTTGTTTCCAGGCTAAATTCTCTTTGCCAGTGAAGCTATTGTTTTATTGTTGTTTTGATGTATTTGGTTGGGTGTTATGCATTTTGATATTTATTTTTGTTAGCGGCTTTGAACCCTGCTTAAACATGAACACAGGATGCACTTGTAGGGTATATGATAATAAATTATACAAAGAAAATTTAAATGAACAAAATATTTAAGGCTCCTTCAATCTTAAATCTGTTTAATCAGTGAATTAATAATCCAAAGTTTGGGGGTTAGTTTTAATCGCTGTAGTTGCAACTTCAGCTGGTTGGAGGAAAAGGTATTGTTGAATATAGGGTGACCATATGGAAAAGAAGGACAGGTTCCTGTATTTTTAACAGCTATATTGGAAGGGGAATTTCAGCAAGTGTCATTTGTATGCATGTAGCACCTGGTGAAATTCCCTCTTGCTCACAACAGTTAAAGCTGCAGAAGCCCTGCCCTCTTTTGTATCTGGCCACTCTAGGATAGTTCCTGCAGCTTTAACTGTTGTGATGAAGAGGGGATTTCACCAGGTGCTGCATGCATACAAATGACACCTGCTGAAATTCTCCTTTCAATACAACTGTTAAAGATACCGGAGCCCGGTCCTCCTTTCCATAAGGTCACCCTATATTATTGCATTCAAAAGCCTCTCAAACACACCCCTTTCCCCAGCACATGATAGATGGAAAATATTCAAAAAGTGTGGATGGTATGCAACAAAAAAGCATAGTTTAAGCATGAAGTAACCCAGGATTTTGTTACATCTAGAGCTCAGGCCCTTATTTTGGGATGGCCATATGCTCCACCTATCCCAGTGTATCAGGGACAATTATTATTTTCTGGTACTTGTCCCTGATAAATTCCTCTGGTTATTTTGCAGAAATATGGGGTGGTTTATTTTTTTAAAAAAGTTTAGTTATATTTTTTTATTTTTTATCTGATATGTACCCCTAGGCTGACCATCTGAAAAGGAGGACAGGGCTCATATAACTTTAACAGTTGTAGAGAAAAGGGAATTTCAATCAGTGTCATTTGTATGCAGTTAGTTCCTGGTGATATTCCCTCTTCATCACAACAGTTAAAGTTGCAGGGGCCCTGCCTTCTTTTGTATATGGTCACTCTAGTATAGTGCCTGCACCTTTAACAGTTGTGATGAAGAGGGAATTTCACCAGGAACTAATTGCATACAAATGACACCTGCTGAAATTCCCTTTTCTCTACAACTGTTAAAGTTATATGAGCCCTGTCCTCCTTTTCAGATGGTCAGCCTATGTACCCCCACCTTGTTACCAAAAACGGCACTCAAGTTGGCTAGTACACTTGTGCACCTCCCCTGCATAGTTGCCTATCTGGATAGTAAATACTGAGTTGCATTTTACATTGTAAATTTAAAATTTCATAAATGAATAAACAAACAGGAAATGGTTATGGTCACTTTAATAATCCATCTGCTTCAGAAGCTCATGTAAGAGAGGATATTGCAGAATAAATGAAATGAATGCCATGTAAGCCAGATGGCAAACAGACTTCATTAGTATGTGATTTGGCAGAGTGTGTGAGTGTGTGTCTCAGTAGTGATCCTTGTTGCAAGAGTAGAGGAATGGGTGTACAAAAATGTCCCTATGTCCATCTGTGAAATGGAGGGTATGGGTGGCAGATGTAGGATATTCCCTGACTGACTGTTAGAGGCCATAAATTATGGGCTGCTCGGAGCCATAAAATGGCTACTTATATTATGTGCATTTAATTAGGGTTGCTGGCTTCTTGTACCAGTGATACCATATCTTGCTTTGCCTTGTGGATGCCTTCTGACTCAAAATTCTTTGTTACTATAATTTTAGATCCTTCAATTCCTTCCGTTTGTGTCAGTACGAGCACTGGAATCATTATTTACACATGCTTTCTTATCCTAAAATGCTTCAATTCCATTTTGTCAAGCTCTAGATTCTATAATCCAAACCAATCTAGGCCCACATTGTCATCTGCATGTTTATTCTCCTAACTCAAATCCGGAAACACTTTCTGACTAGGAGCCTACCTACACTACTGCTTTAAAATGGTTTATAACAGTTTTAAAGCGGTTAAACCATTATTAACCAGTTTAAAACTGTTATAACCTGTTTTAAAGCAGTAGTGTAGATAGGCTCTAGGTCTCAGGCTGTTAAAATGGATTTTAGCCTTTCCTTCCACCTTTTAGCTGTTTGTTTGTTTTTATACTCTGCAAACTGATCTTTTTGTGGGGAGGGAAATAAATTAATAAATTTTGCAAAGTAAGTTAACCCTATTCTAAGTCAGACTGTTCCCAGAGAGTCCTTTACTTCAATATCTCCCCAGCAAAAAAAGTATATCCCTGCAAGTATATTTCAGAATGCACATTTTTTTCCAGAGGAAAAATTGTTCTGTTTACTTGTCAATCAATCATATTTGTATCCCATCCTCCTCCAAGGGATTCAGGGAAGGAAACATTAGGGATGTATGAGAATTTCGTTTCTGTTCGCAAAACATGCCCTGTTCACAAACCCAAATGTGAGCGTGAACAACAAAACGTGTTGTCCGAAAATGTTCGTAAATGAACAGCATTTACAAATGCAAATTCAAATCAAAGACAGACAAGGATCGAGCTGATGTTCAGAGAATCTTGGTGAACTTGAACGTCACTGTTCACCCATATCTAGAATACACAGTTATCTCATTTCACTCTCACAATTTGTGAGACTTTTTAAGCCAAGAGTGTGACTTGCCCAAATTAGTTTCGTAGCTGAGTAAGGATTTGAACCCAGGCCTCCCCAGCCCAGATCTAATGCTTTTTTTCCAATGCCACAATGACTGTACGCCACTGCAAGCTGCATTTGCAACTGTATATCCACTGAACAGATCACCATAATAACCCTCTCCTTAAGCAGCCAGCAGAATCTGTTTTATAAATGCACAGAAGTGAAGGTGAAACATTATAATACATTTGTCTCTTACTGTATCGCTTTGGTCCATCTTCCAAACAAAACGAAAGGGTTAAGGTTGCATCATCTTCAAAAAACTCTGTTGCAAAGGCATCCCACCAGAGGTTGTCACTCTCCTACGGGGGAAGAAATCATTTTTAACTCGAAGAAATCATTCTCAGTGTATCATGTGTGTCAATGCTAAGTGTTCCTTTTAAAAAATTCTCAGTGAAGACAGATTATTTTTTAAATAATTACTATTAGCAATTCAGTAAAAGCCTTTGGATCTAGAAAAGAGTCCTCTCCTTTACAAACATATAGAATATGGCTCAATTCGGATGACACGATAGTCAATGGTGGGGTAATAATCAACTTTACAGTTGTTCATCTAGGGGGTACTCCCACACAACATGGTAATAAATAATCAACTGTGGTGTGGATTAGGATCAGCGCTGAGTTGACTATGGCAGCATTCAGACGACATGATAGTCAAAACAACTGACGATTGTTTCCCCCACACCAGTTGTTTATTGTGTCGTCCGAATTGAGCCTATGTCTCTTCTTTCAGACAGAAGTTCTTCTGAAATCAAAGCACATTTTGGGGATAAAAACCTTCCCAAATTTTGGTGCCCTTAATTTTCACCCTAGATTTGCCTACAGAAGTTTGTACTGTGATGTCAGCCTTGTCAAGCAGTGTTCTGAACAGCACTCGAAACGCTCCATGACAAGGCAGGCAGTTGGTGGCCTTCCCCTTGTGCAAGAATTACCTCTGACCAGCACTCGATCCTATGTGTTGGTGCACCAAAGCAAGCAAGAAAGCAAAACCCTATGGAGAAACTAAAATGCTGATTGATATATATTTTAAAATAAAGGTTAAAAGTGAAGGGCAAAAGTCCTCTAGTGCCATATTTTGTAATATCTCACTAAATATTGCATTGTAGTGATACTTCTAATAGCATGATATAAAAATAAATATTGCACTGGAATAAATACTACCACCACCAGTTTCTGTAATTGTTGTGAACCAGCCATCCTTCCTGCAGCAATGCACATGCCAAAGATGATTTCAAGATTGGAATCCCAGATCTTGTGACATCCCCCTCCCTATTATCAGCACCCTTGGGAGTAGAAGAGTAATAGCCCTAGCCACATTTTTCCCCCTTGTAAATTTCACGTCTGTCTCAGAAAATAGCCTCAATGAATGGACTCCAGAGTCCAGTTGTTTAGGCTGACCATATGAAAAGGAGGACAGGGCTCATGTAACTTTAACAGTTGTAGAGAAAAGGGAATTTCAGCCAGTGTCATTTGTATGTAATTAGTTCCTGGTGAAATTCCCTCTTCATCACAACAGTTAAAGTTGCAGGGCCCCTGCCTTCTTTTGTATATGGTCACTCTAGTATATTGCCTGCAACTTTCACTGTTGTGATGAAGAGGGAATTTCACCAGGAACTAATTGCATACAAATGACACTGGCTGAAATTCCCTTTTCTCTACAACTGTTAAAGTTACCTGAGCCCTGACCTCCTTTTCGTATGGTCAGCTTACAGTTTTGAATTGAATCAACCCCTTCAAAATCTCATAGATTTCTCTATTCATTGAAGGTCTAATCTTGTAGCACCAAGATGTGCATAGAAAATGTGCGTGCCTTCCAGTATAGAAACGGAGGATTGCTCAAAGCAAGATCTCTCCCTTTTGAACATCACATAAGCCACAAACTGGGACAGGGGATGATGAAAGAATCCAAATAAATGTCTCAGTTAAACACAAAGATCTGGAACTACCTGGCTTCCTGTGGTGAGTCTTACATAACCATTCTTTCAACCTCTCCATCTCATGTAAAGAATGAATTAACCCCACAGGATTCTCCAACAGAAGCCCAAACAGGAGAACATTCACACCCACCAACACTGTTCAACAGGTGTCACCGATGGTACTCACCCATACCCTCCTTTATGTCTAGGTTGGCAATTGAGGCTAGATGACATCACTGGGGAGGCTGAATTTGGACTTGGGGCTGCCAATTACTGAGGCTTTACAGCATGCTGTGGGTCTTTCAGCAAGATTAGAGTCTTTGGGAGGACTGGAAATTTCTAGGAGTCAGACAGTCACTCACAGGGCTTCTGTTCAACTCATATATTTCTTCCTTTCATTTATATCTAAAAATCCTAGTGGCTGGAAAGTATAGAAAATATATTATGAATTCTATGTATGGAAAAGGATAAATACCAGTTTTCTATTGCAATTTGAACACTATCCAAGATTGTTAATCGGAGTTTTCTGCATGCTTTAAATCAAGAATAGAAAACAACAAAAGCAACAAACAAACTGAAGCCGGCTGAATATGTAAACTTTGGAGTACATTAGTGAATGCACATCCCCAATTATAATCACATGTTCTAATATTTGCCAGTGAGCCAAATGGCATTCACAGCCAAAACGGTGGAGGAAAGCAAATGAGGAAAAAAAAAAGGATAATTACAAGAAGGAAAAATGATTTTTGAAATACCCCTTTTCCAACAAAAAGAGTCAAGGCTGCCCCCAGGCATCCTTAACTCAGGCACTGACAGGTTACCTGGGATTTTTGGCAGAGTAATTATTTTCCAATTCAGCAATAATGAGATATTACCATGGCAACCCTCCTTTCACATAGCACATTCATGCTCTCAAACGCTGAAATAATGGACCAAAAAAATTAATACTTTGAAAAGTACTTTAAAAATACATTTAAAGCAAAGGACAAAAGGAAGATAAGAGCAGAAGAAACTTGACAGCAGGTTCAGGAGAGGAGAAGTGACCAGTGACCCTTGACTTCTATTACGCATGAGGTTTTCAAGGAAGTTTTTCTTCTGTAAAAATGGCAGTGCATAAGTCCATGTTAATTTTTGCTCCTGTTTTCTATCATGAACTCTCTTCAAATAATAATAATAAAAAAACTTTAGAGGATTTTTAGAGAAATCCTGGATATCATTATTACCACATTCTTAACTGTCCCTAGGCCAAATAAGACAGGATTGCTCTTACCCTATACTGTATAATTGGTCCACAGGGGCAATCTAAAGTTCCGCCATTCAATTCAGCAGGGTATTTGTTGTTGTTGTTGTTTCTGCAATAGCAGCTTATTGTATAATCAAAGAAAATGGTCTCTTTAAGGCACATTTTGGTAGTGATCCATATCTCACCATGGGTACATAGGAATGAGAATCCATATGCACATCAAAAGACACCTCCAGCCAGTTCTATGGGTCTTGGATGAACACTAAGAAACAGATGGAGAGAGATATTCCATGTGCATCCGTATCAGGTGGAAGGCTATTCCTGTGCATGAATCTCCCTTGCTGGTTTGGCCCAATATTCTTTAAGGCTGAGCCAGATTCCAAGGGAACTTTCAATCGGCTCATCTACACCTACCGGCTATTCAGGATGGTGGGGGAGAGGATCCCGGGCTTTCCCGCTCCCTGGATCATCCCAGAAGTCAAGAGGGATGCTCCGGTGTGGCGTGTTTTTTTTTAAAGCAGGAGCCGGTCACACAACTGTGCGGCCCCAATCCTGCGCAAAATGTAAGTACAAAACAAAATAAAAAACTCAAAACTTGGTGCCAAAAAGTGACAGTAGCCATCCTGGGGATGGCAAAACTGCTGCCCTCCACTCCCTGTGAGCACGGACCCCCCTACACACACAGCTCCTTGCCCATTTGCAAAGCACCACTACTTGCGGGGAGGAGGGAGACCCAGGAGCCTGGACCACATCACCCATGGTCCTCGGGGTTGTCCCGGGACTGCAGGAAAAACTGGGATAAGTGCCATCCATTTTATCCAAGGGAAAATGAGAGGTCATCTCTGGTTGAACCCGGGATCTCCTATGCGTCATTTGGATGCACAGGGACGACCTCGAGCTGACCCTGGGATAAATGGATGGTGTAGACATGGCCAATGAGTCTTTTATTGAAGAATCGCCATGCTTCCTTCCCTCACATTTTACAGAAAGTCTAGACAATATCATCATCATTCTTTTGTAATTGGCCCATGTTTTCCTAACAATTAGTCTGTGTGTTTCTCTGTCACAGAAAACAAGAATGGAACCATAGCACAAACTCCACAGCTGTAGATGTTCCTTATCTGTACTTTCCCATTCCATTGATGGGTGCCTGGTTTTGACCTATGCATTGATATTTTGGGAAGTTGAGTGTTATGCCCCCACCCCCCTTCTTGGGTGCGCCTTTGCCATTACATTTCTCTCAGGGCCATTTAAGAAAGATTGTTTGTGAGACTTTTTGTTGCTGTTGTTCATGACGTTTCTAAGCTTTGCAAAATGGCAAACTAAAAAAGGGGAAGCGCAGCAGGTTTCCCTTCAGGATGGCAAAAGGGGGTGAAATCTATTTACAATAAAACTAATAGGCCACCTTTTAGGAGAACCCTCTCAATTACAGCATAAAACCATATTTCACTAAAGTGGGCTTGTGTGGGATGCTCCCTTTTTAGTAAAAACAGAGAAGTGACACCTCCGAGTTGATATTAGTTAGAAAGTAACAGTGACTACTGTCCCCTGAACATTTTGCTTTCTCTTTCCTGCTACATAGAGAACAAAGGAAACAGATGACACTCCTTCCAGGAGCACCCTTAATGACCTCCAGACTAGAGTACTACTAATTTCTTCTACGAGCAGCTATCCTTGAAGATGGTCCCTTACCTGAATGTTTTGCTCTGTGAATCAAAACATCACATTGGAGGAGGGGGCAATTTTCATCTGGAACGTGACATGGGGAAAGAACTCCCCCATACACACAATTGCTATTCAGTTTTTAAAAGTTGAAGATTTATTCCATCACATAGAAAGCAGTTAGTTATAGTAAGCATTAAACCAATTTTGTTAAGAATAAGAATAAATTATATAATTATACAGGGAAATCTTTAGAACACTCATTCTTAAATATATAGTAGTTAAAAATTGGGTCATAATCCAAAATTAAGCATTTTGAAGTTCCACTGATTTGTTGGGGGGGGGGGGGAGACAGTGACTTAAATCTCTCTCTTTGAAATCAACAGGACTTCAAAGTGCTAATTTTTGGATCATGCCCTTGGAATAGTCATTATCCCTAAAGCTCTATGTGTTTGGGTGTATTTTACTATATAGATTCTATCCTGAAAGCCTTAATATGAACTTTTAAAGATGAGGGGGTCAGTCTTTTCATACACTATAAAGACTGTATTTCAGAGCTCCGACCATCTGAGAGAAGCTCAGTATATGTGATAAAATATACTTCCATCCCACAGGCCACTGTCTGGAGAACAGAGTGACCATGATTAAGATATGCATGCCAAAGATATGCATGCCAAAGGCATCAATCCCATTGCTTACAAAAAAAAAAGGTGACTAGCAGAGCTGTATTGACAATGTAACTAAAATTACATTTATTTATTTATTTATTTATTTATTAATAAACCACCTTTCAAGGGATCTCAAGACAGTGTACATAACAGAAAAAGACAAATACAATATAATAGCAATGATAAAGTTACAAGGTAAGAGACACACAAATTATTCAACCAACAAACAAGCAAATCAATAAATTCTTAAAAAGCCACTTAAAATGCCAATGTAACTTTGTAAGAATTGGCTCCATCTTGGTAAACTGGTCAGAATTCTAGCAGCTGAATTCTGCATGGGTTGAAGTTTCCAACCCATTTCCAAGGGCAGGGCTATTCCTATCTGCATGAGGCCACAGAGGTGGGGGGGGGGGCAAAAAGTGCGCCAAAACACCAAAAGCAGTTGAGTCTTTAGTGACAATGCTGGATCAAGTAGCATCGCCATCTTGCATACTTGCAATCCCATCCAGAACAGGTTGAATACCAACTTTCAGATTCAGGAACCACCTGCCCACAGTTGTTATAGGTATAATAATAATATGAAAAGGAACTACAGCAAATCCCTTTTATTTTTGCAAATTAATCTTTGGTACATCCGTCAGCCTTTGAAATTTGCTCATAACCATCACACCACCACCCTGCAAACACACACACACACACCATACACAGCTTTTTGCTCCTCCCCTGTTAATTTCTGAAATGGTCCCCTGGATTATATCCCCACTATTCATTCTTTCACATATCCTGTTTGTTTGTTTGTTTGTTTGTTTCTCTTTAATGGCATTGCTTGCTTTACTTGATTTTGAAGAATGGCTAGATGCCATCTCTGGAACAATGCTTAAACTGGCTGGAAGATCTGAAGGCTTGGAATGATGAAGAATGTGTTTTCTATTTAACGATACTCATCCAGTTTCTTGCCAGGAAATCTACTTGATACTCAGAGCACAACAGCAGTTTTGTAACTGTCTTATTAATTAGCTTAATTTGTTGTTGTTTAAGTTCCAACTTGGAATTCATCTGAGCTTCCTGCATGTAAGAAAGATGGTTCCAGGTTTCTTTTGATTAATAATAATAATAATAATAATAATAATAATAATTTTGTTGTTATCATGATCACCATCATTAAACTTATACTATATGGCATCCTACCAAAACAAGCTGCAATCCTATACACACTTACTTAGTAGCATGTCCTATGGACTAAAAGTAGAACTTGGGATAAATGAATGAGATTGATTGGCTGTACAGTTCAGGGCAAAAAAACAGGACATACTTCAGACAATGCATAGTTAAATTAATTGTCACAAAATGTGATAGCCGCAAATTTACATAGCTTCGGAGGAGGATACAATGAATTCAAAGGCTGGGTTTATTAATGGCTAGCAGCTATGATAACAAAGTTGAACCTCTATGTTCAGAGGCATTATTCCTCTAAATACCAAATGGTAAGGACAAAACAGAGGATGTCTGTGGCCTATATGCTCTGCTTATGGGCTTTTCAAAAGCATCTGGCCAGCCACTATTAGAAACAGAATGTTAGCCTAAATTGGCCCTTGGTCTGATCCAGCAAGGCAATTCTTGTAGCCTCACTGAAGCTTACTTTTCAATATATATGGATATGATTGTGTGGATATTCATACAAGTCAGCTGTAATAAAATACCTAATCTACAGAATTCTCCCCGAGACACAATGAATCAGGTACCTGGAACAAACGATCCTTTTCTGGGAGTAATTCATCTTATTGCATGCAACCCGCCCTGCTGCATCGTCACGCTCTTGCACAGGCAATGCTGCAGTGCTCTATAACGCTGCTATTTCTGGAACAGGCATGCTGCATTTCAGTGATGCAAACTCTTTTCTCCAAGTGATAAACTGGCAGGGTGGAAAACAATGCATCTGGAAGGTTCAGAACGATATACGAATTACCCTTTTCATGGTTTACTCCCACTTATACGTGATTAGCAAATCGTCTTTCAAGAAGGATATTCTCTAAATGGCAAGAGTCTAAAATGCAAGCAGTGTGTATGTGTGTCGTTAAATCATTTTATTAGATCCACGTAGGTGAAACTGCCTAAGGAAGTTGGGGCTGTTTCTCAAGCTGCTACCCCAAATCTGTTGCGTTTCCACTATCCACGTGTACATTGGCAGCACATCGTTATGCTGCATGTTACGTTTTTCCTACTCCTGCTCCACAGCACTGGCTTCTGATAGTGGAGGCAGGGAAGCTCACAGTTTAATGATGACAGAACATAGTACCACACAATACAGAGAGTTGGGGGTAATTCAACATAAAGCTGCTGCTTTGGGCAGCAGTCCAGTATTTCTTACACTATGGAGTTCTGCCTTTATTTACTAGGAAAGCATAGACACAGAGAGGCACATGTTCCCCAATTCAACACTGAAAAAAGATACATAGGTTGGTCTGCTACATATTTCCCATTTAGTGCAGCAGATAGGATAATTTATTTTCTATTAGTCCAAGATGGCAATAACCTTAGTTGTCTAACTGAAGCAAATGTGCTCAGCCTTTTTTCAGGTGAACTGAAGGAGGGTTGTTGCTGTTTTAATCCACATATATGGAGAAGTGAATAGGTCAGTACTAGCAAAGGCTGCCTCTACACGAGAGGTTTAAAGCTCTTTCAAGTCTCATTAAAAAATTTACCTCTACATGAGCAGAGCGCAAATCGGGAGTTGAGGCGCATTATCTATCCGATTATGCGCATTATCGAATGCGCGTTAAATAGCGAGTTTTATTTTGCTCCGGCCGTTAAAGCGCATTTTGACTATGTGAACAAGCGATTCTCCGCATTAAATACTCTAAAGCGCATTTCAAACAACCGGTAAGGCCACCAGTTGTGCGCTCAATTACCTCCTGCGTACAGTCATTTACCATAAAGTGCTTCCGAGAAGATGCACATAATCGGAAAACCAGGCGTCAAACTGAATTCTTGTAGAGGGGGTCAAAGACACTGGAAGAAACTGTGATCAAAAGACATCTCCAGAGTTACAAGATAGCATACAGCCAAATTAGCCACGTGTAAAAGCTATTGCTTCAGCTCATCTTCTACAAAAAAACAGCAAATTAACATCAACTTCTTTGACAGTCGATAATGGCTAAGGAACAATTCAAGTGGGAGGTGGATAGCTTAGCTACAGTGAATTGTACGTGGGGCTGCCTATGAAGGTGGTTTGGAAACTTCAGCTAGTGCAGTATCGCTGCAAGAGTTCTAACTAGGGCCAGGTGTTATGATCATAGTATGCCAATCCTGAAATGGATAGCTTTTGCATATAATGCACAATTCCAGTTAAAGCAGCCTTCCCCAATAACTTCTAGATTTTGGAGACTTCTACGCTCATTGGCCCCAGCCAGAATGACTTAATGGTCAGGAATTCTGGGAGTTGTAGTCCAAAACATCTGGTTTTTAAATAAAAAATAAATCAAACCTTGCACCAGTAATCCAAGTTCTTCTCCCAAGAAAAGCTGAATAATTTATTTTGTTAAGCAGAATATACATTTATTAAATAAATAAAATAAGCCTCTATACATTGTGCAGATTTAACATATTTGCACAATTTATCTACCTTTGCATAATTTCTTCTGTGTTTTTTTTTACTAGTTATTGGGAGAAGCAAATAACCTCGTCAGGCTCTGAAACGCCATCCTCAATAGCTGCAAATCTGTATAGCTTCTCCCAAATAATTATGTGTGAACAGCATACATCTTGGAATGATCTGCCCTGCCGGCTTCAAATGAAGACAATGAATTAATGAGTTTTACAAGCATATTTAAAAAATATTAATCTTGGTAACCCTCACTTTTAAAATGAACACTTCCAAAAACAAACATCTGTAAAGATTTTCCTTTCATTCCAACCCCTCCCCATTTTCCTCCTATGCAATCATACTTAACATTTTTATACTTCATTTTAAGGGTTTCAAACAACTTCACATACATTATCATAGTCATCCTGATAACAACCCTTGCAAGGGAGGTCAGCAATCTTATTCCTTCATTGGAAAAGGGAGACTAAAGCAGAGACTGGTTTGCACTCACCTAATGAGTTTAAGGTTAAAGTGAGATCTGAACTACGGACATCTCAGATCACACTTTTGGCACCTAAACATACGCAAACACTCGCTGTGGTCTTTCAGTGTACTGCAGGGTGATCCTCAAACTAGTGCAGAAGCAGAAAGATGCTCAGGAAGGGCTGTATTAGAAGGTATTCCATAAAAATAGTGCACAAAAGGTTGCAGGCAGACATCACTACAGAAATGGGTAACAGGGGGCATGTTAAGATTTTTTTAAAATTATTATTTCTTAACATCAATAATGATGATATCTAACTTCCTAATTATTATGAAACTAATCTTTTCCTAGGAATATATTACTATCCTAAAACTTCTTTTAAAAATTATAAAATGGCATTGTTTTATATTTTTAAAAGAATACACGAGAATTTATTTTTTATATTTATTTTTAAGCATTTATAAAGAGCCTAATTCTTAGAATGCCACATTTGAGATTGCCTTTTGGATCATTCTTTGAACTACTGAAATTATATACTCAGTAATACCACAAATGTAACAGGCATAACAGCAGCACTGAAAAGGCAGTTCTAAAACCACAAACGTTGGAACATTTCTGTTTAAATGCTTCATTGTATAAGCTAAATTATAATTAATATGAGTTTGTATCACTAAACTAACCAATTAAATTAACACTGACAGAAAAAATGATTTTGTTCATTTGCTATTTAGAACTAGTGATGTTGCTGGAATTCATAATTTCCTGGTTTGGAACATGAACTTCAGATCTTGGCTTCAAAGCATGATAAGCATTTATAGCCCTATGAACTATTGTTCAATTTGGATTGTAATCTGAATTGGAGAAGATCGCCTGCCCACCTTACCTGCCTGGCAGCAACAGCTATCTTATTCTCGCAAATATCTAGAGGTCTCCCTCTCTCCCAAATACCTAGAACACTGCTATAGCAAAGTTTGAAGCACTAGGGACCCTGGGAACTATAATTTTCCAGGTGCCCAAGTTCTTTCAGGCACCCTGGAAACTTCACGGCCGAAAGTCTGGCATAAGGACCATGTAGTATCGAGGGTGTCTGATGTACATATAAAGGACTCAGGTGCACTGTGAAAATTGCTAGTACCTAAAATGCTCCCTTAGAATGCTCTCCGGTGGCCCGGAGCACCCATTGTCAACTTTGGTTGGTACGCCAACTATGCCTGTTCCTGGATAGGGATAGCCTGGCCATGGTCATTCATGCACTGATAACCTCACAATTAGACCACTGTAATGCACTCTATGTGGGGCTACCCATGTGTGTGGTTCGGAAGCTGCAACTACTGCAGAATGCAGCAGCTAGGATGCTCATGGGGACACCTAGTTCTGCTCATATAAAACCTGTGTTAAAAGAACTGCACTGGCTGCCTGTTAGCTACCAAGCCACATACAGGTTATGCTGTTATCCTACAAAGCCCCAAACAGCTCAGGACCAGCATACCTAGCAGACCACTTTCCCTTATATACACCCGGAGGACAACGACAATCTTCAGAAAGAATGTCACCATAAAAAAACTCGGCGGCGGGCCTTCCCTGTAGCGGCACCCACCCTCTGGAAAATGGTCTCTTGAGCGCAAAACGTAACATCTTTTAAACACCTCTTGAAAACATACCTTTTTACACAGGCTTTCCCTGGTTTTTAACTTAGTGGGTTTTATATCGCTTTTTATAACTTTTAATGTTTTAAATTTCTCTATACCTGTTTTATGCTTTTAATTGTGCACTACTCAGAGAGCTTCAACTGATGAGCAGTATAAAAATGTAATAATAAAGTAAATAAATAAACTTCAACAGGCACCAAGGAAGAAAAAAAATGAGACTTCTGTGTCACCATTGCGGCTGCCACCACTGACAAGCAGGCCAAGTAAGTGGGAAGGGGTGACAGGGATTGTAACTGGGAGCACAAAGTGGTCCAAATTTGCCTTGGAATAAATGAAGCAACAAAAAATAACTCTGTTAGCTAAGTACAATTCTGAATCAAACTGGGGTGGGGATAGTTTTGCTCATCATTCAGCAGGACTCTGCAATGTGTATATGTGCCAGTTTGCATGATCATTGCATCCCACCGTGGTTTATTTAAGCCACGGTGGAATGTTCCATGTACCGGTGGCCATTTTGAATGTTCAAGCTGTACTGGGTGATTGACGTGGCATATCATGTCATACGAATCTGGCAAGAGTGGCTTATGCGAGGGTTAAATAACCCTTGTATAACCCATGGGCTGTTTCATCGTTATACAAGGGTTGTTTAACCCTCGCATAAGACACCCTCACTGGGTTCAGATGACATGCTAAGTCAGGGTGATCACCTGCCATGGATAGAATATTCAAAAGGGTGGCCAACACATGCTACAAACCACTGTGGCTTAAACAAGCCATGGTTGGGCTGCAGTGATTGTGTGAACCCAGTATATGTCTATGTTAGCACACCTTCCAACATTTTACAGATTAAAAGAGGGACATTTTTCCCCACAAAGGATCATTGCCTGAATCAATAGTATCATACATCTTAGAGTCGAGCTGTGCTGTGCTTACTACAGAATACCTTTTACTCGTCCAGCAACATTTACTCTCTGGATAGGCAATTATGGGGGAATACATGGGAAGCTAGGCTTCATGTGCATAGACCACAATGATTTAAAAGGCAGCTGCAAATTCTACCCAAACAATAAAATACGGCAGTGATAGATAGATCCCCAACATACATAAATATGCAGAGGTGGAGCATCAAAAATAATTTTCACCTAGAAAACAATATCCAAGTTAAAGGGGTTACTGAGTTACTCCTACACTCTGGAACTCCCTCCCACTGGAGTCCCCATTCTCTTTGCATTCAGGGAGGGGGGGGGGGGGTCAAGACACATCTTTTTAATTTGGCTTTTTAAATTGTTATGGTTGCAAAGTTGTTTTTAATGTCTTATTGTGTCTGCATTTGTTTAATATTCTTGTTTTTTGAATTGTTGTAAACTGCCTTAGTCGGAATGGAAAGGCAGAATAAAAATGCAGTAACTGCAACAAATACATAAACAAGATCCTGACATTGGTCCTCAGCACCATCAAGCAACATAAGTGGAGGGGATTTTAACTCACAAAACAAGGTACATTGTATTGCTTGAGAGATAGTATCAGAAGAAAGCAAACATGGACATGAGAAAGCGAAGGAGGGTGCAAGGGAGGTAAATATGGTTTAAGGATGATTTTGGTATTAGCCAAGGCAACTGGATCAATTTAGGAAGCCTTGCTTTGACAAACATAATCATGGCCTTATAATATGGTGGTTTTCAACTTGTGTTCTGGAGAACTTGGCAGTTTTGTGGGATGTTCCAGCAGCCAGCTTTGAAAGCCATTTTCTAAGCCATTATTGATTTTCCCCTAAAATCTGCAGAAGTAAGAGCAGACTGAATACATTTCAGTCTGCTCTAAGGGACAAAATTCAGGGAATATTTCTGTTTTGAGTTAAAATAAAAGTTTCTGCGCCAATTTTTAGCTAAAAGAAGCCATGGAATAAATAAAGGAATGAAATTTAGTCCAGCATTAGCCAACCAAAAGCCTCTGGGATGCTCACACAATAGCGACAACTTCTCACTGAGGTAAGCAAACCAACTGGCATAAAATATTGTTTTAAATTGAAAATTCTGCTTCTGCCCTCCCTGCTGAACTGTCATCCAAGAAGCCTTGGTGCTAAAGGCAAATTAGATCTAACAGCAAAAGCATGGCACTTAACACCAAGGCTTTAGGGAGGGTAGTGTGGTGTATGGGGGGGGGGGGTGGAATCACAATAGAGTAAAAAAGTGGGAGGGCTTACAAACCTAATAAGTACAAATTTAAAACACAATATCTGAAACTACTCACGTTTTCCTATTATTTTCCTTAAGCCTAAGTAAAATAATGTCCCCTTTTAACCTTTTCCGTAATTTTTTAGCACTCTTCTCAAACATTTTGGACAGTATCCAGCGTGATACTAGTACTAACGTAAATTATGTTGCACTAGCATAAACAGCCCTCTAGCACAACCCCAACAGAGCTTTCTGGTGCAACGGGTTTCCCCATAAAAACCTGTCGCACCAGCAATTGCTATTGGTCACTAGAGGTCATTTACTCTAGCACAACATAATTTACATTAGCTGTAGTGTTACAATGGTTATTGCCCTTTGACTTTATTTTCAGTGGCATTCCCAGTTAAATACTTATAGTTTTTGTTCTATGGGTATAACTGACAATTTGTATTTTGCTGTATGTATGTGTTTATTTGCTTTGAATTTATTATTCCCCCACCACCTCTTTTTTTACTCGTCCATCCATCCATCCATCCATCCATTTATTTGATTTTTTAATTTCATTTCAGATGATTAACCCAAAAAATAAATGGCAGTACCACTGGGGGAGCATTCCAGTTCCTTCCTAGAGAGTCCACACTGTGTGGGTGCAGTCTCCTTGGATTATAAGGGCCTGCATGCCCAATACAGGCATTAGCATTCATTATATCTACAGAGCAACCTGAATGTTCCCCAAGTATCTTACTCTGTGTGGCTCTTGTTGTTTTTGGTTTCACTGCCAATTAAACTTTGCCACTGATGCAAACAGATTTTCTACCTGTAAAAAGACTTTTACAAAGCCCTCTTCAGGCCTTTGTGCTCAACACGCAATGGTGTTAAACAGCATCCAGGCATGTGGGAACATTAGAGGGTGGAGCTTATGTGTCCTGCTCACTTTAGCTCTATTCATGTGCAGGTAAATGCCTATGTAGGGCTAAGGCATATTTCATATAAAAAAAAATCAAACATACCAAACATTCAGCACTGCCTTATTGGAGAATACTGTTGTGTCATTAGTTTATATAAGCCAGCCTTCCACAACCGTAATGACCATTCTGGCTGTGGATGATGGGAGAGCAGAAGGCTAGGGAAAACTGATCCAATGCTGCAGTTTGCCTGGAAGTCTAGCTCACTATAAAACCATACTCATACCTTTTCCATTCCATGATGTGATCACCTCCACTGCACAGATCAAACTGAGTGAGAAATATGGTCCAACCAGGCTCTGCGTTGAGGTAGCAATTTAGAGTTCAATTTGCACAGGTGTGACTCCATTTTGTGTGTCTATAAGCCAGCATCACCTATTGCGTTTAGCATGCTGTTCTGAACATTGGCATGCTGGGAAGCATTAACAAACAGTTGTGAACATATACAACCTGCCACTTTTACTGACAAATTAACACAATGATGAAAGTGGGCATTTCAGAACTTCCCACGACACACAGTGGGACACCTGAGCAGGGTGTAATTTTAATTTCCATCTTTTCTCAACTCCTGCAGGAAAACACCTTGCCTCATTTTTAGCCTATATGATTCACACTTATAAAGACAGTTCTGATTGTTATAATAGATAGCATACAGTCTTATCTTAGGATACAGCATGTTTCCAAGATTAATACTAAATTGTTGTAAATTGATACTAAAGAATAGATAAAGACGTAATGCATTATTTCCCTAAAATAATGCAATCACATACTTCACGCTTTCATTGGACATTTAATTTCAGCTTCCTGGGTTTCTTGGATTACCTATTTACTCATTTATCTTTTTTTAAAAACTAGTTTCTACTTCTTATAGTTGTGAAGATATGCTTGAAAATGAGTGAGCTGAAATTTGCTGAAATTTCAAAAGTTGGCTGAGTAAGATTTCCAGTGGCTCTTGCAGAGCTTTTGTACCCCTCTTGATAAGAAAAAGCAGAATAAATTATACAAACTAAGGTAATTTATTCAATGTGTTGATTTTACTTAATTTGTACAGGTTACAGAAGTCAGCCTCTCTTAGAATAGCAATGCCCATTGTGGCTCAATGCCTTGCCACAAAGTTTACTAAGGGTTAAAATAGACATTACTTTAAAAAGTAATGTGACTCCAGTGTTGGAAGATTGGGGGGGGATTTTTATTACAAAATAGTGATTCATTTGCAGCTAGCTACGTCTTTAAAGTAATGTCTGTTTGGCTCAAAGTAGACAATGTGATGACATCACAGTGGATTAGGAAACTCAACTGGAAGTTAAGAGCAAGAGACATCAATATGAACGAACAAGCCAACACTTCTGCACAGAATATTGAAAATCACCAAAAATGGAAGTAGCAAAAATGTTTGCAAATATGTATGAGTAGTTCCAGTTTGGCCCCGTGTATAACAAAAGTCACTCACCATGCAGAACCAGTGAATGTAGTTGCTCATAGGGAAAAATGACATGTAGTCTGAAACCGGGAAAAACAGGGTCAATAACAGTCTTCCCTGACTTCTCTAAATGGCACCCCAGCTCATTATATTGTCAGCTTTGTGGCATGGATCCATAATAATAAAGCTAATGCCATCAGAGAGCAGCCCCTTCTCAGAAGCCAATTGTTACTTACTATAATCCAATACAAACTCTTGAAAAATTCTATCAAAGTCCCTAGAGGGCTTTCCCATTTAACAAAAGAAACACCAACACTGAATGTGACACAAATCCGTTTGCTCTCACATTCCATCCAGTAGAGTATGGCTGCCACAGAAGCAAATAGACAAAACTATGATTTAATGAGGATGCTAAAAACATAGGCAAACACAGCTGCCTCATAATAAGAGTCCGTTTTAGCAGTTATCACCATCACTGAAACATGCAAAACTCTTTTATGCAAGCAATTACTTACTAAAAAGCCCAGATACATGCTGTTCCCAGTTTTAGAAAACCATGAAAAATATATAAATCTACATTTTAACAAAAGATGCAAAGCCAAATCTGGATCATGTCATATCAGGAAATTCATTCAGAAAAGGTCCTTTTTGCTGCTACTTACGGATCAAGTTGAAGGATCATAAGGGTTCGCTGGGTTTAATAATAATAATAATAATAATAATAATACTTTAGATTATATTTCATGCTCTACTGAGACTTCACCTCTGGATCCATATGCATCTAGTGAAATTTTAAATATCAGCTCATCAGCAGTAGTAGTCTCCTACTGCTTCAGAGAGGGCACAGGACTGTTAAGATCAGCAGGAAAGCCAGCTGACTTGGGATTTCTTTACATTTGATGGATCGTACTTAAACATTCCCACTTCTCTTTTACATTTTTTTACACACTGCTAAAAGTGGCTGAATATTAGGAGACAAGAGCACAACTACACTGTTGCTCTTGTTCTTTTCCTCATTATCCATTAACAACCTGATATATAACATTTTAAAGGGATAAAAATTAGAGAGCCACAAATCCACACATTAGGATGAGTATTCCTCCCTCCCCCTGGCTAGTGTAATGAACACCAGCCCTCTCTCCAAGCTTGTTGCTGTAAAGGGGGGTTGTCTCCTGAGTCGTGCTGTTTCTGAGGGGCTCCAAGGAGCAGAACTGCAGGAGGAGTACCCATACATCTCTACATTTATTCATGCAGTGGTTTTGGCAATTTACATCTGTGATAGAAAGATGTCGGTTTCATTAGGGAAAAAAGTGGGTTTGCCCTGCCTCCCTTTATGCTTTGATAGGAAATCTACAGATGAATACTACATAGTGACACATATTTATGACTAAATTCCTGATAATTACTGGTGCATAAACATGCTGTTAAAATTTATCAGGGCGGGGGGGGGGGGGACTGGTTATCCCCACTGGACTGGATGCCTGCCAAGTACTAAACAGATAAAAATAGTCTTCTTACTCTTTGTGTTGCTTTGTCCACCACAGAAACTATGTGATTTTGTTTCGCTAGAAAAATCTGCAAAGAAAGAGGTTACTGTGGTTTTACCTCATCTTTTTTTTTTAATGAAGATAAAATAGAATTACAGTTTCCATTTCATGGCACACAGAACATATAACTTAACTGCTAAAACTCAGATATTAGTTGATAACTTACACATTGATTCTACTAAGAAACAGTTCCCACAACCTATGAAAATCATTCACTAATATTTTCCTTTTGCAAAGTCATACAAGATAAGTCAGTTTCACAATTCAACCCCAAACCATAATTTTGAGAACAGCTAAGTACTTCTAGGAATTTGACTCATCTCCTAATTAGTTGCCAGCTTTACTTTACAATTAGGTAAAGTATTCAACACCAAATCCAACCACACCCAATTTCAGATATTCCAAAAGTATAATCATAGAATTTATTGGTAAAGCGTACCTTGTTGAAAAGTGTTGGCCAGGTGGACTTTTCCAGGAAGTGAATTTTTTTTTAAAAAAAAAAAAGGGGGAGGGAACTATTTCCAAGAAATAATTTATTCTGAGTATCCAAAAAGTGTTCATCAATGTCTGTGTACATCAACAATCCTTACAAGAACTTTGTAGAGTAGGTCAGTAATTAATCCCATATTGCAGACAGGGATGCTGATCCTCAGAAAAACTAGCTTCCCTGGGGGCATCCAGACAGTACATTAAACCAGGGACTTACCAGGTCCCACTTTTCACACACAAAGTTCACACACTTAAAGCACACATGTTAGCCACCACATTACAATCAGTTTGGCCCCTTAAACAGTGGGGTACAAAGGAAGGATAGAAACTACACAAAGATCAAGAATGATAAATGGCGTAGTTGGGAGCATATAAGCCTTCCAGTTTGAAACGTCTAGGCTAATTATGAGCTCAACTTGTAATTACCTCAACCTCTGTCCCAGTGCCAACTTTCTCAACAAGCATAGCTGCCTTCACGATTTCCCCATTGAACATTACTTGGTGCTCCTGTGGCCTTCATTGGGCTCTGTAGCAGCACCGTGAGCACCAGGAGCCTCAGAAAATGTAGTGTTTCTTGACCCCATGAAAAATCTCAGGAACTCTGGGAAATTACAATTCTCAGGCATCCTGGTGCCCAAGAAGCTTTTCCAAACATACACAGCTACATTGGGTGGGGGTGGAATGACAGGATCCCTAGGGAAGGCCTAACACCCAAATATCATGGTGCCCCAGTGCTGCTTCCTAAAACAATGACAGCAGCAGTCTCCTCACCACTCCCAGTGAGCTGTAATAATTAAAGTGTTGGACTAGGATTCAGGAGATCAAGGCTCTAAGTCCCATTCAGCCATGAAGCTCTTTGGGTGACTTTGGGCCAGTCACTGACTTTTAGCCTAGCCTACCTCACAGAGTCTTGTGGGGATAAAGTGGGGGTGGGGTGGATTATGTAAGCTGCCCTGGGTTCCTTGGAGGAAAAAAGCAGGCTAGAAATGTAATTAATTGATTAATTACCACTAAATTAAAAAAAGGAAGCAAGAAGTGTTGGGGTGTCAAGAGGTGCTGGGTGTGGAGAGCGGAGGCTTCTGAGTTTCATTATATCCATATCAATATGGACCCAAGCTTAAAATAATATAGTTCGGGCCCAATCCAAATCAAGGCCCAATTTGGAGGACCTATTCCAAATCAAATCAAGGAAGTTGGAAGGACTAAAGCCCCAGAATAGCAGGAGTGGGGAAAATGACTAGTCTGTCTGGAAGTAAAGGGATGAGTTTGTAGAGTTCGTAGTTAACTGCCCATCAAGACCTGTGGGCTCAGGTTCACTAAAAGGGGAAGGAAATCCAACTGTGACATATGAGGAGGCAAGGCTGACCCAGGCAGTAATGCATATGGAGCTGAAGGGGAGTCCTCCCAGAGGTATCCCAGCACACACTGCGGTTCAAAATCGATGGGCGCCGCCATTGAAGCTGCAGGAGGACACGCCCTCAAACACCATTGGACGCTCACAGGCAATGAGAGGGACACACTAGCCCCGGCCGGAGAAGCAGGCAGGAGGAGCGGCTACGCTGACACAGCGCCCGCCCCCACCCCCACCACAGCACCCCAACTGCCTGCCAGGCAGCCCGTCCCAGGGTTCGAGCCACACCCACCCTACATGGGAGGAGGGATAGCCGCGAGGGCAACCCATGTACCCATACCCCCACCCATAACAACCCCCCCCTGCAGGCATCCACAAGCACACACAGAAACGAAGGCAAGAGAGGGGGAAAGTGGAAAAACTTTATTCAGCAGGGAGTATAAAATTGGTTTATTAATTTTAAGGCCACTGTGAAGCAAAGGCAGAGTCAACGGGAAGGCCAGGCACCCCCGGGATGAGAGAAGGCGACCGGGAAGGCACAGTGGTGAAAGGGGCACAGCAGGGCGGGCATCTCCAAGCAGCAAGCGCCGGAAAGGGACGAAGGGAAGGCGGAGGGGGCGCCATGCCAGGAAGCGATGCCAGTCCACAGAATGGGACCCACAGCCCCAGGTCACACGGGGTGGGGGTAGTGCCACCAGATCCAGTCACTGATGCTCTTGCGCACCCGGGAAGCCTCCAAACGGGCGCGCCGCTCCCCAACGGGATTCTCGGGGCCCGGCAATGGTGCAATGTCCCACCCATCCACAGCGATGCCGTCGGCGTCTTTGCCCGCCCAGGGGAGGTCGGGGTGCTCGGCCAATAACACATCCCCATGGGACTCGCAGATGTTGTGCAGGATGCAGCAGCACACCTTGACGTCCAGGATGATGTCAGTCTGCAAGTCCAGCGAGCTAAACAGGGAGCGCCAACGCTCCTTCAGACACCCAAAGGCACGCTCCACAGGCAGGCGAGCATGGCAGTGGTAGTAGTTGTATTTACGCTGCACGGTGGTGCGGGGGTAGCAGTACGGGGCCATCAGCCACAGCTGCAGGGCGAACGCCTGGTCGGCCAGGAGCAACGGACCCACCGCACGCCTGTACACAGAAGCAGGACCGGACTTCAGGAAGCGGCCCGACGACAGCTTGGCAGCCAAGGGGGAGTTCCAGAAGATGGCCGTGTTGTGGCTCTGCCCGGACACGCCCGCATTCACATCCAGGAATCGACCCTTGGCATCCACAACCACCTGGAGAACCATGCTGTAAAAATGCTTGCAGTTGTAGTACTCCTCGCCACGGGAGGGGGGCCAGGATGCGCACGTGGGTCGAGTCCAGCGCCCCCACCACCCGCGGGAAGCCCAGGGCACAGAAGCTACGCATGTTCTCCTTCTCGTCCCCCATCCAGATGACGTCAGCCAAGTACAGCTCGTTCAGCACGCTCACCGTATCACGGAAGATCTCGCAAGCGGTGGACACGCCCACCCCAAAGATTGTCGACAGCGGCAGGTACCCCATGTTGAAGGCGAGCTTGTACAGCATCAGGCCCAGACGGTGAGAGGCCAGGATGCACGGGCACATGACGGTACACTCCCTCTGCAGGACACGGGTCACCTTGGCCACCAACACCTCGAACGTTGCGCGGGACATGCGGAAGCTCCCACAGAAACGCTCATCGTCCCAGTCCTCCAGTTTCTGCATCTCCGTCCATACGGCATCTGTCCGTGGGAACACCCAGTGGCGGACTGTCTCGCGCTCATCAAGGAGCTCGGCCGACGTCGCCAGGGGGTGTCCATGGTGCAGGGCTTCCTTGGCCGTGCCGCTGGCCAACGCCTCCGCGGTCACCATGCCCGCATCACGGTGGCGAAACAGCAGCATAATGGCTGCCCACAAACAGGGCAAGGCCTCCGCAGCTCTGCGGGCAAGGCACCACCTAGGCGCCGCAGGCGGGCACGTAGCACGTCCTCCTCATTGCCGTCGCCATGGTTCAGCGTGGCCGCCTGGATCGCCGGCTGCAAGCAGACCGTTGCGAGCTCCCTCTGGGACATAGTCGCCAGTGCTGGAGTGGCCATAGGGGAGGCAGGCAGGACGGGAGGGCCGGTGGGCGTGACGGAGCGGCAGGGTGGAGGGAGGGGGGGCAACGTGCCCAGCATGGGACTTCCCATTACGGGAGTGTGGGAATGGGAGGACAGGCGGGACTTGTTATGGCTGAAGTGCACCTGCAAGTGAGGGGAGTGAAAGGAAGTGGGCGCAGGGGGTAGAGCGATGGGGCCTCGCCACTGCAGGAGGAGGCAAGGGCACTACAGAGGGGGGAAGGGCGACGGGCTCTCATGGTGGCAAAAGGGGCTATGGCCGGACGTTGTTCGGACGGCAGCAACGGCGGACGCTCCGCTCCAGACGTCAAATGTGATGCAGGATTTCTCCTAGGGCCAGCTCCATAGTGTGGAGGCGCCATGCCATATGGGCCCTCCGCCGTCGGCGAATGGCACGGCGGAGGGAACGCAGCCTCCCGGGGGGGGGGGGAACAGAAGGGGAGGGGAGGGGGGAAGGACAGCCATCAGTGACACGGAGGCCGGAGCCGTTCCCCTGTACCCGGCTCATATGAAACGTACACCAACCTCCACAGTACAGAGCCCTGCGGCATCGGGCGGTGCGGCTCACACGGAGCCCTGCAGGGTGCTGCCATCTCAACAGGAGCGGGCTGCAATGAGGGGAAATGGGGCTGGGACAGAATGGCATCCAGGATTTGCAACAATGTTACAGGGGGATGCTGCATCTACATGGCCTTGAGCGGCCAAAATGGGCCAAGGGAGGCGGTTGCCAGAGTGACGGGAAGCTAGAGAGGGCTTATCGCGCCATGGGGTGGGGGTGACACATCTACTGTCTACTGCCAGGGGCCCTCGGCGGATGGGCCAAGGGGCCCGTTGCATGCCCAGGACTCAGTACATGTCGTGGTGGGAGGGCTCCTCTGCCCCCCCTCCTCCTCCTCCACCCCCTCCTCCTCTCCCTCCTCGTCGGATTCTGGTGGGAAGTCCCAGGTCCGCTTCACCCGGCTGCCTAAACGTCACCCCTCCTGCCCTCCGGCCTCCCCAACTGCCATCCCTGAGGCACCTGCTGCTGCCGGCGTCGCTCGTGGGGCCCGGTATGGTGCGGCCGCTGGCGCCAGCAGGTACTGCTGAGGCGGTGGCGCCGGCATGTATCCGTACGGTGGCATGTAGGGGGCGGATTGCGGGGGGCTGTGGTACGCTTCCCGGAATGACTGGGCGAGCTCCCTGAGCACCTCGGTTTGATGGTCAATGGCTGCTGTGCACTCGCGCATGCCTCGCTCGATGGCGTCGGTGGCCGCCATGGCCTCGATCATCCCATTGACATGATCCTGCAGACCTTGGCGCACGTCCCGTCCTGCCTCCCATTTGGCTTGGGCACACTCTTCCACAGCTTGGGTGGCCGTGCGCGTGGCCCAGAAGGTGAGGCCTCTTGGTGCGCCTGGACTCCTCCTCACCTCCTTGGTGCGCCTGGACTCCCTGTTGTCTCCGTGGTCGTGACCAGGTCCCTCGCCACCTGCAGCTGGTCTGCCTTGCGCCTGTTGCGCATACGGGCACACCTCTATGTGTTGGTCAGGGGACGGGCTTGTGCAGCCGGGGCCGCGATGTCCTCGCCGGCAGGCAGGGGGTCCTCCTCTAGGGGGGCTGCACCCTCCATCTCTGCCACCTCTGCCTGCTGGAGGCCCTCGATCTCCTCCTTGAGCATGGCCTCCCCAACCAGGAGCTCGGTTTCCAGAGGTGCGTCCTCTTCCATTGCCTCTAGTTCTACCAAGGTGTCATCAGTGGCTGGCGTATCAATGTCCAGCAGCTCTTCCTGGGACGGTGACAGTTCTGGCTCCAGGATGTCACACACCTGTAGCTCTACGAGCTGCTCCATTTCACCCTGCACCTCTTGTGACACTGCCCCAGTCTCCATCCCGGCGTCCATGATGTTGCAGGCGAACCCCTCCACCGTGGTGCTGGGCCTCGCCGACCCCGGCCGCTTACGTGGTGCAGCCTGTGTCCGCCCTGCTCCCCTTGCGGCATCAGCCTGGCGCGTGTTCGAGGCCGGTGCCCTTGGACGTGACGGCCTTGGTCCATCGTCCTCCTGCTGCATCTCTGGCACTAGCGGGACGGCTGTGGGGTCCTCTACCTGCAACTCCGCACAGATCAGCTGTAGGAATGCCGTGGGGCTGTTGGTGCTGGAGGAGGCTGTTGAGGGGGAGGTGCTCCTTGAGGAGAGGGCCATCCTGGGAGGCACAGATGGTGGTTGCGGCAGTAGTGATGGGCTTTGGGATCCCGCTGGGCCGGTCCTCGCCTTTGCCGCACCCAGCCGTGGTTCCGGTGCTGCCCTCGCCACCTGCTTGCCGGTGGATAGCGGTCATGGGGCATCCTTCCATGGCTGCGGCTGTGGTTCCCAGGTAGCGGTGTCCTCGCGGCGGAGCCCTTGCATCTGCTGGGCTCGTTGTCGAATGCGCAGCGATTCGACGGTGGCGACCCCGCTGCCTGCGGTGTGTCCCGGCATGACATCGTGGTGCTCCACCAGCAGGCGTGCCAGTTCATTGTAGAAGGGCATGGTGCGTGGCTGGACGCCGGTTCTTTTATTGTGCATGACGATCTCCTTGAACTTCCTCTTGAGTCCGTGGAGCTTGTCCTTGCATTGCTTGGCGCTGCGGGTGTGTCCCCGTTCCCCCATCTGCGTGGATAACCATGGGTAAAGCTGGTTGTGCCTGGCTGTGGCCATGATCCTCCTGGCTTCTGGGCTGCCCCACAGAATATGTGGAATAAACCACATTATGCCGGGGTGTTTTGTTTTGCTTTAGCATATTGAGCATTTTATATTAGTGGCTGACTGAAAGTTGGATGCACATGTGATCAAATCATCATATTATTCCTTTTAATTTTTGTACACGTATTATATAAACAGGAACAGCTGGTATTGATTTATAAACACCAGAGCCTACTTGAGATTTTAGATATTATTTTCCCAACACCCTGAACTAATTATTTGCAGGCACTTACTCAGCACGCTGGACAGCAGTTTGCCTGGTGTTTGGGGAAAGAAACGTTAAAGTATTTCTTTAACACCTTCAACATACTCTGCAAAACTGTGGTATAAACTTTTAGAGCACTTACAATTTTCAAGACCAAACACAGCTTTGGCTCTGGAAAGCGATTATCACAGGCCCAAAACCACAAGCTTGACTCAACACTTGCATTGAGTTTTTAATTTCCACAATCTGTAAATCCGACCCAATCGCTACATTTGCTTTCCTAATTTAAAAATGGCTTTCTTCCATTTTGTATCTCGCACTGCATATAGCAAAAGCAATTAATTCAGCAAACCCGTATTTATGTATTACTTGAAAGAAAAAGCAGAAATGTTGTATATATTGCTTGAGTTATTCCAGAGGGAATATAGCCACCTTGCAAAATAAGTACACAGAAGTTACTAGCCCACAATAAACTTTACTAACCCATTTATACAGATGTACATAGCTTAATACACATTATGTACTGTAGCATCTAGTATCTACGTGATTAATTTATGGCCTAACATATGCAGTTTTGCTGCAATAATATTCCATCAAGCCAACAGAACTCCATTTCAAGAGTCAGGCCCCACCTGTCTTGACATTGCCCACCATCCCAATCATCTTGACAGCAATAACTACCCTACAAAAGATTAAACATCAAGAACTGAGCTTCAGGTAATGGTGGAAGATTTGTTTGCAGATGAAATATTTTATTTGCATGATGATACATTGAGATACTATATTATATTATAATGATGATAATGCACTAAAACTATATTATATGGGAAAGATAATGCACTAAAACGCTATATTATATGGTGGTGGTGGTGATGATGATGATGGCTTTTAAAAATAGCATTTATACAGTGTTTAGACTTTTCAAACTACTTCAATAAATTCTCTCAATAATTGTGACAACTCCATAAAGGTAGGTTAGTAGTATTGTCCCATATTGCAGGTGGCAGGATAAAGCTGAGGGATATGAAGTTGGTTAAGGTTGTGTAATATGTTCGTGGCACAGATGGAGCTCCTATCCACAGGTAAGTCTTGTCAACCACAAATGATATACTGACTCTGGAAATTTGGAATAAACATGTTCTACATAAATAAGTAACAGCTCTGCATAAATAACAGTTCTAAATATGGTCCCCTCATAGTCACCTGTTGCGAGTGGATGAGGGGAAATAAAGGTAAATGACATGTAAGTATAGTATGAAATTGGGCCACATTTATTCAATTAGATCTGCTCAGGACTAATTGAGCAAAACCGTTCCATTCCTATTGAGTGGCGTCAGCCTATCAACACCAACACGACTGCCCCTTTCAGGGAGGGGAGGCTTTCCCATGCTATACCTTCCTGGACCATAAAACACCAGGTGGGTGAGGTGAGTTGGCCTCACAGGTAACCCTTTTGCCCCTACCGGGGCCGTAAACTCCTCAGCAGGAGGCCCTCAGGGACCAACTGTCACAGTCATGGTGCCTCAGAATGCACACCATCCCTGAATTCCCTCATCCCCACCAGCCTAAATGAAAATTGTGACCAATTGACCTAACAAATCAAATCAACCTCCCGATTAGTCTAAGATGCTCTCACCCCACTTACAGAGTGAAGTAGGCAAAAAGATTCCTAGCCTGGCCAATTAGACTAAGAGCAAAAAAATCCTACTCAGACCCCAAAAGTATGAGCAACAGAAGCTCACACTGCATCCAGGGAGGGAGGGAGCCACAATCCAAAGAGGCTGAGGTGGGAACCCCAGGATTGATAAGGCTCCATTGACTCCACCCTCAGCCAGTGGCGACACATTGCCTCCAGCAAAGGGCGAACAGTTTGTGTCCCGCTCTTCCCCCCATTGCAACAGCCTCCCCCCATGGATAGGCAAGCCAGATGTGGGGTGTGGCACTTTCCCACACAATTACTTCCTCCTATAGGGACTTCACCTCTTATTTCTATAGCATTTTTTCATCATACGAAGTGCCTTCCAGGTCATAACCTGAAGGCACATGAAAGTCTGAGTTTGATCAATGGCTGAATGGATAAACCTGAGAAGTCTATATACTAGGGATGTACACTGGATCGGATCCGATCCACGATCCGAATCCGATCCAGGGGGAAATCAGATAAAATTAGCCGATTTATCCGATTTCCGATCTCACCGCTGGATCGGCCGATCCAATCCGATCCGGAAAGGTTCTGATCCAGATCGGATGGATCGGCGGATTGATGGGCGCCCACTGGCGCCCGCCACCGCTTCCATTGGCGGGCACCAGCGGGTGCCCACCGATGGAATCGGACAGCGGGGGGGGGAGCTTCCCTAGCGGGGCTGCCCGCTTCCATCGGTGGGCACCAGCGGGCGCCCGCCGATGGAAGTGGACAACGGGGGCAGGGGGCGGCGGATGGGAGCAGACGGCCAGGAAAGGTAAGCAGGGGGCGGGGGGAGGGGGGGCGTGGCGCGCTTACCTTCCATGGCCGTCCGCTCCCATCTGCCGCTGGCCGCTACTGCAAGCAGGCTTCGCAGCCTGCTCCTAGGTAGCGTGCCAGGTGATGACATCACCTGGCGTGCTACTCAGGAGCAGGCTGCGAAGCCTGCTTGCAGTAGCGGCCAGCAGCGGACAGGAGCAGACGGCTAGGAAAGGTAAGCAGGGGGCAAGGGGGAGGAGGGGAGGGAGGCGCGATGCGAGCTTATCTTTCCTGGCCGTCCACTCCTGTCCGCTGCTGGCTGCTACTGCGAGTGGGCTTCGCGGCCTGCCCATAGGTAGCGTGCCAGGTGATCATCACCTTATGATGATCAGGTGATGATCACCTGGCGCACTACCTAGGGGCAGGCCGCGAAGCCCGCTCGCAGTAGCGGCCAGCGGCGGACGGGAGTGGAAGGCCAGGAAAGGTAAGCAGGGGGAGGGGGCTTACCCCCCAGGGCAGTCCGTTCCTTCTGCTGGCACCCGTGGGTGCCAGCGGATGGAAGCGGACTGCCCCGGGGGGGTAAGGAGCGTGGGGGAGAGGGCTTACCTGCCAGGGCCATCCACAACGGACGGCCCCGGGGGGGGAGTTAGGCCCCCCCTCACCCACCCGCCGCCATTTTTTCCTCATATACTTGCATTGGGGGAAAGCTTTCTTTCCCCCAATGCAAGTCTGGGGGGAGGGGGAAATGGCGGCCGATCCAAAAATCGAAAGTTCCGATTTTTGGATCGGGATCGGACCTGATCCGGTCTGGGGGGCCTCCGATTTTGTCTGATCCGATCCGGGACAAAATTGGAGGTCCCAATCTGGGTCCCGATCCGATCCAGGGGGTCCGTGCACACCCCTACTATATACACCACCTTGAGATCCACAGAAGAATACATGCAATAAAAGTGAGAAGGACCTTGGAATTGTTGTAGATCATAAGCTGAATATGAGTCAATAGAGTGATGTGGCTGCAAAAAAAGCAAATGCTATTTTGGGCTGCATTAATAGAAGTACGAGGTACTGGTTCCCCTCTATTCAGCACTGGTTAGGCCCCATCTTGAGTATCACGTCCAGTTCTGGGCACCACATTTCAAGAAGGATGCAGACAATCTGGAGCATGTTCAGAGAATTATTAGGGGTCTGAAAACAAAGCCCTATGAGGAGAGACTGAAAGAACTGGGCATGTTTAGCCTGGAGAAGAGAAGATTGAGGGGAGACATGATAGCACTCTTCAAATACTTGAAAGGTTGTCACACAGAGGAGGGCCAGGATCTCTTCTCGATCAACCCAGAGTGCAGGATACGGAATAATGGGCTCAAGTTACAGGAAAACAGATTCCGGCTGGATTTCAGGAAAAACTTCCTGACTGTTAGAGCAAGACGACAATGGAACCAATTACCTAGGGAGGTCGTAGGCTCTCTCACATTAGAGGCATTCAAGAGGCAGCTGGACAACCATCTGTTAGGGATGCTTTAAGGTGGATTCCTGCATTGAGCAGGGGGTTGGACTCAATGGCCTTATAGGCCCCTTCCAACTCTACTATTCTATGATTCTATGATTATTATTAAAATCTCAGAGGGGGGTGGAGCTTGGAGAAAAAAAAGAAAAAGCTGTTCAAGGAAAATAGTGTACCAAAAGCAACATGTATACTATTTTAGTGCATCCTATATACAGCATTGGGTAATGGGAACAGTTAGTCAGTAGCTGAATGCCATGGCACTTCAACAATATACATTATTTTTATTTTGCAACATGTCATTAAAAATAAAATGACATGTTGCATGCTATCAGCATTGAAAAGCAACACTTAATGGGTCCATCTACCTTGCTAATAGCTTAAAGCAAATAATAACCAGTGCCTGGGCATGGTAGATTGTTTCCAAAAAACATGGATCATAGTTGTTTGAAGTGCATTTTAATAGCAGCGATTGGCTGCTTAAAGCCCACAAAAGCAAGAAATTTCAAAATCAAGTTTGTCCCTCTTTCGTAGCATTGTGCTAGGTAATAGAAATTACAGGTTAGGCAAGATCACCTACTGCTCTAAGGCCTCCTGAGATGAAGTATATAATTGCAAGAAGAGGAATTAAAGAAGAATTACAAACTTGATCTTTGCATTTTCTGGCTTTTGTGGGTTTAACTAAACCCTTAATGAGCCTGTAGTGCTGATTTCCTTTTCTCTCTCTCTCTTTTTAAAACATTAATTGTATTTAATGGGCTGGGGGTAAAATTCGGTTCTAGCTGGTAATGATCAAGTTGTCAACTCCCCAGAGAGCTCCCTCAAGGATTACATTTCTGTTCAGCAGTATATTCAGTTCATGAGGCAAAGGGATTTAGATGTGTTTGTGTTTACTTTCTCTACATAGTATATAGGTAGACATTATCCCAAAATAAGACCAGTGTTATTTTTGCAGTGTGAAATTTTGTGAGAATCTGGAAAAACACTTGTTCATATAGTATTTCCAAAGAAAATCACCAGCCATACTATAGTTCCATGAATTTTCATTAAAACTAATCTCTGGATTTGCGCATGCATACGTTGCCAAAGTTTTCAGTTGACATCGTTTCCCTCTTTCCAACTTACTGATGTGCACCAATGCATGTGTGCATCAATTATATTATTATGCAAAAGGAAATCCTGATGTGATTACATGCTCATGGATTCTGTTTCTATGTGTGATTTAATCAATGCATATACATGCACTGGCACATCAATAGGCTCAACAGGGAGAAAAGATGTCAACTGAAAAATGTGGCAAATTGTGCCTGAACAAAATGGTGTGAACAAAGTCCAGAAATTCAGAAAAGAAAGGAAGAAAAAGAAGGGCATATTCAAGATTAGCCTTAGGGGTGGGCAACCTGGACACCCCCAGGGCGGCAAGCTAGGGGGGTGCCAAGCTGAGCTGAGGCGGATGCCAAGATGGTTGTTTCTGAATGTACTGTCTGCAGTGAGCTTGGGGGGCAGGAAGCAAGTGTCTGTAACCTTTCTTTCATGATTCTACAGGTTGTTTGGATAATAAGTACAAAAATGATCTTCCCTCAATTCGCTTTAAAGTATGTTTCCTTTTCATTTTCCGCCTTGATCTCATTTGTGCTAGCTAAACATCAGTAGAACACAGCTTTACTGTGAGGCACCATTACTGAGCACTTAGTACTTCAAATACTGTAAACATTATAAGCACTACATATGTAATGATAAACTAAAGCCATAAGCTGCGAGAGGCCAGATGGATATCTTTTTTATGTATAGCCTTTCTTAATTATTTTTAAAGATAAAAATAATGGATATTCTAAAATAAGGAGTATTTACCAAAACACAGGAACTACTACAAAACACAGTACTACCAGTGGAACCTGTGGCAGTTCTGTTTTGTGAGACTACGCACCTGCCACTCCTCAGAATGCGGCTGTCTAAACTTTGGCTTGTGCAAACTAAAGCGCAGTGGCTGGAAAATCAGGTTTTGACCAATGTCGTTCTCAATGGACATCACACCTGCACCATCCCCCATAAATCCTCTGGGTGGCCCTGCAGAACTGACTGGGGTGGGGGGTGGGGGCAAAGGCCCTCCTCGCCCAGGGCCCTATTTATCCTAGGGCCAGTCGGCCAGTCCTGGGCAGATTGGTACCAGATTGGTGGCACTATTGAGACAAGATAAAGGAATTCAGAACTCCCAACTCCAGAGAGAAATTTGGAAATGAAAAATCCTTTAAGCATTCTTAATTAAAAGTTTCAAATTGAATTTATAATATAGTTGCTATTAATAGCACATATGCATTGTTGTAAGAACATAAGAAGATCAGACTAAAGGCCTATTTACTCCAGCATTATGTTCACAGATTGACTAACCAGATGCCCGTTGAAAGTCTGCAAGTAGAATATGGCCATGTCTACACCAGGCCTCTATCGCGAGGTCATCCCTAGGTCGTCCCTGTGCATCCATATGATGCACAGGGTATCCCAGGATCAACTGGGGATGACCTGGGGATGACCTTGAGATAAAGGCCCACTCCGTGCCCTTGGGGGTGGGTGGGGAGCAGTTTCGCAATCCCAGGTTGGTGGGAGGGGGGTTGGGCTCAGGGTTGTTGTTTTTTAAACTTACCTTTCCAGTGGGTCAGGGCCACGTGGCTCCTCTGCAGTAAAAAAAAATGGCCCCCATGATATCCCTCTTTCCTTCCAGGACATCACACAGCGGTCTAGACACTGGGGGAGGATTGCGGAAGCAGGTAAGTCCACGATCCTCCCCATCCCTCCCTCTACACCCTTAGGTGTAGATGGGTTCTACGAATGCCATAGTAGAATATGCAAGTAAAATATGCCATATGCCATGGGGTGGAGCTGCAGTGCACAGTCTTGTCCCAGTACACACTTTGAGCCCTCACTCGTTCAACCAAATGCCTGATTAGGGTTAGTACGTTAGGCTGCAATGCTAAATCAACTTCCCCAGGAGTGAGCACCACTGAACTCAATGGGACTTTCTTCTGAGAAGACACATATAGGCCTGTACTGTTAATTGATCATAAGATGAACATAATCCAGCAATGTGATGAGGCCAATAAAAAAGGAAATGCGATCTTCAGCCGCATTAAAAAATCTATCCTGCGCTGTTCAGGCCACATCTAGCGCTATGTCCAGTTCTGGATGCCATATTTTAAGAATTAGATTGACAAACTAGAGTGTGTCCAGAGGAGGGTAACCGAGGATGGTGTGGGGTCTGAAAAAAACAGTTGAAATAGCTCATTAGGCCGCAATGGTTGTGAACATGTATGAAAAATGCATGAATAAATTCACCAAATGCACAATAAAGTGGCTTGGTAGGTTTTCCCCCATGAGCCCTTAAACTCAATTCTAAAAATTGTGACCTTTGCACCAAATAGAGGTTCAAATATTTGATAGACCACTAATCTAAAAGCAAACTAAGGTTGAATCAGGGGGTTACCCTCCCCCCCAGTAATTAATTTCCAAATTCAACTCAGAACCTGCTCTGAAATGTAACCATTTCCTCTTCAATTAAGTACCCCATTCATCAATCATCATTACTTTCATAAATTAAAATTCAGTATCAAATAAAGTGTTGCATGATTCCAGTGAGGGGGGTTCAAAATGCTTGATGGAGGTGGAGGGAGCGCTAGAGACTGAGGCAGAGGAGGTAGGAGGAAAGGTGGCAAAGGAGAAGATTAAGAAGGAGAGTAGAAGGGAAACTGGGAGGGAGGGGCAGGGGTGGGTGTGGAAATCAGGGGGAGAATGGGGCAAGGAACGGGAGTGTAGAGGAGACAGAGGGAGTCTGGGAAAAGACTGGGGAGGTGTGGGGTGGGTCTCTCTCTCTCTCTCTCTCTCTCTCTCTTTCTCTCAGTGCCTTGGAAGGAAGTGGGCTCTCCTTCACTGGTGATATTTCAGCAGAAGGCTAGACAGTTGCATCCTGCTCCCTAGATCCTTCATGGAGCACGGGATTGGATTAGATGACCTCCAAGGAGGCCTCCAGCACTGTGATTCTAGGATTGCTATGGCTACAATGTAACATTTTCATAAATCTTTGGATGCAGGTGGGGCTCTTGCGAATGCACTCATGTAACAGGAGAGACTCAGCCTCGAGATGATGGAGGAACCACTGAAGAAGTTTGCCCTTAGGTCAGCAACCCTGTCAAGCTGTCAAGATCAGAGCCAGCCTGGGTTATCGGTTGCTGAGAGCGAACTTGTTTTTTTATTCAGAAATGGCTGGCTGTCCTTAACATGTTTGTGAGATTGCATTCCAGCTGTTTTTCCTTATCTCCCTTCTCAGTTTGCAACCCCAAGCACACTGAAGAATCTCTTACTGTGCGCTGAGAGACCCATGCTAAACTAATGAGATTGAAGAGGACCATTATCTGGTATCATGCGTGGAAACTCAGATCCCAGTAAGGTTTTACTATTTGGAAAAGCAGTGTTAGTTGTCATGAAGAAAATAGATTTTAAAACAACAACCAAAGTTCTGTTAATTTAAACGAGGCTACGCTTTAACCTTAGGGGCTAACATGTTTTAAAACAGCATCTGCCTTATATTCATTAGCATTGTTAACACCTGTTTGTTTATCGAAGGTTTTATAAAAGCACATTTCCAAATAGTGTTAAAAAAGAACTCCGAGCCAGCTAAATATCTTTGCACTCTATCCAGACAAACAGATTGGTTAGTCTGTTGTAAGGGTGGGTGGGTGGGGGGAATTATTCATAATCACAGAAACGATTTCAAAAGCTAATTTACGCACTATACTGAGTGAGTTGCCGATGGACAATATCACTTTAGACTGCAGGGGAGAGCCATATCTTTGAATGCTCTCCTGTGGAAGAAAATCTCCTTGCGTGTAGCAAACTAGCACATCAGAAAGAAAGGCTTAGCAATATCCCCTGGTGCGCTCACTCACTACATGCAGGAAATCTTTCATGCAGCAGAGCATTCACAAATGTGACATGCCACCAACAGTCTAAAGTGCCACCATAGGCATATGCAGCACATTTCATTAGGGCTTGCACCCAGGCAATTAATATATATATATATATATATATATATATATATATATATTTAAAGGTCAACATTTATTGAATACTCAATCATAAAAGACATTCTTTTTATTCATTTATTTATTAAACACTGTAGACACTGATGCCCTACTAAGCGTACAGCTTGCCTGACCGCAGGAGGGCCATTGCATGCTGGGGGGGGGGGGGAATGAGGAGATACTCCTCAAACTCCAGCGTTGGTAGTGATACTGGCCAGAGAAGGGGCTTACAAGATGATGTTAAACTTCAGGGCACCTCCTCCTCCCGGCCTCTTTGAAGTGTGGCTTGCGGCAGAGAGGCTCCTGGCAGAGCAATTCCTTTTCGCTCTTGCTGCCTGCAGCAAAAGATTTTTCCTTTTTTAAAACAAAAAAAGCGCACAGTGATTGTGTGCCACTTCATGACCACAGAAAGTCCATTGGTTGTAGTGGGGCCAGCAGGGCTCATCGGTCAGGGCGTTCATGTTTACAATCCTAGGAATAAACGAATACTTAGGTTGTATCCTATGCTGCCCTTCCATTAACAGGAAGCTCTTTGATCCAGTGGAGTATTCCATGAAGGAAGGGGAAGGGAAAGGATTTTCACAAATTCCTCATCTCTTGAAGCTTCTCACCCCCCACCCCACACCCCTTCCCATGCTGTCCTGGAGCATTCTCTCCCTAGAGCATATGGGGAGGGGGGGGAATAGAGGGCTGCAGAAGGAAAGGGGAATCAGCCAAAATCCACTTTCCCCCTTCTGCTCATGGCTTCTGTTGTATCATATAATCTTCTATGAACACGAAGACCCTGTTAGATGCAACCCATTAAGATAGCTTTTTTTGCCAGCAGTTTGACATTATCAGCTCAAGAAAATGATTCTGAAAAAAGCAACGTGTCCTAAAGTAGAGGTCAGCAAGAATTCCCAAGAATCCCCTTCCTACTTCATAAAGTCCTGAAGTATCACGTTTGAAGTCATAGTGGCTTTATTTTCTTTATATGGACATGTGCATTTTTAAAAATATATATGCCTATTAATCAAAATTGCATTTGTATATTTTGATACAAGACTTGTCCATAAACATTGCCAGTTATACGTTTGTGAAATGGTCTAAAACACTTTGCTGCCCTGTCAGCAAAGACTATGTGGGGACAGCTGATAAATTTGTATTGATTTTCACATATCACCCATGTCAAAAGGATTTATTGATGTGTCAATGTGCAGCATGATAGGGATCATGGCAGGGCAGCTTTAAAGGATTTATGGGAAATCTTCAAGCTTTAATACACTCTGCGGTAAATAACTTAACAAGTACGAAGGCTATTGATTCTTGTTGTGTGGTCAATGGAATCTTTAGTTCACTAATTGTCAGTATTGACAAACAGTTCATGATCTAAATGAACAGCTGGACACGCTTTCCAAATGGAACTCCTCCAAACAGAGTATTATCCAATATCTCTCCATAGGCCTACCTGCCTCTACACACTGAAATCAATTGGAAAGTCTCATTTTAGGATTAGGAGAATCCTACTAGGGTTCATGACTCCATGACTTCTAGTTTCAAAAATTTCGGTGCAGTCTAGAAGAACAAGTCATCCGCTCTTTCTCACAACAAATAACTTTTATCACGTTTAGGAGAAAAAGGAGAAGGAAACGGGGGAATAAGAGGTGAGACAATGGCTGAATTCGGACAACACGATAGTCAATGGTAGGGTAATAATCAACTTTACAGTTGTCCATCTAGGGGGTACTCCCCACACAACATGGTAATAAATAATCAACTGTGGTGTGAATTAGGATCAGCGCGGAGTTGACTATGGCAGCAATTGGATGACACAATAGTCAATACAACTGATGATTGTTTCCTCCCCCCCAGTTGCTTATTGTGTCGTCCGAATTCAGCCAATGTGTCCCTCTCTATCGGCCTGACTGGGACCAACTGCCATTTGACTCCTTCTCCTGCCAGAATTGCCTCCCACCGCAGCCATTCCCCTGGCTATATTAGAGAGGGTGCTGAGTCAGTGAGTCCCCCTCCATTGGCCTGACTGGAACCAACTGTCATTGGACTCCTTCATAGAAGTCCAAGGATCACCATGGGAAATGTCAGAATCATGAGGGCAAGCTAGTTTGAACTCTTTAAGTTTAAGCCATCCAATTAAAAACAAACGACACCCATTTTCATCCAACCTGACCCAGTCTCCATTTGCAAGGGAGAAACTCCTTACTTAGCAAGGGAAGCGCTAAAGTGGAGAATGAAATTTTAAAAGACAGTGAAAAGGGGGTCTACTGATACGCTGGGCTAAATAGCAGACAGGCAGTCTTCTGCCAGACCTTAAAATGGTGGCTTATTCTCAGGGTGGCTTAGCATGATGTGCAAACTCACCCAGTCATAAGTTCAGTAGGACTTACAATACAATCCTATGCAAGTTTTCTCGGATGTTAAGTCCCACCATGGAGCTTATTCCCAGATAGGTATATATAGGATTGCAGCTTCAGTAACAGCCTGCTTTAGCTGGATTGGGTCCATAGGCTGGTAGGAAAAAGAACCAAATCTCTTCCTGTTCATAAAAGCCTCATTACCATTATCAACAAGGTGACTGGCCAATTACACCGACGGACAAGATGTTTATGACCTCAATGATCTTCTAAATTTTGGAGTCTAAAATTGGGGATATAATAGAGTAGAAGGATGTTTGAAAAAGGGCCTCAAACCAAAGGCAGATGGAGGCTCATAAGTCCATGGTACTAATAAATACATGGTACATACATAACAGCAGGAGCAGCAGTGGGGTCTGTACTTCTGCATACCTTGTGGTTTCCCCAAACCTATTCTCCCCCCACCCTTCGGTTGCAGGTGTGGTTTGGCTACACAAGCAATGGCATTCACAGATGAATAGAGGCAATGATGTTAAAATGAGCTAGCAAGACCAAAGCAGATTCATGGTTTTGATAAAACCTGTCAGACTCTCTAGAATGCATGAATCCAAGCTCAATTCCCAATTCTTTCCGGAAGTGGATTAATTGATAACATATTTTGAATTGTGGTTAGGATTGACAGAATTTGCTCCCAATGTGCAGAAACATCTCTACACCTGCTCCATCAACATCGCAGGGTTTTATTTACACAGAACCCCCTGCAGTGAGTCAGTAGTTACAGTTCTAATTTCATAAAATGTGATCCAGGCATCAGGTAATTATTAATAACATACAGTAATAAGTTCCCTTGCTCTCTTTTTTTAAGGTTATGAGGTTGACTAATTACTCAGGAGTTTTTAATAGCAAAGTGCAATTAATGATAAAATAGAATATTTGCACCCTAATCAGTTCTGCTCCATTCAATATTTAGCTTTCAATTTAGCTGCAGTTGAATACAGTTTTCTGGCATTTTGTATTCAGCCTAATAGTACAATTAGAGATTCCACTCATCCCTTTGTGTTCAGTGTTCTGTGTCCTGGAAGAGGAGAGGGCTGAGATTAAACCAAACAAGAAACAAAACAAAACAGAAATAAAAGGTATTGTTTTCTTCACAGCTTAGAGTCTGAACTCTTAAATCCTACAAAGTGACACTCCTGACAGGATAGGGCTACAGGACGTTGGGAGAGACATCAGACATCAAGAAGTAGGGCTCGTTCGTTGTAAGCGGCTGCTTCTCTGTTAGTTCCGTGCAAGTGCAAATGGTGTAAAATGTTGACTTTTTGAAAGGGTACGACAGCAGATGTCCCAATTGAAAAGGCTCGCCACAAACATACAATAACCAAAAACAACTGTCGGAATAAGTCCGCAAAAGGTATTAGAACACAAAACATTTTGCTAGCATACCAGCCTGGATATAACTGTTAGTCTATAGTCTTTAGAACCAACTGTCTTCCAGCAACAAAAGCTTCTCTGCCTGGTTGCCTTGAGGTGATTTTTAGTTGCTACAGGCAATTGGGTGAATGTCTGTTTGCAAGTGCTAACCACAGCTACTATTCCTATGTGCACAGGTGTGCTTGCTGCTAGTTCAAAATCACCTCTCCTTCTAATCTTAGGCTTTCAGAAGGTTTAACATCCCTTGCATAAGTCTGCTGTATCTCTACAAATCATACTGATTTCAACTTCCTTTGCTTTTAGGACCTTGGTGTTGCTGTATGCTCCTCCATAAAGAAAAAAACACTCAAGTATTGGAGGGCATTTTACATTCATGAAAAAGATGCCTATGGGGTGACAAAACATACTCTCATGGGTAGGCTGACCATCTGAAAAGGAGGACAGGGCTCCTGTAACTTTAACAGTTGTAGAGAAAAGGGAATTTCAGCCGGTGTCATTTGTATGCAATTAGTTCCTGGTGATATTCCCTCTTCATCACAACAGTTAAAGTTGCAGGCACTATACTAGAGTGACCATATACAAAAGAAGGCAGGGCCCCTGCAACTTTAACAGTAGTGATGAAGAGGGAATTTCATCAGGAACTAATTGCAAACAAATGACACCAGCTGAAATTCCCTTTTCTCTACAACTGTTAAAGTTACAGGAGCCCTGTCCTCCTTTTCAGATGGTCAGCCTATGGGAAGAGTTTCTGTGTACATGTGAACTTGAACTTGTATGAAGACTTCCAAATCTCGTCACAAAACAGCTTTCTGCAGATTGTATGACAAAAGCATTACTATTAGCCGAGTAAAATGATCATGATGAGAAAACGTTAAATGAGGCACATTTCTACTTAAACTCATCACCACAGAGATGCTTTCGTCTTCTATTTTGCTGACAAAAGACTGAAAGTCAGGCCTCCAAAACAACAAAATGACAGCTCATTTGGGCATGTAGGTGTTCAAAGTTATAGTTGAATGTTTTAAAAACTTGTTGCAATTTGTCTCTCTTAAATAAGAAGTGTAACCAAAAATATTAAACATTTAAAACAGAAGTTGCAATTTTAAAAATCAAGCAGAAATGTCCCAGAAAAATTAACAGAGCATTACAGGCAGAGTTAATGCAATGTCGTCTTAATGGATAGATTGTTTCATTAATTATAGACATTTCAAAACGGAAAACGAACAGAGACTTAAAGTATCAAGTAGGAGAGCAAAAGGTATTAAGGTTGAGATAATGAAAGACACACAAGGTCACTCAGGGCACCTTGAGTAGCTAATCATCACGAAGTCCCCCAGCCCAACTATCTAACAGGGTGATTGATCTACACTGCTGCTTTAAAACCATTTATAACAGTTTTAAACCGGTTAATAACCGTTATTAACCGGTTTAAAACTATTATAAACTGTTTTAAAGCAGTAGCGTAGATAGGCTCATAGTCCCAGAGCCAGGCAGGATTTACCCCTGCGAGTGCAAAAGCTTAGTGAATATTTTTTGTTTATATATGGCAGAAGTGTCCCAGAAAAGTGAATCTTACAAAATTCCAGTGGGGGGGGGGGGCTGCGTGATGACATCATCAATATGGCTGCCACGCTATTATGTAGTTGCCACATTTAAATATGCATAACTTCTCACCCGTTTATGCTACAGAGATGATTTTTTTTCTGAAATGTTTCCAATTTAATGGTGTGAAGGCACAGGGGCAACCTGGCACCCATGTGCATCCAGACCCCCACCAGGAGCCCCGTCCCCCCACTCTACACCCCCTGCCCACTGTTAATTCTTCCTACTGCCTGTTGTGTCTACATCCAACTCCCTGCTTCAAAGGGATGAAATCTCAGATAGTGACTCGGATCTTGGTTTTGGAATGCAAGAGCCGGAGGAGTTACTGCAAGAAGAAGAGGAAGAGCCCTTTCCCACGGCTGGGCAGGAAGTTAATCCCCAAGGCAACAAGGACCTTAACGAGAGAGATAGTACTTTCTCTTCTGGGACAAAGGGGTTGAGGAATGCTGTGGCGAGGCGGAGAGCAAAGAGGAGGGACTTCAAACTCAGGACCGCCCGCCGCTCAGAGAGGCTAGCAAACAAAGCACTACAGGCTAATTTGTCTTAATGATATGACTCTGCTCTCTCTCTCTCTAAGTTAGCTCAACTGAATGCCTAGGGGCTAAAGAACCTTTGTCTTGCTGGAGGAGGGAGAACGATCGTTTTTGTGTATAATAAAGGATTTGTATTTTCCCTTCAAGGGGTCTGTTTGTTGTCCTCACACTTTTTCGTTAGAACTTACAGAGTCATGACACCGCCATGCTCAACTCAGAAGAGAGGAAGCAGGAAGTCAGTGCTTGCCCACTGCTTCCAGCTTCCTTTCTCCTGAGGTGAGCTTGAGGGGAAAAGGTGGGTGGGTGGGCGGACACGTGGGCATGGGTGGGTAGGCAGGCGGGGCAGAAGCAGTGACAACAGCGGGTAGCAGCAATCAGGGCCGCTGCAGCAGACGGATGGGATCTGGGCAGTAGAAGTGGTGGAGGCTGCGGTGGGGGGGGGCAGGCAGAAGTGGCTGTAGGGAGAAGCATCAGCATCAGGTGTGTGTAGCACAAGCGATGGGGAACAGGCCCTAGAAGCGGCAGAGGCAGAGAGAAGACGATGGTAGGAAAAGTGGCGGTGGATGGGTGGGAGGAGTTGGAAGGAAATCCGGGGGGGGCAAAAAAAGAGGAAATCCAAAGCCCACCTATGTGAGTGCAGGGAAGAGGAAGTACTGAGCTTTGCATGCAGACGTTTCCACCACCACCTCTTTGCGCCTTATAGAATCAAACAGACTCTGCTTTCTAAACAAACATGTGAGTTTCATTAAAACAAAAGCTTTTGTACAGTGCTTTCTAAGGCTGTGGCCTCTCTCTCTCCTCAGGGCAGAAGCAGTGGGTGTTGCCCTTACCTACTTCTTAGTTCCTCCCAGGAAGTACAACCCATGCAACTGGAATCTAGCACTTCTTTCCAATTGCTACACCTCCAACCCAATAAACACTTGCTACCTCTGTGTTACAAGGGAGAAGGTGGCTGACTGAGATGTTGTGACTGAGATGTTGTGTCTTTATGCATGTGCGTCCATCTGCCTGCCTGCCTGCCTGTCTGCCTGTGTGAGTGGGAGTTCACTCGTTAAATAACTGAGAACATACTGTATTTCTTCGATTCTAAGGCCTCATCTACAAGAATTCGCCTTTATGCCTGGTTAGGCGATTATGCAAGAGGCGGCGAAGCGCATTACTGGACGACCGAAACGCGATTTAAACTGTTGATATGTGGAGAATCGCTTGTTCACATAGTCAAAATGCACTTTAATGGCCGGAGCAAAATAAAACTCGCTATTTAACGCGCATTCGATAATGCGCATAATCAGAGAGAAAACGCGCCTCTACCGATTTGCGCTCCGTTCTTGTAGAGGTAATTTTTTTAATGCGCCTTGAAAGAGCTTTAAATGCCTCTTGTAGAGGCAGCCTAAGACACCATCGATTGTAAGACGCACCTTAATTTCAGTACCTCCAACTGGAAAAAAAGCTTTAATGCTAAGAAGGAGGAAAAAACGCTAAAATATATCTAAACTTCGAAAACTGATTCTAAGAGACCATCAATTCTAAGACGCACCCCGTTTTTAAAGATGTTTATTTGGGGGGAAAAGTGTGTCTTAGAATCAAAGAAATATGGCACTTTGCATGCAGAAGGTCCCACATTTCAGCACCCACCCCAATACTAAAAGCTACTAAATATATTTTGAATATATTCTTCTGTTAAATGACATCAATGGCCTTTGTTTTTTCTGTACCGCGTTGTTAAGCACCCCAACAGCTGCCAATTTTGTGGTGGCACCCTCAACACTTCCTAAAAAATCCATTGTGGCCATAAGCCCCCCAAGGTTGTCTAATTTTGTTCTATACATTGCCAAAAAAAACCAGGGAGGGCATAATGGGTCATCTCCTTGTTGACAGAAGCTGGAGAAGAGGTGCTGGAAGGTTTTGATTTAGGTGACAAAAGAATAATCTCATTTCTGGCATTACATTTATATATATACCACCTGACTAGCAGAAGCTGCATTTCCCTCCCCCCCTTGCAGTCCCCCACCTCATTCTCCTGCATGTGAAGACCTGGCCTCATTTACCCCACAGGAGTGAATGACAGTACAGTAAACATCCGCCACATACTGAGGGTGGCCAGAACACCCGTTACCGCATGTGCCAGATATTCCTCATGCCAGCTACCACACGCATGTAGTGTTCCTGGATGAGTCAGGATGCCCCTTGACTGGAGGGGACTCTATGCACACATATTGGCTCAATTCGGATGACACAATAAACAACTGGTGTGGGGAAAACAATCGTCAGTTGTTTTGACTATTGTGTCATTCGAATGCTGCCATAGTCAACTCAGCCCTGATCCTCATCCACACCACAGTTGATTATTTATTACCATGTTGTGTGGGGAGTATCCCCTAGGGTTAGGGTTAGGGTTAGTCAACCCACCATTGACTAGCGTGTCGTCCGAATTGAGCCATTGTCTCACACCCAGGGCCCCGTTTTATGCTTGCCAAACATACAGCTGGTGGGAGGCAGGACTAACCACTACCCCTTCACATGTTCTTTTTCACACTTAGGGAGTTCATCTGAGCATTACTAGTCAGTTTTAAGGGAGAAAGTAAAGGGGTGTCTGAGGTAATTTCCATTCTCTAAACTTACCCCATGCCCCAAATCCCTGATAAGCCCAGTTTCTGGGGCAGGAGGCAGATGTCCCCATAGAATTTACTGTAAGGCCTAAGAACTGTCAGCCACAATCTACACACGAGCCTTATCCTGGCTTCTATTTGAGATGAGATGTGAGAGTCTGGGGAAATTATCTCTGAGGCTGCAATCCTATAAACGCCTACACTGGATAGGGTTCCCGCAGTAACATCATAGTATTCATGGCAGCAACATCACAGCATTCATAGTAACCGCATAGTTGTTCTAAAGCAGCCACATGTTATATGCTTGCAGTAGAGTTCGTGATTCAAATGCTTTACAATAGCCTTTCTCATTGATGCAGTCAAGCACATCTGGAGGGCACCAGGTTGGGGGAGGCTGCTTTACAGTCCTCACTCAGTGAGGACAACTACTACTGCAGTTTACATGCATATAGAGAAGTATAATTTGAGATCAACCCCCATATGTGTGTTACAATTTTTCTTCTTTTCTTTCCTTTTCTTATTTTATAAGAATAATTTAACAATAGAGAATATAAACAAATTTACTAACAGGTCGGACAAACATCACAAGGTGCCTCCTAATAACACAAAAGGCTGCACGTTCTCTTGCTTCTTGGTACACCAATATGTGACAAATAAAGGCCACTTTTCTATAAATTTGTTATTGTATGTTACAATTTTTCAATCCCCCCCACTTAGTTATTGGATATCATATTACTCTACATAAACCACTTGCTACAGCTGTCTGTGTTATCCTATTCGAAAATCTTGTCTTACTTTGAGCACTCATGAATCTAAAAATTCTCAAAAGCGTGAGTTGTGTCCTGGGTAGTTCCTATATAGGCTTTATGCTGTTGTCTTGGAGTCTTTGTGACAGCAAGAGTCTGCATTCTGCTCCCCTCAAGTTCTTTACTACTAGAATTTTTCTCTCTGTTAATTCTGAAAGCGAGAGAATAATAATGTATCCCTAACCATACAGCAGCTTCTGCCTCTTTCCTACTCCAAGTCTACTAAGGGCACCTACATATTGGAACCTCATCTGCCAGAGACCCCCATCTGCATGTTAGTAAATCTATAGTTTCTGTGCTTACTTCATCTGGCTCACAAATGCAATGCCTTTGCCAGAAGAGTGGCAAAATGGTATCTGCACATGTTCAGTGGCTGCATTCAGACAACATGATAGTCAATGGTGGGGTAATAATCAACTTTACAGTTGTTTATCTAGGGGGTACTCCCCACACAACATGGTAATAAATAATCATCTGTGGTGTGGATTAGGATCAGCGCTGAGTTGACTATGGCAGCATTCAGACGACACGATAGTCAATACAACTGACGATTGTTCCCCCCCCCAGTTGCTTAATGTGTTGTCCGAATGCAGCCTATGTGTAGCTTTTTCAGTGATGAAATTTGACTATGCTTTGTTAAACCATTAACTGGGAACTGCAAGGGGTGGGGCAGCGAGTTCGATCTATACATTAGAGAAAGTGCCAGGCATCTGTATACATGTACAGCAGCCAATCTAGTGCAGCATGATCCCTGAAGTTTCTTTCTCTCATCCAACTGAGATAAAAGAAAATGTAAAGTGTGCATCGGAAGTACTGTTTTCATAACCATATTGGTTGATCCTTTAATGGCTGTAAACAGGCATGGTAGATGCTGGCAATGAAGAAACAAACTAGCTGATAAAGGTACCCATGAGTCCTTTAGTCTTTCTCTGACCTGATTCGAACATAATGAGAAGCCACCATAGGTGAATTTTCTCATGGAGCTTCTTGTCACAGCAGTGGCTGCCATTTTGAGTATTCGAGCTGCAGTGAGAATCACCATGGCTTAACATTATGCACGAACCCAGCAATGGTGGGTTGTTGGGGTGGTTAACAAGCCACCCACAACGCTAAAACAACCCATGGATTCTCGGTGGCTTATCACCCACCCCAACAACCCACACTTGTTGCGTTCGCACATGACGACAAGCTACAGTGCGCCCCAACAACAGCTTGAATATTCAAAATGGCAGTGGCCACCACAATGAAGGATAGCTATGGGCTTTTAAGGTTACCTGAAGGATCATCTCCTCCCATATATGCCTGCCTGGACCCAAAGATCATCCTCAGAGGTCCTTCTCCGGGAGGCCCTACCAAAGGAAGTGAGGAGGGTGGCTACTGAGAAGAGGGCCATTTCTGTTGTGGCACCCTCGGTGTGGAATGAATTTCCCAAAGAGGCTCACCTGGTGCCTACGTTGTTCTCTTTCCAGGCATTTTAGTCTTTCCATTTTTGTTGTTTTAAATCAGTTACTGTATTTTAAACCTTTGCATTGCTGCTAGATTTTATTTGGGTTTTTACTTCTATTTTATACTGTGTTTTTAAACTTTTACAGTGTCTCTTATGTTGTATTTTATTATTTTATTTATTGCGAACTGCCCAGAGAGCTTCATCTATTGGATGGTATAGAAATGTAATAAATAAATAAATAATAAATGAATAAATGAGAAACGCCACAGTGGCTTCTCATTATGTGCGAACTGGGCCCACCTCTCTTACAAACAAACAGTTTCCAGAGGGGATTAGCATGGCCTGAACAGGGGCGAAAGATTTTTATAACATATGGATAGTACTTTTAAAATAACTTTAAATGATGTAATGTGTTTCTGTACTGAATAATTAGGGAATATTTCAAGATGCTGTGAAAAGTCAAATATTAGCTTGCTCAGAGCTTTAATGGAGAGAGCAGGCCAGGCAGATTGGCCCTGCTGCAGTTCCTCATTGGCCCTAAACCTGCAACCTAACGCAGTGGTGCAGAATTGATTGGCAGCAGCAACCAACAGGGATTTTGGCCTTGGAGCAGGAGCAGTTTATTTAACATGGACATTTTAGAAACAGTAGCACCCTCAAAAGCCCACAATCATTCAACTCTGACTTCACAAATTATTCCAATTATTCCTCAAAGAAATCGATCCATGAGTAACTTCTGTCTTATACTTAAATAGCTTCCAGATGATCCTGAGGAATATTTGTGATGCTGGTTTTTCTCTGGGTGGGTAGGTGGGGGGAGCATGTCGAATTGGTAGCCTTCCTCAGGCCATGGAATGGCTAGTGATAATGCTGCTCTCACAAATACATTAGCATGCTTATATATTCAAAATATAGAGGTGATGTGTACATAACAGTAGTTCATGCTGGGAGCTTTGAGACCTCAGAGCCTTCACCTGTGTAACAGACAAAAACAAAAGGCAGCTTTCTGAAGGTGGGGGTCAAAATGCTTGCTCTGTATAACTGAAGAGAACAATAAAAGACTGTGATATTCTCATTTCCAACCCCAGGTATACAAGTTTGGACAACATCACTTCTTACTAGGTGACCTCAAACAAGCTATGCAGATGTTCAGTCTCCCATCTGCAATCTAGGGATAATAATTCAGGCAATTATCATCATCATCACTTGTATCTCTTTAGGGACCACTAGAATAGAGGAGTTCAGGAATGATTCTATCTCAGTCCAGAAGGCGTAACCCAGGAACAGGACTGTGCTGTTAGTTTATGGTTATAAGGGGTAATGAGAAAAATAGGGGGGGGGGGGAGAGAGAGAAACCTACCCTGACAAAACGCTAGAGGGCTTGATGATATCTTGCACTGGAAGAACTTAACTTTGAGAATATGAATATTCAGCAGCAACAAAGGCAGATGAATTGTTATGCAAGGGGCAATATCAATTGCATGCACTAAAATTTCTCTCTCTTGCTTCCCTTGATGCAGAATGCTCTCTTGCAGTCAGCTTTGTACAAATAGATCAGGTTTTGCCAGTACATTTTAAGATTTAATCTCAGCTTCTCAAGCAGCAGTTTAAAAAGCAGACTTTTATTCTAAATTATTCAGAATCAAGTCCCTACTATTTTTGTTGTTATGAACTGTGAAGGAAGCAGGTTTTTCTTTAAGCTTCCACGTTGTTGCTGCAGAAATGCAACCAAGTCACATGGATGCTGAAAGGAAATGGAACGCAGACATTTTTCTACCTGCAAAAGAAGAAACCTGCCACAATTCTGGATTGATTAAATATTGTATTAAGCTATATTGGACTTGTGGCTCAGTCAAAACGGCCAATAAGTTATGGGAAGGTTACAGCTCTTTGTTGTAAAAACAGACATAGTCATTACAGTTAACATGTCACTGATGAAAATACGGACAGCCCTGTGAATGAGAAGGTGGGGCAGAGTCTGTGGCAACCCAGGCTTGGTGGACAAATGGCAAGCAACACAATCTAGACTATGCCGCAAGCAGAAAGGAGAAAATCAATGTGCATACAAACAGATGGCTCCAGATGACAAAAGCAGTGAGGAAAGCCTGTGACGCCCTGCCTGCACCTGTGACACTCACCGGGCTACACAACAGGGCTGTCCATGCCACTCGCACTCAGGGCTTACTTCAACCCCCCGTGTGCTTATGACGTGTTTGAGGGTTTAGGCTTACTGCTGCTGCTCCTGTCCCACCTTTATTCTTTTAGGCCCCACAGCTCCACAGCCCAGCACCCTACTCCTCAAATCCCCCTTCTTCTGTCCGCTGCCACCAGTACCTTCCTCAGGTACACTTCCAATGATCACACCAGTTGGATATAATTAACAAGATTTATTAACAGAAGTATATGTATGTCAATAAGCGTGATGGTTTCCTCAGGTATATACTCGTAAAGGTTACAGGCACAATGCTTAATGGTTTCAGTTAGTAATTTCTCTTAAAACGTTTCAAATAGAGACTTCAAAGTTCTCTTGACACTCTATCCCTTTCTAGGTATTCTCTCTAACTAACTCTATCAAAACAACCAAGCACGCCGATCCTTCCTAACTCTAGTCAGTTAAAATCCACACACACACTCTCTCCGCTCCTGTCAGCTAGAAACTATATATCTATATCTATATCTATATATCTCCCCACTCTTCTCCAACTCCTCCCACTCTCACACAGCCAGCCAATCCAGGCACTCCCCCGCCATCATCCAATCAGCACTCACACATGAACTCCCCTCCCCCTTATACTTACCCGGTTACAACGTAACTGTGAGTCTTTTTAACTTCTTTCCTGGAACTTTTGGCATTTTATAAACAACTACTTACAATCTTTTATATACAAGGATCTCAACAGCAGCTGAACATCACAAAGCCACACACACACACAATGCGACAAATTAAATGCATGAAATACACATATGCACTATCATAAATAAGACCATTTACAGGACACTGGTCATGTTATAGCTCAGACCAAGAAGTGACCAGCACCAATCAGTCACTGTATCCACGGTACATAATTTGTAAGGAGAAATAACATAAGCAGCCATGAGAGTCCCTTTAAATATGAGTGTGGTGATTTCTCCTCACAACTGAGCTTCTCCCTGCTCCCCCAACACATAGAATTAAGAAGCAAGACCGAAAGAACAATGACATATGCCCAATACAGATTAAAGAAACAACAAATGTATCGATATTGTATTATTTTGATACTTGTATTGTTGTATTGTTATTTTTATTTATTAATGTTTGGTTATTTTGTTGTTGTTTGGGTTTATGATTGTAAATATTCCTAATGACAATTTCTAGTTGGGCAATATACAAATCAAATAAGTAGTAGTAAATAAAGCACATCCTTTCCCCCCCATTGCCAGCAGACTAAAACCAGTTAATACGTAAATTGTTGCCCTTTATACAATGATCCATTTCCCATTTTTCTGCTCACTTCACAATCCAAAAATCTGTCATCCAGAGCTTCTACCATATACAATGATGGGATTTTATCTTACCACTTGGTAAGACTGCCCAATTAACTTATAATGACTCTATGTCAAGTGTAGCATCTAAAATCAATACCCTTCTTAACTAATGTAAGGACCACCATATTTGTTTTGCTTTTCGCTCTTTGCTTTTCAAGGATCCATGGGTCCCAATTAGTGCGAGAGACTAGGGTGACCATATGAAAAGGAGGACAGGGCACCTGTATCTTTAACAGTTGCAAAGGACAGGGAATTTCAGCAGGTGTTGTTTGTATGCATTCATAACCTGGTGAAATCCCCTCTTCATCACAACAGTTAAAGCTGCAGGAGCCCTGCCTCTTGACCATGTAGAAAAGAAGGCAGGGCTTCTGCAGCTTTAACTTTGTGATGAAGAGGGAATTTCACCAGGTTCTTCATATATACAAATGACACCTGCTGAAATTCCCTTTTCTATGAAACTGTTAAAGATACAGGAGCCCTGTCCTCCTTTTCATATGGTCAGCCTACGAGAGACAGACTGATGAACTGCTGGCTTTTATTTTTTGTGGGAAGGGTGGCCATTGCTTCTTTGTACCAGCATGTTGTCCTTCTACCCAAGACCTTTTTCTATTAGTCACAGTCTAACATTTGCAAAACACCTCCTTCAATGTATATTACTTAACAAAGAAGTTTTGTTGAACTCAAAAGCTCACATACTACTTTGTAAAGCTTCTCTGTCTGATCACCTCATAGTAATTCATACTTACAACAGCAAGTAGTTACTTCTATGCCTGAGCATGTAGCTATATTGATTAGAGTCAGGATGGGCAGAGCTCCAGACATTTCTGATTTCATCTCCCAAGAGCCCCAGCCAGCATGATCAGTGGTCAGGAATGCTGGGAGCTGAAGTCCAAAACATCTGAGGATATACTTTCAGCCCATCCCTGGATTAGAAAAGAAGATGGGATGGAGCTTGGAATAATAGGTCACCACTAGCCACAGCCCATACTTGAGGAATCTAAGATTTCTGAGTCTGAAGGCAGGCATAATATGTGCAGCCACAGCATAGTTTACACCTACAGCAGCCTTTCCCAACCTGGTAGCCTCCAGGTGTCTTGGACTGCAACTTCCACAATTCCCAGCTTTGCTGAGCTGGCTGGAGGATTATGGGAGTTGAAGTCCAACACATCGGGAAGGCACCAGGTTGGGGACAGCTGATTTAAAATGTGGGGCTGGGCTCCATCTGACATTGCACCTCAGATAACAAATGTACACAGCTGGAAGTCAATCACTGGATCAGCGCACCATCTTTTTCATTTCCTCATGCAGGCTTCCGGTCACACTGGGTTTTTTTACACGGTAGCACATGTGTGCCTGTGTCTGTGTTCATCCCTCAACTGACAAAGAACAAAAATCACAGGGATGCAAAATAAAGAGACCAAACTGTTCCTTGGAATGGAAATGGGTTATTGACATGGTAGGTGAATGCCAAGAGGCAGCCCTCATAGGAAGTTTCTTCTTCTAGCTCCATCACACTAAAACCTGTAGTACAAAGTTGTGGTTGTTTCTAGAGGTCACATCAGAACAGAAGAACACATATCCAAACATATACCCATCCATGTGCAATGGTATGCCTATTTTCACCAAAACTGTGAAATGAATGATTAGGTCAAAGCTCTCTAGTACAATATTGCTGCAACATTAAAAGGTACACTATTCATTCATGGGCTAATCAGCTAGGGAAAATCCTACTGACATAAAAGTAGATTATATAAACTTTATATCTCATTCATCTAAAACAGAAGTAGGCGACCTGGTGCCCTCCAGAAGTTTTGGACTACAATTCCCATAGGCCACAACTAGCCAGGGTTTATAGGGGCTATAGTCCAAAGCAAATGGACTAGAACATAACTAATCTAGGCTACTAGTGTAAAGCCCATGTCATCATGGGTGTTAGCAGCCTGAGGGCAAAATATAGGCTGGTTTCGGACAACACAATAATCAACGGGGGGGGGGGGGGGGGGGAACCAATAGTCAGTTGTGTTGATTATCGTGTCGTCCGTTGCCTCTTCCCCCCTCCGTTGCCTAAAATGTTGTCCGAATGCTGCCGATCACTCAGCAACACAATGGACGTTTGTTCCCCCCACCCCCTGCCGTTGATTATCGTGTCGTCCGAAACAGGCCATACTGTTCCTTGACTCCCATTATGTCTGTCCTCCCGAAGCTGTATGGAGGTTACTTTCCTTCAATGCAATGGAGCACTTTAGGCCTTTGCTTCCTCACACCCCACTAGGGTGACCAGATTTTGGAACCCAAAATCCCGGTCCCCCCCGCCAACAACTCCCCCACCAAGCCACCCCCCAAAACAACCCCCCCAAGCCACCCCCCCACCCAAAACAACCCCCGCACCAAGCCACCCACCCCAAAAAAACATCAACCCGGACCTACCAGGGCGGGTTCTCTTCTGCTGCCGCCGCCGCCAGATCCGCCGCAGCCGCCGCTACCGCCACCGGGTCCCCTGCCGGCTCGTAAGGCCAGCGGCCGCGCGGAAGAGGCAGGGGAGGGCCGGATCCGGAAGTGACGTAATCGGCCCTCCCCCGCCTCTTCCGCGCGGCCGCTGGCCTTACGAGCTGGTGGGGGACCCGGCGGTGGCGGCGCGGTGGTGGCGCCGGACCTGGCCGCCCCAGCAGGTAAGTGCCCCGCGCCCTGCATCTCGCGCTCCTTACCCGCAGGGACGTCCGCTTCCCTCCGGTGCTTGAATCTACTGAGAAACAGGCTTCACGGCCTGTCTCTCAGTATCGCGCCGGGTGATGACGTCATCACCCGGCGCGCTACTGAGGGACAGGCCGCGAAGTCTGTTTCTCAGTAGATTCAAGTACCAGAGGGAAGCGGACGCCCCTGCGGGTAAGGAGCGTGAGGCGCGAGGGAGGGCACTTACCTGCTGGGGCGGCCGCTTCCCGGGCTCCCCCGCCGCCACCGCAGCCGGGTCTACCGCCACTCCTTGCTTGCTGCCACCGCCGCGTGACCCCCCGCCACCCCGGTTTGCCCCCCCGCCCCCCGGTTGGGCCAGTTCGCCCCTGGATTCCCGGTTAGGACCGGGAAACCCCGAGCCATCTGGACAGCCTACACCCCACTGAACAACATTCGCTTCTTCCCCTCAGGCCTCAAGCACACCTCCTCCTGACCACATTTTCAAAGCTGGTGTTTCCTAGAGCCACTTCTTCTCCTCCTCCACCACAGCCTCAGAGCATTCACCGCCACTTCATCCCTGCCTCCAATATGGCCACTTCAAGAGTGGGCTCAAGTGGCCAAAGCCAAGGCCTTCTTTCTGTTCCTGCCTTTGTGTTTTTCTCCCGTTGTGTAGGGTGACCACATTTGGGAAACCAAAAAAGAGGACCCTCAGTGGGGTGGGGGGTGGGAAAGTGGCTTTCCGGGGCTTCTGGAAAGCATATCATTCACCCCCACTGCTTTAAAGTCCCCAATTGGAGCGGAGGAGGGGAAAGTGTGTCATTCCCGCCCTCCACTGCTCCAATCGGGTCCTTTTCTATAATGTCCAGGAATGACATACTTTCCCCTGTAAGGTCCTGATTGGAGCAGTGGGATAGAAATAACCCACCTCCAGAAAGCTTGTCATTCCCTCCAACCACGCTAATGTGGCCTTAAAGGGGAAAGCTTGTCTTTCCAGGACATTATAGAAAATTACAGAAAATCCCCCCTGACACCCAGGATAGAACAAAAACCGGGACAAATCCGGGGAAATCCTGACAGTTGGTCACCCTACCTTTGTGCTTTTCTGTGCCTGCGCAGCACAGAGCGACATGGGAACTGTAGCTCCCCACTGCCTCAGGCTCCTGGCCAGGGCGCGGAAGCATACTGTTTGGCTATTAAAGGCCAAGTTTTGAACACTTCAAACTTCCAGAATTTTCTGCACATCTGCAGTGCTCAAACTTCAGTTTAAAACAAAACGGAGAAAACTTGACCTCAAGTAATAAGCCTTACACTACCATATCCTTACATAAGATCCTTACAAAGGCAAAGGTAGGACCCCAGCATTTCATTACCCAGAACCATATTTTTAATTCCAGATTTATGTAGGCCTGGAAATTTTTCCTCTTACTGGAGATATCACTCAGTTGGTACATTTAATTGGCTGATGCCCAGTTCTCATGTACCATTAATTGATGTCTACTGCAAGCTTGTATATAGCTGATGCTTTGTCATCTCTGGTTAATAGAAACTGCCTCTGTAAGGGCCGAGAAATAGATTCTTGATAAAAACTGTTTTAGTTTTTCTTTCATGATGCAAATTATTAATATATTTATATGTAAGAATGCAAACTAGTAAAAAATATTTCAGACAACACACTAAGCCATGGATAGGCTGTTAACCCCTTTGCAGCAAATGGTTAGTGAGTGTTTTTAAACTGTGGTTATGTAGCCACAGTGGTTGTTCATGCTAAATCATGGTTCACAAGACATGCTAAGCCATAATGTTTGCTCAAAATGATTAACCACCATGGTTTAGCGTGTTGTCTGAACAGTGTCATTGGACTTATTGGTGCAGGATACAGTTTCAAGGTTGCTGCTAAATGGGTCCTGCTGAACTGAACATATATATATAATGCCAGGGTTAAAGAACCTTTACTGGCTTCCAGTGTTTCAGGGCATAATCCACAGTGCTGGTTTTAATCTATAAAGCCCTTAGTGGCCTGAGCCAGGGTATCCGAAGGACTATTTTTTCCACTTAATCTTATTCTCTGAGGCCCTGCTCTGGGTAACCCCCCCCCCCCCCAATTGGTGCTGAAACAAGTGGCAACTGGCTTTTCTGTGGTGATGCCGCATTTACGGAAAACCCTTCCCAGACATCTTCACCACAACAGTTTGCTTTTAGGCACCAAGTCAAAATAATGTTGTGCTTCTAGGTATTTGAAGGACAATTCTCCACTCCAGTTGTTACCTTAATGTTGCTGCTGCTTTTGACAATGCTCTTCCTTTTGATGCACTGCTACTTTTGTAAGTCTGTGTATGATTTAATTTAATATTATAAAAGTTTCTGTTGCTGATTGCTGCAAGTTGCTTTGTGAGTGTAAAGTGCATTGGGATATAGATATTTCAAATAAACACAGCAAAACCTTCTTTTCTTATTACGCTGCCTAATCCTGACCTGTAACCAGCTTCCCGAAACCTGTGTTTGCTTACTGACACTGGTCTCTTAAGAAGCCCAGAGTGGACCTGGATGACATTAACAACTTTAAGCCAATGGCTAACATTCCCTTGCTGGGCAATTTGATTGGGAGAGTCATGAATGGGCAACTCCAGTCACTCTTGAATGAAACTGATTATCTAGATCCATTTCAACTGGGTTTGGGGCCTGTTTGGGAGCAGAAACAGCCTTGGTGACTCTGTGGGATGACTTTTGTTGAGCGAGAGTTAGGGGGAGTTTGGCCTAGTTGATTCCCCTGGACTTCTCAGTGGCTTTCAATATCATTGGCCATAGTACTCTTCTGGAAAAACAGTTCAGATTGGGGCACCTCTTGGCAGTTGTTCTGTTCCTACTTAGATAACCATTTCCAGAAGGTGGTGCTGGGAGGTTACTGCTAGATCCTCTTTGCCATCATGTTTTGCAATTCTGCTGGGTAAGTCTATTTGTTAATGATGTTATCTAGAGAACCTTATTTTATAGGGCATGAAATGTTGGAAATAAATAAATAACGCATGAAGATAAAAATTTACAAATTGCTGAACTCCTTAACTTACTAAAACCAGGGTCCCTAGGAGCTGAACATTAAAAATAATTGTGGGGTACAGTCCTTTCTGGTTCAGACTATTTTAAAATGCAGGTTGGTGTTTCCATTCTGTCCAAACTCCTTGTACATAGAACACTATCACAACAAGGAGAAGGCTATAGCTTAGCCTTTCCCCTTAGAATGTTAGCTGGCCAGGTACAAGACACTTTTTGACACAAGGAACACTGAAATATCCAATTTCCCACTCACATTCTGAAGTGCGGTACAGTTCTGTTAGAGGGGTGCTATGACACAGGGCATTTCTTAACATGTGGTTTGGCTCTAATATATATATATATATATATATATATATATATATATATATAATAAGCATTCTACAGACATAGCTTTTAATAGTCATTCTTTCTTTCCAGTGAACCTTGGGAGTTATAGTTCTGTGAGTTTAACAAAGAATTCTCAGCACCTTATTAAAGTACAATTCCCAGTTTTCTTCGGGGAAAGCCGTAACTGTTGAAGCAGTATAAAACCAATATATGTCTGTTGTAAATGCAGATAAGAACTCATTCTTGCCCTTTGACTCTCCAAGTCATAATGGCTGAGAGTTTATATTTGTTTCTTATGTTTATACCTTACTCAGATCAGTTTACATAAGTTTCCCAGGCAGTTTCCCATCCAAACACTACTCAGGACCATCCAACCATCCTACCCTCAACCCCCACTCAACTTTAGCTTCAGCAGCAAGATCATATCATGTACCCTCAGATGATTCACTGCAGACATAAGCATCAGACACAATCCCTTGGCTGCTGGCTGCTCTTTCCCTAGTGCCTACATCAAAGGAGATCAGTTTGGCATAGGCTAAAGAGTTGTAATCCCAGCTGGACTTGCCCCGTGGTGCCTCAGGTAAGCCGCTAAAATTCCTGAAACACATTAAATCATTGGTTACCCCTGTGGCAACTAGAATATTGTAAAACAATTTGCAACAGAATTTTAGCTAACAGTATTCTCTTCACAAAGCTCCTCCTCAATGGTTTTCTACACTGTGGCTGGGGATAAGCATGTGAATGTCATAGAGGACTAATGAAATGCCCAGTTATAGAATTCATGATTGTAACTACATATTTACAGTGTACCGTTTCCTTTAATACTCTATTATACATCTTTAAAATCTAATATTTGGCAAGCTAAATATAACAGCTGAGATATACTTAAAAAAACCAACCTAATATTTGGCAAGCTAAATGTGATAGCAGAGCACTGACAATCTCATTTTTTTGAAGATGGCATTTTGAGTATTATTTTTTTGTCCACTCTCAGAGAGTGAGAAGAATAAAGTAGATATGGAGACAGCATTTATGAGGTCACTTTCTGTTGATAATAAAGCGTGGAGGACTTCAGGGAGATTTTTTCAAATACTGACTAAAAACAAATGCCAAAAATATATACAGTTGAAAGGGATCCAACAGTTAATTTTGCAGCTCTAAAAATATTAAATATTTTACAAGGATCCAGTTTCTCTTAAAAGGGTCCATTTTTCCCACACACCATTTTGATGTAGAAATTAAGGCTCTTGCCTCCACTTTATATATGAATGGGGCAGATGCAATAAAAAAAACACATGGCCTCTCCATCATGACTATTTTGATCACCAACAACCAGCAACAATAACTTCTACTTAAAGCCCAGCCTTGTCTTGGAACAAAGGGCACCCTCTAAGAAAGAACATTCCCCAAAATCTCTTGGCAGCTTCAGAGGTACCTCTCCCAAAGTTTTTTTTTCCTTTCTGATTTTCTATTCATACAACAGTGAAGAAAGCATTTTATAAACTTACCAGCTCTTCAGAGTATAATTCAGGTTTGCAGTTTATGCTGCCTTAATTTCAGTTTGGTTTTCCACCACCCTCTTTTCCTCCCATTTAGATTATGAGTCATGTATACATTGGCTGAATTCGGATGACACAATAAGCAACTGGGGGGGGAGAACAATCGTCAGTTGTATTGACTATTGTGTTATCCAAATGCTGCCATAGTCAACTCAGCACTGATCCTAATCCACATCACAGTTGATTATTTATTACCATGTTGTGTGGGGAGTACCCCCTAGACGGACAACTGTAAAGTTGATTATTACCCCACAATTGACTATTGTGTTGTCCGAATTCAGCCTATGTTTAGCATAAACATACATATCACATACATTATTGCAGAGATCAATAATTACAATAACTGCTCTTCTAGTTAGGATGAAAGTTCTCACCGAAAAAGTTTTCACCTACCTTCCAATGTTTTAAATCAATGGATTTAAGACCTCCTACCATCAGTGAACTTTTTTCACACTAAATTGTCTGCTGAGAAGCCCCTATGCCAGGGGTGCACAACATGAGATCTTCCAGATGTTTTGAACTACAATCCTCATCAGTCCTTGCCAGCATAGTCAATGGTGAGGAAACCAAACCATCTAGTCTTCCCCTGCCCTACTCCTCTATTCTAGGGAGTATTCTAGGTATTTTATTTCATGCAAGCACTAGCCTCTCCAGTGCTTGCATAAAATTTGTGCCCCACCAGCTCACTGTATGAATGGAAAAGACACTCAAAACTCAACCACTTGGAAAACCTATGACCTTGAAAGGTGGCTAAAATGGATTAAATAAATAAATCTGTTGCTTATTGCTGGGGAAGACTGGTAGTCTGTGCGCAAGCTGTCCTTCAGGCAAGCTTGCTACCATTACCCATCTTCACTGGTTTAAACCTTGTGTGGCCAACTTGTAGCGTAGGTGTGTTTAGCAGGAGATCCCACAAAATCTAGGGAGGAGCAGGAAGGCGTACCTATGACACAGACTAAGAACTACACTCCTCCACTACAGCATATTCTGCAGCTCAGGACACTAGAGGCAAACCACATCAAGTATGGGATACCTATCTGCTGTAGTGCACACTGAAGTGGGCAGTTTCATATTCTAGATAACTTCTGGCCCTCTTTTCATTGACTTAAAATCACTGACCATAATCCAGCACAACATTATGCTTGCTTCCCCAATTGCCCTAAGTAATTCTGTGCTAGATTGTGGCCGTTGTGTCTTAAATTATCGTCATTATATTCGTACACCTCTCCTTTTGATCTCTTCAAAAATATTCCAAAATAGTTAACTTATATTTTCTAGTAACATCTATTTAAGATGAATTATGTAGTTGGGTACCACATTAACATTATCCATGTGAAGGCAGGTATTAAACCATGGGCTCTACCTTAACCACAGAAATTAGAGAACTTACTAAGAATAGAATGGGAACAACTATGGGATGGCAACAAACATGACACTCTGGGTAGCATATAAACAAAGCCTTAGTTGTTGAAACATCTTAATCTCCACGCTGCAAAACACTGTTATAAAATTTCTAGATAGGGGAATGACTTCAAGGAAATGATCGTATATGTACACAGAGGGATTTGGATGAGAGATGAGGATAGAAACAAATTTCTATTAAGTGACTAGTTTAGCAAAATATCTTACAATATTAAAAAATATTTTAGAAAGAAGAGGAAGGGACACATATGAAAATTCCTCACCAGCAACTTGCAAAAAATTGTTTCTAGTCGTCAGTGAGCTTTACGATAGCCTGCTCAGACTATTAAATGAGAAATTTAAGATTTCTCTGATTTTGGATGCTGCTCTCTAGCACAGAGCATTGTCGTCGTCATTGAGCATGTCTCTTAATCTAACGTTCATTATTGTCTGTGGGCCAAGCCCCCATCAGCTTTCTTACGAGGTAACCCATATCACCACATAGTGTTGATCTCCAGATCAGCAGCAAGCAGGCAGCTGAGGCTGGAGAGCACTTATCCCTCTTACCCTCATGCCATATCTAAGTTCCTTGACAAGATGGAGCTGCTGCCGCGGCCACTATATATAATCCCAATGCTTTTGGCTGATCTTCTGTCTTATTTTTCTTCTCCCTCGTAGCTGTCTTGAACAGCAGCACAAAGTGTGGCGGCAGCAGCACCTCGGTCTTGAACAGTTTCTGGTGGGTAACTCAGTGGCTTCATCCAGACATACATCCTTAGATCTGTTCCTGAGGCTTCAGGATAATTTTCTTACTTCAAACTCCAATGAACATCAACCCTTAGCAGAATATGCATTGTATTGTGTAGAACTGTAGGTGTGACTAGTTCTGTATGTGTGTGTGTGTGTTGTGAGATAACTATGAGTAATGGAATATATTCTTGGAAATGAAAGAAGGCTGCCACAAATGGGTCAGTCAAGTGCTGTAAGCAGCACGTTGCTTAGCTTAGCAGGGATATCTTCACTTGAGTGTTACTGGTATCAGTGGCAGACCTGGAGACATTGAGAAAAAGAAAACAGTAGTATGACCAGGTCCAAAACAAATGATGAGGTCATCGCTTCATCAAGGTTATAAAAAACTAGGGTTTGATTAGTTTGGGAGACAGATCCTGGGAGAACGAGAAATGCCCTATATGCTTGGGCTGGCTTTGCCCACCATGCCTTCCGTTTAGGCAGATATGAAACTTTGATATTAACTGTTTTACTATGTTAACAATATGCTTGCAACTATTTTCATTATCCTTTTAGTGATTATAATTTGACCCTGTTCAGAAGACATGCTAAACAATGGCTAAATGCTATGGCTTAGCATGTCATGGAAACCATGACTTAGTGTGTCATGTGAACCATTCCTAACCATGGTGGCTACATAATTATGGTTTAAACATGTTCACATTTGCTGCAAAAGGGTTAGGGGCTTAACCATGGTTTAGAATGTTGTCTGAACAGGCTCATTGTGTGTATTTAAGAATGTGTGTGATTTGTCTCCTCTTAGCTAAAGCTTGCTATTCTCTAAGACTGAGCAATAAAAAGTTATTCTTTAATACCAAATTTGTGTTGTCTGGCTTGAGAGAAGTTTCAAGGACCACTACCCCTGCATTAATTCTTGAAGCCCAAAACACTTAGTAAAGATTTGTGAATCTATCACTGAGTACGGTTTAGCCTTAAAGCCATTGTATTCTTTCTTGATCTGATGAATCTCAGATACACCCATTCCAGTTTGTGAAGCAAGCTAGTCAGATAGCACGAGAAGTCATTCCTTGTCTCAACCCTCCAGCGGGTGAACCTTCTATTCCTTAGTATTCCCTGCCTGGACTTGCCTCTGTTGCCATAGCCTGACCCAGACCAGACCAACAAAAAGTGAGCAAATGACACAGAGGAAGGGAGTGAAAGACAAGGAAGAGAGCCAAAGTGGTGTAGTGGTTGGACTGGGAGTTGGAAGATCTGAGTTCTAGTCCCCACTTGGCCATGGAAGCTCACTGGGTGACTTTGGGCCAGTCACAGACTTTCACCTCAAGTGGAGGATAAAATGGAGAAGAAGGAGGAGGATTACGTATGCTGCCTTGGGTTCCTTAAGGAGGAAAAAAGGCAGGATATAAATGCAATAATAAATAAATAAGATATATAGGGGGGAAATGACGTGCAGGTTGGCACTAAAGGTGGACCATTATAAACATGGAATTCTGTGGTGGGAAATAATATTGCAGCTATCTTAAAAGGTTCTCTTTATGATAAAGGAACTATTATGTGTCTATGGGAATCCTGAGAGTCTCTCTTATGAGAAAGAGACCTCAAAAGAGAGGCTACTTATTTTAGAAGGTTCTCAGAAGTTCATTGACTTCATATGTGTGGGCCTAATAATTTAGTTAATTAGGAGATGCTTAACTGTAATTAATTCTAATGAGGCCTAATTTCCCACCAAGCAACAACTAGGAATTTGATGGAAACCAGTCACTGACGTATAATGAACATAAAATATACTTACAACGCTCAATCTCTTCAACAAAAGCTTATTAGATACGAACAGCTGTTGGAGCCAGAACCTGGGTTCTGACTGACTGATACAGGGTATCACTCTTATATAGGAAACTGGAAATTAGCATAATCAAAACTTTGTACAGCACAACTTTTGTACCAAGGGAAGTTTATAATAATACAGGGTATCACATAGGAATGATGTATCTTGTCTCTAGGTCAAGATAGAGAAAGAAAGGCGCCACATAAGAATGATGGAGGTCAAGATAAACTAAAACAATACAGAATGCATATAATTGCTAATAGAACAAAGTTCATTATGGTGAAGGTTTAACACAACTATACAAGAAGGCAGCTTCTTCTCATCTAGCTAGTACATTGCTGGTTCTACCGTACAGAATAACTGTTACATGTATCTATTAATAATATGTAATCAATATTAGTTTCTGAGTTATTTAAATACTCATGATCAATTTCTCGACAGGTTCCCAGAATCATCTTTGCCACCAATGTACAAAGCAGAAGCAGGGGGGAAAGTCAATGGGGTGTTGGGGTGTTGGTCCTTTTCCTCACCCACTGTTATTACTTAGCAAATGCCCCCCAGGCTTTGCACATAAACGGTGAACAAATTATGGGATTTTTTTGTTGTCATCAGATGTGTATTCCTGTTCAGGAGAAGCTGAAGACAGCTAAACTTAACTAGGTATGAAACATGTAAGCAATGCAAACATTGACACAGTGTGTGCTAAGTTAGGTGCTTTGATAACATAAGATAGATAAAATGGGCATGAACCTGCACAAAAAGAGGCAAGTGAAGTTAGGACTCTCCTCTTTGCACAGCTTCTGAAATAAGAAATTATAATTCACTGATTTGTATTAATGGCAAGAAATTAAATTCTAACATAATCCTTTGTATTAAGATGCAAGTATATTGACTAGACAATCCAAGCTACTGTCTCAGGGCTGGAACTCTGTGTCATAAAGAAGATATGATTTATGCTGACAGTTTTAAAGAATCTTTGATTTGAAAATTTCTTTATAAGACACTGGCAGTCATCAAATAGATCTTTGTCAAAGTACATTTTCCAGATGTCTAAATAAAACAAGTTTACTTTGATGTCTTTTATACCAATAGCTGAAGGTAGAAAGTAGTATTTGCTTCAATTATCATCTGTTTAGTTCATTGGGACATGATCCTGTTTGTCTGGATGTTTGTTGAGGTTTTACTATTCACCCTTTACTTATTTAAACCTTCATTTAACATTCAGACTGGGTTTGGATGACACAATAGTTAACGGTTGATTGAATAGTCCACAGTAATCTAAATAGTCCACCGTTGACTATCATGTCATCTGTCAGGAAAAGAACACACCATGGTTGGTTATTTCAGAGAATAACCAACACAGATTGTCAATAGTGTGCAGAGTTGATTATCTGCACAATCACTGATTACTGTGTGGTGTGTCGGGCTCCACAGTTTATTTTCTATGCCTACAGAGTCAAAAGGCAAGAGCGGCAGAAAGCCCTGCCACTCTGGCATGGGAAACAATCCCATCCTGGACAATGTTTGGGGAGCCGCTGATTGTGCCATCCCTTGGTGGGGCGCCATGATCGGTGGCTTCCCCTGCGTTTCCCAGGACCGGCACATGCCATCCCTGGGTGAGATGCCACCAATTATGGCACCCCACGTGTTCCCAGGGATGTGCACATCCCTTGCCCCCGCCCACCATGCAATCCAGTTGGATGTCAGCTTGATCGGATGGAATGAGCTCCTTCCTTCTCCTTGAGCCGATATCCAAATGATTAACAGAGCGGGGGGTGAAGGATGTCTCCCATGGCTTGACGTGTAACATCAAACCGTGGGAGATATTCTTCCAGCAACAGCTGCCCCTCCACCAATACCATTTGTTGGTATGGTGAGGGCTGCTGTGAAAGACACTGTCAGGAACAGCATCTTTCGCAACATGGAAGAGGCGGGGCAGAGTGATCACATGCCCTGACAGCGTCTTTTGCTGTGGCCCTCCCCAAAACAACAAATGATGAGAGGTGGGGCGCATCAGGTGGGCGTATCCCTCTATGAGGTGGAGGAAGACATGCAGCGCCAGGTACTGACAGCGGAGGGACCCAGCACAAAGGGGGGTTCTCATGGGAACCAATGCCGCTACTCGGTGGGGAGAATAGAGAAGGGGTTGGGGTGGGCAATAGTCAACCCTGTGCTAATAGTGAACTCCACAGATGACTATTTGGGGGGAACCCAAATCGACATGAAAATAGTCATCCATGGAGTTGACTAGTACAGGGTCGACTATTATGTCATCTGAACGTGGCCTCAGTGTTGCCTTGGAATGTGTAAATGTGTCTCACACCATGCTTTTATGCTATCAGACTTTTGAGTAAGCATAACTGGATCAGGCCAAAAGACTGCAACGCTAAGCGCACTTCAGGCCAAAGCGTCGTTTGCTTGATGGCCCCTTTTGCACAGGAAAATTTGCTTCCAGGAGCAACATTACCCTGTTTAATTCCACTTCAGAATAGAATTAAATGGGGGGGGGGGGTATTAACTCTTTTCACATGACCCTCACCCCCACAGGATTTTGATCTATGTTCAAATACCAGCAACATGGTGGGTGGATAAAAGCTGCGCAAACACATCCCTGCTGCTTCTCCACTTTCAATCATCTTTTCCAGAACTAGGTGCTCCAATTACATGTGTTGGTATGTGTAATTTGGTCCTTACTAGAAAGACAAATCCAAAACAAAATGTGGGGCACTTCTAACAAAACATTATTATTTCCACAGCACCCAGATTAAACTTCTTTTTGAATGTGATTGCAAACGTCGTTCTCTGGTTCAAAAACATGTTCACAAATAAAATTACATTTATAAACACCTGTCACCATTTTATATTGTAGAGCTCAATTTAGTTTTAATACTAAATTAAAGCTAATACTTAGCTTTACCAAATAAGTGCCAAATTTACATTCTGAAATTATATACATACAAAAAATCTGCTTTCTAGATGTTATCAATCAGAATGGATAAAAAGCAATGACTTTTTTAAAAAAAATTAAATTAAAAACAGATTTTTAATATTTGAATTGCTTTTCAATTTTTTAAAAAAATCATAAACAAAATATTAATAATGCAATCCTTTTACTTCCACGCCCGATGGTCATAAGCCTCCAAACCCAGGCTTCAGAGCATCCAGTGCAGAGCGTGAGCAGTGGCGGAGGTGATTGTCACCTCTGCTGCTCCTCTCTCTCTGCATTATAGCTAGATGGGTGTTTTGCCTGTGTAGCTGGGGCATATCGACGGGGGAGGGAAGAAGGCTGGAGAGGCATCGTGATAGCTCTCATCCCAGCCTCTCCAATCCTCTCCCCTCCAGTCATAACGCCCCCTCTACTCCTCTCTGAGGTTGTTTTTCCAGTCTCGGAGAGGCAGCCAACATGGTTCTCCTCCACACCAGCTACGATAGGAGGGGCAGAGGAGCACAGATTCTCAGCTCCGAGACTGGAATCTGTCTCCAACCTGGGATGCAGGAATCTGAAGTATCCTAGGAGCTATAGGATTGCTCTCTAAATGTCTTGTTTTTTAAAAAATAAATAAATAACATATTTCCAATTAAGTCTCATCATGAACATTTAAATCTAAACTTACAAGCTCATAAAAATGAATGAATGGCTTTGTCACCCTCACACACATTGAATAACCCACCCATCAAACATGGCATTCATTTCACTTTTTTACCTCAGGAAAATGGCTTTGTCCAGCCTAACTACCAGCTCTTGCTTCTTGAAAGTTCTTGTCTTCCAGTTTCTGTTTCTCTGACTAAAGTCACAGGCGCAAAGAAGACACAGATTGGATAGGATTGTTGTTGTTCTGTGTTTATGTACTGGTGGAGTTGGGCCAAGTGAGCAAATGAGTTAGTTATGACAGAAATACAATATAGCAAGGTGAATAAAATTGATTTTTTAAAAAATAAATCAGAAAAATCATTTTTGGGGGAAATATTCTTATTTTTAAACATGTAAATACTAAATTTCTGTTAAATAATCTGAATATAAGCACACTGGCCATACAGTTAATTTCTAAACTAAATCAATGTCCTTATCAGATACATAGAATCACAGAATAGTAGAGTTGGAAGGGGCCTATAAGGCCATTGAGTCCAACCCCCTTCTCAATGCAGGAAACTACCTTAAAGCATCCCTGACAGATGGCTGTCCAGCTGCCTCTTGAATGCCTCTAATGTGGGAGAGCCCACCACCTCCCTAGGTCATTGGTTCCATTGTCGTATTGCTTCCTGGTGATATTCCTTCTTCATCACAACAGTTAAAGTTGCAAGGGCCCTGCCTTGTTTTGTATATGGTCACTCTAGTATAGTGCCTGCACTTTTAACTGCTGTGATGAAGAGGGAATATCACCAGGAACTAATTGCATATAAATGACACTGGCTGAAATTCCCTTTTCTCTACAACTGTTAAAGTTACATGAGCCCTGACCTGGATTTTATCTGGTCACCCTACCAAAACTATATATATATAAAAACAAATACCTGTGGCATTCAGGCCTTTAACTTCAAGAGAAAAAAACCCAGAAAATCGAAGTACTTTACTGAGCTGGTAAATTGCAACCAGTCCGTGTCTTTGTAGGGTAAAGCTGAATAGGAAGGGCGTTGCTAAAATCCGGTCTTGATCGGTTACCATTGTAATTTTTTTTAAAAGTAAATTTCCACTTGGCCCTCAGTTCAGTTCAGAGCATTATCAGTTATTCATATTGCCTGGAAGGAACTCTGGGTAAGCCACAGGAAAAAGGTGGAAGCATTGTCAGTGTTTCCTGATGGTCAAGAGACTAACACAATTGTTTTCAGTTTGCTTTTTTTGTTGTCTTTTTTCTTAAGTACACTATGGCATCATGTCATAATTATCCTCGTTCCATTAAGGAGCAGATATGATAGTAGAGGCTACATGCTACGCATTTAACTTCATATTTACAAATAAATCTTAGGAGACTCAAATGTATAGATTTACTTTCATCTCTCTCTTCCTCTCCCTCACGCCCCTTCTTATTTATTTGACTTGAACCCTGCTTTTCTCCCCAAAATGGTACTCTATCTGTGCATATGCGTGCACACATACGCTCCTCGTGGTACAGTCCAGAAAGGGCTGTACCTCGTGATTCAGCTGACTGTGCAGCTGCACTCTGAGCTACCTTTGCCACAAATCTGTTGTTTTTTGTGCTTTTGTCAACAGTTTGAGTTTAGAGTTGACTAGTATTGAACCCGCCCCAAACTTTGCAGCATGGATGAACACTTGAAGAGCCAAGATTTTCTCTCAATGGTTCACAATAACTATGAAAGCTAGCATAAACCATTAAAAAAACAGTGTAAACTCAATTAACCATTTAAAAAGTTACAATAAGATAATCATAATCCATTACTAGTCAGGGAAAGCCTGCGTAAACAACTCTGTCTTCAAGAGGCATTCAAAGGTGCCACACTTTCTGCCTTTTGAACAATGCATGGGAGGTTGTTCCAGAGGGTGGGCACCACAACTGAGAAGGCCCGCTTGCATGTTGTTACCTGGCAACGCTCTATTGGCTGCGGAACAACCAATAAAGGCATCCTCGAAAAGTTCTCAGGGGTTAACTTCATGGGTTCGTCTGCACATGGGAGCAAGGGGATGCAACTGCCCCTCCCCCGATTCCAGTCACATGTCATTCTGAGAGCATTTGCAGGGCTGCAGTTTCAAGCCACACAGGAAAAGGCTCAGGATAGGTCAGAAAGTCACCACATTAAATACAGGAGAGGGGGATGCCCTCGAGTTTAGCCAGTGCCGTAGACGCACATCAGAAGAGTGGCTGCAATGCAAATGGTAGAATGTGGACCTGGGAGGTACTGTGAGGTTGGTTTTCTGGCAGGCCGAACCTGGCAGTGCCACAGCTTCACTCATCTGGGAAGGGGGGGTTGCTTTAAGGACAATCCTTGACAATCCCAGAATCATAGAATAGTAGAGTTGGAAGGGGCCTATAAGGCCATTGAGTCCACCCCCCTGCTCAATGCAGGAATCTACCTTAAAGCATCCTTGACATCTGATTGTCCAGCTGCCTCTTGAAGCCCTCTAGTGTGGGAGAGCTCACCACCTCTCTAGGTCATTGGTTCCATTGTCGTATTGCTCTAACAGTCAGGAAGTTTTTTCTGATGTCCAGCCGGAATCTGTTTTCCTGTAACTTGAACCCATTATTCTGTGTCCTGCATTCTGGGTTGATTGAGAAGAGATCCTGGCCCTCCTCTGTGTGACAACCTTTCAAGTATTTGAAGAGTGCTATCGTGTCTCCCCTCAATCTTCTCTTCTCCAGGCTAAACATGCCCAGTTCTTTCAGTCTCTCCTCATAGGACTTTGTTTCCAGACACCTAATCATCCTCATTGCCCTCCTGTGAACACGCTCCAGCTTGTCTGCATCCTTCTTGAAGTGTGGTGCCCAGAACTTTACGCAATACTCAAGATGGGGCCTAACCAGTACCTCGTGCGATTTGGAAGCTATACTTCTATTAATGCAGCCCAAAATAGCATAAGGGAAGATGCACTCCCTCTGTACACTGGCTTTTTGAGACTTAATCCCCACGCACCCCACCTCTGGTAAATATGCATTGGCTTGAGCTGTTAATTTTGGTACCTTAAAACCCTCTGCTTCCAGCCACAAAAGTGAACACAGCAAAGAACGGGTGGATGGGGAGAAAAAGATCGCCTTCGCCACTCCTCCCGCCCTGCACCTTCAGCTCAGCAGGGCATAGAAATATTGGAAGTCTCCAAGTGCAGAGGCTTCCAAGCAGTGAGGGTGCAGTCCATAGGATCGCGCCCTTAACCATCCAAAACTCATCTTTACTTTCCTGCTTACGATGTCTACTATGCGTTGTTTTGCAAGTATTTGTCTCAAACTGTCCGAAATGCGTAGCTTTTGACCCGGCTAAATGGAGCTTGTCTCTAATTGATCCATGCTACTGAATTATTACATCAATTATTACATCAAGCACATAATTTATTGTTCATGATAAATCTGCATGCTTGGATTTCCCTACTTGCAGAATTTTTGTTTCTGACTTGGCAGTAAAAATAAATGCAAGGGAACATAAGCTGCTCAAAGACAGGGATTTTTGGAGTTAAGAGCATGCTGGGCCCAAAAAAGGGAAAGTGCATCCTTTTATTTTGAAATCATTTGGGGTTCCTATAGAAAAGTGTATATTCTGAAGCAATTTGCCATCAAGCCACCCACAAATCACAACGATTAACAGTTGAACACAAGGAAGTTACAAACTATAAGTTAATGTTGATGGGTCATTTTGCATTAGCTACACTAGCAAATAATTATATAGCAAAGACTGATTTCAACTTCCTCTCCTTTATCTTGCACATTTATCTCTGGATTGCATGTCATTGCACTGGTTGCTGGAAATGTGAATTTATTGCATTAATTTATAATACTGAATACACCACAACTTTGTTTTATCACTGGATGTGATATCCAAATCAGATCTGACTGCCAGATGAATTTTACTGACCCTAAATTCCTACAAATCAAGACAAATAAAAAGCTAGCAGGCTTTGTGGATTATTTTTGGCACTGCTTTTAGAGCTGAATGAAATATTCCCTGAGCTCAGTCTCTGCTATGTCCCGAGGCTAAGAACAAAAATGCCCGAGAATGATATACGCTACTACTCCGTTGGGCTTCCTGGCTGGTGATAATGCTCCCCATGCCACGATGGGAGATAACCCAATATGCAGAAAGGCAACACTCCTTCTTAATTACCAAGGCTGCCATTCTACAACAAAGCTATGTAAGTATGCATGGGAGAGGAACAGCCGTGTTTTTAATACAAGCAGTTTGTAGGGCAGAGCAGGCAAGCAGATTCTCAGCTGTAAAACAAGCTGCCTGTTCAACTGCATGATCAGCTGCCATGGAAACTTTGAAGCTCCTTCTAACTGTGACTGTACTTCTGTCTCATGCTTGCAAAGAGATTTTTAGGTTCATAATACTTACTACTTACTCAGCTTTCTCAAACCTAGTGCCCTCCAGATGTGTTGGAATGCAACTCCCATCATCCCCAGTCAGCATGTGGACCTGGATAGAGAGTACCAGCTTGGGGAAAGCTGCTTTACTCCTTCACATTCCCTTCCCTGTATTCCTCTGTTGCTACAACAGGCCCAAGTCTTGATGAACAATGAGAGAGTAAATAACACAGAGGGAGAAGAAGAAAGACAAGGAACTGGACATATAGGAAAAAAATAGAATAAACCCCAATGTATTTGAGAGTACTGTACTTCACATACAATTTTCAACTCTCCTAGGTAGCTCAGCAGAGGGAAGTGGGGTTTGCAGGAGAGACAGCAGCTTGCCTGTGGCTCAAACGAATTGCATATTATATGCATGTTTACAAAATTAGGCTCCCAGATCCATCACGCCTGTTTTTCAAATGCTCAAACTTCCTCTTTCCCAAGGAAGTGCAAGGAAATGACAAAAAAACAACATTTTAAATGGGAGGAAAACAAGTGGAAGAGATTACACATCCAGCCACCCACCCTTCCCTTCATTGCCAAAATGAAATAGATGAAATACTTTGAAAGAAAGAACAAATGACGAAAATTCTGAATTTAGCCCACATGATGTCGTCAAACGGAAAAGGGAAAAAAGCACACTAAGCAGGAAAGGGGCCCTATGAGTTCAGTGGAGGACTTATCAATCATTTGCCAATGACTGCAGGCATCCTGCCTCGGTGGGTATCAGCTTCTGTGAACCAAGGCCACAGATAGCCTAACAGGAATTATATTCAATGAAAATATGATATGGGAACATTTCCTAAAGGTGCATAACAGGCACCTAAACCTAGCAGGGTTTGTGGAAGAGGTTTTTTTAGAAATCTTATCTGAGCTCAAAATTAAATGTGAGATGAAATGTGTTATTAGAAAGCACAACTGAACTAGATAAGATATTGATGGGTACTAATGAAAAGATAATTAAAAAATTGTATGGACATTTGCTAGAAATTAAATTAGAAGATGAACAAGTTAAGGAAACAATGATTGCTTGGGGGAAAAACTTTGGTTATGGGATTGATTTAGAGAACTGGCAAAAACTTTGGACACAAAATTACAAAATGACAATGTCAACTGCCTATAAAAAAAACTTGTATAAAATGTTTTACCGATGGCATTTACCCCCATCGAGAATTGCAAAAATGTTTAAGAATAAGTCGGACAAATGTTGGAAATGTCATCAAGTACCTGGCTCTTATTACCACATGTGGTGGACATGCCCGGAGGCAAAAAGATATTGGATTAGAATTCACACATGGTTGGAAAAAATGATAAAGCGAAACATAGACTTTAAATCAGAACTTTTTTTATTGGGAATCATACCTGAAACTTACAACAAAGAATTAAAATATTTGATTGTAAATGTGTTAACAGCAGCTAGAATTGTATTTGCTAAGAATTGGAAAAATGGGAAAATACCAATGCAAGAGGAAGTAATTAAGAAAATCATGGAGTGTGCAGAAATGAGTAAATTGACATTTGAAATAAGAGAACAAGAAGATAGACAATATTATATGATTTGGGATCTATTTTATCAATGGTTGGAAAAAAAGTTAGGATGATATTAAAAAAATAGAATATTAAATAATAGGAATGATAATGAAATGGAATTCATAGTACAAAAGGATGAATTGATAATTATGCTAGAATGATAATATGAATAACTATATAAATGGAGGAATGAGAATGAATTGTACGAAGGGAAGATGACCAATTGACACATTGTATACTTATGAAGATTGTTTTTATGTATCTTGTCTATTATTTGTGTGTTTGTCGTAAAATAAAAATTTATTTCAAAAAAAAAAAAAAAGAAAGCACATCAAATGTTTCTTTTAAAAAAATAATAATAATAATTGATAGCCCATGCAGGGAGGGAATGGGGCGTCACTGGAACTGTAGCTCGCAGGAAAGGTTTAACACTTCCCTCTCCTACTGCGATCTGAACCAAAATCACTTCCTCTTCCACACAACTATTGACTTGGTTTGGCTCACAGATCCACTTCCTCCATTATTATTTGCTAGTTTGGTGGAACCCCTGGTGCAAGGATGGAGAACCACTGACCCGTGTGTCCGGCCCACCCAGGGCTGCCTTTTCTTCCCATCTGGCCCACTTGCGCCTCTGCTTTGGCCCACTCACTCCTTAGCATCACACTGCCCCCTCAGCCCGGGGGGGGGGGAATATGATTCTTATAGGGAGGAGATGGTGAACCCAATTCTCCCCTCCCCACACAATGCAATCCCAGAGAAAATCCCACCCCCATGTCGTGACTGGGATTGGCAATGGTGGAAGTGATTGATCGAAGCCCTATAGTTGCATGAGAGGGGGGGCGCTACTGCTGGGATGGCAGCTGGGGAGGGAAGAGTTAGCCCTAACCCCTCCCTATTCCCTGCAATCCCAATAAGAATTCCACCTATGCAGTTAGTTTTGGTGGGGGAACAGGACTCTCATTGGCACCAATGGGAGCTTGTGATCTACGCTTAATTGCCACACATTGGGGGTAGATTCTTGCTGGGATAGCAGTTGCAGAGGAAAGAGTTAATTCTCCCCTCCTCGCATGTGGTGATCATAGAAAGATAGACCACCACCACTGCCTCCATGCAGCCCTCCCACGCCATGAGGTCTGAGACTGTCAGTCATGGTAGACCAGCTTCCCTGAAAGGCATCTGATTCGCCAGATTATCTTCCCCTGCAATGCAAGGGGTGTGCTTTAGGGTGCTCTCTCAATTTGCACATGACAACGGTGAGGCAGGCCAAATGAATGTGCGCCCTAGAGAGTGATCAACAGAACCTCCAGAGGTTTCTAGGCAGCTGACTAACGTATGCGTAAAGGGTTCTGTGAGGATAGAAAGTTTCAAACCTACAGACCCCCACAGCATTAGCGCAAGGAATGTTTCCAAAATCCTCTCCGCTTTTTAACTTAATACATAGCCCATCTTTCTGCCAAAATGACATTTCAATCTACATTCTGATGTGATTGTACTTGTTCTTTTTCTTGACATAATTGTAGCCCTCTTCCGGCGTTCAAAATATGGAAGCATGGAAGAGAGATGCGGATGTGCACTCCAGCCCCATGCCTCCTGCGCAAAATTCCCAATTGTGTGAAGTACTGGAATGACGCTCAGCTGAACAGCAGTTTCAGTTTCACTGCCGCCCCCGCCCCCGTAGGACCAGAGCATGCATTCACACCTCCATATTTTGAAGACCTGAAGAGATTCCTTGTTGTCTGTTGTTTTACCACTGAGCAGGAATTCATGTGTGCATCAGTAAAATGCAACACAAAAGGAATCATGATGGATTCCTTTCATCCTTACTTTGAATTTAGTGTCCAATTCAGAGCCAGGGAGCTCACTTTTCTAGAATTTGTGACTTGACATATTGACCTGGTTCACATGTAATGACCAACCATGGGCTAACCTTGGGTAAAACAGATTTGTCAGGATTTTTTGGTAACAAATCCGGGAAGGGGGGAAATTATGAAATTTGATGAAAAATCCGGATTTTCCCCATCCTCCCCAGCCAAAGGGCAGCTCTACTTTAATGAGAATTAACAAAAATGCTTACAGCTCCACCATTTTTAAACATAAGATGAAAATTGGCAACATTATAGTTTTAAGGAAGGGCATTGCCATACAAAATTTGAAGCAGATCCGTTCATCCGCTGATTTTTAGGGATTTTTTAAACTTTGAGGTTTAAAAACAATTTTTTTTAAAGCTGTTATTTTTAAAGCTAAAGAAATTAATCCTGGCACCATGATAGAACTCATGTAGGGCTTTATCCTTGCCAAGTTTGAAGCAGATCTGTTCATCCGTTGATTTTTAGGAATTTTGTAAAGTTTGAGATACATATCCTACAAACTCAGGTTGTCAAACCTCCCCTTTAGGGCATTGTACTTGAGAATTTTCAGCCCTTGGCATCAAGGGAATCTCAAGTTTTTAGCTAAGAAGTGCTGGGCAAGCAGGGCACCTTTTCTGTTGAAGATTTGGTGGGAAGTCGGGCACCTGGAGCTCAGCAGAGGCGAGGCATCCACAGATCAAAATGTGGGAAAGGAGAGGTCAGTCAAAGCAGCCTACAGGGCAAAACAGAACGGGCCAGAGGCCTTTTTCTCAGAGTTCCACATAATGGGTGATGAAGGGTCATCCTTAGAGAAAAACTCTCATGACCCACAGTGAGGTGCCAGTCGAGAGAGAGGCTCTCATCTTTGCGGATGTCCTGTTGATGTGGATGTTGGAACCTGGCATGTCGTTGTTTTGCTTTGCTACCCCTTCCCTTCCATTTCACTTTGTTCACTTGTGAGCTAAGGCTCTGTCTGCACTGCTGGCATGCAATGCAGAACGTTTGAAGTATGTGTGGGAGAAAAATAGATAAATTTGTGGCTTGTGCTGGCTGGCATATCTATTAGAGACAGAGTTAGACTGAAGACACAACTCAGAGATAGCTGTAGCTGAACCCTGAGAGGCTAGTATGCCACACAGAGCCTTTCAAGAGCATCTCAGAATCAAGTGTCGGTGCAGGTGTTGGCTGGTTGGAGGCTTTGGCTGACATCAGTTTCAGAGAGAGTTAAAACTCAGAGACGTCTGTAGCTTAGCTCTGAGAAGCTGGCCTTTTAAGAGCATCTCAGAGTCCAGTGTTAGTGCAGACAGAGGTGGCTGGTGGCACAGTTTTTTTAAAAAACAAGAGTCACCAGATGTGACCAAGCTATAAACTGGCACCCTACCCCCAGCCACAGAGTATAAGTGCACAGCCTGGCTGGACCTTTGGAAGAATTTGGCAGAGACAGAAGCGGGGGAGGGGGGTTGTTTGAGGTTGGAAGCTGCAGACATCGGCTGGCTGGGGCTGGCTGGCAACCCAGATTCACCTGTAGCTTGGCCCTGAGAGGCTGGCTTGCCACCCGGGGTGTTTTAAGAATGCATCAGAGTCAAGCAGGTGTGTAGGAGGAGAGGAGGTGGAGGCGGCTGGTGGCAGAGTTTTTAAAGTAAGAGTCACCAGACATGATCGAACAATAAGCAATACCCTTGGCCACAAGTGTGCTGACTGGCTGGACCATCGGGAGACTTTGGCAGAGAGAGAGAGAGAGAGAGAGAGAGAGAGATTATTTGAAGCTGGAGGCTTTGGTTTGGCTGCAATGACTTAGAGAGAGAAACAGAGGCTGCACAGACAACCCAGAGACACCTGTTGTAACTTAGCCCTACGGTGCTGGCAGGCAATGCAGGGCATTAGAAAGAGGGTCTCAGTCACATGTTTGTGCAGGAAATAGACAGGAATTCAAAATCTGTATGTGAGAAGTGGTGTCAATGCGCAAGCCTTGAGAAGCTAATGTATATAAGTGAGAAGTGTGAATGGGCAAAGTAGTGTCTGCCGCCCATAACACCCACCCTAATGTTAGAGTAGAGAAACTGACTGTCATACACAAGGTTTAAAAAAAATAAAATTTAAAAATAAAAAAGCCAGCCAGCCAGCTGGCAGCAAGCCCTGTTAAAAGCAGCAGCAGTTTGCAGCGGAGTGAGGATACAGTCAGAAAAGATATTTGAGGGAAGAGGAGAATGTATCACACAGAGTACAGCAAAAGCTACAAAAGTAGGAGTAAGTGAAGTTAATTTCAGATACGACGTTGTTTATTTCAGTGATTTTAACATTAAGATGTTACGTAGAACAGATTTGAGGATACGGAGTTGAGTCTGCTATGGTCGCTTTAGTGGATGATCTACGCCTGAGTATTGACAGGGGGAGTGTGTCCCTGTTGGTATTTCTGGACCTCTCAGCGGCATTCGATACCATCGACCATGGTATCCTTCTGGAATGCCTGGGGGGGATTGGGAATCAGGGGCACTGTGCTTCAGTGGTTCCGGTCCTACCTCTCGGGCAGGTTCCAGATGGTGATGCTTGGGGATAGCTGCTCTGCAAAGAAGGAGCTGCTGTGTGGCGTACCGCAAGGTGCCATCCTTTCCCCAATGCTGTTTAACATTTATATGAAACCGTTGGGAGAGATCATCCGGAGGCATGGGGCGGGGTGCTATCAGTATGCTGATGACACCCAAATATATTTCTCTATGCCTTCGATAACAGCACCAGCTAAGGATAGTGTGTCTCTTCTGAATGAATGCTTGGAGGCGGTAATGGGCTGGATGAGGAAAAACAAACTGAAACTGAATCCAGACAAGATGGAGGTGCTTGCTGTCAAAGGCTGCAAACTGGGTTTGGAGGTGTGTCAACCAATTCTGGATGGGGTTACACTCCCCCTGAAAGACTGTGTGCTTTCAGCAGCTTGGGGGTGCTCCTGGATCCATCGCTCCAAATGACAGCCCAGATAGATGCGACGGCCAGGGGTGCCTACTATCAGCTTCGGCTGATACGCCAGCTGCGCCCCTTCCTAGAGTTGGAAGACCTAAAGATGGTGGTGCACGCGCTGGTAACTTCGAGGCTCGACTTCTGCAATGCTCTGTACATAGGGCTACCTCTGTGCCTAGTCCGGAAACTTCAACTAGTTCAAAATATGGCAGCCAGGTTGGTCACTGGTACATCTAGGAGTGACCATATTACGCCAGCTTTAAAATCGCTCCACTGGCTGTCAATTAGTTTCTGGGCGAAGTATAAAGTGTTGGTTATTACCTTTAAAGCCCTACATGGTTTGGGTCCAGGTTACCTGCGGGATCGCCTTCTCCCATACAATCCGCCCCGCACGCTCAGGTCCTCTGGGAAGAACTTACTGCGGTCGGCCAAGACTAGGCTGACAACCGTTACCCAGAGGACCTTCTCTTCTGCCGCTCCCAGACTGTGGAATGACCTGCCGGAGGAGACTCGTCAACTTAACAGTCTTTTAGAATTTAAGAAAGCTATAAAGACTGTTCTCTTCCGGCAGGCATATCCAGTGGAATTTTAGAATGTTTTAAGGATGTTTTTAGGACGTTTTAGGATGTTTTAATGCAGTTTTAATAATATGTGTCATGTTTGAATCAGTTTTATGTATTTTATCATGTTGTTGTTCCCTGCCTCGATCCAGATGGAGAGGCAGGTAAGAAATAAATTATTATTATTATTATTATTTATTATTATTATTATTATTATTATTATTATTATTATTATTAAATTGTGTGCTGTAAAATCAGATATGGGACCAAGACTATGTTCAGGTGGGCACACCCCCTTGGTGCTGGACATGTTGGTGGGCATGCCCCCTTGGGAGCCGACCATGTTGTCCTCCTTTTTGGTTTCCAAAATATGGTTACCCTAGAAAAACACAGGATTGTTTCTCCCTCAACAATCTATGTCATGCTGAACATCCAGGAATGGGGCTTTCCTGGGTTTTCTAAACTGGACGTGAGGTGGAAGAAACAAGTGGGCAGGAGGCACAAAACTTGCTCGCGCATGACCCAAACAACCCATGGGTTGCTGTTATGTGCAAGCCACATAACAGCAGGAATCTGGCAATGGAAGCTTCCACATGACTACGGGGGCTTTTGCACTCTGAGACACACATTTATGAGAATTGAAGCTTGCTCAGTGCAGCACTAATTTTGGTAGCAGCTGCTCTTGGGTCACCAGTATCTGATTATAAACTCTGGAATTGCTTTGGTAATTCTCTCCACAAACTACCCCGACCCTGCACTGTACAGTGTGTGTCCTGGCACAGGCTTCATGCAATGAGCTGAGTATATTTTCCTCAGCTGAGTTGGATTGTGGCAGTGATGGAGGAGGTGATAGCTATGATTCACTAGTATAACTTCTAATATCAGAAAAGTATTTATAGGTTTTATCACATTATCCTTTCCCCCGCTTAAGAATTCAGCAATTTTACAGATTATTTGATAGCCGTATGTTCATAATCAAAGTCCAAAGGTCCTTGAGATAAAAAAGACTAAACCATGCTTAGCAATAGGCATTAGAGTTCATTCACATTGCATGATTGATTGATCAACACTTTATGTACTCCGAAATGATAAAAAAAAAAAAAAGGAAGGAAATTTCAAGGGAGAATCTTGAAGGAGACACAGGAAGTGAACTTTCACTTTGACATTGTAATAAAGCATTTCGGAAGAGATCCAAAAGCATCAAAAGAGGTAATCAATATGATATTTACCACATTTATATCCTACCATGCTCCAAGGAGCTCAGGGCAGCAAAGGCCCTGCTTCACGATGTTGGCTCTCAGATAAGAAATCTAGCACGGGATGGAGGTAGAGGGATGCTCCAACTGAGAAAGCACACCAGAGCACACCACATGAGTCACTCGCGTAAGTCAAGCCATGTGCCAAATACAATAAGGGCTCTGAAAGTTTATGTACAGCAGGGATAGGGCCAACTTCAATTTTGGAGGGGCTCTTGGGAGCCGTATTCCAGTGGTGGGCCAAAGGCAAAGGGGCGGGCCAAAAATACCCCCCCACACACACACACAAAAATGCACCCTCATATTGTACCTTAAAACTCTTGCTGCCAGTAACTTAGCTTTAGGAAAGGCATTTAAACCTTTTCGAGTGGGGGCCGGGAGGAGGGGGAGAGATCTGCACAGAAGCTAGGAAACCAAATGATCATTGATTAGTGGAAAGAGACATTTGTTTCTTTCAACTGAAAACAACAATAAACTTAGTTGACTAAGGGAAAACCATTCTCCAGTGGGGTCCCTGTTAATCTTAAAATCCTAACAGCTGTTTCCACCTTCGAGAACCAGGGTGTCCATGCAGGTGCGCATGGTGAAGCCCCTGGGCTCCTGTTCCCACCGCTGCTGCATTCCTCCCGTGCCAACTGGCACCGCTGTTTCCATGCTGCCAAGGTCTGCCATGGAAACAGCATGCCCATCAGGGGGGCTGGGAGGGGAAGCAAGCTGAAACCTCCATCTCTCCCCAATGACCCTGCAGCAGTGGTATTGCCGCTTCCACACCACCAATGGTGCTGCAAAAATAGTGTTGCACATCAGACTTGCAAGTCTATGGGGAAAAGGAGGATCTCCAGATCTCAATCTAGAGACCCGGATCCGAATCCGATCCAGATCAGGGGGAAGTCTGATCCGGTCTGGATCGGATTGGGCCTGATCCGGATCATCCGGATCTGGGCCGGATGGGGGGGCTGTGCACAGGCCTAGTCTGAACCAGGAAAGCAAATATGACTAGAGCTCTACAAGCAAAAGCTTCCATAGAAGCTGGAACCTCCCATAACCAGAGCTTCATCTCTCCATCTCTATTCATGCCTAACCTGTGGAAGATGGAGATGGGGCTCATGGCACAACCCTGCCGCTCCTTTCAATGCGTGGACTCCCTTCATGCAAGTAACACTTGAAGGCTGCTCTGGTTATCAAGCATCTATCATCAATCAAGCACATAATGTCCCTTTATGTCTACTTCTTCTATTTCTAGAGACTCTCTCGAAGATCATTCAATATTCAAAAAGCCAACATGCAAACCTGATTTCTTTAACAAGAGGCCAAAAGTACACAGGAGAAGGGGGCTGGCTTGAACACGGCATCTGGAAGAATAGGCACAGATGCTTTCCAAAAGGGGAGGCCTAACTTCCGTCATGTGTAATCTGCCCCCCGCCCCCCGGCACCTTATGGGTCCAGCAATGCAACAAGCAATTGGTGTAACGTTGCACATGCCCCACTTCCAAACCACCATCTGAGTTTGGTTTCTTCTAGAGGAAAAGCACTGGAGAACTTATATTTCTGTAATGTTTGGTTTATTCACAGATATATCACATAAGCAAAATCAAACAACTCATGCCAAGCAGTCGATCTGTTACTCCACATTTGATCCCCACACAAAGACACCCTGCAGGGACATCATAGCTCTTTCATTCTCTTCTTCCATCTCTTCCCCAAACCCTGCTTCTTTCGTTCCTTTACCCTTTACATCAGCCTCGTCCCCTCACAGCTGGGACATAGAGGGTGTCACCTTCCTTGCCCCAAAGCTCTCCCATTCACAACACTCAAGAATGCTCTCCAACTATTTCTCAATACATTATTAGCTCCCACTGAGAAAATGTCTACCAGCTGGTCCATTAACCAGCAATCTGCCTAACAAATGAAGGCCAAATGGCAGCTGCAACAGTTATTTAAGAGCACTTCTTAGGGGTACTTCTGTTTACTTTATAACAACTATAACAATGTGCAAAGCACAGGACAAACAGTCGTCTACCCTTTTTTCTAAAGCAAAAGGTTTTGTGTGTTTAGTATGCATAGGGTGACCATATGGAAAGAAGCACAGAGTTCCTCTATCTTTAACTGTTGTGATGAAGAGGGAATTTCACCAGGTGCCTCTTGCCTACAAATGACACCTGCTGAAATCCCCTTTTCTATACAACTGTTAAAGATACAGGAGCCCTGTCATCCTTCCATAGGGTCACCCTAAGTATGCATACTACCATATAGCCCCATACTCTTTTCAATAAATCCTGCAGTGCAATCCTGGGCATGATTACTGAGGCATAATTCCCACTGTGTTCAATGGAGCTTACTCCCAGGTAAGTCATAGTCACTCAGGGTTTAAAGATATAGGTGCTCCTGAGAAGTAATCAGATAAGGTTGAAATACAGCCACCTTCCTTAAATGGTACCACCACTACAAACAAAGTAAGCAAGGATGCACTCCCAAGTACAGTAAGTCCTACTGAAATCAGGGTGACTTACTTCTTTGTAGATACACATAGGATTGTACTATTGATGTACTAGCAAATAATATAGCTATATAGCTTATAACAGTGCACTAATCAACATTTCCTATTTACAGGTTCACCTCTGATTAAAATCCAATTTCAAAACTCATCATTTTATTAATTAATTTGATTCTACCAAGGTGGGGTACAAGGAAGAGGGCCTTCTCTATGGTGGCCCCCCAATTATGGAATGATCTCCCCGATGAGGCCCACCTGGTGCCAACACTGTTATCTTTTTGGCGCCAGGTCAAAACTTTTCTTGTCTCCCAGGCATTTTAACAGCTTAAGTTGAGGTTTTAATTGACTTTGTGGCCAGGCTTAAAAAATGTTTTAAATATCAGCTGTTTTATGGTTTTAAATTTTGTATATTGACTTTTTAATGTTCATCTTTTTAAGCCCAGAGAGCTTCGGCTATGGGGCGGTATATAAATGTGAAGAAGAAGAAGAAGAAGAAGAAGAAGAAGAAGAAGAAGAAGAAGAAGAATGGCACTCAGGTGGCTTACAGTCATAAATAAAACTTGATTAAAACAATGAAACAATTGCATTAAAACACAACCAATAACAATAAAAACCATATTCAACCCAAAAGACCCACTTACACGCTAAAGGCCTGCTTGAATGAAAAGGTCTTTGCCTGCTGGCCGAAGGATAGCAGAGATGGAGGGAACCTAGCTTCCTTCGACAGGGAGCTCCCAAGCCTGTGAGCAGCTACAGAGAAGGCCCTCTTTCACGACACCATCAAATGTGCCTCCGAAGTCAGTGGTCTCGAAAGAAATGCTTCTCTCAAGGATTCTAAGACACTCGTACGGGAGAAGGCGGTTACTCAGGTAGCCTGGTCCCAAGGCATATAGGACATTATAGGTCATAACCAGCGCTTTCAATTCCACTAGGAACAGACCAGTAGCCAGTGAGGTTGTTGTAACAAAGATGTCATGTACTCCCTGTAATCGCTCACTAATTAATCACATCAACCAATGCTTGGCATTTCTTACAGTATGGGGACAAAAATGGGCAGAAATTCAATGGGTACAGCTTTCCCAGCTGGAAAAAAAAAGCACAGAACCTCCATCGGGGCACAGAACCTCCATCGGGGTTGGGGGGAGACTAACAGGGTAAAAGAGAAGGAGTTGCACAGTGCATGTTTGTGCTATGGAAGCTCACTCAGTTGATGACCCTGGACAAATCATCACGTTTCAGTGCAAACTACACCATAGGTTTTTAGAGAAGATAAAATGGAATAAGAGCAAGTAAAAAACAAAAACCCTCTGTACATCAAAAAAATACAATATAAAAGATTTTAAAGTATGATATATTGTAACCAAATAAGTATGTGAGAGTTAGAAGCTTGACATTCAATAAAGCATATCTATAATAATGCCCTGCATATCTGGGCTCAAATTACAGGAAGCCAGATTCCAGCTGGACATCAGGAAAAACTTCCTGACTGTTAGAGCAGTATGACAATAGAACCAATTACTTAGGGAGGTGGTGGGCTCTCCCACACTAGAGGCATTCAAGAGGCAGCTGGACAGCTCTCTGTCAGGTGTGCTTTAAAGTGGATTCCTGCATTCAGCAGGGGGCTGGACTTGATGGCCTTATAGGCCCCTTCGAACTCTACGATTCTATGAACAGCCGCATGTCTGCCAGAAAGCCAACAGATGCATCTTTTCTTGATATGGAGCCCAGGTGGAGGAGAAAGTGATAAGAATAGCTTTCTACAGTTCTCACTATCCTGTAGCTCTTAAAGGAGCCTCTCTGATGAAAGACGGTGACAGACTCTTCAGCTTCTGCAGCTGAAGAAAAGTCCAGCTCTGCCTTACATGGCTATTTGCACTGAGAAAAACTCAGCTTTTTATAGCCCCTCTTTTGCTTATATTGTCTATGAAGTACCAGCACACTAATAACACTACATTCCCGATAATTCAATAGAGGAAGATAGAAAAAGGTAATAATGATAAAACCCCTCAGTCTTATTTACTAACGATAACTTAAGCGCACGGTCACTCTGCAAACTGCATGCGTACTTGATTCAGTCTACCTTGTTCAAGGAGTTAAAAGCAAAATAGCAAACAAACAAAAACTACCCACCCTATTAATTTATTTTATTGGTTTATGATAAGATTTTATCTTGCCTTTCCATTTCAAAATGAAGCACTCAAGGCTGCTAGCATATTAAATTTTAAAAATGCAAGAAAAATAGCAGCAAAATATACAACCTTTCAGAAATAATTTCTGGGGAAAGAAAAAAAAATTCCAAGTTTGGTTTCATCAAGCTCAGGGGCTAGCAGCTAACTGCTATTTGTAGGCTGACCATATGAAAAGGAGGACAAGGCTCCTGTAACTTTAACAGTTGTAGAAAAAAGGGGATTTCAGCCAGTGTCATTTGTATGCAATTAGTTCCTGGTGAAATTCCCTCTTCATCACAACAGTTAAAGTTGCAGGGGCCCTGCCTTCTTTTGTATCTGGTCACTCTAATATAGTGCCTGCACCTTTAACTGTTGTGATGAAGAGGGAATATCACCAGGAACTAATTGCATACAAATGACCCTGGCTGAAATTCCCTTTTCTCTACAACTGTTAAAGTTACAGGAGCCCTGTCCTCCTTTTCATATGGTCAGCCTAGCTATTTGTTAATTCAAAAAATCTCCCTTTTCCCCCTTCACTGTCCAATTTTCTTCTATTATACTATCAGTTACAAAATCTGCAATGTCCAGCTTGATTGGCTGAGGAATACTGGAAGTTGTAGCGCTTTCTTCTATCTAAACATTCACAGGATTGCACGCCTCACCTCCTGCAAAACTTTTTCACATACCCTGTAAAATAAGCCTACCTGCCCCAACGTTTGTATATAGGCACCATGACATCAGATTCCACATGAAACTGCCTCAGCATACAGTTGACCCCTTCCCCTCCACTGGTCTTCCGCTCAAAATTGCAGCCTCTTGAGATGGCTTCTCATAAAAATAAAACAGTCAAAGCTTTGTTATATGCATTTGTGTGTAAGCTTTCCTTGCAACACATGACTATAGCATATTTAGGATTCATTCATGGGGCTGGATCCAGATTTAACAGCACACCCATTGGAATCAATGGAAGTCAAGTGATCTAAGCAGGATTGGGTCCACACGTAACCCAACATTTACGTGGAACAAACAGCAAGGCCTACCAGGCATGAACAATTCCCTGCGTGAATTGAGTGTGTGCCTTAAAGCACAACCAGTACTCCTTTGCAACATGCAGTAATTTTGTGACTGGAGCATAGGGGTGTGAAAAAAGGTACCACAAGTGTAGGAACTTGGAAAACCATTGCACTGAGGCAGGATCTACACTGCTGTTTTAAAGCGCTTTATAACAGTAGTGACAACTGTTTTGGAGTGTGTCCTGGGCCTCAACAGTTGTCAGTACTATTATAAACTGCTTTAAGTCATGGTTGAAAATTATAAATATCTCTTTGACAAGCATGTTATGCTGCTCCCGCCCCAAACTATGTTTCCCTCTGAGCCCCTCCTACAATAGGCACAAATTATAACTGGAACAAGGTTTAGAGACACAATTATTTAAGGGTCCCAGTTCAAACAACTTACAACTGGACACTTGGGTGCCTGCCTACTAGTAAGCCACAGAGATGATGCCAGGACTAAAGAAAGCTGTGTAGATTGAAAAAGTTCTCCAGGGAGCAGTACCATGGCTGTTTGGCAACACTCAGACTTGGTTATATTGTTGACAAATCCATCTCAATTAGTGCATTATCTTGCCACTACGAGAGCTGGGGGCAGAGAAACCCAAAGTGCACTATTCGGCAGAAATGCTATGAGGCCACTTCTTGAAAGCTTATAACAGGCAGTGTAGAGTTGCAATTTTTATATATTTCAATGAACTAATGAGGGCAAATTGACAGTGACTGCCCCATTTACACACAAATATACCTCTGGAAGAAATAACCATTCTAACATTTTGTTACAGTAACTGGATTATGCTTCTAATCCACACATACACTTCAACCCCTTTATATAAGACTCTCTTTCCTCTATTAACGCCAGTGTCAAAAGCATTAATCAATGAATTCGTGAAATAAAACAGTTTGTTAGCAGTAGATTAAAAATAGGAATTTGGAGTCAGAGCCATTTTCTGTGGAACCGGTATTCTTTATTGTTCAGTGCTGATGTTTTCACTGTAAATTATCTGTATAAATGGCTTTTGTACTTAGGGTGATTTCCAAAAGAAATTAGTTGTCTATTATCTTAATTAAAACAGTCTAAAATGTCATAATTATCAAGACAAGTGTTATTTAATCAGTTTCATGTAATGTTTAAATGCAAACCACTCTGTACTTGGATCATTTTGATGGCCCAACACAAATGGTTTTAACCAAGACAGAAAGGTTTCTTCCATGAGCATAACATTCCTGAGCTCTGGAGATTAGGTTCTGCTTATTTTCTTACAGATTTCATGCTGCTGTTTTAAGCTGTGTTGTTTCAATGTTAATTTATTTTTATTGTAGTTTTAATTCTTTGGAAATTATTGAAGTGCTGTGTATGAATCCCATATACAGCAATCCTGGGTTCCCCCCCCCCCCCAAATTTAGATTGTAAACTCATAAGGGCAGAGACGTTTTGTTTGTTTGTTTGCTTGTTGCTTATGTTACCCTGTAAACTGTAAAATGTAGACATGGTGCTTTATTAAAGTAATTCATTCCAAAAACCTCCCTGAAACCATCAGCTTGATTTTTTTTAGATTCCCTTTTCTCTCTTTCAGTTCTCAGGACTGAATTTTATAAAGGCTGTTTTTAGCTTTGCAGGAAAGTCTACCATGTGCATAGCCTGATGTATTGTGGAGACTGTGGGTCTGCCAAGTCACCAACAACAAGCCGTAGATACTGCCAGTCACAGTCTGAACCGAACGCTACACAGCTATGAATTTAATTGAATTTCTCCTTTTCCCTTACAGCTAAATACCAAACTACTGCAGCTGATGCTTGAGAAATAAACTGAAAAATATCTGAGTGTTTGGGTGCTGTACTAAGCAAACTGAGAAAGCAAGAACAGCGGTATGAGATCTGTAAAAATTACAGTTTGCCACTGAGGATCAGTCATGTAGCCTTCCAACTGTCATCTGAACATCTACATGGACAAAGCTAGATGGGAAATTCCAAAAGAGCATTTTGCTAATTTATTCAGAAATGCGGTTCACATTTCCCTTTGGTCAGTCAAAGGAAAAAGAATCACTCCTTGATTATTTTTTTCCCTGCAAATACAATATTGCATTTGATTTTTCTTAGCTGAAATTGTTACCTTGAAGATGTTTATGCCAAGAATTCATTTCCTTTTGTGAGGGGGTTCAACCTGATCCGCATGCAGCCTTCCCCAACCTGGTGTCCTCCATACATTTTGGACTACAACTCCCAGCAATCTCGTCAACAGTGCCTAGCCCTGCAACTCCCTTATGTGTTCTTTCAACACATGAGGAATTCCATGCAAACCTCCCTAGCTTGTGGAGGGAGAACTGGGAGAATGAGTTGAGGCTGAGTGTGAGAGGCTGAGTACTGAACAGTGAGCTTTTAAGCTCAGGGGAAGGCAACTTTTTGGCACCACCACAAAATGGCTGCCATAAGACAAACAGGGCTTTGCTAGGTGCACAGGAGAGGGTGATGTAGGTGCAGAAGAAGCTTGGCAGGCAAGGGTAAGAAAAGAAAGGAACTGCTGGAATTCCCTTCTCTATTCGAGGTACTATCTGTTGCATTTGGGTCACTGTCCTTCAGTGCTCTGGATCAGATGTTCCCAACCCACTGCACTCCCATTATTCATGGTTACAGTCCATCACATCTTGAGGGCAGTGGGTTGGAGAAGGCTCCTTCATATCATTGGCGTGGGATGATAACATGACCCTAGGTAACTGCTTGGTGACAACATCCCAAGAGTGCCTGGCCCAATGAGGCTGATCTTGTGCTTTTTTGCTTTCCGTTGCATGCTTCTAGGTGAAATGGAGGTTCTAATCTAGGTTAGCAGCTGTGTCCAGGAATCTGTGGTATCTAGTCTCCATTAACCAACAGTGTTTTTTTTGGATGTAATGCAAATCACTTTGCATAATGGGAAAACCAGTATAGAAATATATTATTAAATAAGCCAACTTACTGAAACTAAAAAGAAAAAGAAAAACAGTATCCTGGATTACTTGATTATTTGCTGTCTTTTTGTAATGTTAATCAGCAATGCTAATACACACTGAGGAAGGAAAACCAAAAACACTTTGGGTTAGCTCCAGTGACTAGCCTAGCAGGTGTTGCAGAGTACATTCAAGCAAAAACCAGTTCAGAATAATTAGCATACTTGATCGATTTCACTTTTCCTGCTCACAGAATGGCCATGAATTGATAATAGGCTTCTGTGAATCTATCAAAAAACCATTTTTTCAAGTTCTTATTTAATCTTTCTACTTTTGCCTGGTGCCTTCTGTAAGCATGTGACATATTAATGCAAGGCATGATTAGTAGAACTTGAAGTTGTGGCTGAAGTTCCCATATTGGGTGAGCAAGGAATTTGGTGATCCTCGGGAGTGATTTGCCAGCAAAGTAATCACTCAAGTAAGCGGGGCCTGAACAGAATATCTGGAAGGGTATACATCTCAGCAAGAAATTGTTTATTTCTGTCTAAGGCTGCCTCTACAAGAGGCATTTAAAGCTCTTTCAAGGCGCATTAAAAAATTTACCTCTACAAGAACGGAGCTCAAATCGGGCGTAGAGGTGCGTTTTCTCTCCGATTATGCGCATTATCGAATGCGCGTTAAATAGCGAGTTTTATTTTGCTCCGGCCATTAAAGCGCATTTTGCCTATGAGAACAAGCGATTCTCCGCATTAACTACCTGTAAAGCGCGTATGAAACAACTGGTAAGGTCACCAGTTGAGTGCTCAATTACCTCCTGCATACAAGCATTTCCGATAAAGCGCTTCAGCGAATATGTGCATAATCGGCTAACCAGGCATCAAACGGAATCCATCTAGAGGGGGTCTAATTTTCTCCCATTTCCCCCCCCCCAACACACACACACTATTTCAACAGTCGCATGTCAACTTTGATTTTATTTTATTTTTAATTATCAGCAGTCTTTGGGTATTGAATAATTGCATGCAGAAACAGAAAAACAGCAAAGAGCTAAACAAATCATTCATTCTCTGGGTTGTTGGGAGAAATTCAGAAAACAGGCAGCAACTTCACAGTAACAGTCATCTGGAACTAAGCACTTGCTCAGAGCATTTGTTTCTTTTTATATCTCATAATACCGTTGTGAGTCTTGATTACTGTGGGTGGATCAATCACCATTTCCTAAACTGTTGACTGATGGAAGTCAGGGATTTAACAGAGGAATGTTAATGATTATAGAGAGCAGGGAATCTTTCACTAGTTCTTAGAATGTAATCCACCACAGTTTGAGAAAAAATGATTCTTTTTTTAAAAAAAACATGGGGTAACATTCAACAGTAGCATCACCACCAGGAGTCTGAAGTGCTGTAGTCTATACTTCCACCTCTCTCTGCTGATGTGACTAATGACATGACAAACAATAAAACAAACAGGTGACTGTTACCAAATTCCACTTGGCAGCAGCAATGAAAAAACAATCTAAAGAAAATATTGTGCATTTCTAGATACAAAATAAGATGGCAGAGCACTCAGAAAATGCAATCTTCCGACAAGAGCATTTATGTTCAAGAATACACACAGACCGTGCACAACACACGCACACTTTTTACATAACCCCCCCGCCCCAATTGTGTGGAAAGACATTGGGACTGCTAACCTCAAAAACAGAAATCTGAGCAATGCTGTTATTGGAACCTGACTGGCCTTCACACAATGGCTGAATTCGGACGACACAATAAGCAACTGGGTAGGGGGAAACAATCGTCAGTTGTATTGACTATCGTGTCATCCAAATGCTGCCATAGTCAACTCAGCGCTGATCCTAATCTACACCACAGTTGATTATTTATTACCATGTTGTGTGGGGTGTACCCCATAGATGAACAACATAGTCAACACCATTGACTATGGTGTTGTCCAAATTCAGCCAATGTGTCATACAACTAAACCAGCTTTCCCCAACCTAGGGTCCTCAGGTACAACCCCCATATCCACCAATCAGCATGCTGCCTGGGTAACATGTCGTTTAACACATCTGGAGGGCACCACGTTGAGGAAGGTTGGACTAGACAAGTCTGCGGTGTTTTCATCTGTGCGAAAATGTAAATGTAACAAATTCAGAAAGGGGACAAAGTTGAAAAAAGCTTTAAAAATTCTAGTGTACTGATTCAAAGTATTAGAATACAAGTATGGTGTGATTATTTACTAGGTTCCAAAGGAATTACTTCAAAACTAGGAATAACTTGAGTATAGGATGCTAATGAGAAAAGCAGTCCTCCACTACAAAGAAATCTACACACCACTATCTTAATGCTATTAAGATTTGTTTTGGTTTTTCTAAAAAACAAAAACAAAAAAACCCTGTATGTGTGGCCAGAAAGAATTTACGAACATTTCAAATTGCTCATTTTCAGATAAAAGGGAAATAAATTTCTCGTTGGCGCAGTCCAACTGAGATCAATAAAGCGTCATTGATTAAAAATATAAAATATGGTAATGTGTAAACTATAAGTATAGACTTGTTAGAAACTAACCGCAAGCCCAGGAATCTTAAGTGAATGAGCAAAACAATGGAACATCCTGAACCAAATTAATAAGGTTTTGTCTACTACAGCTAATCACATTGGAAAGGAAACTGCTAAACAACCTGACGAGCAAGGAGAAACAAGCAAACAAGATTCAAACTTTCAAACAAGATTCCTCAAACAATCTGAATTCTGTTCTTTGTATGCCATCTAGGAATGCAATAAGCCTCTATGGTTTTCAGTTCTAAACTGCACATTTGCAGCTATGAAAACATGTTCCAAATAAAGAAACAGACTTTAGTCAGTCAAAGAAGAAAAAATGAAAAAAAAGAACAAGATGCAACCTGTTGCTCAAGATATTGTACAATCACGACAGCTGGCGCAGAATGTGCAGTTGAAGTCCAGTCTTTAGAGAACAACCTAACACTATGCACACAATAACAAAACCAGTCAGATCTTTGATGGGCAACAGCAAACTCATTAGCACATCAAATCCGGACAAAGTACACATGTTAAAATGCTTTAGCACCTCAACTAGGAGGAAAGATCAAACAGCTTGGGGGAGGGGGTTAGTTTAGGGAAAATGTTACTATGGACTTTATAAAATTAAGAATGGTTTAGGGAGAGGAAAAGGGAGAGGGAGAGGGAGAGAGTTTTTTCCCTCTCCTGTAACACTAGAACTTGGGAACCCCCAAAACACATTGATTGGCAGTAGACTCAGACAAAAGAAAAGCCCTTCTTCACACAAGTAAAATCCCCAGCCCAATTGGGCGTGGGATGATATTTGCGGGTGGGGGGGAGAAAAGCCGAGGTGGATGCTGCTGATTGGAGCATCCATATGGTGCCACTGGGCGGGGCAGGGCCGAGCGGCTTAAATAGCCGGCTAACGGGCCTGCCCGCCCTCTTCATCTCTGCGAAGCTCGGCTCCAACTATGACGGCTGGGCGAGGCGCGCAGACCAGGCCTTCCAGTGTGGCGCGGCTGGAGAGAGGCGTGCAAGCGGCCTTCAGGCGGCCTGGCAGCAGCGAGGAGCATCTACAGCAGCGGAAAGCGGGAGGCGAACCTGTCCACCCCGCCGGCGGCGACTATCCAAGGGCTTTTCGGCCCCCAGGTTTGCGGGGCGGGCCAGCCGGCCCTACCCCCCCCACCCGAGGGATAAGTGCGGCTGAGAGCCAGCGAGTCTGCCTCTTGAGCTGCTGCCCGGTGGTGGCTCGCGGAGGCGGGTGGGCTCAGATCCAATCCTTCTCCTTGCATCGGCTTACCTCGGGTTCCTGGGCTCACGCGCCTTCAACCTTCCTTTAAAGCGGCGCTGGTTCACCGCGCTGCGGGGGATGGGCGGCATTGGTTTGCACCCACGCGGTTGGGAAGGGCCCACTGCGATCCTTTGGGCTCCAGATTAGGCCTGGGCGGCTTCACTCCAGGACATACCCCTGCGACAGAGATTTGGAGGGAGTTGGCTAGGGCCTAGCGCCCCTTACCGGGCCTTGGAGGGAACCTCTTCAGTAATTCCTACTTTAGCCACTGGGTGGTGCCAGTGCTCTGTTCCATTTTGCATTCTGCTTCATTGCTACAGTCACAAGTAATTCATTACTTTAGTCACTGGGTGGTGCCATTTGATGGGCTGGTGCTATTGCACTCCTTTATTGTTGCATTTACAAAGAATTCTCTAGTTTGGTCACTGGGTGGTGCCATTGCACTGCTCCACCGCTGCAGTCATAAGCAGGCTGTGAGCATTGATACAGGCTCATGGGCACTGTGCCCTTTATTTTGGTGGTCAAGCGCAGGATTAAGACAGCGGGACAGCCACAGCGTATCAATAGGTATCATGTCACCAAGGAAGGGCCTGGGGAGAAAGAAAGGCAAAGGGAAAGCCGCGGCCACCGGCGAAACGGCTCAGTGTTAAGAGCGATTCTTCCGCCGACGAGGAAGTTAACCCCCAATTGGTGGTAATTTTGGCACGGCTGCAATCACTAGAGGAGGGGAGGGGCATACCCTCAAGCGTATCAACTCAGGCTCAGACGGTTTCCTTGGTTACACCGCAGCGGCAGACCAGGAACCAAAAGTTAGACAGCATGTTATCATCTATCAATTCTAGATTGGATGCTATCGAAGCTTCCTCCAGCCAGTCAACGGACAGGCAGGTTCATTCCGCAGTGGCCTCACAGGACGCCCAGGCGACGACTGGACAGCTAGCACGACCTTGGGTGCTACCTCCTTCTGCAGTCCCGAGTCTTCCATCGCAGGGACCAGGTGAGCAGCTAGTGAACGCTGTTAATTCCCCGGTGCAGGCTATGGGTGCCTTCCCCCCTTGGGGTTGGTACCCATGGATGCCTGGGATGACATATTCGACACCACACTTGGGCAGTCATTTATCGGGGACACCGCAGGCGAACGTTCCGCCTCCATCCTCCACGGGGGAGGGCGGAACGACGCCAGGCGGAAGTGACAGAGTAGCTTGGACATGGCACCATCCCAGCTGAACAACCTGGGACCGTCAGATGTAAGTCACAGTAGTACGGTAAGTGACACCAGGGTGACATTGGGGGCACCGATAGACCCTTCCGCTCAAACACAGGTTAATGCAATTTCCGAAACGTGGGCTGTCCCGGGAGTATGTCGGCTCCTCTGGGCTATCACCTCCTACCGGCTACGGGAGACAAGATTTTAAAAGGGGAATTTATAGATGTCTTTTCCTTATTATTCTGAGAACCAGAGAACTTAGACAAGGATAGAGCGGCAGAGAGGGTAGTGGAGAAGCTACGAAAGAAACGGGTAGCCACTTCCTGGACCAATTGGTTGCCAGGTTTCTTAATTTATATGGGCGTTGTTCAACGCTTCCCTTCCAAAGGGCACATCCTCTCAAAATGCCTTGTTATGATTTATCAGGCGTATAGGGAATACGAGGGCGGGGCCTGGTTGGCCTATGATGCATCCTTCCGTAGAAGGGTTGCCTTCGACCGTACCCTACAGTGGGATGTTAAAGATAATAACCTGTGGCTGCAATTTATGACGCCAGCCAAACCGGGTCTGGGAGACCGGGCGGACAGCGGTCACCTTCTGGAAAAGCCGCAACCCGCCACCACCCTGAGTGGATCGGCGGGGCAGGGGGTTCAACTCCACCCGCCCTGTTGGGAATTTAGCTCCCGTGGCTTCTGCACAAGATCCCCCTGCAGATACAGGCATGAGTGCCTTGTTTGTGGGGGCATCCACCCCGCGTATAGCTGCCCGTCCAGTAAGAGGGGAAGGGGCACCTTCCGAGGTGGATCCAACTTCAAGAAACCTGCGGGCCCTGGTGGACAACAGCCGCCTCCCAAAGTGCCCCAGTCCAATTAGGCTTGAACCCCTTAGGCAATTACTGGCACGATACCCGGTTAAGGAGGATGCAGTGTACTTAGACGCTGGTTTTACTGATGTTTTTATGATTCCATGTAGAGGACTGAGGTTTGCTTCCATAGCCAAAAATCAGAATTCTATACAGGCAATGGAAGCCATGGTGTCAGAAAATTGCTAAAGAAGTCAGTTCAGGGAGGGTACTGGGCCCCTTCGATAAACCACCTATTCCCAACCTGTGAGTGTCTCCTCTGGGCATAGCGCCAGAGATGACACCTGGGGAGTACAGGTTAATTCATAACCCGTCCTTCCCCAAGGGAGCGTCAGTAACTGATGCCATACCAGAGCATTTATGCTCAGTAAGATATGCTTCGTGCGATGCAGCAGTGGCATTGGTCCACAAGAGCGGAGCGGGGGCATTGATGGGCAAATGCATCATAAAACCCGTGTTTTGCATATTACCCATCAATCCTTGAGACTTTAATCTGTTAGGATTTTGTTTTTAGGACCAATTTTACGTCGCCAGGGCATTACTCATGGGATGCTCCATTTCGTGTGCCATGTTCGTGAGGTTCAGTTCATTCTTAGAATGGGCGTTACGAGACAGGACCGGACTAGAGGATGTGACTCACTACTTGGATGAATTTTTTACTCATCAGGCCGAGGCGATCTAACCAATGCCACTTCCTGATGCAGCAGTTTCAGGAGTTGGCCAATGAGCTGGGGGTCCCCTTTAGCACACGGAAAAATGGAGGGCCCTGCCACTACCCTCCGATACCTCAGAATCGACTTGGTTTCCATGGCACAGGGCAGCAGATTGCCTCAGGACAAGCTGCAGACACTTCTCAATAAGCTCCAGAGTGTGATTGGCTCACACAAAGCGACACTGTCCTAATTACAAGAGATAGTGGGGCATTTAAACTTTGCCTGCCGTGTCATCACACCAGGGAGAGCTTTCATCCGGCGCTTGTGCGCAGCCATGCAGGGCCTTCACTCACCACACCATAGGGTCCGTGAGTCGACCCAGATGCGTCAAGACCTGAATATGTGGGTTACATTCCTAAATAAGTATAACGGTGTGTCCTTTTGGCAACACGACCTGCTTCTCAAGGCTGAGATGCAGGTCCATTCCGACGCTTCCGGCACTCTAGGATTCGGAGTAATTTGCCAGGATCGATGGTGTGCTGTGAGATGGCCCTCGGTTTGGTTGGCTAAAAGCATTTGCAGAGATTTAACATTCCTAGAATTCCCCCCCCCCCCAATTTTGTGGCAATGCACACCTGAGCGGCACAAATGGTTACCTCGGTAGTCCACTTCTGGTGTGACAACCAAGCCACGGTGCAGGTCATCAACACGCTGACCTTGCGTAGCCCCAGGGTGATGGGGCTTGTCAGGGCATTCACCTTGTATTGTTTGGCACATAACATTTGGTTCAAGGCACGGCACATGCCGGGAATCAAGAATGATATTGCTGATGCTTTATCGCGTAAGCAGGTTTAGAGGTTCCGGGAACTGGCTCCTGGGGCGCGGCCACTGCCGGAAACGATGCCAGCAACGCTATGGGAAATTGGAGGGCTGACATAGTGCAAGCCATGTGACAGTCTGTGGCGCCTGGCACCAGGGCAGTCTATAGCAAGACATGTAGGCAGTTTCAGGAATTCCTGACCACCTACAATTTACGGGAGCACAGGCCAATTCCGGTTGACCAGATACTGCAATTCTGCGCGATGTTGCGCAGGACTTGGTTAGCTGCACGCACCATAGGAGGCAAACTAGCTGCTCTGTCAATTTTGGCTAAAATCCGCGGTGTAGCAGATTCTACCACAGATGAGTGAGTTAAGCGTACCTTCAAGGGCTGGTCTAGAGTGTCGCCAAGAGCCCCGGATGCAAGGATCCCAGTATCCTTGACATTCTGATTGGACTAGGGATGGCCTGGGACGAGCTATGCTCTCCAAATTATGAGGCTCTGTTTTTTCATGCAGCCGCCTTGACGGCATTCTTTGGAGCCTTTAGGATTTCTGAACTTGTAGCAGCATCAAACACTGATAGCACAGGCAGAGCGCTGCAGTGTAGGGATGTAACCTTCTCAGATTCAGGAGTCACTATTAGGTTACGACATTCTAAAATGGCTCAAAGGAGAAAAGGGGTGGACATTGCCATTTTTCTCGCACCACTGGCGGAACTATGCCCAATAAAAGCGTTGAGGACATACCTCGGGAAAAGGGGGAGTGACTTGAGATTCCTCTTTTGTCATTTGGACGGATCTCCACTGACCAAGTATCAATTCTAGTCGGTGACAAAGTGGGCTGTGAGGCACTTGGGTCTCCCAGCAGATCTGTTTGGGACCCATTCCTTTCGAATAGGCGCCGCATCAACGGTGGCCAGTGCGGGTTTCTCTCCCACACAGATACCAGCCGTGGTGAGATGGCATTCCTCTGCCTTCAAGACGTACAGTCAGAAAGTTTCCTGGGAAGTAGTCAATTGTTTGCATTGCTGACATGCCCATGTTTGATTATAGATACCTGGAGAAGGCAGACCCCAGTGAGAGTGATCATATGCGGACACAGCATGGTCTTTTGGGCCGGCCGGCGAGCATCCTCCTCCAGCTTTGGAACCCAGCTTGGGTTGAGTCTCTGTGCGTCCAGTCTATGGCTGGGCAGACATGGCATGCGGTGGGAGCGGCTTCTTCCCACCTTATTCCAGCAGCGTGCCTGTCGTCCCCCCCCTCGAATCCTTATGATCCATTTAGGGGGGAACGATTTGGGCTTGCTTAGAGGCAAGGCCCTGATTCTGCAAGCGATGGCTGATTTGGAAATCATTCGGCAGCGTTGGCCCAGCGTGCTGATCATGTGGTCATGTTTGTTGCCCAGGCTTGCCTGGAAGAGAGGGTGCGACCCTCTGGCGATGGAGCCCAGGCTTGCCTGGGAGAGAGGGTGCGACCCTCTGGCGTTGGAGCCCAGGCTTGCCTGGAAGAGAGGGTGCGACCCTCTGGCGTTGGAGCGTACCCGCAGGATGGTAAACTCCGACATGTTTAAGGAGTTATCCAAATATGGGGATGTCATTTTTCGTCCCCCCCAAAAATCCTTATGATCCATCTAGGGGGGAACGATCTGGGCTTGCTTAAAGGCAAGGCCCTGATTCTGCAAGCTATGGCCGATTTGGAAATCATTCGGCAGCGATGGCCCGGCGTGCTGATCATGTTGTCATGTTTGTTGCCCAGGCTTGCCTGGAGAGAGGGTAGCGACCCTCTGGCGTTGGAGCATGCCCGCAGGAAGGTGAACTCCGAAATGTGTAAGGAGTTATCCAAATATGGGGATGTCAGTATTCAACATCCTGACATCGTGCATTCCCGGAGGGAGCTATACCGTCTGGATGGTGTACATCTTTCGGACTGCGGCAATGACTTGTTTTGGGCTGATTTGCAGAAGGGTTTAAGGGTAGCGATAGAGGCCAGGTGGGGGGGGGGAATGACTAATCAAGTGGCTTGTCAGTCCCCGTGGCGGTAGGTGCGGGCATCCTTAGGGGCATTTTCAAATGGTGAACATTCTCAGGAACCGTTGAGGTAAAGGGCCCACATCTGGGAGCCCCGCGGCACCAGATCATGGGAATAAGGTTTACCTTTGAGGCCAACTCTACTCACACATTCGGAGCCCTGAGGCTCCGTTGTGACAAAGGAAGGCCTCCCAACCCCATATGGGGTAAGACCAAGGGGTGGCGAACGTGTGCTGCCACCTCGAGGTCAGAGAATCGTTCGCCCATTCCTAAAATTTGGCCTGGAAGAGGCCAAGAGAGGATGCCCGCATAGGTTTTACTCCCTTCTGCAGATCTTGAATAAAAGTGGCCCATTTTATACCCAACTTTCTTGTCTCAACTCGTTATTTGCACCCTACACCTCGCAATGCAGCCTTCTCCAACCCAGTCTTCTCCACTGGCCACTGGTCATGCTGGCTGGGAATTATAGAAGCTGTAATCCAGCATGTCTGGAAGTCCCCAGGTATATAATCCACATATGGAATTCATGGCCACAAAATTGTGACAATGGCCACTGGGCTAGAGGGGATTAGATAAATTCATGGTCCATTCGTGTTTATTAGGCATAATAGCCTCATAAACTTGGAGGAACAGCAGGGCAACAGCTCTTGCAGTCATGCCCTGCTAAGGGGTTCTTGAAAGTGGCTGGCAGCCACGGTAAAAGGGACAAAAAACATGGTTAACTAAATGGATCTTTGAAAGCTGGTCAGATGCTGAAGCCTGATACAACGTTAGAACAACCTCTGAGGAGCTTCACACTTGTACACTTCTCTTTTCCAAGCTTGCCATAATTCATTAACTTCTGACCTGGATTAAGCAGCAATCAAACAAGAGTTTGCTAATTCATCAAAAGAGGCAAATTATGGTTTGTGCTTGCCTGCAAACCAGGATCAAACTCTAGTTTGTCTCTTTGTATGAAACAGCAAACTATGGGTTAGTTCCAGTCATGATTAACTTCACACTGATTTCAATAGAATTTAACCGCAAATACCTTGTTCTAGTCAGGCTATTTTATTGCTGTTTCTGTCTGAGTTTTATTTTCATGTAGTTTTAATGCTCCTTTATTATTTTTAGATGTTATTGTTTCAAGTTATAAGCCACCAGGAAACATTTTATCTTAAAAGGAGGGCATGTAAATGTCTAAGATAGATCAATAAACCAGAACATTCACCCACAAATGCAGAGATAGAAGTTTTGAGAATGGAGGATTTTTTGAACTATACATTTGCATCTTAAGAGCATATAAAACACAAGAAGAACTCTGCTTGTTCTTCCGGGTCATCAGATGCAACACCAGATCATGGTTTTGTGCCATGTGAATTAAACTTGGGCTCATATCAGCCTTTTAAAAATGCCCACAAAAGCTACTAATCTGTAATTATTATTTTTACTAGCATGCTAAAAGTTTGGATTTGTGTCGCACAAAAATAAGAGACCAAACAAATGTTAGGAAAACAGCAATGCACAACCAGCAAGAAATGTTTTGAAAACCATTCCAGTGGTGGGTGGGACCAATGGCAAAAGGGTCAGGGCCAAAACACTATATTTTAACCTAAAGCTTTTACCTCAGTAACTCTTAGGAGAGGCATTTCAACCTTTTAGAAAGAGAACAAACTCAGAAGCTGGGAAACCACCAAGCAATAATGGATGGGAGAAGGGGTGAGGTCAGGGGAAGGGGGCAGGATTTTAAAGTGGCAGGTACCAAATTATACATTCACTCACCCTGATAAGAACTGTATGCTTTGGTATTTGTACCGAAATGCAAACAAAAGTGAGAATCAATTCCAAGGCAGTAGCTCAGAAGATACTGCAGTAGAACCCCAATGTCTATTTATATAAACAGTGTTAATTAAAAATAACAGAGTTCAATTACCAATGTCTTGAACAATTTGAAAGAATATCTGAAAAACTCAATGTTATATACCCTTCAGTTGTTAAGAAATTTCATTACCAAGTTCCAAAGTAAGTTTAGGTTTGATAGTAAGTATTTTTACTTCTTTGCCTTCAAAATTCCAGAATGTTTACATTTCTACATGTGACCATGAATAACAACAAAAAACATAACGAGGACACAGGGAAGTTTGACTGAATATCCTACAACCATACTAAAATCAGTGTCAATTCACTGCAAACAAGCTTATATGTATATATTCCAGATCCACTCTACTTATTCCATATCTGGACCAAGAAAGAAAGAAAGAAAGAAAGAAAGAAAGAAAGAAAGAAAGAAAGAGCTCTGTCTGATTTGTTTTTCATGTTCAAAAGGGAAATTGTGTTGGAAGTTGATCACTAATTCAAGGTGAGCTTACTTGTGTACTCTTTAAACTAAATGAGATTCCAGTTCATATATTATAATTTCAGAATAGGGCAGATGACAGCATCACTTACTTAAAGTATGTGAAGATTTTGTGTAGAAAAGGATTTTGAAATTAACATAAATAGCAAAAATAACAAAAATTTAACCAGTTCAAAGTCAACTGACTTTATTTTTAGTAACAAGGAGCTAAGTTGAAATAAGTTTTAAAAGTCACTTTTAAGAAACAACCTTTCATTACAATACTCTGAAGTACAATCTTGCATATGGCTTTATTACTATTCCAATAATTGTCAATAATTAGAATATTTGATGGCAACTAAAACATTCATATTCCAAACAGTTATCATCCCAAAGCATTTTTCTAACATTTAATTATTCCACTATATATATATATATATATATGGAATCAAATAAATAAACTTAATCCAACTGTACACACTGCCAAATATTTGTTATTGCAGTACCCAATCTGCTTTGTGAACAAACCTGTTATCAAGGAAACATGATTTCCTAAAACAGCAATTTCAGGAATTAAAACGAACGCAGGGAGAGAGGGGGGAGAATCATAATATTATTTTCAGCGATCATTTCCTGTTAGAATCAAGTACTTGTCAGGAAGCTCATAGGCTCAGATTGGAATCTGGTAAATTAACTAGGACTGTGTGTAGTCAAACTTTAGAAACACTGCAATACTATCTTCTAATTGGCGGTCAGTATATGAATCCTCTGGATTGGCCAGGTGGGATATAAGCACTACGAAACTGGCCTTTTGTATTTGCCGATTAACAGAGCAATATTTTCTGCCTGGTACAGTTTAGGCTCCAACTTTCCCAGCATTTCCATCTTCTAGCTCTTAGTCCCAGCCATAATTGGACTCCTGGCTGGAAAGGCCATTCTTTCTATCTGGTCTCAGGTATGTTATATAAATGTTGAAAGATAATATATCTGTGTGTGGCAGAAAATTAATTCATATAACTTATAGAACAGTGATCCTCAACCTGGAACCCTCAAATGCTTGGGACTACAATTCCCATTCTTTCTGATCACTGGCTATGCTGGCTGGGGCTGATAGGAGTTGTCCAAAACATCTGGAGAGCATCAGACTGTGGAATGTTGCTATAGAATGTTGTGTCTGTGCCATTCAGAATACCGAACAGAACAGAACCATGTAAAAACATTGGACTAAATGTGAGCAATCGGGGCAGACTGTGGGGCTGCATGGATGGTGTGCCTGCTACATGTTTTTAATGATGTATTGGTTTTTATTTGTTTTTAATATCTTAACTGTTTTGTGATTTTTGTGTTATATATTTGTTGTTGTTCCCCACCTCGATCCAGAGGGAGAGGCAGGTTATAAATAATAAGAATAAGAATAAAAATAATATATATTCCCAGTCACCTTATACAGCCTTCCCTTGGACAGCACCAGTTTGGGGAAAGCTGACAGTATATAACAAAAATTGTATTTCAGTCATCGTCTTTGAGTAGGTGTCACAGATAAGCAGATTTCAACTACCTTAGCTTATTTGTAATGGTTTGTTTATTTTATTATTTATTACATATTTATACTCCCCAATAGCTGAAGCTCTCTGGGCAGTTCACAATTAAAAAAATAAAATACAGTAAGTCAGAATAAATTTAAAACATTAAAAGTTAAAAATGCCATATAAAACCCAAATAAGTTACAGCCCAGGGAAAGCCTGTGTGAAAATAATAATAATAATTAATAATAATAATTTTATTTATTTATTTCTAACCCGCCTCTCCCTCCGGATCGAGGTGGGGAACAACAATATAAATACAAGGACCATAAAATAGATAAAACATTTAAAACAAGTAAAAACAAATAAAAACTAATACATTATTAAAAACATCTTAAAATTCAACTGGGTAGGCCTGCCAGAAGATATCAGTCTTCACGGCTCTCTTAAATTCAAGGAGACTGCTAATTTGTCGAATCTCCTCCGGCAGGCCATTCCACAGTCTGGGAGTGGCAGAAGAGAAGGTCCTCTGGGTAACACTCGTCAGCCTAGTTCTGGCTGATTGGAGTAAATTCTTCCCAGATGACCTGTACGTGCGGGGCCGATTATATGGGAGAAGGAGATCCCACAGGTAACCTGGACCCAAACCATGTAGGGCTTTAAAGGTAATAACCAACACTTTATACTTCGCCCAAAAACTAATTGGCAGCCAGTGAAGAGATTTTAAACAGGTGTAATGTGGTCACCCCTAGATGTACTGGTGACCATCCTGGCTGCCATATTTTATACTAGTTGAAGTTTCCGGACTAGGTACAGAGGTAACCCTAGGTACAGCGCATTGTAGAAGTCAAGCCTCGAAGTTACCAGCGCGTGCACTACCATCTTTAGGTCTTCCAACTCTAGGAAGGGGCGCAGCTGGCGTATCAGCCGAAGCTGATAGTAGGCACTCCCGGCCGTCGCATCTATCTGGGCTGTCTTTGGAGCGACGGATCCAGGAGGCATTTCAGAGGCATTTAAAGGACATTACATGTTCTGCCTCCCGAACAGCACGAAGGAGGGTTTTCCAGATGGTGGATGCCACTACAGAGAAGGCCCACTGCCAAGGTTCTTGGTCGTGACATTCTGTTTGTTTCGGAATCAACGCCAGTTCTAAAGATCATAAATGTCGTTTGCATGTATATACGGGAAGACGGTCTGCTAGGTATCCTAGTCTTTGCGTTATTCTTGACAAACAAGTTACATTCTACATCACCGTAGTGTCCTCCAGATGGTCATACTGGCTGGGATGACAGTCCAACACATCTGAGGGCAATATAACTCCTATTCTTTTTCTATATGGGTATCTTTTCCTGCCAAACTGTTATCCTCTGTGTTTGCCCCTTCGAAGCTACAGTTTACCCAGGAGAAGCAGTAGCCAGGCATCAAAGGCATCCGGTGAAATGTGTAGCTTCTCCAAATTCTACACACACACACAGAAAGATCAATATGAATGCATTGGTCCAATTCATGCTTTCACTATAAATTCACCACATCTGATTGTCATTTTCCTGGCCAACTTCATTAGGATCCTGTGACCATACTCCCTGGGCAGCATGTCCTTACTAGCAGGAGGCGAAGGTTTTGCAAACCCAGAGAGCCAGGAAAGAGGCTCTTGGCTACCAAGTTATTCCTGAAACCCTAGGGATGCCAAGTCCTCTGAAGTTCAGACCCTGAGAGTAAAGACACAAAGCCTGGAAGCTCAAGACTGTTGCCCTGAACATCCAGGGACAGAGCATGGTGGCAACTGGTGATTTGTTTTTAAAAAGAAAAGAGATCTCTAGCCTCTTTTACCTGATTGTGCATTCTGCACTTTTTCCAATGCAATTTTAAAATGTCTTTATTATGCCTAATTAGATCTATATTGCTATCCGCTTCCCATAGAAAAAGAAAGCTACAGATACTGGAACAACTCACTGGCCAAAGGGAGGGTTTTTAATTTAGTATGAAGGAAAAGGTAGGGATGGGCCCCATGAAAGAGAGTTTGCCTGGTTCGTTCAACTCATCACCCTGAGATTTAACTCCTTCCCTGGAGATCCTGAGAAGGAAACTAAAGCCCTGAAACTCTGAAACATGCAACTCTATTGAGCCCCATGGGCATAACAATGTTGGGTAAAACTTCAAGGGGGAGTGGTGAGATGGGGCAACCACAAGGATTCTCACACACTTTAAATACCTTTCTTGTTTCTTTGTTTCTTTTTTAAAAAAAAATATATTTTCACCACTGTACCTTTAAATTTTGAAGTACCTATTTTGAAAGAAAATATAACTGTAGCACCAAAAAAGAACAGCATTTGCTTCCTGTAGGTAAAAGGAAAAATATGATGTGCTGTGCAGTTTAGATTATACTGACTTTGTGCTGCTAAGAAAGAGTATATTCTTCAAGTTATATTAAGTACAGAAATGTCTAAATTATTTAGATAAATGAAGCACAAGGATGAACAGATGAAAAATCCAAATACATTTGCAGCAAAGCAAATAGCTGCTTTTTGATTTCTACCTTATTCCCTCTCCCCAAACAAAAACATGAAACACTAAAAAATGTAAACTATATCTATTTACTTAGTCCTTTTGGCTCACCAATCCTAAACACAGTTGCTCAGCAAGCCAGTCCCATTGATTTAAAGGTTAAACAGATCTTTTTTTAGACAATGGGGCCAGGGTATAAACTCTACACTGATAATCCATGACAGAGCTATGATACAAATTAAACTTTGCTTCCTCAAGGCAAGATCAGCAATATTGCCAGAGGTCTTATGTTTTGAGGGCTATCCCATTATTTCAGAATGACATGGGTCCAGAAAACTTAATGGAAAAGGTTCCTGAAACTCCATATTCACTGCAAGCTTAGTGACAAAACACAATACACTTGCTGAGAAAGAAGTGTTGAAGCCTTTGACCTGGTTCACATGTAACAACCTAGAGTATGGGTTTAGTAAGGGTTGTCATTGAGCTTCTTTAACGAGCGATTTATAGCATGCTCGTGACTGGCCACTCATGGAAGTTTGCAGGTCATTTTGATAATGTCATGAACCTTTCAGCGCACCTCCGGCTCCTTTTCCCATTTAATCCATTTTTTTAAAAAAAACTCGGAAAACAAGATTCTTCTGAAATATGTCGGAATTTCCTGCTGTGTTAGTCGAAGTTGCGCTATGCAACACCCATTAGAGGGCGCTGTCTCATTGAACTATATGGGCTCGGAAATTTTAAATAACAGGTCACGTGGTTGATGCTCTCTTCCTGTGTAATTTAGCACATTTCAAATGCAGAACAGAAGCAGGAAGCAGAGCGACGGTAAGGAAACACAATTTCCCTGTCTGAAAGACTTCACTGAACCCTGGGTTGTCGCTGAATCTTAGGATGTCTTTATGTGCAAACCCTGTAATATGATTTAACTATGGGTCGTTAACCATGAACAAAACAGAGTTTATAACCCAACAACAAACCATGGGTTCTTTTCCTGAAGAGATTGAGAGAGTTATGACAGGCTGAAGACCATCTTGCAAGTTCATAGCAGAGTCATGATTCAACCAAGGGTTTCTGATTCCATAACTCAGCCTCTAAGCCACAAAGTTAATATTTATGAATTGCTAGTCACTATTTCCCCTAAATTAAACATCAAAATAATGAAATGTTTTACGATCTTTTCACAATTGTCATTTTTAGGAATATCCATAAAAAACATCTTAGGTGCATACATAAAGAATCTGAATGTGTCAAACAGGTGTCTGAAAATCGTGTAGAGATTAGACTGCCTGCTCAAGAAGGAACTGCAGCTAATCTGTGGCACACCTGAGTTTGTTGTCCTAATTAGAAAAGGTGGTATGTCCAGATTATATACAACAGTCCAGAAGCCAGTAAGAGCATGAATACTATAGTACTGTGTTGGCGGAGGGCAGGGCAGTCAATTCTCATTACCCAAATCTTATTCATATTATTTAAGATGGCCAGTGTTTAAACTGAAAATATACAGTGACAAGTATACCTATTAGCTTTGATTCCAATCCCACAATTATGTGTTGGTTCTGGTTACTTTCAATGATAGGAAAGACATTCGGAGGCACTCTACCATTACGTCACATAATCGCCAATAATAACTCAGGTTCCAGGCCTGAGATTAATTTTAATAAGGCTTCAAGAATTGCTGAAGCTATTTCTCTTTTAAATTGGGCACCTAAGCTTTCTGAGAAATTCACAAAAGTAAAGTGACCCATGAACTTTCCTAATATAAAATGAACATGCAAATATTCATTTTTAGGAAACAAAACATCTCTCCCGCCACTCAAAATCTCTAAATTCTTAAACTGAAGTTATAACTAATATAGGAATATAGACTCTTGAAGAACTCGTATGTTTTATTTAGAAGGTATCCTGATTTTTTGACTGAGGGAGAAATCATAAAGACTCACTACCAGCTGCAAAATATAAACAACTCTCTAAAAATATTTTAATCCTATCCCTGCATTTATGTCAGATTAAAATATGAACTTGCTCCCACAGGCTGGGTGTAAATCCACTTTCACATAACTGGGCAGTGTCCCCTGGTTCTTGGGTATATACAATTTGATTTTTAATACATATTTATAGTGAAGACAACACATTTGGTTTCTCTCTCTCTCTTTCTACTGGCATATGTATGAGAACGGAGGCAGTGGTAAACCTCAAATCCCACATATAGGAAAGTGTAAGAGAGCAGCCGGCTAAGTTTAAGAAGTCTATAAAAGTCAGAGGAAACAAGAGGGATAAGCTGTCATCCTCCTCCAAGTACAAAGTGGCACACCCAGTGGAGCATTGTGTAAACAGCAAATGAATTAAACTGGTCACGGGCTGAATCTGGATCAATTCATATGAATGAATTTACAGGGGATTATTTATTTATTTTTACAAGTCTGGGTGCGGGGGAGGGGGTGCTTCTTCTAGCAGAAGAGGGAAAGAGTCGTTCTATTCAAAAACAAACACATTGCAAATTGCTATACCAAACCTGAAGTGCCACAAATCACGAAATATAGTTCACCAACTCAAGGGAGTTCTGCAATGCTGTTAAGGATGTGTGAAACACCCCAAAGAAATGAGGGTAGTCTAGCTCAAGACTCCTTTTGCTTCCCTTGAAATTTGCCAGATATATCATTAGAACAGGACTATCCAACATCACATGAAAATTTGGCATTTTAGAATTGCCGCTAAAATGTTATCAGTTTTGGAGTCACACAAATTCCAGAAACTCTGACAAACAATATCCAAAGCCTTTCACTTTCTTTAAGCATTCATTCCAGCACCCTACTGACAACCTGAGAACTGTTTAACTAGACAGTGGGAGCTGCAAGTCTCCTTGTGATTATGGCTGTTATGAAAAATGTTCAAAACCGAAAACAGAAAGACAGTTTAAAACCAAACAAAAACCAAACCCCCAAACAGTAGTGTTATTAGACATCCGTCATTGTCTGTCAATTTGCCAATCAGAAAGCAGGTCACTTCTTGTTAACGAGATCCTATACATTCAGCCCATCGTTGTATTTGACAATTGAGGAGTCTGTTTCTTTCAAGAGAACTTTGGGTTTCTTTGAAAAGTTATGCCATCGCCAGCAGCAGATCGCACAAAATTTGCCAAAATTCTTCACTAACTTCGAAGCCATTTTCATCCCCCAAAGTCTTTTAGTTCCCCCAAGATTTGTGCTCCTCGAACTGTAACCATTAAAAGAAACTATTTGGAAGAAAACAAAAAAATGGTGTGGAAGAAATGTAGCACCCTCCCTGCAAGCATTACTTCATTCAATCATTTGATTGCAAGGGGCAATATTTCTACTCTGTTCAGCTAAGAGGTTCTATGCTCAGCTATGCGCTCTCTCTCTCTCTCTCTCTCACACACACACACACAGAAACACACACTGAAACAAAATCAGTTAGCAGATTCTACAACGCAAGACAAACACTTGATGCTTTGTAGGATGAAAATGTTGAACACTTTATTTCTGTTGTTAACAAAATAACGCACACTGTTTCTGTCCTCATCTGTCATGTACATAAGGCAATAAGTTTGACCAACTCTAAGCCTCTTTCCTGCCTTTATGCTCAGTATTGATAACTGGGAGTGAGGGAATGACAGGTAATCCATCCTCAGCCCCTCAAACAAGAAGCATTTACAACACACACACACACACACACTTGTTTAATACAAACAATACCTTTGGAATATTGCCATTGTAAAATGCCCCAAAGGAGATCCCTGGCAAAAAGAATCAGCATGCTACCAAATAAATAAATAAATGAATGAATACACCAATCTTCAGACTGGCATTTTAAAATCAAAGCCTTCAAGTGCTGCAATACATTTGATCAATTTCAAGGGTTTTTTGTTTTGTTTTCCAGCTTGCTTTTTGGTGTGTGTTCAGAGTTGCATCGCACAGAAGGGGAACATGCCAATACCCAATTCAAGTCCCAGGTGACGGAGGGGGACGTTCGTTCCAGTATCTCTATAACCATTGCGCCGTGTCATGGGACGCTCCGGATTTGGAAACCAGGCTCCCGAGCTCAGCATGGCCAGTTCAAAAAAAAGAAAAGAAAAGAAAAAGAAAGCAGCCTCAAGCTGGAAGAAGGGACTCACCTCTGTGCGAGCCTGCAGCCTCTTGTTCATTTCATAGATTCGGTACTCCGGTTGCACCATGTACGGCGTGTGCCTTCTGTAGAAGGGGCCAAAGGGAGAAGAATAGAACGGGTCATGTGGCGCGCTGGACATCTTGCCTGCTTGCAGAGACTCAAGGCGCACGGAAGGGTCTCAGCCACATCCGTGCAGAGCACATGGGCTGAGTGTTTCTTCCCTGTACAAAGTAAGCAGCACACAGAGCTGCCGGGGAGGGAGGGGAGGGGAAGGGAAGGCAGAGGAGGCTGGCTGGGAATTGCTGCTGGAGCCCTCTGTAGCTAGCTAGCAAGACAGGGAGAGGGAGAGGGAGAGAGGCTGATAGAGCATGGCAGAGGGGGAGAAGAGACGGAATAGCTTCAGGCTCCACTGCTTGTTTGAAAAAAACAAAACAACAGTTGGTGAAGGGGTCATTTCCTGTCCACATTGGAGCCTACCGCAACACACACACACACACACACAACCCAGAATCGAATTTTCCTCCTAGGCTGCGGATTGGGTTTAATTTTTTTTTCCTGTTAGGAACCGGTTTGTGTTAGCAGCACATCACGTTGTGTTCGCTTTTCATGCTTCCTGAACCAGCCAACCCTGCAAGCAGCACACACACACACACACGCACAGAATGAACACCACCAAATACAACCCAAACCACAAATGTGACTTGCTCGCTGTGTGCCATCTTCAATGAGACAGTCCCCCTTTCTCTCAAACTGCAGCAGAACCCTTGCCATTCAAAGTTTTTTTTTCTTTTTTGGCATTTCTTTATCTTCGGTGGCTTCTTCGGTCCCCAGCAGATTAATAGATTTGCAAGGGGACTGTGTGGACCATTGGAGGCTAAAATTTTAGTTGATAGGAAACAGATACAAAGCTTTGTCTGCCTAACATCCTTCACACTAGGAATTTCAAGTTGAATGCCAGTAACATCAACCTTTCGGGTGCGGGGGGGGGGGGGGGGAGAGGAGAATAATAGCAAAAGGGGGGTCTAAATTTGAAGAGCCTATATAGTAAATTATAGGTATCCCTTAATGGATCATCTTAGCCTAGCTAACACTATCCAAAAATTACCCGTTCGTTTCAGAACTTTTGAGGACGTGTTGTTTTCCGATTTATAATATACATTATGAAATGGAAGCCATCTATTTTAAATAACACTTTGCATTTATATAGTGCCTTGAACACACTCAAGTACTTCACATCCCAACACGTTTTACAACAGTCCTGTGAGGTGGGATGCTATTATCATTCCCATGTTGCAGATAGAGGGCTGAGGCCAAGGAGTTTCTAGGGCAGGTGAAATTTAACTAAGGTCTCCTGATTCACAGAGTCTCTTAGGCTGCCTCTACAAGAGGCATTTAAAGCTCTTTCAAGGCGCATTTAAAAATTTACCTCTACAAGAACGGAGCGCAAATCGGGCGTAGAGGCGCGTTTTCTCTCCGATTATGCGCATGATCGATTGCGCGTTAAATAGCAAGTTTTATTTTGCTCTGGCCATTAAAGCGCATTTTGAATATGTGAACAAGCGATTCTCCGCATGTCAACAGTTTAAATCGCGTTTCGGTCATCCAGTAATGCGCTTCACTGCCTCTCGTACAGAGGTATTAGGCGTAAATGCGCTTCTGCGAATATGTGCATAATCGCCTAACCAGGTGTAAAGGCGAATTCTTGTAGATGAGGCCTTAGCCACTAAGTTATGATGCATAAAATCTTTTGAGTCAGGTATAACTTGCAACCCAGAGTGGTATTTCTAATTGTTTGAAATATATTCCAGCATTGCAATTACTTCAGGAGTTGTGTCAGGTCTTCCTTATATCATTCATACCACCACCACCAACCCACACAAAGTTCTCAAACCTTTTTCACAAAAGCTTCTATATAGAAGATGTTGGTCTAATAGTTTACGAAGTAATACTTCTATTTCCAGCCATAATATTAAAAAAACAAAAACAAAAAGCCTAATCACAAAATAACAGAGTGGACGTAATGCTAAACAGCTCAGTGAGGATGAAAAAAGGAATTGCCTTTAAAGTTAAATATTGCAAACTGTATGGTTATCGCATTCATTTGAAAGCACATGAGCCTGAATAATCAATACATTTATGTATAAAATATGAAAATGGATTGAGGGTCCTGTGCTAGGAGCATCTAAGGCCCCCTCCACAAGGATGCGCTTTTGCGCCCGGTTCCGCGATTATGCGCATTATCGCGGAGGCGCTTTTACTCCTAATCCCTCTGCACCGGAGGCGGCGAGAGGCGGCGAAGCGCATTAATTCATGTCCAAAAAGCGCTTTACAAGCAGTTAATGCGCGTAATCGCTTGTTCACACCGCGAAAATGCGCTTTAACGGCCGGAGCAAAATAAAAGTCGCTATTTAATGCGCGTTCGAAAATGCGCATTATCGGGGAGATAACGCGCCTGTACGCCCGTTTTGCGCTCCGTGCTTGTGGAGGTAAATTTTTTAATGAGCCTTCAAGGCTCATTAAACGTCTCGTGTGGAGGAGGCCTAAGAGAGCTATATGAAAGGGGGCAAAGGAAAGTAGATGATCCATGATTCTGCTCCACTCCACTTCAACGCCAATACCGGCAACAAAGTCCTATCAAAATCCAAGCATACCTGGAAGACATTTTGGAGGAAATTCCAGTACAATTACCTTAATGATTAAGCAGCCTATTCCAACTTTCCCCAATGTGCTGCCCTACCTAAGTGTTGGACTACAACTCCCATGTACATTGATTATACTGGCCGAGAATTATGGGACTTGTAGTCCAATACAGTCAGAGGGCATTAGCATGGGCATTCACTCATAGGGGCAAGGGGGTGCAATTGGCTCTCCCTTGGATTCTGGTGATGATGTCATTCTGAGAGCAACAACATTGTCTGCTGGGCTGTGCCTGCCCCGCCTATTTCTACCTTCAGCTTCCAGCCACACAGGCAAGGCTCAGGGGAGGGCAGGAGGGCAGTACATTTAAACATGGGAGGAGGGATGCCCTTGAGTTTGACTGGTGCCATGGGAGAGCCTCCTCATAAGGCAAGAGGTGGTAGCAGACAGCAGCACGACCAGGCCTCTCTATGCTCAAGTAGCATCATTCTGAGAATGGCAATAGCCCACCTTGTGCTGCTCAGGCCAGCCCATCTCTTTCTGCTGTTCAATTCCCTGCAACAGGGGTGGCAAGGCCCAGCAGGGAGGGGAGTAAATTAAACCTGGGGTGAGGATGAGATTCCATTGAGCTGGGTGCAATCCAAATGGTAGACCGTGAACTTGGAAGGGGCGGTGAAGCTGGCCTTCTGCCAGGCCCAGCTGGGCAGCACCGTGGGGGTTTCTATACAGTGCAGCTTCGGTCGCCGATTCCCCCAAACCCTGCAGCAGCATTGTTGCGAGGCAACATCAGTAGACTTACATGACAGGAGGGAGCACGAGCCGTTCGGCCAGGAAAAACCACAGCACCATTGTCAGCCGGTAGGAATGGAAAGGAAATGGAAGGACTGGAAAACCAGGCAAAACTTTATTCTCTTTTGCGGGGGAGACGGGACTCTGCTCAACTTTGAAAGCCTGTAGTTCATTTAATTTATTCAAGGAGTGCATTATATATGAACTGCCTTTACTTTACTTCCCCTTTAATGTCACCATGGCAGCCATTTGGCCTGTCACTCCCGCCCCCTGCACCCTGCCCTGCATTCCCATGCTTACCTTGCACTGGGATCCACCCAGAGCTATGCCCACTTTATTAACCTGAACTGAAGCCACCGGTGACAGTCAAGAAACAACAGCGGAGCAATAGGAAAAGTCGCAGTAAATCAACACTTAGAAAAGGCAGAGTTTCACAAGGAAAAGCCCACTGTGGCTGTGAGTTGGCGGCTGCATCATATAAATGACGGGGTGCAACCGTGCAGTTACGACAGAGTACTTAAAGCGCATAGACAAGCCCTGTGACAATGCAAATCTCTGACTTCCAGTTCTGTTCCACCTGGCTGAGTTCATTTGAAGTTAAAGTGAACCAATGACTTGTTTTCCAGCCCCCAATAAGGTGGGGCGAGAACACAGCAACATCATACCTCTGGGGAGGTGTATGGGGGGTGTTCTTGTTTGTAAGGACAACCCTGCCATTACTAGAATCACAAGAGAAGATGTGATCCTTATGTACACTGACTTTTTGTGGCTTAACACCTCCCCCACCCCATAAACATGCATAGGATTGGGTTGTTAACATTGGTGTGTGAAAGCACCTTAAAACCCAATCGTTTCATCCACAAAGGCTGGGAAAGTGCTGAAAGGAAAGGGAGAAATGGTTAACTTGGGAATAGCCCTTCAAAATTTCATCCATGTTCATGAGCATCCACAGGAAGGGGCAAGGTGGGGCAACTGACCCACTGGGATGAGTAGCAACCTACAGATTCCCAACTTTCATTAAAAAGAAGAACCAAATCTCTAGCCATTGTAGAACCCAACATATGAGGAAAAATATGAACCCACTCTTCTGGCTATTCATTTTGTGAGAAACTAGCCTGTTCCCAACTTTTAGTGCTTTAACCAATAGCAATGGTCAACATGCCCACTATCTGGGTATGCTGACCTTTCTGGGTGTGTTAAGCCTTTTTTGGACTTCCCTGTTAGGAAGTAATTGCAGCCTCATAAAAAACAATTTAGAAATCTAGGAGTTTCCTGTAGTTGGGTTTGGGCAGTGATGTGTCTGAGAAAAAACAAAATGTAGCAGCAAAAAGAGGGGTTTGTGATCATTCTAACTCGGATCTTGTTAATGTGCTTTCTTCCTGACTTTATAAACATTTTTAAAAAATATCTTGACAATATGTATAGATAAAGTTCCTAATTATTATATTCTATTCCTGGAGGCAGGGCTGTGGCTGAGAAAGTGTGGTTTACACAAGTCCTGAAAAGTAGTCCAATGTTGTCACTCCATTTTGCGGAAGGAAGTCTGTTAGAGGAGTGTAGAACAACTCTGCAGCATAGTCCAGTGTTGTGGGTGTTTTAGGGAAATGCAGATGAGGCTGTGAAATTGTCTGGAGCAGCAGTATAATGTATCGTGAGTTATAATAAGTGGCACTTAACAGAAGCTGCCATTTTTAGCTCGTGCAGGAGGCCCAAGCGGGACTTCACCCCATCTCTCTCTCACACACATTATTGGCCTTGGAGCAGAGCGTTTGGTGCCGTGCAGCTCCAGCGTGTTTTCTCATGTGCTGTAGAAATAAAGAAACCTTTTGTGAGGGTACCTGAATCGATTGTGCATTGCCTATAGAGCCGAGCCGAGGCATGAGCAACTGCAGGAATTTTTCCCAGGGAAGTGGAGTGGCAAAGCTGCACAGCCGTTTGCGGTTGTAATTCTGTTAGTTCATGATGCTTCTTGAAGATAACACACTTTGCATTAGTGCTGTTCAGTTCCTAGGATCTTCTGCTATTCTGTGTAGGCTTCTAAACGCCTTGGAATGTGACACTAAGCACCAAGGAAAGAGCACAGGCGTGTTGATGCAAATTACAACCACAAACTAGTGTGCAGCTTTGCCTTACTTACTCATACCCACAATTCCTGTGGAGGCCCATGGCACTAGATTGGGGAAGGCTGGCCTATCCCCTAGGACCCTTAGTGATTTGATCTGGATAACGTGAAGGGCAGTCTGAACCAGAAAACATGAACATATGCAGATATGTAAGTGGCAGCTAAAATCCTTCTTGCAAAGAAATGGAATGAAGCTAGTTTCCTGTCATTAAAAGATCCAAAAGACAGCAGACGTGTCTAAACTGAATTAACATATCTAAGAGATGTGTAAACAAAATACGGAAACTTTTAAAACTCACTGGCTTCCATTTATCGGTTTGATGAAGGATAGACATATTTTGGACACTGATATTCCCAAACGTTTTTCCATCCTGTGTTTTATGTAAATATATGTAAATTTATTGTAAGGAAAAATGCCTCTTCTTCTTCTTCTTTGAATCATTTTCAGTGTGCTTGTTAGTAATTTTTTGCTGTTCCATTGTCAGCAGGCCCAAGTCTGGGCTTAGCAATGCCTGCTGTGACTTGTACATTCACCATTTAAACACAGGGAAATATGCTTTTTCTCATTTGATCATTGACGTGGCAAGAAAACAGTGTGGAGAGGGTTCCTTCTCCCACAGTCACAGCCACGTGCAAGGCTGGAGCATCCGTATCCAACTTGGAGCTGGAAGTGCAGAATTCCTGGCAAATGAGTGGGAAGGAGTTCAAGCTTCATCTCCCAGCAACCCTAGCCAGCATGGCCAATGGTCTAGACTGCTGGCAGTTGTAGTCCAAAACATCTGGAGGGCATCAGTTGGGGGAGGCTGTTCTAGTCCTTCCCTTTCATTAGCAGAGCAGCAGCCTCTCAAAGATGCCAAGTGCATTTGGTATGCCTAGACCTGGGCAAATGTGCTTGGTCTTGCCAGGTATAAGTAGGTAGATTTATTAGGAATAGTTTGGGAATGTCTGTGCAAGTAAGTCTCTGTCAGAAGTTCCACAGGAGTAGCTTGCTCACTCCCTGTCTTGGCCTTGAAGCTGTAAGTTTTCCCTGGAAACTTGGGAATGTTTTGCACTTGCTGAAGGTGTCACTCAGATGGTAGCATCACCTTGGTGGGCTGAACAGTGCCACCCTAGGCATAGTTTACAGGTCAGAGAACCTGTAAGTCATGTGGCTTTGAACAAGCCTTTTATAAGCAGGGGGGCAAAGCTGAAGAGCTTTGCTAGGTTCATCTTTTGACGCAAGGCTTGAAATCCCTCCTGTTTGGATCCATCTCCGTTTGGGACTTTGAAAGCACTCTGCACATGGACTCTCTCCTATTTGGACTTTGGATTTCTAAGGACTGTGCCATGAAAAGTGCTGTGAGGCTTTTCATAGACTTGAACTTGCATTTGCTGTGGATCATGTGTCTGTGGTCAGACTCAGGTGGCAGGGAGTTGCTTGTGCTAAGCAGAAGCACAAGACTCCTGTGCCTGAGATTTTACCCTTCCCATGATTTTGTAGGCGTTGGCCATGTCCCCTGAGTTACCAGCGTGTGTGGTGTGTGGAGAAGTTAACATGGGATGGTTTGTTAAGCCTTTCAAGAATTCCTCTGTGTGATTGCCTGAAGCATGGATCCTAAAGCATTCTGACCATGAATCTGCTTTAAGTGTTTTTGGAGTGTGTAACTATTAAGCTTTTTACGGTGGGAGTTCTTCAGTAAAAGAAGTCTCACTGATGTGAGTGTCTCGTGTCAGTTTGCCAGCACGTGTGAATGCCAGAGGGAACGGGCATGCACACAACAGGTGCGATGCCTGCGGACATTACTAACAAGCACACTAAAACAATTCTCTGAAGAAGAAACTCAAGAAGATTAATCAGCTTATATACAAATAGCAAACTTACTGCATAATAAAACCAGGACAGTACATAAAAGCTGTGCTGTTGTGCAAAAATGGAGTTTATAATATATTATTTTGAACTGTCTGAACAGCACAATTAAACTGGAAGGAGGAAAGCATGGATAGGGGAGATAGAAGTAAGACTTGGGAATTAAGGCTGAGAAGTTAAGCTCAGAATTTTATACACTGAGTTACAGATTGGGGGGGAGAAAGAAAAGCTATCAAAGTAAGATTGAAATAATAATAATAATAATAATAATAATAATGCAAATATTTAAGATTCCAACAAAACATGAAATCAATCACTCCACAGTAAACACTCAACTACGAAAGCAATATAAAATCTGCCTATCACAAATCCTAAAATCCAAACTCAACTCTAAAAACATTTTCAAAGCTATCGACATCTACGCAATACCTATCCTCACATACTCATTCGGAATCGTACACTGGTCACACACTGAACTTGAAGAAATAAACAGACTCAATTGCACTGAACTCATGAAACATCACATCCCAATTCATGCATTGAAAGAAAACAATCAGTAGGAAAGAAAACGTATTCTGCACATTGACACAATTCATGCTAAACAGACAAAATCACTCAGAGAATTCTTCCACACTAAAAACACCCCCATTCATAAAGCCATGGTAAAAGCAGATTAAAAACTACACCCCACTCAACCTAGCACTACAAAATGAAGACTAAAGATGACCACTCACACTCACAGAAAAAGAAGAAAAATTGGCACAAACATGGGAAGCACTACAACATAATACAGAACCCACAAATAAACAAAGATCAATTGTATGAATGGCTTAGGGTGCCTCTACAAGAGCGATTTAAAGCTCTTTCAAGGTGCATTAAAAATTTTAGCTCTACAAGAGTGGAGCGCAAATCGGGAGTTGAGGCGCTTTTTCTGTCCGATTATGCACATTATCGAATGCGCGTTAAATAGCGAGTTTTAATTTATCATGGCAGTTAAAGTGCCTTATGACCATGTAAACAAGCGATTCTCCGCATTAAACACCTCTAAAGCACATTTCGTACAACCAGTAAGGCAACCAGTTATGTGCTTAACTGCGTCCCGCGTATAGTGATTTGCCGTAAAAGCGATTCCGAGAAGATGCACATAATCGGACAACCAGGCATCAAACCAAATTCTTGTAGAGGGGGCCTTAGGAAGGGTGAGCTATTTCCTGAAACAGAAGGATACAAGATCATACAAGATCAAATTATAGCAACCAAGAACTTCCAAAAATACATCATAAAAGATAACAGTGTAACAACAGATTCATGTAGGAAATGTCACCAATTCCAAGAAACAATAAACCATGTAACAAGAGGATAAAAATTCTGGCAGGAACGGACTATATGGACAGATACAATACAGCTGCAAAAATAATTCACCTGAAACTGGCCATCAAATTGAACCTCATCAAACAACCTACACCATACTATACATACTCACCTGAAACAATCTTGGAAAATGCAGATCATAAAATATACTGTGACAGACAGAACAATTCATAAGTACAAAACAATACCCTGCAACTGACCAGACGTTATTATTATTATTATTATTATTATTATTATTATCATTATTTACATTATTATACTGCTCCATAACCGAACTCTCTGGGCAGGTTACATAAGATTAAAACACTTAAAAACAATATACGAAATTTAAAACTACAAAAACATTCAACATACACAGAAATATACATTTAAAACAACTATAAACAACTTTAAAAACAGATCTAGGATTAGTGAAGCATCACATAGACAGTTATAGGCAATACCTAATGACAAAAATGTTGTAAAAAAGGAAGAGGAAAAGAGTGAAAAATATATACCACTGGCAACAGAAAAAGCTCACAATTATTCCATTAGTCACATCAGTCACTATACATGAAATCTTCAGAAACTGTTCCTACCAAAATACATCCACACCAACATCCAGAAAGCAGTCATACTTAAAACATGTTCAATAGTCAAGAAATTCCTGAATCAGTAAAAGACAGCATAACTTGGCAAAGCCTGTCATGTCCGTCTAGAAAAACTGGGCAACAAAAGAGAAATAATAATTAATAATAATAATAATAATAATAAGTAAGTTGAAAAGGAAACAGACTGAGAAGAAAGACTGAGAATAAAGTCACAATGAAAATAGAGCTATACAATGGTCCCATAGTAAAAATGCAAGGTTATGCTGCAGGTGAGATTATAAAAAAAGGAAATGCTGTGTAAGGATAACTGTAAGTCCAATTAAATCAACTCGTAATGAATATCGATATGGAGAGAGCAATCCTTTGGGTGAGGGAGGATGTGGCAGAGGAGCCACCACTTCCTAAGGCCTGCTAGGCACATGCTGGCCAGGACGAATTATGGGATCGGTCCTTTGAGCCTTCCCCCCCCCTTTTTTTTTACTTACTGGTTCCCCCCTCCCCACCCCCACCAGCATCCTTTGGCTCTAGGAAAAGGCAAGCTCCAGGCTGGTGTTCCAGGGGTGTGTGTGGGGAACAAGGTGGCATTGGATCTTAGGGTCCAACCCCCCGACTCACACCCTTTTGACCTCATTATCCATGGAGCTCTGCCAGCGAGGTAGCCCACAGTGGCAGACTTTTCCACCGTTGGTCAAGACCTCCACAACAGGACTTCCTCTCTACAGGTGCATCCCCCTCCCTACCCACAGAGGGAGGATGTCTGCAATATCCTATGGCTGCTGGTGCCCCACAGGGTTTTTATTTTGTTGATGGATTGATTAGATTTGTATAATGCCTAACTGGCAAATGGCTTCAGGGCGGTTTATACTCATAAAATCAAATGACAACAAAATAACCAAAAATAAATAATACAAGTATTAAAATAATAATTAAGCAGTACAACATTTTTAAAAAATGATTGAAAACATTGAGAAGCCAACAATAAAATTAATAAACTATTAAAGGTAAAGTGCCTGCTTAAAGAGGAGGGTCTTAACTAGGCTGACCATATGAAAAGGAGGACAGGACTCATGTAACTTTAACAGTTGTAGAGAAAAGGAAATTTTAGCCAATGTCATTTGTATGCAATTAGTTCCTGGTGAAATTCCCTCTTCATCACAACAGTTAAAGGTGCAGGCACTATACTAGAGTGACCATATACAAAAGAAGGCAGGGCCCCTGCAACTTTAACTGTTGTGATGAAGAGGGAATTTCACCAGGAACTAATTGCATACACATGACACTGGCTGAAATTCTCTTTCCTCTGCAACTGTTAAAGTTACAGGAGCCCTGTCCTCCTTTTCGTATGGTCAGCCTATCTTAACCTGGTGTCTAAATGTATACAGCAGTAAAGACACCAGGCGGATCTCCCTAAGAAGGGCATCCCATACATGGGGGTTCACTACAATGGAGGTTCTTTCCCTGGTCGCCACCTGTCATACCACTGTGGGTGGTGGCACCGGAGAAGAGCTTCCAAAGAGGATCTTGGCAATCGAGCAGGAACATATGAGGTCAGGTAGCTCCTTCAGTTTAGACTGGCCCTAAGCCATTTATGGTCAGCACCAACACTTTAAATTGGCCTGGAAACTGATTGGCAATCAGTACAGTTGACACAGCGCTGGAGTCATATGTTAAAGATGGTCAGTCCAAGTAAGCAGCCTTGTTGCTCTGTTCTGCACCAACTGAAGTTTCCAGATCATCTTCAGAGGTACACCCCCCCATGAATAACGAAATTGCAATAATCCTGGCAGTGGTGGCTGGTGCCAATTGGGCCTGGTGGAGCAGAATAGCTAATGGTAGATGAAGCCAAGGATTCACAGTAGGCAGAGTCACAATCTATGGCATGCAAGTTAACTGCAAGTTTATGGGCCTGTTCAGATAACACGCTAAGCCATAGTTAGGCCGCTAACCCTTTTGCTGCAAATGGTTAATGAGTGTGTTTAAACCGTGGTTATGTAGCCACCATGGTTAGGAATTGTTCACACGACACGCTAAGACATGGTTCACATGACACACTAAGCCATAACATTTAGTTCAAAATGCTTAACCACTGTAGCTTAGCATGTTGTCTGAATAGGATCCATGAATTCAAAGCAGAAGCTTGTGTGTGTTGGGAGATGCTTCTGACCCATACTACAGCACAAAAGCAGGCATTTGAATTCATATTTGTCTGCTACAAAAGCAACCCATTACACAGAAAGGACAAACCAAGGCACCAAGTGCAAAGTAGAGAGCTGGGCAGAGAAGCAAACATGAGCACTCCTTTAAAACACCCATTTTTTGCTCCAGCAGCAAACTAAAGCATGGAAATTAAAGTCAAAATCAAAGTGGAGGGTTACCCTCACATACACTCTTACACAATAACTAAAAGAGGGTTGTTGTTTTTAAAGCAATCTACCTCCTGGCTGTTTCTGTTTCTCTCAGTTCATTTCATATTCACATAAAACAAGAGAATACACACAGTCCAAGGCCTCATCTACAAGAATTCGGCTTTACGCCTGGTTAGGCGATTATGCGCATATTCGCAGAAGCACATTTACGCCTAATACCTCTGTATGAAAGGCAGCGAAGCACATTACTGGACGACCGAAACACACTTTAAACTGTTGACATGCGGAGAATCGCATGTTTACACGGCGGTAAGGTGCTTTAACTCCCGCCGCAAATTAAAACTCGCTATTTAATGCGCATTCGATAATGCGCATAATCGGATGTTTAAAGCGCCTCTATGCCCGATTTGCGCTCCGTTCTTGTAGAGGTAATTTTTTTAATACGCCTTGAAAGAGCTTTAAATGCCTCTTGTAGAGGCAGCCCAAGAAGCATATTTCCTTATTTTGTCTTTTTTTTCTCTGTGTCTTTCTGTCTGTTGCTCTCACAAACACACTCTCTCTCTCTCTCTCTCTCTGTCTCTCTCTCTCTCTCTCTCTCTCTCTCTCACACACACACACACACACATTCTCTTTCTGCCCCCAAATGGAAGGATCCATATGATTACACCCTCAAGCTGAATCTGAAAGAAATATTTATTTCTTTATTCATTAATTCATTTCAGTTTAAGACTGCCCAGTAACCATAGTTTTCTGGGCAATATACAAGTAAATGAAAAAAATCAGAAAATGTAAAATCACAATCAAACAATAATAGCATGAGATAAAATAACACAAAGCAAAATCAGCTGCAGTGGACGAAAACAGTACAGCACATAATAAGCATTGCAAGACTATCAGTAAAATATAAAGCTTTGTTCTTCCAATGCCTGGGAGAATAAAAAGATCTTAACATATGTGCAACGCAAGCCACTCTGGGCAGAGACAAGGTTCCATCAATTGTAGCCACATGCCTTGCTTTATTTTATGGGAGCACCTGGAGGAAGGCCTCAGGTAATGGGTCTGGGTAGGTAAACATGGGACGAGACGATCCTTCAGGTAATCTGTCCCCAAGCTTTTTAGGGTGTTCAAGGTTAAAACTGGCATTTTAATTTGGGCTTTTAGTGCTATATCTGAAACATTAACAACATTATTTTGGCATCTCCAATCTGTATTTATTGCCTTTAAAGAACAGTGTTGAGAAGTAATTCCCTCAATTTGAAATCTTTAAATGTTAGCTAGAATAACTCTAGTTGTGATGCCACTCTCGAGTATTATCTATGTGCAGATTTTAAATAAATAGGTCCAAAAATTTTGCTTTTACCATGGGTGTCCAGGGAGAGGGACTGGATGAGCCATACTCTCCAGGGTGACCAGATCGCCAGGGGTTTCCCGGTCCTAACCGGGAAAACTGGGGCGATCTGGGCCAACCGGGCACTGGGGGCAAACCTCCGGGGAAACGGTCGGCTGGATCTGGAGTGCTCCCCCTCATCCCAGTTCAAAGCACTGCCACGCCAAGCCCCTCGCAGGCAACACTCACCTGGGCTCATATCGCTCGCTTGCGCGGCCGCTGCTGCTGCTGCCCCTCATGGCCTCACAGGAGGAAGTGAGGGCGCCCAGCTCAGGTGTCCCATTGTCCCCCCCCCAAACTAGTCCTGGAGCCGGCGCGCTTGGGGCACCGCCGAGGAAACTTCCCCCTGGGCGGGCGAGGCAGACTGTCACCCCTCCTCAGCACACTTCCTCCAGCCCCTCCCCCGGGCGATCCGGGGCTTCTTCTAGGCCAGAGCAACGGCGCAGGACTAGAAACTGCTCAGCTCGGCCTGGAGGAAGCGCCGTCGCTCTGGCCTAGAAGAAGCCCCGGATCGCCCGGGGGAGGGGCTGGAGGAAGTGTGCTGAGGAGGGGCGACAGTCTGCCTCGCCCGCCCAGGGGGAAGTTTCCTCGGCGCCGCCCCAAGCGCACCAGCTCCAGGGCTGGTTTGGGTGGGGGGAACAATGGGACACCTGAGCTGGGCGCCCTCACTTCCTCCTGCGAGGCGACGCGGGGCAGCAGCAGCAGTGGCGGTGCGAGCGAGCAACATGAGCCCAGGTGAGTGTCGCCCACGAGGGGCTTGGCGCTCGGTGCTTTGAACAGGGAGGAGGGGGAGCGAGCGAGCGAGCGAGCGCTGGGGTGGAAGCTTTTTGCTCCTTGGGCAGCCTGATGCCCCACTCTAAAAGATGGTGCAGGGCTCCAGATACCATCATCCCCAAGGATGATGGGGGTTGTAGTCCAACACCAACTGGGGTGGTTTGGGCATGTTGCTGGGGACAATGGGACTTGAAGTCCCAACACAATCTTGTGGGTGGCCATTTTGGACCTGGATTTTGGTTTCCAAAATCTGGCCACCCTACTCCAGATAGCCAGGTTTCTTTATTTTCTTTTTGAAAAGAAGCAAGTCTTTAGCCTTTGCAGAATCTGAGTTTATGAGGCAAAATCTGCAGCCACTATTCTGCCTATTAATTTTATGAGAAACAAACCTGCTCCCACTTTTCAGTGTCTTTAGCTAATTAAAAGCATAACCCTATATAATATATGCCATTTTCATATAATTTGTCCCTAATTTTTATACAATTTACCACAGGGTGGTATGTGAATCCCATTTTGTAAATCCCCCAAATATAAAGACTGCTCTTGCACAAAACCTCCTGCACCTATCAGTCAAATTTTGTATGTTTCATTCCTTAGCTTGTAAATTTCATTCAAGTCTGTCAGGAAAATGAAAAGTTATAGGCAGTTCCCTTTAAAAAAAAATTTTTTTTAAAGTTAAGTTTAAATGCATCTTTCAATAAATCCTGTACCTATTTGTCTGAAAGCTGGCAAGCTTTAGCCTCTCAGAAGGGCCTACCATAACTGCAGTTCCATCCAATTCTGTCAAAAAGCGACACAAACAAACAAACAAAAAAAACCCACCTTATAGTTGTTCATTGACTTTCCAATGATAATCAGTTTCATGGAGCAAAATTCCTATTTGGATCCAAGTCAAATCACGCGGCCCCCAAAGAGGAGCAGATTGAATTAAGCTCTTTTTGAAATTGCGAAATCAGGATCTGAACCGAATCTTTTGGTTGGATACACCTGTAAAACATACATTCCTGTGAGATGGAGTTCCACAAAGACATGGATAAGTCCTTTCTCGGAGGTTTGCTCAAAAAAAGACTCAATTAAAAAGGAGATACTAACTTTTACAAGGGAACAAGGAAGATTCAGTGTTGGAGGTAATACCTCAAAACCAAGTCAGAAACTAGTCCAATAGGGAAAGGTGTTAAATAGAGAGGCATGTGCATTTATGTTCTTCTTTTCATTTGCTCTCTCTCGTTTGCCCTCTTCTTTCCATTTACTAATGAGACACTGGCAAATGTTTATAAGATGTTTGTGATTAACATTATAGGATTAAACAATTAAAAAAATTGAAGTGGAGCATGCCTTCAGAGAACTGGTAGAATTGACATTCATATGCTAAAAGAAACACATATTAAGAAGTCTGAGAAGAGGCCCCAGGATAAGTTATTTAAATGAACTATATATGTTGCTTCAGCAAAGTCAAAGTCAAAGGGGATTGTAATTGACATCAGAGAGAAAATTAGCTTCATCTGCAAAGAAATGATCAGAAAGGATGATGGAATATGAAGTGTTTTCTTTTTAATGGCTTTGATCCAGACTAAGGATAAAATCCTGTGGGATTGCTGCCCAATAAACAAAAGCCTCTGCACTTGGGGTTTTCTAAAAATCATATACCCTACCTGATGCCAGCAAGGCAGGAGGAGCGGTGGAGGCAAGTTTACCTCCCATTCTTCCTAAAAACAAAACAGCTAGATGGGCCTCTGACTCCATCTAGCTCACTAACTGGCAGAGGGGTGATAGAAAGGCTATAGGATCCTGCAGGTCCCAGCCTCACCTCTCAACCTCTTCCCTGCAGACCAGAAATACCCCCACCACTTTTTGACTTCTATAAGCAGCAGCTGCCATGGTTCTGCTGCAAGGGGGCAAGGGAAGTATCCGATGTCAGATTCCCCCTCCCAAGGTTGTAGGAGTCTCTGAAATATCCTATGGTCCCTAGGGCACTCTCCCAGGGACTGTAGAATTGCTCTGTTAATCACAGAAGTGCCCCTAAGTAATAATCATTCATTTCAATTTATTTACTCTAAATACAATGTCTGGATCCAAACATCTGTATTTCGACACCTAATTATATCGAAAAACTGTTTCTGAAAGCTTAATGAAACAACTGGATAAAATTCTAGAAGGAAATACACTCTCACAGGTGGCAGTTTCAAAAGAGAACCCAAAATTAGACAGATCTAAATCAATTGGATTATAACACTATACTGGGGGGCAGGGAATAAATGGTTGGTATCTAAAAACATACAGGATATGTGGACATGTTATACTCCTAATGAGACAGATTTCACATACTATTCACACATTCATAAGACTTAGGCCCCCTCCACAAGGATGCGCTTTTGCGCCCGGTTCGGCGATTATGCAGATTATCGCGGAGGCGCATTTACTCCTAATCCCTCTGCACGGGAGGCGGCGAGAGGCGGCGAAGCGCATTAATTGATGTCCAAAAAGCGCTTTACAAGAAGTTAATGCGCATAATCGCTTGTTCACACGGCGAAAATGCGCTTTAACGGCCGGAGCAAAATAAAAGTCGCTATTTAACGCGCATTCGATAATGCGCATAATCCGGGAGATAACGCACCTCTACGCCCGTTTTGCGCTCCGCTGGTGTGGAGGTAAAATTTATAATGAGCCTTCAAAGAGCATTAAACCTCTCTTGTGGATGTAGCCTTACTCTCACATGAGTCTATTTTTTGACACACCGTTTTTCCTGAATTCTACTGAGAGAATACAACTAAATATCATTACTTAGGCAGGCCACACACCACTGTCCCTTGACTGTTAATGAAGTTAAAATTAAAACACCAGGGGACAGATCATAGCTCACAGATAAAGCACATGCTTAGCATGCAAAAGCGCCATGGTTCAGCACCCTTAGTTAAAAATAAATAAATCAGGTAGCTGGTGATGTGAAAGACCTTTGTTTGAGATCTTTGAGGTGTGCTGCTGGTTAGAGCTGGGCTAGATGGACAAATAGATGGCTAAATGGACAAATAGGTGGCTAGATGGACAAATAGGTGGCTTCCTATGTTCTTATCATTTAATTGGGATCTTGAAAACCTTTTACTGGAAACAATTAATGGCTCTCAAAGGATTTCGGATGACATTTATTTTTTTCTTTACAACTAATTTGACACCAAGACTCATCTCCTAATAGCCATGGGTTCTTTTAAATCTTACAACATTCTAAATAAACTTATTTTAAGCAGAAAATAAGCAGGGAAACTGTAGCCAATAGAGGATTGGAATTTTAGATTTCCAGAACAGTTCCACCTATAAAAATGGTACCTATAGTAAAACACCCTAGAAATATCCATTTAGATAAATCAAGTAATTCAGATCGTAATACTATTTACAGATTTCTGTCAACCTTAAATATCCCTTTTATCACAGGTGTGGAAAATTTAAGATGTAATGCACTGAAACTAAGTAAATGTTTTGGACTTAGTGGGTTAACTTTGAAATTCCATTGATAAATTGTTCTGCAACTGGCACCATATCTAGCTATTGTCTTCATAGATTGTATAAGACAAAATAAGTTCTTTTTTTTTCTTTGAACCAAACAACAATAATTCCGGAACCCAATAAAAGCAAGTCAGTTATAGGATATTATCAAGCAATATCAATATTAGCACAACTTCTTTAGAGATGAAAAAAGATGTTATCTAGATATATTCGCAAAGTTCAGTAAGGAAATGCTGCTACTAAGTAATTTTGAGAATGTGAGAATTATCAGTGGTATTCATCACTTATCAATATCAAAAAAAGCAGCTTTATTATTTACCAAGAATGGAAATTTACGGTGTTTTTTTTGTTGTCGTTGTTCTAGAATGCTGTGGAATAAGTCTATTGTTGATTAAGTGATTAGAGTTAATTATAATGCTACTTATACTAGACTCTTAATAACTGGATATCTGGAAGGAAATGGGATCTAATAAAGGCTTCCCACTGGAAGAAAGGGACAGGACAGCAATTTTCTAGAATATCCCTTTCCCCCAGCAGCCTCCAGTGCCACCTTCCTTACTATTCTGGAGGATTCTCTAACCCTTCTGGAGGTAATACTAAGGACTTCAAAGGAAAGACAGCAGGAATTGGAGAAAATTGCCACAATGCTCCATTTCTCTAGTGCCACTGAAACGCCACTGAGCACAAGTCTGGATCCAACCCATTTTTATTTCAGTGTCTAAATCATTACAATCATTATAGCTAAAGCCCTTCATAAGTGCTATCATGGTGCTAAAAATCCTAAAAATCAATGGATGAATGGATCTGCTTTGAACTTGACATGCTAAAGCCCTACAAAAGAGCTATCATGGTGCCAAGTTTCATCCCTTTCTCTTTAAAAATGATTTTTTAAAAAAAAAATTAAAACCTCAATTTTTTAAAAAAAATCCTAAAAATCAACAGCTGAACAGATATGCTTCAAACTTGGCATGGATAAAGCCCTACTTAAGAGCTATCATGTTGCCAAGTTTCATCTCTTTACCTTTAAAAATGACATTTTTAAAAAAAAAATTAAAACCTCAAACTTTAAAAAGTTTCTAAAAATCAATGGATTTGCTTCAAACTTGGCATGGCTAAAGCCCTACATAAGAGCTATCGTGTTGCCAAGTTTCAATTTTTATCTTTAAAAATAACAGAGTTGTAAGCATTTTTGTTAATTTCTATTGACTATAAAGTAGACCTGCCCTTTGGGTGGGAGGAGGACAGGAAAATCCGGAAAAAGTCTTTAGAAATACAAAATGGAGTGTTAACTATGTTAGGCTGACCATATGAAAAGGAGGACAGGGCTCATGTAACTTTAACAGTTGTAGAGAAAAGGGAATTTCAGCCAGTGTCATTTGTATGCAATTAGTTCCAGGTGAAATTCCCTCTTCATCACAACAGTTAAAGTCGCAGGCACTATACTAGAGTGACCATATACAAAAGAAGGCAGGGCCCCTGCAACTTTAACTGTTGTGATGAAGAGGGAATTTCACCAGGAACTAATTGCATACAAATGACTCTGGCTGAAATTCCCTTTTCTCTACAACTCTTAAAGTTACATGAGCCCTGTCCTCCTTTTCATATGGTCAGCCTAAACTATGTGTCTATACCCTGGAAACATAGGAAATTAAATATCTAGGAATTTTCTTTGAATTAGGTATTTCATTATAATTATCCATTTTTTATGCAAGGAAATGAGCAACAATGTAGGTGTTTGGATGTGTTTTAACTGTTATTATCTTAGTTTTGAAGAACTGCATTGTTACGTATGATGACGGTATTATCAAAATTCTTTTTTCTATTTTTGGCCCTGCCTATAACAATTGCAACTCTGTTCTTAAATGGCATACTAACCGAATTTGATCAAATTTTCTGGACAACCCATTCCCCTGAAAGATTAAAAATGCAAGTTTTCAGCCAAGGGAGGCTTAGCAATACAAAACATAGAAAAATACTATTATCATAGTTGTTGGCTTATTCTGTTGGTTTATACCTGTTGAAGAAACTGACTGCAGTCACTGGATATTCCTTAATCTCCAGTATGTTGGCTTAACCTGGAGTCAACCAGTAATCATAACCATCACTTTGAATTGTGCCCAGAAACAGACTGGAAGCTAGTGGAGCTGTTTTAACAGAAGAGTTGTATGCTCCCTGTAACCAGTCCTGGTCAACGATCTGGCCACAGCTCTTTGAACCAGCTGAAGTTTCCGAACACTCTTCAAAGGCAGCCCCACATAGAGCTCATTACAGTAAACCAAACGGGATGTAACTAAGGCGTGTGTCACCGTGGCCAGGTCCGACATCTCGATGAACGGGCACAGCTGGCGCACAAGCTTTAACTATGCAAATGCACTCCTGGCCACTGCTGAGACCTGGGCATCCAGGCTCAGGGCTGAATCCAGGAGTACACCCATGCTGCGAACCTGTGTCTTCAGAGGGAGTGTAACCCCATCCAACACAAGCTGAATCTCTATTCCTTTATCTACCTTTCGACTGACCAGGAGCACATCTGTCTTGTCTGGATTAAGCTTCAATTTGTTTGCCCTCATCCAGTCCATTGCTGTCGACAGATGCCGGTTTAGGACCAAAACAGCTTCCTTGGAATCGGGTGGAATGGAGAAGTAGAGTTGGGTGTCATCAGCGTACTGGTGGCACCACACCCAAAACTCCGGACAACCTCTCCCAATGGTTTCATGTATATGTTAAATAGCATGGGGGACAAAACGGAACCCTGAGGGACTCCACAGGCCAACAGCCAAGGAGTCAAACAGAAGTCCCCCTGCACCACCTTCTGGGTTCACCCCTCCAAGGAGGAATGGAACCACTGTAAAACAGTGCCTCCAAGTCCCATTCCAGCAAGGCAGCCCAGAAGGATACCATGGCCGATGGTATCGAATGCTGCTGAGAGGTCCAGCAGAAGTAACAGGGGCACACTCCCCAGTTCCCAGCGTAGGTCATCCACCAAGGCGACCAAAGCTGATTCCATCCCATAACCAGGTCAGAAGCCAGATTGAAATGGATCTAGATAATCCATCTCATCCAGGAGTCGCTGGAGTTGGGAGGCCACCACGCGCTCCAATACCTTGGCCAGAAATGGGATATTGGAGACTGGCCGGTAATTGTCTAATACATTAGGGTTCAAGGAGGGCTTTTTCAATGTGGGCCTTACCACTGCCTCCTTCAAGCAGGATGGCACCCTGCCTTGACAGAGGGAGGCATTAACCACTCCGCTCACCCACTTGGCCAGTCCCCCTCTGGCTGCTTTTTGAGCCAGGAAGGGCAAGGATCTAGCATACATGTGGTGGCGCTTACCTCTCCAAGGGTCCTGTCCACTTATGTTAATACTTCCCTAGGCTGACCAGATAAAATCCAGGTCAGGGCTCATGTAACTTTAACAGTTGTAGAGAAAAGGGAATTTCAGCCAGTGTCATTTGTATGCAATTAGTTCCTGGTGAAATTCCTTCTTCATCACAACAGTTAAACGTGCAGGTACTATACTAGAGTGACCATATATAAAAGAAGGCAGAGCCCCTGCAACTTTAACTGTTGTGATGAAGAGGGAATTTCACCAGGAACTATTTGCATACAAATGACACTGGCTGGAATTCCCTTTTCTCTACAACTGTTAAAGTTACATGAGATTTTATCTGGTCACCCTATACTTCCCCCTAAGTGTGTTCGTTGAACTCAAGAGCTGAATAAATATGGCTTTGGTCACTGAAACATCTTTTCTGACTTCAGCATTGTATCAACATCTTAATAATAACATTATTATAACATCCTAATAAGAAGAATTAATAAGTAGAGGTCCAACCTCTTCAGAGACAAGATCTTCTTTTTAAAAATGTAAACTCCTGGCACTGTGTTTGTAATGGAGTTTCCTCTCCAAAGCCATCAAAAGTTGATGGCTTTGGAGAGGAAAGCCATCAGACAGTTTTAACCATTTTCAAAAGGGCCTGTGGAGACCTACTGATGAGAGTACCAACACTCTCCACATTCTGGGGAGGGAGCTGAATTGTGAAGAATAAGCATAACAAGGAAGGATGCTTAAGGTCTTTAATATTTGCAAATTCTTATACAAACTGACTTGATCGTCACCTCACAAACTAATGTGCCTATGAGAATGTAGTTAGCTTTGGAATTTGCCCTTTTCTGAACTTTGTGATGCACTTTTCAGCTCAAAGAATGCATCCAAATGTGTATTTTGAAGTAAAATGCACATTGCTTTTGCTTTCGATTAACAACTCAAGAATGACTGCATTCCTGAGTTGTTATCGTGATATCTGAACCCGGAAACTCTCATTTGTTTAGGGATTTAATAACCCAGAGTTAACCCAACAACAAACCATGGGTTAACTCTGGGGTTTAACCCCTAAATAACTCAGAGTTTCTGGGTTTGAACAATAATAACTCAGAAGCAGAACAATTAAAAGCAGAAGTGGCAAGTGCTTGGCCCGACAACCCATGGTTTAAATAACAAACCATGGGTTGTCATTGCCTGTGGTTTGTAAAACTACAGTGCAGATTTATTCTAATTGTCAAAACAGCACAAGTGATAAGCATTCTTAGTATGGGGCCATTTGGTAGGTTATTTTTTCTTCCAAAGACTTGTCACCAAATGCAAAGCTGGCAGACAACATATAGAGGTGATGGGCATTTTACTCATTTTTCAATAGCAACTTCCCGCCCACAATTACCTTATGTTAATGCTGCAATACAAGTTCATGAGTTGCTAAGAAAAACAGTGAAATTCCAGAAGTCTGATTCAGCAGTACTGTGTGGGCTGTGCCAATGTGCTCTTCTAGAGATGAATGGCACTAGTTAGGCCTACTCGCACATAGAGGCTGGCTAAATCAAAGCAGGTCACTGCGTATCACAGCTTAGTTTGAGCTTAGGCTCAACTCCAAAACCAGTTGAGGATTTAGCCTGAAAAGCGTGAAGGGGGATATTAAATATTTTTTGTTAACACATCTATATGCCACCCAATGACAATGTCCTCTAGATGGCTTCCAGTATGAATGAGATATAAAATACAGCTTCAACACATGAGATTCTAACAGAATTTAAAAGATTCAAGATGCCTTAAAGGGTCTGGGAAAATGAAGAGATATTTACCTGGCACTGAAATGACCCAAAGTCGGTGCCAGGTAAGCCTTCTCTGGAGGAACCATTCTACAGCTGGGGTGCCAATTTGCTTTGGCACTGTCTCCTAAAGAAAGGCAGCTTCCCATAACTCTGATAGTACATTTTCCTGTCAGACATGCTTGTTCTAAAGAAATGTGCTAGAATATTCATTAATTTAAAACAAACCTTTTGGTTTAACACATTGTATTAAGGGCTTCCCATGTTCACTCGAGCCCCTTAATAGACACATAACTTAGGCGATATGCATATGGTATGGTATCCTATACTGGGGTTAGTTTGAGCTTCATCGCTAACCTGGAGCTGGATGGTTGTCAGTGGCAGAGGGGTGAATCTGTAGCTCAGATTTGTCTGTTCACTAGAGTAGATACATGTAGTCTATGCAACTAAAGCTACTACTCCACAATAAAAGTATTGAACTGGCAACCAATACCATCCACATAAAATGATAAAAGTCCAGCTACGACTTTAGAATAACATGTAGTCTGGGTCTTATCCTACAACTTCAGACAAGCATAGATTTAAAAACAAAACAATCAGGCACTCCAATATGCAGATATTGTACCTAACAGGGCAGAATGGAATGGTAACTGATTGTCACATATAGGTATAAAACCTCGCAAATATTTCCATTCTGCCAACTGAAGAGAAAGAAATCTGACTGTTTTTGTATAATTTAATCTTTAGGATAGATAAGAAAGTTGAATGGGATTTCTTCTATTTGGAACTCAGAAGAGTGCAGATGGGGAAGAGGCCATTAGGGAGGGAACTTGTGAATGTAGATCCAATTAGAAACAGATGAAGATCATTTGACCTTCAGGACAAGCCTACTCGGTGGAATATTTGCAGGCAAAAGAAGAACATAGATGTTTTATAGAAGCATGTACATCTGCATGCAATACCGGAGTAGGGGTAGAGAGCGGGGGCCACATGCCTTTCCTAATGCTGGATGTGGCTTTTCAGGAGGGCTCTAAAGGATTCCTTAGACTTAGCAAGGCTTTGCCTATTGCATAACGGATTGACAGTGATTGAACATTCATCTACCTTTTTCTCATGAATTGTTAGAGGTTTCTGTGATAACCTTATCACCTCCCACCTTACCTCTCATCCTTAGGTAATTGCCTGACATAAGAGAGGATTATCCACAGCAACAGGTCTGTTGCACTTCGCACACACGCACATTCCTGCATGAAGTGATAGCCCCAATCAGTCCAAGGAAGCATTTCGCCTGCAAATTTCTGTAATAAGAAAAATATTCCAGTTGGAAGCTTCAGAAAACGACACAAGTCCCTAAATACTTCATTATATAAATGTTATATATTCAAGGTTCAACGTTCTGCTTCATTTCTAGATTACAAGTTCATGGTTGTGGTCTGTGATGTCAGAACCTGAACTCTGGGTCATTTAGGGAGAAACAGCTAAACATTTTAATCCATACGATCCTGCACAGCTCCAACCAGGGGTGGATCAGGGCTAAAAGTTGACAAGATCTGGGCCGTGTCTTCACCAGCCATTTATCCCAGGGTCATCTCTAGGTTGTCCCTGTGCGTCCATATGATGCACAGGGGATCCCGGGATCAACCGGGGATGACCTAGGGATGACCCTGGGATAATGGAAACCAAGGATTTGCCATTTTTTCCCTGGTCACGGGACTATCCCAAGGACCGCGGCTGGTGTGGCGTGCACCCCTGGGTACTGAAATGGCACAGAGCTGAGCAGCGTGGCTCTGTTTTCATTGGGGTGGGGGGCAGCAATTTCAGATGGCGGGGGTGGGTGCAAGGTTTGGCAGGGGTTCTTACCTTTTTCACCACACACGGTTCCTCTCCTTAAAAAAAGGAAGGCGGCCACGACATCCCTCTTTCTTTCAGGGATGTTGTGCAGCCGTCTAGATGCTGGGGGAGGATCGCGGAGGCAGGTAAGTCCACGATCCTTCCCCCTCCCTCCCTCTACACCCTTAGGTGTAGATGAGCCCCTGGTGTTTTCTAACAAGTTGCTCCACTAAATCAGAACCAATGGTTTCTCCCTCATCCTTAAATCAATCATAAAGAATATAACTTTTGGCTAGAGATACTAGTTCTGTCATTTACCTAATTTCCTTTTATGTGCAAAATACAAATCTATTGGAAAGAAAGCCACAGTTTAATGCCTTCTCCCTCTCCACCCTCTGCTTTTGGGGATAATATACATGCTGAATGACCAAACAGCCAAAGAAGATTGGAGAAGCAGGAAGTGGAACCTTTTGCCTCCTGCATGATCAACATTTGATAAGCCAAGAGGGTTATGTCATGTTATTTTGATGTTGGCAGGAAAATGGGCTTGAGTTTGGACTAAGGGAATGCTGAAGAGGTTTGGAAGCTTGATCAACAAAGTAGCCAGGCTACTTTAATGTTCAGAACTAGAAAAGTCTACATTCAAAACGGAAATGTGCTTTCAGATGTATTTTCTGCTGCTGAATTTAAATCAACTGAAACCTACTTTTGAAAGGACTCAGTTGGGAGCTCTCAGCTTTGGAGGCATTTTAGCCAAGTGCTAATTAACAGCTAGCTAGCTGTCTTTTTCATAGGAGAGGAAAGAATTGGCAATTCCCATCAGAATTACTTGGCAATCAAGTACAAGTAAGGAGGGGGGAAATATCTTATAATAAAAATCCTTACCACCTTGAAAGTAATTGTCACATGTAAGATTTTTTCTAGATATTCACTAATGCAGACAGACACTCTTTATTTTAATAGGTAAGACAGAAAACATGAACATTCCTTTTTATAGGAGAATCAGAGGCAGAAGTAATTTCCTTGCCAGTAGCCATGGTTGAATGCCCAGTATGCAGACCTCAGTGATTTCTAGTTTACAACTCCCTGCTTTTTTTTCAATCCTCATGCTACATAGTATGTCCACACTACATAAGCCCTATGTGGGCATTACAAAATAAAAATTTTTTGGAGGAGACATGAGGATGTATACACTAGGGCCCTTTCTACACCATAGGGGTGTAGAGAGAAGGAGGGAGAGAGGGCAATCCAGGAAGTACCTAATACACACCATCGGTGCACAGGGAGCAGCCAGGGGTCAACCCAGGCAAAAAGCCTGGTATGGAAAGGGCCTAGATCCACCCTCAACTTCCCCATGTTGATGAGGAAGATATGAAGAGAGACTGTCAGCATGTTTGGGTGACGGTGGTAACAGTCCTCTGTGCAATGATATACCCCGATTGCTTAAGGTTTCTGATTGCACAGAGGACTGTAAGCACATAATGCCTGTATAGGACTATAGTTAAACTGGTCCAACATCAGTTCCCTCTCACCAGGGAACTCTGGGAAATTTAGTTCTGCAAGGTGAAAAATGTCTTAAGTTCTCCAGCATTCTTTAAGGGAAGCCATGACATTAAAAGTGGCATAAAACCAATATTTCTGTAGGATAGATACATTTGTCGTTTCTGCACATAGTAATTTTTTAAGGAAATTTGAGTTCTGACCAGATCTTGTTGGATTAACAAGAAGTTATTTATATTCTTATGGTGGATATTTTAGAATAATTCTTCATAACAAACCTGTTAATAATCAGTGTGTCTTCTGATACAATGTATTGTATATGGGTACAGATATCTGAGTTTGTTTGTTTTTAAAAAGTGTGCAGAATCAGTTGTGAAGGACCCATGAGTGCATTGGTTTTGGCCTTTTGAAATACATAGGACTACATGCAAAATAGCTTGGATAGTATAATAGCAATGGCATCAGCAGTCTCTGACAGTTGAGGCTGGTGGCTCTGATGTCAATGAGGCGGTGAGTCCACTCTAGGCTCCTCTGAGCCTTGGATTGCTCTGCACTCTGACTGTTCTGACTAAAACTTGGGGCAGAATCACTGCCCCACTGACATCAGAGCCCCCAGCCCCCACTGATCTCTGGGTCCTGTACAGCATTCACTTATCTAATATATGGGAAAGCAATTAGTAAACAAGACAAATGGTCAAGAGCTTTCACTACAAAGAATGCACTTAATTTATTGCAGTTGATAGAGATTGCCACTGCTAAGTTCACAGATACACATGTGTGCCTAGAGTGTTGGACTGGTGAGTTCCATGCTCAGTTCCTGACCCTGCCATAAATTTAACTGGATAACCTTGGACTATTCACTCTCTCTTGACCTAGCCTACCAAACAAGTAAAATAATGAGGGGAAGCGTATATGCTATTCTGAGCTCCTTGGAGGAAAGGTGTGATGGAAATGCAAGACATAAATATCAATATTGCAAATAAATAATCCACGAGCAGTTCTCTAATACGACAGTGGAGTGCTTTTTGTGGTGGGTAGGGGGCGAAGTTACGTTTCCACAGAAACATCTCTCTTTGGCCCCAAGAGGCATCCATGGCAAAACCAGAAATGATATTTGGGTTGCATGGGTGGTATTATTCTGGGCCTGTTATGTGCATATATGCCATGCAGATGTGCAGGGAATGAGAACACTTTACTTCCTAGTTCATGCGGCTTAAGTGGAGAAATAGCAGAATCTGGTACTTCAGGGCTGGAGCCAAGAGCTCATGCAGAGCCGCATTGGAATCTGCTGCAACCAAGGTACAGCCTGACAGAATCTGGAAGGTACTGGCTTTTCAGACGGATCTTATCAACACCTTTTTGTATGCTCCCCACTGTAACATAAAAGAGCAGGAAGAACCAGGAACTAGTTAAGAGCAACACTCTCTTCCTCTGGTCTGAGGAGAAAGAGGCCAAGCTCTGTAAAGAAAACTCAGTACTGGTTTAAAAAGTGAAATATGGGTAACACTGTAAGCAATACTACCCTATTGAACCACCCACTTCTCTTAAGGGTGAGATGTTCCAGGTGGTCTGCTACTGGCTTTAGTTTCCTTTGAATAAGGAAATCTTTGAGACTTAAGAGGACATTGGTAATATTTGCTTTATTTACAAATAGAGAGTACAGGTACAAGCAAAGGAGCACTCCTAATGTTACCTTTCATCAGATCCCAAGAAAGAGGTCCCCTCTACAAGATTTCAGTCTGACGCCCGGTTGGCCAATTATGCGCATCTTCTCCCAATCGCTTTTACTCTTAATCCCTATACACGGGAGGCAGGGAAGCGCATTACCGGTTGTATGAAATGCACTTTAAAAGTGTTTACATGCGGAGAATCGCTTGTTTACATGGTCATAAGGCGCTCTAACCCCCGTGGTAAATTAAAACTCGCTATTTAACATGCATTCAATAATGCGCATAATCGAACAGAAAAAGCGCCTCAACTCCCGATTTGTGCTCCGTTCATGTGGAGGTGAAATCGGTAATGCACTTTGAAAGAGCTTTAAATCGCTCTTGTAGAGGCACCCAGAGACTCTGTACTTGCATTCAGCAAACTCACAGTTCTCGGTGTCTTCTAAACTGCTACCTTCTGCTTCTGATACACCCACACACCTCTTATATCTGTCCCCTCCCCTCAACTGGGGGGGTATCACAGGGTGCTTCTAGACAAATGGCTTCTAGCACTAATAAATCATTGCTTTACCCACTGTAAGTTAAACTATGGCTCAATTCGGATGACACGATAGCCAATGGTGGGTTGATTAACCCTAACCCTAGGGGGTACTCCCCACACAACATGGTAATAAATAATCAACTGTGGTGTGGATGAGGATCAACGCTGAGTTGACTATGGCAGCATTCGGATGACACAATAGTCAAAACAACTGACTATTGTTTCCCCCACACCAGTTGTTTATTGTGTTGTCCAAATTGAGCCAGTGGTTCAATTCGGACGACACAATAAACAACTGGTGTGGGGGAAACAATCGTCAGTTGTTTTGACTATTTTGTCATCCGAATGCTGCCATAGTCAACTCAGCGCTGATCCTGATCCACACCACAGTTGATTATTTATTACCATGTTGTGTGGGGAGTACCCCCTAGTTGAACAACTGTAAAGTTGATTATTACCCCACCATTGACTATCATGTCATCCGAATTGAGCCGTTGAGTGCTTCCAGATGGAGAACTCTGGTGTTACCAATCAAAAAGCCATGTGACGCGATTCAGTCTTTCCCTCCTTAATAGATTTTTTTGTGGTAAGAAAAAGGACAGAAGAAGCAGTAGGAAAACAAACTACTGGAAGATGGCAATGGATGCTTCCAGACAGAGGAGTCCTTGTGCTCACCATTAAAGGCATAGTGCAACTATTCCACCTTTTCTCACTTAAGGCTTTTCCATGGTGAGAAGAAAGGTGGAAGAAACCAATGACTGGAAGCACCCTTGTAAAATCCTGCATTTGAGGCAGAGTGATTACTCCATAAAAGACTTGTCTGGGATCATAGGTGTGCGCAAGAGGTGTGCCCAGGCACACCCTAATGTCTCAGGCAAGAAGCGCCAAATTGAAGGGGTCAATGAGTAGGGATCCAGAGGGGGATCCAGACCCAGAGGGAACAGTTCTCCGGCTGCTCTCTGGCTGCTCTGCTGCCCCCCCCCCACCCCCGACAGTGCGCCATTGCTCCAGGCAGCAGGAGCAAAAAGGAATCGCTCTGCCAGAAGCCTCTCTGCTGGGAGCCAAACTTCAAAGAGGTTGCGGGGGAAGGCTAATATCGCTTCGTAAGCCCCTCCTCCGGCCAGCCAGTGTCACTACAAAGCCCCACTAATGCTGGGGCTTGAGGAGCACCTCCTCATTCCCCCTCCTGCAGTCAGGCAAGCTGAACGCAGAATAGGGCATCAGTGTCTACAGTGTTTAAGAAATACATGAATAAAAATAATGTCCTTTATGATCAAGTATTCAATAAATGTTGGGGTTTTTAAAAAAAAAAAAATGACCTGGGTGCACACCCTAATGAAATGTGCTGTGCACACCTATGATTGGGTTAGTGTGGGTCTTATGTCTGTACATCTCACTATGTTCCATCCGTACCAGTGTCCTTAGTGGAAGGGTAAGCAAGATGATGCCCTCTAAATGTTTTGGACTATAACTACCTTAAGCTCTGGTCAGAATGGCCAATGGCCACCAGCGGTCAGGGATTATGGGAGCTGTAGTCCAAGACATCTGAAGGGCACCAGGTTGCTAACCTCTTCAGTCTTTTCTAAGGACTGCATTATTGACAAGGGCGGTGACTTACTGGGCAGATGAATTTATCATAGCTCAGCACATATTCACAATACCATGTTCATCACCAGTTCATTTTTATTTAAACAATCTTGTCAGTTGCGCTAAAAGATTTTAAAATATTAAATAACAATGAAATACCATTAGTTTCTTTAAAGGTTTTTCCCCATTCTGAAAGGCTTGGGGTTCCAGGCAGTCAGAGCTCTAAGCTACCATAGGCTGGCCCCACCCCTTTTGCCCTTATCTCCACCCCGTATGGCTTTGACCCCGCCCACCCCTGGAATGCAGGCCCCGAGTGCTTCTCCAAAATGGAATGTGGCCCTTTGGCTGAAATGGGTTCAACACCCCTGGTCTCAACACTGGGGCTGAGCCCACAGAGCATTATGAGATGGGGGGATTCTGAAGTAGTGCCCCCAAATGATGGCCGGAGCAGGTGGGGAGGAACATATGGCACCCAGGAACTAAGCCGTTGAGGGCTTTTAAAATTAATACCAGCACCTTGAATTGAGCCTGAAAACAAGCTTACAACCAGTGCAACTCATCTAAAAGGGACATAACATGGTCAAAACACTTCGCTCCCACCAGCCACTTAGCTGCCGCATTTTGCACAAATTATTGCAGTTTCTGGATGTTTCTCAAGGGCAGACCCACACAGAGCATATCACAGTAGTATAATCTGGAAGTAACCAGGACATGAATAATTGTGGTGAGGTCCATCTTTGTCTGGAATGGTCAGAGCTGGCAAGCCAGACAAATCTGGAAAAAGGTACTCCTTGCAAATGATGCCATCCATCTAACACTTAAATGAAAGAGTGCTATATTCCAGTCATGCTATATCTGTCTGCCTATCCAGATTCAATCCCTGCCATTTTGGCAAAGTGATTCATGGCAGTGACCAGAAAGGGATTTCTAAGTGTTGCTTTCTTAAAAATAGGCAGTATAGGCATGTAGTGCTATACCCCTATAGTGCTCTTTGTTTAGTCTTATAGTACTATAACAGTATAAAATGGTGGTGAATTGAAAATGGGGGGGGGGGGTTCCATATTTTTTATGCACAGAGATATATATAATTAGCACTCCCTGGGGCTACTCATAATTTATGGGTAGTATCCAATGTTAGTCCTATTTAGAGTAGTCCCACTGAAATTACTAGGGCTTGTTAGTCATGACTAATTTGAGCCCCATTCTAAGTAGGACTAACATTGGACAGTACCCTATAAATACAGGGGTATAGTAATATAACACTCTTTTGTTTAAGTATTCTTTTGCTATTATTATTATTATTATTATTATTATTAAAAATTAAAAGATACCCAGGAAAGCATTTTGGTGCTACCTAAAACAAGTTTTTTTAAAAAGTGCTAAAATGGGGTTCCCTGCAAAGGTTATACTGAATGCGTGACAGCCCACTTGAAGCTTGGAGTGGAAGGGCAAGACCGATGGTTCGGCCAACATTCTACTTGTGTGTCTCTCTGCCTGCCTGTCGTGCAAATTGCACAGCCAGGCTCACACTACAGGTGAAGCCCCTGCTAAGACTTCTCTTTTCAAAAACCATCTCTGTCTTCACCATTAGAATCTCAACATAGACTCTGTGGTGTACATCTCCAAATAAAAGGCTTTAGACCCTGACATGCTTTCCAAACACCAACAGGGAGTAGAATCTGTTGTTCAGTACCTGGGAGAAACTCGGTTAAAGGCCTTCCCGATGACTCAGAGCGCTTACAATTCCTTGCCAAGCTGCCTGGTACATAGAACTATTGATTTCTTTCAAGGATACACTTCGCACAATCATTCATCATTAATGAACTTATCCTCTCAACTCCCCATCTGAAATATATTATTTTTATTATTCTCTGTTGTGGGGATAAAATAAAACCTGGGGCAAAGAGATATAAGTTTAGAAAAGTCTGCTGGTTTCAGAATACTTCAGAATGCAGGCCAGGCTGTTGAAGGCCCTCAATGACAGGCAAACACCCTTTTGGTTCTAGTCTGAATCAGGGTGGTACTGATGAACTTTCCTGACTAGTGTTTGGAAAAGCGCATTTATTTTTGCAGAGTCTCTCCGAGCTCTTAATGTTGGTTGGAACTGATGGTGCTGCTGCACACAAGTTTGTTACCATAACGACCCCTGGTTTCACCAGCTCACAACCCAGCTCATAGCTGCTGTGTTGCTTGTTCTTGCTTACATATGAGTAAAAATGACCTGAGATGTAAATTTAAATAGATCATATAATAGATCGGTAAAATAACCTTTGAAAATATATTCAGTAGGTTCTGTCTCCTTTGGCCCCACCCCCTTTGATGATAGCCACGCCCCCTTTGTTTTCAGTCTTGCCCACTTCTGGAATGTGCCCCCTTAGACCCTTGCAAGACTTATATTTGGCCCTTAGGCCCAACATGTCATAGCATTAGCCCTGGTGGATAACCAACGGAAAATGCCCTGCCCCCAAATCTAACCTTCTAGAAAAAGGAGCAAAAACACACATTCAGGAGCAATGTTTCTGCTCCTCGAATTCAATTTTGGCTTGCCTTATCAGCTTAGCTTCGATTTATCAGTTTGTGTGGGCTTTTTTGTTTTTTGTTCTCATTTGGGAAGCAACTTGGTCAGTCTAAAACATATAGCGTAATGTGTCCACACTGTTTATGCATTAATCTAGGGTGACCAGATAAAATCCAGGTCAGGGCTCATGTCACTTTAACAGTTGTAGAGAAAAGGGAATTTCAGCCAGAGCCATTTGTATGCAATTAGTTCCTGATGAAATTCCCTCTTCATCACAACTGTTAAAGTTGCAGGGGCCCTGCCTTCTTTTGTATATGGTGATTCTAGTATAGTGCCTGCACCTTTAACTGTTGTGATGAAGAGGGAATTTCACCAGGAACTAATTGCATACAAATGATACTGGCTGAAATTCTCTTTTCTCTACAACAGTTAAAGTTACATGAGCCCTGACCTGGATTTTATTTGGTCAGTCTAATTAATCATGCAATCTTCTGCATGTCTACACTGCTGCAAGTCCTAGTGGACTTGTGCATGTCTACATAGCTGTAAGTCCTGCTTAGGCAACTGAAGCCAAACAAGATGTGACACAGTACATCAATGATTAATTCAATGTATGCATGCATTTAAAGTACTGCTTCATTTGAACATACTAAACTGCCTTCAAATGTGTCCGAACGTTCATCTGTATAGCCCAGTATTGTGTACTCTGACTGGCAGCAGTTATCCAGAGTCCAGTCCTTTGTATCCAGGGCTGGCCCAAGACATTTTGCTGTCTGAGGCAAAAGAGAAAATGGCACCCCTTGCCCAGTTCATGTACAGAAGCTGACTAAATTGGCAATTGATTCGTACTTCAACAATGGCATTGGGATAGTTAACTCCATTACAGGCTACATTTAGAGATCCAAGACAGGTTGTCTCTCATACACTGCTCTGTCCTCCCACAGATGGGGACAGCCAGAGAGTTCATGAGAACAGCCAGGGGGCTGTGGCTGATACCCTCCTGCATATGTCACCTGAGGCAAATGCTTCATTCTGCCTAATGGAAGGCCCATCCTTGTCTGTACTACTTGCTAACTGATCCTTTTAACCAGAGATACTAGGGATTGAAGGTAGTTAAGGACCAAACTAGACATGACATGGGTGATCAATGATCAGAATTTCCTACATTTAAAAAGAAGAAGCAAAAGCATCAATGGGAAGTATTTCAGATCAGGACCACAGCACTAGGGGAAGAATTTTTCTGTAACCTTTTCCCCTGCACTGTTTCCTCAATTTAAATCACACACACACATTTGCCAGTACAGTAAGGGAAAAGATCCTGTAAAAACAAATCATAGTGTTTCTGACTTTATTGTAGATGTTTTCCTTTTTATGTAGAAGGAGTGAGTATGCATAATTCTACACTCCCTTGATAGCTTAAAAAACAACAATCCCGTACTATTTAGAATTGTGTCTGTTTTGAATTATGAATGGATTCTTTCTTTCTGTCTTGTTTACAAATAAGGATCAGCTGGTTATTTCAGAGTTCTTATGTGAAGTTTAATTGATTGAAATATAATTGATTGTTTTCATTTCATTTACATTATTTCATGCAAGTTATTTTAATTAGCCACATCATACATGCATTGCACTGCAAAACTGAAACACTGCAGTCTTTGAAAACCAAATTTATTTTCTGAAAGCAGGACAAATAATTGGGTGAGGGACAATATACTTCTCTTTACTGCTCAGTAAATGTATTTAAGCCTTTATCTCTCTTTTCCTTTCCCTTGTCCTCTCCCCCGGTCAGAGAGCAACTTCTTTTTGAACAGCAGCTGATGGAATCCACTGGTGCGTGAGGTGTGTGTGTAGTGTCTTGGAGCCAACAAACTGGTTTTATGTTGGTCAATTGGTAATGCAGGGCTAGGGACTGTACCTTTCCTGTGGAACCAATTAGTGGCTATCTCAAAGTTTCTCAAAGACTGGTATTTTTGACAATACTGGTCTTTTTCTTTTTCTTTTTTTTAAATGAGGCACAAGGAACCTAAATAAAATATTCAATGGCACTATAGAGAGGGATGTAAATAGATGTATAAATCTTTAAAGGTGCAATCCTATGCATGTTTACACAGAGAAAAGTCCTACAAATCCCAGCATGCCCCAGCAATGTCTGGCTGGGAAATGCTGGGAGCTGTAGAGCCTTGTTTTGGATTGCACTTTCCATGAATTATGTCTTTATTCAGAAATAAGTCACAACTGGAGCTGATTAGCATTTACAATAAATGCCACCAGAATTTTTATGCAAGATATTAGAGGCAAACAAAGGTTCCTGTCAGAAAAGAATAGCTAGACACAATATGAGAATAACCCATAACAAATTAATTAATTACATATGTGTCCAAAACCAAGAACCCAGATATTACATACCTTCTATAAGGAATGGATTAATATTTATTAATTCAGTTGAATCTGATGTTGCCATTTCAATATGTTACAATTATTAATGTAAACTGCGGTAAATTACTGTAAATCTCTACCTATAAAGCGGAAAGTATGTGTGTGTCACGTATCTCCTGAAATGTTTACCCACTTCCAGACAAGTTAGAAAATTGACACGGTGACACAGTGATAGGTCTGGCTGTACAGTGGACCAGAAAAATCTAAAAACATGACTTTTGGGGGTTTAAGTATTTTTAAAGAATTTAATAAAAAACAAGGCTTATGCCTACAACTCCTAGCATGCCTTGGGCAGAAGGCCAGACTTACTGGCCTTTGGCGGCCATTGTGAGTGCACAGGCGACTGGCTGCTGCGTGTCTTTCACAACCTGACTCCTAAGGTTGGTCTCGAACAGCCAACCCAATTCCACATAAAAGGAAACGTCCCACATAAATGGTCTGTGTCCATTTGCAGTGCCTCCTCCCACCCTCTGCGTGGTTTTAAAATCATGACTAGATACAACAGTGTGGCTTTGAGGGGCCAATAATGTTCAAAGGCACTTTACCCTGATATCGCTGTTTTCTTAGAATCTGGGGGAAGCAAGCGCACAACTTTTACCCTTAAGAGGGAGTGAGGAAGGGAAGGCACTCTGCGCATGCCCAGAAACAGACCTGACAAAGAGGGGGAAAGTGTCCGGCCCAGCCCTGGCCCTTCAGTACAGGCTCCAGATGGAGCACTTGTTGGGTGAGAAGTGCAGGACAAGGCAATCCCAGCAGGATTGGCTGGAGCTGGGCATGTCCACTGACAGCTGCTTACATCCCCTCCTTGGTGATGCTACTCCTTGGAGCTCTATCAAGGAGCAGCATCAGCAACAAGAGGATGTCTCAGAGGATGTGGGCACCTGTGGGCTGCCAAATGCATGCTGGGAAGTGTAGTACTGGTATGTAGAGTGGCTGATTTTAAATAAAGTAGTGGTTAGTAAACTGGGTCACTATCTCTCAGCCCTAATTCAGCCCCCACTTTCCTGATCCCTCACTGACTGTCTTTGTTCTCCTTGTACTTGACTTTCTCCAACTGTCACTCAACCCCCCCTCCCATTCCATTCTAGCCTCAGCTATCAGTCACTCCTCCATTCACTCTTCTGTTTCAATAGTATAGTCAGGCTTTTATGTAAAAATCATAAACTTTATCCAGTAATTCTTGCATCTGTCTTGGAATATTGTGGTTTAGTTATAACGGGGGGGAAACCCACAGCATGAAAAATCTCATCAAGTTAAAAGGCCCTGGAAAATATTTTGTTTTTAAAAAACACTTGGCACTTAAAAGCCATTAATGTAGTCACCAGGCCAGCCCGCCTGGGAAAAACAAATCCTTAAGCAGGGTGCCACAAGTAAGAAGGCCCACACTCCCATGATACCTCAGATGTATTCAAAGATTAGCATTATTCAGAGAGATAGGCTTGCGCCTACAACTCCCAGCATGCCTTGGGTGGGAGGGAAGATTTATTGGGCTTTGGCAGCTATCATCTGGTTGAAGGGGGAAAGGGGGAAGTGTGTGTAAAGAGGTGATGATCATGGGAAGGAAATGGAATTTGTAAGCTGCAGTAAGTTGTGAGATTTTCCATGGTGTAGAAATGCTCTACATTTGTAGTGCCAACTTTGTCAATTGCTATTCTTTTGGTTAATTTCATACTTATGTTACATTATCTTCTGCTGCTGATAATGTACTCACAGAATAACTTCTAATGCTCATATAACCACCATGTTACTTTTCTTAATTTTTGTAAGTTTCTTAAATAAAGCTTTTAATGGGTTTTAATTTACTTTTTAGCCTGTGCTGATGTTTGCCTCTTTGGACTTAGCTTGGTTACCAATAAGGGCTTGTGAATCCAATTGGTATAGGTTCTGAAGATAAACAGGACTGAATTCACACACTGTTCATGATATTACAGCCTGGCAGAAGAACTAGAAGTTCACTGGTCAGGACATGGCCTCTTCACCTAGGTGGCCAGATGCACAAGAGGACAGGGTTCCTGCATTTCTTAATAGTTGTATGGAAGAGAGGATTTCAGCAGATGTAGCTGCTGATGACAAAAGGCCTCCTCCTTTGTGCACCTGAGCACCCTATTTCACTCTCAACCTCAACTCCCTCTCTCCCTCCCACCACACATTAGAGTTCAGCTCAGCTCCCACAGCACACCAAGCAAGACTTCCTAGTCATGTGCTGTGTGTTCTAAAGCTGTATCTTTCCCTCTCCTTTATCAACTAGCCTTAACTACCACCAGCATTAACTACCAACAGCAATCTAGCTTTCATTTTTGCTTGATAATCCCTGTGGGGATTATCGAGCTCAGTCTTGGGGTAGGGATTCTTCCCCTATGCCCAGTCATGGGGAAGAATATATGGGCACTTATGAATTGCCAAACAAAATTGCTAAACAAAACCCAAGCAACAACAACAAAGGAAATGTATTCACAATAAGAGGACACAGATTTGCATTTTTTAAAAATGCATATGTTAATGTATAGGTGAATTTATTTAGAAGCAGCCTTCCCAAACCCGGTGCCCTCCAGATGTTTTTGACTTCAACTTCTATAAGCCCCACACAGCATGGTCAATAGTCAGGAATCCTGGGAATTGTAGTCTAAAATATCTGGAAAGGCTGTTCTAGAGGTGTGTGTGTTCATGTGTAGGATGGAGCTGGAACACACAGTGGTGTAATCTGAACACATGGGGCTGTGATTTTTGTGAACCATCCAGAGAGCTTTGGCTATGGAGTGATATAGAAATGTAATAAATAAATAAATGTCCATGGCACCACCCTTTCCCTGTGTGTGCCTTTTCTCACCCTGGATGGAGGCCTAACTGGAGGAAAGGAGTGGTTGGAAGGGGGCGGGCGGGCAGTGGAAGCCTTTTTCCCATTACAGAATCAGGTATGACAAGACAATATGCAAGCCTACTGAATAAGGTAAGAAGAGACTATTTTTACATTCAATTAGGTGTTAAGAAATTGTATACCATTTTTAGTGTCATTGCGTGGCAAGACGATGGGGACAAAACCAGAATTAATTAGTTCCGCCTACTCATGGCTGTCTTGCCCTCTGCCCTACCAGCCACAACCATCACCAGCTGTCATTGCAATCAACAGGACAAAGTACAGGTTTGGACTTCATTCACTGGTCAACAGTTCCTGTACCATTCATTTCACTGTGTGTGTTGGTGCGTAGTATCCAATGTTTGTCCTATGTAGAGTAGACCTATTGAAATGAATGAGACGTAAGTTAGTCATGACTAACTTAAGTCTCCTTTATTTCAGCCAGTCTACTCTACATAGGACGAACATTGGATACTACCATGTGTGTGCATATATAGTATGTTATGCTATACATAGAGAGAGAAAGACTTCCCCCTACTACATGAAATATTCCTAAGCTTGATGAAACGTACTCTGAGGAAAATCCTGTATCACCTCTCCTGTGGAGACCAGGCTAATTTCAAGAAGCAAACTTGATGCCTTCAGCTATGGAAGCAGACTATCTCCTATATCTAGAATACTTGTTCTCCATAACCATTCTAGGAATAAACTAGAGATGGGCCACTTCAGAGGGCCAAGTCCCCTTCCCCACTGCATCCCTCACTGTTGCTGCCAAAATCACCACTGCCGAATTGCTGCCAAATTTCAGTCACCATTTGGTGGCAAACCTCCCCCATGTTTCACTTTGAAACTCGGCACGTGTGGCGCACATGACTTGTGTTAATGCAAAGTCACATGACTGAAGCCCCAGGGGAGCACAATGTCGCTCCACACGTGCTTTGTTTTAAAGTGAAACTGTGGCTTTTCCCCTGCAGCCATTTGGAGTGACTGAGGCCACAAAAAAGGACATGGTGTGCGTGCGTGGGTGGGTGGGTGTGGCCAGTGGACTGCATGTTGTCTTTCCCTGGAATAACCGAAACATAACTGAAGATGGATGCCAGTGTACAACAAGAATGTCAACTGGAAGCAGAAATATTAATAATGCTGCAAACGTCAGGAGGCTGGATGGTGAGATAGAACAATTCTAATGAAAGAACCATCTTTGATTTTAGCAAACCCCAATGATTTTTAAACCCTTGCTTGCCCATTAGACTGTAAGGCAGAGGATGGGGTTAATTTTTTAATACCAAAAGGAATAAACAACAGGGGGGAGTGAGAGTGAAACCCGATCTCTCTCCCTCCTTACTTTGCCTGCTCCACTGCATTAAGTCATTATTACCCCTCAGCACAGCTTCAACAAAGGAAGTGAGCTGGCAAGGGGGGGACAGTTTAAAGCATAGGGAAGGATGGTGAGGCAGGTATCTTTCCCCTTCCCTGACACTCCTCTAAGGATAAAGAGTGAATTCCCTGCTCGCACTTTATCGCAGACTGGGCACGTGCAAGCTTAATATTCATGCAGATCTGTCTGGTTTGGCCCTTAGACACAAAAACAATGGGCCGTTGATCGCAATGGGAAAATGCATTTCATACTTGGTAGCCTAAACTTGTAATGAAAGCAGGAAACAAAGTGCTCCATGTGTGGGTGCGTGAAGGGAAGAAGTTGCAAGGTGAGGAGGCGGGAACACAGCCAGAGAAGTGAAATCTAGGGCAGCAGCCAGGTTGAGATCAATGATAGTAAAAGCTTCACAGTATTAAGCTTGTTACACATTTCAGTCTCCTGTGGCATCTTTTATAAAGTTTGCAGCAAGTACTACTACAATAGAAGGTTGTTGGTATGTATGTGTTGCTTTGCTTTCTAAAAAAGCGTCTATTTCTCTTCTTTAGCCTTCCCAGGGTCTGCCATCCAGGTTACCTTGCAGTTGACACCTGTTTAGCGTCAGCAACACTGCAGCAGCTGCTCCCAGACCGTTAACCAGACCCGCTAATAAAGTATGTTGAGATATTGGGCTGGCTGATTGTGAGGCTCACCCATCAGCATTAAAAGTTATTTTTTTTCTTCCTGAGTGGAGAATTTCTGTCCCAATGGACAGCAAATCTTGGCAAGAAAACTGCCTGGCTTCCATCCAAAGCATTAAAAAGATGAGATAAGTGACGCAAGGGGTGTTCATGTCTTTTCTACATTTTCTCCCTCAGAAAAGAGAGTGAGTGCAAGAAAGGGCTGCTGAGAGAAATTTAAGATCTCTCTCTCTCTCTCTCTCTCTCTCTTCTCTCATTTAACCCCCAAAGAGCAGAATCCTAACTTGAAGCTACAGCCTATTTTGCGCGATACAAAATTGCCAATTTGCCTGCAAAGATTACAGCCCCCATCAGGCATCCTTCCCCCACAACCCCCACAACCCCCACCCTCTCCTTCCCTCCCAGCAAGGCAATCTTACAAGCTAGGCACAGACCTACACTGTATTCCTCATGGATGGTGGGTACCACTGTTTCCTTCCTAGTTGCCTGTGTGTGTGTGTGTGTGTGTGTGTGTGTGTGTGTGTGTGTATAGACACAGGCAACTAGGAAACAAAAGGAGATACCCACTAGATGTGTGTGTGTGTGTGATTAGATAGATGATAGATACATAGATAGATAGATAGATAGATAGATAGATAGATAGATAGATAGATAGATATCAATCGGGGGGGGCAACAGGAGTACACCCCCAACAAAAATTGTATGGTCCGATACAGTGCAAGGACAGCAATACATGGGAAGGAGGAGCGACTATATTGCATACAAGGGGGGGGGGGGAACCAGACTTTCCCTGCTCCAAAAGAAGATGAAAACCGGAGGGGAAGAGTCAAGATGAGTGCAGAACAGGCACGACATTGTGTGAGTACCGCACTGCAAAAACACATAGCAGGCATGGCAAGAGTGCAATAAATCGTTGGTGTGTGATGGAGCATTCTGTGTGTGTGTGTGTGTGTGTGTGTGTGTGTAAAAACTCCAAACCTAGTTCTAAATTATTGGCACAAGGAAAGAAGTTAATTTCCTGCCCTAGCCTCAGTACAATGAATAGTTTTCACAGCTCAGTGCAGTAGAGCTTGTGCAGGAGAACTTCCCAGAAGATCTGGGTCCTGTTCATTAAATGTTCCCCTGATCCTTCCACCTAGACTTGTTATCTTTTGAGCCAGATATGTGGGCGTCCCTTGCTCTGTTGGGAGTTTGTATTCTCCTCCCCTCCCCCTTTTCTTGCTGTCAAATTCTTTTTGCCAAAAACGTGAGGCTGTGACAGGGTTTGTGTGGGTGGGTGAGCCATGTGACATTGAGGCAGTGCAGGAACAATGATTACTTGAGACGTCTGCGGGAGATTCTGAGGCAGCAAAACACACACACATACACACACACTTAATACTCTGTAACCTGTACATCCAAAGGCATCAGTGTCTTGTCCTGCTTGTTGCTGCCACTCATAAAGAAATAGAAGCTGGTGATAAAAACAGCATTAACACCATCTTTCTCCAAGTCCTGGGTGCTTAATAAGTTGGCAGTAGTCTGTGCTGCTGATATTTAATTCTATATTTAAAGGGGATGATAAATCATATAATCATTACATTGTAACCAAGTAGATATGCATAGGACTGCACTGTAAGGCTGCAAACCTCAGCACACAAAGTAAGGAGTAAGCCGCATTGACCATAGTGGGGCTTACGTCTGAGTAAATATGCACAGAATTGTACTGTAATATAGTTTAAGCAGCCAAACGTCAACAACTAATAACACTCCCTTAGTTCAGTTCCCTTTAACATCTAAACAATTATAATGAATAGTGGTTAATTAACCCAGTTTCAGCTTTCTATCGATTGTATCTCCATTTCTGAGATGGACACAGATCAAGGGAGTGTCTTCACGGTGCCTGGTTGGTGCCGTGTCCCTTGGAAACCCCTGTGGTTTCCCTCCCCTGGGGTGGCGTCAGAAAATCCCAAGGAGGGAGCGCGGGGTTTCTGTGCAGCCATCTGGAGATCAGAGCTGCCCCCACCCTCTTCTTAGGTCCCCTATACAAGGATTCGCTTTTGCGCCTGGTTAACCGATTATGCGCATAATCGCAGAAGCGCATTTACGCCTAATCCCTCTGCACGAGAGGCAGCGAGAGGCGGCGAAGCGCATTAAAGGTTGTCCAAAATGCGGTTTACAAGTAGTTAATGCGCATAAGCACATATGCACACAGTCAAAATGCGCTTTAACAGACGGAGCAAAATAAAACTTGCGATTTAACGAGCATTCGATAATGCGCATAATCGGAGAGATAACGCGCCTCTACACCCCATTTGCGCTCCGCTGGTGTGGAGGTAAATTTTTTAATGCGCCTTGAAAGAGCTTTTAATGCCTCTTGTAGAGGCAGCTACAGTGGAAGACGACCAATCGCAGGTCGCCTTCCACTAGGCACTACCCAGCCATGCCTCTGATGCAACTCTGGAGCGAGGCAAGGGGCTATCTTGATGCCATCTTGTGCATCATTGCCTTGCTTCAGAGGAAAAAGTCGGGGCAAGTCCCCGACTTTTTTCTCCACAGATTTGGCGGATTGCAGCTGTGTCATAGAATTGATGCTGCGCACCCATCCTGGGGTTTTCTGCACATTTAGACAGCCCCAGCCTTGAAGAGAACAGTTGGGCCTAGAGGAAACCATATGAACTACACGTATGAAATCATAGTCTCCCTGCCACCTCAGGTGGAAACTATATGTTACATACCCAAAATGCATGTTAAAACGTCCTGACAGATTGGTGTTTCTTTCATGGAAAACAGCCTCAAGTGGTGCCATCTTTCAGCAAAGGAGCAGTATGAATACAGGAGTGGAACCCCACAGGGGGGGAAACAGCTTGGGATGAACTTGAGTAGAAAATCAGCCAGAAGGGAAAGGTTAGGCACTCCATACACACCTCTTCTTCCTAAATTCCTCTGTTCAAAATGGCAGCTTCCCAAAGCTGGAGTTCATCAGAAGAAGAAAAAACCTTGTGAGGGCATTCATAATATTTACCTGTAACATCTAGTTTGCCCCTGCTCTTAGTCCTGAGGTTGCTACCTGCTCTGCACGCTCTGGATTCTGAAGGGACAAGGCAGGAAACCTATAATGGATCTTATCTAGTGGGTGGTATTTCCCCAGGCAACCAAACGGTAATCTGCAAAGGCTCTTCTCCACAAGTGTGCAATGACTACTGGACCTGCATAGCTCCACGCTAGAAGTGCAGGACTCCAAGGGCAGCCTCATATTTATTTTATTTATTTCAGCAATTGTAATTAATTGTTATGTAAGCAACAAATATTTTTACAACACAGAAGTGATTGTGTATGTTGCCAGTAAGGAACTGGCATGCTACTCCATTATCTTCCCATCCATTTTTAAAATAAATAGATGCAGTGAACTCAAAGTCCCCCAAATTGCTACTTCAAAGGCCACTTTAAAAAGCTGCTGAGGCAAAAATCTATTCCTGCTTCTAAGCACCGACAGACAAGGTCAGAAGCATCAGGAGTCACTCACTACTGAGCTGATCCTCCAAGCTGTGGGTTTTAAAACTGTTCTAGAGAACCCTGTGGTTCTTCAGTGAGATCAGTAATTTACTAATTTAATTAATAGATTTTTATACCACACCTCAACACAAGTTTCCAGGGCAGTAACTGGAGCAGGTTTCCCTGGAATGATAACTTGCAATCACAGCTTATGTTTTCCTGCAGTGCAGAGTAGAAGGAAAGGGTTGGGTGTATTCGTATCACACCCTCAGTTCAAGCAGGGCCACCGTGAAGCCTAATAAACTGGCCAGTAGCCCACGTCTTCTGTGTTGCACTGGCATTCCTCAGCAAATGAATGGACATAAGAAGGATTTCCTGAAAATAGAAAAAATGAACATCATTCCTCTAGAAATGCGAGGAATGTATTTCACCAAGGCATCTTATGCTGGAAAACCAAACAGTTGCTTGTATTAAAATGGAGGGTCACCAGTATTTGGTTTAACTTTGTAAACCATCTAGAAATCTAGATCTATGGGGTATAGAAACCTATTGAAATAATGCATTTGTTGCCATTCTGTGTGTGTTAAATCACTTGTTGTTTTAAAGCCCAATTAAAATGTATCACTGGCCTTGATGAGGTGTATGAGGTGTAGGTGGATGTAGGAACTGGTATAAACTAGGACTGTTAATGGAACACCTTTGGTCCAGACGTTTAGGCCAGTGTCATCAGAAGAACTATTCTTGCTTTATTCCTTTCCCTTTGGTCCACATACGTTGTTGGAAAATAGTGTCCAGCATCCTCTGCCAACATGAGCAATAGTCTGGGGAAGAAAGGAGTTGTAGAGTTATGGAGAACCAAGTTTGAGAAAGGCTGAACCTTGTTGTCGTTAGGATGCTTCTAGATCAGAGGTGCACAACCTTCTTGGCTTTGAGGCCAGGGCCTCATTTAATGCTTGCTTGGGGGGTCGGGACTGCACACACATCCATGTGCACAAACCCCAGTGCTGCTAGCAGCAGTGAGGAAGGAGTAATCTATATGAGGATCTCTGCGGGGAGGAGTAGAGAGAACAGGTGCTGGGAAAATCAGTGGGGAGTGACAGCAGTGGTGGAGGGCTCAGGACACCCTTGTGGGGCTGCAGTAAACGCCTTGGGGGTTACATGTGGCCCTCAAAACACAGGTTGTGCATCCATTCTGCTTATCCATTCCTGCCCACGCACCAGCAGGACCTACCACTAGCACAACAGGACACTAGCATTTCCTAAAGCAACCAGAAACAAGCCAAAATGCTCATTTCTGGAACGGAACAGGTCAGTGGAATTCTTAACAGAAATTACTTGTATGATCCTGGTGAGTTGGAATTGTTGGTTTTGCCGAATTGTTATTTAGGGTGACCAGATTTTAAAAATCAAAATCCCAGTCCCCCCCGCCCCCCCCAAAAACAACCCCCCACCAAGCCACCCCCCCCCCCCAAAAAAACCCAGCCTGGACCTACCGCCGGGTTCCTCCTTCGCCCGCGCGGGGTCCTTCTTCGCCGCCCGCGCGGCCGCGCAGGGTCGTCTGTCGCCGCCCACGCGGAAGAGGCGGGAGAGGGCCGGATCCGGAAGTGACAGTTACGTCACTTCCGGATCCGGCCCTCTCCTGCCTCTTCCGCGCGGCCTCTGGCCTTACGAGCCCAGCAGCGGCGGCAAAGGCGGCGGAGGAGCCCGGGAAGCGGCCGCCCCAGCAGGTAAGTGCCCCCCTTCGTGCTTACCTGCTGGGGCGGCTGCTTCCCGGGCTCCTCCGCCGCCGGGTCTACCGCCGCTCCTTGCTTGCTGCCACCGCCGCGTGACCCCCCGCCACCCCGGTTTGCCCCCCCCGCCCCCCGGTTGGGCCGGTTTGCTCCTGGATTCCCGGTTAGGACCGGGAAATCCCGAGCCACCTGGTCAGCCTATTGTTATTACACCCCAATTCCATTATTAACCTGTAGGACACCTGGACTAGCAGCAACCACCATAAAGTTTATCAGAGTTGGCATAGGGCTTGTGGGTGGCTGTGCCTTCACATTAGTCATCTACAAAAGTACTATGGACATTGGAAAAAGCCAACATCTGGATGCATCACCATTGTCAATTAACAGTGGCAAACTAAATACTTTTAATTATGTGAACAGATGTCTGAAGGTATACTCAACTATGCTACAAATTTAGGCTAATTTGAATATAAAAGTGTAAGTATATTTTTATTTAATTTTGAAGCACACATTTTAATGAAATACAACACATTTAACACTTTTTCATTTAGTATTAAAGAGTTTTGAAATTAGTTTCTTCAAGTAATGCAGTGGAGGTCCTTTTTTCTACATCTTACAAGCATCCCCATATTAAAAGGCTTATCTCCAAATATGGGTGAAACAACATGGTATTTAAGGTCTTGGTAGTCAATTGAGCTCATATGAAGCTGTTTTATATTGTGTCCAAACATCATTGTGTCTAACCCATAGGGTTTCTTTTGTATTGTATGGAGGTAATCTGGGTCCTCAGCTGCAATGATACAGCAGCTCAGTCAGAGTTACCACCTCACTGACAACTATGGCTCATTTGAGTATTGCTACCCAAGATTTTTCAGTTACAGCTACTACAAATTACGTGTTGCAGGTGGCATTTGTAACTACTTCAGAATCAGACAAGAGTTGTAAAAAACTGAAGTCCTTATTTAAACCAACTTGCTTCCAATCCTTCATTCTCTGTGTCCCTCCTTCTCTCTGTGCTGTGCTGTGATATTCACATCCCAAGTTAAGGGATGTGAATATCATCAAATATCATCAAATTAAAAAAGTCATACTAAAAAGTACAAATATTAAAATCATGTAATAAGAGACATACTACTCATACAGACACGATCTTGAAACTGCTTTAGGGTAATCAAGGAGGAAGATACGTTCTTACTTTCTATCTACACTGTTTAGCTTTTGCTAATTTATTCTGATGATCATATTACCAAGCAAATGTTTACCTACAATGAATGTTTGTTCAAGATACATGGGTGGATTCGTTCAGCTCTCAAATGAAAGATTTTTCAATTTGAGTTTAGGCTAAAATGTTTCTTCTAGACCACTGATGAAGAAGGATGTTGAACCACATTTGGCCCATATGTAGCTTTTTAAGGTTTTATATACTTTGATTATAATTTGTAAATTGTCAAGTGTGTCTTTTTTAAAAGCCTTGTTGCAACATTTCAGCATATAGTTTTATATATTCAGGTTCTAATTATACATTTTTACACATATATCTCTGTTACATGGCTTTTAATATTTGCACTTCTTAGTATTCTTTTTTTATTTGATAACACTCATGTCCCTTAGCTTATTTTTTTTGCTGACTGTTAGGACCATTTCTGATTCACTGCTTTGCTGCTCCCTCACTTTATGCCTTCCTTTTGTGATAACTGTGAACCAAACTAGACATTACGTCAATGGACTTTTTCCCTTTTGATTTCAGAAATCAAACTGTGGTGGTAGCCCAAATTGCCTTGTGCTTTGTTTCAAAACTGTTGCGAATTTTGACTCCTCTCTACATGCATGAATCAGCCACAGCCTTTCATCACCTTACTCCTTTCAATCCATACCTTTCCACGCACACCTCTCCTTTGGATTCCGCTCCATCCTTGACATGTTGCTCAGTACTTGAGCATGTGGGAAATAAGCGAAAGATGATTTCTCATGATAGTGCCCTGCTCACTTAAATAAGTGGATATGTGGCATGGAAGGCATTGAGTAAGAGTCACTGTAAGGCTCAGTGACTTACACAGCTGGCTTACAAGCTACAATTCCTGTAGCGACAGGGATTGTTGTTACCTTTATCCTACATAAAGGAAGGGAAAGAATTAGCCACCTTTTGGCGTTAATAGCATCTGACACATTAATATTAAAATTAAACTAAAAGGCTGCAGTCAAGGAATTTGCTTGTTAGTTCAGCTCAATAAATTCAGCCCCCCTCTCCAACTGCGTGACATTCCTAATTGCCTTCTTAGAGTCACCAATGATAGTATTTTGTTTTTGTTTATTTCTTAAATGTATAACCCTCTCTTCCAGAGAGAGAATCCTCATCCAACAAAACATGGGAAGCAGAAAGTTGGGATGAGACCCCAATGTCCAATAAAAAAGAAGCCTTCATGGGCTTCGTTCAGGTCCTGGTGGAGTTTTGTCACTCTACTTTCCTGCTTGGAGCCACACACATGGCCAGGAATGAAGGAGGTCCAGTTAGAAGTCTGGAGAGAAGGTGATTGAGGAGGAGGAGGAGGAGGAGGAGGAGGAGTTGCAAAGTCCAGTGCTGTAAGCAAGATCCAGGAAGGCAAAAACTGTGGAAGCAAGGTTGGATGCTGACACAAGTCTGAGGTCCTGAACAAGACACAAGGCTTGCAGGATCACTGGCATATTGTTAGGAGTAAGCAAGCTGTTCCAACAAAGATCCCACTCCAACTAATGCCTTATCTCTCTCCAGGCCCTAAGGTGAAGAGATCCGTAATGGGGCAGCCCTTAGGCCTGGAGCAGAGTACTCCATTATCTCCTGCCTGGTGTTCAGCCTGTTCTGGGGAGCAGGCACCTACAAGGAATACAAATGGGGCTTCCGTTCTCAACACTCCTTTGGGGCAGAAGCTTAGTGCCAAGCAATGTCAAAATATTTCACTTTACTGCAGACTATGTTTTGGACAGCTGAAGATTAGAAGCCTTGTGGGTGTGGAATCTTCAGCAGGGGATGCTGGACAGATCTTAAGTGATCAGGGAGCTGCATGGGGTAGATAGAGCATCTATTATTCGGCGCAATGAAATTACCTAGTGCATTAAATATAAACACAGACCTTTGTAAAGCTGAAAGCTAAGAACTGGGCTACATGTTACACTCACCATGAACAAGCAGATCTGCTCTGCCTGTTGAGAGTTCTGAAGGCTCCTCCAGCAACTGACAGAGAGTTTTCTACATGAGGCATTTATTGTGTGATTGTAATTCCCAACTCACAGTTGTTTACAGCTTTAAATGATGTTCTGGACCTCCAGTTTCATTTCTGTTTGTATACAGCACTTTCCACGCATTTGTTTTTCGTTAAAGCAGGGGAAATGGCGTATTATTTCTGATGGCAAAAGAAAGCTCAATTTCCTCTTGTGTATTTGTGCAATTTTGCTATGCCACAGTACCACCTAGAAGTTATGTAGCAGGAAAGCAGAAAGGAAATGCTCCTCGTGTAGTGCTCGGATGTCAGTTCTGCAACAAAACTGAAAGTATATGCAGTGGATTAACAGCCTTGAGTAGAAAAGCCCGGAGAAAGCACAAGCAGAACCCTGACCAATTTGCAGGGAAGTCAGAGCTTTGTTTCCCCCTATTTATCTCTGTTTTTCTCTCTCCTTGGCAACTAATTTTCCTTAAGAGATGGAGTTATTATTATTGTTGTTGTTGTTATTATTATTATTATTATTATTATTACTACTACTATTATTTATTACATTTCTATACCATCCCATAGCCAAGGCTCTCTGGACAGTTAACAAAAGATTAAAACAATAAACACTAAAAATCGATATACAAAAATTAAAAACATAAAAACTGACAACATGCAAAGAAGGAGAGAGGCATTAACTGTTGAGATAAGAAATAAAGAAAGTGACTTGCATGCTTGTTGTCAGCATTTCTTTCCAGCTTTCTCTTGTTGTGGGGAAGCCTTCAGAGTAATGGATGGGCAGAATTTGCCTGTTCTAATGTGGTGAATATACTGGGCCTATTCAGACCACGCACTAAGCCATGCTTAGGCTGCTAATCCTTTTGCAGAAAATGGTTAGTGAGTGTGTTTAAACTGTGTTTATGTAGTTACCATGGTTAGGAATGGTTCACACGACACACTAAACCATAATTTTTCGCTCAAAATGCTTAACCACAGTGGCTTAGCATGTCTTCTGAACAGGGTCAAAGTATGGCAGCCTTACCCTGATGCTCTCCAATTATGTTGGACAACACGTCCCATCATCTCCAGTTAACATGACCAAAGTGTAGATCAAAAATAACTTTATTTAACACCGTTCAACTGCAGCAACAGAATTAAATTTTAGGATGTTTTTAGGATGTTTTATTGCTATTTCAATAATATGTACCATGTTTTTAATCAGTTTTATGTATTTTATCATAGTTTATATTTACTGCTGTTCCCCGCCTCAATCCAAACGGAGAGGCGGGTAAGAAATACAATTATTATTATTATTATTATTATTATTATTAATTGCACACCAGTATCGAATCTTCCATTTCTGGGCAAGGTGACCGAGAGGGCGGTTGCCTTCCAACTCCAAGCAGTTTTGGAGGACACAGATTTTCTAAACCCATTTCAAACTGGTTTCAGGGCAGGATATGGAGTTGAGACAGCTATGGTCACCTTAGTGGATGATCTATGCTTGAGTATTGACAAGGGGAGTGTGTCCTTGCTGGTATTTCTGGACCTCTCAGCGGCTTTCGATACCATTGACCATGGTATCCTTCTGGAACGCCTGAGGGGATTGGGATTCGGGGGCACTGTGCTTCAGTGGTTCCAGTCCTACTTCTCGGGCAGGTTCCAGATGGTGATGCTTGGGGATAGTTGCTCCTCAAAGAAGGAGCTGCTATGTGGTGTATCACAAGGTGTCATCCTATCCCCAATGCTGTTTAACATCTACATGAAACCGCCGGGAGAGATCATCCAGAGGCATGGGGCGGGGTGCTATCAATACGCTGATGACACCCAAATATATTTGTCTAAGCCTTCGATAACATCGTCAGCTAAGGATAGTGTGTCTCCTCTGAATGAATGCTTGGAGGCGGTAATGGACTGGATGAGAAAAAACAAACTGAAGCTGAATCCAGATAAGACGGAGGTGCTTACTGTCAAAGGCCCCAACCTGGGGTTGGAGGTGTGTCAACCAGTTCTGGATGGGGTACACTCCCCTTGAAAGGCTGTGTTCGCAGGTTGAAGGTACTCCTGGATCCGTCGCTCCAAATAACAGCTCAGATAGATGCGATGGCCAGGAGTGCCTACTATCAGCTTCAGCTGATACGCCAGCAGCGCCCCTTCCTAGAGTTGGAAGACCTAAAGACAGTAGTGCACTTGATGGTAACTTTGAGGCTCAACTTCTGCAATGTGCTGTACATAGGGCTACCTTTGTGTCTAGTCCGGAAACTTCAACTAGTTCAAAATATGGCAGCCAGTTTGGTCACTGGTACACCTAGGGATAACCATATCACACCAACTGTAAAATCTCTCCACTGGCTGCCAGTTAGCTTCCAGGTGAAGTACAAAATGTTGGTCATTACCTTTAAAGCCCTACATGGTTTGGGTCCAGGTTATCTGCAGCATCGCCTTCTCCCACACAATTCACCCCACACGCTCAGGTCCTCTGAGAAGAATTTATTACAGTCAGCCAAGACTAGGCTGACAACAGTTACCCAGAGAACTTTTTCTTCTGCCGCTCCCAGATTGTGAATCCGCCAACTCACCAGTCTTCAAGATTCTAAGATGAACTTTTCCCCCCATATTTACATCTGTAAAAATGGAGTGCGTCTTAGAATCAATGGCATCTAAGAATCGCCGGATTCCTTCAGCGCTGGTATGGGGTTGAATATACACCCACCCCACCCCCAGCATCTTCACAAAGGGGCTCTGCATGCACCCCCAAGGTACTCGACCTTCCCCACTTGCCTCTATCACTGCCACTCCGTGCCGTTGGCACCGACCTCCTTGGCCTCCAGTGCCGCCCCGGTCCGCGCCTCCCCGGTCCGCACCACCAGCGCCGCCCCAGTCCGCACCGCTAGCGCCACCCCGGTCCGCACTGCCAGCGCCGCTGGCAGCAGCCTCCCTAGCCTGGAAATGGGGCGTTACTACAAAGTAGGCCACGATCCCACGAGATCTCTCGCGGGATCGTGGCCTACTTTGTAGTAATGCCGCATTTCCAGGCCTGGAGGCCGCTACCAGCAGTGCTGGCGGTGAGGACCAGGGCAGCGCTGGCGGTGAGTGGGGAAGGGAGGAGGGGGACTCATGCCCTGGCCGGCCCGGCCCAGCAGGTCCCTGGGTGGCAAATAGAGGGGGGGCATGCACAGCCCTACCATATTTCTTCAATTCTAAGATGCACTTATCCCCAATATTACGTGTCTGAAAAAGGGGTGCGTCTTAGAATCGGCTTTTTTCCTGACGGTGGCCCTAAAATTAAGGTGCGCCTTAGAATTGATGGTGTCTTAGATTCAGTGAAATACAGTATAAAGACTGAACTCTTCCAGCAGGCCTACCCAGAGGAATTGTAGGTGTTTTATTGGTATTTTATTGGTATTTTAATAATGTATTGGTTTTATGTGCTTTTAGTCAGTTTTGTGTATGTTATATTTGATGTTGTTCCCCGCCTCGATCCAGAGGGAGAGGCGGGTGATAAATAAATAAATAAATAAATTATTATTATTATTATTATTATTATTGGGAATTAACAGAAATGTTCACATCTCCCTTAGTTTTAAAGATAAACATATCAAAATTGGCATTATGACAGCTTTTAAAAGGGCTTTTGGAGCAGATCCCTGCATGCAGTGATTTATAGGGAATTTTTAAATTCCGAACTCAAATGTCCTCTCAGGCAGGCATCTCTCTCGTGCCTTGACCTGTATGGCGACGGAGACGGAAATGAAACAGCAGGAAAAACGCTTAGCGCAATAATCAAGAAGTAAATATATATTAATAAATGCCACAAGAGCAGCACACAGCTTGCCCATCCTCAATAGAAGACGGGAGGCTTGCAGGATGCGGAGGAGGATACACCCCCTCCCCCAGTATCGGTTGAACACACTGGAGCGAGGCAGGTCAAGGCAACAACAACAGCGTCCCCGTGGGAGGCTAGTTTAACTGAGAAATAAACAGCCTGCCTTACTCAGGTGTAAAAGCTTCTTCATTCACAATGCCAAGCCAGCAGCACCACTGTGGCTGACTTCTATGGGTCCAAGCAGAAAGGCGCAACCAACCAACCAGCCCTGCACAGTGCGCTCCCTCTCCCCCCAAGGCCAGAACCAGCAGCAGTCCATGTTTCCCACACCTCATGATTATCAAAGTGTGCTTTATTAATTGTGTACTGCTTGTGTGCACTGCACAACCCTAAAAAACACACACATACAAGTACAAGAAGACACTTGTAACTTTGAAGCCAAGTGCTGCTGGGAAGGCTCAGCTTTGAGGAAGGAGAGCAGCAGCACGTCAAACTGTTAAGTGGAATCAGCCTCAGCATCATCATGCAACCGAGCCCTGCAAGGTGGGACGGGCGGGCGGGCTCATTGGAGGAAAAAGCTATAATGGAACAGGCAGGCACACGCACGCACACCAGGGGTGGAACAGGTGAAACGAACGAAGCATATAAAGACAGACAAATGAAAACAGCATCCCTCTCTCTCCTTCTCTCTCTGCAGAGAAACAGAGTCATCTTGAGATCTTATAGATCTCTCTCTCTCTCTCTCTCTCTCTCTCTCTCTCTCTCCTTCTCTAAATCTCACTTTGGACAGAATCTCTCTCTGTCTCTCTCTCTCTCTGACCGAAATGAATGCCGCAAGTCCAAGAACAGCGATGAACGAGTGGAATCAAGGACTGTGAGAAAATTCCCTCCCCCGAACACTGCGATTGGAGGAAGAACATAACACGGTCACAGACAGCGCTGTGGCAATTCCTAATTGGTTAGCCACAGATGTCAATATAAATTATCAAAATTACCCCACCCATCACCCCATCTTCCTTATTAGGAGGTTTTCCATTTAGACACACCACACACACAAAATGGTCATGTTCCTTATTGGGACACACCACACACACAAAACGGTAGGATAATTTCAGAGACTTTAGGAGCTCCGATTGGGCACGTCTCCACTCTGACATGATTTGATGGGTTTAGAAGTGGCCAATCCTCACTCTGGAAGATCGAATGCACCGTGGATGTTCACGGTTATCAGATAATTCCGGGGCCGAGCGCACACCCTTAGTAATGAGCATGCTATAAATCGCGCATTTAAAGAAGCACTATGTTACGGTTGGGAACAGGGCCATCTCTTTAGGCTCCATGTCTAATTTATTCAGTGGGAGCCATGGCATCCATTTGGCAGGGGGGGGAAACATGCCAACTCCCAAGCTGTAATATTACACCATAAAATAACATTTTCCAAGACTCCAGTCCCATTAAATAGATTTCCAAAACATATTAATAACAGTAATAAAATAATTAAGAATTAAAACTGAATATGTATCTTAGGCCTCCTCCATACGAGACGTTTAATGAGCCTTGAAGGCTCATTAAAAAATTTACCTCCACAAGCACGGAGCGCAAAACGGGCGTACAGGCGCGTTATCTCCCCGATAATGCGCATTTTCGAACGCGCGTTAAATAGCAACTTTTATTTTGCTCCGGCCGTTAAAGCGCATTTTCGCGGTGTGAACAAGCGATTACGCGCATTAACTGCTTGTAAAGCGCTTTTTGGACATGAATTAATGCGCTTCGCCGCCTCTCGCCGCCTCCGGTGCAGAGGGATTAGGAGTAAAAGCGCCTCTGCGATAATGCGCATCCTTGTGGAGGGGGCCAAACTGTATAATTGTTTACACATTGACATCTAGGTCTTTGTTAACTGGAAAAATGCCAATTTATTGTAATAAATAATCAAGTCAACATGTTTGAATGATTCTTTCTCTAAGAAAATAACTTGTCAGTAAAAAAAGATTAATATACAGGGTTATGGCTTGCTGATTTAAATCATGATTAAAATTTATTGTGTAACTCCTAGTGATTTCGATCAACCTATCATGCTTAATTGGCATCATGATTAACTTACAGATAACATCTTCCTCATTCTGCTTTTACACATATTATCCAATAGAAACCATTAACTAGGCAATCGATAAATGTCTACTCAGAAGTATGTCCTAGTGAGTTCACAGGGGATTACTCCCAGGTAACAGGATATAGGACTGCTATACACTTACCTAGTAGTAATCTCCATTGACCTCAATGGGAGCAATCCTCATTGAACTCAAAGGGGCTTACATGCTTTCCCTGGATATAACTAATGGTTTGCTTTTGAAGGGGCTGCATTTTATAAACTGGTCCACTACAGCTTTATTTCCCTATAGAGGGTTAGAGGGTGTGTTGGACACTCCATAAAAGGATTTGTTTTCCCCTGTAGAGAACTGTTAGAGAAGGCTGGGGGCTAATCTAGAGGTTACTGCCATGATTGCTACCATTTGTAACATCAAATAAAAGTTGAGTTAGATCCAGATTTAAGCGTGTGCAACTGGGCTGGTGGAAGATGCCTTCCCCATAGCAGTCCATCCATCCAGCCCCCCCCCCAAAACGATGCTCATATAGGTGACTGGGGGTCAGCTGTGGTGCAGAGGGGAGGAGGACTCCCCAGATTGGGAGGAGGCATCTTCCATGAGCACAGCCCTTTCATCAATGGAGGTCAGATTCTGGATCCAACCCGTTACCTGTGTCCTAGAGCCAAACTACACCCTACACTGATCACATAGTGCAGGGGTCTCCAACCTTTTTGAACCAGTGGGCACATTTTGGAAATTGAAAAATGCTGTGGGCACCACCACAAAATGGCTTCCATGGGTGCCATGGAAGCCTTGCTAGTCAAAAGAGATGAGGGAGGGAAATAAAGAGGCTAGAGGGTGGGAGGCAGGGGGAAATGGTCCAGCAGAGGGGTAATGCTATGGGAAAGAGTAAGGCTAGAAGCTAGGAGCAGGAATAAACAGCCAGGTAAAGAGGCAGGTAAGACAAATAACGAGACTAGAGGCTGAGAGTTGAGAGAAACAGCAAAATAAAGGGGTGAGTGGGAGAGAAAGAGCAAGGCTAGGGGCTAGGAAGGGAGAGAAATAGAAAGAAAGGGGACTGAGTGGAGAGAAACAGCAAGGCTTGCTAGAAAGTTGTATTTTCATATGTAAGCATTTTCATATGTAAGCAATATCGTGGCTATGGATATATACAAATCTATGTACGTAGGCTGACCATATGAAAAGGAGGACAGGGCTCATGTAACTTTAACAGTTGTAGAGAAAAGGGAATTTCAGCCAGTCATTTGTATGCAATTAGTTCCTGGTGAAATTCCCTCTTCATCACAACAGTTAAAGCTGCAGGTGCCCTGCCCTCTTTTGTATATGGTCACTCTAGTATAGTGCCTGCAACTTTAACAGTTGTGATGAAGAGGGAATTTCATCCGGAACTAATTGCATACAAATGACACTGGCTGAAATCCCCTTTTCTCTACAACTGTTAAAGTTACAGGAGCCCTGTCCTCCTTTTCATATGGTCAGCCTATATGTACGTATATTTTAAAAAGAGGATTTTCTTTTTAAAGCTTTGTGGGTGCTTGCAGGCACCACATTGATTGAGGACCCATTCATGGGTGCCATTGGAGAGTCCCACGGGTGCTGTGTTGGGACCCCTGACGTAGTTGCCATGTTCGGACAACACTCCGGGCTTTGTGGTTAGCTTAACCATGTTCAGCTGTGGGTAATGCTAACCACGTGCGGAACACTTGCAGATGACACCGTTAACCCTTTTGTGGTTACATATCCCTTAACCACACACTAACCATAAAGTGGTTAGTGGGGCACCTGAGTCTGCCAAATAATCCGCTCTGTATCCCAGCAGCCCTGGCGCTAGGAGCCCAGGCAGTTTCAACAAGATAGGAGAAGCAGGTGCTTCATATGGGGAAACTGCAAGAGGGGATTTCAATAGATCTACAGTAAGCATGCTCTGCTAGGAAGAGCAAAAATTCCTTAAAAAAAATATGCAAAAGCACAAAATGGCGGCCGCAGCGAGCGTATCAGTCAAGCGGCAGTCCAGAGCAGCCATAGAGCACGCTGGCTAGAGTGACCGTGCCTAGTTAGGACGCTCTGTACTGGAAGCTCCATCCCTTAACCCCTTAACCATGGCCCCAACCACAGACACTTGTGAAAAGACACTTTTAGCCATGGTTAGTGCCGCTAACCACGTTGCACAACATGGTTAGTGAACCTTACCACAATGTGGTTAACGGGGCAGATGATTAGGGAAAACGGGTGTTCAGGGTGTGGTTTATGGTGTCGTCTGAACGGGGCCAGTGTGTAGCTGAGGCTTGTCTTTTTTCTTTTACTTATTCTAGCGTACTTTTTAAAAACCAGCCAAACATGCTGGGGTTGGGGGGAACACACAAGGCTAGACCTTACTGACTTAGACTACTTGCTAATAATGCTTCCGTATGTCTACTCGCATGCAGACACACACACACACACACACACACAGAGTGTAAGCAGACTATTGCCTGCATTCTATTGGAGCTCCTATGCATCCTGCAGAAGTACTGAAGTTTCAGGAGTGATTCAAGCGTGTGCTGCTAGCTAGCATCTAATCAGCTACCCAGTGCCACAGGCAATGCCAGGTTTGCTCAAGAGCAGCAACTTCTATTACAGTCATCATCTTTAAAAGATATTGGTGCCGGAGGTAAAATAGGATGGAGCTGGGTTTGCTTCTTTACTGCTGTCTACTAATTAGCTTGCCTCTTCATTTATTTGGAACTGTTTCCAAATAAATAGGGATGTGTTTTTTTTAACCTGACCCATCCCTCAAGGCATGAGTGTGGGTGGTAGAGACACAGAAAAATCATCAAGAAACAATAAAAATACTGTTCTTTAAAAATTAGCTACTTAAAAGAGCTGCTTCTCTTGCCACCAATGGCTTACTCAAATACCAACAAAAAGGTTTTGCATCTCATTTGAAAGAGACTCAGGTTTGGACACTGTCTGACATCCAGAGATCTAAAGCTGAGGAGCACCCACCAAGAAAGCCTCTCTATGGACAAGGTGCAGAAAGGGCAAGTAAAAACGATCCAGGGGCTCATACTGTTTGGGACTCTTCAGCTTAAAAAAGGTGACTAAGTGGGGAGGGGGAACATGAAAAAATTATGCATAGGTTGGATAATCCATTCCCCCCCCCCCGTACTCCCTCTCTTGCGCAGTTGAGCAATGGGTTTATAGCCCTTCCCCTTTTTTAAAAGGCCCCCTCACCTGCAGCTCAAGCTCCTGGATCGGAGGGGCAGCCCCACACAGAGATGCCATGTGCCCACACAATACATCCACAGCTAGTTGGAGATGTGCACAGGGAAGTCTGTTTTTGCATGAATAGTGCCCCTAGATGGATTGGGATGAAGATATTATTATTATTATTATTATTATTATTATTATTATTATTTTAATCCTAAAACATTATGTGATAGAATTTCCAGTAAAATCCCCACAGTTAACACCCTGTGCTTTGAAATGCTGTTCAAATGTCACTGGTTTTTAGCACTGAATTTAATCCCTTCGTGTTTCCTTTCTTGCTTCTGGGGCATTCATATTTATTAAAGACATTTCTAGTCCCATGTTCCAATTTTTTAAAAAACAAACCAAGGTGGCTTTGGTACCATTTTCCTTCAGTTGAGTTTTTATAGCAACAGGCTTGAATTATCCCTCACACGTACCTAGATAGACACTGCTATCTGAATTCCTCTGAGACATTTTTCCACACAGTCTATGGAGTGACACTATTCACTTTTCCCATTATATGCTTGTTAGAAAAAGGGTACAAACAAGACAACTGTTCCTGCACATGGGCAGGACTGGCTGGAGCTGGGCAATTATGTAGGCTGTATTGGGCTTGAGGATAATCTAAATGCCCTTTCTGGGATCCCTAACAATGCAAAGGCTCTGAACGTAAAAAGGATTCAGGATTTTAGCGGGAAGCCTCTCCTTCTTCCGAATGGGATTTAGCTTGGCCTGTCATGTCCTGAGAGTTGCTTCAATGAAAGATGACTCATCTTTTTGTCCTGGTAGGTCAAGGAGAGTGAGGCTAGCCCATCCTGACATTTCAACCTCCATCTTATACTCAGCCTATAGTGTGGGTGTGGGTGTGGGTGTGTAAATAAACCTTATATCACAGAAACATTATAAGTCTGCAGTGAAAGGAAACTGATCTCTAGGAGCTGGAAACTCTGGACATTCTCACCATGCCAAAGGAGGGTGCGCATGCATAAAAATATGTTCACATAGTAGTATTTTTTTCAAACAACAACAACAATCCTGCACTGGCGCCTTATTGGTTTCCAGGCCCTACTCAAAATGCTCATTTTGACCTTCAAAGCACTATACCATGGGGGAGGGGGAGGGCTAACCCCTTAAAGCCTTATTCCCACAGGCAAAAAGTGTCAGGGACTGCATGCCAGCAATGGGTGGGGCTAAATTACCCCAGCTTGGTAACTTCTTTTCCAGGAAGATCCCATTTTTACCTTCTGCCGCAGCGTTAAAACCTTTCTATTTGGAAAGGCCTTTGACCTTTAAAGACCTTATTTGCCATCTGGACCATATTGGTTTTTGAGGGTTTAAATGTTTTATTGCTGTGTTTTCAAACTATTTTTTACCTCTTGACCTGCAGTCCTGTTTGGTTTTGCCATTTCTGAAATTACGATGATTTATGTTTTTTGTTATGAACTGGGTTGAAGGAAGAGTATATCTTTGTAGATAAATAAATTACAATATAAAATATGGCAGTGGCAAACATTTGTTTGCAAAGAACCAAGGGCTCCATCACACCAGAGTCTTATGGCACACTCGCAATGCCTTGTATGTGTTTTTTGCAGTGTGGGACTCACATGACCTCGTCCCTGTCCTGCTCTCATCACTCCCCTTCCACCCCTTGTTGCGATTTATTTTGGCACGGAGAAAGTCTGGAATATCCCCCCTCTCGCGTTTTGCTTTGTTGGGGGGGCGTGTTTGTTGATGAGGAAAGGGGAGGGGAGGGCGGTTCTCCTCCTCTAGCACATGGGATTCCACCTCTTCATCTTTCCCTTCCTACCCCCAGGAACAACCTCCCACCCCTCCTCCGGCTTCCTTTTCCTCCTCCTCCTGCCCAGGAGAGAGGGAGGGGGGAAACACCACCAAACACATTTTGGCGGAGACCCATTTCAATGGGACTACTCTAAATAGGACTAGCGCTTTTCTTTCTTAAGGCACTTGCAAAGGCAGATTGCCATCCATCAGACAACAAGAACCAATGAAGTGGAGGGGGAAGGAGAAGGGAGGGGTGAGGCGATCGCAATAATGGGAGAGCCCATAAGTGAGAAGAGAGGCCCCAGTATAGCTACCATCACGAAAGGGAAACGGAGATCAAAATTGCGGGTACATACCAATAAAAAAGAAAGTAACGGAGATCAAAATTGCGGGTACATACCAATAATAAAAAAAAGTAGGTGTGATGGAGCTCCAAGACTGCCTGCATTTCCATGCTGTGTGTACATGGTGGCGATCCAGGTTCCCTGCCATAAAATGTGTGAAATGACCCTTAGATATCCCATCTTGGTAAAATTCATTAATGAACTTTAGATGACAAGAATAAAGCATTTAAACAGAGAGCTACTGAATAATTGCTCTGATCAATGAAAGAGGAAGTGCAGGATTTCTCTGTCTTTCACACCAATGTACAAGTTTTATTTTTAATTAGGTCCCTGATCAATTTAATCTGTTTACATGATACCTTGTTACCATCCTGTGGAAAAAATATATCATGGCAATGGTATTGCCATCTTACTCGTTTAACAACAGTTTGACAAACTGTCCTTTAAAATACAAGATTCTCTGTGCTAATTGTTATAATCTCTTCTGGCTACACATTACTTGAATACTATACATTCTATGGCTGTTCTGTGCTTCCCCAGAATTATATCAAAAACACAGCCCTAATAATAAATAGTAGAGTGACCAGGTTTACAACCCTTTCCCATTTCCAAATGGCCAGATACCAATTTGCAGTGCAGTCAGAAAAGAACTTCCCATCTTTGGCTATTGGGAGTACAGAAATGTAATAAATACATACATACATACATACATACATACATACTGGGTTGGACGACAGTTGCCACCTGGAACCTGGAACCATTTTTAAAGCCCTTCCTACCTCTGTCATCGTACTGCAGCATGCTAGCTGCCATTTCTGGCTATTCACTGAGCACTGTAATGATTGAGCTCATTTAAAGAAGCAAACAAACAATCTAGCAGTTCTCTTAAGCCTAATTCTCAGATAGCAAAGCTATGTCTGGCCTGTCCCATTTCCACTTCAGTTTGCTGGTGATTGAATGCTCCTGCAAAACAAAAAGAAGAAGGAAAAGAATATCCCTCCATATAGAAAACTAGATGTGAGAGCGAAAGGGCTCCATCACACCAGCATTTTATCGCACTCTCGTCCTGCCTGTTTTGCTGTTTTGCAGTGCAGTACTCACTTGACGTTGTTACTGTCCTACAGTCACCCCTCCTCTTCCCCTCCATTTTTCGTTTTTTCCTAGAGCAGGGAAAGTCTGGTTTATTTCCTCCACGCGGGATTAAAGCACTCTTCCACCCCTGTGTATTGCCATCCTTGTGCCATGTCCTTTGTTGGGGGGGGGGGGTGCTTTGAAGAGAGGTGTTGCTGACAAAAGGGGAGGGAGGGCGGTTCTTCTTCTCCAGCTGAGTCAGTTGAACAGGCGTTTGCTGCTCTGCACAGCTCTGCATCAGCAAAGTAAAGGATAAAAACTCCCTCCATAAATGTGCAGGGGTGGATTAAAGCAGAATCAGAGGTGTGTGTGTGTGTGTGTGTGTGTGTGTGTGTGTTTATGGGGGGGATAGTTTGAGAGAATTTGTTTTTGGAACATTGTACAAAATCAACATATGAAGGGATCTCCTTCAAACTTGGCATGCCTAAAGCCCTGCATAAGAGCTATCATGATGCCAAGTTTCATCTCTTTATCTTTAAAAATGAGGGAACTTTAAACATTTTGGTTAATTCCCAGAGGCTATAATGAAGTGGTTATCTGAAAACACAGGAGGCGGCCATGTCCATCACAAAGTCCATCAACGATGTACAGATTGTGTGTATGTTGTATGTTTTTGCTGTTTTAATTTTTGTATATTGTTTTTAATTGTTTTTAATTCTATGTAAACCGCCCAGGCCCCCTCCACAAGGATGCGCTTTTGCGCCCGGTTCGGGGATTATGTGCATTTTCGCGGAGGCGCATTTACGCCTAATCCCTCTGCACGGGAGGCGGCGAGAGGCGGCGAAGCGCATTAATTGATGTCCAAAAAGCGCTTTAGAAGACGTTAATGCGCATAATCGCTTGTTCACACGGCGAAAATGCGCTTTAATGGCCGGAGAAAAATAAAAGTCGCTATTTAACGCGCATTCGAAAATGCGCATTATCGGGGAGATAACGCGCCTGTACGCCCGTTTTGCGCTCCGCTGGTGTGGAGGTAAAATTTATAATGAGCCTTCAAGGCTCATTAAACGTCTCGTGTGGAGGAGGCCCCAGAGAGCTTCGCCTATGGGGCGGTATACAAATGTAATAAATAAATAAATAAATAACGACAAAACCAATGAACTGGAGGGGGCAGAATAAGGAGTGGGGTGGGGCAGGGCGAGGTGGAGTGGGATAGTGAACAAGCCATGAAGTGAAATAGTGCAACAGTGCACAAACGTGAAAGCGACCAGCGTTTGCTGCACTAATGAAATGGAGGTCAAAATCGTGGGTGCGTAGCAGGAAAAAAGAAGTAGGTGTGATGGAGCCCAAAGACTTCTTTTGAAATGCTTGTTCTCTGTGTGGAAGGATTCAGGGATCTGCATTCAATTTTTTTAAATCTCACGTTCTTTCCTCCTGAACATGAAGAATTTTGTGAATTTTGGTAAATTCTTATCAAAAACAAAGTGGAGAAAAATTCCATCATGTAAGCTTCCACCTACAGTCTGAGCTGAAATGCCATAGCCCAGGTTTAGATTTACCACTCGGTGGAAAACTAGGCCTGAATCAAATACAAATGTATCTTTATTCACAAAGATGTCTGGGACCACGCAGCCCCTAGGAGACCCAAATGCAATCTGCCACCCCCAACGCTCCACACCCCACACCCATCAGTGCTCACCTCCCAGTGCTGCGCTCATTCTTCACTCCCCCAGGCTCTCCCCACAGTCAGTATCTCTCTCTGGCCCCCTCCACAAGAATGCGCCTTTGCGCCTGGTTCCGCGATTATGCGCATTATCGCGGAGGCGCATTTACTCACAATCCCTCTGCACGGGAGGCGGCGAGAAGCGGCGAAGCGCATTAAAAGATGCCCAAAAAGTGCTTTCCAGGTAGTTAATGCGCATAATCGCTTGTTCACACAGCGAAAATGCGCTTTAACGGCCGGAGCAAAATAAAAGTCGCTATTTAACGCGCGTTCGAAAATGCGCATTATCGGGGAGATAACGCGCCTGTACGCCCGTTTTGCGCTCCGCTCGTGTGTAGGTAAAATTTATAATGAGCCTTCAAGGCTCATTAAACGCCCCGTGTGGAGGAGGCCTCTCTCTCTCTCTCTCTCTTGAACTTCACAAACAGGCCAGGGATGTTGCGCAGGAAGCTGGTGGCACACTGGCACCTTTATTTCTCCAAATGGAAACATGGGCCCAGAGGCACCCTGGGAAAATCAACATGCAAGGTCTGACTGCAGCATCCCCTAGTGTGTTTTAAAAGATAATGAAGGAAAGAGAGAGAGAGAGAGAGAGAGAGAGAGGGAGGGAGGGGGGAGGGAGGAGGAGGTGCTGCCACCAGGTGAGGTGGAGGTAGAAAAAGAGCAAAGAGAAAGTGCACCGGGGGGGAGGTAGGAAGACAAGACAGAAAGAGCACTGCTAGGGGTGGGGGTGGAGAAAGAACAGAAAGAAAAAGAGAACCAGGGTGGGGGGGATAGAGGGGGGCATGAATGTGAGGAATGCTCAGATGTGTGGGGGCCCCAAAGAACATCTTGCACAGGGTCCCCTCAACCTTGGCAGTGCCACTGATTATGCTTATCGGACTCCATCACACCAGCAGTTTAACGCACTCTCGCCACACCTGGTACCTGGTTTTGCAGCGCAAGACTCACATGACGTCGTCTCCGTCCTGCACCCATTTCACCTCTTTTCCTCTGTTTTGCATATTATTTTGGTGCAAGGAAAGTCCATGTTATTTTCCCCAAACAACTTTAATGCACCCTTAAGCCTCCATCTAGTGCTGTTCCCTCGCTTTTTCCTTTGTTGGGGGCGTGTGCATTGAATGGAGTCTTGCTGACGAAAGGGGAGGGTGGGGCGGTTCTCCTCCTCCAGCACTCCCTGTCGAAAGTTTGAATGAATGGACTTTTTACTGCGCCAACTCCACCCTCCTTACCCACAGCTCCCTCATTTTTAAAGATAAAGGGATGAAACTTGGGACCTTGAGAGCTCTTAAGTAGAACTTTCGGCATGAATCAGATCGGTTCATCCCTTGATTTTTAAGGAATTTTTTTAAAAAATCCCTTCAACCATTTCCCTGATACTCCACCAATGCAAAATTCCATTTTTTTGCATTTGTGAAGGATCTGTTTTGCTTTACTTTGATAATGTGAAGCTGTGCATCACCAGTTCATAAAACAGAGATCTGCTGGTTCCCTTGCTCAAGAGTAAATCCCATTGATTTCAATTGCATTTACATTCAAGTCATACTAAAATCCGATGCATGCTTACCTTTGAGTAAACCCTATTGAATAGAGAGAGACTTACTTCTGAGTAAACAGAAGTAAGCCCTCAGAAGTAAGCATAGGGTTGCAGAGCAGTTCTTTCCAGTTTGCTGTTTTAGACTTTAAAAAAAAAAAAGCTTCTGAGTGACCACACTATTAAAAGTCAGTTCTATATGCGATTACTCATATAGCAGCAGGAGAGCGATCAAGTGAAAAGAGTTCACCAGGGAGGACCGCTTGCAGCGCTTATGAAACAGAGGTAAAAAAACATGGAGGCAAACTGGGGGAGGGGAATGGGTGTGATGGAGCCCTTAGTTAGTTATTGAAATGGCACCATTTGAATTCAGAGCTGAGGAATCAGTGGCCCTCCAGATGTTGTTTAGACACCAATTCCCAACAGTCCCAACCAATCAGGGATTATGGGAGTTGAAGTCCAATAAAATTTGGAGGGCCATAGGTTGGTTTCCCACCCTGATCTAAATAAAGCCATTTCACAGAGTAACATACGCACAGTGAATTCATTAATCAGACAGAAAATTAATAATCTAAAAAGGTGCCTGGCCTGATACTGATTTATTTTTAAAAAGAAAGCTATTATATCTTTAGCACCAATATAAAAGCTGCAGTTAGCAAACACACCAGCTTAAAAAGGCCCCCGCTCCTTTTCTCTCTCATAACAGAGGACGCCTCGCAGACGATGCCTCCTGCAAAGCTTGCGTGCATTGCTTCAGAAATATTGGTTTTGCTCATATGCAAATGAAAAGGTCTTCAATTGGGTTGCAACTCTATTTTTCTCCCTTGAAAAATGTACGCTCCTGATGCTCTTACCTTCTCCGTAATATCCCACCCACCACCCACCCGCGCTACATTGGAGTATTTATCAATGCCTCGGCTTTTCAGTAATATATCTAAGTCAAGCAACCAAACAATAGCACTAAAAACTTTGATTGAACCACCGTGATTTATCTGGATTGTGGATGGAGTTTTTACAATGGAGAGTTTTATAGCAGATGCTAAATCTGTTGTATTTGCTTCCCTCCTCTTTCCCTATGGTCACTCTTCAGCATGTTTACTTCACTGTCTAAACAACTTCACTCTCTCTGACATCCATGCCAGAATTTCATTATTTGTAAGATCTGTCTACTCTTGATGAAGTAAAATACATCTCCAAAATTAAACTGCTACAATTCCCCCCCGCCCTCGTGATTAATACACCAAGGATTGCAATTCAAATGGTAGCCCACCGTAAAAACATATGCTTACAATTAGAACTACCGTCAGGGAATTCAACCTTATCAGGGACAGAAGGAGGCCTTAGAAGGGAAACCTCAACAATCTTCTTTCTTCCCCCACCCTTTTCTTTTCTTTTTATAAAAAGGAGGGGGGAGTATTCGAGATGGATGAGAAAGCTGAAATGGGAAAACCATTCCTGGGTAATGGAAAAAACATGGCCTTTTTTTTAAAAAAAAACACTCTGGCACCAATCCAAGCTGCTGCACAAAACTGCAGTACTTTTGCTAAACACAAATAGGCCAAGAAACAAGTCCCTCCTTTCTGTGCTAAGAACAATTATGTGCACTGCTTTTAATTTTAACATGTGAGCTTCACAGCCCAATTATAAGACCTGCTGCCTCAGCAAATTACATGGAAGGATTCTGACTACTCCATCAGTTTGATGTCCCAAACATCAGTTTTATGCTGTTGGTGAGTAGGCTGACCAGATAAAATCCAGGTCAGGGCTCATGTAACTTTAACAGTTGTAGAGAAAAGGGAATTTCAGCCAGTGTCATTTGTATGCAATTAGTCCCTGGTGATATTCCCTCTTCATCACAACAGTTAAAGTTGCAGGCACTATACTAGAGTGACCATATACAAAAGAAGGCAGGGCTCTGCAACTTTAACAGTTGTGAAGAAGAGGGAATTTTACCAGGAACTAATTGCATACAAATGACCCTGGCTGAAACTCCCTTTTCTCTACAACTGTTAAAGTTACCTGGATTTTATCTGGTCACCCTATTGGTGAGGAGGAATATTCTAACTGCTGCCCTTGTAGGCTAACACAAGGAGCGCAAATGATCAGGACTGGGGAGGAGTAGATTTTCCAAGGACATCTGTGTGCTAATGCAGGGAGCTGACTTCAACTTTGCAAGGTCTCCCTTAAAAAAAACACAGACTTCACTCATTCTGGTCCACTGAGATTTTGAATCCGTGAAGCAAGCAGGCATACTCAGGATAACTAAACTGTGGGATGTGACCACAGATATGTCCTTGCTTAAGAAGAAGGCCTTTCCAGATAAGATCAAGTTCCACTTGGCCCAGCATTTGTTGCATGAATCCCAAAAGGCACTACTTGGCTCCCCATTATGTTGGCTAGAGGAAAACTGGCAAGTGGTCCATCCAAGCACCGTGCTTTTCACCCAGCCCTGCAACGAGCATAGGTGTGCGGACAGGGTGTGCCCAGTGTGCCCAGGCACACCCTAATATCTTTGGAGGGGACTCTGCTTTCTCACCCCCACCTCCTGCTCCCATGGGCGCTTAGAAATAATAACGCAGCAGGCGTGCCCAGCGCCTCCCACTCCCATCCCTGCCAGCCTGCTGGCTGATTTTCCTTAGGTTTTCTTGAAAACCTAGAGTCCAGGCCTTGAAGAGGCAGCGCACTGTTGATGCGGCGCCCATGTGTCTGTGGCCTGTTAAGGAAGTCAGTTAGCGGGACGGCAGGATTGGAAACGGGAAGGCTCTCTCCTTCTCTTCTGCTGCCGCTACACCAGCTCCAGGGATGGGGAAGGGCGGCTACCCAGTGCACAGCGAGAAAAATAAGGGGAGGAGGGAAGGACGGTAGGATGGTGAGTGGGTGCATTCTTTCACACAAGAACGGTGCGGCAAAGGGCAGGAATTCAGAAGAGACTTCGCTCTGCCAATGTCCCCCAGTTCCTTCTGTTAACTTCTCCGGTGGCAGCAGTTGTTGGGAGGCTTGTGTCCAGGTCCCAGGCAGCCCGTCTGCCGCCTCCTGTGATCCTCTCCCTTGCTCCCACGTCCAAGAAAGGTGCAGCCACTCAAAGAGGGTGCCATGTCTTGTGTCGCCTCCTGACCCTCCCTGCCTGCTGTCAGGCAACCTACGTTTCCACTGCACACCTGTCCAGGTCCTCGAGCCACACGGTAAACAGGTGAGCAGTGGGAAAGTAAGTTGCCTGGCAGTGGACAGGCAAGGCGGTAAGCCAAGGTGAGACAAGGCATGGCACCCGCTTTGAGGGGCTGCATCTTTCTTGGGCGTGCAAAGAAGGGGGCGGAGGCCGAGGAGGGAGGGGATTGTGGGTGGAGGCAGAGAGAGGAGCCGTTTCTGGAGGCCCTGGAAGGAAAACGCTCTTACCCAGCCAGCCAACCTCACGCTTTCCCTTCCTCTGCTCCAAAACATAATTCGGGCCATTACTGTTGCCAGGAGGAGGGAATCAGGGACATGGGAGGGGGAAAGGCCCTGATTCCCTGGGTGCACACCCAAATGAAATGTGCTGCGCATGCCTATGGCAATGAGCTGTTTGGCAATGCTGAAACAGGAGTGCTGCAGTACAATAGGTTGGTTTGACATTTCTATTCTTCACTTCACAGCCGAAAATTTAAATCAGTGACTCAGCCAACAATAAGCCATACACTCACAAATGTTTTGACCCAAAGGGTTCTTTCCCCCAGATATGGATTCATGGAGATACCCTAAACCAGAGGTGGGGAATCTCAGGTCTGGGGACCAAATCCGGCCTTCCTGGGGTCCCAATCAGGCCCTCTAGGGCTCCCAATGGCCACGCCCCTTTTCACCAACCATTGGTCATGAGGTTTTCTGGCTTTTGTGTAGCTTTGTCTTCATTCTTAAAGGTTGAACTGTCTCTTCTAAGGCTTATTACTGCCAGGAAGCACTTTAAGCTGCAATATGCCAGTGTTTTGTGTTGTTTCTTGTATTTTAGGTCTGCCCATTTTGCCTTGGCCCCACCTACCCCTGGAATACACCCCCAAGAGCTTTTCCAAAATTGAATTTGGCCCTCAGACTGAAAGTAATAAATTAATGGGAAAAGTGGCTGCCCTTATTTCTGGATTGTGCAAGCTGTTCACTTTGACATAACATTAAAGCGGAGTAGGAATTGCTGCCAGATAAATATTATTACACACACACCATTTCTCTGTATGTGAAGAAGTTCCAGGTCTGCAGCATTTACCTGGGTTTGGTTCCCTTTATAAGTTTGGGTTTATTTACAAATATATAGGTTGTGCATAGCTAGAGGAGGAGATTAAACAACAGGCAGCCAAAGTCTGCTGCTCTCACATGAGATCTTCAGGGAGACAGTGGGCACCTCAAAATGCTGTTACCTCCCAGAGACCAAAAATCAACTCCCTGTACTTTTGTATTTGACTCAAAATAGACGTCTATTGTTCTTTTCCATGCACAGACACCTTGCTTTCTCCCCTGGGCTCTGATTATCATGTTGCCTCACCTCCTTGAGTGTCTTAGCTCCATTCACAACATATTGCCTGCATTTTACTTAACAATGGAATGTGCCATTGGGTTGGTAGACTTCCTTCCTGACTTAAGGAGTTTATATTCTAAGGCTGCAACTAGATGGGACTTACTTCTGATTAAACATGCATGGTTGCAATCTGGAAGCTTATGCACACCTAAGCCCCATTGACCATAATGAGGTATACTGCTGAGAAAACATAAATATGATTGAGCTATAAATCATGACACTGTGGAAAACCTTGGCTGATCTTGTTGAGAAACCCCTGGTAAGTTCCCAAGGCACCCCAGAAACACAATTGGAAAACTACAGCTTTGACTCAGTGGTACATTTTCAGAGTTTTTGTTTGATCACTTCTACCATTTTTGGGTAAAATATAATGTACATAACCCTACAGAAATATGAGGACCCCGTGAAACACATGGCCTCTTACTTGAACACTGAGAATTATAATGATGTCACAACTTTCTCTAATTATAGAAAAGGAAATAAAAGCTACATCTTGGCTATACTTAATGTTATGGATATGGACAATTACTATTGTCCCTATGAGAGTTAAGGGGGAAATGTTTTTGAATTATTAGACATACACTGCACTAAATATAAGCTTATGAAAGAGGAAGCCCTAAAACTAGCATCCTTCATTAATAAGGGTTTATGTTACAGGATGGTAGGTTTAGATAAAATAGTCTAAATTAGATTAAATAGTCAAACAGTAACAGCAATTTAGAAAAGGAACAAGCTGTCTAAAGGCAGTTGTAGAATCCCTTACCTTAACTTTAAAAAAATGTGTGTATTTCAGACTAGATTATCATTTGAATACTTAATAAGCCTTAAGTATTGTTAAATTTGCACTCAACATGTGAAAATCTAACTGATAGTTGGATGTGCAGGGATTATTATTATTATTATTAATTACATTTATATACCGCCCCATAGCCAAAACTCTCTGGGCGGTTTACAGAAATTAAAAGATTGAACACTACAAAGACAATATACAAAATTTAAAACCATAAACATAAAACAGCTGACATTTAAAACTAGGGGTGTGCACCGGATCAGGCCCCATCCCCGATCCGGGCCCGATCCGGCACGTATCGGATAAAATTATCCGATACGATCCCCTGCCCCTGGATCGGCCAATCCAATCCAATCCAATCTGAAAAGGACCCAATCCGGATCGGATTGGATCGGAGGACCGGGGGGCCCTCCCCCCCTCATGCTGCTTACTTGCCGGGGCCGTCCGCTGCCGTCTACTGGTGCCTGAGGGTGCCAGCGGATGGAAGCGGATGACCCTGGGAGGTAAGGAGCGTGGGGGAGGAGGCTTACCCCCCAGGGCCGTCCGCTTCCATTCCATGTGCAGATGGAAGCGGACACCCCCAGGAGGTAAGGAGCGCCGGGGATGGGGCTTACCTGCCGGGGCGGCCGCTTCCCTCCGGTGGCACCACTGGAGGGAAGCGGCTGCCCCAGCAGGTAAGCAGGGGGAGGAGGATGGGGCCAACTTACCTGCCTGGGACATCTGCTCCCCCCCACTCCTGGCTGCTACTGCGAAGCAGGCTTCGCGGCCTGCCCCTAGGTAGCGTGCCAGGTGATGTCATCACCTGGAACACTACTTAGGGGCAGGCCGCGAAGCCTGCTTCAAAGAGCGGCCAGCAGCAGAGGGGAACAGACGTCCCTGGCAGGTAAGAAGCACAGGGGAGAGGGCTTACCCCCCTGGGGCCATCCGCTGGAGCCCATGGGCGCCAGCGGATGGAAGCAGATGGCCCCAGGAGATAAGGAGCACCGGGGATGGGGCTTACCTGCCGGGACGGCCGCTTCCCTCTGGTGGCGCCAGGCACTATACTAGAGCGACCATATACAAAAGAAGGCAGGGCCCCTGCAACTTTAACTATTGCGATGAAGAGGGAATTTCACCAGGAACTAATTGCATACAAATGACACTGGCTGAAATTTCCTTTTCTGTACAACAGTTAAAGTTACATGAACCCTGTCCTCCTTTTCATATGATCAGCCTAGTGTTGGTGCCAGGCGGGCCTCATCAGGGAGATCATTCCATAATTGGGGGGCCACCACAGAGAAGGCCCTCTCCCTTGTTGCCATCCTCCGAGCTCCGGGGGTGAGGCTTACATGCACACTCATGTCCCCCTTTGCAATTGTGCCCTACCTGGCTTAAGTAGGGAAAACAGTCTAGATTAAGGTTAGATAGATATACTTTTTCTATGTTGTTTTTATATCCTACTTGTTCTTATGGTTAACTGCTAAAACTATAATCACAATAGTTGTTACATTGTTACTTTTCAAAATCCTTTCGTTAAATCAAAATTTGTTGTTGGTTTAACCATGATCTGATGCCTCGGTTGCCTTAGCAGTACAGTGAGTTTGTTGGGTCAGTAAGTAAGTTACAAAAGTTAAAAGTCTGCTATAGCAAAAATAGCCAGGAAATAAATATGTTTATTATTTTTTATTATTTATTACATCTTTATACCGCCCATCAGCTGGATCTCTCTGGGCAGAGCACAGTTAAAAACCGTAAGAACAACAATATAAATTTAAACACCAAGTAGTTAAAAAGGCAGTATAAAACAAGCTACATTAAAAACCAGGGAAAGCCTGTGTAAAAAGGTATGTCTTCAGGAGGCGTTTAAAAGTTCTTATGTTTTCTGCCTCCCGAGCTGCATGAGGAAGTGTTTTCCAGAGGGTGGGTTCCACTACAGAGAAGGCCCCGCCACCGAGGTTCCTCATGGCAGCATTCTGTTCAACTCGGAATGGCCAGTAGGGCCTCCTCTGAGGATTGTAGTTGTTGTCCAGGTTTATATAAGGGAAGGCGATCTGTTAGGTATGCTGGTCCCAAGTTGTTTAGGGCTTTGTAGGATAACAGCATAACAACCTTGTATGTGGCTCAGTAGCTAACAGCTAATGTTCACTTTGTGGTAGTGATGAAGAGCACAGGAGGGGTTAAACTGGCTAGTTTGCTCATCTTCCCTCCATCTTATGGTGGAGGCTAAACCCAGCACCAACATAGTTGGTTTGTTTGAGAAGCTTGTTGGCAGGATTGGGCAGTTTATTAGCAGAGCCTGGCAGGAAATAGAGCTTACCAGTCTTTCAGACTGCTCTGCTGATTCAATGAAAATATATATTTTGTCAGGTTGGACACATAAAATGTTAATTGCCCAGCAGCTTTAGGAGTAAAAAGTTGGCTTACTTCTGAGTGAAATTAATATAAAGGCTGAGAATTAGGCAATTATCCAATCTAGCAACACAAGTTCTTTTGGAAGGAATAGTAGCCTTTCAGGCCAGGGTGGACAAAATAAGGAAGCATGTTACTCATGAGCTGAATGTAGCTGCAGGCCTTTTTGGTGCTGCAGCCTCCAGAATTATTGCCAAGAATGTATTTATTATTTATTTTTTACATTTCTATCCCGCCTTTCTTCCAGAGCAATATAAAAATGTTAACTGTCCTGTACCTTCATTCATAGCCACTTTGGACTAAAAGGAAGCTCTTGCAACACAGTAACTTTGGACTAGGTCCTGCATTGCTTTTATGGATGGATTTGAGGATACATCAATATAGCATTTCTTATGGCACATGATGAAAAATTGGAAAGGCTTCAAATAGGCTATAAATAGGTAGACTTGCTGAGCTCTTGTGTAGTTGGACTGGGCAGTTTCCATGAGATGTGTCCGTTTGGGCAGATGTCCAGAGCCCCACACAGCAAAATGAGCTCGTGAGCCCCCAATTGCCTTACCACAGTAATACACATAGCCTTTTCAAGATGGGGGCGGGGGCATATGAACACTAGGTCCAGAGACTAAAGCAGTGGAGGCTGATGGCTATGATGTCATTGGGCAGTTAATCTGTTCCAGGTTTCCATAAGAACCACTGGAGCACCATGGCTCGCTCCTTTAGAGTTCTGATTGGTTCTGACTGAAACCTGGACTGGATTCACCACCACCACCCCCAATTGGCATTGGAGCCACTAGCCTCCACTGGTTCTAAAGTTACCTAACTGCATGACTGTCTTTTGGACTAATTCAGAGACTGCATGCCTGGGGCTTGGGGAATTTACCAGAGCCAGGCTCCAATCATCTAGCTAGCTAACTCAGAGACTTCCACACGAGACTTCCCTGGAGGCTCATAGGAAAGAAAAGGGTCACAAGAGCTGCTGAGAAAAACAGACCAATTATGAGAATGTAAAACGGAAACTTGTGTGGATGTTCTTGGTTCAATCCTGGCAAAATAACCGTATCATCCAAAAGCCAAGTGTATGGTTCACTGGTAAGAAATGTAAGTATCTTCAATTCTGGAGTATCATGTACTGCCAAATGTTTTACATTATAGAAGCTTTGAACTACCAGCAGGTTGCTGTAATGCTGAATTAGAATGCTAGGAGTTTGAACAATAAGAAGTAACAAACTCGGTTGTAAACAAAGTTTGATATAGGAGAGATTAAACAAGTCTGTTAAATCCTATACCCCACAGCCAAAATTCTACTAAAGTAAATCTTCATTCAGATCTGTGCTTTTTAAATTTTTAGAATGTTTGAAACTAAAGGCAATGATCAAGGTTGTTTATTCATTGTAAGACTATTGTTATTCACTAAGGAGAACATTCATTGCTATTTGTAATTCTCAGCTGGTCTACAATGACCAGAGTTTTGACAATGAAGAAGGCAAGACCCATTTCAAAACATGATTAGGAAAATTTCTATTATTTACTTATTATTTATGCAAGCAGAGCCATGAAATAAAATGATATAGTGTATTCCTAGTGTGCACATCTTACCTGAGCCTTTAGCTGAGAGGGCTGAAAAAACTGAAAGTACAGATGAAAGGCAGGAGTGCCTGCTCTAACTTGGGTTTTACTTCTTGTGCAAAACCTGAATTTATTTGTGTATTGATCAGTGCAACGCATGAGGCTTTAGAATACAACTGAGTGCTTGATTTGACCTAGAAGGAAGTCTGAGAGGACACTTGAAGTAGATTGTTCTTTGCTGCAACCTGAGAAGTATTCGGGATTTCAGACTGGGAACCCAAACCAACCCCAACTCTAATGCTGGCCTGTAATATTAACAATCGACTACATTCCAGGGCTACTGTAAGATACTCTTTGTAGCCGAACTAGCAATAGATCACACTGCTTTTATAGGTAATGGTACTCTCTCACGTTCAGCCCAGCCCACAACCTGCAATATGAGTCTAATACACTGGACAAAACTGCAAGGTTGCTGTGGATCATTTAGAGCATGACCTGCAATATTCAGTATGCACTTTACCTCAGGGCTGTCGTAAGTTACTCTCTCCCAGCCACAGCCCCTTCTAACCTGCAATATGGGAACATTTTCAAATAGCTTTGCAGTGAGAACCAAGACTGGGAAAAGTTCTCCCTACTTGTATTTCCCTCCCTTTCCATTCTCCCTCCCACCCGCCTGTCCATCATTTCCTTCTCTAGTTTCTCAACATCCCATGTCACTTGGAAGGGAATATTGCTTGTATTCTCCAAACCTTGTGGTTCCCCAATGTCAGCCAATGCCACCACATTCTGCCTTGGCCTGCAGCTTGGTTACATCATGGTGGGCACTCTCCCCTGAAGTTCAGCAATATAATATATGATAATGCTGTCAATGTACGTAGTGGTTTAGAGGGTATCTTATGTAAAAAGACAGGGTTCTTTGCCCCCAGCCCACCCCTAGGAGTTTAGAGTCTTGGAATGCATACCAGTTGCAAAGGATCACTCTGCCACTTGTAGAAGATCCTACCATACTGTTCTGTTTATTTCACGTCTCACTAAAGCTGACACCAGACATGTAGACTCTCCTCCATCCTGTTACCAAGGAAAGAGATTGCACTGCTTTACCATCATGTGAAAAATCCTATTTGAAAAGGGGGGACCTACACACTATTCTATTAGATCTGGTGAATGTAAATACATTCCTTATCCTTTATCTTCTACCAGTATAAACCGTTACCAATCACTTTCACTTTTATAAATAGCTGGGTTAAATTTTTGACATGTGACAGAACTGGAGATTTATTTAAAGTTAATCCAAATATGTATGTTTGAATGTATTTACAACATGAGATGAATCATTATTTAGACTAGGTATTAAAAATAAATTTTGTTCAGTGTTTGCTTAATTGTTATTATACCCTTAAGATGTTCTCATAAGGTTAAGGACGTCTTTATCACCTTGAGTTAATTTACTTCCCTAATCAATGCTATTAGACAATTTGCCTTTTCCTAAGCTTCCCCCCACTAGCATTCATGGATCAATTCAGAGGTTTAAGCCAGAAGTCTTCCTTCTAGTGGTGGCACACTGGTGAAGACTCAGCACAGGAGAGGTTTATCAGGCCAGATCCACACCAAGCAGGATATCAGACTTTGAAAGCAGTTTGAAAACGGTATATGGACTGTGTCCTGGGCCCCAACAGTTGTCAATAAACTGTTATAAAGCAGTAGTGTAGCTCCTGCCTCAGTCAGAACTCCCCAAGGACTACAGCTTCTTGAGTTCAACTGCTTCCAGCTGACAGACATGGCCTTCACTCTCTTGAAGGACCGCTTCAGAAGTTTTCCTTTCCCTTGCAGCTCATTGCACACAGCTTCTGCCATCATGATTTCCACTTTCTAGCATTCTCTATCTGCCTTCTTACCTTCGTCTGGATGCTCTATGCTTTGCTTAGACTGTCCAGACAAAGGTAAGAAGGCAGATAGAGCACAATAGAACCCTTCAGTGTTCTTTGACTTCTTCCTCTTGTTTCGTGAGTCTTGTCTAGGTTCTTAATTGACTGACTCTTCTCTCCTTCTCTTTCTTCACTGGGAAGAAAGAGAAGTGGGAAGAGGCATGACCATTTCAGTACAAAATAAAGAAATTCAAGCCTGTTTTTATGCTTTTTATGGTTTTAAATTTGGTATATTGTTTTTTTTAATATTCAATGTTTTTAATTTTTGTAAACCACCCAGAGAGCTTCAGCTGTGCAGCGGTATATACATAATAATAATAATAATACCTCAAAGCTGAACATTTGTCCGCAGTGCCTAATTCTTTTCCAGGAAGTAGGTACTGCTCTAGACGTCAACACAGCTTGCCTGCTCTTTTGGGGCTTTTGGGCTTTCAGAGATGGATCCAACTCCAGTAATGCCCACCTTCCTATAATTTCCAACAGATCCTTAAATGCTCTGCTGTTCTCAGCTTATATTCTATTCACTCACCATGGAAATAGGCAATTCACTGCAGGAATTAGCACCATCAAATAGCGAGCTTCCTAGCTCCTGCTGACAAACAGGGCACAGACCATGGTTGAAGAACCCTGTTGGCCGTGATCCAACTGGGCATTCACTCAGCAGCTAAGCTGTGTGCACATAGCTCTGTTGTCATATGTTGCAAACACACCAATCAGCTATCAGGGAGGGGAGAAGGTAACTAATTCCACCTCAGTGCTCTCTCTCCTGAACAGCTGATTGGCACAACTGCAGTTAATTTGACAGGGCTATACATGCGCAGCCCTGGCTGCTAGACTCAATTGAGCACATGATCCTCATCTAGCCATGAACACATTTCCTAATCAGAGACCCTAACGGGATAAATGACATCATGAGCTTTACTGAATGATACAGGCCTCATCTACAAGAATTCGGCTTTACGTCTGGTTAGCTGATTATGCGCATATTCGCTGAAGCGCTTTATCGGAAATGCTTGTATGCAGGAGGTAATTGAGCACTCAACAGGTGACCTTACCGGTTGTTTCAAATGCGCTTTACAGGTAGTTTATGCGGAGAATCGCTTGTTCACATAGGCAAAATGCGCTTTAACGGCCGGAGCAAAATAAAACTCGCTATTTAATGCGCATTCGATAATGCGCATAATCAGAGAGAAAATGCACCTCTACGCCCGATTTGTGCTCCATTCTTGTAGAGGTAATTTTTTTAATGCACCTTGAAATAGCTTTAAATGCCTCTTGTAGAGGCAGCCACAGATGGGGAGGCAAACTTACTACAACAAATTAGGTATAGGTCAGGTTAGCCTTCCTTCTGCATCCTTCTTCTCTTTAGGCTTGAAGGTTTGTAATCCTCACCCGCTGGTTTTGGAAACCAAAAAGGAGAACATGGTCGCCTCCCAAGGGCCGTGCCCACCAACATGTCCGCTCCCAAGGGGTATGTCCAGCACCAAGGGGGGCAGTGCCCACCTGAACATAGCCTTGGTCACATGTCTGATTTTACAGCACACAATTAAGACAAATCTGTTCTATGTAATCTTAATGTTAAAATCACTGAAATGACAAGTGAGACATCCAATGTAACTGGAATTAACTTCACTCACTCCTACTTTTGTAGCTTTTGCTATACTTTGTTGCTATACTCTGTGTGATACATTCTCCCTTTCCCTCAAATATCTTTTCTGATTGTAACCTCACTCCACTGCAAGCTGCTGCTTAACAGGGCTTGCTGCCAGCTGGCTGGCTGGCTTTTTTATTTTTAAAGTTCAGTTTAAAAAAACAAAACACTTGTGTATGATTGTCACCAGTTTCTCTACTCTAACATTAGAGTGGGTGTTGTGCGCGGCGGACACTACTGCACCTATTCCAACTTCTCATTTCCTGACTGCCTACCAAATCTGCAACAGGAAAGGTGCCATGCTTGCCCAGCACTTCTTAGCTGAAAACTCAAAATCCCCTTGATGTCAAGGGCTGAAACTGCTCACGGTGAAAGACCCCAAAGAGGAGGTTTGACAACCTGAGTTTGAAGGACATAGCTCCAGTGTTGTTGTTTTTAAAAAATAATTTTAAAACCTCAAAATTTAAAAAAATCTTAAAAACCAACAGATGAACAGATCTGCTTCAAACTTTATTTAAACAATATCATGGTGCCAAGTGTCATGTCTTTATCTTTAAAAATGATAGTTTTTCACACAAAAAATATATTAAAATCTCAAACTTTAACAAATTTCTAAAAATTGATGGATACATGGATCTGCTTCAAATTTGGCATTGCTAAAGCCCTACCTATGTGCTACCATGGTGCCATGTTTCATCTCTTTATCTTTAAAAATGACCTTGCTGTATGCATTTTGGTTAATTCCCACTGACTATCAAGTAGAGCTGCCCTTTGGGTGTGGGGAGGATGGGAAAAATCCAAATTTTCCATCAAATTTCATAATTCCCCTCTTCCCTAATTTGTTACCCAAATCCTGAGTTGTCCTGGTTTTTCCTGACATACGGTCACCCCAGCTGCAGTGATCACTTTAATTATATGCTTCCATGTTTGAAATTTGCTAATCGCATCACATCCAGGTAAGCACTTTCATTGATTTCTACTTTTGTGAAAAAGTTTATTAATGTTTCCTGCTAAGACTAAAAAACAAAGGCTTGGTGAACTGAATAATAATATTTTGATTATTTGAGTTGCATATCCTGCTCTGGATTTACTGAGCTACTTTCAAGTTGGAAAAGTAACAAGACTGAACCCCTGCAAATCTTTGAAAAAATATTTCAAATTATTGTCTGATCAAATTATCAGAAACTATATTGCCAAACTTTGCTGATCATAGCCAAAAGTATTTATACCTACAAACCCCTACATTTTTGCATTATTTAAATTCTAAGTATAGATAGGGTTTGGAAGATTTAAACATAGTGTAGATTTTTAATTATGGAAAAAATGTTAAGTGGTATTCTTATTGTTTTATCAGTCACATGAATGAATTTATCTATATAAATTATTTGGTAAAAAAAATTAAGGATTTGGAAGAGAATCTCCATAGAACATCTAGAAGTAGTAGGGTAGAATGGAAGGGATATTGCTGTGGAAATAGTCTTCATGGGGGAGAAAGACAACTCACCACAGGAATTAGTACCATCAAATAGCGAGCTTTCCGACTGTAGCAGTGTGCACCATCTCGAAAAACCTCCCACATGCAGTTCAGAAGGCGGGAAATGTAACATTCTTTAAATGCCTCCCAAAAACATATTTTTTCACACAGGCTTTCCCTGGACAGTAACTTATTTTGGTTTTATATGGTACTTTTAACTTTTAAAGATTTATATTATGGTCTGACCTGCTGGATTTATTGTGAACTGGCCAGAGAGCCTTGGCAGTATAAAAATACTTTGCCAGCATCGGGCAAAAGGTGGGATATAAATAAAGATATAATAATAATTATTATATTATTATAATTCACCAACAACTGGCCATCAAATTCAACCTTAGCAAACAACCTACATCATACTATACATACTCACCCAAAACAATCCTGGAAAATGCAGATCATAAAATATACTGGGACAGAACAATTCATATGGACAAGACAATACTTTACAACCGACCAGACATAACATTCATAGACAAAAAGAAAAAAAAAACATACCTCATCGACATAGCAATACCGAACGACAAAAATGTTGTTGACAAGGAAGAAGAAAAGAGAGACAATATACCACTGGCCTTGGAAGTCAAAGAACTATGGCAACAGGAAAAGGTCACAATTATCCCATTAGCCACATCAGTCACCGGCATCATATCAAAAAAATATACAGAAAACCTCTAGAAACTGGACCACCAGAATACATCCACACCAACATCCAGAAAGCAGTCATAATTAAAACATGCTCAATCGTGAGGAAATTCTTGAATCATGACTTGGCAAAGCCTGTTATGTCCATCTAGAAAAACCGCCACGAGTGAGAAAGAGATAATTAATAATAATTATAATAATAATATAAAGAAATGAAAGAAAATAAATAAAAATGGGCCTTAAAAGGTCAGCGATACATTCACGGTTATTTCAAGAACATTAAAAAAAGTATAATTATTGTGTTCTTAAATATTACATGTTCTCAAAATGGTAGATGAAAAGCCTTGTTATAGAGGCAGTTCAATCCAATGAACACTTGCTTGAAAGTAATGAGGCTACCTTATACCAGGCCAGACTGCTTGTCCATCTAGCCCAGTATTTCCCACATTACCAGCATCTCTCCAGAATCTCAGGTAGAGGATCTTCCATTGCCTGGTGCCTGATCCTTTTCATTGGAAAAGCCAGGGATTGAATTTGGGATTTTCTGCGTGCAAAGTAGATGTTCTCACTCAGTTCAGCAGTGCCCTTTGCCTGGAGCCTAACACAGTCAGGCACATTTCATCGTTGAATACCGATAGTGGAGAAGGACAAAAATCGTGACCTGGTGACTGAATGGACAGCAGTAACTACTACCTAGCTTTTGACATAGCACCTTCAGATCAGGAGGAGTCTTATTTATTTCGATTTAATTTATTTGAGCAATATCATGTTGGGATTTCAGGAGTATTACTTACTGCACCTATTCCAGACATGATGCCAGCTGTTGTGTTACCCCTGAAATCAGTCTCAAACCCTTACGAGACGGGAGAATGAAACATGAGCCAATGAAATTGCAACTCTGACTCTGGTCTAGCTCCAAAGGCTGAATAGCCTGTCTGCTTGGTAAAGACTGACCTCACTGGGAGCACAAAAGAGCAAACTAAAAAAGACAGCTGCACAGACATTTTTGCATATTTTGAGGAGAACAACTGAACTTGAAGTAAGTTACTCAGTACCCTTTCTACTTTCTGTGCTAGGAATTCTGCCTTAACTGCTACCTGAAAATCTCTCATTTCCTCTGGAGAATGTAACTGCCAACCTCAACCCTTTTCCCTTGCTGAATTCTCTTGCTTTTTCAGGTTCAAGGACTCTTTCTTTACAATGGTTGTCATACCATAGATTTCAGTTCCAAAGGGATGTTTTTCTCAATAGAAAATCATAAAAAGAGGGTCCTTCACACTCAACAAATAAGCAAGCAATTCAACAAACAAGCAGAACAATACAGATAACATTAGGAGTCAGAACGTCCAAGTAAAAAGAAGAGCTCAACCGTGAAAATAAGAAGGAAAAACAGTCAACATTATATGTAGTCATGACATACAGTCCTGTTCCAATGAAAGGTAACTCAGAAGCAAGGACTTTTCTACATGAAGCTTTTAACCTGCATCTTTACCGAGGCTGCTTATGGATCTTTGCAGGCTTAAGATTGGCTTCTTTACACATTTTTTTCCTGGTTTGTTTTTTTCTTTCTTTGCATTTCTATATGTTCCATTATACAACCACTAGGTGACTCTGTGGTATAGCAGAATTGCACAATTACACAAGATTTCTATGGCGATATAGAGACCATTCAGGAAAAAAATACCACACTTCGCTCATTATGAAAAATTACACAATAATGGTCACCAAGCATAGGAGAGGCCCTGGAGGAAGATGAGATTGTATAAATGGCCCTCAAACTGCTGTGAGTGAACAACCATGAGAGCACAATAAAAGCCTCATGTAGAAAGGCTCAAAGTCCCAATGCGTTCAGTAAGAAGAACTACTCCCAGATAAGTATACAGAGGATTGCAGTCTTAGTGGTTACAACTCTTGGACTTTACTCATTTCTTTCAAAGGGGAGGGGGGAACGAAGAAGACACCAGCCACCATATCATTAACTTATGTCACCATATTCTTATAACAACAATGTACCCATAATAAGAGTTCGGACAGAAACCATTTGACTAGCAAATGGGCTCAAATGCTCCTTTCCAGCCAACACAGCATTTTTCATCATCTGCTATTGAAAAAAAAGTTTCCTCCTAACCCAGTTCACCTTTTCTGCTCTAAATGTTTGGCTCCTGATGCAGGTTTCTGTCCCAGTTTCTGTCACAAAATGTTCAATGTTCATTCGCATCTAAACTTTGCCATGTGGTTTGAGTTAGTGAAAGTGGGATTTTCAGGTTTTTACCTAGCCAACAGAACAGCCCACGTTCCTGGTAGGGTTGGAGCCATCAAGTCTACAGTCATTTCAGACACATATGGGGATGCCTTTTTCTGATACAGACCATGCCGATTATTTACTCACTGCATTGCATAACAGCAAACTTTTTAGTGTTATTTTTGAAAGTTACCATTTTCTCTAAAATACATTGGGCACAATCTAGATTAATTTTAATTTTGTTTTATAGACAATAGTTGGGAATGGTCTATAAAAATGGGAAATGGTGACATTGCCAAGGAATCACTTGCAGGCAGCTCTATGTTTGTGTCTGTGACCTGGTTTGCACAATTGAACAAACCCCATTTAACAAACCATGAATTGTTTGTGCACATGTGGGAGTGAGTAATCATGCCGACTCCTGCCGGCTCGCCAGTGTTCACTTTGCTAAACAACCGAGGAACACCCCGTTCCTGGTTGCTGTCATGATGTATGAACCTGGCACTGTGGATTGCTTAGAGTTTTCTTTTTCTTTTTCTTTTTTTAAAGCAGAGTTTTAAGTCATGGTTTGTTCCTGGGTTAAAAGTCTGGGTTGTTTTCAACAAAACAACATCTTATGTAAACCACCTAGAGAGCTTTGGCTATGGGGCGGTATACAAATGCAATAAATAAATAAATAATAACATTGAATGCCATGTTTGCATGTCATGACAACAATCAGGAATGGAAGCAATGAATGTGAATGTGCAGGAGACAAAGTACTTACTTGCTCTGGTGTTATTTAACCTATAGGTAGCCATTACATGTGAAACAGCTCTCTCTCTCTCCCCTCTACAAGAATTCGGTTTGACGCCTGGTTCTCCAATTATGCGCATCTTCTCAGAAGTGCTTTATGGCAAATGACTGTACGCGGGAGGTAATTGAGCGCACAACTGGTGGCCTTACCAGTTGTTTGAAATGCGCTTTAGAAGTAGTTAATGCGGAGAATCGCTTGTTTACATAGTCAAAATGCCCTTTAACGGGCCGCAGCAAAATAAAACTCGCTATTTAACGCGCATTCGATAATGCGCATATTTATTTATTTATTTATTACATTTGTATACCGCCCCATAGCCGAAGCTCTCTGGGCGGTTTACATAGGATTAAAAACAATTAAAAACAATATACAAAAATTAAAACAGCAAAAATATACAACATACACACAATCTGTAAATTTAAAAACCACTTCAACACTTCAAAAAGCTACAAAAACAAAACAAAACAAACCCAGGCTCCTCAGATATTGCCAAATGCCTGAGAGAAGAGGAAAGCATAATCGAATAGATAATGCGCCTCAACTCCCAATTTGCGCTCCGCTCATGTAGAGGTAAAACTTGACTTGAAAGAGCTTTAAACCTCTCATGTAGAGGCAGCCTCTCTCTCTCTCTCTCTCTCTCTCTCTCTCTCTGTGTATATGTGTAACACACACATGAAGATAAGTTACAGTACATGCTCTAAAATCTTGGAAAGTTAAGCTTCAATTCCATAGTGGTATACATCTGATTACATGGGATACATAGATCATTTTGATGATTTCTTTAACGGCATAGTACGTGTCTGTTCAGAAATAGGTCCTACTGAGTTTAGTTGTACTTACTCCCAGGTAAGTGTATGTATGTATAGGATTGAAGCCCAAAAGACAATACAGATATATTTGGTATAGTTGAGATTTCATTCTGCACAACAAGGGTGAGCTATGGATTCCGACAATTATCATTCCTACTTTAGTGGATATTTTTAGTAAAGTAGAACCACCAGATTGGGGAAAGAATCTGCTAGAGGAGGATTCCATAAGAACCCCCTACTTACAATGTAAATTTATACAAGGAAAAATTGAATTTAACTCTTTTCATTATTTTTGGAGCCCATGCATGAATGAGAAAATGTGTGTTGCACTCAAGCTATTTCATATTAATACAATGAATATAGAAAAGGTTCAGAAATCCCTGTACATTTCTTTAATTCAGGTTAACCTACAACAGGTGTGGTTTACAAAAAAAAAAACCCTGACCCTCAAGCTAGTCAATCCCAATTTAAATCCTATTTTAAGCAAGTTAGCTTGCTTTATAAGCTCAGTTTAGTAGGTCACTGGGTGGATATAGTGTTAAACCCAGTTGAGTTTAACTGTTCACCTACACATAATAGAATATTTATGTTTTACCCCACATTACTTGCAGTTCAAGAAGTTTTAAATACAGCTGCTGAGTTTTCAAGGCATCATTAAGGTTTCTGTTTTGTCAGTTCCTCAAGAGAAGAATGTTGTTTATCTGAGAACACAATTCTCAAAGGTAGGGCCATATGATGCTGAGAATTCCATTCTGTTTAAGCCTGACAGATTCCACAGTGTTTCCGGTCAGATAAGAGGTGGCTAGGGACTTTACTCAATGGTGGTAATGAGCCTGCCCCCTAGTCCCTACAGCTGAATGGCCAGCAACTCATGGGTTAATTAGTTACAATTAGTTGTTAGGTTAACTTTGGATTGTTTACCCCATAGTGTCTGGATTCATAAGAAAATAAGAGCCATGCTGGATCAGACCAAGGGTCCATCTAGTCCAGCGCTCTGTTCACACACTGGACAACCAGCTGTCTACCAGGAACCCACAAGCAGGACATAGTGCAACAGCAACCTCCCACCCATGTTCCCCAACAACTAGTGTATACTGGCTTATTGCCTCTGATACTGGAGACTGCACTTCACCATCAGGACTCGTAGCTATTAATAGCCTTCTCCTCCAGGAATTTTTCCAACCCCATTTTAAAGCCATCGAAATTGGTGGCCATCACCACATCTTGTGGTAGTGAATTCCATAGTTTAACTGCACTGTGTGAAGAAGTACTTCCTTCTGCCCTGAAACTCCCACCATTCAGACCCCGAGTTCTAGTATTATGAGAGAGAGAGAAAAATGTCTCCCTAGTAACATTCTCCACACCATGAATAATTTTGTACACCTCTATCATATCTCCCCTCAGTCTCCTTTTTTCCAAGCTAAACAATGCCAGCTGTTGTAACCTTCCCTCATAGGGTAGATGCTCCAGTCCCTTGATAATTTTAGTTGCCATTTTCTGCACTTTTTTCCAGCTCTACAATATATTTTTTTAGGTGTGATGACCACAACTGTACACAGTATGCCTTTGTATGCCTTTGTATAAAGGCAGTATGATACTGGCCATTTTATTCTCAATTCCTTTTCTAATAATGCCTAACATAAAGTTTGCCTTCTTTACAGCGGCTGCACACTGGATTGACATTTTCATCGAGCTGTCCACCACAACCCCAAGATCTCTTTCTTGATTAGTCACCGCCAGCTCAGATCGCATCAGGTTATACTTGAACTTGGGTTTTGTTTTGTCCCAACATGCATCACTTTACACTTGCTCACATTGAACTGCATCTGCCATTTGGATGCCATTTTGATCTCAACTTGGAGAGATTCTTTTGGAGCTCCTCACAATCCATTTTTGTTTTAACCACCTTAAATAATTTGGTGTCATCGGCAAACTTGGAGCCTATCCACATTGCCCTTAAAATTACTTATATTCTGTTTAAAAACGTGTTTTTTAAAGTCGTTTTATTACGTGGTAGGACACTCTGAGCAGTACTTACGTTTCATAGTGACTGCTTCCTCCATCCTCAAAGTGTTCACTGGTGTATTACAGGGTTAATTCCTTGACTCTTCTTCTTTAGTTTTTGTTTTGCAGGCTGCTTGAGTTACGGAGACAGAAGTGGGTGGGTCAAGCAGCCTGCCAAACAAAAACTAAAAAAGAAGAGTCTAGGAATTAATCCTGTAATACACCAGTGAACACTTTGAGGACGGAGGAAGTAGTCACTATGAAACGTAAGTACCGCTCAGTGTGTCCTATCACGTCATGAAATGACTTTAAAAACACATTTTTAAACAGAATATAAGTCGTTTTAAGGGCAATGTGGATAGACTCTTGGTCATTTCACTGCTCACTCCTAATTCCAGATCATTTATGGACAAGTTGAAAAGAATTGGGGCCTGACTTGATGAGGGGAAAGCCCCGGGGTGGATCTGCAGTGGTGGCAGGTCATTTATATGACACAGCAGCTATTGCAGAGCCATCTCAGGGCTTTCCTCTGAAGCTCTAATTTTAAAAAAGTCAGGGACTTACACCAACTTTTTTCTGTGGGCAAGGTGCAGACCCGCATTTGCCAACTGTTGCCTTGCTCCAGTGTTTCAGTGGAACATGGCCGGCCAATGGGGACCCCTGATTGGTCGCCATTGAAGGCCACTGGACCGCCTCCGCAGGACCAGCGAAGCTTCCTGCTAAAAGAAAAAGGGTTTAAAAAACTGGAGCAAGGCATATGCTGGGACAAGGGAGGAGGGAGTGGACCAGCGAGCCTCCATGCCTCGCTGGAACAGCAAACTTTCGGATTAACAGAGAAATGCTTAAAAAAAAACTGGAGCTACGCACACACCGGGGGGGAGGGGCGTCCATCGACTCTCCACGCCTCGCTGGAACAGCAAACCTTCACTTAAAAAAAATGGTAAAAAAACTCACTGGAGTGAGTTGTGCCAGTGCCTGAGCTGTGGTGAACGTTCCCTCCACCTCCTTGTAAACCCCGTGCTAGCTCCTTCGTGTGGGCAAACAGCCTGTAGTTTCCCAGATCTCCCCTGGATCCCTTTTTAAAAATTGGTGTTACATTGGCCATCCTCCAGTCCTCTGGTACAGAAGCTGAGCTTAGGGACATGTTGCATGCCATGAAGCACCCTACAGCTGGGCTAATTGGAGGCTGCATATTCAAAACAACACTAGTCCATGTGTAGCACGCAGCACAGCAAATCGTAGCTTAAATAATTAAGCCTTAATTTGCTGCTGTTGCATGCGAATGGGCTGAGCGGCTTTCTCCTGGCAGCCCCCATTTTATTTTGCCAGAGTGCCCCAGCATAACCCACCGTAAATGAATATATGTATTGAAATCTACGTCTATAACCAATGGATAGAAAAAGGAATGTGAATTTAACAACAACAATATTGTGAGCTGCCGTGAACAATTCATGGAGTAGAGAAATGGATAGCGAGCAAAGTATGAAAGATCTTTCTCTTTTCCCCCTCAACTCTTTCAGTCCTTCCTTCAGGAGTCCAGACTACTGAAGTTGGTTTTCCTCCCCCCCCCCCCATGAAAAAAAGGTGGGGAAGGGTCATGCAATGTTATTTGGCCCAAGAGTACCTATCATACAGGAATGTATTTCAATGCCCATGTAAGAAAGGATTATACTGTTTCAAGCAGAAATGGGCATCAGTTGCCAGAGCTAAGATTAGAATACTAATTGTTTATAAATTTTTCATTAGAAATGACAGTAAAGATCTATTAACTGCAGTAGTATAAATTTACACTGTAAATCAATATGTTGGCCATATGGATGTCAGGAAGAAAAGTATGTATATTATCTCCACTGACAAGAACTTCATAAAATGTGAACGAAGGCTGAAAATATTCAAATCACCTTCTTTGTGGTTAGTTCAAAAATAATCTAATAATATGTAATCTCCCCAACATTCTTTTTTTTTTGAGCCTTCACGTGATTTCCCAAATTTGTTTTGAACACTCTGCTCTACATGCTACAAAAAAGATAGAACCATCCCCTACCATCCCTTATACCAACTTATACAAACATAATTGCACATCTTCTTCCCTTTGACCCACATTAATAGTGAGCAGAGCTGAAAGTCAGCTTCCCATGTTAGTAGACATGCAGGAAAAATCTAGCTGACCCCATTAACTTCAAAAAACCTTTAATTTTGAGTTAAATTTGGGTGTGCAAAACATGAATGTGGACCTGCACGTGGACCTCTGCCTCCGTTACAGATTTGTAAAGCCGCCTTTAAGCATTTCAAAAGACAAGGATGATATACTGAGTCCATTTACTACTAGGTCAAAATCCTCAACCTTTAAAGGATCAACTTTACATTGCCCTCATATGATAGAACAACAGTTTATAATCCTGAACATTAAAAACAAAAGAGAGAAAAAACAAAACAAAACACACCCTGCTAGTATCTAGTTATCTAAAAATGGATCTTGGGCCCATCTATATAGAGACACTTTCTGAGAAGATTCTATTTAAATCCAGATTTTCACAAAATCGGGTTTGCTCCTCCTGAGGCAAATGCAGCCAGTAAAATGGTATATAGAGGGGTTTTTTTAAAAACACTTCACTTTCATGGGGAGAACAGTACCTGAAACCACATTAGTTGGAGGCTTGTTGCACAGAGTATGGCGCATAGAACTGAACATCATTAAGTGCGGAGGCGCAGGACAGCAACTGAGTGGTGGTTTGCTCCCTGGCCCTCTTCTTGCTCCCACGCTCCATGAATTGAAGACAATGAGTTACTTCTGAGTGGACATGTTTATCCAAACCTCTTCTCATGTCCACCCTTTCTCAGCAAGAATAAGGGCCATTTGGGGGCAATCAGCTCTTAAAGTCATTACAGTCTTTTGTACCTTTGCTCTTCTGTAAGAGCGGAGGTTTAAAACAGGCTTGCTTCCTCCCTCCCTCACGTGCTCAATGAAATCCAATGGAAGAGAATGAGTTATTTCCAAATAGACATGTTTAGCCAACACCTCTCCTCATGTCCACCCTTTCTTGACAGAAGTAAGGGTCACTTGCAGGCGATCACCCTTTAAACTCATTAAACTTATACACACATTCGCTGGCATGGATATTTAAAAAACAGCCGGCAAAGAGATTCTTCCGACCCCTGTTTCTACTCGTACTTGGTAAAGTGCCATTGAAGGCAGAAATGTTTAACCCCCTCCACTCCTCGTGTCCACGCTTCCATGATGCAACTTTTCCTTCTGCCAATCGGTGCTGCTCCCCTAGCCAGCACTGAAGGCAATTGAGGTCACACAGCTTCCCAAACCATGCTTAAACTGCCACGATGGGAAAATCTGTCTGAAAATGAGTTTACAAAAAAACCCAGGTTTTACAACAAGAAAACCTGCATTTGCTATGGAGACGGTGTGTGTCTCATGTGCCACAATCATCAGGGAGGTACAGTAGAACCGAAGTGAATGCCCTGTGTAGATGGGACCCTTGTCTTCCTACTAAGTCACATGCTATGAGGCAAGGTCTCCCTAAGGCAGAATCTACATTACTGCTTTAAAACGTTTTATAACAGTAGTGACAACTGTTGAGGCCCAGGACACACTCCATATACAGTTTTCAAAACGTTTTCAAAGTGTCATATCCTCTTGGTGTAGATCTGGCCTAACATAGTAGACATGCCATAGCAGCAGCAAGCCCTTGGAACAGCCTTCCACAAGGTTATGGAATGGAGTACCATTTCAAGCTCCAGCAAGGGATGGGAAAGAGTACGGTTGTGGGAAAATCACAGCAAAATCCAAAGTCTTCAGATCAATTTAGCATTAGATTGGAACAATAGCAGTGTATTTTAAGAGCATTTGTTCTGGTTCTTCCCCCACATGCACATACACACACACACACACACACACACACTTCTGCTAAGGGTATAGCATTTTCGGGTGTTCAAAGTGCATCACAAACATCTCCTATAATCTTTACAACATATCTGTAAGGTAAGTCAGCATGATTAGACCCCCATACTGCTGCTGAGGTTCAAAGAGAATGGATTGCGTATAGCAACCTAGGAATGAGTCCATAGACAAGGTAAAATGTGTACTTGTCACTTCCTGATTCATAGCTCAGTCTTTTAGCCAATACATGACACAATTCTCCTGAACAATAAACCCCATTTGGTCGGAACCATCGAGAGTAGGCAGCCTTGCCTGATCAACAATGTCCTGCTGCTTTCCTACCTTGTGAAGCAGGAAGACAGACTTCAGTCAGGGAAAGGTATAATGAATCTATGTTCAGTGATCCCGAGTATGTACTTTTGCTTCGGAATATGAGACATGCCTTGGTAGATGAGGTGAAGATCCACCTAGTCCAACATTCTTTGCAAGAGTTCCAGAAATCAATAGTCCCTCTGGCAATTGGCCAGTGGCCCTTCAGCGGACTGCAGTCTCCTTTTGGCCCAGTCTTGCTGTGGAAGGCTACACAACCTCCATAGATCTTGGAAAAGGTTAACCAGGAAAGCCTAGAGCCTGACACACAGCCAAGTCTGAGTTACCTGTTACAGTTCCAAATGCTGTTAGAGATGTGTCACACTAAGCGGCATTCTTACTAGAAGCCATATTTTTCTGGGTTTACAAGGTTCTTTTTTCCTGCAGTAATATCTAATACACAATACAGCACCCATCATGAGGGAATCCATTGAGAATGGCTGCCACCTCACAAATATAACATAATAAAAGTGGTTAGGATAACATGGGCATTAGAAAAACAAGTAGATGACATTCTTTCACCTACATGCATTTAAATTCACATTCCTTCCCAGGAGTGAAGCTAACCTTCACCTACAAACTTTCAGTGATTTGTCTTGAATTCAGAAAATACATTAAAGAATGTAGAATATGTTTGTTTGTTTGTTTGTTTGTTTGTTTGTTTTTTAAAGCAGGGTGTGTAGGTGTTTCAGTAATTTACTCTGGCTTGGCTGGACCCATGACTATTCAAACCCATTCTTTATTTTTACACAATATCTATCTCCACTTTCCGGGACAGGTGAACACAAGGCAGCTGACAAACAAAGCTAAAATAAAATAGGCAATAAGATGATGCTGAACAAATAACTGATTAAAATAGTCAAAAGAGAAGTTGAAGTTAGTTGAAAGAAGTGTGGAAAAATACCCTCTCTTCACTGCCTAATTTCAAACCACTCCGATCCTTCCTCATACATCCATTTCTGTCCACTTCCATCACCCCTCCAGGTGCCTTACAAATCTTCCTAATGGTTCTCTTCTGTTTTGCGTAATTATTCTTCATCCTGTATTGTTCTATATTATCCTAAATTATATTATCCTATACTGTATATATTTATTATCTTATATTATATTATCATGGCTGATAATGATGCTGACTCCCGTGGAGAAGTTGCACAGAGAAGTTCCATGAGAGACCGCGGGAGAAAACATTTCCTGGTGCTAGTGGGCTTTTTTATCGAAACTGTGCGTTAACAGGCTTTCGTAGTAATGCATCCACAGTCCAACGTGGAGGCCTAGGGCTTGAAGTTCGTGTTCTAGTTGCTTTTACTGCTTGAAATCTTCCTAGGCAAAGCAGTTTAATGCAGAATCAAGCCCACAGATGGAACCCCCCCAGATATTCCCAAGGAGACCGGATTTGCAAGACAAAAGGATATCCTTGCCAGTGAGTCATGACTAGTGAATTGCTAGCCCTCTATGGGGGGTGTGAATTTAGTGTGACTTGGGCCCCCTCCACAAGAATGCGCCTTTGCGCCTGGTTCCGCGATTATGCGCATTATCGCGGAGGCGCATTTACTCACAATCCCTCTGCACGGGAGGCGGCGGGAAGCGGCGAAGCGCATTAAAAGATGCCCAAAAAGCGCTTTCCAGGTAGTTAATGCGCATAATCGCTTGTTCACACAGCGAAAATGCGCTTTAACGGCCGGAGCAAAATAAAAGTCGCTATTTAACGCGCGTTCGAAAATGCGCATTATCGGGGAGATAACGCGCCTGTACGCCCGTTTTGCGCTCCGCTCGTGTGTAGGTAAAATTTATAATGAGCCTTCAAGGCTCATTAAACGCCCCGTGTGGAGGAGGCCTTGGATGTACATGCAGTTGAAATCAATGGGATTTACTCTGGAGTAACGGAACCAGCCGATCACTATTTTAGGAACTGGAGATGCTCAGCTTTGCATGATCAAAGGAAAGGAAAATTGATCCTTCACAAATGCAAAGAGGTGGAAGATCGCACTGGTGAATTATCAGCAAAAGGTTTTAAAGGGCAGGGAAATTTTAAAAAATGGAGGTAAAAAATGCAAAGGCAAATGTGGTGGGGGGATAGGTGTGATGGAGCGCTATGTCATTCATGGTGTCATGAAACACTTTTTAATCTAGCATTGTCAATGTTCTAATGGTTAATTGTTTTTAATGTCCTTATTTTTATTTATTTAAGGTTTTACTGTTTTACATTGCCATGTACCACCTCGATGGCTTTTTAGCAAATAAAGCAACATATAAATGTTGTTGTTGATGATCAGCAGCAGCAGCATAATAATAATGTGAAAATATCAACTTAACTATCTCAGTTGCCCGATCTTTCATGAATCAGAAAATTTGCTAGACTGCTCTGTGTTTCTCTCGCTAATGTTTTGATTGCTGCAACAGTGATATATCTGAAGGCCTTTAGTTTGCGCTCTGGCTTGCACTTTACCAAGGAGAGGCCTTTGCACAAAAGCAGGGTTCTATTCTATTCTGTTCCTTCCATATTTAAGGAAACGGTTGATAATTGCATTACAGAGTCTTTGCAACAACCTCTCCAATCCTTCTCCAAAGGGAGAAGAGAAGCTTTTAAACAATTTAGACATCCAACCACCTGAAAGAGATTCAAGGTCTTCATAGTGTGGTTATTCTGCTGCTTTTCCAAGCAGGATCAAACTTACCTTGCTTATAACAGGGGAGGGGGAGCCCTCCAATTCTGCTTGCTCTATATTCAAACTAGGTCAAATTGTTGTATTTGTTTTAAGGAAGAAAGCTTTCAACACAGGAAATGTTTACTTTACATATTAAAGGTCATAGCTCTTTGTCTTTGATACCATTACAACTATTACCTTGCTACAAATTTTGACCATCCTTGGCTTTTGTGTCAAAAGCATGTATGGTACTTGTATGGTTCTCTTGCCATCTGTTTTGCGATGTCCTTCTTCAGGGTATATTCAAATACCCTCAAATCTGCTCTGTGGGGACTCAAAATGGAAGCTACTGCTGTTGCTGAGATGTGATCAGATGTGATAATAGTGGTGCATAATAGAAGTACAAATGAGAGAAGATGGCAGGGGGCTAATAGGATGGAAGAGGCTCCAGGTAAGTTGGTGGTAGGCTGACCAGATAAAATCCAGGTCAGGGCTCATGTAACTTTAACAGTTGTAGAGAAAAGGGAATTTCAGCCAGTGTCATTTGTATGCAATTAGTTCCTGGTGATATTCCCTCTTCATCACAATAGTTAAAGTTGCATGCACTATATACAAAAGAAGGCAGGGCCCCTGCAACTTTAACAGTTGTGATGAAGAGGGAATTTCACCAGGAACTAATTGCATACAAATGACACTGGCTGAAATTCCCTTTTCTCTACAACTGTTAAAGTTACATGAGACCTGTCCTGGATTTTATCTGGTCACCCTAGTTGGTGGTTGAGGCAAAAAAATGCTAGCAGTGCTCCTACCCCACACATTTCACTTGGAACTAGGCCTGAGGCAACGTGGGTCGAATACAAAAAACAAGCCTGTGTGTATTATTTTGCTCCTGGGTTCCATGTATTCTTGCTTTCATGAGAAGTTTCAGCAATATTTTCATTGCCCTGGGCACCTAGTAGGTGGAGGGTGTGTTTTATAAGTTTAATAAATAAATAAATAACAAGATACATATATCAGCTCAATTCATTTGATTGGGCTCCAGATGACCAAGGTAATTTCTGATTCACCAATTGGCAACATAGTTGGGATATTCAAGAAGACGGTGAAGAGGCAGAAGGAGATTCCCCATTACTGTTTCGGCTTTCTCCCCTCCCCTCTGTCAGGCCTCAATTTGGTTTAAAACAACTTTGCTTAGAATAAAAGGTCAACCCAGAACTCGGCTATTCCCTGATTACCATAGGAGTTATTTACTTTTTCTATTTTATTTATTATTTATTTTATTAAAACATTTGTATCCCGCCCTGTTGCCGCTGGGATTTCAGGGTGGCGTACAGATAAAATCAGAACAATATAAACGTAAATAATTCACACAGCTAAAAACATATAAAATCATTAACAAATTAAAGCCGGTAGAAAAATGTTAAAAGCAATAAAACAATTAAAACAATTAAAACTATGTGTAATCGTGGAGAATTTAGCCCTCGAAGGCTTTGATAAAAAGCCATGTTTTAATTTGGCACTGAAATGAAACCAATGTCAGGGCCAGTCAGGCCTCCAAGGGGAGGGTATGCCACAAGCAGGGTGCCACCACAGAGAAAGCCCTCTCCCACATCCCACCATAATGTATGCTTCGTGTTGGTGGGATGCAGAGGAGGGTTCCACCAACAGATCTCAAATCTTGAGCAGGCATACATAGGGAGAGGCATTCCCTCAAGTATCGAGATCCTAAGCTGGTTTAGGGCTTTAAATGTCATTGCCAACACCATGAATTCCGACCGGAAAGCATATAGGCAGCCAATGCAACTCTTTTAAGATTGGTGTTATATGCTCTTTATAGGATGTTCTGGTGAGCAGTCTAGCTGCTGCATTTTGCACAAGCTGCAACTTCCGAGTCGTTTTCAAGGGCAGCCCCACATAGAGTGCATTGCAGTAGTTTCATTGGGAAGTTACCAGTGTATGGATTACTGTGGCTAGGTTGTCCCTGTCCAGGAAAGGCCATAGCTGGCAGATCAGCCGAAGCTGACCCCAAGTACTCCAGGCCACGGAGTCCACCTGGGCCTCCAGTGACAAGGATGGATCTAAGAGTACTCCCAAGCTACGCACCTGCTCCTTCAGAGCTAGCGCAAACCCATCCAGAACAGGTTGCTTACCCAATTCCCAGACTTGGGAACCACCAATCCACAGAGCTTCCATCTTATCAGGATTCAGCTTCAGTTTATGAGCCTTCATCCAGCCCATTACAGCCTCCAGACACTGGTCCAGTACCTTCACCGCCCCAACTGACTCCGACAATAAGGAGAAATAGAGCTGAGTATCATCAACAATGGCGCCCAACCCCAAAACCCCTAATGTCCCCTCCCAGCAGCTTCATATAAATGTTGGAAAGCATGGGGTATAGAATAGAGCCCTGAGGCACCCCACAGCTTAATAGCCATGGGGTGGAACAGGAATCCCCCAATACCACTCTCTAGAATTGGCCCTGCAGGTAGGAGCGGAATCACTGCAACACAGTGCCTCCTACTCCCATCCCGCAGAGCCAATCCAATAAGATAGCATGATCAATGGTATCAAAAGCCACCGAAAGATCCAGGAAGATCAACAGGGTAGCACTCCCCCTGTCTTTCACCCAGAGTAGGTCGTTGGTCACAGCCACCAGTGCCGTGCCCTGGCCTGAAACCAGACTGAAATGAGCCCAGATAATCCATTTCCTCCAAGAATGTCTGAAGCTGCCCAGCCACCACACGCTCAAGCACCTTGCCCAAAAAGGGGATATTAGCAATGGGGCAGTAGTTCTCACATACCTCTGGGGTCCAAGGAGGTCCTCTTCAGGAGAGAGTGCACTACAGCCTCTTTCAAGGCAGCAGGCACCACCCCCTGGACTCACCCAATCAATCCACCTCTGCTAGATCATATTAGTCAAGATGGGCAAGGGTCGAGCTTACATGAGGTGGGATGGAATGATTCAAGCATCTTGTCCACATTATCAGACTGCAACAACTGGAACTGATCCCAGAAAACATGACCAGATGGGGCACTGGACTCTGCGATATCTGTGGCATCAAGTTTTGAGTGAATACAAGCCACGTACTCCTTGAAGTGCCTAGCCAATTTATTGTAGCAGATGACCGAGGGTTCCAATCCTGGTTCTCTGAGCCTGAGCCTGGTCCCAAGAGGCTCCTAACCACTCGGAATAATTCTGCTGGGCGACATTTCGAGGATGAAATAACAGAGGCAAAGGAAGTGGGTTTTTTTGCCATCCTCACTGCCCCATAATAGGCCCAACGAAGAGCTTTTGCTAATCTTCTGCCTGTGCCAGCTGCACTTTAGCTGTCGTCCAGCTTGTTTCATTGGCTGTAAATCTTCTGTAAACCAAGGTGAGTTACAGGCTCCATAGCATCAGAGTGGGCACTCGGGAGAGACTGTATCGATGGCCTTTTGCATCTCACCGTTCCATAGTGAGACCAAGGCCTCGACTGAATCGCCAGCCCTTTCAGCTGGAAAATCCCCCAGAGCATTCAGGAATCCTTTGGATTCCATCAGTCTCTAGGGCAGACCATCTTAATCGGTCCCCCCACCCCTGCAGGGAGGATCTGCTACCTCTGAGACCATCCCAGCCAGCTCAGGCAGGGAGATTGCTGGGCAACGGGGTGGGCAGTACACCAGCAGCATACCTGTTCTGTCTTTTTTGCTGAGCACAAGGTACAAACCTTCAAAACGGGTGCTAGGATAGATGGGTTTCCTTGTGAGAAAGATATAATCCTTATAGATGATGGCAACTCCTCCCCCCTGGCCCTCCAATCTAGGCTGGTGCTGCATTGAGTATCCAGGTGGACAGAGCTGAGACAGATCCACTTCACCCAGCTAGTGCACACCAGGTCAGCCCATTCATCCACAATCTAGATGGACTAATAAAGACAACTTTGGAATTAAGTGGTCTGGGTGGGATTGGGGTAAAGGTTAGGCTCCTATGGAGATGGCTAAATTCTTTGGCCAGATTTACACCAAGCAGGATATAACACTATGAAAGCTGTTTGAAAACGGTACATGGAATGTGTCCTGGGGCCCAACAGTTGTCAGTGCATTTCAATACATAAAGCAGTAGTGTAGATCCTGCCTTTGCCTCTGACACTATTGTTTCTTTTTCTCTGCCTCTTAATTATTTGGTAATCAGAAGTTAGGATTAAAGGGAAATAATATACATAGCATAAACTGGAGATAAAAAAATCATCATTGCATGGTACTATGAGAACTGAACAATTTTTACTTCCCTGTTTGTAGGGATCTACTCAAGAGCACCCTAAGACTCTGTCTCTTATTGCTTGCTTTACAATGTTTATATTTTGCCAGTGGGATGGAGAACAGATGTGATGGATTAGCTGGTAATAAATCAGATGATAGAGAATGTACACATCTCTCTCTCTGTCTCTCTCTCTGTCTCTCTCTGTCTCTCTCTCTCTCTCTCTGCCCTCAGTATTTCGCTACAGGCAACGAAGTTTGGATTTGAAGCAGTGTCCCTTTTGCCTTCTTCTCTCTGCCTCCAACATAAAATAATATGTTCAGACCAATCCATAAACATATTAAGTATGAATACATTAAAGTATTCCTGGAAAGCCCCCTCCACGAGTGCTATTATTAATGGGAGTATGAAACTATTATTGAGAGTACGCAAGAGCATTATTGCCCTCAATGAGGCTTGTGCAGGACATCTTCCAAGTGGATAGTGCCTAAGCTTTCTTAGTTCTACTGTAGTCAACAGGACTATACATACCTAATCCAAGATTGTTGCACAGAAAGCAATTTGGCTTCTATTAACTCTGTTCCTGATGTTTTCTAAAATTGCTCCCCAACTTTGCTAATGCAAAGACTACCATGGGGTACCTCTTCACGGCTTCTTTTGGTCACCTTTACTTCATTCTGATGTCATTTTGTACACACGAGCGGGGCGCAGATCAGACGTCTATGCGACTTATAGCCTCCGTTAACTCACGTTTCCAAGGTGTCGATTAAATGCGACTTTTAATATTTCTCCGATGTTCATTCGCATTTTGTTTGTGTAAACCTTCACTGCCCATTCGGATTAATGCTAATCGTGGGCGTAGTTTGGTGGGCAGGGCTTGTAATGTCATGAGTGAATGCCTGCCCCCAAGTTTACCGCCACTTTTCCCACCTTCCTCAGGGGCGGTACTTTCAGGATACAGGGGGAGGTACTTTCGTCAAATTACCCACATTCAACCCTATAGCTGTGGTCCTGCTCTGCTGCAAAACTCCTCCCTCCTACTTCCTTCTTCTTCTCTGTTCAGTAATGGCTGATTTCAATTTTCCGGAACTAAAAGTAAAGTTTCTTTTCAATACCCACTAGAAACTTTCTTTCGTTGAGACAAATGGATACTCACATGGAGCTGGTTCTACAGGAATCAAGGGGGTTGGAATAATGTGTGTGCTTCATTTTTAGAATAATTTGCTGTCCGCTAAGGTTACCCTTCCCTCCCCCGCTCCCTTGCTGGAATAACAGCTTGAAAAAGAAAGGGAAAGTTCTATACGTGCAAAAGCTAGTTCCTGCCATTGAGCACTGATACTCAGGAGAAAGGAACATTGAGCAGGTGGGGGGACTTTCTCCCCGGGAAGCTTAGCGCCCGAGCGTGCATAGGGCTTCGTATCTACTCTCCCTGCTTTCATTGATTTTCCTGGAAATTTTGTGTGTGTGTGTATCGCAACGAAAATAACACTTAGTTTATTATCATAAAGCAATGCAATATCTTTCTTCTACTAATGGTTACATGTGACCAAAATCCCATTGAAAAGTGTGGCCGGAACAATCTGAAAGGCACAGCGCAAGTGGAGGAAACCCAGGGGATTGGGCAGAACATGCCGAACAAAAGGGAAACTGCAACAAATTAATGTCAGTCCACAGATGCAATGTCCAAGCCGACTCTCCCAAGTTGGGCTGTCCCCTGCCATGCGGGTCATTCAAATGGCACTGGCGGTTGGCGGAGTGGTACCGGAGAGCAGGCACGCCACACTATCTGCTCCAGTCTCCTAATTCTGCGCAGAAGGCCTCCGTAGACAGACAGAATAATAGCCAGTTTGTATGGAACTGGGGAAATCAGTGCAAAATGCAACATTGTAACGGAAAGGCAACACAAAAATTTGTCCTTGAAACAGCACATTACCAAGAAGGCAGATAATGGGAAGCTGCTGCAAGCATGATGGGGTGATCTTGGCAGGAGCAATAGGGGGCGGCGGATGCAACGCGGGTGAAAAATGTTGCCTTTATGATTTTACAATAGGTCATCCAATGATGGAAGATGTTTGGAGACTACTGGCAGATATAACCTCACTCTCTCATTCCCATGGAGATCCATACATTCTACCAATTACGTCTATGAGATTCTAAAACCTCCACTGAAGAATCCGTCCAAGCTTTGCTAGATGTCCCTCCCTGACCCCGATAAAGAGCTGTGTATATTAAAGATGTTACTATCATATCTTCCTGTGATAGTAGCATAGTAAACTTTCTGTTTAAGCTTCCACAATTATGTTTATTTGTGAAAACTGAACACAGCATTTTTTTTAATGCCATGTCCCTCTTACTGCATTCCAAGTTTTGGGTTTTGAACTGTGTTTTGTTTAAATTTTACTAGCCTCATTTCATTGTTATGTGTTCCCAAGTTCTCCAAGAGGGGGAGAAAACATTACAGGGTTAGTTTCCTCTGGATGAGACAACATTGGAGATTTATGATATATTTGTAAGGCTTGCATTATTTATAAATATCAACTATAGCATACTGAAACTACACAGCAGATAGCACAATTGTTAATCCTGCAGCCAGCCCTCAAAGAGTCAATGGGCCCCAAGGATCCTTCAGCTCCAGTCAACTCACAGTTCACACCGCCTCTCTGTCTTTCCAACATTAAAATTGTTTCTGTTTCCCCTCCCACTCGTACACCAAATTCTCATGGGTATTGCATTCCAAAGCTGGAGAGATTTCCAGCTATCAGAACAAGGTCTCCTGTCATTAGCTTTCATTTGTGAAATATTAACTGATCATGGTGGAAGATAAGCAAGCTGTCAGCCTAACCAAGCATGGTATCCCAGCTTCTGTAACAATGTATTTGAAATAGTCCTGGATCTGTTCTTCAAGGTTTCGTTGAGTTTCAGGTACATGTTCCCATAAAGTGAGAGGTGAGGGATTTACATTATGGATTCTGAATGTCGCTCTCAAAATGCAATTTTTCCTTAGACACAAATTTTACAAATTTATTGCAGAAATGGGAGGGGGGACTTTCAGTGGCTGTGTTAATTTTGAGATATGGTTGCATAGAAATCATAAATGGGAAATAGTTGCTCGTTTGGCTTCCTTGTAGTGTGAGATTGATTCCCATATTACAGCCTGGTAATGCAAGGCGCATTCTAGCAGCTGAGGCTTTACTGGATCTTGCAGATAACAGCAGGGAATCAAACTATTTGTTTCATGGAAACACCTATGTTGTCCCTGAGATTACATTTTCTCTATAACTCTGGACAGAATTATCATGTAATCTCTTCAAAATCAGCACACACATGTCATGAGTACTGATCTTTAGAAATCATCAAATCTTGCAGGCAATTTAAATATAGCAACATACAGTGCAATCCTATGCTCAAACTATGATGGCTGGATCACTTTATGATTTGCTTGCATTCCCATTTCATGGACATATCCTGAAAATACACAAACATATCTCTGTGCAGGGGCACATATTTGACGGAGTTCCTATCCCCCACCCCATCCGTTTCTGCACTTGTGCACATACCTCAGGAGCCAATTTTAAAAAAACTCTGCCCTGTAGCCATCTGCCTAGCGCCGCCCACTTCTCCCACTCTAACAGGAAGCACATGCTCCCGCAATGGCACTTCCACAATTGCGGTACGGATCATTCGCGTGTACCCCGTGGCTGCCCATTGCGGAAGCGAGGAATATTTGGAAGCATCCTTCTTCCATAGCGAAAGGGCTGCAGGCGTAGGTCAAGTGCAGTGGAAAAGCACCTACACAGTAGCATTCACTCTCTCTGTCACAAATGCCAACTGATTGACATCTAATCCCAAAGGCTGTATAACTTTCCATATGTTCATCTGAACATGATACAGACGGGAACAGGACTCCTCTATACACAGGTGAAAAACTTGTGTACAGGTTTGTGAACAACTTGTAGGCTCAGTCTGTATGATCAAGAAACTTAGTAATGCAATGGTTCCCAATCATACATGAGCTCTTCCACACCTTCTACTGGATACTGGATACGTATATAGGGTTAGGCTGGGGCAGAGCTAACATGCACAAAGAGGTATCATGCTGTTTGCTCGTGTAAGCATGTTCAGATGAATACATGAAAGGTGCTTATGTGTTGCAATTGCTGTACATTACTCATTACTGTCCGTGTATATCTCTTGATTCGTGAGACAGGCAGCTCTCTAACTGGTGAAGAATCAAGGATGTCTCCACTTCCTGTGCAAGGCAGACAAGCAAGGCCTACAACAAGACCAGCAGCAGTAAATCATGAGATTCCAGCTATTTCTTTGTGGGGCTGTCAATCCTGCATGAACAGCAATATAACAGAGGTCTGGATCAAATTGCTCATTTTATCAGCATGTATATTCGTATTTGCAACAGGCTTAATTGTGCACGCCATTTCCCATCAAAAAGGCTCCAGGAACAAGACTTGTGCTCAACTTCTAAAGAGCTCCTAGTTTATGGCCTCCTGGAGCCAGCAGTCATGAAATCCAAAGGGAAAGTGGCAGCTGAGGGAACAAGACACCAGCACAATCCTCATTCAAAAGCAATTAAACCACTTTGGTTTTGTTTTGTGGTTTTGTATGGCTGAGTGAAAATACCTCCCCTTTCAAGGCCCTATTTGGTGTCTGTGGAAGAGTGTTTGTATCTTGGCTACTTTCAGAGGTTGGGGTGAGTTTTGAGACATTGGCTGCCTCTACAAGAGGCATTTAAAGCTCTGTCAAGGCGCATTAAAAAATTTACCTCTACAAGAAGAGCGATTTAAAGCTCTTTCAAGTCTCATTAAAAAATTACCTCTACAAGAGAGGAGCGCAAATGGGGCGTAGAGGCGCGTTATCTCCCCGATTGTGCGCATTATCGAATGCGCGTTAATTAGCGAGTTTTATTTTGCTCCGTCCATTAAAGCGCATTTTGACTGCTGCCGCCGCTGTCAAAAGCCCTCCCCCAGCTGCAATGGCGCAGATTTCCTTCCTCACCCCCTTTCCGATCGCTCCATGCCCCGACCTGAACTTCAGCAACCCAGGGGTTCAGCATGAACAGCTAAACGCTATTCTCAGCACAGGGGGATCAGCCAGTCGTGCCGACGTGCAGCCAGCGAGCGAGCTCTCGAGGAGGTCGCTCCTCGCTCTGTCTTTCGGCTCGCGGGGTGAGGAAGGCTCAACTTTTCTCAGCCTCGTCTCCAGCGCAGCCAAGGGCGAGGTGATAAACCTCCCGGCTCGCGGCCAGCCCTTCCCCCGTGCTCAGCGCTGCCAGATGATCCCCCTCCCCGCGCGCGCTTTCCTCCGCCTCCTCCCCCCTCCGGCTGTTGTTTCCTCCCTCCCTCACTCGCTCGCTCCCTCCCTGCCTGGCTCGTCGCTCTCCCCTCCTCCCTCCCCTGCTTTGCTGGTGGCCACGGAGTGAAACTGACTAACGTGCGAAGCCTGGCTGGCTGGCGGTGTCCTCCCTGCTGCAGCCGCCCGCCGCGGCCACGCTAGTCGCTTTCATTCCAGGGCCCAGCAGAGAGGGCAACTCGGCGTGTCCTCAGCGACTCGGCACCAGCAGGGGAGCCGGGATCGCCGCGAGAGAAGCAGCCAGAACCGCAGCAGGGGGACACTTCTTGTAAAGCCTCTCGCCGCCTCCCGTGCAGAGGGATTAGGAGTAAATGTGCGTCTGCGATAATGCGCATAATCGCACAACCGGGCGCAAAAGCGCATCCTTGTAGAGGGAGCCATTGGCACCTTCCTAGCTTCTCAGACTAGCAGCTGCCATTTTTCTTTTTCTATAACGGCCAAGAAAGTTGCTACTTCATAATTTAGTGTTATTCTTAGCTATATTGGGGGGTGGGGTGGCAGCCTCATTGCCAGCTACCATTCCCCCATGTTAAATACCAGAATGCTTCCAGTTCTGGGCATCCAGTTCTGGGTATCACACTTCAAGAAGGATGCAGACAAACTGGACCATGTTCAGAGGAGGGCAACGAGGATGATCAGGGGTCTGCAAACAAAGCCCTATGAGGAGAGACTGAAAGAACTGGGCATGTTTAGCCTGGAGAAGAGAAGATTGAGGGGAGACATGATACCACTCTTCAAATATTTGAAAGGTTGTCACACAGAGGAGGGCCAGGATCTCTTCTCAATCAACCCAGAATGCAGGACACGGAATAATGGGCTCAAGTTACAGGAAGCCAGATTCCGGCTGGACATCAGAAAAAACTTCCCGACTGTTAGAGCAATACGACAATGGAACCAATTACCTAGGGAGGTGGTGGGCTCTCTCACACTAGAGGCATTCATGAGGCAGCTGGACAGCCATCTGTCAGGGATGCTTTAAGGTAGATTCCTGCATTGAGCAGGGGGTTGGACTCGATGGCCTTATAGGCCCCTTCCAACTCTACTATTCTATTCTATGTTCCAGAAAATGGTGTGTCCTGGGCCCCAACAGTTGTCACTACTGTTATAAACCATTTTAAACCATTTTAAAGCAGCAGTGTAGATAGGCTCTGTGTTTGCAAACATTCCAGCTGTTTGGGGGATACTTATTTGCAACTACTAAAACTCAAGTTTTCACTTCTGAGTGCAGAAAACCACAAATATTCATGGGACCCTTTTCACCATCGCTGCCAATGTTGTCCAAGTTGGCATATATTCAAACCTAGGAGTCCCTGACGATCGTTTTTAAACAAAGATATAAAATAAAACAAAGACTTGGCATCCCACCTTGCCAGGCCCAGACTTAGACAAGATCTATGTAGTGGTATTGAAGTGCACTGACAACTGTTGGGGCCCATAAGACACATCTACACCAAGCAGGATATAACACTGTGAAAGTGATATGAAAATGGTATATGGAATGTGTCAGTGCTCTTCAATACCACTATGAAGCAGTAGTGTAGATCATATACCGCTTTCATGTCACTTTCATAGTGCTATATCCTGCTTGGTGTAGATCTGGCCTTAGATTCAGGTGGTCAAACAACAAAACAAATTGACTAAACTTTTTAGCATATGTGGTAACTACCTGCACTAATAAGACTCAAATCCTTTCCTCTACTGAATTTGGGGTTCTCAATTAGAAAAAAAACATAGCGCTCTTTATTATTAAGGTGTAAATGCAAATGTCTGCACTTGGAATCATCGCTGTAAATTTACAGCATTCCTTAGGGCATTATAGTTCCATTTAAAAAAAAAATAGCAGCTTGGCATCAATATCATCCCTTTTCAGCATGTTAACAGGCCGAAGACTTCTTAAAAGGAAATGGTGCATTTTCTCCTCAATTTACCCTTCAGTGCACATATTCAAACAGAATGTATTAATGAGAAGGTAAAACTTCCTTTTATCATAGGTAGAGCTGGATAGATAAAGCAAAGGAATCTGAAGAAATCTTTCAATAATTTGTTTTGAAAAACTCTCACTGATACTTATATAGAGGATTTCTTAAATTAAAAAACCCCACTACCCATTTTGTGGAAAATTCAAGCACTGTGATCTAAACAAACGGGGGGGGGGGGGGGGGGGGGATGGAATTTGCTAACACAAAATGCTTTTTCCTCCTCTAGTTTTGTATTTACAAAAATCATGTGTGATCTTATGCATAAACTCATCAGGCACCTAAAATATTGTTACCACAGTGACAGTCACATGGAAATAACTTCCATTCATAATAGCTTGTTGTTCCAACATACAAGAATTATGGATCAGTTTGCCAATAGGTTGTGGAGACAAAATTTAAGGATAAATGTTGAATAATAGGGGGCTCATCCTTAATTAGAGAGAGCTTTTTGGTAAAATTACCCACTCCCCTACATCAAAGGACAGTCATTAAGATAAATTAAACAAATCTTATATTCCTTCACAATGTTACTTTCAGTGATTAAAGCCAATAGAGCCCAGCTTCTTCCGGTGCCATTTGGGTAATGTGAGAAGCCCCAGGCCTTGTGGAAAGTGTCAGCACGCTCTGCCCTGCTCTAGCTAGGTCAGACTTTATGGTAAACAAGTACAGGGAATCCAGCAAGCAAATCAAATAAGCAGGCAAATAGTCAAGTTCAAAGGTTTCAGTCCATCATGGAATCAGGCTAAGGCAGGAGTGGTCAGGATACAGGCAATGGTCAAAGCACAGCATTATCAGGTTAGTAGTAGGTGGTTTCCAGAAGAGAGGTCTGAGGCAAAGCCAAGGTCAACAATAGGTAGTCAAGCAGAAATGCAGTCCAAAAAGAAAAGTCATCCAAGAGTCCAAAGCTGAATAACTCAGAGGATCAAGGGTACTGGAGCTGAAGATAAGACAATGGCTAGGATGAAAATGAAGGCTTTCAAAATCAAAGCTTCCTGAGCCCTACCCAGGGCTCAGCTGCAGTTCATTACAGACCTTCTGGCAACAATCCTACATAGGAGGGCCTTGCTCCCAACAAGTCTTTCTCCTTCTCAGTGGAGCTCTCTTAGCCTGCCTCTTGAGGTAACAACACTCTTGGGGACTGGGTGGTTGCCCAGCTTCCCTCTCAGAGGTGGAACTCCCCTCCTCTGTGGGGAATGGACCCAAGGTCATCTCCCCTGAAGGCCCAAGCTCCCCCAGATCTCTTGAGAGGGTTGAATTGCAATTATCTGCCTTTATCCTCAACTAGAATTGGATCTGCCACCTGACTTGGGTGCAAACATAGGCTCACAAGTGTTACCATAGGATTTAGCGCTGGAAAGTATTTTAGCAGATGTTAGCACCGAGGAGCAGAAGCATGCAACTGGCCTAGTTCTTCACTGAGATGGAAAGCAAGCAAGAGGGTTTCACTTGTTGAAATGTGCCTCCATACAAAAACATTAACTGCACATAGAAGACTAACATATCAGGGACAAGCTGGCTACACTGAAATACTTCTCCTTGATGGCAGTTTTCTACATAAACAGAAGGGGGGGAGTAGCATTCAGTCATGTACGAATGCCCAGAAGTTTAACATGAGAATGAGAGCTAGGCCATAGATACAGGCTGCAGCCCTGATCATCATTAGGTTACTTAAATATCATTAGAGGCACTGAGATTTAAACAGTGTAAGACTCCATTGGGACAAAACTATAATTGAATACAACAAAGTCTGAGTTCACACATAACACTAACCCACAAATAACATATGATTTACTTCGTATCCAAGGAAAATCAGAGCCAACATTGTGTGAAGCCATATGGGGGAGATTTGTTCAATATACATCACAACCGGATGTACAAGAATGCACGCCTGTTTCAGCTCTGAGTGTATGGACATTATAATGATAAATGAAGGACTACAGCACATTTAAAAATTTAGTTTAATTGTATAATTAGATGATTTTGATTTGTACTTATTATTTTAGTATTATGTTATTATCATTTTGTTGTATCACTTTAAAAAAATAAATAATAATAATAATAATAATAATAATAATAAAGTAACGCTAACTCACCATAGGTCGCATTTGTCATATGATGGGCATCCCCCCAATTGGTAAAGTACCCACCCTCTGCAATGGGGGTAGAGGTCTAGATTGGTTTACTGTATTGTTTGTGGGGCACTTCATGGATAAATGCAGCTGCCTTGTGGTGAAAACATGGTGACCATGGAGACGGCTACCTAGAGCATTTGGAACTTCTGGTGATCCACTCTAGCATGTGGGGGCAAACTCTATGGTCACCGTTGTGTAGCAGTGGCTAAAGCAGCTGGTGCCATCTGATTCCCTCTGCAACAGCTGCTGAGATATGCAGCGGCCACCTTGGGAGGACAGCGAGGGAACCATGCTGCAAGGGTGGGTAAGGGAACCACACTGCTCTGTGTGGTTCTGCAGTCATGCGTGGGGCACACGCATTGTGGTTGTCATACCCCTCTCCACAGCATAGTTCCCCCACCCACTCCCAGGATTGTTTAAACAGGGCCAAAATGAAATATCTCAATTGTTGTGTGACTGGGAGGTACAGCAAGGGGTTGTGGGTTTTTTTGTGGAGATCAAAGAGAATAATATTACCGTTCTTGACCTACCATACGCCACAGGGTGAGCTGATACACATCTAAATAAATATATATAAATGACAACACATTTGTTCTCCATTTGTGGGGCTATTTATCCCCCGTGTTGTTCTCTCCCAGCTTTTGGCACTTAGAAAATTAGGAGTGCCTCAATAAATAAAGGATTTATTCTGAGTTGACATGCCGGTCTTGTATGGTAGATCTACTATACTACGCAGCACAATGCAGCAGGCAAAACAATTAGAAATAGAACTCCAGATACCATTTACATTTATGTCCTTAATCACTCAAATAAGCTGTGGGGGGAGGACAAGGTTCTGTTTTTATCTTTTCAAAACACCTAAGAATATACACAGGAGGTGGAAGCATGCCCCAGCAATTTTATATGGAATATTCATTCTACTTGAGTTGCAAGCAAACCTGCTATAGTTTCATTAATGAAAACCTCTAAAAAAAATAATTTCCATTTGTATGCAAGCAACATCCTCTGGTTTAGCATATACATGCAGTCACACATACTTATAACCCATATCTGCACCGGAAGAAAGAGCAGAATGTTGATTTATTACACACAAAGTGAATGGATAAGATAACATTTTATGAGTTAGATACTATTATAAAAATGACCGTAAAAGGATACAGTACAAGTGGTATACGGCCTTATCGGCAAAAATCCACTGTATGTTAGGAGCCAGTATATGTTGTAATAAAAAGGTAATTAAAAGTATTGAATCACAGAGCTGTACCAAGAAAGCTTTCTAACAATAAGCTCTTTTAATATGACTGGTTATATTGCCACTCTGATTTGAAAAGCAATCAGAAATAAGCCAATTTTCAGGGACTATTAAAACACACACACACACACACACACACACACACACACACTAATCCTAAGGTTCAATGGTTTACATAGGAAGCCAAGTTATCAAGATATTTTATGGGAAATCATCATTTGACATTTTCTTAGAAAATGGAGCTTGCCAAAAAAAAATTCATTACCAATGCAATCAGTGCTGTGGTGGTAAATTTTGAAGGGCAGGAGCTCATAATGACACACGCACACCAAAAGAACAGCAATATGTAGCATAGTTCCCAATTTATTGGGATAAGCTGCACAGCTGCAATCCTATGCATAGTTACCTGGGAGTGACCTTCATTGAACTCAGTAGTGCTTCTGACTGCATGAGTTCAACTAATAAAACACATTGAGCTTTGATAAAAAGATCTTCAGCTGGTCGAAATGCAACATTCTATTTTTCATTAGAAATTCAAACAATTTTACAAAGAAGTGTTACTATTTCAAATGCTCGAATGAGGAAGGAATTCTACCAAAGAAAAGGAAAGTCTTCGACAGCCATTTCCAGTTGTTTCAATGGTTTGTAAAGAGCCATGTCAACTGTGACAACTATATTTTTTTTCATGGCCTGAACTGAACTGGTGTGATGAACTGAAGGAGAAACGTTTATTGAATAATAAAAACAACAACAACAGACATTTACTTAGATAAATGGGAAAAAGTGTTTGCGATGGTGACCATTTTGTTTTTCACATGCAGCACTCAAACACACCATTTTCAAGAGTGACATCATCAAAATTATGTCTCTCCAAGATCCAAAGAAGAGATTGAGACCACTCCCACACTTGCATCATCAAGGAGCCCACGGATGTACATTTGACACCCGACTATTAATTACTTTTCTCTTTCTCTGACTTCTTATATGCTCATTTATCACGAACCATAGCAAAACTTGAAAGCCTCATTATTGCCTCATTCACATCCCAGAGCAAGTAGAGGCCCAATGACCCTGACTCTCCAGCAAGTGACAATGCTTCTGCTCTTAAGAAAGTCGAGGCGTTTCGCTCCCCGTATTCCCCCCGAACTACACCACTGAACACGACTTCAAGCCAAACGATATACCTCACATACTATTTTAATTTTAAATATATATATTTATCCCATTCTTTTGATACCAACAGGGCCCCCAGAGCAATTAGACTCCGTTCCTCTGCATAACTTCAGATGCAAATATTATAGGAGTACTGAGGGGGAAATTACTTGCTGCAAAATGATTTCCCAAGAAGAGTATTTCCTTGAAAACAAAACAAACATGTTTATGAGTAAGATAATATTTTAGAAGCTTTAAATATAAAAAAAAAATTGCTCCATGTGAAGGTTTTTTAAAATATGTTTAATGGGAGCAGTTAGCAATGCCCAGTGCCTCAATATCCCGCCAAAATTAACTGATTTTCAGATCACCTTAATATATGAAGATGCTGTTTAAATGTTGTTGTAGGGAAGAACATTTTTCCCTGGGAGTTAGTTCATGCAAAACACTGCCCTGCTGAGTAGAAATTTACCCAAGACATTCTACTAGCAGCAAGGCTCCGGAGAAAACCTGATCAGAATACATTCAGACATTTTTTGATAATTTTTTTCCATTATTTTTTCCTAAAGTTTAGCAGAGGAGGTGGAAATGAGCCACACAGGAGAGTAGAAAGCTTATTATATTTAAATATGTGAGTGGAAAATATGATCTAATATTGGGATTTTAAAAACTGAAAACTAAGAAAGCTATTGTGATGTGAAGTCAGCGTGTGCTGCATGCATCTTTAAGGGCAGGCCCTAGGTGGGACAGATTTCTCTAGAGAGACTGGCCCAGATGGCCAGACAAGGGCTGCCACGCCCATGCACCACCGCGAGTCATTGCACAGGAGCCAGGGCTTTTCCGCATGCCACCCCTACTTTTTAAAGTGCACCCTTTTCCTCCCCCAGTTTTCCCTCCTCTTGCTTCCTGCAGTGGCGAAGGGGGGGAATCGGGGAGCCCAGCTGGCCCTGCCGCCGTCCCCTACATGCTCTCCACTTCGCTTGTCAGGGGGAACAGCCATGCCCGTGTTGCATAAATTATGCTATTCCCAAGTGTCCAAAGTCCAGATATGAAACACTTGACAAAAGACCTCCTGAAGCTTTGGAAACTAATTTATTATTCTGCACAGAATAGGTGACCTCCGGACGCTAACACTGCTTTCCAGAGTCACACCACACCAAGGTTCAAACAATGCTTTTGTACTCCAAAAGTTACACGTCATCAGCCCTCATCCCATTGGTTTATAACCCCAGTGACATCATTTGGCCAACTCTATTTTACTCTCGAGTAGTCCCTAGTAGTGGCCAGATGTGGCGTTGCATTGCCATGTGCTATTTTACTTGTACCCAGAGATGCTTTGCAACGTCCCTCCACTTCTATCATTCCCTTATATGGTCATTTTGTCCCTCTCCAGGTGTGCCACGGTCACATCTGGGTGAGTCACACCCCTGGTTCCTCTAAGCCAGGTAGCCTACGTGTGTTTCTGATTGTGTATAATGGAGCCTGACCTGGAGAAGAAGGAGCAATGGCGATATTGACAAGCTCCTAGTTCTTGTGCTGCCAAATCTCTTGCAAGCAGCTTGACTTTTGCAGAAATTGATACAATGGACAGGCAGTGGGGAATGGAGCTTTGGGGTGCTGTGTGTGGACAGTTTGGGTGTGCGTGTCAGCGAACACATGTAGGATGTGTGTAAGATGCATGTAAGATGCGTGTCAGGGGAAATGGACGTGTTTTGGGATGAAAATCATAGATCTGTTCAGATTTTTACAACACCCGTCCCTCCCTCCCTTGCCCTGCTGCACCTCCAAGGGCACACAGTGCGCAGTGCTGGGGCTGGGGCTCTCACACCCCCTCTTTGCCACATCCCCCACCCCAGGATGTTTCCCCCATCCTGGACCCAGCTGCCCGGCCAACATTAGTCACGGAGTGGGGAGAAACTCGTCTCCTTGCTCCTATTTTTATTTTTTTTACGTTTCACCATAATTTTGGGGTTCCGCTGGGCCATGGGGGCTCCCCATATGTGTTATATAAAGCTAAAGGGCTCAGATTCAGTTTAGTTGCTAACCTCAAGCCAGAATATTCATTTATGGTGTGTGTGTGTGTGTGTGTGTACTCTTGTTTCTTTAATTCTGCTGGCCAGCAGAGGCGGTCCAGCGGCCTTTCAGCTCACTATACCCCCCCTCCCCTTGTCCGGATGGGCGACCAATCAGGGTTAGGCATTGGCCGGGGGATGGCGCCAGATGGCAAATGCAAGTCTGTGCCTTGCTAACAGGAAAAATCGTGGTAAGTAGCCTGCTTTTTTAAAGCAGAGCTTTGGGGGTTTGCCCCTGGATGGCTTCGTGATGGCAGCTGCATCATATAAATGACCTGCCACCACTGCGGATCCACCCTGGGGCAAACCCCTCGTCAAGACAAGCCCCAGGAGAGACAAGGAAGAAAGTGTGTGTGTGTGTGTGTGGAGTTCCATGTAGAGGCACCTAGTTTTCTGTACCAGACAAAGAACAAATAAAGCATTTGTTGTGTTGCTAAACTGGATCACTGTCTTCTTTCAAAAACAACCTGCCCTGCTGAACTGCTGGAGTAGGCCCAAAATCTACTCAACACTGGTGGCAGTGTGGGATTGGAGCTTAGGAGGCAATGGAGAAAATGGATTTCCTGGTATTTCTCCTAAAAGAAAGAGCACGGCAAGGATTTACTAGCCCTAGTTCATCAAATACCGGGGGGGGGGGGGGAATACAACTCTTTCAAAAGTGCTTTAGAACATCAGTTTGATCCTCCATCTCATGAGGACTGGGCCAGGGCAGATTTGCAGACAGAAAATGGCAACGAAGGGGAGACCCCCGGGAACTATGGAAACCAACTCAGGAAGTTGGTGACAAAAGCATACCTCAGTTGGGACTATTTAGCATAGAATCACTCCATATGCCCCCTGTCAAAAATTGGCTAAGGGGCACAGCTCACCCTCTTGCTGGTGGGTGCACACCAGCCGCTTTTCAGTGGAGGGGGCATTGCTTCTTATATAAGCTTATGAGGAATCTCTCCATAGGCTTATTTAGTGATCAAAAATACCTTGGTGGGTGCCTCAGCCTGGCCTTGTAGGCCCTGCATTGGAGACCCATGGGCCAAAGTGATGTTTCCATAAATGTTAGTAACTGTGCAATCCTTTATATATCTATTCGACTGAAGAAGAATTTCAAGGGGCTTTTGGAAAGGTTTCTGAGCAAACGTGGAAGTCATGGATAAGAGAGGGAGGTTTCTTATGGATCAGCAAGTCGTTCAAGAACAGAAAGCAGAATAACGGAATAAACCGTCATTTCCCACAGCGGAGAGATGGGATAAACAATGGAGGTCCCTCGAGGATCTGTATTGAGACCCATGGTTTTTAATTTGTTTATAATTGATCTGGAGTTAGGGGTAAGCAGTGAGGAAGCCAAACTTGCTAACACCAAATTATTTAGGGTGATTCCCTCTGTGATGTTTTACTGGTTAATATTTTTTATTTACGATGTAAGTGTTTGCAATGTTTTACTGATTATTGCTGTTTAGGATGTAAGTGCTGTTTGGACATTGGGAGGGGAAGTGAGTGAATAGAATGTAGGAGTGAGTGCTGTTGATTGGCAGTTAGCAGTGAGAGGGAGGAGTTAAGAAGCAGTTGAGAGTTGTGTGTGAAGACAGTGAGAAGCAGTCTGGGTTTGTCTGCCAAAGGGTTTAGAACAGAGTAGGATCAACATGTTTTATTATTTTGGGGAAAGAGTGAATGGGAGGAGATAGTGTAGTCTAGCAGGTAGAGTATGCAGGGTTACATAAGAAACTGTATTGAAACAAACAAGTATTGCGACTAACGAAACCACAAGCTTTGTAATCTGCATAAACTTACTTAGAGCTGATCTACACGCTAGGTTTTTAACGTTTTATAAGGGTTATGAAAACTCTTTGGGCCACATGATGCACTCCCTTGAACATTGTATACCTGAGGTTTTTTAAAACTCACTTCAGCTATATACAATGGTTTCACTTTTAATAAATTGTTTTAAGTAAATTAATGTGTCCTTCCTTACTGTTTGTGATTCATGGAGGCAGTGCTTCGTTTACTGGTGCCCAAATGCTTAGCAGTTGATTGGTGGGGAAGAAAGCGGGGCTAAGGAGGAAGTGGGCGAGTGAACTACAACACCCACAATTCTTAGCCCTAAACTCATTGAAAGCTAGGGAATGACAGAGGAACTAAGGAGGAAGTGGGTGACTGAACTACAATGCCCACAATGCCTTGCCCTAAACTCAGTGTAAAAACGAAACAGAAAGAGACAGGGCAGAAGAGTGTGTGACTGCACACACCGCTTTAAAGGCTGAAGAATTTTTCTCCTGGAACATGAGTACTCAGTAATGTGGCCTAAGACGTTTTAGAACGCACCTATTTGGAACGTTTTAAAATACTATTTAAAACGTTCCAAGGGACTGTGTAGATAGGTTCTTATTGTTGAATAAAAGTTATTCTGTTACATAAACTGGGTTGTATTCTTGGAGTTCCTGAGGTAAGAAGGTACAGTGTGATATGGTGTCAGCGGTGAAGGAAAAGAGTGGATAGAGAGTGCTGGGCTGGTTGCTGTGAGGCCAAAAAGAACTGGTGAGTCACAGAATCAGTGGGCAGCATTCTGATGACTGTCCCATAGTTTGGATCCTTTGATTAATAGAGAAATAAAGGAGGACCAAAGGGGACGACGTCACCTCCCTCCTATTGCAGTCCTCACACCTTGTGAAAATCTGTTCCAGAGGGTTGAGGGACCCTCAGGAGCATATCTGAAGGAAGCACACGGGGCTGCAAGGGATATAGGGGAAGGGAAAGTTCCACTGCGCACACAACATTGGATGGAACCTTTGGTGCCTACTCTTGAAAGGTTATGGAACAAAGGAACTGAAGAAAGAAGAGAATGAAAGAACAGAAGAAAGCAGGGTCATGGAATCGTGAAAAAGAAGGAAAGGAAGGGGGAGGAGGGAAATTGAACTAATAGTAGGAACTAAAACTGGTGAGATTTTTTTTAAAAGCAGATTGATAATCAACTTCCAGCTATCAAAAAGAGTTTGACATTTGTGTTTTCTGGATTGTTTATTGTTATCAGCAGGCATCTCCGCATATCTATAATGGAGAGATTGCACAATCTCAGCTTGGTATCAATTGTCTGAAAAGTGAATACAGAAGCATGTATTTGTTTGCTGCTGTTCCGTAAGTCTATTAGTCCTGCACCTATGAATTTGTCCATTTCTTTGGGGTGAAAACTATTCATACTCTGGATATATATAACCAAGATTTTGACAAGGTAGCTAAAAGTAACAGGACAGGAGTGGAGAATACTATGTTTTGCAGAGCAAACGATAAATCATTCCTTTTATTTGTTTCTAAGCTTGGGAGCAAACTAATGAGCCTTTTGGGGGGCTTCAGATTTCAGAACATTTAGAATCACAAAAACATGCTGAATAGCCATAAAAGGAGATGCAAGCTCACCTCTGAAATACCCTTCTAAAGTTAGGTAAGGATAATAGCATTTAAGAACATAAAACAGCCCTACAGGATCAGGCCAAAGGTCTATCTAATATAGCATCCTCTTGGCTAACACCAGTGGCTAACCAGAGGCTTCCAGGAAATCTACCAGCAGAGCATTGAGGCAACGGGCCTCCCACACTATATGCCTGCCCCTCCCCCATGTCCAGCAGCTGGTATTCAGAGGCTTATTACCTCTGAACTTGGAGGTAGCATTTAGGTTTCATGCCAAATGATAGATTTGTCCTCCATGAATTTATGCTTAAAGCTATCAAAGATTGTCTCTAAATTAAGGGGAAATCACATTGCCTTACCAGGGCTTTGTGCTTCCTGCTTCTTTTGCACAATTGTAATGGGCTGCGTTATACAGGCAGAGAGAGGTGACCACCCGGTTTGAATTGCTGACCACCTGGTCTGTAATTGAAAGCTTCCTCTCCTCATATAATTGAATGAGATAGCACCCTCTAGTGGGTGCTTTGTAGTGCAACTTTGGCTACACAAGTTAGGAAATTCCATGATATTTCAGAAGAATCGAGATATGGGGGGGGGGGGGTTAGGACAGGATTACTGAGGGAAGGCGTGGGAGATATCCTGGAAGTTGACAATGTCGTATAATAGGCCTGCAAATGTCTGTGAGTGGTCAGTCACGAACGTGCAATAAATTGCTCGTGTAGAGATAAGCCTAAGCCAATAACCTCCATCACATCTTGTGACAGCATGAGAATATAAAAGCTACTGAATCTAACAACTGTCAGTGTTGCCATACAATCAGACATTCTGGGTTGTTGCGGAGCTCGCTATGCAGGGGTGCCACCAAAAATTACTAAATATTAGGGTTATTATGTTTTATTTATTTCTTTATTTCCAATCCAGGTAGCTCATAAAAGCGGTTAACTATAGGCATATCATTTCGTGGAAGAGATTGTTTGTTTAATTATTTTGCAAGCCATTTAGATCCAAACAGAAGATGAGCCCTTCTCCCTCTCTCCTTCTCTCCTGCTCCTTTAACAGTTTGCAAAATGTTCACGCCTTTCTACGGTATGGAAAGATATTACGTAAATGAGCCCGTTATTCAAAATGAGAACCTTTTTTCCTAACAGCTCCACTGTTTGTTAGAGCATGAAACAAAACAAATGACTCCCAAGTGTGACTAAATGCAAAAATAAAAAGTAACCACTCAACTTTAATAGTTTTTTAAAAAATGCTATTAAACCTAATGGCTCTTCGAAATTCAAACAGCACTACGTTTTAAGTGATCTTCATTTTTAGAGGAGTATTTTATTTACATTTTAAATATTGATGGTGCGTAACGTTGCATTCACATAGCAAAATGATAGCCAGAGGTATTTAATATAATTGCCACAAATCCAAGACAGAAGTTTGTTCTGGGCCTGGTCAGAAGAGGTTGCCACAGGATAAATGCAGGACATTTCCACATTTTCCTATAAATTAGGCAGAACTGCCCTAAGATTATGATATGGGGATAGGTTTAGGTGCCATTATCCTGATAATGAATTAATATTCTTTGAGGGTTGGGGATAAAGTAGTAAAGAAGGAGGGCTGGTTTGAGGAAACATTTTTCACAGTTTCAAAAACGTCTTTTGATGTTTTCTCAGCAATGCCTGTGAAAATGGTTGCCTACTCATTTGATTGCTCTTTTTTTTGCAATTCACTTCCTTTCCCCCCAGTAACATTATCACATAGCTATTGGCTATAGTGATGAAATCATGATTTTGTACATACTGTAATGATGTCATCCAGTTACATCTGTGACTGGCCGGGATCACCCATGTAACTAATCCAGGAAGCATCTCCCTCACTTTCAGCGATACTTGTTTGCCCCAGTGATTGGTCACCTTCCACCAGGAAGAGGGCAGGGCTGGCTCCTGGACCTGGATGGCTGCCCAGGTCAGCATTGGGATTACCTGATGCCACCTCAGCAGAGGGAATGTGCAGGGTTGAGGAGGGAGGCGGCACCAACCCAGCGCCATGAAGACAGACCCCCTGTATCAAAGATCGGTTACGCGAAAATGTACAACATGCAAGAGCAAGCAAAAACCAGACCCAATATTTTGGAGAAGACTAAGATCTTATTATTAAATGTTTGTAAATAGACAGAATGTTTGTAAATAGATAGAATGGCCATGCTGGCTGGGAATGGCATAAGTTGTATATCTAGAGGTACCAGGTTGGGGAAGGCTGATATAAACTAACAGAACATTTTCCCATTATGTAATAATTATATTTTATTAATGTGTTTTAAACATGTTCTATTTTTCCAATTTTTAAATTTTACTTTTCACTGGTTTTTATATACAAATGAAAAGACATGTAAGTCTTTAAAAAAATGAAAGCAAATTGAATTTGTCATCTTACAGGCAAATGGCATCCATTTTATTGTATTTTATTGTATTTCCTTGGATGGGGAGAATCACCCTTTCACAATCATCTAAAGAAGAGGAAGAAAAGTAGTGAATAATTAAGCAATTAGACAGCAGCTTGCTCCAGTGGACTTTTCATAATGGTCAGAGAGGCCCTGAACTCAAAGGCTCTTAGAAGATAGCCCATTATTATTATTATTATTATTATTATTATTATTATTATTATTATTGTTAATTACACTTATATTCCTTTAGGAGGAACCTCTGGGATCAAGATGCACTAAAGTGCAGAAGCTACTTCTGCAAAAGTTGAAATGTAATCAGTTATATACACAAAAAAATGAATGTTTGAATTACTACTCCAAAAACCATCCAGGAGATAATAATGGTTTTTAGTCAGATTGTCCATTTTGCAGTCAATATGTATTGATATACTAGCTGAACCTCACTTTTGGGACTTCTGCACACTGTTCTCGCTCTCAGCTGTGTTCAACTCAGTGACCCTAGGCAAGTCCAAATTCCTTGGGTGTCCCTCCTGGGAAAGCATATGAGGACATAGGGTGCTGCCTTATACTGAGTAGGGCCATTGATTATGTATTGTGGCACTGTTTTCCAAAGTCTCAGGCAAGAGACTTTTCCAGCCCCTCCTTGTAAGACCCTTTTAATTGAAGATGGAGACCTTCTGCTTGCAAAGCACATGCTGTATCTCTGAACTGTCTGTATTGAATTGCAATGTCTTAAGATAAACTCTCACATATATGTTCATCACTAGATTGCCTTCCAGCATAGGTGACTAAGCTATCACAGTTCAAACGCCACAGATTAAATTTTCATAATACTTCTCAGCACTTCAATCCAATTCATGCATTCAACAGTCAGTCACCAAGTCTTGCGTAATCAAGTGTGAACCCAAGTAATCAAGTAATATATCTACAGGATTGCAGTTTGAGATGGATAAACGGTCAAGGAACACCTAATTTCTTTGAACGAGTTCAAATCTCCAGGACCCGATGAACTACATCCTAGAGTAATAAAGGAGCTAGCAGAAGAACTCTCAGAACCACTGTCTATTATCTTTGCAAAATCCTGAAAGACGGGTGAAGTGCTGGATGATTGGAGGAGGGCTAATGTTGTCCCAATCTTCAAACAGGGCAAAAAGAAGGAACCTGGGAACTACAGACCAGTCAGTCTGACATCCATCCCAGGAAATTTTTTGGAGCAGATTATAAAGAAATCAATCTGTAAACACCTTGAAAACAATACAGTGATTACTAGAAGCCAGCATGGATTTCTCAAAAACAAATCCTGTCAGACTAATCTGATCTCATTTTTTGATCAGGTAACTTCCCTTGTGGAGTGTGGGAATGCTGTGGACATAATATATCTTGACTTCAGCAAAGCTTTTGATGAAGTGCCCCATGACATTCTGATTCACAAACTAGATAAAAGTGGGCTAGATGGAACAACTATTAGCCAGATCCACAGTTGGCTACAGATAGGGTGACCAGATTTTGAGACCCAAAATCCCGGTCCCCCCCGCCCCCCCACCTAAAACAACCCCCCCGTGTGCCCGCACGCCCGCCCCCCCGCGTGGCCCGCCCGCCCCCCTGCCCGCGCTGCACTGCCCGCGCGCCTGCACGCCCCCCCACGCGGCTCGCCCACTCCCCCCGCCTGCGCTGCGCCACCCGCCCGCCCGCGCCGCCCGCACGCCCCGCTCGCCCCGCGCTGCTCGCACCACCTGCCCGCCTCACGCTCCTTACCTGCTGGGGTGTCCCGTCCGCTTCCCTCCGGTGCTCGGAATCTACTGAGAAACAGGCTTCGCGGCCTGTCTCTCAGTATCGCGCCGGGTGATGACATCACTGAGGGACAGGCCGCAAAGCCTGTTTCTCAGTAGAATCGAGCACCGGAGGGAAGTGGACGCCCCTGCGGGTAAGGAGCGTGAGGCGCGAGGGAGGGCACTTACCTGATGGGGCGGCCGCTTCCCGGGCTCCTCCGCCGCCACCGCCGCCGGGTCTACCACCGTTCCTCGCTTGCTGCCACCGCCGTGTGACCCCCCGCCACCCCGGTTTGCCCCCACCGCCCCCCGGTTGGGCCGGTTCGCCCCAGGTTTCCCGGTTAGGACCGGGAAACCCCGGGCCATCTGGTCACCCTACTACAGAATCAGACTCAAAGAGTGCTTATCAATGGTACCTTCTCAAACTGGGGGGAGGTAATGAGTGGGGTATCACAGGGCTCAGTCCTGGGCCCAATGCTCTTCAATGTTCTTATTAATGATTTGGATGAGGAGATGCAGGGAATGCTTATCAAATTTGCAGACGACACAAAATTGGATGGGATAGCTAATACCCTGGATGACAGAAACAAACTTCAAAGTGATCTTGATAGGCTGGAACGCAGGGCTGAAAACAACAGAATGAAATTTAATAGGGATAAATGCCAAGTTCTACACTAGGAAAAAGAAACCAAATGCACAGTTACAAGATGGAAGATGCTTGGCTCAGCAATACTACAAGCGAGAAAGATCTTGGAATTGTTGTAGATCACAAACTGAATATGAGCCAACAGTGTGATGTGGCTGCAAAAAAAAGCAAATGCTATTTTGGGCTGCATTAATAGAAGTATAGCTTCCAAATCACACAAGGTACTGGTTCCCCTCTATTTGGCACTGGTTAGGCCTCATCTTGACTACTGCGTCCAGTTCTGGGGACCACACTTCAAGAAGGATGCAGACAAGCTGGAGCATGTTCAGAGGAGGGCAATGAGGATGATTAGGGGTCTGGAAACAAAACCCTATGAGGAGAGACTGAAAGAACTGGGCATGTTTAGCCTTGAGAAGAGAAGACTGAGGGGAGACATGATAGTACTCTTCAAATACTTTAAAGGTTATCACACAGAGGAGGGCCAGGATCTCTTCTCAATCATCCCAGAATGCAGGACATTCCCATTCCCTAGTTCTTCTATTGGACATTTAAGGGCCTGTTGTGTACTTTGTACATAGGTATGACTATGGAACACATCTAAACAATGTGATGCACTTTTAAGACTTATTGATTTTAATGGAAGAGATCTAAGCATGTCTTTAATTCTCCCATAAAAACAAATAAATTTAACTTTACCTGCTGTATCCCCGAAATCAGCTTTCCCAAACCTGGTGCCCTCCAGATGTGCTTAACATGGTCTGCTTCCTGTATTCCTAATTTAGGGAAGGTGGTCACCTTGGAGAAAGTGGACAAGCTTCTGTTGCAACCATCTATTCTTGATGAAAAAGGAGATGACACCAGAACGGTATGGAAACAGCTTGTGAGAGAGCAGAAAAGAATAATTAGGAGTGAGTTACATGCCTCTACCCTACTCGAATACTGGCATGGTCAGAGAAGAATGGCAAATTCATGGGAAAAAATGGTGCTTACAGAATCTTCCTCTAAGGTGAATTCCCAGTTTAAAAAGTCTCTAAAAGAACAGATACAGAACTATAAAACCAGCACAGGCCTTACTTAAAATGTGCCCTATGAGCTTTTTAGATGTAATACTGAAATTGTTTTATTGTTTACATGTATGCACAGGCCATGCTTGCAATGTGCTTTTCCAACTGTAAAAACAAAACAAACAAACAAAAAACAATAGTTCTGTGTTGTCTCATTCCTAATTTTTATATAGGTATCGTTATGGCCATTGAAGAAGGGCTAAAAAAAAGCAATAGGCCAAAATGCATCGGGCTTTTCCACAATAAATTTGTCCATAGCATCCTGGGACTTTTCTCCCTGTTTTGTGTTCATTAGATGGGCCAATGGTCTGACCCCATGCAACGGAGTTTCATATATATATTCACACGCTTTCTAAGCATAGGAAATTCCTGGGATTTCCAGGAAATAACCCAGTCATTGTACTTGAAGCCAGATTAAGAGCCTATCTACATATGCAGGATAAAACACTTTGAAAACATTTTGAAATATGGAGTAGGCTGACCATATGAAAAGGAGGACAGTGCTCATGTAACTTTAACAGTTGTAGAGAAAAGGGAATTTCAGCCAGTGTAATTTGTATGCAGTTAGTTCCTGGTGAAATTCCCTCTTCATCACAACAGTTAAAGGTGCAGGCACTATACTAGAGTGACCATATACAAAAGAAGGCAGGGCCCCTGCAACTTTAACAGTTGTGATGAAGAGGGAATTTCACCAGGAACTGTTTGCATACAAATGTCACTGGCTGGAATTCCCTTTTCTCTACAACTGTTAAAGTTACATGAGCCCTGTCCTCCTTTTCATATGGTCAGCCTAATATGGAGTGTGTCCAGGGCCCCAGCAGTTCTCAAAACTGATACAGTCTATCTACACTATTGCTTTAAAACTGTTTAAAATGGTTTATAACAGTTTTGAGAACTGCTGGGGCCCAAGACACACTCCATATACAGTTTTCAAAACGTTTTCAAAGTGTTTTAGCCTGTGTGTGTAGATAGGCTCTAAGCACCCTGGTTTCAGTTTCTATGCACCTCATTGTGTCTGACTAGCAGCAATCAATTCTGCAGGAGCTAAATAAATCCTTAAAAGATTAACCGGAGCTGAGTGAGGAAAATAATCACAGGATAATTTATGGTATATAGAAACAAAGAAATAGAAGTCCAGGGACTAGATGACATTGCCAATGCAGCAGTCATATCACTGAAAATCAACTGCTTATATATTTGTTTCCAAAATTAATTTTAAGCTGCAATCTTTTTGTCTACTTACCTGTGAGTAAACCACATTGAACTCAGTGGGCTATATTTTGGGTAGATGTGAGTACGATTGCGCTGTTAGAAGATTTGTGGGAGATTCAATGCATGCTTTCTAAAATGCACCTTTCTTCCACAGAAGTGCAGTGAAAAGGCCTCTTTTTATTTATACATTGGCAATGTGGGCTTTGTTCATGAGTGCCTGATAAAAAGACTCTCAAGGTATGGTTTTTACATATGATGTGCTGTAGGAACCAAGATATGTGAAACTTCAGTGTGTCCTAGCTCCAGCACTTGATCAATGAGATATCAGAATGTCAAGCTGAGAACTGATGGAAACTCTCTGTAGAAAAAAGTGTACAGCTGCAGCCTCTGGGGGTTTGAGCTCTGCAGGGATGTTTCCAGGCTCCTAATTTTCTGCATTCTTTTTTAAAAAGTAAGTCTCTAGTAAGTTCTACCTTTAGCGATATAAAGAAAAAAAATGTGCTGGCAATATTCTAATCAATGTTTCAATAAAAAGTAAAGCCACACCTGCCTTCTGGCATTCTGGCCAATAAACACATAGGAACTTACTTGGCTGAGAGACAAACACTCAGCACATTGTCATATTTTAAAAGAAACACTGAATTTTATTTTATAAAATCGTTGAATATTGAGTAAATAACCTTTTTGTTTAAATCACTCAGTACATGGCTAAATAACCATGGTGGGAAACGGGCAAATGGAACCTGCCTCTTTCCCGAAATGGGGGTGGGTGGGTTTGATTGCAAAAATGATCCCCAGGGAAAAGGCTAAGCACCACCTCCCTCAGTGCTGCTCCTGCTATCAAATTCACAGTCCCTTGAACCAATATTTCCCTAAACATAAGGGGCATCAATCATGGATCTGCCTGGGGTCATACAGAAGTTGATCCTCACACAAAGTGGTTTATCTTAGGTTTTGTTGTCCCTAAAAAGGGGGAAAAAAACACTATTAATGGGGAGGATGAAAACAAAGAGGCTCGCTACATTCCTTTCCACTTCTTTTTGGCTTTGCTATATTCATTACAGTCGTGACAACGGACACTGACCATGCTATGAGATGCTGGTGACCAGAATAGCTAAAAAAATGGCTGGCTACAAGTCTGAGAGGACCCTGGGCAAAGTGCTCTCTGGCAAGCCCTTCCTCTCTCAGTGGGCCCTCAGAGGGCTTACCTTGTACCAGTGGTAGCATTCCAAGCAGTGCTGGGCACATTTTAATTTCCCACAATGCCCTAAAGTGACACTATGTCAGGGCATTGTGGGAAATTAAAACACAGCCATTCTGCACTGCTAAGAGTGTCAGGCCCGAAACTACCAGGGCAGGCTTCAGGTGTGGGCCTTGCCAGAGTGATGGGGCCCATGCAGCAGCTCATGAATGTTAGATGCTGGCACCAGCCCAATTGAGAGGCCACGTGTATGAAGGAGACAATGTATGGGCACAGAATTCCGTTCCCTGAGAGCCTCCGCTAATTTTCCTCCCCCCCTTAAGTGCCAAGCCTTTATTGCAGCAAATATATGTTTATAATTTTTTGGGCTGGGCTAGGTTCTCTCTCAGAAGCCAAAGAGGTGGCTGAAATAGATATCCTAGGTTTTGAAGTGGGGATTCGGCACCCTGAATAGCTTCTTTCCTCTTCCTTCGGCTAATAAAACCAGGATATGTAAAACAGTCAAAACTGCAGAATGCTATGCAAAAGAAGAAAAAATATTATTTCTCTTGTTTGCATGATTCATGCACACATAATTCGGCTTTTCTTAGTGCAGAATCTGAATTGCCTGTGTGGGGGGTTGGTATATATATTGCACCACATAAATACAGCCTTGGTGAAATGTCTGTTTCCAAAATATTCCTAATCAGCACAAAATTAATCCTGAAATCAGAATGATTGCAAGTGTATACAGAGTTGAATCACTTCTATTATTGATTCCAAACATGCACGCTAGGTATACAGTGTGTATGATATGGATCAGAGGATTACAAAGTCCTTCAAGCTCTAGCAAGATTGTTACTGAAAGAATTCAGGAAACAAGGGATCCCAGTAGTGACCAATCTCCATGTTAAATAACAAGTGTTGCAGGCAGCAATGATAATCCCATAGGATAATGGATTTTGTACGATGGGAATGGTCACCCAGGTGTGTTTTGTCTTGCATATATGTATCACTATGCAGATACAGAGGCTATCTCTGTGAGACATGTGCATTTAGCCTTATTAGATCTCTGGGTACAACTCATATTGGGGGGGGGGGTTGACCCTCCATTTCCAAGTGATGGGCTGTGGGGAGAAAAAGGTGAGTTAGTGCACATGATGAATGGGATGGATGGATTGGTGGTGATGGGGAAACTTTTGAACCAAGACATTTCCAAGAAGCTAACTGGATGTGTCAGCTAACTAAACAAACAACACTGCTCTTCTGAAAAAAGGGGGAAATAAGGAATAATTAACACACACCTGGAATCCAACATTTGCTGCAGGCAACAAATGCATTGAACATTATGCTCTATTGTCAACAGCTGTTGGCTCAAACACAAATCATACAGGATCATTCACGCCAGCTACAGACATGGCAGTTTGTTTGTTTGTTTGTTTGTTTGTTTGTTTGTTTGTTTTAACTATATCTGTGTGTGTGTGTGTGTGTGTGTGTGTGTGTGAGAGAGAGAGAGAGAGAGAGAGAGGTGGATATTCACCTAGTAGGAGGCACACAGTCTTTCTGATGCATAAATATAACAGGATTAAAAAGTATCAGCCTTTCTGGTAAAGCCGGTGCTATTATGCTGTTAGGGGGAAAAAATCGAGTTTGCTGAACAGGCTGGGTTCTTTCCCCCCATTCTCTAGTGTTTTTTTCTGAGGGGGTGGAGTGGGAGGACGAGCTACATACAGCAGAGTTTTCTTGCTTCTTGGAAGACAGAGCTACACGAGCATGAAGGTGCAAGATGGTCACATATTTCTAAGTACAAGGGGGCAACTGTGAAATACTGTGCATTGTTACACACAGAAAACAGGTATATGAGGGAGAAGGATATAGAGACTTCATAACTGGGTAGACTAAAATGTTGAAGACTGTGAGCCTTGGAATCCCTGGTTAAAATTTCACCTCAGGCACAAAGAGCCTATCTACACTTTAAAATGGGTTATAACAGTTTTACACCGGTTAATAACCGGGTTAAAACTGTTATAAACCGTTTTAAAGCAGTAGTGTAGATGGGCTCAAAGTCACTAGACTTTTTGCTTCTGCGGGTTCCCCCTCCGTTTCCTTTGCGAGTGTAGCCTTTTGATCACACGTGGTCAGTTTTGCTCCGATACCTCAGCAAAGCCTGCGGAGGAGGGGAGAAAACAGACTATGCCCGTTCAGGGATTCTTCGAGAGGGAAACGGGAAATGGAGCACTCGGGGCATGAGAGCCGCGCGAGGGGGATGACATCGTGTGAAAGAATTGGATCAAAGTCACGGCAGGTGTGGATCAAACCACCCGTGTGATAAAGGTCTCCATGGCATTACACAAACCCTTGCTCTCTCCCTCGCAGCCCTGCATTTACATGATGCGGATAATAATGCTGCTGTACATGAGAGTGAAGAAACAATCACTAAGATGTTTGCAAACTGATCTATGCCGCATTTGCATGAACATGCGGGAAAGTGTATTAGGTACTTCACTGTGCCTTATTTTTGCAGCAGACACATACAGCCTCTATTCACCCACTCATCTGCATGTGATCCCTGTCATGCACATACAACTCTCTCTCTCTCTCTCTCTCTCTCACACACACACACACACACCTTTCAAAATTATGGTCTCCAATGTTGAGCCTCAGCACACAGAAATAGTTCCAGCTTCCACACATGTCCAAATAATCCTCCTAAGTAGGAGTTATAGTGAAGAAGGGCTAGGTGTATATACACTCTTTTTCAAAGAAGTATGAGTACTTCTGTGCAGTTTGTCTGTGTGGACACTGGAGGAAGAGTGTTCACTGTTTGCCTTCCCAGGGTATCTTTGTTCACCACAGAGAGCATGGCTCTTGCGTGGTGGGAAACTCACTCTGAGAGGATGCCCCCCCACCTCCATCCTGCCATGCCTTCATTCAACATATCTTTCAGGGGCAGGTGGAGGGAATGAACAGCCTTACATGTTCCATTTCTGAAAACATTCTCCCTCTGACCAGTTTAACCACAGCCACTATTGTCCCAAAGTGATGGTTGCTTGAGAGTGGACCAGAATGAGAAATGAGAGCTACAATGAGGGGGCAAGAGCCAGCTAGTGAAATGGGCAAAGCTGGCCACCAAAGTGGGGGGGGGGATAAAAAGGAAAGAAGAGCCCTGGGATGGGAAGAAAGCCTAGGACTTGGAGGCAAGGGTAGCCAGGGCCTTCAAGGGAAGGAGGCTTTGGGGTTCAAATGAACAAGAGGAGGATCCCAGTCCCTTTGAAGTGGAGACATGGTGGAAAATTAGCAGAAGGCTATGAGGAGCAGGCCAAGCCAAGGCAGCGGGAACCACTACCAAAAGCCCAATAAATACTTCCTTTCCAAAGACTGGCCTGAGTGTTGCTGCCTTTTTTTGTGGGTAGAATCTTCTCTTCATGTGAATCACGGCACACCTTGATACCTACTTGTCAGTCACTATATCTCATGTACCCAAAAAAAGGAAATGCATCACCACCGCCACCCAGAAAAGGATGAAAGATGGTACAGGTTCAGATAAAATGTGCATTTGCTAATTTAAATGTATAGATGCAAAATTAGAAATAATTACTGTGATTTAAATAGAAAGATAATACATTTCAGGATGGTGGGGAAAACTGTGCCCTGTGTGCTTGTTCATTCTGTTGTCCAGATGGAAACTGTTGATGAGCAACTTCAAGGTGTCTCCTCTTCCTTCTTATGAGTCTTTGTCTTTAAAGACTTGGACGTTAAACCGTCATATAAAAGACTATCCTCTGACAGCACTTCAAATGAGAATGCCTCCAAATAGAGGACTAGTGTCTGTAAAGTAGGGGAAATGTCTTTTAACTCCCCCCCCTGAAGATCCTGAGAAGGAGATAACGCCCCAGCCTCCAAAATTAAACAATCCTACTCTGCCTATAGGCACAATCTGACCAATATTTAGCACTTTTTAGACTCCAATGACTTCAATGGGAGCATTAAACAGAAGTTAAATACTTCCCATTGAAACTGTGCAGCTTTAATATGGTTTAGCTCTGGCAGGATCATGCCCAAACATTTCTGAATGTCTCAGCAAGAAAGGTCATGAAAATGGCAAGAAATGAAACATAGCAATATTAATTGTGATACGCAAATAGACAGAAAGAGGAAAGGTTTCCAGGTTTCCTTTTTATGGAAATGTTTCATTTTCTCTCAGTTAGACACCCAGACCAATTTTGTTATGAATTTCCACAAAGACCACCTAAGTAATATTTGGTTTCTAGGCGGTATCTTATGCAAAGCCCATATATTATGCATGGCTAAACATAGATGCACTGTCAAAACAACGATATTGTTAACAGATTTTGTTTTGTTAAAAAAATCAAGGGTTTGTTTTTTATTATTAATATTTTTATCCCTGTAACCAGTGCCTCGTTTCTGCTGAAATATTGGAGCACAGACACTAGAAGGAAAAGTTGTAAAGAAATTCCAATTGAATCTGGCATTATTTATGTGAGTGATTTCATGGAACTCGAACTCCCAACAGGGGAGAGAACCCTTGTATAATGCAGAGAATTGTTGATGTTAAAGACCAATAGACTTTCTGTTTGACGTTTTTTTTCCCCCAGAAAAAAGAATTTACAAACATTTATTTTCAAAGGTCAGAAGTGCTCTGTGTCCTTTGGCAAAGCATTTGGTGAATTTATAATGCACTCCTCCCCCCCTTTTTTGTAACATTAGAAAAACTTAATTTTAAAATGCACACACTTATATTGCTCTAATGCAATCCAAGTTACTATATTATGTAGGGTGACCATATTTTGGAAACCAAAAAGGAAGACAACATGGCCGCCCCAAGGGGGGGGGGTGCCCACCTGAACATGGCCTTGGTCACATCTCTGATTTCACAGACACAATTAAGACAAATTGTTCTATGTCACATCTTAATGTTAAAATCACTGGAATAAAGAACAAGTGAGACATTCAATGTATCTGAAATCAACATGTATTTTTAGTTGCTATACAAATTTCTTTTTGCTCTCCTCATGCACGATCAATAGAAAAGAAATCTATTATTTTCCATTTTTCTAAAGAAAACAGGTCCTGGATTTGGCGGGGGGGAGCTAAAGAAGACTGTGATTAGGAGGGGGGTAACACCAGTGCTAGACTAAACAGAAAATGGGAAATTTGCGGTTAAGAAAGATTAGAAAGGGAGGCAAGAGGTGCTCTGTGTAAAGAAGTACATCCTTTTATCAGTCCTAAATCTCCCACTATTCAGCTTCATGAGATGACTCCATGTTCTAATATCATGACAAAGGGAGGAAAATGTCTCCCTATCCACATTCTCCACACCATGTGTGAGAAAACCCCAACCAGACCTTGATCAGGGATGGCATTAACAACAGGGGGGCAGAGACTGCAATGAATGACAGCTCAAGAAGTCCGGCAGCTCTAACACGATGCTTAAACACATACACCCCATAAACACAGACCAGTGTCTCCTATAGCAGTGGGGCAGTGAATCTTTTCTGGGTTTCACTCTGAACCAGTCAGAACTCTAACGGAGCTCTCTAAAGTGCTAGAGTATTTTGGGGAATAGGGTTCAGCACTTTGGATTGCTCCTGTAGAGTTCTGACTGGTTCCGACTGAAACTCAGAGTGGATTCACCAGCCTACACTGACACAAGCACCAACATTTTATCAGGGGGAAGAGGATGCTCGGGATGTTTGCCTAGTAACAACAGAAGTCCAAAATCTGCTTATTTAACCTGGAACATCAAACAGTAATTGAAAGGAATTCATGTTCTGAAACAATTCCTGCAAATGTCCAAGGTAAAATGTTTTAGGGAAGGATCATCAAAACCTAGTACAGTCATGACATTTTCAGCCTTTTCTGTAAAATTACTAAACATAAATTGCCTCCTTTACTTCACTTTTAAACAACTAGACTAGCCTTCTCCAACCTGGTGTCTTCCAGATGTGTTGGACTTCAACTCTCATCAGCCGTAGCCATTATGGCCAATGGTCAGAAATGCTGGGAGTTGTAGTCTCCAACATTTGGATTGCACCAGGTTGAGGAATGCTGAACTAGACTGGTTTTTTTAAGAGGTCCATATAATGGCAAGGCATACATACTATTTTTAAAGATGCACATGACGGGTGATACAGCATTTAGGCTACAATTCTATGCACCCTTATCTGGAAGTAAGCCCCACTGAAAACAATGGGGCTTTCTTCAGAATAGCCATGCACAGAATTGCACTGTACGTGTCCAAGAGCGGAATCCTATGTAAGTTTAGACAGAAACAATGTGTCTATGTGCACCAGCTGCTGAGGAATAAGACCAGAAGGGTTGCTATTACACTCATGTCCTACTTGTGGCTTTCCCACAGGCAGCTGAACACTGGAACAGTCCCACAATATAATACTTCATCATGAAGATTGGGGAGCCTTGGTAAAACCATTTACTGCGATTAGGAGTAGTTCCTCTTTTAACAATAGCAATAATATTTAAAGGCCAGGATGAAAAGCCCTGCACTTGATTGCCTGAAATGTGGTAGCATTCACCCCCTCATAAGGTGCAATTTAGCCTACAATTTTTTCAACAACCAGCCTGCCAGAGCTCACGCTGCCAGCCACCTGCTCTGGACTTATTCTCAGTCTACAGGCAGGTACTTATAAGTGCTTTAAGGTTAGAGATGTGCAAAAGTTCACCCTCTGTTATATTATGCATCTCAATATTTGCAAAGATGCTTCTAATTCAATATTATGAAGCCTGTAAAACATCAGGTCCAGGTCAAGAACTCTGAGAAATGCAGATGGCAAATGGGAAACCTTGGAGGGTGGTCTTCAATTCTATCAGCAATGAATGATAGCCTGCCCCATCGCAGAGACTTTGGGCAGATAACACACAGCCAACATAAACTCCCATTGAAGCAGAATAAAATGTGAACACTAGAATGCACTTATAAACTAAAAAAGGTCAGGATGAGCAAACTGCAATAGAGGGCTAACAGTGAACTACACTGCAGGATTGTTGCATACTGCATTGTAGGCTGGGCTGAGTAGGTTGGGCTGAGAGAGTGAGGATGGCTAACATTGCAGGGTTGTTGTACTCTTGTAAGCTTCAGCCCAACATGTAATAAAGGTCCAAGAAGAATTAAGTTAGAATGACCAGAAAATTGTATTTGCACATGGAAATAAGTAAAACCGGAAATATATTGAAATAAGTGAAACTATTACAGAGGGGAAGGTTCCATATCAAATATATAATGTGCACATTATATATTTGATGTGCAACCTTCCCCTCTGTAATAGCTTTACTTATTTCCATGTGCTAAGACCATATATAATTTGCCACACCTCGCGGAGTCAGTAATTTAGGTCCTATACTCATTTACTTGGGAATAAGTCCCACTGAAGTCAGTGGGACTTACTTGTGAGTAGACAGGCATAAGCTTGCATTGTTAATCCCCCTACACCTGGTTCACACACCCAAACCACCTGCCTGGGTTGTTCAGCGCAAGCCCCCACTCCCACCCTTGGTTGCTCCCGATCCTTCCACTCCCGTTACGCAGAATCTGGTGTGCTGATCAATCCAAGGTACAGATCACACCAAGAGAATCTGGACATATAACAGGATATATGCACTTCTCCAACCTGGAGGGCACCAAGTTGGGGACGGCTGATTTAAAGTGCAATCCCATACACGTTTTGACAGAAAAAAAAGTCCTACAACTCCCAGCATGTTGTGAGTTGTAGGACTTTTTCTGTCAAAACACACATAAGATTGCGCCTTTAGTTTCTGTGTACAGATTCAGATGTATGCACAGGTTGTGGTGGGACCAAAGGTTGCAATTCTGACACACACACACAGAAAGAGATTGAGAGAGAGATCCGCACAATCCTTCACCTTGGATTATCATTTGAAAAGGACTCTTGATCTAGTCTTTAAAAACCTGTGCACAGGTTCAGATGAAACTTTAGCGGTCAGAGCAGAACCAGTATGAGCAATCTCAGGCTGCCTCTACAAGAGGCATTTAAAGCTCTTTCAAGGCGCATTAAAAAATTTGCCTCTACAAGAACGGAGCGCAAATCGGGCGTAGAGGCGCGTTTTCTCTTCGATTATGCGCATTATCGAATGCGCGTTAAATAGCGAGTTTTATTTTGCTCCGGCTGTTAAAGCGCATTTTGACTATGTGAACAAGCGATTCTCCACATGTCAACAGTTTAAATCGTGTTTTGGTCGTCCAGTAATGCGCTTCGCCGCCTCTCGTACAGAGGTATTAGGCATAAATGCGCTTCTGCGAATATGAGCATAATTGCCTAACCAGGTGTAAAGGCAAATTCTTGTAGATGAGGCCCTAGTCTGCTCACCTCTACACACCATCTCGCCCTGGATCCTGATGAAAAAAGGGTCTGGGAAGCATCGGCACAATGCAGTAAGCTTACAGAGGGTACGTCTACACTGGAATTCTATGTTGGTTTTATACCTGTTGAACTGGAACTGACGTCAAGGGTAGGCATAACTGGGCATCTGCTAAGGGCTCATTCCTCCTCTTCATCATTGTAACCTGCTTGTTCACCTGCCTCTCGCCCTGGTTCAGATAATGATGGTGGTAAGAAGGAAGAGTAGTTGATGCCACTGTCTGCTTGCTCACCTTTTCTCTGTCAAGCAAGCAAGTAAGCGAGCAGGAGCAGTGATAAGAAGGAGGATGAGGGACCAATCGCAGCTGGTGACAAATGGCAGCGAGAAGATAGACGAGATGCAAAAAAACAAAAACAAAAACCAGAGCAAATGTTCTCAAAGGAGCCAAAGGGGAACGTCTTTATTTGAACCTAATGCACTTCAGAGACAAATGCTCCTTCTCAAGGGCAATCTTATAAAATGCAAATGCTGAAAACGGGCTAAGCCTCTGCCTTTTATAAGATTGCCCCTGCCAAAGGAGCTTTTGTCTCTGAAATGTGTTCAGTTCAAATAAAGAAGTTTCCCTCTGGCACCTTTGAGAACACGTTCTCTTTTTGAATTTTGTTTAGTTTGGTTCCTTCTCTTCTGTTTTTTGTTTGCTGAGAGAGGGGGGGCCCATGAGAGGTGTCTTGCCTCAAAACCTAGTACTGCACTGAACTGTCATGGCTCCCCACAAAGAGTCCTGGGAATTGTAGTTTGGTGAATATACTGAAAATTCTGTTAGAAATCCCAACATCCCGACCACTCCCCATAAGGCATGCTGCTAGTTTCTCTGATTTCTGTGTAGGATCCTGCATGTTTTAAATAAGGCACGGACTTTGCTGGATAATACTGATGTTCATGTGTTTCACTATTATCTTCACATATTTTCATTAGCATGAATTAGTTGGAAGTGGGACAACAGCCCCCATTCTTCTTGAACATCTCCTATGTGCATTCAGTGCATTGTCTGAAAAGAGTGATTCCTACATGGAGCAAGGAGTTGGACTCAATGGCCTTATAGGCCCCTTCCAACTCTATGATTCTATGAGCCTATGAGTGTGCAAACACATACACAGGCTCTGTGTGATCGGGAACCCTAGAAAAGGCAGTGCTCTGTTCATACTGTTTCTACACTTGTAGACTCATACCAAACTCACTCCCTCTCTACCTGCTTTCATCATAACGTTTGACAAGAGCTTCTGCCGTTGTTCCAGGAGAACCATTTCCCTGCATCAAGAAGGTCTTGAGCAGCCTCTGATGAAAGGGAATTTTGAAGTCTTAGGGAGTTTTTGTACTATCACATTACTTGCAAATATAAAAGTTGAGGAGGGAAAAGCAAGCAGGTATCCAAATGGACAGTGGCAACCTTTTAAAGCAGCACCTGTTCCCCAAAAGCGACAGCATGCAACATCCCCATCCCTAACTGGGCTAACAACTAGGGGTGTGCACAGACCCCCCCAGATCGGATCGGAACAAAATCGGAGGTCCCCCGGATCAGATCGGACCAAAATCGGAGGTCCCCCGGATCGGATCGAACCTGATCCCGATCTGAAAATCGGATGTCCGATTTTCAAATCGGCCGCCATTTTTCCCCATAGACTTGCATTGGGGGAAAGAAAGCTTTCCCCCAATGCAAGTCTATGGGGGAAAATGGCGGCAGGGGGGTGAGTGGGGGCCTAACTCCCCCCTCCCTGTCCCTCCCCCCTTGCGCTTACCTGCAGGGCCCTTCTGCTCCCGTCCGCTGGCGCCCGCAGGTGCCAGCGGACGGCAGCAGATGACCCCAGCAAGTAAGTGGGAGCCCCCTCGCGATCCTCCTTACCTCCCAAGGCCCCTCCGCTGCCATCCACTGCCGCCCGGGTGGCAGTGGATCACCGGCAGGTAAGCCAACCCCCCAGCGATCCTCCTTACCTGCGGGTACATCCGGCGCCTTCACCTGCGTAGATCTACTGAGGACTAAGCTTCGCGGCCTGGCACTCTACTGAGGACTAGGCCACGAAGCCTAGTCCTCAGTAGATCTACGCAGGTGAAGGCGCCGGACGGCCCCGCAAGTAAGTGCTCCTCCTTACCTTGTGATCCTCCTTACTTGCCAGGGCCCCTCTGCTGCCATCCGCTGCCGCCCAGGCAGCGGCGGATGGCAATGGAGGGGCCCCAGCAGGTAAGCCCCCCCCCCGCTGTCCACTGCCATCGGTGGGCGCCTGCTGGCGCCCGCCGATGGCAGCGGACAGCCCCCCCAGGTAAGCCCCCCTGCTCCTTACCTGGCGGGGCGTCCTCCTCCATCTGTTGCTGGCTGTAAACTACTGTTTACTCGCGGCCTAGTTTGCAGTAGTTTACAGCCGACAACGGGAGGAGGAGGACACCCCGCCAGGTAAGCCCCCCCCTGCTGTCCGCTTCCAATGGCGGGCACCCGCTGGCACCCACCAATGGAAGTGCCCGCCAATCCTCCGATTTTTCCGGAACTGGATCAGGTCCTTCCGGACTGGTTCAGAAAAGATCGGACGATCCAGAGGGGGGATCGGAAATCAGAGAATTGTATCCAATTTCCCCTGGATCGGCTCCGGATTGTGGATCGGAGCCGATCCAGTGCACACCCCTACTAACAACTCACAACCGGTTTCATTTTTGCTGGCTACATCCCAAACGTCAAAGCTCATTCTTCCAGGTAGGTGTGGCTTGAATTCCTTGCTCTATAAAACATCAACAGGCCATCAGGGCCCATTAAGTAAGTACTTATGCGCTATACAAAAGCCTAGGGAGATTATCATCTCTTCACTTGCCATTACGCAATAGCAATCCCATAACAATATTTTGGCTCCATGTCATAGCTAAGCACGTTAAGGTCTGTGTGAGCTTTCAGCATACACAATAGCATTCTTACATTTTAAAAGCCAAGAGGGAGTAACAAAGTAATCTAGTGGAAATGCATACATATGAGCAGGCAGCGGTAAATCTTTGCCTTTCCATATTCAGATTTTTTTTTTATCGCCCATCTCAAGGGTCATAACAGATTTAAAACTAAACATAAAATGTATAATGTTAAAATTACATATAAAGGACCAAACTAGCCCCCATAATTCCCAAAGGATTATCCCAAAATGAACCACTAGTGTCAATTTGATCTAAGCCATAGAAAACACAAATTGAAAATTGATTGAGCAGGAATATTCTTTGCAGAAAACAATCCCACAAGATCTGCTCTATATTTCTTTACAGTATTTATATATTCCTTTTTTAACAGGAATACTCAATGCAGTTCATATTTAAATCATTTTAGATGCTGGGGAACATTTTGGGACAAGCTGGGCCTGTACGACAGGGCTGGACTCCACTTGAACCAAAATGGAACCAGACTGCTGGTGCTAAACATGAAAACAGTAGCAGAGCCGCATTTAAACTGAATCCTGGGGGGAAGCCAACAGGACCTGGGAAGCATCTGGTTCAGGTTGAATCATCCCTAGGGAATGAAGATCAAAATGTTTCTGATTGCTCAAATGTACATGGCGAGGAGATAGGCTATGAGCATAGGGTGAAACATGATAGCCAGTCAAAGAGACCTAAGTGCCATGGCAGAAGATGCGCATGCTGGAGATATCTGGGAAGGGACACCATTTATAGCTGTTGCTATGCTAGTGCTAGAAGCGTCCGAGCCAAAAAGTTGGAGAGCCTGTTTTAAAGGAGAACCTAAATATCCTGGGCATTATGGAAACCTGGCAGAATGAGAGAACCAGTGAGATATAGTCATCTCTGAATATAAACTCTAAACTCTATAGGAAGGACAGGGAAGGACATACTGGAGGAGTGTTGCTCTGTAGGTCAAAGAGGGCATAGTGTCAAGCAGACTAGAAAACCTAAAAGGGGCAGAAGCGTTGGAGGTGACAATACAAGGCTCCAAATTTAATTTAGTAATAATGGGTGACTTCCAATTACCCCCACATTGGCTGGATAAATGCATGTTCCAGTCGCAACAAAGAGGTTATATTTCCCAGTACCGTAAACAATTGTGCTCTCAAACCATTGGTCATGGAACCAACCAGAGGGAGGCGACCCTGGACCTAGAATGAAATATGAGTGTTGTTGAACCAGTTGGAAACAATGACAATAGTGCTATCAGATTTAATATATATTTAAGGGGGAAATTGCCAAGGAAGTCCAACGCAGTCACATTTGACTTTAAAAGAGGAAACTTCTCTGAAATAAGGACACTGGTGAAAAGGAAATTGAAAGGGGGACTTAAGAGGGTTAAATCCCTTCAAAATCCTTGGAGGTTACTCAAAACTACAATAATAGAAGCTCAGCTAGAATGTATACCACTGGTTAGGAAAGATAGCACCAAGTCCAGTAGGTAACCAGCATGGTTGATAAGCAGGGTCAAGGAAGCTATTAGAGAAAAGAAGGTTTTCTTCAGAAAATGGAAGTTTTGCTCAAATAAAGAAAACAAAAAGGAGTACAAATTTACACAAAGGAACTGCAAACAGACAATAAGATGAAAAAAGCATTTTGAGGAGCATATTGCTATCAACGTCAATAAAGGCCAACAATAAAGAATTCTTTAAGTATATCAGAAGCAGGAAACCAGCTAGGGAGGCTATTAGACCACTGGATGACAACTGAATGAAAGGCATACTAAGTGAGGATAAGGAGATTGCTGAGAAACTGAATGAATTCTCTTCACCTGTCTTTACTGCAGAAAATGTAGGACAGATCCCTTTGACGGAAATGATGTTTTCAGGAAGGGGAGTCTGAGGAATTGCGGCAAACAGTGGGGACAAAAGAAAAAGTTCAATTGACAAACTGAAAGCTAATAAATCATTGGCATCCAGATGGTGACCCTTATTATTAATTCCACTAGTCTGTAGAGGAAAAGACAAACGGAGACATGATACCCTTCTTAGGCTGCAGCTTTGGTTCCCCATTACTTTTCCTGCCTATAAATACCTCCAGGTCTTTAGCCTGGGTAACAGGCTCAGCTACTCCTAGCTCAGGGGTATTGATCCTCTTTTGACTCGAGGGCCGAATTCTATTTCAGAGAAGCTCTCGGGGGCCACATTATAGTAGTGGGCCAAATGGCTAGACCAGAGTCCAAACAGGTGGGACAAAAATACCATCATATCTTAGCTTAAAGCACTCACTGCCAGGAACAAAGCCTTAGAAGATGCATCTCAACCTTTTAGAATTGGGGGGGGGGGGATGCACAAAATGATTGGTGGTTGGGTGAAAAGGACATGGCCCTCTTGGGAATCCCGAGGGTCTATTGGAACCCAACAGGCCAGATGTTCTGCACTCCTGGCCTAGTCAATTTAGTTCACTGCCTTTTTGCCCTCCACATCCAGACTATTGGTTGCCCTCCTGCTCCACTCAGACTGATCACTTAGCTTTGATCCCAAAAAACTTAAACCCTTTTCATCAGGGCATCACACATATAATAATTGCATGGAGTGGTGGCGGTATTACTGCCACTGCTCCTGCACTCGTTCCACCTCAATATCTGTGCATTGGGTGGGATGTGTGAAAAGAGAACCCATGCAGAGATACTTGTACACAGGGCCGGCCCTAGGGATGGGCGAGCTGGGTGGTTGCGTGGGTTAGGGTTAGATGAGCTGAGGCGGGGTGCCAAGCTGAGCTCAGTGGCTGTGTTTTCTGAATGTATGGTCTGCAGTGAGCTACGGAGGCTAAAAGCAAGTGTCTGTAACCATTTATTTATTTGTTTGTTTGTTTGTTTGTTTGTTTATTGCATTTCTATACCACCCAATAGCCAAAGCTCTCTGGACAGTTCACAAAAGTTAAAACCGTCAGACACAAATCAAAGTATAAGACAAACCACAGTATAAAACACAATATAAAAATACAATATAAAAGCACAGCCAGGGTAAAACCGAGCAGCAATGCAGAGATCTATACAGTTTTAAAATACAGATTTAAAATACAGGCTTAAAACAGCAAAGTTTGAAAAAACTAAGAAGATAAACTCTTTAAATACTGGGAGAATAAAAAGGTCTTCACCTGGCATTGAAAAGAGTGTAACGTAGGTGCCAGGCGAACCTCTCTAGAGAGCTAATTCCACAGCCGGGGTGCCACAGCATAGGCTCACGGAGAAGGATCCCTGAGGATGATCTTAGGGTCCGGGTAGGCACATATAGGAGGAGGCGTTCCTTCACATAACCTGGCCCCAAGCCATTTAGGGCTTTGAATGTTAATACCAGCACTTTGAATGTTAATACAAGCACCTTCTTTCAAGGTTCCACAGGTTGTTAAGTAGGGTGACCATATTTTGGAAACCAAAAAGGAGGACAATATGTCCACCCCCAGGGGGCATGTCCAGCACCGAGTGTGGGTGCCCACTTGAACAAAGCCTTGGTCACATATCTGATTTTACAGCACACAATTAAGACAAATCTGTTCTACATAACATCTTAAGTTAAAATCACTGAAATAACAAGCGAGACATTCAATGTATCTGAAATTAACTTCACTCACTCCTACTTTTGTAGCTCTTGCTGTACTTTGTTGCTATACTCTATGTGATACATTCTCCTCTTCTCCCAAATATCTTTTCTGATTGTATCCTCACTGCACTGCAAGCTGCTGCTTAACAGGACTTGCTGCTGGCTGGCTGGCTTTTTTATTTTTAATGTTCAATTTTTTTAACCTTGCATATAATTGCCATAAGTTTCTCTACTCTAACATTAGGGTGGGTGTTGTGGGCAAAGGACACTACTTTGCCCATTCACACTTCTCACTTATGTACATTAGCTTCTCAAGGCTTTTGCTTGGCACCACTTTTCACATCCAGACTTTGAACTCCTGTCTATTTCCTGCACAAACACGTGACTCTGAGACCCTCTTTCTAATGCTCTGCGTTGCATGCCAGCACCATAGGGCAAAGGTCCCCTCTACAAGGATTCGCTTTTGCGCCTGGTTAGGCGATTATGCGCATAATCACAGAAGAGCATTTATGCCTAATCCTTCTGCACGAGAGGTGGCGAGAGGTGGCGAAGCGCATTAACAGATGTCCAAAATGCACTTTACAAGTAGTTAATGCGCATAAGTGCTTATTCACACAGTCAAAATGAGCTTTAACGGGCGGAGCAAAATAAAACTCGCGATTTAACGTGCATTCAATAATGCACATAATCGGGGAGATAACGCGCCTCTACGCCCGATTTGCGCTCCGTTCTTGTAGAGGTAATTTTTTTAATGCGCCTTGAAAGAGCTTTAAATGCCTCTTGTAGAGGCACCCTAAGTTACAACAGGTATCTCTGCATTGTCTGTGCAGCCTCTGTTGTCTCTCTCTCTCTAAGTCACTGCTGGTCATGATCCTTCATCACCCATGATGTGGAACTCTGAGAAAAATGCTTCTGGCTCATTCTGTTTTGCCCTGTGGGCTTCTTTGACTGACCTCTCCTTTCCCACATTTTGATCTGTGGATGCCTCACCTCTGCTGTGCTCCAGGTGCCCGACTGTCCACCAAATTGGCAACAGGAAAAGTAGCATGCCTGCCCAGCACTTCTTAGCTAAAAAATCGAGATCCCCTTGATGCCAAGGGCTGAAACTGCTCAAGGTGCAGGACCCCAAAGAGAAGGTTTGACAACCTGAGTATGAAGGGTAGGCTCCAGTGTTGTTGTTTTAAATAAATTTTAAAACCTCAAACTTAAAAAAAATCCTAAAAATCAATGGGTGAACAGATCTGCAAGGCTAAAGTCCTTCTTAAGAGCTATCATGTTTCCAAGTGTCAGCTCCTTATCTTTAAAAATGATGGTTTAAAAAAATAATTTTAAAACCTCAAAATTAAAAAAAAACCTAAAAATCAACGGATGAATGGATCTGCTTCAAATTTGGCAGGTATAAACGCCCTCCCTAAGTGCTATCATGGTGCCAAGTTTCATCTCTTTATCTTTAAAATGACAGAGCTGTAAGCATTTTTGTTTATTCCCATTTACTATAAAGTAGAGCTGCCCTTTGGATGGGAGGGGGGAGGATGGGAAAAATCCGGATTTTTCTCCAGGTTTCATAATCCACCCCCACTTCCCGGATTTGTTACCAAAATTCCTGAGGTGTCCTGGTTTTTCCTGACATATGGTCACCCTACGACGATCTTCCTGCAATTAGCTTGAAAGTATGTTTCTTTTTCAATTTCCACTGTGATGTCATTTGTGCTAGGTAAAAATCAGTGGAACACTTAGCTTTACTTTGAGACGTTACCGAGCACTTAGCACTTCGAATGCTGTAAACACTATAAGCACTAGATAAATAATAAAATAAAGGTGTAAGAGGAGAGTTGGACACCTTTTTTATTTATAGCTTTTCTTTATCGTTTCTAAAGATAAAAATAATGGATATTTTAAAATCAAGAGTGCTTACCAAAAGATATGGACTGCTGCGAAACAAAAAGTAGTATACGTGAAACCTGTGATAGTTCTGCCATGTTGTCTAGCGCACTGCCACTCCTCAGGGCTTTGGCTTGTGCAAACTAGCAGAGTGGCGGAGAGATCATGGTTTTGAGCGGGGTTGTTCTCGATGGACACCACATCTGCACCAGGCTCCATAAACCCTCTGCGTGGCCCTGCAAAACTGACTACAGGGGGCGGGAACCTCTCGCGGGGTGTTATTCATCCTAGGGCCAGTCCTGGTTGTACACACGTAGGAGCTCCATAAGATCAAGACCCCCAATTGCATAGGGCTCAAAACTGTGTGGGGTGCCTGTGTGCATTCAGCTGCAAATGCATAGGCGCTCCTTTCCACATCACTCACCCAGAGCATAGATGTTGGGGGTGGAGGCAATGCTTCAGCATGAGGGGGCAGTGGGGCTCAGCTCCGCTGCCCTCCAAGTAAGTATTGCATGCATGATGCATATCTGAAAAGGGTGCTCATCTTTACACAGCCCCTTTCTGGGTGGTGTGCCTAATCCTTTGGTCAATATTTGTGGAAATTTCTTGTCAAATCCAGCTGCTGACCTTGTGGTATCTCCAGCCTGAGCTCGGTCCTGACTGCCTATGCTCCAGTGCCTACATATGTTTTCTGTCTGCCACAGATTTCTGATATGCAGCTGTGTGGAGCATCTAGGTCAGAGATAGCAACTCTACACAGCCATGTGGAACCCTGCTTGTCCCCTTTTGACATCTGACCCCTGCAAATATAGTAGTGCTGATACCACTTTTTTTTTTAATCGACAGTCTTGTTGCTGCAGACCAGAAAAGATGCTTCTAGAGTGCAGAGAAGAAAGCTGAACAGAATTCCTGGTTTGAGACTCCCAGCACCTTACACCTAGCCACTTTCTCAAAAACTATGTCTCCTCTCTTCTCTTTCTCAACAACGCCTGCTCTTTGTTCTTGCTTTAAATTCTGGTCACCCTCTTAGTAATGCGACGCACACCTACACTATGAACGATGCAGAATAACTCGAACGTAGGGCTGTTCTGCCTTTCCCTCCATCTGTACCAAGAAGAGCAATTGCTTGGCTCTGGTAGCAGTCAGCTGAGGACGCGCCATATAATCTAATTGAACTATTGATTCCAGAGCTGAGGCTTCAATTTAAAATTCCAGGAAGGAGGGAGAGAGAAGGGAGAAGCTAAAGACTTCTGTGCAGTAGAAATGCTGCTTATTATATTTTGTCTCCTTTGTGTGCTTGCTTAGGCTGACCAGATAAAATCCAGGTCAGGGCTCATGTAACTTTAACAGTTGTAGAGAAAAGGGAATTTCAGCCAGTGTTATTTGTATGCAATTAGTTCCTGGTGAAATTCCCTCTTCATCACAACAGTTAAAGTTGCAGGGGGCCTGCCTTCTTTTGTATATGGTCACTCTAGTATAGTTGACGAATCTCCTCCGACAGGCCATTCCACAGTCTGGCAGCAGCAGAAGCCGTATTCTCTCTTGCTTCTGGGCGCCCTATATTGAGAACTTTCTAAAATTGCAGCTGTTAGCTTCCCTTTCAAACAATCTCCCTGCTCAATCACAATCCAGAATGGTTTACCATTTCCATCCATGCAGCGGGGTGTCCCTTGCCAGGGCTGGCCCAAACACTTAGCTGCCTGAGGCGAAGTACAAGATGGCATCCCTTTCCATTCCATGAACAAAAGCTGACTGGACAGTGTCAGTTGAATCTTTCTTCAACACTAACAATGGGAGGACATGTACACCACACCTGAAGGCAGGAAGCAAGTTGGGGGGGGGGGGGGCAAGGCAGGCTATGTGGCACAAAGTTCTCTCCTTCAACACTTTGCTGCTGATTCCCAGCATTTGCCACCTGAGGCAACTGCATCACTTTGCCTAATGGTAGAGCCAGCCATGTCCCTTGCATGAGACATGTCTGGCCCTACTATTAGGGACACCCTAGCTGCACTGGGCTATATCAAGTCCAAGAAGGTTGGATAATGGCAACAGCATAGCAGCACAAAGAAATGAGGCAACAACAGATGTGTTGAACCAATCCTCCTTCTTACCTATTAGCCAGCTGCAAATTTCCTCCAAAAATCCAAAGGCTCTGGTGGAATTCTTCCAGTTTTCTTCCAGTTTTTCCATTAAAATAGCCTTGGCTTGATTAAAACCTCACAAAAGAATCTTTACATCCTTACCCACTGGGAAATCCTGGATGTATTTCTACAAAACTAAACACTCCATACAATGCAAAATTAGGCAGGGAGAGGGAGCCATTTACATGCCAATCAATAGGCAACTTAAATGAAACATCATTTCTTTGAATAACATATAGGCTCAATTCGGATGACATGATAGTCAATGGTGGGGTAATAATCAACTTTACAGTTGTTCAACTAGGGGGTACTCCCCACACAACATGGTAATAAATAATCAACTGTGGTGTGGATTAGGATCAGCGCTGAGTTGACTATGGTAGCATTCGGATGACACAATAATCAAAACAACTGACAATTGTTTCCCCCACACCAGTTGTTTATTGTTAGGGGTGTGCACGGACCCCCCGGATCGGATCGGGACCCGGATCGGGACCTCCAATTTTGTCACGGATCGGTTCGGACAAAATCGGACCCCCCGGACCGGATCGAGTCCGATCCCTATCCAAAAATTGGAAATTTTTGGATCGGCCGCCATTTTTTTCCCCATAGACTTGCATTGCAATGCAAGCCTATGAGGAAAAAATGGCGGCGGGTGGGTGAGGGGGGCCTAACTCCCTCCCCCCTGGGGCCGTCTGCTGTGGATGGCCCCAGCAGGTAAGCCCCCTCCCCCCTGCCATTGCTTACCTTCCAGGGACGTCCGCTCCCGTCCGGCGCTGGCTGCTACTGCGAGCGGGCTTCGCGGCCTGCTCCAGGGTGGCACGCCGGGTGATGATATCACCCGGTGCGCCACCCTGAAGCAGGCCGCGAAGCCCGCTCGCAGTAGCAGCCGGCGCCGGACAGGTGCGGACGTCCCTGGAAGGTAAGCGCGCCGCGTGCCCTCCTCCTCCCCTCCCCCCGCCCCCTGCTTACCTTCCAGGGACGTCCGCTCCCGTCCGGCGCCGGCTGCTACTGCGAGCGGGCTTCACGGTCTGCTCCAGGGTGATCACCTGGCACGCCACCCTGGAGCAGGCCGCGAAGCCCGCTCACAGTAGCAGCCTGCGCCGGATGGGAGCGGATGTCCCTGGAAGGTAAGCGCGCCACGGACAGCCCCGCTAGGGAAGCCCCCCCCCCCCCCGCTGTCCACTTCCATCGGCGGGCGCCCGCTGGCGCCCGCCAATGGAAGCAGCGGTGGGCGCCAGTGGGCGCCTGCCGATCCGCCGATCCATCTGAACCGGATCGGAACCTTTTTGGATCGGTTCGGATTGGATCGGCCGATCCAGCGGTGAGATCGGAAATCAGATAATTTATCCGATTTCCCCCTGGATCGGATTCGGATCGTGGATCGGATCCGATCCAGTGCACATCCCTATTTATTGTGTCGTCCGAATTGAGCCATATTGTTCAATAGCTTTTAACAGGAGAACAGTCCCTGACTCCACCACATGGCATAGTAATTTGAACATTTTTGAAATAAATAAATTGCTGACGTTAATGCCCAGTTTAGGGAGCAACCCTATATCCCCTAGACAGTGTCTGAGTGTCATAGAATATTTTGGTTTCTTGGATCTGAGCTTTGAACCAGGAAACTGCGCTCCCTATCCCCTGGACTTTAATAACTATAGGCCAGTATCAAATCTTCCATTTTTGGGCAAGGTGATCGAGAGGGCGGTTGCCTTCCAACTGCAAGCAGTTTTGGATGATACAGATTTTCTAGACCCATTTCAAACTGGCTTCAGAGCAGGGTATGGAGTTGAGACTGCTATGGTCGCCTTAGTGGATGATCTACGCTTAAGTCCAGGGGATCCAGGGAGAGCTTTTTTAGAAGCGGCCTTACCACCGCCTCTTTTAAACATGATGGGAAGCTCCCCTCCCTGAGAGATGCATTAATGATATGCTGTAGATGTGATCTAACTGCATCTCCTCCCTGGACGACCAGCCAGGAAGGACAGGGATCGAGAGGGCAAGTCGTCTTCCTCACACATCCAAGTACCTTGTCCACGTCCTCAGTACTCACTAACTGAAACTGATCAAGTGTAATCCTACTCGCGGAGTCACTGGACACTCCACTGTCAACCTCTGCTATAACAATGGCATCTAAGTCGGCTCTTATCCGAGAGATTTTATCTGAGAAATGATCGTTAAAGGCATCACAGCGAACTGCCGAAGGCTCTAAAATCGGATTCAGGGGAGAAGGAGCCTGAGTTAGACCCCTCACCACCCTGAACAGTTCTGCTGGATGTGAATTCGCAGACGCAATGCGTGCAGAGAAGAAAGCTTTCTTCGCTGCACGTATTGCCACTCCATAGAAACGAAGATGTTCTCTATGTCGTGTCTTGTCAGATATAAGTCGAGTTTTCCGCCATCGGCGTTCCAGTCATCGTCCTTTCCGCTTCAACTCCCTGAGGTCTTCTGTATACCAGGGCGCCCTATTAGAAGCGGGCCAGAGAGGACGTTTGGGGGCGATCGTGTCGATAGCCCTAGTTAGGTCTTGATTCCATCTATTGACCAGGGCTTCTACAGGATCGTCGATGATACCAGCCATGGAACCCTCCAAGGCTTTCTGGAATCCGGAAGGATCCATCAGCCTGCGAGGGTGGACCATCTTAATAGGTCCGCCACCCCTGCAGGGACAGGTGGTAGCCGTGATACTAACCCTAACCAGAAAATGGTCTGTCCATGACAATTCGGAGGTATTCAGTACCTCCGCTCACAGATCCGTCTGTTCGGAACTGAAAACAGCGTCGATAGTGTGACCTGCTGAATGTGTGGGTCCAGAGACCAATTGGGATAGGCCCATGTTTGTCATGAATGCCATGAACTCCCGAGCTCCACCTGACAAACCGGCCTCGAATGGGATGTTGAAATCGCCCAGGACCAAGAGCCTGGGCGAATCCAACACCAGCTCCGAGACCGAGTCTGATAGGCAGCGGGGTGGCCGGTACACTAACAGAATCCCTAGTCTATCCCTGGTCTTCAGACTCAGGTACACACACTCAATGTGATTTAGTTGCCGGACAGGATGTCTGGTCAGGTTAAGATGATTTTTGTAGACCACAGCTACTCCGCCCCCCCGCCCACTTTCCCTCACCTGCTCACTAACACAGTACCCAGCTGGGAGAGCCTGAGCCCATATCGGGCCACTGTCATCTCCCAGCCAGGTCTCTGTGAAGCATGCCAGGTCAGCCTCCTCTTCTATGAGGAGGTCATAGATTATGCTTGTTTTGTTTTTAACCGACCTGGCATTGCATAGAAGCAAGGAAAGGTTCTGTGGGTGGCCTGGATCATTCCCCAAGATCCCCGGGGTAGCAGGGCGACCGGAAGGTAAGATGGGTATTAAGTATCCATCTCTCCTTCCCCTGTAACGGCATTTCGTCCTGCTATCGCCATATCTCCCTCTGCCCCACACAACAGATATTGATGCTCCCAGACACATTTCAGTCACCTCCAAGATGTCCCGTCGTCTCTCTCTCGCACGCAAGAGAGAGAGAAAGAGGGGGCGGGGTTAGTGCAAAGATGTCCACTGCACTTTGTCTTTCTTTCTCCCCCCACTCACACTGCCGCTGTTCTCCTGCGGCCAGTTCACGGCTGCCTCCGGTCGTCCCGTCTCTCTCTCGCGCGCAAGAGAGAGAAAGAGAGGGGGCGGGGGTTAGTGCAAAGATGTCCGCTGCACTCTGTCTTTCCTTCTCCCTCCACTCACGCTGCCGCTGTTCTCCTCCGGCCAGTTCACGGCTGCCTCCGGTCGTCCCGTCTCTCTCGCGCGCGCAAGAGAGAGAAAGAGAGGGGGCGGGGGTTAGTGCAAAGATGTCCGCTGCACTCTGTCTTTCCTTCTCCCTCCACTCACGCCGCCGCTGTTCTCCCGCGGCCAGTTCACGGCTGCCTCCGGTCGTCTTCCGATCTAGTTTTCTGCTTGACAAACCAATGCAAAGTTGGTAGGAGGCATGACATTTCTGTGGATAACAGTTGTCCTAGGATGGTTTTTTACTCATGCTCTTCCTTTCCCCACCTCCCTCCCTGAAATATCTTCCAGATAGACAGAACAAAATATTTTAATATTTGCTGCATATATTGCCAAATAGTTTGTATTTGATATTTTTTATATTGGATTCAGTTTTTACAGTGGAATCTTATACATGTAAACTCAGAAGTAAGTCCACTGGTAAGTGAGTATAAGATTGCAGACTTATTGTTTGACAGTTGATATATGACAGTATATGATAGTTGGCATGCAATGAAATTTAGTATTTGACAGTGTTTGGCTGCTGAAACCTCCATCCTCTAAAACTTTTGAATGATAGAATTTGAAGTTAAAAGTTCACATGCAAGATTTGAGCATGGAAATTAGAAAGTGAGGTGAATTTTGCATATTCCCTTAGAACCACTTCAGCAGTGTTTCATTTTAAATATTTTTAAAAAACTGTGCCAAGCTACATTAAAAAAACAATATTAATGCTACTTCATTAAAGTGAAATTGTGCAAATTAAAATACCATTGAAAATGAGGAATTGATGTGGGTCAGTTCTCACATGCTTGTATATCCCCGGCCATGTCCACACCAGCCATTAATCCCAGGGCCATCTCTAGGTCGTCCCTGTGTGTCCATATGACGCACAGGGGATCCCAGGATCAACCGGGGACGACCTAGGAATGACAGCAGGATAATGGAAACAGGATATCCTGGTTTTTCCACAGTCCCAGGACAAATGTGACGACCACGCCTCATGTGGTGCGGCATCCTGGGTCCTAAAAGGGGCACAGAGCTTCACAGGGTTGCTCCATGCCCATGGGGGTGGGGCAGCAATTTTGCCATTCCTGGGATGGCGGGGGGGGCATGGAGTTTGTCAGGGGGGTCCTTACCTTTTTCGCCGTGTGTGACTCCACTTCTTTTTTTAAAAATGGCACCTGCAACATCCCTTTTCCCTTCCGGGATGTCATGCAGCTGTCTAGATGCTGGGGGAGGATCGCGGAAGCAGGTAAGTCTGTGATACTCCCCCCTCCCTCCCTCTACACCCTTAGGTGTAGATGACCCCCCCCTTCAGCTTTCTACACTTGACTATTGTATGCTTGATGTCTGGCAGCTGAAAGTGTGCATTTACTTCATTGAAAAACATTGCACTGGAGATGAGGGGACGTAAACTTCTATCAATGCTTTTCATGTTAGGAACATTGCAACCTCAAGTTACTGGAAGGGGGCAATGTTGCAGTTAGTTAGTTCATGAGAAATTTGACCACATCTAGCCTTAGGATCACTATAGCCTACAGTGTAGTTTCCTGTGATGCTCCCTTTTGCTCCTCCTTTTCCTCCCCACCTCTCTCTGACCACCACCATTGCTGGGAGCACATGTGTTTGCTGTCTCGCTCCTGCTGGTGTATTGGAACACAAAATGAAATGAACAAACTCTTTTGAAGCTCTGTGCTGTACCTGCATTGTACATGCAACAGTATTTATGACTTAAACAGTTTTCTTTCTTTTACTGAAGAAAGGTGTGGTATCCTGATTCACTCTGAGATAGCCTATGTGGATGTGTTTGCGCACTGGAGGTGAGAATAACGAGACGACACAATATGTTTGGATTAAACATGGGCCACTTTATTAAACTACAACAAGAGGTGTAAAACTCCTAGTCCGGCATCTCTCCAATGGCTCAATTCAGGCCATATTCTAGGATCGGGCGACCCCATTCATACCCCTGCAGCGGCACCATACTACTTGCCACTGCAGGGGCTCCCCTTTTGGGGTAGGGAGGCCTTCCGGTGTCACTGCCCCCGTGCCGCAAGACTCCGAAGGTGTGAGTAGGGTTGGCCTCATGGGTATACCTTTCACCCATTGGCCGGTGCCGCAAGACTCCCTGCCATGGGTTTCAGGCCCTACCCATCACCACTAACGGTGCCTGTGAATGCTCACCAATATACCCCATCCCTGAGATGCCCAGACCTAGCCGCCACAGGGGGTGACAAGTGTCTGCTTAGTCGCTCCCCCCCCACCTACCTAAAATTAACTCATGAATACACCTCTGTAAGTCTCCCAAGAAAATGTCATTACCCAACTCCGACAGGTGTACCCCGTCCGGCCTATACAGCTCCCTCCGTGACCGAATAATAAGGGGGTGTTTTATGCTTAAGTCCCCATGCTTGCTTAACTCCAAATAAATCTCCCTGTTAACCTTTCTCCTGGCACGCTCCATAGCGAGGGGGTCGCTACCCTCTCTCCAACTGATCCTGGGAAGCACACAGGACCAAACAATGCGGACTCCAGGCCATCGCATTCGCATTCTATTAAAATCTGCTCATGCTTGCAAAACAATGTCTTTGCCCTTCAGGAGGCCGAGATCGTTGCCCCCAAGGTGGATAATGACTATCTGGGGAGAAGCCGGAGCTGCAAGCCGAGAGAACAATGTAGGAATGAGATTTCCCCACCTCATACCTCGAATGCCGAGCCACAGGATGGAGATAAGTTGGCTCATTCCCAACTGGGAACCGAACTTGGACCTGGAAGCCCTTCTGCCGGCCCAGAAAATCATGCTGTGGCCACAAATGACCACACGTGCCAGGTCACGCCCTTTTCGGACATCTAAAATTAAACAGGAGTTAGTTAGCGATCAAAAAAACCCCATCTTAACTAGGAAAATGCCGAACGTAAGACTTAAACGCGGCGGATCGCCATCTACCCACAGCTTTAACTTGGGATTCAGAAAATCCAGCCGCAGCGGCCGTGGAGGCCGCTCCAATACGAAACTGCACTCCTCCTGTCATTGATGTCTAGCCTGAGGACGCCCCACCCTCGGCTGGGCATCCCGCGATGATAGGTTCGGAGTGACTGGCATGCCCCTATCTTGTTCCATAGCTTGAACTCTAGCGAGTAAGGCGGCTAGTTGCGGACTCGGCTCCTCATCCGATGAGGACCCACTACGGTTCCTGACCCGCTTTGGCAAAGGTTGTGTTGCTTTTCCCTTTCGCCAGCCCATACCCTTTTTAGGAGGCATGACGGGGTGCTAAATAATACAAAGCAATTGGAACCCTTTCACCAATGAATCAAAGCGATAGCTGGGAAAACTTTCAATCTTAATTCACCAACTGTTAATTCACGCTTGTAGAAACTTCTACTGTGAATTAATGCTACCAATTGAAGAAAGTAAAGGAAAAAAAATTAATATTTTTTTTATTATTAATTATTTTTAATAATTTATTATTATTATTATTGTATATTATTATAATTATTGTTACGCTACCCTAATAAAATACAGCAGCGGCCACCTGGATGAGGCAGTCAGGGGCCCTTAGCTGCCCAGGGACTATGAGACCCAAAGAGCTAAGCAATAAGGGCTGGGCTCCGCTCTAGGTTGCTAAAGCCAGCATCTAACCCCATGCACCTTTAAACCGGCCACCCAGAGAACCCACACATGTTGCCGCGGTGACGGGCCAGACCCGTCCGCACAGCCAGGCTCAGGCCGCAAAGCAGAAAATTAAGGGCCGTTGGAACCGCAACCGCGTCTCACCGCAAGCGGGGGGAAAACCCGCCACCCAGCAGCTCCCTGCCTCGGCGGCCCTGAAGGTAAGCGGGAACCCCAAGCAAAGAAAATCCCCCGCCGCGAGCCCGAACGCTTGCGAGCCCGCCCAGAGGAATTAAGGGTCGTAGGAACAGCAGCCGCGTCAGCGCGCAGCCCGGAGGCTCCTCTAACCCCTGCTGCTCCTCTGAACCCCCGTTGGTCTCCCTCTTCCCCTATAGCCTTAGTCACGGCCCGCAGCCGGCTAGAGGGAAGGCAGGGCCTGCGTTACAGGATGCCAGCCGGCTCTCCCCCCAAACCTGGGGCCGAAAAGGCCGGGTCTCCTTGCTCTCCCGCAGCCCGAAGCCCGAGAAGCCAGCTGGCTCTTTCTCCCGAACTCCGGCAGGAAGGCCCGGTCTCTCTCTCGCCGCCTTGCCAAGAAGCTGCTGCAATCCTGCAGCCGTCGTTTCCCTCGCAGCTCAAACGGAGAAGAGGGCTCGGGAAGGTGGCGCAGCCCCTTACATATCTGCGCCCCCTCCTCACCCGGTGACCCAAGCGAGGCAGCCAATGGCGAGCCTCCAAGTGTCTCTCGCTCGCCCCGCGCGCAATTAGCCGTCCCCCACCCAGGCACTCCGTGCGTGGGTAGAAGGCGTGACTGGTACTCATTCTGTTTTGCTTTTTTAACAGGAGGCATCATTACTAAATAAAATGGAGAGGAGGAGGACCATGTAAGCCACCTTGTGTTCCTTGCAAGAGGAAAAAATGTGGGATATAAATGTAATAAACAAATAAATCCCATCAGTTAATCCTAGGTAGCCCATTCACACATGGCAGTTCTTAATTTATGTTACAGTCATCCAGGGATTGCCAGGATTGGGCTCAGGCTCCCCCTGGAGTCTGAAGGTTCTGAATCAAATTCATAGGTGGAGTTAGAAGGAGAAGAGCTGGGTCAGACAGCTGGGGAGGAAATGCCCCAAGAGACTCCAGGAGTCAAGGAAGAATCTTCCCAAGGGCATGATAATCAATTGGGCCAGGCACATGTATCGCTTCTCCCTTTGGTGGGAAAGCAGCAACTCACAGGATGGGGGTGATGGGAAAGCAAGACTTGGTAGAAGCAAGAGCACACCATCATCAAAAAGGGTGGCGCATATGAAGGAATTGAGACTCTTTGCCAGGAGGACTTCTCCTGAGGGAGGGGCTGAGGGAAGCCCATTGAGTTCTGTGTCGGTTGCCTAATGTTAGTTTGGCAGCAACTCTCTTCCTCCACTGAAGTCTTTGTCTGTTAGAGAGCTCAGGATTATCTAATTAGGCCAGTAGCAGTTTTAGGCAAGTACTGAGCCTTGTGTTGTCTGAAAGACTGGCTGCTAGCGGTTTAAAGGACTATTGACTGGAAGATCAAGTGATTGCACAGCAGGAGGGCTCACAGTTCTGACAGTGATAAACAGGTATCTGAGAACCAGCCTATAGTTTGTTTATTATGTTTCTATATCACTCAATAGATGAAGATCTCTGGGCAAGTCACAATTAAAACCATAAAATACAAAATGATAAAAAAATATAAAACTAGCAGTATATGTTTTAATCTTAATTAACCCTTATGTTTTAACTTTAATTATTTTAATGACTAATTCTAATTGATGATCACAGTGTTACAAACTTTTGTAATCTTTGTTTCTTGGTTGTGGCTGCTATGGTCCAAGGACTAATGCAATAAATGTTACTATTCTATAAAACTTTAAAACTACAGAAAATAGAAATAACCAAATAGCAGTTCAAAGATGTAAAATACAGTACCAGATTTAAAACAGAAACTGAGAATAAAATGCCTGGAACATAAAAATGTCATCTCCTAACACTGAAAAGAGCACAATTTAGACCCCAGGTGAGCCTCTCTGGGATGCTCATTCCACAACCCGGTTGCCACAGCAGAAAAGCCCCTCTTCTTAGTAGCCATCCACCTCACTTTCTTTGGCAGGGTCTCCTAGTGAAGGACCACTGAAGATGATCTTCAGGTGTATATGGGAGATGATCCTTCAGCTAACCCTAACCCAGGCCATTTAGGGCTTTACATGTTAATACCAGCACTTTGAATTGGGCCTGGATTTTGCCACGCAAATCCTATGTCCATGAAATTGCTGGGGTAGGGGGCTGAGTCAATCTGGCCTTAGTCATCATCATTGTATGATCTGATTGGTTCAGGGATGCCTCTAGTGTCAGAGGCACATGGGATGGAACTAGCTGCCCATCGGCAGTCTGACATGGTATCTCCCGGATCTCCCACTCCGGTTCCTGGTCTGGCGAGCCCTCTGCCTCATCTGACAAAGGGATAGAAGGAGCACATGTGCATACCTTCGCCCTCTTTTGAGCCTGCCCCTAAAGAGATGCCATTTTCATGGCTTGAGAAAGCTTTGATGACAAGTGACCATTTGCTGTCATAACAATGAGTGAAAATTGAGGACTAACCTTTCTGACAGATGCCGGCAATTGATATTGCCATGTAGCCATAGCAGGAATGGCAAACACTCTGTTGCAACCCCCTGCTCCTGCTTTCTGCTGCAAAGTTGATATTTCCTGTTCCAGTAGCAGGGATGGCAAATGGAAAGTTGCCATTTATAAAGCAGTACCATCTAAATTCATTAAAATACTTTAAGCCGGGATTGGCTAGATCTGTGTCACAATAAGTGTGCATGAGAGAATTGCTTCAAAGCTTTAAAAATTCCTGCATAGAAAGACACGTGACCTGAGCCTATGTGTGACAATAGCACAAAAATATGTTTTGCACCGTGTGCCTCTGCAAACCTTTCCTTGCTATATGAAAACCACAAACGAGCAAACTACCCATTCATCTGTACAGTACTCCTGAACAGCCTTGCATTTAATTGAATGATACATTTAATTATTGGAATACATTTAGCTAAATAGTACATTGATGCTGATGTCTTTAATCGCAATATGCTACTGATACAGTTAACGAGGCGCCTAGCAGCAAAGGGTCAACATTCTTAGCAAAGCTGATAAAGTTCATATTTACGGCATGATATACTAATGCCAACTTAAAACACAAATGCTCGGCACATCTGGCACTGTATTGAGGAAGAGATGTGGATTATTCATTCTAATTACAAAATGCTTGCTTACTGTCTGGAATAATGGAAAGAGCTAGAGATTAGGTACTTGAAAGCCACCCCTGAGGAGAGGATGTACAGCTGAGAAACTGTTGTTGTAATGAAGAAATATTTAACGAACAATAGCCACCCAGAGGAGATACAGTGGCTGATACAAGATTGCCCGCTGACTCCAGCAGAGAAAAAGATAAGGAACGAAGGGAGGGGAAACCTCAAGGTGTCTCGTAGAATCATTTTACATTGAAAAAATGCTAGTAGATTATACTCTTGTCTACAGAACTGAGAGCAAACTGTAGCCTTGCAGATTGATACCAGTAAATACATAAATTGTCACCCCGCCTTCTCCTGATGTGAACCTCTGTATCACAGGGTGGTTTGTGTACAGTGCAGTAGATCTGGAAGACCCTAACCTGGGAGGTATTGTAATTGCCACCTAGCAGGGAGATTAGCGACCCCCACCCCCAGTATTTTAACGATTTACCAGCTAAGGATGTTTTCTCAATTTGGCACTAATGGCAAGATGATGTTTCTTCAATGGCTTTTGATGGCTGGTAGCTACTACAAGCTATTGGGGTGTTATCTACTAGGCTGTGAAAAAGATAGTTTTGCTCCTTGCTGGGTGCTAAAATTGCTTTAAAATCCTAGGTCCAAATATAATTATGTAATTGGGCTAACTCTTGAGGTGAGATGAGGCTTTCATTTTTTTTTTAAAAAAAATGGCCTTCAGGCAAGGGCTAGGTGGAGCATGGTGGCAATGGAGCTTATTCGGGGGATCAGTTGAGTCCTTCAATTTTTTAAAAAACTCTCTTGTTCAGAAATCTGCCACTCACCACGGTCACTGCATCTCTGACCTCCTCCACAATCCCTTGGAGGCCACACAACCAATATTAAATGCTGAGCCCAGGAAGAACCAAAACCAGCAATATGGTTTGGGTTACCAGGAGCCTATTTACACTACTGCTTTAAAACGGTTTAAAACAGTTTTGAGAACTGTTGGGGCCCAGGACACACTCCATATTCAGTTTTCAAAACGTTTTCAAAGTGTTTTATCCTGCTTGTGTAGATAGGCTCCAGGTCTTCTGAAACTCAGATGTTGAGATGCAGGAGACACTGCCTTGGAGCACCAAGGAGGTGTCTATCAGAAGTGGTGCAAGGGAGGGGCGCAAGGTGCTTTTTCTAAACAGATTTCAAGCTTCTGTTTCTAGCTGATCTACACACATATATTATGCCCGTAGTATGCAATTGGTAACTGTTATCCAGACAGATCATCAGATCATTCCATGCTGAAAAAAGAGGCGGCTGAACATATAGAATGGGGAGATTAGGCTAGAAATGAACCCTGTGGAAAATCAACTCCTCCCTTGGCTCCCTTTTCCTCCCTCTGAGATTTCAGGGGCAGGCTCTGAGAAGGAGACAAGAGACTTTGGGTCAATCCCTGAAGGCCAACCCAGAAGTGACATTGAACATACTACTTTGCTGCTGCACCTCTTAAAGAAAAAACATAATAATCACGAGTGGAGGGATTTTAGTTGAGACCATGGCACATGGGAAAAGGAGATCAGTCCTTTGATGGAAGCTCTCGTTGGTGCTCTCATTCTCTCATTAGGATGAAAATCTTCCCATATTAAGGAGTTTGGGTTTTTTTTAAAGGAGAAAAAAACAGTATTGAGGGGCACATTGAGCATTACATCTAGTTTGGTCCTATGGCCTGGCAACTGTCATCCGTACAGCAACAATCCTCCAAATTTAAGATGGAAGGCTGGACTAGCCAGACCTGCATCCATGACAGCAGAGTAGTAATAGGTGAGGGAGGCAGCTGCTTGGGAATCTCAGAAGTCCTGAGTGGGGGGGTGTCTTCACAGTGCCGGGTTGGCACCATGTCCCTTGGATGCCAACAGCTTCCCTCCACCGGGCTGGTGTCGGGTAATCTCGATGCTGAGGAGGGAGCGCAGGGTTTCCGGCCAGCCATCCAGAGACCGGAGCCACCCCTGCCCTCTTCCTGGTGGAAAGTGACCAACTGCAGGTCGCCTTCCACCTCGCATTGCTTTGCCACGTCTCCGCTGCGACACCGGAGCGAGGCGAGGGGCTGCCTTGATGTCGCCTTGCGTGTCCTTGCGTTGCGCCAGAGGGAAAAATTCAGGGTTATTCCCCAACATTTTCTCTCCGCAGCTTTGGCGGAAAGACACGGTGTGGATGTGCGATTGCAGCGTTGTTGTAGAATGGCGCTACGCCACCGCGCACTCATCCCAGGGCTTTCCGGGAATTTAGGCAGCACCCTGCTTTGGCCACGGCCTCTCCTGCCCTCACCTCCCAAACTCCTTGGTGCCTGCTGCTGATGTCAGAGGCTGAGCCTGGAAGGGCCAGGGACAGCAACTGGGTATTCCGCCCAAAGTCTTAAAACTCCAGCCTCCAGAGCTGTTCCTCAGTAGTACTCCTCCTCCTGGACATCCTCCCCAATTCCTTCCCTCTCCCCCCCCCCCCGCATGTTCTTCCTCTCTCTGCTCTTCTCCACTTCCCACTCTCAAGTGCATACACACACAGACACACTCACTCCTCATCCTCTTTCAGGCCCCCTCTACAAGAGTTCGCTTTGATGCCCGATTCTCAGATTATGTGCATTTCCTGGTAAGCGCGTTTACGCATAATACCTATACACGGGAGCCGTCAAAGCGCATGACGGGCTCTCTGGAAGGCGCTTTAAAGTTATTTACATGCAGAGAATCACTTTATAAATTGGGGCTCGAACAAGGAAATAGTGCTGAAAGTAATGTGCTTTTTCCTGGAGGAACTGCTCCCTCAGGTTCCTGCCATTTCTTCTCCCCGCCTACCAGAATCTCCCACTTTTGGTTACCTGGGTTACCTGCCAGTAATCACTTGTTTTACCTGTTCCCTTTGTCTCCATGTGCCTCGCAAGTTTCCCCTCCAGCAACCTTTTAAAAAGTATTTTCGGCTGCCTCTCTCCCCCCATTCACCCGATCGCCATTTGAGGTTGTCCCCCCTCCCAGAACTGCTCAGGAGTAAATGGGAATGTGCCTCTCAAGTTTCCCCTCCAGCAGCTTTTTAAAAAGTATTTTCGGCTGCTTCTCTCCTCACCCTTTTGCCAGAGGGAGAGGGAGCAAGAGACCAGAGAGAAGGAGCGAGCAAGCGAGAGAGGAGAGATCTGCACACACGCACGCCAAAACAGACAGGGGAAGCTGCTTCGTTCCTTCCTCCTCCTCCCCCTCTTCCCAGAGAGATCAACCATTTTCCCTTCTTCCCTTCTCAGTAATACCTTGTCGTTTTGGTGATGTACAACATCCACACGCACATACACACGCAGCTCATGTCAGGAACCCAGCAAGCAAGCGAGGGGATGATTTGACTAAGCGGATCGCTAATTATCCGCACATCCTTACTACCCCCCCTTTCTTCTTGTGAAATCACCTCCATCTGGCCCCATGTCTCCATGAATGAAATATTCCAGCAGGGCAGTTAAAAGACACTTTATTTTCAGTTCACGTTGGGTCACCTATTCCTAGAGCTTCCATCCAGAGAGACAGAGAACAAGGAGGAAGTGGCACGGAGGAGACCGGAAATTAAACTAAAAGAAAAACTGGGAGGTGTTCCCAGCGAAGGGGCAGTTCTCTTCATGCATGACCTCACGACCACAGTTGGCCCACTCTGATCATTAATGCGACTTCTCAGAAATTGTTTACACGGACATAAGGTGCTCCAACTCCCACGGTAAAGAAAAAGTAGCTATTTAACGTGAATTCAAAAATGTGCATAATAGGAGATAAAAAGCGCCTGCACCCCTGATTTGCGCTCCACTCTTGTAGAGATAAAATCGGTAATATGCCTTGAAAGAGCTTTAAATCGCTCCCTGTAGAGGGAGCCTCACTCTCTCTCTCCCTGGCTCTCTCCTACTGCGCTTTATCTCTTCCCCCCTTCAACCAATGTATTCTATCCCTTTTCACTCTTTCTTGCCTTCCAACTGGTGCTCTCTCCCTCTCCCTCCCTCCCTCTCCCTTTATTCGCCATCTCTCAGTGTTTTCTCCACCCTCTGCCCCCTTGCCTCCTGGTGCTTGGTCTCCCGCTGCTCACTCTCCCTCCTTGACCAGGCAGGAGAGACCTTCCTTCCTTCCTTCCTTCTTTTGAACTTTCAGAGGAATGCAGGCCTGCTACAGAGCAGAGAGATCAAGATGTGGTCGCGCCCGGCATCTTGATCTCCCCGGAGTTCAGCAGGGCCAACATATGCCCCCCTAGAAGCCCTCTAGAGAATGAAGATGCTGGGCATGACTGCTTTTAAAAGATGTGTTCGCCTTGAAAAGGTGCCTGTGGCCTCCTGGTTGCAGAGCCCCAGACCTGCACCTGCTGGGCTGGCTCTAGCAGTACCACTTCTTGCCCTCCCTGCTTTCTAAAATGAGCCTGGAATCCTGCTTCCAGAACTGCATTCCAACCATCTCCTTGACGGGAAAGTGCATGGAGAACCCTTAACAGAATGTCACAAGCACCAGCGTCTATTTGGTGAGAAAATGCAAATCAAGGCAAAGAGTTATTCAAGATTGCTTTAGCAGGAATGCACCTGTCTTTCCCTCCCCCAGTTACAGTCACTGTCTTGTCTGGTAAGAAGGCTCATATTCTAGCCATTGACATACACTGGGAAGCTCCTTCCAGCTCAGAGTCTCTCAGAACCAGATTGAGAAGAATACCACTCACAGGTGACTCTCAGAGCTCTAGTACCTGCAACCCCCCACCCCCCGGCTGTCTCACAACCCCTCAGAGGATCCCAGTCCCCAGTTTGTGAACCTACAGTTTAGGGAAAGTACATGATTCATTGAGATTTCTCAAATGGGAGGGGAGTGGCCTAGCGGACATGGAGTAGAGTCGGAGCTCTCTTGCTCTCATCAGGAAGTGATGAAACAATCATAAAATCCCTAATTTGGAGACGACGGATTGTTAATTAAAGATTTGATACTGGGTCCGGAAGTATTGATGTATCTGTGGAAGAAGGAAGCGGCAGCATCGCTGCTGTATTAGCAGAGAGAAAAGTGAAACTAAAATAGACCGGGAATCCTGGCAGACTACCAGAGACGGTAATTAATGGATTTTTAATTTGAAGGAGTGAGGTGGCTGATAAGGCTGGAGGGAGAGACTGAAGTGAATATATTTGGGAAAAGAGACATTTAACCCCCAGCTGAATGTGTTAGAAGCCGAAACATATTTGTCTGATAAGAACGGAGAGGATATCTGAGGGTGGCAGCTAAGATTTAGGTGAGGGGTGCGGATTTATAAGTTAAATTTTATGAAAAGAAAGCAAAAAGGTGATAAGTCCAGTGCCCCTGCCTGGAGCAGGCTGCCGAAAGATCATCCGTCAGATAGGAACTGGCATCGGCTCACTAGAAAAATGGAGGACAAAACGCAGCCTTTAGTTCAAGCTGGAAAAGTTTCCCCACTTCACTCCAGAAGTAGCAGTTCTAAATCTGGTAGCAAGCCAGGTGCAATTCCTAAAGCGGCTAAAGAGAGTAAATCATGGTCACCAGATGATTTAATGGACAATTTTCAGAAGATGTTAGAGATGGCCTTGCAGAAGCAGGAGGAAAGATTAATTCAAAGAATTGTGGACTCACAGATTGAACTTCTGACAGGCCTTCAAACAGTGGTGGAAAATATGGAGAATTTTGAGAAGGAGACTGGAAAGCTGAAGGAAGATAGCAAGCAGCAGGGGGAGCATTTGAAGGAGATGGACTTGCGTTTAATTGCCCTGGAAGATAGAGACAGGAGAGTGAACATTCAGATTAGATCTTTTGAAGAGCAAGAGGGGGAGAACCCTAAGGTTTTAAGAGATACAATTTTGGCATGGATTAAGGAAGTGGAACCCCAGGAAACTTGGGAAATGGCTGACATTGAGAGGATCCACAGAGTGGGCTATAAGAAGAAGGGGATGCTCCCAAGGGATATAATTGTTAAATTTGCTAACTATTACAAGAAAGAAAAGTTAATGCAAGCATCTTGGCCAACCGATGCTACAAGGAACACCGATAGAGGTTTATCAGGATTTATGTTCTCAAACTGTGCAGTGGCGGAAGAGTGTCAGACGGTGTACAGTGGCTTTGCAGAAGAGGTCGATAATATATAGTTGGGGGTATCCAGTCTTTTTGAGGTTTATGTGGAAAGGGAAACAACATAGAATAACATCATGTGAGCAAGGGATGGATCTTCTGGAGAAGTTGGGTTTAATCGATGCCACAGCTGATGGAGAAACAAAGCAGGATGAAGGCGCTGTAGGAGGAAGCAGTCAATAAAGAAATATTATTGTATTAGGGATAAGAAGAGATTATAAGGGAGGGGAGGGTCAGATTTTGCTCCGGGACTGTTGGGTTGCTTCTCCCCCCCCGAAGAGTTCTAAAAATATTTGGGGCCATTGCCCAGAAAGGTCTGGTGAGGAAGGGGGTGAAGATGAGGGGTAAGTGTGGGGGGGAGGGTAAGGGAGGGGGGGTATGTGTGTCACAGAGGGAGACCAATCTAGAGATTTGTGTGAAAAAGAGAGATGGAAAATAAATTAAGGGTAGCAACTTTAAATGTTAAAGGGCTAGGAACTGTTATAAAAAGGAAGAGAATAGAAATGTTATTAAAAAAAGAGAAAGCAGATGTAATTTTTTTGCAGGAAACTCATCAAACAAAGGAGGATGTAAATGAGCTTCGGATGAGGGATGTGGGCATTTATGAAAAGTCTTTTGGTACTTCTAAAGCGAGGGGTGTAGCGATAATAATCTCAAAAAAATGTGGTATTACTATACAAAGGGTGAAGAAGGATGAAGCAGGAAGATTTCTGATAATTTCTTGCATGGTGGGGGAGGAGGAATATATATTGATTAATGTATATGCTCCAAATGGGAAACAAATGGAATTCTTTGATGAAGTTTTTAATGCAGTGGGAGAAGTGGGTAAAAAGAACATTGTGATGGCTGGTGATTTTAATATGGTATTAGATAAAGGGAAAGACAGGGATAATATATTAAGAGATCTTAAGAGTGGTGGGAAGACGGGGTTAAGCAAATTAATGGAGGGAAAAGAACTAATGGATGTTTGGAGGGTATTAAAAGGGGAAGAAAGGAAATATACCTTCTATTCACCAAGGTTTAAGAGTTATTCTAGGATTGATTTTATTTTTGTGTCAAAGAATATGATATCTAAACTTATAGATTGTGCTATTGGGGTAATTAAAGTCACCGATCACGCATTAATGATGATGGATATTAAAACGAAGAAGGATTATAGACAAGCTAAGAGATGGAGAATGGATACAAGGTTATTAAATAATAAAAATATAGTGGGGAAAATAAAAAAAGAAATGCAGGGAATATGGGAAATTAATGAAACGGAGTCAAACTCGCAAGGGTTAGTAAGGGACACTATGAAGGCAGTGGTAAGAGGGATTTGTATTAGGGAAATGTGTACCCTAAGAAAACAACAGGAAGCACAAAATAAAAAGATTGAAAAGGAGGTAAGGGATTTAGAGGAGAAGCTAAGAGAGACAAAAGATAGACGCCTATTTGCCCAAATTCAAGCTAAGAAAAAGGAATTAGAGAAAGAAGAGTTAGAACAAGTCCAAAGGGATTTGTTATATTTAAGGAGGGATTTTTTTTTAATATAGTAATAAAAATTCGAAGATGCTGGCCAGGTCCACTCAGTCAAAAAAGGCTAAGAATATGATAGGGACAATTAGGTCCCCTCTAGATGGATTTCGTTTGACGCCTGGTTAGCCGATTATGCGCATAATCGCAGAAGCGTATTTACGCCTAATACCTCTGCACGAGAGGCGGCGAGAGGGGGCGAAGCGCATTAAGGGATGACCAAAATGCGCTTTACAAGTAGTTAATGCGGAGAATCGCTTGTTCACATAGTCAAAATGTGCTTTAACGGCCGGAGCAAAATAAAACTCGCTGTTTAATGCGCATTCGATAATGCGCATAATTGGAGAGAAAACGTGCCTCTACGCCCGATTTGCACTCCGTTCTTGTAGAGGTAAAAAATTTTAAGCGCCTTGAAAGAGCTTTAAACCTCTCTTGTAGAGGCAGCCTTAGAGATAAGACAGGGAAAAGTAGTAACTTAATGAAGGATAAATTAAATATATTTCAGGAATTTTATAGAGAATTATATACATCAGATATGGGTCCACAGTTTAAGGTATTGGAATATATAGAGAGGAACTGGAAAATAAGACTACAGGGGCAGGATAGGGATTGTATGGAAGGATTAGTTACTGAGAAAGAAATAGAAGCAATTATTGATAAACTAAAAGGAGGGAAATCTGCGGGAATGGATGGTTTGGGGCCGGAATATTATAAGACTTTCAGAGGAATTTTAATACCAAGATTGAAAAAATTATTTAACAGTATAATAGAAGGAGGAAAGACCCCGCCATCGTGGAACCATTCCTTGATTATATTAATCCCGAAGCCAGGAAAGGATTTGACGGATCCAGCATCTTATAGACCAATATCTTTAATAAATCAAGACTCAAAATTTTTCACTGCAATAATGGCAAAAAGAATGGGTACGTTTATATATAAATATATTAGAAAAGACCAATGTGGATTTATTTCAGGAAGGCAAATGCCTAATTTAATTGGAAGAGTTTTAAATATAATTAATATTATTTTAAAAAAGGAAGTTAAAAGCAGGTTTGTTAGCATTGGATATATTCAAAGCCTTTGATTGCGTGGAATGGCCAGAAAATAATCTTAAAAACATTTGGGCTTGGAGATAAATTTATGGGAGTGATTGATCGGCTGTATAAAAATAATAAAGCAGAAGTAATGGTTAATGATGGGTTAACGCAACAGATTACACTAGCTCGAGGAACTAGACAAGGATGTCCACTTTCACCGATCTTATTTGCAATAGTGATAGAAATTTTGGCAAATGTTATAAGGGAGGATGTAAGATTGAAGGGGATAGGAGGGAAGGAGAGGATTAAAATGAATGTTTGCGGATGATACATTATTGACATTAGAAGATCCCCTGGAGTGCGGGGAGTTGGTTAAGAAGCATTTGAGAGAATTTGGGGAGATTACTGGCTTACAAGTTAATTGGGGGAAGTCAGAAATGATGCTATTTAATTATAACAAGGAGGAGATGGAGGAGGGTAAAGTTAAGTTAGGTCTTAGGCTTAAAAATATAGTACGTTATTTAGGAGTTAATATTGCAAAAGATTTAGATAGGTTAGAGGAAATTAATTTTGCGAGTTTGAAAAAACAGGTAGGGGAAAAGTTAGAGGCATATAGAAAATTAAAACATTCTTGGTTTGGTACAATAGCAGTTATTAAAATGAAGATATTACCTAAGATTATTTTTTTGTTTAGAATGCTTCCTATTAAAATATCGGAAGCAGAGTTAAAGAGCTGGCAAAATATGATTAACGCTTATTGCAATGGAGATAAGAGAGCTAGGATTAATAAAGGATTATGGTATAAGTCACAAAAGAAAGGAGGTTTGGGACTTCCAAATATAAAGAATTATTATATTGCTAATCAGTTAAGATATGTTATAAATAGTATATTAGGGGAGGAAGATTTAGGATGGTTAGAAACGCAAACAGGAGGACTAGATTTCAAATTGTAAAATATATTTTTTATTAAAATTCAAAAGAAAGATTTGAGGGGACTAGACAACCCGTTGCTGAAAAATATTCTAGAGATCTCGGAGAAAGTTAAAGGAAAGTTAATACCAGGAGACTCTCCACTCGCCCCAGTGGTAGTAGTGGGAAACTTCCCAAGGAATTTAAAAGTAGAGTTGGAAGGGAGTCTGAAGGATCAGGAAATTATTAAGTTAAGGAATTGGATGGAAAGAATGATAGGCTGCTTCTACAAGAGAGGTTTAAAGCTCTTTCAAGGCACATTAAAAAATTTACCTCTACAAGAACGGAGCGCAAATCGGGTGTAGAGGGGCATTATCGCTCCGATTATGCGCATTATCGAATGTGCGTTAAATCGCAAGTTTTATTTTGCTCCATCCGTTAAAGCGCATTTTGACTGTGTGAATAAGCACTTATGCGCATTAACTACTTGTAAGGCGCATTTTGGACATCTGTTAATGCGCTTCGCCGCCTCTCTCCACCTCTCGTGCAGAGGGATTAGGCGTAAATGCACTTCTGCGATTATGCGCATAATCGCCTAACCAGGCGCAAAAGCGAATCCTTGTAGAGGTGACCATAGATAAGGAGCAAATTAGAGAGTTATTAAAAGGACAAAAGATAGTTTGGTTCAAAGGTTTACAATTGGAAAAATGGACACAGGAATGGAAAATGAAAAATAAGAAATGTAGAAATAATACAAGATTTGAAGATTTAATTGAATCAAGAGGAAGGAAGGAAGAAACAAAAATTAAAAAAGGTTTGACCAGTGAGATATACAAAATATTGATAGAGGAAGATGATTATCAGGACTCTCTTAAAATTATTAACAAGATTTGGGAAGATGATGTAAAGGAGCAAATTAATGAACATAACTGGGGGAGGATATGGGATGCAAGAATGTTAAAGCTGTTGTTGGTTAGAATTAAGGAGAATTATTATAAGACAGTATGGAGATGGTATTTAACACCGGTAAGATTTCATCAGATAGATAAAAAAGTGTCCAAGAATTGTTGGAGGGGATGTCAGGAGGTTGGAACTTATTTCCATATGTGGTGGAGCTGTGAATATGTACAAAAAAATTGGGAAAGGGTGTTCAAAGAAATAAGTGAAATAATTGGAAGTAAACTGGAATTAAGCCCAAAGCTGGCTCTACTAGCAATATGGGATAAAGGAAATGAGAATATAAGCAAGAGAGAATTGATAAACAACGTCCTGGCTCCCGTCAGAATAATGATTGCTAAAAATTGGAAAGGGCAAGGGATATATACTATAGAAGAATGGTATAAAGAAATATGGGATATGGCACTTAATGATAAGCTGACGTGTAAAATGAAAATAAAGAGGGGAATGTCCAGTAAGAATGATTTTGGAGATATATGGAGCCCATTTTTGGAATATGTATTAAGAACGGGGAAGGGGCAAATACCTTCAAAAGAGTCTTTACAATTTTGGAAAGATGAATAATGAATAATTGAAGGTCTCCTGGGGGGAGGGGTGCACGGGGGGGTATGTTGGTTATGTATTGTATTTTATGTTGTTTTATGTTGTATTATGTTGAAAAAAATAAAAAAATAATAAAAAATCTCTCAAATGGCATCCTTGCCCACTGTATGTATGCCCACTGAAGCATCCTCGTGAATTGTGTGTATGCACTCAGGGCATTTCTACATGCGGCTTTTATCCTGCACCTTCACCGGGGCTTCCACTTCCGGATTCTTTGCAGCAATGTTTCTGTTATTTATGGCATTCAATGTAAGTGTCCAAAAATTTACGTGGAAAAAACTATCAGTCCCCTTACGAAATGAATAGGGGAACACCTTCATGATATCAGAAACAATAGGCCAGGTGCTCCACTTGTATGCCATTTTGGAGGAAACAAACATTTTCTAACAGATCTTACATTTTAGACACTGAAAAAGAACTTAACCATAAGGATGAGAAGCAGCTGCTGAGAAAAGAACTGGAGTGGATTTTGAAATTAAACACCCTGTCTCCACAGGGGCTAAATGAGGAGTTAGAATTTTCACCACTCCTGTAACTGTCTGGAAGTTTGAGACATCCCCCAGTGTTTGTAGCTCAGTCCAGAGATGTAAAGACCTTGAGTGAATTGCCTTCCACCAACTTCAGTTGGCGGCCCAGCTATGCCCCCTGTCTGAACATGGATAACCTGGCTTCAGTTGTCTTTGCTCTGGTAACCTCCAAGTTAGATTACCGCAATGTGCTCTACATGGGACTACCTTTGAAGATGGTTCGGAAGCTGCAGCTTGTGCAAAATGCAGCAACCAGACTGGTAACAAGGACCAGAAGGTTCGAACATATAAGACCTTCTCTGGCCCGCTTCCATTGGCTGCCTGTACGTTTCCGAGCCCAATTCAAGGTGCTGGTTTTAACCTATACATTTATCTACAGCATTCTGAGAATTTTCTCCCCCTTTTTTGGTGTTCACTCAATCCAGGGAGCCAAGCAGCCTTGGGGGGTGGGGGTAGTGCCAGCGCCCTGCTGTCTCCTTCAATGCATGGACCCCTTTCAGGTGATTAATGTGTTCATTGCATCCAGGGTTCCCTTGCCTCCACTCCAATTTACTGTCTGCCACTCTCAGGGGGCAGGTAAACTCCCAGCCCAACGATGTTCTTGTCTGAACATTACTGGAGAGATGCAAGAGGAGATGTGGGGCAGCCAAGGCCAAGCATGCGAGTAAGACGTCATTTCAGCCAGGCCTGCTGCTCCATTTCAAAGGTGCCTGTGATATGCAGGCTTCTACAATGAAGAACTAACTGCACAGGGGGCATTTCTTTTGGCTCAGCTCAGATTTTTAAAACTTGGGTACATTCCTGACTTTTGAGAATTAGAGCCATTCATCATTGTTCCTGCCTCTAGCCTGGAATGCATAAACGGAAACAAAGCATTCAGCATTCACGAAGGCATTCAGCTCTAAGCAGAGGTTCTGCGGCTCAGCAGATTGCTGAACCTTCTCCGTGCTAAGCTTGAGAAGCCCACAAAAGCTGTACAGTAGAAATAATAAACTGTAGATTGAAGAAAAACAACAGTGGTCCTAATATATTTGCATCATATTAGCCACAAAATGTTCATTTCATAAATCTAATTACCTTGGTACTAATATTCATATTCCTTTTCATATAATATGCACACACAAACCCCTCAATAGGTTATCATGCTATATGCCAATAAATAAATAAAGAAATAAATGGAGGGACAAGCCATCAATATTCTGGTGTAGTAAGAAAGATTTCCTTCTCCAATGACAATCAGCTCTGCATAATTAAAATAGCTTAGAGTGCTGAACTAATTTTCAGATTGGAAGTTTCTTCCGGTAGCAGTTCCTTACATACAAAGTTTCTACTGCAACTGAATTTAATTGTGAGTCTAATTACAATTTTAATGAATATCTTCAGCACTGCATGTAAAAATCACACTCCGCAGCGATGCTATATTAGCACCAGTAAAAGCTCTTTCTATTTGAAAATACGGCTGATGCAAAAAGGGATGAAGCTCAAAATATATTAAGGTACAATCATTTGTTTTAGGTTTGTGAAAGTGACTAAAATTCAGGCATATGTTTCATATGATATATTTATTGTCTGCTAGTAAGGTACTTGTGCAGTTTACTTGCTTGTTTATTTATACAAACACACTTCAAAAGAGCTTTGAGGGTGGTTAACAAAAACAAGATATTTTGCAAAACAAAGCGAAAACAATGTATTTGCATGGGTTCAAACGTGTCCATTCATTCCATTTCTATAACCAAACCTCTCTGGGTTGTTCAGAAAAATTACAAAACATAATATGAAGACTTTATTATACAAAATTTAAAAGCAATTTAAAACAGCTAAAAAGGTTAAAATAAGATACTGGGTTCTGATAAAGCAACTGACATGAAAACCTCATCATATGTCGACTAGGGCCTCATCTACAAGAATTCGGCTTTACGCCTGGTTAGCCGATTATGCGCATAATCGCTGAAGCGCTTTATCGAAAATACTTGTATGCAGGAGGTAATTGAGCACTCAACAGGTGACCTTACCGGTTGTTTCAAATGCACTTTACAGGTAGTTTATGCGGAGAATCGCTTGTTCACATAGGCAAAATGCGCTTTAACGGCTGGAGCAAAATAAAACTCACTATTTAACGAGCATTCGATAATGCGCATAATCGGAGAGATTATACGCCCGATTTCCGCTCCATTCTTGTAGAGGTAAAAATTTTAATGCGCCTTGAAAGAGCTTTAAATGCCTCTTGTAGAGGCAGCCAAATTGAGTGTTGAGTATGATCTATATTTATGTATTACTATTACTTATATTTATGTTTATAAGCTGCTCATCTGCGAAAAGCAGCTCCCGAAGTGGCTTGCAACAATTCAAATCCACCATAAAGGGACGATAAAAAAAATTAAATCAACATGGTGGGAAGGAGAGCCTATCTACACACAGATAAAACACTTTGAAAACGTTTTGAAAACTGTATATGGAGTGTGTCCTGGGCCCCAACAGTTCTCAAAACTGTCAGCCTATCTACACTACTGCTTTAAAATGGTTTAAAATGGTTTAAAACGGTTTAAAACAGTTTATAACAGTTTTGAGAACTGTTGGGGCCCAGGACACACTCCATATACATTTTTCAAAATGTTTTTAAAGTGTCATATCTTGCATGTGTAGATTGGCTCGGAATATACTGAGAAAGTGAGGAAGGGAGACATGTTTGAAGCTCAAAGATCTTGCTTCAGATTATTTGTTTCTTCTGTTTTGCATTTCTATAGCCTGCTTGCTAGCTCATTCCTTCTTGTACAATTTTTAATTAAAGCCAATCGCTGCACCTTTCATGAAATATTATATTGTTGATAAGCTGGCACTTATTAAGAGATGGGGGGGTCTTTAGATGTGGGTCTGCGGCTCTCAACCCCACCTTCCAATTGCCAGTGGCTGCAAACTGTGAAGTCCTACAACTGCTCTCACAAGGGTTTTTATAGATAAGCATGCACTGACAAGAAACACACGTGTTATCACCCCTGACCTTCTTTAGGAGCTTTTCTACATGAGGCTGCTAATTGCTGTACCTATCTACTTTCAGTTTCATCATGGAACTGAGATTCAAGCTCCACACAAAGTGTTTTTCCTTTCCTGCTTTTCCATTACATAACCTCTAGCTGGCACTGCTGTAGCAAAATTGTGCAAATTGGGCCGTCAGTAAAAAACACATTCCGCCATGTTCAAGTGATAATTGGGGGGGTCATTCTAACAGCCATAAAATCGAAAATGTTTCACCAATCTTTCTGAAATTTACAGGTGCCAGAAAGAAATGTTTGTTTTACATTACCTGAAAATTTCAAGAAGATTGGTGAAAGATTGAGGGAAGAAGAGCAGTTTAAGGTAGAAAAGGAACACAAACCTGTCTCCTTGCTTTTGTCCAATGATTTTGGGTTTGTGAGTTTTGTGCTCATGATTTGCATAATTTCTAGGGCCTTATTAATTAATCCAGTGGTGGGGTCATCTTCCTCCTTCACTGTAGTTGGTGGAAAGCTTTTCATTTTTTAAAAATTACCCTCTGTTGATTTTTAAGGAATATTTTAACCTCTCATTCAAGTCAATGCAGAGACCTGCTTCCCTCATAGCGTGACACATGCTCAGTAGCGTCGCTCTCCCCCTCCCTCCTGCCTTAGGATGTGTGTGTGTGTGTGTGTGTGTGTGGAGGGGGGGAATGGCGGTTGCCTCTAGCACAGAAGTCTTGAGGGAAGAAGAAGAAGAGTTTCTCTTTTCTCTTCTGGAACATGCTTTCCTTTGGCTCTGAGAGTAATTTGGGATATCTTCATAAGGCCAGTTTGCTCTTTTGCTCACTGGTGAAGCAGGGTGTGGTTCCTCTGGATCCACGATAACCTAGTCTTCAGATTTCTCCTGGGTATAGGTGGCTATACCTTTCTTTTAATTTTGCCCACCCCCTACCTAGGCTGACCATATGAAAAGGAGGACAGGGCTCCTGTATCTTTAACAGTTTCATAGAAAAGGGAATTTCAGCAGGTGTCATTTGTATATATGCAGAACCTGGTGAAATTACCTCATCATCACAAAGTTAAAGCTGCAGAAGCCCTGCCCTCTTTTCTACATGGTCAAGAGACAGGGCTCCTGCAGCTTTAACTGTTATGATGAAGAGGGGATTTCACCAGGTTATGTATGTATACAAACAACACCTGCTGAAATTCCCTGTCCTTTGCAACTGTTAAAGATACAGGAGCCCTGTCCTCCTTTTCATATGGTCACCCTACTACACACGCAGTGTGCTCCTTCCCTCTTTTCTAAGAGTTTGCTGCTATAAAGTTGAAAGCTTCAAACACTTCATTTAATTAGTTTGGGCCGGTGTTAAGTTTTAAGTACAATTTTGAAACCTTTCAAAGTGCTTCTGGGCCTACAACGTTGGTTTCGGCCTAGTCACCCTGTTTTTCTAATAAGGTTTAGAAACAGTTAAACTGTCGTGTATTTTGCATAGTGTACACATGCATTTTCTGGCTCCCTCCTTGATGTGTTTTTGGAGGCAGACAACCCCTTTTTTGTTCCAGCAGGCCTTTGGCAAATAATCTGGACCTCTGTTTATACCTTTTACTTTTAAATTGTTATGTATTTTAAATGTTTTAAATGCTTTAATATTGAAAAGTATTTAATTATATTTTTAACTTTTGTATATTTCTATTTATAGGTTTTAGCTGTATATGTTTTAGTTTTGTAAGGCTGCCCTGAGGCCCAGCATTGGGCAAAAGGCAGGATATTACTACTAGTAGTAGTAATCTTTCAGATTTCACTTCTGCATCTGATATTCTTTTGCATTTACTTTTCTTTATAAACCATTCATATCTTAAGACTTCTTGTGTGGCCTAGGCCCCCTCCACAAGAATGCGCCTTTGCGCCTGGTTCCGCGATTATGCGCATTATCGCGGAGGCGCATTTACTCACAATCCCTCTGCACGGGAGGCGGCGGGAAGCGGCGAAGCGCATTAAAAGATGCCCAAAAAGCGCTTTCCAGGTAGTTAATGCGCATAATCGCTTGTTCACACAGCGAAAATGCGCTTTAACGGCCGGAGCAAAATAAAAGTCGCTATTTAACGCGCGTTCGAAAATGCGCATTATCGGGGAGATAACGCGCCTGTACGCCCGTTTTGCGCTCCGCTCGTGTGTAGGTAAAATTTATAATGAGCCTTCAAGGCTCATTAAACGCCCCGTGTGGAGGAGGCCATGTTTTCATTGGTTTAACAAGTTAAAAGGGGTATTCACTGCTTTCATGCTTATGTTATAAAATCTATTTTCAACAGGCCTAGTAACTTCAAGAGTAACAGAGTTGGGGGAAATCCTCAATCTCTTTGCTATCAGAGGCACTGAGTAAGGGATCCCTGGAGATAATTTAGACTGACCCCAATCACATAACACTATTCCCCCTTCTGAAGAGATCTGGACCACAGACTACTAAAGACAAACAAAGTAAAGTTGCCTGGCTGGGTCTGCAAGAAATCCAGCCTCAACACTCCTGGAAGGTCCATGTTCTATAGCACCTATTGTCAGATGAACTTGAGGGAATCCCTCTCTCCACCCCTGGGTTTAATTTACTGGCTTCCCCTGGCTGGACCTTGCAGGAAACTATAGGGACAGACAGAGCAGGCATTCATAGCACACATAGAATGCTAAGACTGGCAAATCTAAAAGCAAGTGTGTTGCTTTTCAAGAACCAAGGAAATTCAATGGGTCTTACTTTTGAGTAAATATCTAGGGATGGAAATGCAGCCTGTGCAAGAACTGAGTAGGGTCACCATATTTGGGAATCCAAAAAAGAGGACACCTAGTGGGGGGCAGGAAAATGGCTTTCTGGGGCCACCTTAAAGTCCCCAATTGGAGCAGAGGAGGGGAAAGCATGTCATTCTCACCCCACCCCACTGCTCCAATCAGGCCCTTTTCTATAATGTCTGGGAATTACACGATTTCCCCTTTTAAGGCCTTGATTGGAGCAGTGGGAGAGAATGACACACCTCCAGAAAGCATGTCATTCCCCCCTGCCACACAAATGGTGGCCTTAAAGGGGAAAGTGTGTAATTCCAGGTCATTATAGACTATTGCATAAAATCCCCCCTGACACCGAGGATAGAACAAAAACCAGGAGAAATCTAGGGAAATCCTGACAGTTTTTTATTTTTATTTATTATTGCATTTATATCCCACCTTTTTTCCTCCAAGAAACCCAAGGCGGCATACATAATCCTCCTCCTCTCCATTTTATCCTCACAACAGCAACCCTGTGAGGTGGGTTGGGCTGAGAGTCTGCAACAGGCCCAAAGTCACCCAATGGGTTTCCATGGCCGAGTGGGGAGTAGAACCTGGATCTCCCAGCTCCCAGTCCAACACTTTAGCCACTACTCCATACCCTAGTGGTCACCCTAGAATTGAGCCATGCCAAGTTGGAAGCAGATCGGTTCGTGCCTTGATTTTTAGGATTTTTTAAAAAAAGTTTGACTTCAAAATATTTCCTAAAATTCAAGGCATGAACCAATCTGCTTCCAACTTGGCATGGCTAATGCCTTACTTAAGAGGTACCATGGTGCCAAGTTTCATCTCTTCATCTTTAATTTCTTTTTTAAAAATGTACTGCTCAAGGCACTAGACCCCAAAGAGGAGTATTGGGTTTGAAGTTTAAAAAATTCCTAAAACTCAAGGCATAAACAAATCTGCTTCCAATTTGGCATGCCTCAATCCCTACTGAAGAGCTACCATGCTGTCAAGTTTCATCCCTTTATCTTTAAAAATGATGGAATTATTAGCATTTTAGTTAATTAAAAAAATTTTATTGAAGTTTTAAAAATTCCTAAAAATCAAGGGATGAACGGATCTGCTTCCAACTTGGCATGGCTAAATCCCTACTTCAGAGCTACCATGGTGCCAAGTTTCATCTATCTTTAATTTCATTTTTTAAACTTGTACTGCTCAAGGTCCTGGGCCCCAAAGAGATTTCTGTTTGAACTTTAAAAAATTCCTAAAAATCAAGGCATGAACGGATCTGCTTCATACTTGGCATAGCTAAATCCCTACTTAAGAGCTACCATGATGCCAGGTTTCATCTCTTTATCTTTAAAAATGAGGGAGATGCAAGCATTTTGGTTGATTTATTAATTTTAAAAGTGAGTTCAACACATAACACTAGCTTTGATTTTATATTGGATGTGAAGATGGTATAACATTCTGGCTGATGCCAGCTTGGTTGTCAACTGTATAATATCCAGTCATCCGTTACACAAAGCCATGAAATTCATTAAACAAAAAACCTATGGTTTACAAAAACAATGTTAAGGCTCTACAGTTTCCAACCAAGCACCAAAAAGTAGGGAAATTGGGAGTTAAGGCTCACAAGCCTTAACGCCACATCCTCCCTAAGGAGGCAGAAAGTGCAAGTGAAATTCTCATTCTCCCAAAGCAGATAAACCATGAGGACAGGGTGGAGAATATGATATGCAGAGGTGACTGTGGGGTTGTGGAAAACTGATCACGAACAACTTAGGGCCACCTACTTCTCTTTTTTTTGTTTAGAGCAGCCCTTCCCCAACCTGGTGCCCTCCAAAGGTGTTGGACTACAAGTCCCATCATTGCAAGTCAGGAATGCTGGGACTTGTCATCTCAAACACCTGGAGGGCAGCAGGATAGAGAATGCTGTTCCATACCCTTACCAAATACAGGGTCTGCCCAATACATTTCTCTCACACACATCTCGCATATAGCAGCATGCTTGATAACAAAAGGGGCACTATTCATTACAGATCTAGAACCAGAGCATGTGCCAGGCACTTCCAACTTTTGGTCAATATCCTGCCTTTCAAAGAACCATTTTTTTTCTTAAAATGTATTTATAAAAAATATACTGTTCACTTCCCACAATCCCTCCACAATACATCATCTCATCAAAGCAACAGCAGAGCAGAAGAGGTTTAGTTTGGCTGTCTTGAACACCTTTCAGATGAGATTAGTTTGCAATCCTATACCTCTTCGGAGTAAGCCCTAGTGAATTCAGTGGCACTGGCTTCTGAGAAGACATGTATAGGAGTCAACTTTCTCCAGCCTGGTGCTCTCCAGATGTGTTGCACTGTAACTCCCATGTTATGTGTTATGAGGAAGACAAAAATCATTTCATACTTAATTTTAAAATAATACTTACGCATGGAAGTATTCGGTGGTAGCTCTGTCTTTGATCTCACACTGCTGAACAAGTAAGAGAAATCCTTTATCTGATATTCAAGAAACAGACATCCTATGCCATGTGTTGAAAACTAATGTTGATGTCTGAAGGGCTATCTGGATTAGGTATTCAAGATTCATTCATTGTTGTTTCATTTGGTTTAAACAGTTTATTTAAAGTGATGCAGCTCTTTTTGTAGTTCCTTGATTGATCACATATGCTGGAAAACATCATACTTTAGTACAGATGTGGGCAGAAAATAGATCTATCCTGATGTTTTGGACATCAACTCACAGCATTCCTGATAACTGCCCATGCGGATAGGGGCTTTTACAAGTTGAATTCCAAAACATCTGGAGATCTACATTCTGCCTTCCCTTGTTCTTGAACAACATTCCCCAACCTGGTGCCTTTCAGATGTGTTGGGTTGCAACTCTCAACATAAGGAGGTGCTCTAAGAAATTAGAAGTAGCTGGTCCTAAGTTGTTCATCATCATTTCCCACAACCCCACAGTTACCTCTGCATATCAAATTGCATATCTAGATTTTTGAGATGACAAGTCCCAGCATTCCTGACCATGGGACATACTGACTTGCAATGATGGGAGTTGTAGTCCAACACTTTTGAAGGGCACCAGGTTGGGGAAGGGCTGCTCTAAATAAAAAAAAGAGAAGTAGGTGGCCCTCAGTTGTTCGTGATCAGTTTTCCACAACCCCACAGTCACCTCTGCATATAATAATAATAATAATAATAACGATTTATTTCTTACCCGCCTCTCCATCTAGATCGAGGCGGGGAACAACAGCATGATAAAATACATAAAACTAATTAAAACATGACAAATATTATTAAAACTGCATTAAAACATCCTAAAACATCATTAAAACATCCTAAAACATCCTAAAAACATTCTAAAAATTACACTGGATATGCCTGCCGGAAGAGAACAGTCTTTATAGCTTTCTTAAATTCTAAAAGACTGTTAAGTTGACGAGTCTCCTCCGGCAGGTCATTCCACAGTCTGGGAGCGGCAGAAGAGAAGGTCCTCTGGGTAACAGTTGTCAGCCTAGTCTTGGCCGACCGCAGTAAGTTCTTCCCAGAGGACCTGAGCGTGCGGGGCGGATTGTATTTTCCACCCTGTCCTCAAGGTTTATCTGCTTTGGGAGAAGAGAATTTCACTTGCACTTTCTGCCTCCTTAGGGAGGATGTGGTGTTAAGGCTTGTGAGCCTTAACTCCCAATTTCCCTGCTTTTTGGTGCTTGGTTGGAAACTGTAGAGCCTTAACCTTGTTTTTGTAAACCGTAGGTTTTTTGTTTAATGAATTGACTATCGTGTCATCCAAATGCTGCCATAGTCAACTCAGCGCTGATCCTAATCCACACCACAGTTGATTATTTATTACCATGTTGTGTGGGGAGTACCCCCTAGATGAACAACTGTAAAGTTGATTATTACCCCACCATTGACTATCGTGTTGTCTGAATTCAGCCACAGAGTGCTCACAATAAGACAGATATCATCCTTGCAAAACACTAGTTTTCTATTGCATTTACTACACAAGCACCTTTTCACGAGACTATTGTCATGTTAACATTGATGGGACTCATCAGTTGTAGTGATTGCTTCACTCCAAAAAACATTTGCATGCATGTTCTTGTGTCTCTCTAGGAAAGGCCAAAATAGATCACTCTGCGGATTTTCTACACTACGAACGCCTGTTGTTTTTATACATTTTTAATTGAAATGGCTTTTCCTAAAGAATTCTAGAGTCTGTAGTTTGAGAGAGGCACTGAGAAATTTATGCTTAGGGATTTCTCTGAGGCAAGAGAGTGGGATTGAGCTTGATTAGCCTGTCTGGAGCTCAATTAGCCCAATGCAGACAAATTGATCAGGAGGGAGAGGCAGGTAAGAAATAAATATTATTATTATTAATTTTATATGTTTTAAATTAGTTTATGTATTTTATATTTTTTGCATTGATGTTGTTCCCCGCCTCGATCCAAAGGGAGAGGCAGGTAAGAAATAATAATAATAATAATAATAATAATAATAATAATAATAATAATTGACAGGTCCAGGGAGAAGCTCCAGCTGAGGTCCTTTTGGGCAATGGAATAAGGCTGAGTAGTTGGAACCCACTCCTCTTACGATGGAGCCAACTGTTTCCTTGCTCTCAAGTGGAGCTCCCACACATCTGAATGGAACCTGAAACGTTCTCCATGAACTGTTCTCCACATTCAGTTTTGGCCTGTTTGCTCTCCTCAGTTTTGTTACAAATCCTATGTAAGTGTTCTTCTTGAATTGCATATGGGTCATTTCTCAGCAAACTGATGGTCTACCTGCACGATAAACATGTCTACACTCCCACAGCTCTTCGACCTGTCTGACTTGATCATGATAACCTCCAAGAGCTTGGGCTTGGAGATGTCATGTGTACGACAGGAGAGTTCTAAATTAATTGAGCCCCGCTGAAAGACCTTTTCATATTCACCCCAGATCTTCATAATGATAAAGCGGACTAAGGTTGTGTTTGAATTTGGAGGGAGTGTCCACAATGTTATGCAACACCTGTGACAATAATGCTATAACTGATGGGTCTAGTATCTGTTTAACCTAGCCTGTCTTCAACCTGGTGTCCTCCAGATATTTTAGACTGCAATTCCCAGGATTCCTGACTACTGGCCATGCTGGCTGGCGCTGCTCAGAGTTGAAGTTCAAAATACATGGAAGGCATCAGGTTAGGGAAGGCTGGTCTAACTTGTGCAACAAACATCATTTGGGAAGATATTCATTCTAATATTTATATACTACTTTCCCACCCTCAGTGACTTATAAACACAATAAAAGCAAGACATTCCGATTTCAATTTAAACAGATCATCCACACACAAAAGTATCACCTAATTATGAAACATGGCAGAACCATCTTAATAAGGGATCAGAGAACACTGGATACCCTTTCTAAAGGAATGTTTTTGCAACCCCATGAAAGGTTGCGAGTGAGGGTGGGTGGGTCATATAAGCTCCCTGAGGAAGGGAACTTCAAGGGAGGGAGTTTCAGAGTCTGTGCACTGCCGTGGAAAAGGCTTGATATAAAATCTGATGTGTCTTACAACACCAAGACACAATCCTATGCAAAGTAGGTCCCACTGACCTCAGTAGGGCTTACCTGTTCCATCTGGAAGAGGGTCTCCTGGGTGATTAAGGGGGGCTTATGCAAGAGAGTTATATAGTTTTGCATAGTTTGGAGAGGAGACGTTTTTCTCTTTGTCTCTTCATACTACAACAATGAAACTGATTGGCAAGACAGAAGAAAGAAGATGTCACAGGACATCATTAATGGATGGAATTTGCAGCCACAGACTGTGTAATGGTGATGGTCACTAGTTTAGATAGCTTAAAAATGGAATTGGACAAATTCATGAGGAAAAATCAATTAGCAGGATGGGCAAATCTATTTATTTCCAGACTGTATCACTTTTGCATTTTTATAGCACAATGCCATTCCATTTCTGCACATTCTTCTTAAAATATGTATTTAAATCTATATTTAATGTTTTTAAATTAAAGTTTCTTTCAATTGTACATTTATATATGTTTCAACTACTGAGAACTGCATGGTAACATTTGGGGAAGTACAAAATCCAGTTGATAATTAAGACCCAATCTGCACAGGAGTCTAAGAGATGTGGATCAGCTCATTTCATATAAGAATTTATGGAAATTGAATTCCATCATATGATGGCTATATGCTACTGTACCAACTGCTGGGGAGCAACAATAGGGGAGAACTATGCCCCCCTTTAAACTGATGATGTGACACAGTAATGGATTGAAGAGTCACAACTTTATTAAACTTAACAGTTGAAAGATCTGCAACAAGAAAAGATGGCCTGTTTCGGACGACACGATAATCGACGGAGGTGGGGGGAAACAATCGTCCGTTGTGTTGCTGATCGGCAGCATTTGGACGACATTTTAGGCAACAGAGGGGGGAAGAGGCAACAGACAGTAAGATATTGGCAGCATTTGGACGACACAATAATCAACACAACTGACGATTGTTTCCCCTCCCCCCCCATTGATTATCGTGTCATCCGAATGCTGCCAACATGTACCTGGCTAAGAGCAGACACGAGTCTGTGGCCTCCATCAGTCTTTTGTAGGGCAATCCCATCCTGACTTGAGGTCCCATGGCTGAAGTTATCCTACTTGGGCCTTTTCTTGCCAACCCACCTTGATGGTGGGCCAAGAGATTCCTAAGTGTTCCACCACACCTTAACTGGGCAGGGTTCAATGGGGTAACATTTAGGGTAAAGGTGCCCCACCCCTCAACCTTCTATTCCCTCCTGAGCTGACCAACAATGAGAGTTAGGCTGATGAAGGCACCACCCCCACCCTGCAGGCCTTTCAGGGTGCTCTACAGGTGTGTTACCTAACCTGACTGGACTGTCCATGCTACCTGCCTTCTGTGACCAAATAAAGTTAATCAAGCCAAATTAGTCTCCCAGTAGAAGTAGGCAAAAAACAAAACAAAAACAGCCACACAAAGATAGCCGAAAAAATCCTGTCCAACCCCTAAAGCAACTGGCTAATCCCAAACTGTTACCTAAGGTGGGTGGGAGAGTGCTGTGCTGGCCCGGGAAGAGGCCAAGTGGTGGGTGGGACCAGCCTTAGGAGGCAAACAGACCAACCACTCCATTGGCCCCTGGCCTACAAGGGGGATGAACCCATCAGACTGGAGCATCGTATTCTGTCCTATAGGGTGAAGGGGTGCCAAAAAGGCAGGGGGTGGCATTGCCTTCCTATAGGTTTTCCCAAGGCAACTGGTTGGCTACTGGTTGAAACAGAATCTTGGATTAAATGGATCCAACAGGGCTCTTCCTATTGGCAAACTTCCATATGCAGGCAACCTCATCTGCACATGATAGCCAGAAGTGAAATGTATGTGTGGCCTAGGCTCTTGCATCACAATGGGGCTTTGCTTTGAGCAAAAGCAGAATGGGAGCAAACTTCAAATCTTCAGGAAATCAGAACCAATTCAATCATGTACCTAATCTCTGGCATTAGATCTTACAAAAACAGGTTCTAAGCTGCATTGCTGAAAGATGGAAGGTGGCACTAGATGATAGCAAAGGTGCTTCGCCAAGTGAAGTTGCCTCAAACCTTGTATCTACATTTGAGAAGCAAACTTTTGCTCCTTGTTGGCTTTCCAGTGCAGCAGAACTAAATGCGTGTATTATAGTTAAATTCTAAAATGGCGGCTTTGAAACTAAATATGAAAATTAAAAAATGCATTCTCTCCTCTTGATGCTTTTCATGTTAAATCAACAATGCCCTTACATTTTTCATGCAGTAGAGATTTCAGCTGGCATATTTCCATCACACATTTGCACCCTAGGAGTTTCCAAAGACAAGCTGCCATAGGAGTAGATCCTTGGATGGATTGGAGCACTCTATGGGCTGATTTGTGTCGTCTTTTCTAAGGCAAATATGTCTGCACATTTATGTGAGTGTGACATGAACAACAGGCATCTCCCTCAAGGGCCCTGACATTATTAAATGCCTCCTTCACCAATAGAACTGGAATGGGTATCAGTGCCCTCATCTTCACGGTGTCGGGAGAACGTTGTGCCAGCAGTGGCAGGCAGCACGCCCCGCATTTGCACTCCTTCCACCCATCTACAATGGAAGGAGAGCCACGGTGGGCTTTCCTGCCACCGCCACCATGCTCGCCAAGCAAAGCACGAGAGGCAGTTATCCAAGGTAAGGTGGTTTTTTTAATACATATTTTTTTTAATGGGGTGGGGAAGAAAGGGGGAGGTCTGTGGAGGCACGGAGGTGGTGCAACAAGCTTATGGCTTGCTGGTCCACCCCCTTCCTTGCCCAGCCCATGGCAACCAAGCAGTGGTTGCCATAGACTGTGGCACGCCTATCAGAAGCTCCGGAGCAAGAGCAACAGAAGGCAAATGCCATGATAGTGTTGCTCCAAGCTAAAGAAGTTGGGGTAAATGCCCGACTTTTTTAGAGCGGGGCTTTGGGGCTCTGTCTCTAGATGGCTTCGGAGTGGCGGTAGCATCATGTAAATGACCTGCTGCCACTCCGAAGCCACTGCAGGGAAAAGCGCCTGTCTAGAGGTACCCAGTATTAAGTTAGTCACCATCTCTTTTTCTGCACCAGCACTTAATGAGCCTTCTGGTTCCCAGACACTGTCCTCATCACTGAAGGCCAAGAATTCACTTTCTGAGCCTTCTTCCATGAGATGTTTTCTGAGTACTGCTGAAGAAACCCGATTTGTTGCCATCTTTCAGCTCCCCAAAGGTACATAACAGAGAGTACTGTAGCACCATAGAGCTGAGTATCTATTTGTTTTGTGGGGGCAAACAAACCTTTGGCATGTGACTGGGGAAAAACAAACAACCCACAAATCAGGTTAGCCTTGGACGAGACAACAAAAGAGAATATGCAACATGGAAATCTAAAAGAGGTGAAATATTGTGCTCATGGTAAATAATGGAAACGGTCCAATGTGCCCTGTAGGGATCCCCCCCCCCCAAAGAACATGACAAATAAGATATCAGTATTGCAAGGGGGCACTATGAGAGTTTTAACTCCTGTGTAAAGATTAAGCTAACTTGAAGCAGAATTAACCCTCCTAAAATTTACTCCTTGGATCCAACAGGCCCCTTCATTCTGTCTATAATGGGATTTTGTAATTTTTTTAAATTTCATTTCATTTTATTTGCACACACAGGAATGAACAGAAACCCTTTTACAAAACGGCGGGGGGACTATACCACTGCTCTTGAAGTGGTATAACCTTATTTTAAAAACTGGAATTTGTGATATAAGCATAATGCTAAGATTCACCCTACCCTGTTTTGAGAAGTAGCTGGGATAAAATGGACCTCAGAAAGCTTATATGTGTGTTAGTGTCACTTTCCCATTCATTTCGATTGGGGTAAATTAGTTTTGTGTTGTGCCAGAAATTTCTCTCATGAGAATTTCAACCATTCTCATTCAATTTGATAGAAAAGAAATTGCTTTCAAAAAGAAATTCAAAGGAGAAGAAATTTTGGAGAAATTCTCATGGGTTTGGTTCAGAGTTCTTGTGCTTGCCTTACTTATGAGATGCCTGAGGAGTGTGTGAGTGTCCTAACTTTCATTGTACAGTCACCTCTCTGACAGCCCGTAGCTTCCTTGGCTTCCCAACCAGGGGAAAACATCAAAAATTTATTCCTCCCATATGGCCTTTTCAGATCAGAAAGTGCTGACAGATTGGGAGACTGTAGAGCAATGATGAGATGTGTAATAGAAAGAAAAATATAGACAGTGCCCTCAGCCACCTTGCCGTGATTAGTTAAGGTCAAAAACACCACCTGCATAGATTCAAAATAAATTACAAATGCCCTGAGAATGAGGCAGAAAAATGGAAGGCCATTTCACGGGGAAAGAAGGATTTTCTTTTCTTACCTCCTAAAGGACAGTTTTCAGAATTGTCACTACATTTTCTTCACTATTTTTCACGGTGCCTGCATTCTCTCCCCTCAGTGCCCTAGAGTGATGCTAGGCAGATGGGGCATTGTGTAAGATGCAAAGTGGGAGCCAGGCAACCAACACAATTAACACTGTGCAAAACCCCCAAAAAAACCTTGGGGGGGGGAAGAAAGGAGCTGTTCTACAACCCTTGCCAATGGTGATGCCCACCTGTGAGAAATAGCTGGAGAATTTCTCCTCCCCCTGGAAAAAAATGGTGAAGCTGCCCCTCCAATATCTCTACCCACAAATAGGGTAGAGAATTTTGAGAGGGCACTTGTGTGCAGCTCAAAATCAGATCCCTGATAGCTTAAATGTTCATTAAACAAACACACACAGAGGTAGTGAGTTGAAACACTACAGGACAACCAACGCCACAATTGTTGAGAGGTACATGGAATATGAAGAGGTTCATGTAAGATGATTTTTTTTGCAAGTAATTCAAACATCTGCTGAGTCCACAGCAACCCCATTAGTGTAGGAGAGTTAAATCCATATCATATATATTTCCTAATGTGTCTGATAAAAAGAATAAAATCAAGACTGTTCAGATTTCCCATATTTGAAAGCTGAAAAGTAGATAGGACTAACATTATTTTTACTGACTCTCTGCATTCCAATAGTTTGTAATGTGTAGCTTGGTTATGTTAATTAATGCATGTTAATTAACCTGCTGAGGAACTGAACTTTGATCTACTCGTTCAGCCATTGCAAATCATATCTTACTTAACCTATATGTCAATAACATTGTTTAGAAAAACGCAATGAAAAATAATCCCCTTTAAAACACTAATCAAAGTACATGGAGACTACAAAGTGGTAATGCAAGATATAAATATGGCTGGGAGGTAGCAACCAGGTTTTCTAAAGATAGTTTAACATTCAAAGTGGTAACATTTGGAAGTGCCTGGTCTTTAATAGCTGCATGACTGTTACCAATTCTATAGATGCAGTTTTTCTCATCAGGTAGTTTAGATCAGGGGTGGGCAATTAGGCCTGCAACTCCCATCATGCCTCGCTATTAGTTATGCTGGCAAGGCCTGATGGGAGTTCTAGGTTAAAACACTTAGACTGCCACAAGTTGCCCACCCCTGGATTAGATGCAATTATCAGGAAAAGCTGTGCCTTTGAATTTCTACCTGTCATACAGTTGTTAAAGGCTTACAGATCCTAACAGGAAAAAGGAGGTCACTGTTTCAGGTTGATTTGTTGAAATCAAAATTGTTAGCCCAGAAGCCTTTTAATGCTCCAGGAAGAGATCTATTGTATTTAATGAACAGTTAGGTTTTCCATGTCTTTTTTGAGTGAACCTGCTCCTGAGCTTTTAATATTAACCTGGTATTTAGAGTACTATTAATATTATTTACTGTACTGTTAAACTACCCAGTAACTGAAATTCTCTGGGTGGTATACAATACATTAAAATCATAAAATACCAATATTAAAACAAGATGCAAAAACAGCACAGAATAAAATGAAGATTAAACCAGCAATAAAAAATAAAACCATTCCAGCACATAAAACCAAATTAAAAAGAGTAGCAGAAAACACTAAAAACAGTTCTTAAAATGCCAAAGAGAATAAAAAGCTCTTCCCCTGCCATCTGGGTGATGGGTGTGAAGCTCTCTGGGCAGAGCAGTCCACAAGCAAGTGGCAGAGGCACCTGGAGAAGAACCGAAAACAATGATCTTAATGTCTGGATAGATAAATATGGGAGGAGACATTTCTTCAGGTCATTTGGCCCCAAGTCATTTTGGATTTAAAGGTTAAAACCAGCACTTTGAATTCAGCCTGAAATGGACTGGCAGGCAGTGCAGATGGCAAAGCATTGGCACAATCCCATTGAGAAGTCCCAGTTAGCAATCTAGCCAACTTATTTTGGAGAGGGTGACCCTATGGAAAGGAGGACAGGGCTCCTGTATCTTTAATATTTGTTTAGAAAGGGAATTTCAGCAGATGTCATTTGTACGCATTCAGCACCTGGTGAAATTCCCTCTTCATCACAGCAGTTAAAACTACAGAAACCCTGCCCTCTTTTGTATGTTGTCACACTAACTGTACTTTTACAGTATCTTTAACTGTTAAAGATACAGAAGCCCTTTCCTTCTTTCCATATGGTCACCCTAGGAGTTACTGAAGTTTCTGAACCATTTTTAATGGCAGATCCACATATATCACAATAATCCAAAACCAAGGTTGCCAGAACATGAATAATTGGTGCAAGTCTATTTCTGTCGAGGTAGGGTCATAGTTGTTATATCAGCCTCAGCAGATAGAAGGCTTCAAGGTATCACCTGGAATGCTAGGTAGGTGACACCTCCTACATTTTCTACAAGTCAAGCTGCTGTTAAAAGCACATGAGCAGGACCATTAAAATAAGAAGGCAACCCTATTTAGAATGGCTCCAAGTGAAACTGACACAAAATTTTGTTAAACAAATTGTCCCATTAAAAAAGGCTCTTTTTTTGTAACTGTTGAGATCTTTCAGACATTATATGTTTTTTTGAGACTTAGGTTGCAATCCTATGTACATTTACCTGAGAGTATGCCTCAATGAATAGAGTGAGACTTACTTCTGAAGTTCTAAGCAAACATACATAATACTCCAGTTAAACAATTTTCAGTTTTATCTGGACAAATATCAGATTTATTTTAATATTAAAAATATTTTTCTGGAGCTCTTATTTTAATCAAAAGATTAAACTCAGAGCTGACTTCGCAACAGCCAGCCTAAATGTTGAGAAACTGCCTTTAAATTCTCCAATGGCAAGCGAGGATTAGCAGAGGCAGATTTGTCTTTTTTTCTAGCTCTCTCACACATACAAAAAGCAGATGTGTGGGAGAAGTGGAGATTTCTATGTCTTCCACATTACTGAAGGATTTAAAGATATAGGTCAATATACAGGTTCATTTTATTTATTTATTTAAAATTATTTTAAACCTGCTTTAAGGGTAGAAACCTCTCAATGTTATTAACAGTCCAATGGAAACCTATGCTGTGAATCACTGGTGTGTTCAGTATTTGTGCAATTTGCGTTGTTGTAACTTTGGAATTAATAAAATGCAAGAGATAGAGGGACTGAGAGAGAAAAGAAATTGTTTAATATTGTACAAATATATTCAGGCCAAAGATGAAAAATCTTGGATTTATATGTTTTAAAAAAAACCCAAACACAGAGTTTCCATTTCAATGTCTATCCAGACACAGCAGGATTAAATCTCAGTTCCTTTGATAGATTCCTATTTTACCAAGAGAGTGAGGGCTTGCTTTCTAAAGCTTAAAAGCATGTTCTGAAGTAGAGCTATCCAACATCTACCTGCATTTTTCATTGCTCGGTCAACTTAGAATCCCAGAAAAGAACAGCTTGACTTTTTCTTTCCTACCATAAAAGAGAGAATGAAATGAAAGCCCCCCTCCGTGCTGTTACACCTGGTTGTACCTTTAATTATCAAGTTTCTACACCTCTAGTGAGCAAAGGGGGAGGAACTTCTAACAAAACCTTCTGGATCATTTCAGGCTGCCCCAATCAAACAAGGCAGCCCTTTTCCCTAGTATCTGAATCTCAGTTGAAGTGATTTCGGCCTGAAATGTCTCGGTACAATCCTTCAGGAAGGACTCCTAAAAAGCCTTAAAGAAAATCGAAAGAAGTGGTGCTTCAAACCAGCATGTTGTATAGCTCCAATCTGGTCACAATGATATTTCCAATCAGCTGATCAGCAGAGGAGAGGTGCAAACTTGGAGGGTGGAGCTAATGCCACCCTTGCCATTTTTGGCCAGATTATTGGAGCTATTGCCAATGCTTTTAGGTGGGCCACTGCAGTACCAGCTTGCATGTGTCTTGGTTTTTCATTTGGCCAGGGAAAGCCATCCTTCTGCTCACATATGCTCTAGGTGAGATGTGGACAAGTCTTTCAGATTGTATTTTAAAACTTGTGCTCATATTTTCCATCCCATGAGAGTCAACATGATGCAGTGATTAAGAGTGTTGGACTAGGACTGAGGAGATCCAGGCTCAAATACCCACTCAGCCATGAAGCTCACAGTCATTCCTTCTCAGCCTTACTACTTGACAGTTATTGTGATGATAAAAATGGGGGAAAGAGAACCACAGATACTACCCAGAGCTCCTGGCAGAAAAGGCAGGATATACATTCAATAAATAAAGCAATAAAGTTATATTTCTACAGATAAAGGTGAAATTGATTGTATCTGTTCAATTAAATTATTATTATTATTATTATTATTATTATTATTATAGCAGCATTTTTTATGATCAGTAGCCACTACCTAGAATTGGGTCACACCCACCCTGATTATATCTTATTCATTTGATTGGATTTTGTATTCATTTGTACACAGCAGATACCGTGTGCCTATCCACATTGCCCTTAAAACAACTTATATTCTGTTTAAAAACATGGTTTTTAAGTTGTTTCATTATGTGATAGGACACACTGAGCAGTACTTACGTTTCATAGTGACTGCTTCCTCCATATTCACTGGTGTCACACAGGGTTAATTCTGGGTCTCTTCTTCTTTTGTTTTTGTTTTGCAGGCTGCTTGACCTGCCCACTTCTGTCTCTGTAACTCAAGCAGCCTGCAAAACACAGAAATAACCCTGTGTGACACCAGTGAATGCTTTGAGAACGGAGGAAGCAGTTGCTATAAAATGTAAGTACTGCTCAGCGTGTCCTACCACATAATGAAATGACTTAAAAAACCACGTTTTTAAACAGAATATAAGTCGTTTTAAGGGCAATGTGGATAGGCTCCGTGATATGCGTACTGCTCCATCTATCTATCTATCTATCTATCTATCATCTATCTAGATTCTCTTCTTTCTGGACTCCCTTAGTACGGATGCCCTATCCCAGTATTGCTATTGAGACCACCAGCCCAGGTAATGCTGCAGTTGCCAATAGGGTGACCACATACAAAAGAGGGCAGAGTTCTTGCAGCTTTAACTGTTGTGATGATGAGGGAATTTCACCAGGAGCTGCATGCATACCAATGACACCTGCTGAAATTCCCATTTCTAAAAAACTGTTAAAGATACAGGAGCCCTGTCCTCCTTTCCATATGGTCACCCTAACTGTCAATCCCTACTCAGATCTCCCTGAATGGGCTTACTTTGTGGCACCAGCTCTCTTTGGATAGGAACTGAGTAACTACTTTGGTCTGACTGGTGCTGGGCAGTCACTATTTTATGCTTCCCACAATGCAATACCTGGCTTCTGATACAGCTATGTTAGACACCAAGCACTGTATTGTGGGAAACATCACCTTTAAATACCCTGCAAAGCACTGTGCATTTTGCAGGCAGGAGAACTGCTTATTTATAAATAGTTGTGTAGTGGCTTGGTATTTGGGAAGCTACTTGAGAGTGTTGCTGAACGAGTCCTGCCCACATCTGAGTACACATGCAGAAGCCTTGTCCTGCTTACTTCTGAGTATGCTTAAAATGGTAATAATGGTAGGAAGCACATTTGACCCATTCCACAGATGGTAATCTATCTGAGTCCAAACTACTAGAAGCCCTTAGTATGTGCAAGCCTGTTCCTCTTTCTCCAAAATGCTTGAACAACTTAGGGCAAAACTTCATAGAAGCATGGAATAGTAGAGTTGGAAGGGGCCTATAAGACCATCAGGTCCAACCCCCTGCTCAATGCAGGACTCCACCTTAAAGCATACCTGACAAATGGTTGTCCAGCTGCCTCTTGAATGCCTCCAAGAACTGGAAGAATGGATGTGAAAACTATCTGGGCTCCAAAGTTCTTGAGTTTCCTTCCCAAAGCTTCAAAGTCTGACATGATTTCTTCGTAGCTCCACTTGGCAGTATCATTTGTTCCCACATGGATGAGAAGAAAGGGATATGTGTCAGTAGGCTTTATGAGCTTTGGCAACCCTTCAGTCACTTCTCTAACCTGTCCTCCAGGGAGACACCATACCTGGCGAGTCCATGGGTCTTCGAAACGTACTTGACTTTCAATCCCATGCAGCAGGGAGTCTCCCACAATGACTACTCTTCTCTTTTTTGTTGCTGTAGGCCTTGGTGTTGTTCCCTCTGCTCAACTGACCTTCTGCCTCTTGCTCACTGCTGCATGGGGTCCCCTGTAATTCTTCCTCAGCAGGCTGTCCTCCAGTCTCATCTTCCAGTACCTGAAAGTGGTTACATAGCTCTAGTGGTTCCACTGGTGCAGAGTGTCTTCCATATCTTCTGCTCCTAACTGTCACCCTTTCCCATGGAGTTTCCTTTTCATTGGCTTTCCTCACCTCAGCATTCTCCACTTCTACTTCAACTTGCTGTTGCTCTTCAATCTCTTGTGCTTCTCTCTGCTGTTGAAGTTCCACTGTTCTGTCTAAGAACTCTTCACCTTCTCTTATTTCTTGGAGGGTGGACACTCGACACTCAAGTACTCTCACTTTTTCTTCCAATAGTGCAACCAGCTTGCACTTGTTCCAGGTGTACGCCATGTTGGTCTCAGGCAGGAACACAAACATTGCACACAACTTGCAGCACTGGAGAATCCTTTCCATCCATAGTCCCTTTTTGTTTCTGCCTTTCTGCCTGTACTAGAATAGCCTGTGCTTCGACCTGTCCTCCCTGAATGTTAACAACAGAGTCCCATACTATATGGGTGTGTGTTACAAGAACAACAAAAAATTGTTAGGGACCTCCCCCTGCCAAACTTCTCCTGCCGAACTCCCCCTGACAAACTCTTGTTTGTTCTCCCTGTTCACTCGCTTTGATCGCTCTCTCTCTGGGAGCAGGCTTTCTCACGTACCTTCTAGTCCAGCTGGGGCAGCATCTTCATCTGTGCTCTGCTCAGCTAGGAGTCAGGAAACAGATCTTTTCTTCCCATCCTTGGTTAATCATTTTATTTATTACATTCACTAACATATTGTTCCAAATTAATTTGGACTATGTAGATTACAAAACAGTGGGTTTTGCGGAAGGGGGATATGGCTGGTGCCCAACACAATATCACGCTCTTTCCTGAGTAGATCTTTAGCGTTTAACCATAATATTCAGACATAAGATCTTGTACTGTATTTCAGCCCAAATTGGCTGCAAGCCAATTGAAAATTAAACACATATTTTGCCATTCATCTTGGATAAATCTTCCTGTCTTCCTGTAATAAATTGCTAGGCATAGTAAATATATATGCCATATAATAAGCAGAAAAATGATAATTCCAACTTTTTATCTCAAAGAACAGTATAAACTTTTTAGACTGAATTTTCAAACAAAATGGCTGGTTACACAATATCTACCAGTCTGAAAACACATTTATTTATCCATTGATCAGTTGATTTATTTATTTACAATGTTCATACCTTGCCTTGCCTTTAACAAAAACCTCAAGGTGGTTAAAGAATAAGTTAAAACTAGGGCTGTGCACAGACCCCCTGATCCGATCTGGATCCCGATCTGGGAGGTCCAGATCGGGCCCGATCCAATCCACCTCAGATCTGGATCTGCTCCAGGTCTGTGCAGAGCCCTCCTTCCCACTCTCCCCACTCTCTCCCTCCCTCCCCCAATCACCCTCCTTACCTGCAGCCTCCTCCACATCGTCCCCCGTCATCCTCCATATTGTCTTGCCTCCTCGATGTGGGGCGACTGCTCTCCCGCTCACACCGGATGATGATGTCACCTGCCGCGACCAGCAAATGTGGCTGCAGCGGGTGATGTCATCACCCGGCGCGAGCGGGAAAGCGGCCGGCTGACATCGAGGAGGCAAGATGACGCGGAGGATGATGGGGGATGACACGGAGGAGGCTGCAGGTAAGCAGGGCGATTGGGGGGAGGGAGGGAGAGAGTGGAGAGAGCGGGAGGGAAAGCTCTGCACGGACCCGGAGCAGATCCGGATTGCAGATCCGATCTGGCCCAATCTGGGCCCGATCCAATCTGGTTTGGATTGGGCCCAGATCAGGCCAGATCGACCCAAACTGCTCCAGATTCAGGATCCAGATCTGGATCCGGTCACAGCCCTAGTTAAAACAAACATAATTTTAAAAAATTACCAAGAGTGCAATCCTAATTCTCTGATGTTGATGGCTGAAGGGTGTTAGGGTGCCATGCCCCTCCATGGCAGAGGGAGCAGGGCTTTCATGTGACAGAGGTTCTACTGCAACCAGGTCAGTGAAAAACAACCACCAGCAGTAGCTTGTAGAAAGCCAAAATGGGGCATTCTAGAAGATAAGAACAGCCATTCTGGGTCAGACCAAGGGTCCGTCTAGTCCAGCACTTTGTTCACACAGTGGCCAACCAGCTGTTGACAAGAGACTCACAAGTAGGATACGGTTCAACAGCACTGTCCCATCCATGTTCCCCAGTACTGTTGAACGCTTACTGCTTCTGATACTGGAGGTAGCACATAGCCATCCAGGATTAGGACGGGGGGGGGGGGGGGATTGCTAGCTTTGGGTCCCAAGCTGCTGTTTTCCAGGGAAGAGCCCAATTCAGGCTTGTGAGCTGGAACTAGCAGAGCAAACATGCAGCAAAGCAAAATACTCTCTCTGCTTCCTGCCTTTGCTGGCACGAGCAGCAGATCTGCTGCTCCTTTACTCTCCGGCTCCACTTTGGGTTGCTCTGCAAATTACTAAAAGCAACAGAACACACACACACACACACACACACACACACATATATATATATATATATATATATACACACAGCAGCTGTTAAAACAGTGGGCATCTTCTACCAGTAAAAAACAATTCAGTGCAGAATTTATAGAGTGGAAACGTGGAAGACACTCGCTATATTGAGGAGTTAGTGGTCTACAACAAATTGTCCGTCTTGTATCTAGACTTTTGGTTGGGCTGTTTCTTTTAGTGGTTAGCTCTGCTTCTTCTTCCCAGCGCCAATTATCCATTTGAGACTGTACAACTTGAGAGGATAAGTAGATACGGTTTTGGTAAGATCTCAAGGTTAGCCGAATAGCCAGGTTAGAGTTATCTATGCTGCATTACTGCCAAACATTGTCAAAGTCATTGGACTATCTCCAGAATAGGGGTGGGATTACTATGAGCATAATAGTGTGTGTGTGTGTGTGTGTGTGTGTGTGTGTGTGTGTATTTGTGCTGATCTGGAAAGGTGCTGTGTAAGGAGAGGTCAGTATTGGAGACATATCCATTGTCAGATTTGAATGGGGTCCCAAAAAACTGTAGGACCATAATAAGCTTATGATCTTGCTTTGAATGTTTCTTTATACAAAACAAATTCCTGTAAGTAAAAAACACACAACTAGCAGGTCAGAGAGTAAGGTTCTAGCTCAGTCTGCTCCCTCCTCTGCTAGATTTCTACCTGTAGGGAAGTATTTATACATGCAATCTAAAGTGGCACCTCATTTTGCTGTATAAGGGCCAAAGCAAATGATATCCTAACCACGCATAGTGTGTTTTGAATGTGTGTTGGTGGTGTTTTTGACTGCGAGGTGGCTGAGGATACTGACTGTATTTTTCTTTCCATTGCACATCTCACCATTGCTTACAGTCTCCCAGCCAGTACTTCCTGATCTGAAAAGGCCCTACGAAGGGGAAAATTCATGATGTTTTCCCTGGATGGGAAATGCAGGAAGATAAAAAGGAAGCTGTCAGAGAGATGACTGTACAATGAAAGTCAGGACACTCACGCACACTCCTCAGCCATCTCATAAGTAAGGTAAGCACAAGAACTCTGAACCGAACCCAGGAGAATTTCTCCAAAATTTCTTCTCCTTTGAATTTCTTTTCGAAAGTAATTTTTTTCTATCAAAATGAATGAGAATGATGAATAAATATGTGTGAGACCTAAGGAGATATCTCACTTCCAATAGGTCCACTTCTTTGCCCCATGCCTATCAAAACACTAATTGGCTCAGCACTCCTCTCCTGGAACTGTGCAACCCCTCCTCACCAGCCTTTTCTTCCTTCGCTGTTGGCCTGTACCCCTCTACCAATCATGGCTCCCTGTTAAAAAAGGAAACTTCACTAGCTGAGGATAGAAGACAGAGACATAGGATAAAGTAAAGAGCTGTACTTTGGGAGACTATTAGAGAGGGCTGCACTTGGCTTCTACCCCTGTTGCCCCCAATATAAGAGGCAGGCTGTGGCCAGGTTCGTATGGTTACGAGTGCCCACAGGCACCCATTCCAAAACCCAACCTTTGCTTCTAGGTTGTCATGTTGTGTGAACCCAGTGAGGGTGCATTGTTGGTTTGGTTAACAAATCACCGACAACCCTAAAACAGCCCATGAGTTCTGGATACTTTATTAACCACACTAACAAGGTACCTGTGCTGGATTTGCATGACACGAACACCAACGAGTGGAGATCGGGTTACATAATGGGTGCCCATGGGCACCCACAAATCATAGTGGCTTATTTAAGCCACTGTGGGTGAACCTGATCATGCGTGCCAGGTCATTGTCTCTTCTCAACTGCACCCCAAACTGTAGCCTATTTGCCAAACTTAGAGCCTATCTACACCACTGCTTTAAAATGGTTTAAAACAGTTTATAACAGTTTTGAGAACTGTTGGGGCCCAGGACACACTCCATATACAGTTTTCAAAACATTTTCAAAGTGTTTTATCCTGCGTGTGTAGATGGGCTCTTAGTGGAAATCACTGATAACCAAACTCACTGTTATTTACATTGCCATGAGGAAATGTTGTGTTCAAATGTGAAAAAAGCTTGTTTTATCGTCTCATGTAAAACTGGAGGGGGGGATGTCTACAAGAATAAGGAGATGTTTTCCATTTCAGTGTTATCTGTCTTGTGTACTGCACACTTTTCAAACCTCCACCTTGGAAGAGGTTCACTTGTAAATACAGAATATTTGCAAAGCATTCAATAGCTGATACAAACAGAATGTCTGTATGTGAACAGCAGTTATTTTACAAGACGCATCGCTACTGCCATTCCTTATTGAATAGGGATTTTGTTTAAAAAGAGATTTTTTTTAAAAAAAAAGATAACAGCTTAAATACCTCTGAGATTTTTTTTACTTTCAGAATATAATCAAAATGAAATCCACAAAGCATTCAAATGAATTTTGTTTTACAGCTAATGATTGAACTATAACTGAGATTTTCTCTGGCTATTGCATTAGTCAGAAAGGGTTATGAAACTTCATGCCTTCCTACATTCTGCCGAGCTTGCAATCTGGGTTGAAGGGGAGAGCAAATTCTCAGGTGCTAAACGTCAAATTGCTGATACGAACAGATGCTGAAGTGTGCTGAGTAAGCAATACTTTCAAGGGTGGCATTTTTCCCCCAGAACTGCATCTGAGCTGGACAAGGGCTAAATATTACGCAGGGGTTTTGTCTTTTTTAACTGAATGGACTTTTCGAGAGCCACTGTTGTGTTATTATTGCTGTTTTAATCTCTGTAGAAGAACATAAGAAACATAGTCTAGCTTGCTCTCATTGAGTAGATGCTTAGATTTCTTACAATGTTCCAGGATATACTGGGGTTCTTTGGAAGATTAGCATAGTGGGGTGGGGTCGGGGTGGTTAGAGAAAAGGCCAGTAATGGTGGACTAGAGATGTGAAGGCCCGGGAAAAAAAACAGAAAAATTCAGGGGGGGAACGGGTTTTCCCTGGTTTTTCCCCCAAAGCCTTTTTTGTTTTTTCCCCGAAAAATGGGAAAATTGAAAAAAAAATGAAGAAAAACAGATTATGGAATGTTTTCTTTAGCATGATGCATAAAATGTTTAAAACAAGGTGTTTATATATTTACTTCTCCAAAAGATTTCTAAAAGCTATGTACAGTATCAGATAATTACAATTTCTGTGCACCGAGGACGAGCAAGTCCTAGGTTTCAAACTGAGACCCCCTCTACAAGAATTCTGTCTGACGCCTGGTTCTCCGATTATGCGCATCTTCTCGGAAGCGCTTTATGGTAAATGACTGTACGCGGGAGGTAATTGAGCGCTCAACTGGTGGCCTTACCCGTTGTTTGAAATGCGTTTTAGAAGTAGTTAATGCGGAGAATCGCGCTTTAATGGGCCGCAGCAAAATAAAACTCGCTATTTAACGCGCATTCGATAATGCACATAATCAAATAGATAACATGCCTCAACTCCCAATTTGCGCTCCGCTCATGTAGAGGTAAAAATTTTAATGAGACTTGAAAGAGCTTTAAACCTCTTGTGCAGAGGCAGCCTAGGACTACAACTCTCAAATGCAAGAGCAAGATGCATTTCTGCCTCTAGGGGGCACTGCCACTGAAGCAGAGAATGAAACTGATAGGGATAGCTATAGCTCAGAAACTGAACCTGATTAAATTTCATGCATATTCATTGAATCTTGGGTCCCCCCCCCCTTTTTCTCAGTTCTTTTCATGGGAATGGGTGCTTTATGTCTGCTTGACACTGTGAAGGACTAGCGGAGACATAAATAATTTTCCTTGTTACTAACGTTAACGGTTGCTTCTGTTTTTTTATTATTATTGTTTTTGCCTGCTCCTCATAAACTGGCAAAACCAAAGAGGCTCCTTACAGTTCAGGAGCTTGTAGCTCCATTTGGTTTTTTTAAAAAAAAAAACATAAAAAATTTAAAAAGTAAATTCAATTTGTAATAATTGCTTGAATGCACTATACATTTTATATACCAAATGTGATGATTTTATGCCAAACCAACTTGTACATAACTACATTTTATGTTCCTAAAGTAACAAAGTGACTTTCAATCTGTAAAATTTCCAGTTTTTTCCAGGTAAAAACTGGGGGAAAACGTTTTTTCCCCCATGGCTTCAAAATTTCCACAAATTTTACATCTCTATTGTGGACACACTTCCCTGCCTACCACTATGGATTTTCCAGTTCCACAGCAATGCAAAGCTGCAGGAAAATATTGGCTGTGTTCCAGGTCTCAATCTCAGTTCAACAGTTAGGTCCAACAAGCCTGGCTAGTACCCCCCCCCCCCCCGAACTAAGTGTGTGACTTAACCCATGCCCCCAGAATCCTGTGCAATGCAGAAGGGATCTGTGGTGGAAGTGTAGGGTTTCTCTATAGATGTAATGATGTGGAAAGGGTTCCCTGAAGGTAGAAACTTGAAAAACCAAAAGCATTAATTCTTACATTGTGTCTTTTAGTCTGTCTTAGCCTCCAAACTGTAGCCCATCCTGTATAGTAGTCATTGTATAGTATATTTAAAAAATGGTCTATATGATACTGTTACATTATTAGAGCTAACGAGGTGACAGATTAGTTTGTACTTGCATAGGTGTCTATAGTAACACAAACTAGGATATAAGGATACAAATAAACAACAGTTAACTTTAGTGTGCAGATGGAAAGTCAACGTATGCTTCCTTTTTCAGCATTAGATCTCATCACAATCATGCCAACAAATACCAAGTTGAAGGTCAATGATTATGAGCTCCACTACACCAGTGATTTATCGCACGCTTGCCATGCCTGGTATGTGTTTTTGTAGCGTGGTACTCATATGGCGTCGTTCCCTGTCCTGCGCTCATCTCACCTCTTCCCCTCCATTTTCCATCTTATTTTGGAACAGGGAAAGTCTGTATTTGTCCCTCCTTATGCAATAAAGCCGCTCCTTCCTCCTGCATATTGCTGTCCTTGCACTATATTGGACCATCTCGTTTTGGGGGGTTTGTGTGTCGAAGGGTGGTCTTGCTGACAAAAGAGGAGGGCGGGGCAGTTCTCCGCTCAAATGCTCAACATTGAATGGGGAGAGAGCGAGGGTGCCCGAACACCCCATGGAGAAGACGCGCAAGGCCACCGCCCGTGCCCAGGACTCTGTCCCATTCAACTCTATGGTTCTTACTCCTGAGTAGGCATGTCTAGGTTTCCTGACCAGAATAATGTTGGCTCACCATGCCAAGATTGATCACAAACTTCTCCAAAAATGAATTGTAATACTTTTTCTTCACTTTTCTTGTTTAATATGATCTTAGGGGAAAGCATAGTGTGTTGTTTTACCGTAATTGTGCAGTTTCAGGCTGTCGTACTATTGTATTTGCACAGAATATATATATATATATATATATATATGTAATATTGAACAATATATAAAAAATTAACTGCAGGTGGGAGAACGTAGAGGGTAGGGCGGGAGATTTTGCTGGCATAGTAGAGATACAGGTGAAAAGATACATGAACGCAACAATGTAGAGACATGAAAGTGCCTAGCGCTGGACTCGCTAAGGAAATGGAGGGGGAAACCATGGACACAAACCAAGGGAAAAAAGTAGGTGTGATGGAGTCCATTGTACCTTCTCAATATAATTTATTCTATTATTGTAAACCACCCAGAGAGGTTTGGCTATGGGGCGGTATATAAATGTAAATAATAATAATAATAATAATAACAACAACAACAGCTTTTCTTCTAGCGTATTAACACCTACATGGAAGGAAGTGCACTATTATAAACCCAAAACTTCATTATTTAGGAGCAGTATGAAATGGAGATTTCTATTAAGCTGCCTTACATGGAATCAGGTTGGTGGTCCATCTAAGCCAGAGTACTCCAATGGATGGCAACTCTCCACCAGAGGTTTTTCCCAGCAGTGCTGGAGAGCTCTTCGCTTGGAGATGATGGATTGAACTTGGATCCCAGCACGGGGCAGAGAAGTTTGAATCCTTGGCCCTTATAGCACAATCTGAGGGCAATTGCCACACTTAAACCTTTGCACCACAGATTTCTCCCGGCGTTATCACCTCTTTTAAATTCCTGTATGCCCTGCATGTCATTTTATTTGTCATTAGCAATACCAGAGGCAAACATTTTCAAAAGGTCTGCAATGTTCCCTATTGAATTTGTTTGCTGCAGTGATGTGTCGGCCGATTAGCACTTTCCTTCACCTTTAACATAATTGATCAAAGAAAGTGGCAAAATGCACCCTTGATCAGTCTCTCCGGTTTAATTTAGCCAGACAGGTCGTAATGACTGTGTTCCTTGGCCAGTGATGCCAAAATGCTGCTTCCCCATATTTAATGTGACACAACGTGGATAGCTGTAATTACTATGACAAGATAAAGGGAATTAGTTAGAACTTAATTAAAACCACGTGACTTGCAACTCTGACACTGTATATATTTAATAACTTTAATACTTTGTTTCTGGCTTATTGAAAGGGGGAAAAGGGTGGGTGTGAATTTTCCTTTGCATTAGAAGTGCACCAATGAAGGAAGTAAATTAAAATACTGATTGTGAATAACTAGATAAGAAGGGAAACTCAAATTCGGCTTATGCTTTGGCTCATGGACCTGTAATGAGTTTCCACAGGGATACCTGTTCATTAAGGCGATGGTAAAGGTGCTCAAACATATCCTTCACTTTATTGCTTACTGCTTTTCCTTCCTGAGGGAAGCCCAAGGCGTTCTGTACAACGCAACATGAAGGTGAAAGGCAGAGGTTATATCCTAAACAGCAGTCATGATTAGGCTGACCAGATAAAATCTGGGTCAAGGCTCATGTCACTTTAACAGTTGTAGAGAAAAGGGAATTTCAGCCAGAGTCATATGTATGCAATTCGTTCCTGGTGAAATTCCCTCTTCATCACAACAGTTAAAGGTGCATGCACTATACTAGAGTGACCATATACAAAAGAAGGCAGGGCCCCTGCAACTTTAACTGTTGTGATGAAGAGGGAATTTCATCAGGAACTAATTGCATACAAATGAAACTGGCTGAAATTCCCTTTTCTCAACAACTGTTAAAGTTACATGAGCCCTGACCTGGATTTTATCTGGTCAGCTTAGTCATGATAGAATCTTCACATGTTGATCCTGTTCAGACAACATGCTAAGCCTTTTGAGCTAAACATTATGGCTTAGCGTCTCATGTGAGCTATGACTTAGCATGTCGTGTGAATCATTTGTAACCATGGTGGCTACATAACCACGGTTTAAGCATTCTCACTAACCATTTGTCGCAAAAGGGTTAGCGGACTAAACATGACTCAGTGTGTTGTCTGAACAGGCCCATGGTATTCAGTCATTCAAAAAGGGTCTATCCTTACACATGAGCAGGTAGCTCTGCCCCCAACATGAGACATGTTTCCTAGCCCCTCCTCCTGGCATTTGCACATACAACATAACCATCTGCAGGAGAGAGGCCTACATGCATACAGCTTCTGCGGACATTTGCACTATACGCACAGACACTGGGGAGGGAGGGCAACATAATACAAGTGATGTCATTGACAGCGCTATGCATGGATTGACCTCACTTCCTGCTAATGTGTAGAGGTAAGTCTTTTTCTGAGTGCTTGAAGAGGGTTAGTGCGAACCTGGCTTGACTGCCTGCCTTATACACATACATATAATATATGCAATAGACTACTGAATCATCTCTTAGTTTTTCCCCTGCCCTTGTTCTTCAAGTGGCTGTCTACTTAATTACAAATAAAGCAGCAAATATGCATCATCACATAGATGTTGATGCTTCATTGTTAAAGAAATTAATTCACATTTATAACCAGTTGCAAGCTCGCTCCAGGGACTGGGGGATGTAGGTTGGCAAGGAAGCTACCTAGTACAATGCCTTTCCCTATATATACCCAACCAACAGGGGTGTAGACTTCTAAATTTCCAGGAGGGGGGCATGGGGCCAAACCTGGGAAAGGGGGCTAGGCTTATTTGTGTCATTTACATATATATTTCTGGAAACAATCCTTCATCAATGGTTCGTAAAGCATTTAAAGCCACGTATTAATATAACCAGTGGTCAACAAAAATATTACATTTTAATTATAATATTATGATAGTTTACACACTACCCCACCATCCATAGTCCTATGGATATACCATCCAGGTTGAAGCCCAAGATAAAAATCAACAAATGCTTTTTATGAATCAAAACAAATTTATTATAGCTAACCAGAGGGAGCACTGGAGGGTAGATAATTAAACAAAGCACCAAAGAAAAGAAATACATTCTGGATATGCCCTGCTGCCAGCCAGGCTGTGAGCTGACTGATGTTCCCTGGTTGGTCATTGCACCCTCTGGGAAATCCCGGAGGAGGCCAGCCGACCTTTAAGATCTTCAGAGGAGTCCTTGTTGGTCGTTCTGTGACCATGAGACAGCTTGGAAGAAGACCTTCTCAGTAGTGGTGCCCATCCTCTAGAACACCCTTGCCGGTTGCGGTTCAGGAGGCAGAAAATGTGCTAAGTGCCTCCAGAAAATGTCCTTATTTAAGCAGACTTTTTCTGGCTTGTAATTAATCATTATCCTGCTCCATTTTATTTGTTTTTGCATTGCTTTTATTTTTATTGTAACTGAAATTGTTTTTAATAGTGCATTTTAAGTTGTGATTTTAATAGTTTTATATGTAAACCACTGAGGGATTTTTATTATATTGCATTGTATATAACTGGGGAAAAAGACAGACAGAAAGTGATAGCCAATATGTGCCCATCACAGTTGGCTTTTTCAAAAGTGCTGGAACTTGCAGACCTTATTTTTCCAGTAGTTTCTGTGGACCACTGAAATATATGTGTGTTTTCCAGGCTGAAAAGATGTTTTCAAACGACTTCCGCCATACTTAAAATGTTCCGTCTGCCTTTTCACCTGAAGCTCATTGGGTGGTCATTGCCAAGTTACTGTAACCTACCACACAGGATTGGTGCAAGAGTAAATAAAATCATCACATAAACAGTACCTTCAAATCCTTAAAGATGGGCAAGATAATAAATATTATAAAATCAATATGAATGGCTATTTTCTAATCCATGTAGCTTTGTCAAAACAGGACTAAGATCTGGGGTGTACGGAATCAGTCTCTTTAACAAACCTAAAAGCAGATTAAAAGATCACAAAAATGACAAGGCCTGGATGAGTAAATAGGGCCTAGTGTTGAACAGATAATAAATGCTGTGCCAGTTGAACCATTCTGTGGAAAGAGTTCCAAGAGCAGGGCCACTAAAGCCCCCTTCCATTCACTACCTGCCTTACCTCAGACGGCAGAGACCCCTTCCAAAGATGATCTCAGCACCTGAGCAGGCAGTCTCTACCCTGGTTCCAAGCGGTATACAGCTTTTCAAGTAAAAAGCAGCACTGAATTGGGCTCAGAAATAGACCAAGAGCCAGTGAACCTGCCTGAGTACCGGCAAGATAAGTTTAATTCAATCAGTACTGATCAACACTCTAGCCCCTGTATTCTGGACCAACTGAAGTTTCCAAATGCGCATCAAAGGGCTGCCTCATGAACAACACATTGCATCTGGAGGTTGTCAGAACATGTGAGGCTATGATGGGGCCGAATTGATGCTGGGTGCGGTAATGGGCTAGATGAAGGGCAATAAACTGAAACTGAATCTTGACAAAGATGTGCAGAAAACCTGGAAGCTTCCATTGTTGCAGAATACAGCCAGCAGAATTTTGACTGGTACAGCAGGGTTTACCTTAAAAGAATTGCATTGGCTACCTTTGCTTCTGGGGTGGGGCAACTACAAGATACTCATACTTAAAAAGTTCTAAATGTTTTGGGACCCAAGGACCTGAGAGAGCCTTTTCCCATATCAACCAACCCCTGTATGAAGATTTTCTGCCAAGGTCCTGCTCCACATACCTTGTTGATCACGAGTTTTTTAAAGTTTGCAATTTTTAAAAATTGTATTATTGCATATTTGGTTGTACATAACGCTGAAATCCTAATAGGATGAAGAAGATGTTTTAAAACATCTTCTTCATCCTATATCGATGTTTTAAAAAATAATAGCACAAGTGTCATGGAGCACAGTAATGGCCTCCCAGCACTAGCTTCTGGAAATGGCTAACTAGGCAGCAAGGGGGCTAATGGAGCACAGTGCCCCCAGTCCCCATCCTGGGTAATTGATCCAAAAGGATACTTTGGTGGATAATATCAAAACTGGCTCAGAAGTTCAGTAGAATTAGCAGAGTAACACCCCCACCTTGTCCTCCCAGCCTCTGTCTGACCATACCTGTGCCAAACCTAAGCCTGAAGCTAGACAGAAATGGCTCCAGATCCTCAATCTCATCCAGGAGTATCTAGAGATGCATGGCCACCATTTGCTTGAACACCTTGCCCCAAAAGGAAAGATCAGGGAGCTACCTAGAGTCATTCTGGATTCAAGCATTAGCTGCTAGGAAGTCCTGTAGGAATTGTTCACGAGAACATCCCTTAGTTCCCTATGGTTTACATTCGTTTTAAGAACAAGAACAAAAATGCTATTTTTCTATCCAGGAGGTTTATGTTCCGTGAATTCATTGAAGATATTGTGAAGCTCTTCTAGATTCTGGTCCTTAATGTACAAACAGCAGGAAGTTGCTGCTACTGAATATCTGAACCACATTCCACTTCATTAGTACCCTGAAGGCTAGCTTGCCATGCTTCTGGGTCACCCTCATTTGCAGTTGTCAGAAGGGGGTACCACAGAGGCCCATCACAGCAGCTGCAGTGGAAAAGCTCTCCTGATAGATAACAAATGGTTGAGTTAGCCTATCCTTTGCATATCTTCCTCACTCCTTCCCTTTGCCTGCTTTGTAAGTCTGCTGGTGCCCCTTGAGACTTCCCTTCAAGGGAGAGAATCTTCAGCAAATGTGAAACCTCTTCCTCTGGCAAGCATCCCGCCCCTGGGGGACATGTGCCAGGATTTATGCCAGAGGAAGCTGGCAGCAATCCAAGGTGAACACAGCCCAGGATTTTTTTTTTCAAAGTCTCGCAGTTCTAGCTGGGAGAATGTGTTTTCCAGATGCCACTGTTTAACACCTTTAGGCTGCAATCCTGTACACACTTACATGGGTCTAAGTTCCACTGAAAACAATGAAATTTACTTCTGAGTAGACATGTACATGTTTGCACTGTATTCGTGCCAAGTTGCAGCCCTAAAACAATCTCTGAAGCTTGTACCCTTACAAAGGGGAATGGCAGTGTAGCTGGAAAGATAGCTGCATCATCATCATTATTATTATTATTATTATTATTATTATTATTATTATTATTAGATGTATACCTCACCTTTCTTCAGTTTGGGGTGGACCCAAGGCAGGCTAGGGATGCTTGAGGATTTTGTTCAGTCCACATTTTTTTAGACAAATTGACCTGATTCACCCTTCCCAGATTAATATGTGGAATGGAATGCAGTTGTCCTTTTATTCACATATCTTTAAATCTTGTGATACAGTTCTTGGCTCAAAAAAAAATGTACTTGATGGGTTAAAATGCATACCAAAACTATATATTTTAGGGTAATATGCATACAAAATTCTGTATTTGTGAAAACATAGATTCAAAAATAATGGCCATTTTTGTGTTGGTTCTTTTTAATCACAGAGTGGTGCAGAAATGGACAGAACAGATTTATAAGAAAATACATGCAAAACTGAAATGGACTGGAAGTAGATTGATCATCCATCCCTAGCTAGAACTAGTAATATAATTATGAAATCAATACAAATAACACTATAAAACCATTAGGTTAAAACACATTTCTCACACTGTGGCATAAGGTTTCTAAATAACAAAAAAAAATATGTTTCAGATGCTTAGATAATTAATAAACCAGGGATGGCTGTGCTTTCCAAATGGTGGGGCCAAATGGTTTAAGCGCCAAAAGAGCCAAGCCTCTCATAGGTGTTCATGCAGGCTCTACAATATAATTGGCCAATAAGGGATTCACAGGTGAAGGGCACCTACTCTGAGATCTTCTTTTGCCATCATTTGGTACAAGTAAAGCTTAGAAATACTTGTAATATTCCCAAGGGGGCAGATAGTACAGGATGATAGCATTGTACTAATAGTTGTGTATTTGCATGTATTTTTATTTTACGTATTTCTTCTTTCCTTTACAAATGAAAATGTAAGCATTTCTTAAACCATGGCTTAGTTATATGCTGGAATAATTAAACTTGTCAGGGCCATCAGGGCTGGATAAAGGTTGCTTCAAGGGCCTGATCCAACCTGTGGAGCAGACAGTTGGCTTTACCTGTCGTAAATAATAAATGCTGCTACTAATGATGAGGAAATTGCACCAGCACATCTTTCAGTCCATTTCTTTTTCTTCGTCCTGCCTTGTCCTGAAATCATCTTTGCATGCTTCTGTTCATATTGACTTCACCCACTAAAAGTTCTTTTTTTTAATGTGAAATATCTACTGAATTTCCACAATTACATATGTGCATCTATGAAAAAGGGAGAAATAAGATCAAAAAGAAGTTGTAACAATTGCAAAAACAATTGCCTCTTTAAAGAGTTGCTTGCCTTTGTACAAAGAAACCAGGAATGTGGAGCGCAAAAAGTTACGGTCCCTTGGACATAATGTGAATTGTGTCTTTTCCAGGTGCAAAGACCAGCATCGGAGCAGGTGGCATCATATTTGCCGTGGTTGTTTTTTGTTGTCATTTTGGTATAAACATAATAAATAAATGTGAAATACTTCTGGTACGAACAGACCATTAGATTCAATTTGTTTCTGTTTCTGATCCATGCATCAAACCTTGAGCACGTAAGAACTACCCGTTCTCTATTGCCTGTTGTGCTTTCCACATCTATTTGCAGCATTGTCATCTAATTTGGGTTTGCTTTATTTCTTCTCCCCCTTACAAAGGTCCTCTGAGATATCTTACTAAAGGCGGAGCAGCTAATTAACACAGCATCTCCTTTGACCCTCCAGCTTTTTTGTTCTAAAGAGCATCTGACAACCATCCCCTTGAATGCCTGCGAATACCAGTGGGAGATGGCTATTGCTTTCCTACCCTGCTTTTGGACTTCTCTTAGGAATCTGATTGACTACAGTGGGAAACAGGATGCTGTACTCGATAAGTCTTTGGTCTGATCCAGCAGGCTTCTTCTTATGTTCTAATGTTTTTGTCTCATACTTGTTGTTGTTGTTGTTGTTGTTGTTGTTATAATGTCTGAGGGGATGACCACAGGAAGAGAAGGGCACACTGTTTTGCCTGGTTCCCTTTCCACTCATGGTAAAGAACATGTGATGTCATCTATGCATGTTTTCATGAATTACGTGAAATGTTAGTTTCTTTGACAGAGGTATGGTGTGTATATGATATACTGTTCTAGAACACTGATGAAGATTAAAGTTCGAACGCATATAAATTGTATTTCACCATCAATGTTTAACAGTCATAATTGATTAGTATACCACCCAACATTGGACTTGCAGGCAGAGCAAGAGAGGGAAAAGATAGAGGCAAGGAGTTACGGCTTGCCAAAGAAGGGTGCAAAGTGATAGAGAGGTCACCTTTGGAGGTCTAAGTCTAACAGGAGAGACTTTAATAGCACAGGGTTGGCCACACCAAGGGCAGAAGGGATAGATTTTTGAGCAATACCAGGAAAAAGAAAAAGAAAGAAGGTCAGCTCAGGTATAATTACCTGTTTCCAAGGAAGGGGAAAGCAGAGGACTTCATTTCCTAGCTGTTCACAATCACATGGAAATTCAGAGCACTGGCTAACCTAGAGCCAATCTACACATGTAATTTACTGCAGAGGGAAAGCAGTTTATTATGCTTGAAATTGTTGGATTTTATGCTGCTTTTTTAGTTGGATTTTGTGGTATGTTAACGACAGTGAGCAGCTACGAGCCCTGTGGGCTGGGAAGCAGGATAAAAACTTTAGAAATAAGGAAATTGAATTAATGTATACTTTGGGGTGAGAGAACTCTTTCATTTATTTGATAGCAATCCTTCTCCCGCATCACAACCATAGTCAGTTCCGTGAATGAACATATGGAGCTGCCATATACCATCAGTCCCTTTAGCTCGCAATTGCCTGCGCCAGCTGGCAGTGGCTCTCCAGGGCTCTCAGGCAGAGAGTCTCTTCCCTAGACAGGAAGCTTGAAATTCTCTTATCTGGAGATGAGGAGGTCAAGCCTCAGACCTTTGCGCGCAGAGCGTGGGTGCCAGCACTGAAAAAGAAAGGGAGCTGGATGAGAGAGCGGCTTCACAACAGACACCGAGCGAGATCAAAGCAGAGGGGAGATTTGAACGGGTGACCACCTGATTTTGTAGCTCAGCAGCAAAAACTGATTGGATTTTTAAATGTTAACATGCTTAGGGTGCAATCCTATGCATGTTTAAGACAGGGAGAAAAAAGCCTGCAACTCCCAGCATGCCCCAACCAGCATGGCTGGGGCATGCTGGTAGCTGCAGGCCTTTTTCTGTCTTAAGCATGAATAGGATTGCACCTTTAAATTTTAGACTAAACATTTGCCACCCCTGTTTTGGACATTTTGCTCCTTCAGGAGCTGATGATAATCAGAGAACCCAGATGCCATTCTGTGCATGACAGCCTCTGCTAGTGCATTTAGTCCCATATTGAGATCGGTAAGCGGCAATTTTGCCAAATAAGATGTTATTTCTGCCTGGCAAACAATTAAAACACATTGCTTCAGTGTTCTTTAGTGTTGTGTGAGGATTTTCATTTATTAATATAGGGTTTTTGAGAGAATAACCTGAAGTCAGCCAGATGTTTTGCACTACAATGCCCATCATTTGCAATCAGCATGGGCATCAACATCAGGTTAGGGAAGGCTGACTTAAAGTAATAAGTAAACTGAAATGATGTGTGTGGGGTGTGTGGGTGACTATTTCATATTTGTGTACAAATTTGCTGTAAACAGAAGAAAAAGGGGTTCTCTAAACAACGATTTATAGTACATTCATGATCAGCCACTCATGGAAGATTGTGGGTTGATTACATGATGTCGTAAATGACCAGGACATCTCCAGTGATATTCCTTGCAAATTCCGTCATGAAAAGAACCACTTTTAAAGTGGTAACATCCTAAAAAATGCAGGAATGTCCACCACCAGATGCACTGTCTCAATTGGAGTGAATAGAGGGTAAGTATTAAATTCAAAGCACTGGTCGTCCCTCCCCACCTGTGTAATGCAGCCCATAACAATCATGCCAAAAAACAGGAAGCACAAATGCCCTGAGTAAACAACACAATTTCCCCTTAATGTAAAGTTGCCCAGAAGTTCCTCGACATGTAGAAATGCACATATAGAAAGATGTGAGGGGAGCAACTTCTACTCAGAGAATACATGGCATGTGTGTTTGTAGGTCTACAAAAGGTTGTGCTTTCTGTTATCCTGTCAGTTCACAAGACTACTTTGAGCAGTTTTAAAAGGCCCAAACTAGATGGGACATGAAAGACATGGTTTACCACTCAAAAATCCCACCCCCAAACTGCTTTCTCTCTACAATAAGAACATAAGATGAGCCCACAGGTGAGGAAATAAAGGAAAACTGATTTCCTCATTTGTGGAAGGGGAAAGTAGTTGGTGTGTAGACTGTGTATGCCAAATCCACAAGAAGAAAATCCATTCCTTCCCACCATTCCTCCAGTCACAACCACACACACATCCCAAATCCAGGGGGGGGGGGGGAATTCACTTGACTGCATATCATGTCCAATTTTTACTTCAATCTGTTCTTATATTTGCAATTATGTCCAAGTACCATTTATTCTATCGTAACCAATGTTCCCAAACCTATAATATCAGGATACAAGCCCCCCACACACACACAAACATTGTGGGTTAAAAGTGGAGATACACTTCACTCTACACACGCACACACATCTATCATCATCATCATCATCATCATCATCATCATCATCTAATATTCTGTTCCTGGGATAATAGAGGCATTCACCATGCAACTACAATTTATAATTTAGTTTAATTATGTATTTAGTTATGGTTTTTCTTTCCCTCCCTTCTTTCTTCTTTGCTCTTTTTTTCTTTCTTTTCTCTTTTCTTCCTTCTTTTGTTTCTCTTTCCCCTAAAAATGTATTAATTATTATTTTCTATTATGTAACAGTTCTTTGGACATTGTTAGGGGACTGATCACTTTTTTGGTTATACTTTTTAAAATAAAATAAAAACTACAATTGTGTGATGGATGTCTCCTGGAATACTGCCTCTTGGAATACTTCCACACTAACCCTTTTTCTGGAATTGCCATCCTTTATTCGCTCAGTTTTTTTCAGAGAATCCAGATTATATGATTATTAAATCATTGTGTGTAGGTATTGTGGGTATGACAGAGAGAATGTTGTTTGGCTTGCAGTGAAACCAATTAACCAATTAACACCAACCTGTCCAATGAAGACAAAGCATTCTTGAGGCCTTTAATTTAGTTTCCTTTTTGCAGTTCCTTCCCTTTTTATTGCTTTCTCTGGCTAGGGGATAGTGATGGATATCCTCTCAATTGTCTCTACCTCAGTTTCTGGGCCATGGGCATGGTGAATTACTGATTTCCAATTCAATACTATGCATCTTTACTCAGAAACAAGACTGCCTGCACAGCACTGCTTTGGTGCTGTATTGCCACTACACCCCCGCAGTTTTGCTGCTCGGGGTGGTGACAGGTAATCCTCACGAAGGAAGCAGCACGAGCTTTCTGGCAGCCATTCAGCTCGTTGGGCCTACCTTTCACCTGGGAACATCCCTGGCTCGATGCCAGAGCACAGTCAAATGGCAGAAGAGCCATGGTGATCTCACTTCAGGAAAAGTCAGGGTAAGTCCCTGACTTTTTCAGTGCACAGCTTTGTCGATTTGCCCCACGGTGGATGTGAATCGGCAGTGAAGTCATATAACTGACACAGCGCCAATTTGCAGCCACCACGGGGCAAAAACAACTTTTAGACAGCCCCCCTGCTACGTTCCCTTAGATTTATTCTCATAGGTTTACAGTGTTCCTCCGTATTAAAAAATGGTGAGTGGGAAATAAGAGGAAGTCAGTAAAGCCTCCCCACAGGAACAGGAACTGATATTGAGGCAATTAAGAAAAGCTATTCAAGGAGCAATTGACAAACTGTTCATCACTAAGCACCTAGCTGCAATCAACAAGAAGTAATAAAACAGGTAGGACATGCAAACAGTAAACTTTTAATTAACGTTGGAGAATTGAATGAGATTTAATTGTGAGAGTAAACATTATAGAAATATCTTGGACATGGGGAAGAGTATTGCTGTACAATATAGCGCAATATATTAAGTACAGTGTGGAACTTTAATTTAGTTCCACTTCCAGCCAAATACAAAAAAAGCAATGGCTTATCAACACTAAAGGGCTTTCCCATGGACTCAATGAAGTACAAGTATGGGGCTGTGCTTTCCTTGCTGAGCAATTGGCAGCACTTCTAGGATTCCCCTACATCAGTCAGTTTGTAGTGACTTGGGACCAGAATACCTGAAAGACCACTTTCTCCCACACGAGCTTGCCCAGGCTTTAAGATCACCAGAGTCGGCCCTTCTCTTGGTACCACTGCCATCAAAGGCATGCTTGGTGGGGAAGTGACAAAGAGCTTTCTCAGTGGCTGCTCAGAGGCCTTGGAGTTGGAGTTGGCTCCCTCTTTGCTTTTCCTCCAACATAAAGCAACCATATTTTTATTCAAGCAGACCTTTGCCGTGTAAGCTGGACTGTTGGATTGGGTGCTGTTATTATTTTATCGTTGTGTTTTTTTTTTGGTTTTGTTTTTAATATATTTGTTTAATTATTGCTTTTATTGTTGTTAGCCACCTTGAGACCATTTCTTAATAGAAAGGCAGGGTATAAGATGTATAAGGATTTCCTATCCATCTCTTGGGTTGATGTTACTACCTATATATGCCTATATGTCACCAAAATGAAGGTGGATCAATGCTTCATTGTGCCTTACTGCTCCATCAGTGATAGAGTGCTTGATGCATCCGACATGGTGGTTTAATGTTTTCAGGACACACTTTAGCCTCTTGCATCATACTGGTGATGTATTCATGACATCACAATTGGGGGATTCTACTTTGGAAATCCCAGTCTTAGGTCAAAGAGCATTTCAGAGGGAGAGAGTGAAGAAAACGAATTGAGAGGTATCTCTTCCTAATCTCAAAGTGCTCTGCCAACACAGAATTAGGACTTTCAACTGATTAAAGAAATTTTAGTTGACTAATCATCTGCCCCTTTACAGAATAATTGGTTAGATTTAAATGAATGTGTTTACTATAAAAACATCAATATTAGGTACCTTTCTGAAATACTGAGGCCATAAAATAACTTACAGCTTTATATATAAAAGGTAATATTCATTCTTAGACAACTGCCTTGAATATTTTCTTTTTTGTTATCTATTACAATAGTATACTGAAATCAACAATTGATTTTAGAATGATACAGAGGTGTGCCTTAACTCACAGTCTCACATTAAAATTTGCTCTCACTGGCTATCCAAATTGGTCCCCAGATTTTATCAGCTGATCTGCTTATTAAAGCTTGCAACACTGCACCAAATCAATGCAAGTATATTCACTTATTTGAGTTATAGACCACTCAATACCAGAGTTTGCTGTACATTTCTTGTACCAACCAGTGGTGCCATTTTGAGGAGCAAGCCATAAGGCAAGAATAGCGATCAAGACATGTCTGTTGGGCCAACAGAGATGATAATAATTAAACCATTGATTGTTATTTTTTTTAGTCTTTTTGAGAAGTAACGAGAAGAGAACAAGATGGCGATGGAAAAAGTTATTACTGTGAAGCCATAGATTTTTTTTTCAAAACTAGTATTTGCTTAATTATAGCATGTTAATCACACCCTATCTCAGGCGTTTCTATGGTTCTGAGGAAATGTATATGAAGTCCCCATCATATCTCCCATGAAGTCAATCACCCATTTATGTTTCACAGTACTATAAAATGCTAGACTGAGGAACAAACCTGCCAATTGCTTTCCTAAACATGCCCATCTGTTTAGATGGCAAGATGCCCACTTATAATGTACATTTCAGTGGATAGTTTTTATTGCACCTGAGGTACTAATGCAGCACATGTCTAGGCAGATGACCTGTATGGTGCCATATGTGGAAATTCCTTCAAAAGAAGCCTCAATTTTAGATAATATAGATAGAATAGTAATAATAAAAATAAAAATAATAATAATAATAATAATATTTCTTACCCGCCTCTCCGTTTGGATCGAGGCAGGGAACAACAGTAAATATGAAACACGATAAAATACATAAAATTGATTTAAAACATGGCAAACATTATTAAAATAGCAATAAAACATCATTAAAACATCATAAAACATCATGATAGTCATCATGATAATCCTCACTATTTAATCACAGTGGCTGGCAATTCATATACCTGGAGCAAACACTAAGGAAAGGTGGTGGAAGTTTTCTAACTTTTCCAAAGGCAGTTCAAATACTCCAGTCATCCATTACAAAAGAAAGCCTGCCAAGAAATGCTGAGGTAAACTCGTGACACACAGGACATTACATGAGCGTAAGCTGAATCAAGGCCATACATTTGCAAGGAGAAAGAATTCATGGGAAATCTGCAGGATTATAAAACCTTCAGTCATGTTTCTAATAAAGTCTTAAATGATGCAGGAGATTCATGAGAGCTTTCCCATAAATTTCTTTGTTTTAAAAAAGAAAAGTTACCCCCCCCCCCGGTCACTCTAATAGGCTTTGAGAAATCGGCACCATTTGTTCATGTTTTTAGAAAAAAGTTGAAGACCATGCAGCCTTGAATGTCCTAGTTACGTTCAAGCGAACCAGACAAAATTTCAGCTTCCCACCACTACCAGTACTATAACTAGTGAGAAGGAACCTATGCTCATCAGTGTAACTTCATTTCTAAAAGGGTCTTTTGATTCTTTTGGATAAGGCTGTGGAAGATTTGGGTGGTGCACCAATTAGTAGACGAAATCAGAGAATCAAGAAAAGGTGCATTGAATAAGCTGCAGAGGTCCCAAAGCTGTAAGATGTAATGCCACCATTGGATATTATCTGTTCTAATCTTTTATACTGAAAACTGCTTCAAGATGTCGTCTTAGACATAGTCAAGCACTGTATAAATTGAGATGATGATGATGATGATGAAGATGATGATATGTGGTAGTTTCTACACATAGGGATTTTTTAAAATATGCAACAAAAATATGACTCATCCACCTTTAAGGCTTTATCACACCTACTATTTTCCCCTGGGGTTGCTTCTGCAGGTTCCCCCTCTGTTTTCATATTTGAGTCTAGCATTTTGAATCACACGTGGTCGGTAATTGCTGCGGTACCACAGCTTGGCCTGTAGAACTTTGCATGTTTTGGACTTTGCCCTTTCAGGAATAAATCGAAACATAAACTAAAACCTGCGACCTCAGGGTGGGAGAGCAGCAGGACGAGTCCAACACTGAAGAAGTGGAGCAAAGTCGTGGGGGAGGGGTGCTTAAAACTGCTCGTGTGATAATGACCTTAGTTTGAAGTGATATATCTAATTTTATCTCCTAATTCTATGTTACAAATAAAAAAAGCTCTGAAACAGTTGTACAATTGACACAGGTTTGTATAACCAGCCTGATTTTAAGATTATCTTTCCAAATCTTGCAATCCCAACACATGAGAAACAACTGTCTCCCTCTCATAAACAGTGTGTATCATGAGGAGGAGGAGGAGGAGGAGGAGGAAGAGGAGGAGGAAGAGGAGAGAGGAGAGAGGACTGTAGAATCAGCAGTCCTGGACATTGCATCTCAAAAAGGATGTTGTAGTTCTGAAAAGGTTACAGCAAAGGCAACTGAGGCTGCCTCTACAAGAGGCATTTAAAGATCTTTCAAGGCGCATTAAAGAATTTACCTCTACAAGAACGGAGCACAAATCGGGCGTAGAGGCGAGTTTTCTCTCCAATTTTGCGCATTATCGAATGCGCGTTAAATAGCGAGTTTTATTTTCCTCCGGCCGTTAAAGCGCATTTTGACTATGTGAACAAGCGATTCTCCGCATGTCAACAGTTTAAATCGCGTTTCGGTCATCCAGTAATGCGCTTTGCCGCCTCTCGTGCAGAGGTATTAAGCGTAAATGCGCTTCTGCAAATATGCGCATAATCGCCTAACCAGGCATAAAGGCAAATTCTTGTCGATGAGGCCTGAAATCATGAAGGGGCTACAGCAATTTCCCTAAGAGGTAAGATAACCCTTGTTGGGACTTCTTAATTTAGAGAAAAGAAGATTGAAGGGGACATAAAAGATATTTATAAAAACAACATGTATGGTGTGTGGTGGATGTGGATTGAGATGGTTTTTCCTCCCTCTGCCATAATGCAAATATCCAGGGTCATCCAATCAAGCTGAATGGGAGGAGATTCAGGATAGACAGAAGGAAGTTCTTCATACAGTGCATAGTAAAACGATGGAATCTGTTATCAATTTGTGATAATAGTCACCAATTTATATGACATTCAAAGAAAATTAGGCAAATTCATGGAGGGCAAAGCCATGAACGGCTACTAGTCATTCATAGTTCATAGTTAAGAGATAGGAGATAGGGCCTTAGAGAATTGATGAAGTTAATGGGAATTAGAAGGGGTAGAGTAGGCTGGGTAAAACCAAGAACTGAATGATTGATTAAGATATAGCACCTCTTGTATTAAATAAATATTAATTTGTTTGTTTAAAATATAAAATCTCTTTCTGCACTACCTATAGGGACCATATTTCCAATTGGGCATATTGGTTGTCTCATTTACCTAGAGAATATAGGGGCTGAAGCTTGTGGATCAGTGAAGATAGCTGACCCAAAGCAGGGGCAGTTGGACTTGAGGCAAGTCGCACCGCAGCTTCCCATAGGTATCTGGTTTTACTGTGTTCTTGGTATAAACTAGGGCTGTGCATAGCCTCCCTCCCAACTCGCCTCAAAGGCTGTTTCAGAGCCTCCGAAATGGCCCCTCACCTCAGCACCAAACCAAAGCGAGATCCCCCCCCCGAAGCAAGGCAGCCTTGCAGGTTCCTGGGTGCTGATCACATGGGACTCCCAACTCCCCATTCCCTGCTGGCAGCCCCCTCGCCCCTCTTTACAGCCCCAAGCCCCCTTCCTTAACTGTAAATTGCATTTGCCTGCCAGAGAGCCAAGCCGTGATTTAAATTTAAGATCATGACAGCTTTCTGTTTTTACTATATATATGGATGCAAACTACAGTGGCCAGAAAGAGGAATGGCCCTTTACGGCCGCCGTAGTTTGCGTCCATAGATACAGTGAAAACAGAGCCACCATGACCTCAACTTTAAATCACAGTTCAGCACTCTGGGAGGAGGATGTGATTTATAGTGGGAGGTGACCAGGGAGGGTGGGGAGGAAGAGGAAGGTAAGTCCACTGGGTCCAATGGACTCACGGCTGGCCTTGCACTGGGTTTCCCGGGCAAGCGGGAGGGGGGAGCAGTCCAGTGCCGCTCTGAATTGGCTTTGGTACCAATCTGCTTTAGCCTTGGGCCACCTTGGGCTGACCCGGTACTGACTTGAATCCAGGCTGAAGTTGGCATCTGCACTTCAATTTTGTAGCCAGGGGGCAGGAAGGTGTTGAAACCCATGATCAAATCGGGGTGGCCTTTGAACAGCTGAGACACACGGCTGATCACTCCTGGAGTGTCAATGCTTTGAGATTTAAACTCTTTCATTATGTCCAAGAAGTCATTGTAGACTTGGGGCTGGCTACCAAATTGCAGCTTCACTTGGTCAAGGTAGGAGAGGGCATCTTCCACCTTAAGCTTCTGGAACTGCTGCCCTCCCTGCACTGGTGCTGCTGGGGGGTTGGGTGAGCATGACTCTGCACCACCTGGCTCCCATGAGGCTGGACCGGGGTGGGGTGGTAATGCCCACTATGGACAGTGGCTAGAGGGGGCCCATGACTGCCAGAGCTCTGTGGCACAGTTGACACCTGGTAGCTGGGAGTTACTGAGTACTGGATTCCAGTAGCAGACTGCATGGTCTCCGAAACCGACTCATATACAGGAGGTGCCGGAGCAAGTACTCGATACTGGTGTTGGAAGGGTTCTGTGCTGCTGGCAATACGTCTCTGCTGTGACGCATAGACAGGTGACTCCTGTTCATCCAATCGCCGCTTCATTCTGAATTCATGCTCAGGAAAGCACTATGAAATCCTCAAAGCGCAGGCGAGGAATCCTGAATGGATGGGAACGCCCCCCGAAGGTCGAAGTTGGCATCTATATGACATCTATAGTCTGATCCTATGCAGGGTTAGGCATCAGGAATAGGACCATATGGGAACTATGTGAATAATTACAATGATTTTGGAGAAGCTTAGCTGTGTTTACCAACATGACATTTCTGTAAAAAGTTAGACTGTTTAATATTGTTGAGGTTTCACTTCAAGGAGAAGAGAAACTACTTTTTTTAAAAAAAATACATTAATATAAATGATTACTAACTTCATAGTGATTAATAAAACTGTTTTAGCAAGATAATGGAAAAATACTAGGGACCTTACAAGATATAGCCAAAGTGAAGAAATTAACTGAGACCATATAAAGGAGAAATAGTCAACATTTACCAAATGGACAATATATAGGTTCTTATTAATTGCTGGAATCAGTTTTGTATAGACATTGCTCCACAACATTGTGTATTTGTGCTCTGACTGTGGAATTATTACTGTTATTATGATGTATATGGAAAAGTAATACCTGTATTTAATGCAACTTAAAATAATGTCGGTTCTATCATGTATTTTGTTACTTCAAAAAAAAGTAAGAGAGAGAAAAATAATTCCTAATTAAAAGCAACAGATGGTTAAGAATGAATGAGAAACTGGAAATTCAGAAGTTTTTTTAAAAAAAACTCCAGACACAACAGCAAGACTTTCTGACCAAATATTATAGGAGTCAAACACCTTAACTGTAAGTCATGGATAGAACAACCAATTCTGTGCACTGGTCAGGTTAACTCTCAACAACCTTTGTACAAATGTACATCTAATCAGACTGAGGATAGCATAATAGTGCCTCTATATCAGAAAAACAGAATAGAAAATACAAACCCAATCATTATCAAACAAAAACACAGTAGCGTATGCCATTTAATTTTTTATAATAATAATAATAATAATAATAATAATAATTTCCAGTAGTGTCGGATGGGAAAAGAAAGAAAGAATGTATTTAAAAGCAATGAAGCATTTTTAGTAGAAGAAAGATGGGAATTTCATTTGTGCAAGAAGGAGCGAGACTCCAGTCTTGCCTTCTCTCCTAGAAGCATCCCATATTCTTAGATGTGACGTTGCCTTGGCAACCACACTTGGTGACCTCGTTATTTCAACCTAATCCTGCTTTGAAATTATAGTTGCTCCACCCTTTTGCCTGGCTAGGCTGATAACATAATAATTGTAAATGAGGATTGAGGAGGGGGGAACAGTAAGATACTATTTCCCTAGTGACACAGGACTAGTCTCACCTTATCAAGAAAATATACCAACAATTAAAGTGCATAAATCTCAATGCCCTAGAAAAGGTAGGATTTGGGGATTATTATTTATGAAGTTTGTCGTTCTGCTTTGCAAAATGCAACTGCAGCAGTGTATTACTTTAATTTGGAAATGAAGATTCTTTCACAGTTAATTTCATATATATATATATATATATATATATATATATTCTTGGTACTGCAAATAAAGTGTTGGCATCCTTTATTATGTATTTATTTTGATTAAATACACTTTTAGAAATTGTACAGGACCCATATTAAAAACAGACCTTTTGGTTACACTTCTTTATTTAAAATAAGTTAAAGCCAAACAAATGGCTACTTCAGCTCCAGCCACTGTAGAAAAGAAATGTCCTTGCTCATCTTACTTCCATATTACATGGACAGTGCAGTAGACTACAATTCTCTTATATGGATACACAGACAACATGATTTCACTGAGAAGCATGTTTTATTTGTCCTTTGGGAGTCTTCTTGTCCTAGCCTGTGTGGCAAGAGTGCAATTCTATATTTGTATTTGTATTTGTAGTTTACTTGCTCCCAACAATGGAGGGCACATAAATACATGTTTAAACTTTAAACTATCAATAATCAACCCAGACAAAAATAAAATATTTATAGTCTGATCCCTTACTGACTTCAATGGAACTTATTCTCAGGTAAGTGTGCGTAAGATTGCACACTTTGCAAACAAATCAACCATTAAAGGAATTATTGGGAATACAAGCATCATCAGACCGGGGATGTGGGGGAATTGCATCTCTCTACCGTTGCTTTGGCCCACTGCTGCTGTCCCACAATAGCGACGAACAGCTTCCTCTTCAGCTTCCTCTTTCTTCACACGGTGAAGAAAGAGGAAGCTGCAATGACCACGTGACCCATTCAGTGTCCGCTTTTATCGCACTGCTTTCCTGCACCCAGCAGGAAATGGTGGCAAGTTTAGCTTCCCAAAAAGAAATCGGATTTACCGAGACTTATTTTGTCACGGAAAAAAGACCAGAAGGAGCAGGAGACAAGCGGGAAGTGGACAGCATCATTAAAAGCACCCACAAAAAACTAGAGTGACCAGTAGCGAGCTTGTGATAAAATGTTCATCTGATGACGCTCTCCATCTATGGAAGAAACCAAAACCAGTTTAACTTTCTACCTTATTTAGTTGTAATGGGTGTCATTCAAAGATTTAGGAATACAGTGGCCATGGAAATGCAGCTGGTATGCAGAGGCTTTCTGCCTCAGTATACAGGTATTTGTATTTGAAGGGCTGCCCTATCCAATTCCAGTTTAAAGGTAAAGACCAGTTTAAAGGTAAAGACCGTCACCAATTAGCAACTGGGCAGCAAACAGGAAGGCACACTGGTCACAATTTTCCACACCATGATGACATGTACTGTATTTCTATTTAAATAATAATTTCTAAATTTGCATATAGCATATGTGAATGTTATACAAATGTCTGTCCTCTCTTTGGATTATGTGTTTTGTCTTTCTTGCTGATTCATAAGTGGCCACCCTAATGTGGCATTCTCAGGGATGAGGGGGTTCTATATCAAGAAAAACCCAGAAACGGCATTTGAAGTCTTTGCTAAAATGACGTATCCAGTGGCAGCAGGCACAGATGAGCCTGAGGTGTGGAGGCAATTCTTAGATAGAGTGACCAGACGTCCAGATCCCCCCGGACATGTCAGGGAAAAGGGGCCAAATTTGAGTCCGGGGGGGAAATTTTAAAATATCCCCCAAAGTCCGGAAAAATTGGGCCTCTCCCGTGCCATCTGGGCCTTGTTCTTGGCTAGCGCGGTTGCGCTGGCCAAGAACAAGGCCCAGATCGGCCGGGGAAGAGGCTGGAACGACGCACACCCGCACTTCCGGGTGCGCGTCGTTCCAGCCTCCCCCCCCCCATCCGGGCCTGCCAAGAACAAGGCCCAGATCGGCCGGGGAAGAGGCTGGAACGACGCACACCCGCACTTCCGGGTGCGCATCGTTCCAGCCTCCCCCCCCCATCCGGGCCTTGTTCTTGGCTAGCGCGGTTGCGCTGGCCAAGAACAAGGCCCAGATCGGCCGGGGAAGAGGCTGGAACGACGCACACCCGCACTTCCGGGTGTGCGTCGTTCCAGCCTCCCCCCCCCCATCCGGGCCTGCCAAGAACAAGGCCCAGATCGGCCGGGGAAGAGGCTGGAACGACGCACACCCGCACTTCCGGGTGTGCGTCGTTCCAGCCTCCCCCCCCCCATCCGGGCCTGCCAAGAACAAGGCCCAGATCGGCCGGGGAAGAGGCTGGAACGACGCACACCCGCACTTCCGGGTGTGCGTCGTTCCAGCCTCCCCCCCCCCCAATCCGGGCCTGCCAAGAACAAGGCCCAGATCGGCCGGGGAAGAGGCTGGAACGACGCACACCCGCACTTCCGGGTGCGCGTCATTCTAGCCCCTTCCCCGGGCCGATCAGGGGCTTTTTACAGCAGAAGCAGCAGCAGGGCCCGGGCTGCTGCGATGAGAGCGGCAAAGGCAGAGGAGGAGGAGGAGGAGAAGAAGAAGAAGAAGAAGAAGACAGACGGAGGAAGAGAAGAAGACAGACAGAGGAGGAGAAGAAGAAGACAGACGGAGGAGGAGAAGACGGACGGATGGAGGAGGAGGAAGAGGAGGAGGAGGAGACCCGAGGAAGAGAACCGGTGGCAGTGGCAGCAGCAGCAGCGGAGAATTGGTGGTGGAGAAGCAGCAGAGGAGGACGCTGAAGCAGTGGGGCATGAAGAGAGAAGCGGCAGCGGAGGAGGTAAAGCAGCTGCGGTGCTTGTGGCTCACCTTGCACCTGCCTGGGCCAGTTAGGGCGCCTCCTCCCCATTTTTATGAGCACATGGCGATTTGGTTGCTCTTTGTTCAGCTCCCCTCCGTTTTCAGCCTCCGCGTGCACTGCATGCGGCTCGCCCAAACTTGCTCCTGCCGGCGCCTGGGCCTCCAGCCAGCGCCGCCTGCCCCGTCCTCCTCCTCGTCTTCCACAGCCGCGCCTTGATTCAGCCGCTGCTCGGGCTTCTTCCCGGCGCTCGGGCCTCCAGCCAGCATGTGAGTTATTACGGCTGCAGCCGCTGCCTGGGTTCGCTTCCACCTGGGCTGACGTGGTCCCTCCCTGTTTGCTTAGCCAGGGCCTGGCCAGTGGGGCTGCTGAGGCGGCTGATGGTATTTTATTTTCCTGCTCCCTAGACCTAGTGAGAGGGGGGCTTTACACTGAGGGTGCCTCATCCCCTCCAACCACCAGGTAATACAGTTTGGCTTCAACTGACTTTTTTAACCTAGTGCGCTACCTCAACTTAATCTCCCCTCTTTTTAAAATAGAAGGACTGGCACGTTCCTCCGCTCTGTGCCCACCTGGGAATTGCTGCTCCTGTGTGCGCCTGTGTGTGTGGTGTGTGTGTGTTAAAGTAGTGCAGGCCAAATGAACTGTCTCTAGCTGCAATCTAAGTCTAGTGGGGTGTTGGGGGGTAGATTGGATTTTATCTCTGGCTGCAATGATGAAATAAGTTGTTACTGATTTTCTATCCATTCTTTGGGTACTGATTTTGATGAATTAGAGCCTATCTACACACGCAGGATAAAACACTTTGGAAACGTTTTGAAAACTGTCTGTGGAGTGTGTCCTGGGCCCCAACAGTTCTCAAAACTGTTATAAACCATTTTAAACCATTTAAAACTGTTTTATAGCAGTAGTGTAGATAGACTCTTAATTGGGTGAATGTGTGCAGAGAGTGGGTTGCCTTGGGTGAGTTTAAAAACTATTATCAGTTTTGCCATGGGTGAGTATGTTGGTGTGTGGTGGATTTGTATTCTATTTTTAGCCATTATGATTATGATTATTTTGCCTTGGATGAGTGTGGGGTGGATTTTTATTCTCTCCCCCCCCCCCCCGGTTAAGTGTGTGTGGGGAGTTTTTTTTTAAATTGTCTTGGGGAAGGGTGGGGTTTCCCCCCACTTTGGGTGGGTATGCAGGGGTATGTAGATTTTATTTTTTATTGCCTTTGGTGACCGTGTGTGAGGTGTGTGTGGATGATGATGATTTTTTTAAAAAAAATGTGGCTCCAAAACTGCTTTTGTGCTGATGCAGGTGATGATGATGATTATACTACATGCGAAGGGATATATGTACTCACAACTTTCAGCTCGGTTCCAGACATTTCTTTTCTGTATGGCTTTGAGATTGTGATTATGATTATTTTACAGTGTGGCTTTGTGGATTCCTCCCTCCCCCCAACCTGGTGAAATTCCCTCTTCATCACAACAATTAAAGTTGCAGGAGCCCTGTCCTCTTTTGTATCTGGTCATTCTGGGAATTGTTCTGTCCCAGCAAGATAATATGTGAGTGCATAGTGTGTCTTGTCTGAATGTGTCTGGATCTCCTAGGCTCTGAAAGCATCTTTCTGGAGAGCACCTGCTGGTTGCATGATCCATGAGGCCAGGTTCTGTGAGTGCACAGTTGTCCTTGACAGAAGGGGCTTGCACTTGCTAGAGAAAGATGCACAGATGTTAAGTGGCTGCAATCCTATATTCATTTATCTGGGAGTAAGCTTCATTGAAATCAATGGGACCTGTTTCTGAGGTTTTTTTGGCCAGTTTTCTTTGGGTCCCTGATTGGAATCTCTGTTCTCTGCACACTGAGGCAGTGTAAATTCAGGAGATATTTGGATAAAAGGAGGGAAGCTGTTAGTCCATTTTGTTCCATGGCTTTTGTTTGCAGGGGGATAGTATTTTATATTCTTTCTGAATGCTAGTTTGTTGTACTCGGTTTTTCTGCACTTATTCAGTGGTAGCAGTATGCTGAATCTGTACGTATGGATTTGAGAAAGGTGATGGGGAAAGAGTGTTAAATGTTAGGGAAGTTGAGACTATGGTCATCCAGTGAAGGATTTGCAGTCAAAAAAGATACCTGAGGGAAGGGGAGACTGTATCACACAGAGTATGGCAAAAGCTTCAAAGTACAGCAAAAGCTACAAATGTCTTTGAATGTCTCACTTGTTCTTTATTTCAGTGATTTTAACATTAAGATGTTATGTAGTACAAGTTTGTTTAATTATGTGCTGTGAAATCAGACGTGTGACCAAGGCCATGTTTGGGTGGGCACGCCCCCTTGGAGGGGCGGCCATGTTGTCCTCCTTTTTGGTTTCCAAAATATGGTCACCCTATTCTTAGAGGACTACAGTTACCCGGAAAGTTTAGAGACTTAAGTAAGCTGCTTTCTCTTCTATTTGGACAGTGCACCTGAAGGAGGAGATAATTATTCTAGAAAATGGTAATGATTCTAATCCCTGTTTTGGCCCTGAGAGCAAGCAGAGGTTTGGGGTCTGCCACATATCTTCAGTGGCCAAAACCTGCTTGTGGCGTCTTACGTTTCCTCCCTCCTGAACTTTTGGAAAAGGCTCAAACAAGTCAAGGTCAAACAATTATTTCATAAGAACAGCTTTGTAGGATCAGACTATAAGGCCCAGCATTCAGCTTCCAATTGGACTGGCACTTGGAGGGAAGGCGTTCCAGATTGCTTCCTCCCCATCCCCATCCCCACCTCCATACTAAAAACAAGTCACTCATATCTTATAATTAAAACAATATATCTTGTTGTAATAAACACTTGAAAATCATTAAGGATTGAGAGAATTTACAATTTTGAAATCCCCCAAGTGCTATCCTATATCATGACTGTGTCCATTCCTAGACTTCTTAGGTTATAATCATTACACAAAACATGGAGTCTGGGAACAAAGCCTTATGAGGAGAGACTGAAAGAACTGGGCATGTTTAGCCTGGAGAAGAGACAATTGAGGGGAGACATGATAGCACTCTTCAAATACTTGAAAGGTTGTCACAAAGAGGAGGGCCAGGATCTCTTCTTGATCAACCCAGAGTGCAGGACATGGAATAATGGGCTCAAGTGACAGGAAGCCAGATTCTGGCTGGACATCAGGAAAAACTTCCTGACTGTTAGAGCAGTATGACAATGGAACCAATGACCTCAGGAGGTGGTGGGCTCTCCCACATTAGAGGCATTCAAGAGGCAGCTGGACAGCCATCTATCAGGGATGCTTTAAGATAGATTCGTGCATTGAGCAGGGGGTTGGACTTAATGGCCTTATAGGCTCCTTCCAACTCTACTATTCTATGATTCTGAGGAGACATGTATAGGATTGTAATTGTTCATCTGCCATATAGTTTTAATGCTGTTTCATGTTTTTAAATTCTGTAGTAGTAGTAGTAGTAGTAAGCCAGACTAGGAGCCTATCTACACAGGCAGGATGTGACACTTTGAAAACATTTTGAAAAATGTATATGGAGTGTGTCCTGGGCCCCAACAGTTCTCAAAACTGTTTTAAACCGTTTTAAACTGTTTTAAACCATTTTAAAGCAGTAGTGTAGATAGGCTGACAGTTTTGAGAACTGTTGGGGCCCAGGACATACTCCATATACTGTACAGTTTTCAAAACGTTTTCAAAGTGTTTTATCCTGCGTGTGTAGATAGGTTCTAGGAGTGCCACTGCCATTGAAGAGGAGGGTATAATCTTTAAAACGATAAAGCAAATGTTCTTTGTTTTCATTTGCCTATTGGTAAGTGGGTCCATTACAGTTTTGGATCCTGTGGTGTGCTTTGTTTTGTAGTAGAACAGCAGGAATTATTTTTATTTCCATTGGGTAAGAATTGGGAGTGAGGGTGAGAGAGAGATTGTAATGTGGGCTTTTATCAGGCTGAGATCATTTAATATTTGGAGAAACTGGGAGAATACCACTGGAGCATTTGGAATTGGGGGGGGAGGGGGGATTGCAGCTGACTAAAAGGTGATGGTGATCTTGTAGGCAGTATACGTTTAAGCCAGCTGGGCATATAGCCAGTTGAAGGAAGGCAGCCTATCAAAGGAAATCAGAATTAGCAATGCAAAAAACTACTTAAGCAGAGCGGCTAATTTCGGCGATTGCTGTTACCTTGGTTATTTTTAAAAACTAAAGTATTTTTGTATCTTATGTCTACCTCTATTATTGAATATTTTGGTTCTGAAGATGACTCTTCTTTCATGGAACCGGCCTATATTTTTTCTTCAAAGCCAGGAGAACTTCCAAAAGGATGCTTGAGAACTACTTGCTTGCAATTAACGATATCTGAAACAAGGGTATGCACATTGCTTATTCTCAGCTTGGAAGCTGAAGTACAACGTGTATTTTGCACCCTCCTCCTCACAGATGATAAATATGAGGCTACCCTCATGGCTTCAAATACTTTCTTGGGCCAAAAGTAAATGTGGTAGCTGATTGCTACAAATTCTGCCAGCATGCATAGAAACCTGGAGAATCTACGCTGCAATATATTTCTGCTTTGAGAGGTTTAATGGGTCCATGTACTGTATATGTGGAGATACAGCAGATGAGATTAAACTGATTAAGAAAAGATCTATACTTCATACATGAGAACACCTGCTTCTAGAGACCAGACCAGCATTGGCAAAAGACATAATTATTGCAACGCAAATTGAGACAGCCTTGGCAGAAGCCAAAATAACGAGCTTGGATAACGAGTGTGTGGTACAAGTAGTAGAGATGCCCCTACATGGAAGTTCGATTACAAGCCAGACAGACAGCAATAAAAAGAAAGGTGGTTGAAAACAGTTGATTCAACAGAGTCAAAGTTTAATGAAATAATGTTTTTGTTGTGGGTCATCATAGCATCTTGCAAGTTATATAGCGTGTCCTGCCAAGATAGCTCAGTGCGTTTGTTGTAGAAAGATGGGATATTTTGCCAAAGCATGTCATAGCAACTGGTTTAATTAGCAAGTACATGTACTTACATGTAGTAAAGAGATGTTACTATTTAGTAGGGATGTGCACTGGATCGGACCCGATCCACGATCCGAGTCCGGTCCAGTGGGAAATCGGATAAATTATCCGATTTCCGATCCCGCAGCTGGATCGGCCGATCCAATCCGAACCGGTCCGAAAAAGCTCCGAACCGGTTCGGCGGATCGGCGGATCGGCGGGCGCCCACTGGCGCCCACCGCCGCTTCCATTGGCGGGCGCCAGCGGGCGCCCGCCGATGAAAGTGGACAGCGGGGGGGGGGAGGAGGGGGGCACTTACCTTCTCGGCCCGGTGGCTCCCGTTCGGCGCCGGCGCCTACTACTACTAGCAGGCTCCGCGGCCTGCTCTAGGGTGGCGCGCCGGGTGATGTCATCACCCGGCGTGCTACTCTAGAGCAGGCCACGGAGCCTGCTGGAAGTAGTAGGCGCCGGCGCCGGACGGAAGCCGCCAGGCCAGGAAGGTAAGGAGGGGGTGCGTGGAGGGGAGGAGGGGGCGCGCGGAGGGGGGAGGGGGGAGGGGGGCCCTTACCTTTCCGGCCCGGCGGCTCCCGTCCGGCGCCGGCGCCTACTATTCCCAGCAGGCTCCGCGGCCTGCTCTAGGGTGGCGCGCCGGGTGATGTCATCACCCGGCGCGCTACTCTAGAGCAGGCCGCGGAGCCTGCTGGTAGTAGTAGGCGCCGGCGCCGGACGGGAGCCGCCGGGCCGGAAAGGTAAGGAGGGGGTGCGTGGAGGGGAGGAGGGGGCGCGCGGAGGGGGGAGGGGGGCCCTTACCTTTCCGGCCCGGCGGCTCCCGTCCGGCGCCGGCGCCTACTATTCCCAGCAGGCTCCGCGGCCTGCTCTAGGATGGCGCGCCGGGTGATGTCATCACCCGGCGCGCTACTCTAGAGCAGGCCGCGGAGCCTGCTGGAAGTAGTAGGCGCCGGCGCCGGACGGGAGCCGCCGGGCCGGAAAGGTAAGGAGGGGGTGCGTGGAGGGGAGGAGGGGGCGCGCGGAGGGGGGAGGGGGGCCCTTACCTTTCCGGCCCGGCGGCTCCCGTCCGGCGCCGGCGCCTACTATTCCCAGCAGGCTCCGCGGCCTGCTCTAGGATGGCGCGCCGGGTGATGTCATCACCCGGCGCACTACTCTAGAGCAGGCCGCGGAGCCTGCTGGAAGTAGTAGGCGCCGGCGCCGGACGGGAGCCGCCGGGCCGGAAAGGTAAGGAGGGGGTGCGTGGAGGGGAGGAGGGGGCGCGCGGAGGGGGGAGGGGGGCCCTTACCTTTCCGGCCCGGCGGCTCCCGTCCGGCGCCGGCGCCTACTATTCCCAGCAGGCTCCGCGGCCTGCTCTAGGATGGCGCGCCGGGTGATGTCATCACCCGGCGCACTACTCTAGAGCAGGCCGCGGAGCCTGCTGGAAGTAGTAGGCGCCGGCGCCGGACGGGAGCCGCCGGGCCGGAAAGGTAAGGAGGGGGTGCGTGGAGGGGAGGAGGGGGCGCGCGGAGGGGGGAGGAGGGGGCGCGCGGAGGGGGGAGGGGGGAGGGGGGCCCTTACCTGCCCGGCCCGGCGGCTCCCGTCCGGCGCCGGCGCCTACTACTACCAGCAGGCTCCGCGGCCTGCTCCAGGGTGGCGCGCCGGGTGATGTCATCACCCGGCGCGCTACTCGAGAGTAGGCCGCGGAGCCCGCTGGTAGTAGCCGCCGGCGCCGGACGTGCCGAGAAGGTAAGTGGCGGGGAAGGGGGCTTACCCCCCCCCGGAGCCGTCCGCTTCTATCCGCTGGCGCCCGCGGGCGCCAGCGGATGGAAGCAGGCGGCCCCAGGGGGGGTAGGGAGCGCGGGGGAGGGGGTTTACCTGCCGGGGCCATCCACAGCGGACGGCCCCGGGGGGGGGAGGGAGTTAGGCCCCCCCTTACCCACCCGCCGCCATTTTTTCCTCATAGACTTGCATTGCAATGCAAGTCTATGGGGAAAAAAATGGCGGCCGATCCAAAAATTTCCGATTTTTGGATCGGGATCGGACTCGATCCGGTCCGGGGGGCCTCCGATTTTGTCCGAACCGGTCCGGGACAAAATTGGAGGTCCCGATCCGGGTCCCGATCCGATCCGGGGGGTCCGTGCACACCCCTACTATTTAGTGTCTGGACAGGACTAATCCCAAACAGCACAAGGAAAACTGGGGCACTATTCATATTTAATGCACCAACCATAACTTTGGTTTAATACCTGAAGAGTCAATTTTACCTTGGAGCAACAGAGTCCTTGGTAGTGGTTGGGCTTCCTTCCCTTCCCTCCCCGCCACAGCCTTTTTTGGGGGGCAGGATACCCTTTTCTCCCACTTCTATTAAAGTCTGGGTAGCAAGATCTCACTCCATTGACTCTAATACAGCTGGGGAAGAAGGTGTCCGGTCGAAAAATGTCTTGAAGGAGGGCCCAGCAAGAAAAGTGAAAATTCAGAAAAGGGGCACTTTCCACAGTAATTTATGGTGGTTACTGGGACACTATTTCAAAGCATCAAATGGGCCCAAGTAGGTTGCCTAACTCTGTACTAAATTGTGAGATTGTGGGGGTTTCTGAAGAGGGAACGTGGCAATTTTATAGGCAGTGTATCTTTTAAGACACCTGGGAGTATGGCCAGCTGAAGGAAGGCAGTCAATAAAAGGAAGACGTAGCAATGGGGAACTGCTTAGCCTTAGTAATTCGTACTGTTGTTATTACTTCAGCATTTAGAACAAAAATTAAATATCTTTGTACCTTACACATGTCTTTTACTGGATACAGTGCAAGAAACAGTTTTCCTTCAAAATATCTGCATAGGTTTTCCCCTCTTTCTAACTGGAGGTATTATAGTTCTTTGACCTGGAGGAACAGCAAGCATTAAACATGTACATTCTTCTGGAACCATCATATTTTCTAAATCCCATCCCAGGTAACTAATGTCCTAAAATTCCAAGTTTTATAAGAATACGACTACACAGCACTTATCTACCTGACTATGAAAGCCAACTTCTACCATCCCAGAGTGGATAAATCTTACAGAAAATGGTTTTGTCCTAATTTTAGAAACCAAAAAGGAGGACAACATGGTCGGCCCCCAAGGGGGTATCCCCACCAACATGTCTGCCCCTAGGGGGAGTGTCCAGCACCAAGGGGGGGCACCTGAACATAGCCTTGGTCACATGTCTGATTTTACAGCACGCAATTAGACATATCTGTTCTACATAACATCTTAATGTTAACTTCACTGAAATAACTTTTGTAGCTTTTGCTGTACTTTGTTGCTATACTCTGTGTGATACATTCTCCCCTTCCCTCAAATATATTTTCTGATTGTATCCTCACTCCATTGCAAGCTGCTGCTTATCAGGGCTTGCTGCTGGCTGGCTGGCTTTTTTATTTTTAAAAGTTCATTTTTTTTTTCAAACTAGTCACAAGTTTCTCTACTCTAACATTAAGGTGGGTGTTGTGGGTGGCAGACACTACTTCACCCATTCACACTTCTCACTTCTATACATTACCTTCTCAAAGCTTGTGCACTGGCACCACTTTTCACATTCAGACTTTGAACTCCTGTCTACTTCCTGCACAAACACATGACTCTGAGACCCTCTTTCTAATGCCCTGTATTGCCTCCCAGCACCATAGGGCTAAGTTACAACAGGTGTCTCTGGGTTGTCTGTGCAGCCTCTGTTGTCTCTCTAAGCCATTGCAGCCAAACCAAAGCATCCAGCCTCAAACAATCAACCTCCCTCCCTCTTCCAAAGTCTCCCAACGGTCCAGCCGGGCTGCACACTTGTACCCTGTGGCCAGGGGGGAAAGTGCCAGCTTATTGCTTGATTACATCTGGTGACTCTTGCTTTAAAAACCATCTCTGCTGCCAGCTGCCACTGCCTGCACCAACACTGGACTCTGAGATGCTCTTAAAAGGCTCTGTGTGGCATGCCAGCCTCTCAAGGTTCAGCTACAGCCATCTCTGAGTTGTGTCTTCAGTCTAACTCTGTCTCTAAGAGATATGCCAACCAGCCAAAGCCACAAATCTATCTATTTTTCTCTGACACACACTTCAAACATTCTACATTGCATGCCAGCAGTGCAAACAGAGCCTAGGGCTGCCTCTACAAGAGGCATTTAAAGCTCTTTCAAGTCTCATTAAAAATGTTACCTCTACATGAGCGGAGCGCAAATCGGGAGTTGAGGCGCGTTTTCTCTCCGATTATGCGCATTATCGAATGCGCGTTAAATAGCGAGTTTTATTTTGCTCCGGCTGTTAAAGCGCATTTTGACTATGTGAACAAGCGATTCTCCACATTAATTACTTGTAAAGCGCATTTGAAACAACCGGTAAGGTCACCTGTTGAGTGCTCAATTACCTCTCCTGCATACAAGCATTTACGATAAAGCGCTTCCAAGAAGATGCGCATAATCGGAGGAACAGGCGTCAAATGGAATCCATCTAGAGGGGGTCTCAGTCACAAGTGGACAAAGTGAAGTGGAAGGGAAGGGAAAGTGAAGCAAAGCAAGGACATGTCAGGTCCCAACACCCGTAGCAACAGGGCATCTGCAAAGATGAGAGCCTCTCTCTTGGCTGGCACCTCACTGTTCATCATGAGAGTTTTTCTCTAAGGATGATCCTGCATCACCCATGATGTGGAACTCTGAGAAAAGGGCGTCTGGCCTGTTCTGTTTTGCCCTGTAGGCTGCTTTGACTGACCTCTCCTTTCCCACATTTTGAACTGTGGACACCTTGCCTCTGCTGAGCTCCAGGTGCCCGACTGCCCACCAGATCTGCAACATGAAAGGTGCTGAGCTCGCCTGGCACTTCTTAGCTAAAAACTCGAGATCCCCGGCTCCTGTGTTGTTGTTCTTTTAATTAATTTCAATCCTCAAATTTAAAACAAATTTCTAAAGTTCAACAGACGAACAGATCTACTTGAAATGTGGCATGGCTAAAGCCCTACTTAAGAGCTATCATGGTGCCATGTTTGTTGCTTTATCTTTAAAAATGATGTTTTTAAAAAAATAATAATTTTAAAACCTCAAACTTTAAAATATGACTAAAACTCAACAGATGAAGAGATCTGCTTGGAACTTGGCATGGCTAAAGCCCTACTTAAGAGCTATCATGGTGCCAAGTTTCATCTCTTTATCTCTATAAATGACAAAGCTGTACACATTTTTGTTAATTCCCATTGACTATAAAGTAGAGTTAATTCCCATTGACTATAACATAGGATGGGGAAAATCTGGATTTTTCTTCAAATTTCATAATTCTCTCCCCTTCCCAGATTTCTTATCAAAAATCCTGACATGACCTGGTTTTTCCTGACATATGGGGTCAGTCCTGTCTAGGTTTCCCCAGCTAAGCAGGAATAGTAAGACGTAGGAGGGATGCCCTTAAAAGGCACCAGGAAAACCCTTTGTTATTCTTCCTGGCCTTTTATGCATTTTAGTTTTAATATCTCATTATGCTATTTCATTATTACAATCTGTTTTATAGCTTGTGCTGTTATCTTTTGATTGTATTATATGGTTTTAATTTTTTATAAACTGACCTGGGATCATTTGCTTTACAAAGTTTTTAAATAAAAAAAAAATATGCTAGAAAAGTTAAGTAAGAAGTGAAGTGCTTGTGCAGTGACACATCATAATGCAACAAGACACAAACTGAGGTAATATTGTACATGAACAAAGAGACCTAAAATATATGCATTTTTCTCCTTAAGAACCTAAAACCTTGTGCAGAAATGTAGAATATACCAAAAACAAACAAACACCATTTAATATGATCAAAAGTGATTGAGTAAAATTATTCCACCACCTCAGGTTTGACTCAAGGCTGCATCATCTGCTCTGGCCACCTTTTACCTGAATTCCAATAGCCCCAGTCTATGCATGTTTGTTCATAAACCCCACTGATATAGATGGAACCTGCCTGTTAGGAAATATGCTCAGGATTACAGCCCAGGGGTCTGAAACAGGTTGAGGCTGCTTAGTGGGAAAGGAAAAGGGTTATTAGCAATTATCAACAGTATTTATATTCTAGTCCAGGCATCCCCAACCTTTATGGACCTGTGGGCACATTTGTTACGGTGACCAGATAAAATCCAGGTCAGGGCTCATGTAACTTTAACAGTTGTAGAGAAAAGGGAATTTCAGCCAGTGTCATTTGTATGCAATTAAAGGTACATGCACTATACTAGAGTGACCATATACAAAAGAAGGCAGGGCCCTGCAACTATGGCTGCCTCTACAAGAGAGGTTTAAAGCTCTTTCAAGGCGCTTAAAAATTTTTACCTCTACAAGAACGGAGCGCAAATCGGGCATAGAGGCGCGTTATCTCTCCGATTATGCACATTATCGAATGCGCATTAAATCGCAAGTTTTATTTTGCTCCAGCCGTTAAAGCGTATTTTGACTATGTGAACAAACGCTTATGCGCATTAACTACTTGGAAAGCGCATTTTGGACATCCGTTAATGCGCTTCGCCACCTCTCGCCGCCTCTCGTGCAGAGGTATTAGGTGTAAATGCACTTCAGCGATGATGTGCATAATCGCCTAACTGGGCGCAAAAGCGAATCCTTGTGGAGGGGACCTTTAACTGTTGTGATGAAGAGGGAATTTCACCAGGAACTAATTGCATACAAATGACACTGGCTGAAATTCCCCTTTCTCTACAACTGTTAAAGTTACATGACCCCTGACCTGGATTTTATCTGGTCAGCCTAGGCACATTTGACTTGGGCACATCTTCAAAATGGCTCCCATGGAGGATATGGCTAGTTACCTAATGGTGACATGGGGGCCTGACTAGTCAAACATGAGCTAAAAAGGGGGGCAGAGAAATAATAGCACAGCTATAGGCTGGGAGGGAGGGGGAAACAGCAAGGCAAAGGAGCAGAGGGAAGAGAAAGACCAAGGCTAGAGCCTAGAAAGAGAGAGAAAGAAGACTACCTAAGATTTCCCAAGGGTTCCATTAAAACGTTTTTTTTGAAGGGAGCAGCGATTGGAGAGCTTTTTGGGCACCATTGGAGGTCCCCTGTTCTAGGCTGTATGCTGGCACAAGTTAAGGATCGTTTATATACACTTGGGAAGAAGTCTAATTGAATTCGGTGATGTTTGTTTTTCAGTAAACATAGACACAATTGCACTGCAAGCGCTGATCAATGATAATACTCTATGCTGCCTGTTTCATAGTATTTGCATAAGAGACTGTCTCGTATTATCGCCTTTACATTATCATTAAACTGAAAGTATCATCTGCCTGCATTTTCTTTTATTTTTTTTCCCTTTCAAAATGAAGAATCCAGTGTATCCTTGCTTCCAATGTCTAACCTTTTTGTGTAATCACTGGCACCGCTAGGGCCGGACCTCCAGGTGCACGTTAACTCATGCAGATTGGCCCATCTGCACAAATTGGCATTAGCGCACTTTTCCATGACTCCTCATAGCAAGATTCTGTGTTTAAGCACCTTTATCTTACTGGAATTGCAAGAGTCATCTGTACTCTGCATTTCCTTGAGAGCTGCTTATGTGCATGCAAGTCCTCTAGCACTTAGCAGATGAAAATAGAAACATCACATTTATGAAGACCAAGATGGGTCAAGCCAGGGCCAGAAGCAGAAAATAATAAACTCATAAAGAACCGATAATTTAAAGAATTCGAGTGAAGCCATCCATATACACATTATTCATATACTCATTATATTGTTATAGAAATAGAAATGTGAAAGACATTATCGATAGAAAGCATTTGTACCGTTTTGCAAGTCAGAAGACTGAGAGGGTGAACGGATTAGCACTGGTCTGCAAGTCTATATGTCTTGCTTCAGAGTAAGTCCCATTGAAGTCAGTGCTGGTCTGAGTAGACACGTATGGGATTGCCCTGTTCCTGGTTTAATGTGGTGGAGTCAGGCAGAACAAAAGTGTTGATATAGTAGATGCCTGGAATCTTTCCTTATTCACAATTATATGATTATACCGGGCCCAACACATCTAATTTTAAAGTTGGATTGGGGGAATAGTAATTGTTGTACTTAAAGATTGTAAAATTTGTGGATATTTGGACATAATGCTAAAAATAGCCTGTGAACTTAGAAATACTATAAGAAAAAGTGAAAAATACAAAAAAAGAAAAGAAAAGCATGTTTCTTTGCATAGAGTTGGGAACTTTATGTCCAAAGTACTACGACAATACCACAGGAACTTATTTTAATACAGTATGCACCAATGTAGTGCATGTGTGGCAAAATTTGCCATGCCCGCATGCTAAAAATCAAACCAGCTGCTTACCAAAAAATCCAAAAAGCAACCTATCTTGCCAATCCGGTAGAAGAGAACTGATTGTGAAAGCAAAATTCCATTCATTTAGCCAATGCAGAGATGGGATTTGCATCTATACCTTGATGTACATCTACATGCGCACTGCAACGCTCATCCAGGTTTCACTGTAGCAGCTGGATATTCCCTTTTTGCAGACGGGGACATCGTGGATCTCCCACTGAGGATGCAACTATTAGCCTGTGACAAAGGACTCGATTGTGATCTATGTAAAACCAATTGCCCTGTGAGAGATGGCCAGAGAAGGAGACATGGCAAGTAAAGTCATCATCACCCATCTGTTCCTGCATGAGGCCCCCTCCACAAGGATGCGCTTTTGCGCCCGGTTCGGCGATTATGCGCATTATCACGGACGCGCATTTACTCCTAATCCCTCTGCACGGGAGGCAGCGAGAGGCGGCGAAGCGCATTAATTGATGTCCAAAAAGCACTTTACAAGAAGTTAATGCGCATAATCGCTTGTTCACACGGCGAAAATGGGCTTTAACGGCCGGAGCAAAATAAAAGTCGCTATTTAACGCGCATTCGATAATGCGCATAATCCGGGAGATAACGCGCCTCTACGCCCGTTTTGCGCTCCGCTGGTGTGGAGGTAAAATTTATAATGAGCCTTCAAAGAGCATTAAACAACAGCCCAGTGGGTGAGAGAGCACTGTGGGAGTTTAGCAAAGATAGGCTGACCATCTGAAAAGGAGGACAGGGCTCATATAACTTTAACAGTTGTAGAGAAAAGGGAATTTCAGCAGGTGTCATTTGTATGCAATTAGTTCCTGGTGAAACTATACTAGAGTGACCATATACAAAAGAAGGCAGGGCTCTGCAACTTTAACTGTTGTGATGAAGAGGGAATTTCACCAGGAACTAATTGCATACAAATGACACTGGCTGAAATTCCCTTTTCTCTACAGCTGTTAAAGTTATATGAGCCCTGTCTTCCTTTTCAGATGGTCAGCCTAAGCAAAGATGCCTGCTTGCCTGTGTTAGCTCAGGTCCCCTATGCTGAAAGGAATAAAAGAAAATGGCCTCTGTAGGAGGGTGTTTTTTCTTCATCTGTGTTTTGCTTCCAGTTTCTTTTTGGTTCAGTATTTTAAAATTTTCTTGTTATTGTTCTTCCTTTCCTTTAGTCCCATTTGTTTAATGGCTTTAAATAAATAAGCAGTGGGGCAGCTGTGGCCCTCCACAATTTGAACTTAAACTCCCATCAGCCTAGGGATGATCAGGGATTATGGGAGCTGCAGCACAACAGCATATGGATGGCCTCAAGTTCCCCACCCCAGAAATATAGTTAGAAATGACAGGTGCAGCAAAATATGAAACCTAAGGAGAGCCATGCTGGATCAGACCAAGAGCCCTCCTAGTCCAAAATTCTGTTTGCACAGTGGCCAGCCAGCTGTTGTTGGGAAACCTACAAGCAGGACACAAATGGAACAGCACCATCCTGCCCATGTTCCCCAGCAACTGGTTTACATAGGATTACTGTCTCTGCTACTGGAGGGAATATGAGAGCATTAGGACCAGTATCCATTGACAGCCTTCTCCTCCAGGAATTTGTCTAACTCCCTATTAAAGCCATCTGAATTGGTGGCCATCACAATGTCTTATGATAGCAAATTCCATATCATTAGATTAAAAAATAGGCTTTTTTCTTTCCCCAAGTTCTGCATATATATGAATGACATAAGCTGAAATTCCCTTTTCTATGCAACTGTTAAAGATACAGGAGTCCTGTCCTCCTTTTCATATGGTCACCCTAAAACACCAGGGGGGGGCAAGTATTACCCATTCTTACCTCAGATATTTTTAAAATTAAATTTTGGATTTCTAGGAATTGGAAATCAATCAAAACTCCCTCCATTATGAAGTGGTTGAAAACAGCACTGAAGGAAGCAGAACCAGATAAGTTGCATTACAGTATAATTCGACGCATTTCAGCTCATATTCAGTGTGGGATTTACTCTCAGGTAAGTGTGTAGGATTGGGGCATCTCCCTCACCCCATTTGTTTAGTTTGCAGTCAAGCACTTAAGTGCATTACTTTCCACCCTGGTAAAAACGTTATATGTTTTTAGAAATTGTTTTAGGGCACATTTGCAGGTTGAAAATTATCGTTCTTAAAATAGCAGCAACTTCTTTACATTTACAAAGCACATTTTATGGGGCAGGGTTTGTCTGTTTTTTAGTAGTACTTTCCCATTCCCATTTTTCCTAACTAAGCAATGAAAAGTTTGAAAGAAGACTTCCATTACTTTTTGCCTGGATTGTCACGTCTCTATGTATAGCAATTGTTAAACAAGTAATGGCAAGTTTTCAAGCAGAAACAAAGTGCAGCTACCTCTGTGAAAGTAGGAAGAAACCTGTGGAGAAACAGCACTCAGAGAGAGGCAGAGTGGGAAGATCAATGAAAGGAAGACAGGTTGACTTCTGGCCAATTTCTAATCTTGTATTTCTGGAAAAACAGCTTTAAAAGAAAGAAAGAAAGAAAGAAAGAAAGGGGGGAAAGCTGTCCATGAAATTCAATTAAAGTTTGCTTCTGTCTTAATCCTGCCATGTTACTAAACATCTGCTTAATCCTAATTCTGAAAAGATTCCTGATTGCTTTATAGCAGCTTTCCCCAACCTGATGCCCTCCATATGTGCTGGATGGGGATGCTTGGAGTTGTAGTCCAATGTACCTGGGAAGGCTGCTTTATGGAATTAGAGGATGTGGCAACATAGACTAGACATAGACAAATTTTGAAACCATGGGGGGGGGGAACTCATCTCCCCCCGGTTGTTGTTTTTTGGGGGAAAGAGGTCATTTGGGGGGCAATTGAAAAATAAGAAATACTTGTTTTTTTAAGCACTCTTGACAGATCTAAAGTCACTTTGTTGCTTTGGGACAGTCTTCCCCAATTTGGTATCCTACAGATATTTTGGGCTTCAGGATGGCCAATGGTCAGGAATACTGACCATGGTACTCCAAAACAACTGGAGGGCACCAGGTTGGGGAAGGCTGTTTTAGGAATGTGAAGCAGCCTTTATGTTCCTAAAGTTATATGATGTATAACTCAAATTATGCAGTCGAGTTTCCCGCATTTGGGGAAATCGCAGGGGTCAGCACACCCGAAGTGCAATGGATGAGCCTCACCCTAGGAAAACCTCCTTCATGATCAAGGTGTCTCCCCTGTAATTGACTGAGTACATTTTTTAATGTTATATTGTAACTTGTTTTCTAATGGTCTATTGACTGTCAATAAAGATTGATTGAGTGATTGATGTATAACTCGATTTGCTCATAAAATTATCATTATATTTGAAAACTTTAAAAAATAAACTCAGTCAAATTGTAATTATTGTCTGAATAAACTATACATTTAAAATTTAATATACCAAACATGATTAATTTTATGAGCAAACCAAGTTATGTTTGACATATTTTAGATTCCTAGTTTATATCTGAACAGAGGGAACTTCAGCAAGTAGTCGCTGAGTCATCCTAGAAGCCAGAAGTAGCAAGGAGAAGACAAGTCTGGAAACACAGGACTCTGTAAAATAAAAACCAAACTGTCAAGAATGTACATTTTCTTCCACATTCTATTCTATTTACATGTTGGGAAACTGAAAATGACTTGGACCCCCTCTACAAGAATTCGGGTTGACGCCTGGTTCTCCGATTATGCGCATCTTCTCAGAAGCGCTTTATAGTTAAATGACTGTACGCAGGAGGTAATTGAGCGCACAACTGGTGGCCTTACTGGTTGTTTGAAATGCGCTTTAGAAGTAGTTAATGCAGAGAATCGCTTGTTCACATAGTCAAAATGCGCTTTAACGGACGCAGCAAAATAAAATTCACTATTTAACAAGCATTTGATAATGCGCATAATCGGATAGATAATGCGCCTCAACTCCCGATTTGTGCTCCACTCATGTAGAGGTAAAATTTTTCATGAGGCTTGAAAGAGCTTTAAACCTCTTGTGTAGAGGCAGCCTTAGAGAAATCCCAACATTTCTGTTAGCAAAAGATACATTGGGTCAATAATTTTAATAAGAAATGGAAGAAATAACTATGCTGAGAATCTTACAGAGAGGATTAAAAACATTTTCCCCCATGGCCCTATTATTTCCAGTCATTTTATATCTGTAGTCTAGTCTTTCTATAAAAGTCTTATTACATAGTTTTTAGAAATCATTTGGTGGGGAGTAAAGGCTTGCTAACAATGTATAAACACTTTAAAATCTAAAATAAAATATTTCATAATCCAAAGCTGTTCATTTTTTCCAAGGGGGCCAGAAACGGTGCTTGGGCAAAAAAAAAAGATTTTTTTTTCCTGTGTTTTTCTGGTTCCCCTCACCCCCAGGCCTTCACATCTCAGATATTCCTAAAATGATCAAGAGGCTGAAGCAACTCCTCTGTGAGGAAACATCTAGGACTGTTTAGCTTAGAAAAGGCCCCCTCCACAAGGATGCGCTTTTGCGCCCGATTCGGGGATTATGCGCATTATCGCGGAGGCGCATTTACTCATAATCCCTCTGCACGGGAGGCGGCGAGAGGCGGCGAAGCGCATTAATTGATGTCCAAAAAGCGCTTTACATGTAGTTAATGTGCATAATCGCTTGTTCACACGGCGAAAATGCGCTTTAACGGCCGGAGCAAAATAAAAGTCGCTATTTAACGCGCATTCGATAATGCGCATAATCCGGGAGATAACGCGCCTTTGCGCCCGTTTTGCGCTCCGCTGGTGTGAAGGTAAAATTTATAATGAGCCTTCAAAGAGCATTAAAGCGCCCTTGTGGAGGTAGCCAAAGAGGCAAGTACGGGGAGATATGGTAGAGGTGTACAAAGTGGAGAAAGTGGATAGGGAGACATTTTTCTCCCTCTCTCATAAAAGGGAGTGCATAGTTAAACTATGGAATTCACTACCATAAGATGTAGTGATGGACACCAATTTGGGTGGCTTTAAAAAGGGGTCAGACAAATTCCTGGAGGAGAAGGCTATCAATAGCTATATGCTACCTCCAGTATCAGTGAGAGGGTGCTGTTGCATTCATGTCCTGCTTCTGGGTTTCCCATGGGCAGCTGGTTGGTCACTGTGTGAACAGAATGCTGAATATGGACCCTTGCTCTGATCCATCATGTTTCTTCTTATGTTCTTACTCCAGCACAATTAAGCCCCAACAATTCATACGACACTGACTTCAGGAATCAGTCAAGATTGTACTATACATCTGTATTCCCAGGTTGGGTAGAGACCACATGTAGCTCAGTAGCAGAAGATGTACTTCACATGCAGAAGTGTTCCTGTTCATCTCCTAGCATCTCCACTCTAAACGACCATCAGGCAGCAGTGCCAGGAAAGGCTGTCCCCTCATCCCATCAGAGGGCTACCATTGCCAGACAGTGCAGATGGCACCAGCATATATTCTTGCCTTAAAAAGTAGACAAACAGTCTAAAAGACTGCCAAGGGGTCACATTCAGAAGCCAAAGGCAGCCAACTGCAAGGTTAAGTCAATGAATTGATCAGTCTTTGATGTATGTTGGCAGGCATGCCAAATGAGAACAACATGGGACGGAGCGTGTGTTGCTTTTTAACAAGCAAAACATTCAAAGTCCATTATAAAACAATTGCAAATAGCTACTTGATTGGTCACCTGTGATGAGTAAGAATATTCTCTTGGCTGCCAAGCACAAATTTCATTCATTCATTCATTCATTCATTGTATTTCTATGCTGCCTTTTTTAAACGCAATTTACAAAAAAGTTCAGAAAATAAAAACCATAATCAAAATATATAATATAGAGCACCAGATCAGTCAACAAAAAGTGAATCAAGAAGCCTCAAGCTACAGATATGCATTTGGTCAAAGAAGTAAGCATGTAAAGTAAGAAGCAAGATCTGCCTAAACTTTGGATACCTTTAGATGGACTGTTTCCGTCGATATGGCTTCACACTGGCAGCATTTTGGCTACATGACGCAGCCGCCAGTGCAAAGTCATCTAGGGGCAAATGCCCTTTGCTCCGAATCAAAAAAAAGTCGGCCATTTAGTGTGACTTTTTTGGAGCAGAGCGGGCAACCAAGGGAAAGGACTCTGCTGTCCTCCCCCCATTTTGATTTTTTTAAAAAACTTACCGTTGTGGTAAGGGGTTCCAGGGACCCCGAAGATCCGTGTCCGGCCGCTGACCAATCACGTATAGGCATGCCAAGTGGTGAACTCAAAAAGCTTTTATTTTGCTGCATTGCAATGCGACTGCTCTCCACTGAAGGCACGGGGAATAGCCCCAATTACAAGCAGGGCGCATATATTTATACCCAAGGGTCATCAGCCAGCAAGCGTGTGCATCATGCAGTACTTTTCCATTTTCAGCTCATAGACTTATATTGAAAGCACATGTCAGCCACTGTCTTTGAGAAAAGGTGTAAGGGGAGTAGGAGGGGGGAGGGGGGACTTTCCAAGCAGTGAAGTCAAGAAAAAGATCCAGCAAGCAGTTGCTGCCGTGTAGCAACCACTCTATTTCCCCCTCTCGTTTTCTAGGTGCCTATCATTCTCTTTGAAGCTTGACCCATATGCTTTGAAGCCAAACCACTGAAATAACAGGAAACTTGTGTGGCTCCTGCAGGTTTCTTGGTTTTCAGACTTCACACTTGTCTATGGTTATATGTAATTATATAAACTAAGCGTAGGCGTTACACCAGAGTATGCACAGAGTGCGAGAAAATTCTGTCTAGCAGCAGCTTAAGCATGCACATTTTCCAGAGGTCAGGATCAGGACATTTGCTAGAGGTCTGGGTCAGGATTTTTCCTTACTTCACCGTCGAGGAGCTGATGCTCCCAGCCACCCCTCCAGCTGCCGGTGGGCTGCCGCCCGCGTCACCGCCAGCTCGAGGGAAAGCCGGCGTGGCGCCCCTCACATGTAGAGGGGTGTCTGGGAGCGCAAACGCACCTCGCCCCGGCTGCCACTGCCGGCGCAACGTATAACCGATGTCGTCAAGAGGGGACCATTGTATTGCATTGCCTGAATATCTTAGGCTAGTCATTTTGATTCTCCCCTTCAGAAACACTAGGGCGCAATCTACACAAGTCATTTAGTGTGGATTGTGAGCAGTTTGGGGTCTGTTGCAATATATGAAGTCATTGTCAATCCACAGCCAACCAGCAGCTTACCACTTTGAAAAGCCACATTTTCTGAAAGTCCTTTTAGTTTGTATTTATTTCTTAAAGCAGCTCCCATGTGCTTCCAAGTTTGGAGGCTGACGAGCTTCCAGATAGGATTGTACCTTAATCACCTAAAGTTTAAATCAATCTGTGTGAGATATTTTTCATTGATGAGGGAAAATGTCAATCAGCAGGTATGGGTACATGTTTGGATTTGGGGAGTGATTTTGTTTCCAAATAAAATAACAGAATGGAAGCTGCAGAATGGAAAAGATGTCTTTTTTTCCTAACTGTTTTAGTGGTAACGTTTGTTAAATTGTGAGTTCTTTTATATCAGATTCAATATCTCAACAGATAGACACTTATATTGAGTTTGCAGTAATATGTAAATTTAGCTAATCATAATAAATTTATTAAAAGGATTCTGTTTAATTTTGTAAAAAATTATTAATAGACATATTTGTAGACTCTTCCTTGGCAATGTGTTGAAAAGCAGGAATGTTAGAAAGAACCATTTGCTACGGTAAAGTCTATAAATATACCTAAACTAGCCAAGAATTCAGTGAAGGTGAAAAAAATGGACAAAGAGTTCCATTGTGGAGTATGAACAGTACAGGGATAGTTTTGCTAAATTGCCTCTACAGAAGAGAGGGCTTTCTCCATGGCCATGGGTATCTGCAGAAATAATTTGAGGGGATGGGGGGGGAAGTCTGTGACTTGTAACTACAGGTTATTGACTTGACATGGAACTAAAGAGAAGCAACAAGAAACAAATGTTGTGCCTGTTGGTGATTTACTCTGTTGCCTGGGATTCTAAATATCAGAATTTATTCTATTGTATGGGATTTATACATATCGGAATTCTAACAAATTGCTTTATTTGTTCATTGAACAATTACAGAGTAAGGTACTAGAATGACATACAGCTTCAATTTGTCCATTGAACAAAAATGCTCTAGGACTCTAAACCAATCAACCAACCAACCCCCCCCCCCCACACACACACATACACACAGGGCTGAATTTCACACTTTTACAGAGAATCTGCCTTGGCGATGGCGAATGCTAGACGTGAAGCCTGAAACTGGTCAGACGTTTTTATTAATGCTTGTCTGTCCATAACATAAAGGGAAATATAACACAAAGTGGATAATTCTTTAAATGAAAGCTGGAGTCTTGAAGTTTTGGCGAAATGGTCAATAACTTCTTTTATTAAGTTCTCCTTGAGATAGGTCTTCAACTTTTCTCTATGGACACTCAACGAACAAGTCAGATGGTAGAATTCTTCAGTGGATTGGTTGGGATAATTGGCACAGGTTTTATTTTATATGGTTTGTCTAGGTGTTTTAAGTTTTACATCCACTTCATGTGCCGGTTTCTCTGTTATTGTGCTAAAGGTCTCCTCACTAGCTTCCCTGTGTTGTTCCATTATTCCCAACAACTGGTGTGTACTTTCATTTCCATTACAGCTAACTTCACAGATTACAAAGCATTGGTGACTAGCTCTGACACTGAAGAATCCTTATAAACTCAAGACAAACAATATAAGTTGATGTCTGTAATGCACACAACAACTGGTACAAAAGTTGTTTTGCCTTGGTGTTGCTTGATCCTCCTAATTGCTTGAGTTGGGAGACAATACTTGTGTGATTTTCTGCAAACACAAGGATGCTCTTGTATTTTTGAATCCATCGTCTTTCACATAGCATTGGTATGTCTGGTATTATATGTCATCCTTGGATGCTCTCACTAAAAACATTTATGGCTTTAATTGTGCCAACTATATTACATGATAGAGGACTACAAAATCATGCATGGTGTGGAGAAAGTGGATAGGGAGACATTTTTCTCCCTCTCTTATAAGACTATAACCCAGGGTCATCCCATGAAGTGGGAGATTCAGGACAGATAAAAGGAAGTATTTCTTCACACAGCGCATAGATAAACTATGGAATTCACTTCACAAGTTGTAATGATGACCACCAATTTGGATGCTTTAAAAGCGGGTTGGATGAATTCCTGAAGCTATCAATGTCTACTAATCCTGATGACTATGTGCTACCTCTAGTATCAGAGGCAGTAAGCCCTTATACACCAGTTGCTGGGGGACATGGGCAGTAGGGTGCTGTTGCACCCAAGTCCTGCTTGTGGGTTCCTAGTCAACAGGTTGGCCACTGTGTGAACAAAGCGTTAGACTAGATGGACCCATGGTCTGGTTCAACATGGCTGTTCTTATGTTTCTTATGTTCGTGCATGGTAAAATACTCTTGGACCCGTACTATCATGCCTACCTTCTGTAGGAGTCCAGCATTGTATATGCAGCCCACATTTTAACACAACTGATACTGGATTTTGAAATGTAGTTCCCTATATCCAGCTTTTCCTGTTATTCAGGTTGTACAGTACTGGTAGCTGCCTCCGTATTTTCAGTTGGGATGTGCTCATGCCCTGTCCTTGCCTGTCCCTGGATATTTTCTGTCTCTTTTGAAGCAGACATATTGGAAGATACTTAAATGGTGTTTGATGGAGTAGTATCAACAGTATGTGTCTGGGACTCACTAGCTGTCTTCTGCTTTTTGAAGTAGTTGCAGATATCCATAGCTAAAGAAATAGAAACAGCTCTGCTTCTTTGCTTTCTCTTTCTAGAAACCTTATATAGAAAACCCTTTCAACCTTCCACCAATCAAAACACTAGCCCAAAGTTTCTATTTCCCAAAAGGATTTTTGCTACCCATTTACTGACAACCTCGGCAGCACTTTTGGTTTCTATTCTGCTGGGTTACTTTTAAAGCCTATCTACACTACTACTTTAAAACGGTTTAAAATGGTTCATAACCGTTTTGAGAACTGTTGGGGCCCAGGACACACTCCATATACAGTTTTCAAAACGTTTTCAAAGAGATTTAACCTGCAAGTATAGACAGGCTCTTAGTTTATATTTTTGCCTGCCTGCCTGCCTCCCTCACCCCCCCCCTCAAAAAGCAGGGCTGGGTCCAGCACCCCAAAGCTCCTAAAAAGGCCCCACAACAGCGCCTTTGTTTATAATGTTACTGTGTTTCTAGAGTTTCCAAATCTTGTAACATTTGCAGAAGCAGCATCATGAGATCCGAACAAGCAGCATTCATCTGAGCGGTGTTCTGGCCCAGGAAAGCTCTCCTCCTGAAAAGTACAGGAAGTCTGAGTCTGGCAGACACTCTCAATAGGAGTGGTTTCAGAGATCACTCTACCCCTCTTGCTGGCTAGCTGGACATCTGTGTATCTCAGTACGTTAAAACAAATAAATACATTTAGGGTTCTGGGGGTTGGTAGCAAGTCCCCCCCCCCCCGACACTCATATTCGTAATGGTACCTGACTTAGAAACGCCCTCACGAAGGACATACGATTGGTGCAGACTTTGCTTTCTTTTCAGCAGCAAATCAAAAAAAATTTTGCCCAGGCATTTTAAGTTTAAAGTGCCTTTTTATATTAAAAAAAGATGATTGCTGGTCAAATAATTTGTATACATCTTTGTTTGTAATTTTATTATTATACGGCATTTGTTATTTAATAATGTTATTTGCACTAAGCCACGTATAAAATTAATAAATAAATAAATGCAGTTAGGAGAGCAATCCTACAGTCCCTAGAAAGGGCCCCAGGGCTCCTCTGAAGCCATTGATTGAGCTCCAACCTCGGAAGGGTTTTCCTAACATTGGAGCCTGCAGAAGTTTCTTCAGTGCCTCCCTTTAGTCTACAAGGTCAGAACTCCAACCTTGTAGAGGGTGGGAAATTGGCATTGCAGGGGCTTGGCCAGTGGGTGAAAAGGGAGTGGCTGAGGATCTGAGAGATCCTAAGCCCTCCCAGCTCTTCACCACACCCCCATCTCAGGATGTATTTAGGCATATCCAAGCCCCTGCCAAAATGTTTCCCTCCCTCTTGATTTCCACCTTGTTGGCAAGAACTGACAGGACGTAGAAAGGAATGGAGTCCTCCAGTCTTGGAGCACTTTATCGAGAGCATCAGATTGCTCTCTTAAAGTAAAATGATGTTGTATTGCACCAAAGAGGATTGTGAACAAGAGAAACTGAATCACACAAATATTGCTGCTATTGTAGGAGTCGTAGGTAGGGATACAACTCACTCCATGCCTAAGGTGTGAATTCCTTTACCCCTTGAGGTGTTTAATTTAGATGTCAATTACCCTTATAATTATAAAGGGTTAGATGAAGATAATAATAATAATAATAATAATAATAATAATAATAATAATACATTCTGAAGGTTTCTGGCAGGAATCAGCATTTTTTTTCATAGTATTTTCCTTAACCTCTGCAGAATCCCAAGAGCCAAGAAATGAATATGAAGTGACGGTTTTAAAGCTTGCCAGCAAGAAACCTGGGTTTGTTCTCACCTACAGGCCAGGGTTCATCCTTTTAGCAGAGAAATGTATGTCCCACAAAGGTTCTTATATTTGCCTACCATTAGCAAAGGACAGTAGACTAAGATTTGGATTCTAAATCACATTTTCCTCCATAACCCTTAAGCAATTCAGAGGTGAGTTTCAGTTCCCTGATGTTGGCAAAACTGAATGAAATAGAACTGAAATCCCCCCCCCCCCAAAAAAAGATTATGGCAGCAATCCTATCTACCCTTACTTGGAAGTAAGTGCCATTGAACTTAGTTGGGCTTACTTCTGAATAAACATGCACAGGACTGTCCTGCACTTTTGGTTAGTTTTAGCAAAAACAAACTCATATAGCAACTACATCTCTCCAAATTGTCATACACATTTCCCTCATTTCAAAATGTAAAATTGTAAATATTTGTATAAACTACACAAAACTTTAAGTGCAAGATAAGGCAGGCTTGCAAATCCTGTGGTAAGTAAGAATTGCCTACAGGCAACCAGGCATAGAATCTTTACAGAAGTTGGTTCCTTGTCTGTGTTTTTTTTAATGCTGCAAATGATTAATATAGGTACATGTGAGCAGGAAGTACAGTAATGATTTGTAGGCTAGTGGATATTTATCCTGCTTTATTTATTTATTTATTTATTTATTACATTTGTATACCGCCCCATAGCCGAAGCTCTCTGGGCGGTTTACATAGGATTAAAAACAATTAAAAACAATATACAAAAATTAAAACAGCAAAAACATACAACATACACACAATCTATACATTTAAAAACCACATCAACACTTCAAAAACTACAAAAACAAAGCAAAACAAAACAAACCCAGGCTCCTCAGATATTGCCAAATGCCTGAGAGAAGAGGAAAGTCTTGACCTGGCGCCGAAAAGATAACAATGTTGGCGCCAGGCGGGCCTCGTCGGGGAGATCGTTCCACAATTGGGGAGCCACCACAGAGAAGGCCCCCTCTCTTGTTGCTGACCTCCGAGCCTCACTCGGAGGAGGCACTCGGAGGAGGGCCTTAGATGTTGAACATAGTGTTCGGGTAAGTTCATGTCGGGAAAGGCGTTCCATCAGGTATTGTGATCCCAAGCCGTGTAAGGCTTTATAGGTTAAAACCAGCACCTTGAACCGGGCTCGGAAACATACAGGCAGCCAATGCAAGCGGGCCAGAATAGGTCTTATATGTTCGAACCTATTGGTTCCAGTTATCAATCTGGCCGCTGCATTTTGCACAAGCTGCAGCTTCCGAACCACCTTCAAAGGCAGCCCCACGTAGAGTGCATTGCAGTAATCTAACTTGGAGGTTACCAGAGCATGGACAACTGAAGCCAGGTTATCCCTGTCCAGATAGGGACGTAGCTGGGCCACCAACCGAAGTTGGTAGAAGGCACTCCGTGCCACTGAGGCCACCTGCGCCTCAAGTGACAGAGATGGTTCTAGGAGAACCCCCAAGCTACGAACCCGCTCCTTTAAGGGGAGTGCAACCCCATCCAGAACAGGTTGAACACCCTCCATCCGGTCAGCGGAACCACCCACTAACAGCATCTCAGTCTTGTCTGGATTGAGTTTCAGTTTATTAGCCCTCATCCAGTCCATTGTCGCAGCCAGGCACTGGTTCAGCACATCCACAGCCTCACCTGATGAAGATGAAAAGGAGAAATAGAGCTGCGTGTCATCAGCGTACTGATGACAACGCACTCCAAAACTCCGGATGACTGCACTCAACGGTTTCATGTAGATACTGAACAGCATGGGGGACAAAACTGACCCCTGCGGAACCCCATACTGGAGAATCCACAGGGCCGAGCAATGTCCCCCAAGCACTACCTTCTGGAGCCGACCCACCAAGTAGGAGCAGAACCACTGCAATGCAGTGCCTCCCACTCCCAACTCAGCCAGTAGTCCCAGAAGGATACCATGGTCGATGGTATCAAAAGCCGCTGAGAGATCAAGGAGAATCAACAGAGTCACACTCCCCCTGTCTTTCTCCCAACATAGGTCATCATACAGGGCGACCAAGGCTGTTTCCGTACCAAAACCAGGCCTGAAACCCGACTGAAATGGATCCAGATAATCAGTCTCATCCAAGAGTGCCTGGAGCTGGCTCGCAACCACCCGCTCCAGGACCTTGCCCAGGAATGGAACATTTGCTACTGGCCTGTAGTTATTAAGATTTTCAGGGTCCAGAGAAGATTTCTTTAGGAGTGGTCTCACTGCCGCCTCTTTCAGGAGGCCTGGGACCACTCCCTCTTGCAAAGAGGCATTAATCACTTCCCTGGCCCAGCCAGTTGTTCCATCCCTGCTAGCTTTTATTAGCCAAGAGGGGCAAGGATCCAATATGGAAGTGGTTGCACGAACCTGTCCAAGCACCTTGTCAACATCCTCGAGCTGCACCAACTGAAACTCATCCAAGAAAACAGGACAAGCCTGTGCTCTGGATACCTCACTAGATTCATCTGCTATAACACTGGAGTCTAAGTCCTGACGGATGCCAGAGATTTTATTCTGGAAGTGCCCAGCAAATGTATTACAGCGGGCCTCAGATGGTTCTACCATGTCCTTGGGGCCAGCCTGTAAAAGCCCCCGGACAACTCTGAAAAGCTCCACTGGGTGGCAGGTTGATGATTGAATAGTGGCAGCAAAGTATTGTTTTTTTGCTGCCCTCACTGCCCCTGAATACAGCTTACCATAAGCCCTTACCAGTGTTTGATTGCATCCATCAGGAGTTCGTCTCCATCTGCCCTCAAGCTGTCTCCTATTTTGTTTTATCGCTCTCAGGTCTGGGGTATACCATGGAGCCGTATGAGCTCTACACATGAGAGGGCGCTCAGGAGCAATTGTGTCAACCGCCCGGGTCATTTCTGCATTCCACAGATCAACCAGGGTTTCGACAGGAGAGCCAGCCCTATCAGCCGGAAAACTCCCCAGAGCCCTCTGGAAACCATCTGGATCCATTAGCCTCCGGGGGCAGACCATCTTAATGGGTCCCCCACCCTTGCAGAGGGGAAAAGCCGCTGTAAGTCTAAACCTCAGCAGGTGGTGATCTGACCATGACAGAGGGGTTGATGTAAAGTCCCCCACTTTCAGATCCCCATCTCCATGTCCAGTTGAAAAAACCAGGTCTAGAGTGTGCCCTGCTACATGCGTTGGGCCAATGGTATGTTGGGACAGTCCCATGGTTGTCATGGAGACCATGAAATCCTGAGCTGCCCCAGATAAAGTGCCTTCGGCATGAATGTTGACATCCCCCAGAACCAAGAGTCTGGGGGACCTCAACAGTACACCAGAGACCACCTCTGTCAGCTCAGCTAGGGAGTCCGTTGGGCAGCGGGGTGGGCAGTACACCAACAGAATCCCTAATCTGTCCCGTTGGCCCAACACAAGGTGCAAACACTCCAGACCAGTAGTCGCATGGACAGGGAGCCTGCAGAGGGGGATGGAATTCCTATAGACCACAGCAACCCCCCCTCCCCGGCCCTCAAGTCTACCCTGATGCTGAACCAAGTACCCCGGTGGGCATAACTGGGAGAGACTAACTCCTCCCTGCTCTCCCACCCAGGTCTTGGTTATACATGCCAGATCGGCTGCCTCATCCACAATTAAGTCATGGATGAGGGAGATCTTATTATGCACTGATCTGGCATTTAAAAGCAGCACCCGGAGGCCTGAGGGCTGGCTGATAAGGCAACCAACAAGCCTGTGGGTGTGAGGGGGACCGGAACAAGGCACAGCCATTAACTGTCTGGGCCTTGTTTCCCTAACCTGGCAAGTCCTCCTCACAACGCCATATCTCCCTCTACCCGTCACTACCCTAATTGTGCTCCCCTCAGATCCCCCCACCTGGCCCTGTATCCTCCCTCCCAGGCACATAGCTCAAGCCTGGGGAAAGGGGAAAAAACAAACAAACACCAAAGACAAAAACAAAGAGCCAGCAGGCAGGCGGGCACACTCCTCTCCTCCCCTGGCAGCAAGTCTCTCTCTCCTGCAGGTTGATGGCTTTCCCAGGCCCCTTCAGCCAGCAGCTTAAATATCCCTCCCAGGAAGGGAGGGGGACTGATGTAATTGTCCACAGCAGCTGGCTCAGTACCTAGGAGCCTGGTCCTGCAGGGAGTGGCAGTCTGCCAGGCTGAAATCCTCTGGAGGGTGGTGGTGGTGGTGGCAGCAGTGAAGACCAGGAGGCAGGCAGGCAAGCAGGCACACTCCTCTCCTCCTCTGGCAGCAAGTCTCCCTCTCCTGCAGGTTGATGGCTCGCAAATGAATCCACAAAATGTAAGTCAATAAATAATACATACATTGGTACATTCATGGGCACGAGTAGAACTTCAGAGCTAAGGTCACCTGGAAATCTCTGCTTCTAAAATTTTCTGCCCTCAAGTCAATGCACAGTTGGGCATACCACAATCTCAGTGAAATCAATGGGCATGTGTGTGCCCCTAAGTCTGGCATTTGCATGACTAGCTATCTGCACAATTCATTCATTCACCCAGTTTTCCAGTCCTCCAACTCTCCGTCAAAGCTTTCTTTAGGTTCCTTTAGCTCTCTTACATCCCCTGCCTCACTAAGGGGAACTGGAAGAGCTCTCATATGCTCAGTGCCAGATAAATATACAAAAACAGTACAATGACTGAGAAATGGTCCACATTTGCATGTATTTCCCCTTGATTTCTCATCACTTGATTACAGGCAGGTGAACTTGTGAACTGACTCAGTTGAAAAGTCTTTGGTTTGAAGTGACACCAGGTGATATGAACATTTTGGCCTGGTTCAGACGACACGATAATCAACGCCGGGGGGGGGGGGGGGAGAAACACTTGTCAGTTGTGTTGCTTATTGTGTCGTGTGGAGGGCAACACACAACGCACACATAACTGACAGTATTCTATTTTGGGCACTTAAACAACGGAGAAAAAGAACGGGCTTGCACGTTGTTTATCCCGAACTCCGTTGTTTAAAGTGTTGTGTGGAGGGAACCCCCTCTCTCCGTGTACTATTCCGTTTGGTCATAGAGTTCGCCGGCTGGAGCAGCTGACAAAACCCCGGCTGCTCTGATACGGCTGGCAGAACTTACAGTGCAAGCTGGGATACGGCCAGAGGACTGAGGGAGGTGGGAGGGAGGAGATGCAGCAGCCCAGAAGGATGCCAGGACTATTAGCCGTGCGACTGGGGGAGGGGAAACATGTCATATGGCGGGTGCTGCTGCGGTTCCACCAAAATAATGCATGGTCAGTACGCTATTTCCCCCTCCGTTGCCTAAAGTGTCATCCGAATTCACCCACTCTCGGGCTACGTAGAGACATATATTCCAAAAGGAGTCAATGGCCTGTTTCGAATGACACGATAATCTGGGGGTGGGGGGGAACAATCGTCCGTTGTGTTGCTGATCGGCAGCATTCGGACGACATTTTAGGCAACGGAGGGGAGAAGAGGCAATGGACAGTAAGTTATTGGCAGCATTCAGATGACACAATAATCAACACAATAGACAATTGTCCCCCCCCCCCCCGCGTTGATTATTGTGTCATCTGAATGCTGCCAATGCTTTCCCCCTGCTGCCAGATGACCTTGGTTTCACCTCACCTTCACTCTCCAAGGACACATATTTGCCTCCAATTCCAACGCTAATCTCATTTGCCTCTTTGCCCCTCCACCCATGCATCAATCAGTCAGCCTCCCCTGCCCCCCCCCCCAGCTCCTTGTGAGAGGCAGTATGCCTATGTACACCAGTTGCTGGGGAACAATGGGTGGGAGGGGGCACTCCTGCTCTGCTTGTGGGTTTCCCATGGGCAGCTGGTTGGCCACTGTGCGAACGGAATACTGGGCTAGATGGACCCTTGGCCTGAGCCAGCATCGCTCTCCTTATGTTCTTATGACATTGTCCAATTAAATATTTCTTATCTTACCTTTGATCAAATACAGTTGTGTGTGTGTTGCTGCTTTGGGAAGGGAAAGGGAAGTGATTTCACAAGGGCTGGACAACCAGTGTTTCAACGTGAAACAAGCAGAAACCGTTTCTCCTGAGCTCAAGCCTGTGGGGAGGATTGTATATGTGGAGAGAAGAAACCTCAAGAGTGCACTGAGGATGGCTTATTGGTCTAATGCATTCAAGCCTTGCAACTCTCCTTTGGCAGCAACATGGTCTAATCCATTCAAAGGACAGCTAAACCAAGCTCCTGTATTACCTCTGAGCTTTAGCTATCCTTGGAATGGATTAAACTAGTCGCTCCTGAAGAAGAGTTGCATGATTGGACCAATAAATCACTCTCAGTTCACCCTCAGGGCCTCCTCTCTTTGTTTTTGCCATGGTTCCTTCCCTTCTTGCTTTGTCCAGTATCGTACATTTGACCAAACTGGGGTGACTCTGGCTCCACAGCAACTTGACCACTGTAATTACACACCCTCTGAGTTAATCTGTGTAGACTCATTCACATGATGTTGCAGTCACCAAGTAATGCGCACAGATAGCTGAATTGGCCTTGCTACTATAGAGAGGGCATTAGTTTAACTGCCCAGTTTATGTGTCTAAGGATTATTGTTTTTAATATTACTCATTAATACCTAGCAAGGAAACATTTAGGCTTCATGAAGGCTAAAAATCAGAACTCTCTGGAAAATGTTAATAAATTGTTAGTGGTTTTAGAGTACATTTCTGCTTTAATAAGCGATCAGCTGTATTGAAACCTGCGTCATTTTCCTTATTTAAGTTCTGGAGCTGCAGGAGTAGAGTAGCAAATAATTAAAAGAAATAATAATATTAAATAAAAAAAACACGTTGCTAATACAGGGCACATCTACAACAATGAGAATCCTAAGGGGGTTGGTGTACTGCTTATCTATTTGCTAATCATAAAAGAAGCACTTCAATTAAAAATTTACAGCAAAAAAGGGGGGAATTGATGTAACAGAACGACTCCCTGATATATATTTTCTTCTAGATCACTAGCGACTCCCAGTGGTAAAATTTAACAATGGCATAGAACCTATGGAAAAATCTATTTTGTAATCAACTAGACAGTGTTTCAAGATGAAACACTATCGATCTGATTACAAAATAGATTTTGTAATCATTGTAATCGGGTGCCAATTTATCAGTGGGAAAACTAGCCTCTGCTTAATTTTTTTAATTATTCATATGGATAAATAATTGTCAAAAACATATCAAATAATTGAAACTATTTTGTCTTTTTTGTGTGGCATCTAATTTGATATAAAAACCTAGCAATTAATCAACCCATAAGTCAAGGTTGATGAACATGTGGCCCACCAGAGGTTGTTGGGCTGCAGCTCCTATCAGCCCTAGCCAGCATAGCCAATGATGAGGAATCATGGGAGTTGCAGTCAAACAACCTCTGGAGGGCCACACATTCCTCATCTCTGCCTTAGGTGAATAGCCCATTTCACTGGTTCACATTAAACCACGGATTAATTAACTATAGTGTAATTAACCATGGTTACTGAATCGTGTTGTTATTGTGTGCAAGCCTAGAACTATGGGTTAGGTATGGGTTGTTAAACACAAACAATCAATAAAAAGACCCTATTGTTTATTTTTGGGTTGTGAACTGTGGATTGTTCAAACCATGGGTTGCTGTTATGTGTGAACCCAGAATTGTGGATTATTCATGGGTTGTTTCACGAGGCTACACTGGCAGCGGACAAAAATGGCTTTAAAAACCCAGCCTCTTTTCATGTTAGTACTGCAGTGCCACGAAGGCAGTTAGGATACAGTGAGGGAGCAGGCAAAGGAAGAGGGAAATAAATAGCCCAAGAACTGAGAAATCATGGTTTGTTCAATCATCTGCCAGACAAACCCTGGGTAGGGAAACAAATCGTGGTTTAAATATACAATGAGTTAGCATTAGGGCTGTGCAAGACTAGGCTTTGGAATTCCGAGACTTCTGGGGCCATTTCACAGCGAAGCCAACACATTATGCAGTGCCCTTGCCTCAGTGAAGAAAACTCCTACTACTCCCAGTATGCTTTGCCAGGGAGGGATGGACTTTCCAAGGTCTGAGAGTGATAGGCGCTTGTGGCCTCGCCACTGCTGATCCCACTGGATCGCCCAACCACCCACATGATTGGAGCTGCGGGAGACACTGCATGGCTCACTGCAGGGTATGCAAGTGCCCTGCATCTGCCTGCATCTGCCCACATCACTAAGAGCCACCAGCTTCCCTCTGCTCCTCACCGATGCTAGGCCATGAAAGTATACAGAAAGGATCTGGTGCACAATGGCCAGTTCCATAAGCCCACTCTGATCTAGAGTTAATTAGCTGTTTTTTCACTCGTTTTCTTGCCTTTTTAATAGCTCTGATGACACATGGAAGCCCCAAAATCCTATCAGGCCTTTAAGGTGAGCAAGTTCGAATCTTGTAGCTGGAAGATGGGGGTTCTGTTCCCCCCCCCCCACTGCTGTTACTAAGCTGGAGGCTCTCATTGACCTGGAAGCATCCAGCTCAGTAATATGACAAACCATGGTTTACTTAACCATGGTTTGTTGATTTGTTAGTTGTCATTTTGTGCAAAACTGGAACTATGGTTAAACTATGGATTGTTAACCATGAACAAGGCATGAAGAGAATCCATGGTTTGTTGTTAGGTTGTGAACTGAGGGTTATTTAAACCATGTGTTGTCATTATGGGGAAACGAACAGCCCAGGAATGAGAAACAAAATCATGGTTTGTTCGATCATCTGCCAAACAAACCATGGGTAGGACAGCAAACCATGGTTTAAATAGCTCATGGGTTAGTGTTATGTTTGAACCAGGTTTTTCCTGCCTTCCTTGATCAAGCTGTTGCTACTTGAAGGCCGCACAAATCTTGCAGGCCTTTTCAGGTGAAGCTTTGGAGTCCTTATTTGGGTGGGAGATGGAGGGGGAGGCATTGAGCAATTATCTTTTCCTGCCCTCACTTCAAGGAACTCCGTTGGGGGGCTGGATTGGTGAAGAGCAAAAAGCAGAGAAGAACATCCATGGGGAATGTCTACACTGAATCTGAGGCAAAAGATCACAATTTGAATTCTCAATATTTGGCCAGAAAATACACTCCAGAAATGTGTTTCTGTTTTGGAATGTGTTTCTGTGTTTTCATCTGACCATTTAATTACACATAATTATGTTAAATAGGTAGAATAATAATGGAAATGGTTAGAATCTGCCATTTTAGAACAATAAAAAGGATTTTTCTTCAAATGCAAATATTTATTTAGATTTCAGAAAGATTTACAACAAAATCTTAAAATCCATATAAAAATAAGCCAAATAAAACTAAGAACAAAAGAGCAACAAAAAAGGAGCAACAAAATTTCATAAAAACATTTATAACTCAACAACAGAATGAATGAAAACACAGAAATAAAATGTTTTTTTAATAAATAGGCAGCATCCAACAGGGTTGCTCTACCTATATTGTATCTTTAACAGTTGCATAGAAAAAGGGAATTTCAGCAGGTGTCACTTGCATGCATGCAGCACCTTGTGAAATTCCCTCTTCCTCACAACAGCTTAAACTGCAGGAGCCCTGCCCCCTTGACCAGATATTTATTAAACATTGTAGCTTGCCTGACCACAGGAGGGCTGTTGCAGTTGGGAAGGGATGAGGAGACACTCCGCAAGCCCCAGCATTGGTCAGGCTTTGTGGTGACACTGACTGGAGTACGGGCTTACGAAGCAATATTAGCCTTGAGGGGCCCTCCTCTTGGTCTCTTTGATGTGCTGCTCCCGGCAGAGAGGCTCCCAGCAAGGCAATTCCTTTTCGCTTCTGCAGCTGGGAGCAACAGTGCTCTCTTGGAGGCAGTGGTTCTTCGGAGTGGTGGTGGAGTAGCTGGAGGGCAGCTGGAGTACTGTTCCCGCTGTGTCCAGATCCCCTCTGGATCCCTACTCATAGCCCCCCTCAATTCAGCTCTTATTGCTTGAGATATTAGGATGTGCCTGGGCACACCCAGCACACCCCTTACGCACGCCTATGCATTCACCACAGCAGAACTGGGACCGAAGAAATGCAGGTGTCAGTTACCATTTCTCAGCCTTTTAGCCCTTTCCATAGTGAAGGTCTCTGAGGACAGGCTAAGATATTAATGGAGCAAAGGAGATGAGGGTTACCTGTTGGGCTTTCCCAGATATGAATTGGGTGGTTTAGGCATAAGGGGGGGGGGGGCTTGAAACAAAGCCCTATGAGGAGACACTGAAAGAACTGGGCATGTTTAGCCTGGGGAAGAGAAGATTGAGGGGAGACATGATAGCACTCTTCAAATATTTGAAAGGTTGTCACACAGAAGAGGGCCGGGATCTTTTCTCGATCAACCCAGAATTCAGGACATGGAATAATGGGCTCAAGTTACCGGAAGCCAGATTCCGGCTGGATATCAGGAAAAACTTCCTGACTGTTAGAGAAGTACGACAATGCTCTCCCACACTAGAGGCATTCAAGAGGCAGCTGGACAACCATCTGTCAGGGATGCTTTAAGGTAGACTCCTGCATTGAGCAGGGGCTTGGACTCGATAGTCTTATAGGCCCCTTCCAACTCTTACTATTCTATGATTCTATGAGGTTTGGCCTAAAAGGTATCAAATAATATTCAACATTGCTCTAGCTTCTTATATATAAAGGGCAATTAAGAGCACAAAGAAGATGAATCAAATTGCCAAATTAAGCCTCTCAAATCTCAGTAGGTTTCTGCTAAAGCTCCCCTGCATGATGTACCTAATCTTGTAAAAGTTGAAGGTTGGTTCTTCTTAAAGATTAGAACATGTTTACTTGCGATAACTATTTTGGTGTTGCTTCATTGATATTCATGTCAAACATGAAGACAGATGTTTTACTCCTGTTATCTAAAGCACTGATGTTCTAAATGCAGCACAATTCTGTTAAGCGTTTTCTTGAGATAGTGCTAAATGCATAATACAAACATGACATTGCATTGATAGCAATTTAAGGTTAAAACAGGCAGACAAGAAAATCTCCAAATGCCTTCTGTTAATCTTGAGGATTTCTTTCACTTTTATAAAGCTACCTTATTCCACATAGTGTGGATGCAGACATAACGCCATCTCTCTCTCTCTCTCTCTCTCAACTGCGGTTAAGACATCAACAGCCAGCTATGAGATTGTGAAGCTCCTTCCCTGTGGTGAATTGCCTCCTCCTACCTTAAGGCCTGGTTCAGACGACACAATAATCAACAGAGGGATGGGGGGAAACAATTGTCAGTTGAGTTGCTTATTGTGTTGTGTGGACGGTAACACACAACACACACACAACTAACGGTACGCTATTTGGGGCACTTAAACAACAGAGAAAAACAACGGGCTTGCGCATTGTTTATCCCAAATTCCGTTGTTTGAAGTGTCATGTCGAGGGAAACCCCCTCTCTCCGTGTATTATTCCACTCGGTCATAGAGTTCGCCAGCTGGAGCAGCCAAAAAAAACCCAGCTGCTCCAATACAGCCAGCAGAACTTGCGGTGCATGTTGGAATATGGCCGGAGGACTCAGGGAGGTGGTAGGGAGGAGACGCATCAGCACAGAAGGATGCCGGGACTATAGCCATGCGAAGGGGGGAGGGGCAACATGTTGTGTGGCAGGTGCCGCCGCGGTGCCACCAAAATAACACACGGTCAGTACGCTATTTCCCCCTCCGTTGCCTAAAGTGTCGTCCGAACTCAGCCTAAGCCGTTAAGCAATGTATTAGTCTTAAGCATGGTTAACACCAGTACCAATCAACTTCCCTGCATAGGAGGGCCTTGACTGAAGTTGGTTAACAAGAGGTAACCTGGTTATCAAATCAATTCAATGCTATTGCATTCTTAATTAATGTTAAGGTAGAAAGAGGGGATTTGATCCAGAGGAAGTACAACTTGGGGGAGAGCCAATGTTACACTGTACTGGCGCAGAGCACTGGGGAGGGGGAGTAATGGCATACTACCATTCTTCTATTGGTTCTCTTATTTTTCTTTAAACATGGGTTATTGTGCAGTTGGAACACAGCTGCACTAACAAGCCATGGTTTATTAACCACAAATAACCCATGAAGAAAACCCATGATTTGTTGTTGGGTTATGGTTAACAAACTATGGTTTGTTATCACAGCTGGGTTCAAACAAAACAGTAACCCAGGGCTCCTGAAAAGAGCATTGAAGAGTGTATAGTTAGATAATATACGTTTTCTCTAAGTCCCCTGACTCCAATAAGGGGATGTATGTATAGAATTGCATCAACAACCCATACTAAACCTTGAGTGTGGGTTATCGTGTTGTGGGAACCCAGTCAAAGTGTGTAACCCAGCGTGAATCCAGTCATAGTGTGTAGCATTCAGCTCGCTAGTTACTTGCTGAGTGGACTGATGATGCCCCTTCAAAAACAGTCAAGTTGAAGATCTAATAAAATCTTTATTGTTGAGGCAACCTAAAATAGGTTTTAGCCCGAGACAGTCAAGTTGAAATGAACTCTAGAAGAATCTTGTCTAGGCAGCTTGAAAAGAGCTGTTGTAAAAACCAAGCAGACTTTATGCATAAATATACACAAAAATGAGAGCAACAGAATTATTTCCATGTTGAAACCAGAGAATAAGAAACACTGAATAAACATAGGCCCAATCTCTGCGGCTGAAAAAGTATGCAAGCTTTTGGAATTAAATGGAACTCTTGTCAGGAAAAGCTTCTGCCAGCTTTCAAATTACACAGCTTTCTTCATCAAGCTCAAAAGCAATCAGTACAATCAGTTCAGACCTCCGGTAAGTGCAAGCTTTCCCTCCCCCAAGCAGCTGCAGGGCAGGGACAAAGAGGGGGAAGGGGGTGGCAAAGAGAAAGCGGTGGCTCTATCCACCACCAGCATCCAACCTTTGAGGGAATGCAACCCACGACAGAAAAAGGTTCCCCACCACTGCTGTAATCTAACACTTTGTTTTGTTTCACTTTAAAAACTTGTTCCGAAAAGCCATTTAACTACTTTTGGAGAATCATCAAAGCAGGATTTTTGCCTGACAATGATTTTGCTGGTAATCCCTTAAAATAACAACCCTATACACATGCGCAGTGGGATCCTATGCCTGTTTAATCAAAAGTCTCATTGAGTTAAACAGGGATTACCACCAAATAAGTGTTTATAAGGATTACAGCCCTTGGCTGCTTAAATCCCATTGACTTCAGGATGATGGCTTTTGCCCTTGTCACTGATATGCCATATTGAGATGGTTATATAAAGGCCTAACTTTTTGACCATAAGATGTCACTGTTCAATTTAACATTTTGACCAAGGGCTCCTGAAAAGAGCACTGAGGCATATCTAGTTCGATCCCGACTTCAATAAGATGTGCGCATAGAATTCCAGCAGGGCATTCTGATTCTATGTACTTTTTCTTGTAAGTAATATTTAACGTATTAACTACCTGCTAAACTATTTCATGTGACTTCATCATCTGGTCACCCTCCCACCTTCCCCCTTCAAAACCTGGTTTTAGAACATCTTGCCTGAAGAAGAGATCAGGGGATCTCAAACCTTCCACATTCTTTTGTGTGGTCCCTTTGGTTGGCCTAATAAATGTATTACAACATGGATGTTGGCTATTTTAGAAAGGTACTTCCTTCTCCCGTTTTTAAAACTGGCTTCTTCCATTTCCCTTCCTGCTGTCAGATTTCGGGTGGTGAACAAATAGAATAAAAACAGAATAAAAACACCATGAAAAAATTACATTGTAATTACATTTAAAAGTGTTTTTTTTAAAAAAATTACATTTTAAGTAAAGAACGGTGCATGTGCAGTATGGGCAGGGCAGGGGACAAAGCCATGATTGCATCTTTTACCCCATGATCATACAGAGATTCTGTTTGGACAACTGTGACAAGAAGCCTCTGCTCCAGCTATCTAATCTTGAAGACTAGCAGCTTTGCTGTTTTTTGTGATAGTTTATCTATCTGCTCAAAGGTGGTGTTAGGAAAGGTCATATCCTGCTTCAAAGACAAACACACAAGAGAGTATCTGATGATGACAGTAGGGTGTCCAAGACCATATTCAAAACAACAACATATGACAGGCATACTCCTAAATAACGTATTTATTTACCACAACATTCAATGCATTCATGACAAAAGAAATGCAGGTTGCTTACCTGTAACTGTAGTTCTTCGAGTGGTCATCTGTGCAGTCACACATATGGGCTCGCGCCGGCGCCGAGCCCGCATCGGGAAACTTCTTAGCTAGCCTAGGATTTAGGCGGGAACCCCTCCCCCCACCGTCCTACCGTGCATGCTCAGGGTCCCCGCCTACCTCAGTTCCCTGAGACCGCTCGGCCTCGCGACTAAGGCAACACAATTTAAAACAGATAGCTAGATATACACGAGCATGCTGGAACCAACTTGACAATCAGAAAAGCGATGCCAAGAGGGGACGGCGGGTGGGTTGTGTGACTGCACAGATGACCACTCGAAGAACTACAGTTACAGGTAAGCAACCTGCATTTCTTCTTCGTGGTCTCTGTGCATCACACATATGGGCGAGTAATAAGCCAATTTACCGGAGGTGGGAAGGCACGCTGGCTGATTATTGACATATTGAAGAAAGGACAGCTCTACCAAAAGAGGAGTCCTGGCGTGCTCTAACATCCAAACAGTAGTGCTTCACAAAAGTAGAGGCGTTCGACCACGTGGCCGCCTTGCACAGGTCTGGAATAGTCGCGCCATGGAGCAATGCTGTTGACGCGGCCTGTCCCCTGGTGGAATGAGCAGTCAATGCAAAGGGTATTTCCTTGTGGAGAAGCTGGTAAGACAAAGCAATAGTGCTGATGATCCATTTGGAAAGACGCTGAGAGGACACTGGTAAGCCTTTGTTCTTTCCACCAAAACAGATAAAGAGTTGGCGAGACTTGCGGAACTCTTCTGAACGAGACTTGTAGAAGGCTAAGGCCCTTCTAACATCAAGAGCGTGTAACGTGGAACACAACGGATCGGACGACGCTTTGAAAAAGGTAGGTAGGACGATGTCTTGGTTTATATGAAAACTAGAAGCAACTTTGGGGACAAAAGAAGGAGGAGGACGGAGTACGACCTTGTCACGAAAAAACTGTGTATACAGGGGGTCCACGACCAGCGCTGTAAGTTCAGACGCTCGTCTAGCGGACGTAATTGCAACAAGGAAAACAGTCTTAAACGTTAACAAACGAACATTAGTTGTAGCCAACGGTTCAAACGGTTTAGTGGACAATGCACTTAATACCAGCGAAAGGCTCCATTGCGGAACAAGAGAGCGAGCTGGTGGGAATAGATTGTGCAGGCCCCTAAGAAAAGCCTTAGCAAGGGGGTGAGTAAATGCTGAAAAACCATCAATTAAAGAATGGTGGACGGCAATAGCCGCTAGGTAAACGCGGATAGAGGATAGTTTCAGTCCAGCAGTATGAAGAGAATGTAGAAAGGCGATAACGTTAGTAATACTAGCCGAGTAGCCATCAAAACCGTTGGCTAAGGCAAAAACTTGGAAACGCTTCCACTTAGACAAGTATGAAGTCCTAGTAGAGGGCTTTCTAGACGCGTCCAAGATAGTTTTTACGCCCTCAGGGAGCGCTAGCCCCTGCCAGAGGGCAGGAGTCTTCAAGCCGTGAGGCGTAACGTTCGCACATCCGGGTGTAGGATCCGGCCGCCGTCCCTGGACAGGAGGTCCGGAGTGATGGGAAGACGCCACACTCGATGAGCGGCTAATCTGCGTAGAAGCGTGAACCACGCTTGTCTTGACCACCATGGCGCTATCAGAATAGCATTGGCCTGAAAGCGTCGCACTCGTGTGATCGTCCGTGCTATTAACGGGATCGGAGGAAACATGTATAGCAGGCCGTGCGACCAGTCCCAGAGGAAGGCATCCCCGAGGGACCCTTGTCCTATCCCTGCCCTGGAGCAATAAGCTGGGCAGACTTTGTTGGTTGGAGTTGCGAATAAGTCGATGTGGGGCGTGCCCCAATGGGCAAAGAGACGGTCCAGCACCTGTGGAGCTAGTTCCCACTCGTGAGTTTCTCTGAAAGAACGGCTGAGTTCGTCTGCTTTGATGTTGGAAGTCCCTGCAATGTGTAGGGCTGACAGACGCATGTTTTCTGTAATCGCCCAGAGTAGAATGTCCATGGTGAGGCGAAGCAGACGCGGGGAGCGAGTACCCCCTTCTTTGTTGATATACCACACTACAGAGGTATTGTCTGTGAGTATCCTCACGTGGTGGCCTCGTAGTTGAGGGAGAAAGGCCTGTAGAGCTTTCTTTACTGCCAGAAGCTCCAATATGTTTATATGCAGGCGGCTCTCTAAAGGTGACCATCTTCCTTGCACGGCCAGATCTTCCAGGTGTGCCCCCCAACCTTGCAGTGACGCGTCGGTCGTGACGAACCGGGAGGGACCGGGATCGACAAAGGGCATTCCTCACGACAGGTTCGCTGGATCTGACCACCAACGGAGTGAGTGCTGCATGTGATCTGGGATGGTGAGTAGTAACCTGCGCGGGTCTTGTGATGGGGCATAGTGACGCAAGAGGAGTTGTTGCAGAGGACGCATTCGCAGTCTCGCCCACCTGACTACGAAAACTGCCACTGCCATTAGGCCTAGCAGGCGCAAGATTACGAGCGCTGTTGCCCCAGGGCTGGCGCTCAACCTGGTTGCTAACTGTTGTAGGGCCTCTGATCTGTTTCGGGGAAGAAAGGCTCTCCCGACGGAGGAGTCCAGCTGCACTCCGATGAACTGGAGCGTTCTGGATGGGCGGAAAACCGATTTTTCGTAATTGATCCACAGGCCTAGGGACGAGAGAAGTGACTCCACCGTGTGAACGTCTGTGGCTGCTTGGCGTAGAGTGGGAGACACCACCAGCCAGTCGTCCAGGTAAGGATAAACTTCGATGTCGAGGGACCGGAGGTGGGCACAAACTGCTGCCATGCATTGGTAAAAACCCTGGGTGCCGTTTTCAACCCGAAGGGGAGAACAGAAAATTGGTAAATTTGAGTCCCTATGGCGAAACGAAGATATTTTCGATGTTCGGCACGGATAGCGATGTGAAAATATGCGTCTTTGAGGTCGATCAGCGTGAACCAACTGTCCCTTTTCAAGAGTGGCAGGATCATTGCGAGAGTGATCATGCGGAATTTCTGGGGCTTGACGAATTTGTTTAATGCCCAGAGATCCATAATAGGACGAAGTCCCCCGTCCTTTTTGTGCACTGTAAAATAACGGGAGTAAAATCCGTCATTTAGCTGAGATCTTGGTATCTTTACAATAGCGCCTTTTCGTAGAAGGGCCTGCGTTTCTTGAAGTAGAGTCTCTGACGGAGGTGTAACTTTGACAGTGCCTAAAGGAGGAGTGACTTCAAAATCTATTGCATAGCCGTGTAAGATGATTTGAAGAACCCACTGGTCGCTGGTGATGGACGCCCAGGTGTGGTAGAACGGCTGAAGTCTGTTGATAGTCAGGATGGGACTCAGTGGGGAGGAGTCAAAGACGGCGCTTTTGCGCCTGGGGCTGTTTAGAGTGAGACTGCGCATAACGAGGGGCAGACTTGCGCGGTTGGTACGAGGATGTGGCAGGTGGCGGCTGGTAACGCTGGCCACGATCCTGGCCCTGCCGAGGCTGATAGGGGAGCGGCCTATACCACTTATGCGGACGGAAGGACTGGGCCGGAAGCTGACTAAAGCCCATTTTTTTAGCGGTCATCTTGGCCTTATGTATTGTGTCCATAGTGGTATCCGTTGCCGCGTTAAATAAGCCCTCCCCGTCAAAGGGCAAGTCTTCGATCCTATTCCTCGTCTCGATCGGGAGAGTTGCAGAACGCAGCCACGCATGTCGGCGGAGAGCAACTGCCCCAATCATGGCTTTTGATGCGGAATCCGTCTGATGTCGAGCAGTGGTCATTTGTTGCTTGGACAGACGAAGAGCCTCAGCCTCAAAAACATGTGCGAGTTCACGCTGGTCATCTGGCAAGTAGTCTGTGAGGGTGGAGATCTTCTGCCACAAGAAGAGCTGATACCGGGCCATCGTGGCCTGGTAATTTGAGGTCTTAATCACCAACGCCGCTGAGGAATAAATGCGCCTCCCGAAAGAGTCAAGCTTACGACCTTCCTTATCTACGGGGGCCGCATGTGACCGGCCAGTCTTCCCTTGGGACACCTCTACAACAATCGAATTCGGTTTGGGATGTGTGGACAGAAAAGGTGCTTCTGTTTCCTTAACTTTATAGAGAGCGTCCAGCCGCTTTGATGTGGGGCCCAAGGTGGCAGGATTGGACCATGACTGCCTGGCGGTCTTCAATAAAGTCAGGAACATGGGAAGAGTCAACTGAGGAGTAGGGTCAGTATACATGACATCATAGATGTCCCCTTCCTCCTCTTCAGGCTGCTGCACCTCTATGCCGAGAGATTGGGCCAGTCGTAGCATTTGCTCGTTAAATCCACCCAATTCCATGGATGGGGAGGCCCTGTCCTCGGTACCGACCTCCTCAATAGGAGATGGCATCGATGGGGCCGGCGACGGTGCCGAAGAAGTATCCGACGAGTAGTTGTCTACGGAAGAGGGAGACGGTACCGATCGTCGGTGCGGTAATGTAGCAGAACGTTCCGGTACCGAATGGGCCGAAGTATGGTGTCAGCGTCGCGTCGCTGCAGGAAGGAGCGAGGTGGAACGGCGAGGAGGCACCGGTGGAGCTGTTGTGGGAGAGTTCGCCAAACGCTGCCCGGTATGCCGGCGACGAGAGGAGTGACGGGACAGTTCTGAAGAACGATCCCAGTCCTGAGAGACAGACCGTGACCATGAGTGAGATCGATGAGGTCTGGGCTGCCGCAGGTGCTGCATCGGTACCGAGGACTCGGTATCGATGGGGCAGGAGAGGTCATCGTCGATAACGAGCACCTCGGGATCAAGGGGAAGTGTGTCTAATAGCTCCCCTTCCGAAGGCAGGTCCGTCGGTACTGGTGACGGTAGCGAAGCGACACGGATGGGTGACTCCAGTAGCGACGCTGGAGGAAGCTCCGAAGGCGCTCGAAAAAGAAGACCAGGCGAGTGTCTCGGCTTTCCCTGTGGCATCGACGGAGACTGGCGCTTCGGTCTCGAAGGCGCATCCGCCGGTATCGAGGAGGGCCTTTTTGGCGGCTTGGGAAGCTGAGGCGGTAACGCCGATGGTAGCGAAGACGGTACCGACGAGGATTTTTTCAGTACCGAGGCTGTTGATGATTTTTTCGGTACCGAGGACGATGGTGTGGCTTTTGACGCCGCCATCGATGACGGTATCGAGGACGATGGTGCGGCCTTCGACGCCGTCGTTGATGTCGATGGTTTCTTCGACTTTTTTGCCGATTTCCCCTTCTGCCGCTTAGGAGGGGGAGGAGAAGGCGATAAAGATGCCTGAACTGTGGCCCTAGAAAAGGGCAAGTCAGGAGTTGCTGGGCATGAGCATTGTTTGGCCGACAGCCCCCGCTCCCCAGAAGATTATGGGCCCGACTCCATTCTAAGTAAACTAGGTCGGCCAACCACAGAGATGGCCTTGCTCCAAAGTAAGCTGCGTAGGCGGTCAGCCCTGTTTCGCCTAGTCTGGCGCAAGAAGCTCATGCAATGAGCACAAGAGTCAGTGATATGCCCCTCTCCCAAACAGCCCAAACACAAAGAGTGGCCGTCCGTGAGGGCTAACTTGGCCCGGCAGCACGAGCAATGCTTGAAGAGTGCAGTCTGCGCCATAAGCCGTAGGGCAAAAAACTAAGCTACTAGTAACTAACAGATTATATACTATTTTTTTAAAAAAAAATTTACTAAGAATTCTAACCTAAGCTAACTAACAACGAACAATTCTTTGTCCTTCTCACAGATCCGATACGGAGGAAGTCTCCCGTGAGGCGTTCAGCGAAGCGGTTGAAGAAGAACTGAGGTAGGTGGGGACCCTGAGCATGCGCGGTAGGACGGTGGGGGGAGGGGTTCCCGCCTAAATCCTAGGCTAGCTAAGAAGTTTCCCGATGCGGGCTCGGCGCCGGCGCGAGCCCATATGTGTGATGCACAGAGACCACGAAGAAGAACTATGGCTATTTTCGGGCACTCTCTTGTTTCAGGTTGTAAAGATCCCTTTGTGAGGTTGCACAAGATACAGGTACAAACCAACAGCGTGGGCAGTGAGGCAGTTTGCTGGTGGGTATCCCCCATTAGTACTCATAGCTGATTGAGGGTGGTGGAGGACAGCAACCTTTCCCAACCTGGCATCTTCCAGATGTGTTGGAGTTGTAGTCCAACACATCTGGAGGACACCAGTTTGGGGGAAGGCTGAGGTGGAGGGGTCACTCAATCCATACTGCCAAATGGGTAGCTACACCCCAGCATGGGCCACTGATGCCTGCGAGCAATGGTAGCTGGTCAACAATCACATTCTTGTAGAGTGCTGACTGAGCTGCCCCATCCCTCCCTCTCGTATCAGTGATGTGAAAATCCAGCTAGGCCTCTTTCACTGTACAATAAGGCCTCAGTTTTCAACATATTCTTCAAACGTAACAGTTCTTCATAGTCATGATGGTCTTGCTCATCATCAGGGTACGTGTAGGCTATGCTGACAAGTATTTAATAGCTTTTAAGGCAAAATAATGTGTCTGTCTTACAACCTTGACTGTCACAAACATCTCCTTCTCCGTGCATGTAGACAGACAGCAGAAACAATTAGCACAGGGCCTGATGTAATTACTTCAGACTGCAGTTGGAAGAAAGGGATTTAATGTTTGGATGTTCTCTCAGAGGAAGAGCTCTGTGCGTGCATGCACACGCGTGTTCTACAAACCTTGTTTAGAGAGTATTTCGACACAACCTTTTTTCCCTGCTTCATGAAGTAGTACAATTCAGGAACAGATACGATTTTTACTTTGTCTCACAGTCTTCCATGGGAGTTTTGAGAGCATAAAAGATATACAGGAGGGAGGGAAACCGGACTTGCATCTTTGGTCATAATGGATCCAATGAAAAGTCCATCTGGATAACATTCAAGTTGACAACTCACAGAGATACAGAAAATCCTCCAACTAAACCTTCTGCAACAGACACATATAAGCATTTCATACAATTAACCATGATTTTACCCACTGGTATCATGATATGCTTTTTTAAAGCTCTCTAGAAAAGTGCTGTAAGATTAAGTTATTGAGACGCAAAGTCCAGATTTCAATACAAGAGACTTTGTAGCTTTTGGAAATTAAAGCATGGCTGACTCACAACTAGCAACACAAACACCACCCCGGGACTTGCTCATCTAATTGACAGAAGCAGAAGATGACTATGCAAAGAACATACACACTTTACATCTCAATAATTTCATCACTGTTAGCACAAAATGTCAACCCTAACTCAGAGACGGGCAGTAGAAAGATCAGTTTTTCCTCCTGTTGTTACCACCTGGATTAGACTTCCAGAGCCTGGCCGGCTTTTTCCAGTGACCCAATCATAAAAAGTCCTGTTAAAAAACATAAACAACATTTTGTGAATAAATTTCATTTCTGCAGCTTCACATTTGAAATGCTCTTTGAACTGCCTTTTTAAAAGTGCAGAAATAAAATAGATATCAAAGATATTGTGTCCATCACTCCTTCCAATTCATTTTACAATGAAATCCTACACATGTTTACTCAGAAGTCCCGCTGTGTTCAAAGCAGTGCACTCCTAATGTGTTTTTAGGATTGGAGCCCTCATCTTTCCATTTTTAAATGTTGATTTCTACCTATTCAGTCTTACACAAAGCCTGGACTATTGAAGGGCTTAATAATACAAATACTATAATAAAATTATTATTATTGTTTGTCACTAATATACATGACACTTTGCAGAGCTTTGCAGGAAGCCAAATTCCAGCTGGACATCAGGAAAAGCTTCCTGACCGTTAGAGCAAAACGACAATGGAACCAATTCCCTAGGGAGGTGGTGGGCTCTTCCACATTAGAGGCCTTCAAGAGGCAGCTGGACAACCATCTGTCAGGGATGCTTTAAGGTGGATTCTTGCACTGAGCAGGGGGTTGGACTCGATGGCATTATAGGCCCCTTCCAACTCTACTATTCTATGATTCTAAGAGACAGGACCCTGTCACAAGGAGGTAAACTATTATTATTCCCATTTTATAGGCAAGGAGCTGAAGTTGAGAAGACTGCAGCTTGCTTCAGGATGTCCCACCTGGGTATTGAATCTATTGTATTCACCAGACAAAGCTGGTCACATATGACAGAAAATTGCTTTAGATGTATAAATGGCCGAGTCCTCATTGACAGAGACCCTGCAGAGCATACAACGCACACCTGCGGCTCTCTGCTGCCTTCTTTGTGGCCTGCTGGAAAGCCCCACCCACTTTTCTCTTGCATGCTGGGAGGTGGATGGAAGCATGTTACACACGCTTCCATCCACCTCCTTGGGGCCAAAAAAGTTGCCCACCCCTGATGTCACCATGCATTGAAACACATTTCATCACCTAGGATTTCACAGACACACACACCTCTACTTGAATTCTCGGAGGATCTGGGCCAGTGTTTACTAAATAGATTTTCAAGGCACAGGAAACTGGGATTCAAATAGCAATATCTCAGGCAACAGCCATTGGGCAGGGAACTCTCTGTTTACTCACTCAGCAATGAAATCTAATGGTGTCCAGGAGCTGAAGTCTGCATCAGGCATGGATTTCCTGTTCATCGGTGTATCCAAGGTAACCCTAGGATAAAGACAGATAAGCCCATTGTTTGTGCCCTGGTACGTCTGATAGATGTTGCCTGCATTTCCTCTTTGCCACAACCCAGAATGTTCAGTCCAGGACAATGGCAGATCGTTAAGCCTAACCATTCCTCCCCCCGCCCAGGTATCTGTCCACCTCAATTTCTCCCAGCTGCTTTTCCCTCCACAGAAAGCATATTTAAAAACAGTGGGGGGGACAGGGGGGGGGAGATTGAAAAATAGCTGGCTGAGAAAGGATTAAGCACTTCCATCTCTTCCCCGTCAGCTGCTGCACTGCTGAAAATCACGTCGTTCCAAAGCTGCTTTTCAGTTTTCCTTGTGGGACTTCCTGACACATGCTTGCTTGTCATAGATCATTTGACACTCAGACAGAAGGTATGTTGTAAAGCTAAGTAAATACATGACAGCTACAGTCCTTACACGGACGCCTAGAAACAAGTGCCACGGATTGCAGGCAGTAATTAAAAATTATTTTCCGAGGAAAGCATCAGACCTAAACCAATACAATCTTATCCTCATAGCAGCAAAGCATACCTGATGCACTGTTAAGAATATTTTGAATAAGGAGAACCAAATCCTTTCCCCAGGAAAAGCCAGAAAAATTAACACACATAACTGTCATGATCAGATAAATAGAGCAGAAGAATTAGGGCCGCAACCACAAACAAACCTATATAGGAGAAGGGACTCATTCTGAGTAACCTCACATAGAGCCAGTTCACACGTACCAAGAAGCCCCTGTGGGTGAACTTCTCCTGGGGCTTCTCATTGCAATGCTAGCCACCATTCTGAACATTCAAGCTGTGGTTCTGCTGCAGCTTGTACATACATGAACCCTCAGCAAGGATGGGTTGTTGGCATCGTTAACAAACCGCCCACAAACCCAAAACAGGCCGTGGGTTCCTTATGGCAACCCCTACGGAGGAATTCACTCACAGTGGCTTGCCATTAAGTGTGAACCAAGTCACAGAATCGAGCTGCAGGTCACAACAGAATGCATTTCAAACACAGCTGCATCAGACTGAAACGTCTATCTCAAATTCATCTGTTATAAAATAACTGTGGATAAGCCAGCTTTTAGGAATGATTCCCTAGCAGATCAAGGTATCCTTATGCAGACAGGAGGGACGCTCCAGTTCCCCCACCCCCACCCTGCTGAAAAAGGGAAACTTGCCTTGGCCAGCTCTCAGCCATCCACTCTGTGCTGTCAAAGGCATCACTCCTCAGGCAAGGAGTTGCCCAGTGCTCAGAAGCCTCCCGAGGGGAGCGTTGAGGATGGAAATACACCGACACCGTTTTTTCCCTAAAGCATCCATTTGAGGGGAGGACACATTTTCAGTACAGGACAGCTCTGTGGGCCGGATGAAATTAAGTAGTGGGTTCCCCACACGTGTGTTGGATGGGTTCTAAATATTCAAGTAACAATATAGCCCTCTTCAGGTGTTCTAAGTCCAGGGAGAATAAACATGCGAAGGGGGAGAGCAGCAGTCCCTATCCCCTTTGTGGTCTTTTTTTTGGTCACCTTCTACACATGGAAGGTGACCTTATGAAAAGGAGAGTCCCCTCTATCCACATCAGAATCATGTAGAGAGCCCCCAAGACAGAGGAGGCCCTACTCTTCCACATGTAGAGGCTGACAAAAGTGACAACGAAGGGGGTGGGGCTACTGCGCTCCCCCTCTTCAGGTGTTTACTCTCCTCTGATTTAGAACACCTGAAGAGGGCTCATCTAGCCTGTGTAGCCATAATATTATCCCATTTTGTATGTGGGAGAATAGAGACTGAAAGAGAGGCGCTTGCCCGAGGCTTCCTCCTGAGTTCACGGTAGGACTGCAATCTGAACAAGAGACTTCCCAATTTATAGCTCCGACTCTGAGCTGCTATGCCACACAGAGCAAGCGTAAATCGAGGCAAGACAAAGAGATCCTCAACTTTAAAGTCATGACATGTTAAAATTAAAGTTGTTTTAACAGCTTGAGCAAAGTGAAATTGGACGTTAATAAAATTAAAAATTTAAGCTGCAGGAAAACTTGTCAGCTATCCTACCTGTGCATTGTCAAGTTGTCGGGCCAAGTGTTCAAACAAATTAGAAACCACTGGTTTAAGAGGTTGTTTCTTATACCCACTGCGCGTCTTTGGCGTACTGACAGATTCCTGCTAATAATGGAACCAGGCAAGACCAGCCGGCAAATGCTCAACTACTCACGGGAGGATGGCGACTGCAGCAGAGCCAGCCGGCAAACCACTGTTCGGACCAGAGAGACTCTGACAGAGCTGATGGACTGCTGCTTTGGCCATGCCATAGCCAATCATTCCTAAAAGGAAGGAGGGGGAAAACACATTACTTCTGTGCAGTAAAAAGGGTTATGGTTAAGGGCAGTATGTACCAGCCATCCCCGATCTGGTATGCTCCAGATGATTTGGGTGACAATTCCCAGAATCCCTGACCGCTGGCCATGCTGGCTAGGGCTGACAGAAGGTGAAGCCCAAAACATCTGAGGGCATCCTGTTGGGGAAGGCTGTTAATGTTTCCGTACTATCCCCATGTGTCATTTTCTTATGGTCAATTCTCAACGGAAGCGTCAAGAAGAGACAAACTCTGGTGCTATGAAGAGCTGTGAAGACTTTATTATTGTAAAAAGCTCTTGAGATTGTAAAAACCAATTTTCAAAAAGCTCAGCGTTTCGGATAGGTTCTATCCTTTGTCAGGAGCTACAATAAACAAAATACGATTATTTAAAATGGAGTTAACAATGTGTGTAAAGAGTAAAAAGCAATTGACCCAGTACTGCTTATGAACTTAGTCGTCATTTGCGTTTCAAAGATGCTTATTGAGTTCAATAGGCAACTGCTCCTGTCACTGGTTATGTATTTTGAATTTGATGGCCAGGTGGGTCTAAGATACACTGGCTGAATTCGGACGACACAATAAGCAACTGGGGAGGGGGAAAAATCATCAGTTGTATTGACTGTCGTGTCGTCCGAATGCTGCCATAGTCAACTCAGCGCTGATCCTAATCCACACCACAGTTGATTATTTATTACCATGTTGTGTGGGGAGTACCCCCTAGATGAACAACTGTAAAGTTGATTATTACCCCACCATTGACTAATGTGTTGTCCTAATTCAGCCAATGTGTCATTAAATGTGTGTTGAGACTCATGCTAGAGTTCTAAAAAACACTTCAATGCTAGAGTAAAAGAATAGGTTTAGCATCTGAAAGGTTAATTTGGGTGTTGTCCTTGCTTGTTGATTTAGATTTGATTTTAACATTGTTAACTCCATTTAAAATAATCGTATTTTGTTTATTGTAGCTCCTGACAAAGGATAGAACCTATCCGAAACGCTGAGCTTTTTGAAAATTCGTTTTTACAATCTCAAGAGCTTTTTACAACAATAAAGTCTTCACAGCTCTTCATAGCACCAGAGTTTGTCTCTTCTTGACGCTTCTGTTCCTTGGTGCTCTTTTCCCTCGCTATCACCAATTCTCAATGGGTCACTTGTTTGGAAGCTTTCTGGGAGCAACACTTGGAGGCATGTCCCCTGACCCTGAAATCCCATCTTTATGTTCCGCTGGGAGACACCACAGTACAGCCCTTGTGGTAAACATGGTGCAGCCAGGATTAAAGTGTTACAATGCATGCACAGTCAGGGGGAAAGAGGAACCCAAGATGCAGACTATTGGCCCATTTCAACTTCTTCTTCTTTCTTATCCATACCCAAGACTCATACCCCCCCCCCCCCACAACTATTATAAAAACCTCAGAATGCCCAGCAAAAATAATCTATATTAAAGATATTAAATAAGGACACAACCAAGCCAAAATTGAACACTCTTAAGCTCCACTGAAGTTCAGCTGGAGGGAGGCTTGGGCTGCAATTCTAAACATGCTTACCAGGGGGAAAATCTTACTGGAAACTGTGCAACTTACTTCTGGATAAACACACCCAAGATTGTGCTGGTAAGGATTGTTTAAATTCCGTGAAGCATACTTCCAGCCTTCTCCTGTTCACTCAGAAGTAAGTTTCATTTGTTCAATGGGATTTACTCGGAGGTAAGCCTGCACAGGATCCAAACAGACCTCTCAGTAAGTGTGTTTAGGATTGTGCTGCCCACCAGTAATGCTATGCACACTTTGTTGAACTTACTGGAGCTTACTTCCATTCAAACATGCATATAGGCTCATGCTGCAGGTGTGTTTCAGATCACGTCACAAGCTATTTCTTATGCTACTTGCCTAATGAGATATTGCCAATGCCCTCCCCCTCTTTTCTAGTTGCCTATCACCACGGCGACGTACAAATTATGATTTTGTACAAGTGCAGAAAAGGCGCCAATTCTCGTACTGGGCATATGATTCACCTCAGAGGACCTTAGCTTTCATTTCTTGAAGCTATTAGTCATTAAGGCAATGAAGATATCCTCAAAATTATGCCAGCAAGGCCTACTAAAAACTCTCAGACAGGACGAATCTTGACTGAGTGGTGGGAGTGAGGCATCTTTTCCTTGCATAACACTCTGCCACTTCTATGATTAGCAAAAGCAGAACAATTATGCAAACCTCTTCACATAATTAGCATAATTTATTGAAGTCATAGAATTCAGTGCTTCTTGTTGGAAAATTTGGAGTCCGGGGCAGATCCTTTTTTAAAAAATTAGTATAAATTACAGAGAGTCTTGCCTATAGTTTACTATATTATTTCCAGACACTCTTTTGCAGAAGAAGCAGACATGAAACAAAGATGACCAGGACTATTTCATAACTATTGACAAAGAAGGTTGAAGTTCATTTGTCCTTTGAAATCCAAGGTAAACAAGCAGAGTCATGGCTAACATTTAGGAAGCCAAATATGAGCTTAGTCTTATCCTGACTCGCAACTTTGAAAGAAGCAGCATACAATAAGCCTTGTACTTTTTCAAGCTATACTGCACTTGGTAAATCTAAATATGCAGAAACATTTCACCCAAAGCATTTTACTAGCTTGCCACTTTCGAGAGTGAAGCCTCTTACTGAATTTCCTCTGAGAGGCTTTCAGTAGCCAGCACTGCACGACAATTTGGAAGACCCAGGGCTGGGTTTTCTCTGATGCGAGTCATTAAACAGCATAAAGATTATTGACCGAGTGGAAAACAACAGCAGCAGACCATCATATTTTGCATTTTACCTGGGGTTCCAGATAAAGCTGCTTTTGCCCCAGTTAAGGTCAACAAGCCCCCTTCTTTCAGGTACTTGGTGGCCAAGTGGCTAGAAATGGTTGATGTCCAAACACTTTGCTTCCACATCAGGTCACTGTTTTTGTATACAGCTGGGGGACAAAGGAGTTACAGGATACATTTAGACATTTGAGAGTGCAACAACACATATTACTACTTGCTCCAATCTACTACCTGCATAACCAACTTTCTGCTGCAATTGTTAGAGCCGACTCTTCTCCCTTAGTTTCTCAAATCTGTCCATGTTCTGCAGCAGAATCTCAAAAACCCAAACCCCCTTCACAGAGTCACATCTCCTTAGCTTTAGCTGCCATGGGTTGCATTGTACATGCTTTCCTAGGTATGCCAGAGTCATTTAGGCGGTTCAGTTTCCGACAGGACTATTGTCATTCCAACCCACATTCTGTCTGATCCTATGCAATTTGCTTTCTATCGGGGGTGGGGGGGTGGGGGATATGGCCAGCCATATATGCACACTCTTACAGAAGTTAGATCAGGTCTAGCCTGGTTTGTAGGGAACACACATGGTTCAGACATCCTAGGAAACTGTGGCTGAGTGAGTCAAGAAGTCTCCTCTGAAGCCAGGCATGCAAGAAGGGTAGGAGGACGCATTCAAATTTCTTCCTGATCCAAAATAAAACCCAATTGTTTATTGGACCAGGAATATTAAGTCTGAACTTGGCCAACAGCTTTGGACATTGAGCATCTGAGAAATATTAGGCTCACGCTTCAGGATTATAGACCCATCTAGGATCAGATTGTTCTTTGAGGGATGGTCTCATGTGCTTTTTAAAAAATATATGAACTTACGAATCTGCCCTGAAGCTTTTAATGTCTGCAATGATGGCCACTGGAATGTGCTTTGAAGCCTTATGTAAAAGCCTGGTTTTGATTTCAGACAGTATTTACTAATTTCTTTGAAATTAATGGAAAACAAGTACCAAACCAGTAAAAACTAAGAAAACATCCAATACACTTTGATCTCTTTAAATGTGAGACAAAACAGAATAATGCCAGTGTGCGGAAAATGTTGCGAAAATGTGGGGGGAAATGTGTTTCCAGCAGCAGCCTTTTTACTGTTCAAATATAATTCCAGTAAAAAAAAATGCTGCATATGGGAATGCTCTCAACATGGCCAAGCAGGGTGGTCTTGGAACCTCATTCTATTTAGCGTCAGTAGCACCAGGGCAACTTTAAGCAAGCTGAAAGACAAAGGCCTGGTTGAACAGAGGCAGAGTTCAGTTACTCAAAAATTCTTCACGAGCAGGTCTCCAGATGCTTTAAAGGGATGTAGCCTCACGGAGGAAACTAACCTTGCAACTGGTGCAACTACTCAGAGGCAGGAAGGAACTTGCGGAAGCATAATAGCACATGCTTTCTTTCTTTCTTTTACTGTCAATCTGGCTCCACCCAGGCTAACTATATCCTCACTTGGAGGATTTTAAAGCCCCTTCACTGGATCTAAGGATCTGTTCAGGTGTTGTATTCTGGAGAGAACGTTCAGCCTGGTAGACTCTTGCACACCTTTCTCTCCCCATGGGGAGGGGGAAGAGCACCACAACTGGTTTGGGGTATACAACATTTATTTGAATACGATACAGTAGGCTGACCAGATAAAATCCAGGTCAGGGCTCATGTAACTTTAACAGTTGTAGAGCAAAGGGAATTTCAGCCAGAGTCATTTGTATGCAATTAGTTCCTGGTGAAATTCCCTCTTCATCACAACAGTTAAAGTTGCAGGCACTATACTAGAGTGACCATATACAAAAGAGGGCAGGGCCCCTGCAACTTTAACTGTTGTGATGAAGAGGGAATTTCACCAGGAACTAATTGCATACAAATGACACTGGCTGAAATTCCCTTTTCTCTACACTGTTAAAGTTACATGAGCCCTGTCCTCCTTTTCATATGGTCACCCTATGATACAGCCCTTGCTCAATTAAAAAAAAATTTAAAGCGTTATTTTATTTGAATGCGATACAGCCCTTGCTCAATTACATTTTTTTTTAAAGCATTCTTTTCTAGGAACTTCCCAGAGAAATATGAGCAGCAAGCTGAAGTTTACTATTCATCATCAGTCATGAGTCCCTACCAAGTGGTTGAGCCAGACTTTGTATCCTGGGGAGTGGGGAGAACACCAGTGTTCCAGGGATCAGAAGTACCCCTTGCTCCCCAAGCTGAACCACCCCCCCCCACCAAATTCCAGTCAGGTGCCATGAGAAAGTTGGTGCCATCTAAAAAAGGGCTTCCCAGTTATAGAGCTCATTTGTCCTCAGGTATAACAACACTACATGCCTTGATACAAGTTTAACAGGGGCCCAAAAAACAAAAGTGTTCTAGGTCTGGATAAAGCCCACAGAGTCAGTTGGCCATCCCCGATTAAACACATCTTTGGGGTGTCTCTTGACAAAATTCATAGAGTGAAGTGATCCTGACAGTGCAATCCTATGCACATCTACTGGGAAGTAAGTCCCACAGAGTGCAATGGGACTTACTTGCAGGTCAGTGTGTACAGGATCACAGCCTTAGCTAGAAGTTAACTGTTCAGAGGCATTAACATTTTAACTGGGCTTCCACTGGATTTCAGTGTAGGTGGGATGGAGCTTCTGTACGCATTCCCTGTGCAGGTATGAATGGAGAGAGGCCATTCTGAAAGCTACGAGAAAAGGCAAAGCAGAAAGAAGTTCTTCAGCTGCGTTCATGAGTTTGCTGCTTACATTTTGCTTTTGCACTGCCTCCAGCCCAACCACCAGCGACACAAAGGATGGCGTCAACCTTTTTCTCGCCCAGGAGCTTCTCGACATCTGCGGTCACCTTTAAACACGTGAAGAGGAAGAATTGGTGCAAGAACATCGCCTGGAAGGTGTAAACGTCCAAACCTAACATCCTGGTTCCCTCAGGCCTAGTTCTCCATGAAAATGCAAAACTCTGCCTGGGTTGTACAATTGCAGTCTATGGGTGGAAGCTGGCATGACTGACTGCTCATCCACACCAAAAGGTAAATAAAGGAAAGTCTCCACAGATAAGTCAACCAGCATGTTGGGAAGCAGGCAAGGTTAGAAGCCCTCGCCCTGACATCTTGATGCCTTTTCATACACCTGGAAATGTCTCTGTGTTGTAACAGGCACGTGAGCCAAACCTGCCGTCTGAAGTGGCACAGCTCAGACATAGGTTCACATCTCAATGAAGGCCAAAGCAGACAGAGACAACTGCTGGTGTATTCCGCTGTCTGCCCTACCCAATTATTATTTATTATTATTTGGAAAAAATATAACTACTGCTTACCATATTTTTAAAAAATATCTCTCAGCATTTAAGAATTTAAATACATTCAAAGACATTATCATATGTATTAAAATATATAACTGCTAATGCAATGATATAAAACATTGATAAAAGAATTAAAACCCATACAACACCATGCTTAAGAAACAGGGAATGCCTGCGTGAAGAGATGGGTGTTTAATGGTGGCCTAAAGCATGCTACTGTTGATGCCTCCCCAATACCATTGGGGAGGTCATTCCATAAGGTGGGTGCCACAACGGAGAAGGCCTGATTCTGTGTTGCTGCAAGATGGCAATCTGCAGGCCATGGTACAACCAGCAGGACCTCCTCCGACAATCTTAATGATATCACAGGTCTGTATTGGGGAAAGTGATTTGCCAGGTCAACAATCTGTCAACTGTTCAGGACTTTATATGCCAACAGCAAGACCTTGTACTTGGCTCAGTAGCTAACAGGCAGCCATTACAAAGCACTGGGCGAAAAGCAGCAGAAAAATCAAGATTCTTTGATTTTGCTTCATGGGAACAGCAGAACTCAACTGAAGGGCGCAGAGCAGGTAGCACAAGAATTATGCTAAGTTTAAGAGCAGTGGGACTTAATGTCACAGTTATCGGGCCTGTGAGACCCCTCAAGGACATCCAAGGGTCCTTCCCTGAATGTTTATCTTGATTTAAAAACAATCCCTACTTTAATCCTTTTACCAACACACAAGCATACAGTATATGGTCCAAGCATATATGGACTGCGGCTTAACATAAGCTAGCACTTGCCAAGACTCAGCCCCTGAACATGTTTTCAGTTCTCAAGTCTGGATTGATCAAGTGGCGGTGATAAAGAGGGTGCCTCTGAGCAAGCACAGAAGGCTATTCCCTCACGACCAAGCAGTCTCTAAAGGACCCCACCTATCCAGAACTGGAAGGCAGGGCTTTCAGAACACAGGTTGCTGCTTCCGAGCAGATTTGAGCCATGGCACCTCTCTTCTTAGAAAGCAAGACAACCAATAAATATGGGGGAAGGAGAACAAGCAAGAAGAAGATAATTGAGGGGTTGGAGTAAGTGTTCTGAAGATCCCCTGAAATAAATGCCTTCCATTACACAGTAACATGTATTTAAAATATATCACATATGTCATGAATAGGATAGAGCCTGAAATCTGTAGTGCTCGAGGCCCATAAACCATTGCAGTAACATTCTCTCTCTACCTTCCTCTCACATTGGCAATATACCCTTCACAATGACATGACAGGTAGAAATTCAACCAGTGTAGCAATCCAGTGAATGGTGAAAGCTGCACCAACCTTTTTACGAGTTCCATCACACCAGCGATTTAGTGCCCTCTCGCCATGCCTGGTGTGTGGATGTGCAGCACAGTACTCACATGACACTGTGCTTGTCCTGCTGACTCTCCACTTCTTTCCCAGCCTTTCCTAGAACGCTATAAGTCTGGATTATTTTCCCTAAGCGCATTTAATACGCTCTAAGTATCCATGTAGTTTTAAAGGAACTGGGGGCTTGAATGGATTGCATCAAGTCCTGGCAGGGAAAAGCGATCTCTCCCAGCATCCGGCTCCAAGCCTCAATTTAAAACCCAAACCTTGCATCCCAGGCTCAAAACATTTTTAAATACAATGCCTGAATCTCTGCAGAGACAGTATTGTACTCCCTTGATGCCCTCAAATAGCGAAACTAAAGGGCTGTTCCATTTTTGCCCAGCAGAAAGACAGTCTGGTTGAAGTAATAATAATAATAACAATAACAATTTATTTCTTACCCGCCTCTCCATCTGGATCGAGGCGGGGAACAACAACATGATAAAATACATAAAACTGATTAAAACATGACACATATTATTAAAACTGCATAAAAAATCCTAAAACATCCTAAAAACATCCTTAAAACATTCTAAAATTCCACTGGATATGCCTGCTGGAACTGACTGGAGGGGGAAAGAGAAGGGGAGGGGTGGAGCGGAGCAGAAGAGCAAAGGAGCGAAGGAGCAGCTATTCAGGTGAAAGGGATCATAAGCTTGACACGCTTCTGCCTCAGAGGTAAAAAAACACGGAAGCAAACTGGGGGGGGGGGATTAGGTGTGATGGAAGTCTACATATCATATGCCTGAAAAAGGTGCAAAGCCTGGGTCTGAAACCCCTCCATGAGAGGAAAGAACTTCACATACATGGAATGTTATTTTAGGTTGCTAGCCTCCACCTAGAAATTAAGAAACAGTTACCCTAATAGTCCTTTGACTTCATTTCATTTGCTCAGAGTAAAAATACAGGACACACACAAAGTTACTGTGAAAGTTACCTGATCTGCTTGTTCAGTAAACGAATCGCTCATTTTCACAACAATGTTGGCACACGCCTCTTCATTTTCTGCTAAGTCAATGCTGGCCACCCACTAATAAAACACAAGATCCCCAGCCCCCGTGACATTTAAAAGTTAATTTTGGGCTTTAGCACAGGCAATATTTTCCAAATACATTTCAGACATGCGGATGGGGAGGAGCAGGAGGAGCGCCAATGCTTCAGCTACAGATTTCTTTACATATATTGCTGGTCAAGCAAACTTTGCTCATTTTACACCTCCATAGAACTCTAGAGTCCCAAACCCAAGCTCTCCCCCTTCGTTGCAAGGGGAATGATGGGCCTAGGGATGGGCAAGGTAATTGAAAGAGGGGAAAGACTCCTTTGCCCCCTCCCGCCTCCTCAGTAATTCTTACTTGTGATTACTGAACATGCAAAGAGGTTTTTTTTTTAAAACGACCCACATTCTTCTGCCTCGCTTCATAAGGGGGCAGGTGGGACGTTTGAATGAGGGCGATTTGACCAAGGGGAGTTTCTGGCGGAGCAAGGATTTCAGGAGATGCACCCTAGCCCAGCTTTCCCCCACCTGGGGCCTTCCAGATGTGTTGGACTACAACTCCCAGCACCCCCAGCTGGCAGGGTAGCCAGTTCAAACACCCACACCCACCCCTTTACGCTCCGGGTTCGCTTCGTCCCTTCCCATGCTTTACTCAAACACGGCTTCAGAAGCCACCGCCGCCGCCGCTCACCCACTGCTTGGCTCGGAAGTGCTGCACGCAGGTGGCGCCCAGGGCCCCCCGGCCTCCATACACGAGCACCCGGTGCGCCTCCGCTGCTGCCATCGCGCCTTCTGCAGGGGACCCGCAGCTGCAAGTCGGCTCCGCCCGGCAGGCGGCGAAGAAGGAGCGCGCCGACCTCCCGTTGGCCGAGGAGAGGCCCGGCCCCTTCGGCCCTCCCGCCTGCTGGGGGGCGGGTTGACTGGCAGCAGCGGCGGCCCCGTAGGCGAAGCGTTGCGGGGACTCCGAAGGGAACATGCTTTCCCCCCCTCCCCCTCTCTCTCCTGGGTTCCCTTTGAGCCAAACCTTTGCAACACTTTGGGAGGGGCAGGAGCCCATTCGGCGAGTAAGAAGAAGTGCAAAAGGAGGAGCGCAGGGGGATGCCGTGGACTGAGACCAGCAGCGCCGCAGGGAAAAGAGGAGCCCCCAAAACGGTCCTGGGTGCAACAGACAGGGCCCTGCGGGGGGGGGGGGAGGGCAGAAGGGGCCCACGATTTTGAGGGGGGCGCTCCTACGAGGAGGTCCCCCCCAGCTCACGCCACTGCTCCCGTAGCCTAAGCGGCCCATCGAGAAGCGAGGAGCCCGCCTTGCGGAAACAGCGCAGAAGCCGCCCGTCGTGAAATTCTGAATGTGAAGAAGGAATGTCTGACATCTTGAATAAAAGTGCGCTTCCCATTCCCTTTTTTATTATAAATCGTTCTAGTTCATAGATGTATTTAGCACTGAATCGGTGCCACTGGTTAAAAAATACTTATTAAGCAGTTTGAAATGGGGGGGGGGTGCACACTTCCCATCTGGCCTGGGCCTATGACCAGCTCTGCACGGCCCTGGCAACAGAGGGTACCCCAAACACCTCCCACCACCATTTCACGCATGCTCCACGAGAATGGCCCCTCCTTCCAGTTGGCCTCAAGATTAAAGGGGTCCCTCGGACCCCTACCATCGCTGTGGCCTCCTGTTGCTGCCCCACAATAGCAACAGTCCCTTTACACAAGAGAGAAAGAGGAAGCAGCAACGACCACGTGGCCCATTCAGGGGCCATTTATATCGTGCTGCTTTTCCTGCACACAGCAGGAAATGGCGGCACATCCCATTTTTAAAAAGGTGGATTAAAAGGGGTCTATTTTACAACGGAAAAACAGGCAGAAGGAGCGGGAGGCATCGTCTAAAGGATGCGCAAACATCCGTAAGTGGGCAATGGCGAGCGTGTGATAAAACGTTCATCTGATGGTGCTCGTAATGTGCTCAAAATGCTCACTGAAGAAAACAAATATTCCCTCGCACTCCCCCACAAAAGCTGTCTTGTCTTGGAGCTGCCAGCCCCAAGTGATTAAGCATGTTGCATAAAAGGTAATTGGGAAGTCAAAGAATTAAGGTAACTTGTCCTAATAAGAAAGTTCAGGTCCAAGTTCGCAAGCAGGTTCACCATGAATTCTGAGTTACTGGCATAAAAATAATGGTCAAGATGACCTGGATGGTATCCAAAGGGGAAATGCCGATTTAAAGACGAAAAGTTATTTGAATAACGCTAAGCCACTGAGGTTAAGCATTTTGAGCTAAACATTCTGGCATAATGTGTCGTGGGAACCATTCCCAACCATGGTGGCTACATACCCATGGTTTAAACAAGCTCACTAACCATTTACTGCAAAAGAGTGGTCTAACCATGGCTTAGCATGTTGTCTGAACAAACCCAATGCATTTTCTTTAGTGGAGACAGTTAATGCATTTAGCTGGGTGCCATCAAGCAATAGAGAGCGAGTGCTATATGTGCATGTGTGAACCAGTCCTGCATTAGGCAAGACTCAAGAAAAGCATGGGAGCAACAAATGTTTTTCTTAATCCCTCTCACTTACTCAGAATAGGTTGAGGACATCTTAAAGGTGATCTGAAAAGCTGGCAGTGCTTTTGCGTTTGTCTTTGAACATGTGACGCCACAATGCGGCATACCCTTGGTCCCCCTATCTGAGTAGTGTCTGCTCTACCCTGTCTGGCAGTGGCTCTGCGGGATCTTAGCCAAGGAACTTAGCCAAAGGAAACATCTTTCACTATCAGCTAAGCAAAAGCTAGAACAAAGCCATCTCTTCATTTGATGGCTATGGCACTATCACATGATATTATAGCAGAATATTGGTAGCGCCAATTAAGTTGTAGCTAGATCCTACACTTTTGTGATCATCTCTGAATAAAGAGAAGGAATGGGGGCATAGTGATAGCTGAGTGGTAGTGCATATGCTTCCTATGCAGAAGGTCCCCTCCATGAGAGGTAGGACTAGCCGTTGTGCTGCCTGCTGCATCAGTCCCGCTACGTTCTGCTTGTGTGTTTATTAATAAACAGTGGTTATAATGCCATTGTAAATTTCCAATTCGCTCTCTCATCACAAGAAAAAGTCCCTGTAAAGAAGCCACCCAGACACTTCTTACGCTTAGAAATGTGGATAAGCCAATGCCTCTTTTCGTAACAAATTTCTGTTTATGTAAGTTTTCATTTAATAAATTTTGTTCTCAGAATGAAAAAGAACCTCTTTTGAAACGTGTAGAAAGCTATTTTCCTTTTGAATCGTGGAAACATTTTCCATTTCTGTCATTGATTAAAAACAGAAAACATAGAATCCCATAGTCTTTATAGGGATATTTTGCATTTAGTATCTTCTCATATAAATTTTAAACAGTAGAATGGTTATTTATTCTGATGTCCAAATATAGTATCTCCAAGTACAGTATCTACAGTTTAAAAAACCCACAGTAAAGACAATTTGTGAGGAATATTTTGAGTTGCAAACAATAACAAATGTCATCCTGCTAATCCATTTTGAAACAGACTTCCAAACAGAGAAACTGTTTTACAAGGAATTCTGTGTTAATTGCTGGTACTGTTAACAGGCCTCGAAAGGTTGGTTTTTACTAGGATCACTTTCTTCTCTAACATGGTCATACCGAAAGACTCAATCCAGTTGGGAGTCACCATGGTTAAAGCTTTGTTGTCTGCACTGTCAGTGAGGCCTCCTCCACACGAGACGTTTAATGAGCCTTAGAGGCTCATTATAAATTTTACCTCCACACCAGCGGAGCGCAAAACGGGCGTACAGGCGCGTTATTTCCCCGATAATGCGCATTTTCGAATGCGCGTTAAATAGCGACTTTTATTTTGCTCCGGCCGTTAAAGCGCATTATCGCGGTGTGAACAAGCGATTATGCGCGTTAACGTCTTCTAAAGCGCTTTTTGGACATGAATTAATGCACTTCGCCGCCTCTCACCGCCTCCCGTGCAGAGGGATTAGGCGTAAATGCGCCTCCGCGATAATGCGCATAATCCCGGAACCGGGCGCAAAAGCGCATCCTTGTGGAGGGGGCCTGGGAGTTTCCTTGGCAGAAAGATGCATGAGTTCCAGATGCATCTGGAACTTGTGTATATTTTGCTTTGGGGAAGATGTGAAGTTTCCCCTTTGCATGTGATCTGAAAGCACAGGACAACCCAACCCAAAAGGCAGTATAAGTGACCGCCCGGAGTGGTAGAATTCCAGGGGCACCAAGGTACTTTGTAAAATACACAATCCATCCCTGCCCACCACAGACCTTTGAAACAACACAATCTCTGCTAGAGGCAGTTGTATCTCATGCCCCATATTCCACACACACAGCATGGGAATCTTTTTGACCCTGTTTGTTTTCCACAAGTAAGTCGAGACTTTTACTGCATTCACTTGTATGGAGCAGGGGAGGAGAGACTGTTATCAGGAAATATCCTCAAAGAGAAAACACATTTTCTCTCTTTGGAGCCTGAGGATAACTGAATTTAGGTGTGGGGAAACACTCAGACAAAACAATGTTCCTTCCCACATATAAGATAACATGTCTTTGCCAGAACCATAATGATTTTTGCCTAGGATAGCAAAATAGCTTGAGACAGCCTTGCAGAAAGGCAAAAACCAGCAGTGGGAGGCTTGTCAGGCAGTCACTGCTTGCTTCTTCTCTTTATACACAAAGCTCCCCCTAAACCTTCAGCAGACACTTAGGGTATCTACTCCACAGGACTGAATTATGTCAGAATACAAGTCCACATTAAAAAAACAACGCCCTGCTTGTTGGAATCTAGCATGACAGAGAGAAGAGTTCTAGCTCTAGACTTCCTCCCACCATGCTTACTTTGCGCATTCAGATGTTTATTTGGGGAGCATTAAAAGAAGTCACATCCCCACGCACACATCCCGAGATGTGGTACCATCCTGTGAGGGCTATGGCTTGTGCTTTTTCTCAATTTTGAATTGGCTTTCCTTAAATGGATGCAAGTCTAAACTATCCACTGCACAGCATAGTCCATGAGATAATGGACATAGTCCATAGTCCATTGCTTTGTGCTGGGCTCCTGGAAAGTTTGGCACAGAGCATAAAATATTGTGCTCCTTCCAACCTTCCCAGGGCTGCAGTGGAATATGGAAATGGTATTGATGTAGGCTTGGTGTACCCTCCATGGGCCATTAGGCCACAGCATTAGCCCCAACCAGGCAACCTGTGCTGCTCAGCAGACTTTCTCCACATCTGTATGCTCTTGCTAGCGTTGTTAACTTCTTTTAAAACAGTTCAGATCAACAGATCATGCTAGCCTAGCACTGGCCAAGTGCCAAACCCAGGCAGTTAAGTGTTTAGTACATTATATCTTCTGCTGTGACATTTGCTTCTTCTGTCTTAGTCTTCAGTGTAGGGAAGCGAATCGCGCTGATGGCAACCAGTAACAAACTCACACCATGAGCCGTTGCACTTGCTACACAAAGCCAAAAAGAGTATTGGTACTGTTCTTCCAAGATAACAAACTGGAAGATATTTTCCCGGAAATTGGCAATCCTTTCCGTAAGATTATGCAGTTTGACAGCAGCCATAAAGCAGGTAACTGCCAGCACTGCAAAACCACCTGCAATAGAATTAAAGAACAAAAGTCATTTCTACATTTGATTGCAAAATAGTTGACTCTGCCATCCATTTTTAAGTGGATCATTGGTTTGCTTTATGTTGAGCAGCCACCACCTCACTTGGTTTCCTTTAACATACAAAGGGGGAAATTGAGAATTCCACATGTGTGAATTCCAAATGTTTCTGGAAATTCCCATGTTGCACTTTACTTGGAAGCATGAAGGTGTGAACCGCTTCCACTTTTCATTGCCTCTCTGATGTACATAGTGGCTCATAGAGTGAAGCTTAGTTTCCACCTGCATGTTCAACCCTTTAACATTCCCACACCAAAAATTAACTTAGGTTCAAGCCTGTTCCTGAAATGTGTGACTTCAGACCGCAGGTATCACTGAATCACAGAGGCCAGGCTAGAAACATTCTCCCTGACAGCTAGCTTTCTATGAGCAGGAGGGTTTTTTTTAATCTGGGAAAAACACGGCCGGCCCTGTCATTAGGCAGAGTGAGGCGGCCACCTCAGGTATCAGATCCTGGAGAGTAAAGCCTGACCTGCACTTTTAAGCTACCCTGCCGTACTCAGGTGAAGTGAGTTTCAACTATCAGTCCGGTTAGGTTTTGTACATGGAATGGGGGTTGCCTTCTTACCCTTTGCCTCAGGCATCGAAACGTCTTGGGCTGGCCCTGTGAGGCTGGGGAGATACATTCAAACATGCAGTTCCTTGCCTGTATCTAAAACGGTGCAGTCCAGGAACTAGTTTATCTTATGATTTCTATAGATTAGGTCTTACACAGGTGAATTAGACATCACAGATCAAGTACAGGCCAGAACATGTTGCAAAGGTAGAGTATATTCCCTGTAGAAAGCAGCTTACAGACTATAGAGCTCAGACAAGTATGCCAGTACACACAACTGCCCAGGCATGGAACTGTTAAAAGGTGAAAGGGGCTAAAAGCAAAAAAATACACTCAAGGATGTGGTGAGAATTCATCAAGAAATGTTGTTAAAACTGTATCTGATACAAATGGAATCTCTCAAAAGAATATTTAGTAACATGCACAATGATGTTGAAAACCAGATACTAACTTAGCAAAATAAAAGGTGGAATTGCTATACATGCATCAAATTGCTATAGAAACAAATAAATAATCGTAATAACCATTGATCATTAATTGTTAGCAGCAGCCATTTTTTAAAGTCAATGTTTACCTGCAAGTATGTTCCACAGGGCTATTCCTGCTGGACCTTTAATAGCCCGATAGGGAACTTTCATTATGTTTAAGATGCAAAATCCCAAACTGACAAGGGCGAAGAAAAATGCCACACAAAGGAAGAGGATAATCAGCACATGTAGAGCTGTGTTCAACTTTTTCACCAGGTGTGGAAATACTGATAAAGACAAGAAAACAATATTGAATTAATTGTTGTGTAAATGTAGCAGTGGAAGTTCTCATTTTTAGATGAATATAAAAGCACTAGCTCCGGATGGGTGTACTCTCTGTTCGTTAAGGGAATAATTGTGCTCTTGAACTTTTATGGAATGCCTGTCTTGGCCATGAATGGAGGTGCAACCCTCCAGCTACAAACAAAGAAGTAAATGAATCCCCAGTTCACATGTATTGTTTTGGGGTTCATGTTCTGTGTCTGTATGTTGCTCTGCCCTGATTCCAGAAGGACACTATATAGGCATACGTCCATGTATACACATACATATATAAACAAATTCGGCACCCAGAAAATCCAAATTCTTTACCAATAAAAGTTTCATTCTGTAGCCTGTATAAATTAGGCAAATTGGGATATTTGCAGAATATGTATTTTTCATAATTCTGGCATCTTTACAATGTTGCATAATTTAGACAGGTTTGGACAGCGAAGGAGAGGGGCTGAAAGCTACGCAGAGAGCATTGCATTCCACTACACACACACACACACTCACACTCAAACTGGAAATCTTATTTGGACAACTTTCTGGCTTCTGAAATTTCATCACACTTTCAAACATACCATTGCAGCCATGAAGATTGCAAAACTGCACTACATGCCCAGCTCTGACAGATTTGATGTGGCATATTTACATTTTGAGTATTTTATTCTCATATACATTAGCTTGCAATTGTGGGTTTAGATGAGAAGATCAGAGCCAAGTGCAACTTGGACATTTAAAAATTCTGGCCTTGAGTTTGCCAGCTTGTTTTCAGCAATGCAGGAACCGACTGGATTGCAGTTTAAGACTGAAACAGAGAATGTGTTAAATGTGTAAAGGCATTTTTGTCATTTAAATAGCAGCAAAGGCATGTCAGGTTCAAGACTGTGTGACACAGGGTGCGTTTGTTAAGATTTTCCCACTGTGAACCTCACCCTTCAACTCTGGGAGGGAAGTTGCCATTGGTGCCAACGACAGTTTCCCACATGGAACAAACTAACTTTGGTCGGGGCAGGGATAGGATTCATCAGGACTATGGTTCAGGGTAAAAGGCCTAACCCCCTGCCCTTGTGCACCATGGTCCCAATCCTAATCGCCCGCACTCCATCCCAGCTATTAAAATGCTATTAAACGCATTCACATGTTTAACATATTGTCTAGTTTGGTTTGGGAAGTTTGTAAAGACGCCTGAACAGAGGACTTCTATACAAGCCTCTCCCAACTCCAGCCTTGCATTTTAAAAACCAAGCACACAGTGAAGGGAAGAATCATGCACCCCCTTTTCTGCCCTGGGAAGGGAATTAGCAGTCTTGTAAATCTCCAGCCTAAATCCATCCCTTGAAATCACCTCTAAATATTCTATGACCAAACATATACTTTGGAATAATAGTTGCTTTGGCATAGGGAATTGACTTACCTTCTGCTCAGCAAGAAGAGGAATAAAGACGAAAACCAAAGAATCGTGATTCATGAAGGGTACTTACTTCTCAACTGTCCTACGCTTCGTAGATTTACTGGACTTAATTCCTTTCCCATGGTAAAGAAGTGGATGCATGATTCTTCCCTGCACCATGCACTAGATTTTTAATGTGCCAGGCAGATGTTGGAGAGGCTTGTGCATAAGCCCTCTGTTCAGGTTATCTTTCCTCTTCCTTTCTGAGGGAAAAGATTTCCCTTGGTCCTCCAGGTTCACCATCTGACATACATGTCACATGATGCATCTGGTCAGGGCTGGTCTTACCATTAAGCAGAATGAGAAAGCAGCCTCAGGCAGCAGATGATGGGTGTCATGAAAGGGCAGCATTTTTTATATATATATATATATATATATATATATATATATATATATATATTATTGTATTTTTGCCTTGGGGAGAGGTGTTTCTGGGACATTCTGCTTCATATGCTGAAATAACTTGGCTGGCTTTGGTAGTATGCACCTTCACTCGGGTGGGTGACGGTGCCATCTGCTGCTCTACCTCAAGCAGCAAAATGTCTTTGGCCAAGCCCTGCATGTGGTGGAGAGCAGGATCACCATCCAGGTAACCTGAGTGGTTAAACTAGTCTCCAAGATAGGAGGGAATTATCTTCCTTTACCATGGACACAGCAAAGCAACTCATTGCATAGTTAACTTTAAACAATTAAGCCCTGATTATGACAAATCAAGGTAATTTAATTAGGCTCCAGTGATGTGGAACAATGGATCAACTGCTTCTAATTTAATGACAATATACTCCCATCTTCAGAGGCCTTGAAAGACAATTTTAGGATTGTCTCCACAGCAACTAAACTCAAATAAACAGTTTAGATGGCAGTTTCAGAACGTTGAAGGAAATATGCTAGGCCTTAAACTTTGATTAAGAAATAGCAAGTCATGACAGGAGGACAGGGTTCCAGTATCTTTAACAGTTGTATAGAAAAGGGAATTCCAGCAAGTGTCATTTGTATGTATGCAGCACCTGGTGAAACTCCCTCTTCATCATAACAGTTAAAGCTGCAGGAGCCTTGCCCTCCTTGGTATCTGGTCAAGAGAACAGCACTACTGTGAGGACACTTTCTGGGGTCACCAGCCACCTCACTTCAAGGCCGGGCGCCACCGAGATGGTTTTCTCAATATGTCCACAAGTTGATGTAGAAACCGATGTTCTTTGAGGTAACTAGATCTAAAGCTGCATAGGTCATTAAAGATAGGTAGCAAGCTTTGGAATTGGGCTCAGAAATGGAGCAACAACCACTGCGGATCGTTAAGCACTGGGGTAATATGGCCGGTCCCAGTTACTATTCTCGTGTTCATATTCTGAACTAACTGAAGTTTCCATGCAGTGATCAAATGTAGCCCAACTTATAATACATTCCTGTAACAATCCCACATATCACCAGAGCATAGGTCACCAAAGCAAAGCTGTTGTTGTCCTGGAGGGCCCACAGCTGGTACTTGATATGGCAGAAACTACTCACGACAAAGCTGGTTCTAAAAGCACCAACAGACAGATTCTTTAGGGGAAGCACAAACCCATCTAGAGCAGTCTGGAAAATATAGCTCTTGAATTATTTTCCTGTTCTTTACCACTGGTAGTGGGCTTTAGATACAATCCTATGGCCCCTAGGAGGGTGTCCCAGATCTCCCCCTCCAACACCAGAGAGAGAAGTCTGAACTCAGAGGGGGAGACCTCTTAACCCCACTCCAAGCCCACTCAGAAACCTCTGCAGCCCTTGGCACTCCCATATAAAGGCGGGGGGAGTAGGCAAATCAGGGGGTGTTCCCTGGGTGTGATGGGAAGCCCTCCCAGTTCCCAGACACCTCCCCAGAAGTGGAGAACTGTGTCATCCTCGGAGCTGGCATAGTGAAATTTACCTCTCCTGGATGTCAGTGGGAGGGAAACAGTTCGAGGAAGAGGGCAGGGGAGGGAAACCAGGAAAAAATGTGCTCCATCCTCTCTTCAGCCCTGCTGGACTCACATCCTTGTTAAAAAGTGGAGGCCCCATGCAACACAGTTCCATTACAGATGTGGCAACGCGAGTGACCTTACCCGTTTCTAAAACTTTTGGGTATTCTATTATTTTTTAAAACAACAACCCAAAACATTTTTAATTATTGCATATTTATATTGGTTTTATAGTGCATTATTTTAGAGAAACAGTTACTAATGAAGTTATTAAAAACAAATGCAAGAATGGCCTCTACATAAGCTGTAAAATGAACACGTAGATTAGTCGTAAAAAATTAAAGGCATGGGTCTTTTGTTAGTGTGATGGGTAGGAAGCTTGAGCTCCTTTGGCCGAAGCCAGAAGGGAGAGGGTTTATTGTCACCCACTTCTTTCTCTTCTGAGACACCAGCCAGACACAGGGAACACAAGAGTCCCTTCCTCTGCCCTTTAAATGTGGCTTTACTGCCACATCTGTTGCTTGGCCTTTCACTTGGGCAGGATCTACACTACTGCTTTAAAGCGGTTTATAACAGTAGTGACAACTGTTGGGGCCCTGGACACACTCCATAGACAGTTTTCAAACCGTTTTCGAAGTGTCGTATCCTGCTTGGTGTAGATCTGTCCCAAGTCAAGGGAATAATTTGAGGTCTCTTATTCTCCAGTGCCTTGGCTGGCCAGCCCTTCCCCTTCGTTATAAAGCGCATGGCTCTGGGCCTTATTTTCTCCCACTCAAGACCTCACTGCTGCATCTGTAGTGAACCCTGTAAGTCCCCACATTTTAGCCAAGAATAATAACTGATAAAAATATATATAGTCATATGTTTCAGTCAAACTTTAGAAGAAGAAAGAAATAATATTTATAAGCAAGCTCTGGGGAAAACAGTTCAAAGCGGATGAGTATAGCATAAAATAAAGCCATCTTGAAAGCATCTAAACATTTGCTTACGTATGCGTGCTCTAGAAATGAAACCAAAGTATTACTTACTTCTGAATCTGGATCGCCGGCCACCTAACCCACATTGGCGCATTTTGCCACCTCCAAAGAGTCCATAGTAAATTTCCCCCATGAATTTGACAAGCTCTCGGTCTGTGGCATTGACTAGCTCAGCTCCTGTCTTGCAAAGGATTTTTCCAGTCATCCATTTCTGTGTGCCCATTCCAACAACAATCAAGATAAATGATGCAAAGCTCAATATAGCAATGAAAGCAAACAAGGTCCGTTTAAAGCAGCCAGGCATTCTAATGGCTTAAAGAAATCATCTTTCAAGGCCTCCCAGCAGTAATAATAGACGTTGGATCTTTTTCAGGCAATGCCAGTTGTTTCAAAAACATCCTTTTATATGACATCTTTTCCAATCCACAGGTTAAAATAGAAAATCAACTCCAAAGGTAGATTTCCTGCAATAATCGGCAATGATAGCAAAAAAGTGCTGCATCAGTCTGCCGGGCAACGGTGCTTGTTGTTGAGAGAGTAACACCATATCTGTTACATGACTAATGTTTCATTCAAAGGCTCAAATTCTTTACCTGTTTTAAATATTCAAATGACATCCATTTCTGACCTGGAAGATGTTTGGCTGCAAGACTTGTTTATTCAATTTGTTAAGAAGCTTCTGATAACTGCCTGGAAGCAAACTAGGATAAACATGTTAGAATTTTGCACTGGAACTCTGCTGACTGTGTGACACCAAGTGGCTATCTCCTTGAATTTGTGTTTTCTAAATGTCAAGACTGCCATCTCTCTCAAATTGATGATACTCTGCTTTCCAAGACTGTTATCTGTTGAAATTGATAAATAATATTTCTGGATGCCTGAGCAATCTTAGAGTAATCTTCTGGACATAAAAAGAGAATGCAAATTGGTTGCTGTGTGGAAACAAACAAGATTTTCCTGCAATGCATTCTGTTTGGAAATACAAAATGACCTCATGAGGCTTTGTGTATTTGCAAGCTGAAGATGCTTGTTTAATAAGCACTGATGACTTTTTGATGGTTGGTGGTTACTAGAGCCTCCTCTTTACGGTGCTGGTGTGGCGATGCAGCGGTGTCGCCTGGCGTCACGCCCCACATTGACGCTCCTTCTGCCCATCTACAGTGGAAGGAGCACCACGGCGAGTTTTCTTGCCGCTGCCACTGCGCCCTCGCTGGCCCAGCAGCAGCTGGAGGGGTGGCGTCCATGGTAAATCCACGCTGGCATCCATCAGCCACCCTCTTCCATGGTAAATGTTTTTTTTAAAAAAATTAAAAATGGGGGGGAGGACTGCAGAGGTGGTGCAGCTAGCTTATGGCTTGCTGTTCCACCCATTTCCCTGCCCAGCCCATGGTGACCAATTAGTGGTCGCCATAGACTGGGCATGCCTCACAGAAGCTCCGGAGCAACAGCGACAGAAGGCAAAAGCTGTCATCACGTCGCTCAAAGCTAAAAAAGTTGGGCTAAATGCCCAACTTTTTTTAGTGCGGAGCTTTGGGACTTTGCCCCTAGATGGCTTCAGAGTGACGGCAGTGTCATGTAATCCACCTGCCGCCACTCCGAAGCCACCACGACGGAAAGTGACTGTCTAGAGGTACCCTAAGTTGTACAGACATCTGCTTGGAATGGGAATGAAGAAAACAATTTGGCACTTGATAGTAGCTGGAACTCAAGGAATGAAAATATGTTTGAGTTTTGCAAGTGACTGGTAAGAAGGAGTTATTTGGAGGACTGCAAGTATTGCTTTGGCGGAACTGATGCTGTTCAAAGGTCTGTAAAGACTGGAACTTTCTACCTCTTGGAGAAGTGGGGCACCAAGAATCATTGAGATTGTCAGCCTAGCTGTTAATTTCACACTTAAGTGGGATCTTCAGCGTCTACCTCTCTGTGTGCCAGAATCAGAATGTAAAATCAGATCTGCCATGTGATCTACCACCACCCAGCTACAATTGCTTAGAGAAAGCATAACAACTCCCAGTAGTCAGGAACTGCCTGTTTTCAGAATCCTGTTCCTCCAATGTGCTGGTAATGCTGCCTTGATCAGATCTGCTATATATGCTTCAGCATCCTGCATTTGACATCACTCTAGAACCCTGCAGTTCATGGATGTACTAAAAACAAGGACACCGGAAGTTCACTGAAATGCATTGGTTCCATCTGGATGGCCCTAGGAAAGTATTGGAAAATTTTATGGAACACCTTCAAATCAAAATACCTAAAAGAAATAAATAGTTCTTTTCCACAGGAAACAACTCTGAATCAAAGCACTTACTAATGGAACTTAGGTGCTTAGGGAACAATTCCTAAGACCTCCCCCCTGTACAGCAGTTTCTAGGCATCATCTGCAAATACACAAAGAATGCAATAAACAGAAGGTGACTGCGGTCTTACATAACGTTCTATAAGCACTATGTTCAAGAGGGATGTATGTGTCCAAAACCAGCCTGGGATTATTTCCATGTCTACACATTCCACCACCCCACCCTACTCCCAATGAATTATAGAATCATAGAAGAGTTGGAAGGGGCCTATAAGGCCATCGAGTCCAACCCCCTGCTCAATGCAGACATCCACCTTAAAGCATCCCTGACAGATGGCTGTCCAGCTGCCTCTTGAATGCCTCTAATGTGGGAGAGCCCACTACCTCCCTAGTTCATTGGTTCCATTGTCGTATTGCTTCCCTTACAACTGGCCTGGAGATTAGAATGGCCACAGGAATACATTAGAATTTCAGAAGCCCCACAGGAACCAGAGGGAGCCCCCAAACTGCTCACATATAGCAGTAGCAGCACCCCCAAACATCCTAAGTGTCCTGATGTGATGCATACTCTGTAGGAATGGCTTGGTAGTTGTCGTTCTGTCCTGTTTTGCAGAATATGGACTATCATTCAGAACAGGCGTCAGAACATCGTTTCTGTGGACATTTTGTGGCTTATTGCATCAGTCTGTTGTCGTTATTTGTGACTAGTGAGTTTGTTTGATTTGGCTCACTTGGAAGTTGCTGTTCCAGGCTGTTTTTCTTCAATTTGGACTGTGACTCTGGAATGGGTATCAGAACGTGGCTTCCGTGCACATTTTGTGTCTTTCTGCATCTTTGTAATGGAGTTATGTGACTGATGAGTTTGGTTAAGTGAGTTTGACTGGTAAGTTTGCTCGATTGGTTGACTGGCGAGTTTGGTTATTAACCCTGGATCAGTGGCTGTTCCAGGGTTAAAAAAAGAGATAATTATGGGGTTAATAACAAAATAATATTGCAAGGGTCTTCATTCTACAATATTGCGCTCAAGTGTTCTTAGCACATGCCACTCTTTTTGGCATGTATTTTTTTAAAATATAGAAGTTCTCTCTGGCCCGTTCCGTCTTTTACACCATTCCCCAAAGGGAATCATATAGAGAGGATATGTTCCAATATGGGGTAAAATCCAACATTTATTTATTTTTTATTGCATTTATATCCCACTTTTTTTCTCCAAGGAACCCAAGGTGGCATACATAATCCTCCTCTCCATTTTCTCCTCACAACCACCCTGTGGGGTAGGCTGGGCTGAGAGTCCGGGTACCTCTAGACAGGTGCTTTCCCCCACGGTGGCTTTGGCATGGCAGCAGGTGATCTTCATGATGTAGCCGCCACTCTGAAACCATCCAGGAGCAAAACCCCAAAGCTCCGCTTTAAAAAAGTCAGGCACTCACCCCGACTTTTTTTGCTTGCAGTGAGGTGATGACAGCATCTGCCGTCTGTCGCCTTGCTCTGGAGCTGCTGCAGAGGCGTGCCATAGCCGATGGTGACCCTGATGCAGAGACGTGCCATAGCCGATGGTGACCCTGATTGGTCGCCATAAGCTGGGCAGGGAAGGAGGTGGACTAGCGAGCCTAAGGATTGCTGGACCACCTCCTCGCCTCTGCAGACCATGGGTTTCCATGGCCAAGCGGGGACTCGATGGCCTTGTAGGCCCCTTCCAACTCTACTATTCTATGATCTCCTGGCTCCCAGTCCAACATCACAGGGGCTTCGGCTATTGAGAAGCACAGAAATGCAATAAATAAGTAAAACGTAAGTCCTCCTTCGAGTAGAGCCACCGAAATGAATCGACTTGTTCGTCCCAGCTAACTGAAACCCCATTCATTTCAAGGGGTGTACTTCGAGCAGGGCTTACATGGGACTTTCGCCCAGGGCGCACCCATCCCTTGATGCACATGGAGATTTGACATTTTCAGCAGGACGGCTCTGCCACCAGGGAGATTCCTGCCTCCCCCCCCCCCCCCCAACGCCCTCCAGACTGATGAAGCGCAGAGCGCAGGCGGCAGCTCCCGACCAGAGGGCGCACGAGGTTTGCCTTCCCGTGAAAGGCGGGCCGCCCTTCCCATCGCCCCCACCCCGCTCCGCGTGGCCACGACGGGGCGGGGACGACGACCATGCTGCTCCTTCTGCCACTGTGGGCGAGGGGGAGACGACTCCTCCCCCTCCTCCGCCGCAGCAAGGCTCTCCCGGTCGCCATGGCCTTGGCGCGCGCCGCCAGCAGCAGCAGCAGCAGCGGCGCCGCTCGGAAGCAGGTGGGGACTGGAGCGCAGGAGACCAAGAGGGCGCGAGGGGAGGGGAGGGGACGGGGAGAGGGAGGGGACGGGGAGAGGACCCCACAAAAGGCAGGGCCGGGCCTGGCGGGGCGGCGTTTGCCTTTCCCAAAGAAGAGGGGGGAGGGGGCTTCCCATTCCAGGAGGGGGAAGGTCTTTGTGTGGATACACCTGTGTGTGTGAACGTGGGGAAAAACACCAGCAAGAACAGACCTTGAAGGCGCAATGCGTGCAGGTTGCGACAGGGAAAAAAAGGCCTACAACTCCCAGAATGCCTCAGCCAAGGCTGAGGCATTCTGGGAGTTGTAGGCCTTTTTTTCCCTGTCGCAACCTGCACGCATTGCGCTCTTATATAGGTTGACCCTGTGGAAAGGAGAACAAGACTCCTGTATCTTTAACAGTTGCATAGAAAAGGGAATTTCAGCTCATGTCATTCATATATATGCAGAACCTGGGGAAATTCCCTCTTCATCACAACAGGTAAAGCTGCAGGAGCGCTGCCCTCTTTTGTATCTTGTCAAGAGGGCAGGGTTCCTGCAGCTTTAACTGGTGTGATGAAGAAGGCGTTTCACCAGGTGCTGCATGCATACAAAGGACACCTGCTGAAATTCCCTTTTCTATGCAACCGTGAAAGATACAGGAGCCCTGTCCTCCTTTCCATAGGGTCATGTTACTCTTCTATGTCTTTAAACTCATGTACTAGGATGACATATCCTCTCCTTCCTCAGCCTGGTGTCCTCCAGATGTGTTGGGACTGCAGCTCCCATCATTCCTTTGGCCATACCAGCTGGGAATTGTGAAAGTTGCAGTCCAACACATCTGGAGGGCACCAGGCTGGGGAAAGCTAAGCTCTCGTGGAGGCAAAGTGTTGCACTTCCATTCATTTATTATGTTTCTGTATCGCCCCATAGCCGAAGCTTTCTGGACAGTTCGCAACAATTTGATGGGCCGTTGGGTCTGATCCGGCTAGTTTGTCTGCTTCTGTTCCAGTTGCGCTGTACTGTCTGACCTCTGCTCTTTTAAGATGAGCTGTGCGCAAAGTTGCCAAATCGATCTAGCCCAAATTCTACTGCCCTTGCCTTGCTAGAATGGCATCCTTTCGGCTAGTTTTCAGAACAGAAAGATGTGTTGTTGGTGGTGGGGATGTTTTTGTTGTTTTCCTTTTTCTTTAAAATGTTGGTTAATGCGGTGACTTTTTATTAGGCATTTTGCATGTCAAAGACACTTGCCTTTTAGCAGTTGATTTAAAATACTTGCTTCCTGTCAAACGAGAAAGATACTCTGCACATGGTCAAAGACACAGTGGCTTGAGGCCTAGTTCTTAAAAACCCAGACTTGTTCTCCTTAAAAACCAAAGGTGGACATGATAGAGGTTCTTTAGTCTTCCTTTTTTATTAATTTTTAACTCTGGACATGCCCAGAATCACTGATTCTTTGCAGACATGGCTTAACTCTAGATGTGGGACTCCCTTGACACCTCCAGCATTAGTATCTGTGGGTTAGATTTAGGCTGCAATCTTCACCTTGCTTACCTGGGAATAAATTCCATTGAATTGAATGGATCTTACTTCTGAGTGAACATCTATAGAATTGCAGTTTGTGATGTGGACGGAACTGCTCCCCTTGGCTTGCTTTGCAGAGTCTTGGGGAGTCAATATATAGGAGAAGTGTTGAGATTTGGGGAGACCTGTATTCTGATCCCTGCAAACCTATGAAGGTGCTGGGCAGGTTGAGCTCTCTTACTTTCTTCGGGCTAACTGTCTACAACACATATTTGAGATTTGAAAATACAATGGGATGATCCCATGTGACAGCCTTCCAGATGTGTTGGGCTACAAATTGCATCACTTCATGGGCTGTGTTGGGGGTTGTAGTCAAATATCTGGATGTCCAGGGTTCTGGAAGGCTGCTATGTGTGCTGCCTTGAGATCCTTCGAAGAGCAGCAGGACACAAATTGGATATATATCACAAAAGTATAAATCAGCAATGAGCAACTGTGCACAAATGGCATGTCTGGAGAACAACCTCCATGTGCTTTTGGTATTAAGCTGCTACAATTTGGCTGTTTGTTTCTGTGAACTGGGTTCACTTTAAAAAAAGGGAATCTTATCAATGCTTTTTTTTTTTTAGTTCAATCCCAAATATCAATGGGATCCTCTTAGCATCACATTTGTTAACACCCTTAAATTCTGCCCCCCTTGCAAGGATTGACTTCCTTCTATGAAGTTGCTGTGGCCTCTTCCCCAACATGATAATTCCAATCCTATGAGGGAGTGGGCCACACAGAAGAATACTTAAATTAGGTTGACCATATGAAGAGGACAGGGCTCCTGTATCTTTAACAGTTGTATATTGAAAAGGGAATTTCAGCAGGTGTCATTTTATGCATACAACACCTGGTGAAATGCCCTCTTCATCACAACAGTTAAAGCTGCAGGAGCCCTGCCTTCTTTTGTATCTGGTCACTGGTATAGCTTCTGCAGCATTAACTGTTGTGATGAAGAGGAAATTTCACCAGGTGCTGCATGTGTACAGATGACACCTGCTGAAATTCCGCTTTCTATACAACTGTTAAAGATACAGGAGCCCTGTCCTCCTTTTCATATGGTCAGCCTAACGTAAATGCACATAGCTGATGTGGGTGCAGAGCCTTGCCTGAGTGTGCATGTAGATTTGCATCTTGATGCTAACCCAGACCACATTGATCAGGTGCAGGTGGACATGTTCATCTCATTTGGAGCCCTGGATGTTGTGTAAGAACATGGAGAGCTGCCTAATAGTGAGCCAGACGTTTGGTCCATCTAGCACAGTATGTGCTACACCAGTCTTCCCCCACCTGGTGCCTCCGGATGCTTTGGACTTCAGTTCCCAGCCTGCGTGGTCAGGACTCCTAGGAGTTGTGGTTCAAAACATGTTGAAGGCGCCATTTTGGGTAAGGCTGCTGGTCTACACTGGTGAGCAGTGGCTTTCCAGGATTCCAAGCAGGGGTCTTTCCTTGCCCTGCCTGGAGGTGCCAAGAATAGGACCTGGGACCTTCTGCTTGCAAACCCGTGCTTTTCTGGTGAGCTGGATTGTGACTAGTATGTTTACCTACAACATGGTGGACGACTTGTGGCCCTCCAGACATTATGACCTACAACTCCCATGATCCTTCACCATTGTAAATGCTTGTTACAGCTGATGGGCCTTGTAGCCATAACATCTGGAGTGCCACAAGTTGTTCACTCGTGAACAATGTTCTTTAGCTAGAAAGTTGGATCCCAGCCTAAGGTGAATCCCACCACCACTATTTCAATTTTGTTTTTGTTTTAGTTTACGTTTAAAGAGAAGGCAAGAGAACAGAGTTCTTTTTTTAATAGTTATCTGAAAGAAGATATTTTGGTAAGAACATAAGAAGAGACATGCTGGATCAGACCAAGGGTCCATCTAGTCCAGCACTCTGTTCACACAGTGGCCAACCAGCTGTTGTCCAGGGACTCACAAGCAGGACACGGTGCAGCAAGCGTGCTTTTCGCCCCCACATGAGAAACTGCACCTTCCAAAATTCCCTACGCTATGCAACTATTAAAAATAACTCAGGAGCTCTGCCTTCCATTGCATACGATCATCCCCCCAAAAGTAAGAAAAAATGAGCAGATGTGGCCAAATATATATATAGATATATATTCATGTTGCAATCTGTAATGGCTGAAGATGACAATTCTTGCACAAGAGTGTATTGTGGGCCTTCTTCAGTCCAAGTATCTTGCCATAAGTCACACTCCTTGCTGCTTGGGCCAACAAGTGAGATAAGTGTTAAAGTATATCTGAAATGCAGCACAGTGCTTGTCCCACCTATTTTGGCTTTTGGAAAGGGGCCATGGTTGTCCACACCCTTAACCATTTTTGCCATGCCTCTCTTGCTTTACAGGCTAGAGTTCAGCCCCATTTATGACTAATCACAGGCAGGACCAGCCAGGAATAATTAAGGGGGCTGGACAAAGATGCCTTCCCTTGCTATAAAAGCTGCAGCCTCTGCTAATTGCTGCAAGGGTGCCTGGCACAGGAAACTTAGGTAGCTAGTCATGCAGGCGAGAACCGATCAATGCAGCGGTACCAGTGCTACAAACAAGGTGCGTGATATGGAAGTATTGTGGCAAATACGGAATCTGCTGCTTGATTGCACACTGGAGTGGGTGGGACATCCAATGGTGATTATGCATAAAATGTGCATTATGTCCATGCTGTAAGTAGGAACTTTTCATGAATGCCTCTGTTTGCTTAGGATCTTTTCATATATCACTATTTCCACCCCAAAAAATGATGCTTTGTGAGTATCCTTAAGCAAATGATAGGGGGTTCATGTTTCAGTTTTATGAGCATAGCAGGGTTAAGGTTAAGTATTTTTAAAATTCCTTTTGGCTTCAAAGGAAAAATGAAACTTGCACCTAAATATGATCTGCAGTTGAAAATTAACAGACCTAGAAGTTCTTAACTGTGTCTGGATCAACCTTTTGTATTTTTATCTGGCTTGAAAGATAATTTTTTGCAAAGTCTGGAAATAAGCAGGTTACAGATTCCAAATAAATTCAATTCTCTGTTTTAGAAGTGCTTTCACAACTTATATGTGTCTGAATGGGCTGGTATTAAAAGGAGTTTTCCCTCCCCAACTTACAAGTCTGAGTGGAGGAAAGGGTGGTAAGGAGAGGTTGCATAATCCTTTCCTCTCTGGTTTTATTTCAGCCCAAAACGAGATGAAAAGCAGCTTGGAGAGGATGGTTTTGGTGAAGAAGCAATTTTGGGGGAAGCAATTTTCAATTGTGAAATGAATGGAAGGGAGAGAGTTAAGCAGCTTTTCAGCCAGTTCTCCCTTTGTTCAGTTGCAGCCTGCCTGGCTAATTTTGGATCAAAACAAAACACCTCCACCTCACCCCCAGTATGGAGACATTGGGGCGGTGTCTCCCCATGAGCGCCGGGGAGCAAGATCATGTCTTCTTACCCTGCCCTGTCCTCTGAGTATGCCTCCTGCCAGTCAACCATAATGGGCATAATGTTTGAATATGATTTTTGTGCATAATGTTCAATGTGTGTTGGCTTGAGCAGTGTGAACAGAGTTGTACTTCAGTTGTTCTGACTTTTTAGATAAGTTCATCTGAATATAGATGGCATTGAAATGTTCAGTCACAAATATTTCTGATGCTGTTTTCACTTCACACGCACCCTATCTGCATCATAATTTTTCAGGGGGTGTGCAGTGAAGTGCAGAAACTTTTCTTTTCAGATACTGATACATTAATGTAAATGGACCTTTGATATTTGCCTTTTCAGTAGGTGATATCGTTCTGCCTCATCTTGTCTGGTTCATGTGACTGGTTCCGCCAATCAGTTTCTCTCAATAATTATTGGGCAATCACAAACTGGCTGCTAGGTAAGCTTGTGCAAACCTGCCCTGTGATTCAGGTCACTCTTCCAGTTTGGCTGCCGTTGTTTCATGTGAGGTGATAAGACACACTGTTGCTATACAGGTATGACCTTAGAAGGAATCAGACATGCCCCAAGTGGGGGGTTTTCAGACAATTTGCTACCAACAAAATTCTTGGTTTCAGTAGGTGACACTGTTGTTGTCTGCCTCGCTGATACAGCATTATAATTGTGTGGGAAAAGGTCTCTCCTCGCTGCACCCCACCCGTACCACACCACCCCTGGAGGTCATTTGCAATTATTTTGTGATACTGAATCTAAGAGATGATTCAACTTTCTTTAGGGCCTTGTCCTAGGAGTCTTTGCTAATGAGAAAGAGGAAGGAGCTCCTCAATTGACTAATGCAGGAGATGCTTTTGACAAACTTGTATCTGGGAAGCTACGAGAGTTGCTGGCAATGTAAGTACCAGAATGGATTCCCTTCTATTTATTTATTTCATGGTCATGACACGACACGAGAGCATCAAGAGACAAGCAAGCAAGCTGTAGAAATAGCTATGGAGTATAGAGGCTCTCTCACCTTCTCCACTTCTTGCCTGCTTCTTCCCTGAAGTTTCAATGCCATGACCGAGTTCACAAGACACAAGGATAGTTAATAAGCCACGGTGGCTTTTTAACCAACCCACACGTGCCTGTTGTGTACTGGCTGATTTCTTTAATTAACCTTGCCAGGTGCAGGTTGTTATCTTCTGAACTCGGTGAGGTTGGATGGCTGGAGTGGTTAACAAACCATCTCGAACCCACGGTATGTTGTAGGCTTGCTGGATGGTTTGTTAAGCACCCCACCTACCCACCCTTGCTGGATTCAGACATCAAGACAACCCACGCCAGGCTAGAGTAATTAGAGAAATCAGCCGGAACTCAGGAGGGTGTTTAAGACGGCACTGGAGCTGTTCATGCAGAACAACCCAACAACAAAACATGGTTTCTCAAGATAGTTTGTTTGAGAAAAATAAGCCACACTGCATGGTTAACAAGCCACCCTGCTGAAAATGTTTTGGATTCAGACAACATGCTAACCCACGGTCCCAACAACAACCCACACTCAACCACTGAGTGTAGGTCAGCATGTTGGTCAAACGCAGTCGCTGTGGTTTATTAACCACTCTCCTGTCATATGAACCAGCTCTATCTGCTCCCCAAACTCAACTACCCTCCTGCCTGATGTTGCCTCTCCCTGCCTCTGCTCGTTGCTTGCCGTGGACTTTTGTCCAGTCAGCTGGAGCAATGTGGTGCCCATTCTCTGCTGTTTGCAGCTCCACATGGTTCTTTTTAATGCCTTCTGGGGCTGCAAGAATGGGCACCACACCTGTTATCCCAGCTCTTCTTGACTCTGGGTAAGGGAGGGCTGGAGTGAGAGGCAGGGGCTCAGCTCACTCAGGGGCCCCTGTTAAATGAGTTGGACCTCATGAGTGGCAAATTACTACTGCCTGCTTTGTTCTCATTGCATGTTGCTGTTTTATAAGCTAAGCAAAAGTTGTAGAGGGGAACTTTGGGAATATGAGGACTTGTACGGTAACGCTAGATGCCGTCAAAATTTCCAGCAGGGGTGATGCATTAATTGTGGCAGAGAATGCTGTTACTAAGGTCCCCTCTACAAGGATTCGCTTTTGCGCCCGGTTAGGCGATTATGCGCATAATCGCTGAAGCGCATTTACACCTAATACCTCTGCACGAGAGGTGGCGAGAGGCGGCGAAGCGCATTAGCGGATGACCAAACTGCGCTTCACAAGTAGTTAATGCGCATAAGCGCTTGTTCACATAGTCAAAATGCGCTTTAACGGCCGGAGCAAAATAAAACTCGCTATTTAATGCGCATTCGATAATGCGCATAATCGGAGAGATAACACGCCTCTACGCCCGATTTGCGCTCCGTTCTTGTAGAGGTAAATTTTTTTAAGCGCCTTGAAAGAGCTTTAAACCTCTCTTGTAGAGGCAGCCTAACTTTGCCAACTTCACCAGCCCCTGCTCCGGCCTTTAACGGCAGTTTCACCTGCAGATATTGACATACTGATGATGATAATTTCTTTCTGATTTGCTCTTCTTTTGATAGAGTAGCTCATAGCACAGATGATAAAAAAAAGAACAATACAGTAACTAACAATTAAACAGATACTGTAAATATAATTAAAATTGGGCAGCAGCAAGATCTAAAATTACGTGCTGTTTATTGGTATGCTGTGAAAAGTTTTGCTTGCTGATCTCTGCTGATCAGCTTGCCCTTAAAGGCACAAGAGCAGGCCAAGTTGTCTTTTCCCAGGGAGTTGGCTATCCTACACGTAATCTGTTCTTTTCATGGACTGTTGTAAGAATGTTTGTGTTGTCTTCTAGTTCAGGGCCTCCCTTGAAGAAAGGAAAGACGCGCACCTTCCATGGCTTGCATCAGGTACGGAATGAGGATTTGTCTAACCTAACTTGGCCTCCAAAGTATTTCTTTTTAAGTGTATCTTAAGTTTATCAGACCCGATGGTGCCACACCCACGGGCCCAGTTGGGTTTGCTGCTGAATCCTTATAAACTGGCAAGGTAGAGAGCAAGCTCAGGGGCAGCATGGATGGGAGGGAATGGCTGATCTTTCTCACAGCCCATGTTTATGTGTGTGTGTGTGTGTTTAAGCAATTTTTCCTGCTGGTGGGACTCTGGGGCCAGGAGTAACCCCCCCCCCCCCCCCGGTAGAAAACCAGCTAAAATCCCATCATTATTTCAAGTGGGAAAAATGCTGTGCAGCTCCTCACACCAGCCCTTGCTGGGCATAAAATTGCCCCGTCCCCATTTTATAGGGAATCGGCACGGCCGGTATTGAGGCCTGCTGCAGTCCCATCTAGTGGTGCTCTAGGACTGTCTCCTCCGCAAGTAAAGCTTCAGGCCTGGAAATGGTTCTCCGGGACGGGGAGAATGAACAAGGGTTGTTGAACCATTGATGAGTGGACAAGATCAAACTGGAATATGGAGATAAGATGGGAGTCTTCTGGGCAAAAGAGGACGAAGCCAGCACTGAGCCAACACTCATTTAGTTCTCGGATGTTCTGCCACTGTTCATTAGCATTTGTTATATTGAAATGCTGATCATCCAGGTCCCCCTCGGAACGGATCTGGCTGGTCCAGGGCCCTTTAGAAGTTGTCCTGGAAATTGCATAGAACAGCGATAGACCACCAGCGGTCCTGGGGTTAATTTCAAAAGTCCTGTGTAGACTGTCAGTTCAGACCTCTGGCAAGTGCAATCCGTCCTTCCCCTGGCAGCCTGCTAGGAAGGGGGAAGAGGGAGAAGGCAGTGGCCCTGCCTGCCAGCAACACATACATGACCCCTTGGCTAGAGATGTGAAGGCCTTGAAAAAAAATGGAAAAATTGGGGGAAAATGAAGACAAAATGGATTATGGAATGTTTTATTTTAGCATGATGAATAAAACATTTCAGATAAGGTGAAGGACTAGCGGAGACATAAATAATTTTCTTTGTGACTAACGTTGATGGTTTCTTCTGTGTTGCTTTTTTAAAAATTGTTTTTTGCCTGCTCCTCATAAACTGGCAAAACCAAAGAGGTTCCTTACAGTTCAGGCGTTCCTTACAGTTCAGGAGCTTGTTGCTCAATTTGTTACAAAAATAAAGTAAAAATTTAAACAAGTTAATTCAATTCGTAGTAATTGTTTGAATACACTGTACTTTTAGTATACCAAATGTGATAATTTTATGCCAAACCAACTTGTACATAATTACATTTTAGGTTCCTAAAGTAACAAAGTGACTTCCAATCTGTTAAAAAGTGCCAATATTGCACTTTTTTTCCCAATTTTTCCAATTTTTTAAATTCCCCCCCCCCCAGAACACCCCTTACCCCCAGAAAAAAGGTTTTTTTGCCCCCATGGCTTCAAAATTTCTGGAAATTTTACATCTCTACCCTTGACAGACTACTCCCAAGGGAATGTGATTCACACAAGACAAGGACTCCCCACGTAGAACTTGATGTGAACATAAGAGCGCCTTAGGGCAAGCATTAACTTGGCAATAAATTGAGTACTGAGTTCTGGAGCAAAGCATGGAATACATGACTTTAAACACCCACAGGACCTACCTCACGTCTTTGTGAAGTCATCTTGGAATCCAGCGTTCGACACTGAATTGCATTTTTTAAAATAACACTCAGGATACTAGGCAAAAAGCTCTTGCAAATGTTTTCTGACTGTGTAACCTGTGCTGAGAGGACTATGTAGAGTATGGCTGGGGAACCTCCAGCCCATGGCCCAATTTGGCCCAATATGCCAGCCCATGTGACCCACAGAGACACAGTCAATTCCCTTACCCAAGCCCCGCTCCTTCAGGGCTGGTGGGGAGAGGAAGCTGTTATTTCCGATGTGTGATCGGAGCTAATGGCGGGGAATCTCCTGTGTGCTGCTCCCTTATACTGCTTTAAAGATTAACTTTCTGTTCATTGCATCGAGCTTCTGCAGGAAAACATTGTGTCCTGGCATTGTATTGTCTAAAGGGCATTTTAGTCCACAGATTGTGGAAAGGTGATATGAAAGTTTAAGACGTGAATACAGTAAGTGCTATGTTCGCACCCAGCTTTAAAATCATGATTCATAATTACAATACTGTGTGTGTTTTTTAAGTAAAAAGATTAACCAAGTTTCTCTGTCGTTTTGCTGCAGGACTTTTCAAGCATAGTAGTTGTTGGCTTGGGTAAGAAGGCTGCAGGAGTGAATTTACAAGAAAACTGGGATGAAGACAAGGAAAACATAAGGGCAGCGGTTGCAGGTTAGCTTGAATTTAAATCTTTCCTTGCGTGTTATTGTGTAATCTGTGAAATCGCTTCTTTAATTGGATACACACTGCCCTTTTCAAGATACTTGGCCATTTTAGAGCTAGTAGCTAAGAGTGCAATCCTATACCACTTACCCGGGTGTAAACCCTAATGAACTAACTCTATAGGGCCTCACTTCTGAGTAGATACATATAGGATTGTGTTGGAACCTGTGAATGAGCAAGCCCTCCATCCAAATCTTGGCTCTGCTGTGCATGTGCTGGGTGGCCTTAGAGAAGCCACTAAAGTTGTATTCAGGGGTTCTTAAACCCACATGCAAGTGGGGCCATACACCACATCTGCCATTGCACATTGCCTTGCTAGTGTTCACATACAGAGTGCGACTGTCTGGAGTATGAGGCCTGGCCTACACACATACAGCGTCCCCATCTTGATGATTGTGCTCTACATCTGGACACCTGAGTGGGGTTGAGGTCACCTGTGTGATGGCAGGGGTCAGGGATGCACAATTCGGCCCTACTTGCAGGTGGAGGTAAGCTGATTTAAGAACACCCAAGTAGGGTTTAACTCTCAGCCTTGCTACCAATTTGTAATATGGGGATCATCATACTAACCTGTCTTTATAGGGTTACTGATATAATGCATGTGTAGATCTTTGAACACATTTCATGTCTGTTCCATCACTTGCCAACCCCCCCCCCCTTTTTTTTAAGCACAGGGTTTATTTATTCCTATTTATTTATTTCTGGAATTGTATCCTTCTGTTTAGCCGAAAAGGCTCTCAGAGTGGCTTACATAGGTCAGTCGTAAGGCAATCTCTGCCTTTAGGCTTACAGTAAAAAAAGACGTGACACACAAGGAAAGGGGGATGAAGAGGGAAGAATAAAAAATAAGCTCAGGAACCAGTTTTTTAAAGTTCTTACATCTTTCTTAACTACAAATCCAAAAAAACAAACAGCAAACCCATAAAAACCCTGCAACCACAGCATGCAGCCCCTACAAATAAAGCTTGAAGGTCAAACGGCTTGTGATAGCTTGGGAAAAAACTTTCGTGGTTTCCCACCATCGTGTTTACAGTAGTCTTACTACTTTAATAAAGCAGAGAGTTTATTAAATCTTTCCATGACCAGGAGGTTTAATAAAATGGCCCCATAAATCAAACTAATCTCAATCATTGCATGCAGATGTGACTTTTTAAAAATGCTAAATAAGCATTCCTAGCACGCAAGGTGCTTTTATGGCAGAGTTTTGAAATAATGGCTGCAGACTTTGCCCTGCTAAAATTGCACAGTCATCATTGCTCCACATGGGTGAAGCATTTTCTCATTCTTGCTGAATTGCTTCCAAGCTGCACAAATGATTCATGAATTAATAATCAGCTTCTCCTTTTGAGTTGTTTGAGTTCCCGATATGGACTTGACTTAACTGGTTTGTAATACCTGATAGTCAGAGTCAGATTAAAAGTTTCTTGTCCCCTTTTTGTTTCCTCTTCCGCCCCTCAGTTCTTAAAATTGCCAATTTATATTTTATTTTCCAGTTGGTTGCCAGCAGGTTCAGGACCTGGAGGTCCCTTGTGTGGAAGTTGACCCTTGTGGAGATGCTCAGGCTGCGGCGGAAGGAGCCATCCTTGGGCTCTTTGAATATAATGAGTTTAAGCAAAAAAAGAAACCAGTGGTTGACGTTAAGCTACATGGGAGGTGATTAAATGAGAAATTACACTTGTATGGATGTCCAGAATCAACGTTTTTAAAAAAATTCTTCACTCATCTTTCTTGTGTATTCTGTCTTAAAATGGCTGATTGTGTTTTATATGTCTTTTTGCTTTATCAGGTCTATTGCAATAACAAAGTTTGCATGGATAAAATAACATGCTATTTAATGTGACCCATATTTTGCAAATATAATGAACAAGGCCTCAAGTGTCAACATTGTGTGCATTGGGGCAGTATTTGAGAGTCTTCTGTAGCCCAGTCTTTTTGGCACCAGGCAAAGTCCATCTTCTTTTTCTGGGCATTTTAATGTATACAGTCCTCAGAGAGAGTCTGGTCTGTGGGCCTCCTATGATGCACCTCAGTCATTCCAGCACTTCAGCCCCTGTTTCTGTGAGCTGTTCATGAGGCCTGGTGCTGCTGCAATGGTTCCCTGATTTGGTGTTTGATCCTGATCCCTCCCCTTCGTGAATGTGAAGCTCAACAACTCTGTCATGCTTGCCAGTGTATGGACAGCTGCTGAATTCTGGCATCTCGATTCTGCACAGATACCTTATGACTTGTCTTTTTATGTATTCCTGTTTAGCGATGGAATTGAGGCCTGGAAGAAAGGCCTCATCTACGCAAAGGGCCAGAACCTGGCCCGCTACCTCATGGAGGGTCCGGCCAACCGTGTCACGCCTACCATGTTTGCTGCTGTTATTGAAGAGAAACTCAAAAGTGCGAGTAGCAACGTGTCTGTTTATAAAAGGTAAGTGCAGTTGCAGTTACTTGTTGCTGAGTAAAAACTGTGAAGAGACCTGTGGGTACCTGCAGTGCCTGTTGCGTGAAGGGATAGAGCTGAGGCCAGGAGGCTGTTTCCCTGATGAGCTACGTGGGAATGCTGAGCAGGCGGGGTGGGGGCTGAGCACTCTTGCGCTTGCCATTCATGGGCAATGGCTGGTGCACAACCAGTGTCCCGCTGACTTTGCTGGAAGAAGCCAGGAAGAGAGTGCACAAGGGAGGGGGTAATGTGGTGGACCTACCTATTTCCTCATCTTTGTCTCTTCTACCACGCCACCATGCCCCCCCCCCCACTCTTGTGTATGTGGGGAACCTTTGTTTTCTTCATATGAAGAACAGGATTATGTTTTTTGCTATCGTGATGCATTGAACAGGTCAAGTTCTACTTTAATCTTACTGTAAAAAAGCAGGAAAGTTGATTTTAAAATGTTGCATGAAGAAATCAGAGCAAAAGGTCTCTTCGCTTTGAAATTGCTCTGTAATTCAGGAGGAGAGGCATTATTTTGTAGTCAAGTTGGGATTCTGGAATTCAATTCGTCTTCCCCTCCCTTCATTGTGTAATGAAAATAACCGGAATGAAAATCTCTTGTTACAGGGATGAATCCTGGATAAAAGCGCAAGGGATGGGATCCTTCCTGAGTGTTGCAAAAGGCTCTGATGAACCAGCAGTCTTTTTGGAAGTTCATTATAATGGCAGCAGGGATGCCAGTGAACCTCCGTTGGTCTTTGTTGGAAAAGGAATTACTTTTGATAGGTCAGTATTTTCTTGTGGATATTTTTGAAATGCATATTTTGGAAACAGAAAGCTGCGGACCCATTTAGATGGCATTTTTTTGTTTATTAACCTTTCATGAAAATCTTTCCAGGATTGCCTTTTCCCCAGTGTCAATGGGTCTGCAGGGCCACCCGTTTAGCTTCAACACTACCAATGCTCAGCTCTTCCTGACACTGCCATCCCTGCATGAGCTTAGATGTCTGAAGCAGGAAGGCCTTAGTGTGTAGACTTCCATGTGTTGAAGCTTACCTGGAGCCGTACATCTATGTGCCAAGGCTTCCTTGCCTCGAACATCCACACTAACACATGGATTCGTGGGGCGGGCATGGGAGGAGCCATCTTACCGGGGAGGGGGGGCAAAAAGTTCTGCTCTGCTGCGCCTTTCAACATGGTTTGCCCTTTCACAGAAGTAATGTGTGAAGGAGACTTTAATTAACCAGCCTTCTTGATGCTCAACCCCACTCTAACTCATTGATTTATCTGTTAAATGGTTTAAATATTACTTTGTCCCCAGTCCTACAAGGCAGAAAAACAGATTAGCCAGTGGTATTTATCCATTTATCTCTTGGTAAGGGGGAGAGAGTGGGTGGAGCGTTGCATCAATTATACTCAGGAATCCCAATCTTCCATTCACCTCTGGCTCTGTCTGTGTGTCCATTTTTCTTCCCAGTGGCGGCATTTCCATTAAGCCATCTGCCAATATGGATGCCATGAGGGCTGATATGGGGGGAGCAGCCACCATCTGTTCAGCCATCGTGACAGCTGCAGAATTAAAACTCCCCATTAATATCATTGGTAAGTGAAAAAGGAAGGATGATTTTTTTAAAAAAAAAACCATGCGTGAAAGACATTGGATAGATGTTTCAGGAGATATCTCATAATTTACACAGCTCATACTGCAAATTTAGGAAGCTATCCTACTCTGATTTGCAGGGTCTTTCTAAGATGGCAGGCAAAAGGGTCTTTCCAGCTCCTTTAAGTCAGGGGTGCAGAACCTTTGGCCTGTGGGGAACCCCAGTCTAGTTCGTACTGCCTCTTCGGGTTCCTCCGGTGGGTAGGGCTTAGGCTTCAGGCCCTGCCCCCTGGAGGAATCTCCTTGGAGCGCATCCCTTTGCTCTATCTCTATGTGCTGGCAGCGGAACCCCCACTATTATCTCTGATCGGAGATAGCAGTATGGATGTGGGGTGGCCTAGGCACCGGGACTCGCTCATGCCAGGGAAAACATCTGCTCTTCTCCATGCATGGGCAAGTCCCTACATCTCTCATCCCTGCTGCTATTTTTTATCTGAGATAGTAGCGGGGGATGGGATGGGGGGGACTCATTCGTGCTGGAGAAAGTGGCCACTCTTCCCTGCATGGGCAAGTCCCAATGCTCCTCATTCCTGCCTACATCCTCAAATCCTGTGCTTCTAGCACAAAGAAAAATGGGGGTGATGTCAGGTGGCGCCACCCCTCCACCCAGGCATGACATGGGTGGGGACCCACCCTCTGATATCATCTGGCTATGGGGGGCCTGGTGGGGGGCAATCCACACCCCCATCCCTAATCAGTTCTGCATCCCTGCTTTTTCTGAAGAGGCCAGGGGTTGAACTGAAGACATCTGGCATACAAAGCAGATGTGCTACCACTGAGCTATGTCCCTTCCTCAAATGTTCATGTATGAAATTGCTGATCTTCTAACCAAAATATGCAACATCTCCCTAAGCTCAGCCTCTATACAGAGAACTGGAGGATGGCCAATGTAACACCAATTTTTAAAAAGGGATCTGGGGGGAACCGGAAAATTATAGTCTGGTTAGTTTAACATCTGTTCCTGGTAAATCGGTTGAAAGCATTATTAAAGACAAAATTAGTAAGTTTATAGAAGGACAATTTCTTCTGAAAAAGAATCAGCACAGCTTCTGCAAAGCAAGTCCAGTCTCACTAATCTTTTAGAATTCTTTGAGAGTGTCAATAGACATGTAAACAGGAGAGATCCGGTGGACATTGTTTACTTGGACTTCCAAAAGGCTTTTAACAAAGCCTCTCACCAAAGATTCCTGAGCAAACTTATCAGTCATGGAATAAGAGGAGAGGTCCTCTTATGGATCAGTAACTGGATAAAGAACAAAAAGCAGAGAGTAGGAATAAATGGTGAATTCTCCCAATGGAGGGAAGTAAATAATGGGGTCACACAGGGATCTGTATTAGGACTAATGTTCTTCATCTTGTTCATAAATGATCTGGAATTAGGAGTGAGCAGCAAAGTGGCCAAGTTTGCTGACAACACCCAATTATTTAAGGTGGTTAAAACAAAAAGGGATCATGAGGATCTCTAAAAGGATCTCTCCAAGCTGGGAAAGTAGGCATCCAAATGGCAGATGCGGTTCAATGTAAGCAAGTGTGAAGTGATGCACATTGGGACAAAAAAATCCCAACTTCAAATATAACTGACCGGGATCTGAGCAGCAGTGACCAACCAAAAAAGGGATCTTGGGGTTGTGGTGGACAGCCCGATGATAATGTCAACCCAGTGTGCAGCCGCTGTAAAAAAGGCAAACTCCTTGTTAGGCATTGGCTCAGTTCAGACAACACATTAGTCAACGCAGTGTGAAAACTCCACTCAACGGTTGAGTTTTTAGGGGGTACTCCCCACATAACATGTTCTAATTCCACCATTGTGTGACTGTGGGGTACTGTGGAGTTGAGTAAAATACAACATGACATTTGATTGACAGTTCCTCCACACTCTCTCCTCCTGTCCTCCCGATGGTATCCAGTACTGCTGATGGTATCCCATCAGCCATTGCTGCAAAAAACAATCCCGGAGGCCCTCCTAGAGGGGCACTCGCTCCTTTCTCTGGTCTTGCCAGGGAACTCTGTAGCTAGTGGGAAAAGTCAACTCAATGCAACCAAAAACTCCATGGAGCCTGCCACACAACACAACAGTTGTGCAGGAACTCTCCTCTGCATAGCATGGATATCCTGCGTGGATTGTTTTCCAAAACTGTCAATATCATACTTTATACAAATCTATGATGCGGCCACACTTGGCATACTGTGTACTGTTCTGGTCACTGCATTGTAGATATTGTAGAATCAGAAAGGGCAACTAAAATGATCAAAGGGCTGGAGCATCTCCCCTCTGAGCGAAAGTTACAACAGCTGGGGCTGTTTAACTTGGAAAAAAAGAGGCTAAGAGGAGATATGAGAGAGGTGTACAAAATTATGCATGGTGTGGAGAATGTGGATAGGGAGACATTTTTCTCCCTCTCCCATAATGCTAGAACCCGGAGTCATCCCATGAAGCTGATTGGTGGAAAATACAGGAGAGACAAAAGGAAGTACACCTATACACTGCACATAGTTAAACTATGGAATTCACTAACACAAGATGTAGTGATGGCCAACAGTTTGGATGGCTTTAAGGTGGGTTGGATAAATTCCTGGAGGAGAAGGCTATCCATGGCTACTAGTCCTGATGACTATGTGCTATTTCCAGTATCAGAGGCAGTAAGCCTATATACACCAGTTGCTGGGGAAGATGGATGGGAGGGTGCTGTTTTACTATGTCCTGCTTGTGGGTTTCTGGTCAACAGATGGTTGGCCACTGTGTGAACAGAGTGCTGGACTAGATGGACCCTTGGTTTGATCCAGAATGACTCTTCCTACATTCTTATGCTTGGCCTGCCCTGTTTCCTACTTACTTGTTTTCCAGTGCCTCTTTCCCAAAATACAATTTGGTGAGCTTGAATGCTAAGTCAAGCACACTCCACCATTGAAAGAGTCATTCAAATAGTTCATAGTTTGCCTCTTCAGGAGGCATTATGTAGGAAAAAGCATCCCAACTACTGTAGTCTGTCAGCCCAGTAAGATGCCATCGCCTTTCTTCCAGCGCTCTCCTCACCTTGTGCTTTGGGGGAAAAGAGAGCCTCCCAGTTTAATCTGTTTTGCTCCTCTAGCAAAACCCAACAAGAGACTGCATTGCCTTGAGGTCAGTGGTGACTGGTCGCTTCCTCCTTCCCCAAAGCATGGCGAAGGAGAGGCCAGAGCAACACTGCAGGGAATGCCTGAAAATAACCCTGTACCCAGTGGAATGACTTTTCTCACATGTTGAGGCGAAGAGATGAACTGGGTCTTGGTTTCAAGTAGTTAGATCCTGAAATCTTAACAGAATTTCACTGGTACAGAAATTTAGATCAGATTGTCAAAGTAAATAAGGAACTTTACAAAATTGGAGTAAGGTTGTCTTAAAACACTGAATAACATTAAGTGTGATGTCCAATTGCAATAAGAGCTGTTTTCTTTCCATTTCAGGTTTGACACCCCTTTGTGAAAACATGCCCAGTGGGAGGGCAAACAAGCCTGGAGATGTAGTAAAGGCCATGAATGGGAAGACAATTCAGGTAGGTGTAAGATGCTTATTCAACATGGTTTGAATAAAGCAAGTGATACGGAGTTGATACAGGCAACACCTGAGCTGTAAAAGCACTTTTGCTAGATCAGTTGCAACAGAGGAAATATAGGTCTGGATTGGCAATTGGTTGACTTGCTTGCAAGCATCATTTTGAAAGGCCTACAGGATAATTTTGCAAATCTTTTGTATGCAGAAGTTACAGTTTTGAGGGCAGTATAGCAGCTGAGAAGTGTGCCAAGAAGTCCCAGTTTAAATTTCACTTCAGCCATGAACTTGGGCCTGGTCTACACATGCAGCAGAATGAAGGGAATGGACTGACCACTTCAGGCTGGGTGAAGGAATCCTGGTTTTGAATGCTCTGTCATTTGTTTATTTGTTTATTTTTTAAAACATTCTTGCAAGTAAAACTAGCAAAGAGCAAAGAGCCTGCACTGGATCTTTAGTTCCTGATATGCTACATATGGTTTCCCCCCATATCCAGTTTGAAGTGACAGTCTCCATTCTGCCACCTCATACTGCTGCACGGAGACGTAGCCTTAGGCAGGCTACTGTTCTCTCAGCCTCCCGCCCTGCCTCCCGCCCTGCCTCCCAATCCACAATGTGGGGATGGCAATAATACTGGCTGTAAGGATTATTCAGAGAGTATATGTGAAATTGAACACTCTGAAATGCTGTGAAAATGCGTAGCTGTTGTTAATATAGTTTCCCCCCAAAGTATAGTGGAAAAATGCTTGACATTTCATTAGTAAATAGTAATCTGTGTTCTGGTAACCTCCCATTTGGGTTACTGCATGTGTTATGAGTGTGGGTGTGTGCTTTCAATGGATAGGGGTGGGGTGTTCCACTCCTGAAACTTGAGGTGGTCCAAAATAGGCAGCAAGATTATTAACTAAGACTGGCCAATATTATGCCAATACTTTTCCCATTGGTGCTGGCTGCCAGTCTATTTCCAGACCCAACTCAAATTATTATTATTATTATTATTATTATTATTATTGTTATTATTATCTTTCTTGCTCGTGGTGGTTTTTCTAGACGGACATGATGGGCTTTGTTGTTGTTGCTCCTGATGCTGCTGCTGTTGTTGTTGTTATTATTATTATTATTATTATTATTCCGCCTTTTCCCCAGTACTGGGTCTCAAGGCGGTTTTGCAGAATTAAAATATATAAATATAAATATACAAAAGTTAAATATAATTAAATGTGCTTCAATATTAAAACATTTAAAATACAAATAACATTTTTTTTAAAAAAAGTCCAATGCATAAACAGAGATCCAGAGTATTCGCCAAAGGCCTGCCGGAACAAAAACGTTTTTGCATCAAAATATTGGTGCTAACCGTTAAATCCCATATATACCTACCTGGACCCTAACATCATCGTCAGAGGCCCTTCTCTGGATGCCCCCACCAAATTGGGTGTGATGGCAATTAGAGGGCCGACTTAGTGGTGGCACCTCATTTGTGGAACGCCTTCCCCACTGTGGCTTACCTGGCAAACACATCATGGTTTTCAGCACCAGCTGAAGAATTTTTTATTTTCTCAGATATTTTAATCTTGGGACCATTTAGTGCTTTTAATTCTGCTGTGTTAACGGTTTGGTGCTGCTGGTTTTATTTTAGTTTTATACTGTGGCTGCTCTTATTATGTCTGATATTTACTTGTTAAAATTTAAATGGATTTAAAATTGTATTGACTACCCAGAGAATATTGGACAGAATATAAATATTGTTAATAAATAACAATAAAAATGAGGGTCTAACTTTGTCTGTCTGTGTCTTTCTCTTCCTTTTTGGCCCCTCCTCATAAAAGGTTGACAACACAGATGCAGAGGGAAGGTTGGTGTTAGCTGATGCTCTTTGCTATGCACACAATTTGAATCCAAGGGCCATCATAGATGCTGCAACACTAACAGGTAGTTAACCTTTACTTCTCTGAAATTTCTGTCCTCCATATTCCCAGAATATCGGTTAGACTATGAAGGACTATCCCCTCCAGATCCAGAATATCCTTAATAAAGGAACCCTCTATGGCCTAGCTACCACTTGTGGCTGATAGATGTAGAGTGTTCGGTTCGTATGTCTAATGCACAGCAGATTGTTGCACCTACAAACAGCCTTTTCCTAGGACATGCTGCACCAGCACATAAGTGCTTAGAAAAGTGTAGCTATGCCAGTGCAGTGCCACCATAAATTATAATACTTTAAAGCAACTGCCCAGCAATAACATGCTGACTTCACAGACAGAGAATACCGCTGCAAATGTTTAAGATATTTATTTTTACTTTATAGTAGGTGTTGTCAAGCGTGGAAGGTACAGCGTCAATTTTTGCCTCCTCTTCGCTCTTCCCTGTGAGAGCTGGATTAGTGGTTTTTGTAGTGTTTTTTTTTAAAGGTGTCCACAGCGACTACGGAGCACCCAAATTTCACTTGTACAGTGGGTGGGCGGGTGGAGCTGCATCAGGGGACAGCCCACCCCTGATTCATAGCCTGCCTTTCCATTTATGAAGGTTGCACTCAAGGTGGTTTCATTCAAAACACAATAAAAAAAAGCAATTAAAACCCAGAAGCAGTAAGAGTCTACTTAAAATAACAAAACTTGAACAAAATTGCCTTCACCAAGGCAGTGGTAACTAGTGCAGATGTGCCAAATGAGCGGAATAGATTCCCATGGCTGGATTCCCTTAGGAATCCTAGATGCTGCATTCTGGGCCATTTCAAGCAGCCAAGACTCTCCAAAGGCAGCCCCATATAGAGAACTTTACAGTAGTCCGATCTTGATATAAACAAGGCATGGATCACTGGCTACGTCCAACTTCCTCCAAAGTGGTTGCTTTTGTGCAGCTGCGTTCAGTGCTATTGTGTAGTAATCATGCAGATTACTCCTCCATATGAAGAGTGTGGTGGTTCTGCATTTGGTGGATGTGATGCCTGTATTCCCCTTCTCCTTGTGCCTTTTGTGTACTTCCTTGGTGTATTTCCACAGGTATGTTCCTTTCCTGGACATATCCAGCAACCTAAGCTCATGGACATTGTAAGTTGCATCAGAAGCAGGAGTCGTTCCCTGTGTCCGTCTGGGTTGCTGAGCGTACCTAGGCAAAGAGCTTGCCTATTTGATGCTATAGTTGAACTGAAAAAGTTGAAGGAAAAGTAGAATAAAGTGGGTCAGCCAATCCACTGGTTGCTCTGCCCTTCACTCATCCCCCACCCCAGAGTGCAGAAGAGGATGCATCGCAGCTATAGGAACAAAACGCTTGATCCGATCTTGCATGTCTATGTGTACAGCTATGCTTTCTATAGGACTTTATAGAAATGTGAACAGAAGTAGACCATAAAAGCGTGGAATGATGAGTTAATAACCTGAACCATGTAATATTGTATAGGTGCCATGGATATAGCACTAGGATCTGCAGCTACAGGGGTTTTTACCAATTCATACCAGCTGTGGAACCAGTTGTACGAGGTAAGCTACAGCACAGCTAACTGAAGAGAGCTGCTACCTTAACGATGGGGTAGACAAATTTTGAGGAGAATCAAGTCAAAAGCTGCTGGCCACGAGCTAAACATGGAACCACGTGTTTGGAGGAGGCAAACCTCTTGGGACCTAGCTTTAGGGACAAACTCCATGCCTTATTTGTGACATCCCCAAGGGGCACCTGCTGGGCTAGATAGAACTTCCATCTGATCCCACAAGGCAGTTTTTTATATTCCTAGCTTTAACATTTTGGAATCATTCTAATTAACTAATGAAACAATAGTATCGTTTTATTGGGGTGTTTTGCCAGAGGATGCAAAAGTGTTTTTTTATCCTGGCTCTTGAATTATTTGCTAGAAAAGAAATGGAAGAGAATCAAGTTGAATATGCTTTCTAACCAGTGTGGATTTTGTTGTATTATAGAGCAGAAAATGTTAAAAAAAAAAGTTCCATGTGTGAAAATGCCCTAGGCCTAATTATTTCAGTAATTTGCAGTGAAAGGTGAAATGGCCACTTCACCCATAATTCTAAGATACTACCAGACATCTTTTACAAATACTGTGTGTACCACACTTCAAAGCACATGTTTACTGCAGACAGCTGCTTATTAGGCTGAAGGGGGAAGGAATTGTTCACATTCTGGTTTGTGGCAGAGAGAGAGATAATCTGATGGCTTCATTGTAATGTTCATAGGTAGCTTTTCAGAGGGCATAGTGGGTTTGTGAAGATAGATTTGTTGCAAGTCTTATACTTACCTGGGTCTGACTTTTCCCATATAAGAGTACAGCAGTATATAGACAGCTGTGTAGAAGCTTTACATACTACTGACTTCCTTTACCTGTTGCATATTTAAATTTCTAGGCCAGTATTCTGACGGGGGACCGTGTTTGGAGGATGCCTCTCTTTGAACATTACTCAACACAGGTTACAGACTGTCAGCTTGCAGACCTCAACAATATTGGAAAATATAGGTATGTTGCTAAATTGAAATATATTAATCCACTCTTGTTGGTATTACACCTAAATCACTTCTTCCAATGTGTTGAGACTACTTAGCAAGCAAGTGAAAAGTGAAAGTGCATAAGCAGAACAATTCTGACAGATCTACTATTCCTGTTCAGACTAGGGAAGGAGTAGAAACAGCCCTTTGAGTACGTTTTAGTTCATGGTGGGACTTAGTCAGTGGGCAAAGGCAATGCAGCTGGCTCCCCAAATTTTGCTCAATTCAGGAGATACTCCTGCTCACCACAAGAGAAATGAGTCTTGGTTAGAGCCTTCACTTTGCTTCCAGACTCTATTGTTTGCGCCATGAAGTGAATTTATGAAGCTGAGAGAATAGAAATTGAAAGCAGACAAGCGGCTCTAAACTGTTGTTTTCCTGTTGTACACCTTGAAGCTCAAATCATGGTTTGGATTCTAAAATCTGACTAGAACAAACCATGGTTTGGTATAGTGTCTGAATTGAACTTCCCATGGTGCTGTAGTTTGCTATATAATTATTACTCCGAAGTAAACAGTTAAATAATATCATCCATTAATAATACTTTACTTTCCCCTCCCATCAGATCTGGTGGTGCATGTACAGCTGCTGCATTCCTGAAAGAATTTGTGACTGTCCCTCATTGGGCTCACTTAGATATTGCTGGTGTGATGGGAAATAAAGATGAAGTTCCGTACCTTCGTAAAGGCATGGCAGGACGTCCCACACGGACTCTAGTGGAGTTTGCTACTCGACTGAGCCAAGACAAGAAAAGCATTTAGAAATTGGTTAGTTTGGCAATTGTGTAACCTCTAGCCTTAAAATCAGGTTGTGTTAATTTCAAAATTGCTGAAGTACTGAACAGATATCTAGTGAACGTACTAATAAAATTCCAAATGGAAAACATATCCACAACATGATTTCTCTGCATATTTAAAAAATACTACAATGATGGCCTAGAAATTCAGTTTGTAAAAGGTTCTTACAGAACAAGAACCTCTTATTCTCTCCTTTTATATTCTACTGATGAAAAATACATCCCAGAACTTGGTTTATACATTTAATACTGAAGGATCAATCACTTTAAACTATCGGACTTTATAATTCAGATTGAATATACAATTCACAAGCAATAAATATTAACTTGAAAATTTCCAGTTGTTGAGTCGTTGTTTTTCTAATGCGCACAACATTTGAGAAAGTTTGTTTATACATGTTTTGATCAAATATTAAAACAGAACTGAAGCTAGAATAGTGTGATGTCACCATCTCTCTCATACTTAAGACACTGCCTTAAAATTGGACTGTGGGTAGCACAAGACATCTCTCGAGATCCTTCTAAACGGGAGCACAATTCAGTAATACTTTGTTTGCAGAAGGTCCCCATTCAGTCCCTGGAACTTCTAGTTCAAGGATCAGGTCTGGAGAATACTTCCCTGCCTGAGATCTGGAAAAAACATTGCCATCCAGAGTAGACAATATTAGTCTAGATGGGCCGATGTTCTGATCTTGAATGAGGCAACTTTATATGTTCATTCAACACTGAGTAGTAATTTCTACTTTGGTTCAGCCCTAATCTCTATCTGTCACATTGAGGGAAGCTGGAGGTAGGAATATGGTGGCCTCTCTGTAATGTTCCCTGAAGGACCGGCTTGATCTTGCTTGATAAGTTCTTGCTGCAGCCCAAGAGAAATTACATTTAATGGCTGCAGTGTTGCCCTCAAGCCCACCAGCATCTTCTTCCAGATCTATTTTTACCCTAGCCAGCCATGCCAACCATCATAACCAAGATTGGTTCACAGATGAAATGTAATCCTTAACTGCTAAGTTATGTACAATGTGGCCAAAAGTACCAACCATATATGGGATCTGAGCTGGCTGTTAATATCTAAGAAAGATTTTGCATTGGGGTGGCTCACTGGAAATGTTCACTTAACTGCAGCAAGAGTGATGAAAGCAAACTCAATACTGGAAACATGGAAAATAAAACTGCAAGTACATTAATGCCTTCACATAAATCTCTAGTGTAGTCCTTTTGAAATACTGCCCACAGTCATAGATACAGCCTGCAGAGTGCTGCCCGCCAACTCATTCAACCTGCCAGTTTTTTTCCCAGTACCCCCACCCCCAAGGCAAAAGGTCTCTCCAATGGGCAGCTGATCAGCGATGTGACATTTCTCCGGTGCCAGCACTGAGAAGGAAGCCTCTCTCAGGACTGGGCAGAGAAAATCCCCACCCCCAGCTGATATACATGGAGCAGCTGAGGTGATGGGGCAGGGAAGGGTGTGCCAGTATGAAAATGTCCACTACTGGTATATACAGTTCAAACAGCAAGCATCTATTATTATTAAGGTTTATTAATTGTGTATGCAATGATAAAAGAAGCGTGAAAGCTTGAACAATCGAATTGAGCTGATAACTAACTGCTCCTTTGAGTGGTCCGCTCTTGTAAGCAATGTAAAAGCCTGAAGGAGGGAAACAGAGCGATGGCCAGCTGCTACTTCCATGCTAGAGAAATTGCACCAAGCGCCATGTGTCCCCCGCTTTCGGTTGTATTTTTATACATACAAAAAAAGAAATGGGAAACTAAATAATCAAATTTTATCAAACACTGGAAAATATATACAGCTTTGGAGATGGAGTCAGGAAGGAAATGACAGGCTGGAGTTGGTATGACATAGTTATGATCCATAAGGAGGATGGGAATAGCAAAACCCTGTAAGGTTAACCCAACAATATAGTGGTGAAAAATTAAAGAGTAGGACCATGGGCCAGGTCTAGAGATGTGAAGGCCGGGGGAAACACGGAAAAATTCGGGGGAGGGGGGAAAGGGGTTTTCCCCCATTTTTCCTGAAACATTTCATTCCCCCCACCTCCAAAAACAGGAAAAATGAAAATTGAAAATTTTGGGGGGAAAAACCTGTTTTTTCCCCCCGAATTTTCCGTTTTTTTCCGGGCCTTCACGTCTCTAGCCAGGTCTAACTTCAGATGTCAACTTACTGTACACAAACTACTAGCTGTCCCTCGCCAGCAACATGGGGGGCGATGATAGTGACTTATCATACCTGGGCTGATAGTAATTACTGACAATATATTATATACATCTACTAGATATTTATACAGCACTCTTACAAATTGCTTCATACGGCACATTTATATAGCACACTTGCAAAGTGCTTCATATATGGCATATGAAGCATACATTTCATAAACTATATAAATATTTAGTAGTCATAGTGTTGGGATTACTACTAGCTGTAAGTAAGGCGCAATTGTTTGCACGTTGTCAGGGGGGGAAACTACAACTCCCAGCATGCACCAGCCACCATGGCGTTGCAGACGGCTTCCCGTTCCTTTAGCCGCCCCGCCCCCACCGCTAATCTCGCGATGTCTTGATGTCTCGGATCGCGTTGCTCGTCCCTGCCTACGACTTTTCATCCTCCGCAACACAGCACGCGCCTGCGCAGTAGCCACCTTCGGCCTCCACTCCGTTGCCATGGCGGCCAGCTTGAGCGGGATGTTTGGGAACCAGGGGCCGGTCCCGCCGCCGCCGCCGCCTCCAGTCGTCCCCGGTGGCCCGGCGGGACTCCTTCCTCCGAACCCGGCGGGCCCACGGAATCCCAACAGCACCCTTGTGGACGAGCTGGAGGCGTCTTTCGAGGTAGGCCGCGGCGGGGTGGAGGAGAATGTCGTGACGAGGATGAAACGGGCTATGACCCTAGGGGAGGCCGGGCCTAGGTATTAAAGCCCCGCGGGTGGGTCGGTGGGTTGTGATGGTGGTGTTCTCCCTTCGCGGAGAAGTTAATTTCCACGACAGGCCTTTCTGTCCATAGAGGTGGGTGGGGATGCCGTAAAGAGGCTTTACTTCAGGTTCCCATGTGGACGTCGCCATATGCGGGGCAGCATTAAGGAACATAGAGCTAAACGTTTCATCGTCTTGGAGCAGAAACTTCCGGCTTCACGTGGGAAGTCTTTTTTTAAAAAAAAAATCTTCTCAGAACGGAAGGGGGGGGGGAGAGAGAGAGAGAGAGAGAGATGCTCACAGAAACCGATGGGGAACTCCAGGACTTTTTATTATTATTTTTAGCAAAAACAAATGTAGCTTTGTTGACCCTAAGACAAGATATCCAAAGCCCATTTATTGCAACCATCAGGTCGGGGATGGCTGTTCTAGCTCTGGTCTTTGCGGTGCAGATCCTGTTTACTTCGCATTGTGCAGTTGGAGTATCAAATTTCAGATTGAAAGCTCCCAGAAGGATCGTGATGATGTGTCTCACTGAAGATTTTTATCTTTCTCTTTTTTATTTATTTTTAAATTTGTTATAAACACACAAAACCACAAAAAACATCAACTACATACCAAAAGAGGACGGTATACAGAGTTAAGGTGGTTCCAGGATTTTCCCCCTGCAAAAATATGTAACCATCGAGATTTATTTTATTTCTGTGGGAGCAAAGTCCTCGAGCTCCATCCACCAAATCTCTACCGTGCTTTGCATTGGTTGCTCCACATCTAGGAACTGGTAGCATTTGTACGGCTGTATTATTAGTTGGCCTTGACGAGTTAATTGAGCTTTGTATAGCAATCTTGCATAACTCCTTCATTTCATAGCCCCTTTTGCACTACTGTTGAGAAATTGCCACTTGTAAATAGGATAGGGAAAAGGTTTATATAATATATAGCCACAGGAGCAGCTCTGAGGATGACATTTCATGCATCTGGCAAACTGGGGTTTAGTCCATGAAAGCTTATCCTGCAATGTAACTGGTAATCTTTAAGGATCACAACTTTGTGAAATGTTTCCTGAGGTACATTATCAATAACAAATAATTGATTGGCAGAATGAAACTCTATGTTATTTATGGCTACCACTGGGGTGGGGGTGGGGAGAACCTATCTATCGTCATCCTCCACATCAGTAAGTAATGTACAAAAATTCTGATTATGTGGGGTGCCAAATTAGTTCTCACTGGAGCTGTCACCCGGTTCAGGCGATCTTAATTGATCTATCATATGAATTAAAATTGATGAATGAATTAAACCTGCATATGAATCAAAACAAAAGCTATGGGGATAAAGAATATTTTCTTTATGGCGATACATGTTGCAGCAGGCACCATCTTAGAGAAGGCATTCTTTCCAGTGTGGGAGAGAAGGGATAATACTTCATCTAATATGGCACACGCAACTTACACGTTTTGTAAGTACTTGTTTTTTTAAAACAACCCTTAATTTTAAAAAATCTACTCCGTGATTAATCAAGGCCACCTTTTTAGCCAATAAATAGTTTTTAAAGAATAAATCTAGTGAGTGTATTGATTAAACAACATCTCATTGGCTATTATAAAGAAAATAGCTCATTGTTATAAATTGTGTTTGGCAAAGCTCAGTACAAATGACTGCAGCAGAGTTGAGACTCTAGGTGGCTTTGTGTATTGCACATTAACAGGAAGCTTACACATTCTCTAATATCACATCCTCTTTAATTTGAAAAGGGGAATCTTGTGCAGTCCTATCAGAAATGTGTGCACTTTGAACATCTCAGCTATGGCACCGTTTGGTACAGTGTATAGTTTTATTGGTTATAGTTGTTGCATTTTGAATATTTAAATATTTGCTAAGCAGTACTAGACAAGGAACTTGTTAATGTTCTTAACATTTTTCTTGATTTGGGAGATGACTCCATGGGGGTATTTACCCAAGACGTAAAAATGCATTAGATTGTTCAATACTGCAATATGCTCATAGGAACCAAAAATTAGATGTAAAGTCATAATGGCACGTAGCTTGAATATCCTCCTGTTTGTAGTAATTGCTAGTATCTCTCTAATTACCTAGGCTTGCTTTGCTTCCCTTGTGAGTCAGGATTATGTGAATGGTACAGACCAGGAAGAAATTAGAACAGGTAAGCCCATGCTGCCACTTTAATTTTAACTTGGATTTTTAAAATCTGCTTTCTTTTCTGCTTTTATTCCTTACTGCTTTTCATGTTTATAATGTTTTGTTTTAAAAAAATTAAAAAATGTAAGCTGCTCTGGGAGCCCTTTAGACTAATAAAGTAGGATAGGCTGACCAGATAAAATCCAGGTCAGGGCTCATGTAACTTTAACAGTTGTAGAGAAAAGGGAATTTCAGCCAGTGTCATTTGTATGCAATTAATTCCTGGTGAAAGTCCCTCTTCATCACAACAGTTAAAGGTGCATGCACTGTACTAAAGTTACCATATACAAAAGAAGGCAGGGCCCCTGCAAATTTAACAGTTGTGAGGAAGAGGGAATTTCATCAGGAACTAATTGCATACAAAAGACACTGGCAGAAATTCCCTTTTCTCTACAACTGTTAAAGTTACATGAGCCCTGATCTGGATTTTATCTGGTCACCCTAAAGTAGGATATTAAATACTAAAAATATCTTGGATATACAGTTGTGAAGTTCTTCACTTTTTTTACTTCAGTAATACTTGGGAGCAGGTGGGTTGTCTCCCCCAGTCCCCGATAAAAATTAGAGATACATTTCACTCTATGCGTAAGAAATTACTCACACTTGTTCAGCTTCCAAAACAGAGGGCAGGCATACTTCTTGCAACTGCAGATAACCCACATGACATCCCACTCTCTCCTTTGCCCAGTCAGGGATGGGACTGTTCTTTCTAGGTAGTGGAGATGCTTCTGGGATTTTCAGCTAGGCTGCATCAGGGAATCCTGGTGCGTTCTTAATCTCACCTTTAGGATGATATCACAGTCCACGTATTAGCCAAAGGCAGTCTGAGGGGCACAGAGTGGTGGGTGCATCTAATATGGTGGCTTAATTTTTCAGGACACACTTCAGTCCTCTTGTTGCACAGTTTAAGACTCATTGGGCTAGACTGTGGCTTTCATTTCCATCATTTAAGCTTCTATGCGTATAACTTTCTATACACAAGGTGAAATCATACTATTGTAATTCTTTTTTAAAAAAATAGATGATTTTGATTTGGACATTTTGCATTTTAATTTCTTCTTCGCAAAAGGTGGAAATAAAACTTGTCATATATTCTTAAAGTGGTAATACCTTAGCATGCTCCATATACACTGTATATTACACAGCATGCAGAATCCAGATTTCTAGTCATTCATTCATTCATTTACAATATTTATATACCGCTCCATATCTAAAATAGATTCTAGAGCGGCGCTGCTAGTTACATTTCATCAGTTGGACCTACCGCTAGCACAACAGGAACTAACACTTTCTAAAGCAAGAGCGGAAATAAGCTTTTGTATGTGAGCTCTGGTGATCTGCCTTATTCCAGAATCAAGCATTTTTGGTTCTTTCAGGAACTTCTAGCTTCCCACTATGCTTGCGCTAGATCCTGCTAGCATGCAGGCAGCATAGGATACTATGGTCAGTGTTGTTGTTTTAAATGGTATTTTTTAAGCTATGAACTGCAGTTTGTTTTCTATATCTTAAAAAATGACAAAATATTTCATACAATCACTTTGCTTGTATCCGAAGCAAACTGACTTGCTTTATAAAGATACCTTGTTTGTCCTGCAGCTTTCATTTAAAATCTTGTTGTTCTGTCTGTTTAGGTGTTGACCAGTGTATCCAGAAATTTCTAGATGTTGCACGACAGACAGAATGCTTTTTTCTACAAAAAAGGTTACAGCTTTCTGTCCAGAAACCGGAACAAGTAATTAAAGAGGTAAGTGCTATAATTTTACTTAAGTCTTACCCATGACACCCAAATCTATAATAGCCCTGAGGAGCATAGTTTCCATAATCCCATCTAGTAAAATCATCTTACAGTGCATAGATTTCTACTCAGAAGAAAGTCCCATTGAGTTCAATGAGATTTACTCTCATGTAAGTGTATATAGGATTGCGGCCTAAAACTTTTTAACATGCTAATAAGACTAGAGCAACTTATGTTGCAAGCTACTCTTGCAGATAGGTGCTACTTTAAAATTGTAGGGTAGGCACAATTCAACTATGATGAATAGATATAATTCATCATAGTTCTTGATGAAAAACAGAGAAAAGATTTAACATTTATTTTGTACAACAGTTGAAAGCTAATGTAAAGTAGTTGCTAAGAGATAAACTGAGAACCAGAACATCCTTGGTTCAGACATTGTCACTCTCACTATACTAGCCCTCCTTACAGCGTTGTAACTGAGTTAATATGAATACTCCAGATGTGTTACATAAATGCAAGTTGTTATTATTTCCACATTCGAGAGATTCCTGGTTGCTTATTTCCTATTTGCTTGCTTCTCCTGCAGGATGTTTCAGAACTGAGAAGCGAATTGCAGAGGAAAGAAGCACTAATTCAGAAGCACTTGGGTAAATTACGACACTGGCAACAGGTTCTGGAAGACATCAATGTACAACACAAAAAACCTGTGGAAATGCCTCAAGGACCTTTAGCCTATCTAGAGCAGGCTTCAGCTAATATCCCTGCACCCCTGAAGCAGACGTGATCAAGAGACATTATTGAAATGCTAGGATAACCTTTGTTAGACCAAACTGTGTGAAACGTTTCAATTTGTACAGTCTATATGGGCAACCTTATATGGGTTTTTAAAAAGTGATGGCAAAAAGCATAAAATAAATGAATAAAATGCAATTTGTCCTCATAGGGATCAGAGCGGGGATTTAGTTTTTTGTATTTTATTATTCATCTGGGCCAACAGAAATTACATCTACTGCAAACTTTTATTTTGAGGTGTTAAAATACTTTCTGCTGAAAGTGTAGCAGCTATCTGTATCTCTGTTACATGGGCTTCCCTGGCACAGTAGTGAAGAAGGAGGATTTTTTTTAGAAAAAAAACCCTTACAGGTACCATATACCCAAGGGATAGCGATTGACCTATGGAATAGAATATTGGCTGAGATTTCAAAGGGCTACTTCAAGCAAGCATTTTAGGGCCTGTGTGCTCAGTTAGGTTCTTGACCTTTGAATAGTAGCCCTTTATGCTTCTTGGTAAATTACTTTCGAAATTGACTTCGTGTTTTGTAAAACTGTGTGTGATCAGACAAGAAAGGGGGGTCTGCTGTGCAAAGAAAACAGACCTTAAATGTGCCTATGAAGTTGCCATTTGGATTTCTGCTAATGTTCTGTTCCACTGTTGGTCAAATGATTTCTTTACCACTGGTTACCATTATAATTCAACAAAGAGTTCTATAGAACATGCTCCTATTTTTATTTTCCTTCTGCCTAAGGGGAAGATTGGAGTAGCCAATATTTTTTTTAACAACCTCAATCTCTTTGTTTTAGATCACAATGCCTGATATCTCAGCTTCCTACATATTTTTCTACTATGTCTCAAGTCATGTTGTTTTCTTTTGCCCGGGGTAGCATGTTGCTCTTAATTATCTCTTCAAAATAGCTTCAGCTTTGCTGTTCAAAATTCTTGTTATATAATGGAAGAACTGAAAATACCCATGAGACATATGTAACTAACCTGAATTGCTTTAATTTGTTGGAATTGCTTGTAAATCAAGAACTACTTTCTGAATACTTTGAATCAACAAATAGATAATAAAACATACAGAAACAAATCAGTGTCTTCCTACTTTTATTTTAATAGCATCACCAAGTAAGCACCTGGTGAAGCCGATTTTTATTTTGAACATGTAATAGCAAATTGATTTTATATATACCAATTTGTCAACAGCCCAGAGCAGAAAATTGTTATCTTCCTTTCAAGTACATTGTTTTGTTACAGACATTTCCCAAGGATTCTGCTTCCAAAATGATTTCCTAAACTTACATACCATAGTGAAAATGCTGGTTGAAATTCAAGGGATTTGTTCTTGAATTTGTTTTTTAAAGCCAGCTAAACACTAACACTCAGCTTTTGAGCTGTATTTAATTGTCATAATCCAATAGAGTTGGGTCTGATATTTTAAATCAGTGGGGCTAAGCGTGCCCAGATTGTGGCTGTTTTGTCTAGGATTCTATAAAAACAAATGCATATGCTCTACAGTTATCTTCATTAAATAGATGTTATGGTCAAAACACTGGAAGAACATTATTTCTTAAACTAGAAAAAAAAATCTTTCACATCAGTGCATGAGATATGGGTATCCAAAGAACCTTAAAAAAATGAAAGATTTTATACTTAAAGTTCTTAACCAGCAGCCCCTGTCATGGTGTTTGGCAAACTCCTTTTGAAACTAAGGTGCTTCAAAGACAGTTCCTGACAGAGCAGGGAGATAATGTTAAGCATCTGTGCTGAGAGTCTGGCTCAAAGTCACCCAATGAGTTTCATGGCCATGTGGGGACTAGAACCTGGATCTCTCAACTCCCAGTCCAACATGCTAACCACTACACCACACTGGCTCTCATGGTCCACTTGTGGATTCAATAGACATTTAATCATTTAAAATAGCTTTAATTTTTAGGCTTAGGTTAGGTAGTGGATACCTGATTGCCAAGAGCCTGGTTGTTTTAAACCAATTAGTAATTATTAGTTACTGCTAATTACTAGGGTGACTATCTGTTAGGTATGAAGCACGGCAACATTCAACTTTCCCTCCTCATTGTGACACTTGCTGGAGACATTAAGAACATAAGAACCATTCTGGATCAGACCAAAGGTCCATCTAGTCCAGCATACTGTTCACACACAAGCAGGACAAGAGTGCAACAGCACCCTTCCACCCATGTTCCCCAGCAACTGATGTATATAGGTTTACTGCCTCTGCTAATGGAGGTAGCACATGGCTATTGGGACTAGTAGCCATTGATAGCCTTTTCCTCCAGGAATTTGTCTAACCCTACCTTAAAGCCATTACATCTTGTGGTGCAGCTGCGGAACTTCTCAAAATTTCTAAAGGAACAGAAGCACTTTTTGGGGAGTGTGATATCCCTGTTACTTTGGCATGTAGTGAACATAGATTTTTTTTAAAAAAGAACACTTGACACTATGGGTAAAATCCAACATATGTCCTACTTAGAGTAGACTCACTGAAATAGATGGACTGATTTATTTCAATAGGGCTACACTAAGTAGGACTTAAGTTGGATTTTACCCTATGTACAGTCATTACAAAGTTATAAATATCCATATTGTGCATTCAGTATAAATACAAATAAATATAAATTTCACTTTCAGTGCTGATTTAAATGTATTAGAGCAAAGTAAAAAGCATAAATGTATAGCAACCATTTTTTTCTGAACTAACCTACTACACATTTTCCACTTCCAGATATTGTACAATTTACATTTTTAAGAGCAACTATTTACATACAGCAATAAAATGAGTACTCAAAAAGGGACCTTGATAGAAGACCAACAGGGAAGGTATATAGCTGTCCAGAAGATCTTGACTGGAGGAGCTTTCTCATGTAAAAGCTGGGAAAAGTTGCCAATACATTTTTAGTACAAGCTATTTAAGCGTTAGGTGCTAACCTTTAAAGCATAAAGAACTTGGTATGAGGTATCTTGCCCTCTTCCACATAAGCCTGCCCACCTATTAGAATCTTCCTCAGAGGCCCTTTACCAAGTTCCTTCTGGCATTGGATGGTGTCAGGTCATTTTCAGTGTTTGTCCCCCAGCTTTGAAATTCTCCCCATGGGATTTTATTGTAAACTGTTCTGGGAATCTTATGGAATCCAATTTAATATAAAAGAAAAGTAGTTTGTTAAAAGAAATAAAATGTCCATCAACGTGTATTTTAAGACAATAGTACTGGAAACCCATAGTACCAAGTACTTGCTGAATACCAAGAGTATTTATTTGTTGGTAATAAATCAAATCATAGTCTAAAAATTAATAAAAGTATTTTCCCCATTATTACAATGTTTTCTCCTTTACTGTTAAATATCAGATTGTAAATTTCTTGGGGCAAGACCTGGTTGTTGTTGTTGTTGTTTTGCTTATATTCTGTAAAACACTATGTAACGGGCACTATGTAAATATTTAATAACTATAATGTCAATGTTGGATATTATACAAATGGTTTCTGTCAGAAAGAGAAGTATTTGGTAAACCACTCCTGATGTCGAGGGTCTGATTTCTGAGCGTCTTTGGGTTTTGATGTTTCATTGCTTTGCAGCCTGAAAAAAATAAAGATAATAATAATCAGGGGTAGCAATAACTGGTACTCAGGCTGTGTCCTACGTTTCTGTTAGAGAAACGTGCTGTTGCCCATGGGTGGAAATACCATGAGCAAGAGATGTTTGCATGCTGGTCCGGAAACATGTTTACTGCAAATGTCCTCATTAGCTGGATCAGTCAGCTGAGGAACTGGAAGAACTAACTGAGGCTTAAAATTGGGAATAAAAGAACTACAAATAACAAGTGGGCATTCCACATTTTTCTAAACACACAGCATTTATCACCAAGCTTAATTCAGATGTCATGTCAAACTATGGTTTGCTCTAACCATGGTTTAAAACACAAACCATGGCTAAGAGCTGTTTATCTGCTTCTGTTTTCCATCCACTCGGCAATTAGATTCATTGGTTCATTTCTGTCCCCTTGATGCAGCAGCCATCATAGTTGCCCTAGGACTGCAGAGCGGAATCAAAGCACAATATAGTTTTGCCATAAGCCAAAGGGCTAAAGTCCACCGGGAGGTTGTACCTACTGCCTCCCAGGAAGGACATGGCAAGGGGAGGTAAATTGTATTTGCATATGTGAGATGATTGGCTGAGTGAATGGGTGGGTGTGAAATGGTGGGAGATATATAAACAGGAGTTTTAGATTGGGAAGAGATAGCTTATGAGGAGATAGATACTGTCCAGGAGCTGTGTTTATAGGTTTAGAGCAGGGATTGTGTGTGTGTGTGTGTGTGTGTGTGTGTGAGTGTGTGAGAGAGAGAGAGAGAGAGAGAGGATATATAGAAGGTTGTAACGTGATTTATTACTATAACTCAATTAGTTAAGTGCAGGAGGAGAGTAAAGAGATTATTTAGTGTTTAACACCTTAATTTTGCAAATAATAAATATTTCTTTGCTTTTCAAAACCCCGTGTGTCAACATGACATATGCCAGAAAAAAATCCAGTGTGTCCTCACATCTCAGGAAATAAAAGTGTTGAACCTGAGGTAAAGGTCCTGGTCACTGTGTGTGGTGGAAGGTATTGCCTGCTGTGGCAAAGGCCTTATAGAAAATTCACACTTGTAAATTGGCAGGAATGCCACATATGTGGTTTGTTTGTTTATTGCAGTCGGTCATGAGTTGCCTTGAAGATGACTTGAACCTCAAGATGAGGTATAACTCTTCAAAACAAGTATATAAATAATGGCCATAACTATGATTTGACCATTCAGACATCCTGGCAAACGATAGTTAAGCTTCTTAAATGGTGATTTGGATAGATGTTTAAATTAAACTCTACAAGTATGTTGAGATACTTTAGAAAACAAATCCCTAAAACTAGGAAGGAGTGAATGAATATTAATCTCCTCTCCGAAATGATAAGAAATTTTGAAGAAAGGTTTTAAATAAACATAGGTTTAGTATAAACTGATTTCTGCCAGTAACTACTTAGTCCCTTGAATGTAGAGCGCTGAATCCCCCCTTTTTATAATTATCTAAATATTTGAGTAATCGCAACATATGCAACGTATCAGCACGTACATTGAAATACAGCCTTTATATTTAAGAGCTAGGAAATAAATACTTCCACACCAAAACATTCTCCAGGCTCACTTGCTTTAAGGTGCCATTCCCAACTGTTTCCAAATGAAATATCATCCTGGCTGTAATCTTTCTGCAGCAAATGTCTTCCCAATGCCACTTGTAAAGATGCTTATACTCATTCCTCTCCATATGTGCTATATAATACAAAATGGTACCAAAAATGTAAAACCTAGGGACTCTGCTTCTGCCAGCTTGTGAGTGTTTTTTTGGAGGTTGTGGAAAACTGCTGTAGTTAGAGGAACTACAACTCTCAACACCCAATGTTGTGGGTCCTTCTTTCTTTTGGATTCTAGCCATCAAATTTAACACCTATATAACACAGCTAGTGCACTGTCTTTCTAAATAGGCTGGGAAATTTAGTAAAACAAATTGCTTTCTCCTGACCAAAAAGCTGGGGTTTAACAATGTATTCTAAACACTGCATGAAGTAACTTTTTACATGAAGTAACTTTTTACATGAAGTAACTTTTTTATCTTGCCCATTTGACTCATGAATTGTGTTTAAATGATTCTGAGACTATCTTGCCTAATTGATGACTAATCCAGTCTATTTTCTCCTAGTAAGTACATATTGACAGCTTACCTTGGGGCTGGTTTGGTCTCCAAGGCTTGTACTGATGGATAGCACACTCTGACACAGCCAGGATTCTGATCTAAACTTGTAGATTTTGTGATCTGAGGTGGATTTCTCTTAGGCCTCAGGTCACCACTCAGAAAGCTTTTTGCATAGGAGGCTAAATTGGGAACGCTGACAATACGACTGGGAGCTTCATCCATTTTCTTTTTCTGCTTTATGATGAGAATAGAAGGACATATATGCTTAAATGCCATTGAGTATTTTTAAAATGGGCTGTTCCCTCTTCTGAATTCTAACTTCACTGCTCAGAAAAGTAGGTTCAGCAAACTTGAACAGCTTGTTTTCTGTGACTTAAAAAAAAAACACCTGGCAGGCCACATTATACATGGCTAGTGAGCTACATTTCATTTGGTGCAGACACTTGCACTAAATAATTACTCGCTGTAATACAGTAAGGAGCAAATTCAATTGTGTTCTAACTTTAGGACTCATGGGTAAGTTTATAGTAGTAAAAAAGATATAGAGGCTAGCAAGCATCAATCTTGATAGCTATAATGGCCAAAATTACACCAGTTACCAGAAGCCTGCAGCATTGACCATGTTCTTACATATGGGGTGCATCTGAGAATATGTCCCAGAAATGTGTATAAGAAACGGGTTCCTCAGCGGAAAAGTCAGCACAGAAAAGGTAACATCAAGGTAAACAGTATGAATGCTAAGAATCACTATGGCTGAAAAGCAGTATACAAATCTTATAAAATAAAAATACAAAATAAAAAGAAACATATTATCATTTTTACTGCCTGGCTTCAGGTTTGATTCATAAGGATTTTTTTCTGACTGTTGCTTGCATCCAATCTAATTGTTCTATGAAAAGAAGGGGAGTTCTGCTCACCAAAGGAGCAATTATATTGGACACAGCCTTATGTAAGTAAAGCACATGATGATTACTAGTATTCACTTGGAATTAGGTTTGATAAATTGTCTGTATTACCTTTGCAATAGGGGTCAAACATGTAGTAGGATTTGTATTAAAAGAAAAGGACCGGTTGCGACGAAGCTCGGTACTGGGTATAAGCGAATGCTGAAGTTTTCTTGCATCCTGTCAATAAAAACAGACACAAGCTGATTAGAGAGTACTAGCCCGACTTTTATTTTAAAGCAGCTAATGAAAATTCCTGAATATGTTTGAACTGAAAAATGAATGCAGTCGGAAATTATTAATCCTGAGTGAAAATGGGTCAAGTTGCGATTTACCCTCTTTGGGTTGTTCAGCTCTGCCAGTGAAATGGGATCAACCTAGGGCTCAAAGGAGACCTGTTCCTTCCCTCCCCCTCCATTGTTACTCAGGGCAGGAGTAACCTCAGGGCCAGGGGACAGGGTCGATGGCTGGATGGGTCTACACGCCAGGCTCTTGCAGTACATAATGGACAGTGCATAATGCTGAAGCAGTGGGCAGAGGGCTCTAGTGGGCCCTAAGGCTATTCTTCCCACAGGAGGATGGATTATAACGGCTAAAATTAAGAGAATGTATGGGGGGGGATTGGAAGATCTTTCTAAAATCCTTTGGTTTTGCTCACTATTAAATATCAACACGCTGAAATTTGAAAACATTTGAGTTGGGACCCCGCCAAAAGTCAACCTGAAGGTCCCTTGATTTCTGTGGGAAAGATTTAAGTCATTGCTTAATGCTCAAATTGAAATTAAGGGAAACGTGCTTCACTTTGGCAGGATCATAGCTCTTGATTTCTTCCAAATGTCTGGATCCAAATGACATTATGCAAACAGCTTGGTCATTCTGAATTTTCAAACACATTTCCAGCGCGATTTGATGCATGTCTCCTGAGAAATGAGTCTCATTAAATTCAATGGGGTTTTCTCTTCGGTAAGCGTGTACAGCGGAGGTGGGCCGTCTGCAGCCCTTGGCCTAATTTCAAAAGCTCTTTGCAGGCAGGCAGCTCAGACTTCTGCCAAGAGTCACCCAACCCTTCCCTGGCAGCCCACTGCATGGAGAGGGAGAAGAAGGGTGACTCACCCACCTATGGCTCTGACCCTGCCCACCCCTGGGCTGGCCTGGCTTCAGGTCTGCCAAATCGTGACATGTGACAAATTAACCTTGCGGGAGTGTGGCACACGACAGAAAAAAAATGCTCATCCCTAGCGTACAGGACTGCAGCCTTAGGGAATTATTTTGGTTCACATGCCCTAGTCATTCTAAGGGTGCCTTCAGACAAGGGTTTTATGATGTCATCACCCTGCCTCTCTCACAGATGTTTGGGTGGTGGTGTTCATCTCTTCTACTCATGATACTCCCATATTTTCTCTCTGCTTCTTCCTTAACACATAAAATTAATTAAGGAAAAAAAGATGGACCATTCATAATGTCTTCTGATTGCTAATGCTCCCTCTGAAAGCACCCTAAAATTCAGGTTTAGGAGGGTAGCACTGAAAGTAATGTACCCTTGTTGCTTTGAGAAGTTCTCAAAGAAAAAGAATGTGTCCAACATAATGTCTTTTTTTTCTAACTGCTATATAGCATGCACAACTAGTATTTATTGGAAAACTCTTACCATTAATTCCTTTATCATCTCTTCTTTTTCATTTAATTTATCTTGCAGGCAGCCTATAAGATGCAGGTCTTCTAACCTAGGCTCCCTCTTTCTTAGTTTCTCTTCTAATTCTTTAAGTCTGTATTGATTACAGGATGAAAACCGCTTAATGATGGTTCCGGAACACACACCTTCAGCCTTAAAACAGACTACAGTTTCATTAATCTCTTATCAACCTCCAAAAGCTTTAATGCACGGTTATAGTTCAATTCTCTTCAATTTCTAGTTCTAATCTCTAATTAGGTTAAGAATGTTATTCTCAAGGTCCCTAAATTTAGTGGCTAAGGGCAAAATCCAGCCCATATTAAGCACTATAGGATTGGATCCAGTTTTAGGATTGCACAATTGGGCTGGCGGAAGTGCAATTCCCCATCACTTTATAGGGTGACCATATGTCAGGAAAAACCAGGACATGTCAAGATTTTTGGTAACAAATCTGGGAAAGGGGAGGAATTATGAAATTTGAAGAAAAATCCAAATGTTTCCTATCCTCCCCCCACCCAAAGGGCAGATCTACTTTATTGTCAATGGGAATTAACAAGAATGCTTACAGTTCCGTCATTTTTAAAGATAAAGAGATGAAACTTGGCAACATAAGAGCCCTTAGGTAGGGCTTTTTGCCATGCCAAGTTTAAAACAGATCTGTTCATCCATTGATTTTTAGGATTTTAAAAAATGAGATTTTAAAATATTTTTTTTAAAAACCCATCATTTTTAAAGATAAGGAGATGAAACTTGGCATCATGATATATCTTAAGTAGGGCTTTAGCCATGCCAAGTTTCAAGCAGATCTGTTCATCTGTTGATTTTTAGCAAGTTTCAAAACAAAATTGAACTTTAAAACTAAAAAAAGCTGAACGGCCGGCAACAAACACTGTTAAGCAGCAGCTTGCAGCTTGCAGAAAAGATATTGGAGGGAAGGAGAGAATATATCACACAGAGTATAGCAACAAAGTACAGCAAAAGCTACAAAAGAAAGAACGAGTGAAGTTAATTTCAGATATATTGGATGTCTCACTTGTTATTTCAATGATTTTAACATTAAGATGTTACGTAGAACAGATTTGTCTTAATTGTGTGCTGTAAAATCAGACATGTGACAAAGGCTATGTTCAGGTGGGCACCCCGCCTTGTGCTGGACACGCCCCCTGAGAGCAGACATGTTGGTGGGGAGGCCCTTTGGGGGCCAACCATGTTGTCCTCCTATTTAGTTTCCAAAATAGGGTCACCCTATATAGCCCATGGCAGCCCTTTCATTCCCCTAAAATGCTACCCAGAGGGTCAAGGGGCCTTGTTGAATAAGGTGAGTTATAAGCATTGGGCATAGACATCTTCTGTGGGCAGACCCATTCTGTCTCCCATTTAAATCAGTAAGATTTAAAACTTTGGCTAGATTGCACCCTAAATCCAACATTCTGCAGCTGAAAAAATAAGAAGTAAAAGAAGGCAAATAAGCCTGATCCTATGTATGTTTATTTGGAAGTACGTCCACTGTGTTAAATGGGATTTACTCCCATGTAAATGTGCATAAAATTGCAACTTTGTACTAGGGAGACCATAAGGAAAGGAGGACAGGGCTCCTGTATCTTTAACAGTTTTATAGAAAAGGGAATTTCAGCAGGTGTCATTTGTATGCATGCAGCACCTGGTGAAATTCCCTCTTCATCACAACAGTTAAAGCTGCAGGAGCCTTGCCCTCTTTTGTCTCTGGTCAAGAGGGCAGGGCTCCTGCAGCTTTAAATGTTGTGATGAAGAAGGAATTCCACCAGGCACTAATTGCATACAAATGACACTGGCTGAAATTCCCTTTTCTATGCAACTGTTAAAGGTACAGGAGCCCTGTCCTCCTTTCCATATGGTCACCCTACTTTGGACCATTAAGCACACATGCAATTTATATTTGTATGTATTAATCTTATTCAAAATCTGAATGTTTGCAAAACTATTTAGCTAAATTTAAAATGTTTTGCACCAGTTTGAACAGCAAATGGTCATAGGGTGACCAGATAAAATCCAGGTCAGGGCTCATGTAACTTTAACAGTTGTAGAGAAAAGGGAATTTCAGCCAGGGTCATTTGTATGCAGTTAGTTCATGGTGATATTCCCTCTTCATCACAACAGTTAAAGGTGCATGCACTGTACTAGAGTGACCATATACAAAAGAAGGCAGGGCCCCTGCAACTTTAACAGTTGTGATGAAGAGGGAATTTCACCAGGAACTAATTGCATACAAATGACCCTGGCTGAAATTCCCTTTTCTCTACAACTGTTAAAATTACATGCGCTCTGACCTGGATTTTACCTGGTCACCCTAAAATGGGAAGAATGGTGGGGCAGCAGAAAGGAATGCAGAAGCTACACCACAAGAGTGGGGAGCAAAACAAAGACAAAAAGCCCACCCCACACTCTATTTTATAACTTCCTAGCAGATATTGTCTTACCTTTTAAAGCCACCTCTACTACTCCCTCAAATGATGCAAGCTAGAAATCTGATCAAAGTGGGGTTTGACAGTTAGAACCAAGCTGCAATCCTATGCATGCCTATATGGCAGTAAGCCCCACTGAACGTGGTGGGATTTAATTCCAAGTAAACTTGCATGAAAGGGCTGGGTTTCAGCAACCATGGGTTTTGACTTGACTACCAGGGTCAGCAAAACATTGTGGGTCATTTGGGTTATGCCTTTTCCAATGTGGTGTCCATGGACATCTCTCTCAGCATCTACAAGGCCCTTTCCAATTTTTTTCCTTTCTTTCTAACCAGGTGACCAGGCAATCTTAGGAAATGAAGATGACGGATTCCTGAAAAATCACCGTGAAATCATAGGTCACTTTTGTTTCCACAGATGTGTTCTGTGATTTAATGGTGGTTTTTCAGGGACCCACTGCAAAAATCATGAAGATCTCTGACAATCCCTGCCCTGGATCCATGTTTTTGTGCCACAATGGCACTGGCAAGTGGCAAAAAATGGTTTTTTTAAAAAAACGTTGCAGAAATTGAAAGACATGCAAAATTTGATTTGATGGTAGTTTGGAGGAGATCCAATTTAAAAATAATGCAATTTCGTGATAATCCATTTTTTCATTTACTTTCACCTTCTTGCCAAGCCCTCAAGGCATCTGTATGTAAATGCCCCCCACCATGGCAGCCATTTTGTGGTGCCACCCACAGCCTTTCCCACAGGATCTCTGTACTAGACCTTGGTTGATGTTGAAAAGGGAAGGAAGAGGCAATCAATCGGGAGAGAGAAGGAGGGAGGGGAAAAGTGGGAGACTCCCAAGATCTTAACCATGATGATAAGATTGGGAGGTATTAATGTCTTCACCAGTCCAACCCATATTGAGCACAAAACCACATACTCATTTTCCAGGGAGACAATCTTTGAATGGAGAAGGGCTTGTGAACTACTGAAATCAGACATCACAGTTTGAACCTCCTTGTGATGATCTTGTTTCAAGATGTCCAGTTCCTTTTTATGTTTATCTTGAAGGTCCTCTTCCAATAACCTTTAATGATAATATCAAAATGTATCTTTTAAAAAAAACAAACAACAGAAATGTTAAGGAGAAATTGTTTAACATACTGCAATCGCTGGCGAACTGTTTTGACCCACTTTCATACATCAAATGAGATTTCATGAAACACCGCGGTCTTTCTAGACCTGAAACACGCAAAGAAGGACACTGGTCTCCTACTGAGAGAAGGAAGTGCTTCTTCACTTGGTGAAGGAAGGAGAAATGAGCATTCATTCTGCAATGATCTGCATTTCTGTTGCTATAGTCACATTGGCTGTGTTTAATCTAAACCACTTGTGGGCATCTGGAGGGCAACAAGTTGCCCACCCCTGATTTAAACAGAGAAAATGGTCAAGAGAGATGACAACTTTAAATATGACATGGTGCTTGAGAGCAGAAATACTCATGCTTCCTGTTCAGCTGCATCTCAGTCTCATTTGAAACAGAATATTATAATCTCCCCCACCTAAGAGATGCACACGTTATCTGCTTTGGGGCTTGTGAATTTCTCTGGGGTGCGGGATGTGAATGGTCCATTTTGGACAAACTGGAGATGCCATGGATCAGGAGGTACAAGGTGCTTCATGCTTACATTTTCTCCTACCTCCGCTCCATAGCATCTGAATTGCTTCAGGCGTCAATACTGAGGGCTTCTCTACATTAAAGCAAAAATCCCACACCCTTACCAGGGCTTCATCTTTTATCATCAGCATGATACACGCGCTTCCCCGCATCCCCCCCGTTTCCTTTGTGGGTAAGTTCTATATGTTTCATTCATATGGCCAGTAGATGGCGCTGCAATATTGTACTATTCCAGAAGTACACTACCTCTTTGATGGCGGTTTGTATGTATTTTTGCATTTTCGGTGATGTATAAAATAAAGCTTAAAAACAACAGGAAACGCACCGGAGGTTGACGTTGTCATGAAAAGGACCCGCGAACCTCTGTAAGTGAACAATCACGAGCGCACAATAAATACCTCTGTAGAAACTGCCTGACTGTGACCGGGTTTACATGATCACTGCAGCCCACCATGGTATAAGCCATGCTGCAGTGTGACATGTGCTGCTGGCCATTTTGAATATTCAAGCAGCGGCAGTTGGTCACTGACTTATTGGCTGAATTTGGACAACACGATAGTCAATGGTGGGGTAATAATCAACTTTACAGTAGTTCATCTCGGGGGTACTCCCCACACAACATGGTAATAAATAATCAACTGTGGTGTAGATTAGGATCAGCGCTGAGTTGACTATGGCAGCATTCGGACAACACGATAGTCAATACAACTGACGATTGTTTCCCCACCCCCCAGTTGCTTATTGTGTCGTCTGAATTCAGCCACTGTGTCATGTGGAGAGGCAAGAGTGGCTTAGGTGAGGGCTAAACCTGGACTGTTTTAGGGTTATGCGAGGGTTGTTTAACCTTGCATAACCCACTCTCATGACACAATAAGCCATGGCAACTGCTTGCTGTGACTTGAATGCACTACAACCCACCGTACAGTGAGGTACAGTGGGCTATGGTGATCATAGGAAGCAGAATCTAAAACACAGATTATTGATTTTATTAACATTTCCAGTTGCTTGATACAAAGGGTGATACACTGAACTGTTTGATGCTGATCAGCAATTAATGTTAATGGAATGCCACTTTGAGAAGGGTATGGTGAATGGAAAACCAGGGTCTCATCTCATTCCCATCTAGCCAGGTTTAAAGCTGCATGTACTTCTCTCTACACTTACAATGGTTTGCCTGTAGGATTGCAATTGGGCCTAGATACTACTCCTCAAGCTCAGATGGCTGGATTTCACCCTAGGGCAGCCAGCTGCCTTTTCCTAATGCACTATAAAAGAAGCATAAAATCAGTGGTAAACCTTCTCTGTCGGTTCTCCCTGTCTTGAAGCTGTGCAGATGTTTGCTTCTGTAGCTCCACATCTACACTCAGTAGATCTGTTGTGTCCTTTAGAATTGAATTCTCCTTCCTGAGACCAGAAATTTCACTCTGATATTTCTTTAGTTCATCTTGAAGAGTTTTTATCTGATTTTGGTAACTTCCATCCTAAGTAAAAGAGCAAACGTATGTATTTTAAACAGATGCCTACACATTAGGGATGAGGGCGATAACAGTCCATTTAGTAAAAGATTTTTTTACTGAAGAATTTATTTAGGTATTTTCTGCTGAATGACACATGCAAGTGCTGTCTTGCCGAAGTTTGGGTCTTTAAATTATTAACCAGAAGATTGAGAATATTTCATAATTCCACAGCAGTGCAAAAGGGAATGTGGCAATAGGCACAGGATTCAGCTTCCTAGGGTCCCCTCTACGAGGATTCGCTTTTGTGCCCGGTTAGGCAATTATGCGCATAATCGCTGAAGCGCATTTACACCTAATACCTCTGCACGAGAGGCGGCGAGAGGCAGCGAGAGGCGGCGAAGCGTATTAACGGATGACCAAAATGCGCTTTCCAAGTAGTTAATGCGCATAAGTACTTGTTCACATAGTCAAAATGCGCTTTAACGGCTGGAGCAAAATAAAACTCGCGATTTAACGCGCATTCGATAATGCACATAATCGGAGAGATAACGCGCCTCTACACCCGATTTGCGCTCCGTTCTTGTAGAGGTAAATTTTTTAAAGTGCCTTGAAAGAGCTTTAAACCTCTCTTGTAGAGGCAGCCTAAGTCTCTCTCTCTCTCTCTCTCTCTCTCTTTTTAAACAAAAAAGCAAGTTGCTAGGCTTTATGGTTGTGAAGATCATGCTAGAAAGTGTGTAGGGAATGAATGCCTGGTGGTATCGCAGAAGCTGCAGAATAAAATTGCTTGTGGTCAGATGCCAGAACTTCAGTGCTCCCTATAGCTTCTTTGCTGCCTCATGCCAAATGAAAGCAGAATAAATTACGCAGATTGAGATGTTTGGAACGGGTGGGGTGGGGTGGGGACCAAGGGAGAACATGCAAACTTGCATAAAATATTAATGCTGTAGAATTATATCCTTGATGCAGAACACACACACACCCCGAGCCCTGGATTTTGTCAACAGTGATGGGCTTATGATTACGTATAAAATTATTAGAAAAGTACACTGTTTTTTTAACTAAAGAAAGTACTTCCTATTTCCCCAAACTAGTAAATAAATTTTAAAATCCATGACAGGGTTTGTGGATTCTGATCAGTAGTAGTATATTTCATTGAAGTAAGATGCTTGCCTGTTGCTTCTTTACAACCATCATATTCTTCAATTCTAGCTGGAGTTCCTCCTTTTCTTTACTGTGGATCATGCAAAACACCTGTTGCTCAGACAGCTCCATTCTCAGAGATTCTAGAAACAATTACAAACTCTCAGGAAGTGTAGAAATGCAGGTGAGTTCTTCTGAATTACGAAAATGCTTTTAGGTGAAATAATTAATAGCTGCAACCCCACCCATTTCAGCTCATCCTTGACAGTATCTTTCCTTGTAAAAGGACAGTATCTTTCCTTGTAATGCAGATCCTCTGTTAGTAGAAGTGATAGTTGATTAGGCTGTCCATATGAAAAGGAGGGCTCCTGTAACTTTAACAGTTGTAGAGAAAGGGGAATTTCAGCCAGTGTCATTTGTATGCAATTAGTTCCTGGTGATATTCCCTCTTCATCACAACAGTTAAAGTTGCAGGCACTATACTAGAGTGACCATATTCAAAGGAAGGCAGGGCCTCTGCACCTTTAACTGTTGTGATGAAGAGGGAATTTCACCAGGAACTAATTGCATACAAATGACCCTGGCTGAAATTCCCTTTTCTCTACAACTGTTAAAGTTACAGGAGCCCTGTCCTCCTTTTCATATGGTCAGCCTATAGTTGATAGCTCTATCAACAGTTCCTTTTTTTTTTTTTCTAAACAGAACTCTATCATACTGGGGGCCTACTCTCATAACCTTTGAATAATGGTTTACTGAAGCCATGAGATACAGTCCCCCCGTCCAGGTTGCAAGCCAAGAGGGAAAAATTGAGACTAAATTGGGGACTGCAATAAAGCTCTGTAAGTGCTCCTAATTTTTGGTAACTTGTTGGTGAAGGGAACTACTCAGCTCTCATTCTGTGAGCGCCATCACATGAGCAATTAATCGCACTTTTGCCATGCCTGGTATGTGTTTTTGCAGCACGATACTCACATGACATCATCCCTGCCCTGTGCTCATCTGGCCTCTTCCCCTCCATTTTCCATCTTATTTTGGAGCGGGGTAAGTCCGTTCCCCCTCCCTCCATGCGCAATAAAGCCACTTTTCTCTCCCATGTATTGCTGTCCTTGAGTGATAGCGGACCATCCCATTTATCATTGGGGGCATGTGTATCGAAGGGCGGTCTCACTGACAAAAGAGGAGGGCAGGGCGGTTCTCCACTCAACTGCTCAACCGAGAAGGGGGAGGGAGAGAGGGCGCCTGAACACCCAGCAGAGAAGGCGAGCAAGGCCGCTGCCTCCCATGCCTGGGACTTGGCCCCATTCAACTCTATGGTTCTTACTTCTGAGTAGGCATGTCTAGATTTCCTGACCAGAACAATGTCGGCTTCCCCTTGCCATGCCAACATTGACCACAAACTGCTCCAAAAGCTAATTGTAATACTTTCTCTTCACTTATCTTGTTTAATATGATCTCAGGGGAAAGCATAGCGGGTTGTTTTACCATAATTGCGCAGTTTCAAGCTGCCGTACTAATGTATTGGCGCAGAAATAATAAAAAAACCTGCAGGGGAAGGAGAACATCGGGGCGGGGTGGGAGATTTCGCCAGCGTAGTAGCGATACAGGTGAAAAGATGCATGAGCTGAAATAGCACAACAACGCACAGACATGAAAGTGCCCAGCGCTCGACTCGCTAAGGAAATGGAGGGGGAAACCGTGGATGCGAACCGGGGGCGGGGGGGGGGGGAAGAAGTAGGTGTGATGGTGCCCTGTATTTCCAGACTCTGTCCTTGCCTGCCTGCTGCCCTCCTTTTTCCAAATACTGGCCACCTCTCAGATCTGGTTGCCTGACTAAACCGAAGGTATCAGAATTTGTAGAGTAAATCATGGATTGACTTCGGCACACAACATGTCATTGGGACAAAGATTTGTTTATCAGTTATTTGAAAGAGCAAGCACACTAGTACTGCAGTGTATGATACATAACAAAAAGGGGAACACAATATTTAGCAAACCTTAATATGTCTCTGTAGGTCTTTTTATTAGAGAACACTGTGCTGATCCGACAGAAGCTAAGCTAATGCAACATTAAGACCTTGGTGTCAGAGTTCTTATGACTTAGCAACACTACAGTTGGCTGAAAAGCAGCTGAAAATTCCCAAATGGCCAGGAAAGGGGGGAGGGGGGAACGGAACAACTAGTGCATAATAACTGTTGCCAGAGAGCAAGCCATGGCCATGTCACGGTTTATTATACCTATCAATGAAGACTGTTGCTTCCGCATCCTCTCAAGTTCACTGTGTAACTCTGCTCTTGTCTTCTCTTCCAAGGCCTGTATTTCCAAAAGGTGTGACTCTTGCTGGACTTTCAACCTGTCATCATAGTCCTTCTTCCAGTATTCCTCTGCCTCCTGCTGCCAAGGAGAAAACGTATTCAGTCCTTTATCATAGTCTTCATGCTCAGATGGATCAAAGGCATTAGTGGGTGACAATCCATCTTCATGAAATGCGGCAGTTCATGTGACATTTCAATTATGACTCTACTACAGATCTGCAGCCAAAGATTTGGCTTAATATTCCAAATCAACAGGTGAACTTCACCTCTCCTCACCTCTGCAGCCCTTGGCCTGTTCTCTCTGTGCGCACTCAGTCTTCCAGCTTTCCTTCTCCCCTCAGACTCCCCTCTCTGGTCTTCTCTTCCCCCTGGAATATTCCCTCTTCCAACATTCCCTTCTTCATTTCCCTGATTTAGGAGCCTCAGTCCCCCCCACTCATCTCCTTTTCTAGGCTCTTGCTTTTTCTATTCCTGTTTCCCTGGGCCCTTTTGCCTACCCATGCTCTGCCTAGGATCTGGTAGCCAGAGATACTTCTGCCTGATCTGCCCTTCTGTGACATCAGGCTAGTTTAACCAATCACTGCCAGTGATTTCTCCTGCCCCTGCCAACTCAAACAAATCATTTGGAGCATTACAATGTAGACTATTATAATAAATACAGCAGTTTTATAAGGAAGAAAAGCAAATGCAAAACTGAAAATAACAGTCAAGATAGCAATAAAATGGAGCATGCATTTCCTGCCCCCTTATGAGGGAACTTGATAGAACCACTTCCTGTAGTCATTAAATGTCTGTATTTGTGTTTTGTTTTTCAGTTAAAAAGGCAATCAAAATAAATTGTGATGTTAATGGTATTTGCCATTGGCAGCAAAGGCAAAATGTCACCATCACAGGCGTCCTGTCATTGTTATGCATTTAGACCATTAAATTTGGTCTGGTTTTCTTTACTGTACCAGTTATGAATTTCTGTCTGCAGATGAGTGGTACCACAATTGCGCATTCAGCATCACTTAGCTGGATTTGATTTGATGCTATTGATTGAAGCCACTGAGTTGCTGCGGGGAGGGGATTTACTCTGGCTGCAATTCTGCAGCCCCCTCTCAATCTTTTCATCATGGTTACGAGATTAGACTCATTATGTCTGCACTGGCCTTTTCGTGCACTGGTTAGTTAGAAGAAATGGGTCTGGAAGGAAACTGGAAAAAAATCAATAAATCTTTGAAATCTCTCCTACCCGAATCCTTTTCATCTATGTCCTTCTCTATTCTAGATCACATTTTTTGTGGCTGATAGATGTTGTGCCCAGAAGCTGGGCAGACATTTATGTGTGGCTTTGTAGCTGAAATGGTTAAGACCCAGATTTGAAAAGAGAAAGAAAAAAGAAGAAGTCAGCACTGTCAGTAAATCTAACCTTGAGCTCTCGATCTTTGCTTTTCTCCAGGAGATTTATGGCTCTCTGGTGAGACGCCTCCAGCTGGGCTTGTGTATCTTGGCTTTGCTTAACAGTGTCCTGAAGATCTTGCAAAAGCTTTTCTTTCTCTTTACTGGACTGTAGATTCTGTTCCTTGAGGGCTTCTCTAAAAGTATTCACTTGCTTTTCTAAAGTTTGCTTCAGCTGTGTGACCTTCAAATTCAATGGGACACAGTCAGGAACTAACACAGTTACCTACTTAGCATCATTACAAGCCCTTTCAAGCATGACGTCTTCAAAAGACGTGATATTTGAAAATGTATTCTCTGATAAGCTGGACTCAGTGGTTTCCACTAATCTTTACACTACATTAAAAACAACAACAACCCATTATGGTCAGAAAGCCAGCTTGGCTAGAAAATGTTAAGCATACTTCAGATACGTAAAAATCAAACAGATTCAAACAATTATTAACGGATTTGTCACAATGGTTTTAATAGGAGTTAAGTGAGTGAATTTCTCAGGATTGTACTCAATATCTTCAAGAAAACCTGAAGAAGACAGTGATGACTATAGGCCAGGGATGCCCCCCAGACTGTATTCTCCATTCTTCTAAGCCGGACTGGAGACATGAGACTGTTAAGGGCCAGAGGTTTCAATTGGGGGGTTCTAGGCTGGTATCTAGGCATGTTATTTCTCCCTTGCCAGATACTTTGCTGTCCTTTCGCACGACTACTCTGGGTGTCATTACAGTTATCAGCTCTGCAGGGGTCAGGTGACACAAAAGACCAATAGGGTTATACTTGGTTCTATAAAACTGCAGGTCCTGGCCTGGATCCTCAATATAAGCAAATTGTGTTCTCAAAATGCTTTCCTGCTGCCTGCTTGACTACCAGTTTGCCACCAACACTGACAGGTATGCTTTGTGTTACCTAGAAGGTGTTCCTCCCTCCTTGGAAATGTGAAGCCATTTTAGAATCCTAAAATGGGATTCTAAAATGGGAGGGGCAGCTATTATCTATTTTAATTTTTATTATAAATATCTATATACCACTTTTTAAGGCCATAGAGCCCTCCCAAGGCAGTTCACACAACACGGTGATTATAATAAACCTACCAGGTGAGAAGGGTGCCTTGCATGCTGCTTTTAGTCTAGGCAAGGGCACTCTTTGAGCCACTTGGCTTGGCAAGCGGCATTGCCCAGGCCAAGAATAGTGTGCACGAGAGTTATAAGAGTGATGATCGATGCCTTCAGCCAAAGGGGTCAGAGAGCCCTCTGAATCAGCTGTTTCCAGCAGCAACAACTCCAATGAGTCAGAACCAGTTCCCAGACCTTTACATCACCAGGTACAATAGGTTCAACTGCCTGGACATCTTACAAAAGTTGGGGTATCTCCAAAACTTGCAGTCTTATGCACAACTGCTGGGGTTTATAGGGGATGACAGCCCCCCAACCCCTTTTTGGTACCAATAATGACATTGTAAGGTAGACAGATAAAACAAGCCGCATCTGTTGCGGAATAGTGTATACAATTCCACACTCTCCAATCTGACTGACTTTGTTGGGGAGTAACCCCCCTTCAGACCCCTACAAAAAGGGGGGCGATAATTGCATCATAAAGCACATAGCTGAAACTGCTACCATTTGGTAGAGATCCACCTTCCTGCGTCTTAAATTATCCAATCTGGCAGCAGTTTTATGTGCAGCTACTAGATGCAGGATTGTCTTCTATAGAGCTTCTCTAAATGAGCGAGATATATATAGCACGCTTGTGATTGGCCACTCTCAGGCAGTTCATTTTGTGACATCGTCAGCATCCAGGGCCCCTCCCGTGCTATCCCCTGGAATATCTGGTTTCTTTGCGGGTTTAAAAAAGCCAGAGATAATGTATGAATATCTGGGAAAATGCACCATCTCCCAGCGTGTAATCTCAGCATTGCGCTATAATTACACCACCAGATGGCGCTGTCTTAGTAAAGTCAATCCAGCTCATGGAACAGGAAGTAATCAATTTCAAACCATGTGGTTGCCTGTGTAATGCTGCCGATCACATCCAAGAAAGAAAGAGAATGCAGATAGCCAAGGTAAGGCGGTGCAGGGTCTCCGAGTGAGCACCTATAGTTCTGTCTGTGGTTCTCAAACTGCTCTGATGCAGAACTACAAGAGCTGCCACTTGACCCTGCATCCTAGTGATGACAGAATCTACCATGGAACAGGACACAGCCTTCGCCAAGTTGGGTTCCTCAGACATGTGGTACTACAACATCCATTATCTCTGACCCCTGGCCATGCATTATGGGAGTTGTAGTCCCACCCGTGGGACTCAGGTTGGGAAAGACTGCTGTAGAGCTAGACTGGCCCGCCCCAGCTTGCCTGTGTGCGTGCTCACAACACTATCCTATAGCTGGGGAGGGTCTGGTTCCCACGGCTGAAGACGATAGGCATCATTTTTATATGCTATTTCCAATAATGAGTTTTATGTATGGAACTGGCTTTGCTGTTTAAAGGAATGCAATTGTCATGAAATATCAATACAGAATTTGTCACTGTACTTGAGCTTGCAATTCTGTCTTTTGGTAGTACCATTCCTCTTGCAAAGCTTGTATTTCTTTGGTTTTCTCCTTCTGGAAATTTGCAAGAGTCTGCCTGTCTTCTTTTTTTGGCGTACCTCCAGAGTCCAGCCTTGAAGAAACAAGCATGAATCTTGTTAAGCAAAAAAAATACTAGTATATTTTGACAGAATAATGACCAAACATCAAGCACGCAGCTACCACCTTCTGAAGGTTGTGGTAATTGGGGGCAGATTTTGACTGCAACCCCCCATCCCCAGTACCTTAGTTTTTCTCCATTTCTGGTCCCCGGTAGAGCTGTTAGCTGCTCTCTGCCTTTTGCTCTCTCTTCGGGCTGTTTGGAAATGTCCTTCTGTTGTACAAATGCATCCTGGGACTAAAGGATAAAGGCAAAGGCAAAGCTTCAGTTAATGAGCTGTTACAGTTTCTACAAAGTCTCCAATAAGCCACCCACCCACTCACCACCCACTCACCTCTGCCTGCCAACCTACAGCTACCACAGCCCCTCATGTACCCACGGTTGCCAAAGCCTCTTGCCCACCCATCCTCCAAGGTTTTTTTCCCTTGGTGAGGGATGCCTCCTCTTTCTGCTCTGGCCAGCCCAGCTGGCAAAGCACTGCAGCACCCGGCCAGCCAAGCCTTCAGGCCCAGCGTGCAATTTTATAAGTGTTTTGCTCGTTTTCTGCCCTTGCATTCTGAGTAGCAACTATCTGAACTAATCAGACACTGTCTTTGGAAGGGGGAATTGAGGAATGAGGGTACAGGAGCAACGTAAAGACTGCCCTGAGCCCTAATTGGCCATGCCCCCTTACAAAGGCAGCGTCTGATCACTGTTATCAAAATGTTTTTTTTTCCTTTTAAAATGGGTTGCCCTGGGTCCTGCAGGCTCAGCCATGGCACTTCCTTTCATCAGAGGGGCTAGTCAGGTGGCCGAGGAGGAGGAGGAGGAGGAGGGCACCATTGGATCCTGCCCTTTGGATCTCTGAACTATGATCTAGACCAAGGACCAAAGTAGCTGGGAGTGATGGGAGCTGTACTTCAACAGAGATGGAGAGCATCTGGTTGGGGGAGGCTTTCCTAGGCCTCCTCCAGCCTATGTGATTGCAGTGCCAGGCTCCCTGTGACCGGCACCAAATGTCCAGGATATGGATGAAAAATAATGGTTTCAATGTCTGCATCATTTGTACAATACCTTCACAAAATACGCCCTAATGGATCAGACCAAACATCCATTTAGTCCACCATTCTTTTTCCAACAGTGGTCAACCAGATGCCTCCGAGAAGCCCAAAACAGCGTAGGAGAGCAACAATCTTTCCCTTGTTATATATCTCACAGAAACTGGTCTTCAGAGATATAATGCCACATACTTTGAGCAGAATGGGTATATTAGCTATCAGTGAAAAATGCTCATTGAACATGTAATTTTGACACAAAACAGAACACACATCAGCCAAATTCCACTCAGCCCTAATACGAAATAATTTTAATAAAATGTAATTTTAATTATCAAAAAAGGGCCAAGTGACCACCATTATTTATTTATTTAGGGCATTAATTAGCCATTCCTCAGCCACTGTTGTTACAGAAAGGCTTACCAGAACAAAAAACAATGAAACACACAACAATAAAACACATCAAAAACAAAGCAGCAATGCATTTCCAGCAAAATATAAAACCAATCACTCTAAAAGGCCATGGCAAATAAAAAGGTTTTCAGCTGATGCCAAAAGGAAAACAAAGATTGTGCCAGGGGAACTTCATTGGGGAATTCCAGAGGTGGAGTGGTACAATTGACAAGACCCAGTCCTTGTCATCACCCACCTTACTTCAGATGATATGGGGACATGGAGCAGGGCTTCAAAGGCCCATCTGAATGTCTAGGTAGATTCATATAGAAAGAGGAGGCCCACAGGTCCCAAGCTGTTTAGAGCTTTAAAGCAGACCATGAGCCATTATAGCCATTTTAAAACTGGCAAGATATGTTCCATACAATTAATACGAATGCTAGTGTATTTTGCACTGATTTTAATTTCTGAACAGTCTTTAGAGATAGTTCCACGTTCAACCCATTGTAGTGGTCTACAGTGCATGGATAACTGTGGCTAGCCTATCTCTGGCCAGGACAGGCTGGCACTCTAGTCTTAGCTGGTGTCTTGGATCTCCAAAGATAGGGCCAGATGTCAAATTCCAAACTTTTTATTTCAAGTGGAACGCAACCCCATGAAGAACAGCCCGCCAGCCCAGTCAATCCACTCATCCACAACACCACAATCTTGTCTGGATTGAGGTGTTGTTGTTTTTTACCTCCACCCAGAGCAGCAGTCCACAAGTACCACCATCTTGGACCAACCATCGAGATACAAATAGAACCACCATGATACAAATAGAACCGCCATCTTCAATTCCTATCCGAAGCAGCTGATTCAGACTGATACTGAACACCACCAAAAGGTCCAGGAGAATTGAAAAGGTCACATTCTCCCCCTTTCTCTCTCCTTACGTAGATCATTCATCAGAGCAACCAAACCAAATCCAGACCTCAAACCAATTTAAAATGGATCAGAAAAGCCTAAGAGTGTCTGAAATGGCCCATCCACAAATTGCTCACGAATCTTGCCCCAAAAGGCTATACTGGTGACAATTTGTTATAATACAAAAAGATAAAAAAAAATAATGGCCACCATGGAAAATAAATGAAGCTTTGGATAACTGGAGCAAAATGTCTCCTATCTTTTAGGCACAGACAAAGTTTGTCCTGTTTTATGTGCCTTTAATGACTTTTAGTGGTATTTGGAGTCTCAGCAATTTGCTTTTTATCTTTGTTTTAACTGCATTTTTTTATTGGCTGTTTTATTAGTTGCTTATTTTGCTGTTTTTATTGTTGATTTTTATCTTTTATTTTTGTATTTTCATCTTTTCATTATAAGCCCTCTTAGGGAAACTGTGCAAAAGGTGGTTTAGAAATATGCTTTATGTATGAATGAATAAATAAATAACCTGCCAAGAATGGGAAGGATGGTCTGATCATATAATAGAAAAATAACACAGAGAGGTGTTGGGATGCCTTTTTTTTCCTTTCAAAATTAGCCTGGAAAAGTGGTGATGATTTTTAATCTCCTCTCTATGAGTAGATGTGAAGCACATTAATGTTAATGTACCCCCTGGGTACTGCTGTTTCCTCTACACAAAGTGAGGGGAAGTTGCACAGAATAACTGAAAAGCAAAATGTTAGGGATTAACACTTCATATTTCCCTAGTTAAAAGAAAAATTCACCTCACTACCCTTCCTGTGAATCAAACATTTATGGGGGAAATTTAGCATCTGAGCTCCAGTTGCTATGGGGTGGGGGGCACACGACCATGATTCAAAACACTGTGAATGCCAGCAGTAAAATCAAATTAACTGGGAACAGATTATCTCAGCAAGTCAAACTAAGGCTGGAGAAAGACAATACCTTTTTCAAGGAGTTGAAAGTAGCTTGAAAGAAGGATAGCTGCTTGTGGTATATATATTCACTTCACTTTTGCCCCTGGTAAACAGCTTTTGCGGTTTGGGGGTATTGTTTCAAGAACTTGCAACACTGGCTTGACCAGAGGCAATAGGGGGTGTAGACGGGGGTGAGCAGAAGACAGATTGTGATTCGCCAGTGGACCACTGATGAATTTCCAGTTGTCAAGAATACATGCTGAGAATCAGTTAACTGTGCCTTAGATGTGCCTTAACTGTTGAGAGATCCTAAGTGTGTACTCTTGGCTTTGTACATTTAAGATGCATCAGTGGAATATAGTAAAAAAAAAAAAAAACAAGACCACAAAAATCGTTTTGTGCACTGGTGCATATAATGGGAAGTGATTCCTCTCTTAAATCGCTTATATCTTTCTTCAGAACAAAACAAAACACTATTATCTGTCCACAGCCTGGATGTCTCAGGGCCAAAACAGACATAAAATCATATGAAAGACATAAAATCAACATTACAATGTTCTAGCTGCTTCTAAATCTAATTTGTTCTCACACAGTCAAGACCACGTTCGTATGTAATGACAAGCCTCTGTGGGTTAATTTACTGTGGGGCTTGTCGGCCAGGGTGGGTTGTTGGCGTGGTTAACAAGCCGCCCACAACCTCGCTGTGGCTTCCATTTAAAAAACATCGGCCAGTGCACAATGACAAATCCAGCAGGTAAATTAATACACGGTGGCTTATCGTTACTGGCAGACAGGGGTCTTTGTTTCAGGTTCTGGTTTGTATCCATACACATTGTGTGTGTGTGTGTGTGTGTGTGTGTGTGTGAGAGAGAGAGAGAGAGAGGGGGGGGGGGGCTGGCCTGAGATTCTTTCAGAAGAGAAATGTAATTCCCTGATACTTATTCGCAGCGCTCTTTTGATGCCCCTGATGCTGGCTCAACATTTGTCTGCAACCTGGATACCTCAACCATTATTACCAAAACCAATGAACGAACAACTGCATAGCTTAACTATTATATTAAACATAGGAAGCACAATCTGCCTAGAAGCTCTTCTATGTAAGCTTCATTGGGGCTTGTAACAGAGAACTTCCTGGTGGATTGTGCCGTTAGGAAACACCCATACACACAACAAAAGAACTCCAGGGTAATGGAACAGTGCCTGTGTCACTTAGCTGGTTGAATCTTTCAGCATTTCGTGTTAGAGTTGTAGCTGGAGGGAGTGTGGAGGGATACCGACAGACTTATGCTTCCTACTGAGGTCTCACAGGTGCATTTTACACACACAAAAAGAACGGTTAATGGTATCATGTGTTGTACAAGCACCTATAGTTGGCCAATGAAGAATGTGTTTGCACATGAAACACATTCAGTGTAGTGATAATCTGGAGTGAGTCTTCCAATAAATAGCACAATTTCTCCTAGTATTTTTGGAGGTTCAGCTAATTGTTTGCCAGTATAATTCCTGCCACCCCACCCCCCATTTCCTTCTTCTGGGGGTACCAACTCGCTAGTGAACTGTTCGGCCCTTATGAACCATGTCCCCCCATCTCTGCTTGCTTAGGTCTCAGTAGATGAAACGTGGATCTTAAAGGTTCTTGGACTGACAAAACGCATACGGCACTTGAAACCCGTTAGGCATGAAATAGTATGGAGTGCTTCTGAAAATAAATACAATTTTCTATAACTTGTTGAGGTTTGCTTCATTGTTTGTTGACTTCTATAATTTGTATGGGAGTGGAGGTGAGCAGAAAAAGAAGGGAGGCAGCCCAAAGCTGATCACATTTATAGCCTGGCTGGGAGCCATGACACTAGACAGCAGGCATTTCTTTTAAAGCACACGCCTCATGCATGTCTCTTCCTGCTTAGACAACTCCACCTCCTTCCCAGGAAAGCCGTATGTCACAGGAAGCCACTTTGGTAAGTGTGCAAATTATGATTGACAGGAGTTTTTGCATGTTCATTGTGACACAACTTACACTGAAAAGTTTCAGCTCTCAAAGCAGACATCAGAAATGTTTTCTTTGACAGCCATTTCTGATGAATCATTCATTGGTGCCCAGTTCATTGTAGCCGTTAGCCTTAAATTATGGTATGGAATTAACAGGGTTGGCCCAAGACATTTTCCAGCCTGACGCAGGGTGGATTGAGTTAAATCAGGAAGAAAAATTATTGATTTAAATTACTGATTTAAATGAAGCTTCCCAACGAAACTTTTTAGTGTATTTCCTGATCAATGGTGCAAATCTGACCATGAAGTCATGTTCATTTACAACGAAATAGAGAATTATTTACACTGTTTCATTCTTACCAGATCTTGCATCTCTTTGTCTCTCTGTATATTTTGCATGCTTTCCTTTTTTACCTACAGAGGGAATGGCTGCGTTCGCATATGACCACCCACACTCAGAAGTTGTTCAGACAGTCGGCGGGGGAAACAAGGCAGTGTCAGGTATTTCCCCCACCTGCAGCAGTCGTGTGACTTGAAGCAACCTAATTATATGCACTGCATTGTGGGTTGCTGTGCTGTCAAAACCCAGCATGTAATGCGGATGTATTGCATTTTTACTCATGCATACTGGCGATCTATGGGTTGTGGGGTGGGTGAAAATGCACTACACTTGTGCCACGCACTGGGGTTGGATGACCTGGCACCCTGTGGTGTGAATAATTTAGGTAATCTTGGTAGTGCAACCGGGGTGTGTGGGAGTGATTGTCTGAGTCTGGACACAAGACTGAGTATGGGTTCAGTGTGGGTTGAACCCAGCCACACTAACAAACCATAGTTTGTTAACCATGAACAACCCAATGGTTTGTTAGCACAGCTAGGTTCACGCAGCACAACACACAGTTCAACAACAACCCACGATTCAACCTATATTCAACCTTGTATGACTACATTGTGCTTTAAAAACCCAGTCAATGGGCTGATTCGACCAATCGATGCAATGCATGCCAGCAGGTTTTCTGAATATTCACCACCTGTCCATGGCTTGTTATATCTTGTGAACCTGGGCACCAGGGATTGTGCAAGGGTTAAACAACTCTCTCCTAACCCATGGCCTGTTTTAGGATTATGAGACGGTTGATTAACTCTACCATAACCCTTGCCTCCTGGGTTCGCATGACAAGTGTTATTAGAGCCAGAGAACCTCCCACTTAATTGGTACTTTTCAATAGACAAAGCAAATTTCCAAGTCAGAACTTGGCAGTCCTAATTATAACTGTTTGACAATCACAAAGCAACCAGACTGAAAGCTCCTGCATCCAGGAATGCAATTTCAAATCCGCAAGGAGGGAATTTCACTCTTTTTGCATGGACGGGGCAGGGATGGTTAGAAGTCACAAGATCTGAAACCTCAACAGGAGCACCAACAGCCCTATCTCTGAGACACTGCACAGAATTAGGTCTGTAAATCGTGAGGCGGAGAAGTTTCACTAATCTGATTGAAAATTGGCATCTTTAATGTCCTTGCTGACTTCATCTCATCTATAGATAGAAGCATAAAGCAAAGCTTGTAAAATATGGACAATAATTTATTTATTTAGTACAGTTCAAATCTGCCCAATAATTAATGTTAGAATAAAACTTCTAAGGTCACTTCCACATTAGCCTTTTTCTATGGGATTTGCACTGTTTGTTCACTCGCTTTTTACAGAGCATTCAGATGAGACAGTTGTCAAATCATTGCAGTCCAGTGTTTACTATGTTGCCCTTCTGTGTGTTTTTCAGAACAGATTTGCAGCCATTTTTTTTTTTTGTAATATTGCAGCACCATCCTGTTCAATATGGACAGGCAAAGCACTATTAAGGTTTCTCAGAGCTCCTGTGCCTTTAATGCAGGAGTGCAGAACTTCTGGCCAAGGGGACCAAATCTAACCCACGGTGCCCCAGTCCAACCCTTTGGGGTTCCCCAGAAGGCCATGCCTCCCTCCCCCAACTACCAATTGTTTTGTGGTGTCCTGATTTTTGTGTGGTTTCCCCCCAATTCCAAAAGGTTGAAACGCCCCTCCCAAGGCTTACGTGGCCAAACTAAATGTTTGCCTAATCGATCATAGTGGAGCTATGCATGATAGTTTTATTTAACTTCATGTAAACATGCATGACACTGATTTAGAGTGGGACCATTGTGCCCTGGGGGGGGGGGGGTGCTTGAATCTTTGCCCATCCATTTTCATCTTAAAATTCCACCCCCCCCACCCCCCGAGGTGGGAGGTAAAAAAAAGGGGAAAAGCCTCCACTGCTCCACTGGAGTCAACTGAGGGATTTGTTTACACCCCCCCCCCGGTTGCAGGGTGGTAGGATTTCAGGACAAAAATGGATGGGGAAAGATTTAGGTCCCCTCTACAAGGATTCGCTTTTGCGCCCGGTTAGGCGATTATGCGCATAATCGCTGAAGCGCATTTACGCCTAATACCTCTGCACGAGAGGCGGCGAGAGGCGGCGAAGCGCATTAACGGATGACCAAAATGCGCTTTACAAGTAGTTAATGCGCATAATCACTTGTTCACATAGTCAAAATGCGCTTTAACGTCCGGAGCAAAATAAAACTAGTTGTTTAACGCGCATTCGATAATGCGCCCGATTTGCGCTCCGTTCTTGTAGAGGTAATTTTTTTTAATGCGCCTTGAAAGAGCTTTAAATGCCTCTTGTAGAGGCAGCCTCAAGTACTCCTCCCGGAGCACTATGGTCTCAGCCTGAAACAGAGCCACAAACGCTTACATGAAGGTAAATAAAACTGTTATGCATGGCTCCACTATGTGTGATGAGATTGGCCAACTCACCAGTCTTCAGGAATTTAAAAGATCTATAAAGACTGATCTCTTCCAGCAGGCCTGGGAGCACCAATATCTATTGTGTGGGGCAGAGGGAGATATGGCGATAGCAGGGTGAAATGCCGTTACAGGAGAAGGAGAGATGGATCTTTAACACCTATCTTACCTTCCGGTCTCCCTGCTACCCCGGGGATCTTGGGGAACGATCCAGGCCACCCACAGAACCTTTCCTTGCTCCTATGCAATGCCAAGTCGGTTAAAAACAAAACAAACATAATCTATGACCTCCTTACAGAAGAGGAGGCCGACCTGGCATGCTTCACAGAGACCTGGCTGGGAGATGACAGTGGCCCGACATGGGCTCAGGCTCTCCCAGCTGGGTACTGTGTTAATGAGCAGGTGAGGGAAAGTGGGCGGGGGGGCGGAGTAGCTGTGGTCTACAAAAACAATCTTAGACCCCCCTCTAGATGGATTCCGTTTGACGCCTGTTCCTCCGATTATGCGCATCTTCTCGTAAGCGCTTTATCGTAAATGCTTGTATGCAGGAGGTAATTGAGCACTCAACAGGTGACCTTACCGGTTGTTTCAAATGCGCTTTACAAGTAGTTAATGCGGAGAATCGCTTGTTCACATAGTCAAAATGCGCTTTAATGGCCGGAGCAAAATAAAACTCGCTATTTAACGTGCATTCGATAATCCGCATAATCGGAGAGATAAAGCGCCTCAACTCCCGATTTACGCTCCACTCTTGTAGAGGTAAAATTTTTAATGAGACTTCAAAGAGCTTTAAACATCTGGTGTAGAGGCAGCCACAACCTGACCAGACATCCTGTCCGGGAATTGAATCATATTGAATGTGTGTACCTGAGTCTGAAGGCCAGGGATAGACTAGGGATTCTGTTAGTGTACCGGCCACCCCACTGCCTATCAGACTTCCTGGCCGAGCTCACGGAACTGGTCTCGGAGCTGGTGTTGGATTCGCCCAGGCTTTTGGTCCTGGGCGATTTCAACATCCCATTCGGGGCCGGTTTGTCAGGTGGAGCTCGGGAGTTCATGGCATCCATGACAAACATGGGCCTATCCCAATTGGTCTCTGGACCCACACATTCAGCAGGTCACACCCTCGATGCTGTTTTCAGTTCCGAACAGACGGATCTGTGGGTGGAGGTAATGAATACCTCCGAATTGTCATGGACAGACCATTTTCTGGTCAGGGTTAGTATCACGGCTACCACCCGCCCCTGCAGGGGTGGCGGACCTATTAAGATGGTCCGCCCTCGAAGGCTGATGGATTCTTCTGGATTCCAGAAAGCCTTGGAGGGTTCTATGGCTGGTGTTGTCGACGATCCTGCAGAAGCCCTGGTCAATAGATGGAATCAAGACCTAACTAGGGCTATCGACACAATCGCCCCCAAACATCCTCTCCGACCCGCTTCTAATAGGGCGCCCTGGTATACAGAAGACCTCAGGGAGTTGAAGCGGAAAGGACGACGACTGGAGCACCGATGGCAGAAAACTCAACTTATATCCGAGACATAGAGAACATTTTCGTTCCTATGGGGTGGCATTACGTGCAGCAAAGAAAGCTTTCTTCTCTGCGTGCATTGCGTCTGCAAATTCATGTCCAGCAGAACTGTTCAGGGTGGTGAGGGGTCTAACCCAGGCACCTTCTCCCCTGAATCCGATTTTAGAGCCTTCGGTAGTTCGCTGTGATGCCTTCAACGATCATTTCACAGATAAAATCTCTCGGATAAGAGCCGACTTAGATGCCATTGTTATAGCAGAGGCTGACAGTGGAGTGTCCAGCGACTCCGCGAGTAGGATTACACTTGATCAGTTTCAGTTGGTGAGTACTGAGGACGTGGACAAAGTACTTGGACGTGTGAGGAGGACGACTTGCCCTCTCGATCCCTGTCCTTCTTGGCTGGTCGTCCAGGGAGGAGATGCAGTTAGATCACATCTACAACATATCATTAATGCATCTCTCAGGAAGGGGAGTTTTCCATCATGTTTAAAAGAGGTGGTGGTACAGCCGCTTCTAAAAAAGCCCTCCCTGGATCCCCTGGACCTTAATAACTACAGGCCAATATCAAACCTTCCATTTTTGGGCAAGATGATGTAGAGGGCGGTTGCCTTCCAACTCCAGGCAGTCTTGGATGACACTGATTTTCTAGATCCATTTCAAACTGGCTTCAGGGCAGGATACGGAGTTGAGACCGCTTTGGTCGCCTTAGTGGATGATCTACGCCTCAGTATTGACAGGGGGAGTGTGTCCCTGCTGGTACTCCTGGACCTCTCTTTGGCTTTCGATACCATCGACCATGGTATCCTTCTGGAGCGACTGGGGGAATTGGGAATCGGGGGCATTGTGCTTCAGTGGTTCCGATCCTATCTCTTGGGCAGGTTCCAGATGGTGATACTTGGGGATAGCTGCTCTTCAAAACAGGAGTTGCTATGTGGTGTACCACAAGGTGCCATCCTTTCCCCAATGCTGTTTAACATTTACATGAAACCGCTGGGAGAGATCATCCGGAGGCATGGGGCGGGGTGCTATCAATATGCTGATGACACCCAATATGCTGATGACACTTCGACAACATCGTCAGCTAAGGGTAGTGTATCTCCTCTGAATGATTGCTTGGAGGCGGTAATGGGCTGGATGAGGAAAAACAAACTGAAGCTGATTCCAGTCAAGACGGAGGTACTCGCTGTCAAAGGCCCCAACCTGGGTTTGGAGGTGTGTCAACCAGTTCTGGATGGGGTTACACCCCCCCCTGAAAGACTGTGTTCGCAGCTTGGGGGTACTCCTGGATCCATCACTCCAAATGACAGCTCAGATAGATGTGACGGCCAGGAGTGCCTACTATCAGCTTCAGCTGATTCACCAGCTGCACCCCTTCCTAGAGTTGGAAGACCTAAAGAGGGTAGTACACACGCTGGTAACATCGAGGCTTGAGGTAACATGGGGCTACCTTTGTGCCTAGTCCGGAAACTTCAACTTGTTCAAAATATGGCAGTCAGATTGGTCACCGGTACATCTAGGGGGGACCACATTACACCAGTTTTAAAATCGCTTCATTGGCTGCCAATTAGTTTCTGGGCAAAGTATAAAGTGTTGGTTATTACCTTTAAAGCCCTACATGGTTTGGGTCCAGGTTACCTGCGGGATTGCCTTCTCCCATACAATCCGCCCCGCACACTTAGGTCCTCTGGGAAGAACTTACTCAAGTCAGCCAGAACTAGGCTGACGGGTGTTACCCAGAGGACCTTCTCTTCCACCACTCCCAGACTGTGGAATGGTCTGTCGGAGGAGATTAGACAAATTAGCAGTCTTCATGAATTTAAGAGAGTCATGAAGACTGCTCTCTTCCGGCAGGCCTATCCAAATGAATTTTACGATGTTTTTAATTATGTATTTTTTCTTGTTTTTTAAAATTTTAACTGTTTTGTGATTCTTGTGTTTTATATTGTTGTTGTTCCCTGCCTCGATCCGGAGGGAGAGGCGGGTTATAAATAAATTATTATTATTATTATTATTATTATTATTATTATTATTATCCAGATGAATTTTAAAGTGTTTTATTGGTGTTTTATTGGTATTTTAATGATGTATTGGTTTTAAGTGTTTTAATCAGTTTTGTATTTTATGTTTGATGCTGTTCCACGCCTCGATCCATTGGGAGAGGCGGGTAATAAATAAATATATTATTATTATTATTATTATTATTATTATTATTTAGTTTAGCCCTTAGCAGTAAGAACCTTAAGCTAAAGTATGCTGGTATCATAGTAGAGTTGGAAGGGGCCTATGAGGCCACTGAGTCCAGCCCCCTGCTCAGTGCAGGAATCCACCTTAAAGCATCCCTGACAGATGGCTGTCCAGCTGCCTCTTGAATGCCTCTAATGTGGGAGAGCCCACCACCTCCCTAGGTCATGGGTTCCATTGTCATATTGCTCTAACAGTCAGGAAGTTTTTCCTGATGTCCTGTCGGAATCTGGCTTCCTGTAGCTTGAGACCATTATTTCACTTCCTGCACTCTGGGTTGATCGAGAAGAGATCCTGGCCCTTCTCTGTGTGACAACCATTCAAGTATTTGAAGAGTGCTATCATGTCTCCCCCTCAGTCTTCTCTTCTCCAGGCTAAATATGCCCACATCTTTCAGTCTCTACTCATAGGGCTTTGTTTCAAGACCCCTGACCATCTTCGCTGCCCTCCTCTGAACACGCTCGAGATTGTCTGCATCCTTCTTGAATTTTGGTGCCCAGAACTGGACACAATACCCAAGATAAGGCCTAACCAGTGCTGAATAGAGGGGAACCAGTACCTAGAGGGATTTGGAAGCTATACTTCTATTAACGCAGCCCAAAATAGCATTTCCTTTTTTTGCAGCCACATTACACTGTTTCTTCATAGTCAGCTTGTGTTCTACAACAATTCCAAGATCCTTTTCACTTGTAGTATTGCTGAGCCAAGTATTCCCCATCTTGTTACCGTGCATTTGGTTTCTTTTTCCTAGGTGTAGAACTTGACATTTATCCCTATTAAATTTCATTCTGTTGTTTTCAGCCCAGTGCTCCAGCCTATCAAGATCACTTTGAAGTTTGTTTCTGTTTTCTAGGGTATTAGTTATTCCACTCCATTTTGTGTCATCTGTAAATATGATAAGCATTCTCAGCACCTCCTCATCCGTCATTAATAAAAATGTTGAAGAGCACTGAGTCCATGACTGAGCCCTGCAGTACCCTGCTCATTACCCCCCCTCACAGTTTGAGAACGTACCATAGGTAAGCACTCTTTGAGTCTGATTCTATAGCCAACTATGAATCCACATAGTATTTGCTCCATGTAGCCCACTTTTAGCTAGCTTGGTGATCAGAATGTCATGGGACACATTGTCAAAAACTTTACTGAAGTCAAGATATATTATGTCCACTGCATTCCCACAGTCCACAAGGGAGGTTACCCGATCAAAGAATGAGATCAGATTAGTCTGACAGGATTTGTTCTTGACAAATCCATGCTGGCTTCTAGTAATCACTGCATTGTTTTCAAGGTGCTTACAGAATGACTTCTTTATAATCTACTCCAAATTTTTTCAAGGGATTGATGTCAGACTAACTGGTCTGTAGTTCCCAGGTTCCTCCTTTTTGCCTTTTTTGAAGATAAGGACAACATTAGCCCTCCTCCAGCCATCCAGCACTTCACCCATCTTCCATGATTTCGCAAAGATAATAGACAGTGGTTCTGAGAGTTTTTCTGCCAGCTCCTGTATTACTCTAGGATGCAGTTCATTGGACCATGGAGATTTGAAGTCATTCAAAGAATTTAGGTGTTTCTTGACAATTTGTTTATCAATCTCAAACTGCAATGGTATTTTGGCCCTCCCTCCCTCAGCCCTGATTCCCCCTCTTTAGGTCACCACCACCACCCCTAGCCCAGTCTCCCTGCTTCCTCCTCCTCTTCCAGCCCCCATTGAATTGTCCCCCATCTTCCCCCTTAAGAGGTACCTCTAGCTCAGTATTCTGTGAAAACGTGGTCCTGTCATATTCTCTTCACACAGGAGAGCCTTTAAGTACTGATTTCCTTCCTTTTTTCTTTGCTTTTGAAACAGTTTCTCACCACATTTTTTAGAGGAAAGCACAGTGATTAAAGTCTTCCTCCAAAGAGACTTTAATTACTGAATTCTTCTTTTTTATTTTTGGTGTTGGGGAGGTGAAATAGTACTATTTCACTATTTCAAAAGCAAAGAAAAAAGGGAGGAAATCAGTAATTAAGGGCTCTCCTCCTGTGTGAAGAGAAAGTGACAGGGATCACATGACCAAAGGAAACAGAAACTGACATTGGGACAAGTAACAGAGGGCATTCAAGGAGCAAATAAGAGGCCATTTATCCCCAATCCACCAGCTGGGATCTACAGGAAGCAATAAAAGTAGCTGAATGTGCAAACAATAAACTTGTAATTTAAGTTTTGGAATAGAACTTGCATATGAGTAAACGTTGTAGGAAGTTCTTAGCCATGGATAACACAGCTAGATAACACAGGTGTGTGGAGCTTTCGTTTTAATTCCAGTTCATTGCAGAAAAGCAGCTCTCAGCACTGCTACAGAGCTCTAGGATGGAAGCATTTTGGGTTTCAATGTAAAGCCATAAAAGGTTGGCCTGGCCCTTTAATGATTCACAGCAAATGCTTCTTACCTCTTGTTGCTTCTCACGGGTTTTTCTGGCATGAGTTTTAAGAAATTCTGCATATTTGGGGCTGTCCCGATTTTGTCTGATGAACGTCTCCAACTTTAAGACCTAGATTAGCAAGAGAAGGTGCAGGCCATGAGAAATATGCACTGATTATATATCCGAGAGGTCTGCAGCCAATGTTTTGGCTGACAAATTCCAGCACTGACAAATTCCTTCTGCCCTCTACACCACCTGCCGCCTAGTTAACCATCACGAACCCTTGGGACAACCTCACTTTCCTGCCTCTCTCTCTCGCACCACATTCGTCTCCATTTCTCTCCCTCCATCTCCCCACCTCAATCCTTCTTCTCCTGATGCATGTGCTGTCTGTAGCGAGATCACCTGCCACAAGCACAAGACAATATAAAATTTAGCCCAGTCAATGAATTTCACTTTTGCACTGAAGTCACTTACGACCGGCTGAGAATTAATGACAAGTGCAATTCATTTTACAGGACTGCTCTGCAACCTTCATGGGAGATAAATTGTAACATTTTTGTGTCTCTGATCATCTAAATAGCAGGAAATAAAACCTTCTATCCATAAAATTTTAAAATATAATGGGGAGACCACAGCTTGGAAATGGAAAATGTCTCTTTTTTTCTAACATCTTATATGTAGCTCTTAGCATTTTAAAAGGTAAAATCTCAGTACTAACACCCACCCTATCAGGTAGGTAGCTTCATGTTTTGATTTCTCAAATGATTCTGTATATTATGTTTTTGTCTTTTTAAACAAAAATTCTGGCCACAGTTCTGAATATCCAGAGAATACTAACTAGATATAATGCCATAGGTGAGACACAAATCTGCTTATTACTAGCGTTTTGTAAGCTGTGATCACTGATCCGTCTAGCTATCTCTCTAGCAGCAACCGGAATATAAAAAGCATAATAGAGGAAGAGTGTAAAACTGTTAAATGCCAATAACGGTGTGTTTATTTTCCTATCATCACTCTACAGTTTCTGCAGGTTAAATGTTTATTTATTTGTTGTAGATTTAGGCCCTGTCTTTAAGTATGAAAACTATTGGGGCAGGTAACAATAAAAACAAGTATAACGATTATTATTAACATATGGCAAATTTAAAAGCAGAACAGAAGATAAAAACAATTTCAGCTAATGTTTAAAAAAAGGAAAGGAGGCAATCTTTGCCCTGGCACCAAAAAGATATAAGCTGGCATCAAGTTAACCTATCTGGGAGAACATTCCAAAACAGAGGGCTACAACTGAAGTTTGTGGGTGCTGCTGCTACCTTGGGCTGCCTCTACAAGAGAGGTTTAATGCGCTTTGAAGGTTCATTAAAAATTTTACCTCTACAAGAATGGAGCGCAAATCGGGCGTAGAGGCGCGTTATCTCTCTGATAATGCGCATTTTTGAATGCGCGTTAAATCGCGAGTTTTATTTTGCTCCGGCCGTTAAAGCGCATTTTTCCCGTGTGAACAAGCGCTTATGCGCATTAACTTCTTGTAAAGCGCTTTTTGGACATCTATTAATGCGTTTCGCCGCCTCTCGCCACCTCCCGTGCACCGTGCAGAGGGATTAGGAGTAAATGCGCGTCTGCGATAATGCGCATAATCGCCGAACCGGGCGCAAAAGCGAATCCTTGTAGAGGGAGCCTCAATCTCTAGTGGTGAGGTCAGCCGGAGAAAGAGCCTCTGGTGGTGACACTCTTAATGCACAGGAGGCTACGTACTGGAGGTAGTGGTTCTTGAGGTCCCAGGTCCCAAGATACTTAGGGTTTTAATCGCAGGGCTAAGCTCATGAATCCCAACAAGAATCTTTCAGGTTCCCAAAAAAGATTAAAATCCCTTTTATTCTCAAAGTTGGATTTATGCTTCACATACCTCCAGAGAACAGTCTTGAAGCTTTCCATTTACTGCTTCTTTCTCCTTCTGTAGCTGCCTTATCTCATTCTCATATCTCCTTTTTAATTCTTCTACCTGTATCTGGACCTCCTAAAATTGACAAATTAAACAGCCATCATGTTGGAACATTATAGAGTAGAGCTATGCTTCGGATGCATACAGTGTTTGTAACATGTAAAACATACATACTTTCCGATGCAATACAGATATACTGAACTGCATGGAATGAATAAAACCTGCCTCTCATTTGTGGGAGAAACTTACCTTTCCACTGCTAGAAAATCAAATCAACAGCCCCAACAGTATAAAGTGAAAGGTTCATCCCCACTACCTTTTGCAAAAGGCCAGATGCATTTTAGGAGTTGCTGCATACTTGGGAGATAATTTTAATAGTTATATAATCCCACATTCATGTTCTACAGCATTCCTCAGTGTTGTGTTTAGGCAGACTGCAATGCCACTTATTAGGGAATAAACCCCACTGAATGTAGTGGGACTTGCTTCTGAGGAAGCATGGATAGGATTGTGCTGTTAGACAGGTAGAGAGATTTGTTTAGGCAAGTCATCAAAAGAACAGGCAATGCTAAACTCCTATTAGAATACTTTGCCCTGAATGACTGTGATCCTCAAATTATAGCCATTTATACATAATCAGTATAATGAGGATTGCCAGGTTGCAACATGGGCTGCCTCTACAAGAGGCATTTAAAGCTCTTTCAAGGTGCATAAATTTTTTTACCTCTACAAGAACGGAGCGCAAATCGGGCGTAGAGGCGCTTTAAACATCCGATTATGCGCATTATTGAATGCGCGTTAAATAGCGAGTTTTATTTTGCTCCGGCCGTTAAAGCGCATTTTGACTATGTGAACAAGCGATTCTTCGCATGTCAACAGTTTAAATCGCGTTTTGGTCGTCCAGTAATGCGCTTCGCCACCTCTCGTACAGAGGTATTAGACGTAAATGCGCTTCTGCGAATATGCGCATAATTGCCTAACCAGGCGTAAAGGCGAATTCTTGTAGATGAGGCCTTGGAGAAAATGCTGAAATGTTTAAAAGGCCAGACATACAGCTGCTGGGGGAGTGCACATTTAACAATATTTATTTTGCAGAAAAAGGGATGCACAGCTCCAGTCTGGCTGGAAGTCTTCCTGCCTTCTGATCTGGGAGGCCATACCTATCCTCCTAATCTCTGATCCATGAGGGTTCTTTGTAGCTGCTCAAAGTCTGCCCAGCACTTGCTCAGGGACATTTTCATCGATTCATATACATTCAAGGATTGAGCCTGGCATTAAAAGATAAAAGGGTTGAGCCCCAGGTTAAGACCTGGAGTTGCATCCCTCACTGCCAAACAGTGGCTAAAGTTTTAAAAAAGAGGCCGTTTGAAGATAATTATGCATTTGAATCAGAAGAAGCTGTCCCCTGAGGTAGGGTGATCATATGTCAGGAAAACCCAAGACATGTCAGGATTTTTGGTAACAAATCCAGGAAGGGGGGATTTATGAAATCTGGAGAAAAATCCAGATTTTTCCCATCCTCCCCCACCCAAAGGGCAGCTCTACTTCATGGTCAATGAGAATGAACATAAATGCCTACAGCTCTGTCATTTTTAAAGATAAAGAGATGAAACTTGGCAAAATGATAGCTCTTAGGTAGGGTTTTATCCATGCCAAGTTTCAAGCAGATCTGTTCATCTGTTGATTTTTAGGAATTTTTTAAAATTAATTGTTTAAAAAAACACTGAAGCCATACCCTTCAAACTCAGGTTGTCAAACCTCCTCCTTGTAGTCTTGCACGTTGAGCAGTTTCAGCCCTTGGCATCAAGGAGATCTCATGTTTTTAGCAAAACAAATGCTGGGCGAGCACAGTACCTCTCCTGTTGCAGATTTGGTGGACAGTGGGGCACCTGGAGCTCAGCAGAGGTGAGGTGTCCACAGATCAAAACATGGGAAAGGAGAGGTCAGTCAAAGCAGCCCATAGGGCAAAACAGAATGGGTCAGAGGCCTTTTTCTCAGAGTTCGGCATCATGGGTGATGAAGGGTCATCCCTAGAGAAAAACTCTCAGGACCAACAGTGATGTGCCAGTTGAGAGAGAGGCTCTCATCCTTGCAGATGCCCTGTTGCTGCGGATGTTGGAATCTGGCATGTCGTTGTTTTGCTTCGCTACCCCTTCCCTTCCACTTCCCTTTGTCTGCACTGCTGGCATGCAATGCAGGACGTTTGAAGTGCGTGTCAGAGGAAAAACAGATAGATTTTTGGCTTTGGCTGGCTGACATAACTCTTAGAGACAGAGTTAGACTGAAAACACAACTCAGAGATGGCTGTAGCTGAGCCCAGTGGCAGCTGGCAGCGGAGGTGGTTTTTAAAGAAAGAGTCACCAGATGTAACCAAGCAATGAGGTGGCACCCTTCCCCCTGGCCACAGGGTATAAGTGCGCAGTCTGGCTGGACCATTGGGAGACTTTGGAAGGGGGAGGGAGATTGGTTGTTTGAGGCTGGGGTTTTTGGTTTGGCTGCAATGACTTAGAGAGAGAGACAACAGAGGTTGCACAGACAATGCAGCGACACCTGTTGTAACTTAGCCCCATGGTGCTGGCATGCAATGCAGGGCATTAGAAAGAGGGTCTCAGAGTCACGTGTTTGTGCAGGAAGTAGACAGGCGTTCAAAGTCTGGATGTGAATAGTGGTGTCAACTCAAAAACCTTGAGAAGCTAATGTATATAAGTGAGGGGTGAGGTAGTGTCCGCTGCCCACAACCCCCACCCTAATGTTAGAGTAGAAAAGCATACACAAGTTTTAAAAAATTGAATTTTAAAAATAAAAAGCCAGCCATCCAGCAGCAAGCCCTGTTAAGCAAAAGCTTGCAGCGGAGTGAGGATACAATCAGAAAAGATATTTGAGGGAAGGGGAGAATGTATCAACAAAGTACAGCAAAAGCTACAAAGGTAGGAGTAAGTGAAGTTAATTTCAGATACATTGGATGTCTCACTTGTTATTTCAGTGATTTTAACATTAAGATGTTATGTAGAACAGATTTGTCTTAATTGTGTGCTGTAAAATAAGACATGTTACCAAGGTTATGTTCAGGTGGGTACCCCCCCTTGGTGCTGGACATGCCCCTTGGGGGCCAACCATGTTGTCCTCCTTTTTGGTTTCCAAAATATGGTCACCCTACCCTGAGGTAAGACCTGGTGGCTGTCTCAGGCTGTGGATTTTGAATGCCAATATGGGTGACAGACTGGGAAACAGAAAAATTTGACCCACAACCCACCAGGAAATTCAAGTCAAATTTTCTGGGCTAGCACATGCATAATTACCAAGTCTGGGAGGTAACACACTGATGTATAAATCACATATTTAAACTTCTGAGCCTTGACCTGACTGCATATATCTCACAAAGTCCAGTGGGAATCTACATCAGTTGTGTGTTCACCTACAGCAGAAAGTGCTGAATGTTCACCCTGTATGGATTGCCTTAGGATATCTGTATTTAGAGCTTGCTAGCATACGCACTCTTCCTATTTGAACTAACTCACTGACTGAATACAATTCAGTCCGATCTTGAAAGACTGTGAACACACAGAGAGAAAGAGAGAGGGAGAGAGAGAGAGAGGAAGTGCCAATTACAAGGCCTTCATCCCCAGTGGTGCCCCATAAATTTCAAAGCAGAATGATTTAAGATGATTCAGAGCAACCAAGCAAGGTTCCAAATACTGAACAGAAGCAATAAAAAGGGTGGGTGTAACACCCACGGAGGGAATAACTGACGGTGGGAAAATTTAGATTTAATCTAAGGAAAGCTGCAGCAAGTGACATTTCAAGGTGTGAAACAGTTCCCCCCTAAAAAAAAAAAAAACACCCAGAAGGCAATGGGATCCTGTTTGATTAGGGGGGAGGGATGCTCCTGATATTTCCAGATGCAGCAGGATGATCCTCGTAAGTAATATACTAGTAAAAAACTGGGTCTTCAAAGACCTCTTTGTCCCAGCGTTGCTAGGCTACAGTCCTGAAATCCTTTGCTCCGGGGCAGTCTCACTCACTGTTGCAAGTAAATAGGAACTCTCTAGAATTTTGTAGAAATGTAGTATACTTCTGCAGTGCCTTCCCTCTACCTCATTCGGATGTTGTAAACCAGGGGTGGGCAACTCGTGGCCCTGCAGATGTTTTGGCCTACAACACCCATCAGCCCTAGCCAGCATAGCCAATGATGATAGTTGTAGGCCAAAAAATCCAGAGGCCCACAAGTTGCCCACCTCTGCTGAACACCATATGAATGGCTGTCAAAATGCCCACCAGTGGCAGGATGAGTATTGACATGTGTCCTTAAAGATGGGCTGTCACTGAATGGATGAGCATACAATACACTACGATGGGCATTCAAAGGATGGGCAGACACTGCTGTGCGACAACGAGAAGGACCTCATAGAATCATAGAATAGTAGAGTTGGAAGGGGCCTATAAGACCACTGAGTCCAGCCCCCTGCTCAATGCAGGAATCTATCATAAAGCATCCCTGACAGATGGTTGTCCAGCTGCCTCTTGAATGCCTCTAATGTGGGAGAGACCACCACCTCCCTATGTAGTTGGTTCCATTGTCGTCTTGCTCTAACAGTCAGGAATTTTTTCCTGATGTCCGGCCGGAATCTGGCTTCCTTTAACTTGAGCCCATTATTCCGTGTCCTGCATTCTGGGTTGATCGAGAAGAGATCCTGGCCCTCCTCTGTGTGACAACCTTTCAAGTATTTGAAGAGTGCTATCATGTCTCCCCTCAATCTTCTCTAGGCTAAACATGCCCAGTTCTTTCAGTCTCTCCTCACAGGGCTTTGTTTCCAGACCCCATGAGCTGCTTCTGCGAGGCCAGGGTATGGCAATTCAGACCACGTGGGTCAGTTACGCTGGGGGTATTTTCACAGCCCCAGAACTGTGAGACAAAGCTACTCCCAAGAATGGAGTCCAAGGCAAATTCACACTGCATTGGATTTCCCAGGCAAATCCAGCAGTTCTTGCAGCATAAGATCCTGAAAACTCTATGTGACAACCTTTTGGACACAGTTTCAGCTCTCAGACATGAGTAATCAAGAATGGAAGTGAGACACGCCAGGCACACAGGCAGAGCTCCAGGGAGGGGCGGAGAGCAAAGCAAGCTGGAGTTCATTAGATCCATCACCGTAAAGGCTTGAACTGCTGAGGAAAAGCCTTACCTAGATTTCCTAGGGGACTTGCTAAATATTCCTAGCAGCCAATTGGGCTGCAGCTGGTCAGCAAACCACGAAGACTAAAACAAGGCCAGAAAGATCCAGGCCAGAGGCTTCCTTGACAAGCTGCACACGTCAGTACAAACTCTAAAATTGAACCACGGCACGTGGCACGTACAAACCAGCTACAGGTTCCCATGCCAAATCCACAGCAGGATTTGTGGTAGTGCCCACTTTATGAATGGCAGGGTCCCCGTTCCAATGGACGTGAAAGCAGAGTCCTGCCTAGACTGAGACTTCTCTCCCTGTGATTCATTTCTATAGCCACCTGTGCTGGAACAAGACAATGGCTTCAATTGCAGCGCCCTGCAAACTCGTTACAGCATTTCCATATGAAAATTAGTGTTACCAGGGCAACCTGTTCGGAAGAAGTGGGGGGAAACGGGTGCTCCTGGCTGGGAATTAAGTATGGCTATAAGCATCAGCTCATTTTGTTCGCAGTTTGTAAAAGAAATAAATAATTAAAATCACTCCCTGATTTCTACTTGTGTGGGCAGCAAACCTGTAGCACCGCATGCCGAGAGCAGGCGCCACAGAGGGGCTCTCTAGAAGGGCTCCAGTGCAACCGTCCGTTCTCCCATTATCTATGGATGGATGGATGTAAATGTATTGACCTCTTCTCAGTCTAAAAAAAAAGCATTCACTTACAAAAGACATTATTAAAAACAATTATAATTACAACAGCTCAAATCTAGACGATGATGATTTTAAAATCCAACAATAACGGCAGCAAGCAGCAGCAGCAGCTGTAGGTAACGTTTCTGTATATATAAAAAGTCTTTGACTGTTGATGAATGGAGAACAGAGAACAGCCAAAGCAGATCTCCATGGGGGGAGATGCTTCAAAGGGTGGAGGCCACAACAGAAAGGCCCCATCCAGCACCCCAACTAATCTCACTTTCAAGAACAAAGGAACACTGAGCAAGGCCACCCCTTTTGATCTGACCTCTTCTTTTGACTGTGGTCCCCAAGGCAGCACACAAATTAAAGTATTAATATAAAACCATAAATGTCCACACTTAAAAAAAAAATCCAAACCATGCTATAAAAGGTTAAACATAACATAGGACAAAAAACATCAGCTTGGATCAGATAGATCCAATAACTGTAAATTTCTGAGCAAAGAGATCTTTTTTTTAACCGTGTACTTAAATGCAAGCCAGGGAGGCACTTGGTGAATAAATAAATATGGAGAGGATGAGGGAGAGGGTGCCACCACAGAGCTGGCCTTCTCCTTGTTAGCCACCCACTTTGATTTCCAACAGCTGGACCTCCAACAAAGAGTTTAATGATTGGGCAGGTTCATAGACTTCTTGTTCAACTGCACTGTAAGGAGCATTTAATGCTTTTAAAGTAAAAAAAAAAAGCAGACAATTATTTCAGATAGACAGACAGACCATGTGGTATTTCTGATACCAAGCCGGTCCCAGGCTGTTCAGGATTCATAGGTTGAGAAACAAACTGGCAGCCAGTGAAGATCTTTTAGCACTGGGGAGATCGAAACGGTCCTAGCTATATCAGTTAACAGCAATGTTGCTGTGTTCTGGAGCACCTGAAGTCTTCACAGGCAACCCAATATAGAGCACATTTCAGTGATCTAATTTGGACATTATAAGTGCATGGATAATTGTGGCAAGATTATCATGCTTCTCTGAGAAGGGCTGCAACTGCCACATTAGCTAAAGCTTGTTAAATTCACTTTGAGTTGGGAATATAGCAGGAGAAAAGAGAAGGACGTCTCCATCACCCCTTCTCCCCTGAGGATGTTTGTTTACATTCCATGCAGCAACTGTTTGGGAACATAGGGAGCTGCCTTATGCTGAGTGAGACCATTGGTCCTTCTAGCCCAGTATTGTTGACACTGAATGGCAGGAATTCCTGGTTTCAGGAAAGAATTTTGTCCACCCTACCTGGAGTCACTGGGGATTGAACCTGGGACCTTTTTCATGCAAAGCAGGGGCTCTGTCACTGAGCCATGGACCTTTCTCGGAGTTTCATTGGGAATAGGAGAGTTGCGAGCCTTTTTCTCTTCTCAGACCTGATTAGCAGATGGACAGCATGGTGGCCAGGCCCAGCATCAACAGGAGGCTTCCTCGAGCATCTGCCTCAGACCCAGCACTGCTGAGGCAGCTGCAGGGCCTGCCCAAGCCAAGTTGCTGCAGGAGGCAAAGGACAAGATGGCACTCCACCATTCCACAGACAGAATTTGAACCTTATTTTAATACTGGCAATGGGACAGTGTCCTCCTGCTCACGTGATGGCAGCAGATTAGCTTAGGAGACTACATGGTACACATAGTGCCGTCTGACAAGACCTCCATGCTGACCCTCACCATCTACTGCTTGAGGTGGTTGTCTTATTCTGCCTAATGGTAGGGGCGGAGGAAGATGGCGACAAAAGAGGCTGCTTTGCTGGAGCTCTGTGTTTGTCTTTGCTTTTTATTGTTTTAAATATCCTATTGCCCTCAAATTAGCTGCTGAAGACTGCAGATTGCAGCAGATAGCTTTAGATTTCAGCTGAGTATTATTCATTATTTTTTCTCTTCCTCTGACGGACTGGTGCTTGCAGTCTTATCATTCAACAGTGGGAGTATACAGCCTTGTGGGAGTACATCTACTTTTGGCGAATTTCTCGTGACCGGCTGAATTCGGCTATCTTTTGAGGAAAGAAGGAAAGGGTGGGAAAAGAAAAAGAAGATAAAACCCAGAGCCTTTCTACCCCAGCATTTTGACAACAGACTACAGAAGAGAGGAAAACTGGGCTTTGAACTATTTCTAGCTGGCTCACAAACCTCTGAAATTTTAACTTCTTATTTTAATCCTTTTATTTTAAACTCCATCTCCAACGACCTATCCCTTTAAGCTCAAGCCTGACTGGGAAAGCCCCAAATAGTCCTGGGAAGTGCAAGACGAACCTGGGGGTGGTCACGCAATCAAGCAAGTAAGCTACTCTATGCCAGGCTCGGAAATCTATGACTGCTGTAACCTGAGAGCAAAGTGTGCTCCGGCTAGAAGAAGGAAAGAAACTTTCAACGGGCAGCTGTTACAGAGGAGTCTCCCAGGAGGGAAGTCAGTCGTTTGGACAGTCCATGAACAGGCAAGACATTTTTAGAATTGTGCCCTGTAGAAATTGGTAAACATAAACGGAGGCAAGTACTCGCAACAGCGGTACTTGTTGAAGAGCGGGTTTCACAATTGGAATAAAGACAGAGACAGAAGAGAGTGTGGTAGAAAGAAAGCTGGTGCCAGCCAGAGAAAGCAGCCCTTGAAGTCACCCAAATCCTTTTTACTGTTAACTTTGAACCTAGTGGTGGAAAAGAGTTGCAACCATCCTAAGGTTGCAAGGTTCAGGTTCAAGAGTCTCCAGAGTTTGGAGGGGGGAGGGGTTGGGATAATGGTTTTAACACGGAAGCAATATAGAATGAAAGGAATTAATACAGAGAATGTTTTGCCTATAAGACTTAAACAATTACGTATAGAGGAGGTTATGGATGTCACAAATAACCTGCTTGATAAAGTTACTATACAAGAAGGGCTGGGTTGCCTAATGGTAGGGCTGGCCCTGCACTACTGTCCTGTCCCCACAAGCCTTGTCTGGCACTTCGTTGAGCATCGAGTAGCCATCCCTGTGGCCCCGAGTGATTGTATGGTATTTATTCTCCAGTAGGGCTGTCTGTCCACTCCCAGTAGGCATATGGAGGAGGGGGAGTGACATGAGGGGGCACCAGAGGTCCCCACGCCAAGAAGCCAGCCCTATTTGTTGTAGTCAGGATAAAAAGAGGGAGAACAGATCTGGCAGACTTGATAATGGGAAGAAAGAGAAGGGCCTCACAATGGTTCCCCTCCCTGTGTGGATATTTGTTCGCCCTCCATCCTGTAGCTGCTTGAGAGTTCAGACCCAATTAGCAGTTGGAAAGTGTTGTGCCCAGGATAAAAAGAGGGAGAGCCCTGCTGGCAGAGTACAGCCAGAGCGGGGCTTGTCCCTCTTTGGCATCATTAAGGTGGCTGTCTCTGGACTAATGTGGAAATTGTCCAGAAATGTCATAATGGGAGCTTAAAACATTCACCAGGGGGCTGTCTAAATGCACAGAAAACCCCAGTCTGGGTGCGTGGTGCTGCTGCATCGATTATACGACACAACAGCCACCGTGCAGCCACCCCAGGACTTTCTGGCAAAGCTGCAGCGAAAAGAAGTCGGGGACTTACCCCGACTTATTTCTCTGGAGTGAGGCTATCCTCACTCTGAAGCCGCAGCAGAGATATGGCTGGGTGGATGGCCTGGCAAGCCTAACGGCCACTGGAAAGCCCACGTTGCCTCCCTGCATCATGATCAGTTGTCGGCACCCCGCACCAGCAATACCATAGGGTTTGGTGGTCGAGCAGTGCCAACTGGGCACCATGAAGATGGCCCCCCAGAACTCAAAGAAAATTTGATTCAGACTTCTCTTTCTCTCTGTCTCTCTTTCATGAGCTTTCCTTTCCTTGTATAATTTTTAAGAACTCTTCTGATTTAAAGCTGAGGCTACTATAGAAGTTAGACGTAACAAGCTTTCAATCAATTTGTTACTCTAATTGTAGTTTTGACGAGTTTTGTCTTCGCTAATTGATTTTGCCATGATAGAAACAAAGAGCTCTTTAACTTCCTTCTCCCCAGTGAAAATGGGGGGGGGGGGAGACTTTACCAGCATGCACTTCAGCTTTTGACTCCTGTGCAGGTTCTGAGCAGGCCAAACTACATGATAGCTTAGCTGTGTAGTTCTGGCCTTGAGTGGTGGTTTTATTTTTTCACAACTTGCCAGTATGCCCCCCCCCCCTGATCTGGATGGATACCTAGTGGGAGGTGTAAGGGGCTTTAACCCTTCTGCACCTTACTGTGGCCCTGATCCAGATTCCCTCCCATGGTTGTAATTTGCATGGCTCTCCCCATCCCAAAATCAATTTGTTTCAGTGGGACTTTTTTGGCAGTGCAAATTTCAGGCATGGGGCCGAGTTGATCAGGACTGAGACCACAGTAAGAAGGAAAGGGATAAATCTCCCCTACACCATTCCCAGGTCGTGATCTGGATTGTGGGGGCTTGCATGCGGGCAACTTGTAAGAGGAAGCCCTGCACTCAAGGCTAGAAAGACGCAGCTAAGGTAACGTGTAGTTTGGCTCTGAGGAATGAAAAGTGAATGAGTTTGGGTCCCATAAAGGCAACATTTTGCCAGAGCCTCTCTTGCTGGGGAGCAAGGAGGGGGTGAAAGAGCCCTTTGCCCCCATCCAAATGTAAGTAGTCAATGCCACTAACCCACCCGCCTTGCTCACTTCAAATTAAGATCCCTGTTAAAAAAAACTGCAGCAGGAACACGCACTGGCAATCTGCATCATTCTTTTGGGCGGCTATTAACATTCATCACAGTTGCGTCATGTATAGTGCAGGCAGGCAGTAGCAATGCCAGGAATAGAGGCGTCATGTCAAGGGTAAGCTAACCTTTCTTTCTTTCTCAGAAACTTTTATTTAATAGGAAAACATCAGCTCAGCTAATTTCTTTTTTTTTTTTTAAAGAAAAACATAGCAATAAAACCCTCGTTGTGATTTAAAGCTCCCAGCCTAGTAAGGATAATTTAAATGATGTCACCATGACCAAAGAGATTTAAAGGAACCGATGAATCACAGCACCTATTAATAGAAAAATCCCACCTTCTGCAGTTTTTTTCTCTGGGTGTCCACAGAGGCTTGGGCTGATTTGATTTTGCGAGTGTGCTTCTTTACAAGGTCCCCCAGCCCTTTGACCAGCTGCTCTTTTAAATGGGTTTTCTCCTCCTCTGACTCAGGTTTGGTTTTGCGGAGCTCTTCTTGGCGCCGCTCTTTAATGGGTTCTTTTCCCAAACCTGCAGTTTCCCTGGGCTACAAGATACCTGCTATGTTCATTAATGTGGCCCTCCACAGCCAACCAGCAGAAGGCCAAATACATGCCTATAAATACCTAAATACATGCCTATAAATACATGCCTAAACCAATACATGCCTATAAATGTAAGACATGGAGGGATAGGTTTATCCACATTGCCTGGGTTAAATGTCTTTCCCCTCAATTAAACAAAAGGCTGTACTGAAAAGAATAGTACAGCCAGATCAAGACCCAAAACAGCAGCATGCATCCATGACACAAATTCAACAAACAGCAAGTTGAGTGGCGTTATTTTAAATCTGGATTGGGACCCTAGCATGGGCAATAGGGGGGCTTTTAGTTCAGAATCCTCATCCCTAATGTGCAGCCACTCCATACTGTAAGTGTGGGGTAAGTAAAGTGTAAGGCATCAGGGATCTCCAACTAGAGATCCTCACATCTACAGCGAGCTGTACTTTGCTCTATGTATCATCATGGCAGCTTGCCCAAGGAGGGAACCAGTATCCTGTTATCTGCTGTAGTGAGCCACTACTAATGCAGCTGGTACTACAGCTTACTAACTCAGCCCTTGTCAGGTGCCATAAGGGGCTAGTGGAGTTTTACCCAAGTTTATAAAGCTTCACTGTGCTCTCTGATAAACATGTCAAGATCAAGTTGCTATCAGGCAACCTGTACCTGTGTGTCACCTCTTTTGTCCACCTGTTCATCTCTTTGCCCAGTGGCTGCCTTGCTTCACCTTTTCCAATGGTAACTGAGCTTCTGCTGTGCCTGCAGAGCACCATTTATCATAGTTTGGGGATGGTTTAACATGGAGCATTCACATATGCCGTACTTGTGCGAGTACTATTTCTAAACATGAATTGGTTCCAGATCAACAACTCAGGGGCATCAAGGCAAAATAAGGCCCACTTCATAGGTTATCACTATCCCATGGCTGCATCTAGTAGCTTCCATCCATGTGTCTAGGAGAGATCATATGGTTCCTTGTCTTGCTCATGACACACTCCCCTACAGAGTGGCTGCTTCCAGCACTCTGTATAACCGTGTAATCCAGCAGAGCCATATGGATGGATGTCAGCAGGAATGTTATGGGAACAATCCTGGGTCAGAAACAACCACACTGCTGCCAGTAACATATGAAGCAGGTCTAGTAGGGCAATGGCTTCATGATGTCTCCCCTATCTCTGACCACCTAGCTCCACTCCTGGAGAGCATATTGATAGGTGTTGCCTGTATATTTAAGAAGGTACAGACTGGCCCCACTTAAACATGGAAAAGTCAATTGTTTATCAAGTCTTACATAAAGTGAGAGAAAGTGGATGTTTATGCACCTGAGAATCTCCATCACCATGGCTGCCTTGGCTCTGTTTGGTAGACAATTCCTGCTGATGGGGCAGGATCTGAGACTTCACTTCATCCACTTCACTCCAGACCTTGCTGTGGGAATTCAATGCAGTCTCCATTGCTTCTGCAAATTCCATAAACACACATCATCTGTTGAAATATTCATGCATGCGATTAAGAGGATGAACTGTTCCATAATATGGATGTGTTGCATTTATATAAGACATTACAGGTGCTCATAGATGCTATTACAACAGCATGACAACGACTCAGTACAGTAGGTCAGTGTTATCAGTCCCCACATTGCAAACGGGGGCAGAGGCTGGCAGTATAGTGGCTTGCATAAGGCCACCTACAGTCTTCATGGCTGAGGACGGACTTGAGCTATGGATTTCCCAGCTCACATCCTTAGTTGCTACACTACTGAAGCACCCAAGGACTGCATGGATTAAACTCTTACCTGTTTTATGCAGTATTTCATTTTCTTGCAACAGAAGTCTCTCTTTGGCAACAACCAGCTCCTCTTCCAGTGTTTTCCTAATACTTTGAGATTCCATAGTCATGCGTTGTGCCTCCTTGAGCTGCATTTCCAGGTCCTGAAAACAGATTATATGGTTGTACGTTCATGATTTTTAGCTTTGCTTGTTAAAGTACTTGCTATAGGAACACCCCTTGCTGTTGTTGCATTTCTGTTGATAAGTAGTGTCTGATCAGCTCTGATGCTTGCTGGGGGGGGGGCAAAGAACTTAAAGGTTTTACTTATGGCAGGCTGAAAAAAATACAACCGTTTTCTGCTCTTAGGAGATATTTTGTAATTTATGTATACATTTATTAATCACATTTCAGTCCAAATAGGGTCCACAAAATAACTTTTAATTAAATCCTTTTAAAAATATAACTTTAAAAAATAGTTTACAGAGCAATTCTATGGTCCCTGGAAAAGCGTTCCCCCTCCTGAAGCTGTAAATCCATACAACTTTGGGGGCTCTGTGTTCCAATTCTCCTCAGCCCCTCCCTGCCTACTTGCAGTCACTATGGCTGCTTCCCAAGATCACACAACCAACCTCAGAAGACTGTGTAGAAGTAAAAAAAAGGGGCGGGTTGTTCTGATCAGTGGGGAGGGGAGGGGAGGTCGGGATCTGGTGTATCCTGTGGCCTCTCTGGTCCCAGCACGACCTCTCTAGGTGGGCTTCTGTTGTTCCTGCTGCCTTACTGCAGCCCATCAGGGCACAGGACACAGAGGACTGCACCCCTAGAAAAAAAACTTTAAAACATCACTGTAGCAGAATTAAGAGCAGGTGAAAATCTTAAAAACAGTGTGCAGAGATAATACGTTAAAAAATACTAAAAAGCCACGTGGAACAAAAAAGTTTGAACATCCTGCCTAAAACTGAACAAGAAAGGGGCCAGTCTAATTTTGTTAGAGTGAGAGTTCCGCAGGTGTGGTGCTGCCACAGAGAAGCCCCTGCCCTGTGTTCCTTCCAACCTAGCCTCCTTCAGTGGTGGGGCATACAGAAGAGCCTTTGAAGAAGATCTTAAGACTACGGACAGGTTCGTACGGGACGAGGAGGTCTTTCGGGTAGTCTCAGGCCCTTTAGGGCTTTAGGTACATAGCAGCATTGTGCCTGGAAACAAATAAGCAGCCGGTCTAGTAGATGCAGGACCAGTTAATATGGTCAACAAAACACATGTCAGAAAGCAACCTGCTCTATAATGAGTGCTAGTTAATAATTCACATCAATAAGGTGCCCTTCAGTCACATGTCGCTCGTTGCTTCATATCCATCCAAGGGGAAATATAGTGGGAAAATCATGAGGAAAAGAATATAAATCCTCTTATATATATTTCATACCTTTGCCTTAAGTATTAATTAATGATCAGAGAAACATTACCCAAGAAATACATTTCCCTTTCTGCCTTTCATCCTACATATAGTTCTGGGGGAATAAATATTCTCAGTTCTGAAAGGAGCTTCTGCCAACGGAGAAATCTGCTGTAAGCAAAAGAGGCTTTCATGAGAAATGTGTAAAATATAGGAAATTATGTTCCTTTTGTTCCTGCTCTCCACGATTTTGCCAGGGAATGACTGTTTTCTGTTGACAATCTGCATTAGCTCATGAATTGGAACAAAATGACAAGCTTTTACCTATTTCAGTCACGTAAAGTTCATTTCCACTACTGGAAACCTGGCTGTTGGAACAGATCTTTCCATTATAATCAAGTCTATGTAAAATTTGCTTAGCAAATACTGGGACCCGTAACAAATGCAGAAGCATTTTTTTCATTGGGGGCAGCATGGCTATGTTCTCTTCTGACACCAAACAAGGGTGTCACATGCTGTGCTGGGCCTGACTCACATTGGTGTCTCTTGAACTCAGCTCCAGGAGTTTTTGGAATGGGGCGGGAAGAAGGAACTTTAGAGACACATTGACCCCTTCCCACAAACTTGGGACATCCTTCAGAAAAGGGAACAGGGGCCTTCTTCCTCCCTCACCCCATCCCTCCACTATTGCTCAATGTCTCCATCAATACCCAGGTTAAGCCTCCCAGTATCAAAGTTTGGTGTGCAGGTTTTGCTTCACTCAAATGTTGTCCTCAAGTACAGCACTTTATTTTATTTTTCAGTCTAGGAATAAAGGGCCACTGTTCATTTTTATAGAAGAAAATATAGGGGTGCATTCAGGGATACTATTAAATTGGGGACTAAACCTGATCCCTCCATAGCCCAGGTGAGAATTGTTTCTGCCCCTATCTGCATATCCCCATCCTGCATTCTGTCTCTTGTGTGTGCTGGAAAGTGACACCAAGCGTCAGGATCATCTGGCTTTTATAGACTTAGCAAGCTTTCCTAACAACCTGGTGACTCAAGGTGCAAAAGGATCCAAAGCTTTCATCACTTGCTACCTTTATGGCCATGTGACTTCAGCGGCTCACATCCTACCTGCATCTTGCCCTTCAGTTTCTGGGAATACTTTTTCAGTTCATTTATTCGCCGGCCTTTTGCTTCCAGGGCAACCTCCAGCTCTTCCAGCTGCTGCTGGGAAGCAGCTTCGTAATTTTTCCTTTGCTCCATTTCCCTGTGCTGCCATTCTCTGCAGGAATCAGCCACCGACTGCTGCATGGCCTTTCTCCAGGTTTCGTTTTCCCTTTCATGAGAGGCTTGGAGTTGGCTTGCTTTCTCGGCATATGCTTCTGCCAGTTTCTGGTTCTCCCACTTGAGGTTCGCTGTCTCGCTAATTACAGCCTGTCTATTCAGGCTGTACGTTTCAGTTAACTCCCCCTTGCTATCCAGAATGTCTCCTGCAAATGCCCAGTCTTTGCTTACAATGCCATCGGACTCCTTGTCTGAAGCTTGAACTCTATGATCACAGTCTAGCTTTGTGTGCGCCATTTCCTGAGGGAGGAAAATCTTCTCGTCTCTTTGTTTGGCATCGACTTGAGGTTCCCGGTCTCCTATCGGTTTCTTGCACAGGGCCAGTTCTGACGATGCCTCCCATTTTTGCTGCCTGTGTTTTTCCAAAGCTGCTTCAAGGAACCGGACATGCCTCTGGAGCTCCTGTGCTTCCTCCACTTGGTTTTGATACCGGAGGGCTGTTTCCTGTGTCTCAGCAAGGATGTGCTGGATTTCTTCTCGATGGGCCTCTTGGAGAGCTTGGATGCTGGCCTCATGCTCATCATTTTTAGTGTTCAAAGCATATATCACCTGTACTCACAAGGGAAAAGATCAACAAAATAAGGAGGAGGAAAACCTAGAAATAAATGGTAGTAATGATTCCACAGTTTTATTTCTAAGGCTGCCTCTACAAGAGAGGTTTAAAGCTCTTTCAAGGTGCTTTAAAATTTTTACCTCTACAAGAATGGAGCGCAAATTGGGCGTAGAGGCGCGTTATCTCTCCGATTATGCGCATTATCGAATGCGCGTTAAATCGCGAGTTTTATTTTGCTCCGGCCATTAAAGCGCATTTTGACTATGTGAACAAGCGCTTATGCGCATTAACTACTTGGAAAGCGCATTTTGGACATCCGTTAATGCGCTTCGCCGCCTCTCGCTGCCTCTCGTGCAGAGGTAATAGGTGTAAATGCGCTTCAGCGATTATGCGCATAATCGCCTAACCGGGCGCAAAAGCGAATCTTTGTAGAGGGGACCTTAGGCAGTGATCCTGTAACTTTCACTCAACTGAATTGAATTCACTTAAAAAAAAAATTGCAGTTAATATATGTGAAAAAGGTCACAAAAGTTCTGTCACACTGCGGAGGAGGCACCATAGACCAGGATCCTGACCCCTCCCCTGCAGAGGATGAGGCTCTTGAATGAATGGATCAGGGCAAGGGCTCAGTTACAGAAGGCGTTAGTTCTCCAGGAAGGTCCCAGGGAACAGCTCCATTGTGTCCACAGAAGATCGTGCTGTCGTCCTCAGATACTGAGGACTCCGGCCGTGAAGGCACCACCACACTGCAGCCACTTCTGTGTCACCACAGCCTGAGGCTGCAGAAACAGATCGATTCCTTCTAAGGGAGCAGGCCTCAGTCAATAGGGAGGCAGGGCTAACCGGCCTTTAAAAAGCCAAAACCGTGCTTACGGTTCAGCCACCATCAGCCACTTCACTCGGAGCTCTCCATGGTGCTGCTCAATGACTTGTCTCTGTGGGAAACCTGACTCCTGCTTGGTCAAAATTCACTGAACCGGACTTGTCCTCAGTGTGAACCAGACCCATAGTGGGCTTTTTTACACCAGGCGTTTCTCGTGCGCTCATCATTCTCTCATAACAGTTGTTTATGGGCTCTTTAGATGATGATGTTTCACTTCTGTGTCTAAAGAACACTGTTTTGCTTCTGCGTCTAAAGAACACTGCTCTAAAAAAACCCTAAAGAGATTTTTTTTAGAGCAGGGAAAATGCAATCTTTAATTATAAAAGCAAAAGAAATAGGGTTTTTTTTTTACTTGTGTATTTGCGCTATCTGCTATACCACAGTGCCACCTAGAGGTTATGTAGTGGAAAAGAAGGAAAAGATACACTCTTTGTGTAGTGCTTGGATCTCAGTTCTGCAATGAAATTTAAAGTAGGTACAGTGGATTTACTGACTCTTGAAGAAAAGCTCAGGGATGGTAGGCCATCACTGTGACAACAGGGCTCACTGGCTAAAGCAATAACATGAGGCCAGTGTGTCCCAGTGCTGACACCTTCAAAGATTAATAGGCAGTCAATAGCAGGAGACAAACCCCAAAGGCCAGGTCCCAGTGAATGCTAATACATAGGTATGTAAGACTATTTTCCCCCCAACTCCCAAATATCTGGAAGCAGACCCTGTTTGCAAATCAGGGGACAGGAGTGAGTGGGTGCGTATTTTCCCATCCCTGAAGCTATTTCTTTTCCCTTTGTGGCATCAGTCATTGCTTTCACGTTGCCTGTGCATTTATGCAGACCATGACTGAGCCAAGGGAAGAAGCCAGAGGAGGAGGCAGATAGGCATTTCAGGAGTCTCTGCAGATAGAACAAGAGATCTAGCAGGACCCCTGAATGCCTGCCCAAATGGACAAAAGCGAGAAAGCAGAAGAAAGGGAACCGATGGGGAATTTTATTCCAAGGGGAGGGAAGGAAATGACTAGCAAGGAATCTAATTCCTGGCACTTCTCATAGAGTGGGCAAGAACCAGGGCCAGCCCAAGACATTTTGTGCCTGAGGCAAATGACAAGATAGCCCAGTCCACATACAGTACTGGACTGTCAGTTGAATCTTACTTGAACGCTGGTGATGGGATAGCAGCTTCCCCCATATCAGAGATAGCAGGCTTTTTAAGGAGGGCAGGGCAAGTTGTGTGGCAAACACTGCTCAGCTCTCCAATATAGGGGGACAACTGTAGAGTTCATGAGAACATCTGCTAGGCAGCCATAACTGCCCCCCCCACTCAGCATCTACTGCCTGAGGCAGTCGCCTCCGTCTGCCCAATTGTAGAGCTGGAAGGAACTCAGGTACTAAGGGAGCAGTTGCTGAACCAGCATTGTGGGCCTTCTGAGATGTTGGGGATCTGGGCCGGCCGTATCGCGAAGCGAGGAGAGGTGCCCGCATCAGGTGGCAGAGCAGGAGGAGTGGCAAATCGCACTGCACCCTTGCCCCAAGCGGGAGGCTCAGCTGCTGCTGGCCTGCAACGTCCAGTGGTTTGCTGCCGTGAGAGAGCAACGCTCTGAAGCAGCTGCCTGCCCTCTGCTCCCCTTGTCATGACCCTTTGCCACTTCGTGCTCAGAAGCAACAGCGGTGGGGCTCTCATGAGACCTGGCTTGGCTCCCGTGAGACCTCCACAACCAGAAGAGCCGATGTGGTAACAGCAGCAAAGGCAAGGTGGAGGGGGGAGGGGTGCAAGGTGGTGGGGAAGGGGAATGATGTGGCGGTGTGTGTTCTCTCCCACACTTCAAGCGGTGAGAGACCTGGGCTGGGGCTGCCGGGAATGCACTGGGATCACTTCCCAGCCACCACACTTAGGTCCCCTCTACAAGGATTCGCTTTTGCGCCTGGTTAGGCGATTATGCGCATAATCGCTGAAGCGCATTTACGCCTAATACCTCTGCACGAGAGGCGGCGAGAGGCGGCAAAGCGCATTAACGGATGACCAAAATGCGCTTTACAAGTAGTTAATGCGCATAAGCGCTTGTTCACATAGTCAAAATGCGCTTTAACGGCCGGAGCAAAATAAAACTCGCTGTTTAACGCGCATTCGATAATACGCATAATCGGAGGGATAGCGCGCCTCTACGCCCGATTTGCGCTCCGTTCTTGTAGAGGTAAATTTTTTAATGTTCCTTGAAAGAGCTTTAAATGCCTCTTGTAGAGGCAGCCTCTGTGTTGCTGTTGTTAAGATTCCACATGCCAGTCATCCACTCAGCAAACGGAAAAGCCATGAAAATAAAAAACCCTGCATATGTTCATCCCCTGGTGACTCTTTAAAGGCTGCAGCTTCATTAAAAATAACACAAGTATTACTTCTGTATTTAGGGACATTCCAGATAAAGGCTGCCTCTACACGAGATGTTTAAAGCTCTTTGAAGTCTCATTAAAAATGTTACCTCTACAAGAGCGGAGCGTAAATCGGGAGTTGAGGCGCTTTATCTCTCCGATTTTGTGCATTATTGAATGCGCGTTAAATAGCGAGTTTTATTTTGCTCCGGCCGTTAAAGCGCATTTTGCCTATGTGAACAAGCGATTCTCCACATTAACTACTTGTAAAGCGCATTTCAAACAACCAGTAAGGCCACCAGTTGTGCACTCAATTACCTCTTGCGTACAAGCATTTACGATAAAGCGCTTCTGCGATTATGCGCATAATCGGCTAACCAGGCGTCAAACAGAATCCATCTAGAGGGGGTCACAGATGCAAGAGTCAAACCTATTCTGGGAACTGAGTAAACAAATATCCCAACCCATTTTGGTTGTTAGCTACAATTAGGCCCTTATTCATATTGCTTCTTCGTGAGTTCTCAGGTGTGACATGAAGGTGGTGGTAGTGGCGGTTTTTAGCCAAAGAAAACTACTAGCCACAATCCGTCCTCCTTAAGGAACAATCGCTAACCAGGATCTGCGAATGTTACTTAATTATTCAACAACTGCTGTCAGATGACAGGAAACTGGCTGAAATAATTCTGCACTTTGCTAACAGAGAGTAATTGTTCAGGTAATTTATCTTTTAATTGCTGGATCTGGATAGCATGAAGGTTGAAACCATTTGTGACTGCCAGATTCTGGACCAGTTCCTGGAGCCAAGGCTGTTCTGCTTAAGGTGACCAGGTGGAAAGGGAGGATGAGGCTCCTGTTACTTTAACCAGAATAGAGAAAAGATAATTTCAGCAGGGGAAACTTTTCTCATCCCTACATGAAAATCAGACCCTGCCAAAATTCCCTCTCCTATGAAGCTTTGAAAGGTACAGTGCCTTGCCCTTCTTTTGCATGCAACAACCTAGTTTGCACATGTCACTAACCCATGGTTTATTTATCCCATTATTAACTCATGGTTTCTTGCTCCACCCAGAGTTTGTCTGTCAGACGACTGAATAAACTGTGGTTTGTGTTCTCAATCCCTGGGTTGTTGGTTTCCCTCCTCCTTTGCCCGGTCCCTCCCTGTGTCTCAAATGGCTTTCCAGGACCATAGTACTGGCATGTAGAGCAGCTGGTTCTTTTTACCATCCTTGCCCATCACCTCTGTAGCCTGGTAAAACAAATGCAGGTTGCTTACCTGTAACTGTAGTTCTTCGAGTGGTCATCTGTGCAGTCACACATATGGGCTCGCGCCGGCGCCGAGCCTATTTCGGGAAACTTCTCTAGCTAGCTTAGATTTTGGCGGGAACCCCTCCCCCCACCATCCTACCGTGCATGCTCTGGGTTCCCTGTTGCCTCAGTTCTCTGAGACCCTTCAGCCTCACTGTTGAGGCAGATGCACCACCATAGTATGGTGAAATGACAAAATATGAGCATGCACAGAGACAACTTGACAAACACAAAAGCGATGCCAAGAGGGGATGGCGGGTGGGTTGTGTGACTGCACAGATGACCACTCGAAGAACTACAGTTACAGGTAAGCAACCTGCATTTCTTCTTCGTGGTCTCTGTGCATCACACATATGGGCGAATAACAAGCAAACTTACCGGAGGGGGGTAGGCATGCTGTTGAGTTATTGACAGATCGACGAAAGGACCGCCCTTCCAAAGGAGGAATCCTGCCGGGCCCTCACATCTAGTCGGTAATGCTTTACAAAGGTAGATGCATTAGACCACATAGCTGCTCTGCAAAGGTCAGGAACAGAAGCTCCATGTAGAAGAGCTGTAGAGGTCGCCTGTCTCCTGGTGGAGTGAGCAGACAGGGAAAACGGTGGCTGTCTGCCAGCAATTTGGTAGGCCAGAGCAATTGTGGTCACAATCCATTTAGAAATGTGCTGTGAGGAAACAGCCTTGCCTTTACCCTGGCCCCCATAGCATATAAATAGTCTGCGAGATTTGCGCAACAACTCCGATCTTGACTTATAGAAAGCCAATGCTCTCCGCACATCTAGCGCATGCAATGTAGAAGACAACGGATCCGAGGAGGGTTTGAAGAACGTTGGCAACGTAATATCTTGGTTAACGTGAAATGTGGATGAAATCTTCGGGACAAAGGTAGGGTCAGGACGCAATACAACTTTATCACGAAAAAACTGCATATAGGGCGGGTCAACAAGCAGTGCTGCAAGCTCGGATGCTCGTCTGGCAGACGTGACAGCAACTAGAAAAATGGTCTTGAACGTCAACAGGCGAAAATTAACTGTGGCCAAAGGCTCAAACGGTTTAGAAGTTAAAACACTGAGAACAAGCGATAGGCTCCATTGCGGGACCACCGGGCGGAGGGTGGAGAAGAGATTACGCAGGCCCTTGAGAAAAGCTTTAGCAAGTGGGTGAGTAAAAACTGAAAACCCATCAATTAAACAATGGTTGACTGCGATAGCGGCCAAATAAACACGAATGGAGGCTGGTTTTAGCCCCGCTGCGTGTAAGGAGTAAAGAAACGAGAGGACGTTAGGCATGGTTGCTGCGTTGCAGTCAAAATTATTCAGGGCCGCAAAAGCCTGGAAACGCTTCCACTTGGTGGAATACGAAAGCCTGGTAGAAGGCTTCCGTGATGCGTCTAGAATAGACCTTACACCATCTGGGAGGGAAACACTTTGCCAACGCGCTGGATTCTCCACGCTGTGAGTTGCAACTTCTGAATGTCCGGGTGCAGAATCTTCCCTCCCTCCCTGGAGAGAAGATCTGGTATCTTGGGCAGACGCCATGTCATGGGACGTGCTAGTCTGAGTAGCGGCGTGAACTATGGTTGCCTCGGCCACCACGGGGCTACTAATATGGCGTCCACGTCGTAACGTTGAATCCTTGTTACTGTCCGAGGTATCAGCGGGAATGGGGGAAACATGTAAAGGAAGCCTTTTGACCAATCCCATTGAAAAGCGTCCCCTAGTGATGCTTGTCCTATTCCCGCTCTGGAACAGAAGGCAGGGCAGACCGTGTTGGCAGTTGTCGCAAACAGGTCGATGTTGGGGGTGCCCCATCGAGCAAAGAGACGAGTAACGATGGCAGGTGACATTTCCCATTCGTGCGTGTCTCGGAAGGACCTGCTGAGGTCGTCTGCTCTGGTGTTGTCTGTTCCCGCAATATGTAGTGCGGACAGGAGCATATTGTGGGAGATGGCCCAGGACAGGATGTCCATGGTGAGGCGAAGGAGATGAGAGGAGCGCGTGCCTCCCTCGTTTAGATACCACACGACTGCGGTATTGTCGGAGAGTATCTGCACATGCCGGCCCTGAAGGCGGGGAAGGAATGCCTGTAGAGCTTTTTTCACTGCCAATAGCTCTAATACGTTGATATGAAGGCATGTCTCCAAAGGTGACCATTTTCCTTGCGTTGACAGGTCGCCCTGGTGAGCTCCCCATCCGTCCAGGGACGCATCTGTCATCACTATGCGAGACGGGCCAGGATCCACAAATGGCATGCCTTTTGAGAGGTTGTGTGGATCGGACCACCATCTCAGGGACGTGATCACAGCTCGAGGAATGGTAAGTATGAGCTTGTGCGGGTTTTGCATTGGAGAAAAATGTCGGATGAGGAACTGTTGAAGGGGCCTCATGTGGAGTCGTGCCCAACGCACCACAAAAACAGAAGCTGCCATCAAACCTAGCAGTCCTAAAATCACAAACGCCGACACTCGACGGGCGGTTGACACCCGCTCTGATAGCTGCTGCAAGGCGTTTATTCTGTCCGCAGGGAGGAAAACCCGCCCTACAGGAGCGTTGAGAGTGACTCCTATGAACTGGAGTTGTTGCGACGGTTGCATGATGGATTTTTCGTACTTTATCTGCAGGCCAAGCGAGGAAAGGAGCGAGGTGACCAAGCGGACGTCGGCAAACGCCTGGCTTCATGACGGCGAGACGATTAGCCAATCGTCCAGGTAAGGATAAAGTTCGATGTCGCATGACCGAAGGTATGCGCATACTGTCGCCATGCACTTGGTGAAAACTCTGGGTGCAGACTTTAGACCGTACGGGAGAACGGAAAACTGGTATGCGTGGTGACCGATGACAAAGCGTAGATAGCGGCGATGGGAAGGATGGATTGCGATGTGAAAGTACGCGTCTTTCAAATCGATGAGAGTGAACCAACTGCTCTTTTTTAGCATTGGTAGAATCGCTGCTAAAGTCACCATGCGAAACTTGTGTGGTCTTATAAACTTGTTCAGGGCCCTGAGATCCATAATAGGACGAAGTCCCCCGTCTTTCTTCGGCACCATAAAATAACGGGAGTAGAAACCCGTGTTCAGGTGGGACCGCTGGACCCTTGTAATTGCTCGTTTCCGAAGAAGGGCAGCTGTCTCTCGTGACAATGCTACTGAAGGCAGTGTGATTTTTACGTTGCCGAAAGGAGGAGGGACTTCGAAGTCTATTTTGTAGCCCACTGCAATGATATTGAGCACCCAAGTGTCTAATGTTATGGACGCCCATGCTTGAAGGAACGGTCTCAGCCTGTTTCCTGACCGGCCGGACAAGGGAAACGCCAAGTCAAAGGCGACGTTTCTGGGCCTGAGACTGCTTGTTGCGAGATTGGGCATAACGCGAGGACGACTTGCACGGTTGATAAATAGACTGGCTCGCGGCAGGTTGGTATCGCTGGGCACGGTCTTGTTGCTGTCTGTTCTGGTATGGCACCGGACGATACCATTTCCTCATGTGGTACGATTGGAGCTGTGGCTGTGTGAAACTCATTTTCTTGGCCGTCATTTTGGCTTTATGAATAGTGTCCATAGTTGTGTCTGTGGACGCATTGAATAGGCCTTCCCCCTCAAAGGGAAGGTCCTCAAACCTATTCTTTGTCTCCTGTGGGAGAGTAGAGGAGCGCAACCATGCATGGTGGCGCAAGGCCACAGCGCCCACCATTGCTTTAGCTGTACAGTCTGTTAAGTGACGAGCAGTAGTTAACTCTTGTCTGGACAGCCTGACTGCCTCTGTTTGAAAAACACGAGCCAACTCACGCTGTTCATCTGGCAAGTAATCAGTGAGTGCTGAAATCTTGTCCCAGAGAAACAGCTGGTAGTGTGCCATCATGGCCAAATAGTTAGTAACCTTGATGCCCAATGCAGCAGAAGAGTATATTCGTGTTGTGTCTACGTCCAACTCCCTGCTTCAAAGGTATGAAATCTCAGATAGTGATTCGGATCCTGGGGTTGGAATGCAAGAGCCGGGGGAGTTGCTGCAACAGGAGGAAGAAGAGCCCTTTCCCACGGCAGGAGAGGAAGTTAATCCCCAAGGGGATGACCTTAACGAGAGAGAGAGTACTTTCTCTTCTGGGACAAAGGGGTTGAGGAATGCGGTGGCGAGGCGTAGGGCAAAGAGAAGAGACTTCAAACTCAGGACCGCCCGCCGCTCAGAGAGGCTAGCAAACAAAGCACTACAGGCTAATTTGTCTTAATTATATGACTCTGTTCTCTTTTCTCTCTAAGTTAGCTCAACTGAATGCCTAGGGGCTAAAGAACCTTTTGATAACCTTGTTTTCCTTTGTCTTGCTGGAGGAGGGAGAACGATCGTTTTTTGTGTATAATAAAAGATTTGTATTTTCCCTTCAAGAGGTCTGTTTGTTGTCCTCACCCTTTTTGTTAGAACTTACAGAGTCATGACAGCTCGCCTCCCATAGGAGTCAAGTTTGCGACCCTCTTTGTCCATTGGGGCAGAATGGGTCTTGCCCGATCTTCCCTGCGCCGCTTCTACTACAATAGAGTTCGGCTTTGGATGCTGGAACAGGAATGGTGCCTCGGTTTCCTTCACTTTATAGAGAGCGTCAAGGCGTTTTGAAGTTGGGCCCATGGTGGCTGGATTGGACCAAGACTGCTTAACAGTCTTTAGCAATGTTGGGACCAACGGTAAAGTCAGTTGAGGTGCAGGGTCGGTATACATGACATCATATATACGGTCCTCGACATCCTCTACTGGCTGCTGACACTCACGGCCAAGAGACTGGGCCAACCTCATCATTTGGTCAGAGAATGTTCCGAGCTCCATCGATGGCGATGCCCTATCTGATGTCCCGACCTCGTCCGATGGTGATGGTTCTGATGGGCGAGGCGAAGGAGCAGACGATGTGTCTGAGGCATAGTCCTCGAATGATTGAGGTGACTGGTCTTGGTGGCGTGTCGGTACCGAGGAAGGCTGATCAGCGAGCCGGCGAGAAGACTGTGAGAGCGACGCAGTTCGACGCTGTGGCACCGGAGGCGGCTGCAGGGACGCTCTCCGGATGCGTCGGCCGGTGTAGGGGTCAAACCGATAACGACTATCTCTTGTAGTAGAGCGGTTGGAACGCTCAGAAAAATTATCCCAGTCTCTAGATCGCGCGCGAGAGCGGGATCGAGATCTAGAAGTCGAAGCTTGTGATCTGCGAGAACGGGAACGACGGTCGATGTCGAAGGGCCGCTTAGGTGGTTGCGGAGGGATCAGTTCCAAAGGAAGCGTGTCCTCCCCATCCGACGCGATCTCTATCGGTAACGGGGACGGTACCGACTGTGTTGGAGATAACCTCGGTACCGGTGATGGAACAGCCCGAGATGGAGATGGTGAAGACGAATGCTGGCGCGTTAGCGAAACCGCCAGGATCGAAGCAGAGTGTCGAGTCGATGGCGACAGTCGGCTCGGTAACGAAAGAGACGTCGGTACCGAGGATGATTTCTGGACAGTGGCGGCTAGCGCCGTCGGTGTCGACAACGGCATCGAAGGCGGCAACGACGCAGATTTTCTCGATGTCGAAGCGGACGATGCTGGAGCGGGTAACGATGACGACTTCTTCGACTTCGAAGTGGTCGATGTCGAAGCAGTTTTCTTAGGCTTTCGCGAGGCTTTGTCTTAGCCCTTATCACTGTTGTGGGTGGTGAGGAAGGCGGGGAAGACGCCGACATCGAAGCCTGAGCTGCGACCCCCGAAAAGGGCGAGCCAGGAGGTGCTGGGCTCGAGCGTTCAGAGGGCAAAACCCCCCGCTCCCCAGAGGTAGATGGGCCCGCCTGCATTGCCAGCAACTGCGGTCTCTCTACCGCCGAAAGTGCTCTGCTCCACAGCAAACTACGAAGCCGATCCGCTCGGTTGCGTCTCGTCTGCCTTGAAAAACGCATACAATGCGTGCACGTCTCAACAATGTGGGACTCCCCAAGGCAGGTTAAACACAGCGAATGATCGTCGGTGAGGGCCAACTTAGCCCTACACCGCGAACAAAGTTTAAATAGAGCAGTCTGCGCCATAAGATGACAAACCGCTCACCAACCTAACTAAATAACTTTTTTATTTTATTTTATTTTAAAAGACACACACTAAACTAGATAAACAGAAAATAACCTAAGCTAACTAACAACAATATTATTCTCCTCAACAGATACGAACGTATCCAACGAAGTCTCCCGCGAGGCTAACAGCGAAGCGGTTGAAGAAGAACTGAGGCAACAGGGAACCTGGAGCATGCGCGGTAGGACGGTGGGGGGAGGGGTTTCCGCCAAAATCTAAGCTAGCTAGAGAAGTTTCCCGAAATAGGCTCGGCGCCGGCACAAGCCCATATGTGTGATGCACAGAGACCACGAAGAAGAACCCACAGTTCTGGATTCATACATAACGATCCATGGTTTAAACATCCCAGAATTTACAACCTAACAAACTATGGGTTCACTTTCAATTTCTGGGTTTATGGTTAACAAATCATGGTTTGTTAACACAGCTAGTTTTGCACATTTTTTGTAAACCGTCCAGAGAGCTTCAGCTATGGGGCGGTATATAAATGTAATAAAGAAGAAGAAGGAGAAGGAGGAGAAGAAGAAGGAGAAGAAGAAGATCATGCTGGCCCTGGTGGTACTTTGATAGATAAAGTTGTGTTTCTCCATGTGACATGCTCTCTCAAGAACTACCCATCCCAGAGTTCCTTGAGCATAGGGAAGGTGGGGGAAAAGCACAGTTGGGGGGAGGGATATTGATCCCAGGGATAGTTGGAGCTAGTGTTGCTGGTAGGATTTACAAGCCTGAAAATGTGAGAGTAAACGTCTGGTTCACAGGAAGCATGTTCTACCATCTCTGAAAGTGATGATAATCCAGAAGGAGTGATTTTAATGCAACAGTGGACAGTGCTATGAATTAGACCACAGATTCAAAGCCACCAAAAACATTTGTGTTACATTCCATTCAGCCTTAAAATATGTGACACTAGAGCCTGAGAAATTGGAAGAAGCTTCTAAATGTCTGTTCCGCAAGAATCCTAGAGCCCTTCCTGAGATTTTCTTTGTGAAATACTGCATCTAAAACGACAACTTCAACTCCACTTTTGGGAAAGAGTATGAACTAAATGCACTTATCTCAAAATCAGATTTTAAAAAAATCCCTATAACTGCAACTAATTTTCAGTGAAGTGTGTTTAGCCCTACAGATTTTTTTTGTGCCCTGGTGGTGACTATGGCAGAAATTAAAGGATGTTTCAGCAAGCTAGCACTCATAAAAAACTGCAGACAGTCTACTATGGAGCAAGAATGGTTATGTTGCCTAGCTATTTTCCCTATTTTTTCTATTAAGTGTGAACTTGCAAGGAAAATTGACTTTGGAGAGATAATGGTTTTGCAAGGAGAAAGACAGAAAAATAAAGCTTTAAAGTGAATTGGTCTCTTCATATAATGTTTGCAGCCAAGTTGGCCCATTAGAATAAAACAAAACAAAAAATTGACAGGGCAATGCCATTATTATGACCAATAGATCCCGGCTGGACATCAGGAAAAACTTCCTGACTGTTAGAGCAATACGACAATGGAACCAATTCCCTAGGGAAGTCGTGGGCTCTCCCACATTAGAGGCATTCAAGAGGCAGCTGGACAACCATCTGTTAGAGATGCTTTAAGGTAGATTCCTGCATTGAGCAGGGGGTTGGACTTGATGGCCTTATAGGCCCCTTCCAACTCTACTATTCTATGATTCTATGAACTCAAAAGTTACTAAATAGTCGGCAAGCTTAGTAGGGCTCTTCTACAAACTGGATGCTATGTTAGGCAAAAAATGGGAGTGTTTAGGCGTACCTCCCCCAGGAGTGGACAATTTCAGAAATAGAGAAACTGTAATTTCAGAATTTAAATATAAACTTTTCTTTCATTTCATGAGATTGTATGTATAGAGTAGGGATGTGCACTGGATTGGACCCGATCCACGATCCGAGTCCGGTCCAGTGGGAAATCGGATAAATTATCCGATTTCCGATCCCGCAGCTGGATCAGCCGATCCAATCCGAACCGGTCCGAAAAAGCTCCGAACCGGTTCGGCGGATCGGCGGATCGGCGGGCGCCCACTGGCGCCCACCGCCGCTTCCATTGGTGGGCGCCAGCGGGCGCCCGCCGATGAAAGTGGACAGCGGGGGGGGGAGGAGGGGGGCACTTACCTTCTCGGCCCGGTGGCTCCCGTCCGGCGCCGGCGCCTACTACTACTAGCAGGCTCCGCGGCCTGCTCTAGGGTGGCGCGCCGGGTGATGTCATCACCCGGCGCGCTACTCTAGAGCAGGCCGCGGAGCCTGCTGGAAGTAGTAGGCGCCGGCGCCGGACGGGAGCCGCCGGGCCGGAAAGGTAAGGAGGGGGTGCGTGGAGGGGAGGAGGGGGCGCGCGGAGGGGGGAGGGGGGCCCTTACCTTTCCGGCCCGGCGGCTCCCGTCCGGCGCCGGCGCCTACTACTCCCAGCAGGCTCCGCGGCCTGCTCTAGGATGGCGCGCCGGGTGATGTCATCACCCGGCGCGCTACTCTAGAGCAGGCCGCGGAGCCTGCTGGAAGTAGTAGGCGCCGGCGCCGGACGGGAGCCGCCGGGCCGGAAAGGTAAGGAGGGGGTGCGTGGAGGGGAGGAGGGGGCGCGCGGAGGGGGGAGGGGGGCCCTTACCTGCCCGGCCCGGCGGCTCCCGTCCGGCGCCGGCGCCTACTACTCCCAGCAGGCTCCGCGGCCTGCTCTAGGATGGCGCGCCGGGTGATGTCATCACCCGGCGCGCTACTCTAGAGCAGGCCGCGGAGCCTGCTGGAAGTAGTAGGCGCCGGCGCCGGACGGGAGCCGCCGGGCTGGAAAGGTAAGGAGGGGGTGCGTGGAGGGGAGGAGGGGGCGCGCGGAGGGGGGAGGGGGGAGGGGGGCCCTTACCTGCCCGGCCCGGCGGCTCCCGTCCGGCGCCGGCGCCTACTACTACCAGCAGGCTCCGCGGCCTGCTCCAGGGTGGCGCGCCGGGTGATGTCATCACCCGGTGCGCTACTCGAGAGTAGGCCGCGGAGCCCGCTGGTAGTAGCCGCCGGCGCCGGACGGGCCGAGAAGGTAAGTGGCGGGGAAGGGGGCTTACCCCCCCCCTGGAGCCGTCCGCTTCTATCCGCTGGCGCCCGCGGGCGCCAGCGGATGGAAGCAGGCGGCCCCAGGGGAGGTAGGGAGCGCGGGGGAGGGGGTTTACCTGCCGGGGCCGTCCACAGCGGACGGCCCCGGGGGGGGAGGGAGTTAGGCCCCCCCTTACCCACCCGCCGCCATTTTTTCCTCATAGACTTGCATTGCAATGCAAGTCTATGGGGAAAAAAATGGCGGCCGATCCAACAATGTACGATTTTTGGGTCGGGATCGGACTCGATCCGGTCCGGGGGGCCTCCGATTTTGTCCGGACCGGTCCGGGACAAAATTGGAGGTCCCGATCCGGGTCCCGATCCGATCCGGGGGGTCCGTGCACACCCCTAGTATAGAGTGGGGATCATAATATGTATGCAGGAGGGGGGCCATGTTACAAGATACTATCACCCCCGCCCCCCATTATGCTTGAGCCTTGATGCTGACAAATGCCAAACTACTTTTCTCCTACAGGAGGGAATAGCAACCACTTGAGGACACCACTGGGATGGGGGCAGTGGTGGCTGTAGTCTCTGTGCTGTTTCTGTACTGATAGATGAGGCCTCGGCCTGTAATGTGTCCTCACATACAAATGCACCCACCCCCCACCCACAAAGCCTTGGGTGAGGTCTGTTCATTTCCTGCTGCTAAATTCTGTACTGAAAAGTGTCCTGTGTTTGTTCTTGCCACATAAAACGTGGAGTGGAGGGGGGCATTCAGTGTTTCTTGTTGATCTTGGGGAAATGTCCTGATTTATGTGTCTTGTTCCTCTCATGAGTCTTGCAGGCATCTGTTGTCAGCACTAGAAGAGCTGTTTTTGTAACTGAACTCATTGGCTGAGTAAAAGGTGTCATGAGAAGGGTAGAAACAAAAGGCAAAAATGTCCTACTTTTGAAGGGACAGTAGACAACACTCAGAGACTGATACTTTAAAAAAAAAAAATCCTATCCTCGCATTACCCTGGGACCAGAGATACACCACCACACCGCCAGCAAAATAACCACTCTGGTATTTTAACATGGCATAAAAATAGCAGACATGTCCGCAGATGTCCCTGGAAAGAGTGGCTCAGCTGCCAGCGGCATCCTCACGCCACATGGACACAGGAGTCGACCCACAGAGGCCTAGCTGGCATCATATCCATCATGTCACCACATCCGCAACAGGCAGGCAACACAGATGGTTCTCGGACTCCAGGAAGAGAACTGTTAGCAATGTGCTGCGCTCACGGTTCCATGTGTGTGGTGAGGATAGGGCTGTTTTGTGCAAAGTGCACTTTCTCCATAGTTTCCCCATGTGAGATCTAAGTGTGCATGACATGGGGCCAGAAGGGTATAACTCCATCCTATGTTGCGGTTCTCCAGGTGGGGTGCTGTGATTGGGTGCTGAGTTACACTGTATCCTGTGCTCTCTTGTGGCGATGTGGATGGAGTGGTCGTTGACATAAGGGCAGCTGGTTTTGACTTTTTCTCTGAATTTTTGAAGTCAATGGGAAGGAAATTGTGGTAGTGCAAAGTTGCGTTGTTGATAGGGACATCGCCATAGACTGAAGGGGCTTGGGATTCAGTGGATGTGTCCTTCTGTTTAGTGCCCACATCCTGCTCACAACTCCATCCTAATTCAGGACCAAACTACATATTACTTAAAGATGTAGCTAGCAGCTATGTCCTTCCCCCCACTTTTTTTTTTACTCTGTGGTAAACACAGAGGCATTAAAATAAAGGTGTCAGCTTGGTTTTGTGCATCCTTGTTATAAAAGTGACATTATAATAGTTTAATACAAAAGAAAATTGGTTTAATCTTTTTTCTCTTTGCCACTTCTTCCTGATGTTTCCTTTTTATTTTCTTTCACTCCACTTATCTAAGATTACATGGCCTGACATTCTTGAGACACCCCAAGCTGGGGTTGTTTACTACATCATTTTGCTTAATCACACAAGGGATAAAAAGTAGGGTAGCAGGATGTCTCTTTGGTGAAATATATACATGCACCAAACCTGAATGGTTGTAAACAGAAGTTTGGGCTGCCAGTTTAAGGGACAGTGGAGTAAAACAGATGGACGCAGAAGCAAATGAAAGCTGCAATCATATACCCATTTAATTGGGAGTAAGCCCCATTGTTACTCCATTATTTCTGAGTAGACCATGCATAGGACTGTGGTGGAAAAGGGTAATGTCAGGAATGTTTGGTTATGCTAATTAATAATGGGGCTGTGACCGGAGCCGGAGACGGATCTAGAATCCGGAGCGCATCGGGCCAATTCGGCCCGATCTGGGCCCGATCTGAAGTGGATCGGGCCTGGATTGGGCCCGTGATCTGGATCTGCTCCAGGTCCATGCAGAGCCCTCCCTCCTGCTCTCTCTGCTTCCTCCCTCCCTCCCCCCAATCACCCTGCTTACCTGCAGCCTCCTCCACGTCGTCCTCCGCATTGTCCTCCGGCCTCCTTGATGTCGGCCAGTCACTTTCCCGCTCACAATTAGAGTGCCACATTTGCCGGTCGCGGCAGGTGACGTCATCACCCAGCGTGAGTGGGAAAGCAGCCGGCTGACATCAAGGAGGCCGGAGGACATGGAGGACGCCGTGGAGGCTGCAGATAAGCAGGGCGATTGGGGGAGGGAGGGAGCAGGGAGAGCGGGAGGGAGGGCTCTGCACAGACCTGGATCAGATCAGGCCCGATCCAACACGGGTCGGATTAGGCCCGATCCGGACCTCTCAGATCAGGATTCAGATTGGATCGGGTATCCATGCACAGCCCTAATTAATAATATTTGCTTACTTATTACATTTGTATTCCACACTTACTTTGAGGAGCCCAGGGCAGCATACTTGGTCCTATCTCCCCCTTTATCCTCCCAACAACCCTGTGAGGCAGGTGACTGAGAGATGGTGACTGGCCCAAGGTCACCCCAAGAACTTCATGGTTCAGCGAGAATTTCAACCTGGGTCTTCCCTGTCCAACTCTAGCACTCTAACCACTACACCGCATTGGCTCTTTCTTTACATACTGCATAGCCTTCTTCATGATAGGGTGCTATTTCCCAAAGAGCAAACCATGGTTGTCACAAGTTCAGGTTGCTATTTTCTCTAGCATTGCCAGCTTTTTCACCAGTCCCATTCCTGTCCCTTGGAACAGACATCAGTAGGCGCTGTTCTCCATGCTGTGAAAAGCTTCACCTGCTGATTTCTGCGAAGGCCTAAATATGTTGAGAGGCCTCTTCCTTCTCCATCTCCAACCCCACAGAAAACAGGGGGAAAGACGGGTCCCATCCTTTCCTTCACTTTTCCAGCTTTTGGACCTTGAGTATGAAGGCAAATGGCCCTGCTGAGCATTCTAAAAAGAAAAACCCTTGTCACCCATCTTGCTGAAATACCACCCCAACCAGAGTGTCCTTGCAACTAGAGCTGAAACTGAAATAAAAATGATATGCAGGAAAAAAAATACTAACGTTGCTGCTGAAAGCCTCTATTTCCTGTATATTAACTAAACAAAAGTGGCACATGAAATATAGCTAAATGTATCAAGTATCAAATTTATAGGGGATACTGAAGAGTTTGCAGGAACCTTTCAAAAATCAATATATACACTACAAGATGGGAAATGGTTTGAAAGCACTTTGAAATGATCCCAGGAGAAGAAGTTGATATAATTTAGTATTTATTTTTACTAGTCCATTTACAGCACAGTAGTAACCCACCACAACGTTGAGGGCTGGAGGTGTTAGGATGCACTTTGTTGGGAGGTGGGTTTTGCCATGGGAGAGGGCCTTGCTATGTCTGGGAAGGAAGCTGCCACTAACGGTAGCAAGCAGAAAGCCCAGCAACATGGCATTCTGTGGGTGCGGAAGAGTCAGCATGGGATCCGATCAGCTTGATCCACTTGTAAATACATAGATCCACTGGGCTGATCAGCCTGTAAAAACTGCCCCAACCCCTAATTCCACGATGGCTAGCATGAACTGGAAGAGCAGCAAAAGAAAAAAATAGAAAAGAAAAAAAGGAAGGCTTGGTGAAGCCCTAAGCCCTCTTTAAATTATAGCTGAAACATAGGGCAGTATCCAACTGTGACATTCTGTTAGCACTAGTTGGGAAGTAGGTTCTGAACTATGTGCAAGAGGGGAATCCAACTAAAATTGCATTTGCACAAGCAGCAGTTGCGCATTACGCTTGCACAACCCATTGTGCAACTGCTTGCGCGTTACCTTCATTAAGCGCAAGCTTTATTGTGCAACCCATTCCACAACCACTTGCACGAGCGTAATGGGCAACCATTTGGGCAAATGACAGATTCAGCAGAGCTCCAATAGCGCTCTTTGAATTTGCAGAATAACACCATGGGAAACTAGCTGCCCATAGCCCTTCTTCATTGTCCTAGCTCTACACATCAGCAAAATAAATATATAGACGTGTCAAGTTTCATTGATGGAGGCATTAATTCCACTGGAATTTCAATTTTGAGAATGAAGGGCTTAAGAAGTCTCCTCCATAAAACTACCAAAGGAAATATTTTGAATTACTTATCCCAAGGAATCAGGTCAGGTAACAATAAGGAACAACCATTAACAATAGACTAAAAGAGGCACGGCAACATATTTTAAGCATTGGAAATGAAATTTTCACTCTGCTATTTTAATTGAGATTTGTGTGATTTGTTTTTAGTTTGTAATTGTTTAATTCTATATATTGCTGTTGTTTTGTTTTAATTTGCTTTTAGCCCTAGGCTAAATATTATGAAAGGTACTATATAAACACCACAAATGAGTAAACATACAAATAAAAGTTAATCAGACCAGTGGGCAGGATCCAATTTATATTAATTTATGTAAAGCATCAAAGAGTCTTGTGGTACCTTAAAGACTCGCACATTTATTCTGGCACAACCATTTGTGGAATATAGCTCACTTTATCAGATGGCTACCCTCTGGAAATTGTTTATTTAAATCAATTTTAGCTGCTTTTCAGGGCTCTATCCTCATCAAGTGGCATTCATCTGCAGCCTGATCCAGTTCCTTATCACTGTTGATGCAGTTTGTTTTATTGTCTTATTAGGCTCAGAAACTAACCTAAGCCAGCCTCCCAGGATTAGCTTTGTGTAGATGGCATCCTCTCAGCCATAGCTCTAAGCGGAAAGGTATAAACCTGCAAGTAGCTCCAGACTTCTGTAATGTCCGCGAGTCTTACCTGAGGGAATACTAACACAGCAGTGGTGCCAGGTTTGATGGGGGTCTTTCCAGTTGCTTTCTCTGGGGGGCCTGGCCACACTCCCCCCCCTCCCGTGCTGTCTTAGCCGCGCAGTTTCTTCTTCCTGCCGCTGCCCCTGCTGCTAGACTCCCTCCTCTGTCGCCACCCAGTTTGCTCCACTCTCCTCTTCTTCCTGCTTGAAAGCCTCTCCTACTCCATCACTCCACTCTCCTCTCTCACAACGTTGGGAAACTTGACGTTTTCACAATTATTTTCACAAATGTACATTCTGCTAGGCTTGTTTTTTTCCCCACTGTTTATGATCCAAACCCACAAAGCTGCACTCGAAAGAGATTAATAGTCCTCTGTAGGGTCTTGATACACTTTGCAGAATCAGGATGTCTGATTTTTGGCTAGCTTTTCAAATATCGTATATGAAATTTGACACGCGACGTCCTCTAATAAGAAAAGGAACGGATAATCTTATTATCCATGTACTAGTTTCTCTAGTATGTTTATACATTATTTATTCCAAAGAATCAAGGAAATTTAGAACTCAGGAGAATGGCGAAGCGGATCATAAACTTGCCTTTTATCTTTATTTTATCTAGGATACCTACAGCCTCATGCCTGATTATTTCCCTTATCTGTCTGCCCCCCCCCTCCATCCCACCAACTGCACATTCCCAGACTTCTAGCCCTGTGGGTGGTTTTCCTCATCATGTGCTCAGATCTCATGTCTTCCCTCAGCCCTCTGCCACCCTCGTCTCTTATTTCTTCCTTGCTGACGAGAGATACGTGTTTGAGGGAGGGAAGGGTCAGGTGGTTGGTCATTCATAGAAGAGGACAGTGTGACACTACTGGATGAGCCTTGGGCAGCAGGAGGCATGGCGGGGACAGGCAAGAGGAATAGAAGGAAAAGAAGACATTTCCATGCTGTTTCTTCTTGCGCCACCCTCTAATCTTAGGAACTCCAGTTACATTATCAGAACCCACAAAGTGCCCTAGTATTGCTGCTGGATGCCATTTCAGTAAATGGGAAAGCATCAAACATCTAGGGTTTGATCCTGGATAAGAGAGGTGATCACCGAGACCTAACTGGGAGAAAAGGAGGGGTGCAACCCCCCCTCTCAGCTCTGACCAGCGGGTTAGGTTTGTGTAGCTGCATCCTAAAGTTGATGAGCAGAGCGATGGGGTTTCTCTGGTTTATCACAATCCCATTTCCCTTTCTGGATGCCCTGTCCAACAGGCCACTGGCTTTGAGTGTTTGTACCAGGCACTGGGCTGACAGGACAGGGATTCTGTGGCGTGTTGCTCAGGTCATGTCACTGCCCAGCAGTCTTCCTGCCTGAGCTGAAGGAGGTGTTCAGAGGTAGGGCTGTGGAACCTGGGGCTTATTGTCTTGTGGGGTTTCAGTAGCCATGCCGGGGTCACATTGGCAGGAGGAGCTCAGGATTTCATGTCTGCCATTGAAACCATGGGTTTTTCTGAGGTTGTATTGGGCCCAAATGTGTGGTAAGTCACATGCTACATTTGGTTTTGTGTTCGAAACAGGAGGGTCATGGTGCGTGTGTAGCCAGAAATATTTTGTCATGGACGGATAAGGTTTAGGCTAGAGACAGCCTCTAATCTCTACAAGGGTGGAGGACCATTTTAGATGGCCTGTTCCTGGAGGCTGATGGATCTGGATGGTTTAAAATATATCTGTTACGTGATATCTCTACAGCTGTGTGCCCAAGGGCATTGTTGTTCTCGTTTCAATTCTACTACCAGCAGATGGCGCAGTTTTATAGCGGGGTGGTTTTTCCCCTATTTATTGCAGCATTTTTAGCATTTTATAAAATGGCGGATTCCTGCTTGGAAACAGGGTGAAAGGAATCAGAGGTCGACGACGTCATCAAAAAGACCCCTGAACTTCCAAACGTGCAAGAAATCGCTCGTGTGGAGAAGCTCATGGTCACTGGCCTTATCCAAGACTGTTGACACAATCACCTCTTGTCACCTTCTTCTTCTTCTTCTTCTTCTTCTTCTTCTTCTTCTTCTTCTTCTTCTTCATAGAGCCAAACCATTCTGTTGGTTTGGCTCTATGAAAGCAGTGAAGGCTTCGGCTTCAATGTCAGTGGCGCGGTGAACTCGCTCTGGGTTTCAGTCAGAACTCTAAAGGAGCTATCGAAGGTGCAGCACTTTGGGCAGCTCCTTTAGAGTACTGATTGGTTCTGACTGAATCCCGGAGTGGATCCACCCCTCCACCGGCATCAGTGCCACCAGCCTCTATTGGATGAAAGGAACAGGACAAAAGTTCTGTGAGCCGAGTACATGGAGTTCCCTACTTCCAGGGTGTATGCCCTCTCTCCAAACATACTGCCTATCATAATGAGCGTTTTGCTAATATATAGATATTGGAAAGCCCATCACAAAGTCACTACACTGTATGTCTGTAGAGGTCTAACACAGATGTGGACCTAATAAACTTAGAATTTGCCCCAGATTAGGGCCAATGAAATATTTCAGGATTCTTGTTAATGTTGACCTGACTAATAACTGCTTATTAGCCTTGCTGAGGAAATACATAGGTACCTGTCTCCCACCTAGCTTCCCCCCGCCCCCAGCAAGGCTAATAGGATCTTGGGTGAGTATTTAGACTGAGGAAAAAATATGGGAGAAAGGGTTAATCATCTCTCTCCCCTAGCGTCACTTCTTCGATCAAAATTGTTGATTCCTATGGTAGCATTAAAGGAAATAAAAAAATGTTGGCAGATCTGATCATGGATGTTTTGTGCCGCATCTGTTTTGAAAGTAGAAACAAAAATAAACAAACACCTATCCTAATGTAAACATTGACTTAGATTACTTGCTTTAAAGCTCAGTTTAGATGCTGGTGAATCAGACTCCATTAAGCAGATTTGATAATGAAAACAGTATCTTTCACACAGCCAATTTTGACATTCTTTAATATATCCCACGGGCAGTTATTAATAGCTGTCACTGATCCGATGTGACATTTTACATCACAGCTTGCCTCCTATGGGATCTCTAAGGCTTTCATATACTTAGAAGCAAAATTCTCAGCATTATAATAGGTTGTACAGAAGAAAAACCTGCATATTGTAAGGATCCTGGGAAGCAGATTGTAGCTCTGTACAACTGAAACATCATTGCCTTCCCCTGTGGGAGCTTTATCAGTGGGGAGGGAAATAAACCATCCAGCACACAAGAACAAGTTGTAGATTTCAGGGTGGTTTGTAAACCACTCCAGCCAGCCACCCTCGCCGAGTTCAGATGTCATAACAACTTGCAAACAGCAAAGCTAATTATGTAACTCGCAACCAGCACATGCAGGAAGTATAAATAAACCATCATGGCTTGTTTTCCTTCTGTGACCATGTGAAACCTGTTAATGACAGGGTTCACCCAACATGCTAATCCACACTCAGTGGTTGCGTGTGGGTTGTTGCTGTACTGTGGGTTATGATATTGTCTTAACGCAGCACATTTTCTGCAGGATGACTTGTTAACTATGCTGCATTGTTTATTTTTCTCAAACCAGCGCCTGGAGACCCATGGTTTGTTCTTGGGTTGTTCAGCGTGGTTAACATGCCACAGTGCATGGTTAACAAGCCACCCTGTGCAAAATGCACTGCGTTTAAACAACACAATCACCCACACTGTGGAAAACGCACTGTACTCAGACAACACAATAAACCGCAGTTCAATAATAACCCCACTCAAGCACTGGCTGAATTCGGACAACACGATAGTCAATGGTGGGGTAATAATCAACTTTACAGTTGTTCATCTAGGGGGTACTCCCCACACAACATGGTAATAAATAATCAACCGTGGTGTGGATTAGGATCAGCGCTGAGTTGACTATGGCAGCATTCAGACTACACGATAGTCAATACAACTGACGATTGTTTCCCACCCCCCAGTTGCTTATTGTGTCATCCGAATTCAGCCACTGTCTCTCTCACACACACATCCACCTACTCAGGGATAGAAGGCACATTTTGCTCTTACCACAACAATACTGCCAAGACCTCAACGTTGTAGTGCTCCTGTCAGATGAGGCGTGGCAGGTGGCTAATTGGGAATGGGCCTTTTCAGCGGTGGCACTCTGGCTGTAGAATGCCTTTCCCAGAGAGGCTCACCTGGCACCAACCTTGATATCATTTGTGTGCCAGGCAAAAAGCATTTGATTCTCCTAGACTTTTTAATCCACAATAGCTTTAATCTATTTTATCTGTGCCATACGTTTTATGTCGCCTTTATGTTCTATTGTTTTTATTGTACAGTATACATTTTAAACTTGTTTTGAACTTTAAGAACACAAGAAGAGCCCTGCTGGATCAGGCCCTTGGTCCATCTACCCCAGTATTGTCAACACTGGCTGGTAGCAATGGCTCTCCAGGGTTTCAGGCAGGATTCTTTCCTAGCCTTGCCTGGAGATGCCGGGCATTGAACTTGGGAATGCAAAGTAGCTGCTCTACCAATGAGTGATTGCCCCTCCCTGATGCTGCCTCTGATCCTGGGGGGTAGCATATAGCCATCATGAATAATAGCCATTGATAGCCCTCTCCTCCATGAATTTGTCTAACATTCTTTTAAAGCTGTCCAGGTTGGTGGCCATTATGGCATCTTGTAGTAACGAATTCCATAGGTTTAACTATGTGTGAAGAAGTCCTTCCTTTTATCTGACCTGAATCTACCACATTCAGGGGTTGGACTCGATGGCCTTATAGGCCCCTTCCAACTGTACTATTCTATGAGTCTATGACCCCCTCTAGATGGATTCCGTTTGACGCCTGTTCCTCCAATTATGCGCATCTTCTCGGAAGCGCTTTATCGTAAATGCTTGTATGCAGGAGGTAATTGAGCACTCGACAGGTGACCTTACCGGTTGTTTCAAATGCGCTTTACAAGTAGTTAATGCGGAGAATCGCTTGTTCACATAGTCAAAATGCGCTTTAACAGCCGGAGCAAAATAAAACTCGCTATTTAACGCGCATTCGGTAATGCGCATAATCGGAGAGAAAACGCGCCTCTACGCCCGATTTGCGCTCCGTTCTTGTAGAGGTAAATTTTTTAATGCACCTTGAAAGAGCTTTAAATGTCTCTTGTAGAGACAGCCTATGATTGACCCCAGGTTTGGTATTATGAGCCAGGGCTGGCAGGGACAACATACCAGGAGGCTTTGATTAGCAGGAAAAGGATGTCATTTGGTACCACCCCACCCTGCCCCCATCCCCTCAGGCTTCTCTGTTCCCACTGAACTCAGCTGCAATCCTCACAGTAGCTGGGGGAGAAGTGGATTTTCCCAGCAACAATATATCCTTGAGAGCTGCCCTTGTTGCAATGCAAAGTAGTAGCATGGTTTGGAATGGGTAATTAAGATGCACGGGGTTTACAAAAGACCTGCTCCAGGTGGAGACAAAAACTGCTAGAACTGGTTTGTCATGTGGACCAACACAGCTGTTTACATGTTGGGTCGTGGCCATGGGGACTGTCATGATGAGAGCTTGCACTTTAAAGTTTACCACTATGCCACTGATTATGAGAAAGGGAGACACCATCCCTCCTTTTATCCATCTCTCTCATATCCCCCTCATTTGCCTTTTTGCTAAGCTCAAAAGCCCCACCCTCTGTAACCTTACAGCAGGGATGGGCAATACTCATCCTTGGAGGCTACATGTGCTCCCCCCCCCAGCTTTTTGGGCCACCACTGCTGAATTTGCCTCTGTGACAGCGTGGCAAAAAGAAAGAAAGAAAGCAAACCCTGGCGATTTTGCACTGGGAGCATGCGCCTTGTTTCAAAGCAAAATGGGAGTGGGGGTGCTGCCACCATGCTGTGTGGTCAGATTTCAGCAGCAAATTCAGTAGTGGCCAGAGGCCAGCTGCTCACCCTTGCCCTAGAGGGTTAGGGAGGAAGAGAATGGCTAGCAAAGGTACAATGCACAGGATGGGCCCTCTCTTTGGTTGATGATGATGATGATGATGATACGCTTTCACAGAAGACACCATAGTCTAAAGACAGAATACATTCTGAAAGAACCATGCAACTAGTTCCATGTGACCTAGGGATCTTGGGAGTTTTGTTCTTTGAACATGGATCCGATCCCCACTCCTTGCTGCTGTCACGCCACATGGCAAGCCATTACTGAAACAGAGAGGAACTTCATCAATAGTTTATGATATGGCTTGAGGTTCAGTTATTCAAAACGGGAGTGGGGTGCTGAAGAGTGAAAAAAAAATCTGCTAAGGTCTTGCAAGCCCTTTGTCTTATCTAAGTCTCCTTTGATCCTAACACAGACAGAGAGATAAGGACAAATGTAAAGAAGAAGAGAAATCATGCATGGAGGGGGGGAAGCAATGCCTTAAGGATAGGAGTTAAATGCAGTCCAAGCACTTGAGGGTCTTCCGCTACCAGCCTGCCCACACGTTAAGGTGGGCAGGCTGATGCCTCCCAAACTATATACCATCTCTCTGAGGTGAGGTTAGTTGCAACAAGGGAGTGGGGAGGGATGGAATTGGCAGGGGGGGGGGGAGGGTTGGGCATATGATACTATTATTATTATTTATTACATTTGTATACCGCCCCATAGCCGAAGCTCTCTGGGTGGTTTACAGAAGATTAAAACATTAAAAGTTGATATACAAAATTTAAAACCATAAAAATGTAAAATGGACAGCATATAAAGACAACATACATTTAAAAACAACCTTGAGCTCTCAGCCAAACCTAAAAATATATCTAGGAACAATTAAAAACTCAACATATGCTGCTAAATGCCTGGGAGAAAAGTCTTGACCTGGCACCAAAAAGATAACAACGTTGGTGCCAGGGAGAACCATAATCGGGGGGGGGGGGGGCACCACTGAGGAGGCCCTCTCCGTCTTTGCTGTCTTTTGCCATTTTGCTTCCCTCGGAGTAGGCACCTGGAGGAGGACCTTAGATGTTGAACGTAGTGTTTGTGTCAGGAGAGACGTTCCATCAGGTATTGTGGTCCCGAGCCATTTAAGACTTTATAGGTTAGAACCAGCACCTTGAATCGGGCTCGGAAATGTACAGGCATCCAATGCAAGTGGGCCAGAGTCAGTCTTATATGCTCGAACCTTCTGGTCCCAGTTAGCAATCTGGCCTCTGCATTTTGCACAAGCTGCAGCTTCCGTACCATCTTCAAAGGCAGCCTCACGTAAAGTGCATTACAGTAAACTAACTTGGGGTTACCAGAGCATTGTATCTGCTCTTCATCTTATATGTATTTTGTTGTTTTACTCCATACTCATTTATTCCATACTCATTTACATGGGAATCAGTCTCATTGAACTCAATGGAACAATCTTCGGAGTAGACATGCAGACGACTGCAGTTAATCTTTGTACACCACCTTGAAATAATTGATGACAGCCAGTATATAAAATGTTTAAACATCTAACTCAATGAAATTAAAGTGTGGAGACTAGCTATGGGGTTGTATGAAAGTAAGCCGCTAATAATGCTGGCTATAAGATGTATGAACAGCACTGATGTATGGGTTGGCATGTAGGGAATGAGCCAGACTACTATAGTTAATTTAGACTCCAATCCTATCTATGCACACTTACTTGGGAGTAAATGATACTGAATTCAATGGGACTTAACTTCTGAATAAACATGGACCAGATTACATTATACTCAACAGAATTGCAAATGCTGTCATTAGGAGTAGGATTTCATTTAAATAAAGACAAAGGTATGAAAGCTTAGTGAAAAGAGGAATGGTTCAAGATAAAATATTTTGGAGGCATTTAAAGCAGTGCTGTGTCCTTTAGAAGTAGAGCTATCTGTTTAAGCTATCTACGTGTTTGGCCAGTTTAAATTTCCTGTAGAATTAAGGTTTGTTCATGTGTGAAGTTGTTCATCCATGCAAACAGATGGAACTATTATAAAACACATCCCTATACATTTGCAGAAGCACACACACACACACACACACACAAAAAACCACTTGCAGGCAAGTATCTACATCTATATACACTGTGCATTACCCATGCACAAGGCACATGGTTTGTTATTATTTAGAGATGAGCAGAAATCACAGGTAGTCTGCAATGTTCACATCCCTGAGCAGTAAACATGTAATCTCTGCTACTGCATGTTCATGCCTCTCTAAGCTTAAGAATAGATTTAAAGGGAGTGGTTTGTATTGGAAGAAATGTATGGAAACGGGAACGTTTATGCATGCGTGTATGTTCACATGCAAGCCTTTTGGAAATTATAGGTCATGTACTACCTACAGATCATAAATTAATACTGCTAAACAGATGTTGGGAAAATATTCATTTTCTTTCTCACAAGAAAGCAATCACATGCAGCTAAGTTATGTGTGCAGCAATTAACTGAAAACCTCCCTATGTCCTATCATTTACACAGTGGCTCTTCAGAATACGAATATGGTTGTCATGAAAAAAGTAACAAAGCAATAGGAACAGCAAAATCCTTACAAAAGTGTAACACATTTTGAACCCCATTTCTAGCACATGCAGATCAAAATTAGTTTTCAGGAGGGAGGTGAGAGCTATATAAAACATTTGTGAGTTGTAAGATAGTGTGGTAAACATATCCTCTAGTCTGGGCCATTAAGGAGTTAAAACCCATGAGTGGGTGTAGAACTCAATGATGGTCTGGCAAAACGTTTGGATTTTGCTGATCTAGTTCAATTATGTGTTGAATTCAATTCAATTCTGTATTCAGGCAGGAACTACCACCAACAAACCAAATCCAAGCAAAGCGATCTACTGAGTATGGACTAGCACTGTGCAAGTTTATCCGAAGCAGAGACAGCAAGGTAAAGCAGAAAGCATCAGTGACAGTTGTACTGATTTGAGGGAGAATGTAAAAAGAGTAGATGAGACCATGATGTAATTTGTACACTTCGCATATTATTACAGTTTCCATTGAGCTAAAGGACAAATCAAATTACGCAGCAAAGGGTACAAAGTCCACCATGAAAATGCCCTCCAAAAAGGGTCACTACTGATCTATAATATACCGTGCTAACTACATTTCCAGTAAAAAAAAAAAAAAAAGTGGGTTAGCTGCTATTTGTAAAGTTCTAAAATTTACTGAAAAGTCCATAGAGAAGTGTAATATATTAAAATGGTAGCATCTCCTTCGGATCACAGACCGCTCCCAAATATTTTCCCGTAACCTGTGCTAAAATAACATTTTCTAGTCACATAACCCAGCATAATATGGAATGAAGGGGATGGGTAGTGGTTTAACGGTATATCTACCTACAGGACTGACTCCCAAATCCTTCCACTGGGAATGAGGATTTGAGTGAGTTAACAATGGTTGTGGACCTATAGATGTGTTGCGGTTGCTGAAATGCCAAACTCTCATTGCTCTGATATACCACTGAATCCTGCTCAGAATCAGTTGTGCAATATATCTACTAATAGATATTATTTTCCATTGACAGGTTATCTAATTTTCTCCAGCCCCACCAGTGATATTCAGCAGCTGCTGTTGCACTTAATTTTGCTAGGCTTCAAGCGCTGGGCCAATGAGAAACTACAGCAGTATCATTCTGCCTGTCCAACTGCCCTGATTAAGCCTCTCAGCAAATTAATATCTGCTATCTATCACCCTGAAAACATGCTCTGCTGCATTTCACATTATTTCAATAACTTTCAATAGACATGATATTTTCCCAGTTTGTGCCGTTATCCAGACTGCCAACGGGCAGGTTTTCCTCTCCCCTCATCCTAATTACATACCGCAGGCGGGAATAAGTCATCCTACACGTTTGCAGATAACAGGATATAACTTAGAATCACAGAAAAATGAACTTCCCTAGCCAGGGGTTTTTTTTTTCGGTGGGAGGGGGAGAGTCCATTTCCACGCCACCAATCCATTTTCTTTTGTTAAAAGCATTGCTAATTTTATTATGCAACCTACAACGATCCCTTGCTGCTGCTCTCTTCATGGTTTTAATTAACTAGAGCACGGTGGAGAGAAAGGCTGAGTTCGGAGGACACTTTAGGCACCGATGGGGGGAAGAGGCAACTGTCCATTGCTTGATTATTGTGTCGTGGGGGGGGGGGACAAACACAACGGACAGTATATTATTTAACAACGGAGAAAAACAATGGGCTGCTCCGTTGTTTAATGGAGACCAGTCGCTTATCATGAGGCAGAGACTTTTAGCCGCCCAACGGGGGTGGGGAGGGGCAACGTGTAGTGTGTCCGGGGCACCGCAAAAACAGTGAGCAGTCAGTTGCCTCTCCCCCACTCCGTTGCCTAAAGTGTCGTCCGAACTCGGCCAAAGAGAGTTTTGCGAATCCTCGGCTGCAAAGCACAAACAACCCGGGGCAATGGGCGCTAAAGGCTGGTTTCCAGCTGCCGGGTGGGTGAAGGGGGAGCCGTTGTAAATGAAATGGACTTGTTCTCACGCCTCCCTCCCCCCTTCCCACCTACCCCGCCAGCTGTCACGTTGGGAGGCGAAGGGCACGTGGAAACTTCTCCCTCCCTGCCGCAGAGGAAGTTTTCCAGCGGCAGCCCCCCCCCCCCCGCCCGCTCCCTCCCCCCCGTAGTCCGGGGTTTGCTTTTTGTTTGTTTTACCTTGGTGAGTTGGGCGATCTTCTTACACATTTTCATGTGCATTTCCTGGTCGCCTTCGTCCGACGAGCTACAAGGGGGGTCTGGTTTGGATGACTCAGGGCAAGTACCGGGATGATGGAGCTTCTTGTTGACGCCAGAAGCCATCGGGCCGGCTTTGCAAGAGCTAGAGGAGGCAGGTGGGCAATGTGTCCGCGTACGGGGACTGCTGCAATCGCCTTCTCTCTCTCTCGCCCGCGCACCAACCCTGCTCTCCCCGGCGAATGGGGGGCGGGGGGCGGCGCTGGCGTTTGGAAACTTCGATTCCCAAGCCCGGCTTGGAGGTGGGTGCAGCTACTGGCTGCCCTTCTCTTCCGTGCGGTGCCCGATCCGCACAAGCGGAGCACGCAGGCGAGGAAGAGGAGGAGACCACATTTGCGAAGCCAGCCCCCGCTGGCGCTGCTCAGGTCCCCCAACCCGCCCCGCTCCGTCCCCTCCTCTCCTCTCTCGCTTCCCCTCCTCTCTCGAAACGGATCGGCTTCCGCCCCGAGGAGGAGACGCCACTGGCTGGATGCTGCGCATTCCCTGGGGGAGACGCCGAGCCGGTGGCCCAAGCGAAAACTGCTGAGGCTGGCAGAGGAGGCGAAGAGACGCGTGTGTGTGTGAAAAATAAAAAAAGGAGACTACGAACAACCTTCCCCAAGTGGGAGCCCTCCAGATGTGTTTGGACTACAGCTCCCAATATCCCTAGCCAACTCTGCTGGGGATGATGGCAGACTAAGGGGGCCCTGGGGCGGTGTGTGTGTGAGGGGGCTAAGAACATGATATGAGCCCTGCTGGATCAGCCACGGGATCCCTCCTATCTAGTGCTGCGCCTTCTTCTAGCAGTTGGCCTGGCAGACGTGGCAGGGAGTCCCGCAAGCGCTGCGTGGAGCCCAGGCGTCTTGCCCTGGTTTTTTCTCTTCCTGGCACCAGCCTCTGCACCCTGAGCTGCCATTTAGCGATCAGGGCTTTTAGCTTGATAAACCTCTCCTCTCTTCTGTAGCTTGAGTGCATCTGCTTTTAAAGCTATCAGAAGCCATGGCCTCCTCCTCCACGGCTTGTGGAAGCAAATGCCTTGAGTTCCATGATGCAGTGTGTGTGTGTGTGTGTGTGTCTGAGAGAGAGAGAGAGAGAGAGAGAGAGAGAGAGAGAAGTCCTCTCTTTAGCTTGCTGTCCTGAATGTATTTTGCCTGCCACTTTCATTGGGTCACTCTGAGTAGTATTATGAAAAGCTGCTTCCTCCCCCGCCCAAGCAGAATGCCTAGTTTGTGGTGCCCTGTTTGCTAAGGGCCACCAATGATTAGCACCCTACTTTGCCTGCTTCGCTTAACCCACTTGGCTCAGTTCCAGGCCTTGAATGGAAAAGGGCAAAATGAGGTCAGATCTCACTTGAAATAGGATCAGTTTCTCCCCTGCAAGCCTAGAGAAGAAAGTGATCTGTCCAGCTGCCAAATCAGCAGGTGCCGGAGCCAGCTGAGGGAAGTGGAGACCAGGAGAAAAGACAGACCATTTCAGGGAGGGAGCAGAGCTGGATTTTAAAGCGCACGCTCCCTTCTGCCAGTCCTTATGGCTGGAAGTGAAATTGTTTTGAAAAGCAAACAAGCAGAGTGGAAGGAGGGAAGGTCCGCAGGGAGGGAAGTTTGAACTACCAAATTCTGCCCTTTGTAAGATTGTGAGCTCCATCATACAAGCATTTGATTGCATACTTGTTACTGGGCACTCACGGATTTTCGCAGGTCCCTCTCACAAGGTCATCTGCCTCCTGTGTGCCTCCCATCCCTTCTTGCCTTCTTCGTGGGATTTACTTCTGAGTAGGATTGCACTGTCAATGTGGTGAAGGAAACCCTAAGAGTGCAACAAGTCATTTGTATTACAAGTATACCAGAGTCCTCTACATACATTTGTAAGTTCCAACAAAAGTTGGCTGCCCCGGCTGCCACATTTTAAAATTATTATCTGCAATAGCAACAGCTCTTTAAAGTTGAGGCCCTGTGCACATTGTCTTGGGGCATATATGTCCTCATGAAATCAGAACTTTTAGTAAACGTGCAGAATTGGGTGGCATGACTGCAGCCCTAAACATCAGTGCAGCTCAATCTCCTGCAGGTTTGACATGAAATAAATCTAGAGTTCTCTGGGACAAATATTCAAGCAAATGTGCATAGGATTGCAACTTTGTGGCTGCAATCCTATATCCATCCACTTAGGAATAAGTCCCATTGAACTTATTTTCAAATAGATTTGTAAAGCATTGCACTGCAAAGGGTTGTGTGTGTGTGCGTTTTTGTTTTTAGCCATTCCATGTTGCAGATATGGCCATGCTAGCTTGGGCTGATGGGAGCTGAAGTTCAAAATATCTGGCACCAGGTTGAGGAAGTCTCCTTAAATTTCCCTGTAAACTCAGCTGTTTTCCTCCTTCGATTTGTTTCCTGTTCAACTAAAATATTGTATTTGGTAAAGCAAATGGTAAAGCAAGTTCTCAGAGAGTGGCAATAAACATGCGGACAGGGGTGATCTGGTAGAGTTCGTTTACTCCGACTTCTAAAAGGGTTTTGATAAAGTCCTGAGTAAACTTAGTAGTCATAGAATAAGAGGAGAGGTCCCATTATGTATTAGCAATTGGTTAAAGAACAGAAAGCACAGAGTAGGAATAAATGATACATTTTCCAATTGAGGGATGTAAAAGTGGGGTCTCAAAGAGAGCTGTATTGGAAGCAATGCTTTTCAGTGCTTATAAATGATCTGGAATTAGGAGTGACCAGTGACCAAGTTTGCTGATGACACCAAATTATTTAGGGTTGTTAAAACAAAAAGGGATTGCATAGAGTTCCAAAAGGAGAATGGACATCTAAACTGGGAGAATGGATGTCTAAATGGCAAATGCAGTTCAATGTAAGCCAGTGTAAAGTGATACACATTGGGGCAAAAACCCCAACATCTCATGTGTATCAAATAGATCTCAGTTAGCTATTAATAACCAAGAAAGAGATCGTGAGATTGTGGTGTACAGCTTGATAAAAATGTTGTCCCAGGTCCCCTCTACAAGGATTTGCTTTTGCGGCTGGTTAGGCGATTATGCGCATAATCGCAGAAGCGCATTTACGCCTAATCCCTCTGCACGAGAGGCGGCGAAGCGCATTAAAGGATGTCCAAAATGCGCTTTACAAATAGTTAATGCGCATAAGCGCATATTCACACAGTCAAAATGCGCTTTAACGGAGGGAACAAAATAAAACTCGCGATTTAACGCGCATACGATAATGCGCATAATCAGAGAGATAACGCGCCTCTACGCCCCATTTGCGCTCCGCTGGTGTGGAGGTAAATTTTTTAATGAGACTTCAAAGAGCATTAAACCTCTCTTGTAGAGGCAGCCTCTGTGTGCGGCTGCTATATAAAAAAGGTAAATTCCATGTCAGGCATAATTAGGAAAGGATTCAAGATAAAAATGCCAAGATCATACTCTCTTTATACAAATCTATGGAGCAACCCCACTTGTACAATTCTGATCACCACACCTAAAAAAAGATATTGTAGAGTTGGAAAAAGTGCAGAAAAGGGCAACTAAAATGATCATCAGGTACCAGCAACTGCCCTATGAGGGAAGGTTACAACATTTGGGGCTGTTTAGCTTAGAAAAGAGGCAAGTATGGGGAGAGATGATAGAGGTGTACAAATTACACATGGCATAGAGAAAGTGGCCAAGGAGACATTTTTCTCCTTCTCTCATAATACTAGAACCTTGGGTCATCCCATGAAGCTGATTGGTGGGAGTTTCAAGACAGAGAAAAAGAACTACCTCTTCACACCGTGCATCGTTAAACTATGGAATTTACTGCCACAAGATGTGATTATGGCCCCCAATTTGGATGGCTTTAAAAGGGAGTGGACAATTCCTGGAGAAGAAGAAGACTATAATTGGCTATGGTATCAGAGGCAGTTGCTGGGGACTATGAGTGGGAGGGTGCTATATGTCCTGCTTGTGGGTTTCCAACAGGCAGTTAATTGGGTACTGTGTGAATAGAATTTTGGACTAGATGGACCTGTTGGTGTCCAGGCTTAAAGAGAGCCCTGTCCTTAGCTTCCATACAGTATATACAAATAACAGTTTATTTACATGCTCTAGTAAAGAAAAAAGAAGCACCTTGGGAAATGTACGTATGAGTTAAGAGGTAAGTGTAGCACTTGAGCAAAGTATGAAAAGCTTCCTTTGATTATAACAAGGATATCACAGTATTCTGTGAGAGCAAGATCAGACCTTCGACCTGGACCTATTTATTCCACATGACTGACTCAGAGAGGTCAGCAAACATTACCTCATAGCTGGCAGGACATTGGACAGAAACCTTCTAGAGGGTCTCTAATCCATTCTACTAGGATGCAACGAAGGAATGGCTGGTTAATTAAAATCAGCATATAAAGAGGGAGCTGCCTCTGTTCCTCCATTCAATTCTGGATGAAGTGGACACCTTTGCCCCCAGCCCAGAATCAATTAAAACACTTGGTGCTAGATGACATTTAAAGGGAAATAGCGTATTTCCCTAAGGCCTGATGTAAGTCAGACCTCAGGGGCCTGGTGAGAGGCAGCTTGTAGAAGAGGGGTGTGGCTAAATGAAGCTGACTGCTCCCTATTGGGGCAACTGAGAAGGTTCTGGGGACTGGATGATGTTAGAAGAGGGAACATGGGAGGAGAGGGTTGGAGCCAGGGATGACTACTGAAAGAATAGTGGGCAAGAGCAGATATGGCAATAGGAGATGGTCAGGCCTTTATATAGCCTGAACATACATTGGTCATTCTGTTGCACCATGGCCCTAGTTGACAACCGGTTGGCCACTGTGTGAACAGAGTGCTGGACTAGGTGGACCCTTGGTCTGATTCAGCATGGCTCTTCTTATGTTCTTACGCTTTGTGGTTCATCTCCCAACCAATAGATCTCCACTTGCTATAGTGACAACTCCATGGGTTACAAAGTCCTGTTGCTTGAATGCTGGGTCAGTAAATGGGGAAAAAAAACATTTGCCATCTAGCATTCTATTTTGGATGTCTATGACAACCTGGCAGGTGTCAAGGAGAACTAGCTGGGTGAAGTAAGTGGGATAAAGCTGTCATAGCCCTGCCTGCCACATTTCTCTGTGAAGCAAGGGATGGGAAGCTGGGGGCAGTGGTGGTCTATCAGAATTAAATTTCCCTGACCCAGCCTTCATCAAGTGTGTGTTGCTAAATTTGATGCTTGGGACAAGATAGGAATTTTGTATAGGTACTCCCTCCCACTGCCCAACAGAACTACCTGAACTAGTTAGGGTGGTTTTTGGTGCGATGCTAGAATCCTCTAGGCTGTTCAAAGACTGCTTGATGGCTGACTGTGGTCAATTTCCTAGACGTAGACTGGATTTAGACAATAGTGTAGGGAGAAGAAGCCATTGTGGCTTCTGCTTCTGCCTCCTGCGCACACTGCACATGCAACTACCATTTGCATAATTACCCATAATGCAGTGCAGATTGGCATGTCATCCAAACCTGGTGCGTAGCATGGTGGGGGTTGTTTCGTACCCACCCTACAACCCAAAAGTTGCAGTAGTGTCGGGGGGGGGGGGGAAGCCATGATGAGTTCTTCTCCCTACATGATCGTCTGAACACCCCCACTGTGTAGATTAGCCTTCCCCAACCTGGTGCCCTCCAGATATGATGGACTGCAGTTCCCATTACTTCAAGCCAGCATGGCTAATGCTGGCTAGGAATGATGGGCACAACAGTCTTGGGGAAGGCTGTTATAGAGAATGTTGGTTGAATTTGTTTTGATTTAGATGCTGCAGTTAGGACAGGGTCAGCAGATGGACTTTTGGCACCTATTGTCCAGATACTGGATACCTCCCAGTTTGTGCAGCAGACAGAATTCTTGGAGACATGAGGCCAACCACTTCTAAAATTTGATTCTTCTTCTTTTACATATTAACCAATTCTATCCTCAGTCCTGCAAGAGGTAGACTGATTAAGTGGTGGTTGGTGGCAGTGGAAGTGCCTTCTTGCAGGAAGATGTGGCCCTGGCACGTTTGAAAGCGGCAATAATTAGACCATGACTGAACCCCCCCCCCCCCCCCGGTCTTTTAATCACCCCCATATTGGGTAATTTCTGGTCTGTCTCCTATATTCCATTCTTGGGCAAAGTAGCTGAGTGTACTATGGCCATCAGCTCAACGTTTTTCTTGATATTATGGATTATCTAGATACACTTCAATCCAGGTTTAAGATGGTTTTGAAACAGAAACAAATTTGGTTGCCCTAGTGAACAACCTATACCAGGAACTGGACAGAAAGATTGCATCCCTATTGGTTCTGCTGGACCTCTCATTGGCCCTGTTCAGAAGACACCTTAAACCACAGCCATCAACCAGAACTACATACAAGGGTTTGCAAAGAAATTTGCAAAAGGCCATTAGTAGGGGAACATATGGACTACCGCCATGAAGAAGAGATATTTCTACAAGAATTGTTAAAAACTCCTAAGGGCACATGTAACTTCAACATTCTTTCCAATTGTCATTTCTTCACATAAGCCTCATAATTTTAACTCTGTGCCTTGACTGAAATTTCATTTTATATAAATAACTAGCTGATATACTCGGTGTTGCTCGGCCCCCTTAAGATATATGTCTGTGAGGTAATCATCTTAATATAGTAGGCTGGTGCTAGGCCTGTGAGTTAACTTTTAAATCAAATTACATTTATTTATGTTTTTTCTCTCTCACTCTCACGGCAACTCTGCAAGGTAGGCTGATGCTAGGCCTGTGAGGTAACTTTAAAACTTTTCCTCGTCCCCACAGAAAACAAAAACTTGCCCAATGGGAGTCCTGCTGAGACTCATGGGAAGTAAAGTCTGGCTGAACCATTACACTGTTCAATTGGTGCCTGTAGGTAGGCCGTGAGGGAGCCAGCCTACTGACTGACGGTCAGCTTGGTTGCCATTGGCAATGGGCCCAGAGCTGCACCCTACTTCCCTCCCACTCTCGATGGGGCCTAGCGACTGAGGCAGCAAGCCCCAGATGCTCTCCCTTCAGGCCCAGGAGGGCAAGCCACTACCAGATGATGGATGCCAAAGCCTGATAAGTCTTCCCTCCTGCCCAAGGCATGCTGGGAGTGGCCAATTTATATATGGGAGAATATGAAAATGAACTTTTTTAATTAGAGGGGCAATACAACAGACACATTCTAGTATGGCTAAGGTACATTGACAATGTTTTTTCCATTTGACGGGGTAATGGTGAAGAATTACAACAATTCACAACGCATATAAATTCCAGGTAGGAAGATATCCGATTTGACATCCAGCACAGCACTCTAGAAATACATTTTCTGGACCTTAAGACAAAAAAAGAAGGCAAACACCTCATCACCTCAAATTATAGAAAACTTACAGATGTTCCAAGATTCCTCCGTTATGATAGTTCCCACCCCCAGTTTCTTAGGAACAACCTTCCATATGGACAGTTTTTAAGATTAAAATGCAGTTGTTCCAAGTCATCTGACTTTAGACAGGAATCACAAACATTGGCAATACAGTTAAGAGAATGAGGGTACCCCAGTGCTGTGATCACCAGAGGCTTAGAGAAGGCTGAGAAAAACCACAGGCAGAACTGCTGACAAAAAAGAATACTATACCTTCAACACGAATAAATTGCCATTTAACATATGATAGGGTAACTAACCATTTACAAGGCAGCATAAGGAGACATTGGCACATAGTACAACATATCCCAGATTGCCAGAATCAATCACTGATCTCCTTTAAAAGAACCAAAACTATAAGAGATCTACTAATCAGGAGTGAAGTCAAAGAAAATTATAGAAACCCAGCCAACACTTTGTTTAATGCCAACTGACCTATAGGCCATCATCCTTGTGGAAATTGCTGCTATTGCAGTCACACTACAAAAATGACAGAATTTGTAAACTAGGCTGACCATATGAAAAGGAGGACAGGGCTCATGTAAGTTATGATTTTAAAAGTACGCATGCTGGGTGGGAGGAGACCGACCTTAGGTGTCTGGGTTGTGAAAGGCATGCAGCAGCCACCCATCTGTGCACTCACAATGGCTTCCGAAGGCCAGTAAGTCTGGCCTCCTACCCAAGGCATGCATGGAGTTCTGTCCAAGGCATGCGGGGAGTTGTAGGCATAAGCCTATGCTTTTATTAAATTCTTTAAAAATACTTAAAACTCAACATTTTGTGTTTTTAGATTTTTCTAGTACATCGTGCAACCAGACCTATCAGCATGCCAAATTTCAAGTTTCTAACTCATCTGGAAGTGGGTAAACATTTCTGTACATACATTACACACATATACTGTCTGCTTTATAGGTAGAGATTCCTGGAATGTTGGGAAGAGAGTGATAAATTGTACTTCAACAGGTGAATTTTTCCAACAGACTAGTGTGCATCTACAACGTTCTTTCAATGTCCAAAACCCCTGGGTTTTTCTTGTAACACATTTCCATCCTATCATAACAGGGCCTTCTAAATTGTGTGGGCACAGAAATCATGAAATTGACGTTACGAATCCATGCATGTATACTTGGAAATAAATCATATTAAGTGTGCATAGGATTGTAGCTTGAGAAACACGATTATTTGTATAGCATTATCAATTATCAATATACAAGGTGTTTTTAGTACAAAACACATTATCTGCAAAATACATTACAAAGCCCCAATGGTTTTAAAAATGAAATGTTACATTGGATAGTTGCAATTTGAGTGGAGGGACAACAATAATTTTTAACTTTCCTTGCCAGCAAATGTTCTGCTCAAAATCATCCCCAGCTGCTTTTCCAGTGGTGTGATTCCAGATGCATTTACAAGGCTAATTACACATCCAGATTCCCTTGGGAGGGAAAGGCAGTGTAATTTTGAGTGGGAAAGCATCCATGAGAAAAAGGGTTAAGCACACTTCTCTGTTCAAAATTACAACCTCACGAGGCTACTTTCAGTTTTATTTTAAAGAAATAGTTGATGCTTTGTTTCATCCATGTATGAGTAGCATCGAGTTTTCCTATGACAAAGTAACATCAACATAGGAGTCAGTGCCCTGCCATGAGAAATTTATAAACTAAATTTTGACTCTAAAAATATTAAAGGGAAGGAAAAGGGGGCATGGGGCAAGGACAAAAATATCTTGCTTTTTTGTTTTTCTGCCTTTCAGATACTGACCTCGTGTATTTGAGGAGAACTATTGCAAATATATGGTCCAGAAATACATTTATAAAAGGAAGCCTAACAAAGCAATGTCTGCTCAACAATAAGGCCCATTGAGTATGCATAGGACTGCAGCCAGGCAGAACAAACCCAACTGGAGTGGGGTCGGGAGTGAAGTAACGGATGACCTGCCACTTCCAAATCCTTTTTGGCTTTTCTTCTTCTTTATCTCCTGGCGGTTCTTTAATTTTCTTTATTCTCTTCCAGCTGACCCCATTTTCTGAAGTGGGGAGATGAGCTATGGCAGCTCCAGGCTGGTGTGGTTGAGGGGCCCAATCTTGGGGCCTGACAGGAGAATGAAGGGGCTTTGGATTCAGCAGCTCCAAGAATGCCTCTGACCTGCCCCTGGAATGCTCCATCTTGGGCCAACCACTGGTGAAACACACTGCCAGCAATCTATGCCTACAGAGTTGAATGCAGGTGCAGGGCTTCCATGCTGGATGTGCACCGCACCCCCCCCCCCCCATGGAGAGGTTCCTCTGCCCTCCCTGATGATCCCTTCCAGACAGTGGACCCCAACACCACACAAAGATGCTTCTGCAGACACAAATGGGCTCAGCATCTTTTACTTCTCATTTAAAATAATATATTCCTTGTAGAGTTACTCTGGAAATTGAAAATTCACGTACCAAGTGACCCAAAAGTAGGTATACAGTATACGCTTCCCAACTGTCATTCTGACTCCACCCATCAACATTCTAAACAACTGTATACCTACTTTTGGGCCACCCGTTATATTCAGCCTAAGTATGTATTTAGTATATTTTGTATGTTTTAATTTTCATGTTCTACTTTGTTTTATTGTTTTTTGAAATTCTGTAAGCTGTCCTTGGAATTTTGTTAAACGACTAGGTATAAACCAAATAAATAAATCCTTAAAAACAACTTTCTCATGCTGCTAAAAATATTATTTTTAATGTATTTATTTATTACATTTATTGCCTTCCCCTCTCCTTATGGAATGCAAGGCAGCATACATAATCCTCCTCTCCATTTGTATCCTCACAACAACCACCTTGTGAGGTAGGTTGGGCTGAGAGTCTGTGATTGGCCCAAAGTAACCCAGTGAGTTTCTATGGCTGAGTGGGAACTAGAACCCGGATCTCCGGACTCTGAAGTCCAACACTCTGACCAATACACCACACTACGCCATGAGACAATTCCCTACTAAATGTGAATCATAGCAGCAGTAATAATAAGGCATCTATATTAATTGATAATAAATATTTTTGTTGATGTATCATTTTTAAGTTCTGGCATTATTTTCACTGTGTGTATAGATTTGGGTGTATATAATTTACATATTCAAAGAATTAATACGCTACATACTTTTTCTCTTTTTATGGCATATAAGGAAAAGTAAGCATGGTTTGCTTTGTCTATGTGTTTATTTTTTATGAATTAATGGTAGTTTTCTTTTCCATTACAAATCCTTTAGTATTTCATACATATGGACATTCTTTGAACTGTATTTTAATTTTACAAATAATGGTGGTATTTTGAACAAGAAACAACAGAAGGTTATCCTGCAACCAGACTGACCCCTAGTGGCTAGCTTTTAAAATATGTTTCTTCTGCACACTCACACAAAATATATGAGCCCAGAGCCCCAAACAATACTTGTAGCATAATTGTGTGGCCCTACCTTGTTTCCATTCCAAATTGCAACTACCTTACTGGGTGGTGAGTGAATCACATTCCCTCGCTGAGAATATATTTATTATAGTGTAGAAAAAAGTACAATATACCTGAAATACAGGTGCTCCTTTGAAGGAAGATATCTTTATTCTATGCAGAGTAATAACTATGTTTTGTTATATAGTTATATAGATAGTAAACTGCTTGTGTATTTTTAAACATCATCAGCAATTGAGGTAGCAAGATATATGAACGTATCATTTTCACTGGAATAAAATACAATTGTTTTAGGGAAACAGGGGTCCCCTCCACAAGGATTCGCTTTTGCGCCTGGTTAAGTGATTATGTGCTTCATCGCTGAAGCGCATTTACGCCTAATACCTCTGCACGAGAGGCAGGCAGGGAGAGGGGAGGGGGGAGGTAGGGCGGGCGGGCGCCTGTCTCTTTAAGGCAGGTCCCTGCGAGTTGTTATGCTGGAGAGCGAAGGAACTGAAGGGCCGATTGAATGAAACGGAGCAGGGGGGGGGGGAACAGGGCAAGAAAAAGGGAAAAGGGAGCTGGAAGACGGAGAGCGAGAGCGAGAGGTCAGCGGGAGCCCGGTAGGAGCGGAGCCAGGAGCCGAGCGGGGGAGCCAGCAGCAGCAGCAGCAGCAGCACTCGGGAGGCAGGGCGCCGGCTTCACATCCCGCCGCAAAATAAAACTCGCTATTTAACGCGCATTCGATAATGCGCACAATCGGAGGGATAGCGCGCCTCTACGCCCGATTTGCGCTCCCTCCTTGTAGAGGTAAATTTTTTAAAGCGCCTTGAAAGAGCTTTAAACCTCTCTTGTAGAGGCAGCCTGAGATTAAAAACCCAAAACATTTTGAATTTCACTGTTGTAAAACAATTCTTAAATATAGGCTGTGAAGGAGAGCAAATAGACTGCGCTGGGTAGAGGACAAGATGAGTGAAGTAGCTGGGAGAGGGTAGTTTTAGCATTGTATTTTAGGGCTGAAGTTTTAAATTACAAAGAGCCTTGGCCGGACCACCTGGAAGGAGGAGGGAAGCAGATAGCGAGGCCTTGGCGCCAGGAAGAAGCGCTTTATCTACTTCAAGGTGGTTGTAAACCATCTCGAGTAGCTGAAGGGAGTTGGAGGTGTGAAATGGTGGTGCCAGGCCGACACCAAGGAAGGAAGGGGGAGCCGAAGAAGAGACGGGGGAAAAGAATATATAACTAGGGCCCCTCCGTGTAAGGGGACATCTTTCTCCAGAGATGGACGTGCAAGAGTTTGGGGGGGGGGGGCGAGGGCAAGGCTCTGCTTAATAGGGTGACCAGACGCCCGGATTTGTCCGGACATATCCGGGAAATGGGGTGCAAATCCGCATCCGGGCGGAAAAAACCGTTTTGGGGGGCCAAATCCGGAAATTTAGCCCCCCAAAACGGTGACCAGATGGCCCTGGGGCGAGCTGGGCCAACCGCGGGGCGGCGGGGGCAAACCGGGGCAGCGGGGGGTCACGCGGCGGTGGCGGGAGGCTGGCGGCGCGAGGCACCTACCGGCTGGGGCGTCCGTTTCCCTCCGATGCTCGGAATCTACTGAGAAACAGGCTTCTTGGCCTATCCCTCAGTAGCGCGCCGGGTGATGACGTCATCACTCGGCGCACTGCTGAGAGACAGGCCAAGAAGCCTGTTTCTCAGTAGATTCCAAGCATGGAGGGAAACGGACGCCCCAGCAGCAGCAGGTAAGGAGCGCGTGGGGGGTAGGGGGGCGGCGCGGGTGCTCGCGGTGGGTGGGGGGCGGTGGTGCGGGTGCTCACGGTGGGGGGGCGGTGCGGGTGCTCGCGGCGGGGGGCGGCGCGGGTGCTCGCGGCGGGGGGGAGCGGTGCCGGTGCTCGCGGCGGGGGGGCCGTGCGGGTGCTCGCAGCGGGTGGGGGGTCCGCGCGGGTGCGCATGGCGGGTGTGGGGGAGGCACGGGGGCGCGGAGCGGGGGGCGGCGCGGGGGTGCACGGCGGGGGGGGCGGCGCGGGGGCGCGGGGCACTTACCTGCTGGGGCTTCCCACCGGTGCTCGGAATCTACTGAGAAACAGGCTTCGCGGCCTATCCCTCAGTAGCGCGCCGGGTGATGACGTCATCACTCGGCGCACTGCTGAGAGACAGGCCAAGAAGCCTGTTTCTCAGTAGATTCCAAGCACGGAGGGAAACGGACGCCCCAGCAGCAGCAGGTAGGGAGCGCGTGGGGGGTGGGGGGGCGGTGCGGGTGCTCGCGGTGGGTGGGGGGGGCGGGGCGGGTGCTCGCGGCGGGGGGGCGGGGCGGGTGCTCGCGGCGGGGGGGCGGGGCGGGTGCTCGCGGCGGGGGGGGCGGCGCGGGTGCTCGCGGCGGGTGGGGGGGAGGCGCGGGGGTGCGGGACGGGTGGGGGTGCCGTGCGGGGGCTCGCGGCGGGGCGGGCGGTGCAGGTGGTGCAGGTGCTCGCGGCGGGTGGGGGGGCCACGCGGGTGCGTGCGGCGGGGGGGCGGCGCGGGTGCGCACGGGGGGTGTGGAGGAGGCGCGGGGGCGCGGGGCGGGTGGGGGTGCCATGCGGGGGCGCGGGGCGGGGGGGCGGCACGGAGGCGCACGGCGGGGGGGCGGCGCAGGGGCGCGGGGCACCTGCTGGGGCTTCCTTAGGGTGACCAAGGAGGACAGGGCTCCTGTAACTTTTAACAGTTGTGTAGAGAAGGGAATTTCAGCTGGTGTCCTTTGTATGCATGCAGCACCTGGTGAAATTCCCTCTTCATCACTGTAGTTAAAGCTGCAGGAGCCCTGCCCGCTTTTGTACCTGGTCACTCTAGTATAGCTCCTGCAGCTTTAACTACAGTGATGAAGAGGGAATTTCACCAGGTGCTGCATGCATACAAAGGACACCAGCTGAAATTCCCTTCTCTACGCAACTGTTAAAAGTTACAGGAGCCCTGTCTTCCTTTTCATATGGTCACCCTAATTTAAATGGAATTTGCTTCTTTCCATGCACTTAAGCATGCTTAAAGAACACGTTCCTTAAGGCAGGCCCCCTGCAACTTTGTGATGAAGAGGGAATTTCACCAGGAACTAATTGCATACAAATGACACTGGCTGAAATTCCCTTTTCTCTACAACTGTTAAAGTTACAGGAGCCCTGTCCTCCTTTTCAGATGGTCAGCCTACCCTAGGTAGGTGGGCGCGGGGTGAGTACAGTGCAGGTGGGGCAAGTGGGTTGTGGGGTGGGATGAGGCAGTTGTGGGGTGTGCGGTTGTGGGGTGTGCAGTTGTGGGGTGGGCGTGGGGCGAGGCTAGCGGGTGCGCGGGGGTGGAGTGCGGGGTGGGCAGGCAAACTGCAGGTGAGGCAGGTGGAGTGGTTGTGGGGTGCACAGCTGCTGGTTGCGGGGTGGGTGGGGCGGGCATAGGGTGCGGCGGGCAAGTGTGCAGGTCATGCGAGATGGGCGGGCGTGGGGTTGACGAGGCGGAAGCGGGGTGGACGGGTGCTGGGCCAGTGCAGGGTGGCACGGCCTGGCACGGCGCGCAAGTTGGCATGGCGTGCGGGCAGCACAGCTTGGCACAGTGCAGCCTGACCCAGTGCAGCCTGACCCAGTGTGACCCATGGGGCGGCGCAGTGGGGGAGCATCCTCACCCGGTGTCCTGGGGCATTCCTGGCCGGGTGTGGGGCAGTCTGGCCTGGCCTGGAGTATGACACGCTGGACTTCAAGCCCATGGGGTGGCCTGGCCCAGTCGGGAGTGCAGGCGTCTTAGCCTGGCCTGGCACTCGGGGCTGGGACTGCCTGGATGTGATTTCATTTATCGTTGGGTGCTGCTACTGTTTAGTGAACTTTTCTTTAATATTTTTGATATATTTTGATGAATTAATTGGGGTGGTGCATGTGTGTGTGTTTTAAAATTATTATTAGGTTTGCCATGGGTGAGTATGCTGGTGTGTGTGGATATTTATTGTATTTTCAGTCTTGGTGAGTGTGTGTATTTGTTCTGTTGGTTGTTTTTTGCCTTGGTGCTTGTCTGGATTTTTATTATTTTTCCTTGGGTGGGTATGTGGGTGAGTGTTGTATTTTTAATATTATTTTATTGCAATGGGTGTGTGCATGTTTTTGTTTTATTTTGCATTGTGTGGGTGGTTTATTATTAATATTGTCATTATTATTTTGCCTTTGGAGAGCGTGGGGGTGGATTTTTATCCCCTCTTCCAGTTAAGTGTGTGTGTGGAGGTTGTTGTTGTTTAAATTGCTTTCAGGAGGATGTGGAGTTTTCCCCCACTTTGGGCAAGTGTGCAGGGGTATGTAAATTTTAATTTTTATTGCCTTTAGTGAGCATGAAGTGTGCGTGGATGCTGCTACTGCTGATCTTTCCTGGGGTGTGTATGTCTGCCTTCTTTAGTATCTGGTCATGCTAGGATGGGCTCCTGCAGCTTTAACTGTTGTAATGTAGAGGGAATATCACCAGATGCTGCATGCATACAAATGATACTTGCTGAAATTCCCTTTTCAATACAGCTATTAAAGATACAGGATCCCTGTCCTCCTTTCCATAATCACTCTAACTAATGGAATAATTGTAACTTTTTTCCTGTTACCATAGTTCTTTAACTTACATAGCCAGTGGTGTATAGTTTTCTCTTTCCCTCTTCCTTTAATGCAACGTTTGTGTCATTATGTAGTGCTATGTCAATGAAGTAGTGTGTTTTTCATTTTTGTTTATGACTGTTATGTCTGGTTGATAGCAAAGTGTTGCCTTGTCCCAGAATTGTTCTGTCCCAGCAAGATAATATATGAGTGCATAGTGTGGCTTGTCTTGTCTTGTTTGACTGTGTCTGGGACTCCTAGGCTCTGAAAGCATCGTTCTGAGAGCATCTGCTGGTTGCATGACCCACGAGGCCGGGTTCTGGTGAGTGCACAGTTTTCCTTGACAGGAGGGGCTTGCACTTGCTATATTAAGGTGAACAAATGTGAAGAAGCTGCAATCCCATATGTATCTGGGAGTACGGTTTATTGAAGTCAACAGGACTTATTCCTGAGTTGTCATAGGATAGCATTGTATGATAGGACATAGGGAGATGATAGCTTCTGAGTTATCTGCTACTCAGTTTTCTTTGGGTAAAGTATTAAACTCTCTGATTGGGATTTCTGTTCTCTGCACACTGAGGCAGTGTAAATTCAGGAGACATTTGGATAAAAGGAGGGAAAGATCTTTGTCTAGCATTGTGATAATGGGCATCTGTTCTGGCCTTTCTTTGTACCTCTACTGACCATGGGCTTGTTTACATGGCTAATGAACCAGAGATATAATGACACATTTTTAGATTAGTTTCTCACTGATAAACCAGAAGTTGAAACAAGTTAAGAGATGCTAGTGAGAAATAACTGCTACAAGCCTTTAGTCCATTTTGTTCCATGACTGTTTGTAGGGTAATAGTATTTTATACTCTTTCTGAATGCTACATTACTCATTTATTGTACTAGATTTCCTGTACTAGATTTTTCTGCACTTGTCAACTGCTTCATTTGTTTAGTGCTGAATCTGTGAGTATGGATATGAGAAAGGTGATGAGGAAAGAGTGTTAAATGTTAGGAAAGGTGAGACTACGGTCATCCAGTGAAGGATTTGCAGTCAGAAAAGATATGTGAGGGAAAAGGAGACTGTATCACACAAAGTATAGCAAAAGCTTTAAAGTACAGCAAAAGCTACAAAAGTAGGAGTGAAGTTAATTTCAGATACACTGAATGTCTCAGTGATTTTAACATGAAGATGTTATGCAGAACAGGTTTGTCTTAATTGTGTGCTGTGAAATCAGACATGTGACGAAGGCCATCTTTGGGTGGGCACGTCCCTTTGGGGGCTGGCCATGTTGGTGGTCACGCCCCCTTGGAGGCCGGCCATGTTGGTGGGCACGCCCCCTTGGAGGCTGGCCATGTTGGTGGGCACGCCCCCTTGGGGCGGCCATGTTGTCCTCCTTTTTGGTTTCCAAAATATGGTCACCCTAGCTTAGGAGTAAGTATTATAGTTAAGATATTTCTTGTTTTACCAATTTACTGGGTTTTGTGCTATGCATGCTTTTAGGAGGTTTTTTTTAGTTATTCTTCCTACGTATATCCTACCCTTAGTCTTCATAAAACCTTCTACCTCATGGGTGTGAGCCGCTTATGTTTTGTTTCTTGGGGTCCGTGCTAGATCCAGTGACAATAAGTTGCTGAAGTGTTTACCTTTCCACGGGCAACTAATGAATAACTGTAGGTCTGGACAAAAAACAAACAAAAACAGGTTGGTAAATGAAGGCATACTAGAAGATGGGGGCATTCATATAAAATATGTAACAGCTTAAAGGGAAGTAGGGAGTATTGTTTGCCTCAAAAGGAAATGTTAGACTTCTCTTTGCTTTTGCAGTGCCCTCATTTAGCACTTGCATCTTTCTGCTAGTAGGTATATTTCCTCTTCTGAATCCTCTTTTTACATGACCTCTCATCTGACCAGTTTGCCTGTTCGTGCCACCTCCACAATTTCCCTTCCATTCCCAGGACTCCCTACCTGAATTCTCATATAATATGAAAATCTCTCAATATGCAATTTCTTCTCTGGGCTGGGCAATCTTATAGTTCTGCTAAGCTGGTATCTCAGTTGCTACGGTGCCGCAGTTTAGGCAGGATCCTAAATAAGCCCTGCACAAACCCCAAACATTTTCTACATTTCTAAAAATTCTACCGTAAGTCACATTGGGGCTTTTGTACCATGTCCCAATCCCCACCCTCCTTTTGGATATTTGCATTTAACATAACATCCAGCCTAAAAAAAAAGAGCTGTACAAAACTTAGTGATAATTTTGTAACGTTTTGGCTGATCTTAATAAAAAATATTGATGTTTTGATTCCTTTATTCTAATGGACCAGCAGTGCTGCAAACATTTTATAAATAGATGAATTCACTTTAAGTTTCCAGCCCCTTTACACTGCAAAGTCATGAATTCTCTCTTCAAAATTAATTTCTCATGCAAGTTGACATTCCATAAAGAAAATAGCTAGGTTGTCTTTTAATTCCCATTGTTCAGCCTTCTTACGTTTCTGGCTGAATGGTATTTATAGCCAGACACGGCAGTATGGTGTGTGAGAATGAATCAACTGTCTTTCTCTACAGCCTGTGGACAAGGTTCTTGGAGACTGGTGAGATAGCTATAAATTGTAGTAAAACTGCACGAGTAGCACACATTCTAGCTCAGTGGTTTTCAACTGCTCCAGTCCCAAGACCAACCTCAAACTCCCAAGCTGTAACGTGGGATCCACTTTCACCATTTTCTCCATGCCCAACATGGCGGCAACAGCTTTGCCACGAGGCCTCTGGACTGATCTTGCGACCCACTTTTGGGTCACAACCCACCAGTTGAAGAGCACTGCTCTAGCCTATTCAAGTGTTTCAAAAGCAGCAGGACTGAACACACAAGGAGAGGGAGCACACTAGCCCCACCCTTTGTCATGTTCATTGCCCTCTACCCGTGGAGGCTGACACATTTCCGATTGTGTTGAGAGTCTCTATGGATACAGGGGTGTGTCCTCTTCAGAGAGTCACCCTCCATGTGTGGTGGGCAATGAATGCAATGAAGCAAGGTGACAGGGTTAGTGTGCTCCCTCGCCTTGTGCATTCAGTCTCGTCACTTTTGGAACACCTGAATAGGCCTTCTCTGTCCTAGAGAAGAGGATGGGCCAACAACTCACTGTTCAGAATGTTGTTTGTTCTGTTCTAACACTGATTCAGATTGGCACCGGTATGTCTCACAAGATCTGGACAAACAGATACACAGATACAAGGGCCCCCTCCACAAGAATGCGCCTTTGCGCCTGGTTCCGCGATTATGCGCATTATCGCGGAGGCGCATTTACTCACAATCCCTCTGCACGGGAGGCGGCGGGAAGCGGCGAAGCGCATTAAAAGATGCCCAAAAAGCGCTTTCCAGGTAGTTAATGCGCATAATCGCTTGTTCACACAGCGAAAATGCGCTTTAACGGCCGGAGCAAAATAAAAGTCGCTATTTAACGCGCGTTCGAAAATGCGCATTATCGGGGAGATAACGCGCCTGTACGCCCGTTTTGCGCTCCGCTCGTGTGTAGGTAAAATTTATAATGAGCCTTCAAGGCTCATTAAACGCCCCGTGTGGAGGAGGCCAAGGAAACGGAAGGAGCAGGCCAGAGCAGAGATGCTCAGGGGAGGGTTAAGTAGGAGTTGCCACCCTGCATGCCCTCGTCCAGGCTCTGGAGATGATGATCCATCTAGACCACCACTGCCCACTCTAGCCAGCTGTTGCTCTACATGCTGGGCAGATCCTGCTCCTGGAATAGTGGCCTGAAGTCACTTCCTGCCACAGTACCTGGAGGCTCCCCAGCAGCTCCTTCTAGCCCTTGATTGTGGCATACTGGACCCCCTTGTAAAATTCCATAAATGAAGCAGGGTGAGTGTACAATGAAAGCTTTGTCTAGAAACACCCTCTGGGGTCACGGAGCAGTAGCTAGATGGGGTAGGGGCTGTGTGACGTGTGGACACAGGCAGGAGGGCTTTGTTGGGAGTAGCCCCTTGCCCCAGATGCTTTTGCTGCTGCCTGTAATGCAACCATTTTATAAACAGTTCCCTTCGATTGATTAACCATTCCAACTAATCTCTCCCTCTGCTTCTCGCCCACCCTGAACCCCCCTCCCCATCTCTTTTCTCACAGATGTCAACAATGCAGCCAGGCCAGCTCTCTACCCATCAGTCTACACTATCTAAAAGCTGCTTCTGGGTGTGAGTGACTGGAGGAGTCTGGAAGAGGGCTCTCAGAGATGTGAGAATAATGCCATTCTATTTGAAAAATGCTAGAAGGCCAGTCAGGCTGCCTCTACAAGAGGCATTTAAAGGTCTTTCAAGGTGCATTAAAAAATTTACCTCTAAAAGAACGGAGCACAAATCGGGCGTAGAGGCGCGTTTTCTCTCCGATTATGCGCATTATCGAATGCGCGTTAAATAGCAAGTTTTATTTTGCACCGGCCATTAAAGCGCATTTTGATTATGTGAACAAGCGATTCTCCGCATGTCAACAGTTTCGGTCGTCCAGTAATGCGCTTCGCCGCCTCTACTACAGAGGTATTAGGTGTAAACGCGCTTCTGCGAATATGCGCATAATCGCCTCACCAGGCGTAAAGGCGAATTCTTGTAGATGAGGCCTCAGTGGGTTGCCACTGATGGTGAGCTAATCTTATCCCCTCCACCATGATCTGTGGCCTCAAACGAACTCATACAGCAGGCACGGAGTAGAAGTTTGTGATCCACATTTTGCCTTAGGTGGTCTACTGGCAAAGGAGCGTTGTAGGCTTAAGTCACAGCCACCACCCTGAGGACAAAAAAAAAAATCAGTAAAAATGAATCCACAACATTTTAGAGCTCCATCACACCAGCGGTTTAACACACTCTCGCCATGCCTGGTAATCTGGTTGTGCAGCACAGGACTCACATGACATCATCCCTGTCCTGGGCCGGATCTACACGTCTCCTCAATGCGCCCTCCCTGCGCCACAAGCCGCTTTGGAGCACTGCACTTCGTCTAGTGTGGCTCAAGCCTCGGAGGCTCTGCTCGCGCTCTCGCCACCGCCGCTGCCCTTTCATCCCGGCCGGTCCGAGGGAGGGAGGAGGGAGGGTTGTAAACAAAAGCTAGCAATTGGAAATCCCTCTCCCAATCGCTGGCTTTTGTTTACAACTCTCCCCCCTCCCCGGGACTGGCCTGGATGAAAGGGCGGTGGCCGCGGCGGCGCGGGAGTGGGCAGAGCCTCCGAGGCTTGAGCCACACTAGGCGGGGTGAAGCTCCGAAGCAGCTTGTAGGGCAGGGAGGGCGCATCGAGGACGACGTGTAGATCCTGCCTCTTTTCCTCTGTTTTGCATATTACTTTGGTGTGGGGAAAGTCTGGATCATTTTCCTGAAGCGACGTCAGTCTTGGGTCCCCTCTACAAGGATTCGCTTTTGCGCCTGGTTAAGCGATTATGCGCATCATCGCTGAAGTGCATTTACGCCTAATACCTCTGCACGAGAGGCAGGCAGGGAGAGGGGAGGGGGAGGGGAGATCGAACCCCAGGGAGGGACGGAGCGGGGAGGGGGGCAGCTGATGAGGACGGCTACATCGGGGGCCGGGGGCGGATCAGCCCAGAAAACTGATGCTGGCTTCCAAAGAGTGACTGCAGGGGGGGGCGGTGGGCAGACCCCCAGAGGCAGGAGCCGATCTTGGCCGGGGAGCAGCGGAGGGGGCAGCGAGAGTCCTCCGCCGGCCTTTCTCTCCGCAAAGGCAAGAAACCGGGGGTGGGGGGGCGCTCAGGGGAGCCGGGAGGAGTTGTCACTGCTGGACGGGGAGCGTCTCCTTCCCGGCGTGGGCGGCGGCGGCAGCGGGGAGAGGGGGGGCGGCGGCAGGGCGACCCCTTCTTCGGCCACGCGAAGCTCTCCCGCGCGCGCTGGCTGCAGCTGAGGCTGTGCCGGAACCGGCAGCCCTTAAAGGGCCGGGCGCGCCTCGGCGCTCCGCTCCATTGCCTGCCTGCGTGCCTGGCTGCTTCACCCTCCCCCGCTGGAGGGAGGGAAGGAGGGGCTGGGCTGGCCGTCCGTCCGTCGCGGGGGGTGGCGGGAGCGAGCAGGAGCTGGCCGAGGCCGGCCGGGGTCTCCCCCTGCTGTCTGCCGAGGGACGTGGGCGGGCGAGGAAGGCAAAAGACGGAGCCAGAGGAGCCGGCTAAACTTCCTATGGGAAGCCAGGAGCTGAGCGGGGGAGCCAGCAGCAGCAGCAGCAGCAGCACTCGGGAGGCAGGGCGCCGGCTTCACATCCCGCTGCAAAATAAAACTCGCTATTTAACACGCATTCGATAATGCGCACAATCGGAGGGATAGCGCGCCTCTACGCCCGATTTGTGCTCCCTCCTTGTAGAGGTAAATTTTTTTAAGCGCCTTGAGAGAGCTTTAAACCTCTCTTGTAGAGGCAGCCTTGCTGACGAAAGGGGAAAGCGGGGTGGTTATCCACCTCCACCACTCCTCTGTGTTGAAATGTTCCAATGAAATGTGACTTTTTACTGCTCCATCCCCACTCTCCTTGCCCGCAGCTCCCTCATTTTTAAAGATTAAGAGTTGAAACTTCGGATCTTGAGAGCTCTTAAGCAGAGCTTCAGGCATGCCAAGTTTGAATCAGTTAGGTCCATGCCTAGATTTTAAGGAGTTTTTAAAAAGCAAATTAATCAAAATGTTTACAACTGTGTAATTTTTACAGCTAGAGATGAAACCTGGTACGGTGATTGGTCTTCAGGAGAGCTTTTGGCATGCCAAGTTTGAAACAGTTCAGTTCATCCCTTGATTTTTAAAGATTTTTAAAATTCCTCCTTTAAACCCTTTTCCTGATAGCTCACCAGCACAATCTTCTACCTGTTTACATTTGTGAAGGATCGATTTTCCTTTACTTTGATCATGCTAAGATGAAGGAAAGAGCCTTCTTTGTTGTGGCACCCTAGTTGCAGAACACCCTCTTCATGGAAGTGTCACCGGTATCAACATTGTACTCTTAAAACATATTAATAAAACAAATTTGCCAAAGTGTGATTAGGCTCAAAATGCTAAAGGAAGCTTAAAAACTTTTAAATAAAAGTACAGCATAGTTTCATGGGCAGCCCAATAAAAAGATACATTAAAACTTCCTACAGCATTACAGCATCATTTTATCTTAAGTAGTTTTAATATATTTGCACTGTAAGTATTTTAAATTGATAGGTCTTTATTAATGTACTTAAAACATTTGGCAGGCTTGTGGCGTACTTTAGACAGGAAATGGATTATTTGCTGGAAAGTCAAGGAGTTAATCTGCAAATGTGACCCATCAATTAAGTTGTTTCTAAATGCATATGTAGTAAGTTGCAATTTTTTAAAACAGGAGTTTTGACAATAAAGCTGCATGGAAGGAAGCCGTCGCTTCCTAAGGGAAAGAAGCGTTTGAAAACCCTTTTACAGGAAGCGACCGCCGGGTACACCCTTCTCCCACCCCGTCGCTCGCGCGCTTCTTCCGTTCCCGCCATTTCGCGGTTCAAACATTAGCCACGCCCCACTCCCCACCCGCCTCTCCTCGGAGTCCTTTGTTTCTCGCTCCAGAATCTCGCGAGAGTTCTGCCCGAGCGCGCGACCCATTTCGTGGACGCGTGAAAATTTGAAAAGCAACTGCGGGAAGAGGGGAAGGGAGGTGTGTGTTTGTTCTGCACAATAGCAAAGGGTTTCGGCTTCTCGTTCTTCGTCGGCCTGAGGTAAAATTAAGCGAAACGGGGAGTCTTAGGAAGGCGGGCGGAGCCCGAAACCCCGAGGTCCCCAACTCCGCTCCTCGGCGGGGCGCGCTCGGCCTTGGCCTTCGGGCTAATGGGCGGAGAGGGTTTGTTTCCCCCTTCTCGAGCTCCGTGTCTCACTGTAAGGGGGGGGGGGGTGAACGCAAAACAAGAGGCGTGAAACCGGAGTGTGGCTTTTAAATGCCTTTGCGTTTCCCAGAGGGTAGAGCCGCGTCAGTTCATTGTAACAAAAGCAACGGAAAGCCCTCAGGACTAGCGCCTTTATTCTGGCCTAAACTTTCGTGGACTATATAGCCTGCTCCGTCAGAGGCACGGGGGCATTAGGGAGATTATTAGGTCAGATGGTCATGTACCAAACAGATCCCTCTCTACCAGATTTTAAAAAGAAAATGCTAACAGTCTTAGTTAGGCTTTAACTGTAATTGCTTAAGGCTGCGATCCAATAGGCAGGCTTGTTTTGAAGCAAATGTCACGTAACAAAGCAGGTCTTACTTCTGAGCAAACCTACGCAGAACCAGCCCGTGCAAACCCGCTATTGCATTGTGTTGTAACTCAGGCTTTCATGGTCAAGGCGAATCAATGGGCCAATTCAGGTGTCAGGATCACCACCGCTTAAGCCTCGAGCTCTCGTTTCCTCCCCTCCCCCCCCCCCGAACTGCCTGTGAGGAGCCTGGAAGTGATCCCCCCCCCCCATTTTCTTCTTCTTCTTCCTCTTCTTTTTTGATTAACTGCAGTTTGCCAGTTTGTCTGAACTTGACAGACTGTGATCAAGCCGGTGCGGTTTATTCCTTCCTCTGTGATCATGTGAACAAGCCCAGAGTGTTCTGGGAGGCTGAATTGTTTTCCCTATGTGATTGCTCATCCTCCTATAGTTTGTTTGAAACAAGCCAACGTCAAACCAAGGGTTTTCATCAAAAACAGAGTTAAACTTAACCACAGTTTAGGGTTCAGGTATATTGCTAAGTTACAGCTAATAAAAAAAAATGGAAACCATGTTTTGTTGTGATGTCCAAACCAGCTCAGGTGCTGCAGCTTAGATTGTAAGTTAACTGCAAATGGCAAAGCTGCCTAGCATTTGACTGTTTATGTGAAAATGGTTCATTGTATGGTGGTGAGCTGAGTTTGCTTTTTCCCTGTCCTGGTCTTATGAATCTGACCCACAGAAATTGAGGTGAGAGTGATGAGGAAAACTAGCTTTGTGAACCCAGGTGGCAAGCCCAAGAGTGACTGAAATGCTAACTTAAAAATGTGATTCTCTCCCACCCCCATTACAGTTCAAACAATACCACTCCATGTGTAGGTGTTATAAATATATGTGTTCAAAACATTGAAACTTTCAAAATGCAGTAAACACTAGTAACATTATGAGACCTCTTATGAAATGACCAATTATGTGATATTGTCATTCAGTTAGGCTTTAGGATAAAAATAAATTCAAGACTAACAAGAAACTAGAACATGTTGAGAAAATAGCTACTAGCACAGTGAATAGGTATGAAATGAGCATCTATTGAACAGTGGTAGCTTAGGATCTAACTACCAGAGCTTTGTGGCAGAGTACCTGCTTTGCATGCTGAAGGTCCTAGGTTCAATTCCTGGCATCTCCAGTTTGGGGTTTGCTGTGAAGGGCAGCTTACAGATAATGTAAATAAAGAAATACATAAAGGAGCCACAAGGGCGTTTTAACAGCCAGCTATTCATATCCTGAGGCTGCTGAAGAGACTACAGGTTGATCTTTGAGTTTAATCATTCTAATCTTGTTTGTAAGCCACTATGGAGAGAATTGGTGTAAAGGGCATAACTCTTAAACACAATAGTTTTGATTAGAACTAACTCTCAAATAATACTATGAGCAACAGGGGTGGCATTAAGTAATACAGATGTGAAGATATGTTTAGATGAGGAATATTTGGGGGAAAAAACCCACTGGTAGCTAGGCCTAATGATAAAAGCAAGGTGATGCTAGCAGCTAGTGGGATTTACAAGATATTATAGCATTTGATTAAATTTCTTTAATTACCATCTTTTTGCAGCTATGAAAGGGAAAAATACACTCCATATTAAGGAGGCCTTGGAGCAGGCTCAAAAACCTCACCAAAATCATGTAAAACTAGTGACATCTTTGAAGTGCACATACAATACGGTAAACATTTATTTATTTATATCCCTTTTAGACTTCAGTTGCCAGAGCGATTCACAACAGAGGCTAGATCTACATTACTGCTTTATAGCAGTATTGAAATTAACTGGCAACTGTTGGGACACATTCCATATACTGCTTTCATAGTATTTCCTGCTTTTTATTCCACATTATCCAAAATACCGTAACAAATGTCATTGTGTGTTTGCAAGGTTTAAATGTGCAAGAGGGATATAGCGTTACCATGTTGGGATTGTAATGATTTATCCACCAAGCGTATTGGCCAGGAACCAAATTATGTCAGGGAGTGTCGCTCCTGATGTCATTCAGCCTGTGGAGGGCTTGGGGTGGACCATCTGGTTCCCACCTGAAAATAGTTCCCCGCCCCTGTTGTAGTTCCTGTGAGGGTGTCCCAGGGGCCGTAAGATAGATCAAATTTTCCCTCTGAGTTTGAGGGGGGGGGGGGGGAGTCTGACCTTGAAAAGGGAAATGTGATGTTGGAGCCCCTTTCCAGCCTCCGCAGAAATGATCACAGCTGCAACCTTGCTGACATTGGAGAAGAAGGAAAGGGGATAGAGTCTGGGTGGATAGGTAGGAGGGTTTCCCAGGAGAGTTCCCAGACACTCTTCCAACACTGGTGGGGGGATTTTATGCCAGCCCTAGAGCTACCATAAATAATTGGTGTCTGTGTGTGTGTGTGTTTAAAGGAAAGCGGGGAAACGCTCCTTCCTTTCTTTTGCTCTGTTAGAGCCATGCTGGCAGGGCATTGGGTATGTTGGAGGCTCTGAGGTTGGGCCACTCTGGATCTGGACCTAGGTTTATCCTTCCCTTCAGACTTTTAGGGAGTGATACTGTGATCAGTTGCTAGGCTTTCACACCTGGTCTATATTACAACTAGATGCTGTTATAGTGTACGTCAATAAGGATACTCATATCAACAATGCCTTACTGCTGCATTCCTGTTAACAAGGTAACATGTTGATCAGTTACAGTCCTTGCATGTCATAATACAAGGCTGATTTTTTTAGATTCCTAGGCATTGCATCACATCACATATTTAGAAGCCAGTGTAACATTTTAGGGGTAAGCATTGGGTCGGACAGTATTTCAGGTTTCTAGGCACACCTAGAATTTTTCCAACCCTGTCAAAAGAACATTGGAAAGGATGCTTATGCTAGTGCTCCCATCGAAGCCCGGTGTTATGCAGAGATGACTCAGGCAATTGACACTATCTCACCCAAGCGGCCTTTCCCGCTGAACAGAGCCCTGCCAGCATCTTGATACATGCCTGAACTGAGGGCAATGAAGCAAGAAGGAAGATAGTTACAACGCAGGTGGAGGAAGACTAGGTTAGAGCTCATTATTGAGCCTACTCTGTGGCGGTGATGGTGACAAAAAGGGAGTTCTTTTCCACCACTATTGATTACTAGAAGCCAGCATGGATTTGTCAGGAACAAATCCTGTCAGACAAATCTGATTTCATTTTTTGATCGGGTAACCTCCCTTGTGGACTGTGGGAATGCTGTGGACATAATACTGGTGGCCCAAAAGTATGTATACAGTTGTTTAGAATGTTGATGGGAGGGGGAGAGAATGTGTGAGTAGAAGATGTGTGAGTGGAGTCAGAATGACAGTTGGGAAGAGTGACAGATGGTGACAGGTGTAGAGAGTGAGGGGAGTGAGGCCCAAAAGTAGGTACAGCTGTTTAGTTTTTGTTGTTTTTACTGATATTGTGAATGATGGCAGCGAACTTGAGTCACGAACAAAGAAAGTGGTTTCTAAAGTAGTACTGGAAGACTGAAAATGCCGAGCGAGTGCACACAGCATGGCAAGAAGCATCTGACACTCCTCCACCAATACGTCTGACAATTTATCGTCTTAGAGATAAATCTGAAGCAACAGGTGCAGTGGCTAATGCACCGAAATCTGGACGTCCTAGGACGTCTATGACAGGAAAATGAAATGAGAGTTGCTCTGACATTAGTAAACAAGCCGAAAAAGTCCACACAACGTGCGTCTATGCAGCTATCCATACCTAGAACGTCCTTGCAACGCTTAATGCGTAAATTCAAAATGAAGCCGTACCGTCCAAGACTGTTACATGGTCTTCTGGAGGATGACCCAGATTGTCGGTTGCAATTCTGTGAGATGATGCATAACCAAATCTCTAACGAACTAGACCTTGATGAGGCTCCTTTCAAGTTGTCAGGCTATGTGAACAGGCATAACTGTGTGTATTGGGCAGATGAAAATCCTCATTTGACTATCACATCTCAACTGAACCAGCCAGGCATCACAGGTGTTGTAGGACTGGTTTTCTTCCATACAACTGTGGATAGTAACAATTGCCTAAACATGTTACGCGACGTGGTAGTGCCACAACTCAGAACCAGGGCTAACTTCGCCGAACTGCTCTTCCAACAAGATGGGGCACCTCCTCATTATGCTTCTGCAGTAAGGGACTATCTTGACAACACCTTCCCACAGCATTGGATCAGACGATGTGGCAGCATTGAATGGCCGCCACATTCACCCGACTTAACACCAATGGACTTCTTTTTTTGGTGCGTAATAAAGAATAAGGTTTTTGAGAGGAATCCCCAGACAGTGAACAAATTAAAAGAGTTCATCTCGGAAGCATTTATGGACATTGATGCAGACCGGAATTTGTGTCGTACTGTGTGTCACAGTGTTCTGAACAGGTTCGAGGAATGTTGCAACGTTGATGGAATACATTTCGAGCACTTACGAGATTAAACAGTGTTAAACAAATGTAAATGTAATAAACAATGTAATAAAATGCTAATAATCTATACTGTATACCTAATGTAATAAAATGCAAATAAACTATATTGTATACCTACTTTGGGCCACTTGGTATATCTTGATTTTAGCAAAGCTTTTGACAAAATGCCCCATGACATTCTGATTCACAAACTAGCTAAAAGTGGGCTAGATGGAACAACTATTAGGGTGATCCACAGTTGGCTACAGAAGAGTGCTTATCAATGGTACCTTCTCAAACTGCGGGGAGGTAATGAGCAGGGTACCGTGGCGCTCAGTTCTGGGCCCAGTGCTCTTCAACATTTTTGTTAATGATTTGGATTAGAAGGTGCAGGGAATGTTTATCAGATTTGCAGATGGCACAAAAATAGGTGGGATAGCTAATACCCTGGGAGACAAGAAACAAACTTCAAAGTGATCTTGACAGGCTGGAGAGCTGGGCTGAAAACAGCAGAATGAAATGTAATAGGGATAAATACCAAGTTCTACACCTAGGAAAGAGAAACCAAATGCACAGTTACAAGATGTGGGATACTTGGCTCAGCAATGCTACAAGCGGGAAGGATCTTGGAATTGTTGTAGATCACAACTTGAATATGAGCCAACAGTGTAATGTGGCTACAAAGAAAGCAAATGCTATTTTGAGCTGCATTTATAGAAGTATAGCTCCCAAATCGCGTGATGTACTAGTTCCCCTCTATTCGGCACTGGTTAGGCCTCATCTTGAGTATTGTGTCCAGTTCTGGGCACCACACTTCAAGGAGGATGCAGACAAACTGGAGTGTGTTCAGAGGAGGGCAACGAGGATGATCAGGGGTCTGGAAACAAAGCCCTATGAGGAGAGACTGAAAGAACTGGGCATGTTTATCCTGGACAAGAGAAGACTGAGGGGGAGACATGATAGTAGTCTTCAAATACTTGAAAGGTTGTGACACAGAGGAGGGCCAGGATCTCGATCAACCCAGAGTGTAGGACATGGAATAATGGGCTCAAGTTACAGGAAGCCAGATTCCGGCTGGACATCTGGAAAAAGTTCCTGACTGTTAGAGCAGTACAACAATGGGACCAATTACCTAGTCAGGTCATGGGCTCTCCCATATTACAGGCATTCAAGAGGTAGCTGGACAACCATCTGTCAGGGATGCTTTAAGATGGATTCCTGCATTGAGTAGGGGGTTGGACTCGATGGCCTTATAGGGCTTTCCAACTCTACTATTCTATGATGCTATGATCTTATCAGTGTGATCCAGCAAAGCTTTCCTGAGTGGTTCACGGCCTACTGCTATCTGGGCCAAAGAGAGAGACAGTGGAACCCTTGGTAGCATGCTGTGAAAAGTTCACATGACACTTGGAAAGTACAGCTACTTGTATCCGTCACAACTGCACATTTAACGCAGTTCGATTACTAAAGGTGTCCAGAGTACCAACTGATTTATTTGTTGACTTTCAGTCATTGAGGCCCAAGTGCTTGGCCAAGTCATTCAACCACCTGTGTGCTTGAACCTTGCTCTTCATGGTTTATTATGTCAAATAAGGAGGGGATGTCTGACTCGGTCCAGGATGGTGTAAATTCCTCCTTCAGAGAGGGTATTGTACTAGCCTCTTTAAAGGAGGCAGTAATTAGGCCACTCCTGAAAAAGCCTAACCTGGACCCAGCAGATGTTAACTATCAGTCAATTGCCAACATCCCCTTCTTAGGCAAGATCATCTCCTCCCATACATACTTGATTAAGATTGTCTTAAGAGGCTCTGCCCCTGCCAAACGCGGCAGGTGGCTACTGGGGAGAGAGACTTTTCAGTTGTAGCACCCTAGTTGTGGAATGAACTTTCCAGAGAAGCTCACCTAGCACCTACGTTATGGTCTTTTCAGTGCCAGTTGAAGAACTTTTTATTTTCCAGGTGAAGACCTTTTAGTTTTTCAGTTTTTAAAAGATGTGTATGATTTTGTGCTTTTAGATCTTTACACTGCTGGCTTTTACTTTGGTTTTTATTTTGGTTTTATTCTGTTTAAATTTATAAGGATTTTATATTATATTTTATTATGTTGTATTTTATGAACCTCCCAGATTGGGCAGTATAGAAAGGCAATAAGCAAACAAACTTATAAATAAAATTATGCACAATGAGCAGATTGTTATATATATATGTGTAGGGCTGATTGTATTGTGTACTTCTAGTTGCAGGACAAAATCTGTTTTCATGAGGAGTTTGTTCATTACCTTAAGTATGCCATGATAATCTACAAACGAGAACCTGCAGTAGAACAAGTGATAAATTTTGTGACCAAGTTCCTTGCTTCTTTTTATGAGCCAGAAAAAGATGACGCTGTAGAGGAAGAAGTAGAGAATTCACTTCTGAATTATTTGTTCAACTTTCTGCTTGAGGTACCTTAACAATAATGTAATAATGGTGAAGAACTGGCATTGGCTATATAAAGCTCCTTTATTTATTTATTGCATTTTTATACCACCCTATAGCCGAAGCTCTCTGGGCGGTTCACAAAAATTTAAACCATAAAATCATTTGAAAAATATAAAACAAGCCACAATCCAAAAACAACAAATAACATACAATTTAAAATAATATTATGTAATGGGTACCATATGAATCCATAGGAATGAGATATAACATCTTGCGCTATTTTCTTACTGGTGATGTAAATTCAAGGTTAAGCTTTACTGACTCAGTGCCACCTTGCATGCAAGGCCTGTGTTAGATTTCATGACCTGAATGAGGAAAAACAATAGGGAAAAGTGGCTTAGCCTGTAACCCTCTGTCAAACGTACCAGTATTGCTAACAATCCTTTACGTCAGAAACTCTGAAATGCAATTGCCAAAGGCTTCTGGTGCAGCTGAGACTCTGATTTGGTCAAGCTGACCTCTATGGGATATGTTGCTGTCCTTGTAGCCTCCATTTCGGTTCTGTGACCATGCTGCAGTTTAAGGACTGCTGTCTTAGCCACAATGGTGTTTGTGCACAACACTTATGGTTTGGGGTCAGTCTTCCATGCTTAGAATAATCAACATTTAAGTTTGAAAATGCCCCTGTCAGAAAAATGGGGAAGGTATGTTTTGTTAAGCAAAACAGAAAATTTTATACTTAGGAGTTTTTATATGTATTAAAATATTATTCTGATTTATATATCTGGAATCTTTATGAATAATGAAATTTCAGGTACATAGGAACAGTAATACAGATATTCATAGAAAAAATACTACTTGCTTCTTTTTAAGTCTCACCAGGCTAACAGCAGTGCAGTCAGATTTCGAGCGTGCCAGCTTATTAATAAACTTTTGGGAAGTCTGCCAGAGAATGCTCAGATTGAAGATGAGCTGTTTGATCAAATTAACAGTGCCATGCTGCTCAGAGTGAAAGACAAAGTTCCAAATGTGAGAGTTCAAGCTGTGCTGGCATTATCTAGACTTCAAGATCCAAAAGACAACAATTGCCCTGTGGTTAACGGTATGTTGCCACTCTGTCATTAATCTTTATTTAATTCAAGTATGTTTTTTCTTTGAATTTTTAATGCTTTTGCTGAAATACTTAAGTTGGCATTATCATGTAATAGATTACTGGGTGTATTGCTTGGTTGGAAATCATGGAGATGACAGTATTGAATTTTGCCTGGCAGATGTAAATGGATTTGTTGCAGAGAAATCTGAAGTGGTATAAACAGAGTGGAAAACATATAAATGCCTTCTGTCAGATACTTCATAATAATTGTGGGCAGGGGGAGCTTATGCCTTTGCATAAAAACCAGCATCAGACATAGGGGGTGACAAGAGTAGGTTGAGACACTGATGTTGTCTAATTTGGACATACATTTCCTGGTTTGCTAAAGCATAGTTCATCAGCTGAGCATGGCTACTGGGACCACACACTTGTTTCCTCCCTTTATATCTAATATGGACACAGCAATATATGTTGGCCCCTCTTTGTTGTTCCCTTTTTATTTATGTACATTTTCCAGTCAACAACAAACTTTGTAAAATACTGCTTTATTTCAGTTTACATCAATTTAATTGAAAATGACTCTAATCCAGAAGTCAGGCGCGCTGTATTGTCATGTATTGGTCCATCGGCTAAAACTCTTCCAAAAATAATAGGTCGTACCATGGATGTAAAAGAGACAGTAAGGAAATTAGCATACCAGGTAAACAGATTTCTATTATTATCACTTGTTAATCATTTACGATGTTAAAAATACCCAAACAATTGGACAACAGAACTATATTCTCTGGGTTGGGGATGCGGAATATCTTCATGGTATACTCTAAAAGAGTGTGTTTGTGTAAATTCAATTAAAATATATCATAGCAATTCTGTGACTGGGTTTGGACGACACGATAGTCAACGGTGGGTTAAATAGTCAATGGTTGGTTATTGTGCTGTCTGTGGGACTTTTTCACATCACGGTTGGTTGTTCGGCCAAAATAACCAATGCAAATAACCCAACGCTGTGCCGAGTTGATTATTTGAAATATTGGTTATCGTGTCATCCGTTGGGTACCATTGACTATTCCTTCACACATGGTTATTTTTGGCGACTACAGAATCCCCTGGCAAGAGTGACAAAAGTGGCGGTAGCTGCTCTAGTCTAGCCGGCAGAACTCACAATGGCTGATGGGATATTAGTGGGGCGAGAGAGCGGAGGATGTGTCAATCAAATACACCGTTGACTAATAGTCAACTTGACACTGGCCTTATTCCACACTGTGGTTGATTATAAACATGTCTTGTACGGAATACCCCTTATATAATCAACCGTGGAGTTGACAACCCACCATTGACTATTGTGTTGTCCGAACTCAGCCTATCTTTGATCAGTACCAACAATAACAGCTGTTCAAAATCATTGAAATGAGGCACTTACAGACTGGGTTCAGACAACATAACTAACAATGGTTTATATAGTCGATGGTTGGTTATTTAACCCATTATGGATTATGTTGTGTGGAGGGAGTTTTTTAACCAGTGGTTGTTTGTTTGTCTGAAATAACCAAGGCAAATAACCAACGCTATGCAGAATTGACTATTTGAACCACCGGTGGTTATCGTATTGTGTGGAGGGCACTGTTGGTTATTTTGTCAGCCACAGAGTCGCAAGGCAAGAGTGGTCAAAGTGGCGTCTGCCGCTCTAGTCCAACTGGCAGGATAGATTTTTGGCAGCAATGGCTGGTGGGATATTAGCGGGAGGACTGAGAGGGGGAAGAGAGGGCAGGGGATGAATGAGTCAACTTAGCATGGACTAATAGTCAACTCAACGCTGATCCTAATCTACACCTCGGTTGAATATTATGTTGTGTGGGGAGTACCCTCTAGACAAAACACTGTTGAGTTGATTAATACCCCTCTGTTGACCATCGTGTTGTTCGAAAACAGCCATTGTCTCCTCCATGCCTTGCTGGCAGGTGCACATGTTTGCGATGGCCCATAAGCAATCGGTGAGCTTGCCAAATTTTAAAAAAATCTTACTATTTGCAAGGAGGTAAATGCATTAAATCTATCCACCCCTGCTCAAATAATGAGCTGAATTCAGATTGTAGAGGAACTTACACCACACTGACTCTTATAGATATCCCTTTGTGCCAGTAAAATGTATCATTTGCGCTTGTGGCAAGAGTAAAGGTCTCTTGCGTTTGCACTGAGCAACAGTAACTTCTCTGTCAGTGGAATGAACGTCTCTTTCATTGTGGGACACAAACACAACAATTACATTTTCCTTTTCATAGTCTCTTTTTACAATACAATAGATCTTACTCCTTCCTTGTGACTTTCAGTCGATGTACTTGTACATCAAATTATTTCCAAATTATGTGATGGAATTAAAATACAAATTTAGCACCCCCCTACTCCATTCCTTTTCAAAAGGTTCTGGCAGAAAAGGTTCATATGAAAGCTTTGACAATAGCCCAGAGAGTAAAACTCTTGCAACAAGGACTTAATGATAGATCAGGTAAGACATTTTCATTTACATTTGCCTATTTTGTGTTTTTGTTCAATGTGCTTGCTTCTTTTCTTTTTTTCAGTGCTAATAAAATGCCAGAAATTTGTCTAATTAACAATGTTAAACAAAGGCTAACAATCTATGCACACTTATGAGTAAACGTGTGTGGGTTTACATTGTGCTTCTTATATTCCCTTGTGTGTGACATGGTTAAAGACGGGAAGGCCTAGAAAAAACAGCAGAAAACTGAAGAGGGAAATGTATTTTTCCTTCCCCCACCCAAGTCCATTTCCCCCCAAAACTTGGAAATATTGAGTGGCTTTGATGAAATCATTGCTTTTAGAATGATGAATAAAATGTTTAAGACAAGGTATTGATGTATTGCTCCTCAGCGTTTACTTCCCCCAAATGATTTCTAAAAATCATGTAGTAAAACTTTTATAGAAAGACTAGAGATATAAAATTTCTGGAAATAATGAAGCCATGGGGGGACATGCTTTTTAAATTTTCTCTGTAAGATTCCCAGTGTAGTTATTTTTTTCCATTCCTTATTAAAATTATTGATCTAATGTACCTTTTACTGATAGACATTTAGAGATGCTCCAAGTCAGTTTCAGTTTCCCAGCATGTGAATAGAATCACCATATCACAATATGGGAAAAAAATGTGTCTTCATAACAATTTGGGGTTTGTTCTATGGAGTCCTGTGTTTCTGGACTTGTTTTGGTTAGATGCCGTAGTTCCAATCTAAAACTCATATGTAAAAGAAACCTTGTAGGTTATCCTGCTTTTCCCACCAGATGCAACAGATAAAAAATTAACATTGAGGCTTGCCACAGTTTTTAATAAAGTTCCCGATTAGACATCATTATTCGGGATTTCTGCCTCAGCTATAAAACCTTTAACAGGTGTCACAAGAATAATCCCTCTCTACCTAAAAGAAACTCAGTAGCCTAGTTCCTATGGCATTGGCATGGGATTGACACCACTGCTAGAGGCAACCTTTCATATTGAACAATGGAAATATTTACAAAAGTGAATAAAATGTCACTGTTCAAATAATAGGTTGAAATTGCTTATAGATTATTAAATTCAGTTAAAGCGGAGTCTTCCCTGCTAAATAAAATCTCCATAGCTTTTCCTTCAGAATAGATTTCCCTAAACTCTACTCTATAAACTGGAACAAGTTTAGGAATGTCCCTAGACTTCCTTATGAACAGGAACAGATGCTGGACACCATTCTTCTTTTGCTTCCAGTTCTTCCTGCTTCTTCTGTCTTCTAGGATGATTCAAATGTTCCAAGGGCTTCTTGCTGAAGTTCCTTTGGACAGACACAAAATAGGAACCTAAATATATAGTGGCTAGGTTCGGCCAACACAATAACCCTGATGGTTTGAATAGTCCATCGTGGGTTATTGTGTTGTATGGAGGGATTTTTTAACCCATAGTGGGTTATTTGGCTGAGGTAACCCATGCAAATAACCAACAATTTGCAGAGTTGGTTATTTAAACTGTCACTGGTTATTGTGTCATGTGGCGGGCACTGTGGGTTATTTCGCGGTCCTACAGAGTTGTGAGGCAAGAGCAGCAGAAACCACTGCCAGTTTTGCCAAGGGAGGCACCATTGCCATTTCCCAGCACACCCAAGCCACTGCCCTTATCCCCCGTCCTGACTCCGATTGCAGTTGGGTCTGGTCCATACATATATATATATATATATATATATTGCCAGTCCCGTTTTTGTGGAAAAACAGGACTGGGGACTTCCCTATATTTTTCCCCATAGGTGCAAATGGGCTTCATGTTTGCGCACATGGGAAAGGGTATTCTTTGGTTTTCCTGGCTGCCCCCCCCTTGTGCTTTCAAAAACAATTAAAAAAACAGGAAATTGGGGGGAGCGAAAACAAACTCCTTAACTCAGTTCTTGGTAAGGGGTTTGCTTTCGCCCGCCTCCCCCTCAGATTTCCCGCTTTTTTATTACGGAAATGGGCTTCCAAGAACAATTGAAAAAGGCAGGATCTCCTTCGTGCCAGGTTGGGGGGACACCTGAAAGAGTCTTTCCACTGGGGCACCCCTTTCTTCCTCCACCCCACACATCCCTACCTCCACGTAAGCCATTTCCCACAGATCAGGGAAAATGATTTTTCTTGCAGCTTGATTTTCAAAAGTCAAGCTACAGGAGAAATCTTTTTCCCTGATCTGCTGGAAATGGCTTACTTGGAGGGAGGGAGGTGTGGGGCGGGGGAGGAAGGGGAGGCCCCAGTGGAAAGGCCCTTGTGGGTGCCCCCGCACCCCAGCATGAAGGGGATTCCTCTGAGAAGTGGGTCTTTAAGACCCTTTCTCTCACTCTGTTTCTTCTGAGTTGTGCCTTGTTTCTTCTGAGGAAGTGTGGGTGTCAGGCATGGGTCGGGGTGGAAGTGGGTACAGGCAATCCCTGTCACCCTTCCCTGTGCCTGTCACCCTCGCTCCCACAGACAAAACAGGGTGCTTCCCCAGTTCCTCGTAGGGATCTATCTCTCTACCTTGCTTTTGAGAGCTGTCGTTTTTGACAGTTCTTCAGAGCAGTCCACAGAGAACACAAGGGGGGAACCAGCACCACTATTCAGGTGGGATGAGTGAGAGAGGGTGGGGGATGAGTTATTCAATGCACAATTGGCAAATAGTCAACTCACAGTTATTTCTCTGATCGTGTGGGGAGTACCTGCAAAATAACCAATTATAAGTTGATTATTAGCCCACAGTTGAATATCACGGCATCTGAATGCAGCCACTATGTATAATTTGTTTTGCTAATAAAATTTTCATGTTATCTTTAATTTAAAGTATAGTTTATTCAGACAATAATTACAAATTTACTGATTTTATTTTTAAAAGATTTTAATTTTAAGAGCAAACCAAGTTATACATAATGTAAATTAGGTTCCTAATCCAGGCTTCCCTATCCTGGTGCCTTCCAGAAGTTTTGGACTACAATGCCCAGCATTCCTGAACTGAGGTCCAAAGTATTTGGGGGGCACCAGGTTGGGGAAAGTTGTCTTAAAGCAACAAAATGGCTTCAGATCTGTAAAGAACAATAAAAAATAATAAGTATTGCATATTTTTCAATTCCCCCCTCCATTCTTTTTTATGGCTTCAAATTTCTAGAATTTTTAAATATCTCTTGGCATGGTGTCTAGTAGGAGTGGGCAGAGTAGGTCTGCTCCTCCCTGAAATTCGGGGTGGAGCTCCGATGAGGTGATTTTTTTGCTCCGGTTTTCAGAACAGGTCCGTCTCCCCACACCGTCAGGTTACTCATGTGCTCTATTACCATCAATAGGAATTAATACAAATGCATAAATATCAGTCATTTTTAAAGATGAAGAGATGAAACTTGGCATGCTGGTAGCTCTTAGGTAGGGCTTTAGCCATGCCAAGTTTAAATCAGATCCTTTCATCCCTTGATATTTTTGGAATTTTTAAAAAAATCCCCTCAAACCACACACACACTTCAGATGCATTTCATCTTCTCTCAAGAGAGCTTGCAGAACTTTCAGAAACTAGAAACCTCCTACAAAAATCAAATTTCCCTATCTCCATGTGTGGAAGAACGCACTCAATAACAAGTTGGGTGTGGGTGGTCTTGAGGCTTCACCCACACCCTCTCCTGGAAAACACAAGTCTAGTGCCTGGGATCATTTTTTTTTGGTGGAGGATCCCAGGTATGCTAGATCTTAAGGGGCCGCACCTCCTTTAAGCCAGCGGTCAGTCTCAGGCTGGCAGCAGTACTGTGGGCAAGGCTCCTGTGTTCAGAGGCAGGCCACGCTGGACCGGTGGGGCAAGGGCGAAGGGGCTTCAAAATGCCCCCGGATAGGAAGATGCTAGGGAAAGCTGAGGGAAAGCAGTTGGTTGGTAAGAATTATCTGAGGATGACTGGGATCATGGAATAAGCGTTAATGATGTGAAGACACAGTATAATAGAAGAACAAATACAATGTATTTTACTACAAAGTGTTACCTATTTAGAAAAGCCCTCATTGTTTATAATGTGTAAGCCATTTATATATAATTTGATGTGATGTATTTAGTTTGGCAAAGGCAATTGGGATCATTACTAAATATTTATGCCATAGTCAATATTCTGCAAATTGCATACCAGAATACTTATCCAGAACACTTAAAGGAGTTTTATCTGTGTTGAAATGCTTCTGCTTAATAGAATCTGTGAAAGAAGTCGTGCAGAAGCAACTTCTTCAAGCCTGGCTACGTCTGGCTGAGGGGAATGTCTTAGAATTGCTTCATCGGCTGGATGTGGAAAGTTGCCCTGAAGTGGGTGTTCCAGCACTGAATGCCATGTTTTCACTGTCTCTGCTCAATGATTTGATTAAAAACTTTTCAGACCTTGATGACAGGTATGTTTGTGTGTCTTTAAAAAAAAGGGATTTCTGTTTGCTTTACTTCCCAATGGTAAAAGTCATTTTTATTTGCTTTGGATTGTGTTGCATCATGCATATGTCATTTCCTGCCTAAACCCTGTTCCTGGGACTAGTGAAATTACCATGTTTAGCTTTGAACATTTATATGTCACATATAAAGTCCAACCCATAGTTCTTAAAACACCCAATAAAATGCAGCTAGGTGTCCCAGGTAAAAGCTTCCATGCCAATACAAAACAGCAGTCATTAAAAGGCATCCAGTTACCCAGTGGAGATTGCGTTTTGAAAAAGTCATTAGTATAGTAAGGGCCAAATGAGCCCCATTAGAGTGGGTGTTCACGGTATGGATACCGTCAAAGAGAGAGCCTGCCTCAACATCCGTATCTCTGAGGATGAGGTTTTGCAGGCAGAGCTTCCCCCCACCTTAGACCAGAGGGAATGGGATGTACATATGTAAAGGGCTGTTCCTTACGAATGGCAGGTGAGGAGGAAGAGCAAGGGTACAGGCACTGCTGCCCCCCTTCCCCAACAGGAGTACTCAAGGAAAGGTAGATCTTATTCCTCCCACACCTGTATCTCAGATTGCAACCAACTTACTTGGTTACATAGGACTCAGTGGCTCAATTCGGACGACACAATAGTCAATGGTGGGGTAATAATCAACTTTACAGTTGTTCATCTAGGGGGTACTCCCCACACAACATGGTAATAAATCAATTGTGGTGTGGATTAGGATCAGCACTGAGTTGGCTATGGCAGCATTCGGATAACACGATAGTCAAAATAACTGACGATTGTTTCCCCCACACCAGTTGTTTATTGTGTTGTCCAAATTGAGCCAATGAGTGATACAAACTTCGTAATGGCGTAGTGTGATACTAGGAGCTGGCTTTTATACTCACAGATTGCATTAACTTAGAATAATGCTGGTGATTATGCTTAGGAGAAAAATATTGGTTTAGCATGTGACTTATTACTATGGGATAATGTTTTGCATGTATATAATTATATTTTGCTCCAGTGAGGCATTCCTGCTGGTAATGATGGGATAATCAGAAGTTGGAATATATGACCCATAAGCAATTTTTCATCAATAGTATCATTGCCTTTAACAAAATCTCTTTAAGGTAGAAAATAGTGCAGTGGCTTTCAGCAACTGCTACCTCTTCTTTTTAGCTTTTAATTGAATGTTTACTTACATGCACAAGGGCAGTGATTGCCTTCTAAAGCTTACTGGTTCTTAATTGGCAAAAGAAAATATTTTTTCCTGGAAGACATGTGTGTATGTGTTTTATTTTAAAGGAAAGTAATTCCAATAGAAAAATTAACTGCCGAGAGTGCCATATTCTGGAAGGCTCTTTGTGAGTACTTGAAATCTGCAGGAGAAGAATTTTTAGAATGCATTCTTCCAGAGATTGCTGTATATGCAGATTATCTGTTAAGGTAAATTAATAAAAGTAAACTGGAAAATTAAGTCTGCTTTCCCTCTTACAGTTATTGTCATCTCAGATTACTAGGTTTTGACCCTCTTTTATGATGTTGTACAGAAATGAACAATTAAAATGGTTTTCTAAAACATAAAGATTACTCTTACTAATGTGTGCCTGTTAACTTGGGGTGTGTGTAGAAATCGCTATGGGGGGATAAAGCAGGTTCTAAAGCCCTTGGATCTGTGTGAAGGAGAATTTTCCAGCACCAGCAGGTGGGATGTGATCTTGGAAGGCTCATTTGAGTACCTTCTAAACCCCAAAGGCCAGGAAAGAGAAAAATGAAAGCAACTGGTGGAGAATAATTAATAATAATAATAATAATAATAATAATGGAAAAAGAAAAGAGAGACAAACATACACCACTGGCCATGGAAGTCAAAGAACTGTGGTAATAGGAAAAGGTCACAATTATTCCGTTAGTCACATCAGTCACTGGCATCACATCAAAAAATTATTCAGAAAACCTTCAGAAACTGGGCCTACCAAAATACATCCACACCAACATCCAGAAAGCAGTCATACTTAAAACATGCTCAATTGTCAGGAAATTCCTGAATCTGTAAAAGACAGCATGATTTGGCAAAGCCCGTCATGTCCGTCTAGAAAAACCACCACAAGCGAGAAAGAGATCTTCTTCTTCTTCTTCTTCTTCTTCTTCTTCTTCTTCTTCTTCTTCTTCTTCTTCTTCCCTGCCTCTCCCTCTGGATCAAGGCGGGGAACAACACCAAATACAAAAATACTATAAAATAAATAAAACTGATTAAAACATTTAAAATTATTATTATTATTATTAATTACATTTATATACCGCCCCATAGCCGAAGCTCTCTGGGCGGTTTACAAAAATTAAAAGATTGAACACTAAAAAGACAATATACAAAATTTAAAACCATAAACATAAAACAACTGACATTTAAAACGTTTTAAACTGTTAAGCCTGGCCACACTGTCAATCAAAACCTCAACTTGAGCTGTTAAAATGCCTGGGAGAAAAGAAAAGTTTTGACCTGGCGCCGAAAAGATAACAGTGTTGGCGCCAGGTGGGCCTCATCGGGGAGATCATTCCATAATTGGGGGGCCACCACAGAGAAGGCCCTCTCCCTTGTTGCCGTCCTCCGAGCTTCCCTCGGAGTAGGCACCCGGAGGAGGACCTTTGATGTTGAGCGTAGTGTACGGGTAAGTTCATGTCGGGAAAGGCGTTCCATCGGGTATTGTGGTCCCAAACCATGTAATGAATACATTATTAAAATAACAGTCAGACATCTTAAAATTCGACTGGGTAGGCCTGCCGGAAGGGATCAGTCTTTATCACTTTCTTAAATTCGGAAAGACTGTTAAGTTGACGAATCTCTCTCGGCAGGCCGTTCCATAGTCCGCAGAAGAGAAGGTCCTCTGGATAACGGTTGTCAGCAGCAATGCTGTCTATAGACAGAGTGGGTCAAGTTGTAGTAGCCCAAGAACCAATTACCAAGAGAGGTATGGGAGTTCTCCCACACTAGAGGCATTCAAGCCATCTATCACATATGCATTGGTGTGGATTCCTGCATTGAGCAGGGGGTTGAACCTGTGGCCTTATAGGCCCCTTCCAACTCTACTATTCTATGATTGTGAGGAGTACAAAGATATTGCTCAAATCCCACTGAATAAATACATGTTTGTTTTTAATAAAGTTACCTTCAGAATATGCCAGTTCTCAGTCAAGAAGAAAAGGAAGATATGGCCTCTATCGAACTTTTGATGACCAAAGAATTTATAGGTCAGCAGCTGATTTTTATGATAGGCTGTATGGATACCACTGAAGAGGGAGGAAGGTAAGTCTTTCGTTTGTTACTCTGCTGCTTTGGCCCTTATGGTGTTTATGGTGTAAACTTCTTTCTGATGCATATCTTGTTTGGTAGTTGATCTGGAATTGACTGGAAATAATGTTCATAGCTATCCCAATAAACTCTCAAATGTTTGAAGCAATAGTCAATCACCAATCCTTGGATTTTAGACAAGAATCATATACACATTTGAGACCAGTTTTTTTTTAAACTAATAAATGTTGTTCATTTGGGAAAATGTTCACCTTTTATTTGTTTTTCTTAATAAAGAAAAAGGCTTATGACCGTTCTACAAGAAGTCCTTATGATTCCAACCACTTCAACATCCCTTGTACCGCCACTTATGGAGAACCTACTCCGTATTCTCAAAGACGACGATAGAAGAATCCAGATTGTATGTTGCTCTAGTTGCAGTTTCTTAATTTCCAGAATTTATAGTATAAATCGTTTGAGCCACAGCAATTGCTTTAACAGAGCACTTCCATTTTGAATTCACTTCAGTATCAGAGGCAGTAAGCCTGCATACACCATGATACATGATGTATACATGATGTATACATGAGTGGAGAGGGGTGCTGCTGTTGCACCATGGGCTGCTTGTGGGTTTCCCATGGGCAGCTGGTTGGCTACTGTGTGAGCAGAGTGCTGGACTAGATGGGACTGACCCATCATAGCTCTTTTGTTCTTATGTGTCCTTCATTTGTTAGCTTTAAGTGATCTATCAGTTCTTGTTAGCTCAGTGTGTAGAGATTCAGGGTTTTTAGTTGTTTCAAATGCAGTACCTTTGTGTACATGAAGGTGATGTTTTCATTTATTAAAGCTGTTTGGTCAAGACCTTGGCCTTTATGCAGAAAAGTAACTGTGTGTCATCTTAGCCTTCATTCAAGCTTTGACAAATATACTCATCACGGCAAGTGTGGCACCGTTCCGATAGGAGTGACAACCAGTCATCCTTCCTCCCAACTTTGAAGTTGCAGAGATGGGTAGGATCATCTGAGCAGTTGTGTGGAGGTCCTGGCCACCTCCCCAACACCAAAGTTCAGAGGAAGGCTGGGGATTGTTAGGCAGCTGCTGATTGGTGCCTTTGTGTGCTTGAGAAGTGGCATTCAGTAACACACACTTCCTTCTCCTCCCAACCTTTCCCACAGAGAAGACTGGGAGGGAGAGAGTGACTGATACTGTAGCCTGAAGGCATTGTCTGTGCCATTGCAAAGTGGCATCCAACGGTCTGTGTTTCCTCCCTGTCCTGGCCTTTTTCTTGGAAAAGTTGGGGGTTTGGTGGTCTTTGGGATGCTCCTTCCTGAATGCACAGGGACTGGGAATGCTTTTGGGTAGTGGTGCCCAATGGCACATGGTCTCCCCTGCCTTTCCAGTGAGTGGCTGGACAGGTAGGGAATAACTACTACAATTTCCGACTTGGGCAGCAAGAATGGTAGACTCCTGTCTTTTTAAAGCCAGCATATTATGTTCTGTATCTATATAATTTTAGCTTTTGTGGATTGGTAGGGTGGTACTTTCACTATGAAAAATAAGGTTTCACGGGGAACAAAATGGTCCCCAAAAGCTTAGACTTGTTCTTGTTTGCTGTCCTAATCAACTGCTGCTTGGGCATCAATTAAATTTTTGCATCAAACTGGCCTTTTTCCATGGACCAATGCTGTTACATAGCCAACCAGATTGGCTTCTTCAGGATTGGCTTCTACATAATTGGCTATGGGGTGATGTACCACTGCTAGGAAGAATACTGATTTGGAAAAAATTGCATTACAGTGGTAGCAGGTTGGGGCTGTGAGGAGGGTCCACTTGAAGCTTTATGGCAGTGTTGGGTTTGGCGAGGGATTGGTGAATGATCCAGTTCCACGAACTTTTTTGCATCCCTCCCAAGATCACTGAAAAGAGAGTGATTAGGTTTGGACGACATAATAACCAACGGTGGGTTAAGTAGTCAATGGTGGGTTAAATAGTCAATGTTGATTATTGTGACATCTGTTAGGGTTGGTTATTTGGCCGAAATAACCAACACTGTACAGAGTTGACTATTTGAATAACTGTTGGTTATTGTGGCCACGTTTGGATGACACAATAGATAATCATGTGTTAATAGTCAACACGGATGACTATTTTAGGGTACCTCCAACGCGACATGGTAATAGACAACTGTGGAGCTGACTATTAACACTTGGTTGAGAATTGCTCTCCCCCACCCCTACTCTACCCTCTGCACTGAATGTTGGTGCATGGAAGTAGGAAGCCAGATCATGGCAGAGAGCAGAGGGGGACAGGAACACCCACAGCTGAAAATGAGCCAATCATGGAGGAGTGGTGACGTTTCTGGATCACTGGCTGCCACAATAGATTTTGGGCAGCAATGGCTGATGGGATACTAGCAGGAGGACTGAGGGGAGAGAGGGTGGGGGATGTGTCAATCAAACACACCGTTGACTAATAGTCAACTCAACGCTGGTCCTAATCCACACCGTTGACTATAATGTGTGGGCAGTGCCCTGTAGATAATCAACCATGGAATTGATTAACCCACCACTGACTATTATGTTGTCCAAATGCGCCCAGCGTATAGTGTTTTGATGAGCTAGAAAATAGTTTTATTCCCTCCTAAATTTCAGCTTGGTGTGAATTTTATCTGCCTTGCCAGGTTGCTGAAATCATTTCAGAGGTTCGTGAAGAAGTTATTACAATAGACAATCTGCCAGATGCAACTGAAATAAGAAAGCAACAGCTTAAAGTAAGTGGAGAGCGCATAATCTCCTGGGTGAATATAATGAATGAATATTCATGGGTGAATATAATTGTGCTATGACTGGAGTATTTTAACATACATTTTGCCATCCCCATCCCACAAAGATTTAGTTTTACCATTTTGTAACAATGCAAAATATACAACTACTAGAGCTTGGGGTCAAGTCTTCAGTTCCTTGAGTCCTACAGTTGCTTGCAGCCATGTCAGTGTCTGTAAAGTAGTCTAAATCTTGGCATAGATGTCCGTGTGGGCTTTTTTCTGTGGCAAATGACAAGCTGATGTAGGGAGAAGGAAAGTAGCTTATTTCTTGATAGAAAGTGGAGGGGGGGGGGGTTCCTTGCGGGACTGCACCATTTAGCAAGGCACAAAGGATCCACTGTTTATGTCTAAGCAGCATGTCGCAAACTATTAGAATATAGCCCATTGAGACAGGCATGTCCAGTTGTCCATAAAATCTAGGGACGTATTTAACATCCATGTTGATGATTGTGTAGACTTCAAACCAGAAGAAGATACCAACCAGGCATTTCCACTTTTAGATTTGACAATCTGAAGAGAGGGCAATAACATCAGTTGTGTCTTTTCTTCCAGTTGGCTGAAATAAAAGTAAAACTTATGGAAGCAAAAGATGCCCTGGAGAAATGTGTGGCTCTGCAGGACTTCAGCCATGCATTATTGTTAAAAGAGAGGATCACAGAACTGGAAGGCACTAAAAACAACCTGTTAAAAGAGGCAGAAGAGCCTCAGGCCAAAGAAATATGCATGGAAAAGGTATTGTATTTTATTCTTGCTACTCTTACGTTCAGTTAGTTCATTTTTAAATGTGAAGATATTTGTAGGTGATTTTGAAAGTATTTAACAATATCAAGTAAATGAGATAGTACAGTGTTATGCTACTTCGAATGATGTTTTTGCCATCAAATTTATTTTTTAGTGGGATTATTAAGAGTTTGTGATTATTTCACACTTATGAAGGGCTTAGAAAAACCACAGCTCCCTGATCACCCTAGCACCTTAAAACTGGATGTAGAAGATAGAAATTTGAGAAATTGTTTGCAGGATGTGTTCACAGAATCAAGTAATTTTAAAGGCATCCCATCTGATTGATGAGACACTCTTTCTACTTTTAGATGTAGCATTAATTTGAAGTTTACCTGACTTTAGCAAGAAACGAGTTGTTTATTCAGTGAAACATTGTTCACCATTTTACTCTTTGGTGATTAAATATCGTTTTTGAAAGATTCTTGGTTGTAGCAAGCTTGTACTAAAGTATGATATTTTTGTTTTAAAGAATGATCCTGAAACACTGCTGAAATGTCTGATGATGTGCAATGAACTTCTAAAGCAGCTCTCCCTTTCTAAAGGATTAGGTCCAACAATGGACGGAATAATTGAATCCTTGGTATGTGGCAACAAAGCCAAACATTTGACATATATGAATGTTTGGAAGACGTATCCTGAGTGGATCATGTTTTGGAGGGCTGGGTATTATTGCTTGTCTTTGGTGACCATCTTTGTTTCAACATCCTCTTTCTAAGTTTACATCTGTGTGTGGGCAACAGAGGATAGAAATTGGAAGGTTAGGCTGGGGCCGGGCAGGAGGGGTTCTCCACCTGTGGTGAAGGACTCCTGGCCTTGCAGAAAAATAGTGCACAGAAGGTCAAGTCACTCACCTCACCCACTCCAGCTCGATAATGGATTTTTAGGCATCACTTTCTGATATGTGAGGTTGGATGTCTTAGCACATTTGGCTGATTTCCACCCTTGAAGCAATTGTTGGCAGCTCTACTTGTTTTGGGACATTTACCAGCCGATCTTCCTTGCTGCTGCCAACTCCTGGAAAGCTTGGAGGACAGGGAGGAAGAGAAGAAAAAATATTTTTTGTCCAAAATGTAACATGTAACAGCATGCATACCATTTTACATTTATGAACTTAAGAGTTCTTTTCTCACCTTTTGTCAGCCTTGCAAATAAGTCTGCAGAAGTTGCTATCCCAGAAAAATGTCCGGCCAGATTGCTTGCCTGAATATTCCTGTGTTAGCAATTTTGTGGTGCCCTGAAAGGGTGGATGAGAGATGGGGGAGAAAATCAACTCTCATTTCCCGGCTTAGTTGCCTGGAGGAGCTTCTTACACATCTTAAACAATTAAAGCCTCTCTTATGTTTGACCTAACCAGAAATGTGTATTACTATTGTTGCATATTTGTATTTTAGATAATTCCAGGAATTACTAATATCCACCCAACTGTAAGAAATATGGCAGTTTTATGTTTGGGCTGCTGTGGGTTGCAGAGCAAAGACTTCGCTAGCCAGCACCTCGCATTGCTATTGCAGGTAAAGACTTCTATATTGGTGTTGATGTTATCGCTTTTAAGTTAAGATGCTCTATCACTCATACAAGCAGTAGGGTGTAAGGGCTTTGCTTAACTTGCAGTGGGTTCCATGGAAAGGTGCTGTGGGCAGAAACTTGCCAATTGGGAACCTCATGTGAACAGACAATTTCATTTTAATTCACCTTTTAAAATGAAAACTTACATATCTACATAACGGATGATGTTCTGAGGTGTGAGAGAATACCTCTTCCCATTCTCCTGTGTGTGCAGGAAAATCCTTTTTCTTGGGCATATAGGAGGTTGGATTTTGGCCATGGAAGAACAGGTTGCTTACCTGTAACTGTGGTTCTTTGAGTGGTCATCTGTGCAGTCACACATATGGAGCAGAGCCTCGCTTCGGGAAGATTGTAAAACTGAGGAACGTTTTGGTGGGAACCCTCCCCCACTGTCTCAGTACACATGTTTTGGCAGGTTCTCACCTTTCCCCTCAGTTCCTTGAGACCGCCAATGAACAGTCTCATTACTGAGGAGAAACAAATAGCGTCATGGTTTCAACACTGTAACAATTTCAACTCCGTAGAGGGGACCGTGTGTGTATGTTGTGTTGTGTGACTGCACAGATGGCCACTTGAAGAACCACAATTACAGGTAGGCAACCTGTCTTCTTCGTGGTCTCTGTGCACCACACGTATGGGTGATTATCAAGCTAAGTCACTTACCAGAGGTGGGTAGGTGTCACTGCAATACAGAGGATAATACTGCTTTACCAAATAAGCAATCGTTCCGGGATCGAACATCAACTTTGTAGTGCTTTGCAAAGGTCAGTGGTCTGGACCATGTCACTGCGCTGCAGACCTCCTGTAGAGAAATACCTCTACCAAAGGCAGTTGACATCGCAGTTTCCCTTTTCGAGTGAGCTCTAACTCTAGTTTTGACAATTGGTAGGCTAGCTTAATTGTTTGTACTAACCAAGCTGATAGCCTCTGGCTAGACACCGGTAGCCCTTTCCTTTGACTTCCATAACAAATGAAGAGAGAATGTGATGAACAAAAGCTCTCTTTATAAAATGCCAGGGCCTGGCGAACATCCAGCATATGCAACCTCCCCTCCAGATCCATAGACGGAGAAGGAACAAATGAAGGTAAGATAATCGGTTGGGTGATATGAAAATCTGACACAACCTTAGGCAGAAAGGTGAGGTCCGGATGGAGAATATCTTTGTCCTTGTGAAAAATTGTAAATGGAGGGTCTAAGCGAAGTGCACACAGCTTGCTTGACTTCCCTGCTGTCGTTTTTGCTACAAGGAAAACTACCTTCCATGTCAGTAAACAAATGACAGCTGTTGCAAGAGGCTCAAATGGTTTGGCCGACAGCACATTCAAGACTCCAGTTGAGCACTATCAGTCGCACTGACGGTACCAAGTTCTTGAAGCCACAGAAGAACTGTTTTATAAGAGGGTGTGAGAATAGTGAGTGTTCATATATGCTGCCAGTGCTGCTAGATAAACCCTGACTGAGGAGTAATTGAATCCCATCTTATACAAATGGTGTAAGAATTGGAGAAAGTCAGCGACTGAACAGGATTCTGCACAGAATGACTTGGTTGTGGCGAACTCAAGAGAAAACTGCCCAGTTATATGCATATGAGCGTTTAGTGGCCGGTTTCCTCGCTGCTGATAGGATCTCCCTAACCTCCGCCAACAAGGAACAAGTGGCCTCACTAGCTGAGTTCGACGGTGGCAAACCTTCATTAGATTGGATGGTAATCTATTGGTATCAACCGCATATCCTCCAGGCTGTGAGGTTCAGAGTGGGAAGATAGGGGTGGTGGATTCACCCCTGATCGCACATAATGAGAGATGGCTACCTCAGTAGATGCCATACTCCCCATTCTGGTAATCGTAGGAGTGGGGCGGACCAGGCTTGCCTTGGCTCCATGGTGTGATCAGGATGCAGTTAGTCTCGTTGCTTTCTATTTTGGCCACTACCTTGGGTAAGAATGGAAAGGGGGGAAATATGCAGAACAAGTTTCCCCGCCAGAGAAGGAGAAAAGCATCTTCCAGCGACGATTGACCTAGTCCAGCTCTTGAGTAGAAGTGCTTGCACACCTTGTTCTGTGATGTTGCGGATAGGTCCACCAATGGCTGGCCCCATTTCTTGAATATGAGCTGGCATATTCGTGGACATAACTGCCATTCGTGCGACAGGTGAAACTGGTGTCTGAGGGTGTCTGCTAGGTTGTTGTCCACACCCGCTATGTGCAATGCAGTGAGCTATATGTCTCTGGGGATAATCCAGTGAAAAAAGCGATGAGTGAACTCGGTCAGTGTTAAAGAGTGTCCCACCTTGCTTGTTCACGTGCCAGAGGATGTGTTGTCCGTCAAGAGCTAAACATGCCGATTCCGGAGATGACCTCGAAAGATCTTAATGCCTTCCAGACTGCTACTAGCTCGAGGAAGTTTATATGATGGGAGCTCTCTTGTGTGTGTCCACTGCCCTTGGATTTGCAGCAGACCACAGTGTGCCCCTCCAGCCTTCCCTCAACACATCTGTTGCCAGCACACACGATGGGGGGAGTGGCCTGAAAGGCATACCTTCCAGCAGATTCAGTATGTGAGCCGACCACAGGAGGGACTTGACAATGAAGACTGGGAAATTCAGGGACATTTGCTGTATCTGTTGTCCTGTTGATGTTCCAGAGGAACTACACCTGAAGGGGTCTCATCCGAAACCTCACCCAATTCACCACGGCTACTGTTGAGGCCATGTATCCCAGGAGGCATTGAAACTTGTATGCCGAGGCATGAGGGTATGTTGAAAATCAGGCTGCCTTGAGGGCTAGCAGACATGCTCTGTCTCAAAGTAAGTATGCTTTTCCTTTCAGGGCGTCGAGGTGTGCCCCTATAAAAGTGATGCTCTGTTCTGTGTGCACAAAACAGACACACAGTCCCAATTCTTTAAAAAGATTGAGCGTGACTACAGTATTGTGATGCAACTCCTTTCTCGAATCCAGTCATTGAGATATGGGTATATCTCAACACCGATGAGATGCAGGTGGCCACATACCACCACCATGCATTTTGTAAAAACATAGGGGGCGTGGCCAGTCTGAACAATAGGACTCTGAACTGGTAAATGTCCCTCCCTATAGCGAAGTTTTGAGTCTATCAGACCTATGCCTCCTGGTCTGCTTAGAGAAGAACTGGCAATGTGGACAAGTTTTCACCACATGTGATTCCCCAAAGCAAATTACACACACAGAGTAACTATCCATGGCTGGCATCTCAGTGCCACAGCGGACACACTTGCGGAAAGAGGCCTTGCGGGTCATACTCCAGATCACTCCAGAAACAGTCCAAAGGAGCGATAGGGAAAAGAGATGAAATAACCAACAAACAATTAAAAAATAGAACATCTCAGCTATAAAACACACTAGAACGAGACTCTCTCAGAGAGCTACTTCTTGGCAAGGCACCAACAATGGCGGTCGCAAAGGAACTGAGGGGAAAGGTGGGAACCTGCCAAGACATGCATACTGAGACGGTGGGGGAGGGTTACCGCCAAACGTCCCTCAGCTTTAATATCTTCCTGAAGTGAGGCTTCACGCAGGCGTAGAGCCCATGTGTGTGATGCACAGACACCACAACGAAGTATGTTTACTTCCTGGGGTGGGGTGGGGGAATAGGAAGCTTTCTCTTAGAGATCGCCCCTCCCCATCCCTGTTTACTAGTGACTGGGCTGAAAGATTTATACTCCTCTTTTGTAACAATAGACTCATCTAAGAATGTACTGCTTTGCCTTTTCCCCTGTTGCTTTTAATCATTTTTTGATTTGGGTTATTGGTACTTTGAGGGGGAGAGTAGAACTATTCAGGGTGGTGAGGGGTCTAACTCAGGCTCCTTCTCCCCTGAATCCGATTTTAGAGCCTTCGATAGTTCGCTGTGATGCTTTTAACGATCATTTCTCAGATAAAATCTCTCGGATAAGAGCCGACTTAGATGCCATTGTTATAGCAGAGGCTGACAGTGGAGTGTCCAGTGACTCCGCGAGTAGGATTACACTTGATCAGTTTCAGTTGGTGAGTACCGAGGATGTGGACAAGGTGCTTGGATGTGTGAGGAAGACGACTTGCCCTCTCGATCCCTGTCCTTCCTGGCTGGTCGTCCAGGGAGGAGATGCAGTTAGATCACATTTACATCATATTATTAATGCATCTCTCAAGGAGGGCAGCTTTCCATCATGTTTAAAAGAGGCAGTGGTAAGGCCGCTTCTAAAAAAGCCCTCCCTGGATCCCCTGGACCTTAACTACAGACCAGTATCAAATCTTCCATTTTTGGGCAAGGTGATCGAGAGAGCGGTTGCCTTTCAACTCCAGGCAGTCTTGGATGACACTGATTTTGTAGACCCATTTCAAACCGGCTTCAGAGCAGGATACGGAGTTGAGACCGCTTTGGTCGCCTTAGTAGATGATCTACGCCTTAGTATCGACAGGGGGAGTGTGTCCCTGCTGGTACTCCTGGACCTCTCAGTGGCTTTCGATACCATCAACCATGGTATCCTTCTGGAGCGCGTGGGGGAATTGGGAATCGGGGGCACTGTGCTTCAGTGGTTCCGATCCTATCTCTTGGGCAGGCTCCAGATGGTGATGCTTGGGGATAGCTGCTCTTCAAAAAAGGAGTTGCTATGTGGTGTACCGCAAGGTGCCATCCTTTCCCCAATGCTGTTTAACATTTACATGAAACCGCTGGGAGAGATCATCCGGAGGCATGGGACAGGGTGCTATCAATATGCTGATGACATCCAAATATATTTCTCTATGCCTTCAACAACATTGTCAGCTAAGGATAGTGTGTCTCCTCTGAACGAATGCTTGGAGGCGGTAATGGGCTGGATGAGGAAAAACAAACTGAAGCTGAATCCAGACAAGACGGAGGTGCTTGCTGTCAAAGGCCCCAACCTGGGTTTGGAGGTGTGTCAACCAGTTCTGGATGGGGTTACACCCCCCCTGAAAGACTGTGTACACAGCTTGGGGGTACTCCTGGATCCGTCGCTCCAGATGACAGCTCAGATTGATGCGACGGCCAGGAGTGCCTACTATCAGCTTCGGCTGATACGCCAGCTGCGCCCCTTCCTAGAGTTGGAAGACCTAAAGATGGTAGTGCACGCACTGGTAACTTCGAGGCTCGACTTCTGCAATGCGCTGTACATAGGGCTACCTTTGTGCCTAGTCCGGAAACTTCAACTTGTTCAAAATATGGCAGCCAGGTTGGTCACCGGTACACCTAGGAGTTACCACATTACACCAGTTTTAAAATCATTTCACTGGCTGCCGGTCAGTTTCTGGGCGAAGTATAAAGTGTTGGTTATTACCTTTAAAGCCCTACATGGTTTGGGCCCAGGCTACCTGCGGGATCGCCTTCTCCCGTACAATCCGCCCCGCACTCTTAGGTCCTCTGGGAAGAATGTACTCAAGCCAGCCAGAACTAGGCTGGTGAGTGTAACCCAGAGGACCTTCTCTTCTATGGCTCCCAGACTATGGAATGGTCTGCCGGAGGAGGTTAGACAAACTGACAGTCTTCATGAATTCAAGAGAGTCGTGAAGACTGTTCTTTTCCGGCAGGCCTATCCGGATGAATTTTAAATGTTTTAATGATGTGTTTCTCTTGTTTAAATTTTTTAACTTTGTCATGCTTGTATGTGTATTGTGTTCCCCGCCTCGATCCGTAGGGAGAGGCGGGTTATAAATTATTATTATTATTATTATTATTATTATTATTATTATTACAAGTGAAACTGTGCCTTAATCAGAGAGGTCTCTTTTGTGCTATCAATGAAATCCATTTAAATTTCTATTCAAATATGTTCTGGAAAAAGGGAGTGTGCAGAACAAGGTGCTTAGCAAAGTTGAGGATACCACGGTTTGGAACTGCTTTAAAATAGACAAGACCCTGGCCAGTGTACAGTTTAATATTCATTTTATGAATTCATACGCCCTGTCTGTGTTTCTAATCTCACCAGGCCTTGCAAATTGATGAAATGAAAGTAAAATTAAGTGCTTTAAAAGCCGTCTTTGACCAGCTGATGATGTTTGGAATAGAACCATTCAAAGTAAAGAAAGGAAATGACTCCCAAAGTGAAAATGGAGAGAATGAAAATGAGGTGACTAGGGAAACTGAAGAAGAAACTGCTACTACCCACAACCTTCTTCAGCTTCTTTCTGGGTTCTTGGACAGTGAGGTAATGCGGTAAAATCAGTCAATACTGATGCAGGTTTTGACTACACGTTTAGAGGATTAATAAAGATGACATTTTAGCTTAATATTGTTATGAAAGGATAGTGCTATGGCGGTCATTAAACGAATAATAAAACAAAAACTGATACATGTATACACTTTGTGTTTTACTGATTTCAGCTGAACTAATTGTCATAAGGAAGGCTATATCTGTTGCTGCAACTTTTTGTTTTGTTTTCTTTCAATCAGGGATGAGCAATGTTTTTGAATTCAGGGGCTGCATTGGCCCCTGCAGAACCCTTTGGAGGCTACATGAGTGGGTGGGGCTGGTGATGAGAGGACGCACAGGTACATTCTCTCCCCCTCCCCAGTGTTCACACGTGTGCGCACACACACACAGTCACCCCCATATTCATTTCCTCACTTCGCACTAGTCACGATCAGAATCACTTGGCCAGGGAAGATACGTTAACTTTGCTGTTCTCCCCTCTGACCCTAGGTCAAGTTTCTACATCAGGATCACTGGGAGTGGGTTGATTTAAATCCTCTCACCCCTTCACCAAAGATCCCAATCAAGATGGTTTTTTTCTCACTGTTAGTGGGCAGCAGGAGGAATCATAGAATAGTAGAGTTGGAAGGGGCCTATAAGGCCATCGACTCCAACCCCCTGCTCAGTGCAGGAATCCACACTAATGCATACGTGACAGATGGTTGTCCAGCTGCCTCTTGAACGCCTGTAATGTGGGATTGCCCACCACCTCCCTAGGTCGTTGGTTCCATTGTCATATTGCTCTAACAGTCAGGAAGTTTTTCCTGATGTCCAGCCAGAAACTGTTTTCCTGTAACTTGAGCCCATTATTCTGTGTCCTGCATTCTGGGTTGATCGAGAAGAGATTCTGGCCCTCCTCTGTGTGAAAAGTAGTCTTGATTAGGATCCTGAGGCAAAGGTGAGGTTAAAGTCTCCCTCCCCCAGTGATCCCACTCAAAATTGTTGCTTCCCCGTTACTAATAGGAGCAAGGAAAGAGCAATCTTGATAGAGATTGCTGGGATAGGACCAAGACTTCAACCTTGCTCCCTCAGCTATCTGTTCTGATTGGATTGGCTGATGAGCTGGGAGTTGGAAAAAGTTGGTGCAGCACCCTGGGGCTGATAGGTCACACAGACAGTGCTCAAGGGACACCCATAGGTCATTAAGATTTACAGTTTGTCTTATTTTTCTTACTTTTCGGCCTCAGGGCAGGTAGCAGGAGTTTTATGGGGAAAGTATATTTCTATCCTTGAAGAAGAACATACAATACTAGATGTTATTATCTATTTAAAGAGGAGGATAGAAAGGAAAAGAGACTAGTAGTTATTTTGGAGCTAAAGTTTATTGCAAAAATCTGTCTTTAAAAACAAACACACCAAAACTTTTCTTTAAACTGAATAATTTTTCTCAATGAAATTCGAATAGGCTGGAACTGTAGTATGTATTTTCCCACACCCTTAGACTAAAATCAATGATTGCAACTTGAACTAAAACTGTTCTCCAGTTTTCAGAACTCAGAACTGAATCTGCCGAGGGCCTCGCCAAGCTCATATTCTCTGGGCGACTGATTAGTGCTAAACTTCTTTCTCGGCTTGTTTTGTTGTGGTATAATCCACTAACTGAAGAAGATACTCGTCTCCGACATTCATTGGGAGTTTTCTTCCCTTTATTTGCTTACTCAAATAGGTATGGCTCTTTTTTTGTGATACCTTGCATTTGCTTTTTTTGCATTTTATGTAAAATGGATTGAACAGTTTTTATTGAACATAATTGAGCAGCAGAACCTGAACAACAAAAGATGCCATCCTATATGTGCCTACTTAGAAGTCAATCCCACAGAGTTTAGCGGGTCTTACTCCATGGTAAACCTAGATTGTACCCTAAGTCCATCCTTGTTTCCATTGTCTCCAGATGTGTGTAGCTGCCATGGTACATGAGTGGCTTGCCTTAGTTTAGTGTGTAGGCCCTACAAGGGCAAGTCCATCCTGCATTGTTATTGATGATGATGATGATCTTTTTTTGTATCCCTCCTTTTGCTCAATACTGGACCTCAAGGCGGCTTTACAAAATTAAAACATACAGTTAAAAGCTATAAATAGAAATATACAAAAGTTAAAAATATAATTAAATAGGTTTCAATATTAAATCATTTCAACATTTAAAATATATATTAAATTTTAAAAATCTTAAACATAGATAGAGGTCCACATTATTCACCAAAGGCCTGCTGGAAAAAGAAAGTTTTCATCTTCCTCTGAAAACATATCAAGGAGGGAGCCAGTCTAACTTCCCTGGGGAGTTCCAGAGCCTTGGAGCAGCCATGGAGAAGGCCCTCTCCTGCGTACCCATCAGGCTTACCTGGGATATTGGTGGGACTAGTTGTAACTCTCTATAATACAGTGGCCTTTTGCATCCACTCCCTTTTGGCAGAACATAGTATTTACTTCCCCACCTGTATTTGAGATCCATTCGTCCAATTTTGGCATTTTTTTGAGTCTCAGAAAGCCTGGATGTGAAGAGGTGGTCTGCTAACAAAGAGATTCATTTTATAAAGCTATGTTTTCCGTGCATTGGACCTGTTGGTGAAGATGGCCTGGTCCTCCTTTGATGTATAGTATTCATAAAAGAAAATGAAACAAGTTGCCCTGAATGTATGTTACAAGATCTGGATACATTTTCTAGAATATTTCTGAAATAGTCAACTATTAGCCCCTTCCTGTGAACCAGCAGGAAAGAAAAAAGCACTGTTTTTTTTATTCCCACACCTTTTTCCTCCGCATTGCTTTGTTAAGATTAGTGTGAAGGTCAAGGTTGGAAAGGGATTCGGGGTGCACGGTGTATTGGAAGGTGTAGTAATGGGATAAATAATGTACTGGGGATATTAGATGTGGTTCTTCCTTGTTTTGAGCATATGGTTTTCATTAGCTATTGCATCATGTAGTTTCTGGGCTGTCTATGCATACTTCTAAAATCAGCTTTTTTCACACCGGTCATAGTATGTTCACAGACAACTGGAGGGCTGATATACCTGCATGCTGGAAATTTGCAAGTCAGATGTCAATTTGACTAGTCCTAGGTTTCTAGCAGAATTAACTTGGGATAGTTCTGGCTCTACAACCATTTATCCTACTTCTAGGAAGGCAAGAGGTTTTTTGGACATAAGCAAAGACAATAAAATTAATTAATATTTATATACTGCCCCATAGCCGAAGCTCTCTGGGCAGTTTACACAAATCTGTAACTCTTCTTGCTTGCCTTGCTTAGAAGACCATTTTAGTTGCTCGCTTACTTGCTTGCTACAGTATTTGGCTGCTTCTGCAATATTACCTTAATAGGTTATGCACTTTCAAAGGTCATTTAGTTTGAAATATTAAGTTTTGGAAGGCTTGTAATCCATTGTAATAGTAACATTTCATCTCATCACATTTTAAAAATCCAGGGCTAATCAGGAGTGCTTTGAAGAAGCTTTTCTTCCAACTTTGCAAATATTATTTAATGCTCCTGCATCATCCCCATTGTCTGAAGTTGATATAACTAATGTTGCTGAACTGTTTGTGGACTTGACAAGACCAAGTGGACTGAATCAACGCACTAACAATTACCAGGTATGCCGAGATGCTATTCTGTTTGAGTTGAGATTGAGCAGTGCCTTTTGATCTGGGTAAATGCCACATGTTCCTCTTGCAATATTAGATTCTGCCTGATGAGTCTTGCAGTGGTGTGCTACTTGTGTCTGGCACTATAAACCATAGGAAGAGGCTAGTCCATATCTGGGAGGGGGAGGGGAAGGGGAAATGGAACTTGATTCTGTGGTGCCTTGTACAGTTCCTCCCAATTCAGCCTACTTTTGTTCTCATGAAGTAGAGCAGGGCTGTAGAACCCCTCTCAGCTTGAAACCGAATTCCATTTTGGAGGAGCATTCCTGTGGTGGGTGTCGCTGAAGAGGGCAAAAGGGAGTGGGTCCCGAAGGCAAAAGGATTGGGGCCAAAAATATCAGCCTATTTGACTTAAAGCTCTTTCTACCAGTAACTAGGCTGTAGGAGAAGCATTTCAACCTCTTAGAATGGGTTGGGGGGGGGGGGGGGGTGAAACTGCGAAAACCAGGAAACCACCCAATATTTGATGGTTGGGGGAAAGGGGGTGGGGCCATGGAAAGGGGCATGGCCATTGGGGAATTCCAGGAGAGGTAGGTTTGGCCTCTGGGCTTGAGGTTCTTCAACCCTGGAGTAGAACCTTAACAAGCCTGCATGGACATGTCCTGCCCTGCCTTGGGAATATGCTGGATAATCAATCATATTGCACTCTAGTGGAATAGGGACACTCCAGGTCCTACAAAGCCAATGCAAGAGTTTTATATTAGGAGTAAATTCTTTGGAATCTTCTAGACCAGGGGTTTCCCTACTTTCTACCTTTAGGCAGCCCATTTTAGTTGGTCTGCTGAGGATGCTCTGCATGCCCTTTGCATTGTAATTGATTCTGGGGCATCTCCTAGAGTTGGCTCATGCAGGGCACTGGCCAGCCCTGTTAGGCTGCTTCATTGCCATACTTGAATAGAGTGTACTGTGGAACAAAGTTGACAGTTCCTAGTAGCTCTCATGCTCCTAGTGGACTTCGTCCACCGTTTCCAGTCTTCTCACTGAGGAACTCCTGATAAACCTCCGAGGAACACCTCGGCCCAAGAGTTCCTCAACTGCTTTCAAACAAGAGGATATTCCACTGGTATGGAACACTTGAAAAGGGTGTTGTTGAGGCCATATCTTGCTTGACCTTATACCTATGAGCAGTAATCTATGTTATAATGCTACTAGCATGTTTTTGTGTATAATCTTGTCTTCAAAGTGACATAATCAAACTTCATTTTATTGGGGGGAATCTCTATACATACACCAAAGACAGCATAGTAGAGTTACTGCAGAAAATTCTTAAAACTAGCAACATGTTTAGCTTATCTTTAAAAGATGTGCAGTCAAATATTACATTTTATGACTTTTCCAGGATTTGACTGTTCATGATAATTTAGCAATGAAAATATGCAATGAAATGTTGATGGATCCAAGTGCACCGGATGTCCGTATCTATGTAAAAGCATTGAGTTCCTTAGAACTCAATAAAGACTGTTCCAAAGACCTCCTGGTTCTGTTGGATGAGGTTCTAGAGGTAGGTAATAGCTTTATTTCTTTCTTTTTTTTTTTATAATAATTTTTTTATTGATTTCAACATACACATACACATAATATAAAACAATAATATGAAACAACTACCCCCCTCGACTACCCCCCGTGCACCCCCCCCTCCGAGACCATCTCATAATCATTCATCCTCCTTCCAAAATTTTAATGATTCTTTTGAAGGCGTTTGTCCCGATCTTAAAACATAATCCAAAAAGGGAGTCCATATTTCTCCAAAATCGCTCTTCCTGGACATTCCCCTCATTATTTTCATTTTACAAGTCAACATATCATTCAAAGCTAAATCCCAAATTTCTTTATACCAATCTTCTATTGTATAACTTCGTTGCCCTTTCCAATTTTTAGCAATCAGTATTCTAACGGGTGCCAGGAGGTTGTTTACCAATTCTTTATTTATTATATGCTTATTCCTACTATCCCATATTGCTAGTAGAGCTAACTTCGGGTTTAATTCAAGATTACTTCCAATTATATCACTTATTTCTTTAAAAACCCTTTCCCAAAATTTTTGTACTTGTTCACAGCTCCACCACATATGAAAATATGTCCCAACCTCCTGACACCCCCTCCAACAATTCTTGGGCAGTTTTTTATCAATCTGGTGAAATCTAACAGGTGTTAAATACCATCTCCAAACTGTCTTATAGTAGTTCTCCTTAATTCTAATCGACAATAGCTTTAACATTCTTACATTCCATATCCTCCCCCAATTATCTTCATTGATTTTTCCCCTTACATCTTCTTCCCATACCTCTTTTATAACCTTAAGTGAGTCCTGAAATTCTTCCTCTATTAATATTTTATATATCTCACTAGTGAGTCCTTTCTTAGCTCTGGCTTCTTCTTTTTTCCCTGATTGTTCAATTAAATCTTCAAATCTAGTATTGTTTCTACATTCCTTATTCTTTATCCTCCATTCCTGTGTCCATTTTATCAATTGCAAACACTTGAACCACGCTATCTTTTGTCCTTTAAATAAATCTTTAATATGCTCACTATCCTTCATCTTTTCCATCCAATTCCTTAATTTAATAATATATTGTTCTTTCAGTCTCGCTTCTATCTCTGGTTTTAATACTCTTGGGAAGTTTCCCACTACTACAACTGGGGCGAGCGGAGAATCCCCTGGTATCAACTTCCCTCTATACTTCTCCCAGATCATTAATATATTTTCCAACAATGGGTTGTCCAGTAGTTTCAATTCTTTCTTTTGCATTTTAGTAAAAAATATATTTCGCAATTTACATTCTATCTCTACTGTTTGCGATTCCAACCATTCCAAATCTTGCTCCCCTAAAATAGCATGAATAACACATCTTAACTGATTAGCAATATAATAATTCTTAATATTCGGAAGTCCTAAACCTCCTTTCTTTTGAACCTTATACCATAACCCCTTATTTATCCTTGCTCTTTTATCCCCATTACAATAAGCGTTAATCATATTTTGCCAACTTTTAATCTCAGCTACTGATACTCTAATAGGTAACATTCTAAACAAAAAATTAACCTTAGGTAATATCTTCATTTTAATAACCGCTATTCTACCAAACCAAGAATGTTTTAATTTTCTATATGTCTGAAATTTCTCCCCTACCTCTTTTCTTTACCTAACAAAATTAAGTTCCTCTAATCTATCTAATTCTTTATCTATATTAACTCCTAAATATCGTATTATATTTTTATGCTTTAATCCTAACCTAGCTTTACATTTCTCCATCTCTTCCTTGTTATAATTATACAACATCAATTCTGACTTCCCCCAGTTAACTTGTAATCCTGTAATTTCCCCAAATTCTCTCAAATGTTTCTGAATCAACTCCCCGCTTTCTAGGGGATCTTCTAGTGTCAATAACGTATCATCCGCAAACATATTCACTTTAATCTTATCATTTCTACCTATCCCCTTTAATCTTTCATCTTCCCTAATTACATTTGCTAAAATTTCTATAACTATTGCAAATAAAATCGGCGAAAGTGGACATCCTTGCCTAGTTCCTCGAGCTAGTGTTATTTGTTGCATTAACCCATCATTAACCATTATTTCCGCTTTGTTATTTTTATACAGCTGGTTAATCACTCCCATAAATTAAGGTCCAAACCCAAATGTTTTTAATATTATTTTTAACGCTGGCCATTCCACGCAATCAAAGGCTTTGAAAATATCTAAAGCTACTAATCCTGCCTTTAAGTTCCTTTTTTTTTATAATATTTATTATATTTATAACTCTCCCTATTAAATTCGGCATTTTCCTACCTACAATAAATCCACATTGATCATTTTTTATATATTTAAAAATAAATGTACCCATTCTTTTAGCCATTATTGCTGAAAATATTTTTGCATCCTGATTTATTAAAGATATTGGTCTATAAGATGCTGGATCCGTCAGATCCTTGCCTGGCTTCTGTATTAACATAACCATGGACTGATCCCATGATGGCGGAGTCTTTCCTCCTTCTATTATATTGTTGTATAATTTTATTAATCTAGGTATTAAAATATTCTTAAATGTTTTATAAAATTCCGGCCCCAATCCATCAATCCCCGGAGACTTACCTCCTTTTAGTTTTGCAATAATTCCCTCAATTTCTTTCTCAGTAACCAAGGCTTCCATACTCTCCTTATCTTGATCATCCAATCTTATTTTCCAATTTCTTTCTACATATTCCTGTATCTTATCTTTTGAAACCGCCTCTGAAGTATATAACTCTTTATAAAATTCCTGAAAAATTATTAATTTATCTTTCATTAAATTACATCTATTCCCTAACTTATCTCTTATTGTCCCTATCATATTTTTAACCTTCTCCGACTGTGTGGATCTAGCCAGCATCTTAGAATTTCTATTATTATATTCAAAAAAATCTCTCTTTAAATATAACAGATTTTTTTGGACCTGTTCTATTTCTTCTTTCTCCAATTCCTTTTTTTTTGCTTGGATTAGGGCATATAACCGCTTATCTTTAGACGCTCTCAAACTTTCCTCTAGACTCTTTATTTCTTCTTCAGCCTTTTTATTTAGTACTTCCTGTTGCTTTTTAAGTGTGGACATTTCCCTAATACACATCCCTCTTATTACTGCTTTCATCGTATCCCATAATAATCCTTGCGATTTAACTCCTTTTTCATTTATCTGCCATATTTCCTGCACTTCCTTTTTTAATTTCTCTACTATGTTTTTATTTTTAAAAATTCTTCCATCCAATCTCCATCTCTTTGCTTGTTTGTAATCCTTCTTCCTTTTCATATCCATCAACATTAATGCATGGTCAGTGATCTTTATTACTCCTATATCACAATCTATTAATTTTGGTACCATATTCTTTGATATAAAAATATAATCAATCCTTGAATAACTCTTAAATCTAGGTGAGTAAAAGGTATATTTTCTCTCTTCCCCTTTCAATACTCTCCATACATCCATTAATTCTTTCCTCTCCATTAATTTAGCTAGTTCCGTCTTCCCCCCACCTCTAGCATCTCTAATAATGTTATCCCTATCTTTCCCTTTATCAAGTACCATATTAAAATCTCCTGCCATCACAATGTTTTTTTTCCCTAGATCTCCCGCCATATCAAATACTTCTTTAAAGAATTCAATTTGTTTCCCATTTGGAGCATAGACATTAATCAACACGAATTCTTCCCCTTCCATCGTACAGTAAATTATAAGGATCCTTCCATTCTTATCTTTCTTTAAACTTTGAATGTTAATTCCACATTTCTTCGATATTATGATTGCCACACCTCTCGCTTTAGAAGTACCAAATGACTTTTCATACACTCCTACTTCCCTCATTCGTAACTCATTAACCCCCTCCTTTATCTGATGAGTTTCCTGCAAAAAAATTATATCAATTTTCTCTTTTCAACATTGTTTCAATTCTTCGTCTTTTAACCACCGTTCCTAGCCCCTTAACATTTAGAGTTGCACATCTCAATTTATTTTCCATTTCTTACTTTCAGCCATATGATTGAATTGATCTCGGTCAGTGAACCACATATCCCCCCTCCCTTCCCTCCCCCCACACATACCCTCTTTTTTACCCCCCTCCTCACCAGACCTCTGGGCACTGGTCCCAATTATTTTAGAACTCTTCGGGGGGGGGAACCCGGCCCTACCCTCAGAGCGAAGTCCGATCCTCCTCTCCTTTTTAACCCTTTCCCCACTAATCCCTTTTCATTGACTGGAACCTCCAACCGCTCCTTCTTCTTGGATTATTTCTCCCGCCTCATTGGCATCAATTATGCCCAACTTCTCCAACAGCTCGATTCCCTGCTCACACGATGTTACTCTTTCTTGCTTCCCACGCCAGACAAATCTCAAAAATACTGGATATCCCCAGCTGTACGTTAACGATTTCTTCCTCAATGCTGCTGTGCAAATCTTGACACTCTTCCTCCACTGCACGGTCTGCGGGGAAAGATCCTGATAAATTTCCACTTCTGTTGCTTGAATCTTTGGTTGAGCTTGTCTTCTAATTGCTTGCATAAATTTTTCTTTTTTATAATAATTTGCAAATTTAACAATTATGTCCCTTGGAAGCAATCCTTTACGCTTGAAACCAACTCTATGCACCCGTTCGAGATCAGCTTCATCCCAAGACTCATCTGGAAGTTGTATTCTTATCCATGACAAAATTGTATCTCTTAAATCTTTTAAATTCTCTCCTTCTTGTTCCGGATATTTTCTTATACGGATATTTGCCCGTCGATCCCGATCCTCCATAGCAATAAGGCGTAGTTCATGTTGAGACAGCTGCTCTTCCTGCTTCTTACAAACTCCAGCCAATGCTCTCGTATCTGACTGCAGCACCCCAACATCCTTCACCACTTGCGTTAAACCCGTCATAAGCTCCGTTTGCGTATCGTTGATGCGCTTAGCCAAGTGCTCTTCGAGACCGACGAGCATATTTTTGATGTCAACCTTTAACTCATCCATTGGGTCTGGCTGACCTCCTCTGGTAATCTTTGGAATTACAACCGGCTCTGCAATTGGCAACGCAGAGCTTTTTACAGGAGATTTCTTTGCTGGCTTCTTATCTGGAATATCTGGCATATTTTGATCCTCCAAACGCGACAATCTCTGCCAGGTGCGATCCGATCCACGCTCTTTTGAGGGTCTAACCCAGGCGGAGGTGGGAACAGAAGATTTCTTCTGTCGTCCCTCCTTCTTTCTCATGAATTATCCCCTCCCCCGTCTGCCTGGTGCCTCTTGTTTACCTAAGCCAGTCAGACTAGACTTCAATTTTACTGGGGGTTGACATTGATCGTCTTCACAATATTCAGTTCTATTTCACTTCCGACTCCCTCCCAGTAACCTAATCAGCCAGTCTGCCTTATATCTTCAATTATAAGTCCATAAATCACCTCGGTAATGGCGTCGCTTCTTTGCTTACAGTCCAATACTGTTAGTTTCACTTTTACAGCCAGAAAGTTCTTGCTGCTTCTCTGCTCTCCCTCAGATAATTAATCACTTCCAGTCAATATTACACGCTCTTTTGAGAGTCTAACCCAGGCGGGGGTGGTAATAGAAAGCTTCTTCTATCGTCTCTCCTTGTTGCACATAAATTTATCCCCTCCCTCCTTCTGCCTGGAGGCTCTTTCTTATTTGCCACAGCCAGTCAGCCTAGACTTCAAGTTTACTGGGGATTGAGATTGTTCGTCCTCACAATATTCAGTTCTATTTCAGCTCCAACCCTCCCAGTAAACTAATCAGGTAGTCTGCCTTGTATCATCCATTATAAGTCCATAAATTACCTCAATAATGGCGTCGTTCCTTTTTGTCGGTCGAGTGCATCTGGTTTCACTTTTACAGCCCGAAAGTTCTTGCCACTTTTCAGCTCCCACTCAGATCTTTAATCACTTCCAGTCAACATAACATGCCTTTATTACTCTCCAAACACTCTTCTATAAGGAATTAGTGCTTAATTCAAAGCTTTTTTAAGGAGCTCCGAAGATCTATGACTTCACCCGGACACATTCATGGCCACGCCCCCAATAGCTTTATTTCTTAAACACATTTAATTATTTTGATATTCCATGTGAGTGGAATAACAATGTTAGCAAGGAATAAAGTTCGAATGTATATTTTTGGTCTGCAGGTATGTCCCAATAAAATTTCCAAGAACGTAAGAAAAGAGGGCCCTTGCTTCTCTTGGAGATTTGACACATACAAACTTGCAAGCTCTGATATTTGAAATTCCAGTCTGAACCCTTGCAATTCCTTTTCCCATGCAAATCATTTTTGAGGTGAAAGCCTAGAGCAGAGGTGGGCAACTTGTGGCCCTCCAGATGATTTGGTCTACGACTCCTATCATGACTCACCATTTGGCTATGCTGGCCAGGGCTGATAGAGCGAATGACTTTCAAAACAAAACAAAACATGAGATGGCTGTTCATTCTTCGTAGTTATTTACTATTCATAAAAATGTTGCAGGGTTGTTTATGTAAATATGTTCCTTAAATCTGAGCTTAACTAAAACTGCCACACGTGTCTTAAGATGGAAAAAATGCATATGATGGGATGTTGATAGATTACACAGCTCCTTTACAATTGATTTCCATTTCTAAGCTATATTAATACCCAATATTACTATGACAGAAGGTGAAAGATAAAATGTGTTTAAGAACAATTGAAAAAGTGAAGCACAACTTAAACGGGGGAAGCCAACTCAGTGGAGAAATCTCTAATGCGGCCAAGGAAATGAACCTTTCTCAAGTACGTCAAGATGCTGGTGATGCCAACCCTCTACACAACAGTGATAGAACATGTAATCCCGCTGAGCAGAATGAGGAAGGTAATCTAAATAAACCTCAGTGTGTTTTTAAATTTCTTCACATAGACCAGTCTCTAGAATAATTGTCAAATCTAAAGAATGTATACTGTCTAAATCAAGTTAAGCTAAAAGAAAATGGCGAGTGATTGTTTGCTTCTGATTAAGTATTTTGTTACTAGCAGTTCTTAATCTGCATATGTGCATAAGGTATGGCTCACTGTAAAAGCTATTTTTATTCAGTGTCATAGGCTTGTTGCATTTGTTTTGATCTTCTTTGAGAGATTCTAGTGTTGCATTTTATACTTTTTCCTGACAAAAGGAAATGCTTAAGGGTCCCCCCCCCAAGATGCTCTTAAAATACAAAAGGCTGGATGTTTTTCATGTTGCTAATGTGTGTGTCTCAAACTTGGGTTGGATCCAAAGAACTGAAGGGCACAAAGATATCTGCTAGAGCTATCCCACAAATGATTGTACTAGCGGAAGAGTTCATGCAGTGCTAGAAGGAGTAGGTTCTATGGCAGAGCAGATGCTTGTGCAAGTTCTGCACACACAAATTTGGATTTAGTTTCTCTTGTGTATTTTCATGAAGTGCAAAACAAGCCTTGTGTGGACGGAAGAGCACCTTTGGATCCACATGCCTCTATTACATACAGAGTGTGTTGTGCTGTTCAAGGTTACATGTGTATCAATATGTTCAAAAGCCTAGGATTGCACAGCATATTGCACACATGGATGAGGTGTGTATGTCAGTCCAGAGCTTGCTTCCAAGTTCCATTGAGCTTAGACCATGTGGTCAGGGCCTTGGGATCTTGTAAGACTGCTATATGTTGTCAGAAGCTTCTCCGTGGCCATTCTGCAATTCTGATGGGCATTGGAAACCACCTGGAGTTGTTGAATACAGGAATTGTGCGGTATAACCCACTGGTCTTCAACTGGGAAATTGGGAACAAAAGTGTGTGTGTGGGGGGAGGGTCACCCTGGGTTTTAAGGTTTCCTGTTTTGTTTTTTTCCTTTAAGAGAAACAAAAATAGACAGGGAGAAACGCAAAGGAGAAAACATAATCTCTGTCTTGAATTGCTGACCAAGGAAAGGAGTTTTGGCCAAAACAGCTTTTCTAACCATTATGTAACAAGCTGCAGCTGCCAAAAGTCCCTGTTCTATATAACAGTTAAAGTCACAAGGGCCTTGTTGGGTTTGCATCTGGTTGTTTTAGGCCAGGGTTGGGGAACTGTTTTGAGCCCAAGGGCTGAATTCCAATCTTGGAATGGTATGGAGTGGTGGACAAAGTCATTGTTTCTTAACTTTTTAAAGCACATAGTAGTGTCTATGTATGCCTACTCAGAAGTAATTCCCATTGCATTCAGCTGCACTTACCTCCCTCATTAGTGTATCTAGGTTACCCAATCTAACTCAAAATTGTACTTTCAGATAACATGAGATAGCATTTCAAAAAGAAAGACAAAAGATCAAACTTAGTCAAAACTCAAAACGTGTACATTCAGATACCATCCCCAAAATTCAACATAAAAATAAAACTTAAAACGTGCCACATACAGATGCCACCCACTATTCAGCCAATGTATGTCTACTCAGAAGTTAGCCTGATTTCCTCAGAAGTAAGCATAACTCATTTCTCCTTGGAAGTAAGAAATTCAAACTTTAATCCTCAACATCCCTTCAATAAAAAATTGAATCACCGAAGTAAGCATGACAATTTTTTTTTACTTTACTGAGCTTTAGTCATGACTCATTCACTTGAGGTAGACTTCAGGAAAGGGGGCAAGTGAATGCAGCTGTTGCTTTTTCTGTTGCTGCCACAGCTGTGTGTATGTGTGAAAAGACAGCCCCCCCCCCCCACAAGCCTGGTGCTGGGACCGAAACACTGGTGAGGAGAACAACAGCAGTGTGGGGAGCTTGGTGTCTCCTGCTTGGTTTCCTGTTGGTCTTGTTGCAGCAGCAGCAACTGAACAAGCTCCAACACACAAGCAGCTTCAGGAGCAAGGGATGGAGCCAGCACAGGTGTAATTTCTGGTAGGTAGGTGTCCTGCAGTATGTAAACATGGGGAAGACCCTTTCCAAGGTTGCTGGCCGGAAACATGGCAATGTCCTTTCACCTGTATATCTATTAGTTCAGAGATGCTTGTCAAATTTTCTTCTGAATTTAAAAATAAATGCCTGTTGGACTTTTTTTTTCCAATTCAGGTTATACAATATAGTGAGCAGATGTAAAATCTCTCTGACAAATATTTTGTCTTTTGGTGTTTATGTGGCTTTAGTGAATAATGAAAAGATACTTTCTGGAAAGTTGCTGGTGTTAATTTCTGTGTAATTTAGCAGGGATATTTATAAAGTTTTCTAAAATTCAGTTTGAGATACTTATACAGGCATACAAAGCCCAAGAAAGTGAGCTATGATACGTATATATATGAGTGTATATACACTGCATGTATGTTTGAAGTAAAAGGTTTACACTTCCATTTTTGTCTTCATAATTTTGCTCCTTTGTATAATATAGCACTTCTCAGAACCATTGATTTGTTTTGCCGCATATAGTTTAGGCCCTTGTTACCTAGTGGTTGGAGCGCCTTCTCCTTATTAGCTGCCTGGATATTAAGATCGAATTGGGATGCCCTCCCTCCCACCTGGAGTTCAATCTGTGGCAACCCGCGACATGGTGTTCTCGACACAGGCACCCCGATGGCTTTTGGTGCCAGCTAAAGACCTATTTGTTTACCCAGGCTTTTGATTAGATTTCCCTCATTTCTTTTGCTGCATTGTATTTGCCTGATACTGTTCTTCCCTGATAGTTTCTTGTGCCCTGCTTTGGGATTATTTTGTAATGAAAAGCAGGTAAGAAACAACTTAACAAACAAGGACAAAATCTTGTGGGAAGTTCTGCTGCACAAGGTCAACTAAAATGAATGAGAGCTGCGTTGCTGTCATTAATTCCAGTGGGGACTTGTGTCTCAAAACTTCCCAATGGATTGCGCCCTCAAACTTAAGGGCTGTGATCTTAAACATACTTTGTGGAAAGGATGTATAGGCACTAATCTTTTCTGCTATGTGTTGATGTTTTATTATTATTATTTGTTGTGTTGAGCAGAAAATAAAACTATGGAGAAGAGAGGGAGCACAACTGCAAAGTCAACACCTACAAGAAGCAAATCCACAAAAGGTATAATAATGCTCTCAAGCATTTAACATGCCCTGATTGGGGTGCTCTGCTGCACAAGGCCAACTTGAAATGAATTGAGGGCTGTGTTGTCAAGTAGGGGTGTGCAGCTCCTGAAAGACACTGCTAAGTCCTTTTCTTCATGGCGAGAGAAGCACAGAGAACAATAAATGAAAAAATACTGGGGAAAGTGGGTGGAGTGAGTGATGTCACAGGCTTCATCTCTTGACGGTATCTGCCCCTCTGCCTTCAGCTGCGGGATGGGGGATGGGGGTATTCCAGGCCCCAAGTCAAAAGTGGTTGCCATCCCCTGCTCTAATGGAGGAGAAGCATTTGCCTTTTTTGCAGTTCTGCATCCTCTGGGAGCCCACTAATTTTGGCTCCAGATCCATCAGTCGACATAGGAGATATTTTTACCCACTTGGTTCTGATGGAGCTATAATGTTAGGGCACGCTTCGAAGGAGCTGAGCCAGGCATCTTCATAATATGACTGCATCAGGTGAACTCTGAAAGGCCTTGGGGAAGGGCAGTAAAAACATAGGTAGACTAATCAATAGTAAAAAATTTAGAACCGCCATGGAGGAAGGAGGAATTTAAAAAATCAAATTTTTAAATTTTAGATCTGAGAAAAATGGAAGCAAGGTCTATGCCCAGAAGAGGAAATCGTAGAATTGCAGATTCTGAAAGTGAAAGGTATGTTTGTGTTGTGTGTGTGTGTGTGAACAAGGAATGTTTCTGCTGCAACTCCTACTGCTTTCATTGGACAAATACTTCTCTTCTCTCTCCCTTACTCCCCCACCCAACTAAGACAGTCCTAAACTGATTGCTTGGTCATTTACTTACTTACTTACATGCATACATATATACAATATGATAGCAACATTAGTTAATTAATTGAAACTATATATTAAATGTCTAGGTAGATAAAAATAATGCCCCCAATTAATAAAGCCTTGAAAGTGTGACTACGCCAGAGCTCCTGCCCACTCTTTGCTGCAGGAAGTAGTGATAAAAGTTTAATTTTGTCGGGGGAAAAAGTTTGGAATGGGATTAAAAATTATGCTTCATCTAGCCAGTACCGAAGTAAACATGGAGAAAGGGCACATGCCTCTTTCTTTGCCAAAACCACCATCACCATTTGGGGTGTTGCTGTAGGGAAAGTAGGACTGCACAAACCTCATGTATTGCATCCGGTGGTGCTCCTGTCCACTTTCTCTCTGTCTGATGCCCCTTTTGCAGTCTCCTCTATTATTGCTACTTCACAGACTGGATAGTTTCTGGTATGTAAGTCTTTTGAGACAGTGCTGCCTTACTGGCTGAGATAGGCAAGAGTAGTTGAATAAATGGAGGAATCTTTGGTCAACTTTGTGAATATGTGTGGGTGTCTTTAGCAAGATTATAAAGCAGCTGGAAGCATGTGCCCTCTCTAGCTCTTTTGTTTTAAGGTATTCTTTATTGGCTTTTCATCCTTTACGATAAATATATAACTTGGTCATGCCTGTACAATTTTCTAGTTAATAGATGTTTAGTGAATACCTGGCTTTTAAGATCTGTGTTTTGCTAAATTACCGTAGATCTGCAATATTATTATAATGCACTATGAAAGGGATTTGGTTTTGGAAGCCAATGTTGTGGGGGAGGAGAGCAGGCAGAGAGATTTTTGGCTATCAGTGGTTGACCTGCTCCGGGTTTTGAATGGGGCAAGTAGCAGGTCAAAGGAAGTGGGAAATGGCAGCAGTAGAAGAAGGTTGGAAGAGAGAATATGGGCGGGGAGGAGAGGTGCGTATGACCTGGACCTGCAGAGGTAAAGGCTGAATTTCACACACTGATCTGTAACGACTAGCGAAAGCCTCTAGGTCTGTGACAACTGAATGTGGTTGATTGGATTCATGTAATCAAAAACCTCTTTCTTTAGCAGCAAAGCTCACCAGCCTGTTTCACTGGCAAGTTCAAGACCATCTCGCCGAGCAAAAACTGCAGCTCTTGAAAAAACTAGAATGGATCTCTCTAAGCTTTTAGACAAAGAATCGGTAGATTGAAACGTAGGCTAATTATATTTGCTATAAACACACTTTTGAATAATTGTATGTAAAAAGTCCAATAAATCATTTTCTGCTTTTTATTTCTGCAAATGGCCTTAGATGGAGCATCATAGGTTTCCAACAAGGAAGACTTGCCTCTTATACTTTGAAACTGTTTTTTCCTGGCTCGGCCTATTTATTGTTAAAGAAAAATGCAACTGTAGCGTAAAATACATTTTAATATTAGCTAGGTTTTACTGCATATCTAGCTTCCTGCAGCTGGTGCAGATGAAAACTTGTGGATTGTAGTCCAGTTTTACCTTACAAATTATAAACATACTAGTGAAATTTATCTTTTATAAAATAGAATAAATAAAATGTATTGGATAGTGCTTATGATCTTTACTAATTTAATGGCATAGAAATTATTTTGGCTTCAAAGAAGGCCGATTCCCATGTGAAACTGAAAAAAAAAATGCTAAACTAGGCTGGTATATTGCACATAATTTGGTAGAATCTGACTGGCACAGAAATCTGGTTGTCTCAATAAATTTCTTTCTTTGTATTTAATCTCAAACCTCTACCCTTCATATTTGAGATATTTCAAACAGGTCAGTGCAAGTTTTACCTGCAAGAAACTGCGGTGTGTTGATTGCATCTTCTGAGCTCTATCTAACTCTGCACCCCTTTCTCGTTACCCACAGTTGTGATTCCCAAACTATGTGCCAGGGTAGGCTACTGTGTAACTACTGGTGCACAATCAGAAATAAATCAATAATTAAATTTTTGAACTCTCCTGTGATCCCAAAGTACCACACTGACCGAGAAGATTGCAGCTGTTACTCTGCATGGTTAACTGTTCTGGCTTTGCTTCCTTTTATTCATTGGGTAATTCTGCCATGTCTTTGCATTAGGTATAACTGAATGATGCACCAGGTGCCTAGGAAAATGACTCACGTAGAAAAAGGGTGCATTGATTATGTTGGGCCTGTTTGCACATAAGAACCCACTGGTTTAAAAACCAATGGGTTGTCATGCACAAATGCATGTGCTCCTCTTTCTCTTTTACCGCACAACCCACGATTGGGGTTGTGGAGCATAATGTGTGAACCCAGACTACTGGTTTGTTTAGGGGCACAACAACCCAGCAGTTAACCCAGCAACAAACTGTGTGTCACACTCCATAACCTATGGAGCTGAATGTGGTTTGTGCAGTAAAAATTGAAGTCATTTGTTTCCACTTGTGCATGACAACTCATGGGTTGACGTTATGTGTGAAATCTGGTCTCTGACAACAGGTAGTTCTTAGTCTTACATGGTTAGAGATCTTTATAGCCTGTTACTGCTGGGATGCTACATGCAAGGTGCCTCAAGTGGTGGATGAGGTTCTTGTAATTCACTATACTGGGCATCTTTGGTGATTGTGGCAAGGAAGAGTGTTCAAGATACTTTAGTTCCTTGTGTAAGAGCATTCAATGTTTTTGGAATTTATTCACAAACAGTATTGATAGTAAGCTTGTTTGCAATCTTATTTTAGTGGTTAGTTGTATGTATTTTAGTGGTTAGTTGTATGTATTGTTTATTTAAGCCGTTGGAAATGGAATATTCTATATATTCAAAAATATAAGGAAGGGCAAGGAAAATTCAAACATGGATCTAGGACTGAAATTTTGAGTGGCCACATAAATGACTGTGCTTGCAAGCCCCAGGCGACCTACTGTTAAAGCAAACTGTGGAAACCTTAACAGCGTAAAACAAAACAGAAACCAGTTAGTAGTTTACAACCATTTTAATCTGAGTTTGATGTAGCTTCCTACAAAGTGTCATCCCCACCACCAAACACTTGATAAAAATGTTGATAAAAAGAAGGCTTGTTAAATGACTCTTTAAAGAGTTTGTTACCTTTACAATCAATGGCCTTTCAGAATTAAAAAAAAGACTTCATAGAATAAATGAAAATTATGATTTAAAAAGCATACCATATGTTCTCATAATTATAATCTGTAAGATTTTAAAAACCATTTGCATTTTTATACAGCGTTGCACCAAGGTAAACTACCTATTAAAATTTATGAATAACTTTTACACATCACATTACATAAATATATTAACATCTGTGCACAAAATAAAACCAGAGAGAATATATAATTAGCGGTAAAAGGATAGAAAAAGTACAACATACTGTTAAAAAGACAGTATCTCATTCTTATGACCTATACTGAAGATTTGTATGTACATGCAAAGAGGTACAGCCAATGAACAATGTTCGTGGTTTACTGTGAAGCTACAGCCTGAATGTCATTTCATGATCAAAATGCTTTTTCTGCAGAAAAAAAATTGCACACAATGTACAAAACAATAGTGCAAGAAGAGCTGCAAACTACTTGTTCTCTTCATTTTTGAGCATTTGGTTAAAAACTATACAGCTGACCAGATATGCTGTTATGAAACTTAGTGTCTACTCCGTGGGTAGATTTAAGGCACATCATTATTTTCAATGGTTGGTTGCTTAACTTTTGTGTCAAATATGTTCCAGTTCTCAGAGACTTTCATTTGTAGAATCTGGTTGTGGGGAGGGCAGGAGTTGAATTACAATAATAATCCAAAATAGATTAACTAACTTTTATTGCATTAATAAAAATATGAATTTCCATTGGCTCATCCAAGTGCTAACATTGTTGGATCATAGTCCTAATGTGGTAACAGCAGCATACACAGATCCCACTTGATCACTGCTGTGAAAGCCTAGATGCCCGTCAGAAATAAGGACAGGTTTCTTACCTGTAACTGTGATTCTTCGAGTGGTCATCCCATAGGTGTGATGCACAGAGGCCACAAAGAAGAATCAACAGTTGTTAGCTTTGGCCTTTCATACCTGGTAAACGTAAGAGGTTGTAGTGGTTTTAGCATATGTTTAACTCTTTCCAAAATGGAAAAAAGTTGGAATTTGGGTTTTGTATAGGCAGAAAGTAATTAGGGAGATGGAAAATTCTAGAGTACATTTTGTTGGACCTGGAGAACTACAAGTGGAAGGAAGCTTACAGAAGGGGATTTTGCTGTTCCGCACTTCCCGCTCCTGAGGGATAGAGGCACTTTGGCCAAAAGGCCTCTACCCAATTGACCAAAATCGGGTAGAGGAATTTTGCATGGACAGAGGTCTTGACTTCAGGCAGTTCCCACTGCACTACAGTCCACACAGTTCAGGAGCATCCCTGATGTTCCAGAGCAGTTTTACAGACATGGCGAGTATAGGATGGAAAAAATCCTGTTCACAAGTTTGCTTTCACTGACAATTTTTGGGATTCAGCACATTTATTTAGCTGTTAACTGGATAAAGAATACATATGTTATATGGGATATTTTGTTTTTAGGGTTTTAACCATAGATCCTGATTTATCATTGTCTCAATTTTACTCTCCTGGCGATTACATCTTGCCTTTACTTATACCATATTGTTCATGATGGCAGTGTCTTAGAGAAGAAAGTAATAGTTAATTTTAATAATAGTAATAGTTTTAATGAGTTTTAAATAGCTTTAATAGTAATAGTTAATTCGTGGTCTCTGTGCATCACACATAATGGGCTCTGCGCCAAGCCTCATTTCAGGAAAAATTCTCTGAGGAGAAACATTTTAGGCGGGAACAACTGATCTAAACAATATGGTTCTGTATAATGATGCAAACAACTGCTGTACTACTTGAATAACATTGGAAGGGTCATAGAAACGGTAGAATCCAACACTGCCCTACAGCTGGCAGTGGTCTTGGTGTACCCGTGCATGACCCCTACCACTGGGGGCAGCAATGTAGTACTCCTGGGGACAAGCCCCCAAACAACTGGAAAGTTTTTGAAAGGGACAGGTCGAGCCTTCCAGAATCTAGTGTTTCTGGTCATTGGAGAGGTGGTCTCCAGGAGTGTGCTACATTGCCTCTGTCAGTGCTAGGGGTACATTGTGCTGCCGGCAGGGCTGGCCATGCATTCACCAGGATTAGCAATGCTGGCTGCCAGCCATATGGCACTTAGTCTACCCGAAGCTCAGCTGGAATGCAAGCATGTGAATGTAAGGGAAAGGGTTGAGTTTTAACCTGGCATGCTCAAATGTTTCTTTATAATGTATCTCTACATAACCTCTGCCTGCACATGTTCCCTTTGCTAATTCTGAAGAGAGCCTTTAGACAGGGACAGCTACCTGTAGTTATACACATTTTTTTTTAAAAAAAATCCCAACACCCTAGAATGACCAAGTAATGGAACCCAGGGGAGGAATATGCAAGTATGTATCAGCAAATCCCAGCTGAGTTCTATTGATAAAGTAAACTGCCTCTGCTTATGCCAGACACTAAATAGTAGCAGATTTCAGTATATCATTGGGATAGAGGCTAAGTATATGCTTATTTTGTCCTCTGTGCCTGAACTGCTGTTCTTTTTTTAATGGGGGAAAATAAAGTGCTGCACTTGGGAACAACCACTACAGTAGAAATGTGCATCCCTAGGCATGGCTGCTACCTGATATGCATCACTGATTGCATATAACTATAGCTGGATTAGGGGTGGAACTAGTGACTATTCAAAGCTATTACAGAAGTCAGTGGCAGAAATAAGATTTTAATTCTGATATAAGTCCAAGACAGTAGCTGCTACATGTAAACACATGTTCATCTTTTAAAAACATGCATTCAAACATTATAGGGACTGGTGGAGTAAACATCAGAACCCCTTGCTGTCCTGCATAAATATATGTATGCCATTAAAGTCAACCATCAGATGATCTACAAATTGTGACCTTTCGGATTGCATTTAGAGAGTGCTGGCTAAAGCCAAGTCATATTTTGTAACTGCACAATCTCTTGTACAGATTACCCCTATCTGCTATAGCCCAATCTACTTGATTACAAAAATGCACATCGATCAAGTTAAGCAGCCAGTCCAGGTATTCCAGGTATAATTATCAATTCCCACACATATTTATTACAATTTTATATTACCCAATAGCCAAAGTCATACTAGTCTTTATATTTTGAACAGTAGTGTGATTTTAATGTATTGTGGGCTGCTTCAAGTTGGAAAACAGGAGATAATTGTTCAAAATAAACGTGATCAATAACGACAACTGTCTATGAACAGTTTATTCTTTCACCACCTTAGGGCAGAACCACATGTTACATTGGTAACTATTTCCAGTTGAATTTTTGCTAAAGTAATGCAGGATTGAGAGGGCATTTTAGAGGGGAGAACTTGGAGGTAAGGGGAGCCTAACTGTGTGCCTAATGATTCTCTCCTGCAAATGAGACACTATATAATGGATGTTGCCTACCAATATGTTTTAAAAAGGCAACAGCTTTTAAACAAAAGCAAATTAAGTTTCAGTATTCATTGAAAAACCACATTTCTAGGAGACTGCAGTTATATCTATGCAAGAGGGTTAACCAGTCTGAAGAAATGGGCAAGGTAATGTCTTGTGTGAACCAGCTCAAAACAAAATGGAACAAACACATGATTGAATACTTGGATTCACTCTGCATTTTTCTAGACTATTTGGTTATGCATAAGGGTCCTCCTGCAAGTAAATATGAACTCGCTGTTAAGTACTACTTGATTTTACTAAGAAGATTGTAGTTCTAACAGTAATCCACATGCATGTTACTATGGGATGTTTACTCCCTCTGTGACTGAATTCACCACATCTGTCATGCAAAGCAGGACCAAGATTCAGGGATCTGTGCAGACTGTGTTTATGGAATCGTTCATCGACGTCTCTACTGGAAAAAATAGGCAACTCCTCACCTCTCGTCAATTACTGGGTCAATAAAAGAAGGGGTAAAATCAATGAGATTAACAGTTTTGTGGATTTATAATTCAGGGTGCATATGTAGAAACTCCAGAGCAATCATACAAAGGAATTTATGATTTTAGAAAGTCTATACGTGCCTTTTTAAAAAAACTATAGCGGGCATAATTATACCTTACAATGCAAGGTTTTACATAAGTCTGCTGGAACAGATACTGTAGAAAACAGCCTGCAACAGATTTACCCCATAGTTACCTTTGCCAACTGTAACTCTGTAACAATCCATCTCTTCTACTTATACAAAATGTTTAAACATTCTAGCATTTTTATACATTTATTTAAAATATAATTTGAAAAAACGAGTAGATGAACATACAGAGATAGCATTCTTAAGAAATGCCTATTATCATTATACACTGTAGGATTGGCCATGAACTAAAAAAAAATCAGTTTATCAAGCAAAGTGAAACCATAGCTCAAGTACTAAAGAAACACCATCCAAGTCATATACATGTGCATAAACCTTGCTAGACTATTTCTTGATGCTTTCGTGCAGATACCTCAGGCTGAGAAGAAAGGGCAGAGCTGCAGATTACAACATGGACCAAGCTATACATGATTGTCTTTGCCATTTAATGAAAGCCTGGCAGGTCTGGCTCTGAGGAGGGGAAGAGAGGAAAATATTTCAGCCTCCATGGAAGTACATCCTCTTTCCCTTCAGCCTAAAGAACTTTTCCCAAACTTGAGATCTTGGAGACTTGCACAGTCCACCAAAAAGTATCCCACTTAACTAAGATGAAGTACGATATACAATTGGTAACTGAGTGCAGAGGTAGATTTATGACTGGAAATATCTAGAAACTCTATATATTCAAGCTATTTATAGCTCATTTTCAGGAGTTAACATCAGCCCCAGTAGACAGAACAATAGTTTCAAGAAACTCCCAGTTCCCTCTGCACTCAATTACATTCCATACTTTGCAGACTAGTACCCTGGATTGACAAGAGAGCGCTGGGTGTAGGCACAGGCTTTTGCTAGTCAAAAATAGGACTGGCTTTACATTAGGTTGAGTGAGGCAGCTGCTTCAAGCAGCAGGTGCTGGGAATCAGAGGACGGAGCTGTGTGAGCCACGCAGCCTGCCCTGTGTTGCCTTAAGCTCTGCTATACTTGGTTATGGTGAAGGATGCTGTTCTGCTGCCAATGCTGAAGTAAGATTCAACAGCCAATACACTCAGCTTTTATACCCAGAATGGAAAGGAGGGCTCCAACTTTTCCTTTGCTCCAGGTAGCAAAATGTCTTGGTACAGCCCTGTCAATACAGATGTGCACCTATCATGTTCACTTGAGTCCAACTGAATCCCTATATTGGGAAAAGCCATTCCAACACTGCTAAATAAGGTTCAAACCACGCTAACCCCAGTGACTCATATTCATTTTTTCTATCAGCTAGGAATGCCAGCATCTCCACATGGTACCTAAGCCCATAACTTCCACAGTTACATTCCTGTATGCCTGTCTCAGGTGAGGTAACAGTGCAGAAGTCCAGGGTATCCAGTAAAGATCCCTTAAAATCAAACAACTTGCAAATCGATTGCTCAACAAAGGGGTAATTTTATGGAAGCTCCGCAGACAAAAAGCTAATCGTAACACAAAATACACACAAACACAGATTGGGCTCATTATAGCAATCTCAATTACACCAGAGAGAGGTTTCTGAAGCTGCTATATCAGATCTTCTGCAGGGTTTTTTCCATTTTTTTTCGGGGAGGGGGGGAACCAGACATGCATCTTAAGACCCATATTTTAAGATGCATGCAAAATGTCACAAAAACAGTTAAGACAACTCCATTTCACTATACATTTGGGGGGAAAACTGGAAGCCATTTTGTCAAGCATGCAACTTCTGGGCATCACAACTGAATGGCTAACCATTCTTAAGAGACTTTGGCATGCACGTTCAGAAGTCAGTCATAAGATGCTTTCTTATAAGAATGGATGCAGTCTTCCAGAGCAGTTTCCCAGTAGACTGTGCCTGAAATAGTTTTTAGTCCAGGTGAAACATGCTACTTTCCAGCAACCTCAACTACACCTCGATTAAATACAACTTTCAGAAAGGAATTTAGTGTCTCGTTCTTTGAAGCAGTTTGTTTAGTTATTACAGCAATGACTTGCTCATTTTTTTTACAATCATTCACAGTATTGCATGCTTATTAGGGACTATGTGACAGATGGACTCATCTTGACAATTCATGGGTTTTTGCTGTTAGACTTAGGAGCTTCCATGAAGAGGCAAGTGAAATGGGATCATGGAATATTCAACAGCTCTGCTTGCAAATCCACCCATCAAAGGCAGTCCAACAGGTTTAAGAGGCCCTATAAAAAAGAAAGCAGCAATTAAAACCTGGACTTCATACATTTGTGGGGGGGGGGGGGTGGCAGGTCAATAATAATAACAACTCTGGCAAAAGGACGCTGTGATGGTATGAACCAGTTTCATTAGTAGTAATACTAGTAGTAATACGTAAAATACATTTTTTTCTTATAGGCTGCAATCCTATACATGCTTATTTAAGCCCCACTGAACTCTATAACTTTCTTCTGAGTAAACTGGCATAGGCTTGCAGTATTATGAAACAAAAGACACAATCCAGCAAAGTTAAATACTCCAAAGTCTCAGTGATTTTAATGGGAAAGTTAATCTCTCCCACTAAGATCAATGGGATCTGAGAATTTAACTTTGGTTAGACTGTGCTGAAAATGTACTGAGAAATTCAGTAGCTGTCAGTGTGTCACAAATGGGCAATATTTATAAAGTAAGGTGGCTTTAAAAGTAATTATCACCTACACTATCAATTTAAGGTATTTTCAGTTTAAACTGTTCCTCTTAAAACCCATAAAACTTTGTGATACATGACATTAAAAGTACATGTAAACTACTTTATGCTACACGAGAATTAAAATATGCAGAGCAGAACGCAGAGAGAAAACAAATGTACATTGTAAGCAATGAAGCCTTTTTGTTAGCATTACAGACTAATTTAAATCACAGACCAGATTAAGCTTCATGCACGAAGATTACTTTAGTGCCTCAGTTACATACTTAAGTGGTTACATTCTTAAGGGCTGCTGTACACCACAAGACATTGAGCTATTTGGTCTAAAGCAAAGTACTTTCTTCTCCTACTTGCCCTCCCTGGCCTGTATTCTTGTCAAAACCCAAACATCGCAAAGTCCCAAATTCTAAAATTAAAATATACCAAACTGTTCTGTGCCTCAGAAGATTTGTAAGTTTTCACATCCAATTTTGGGGGCATTCCCCCTCCCCCTCAATTGACTGCTTCAGCTCCTGCAATGTGTGTGTGATTTGGAGAATATTGCATTTTGCCAATGAAGAGAGGGATCTGTACCTGGAGGAAAATTATCTTCTATTCCTGAAGATGGGATTTTTTTGGGGGGGGGGACTTTTTTGTGCTCTCCAACTACTAAGTAATTCTATCCAATATATCTTCTATTAATATTGTAAAAATCCTTCAGATGAATAAATAGATAATACCTAATGCAAAAATTAATATCCAGTTTGCTAATATAAAGATTACTATTTATCTCTTTACTTCTGGTCTCCGCCTTTCAAAAGCCTTGTGTTTTGATCAGGACTGGAGCAACAGAATTGAATAACTGATAGATTTGATATTATCAAAACATGGGAGAAAGGCCATTATTATGTCTTTGTTCCAATAGCCGTGAGTGCATTCTGCCATCTGTTTTACACCACATACATCTGCATAGCTTCCCCTGTACTCCATCTTAAAGTGTTCCCCAGCAACTGGTGTACATAGGCTGCCTCTGATACTGGAGGTAGCATATAGTCATCAAGACTAATAGCCACTGTCTTTTCCCCCATTAATTTGTCCAATCTCCTTTTAAAGCCATCCAAAATCGTGGCTATCAGTACATCTTGTGGAAGTGAATTCCACAGTTTAACTATGTGTTGTGTGTGTGAAGTATTTCCTTCTATCTGACCTGAATCTCCCACCAATCAGCGTCATGGGATGATCCGTGATTCTAGTATTATGGGAGAGGGAGAAAAATATCTCCTTAGCCACTTTCTCCACACTATGCATAATTCTGAACACCTCCATCAAGTCTCCCCTTACTCTTCAGTAGCAAAGCTGGGAAAGAGCCCTGCATGACATCTGGGAGGGCTGTTGCCAATCAGAGTGGCCAATATTTGGTTCAATGGACCAATGTTCTGCCATGAAAAAAATGGTAGAAAACGAAGCCTGAACCATCTAGAATTGTGGGGCAAATTCAATTGCTTCTCAGGACATCAGTATCCCATTTCCTGGGAACTGACAATTACCAAATTCATTGTATTATGGGCACCACCACTCTATTTTAAATGTTTTATTATTTTAAAAATATCAATACATAATATACTGATCAGTATAGAATTTTTTAAATTTAAAAAAACCCAAAAAGCTCATAGATCATTTTTATAGCAAAAAAGCTGAAGGTTATATTACTAACCATTACAAAAAAATGTCCTGATTTGGATGCTTTCCTCCTTTTGGTTTTTCATTACTAACCATTAACCATGAAATGGAAACCTAGGCTTCCTTTTTTTTGTAATTGTCATATTTAAAATTGAAACCTATACACCTTACCTAGAAGTAAGTTCCAGTGAACTCAGGAAGAGTTACTTCTAAATAGACATGCACAGGATTGCACTATTAATAGATCATATATACTAATAGTGCTCAAATCTCCAAGCACCTATCCTTATGTAGCTAAAAACAACAGTACCCACACAGGCATCGGCAGAAGCGCAAAAAAAAAAAAATAAAGAAAAAAAATAAGGGATGAAACTGTAAAACAGCCTAATGATGATTGAGTGTGCTCAGTGGCCATGAAATGCTGATTGTTGAGGGGGGAAACAAAATTGGGTAGAAGAGAGAATGGGATGGATTATCCTGAAGGAGGGCACAGATCAGGAATAGATCCACATATCACAACATTTTGTTGAATGTCCATTTGTAATCGTACACCTTATTTTGCAAAATCCACACAGCAATAAAACTCCCAGTTATAGTAGAAATTACTTAATTTTCTAATATTCTCCTGACCTTCATTAATAGTTACCAAATGAGTGAATTTAGCAATACAGAGAATGTGCCAACAGTCCTCTACTTCAGGCCTAACTGTAGGTGCAAAGATTTGGGATTTCACTCTCACATTTATTTAACTCGGAGGGATGGTGGACATGTGGCCCTCTAGATGCTTTGACTTACAACTCCCCATCAGCCATATCCAGCATAGGCAATGAAGAGGGATGATAGGCCAAAACACCTGAAGGGCCACAACTTGCCCACTTCTGGTTTAGAGTAAGTTAAATGCCAGACTCTGGCCTAATCTACACCGGCTATTTATCCCTGGAGAATATCAAGGACATCTCTATGGGGCCACATGACGCACAGCTGATCCTGGGGTGAACTGGGGAACTTTGTTCTCCTGGAATATCGGGCACTGCAGTTATCATGATTTCCCCCCATCTCTCGGGGCGATCCCAAGGTCCGCAGGCGATGTGCCCGCCCCCTCCTGAAGTCGTCATGGGGCTCAGCGAACAAGCAAGCAGCTGTGTGGAGGGAGCCCATGGGTATCGGGTGAGGGAGAGACCATTTTCGCTGCTTCCTGGATAGCTCTCAGCGTCTTCCAGCACATTTTTTTTTAAAAAAAGAAAAAGAAATCGTACCTTCGCACAGGATCGCTGTTCCACAATTGTCTCCACTTCTTAAAAAAAAAACCCTTTGCCCCGGAGCAGCCCTCTTTACTTCCGGGAAAACTCACTGGCGTCTGGCCCAAGGGACAATCCTGGAAGTAAAATACTTTCTGATAATCCCTCCCCCCCCCTCTCGAAAGGCCTCTAGGTGTAGACAAGGGAAAACTCTCCCTTCTGCAACCTCTCAAATACTTAAGCCATTTGTTCTAGCAGTTTGTATATAAACTCTATTCTTAATCCCCAGTCTTAACAAAGGGAATTAGATAAATTCATGGAGCATAAGGCTATGTCAAGTGACTATCACTCATGATGGCTATATATTACCTCCAGTACAAGGCAATTCATCTCTAAATACCACTTGCTAAGCAATACGAGCAGGATGGTGCTATTTTGTAGGGATGTGCACTGGATCGGACCCGATCCACGATCCGAGTCCGGTCCAGTGGGAAATCGGATAAATTATCCGATTTCCGATCCCGCAGCTGGATCGGCCGATCCAATCCGAACCGGTCCGAAAAGGCTCCGAACCGGTTCGGCGGATCGGCGGATCGGCGGGCGCCCACTGGCGCCCACCGCCACTTCCATTGGCGGGCGCCAGTGGGCGCCCACCGATGAAAGTGGACAGCGGGGGGGGGGAGGAGGGGGGCGCTTACCTTCTCGGCCCATCCGCTCCCGTCCGGCACTAGCAGCTACTACCAGCAGGCTCCGCGGCCTACTCTAGAGTAGCGCGCCGGGTGATGACATCACCCGGCGCGCTACTCTAGAGCAGGCTGCGGAGCCTGCTGGTGGTAGCCGCCGGCCCCGGACGGGAGCGGACGGGCCGAGGAGGTAAGCAGGGGGTGCGTGGAGAGGAGGAGGGGGCGCGCGGAGGGGGGAGGGGGGCCCTTACCTTCCCGTCCCGGCGGCTCCCGTCCCGGCGCGCTACTCTAGAGTAGGTGCGTGGAGGGGAGGAGGGGGCGCACGGAGGGGGCGCGCGGAGGGGGGAGGGGGGCCCTTACCTTCCCGTCCCGGCGGCTCCCGTCCCGGCGCCGGCGCCTACTACTACCAGCAGGCTCCGCGGCCTGCTCTAGGGTGGCGCGCCGGGTGATGTCATCACCCGGCACGCTACTCTAGAGCAGGCCGCGGAGCCTGCTGGTAGTAGTAGGCGCCGGCGCCGGACGGGAGCCGCCGGGCCGGGAAGGTAAGCAGGGGGTGCGTGGAGGGGAGGAGGGGGCGCGCGGAGGGGGGAGGGGGGCCCTTACCTTCCCGTCCCGGCGGCTCCCGTCCCGGCGCCGGCGCCTACTACTACCAGCAGGCTCCGCGGCCTACTCCAGGGTGGCGCGCCGGGTGATGTCATCACCCGGCGCGCTACTCGAGAGTAGGCCGCGGAGCCCGCTGGTAGTAGCCGCCGGCGCCGGACGGGAGCGGACGGGCCGAGAAGGTAAGCAGTGGCGGGGAAGGGGGCTTACCCCCCCCCGGAGCCGTCCGCTTCTATCCGCTGGCGCCCGCGGGCGCCAGCGGATGGAAGCGGGCGGCCCCAGGGGGGGTAGGGAGCGCGGGGGAGGGGGCTTACCTGCCGGGGCCGTCCACAGCGGACGGCCCCGGGGGGGGAGGGAGTTAGGCCCCCCCTCAGCCACCCGCCGCCATTTTTTCCTCATAGACTTGCATTGCAATGCAAGTCTATGGGGAAAAAAATGGTGGCCGATCCAAAAATTTACGATTTTTGGGTCGGGATCGGACTCGATCCGGTCCGGGGGGCCTCCGATTTTGTCCGAACCGGTCCGGGACAAAATTGGAGGTCCCGATCCGGGTCCCGATCCGATCTGGGGGGTCCGTGCACACCCCTACTATTTTGTGGGTTTCCCATAGGTATCTGGTAGGCCACTATGTGAATAGAACGTTAGATGCCATACACCTTTGGTCTGATTCAGCGGGGCTTTTCTTCAGTTCTTATATTCCGTAAGTGCTTTCTTGTTTTGACAATGTCCCTCACCAAAGGCTCCTGAGCATCTTCAGCAGTCTTAAGTTAAGAGGCCACATCCTCTTATATACACCAGTAAATTATTTAAAAAGTCCTGCCTCCCTCTTAAAGGGAACAAATGGACAGTTCTCATAATGGAGGGGTTTATAAAGTGAAGTTCCCAGTGATCTGTATTGGGACTGATGCTTTTTCATTTGCTTATGAATAATGTGAAGCTAGAGGTGAGTAGTGAGATGGCCATGTTTTGCAGATGACACTTAAATATTCAGGGGGATACAAACAAAAAGGGGCTGGGAAGAGCTCCAAAAGGATCTCTCCAAACTAGGCGAATGCTTTAAAATGGCAAATGAGGTTCAATGTAAGCAAAACTGAGCAAGTTCTGACTATCCACTAAAGAGATCTTGGGCCTCTGAAGGTTAGTTCAATGAAAACAATGACTAAGTGCGTGGCAGCTGTAAAAGGGGGAAATTCCAAGAAAAGGAGTAAAAAATGAAACTAGATAATTATGCATTTATAAAAAATCTATTTGCAACCACACTTGGAATGCTGAGCACAATTCTGGACATAGCACCTGAAAAAGGATATCATAGAGTTGGGAAAGGGTACAGAAAAAGGTTGATCTAAATGATCAAGGACCTGCACCAAAATCCTGATGAGAAGAGATTTGATTTTGTTTACAAAAAGTCCAGTAAGGGGGGACATAACAGAGATGCACAAAATTATGCATGGAGTGGAGAAAGTGTATAGGGAGAGTTTTTCTCCATTTCTAATAATACTAGAACCTAGGATCATCCAATGAAGCTGAATGGTGGGAGGTTCAGGACAAGCAAAAAGAACTATTCCTTCACATATCACACAGTTAACTATGGAATTTTCCACTACAAAATGTGGTGACTGCCACCAATTTAGATGGCTTTGAATGGGCTTAGACAAATTCATGAAGGATAAGTCTATCAACGTTTACTTGTAATGATGGCTGAGTATTAGGAGTGGAGAACCTCTTTCAGTTTGAGGGCTGAATTCAATGGTGGGCAAGACCAAAGGCAAAAAGGGTGAGCCAAAATACAAGCATATTTTAGCTTGAAGCTCTTATTGCCAGTAGATTAGGAGAGACATTTCAATAGTTTAGAATTGGAAACTATGTGCAAAGGCTGGAAAACTACTAAACGACTGGTGTTCAAGGGAAAAGGGCGCATGGTATCTGGGGAACCCCAAAAGGCTGGATTGCCACCCCAGGGGGATCAAATTTCCCCAGGATATGAGATGCCTCATCACTGCTGGGGAGCTATTGTCCTCATGCAATGCTTTTGGCCTTCTCATAGGCATCTGGCTGGCCACTGTAAGGAAGAGGATGCTGGACAGGATAGGTTTTGGTATGATCTGGTAGGGCCTTATGTTTCCACATCCTAAACTCCTGTTTAATAAACAAAGAGAAAAGCTTGAGGCACCATGTCAGATTTCAGTAGGAGAAGGGACAGTTTCAGCAAGGTCCAAACGTCTGATATTGGAGACATTCTACAAGGAATCAGTGGATTTTTAGAGCATCTATTGTGATTTTCTTTTTTACACCTTATAAAGCAATGATAGCAATGTTATTTGCACAGTCACCTCTTACTTTTTCAAAACAAATTAATTTATTCATATATTCAGCCAAATTGGGTATTTACCTATTATCCCCTGAGCATACCATGAAGTTTATGCCCTTGTAGTTCTCCATTTAACATCAAGGATGCAAATCACAATGGGCAAGGGCCCTTGATGTGGCAAGCGCTCCATCAAGGCAGAGTTGGTTGCTTGGGCAACTGGAAGATGCAGGTGATGTGGCTGCTGGCATAGAGGACATGACGACTCACAGTGGATGGGCTCCACATGCCTTGTATGGAATGGGTTGTTATTATTATTATTACTATTATTTACATTTATATACCGCCCCATAGCTGAGGCTTGCTTAACTTGCCAACAGGGATTTGGTCTTACTTGCCACTTTGGAGATCCAAGTGAGTTTGGAATGGGGGACAGTCTAGAGAAGTCCTTCTGCCCTCTTTAATTTGGACCCTACAGCAGCTCATGAAATAAGGATTGATTTGTACAGTTCATGTGTTTTTATGAGGGAGGCATACATGCATAGAAGCACTATGCATGTATGTTTTTGCTGTTTTAATTTTTGTATATTGTTTTTAATTGTTTTTAATCCTATGTAAACCGTCCAGAGAGCTTTGGCTATGGGGCGGTATACAAATGTAATAAATAAATAAATAAATAAATACCTCTGATTTCTATTTAGCTTCCACAAAAGACCAGCTTTTGCTGTCAAGCAAGTAAGAAGAAAACAACTTGGTGAAAATGTAAACATCTTTTAAGTCCCCTGTAAACCCTGCATGTTTCCCTTTGTTTGAAATACTACAGCAAAATGACAACTAAATGTTGTAAAGTTTTCTCTAATTTGTTGTATAATGTTGATGTTCTAAAACCTTAAATATTTTCCAAAACTATGCCTATTTTTAAATCAAGGATGTGTTTATTTACACATTTACTAAATCAATTTAATCTAGTGACTAAAATCTGATCCACCGATTATGTGTAGTTCACTTGCAGCTCTTACGTCTTTGCCTAGTACAGGATGGGGAGGGTTCGGGTTTAGAACCCCTTTGAGCCTGAGGGCTGAATTACATGTTGAAGAAGCTCTTGGGGGACGGCATCGCACTGGTAGGTGGGGCTGAAGGGAAAAGAGGCAAAGACCCAAATACCAGCATATTTCAGCATAATACTCTTTCTGCCTCAAGAGAGACATTTCAACCATTTAGAATGGGGAGGGGGGGACACGCACAAAAGCTGAGAAGCCACCAAATGATCCGTAGGATAAGGAGCATGGCTTTCTGGGGAACACCAGAGGGCCGGATTGGAATTCTGGGCCTGAGCTTCTGCACCCCCACTTTCATGTATCAACCCATTTAGGCTGCAGTCCTATACACACCTTCCTGGGAGCAAGTCCCATGTAACTCAATGACACTTATGTCTGAATAGACATGCACTTGACTGTACTGTTATAGTAATAGCCACTATTACATAGCACCAATAAACAGGCCCAAAGTATATGTATTTCTGAGCAAAAATCACATCGTTTGAAATACCAGAGGGGAGGAGAAATTGGCCTTTCCTTCCTAGAAGTACCCCTGCTTGAAATATTTTTTTCAAAATTGATAACAGACCTTCAATACTATAACGTATACACGCCAAGTTGTTACAGGGGCTTCCCACTAAGGTCATTTTCATGTACTGATTTCTTGCATTTCTGATATAATGATGAGTCCTACAGACAAAGACATGTATTGAACTGGAGTACTTTCTTGCAATCACTGGATGAGGGTGGGTAAATTCTAATTGTATGGTACAATTGATACAATCAGAACTGAACTGCAAAATGGAGGCAAATCTGAAGTGATTTTTGCTCTGGTTTCGAAGTTGCCAGAAGAGCTTTGATACCTTTTCTTTAAATGCTTAATGTATGGGAAATGTTGAACAACAAAAAGGACAAAAACAACAAAAAACACAACAGAAATCTAAAGTGAAATAATTAAAGTGAAATAATGAACGACTATGAAAAAGTTATCAGTTTTTTCTTAAAAGCATATGACAAAGTTATTTCTCAAGATGCAATTGTGTTATAGTAAGCATCATTTTTGGCCAATTTAAATGTATCTGTGCTTTCAATAAGATCAGGATGTGTGTGTTTTCAACTCAAAGGTTGTTAGATGACAATCTGTAGCTCTTGTCTATCCCTGCAAATGTTCTGAAGTGGCAGTAGAGTTCGTAGCTACTACATCTTCGGCCCCTATTGCTTCACTGGTCCCTTGGCTTCTCTGCCCTTCCTACAGCTAATGTAGTACTCTGAAATTGTGCTCGCTGTAATAGGTAGGTAAAAAGCACGGGCCATGACACCAACAGGGATAGAAAGCACAGCAGCTGGAATTCTATTGATGCCTCGTGGTATTTAAATAAACAGGCATAATCTCTGGGTTGTAAACTGGCAACCCTAGCCTAGAAACAAAACAGCAGCCATGAGAGAGCTCTTTGTATATCCATTATATATATTGCCTTATTTTATGACAGTGACCTCAGTTCCATTGTAGTTTTTGAGTGTGGTTCAAACTGAATACACTCAAAGAACACATTCAAGATAAAGTCCTCTACAAATCCAAATGTAGATAATATCCTCCCCACTTCTTTACAGTATGTTTGGATGGCACTTTTATTCTTGGGAGGAGTAGAAATAAATGAAAAGGGAATCAACTGCACACAGTTCATCTCTTGTTTCATTTAAGGAACAAAAACGTTTAAATTCTTTTACTAAACATCCCCATTAAGACTAAAATGGGGTAGAATTTATTCAAAATAAAGAGCATGTCATTCAGCTTATATTTAAATATTAATTTCAAATTTACTATAAAACATTTCAGCTCCTTCCCCAATTTAGCATGACCTCATTTTTAAGGTTGTGTTCTACCGGTAACTTGGGTATATCTCCCCCACCCCCATACATGGGCCATGTCTAAACCATACATATATCCCGGGGTCATCCTTGTGTGTCCAAATGATGCACAGGGGATCCCGGGGTCAAGCAGGGACAACCAGAGACTTTCCCCGGGATAACTGGGAGTATGGATTTCCTGTTTTTTCCTGTGATCCCGGGGCAGCTCCGAGGACTGCAGCCAGTGTGGTGCATGATCACAGGTTGTCCCTTCTTCCCCGCAAGTAGTGGGGCTCTAGAAATGGGCATGGAGCTGTGCGGGGGCAATCCATGCCCATTGGGGGGGGGGAGCAGTTTCAAGGTTGTTTTTTTAAAAAACGTACTTGCAGTGGAGCGCAATTGCACTCCCGTTTCTGAAAATAAAAAAGCACCCGCAACGTCCCTCTTGGCTTCCAGGACGTCATGTTGGCGTTTGGACGCTGGGGGACGATCCCGGAAGCGGGAAAGCTCGGGATCCTCCCCACTCCCTCCTGGAAGTCTCATAGGTGTAGATGAGCCCATCGTATGCCATCTTTATATTTTCATATTTTTTTAGTGAACCTTTAAATTGTATCTCCCTGGGCGTGTTTCTTGTGCACCTAATGTATCCTGGAAAGAGCAATCCTATGGACCCTGGGCGAGCATCTCAGGACCCTAAGATGGCTTGGAAAACCCCTTCCAAGGACAGAGACAGAGTTCCAACCTTGGAAATGGGAGTCAGAGATCCAGCCCCTGACCCCTTGCAACGAGCCCAGAGAGAACCACACTGACTGCCTCTCCAAGGTCAGAAAATTGACCTTGCAGACGGGGAAAACAGGGTGTTCCAGTGGGTCGGGAGGGGAAGAGATTGGCGAGGCCGGGATGTGATTTATCCAGATCCTCCTCAAGCCTCCTTCCCCTCCACTCCAAAGTACCCTTGCTAGATGGGCTGAACATCCCATCCAGCAAAAATGAAGATTAGAGGATGGGGAGACAACGATCGCCTCCGCTGCTCCTCCCCACCCTGCCTGCTTCAGCCCAGCAGGGCACAGGAATCTAGGAAGCCCTTGATTCAGAAGCTTCCAAGCAACAAGGTGCTTTATTATACATCAAACCCTTTTATTTAATGACATCTTTATCATGAACGTATTTTAGCTCTGTGTTGTAAGTTAGCACTCTATCTTAATTGGTATGGTTTCCAAGCAATACTGTAAGAATGTGTATGTGCATCTGCCCAACAGATGGTCAGCACTATGTTTTCATACTACTAACTACTATCAGAGTAGGGAGGGGCACAGGTCTATCCTAATACATGATTGGTTCTGTCCAAGCTGATTGTGTCAGTCACCTATTTGGAATTTCACGTACAGCTCGAATTCAATTAAGGCAACCATGCACACTACTGCGTTTCTGGATGCAGGGATCCAGCCACAGGAGTCACATGCACAGCATCATTTTGCATATACAGTTGCCAATCCTGTGAAGGAACTTTTCTTTTCATATACAGATCAGATTTCATGGATCATTTCTACTTAAAGTGTACTTTAAATAGAACTGGGGTATGCCTAATTTTTCTGGACTCTGCTCAGAATGTTTTGAAACACTCTTACTATAAAAGTGAATGCGAAATTCTATTTTATACAGGAAATCATCATTTAAGTTGCACTTTTAGCATTATGTAGTTAGAAATTAGTTTTCCTAAAGGTTTTTACTATTTTGCTATACTATGTATTTTCCATTGCTTATTCTATTTGAATGTAAGGTTGGTACGATTTTGTAAAGGGGTGAGGGGGAGATGAGATCAAACTTACCTAGCTGGTACTTTGAGTAACAACTTGATACTTGGCCAGCACTGCATAATCGCCTCTTATTCCTTTTTCTTATATTCAGGTCAGTGAGCTTGCATTGTATCCTCCTTCTCTTATTTTTTTTAGGAGCCTCAGTAGGGCCATCATCGAAAGTGACACGTTTGCTTGATTTCTTGCTGCCGTGTTCAACATGCAGCCCTTTAACCAAATTGGAATGTTGAACTCCTTTAGATGGCTCTGCATCCTTTTCACATCTGTCAGACATGCTTTGCTTGGCAGAATGGGACCTCAAAGTACAATGCCTTTTTTCCTGAAAGTAGCTCTGACTGGTACTATGATCAACTGATTCTGGAGTGCAAACAGCAGGGTTTTTATTAAATGAATGTTGTTCTTCAACAGGATTGATTTTCTTCAAAAATATTCTACAATCCTTAAAGGTTTTGCCTCTCCATGCATCTTCACCAAGTTCACCTGGGGAATGCGCTTTCCCAATGTTTTGCTGGTTGCAATATGCCGATTGTGTGCTTGGTCTACAATTATTTATTAAGCCAGGCTTTGTGCAGAAGTCAGTAAATTGTGTTTTCTGTTGAAAAAATGCATCTCTGATTTCATTTCCAGTTGATGAAGTGATTCTATGAGATTCTATCAAAATTGTCGGTGATTTAATTTCTACTGCACTATTCCCATGATTCATGCAAATTTTGCTGTCAATTTCCCTTTTTGCATTAGCAAAACATTGGCTTTGACAGAAGAATCGCAAATTTCTCTTTTTTGACTTCCAGTCACTTGTTCCATGATTATACATTTTTTTCACTTGTCTCCACCGATCATGCTGTAAATTCTCAAATTTGGTTCTTTGTAATTTAGCTAACGTGAAATTATGTTTCCTGTTTAAGACATGAGACCTGACTATTTTATGTAGAATTTGTAACTTTCCTGCTGATTTTGAAGGTGTGGATAGTGCAAATTTTTTAAAGTGCTTTCTCAAAGGACTAGTATTACAATCATATTGTCTTGTTCCAATTTTAAACTGCCTTGTACTAATTACTTCAAAAGGATTTCGAGCATTTGCTTTTCTCACTAATGACAGTGATTGTGTTTCTGTTGTTTGCATAAACCATTTGCACAGTTCATTTATATTGCATTTTTTCTGGAAAAGCATTTTTATAGGTGAATGTTCAAGCTGTAATATGCAGGAGTCCAAAGGGTTTGATACTTTCATGCTACAGTCTTGTTCAATATGACACCCTTTGTCATACAGGCATTTTTCAAATTCTTCTCCATTCACATGCAACCAAGTATTTGTTATCTGGTCATATCTACTATTTAGTTCTTTTAACAAGGAATCATTAGGAGTGGAAGAATCCCACCACCTAAGGGAAGAATTGGATGAAATGATGGGATCTGATGACATTTCATTGATGGACTGGAATATATTATTCTTAGAACCTTTTTTTGCATTTTCTGGATTCTTTTTTACTGAGGTATGCTTGGGTGTCATATCTGAGTGATGCTTAATTTTTTGATCTTTAGCATTTTTCAAACAGAGTTTATATGATTTGTGTAAAAAGGCACGTCTACAAGATAATGTTCTAGAAGACGCTAACGAATGTAAGAAAGGCAATGATGGTCTTCTATCTCTAAGAGATTGCCTCAAAGGGATTTCAGCCTTTTTTGAGGCTATTGCAACCTTCTTGTGTGAAAATTCCTCGCTTGTATCTTTCCAAAAGCTTTTTGAAACATCCATCTTATTGCACTGCTTATCATCCTTAGATGATATATTTTTTTCTAACACAGTCTCTTGTTCTAAAGGAGGCAGACAGCTGTTAATACTCACTTTTCTTTCCTGAGATGAAATCTGATTAACAGTCACTGATATGCCAGATATTTTTACTTTTGCGGGTCTCCCAGGTTTTCTAACTATATTTAAAGGCTTTTGGTTTGGTCTTATGATATTGCTGCAATGGGATGGTAGTACTGGGCTGCTCTCTAGAGGTCTAACATACTCATAACCAGATGGAGAGGTATTTTCTGTTGCAGAATTTTGCACACTTTTTGTGGGGGTCAAATCATTCTTGATTTCAGAGTTCTGTCTCACTTGAGCAGACTCACATACAGCATCACAAACACTGTGAGGACCTGGTACCACATTGACTACATTTAGGCTACCTTCAGAAACACACCGCTTAGTCCTTCGTGACCTTCCAAAGACAACTGTCACAGTAATATTTTTGTTAATGTTATCCTCCTCTCGAAGGTCTGCATTACAGCTGGCATTTTTCCTAGTACTAATAGAATCACTCATGTGACCAGCATTTTCAGCAACATCTACTTTAGGCTTTGGAGGTCGCCCAATTGGTCGCTTAACCTGTTTCACAACTTGAGGACCTATTTTTTTGGGTCGGCCAGGTTTTCTTTTCAGGGAGGATCCATTGCTGTTTTGTTCTATAGGTTCATTTGGCTCATGTACATCAGTGTTTGCATCATTAGCAATTATTGTAGGAAAAACAGAATTCACTTCAGTTTTTTTATTATTTTCACCATAGACACATTCATCAATCGTAACTTTTTTAGCAGGATCCCTTGCTTCCAACTGTTTTTCTGACAGCAGACTTGTTTCCCCCTCAACAGAATAAAGATCAATGTTTAATTTAGAAGAATTGTTTACAGAGGTTAGCGTGTATTTGACTCCTTCACTACTGTTAATCTCTGAAAGGAACATAAGTTTTATTGGACTAGTGTAATTTAGCATTGGTGAATTATCCCCAGCATCAGAACTTGTTTGTAACTCTTCATGATTAGAAATCAATACATCTGAATCAAAAGTTGATGATTTCAAAAGGCTTTTATATCCTTCATCAGATACTTTTTCTTTTTTTGAAACACATTCCTTTTTGCTATTATTGCTACATGGCACATGACCTTTCGATAATACATATTGTCCCTTGCTTCCAGTTTCATTCATACTAATAAGAAGACCACTTTTAGAATTGTTGTTAGCATCACAGTTGTGAATGTCTTTCAATTTGTTGGATATTTTATAACCGTTAAACAATGTTTTTTTAGTCTTTTGGGCCATGTTTATTGTATCTTCCAAACGCTCTACAACAACATGTAGATTTGTGTTTCGTACAATCTTATTTATATCTTCATTGCTACATGTTTTGGCCTGAAAATCATTAAGTATTTTATCTCTTTCCATATAGTTAGGAAATTTTTTTGTCTTTGAGGTTTTTTGAAATAAAAAATTGTTTGTTACATACACTGAGCACCACATAGGAGGGATAATGTTATGTTTGGTCCTGTCTAGCACCCTGTCATCATCCCCGTTCACAGGGACTGGATCCATATATAATTCAACTCCAGAGTTTCCTTGTATTTTTGCCGAGTTGGTTTGGGATGTCGTTGAGCTATTTTCTGAAAATGCCACAAATCCAGAATTAGTTTCTGAATTATTCAGAGGTAGTTCTAGTGAATCTTCCTGATATATTGGCAAAGAATTTGATTTAGTGCAAGAAAATAGCCTTTCTTTATTTTCATGATTTTGTAAAGCAAGGTCTTCTAATGTACTATGATTGTCAATTTTGTTTGGTGATACTTTGTCACTCTTTGTAGGCTTCTTTGCAATTCTCTCTAAACTTGCCTTTTTCCTTATGAAGGTTTCATCAAGATTAGCTAGTTCCCTCTTGATTTGCAAAGACTGACGTCTAAACAGAGATGAATCGGGGGAATTATGCATTGCAAATAAAGTTTCTTGCCGCTTGCGAAATCTTGTTTGGATAATTTTATTTTCCACTTCTTCATCATGTTGATTTAGTAACTCCATAAAATTGTAGTCGTTTACCTTAGCATCATGTAAGAGAGATGTTATGAAGCTCCGCAATTTAATGTCGTCTGATCTCCCATCACTTTTAGATAATTTTGCAAGATTTGCTGTTTCAGTAGTTTCTATTGATTTTAATTTCTCATTGATTCGATCCATTAAATCTTGAAATGCGGTAGCATTTTCAACTTTTTCAAGCTTATCAGAATTTATAAGGCTATTTTCTTGATTTGCACTTTGAAAGGTTTTATCCAAGTTACCAGACACTTCTGTGACACGTATTTTATCTTTCTGTTCACACACAGAACAAGCCCTTTCAGCTGGCAAGAGGGATGGAGGCTGGTTACGAATCATTTCAAGTCTGTTATCTAAAGCTAGAGAACCTTCAACCGATTCCTTCAAAGAATCATATTCATCAGCTTCCACGGGTGATAATGGAGGTGGTGAAGGGCTACGTCCTCTGCTAGCTTTGTTAATCTTTTGCCCGGTTGAAAAGAGATGTGTACTAAGAGCTGCTCTTGCAGAGTCGATATTATACTGTTGTAACTGTTTGAGGCAGCATCCATGAGGACAAGGCACAGGATTCCCTTTGTTTACCACTGTATTGAAATATCCAACAGCCACAGACTGGCATGACAAACAATCTATATCTTTCCCACAGACTGACAGAGGTGGTAAACAAGTATTTGGTCTTTGATTTTTTAAACAGCACCTTTTCATTAGCATGTGGACATCACAACTGCAGACTGGAATGTGCACATCATCTTCAGATGTTCCAGAATACATAGTATGTAGCAGTTGGCAATTGCAAACTGAATGGATACATGGATCTTGGATTAAAAATGTCAACATAGCTAAAATCTGATGGCAATGATACAAGCATAACGATGCCAAAACCTTGCTTAGAGCAGACTTTCCTCTTTCGAATATAGATGCGTCCTCTGATTTTGCACCAGATGCTGTACTTGAACTGAAAACAAAAAGCAGATCAAAACAAAAAGTAAATTACAGTTAAATACGGCTCAATATGACTGAAGGCTAGTTATGCTAAGGTACCAAAACTGTAATATCACATGTTATAAGTCCACTGGTTTTGTACATGCAGTATATGGAAAACATGTAAGAATTAGTGATTCTGCTGATGTTAAGCAATACAACTTTAGGGGAGAAAAAATTAACTTAGCTCATAGAAAAATATTAGTGAGATGGGTTTTCCGATATAAAACATGCATTAAATTGTACCTTTCATTCAACAGTCTAACAGCAACTATAGAAATAATAAATTACTGCCTAGGGTATTTTATAGATAGATGATGTATAAAATTATTATTATTAATTATTATTATTATTTTCTATCTTACTCCAGGGAGATATTTTAATTGAAATAATACACATTATGTTTATGATCCTAAGAGCATTTTAAACATATGTAAATTATTTTGAAATAATACACGTTTATGATGCTAAGAACGTTTTAAACTTATGTACATTATTTTGAAATCAATAGGACTTCAGGCTCTTTACACATGGCAATTTCCTCTCCAAAATATCACTTCTAAATAGGAAATTGCATGTACCCTAAAGGACCTTTTGTTCTATAGGTATACACAACACAGCAAGAAACCACAATTTATGGATGGTTTCCTACCACAAGTACATGCAGCAAAATATACACATTTGCATTTATAAGACATGACAATGTACATGATCAAATGGAACTGGAAAACATCCAAAATGCCCAGTGGAATAAAGAGATGAAATTTCAAGACGTTGAAAAATATGTAGTTTTACTCCTTGGAATAAAACTATTTCAATCTCCCAAGAGTTCATCTCTTTATTCCCCATGACAAAGTACATACATGCAATTAATTACTTGAGGGTCATATGCATGTAGGAAATTGGCCATTTGTGAAACAGCCCTTACTTTGAAGTAAATCTGAATTAAAACACGATATTAAAAGTAATTTTGAAGTTTACATAGGAATGCTAAAGTAGAATCAGAAATGCAATCTTTTATGCCGAGAAGACTATTCTGTAATTATGGACATTAGTTATGTGCTTAATTTGGGCTGGATTATGGCCAATCTCTTTTTAAATACTCTTATAGCACAGCCCAGTGTTCTCTTCACCATGAATTTTTAAAAAGTCGTTTGAAAGGATGCTATGTAGAGTGTTGGAATATTTACTTTACATAGCAATCAAATGCAGATATTGTTGTGAAAAGATCCAGTCTTTTTTTAAAAAAAAATCTGCACTACCATCAAAACTGTGTGTCCTTTAATTCCTTTTTCACAAAAATGTAAAAATAAACTTTTAAATGATGGGCTTCGCCATTAACTTTGAAGACAAAAGCATCTATTCCTCTTCTGGAACTCATTCATTTGAAATAGGGGTTGGCAACTTCAGACCAATTTCTGGAGGCCACACCCTTCATTGAAATGCCAATGAATTACCACTTTAAAACAAGGTGCGCACGGAGGTGCACGCTCCCAGAAGCCCAGGGGAGTGTGAATTTGCATTAAAACAAGGTGCATAGTCCCTGTGCCTCTTGTTTTAGATATTCAGCTTTTTGGCCACAGCTGCCATGGAAATTCAACTTGTGGGTGGCGGGTGCTGCAATAAAGACTGCTCCCACACACACGTAGCCTACATGTTAGCCACTCCTGATTTAAAGAAATGGTAAAATCTTTATGGGTATCTACAAGATGCAACTGGATTGGGACAATTTTATGAAGTTGAGTGCCATCTTAAAAGATTATTGCACTACCGAGGCAATTAAATGGAAATAGCATCTTGAACATGTGTGCATGTGTTTTGATTTATAAAAAGAGTAGGCCCATGAAATTGATGCAAATTTGTTTAGATCAGGGGTAGGCAAACTATGGGCCTCCATATGTTGTTGGACTGAACTCCTATCATCCCTGACCTCTAACCATGCTGAATGAGCAGATGGGAGCTGTAGGCCAACAATGTCTGGAGGGCTACAGGTAGCCATCCCTGGCTTTATCTTAAAACTATAAGGATCCACATCTAAATCAGACTTCAGCTAAAATAACCAATGAATGTTCTTACTATCTAAAGAATATTGAAAAACTGTTACTACTTACCTAATGATTAATTCAAATTGAAAAGTTAATAACCCATAGCAGAAAGTAAATAGAGTTTTAACAAAATTGCTGAATTGCAATCTCAATCATTAATGCCTATCAATATTTTTAAGTAAAAGAAAGTTAATTATATTAATATAATTCTGTTTCAGAAAAGTATGTATTTTCAAACATATCACCAAACTCTGAACATGACACTAGGTATTCATATTATTAGTTTTCTATATTCAGTATTTACAGCTTTAACTTCGTGGAATGCATAAATTTTTTTTCAAGTTTTAATATTATGTATATACTTTATCTTATCACTTGTAACATTAGTATTTTTTTTACTCACAAACTGTTTTGTTCTTGTCTAAAGAATACTTAATTTTTCCACAACTTTACGCTATCTCAGTCAGTTACTAGATTTAAAAAATCTCCAAAAGTACAAAAACAGTGTATTACCAAAGTTATTGAGCAGATTCTTATGATGGCTCCAGCTTCTCTGAACAAGCCAATTAAAATCCAGGCAATTAAAACAGCTCAGTGCTAAGGCATATGTCTGGAAGCATAAACAAGGTTACAGGTTCAACCCCAATTATCTCTAGCTATAATATCTCAGGCAGGAGGGTTGGGAAACACCTCTCCCTGAGACTTTAGAGAAATACTGCCAGTCAATATAGACAAAAGTGCTTTAGATGGACTATTGATCTGATTCTTTATAAATCAAATTCATATGTACATATGTACATATATGTTTTTGTGCAATTGGACTACACTGGTCTCAGCACTGCAAGGTCGTTGATAGAAATAATTTGGTGTCAAAACAGGTGCCACATAGAAATAAATTTCGTTATTGGTAGCTAAATTGCTCACAGCACTGTTGTTGTTTTTAATGAGGCAGGTGACCTTTAGAACACTTTCAGTATCGTCAAGTCTAAACATTTACACGTTCAGATACAATCTCTTCAGAGGCCAGGTGATAGCTACTATAATAAAAACTCAAGACTATTAACTTTCACTCAGTGATGCCGAGGGTGGATTCAGGTAGAACTAGGTATAACAAGGGAAGCAAGATTCCCAATGCCATGTTTGCCTAACACTAATGTAGGGACATTTGCATAGGAGAATCGGTAGACAGGAGGGTTCACTCTTCCTTGCTGCTTTTCTCTTACATATGCCTCCCCACAGCTATTTATTGGATATTTTCCTCAAGTCAGGCTCTGAAACTGGAATTAGGTCTGGCTGAGGGAAAAATCTGTTTGGAGAGAGAGAATTTTTTAGGGATAACTGGTAAGAATGGATTAGATACCCTCAGCCTTTTGCTGATCCCTCCCCTGTAAGGTCTAACCTGCTTAGAGAAACACTGTTTGACAAAATACATCTTGCCCTGCCCTTGGATAAACCATTTATAGAATAACTACGTCAACATGGGCAAGATCTTTTTCCAATGAGAAAGCCATGGAAAATCTATGAAACGTATCATCTTGCAAACCTATCGTTTCAAGATGTCCTCTATAAACCTACATAGCCGATCTCAACAACCCAGATCACGTTATAAGCCACTGTGGGTTAATTCACCAGCAGAGACCTGAGTTGCCTGCTGGCCACCATTTTGAATATTCAAGACACAGCTTGTTGTGTCATGCAAACCTGGGCTCTATGGGTTATTTGCAGGTAAACAACCATGGAATAACCCTAGAACAATCCATGGTAGTAGATGGTAGTCTCAGCCTGTGAGTAAATTAACCCAGGGTGGATTATTCTGACATGTAAATCAGACCAATATATTAAGCTAGAATAGAAGCAGGCACACATGTATGATGCAATTTCTGCAAGCATATGCATAAAATATTTTTATTTTATATTAATATTTCAGAGCTCTCCACATATTGAGAAATATATTTCTAAAACTCTAATTGTGGAAGTGATTATAATATGTTTCATCTTTTTAGGGCACCATCATTGGAAGACGACTGAAGTTTGAAAAAGTATATTTAAAGGTATTACTCCTCTCGATAGAGACAGAATCAGTAGAGAAAGAATCAGGACTGTAGAGACAGAATCAGGAGGTGATACATATTGGGGGAAATGTCTGATGCATACATGGAATAGTTAACTTTTCTGTTGTATTTTCCAGCCTGTTTTCTATGTACAAAATTTGAATCTCAATGTACATTTAGTGGACATACAGAAATTAGGTTACATATGTAGTAATATTTTATTTCTGCTCTGATATCAAAGGTAAATATTGTAAAATATTATTACATACTATTCAATGTATGCATTCTACATTTCTCCCAATATGTATCACCTCCTGATTCTGTCTCTACAGTCTCCTAATCCTGTATTCTTTATTTCTCCACATGGTAGAAAAATGTTATAAAGCTATTAATTGTATTTAAATGAACATAGTATGTATTTTTAATACAATTATGTACAAATAAATACATACATTTAGGGAATACTGGAAATTGAGGTTGATTACAGATGTGACTGACTTGTAAAAGATCTACCAGTAGAATATTCCATCACTAAACTAACAAACCATGGGCATAATCTATTGGGATGTTCTCCTGCACACATCCCAGTGAAATGATAGGAATCTGTGCAAAGGAAACTGACCCATATGTGAAATGTCTTTCCTTGTGTCAAATTCTTGTGCTTCAGTGTCGTGTGTAAAAATGTTATTATCTTTGTTGCTATTACCTTATTATACCAGTGCAATTATGCCCACGGAGTCAATCAAATAAGCCAACATAAAGTATTTTTTTTTACTGAATGAGCAAATCAATCACACATCAGTGTTGTAAATTTATGTGCAAAAGCATTGAAGTGCTTTACTAAAAATTACAACATAGAAACACATTAACAAATTCATACAATCAGATTTAGAAATATAACAATACAAAGAAGAAACAGAATTACAGTACATTTACAACACAAGACAAATACATGGAATTCATTAGAAAATATTGTAATAAATAATTCATGAATTATAGTGCAATTGATTTATGCATAAATAGAACTAATTGCCTAGAAATCAGTTATTAACAAAATCTGTCAAAAATCAAGGCAGCCACAGAGTTTTACTAAATTACTGCAACAATGGAAATACTGCAATTAAAAAACAACAACACACAAATACAGGTATTTGTACTGTAAACAACAAAAAATCAGTCTCACTAAAGTTAATATACAATTTAATTTAATATAAAATAGTCATTAGCTACCAGAAATGGTTTAAGCAACTTTACTGAGCAGTAGTTCTAAAAACAGAGGCACTGTTTTTTAATATAAAATACTTGAGAAACATTCAAATAAGTAGAAAGCATGTAGGGTTTGCTTTCACCTTCATTTAAAAGTCTGCTGAAATATGAATTTTCAGACACTTGTCAATTTCTAAGTAGCAACTGGTAACTAAATTTAAAAGTACTTCAAAATTATAATTTAAACAACCATTTAAATGAATACATTAGGGATGGATAAGGGGAGTCTATGTATTTCCCTGCCTTTCCTCAGTTGTATAATTAAAGGTTCAGCCTATTCATTAGAAATAATTACGTTTCTTTTTAAAACGTACAGGTTGAGCATTATCTACAAACTATCAAAAAATATTTTAATATACTATTTCTGGCCAAAAATAAATACATGTACTAAAATGCTGAAAATTAATTATAATATTACATACAAAACTACCACTGTTAAAGTCAATAGCAAAATGATCCCTGATTTTATGAATCCTGTTACTTTTTGGTCAGGCCACCTTTTAAATGATATTAAAAGTGTATTGTAACTTGTCTTTGATATACGTCTCTGACTAAAATCTTATATTTATTGTCTTGAGGAATTAAAAAGGGCTGGGATCTAAGAGGCCCTGTGCGTGAGTGGGAAAGCCAATTCTTACGCTCAACACTACTGCATTTCCCCCCCTCTGCACATCACATACTGATTCAGAGGGTCCCTTAACCCTCAGGAACAGCTTTTGGGGGAAGCAAGAAAGTGCAGCAGAAAGACAGTTAGAAAAGCTCAGGTGTATGTGTGCAACACCACAAGTGGTCCTTTGGATCCCAGCCCACATATTAAATAATTAACTAAAAGTTCCAATAGTCCTCCAAGTAAAATTCAAGAAAAAGTTTGTGAAAACTGTTATTTTGATTTCTACTGGGGAAAGATACAACTAATAATTCTACTTCTGACAAAAATATGGCTTAGTTCTTTAAAATTAAAGATGACCTTGACACCTGATATTCGATGGTCTATTAACGTATCTAATACAACATATTTTTTTAAAAAGGATTTGTGTTTCCTAATATGCAATTGAACTGAAGAGGATTCAGCACAGATCTAGGAGGCCAAACAGTGATAAGTTGATTACACAGTTTTGTTATTTATTTATTTATTTTATAAGTCACTCCAATTTTTAAAAAATCATTATGGACTGATTATCTCCCTAGTTTATTATGAAACACTACCAATTGAGGTGAATGGCATACTTTGAAATTATTAGATGTGAATTTAGCTGTTATAATTCACAGAGTCTAAATAATGTAATGTTACATCAAATGTAAGTTAAAATGTGTTCAGTCACACATATGGGCAGAATAGATAAGGCTTCTGGAAATTGTAAGCTTCCCCATAAAATCTAGTTTTTCAATGAAAAAGGCCATGGACATATTATTTGTATGCAGATATGATTGAATAGTATACCCAAGTTACACAGTATATAAAATCCAATGGTTATGGTGAGCACACTGCCCACACACAGAAGAATCCCCCTAGACTCAAGGGAACTCTGTTGCTGTGCATCCTCCCTCAGTCCACATGCATGTAGAGGACTATGTACAATGGATCATTTTCAGGAATTGAGGGGGGGCAGCGGTTCACACGGTCAAACCACCCATGAGTTGTTTGTGAGGCTCCCATTCGCTCACCTGCTCCTGCTTTCGGAAATATCCCAGGAATTTCTGAAACATGCCAGAATTTGAACCCATGGTTTGTTGTTTGCTAAACAACCCAGAATGCCAGGTCTGCATATCACACCAACAACCCAGAAATAGGGTTTTCATGGATTGTTTCAGGAAGTGGATGTAAAGCAGAGGTGACAAATGTGCAGGAGGCAGCATCGCATATGGGTTGTTTAACCCAGAGTTAGCCATTATGTGTTAACCAGGTCAGAGTGTCTCTTCCATATCTTCATAAAGCACCCCACCTTGCCAACTTGGTCAAGATACATTAGCTCCACAGCTTGCATAACCTGACTTAAGGGAGGGTGGGGGTGAGGCTGAATAGGGATATGGGAAGTGCACAGAGGTTTCTCATCCCCCCCCCCCAAACTGCCCTGGAGTGTTGCCTGCAAATTTGCTAAAAGAGTAGAGTGGAGCAACACAAACTTATGAACCCTATCAGATTATCTCCAGAGGGAAGAATCATTCCCAATATGAATACTCTGAAGCTTGTTTGAAAACTGTAATCTAAAGATAACTGGTCCTCTGAGAGTCTATGAAAAGTTATACATCTAAAATGAATTGCCCAGCTTCCAAATAGTAAATATACAAAGAATTTCTAGTACTGAAAGTTCAAAACAGTTTCACTGTTTTGTATCTGTAATTCTATCAAGACCCTGAACTGCAAATTTGGTTATTAGCAAAGTGATGATGTATCGGCCCACCAAAATGAAAACCTGATGTTCATTTTGATAAACTGAAAAAGTTTTGAAATGTCACAGCAGCAAATACATTACTGTTATAGTGAGGTCTTTCAACAGGAGTGTTACACAATCCTTAAATAAATGTAAGTAGTCATAACACCAACTAACTAACCAGCACACTTAAATCAAAATAACCATTCTCAAGCTCATTCTGTGCACATTATGAACATGCTCTAATCTGCATTCCAACTTTCATCTTTAACCCTTACAAGTTAGCTTATTTTCCACACTAAAGGAAAACAGTTAAATTTTATGCCTTTAGTATTCCATCTTATTTAATAGTTAATCATTCTATAGCTACACTAAATTTGTCAGTTTTCACAAGTATATATTTTGTAAACACCAATTTCTTGCTAAACCAACAATAAAATTATAAGAACCCAGTTTTACCTAACACACACTTTTTAAAATGAAATGCTTTTATCTATATCAGATGTTGAGCTTTGATGAACTTTCTCTTCCATACGAAACTCTGTGTTCAACTAATACTTCATGTTAGTTTCCAGGTTAAGAAACTAGAGCTGTCCTCTTTAAATTTCCCTTGATTTGTATATTTTCAGTTACTTGCAACTTCTGAAAATATTCCGAGGCATAACTCTCTTCAAAGCATTAATCATGCATTTCCTTAATAAGATGGATTTTTGAATGGCTAGGGTCACTCTTCATCAGTAAAAAATAATGTTTCACATGACAAATACGTGTTATTCCAAACATTTTATGCTAATGACTACTAAATAAAACCTGAATCTTTTTCACTTATTTGTACAAGGATTATATTAAATACAAACTATCACAATTGTGATCAATTCTATCGTTTTGTCCACAGTGAAAACCCTGAATAAAATTATTTTTCAAAAAGGCATGTATGTGGTTTCTGAACTGTAAAATTTCATGTCTTCTGTCTAAGTGAACATTTATTTCTCATGTGTGTATGTTTACACACAGGCGTGCACGCACACACACACACACACACACACGCACCCGCACACGTTTCTAACGAATTAAACTACATAGGCTTGCTGCTATTTTTGCAGGTGCCAGTCCCTGAATCGGTTATATTAAACAACCCAGTGTCTGGTAATCGGAGCTTCTTCTTCGGCGGAGTCTTCAGCGTCCCAGATCTTTCTTTAACTTTGTATTCTAAAGTGCTGTGAGGTACCCCATATATTCCTTGTGCTTTGGAAACACTCATTTTTCCACTCATTACCATTGTGATAGCTTCCTCCATTATTTCATGATCATACTGTCGGTAGCGACCACGTTTTTTTCTTGGTTGCTTATTATCCTTGCGATCCAAGCCATCTTCTGTGGATTCAGAGGTGCCATCAACAATTCCGTTCTTAGTATTAAGACACAGAGGAGAGAGGTCCCCATGCAGAAAATAGGAGTCAACACTTGACTGAGTTACAGATGCAGAACATTCAATTTTGTTCTGCTTAGGGAGTATATTTTTCAATTTTTGAAGAGCTGATCCTTCTAAGACTGATGAGGTTTTGGAAACATGGTACATAACATCCAGAAGTCCAGCACTATCAGGCTGTTGTTTGGGAACAGCACTGATTCTTAGCTGAGGAATTTTTAACTGTACAGTTGGAGCTGATGTTTCATATTGTACACTTTCATTTTTTTCTTTAAACTGAGTGACCATTCTTTGTAGAGTTAACTGGTGGAGGTAACTGGAAGCTGTTGGGAATCTTAATTCTGAGGTTTCAAGTAGACTGAGTTTACTTTTTTCTGTGCGCTCTGCTTGAGCTTTTGCCCACAAAGCTACTTTTTGCAGCACTGCACAAGTTTCTTTACTGTCTTTATAAGAGTAACTGTCATTTAAATCTCGAGTTTTGTTTTTAAAGGGTGCAGGCTTTCCTGCTGGTAAGGCTTCTAAGTGGAGAAGTAAAGTTTTTTGAGGTATGCCATAAAGTATGCCTGCTTTATTAATGTCCAGTGCTCCGGACTGAATGTCTTTCAACGCTTTTGAGAGCAAACCATCTGCAAACTCAGCACTTCTTTCCACATAGTCCTCTCTGTGTCTGTGGAGTCTCCTGGATGGATGGAATGAAACGATGGTGAACTGATGCATGAGAGACTCTCACACAGCTATGGAAGGGAAGGGTCCACTCCTTTATTATACTCCTTGCTTAGGTAACATCACTGCTTCTGATACTTTTAAGTCTTTGAGTTGTGGTAGCTATTGATTACCATAGCAAAAGTTACAGTTCTGGTAGGACCATGTGTCAAAATGATACCCCAGCTTCTATAGCAGCCCTTCCAAGAACTTTAAATCCTAGCTCAGTATTTCATAACTTTCTCATCTGCTTGCAATTCCCTTTTGACAGATGCTTGCAGAGTAACAGTTAAAACTTTTCTTTACACAATTTAACATCCATTGAATGCCCCCATCCTAAAGGAGTTTTGTTAGTAGAAACGTGACGTTACCGCTAAACAAGTAATAAAAGAGTCAACCCCCGCATAGAAACTTTGTTGCAACTCTAGCAGGAAAAATCCTACACATCCAATTAGTTTTTCGATTTTGCAATTAAAGTCCTACTTATATTCTAATTTCTAGTAAAAATTATCAGATTCTTTTAATATATATATATATATATATATACACACACAAGCAGGTTTTAAGTCAAGGAATAATGCTACTGGGTTGTTAGTTGCTTTAAAAATACATTTGCAAAAAGCACAAGCGACATAAAGGGCCTGCTATGGACTGAAGGATGCCAAAATTATAACATGTCATTTCACTCTTATTTCATTAAATAGTACAATTCGTCATATTAAACATCTAATAATAAATGGGTATCTTAGCAGCATGACACCACATACAAGAGGTAGAATCAAAACAAGAATGGCCATCAAGAGCTCTCTCTTTATTTGGGAAACAGTATGGATAAAAGTTGTTTTTAACTTCTTCCTAAGTGAAATAATATATTAAAAATGTAGATCTTTTCCTTTGCCCCTACTGGAAAGTTTCTTAGTCATGGAGAATACATTTTCTTCTACTGCCTAGTTTCCTGGTTGCATATGTATATAAGCATTCAGTTCACTTTTAGTAACATGAACTAAAGTTTGGTGATTGTTCTGATAACTTTTCTTTAACAGAAAAAGTGAAAAACATAAAATGAAACATATGAATTATACACAAACACACAATTATGAGTGAAACTCTTTGGCAAAAGCAAGAGATAACTGTGTGTACGTACCCACATTTATTTTACACAAATGAATTACAAAAAATTGCCTTCAAGTTTAAACTTTATTTCCACTTACTATCTTTAAATAAACCAGAACAATGCTTATCTTGCTTACCCAGACACTGAATTTTCAGAACATGATCCATCGTAGGCTGACTGTTCCATGCTTGTTTTCTTTGTAGAGAGATCTAGCACACCATCCCCTAATGGGATAACAAAAAAAATGTAAGGATTATTTTGGAAATTGAGTTATTTTGTAAAAGCAAGGTTCACGTAATGTTACTTATACCAGAAATGTTCTCTCTAATTTTACAAAATATCAAAATGCAATTTTCAGGCCACGGGACTACTGTGGATGGTCCAGTGGCTCACCTAGGTCTTGTGGGAGCAGCTCACTTATGCTTTCAGTACCACAGTCAACTAGAGTTCCCAATGTTCCTGAGGTGGTCAAGTGTACTGTACTCTTTCAAACTATAGGTGGGGGATGCCTGTTAAATGCTCCCACATGCTTAAAGACTCCCTTCAAATAAAAACCTACTTCCTGCTGTGCTAGTCCTCTACTTGCAGGGATATTTTGCATAGGGGAACATTTTAAAATGTGATTCCCCTTGTGCATACTGAAATGTTAAAGAGTCCAGTCTACAGTGCCATTTGCTCCATATGTAGATCAGGCCCAGGAATGGCCATTCTATATAAGGCCATGAGATTCAAAGTTTCTACTTTTATGAAAGTAGAAATACTCCCCAACAAGTTACCTCCAGAACATGTACTTCCAAGCTGAGTAAACTATAATAAATAAATGTATTAGAAACACAATGAAATGACTGAGAACCACTTATCAGTCATCATATTGTCTGAGTCAATAATTACATGGCAGTGGTGCACTAGTGTGGAATCAGTTGCATGTTAGAGATAAGCAGTGTCAAATTTTATAAGTGGTTTTCGTATTTGAGATCTCACTTTTTAATACACAAATTAAGTATGGTGTATAAAACTTGAGCTAGAGATTGAATAAGAGGTACATGTTGCAAAATGCTACCTCTAAAATGATGCAAAGGACCTTTTCATAAAATCCCATCCTAGAGAAGAGCAGTTATGATAAATATATTGCAAAATGAAATTGTTGCAACTCCAATAGACATTTCTTAGCAGAGGGTATGCAGTTACCCAACAATTTCAAAGTAGCCCTGATTATATTTTAACTGTAAAGGGAATCATATGAAGAGAAACTAAAGAGAATCTCTCTCTCAAACATTCAGTATTAATAATGACTTGGAAATGTCTAATAAATCCCCAATTCCAATTATGATGAGATATTTTGTGGTATTTGCCATTTAGTATTAGTAAAAAGATAAGATGGAGGAAAATTATAATCCATTTTATGTAGCTTTATTTAACAATTCCTAGAAATCTACAATCAATTTCAGTAATATGGCAGAAGTATACATTTTCTATGCAGGAAAGACTATCTTATTGTCCCTTTGAAGGAAACGAATGGTTGTTGTGAAGTGAAGTTAGAATTCTCCTAAGACATTTCTACGTTTCATATTCTTTTCTGACTGGGTTCAGAGAGGAAATTTAATTGGTATGTTGTCAATATGTATTTAAAGTACAGCAATATGAACATGAATCAGCAGTGTAAGAAGGGCTAATGCAGTTCTGGGCTGCATTAGAAGAAGCATAGTATCAAAGACGCGTGAAGACCTTATTCCTCTCTCGTTGGCACTAGGGAGACCACACCTGGAGTATTGTGTACAATCCTGGGCACCATATTTCCAGAAGGACAATGAAAGTTAGAACAGATTCAGAAGAGGGAGATGATACAGGGACTTGAGGGCATGCCCTATGAGGACAGGCTGAAGGAACTTGGGATGTTCATTCTGAAGAAAAGAAGACTGAGCGGAGACATGTTAGCAGTGTTCAGGTACATAAAAGGGTGCCACAGGGAGGATTCCATTGCCACAGAAATTAAGACTCAAAATAATGAGTACAAGTTCCAGCTACCTAGATTTTGATAAAATATAAGGAAGAACTTCCTGTTAATAAGGTATTTACAGCAGTGGAACAGTCTACCTATGGGGGTTGTGGGTTCTCCATCTCTGGAGGTTTTTAAGAAGAGGTTGGACAGCCACCTCTCATGGATGGCTTAATTGGTTTTCCTGCACATTGCAGAGGGTTGGACTAGATGACCCTTTATACATGTAACTGTTAATTCAGGCAGGTATTCCAATTCCAATTTTGATTACAACTCTCACAGTTAACATTTTTTAAAAATTCCCCAAACCAAATTTCAAGCCTAAAAGATTATAGTGATCATGTTAAAGATATAAACTGCACAAAATGCTTTTGTTCAGGGGGCAGACCTTCGCTGTCATAAATGATTACCTGCTCTTCTCCTTCTAGCTTTGTTAGTTTTCTCCATCCATATATTCCTACCGAAATCTACTTACCCACAATTTACTTCCTGACACTACATTGAGACCAGCAGGCTACCTTTCTGTATGAACTTCTATGTACATAGCATTTATTTATTTAATTCTATAAGTCTTATCGGGATTCAGCTTCAGTATACTGGCCCTCATCCAAGCCATAACTTTATCCAGGCACTGGTTCACGGCCTCTCCTGATTCAGTTTTTACAGAGAAATAGAGCTAGGTGTCATCAGCATACTGGTGACACTTTTGCCCCAAATCTCCTGATGACTGCTCCCAATGGCTTTATATAGATATTGAATAACATTGGGGACAAGATGGCTGCCACAAGGCTGAAGTGCAGTCACCCAATGCTATTCGCTGGAACCAACTCCACAGGTCGAACCACTGTATAAGAGTGCCTCCAACTCCACAGGTCGAACCACTGTATAAGAGTGCCTCCAACTCCCAACTAATGAAGGCGGTCCAGGAGGATACCGTGGTCACCAATATTGAAAACCGCTGAGAGATTGAGAAGACATAACAGGGTCATACTTTCCCCCGTCTCTCTCCCGAAGAGGGTCATCCATCAGGGTGACCAAGACTGATTCCGTCCCAAAATTAGGCTTAAATCCAGACTGGACCGGATCCAAATAATCAGTTTCATCCTAGAGTGCCTGCAATTGGGACGCCACCACTTTCTCGGGCACCTTCCTTAAGAACAAGGTATTTGTGACCGGACGAGAGTTAGCATAAATGTCTGGGTCAACGGAGGGTTTTTTCAGGAGTGGTCACACCACTGCCTCCTTCAAGTCAGCAGGGACCACCTCGTCATGCAGTGATGCATTCACCACTACCTCTATCCATCCAGTCAGCCCCCCACGGCTAGCTCGAAAAAGCCATGACGTGCAAGGGTTGAGAGAGAATGTGGTGGGTCGAACTGATTCTAGTGTCTTGTCCACATCCTCAGGCTCCAAAAACTGGAACTGATCCCACAAAACAGGATAAGACGATGCACTGGACACCTCAACAGACACTGAATTAATAGCAGCATTCAAGTCAGCATGAAGGCGAGTGATTTTATCCTCAAAGTGTCTTGCAAACTCATCATAGCGAGCCCTCAAGGGTTCTAATATTGGATTGGGTGGGTTAGATATACGTAATCCTCGAACCACTTGAAAAAGCTCAGCTGGACAACAGTTTGAGGATGTAATGGAGACAGCAAAGTAAGCCTTCTTTGCTGCCTTCACAGCCACACAGTAGGCATGCTTGTACGCTCTTACGCGTGTTCAGTCACCTTCAAGACGAGTCTTACGCCAGCTACGCTCCAGCCATCTTCTGACCTATTTCATTGCCCGGAGCTCCCCAGTATACCAAGGAGCCTTCCAAGCTCCACAGAGCCGAAGAGGGAGCTCAGGAACAATTGTGTCGATGGCCCTTTGCACTTCGCTATTTCATAGTGCCACAAGGGCCTCAACAGAATTGCCGGCTCTGGCTACTGAAAATTCCCCCAGAGCATTCAGGAATTGCTCGATTCTATAAGTCTCCCATCTTAATGGGTCCCCCACCTCTGCAGGGAGGGACTGGCACCGTGAGACCAAATTTCACCATGAAGTGGTCTGATCATGACAATGGGGTAATTTCCATTCCTCCAATATCCAGACCACCCCCCTCATACCCTGAGGCAAAGACCAAGTCAAGGGTATGCCCTGCCCTATGTGTTGGGCCAGTGGCAAATTGAGACAGCCCCATGGTTGTCATGGAGGACATGAAATCCCAAGCTGCTCCTGCTAAGGCAGCTTCAGCATGGTAGTGAAAGAGCAGCCTGCTGCTACTGTACAACAGAACATAGTCATCAAATTATTTCAAATGCTGACAAGTACAGAATCACAGAATTTATGTATCACATTAGAAATGATTGGTAGAAGTAAACATTAAAGACAATCCTCGGAAGAACAGCTTTGTGGTTCAGTCAGACAGATAAATTATAGGATGTCAAACATTGTAGTAATGAAGCTCACCACTTTTTCAAACAAGTTCAAATATACCGTCTCATGGGAAAGCTACAACCTGAAGCTTAATGTATCATATGCTTGCAGACCACTTCTGATGGAGTATATGTTAAATTCTGTTCATCTGAAAATAATTAGGGATCTATGTTTCTACAGGCTATCCAGTTCCTCAAAGACCAAGTGTATATTTGAACAAGTTATTTGCAAAATGGAGATGGGTCATAGTTTAGTGGTAGTGCACAGGCTTTGCATGCAGAAGTTCCCAGGTTCAATCCCCAGCATCTTTATGTAGGGTTGGAAAAACACTTGTCTGAAATCCCAGAGAGCCACTGCCAGTCAGTGTTGACAATACTGACCAGAAGGACCAAGGCTCTGACTCAGTACAAGGCAGCTTCCTATGTACATCACATGTTTCCCACCAATCTGCAATAACACTGGATTTTATATTTTTAAAAATGGGGAAATAGCCATTATGCATTTGTTTGTCCCAACGGTCCTAGGTGTAACTTGAAACCTGCATGATAGTAGAGTCTATCCCTTTAAGTCTGTGCCTCTTCCTCCATTCCACCTTAACACTTTGACAATGTAGACTTCATGACTTCAACAACATCAGCCTTCTTCCCCCTCTCCGGCCCCCTGCTTTTTGTAAAATCTTGCCTGATGAAGAGATCTACAGCTCTCAAAAGCTTGCTCACAATTTTGTGCATATTTTGTTAGTCCTAATATATTGTCTGACTGTGAATTTTGATGTAGGAGTGTGCAGCAGCTCAAAAAACATAACCTAAAGAATCAAAAACAGCATCCTGTGATGAAGCACCACTGTATTTTGAATAAGAAGCCCAAAATGTTGATATTAAAATATTAACGGCAATTTTAGCCAATAGACTGCAACAAGCTATTACATTAGTCAGACCAGATCAAGTGGGATTTATTAAAAACAGGCAGGGGGTGATAATCTGAGATTAGTTGTGGATTTGATAGCTTTAAATAGAGAAAGAATTGACCAGGTGGCCATTGTCTCTTTGGATGATGAGAAGGCTTTTGACAAAATTCATTGGAAGTTTATGCTTGCTACATAATTTTGGTTTTTCAATGGAATTTTTGAAGTGGCTTAAAATTTTATATTCGACCCCAAGAACAAGAGTTGGTTGTCAGCTTTTTTTGTGCTTGGGCAAGGTACTAGGCAAAGATGTCCACTTTCCCCATTGATATTTGATCTATGTTTGGAACTTTTGGCTTGCACAATTAGACATAATAGCAGTTTTCATGGGTTTGTACATGTTGACTTAGAATTTAAAATTATTCTTTATGCTGATGATCTTTTATTGTTTATTTCTAAACTCCAGGCATCTATTCCTGCTTTGATGAAGTTGATTAATACTTTCGGTGATCTGTCTGGCTGTTCAATTAATTGGTCAAAGTCTGAATTGATGCCGATTGGGGACAGCATATTTCCTAGTGTGTTGGCTAAGGGTCAATTTTGATGGTGCCCTGATTTTATTATCTATCTGGGAATACTCATTCCCAGAGATATATCTCAATTGATTAAAATAAATTTGGATAAGCTGATTAGTGAGCTTGCATGAGATATAGATAGATGGGCACCGTTAAAGTTGAGTTTGTGGAGTAAAGTCAACACACTTAAGATGAATATTGTACTTTGAATTCTCTATGTTATACATGGGATTCCTTTACTTATACCTGGCAAATATTTTCAACAACTTAATGCTTTGTTTCATAAATTCTTCTGGGGTTCTTCCTCACCTCGAATATCTTTGAAACGGATGTAACTTCCAATTAAGGAAGGTGGGTTTGGTTTTCAAGATCTTGCTTTGTACCATCAGGCCTATCTATTGGCTTGTATTAAGTTATGGTTTTTTACAGTTCGCTTACATTTGCCACCCTGGTCAGTTTTGGAATCCTTATGGTTAGAACCTCTTCCCAAATGGATGGCACTCGGTTCTTGACATATTAGAGTAAATAACACCCTCTTACAATCTTGGCTGCTAAAGAGGTATGGCATATAGTGTACCACATCAATTATAATTTGATCAAATTGACTTTATGGGGAAATCCAGATTTAAGAATTGGAAAGAAAGTGTTTTTGTGGAGGACATGGACGGATAAGATGATTTTTACTTTGGATCAATTAATAGGTCCAGATGACAAGCTTTTGTCATTTTCTGATTTACGTGCTAAATATAATTTGCCTACTATGGCTGAATGCCAATACTTGCAATTGCAACACTTGTTGGACTCTAGGTTTGGTCCGGCTGCTTTTACAGCCTCCATGCCTCCATTATTGCTAGAAACACTTACAGCAGCTAAACAGACATGTCGATCCATAACTATAAACATTTAGTAGTCGTAAGTAAATATGATACAAATGGTTTAAGACAGGATAGGAATAGAGAATTGAAGTGTTCTATTTTGCATAATCAATGGATTGTTGCCTTAGAGTCTGTATCTGACGCTTCTATGGATCGTAGGCTACGGTTTATTCAGCAAAAAAAAATTGTTTTGGATTTATTGGACTCCACAATACCTTTTCAATAAGGTTTTGTCTAACTTACATAACTGTTGGAGATGTAATGCACCTAATGATTTTTTAAATTCATATGTTTTGGCAATGCCCAGTAGTTGCCCCCTTCTGGGAGGAGGTTATAATAAGGATAACCTTTGTACTGAAACAATCTTGAATATGGAGTGATGTACATGTCCTCCTAAAATACTTATCGGCTTCTTGGAAGTTAACACATGGTCAGTGCAAATGGATTTCCAGAGCCCTTCTGACAGCTAAAAGACTTATATTATCACATTGGAAGGACAAATGCTCACCTCCTATAATGCAATGGACTGAGGACTTAACAATGTTATCAACATTTGAACGAGTGTTATATAGGTGCGACTTGCAAGTGGATAAATATATGGCTATATGATCTGCTTCTCTTGAAACTTATGCATAATAAATCTCCCCCTTTTTAAACATGAATGATGGAAATATCTTTTTCACAATTTATTTATTTTTGTTCTGTTTTGTTAATTTTCACAATAAAAAGAAAATAATAATAATAAAACCATCTTAAGAGATCTATAGCCCTCAAAAGCTTGCCCACAATTTTGTGCATATTTTGTTGGTCCTAATAAAGGTATTGTCTGACTGTGAATTTTGATATAGAAATGTGCAGCAGCTAAAGAAGCATAACCTAAAGAGTCAAAAACAGCATCCTGTGATGAAGCACCACTGTATTTTGAATAAGAAAAAGCCAAAAATGTTACTAGGCGTAAGTTTCAACCACACTTACTTTCAAAGTATGGCAGAAAAGGCACTCCCTAATTCCCTATTATAAATATAGTTATAAAACAGTTCTTGACAAGGCAGTTGGCAACGAGGCAAAGTTTTCAGTGCTGTTGAAGTCAGTAAAATTAAGTGTTCAGTTTGACTTAGAAGACATTTTCTCAGAGAAATATAACTTATATCTGCATAGCAAGGGATGGTAATTTTATCTGATGTCTTGGTTTGCACTGAGGAGCTATACAGTTTCATCCCAGAGCACTTTTAAAGGCAAATAAAATTACAGATGGCAACATAGGTATTAGAGTCATAACATCTTATGGTTTAAAGGAAAGAAGTTTAAAATCAGTTCTCTAATTCAAATGTGCTATCTTTTACACAAGGCAAAGAAACATACACCACTTTCTGTAATGAATGCTCTAGCTATTATGGGACACTGATAACCTGCTTTAATAATCATGGGTGGTATGTCAGCTTAAGAACTTGACAAATTATACTGTAGCAATCTTAAAATCGGAGATTTCTGAATGTCAACCAATGAAACACAAATGATTTGAAGCTACAGTCTGTCATGGTTCCATTTTATTCAAACTTGAGCAATCTTGTCAAAAACTACAGGCATTCCATAAACTATCTGTAAGTGCTATTATATCACTGATATGTCGTGAATAAGGACGATGACAAATAGAAGAAAATGAAAGACAGGGCTCTAGAATTCCCTTTGCTAGCACACCAGAGACAAGAGCTTTTCCCCATCTTGCAAACCTCCTCCCAGATTTGAATTCTCCACGAATTGCAAGGAACATGATGGCACAAGAGCTATCTGTCTCCCTTAATGAGGTTGCCTGCTTAGAAGCACTTTCCTAGTATTTGATAAGCAAATGCAGAGACAACTTGTGAAAAAGTTATAAAAGCAACATGCATACACTCTCAACCTGGTTTTTAAAACTTGTATCAATCATTTATTATGGTAACAGACCATCAAAAGATAAGTTAAAAAGTGACATGAAAACAAAATACAGCTTTGTAGAGTTCCTTCTCTCAGGAGGATTGCAACATTATTTTCCCAATTTGCATTGAGGTCGTAAAAAACTTAAGAGACCCTTTCACTAATACAGGAGGTCACATCTCTTAAACAAATTAATATCAAAGTCGTGGGATTACTTCCAGAAAAGGCTGTTAATAATGGAAAGATTAGCTTCTTACTGCATTCCTTATGCATATTACAATGCAATAGGACATGTTTGACAGATTCTATTGTTCCAGTGCCACAGGGACATATCCGTTCATTAACCAGGATTTTACTAAACCATCATTCTAGTAGTGCTGGACGGTTTAGTAAAACTTGTACACTTTTAAACTTTGTTCAAGACAAATGCCTGAACAGGATGCAGAAATGAATAATTTAACCATGGCTGCTCAGGGAGTGGGGAGTTCTGTGCAAATATGAAGTGGATTTCTCAGAAGACCCACTGAAATTCTGGAAATATTGGACTGCAGAGCCAGTTACTAGACAATACAGCTTGGCAAGAAACTCCAGCAACAATTTGTAGCCCCCTATTGATAAATATGTTCCAGAGATCCACCATTCATGCATGATGGTATAGTTACTGATGGCTCGAAGCAATATCTACCTTCGTAGTATGCTTTCCTCAATTTTGGAAGATAACATACTCAAGAGTTGAATATAATTTCTACCAGTTCTCCCACACCCTGTCACAAAGTATTCAAGGTTGTACACAACACTTAAGATTTTTTAGACTTAACTAGAGGCAACTGAAACAGTACTGTTAGTGGTCTTTGCTGGTATTTGTGAACAAGTCTGAAAAAGTGGCAGCGAGTCTTCAAAACCTATTTTTCATATGTCTGGTCGAGTTGCAAAACTATTCTTTGAAGGGTTGACTTTGGTAGCTACTTATTAAAAAATAATTGCTAATGTGATAGAATTCTGCAATTTTTTGACATTTGACAAATATGTTCTGTTGTGCAATGGCAGCATCAATTGCAAGCTTACGACCTCTTTTGCTAATTACAAGCTTGCAGGGGCTAGCTCTTTCTCATAGTGTATAACTGTGTAGATGAGTTTCTCCCCCTCCATCCCCACTATTCTGTGCAAATGCTACTTTTCTACCACTCATTGATGTTACCTGAAATTAGGGCTATAGTTAAATAGTTACCCCATTCATGGTGCTGCTGCAGTCTCCCAGCTACCACATTCCATTTGTTTTCCCAAAATGATGTAGAGTTTTTCCAAACAGTATTTGGGGAATGGCTGGCCCCCATCTATCGACCCCCGAATACTGCTTCGAAAAAGACATCATCACAAAGTATCATTCAAGGCTGTTTGGGCAAAAAGAAAAACAGTTGGCAAGATCAAGGAGGTTACATTAGCACAAAATTCTCCCTATTCCTGAAATGGGAAAGAGGTTAGGTGGTTTCTCCCCCTTTTTTGTTCAACCTCCCTAGCCCACTTTTGGGCCAAACTTTCAAAGATTTTTTAAAGCCTACGATCTCCCACTTGGATTGGCAGTTTTTTTTCTGTGGACATAGATGTCCACACAGAAAAGTACTCATTGCTACTTGCCACAAACTTGTGTAGAACTTTCAAAGTCAATGCTGGTTTCCAAGTCAAACATAAATATATGACAAAATAAATAAATCAGTATTATCCCTTTTATCTAGACATGATGTAATGGAATGAGAAGGCACACTTCTGTATCACTACTAAACATTTATATTTTGACTGCAGAGATGCAGATATTAATCCGTCTAACAAAATGCAAAATGATTATTAAGACCTAAAGATTTTCATTCATATAATTCTGGTTCAGATTTCTCTTTAAGGGCATTTTAAAAAGCAATTAATACCATCTCTGTTACTCTTTAATACTCATTAATACATTTATAAAGCCAAAGTTAACAGTGCTTAAGGGCACAATTCTATGAATGTTTAGACAAAAAAAATGTTCTACAACTTCTAGCTTCCCAGCATGGCTGGCTGGGGAATGTTGGGAGTTGTAGGATGTTTTTCTGTCTAAAAATGCGTAAGATTGCATCCTAAGTTGCACAAATTTCTATGGAAGAATTGAAGACATACCTAAGCCTCCCCCACTGAGATCAATAGCTTGACTTTGGCTACATCGTATCCTTATGTTCCGAAGACTTCATAAGAACTCAATAATGAATACGATTCATATGAAATATATATTTCTGCTTTGATTTGTAAATAATGGCCAATTTAAGAGTGAAGTTTTAAAAATAGATGGTACTGAGTACAGTCAAGGTTAATTGTTTTGCCCAACTATCCTTTCAATCTTCATTTGCAACTGACAGCATATTCAGTAGAAACACAGGAATTCTGTCTTGCAATTTGCCACTTGCCTGCACTGAGTAGTTGGCAACTGTCCATGGGCAAGGACTGTAGTGGCAAATCACATTGCCCTATACAAGTTGAATTATCTTAAATTTCTCAATTATCTTAAGAATAACTGGCCATTTAAGGCAGAAGCCACAGAACCTAATATGCTGGCTATGCAATGCTCTTCTGCCCAGGTGTTTTGGGGGGGGGGGGAGTTGGAAATTGGAACAATATGCAGTACTTTTTTCTTCAGTGTTCTTTACAGATGCAAAACCACTTTGTGACTTCCGGAACATAAGATGTATTATGTATAGCTTGGTTATGTCATTATTTAAAAGTAAACTCAGTTAGTGAATTCATAATTATTGTATGAATAAACTAAGCTTTTAAATTGAATATAACAAACATGGTAATTTTCTGAGTAAACAACGTCGTACATTTTATGTCTGACAAGAGGGAGATTCAGCAAGTAGTCACTGAAATATTGAAAACATCCTTGAAGCCAGAAGAAGCAGGAAGAACTGGAGGCAGAGAAAGACTGGTGTACAGCATTCGTTGTTTGTGAGGAATTGGTTGGCGTGTAGTTTAGGGAAATCTGGTCTAAAGTTTATTTTAGAGAGCTTATTTAACTTGAGAAGACTCTCTTACCTATCAGGAATGGTAACCAAACATATTTAAGTATTTTTAAGCAACCTCAACCTTGAAGAGTGACATTTTGGGCAATATCCGCTCTGCCTCTGCTAAGTTCTGTTGTGCTCACGGGGAGCTGCCATTTGCACAATGGGGTTTGATAATTCCAAAAATAATCCCGAAAATGAACAGAATTGCTTGTTTCCAAATCGGGACAAGTTGGCAGTTATTTTGAGAAATGCCCACGCCCCACTGTGCGAGAGGTGGGTCCCGCAAACACATGGGGGAAATGCAATACTATTATTATTATTATCTCTTTCTCACTCGTGGCGGTTTTTCTAGACGGACATGACGGGCTTTGCCAAGTCATGCTGTCTTCTATCGATTCAGGAATTTCCTGATATTTGAGTATGTTTTAATTATGACTGCTTTTTGAATGTTGGTGTGGATGTATTCTGGTAGGCCCAGTTTCTGGAGGTTTCCTGTATATTTTTTTGATGTGATGTGACTGATGTGACTAATGGAATAATTGTGACCTTTTCCTGTTGCCATAGTTCTTTGACTTCCATGACCAGCTCTCTTTGTCATTCGGTTATGCTATGTCGATGAGGTGTTTTTCTTTTTTGTCTATGAACGTTATGTCTGGTCGGTTGCAAGGTATTGTCTTGTCCGTATAAATTGTTCTGTACCAGTATATTTTATGATCTGCATTTTCCAAGATGGTTTCGGGTGAATACGTATAAGGTTGAATTTGATGGCCAGTTGTTGGTGAATTATTTTTGCAGCTGTATTGTGTCTGTCCGTACAGTCCATTCCAATTTTACATCCTCCTGTTATATGGTCTATTGTTTCTTGGAATTGATGGCATTTCCTGCATAGGTCTGTTGTTACACTGTTATCTTTTATGATGTATTTTTGGTAGTTCTTGGTTGCTATATTTTGATTCTGTATAGCTATTGGGAATCCTTCAGTTTCTGGAAATAGCTCACCCTTCCTGAGCCATTTGTACGATTGTTCTTTGTTTATTTGTGGGTTCTGTATTATGTTGCAGTGCTTCCCATGGAGTACTTTTTGTGCCTATTTTTATTTTTTCTCTGCAAGTGTAAGTGGTTGTGTTTGATCTTTGTTTTGTATTATTATTATTACATTTATATGCTGCCCCATAGCTGAAGTACTGTGGGTGTTTTACAAAGATTAAAACATCAAATATGAAAAACCGATATACAAAATTTTAAAACCATAAAAAGCATAAAAACAGATTACATGCCAACTATTCCAGGGTCAATTAAAACCTTCAACGTATGCTGTTATATGCCTTGGAGAAGAGAAAAGTCTTGACCAGGTGCTGAAAAGATAACAATGTTGGCACCAGGTGAGCCTCATTGGGGAGATCATTCCATAATTGGGGGGGGGGGGGGCACCACTGAAATGGCCCTCTCCCTTGTCGCCATCCTTCGAGCTTCCGAAGTAGGCACCTGGAGGTTTATGTTAATAAACATGTACATTTTTGTTTGTTTTGGAAGATTGTCTCTAGTAGTGGTGTTAATCCCATCACTATGCAGCCCTACATGTGTGATCTCTGGACTAGGGTAGCTATCTTTAAAATCTACAGTCTAATCTACTGCAAATTATTTTGTATACATAAAAATAATTAAACATTGATTCAATACAGCTCTCAGATATCATGTATCTATCTCATGTATTTTATCTCATGTACCTATCTCCATGAACTTCATTTCCAATTACATCAATTAAATAACGAAAGATATTTACCTTGCTGAGTATCCTGCTCTTGTGTTCGATTCACAGTGAGGTCTAGAGGGCTATCCTGTTCTTCCTGAATTGAATTTTCTGTTTGGTTCGTTTGGATATCTTTACATATCAGACTTGTTTCAAATGATGAACCGTTTCTATTTTCTTGCATTTTACTACTTTTTGAAATGTATTCAATTGCAAATTGACGGATCATCTTTTTCATTAATTCCTGAGCAACTAGGGGAATGTTAGGATCACAGTTCTGAGGAAGATCTATGGAGAGAAAACATCATAATGCACATATTAGAATAAAAGTTCACCTTTATTTTATTACCTTCCTGTGACAAGACTAAATAGTCCAATGCAGTATTTATAAACTTGCTAGTCTTTGCTCTATAAAACTCACTTATTTAAAGGCAACTGTTAATTCAACACCTACCCTTGAATTTACTTAGTGGTCAGTAAAGCCTATAATCCAAAGGGCTGAGCATAATCATACACAAGGAAACTGCACATGCAGTCAAAGATTTCTCTTTAGATATCACTATGACATATACAGTGCTGAAGAGCCAAACTACATGTACATGAAAAAATATGTTTCTCCAGCTTTGGAAAAACATGCAGCAAACACAGCAGAGAATGACCTCAAATGCATGTGCACTTCTCATGAACGGACGCCCTTCTCGCTTTTGGCCCACTCTTCAACATTACTTAAGATTAGCATCAACAGCAGAAGGCAGCAGGAGGTGGCACTCTGTGTAGATTGCATGCAGCCCATGCATTCTAAATTACTGGAAGCACCTTCCACTACCATTCAAGACAGTTTAGAAAAACAAAATAAAAATAAAAGCATTACTAATACAGCATGTCCATTAAAAATAGTTTAAACAGGAAATAAGACAGACTAAGCTTGCCAAAAATTTTGCACATTTTCCACAAGACCAACAAGGAGGAATATTGCAATCCCTTTTAAAAACCTATAATTCCCAAGTCCTCGTATTAAGAGTGAAAACTCAACAGTGGTGTGAGTGTGTGCGTGCACGCACGAATGCATGTGTGCGGAAAGATTAAGGTACGGTGCAAAGTTTAAAACCAGCACTTCAAATTAGAGCTGGAAACTCAATGGCAACAAATATTCCCATCTCCCCATTCAAGACAGATAGTATACTGCAGAATTCTGAACCAATTGTAGGTCCTGGGCTAACTTCAAAAGCAATCCTAAATAAAGTGTGCATTATAGCAGCCGATCCTAGAAGTCACAGAAACACAGATAAAAATGAGGATAGCCACGTCCTTTATCCTTAAAGGGAGGATGCCTAGTGGATGAAACCACAGCTGACACTTGTTTTTCAAGAAGCAGAGCTGAGTCCAGGATTACATCAGGCTGAATACATTTCAGGGATTATGGGAATTTAGTCCTAAACATCTGATGGGTTGTCTACTCCTGTAGTAAGGTAACAGGTATCCTACTAAAATATGGTGCATTCCAATCTCTAGACCAATATCTCAAAGCTTCCTTTGTTTTCCTCCACAGGAGTACTTTGAAATGTTTCCCATGCAGAAACGTGTATGAGAAATGTTGTATCAGAAAAAAATTACATCACTATTTAAGAAGATTTAGGAGGTACTCCCCCACACAACATGATTACAATCGACCGTGAGTGGACTATTAACACATGGTTGACTATTGTGGCTGATCCCCATCCACCCGCACTCCCTCTCTGCCCTTCCACCAAATGGCTCGTTCCCACTAGAATCCCTCTTCATGCCTGGCAGTGTGCCTGTTCCATTGTGTGACCATGCTCCCAGGACAAGTACATCCCTCCCAGGGCAGGGCACCATGATCTGCGGATCCCCACGTGCTTCCTGGGACATGCATGTGCCGTCCCTGGGTGGGGTGGGTGCCACAATCAGCGGCTTCCCTCCTTGAGCTGTCCTCCCCTTCCTGTGGGGCAGCTGAAAGCATCTCTCCCGTAGCTTTATCCCTCAAGGATTTTGGGGGTGGGCAGTGGAAGGATCTGTCCTGTAGCTTGACATTTCAAGCTACAGGAGAGATCCTTCCAGCGCCACCCCTGAAATCTTTGACAGGTAAAGCTACGCTCTCCACACTGTTGATTATGCGCATTGGTTATTTCAGGGAATTAACCAACCGAGGTGTGGAAAAGGCTCGCCAGATGACACAATAGTCAATGGCTGATTATTTAAGCAACAGTTGATTATTTAAGCAACAGTTGACTATTTAATCAACTGCTGACTATCGTGTCGTCCGAACCATCTCTCTTGCGGCCTTTTCCGAACAATCTGTGTAGATTTGATCCAAGTGTATCGTTTACATAGTATTCTACTATGAGATTGATTCCAAAAGCATTCTTGTAAAGAGTACCAAATGTTATGGTACTTTTCCCAAACAGCCCAGTTATCAGAATACTCCAGGAAACCAAAAGCCTGGTCTGAATATGTAAGTATGTATTTCACTGTAATGTTATTCCAAACATTCTTGCCTGAAAAACAAACAGTGAGATTCAAAACCCACAACATTTTAAGGTCCAGCTGATTCAAACTTGTTTTAACTCTATTTATGCCCAATAAAAAGAAGTTTCATCAAAAAAGAAAAAAAATCTTCAAAGGAGGTTTTATCTTCCCCAAACAGGTTTGTAATACATAAAGCAAGAAAATATTCTCTCCCCACAGCCCAGATTAAAATTAAGGATCAATGTTTGACACCCCCCCCCCCCAAAAAATAGCAGCAAACATGTAGTTGGTAATATGAGCAAATGTGTTAAAATTAGCAAACTGGAGTCAAAAATAAGATGGAGCTTATTGTCTGGGGATCCCTGCAATTTAAATGTGGAACTCAAAGTTTAAGCCATTTGTTCCCCCTACACTGTAAAAATGTTGATGGTATATTTTATCTCTACATGATCAGATACAACAACAGCAAGTTAAAGCATTTTGTAACATATTTGCTAACATGTTATAATATATTGACAAGTTTAGTTTTTTATGGAGCCAGTGACTTTTGTTTCTCCAGAGCCTGTTTGACAAACTTGGCAGTCCTTTATGACGTATAATAATCTGTACCAGCCAAATAGTGATAGAGTTATGCTTACAGAGGAGTTATCCTCGAACCCAACTATTAAGAGCTCAAGATATTGCTTCCTCAGCTCTGCATAGAATGGGCATTCTGCTAGGAAGTGTACCATGTCTTCTACCTTGAGACAACCAGGTGGGCAATTTGCTTTCACACTATGGTGGGACCCGTAACGTGCGCTCACCTCCATCAGCTGGAGTGAATTCAGTCTGCACCTAGTCATAAGCCATCTCAACTCATATGAGATGATGGAAGTCAAGTACAGGGGAACCTTCCCCGGGAAGATAATAATACTTTTATAAATCATGTTGGAACAACTCCCAGCAGCGACGGCCATTGCTGTCTGGATGTCAACAACATGTAGCCTTCTAAAGATCTCCTCCCTGGCACTATTGTACCCCCTCGCAAGTAAATATGTTTGTGAAAAGCCCAGCTCAGAAATAGATATGCTTGTCTTGTCTGCCCATGAGTCTCTCCCCATGTCTTCATATGCTGATAAAACCAAGGGTGAGACCATTTGGAACACTAACTTTAGCCAAAACAAAATGGCTGCTTTTGGGACAAGCATTCCCACTGAGTGGCAAACTGTTTCCAATTGGACAATAGCCTTGGAAGTACTCTGGATAAAAAATTACACTGCGTTGACTCCAATAATATAATATCTGCATTACCTGGGGAAGTAATTTACCTTTGTACTTTTCCACCTGGCCCTGAGGCAAAGCAAAGAATAGCATTGCCAGTTGCATTAGCTGTCAAGACTGTTGCTTTGAAATGTTACTCCTAGGTATTTGTACTTATTGACCTGGTCAAGCAGGTGGTTATCTAACTGCCATCGGTATTTCTTCCTCCTTTTGCCAAAAACTAAGATTTTAGTTTTATCATAGTTGACCTGAAGGGCTTCCCTCATACAATATAATAATAATAATAATAATAATAATAATAATAATAATAACGATTTATTTCTTACCCGCCTCTCCGTCTAGATCGAGGCGGGGAGCATAAAGCCCTTAGATCAGATAAATAGTCTTGTACACTCAAGAAGTTGCCACTACTCCTGGATTCTCAGGCAGCAGCCATGTAATTATATATTGGCTGAATTCGGACAACACAATAAGCAACTGTATGCTAGCTTAAAACTTCCCTGGAAAGCAGAGATTTACACCATTATCCAAGCCTTTGTAACCTTAAACGTTAGAGGTTGAGTATACATTTGTTCAGAAAGGCGGGATATAGTTTCTGTACTTACTCATTAATTAAATACACTCTACAAGGCTATGCAAAAGTAGTGCTTGGGTCTCTCAAATGCAATTAAGATATTAAGACCAGATCTTGGAATCATCAGCTCCTGCTGCTAGTCTTAACAATGGTTTAGAGCAGGGGGTTCACAAACTGTGTCTGGGTTAAGATTGGGGAGGGAGATATGATCCTATGCAGTAATCACAACTGGTCACCAAAAGAAATGGGTAAAACAGATACCACACATAGATAGAAACCTTTCTTTGGAGGCAACTTTACTTTATCCATCTTTTATAAAGTGATTCCTTTTGTTAGACCAACTGTGCAATATTTAGCCACAGAATCATAAACACAAACTTTCACTTTATATCTAGCATGTCTTTTAAATGTAACATAACCAAATCAATATACATAATAACAAGTAGACTGGGTACTTCTAGAGGAAGGGTACCTTTGGATGCAACCCAGTAAGTTAATCTTGAATAGTTTACATAAAATCCTTTTGGAAATCAATCCCTCACCTCAATCAAAACCACAGTTGTAAACCATTTAGAATACAATAGCTTTTATTGACACACTTAGCTAAATGTTACTTGAATTACTATGGAAGTAGTCTCAAATCAATGGTAATGTGCATAGGATAGAGAGCAGTTCTTCTTTGAAGATTTTTAATAAAATATTCACATTCTTTACCAGTTGTAATGCATATTGTCTTGATATTTTAGAACAGACTTAGACTTTATTTATTTTTATCTCACTTTTCTGTTTGAAAACATGCAAAGCAATTTACAGAATTAAAAGAAAATGTATTATTATTATTATTATTATTATTAATAATAATAATAATAATAATAATAGTTGTATCCCACCTATTCCCCAATACTGGGACTCAAGACAAGACATAAATAAAACACAATCATCATAAAAGCAAAGCAAGTAGGAAACAACAACTGGTTTTTTATTTAGCACAAAATAGTCTAGATCCTGATGAGCCATAAAGTCCTAGTCCTACCCTATCCTCCTTATTTCCAAAACAGCTCAAACATGAAAGTTAAGCAGATGCTTAGCTTTTTCCCCACTGAAATTGATGGGACTTAAAAGGACTCAACTCTGATTGGCTTGAGACCAATATCTGTATAAATCAGATATTCTGCCCCCACTATTCCACAAAAAGATAGTGCCAAGTGAACACTGTACTGTGTAAGTGCTCATTAAAACTCAAAGCTGGTATTTTCAAAGAGAACTGGCTGCTCAGAAGAGAGCTTGGGCTGTGTGTATTGACTAATGCTACAGTCCTTTTCTGTTTCCTCTATAGCTACCACAGGGATAAGCAAGATGTTATACTCTGGCAGAACTTCAGAGGAGGAGGAAGTTGCCACTTTTATGTATATAAGCGTTATTTGACCTGATCTGTTTCTTCAGTTTTGATTGCCTAGAAATTCTAAACTTTGGCTTTTTGCAGTCCACAGTAGTCTAATTACATCTTCAAGCTGTTGCTTCTGTCCAGTTCCTACAATATTTGCATGAAACTAGAGACAAGAATAGGAGTTGCTTCCACTGACACCTACAGAGCTGCAATCCAGTTACATTGAGGTTGGATTACTGTAACACTCTACTGGGGCTGCAATTAAGACTGGAAACTTTAGTTAGTACTGAACACAAGTTTATTTTTGAGTAAAATTCAAAGTGCTGGTTATTACTACTGTTACTACTAGATTTATATTCTACTTCTCAGGGTGAAAATCCTCACAAAGCCGATTACAACTTATTTAAAAATGCAACGTACATAATCAAACACAAAAAACATTATTCACTACACAAATAATTAAAATGAGTAAGGATGCAATCATATGGCCACTAGACACTGTCTAGACAGCCAAAGGATTTTTCGGTTTCTGGGAATCAAGGTTGGAGCCAGGGCTCCGACTGCAGTTTGCAGAAACCGTGTTCCCTCTCCCTCTCAGCCAGCATGGTTCACACTGTTTGTTGATGTTCTTGTCTTCTGATTTTTCTATTTTAATAGGTTGGCTAATGTTGTATTGTTTATTTTTTAATTAATATTAGCCACTTTAGATATCCCCATCCAGAGGGGAAAAGGGTAGTATAAATCTCAACACTGATAAATGAAATAGTTATTAAATATAACAACTAAATTAAACCTCCATGTTCAGAGACAACAAGCTTCTGATAACCAGATTCTGGGGGAAACAAGCAGAAAATGGTGATCACACCCATGCTTTTGAGCAAGCTTCCCAGGTAAATATGACTGGACACTGGTAGAAACAGAATGCTGGACTAGATGGACCACTTGCCTGATCTAGCAAGGCAATTTTTATGTTGTTAAATTTTGCACACAGATACACTTTTAAATATGACATTCTCATATTGGTCTGTTGGGGAACAGATCAAACGTATTTTTAGGCTCATATAGAGATAAGTGTTCCAATTTATATTGGATCCAAACTATCTAGAACTAAGACACAACAAGCAATTGGAACTGAATTGGCTAGGTAAGGATTTGCACCTATGTTTCCCACATCCAAAGCTAACACTATCCCCTAATCTAAGAAACTGGTAGACTCCAATCACCCAAACAATCAATACACAGTACTGAGCTAATTCAGGCTTCAGTAACTAACAGAGCTATTCTCAAGGTTTGCCAGCTGATGGGCTATAGGATTTGGTGGACACCTTACTATGCCAGCAGAACTTGAGATACACTGCTGACATGAAAGATATGTTAGTGGAACACTTCACCGACACAGTTCTGCTGGTGAAAGTATGTTGGCAGAACAGTTAAGTGGGCGGAAATATGGGTGCCCAAGGGAGCAGCACATTTACACTGTATCCAATACTCTTGCCCACAGCCACACACACATCAATGACACAACCTGGGACCAGAATGCCTAGCAGACCGCCTTCCCTTATACACACCCAGATGACATTTATGATAATCAGAGGAGGCCCTGCTTGTCATTCCAAGACGAAGAGACGGACCTCGATGTTGGGCCTTCTCTGTAGCAGCACCCACCCTCTGGAAAACCCTCCCTCGTGCGGTTTGGGAGGCAGAAAATATAACATATTTCAAACGCCTCCTGAAAACTTCTTTTTAGACAAGCTTTCCCTGGAGTATAACTTTTTTCTGGTTTTATATGACATTTTAAACAATTTTAAAGTTTTAAATTCACCTTTGTATGTTATAGTTTTAATTGTGAACTGCCCAGAGAGCCTTGGCTGTTGGGCAGCATAACTATGTAAGAAAGAAAGAAAGAAAGAAAGAAAGAAAGAAAGAAAGAAAGAAAGAAACTTTACACCAGCCCCGGCACAAAGATTTTCTCTTCCAATGACTTCTCATTGTTTTGTGTAGTTTGTACACAAAACACCCTGCTTCTGAACACTCCAGGGAAGAGTTTATTGCAAACACTTCTCCCAAAATATCTCCCCAAATATTTTTTGTCATACGTGAATACCGTGGTTTGTCTGAATTGTATTGTTCTAACTGTCTTCCCCATCCAACAATAACAGGGGACAATATCTCCCACTATGTCTCTATTGGCAAAGGCGAGGCACTCCACTTCAACTGTTGCCACTGCTGGTCAAATACTCCTGTGCACTTTTGGTTTGTGAAGCACAGACCACCTGCAGGCAACAGAAGAAGTTGTCAAAGCACAAAGTGTTCTACCTTCAAAAGATGGAAGTATACTCAATCACTGCAGCCTCTCCACCCTTCCCAATCAGGGGTGGGAGAGAAACAGAGGAGTGAGTACTGGCCCCACTGGTACGGTTTCCTCTCCATTCCCACTTTCTCACAAACACCTATTGTGCATCCAGGTTCAGGGACTGTGTCTAGGTGCCGAATATGCTCGTTATCTTTTCTCTGTATCTCTTTGCTCTCCACAGGCCATTCTCCCCAAGGTATCAGTGGCACCTTATTATCAGTATACCAGGAGGGAGGCCCACTTCATGAACAGCAGCAGTGACTATGATGCTCTCAACTGTTCTTTCATGGGATTCCAAACCTACTTGTTCCAGGCCAGGTCTTCATCTTGGCCAGTTCCATGATAGCCAATTATGTAACAGGTGAAGATGTTCTTAATATGGAGTTGGTACCATAAGGGATACTATACCTACGACCTAGCTGCCTGCTAAGTGACTGGTTGGCAATCCATCACCAAGTGCCTTTCCCTCTCAAGATCCACTCCATCCCTTTGACTTTGCTACATGTGTTGCTTCTTTGTTGCTAGCAATCCTTTTATTGCTACAATCCCTTTCTCCTACTCTATCTGGCTTCAGCTGGCCTCAAAGTGGGATTTGACAAGGATGAGCAGGAAGCCTGATGAGCTCAGGGCCAGTGGCTCCTCCTTTCTCTGCTCACTTTGGTTAGGTTTCCTGGACTGTGAGGGCAAGCCTATCAAGATGCACAAGTGGGATGGATACACAAGTGGGATGGTGTTTAAGGAAGCCAGCAGGAGGGGGAGAGGGAGGGATGAGGAAAGATGATGTGGGAGAGGGGCAAAGTCCTACTAGGATGCTAACCAGCCTGTTGGACCTATGGGAAAAATAGCAGGGGATGGCTGGATTGGTCATTTGGGTTGCAAGGGAGAGGGGGTGGTCCCCAAGGGCTGATTGACCCATGCAGGAGTGAGATTACTCCCACCACGTAGGAGTGAGGCTACACCTCCCACCAGGGTGGGGCTATACCCTGGATTAGAAACTGAAACTCTCAGTAAGTAAAACACAAGCTGTTCCACTGGATCAGGGTTCCTCCTGTATTCTGTGCTTCCGGCAACTATGATTGCATGTTGAAGCTATGGACAGGAGAAAGACAAATGCCCCATGATGTGTTTGAGTCCTGTCTGCAATGTCCCTGAGTGGATAGGGAAGCTCTATGTGGTGTTTGCAGTGTGAGTTGGAGTTTGTGACTGCCCTTGTTGCCTGTCTCCCTTTGGCTACTTGGCAAATGAGTCTTTCCTTCTCTTGGTGGGTCTTAAACCTTCATCCCCATGGCTGTGCATGCTTTCTGCAGGCCTCCTGTTGTGGATGGTGTGTGCTGTGCTCCAGTGCTTGTGAACAGCATGAAGAGACTCAAACCCCTGCCTCTAAGATAGCTGGGTAATGGCAGTAGCTGGACCATTACTGCCTATATCATTAGGGCTAATTGTGTGTATGTTGTGACGCAGGGAGACATCACCACCGGGTTCATGGGCAGCATGGGGATGTCAGCAGCAGCACAATCCCTGACTGGTGCATTTTGTTGATGTTGTTTGATGTCATTTCCCCCCACCCCCATTTTTGGATTTTCCAAGAGAAGTCTTTCCCCTTTATATGTATTGGACATGTATATAATATGGAGCCATTCTACTGGCACAGCAGAAGAATATATTTCCTGCGCTGCTCCTCTCACCCCCCGCATGTATAATTAAGAATTACAATCATTCCGTAATATTGCTAAAGTTTAAATTACACATCTAAAAATTATGAAATTATGAAATTCTGAAAAATCTATTTTCCCCATAAAGCAATTTTACTGTAAAATACATGTATATAAACAGCTTAGCAATCAAAAAGCTATTTAAGCTTTAAAATAATTTAGGAAAATTTAGGAAGTTACAGCCAGATAGAGATGACAAATAGAACACAAGAGTAGGAAAATGTAATAGAAAATCTGAACAGAATGAGACTATGAAATATGGTTATTTTTGCACTGAAAACCAGGAGGAAGATTGTATCTATAATACAATTTCACAATAACAGCCAAAATAAAATATTACCTTTCTTGCGAAAGAGTGCATTTAGGTAATTCTCTGCTTGGCACTCAATTTTATCAGTGTTGGACTGGCCCTGAGATAATAGTTCCTCTGTAGGCGTTGACTGCAAAGAACCAATAACTGTTGTATGATCCTGAAAGGTATAAAGAAAACCCACAAATCTAAATTAGGGCTAATGGAGGTTGGGTGGGGTAAAAAGTTGACAATCCTTGTAAGTGGTCACCAAGAAAATGTCTTTCCATTATAAAAGTATGCATTCATCAGACATTTTATATTGTCCAACAGTTTGAATTAAAATAAGAAATTGAAAAATCTTTTAAAATATCTGCTTAAACAGTTTATTGTACTACTTACACTGACTATTTCTTTATGTAAATTACAAAAGGAACATTTTTCGTCCATAGACCAGTCAGTCACTTCTTCTGGTTCACAGTCTAAGGGGGCGAAATTAAATGCAAATTATAAACATAAGGTGTTAAAGAAATTTAAAATTCAGTACTGCAAAAGCAAATCCCTTATTACTTGCATGGCATTGTTTAACTATACTTGAGAAGAGCGAACTTTAAGTTGAAATGTCTGCATCAGGAAGATCACATAAACAATACAATTGTTTTCATACTGATAAAATGGGTTGGATCTAAAGAAAGTTTGCTGCAAATCAACATGTAACATTTGTCATGACTTACTTTGATTTCAAGTGCACCTAAGCATAACTAACTTTCTGTAAATCCAGCCCACTAATGTATACTTCTTTCTTAATATGGGAATATGTGAAAAGTTATTTGCTTTAAGAAACATTGACCCCTCTTTTGTATCATTTAGCTTGCATCCAGTCAGACCCATGGGACATTGTGTTTATTTACAATATTGATACACGACTTCATTACAGATGAGTTCTCAGATGCAGTGAATCCATTTGGGGGCAGGGTGCCCTGTCCTCCTCCTCCTCCCCCCCCCCCCCGTGTCAAACTCACCACCAGTTTTCCGCAGCCCAGAGTTTCCTCTTTCTGGCCCTGTTCCCTCTATGTCCCCATTCATCACTGTCCTTGAGTTGCAAGTTGCAAAGTAAAATCATGCATCCATTCTTCTGCTTCCCTCATCTTCCACCACAGGGCAGCACTACCAGCACACAGATGTAAGACTCCAGGTTGTCTGATTGTACCACACTGCACGGGTGCCATATATGGGCATAGTTGGCCCCCTGATTTCCATTTTTTTAGCAAGACTTAAGGCAAGAATATGATCATGAAGGAGTCCACCCCCAGCCAATCCTGGGGTATCTTTTAAAAGCTGAGCAAGCACAGAAAGGATAAAAGCAAGCAAACAAACAGACAGAGCGCTAATTTCCGAAAGCAGAGCACATTCTTTGAGCAGCTCAGCAGCAGCAAGGAGTTAGACAGAGGTCTGGAGCCAAGCCTTGACCTGGTGTCCTTTTTGTTGTAGCAGCAGTCTGAACAACACAATGTGTGTGATTTAATCAATCTGTGTTTGTGAAAGGGAGGGGCCTGCCAGCACTGCAGTCACCAGCCAACCAGCTTGAATCCACACCATAGCAGACAGCAACATGAGCCAGAAGGTAAATTTTGAATTATTTTTAAAGCTTATGTTTTTAAAAGATTTGCATAGAGCATCAGCCTGTGCATTTTTTTAAGGGCTTGCACTGAGTTCAGGCTTTGCTATTATTTTTTTTGTAAAGCCTTGCATTGAGTTCAGGTATATGTATACGTTTTTTAAAGCTTCAGTTCCAAACTCTTTTCCTTTTATTTTTTAAGGCTACCACAGAGCTCTGTATAGTATTTTCAGACTTGTATTGGCTTTCAGTTTGTTTGTTTGTTTTTAAAAAAATCCTCCCTTAAACCTCGGTTTTGCACTTTTTCTGACCTTTATGTTAATGTGCATGTTTCAAATTCCCGTTCCTGTGCAATGGATTGTAATGAGAGATGAAGTGTGTATGGATTTCTGTGGTCTGGGTTGCTGTGAATTCAAAAGTCTGCTTTTCTGTTCTGCTCTGACAATGTTACCTGCCCTCCCCCCCCCCCCCCCCAAATACCTCTGTTTTTCAGGCATGATCTGACAGTTCCTGTGCCTTGGTTTACTTTTTCTGCATTATGGGCTATGGGTTGCTGGCTGCTGTGAATTCAAAAGACTGTACTTGATTTGTTTTCTGCCCCACCAGCCCCAGTGGGCTCCAGCTGCCAGTGTGTGGTCTCAAAGTAATTCTAGTAGCTGTGACTGTTCGAATGTTCTACGAACCAACACTTGCTGCTCAGATCAACATAATCCAAACCAGCTCATTCCATCCCATACAAAAGGTTCTTGAGATCCAAAAAGCAGATAGGGCTTTGGCACAGCAAACCCTATGAGAAGCTCTGGATCCATGGAGTCCAGCAACTCCACCCCACCCCAAAACAACTGCCAGCCATGGATGTCCCCTATCTCGGCAAGCCTGCACTTACTGTGGCATACATTTTAAAACTTACTTTAAAAACAAAAAATACATTTCAAGCAGCAGTGATCTGAACCAATCAGATACTGCCTCTGGGAAATATGACCAATGAGGATGCAGGAGCAATGTAAGCACTGCCCCTTCAAAACTCACGTGCCCTCATTGGCCATGTCCTCTCAAACACAACATCTGATTGGTCAAGACAGCTACTAAAAACATAAAGTTATTTTAACATGACCGCAATGACAATAAGAACATAAGAAGAGTCATGCTGGATCAGACCAAGAGTCCATCTAGTCCAGCATTCTGTTCACACTGTGGCCAACCAGCTGTCGACCAGGGACCCACAAGCAGGACACTGTACAACAGCACCTTCCCACACAAGTTCCCTAGCAACTAGTGTATACAGGGTTACTGATTCTGGAAGTTGCACTTAGCCATAAAGACTAGTAGCCATTGATAACCTTCTCCTCCAGGAATTTATCCAAACCTCTTTTAAAGCCTTGGCCTCTGAAGAGGCATTTTAAAATAAGTTCTGAAGAATATCAGCATGACTGAATGAAATAATACATTAGCATAACACTAATTACTATAGATATAGCAGAGCAATTTTGTTCTCTCTCTTTTTAACGAACCCTGTGGACGTGCAGAAAATATCTGAAATGTCAAAGGTTGAATTTTAATAGCAAAACAGTATGTTTTTTTGTTCTGTGCCAAACAGTCTCCTATTGCTCTATAGTTCAGTTTATTTGCACCGCCAAACAGCATCTGATCTGACATCATGTATTTTCAACCTGAAACTTAAAAGAAATGTTAAATTATCTTTTTAAAAATAATACACCAAACAGCATCAAGCTCTGCTATCAGACTCAGTAAGCATTCTCAATTTGCTGGGTGGCTCATCCTTTGAGCAACTAACTGGTTTAAATTACATAAAGGGACATGCTAGCCCATCTACAACAGGCAGTATTCCCATTGCTGGATCAGAGGTCCTAATAATGAGGTCCACTTCTGTCTTGTTGTGATGAAGCTTCAGTTTATTCAATCTAATTCAGCCCATTAACTAACAGGAACACACTCCTCCAGGAATTTATCCAACTCCCTTCTAAAGTTATCCAAATTGGTGGCCATCACTATATCTTTTGATAGTGAATTCCACAGTTTAATTATGTGCTGTGTGAAGAAGTACCTCCTTTTATCTGTCTTGAATCTCCCACCAGTTTCATGGGATGACCCCGAGTTCTAGCATTATGGGAGAGGGAGAAAAATGTCTCCTTAGCCACATGCTCCACACCATCTTGGACTTGGTGCTACCTTTCCTAAACTGTGGTATACATTTTAGCTGAGCTTCTGTTATTGAGGTTTTGAATAACTTCCACACATTTTAAAGGGATTCCCCCTTCCAATTTCCTTTTCACCAGTTTCCTTATTTTAGAGAAGCTTCCTCTTTTGAAGTCAAATGTGACTCTGTTGGACTTCCTGGGCAGTTTCCCACTTAAGTATGAATTTAGTCTAATAGCACTGTACTCACTGTTACCAATCGGTTCAACAACATTTACATCTAATACTAGGTCTTGGGCAACACCACTTAGGATTAAGTCCAGGCTCGCCTCCCCTCTGGTCAGTTCCATGACCAATTGTTCTAGGGCACAGTTATTTAGGGTAGCAAGGAATTTAACCTCCTTGTCATGACTGGAATATACATTTATCCAGTCAATGTGGGGGTAACTGAAATCACTCATTATTGCAACACTTCCTCATTTGGAGGTCTCCCTGATTGTATTTTCACCCTGAGCATTTTGGTCTGGGAGGACGATAGCATGTTCCTAGCACTGAATTGGTTTTGGGGTTTTGTATTGTTACCCACAGCGCTTCGGTGGAAGAGTCTGGCCCATTTGGGTGTTCTAGTCTACTTGACACTATGACTTCTTTGAATACAGAGAAACACCCCCCCCCCCCCCAGTATGCCCTTCCCTGTTCTTCCTGTAGAGTTCATATCCAGAGATGACTGTTTCCCACTGGTTCTCTCCATTCCACTAGGAAAGAAGAGAACCACTGTAATGTCCACTATGTCTAGGTTCTCCTTTAAGACCTCCCATTTTGGCTCAGAGGCTTCTAGCATTTGCATAGAAATACCTATACACAGTGCCCCTCCCTGGATGTCTCTGGCGTGTGCATTTTTCGCTGTGGCACTTAGGCCTCCTTGATCATGTTCTATCATATACTCATTCCTATTTTATCCCCTTCTACAGTTGGCCAATCAAAAACATTTTCATCTTTGGATGATTTAACCCAAACTAGATGCTTCCTGGCTTCTGTCAGCTTTCCCCCGAGTTCCGTTGCTACCACATGCTTGAGTGCCATGCCAAAGAAGGCAATATTATAGACTGGCTGGAAAATTTCCAAATTTAAGTTTAAAAGGTCTCACCACAGATTTGAGACTCAATGAAACTACAATTAAGGAAACATTCACCACTCTTCTTACCACTCAATCTCCTCTAAGAAGCAAAGAAGAGAAACCGTCAAATGCAGAAGTGGCAAGCCTCCTGTGCTTAAAGATCCTACCCACATACTCAGGTTGCACAAATTGAAAACTATCCATACCATTGTGACAAGCAGTTATCATAGATGCAAGGAGTCCAAGATGGGTGGGAGTTTTTTTAAAAAGGACATTTTAAAGGAACAATTACAAACAATTCCAACAAGGAAAAAAGATAGAAGAAAACAGAAGAAACCAACGTGGCTTCACAACAAGCTTAGGGATGACCTGAAAACAAAAAAGGATAGGAAGCGGAATGAAGGCCAGGCTACAAAAGAAGAGTACAGACAGGTAGCACAGAAGTGCCGAAATGGCGTCAGGACGATTAAAGCTGAGAATGAGCTGATGCTAGCGAGGAATGCTAAAAGCAATAAAAAGGCTGTCTTCAGATATGTGAATAGTAAAAGAGGAAAGAAATGGTGGTTCAACTGCTTAATGAGGATGGCAAATTGATAACAGATGACAAAGAAAAGGCTGAAGTGCTCAACTCCTACTTTGGCTCAGTCTTCTCCCAAAAGCGGGTCTATGACCCTCCTGAAAAAAGTGAAGAACAAGCTGAAGGGGCAGGATTGCAGTTTGAGACTGATAAACAACTGGTCAAGAAACACCTAATTTCTTTGAAAGAGTTCAAATCTCCAGTGTTCGATGAACTGTATCCTAGAGTAATGAAGGAGCTGGCAGAAGAACTCTCAGAACCACTGTCTATTATCTTTAAGAAATCATGGAAGATGGGTGAAGTGCCAGATGACTGGAGGAGGGCTAATGTTGTCCCTAACTTCAAAAAGGGCAAAAAGGAAGAACCTGGGAACTACAGACCAGTCAGTCTGACATCCACCTCTGGGAAAATATTGGAGTAGATAATAAAGAAGTCAATGTGTAAGCACACTGAAAACAATGCAGCGATTACTAGAAGCCAGCATGGATTTGTCAAGAACAAATTCTGTCAGACTAATTTGATCTCATTTTTTTATCAGGAAACCTCCCTTGTAGACTGTGGGAAAGCTGTGGACATAATATATTCTGACTTCTGCAAAGCTCTTGACAAAGTGCCCCATGACATTCTGATTAACGAACTAGCTAAAAGTGGGCCAGATGGAACAACTATTAGGTGGATCCACAGTTGGCTACAGAATCTGAAAAGTGTACTTATCAATAGTACCTTCTCAAACTGTGGGGGTGGTAACAAGCAGGGTATGTCAGGGCTCAGCCCTGGGCCCAATGCTCTTCAATGTTTTTATTAATGATTTGGATGAGGAGGTGCAGCGAATGATTATCAAATTTGCAGATGACACAAAATTGGGTGGGATCGCTAATACCCTGGAAGACAGAAATAAACTTCTAAGAGATTTTGACAGGCTGGAGCGCTGGGCTGAAAACAACAGAATGAAATTTAATAGGGATATATGCCAAGTTCTACACTTAGGAAAAAGAAACCAAATGCACCGTTACAAGATGGGGGTTATTTGGCTCAGCAATACTACAAGCAAGAAGAATCTTGGAATTGTTGTAGAGCACAAGCTGAATATGAGCCAACGGTATGATGTGGCTGCAAAAAAAGCAAATGCTATTTTGGGCTGCATTAACAGAAGTATAGCTTCCAAATCATGCGAGGTACTGGTTCCCCTCTATTCGGCACTGGTTAGGCCCCATCTTGAGTATAGCATCCAGTTCTGGGCACTACACTTCAAGAAGGATGCAGACAATCTGGAGCATGTTCAGAAGAGGGCAAAGCGGATGATCAGGGGTCTGGAAACAAAGCCCTATGAGGAGAGACTGAAAGGACTGAGCATGTATAGCCTGGAGAAGAGAAGATTGAGGGGAGACATGATAGCACTCTTCAAATACTTGAAAGGTTGTCACACAGAGAAGAGCCAGGATCTCTTCTCAATCAACCCAGAGTGCAGGACACAGGAAACCAGTTTCCGGCTGAAGATCAGGAAAAACATTCTGATTGTTAGAGCAATACGACAATGGAACCAATTACCTAGGGTGGTTGTGGGCTCTCCCACACTAGAGACATTCAAGAGGCAGCTGGACAACCATCTGTCAGGTATGCTTTAAGGTGGATTCCTGCATTGAGCAGGGGGTTGGTCTCAATGGCCTTATAGGTCCTTTCCAACTCTACTGTTCTATAATTCTATGTAATGCAGATACTGGCCCTGATCATGTGTATGCATGAAGGCTGAAAGTGTGTACTGAGTTTGGGCTGAGCACACTAGCTCTGCCCACTGTATCTCTGAGTGCACCAGCCCCACCCATCTCAGTTCAGACCTTGCCATTTAGAATCAGCAAGGTCTGAACAAGAACTCTACTCAAATTTACTTGAAAGTCAGTAAAAGTTTCTGTGTGATCAGAACCCTGATAAGGAAGGTTCTGAGACCACTCAGCTGGTTCTACTGGGGTTCAAGCAAACATTAGTAGAACTCTCTTTCAGACCTTGCCAATTCAGTATGGCAAGGTCTGTATTGGAGGCAGCAGGGCTGGCACACCTGAAGACATAGGGAATGTACATGGTCCTGACTCTCTACGCCCTTTAAGCCTTCGCATGTTCACCTAAACAGGGTTTCTGTTAATGCAGTATCCAATTAGAAACAGATATAAGAAATTGTATCCATAAAGTGTCTGGTAAACTGATTACAGAGGTTTATTGATGACCCCTTGAGCCACAAAGTAATAGGCTTATTATCATTTGAAATAACTGCCCTAGATAACTCCATACAGACACACAATGGTTGCAGAGAAGTAAGATTTCTTCATCACTATCACTGCATGAGGGAATAGGATTTGAAATGAGCTCTAGCCCATGTTCAAACAGATTTATCATGAAGTAGTCTCCACCAATGATGCTCCAGTTGTTCCTGCTGGTGCACTGTACCGAAGTCTCCTGAGGGAGCTGGCCAAGCTTTAATCATCTGGCCAAGCTTTAAACATCAGGAGAGGATGCTCAGGAGTGGTCATGTCAACAGCCTGGGCTATTTCTTTTTCCCAGAGGTTAACCAGAGCTTCAACAGGGTTGCCAGACCAAGTAGAATAAAAATGCCTTACCCGTCAGGGAGCCATCTTGAGTTATCTGTTGCCAGTGATAGTCCATTTCACTATCTCCCCGCTCCTACAGGAGGCTGAAAGCCAAGTAAGCCTAAACCCTTCCAAAAATGATCTGACTATTACAAGAACTCATAACATGTTCCTCCACCTACAGACCAAATCAAGTGGACTAGATGGAACCTTGGTCTGATCCAGCATAGCTCTTGTTATGTTCAAGTGTGCGCCCAGCGATGTAAATTGGATTAAATATAAACTCAGTCCCAAGCTTATGGAAGCCATGAAGCTCCAGAGTAACAGGCCTAAGGATTTCCAAGACCACCTGGGCTAGCTCAGGCAGGAAGACTGATGGGCGATGCACCATCAGAATCCCATTTTTTCTCTCTTAACACCCACTTTTGAGATCACTCAAAATTAGGCAAATGCTGGTGAGACACCTGGCAAAGGGGACGGAATTGTGATAGATCTGTGAAACCCCACCTCCAGGCCTAGACTATCCACATTACAGAAGACCCTTGCGTACAAACTTGGGATAGATTTATCTCAGTCCCTCATGAAATGTGGCCTTTCAGAACAGATGTTTCCCCAACAACCTCTGCTGGCTCCTTCATGGCAGCTATATAATACCTGAGTGGACAAGATGTAAATGTCTCCCCCACTGCTGTTACCTCTACTACCTCTTGCTATCATCACATATCCCTGCGCATAGAAAACTAGCATGTCAAGGAGAAAGATGCTGTCTCCCTGACTTTCCCATGAACTGGGAGGGGCTTTTTTCCATGGGGTAAGCATTCAAACATGTGACCTCCTATTGAAAGCATTAAAGATATATAATCCAAAAAAAAGGGGGGCAATACTGCTTAATTCTGTTGACTGTGTAATCTAGCTCTTAGCATCACTTTTCTAAAAGAGCATTTTTTTTCCTTTTTAGAAATGAAGAGATATTACTTTGTAAAAAGAAGTATATTGTTTTGCAGAAAAAGGCGTATTTGCACACCATTTAGAAATGTGAGATTTGATTCAGCAGTGACAGTAGTTAGTGCAAAATCATTACTGTACTCATGTTTAATTAGTTCACAAAGAATGAGTTTAAACTGAGCACTGGCTGTTCTGTTATAAGACTCTCAAAGAAAGAAACAGATAGGGTCAATGTTCCAAACAGAGAAAATAGTAAGGATGCTTAGTTCACTAATAGGTTAAAGATCTGTTGTAAATGCTTGCCATTTTGAACAAGTACTCGTAGAGAGGAGAAAAGGATGTCGTAATTAAAAATTGTAGATAAAGTACTTAAAATAAAATGTCCCAGCAAATTTCCTTAAGTGTTCAAAAGGTGTTTTAAAATGTCACATAATTAAAAGCTAGCTTTTATACAATTCATATAATTATTTACCTTCAAATAAACTGAGGTCTCTTCGTAGCCTTGGTCCATAAAGCCCTTCTAAAATACTTTCAAAACCTAACAAAAACAAAAATAAAACATTTTACAATACATCAAACAACTACTTAGTAGTTTCACGTATGTAGCAGCCGAAAAAGCAAATAACTACACATGGGGACATGGCTGAAGTAATGACAAAACCTCTTCTCAACATCAAGCGTTTGGTGGCCTATCTCTCAATAAGGGGATTCCACAAGGGAATAAAAGTGTGTTTAGACACAAAGATGCATTACCCTCACCCCAGGGGTGTTGCTATGTACAAACTCTGCCTTTGCACATACCCCATTTAACATGATAGGGACTTTGATATTGTATGGCAGATTTGAACTGCCATCTCACCAATTCACACACTGCTTCAGCATGTGACTTGTACATGCTGCGGAAGCAAGGCTGAAGCATATACACCCTCTCCTCCAGCATGTAGTACTTTTAAGGTGAACTGGGACTTGTGCATGTAAAGGGAAATGTAAGTAGGTCCTGCTCACATAATCCACCATGAAAAATGTGACATGAGGATGGATCATATAGACATCAACAGAGGCTACAAGTGATGTAGCTGTAAGATATGAGCCTCACCATGTATGTGACTTACATATCTGGTCTGTGTGCAAAATGGACCAGTCTTTGGTTCACTGAATGTCTAGTGCCTTTGTTGCCATGATGTGAGTGAGGGGAGGGTCCAGCCCAGCTCTCCAGGCTCTGACGTGCTGCTTGATCTATTTCAGCATGAGAGGTTAAAATGCTGTAGCATGAGAAGATAAGGAGATAACCCTTCTTCCCATCTCTGCTTCTACAGCTCTTCTTCCAGCAACTGCCAATGTGATAGAGGAAGGGATGGGGCCATTCCTGGAGAGTTGGGCTTAGTCCAGCCCTTTGCTCACTCACCTGAGGACAGTGAAGTCAGAAAAGGTGAGGGGATCAGAAGGGAAACGGTAGTCTCTTAAGTTGCATGGTGCCCTGACCTGTCATCCTGATGGGTAGTAACCTGGTTATTCATTAAAAACAAAACAATACTTTCATATTACTTTGGCCCTACATAATTGCTATTTCCCATTTCTTTACCTTCCCCTTCTGTGTGTGAAAATTCTATATACATCTAAGAAGTGAAAAAGGCTACAATGAAAAGTTTATAGGAGTTGGCCAGAGGGAACATTCAGAATTTTGAGGAAGCGTCATGGTTCCCATAACAAAATAGTTGCTGTGTATATGGGGATGCCCATTCACAAATGGTTGATGTAGTCAGTCACAAAATACCCATTTCACAGAAAGGCGAACTGGTAAGGTTAAAAGACAAGTTGCTCAAGAGCCAAAATATAAGGCAGAGGTGGGTCTGAGCCCTAAAACACAAACACACCCTTTTAAATCAACAGTTCTCTCTCATTCAGGATCACCCCTAACACACTTTCTCTCTCACGCCATACTCCCAACACACAATCCACACTCCAGTCACTATTTTTTATTTCTTTTAGGATAACCCTTAAAATTTACTTTCTCTCTCTTGCACACAAACACACATACACACAAAACAAAATATACACAGACACCCTCCACACAATTTCTCCCTACCATCAGATCACCCTGCAGGCCTCCCTAATTACTTTCATTGCTCTCTGCAGCCCAGCCCAGCCCGGGACTCCCAAATTCCACCCTACTGTGTCACTACCAGTCCAGCCCTCACTGTTCCTTTCTCCCGTTCAACTGGATCACCCTTGGTTTCACCCCCACCCCTCCAGCTGTCATCCCCAAGCCTCCATGCTTAACAGGCAGCAGCAATGCAATCCATCCTTTCCCTCTTTTTTTTTTTTTTTGGAGTGGGCAGCCAGAAATGGTTCAAACCCACCCCAACGCAGCATCTTTAGTTCCTAAGAATGATTCTGAGTCCATATTCTCCACCCAAACGTGATTGGGATTTTTTTTTTAATCAGAGGTATCAGCAGGACACTTCAGGTTAGGTGTCCACAGGTACCATGTTGCCTACCCTCAGCGTAAGAATGACCACTTAGGGCATTTGAGAGCTTCTTAAATTGGTGCACTAAGGTTTAATATGCTGGATTCCACTGGTCTTAAAGCAAACTGAGATCTGAATGTTCCATCTGCTGAAACCATAAAGATTTTTTAGAGAAACAGAAAATGAAATTAAGTGTAGAATTAAAAATCAAGGCGCAATCTTATGAAATTATAGGTTGGGAAGAATATCTGATCAATAAATCCTGAAGATCAAAGTGAGACATTATGATAGTTAATTACAATGTATTTATAAAGAGATTCTTTCTGATTCTGTCTTTTAATTCTTTTCCCAAAAGACAGTTAAGTGTGAGAGCCAGTGTGGTGTAGTGGTAAGTGTTGGACTGAGACTCAGGAGATCCTCAGTCCCTATTCAGCCATGAAACTCACTATATGACTTTCAGCCAGTCACTGATTTTCAGTCTCAACAGGGTTGTTTTGAGGATAAAATGGAGGACGAAGAGGGGGAGGAGGAGGGTCATGTAAGCTGCTTTGGGTTCCTCATAAGAGTGAAAAAGCCAGGATGTATAAATTTTAATAAATGAATTAATAAACTTGGTAGAGACATGCTCCAAAATTTAAGTACTTTAAGGCTCCAATCCTAACACACTTTCCTGTAAGTCTCATTGAACTCAATGGAGCTTACTTCTGAGTGAACATGTACAGGATTGTACTGTTAGTCTGATTGACCATTTGGAGCACAGCTTGATACCTGCAGTATAAACATCATCCTCCATGGGGTAGAAAGCAACAATTCCTTTATATGGCAGAAAATAGTGGGGTTATTGAGAAATACCAGTTGGGTGGTAGGGACTAAGTCTACTCGCTGCTCTTTGGAACCTAATCCATTGAGAATCATATCTACTCTCTATCAGTATAAAACCACACCCTCATTGGCATACCCACTTGGGTTCTGTTTCTTGGGCATGCTAGATTGTGATAGAATGTTAGGAATTAATGTTTTATATAAATACAACTGAGCCAGAGCCTCCAATTATGCCCATAATTATCTAAATATGTGGTTCAGCTTCTTTCAGTCATCTTACTTATACATGGTCTGTTCAGATATCCGCCCCCTGCATGGTTTGTAAACAAATCAGAAAGACAAATCATGTGGGTGAAGATTTTATATATGTGGGTGAAGATTTTATATACGGCAGCAATCCAGAAAGCAATGGCAATCACACTAGAAAACATATATGTAAAAAATGCTCTTGAATAGTCAAAACACCATTGCCATTTTCTTTTCACAGCATTTCTATTAACGTTCAAGCAGGATGCAAAAAAATGCCTGACTGGAATGGTGTGCTGCAGGCAATTCCTTGGGACTCCTCTCCTCTTGAGAAGCCACCAATCCTCTGCAGCAGCTGCCTGATCCTCTGTTTAGCAGGCAATCTCCTGGGACAACTCTCTAGGCAATGCCTGATTCTGAGGAAGGACCCTCTCAGAGCCAGGCATTTGAGTCTGAGCAAGTCTGGAGAATCACACTGGTTGTTTTCAAGTTCTTAAAGCTTGCTGCCCTCTGGCTTGTTCTGAATACCCCCTTCACAGCGAGCCAGAAGCTGTGCTCTCTGAAGAACTTAAAAGCCCTATTAGGAATATTGAGCACAAATCTAAGTCTTTCCTGTTGAAATAAATTAGATTTAAAGTGCTTAACTTTGTCTGGATTATGCTTTAAAACTGGGGTCCCCAATGCAGCATCCACTGCACATGAAAAGGTTCCGTGAAGGGGTTCCCAACATGGCTACAGCAAAACCTATAATTTTGTCCCTGGCTTTTTTATATGTGTATGGATTTCTCTTTATCCATTGCAATGAATACATATGAAATGCACAAAACACTCTAACACATACATAGGCTCCAACAAAAGCGGACCAAATATTCAAATACGCATCCATTTCAATGTGGTATCTACATGCTACCCTCTCAAATATTGAAAGTGTTGTAATGTCCTCAATCCATTATAAGAGCTGAGTGTTATCCTTCCAAAAGGGTGTGGTGAATCCATTTACAACGACCATTTGTTAATTTCTATGACGCATGTAAAAAAAAATTAAGGAGTGTGTACATCTGAGATTGTTCCAGATCAACTTTTATCTATGTAATAACCTAATGGACATTTGCTAAAAGATGTTTAAAAATAAATGTATTGCAGCACCAGCAATTAGCTAAATTAGACAATCCCTCATTAAAGAGATGTTGCAGAGTCCAATAGACATAAATCAAAAGGTTTGTTTTTTTTTGCTGAACATGCAGCCTAAGATCCATAGCTGCGCCAAGTAGACACCAAAGTTGCAATCCACTGATTAGACATTTTGTGGTGGTGCCCACAGCAGATTCTCAAATGTGCCCACAGATACAAAAAGGTTAGGGACCCCTGCCCAAAATATACATGATTCCTTACATAATGTAGGCAAAATACATGTCATGATCCTCAAGTAGTAATTCAGATTTGGGTTTGATAAGTAACCAAATCTCATTTTTCAATTTCCTCAATTTTTTTCTTCTTCCATGGTTTCAGGATTTAAGGAAACATTATATCGCTAGTTTGGACCAGTATCTCCCCACATAAGTACCACGCTGGATTAGACCAAGGGTCCATCTAGTACAGCATTCTGTTCACAAAGGTGCCAACCAGCTGTTGACCAGGAACCAACAAGCACAAGTGCAACAGCACCCTCCGACCCATGTTACCCAGCAACTGGTGTACATAGGCTTACTGCCTCTGCTACTGGAAGTAGCACTTAGCTATCAGCAATTTTGACACCCTTTTAAAAGCATCAAAATTGGTGCCTATCACTACATGTTGTAGTGAATTCCATAGTTTAACTATGAAGTGTGTAAAAAACTACTGCCTTTTATCCGTCTTGAATCTCTCACCAATCAGCTTCATGGAATGACCCCAGGTTCTAGAATTAGAGGAGAGGGAGAAAAATGTCTCCCTATCCACATGCGTATCACACAGAGGAGGGCCAGGATCTCTTCTCGATCAACCCAGAGTGCAGGGCTCAATAGGCTCAAGTTACAGGAAGCCAGATTCCGGCCGGACATCAGGAAAAACTTCCTGACTGTTAGAGCAATACGACAATGACCTAGGGAGGTGGTGGGCTCTCCCACATTAGAGGCATTCAAGAGGCAGCTGGACAGCCATCTGTCAGGAATGCTTTAAGGTAGATTCCTGCATTGAGCAGGGGGTTGGACTCGATGGCCTTATAGGCCCCTTCCAACTCTATTATTCTATGATTCTCACCATGCACACTTTTGTACACCTCTATCAGGTCTGACCTTAGCCTCCTTTTTCCAAGCTAAACAATACCACATTTTGTAACCTTCCCTCATTGGGAAGATACCCCAGTCCCTTGATCATTTTAGTTGCCCATTTCTGCACTTTTTCCAGCTCTGCAAAATCCTTTTTAAGTATGGTGACCAGAACTGTACACACTATTCCAAGTGTGGTTGCACCATTGGTCTATACAAACGCAGTATATTGGCAGTTTTATTCTCAATTTATTTTCAAATTATGGCTAACATAGGGTCTAACTTTTTTACAACAGCTGCACATTGGGTTGACATTTTCATTGAGCTGTCCACCACAACTTCAAGATCTCTTTCTTGGTCATAGCAGGGAGCAGAAGCTGTGAAAATACATCACTGACTCCATCCCCTTGCACTGGCTGCCTGTATGTTTCTGAGCTCAATTCAATGTGCTGGTTGCGACCTATAAAACCATATATGGCATGGGACTGCAATACCTGATGGAGCATCTCTCCCAATATGAATCTACCTGTATACTACCATCATGTAATGCACTCCTCCAACATAGGTTTGGAAGCTGGGAATAAGGGAGAGGGCCTTCTTGGTGGTGGCCTCAATTTGGAAAGTTCTCCCCACTGAGGTCCTCCTGGAGCATTTGGCAGCATAAGATAAGGTTTATTAATGTGTCCTGGGATTTTTATTGTTGATTAAGTAAAATTGTTTTACATGTTGATACGTGAATGGTTTTATATTTTATTGTATTTTTATGGTTTAATCTTTGTAAACTGCCAGAGAGCTTTAAATTGTGGGCGTTTTGAAATGGGACAAATGAAACCAATGAAATCATGGCCCACCCATAACATTAAATGTTAATAGCTCTTTAACCCTAGTGGGGAGAAAGGGCACACAAAAACCTTCAACCATGATGATTCAGCTCTGTGATAAACACAGAGCTAGGATACAGAGACCATACACGTAGCTGTTTCTTGCTATATAGCATATAGTAGTGGATTTTTTTTTATTTTTAGAAATTCATTTCCCCCTAAAAGTAGTAACATAATGAATAAAACAATACAAACAACGTTGGCAATTGGAACTGATACAATGCTATTTAAATCTAAAATCAAAAGTTGTAAATTGCTCCCCACATCCCACTCAACCTCCGTGATTATCCCTAGAAAGCACAAATGTATTAAAAATTAATATGCTGTTTTAAATGGGTTTAATTTTTTGCTATTGAATTGAGTCATGTTTTAAAATATTTAAAGGTTTTCCAATAAAAATATTTTCAAAATAACTCTTGGAATTTAAAATGCGCCAGGCAATTGATTTTTTCCGAATCAAATACTTCAACTATTTTTGGCTACTGGAAGGACATTTATAATATCTATTCAGTATGTAAAACACAGCTTACATAGGTTTTTTTAATTTTGTTTTTTACTAAACGTATACCAAACAAATCAAATCAGATCTCTGTTAATTTATAGTAGTGGCAATTTTTATTCAAAATTTTCCCCAAAAACATAAATCACAGGTAAGATATTCCATGACTAAAGTTACGTGACAAGAATAGGTTCTTCTTCATTGTTTCTGTGCATCACACACATGGGCTCTGTGCCTGTGCAGAGAACTGTTCAGGAAACTTCCATTGCTGAGAAATGTTTTGGCGGAAACCCTCCTCCACCGCCGTATTACACATACTCCATTGGACTCCTGCCTTTCACTTCAATTCTCTTTCAAGATTTGTTTTGAGAAACAAATGGTCAAGGAGCACCTAATTTTTTTGAACGAGTTCAAACCTCCAGGACCCGATGAACTGCATCCTAGAGTAATAAAGGAGCTGGCAGAAGAACTCTCAGAACCACTGTCTATTATCTTTGCGAAATCATGGAAGATGGGTGAAGTACCAGATGACTGGAGGAGGGCTAACGTTGTCCCTTCAAAAAGGGCAAAAAGGAGGAACCTGGGACCTACAGACCAGTCATCCTTCGGAAAATTTTGGAGCAGATTATATAGAAGTCAAGCACCTTAAAAACAATGCAGTGATTACTAGAAACCAGCATGGATTTGTCAAGAACAAATCCTGTCAGACTAATCTGATCTCATTTTTTGATCGGGTAACTTCCCTTGTGGACTGGGGAATGCTGTGGACATAGTATATCTTGACTTCAGCAAAGCTTTTGACAAAGTGCCCCATGACATTCTGATTAACGAACCAGCTAAAAGTGGGCTAGATGGAACAACTATTAGGTGGATCCACAGTTGGCTACAGAATTGAACTCAAAGAGTGCTTATCAATGGTACCTTCTCACACTGGAGTGAGGTAACGAGCGGGGTACGGCAGGGCTCAGCCCTGGACCCAATGCTCTTCAACTTTTTATTAATGATCTGGATGAGGAGGTGCAGGGAATGTTTATCAAATTTGCAGATGACACAAAATTGGGCGGGATCGCAAATACCCTGGAAGTCAGAAATAAACTTTCAAAGTGATCTTGATAGACCGGAGCGCTGGGCTGAAAACAACAGCATGAAATTTAATAGGGATATATGCCAAGTTCTATACCTAGGAAAAAGAAACCAAATGCACAGTTACAAGATGGGGGATACTTGGCTAATCAATACGACAAGCAAGAAGGCTCTTGGAATTGTTGTAGATCACAAGCTGAATATGAGCCAACAGTGTGATGTGGCTACAAAAAAAGCAAATGCTATTTTGAGCTGCATTAATAGAAGTATAGCTTCCAAATCGTGCAACTGGTTCCCCTCTATTTGGCACTGGTTAGGCCTCATCTTAAGTATTACGTCCAGTTCTGGGCGCCACACTTCAAGAAGGATGCAGACAATCTGGAGCGTGTTCAGAAGAGGGCAACAAGGATGATCAGGGATCTGGAAACAAAGCCCTATGAGGAGAGACTGAAAGAACTGGGCATGTTTAGCCTGGAGAAGAGAAGATTGAAGGGAGACATGATAGCACTCTTCAAATACTTGAAAGGTTGTCACACAGAGGAGGGCCAGGATCTCTTCTCGATCAACCCAGAGTACAGGACACGGAATAATGGGCTCAAGTTACAGGAAGCCAGATTCCGGCTGGATATCAGGAAAAACTTCCTGACTGCTACAGCAAGATGACAATGGAACCAATTACCTAGGGAGGTCGTGGGCTCTCCCACAATAGAAGCATTCAAGAGGCATTTGGATAAACATCTGTCAGGCACGCTTTAAGGTGGATTCCTGCATTGAGCAGGGGGTTTGACTTGATGGCCTTCCAACTCTACTATTCTATGATTCTATTATCACTGTTTGTGGTGTACTCTTTGGGAGCTTTGCTTGATATTTTTTCGATTAGCTGAGTTTTTTCTGCATTTCTTCTTTGTTCTTCAATTCTCTTGTCTTCGTTTGGCTCTTCCTTTATGGCACTAAGAGCACTGTTCAAGAAGTGCTCTCGCTGCGGGAGCAAAGTGCCTCTTTTTGACAGACACTCAATTTGTTTGCTCTGTGTCAGTGAATCACATATAGAGGTGCTCCCATTGCATGAGCCATTCTAAACAGGCATGCCACAACTGTTCAGATCAGCTCAAGCAGTAGACTTGGAAGCAGTAGACAAAGTCTCCTCAGCCCATGGAAAAGGATCCTCCAATTTCGGCAGAATCTCCTGCGGGGCCCTCGCCACCAATCTCATTGACTCTAACTAAGGGTCAAATGGATATACCAACCCCGGGCCATCCCTTAGCTATATCTACATGTAAGAAGATACCTAAAAAAAGCAAGAGACCATAAGACCTCAGATGCCCATAAAAAGGGAAAAAATCTAGAGAGACATCAGAAAATCTAAGGTACCACTGCCAACCACTCCAGGCCCATCAGTACTTACAGTACAATTCTTGTCACCAGTTCAAGACACTTCACCTCTGGAGCCAATACTAACTACATCGGTATCAGAAGGAGAGATCAGGGATTCATCCCTCCCAAGACAACATGCATCTCCTGAACATTGGAGAGTGGTATTCACAGAAGTTTCCCCTCCATCCTATAGTTCCATGCGCTATGGTAGGGAAGATTATGAGAAGAAGCATGCTCAGGAGCGAACCCGTTCGCCAAACTGACAATGGGACTCTTACTCTGACTGGTCTATGACTCCATGTCGGCCACAATCCTTTGATTTCTGGCAATACATAAAGGATCAGGATGAGTTCTGTCAAAAGTCTCCCTATCTGGGACCACCACCGCCACGATACAGATATCCGCCATCAGCTACGGTTTCACGGCCACCAAGAATTTTTGGCCCCTCCGCCTGTGCTTCCTTATTCTACGTTGTCACATCATCCACGTAGTGACCATCCTTTACCTTCTCCCGTGCAAACAGAGAGGGAGATCTATCCACACTCCATGGAAGACTATGTTTTGGATTCCACTTTGGTTTCCACCATTGATACCATCCCCAGATGATGTGGTCAGTACTCCAGACCATGCTTCGCTCTCAGTGGATATGGCACATTTTTCAGAGCAGATTCTTCAAATGGCCCAGGCTTTGGGGATTGACACTCAGCAGCCAGCAGAGAAAGTAGAAGACCCTGTATTCGCTGCAGTGTATACTGAGGCATCGACACTAGTGGCCATACCATTTGAACCAAATCTTCTTCAGAAAGCGAAACAATCATGGAAAGCACCATCCTCCATGACTCCAACATCCAAGCATCTGGAGAATCTTTACACAATACAGGGGAAAGATACAAACGTTTTATTCGTTTACCCAAAACCTAATTCCATCACTTTGGAATCTGCCCAAGGTTGATTGCTTAAAACCTGCACAGCTCCTGTGGATAAAGGACGTTGTTTGGATATGATGGGAAGGCGAATCTATTCTTCTGCTGCATTGAGCCTCTGAATCTCTAATTATCAGTTATCAGTTATTTTGGTGGGACGAAATGACATCCTTGTGTGATTACTTATCTGAAGACTGCTGTGAGCTGGTGTGTGTCTTCCAAGGTGAAGCATTGAAGTTATCCAGACAACAAATTCATACCTTTCGCCACCAAACAGATTGTGCCTTAAACACGATGGTGAGGGCTGTCACATTGTGTTGACATGCTTGGCTTCGCTCTGCCGGACTCACCCCAGAGGCCCAATTGTGCATAGAGGATCTGTCCTTTGAAGGGGAGGACTTATTCAATGCCTCTACAGACGAAGCGATGGACACAATCCAGAAGGCCAGGATAACAGCAAAAAAGATGGGCATTGCTCAGCCTCAGAAATATTCTTCTTTTAAACCCAGTTGTTGGTTGTTGTCAGTCATCATACCAGAATCAGCAGCAGCAGGATCGTGCTTCTCGCTTTCATCATCTGCATCAACACCAGCAGCAAAAGAAACAGCCTTCATCATCTTGCTTTTGTTCATTTTGTACCAAATCAGATACAATCTCTAAACAATGCCTTTGACTCTATCCTTCTCCAGTCTCCATGGTTTGGTAACATACTGACACCATTCTACTCGGCCTGGTCCATGATTAGTGCAGAACTTGGGTTCTAGCCATTGTTCAGGATGGGTAGAGAATCTGAAGTCCTCCCTCCCCTCTGTACCATATGTGTGACTCCTCCATCACAAATTCTTCAAGAAGAGACTGCTACTCTACTACAGAAGGGAGCTATCCAGAAAGTTATTCCGTACTGAGAGGATGATTTCTTCTCTCACTATTTTTTGGTACCGAAGTGGGATGGAGGACTTCACCCTATTCTGGATCTCAGGAATCTCAACGAATTCATCTGGACCAGAAATTTTTGTATGATCACTCTGGCTACAATTCTACCTTTACTGGAAAAAGGTCAGTGGTTCACATTAATAGATCTCAAAGATGCATATTTCCACATAGCCATCCATGTGGATTATCAGAGGTATCTCCGTTATATCATTGGATCGGATATGTTCCAGTTCAGTTCCAGTTCAGACTAGCCACCACCCCGAGGGGGTTCACAAAGTGTATGGTAGCAATCTGTGGACACCTTCAGATGATGCAAGCGGAACTTTACCCTTACCTCGACGATTGATTAATAGTAGCATCGTCAAGAGATAAGATACTGGCAGATACCGGCATCACTCGAGATTTACTGGATTCTCTCAGCCAGTGTGTCAATCTGGAAAAATCGGCTCTCCGTCCATCGTGCCATATCCAGTTCATCAGAGTTATTCTGGATTCTCAGGCGGGTTGAGCATCCCTTCAAGGAGACAGGGTCAAGGCTGCGATCAATTTGGCGACACAACTGTTCTTCAACAGGACAGCCTTCAAGATCCAAAGACTGTTCGGTCTACTGTCAGCAACAGTATGGCTGCATTCGGACAACACATTAGTCAATGGTGGGTTGAGTACCAACTCACAGTTGGTTATTTTGTGGGTACTCCCCACACAACATATTCCTACACAACTGTGGGTGGTTGGGGCTGGCGTTGAGTGGACTAATAGTCAACCCAGCATTTGACTGACACTGCTCCCTCCCCTCTCCTCACCCTCCCTCCTCACTCAGTCCTCCCAGTTCTATCCCAGCAGCCTCTGCAAGTTGCACCAGTTGTAGCACAGTGGCAGCCGCCACTTTGGTCACTCTTGCCGCTTGCCTCTATGGGCTTGTGTTTTAACCACTCACCACACGCCATTAACCCACTCACCCCTCCACACAACACTTTAAACAACTGGCTTCGAGCTAAACAACTTGCAAGCTGGTTGTTTCTCTCAGTTGCTTATTTGGGTGGAATAGCATACCGTCAGTAGTTTGTGAGCGGCGTGTTACCCTCCACACAACACAATAAGCAACACAACTGACGATTGTTTCCCCCCTCAGTTGCTTAATGTGTTGTCCGAATGCAGCCTATATGTAGTGCAATGGGCACGTCTCTGAATGAGACCTCTGCAGAGTTTTCTCCTGCAATCCTATGACAACAAGCTGAATGCTCGCCGGGTGAGGCTATAGATACCGACGGAGGTTGCAAAAACCTTGAAATGGTGGCTGGTTCCTGGGAATCTTCTCAAGGGCATGCTGTTTATGCTGCCAGTACCGACATGTGTACTGACCTCAGACGCCTCTACAACAGGATGGGGCTCCAACTGCGGATTCTTACAGGTGCGAGGACTATGGTCAGGACAGGAGTATCACTTCCACGCTAATGTCTTGGAGCTTCTAGCGGTAAAGAAAGCTCTCCTTTTGTTCAAGACCGATTTACAGAACCACCACATACAAGTTGTGACAGATAATAACACAGTCACGTGGTATTTGAACAAGCAAGGAGGGACTCATTCTGCATGCTTGCTCTGTTTGACGTTAGCAATTTTCAACTGGGCAATTCCAAGAGGGATCACTCTGACCTCAATTCACACTGCAAGGAAGGACAACATTCTGGCATACACGCTCAGCCAGGTCTCCTCTTCCGATCATTTGACAGAAGATTTTGCACTCGGGCAGGGCTGGGCATTTTTGTCCTTGTTTGATACCTTTCTCCTTCCTTGGATGGAAGATTTTTTAAAATCTGTTTCCTCCATTTCCAGTGCTAGCGAAAGTGATAGTCAAGCTCAAATTGAATAAGACAGACACCATTCTTATAACGGCTTGTTGGCCAAGGCAACCTTTGTTCGCTCCTCTTCAAAACCTAGCCAGAGGGGAGTTCATATGCCTTCCTTCCCTCAGTACCAGACTTGATATACAGAGATCAAGGTCAGGTGAGATACCCAGATATATGAATTCTCAGACTGATGGCCTGGGGGATTCAGGGGCGAATGGGGACTTACCTTCCCACCAGACTTGATAAAAGTGTTGAAAGCATCCCGGAAACCATCCACTAGAAAGGCATATATAACTAAACGGAGAAGATTCACTACTTTTGCACATTCTCAAGGTTTTGACCCTGTTCGGGGTTCTATTACTGAAGTTCTGCTTTTTTGAATTCTCTATTTCAAGCTGGCCTCAAGTACTCATCCATTCGAGTGTACTTAGCGGCGATATAGGCTATGCATGCTTTGGTACAAAGTTTTTCAGTAGTTACTCACCCTACAAGACATTTTTCTGGGGCCTTAGGAATTTAGCACGTCCACTCAGATCTTTAGTGCCTCATTGGAGCCTATCTGTTCTGCTCAAGGCTCTCACAAGCCCTTTGAATGATTAGCAACTGTGGATCTAAGATCTAAGGCTCTTAACACTCAAAGCTGTGTTTCTTGTTGAAATTACTACTACTTGGCGTTCTCTGGAGTTGTGTACCCTTCAGATTGATCTGCCATACTTAGTTTTCTATAAAGATAAAGTTGTTTTGTGACCAGATGTTTTATTCCTCCCTAAGGTGATCTTGGAATTTCATCTTAATCATGAGATTGTGTTGCCTACCTTCTCTGAATCTGCTTCTCTCTGCTAGAGGCTGTGATGCATACACTGGATGTCAGAAGAGCCCTGGCATTTTATAAGGTCACAACAGAGAAATTTAGGAATTCCCCTAAATTCCCTGTTATGGGGGCCAGAATAAGGGTCTTGCAGTTTTCCTCTCAAAGACTTTCTGCTTGGTTAATTCAAGCTATTAAGCTATCCTATGAGTTGGCTGGAATGGAACTTTTGGGACCAATACGGGCACATTCAACCCAAGTTATGGCCACATCCACAGCTTTTGGAAGGGGAATTTCTATCGCAGACATTTGTAAGGCTGTGACCTGGGGTCAAGACCATTGACTTTCATCACACAACTACCAGCTGGATGTTTAGGCTAGAAAGGATTGCGATTTCAGAAGAGCTGTGCTGTCAGCATTACTCCAGTGACATGTTTATTACGATCCTACCCACCTCCGATAAGTGAGCTTTTTATTATTATCTCTCTTTCTCACTTGTGATGGTTTTTCCAGACGGACATGGTGGGCTTTGCCAAATCATCCTGTTTTTTACAGGTTCAGGAATTTCCTGACAATTGAGCATGTTTTAATTATGACTGCTTTCTGGATGTTGGTGTAGCTGTATTTTGGTAGGCCCAGTTTCTGAAGTTTTTCTGAAGTTTTTTGATGTGATGCTAATGACTGATATGATTAACGGGATAATTGGGACCTTTTCCTGTTGCCATAGTTCTTTGACTTCCACAGCCAGTGGTGTATATTTTCTCTCCTTTCCTCTTCCTTTTCTAAAACATTTTTGTCATTAGGTATTACTATGTCAATGAGGTATGAGTGTTTTTCTTTTCTGTCTATGACGGTTATATCTGGTCAGTTGCAAGGTATTGTATTGTTGTATGAATTGTTCCGTCCCAGTATATTTTATGATGTGCATTTTCCAAGATTGTTTCAGGTGAGTATGTATAATATGGTGTAGGTTGTTTGAGGAGGTTGAATTTGATGGCTAGTTGTTGAATTATTTTTGCAGCTGTATTGTGTCTGTCCATATGGTCCATTCCTGCCAGAATTTTACATCCTCCTATTATATGGTCTATTGTTTATGGGAATTGATGGCATTTCCTACATAAGTTTGTTGTTATACTGTTGTCTGTTAGGATGCATTTTTGGTAGCTCTTTTTTGGTAGTTCTTGGTTGCTATAACTTGATCCTGTATGGCTATTAGGAATCCTTCTGTTTCTGGAAATAGCTCTTTATTTATTTGTGGGTTCTGTATTATGTTGTAGTGCATGGAGTGCTTTTTGTGTCCATTTTTCTTTTTTCTCTGTGAGTGTATTATTAGTGGTAGTAGTAGTATCCTGCCTTTTACTCAATGCTGGGCCTTAAGGTGGCTTTACAAAATTAAAACATACAGTTAAAACCTATAAATAGAAATATTCAAGTTAAAAGTATAATTAAATACATTATATGCCCATGTGTGCAATGCACAAAGACCACAAAGAATTGCAGGTTGCTTACCTGTAATTATAATTCTTCAAGTGGTCATCTGTGCATTCACACAACCCACCCACTTCAGTATCGCTACATGTTTGTGCTTGGTACCGAGGGAGGGTATTCCTTTGTGCGCTGGTTTCTTTTCCTCGGTCCCAAGGTCTAAACTTTGGTCTCAAGAGAACTGAGGTGAATGGCGGGAGCACTATGGAATATGTGCAATATGATGGTGGGGGAGGGTTCCCACCAAAACATTTCTCAGCTATGGAAGTTTCCCAAATGGGTCTCTGTGCAGGCACGGAGTCCATATGCATGAATGCACAGATGACCGCTTGAAAACCTACAATTACAGGTAAGCAACCTGCATATAGGAAGTTGTAGTATTAACTACTATCTCATCAACATCTTTAGGTCTCCTGTGAACACATGCTATGCAATGCTCAACAAAAAAGGCAGTCAACATATAGAGTATTAGGATCAAACCCTCTCAAGTTTAAAAGAAAAATGCAAGCACAAATTCACTGAAGCACCTAAAAACAGTTATGTTATTCATTTATACCCCACTTGTCAATATAAAAAAAATTCAGAACTGCTTATAATAGAAGTACTAAGAGCAATTAAAGGCATGATCCTATGCATGTTTAAACAGAAAAAAATCCTACAATGCTAGCTGGGGAATGCTGGGAGTGGTAGGACTTTTTTCTGTCTAAACATACATAGGATTGCACCCTAAAAGGAGTTATAGAATACAGAAAACCTGGCAGAACTTGCCTCACAGCATTTTGAAATACAGCAAAAGAGGAGTCTTGTCAGACTTCTGCAGAGGAGTTCCACATCTATGATGACACCACTTAAAAGGCATCATCCCCGGTATCCAACCATCTGATCTTAACTAGTACACTGTGATAAATTTGTTCAGCACTTTGAAGATAAAGTCACTCAGATTCTTCACTAATTGGACACCACAGCTAATGCAGTTCCATTAGTAGAGGCATCCAGAGCACCAGATGGTCCAGTTTTATTGGATGAGTTTCAGTTATTGAGACCCGAGGATGTACACAAGGTCCGGTTGACCACTTGTGTGCTTGACCCTTGCTCTTCATGGCTTATCACAACAAATGAGGAGATATCTGCCTGGATCCTGGAGGCTGTAAATTCCTCCTAGAGAGAGAGAGAGAGGTGCCTGCTCTTTAAAAGAAGCGGTAATTAGGTCACCACTGAAAAGGTATAACCTTTGCCTTGCGTTAACAAGTATAGGCCAGTAGCTAACATCCCCTTCCTGGGCAAGCTGCTTGAAAGGGTGGTTGCTGATGATACCTAACTCTACATCTCTTTTTCATTGAATCCAGGTGACACAGTGGGTGTTCTAAATCAGTGCCTGGGCACAATAATGACTTGGATGAGGGCCAATAAACTGGAACTCAATCCAGACAAGATGGAGGTATTGTTGGTGGGTGGTTTGTCTGCCCACCTAGGGGATGCTCAACCATTTCTAGAGGGGGTTGCACTCCCCCTAAAGGATCAGGTGCATAGTTTGGGGGTGCTCTTGGACCCAGAACTGTCACTTGAAGCACAGGTGAACTCGGCGACACGAAGCACCTTTTATCAGCTTAGGCTGATATACCACCTATGCCCTTAACTGGACAGAGATAGCCTAGCTGGAGTTATCCATGCTTTGATAGGCTCTTGTCTGGATTACTGCAATACATTATATGTGGGGCTGCCTTTAAAAAGGGGCCAAACACTTCAGCTGGTCCAAAACAGGGCAGCAATATTGTTAATGGGGACTGGCCATCATGATAATATAATACTTTTCCTGCTGCACTAGCTACCAGTTTCTTTCAGGCCAGATTCAAAGTGTCAGTATTAACACTCAAAGCTCTAAATGGCTTGGGGCCAGGTTGACTGAAGAATAGTCTCCTCCCGTATGTACCTGCCCAGACACTAAGGTCATCTTCAGCAGTCCTTCTCCAGCAGCCCCTGCAAAAAGAAGTGAGACAGGTAGTGACTAGGAAAGGGGCCTTTTCTGCTGTGGCATCTGAGTTGTGGAATAAGCTTCCTAGAGGGGTTCACTTAGTGCCTATGCTATGCTCTTTCTGGTGCCAAGTGAGAAGACCTTTTTTATTTTCCCAGGCATTTTTAGCATTGCAGTTTTTTAGCTCATGCTTTTTCAAATCTTTATTGCATTTAAAAATTCTGCACTGCTGCTAGGTTTACTCTGGTTGCACTTTTATACTGTAGTTTTAACCTATTATATTTTATATTGTATTTTATGATTTGAATTTCTGTGAACCACCCAGAGAGCTTCAGCTATTGGGCAGTACAAAAATGCAACAAATAAATAAATAAACAAACTAATGACGGGTCAACAGACAAAGCCTCCAAAGGTCATCTTAAAGTTCAGTTAAGTTCATGTGGTGTGTATCTCTGGTCATTCAGATAACCTGACTCTATTTTGTTTAGAGCTTTAAATGGTCAATACAAGCTTCTTAAATTGAGCCTGGAAAACAGATTGTGTGAATGATAGAGGATCAGTGTAATATGAGCTGACTGCATTGCTACTTTAGGAACAATTGTACTCTCCAAACTGTTTTCAAAGGCAGGTCGATGTACAGGGTATTGCAATAGGCCAATCTTGATATAACCAGTGTATGAGTAACTAAAACAAGGTCTAAGTTTTTCAAACTTAATTGTACTTGACATACCAGCTGAAGCTGTTAAAGGTACTCCTAGCCATCAACACCAACTGCACATCCAGAGATAACGTACTTGGTTCTTGTGAGTTCAATCCCATCCAGATGAGAAAAATTACCAGCAGCACCTCCATCTTATCTTGATGACATTTCAGCTTGTTCATTCACATCCATATTAGAACTGTTCATAGACATCAGTTCGGAGTTTCCACAGCCTCCTTAGTGTTAGTCATTTTCAACAACAGATACAGCTCAGTATCATCAACACACTGATGACATTTCAGCTCAAACACTGTGGCCCTCCAGATATTTATTGGACTCCAATACCCGTCAGCCCCAGCCAGACAGTGATAATGACAGTTATAGTCCAACATCTTCTGAGGGCCCACAGGTTCCCCACCCATGCCATATATATGTTCACTGGATAGAATAGCCCCAAATGCTACTTTCTGGGACACTATTCTAGAAAGGTCAAAAGCCACTAACACAGTTCCCCCAAACACTACTAAAGCAAATTGACCCAGAAGGATACCATGATTGGAGTTGCTGAAAGCCACTGGATGATCCAGGCAAATCAACAGTGTCACACTCCACCCATCCATCTCCTGGTACAAATCAACCACAAGGATGACCAAGGTTATTTTTGTCACAAAATTTGACCAGAAACTAGACTGATATGGATCTAATCAGTATTATCCCAAACTGTCTGGAGTGGAAATTCCACCACCCATTCAATCACCTTCCCAAGAATAAACATTTGAAAGCAGATGCTACATATACAATTCCTGGGTTGAGGAACATGGAAATTGAAGACACCAACAACCTTAGCATCTGTGCCATATAAATAGTAAACAAATTCTAGTCTCACATACACTTGTTTGCAATTTCCATGCACATTTTACCTTTGACTTTCAACCTCAGATATTTAACTTTCATTATTCCACTATAATTTGTTTTCAACGATTATGTCTGGTTTTGTCCCATTTTGATAGACAGAAGGATTAAGACAATCAGGACCTTTAGGAGTGAGAGCCCAATGGACTGAATGTTCACTTAAAACACCGTTTCCTTCTCTCCTTGGAGTATACTGTCTTTCAATATTGGTGCAACCCCCTCCACATGAGAGACTTGGGGCAGTTGTTCCACGCTGAAGGGCCTAATGAAGCAATTGGGAATCTCTGCTTGTGGGCTGGATACTTCTTCCCAAGGTCCTGCTGATTAGAGATGAACGCTTTTCTCTACCAGGGAGAATGGGGTTGCTGGGTGCTCCAGTCCTGCTTACTTCTCAGTAGACATAAGCCTTGTCTTGCTTACTTCTCAATAGGCTTAAAATCAGTAATCACAGTTTGGCCCTGCTCACAAACGGAAAGGGAGAGCTCGCAAGACCATTCCCAAATTGGAACTTGGCTCTCAGGCTGAAAAAGGTGTACTGGATAATCTGGTGCTTGGGAGGGGGAATGATATTAATTAAATGGCACTGATACTACTACTGCCTCCCTCAAAGGAGCCGTACAAAAAGTATAAAGGAGTATTACATGCCAAATCAAATGACAGCTGCATAACAGTAATGGATTTTGTTAAAAAAATTTAGAGTCATTGTGCTTAAAGGAATCTACAGAATTTTTTTTTTAAAAAAAAAATTGATTGTAATGGCCTTGGCCACACCCCTCCAAAATGTCTTCAAGATCATATATCACATAAACACATGCTCATTCTTTTTGCCATATAATGAGATTACCTATAAAAGCCAGTAAGGTCCATTTTGAACCTTAGGGTCACATTCAAGAAAGTCAAGTGCCATGTGCCAAAATTAACAGAAATTCAGTAGTTTTGGGTTGTGTTTAGCAACTTCCAGTGATGGTGTCTTGTTATTCCAATCAATTCTATGAGTCTTCCCCAACCTGGTCTCCTCCAGATATTTTGGACTTCAACTTCCATCAACCTCAACCATCATGGCCAATGATTAGGAAGACTGGAAGCATAGTCCAAACCTCGAGGACAGCAGGCTGGGGAAGGCAGCATTATATATTCTATAGCAAAAATAATGAGCACACATTGTATGTGATCTTGAACAATTTTTTGAGGGGTATGGGCCTGCCTCCAGTGATAAGTTTATTTTTGTTTTGTTTGTAAATACATTTCAACATGTATACTGACTTTGCAAATATTGAACAAAATCCATGATTATGATGCAACACTCATGTCCAATTTTTTTTAAAAAAAAATGGCGTAGAATACCTTAAAGCAAAGCCTACTTGTGTGGTTGCATATGTTATTTCATGTCATGTTAGATGAGTATTTATATAAATGAATTAAACTGAACTAAAACTGGATACAAAATTAATGATATAATAAATGAATTAATATTAGGAGCAGTCAGGGAGCTTTGTCCACACTGCACTCCCATTTTTTTCTCTTAGCACTGGAAACACCTCCCTATTTAAAAGCAAGAGTTTTGACAGTTTATGAAAGTATTCTGAAAATATATATGGTAAACACATAAATGTCTAAGGAGACCAAATTAAATGCTAGCTCAATTCAGATATCATGGTCAAATGTTTCCCTTTTTGATTTCTTCCTGTGTTTCCTGGCTCACAGTAACTACGGTTGAAAATGTGGTCAACAGTGCAAATTATGGTCAACGGTAACTTTATACTGTTGGATGCTGTGCCAAACTATGGTTATCATAAATCAAGAGGTACAGGAGGAAAATAAGAGCACCTGAAGGGAGACACAAACTACGAGTGTGTATCACATTCAACACATAAAGGAAGGATGACCAAGGTTTGGCAGAGGTTAACTTTGTTAAGTGTTAATTTTTTTGAGGACATAATATTAGGCACAAAGTTTTCCAAAACAAACCCTTAATAATTGGAAATCATGTAATATCGATTTCCAAAAATTCACATGCCTGGCTCCTTCCTGGCATGACATAAAACATTGCTCTCATGTTAGACCCGCTTGTGAGAAGGGAGGGAATTTCTCATAATGCTGAGCTTTGGAGAAAGCAGAAACAAGCTCAGCATATTATGAAAAACTCCTCCCACCTAAGGATTGGGGCGGGGGAAGGTCTATTTGCACCAAACTTTAGAGCAGGTTGCCTGCTCTAACGCTCATGGAAATATGAAGAGTCTTTGGTATGTGCAGAGTACTTGGTGGAGAAGGGAGATCAGTGGTGGCCATAAATTAAGGCTTAATATGTCAGAAGTTCATAACTGTGGAGCACACACCACTTGTGGGGTACGGGACACCTGAAAAGGGAGGAGGGGATTGCAATGTATAAAAACATCCACATATTTACTGACAAAGAGATTACAGTGTGAGCTAGGGAAGAGGGGCAAACTAGGTTTAAACAGGGAGACTAAATTCTGGAACAGTAACACCGTAGTAAGCTAAGACAAACTTTGTGAACAGAAACCTACCAGGGAAACCAAACATTCAGCAAAAAGTCTACTACCCTTTCTGATTGGCTAAGAGGTTGGAAATGGGAATTAAAATAATGTAGATATATGAAGTTAACAGGTAAGCAGGAAAAGTTCAAGAGCCAAAATCAGAAGACAAAAGCTAGGATGGAGCATGTGCAGAAAACTCAGACACCAGTTTTAAAACAAAAGCTGAGGTAGAAGACAGATAACTAGAAGTTACACTGCCTAATGACTAGGATGAGCTAAAATACTGTTTTATTACTAGGAGTTGGCTTAAGTAGAGAAACAGTCTAGACAAGATTTAGATCAATGCATTTTTTCCATGTTACTTTCATAGCCTAATTGCTCTTATGGTTAACTGCTAAAACTATGTTTAAATCTGTTTTTTCCACCCAACCCCTAAATTCTCATTATAATAACTATCGAGTTGCTGTTTACCAAAAATTATAGTAAAAGCTATATTTGCTGGTTGGTCTGATAACTCAATTTTCACTCCATGTCTAATTGCCTTCCCACTCCAACCCATACTGCCTAGTGGCTGGGTTAGTAAGGAAGTCCATAGGAAACACCAAAATCATAAGGCTATTTTAGTAGAGGCTGCCAGGAAAAATAAAGATGTTCACTTAGCAGCAGCAGTGATAACCACAGGAGAAGAAGGGTTCCCCACCCTTCTATCTCATGGGGCAGACTACCGCCCATGTTGTGACTGAAAGCCTTTCACATAATCTTGGTCCGTCATCTCCAGTCTACCATTCTATCCAACTGGTTGTCCAGTCTACATAGTATTTTATTGTTAGACACTTCAGTATTCACATGCTCCTGCTACTAAAGCGCAATACTTGCAATTGATGCATCTCTGGCAGGCCTGCTCAGAACTGGTACCCATCCAGTGGAGATGCTGGATGCAGTCACTAAAAAGAGCAACAGCAGAGGGCTTATCACAGCAGTAGAAACAGAAGGGCTTATCAATAGAAAGCAATACCAATAGAACAAAAGCCTTCTATTGGTTTAAAATGAGGGAGCTGTAGCATTTGATTAATTCCACTGACTAGAGCAGTTCTCCGAAAATGGGCGGTCCTCCGATGGATAATCCGATGGGGCCGAATAAGGAGAGACACTCTGAAATCGGGGCAGAGAATCACCTCAATGGAGTGCCAGATCTAATTTAGGGGCAGAGAACACCCACTGTGCACACCCCTAATGCAGACTGATGGAATGACTGCTGGCTGGTGCTGAGGACTCAACAGGATGAAGCCTTCAGGCTTTGGCAGGGTATGGGTGGGTGGAAAATAGGAGAGAATGGGCAAGAAAGAAATAGAAACTAAGGAGGAGGACAGCAGAAGGGGGCTCTCTTCTGCTTGCAGTTTTTGGGAAAACCCACTTGTTTGAGTACTATGCTGAAAAGATCACTGAATCTCTCGAGAATTAAAGTTAAGGTATCCATCAAGTTAGGCACCAAATAATAGACAAGAGGTGTTAGTGCCAGGAAATCCCTGAACAGCAGCCAAGAGAGTAATATTAAAGGCACAGATTGCACTACAGTCTCAGCCAAGGGGACACAAATGTCCAGCCTTGCAGCAAATAAAAGTCTATATATAAAAAGCAAAGCAAACTGAGATATTTAGTTTCAAATGGGAAGTATTCTAGTCTTTCATCAGAATGATGGAATGCTTCACTGAAGGATTGCTATGTTATGTTCTAGGTAATACCAATATACTGCAAGTTTCTTTAATCAGAATCATCATCTGAAAGAGCAAGAGCCTTTAATGCTAAACTTTCACTGATCAAGAAGTTTCACACACAGGTCCATTTCTATGGTGTGTATTAAGATACAAATTTTAATTAAGCAACACCAGAGATAACGTTTTTACTCTAAAAAAAGAGTTTTAAAATGTTATGCTCAGCTACATGCAGCTTGTATCTTCAACACATACACCTTGACAAAACAAATTGTTTAATCGCATACAATTCCCCTGATGAAAGGCCATTTGTGGCCTGCAATGCATAGGGCTTTTGGAATTGAATATTTTGTTTATTTTGAATGTTGAATAAGTCTGTTTCACTGCCCACTTACAAATTGTTTTTGAGGAGCCAAAGGCCCTATTAGACTATACAGGGGTTACCAATGCAGCGCCTGCGGGGACCTCTAATGGTGCCCGCAAAGCTCACCATTTTCTGCCCCCTTCAAAAATGTATTCTTACTAATAGACATGAAAAACGTTAGGGCACCAGGTTCTCCTTCCTATTACTGAACCTGCCAATGATCAGCTGTTCAGAAAGAGAGGGAAAGAGCTGCTTCCTTGCCCCACTCAATCTCCCCCCCCTTTTGCACATGCATGCTCCCCCCTCTACTCCCAGCCTCTAGCCTTGGTATTTCTCTCTCCACAACCCCTTTTCTTGCTCTCCTTTGCCTTGCTATTTTCCCCTCCCTCTAGCCTTGCTGCTTCTCTCCACAAGCCTCTAGCCTTGTTCTCTCTACTCACACCTTTTTATCTCACTCTCTCCCCCCTCCTAGCATCTAGCCCCACTTTCTCACTGTCGTGTACATGCCCATTCCCTCTGGCGTTCACATGTGCTGGCAAACTGACACGAAACACTCACATCAGTGAGACTTCTTTTTATTGAGGAAATCTCACAGTAAAAGGCTTAACGCTTACACACTAAAAAAAAACACTTAAAGCTGAATGATGGTCAGAAAGCTTTATGGTCCTTTGGGGGGTGGGGGAATTCTTGAACGGCTGAGCAAATCATCCCAAGGGAGCAACCATCTCAAGGGAGCTTCTCCAGACACTGCACATGGCACTCCGGGAACATGGCCCACGCCCACAAGATCACGGGAAGGGTAAAATCTCAGGCACAGGAGTTCAGTGCTATTGCAAGCACTGACAAACTTCCTGCCACCTGAGTCTGGCAGACAGAGATCATGCACCAGCAAACTCAGCCTGCCGAACACTGAGCTGACCAGGTGAGCATGATCACAGGGAACGTAAAATCTCAGGCAATGGAATTCTGTGCTACTGCAAGCACTGGCAAACTCCTGCCACCCAAGTCTGACCACAACCACCCAATCCACAGCAAAACCATACAAGTTCAAGTCTATGAAAAGCGTCACAGTATTTTTCATGGCACAGTCCTTAGAAATCCAAAGTCTAAATAGCAGAGAGTCTATGTGCAGAGTGCTTTCAAAGTCTCAAACGGAGACAGAATCTAAAACAGGAAGGATTTCAGGCTTTGCGTCGAAAGATGAAACTAAAGAGCTTTTGCTCCAGCATATAAGCCTAGTCAAAGCCACTTGACAGACAGGTCTTTTGACCTGTAAATCATGTCCATGCGCTAACAGAGTGAGACTGCACAACCCACTAAAGTGACGCTACTATCCGAGTTACTCTTTCAATAAGCCCCCACCTTTTCAAAACATTCCCAAGTTCCCAGAGAACTGGCAGCTTCAAAGCTGAGACAAAGAGTGAGCAAGCGACTCCCGTAAAAACTTCTGACAGAGACCTGCTTGCACAGACATTCTAAAACTATCCTTAATAAATCTACCTACATTCAACAAGGCCTCCGGCCTTGTTGAAGACGTACACATGACATCCTACTCCTTTGCCTCACCATTTCCCCCTCCCTCTCAGCCTCTAGCCTTGCCCTTTCTCTCCCATACCTCTTCAACTTGTCTTCTTACCCATGCCTAGCCCCTAGCCTTGTTCTTTCTCTTCCTCACACCTTTATCTCACTATTTCTTCTCTTCTTATCATTGTTCTTTTTCTCTTGCTTCCCAAATCCTTTTTTCATTCTTCAGCACACACAGAACACATTCCCAAGCGGGGCTCCAATGACAGAGGAGACAAGAATGCCAGGAAGAGAACAGAGTGACTGAGCCTGGGGCCTAAGGTAAGGAAAACTTTTCCTTTCCTTTTGGGCTGGGAAAGGGTGTGTGGGTAGGATTAGCAGAGCAATCCAATGTAGACCTACTCAGAAGAAATATCCACTGAGTTTCATGCAAGCATGTTGAGTTGCAAACTTAAATGGCTATTTTGTTGTGCTTCTGTGGGGTCAATTATAGGTAGCGGCCATATGAAAAGGAGGACAAGACTCCTGTAACTTTAACAGTTGTATAGAAAAGGGAATTTCAGCCAGTGTCATTTGTATGCATGCAGCACCTGGTGAAATTCCTTCTTCATCACAACAGGTAAAGCTGCAGGAGAATAGCTAGAGTGACCATATACAAAAGCGGGAAGGGCTCCTGCAGCTTTAACTATTGTTATGAATTGGGAATTTCACCAGGTGCTGCATGCATACAAATGACACCTGCTGAAATTCCCTTTCCTATTCAATTGCTAAATATACAGGAGCCCTGCCCTCCTTTTCATGTGGTCACCCTAAATAGGGATTGGCATTATTATTATCATCATCTACAATATTTATATACAGCTCAATTGTCTAACAGATTCCAGAGTGGTGAACATAGGTATAAACTGTAAAAGATTAAAAAAGCAAATTAAAATAGTTCAATTTAAAAACAACCAGAAAAACAGTGGCTAGTCGATTGAAGAAGGCTTCTCAAAACAGAGTTTTCAGGAAGTGCCAGAAGCAGCCTAGTGTTGGCATCTGTCTGACCTTCAGGGCAGGGGGTTCCACAGAGAAGGGGTCATTACACTAAAGGCTCTTCTTCTGGTGGATTCCAATCGGACCATAGGTCCATGCAGAACTACCAGGAGCATGTCCTTCAATGATCTCAGTGATCAGGCAGGTTGGTAAGGGAGAAGGCGCTCTCTCAGGTATTCTGGTCCCAAATTATTTAGGGCTTTGTACACTAGTACCAAACCCTTAAATCTGGCCTGGTAGACAATAGGCAGCCAGTGCAATTCCCTCAGCAAAGGAGTTATATGCTGAAAAGAGGCAGCTCCCGACAACAGCCAAGCTCCTGTGTTCTGCATTAGTTCCAGCTTCCGGAGCAGCCCCACATAGAGCGCATTGCAGTAATCCAGGCTTGAGGTTACTAATGCCCCTTACCATCGTGGCCAAGCTACCCCTGTCCAGAATAGGTTGTAGCTGGCGAGCCAGCCGAAGCTAGTAAAAGGCACTCCAAGCCGTCACAGCCACTTGGGCCTCCAGCGACAATGATGGATCTAGGAGTACCCCCAAACTACGAATCTGAACTTTCAGAGGGAGCGCAACCCCATCCAGAACAGGCAATGGGCCTATTTCCCAGACTTGGGAATCATTCACCCACATGGCTTCCATCTTACCAGGATTCAGCTTCAGTTTACTGGCCTCATCCAGCCCATTACTGAGTTTAGGCACTGATCTAGGACTTGCACCTCCTGATTCAGATGTCACAGGGAGATAGAGTTATGTGTCAGCAGCATACCGATGACATTTTGCTCCAAATCCTCTGACTGCCCACAAAGGCTTCATACAGATGTTAAACAACATTGGGGACAAGGTGATGCCCTGCAGTATCCCATAGCTTAATTGCCAAAGGGCCACGAAATGATCTCCCAGTGTTACTTTCTGAAATCAACACTGCAGGCAGGACTGGAACCACCGTAACAGAGTGCCTCCAACGCCCATCCTACAGAAACGATCGGGGCGGATACCATGGTCAATGGCTTTGAAGTTTAGACTCTTCCTCTGCTTGTAATCACTTGTATTCTGTTTCTTAGGTGACTTAGTTGTTTTTTGACTAGCCAGGCCCCCACAGCTGCCATTATGGAACTAACCACATACTCTGTGAGAGCCATTTTGTGATGGTGCCCACAGCAGTTTCTCAAATTTCCAAATGTGCCCATGGGTCCAAAAAGGTTGGAGACCCCTGAAATAATAGCTTGACACCAAGCTTCAAAAGAAAGCCCTGTGCCTGGCACTTTCCCAGATAGCACTCTTAAATACTTGAAAACATTCTGCAACATGAAGCTCACTTTTCCATCTCGGGAAAGGCAAAAAACAAGGAACATCCGAAATCTGTGATGGTGTTCACATCTCTAATGTTTAAACTTCCTCCAGTACTTCCCCACAAAGAGAGGAAACACTATCTCCATACTGACGTGTTCATAATCCATCACTGTTTCAGTGAATGAATCCCAAAATATAGCTCAACCTTCCCTTACAGGTATAGTTCAACATGCATGCCAGCTCTCACAATAAAAAATACCTACCAAAGAAAAATGTTTACTCATAGGATTACTACTGCTTGAATTCATTTCATCACTATGCCATAAACTACTGCAACTCAATTAAACCACATAGAAAACATGTATCATGTTTTTACGCAAGTAAAGTAGCAGTTATTACAAGTCACCAAATTTGACAGCAGTTTAAACAGTTTTTCGAGTTTTATCGTTACTTTACTTGCATTGCCTTCCCTTTTGATATTTCAGTTGTCCAGTTTTCTGAAGGAAGTTGCATGGCCTGAAGATTAAGCAAAAAAGCTATGACTTGGTTTGCACGTAACAACAACCCAGAGTATGAGTTGTTGAATCATGGGTTGTTGTTATGTGTGAACCCAAAACTATATGTTAACTCTGGGTTGTTAATCACAAACAACCCAGGAAGGGAACCCATGGTTTGTGGTTGGGTTATGAAGCCTGGGTTGTTTTAACTACGGGTTGTTTTTATGTGTGAATCCAGAACCATGAGTTGTTCATGGGTTGTTTCATCAGGCTAAAGAGGTGGCAGGCAAGAATGGTAAAAAAATCCCAGCCCCTCTACATGCTAGGTCTACAGAATTGCAAAAGCATTTGGGATACAGAGAGGACTCAGGCAAAGGAGGCCAGAATCGAACAACCCAGAAATTGAAATTAGTTATAAATAAATAACTTGCACCTTGCATAATTGCCTGGCAGACAAATCACGGGTAAACTCTGGGAAAGGAAACAATCCATACTCTGGATTGCCATTACATATGAATCAGGTCATATGCATTAAGACAAGTGCCAAAAGGATTCAAGATTCCAAACGTAGCAAGCTATCATCCCTACCCATCATCTTTCTTTCCTTTTCTCCAAATCAAGTGCAACAATAGAAGTTATCACGCAAACAAACACTTTCTACCTATTCAATAAGCTACCTCCATTAAGATTCAGGCAGTTTTGAAGAGCTGTAATACATATTTCACTGTTTACTATCCTCACATCTGTTCAAGGTATGCAAAGTTGCATCTCCAAATCACAAGGCACTTATCTCCATAGTAATTAGCTTCCTACAAACAAGGACAACAGACAAAAGCAAGCAAGTTGTTAAGGCAGTTTAGAGGGATAACAGTAAAATTAAACTGAGGTTCTCAATTTCCACATTTGTTTCCAAGCAGTTCCCATATTTGTCAACTATTCAATCAGAACTTCAGACAATGTAAGAGCTCTCTCAATAGACACCACGTAAGTTAGGGAGGGCAACTAGGCACCAACTGTGGCCCTCTCCGTTTTTGGGTAGCCCAGGGGAGAGGGAATAGGCAGAAATACAACAAAAACAAAGACAGAAATACAACAAAAACAAAGAGTAAAGAAGAAAATGAGGTGGGTGAGAACAGAGAGCTCTATAGGGTGTACAGGATCTGTGGGTAAATTAGAAATGGAGGTACAGACACCTGATCAGTAGGGGCGGCTGAGAGATAGGGTGCAGAAATATGTATAAAAAGGAAAGAGAAAAGGACTACAGACAGAGGTGCACAGAAAAAGAGGAGCACCAGTTCACACTTAATGACAATTCCTGGGTTGTTTAACCCAGGAATTGTCAGGGTCGAGCAGCAGGTGCACTGTCTCCAATGCACTCGTCACTTCTATTTTCAATCAATTGCCCATGTTTTGCTATTGAGTAAACTCTGGGTTGTTTAACCCCTAAAAAAACATAGTTCTGGGTTCACATGTAACGATAACAATCAAGGAATGGGGTGTTCCTAGGTTGTTGATTGAAAGCAAAAGTGACAAGTGTACGAGAGGCAGTACATACAGGTTACTAAAAATTAGGGCTGCAGAAAAAACTGTGGGTGGGGAAAAAAAGAGGGGATAGCAAATGGGGACACAGGCAGAAGAAAATGTGTGCTACAGTATGCAGAACAAGCACTGTAGATTGAAAAAGACAATAAACCAAGAGGGGTTTCAGAAAGACCTCAAGTGATGCAGAGAGAAGAGACAGCAGGATATGAAGTGCATAGAGAAGTTGAACAGAGAATGGATTAAAGAGTAAACTGAGAAACCTAAACCTACAAAAGAAAAGCAAAAACATTTCTGTGGTTAGTATAGTGATGTGTCCCCCTAAGTAAAAACAGACAACTGCCCCTCAGAGAGATTTGAGTGCACCCTTGCAATAAGCACTGCTAGAATTTCACAATGCATTAGACCCCACCACATGAACCACGCAGAGTTGCCTGTGTAAGTGTCCAATGTGATACACTAATTGAATATTCTTTCACGGAATGTTTACTTGCAGCCTCTAGCAATTTCAGGATTTAGATCCAGATTTAGGCATGTACAACTGGTCTAGCAGAAGTACGTTTCCCTCCTCCGCATTGCAGTCCCTCTAGCCCCCTGAAAATGCTACAGGGGGTCAGGGACCCTTCTGAATGGGGTTAGCTGTGGTGTGAGGGGAGAGAGGGATTCCTAAAAGTCAAGCAGAGGCACCTTCCAAGATAGGGAACAGAATAGCTTTCTGCTGCAGGCCACAAATGATCTTTGTTCAGCATATTGGAGAGTGCTTGTTCACTTAGTGAAGAGCAATGTTGGGGTTAAACCTAACCAATGTTCCATATACACCCTAGAATATACCTCATGTCTTCTGTAAACATATATGGGTTCCCTGGAAGACAAACAGAAGTGGAATTAGTATTTTCATATATCTTACCTTCAGGAAACTATCTTTGACCATTCATATTTTGATGTGCTGTGAACTTTTCATGAATCAAGGGGTGTTTTTGATTCAACAACTGCTCTATAAGCAAAAAGTACTACATCTTAACTCTCCACATCACTTGGAATCTAGCAATGGTATTCTATTTCTGGGGATAAAAGGAAACACCAAAGCTATAAATGTTGTGCTCCTAATGCACATTGGGCAGAATGGGAATCCAACTCAAAATCTGTGCTTCTCTACTTGGTCACCGGTACATCTAGGAGTGACCATATTACGCCAGCTTTAAAATCACTCCACTGGCTGCCAATTAGTTTCCGGGCGAAGTATAAAGTGTTGGTCATTACCTTTAAAGCCCTACATGGTTTGGGTCCAGGTTACCTGCGGGATCGCCTTCTCCCGTACAATCCGCCCCGCACGCTCAGGTCCTCTGGGAAGAACTTACTGCGGTCGGCCAAGACTAGGCTGACAACCGTTACCCAGAGGACCTTCTCTTCTGCCGCTCCCAGACTGTGGAATGACCTGCCGGAGGAGACTCGTCAACTTAACAGTCTTTTAGAATTTAAGAAAGCTATAAAGACTGTTCTCTTCCAGCAGGCATATCCAGTGTAATTTTTATAATGTTTTTAGGATGTTTTAGGATGTTTTTAATGCAGTTTTAATAATAATTGTCATGTTTTTAATTAGTTTTATGTATTTTATCATGCTGTTGTTCCCCGCCTCGATCCAGACGGAGAGGCGGGTAAGAAATAAATTGTTATTATTATTATTATTACTCTGTTGTGCAAGGAATACAAGTCCTTCCCCCTCCCCACCAAGTGCACACTGGAGAATGAATACCCCCATTTTGCTTTCCCAGTGTTGTTGTTTTCAGGAGACAGAGAAAGACCTTTGGGTCTGCAAGTGATAAGTGAAATGTAGGGTACATTGGGGGGGGGGGTGATACTTAAAGAGTTTCATATATGACCCCAACATTGCAGAACAGTAAGAATGACTCTACTTAAGTCAGTTTGACTTAAGCCCCAAAGAATTCTCCACCCTCACTCTTTGTTTAATGCTGTTTGAATATAATTCATCCTGATCTTTCCAAACCACATTAGTTTTATTCTTAGCCACAAAACAAAAAGAAGCTAGAGTATTGCTAATTTAAAAGTGATTCAGCTGACACAATGAGCCCCTTGTAAACTTTGGTTGGTCCTAATCAATATATTGCCTAACTGTGGATTTAAGGTTCATGCCAACCTTGATGCCCCACACATACAAGAGAAAGCATATTCCATATTAGTATAATACCATCATTACACAAACTGAAAGGTCCCAAAAATGTGCAAATCTCCAGATCTCTTTATCAAGCAAGATATTACAAAAAGCAGGAGGGGATTAAAGGCTGACGGTGTTGAACTCATGATGTCTGCATGGTCTAAGATGAAATTGGGGAGCGAGAGAAAGCAAGTCTCCTAAACTGTTCATAACTGTATCCCTTGAAAGCTTGGAACCTGAAAGCAGAGTTTTGATCAACAGCACTATCTTAAGATAGTTCAAACCCCATTTTATACAGCTTGAAATAATTACATTCCATATACTCTTAAATAAGCAAAATGATTAGCCATAACTCCAAGGGTGGAGTCAGAATTAAAGTAAAGGGTCTAGGTCACATGCAGAGGAGCATTTCTGTTCTCCTTCCTAAACATGAAAAATCCATATCTGACTAAAAAATAATAATAATAATAATAATAAGATTACTAAGCAAAGCTATTCTCCTTAAAACTGGAATAAGAACAGACTTCAGGTTACAGATTGAGCAAACTAAAATCTTCAGGAGAAGCAGTTACAGAGCATTATTAGTCAGAAGAATATATTGCTACTACCCCAGCCCTGACAGAGAATAGGTGTCAACTGATGCAGAGGCAACTTAAGTAATTTGGTACTAAAGAGGGAAAAGCCAACAGGAAAAACCAATTCTTCTCCCACCCCTCTCTAACATAATGTTACTTCTCCCACCCTTCTCTAACATCATGTTTGTTTCTCCCATGCAAGCTCACTGAAACAAACAGAAGCTGTATTATAAGAACTGTGACTAAGAAATGGTTCCTGAACTTGCTTTTTTTTCCTCCTCCCCCCCATTCCTCTTTCCTCATGTTTCATGTCTTTTAGATTATAGGCCTGACATCTTACCGTATGCTGCAATGAACCTTTATTTTAGCTAATGAGTATGATAAAAATGAATAAAACAAATGAATGCACTCCTATTAATTTTATGGGGCTTGCGCAGTAGAACTCCCCTATGAATTGCGCCCCACAGGTAAGATCTGTCCATCTTAGGCTCTGCTGTCTTAATCTTGCCATTGGAGATGAGGAATACATGGTTGGAGCACCTCTGGATAAAGACCAACACAGCAAAAATTTCAGAGGAGAGTGAAATCAAGCCTCATGCCATTTCCCCCCAGAAGCTTAACGGACTGCCCATCAGTTACAAGAATCAGGAGATCATTCAATAAAATCCTTGCGTTTCCCTCATGAGCATATACAGATATATACACACACAACACACACACAACATCTGTAACTCAAGGAACAGGCTCTGCTCCCATGTCAGCAAGTACATCTAAAAAGCACCTAGAAGAAGTCAGGGAAGAAAGCTGAATCTGTACCCCAACAAAAGTGGCACAGATTGAGAAGAACTAGCGGGGTAGGGAGAAGCAGAGGAAACAGCAGAGGCCGGTTTAACCCCGCTAAAGAAGCCACACTGGGCACAGGACAGCCCAGGGGGGCTGGTTGCGAGGGGGGGAGAGGAAAAGAGCGAGAACTGCCGTTGTTATGACAACGCCGGGAGGGGAGGAAGGGAGGCGCAGGCCGGCGCGAGGGAAGGAGGGAGGCGGGGGGGGGGGAACTTCAAATCCCAACCGTCAACGCACGAGCGGCTTCCCCTCTTAAAGGGGCGGGCGCGCTCGGGTGGACCCCGGCACGCACTCCCGAGAAGGAACCCCGGACAAAAGGGACAACCGCTCACCTCCCCACCCCCACCCCTCCCCACAATCGCGTCCACGGGAGACCAAAGCCGTGAGCGGGGCTTTCTATCCCCCCCTCACGTTAGGCGCGCTTTCCCCTCAGGGAGAGAGCCTGAGCCTATACGCGGCTCCGCTGATGACGACGGCGGCGGCGGCAGCCGAGCCGCTTTGCTCCCCTCACGACCCTCCCCCGCTTCTCCCGCTCTCCCTTTCCCCCCCAACACCGTTCCCCTTCTCTCGCTCTCTCTTACCCACACAGTGCATGAGCCGGTGCCGCCAGGAGTCGAGTTCGCGGCGGACTCCCCTGCGCTCCGCCGTGCAGCGGGGGCTCCGGCACTGCGAGGCGCCAGGAGCGGGAGCCGCGGCGGCCATTCTGTCTGTTCCCTTTTCCAACTGCCTCTGACCTCACGCCCGCTCATTTGCATAACGGGAGCGCGCGCGCCCGCGGCCCCGCCCACCCCCGTGGAACGCGGACGAGCGCCGCCGCCGCCCCCCGAACGGCTTGTGTCGCTCGCTCGCCCGGCGCGTCCCGCTGCCTGCAGTAGCAAGAGCAGAGGATGGACAGCGAAGGCGTCGAAGTGGGTCAAGAGAGACCCCTCCCTCCTTTGCACGGCGAGGAGACTGGGCCGGTGATGCGGAAGAGCCCACGAAAAGGCGGGCTCCTGCGCACGCTACAAATCCCACCGGCCCTCGCGACCCCAGGCTCTTCCCCACTGGCCTGCAAGAACGCAGGCTAAACCTAGGAAGTCCGAACACCTGGCCGAAGTCACCCACGTCCTTTAATCTGCAGTTTTTATTTCTCTCGATTTTACAGATCGATACTGAATAGACACGTCATTATCACAGACATTCTCCACCCTAGCCCCACATTCCCCCCCCACAAGTTACTGAGAGATGAAGAAACAAGGGGGGCAAATCAGTATTAAAAGGGGGGGAGCAGGAAAGGATGGGAAGAAAGTGTGGAATTTAGAATCATAGAATAGTAGAGTTGGAAGGGGCCTCTAAGGCCATGGAGTCCAGCCCCCCCCCCAGTGCAGGAATCTACCTTAAAGCATACCTGACAGATGGCTGTCCAACTGCCTCTTCAAGGTCTCTGATGTGGGAGAACCCACCACCTCTCTAGGTCATGGGTTCCATTGTCGTATTGCTCTCCCTCCCTTTCTCCCAGGCCTTTCCCTGCTATTGTACACAGTACAAAAGCAAAAGGGAATGATTGGTGTCTTCTAGGGAGCCCTTAGTTTACACTAGGTGACAAATACAACAAGCTTGGCCAGTTTTCATGAAAAAAGTGTGCACCTAAGAACATGCTCAAAAATCTTATGTGATGCTACTCATTAACACACACACACATTGATGTGACAAGTGTAGTTTGAAGGCCACTACTATACTCTATGTCCCAATCCACACATGCTTCTTCTTGAGTAACAACGACTCAGTCTTGGAAGGTTGCCAATGACCAACCAGAAGAGAGTATCTGAAGTAGACCTTTGCCAAAACTGCCCTGTAGAACAAGAATGAAAAGAAGGGAAAATTTATAATGTGCTTTTCAGTCATTTCAGGTCATGACTTAGCAAAATTTGAATTCTGCAGCATTTTGAAGAACAAACAAAAACAGAAGCAATTTAGAAAATCTGATTTATACCATAGCAGGACCAGTGCCAGATTTGAGATGGTTCTGTGCAAGGTATACTGTGCACCTAGGGTTGCCAACCCTCCAGGTTTGGCCTGGAATGACCAGGAATTGTACTCTCTCTCCAGGAGAATTGCCAACCCTCCAGGTCTAGCCTGGAGTCCAAGAATTGACCACAATCTCCAAGAATCTCTCGAGGCCAATGCTGAAGATGTGGCAAACCGCCATTGTGGACTCACCTGTCATCTCAAGAGGCCTAAGCAAGAAAGTGCAGGGGATACAGTGGGGGTTAATAGTAAAGAGAGGAGGGAAAAGGTGCAGAGACCCAAAGGAGGTGCAGAGTATACAAGAACAGTTCCCTGTATCTCTCTAGCGAAGTGTGTTGCAGCAGCCTGCTAAGCCAGGAGAAAGCCTCTCTGCACTATACTGGTCAGTCATGCGATTTTTCTTTCTTAAATTTAAACAAAAACATTTAAATCATGACAGACAGTGGTGGTGGTGAAGGACCTTCAGACGGTGGCACAGGTGTTTGTGCAGTTTTAATGATGAATGGTCCAAGGAATATGCATTCAAAAATTGGCTTCACAAAGTTAGCACAGTTACAGCAGGATGCATTCTATGCCGTCAAGGGTTTTCAGTTAAGTACGAGGGAAGAAAAACAATGAGAAGCCATGCCGAAAGCATGAAGCACAAGGAATTAGAGAAACAACAGAAAAGAATGCCACAAATCTCATCATATTTATTTTTTTACCAAAAAGAGGCTCATCCCAAGAAAATCAGGTGACAATAGCTGAAGTAGGATAAGTTTAGCACAGTTATTTGCTACCATTTATGTTACAGAAGCCAAGACTGTGCAAGCAAATAACATCCAAGGATATTGCCTGATTCTGAAATCCCCCCCCCCCTCAAATTCCTGTGGGCAGACAAAAGTAACTAACATAACAGAAAATATTTAGCACCAAAATCACTAGAATTTTTGTTCTAAGGACTTGGATAATGTACAGTTTTTTCAGTTGGCTCTGACCGCCTCCAACAAGCGACACAGGAAATTCTTCCCATTCACTATATGCTCCTTTTCTGTGACAGGGAATTAAGCATGGCTTGCTTCATTTTTACAATGGTGAGACAAGTGAGGCAATTGCAACATGGATCTCCAATATTCTACAGACTAATATGTTCTGAGCATTAGCAGTGTGTGTCTTCTTATGTGGCTCACAGTGCCTCTGTACATTTTGGAAAACACAAATCAGCGCATCAGAAATTAAAACAGTTTAATGACCACCTGATACAAGTGGGATGTAAATGTCATGTAGTCAACAATTGCCTCAAACATGAGATGAAGACTTTGGGTTTTAATAATAATAATAATAATATTTATTTATTTATTACCCGCCTCTCCCTCCGGATCAAGGCAGGGAATAACATCAATGCAAACAATATAAAATATATAAAACTGGTTAAAAACATATAAAATTAATTGATATAGAAACACTTATTCTCAGGGTATAGGGTGAGCTTAGCTTCTCGGCGAAGCAGGCAGAGGTCACGTTCGGACAACACAATAGCCACCCTGTCTTTATAGTCCATTCCACAGATGACTATTAGCATGTCGTGCGTGGGTGACATGCTAATAAGGCATCCATGGAGTTGGCTATAAGGGCAGGGTTGGTTATTGCTGGCGGCGCTGGTTTCCGCTTCCTTTATCAGGGTACTGCAATTCCAGGGGGAGGGGGGAGGGACCCTACCCCGCCTCCTCCTTGCTGATGGGAGAACTGTCCACCATTTCTTGCTGCGGCGGCAGCCATGGAGGAAGACACGCTGCAGCCACCAGTGCATCAAGAACCGGTGGGCAGATCTCCTTTCCTGATGGGAGGAGATCCATCCGCCAGGGAAGGAGGCTGCAGCGTGGAGCGATATCATTCCCTGTCAGGAGATGAGATCGCTCCATACCGCTGCCTCCTTCCCCAGCAGGGCCATAGAAGCGAGGAAGGGTCAGCTATAGCAACCGTTGCTATACCCGCCCCATCCGTGTTTCTATGGCCCAGCCAGGAAGGAGGCGGCAGCATGGAGCAATCTCATCTCCTGACGGGATGAGATCGCTCTACGCTGCAGCCTCCTTCCCCATTTGTTGTGCTGCTGAGGGTGAGAGAGATGCTGTCACAAGAGTCTCTCCTGACAATGCCCCCCCCCGCCCCGCCCTTGGCATAGCAACAAATTGCATTTGCTACAAAGTGGTGGTGGCTGGCGACGGGATGCTAGGAGCTCCTGCTGCTCTCAAGCAGCGGCAGGAGTTCCTAGCATCCCCCATCCCTAGCACTTTCCATCCGCAGTGAGGATGGGGGAAAAGGGATGTGCACGTCTCTGGGAACGTGTGGGGTCCCACGATTGGCAGCACCCCACCCATGGATGGCATGTGCCTGTCCTGGGAAGCACGTGGGGTGCTGCAGATCACAGTACCCCACCAAAGGATGGCACACTTGGCAGCTCCCCAAGTGCTTCCCAGATGGGATTATTTCCCTTGCCTAAAGAGCCCCGCTGGGCAAGAGCAGTAGTGGTTTCTACCGTTGTTGCCTTGCAACTCTGTAGGCATGGGAAATAATCAATGGATCCGGACACACAATACAATAATCAACAGTTGTGCAGATAATCAACTCAGCACATCGCTGATTATCTGCCTTGGTTATTTCGGGGAAATAACCAACCATGACGTGTTTTTTCTCGACAGACAACACAATAGTCAATGATGGACTATTTAGTCTACTGTGGACTATTTAATCAACCGTTGACTATTGTGTCATCTGAACCCAGTCCGAGTCTCTTCTGCCCTTTTTTGAGTTTTTAGAAATGGAATTCGAAGATGTGCTTCAGCACGTACCAACAAGGTAGGTATCACTTCTATCTGCTACTGAACGTATACTGCAATGTTGGCCTGCGTTGAGGGCATACTTTTTTCAGAGGGGAAAGAAGAATGTGTGAAGATTGTGTGGGCAGCTTTCAGTGAGGAACAACACAAATGTCTCGCTCTTTGTTATGCTTATGATTTGCACAATCTGACAGTAATCTTTCAAGATGCTGTGAAGAAACTGGAATGTAGCAATGTCAGCTCCATAGAACTCCATGGTGTCGTGGGAGACCTTCATTCAAAACTGAAGAGAAGAAGAGAGGACAAATTCTATGGTAGATTAGCCCAGTTCAGTTTGGACAATGTGTCTCCAGCTGACAACAGAAAATTCAGAGAGGAAGCCTATAAGACATTGATATGGTGCATTGAATACCTGGAGAAATGGTATGATGTTGAAACATCACTTAAAAAAACCAAAAACAATTATCAGTGCTCTCACTTCACAATGCTGTGAAATGGGCAGATTTACAAACTCTTGCTACAGCACTCCACACTGAGATTGACACTGACAAGCTGTATGATGGCTACTGTGTTCTACAACAAATAAGGGAAGAGATTGCCTCCAAGAAGCAGAACATAGGTCAGAGTTGGGTGGAGGTTTTCAGACAAATGCTGGGAGCAGTGGCAGCCAAATGAAGAAACCGGTATCTTTTGCAATTTCCTTTCCTGTGTCAAATGTTTACTGTGAGAGAGTTTTCAGTTTAATGGCAGAACTGTGGACCAAGGACAGAAGCAGGCTGAGTCAAGGCCGAGCTCCAGGTGAAACAACATTAATTAATATGACCTCTGCAGAGTTTCTAGACTTCGTAAAAAAAGACCCTGGATCTGCTAAAAACAGCAAGAGGCTAGCACAAATATAAATTTAAAAAGCTGGAGGCTCAGAACAAGCCAAACCAGCTTTAAGGTAAGAACATCGCATTTCACATATTTTAGTGTAAAAGTGTCAGGCTGACCACCTAGCTGGAGAGAGGGAGGACAGAACCAGCTTAAGAGGGTTACAGAAATGACATCCAGTAGTAATTGTCTTTGGAGACTCTCCCTAGGGTTTACTGGTTGTTGTTGTTTTTAATTAAATAAATAAATAAATAATATACTCTTTATTTTAAAGGTTTTTGTATTTTTTACAGAATGACAACAACAAACGGGCCTGTTCAGAAAACACACTAAGCCATGGTTAGGCCACTAACCCTTTTGCAGCAAATGGTTAGTGAGTATGTTTAAACCATGCTTATGTAGCCACCATGGTTAGTCATGGTTCACACAATACACTAAACCATAAGATTTAGCTCAAATTGCTTAAACACTGTGGCTTAGCGTGTCTTCTGAACAGGGTCAAAGAGATGCAGAAAGAAAACAGAGTACACTAAGAGAAGAAAAGACAAATAATAAGCCTCTAAAGGTCTGGTTTTTCCAAGTCTGGGTTTAAACGGGAAAGGCGACTTAAACTGGTGAAATTGGGACCTTGAATTTAGGCTGGTAAAGCAACATGTCGAAATTTGATCTCTGTTTGAAAAAAAAACTCCAGGAAATTCCTCAGCCAGAGTTGGCTACCCTAGTTTCCCCCCACCCACCAAGCTTACCAAGTAGTTGTGGGTAGCAGCAGGGAGAAGCATCCCTTTTCCTTCAAAAACATGTGTAGTAGCACCAAGAGGTGGCTGCAGCCATCTTTATTTCCCCAGCATTCTGGGAAGTGAAGATGGTGGGGCGGCCTCCATCACAGCTTTCATTCAGAGCGTCAGGCTGAACGCTGTGTTCTGGGCAGGATCTACACTAGTGCTTTAAAACATTTTATAACAGTAGTGTATGCTGTTCCCCCAAATGAAGATATAGAGGGGGAAACTTCACCGGCTGTGCCTCTACTTATCAGGTAAATATTTAGGGCATAGGGCCTCTGCCAGGAAGACAGTAGGTGTCATACGAGTACAATAAGGAGAACAAGATTTGCTACTTTCATGAAGCCTACATGTTCTACGGCTCTACTTGGAGAACATTTCGGACTTTAAACGAAGGCCAATTCATATATGGCTATTTAAATTTTTGATGTTGAATTTCACATCCCTCCAGTATTTGGAAGAAAATTCTCTTAGTCTGCAATAATACACTGAAGGTTTATAATATGATACTGAGCAAGCAGGCTACTTCCATGTAAGATGGGCAATACTCTGTGAAACGTAACTTCTATATACTTATTTCCCTAAGTTAGGTTCCAAAAAATAGCATGGCCCACAATATTTTGCACAGAATCCAAGGATATTTTAAGGATGAATGAATCTGTTTATTTCTGGTCCATGACACTTATACCTGTTTTTACTTATAATTCCATTCCATTCTACTCCAGTATTAGTCAGTCTGTGTTTTGAGATTATATATATATATGTGTGTGTGTGTGTGTGTGTGTGTGTGTGTGTGTATAGTTAGATAGATAGATAGATAGATATAGATTAGGGATGTGCATAAAAAATTCAGATCCGATCATATCAGGGGTACCCGGATTTGATTGGATCCGATATCCGATAAATATCGGAAGTTCCAATCCGATTACGTTGTTTTCCCCATAGGTTTGCATTGGGGGAAAGAAAGCTTTCCCCCAATACAAGTCTATGGGGAGAAACACTGGGCCGGCACTCCCTTCCTCCCCCCACTCGCGCTCCCTCCCCCACTCGCACTCCTTACCCCCCGCCGCCGCCGCCATCACCGCCACCATCCAGTGCTGCCGCCCGCTTGGTACTGCGAAACAGGCTTTTCAGCATGTTCCTCAGTACAGCTATGCTAAACAGGAAAGCCTGTTTAGCAGTAGCATGGGGCGGTGGCAGTAGGGAAGGACGCAGGTAAGGGGGAACCCCTGGGGACCCCTCCCTCCCTCACGCTCCTTACCTGCAGCCTTCCCCGCCACCCCGTACTACTGCTAAACAAGCTTTTCGGCCTGTTCGTCAGTACAGACAAGCACCGCATGATGTCATAATCACTCAGCGCTTCTCTGTACAGAGGAACAGGCTGGAAAGCCTTTTTAGCAGTAGTACGGGGCAGAGTTGGCGGCGGCAGCAGCAGAGACGGCAGAGGAGGTGACAGCAGGTAAGGAGCGCGAGTGGGGGGAGGGAGGGAGTGCCGACCCAGTGTTTTTCCCCGTAGGTTTGCATTGGGGGAAAGCTTTCTTCACCCAATGCAAGCTTATGGGGAAAACACCCGAAGTGCCGGTCCAAATATCCGATATATCCGATAGTTATCGAACATATAGATATCGGATCCGATCAGACAGGGCCACTTGAGGAAATTATCGTTATCGGTAATCGGATGTCCAATAACGACCTTATCGGTTTGTTATCGGACCTCGGACCGATACGATACACATCCCTAATATATATAGAGAGAGATTTCTGTCAAACTATATATTGAACTCTCTCAAACTACTACTTAAATGTGTGTTTTGATCACTTTAAACAGCTGAGCACTTCATTGCCAGGATTAGAGAAATCAAAATCTGTTAGATACCCAAGTTTCCACACATTAGTCTGAGACATGGACATCAGTTCAATTTGCAGAAGAGAAATAACATTGTCATGAACACACAGAAATGGCATGATCCCCTTAAATTGCACTTCAACCAAACTTTCAGAATTAGAGTGGGAAAATCCAAGGCAACGCAAAAATATCTTTCAGAATTCAGGCAGTCATTTTGAGAGGTGATAACTAGGGCTCAGCATTCACTGAAATACATGTGCATGCATACTGAGGCTCTTTTCCTTCCCAGAAAACACAACAAACAAATCAAGTTCTAGTTCTTCTATTGCTATGGGATCAGTTTGTTGAAATTAGATTGTAAGAGGATTCTTTACCACTTTATTTGAAGAGACTGCTCAAGAACTTGTTCAAGAACCCATAATAGGGATGAGTTGTAAAGCCAACTCAGGCATGAGATGTTCAATCAAACTGGCTGATTAAGATCACAACTCTACCTTTTCTTTTTCAGCTCAGTTACATTCAGTCCATGTACGTTTTCTGGGATTATTCTTAGACAAGTCCAAAACGTTATTTTCTTGTTGATTGCTCACTTGTTTCAGCCTACTTGATATGCCAATTTTCACTTTAGCTCTGTTTCCTCTTCTGGACTGAGGCCTAGCTTCCTGCAACAGGGACACATGGCAGTCACTGGAACACACACACACACACACACACACCCCTCTACCTTAAGCATCATACAGGTAACACTAATAAAACATTATTTTCATACACACACACACACACACACACACACACACACACATATATATATATATATATATATATATATGCCCACTGATAGAGTCATAAATACAAGTATGCAGTGACTGGCTAGAAAAAGGCTGGAAAAAGTGATGCCAACTCTATCACATGCCCCTGGGATACAGTATTCAAGTCTATAGAAAACATATGATTATTTTCTATTGGTACTGTCAAGAGCGCCTGATATTTGTCACATGAAATCCCTTGTTACAGTTGAAACCTAAGTCATCACTCACAGAACATATGTAACGAATATTCATTCACATCAGATTATCCATTTTCTCAAGAAGCCAGCTGGTTTTGTCAGGGAGGAAAAATGTATAGTAACATAAATATGAAACTGGGCTGGGTGTGGTTGAAATGTTAATACATTTGTCTTTAAAGAATACATGACCAAGTGACATACATTCTTGATTGTTTTAACTCTCTCCTTTCTGCTCCATATGTTACCAGAAAAACTATAGTAGCACTACATTAAGAATACGCAGTGTCCTGTCTATCTGACCAGAAGTGCAGCATGATTTTAGATGCCATAATAAATCTGCTTTAATTGGGGCAGTGCATACATTTCTTGTCCTTTTGCTTTACTTTTTATGTATGCAGTTCTGCATATGCTGCCTAGGAATCAATCTCATCAGTTCATTTTGGAAAAATTCTGGATTTCCCAGATTATTTTCCTGCATGTTGACTGACCTCATTAATTTGTTTCAGCTTGTTCTCTCCTGTTCACTGTCAGCAACGGCAATGGCCAGGAATTACGGAGTCAAGGACCAGGTCTGAGATGTATGTCAGTGGTATTACGGGCCTGCCCTATATAGACATACCAGGCCTTGTGAGGGTCTGCATAGTGTGGGTGCCCTTCCAAGTCACTTCTTTCTATATGGGAGCCACAGGAATTGTCACACACATCCATGGAGAAGCTATAATTCAATACCTGAGCTCATACTTTGTATGCAATAGTTTCTAGATTCAATCCCTGGCAAAATAGGGATGGAAAAGACTCCTGGTTAAAAACCTGAAATGCTTCTCCCGGTCATTGAGGATGTTTGCAAAACATGACAGTCCACCATGGGTTATTTAAATCATGGTGAGGCTGCGGAGCATGTGGGATATGTGCAGCTGCCATTTGGAATATGCAACCCTCACTCAGGGGTACATGTGCGAACCCGGCAAGCATAGATTATACAAGGGTTAAATACCCTTCATATTATCCACAGACTGTTTTAGGGTAATGAGAGGATTCTTTAACCCACACTTGCTGGATCCGCATGATACAACAACCCCCAAGCAGGGGTTGCATATTAAATTTGGCACCTGCTGGTGCTGCAGCTCATCATTGGTTAAATAACCCATGAAAGTCGAGTCATGTCATCCAACCGGTTAGTGTAGACCTGGGATGAGAAACTTGTGGCCCTCCAGATGTGTCCAGTATGATTGCATGACAACTTGACTATTTCTTCCTTGCCACTTGAAAAGAAAAGACAGAAATGGCAATGCTGGGTTTAATCATTTGCTTGGAATCTACCACATCATCTACTGGCATGATGTCCTGTGGCCTGGCCATGTTTTCCCCTTCCTCCCAGATGCCTGGGACTGTTGCATCTTTGAGCCATTTGAGCAGCTAAGAAAATGGTGATTCGGCTACCAAGAGTAGAACTGTGTTGTTGTTACTACTGTTGTCACCCCCATAGGTATTGGTGAAATAAACATTACTGGGGTTCAAGCAGGGGATCAGCAGCAGCCACAGACCCTGGCTGCATGTTACAAGGACTCTTTGCAACGTACCAAAATTAAGAAAGCTTGTTTAACAGTTTGAGAAACTAGAAGCTGCAGAATTCTTTTTGAGGCACATATGGTTAGCCTGTAGCCTAACACAGGAGACGATTCCACAGTTTTCAATGGGATTTATTTCCTACTGAGGGTTATGGGATTTCAGCCTTCCCTGATAATCTACTGGCCTTTGTCTCAATGTTTTATTGCAATCCATTCTTCCTTGGCAGTTGACCCATGAAACCAGAACAGAGTGCCTTTTGCCATCAACAAGTGGGCTAGCCAATGTTCTTCCATTCTCACTAACACATTCTGCATGATCATTCTATAGACTACATGATCATGTTATATAAATATTAAATTGTACAAGTTCAAAAGGACAGCAAGAAAAGACAAAGATCTAATCCCAAGGTGAATATCAGTTTCCACTTTTGCTAGCTACTCAGCAAAATCAGTACCAGATTCTTCTCCTGCTGCTTAGCATAAATAGGCCAAGACAGTTAATTTCGACAGCTTTTCCCCACCTCCTTTATACTTGCCCATGATCTGTCCCAGTTTTCTGATAGCTGTCCCTACTTTTGGGGAAGATTTTGGAGGCATCCGTTTAAAGGTGTTTTTTTTTAAAAAAATGAGGATTTCTACAATTGCTATAGTTCAGATTTCATTCCCTGCCTCCTCCCTGGTTACATCTCTAACTTGACGAAAGGTACATTTCATTTTTAGTGCACATGCATGAATACATTATACCATGTAGTTTACACTGCTAAGTCACATGTTGCAGTAGGTGAAGTGACTTCTGAAGTGCTGATAACATATAATTGGAAAGCACTTCCCCCCCCCGCCCCCCTTAGTATTGCCTTACTGTATCAACACCCCCTATTTGCTCTTAAATTGTGCAGGACAGGCTATTGGAGAGAAGCTGCAACATAAGCCCTAAGCAATGTCTGTGGAGAGAAAGGTACTGTTGCTGTTCTGCCTGTGCTGAAGGAGAATTTGGAAATACAGTGAAATGTCTAGTAAAATTTAAGAGACATAGAATCGGTTGCATCAGACTGCAGTCATTTCAGAAATTCATATTTTGGAACTCTGTGGCAAGGGTGGGCAGAAAGTAGATCTCCAGAAGGTTGTCTATATGGCCTATTTACCCCATCACGGCTGCGTTGTAGCACTGCGTTATTTATACAACCCAGCTGCCCACTTGCAGCCACATTGGGCTTCTATCCCCGGAACTGCGCTTTTTCACAGTGTTCTTTTACCTTGATTTTTTAGTTACTCTGCTGAGGTCACCATGTTGTTTTCCAGTCTTATCAGTGGTGGCCTTGCTTCAGGTTCAAGTGGGTGTTGCTGGAGGCCGATGCAAGTCAGGGGTAAGTCCAGGTGAGTGTGGGAAGGCGGGGTAGGGGGTCAGCTTGACTAGCCAAATGGTCACCGGTGCTGCAGTTTTTCTGACTGAATAGCCTGCACTCCCTCCTGCCATCTGAATTTACCATCCCCGCCTCACTGCAGTGATGCTACGAGGTTTTAAGGGAACCCAGCTACAAAGCGGTGGCATATAGACACCCCCCAGATGTTCATCTTCCAGCATCTCTGATCATTGGCCATGCTGGCAGAGGCATAACCTTCTTTCCAATCCTGCCCTATGGGATCTATAAACACACCTACCTCAAAAGACTTACTATCCCATTATTGCAACGACCGGAGTCTGTATCTATAGGTTTACACATTTGAATATGCCTTTAAAGAAAGTCCTTACATATATTAGCCCTCAATCTGATCTAGCCATGCTATCCAGACATGATGTGCAGCTTCAGCACGATTACAGTACCGGAGAGCGTAATGGCAAATATCTTTGTTAATTTGCCAGCGCGCCCACTGGTGCCCTTCTGTATCCAACTCTGTTCGGCATGGCTGTCTTGGGGCACCCATGGCAGTAAGGCCAAGTGGCAATGTATCTCCATCGGGGGGGAGGGGGAACAAACAAACACACTGGGGGGGGTCATGCACCATCTCCCACTCTGTCCGTCTCCCACTCTGACACACCTCATAGTATCTAAAAATCCGCCGCCTCACTTTGCCGCAGAGCAAGATTAGCTCTGGGTTAAGGAATCACCTTTCTCTGGTTTTATTTATTGAATATGTTTCTATCTCGTCTTTCTGTACAGAAAACCCAAGGTGGCTAACAAAACCCAAACAGCCAAAATAATGGAAATAGTAATACATTACAAGTGACAGTTAATGCAGTTTAACATCACATGAAGTAAATAAATAGCAGCTTCAATAAATAGCAGCAGCAAAATAGGCAATTAAATTACCATGGCAACAAAAATCTTCTTAAGAGACTCTGTTCTGTAAGAATGCCAAAAGGCAGGAATGTCTGAGTGGACCCTATCAAATGATTCCTGTGCTATTGACGGGCAAAATATAAATTCAGCACCCCGCTACTAGGGCAAATCGCAAACTGCACTGGTCCAAGCAATAATATATATTGGCTGCTTAGCAACCCTAGATGTCCATTATTAGCCTTTTCGGTGCCCACTAAGATGATACCAATGTCTTAGAGCTTCATCACACCAGCAATTTAGTGCACTCTCGCCATGCATTGTGTACGGATTTGCAGCACAGTACTCACATGATGCTATGCCTGTCCTGCTGACACCTGGCCTCTTCCCCAGCCTTTCCTAGAATGCTAAAAGTCTGGATTATTAAGTGCAATAAATGCGCCCAAAGGCTCCATGTAGTTTTAAGGGAACTGGTGGCTTGAATGGATTGCATCAGGTCCTGGCAGGGAAAAGCAATTCCTCCCAGCATCCGGCTCCAAGCCTCAATATAAAACCCAAACCTTGTATCCCAGGCTCGAAAGCATTTTTTAAAATCATACAACGCCTGAATCTCTGCAGAGACAGGATTGTGCTCCCTCGATGCCCCCAAAGAGCCAGACTAAAGGGTCGTTTAGGGTGACCATATGAAAAGAAGGACAGGGCTTCTGTATCTTTAACAGTTGCATAGAAAAGGGAATTTCAACAGGTGTCGTTGTATGCATTCAGCACCTGGTGAAATTCTCTCTTCATCACAACAATTAAAGCTGCAGGAGCCCTGCCCTCTTTTGTATCTGGTCAATCTAGTATCACTCTTGCAGCTTTAACTGTTGTGATGAAGAGGGAATTTCACCTGGTGCTGCATGCATACAAATGACAACTGCTGAAATTCCCTTTTCTATGCAACTGTTAAAGATACAGGAGCCCTGTCCTCCTTTTCATATGGTCACTCTAGGTCGTTCCATTTTTGCCTGGCAGAAAGGTGGTCTGGTTGAAGTACTCATCTGACAGGACCTGACTGGAGGGGGAAAGAGAAGGGGTGGAGCGGAAGAGCTAATGAGTGAAGGAGCGAAAGAGCAGCTATTCAAGTGAAAAGGATCATAAGTTTGGCGCACTGGTAAAAAAACATGGTGGCAAACCGGGGGGGGGGGGAATTAGGTGTGATGGAGGTGTACATGAATTAGTTTCTTTATAGAACAGTTGAGCATTCTTATTCCAGCCCACAGTTTATCTAACTCCCTTCCCTATCCTACAAATGGGTTTCCTACAGTACAGCCCATCTTTTTAAAAACCTTTTGCAGTTAGCCACTCCCTTCTGTAATGCTGTTACCCGTACTCACTTGGGCAGGATCTACACTACTGCTTTAAAACGTCTTATAACTGTTGGGGCCCAGGACACACTCCATGGACAGTTTTCAAACTGTTTTCAAAGTGTCATCATGTCCTGCTTGGTGTAGATCTGGCCCTGGAAAGCAATTAACTCTCAGTCAGTACCAATGTATGGTTGATGCCTTTCATGTTTTGCACGGCAAATACTTAGTGCAGTAGTTCCATTATGATGCCATTTTAGCAATGTTTCATAGATAAGTCCCCTGTTTTGTGTACATCAATTTCCATCTATTGAACACCTGCCGGATTCGCAGGTTCCTGCCTCAGGCGACTGCAGTCCTTTTGGTTTGGTAGGCTGACTCTATGAAAAGGAGGACAGGGCTCATGTAACTTTAACAGTTGTAGAGAAAAGAGAATTTCAGCCAGGGTCATTTGTATGCAATTAGTTCCTGGTGAAATTCCCTCTTCATCACAACAGTTAAAGGTGCAGGGGCTCTGCCTTCTTTTGAATATGGTCACTCTAGTATAGTGCCTGCACCTTTAACTGCTGTGATGAAGAGGGAATATCACCAGGAACTAATTGCATACAAATGACACTGGCTGAAATTCCCTTTTCTCTACAACTGTTAAAGTTACATGAGCCCTGTCCTCCTTTTCATATGGTCAGCCTAGGTTTGGGCCTTGGCTGTTTCACACCTCGATTACTGTAATAGTCTCCTAGTGGGTTTTCCTCTTTCCTCTCTCCACCCTTTGATCCTGGTCCAGAACAGTGCTGTTAGGACAGTTCTGGACTTCCCCCAATTTGCCCATGCCTCCTTCCATCATAGGGCCTTGCATTGGCTTCCATTGAAGGCCAGGGTCAATTTCAAGATCTTACTCTGGCCTTCAGGCCCTTCGGTTGCACCACCCAGCTTACCTTTCCTCCCTTTTGTCCTGGTATGTTCCGGGCCAGGCCAACAGATCCATAGATCAGGCCCTCCTGACCCGTTCTACCTCACGGATCATGGTGTCCCAGTATCGTACATTCCAGGACCTTGTCCCTCACCTGTGGGATTCACTCCCCCTGCTGTTTTCAAACGTTTAAGAAATGTTTGAAAACCTTTCTTTTCGAATAAAGTGGGTTGGCTGGTTGTTCCTGAGATAAAGCATGCTGGTGTTTTTTGTGGCAGCCACGACACATTTTATATGGGTTTTTAAGGTTTTATTGTTATATTCTTTTAATTTCAGTTCAGGTCTTTTATTAAAATTATTGTATTTATTCCATTTTTGTAACTCCTGACCTATTTTATCTCATGTACAGTGCTTCGTTAGAAAGCACTATATAAATTATTATTATTATTATTATTATTAATACTACAAACTGAAACTGGCTTAATAATTCCAGAGCCTGATTCAGGAGTTCCCGCCACACAATTGTAATTGCATGAAGGAGGAGGGCAAAGCCATGTCCGCTGGCTCTAGCCTTCCCTCACATCTTATCCGTCCACATGTTGGGGGGCTGTTTCTGTAGGGGAGGCTGTATAGGTTCATCAGATGAGTGTTTTATCGCACGCTCACTACTGCCCACTTACGGATGTGTGCACATCCTTTAGACGACGACGTCCACCTCTCGCGTGCCTCCCAAACCTTCCACTTGTTTTTCTGTCGCAAAATAGACCCCTTTTAATCAGATTAAAAAAAAACAAAAATGAAATGTGCCACAATCTCCTGCTATGTGCAGGTAAAGCAGTGTGATCAAAACGGCCCCTGAATGGGCCACATGGTCTTTGTTTACTTCCTCTTTTCCAGACAGGAAGAATGAGGAAGTAATGAGGGACAGAAACGGGGGTGGAGAAGTGATGGTAAGGAAACACGATTCCCCCCCCCCCCCGTGTGATGACGCTAATAGTTTCCGTCTAAAGAAGTCCCCTCACAACAGCAGGCTGACAAGTGCAGCATGGTTCTCTTTCTCCACGTTCTTCTTAATCTTGTAGACTGAATACTCAAATACAGCTCACCTCTCTTGGGAACCCTGGGAACTTCGAGGGGAACTAGGGATCCCATGCAGAATTCTCATCAACCTCAAGCTATGTCTGTTGGTGTTGTTGTTGCTATTAACAATTTATTAGTATTGTATAAGAAAATGGGGAAGGAGGGGTAAAATCTAACAGTAAACTCTCCCCCCACCCCCCCACCCCCATTCCCTCCCTTTTCTGTTTCCCCTCCCTTCTTCATATCATCCTATAATTAATTTAAACCACAACTTTTGGGATTCCTTTGTGGTGATGGGATAGGTCAAACTAGTCCAGAATAGGTCTATACGTTGGTAGTGGCTCTGCCACCTGCCCCCCAACTTTGTGCAAAATTAGTACAGCGTAAGATTTAGTACCTTAACATTTTGCTTCCAAAGATGAATCTCATTGTAGAGGATATAGCTCAGTTGCTACTGTTTGGAATCAGTAGTAGATTTAATTCATTTTAGATTAACACCAGATAGCCAGAGCCACTATATGGGTTTTCTCAAAGGGGCGCTATTGTTTTAAGTATGTCATCACCACAGCAACACTGCAGCTTAAAATATATCAAGGCAAGCCCTACAGAGGACACACTACTAATCACAATTTCATATTAGCTATCCAAAAAGGACCTAATGCAGAGACGCATGAGATTGCATGCAGTTGTAACATTTGTTAGCTAGATAACCTGATAGTATTGTTTTTAATTCTGTTGATTTGGTGAGCTGCTCTGGAAATACTTGTGTTAAAGGGCAGAATATAAAGGTATCAAATAAACAGAGGAAATTAAAGAGCACAGGAGCCTCTCTATTGATCTTTCCCCACATCCACAGAGGAAACTGAACTATGGGGGCACAGCACCCAAGCAGGTGATGGTCTCTCCTCTACTGCACCCAATTGATAACAAAGCCCATAGCCAGCCCCAAGCAAGATCAGACCAATTTGGCAAGGGGTCTTTGAATAGGCTAGCTACACACATTTTATTTATCTCAGCCAACAAATATAAATATAAATAAAATGCCAGATAAATCACCACATAGAGTAAGGAAACACAATTCACTATATGTTGCTAATACATTTCACATGCCATTCCGTGACCTTTCACAGACTGCTGTAAATAACAGATACAAGCCTAGCAGGATCCTGCCCATTTCAGAATAGCAATCAATTCAGACAATTCCCTATTATTCAAAGAAGTCCAAACCAACAGCTTTCACTTTGGAGGGTTCTGGATTTCAGTGCAGGATCAGAACCTCTGAGATTCAAGCAATAGCCTGGGAGATCTCCCAGAGGAAGAAAATCAGGCCAAGGGAATTAATTTGGAGACAATGGGAGAAAAAGAGCTAAGCCTCGATCATTTCTACAAAAGCAATCCGAGCAGAGCAAGCAGAGGAGACATGTAGCAAGCAAGAATGAAGCAAAGAGCTCCATCAGACGAGCTCGTTTGCACGCTCATTACTGGGCACTCCCGGATTTTCACAACGTCATCTGCCTCTCGCGCACCTCCTGCTCCTTCTAGCCTTCTTTGTGCCATAAAAAACCACCCCAGTAAGTTCCACTTATTTTTAAAGACAGAAGCTGCCGCTATCTCCTGCTGTGTGCAGGAGAAGCAGCGGGATCAAAACAGCCCAATGAATGGGCCCCGAGCATGTTGTTCACTTCCTCTTTCAAAAGAGGAAGTAATGAGGGACAAACGCACGGGCAGAGAAGCAACGGTAAGCAAACACGATTCCCCCACCCCCGTGTTAATGATGCTCAGTGTTAAATCTGTGAGGAGCACCTAAAGACACATAGCTCATTGCACAAACCAAGCTTGTTGCTAGAAAGGGGATGTTATGTACAGACAGGAAAGTGCAGTGACAAATCTCCGTGTAGAGGAACAGTACAAGGTGCAGAGTGGTGAGGCCAAAGGGGTAAAGTTCCAATGCAATCCTAATTGGCATTTCCAGTATTCAAGTGGTTTGTGTTTTTTATTGCCGCTGCATGGTATAGAGTTTTACTATAGACTTGCAGAGAGAGATAGAACAATACCCCTCTGTTCCATTGAAAGAATTATGGCCAATGACACCTTTTTATTCAATGCAAGAAGTGTGACTTTTTTTTAAAAAAAAAATCTTTATGGATGAAGTTGGTTATTATCTAATAAAACAACAATAACCACAACGTTTCTATACCGCCCAATAGCTAAGGCTCTCTGGGCGATTTACAGAACATTAAAATCTTAAAAATACAATCCCTTGGCCCAGGAGGTCCGCTACATTTTTTTTTTTGGATGGCATGCTGGTTCAGGCAGCAAAGCTATAGCTCAGAGCAGGTCCCTAGTTCAGACTTACCATGTTTCTTTGCCCCAATGTAAGCTTTCCTCCCTATTTTTTAAATAGGTCAAAAGTATGGGATGAATCAAAACAAGAGGTTAATAGCATGCCTACTTTAAATCAGTCACAGAAATCAATGGGACCTACGTCATAGCAATGTGACATTGGATTTGGATGTCCGAATTACCAAATCTAGAATTACTTATAGAAAGAAATCTGCATTGCAGCTGGCAAGGTAAATGGATGTTTTACAATCTTATTCATTTTATTTTGGCTGAGGGGGGAAAAGATAGAATCGGGTTACGTTAAAGAGACATCTAATGCAATGGTTACATCATCATGTTGTGGGATTTAGCCTGCTATGACCAGATGTTTTCCGGTGCACCTGTACCTTTGAAATACAGGCTTGCTTTAGCACCTGCTCATTGTCAATAGATATATTTTCATTTGGAGTAAAGTAATCCCAATAGTTTTTAAATGGTTCTGTTTTAGCCTCTGCTATGAACTCCTGAACAGAGATGTTTATTACCTTTGAGAAATCAGACATTCCTGTTTTCCAGTGGTTAGGGTTGTCGTAATAGATTAGTATATTTCATTCTTGAATAGAAAGCATATGCGTAGAGAAGAATAGGGCTTTTAACTTGACCAACTACATAAAGCCCGTAAACGTCTTGAATAATTCAAAAGGATTTCGTAAGCCGTTTTGGAAATACATATTTTGAAGGGCGGGATAAATAAATTACCTGCATAGGTCTGAAACAGGAGTTTGTTATGTTTGGCATACTGCCAGCTTCAGATTCTGTATGTTTGAAATCAAATGGCATTTTTCAATGGTTCTAATAATTTTTAAATAGATAGATACAAACACAATTCAAACTGGCCAGCATCACAACCAGGTTGAACTGGGCTAGCTAATATATGCATAATTAGCATTGATAAAGCACTTTAGAGTGCTTTGTGGAAGCACAGGAGTAAACTTGACAGGGGTAAACTTGCAGGTATTCGGCACTACTCAGATTTCAAGTTCCTAGAAGGAGAGCACTGGAGATTTGTGATATTTCGTTTATTTTTAAAAAAGGTTTATTTACACTGTGCTCAGGATGAAGGCCTACAACATCACAACTCAAAGCAAAACCCTGCTTCCTCTCAGCTGGCCAGCAGATCTTCTTCTGCAAGACAAAAACCAATCTCATTTTGTCTTAGATTCACCCTTCCCCCAGATTAATTTCCTCTTACCCTCTCAGGCCTTGTAGAACAAAGGTTATCAGTTGGAGAGTCAGAGGGTTGGGGGAAATCCTCAATATCTTTGTACTCAGAGGCACTGAATTGTAAGGTGCCCCTGGAGGTAATTTAGACTGACCCCCAAACACATAACAATACGTAAAGTGCTGGATGGGGTAGTATGGCCCTTGTAGGAGTAGGTATGCAATCTGGCATTGCTTCTAGATAATCAGATTGCAGCCATACCAAGGGCAGCTTTGCACAGCATTGGCTAGTGCACCGGCTACTTGCTGTCTTTCCTGGAGAAGGCAGGTCTGGCAATTAGTATGCCCTGATCATGCATAGATTGGACTAGTGCAACATTTTGTACATGGGGCTGCCCTTAAAAATGTTGTTGGGAAGCATCATTGCATGTGACTCAGCATTGCATCTGGGGCTTGTCTTGCAGGCCACATTACTTCTGTTCTGTTTCATCTTCATTGGCTACCAACACATTTCAGGGCACAATTTATCTACAACACCATAAATGGTTTGGGATTAGAATACTTGAACAATCGCCTTCTTTCATAAACAGGTCCATCTACTGCAGCATTCACCAGAACATGATTTGAAAGCCACTGGTCTAAATAACTCAGGAAGAAGAGTTTCAGAATAACATACCTTCCCAGTTTTCAGGGATTAAAAGAGGGGCACATGCCTTTGGAACACCTATCCTTTCTCCAAGGATCAGTGCCAAATGTCTGCTCCATTCTGCCTGCTTTTGATTGAATGCATTCACTTATTCTACAATAGTCTAGTGATAGAGAGGGAACGTAGCTCGCTGATAGAGCCTATGCTCTGCATGCAGAAGGCCTCATGGCCAATCCCTAGCATCTCCAAGTAGGGCACGGAAAACCCCTGCCTGAAATCCTGGAAGGCCGCTACCAGTCGGTGTCAACAGTACTGGGCTTCCTATGACTTCTGAAGCAAGGGTGTGTGTTTAAAGTTGCCAGCCCAGTTCCCTTTTTAAAAACATAAACCTATTTCACCTCCGAATCCATCTGGTTGTACTTCTTAGAGTAATGCTAGCTCTACTCAGTTATTATCACTTCATGCCCCCATAACCCGGGTCAGCCCTGGCTCCAGGCTGCACACACATTGGGGGCATGACTGAGCAGAGGAAGCCTGCCTGATCATGCAGGGTTCCAACTCACAGGGACAGCTGATGCGCATTTGGTAGATTTCCTCTGCACAGATGTGCCCCCAACGTGTGGGCAGCATGGGGTTGGAGGCAGCAGGGAATGGGAAGACAGGAGTGGGAACAGCACAAGCATCCTTATTCTCTCTCTCTCTTTCTCTCCCTTTCTCTCTCTTTCTGCAGTGCTAATCACGTGGAGTAATGCCTACTGAACAGAACTAGAGCACAGCTGGGCAATTTGTAGCCTAGAATTCCCATCAGCCGTAGCCAGCAGAGACAAAGGTGAGGGATCATGGGAGTTATAGGCCAAAAAAGGCTGGAGGGCAACAAGTTCTTTCCTCTGGACTAGAAACTCCAATGGTCCCTTTTTACTAGAGACAGTCCGTATTTCATGGTCAATATCCTTGGTAAATCAGTGTTCCTGTTTTGTTCCCATATTTAGCACCTATTTTTGTCTCCCTTTTTAGTGTGGGGCTACAGCTACAAATCTGTTGGGATTACCTTTCCACTCAGTTCCAATATGTCTTCATAGGCGTGCGTACAGTGTGTGCTGGGTGTGCCCAGGCACAACCTAATTTCCCAGGAACCTCTGCTTTCCTGCACCACCCCACTTGAATCAGGGCTTTTAAAAGGACTGGACAGCCTCCAGAGAGCTGCCATTAGCATCCCTTGGGGAACTGGCACTTTCCGGCAGCCCTGGAAAGCACATTTTCTCACCCCTCACTGCTCCAATCGGGGCCTTTAAGGTGCACGCCCTAATGAAATGAGCTGTGCATGCCTATGCAGGACTTTATTAATAGATTGAATCATTGGCATGTCCTTCATGTGCATTGCAATCTTTGGAGGGAAAGGAAATGGTCTTCAATATTACCACTGCATGTGTTTATGGTATCTATTGCAGAAAATGTCAGAAGATTGACAAAAGTTAGCATTTATTAGCAAATTATAACATTTACAAGGAGAGTAGGAAATGACAGAACATTCCAGCATTCACTATTAGTAAGGAGAAAACCACTCGCTTTCCCAGTAAATGTTGACATTTATTAAGCAATGTGGGATAATGTCCAGATCCAACCAAATAATATACTCAGTGATGACATTTACTGGTAAATCCCATTCATTGCTGAGTGCCTTGGATAAATGATCAATATCCTGACCCTACTGTGCATGCTTGTGGCAGCTGGGTTTTCATATGTACAGCCCTCTTTAATAAATAGAAATTGTTCCAATTAGCTGCTTAGCAGGAAGGGCAATCCAGTTCTCCCTCTGCATTTCCTGTCCTGATAGCTGTCTTGACTGGATTTCCCTGCAGCTTGGATGCATTGTCAGGTCTTTTACGATGGATGACTTCATGGCCAGCATGTACCTAACCACAGGACTGGTCCAAGACATTTTGCTGCCTGAATCAATCCAGAAAATTGTGCCCACCCCATCCTGCAACCCAGTTTCTCCCATCAGGTATGTATGTTTGTGTAGGATATTGTGCAATATTTTACAAATGAAGATGATGGTGTAGAAGAAACGTATCCTGAAAAATAGGCTACCCTAGAATGCAAAATGACCATATGTACATTGCCTGGTTTCTTACAGTGGATATACATGAACAAAGATAACATGTATTAAACAACTGTTAATGGTCCTGATGGCATTTATCAACTGTGCATCTCCAGTTCATAAAATAGAGACCTGCTAGTTCTCTTCATCAAGAGTAAATCCATTGAACAGAGGGAGACTTACTTCTGAGTAAACAGAAGTAAGGCCTCAGAAGTAAGCATAGGGTTGCTGAGCAATTCTTTCCAGTTTGCTGTTTTAGACTTTTTAAAAAAGCTTCAGAGTGACCACACTATTAAAAAGTCAGTTCTATTCATGTTTACTCAGAAGTAAGTCTCTCTATTTTATGAATTGGAGATGCACAGCTTCGCATGATCAAAGTAAAGGAAAATCGATCCTTCAAAAATGCAAATAGGTGGACTTTCGCACTGGTGGAGTATCAGGGAAATGTTTTAAGGGGGGGAAATTTAAAAATTCCTAAAAAATCAAGAGATGAACCCAACTGATTCAACCTTGATATTCTGAAAGCTCTACTTAAGAGCTCTCAAGGTCCCAAGTGTCATCTCTTTATCTTTAAAAATGAGGGAGCTGCGGGCAAGGAGGGTGGAACTGGAGCAGTAAAAAGTCCATCCATTCGAAAGTTCGACACAATGTGCTGGAGGAGAAACGCCCCACCCTCCCCTTTTATCAGCAAGACTCCATTCAAAGCACACACACCCAACAAAGGGAAAAGCGAGGGGACAGCACTAACCAGAGGCTTAAGGGCACATTAAAGTCGCTTAGGGAAAATAATCTGAACTTTCCCCACACCAAAATGTGAGAAATGAGGAAATGTTACTTTTTCAGTTCTAATCATAATAATTATAATAAAAGGAAGAATTAATTCATAGACTCATAATAAAATGAATTAAGCTGCTTGTAGCTATGCTTGTAATGGAATATGCGTACATGTAATGGAAACCTCACTAGTAGATTGAAAACAGGAAAGTGAGACTATACTCTGTTCACTTGACATTTAAGAATTAGTAGAAAATAGTGTTTGTGGTAAGATCATATCTTTCGCGGTTAAGCTTCAAAGGCAAAGTTTTACAAATATGAATCATAGGCGCAGATATGACCTTTTAAAGTGAGAGATTTAGCAGAAACGAAACTTAGCTCAGCTAAAAGCTGCTTCCCTAGGAAAAACCAAATAAGGAGATTTATAAATAGGTGGGTTGGGGATATGTAAACAGGGGCGGGGATTTTAGTAGTTTAATTAGGCGCTCGGGATAGGCTGTGAATCCTGGACTACCCCGCCCTGGGAAAACAGAGGAGGGATCCTCACTGGCCGTAGCAGGGAATAAATAGGTGTGATTTTTGGATGTTCGTTGTGCCTGTTCTGCTTCTGTAGCTCAGCACCCAATCTTGCAAGATTGTATTTCAATAAAGAAGCTTGCCTTTACCGTCCAGATTGTTTTGTACTTTTGCAAACTGAAAAGTCATTTCTAACAAAAATAATATGCAAAACAGAGGAAAAGAGGCGAAATGGGTACAGGACAGGGATGACGTCATGTGAGTCTCGCGCTGCAAAACCAGATACCAGGCGTGGTGAGAGTGCGTTAAACCGCTGATGTGATGGAGCTCTGGATGGCTCACAACTATTCAAACCACAAAACGCATAATAAAATGCAATCTTAAATGTAAAAATGTAAATGTTTCCCCCAAAGTTCTACCTTTTTAAAAAGTTTTAATTAAAACAAGCAGAAGGCTGCAATTAGAAAGAGAGGAAGGAATCTTGGTAAGGGGTGTTTAACCCTATCACTGCCAGCTATGCCTCCTCTAAACCAGCCTTCCCCAATCTGATACCCTCTAGATGTTTTGAACTTAAACTCCCATCAGCCCCAGCCAGCATGGCCAGTAGTCAGGAATGCTGGGAGTTGTGGTCCAGCAGGTTGGGCAAAAGACAAAACAAGGTGCTAGCCTTAACCAGGTTGGGCAACATTGCTTTTAAAGTTATTCTCCTTAGCAGCTACCCTCCAATACACAGAGGGACAAGGGAGAAATTGGCCCACTATGTGTTTTCCCCAGGCCAATGGGGGCAATAAGCAGGGTTTGGGGGCAAAGGGGGGGGTGAGAGCAGTAATTGCTGGAAAAGCTTTAAGCACCCCCTTTCCACTAATTTTCCAATCCTAAATTTCAGCATCCAGTGCCTGGAGTCTCAGGGATTTAGCAGCTACATAAAAAAAAAATCTGCATACAGTTTGCCAGCCCAGCTGAAAGTGCTAATAGCCCTAATATGTAGATATGAAAGTATATATATATATATATATATATATATATAAAACCAGTGGTTGGGAAATATACAGGACTATTCAGTAATTGCTGGATTGCCACGTGCAGCTTCACCACCTGCATTTGGGCTTGCCCCGCTCACCAATGCTGAGTAAGAGGAAAGGGCTCAATGCGTCCAAAGAGTATGTAGAGGCTGTCCCAGAAGGCTGCGCTCCAGCCTGTCCTCTTCAGCCTCTTCCTCTCCTCTGAGTTTTGCCTTCAAGAAGGCAGCCACAACCCCTTCCACGTGCCGCCTCCTCTGAAACTGGAGGATGAGGACGAGCCAACGAAGAGGAAAGGGGCAGCACAGGTGCCAGCGCACCGGAAGTGCCGGCAAGCTGGAGATTGGAATCGGCATTGCCTTGCCGTGCTGAGGCCACCTTGCTTAGGACCAGGTGAGCCTTCTGGCGCAGGTGGGGATGCGAGGGGGGCAGCACACATTCTCCACGCTTTCCACTCCCTGTGGCTTCATGAGGGAGCTTCCACTTCACGGTAAGGCTGGCTCTGCCTAACCATCCACTTCCACCTCAGAAAGTCACAGTATCGCCAAGTTGTTTAAATACATTCTTTTTAGTTGAAGCAGCTCCGTGCCCTTGTTCTGCAATATGCCCCCATTCCTCCGCATCACATCCTGGGCATGCCTGTGATGTGGTCAAGGGGTGGGGCTGCCCCTTCCCCCACCCCTTCCTCTCCTGTTCCATTCAGAGCCTTATTGCTGCCTACTTCGCTTCTCTGATGTTGTGTTATTTAGCTACTCTGAGACTGCATTAGTTCGCTTCTCTGATATTTAGCTTCTCTGATGTTGTGTCATTTAGCTTCATTTCCTGATGTTGTGTTAATTAGCTATAACTCGGTGACAGTTTGCAGGAAATGGGGCAAAATTGGGATGGTGGTGTGCTCTCAAGATGTGGCGCTGCCCCTGCCCCTTTCCCCATCACTCCTTTCCTGTGCCCATTCTGCTGCCTTATTTCGCTTCTCTGCCGTATTAGTTCACCCCATTCCATATCTGAAACTACAAATTTCTGGAGGGAGCTTCTATTTTTTACTTTGTTCTTGCACAGCTGTGCATCTCCAATTTATAAAAACTGCGCATTTCTGGAGGGAGAATTTATTCTTTACTTTGCCATTGCGCAACTGCGCATCTCCGGTTTGTAAAAATAGAGATCTGCAAAATTAGTTCCTTCTCATTCCCATTTTTTTTAATACATCTTTATTTTAGTTTCATAACTTACATCATTCATCCATCCTTTTAACATCATTGATTATTATTTACACCCTTCTCCCCCTCTTCCTCCCTTTTGTTGGTTAGTTTACTTCTGTTCTTGTCATCTTTTCTTCCTAATTCCTCCCTATCTCTTCTTTCTTTTCAAGAATCCCATAACTTTTTGTATGCTTTCGCGATATTATTCTTATTCAGATCTTTTTCCATATAATCTATATATGCATACCATTCCATTCTAAATGTATCCTTCTTCTTTTTTCCTCTATAAATTCTACATCTCTGTGTTAATTTTTCATTCATTGCTAAATTCCACACATTTTCCCCCCACACTTTAATTGTTAACATCCTAGCTGTCTTCCATTTACTAGCTATCTGCTGCCTTGCAGCAGTCAGCATAAATCCAATCAATGTTTTATCCTTTACTCCACTATTTTCTTTAACAAACATATTCAAAAGAGGTAGTTCTGGTGTTCTACTAATTCTTTGACCAGTGACCTTTTCTATTTTTTGAAAGACCTTATCCCAAAATTTCCTAACTCTCCTTCTCATTCCCATTCTTACAACGTAGCAGGAGAAACCTGGAGAGGGTGGGTAAAAAGCCTTACTCTTATTGAGAATGTTGGTTTTACCCAAGGAAGTATGTTTTTTCTGGCACTGAAAAACGGGGTTTTGAGGACAGCTGGCTCTGCTATGTAACATTGAACGAGCAGAGCCGATTTCAACATACAGCAGAGAACAAGAGCAATGTGCTTTCCTCTCTAGAGAGCCAATGTGCTTGACCAGTGCTTTTTTGTGCAAGACCAATAGCAGCAGACTGGTGAAAGGAGACTTAGTGAAGTGTGAATGATGGTCATTGTTATGGTCATGTGCTCTTGCAAGACTTGGGGGGGGGGGGTATGGAGCATATGCTAGATGAGAGATGACATATAAGAGCTGAGATTCACCAGGCCAAAGAGAATTCTCCTCAACTTCTGCAGCTTCTTGTCCTGAGCTGGTGGCTGGGTATAGTAATGGATTGGATGTGAACAATATGAAGCTTAAGCCAACAAGACAGAAGTACTATAGGTCAGTGGAAATGCTAACCTATGATTGAAAGAAGTATAACCTCTTTGGGACAGAGTTGCACTGCCTTCTGAAAGACCAGGTTTGAGGATGCTCCTGGAGTCCATGTTGCTTCTGAGTGGCCAGGTGGTCGCTGTGGCTAGGAGAGCCTTTGCTCAGCTTCGACTGGTGTGACAGCTGTGCCCTTACCTAGACAAAGCAGATCTGGTTACAGTCACACATGCCTTAGGCCAAGTCTACACCAAGCAGGATATAACACTTTCAAAGCAGTATATGGAATGTGTCATGGTCCTCCACAGTTGTCAGTACACTTCAAAACAGTTATAAAGCAGTAGTGTAGGTTCTGCCCTGTGTCATGTCCAGAGTACATGACTGCTACACACTGTAAGTGGATCTGTCCTGTCCTTGAAAAGTGTTTGGGGAACTGCAGCTGGTGCAAATTGCTGTGGTCAGGATAATTTCTGACCTCAGATCCAGAATTCCAAATTATCCTATCCTCCCCCCCACCCCCCAACTCTGTGTAAGAGCCATAGGATTGATCCCTAAGACATTTTTGTTCCATCAGTCTTTTAATGTGTTTTAATTCTACATAATTATGGTTTTCTTATCTGTTTTATTCTAGCTTTAATGTTCTTTTTAATTGTATTATTTTATTGCTGTATGCCACTTTGGGAGCTCTTTTCAGAATCAAAACATGGTATATAATGTTTTACAAACTTTTTAAAAAACCTTTTAGTACTTGATTATGAAGTTGATTGGCTACTTTTTATTACTAGTCCCTCTGATGCTTAAAGTGCAAATAGATGACTTGATCACCTTGATGTATAGCATGACCTTGTGTATCAGACATTCACAAGAAAGCTATCCAAATTAAGAAGTTCTACCTAAAAATATAGCCAAGAGAAATTGCTTATAAACAGTCATCCCGTGTATTGTGCCAAGGATCTTGAACCAGGGACTGTAGCATCAAGGTTGAAATGAATTACGCATCCCTGCATCATGAGAGGTGCAGATGTGTGATAAAATAATCAGTTGTATCCACCTTTTGTTGCACTCATTTCACAGTCAGAAGTAGCTCTTCTATTTGCATCCAGATCTTGACATGTCCTTTTCCTCCTGCTGTTATGGGTTGTAGAAGTTGAACATGCATGGGAAGTTTACAGAAAACGCAAAAGATCTGTAAGAACAGATATTCTTATTTTACTTTTTGCACAGTGGAAGTACAACTCTCAAAGATTCAAGTAAGTTATTGTTGCTTTAAACATGCCATTGTGGGGTTGCCACTTCTGGATCATGAGAAAAGAGGAAATGCATCACCAAAAAGAGGATACAAGAGGACACACATTTGTGTAAAGTTTGCATATGCTAATTTATATGTATAGATGCAAATGTATAAATAATTATTATAATTTAAATAGAAATACAGTACATATCACCATAGTGTGCAATACAGTGACCAGATGACCTGTGCACCTGCCTGTTCAGTCTGCTGTCTGGGTGGGAATGGTCGTGATGGGCCACAGTTCTTACGGTTCTTTACCTTTAAACTAAAATTGGATAAGGCAGCCCTTCAAATAGAGGATCCTTGAAATAGAGGGTAGTCCTCTGGCAGCCCTCCAAACAGAGGGCTATCCCCTGTTAAAGAGGGCACACAGTCACCCTGGACCATTTTTATACTTACAAATAATTTGGAAAGAAAAGGTTAGGCTACATGGCACACAGATCTCTCCTCCAACACTTCCTACCCCCTTCCCAGCATCTGCCGCCTGAGCCGACTGTCTCACTCTGCCTAATGGTAGGGCTGGCCCTGACTTCTCAGTGTTAACGCACATTTTCAGAAAAAGGAATGGCAGGGAGGGCTGGCAAAAAGCCCCCAATGGGTGCCCTAACGTTGAGATCTCTTGAAGAACTCTCAGCGAACAGATCAAGCTCTCCTCAAAAAGCTTGGAAGGAACTTGGCAGGGGGTTGTCCATCTTTAGTCTGTTTTGGGGCACACCAGTCTTGAAAATGAAGCTGAGCTCTTTGCTTGTGTTTTTCTCATATTATCTAACACACACACAATCTTATTTTAAGATGTCAGCTTACGCAACACACTGGAAAAGTACCTTTGCTCTAGAGGACTTTAAGATAAACAATTTACCCAAGGACTGAATTCAGATTATTAATTCCTATAAACAAAGCCTTATATGTCTATGTAAACCAGGGCAAATGAGTGCTATTCAAGGAAAGCTTAGGGTTTTTGTTTTGTTTTTTTTGTTTTAAATCCAAAATCAAGACTAGTTATTAAATATTCCTTTGGCTCAATCATTTTTTTTTCATGTTACAGATCTAAGCTTTCCCAATACATGTAAGGGAGACCCTTTTTGATTCAGTAGAAAATGCCCAATGTAATATGAACATGATTATTTTCAACTTTTAAGTGATGGATTAATTTTAAGGTTAAAACCAAAAAGAAAAAAGTGTTTGGGGTGGGAGGCACACAAGGGTGATGTTGAGAAAGAGGTTAAGGAAGACTCTACTCCCAAGATGAGTTGCTTTTGCATTTCAGAGTTTACATTTTAGGAACCCCATATTTAAAACATTTGTATTGTTTAATTACAGTTACTTGTCTTTAGGCACTCATGCTGGTTCCTGTTCTCTCCTTGTTGCCTCTTGCTATAATCTGGCCAGTATGAGTTAATCTGTGTATGTACCTAGTAAGTGGTTAATGTGTGGTGAGTCTTTAGCATCAGGGCCCATTATTTTTTTATGATTTCTCCACTGTCTTTCCATAACAATATTCTCAGAATGATTTACAGTGAAACAAGAAAAACAACAAGGTGTATAAAAGTTGCATTAAGAAAGTAATAGATATCCTGCATGGATAACAGTGAAGTGGCAAGATTTGCAGAATTCAGCAGGAGCCTAGAAAACTAACCACGAGATTAAAAAAAGAAAGAAAAAGAGGCTGTCTATACATATTCAAAGCCCCATGGTGTCTGCAAATTGGCACTGCGTCAGTTATATGATGCAGCCACAGATTTGCAGCCAATGCAGGGCTTCTCTGCAAAGCTGCTTTGTTAAAAAGTTGGGGTCTTACCCTGACCTTTTTGTTGGGAGCAAGGTCACCTCAGCTATTCTGCTGTCTGACCTCACTCCATGGTTGGGCTTTCTGGGTGGATGGTGATCAGTGATTGGTCACCGGAAGCCAGGAAGAGGAGGGGCTCCAGTACCTGGATGACCGTCGGAAACCCCACGCTCCACCCTTGAGTGGGGATTACCCAACGGCACCCCACAGGAGTGAAACTGCGGGGTTTAGGAGGAATGTAGCACTAACGTGGTGCCGTGAAGGCAGGGACAAGGAAACAGGAGATTCTGCTAGAATGCTACTAGTGTGCCAAGAAGGCCCTTACTTCAAATCTCACCTCTGCCATGAACTGACTGGAAGACCTTAAGCAAGCCGCTACTGTCTTACTAGCAGCGGTGCTGGTGCAAACTCTCCTGCCACCTAAGTTGGGAAAGCACATGTGCCACTAGCCACCATTGCCCCTGCCTCCTTCCCCATCACCTGGTAGGTCTCCCTACTACCCTCTCTACCTACCTACCTACTGCATCATCATCATCATCATCATTATCATCATCATCATTATTATTGCTGATGCCCTACCCTCTCTGCAGCAGTCGGCACTGCTCTTCAGGGAGGCAGCTATGCCGAAATGCCTGGTTCAAAGGGTCCTTCCTCAGAGCTAGGCATTGTGGGAGAGGTTGTCCGTGTACTGTACTGCTCTGAGAGGATTTGTAGAGCAGACAGTGACTGCAGCAGCAACAAGAATGTGTTGTGTAGGCGGGAGACACAGCAGTAGCAGTATGGAGGGTGGTGGCAGCAGCAGGTCCTCCTGGCAGGCACACAATTAGCGAGCAAACAATTCATCACTCTTCCTGCTCTGCCGCCTGAGGCAGAGGCTTCATCCCGCTTCATGGGATGGCTGTCCCTGTTTAGCAGCTAAGAGTTAGTCCCCACTCCCGCTGGGATAGGTTAGGGGTTCACGCAAATGAAGGTAATACCAAAGGGGTGTTAATATAATTGCAAATTGCCCAAACAGATATGTGTACTTCTGTTGGAGCTCTTCTGTCACTCTGCCCCTTGCTCTGCCCCCTTTCACCAGGGATCGTCTCCAAACGCGCCTCCCTTTGTTCTCTATAAGGAATAGGAATATCCCTGTAAGGAATGTCTACTGTCATAGCACTAGCAACACTGCGCGGGGGCAAACCAATGTTAGCACAACATCATTAGTACTTCCTAGGCAAAGGGAAAATTGTGATTTGAATTCTGAAGGTGCGTTTGCCGGCAGATCACCGCTTTCCTAGCAGACACTAAAGACATTGCGCTAGCGTTGGTTTGTTCTAGTGCAATGCCATTAGCCATAGTACTGTGACAGCATTGAATACTGCCTGTTGTTTCTAAAGTACAACAATCACTACACCATCCAGGATAATAGTTGAATTGTACAAGGATGCCTGACGCAATTTACGTGACGAGCTTTGATTGCACTTACGGCTGCAGCATGGGGGTGGGCGGGGGTGGGGAGAGTGATGGTTAGCAGGTCTGTCCCATTGGCTCTGCTGGGAGAACTACTCCATTTAGGTCCTCCTTTCCCTGAATTGTTCTCATTCCAGTTGGTCTTTTTATAATGACGAAACTTTAAGAACTGATGCCTGAATTTGCTTGTTTTTCCTCTTTCCTCCTCATCCCATTTCCAGAGTATTTAGATATACACTGGCAGGGCCATGCAGAGCTGGTCATATGCCCAGGCCAGATGGGAAGTGTGTGCCCCCCCCCATTTCAAACTGCTCATTAAGTATTTTTTAATTTTTTTTTTAATGCCCACCAACATGTCCGTTCTACGTAACACCTTCATATTAAACCTATTCTACTACACCTCAATGTTGAATCAGAAATTAACATTTATTTTTAGTTGCTGTACAAATAGAAGCAACAACAAGAGAACAGTCCATCATTATCAAACATTATCATCATCATCATCATCACCCTCATGGTTTCATCATCATTATTATCATTAATAACTATCATCATCATTACCTTGCCCTCCGCTCCAGAGATTATATGCTATGGAGAAGATTGAGAAAAGAGATGCAGTAAGGACAACCATCGCAACTTAGGCACATATATCTCCACCCCGCATGTGGCATATGGCCCTCTGGAGCTTGTAGTCTGACCGTGGTATTCACAACGGACGGCTTCTGCAGTGTTTCCGCAAGGCGGGCTCCTCTCTTCTCAATGGGCTGCTTATGCTACAGAAGCAGTAGCGTAAGCTAGGGGGGACCTCCTCGTCGGAGTGCCCCCTCAAAATCATGGGCCCCGGGCCAACTGCCCCCCCTCTGCATGGCCCTGTGCACTGGCAGAAAGGGATAGCATAGCAGAAATGGAGCAGGAGAAATCTTCCAGAAACCTGAAATTGAACAGGCACAGCCAGGCCAAGCAAGGACTGTTCTCTCCTCCTGTGGAAACTAATTCCCTGGACTGGACAGGCAAGGAGTCAGCCCCATACTCCCCCCTCTCCAACCCATAATGAGGAGAAAAACCAACCTTGGTCCAAAGTCAAGAGCCGAGTGGGTGACCTCCTGCACAACAGAGCAGGGAGATCAGTCTGTGGAGAGAAGACAAGACAGCTTTGCGTTGCGTTGCGTTGCTTTGCTTTCTTTGCTTGTTTAAAGAAGCCCTATGCGTATGCAAGAACTTCAGTGTGTGGCAGCTGTGGTGATTCAATGAGGTTTGCCCCTGACCAAAGAGTAACAATAATTGTTTGTTTGTTTGATTGATTGAGATTGATTGATTGAGATTGATTAATATCCTGCCTTTCCGCCAAAAATATGGCATTCAGGGTGGCTAGCAATAAGATCCCATTTAAAAACATAATTTAATTAAAACATAATATAAAAACAAATAGATAAAAACACAATTTAAAACAGTGAAAGAAATAAGCAGCACCAACCAATTTAAAACCGCTCCAGACACAAAACAACTTAAATGTCAAAGGCCTTCAAAAGCATTTTTGCCTGCTGTCCAAAGGACAACAGAAAGGGGACCAGCCTAGCCTCCCTTGTCAGGGAGTTCCAGAGCCTTGGAGCAGCTACAAAGAAAGCTCTCTGTTGCGCTGACATCATCATCATCATCATCATCATCATCATCATCATCATCATCATCTAACAACAACAACATGCAAAGGAAGATGCTCTGCTCTACCCTAACAAATTACAATCCACTTCCACCAAGTGTTTTGCAACTAAAATTTGACCTATAATAAAATTTGTTAAATGCTTTAGATTTCATCTCTGTTTTTGTATCGAAAATGATTTTAATACTAAAGGACAGCTGTAGATTACTAATGAGTCAAATACAGTTTGACTGTTTTCATGAAGTGCTCTGTGGGATGTCAGAATATTTAATTCAGGATGTTAAAAACATCTCCAAATGTCACAATAATTATATCACAGCAGGCAATTAAAACAGGAGAAAATGCCAACTGAATAAGAGGTTTCCTTGTTATTTAGAAAACTAATGAGTGACTGACACCTAAGTGAAGAAAATATAAATTATAACCACAATTCCAATATACACTATAATTAATTTTAATAGAAAATTTATATTAAAATTAAACACGATCCTTATTGAATTAAACAAAACATGGCAAATGGCTAGATAAGTCGAGTAAGATATAGGTGGCAACACATAGTGGAGTGTTTATAGCACAATCTTATACATGTCTACTCAGAAATAATTCCCTTCAAAGTTCAATGAAACTTGCTGTATAAGACTGCAGTCTCAGTGGTTTAGAAGTATATATAAGGATAATAGTAGATATATAGGGGCAAACTATATGATACACAGGAGATAACTGGTTTTATCTCCTGACACTTGGGGAAAGGCACTGAAATGCAGCCATGGGGGCAGCCAAATTCTTTGGAGCAAGGAGGAATCGAAACCCCTTTCCCCATGATATTTTCTCAATTAAAAAAAACCTGTGTATGCTGTTGTATGCTCTGTATAAGGAAGAATATAGGTATTTGTATTTTCCTCCGGGGATGCAAACAGTAGCCTGGAGAGGGAACTTGGTTGGGGAAATGACACAGGGTAAAACGCCCCTCCCTCCGCTGCTCCAGAGAAATAGGCCATTTCCCGTGGCTTCATTCCAAAACAGAAAGAACGAACAGTGGGGGGATTCTGTCATGGAACTTCACTTTAATATGCAGTTTAGCAGATATAAACACTGAAGAATCAACTCTGCTGGTTAATTCACACATGCAGGGAGATCACATGACACAGTACTTAATGATTCATAGCTGAACATGTGAACTATGAAAAGCACTACACTTTACACACATGAAGTAAAACTCTAGTAACCCTTCTTTAACTTCCCGTGATAGAAGGAGGAGGGGGAGGAATAAGCAATGAAAATTTCTCTCCACAAAGGAAAAGAAACTGACATTGGGGCATTTTAGAGACGTTCAGGCAACATCAGAGTTAATTTATCACTAATCCTCCAGCCTAGATCAACCCAAAAACAGTAAAATGGACTGAACCTACAGGACGCTTGACATTGCAACTTTGCTGGTTGCGACTTACTTATAAAGTAGTTCGTAAAAGGATCTAGGCTCTGGGAAAGGGTGCTGGATATAAGCTAGTTTGTGAAATTTCTGTTTTAATTCCACTTCCAGTTCATGACAAAGAAGCAACCTGTCACCCGCTTCATTATGGAGGCAGAGGCGGGTAAGAAATAAATTGTTTATTATTATTATTATTATTATTATTATTATTAAATACTAGTATGGGAGCAACTCTATTATGGAAGTCATAGTAAATAAAGTTATTGATCACACCAAACCAAAATCACACCATGGTTTCAGATCCTAGATTGTTCACTGATTAGAGCTTAAACAAAACACAGATGTCACATGTGACTGCGGTTTGTTTAAAATAAAAAAGGAACGCTTCTGATGCCTTCCTCTGGTGTGCAACAGAGGAAGAGAGGGACCAAGTCAGCATACAAGCCCGAGGCTCATCACAGATTGTCCATGTAGCACAAGGATAGGCAACTTGTAACCCTCCAGATGTTTTTGGCCTACAACTCTTATCATCCCTCACCATTGGTTATACTGGCTAGGTCTAAACTTGACCTGTGTGTCACTTCTGGGAGACTACTTGCCTTTCTATGTGACTTAGGCAGCCATGACACCATTCTTCCTTTTAAGCTATTATGGTTGTGGTTGTTAGAGATGGGCAGGAACAGAATATTCTGTTTTCCCTTTGAGGAAAATAGGGGCAGCTCTACTATTAGGCAGAATGAAGTGGTAATCTCAGGCATCTGATTTTGGGTGTCATGAAATGGCAGTAAATTGTTAGTTATGTAATGTTTCATTGTTATTGTATTTCTTGCTAGAGAGGGGTGATAGGTACTTGTGGGACTTTCTGCTTCAATTGCCAAAATAATTTGGATGGTCTTGGATAGTCTGAACCTTGACTTGGCAGGGACCACTTGCTGCTCTGCCTCCTCAGGAAGAAGAATGAATCAATCTAGTAATATGATGCTATATTACCACTGCTATGACTACTACTACTACTACTGTAAACGTGTTTATATGTTGTGCTATTGCAATGAATTTTCCTTTCTTTCCTTTCTCTCCTTTTTAAAGCCAGTGTTTTATACTGCATATAATACCTTTGCTATTTAATTTAGTCTAGATATTATTTTATTGTTTGACTAGCTGATATGTCTGGCATTGCTCAGGTCCATGAATAATGTTTATGACATTTATTTGATAAATAATATTTTTTTTCTGCAACTCATTCATCTTTAGGTTGGTTGGTTGTTTTTAGTTTGGTTGAGTTCGTAAATTGTTTTGTTAGAATCAATGGAAAATTTCACTGATGAACATAAGGTCAGTGATTTTTTACAGTGGATGAATACCATTCATGAGACCATTAAATTTTCTGGTCATACTGATAAGAAACAGATTACATTTCTTGACACCACTGTATATCGACATCATGACAGATTGTTCATCAAATCATTTACTAAACCAACGGACAGGAATTCACTTCTACATTTTTCATCATTCTATTCACCTCAACTTCGAATGAATCTACCGTTTAGTCAATTTCTTCGGCTAAAAAGGAATTCTTCATGTCCGGAAGATTACTCTACAACGTCAACACAGATGAGACGTCTATTTCGTGATAGAGGTTATCCTTCCCAAGTTATCCATAAAGCTGAAAAATGGGTGGCAGCAATATCACAACAGTCTTTATTACAGAATCAAGAGAGGGAAGTTACTAATATACTGACATGTACTTTGACATATTCTAAGTGGGTGCAACCAATCAAAAAATCATTAAGAGACATTGGCACATTGTGGAAGAAATACCAGGTTGTACTAATATTCCATATTTCGGCTTGAAACGCACCAGGAACCTTAGAGATCTGCTGGTGCATTTGGATTTTAATCCACCTACCAACATACCTTGTGTGACCCAGGGGCATTATAAATGCGCTGGATGTTCCATATGCCCATTGGCACTTCAGACTAAGATATTTGAACATCCAAGAGATCACAGGCTTATTAGATTAAAGCACTTTTCCAATTGTGCAACCATATGGGTGATTTATCTTATAATTTGGCCATGTGGACTATTATACACGGCAAAACTTTGAGATGTATTAGAACACGCATTATGGAACATCGTTCAAAATTAAAACATCAAGTTGCAGAAGCACCTCTCATTCAACATTTTCAGGACATTTTGCACAGATATGATGACTTCCGTTTTGTGGTGGTGGAAAGAATTTATCCTCACAAATACAATTAGCATGATCATGATAACATTCTTTTGAGAAAAGAAGCTGAATGGATTTTTAAATTAGGTACTGTACAACCACAGGGCTTAAATGTCAGTCTGGATTTTTCCCCTTTCCTGGGTAAATAAACAATTTGTAAGAAAATAGGGGGAACCTTACCGGTGGCAATTCCACCTGACGTCTGATGTAGGTCTTGACATTAGATTCTAATTGGCTCCACCCCTGAATCAAGTATTTAGGCAGCTGTAGCAAACTTCTATGAGGAAATTGGGCTGTTGCCAGAAGGAAAGCTGTTCGCGCAAAACAAAGGAAAAGTAAAGGTTGGTGCAGGTAGGATTTTACTGTTTATCTCTGCAATGGGAGCTAATTGCGTTGATATGTAGACAGTAAATCTATGGGTTACTTTTGTATTATACAGCTTGCAATTTGGCAGATGAAGGACATGCCCTAATTAAAAATAAGAGAATGGTTTGCCTCCTATAAATCCTCCGTATTCGCATATATATGGAAGTGAGTATTATGTATAGCATTTATAATGTTTTGAGAAATAAACTGAGTCTTGCTACACTGTATATTTTTGGGGAACACTGTCAAGCCCCTGTTTGTTCCTTTTCAGATAATTATGCATATTGATACTTGAAGAAGAGAATTTCTCAAAACGGGACTAACAATCTGGATACCTATTGTGTGATATGTGATAATTAGCTTAGATACAATTGTTATAATGAGGAGTGTTAACCTTATTGGGATTTATTGATTTGTGACAATTAGCACAGATATATTTGTTATATTAGGAGTGTTTATGTAATCATCAGCAGTGGTGATTATTGGCGTAATTGATGTAATCATCAGTAGGTGATTAAATAACAGACAAATAGTCATATATGTGATAAAAGAATTTACTATTGTGAAATAAATCTCATTAGTCTTTGTAAAAAAGTCATTAATTCAGCGGTTGTGTGCCAATGGCACCTGTTTGTAGATTACCTCAAATGCCTACACCTCCCATCGTGGTTTGGCCAGAGCAGCCATCTAAACTTCAAAAACAATCAGGACACACAACACCCTTTCTACCACCTAAAAAAGATGCAAACCTAAAATATGTTTTCAAAATAAACCCGGCATTGCCCAGATATCTAAATAACGTATAGTAGGGAAGCAGTTCTCAGTGGATGTGAGGAACTGTTGTATGCATGTGCTCTAAAGTTATTATTCTGAAAAACAGAAAGCAGCCATAACACAGAATACTTTATTGGCATAATTTACTATATAATATCTACATTTAACAGGTTTTGGCATAGAGCCAGGATGGTGAAGGCCATTGGTGACTTAGTCCTTTTATCTGACATAAAAATACTTAAAATCCAAATTTTTGTGTTTTTAGATTTTTCTGGTACATTGTACAGCCAGACCCATCAGCATGCCAGATTTCAAGTTTCTACCCGGTGTTGTTTGGGCCCCCTAAAATATATGTCTGCAAGGTAATCATCTTAAAGTAGCAGGCCAGTGCTAGGCCTGAGTTAACCTTTAAACAAATTAAAATCATTTCTTTTTTTCCTCTCTCACCCTCATGACAACGCTTCAAGGTAGGCCAGTCCTAGGCCTGTGAGGTAACTTTAAAACAAATTAAATTAGTTTCATCCCCCCCTCCCCCTGCTCTCTTTCACATTCAATGAATGGCCAGGGCTGCCTTGAAGCTGTCACCATAATTTTCCTTGTCTCCACAGAAAACAAAAAGTACAACTCCCGGCATGCCTTTTGTTGTGGTGCCTGACTTGCCCAATTGGAGTCCTGCAGCTGAAGCTCATGGGAAGTGAAGTCTGGCTGAGCCAGTCCACCCTACACTGTGCAATTGGTACTCATAGGTAGGCTATGATGGAGCTGGCTGGCTGACTGACGGTTTGCTTGGTTGCCATTGGCAATGGGCCTGCTCCTGATGGGGCCTAGCAACTGAGGCAGCTGGCCCCAGGTGCTCTCCCTTCAGGTCCAGGAGGGCGAGCCACTACCAGATAATAGCTGCCAAAGCCTGATAAGTCCTCCTTCCTGCCCAAGGCATGCTGGGAATTATAGGCATAAGCCTAGGTCCCTGAATAACATGTTAATCTTTGAACACTGTCTGAGATGTGGTAGAAGACAACTGGAGAGCAGGCCATCTTGGTTTTGGAACTGTGCTTGTGGATTTCTGAATAAAGTTTATGATTTTTATGGAAACGCTTGACTATACCATTGAGACAGAAGAGTGAATGGAGGATTGACTGATATAGCTGAGGCTAGAAATGGTGGGCAGGGTTAGTGGCAGTTGGAGAAAGTCAGGTAGGAGAATAGTGAGAGGTCAGGGTTTGCTCACCCATACTTTATTCTAAACCAGCCACTCTACCTGCCAGTACTACACATCCCAGCATGCCTTTGGCAGCCAGCACATCCTCTGAGACATCCTCTGAGACATCCTCTTGTTGCCGATGCTTCTCCTTGATAGAGTATCAAGGAGTAGCAACACCAATGAGGGGAGGTAAGTGGCTATCAGTTGACACGCCCAGCTCCGGCCAATCCTGCTGGGACTGCCTTGGACAGTGCTTCTCATCCACTAAGTGCTACATCAGGAGCCTGTAGTGAAGGTCCAGGGCTGGGCGGGGCACTTCCCCCCCTTGTTGGGTCTGTTTCTGGGCATGCACAGAGTTCCTCCCCTTCTTCCCTCCCTCTTAAGGGCAAAGGCTACACACTTGCTTCCCTTAGATTCTGAGAAAACAGCGATATCAGGACAGAGTACCTTTGAGCATGTTTAGCCCCTCAAAGTCATGCTGTTGTATCTAGTTACATTTTAAAACCACACAGAGGGTGGGAGGAAACACTGCAAATGGATGCTGCCCATTTATGTGGGTTGTTTCCTTTTATGTGGAATTGGGTTGACTGCTCAAGACCGACCTTAGGTGTTGGGGTTGTAAAAGACACACAGCAGCCACCAACCTGTGCGCTCACAATGGCCGCCAAAGGCCAGTAAGTCTGGCCTCCTGCCCAAGGCATGCTGGGAGTTGTAAGCGTAAACCTAGGTTTTTATTAAATTATTTAAAAATACTTAAACCCCCAAAATTCATGTTTTTAGATTTTTTTCTGGTACATTGTACAGCCAGACCTATCACTGTGTCACCGTGTCAAGTTTCTAACTCATCTGGAAGTGGGTAAACATTTCTGGACATACATGACGCACACATACTTTCAGCTTTATAGGTAGAGATGTGTTTGGAAAATTGCTAAGAAAGTACTGAAAATCCAGTCTTCTGCTTTCAGTCAGATAGGTACACATAAGTAACAAGATAGAAGAAGAAAGTACTTGGAGAAATGAAATTAATAGGTTAAGATACCACTAATTTGTGATACCTATGAAAAGAAAATCTTGACAGACCAGGAGTGTACTCATTATGAAGCTGTTCTAAACCATGATGGTATTAGAGCAAGATATTTATAGCTGACCTTTCAAGATTCGTAATTCGTTTCTTCAAAAAACTTGAAGATTTTTATCGCTCAATGTTTGATCAGTTTCTTATAGTTGAAGACATTTTAATATTTTTGATAAAAATGACAAGATGTGTTCCTCGTTGTCTTGACCAAATTTATTATAGGCAAGCATTTAATAAAAAATGTTGCCATCAGTATACTTTTCAAACAGTAATGCGGAGAAGAACAATGGGGAATATATTATCAATGATGTGTTTATTATATATTCAAATATTAGTTTGGAAAAGGCCTCTTTCTGAGGACATATTTATTGGGTACAGGTATCACAAAACGTAGTGAACAGTGCAATCCTGTACATCTCTCTTCAAAAGTAAATCCCATTGAGTTCAAAGGGGGTTACTGTCAGGTAAGTATATATAGAATTGCAGCTTTAATTTGGGCATTGGCTTTGACTGTGGCATTTTTCTCTATGGTGGTTGTAGGTTTAGATTGCTGAAAGGAAAACTAGAACGTGGGTGGGAAGCAGCACTGGATTTTCATGTGAAAGAACTTCTGAACTTAGTTCTGATATTCATCAGAAATTTCTGGGCTAATCATGCCTTTAGGGGCACTCTGTTCCTTAATTCTAAGCATATGTTTACCTGCCTGAGCCACAATTTTGCAGCTTGCTCCAGCTGGTCGATCTTCATGGTGCTAGTAAAAATGAGAGTAGATCCCACAAATCAAGTTTGCTCACCCCCCGATGTAATGTATAATTAATTTTGGCCTAAGAATCATTGCTCTAGATGCTAAATGGGGATAATCTTACTTTTCCCTTTTATTGCGTGGCAGTGGAACATCTAATTCTCACTGTGGTGATAAACTTATGCCTGGGCTATCAGTGGGAGCTTGCATAACAATATTCCATACAAAACAAAACAAATCCTTGCACATAGAAATCTGGTATGTTAGGGAGAAGGTTAGGCTAGAAACTTTCCCCAGGACATATAGGCTGGTTTCGCACGACACATTAGGCAACGGAGGGGGAAATAGTGTAATGACCATGCGTTAGGTAGGCGGTGCTCCCCACACGACACGTTGCTACCCTGTCCGTTGAGCGGCTGAAAGTTCCGGCGTCCATCTTGGTTGCAGCATCTCCTCCCTCCCATAGGCTGACCAGATAAAATCCAGGTCAGGGCTCATGTAACTTTAACAGTTGTAGAGAAAAGGGAATTTCAGCCAGTGTCATTTGTATGCAATTAGTTCCTGGTGAAATTCCCTCTTCATCACAACAGTAAAAGGTGCAGGGGCCCTGCCTTCTTTTGTATATGGTCACTCTAGTATAGTGCATGCAACTTTAACAATTGTGGTGAAGAGGGAATTTCACCAGGAACTAATTGCATACAAATGACACTGGCTGAAATTCCCTTTTCTCTACAACTGTTAAAGTTATATGAGCCCTGTCCTCCTTTTCATAAGTTCAGCCTAGTTTAACCCTTTTCCCCCTCGTGACATTTTCCCACTGAAAATTGCCCTCCCTACAATCTGCAATTTTCCCCAATTGGAGATATAGTCTTGTGTTCCCATATGTTTTTCCCACATGGAACAAAGAGCAGTTTTGGGGTTGGGAATTTTTTATGGCACCTTCTGCCCCCCTTCCCATTTCAAGCCAAAGACTTGCCATTTCCTTGAGAGACGGAGAAAAGGGATTGTAGATTGCATATTGCTATATTACTATTGGCTGATACGTTGCTAAGGGGCCATGCTGTTCTTATTGTACTCTTTAGCACTGTAATGTCTTGATTATTAACAATGGAAATATATCATATTTAATATTAATAGAAACATGCCGTATCCAATTATGGCCATGCAGATAGGAGAAGAGATGGGTTGCACACAGCCCTCTTCTGGTTTCCATTTGAACACTTCCAAATGCAAGGCAGGAGCAAAATGTAGCATGGCGAGAGAATTGTGTTTATTCACCCATTTCTTAGTCTGCTGTCCTTTTCCTTTGCATTGGTTGTCCTGCAATTCAATTGGGAACTGGCAATATCACTACAGTTTGGTTAAACCTATGAACCCCTAGGGCTTCTTTAAATGAATGATTTATAGCACGCTCATGACTGGCCACTCATGGAAGTTTGCAGCTGATTTTGATAAACATTGTGAGGCTTCCTCTAGACGATCGATTTAAGCCTCCTTTATGGCGCATTACCGGTTTTACCTCTTTACGAACTAAGCTTAAATCAGGCGTGCAGGTGATTTTTATCCTAGTTAATGCACATTTTCGATTTCGCATTAAATAGTGACTTTTAATTTCCTCCGAAGTTCCAGCGCCTTATTGTAGTGGAAACAACTTCTAATCATTCGCATTAATGGTGATAGTGGGTGGACTTTGGTGGTGATGTCATGCGTGAATAACTGCCCCTTTGCTGGGAACACCTCCCAGTTGTTCTGTCTCCTCCCTCCCACTTCCTCCTTCTTCGTCATCCCTCAGAATGGAATCTGCAGGAATGGCTGACTTACCCTGGACTGAAAATAACATTTCTTTTAAATCCCCTACCGGAATATTTCTTTCATCATCAATACACGGGGCCAGATGGAGGTGGTTTCACAGGAAGCAAGGGGGTTGGAGTAAGGATGTGCACATGATTAGCGATCCGTTAAATCGTCCCCTCCCTTGCTGGGTTCCTGACATTGAGCTGCGTTTGTGTGTGTATGTTGTAGATCACCAAAAAGACAAGTTATTACTGAGATACGACTGGAATATCTTTATTCTACAAATGCTGTTTAAAGGAGGGTGTTTAAAGCACGGGGGTGGAGTATCCCTCGGGGGGTTTCTCCCCTCCCATCCCGTAAGAGCCGGTCCAAAGCCATAGGCTTGCATTTCCATTTACTCCTGAGCAGTTGGGGGGGGGGGACTACTACAAATGGCGATCAGGCACAAAGGAAGAGGTAAACCAGATGACCAACGGTAGGTAACCCAGGTAACCAAAGGCGGGAGATTCAGGTGGGCAGGGTTAACAAATGGCAGGAAACTGTGGGGGCAGTTCCACCAGGAAACAGGGCGGTGCTTTCGTCAACATTTCCTCGTTTGAGCCTCGATCTATGCTTCATTTATAATGTGATTCTCCACATATAAACAACTTTAAAGCACATTGCATAGAGCCCGTCATTCGCTTCCACGTCTCTCATCTATTCGAATGTAGGCTAATGCGCATATTCAGAGAATCAGGCGTCAAACTGACCTCTTCTAGAGGGGGCCAAAGTCTCTTACACATCTCCCGCTCCTTCCCCAGGTTGTTCTGTTTTTTAAAAAAACACCTTGGATATCCCAGTTCTTCTGAAATATTTTAGGATTTCCTACTGTGTGCAGCTGAAGTTGCATTGCAAAACACCCACTAGAGGGCGCTGTCCCATTCAAGTATATGAGAAAGGAAGTTTTCTATTATGGACCACATGGTCACCCCTCTCCTCCCATGTAATTCAGCTCATTACAATTGCAGAAGAGAAGCAGGGAGCAAAGCGCCATTAAGCAAACACGATTTCCCTTAAATCTAAAGAAGCCTTTAGTTCTTTTATATTTATTCTCAAGAAACACTTGAAAGCACAGTGAAGTGGTGCATTCTTTATCAAATTTGTACTAAATTCAATTTTAGTAAAGCAAAATTCTTGTGCATGAATGGATAGGATGCTATGTTCAGAGACAGCATATAATGAACACTTACTTCAAACTGTCCTTGCTCTTAAGATATGTGCTTATTAACAGCTAGAGTTGCCAAAGAACCTCTAAAATGAAACTGTTTCAGAAAACCATTTTTGTCTCATTCTGCAACAGACACCATATGGTGGCAGTAAATATAGAATCCTACCAGTTCACCTATATTTAGTCCAAACACAACAGGTGCCAAGACAAATGTTTACAAGAGGAACAGAAGCTCTTCACTGACACATTGTCAAATTGCCCCCAATTTTATTTTCCCCCAGATGTGTACATTTAACCCTTTTATTAAGTTTGTTCTGTAAAGGGGGGGAATACAGCAGGAACTGCTTTTCCTTTTCATGTAATACATTTTAGTCACAATACAGAAATAATTAGCATTGACTGGGTTCGAACAACATGATAACCAATGGTGGGTTAAGTAGTCCACAATGGGTTAAATAGTCAATGGTTGGTAGTCCACAATGGGTTAAATAGTCAATGGTTGGTTATTGCATTGTCTGCCAGGACATTTTCACAACACGGTTATTTGGCTGAAATAACCAATGCAAATAACGCTCTGCAGAGTTGATTATTTGGTTATCATGTCATGTGTTGGGCACTGTTTACTATTTCATCGCACACAGTTGCTTATTTTCGGCGACTACAGAGTCCCCCGGCAAGAGCAACCAAAGCGGTGGCTGCCACTCTAGTCCAGCCAGCAGAACTTGCGATGACTGATAGGATACCAGCGGGAGGTCTGAGAGGGGAGAGAGGGTGTGGGATGTGTCAATCAAACACACCATTGACTAATAGTCAACTCGATGTTGGCCTTATTCCACACTATGGTTGATTATAAACATGTCTTGTGGGGAGTACCCCCTTGATACTCAACTGTGGAGTTGACTATTAAACGACCATTGACTATTGTGTTGTCCGAAAGCAGCCTTTGTGTTGATGGGGTACCCAGAAGGAAGTATGGTTATGTACATAGCTGAGTTAATTCCTTAACTTACTCCCAGGATGCTAATGCAAAATCTACAGATCAAAATTATTTTTAAAATTCTCACTGTATATGCAACTGTGGTTTCTTTGAAGCACAAGTGAATGAAATTTATGCTAGTACAATTACTATCACAACATCTTACCAACATATCCACAAGTAAGAATACTCTAATGTAGTGCTGAGATGGAGTTTCTCAAACATCTTTGCACCCACTGAAGAGTGCTTCTGTGTTTTTGAAAGGCACTTGAAATGCTTGAAAATATTCTCTGGGGAGATTTCTCAATTTTTTAAAAAATATAGGCACTTATGCATGCTAGTACTGAGAAATGAGGCTCTAAAAGTCTCTTCGGGTGCCTCTATAAGAGCGATTTAAAGCTCTTTTAAGGCGCATTAAAATTTGACCTCTACAAGAGCGGAGTGCAAATCGGGGGTTGAGGCGCTTTTTCTGTCCAATTATACGCATTATCGAATGCATGTTAAATAGCGAGTTTTAATTTACCATGGCCAAAGCGCCTTATGACCATGTAAACAAGCGATTCTCCGCATTAAACACCTCTAAAGTGCATTTCATACAACCGGTAAGGCAACCAGTTATACGCTTAACCGCCTCCCGCATATAGTGATTAGCCATAAAAGCGATTGCGAGAAGATGCGCATAATCGGACAACCAGGTGTCAAACCAAACTATTATATAATAGCAGTTCTTTTCTAGACTCTGGATACTAGAGGAAACACGACTGAAAGGAATGGTGTAGAGGTCAAGATGGGACAGAAAAGGCAGACAGAGGAAAAGAGGCGGACACTAGATCTATACCAAGCAGGATATAACACTATGAAAGTGGTTTGGAAACAGTATATGGAATGTATCATGGGCCCTAACAGTTGTCAGTGCACTTCAATACCGTTATAAAGCAGTAATGTAGATCCTGGAGAAACTAGGAGTTATGAGAGGGGTAATGGAGGAAGCAAAGCACTGAGAGATGTGGGGATTGTAACTTGTCCTCACCATGATCAGTAGTCCATGTGCCACAGTTGATGCCCATGAGAATCTTTGTCAAGTTGGCAGGGTAGCTCTAAATCAATTTGCTGCAATGTGGTCTGGAGATCATTTGAGGCCTTTTATGGCTCTGGGACTATCCCTTCCTGAAGAGTGGAGAGCCCTGAAGGAGTAATCCTTTGGCCTGAGGCCTAGCATTCTGCTGTCTCTCAGCAATCAGCACTTGCCTTCTACTGTACCCCTCCCTAAGTTGCCTGCCTGTGCTAAACACTGGCTCTGTTCAGACAACACGCTACGCCATGGTGGTTAAGCATTTTGAGCTAAACATTGTGGCTTAACATGTTGTGTGAACGATTCCTAATCATGGTGGCTACATAACAATGGTTTAAACACACTAACTCACTATTTGCTGCAAAAAGGTTAGTGGCCTGACCATGGCTTAGCATGTTGTCTGAACAGGCCCCCCATGACATATATCTGAGGAAGTATTCCCACCTGCTGTTCTCTGTATGCATCCACTTTTAATAGCCCATCTTGCAAACAAACAAACAAACAAACAAACAAACAAACGCTTTTAATATATACCCCACTTTTGGGGCCTCCATTTCTTAAAACTTATGGGTTTTTAATGAAATGTTTAATATTACAGTGGGTCTGGATTGAAGTTATTATAGAATCATCGTAATTTATACGTATTCAACAAAGTTTACTATCTGGATAGTCAATTATAGGAAATGGGAGAAAAGAAGCTTAGTGCACCACTAAGAATTAAATAACAATAGCAGCAGCAACTTCCCAACAATCCCTCCAGAAAGCAAAATACAGGCAGTGTTTTATCAGAAAATGGATTGTCCATGTAAATTAGGACAACTGGAGAGTGTGTGAATGCTAATACACTTACTTAATAAACCTGTGATTTACATCCTATTCCTTGTGTTGCCCCTTGCCTTTCTGGTAATTAAAGCAACAACAGCAATGAAGAATTTTCCAGGTTGGTTGGCAGCCATAAATTCCTACAGTCAAATCTCTTTAGCAAACCTATGCATGGTGCCATCTTTGGGGAACTATAGCTTTAAGTAGCTGGTATTGTTTAGCTTTCTCTTTACATGAATCGTGTGTCTCTGCAAAATGACATGAGTTTGTAGTAGCCTTTGTTTCCTTGGTTTCATAACTATCATTTTAAATTGCCTGGACGTGCTGTGCTTAGCCTTGCAGCTCAAGCATGGTAGCTATTTTTGTTGAAACCATTGTGAAGTGTTTACAGAACAGCAAGCAGGGCCATTTCACACATTATATACAGCAACAAACTTGGGTTTGCCAGTAAGGCTGCAATCCTAAGCACATTTAGAAGGACCTACTTCAGAGAAAATATGCTTAGGATTGTGCTGTTTGGACAACAGGCAGCCTCTGCCAAAGCCAGCTTTCTGCAGAGTGTACCTGTGTGATGTACATGTTTCCAAAACTGTTTGCTCGATTTCCACTTTACATTTGTGTACACCTAATAAACATAATTTATGAAGAGATCAACACATTTCTCTCCCAAATAAATTTTCCCAACCAGGAGAAAAAACATCAATCTTCTGCTTTCCAGTTTAATGTTTTCTCTATCCAAGAAATCCAAGACAGAGAAGTGAAATTCTCTAGGGTACCTCTAGACAGTTTCCGTTGATATGGCTTCACACTGGCAGAATTTTGGTTACATGATGCAGCCACTAGTGCGAAGTCATCTAGGGACAAATGCTGGCCATTTAGTGTGACTTTTTTGGAGCGGAGCAGGCAGCCCAGGGAAAGAGGGTGGTGCAGCGAGCCGTACGCTCGCTACACCACCTCCACTGTCCTCCCTCCCCCATTTTGAGGTTTTGTTTTTTTAAAAAAACTTACCTTACAGGCAAGGAGCCGATGTTCCCAGCCACCCCTCAGCTGCCGCCCATGCAGCAATGCCGCCGGCTTGAGGAAAATTCGGCATGGCGCCCCTCACATGTAGAGGGGCATCTGGGAGCGCAAACACACCTCGCGCCGGCTGCCACCACTGGCGCAACATATAACTGACGTCGTCAAGAGGGGACCCCAGTTGCAGCAGCAGTAGTAGTTCAAGATACATATACTTCATCCTCTGTCAAGAAAGTAGCACTTCAATTGGTGAAGAACTTGGATAAACCACCACAAATCACATTAATTGAACAATTTGACAGGAAGGAAGCAGGTCCCAGAATGGGTAGGACTTGATGTTCTGTCCCAGGCGGTGGTCTCAGCCAGATGGTTCCAGACCCCAAAAGTGGCTCTAGGGAAGAGTTCCACTTCCAGCAAGAGACATTTCAGTTTTCAGTAAGGCAAATCAAGCAAGGCAAAGTTCAGGTTCCAGGTAGCAACCTGGATCAACTCATGTGAGGCGCAGACTGGAAATTCATACAAGCTGACTCAAATGTTGCTTCAGCATCAGGCAACTCCATACTGAGCCTTAATAGGTCTGCAGCTCTATCTGGGTAGTTAGCTTCACTTTTGGTGCAGAAAGCCCTATCATTAAAGGTGCCATGGTTGACAATAATGACATGAGCAAAACAGTAGTTCCATCGGGGTGACTGGGTTGGAGTCCTGAGGCAGTCGATGCCAGCACAATTTCCCCAGGCCAGAGCGCTGTGGGCCAAACAGGCTCCTCTTGTAGTGGAGCTTCCAGGGCAGCAGGGATGTCTTGACCGATTCTAAGGGCAATTCCCTCTCCTGCTCCAAGAATCCCTCTAGGATGGGAAGTCTGACAGCAAATAGAATGCCAGGGCAGTTGAGTCCGAACTGGGGCGAAGTGCTCCATGAAGTCTGTACACATGAAGAAATTGACCACAGCCTTCTGAACCAAGTTCAAAGACTGCCCTACGTAGAGTGCACTGTAACAGTCCATACAAGAGGTTACCACTCCTGAATGAAGGACGGAAGCTAAATCCTTGTCTTAAGAAGTGGTTTCATCAGTTCATCAGTTAAGCCTGGTGAAGGGCTCCATCAGCAACTGCCATTGCCAGAGAATCCAGCAGCAATATGGGGTTTAGGTAGGCTGATGATATGAAAAGGAGGACAAGGCTCATGTAACTTTAACTGTTGTAGAGAAAAGGGAATTTCAGCCTTTTCATTTGTATGCAATTAGTCCTGGTGAAATTCCCTCTTCATCACAACAGTTAAAGGTGCAGGGGCCCTGCCTTCTTTTGTATATGGTCACTCTAGTATAGTGCCTGCAACTTTAACTGTTGTGATGTAGAGGTATTTTCACCAGGAACTAATTGCATACAAATGACACTGGCTGAAATTCCCTTTTCTCTACAACTGTTAAAGTTACATGAGCCCTGTCCTCCTTTTCATATGGTCAGCCTAGTTTAGGAGAACCCACAAGCCATGCACTTTGTCCTTCAGAGGGAGTGTAGTCCATCCTAGGACAGGAAACTAACTACTCTCCAGCTAGCCCCAAATAATTATTATCTGTCTCTTGTGTGGATTAAGTTTCAGGTTGTTAGGCCTCATCCAGCCTACAATTGTCCTTAGGCATTCATTCGGGGATTGAACTGCTGCTCCTAGATTTGAGGAACTGCAAGTTTGAGGTGGGTGTCACTAATGTTTTGATGGCGCAGCATTCCAAATTACTGAATAACCTTTCCTGGCAGTTACAAATAGATGTTCAAAAGCACCGTGGAACAGATGGAATTTCTCAATACCCCACAAGACAAATCGCAGGGGACAGAGCAACAGTCAACCATAACTGCTTTCTTGAACTAGTCCATCAGATCAAAGCTCATCTAACTACAGACATACTTCAGATAGATTGAAGTACACGATATATGAACATAGGAGCTATACTGGAGTAGAGCAAATGCCTATTAATCCAGCATCCTATTTCCCGCAGTTGCTAAACAGATGCCTCTGGGAAGCCCACAAGCAGGAGACAAGGGCAACAGCCCTCCCACATTGCAATCTCCCCAGGCATGCTGCCTCTGCTCCCGGAGACAGTATATAGGCCATCATGACTCGTTGCCATCCTTCATGAATTTGTCCAATCCCCCTTTAAATTCAACTAAGGGTCAATGCGCATGCTACATTAATTACATAGCGTGTAGCTGACCCTTCTTTGTTTTTTTACTCTAATGTAAGTGTGTGTGGCCCTGATTCAAAACAGGATCACAGCACACCAGGAGGGGAGGATTAAATCTTCCACCCGACATCATTTGCTTCCCAACCCCCCTCTCAAAGTGAGGGGATAAAAAAGGGGGGCATCAATTGACAGCAATAGAGGTTTTTTCCCCGTTTTTGACTCCCACTGCATGGTGATGGTGAATTTCAGGAAGTAAATGGTGTGTGTGTGTGTGTGTGTGTGTGTGTGTGAGAGAGAGAGAGAGAGAGAGAGAGAGAGAGAGGGAGAGGGGGGTTAATTCTCCCCTCATGGGGGTACTGTAATCCTGATCTGAATCAGGGCCACACACTAGAGTAAATAACAAAGAGAGGGAGCAGCTACATAGCATGTAATTAACATAATGTGTAGTTTGACCCTAAATTGGTGGCCATCACCACATGATGCATTAGCAGATTCCACAGTGGTGAGAAGATTAATTTGTAACAAGGGAAGGCTGTCAGAAGAAGACTGCAGTAGTCAAGGCAAGATGATCAAAATACTGACCAGTATTTTGGCCAACACAGTGTTCTAGACTGGGGTGGGCAACTTGTGGCTCTCCAGATGTTTTGACCAAAAGTTCCCATCAGCCTCAGCCAGCTGAACCAATAATAAGGGATCATGGGAGTAGTAGCCAAAAATCTATTACTCCTGTCATCGATTGACAGTGCAAACCTATGTATGTCTACTCAGAAGTTAGTTCCTCTAAGTTCAGTGGGACTTACTGAGGTAAGCATGTATACAGATAGAGGCCTAAATTTTCTGAACCTTAGCTACTTCTTCACTGCAATTGTTTCAGTTTCTAATTCATCTGCCTGTCAAAGCCTTTCTGGTATGTGTGGCTGGGAGGTCTTAATTCATATTTAAGAACTGCATACATATTTTTCTAGAGACATAAACATGAGTGCTCTCAGAAGAGTTACTAAGGAAACAAGAAACTATGGTAACTCAGATTTGAAAGCATTCTCTCTTATCCCAGAAAGGAGCAGGGGCAGGGATACAATTGTATGTGTGTGGTCTGAAGCCAGATGGGATCAGAAAATAAGGAGAGTCAGTTTGGGGAAAGATTTTCAGAGTGAGGGATCAGACAAGGTCAGAGCAAGGAAAGAAATTATGGTAAAAATCATTGCTGGAGTTAAACAGATGAGGAAAAAGGTAAGGATTGTCCTGTAAGCCAGGAGCTGGCAGAAGGTAGAGCTTCAGATGTTTTGGATTTCAACTTCCAGAAGCCTGTGCCAGCATGGTCAATGGTCAGGAATGCTGGGAGTTGAAGTACAAAACATCTGGCGATCTACTTTCTGCTTACCTCTGCTGTAAGTAACCTAAATTTTGGAAGCAGTGCCATATTAAGCATTCTTCAGTACATTCAAGGCCAGCCAGCCCAGTCATGAAATGGACTAAAGATTCGATTTAGAATTTTGTCCAAAATATCTTGCTTTTTGGCCCCATCCTCTTACTATGGCCCCCTCTAGACGATCGATTTATGGCTCCTTTAAGGCGCATTACCGATTTTACCTCTTTACGAACTAGGCTTAAATCAGGCGTGCAGGCATTTTTTATCTTCGTAAATGCGCATTTTCGATTTCGCATTAAATTGCGACTTTTAATTTACTTTGATTTACTTCGATGGTTCCCTGTTTGAGCATCGATATATGCAAATGATAATACGATTAAATGCATGTAAACAACTTTAAAGCCCCGTAATTCGCCTCCACTCCTCTCATATATAGGTATTAGGTGTAAATTCAACTGTAAGCTAAAGCGCATATTCGGAGAATCAGGTGTAAAACTGACCTCTTCTAGAGGGGGCCCAAGATGTTTAAAATAGAATTATTATATCATTAGAGGCCTCTATTGCTCTTCAGTTACTCACAATAGCACAGAGCCCCATCTCTCTGTAGCCTTGTATGCTGAGAGGGTTTTATATTTCTGAGGGGTTTGAACATTCATAAGCATTTCATATCAACACAGCACCTAAGGCTCAAAGGACATGTTACAGAGATTGCATACTGTGCAGATCCCTCTCTTGTGTTTGTTTACTCTAAAGTAAGCACGCAGGACCCCAGTATGGATCAGGACCACCACCCGCAGGCAGTGGAGGGTTAATGCTTCTCAGATGTATCCCTCCCAAAATTCCAGCCATGTAGAAAGAAAAAGAAAAGACAAAACCTTCATTAGTGCCAATGCTAATGGTTTTTTCAGGGGTCATTCCAGTCAGAGTAATGAAGCCAGAGCTCTCTTAGCTCCACATATTTCAAATAAACTAGCGTTGGGGAACCTTCAGGCTGTGAAGCCTCCCCAACTGAGGCCCCTCCCTCTCCCTCCTTGAAACCATGCCACAGAGAACCACTGCCTGCAGGGCTTTGACGTGATGTTCCCCATCTTTCACAAATGAGAAAATGGAGGGGCGAGCAGAACCATCTCAGTCAGGAGCTGCACCCTCAAGGTATATGGAATGCCTTGAAGTAATGGTTCCTGAAAGCACAGCCCCCACTTTCAGTGAGCTGAGCAACAGTTCTGCTCTGCCTCTACTGCAGCAAAGGCTCACCGTCACGGAGGTGCAGGTGAGGCCGAGGTTTCAGAAAACCTTTATGAATAAAGGTTTTCAAGAAGGTCAGCATTCAGGAACAACCGGCAAGGACAAAATTCTGCAACAGAAACCAACACCAAAGAAAGCTCCAACTGGTGCTGGAAGCTAGACAGGCTTCTCTACGACAAAGATCAGAGCAGGACTGAGAGTTAAATAGGAAGACTCAGGCTATGGCTATGCAGGAGTGGTTGTGTCATGCTACTGACTTCATGGCAGGGCTGACTTGCCCATGAAGCAGGGTGAATCTCCTGCTTCAGGCGGCAGATCCAGATGGACTGTGGATCATATGTCCCCAACTCCCACCATCCTTGGGAGGGCCACGCTCCCATCCTCTGCCTCTGCTGGGAGGGCTGCATGCTCCACTGCCCTAGGTCTCATGCTGAGGACTTCTCAGCATGAGATATAGGATGTGGGTGGCCATTCTGGAGAGCCCCACTGGCCACTTTCTTGCAGTTGCTCCTGAGGGTGCCTTTGGAAAACTGGGTTCTGGGAAGATAGAAGCCTTGCAATGCTTTGCTGTGGCTGAGTCTTCTCTTACTGATCCCAGGGACTTTTTTGAGGATGAGGAGTCCGACTTCTCTGAGGATTATGGTTTGGAGTGCTGGTCCATGACACCAGTGTGGATTGGAAGGTTGTGGGAAAGGGGAGGTTTAAACTGAGGAGTGGGAAAAAGGGGGCTGATGTACCCACTGTGTGTGTGTGTTTGAGAGTGGGGGGGAAGAGAGAGAACATGTGTAAGAAGAGCATATGCGTAACAGCAAAGCGTACTGAGCATGGTGTATGTGAGAATGGTGTATGCGTGTGTCAGAGAGAGAAACTGAGGGACAGGCTGGCCTGACCCACTGCCTGCTCTGGCCCCACCCACATTAATTTTGGCTCTACCCACTGTTAGGGTGACCAGATTTTGGAAAGGGAGAGTGCAGCACCCACGGGATTGTGTTGGGACTTCAAGTCCCATTGTCCCCTGCAACATGCCCAAACCACCCCAGTTGGTGTTGGACTACAACCCCCATCATCCTTGGGGATGATGGTATCTGGAGCCCTACACAATCTTTTAGAGTGGGGCATCAGGCTGCCCAAGGAGCAAAAAGCTTCCACCCCAGCGCTCGCTTGCTCGCTCGCTCGCTCGCTCACTCCCCCTCCTCCCTGTTCAAAGCACCGAGCGCCAAACCCCTCGCGGGCGACACTTACGTGGGCTCATGTCGCTCACGCTGCCGCTGCTGCTGCCCCGCGTCGCCTCGCAGGAGGAAGTGAGGGCACCCAGCTCAGGTGTCCCATCGTCCCCCCCACCCAAACCAGAAACTTCCCCCTGGGCGGGCGAGGCAGACTGTCGCCCCTCCTCAGCACACTTCCTCCAGCCCCTCCCCCGGGCGATCTGGGGCTTCTTCTAGGCCAGAGCGACGGCGTTTCCTCCAGGCCGAGCTGAGCAGTTTCTAGTCCTGCGCCGTCGCTCTGGCCTAGAAGAAGCCCTGGATTGCCTGGGGGAGGGGCTGGAGGAAGTGTACTGACAGTCTGTCTTGCCCACCCAGGGGGAAGTTTCCTCGGCGCTGCCCCAAGCGCGCCAGCTCCAGGGCTGGTTTGGGGGGGGGGGTGATGGGACACCTGAGCTGGGCGCCCTCACTTCCTCCTGGAGGCGACGAGGGGCAGCAGCAGCAGCAGTGGCGCGAGCGAGCTACATGAGCCCAGGTGAGTGTCGCCTGCGAGGGGCTTGGCACGGCAGTGCTTTGAACTGGGAGGAGGGGGAGCACTCCAGATCCAGCCGACCGTTTCCCCGGAGGTTTGCCCCCAGGGCCCAGTCGGCCCGGATTGCCCCAGTTTTCCCGGTTAGGACCGGGAAACCCCATGCGATCTGGTCACCCTGCCCACTGTTGACATGCTGCCCCTGACAGGTTTCCACTGGGGCCACGTGGCCATAAGAAGTGTCTCAAGATATTATCCAAATTTGGCTTTGACTTCTCTTATATTATTAAATGACATCAGAACGATAAATTCTAGTGAAATATTATGCAATCTATGCAGCCACTGGAAATACTCTTCCTACACAAAGGTTGATTTAAAAAAAAAAAAGTAAAATAGAGCTTCACAGCAAATATTGATAGTGTTGTTTTTCAGCTCACAAGTTGTGGATTGTTTAATTCTCTGGGGTTACATGAATTTACACAAAAGGGTTCCCTGCCTAAAGCCTTTTAATTTTTTCTGATAAATTGCTTAGATATATTTTCTCTGTTGGGTGTCTTAACGTGAGATTTGTAGTTTCACAGCCTGCTTATTTCAAACTAGAGTTATTCTCGTGAAAATTATATAAGACTTCATGTTTTCTGTGCATTTTAGTGGCCTCCCCTTTGAAGTTGTGAGTAATACAGTCAGCAGAATCTTGATGAAGAGATATATTAGATTGATCAAAGTATAGATAATGTAAAGGCAAACAATCCTTGAATAAATTCAGTTTTTTCCAATTTGTTCTTATTTATTTATTGAATTTCTAAACCGCCCAATAGCTGAAGCTCTCTGGGTGGTTTACAAAAATTAAAACCATGAAAACCATTAAAAAATAAAATAAACAACAGTATAAAAACATAATATAAAATACAGTATAAAAGCATAACCAGGATAAAACCAAATGCAAATTTAAACAGCAAGGTTAAAAATTAAACTGATGAACTGTTAAAATACTGTGAGAATAAGAAGGTCTTCACCTGGCATCTAAAGGAATATAATGTAGGTGCCAGGAGAACCTCTCTAGGGAGCTCATTCCATAGCCGGGGTGCCACAGCAGAGAAGGCCCTCCTCCTAGTAGCCACCTGCCTCACTTCCTTTGGCAGGAGCTCATGGAGAAGGGCCCCTGAGGATGATCTTAGGGTCCGGGCAGGTACATATGGGAGGAGGCATTCCTTCAGATAACCTGGCCCCAAGCCGTTTTGGGCTTTACACATTAATACCAGCACTTTGAATTGGGCCTGGACCTGGACTGGCAACCAGTGAAGCTGGAAAAGGACTGGTGCCATATGGTCTCATTGGTCAGTCCCTGTTAACAGTCTGGCTGCCCTGTTTTGTACCAGTTGAAGTTTCTGGACCATTTTCAAAGGCAGCCCCACGTATAACACATTGCAGTAATCCAGACCAGAGGTTATCAGAGCATGGATAACTATAGCTAGACTATCTCTGTTATAGGTTATAATTAGGAATCTTCTCCCGGAAGCTGAAGCTAGTGCAGAATGCAGTAGCTTGGCTGTTGTCAGGAGCTGCCCCTTTTCAGCATGTAACTCCTTTGCTGTATTGTTTTCAGTGCGTCTTGAAAGCATTATTGTTCCAAGAAGCTTTCCCGGGATGACTGGCCATGGTTCAATCTGTACCTGTTCTTTTAAAACGTAATCTTCAATGATGTTTTTATTCTGTTTTATTCTTTAATCCCATTTGTCCACCTCTCCAAAATCCTCAGAAAGGGAGCAGTATATATATTTATTTATTTAATTTAATTATTTACTCTAGATAGATAGATAGATAGATAGATAAATTAAATAAAAGGAATAATGTTGTGTTGCGGTCCTCGCCCTTTGAATGTGTTCTATAAAAACGGGGATGGCTTAGAGCACAAAGCAAACCTCAAGGAATGGACTGTAGAAATGTCTTGGTTTCACTTAGTCTTATATACATTTTTTTTTTAGCAAATAGGATACAAGCAGTGTAATCTGTCTACAGAAAATCATTTCAGGAGACACCACATAATGTCCAGGAAACAAAGCTAAGATCATGGAATATGAAATAACATGTCAGCAAATTTGAGGTTTCAATATGACTATAATATTTTTATAACTATCTGGTGACGCAGCATGTGACCTTGCCTCATCCACATAGCTAGAAATAAGTACCATTTTATCCCACCCACAAAAAACTCCAAAATAATCTAAAAATACCAAATTGTACCACTTCCCATAATTATTATAGCAAGATTATCAACATGAGACATTCATCTTTGTTAGAAACTCAAAGGATGTTTGCCTTTGGCATGCATGCCTAGTATATAAGTTTCACTTACTTGTCTAATAATTACTCAGACTTAGTTCTTCCTGAGGTGGTAAACCTGTGTCTGGATTGTACCACTTCAGACTTCAGGTGAGAGCTCCCATAATTGAATGCTCTTCCACACAAACAATTCCCTTCACACAGAAAATTAAACGCCAGAGAGAAGGGATATAGCTAATTGTTCAATCTAACACTCTAGGGGCAGTCCTTTCAGTTGTGTCCTCGATGATCAGAAGCCCCCAAATCAGAGGCATCTGATCATCCAGTGCAGGGCAGGAGAAGCAGTGGAGGCAATCTTAGTTACTCCATCGCCCTGCATCTTTTGCTAGATGGGCTTTTTTGCCTGTCTAGCGATGGTGCTTCAGAAAGAAAAGGAAGGGAAAGAGGCTAGAGAGGCATCAGGATATCCCATATCCTGGCCTCTCTAGTCTCCTCCCTTCTCCACCTACCAAAATGCCCCCTTTTTGGGCTGACTTGGTCTTGAATGGGCAATTAAGACTTATTAGCTTCGCAAAAGACCTGCTCTTAGTGGAGCTGAAAACTGCTAGAACTGGTTTTCTTGATACGGATCTGCGGATCTGCGTAACAGCTTGCATTTTTGGGCACTCCCTGGGGAACCTGGCCATGGGGACTGTCACCATGGGCAGTATCCAATGTTAGGCCTCCTCCACACGAGACGTTTAATGAGCCTTAGAGGCTCATTATAAATTTTACCTCCACACCAGCGGAGCGCAAAACGGGCGTACAGGCGCGTTATTTCCCCGATAATGCGCATTTTCGAATGCGCGTTAAATAGCGACTTTTATTTTTCTCCGGCCGTTAAAGCGCATTATCGCAGTGTGAACAAGCGATTATGCGCGTTAACGTCTTCTAAAGCGCTTTTTGGACATGAATTAATGCGCTTCGCCGCCTCTCGCTGCCTCCCGTGCAGAGGGATTAGGCGTAAATGCGCCTCCGCGATAATGCGCATAATCCCGGAACCGGGCGCAAAAGCGCATCCTTGTGGAGGGGGCCTTAGTCAGAGTAGATGCATTGAGATGAATGGTGCTTAATCATGGCTAACTTAATTCTCAGCCATTTCAGTGGATCTGCTCTAAGTAGGACATAACATGGTTATCTTTTCGACGCCACATCAAAACTTTTTTCTCCCAGGCATTTTTCACAGCTTAAATTGAGTTTTTTAACTGAATTTTTGGCCTGGCTTAAAATTTAAAATATTTTAAATGTTAGTTGTTTTTATGTTTCAAAATTTTTGTATATTGACTTTTAACGTTCAATCTTCTAATTTTTGTAAACCGCCCAGAGAGCTTCAGCTATGGGGCGGTATAGAAATGTAAATAATAATAATAATAATAATAATAATAATAATAATAATTTTTGACATCTCCCGCCCTTGAGAAAAATGGAGCAAGGGGGTAGCATATAGTCAGTATCCATGTGATTAGGGTTAGGGGGCTACATGCTGTGATGTTAACAAAGCTCCTTCCCTGCACTATACAGGGATGTTTCAGTCTCTAGAATTGTGCCCCCACCCCTCGCCACTAAGTAGTTATAAAATGCTCAGGTATTGCTAACTAGCATAGTAGACCAAGGCTTTGGGTTGTGGGGTAGTATCCTTTACCCTTTACTCTCTCCTGAAATTTCCTTGCCTTTTCTGAGATGCCTGAAAAGCACTACAAAGCTTCTGTTCCAGGCTGGCTGAAGCCCTGAACAGGAACATTTCTCTTGGGGAGTGTGGATACACGACACCATTTTATTGCAGGTCCCATTTGTTCCATCTAAATAATAAAGCAGCTGTCAGGGAGGAAGGTTCTAGCCTAGCCTTCTCCCTAGTAAAGCAGATGTCAAGGAGAAGGGCTCTAGCCTAGTTTTCTCCCTGATACACTAGTTCTCTATGTGCAGGGATTTTTAATCTGTGTACTTGAAAGAGCAGCGGCATCAAAAACAAAAATAACTGTTATAATAGCTAAACTCCGAGAAGGCACTTTAAGAAAAAGACATGAAGGAGTGTTCAGTTAGTTGCTTCTGCACTTGCAGTCTGAAGTGGTACAGTTCAGACACAGGCGGCTGACAACCTTGGTGAGAACTAGGCCAGAATCTTGGGAATGAAATCTTGCACTTTTGAGACCATGACAAAGAGAGGGAGAGTTTCACTGGAACTTGCTATATATGAATATCAATAATAATTCATATTGTATTGATCAGACAGATATGCACATATAATCTACAGCAGCCTTCCCCAACCTGATGCTGTCCAGATATTTTTGGATTACAACTCCCATAATCCCTGATGGCTGACTCTGCTGCTTGGGGAAGATAGGAGGTGTAGTTCAGAACATCTGGAAGGCACCAGGTTGAAGAAGGCTGATCTGCAGGTTAGTTTAAATGCAGCTTGTTACATTAAGCTCTTGTTGAGCTCATTTTTTTAAATTATAATTTTCAATGACTTGAACTAGCTAGACCATATCAAGTCTATGTGCAGTGGAACTCCCAAATGTAAATAGAAGCTCTTAAACATAGTGAATTGCTGGTTCTCCCCTCCTGAGAATACTCGACAGATTGCATTACAATCTGTTGGCATTCTTGATGGTAACTATAAAGTTGTAATTGTTGCGCATGTTAGAAAACTGGGAGAGAGATGCTTGCCCAGGTGTCAGTGTTTATTTCTCTGCTGTCTCAGTTGGTTTGAGGGAGACGTGAGGGATGGACCCAGGAAGTCGAAACCAAAGTAGGCAGAAGGAAACAATAATGTACAACATTAGAGGATCAGATAAAAATAATTCATACCATATTTCCCCAGGAAGTACTGGTTTTCAGTGGCATACATATATGCTTAGAACTGGAGTGTTGAACTTCAGGCCTGGGGTCTAAATCTGGCCTCTGGGATTCTCCAGATGGCCTGTCCCCTCTCCCAGCTTTTGTGTGGGGTTTCCCCCTTCTAAAAGGTTGGAATGCTTCTAAGTCTTAAGTTACTGGCAGTAAGAGCTTTGAACTAAATACCTGGTATTTTGGATCTGGCTTTTGGCCCAGCTTACTTTAATTTTGGCCCCACCCACTACTGCAATGCTGTTCCCACATGGTTCTCTGAAATTGAATTTGGCCCTCGGGCTGAAAGAAGCTCAACACTCCCGGCCAAGAAGGCATTTCACCAGTTCCACAGGTATTGGAAAGAATTAGATATTACTGGAGAGGTACGGCTGCTTTCAAAATCAGCAGACCCACATCTCTGCCCCTCCTTTCTCCTTGGTAATGTGTTGTGAAAGAAAATGTGTGGCATGGCATCATTGCATGTCTTTAATCTTGCTCCACTTCATTGGCTGCTGTTTGTGAGGCAGAGGAAATTGGAACATGAAGATGCCATGACACATGTTTTGTTTTCTGGCACATTTATTTACTGGGGGAGGGAGGGGAAGGAGAGCTGTTGTTTTCTACACCTGTAGCAAATTTCTAGTTACATTTCGTATGTCTAATTTCAACTCCACATGCAGAGTTCATGCTTTGCATGCAGAAAGTCCCAGGTTCAATCCCTGATATCTCCAGTAGAGCTTAGGAAAGACATTTGAAGTTCTGGAACACTGCTGCTACTCAGTGTAAACAATATTGAGCTAGAAGGACCAGTGGCTTGACTTGGCATAAAGCTACTTCCTATGTCACTTCCGAGTTGCTCAGACCAGTAAGCAAGTCTTCGGAGTATATCACCTGATGTGCTTTGGCCTCTTGTTGCTAAGAGTTTCCCTTGCTGATGTCAACCGTCTTTCAACCGCTCCCTCCTTAGGGCAGAACTGGGGGGTGGTGCACAGGCTGAATTCCCAGCTGACATTGCAAAGGTTGATCATGACTGATCCATTCATTGCAGCCTTGAGTCCTGACACCTGTCTGATGATGCTGTCTGTGCACTGATCATTGAAACCACCAGCACGGAAATTGGAAAAGGCATCACAGCTATGGATCTGCTGCATACCATCACACTGATCTGAGGAGCTGGTGTTCCTGCACAGATGGTACCAAACTCTGGTTGGAAAATAGTCTTATGTAGCCTGCAAAGGAGAACCCCCCTTTCATGAGCTGAAGTGGGGAACAATGATTTGTCAGAGAGAAAATAAACTTGGTCGGTATCTTTCAACATTAGCAATGATCCCTGAATATCCATAAAACTGAGAGCCTATCTACACATGCAGGATAAAACACTTTGAAAACATTTTGAAAACTGTATATGGAGTGTGTCTTGGGCCTCAACAGTTCTCAAAACTGTTATAAACCATTTTAAACCATTTTAAAGCAGTAGTGTAGATAGGCTCATAGTTGCAGAGAGCCTAATCCTCCAGAAGGACTGCAAAACCTAAACGCTGCTTATAACACAATTATTGCTCGTGGTAACTTATAATTATCATTCCCTCCACCCCCCAGTATTGGCTGATAGCCACTTCTACGGTCTCCCAACTCTTTGAGCCTATCCACATTGCCCTTAAAATGACTTATATTCTGTTTAAAAACATGGTTTTTTAAGTCGTTTCATTATGTGGTAGGACACACTGAGCAGTACTTACGTTTCATAGTGATTGCTTCCTCCATCCTCAAAGTGTTCAGTGGTGTATTACAGGGTTAATTCCTTGACTCTTCTTTAGTTTCTGTTTTGCAGGCTGCTTGAGTTATGAGACAGAAGTGGGTGGGTCAAGCAGCCTGCAAAACAAAACCGAAAGAAGAAGAGTCAAGGAATTAACCCTGTAATACACCAGTGAACACTTTGAGAATGGAGGAAGCAGTGACTATGAAGCGTAAGTACTGCTCAGTGTATCCTACCACGTAATGAAATGACTTAAAGAAATACGTTTTTAAACAGAATATATGTCGTTTTAAGGGCAATGTGGATAGGCTCTGTCTGTCAAGTAAGCGTATCTCTCTGCCACTTTGGAACAGCGATCTCTGGAATTTGTTCTCATCAGTTTTTCTTTCACTGCAGCATCCTACTCAATGTTACTCGAAATTCAAGAAAGAACTCCAAGGGTCAGCTTGCTGGATAAAACACATCTGGCAACCCAGCTCAGTGTCATAGTTTGGAGATTTGCCCATTGAATTTGTAAAACCAGAGGACCCAACCGTTGCAATATTCTGAGAGAGGGGAACAGAGAGTTCTCAGCAACTTAAGGAACTTACAAATACGTTTTGGAAGGAAGTGTACTCACAAAACAAATGGCAAAGTTACCAAGCAAGGATATATAGGGACAACTTCCCCCAAATGACTTCTACAGTGCCTCTTGGGAATATTGTTTTCCCATTCATATCGGTCAATACAGAGTAACAAATATGGCTAATACCATGAGCCCATTTTTGCCATTCTTCCTTCTAGTAATCTTCCTCAGTTAAATTGCCTTCTTGAAACAATGAAATAACTTGCATGGTAAGATGCCTTTCAATATAAGTAATGTTGCCAAAATGAATGAAGTCTTTTATATGAGAGTGTGTAGGGTAGAGCATTTCTCAGAGCCCTCAGAAATAAGCAGGGTGTGAGTGGGAAGATACTTACATACATATAGAGTATGCTTGAGTTCCATATGTTTTCCTCTGATTAATTAGATTTCTTTTAAAACTAGAATTAAGGACGTTTTTTTAAAAAAATTAACTGTACACGTAGGCAATATATGTGGAATAGTTATTTTATTAACTGAAATGTTGCATTGCAGTGTGGACTTGCATTTCCTAACAGCACATGGACTGATACTGCTCCTCAAAGAGTGAGGGTGCAAGTTCAAACAAAGATATGTGAAATGCCTTTGAGACGTCTTCTTATAAGGAATATATGAAGTCTCTGAATTTCTACTCTGGCTAGTAGCAACTCCACGATCTTAGGGCAAAAGCAGGTATGCATATATTTACAAAACACTCACTCACCAGTTTGGCTATAAAGTAGGGGTGGAAAGGTCATTTTTCCTGCTCTCTAAATAGCATTGAGGACAGGAGCCAAACTCTCCTTCATCTTTGCCTTACTTCTCCATACTCTTCTGCTTTAATCCCCTCCCCCACTGCCACAGCCCAGCTTTGATACCAGTAGTGAGTGGGTTGTGGGGGGGAAAAGTCTTCAAGCAGTTGAGCACAGGGAGGGAAAAGGGGGGGCAGTTTTTCTCCCATCCCTCCCATGCCCCATTTAGGCTGCAATTCTAAAATGTGAAAACACACTGTGATCCTAAGCATGTTTCTTCAGAAATTAGTCCCTCTGAGTTCAATGGAACTTATTCTCTAGGACAGGAGTAGATAACCTGGTGCCCTCCAGGTGTTTTGGATTGCAACTCCCATAAGCCTCAGCCAGCATTACCAATAGTCAGGTTTCATAGGAATTGTAGTCCAAAATATCTGCAGGGCTCCAGGTTGCCCATACCTGCTCTAGAACATTGGGCATGTGCATGAAAGTAATGAAGACAAGACCAACAGAAGAACATAGTGGTTCCCCCTATATTAAATATATATATAGTTATGCAAATGAACTTGCTGAACAACTTAACAAAAACATTGAAAATACAATGATAAAAATACCAAACAGCGCAAAACAAGAGGGAAATAAAACTGCGTAAGAGCAGCAGATAAAATAGAAAACCAGCAGTCATGAAAATTTCTTCATGACACGTAACATTTAATGAAAAAGCCACCAGACAGACTCTTCTGTGTGGAGTGCGTTCCATAAACCGATCAAGGAAACAGCAAGAGGGGAAGGCACTTATGTGTCACGAAATAGAAGAAAAAGAAACAAACGAGAGACAGAGAAAAACAAGAGAAAAAAAGTAGGTTATGAGTGATAGCGACATGAGGTGAAGAAACAAAATAGAGTGTACAGTGAGCTATAAACACACACACACACACACGGAAATAAACTGCGAGACTTCAACTGTATGTCTCCTTCTGCCAGTGGTGCAAGTGGGAAAAATCTCTCAAAAGAACTGTGGGTCCTTGGCTAAAATTGCCAATATTCTATTGGTTCTATGGTGCTACCACACTTGGAATACTTTGAACGGTTCTGGTTATTGCATATCTAAAAGGATTTTGTAGAGCTAGAAGAGCTATAGAAATGGGCAACCAACATGATCCAGGTAGCTGGAGCAACTACCCTGTGAGGAAAGTTTACAAGAATTGGGGTGTTTTAGTTTAGAACAGGAGCAAGGAACTATTAAGGGTGGTGGGGGAAGATGACGTCAGGGGATGGAATGGGACTACGCCGTCCGCCAGCATCTGGTCTCCGGCCAAAGCACTGGCTGGAGTTCCTGTAGCTAGCACTTTGGTCAGGTTCCAGTTTAGCTGTTCATAGGTTTTCCCTGGCTGCTCCTTTGATTCTTACTTCACATCCTGATATTTTACTCCTTCTCTTAGAGTCTGTGATGACGTCCCCCTTGACCCTCCTTTTCTTCATCTCTAGCATAAAAGGATCCCAACTACGGGACAGTCATCAGAATGCTGTTCACTGATTGTGTGACTCACCGACTCTTTTTGGCCTCACAGCAACCAGCCCGGCACTATATATTCAATTATTCACCCTTTTCCTTCACCGCTGCCATCATATCACACTGTACATTACCTCAGGTACTTTAAGAATCCAATCCAGTTTGTAAAACAAAATAACTTTTATTTAACAATATGTAAATTATGCAGTTTACAAAGCTTGTGGTTTCATTAGTCACAAAACATGATCATCATCATAAACATACTCATTCAGAATCATACACTGGTCGCACACTGAACTCGAAGAAATAAACAGACTCAATCGCACCGAACTCACAAAACACCGCACGCTCCATCCCAACTCATGCATTGAAAGAACAACAAAAAGCAGGAAAGAAGGAGGAAGAGGTCTGCTAGACATTCACATGACGCATGCTAAACAGATAAAATCACTCAGAGAATTCCTCCACACTAAAATCAACCCCATTCATAAAGCCATAGTAACAGCAGATAAAAATTAAACCCCACTCAACCTAGCACTACAAAACGAAGACCAAACACGACCACTCACACTCACAGAGAAAAAAAAGAAAAATGGGCACAAAAAGCACTCCATGGGAAGCACTACAACATAATACAAAACCCACAAATAAACAAAGAACAATCGTACAAATGGCTCACGGTGAGCTATTTCCAGAAACAGAAGGATTCCTAAAAGCTATACAGGATCAAATTATAGCAACCAAGAACTACCAAAAATACATCATAAAAGATAACAGTGTAACAACAGACCTATGCAAGAAATGCCATCAATTCCAAGAAACAATAGACCATATAACAGGAAGATTTAAATTCTGGCAGGAATGGACTATACAGACAGACACAATACAGCTGCAGAAATAATTCACCAACAACTGGTCATCAAATTCAACCTTATCAAACAACCTACACCATACTATACATACTCACCCGAAACAATCTTGGAAAATGCACATTATAAAATATACTGGGACAGAACAATTCATACCGGCAAGACAATACCCTGCAACCAACCAACATAATGGTCATAGACAAAAAGAAAAACACACATACCTCATCAACATAGCAATACCAAATGACAAAACTATTGTTGAAAGGGAAGAAGAAAAGAGAGGCAAATATACACCACTGGCCATGGAAGTCAAAGAACTATGGCAACAGGAAAAGGTCACAATTATTCTGTTAGTCACATCAGTCACTGGCATCACATCAACAAATTATACAGAAAACCTTCAGAAACTGGGCCTGCCAAAATACATCCACACCAACATCCAGAAAGCAGTCATACTTAAAACATGCTCAAATGTCAGGAAATTCCTGAATCTGTAAAAGACAGCATGACTTGGCAAAGCCCGTCATGGCCGTCTAGAAAAACCGCTATGAGCAAGAAAGAGATACAATAATAATAATACATTTATTTCTTACTTGCCTCTCTCTCTGGCTCAAGGCGGGGAACAACATTAAATACAAAAATACCATAAAATGCATAAAACTGATTAAAAACAGATAAAACTGATACAATATTAAAATAACAATCAGACATCTTAAAATTCATCTATGTAGGCCTGCCGGAAGAGATCAGTCTTTATGGCTTTCTTAAACTTGGAAAGACTAGTAAGTTGACAAATCTCTCCTGGTAGGCCTTTACACAATCTGGGAGCGGCAGAAGAGAAAGTCCTCTGGGTAACAGTTTTGGCAGACTGGAGTAAATTCTTCCCAGAGGACCTGAGTGTGCGGGGCAGATTGTTTGGGAGAAGCCAATCCTGCAAGTAACTTGGATCCAAACCATGTAGGGCTTTAAAGGTAATAACCAACACTTTATACTTTGCCCAGCAGCCAGTGAAGTGATTTTAAAATTGGTGTAATATGGTCACCCCAGGTGTACTAGTGACCAATCTGGCTGCCATATTTTGAACTAGTTAAAGTTTCTGGACTAGGTAAAATGGTACCCTTACGTACAGCACATTGCAGAAGTTGAAGTTACCAGCATGTGCACTGTTTTTAGGTCTTCCAACTCTAGGAAGGGGCACAGCTGACATATCAGCCAAAGTAGGCACTCCTGGCTGTCGCATCTATCTGGGCTGTCATTTGGAGTGACGGATCCAGAAGCACCCCCAACCTGTGAACACAGTCTTTCAGGGGGAGTGTAACCCCATCTAGAACTGGTTGACACACCTCCAAACCCAGGTTGGGGCCTTTGACAGCAAGCACCGCCGTCTTGTCTGGATTCAGCTTCAGTTTGTTTTCCCTCATCCAGCCCATTACCGCCTCCAAGCATTCATTCAGAGGAGACACACTATCCTTAGCTGACACTGTTGTCGAAAGCATAGAGAAATACATTTGGGTGTTTGTTTCAATACAGTTTCCTATGTAACCCTGACTACTGTACCCACTAGACTACATTATCTCCTCCCATTCACTCTGTTCCCAAAATAATAAAACACGTAGATCCTACTCTTGCTCTAAACCCTATCGCAGACAAACCCAGAGTCCTACTCAGCTCTCAACTGCTTCTCTCCTAACTCCTCCCTCTCACTGCTAACTGCCAACCCAAACCTCTGAACCACCAATCAGCATTCACTTCACATTCTATTCCTCGCTCCCCCCTCCCAACAGAATTAACCACTTATCAACCTTGTATTCAAAGTCCAACAGCACTGATATCCTACACAGCAATAATCAGTAAAACATTGCAAACATTTACATCATAAATAAATGGCATTAAACAGTAAAACACCACAGAGGCCCTAAGAAGAAAGCGAAAACTTGGACATTTCAGGTCAAATCCTGAGATCTAGCATCTGTAGCCTAGAAAGCTATCTGGGCAGTAATTGCAGACACCTCAGATTCCTCTTCAGGCACAAAAGAGAGCAGGGGTGTGCAACATCAGCTGCTGTGATTGGCAGGCAGCATGAAGCCTCTGTATTGTCCACGCCTGGCAGAAATACAAGGAGTCTTGTCTTCTACCCTTTCCAGGACAGGACAGCACAGCCTTCTGCCTGTTGCATGCCAGCATCTCCAGCAACTGACCTGAGGGATTCTGGGTTAAAGAACATCTTCTTGGCCCTTATAGGGATGGTATTTGACCTCCTTCTTTAGGGAGCTGACTGATTTTTACTGGCAGTGGAGTTTTGGGCCCTTCAATTGGTTACCTGCCAGGCAGTGATTTCACAGGCCTCTGTAGGTTCCACCATGCTTGCAGAAGCCACTGTGAGTGCAACAGGAACTAGTACTCCGTAAAGGGATCCCGGAAACGAGTGGAAACACTTGTTTCTGGAACGAGATAGTTCAGCAGAGCTCCCTTCTGCGAGCTCAATTAAACGATGCCATTCCAGAAACAACCATTTCTGCTCATTTCCAATTGCTTTGGGAATCATTAGATCCCTCATTGCACTAGTGGTGGGATACAGCCTGCAATATTTAAAGCCTACACTGCTGTCCTACTGTTTGCTGATAGGACATCATGCAGTGCTCTTTCAAATGAAGCTCTTAAAATAATATTATTGTCATCATCTGGTGACCAAGCATTTCCTTTTCAGTAATTAAGGAAGCAACTAATGTGCCAAAGGTTTAGCTTCTTTGACCTCCCCGGATGTACAGTCCATACCCCCCGGCAGTTGAAGTGAGTGGAATTTTTTGGCCTGAAACCAGAATGTTTCCTTTAATTGAAAAATTAATACCACAGAAATGCCGGCAATCAACATATTGGGCGTTTCCTGCTGAGTTACACTTTCTGTGGATCTGAATGGAGATTGTTATCTACTTATCTAGTTTGAACCTCAGTCAGGGGTGTTGCTAAGCACTTAAAAGTCGTGGGACCCAGACCCATAGGATATAATTTGTATAAAATCTGCATATGCTCATTTATATCTATATATGCAAATCCAGAAATAATTACTAGTATTTATTTTAATTTCATAGGAGACAAAGGCACCCAGCGTTGCTGAATGAAGCACTCATATCTTGTTTGTGGGTCCCTGGTTGACAGCTTGTTGGCCATTGTGTGAACAGAATGCTGGACTAGATGGACCCTTGGTCTGATCCAGCAGGGCTCTTATGTTCTTAACTAATTCTTCATAGAAATAATCTCAAATAAAATGAAGTCTTCAATTAACTTGCATCCTGCCTCAGATAATCCCAAACCAATGGAAAATCTCTACACCCCCAAGTTTTAAATGCTATGCAGGGTTTTGTTTTGTGGGGAGGAGGTATTGCAGCATGTGAGAAAGGGAGTTCAGTCTTCGAGGTACATAGGGCTACCTCTGTGCCTAGTCCAGAAACTTCAGCTAGTTCAAAATATGGCAGCCAGGTTGGTCGCCGGTACACCTAGGGGTGACCATATTACGCCAGCTTTAAAATCGCTCCACTGGCTGCCAATTAGTTTCCGGGCGAAGTATAAAATGTTGGTTATTACCTTTAAAGCCCTACATAGTTTGGGTCCAGGTTATGTACGGGATCGCCTTCTCCCGTACAGTCTGCCCCACACACTCAGGTCCTCTGGGAAGAACTTACTACAGTTGGCCAAGACTAGGCTGACAACCGTTACCCAGAGGACCTTCTCTTCTGCTGCTCCCAGACTGTGGAATGACCTGCCGGAGGAGACTCGTCAACTTAACAGTCTTTTAGAATTTAAGAAAGCCATAAAGACTGTTCTCTTCCGGCGGGCATATCCAGTGGAATTTTAGAATGTTTTTAGGATGTTTTAGGATGTTTTAATGCAGTTTTAATAATGTGTGTCATGTTTTAATCAGTTTTATGTATTTTATTATATTGTTGTTCCCCGCCTCGATCCAAACGGAGAGGCGGGTAAGAAATAAATTATTATTATTATTATTATTATTATTATTATTATTATTATTCCTCCCTAGCAACGATCCCCCTTGAAAATTCCCTGCATGGCAATTAAGCTCAGAGAAAAGCCTTTTTCTATTGGCACGAATGGACGCCCTGGGATTTGCCGATTGGATTTGGGGCTATGGCCCCATGAGCCCAGGCATAGCCTCTGCCCTCAGCACTTGTGTACGTCTGAAACTGGTGATGGATGGAGGAGAAGGGCCAAGAGAAGGAGGAGGTTCTCCTTTTTGTTGGTCTCCTGGTCTCCTCCTCACCCCCAGTCTTTCTATAGCATTTAAAAGAGTTTATTATTTAATCCGTAGACTTAGTAGTTTGTGCTGAAGAAAAGAGAGAGAGAGAGGGAGAGAGAGAGATTTATAAATAACCAATTACATTAACAGTATAGTCATCTAATATCTACCATATCTAAGCCGGATCACAAAAGTTATTTGGGCTGCCAATTAATTTCAGCCTTCACATTTCACAAACCTCCCACTGTTCTCCTCCCCCAGTCTCAACTGATGGATGTAATAAATCCTTTGGATTACAATTGCTGAATGATTTAATTTGTCTTCACTTAACAAGGGTCAAAGTAAGTGCAAGGAATCCAGAGGTCTGGCTTGATGAAGAGCGGACGGCATTAAAGGAACATCCATCTTGCCCATCAGCTTTAATGCTGGATAAAAGGACCAGCTTCACCTAGTTTTCTGCTGCTGTAAAGCTAACATCACACAGACAGGCATTTGCTGGCAGCACCATATGTGATGCATCACAATCACTCAGCATATTCTGAAAAGTAGCAACCTCTTTTAATCCTATGCAGTTTATCATCATCATCATCATCATCATCCATTCATTCATTTCTTTGCTACCTTTCAGGATCAGAAGAACATAAGAAGAGCCATGCTGAATCAGACCATGGGTACATCTAGTCCAGCACAGTGGCCAAACAGCTGTCAACCAGGGTCCCACATTGTGCAACCGCACCCTCCCACCTATGTTCCCCAGCTACTGGTGTATTGGTTTACTGTGTCTGATACTGGAGGTAGCACATAGCCATCAGGACTAGTAGCCATTGATAGCCTTCTCCTCCAGGAATTTATCCAACTCCCTACAGCCATCATCACACATGTGGTTTTAAGCACACCCACCTTGACTTTGCTGCACTTCTGTAGCACTGGACTTGCATGACGTCGTCCCCATCGTGCTGTTCTCTCACCCTGAGGTAGCAGGTTTTAGTTTCTGTTTCGATTTATCCCTGAACGGGCAAAGTCCGGAAACACTAATATTCAACAGGCACAAGCTGAGGTACCACAGTAATACCGAGCACGTATAAATCAAAATGCTAGACTCACATAGGAAACGGAGGAGGAAACCGCAGAAGCAAACTGGAGGAAAAATGTAGGTGTGATAAAGCTCTACATCGTGTGGTAGTGAATTTCATAGTTTAACTATGAATTACTTCCTTTTATCAGCCTTGAATCTCTTACCGATCAGTTTCGTGGGATGACCCCAGGTTGTAGTATTTTGAGAGAAGGAGAAAAATGTCTCCCTATCCACATTCTAATACAACACTTTCCTTGATCTAAAAGAGCAGGAGAGGTCCCGGAGGACAACAAAGTCATGTAAAAGGCCCGCCAACTTTGAGTGAGCAATCATGAGAGCACAATAAAAGCCTCATGTAGAATGGCTCTCACACAGAAGAAAGCCAAAGGGAATCTACCTCACTTGTTCTTCTGAACCTCTCCACAACTCACATGAAAGTGAGGGAAATTCCCTTCAAGCAATTCTGCACAAAAGCGGAATTGCTAAAAAATAAAATGGAGAGGGGGCAGAGATTAACTCAGCAATGGGTCTCTTCCTCCCTACTTTAGCAGCAAATGTTCTTTCTGTTTGTCCCCTTTGCTGTGGGGATGGCCACTTCAGATTTTAAGGGAGATATAGTGCTGTATTAAGTGCTGTCTAGAGCCACATGCTATCATTCCAGCTGATTGTGGAATGGCAATTTCTCAGCATTGCTAAAGTCCTCTAGTGTAACTATTTAGGACTAGCACCAGACTCCAGCTGGCCCTTGGCAAGGTGAAGCTGAGGGGGCCCATCCAGTGCAAACCTCCGCACCCCACCCTGGCACTGCTGCCACCTCTTCTACCATCAGGGCTCGTGCCTAGGGCTGCTGCTTGCCGCCGTTGCTCACCCCATCTCCCCCAGAAGCATTTTCCCAGTGGGCCTCTGCCACAATTTTGGATGGGACTGGGCCACTCAGCTCCATTCTGTGGCAGGCAGCCACCATCTTAGATCCCCCAAAATGCAATGTGTACCAACGTTGAAGAAGAGGAGAACAAGAAGACAATGCAAGATTGTAATCGATCCACTGCCAGACAAGACAGACCGTTGATCTTGATCTAGCATGAAAGCATTCTCTCATATTCTGACATACCTGTTTCTTACAGGGACTTGATAAATTAACTGACACGAATACATATTTTTTAAAAAATTAATAGGAAGGAACATCTCCAGCATGCGCAGTCATATTGCATCAAGTGTCAACAGTAAAAAAGAGAGCATCTATTTTGTATCAAAGAAAACACTGACTTTTCCACTACCTAGTTCAAAATTCATATCACAGAGAAATCATACCTAAAATTACCGTTTGGGTGTTTTTTTAATGTACATAAAGAATCATCAGCTTTTTAATCCATTAATCCCATGGTTTTCAAACTTCCAATTGTAAAGGAAACCTTTCTACATTTGTCTGTCAAGGGACCCCTGCCTATTAGGGCAAACTACATGCAGTGTTAAATAGGTAGCATATAGCTGATTTCACTTTCACCTTTACCTTCAAATAAGCACAAGTGGGAATGGCCAGAGAAATATTTGCAGGAAAATTGTGCTCAATTTGTAATACAGCTGAGCATTACAATCTGAACAAATTCCTGTTTGGAACCTGGTAATAATAGACTTCATTGTTGTCACTGGTAATAAGTATTTGAGAAACTTCAGGTTCCCCCCTCCCCCCAGGAATACAGTTTGAAACCACTAGAGTAATCAGTTCATCAAGTTTTATTTTTAATGTGCATACTTGCAATTTAATATAACTGGCCAATCAACACAGCAGGCAGTAATTTTGGCTTACTCCTTAGTTCTGCTATAATCTTTTGGTCTGGGGCCAGCAAGACTGCTTACCTAGTAACCTTGATGCTTTTGCAACCTTTTAACTTCCTGGTAGTATTGTAATTATGGCTGTAATACTGTACTGCCCCACACAACCTACTTGGACTCTGCAACCCCTTCCCTGGACCAACATATAGGTCATAATCTAGAGAGCTATTTTAGATGCACCTGATGGTTTGGGCATGCCCACTGTGTGTTTAAATGTGCTTTCCTCTGTATGTCACTTGGTAAACTGGGGGCTATCTATGCACCCTGTAAACCCTGTGGTGGCTGTGTAGTGGCGCTGCATAGTTTGTACGACACAGCCGCCAACTCGCACCCAACCATGTATCTAATGGTTGTGTAACGAAACATATACATAGGCAGACAAAGACACATGCCCCTCCCTGGGTAAAAACACATGTCAAAGAGCCAATCCTAATCCCGCCAAGAATCTAAAAGCAGAAGCCTCAGTCAAAGTGAGGGTTAAACAGGCTGACCATATGAAAAGGAGGACAGGGCTCATGTAACTTTAACAGATGTAGAGAAAAGGGAATTTCAGTCAGTGTCATTTGTATGCAATTAGTTCCTGGTGAAATTCCCTCTTCATCACAACAGTTAAAGGTGCAGGGGCTCTGCCTTCTTTTGTATATGGTCACTCTAGAATAGTGCCTGCAACTTTAACTGTTGTGATGAAGAGGGAATTTCACCAGGAATTAATTGCATACAAATGACACTGGCTGAAATTCCCTTTGCTCTACAACTGTTAAAGTTACATGAGCCCTGTCCTCCTTTTCATAAGGTCAGATTAGGTTAAAAGCCTCATGTGGAAAAGCCCTGTGTGAAGACTCTCTTACTCCTGATGATGGGTGAAACACATTAAAAAAGCACTGAAGAGCCACACATCTGATGTAAGAAGACAAAGAATCCCTCACCCTTCAGTCACACCACCTTCCCCTCTCAAGACATTTCTGGAAGTGCAGAAGCTTATTGGGAGGTGGGGAGGGGTGAGGGCTGTCAGGTACACAATAGATGTAAACTAGGCTGACCAGATAAAATCCAGGTCAGGGCTCATGTAACTTTAACAGTTGTAGAGAAAAGGGAATTTCAGCCAGGGTCATTTATATGCAATTAGTTCCTGGTGATATTCCCTCTTCATCACAACAGTTAAAGTTGCAGGCACTATACTAGAGTGACCATATACAAAAGAAGGCAGGGCCCCTGCACCTTTAATTGTTTTGATGAAGAGGGAATATCACCAGGAACTAATTGCATACAAATGTCACTGGCTGAAATTCCCTTTTCTCTACCACTGTTAAAGTTACATGAGCCCTGACCTGGATTTTAATTGGTCAGCCTAATGTAAACAGCCATGGGAATAGCAGCAACTCAGCTCCTGATATGTTCATCCTGGCAGATATTGAGCTGAGCAGCGGCCCTGCTGGTTCCATACACCTGCCTTTAGGTGCTTCCCAAGGTCTGCTGCAAGATTTGCTTCTGCATGAGTCAAAGGTTCCCCAACTGCTCATCTCTGGAACCAGGGGAATCTCCCTCACCCACCCTCAGGTCTGAGAGTTCCACTCTCTGTTCTCCTGGCAAAGATTTTTTTTTAAAAAAATATTCCTGTTGGTGATCAAGAGTGGAATCATGTTCCTAATGAATTAATAAGTAACTTGGCAAGTGCGTCCCTTCCATAAGAGCAGAATCTCAGAAGTCCCTATTTCCTGCCTCCGCTCTCACCCACATCCCAAATCTCCTCGTGTTATGAGTAGGCTGACCATATGAAAAGGAGGACAGGGCTCATGTAACTTTAACAGTTGTAGAGAAAAGGGAATTTCAGCCAGTGTCATTTGTATGCAATTAGTTCCTGGTGAAATTTCCTCTTCATCACAACTGTTAAAGTTGCAGGGGCCCTGCCTTCTTTTGTATATGCTCACTCTAGTATAGTGCCTGCAACTTTAACTGTTGTGATGAAGAGGGAATTTCACCAGGAACTAATTGCATACAAATGACCCTGGCTGAAATTCCCTTTTCTCTACAACTATTAAAGTTACATGAGCCCTGTCCTCCTTTTCATATGGTCAGCCTAGTTACGAGCCCACCGCGGCTACTTGTAATGCCCACCTCTAAGGGCCTTGGACTGGGGTTTGTATAAAGTGGGAGGGGCGTGGAATGAAGGGAGGAGAAAGCCAAAAGACTTGGAGGCAGCAGCAGCAGCAGAGGGAAGGAGAAAAGCTGAGAAGGAAATCCAGGGAAAACAGCAGGGTGGTGAAGAAGAGAAGGTAGCAGAAGAGTGAACCTCCACAACAACAGACTAAAGGGAATCGGGACAAGGAACTGTTGTTGCTCTAGCGAGAGTAGTAGCACTGCACTTTACAGTGAACTGTGATAGAGTTTATATTTTGTTAATATTGTTATTTACCACATTCTAAAGTTAAGTAAATACAGTTAAATATCTTCTTTGCTTGTCTCAGGAGTGATTCCAACTGGCCCTTCCTCATCCAAGGTCCCCTCTACAAGGATTCGCTTTTGCGCCTGGTTAGGCGATTATGCGCATAATCACAGAAGCGCATTTACGCCTAATCCCTCTGCACGAGAGGCGGCGAGAGGCGGCGAAGTGCATTAACAGATGTCCAAAATGTGCTTTACAAGTAGTTAATGCGCATAAGCGCTTATTCACACAGTCAAAATGCACTTTAACAGACGGAGCAAAATAAAACTCGCGATTTAACGTGCATTCGATAATGCACATAATCAGGGAGATAACGCGCCTCTACGCCTGATTTGCGCTCCGTTCTTGTAGAGGTAATTTTTTAATGCGCCTTGAAAGAGCTTTAAATGCCTCTTGTAGAGGCACCCCAAGTCATAGAAGCCTGAAACATCGCATATGTGCTTGGGGCCATAATTAGGGAACTGAAAATGTGAATAAATAAATAAATAAATAGGTTACTGACATTTTGCTTCCCTGCAACAAGGACATGGCATGTGCTGTAAATATAATGGGACAGGACATCATGACAGAGGACTACGTAAACCAATAGTGCTTTGCCAGTCCACCCATGGAGAATAAAGCGTTGAACATCTCAAAAGGAGAAATATTGGCCATACAATAGAGGCTATTCATATTAGAAAGCCCAGGCCATAAGATTTGGATACACAGTATTTGGCTTTGCAGTTCCTGTAAAGGTCACTGAAGAAGGCACAAGAAGTATTGAAATGCGTTTGACCATCAATCTATTCTTGTTTATTTTATCATTGTATTAAATTATAAGCCCATTCAAAGCCGGACTGAATCAGCCACAAATTATCACCACAATTCAAAGATGGAACAGCAGAAAAGAGTGGATTGCACCTCTTTGCCAATGACATAGTCTGGATTTTCTATAAGAACTGCGAAAGGGCACTTGCATGGGCAACTCCACGATCCTGACTGAACAATCCCTGCTACTCAGGCTTGTGTGTTGGTTAAAATGTGCTACTTATGGACCAGCTCTACCAGACAAAGAGCAGCTTGTTCTTTGGAATACAGGATCATAGTGGGACATGATTCCCTAGCATAGTATTTGAGACAACTGCCCCCCCCCCCCCATCATAGGTTTACTCCCTGAACACAAGGAAGTAGTCTGCAGACACATTTAGAAACATGTGTTTTGAGCAAGTGTGGAATTACTTGCAAGAATTTGACATGGCAAGGGATGCATGAATGGCTATTCTATTTGTATATGATAATTGCTTTTGCATGCCCCAAATTCCCTCCCCCCAGAAAAGACATGTGTGGTAATATGTTCCCTCCATGCTGAAAGCAAAAGCGACAAGACTGGGTCTGTCACAAAATGACCTAACCTAGACTTGAAATAATGAAGACGTACAAAGGTAAGCAGCGTATTTAGGCCTGCTGAATGATCAGTCTAAAGCACAGGAGGATTTAAGCCTCCTCCGACTGCAACAGCGTATTTCTGCTACTCATCATTCTGTCTTTAGCTTAACTTATGCTGACAACTGGCAATAAGACAATTAGGGAGATGTTGCTTCTCTTGACACAAACTATAAATACTCTACTACATGAAGAAAAACTCCCCCTCTACCGCTCCTGATGTGATCCGTTCAACTGTAATGTTGCATTAAGCTCTCAAAAGTCAGAAAATGCCATGATTAAAGATGAGGTGCCTTAGCCATCATGCCTTCTGCATTGCATGCTTGCATTAAAACAAACGTTTAATGATAAGATCACAGTCCTCCACCCCCACTAACAAGTCATCTCATAGTTTCTCTAGAACCACTGGCATACTTTGGAGGCATTTGGTGAGATGCCTTTATTGTTACATACACATGTGTTCAAGGTAGCATCTCCCCTATCATTTAATGACAGACAGCACCATGTTGGAGGGAAAGGTTTTGGCACACTGCCCAATTCTCCCCAAGTGATACAATAAAATATAAGAATACTTAGCATTTATATTTTGCTTTACAATAACACAATAACTTTATATATGTTACTTTAGTAATCTGCACAACTACCCGGTAGCATATGTCATATTGGATAAGGGGTGGGGGGGGGGATGAATCTGAGAGAGAGGGGCTCACCTAAGGCCGCCAAGTGAATTCATTCAAACCAGGAACTTCCCGATTCCTAGCTCTTAGCCACAATGCTACATAGGGGCTCATCAGACGGAGAGGGGTGGGGAGACTGCGAGCACTTTTAATGGAGACGGGCCCAGCAACCACATGGCCTGTAGATTTTAAGGGATTTCAGTGGGGACAGCGCCCTCTAATGAGCAATTTATAGTATAACCTTAGAAGACTCAGATTAAAACAGGTTTATTTTGTCACTCTAAAACTGAGAAAGGGAGGAGGCGGCACATGGGAAATTCACATCGTCAAAAGGGCCTGCAAAAAAACAACAACAAAAACCCCATGAGTAGCGAGCGTGCAATAAAACACTCTTCTGATGATGCTCAGTGTCTCTCAAATGGGCTTTTACAGATGTCTCAGTTTGGGGAACACTGATGAAGGCCATGGGATTGGAGGGGGGGGGGTAAGGGGGAAAGCAGATATAGCCCCATGCAACAGATAGATGAACTTGGACTGGCTCTTTAGATTGTAGTTCAAGGGCTGAAGTCGATGTCAGGCAGCCTACCTGGTTCTGGGAATAGCTGCCATCTGACAAGCAGCTGGAGAGGGCATTTGAATACAACTTGTGGACAGGGAAGGAGCGCATAACCTCCCCTACACTCCCCTCCCCAAGTTTCCCTATGCTGGAGAGAAAGGGCCAGCATTAGACATGGTGCTGCCTGACGTAGGTTCTCTTCCTCATCTTCTGAACCCCCATCTTCTTAAATAGTTTTTGCTGCATGTTAGTGGCAGCAGCACAGGCAACCCCAGAAACCCTGGGGCCATCTTGCTCCTCAATGTCCCTTTCTGAAAAAGGGCTCCTTCCTCAGAGCAAGGCATTGTGGGGAAAATCCTGCCCAAACAATTGGGAATTAAAAGTATGATGTGGAGTAAGGTCTACGAAACACATCTCATAATGCTACAGAGTTCTACTCTTCGTAGTTACATATCCTGCCCAATACAAGCATGAATTCATTTGGAAAAAGAAGGATTGGATGCAAATGGGGGAAGGACATTTATAACTTTAATAATTTGTAGAAGAGGAATTTTGCCGGGGCTGAGAAATTCTGGACCTGCAGAATTCATCTACATGAAACCGTTGGGTGCGGTCATCCGGAGTTGTGGAGTGCATTGTCATCAGTACGCTGATGACACGCAGCTCTACTTCTCCTTTTCATCTTCATCGGGTGAGGCTGTGGATGTGTTGAACCGGTGCTTGGCTGCGACAATGGACTGGATGAGAGCTAATAAACTGAAACTCAATCCAGACAAGACTGAGATGCTGTTAGTGGGGGGTTCCTCTGACCAGATGGAGGGTGTTCAACCTGTTCTGGATGGGGTTGCACTCCCCCTGAAGGAGCAGGTTCGTAGCTTGGGGTTCTCCTAGAACCATCTTTGTCACTTGAAGCTCAGGTGGCCTCGGTGGCACGGAGTGCCTTCTACCAACTTCGGCTGGTGGCCCAGCTACGCCCCTATCTGGACAGGGATAACCTGGCTTCAGTTGTCTATGCTCTGGTAACCTCCAAGTTAGATTACTGCAATGCACTCTACGTGGGGCTGCCTTAGAAGACTGTTCGGAAGCTGCAGCTTGTGCAGAATGCAGCGACCAGATTTGTAACAGAAGGTTCGAACATATAAGACCGATTCTGGCCCGCTTGCATTGGCTGCCTGTGTGTTTCCAAACCCGATTCAAGGTGCTGGTTTTAACTTATAAAGCCTTACATGGTTTGGGACCACAATACCAGATGGAACACCTTTCCCAACATGAACCTACCTGTGCACTACGCTCAACATCAAAGGTCCTCCTCTGGGTGCCTACTCTGAGGGAAGCTCAGAGGACAGCAACAAGGGAGAGGGCCTTCTCTGTGGTGGCCCCCCAATTATGGAATGATCTCCCTGATGAGACCCGCTTGGCGCCAACACTGTTATCTTTTCAGCGCCTGGTTAAAACTTTTCTTCCAGGCATTTTAACAGCTCAAGTTGAGGTTTGATTGACATTGTGGCCAGGCTTAACAATTAAAATTTAAAAAAATGTTTTAAATATCAGCTGTTTTATGTTTATGGTTTTAAATTTTGTATATTGTCTTTTTAGTGTTCTGTCTTTTAATTTTTGTAAACCGCCCAGAAAGCTTCGGCTATGGAGCGGTATATAAATGTATAAATAAATAAATAAATAAATAAATAAATAAATAAAAATACAGTCCTGATGTCCTTCTTTGCATTTGGTTGCCCAGTTTTGAAAGTATTTGGCCTTGCAGGTTGTTTTGCTGCTGGGCATAAGAAAATGGGTGATTTACATCAGAATTCTATGCATATTTAGGATTGAGGCCACAGTGGCTTGTCTTGTGAATTCCCATTTCTCATTCAATGTGTAAAATATTTGATGACTGATTTCTTTAAAATATTTTAATGATGCATTTTCATTTTACAGGTTTTATTTACACAGTATCATTAATTGGTTATGCATAGATCCCTGCTATGTGTGCAAGGAAGCAAACGGCTGTGACAATGTCTTTACCAGCCTATTCTGATCTCTCCAGTTTATGCTGATGTAACAATAGTCTTGGATGCAAAGTGTAAGATGACATATTTCATGTCTTGTGGAGTAGCTTGCTTTAAAACTAGCTAGGATCCTGTTTAGAGCTCAGTGCTGGTCATGTCACTTTACACTTTTTAATTTGGATGCAGTTGAAACCAGGAGGTCAGGGAACGCTCAGCAGCTCTTTGGTACAAATCACCTGAAAGTGTATCCCCACTTGAATTGGGGGAGGAGATCTTAGTGGGAAGTGAAATGCATTTCAGCTTCCTTCCACTTTTGAATATCTTATGACTGCTAGGGGATACTGAGCAGCAGATCAGAATCAGGGCTGTTCTCGCCGAAATACTATGAGCGCAATCATTCCTAGTGTGGCTACATCATCAACATGCAGATGGCTTCCTATGGGTTTTAGCTAAGCCCAAGTTCCTTCTCCTTATTGTGAACACATAGAATCACACATGCGGTGTGCTGGGCTATGATGGAGATTGGGAGGTCTGTGAGGACTTCCTGTAACCCCATCCAGCCCTCCCTAGTCCTTGCTATAATGGACTGTGCCCTACATCTGTTTTGTATCAATATTCAGGTAGAGAAGGGACCACTGCATTCTAGTGTACAGTTTACCAGTTTATCTTGCCAGTTAATGTGGTCGCAGTACTATCACACTCCAGACTGGTCACGGTGCACAGTGCCCCCGGATTAGGTGAATTGATAGCGGACAACAGTTTATGGCATCTTTGACTGGTGTTCTAGGAGAAGGTCCGAAGAAGCTTGTGATATTTTCAAAACTGAGTTTAAAATGCTGCTTTATTGTCCTGAGATACATAAGAATCAAGCATGGGTTAGCTAAGAAGTTATCATGATTAGTGGTCTCATGCTTACTTTGGTAGCATAGGGAAAATTCGAGACAGGTCAAAGTCCCAGGTTACTAGACCTTGTTGAGGATAGTTTCCCCATTCTTTCCCTCCTTACAAAGCAACTATTTACACTTTCTGTTGCTCCCACTAGGAGTCAGGCATGAGCTTCTGGTTAAAAGCTGCTGAGACACCCTTTTGATTTCTCTCTAGCATAACCTGACCAGAGTGCAGGTTTTAGGCTATTTTAGATAATCAGGGATTCCTCTCCCCTGTTATCTGCATAACCATGAAATCTGATGAGCATTTAGAGGTTATCAGAATAGCCCATAAAGCTAAAGAGTTTGTAATTTTATTAAACAGATGGGAAAAAATGTTGAGGAAAATATTACTTTTTACAGCAACTGAGCAAAGATAAATAAAAGATGGAATAAACAACCCCCCCTTCCCCTTAATGCTAAACTTACCTTCACAATGGAATTTAGGATAGAGTCACTACGAAATCCAGAGGGGAAAGCCATGTTAATCTGTTGCATCAAACAAGAGTCTTGTGGCACCTTAAAAGACTAACTGTTGTATTATGGCATTCACTTTCACAGACTATAATTCACTTCATCAGATGCATGAAGCGTGATCCTGAGTTACAGGTATATACATGTGTGTATATTACAATACACATATTGTAATCAGTAAGGTCAGAGAGAAATGCAAAGCATAGGGTGACCAGATAAAATCCAGGTCAGGGCTCCTGTAACTTTAACAGTTGTAGAGAAAAGGGAATTTCAGCAGGTGTCATTTGTATGCAATTAGTTCCTGGTGAAATTCCCTCTTCATCACAACAGTTAAAGGTGCATGCACTATACTAGAGTGACCAGATACAAAAGAAGGCAGGGCCCCTGCAACTTTAATTGTTGTGATGAAGAGGGAATTTCGCCAGGAACTAATTGCATACAAATGACACTGGCTGCAATCCCCTTTTCTCTACAACTGTTAAAGTTACAGGAGCCCTGACCTGGATTGTATCTGGTCACCCTAGCAAAGCACAAAGTACAGAGCATGCCAATCATGTTATTATTTATCAGTGGCCATTCACAAAGCAGTTGTTGCTGATAATGCAATCATCCTGGCATTGGGTAAACCAATCAATACATGCAGTATGATAAAAACAGCAGCAACCTTTTATCCAGATTAAAGCCGCAGTAGATAGAACTGAACTGCTTGATTAATTGTAACTCAGTGATCTCTCATTCTAATCTCCCTTTGCAGTTTCCCCCTCCAAAATGGCCACTTTAAAGTCAATAACAGAGTGGGCTCATCTACACCTAGAGCCCTTTCAAGAGGGAGGAGGGATGATCATGAAGTTTTCTGCTTCAGCGATCGTCCCTCACAGGGCACACGTCAGCAAGTTTGCCTGCAATTTAAGGAGAGCTGTTCCAGGGCGATTTTTTTTTATGACTCCTGACTCTTGCGCAAGAGCAGAGTTGTGACCCTGCGCGAAGATGAGTTTTTTAAACACACACACAGACACACACACACACTCGGCACTGAAAGACCCCAAGACCCATCCAGAATGTGTCGACAATGCTCTCTCCCTCACTCTGATACCCATGGGCTCGCTCCGCACATCTGTTTACCTGTTCGCTGAATCCCGCTACTCATGAGGAACAACAACAGCTTTGCGAGCAGAGGGCACAGCAGTTGCGCACCTCGGGATTTTTGTGAGAGTGGGGGGAAAATGGGGACAAAAGCTGTCATTGATATCCTGGGAAAACCGAGGGGTCATCCCTAGATCACAATGGGATCACCTGTGCATCATGTGGCCTGGTAGGGACGATCTCGATACTATTCTGGAATAAACGGCTGGTGTGGATAAGGCCAGCGTCTTGGGGGGATGAACTGTTTCCCCTCCCCCAGTATTACCATTCCTGATATCAAATTTGTGTCTGTTATTTTATGTAGAGTTAGGGCTGCTTGCCATATGAATAGTTCAGAAAGGCATTGCTTACTGTTGATGTGTGATGTATCAGTGATGAATGAATCCTCCTGATGTTGTGATTGACACTGTTAGGTCCTGTAATAGTGGTGCCACATGACAAAACAGGCCAATAGGATCACACCTGGTTCCATAAAGCCCCAGAGTTTGGCCTGGTTCCCCGGTTAGAGTAATTTGTTGCTTGGATAAAGACCAAGCTTTTCTCAGGGAGCCCTTACCAGTCTGCCTGTTCAGTGCTTGCTTTGCTTGGAGACTCTTAACCAGTCATGGTTTCTCCCAGTCTTGTATGGCTGGATATATTATATTTAAAAGGAAGACTGAGAATAGATCCACATAAGATTTAAAACTTTTAAATTCTAATTCAGTTCTAATGACTAGTGGGCACTTGAGCTTAGCAATATAATGAGACCACAAATCAATCAGAACTAGTTTGGTTTAGTGAAGAAAGGCTGTAGGTCCACGATGAAGGATAATTGATAATGGAGAGAGATTGCTGAGTTCAAGAACAAGCGGACACAGTTTGAAACTGACATTGTTCACTTGATTGCACAAATGCAAAGGCACATAGGGCTAGGTATTTACTACATGATGTGTAGTAAGAGAAACACCACATTATACTAGAATAAGAAATATATGCAAGATGTGCTGGAAGGGTTGATTGATACAACTTGCCCAAGCGCCCATCGTAAATAGGCTTCATGGCCAGAAAATTGCTAGCCGAATGCTCTGTGGGAAGGCCGGGGGAAAGCAGAGGCAAGTGTGAAGTGGTTGAGACTCGGGAGATCAGCATTCTAGTCCTTCTAACTTAGCCTGCATGTCTGTCCACAGAAATTTGGAGGCCCCATCCTCTGTTGATAACTAACCTGACCATTATATCTATTTAATTTATAATAATAATTACTTATCAAATCTGGTTAGTATTGTCACTAAAAATAGTTCTTGAAGGTTTGTGTTAGATTATTCCAACTTGTCTTCCCCTTCTCGACTGCCTCACATCGGGAATGCATGTCTCTTTCCTCCTTTTGCTAGTCTCACTATCTTTGTTCCTTCATTTTCTCCAGTTTTCATAGCATTTTACATTCTGGGGATGAACTAGACATTGGTTACTATTTCCTATTAGTATTTCTAGTCATGCTAGTTTGAGACAGTGGGAGACTTAGGGTTGGGTTAGTCCTGGTGCTGTTTAAGAGAATTTTAGCTCTCTGAACAGATGGCAGAGAGGAAAAGCATTAACTCCTTGATTTCCCCTTAGGCAAAGGGGAATTATCCAACGACCAATACTGACTGTGAGACATAATGCCTCCTAGGGTGGATCTACACTGCTGTTTTAAAGTGCTTTAAAGCGCTTTATAACAGTAGTGACAATTGTTTTGGTGTGTGTCCTGGGCCCTAACAGTTATCACTACTGTTATAAAGTGCTTTAAAGTGGTTTATAACAGTACTGACAACTGTTGGGGCCCAGGACACACTACAAAACAGTTGTCACTACTATTAAAAAGCACTTTAAAGCGCTTTAAAACAGCAGTGTAGAGCCTGCCCTACTGACATTGTCATTCAACACCAAGATAATAAACAATGAGCATGGAGGGTGGCAACAAGGGAGAGGGCCTTTTCAGTGGTGGCCCCCCAACTCTGGAATGATCTCCCCGACGAGGCTCGCCTGGCGCCAACATTGTTATCTTTTCAGTGCCAGGTCAAGACTTTCCTCTTCTCCCAGGCATTTAACATCATATGATGAGGGTTTTGTGTTGTTGTTGTGCTTTGACCCAGAATTGTTGTTTTAAAGGATACTGTAATTATAACTTGTTTTTATGCTTTATGGTTTTAAATTTTGTATATCGGTGTTTTTAATATTCAATGTTTTTAATTTTTGTAAAGCACCCAGAGAGCTTCGCCTATGGAATAAAATAAATAAATAAATAAAGTACAAAATATTTTCAATTACTACTATAAGGTGAGTGAATGGTGAGTCTATCTTGGAAGAACAGAAACATCTACAATAAGCTCACAAACCTCTGTGGAACTGTTAGTATCAGGATGAGGCCTGGTCTCCCTGGTATGGATTCTGAATCAGACTCAGAGGCTGAAGAAGAAGACCAGCTGATATCGGAAGTGGGGCGGGAGGAATTTTCCAAGACTCTCCAGTAGTCAAGGAGGAATCTTCCCAGGAGCTTATCGAACAGGAGGCCCAGGCTCAGAGATCCTCTTCTCTCTTCTCCCCTCCCCCCGGGAACTTGGTCTTTGTCAGAGGGGGAAGGAGGATCGGAATTGACAGATCCCATAATCTGCTGCAGGGTCAAGCAGGCGGAGTTGAGAGGAGGTGAGACTAGCCACACAGCAGAGGTTACAGCTTGAAGACCCTCCCTGAAAGAAGGATCCAGTAAAAGCCTGTTGGGCACAGTGGAAAACTGTCCATTTAGGTGACAGGCAACTGCCTTGCTTTGTTAGGCTAATTAAACGTAGAGGATAACTCCTAGCATTCACACTCCCTTCAGGTATGAAGAGGTGTCTATTTACTAAATAAAGGTTTTGTGGATTGCATAGAAGACCTCTTTATTGTCTCACATCTTGGTAGAAGGGCTTGGAAACATGACAGTTAGTGTGTCCACCACCTTGTCCCAATCTTCTGTTTTCCAGTAGGAGCTCAGCTGTCGTGGTCCTTTTAGACCTCCTTTTCTCAGTATTTTTGGTTTATCCTGCCTCCTTCTGGTTGATTTATGGCTCCTGGTATGTACCTGACCACCTTGCCTGCTGACTTGGAAAGGGGCTCTGACCGGGTGCTGCTTTAGACGTATAGTGTCTGCCTGTTTCCTCCTGTCAAACTTATGGGTTTGTAAATAAACAAGTATTACAAAAACACAGTGAATTTGCAGCACTCACAAGGAAGTAGGTTGTGTAGTGGCTGAATTTGGAACTTCCTATGGCTTAAGGAAGTTGGAATACTGCACACAAAATAATATTCTCTCATAACTAGGTAGTAGCAGTCCCTTTTTGTGTTGCAAAATAGAAGTATGTACCTTCACAGCATGTATCATAATGGCATGTACAGAAATATTTGGCTAACAAAGAAAGCAGCTAATACAGTGGAAGTTGGTCGCCCTGATTTCAGGGGAGCTCTGAATCCATTCTGAGTTTTAGTCAGAACCAGCCAGAATTCTAAAGGATGATAAAAGGTGCTCAACCAATTTTGGGGGTCGAATTCAGCACCTTGGATAGTTCCTTTCAAGTTCTGTCTGGTTCTGATTAAAACCCAGAATGGATTCAGAGCTCCCCTGAAATTGGAGTGACCAGCCTCCTCTGAGCCAATACAACAAAACAGACAAAATCCACCAATTAAAAACCAAAAGCGGTTTAAGCTGGGCTAAAATAATTGCAACGTTGGCTCCAGTCACTCCTCCATGGGGAGGGTATTCCATACTTGGGGCACCCCAACCTAGAAGGCTCTCTCACTTGTTGACATGTAACACAGCCAAGGTACTTGGAAAAGAGCCAGAGGATCTTAAATCACAATAAGAACATGCTTTTGAATCTTGCTGAGTTTTAGCTGGTTTAAAATTTCATTCTTGAAAGAAAATGGCTCTTCTGGCTGGCAACTGCTTTAATCATATGCACAAAAATGTCATTTATTCATCCCTCCTGTCCTATGACTATTATAGTCATCTTAACTTTGTCCAAAATAGAGGGTAGCAGCCGACAGTGTCCCAGCACTAGTGCTACTGATGTTGTGCTACTATAAACCTATGCTTGAACAATGGAACTAGTGGATTTGCCACTGAAATTTGGGGCTGCTGCTGAATATCAACAGCAAATTACCGCCTTCCCCCATTGTATTAGTTACATTGCACAAGCATTGATTTGTGCTTGTGCAATGTCAATAGTGCTAGTGGGAACACACCACTGGATCCTCCCAGGAATTGTAATTTACATCAAAAATATAATTCCATAGTGTAAAGATTCTGAATGGGAAAAGAAAATGGGAATGCAAAGAACAACAAAACTGAAATAAGGATAGTTACATTCTGAAACGGAACTAGAAGATCTCTGTTTTGTCAGATGCCACGAATGAAAGACAAGTAAGGATACAGTTGTACGAGGTGCGGATATGGGGGCAGGGTTGGTCCTTTCAACATTGCCTTTTCATGTAGTTTTGGCCAGTATGTTTCAGCCTGATTTTTGCAACGAGATGAGTTTAGGAATCAGACACAGTGGGCAATTATTTATACTAGCTGTACCAGTTGCAAAATTTTTTGCAACTATGTGTGTGTAACTTAGGATCTGGTAACTTTGTTAATCAGCTCTTTTACCCAATCTTAAGATTTCACAACTTCATTTTAAATTTGTATTAAAACTGCTAGAGGTAGACTGGTATAGTAAGTGAGAACGTTGTTCAGTTTTGAAAGCTTTTTCAAAATAAAATAAAAACAAACAAACCCGGAAGTCACTATGGCCCGCAATTTTGGAGTTATACACAATAGAAAAAAATGTATGTTGTTCCATTTATTTTGATAAAATTAGCCTTAAAGGTGATTTTTGGTATTTTTCACAGAATCTGTTTAGTACACGATTTGATTAAAAACATATGTAAATCAGCCAAGTGGAAGTTGAGATATTGCTTGCTAAAGAAATTGCTTCACGTTTTAATATGTATCATGCGGTGAAAGATTTCATAACAGAAGTGCATGTAAAAAATTCAAAGTGCTAATTCATGTACAAAATCTCAATTTTACCATTATTTATTTATCTCTAAACATTTTTGCCATTCTGCATCTTCACTTAGTAAATTACATGCTTGAGCAGCTTCTTTAAATGCACCATATTACTACCCCATTAGATCTTCTGATATCTTTGTAACTGGTGGTACCAACGACGTATAGTAATAATAAACTAAGAACATCTCTTCCTGTATTTGAAGGAGATACACCATACATTCTCCGTAGACAGGGACAGCCCAAGGCGCTGAGGATTGCATACATCAGGGATGCAGAATCTCAGACCCTGGGGCCAAATCCAGTCCGCTTGGGGTCCCAGTTCAGTTGGCCACATATCCTTTCCCCCAGCCACTGATCATTTGGTGGTTCCCTGGCTTTTGTGCAGCTTCCCTCCCATTCTAAAAGGTTGAAATGCTTCTCCTAGGACATAGTGACTGGCTGGCAGTTAAGAGCTTTAAGCTACAATAGGCTCATATCTTTGGCATTTGGGGCCCTCCCCTATGCCTTTGGTTCTGCCCACTGCTGGAATGTGGTCCCCAAGAGCTTTTCCAAAATGGAATCCATCTCTCAGGCTGACAGAGGTTCAACACCCTTGGGATACATCCTATAGCGTGCCATAGAGTTGGGGATGTGGAACCCCCAGGCCTCCCAGTCTAGACCTCCAGGCTCTTCTAAGGCCACATGCCTTTATTGGCCTCACTCCAGGTTACCAATATTATTTACTCCAACTATTATTGATTCCTTCCAACTACAAAGGGAGACTCATGCATGTTGGGGAAGGAGAATGCCTGCATGCAAATGTCTTTTCCCCAATGGTTCACATTGGGCAAAATTAAGAGTCATTCTGTACCTCCATCCAGTTTTGCTCTGGTCTCACCCAATTTGGCTCTAACTCCACCTACTTTTGGCTCTAGCTTCACCCATTTTGAGCCCTGGCTCCACGCACAGCTGGAATGTGGTGGAGGAAAAGCCCCAGACAGGTTTTGACTGAAGTAATGTGGACTTCAACAGGAAAAAGGTCTCCCACATTCCCATTGTGGAATCTTGAAGGTCCAGACTGGGACCCCAAGCAGGCTGGATTTGGACCCTGGGTCTGAGATTATACATCTCTGATGTATGCCATCCCCAGTGCCTTGGGCTGCCCTTAATAGCGAAGGCATATGAGCATGTATTGCATACCCATTTGGCTCCGTGATACAAATCATTATAAACTTTGATGATTAATTGCAAGGCTGTCAATTTTCAGGGGTCTGAATATTTTTCTGCAAACCTAAACATTGGCAGCTTCACTTTGAGACCATTCTGAACTCAATTGGATAATATTTAGGGGTCAAAACGGAGTGAACAAAAATTATGCTCTGTATTAATATATATAGAGATATAGATATTCTAGGGCAACCTTCCCCAACCTGGCGCCCTCCAGACGTGTTGGACTACAATTCTTAGTATGCCTTATCCAACATGAAAGTGTAGGTTAGGCACCTTCCTAAATGGAACAACAATAAAATTTGAATGCTAAATTAAGGCTTTAAAATTAAAAACAGAGTAAGTTCTTTATAGTAGGAATTCTGAAGTGTTTCTGAGCAAGACTGAGGTCAACAAAGTGTGATTACTAACACAATAACTCCAAGCCTTCCCATTAATTAGGATTCCGTAAGTAGAACCAGAGTTCCGCTAGACCACAAATAGGGCTGTTTCACCACAATCGGGAGAACAGAACCTCCTGTAGCAAGAAATAAATAGCTGGTTGTTATCTCCATTTCATTATTCCTGTGCATTGACTTTTTTAATGTCTTCTTGTTTATGTAAAAGTAAACATTTCATACTTGCCTCTGCTTTCTGAGCTACAGGAGAATAGTGGGAGGGAGTCAAGGTCTCTTCTAGGACCCTGTCATTGAAATTGCTGGTTTGACGGGTAAAATGATTAATTATGTATTCAGGGACATTATGTGCTTCATATGGCTAACAAAGTCGATTTTACCTATCTGGATTTCTTGAACAATGCTATAAACATGTGATACAGAAATAGAAAGTGCTCAGAGAAAGTCATATGGCGAGATTATAAAGTTCTCCATTATGTAAAAGAAATATAAACATTAAAATTCAAGGTTTCAGTCAGGCATTGTATATGGAGGTGAATTACACTTGGGAAAGGATCTTTTGTAAGGGACAAAAGCCTGGTATTCAGTCTATTCTCCGCAGTGTGGTAGCCACCAGTGTGAGCGTGCAACATGATAATGCGAGCAGCCCTGCACAATAGAAGAGAAGCAAACGCTATGGCTTCTGCCCATAATAATGCTAACACTTGGGCTTCTCATAAGATAGAATGGAGCTGACGCAGCTCCCACCCTTCCAGAGTAATAGGAGTCCCAGGCCTAACTCCTTATGCTATAACCTCAGAGAACCACTTCCATACGGCGTATGATTTGACCCATAAGGCATATGATTTGACCCTTATGAAACAAAGGAAGCTGTCTTATCCTGAGTCAGACCGTTGGTCCATCTAGCCCAATATTGTTAACATTGTCCAGTATCTGGATGGTATCTAGCCCAGTATTGTTGACACGGACTGGGAGTGGCTCTCCTGGGTTTTAGGGATGCTGGGGATTGAACCTGGGACCTTCTGCATGTGAAGCGTGTGATCTTCCAACGAATCACAGCCCCTGCCATTGTTGGGACTATTCTGACCAATTTAAATGTTTTACAGAGTTTCATATTGAAAAAGAGACAGGTTCCTGTACCCCAGGAACTTACAATCTGAATGTTGACTGTGTAGCAGGCAACAAAGGAAGGGGAAGAGAAGCGAGAAAGAAACAGGGATAACAAAAGTCAAATAAGAGGAAGTGCAGTTAATAAAGGTAGTAGGATTGGATCACAGTTGGAGTTACCTATGGCTGAGGATGAGGTGTAAAGAATTAAGCCAAGGGCTTCATAGAAAAGATTTTCTATGAAGTTTTGAGGAGGAATCTGAATGAGGACAAAAAGAGGTATTACTCATAATGGATTGTATCCAATGTTAGAGTAGAGTAGACTCATTAAAATGAATGGGACTTAGATTAAGATTGGATAGAACTCTCTGTTCTCCTAGGCAGAGACAGCTGGGCAGAATATCCGTACAAAAGCTGCATCAACCACCCTCCCTTGTTTGATGCAAAATAATACCAGATAGCTAGTATTCATTCATTCATTCATTCATTCTCATTTTAGGGATAAAGGGCCAAGCTACCCTAGTTTTTTTGAATTGGTAATGCAACTTCTGGCTCAGCCACACAGCACAGAGCTCACCCTACAACCTATTGCCCTGATGCTACTTCTCCTTCAATATTCCATTTTCCCCAGACCATGTTGGGGGTTTTTTAGATGCTTACAGCCAGGAAGAAGGGATTTGTGATAGAAAATCTATGCTTCTCCTCCATTTCTTCTCCTTTGATGACAGGTGTGGTTGGGCAGCCTTTTGTTTGGGGGGATGAGGAGAAGAGAGGCTAATTTTCAGTGCACACCTGTGCAGCTACGAATAACTACACAATCTTTTTTTTTAAAAAAAAACTTTGGAAAAACATTTTGCCCCTTCCCTTCTGTATTCAGGGTATATATACTGTTATGTGCCTTGGAATGAGGCAGCTGATATCTGGTTTATTTACACATATATGCAGGTTAAGTATGGATGAGGATCCACAGTATCATTTATATATTATTTACTTAAAACATTTCTTAGCAGCCTTTCAAGATTGCAGTCTTCCCAAGGTGGCATACAACATGAAACAAGCATACAATGTCAATATACTTATGTCATTCATAAACTCAAAATTCATTCATTGAAAGGTTCCCCCAACAGATATTCATTCTTCATTAGGTTTCTAGAGGGTGTTTGCATCCTAAGGACATTTCCAGAGCTCCAACTCAGCTCTGTCCCTTTCTGTCTCCTGCTGCAACTACTTGCATTTCCCCAGACCATTGCATTCACAGATTCCACCGCTGGGAGAAGGGAGGAAGCTAAGTCCCTTTCCAGAACAGTCCATTACTTCCTTGTCATCCAAATGGCCAGGCATGGCTGGTAGGGCAATAAGGGTAATCTCCAGAATAAAACGAAGGCACTGTGCCCAAGGCCAAGGCCCTGACCAGGTATGCCTCAGATACTGATAGAAAATCCATTCACATACATCTTAGCGGGGAATGACCCCGCAAGGACATTCAGACCTTGCCCCCAAACTTACAGCAGTATCTATCCACAGAGGTTACCACTCCCTGCATCTGTCACAGTGGGGTCCGAACCTGTAAATCTTATGCAACCCTACATTTCTTAGTTATCCTTTGCGTTCAGCATGTGTTCACTAATCTGGATGTGCCTCCCAAATGAACATGGGGTGGGGGAAGAGAGTCTTAGAGCAGGAACTCACGCAGAGATGGGCAGCCTCAGTGGATGGGTAATTCTGCTGTGATTCTCATTAAGAGCCTGGAACTTTTCTTCTTTTTTTTTAAAAAAAGGAGTTGGTCTGCTGGTAGGCTGAGGAGGGTAGATGCCAGACAGCAGTGATGTTTGGCAGATGAATTGGACAGATACTGCCTTTCCCTGCTCCACGCTTCTTGTGACTTCCCCCAACTACTAGGCCTCTCCCTGGTCCCTGATCCACTCTGCCTTGTACTACTTTCCTGGACTGCTTTTATGAAATCTCTCTTGCCCTCTCTTCTTGACTATGAACCAGCCTCATCCCTTAACCTCAGCCCAGCTCTCTCACTTTGTGGGTGTCACTCAGATATGCCCTGCTGCTTGGTACTCAAAGGGCCACAACTGCAAAAACTCAGTTTCTCTGGGGAAGAGCTGATGAACTCAAGGGTCACCTTGGAGCATTCACTATCTCTCGCTCTCATTTGCAACACAGATTGTTGTGCGGATAAAAAGGTGTGTGTGTGTGTGTGTTTTGTCTTGTCTCTTTAACAGGCAAGCTAGAAGGTCTAGCACGAATGAAACTGAAGAAACAGGTTCACGCTTGTAGCTGAAGCCTATACGAGGGGTTGGGCTTCCATAAGCTCCTCAGGACCTGCACATAACTGAGCCTAGATGGACCAGGAGCTAGTAACAATTCTCAGATGTTCCACTTGTTTCCCATCCCCTTCCGCCCCATGTATTTCTGCCCTGGTGAATTGTGCAGAGCTGGTCTTCTCTGCCCCAAAATTCAGGACGGAGGTCCATTGAGGTGATTCTCCACCTGATTTCCGGGGCAGGTCCCTCTATCCGCTCCGCCGGATAGTTTGGTGAAAAACCGCTCCGTTTTCTGGTAACTGTTACATTATCATCAATGGGAATTAACAGAAGTGTTTACAGCTGCCTCAGTTTTAAAGATAAACACATGAAAGTTGGCACCGTGACAGATTTTAAAGAGGACTTTAGGCATGTCAAGTTTGGAGCAGATCCCTACATGCAGTGATTTCTAGGGAATTTTTAAAGTCCAAACTCAAATGTCCTCTCAGGTACCTCTTGCACCTTGATCGGTGTGGTGAGGGAGAGGGAAACGAAGCAGTGGGTTAAAAGCACTTAGCACAATAACAATTAAGTAAATATACATTAATAAACGCCACGACAGCAACACACAGCTTGCAGGACGCGGAGGAGGAGGTACTCCCCCGCACTGTCAGTCGGGCACATTGGAGCAAGTCGAGTCAAGCCGACAACAGCTTCCCCTTTGGAGGCTACGCAGCTTGGAGGAGGATCCACCCCAGCCCACCGCACTGGAAGCCCAGCCAGCCAACAGGAGTAATAGCTTAACTGAAATAAAGAGCCTGCCTCAGGGGTGTAGGAGTTTACTCACTCACTGTGCCAGACCAGCAGCACTTTCACACTGTGGCTGACTTCTATGGGTCTAAGCAGAAAGGCGCAACCAACCAACCAGGCCAGCACTCCTTCTCCCCCCATGGCCAGAACCAGCAGCAGTCAGCAAGCCTATCTACACTATGGCTTTAAAACGATTTATAACAGTTTTAAACCGGTTAATTACGGCTATTAACTGGTTTAAAACTGTAATAAACTGTTTTAAAGCAGTAGTGTAGATAGACTCAGTGTTTCCCACGCTTCATGATGGAAAGTTAGCAAAGTGTGCTTTATTAATTGTGTGTCCTGCCTGTGTGCACTGCACAACCCTAAAACACACAAGCATGCAAGTACAAGGAGAAGGCACTTGTAACTTTGAAGCCAAGTGCTGCTGGGAAGGCTCAGCTTTGAGGAAGGAGAGCTACAGCACGTCAAACCGTTAAGGGGAATAATAATAATAATAATAATAATAATAATAATAATAATGCAATCCAGTCCTGCAAGGCAGGATGGGCAGGCACAATGGAGGAAAAAGCTTTAACAGAACGGGCAGGCAATATTTCGAAAAGGATTTCAATTGAAACAGCTTCTTTTCCCCCATGATTTTTAAGTTAAAGAACAGGCACACACAGAGACACAAACATGCACACAGAGCTACTTTGAATAGACTTTAATGAATATTGAAGGGACAGTTGAAAGAAAAGGCTTTTTAAAAGGATTTCTTAAGATTTTTAGAAGCGCACATGCTGGGGGTGGAACAGATGAAACGAATGAAGCATTAAAGACAGCCAAACGAAAAACAAGTTCCCCTCTCTCTGTGCAAAGAAACAGAGAGCCTATCTACATTACTGCTTTAAAACAGTTTATAACAGTTTTAAACCGGTTAATAACCACCACTAACAGGTTGAAAACTGTTATAAACCGTTTTAAAGCAGTAGTGTAGTTAGGCTCAGAGTCGTCTTGCTTTGCAAACAACGCAACAGAAGATCTCATAGCGCTCTCTCTCTCTCCCCCCTCTCTAAATCTCACTTTGCAAACAAACACCCCCTATCTCACTGTGTGATGTGTGTGCAAAGATAAAATAATCTCTCTCTCTCTGACCGAAATGAACGCCGCAAGACTGAGAACCACAATGAGTGCAGAAGCCAAGGACACCATGAGAAAAATGATTGGCATTCCCTCCCACAAACACTGCGATTGGAGGAGAACAGAGCAGGGAGGGAGAGCACTATGGCAATTCCTAATTGGTTAGTCACAGATTTCAATATCAAGTATCAAAACTACCCCATCACCCCATATTCCTTATTGGGAGGTTTTCAGGTAGACACACCACACACACAAAACGGTTGGATAATTTTGGAGACATTAGAAGCTCCGATTGGGCACATCTCCACTCTGAAATTATTTGATGGGTTTAGAAGTGGCCAATCTCCACTCTGGAAGATCGAATGCTCTGCGGATGTTTGCAGTTACCAGATGTTTCCGGAGCGGAGCGCACACCCCTAATAAATAGGTGAGTTTTGGAGAAATATCTAGTGTGGGCTGCTGTTCTCACATGTACAATCCATGTCTGCTCCCTGCACTCCTTGGAGAAAGGGTGGGATAAAATTGTAATAAATCAAATAATGCTGTTAGGAAGTACTGAACCTGTCCAAGGCATGCACAATTGTTCTGAGTTTTAAAGATTTTTATTTTTTATCTAGCCATCCCTCTAAGGGAGCTCAGGGTAGTGTGCATCGTTTCTCCACCATTTTATCCTTGCATTGAGTTGTGAGGCTGGCTAAACTGAGTGATGGTGACCGGCCCAAGCCCATCCACTGGGTTTCATACATGAGTGGGGATCTGAATCCATGTTTCCTTGTTCCTAGTCTGACATTCTAAGCATTATGCTAAACTGGGTTTCAGTTTCTGAGGCAGGTTTACCACCTAATTCCTAATATTTTCAGATTGTTCATCTGTATTAAATTGAAAGCTTATGTTATATGATGCATGCTCTTCTTTCTTTTCTTTTTTGAAACCACAATTGTGGCTCTAATTGTAGAACAAATTTCAATTACGTGTGTGAGGGCAAAAAGGATTCTGGAGGCAAGGAACAAAATAAGAACAAGTTGCTCTCATAGAAAAATTACACCTCATGTTGTTGGGTTGTTATTCTCATATTAACTGAGAAAACTGAAATTGCTGTACAGGGAGGCACACTCTTGATGCCCATGCCAGAGGAAAAGGGCAAAGGAGACCAGGGGGCTGAGTCAAGGAGTGGATTGAGAAGAGAGCAGGAGTGGGGCTAGGTAGGCAGGGTTTCTGGAACCAGTCTGGGAGGAGGGGGAATACAAGTGCTAAGGCCTGAAATGCTTCCCTGTTCAGGACTCTATAGACCTACCTGTGAGTATGAAGACAGGAGTTTGAACAGCAAGTGGGTGCGGACTGGAGAGCTGCGTATAAGAACCCAAAGGAGGAAGGTTTACTTGTGCTTCTCTTGGAACTACCACAGGAGGCCTGGTGGAAGTTCAGAGAGGTGGGATGGTCAGTTTTAGTTGCAGGTTCAAATCCCCACTTGGGCATAAAACTCATTCAGCCTCATCTACTTCACAGCGTATAGGACTATGATGTCTGTTAGGTATATGTGACATGTTTTTCAACTCTGCCTTTCAGAATCAAAATCAAAATTATGCATCTAGAAACCCCAGATTCTGCTTTGAGGGCAATAGGTCCTGCTCACTTTGCTCCACTGATACAGTACAGGATTGGGATAGGTTCAAAGTGCTGAGAATATGCAAAAAATAAGTAATTAGTAAATTGGCTTAATTCTTTTAAAATATTGAATAATCACATTAACTATTTTGCAAAGTTAAATTGCAATATCACTGAACAATAGTTAACAGCATGTCCAGTAAACCTGATTTAAAGAGTTAAAGGGCATTTGATAGTGATCCCTTAACCATATATGGTATATGATTTACTATGATGTGAGTCGTAGAATCCATTTAGGAATTGCTTTAGGCTTTTAATAAGAGCAGAGAGAGATTAAATTAAAAACAAAGCTACAAAATTCCAGAGCAATTCTTTTAGCCTGGGTAATTTGATGCATCGGAATTGCAGCAAGGCTCTCTAATCATAACTGTATTTGTAAATTTGTTCATTTACATCATGGCTTTTGATGTGATTATATTTATTGGCTTTCTGGTAAATTGCTGTTTTTGCAACCCTGAAAACAGATGCTAGCTGATTACTTTAGTGTGTGTGCGTGTGTGTGAGAGAAAGTGAGGGGCTTTCGTGTATTAGCTGAATACTGTTCAGATTGTTTTAAAATGTATTCCTTCCATGTGCAGAAAAACCCAGTATGCTCAGAAAGGAAAAGACAGACAATTACAGAAAAGGTAAAGTCAAATAAACCACAGAGGGTTGCTATTCTTTGCTGAAGCAACCCTGCACAGGTGATCTCCCGGGACACCCCTCCTTAGGGTGACCAGATAAAATCCAAGTCAGGGCTCATGTAACTTTAACAGTTGTAGAGAAAAGGGAATTTCAGCCAGTGTCATTTGTATGCCATTAGTTCCAGGTGATATTCCCTCTTCATCACAACAGTTAAAGTGGCAGGGGCCCTGTCTTCTTTTGTATATTGTCACTCTAGTATAGTGCTTGCAACTTTAACTGTTTCTATAAAGGAATCTTGGCATTTAAAGAAACATCGGTCTGGGCAGAGCCTTGAGGGACAGGTTCCTTCCCAACGCCTGCTTGTTTTCTTCTCCTAAGCCCGCTTCGTGCATATCATAGAATTTGAGAGGCATGGAATAATTACGTGCAGATGAAAAGTTGGGACAGGATCATCACCCTGCTACTGTAGTGGTGAAATCTAACAGCAGAAGTTGCCATGGAGATGAGTTTCCTGGCCTCTGATCCAGCACGTTAAAGCCATTTAGTTCAACAATATGCAATCCACAGTTGATGCTATGCAGCTGTCAAGTACTTTGCCTCTGTTAATGGGAAAATAACTTAAAAATTAACAGCATGCTTAACTTTAAATCAGAGATGGGGAAAGCACTTTGAAATAGTTCAGATAGCTAGTGACCTGTAGGTCTAGTGCTTTTATGGAGAGACTGCAAATTAGAACTGTGCTAAACAGCCACATCTCTTCAATAACACTTTCAGTGAAGTCCTTAGTTTTAATTTGTAAAGAGACATAAAGTGATATTTCTTTTTACATGTAAAGCGGCTAAATGTTGTGATGTGTCATTCGGGTGACATTTTCACATGTGACAAATTTGGCCCTAGAAGATCTGCTTGCCACAAGGTTGTCTGGGATCAGCTTCATTAGGTAAAGACAAAGGTGGGTGACTGATGGGTGAATTGTTATGTTCTCCTTGGCTTCACTAGAACTGGGAATCATAAAAATCTCAACAGTAGGATTTGATAGTAGTTTAATTAATAAAAACATTAACTAGGTTCCACCTGTCACTATGGACATCTAGTTACATATAAAGACTGGTGGACCCAGATTTGGATACAGTTCCCCCTTCACATAAAAAGATGCATCTAGCCACCTCAATGGATCATCGATGAACATCATCTGGCCACACATGTTGGTCTAAGCGGGGCCATGAAGCTTAATCAAAAGAAAACAGAGGTGTTGTGGGTAGGGAAACTGGCAGATCTAGATGAAGGCTTGCAACCAAACTTGGGCTGGGTTGTACACTCCCTGAAGGGTCAAATTCACAATGTGTGGGTCTCCAGTGCTCACATTAACTGTGGAATCACAGGTGCTGGCTTTGGCAAGGAGCGCTTTTATCAGCTTTGGCTGATATGCCAGTTAATGCTATCTGGAAAGAGTGGACCTAACCTCAGTTACTCATGTACTAGTAACATCCAGATTAGACTACTGTAATGTGCTTTATATGGAGATGCCTTTGAATACAGTCCAGAAACTTCATCTGGTACAGAATTTCATGAAAATATTCAGGGGTTTGCCACTGAATCTTGGTGGCAAACTGCAGTAGTGGCCTAAAAAGGCAAACAGGATTAAAATTAAATTATTTATTTATTTACTTATTTATTGCATTTTTATACTGCCCTATAGCCGAAGCTCTCTGGGCGGTTCACAAAAATTTAAACCATGAAATCATTTTAAGAAATATAAAATAAACCCACAATCTAAAAACCCAAAATAACATACAATATAAAAACACAACCAGAATAAAACCAAGCAGCAGAGATTAATATAGATTAAAATACAAATTTAAAACAGCAAGGGTTAAAATTGAGTTAATTTCGCTGCTTTTTAGGCCACCATTGTGGTTTGCTACTCAAATTTGTTTTGTTGCAGCTGCCACCACAACAGCATATTCAGCAGTGGCCAGGGTTGTGGGGAGATGGGTAGCGAGGGCCGCACATAAGGTCAAGGGAGCGCATTTGGCCATGGGCTGCATGTTGCTCATTCCTCCCCTAAACACCTTTGGGCACATGTTTACTCGAAAGACCATTGGCAGACATATCAGCTGGCCTGCATTTTGATCTTATCTTCAGAGTAGGGTGACCAGATAAAATCCAGGTCAGGGCTCATGTAACTTTAACAGTTGTAGAGAAAAGGGAATTTCAGCCAGAGTCATTTGTATGCAGTTTGTAGGCAATTAGTTCCTGGTGAAATTCCCTCTTCATCACAACAGTTAAAGTTGCAGGCACTATACTAGAGTGACCATATACAAAAGAAGGCAGGGCCACTGCACCTTTAACTGTTGGGACGAAGAGGGAATTTCACCAGGAACTAATTGCATACAAATGACACTGGCTGAAATTCCCTTTTCTCTACAGCTGTTAAAAGTTACATGAGCCCTGACCTGGATTTTGTCTGGTCACCCTACTTCAGAGGGCCTTGTTCATGTGCCAGCCAGAGAGCTAGGCCCGCCTTCCAGCAATCCTGAAACTGCTGGTATCGCTGCTTTCCACAGAAAGAAAGCACCAATTGGGGATGCTGGGCCCCAGTGACCCCAAGGCAGCCTATCCCCTGTGCATGTGCAGACATATGTGCCGCTTGCCTCCTCAGCCAACACTGAGTGTGACTCTCAGGACTGAAACTGGATGTAGCCCTAAGGGCTAATAGGTATGCATTCTTTGGGAGGCCCAGATAAGTTCTATACATTCCATTCTGGTCAGGTGCTGAAATAGGGGGCCTTTGAGGGCAAGGTGGCGGAGGGAATACATTTAATTGATTTAAAATGACAATTCCTAGAGCTTTTGTACTTTAGCATATATTGTCTTTGATAAGCTGCTTTATAATTTCACAGTGACAGTTAAATTGAGGCACGGGTGTTACCTTAGTTACGCAGTTTACTTCAAACAATAGCAGCTTAAATCACAGCATGATTAGATGACAGCAGGCGAGGAACCATAAAGTGACCTTCTGGATGTAAATGCAGATCAGCTAGGGGAGGGTGAGATGTGGGCAGCAAGGAATTACCAGCATACTGAAGCACATATATTTTCTCTGGAATTCACAGTGAACCTAATATAGACCCTAATATTTAAATATGGTTCAATTCAAAGAATTATGCCCTGAAGAAAAATGGCCACCAATGCTGTTTTGGAAATGTGTAAGATCCTGGACAAGATTTCATACGGTGCAAGAATAGGTTGGTTGAATCTAGGGCTGCCTCTGCACAAGAGGTTTAAAGCTCTTTCAAGTCGCATTAAAATTTTTACCTCTACATGAGCAGAGTGCAGATCGGGAGTTGAGGCGCGTTATCTATCCGATTATGCGCATTATCGAATGCGCGTTAAATAGCGAGTTTTATTTTGCTGTGGCCCGTTAAAGCACATTTTGACTATGGCTGCCTCTACAAGAGGCATTTAAAGCTCTTTCAAGGCGCGTTAAAAATTTACCTCTACAAGAACGGAGCGCAAATCGGGCGTAGAGGCGCGTTTTCTCTCCGATTATGCGCATTATCGAATGCGCTTTAAATAGCGAGTTTTATTTTGCTCCAGCCGTTAAAGTGCATTTTGACTATGTGAACAAGCGATTCTCCGCATGTCTACAGTGTAAATCGCGTTTCGGTCGTCCAGTAATGCGCTTCGCCGCCTCTCGTACAGAGGTATTAGGCGTAAATGCGCTTCTGCGAATATGCGCATAATCGCCTAACCAGGCGTAAAGGCGAATTCTTGTAGATAAGGCCTAAGTAAACAAGCGATTCTCCACATTAACTACTTCTAAAGCGCATTTCAAACAACCGGTAAGGCCACCAGTTGTGCGCTCAATTACCTCCCGCGTACAGTCATTTACCATAAAGCGCTTCCGAGAAGATGAGCATAATCAGAGAATCAGGCGTCAAACTAAATTCTTGTAGAGGGGGTCTAGGTTATATTGTACTTAAGAGCTAGTGTAAGCTCTTCTCTAAGTGTAAGCTCTTCTCTAAGCATCTTTGAGTTTAGTTTCTTTAGATCACACAATCTTGGAGCACACGGTGTCCTTCTATGAACAGAAAAAATACCTTTGGATCCAGTCCAATCTCTTTTATTTTGAGCCAGTGTTTTGGCTCTTGATTTCTTGTCTCTGACCTTGCTGCTGCTAAATTTAAAGTTGGTAAATAATAAAAGTGCTGTCAGTTGTGATTTGCTGTTGGAGGAACAAGCCAACCTGGATTGTTGGATTGTTGAAATGGTCCAGTTATGGTCCAGTGGGTTCTTGCGAGATGCTCAATCCAGCATAAACCTGAGTTGAGGTGAGGATGGTGGTGCAGGTACTCAGTGTGGTAGCCAGGTATGATTAAATCCTGACTATATATTGGGAACCAGGAAAAGATTAGGGAATCCACTGGTGTACTGGCTAGTGGCTACCCATTTGTCCAGCAATCTCTCTGGCTGAGCTGGCAGAACAGTCTTTGATTTGGTGTTGGAGATGCCCAGCATAAGAAATCTGGGGTATATCAACATGTATGCAAAGGCTGCTTTAACTGGGACATACTGTAGCTTGGGACTTCATGGCCCCATGACAATTTGAAGAAAATATTGGGCACTATGAATGTTGGTGGTCATACTCTGGACTTATCTGTCTGCACTGGGCAGGATTCTGATGATCCAGTGATTGACAGTATTGATATTAGACCATTAAACTCATCAGTACATGACCTGATCAAGGTATGGATGACTTCTCGTACCTACATTAGCAATAGCAACATGACATAACTGACTGTTCCCAACTATTGCTAGAAGCAGAGCACTCACAGCTGAAGCCTCAAGGTTATGGAACAATTTCCCATTTGGAATGGAGAAATTGTACTTCTTTGCCTTCCTTCTCGAAGGGCTGTAAAACCTTCATTTTCTTGTCTGGCTCTTAGATGTTAATGACAGTCAGATATCTAGTTATTTTCTTTTTGTGTCACATTAAAATGAGAAATAACTAGATATCTGACTGTCACTATTTGTTTTTGTTGTGGTAAGCCATTTAAAATATATGTTCAGAAAATGGCACATATGTATGCAAATAAATAAATTGGTCACTGAGCCATTCACATGGTTAAATATGATGGTTGGTTCTACAAATAACTTTCTTTTTTGAACGAGCAAAGGCCAGCACATGTGTTGGTTTATTATTTCCCCCTGATAAAAGGCATTCGCTTTGCCTTGCTAGAACCATGAGACTGCCAGTTCGTACCATGGTTCACATGATGGCTGCAGCCCACTGGGGCTTACTTAAGCTATGATAACTTGTGGCATGGCCCATGGGCTATTTTAGGGTTGTGGGTCTTTGTTAACCACTCCATCTTCACCAGGTTCAGGCAACACAATAAACCATGGTGACCACCCACTATAGCTTGAATGTTAAAAATGGCCACCAGCATGCACTGTAACCCACCGTGTTTTAAATAACCCAGCATTGGCCATGCTGGCTGGGGATGATGGCAGCTGAAGTCTGAAGCATCTGGAGGGGATCGGGTTGGGGGAGGCTGTTGTAGGGACAACTAAGATGTATCTCAAGATTCTATATATTTGGGAAATTTCCCTCATACTAGAAAAAAAAGAATATTGTACTTAAAAAAAGAATCTCAACAGCATACAATCCATGAGATATGGTTTTCCCTCAATTATGAAGGCCATCAACATTCTATGTACTCCAAGAACACCATGAGATTCAGAAGGCAAACAAGGGAGCCTCCAATGGTCATATTTTTGCATGAAATAGGTCTCCATACGAAGATACCCATGGCATTTTGTTTTGTCAAGGAACTTACGTTGATAACCACAAGCAGTAGAAAATGTACTTGCCAACAATGGAAATTAATCTGGTTGATTCACATCTCAAATACTATCATTTGCAATAAATCTATGTGACCGGCAACATATTTTTAACTTTCCACTATAAGTGTAACCCTTTTTTTTCTTGAGAAGAGAAGAAAACTGAGAATCTGGTCTACCTGATGCGTAGCCATGCATGGGTGAAAGCCTGTAAACTGGGGAATTCTCAAATTCCATGGCACCGTAGAAACGGCAGCAAAACCAGGAGGGAGATCGATTTACCACAATTACAGTAAAAAAAACCTGTACTTTAAAGAACATCCTCCGCTTTGTCAGCATAAAGACTCAGAGTAATTTATACACATGCATTAGAGTGACCAGATAAAATCCAGGTCAGGGCTCATGTAACTTTAACTTTAAAGTTACATGAGCCCTGACCTGGATTTTATCTGGTCAGCCTAACATGTATTCATATATTAGAAGTGTGACGTGCAACAAAACTCAAGCATGCTGAAAATTCCCACTTCTTTCCCAGTGGCCCTTCCTTGGTCCAGTCCTGTGAGTACTCACTACTTGAGTTTACTATTAGAAGGAGTAATTTCCCCCCATGAATAATTTCCACATCCAGCAACCTATCTGAGAAAGCATTCGGGGCCAGAGAGCCTGAATATTGGCCTGATTTCGCATGTACTGGTCTTTCAGAAGACACCTCGTCTTTGCTTTCACTCAGAGGAAACGACAAACCCATAAAAGTATGAAGATGAATGCCAGCAACACACGGAGGGAGCCCAATACAAGCCTTCCTTCCTTTTGTTTCTTCACACAAAAGTAGTTCGATTTCAGTGTGTGCAACTCTAGACTTCTGTTTATTTTCCCATTTGTCCTTACATTAGTAAGTAAAGATTTTGAGCATCTTCCAAGGAGAATTCCACCCCCACCCCCCCGATTTGTTTTGGTACTACTTATTGCTTTGGCAGATATGTTGTTCAGAGACATTCAAAGTAAATGCAATAGTTACACCACAACATGAGAAGTGCGACATCCGTTCACATTCTGTTTCAAACCTCCTCCCATTTTACATTAAGCAAAAGTTTCAAGCAGTGAGGTAGTTTCTGTGAATCCCATGCTAATGCTTTTCCAGAAAATGTTTTCTTGGCTTCCTAAATTATTGATTGGGCTATTAAAGGTCTGAAATAAAACTTTAATTAGACAGGAGAGGCTTTGCAAAGTATGACCTGCTGGAATCATGTGAATGTAACAGAGGAGAGGTAACCATCTGCTTATAGTCCTTACAGCCAGGAAAATGAAAAACACTCTTCCCAAGAGCAAGGGTACAGACATCTGTTGCATATTTGTATTGCTTTGGTAAAGATTTTTTTAGTTGTCTGGGGATGATGCATCTATAAGGTGCAATAAAAGATTATCTGCCCCATTTGCTTTGATGTATACTTGTGTTTTACATGTTGCATTTAATACCAGAGTACACTTCCCTGGTCTTACGGTTCATGGCTATTACATTCAATGTATAAAAATGGGTACATTTATCATACTTGTAGACTTCCAAAGCATGGCCTTTATATTCCTTCCCTGGATGTATTTATCCACGCCTTGCTTTATAATTTTGCAAAAACTTTATTCCAAAGGAAGGGCTGTAAGAAACCGAGGGCAATTTGCGAGAGAGAAAACTAGGGCAGGATAACCACTACTATTTTATAATGGTTTATAACAGTATTGACAACTGTTGGGGCCCATGACACCTTCCATACACCATTTCCAAACCGCTTTCAAGGTGTTATATCCTGCTTGGTGTAGATCTGGCCTAGGAGAAATGGAAAGAGAAATGCTTCCAATCTTATAGCAACCTGCATGGTCAAAAACAATAAACCTATCATGCCAGCGGTCCCCATATGTGAGTGTAACTCATGTAAATGATCAAAGTCAGCCCAAGATATTTTGCTGCCTGAAGAAAAAGACAAGATCCCCCCCCCCCCCCATCCCAATTCCATGTTCAGAATCCACTGAACTGGCAGTTGAATCTTACTTCAGTGCTGATGATAGCGCAGCATCCTCCACTCGGTACATTCAGCTCTGTTCTCCAAAACCTTGTCACTGTTCTCTATCTCTCACCCTGAGGCAGCCACCTTTCTCTGCCTCGTAGTTGTAGTGTTTTTATTGATTCAAGGAAAGTATTTTTATCCCACTCCTCAGTCAAAAAGGAAAAAGCTTTTGGTAGACATGACTCCATGCAAGTCGCTTCCACCCAGGATTGAAATGGGGATGGCTTCGGAAAAGGGCTGGGTCTGAAGCAAGCTTACTTCTCACCCGCCTTGTCATTCACTGCTCCATACAAAGGAACCCTTGACTGGGGTCAGACAACATGATACCCAACAGTTGATGGTTGGTTATTGAAATAGTTGATGGTTGGTTATTTAACCCACCGTGGGTTATTGTGTTGTGTGGCAGGAGTTTTTAATCAATGGTTGGTTATTTGGCCGAAATAACCACCGCAAATAACTAATGCTGTGCAGAGTTGGCTATTTGGTTATCATGGTGTTATCATGGCCACTGTTGGTTACTTCGTTAGCCACAGAGTTGCAAGACGAGTGATCAAAGCACCGGCTGCTGTTCTAGTTCAGCCGGCAGGATAGATTTTTGACAGCTATGGCTGATGGGATACTAGCGGCAGGACTGAAGGGGGGAGAGAAGGTGGGGAATAAGTGCGTCAACTCAGTGTGGACTAATAATTAACTCAACGCTGATCCTAATCCACACCATGGTTCATTATTATCATGTTATGTACAAATTACCCCCTGGATAAACAATTGTTGAGTTGATTATTACCCTACCATTGACTATCATGTTGTCTGAATGTAGCCTTCGTCTCAGTCATTCTTGTCTACTCCGTGACCAACATATCCTGGTCTCTCTTTCTCTTCTATAGTATTTATTTCTCTGTTATTCTCTTCCCTAATCATGCTCTCTCTTTCCCAGCTGGGCTTCTCTTGGCTATTTCTCTAAGGTCTCAAAGTCCACCTGGATTCCCATATTTCCTAGCAGCGCCTCCACAAAGGCCAGTTCTTAACCGTTTGCTGCCTGAGGCAAAGGACAGGATGGCACCCTTGATTTTACACGCAGAAGCCAACCAGATTGGCAATTGAATCATACGCCAAGACTGGCAATGGGACAGTCCACTCCACACCTATGGCCAGGCTACGTTAGTGGGGGGTGGGGCAGGGCAGGTCACGTGATGCACACAGTTGTGTCTTCCAACACTTCACTAATACGTGCTCACTGCTCTGTCTGATGCCTGCTTAAACAAATGCTGCAATGTAGTGGAGACACAAGGATGCATCACACGCATGTGCGTACAAGATGCTTGCTGGAGCACATAGTTCAGGCTGTCCGGTCAGTATGGCCAAGTATTGGGTGCCAGCACAGGCTGGGATTTCAAGGGGAATAGAAGCAGCTGCCTTTTGCTGTCTGATGTTGCTGTGCTGGAGCCACAGGGTGGATCTTGTGTGCTTGCACACGCCATGGTCTCCCTCTGAAGCAATGGACACTACTTTGATATGCCTTGATAAATTGAACCTGCCTGAGCCTTTGGCCTAGAAGTAGCAACTGTTTCCCCAAAAAGAATACGTTTTGTGCAGATGTTTCTTCCTTGTTGCCATGGCAGCTGCTACTTCAGTTCTCCTTGACTCCCTGAAACACCTGTTAATCCTCTGACCTTTTCTACAGATCGGATCACCTGCAGTGAGGGCAGACAGTTTGCCGAAGGATGGTATCCTTCACTCTTTGGGGAATGGCAATGCCTGCTGGGCTCCTGCCCCTGTTTCTAATTATTTCTCTGGCATTACATCTTGAGGGGATTGCCAATTAATTTCCCCAGAAAGATTCTAGCTTTATAAGTCTAAGGAAAAGTGATTCAAATTCCCACCATCCTTAAGGGAAGTCTCCCCCTCCCTAGACTCTTCAACATTGTCTTCAATGTCATGTCCTTGAGCAGGAAAGCACTGCTGGATAGGAATTTTTAGGACAAATCAACTGCTGAATGTATTATGAGATTACTGAGTTTTAATGAGGTATTGCTTTGAAACTCTGGTTACTTTCATGTTTATATGTGGAGATCTTACTCTGAAACCTATGGCAAAATATATCTAAACTTATGTCTTCCAGGGCACATCTTGATGAGAGGTTTGCTCCGTGGTGGTTTCGGAGTGGCAGCTGGTGGTCTACATGATGCTGCGGCCATTGCGAAGCCATCCAGGGGCAAACCCCAAAAATAGTGCTTTAAAAAAGTCGGGCACTTACCCCGACTTTTTTCAGCTTGGAGCGAGGCAACGGCATCTGCCGTCTGTCACTCTTGCTCTGGAGCTGCTGCGGAGGTGTGCCACAGCCGATGGCAACCACTGATTGGTCTCCATAGGCTGGGCAGGGAAAGGCGTGGACCAGTGAGCGGAAAGATCTCTGGACCACCTCCGCGCCTCTGCCAACCATTGCTTACAAAAAATTTTTTTTAAGGGGGGTTGGATATTCAGAGAGGGAGCACCCCATTCCTCTCCACCCTTGTTGGTTCCCCCCCTCATTTAGCTGTAAATGTGAAGGGTCGCATTTACAGCCTTTTTAAAAAAAATAAAAGAAGAACAAACAGAAGAAGGCAAATAAAAACAAAACTAACCTTGAACAGGGTGTGTGTGCGCGGAAGTGCCCGAACATCCCTGCATTGATGCGAGTGGGCAAGGATGGATGGGTGCGCCGGCGGTGCTGCCGCCTTCCTGAAAGCCCACAATTACGCTCCCTCCCATGTAGCTAGCCGGAAGGAGCCCCAATGCGGGAGAGCACCACCACCACGCTGCCGCTGTGCCACCGTCAAGTCACGGCCCCAGATTCATTATAAAGGGTTCTTTCTTCCTGTGTGAGATGTTAACAATTTTTTTTATTTGTTAAGTTTATATTTTGTCTTTCCACCAAAACTGGTGATCAAAGAGGCAAGCAATAAAAATAAATACTGATAAAACAGAATAACAACAACAACTTTATTCGCAGCCAATAGGCCAAACATCAGCAAATAGCATTTAAACATTGATACAATGTTCATTTACACTCATTACAATTAATAATAAAAATAAAATATATAACTATCATAAAAGGGGAAGAGGTACCTAAGCCCCATTTTGCATCCATTACAATGCAGGTGTGAAGGAGCCATGCTGTGTCCAGCTCCAGGGAAGAAGAGGAGCTACGGCTGCGCCAAAATCTATCCTCCAATGAACTGAAAGTTTTCTTTCCCCATGGAAGAGGCGTCCCTTGTTCTGTCTCATTTCATAATTTCTTTTTGTGGTGCTTTGGGGCTTACCTAATCACTGTGAGGCAGCTGAGAGCGTATCTTCATTCTATTACACATCTCCGTGCTTCCTGATCTGAAAGAGCCTGATAGGAGGCATTACCTCATGATGTCCTCTCCCCCTAAACTTTATTTGAAATGTCAGAAGCAGTGTGAGGCTGCAGGATGAGGGACAGATTATTGTACAATGAAAGAAAGAACATTTGCACATGCCTGTCAGCCACCTCACAAGTGAGGTGAGCATAAGAGCTCTAAACCCAACCCATAAAAAAATTCACCAGAAAATTTCTTCTTTGAATTTCTTTTCAAAAGCAATTCTCTTTCTAGTGGATTGCATGAGAGTGGTCGAAAAAATGTATTAAATTTCTCTTCAGCAACAAACCACTTTATGTGCCAAAGGCCTGCTTTAAATAAAAACATATTGACTTTGCTGGCGCTAGGACAGCAGAGGGGGAACCAACCTAGCTTCCCTTGGCAGGGAGTTACAGAGCCTGGGTATGGCCACTGAGAAGGCCCTCTCCACGTCCCCACCAAATGTGCTTCTGTTTGTGGTGGGACCGAGAGAAGGTCATCCACCAGGGAGGCTCATATGAGAGAATGCAGGCTTTCAAATAGTCTGGTCCCAAATGTATAGGTCAGAACCAGGAGTCTGAATTGTGCCCAGATACAGGCCAGTGAAGTTCCTTGTAAATGGCCCGGGGAGACAGTCTGAGTCCAAAACAGGCCAAGGAATGAGGAATAACTTAAAATATACATTTATTTGAAGGAGTGTGAAGGTTTGAGATCTACACAAGTCTGTTTGTAAAGTGGGTAATGTTGAGAGCTACACAGGACTGTTTGTCATTAAAGCCTAAAAGCCTGGAAATCCATTTGGGGAGGGGGAGAGCATGAGTTCTGTGTGTAAAAGAAAAAAGAGTGGGAAGTTTGTAAGTTAGAAAGAGTGGGAAGTTTAAAATAAGAAAAAGAGAGGGAAGTTTGTAAGTTAGAAAGAGTGGGAAGTTTAAAATGAAAAAAAGAGCGGGAAATCTCTGAAAGGGAAAAAGAGCGGGAAATCTAACCTATAAAAGAGTAGAAAAAACCAGAAAAAGGAGAGTTGACTGAGAGGGCCAAAGACAGAGGAGGTCTGCCTCAGAGGCTCTGGGAGGAACAGAGTCTGGAGAAGGAATAGAGCTGAGCTCTAGGCAAAGGCTACCGGGAAGCAAGTGTAGACCGGCTGGAGGAGGCTGCTTTTCTGTGAGACCTGTTTTGTGTATATTGTAGCTGCTTCACCAAGGAACAGCTCTGTATGTTTGTATATACCCTAAAAGACAGTTGCCTTACTATCTGCAATAGTAAAGGGTTTTGTTTTAAACCTCATCTGTGGGAGAGTCAGTTTTTACCACACTTAAAGCCAACCTTCCACGTTACCAAAGAAAGGAGGGAATAAGAACAAAAGAGTGAAATACCTAGAAGAAAACAGGCTCTTAAGGAGGCAAGAGATCCTTGAAGAGCAGGTCGCGGAATGCAGGGATCGTGGAGCTGTGACAAGGAGTATCTAAGAATCTCTTGTTCAACAACCTTCAGGCCTCTGGTACTGTACAGGCCATGTGACTTTAAGGCAAGACCTCAAAAATTATCAACTCTTTAATACTAAGGGAATGTCAAAGAAGTATATACCCTACCATTACAATGGCCACAGCATTCTGAACCAGCTGAAGTTTCTGAACAGTTTTTAAAAGCAGCTTCATATCCAGCATGTTACAGTTGCTGTTGTGAACCACAAAGAGACCCTCGGCTTTTGGGCAGCATAGAAATGAAATCAACCAATCAGTCAAAGGTCCCCTCTACAAGAATTCGGTTTGACACCTGGTTGTCCGATTATGTGCATCTTCTCGAAATCGCTTTTACAGCAAATCACTATACGCGGGAGGCAGTTAAGCGCATAACTGTTTGCCTTACCGGTTGTACGAAACGCGCTTTGGAGGTGTTTAATGCGGAGAATCGCTTGTTTACATGGTCATAAGGCGCTTTAACTGCCGCGGTAAATTAAAACTCGCTATTTAACGCACATTTGATAATGCGCATAATCAGACAGAAAAAGCACCTCAACTCCCGATTTGCGTTCTGCTCTTGTAGAGGTAAATTTTTTAATGCACCTTGAAAGAGCTTTAAATTGCTCTTGTAGAGGCACCCAAAGTCCAAGCAGGATCTAATTGAGGCGTTCAACACTGTGGCCAGACCCGACAGCTCAAGGAATGGGTGCAGTTCGTGTACATGCATTCCTGGCTCTTCAGATGTGCAAATGCATTCCTGGCTATTGCCAAAACCTAGCATCTAGGTTCAGGCATGAAGAACTACCAAACTGTGAACCCGAATCTTCAAGGGGAGTGTAACCCCATCCGGCACAGGTGGAAATTCTGTTCCATGATCTGCCTTTCAGCAGGCTAGGGGCACCTCTGTTTTGCCTGGATTAAGCTTCAATTTGTTCACCCTCATCCAGTCCATTACCGACATCAGACACTGATTTAGAATTAGTACAGCTTCCTTGGATTTAGATGGAAAAGAGAGATAGAGTTGGATGTCGTCAGCATACCTTTTTCTCCCTCTCTGCTTATTGTATAGTGTAAATATCCAGTGTTCCATATGTCTTGAAATATATTAGCTGTCGTATTTCTTATGTGCCATAGTGCTAAGAAGCTCAATGGTCAACCAGAACGATCTTGTGTCTAGCAGCTGTGTCTAGCAGCTGTGTCCTTTTCCTTTCCCTTTTTAATCTAGAGTAGGTGCACACATCCACACACACACCAGATCCCTAGTGACGGGGATCCTAGTGTGGGAGGTAGGGGGCTTTTAGGATCTGCTAGATCTACTCTAGAACGAAAAGAAGGCTTAGCTGCTAGACACACATTTAAAGAAGCGTGTATTTTGACCATAAAGCAATGGGGTTGGATCCATAGTTGTATGGAATAGAACTCCACATACTAGACACTCCCACGTGCAGAAGGAGGTGGAGATTACTTTTGCCAATTCTCCTCCACCTGCACTGCTGTATGCACCCAAACATCTGCTGCAGAGGTTTGGGGGACTCTGTAGACCAGCATGCAAGGTGGCGCTGGGAACTGCAGGGAAAAGGGAAAATTAGTGACAATCGCCTCTTCCCTCCCCGTTTGCGCTTGGTTAGCAGAGCAGGAGCCTCTGCAGAGATCCAATTCACTTCTGTGAATGGAAAGAGTCTTTCTGTTTGCAGAACAGCAGGTCTGGATCCAACCCAATATGTTTATGTTGGTAATATTAGTTAACATTAACATACCACCTACTGAGAGTTCTGAGCACTTAATATAAATGATCTTGGTATGGCCGTATGCTGAAGCCAAAAGAAAGTTGCTTTCCTTAAGGCCACCAACTGAAATCAAGCCTGATGAGATCCAAACAGATGAATCTCTAGGGTGCAATCCTGTGCATGTTTAGACAGTAAAAAAGTCCTACAACTCCCATCATGCCTCAGCCAGTCATGCTGGATGGGGAATACTGGGATTTGTAAGATTTTTTTTTCTGTGTAAACATGCATAGGATCGCACCTTAGCCATACTTTTACACTAAGGCTGCAAACCTATACACACACACTCTACTGAATAAACAGGGACTCACTTCTAAGTAAACATGCGTAGGATTGCAGTGGGGGTGTCACGGAAGTGCTCTTGGTGGGTTGTAAACCATGAAAAGACAGAAGTAAGATTAGCGCTGGAGGTAAATTGCAGGCAGATATTAATGACTGTGCCATTCCTACTAAGCATTTGTTTCCATATGTAGAGTGAAGAGCTTATTGTCAGGGTGGTTGTGTGCTGCAGTCACAATGGAGTGAGGAAAAAATGCAACATGTAATACCACTGGCAGAATTCAGCCTCCTGAAAAATCTTAGCTTTCATTTAAACAACAGCAACAACCACCATACCTTTCTAGCCTATATGGTTGTGGAAAATATACTTGAAAATGGGTGGGCAATGCCTGCTGAAATCTTGGAGGCCAGAGGGATGGCTGAATAAGATTTCTAGTGGTTGAGGTGGGAATTCAGTGCCCTGTCTAGCCCCTTGGAACTCCCCAGTAGAAAAACCAGAAGAAATTGTGTAAATCTGATTAACTGTAATAATTTGTACAGGTCACAGAGTTTAATTTTCTTGTGGAAGCTTTGGGACTCCATCACACCTATCGGGGGTTTGCCTATGCATTTTTTTACCTCCGTTTCATAAGCACGTCAAGGTAATGGTCCTTTTCACGTGGGTTTGTAGTATTGCGCTGCACGGTGAAACTTCCCTTTCGTTTGTTTGCTCTTCCACTCCACTCCACCCTGCCCTTTCTCCTTCTGCCTCCAGTTCGTTGGTTGTGGTACTCTTACGGGCGTGGGCTCCTTCCCCCCTTGCTCTAGCTTTGTTGTCCAGCGATTTACTGATTTAACGTTTCAGCAGTTGGGCTCCGTTTCTGTGGGCAATGAGGGTGGGGTTGGAGCAGTAAAAAGTCCATTCAACCGACTAAGCACACGTCGCTCGACAGAGCATGCTGGAGGAGGAGAACCGTACCGCCCTCCCCTTTTGTCAGCAAGACTCCATTCAAAGTGCACGCCCCCAACAAAGGAAAAAGCAAGGGGACAACAATACATGAAGGCTTAAGGGTGCATTAAATCTGCTTGGGGAAAATGATCCAGACTTTCCCCACACCAAAATGATACACAAAACGTAGGAAAGAAGGCGCAATGGGTGAAGGACAGGGAGAATGTCATGGGAGTCCCGCACTGCAAAACCAGATACCAGACATGGTGAGAGTCATAGAATCACAGAATCATAGAATAGTAGAGTTGGAAAGGGCCTACAAGGCCATTGAGTCCAATCCCCCGCTCAATGCAGGAATCCACCTTAAAGCATCCCTGACAGATGGTTGTCCAGCTGCCTCTTGAAGGCCTCTAGTGTGGGAGAGCCCACCACCACCCTAGGTTATTGGTTCCATTGTCATACTGCTCAAATAGTCAGGAAGTTTTTCCTGATGTCCAGACGGAATCTGGCTTCCTGTAACTTGAGCCCATTTTTCCGTGTCCTGCATTCTGGGTTGATTGAGAAGAGATCCTGGCCCTCCTCTGTGTGACAACCTTTCAAGTATTTGAAGAGTGGTATCATGTCTCCCCTCAATCTTTTCTTCTCCAGGCTAAACATGCCCAGTTCTTTCAATCTCTCCTCATAGGGCTTTGTTTCCAGACCCCTAATCATCCTCATTGCCCTCCTCTGAACTCGCTCCAGCTTGTCTGCATCCTTCTTGAAGTGTGGTGCCCAGAACTGGATGCAATACCCAAGATGGGGCATAACCACTGCCGAATAGAGGGGAAGCAGTACCTCGTGCGATGTGGAAACTATACTTCTATTAATGCAGCCCAAAATAGCATTTGCTTTTTTTTGCAGCCACATTACACTGTTGGCTCTTATTGAGCTTATGATCTACAACAATTCCAAGATCCTTCTCGCTTGTTTTATTGCTTAGCCAAGTATCCCCCATCTTGTAACTGTGCATTTGGTATCTTTTTCCTAGGTGTAGAACTTGGCATTTATCCCTATTAAATTTCATTATGTTAGACTATTTGTTTATTTATATCAAAAATATGTATTTTCCCCCTCCGAAGAAGTCTCTCAAAGTGTCTTTCAAAGTACAAAAACAAACTCGAAGAGACCCCCCTCCCCCCCCGATCGCACCATTAAAACTACCTCAAACTGCCCAGGACTAAAGCAAGATGAAAAAGAAAAATGCCTCGGAGAACCAGAGCTAACAACAAATAAATTACACAGCAACAGAATTAATGGCTTATTTAAAAAGAAAACTCTCTGAACACAAATGTAGGGGAAGATGACCCAACATTTTGGGGGTCCCAATCCAGCCCTCTGGAGTTCCTCAGATGACCACGCTCTTTCCATGTGGCCCCCAGTTCCCTTTCCCTAATGACCAATTGTTTGGTGGTTTCCCAGCCGTTGCACAGTATTTTCCCCATTCTAAAAGGTTGAAATCTCTCTTCTCTTAAGACTTAGGGAGTCTCTAACATTAAGGAAAAACCCTCACCCTCATCGGGCTTTTTCCCTTCTCCCTCGGATCTGTCCACATTCACTACAAGCCCCTTTAGATGGCGCCCAACAGGGGCCACATGATTTGTAATTGAAAACTTAGCTTCTGGGCAATGTTTCATGAAGTTAAATGAAACAGCGCCATCTAGTGGAGGAATTAATCCCACAATTATTTTAAATACTCTATTATCTCTGGGGTGGGGTTACTGTGAGATTACTGTGGAAGGCGTGAGAGATGTCCTGGAAGTCGATGGCATCAGTAAAGATCTGCAAACTTTCGTGAGTGGCCAATCATGAGTGTGCAATAAATCACTCATGTAGAGAAGCTATTAGTTACTGCCATTAAAAAGGCCCAAATATATGTTGGTATTTGGGCTCATTTTGCATTCGGCCTCTCCCACCACCTGAAAACATCTCCCTAGTTGAATTTGGTTCTTGGGTTGAAAGATCTAGAGAATGGCTTAGTTCGGACGACACGATAATCAACGGAGAGGGGGGATACAATAGTCAGTTGTGTTGCTTATTGTGTTGTTTGGAGGGCAACACACAACGCACACACAACTGACAGTATGCTATTCGGGGCACTTAAACAACGGAGAAAAACAACGGGCTGTTCAGTTGTTTATCCTGAACTCCGTTGTTTAAAGTGGCATGTGGAGGGAACCCCCCTCTCTCCGTGTACTATTCAGTTTGGTCATAGAGTTCGCCGGCTGGAGTAGCCGAAACCCCCCTGGCTGCTCTGATACAGTCGGCAGAACTTGCGGGGCATGCTGGGATATGGCCGGAGGACTGAAGGAGGTGGGAGGGAGGAGACGCAGCAGCCCAGAAGGATGCCGGGACTTTCAGCCGCTCAACAGGGGGAGGGGTAACGTGTTGTGTGGCGGATGCCGCTATTTCCCCCTCCGTTGCCTAAAATGTCGTCAGAATTCACCCTATTAGATCCTCAAGCAGGGGTGGGCAATTTGTGGCCCTCCAGATGTTTTGGCTACACCTTCCATGATCCCTCACCATCAGGTATCCTGGCTAGGGCTGATGGGAGTTGTAGGCCAAAACATCTGGGGGGGCACAAGTTCCCCACTCCTGCTTTTTATCATGCTTCGTGCAGCATCTTTACACCGAAGTCTGTCCCACTAAATTAAGGAGGTTTACAGCACAATCCTCTACAGGTCTACTCAGAAGTAAATCCCACTGCATTCCAAAAGGCTTACTCCCTGGTAAATCAGCATAGAAGTGCAATCTTACCCCTCCACAAGAGGAATTAGGATTGCAGCTTGCTTTCTTCTCCGCAGTTGTGTGCTCTGTATTAACATTTCTGTTATGCAATTGCTCCCCATCTGCCTCAAGACTTTCAGTTATCCCATATCTGCCCTTTTGTATTTCCTACCCTACCAGCTAATCAGCTTATCAGCAAAATAACAGGAACAATATGTTTTCCATGCACTTAATTAATTATGTTTTCATATTCGACATCAGATAAGTTAAACTGCCGCGAAAACAAAGAATTTTAAGTAGGATGTTTTACACAGTGTGATGGGGAAGGAAACCCTCTAGCAGTTTATTTAATGGAGTTTCAAATTCCTAATTTTGTTAAAACCCCACAGGCACACAGCATAAAAGACTCTAATGTGAACCACCATGTAATTATGCCTAATAACTAGTCTCTGGTGTGGGGGAGGGTATGTAGGAGGAGAAGCACGGATCCAGCTGGCCCTCTTACACCTGCAAGGTTCCTTTCGCTGAAAACTAACAGGGTAATGACAGCATGCTCTGAAATGAAAACAGTAATTAATTCCCTGTAACAGAACACAAGGAAGAAACTCATCAATTAAGATATGCTATTGTGCACAGCCTAAATTACGTTTCATGCCATCTTACAGACGAATGGCGCAGAACCCTAAAACTTGTTAGCTATGGCATTGTTGTTGCAGCCTTGCATTGCTCCTTGGTGAGAGATTTACAGGGCCATGGTGTTGCCGCTTCTGAGCAACCTTCTGTGTATGTCCTTAGAGAGAGATGTGAGGATGGCTTCATTTGATTTTTGAACAAAATCAAATCCTTATCCTGGGTTGTGTAATGTTTCTCTTTTGAGACAAGAAGAAGAACATACTATCGTTATGGCGAAGCTCTTTTCTGGCCCACATATGCTATAACTTTCCTTTTTTCTACAAGTGGAATCTGCAGCAACCCAACAAAATGTTGCAAGGGATCCTCATTCCCTATCAGAAATGCTCCAATTCAGGGTTCTGGTCAGCCAGCCATGCCGTTATCCAGGATACTGTAAACTGTAGGGAGCTCAAACACTCCCCCCCACAGTTTTTGGTTTTTCTTTATGAGCCCGATCTACACTACTGCTTTATAATGGTTTATAATAAAGCAGTAGTGTAGATTGGCTCTCATTAAGCTGTTGTTTTTTTAATGTAGGTTTTTGTAGCCCTTTTTATTATTATTATTTTTTGTACTTCTGTATACCTGAGCATATTGATACCTCCTCACTGTTTCATTGGCTTCAATTATGTTGACACACTGCCACCTTCAATTGCTATTAGAAGGAATTCTGCTAAAGCATTTTTAATGGGATGGCTAAAACCTTTTGCAAACAAACCGCTTCAGTTTGCATTGGAGAGAAGATTGTTCTTGGTTGCTTTCATAGCTAATTGCCTGAAGCTCTTAGCACCTACAATGCAGTGAGAACAGCTTCACATGTAGAACCGTGAGTATATCAGCGCTTCACACACAAAGTGAAAAGGAGAGACACACATCCAAATATTTTGGGGACACATTTTGGAAAGCCACGATTGAATGCAAATGCTTGAGGACACACATTATCCCGTCATGCTTTGGGGCATTTAAACAGCACGTTACTAATGCTTACATCCTACTGAAATGATGGCAACTTTCTGAAAGCAATGTAATGAGATTTTAGTTGGATCTACAGGTACAGCAGAATGAGATGGCAGGAAGGATGGTGCTTCTGCAGGTGGGGAATACAACTTTGAATACTTCCTCATGTAAAAACTTCTTGCTTGTAGAAAAACAGTGCATCATACAGAAATGGTTTTGGGCTAGCACTTCACCGGTCTGTCTATTTCCAGTGAGCTTTTTAACATAGGTGAGCATTCCAAATGGGTACAGTCCATTCTGCCGCCACATTGAATGCATATATAGACCAATCTGAGTCATAAACCCCCACTGATTTAAATGCAACTAAGTAATGAATAACGTATTCTGGACTCTGACCCTATTTTTATAGTGACAAATTATGATGTTCATCCTTTCCCTGGGGCTATGTGAAGTGTAAAACTTCTAACGAAGACCAAACCAGATTTTTTTTTAAAGCAAGTGATAAGGTATTTCATCATTATTTTCAGCTGAAATGGTACAGTCCCAAGAGGATAGTGAATAGGATTGCTCCTATATCTTAAAAATTCCCTGCACACCCAAAGCTAGCATGCTGGGGAAAGAGCAATTTCTTGCTTCAGTTCAGTCATTTTAGTTTTTCTGTGCAGGGAGGTGTGTGTGCATTTTCTGAAAATGTAGATCACTTCTCTGATACATATTCTAGACTTTATCTTCTTTCCCAGCATATCCATGCTGTATTATCTACCCCTGGAATACATGTTTTCCCATCCATGTTTCATTCCATTATAACCAGAAGATGTTTGAATGCCCCATATAAAATACGGACTGCAGATACAGAACTCCTTTCCTTTGCTCAGGTGGGGCTTCAAAGGTAAAGGCTGTTAACCACCATTTAGGAAATAACTGTAATAAAAACTTACTGCATATAAATTATGACAAAACAAAAGAGGTGATTTGGAACCATATTAATCTATGCAGCACATAATTGAGCAAGTTTAACCTTATAGATTCTTAGAGGCCTTTTTTCCTGTTTGAATAGCTGGAAAACCATTTAGACGTGCTAGATGTAGCACAGTTTAGGACAAATTCCTCCCTCCTAAAACTTATTCAACCAAAAGAATGAACACTATTGAAATCTAAATGGATCTAGCATTGTATAGCAGGCAATAAAAATGAATTCCGAAATATGTCATAGGGAAGATCAGGGAGGCCTCTACCATAGGGTGACCATTTTTTGGAAACTAAAAATGAGGACAACATGGTTGGCCCCCAAGGGGACATCCCCATCAACATGTCCGCCCCCAGGGGGCATGTCTAACACCAAGGGGGTGTGCCCACCAGAACATAGCCTTAGTCATATGTCTGATTTTATAGCACACAATTAAGACAAAGCTGTTCTGCATAACATCTTAATGTTAAAATCACAGAAATAAAAAGTTAACTTCGCTCACTCCTACTTTTGTAGCTTTTACTGTACTTTGTTGCTATACTCTGTGTGATACATTCTCCCCTTCTCTCAAATATCTTTTCTGATTGTATCCTCACTCGGCTGTAAGCTGCTGCTTAACAGGGTTTGCTGCCGGCCAGCTGGCTTTTTTGTTTTGTTTTATTTTTAAATTTCAATTTTGTTTTGAAACTTGCTAAAAATCAACAGATTTGCTTGAAACTTGGCGTGGCTGAAGCCCTACTTAAGAGCTATCATGATGGCAAGTTTCATCTCTTTATCTTTAAAAATGATGTTTTTTTTTAAAAAAAATCTTTAAACCTTTAAAAAATCCTAAAAATCAATGGATGAACACACCTGCTTGAAACTTGGTCTGGCAAAAACCCTACTTAGGATCTATCATGATGCCAAGTTTCATCTCCTTTTCTTTAAAAATGATGGCATTTAAAAAATAATAATTTTAAAACCTCAATTTTTTTAAAAAATCCTAAAGATCGATGGATGAACGGATCTGCTTCAAATTTGGCATGGCTAAAGCCCTACCTAAGTACTATCATGATGCCAAGTTTCATCTCCTTATATTTAAAAATGACAGAGCTGTAAGCATTTTTGTTATTTCCCATTGACTATAAAGTAGAGCTGCCCTTTGGGTGGGGGGATGGGGAAAATCCGGATTTTTCTTCAAATGACATAATTTCCCTCCCTTCCCGGATTTGTTACCAAAAATCCTGACATGTCCTTGTTTTTTCTGACATGTGGACACCCAACTCTACCAGCCAAACTGAAAAGGCCTCAGTCTGAACCTCTTGCTCATGCGACAGCCTAGTTACTCAGCCCCATAGAAACCTGATGCTGCTAAATTATGTTAATTGGGTATCATGTAGCTGTCCGTGATAGTTTTCTTTACTCTTGTGTAAGCACGCATGGCTCTGATTCGAACTGGGACCATGGTGCTGGAGGAGGGAAACTTCCCACCACCTCAAAAGGAAAAAAAAAGCTTCCATTCACACCAATGGAGACTTGTCTTCTTTTTTGGAAGGGCTGTAGTTCACTGGCAGAGACCCTGCTTTGCATGCAGAAGGTCCCAGGTTCAATCCCCGGCATCCCCTGGTAGGACTAGGAAAGAATCCTGCCTGCAACCCCGGAGAGCCAAAGCTGCAAATCATTGTTGACAATATTTGGCTAGATGAGGCCAAGGATCTGACTCAGTGGCTGAATTCGGACAACACGATAGTCAATGGTGGGGTAATAATCAACTTTACAGTTGTTCATCTAGGGGGTACTCCCCACACAACATGGTAATAAATAATCAACTGTGGTGTGGATTAGAATCAGTGCTGAGTTGACTATGGCAGCATTTGGACAATACGATAGTCAATTCAACTGACTATTGTTTCCCCACCCCCAGTTGCTTATTCTGTCGTCCGAATTCAGCCATTGTAAGGCAGTTTCCTATGTTCCTATCATGCATAGCTATATGCTACATGGTTAACATAACATGTAGTTTGGGATTCAGGTTCCTTTGTATGAAACCCCAACTTTATTTTTTCTCCTTTAATTTTAATCTTGCTGCACTAATGTTTTGTATTATGGTAGTTTAGGCCAGGTATAGGCAACCTTGTGCCCACCAGAAGTTTTGGACGCAGGAGCTGTCTTCACAGGATTTTTCCTGTGGCTTGGGTGCATGGTCAGGTCGCTTGCAACAGATTATATCATGGCCAGCGTTTGCTTAACCAGACGCTTCTGTCTCAAAAAAACGCAGTATTGCAGAGTCGTTTTACTGAGCCTACTATCTACACAACTGCTTTAAAACGGGTTATAACATTTTAAACTGGTCAATAATGGTTATTAACTGGTTTAAAACTGTTATAAACCATTTAAAGCAGTAGTGTAGATTGGGTGTTCTTTTTAGCTGAAGCAGCCCCCGTGCGCTTGCTTGCAATGTGGTCCCATTCCTCCACATCAAATCCTGAGCATGCCTGTGACCTGGCCAGGACGTGGCCAAGGAGTGGGGCTGCCCCTTTTCTCCCAATCGCTCCTTTCCCCGTTCTATTAAGTAGCATAATCAGGCTTATCGCTGTCTTACCTCGCTTTTTTAGGATGTTTTGTTCCCATTTTAATAATGTGTAGCATGTTTTTAATCAGTTTTATGTATTTTATTGTATTTTATATTTACTGTTGTTCCCCGCCTCGATCCAAATGGTGAGGTGGGTAAGAAATTTTTTTTTATTCTTATTCTCTGAAGTTGTGTTAATTAGCTTCTCTGATGATGTGTTATTTAGCTTCACTTCTCTGATGTGTTAATTAGCTTGGAGTAATCAGAGTAGGAAGCTATGACTCAGTCACAGTTTGCTGACATGGGGTGAAATTCAGTTGGTGGGGGCTGCTGTCAAAGAGTGGGGCTTTCCCCTCCCCTCCCCCCTTTTCCAAGCCCATTCCATTGTTACTTGGCTTCTCTGATGCTGCACCCCAATCGATATCCAAAACTCTGCATTTCTGGAGGGAGCTTTTATTCTTTACTTTGCTGAGGAAAATAGAGATCTGCCACATTAATGCCTTCCCATTCCCATTCCCATTCATGCAACATAGCAGGGGAGCCTGGAGACGGGCGGATAACAAGCTTTCAGATCCTGCCCTGAATAACTTGGGGTTTTGGCTTCTGCATGGAATAGTGGGCACAATGAGGAGAAGGGGGTGGGAGCTGTCACACCCTGGCAGTTTGCTGGAATGGGGAAAAAATTGGGGTGTTGGGGTGCTCACATACGGAGCCTTCAGACCCTGGCCAGGATCATTGGAGATTTTTGCTTCCTCAAGGAAAATTGAGTTGTCCCCCCCCATCACTCCATTTCCCCCTGTTCAGCCATTGCCTCTGTTCCAATCCATCCCCCCCCCCTTTGGAACATTTCCACATATCTGAAACTGCATTTCTGGAGTTGCAAAGAGGGAACTTCTATTCTTTCCTTTGCCATTGCACAGCGCTGCACCTCCAGTTTATCAAAATAGAGAGCTGTCACATTAGTGCTTTCCCAATCCCATTCATACTACCAGCAGCAGGGGGAGCCAACATCATGGATGATGTTGGTTCTGACCCCCACCCCGACCCGGAAGTATGTTTTTCCCAGCACTGATAAACCAGGTTTTGGGGATGGCTGGCTCTGCTGTGTAACGCTGACAGAGCAGAGCTGATGTCATCATTCTGCAGGGAATAAGAGCTATCCTCCCGTGCTTGTCAAGATGAGGCCACAGCTCCCATCATCCACAGCCAGCATGGCCAATGTTTAGGGTTATGGGAGTTGTAGTCCAAAACATCTGGAGGGCACCACACTAAATCTAGGGAGTTTGCTCCTAAATATATCTACGCAGGATTAAAGCCCATTCACTTAAACCCTATTACACCCTAATCCTGATTGATGTTTAAAGTGTTGCTGCTTAACTATATTTGCCCCTGTGCTATAGTTTCTTTTACCCAATTTGTATTGTTAATTGTTATTGTTATCAACTGCTTTGAGTTTCAGGAAAGTGGCATAGCTATTTTGAAGCTAGTTTATTGGTAATATCCAATGGTGTCCCAACACAAGCACTAATGATGTTCTGTTAGTATAAACCAACACTTGTACAGTGTAATTAGTGCAATGGGAAAAGGTGTTGATTTACTGCCAAAATTCTGCACTTTATTATTCCAATAATTAAATATTTGCCCATTTTCATTGAAACAATTGCATTTCTGTCTTCCTTCCTTAGCTTTATGTGAAGTTTTGATTTAGCCCTAATTGCATGCCTGTGTAATTAATTTTCTTATTCCACAATTGTGGAAATTTCTCTTTTCAGTATTTAGCTTAAGTCCAGATCCTCTTTGCACCAGCGCATGGAGTGACAGTGAGTAGGTACAATAGGATGACTGGTTACACTCTATATAGTGGTGTGGTCCAGCTTGAATACCCAGAATATGGTGGGCACCGCATCAACTATATCAGTATGCAATGTAGAACCTGAAGAATGCCAAGGGTGGAAGCTGCTTTGGTGTATTGTCCAGAAAGAGGGCATAAATAACTTCTGGACCAAGTGGGATAGGACAAATAATACAATTAAGTTATCATTGGTGTCCTAGGATGAGCGCCATTAAGGGAAAGTTCCCCCTCACCTTAAAGCAAGTTAATTGAGAAGGGACTCCTTTTGGAGGGCCTGCTGGGAATAGAATGAGGGCAGGCATTTCAGTAGGCTGACCAGATAAAATCCAGGTCAGGGCTCATGTCACTTTAACAGTTGTAGAGAAAAGGGAATTTCAGCCAGTGTCATTTGTATGCAATTAGTTCCTGGTGAAATTCCCTCTTCATCACAACAGTTAAAGGCTGCCTCTACAAGAGGCATTTAAAGCTCTTTCAAGGTGCATTAAAAACTCACCTCTACAAGAACGGAGCGCAAATCGGGCATAGAGACGCGTTTTCTCTCCGATTATGCGCATTATTGAATGCGCGTTAAATAGCGAGTTTTATTTTGCTCCGGACATTAAAGCACATTTTGACTATGTGAACAAGCAATTCTCCGCATTAACTACTTGTAAAGCGCATTTGAAACAACCGGTAAGGTCACCAGTTGAGTGCTCAATTATCTCCTGCATACAAGCATTTCCGATAAAGCGCTTCAGCGATTATGCGCATAATCAGCTAACCAGACGTCAAACGGAATCCATCTAGAGGGGGTCAGAGTTGCAGGCACTATACTAGAGTAACCATATACAAAAGAAGGCAAGGCTCCTGCAACTTTAACTGGTGTGATGAAGAGGGAATTTCACCAGGAATTAATTGCACACAAATGACACTGGCTGAAATTCCCCTTTCTCTACAACTGTTAAAGTTACATGAGCCCTGACCTGGATTTTATCTGGTCACCCTACATTTCAGGATACAATCTAAATTTACCTTGATTGTGAAAGCTGCATGGATCCTACTTAAACCTGCCTTAAGTATGGATCCATACCTTAAGTAGGGATCCATGGGGGAGGGGGGATGAGGACTCTATGATTCCCACTGAGAGGTGGGGATTAGTAGGACACCTCCAAAGGAGGAGGGGCAGACCCGTCTCCATATTCGAGTTGTAAAGTGGAATGGGTGGCATGAGCCTGGACCGCCTAAAACTTGCCTTTCCATTAGGCTTCAGATCCTGTAGCCCTGGGGGCTGTCTTCATGGCACTGAGTTGGTGCTGCCTTCCCCCCAAACCCTATGGTTTCATTTACCCAGGGTGGTGCTGGGTAATCCCCATGCCAAGGAGGGAGCTTGGGGTTTCCGGTGGTCATTTGGGTATTGGAGCTGCCCTCTGCCCTCTTTCTGGTTTCCATAGACCAATTGTCAGTCGCTTTCCACCAGGACCACCCCCTGGATTGGCCCCGGAGTGAGTTCAGATGGTGGAAGAGCCAGGGTGACCGCACTCCTACTGAAAAAGTCAGGGTAAGCCCCTGACTTTTTTTTCTGTACTGTTTTGTGGTAAAGCCCCGTGGTGGCTCCGTTTCTGCAGCTCCGTCAGATTACTGACACAGTGCAAATTCGCAGCCACTGTGAGGTTTTGAGCACATATAGACAGCCCCCTGGCTTGACATGTGCCTTGATAAGCAGCCTGCTCAGGACAATAGGAGGAGTTCAGGTTTAGAATCCGTTATACTGGAGAGCATGTAACAATCAATGCTGAAAATCTCAAATATGTGCAATGTATGGTCAAAAATAGCGGTAGCAAAACTGCTCATTAATGTTTTGTAAATAAGTTCACAGGGCCCTTTGAACACCCAGCATGCTGATGGTGTTTTGCTACAGATCCCCTAATGACTGTTCCCAGCAGCTTCATATAGATATTTAACAGCACTGGCGACAGGATGATACTCTGCAGATACTCTGTGGATACTCTGCGGATACTCTGCGGTTGTCAAGGGGCTGAGGAATAATCACCCAGTGTTACTCTCTGAAATCAACCCCATAGGTAGGCCTGGAACCACTGTACCACAGTGGCTCGAACACCCATCTCACAAAGTTGATCCATGACATACCTTCCTAGAAAAAGGGCATTTACATCTAGTAGCATTTGGTCCAGAGTGGGCTTCTTCCTGGGAATAACTCCCACTGAATTGCATAGGATTGCACTGCATATCACCTTCTTAACTCTCCTATTGAAATCAAGGGAATACTGAAGTTGTTAATTTTGGCTGGACTGTGACCATAGTATTGTTCCAATTGTAGAATTACAATATTGTACCAAAAGACTTCGGTATTGAGCAAGGACCATAACAAATAGTTGTTCTAATTTTTGATACCTGGATATTCCATATAGATCACCACAGTTTTCAAACCATTTTTTAAAAAACATTTTGTGCCTGTTCCACAATCCTTTGGAAAACACTGCTATCGTGTGGTAAGAATGAGAACTGCAACTTGAAAATTAGGCAAGCAACAGCTGCTGCACTGTGAGAAACCATTGCAGTTTTAACTGGCAAAATTAGGGAACCCAAAGAGACTGATCCTAGACAGGAACTGTAGTGGGAAATGTATGCAGTGACTAGTAGACCAGTATTTGTATTTTGGAACTTTTGAGAGCATTTTAAAGATGATATTGGAGTTTAGATAGCTCTGCATGTCTGTAAACCAAATGCAATCAAGAGTTGTTATACCGCCCTCCCAAAGATTCAGTTGCTAGATATGGATTTAAGGTGATGTCTGTTTTGGCCGTCAGCCAGAATGGGGAAAGGGTGTGTGTGTAAACCTCCAATCTACAGCACTTTAGCACTCACATTTGGTCTGGTCCCAAATCCACAATTCTGCACCTTCCTCATTCTGTATGACAGAGCCAGCTGCTAGACCTCACACCTCTATAGCAGTGATGCAGCACTAGAGCAGTGGCACTCAGATTGTTGCCCAATCCCTGAATCCAGGCACGTGACAAAATGGAATAATGGCCATTTTGAATCCAACATGACATCTGCATACTGTTGCAGTATTCCTAGTCATGACATGTTTTAAACTGGGATAATATGTAGCAGACATAATTTGTTTTTTAAAAGCATCTCCTAAATCATGTTAGTTGTAGCCTGCTTTTCTATTTCATTCTCAGTAAATACATGCTGCCATTTTGTTTTTCAGAGTGAAGGGGTAGAAATACAGCCTGGCATGCAGCAGATATGGACACGGCATGTCCAAAACATATAGAAAAAAATGTTTTTTGTTTTCTACTAAAAAATGCATCTAGGAGTCATCATTTCCGACCTGTCTCTGCAAGGGAGCACCAATTTCAGTTCAGAAACGAAAGCGCCTCATCTATCAGATGTTTGGGGAACCATGCCTTATAGCACAGTCCTAAGCATGTCTATCCAGATGTCAGTCTAATTCCATGAGACTTACTCCTCAATAAGTGTGTTTAGCATTGCAGCCTTAAAGAATGGCAGGCCTGAAGACGGCTGCACTCCCATGAATGGGTCGCACTTGCACATGGCGCAGTGAGGAATATCCTTTAAAAAGCCATCGGAGCTACTGGCATTTTATGTGTTCCATAACTTCATAGGTTTATGACAAGAAAGTGCTGAGTAACATAGAACCATCTTTCAGACTATTCTTCTCGCTGGACTGAATCCTGGCTGAGAGCCAACAGCTACCATCAGCAGGTTTGAGTGGATTCTCTCCTTTCCTCTGATCTCTTAACGTGTTTGTAATTTTATTTGGCCATATGGTGTATGTCGATCCAATAGCTTTCCCCTGCTCTCGCTTATTTCAACTAGTCCAGGGTGGGTGGCGTTGGAGAAGTGATCTAAGTTTTCAGCTTGGTTGTCTTTATTGTCTCATTTTTTCCAATAATTTTTCATTTTTCCAGAATGAAAGTTGGTGGTCCATGTTCACGAGAATGGTATACTGTGTGAGCATTTAGTGCAGTTTGGAAAGATCTCTGGGCAACAATTACAGTATGAAGATCATTTTCACAGTTGGTGCATTTCCTCTGCCTTCAACATGAGTTATGCATAAACCAGATGGCAAGTGGGTTGACGCTTTGGTTTGATTTACACCAAATTAGGACAGACAATCTCATGTTCAAGTATGCAAATCCTTAATCAGGAAGCAGAGCTCAGTTGGGCTACTGAATTATTACATTTTAGCTGAAGTGGATTGATGCACATCTCTACTGAAAATCTATTAGGAGCAGAGAAGCTATGCAGACCTAATCAGCAATGAATGTTGCCAAAGATCAATGGGGGTGGGTGGGGGGATTTATGCTACCCTTTTGAAATGGTCATCTTGGGATGTATTGTATGTATATAGTTGGCTTAGGATGTTCTGAAAAGCGGTAAAATCAATGTGTGGAAGAGAGATTGGTATTGCACCTGCTGTCTTCATCCACAGCCTCCATGCATTGATCAGCTCTGTATACAGAGAGCCTGTGTGTGTGTGTGTATAGGATGTGCACATAGGCTCTGCAAATGCTCACTGGGAATCTGCATTTTGCTCTATGTTACTGTTGTTCCCCACCTCGACCCAAATGGAGAGGTGGGTAAGAAATAAATATTTTATTATTATTATTTTTATTATTGTTTATGGGACAAATTGTGTGTATGTATGCACATGTGTTTGTGTGTGTAACCCCAGCCAAAGGTTAGGAAATGTGGGAAATGAAGGGTTGGGGAAGAGAAACTGACATGGAAGGGGCAGAATTGAAATGGTGTTGGTGTGAAGTGTGCTGTTGTTCAATGTCTCCTTGAAATTTGGCGCTCCAAAGGAGCCCTCTTCCTCCTCCTCCTGTGGCTGAACACATCTACTGGAAGATCAGTGCTGATGATCTCTTCAGAAAGGAGAGGAGGGGGTCCACAAGAGCACCAAATGAACACACGAGCCTTGCCAGGCATCCAAGAAGGGCTAACAGGAATGCATGAGTGGAAGTACTCCAGCTCTGCCCCCCTCCTCCATTGCAATTTCCGCTCTGTACTTGTCTGAAGAAGAGAACCTCCTGTATCCATGGAGGTTCTCCACCAGGGCCGGGATGCTGGAAAACCAGTGTTCTGGCTGGCATGGAAAGCCCTCGCCAATATAGGAGGCTCCCTGCTACACAGAGTCATCCTCTATGAGCAAAGAGTGACAAATGCAATGGAGAAGAGGGGCAGAGCTGGAGTACTCCTTTGCTTCACGTGTTGCGCTCTCTCTCTCTCTCTCTCTCTCTCTCTCTCTCTTAAATGCCAGAACAGTGTTATAGTCTCCCTGGATTGCAGTGTCAGACTGAGTCTGAGAGGTCCTCCACATGAGGCTAAAATCCCACACTCTTACGGGGTTTCTGCTTCTGGATTCCTGGCATTATTAAGATCAGCTGCATTACATGCAAACTCAAAATTGGGTTCCTTTGTCAGCAAGTTCTATATTTCATTATACAGATACTAGGTAGCGCTGTAGTATAGTGTGATACCGGAACTTCACCAGAAATATATCCCGCTACTTTATCTTTTATTGCATTTTTGGAGGTGTAAATAAAGCTGCTACAATGTCCAGAAAGAATATGGCTGCCTCTACAAGAGGCATTTAAAGCTCTTTCAAGGCACATTAAAAAATTTACCTCTACAAGAACGGAGCGCAAATCAGGCGTAGAGGCGTGCTATCCCTCCGATTATGCGCATTATCGAATGCGCGTTAAACAGCAAGTTTTATTTTGCTCTGGTCGTTAAAGCACATTTTGACTATGTGAACAAGCGCTTATGCGCATTAACTACTTGTAAAGCGCATTTTGGTCATCCGTTAATGCGCTTCGCCGCCTCTCGTGCAGAGGTATTAGGCGTAAATGCGCTTCAGCGATTATGCGCATAATTGCCTAACCGGGCGCAAAAGCGAATCCTTGTAGAGGGGACCTTAGAGTGGTCCTAGAGATTGAAGATGTCATGTAAAGGTACTGCAAAAAAGGGGAGTGACCAAACACAAGAGCACAATAAAAGCCTCATGTAGAAATGCTCTAAGTGCTAAAGATATTCAGTCACCGCCACATCAGGTATTGCATCATGCACTAGGAGAGGTGTGAGCGGCTTTGTCCTTCCTGTTTTCATGCTTTCTTTGGGTAGTCTAAGAACTTTTCTCTGTGACATTTAACCTGTGATAACTTTTTTGCACTTCCAAGTTACCACTGTATTCTCCTGTCACCGTGAATGAATTGGCCTTTACAAATGGATTGACATAATAATGTCCACTGCCCCAAATCACTAGAGTAATTATCATTAACATTGCCAAAGAATCTGATTTCTCTTGAAAGTTTCCATAAGAAAGACAGAAGAGTATGCACTAGCTTAAGAACGTTTTATGTTTATTTGAGGAATTTCAGACGGTTTGGGGGTGGGTGGGTTTGCGTTTCCTTAGCATTGCTCTCTTCCTGGTTCTCTTCCGTGCTCGAAACGAGCACAATTACATGGATAAGAGAGCAGCGATCACATGGGCTGTACATTTCAAATGGCCCTCTAGTGAGCATTTTATAGCGCAATCTCAGAAGAGTCGGGTTTCCTGAGGTTTATTTTGTAACGCTAAAACTGAGAAAAGGAACGGGAGACATGCAGGAGGCTGACGTCATTGTCAAAAGGGCCTGTGGGCATCCGTGAGTAGTCAATAATGAGTGTGCTATAAATCACTCATTTACAGAACTCCTTGTTGCCTGGCAAGTCCTTTGAAAAAACAAAGATACAGGGTTTTTTTGAAGGACAAGACCACAAAGAAGGCAACAACCATTTCATTTAACGATGATTAAGCATAGTTCATTGTTGAATGCAGATGTACATTTAAATATCTATACTTTCTCTCTTGATTTATTGCTAAAACACAAATCATTTATTGTTATTATTTATTACACTTATATACTGCCCCATAGCCGAAGCTCTCTGGGCGGTTTACAAAAATTAAAAAGATAGAGCGTTAAAAAGACAATATACAAAATTTAAAACCATAAACATAAAACAGCTATCATTAAAACACTTTAAAACATTTTAACAGTTAAGCCAGGCCATAATGTCAATCAAACCTCAACTTGAGCTGTTAAAATGCCTGGGAGAAAAGAAAAGTTTTGACCTGGCGCCGAAAAGATAACAGTGTTGGTGCCAGGCGGGCCTCATCGGGGATATCATTCCATAATTGAGGGGCCACCACAGAGAAGGCCCTCTCCCTTGTTGTAATGTATTCTTTCTGTCTGTCTGTCTGTCTGTCTGTCTGTCTATCTGTCTGTCTTTCTTTCTTTTTACTGACAATTTCCATAACTGTGTCTTATTTCTTGTTATGTGAATACAGTTGACCATGATTACATTTCACCCTCTTTGTAATGTTATGAAACACATCATTATAGTCATGCTGAATATCATAGCTGCATTAGATCATGTCTCACCTGTGTGTGAAAACTGTGTCTATGTCAAACCAAAGGAAAGCTTCCTCTGTTTGTTCTGCACATGTGGAGAACAAACGATGTTATTCTGTTCTCCTCACTTATTTCTGCCTCACCTGTGGATAGAATGCCACATTTAGTTTTCCTGTGTACATATCTTCTAGGATTTCCCATTTTTCTGACACATTCCTGCCTTCCAATATCTACTGGTTTTCTGCATTCATGTGCTCAATATGTCCTCAAGCCCTAGATAGTAGCTCCTTAGGTTGCCTCTCAGGTGATGGACAATGGAAGAGGTCAATCACTGGAAGACCATGGCCTGTACTTGGATTGTCCACAAACTATACCACACTTAAAAGCCTTCACCATCAGTAAGGTGGCCATATATCCTATATCACACTTGAGACAGGCCAGTATTTCTACCTTTGTCCAGAATGGTGTCCCCCCCCCCCCCAGTACATCCAGCAATATTCCAGTAAACTAGACACTTAAGGAAGTGGGTTCTGATAGATGACATTTTTGCTAACTCGATTGGCAAGCCAGCAGCTCAGCTGTAGTTCCTGCTCTGTGCAGTGAAAACGGACACTTCAAATGCCTCCATGTTGTGGGCACAGCCAAAAAGATTTTGGGGAATGGGTGCAGTGTATCCCTGGAGGAAAAACCAAGAGGCAGGAACTGCAGCTACTGTAAAACCATCAGCGCTCTGCAGCAAGCACCCTGTTTTTCATTGTACTGTGGCCACCAGCTCAAAATCAGATGGAAACTCAGCCCAGGCAGTGGAGGAGACAATGAGTGTTTAGTTGAGGGAGGGGGCATAGCTCCTTGGTAGATGTTAAAGATCCCGGGCTTATAGGGATCACAATGATCGTGGCCATGTCTACACATTCCATTTATCCTGGGGTCTGCTCGAGGTCATCCCTGTGCATCCAAATGATGCACAAGGGATCCCGGGGTCAACTGGGGACGACCTCTCCCTTTCCCCGGGATAAAATGGATGACACTTTTCACGTTTTTTCCTGCTGTCCCAGGATAACCCTGAGGACCATGGGCAGTGTGACGCAGGCTCCCGGGTCTCCTTCCTCCCTGTGAGTAGCGGGGCTTTGGGAACAGGCACGGAGCCGTGCGGGGGGGGGGGGGCTCCATGCCCATGGAGGGTTGGGGGAAGCAGTTTCGCTATCCCAGGATGGCTGCTGCTGATTTTTGTTTGTTTGTTTGACTTACTTTCGCACAGTTGCACAACCATCTCCTGTGTAAAACAACAACAACGACAACAACGCGCTGCACCGGAGCGTGTCCCTCCTGACTTCCGGGATGTCATGCTGGCATGTGCACGCTGGGGGATGATCCTGGAAAGGGGAAAGCCTGGGATCCCTACCCCCATCCCGGATAGCCGGTAGGTGTAGATGAGCCCCTTGCCTGGATCTCGGTCTCAGAGCTGGCCACTCCAAGTAATAGCACTGACTGGGTGAAGGACTGGGCTGGGTTGGGTAGAACGGTGGCTTCCCACTCCCCCCCCCCCCAGGTGTACATAATTGAGTCTGACCTCACTATCCAGGGCTATTGGAATGTGAAATCATTTTGTGCCTATTTTTCTTAGTAAGTAATGAGAATCGGTCCAAGTGCAACTGAGCTGAGATTTACATTACAGTAGATCTTTCAGCACATTTTCTATCACAACCTGGATTGTCTGCCATCGGCTTGAAAAAGATGTAATATTTCTCCAGTCCTCTTCCTTATTCAGGAGTGGCTTACGGAGTTTTCGTGCCTTTAGAAATGCAATTGTGTGCAGGAGAACCTTGGCATTTCAGTTAAGCGCTAAAAGCCGGTAAACAATGTCAGGGACAGATTGAAATGATGACCCATCTACACCACTGCATTGAGCTTCTGAATAAGCAGCTGAGAACCAATCTGGATCATCTGAGGATTACAACAGCTCTGTATGCTTCTGTTTAATGATGAATAATCATTTTGCAAAAGGAGAGGGTGGGGGGGAAAACATGCCCATCTACACATGCAAAAATACTCCTGCGGTTCCAGCAAACAGATCAGATAGTCATTTTCTTGTTCCATTAGAATTTTGCAGTAATAATGACAATAGTAATGACAATAATAATAATAATAATAATAATAATAATAATGATAATAATAATTCTGTTTAGCATTTATATAGTGCTTCATAATATTGCAGTTGTTTCAGAACTGGTTTAGATGTTATATTACCCACCATGTCTTCTCTGCTCCAGTATATTATGTCATTAAAATTAGGGTGACCAGATAAAATCCAGGTCAGGGCTCATGTAACTTTAACAGTTGTAGAGAAAAGGGAATTTCAGCCAGTGTCATTTGTATGCAATTAGTTCCTGGTGAAATTCCCTCTTCATCACAACAGTTAACGTTGCAGGCACTATACTAGAGTGACCAGATACAAAAGAAAGCAGGGCCCCTGCAACTTTAACTGTTGTGATGAAGAGGGAATTTCACCAGGAACTAATTGCATACAAATGACACTGGCTGAAATTCCCTTTTCTCTACAACTGTTAAAGTTACATGAGCCCTGACCTGGATTTTATCTTGTCACCCTAATTAAAATTGCTATATGAATTGAGGCCATATGTCATGGGTTTCCTCACCCCTGATCCATGATAGCATTGTTTGCTGGTAGAAAAGTCAGAGCATGATAGCCCTACCTCACCTTTAACCTGTACTAGATGTTACAGCTAGGAGGAGTGGGGATGCCAAATGCAGGTCCATGTGGCAAGGCCATGTGTTAGATTATTATTATTATGCACAACCCCCATAAGATGGACCCATATTTTTATCCCTGTAGTGCCAGCTTCAGAGAGTTGGGGGCTCCATACAATGACCCCTTAATCTAGAAGAGCTGGAACCTATAAAGTTGAGCTGAGTGAAAATAGCCTCCCAAAGAAAATGGCCTCCCACCCTATTTCCAGGCAGCAAAATTGAGGGCACTATTTTGCCAAATATTCTCTGGTGGGAGAGAAATCTCACACTGTTCCTTGGGAGGGGCTGCCCAGCAACACTGGAGGCAGCAGCACAGCTTCTTTCTTTCTTTCTTTCTTTCTTTCTTTCTTTCTTTCTGTCAACATGCATTTCTGTCATTAGAAGCAGCAGCACCAATTGTGTTGGCCACCTGGCCACCATTTTTCATGCCCCACAATAAGTGGTCAGTTGCCTAAGAACCTCTATAGAGCTCATGGATGTGAGTTATGGATTGTGGGCTTCTTATTCCAATCTCAAAGCTCACACTCGTAGCCTCTACATGACACCAATTCTTAATACCACTCTTACCATCTCATTACAGGCAGTGAGATAATTTCCACATGATGTGTTTATTTGATGCAGGTTTAGGCATGTGCATCTGGCCTGGCAGAAAGGGACTTCCCTGACATCCCTTCCCCACTGCAGTCCCTTTAGCCCCCTGAAAATGCTACACAGAGGGTTGGGGGAACCCCCTGAATGAGATGACCTGCGGTACAAGAGGAAAGGGGGATCCTGAAAATTGGGTAGTGGCATCTTCCATGAGCAGAACTCTTCTATCAATGGAAGGCCGATCTTGGATCCAACCCAATAGATTCTAATTCCTGACTCAATAAATAATTGGACTTGTAATTACTAAAAAGAAAAAGAAAAAAGATGCATATCGCTCACTGACTCTGCATTTTTATATTATGCAATTCCACTCACAACTCACTCTTGGGTCTACAAAGCTCAGGAGGGAAAGACCTTTATGTTGCAACACACATATTCTTCTTAATTTATGAATGGAGCTACTATGTTCCCTGCCCCTCACAAGGCAGACATATACATGCATGATCAGTAGACAAGTAAAGAAGCAGAGACCAGTGAAGCAGTGAAGATGTGGGGTAAACAACTGTGGCGGTAGAATATTTAACACAGAAACCATAAACTGTATGTTGACTGCCATGAAAAACGGGTTCTTCTCCACTGCAAGTGATAGAGTTTTGATGGTGCCATGAAGTATGCTCTCTTTTTGTTCCAAGTCTCCCTTGAGGTTTGACAAGGCTTGGATGATAATTAAATTAATGGGCAATTGGAGGAGCAGCTGATACCCAGTCGCAGGACAGGAGGAAGTAGTGAAATTACTTCACCCAGTCTGAATGTGGGGTGGAAGGGGGCAAGAAGAAAAGTAAGGAACAATGTTTGAGTTTGCAACTAGCTGGTAAAGTAGGTAAGAGCTTTAGCAAACAATTGGTTGTTGGCAGGGCCAGGAGAGGGTGTGCGGCCTTCCGTGGAACCCTGGAGGGCCAATTTAGGGGGCCCCCTCCCTCAAGGGCTGGATTTAGCCTCAGGGGCTGCCGTTCTGCACCACTGCTCTACAATGATGTAAAAATGAATTCAGCTGTAGAACTGGAACTATTAGCAAACAGAGATGTGATCATAAAACTTTAGTGAAATTAGCTGAAAAATCCTTGCCAACAGAATACATTTTGTTTAATCTTTTGGAAGCCAAAGACAGTAAGAGTAAAAAAAAAAAAAAGGAAAAGGGAAAAGATGAACGACCAGTGCTGAGATTTATGAAACTGCAGCCTCAAGCTGGGCTTCTAAATCATTCTTTAGAAGGCTGTGTGAGTTGCATGGCTGTCAAACATGCTAAACACCTCTTTGTTTATAGAGGTGTTACAGCTTGCGCAGCACTTTAAAAATTAGGCTGTTGGCTTCCGCATACCCTGTTCCCTGCCCCTGCCCCTACCCCTGGACATTGAAACTGCCAATAACCTAAATCACAGGAATCACATTTATCGGTAGATAGACATAAATGTTTGGGTTATTCGGGGAATTGCTTTTGGGTGGTAGAGATGGACAAATCTGCTTGTTTCAACTTGCTATGACGTTCTCATTGTTTCATGCACAAATTCATTCCATTTGGTTTCTGCGTTAATTGGTGATTTTTTTAAAAAAGTCTGCATGGAAATGCATCTGCATTTACAAGTGAAAATGTGTTTGTTTTGTATGCAATTTCTGTAGTTTTGCAACCACTTTCCCCTAATATATGCCTTTTTGTATACCTTTTGGTATGCAGTTTCGAGTGCATGAAAATCTGTACATGTTTAGTATACAATTTATGCATTTTTGCAAGCACTTTCTCCTCATATATGCCTTTTTGTATACAATTTCCCATTTTGTAAGCTTTTTTGTATGTGCAATTTATGCAATTTTTGCAAGCACTTTTCCCTAACGTGCATTTTTGTACAATTTTTATATTTGGAAACGGGCTGTATCACAAAATTTGGAGACATGCAAAGACCAAAGGATAATTGCATTCCAGCTTGCATATTGGTTTAGGAAGTGCAAATTAGATTAATTTTATTAAAACTTGTTGCTCCATTGACTACAAAGTAGACTTTTTTTTGGCCTACCCCACCCCCCAATTCATGGAGATGTAAGGAAAATAGTGGGGAGAGGGTTTAATCCTTCCTTCCTGGAGCACACTGGTCCTGCTCCAAATTGGGACCATGCAGTTATACTGGAGTAAAGAAAAATATCAGTCTCATATACACAATTAGCAGAATGTGTAGTTAGCCCCACATCTACCTTCCAAGTAAGCAGATGACATGACCCATCTTCTTACTGATTCACACAATTATCAGTTTGTTTGTTTGTTTGTTTGTTGAATTTGTATCCCACCAATCCAGCAAATGGTGCTCCAGATAACCACAGGTAGCTCAAGGCAGCAATACAAGTAAAATACAGAGCAATAGTCAAAGTGGTCATTGGTCCATATAGTCCAGTATTATTTTCTCCAAGTCCTCCAGGAGGACTTTCTCAGCCCTGCTGCCTGAGCGCCTTTAACTTCTGAATACAAAGTGTGTGCTCTGCCACTGAGCTCTAGATCCTCTCTTATGGCACAGTCATTCCAGCAGCAGTGGTGGGGTTTATGTTCTATTCACCTGTCCAAAGACATCCTGGATGGGTTGGTAGTCTCAGGTAGGGCTCTGTCACACCTATTCCTCAATTTAATACAAAGTGAAAGTTTTCAAACTTCAACTTCTAAATGGACAAATCATTCACTTATTGGCCTTTGGTGTTTGAGGGTTTAGGTCTTTTCTTTTTCTTTCTTACTTCATCAGGTCTTGTAGGACTCACTTCATTTAATTCCTATGTAAAAGTGCACTGAAAATATTTATATTGGCTCAATTCCACACACTCTCACCCAGGCTGGGGAGTAGTCAGAGTAATAGATAAGTTTGGGCTCTTGTGATCTGGCAGTCGCCACTGCCATGCCTCCATTCAGTGTGGGGTTAACAATGGAGCAACCTGATGGCAATATTATTTCGGCTGACCTCATGTTTGCATGACGTCCTGTCAATAAAATTGGGGTCCATTTAAAATCCGATGATGATGTTCTGGTTTTTCATCCACTTCCTCCCTCAATTCCTGCTCACCACACTTTTCAAAAATCTTGGTATAGGTCAGGCATCTTTTTAAGTCGTGTAACCTTTTTGAGAGGGTTGAGAATCTCAAATAGTCAACACACATCAGTCTCCAAAACCCATAAAGCAGCTTTATCAGATCTTTTTCTACAGCATTTAGGACTGGATCCTGTGTTCACACAACAATGGAGGTTCACGTACTTTGTCAAGGTATACTTAAAGATATACTTAAAGAACACAGTGAAAAAGCAGCAAGAGATATAGATAGCATACCAAGGATGAGGGTACCTCTGCCTCACCCCATTTTCATAGTCTTCTTCTGTTACATGATCCACAGACAAGGTTATAAGGAGGGAAATAGTAATGCTCTTTCACTACTGAGCACACCCATTAATTTCAGTGGAGCTTACAAAAAAGGATGTCCTAGTAGATTGTACCCATCGTAAGACATCAAGAAGAATATTTGGATTCTTTCAAACTTCATCCCTGGTGCCCTGCATTCGATTGATCTAGGAGCTCATTAATTACCATGATGATCTTTGTAATTCCCTGCTACAGATAGTGATGAACACAGTCATTCTTGAAAGCAATCCATTTGAAATCTAATTTGTTGGCGAAATGAACCATATAAACAAAACGCCACTTGCAGTTTGACTCAAATGAGATGTGCTTAACGAGCCTATCATTGTCTGAAATACTCATCACTCCGGGGTCACAGCTACATAAAACGTTATACATCTGAAGCAATGTGCACAAAGTGGAAGGATAATATTGTATTCTGAATAGGGGGAAACATAAAACAGACATGTGGAAAGATCCCTATATCTCACACTTTCTCCTTCACTGATGTTTGGGCAGCTGTACATAGAAAAAAAGCAAGTGAGACGGCTGAAAGTAAGTGAAAAAATATTCACGTGTCTATTCTTTGGTACATCTTACATTATAATCTAAGTTGAAATCATGGACCTTGGATGCTGACTACTGAAGAGAGTCATGGGGTGCCTCTAAATGGGCACTTTTCCCCATGGTGGCTTCGGAGTGGCGGCAGGTAATTTACATGACGCTGCCACCACTCCGAAGCCCTCCGCTCTAAAAAAGTCAGGCATTTACCCCGACTTTTTTAGCTTGGAGTGAGGCCATGACAGCATCCGCCATCTGTCGCTCATGCTCCGGAGCTTCTGGGAGGCGTGCCACAGTCTATGGCGACCACTGATTGGTCTCCATGGGCTGGGCAGCAAAGGGACCAGCGAGCCATAAGCTTTCTGCACCACCTCCACTGACCTCCCCCTTTGTAAAAAGTAAAATAAAAACTAAAACTTACCTTGGAGGAGGAGGGGGCGGATCCTCCCAGGTGCCCCTAAAGCTGCTGCTCGTGCTCTATTGAGTGGATGTGGCAGTGGCGTCAGCTGGAAAACCCGCCGTGGCACTCCTTCCACTGTAGATGGGCGGAAGGAGCACAAGTGCGGTGCACGCCACCTGCCACCACCGCTGCACTGCTGCCCCGACGCCTGAGGGCATGTTGTCATGAAAACATGAGATTACATTTAGGTTCCCCATTAAAGCCATGTGAAAATTAATCATTCTGTGAGGGGCTGAAAATTCCCAGGTGTGATCCCTAGACCCAAGAGTTCCCCAGAGAAAAGCCACCACAAGCCAGCATGAAGCCAATGTAATTTCTGCACAAGTGCTCAAGGTTCGGAGGCCAGACAAACGCAGAACAGGCAAATGGGTGAGGCTGGCATGGTCTTCACTCAAACGACAAGTTGCTTAGACACGAAGGCCCACTTGAATCCCCTGACAAATGATGAAGGAAAAGCTGCAGTGCTCCCCACTGGGGACCTGTGTGGTAGCACCCACCTATATGGGTCAAAGAGCAGGCTTGCCTCTTCTGTGTCTGGTCCCTTTAAATTACGTAGTACAGATGTATATTTAAATACTACAGCCACATGCGTAGTTTGTAAGTTGTTCACCTCCTGCTCATGGTAAAGTTATTAAACAATATAAAGCCGCACAAGTGGTCACCTTTGTCAATGGCAGTTTTGTAGCAGCAATACCTTTGGGTGTTGGGTTGGTTAGCCTCTAAGTATGTTCTGTATTCTGACAAACATTCCATAGCCAATTTCAAGCCAGCATGCTGGGTTCTCCTACAGATATTATTCTTTATTTTGGAGATGAGCTCCTGGGAATGTGTCTGGTGTAAGGTCCCGCCGGCCTATTGTGTCACCCAGCAATCTTTTAACACAGTGGCAAATCTGATGATCCCTCCTTCAGATTAGGTAGAAAAAGAGGCATTTGTAGATGGGGTTAATGTGCTTGGAGCCGAGGGATGCGTACCAATGGTTCCATATGATGAGCTGGAAGTGATGAGTAAGAGTGATAGGAAGGTGTTAGTGAGAATGATGACAGTAGTGAGCACAATAAAAGACACTTAAGGGGCCAAGGGAATGCAGTGACTGATAGCGGAAAGCCCAGTTTCAATCTCGCACATCTCCCATACTTAGATCACGAGACAGCATGTCTCCTAGCTTCTGACTCGTGATGACCTTGCCTTTCATTTTGCTTCCAGCAAAACATCTCCACTTTGCAGCTTTTCCCGTGCGGCGGAAACACCTCTGCATACTTCCCAACAAAGCTTTTCACTGAAAATAGTTGATGAATATTAAGAATGCTACTATATTTTAGATTCTCACAGTCCTTTAAAAAAATTGTTTATATTAACATATTTTCCAAAATATGATAATCACAAAATATGAATGACTTGTATGTAATTTAAAAGGTTTGTTTCTGAGTGGTATTTTCCCATTCACAGACATTAATGATATCAAATAATATCCCTGCCAAGCCCACCTACCCAATCCCCCATGGGACAATGTAAAATCATTATAATTTACATGTTTGTGCAGGGAGCTGAGCCCCAGCAGGCCCCAAGTAGACCTTGGATTCAAGCGATTTTATGGCCCAAGCAGCCATATCTTTTGCTTTGAGGTTGCTGTAATTTAGAGGTGAGCAACTACAAGCCTAGAGCAATGGAGAAATGGAGACCACTAGGCCTTTGGCATCCAAGTAGCATCTGTTGCAGGTGTTCTGACCATTCACAAAGAGTTCTGATGAAAGTTGCTCCAGTATAGAGTGACCATATTTTGGAAATCAAAAAAGAGGACAACATGGTTGGCCCCCAAGGGGGCGTGCCCACCAACATGTCCGTCCCCAGGGGCGTGTACAGCACCAAGGGGGTGTGTCCACCTGAACATAGCTTTGGTTACATGTCTGATTTTACAGCACACATTTAAGACAAATCTATTCTACACAACATCTTAATGTTAAAATCACAGAAATAAAAAGTGAGACAACCAGTGTATCTGAAATTAACTTCGCTCACTCCTACTTTTGTAGCTTTTACTGTACTTTGTTGTTATACTCTGTGTGATACATTCTCCCCTTCCCTCAAATATATTTTCTGATTGTATCCTCACTTCGCTGCAAGCTGCTGCTTAACAGGGCTTGCTGCCAGCTGGCTGGCTGGGTTTTTTTTATTTTTAAAGTTAAATTTTTTAAAAAAACTTGTGTATGATTGTCACAAGTTTCTCTACCCTAACATTAGGGTGGGTGTTGTGGGTGGCGGACACTACTTCATCCATTTCCGCTTCTCACTTTTATACATTAGCTTCTCAAGGCTTGTGCGTTGGCACCACTATTCACACCCAGACTTTGAACTCCTGTCTACTTCCTGCACAAACATGTGGCTGCTTTGCCTGACCTCTCCTTTCCCACATTTTGATTTGTGGACGCCAGTCCAGATGCCCGAGTGCCCACCAAATCTGCAGCAGGAAAGGTGCCGTGCTCGACCAGAACTTCTTAGCTAAAAACTCAAGATCCCCTTGATGCCAAGGGCTGAAACTGCTCAAGGTGCAAGACCCAAAGAGGAGGTTTGACAACCTGCATGCCTCCAGTGTTTTTTTATATATATAATTTTAAAACCTTGAACTTTAAAATCAACAGATGAAACAGATCTGCTTGAAACTTGGCATGGCTAAAGCCCTACTTAAGAGCTATCATGATGCCAAGCTTCATCTCTTTTTCTTTAAAAATGATGTTTTTTTAAAAAAATAAATGTTAAAACCTCAAAAATTTTAAAAAATCCTAAATGATTAATGACTGAACAGATCTGCTTCAAACGTGGCATGGCTAAACCACTACTAAAGAGCTATCAAAGTGCCAAATTTCATCTCTTTTTCGTTAAAAATGACATTTAAAAAACTATAACAACTTTAAAACCTCAAAGTTTTTTTTTAAAAAACCCTAAAAATTAATGGATGAATGTATCAGCTTCAATTTGGCATGGCTAAAGCCCTACCCAATGACAGAGCTGTAAGCATTCTTGTGAATTCCCACTGAATTTAAAGTATAGCTGCCCTTTGCGTGGGAGTGGGAAGGATGGGGAAAATCTGGATTTTTCTTCAAATTTCATAATTTCCTCCCCCTTCCTGGATTTGTTGCCAAAAATCTTGAGATGTCCTGGTTTGTTTTGGCACTGGTGCTAGAAGAGGAAAGCACCAGTCCATTGTCATGAACATTTATTAATATTCCTGTGTTGTTGTTGTTTTTTTAAAAAAATTAAATCAGGGCTAGCATCAAGGGTAGGCATGGTTGGGCACTTGCTACGGGACCCACATTCCGGCAGGGGCCCCCTGACGACAGCTCCATGGACAACAGCTCCTCCTCTTCACCATTGCAGTCTTTTTGTTCCTCTGTATCTCGCTGCTATTGCTCCTCCTCCTCCTCCTTTCCCCGTCATTGCTGCCACTTGCTTGCTAGGCAGGCAAAGAGCCCGTGAGCAAGTAGGCAGAGAGCCTGTGTAGACTGAGAATCCTGTGAGCCATAGTTGCCCAGAGGCTTCTGGGAAATGGCTGCCTCGGCTTCCCACAACACAGCAGGCTAGTCCATCTTGCTAATTGCTGGGAAAATGGATCAGAGACGTCTCACACCTGCACCGTATCTGTCCAGGCCTAGCAAGCTGGACAGAGTAATAACGAGCATACATTCCAAATCTGTTGAGCTTTGAGAAGCAAGGCCAAAGCAGTTAGTTCCCGAGAAGATAGGATGCCTGCCTATGCTAGTGACGTAACTGCTTCAATGTCATTGCTTGGTGCATGTACTGCTGCCAAGCACAGAACAGTGTATCAATTGCTTTCGCCCCCCACCCAGGGGGCCAGATGGGTCAGCAGCTTTGTGAGCATTTGCTTGAGTCCACACCGTTTATTATAGGGTGACCAGATAAAATCCAGGTCAGGGCTCATGTAACTTTAACAGTTGTAGAGAAAAGGGAATTTCAGCCAGTGTCATTTGTATGCAATTAGTTCCTGGTGAAATTCCCTCTTCATCACAACAGTTAAAGGTGCAGGCACTATACTAGAGTGACCATATACAAAAGAAGGCAGGGCCCCTGCACCTTTAACTGTTGTGATGAAGAGGGAATTTCACCAGGAACTAATTGCATACAAATGACTCTGGCTGAAATTCCCTTTTCTCTACAACTGTTAAAGTTACAGGAGCCCTGACCTGTATTTTATCTGGTCAGCCTAGTTTATTAGGTATGCTTGTACAGGCCTTAAGATGCTTAATAAACTGTCTCCTTGTGAATAAACCTCTGGGTCTGAGTGTGCAGTTCCATGATGCTTAAAGGAACAAACGATCAGGGGCCCTGGGATGTTACAGAACCCGTGATCAAGTAGGCAGTGGCATCTACTGCTCCTCCTTCTTGCCACCACTATTGTCTGGGACAGAGCGAGATGCATTATCCAGAGAGTAGATGCTCAGACATCTAGTAGGATGGTATCGTTGTTTTACTAATAGTTGTTTTATTAATATTGTAAGCTGCTTTGTGCTTCTTTGGAGGAATGGTGGAGTCTAGGGACGTGCATATATATATATATATATATATATATATATAATCACAGTTGCATCCTTCTGGGATCCACGGTTTGCCTGATTGCAACACTGTTTGGTTGCTTCCTATGGAAATGAATAATAATTGATTGCTTTGGAACGTGGTCTGAACATATATGAGAAATAATATGTGATAATTGTAAGCTGATTGATGATTGGTGTATCTTATGGAAAATGCCTGAGACTGCTAACGCTTCCCATAGCAAATCCTGTTAGCTAAAATGCAGAAAGTATTATGGAAACCACATCCCTCTCATCAGTCTAACTTTATTTAGGATGAATAAGATATGAATACACTAGAAACAATTTTCTCATAATTTTATATTGTTAAAAAAGAATTGGATTAATGAAGGAAACAAAATAAATTGTTTTAGGAGGCAAGATTTTGTTTACAAATAGTATTAGATATGCATATCCTTTCAGCTTTTTAGTTAACAAGACACTTCTAGCTGTTGGAAAGTAATTAGACTCATGGATATACTCCCCAAACTCAGGAAAATGGGTGGTGTGTCTTAATTTCCAAGCAATAAATATGTTAAAATGACGTCTTGCATGGATTGCTTCATAATTGTTATGACTGCATGAATAAATAGCTCTGTTGAGCTTGGCTATATACGATATTAAAGGAGGATAGATCTGGATTACAGTTATTACCACCTAGTCCAATAAAAGCGATTAACACCTTTCCTAAACTACACAAAATCAAGTTATGTGCATTAGGCCAACTTTTCTTAATTTAAAGTTTATGATGCTTGTAATGTGGAAATATATACGAAATTTCATTGCTTATGTGTGTCCTTGGGTCAGGCTTCGCAAAGCCTACTGAAGCGTGACAATTGATTGTAATAAATGAAGCTCAGTGAACAGAACCTGGGCAAAATGAACAAAGCAGCTCTTGACTAATTTGCAACTCTGCATTTAGATCACATGCCCCATTGACATGGTGTTCCATGTTCCCTCTTGGAGAACGCTGACCCCACCCACCTCAACACGTCGAGTGATACTGCCCGCAGTGACTGGAGTCTAGTGGTATCAAAATGTTGCACTGTGCATATTTGCTGTGCAAATACGGGCTTTCCAAAACACCCATCATAGTGGGCAGTTCACTACAATGTACAAAACAATGGACATAGGAAATCAATGCCCTGAACGCAATCGCTCTTCCAAGAAGTATGTTTAGGATTGTATCCTGATTTCATCAGATATAAGGAGGGGCCTCCTTCAGAGAGGGAAGATGAGGCATCCCAAAATTTGGTGAATAAAATCAGGATTCTAAAGCTTATTCGTTTTTATACTGCCCAATCGTCGAAGCTCTCTGGGCAGTTCGCAACATTATTTCCCACCAAGGCTCAGATTCAGAGTCAGCACCAACACTGAACATTCAGTTGTGTCCTGCCACTTGATCTGTTCAGTCCTGAGGAGGAGCTGGTAGTAAAGCGGGAGGAGTTAATGCTGATGAGGGAGAAAACAGACAGAAGGAAAGCAAGTATTGAACTGAATTGTTCTTTTAGTATAGTTCTCAATTAAAATAACACCCGGAACCTTACATCTGTAAGACAAGCCAGATACAAAGGCATTGATTTCTATGGATCTAGGCCCAGTTTGAACACTCAAGGCAGTGAGTTTTGCATGGTGGAGGAGCAGATTTGCAAACCCCACACCATTACCTCACAGATAATGCCACCTATGAAATGGACACCCCAAGCCTGCACCGTTTGAGTCAGGGGTGCCTCATTTGCATATTCCTCCCCCTCCCCCTCTTGGATGAACAATAATCACACAGAACAGGTGTCTGGAACATTTGCATCATATGTGATCCCATCAGCACGTTGAAGGAGGGCGTGAGTGTGACTGTTCCCCCATCACCCCACCAGGGGCTCATCTACACTGGGCTTTTATTCCAGTTCTACTCCGCCCCCCAAGTCGATCATGTCAGATGATGCACACCCCTCCCCGTAGCTAATGCGGTGTTTCTTGCCCTAAATTCATATTAAACATATACCCCCCCTCTATTTTCCACAAATAGAATCCATATGACCTCAGCTGGCTTCAGCTGAAGGAAGTGGCACTGATCTGGGGAAGGGAAGAGTTGCGTGAGGTGGGGGCTTATGTCTACCTGGAAGTAAGTCATTGTCATGGGGATGGGAGTCAGTTCTGCGGTGTTGTAAGGGTACTGTTTCAACCCTGAGCTTAATCACTGCCTGTCCCTTTAAATAGTCACTGAGTGCAGGAGTGGAGTGGGGAGCCTAACAAGGCTGTTGTGTATGGAAGTGCAAAGAAAGGTATGCAGAGGTAACCCGATTTTATGAAAATCCACATTTAAACAGAACCGCCTCAAAACTTGTTTCCTTGTAGATTGGCTCCAGGTAATTCCCTAAATCAGGCAGTAGGTTGAACTAGATAAGAGCCCAGGTGTGTACAATTATCTTCTTAATTTCTGTGAGTTGGGCAGGAGAGTTAAGCCTCCCTGTCCTATTTTTAGAATGGAAATTGCCCTACTTAGTCTACAAGATGTATGTAATGGGCTTGTATTCTCATGTTAATAACAAGTAGCATATAATGGCAAATAATTTCTCTGGTATGTCCTTTTGCCTTGCATTATCCATCCTTTATTTGTATACCCTGTTTATGTATGCAATGGCTTTTAAAGCTGGCATCACTCTAGGAATGTTTGAAATATAGAAGGGTTATGCAGAAAATAAAACATGGGAGAGCTTTTTTCAGACAGATATGGGCCTTCTGGGACTAATATTCCCGGCTTCCTCCACAAAACTGCAGTCCATCGCCCTCAGATCCACTCCGTACACCTGATCATTCAGTTGCCAAAGCACAACCACTCATCTGTTTTATTTATGAAGGTAAGGAAGGGGGGGGGGGAGAAAAGAAAAGCATCTTTCAAAAAAAGAAATGTTGTTTCCTATGCAGATTTGATGAATTTTCTAAGGCAGGCTAGAACTTTGTCATGGTATTTGTTTCCTGTTCAAAGGAAATAAAAAAGGACAGAACCCCTTTTTGATCCTAATGCAAACCATAGCTTGTTGCACATGATATATATTCAAAAGAGCATTAAGATTGGGTGTAACCCATCCAAAGCTAAACACTTTCTGTTCAAATTGATTCATTGGGACCAAGCCCATTGGTCCTAGGTTGTAAAATCTGTATCTACATTTGAGCCCTAATTCATTATAACCACAGGGCTTAGGGCCAGTTTGCATGTAACAGCCTCCATCTGGAGGTCATTTTAAATCACTTCCATGGCAGCTGTTAGCGCATGGTGAGCTGTTAATGTGCAGCAATTCATCATATCCATAACTGATTTTTACTCTTTCTAAAACGGACAAAGGCTTTCATGGGATGGCTTAGTTGTAGCTCAGTTATTTTGCAGTCTTTTTGTTACATGCCTAAGCATCTCTAAGGTATTTGCATGAACAAATTGTTAGGAAACGCCAGGATCAACAAAGTGCCCTTAAGTAGATATTATTGGAGTGAATTATTTCAACCACATATGATCTCATAAGATACAGCTGGAATACTGGCATTTTTATCACAGTAGGTTAAGTAGATTAAGCACCTGGATAGCTCCTTTAGAGTTCTGGCTGGTTCTGACTGAAACTCAGAATGGATTCAGAGCCCCACCAAAATCAGAGCTGCCAGCTTCCACTGGTAGTGATCCTGTTCAGGGTTCCAGCTTGGTCAAGCCTTCTTTCAGAATACACCATTCCAGAATATGCCTATAAGATTGTTCCATCCCCCCAACAGAGACACAGCATTTTGTGACCAGTGATCTTGCTCAGTCTTCATTGGACAGTTTTTGAGTGTCTTCCCCTCCCTGAAGGCTTCCCCCTCCCTTTTTTTGTTTAAAAACAAGCAAGCAAACAAACAAACTTCTGCAACCTTGGGATTCCATCAGGCTGCTAACTCTGCCTCTTGTGCATGGGAGGTGCCATTTTGGTTACATAAGGATTGACAATCAGAGAAGAATTCACTAATATATATATATATATACACACACACACACACACACACACACACACACACACGAGATGAAGTGGTAGAATGTAGCAAAATTCTGGTCTGTACCAAATCATACTACAGGTGGGGGGAGTCAGCTTTTGGACTGCTCTCCCATATAAAAAGCACCCTGGTAAAACTAAATTTCCCCCAAAGTGTTAGTTTTCTACATGAAGGGACATTTTTAACATGGGGGAGCTTGAAAAATACAATCCTTTTGAAATCTGAATGTTATAGTCCAGAATATTGCCACTCCATTTTACCTCACATTTCATAATGGTGGCCCCATTCACACATACACACACACTTATCTGAATGGCTGCTTCTCTATGGATCTTTCACATGCAGCTTGGTATATATGTGAAGGGGATTTTTTAAAAAAACAGCATTTAATTAGCTTCAATTTACAACACTCTCTTGCAATATTATTTTAATAAATATTATTACTGATTTGGCTGTCAGAAAAGAGCTTCTCCTGACTATTTATTTACCAAATCACAGATTTCATTGAGTTTTAGGTCCCCTCTACAAGGATTCACTTTTGCGCCCGGTTAGGCGATTATGCGCATAATCGCTGAAGCGCATTTGCACCTAATCCCTCTGCACGAGAGGCGGCGAGAGGCGGTGAAGCGCATTAACGGATGACCAAAATGCGCTTTACAAGTAGTTAATGCGCGTAAGCGCTTGTTCACATAGTCAAAATGCGCTTTAACGGCCGGAGCAAAATAAAACTCACGATTTAACGCGCATTCGATAATGCGCATAATCCGAGAGATAACGTGCCTCCACGCCCGATTTGCGCTCCGTTCTTGTAGAGGTAATTTTTTTAAAGCGCCTTGAAAGAGCTTTAAACCTCTCTTGTAGAGGCAGCCTTAGACCACAGCCACTGTCCAAAAGTTCTTGAAAAAGTGGTTTAACATCCTCCATTGCGTGTCCTTTAGATGATCCACTTTGTTCATCAGCCAGACTCTCACTTTGCTTGCTTTGCTCCTTAAACTGTTGAAGATAAGGCTTCAAGACACAGCTAGCGGTAGTATAAATCTGTACCAAAGACAGCATACTCATCTTCAAGATGACATGTTCTGACATATTCAGCATCCTTGAAAAAAAGGGCTGCAGCAAGAAATGTTATTGCTCGACTGGTTTCACTTCTCCGATGCTTTTCTCTAATGTTTCTAGGCTTCTTTCTTTCTTTTTTCTTTTTTTTCCTTTTTACCACATATGATATACGGTAATTCTGCAGGGTCGACTTCAGGTGGCTGTGCAGTACATGTGGTAACTTCTGCTCTTAGTCTTTTAGCTGGAGTTTTGGGAATCTGAAGCTGGGTTCTCATTTGATTCTTCTTGCAGAATGGCTTCATTAACTCTCTGCTTTATTATCAAATTTTTCTTCACAGTGTACGACTAGGAACACTCATTTGTACAGTGATACAGGAATTTGAAATCAGGATCTAAATAATTCATTCATTCATTCATTCCAGAACAATGTCACTTGAATCTTTGCTGCTGCTAAAATCTTCTGTCTTCCTTCTAACGAAGTTATCTTCTCTCCTGACCTATGTTTCTGGCATATGATGCACTTCAAGATGTTCTTCTCTGTAGAAGTTCCTGAGTCTTGCCTTAACTTGTTTTCTGCCATATGCACACATCACTCAATCTGAAACACAAAGATGTAACATAATAAGCAAAGTAAAGAATTTGCTATTCAGGACAGTAGTTAGCAGAGCTGTATCTCAAGTATTTGTAAAAACATACTTAATAGTGACACTATAACACTTTTTGGTCTTAAAAAGTATATAACTCTGCAGCTGGTGGAGATAGGAAGATGAAACTAGTGCCATTTTATAGGAAATTTCAAGAGGAATCAAAAGCACATGTCATACTATAGCTGTAACCATAAGAAAGACAAATGAGAAAAATTGAGAGACGATACTTAATTTGCATATGCTCAAAACAATATGGTATCATACCAAATTCATGCCCAGGATGCCAGATGTCTACCCAAGATTTTTCCCCATCCTTTAGACATGGCCTAGCAGGATCCAGTGAGAAAAGTCATTCACTTCACCATTCCTACAGGTTTTATGGCCAGCGTCTCTATTAATGATTTATCTTCCTGCAGCTGAGCACTTTTCTCCTCAGCTGACTGAGCATACAGCACTTGCAGAGACCGATTTCAGAGTTTAGTGCTGGACACAGAGACACTTCAGTGTCCCTCATGCATCCACCCCTTCCGACGTTAAATACAGACTCACACGCCTCTCTCCCTATGCGATTGGGGCACTTTTACATTTCAATACATGGGCAGGCCAGTCTCATATCAAATATGGCCCAAAGCTTCATGAAACTAAAGAGTATTATCTAAATGATCACTTTGGCAATTTCTTGATTATTGTCTGGTCTGGGGGTGGGCAAGTTTCGGCTGTCCAGTTGTTTTGGCGTACACCTCCCATCATCTCTCACCGTTGGTTATGTTGGCTAGGGCTTATGAAGTTGCAGGACGAAACATCTGGAGGGCCACAGTTTGCACACCCCTACTCTAGTCTAGCTTTAAGATCAAATGTTGCAGGTAATGGGGATTCCACTGTATCCTTGGACAATCTGTTTTCCAGCTCTGCCTTTTTTTTAGTGATAGGTTCCAATAATTATATTTCAAAAAGTAGGCTGTCAAGACACCTAATCTAAAAATGTCAAGAGACCCAGTCTAACTGGTTTATTGCAACACTATTTTTCATAACCTGTTGCCTGTCACAAATACAGGCAGTTGAATGGAAGGCTTGAATCCATGTGAGAGGAAAACCAAAGGCATGACCACTAGGAAGTTTTCCAGTGATATCCCCATGCAAAATTGCCTGAGAGCACTATCACTGCACTGGGGCTTTTGTAGAACTCCTAACAGATTGGGCCCCAGGTAACACGATTTTAAAAATAATATCTCTAGCAGAATATATAGCAGCATACTGGGTATGATCCAGTCAAAATTAAGCATTTCAAACCTGAGAGAGGACTGGGAATGGATCCCTCCCCCTCACACACACACCAAAGCTTTGAGATGTGTGAATGAGGTCCCATGCGGAGAGAAAAGAGCATAGAGATGGGGCTGATTCAAGGGGTGAATTAGGGAGAGAAACAGTCCATCCATGAAGATGTCTGGCAGCTTTGTCTTCCTGGCAGTTACCTTGGGAAAATACGATGCTACTAGTGTTGCATCCTGAAATGCTCCACCAAGTCAGCAGGATAGGAGACTATAATCTGCTCAGAAAAGGGCCTATTTGTAAATATGAAAGGGGATGGAAGAGGCATTAATGAAGCTGCCTATAAGATTCAGCAGAGGGAGAGGCTGAGGATGAAGGATTTCCTGCATTTCTCTTGGGCCCAAAGGTAGGCTGACCATATGAAAAGGAGGACAGGGCTCCTGTAACTTTAACAGTCGTAGAGAAAAGGGAATTTCAGCCAGTATCATTTGTATGCAATTAGTTCCTGGTGATATTCCGTCTTCATCACAACAGTTAAAGTTGCAGGCACTATACTAGAGTGACCATATACAAAAGAAGCCAGGGCCTCTGCAACTTTAACTGCTATGATGAAGAGGGAATTTCACCAGGAACTAATCGCATACAAATGACACTGGCTGAAATTCCCTTTTCTCTACAACTGTTAAAGTTACAGGAGCCCTGTCCTCCTTTTCATATTGCCAGCCTACCAAAGGCAACACTAATCTGAGCCAATGTAGAAGCCCGTCATGTTTCCAATCAGGGTTGCGACAGGTTCCGATCCTTTTCCAACCACTGTGAACCTCCAAAGCCCCCTCCCTTAATTCCCTAATCATCTCCAAGCTTCATTCCATCCTCCCCCACCCACCTCATCCTCTGCCTGCCTTGAGACTGCTATGGCTCCAGTGGTGGCAGCAAGTTGAAGGGAGGTCTCCCCCACACTCCAATGCCTGGCACTGCTCCTCTTTGGTAGTGAGCGAGGTATCAGAAGTGCTTAGAAATATAGGATGTCCCCTTCAGTGGGGACATGCCAGTGGGTGGGTGAAATGAGATGATTTCTCTGACTCAAGATTAAAATCCAAGCCATAGAACCTTGGGGGTAAGAGTGAACGCTTGTCTGACTTTTGAGTCAAGTAATATGGATTATTGAGGTTCCTTCTTTAAGACAAGATATTACAAAGCCTTAAATCAACTGTCTGATTTCAAGTGGAGAGAAATAAGCCTATGCTGAACTCTCCCAGAGAGATTTAAGAGTTCTTATCTTCGTCCAAACTCTCATGTGTTAATAAAAGGATCATCCTTAGTCTAGGACTGAGAAACAGTGTTATATTTATTACGGAGAGGCAGGTAAGAAACAAATTATTATTATTATTATTATTATTATTATTATTATTATTATTGAACATTAGTTATCTTCCGAATGCTTGTGGTGTAGTTGTCTTTAACATTCCATTCAGGGTTGCTATATTTAAATAGGACAATTCCTCTTTCCCCTTGGCATCTTCCCTCCACACTTCCTTCATTCTTCACTCCTTCCAGCTCTAATCATAACTCCTAGGCTGCCTCTACACGAGACGTTTAAAGCTCTTTCAAGTCTCATTAAAATTTTTACCTCTACATGAGCGGAGCGCAAATCGGGAGTTGAGGCACGTTATCTATCTGATTATGCGCATTATCGAATGCGCGTTAAATAGCAAGTTTTATTTTGCTGCGGCCGTTAAAGCGCATTTTGACTATGTGAACAAGCAATTCTCTGCATTAACTACTTCTAAAGCGCATTTCAAACAACAGGTAAGGCCACCAGTTGTGCGCTCAATTACCTCCTGCGTACAGCCATTTACCATAAAGCGCTTCCGAGAAGATGCGCATAATCGGAGAACCAGGCGTCAAACCGAATTCTTGTAGAGGGGGTCCTGGACTCATGTACTTGATCACTCCTTTTTGACATCCAAGATCTGTAGTTCTTGTTTCTGGCACCACACTTCAAAGTTAACATATCCCAGGGATTGTGGTGCTTTGTGTTCAGCTGCAATGACAAGGTAGCAACATTGTAAGTTTAGCAGGAGTTTATTTTGGTTGGATATATAATGACTAGGCTGGTTCTGCTTCTGATTTTCCGCTGGAACATCAGTAGAAGGCAATAATATTGAGTAGAACTTTTGAAAACCTGTAAAAGATCTGTGTTGGTGACATGGAGGCAGAACAGAGACCCAGAGCTAGTGGCTGATGTTACTATAGCGTCAAAGTGCTACTCCATATCTCAAAGTCAACCTGATTAGAGTTCCCAAGGGCTCTGACAGCCTTGGCAGGATCACAGCCCAGGAATTTCAGGCAGAACAATCTGAGCCTGAAACTCCAGGCAAACAGTCTGATGGGAGAAGGTCAGTTGAGTTCAGGTTCTTGTTTCAAAGTGAACAAAAACAAATGTGTATAAAACGTCAAATCAAGAATGCACAGCACAACACTGGTTGATCCTGCTGAAGCCAATGGGGACATTCTCATATAATTGGTAAAGGCCTGAAACTGTCAGGATTCCTGAGGCTTGAACCAAAAATCTCATAGTCTGAGAGTGGTACTTAATCTAGTGAGCTACTGCCTGCCAACTGCAGGGGCCAATACTGTGCAATTCTTTTCTTCTATGGCCTTTTAATGTTTGTTTGTTTTTTTGTTTGTTTGCTTGCTTGTTTGCTTGCTTGTTTTAATGTCCACATACATGTTTACCCATTTATCCATTCATTTATTGGCTTATTAATGAATAGGAAACGTTTTCTAAGGATGAAAAATCCTGCTCCAGGGATTGTGTGTGAGAGTCTTGATGACATTACAGATGCTGGCTAATCAATACTGACCACAGCCTGATTCTGCACCAATCCTGAATAACTATGTTTTGGAGAAGGTCAGTTGGTAACACCAGTTCCAACCCAGCGCCACAGTTTTCTCTCTTAAGTTGCATGTGTACAGTGCTCTCTCTTCAAGTTCAATGTTACAGAAAAAAGTATGTCTGAACACTAGATGGCAGAATTCCCATTCAGTTGGGACCTCATCTTAGTGACACACACAGAAAATGCATACTATTTCTATGCTCAGGGAATGCAGGCCACTAGGAGGCCATACTAAATATTAGGAAGAAAGGTTTTACCCTTCCCTTTTCTTTACTGAGCCATTATTTTCCCTTGCTTTGTGTTAATGTCTTGTTTTAACCCCATAAATTGACTTTGTTTAGTAAAACATTTGAATCACAATTTCTTTGAAATAATTGCCTCTACTGTTTAACATAGGCTTGACTATTCTACAGCCTCCTCCCCCAAAACTTCCATTATTGATCCCTGCTATTCTGTTCTTGCCATTGATTGAAACACTCATTCTATCAGCACAGATGTCTATTCCATTGGGATGCCACCATTTAATAAATTATTACTAATAGAAGAAAAAAATATCATTATACCGGGCTTCATTTTTCTGACTTTGAAAGGGTAGACATTTATAGCTTTGATGGCTCTTAGGAACATGGGAAGCTGCCTTGTATGAGGTCAGATGACTGGTCTATTTGGTCAGGTATGGTGTCTTCTGACAAGCAGCAGCTTTCCAAGGTCCCAGGCAGGGGTTATTCTTGTTGATTATTTATTCATTTATAGCCTTTATATCCTGCCCCCCCAAAGGCTCCCTGAATGTCTTACAAAGTTATGTAGCATGACAATCCCTGCTCTCAGACTTACAATCTAAATTTAGGGCATGACTCACAAGGAATAAGGAATGGGGAGGGAGAAGGAAACAGCATGTTCAGTTTTTATCGTGACTTGCTGGGATGGAAACAGTTCAGGGTTGTTAGCCTGTTGAAATGGCTGCTACTAGAAGTTGAGGGGGGACCAAAGGAAACTCTCTGGAGAGACAGTGGAACTTGTGCCCTACCACTGAGCTCAGGCCCTCCTCTCGGGCTTGAGCAATACATATCAATTTTCCTGCTTGGTAAATTAATAGAATCCTGTGGTACCTTAGGCTAACAAATTTTGCCTCAGTAAATTTTCAACAGTACAATCCTATCCATGTTTTTTCATATGTAACTTCCACTATATTTATTGGCACTTACTTCTAGGTAAGTGTGCATGGGATTCAAGTGCCACCAGACATATGACTGAAGAGGACTGGGCTGAAGAAATTAGTAAATAGTCTATTCTGGTATATGTTTGATTGCAAGGGCCAAAGTACATATAATCCTGGGCTCCTGTATTTTCAAAATGCCAGGAATCTATTAATTTGAATTTAGTCAAGAGATCACCAAATGATGGCATAGTGGTTGTCCTGTGTCTATCCCCAAAGCATGTTCTATCCAGAATCGGATCACTTATTTTAATATGGGATGCCATGAAATCTGTTATAAGGGGCATTTGTATAAGTGAATTGACAGCAATTAAGAAGACCTCAATAAGAAAAAAAAACACTTTTGTTAGAAATAAAACTTTTGGAAACAAAATATAATAAAATCAGGTGGGGCAAAAATTTACCATCTTCTATAAACAACAACAACACAACAACAACAACAACAACAACAACCAAATGGAACTTAAAGCCCTTGAAGTAGTAAGATCTTGAGATCACTTCTTTACCTTAAACAAAAATACTATGAATTTGGGGGATATAAATTCTAAACTTTTGGCTCATGAACTAAAACACTGTAAACTAAGAAACGTTATTTGTTCAATCAAAGATAATTAAAATTCATTGGTTTGGGGGACCAGACAGATTAGTAATCAATATGTGAAATTTTATTCAGAACTGTATAGTAGTTCAGACCCTGATGCCACTAAAATAGATAAATATTTAGAAGACTCACCACTTAAAGTACTTACAGAACAACAAAGAGAATTTGTGAATTCCCCAATAATATCAGACGACATAGAAGCTGCTCTTTAAAAAAGCCAAGAATTGTAAAGCTCCCAGTATTGATGGGTTTGTTGTGGAATTCTATATATATAAAAAACTTCTAATAACAAAATTAATGGTACTATTCAATGATGTGCTTGAGGGGGCCATATACTAGAGTTTTGGAAACTGTTCCAGATTGTTGTGCTTCCTTAAACGGACAAAGATCACCTTAGAGTTGAGCCTTATAGACCTATCCAATTACCGAATTTTGATTCTAAATTATTGACATCCATCATGGCATCTGACTGAATAATTTTATTACCCACTACATTCATCTAAATCAATCTCGATTAATTCCATCCAGGCAACGATCTAATTCTATTCGCAGAGTTTTAAATATTACTTATCACTATGAAACCTATAACAAACCTCTAGTCATTCTTTCTCTAGAAGCCAATAAGGCTTTTGATAACTTAAATTGGTCTTTTCAATATAAGGTTTTTGAAAAAAAGAACATGGGTAAGTTTTTTTATCCAATTTGCTCAGGATTAATAGTCAGAAAAAAATGGAATAAAAAAGGTACTCATCAAGGATACTCACTATTTCCAATTTTATTTGCCTGTGCATTAGAACCCTTCACTAATAGAATATGTAATAATTCAACTCAGTGGTGCTATAATTTAGGGTGCACATTGTAAAATTAGTCTGTTTGCAGATTATATTGCCTTATTTATAACTAAACCATCAACAGAGGTCCAGAAATTATGAAAGAATTAAGATCATATGGAGCAACTGCTGGATTAAAAATTAATTGTAGTAAATCTGAGGAACTCTGTATAGGCATGTCTTAACAAGAGGAAGAACAATTGCATAGGGACACAGGTTTAATAACAAAAATTAGGATGTTCAAATATTTAGGAATCTTTATTCCTAGAGATTTGATTACAATGTGGCTATGCAGAAAGTAAAACAAGATTTGCAATGGTGGTCTAAACTCAATTTGTCTTGAGACAAATGACAGTCCTCCCTAAAATAGCCTTTTTATTTCAAACATTACCAATTAAACTACCACAGAAATATCTCCTTAAATGGCAAAAATGTTTGATTCCTACATTTTAAAGGAAAAAAGCCAAGACCTGCGAAACGTATTAGATATCAACAACCTTCCCTGGGTAGTCCTAGTGTTTCCGATATTATTAAATATCATGATGCATTTCAATTATGCAATTTCCCCCCCAATATTACATAAAGATTTTGACATAGAACATCCCGGAGGTAACTTTTTCAATTATTTCTTTTTGCCCAATACTAATAGAAATATAGCTACATTAAATAATATATATATTTTTTAAAAATTACCTTACAAATTTGGAATAAATGGCGCAGATATTTAATGCCTCAAATCTCCTCTCTCACACCATTTTTAATTCGTCCAATATTTTTCTATTCTGATAAAAAAAGCACAATTTACTGGCTGGAAAGACAATGGTTTACATAAGATGCTGGATTTCTTCCCAACGGATAAATGTTTAACACAACAACAAATTAAAGATAGGATTCCAAATGCTCCTAATCTGTGGTTTCAAGTCCACCAAATACTTCATTTTCTAAATGAGCTGTCAGTTCAGCAGCAGGATACAAGGTGGCTTATGCAAATTGAAAACTGCCTAGCTAACCATATCCTGGGCTCTAAAGGGATAGTCTCACAACTTTATAAATACCTTCTCAACACTGTTAATTATTGAGTGAGAGGTTTAAAAATAGCCTGGGAGCAGATCTAGAATATGAAATAAATGGCAAAAACTGGGGGAAAATTTGGTCTGCCCATTCATGGAAATCAATCTCTGCACATACTAGAGAAAGTTCAATCCAGATGATTTACAGAAGGTACTTCACTCCAGTGAAACTTGCAAGAATAACTAAAAGTAAATCTCTGCTATGCTGGCGGATGTATGGAGCCATTGGTACATACCTCCGTCACTGATGGACTTGCCCATTTGCTCAACTCTTTTGGGCTAAGATTGAAAGTGAAACCAACAATTAATCAATTAGTCTTGATCCAGGTCTTGCCCTAATTTAATGCTTTCTGCATGCGGCTAGACAAGTTTTTGCCCCAAACTGGAAATGTAACAGATTCCTTGATTTGCTTGTTTGGTATGGGAGAGTGTGGAACTCAGCATTATTGCAGAAACGGACTCAGCAAGTTAGATATTTAAAGGACCCATCAGATATTGACACATTTGAATGTACATGGTCACCATTTATTAACTTTATTGATCAAGAAGGTAATGGATTGTGGTCTGCCTCGGTGACTCATGGTGATTCATGGACAGGTCTACTCAGTTCTATGAGATCTGGAGAGTAAGACTTTTTTTTTAATCTCCAAGTGCTTTCCTCACATTGAGACTTTGACTTCCTTTCAGTACATCTGGCAACAATGACATTTGTCTAAGTCATTGTCTGTGTTATGTGTTTGTTTAACTAGTTGTATATTCTGTGTTTTGCAGATATGGATGAATTTGTGTATATATATATATATATATATATGTATATATACACACACACATATACACACACACACACAATAATAACAATTAAATAAATATTATATATATATATATATATATATATATATATGCCACAAGACTCTTTGAGCGTCTTTATCATGCACTCATGTTGATGTATGGAAGTTTGTGAGTTCTTGTCACGATGTCAACCTCAGATGCCTCTCGCATTGTTTTCAAGGGATAATCCGCCATTTCAAAAGTCACAGAAAATTTGGTAATAAAGCTAAATTGTGTGATAAAGCAGTACCATCTGCTGGTGGTATCAATGAAACATATGGGAGGGAACCAGCAAAAACAAAGTGAGGGGCATGCATGTATTTTGCCTGGCGTAAAACACAGGAAAACTGCGAAAGAGATAGCCATGTTAAGACTGTGGGATGTTCGCTAAATGCGGAGAAGCCCTTTGTTATTTTGCTACTATAATCTAACAGCTTTACCTCTGGAATTCATTTTCAAACTGTACTGAACTCATCTGTCCTATGTGACTAAAAGAGATACATATCTTTAAGGAAGACGCTGAAATGTCTTATCCTGGCTACTGTACCTTGGTCTTCAGCTAGAATTTCCCCAACCTTTCCTGCAGGGAGCTCTACAGCAGCACCATAGCAATCCAGGCTTGACTTACCACCAGAAAGTTGATTGGACTGGATTTTGATGATTATTGCCTGCTATAAATGATCCATGGGCAAATAAGATCAAGCTTTGCCTAAGTAGTAGAGTCCCCTCTGAGTATGTGTCTGACCTGCTACAATGCTGATCTGCTACAATGCAGATCAGTGAGTTTGTTGGGATGTTTTTAGGATGTTTTAGGATGTTTTAATGCAGTTTTAATAATATGTGTCATGTTTTAATCAGTTTTATGTATTTTATCGTATTGTTGTTCCCCGCCTCGATCCAGACGGAGAGGCGGGTAAGAAATAAATTATTATTATTATTATTATTATTATTATTATTATTATTGAAGTCCACAAGTCCCATAACCTGATGTTAGCCCCTCCCCTGTAGCTTTCCAAAAAGACTAGCTAAGGGTTGGCATAAAATGGAAGTGGGCTGTGTCCACTACCACCCCTCTCCATTAATTTAAGCACTGTTCTGGTCTTCAGTTTTACATTTTACTGCCTTGAATTGATCTCGTTCGGATAACTAATCATATTTACTGTTGTGCCTGCTCTGCACAGAAGCTGCTGTGTCAAACATGGCAGTGGGAACATGCCAACAAAGGTATAGCAATGATGGAGGTGATTAACAAGTCCACTGGGAAATGAAACTTTAGATCTGAGGTTAAGAACTCACCGCTCCAGAAGATTAGCATCTTTCTGGCTGGGGATTCAAGGTTTGAGGATTTGCTATTCCTTTTACTTATGTTGTTAGCATTCTTGAGAATAAATAATTTGTACTTTTCTACAGTCAATCCTTTTTGGAGGACTAATAAGTTATTTTGAACTGAGGAACGTAATCTACAAATCCTCCCTTTTCCCCAACCATAAACATTGAGATACCGTTATAATAGTCTGATGAAGCAGTTGTAAAACAGGCATAAGAAGCCGGCGGCCTGTAGCCCCTCGTTCAGATACTGCAACTATTGAGTGCACCTCATTTAGTTACTGCAACTATTGTGTTAGCTTTTTGTTTTTGTAAACCATTTTTGCTAGGTTGTCACAGCTATTGTGTTGTTTCTTGTCAGTAACTATTTGTTTAGTTTCTATCACGCTTGATATACAATTAATATGTTATATAAAATGTTTACTTACCCCCATTCTTTGGACATTGTTTAATGTTTTAGTAATTGTGTGCTGGTCAGCAATATTTGTTTGAGATTGAATTGGGCCAGTCTGGGTTTATCTACGTCTGCTTTCAGGGCTCCATTTAGCACATTCTGCAAATGAAAGACATCTGTGTACAAATGTTTCAGGAATTGATTACTGAACTGGTGCATGAACAGATAGTCTAATTTGCATTGTTGCTGCTAAAAATGTGTTCCTCTGTGGGCAATTTCTATATTTCCTGAAGACTCTGAAAGCAGAAAATTAAAATCTGAAGTCATGTGTTTATAATAATTTCTGATTGTAGGCATATCATTTATTAAAAAAATGGTTGCATTTAAGTGTTGTTTGTCAAATACCAGATGAAAACCCTCCATATTAGGATGGCAGTTTAATCCAATCAGTTAAACAACCCCATGCTCTTATTACTGTGGCAAAACAAAGCTGTTTTTGCTTTCATAATTCATGTGGTTTACTTTGGTTCAGCAAACTTTTGCTGTTTCTTAGGTCCAGTTGACACATTTAACAAAGTCAACCAGTCAAGATTTCCTTGCACTGTACATACCACTTCAAGTTGTAGATGGGTAACCACATGTATGAATGATCCCTGTGAGTATATATCATGCTGGAAAGAAGGTTAGGTTGAACTCTTGTACATATGTGGAGGTTTTCTCCCCATGGGAGAGCATTCAGACATGCAACTATCCAACTGCAACCTGAAGAGGCACATTCAATGATATGCTTTACCACTTGATTCTAACACCTTAATCTGTGTCCTCTTTTTCTAGGAAAGATGGCCATGCAAGTCTTACAAAAGTAGTGTTATTGCACAGTCCTTGTTCATTATGTGGCTTATGCAGGAGAATGTCCCACTGGATTTCCCCCCTATTTATCTGGGAAATAATAATTAGTACTGATATTGCATTTTTTGATTGTCCAAATTGCTTCCTAGATCTCAGTAGTCCTTATAACAACTCCGTAAAGTATCCTATATTATTTCCATATTGCAGATATGGGGATTATTTATTAACAACATTTGTATGCTGCCTGATAAAATTAAAGTGCTCTGGGAGTCTTACAAATAAGGGCTCTTCTGCAAGAGTCATTTATCCTACGCTCATCATTCCCTACTCATGGTTGTTTACAGGTTCTTTTAGATGATGTCATGACCCTCCAGTTTGCTTCTGTGTCTAACAAGCAGTTTCGGTGAGTGTTTTTAGAGCAGGGAAAATGCAGCATTTAAATAAACTGCTTTTTTCACTCGTGTATTTGCCCTATTCCACAATCTCACAGTGCCACCTAGAGGTTATGTAGTGGAAAAGCAGGAAGGAAACACTCTTCATGTAGTGCTAGGATCTCAGTTCTGAAAGTAGATACAGGGGATTAACAGCTGATTAACAGCTGTGGGTAGAAAAGCTCTAAATAAGCAATTTAAATATAAAATAAGACATAAACCCATACAATCAAAAACAGCATGAATACAGCAAGAGAAAACAAAACTCACAGCAGCTCCAGAGTTAAAAACCAGCCTTTCAGATGAGGCAAAGAGTGTTGCTTCTCTAAGATCACCTACTATATAGGCTGACCATATGAAAAGGAGGACAGGGCTCATGTAACTTTGTAGAGAAAAAGGAATTTCAGCCAGTGTCATTTGTATGCAATTAGTTCCTAGTGAAATTCCCTCTTCATCACAACAGTTAAAGTTGCAGGGGCCCTGCCTTCTTTTGTATATGGTCACTCTAGTATAGTGCATGCACCTTTAACTGTTGTGATGAACAGGGAATTTCACCAGGAACTAATTGCATACAAATGACACTGACTGAAATTCCCTTTTCTCTACAACTGTTAAAGTTACAAAAGCCCTGTCCTCCTTTTCATATGGCCAGCCTACTACTATAGCCATCCCCAACACAGTGTCATCCAGGTGTTTCAGAATATAACTCCCATTATTCTCCAGCCATGCTGGGGTGGAGGAAGGCTGACTGAGCAAGTTTGGGTATATGATGAAATTTTGAACCAGGAGCATCCCAGCTGACACTCTGCCACTATGCTATGTAAATGGATTGGTTTTGACAAAATCAACATTAATCACAATTTCCCTCAAAATTATTTGATTCCTTTTTTACAGTGTGTATCCCTATGATGTGTTCAAACAAATCTCCCCTACTTATGTTAGGTTCATTTATCCTATGCTGAGAAACACCTGAAACAATACAAGATCCGTGATTTATCATGTGATATCTGGTAAAGTCTCATAATGAGGACTGTGATCCTGCCACAGTGATGGATTAAAATGTTCTGCTTCATTTTCCATTCATTATGTAAATAAAATCATGTTTGCATGAACAGAGGTGCTATTCTTCTATCACTCAATAGCTCTCCCTGCCTCCTGGCTTCACCTGAAGCAACCGTAACCACAACTCTCCAACAATAGCTATTAACAGCCATTCCATTTCCAATGCCATCATTTCAACCTTCCAAAGGATTTCTGTATCACAAACTAGGAAAATACACTCACCACCAATTCAGCAGACAGGATAGCTGCAGGGAGATCTGGAGAGGTCAGCTTTCACACATGGATTCAATTACTAGATCAATAACTGCAAACAAAAGTGGATCTTTCCATATGGTAATTTATCTGTGTTTGCATGGTGCTTGCAACTCTATCTGGATCAGGGTCAGAGTGTACACATAACAGTCAAAGGAGCAATGGACTTTGGAGAGGATATGCTGATTTTTCAGCATTGCTGTTCTCTGATGAATTGAAGGACATGTGGTATAGTTAAGACAAAAATGCCTGGAGGCTGATCAGAGAGAATACATTTCATAATCAATATTGTAAAGCACTTGTGGTCATGGAGCCTCTGACATCCTTTGGCTGAGCAGGTGTGATGGCATAGGATGCTTATGAACATTACAAATGCTCAGAGACCAAAGCTATCCGAAGTTTATAGTGCTTATCCAGCTTGTGAGAGGAGGGGAAATAGTTGGTGTGGCTGGGTTAAAACCTGACATAGGTCCAAAGAACTTTGTGAGGAAGGCTGAAGACTGAGAAGATGTGTCAGGAGAAAGAAAAGTCAAGGGAACTCAGAAACAAGCAAAGGCACCAAGTAGGCTGTGGGCTGAGAAAGCCTGATAGAAAAGAAGGAGTAGGAGGCTTGAGGAAAAGGGCAGAGGAGATGAGGCAAGAAAGGGCCAACGGTATATAGGGGCTCTAAAGAATCTTTACAGTGCTCATGGTGTAACATGGAAGCTAACACAGGAGAGCCAGGTAGTGACAGAAGAGGCTGTGAGATGAAAAGCAGGTACCTAAGGGAACAATGAATGGTGCATCAGCAGCTTGCAACAGGAGGATTATACCAGATCTGCATGTGAATCACACTGCACCCGGCTCTTGGTGCATTCAGGATTGTGGCCTTTGGCTTTATTGTCTCCATTGTGCTATTTTATGCGGTTGATGAAATGTGGGGATATTTAGAAGAGACGGCGAGAGCGGCTAGCGCTGCCATATGGCATGAAGATAGCAAAGGGATCTGGAGTGCTTAATTGCCTTTTCTGTTTGCCATCCAGGATTAATCCTGACTGTGGTGATACTGCCAATATGAATGAGTGATTGTCAGCTGCTATGAGTGCCAGCCACATAATCTGCTAGGAAGGACTCATAAATTTTCTGTGCAGTGAAACGGAGACTTTTAATCTTTATATATAGTGTTCTACCATTGCTCTTCCAATATTTCACAATAATGTAGGCTTCCAGGTTTACTTTCCCCCTTCCTTGTAAGCATGTTTCTATCCATATAGAAATCAGTTCCCAACATTCTATGACATTCTCTCAGTATTCTTATTCCGATGTGCCCAAGAAACAAATTTAGCACAGGGCTAGGTGGGATTAGGATGGATTCTTGAACTTCTCTGGTGTTCATGAATGTGCCCTTGAAGTGGATAGTTGCCATTCACTCCCATGAGGAACAGTCATGTACTAAACTCAGAGACACTATAGGAGTGAGGGCAAAGCCCTGGCACTGGGTGAACTGGTTGTCTGAGGAGGATATTCCATAATTATTTGAGCTTTTTATTATACACACAACACACCTCACCAGTAATAATGATGGTCAATTTGCTAGTTATTTTATAGTTCAGAAAGTTACAATTACAGAGCTATTGTTTTGTGCTCCCCACTTCTCCTAGCATCAGGAAATTCTAGGAGGAAGGAAGCACTGAGGACTTGGTGTTTTTGTAATATCTATTTATTTTCCAGTTTCCACTGGAGAGATTTTCATTCCTGAGGTGGAAAAAATCTGAATGACGTAATATACCAGGGAGATTTTCTTCACAAGTCCCATTGAGATGACTAGAGGGGAACTGCACAGGATAATTGCCACGTACTTGTGCCTCTCCTGTTTATTGCACAGGAGAATTTCCCAATGGAGTGTGCTCTTGTGAGATGTATGCATCTCACATTGCCACCTTTAACAGAATCCCAAATCCATCAGTTTACTTTCCCTTGGCTGCCTCTGAGGGCCATTCTACACCCAGGTTTACCACTGGGTTCACACAGTACGATAACCCACACTCAAGAGATGAGTATGGGCTGAGTATGGGTTGTCTTTGAATGGTGGGTTATTGTTGAAATGTGGGTTATAGTGTTGTCTGAGCTCAGCCACGCTAAAAGACTATGGTTTGTTAACCAAGGACAACCCACAGTTCACAACACAACAACAAACCATGGGTTCTCTTCATGGGTTGTTCATGGTTAACAAGTGTTTTGTAGTCTTGCTTGTTCTTGAGAACATTTGATAAGCCTTGATGGAAATCCTTTAAAGATGTGTACAGATTTATTGCTCTTTGTAATGGTCATTGCTACACAGAGACATTTTAATATTTTGTTCCATTTGCTGGTGTCTTTAGATTTATTATCATTAAATAATAATAATAATAATAATAATAATAATAATAATACACACATTCCATATTACTATAACTACACATGAATATTTTCCATGACTCTTTTTACATCTGGAGTACAAAAAAAATGTGAAAGTGTGGGGAATCCTTGAATAATTGTGCTTGTGTGGAGTGGTAAACACACTAATACATTGCTGTGAGGACATCATGTGTGTCTCCTTTTGTATACAAAGTTGTATTCTAGGATCCACAAACAGCAAGTGAGCTTTTAAACATGTTTCTGGAGACTTGTTTGTTGTCACTTCAGACAACAAGCTGGGGATTGCTCAGTTCTCCACCATTAAAAACAAAAGAAGCAACCTCTTCCTCAAACACCTTCCACATCTAGGCCAGATCTACACCAAGCAGGATATAATACTTTGAAATCATTTTGAAAATGGTATATGGAATGTGGCCTTGGCCTGAACAATTTCAAAACCATTATAAAATGTTATAAAGCAGTAGTGCAGATCCTGCTCTAGGTTAGAAGAATCCTTCTCCTTAATGCCTAGTTTTCACTAAGACCACAACATAAGGTTTACAAAATATGTTTAGTTCATACATGCATGTTCATTAGTCATTCGTTGCAAGATGAAGTAATGGTTTTCCTAAGTGAATTGGCCATTACAAATATAACTTCCATATTGCTCCAAATCAGCACAGTGCTTGTTAGTGGAGTTAGTTTACAGACTCATGAAGGAATAAGAAATCAAGTGATGTAAATGGACAAATACACCAGCCCCAACACCTGTATTTACTGAAAACGTATTAGCAAACTGAACTAGTGTAGCAGCAATATTTAATGATGCAAATAGCAATAGGTATGGGAGGGGGTTGATCATATAACTCTGAGAAGGAGGTGACAGAATGAAGTGATAAAAAACTGGCATGGATGTACCACTTCAAGCTTCTGTATAGGGATGCCTTTGTGGATGGTTCTATACATCAACAAACAAACAAACAAACAAACAAACAAACAAACAAACCAGACTACACACTGCAAGTTGAAACGTAGTGTCAGGATGAGGCCTGGTCTCCCTGGTATAGATTCTGAATCAGATTCGGAGGCTGAAGAAGAAGACCAGTCAAGGTAGGTAGCGGGGGAGGAAATTCCCCAAGACTCTCCAGGACTCAAGGAGAAATCTTCCCAGGAGTTTATAGAACATGAGGTCTAATTTCTTCCACCACCACCCGGAATTCAGTCTTTGTCAGAGGAGGAAGGAAGCAGCAGAATTGACAGATCCCAGAATCTGCCGCAGGGACAAATGGGCAGAGTTGAGAGGAGGTGGGAGGCAGTCCACCAGAGTAGCCACACAATGGAGGTTACAGCTTGAAGTCTGTTCCTGATAAAAGCCTGTCGGGCCCGGCGGGAAACCATCCATTTAGTTGATAGGCCACTGCCTTGCTTTGTTGGGCTAATTAAGCTTAGAGGATAACTCCTAGCATTCACCCTCCCATCAGGTGTGAAGAGGTGTCTATTTACTGAACACAGGTTTTCTGGATTGCACAGCAGACCTCTTTATTGTCTCACACCTCAATGGAAGGGCTTGGAATCACGATATCTAGCATATCTGGAGGGGAGGGGAGAATCCAGTGAACTCTCTGCTGAGCTATGTTTCTTCTTCCAGGCTGTATTTTTATTTTATTTTAGGGACATTAAAAATACAATCCCTTTGCTTGCAGCCTGCAATGGCCCAGTTCATTTTACTACCTCCTTTGCTTGCATGCAGAGCCCAGCTCCATTTTGTAGCACTGTATACACTCATGCACACATAGATAGCTGACACAATTAATAGATTAAATTGCAATAAGTTTTAGCTTTCACAATTGTTCTACTTTGCCCGCTAGATTTCTTTGCATCTCACCCCCAATACTTCATCTGACACGAATAAAATATTCACACTGCTTTGCTTTGCTATCTTATCATTGGAGCTGATGAGAGATTACATGACATGTAATTATTGCCTGTGCCGTGCCGCTACTGTGTATTTATTATGAGCTTAGTGGAATAATGTACCATTTGCAAATGTTTGCATTTTGAAATTATCTGTGTGCCCCAGCCGCAGTCTACAAATTCCTAGCAAGATAACGTCTTGACCTCAGACTAAATAATTAGATTGGGTTGCTGAATTTTGAGGCACTATGAATGTGTAAAATAGAGCTGTACCAAATTTCTCCAAGGTTCCATTTTGTCCAAAATTTGAATTTTTGATGGAAAAATCAAATAGGTGTTTGTATTATGCAAAATTTTGAATTGTTTCGCTTGGACCACTAAGTGGAGCTATTGTATTATCGTCCCTCAGGACTGTGACTCTAGGGTGTACTCGCTTAATATTTTGCAGGTCAACAGAAGGGTCTTGTCCTCAAGTGATATGAGGCAAGAGGCTTGCCCGGAGGTGGCGCTGGCTCCGACAGCTCTGTTTATAGGAATTGCTGCCATTAAGGGTGCACCAAAACCATCTGAAAGGAAATCAGTTTTTCAGGAAGGGGGCACCGTTACAGAGCACACTGTTCTCTCCTGAAATGGTGTTATTCAGCAACAGTATGCAGCATGAGTCTGTGGGTAGATTCAGCCAAGAAGTAGTGCATATCGTCCGCATCCTCTATTTGAATATCCAGTGTAACAGCCTGTGAGTGGGAGGTCCTGGGAGCCCCTGTTTTCAGGTCTGGCCCCAGTTTTCAGGGTGCACTACCCATAGGCTCCCATGCCCTGCCCTGCTGGGCCTTCCAAGGAGCAGAATAGACCGTTCCAACAGGCAGCAAAGAGAGGCAGCGCCGGTGGAAGTGGGGCAGCTGTAGCACCCAGTTCTCCAGAGCTGTGAAGAGAAGCACGAAGCAAGGCAGCTGCAGCCACCACCATCTCCATCATTCCCAACAATGTCTTTAGCATTGTTATGTGCTTGGGGTCAGTCTAAATTATCTTCTAGGGTTCCTTTAATTTAGGGTGACCAACTGTCAGGATTTCCCCAGATTTGTCCTGATTTTGGTTCCATCCTGGGCGTCAGGAGAGATTTTCTGTAATTTTCTATAATGTCCTGGAAAGACACGCTTTCCCTTTTAAGGCCACCATTAGCGTGATGGGAGGGAATGATGCACTTTCTGTAGGTGGGTCATTTCCCTCCCACTGCTCCAATCAGAGCCTTAAAGGGGAAAGTGTGTCATTCCAGGACATTATAGAAAATGCCCTGATTGGAGCAGTGGGGCTGGAATGACCCTCTTTCCCGTCCTCTGCTCTAATTGCCCTGGAAAGCCACTTTGTCACCCCTCCCACTGTGTGTCCTCTTTTTTTGGTATCCCAAAATGGTCACCTCACTCTATAACTCACTGCCTCTGATTATAAAGATATTGAGGAGTCTCCCCAACCCTGTAACACTTGAACTGGTAACCTTTGTTCTACTACTACTACTACTATATTTATTTCTTACCCGCCTCTCCCTCCGGATTGAGGCGGAGAACAACATCAAACACAAATGATATAAAATACATAAAACTGATTAAAAGCATATAAAATGAATACATTATTAAAATACCAATGAAACTCTTAAAATCTGACTGGGTTGGCCTGCCAGAAGAGCCAAGGGAACTGGCCAAGTGAGGCCTGTGGTGCAGCAGGAAGTCACTAAGTATAATGTTATAAATCTCTCATCGCATCCCCCTCCATGAGCACCTTTCTTCTAACTAGAAAATGGTGGTTGCCATCACAGCCTGAAACTGTGGCCTGATGAAGCCTGGGGCTTGTCTACACCTGCTATTTATCCCGGGGTGGTCACGAGGTCATCGATGCGCATCCAAATGATGCACAGCTGATCTGGGGACAAGCACTCAGTTCCCCTGGGTTAGCTGGGACTGCTTTTCCCCCGTTTTTTCAATCTGGAATGCAGGTTTTCTCCAAAGTACTTCTATTTCATGATGCTGATCCATGCAGCTAGTGTGTGTACCTGGGTGTGTCTATGGGTGCCTCTACAAGAGAGGTTTAATGCTCTTTGAAGGCTCATTATAAATTTTACCTCTACAAGAAATGGGCGTAGAGGCGCGTTATCTCTCCGATAATGCACATTTTCGAATGCGCGTTAAATCGCGAGTTTTATTTTGCTCCGGCCGTTAAAGCGCATTTTCCCCGTGTGAACAAGCGATTATGCGCATTAACTTCTTGTAAAGCGCTTTTTGGACATCTATTAATGCGCTTCGCCGCCTCTCGCCGCCTCCCGTGCAGAGGGATTAGGAGTAAATGCGCGTCTGCGATAATGCGCATAATCGCCGAACCGGGCGCAAAAGTGCATCCTTGTAGAGGGGGCCACAGTACATGGATGAAGTATTTTCCCTGAACTACCTCCATTTCCCCCCATTTAATCTGCGAGTTCCATATGTTTCATTATATAGCCACTAGATGGCGGTGTTGTTATATAGTGCCACTTCCTCTTTTCTTGGACAAATTTGGACTGATTGAAAGTGGATCTTTTTGCTAGCTCATCATTTCTGTTTCAATTTAAGACATGGAAATCCTCAGGAAACATGAGAGAGGTGCTGGAGGCTGACGACATCATGTAAAGGACCCACAAACTTTTGTGATTAACCAATTTCAATCGCAGGATAAAAGTTCCATGTGAAGTAGCCCTAAGCTTTAAGAGAGGCATTTCAGTCTTTTAGAATGAGGAAAAAGCTGCACAAAAGCCAGGAAACTACCAAACAATCAGGGACTGGGAGAAAGGGGGTGACCAGGGGAAGGGTTAGGGTGGCTTGAGGTTCTGCAGCCCTACCGTAGAATGTGATGTAGCATAAGACAGAGGGCTCATCTACACCTAAGGGTGTAGAGGGAGGGAGAGGGAGGATTGCGGACTTACCTGCTTCCGTGATCCTCCCCCAGCGTCTAGACAGCTGTGCAACATCCTGGAAGGGAAGAGGGACGTCACAGCCTCCATGTATTTTTTTTAAAAAAGAAGAGGAGACACACGGCCACACGCAGAAAAAGGTAAAAAAAAAAACACCCATGCCCACCCACCCCATCCCAGGGATGGCAAAATTGCTGCCCCCTCCCACCCCCATGGGCATGGAGCCTCCCCCTACAACTCCATGCCCACTTTGAAGACTGTGCTACACGCAAGGAGGTGGGTGTCAGGGATGAAAAAAAATACCATCTGCAGAAGAGCCTGGAAAGAAAAAAATGACATCATCTGCAGGTATAGCAGATATGCAGAGGGAGCCAAGCCAAGAAAGATAAAGAGTGAAGATAGTCTTAATTGCTTGATTAGCTGATGCAATGTGTATGCAAGAGGCTGTAAAAATATATAAATATGTAAAAAACTGTTTGTCAGTGTTGGGGTTGTGTAGGAAGAATGTTATACCGGAGGTGCTGTGTTTTTCTACTAAAAAATTGTTTGAAAGACTTCAACGTGTGTGTGGATTATTCCTTCTTGGTTGCTATCTGGAGAGAGAGCAAGTGGAGACTGGACATTGGATTTCTAACAGAAACTCTGCTGTTTAGAGAATTTCCCCCCCCTCTCACTCCTTAACAGTGGGAGCAGAAGCCATACCTCCCACAGTCCTCAGGATGGTCCCAGGACCATGGGAAAAATTGGGATAACTGGGGAACCAGTTATCTCAGGAAAATGGAGGGATCATCCCTGCCTGCCCCTGGGATCTCCTGTGAGTCATTTGGATGCAAAGGGATGACCCAGGGATGACCCTGGGTAAAAAGCATGGTGTAGACATGGCCAAAGATACAGAACCCAGGAATAAGTTGTCACACCTTCATCTACCTCCAGAATCAGAGGCAGTAAGCCTATATACACCAGTTGCTGGGGAACATGGATGGGAAGGTGCTGTGGCACCATGTCCTGCTTGTGGGTTCCTGGTTTGCAGCTGATTGGCCACTATGTGAGCAGAGTGCTGTACTAGATGGACCCTTGGTCTGATCCAGCATGGCTCTTCTTATGTTCTTATGTTTTCCTTCAGTTAACAAACACGAGCAGAATAGATTTGGTGAGGAAAGTGAGAAATAATGAATGTGGAAGTAGAATGTCCATACTTGTTGCTCTTTAGCCCTTCATTTATCCTTAGAACACATGGAGAATCTGTGTTTTCACTTCAGTCATGGAAATTTTATGCCTTGAGTTCATTAACAGGAACCACTTTTTGCAAGCAATCCATTTCCTGATAAATGTAGTTTAATGTGCATTGATCTAAGGCATTCTCATAAAAACCACCATCTAATTTATGGAGGGTTCTACCCTGGTTTATTGTCCAATAATTTGCATCACTGATTTTGTCCTGATAAAGTTGCAGCCCTGCTCTTCCTCAGATTTCCTCATCAGAGTTTTCAGCCTCCACCATTTGACCATTCACTGTGTCACTACTAATGTTCATCATTATGGACCATGAATTGCTTGCCTTTGAGGTTATCCTGGCATGAAGAATATCGATCCTTCAATGTGGTGTCTTCTAATTCACTCAGACAGTCTCTTATTTCTGTTGTTCTTGCTGTCTGTATCTGTTTGCAAAAACTCACCTTGATTTTTTCCAATGTATTAATTTCATTGATTGCATTTCTGTACCACCAATAGCCAAAGCTCTCTTTAAACTTTTAGAAAGGTTAAAAACCTTAAAAATATAGTACATAATATAACAAATGTTTGCATACAAGCAGACAGCACACACTCTCACACACATCTAAACAATTCCAACAATAAAAAAATAAGAAGCCCCAGGATCTGAGGGGGTGTGTCAACCAGTTCTGGATGGGGTTACACTCCCCCTGAAAGACTGTGTTCGCAGCTTGGGGGTGCTCCTGGATCCGTCGCTCCAAATGACATCCCAGATAGATGCAACGGCCAGGAGTGCCTACTATCAGCTTCGGCTGATACGCCAGCTGCGCCCCTTCCTAGAGTTGGAAGACCTAAAGACGGTAGTGCACATGCGCTGTACATAGGGCTACCTCTGTGCCTAGTCCGGAAACTTCAACTAGTTCAAAATATGGCAGCCAGGTTGGTCACTGGTACACCTAGGGGTGACCATATTACACCAGCTTTGAAATCTCTCCACTGGCTGCCAGTTAGTTTCCGGGCGAAGTACAAAGTGTTGGTCATTACCTTTAAAGCCCTACATGATTTGGGTCCAGGTTACCTGCGGGATCGCCTTCTCCCATACAATCCGCCCCGCACACTTAGGTCCTCTGGGAAGAATTTATTACAGTCAACAAAAACTAGACTGACAACTGTTACCCAGAGGACCTTCTCTTCTGCTGCTCCCAGATTATGGAATGACCTGCCAGGAGAGATCCGTGAACTTACCAGTCTTCAGGAATTTAAATGATCTATAAAGACTGAGCTCTTCCGGCAGGCCTACTCAGATGAATTTTAAGTGTTTTATTGGTGTTTTATTGGTATTTTAATGATATATTGGTTTTATGTATTTTTAATCAGTTTTGTGTGTTTTATGATGATGTTGTTCCCCGCCTCGATCCAGAGGGAGAGGTGGGTAATAAATAAATATATTATTATTATTATTATTATTATTATTATTATTATTATTAAAACCTTATCATATACTGCCAAATGTCCGAGAGAAGAGAAAGGTCGTAACCTGGCAGCAGAAAGATAACAATGTTGACACCAGACCTCGCTGGAGAAATTGTTCCATAACCAGGGCTGGGGCTGGGGACCACTGAGAACTTCCTCTCCCTTGTTGCCACCTTCTGAACCACTCTTTGAAGAGTACCCTGGAGGAGGGCCATAGATGCTGAGCATGGTGTAGGGGTAGGTTGATGCTACGAGAGAATCACCATCAAGTATTGCAGTCCTGAGCTGTGTAAGGCTTTATAGGTCAAAACTAGCAACTTGGATCAGGCTCAGAAACACACAACACCTTGGAATCAGTCATCCTGTGTAAAATATGCAAGTAGATTTATTTACTTATTTTTTTCCTATGATGCACCAATATGTTGCTAGTCATTGGGAGAGAGAAAGAGCTATGGAGGCAGAAGCCCTCCATCCCACACCATTAAGAATTTATTCAGCCACCCTCTTTTGCCCCTAGATTTTAGCAGACATTGTCTACACACTTTCAAGCATATATCAACAGCCAGTCCAAGGATTAAGAACTTGCTTTAAAAGAGAGAGAGGGAGATTGAAATTGAGAGAGAGAGAGAGAGAGAGAGAGAGAGAGAAGTCTATGTCCAAAGCCCTATTCTGTATTGTGGAATACACAGCCCTGTAGATGAAAAGGGTTTTGCAATATATCATTTCATGGTCTGGACTTGTGCAGTAACACCACAGTGTTCAGTGGGGTTTACATCCAGGAAAATGTGCATAGGATTGCAGCTTTCAGGCATCCCCGCACTGGTCAATTATTATTTGCAGAATTTTCTCTAACCACAGAGTATGAGGGTGCTATTCAGAGAGAACGGGGGAGCCATTCCCTAGCCTTGTTTTTAGATGGCATGTGATAATGTTTCAGTCATTCTATCAGGTGGCTCTTTTTCTTTTCTTTTTCTTTTTTTTTTTGCCATATCACAGGTTTTATGAACTACCACTGCAATCCTATGTGCTTACCTGGAAGAAAGCTCCAGTGAACACAGTGGGACTTCCAAGTAAAAATGTATAGAACTGCATAGCTAAAAACCCGAAGCCACTTAATAGGAACATTGAACACAATGGGATTTTATTTCTGATTAAATGTGTATGGGAAATGAAATTGGTCTGAAAAAAACTATTTGAAATGAAACTGGTTTGAAATTTCCTGACCCACTAAGGAGTTCATGTTCTGCTTCTGTCTGGGCTGTAAAAAAAAAAAAGAGTTGGATGATAGGCTGACCATATGAAAAGGAGGACAGAGCTCATGTAACTTTAGCAGTTGTACAGAAAAAGGAATTTCAGCCAGTGTCATTAGTTCCTGGTGAAATTCCCTCTTCATCACAATAGTTAAAGGTGCATGCACTATACTAGAGTGACCATATGCAAAAGAAGGCAGGGCCCCTGCAACTTTAACTGTTGTGATGAAGAGGGAATTTCACTAGGAACTAATTGCATACAAATGACACTAGCTGAAATTCCCTTTTCTCTACAACTGTTAAAAGTTACATGAGCCCTGTCCTCCTTTTCATATGGTCAGCCTATTGGATGAGGTTGCATTAAGTATCTGGAAGAACACAGTCCGTGGCTGCATTTGGCTCGATGGGTCACACAAGTTGTTCAGGCCTGAGGTCAAAGACATAGATACTTTTGCTCTTGTCTAACAACACATTGAACATACAATGCACGGGGCTAGCTATCACTTACATGATATGCTAAACATGCTGTTAAAGGAACTCTATGGATGGAAGTCTGTGCCTGACTGATGTAGGAACAACCAGGGGGACTTAACAACCTTGCTACACCGAGTACACGTGAAGGGCTCAAGCTCAGTTTCCACCTGTGAACCCACCTGAATTCTCTGCAAACTGTGTTCATGCACTAATCTTCACATGCACGTTGTTCACAAACTCAGTAAAGGTGTTCATATGATTCCTCCACTTGTTCAGTGAATGAGTGAGGAGGGATAGGAGTGTAGCATGCTCACTGGCCAAGACTCTGAAGGATGTGTGTTCAGTGTTAGTTAGAAAACAGGGCCTATGTATGTATAGCTGTATGCATGGAGGACTCCTCATTTTCAGGAACCCTGATTGATACAGCCATATATGCATAGGACTCTTCTCGACAAAGGTGAATGTATGGCCACCAGAAGACATGGCCAAGGGGTGCGTTGCTGCTGGGTGGCATGGCTAGTGGCCACAATCCTATTCCCTCTTTACAGGCTCACTGAATGCATAGGTGTTGGGAAGTGTTGTCTGAATACGCATAGTCTAACAGTTGACTATTATTATGAGAGCAGTCAACTAGAGCTAGTGTGCTGAGAAGACTAGAAGGGTTTTGAAAAACAAAATGACTTGGGGTGCAATCCAATGCATTTTTAGACAGAAAAGAAGTCCTAAAACTCCCAACATTTCCCAGTCAAAAACATTCCAGACACCTCATCAGCATATTGACATATTCTGTGTAGCAATTGGATACTTCAATTCATTTATCTATGACCACAATAAGTGTGCAATAAGATGAACCAAAGGGCAATTAAGTTTGCCAATAGAACTAAAAGTAATGCTTTATAACCTCTAATATCTGTGTGGAATTCTAACACTGTGCTAAATTGTAATTCTCTGTCAATAAACAGATAATTTTGTTCTTGTGCACAAGATGGAAACTTGAATGCTTCCATATGTAATGCACCCACCACCTATGGTGTTCAGAAAGAATACAATTTAGCAAGGAATATAATTTGGCAAAGAATTGCGGGGTGGTTTTTTTTCTGGTCAAGCTGTAGCAGTGAAAGCAGAATCTTGATTTGCTGAAGATCTCTTTACTCTAAAAGAGACATTGATTTCAATTGATTACACTGGAGATGGGTTTGGTAAATCAACCATGAACAGTGAGAATCATGTATAGGGAATAAATCTGGAAATAAATTGTGATTTCTTAATTTGGAAAGACATAGAAATATAATGGATGGACAGAATGAAAAATCCCGTGCTTTTCTTTTTTTAAAAAAAACATTGATTAAACTGTTCATCCTCTACTACTTATTTTAAGTGGGTTGAACCAGAATGTGGACTGAATGTGAAAGGGTTGGAGACTCCAAGGATCGACATTATGACTAAGCTGATTTATCAGCTTTGATCTGGAAATGGATAACAGCAGAATAATAATGAGTTTTAAGTAGGGCTGGAACAGAAGAAGCCTCACATGGAAATATAACATGATGGGAAATGTAGTAAGTGTAAAATTGAGGAATTATTTAAAAATGCAAGCTAATACATCTAATGAAGGAATTTCTATGAAAATTTAATGCCATCCAGAAGTCTCTCAATTTTTTTAATTGAGAGACTTCTGCACTTCATTCCTGGGACTCCCTCCCAGAAGCTGCCAAAGTCTCTTTTCAATCCTGCCTCTTATGTGAACCTTTTAGAGTTCATCCACCACCAAAGCAAAGCCTAAGGGTGCAATCCTATGCATGTTTAGACAGAAAGAATTATTATTATTATTATTATTATTATTATTATTATTATTAGCATTTGTATACCGCCCCATAGCCGTAGTTCTCTGGGCGGTTTACATAAGGTTAAAACATTTAAAAACAATATGCAAAAATTTAAACTGCAAAACATACAATATACAAATTCATTTAAATCCATTATGATAACTTAAAAATCTATAAGCCTAAAAAACAAAAACAAAAATAGACCTAGGCTCCTCAGATATTGCTAAATGCCTGAGAGAAGAGGAAAGTCTTGACCTGGCGCCGAAAAGATAACAATGTTGGCGCCAGGCGGGCCTCGTCAGGGAGATCGTTCCACAATTGGGGAGCCACCACAGAGAAGGCCCTCTCTCTTGTTGCCGACCTCTGAGCTTCCCTCGGAGGAGGCACTCGGAGGAGGGCCTTAGATGTTGAACGTAGTGTTCGGGTAGGTTCATGTCGGGAAAGGCGTTCCATCAGGTATTGTGGTCCCAAGCCGTGTAAGGCTTTATAGGTTAAAACCAGCACCTTGAACCGGGCTCGGAAACATACAGGCAGCCAATGCAAGCGGGCCAGAGTAGGTCTTATATGTTCGAACCTACTGGTTCCAGTTATCAATCTGGCCGCTGCATTTTGCACAAGCTGCAGCTTCCGAACCACCTTCAAAGGCAGCCCCACGTAGAGTGCATTGCAGTAATCTAACTTGGAGGTTACCAGAGCATGGACAACTGAAGCCAGGTTATCCCTGTCCAGATAGGGACGTAGCTGGGCCACCAACCGAAGTTGGTAAAAGGCACTCCGTGCCACTGAGGCCACCTGCGCCTCAAGTGACAGAGATGGTTCTAGGAGAACCCCCAAGCTACGAACCCGCTCCTTCAAGGGGAGTGCAACCCCATCCAGAACAGGTTGAACACCCTCCATCCGGTCAGCGGAACCACCCACTAACAGCGTCTCAGTCTTGTCTGGATTGAGTTTCAGTTTATTAGCCCTCATCCAGTCCATTGTCGCAGCCAGGCACTGGTTCAGCACATCCACAGCCTCACCTGATGAAGATGAAAAGGAGAAATAGAGCTGCGTGTCATCAGCGTACTGATGACAACGCACTCCAAAACTCCGGATGACTGCACTCAACGGTTTCATGTAGATGTTGAACAGCATGGGGGACAAAACTGACCCCTGCGGAACCCCATACTGGACAATCCATGGGGCTGAGCAATGTTCCCCAAGCACCACCTTCTGGAGCCGACCCCCCAAGTAGGAGCGGAACCACTGCAATGCAGTGCCTCCCACTCCCAACTCAGCCAGTAGTCCCAGAAGGATACCATGGTCGATGGTATCGAAAGCCGCTGAGAGATCAAGGAGAATCAACAGAGTCACACTCCCCATGTCTTTCTCCCGACATAGGTCATCATACAGGGCAACCAAGGCTGTTTCCATACCAAAACCAGGCCTGAAACCCGACTGAAATGGATCCAGATAATCAGTCTCATCCAAGAGTGCTGGGAGTTGGCTCGCAACCACCCGCTCCAGGACCTTGCCCAGGAATGGAACATTTGCTACTGGCCTGTAGTTATTAAGATTTTCAGGGTCCAGGGAAGATTTCTTTAGGAGTGGTCTCACTGCCGCCTCTTTCAGGAGGCCTGGGAACAGGCCTCCTAAAACTTTTCTATATGCAGTCCGAATACTATCTCAGCTCTTTTACAGAGAGGAGAGGAAAGATGCAACATGTATTGCAATATGGCAGTTGGTAAGCCTTGAATAGTATGATTGCCTAATAAGTAATAAGAATATATATATATATATATATATATATATATATATATATATATTGACAGCAGAAAAATGTTTAGACAATATCACGAGGAGGAAATCAACCAAGGAGGTTTTCACTTTCTTAATAAAGCATACAGAAATCTAGGAAACATCAGGATGCTCCTATGTGTCACTACTGGTGTATGACAAAGGATCTTAGAATGCTGAAGTATTCATGTGTGAAGGGAGAAAAGCAATTAACAGGGAGAAAGGTACATTAGGTATAACTCATTCAATGCAAAAAGAGGCAAGTCTTCATTATAAACCTCAGCATAGAACAGGAGTGGCTGTAATACTTCAAGGACAATTTTAATTGCTCTTTAATTTCTTTATGCATTATCTCCATTTGACATATTTCTCCCTCTCAGTATCTACCCATTTAATTTAATCTTTGCTAATGTTGCTGTTTTCTGTCTCATTGTGTCATTTTTTCCTCCTCCCTTCCCAATCCAGTTTTTATTTTAATTATAATTAATAAGTCAAGTTCATTGCTGGTATAAAGCCAGTTTTCAATAAAGAACTCACTTTGGAATTAATTTAACACAGCTGAGGTGGCTGCAGTGATGGTGAAGCTTAAGATCCCTGTAATGTCAAAGAAAGAGTAGCTGCTACTTCTTTTGCAAATGAACCAAAAAGGGACCGTGGCTTGACACAGACACAACAAAAAATAGTCAATTTATTAAAAGTGTATTCAAAAAGTATTACTAAACAGACATGTTTTGTAATTCATAAAGCACTTAGCACAGAAAAGCCCCACTGGTGTCAAATGAGAGTGCTGTGGAGTAAATGGTTTGAGGATTTCAGTCACTATCTTGGATTCCTGCATGCCCCTTTTCTTTTCTTTTACTGCTTGTCCAGACATCAAATTTGGAAGCGTTTCCTCTAATACTGAAGGGAGTCCCCTCCCCACCCGAACTCAAGTGCCTAATTAGGCAAAAGTTTCCCTGCCTTTCACCCCTCCACTCAAGTGCTGGTGCTCTCTAGAGCACCATCGACAATGTAGGCATTTATAACTGGAGAGTGAGCTACAGGAAGCTGTATTCCGTTATTGTGTGATAAATGAAAACAACAGGCAGAAAATAGCCTCATTCAAATAGTACACCTGCTTTGTGCCTCTTTTGGTCCTGGCTGAATTCTACAACTGCTTTTTTTCTTTTTTTGGAAGGATAAGCAGGAGAATGATTGGGGGAAAATTGTCATTACTGGTGCCTCTGAACTGGGCCCTTCAGATAGGTTGCATAGTTTTTCGGTTATCCTTTCCCAACTGCTATAGATGTGCTACAATTCTTTCCATTTCCGACACTGTCTGGTTACTGCATGAGGTATTTCATCTGGTGCTCAAAACAGGCATGCTGTGCTTAGGGCGTCCAGATGCAAAGGAAGACAGCCCCCCCCCCGCCACCCCCATACCTTTAATAGCTGTGCAGAGGGAAGAATTTATAGGGGTGAATGTATTTTCCCCATTCTATTTATTTCTTGCTTCATGGGTTCACCCCTCCTGAGTTTTGCATTCCATTCCTCCTGAGTTTTGCTTTAGCTAGGAGAATTTCTCAAATTAACCTCAGGAACTGAAGCCTGAGCAATTTGCCTCAGTTTCCAGTTTCTTCTGTTCGTTTGGATACCCCCCCCCCCCCCCATTATTGATGCTGTGAGGGCTGGCCCGGGACATTGTGCTGCCTGAGGTGAGCAGCAAATTTATTTATTATAACTTTATTTATTTATTCACTCATTTATTATAACATTTTTATACTGCTCATTTTATACTGCCTTCAAGAGGCAGCTGGACAGCCATCTTTCAGGTATGTTTTATGGTGGATTCCTGCATTGAGCAGGGGGTTGGACTCGATGGCCTTATAGGCCCCTTCTAACTCTACTAGTCTATGATTCTATGATTAGCCAAAGCTCTCTGGATGGTTTAAAAGGGCCCCCCTTCAAGGTGCATAGTATCCAAGGCCACCCAAGTTATTTTAGTATCAGAAGCACCTCTCTTTTACCCTTTTAATATACTCAAATATACCCTTTTAATATTCTCAAAGCTGCCTGAGGTGGCTGCCTCATAATGCCTAATGGTAGGGCTGGCCCATGGACAAACCACGGGGCTGGGAAACCACACTCCCCACCCCTTCCTCCTCACAGTCAGGTGCCTCTCTGCGCTCGATAAACTGAGCATGAGGAGGGCAAAAAGAAGTGTTCCCAGGGGTGGGGAGGGAAGGAGACCACAGACGCTGCTCTAAGAATCCTAGAACAGTAGGGTTGGAAGGGGCCTATAAGGCCATCGAGTCCAACCCCCTGCTCAATGCAGGAATCCACCTTAAAGCATCCCTGACAGATGGTTGTCCAGCTGCCTCTTGAATGCCTCTAGTGTGGGAGAGACCACCACCTCCCTTGGTCATTGGTTCCATTGTTGTATTGCTGTAACAGTCAGGAAGTCTTTCCTGATGTCCAGCCGGAATCTGGCTTCCTGAAACTGGAGCCCATTATTCCGTGTCCTGCATTCTGGGTTGATTGAGAAGAGATCCTGGCCCTCCTCTATGTGACAACCTTTCAAGTATTTGAAGAGTGTTATCATGTATCCCCTCAATCTTCTCTTCCCCAGGCTAAACATGCACAGTCCTTTCATTCTCCCTTCATAGGGCTTTGTTTCCAGACCCCTGATCATCCTTGTTGCCCTCCTCTGAACACGCTCCAGCTTGTCTGCATCCCTCTTGAAGTGTGGTGCCCAGAACTGGACGCAATTCTCAAGATGAGGCCTAACCAGTGCTGAATAGAGGGGAACCAGTACCTCGCACGATTTGCAGCCCAAAATAGCATTTGCTTTTTTTGCAGCCACATCACACTGTTGGCTCATATTCAGCTTGTGATCTACAATAGGGATGTGCATGCCCCCCCGGATCGGAACCAGGATCGGAACTGAGGCTTTGGATCGGATCAGAGGCTTCTCGGTTCAGTTCGGACCCGATCCCGATCTGAAAATCAGACGTCTGATTTTCGGATCAGATGCCATTTTAGCTGTTTTCGCCATAGGCTTACATTGGGGGAAAGAAAGCTTTCCCCCAATGCAAGCCTATGGCGAAAACATGGGGGCAGGTGAGTGGGGGCCTAACTCCCCCCTCCCTGACCCTCCCCCCCACTCATGCCGGGGCACCTGCTGCCATCCGCTGCTGTCTGCTGGTCGAATCTACTGAGAATCAGGCTTCGCAGCCTAGTTCTTCGTAGAGCGCCAGGTGATGCACCTGGTGCTCTACTGAGAACCAGGCCACAAAGCCTGTTTCTCAGTAGATTTGACCAGTGGACGGCAGCAGGCGCCCCAGCAGGTAAGCCCCCTCCCCCTCCCTCATGCTCCTTACCTGCCGGGACTTCTGCTTCCCTCCAGTGCGCGTCTCTACTGATAAACAGGCTTCGTGGCCTGCCTCTCAGTAGCGCGCCAGGTGATTGTCACCTGGCGCACTACTGAGAGGCAGGGCACAAAGCCTGTTTCTCAGTAGAGACGTGCACCAGAGGGAAGCTGACGCCCCGGCAGGTAAGTGGGGGGCCTTCCCACCTCCTGCCCCTCACGCTCCTTACCTGACGGGGGCCCCATCAGGTAAGGAACGCAAGGGGCAGGAGGAGGTCCAATCCTCCAATCTTATCCGAACCGGATTGGGTCCTTCCAGACCGGTTTGGATCAGATCGGACACTCCAGATGTGGGGATCGGAAATCGGATAATTGTATCCGATTTCCCCCGGATCGGGTCCAGATCGTGGATCAAACCTGATCCGGTGCACACCTCTAATCTACAACAATTCCAAGATTCTTCGTGCTTTTAGTATTGCTGAGCCAAGTATCCTCCATCTTGTAACTGTGCATTTGGTTTCTTTTTCCTAGGTGAAGAACTTGGCATTTATTTTTATTTATTTATTTATTTATTTATTTATTGCATTTTTATACCGCCCCATAGCCGAAGCTCTCTGGGCGGTTCACAAAAATTAAAACCATGAAATCATTTTAAAATATATAAAACAAGGCACAATCTAAAAACACAGAATAACATACAATATAAAAACACAACCAGAATAGAACCAAGCAGCAAGAATTAATACAGATTAAAATACAAATTTAAAACAGCAAGGATTAAAATTGAGTTAATTTAACTGTTAAAATACTGGGAGAATAAAAAGGTCTTCACCTGGCGACGAAAAGAGTACAAAGTAGGTGCCAGGCGAACCTCTCTGGGGAGCTCATTCCACAGCCGGGGTGCCACAGCAGAGAAAGCCCTCCTCCTAGTGGCCACCTGCCTCACTTCCTTTGGCAGGGGCTCACGGAGAAGGACCCCTGTAGATGATCTTAGGGTCCGGGCAGGTACATATGGGAGGAGGCGTTCCTTTAGATATCCTGGCCCCAAGCCGTTTAGGGCTTTAAATGTTAGTACCAGCACTTTGAATTGGGCCCGGACCTGGATCGGCAGCCAGTGAAGTTGGAAAAGGACTGGCGTAATATGGTCTCGTTGGCCAGTCCCCGTTAACAATCTGGCTGCCCTGTTTTGTACCAGCTGAAGTTTCCGGACCGTTTTCAAAGGCAGCCCCACGTATAACGCATTGCAGTAATCCAAACGAGAGGTTATGAGAGCATGGATAACTGTAGCTAGGCTATCTCTGTCCAGATAAGGGCGCAGTTGGTATATCAGCCTAAGCTGGTAAATTTATCCCTATTAAATTTCATTCAGTTGTTTTCCCAGTGCTCCAGCCTATCAAGATCACTTTGAAGTTTGTTTCTGACTTCCAGGGTATTAGCTATTCCATCCAATTTTGTGTTGTCTGCAAATTTGAGAAGCATTCCCTGCACCTCCTCGTCCAAATCATTAATAAAAATGTTGAAGAGCACTGGGCCCAGGACTGAGCCCTGCGGTACCTCGCTCATTACCTCCCCCCCAGTGTGAAAAGTTACCATTGGTAAGCACTCTTTGAGTCTGATTCTGTGGCCAACTGTGGATCCACCTAATAGTTGTTCCATTTAGCCCACTTTTAGCTAGTTTATGAATCAGAATGTCATGGGGCACTTTGTCAAAAGCTTTGCTGAAGTCAAGATAGACTATATCCACAGCATTCCCACATTCCACAAGGGAGGTTACCTGGTCAAAAAATGAGATCAGATTAGTCTGACAGGATTTGTTCTTGACAAATCCATGCTGGCTTCTAGTAGTCACTGCATTGTTTTCAAGGGGCTTAGAGATTGACTTCTTTATCATCTGCTCCAAAATTTTCTCGGGTGGACTTCATACTGACTGGTCTGTAGTTCCCAAGTTCCACATTTTTACCCTTTTTGGAAGACAGGGACAACATTAGCGCTCCTCCAGTCATCAGGCACTTCACACATTGTCCATGACCTTGCAAAGACAATAGACAGTGGTTTTGAGAGTTTTTCAGCTAGCTCCTTTATTATTCTAGGATGCAGGTCATCGGGCCCTGGAGATTTGAAGTCATTCAAAGAAATTAGGTGTTCCTTGACTATTTGTTTATCAATTTCAATCTGCAATTCTTCCCCTTCAGTTTGTACTTCACTTTTGCCAGGAGGCTCATAGACCTGCTTTTGGGAGAAGACTGAGCCAAAGTAAGAATTGAGCACTTCAGCCTTTTCTTTATCATCTGTTATCAATTTGCCATCCTCATTAAAGCAGTTGAACTGCCATTTCTTATCTCTGTCTTTTGCTATTGATGAATCTGAAGAAAGCCTTTTTATTGTTTTTAGCATCCCTCCTAGTCTCAGCTCATTCTCAGGTTTAACCTTCTCAGATTTTGGCACTTCTGTGCTACTTGTTCGTACTCTTCTTTTGTAGCTCGGCAGCAAGAGATTAACTCCCAAAAAGTCTTGAGTGCCGAATCATCACAGCTCAAACAGCAGAAGTCCAAAGTCCAAAGTCTAAGCCAAGGGTCCAAGCCAGAGAGAATCCACGATCAAGGAACATGGAGCAGGCAGTGGAACTAGCAACCTCACAATGGTTGTTGCCAGCGAGGGATGGTTCTCAAACCGAAGCTTTTATGCAGTGTCTCAGCTTGGATCCACCTATCCCCAGCTGTGTCTCATTACTGAGCCTGTCCTCAGCTAGCTATTTAAGGTCGGTGTCCACTGTGCTGTGTTTCTGCAATCACAGACTTCTTCTTGCCAGCTGGACTTGCTCTGAACACCTCAGTCACCTTCAGTCCCGAGGACTGGATGGACGACTCTCTTCAGGCTCAGAATCTGCTTCATTGGAGACAGAAGGTGGAGGAGGATGGCTTTCACAGGACTTCTCAGAGGGACCTGCCTCCTCTGCTATATGGCCCAATGCTGCCTCCAGCATTGGAAAAAGGAGAATCTGCAGCCTCTAGTAAGTCAGCTTCCTCCTCAGATGAAGATTCCTCAGGAGGGGCCATGACACAAGTCGTATTTGCCTTCATGTATTAAGAGTTCAAGTTCATTCTGTTTGTTTCCCATACTCTGGGAATTAGTATATAGACATCGAAGAACATGTGCTTTATGTCTGGATTCTTTCCTACGTTGTTGTGAACACTATTTTGGGTGCTAATGGAGCTGTTCTCTCTGTTATGGTGCATAAACCTTCATCCATTGTTACCTTGAAGTTTACATCTCCCGCCCCTGTAGTGTAAGGAGATTTTACTAGTGGTCTTCTATTTAAGAGGTACCAAGCATATGTTGCCTGGAAACGTGAGGTTCCTGCAGTACCTTGCATCCATACCCATCAAAACTCCCTACAATAGTAGGTGAAAAGGAAGATCCGGAGATAGACACACAGAATGATTGATTTTACTCAGACTCACAAACTTTTCCATCCATAGTCTCTATTTCCATTTTGTTTCTGCATTTCTGATTGTATAGGAATTGCCTGTGATTTGCCCTGTCCTCTCTGAAGGTGAACAACAAAGACCCCTACTATATGAGTGTGTCTTACGGGAACAAAATTTTGTTAAGGACCTCCCCTGATAAACTCCCCCTGACAAACTCCTGTTTGCTCTCCCTGTTCATTCGTTCTTATCAATCTCTCTCTGGGAGCTCTCTTCCATATATGCCTTCTAGACCAGCTGGGGCAACTTCTTCTTCTCTGCTCTGCTCAGTTGGGAGTCAGGAAACAGAATGAATCTCCCTGCTCATTCAGCTGCTGAGAGCAATCAGGCCACACCCCTTCAGGCCCAGCAGCATCTCTCAGAACTCGCCCCTTGAATCAGCACTCAGGATCACATGGCGAGCAAACAGCCACTTTGAATCGGCAGCTTCCTGGATTTACTCATGGCCTCTCTCCTTTTTGCCTTCATCTCCTCTTCCACTACACTCTCCCTGACAAAGTCCTGTTTGCTCTCCCTGTTTGCTCACTCTGATTGCTTGCTCTCTGGGAGCTCTCTTCCTTATGTAGCTTCTAGACCAGCTGGGGCAGCTTCCTCTTCTCTGCTCTGCTCAGCTAGGAGTCAGGAAACAGAATGACGTGCAGCCCTCTCCCACTCCAAAACTCCCCGGGTAGATTCTCAGACTACTGCAGGGTGGACAGAACACAAAGGAGAGGATCCTCCATGTGCCCTGCATTGGATACTCATAAATCCCCAAGTCTGGGGGCTTACAAGTACCTAGGCGCATACTGTAGGATAGCGCCCTAAATTACTTTAAATTCAAAACCTGATCTTGTTGCCACTTGTGTATTGTTCATTGACAGAATCAAACATGAATGACATATTTATCTTCTGCATTCTCCAGAGAGAGAGAGAGAGAGAGAGAGAGGGAGAGGGAGAGGGAGAGGGAGAGGGAGAGGGAGAGGGAGAGGGAGAGGGAGAGGGAGGGAGAGAGAGAGGGAGAGAGAGAGAGAGAGAGAGAGAGAGAGAGAGAGAGAGAGAGAAAGACTGACAAGAGAGTACTTTCTAAACCTATTTAGTAGGGCTGTGCACAGACCACCCAATTTGCTTTGGAACCCAATTTGGAGGGTCCAAATCAAGCCTGATTTGCTTTGGACTGCTTTGGACCTGTTTTGTCTCACTTCAGATCCAAATCCGAATTGAGATTTGGATTTCTCATTTTCCCATATTCTTGCACTGGAAAAAAGAAATGCCCATAACTTTTTGATTTTCCATGATACAAACATGAAATTTGGAGACCTTATAGATGCTGTGGGGAAGGTCATGTCTGCCAAATTTCAGACATATTGGTGCATCAGGTAAATGCTGCTTTTTAAAGGGAAACTATTCAAAGCAAAGTGCTATAACTTTTTCATTTTTAATGGTACAAACATAAACTTTTGAAAACCTTACAGACACTGTGGAGATGCTCATATATTCTAAATTCCAGAGAGATTGGTGCAGTAGTATTGGTGCAATCAACTGGTAAAATTTGCTTTTTTAAGGGAAAAATGGAGGAAGGGGAATTTTTAAAAGACAAGCAGAAAGAGAAATAGAGGCACGAGATAACAGTGAGAGAAGGGGAAAGGCTCAAGGAAGAGCCAAGTACCAATGTCCCCAAACACACACCAATTAGAAACCTAAGCTAGCCAGCCCCAAACACCCTACTCCTACCAAGTATAACCCACTATTAGTAAAGATGAAGGAAGCTCGATCTCCTGATTGTCCTTAAGCTCTCCTCCTCCATTGTGACTGGAGGCTGCTAGAGAGAATTGGGAGACTTCAGGAGAATTCGGGATGAAGCTGTCACTTAATAGCCAATTTCCCCCTCCAAACTTCTCCCCCTCCCTACTCTAACAAAAGAAATGTTGCAAGCACAGACAGGCTGTCTGCACTTCAAAAAAGGTCAGAATCAATCTGAATCAATCCAAATCAATTTGGAATATGCCGATTTGCTTTGGACTGATTCGGATCTATTTCAACTCACTTCGGGTCTGTTTCAAAGCCCTCTGAATCACCCTGATTTGCTTTGGATTCAGGATTCAGACTTGAAGCAATGCACAGCCCTACTATTTAGAGCTAAATAGTTTGGCTTTTGCCCTCATCAATAACTCTGATTCTAAATGGTTACCAAGAGTGGCAGTATGGAATGCTGGGAGATGAAAAATCCTAAGAAGGAAAAAAAAAGTGTGAGGGGTTGAAATTTATGAATTGCCCTCCAGGTTACGACCATACGAACTAAGAGTTCTGAATTTGTAGATCCAGAAGTTTTACTTTCTGTCAAGCAAGTCAGTTTCTTTGGTTTGTTCTGTTGGAAGCAATTATAAGTCTGACAGACAATATGCATATGAGTAACAATGTCTTGCAACTGGCTGCTCCAGATTTTTTATTATTATTTGTAGATTCGTGGTTGCAAAATCTTTTTCTTAGGTCTGTTGTAGTTTAGGGGAATTCTAATCAGTCTATATCTGATACATGTCAGTTTTGTATGTAGTTTAAATTGTACATTCATCCCTTCATCCCATTCAATTCATGCATCATTCTGCAAATCTTTTTTTAAAGAACTTCATGAAAAAATCACACTTATTTTAATACACAACTTTCCCAAATATACACATTTTGTATGCATTTTGTACACACTTTTCCATAACACACACATATTTGTATGCAGTGTTAGAGCCAATAATTTCATCGCAACATTTGGAGAAATGCAAAATATGAAGGCTAGCAGTATTTCAATCTACATGTTAGTCAAGGAGGTGCAAATTTGGTCAGTTCACTTAAAAACATGAACCAAACCTAAATCTTCATCAGCTCCTATGCCAGAGACAGTTGGGTTTATTTATTTGTTAAAGAAGCACTATGATCCTGCACTAAAATATCCTTGCAACCTTTTGGTAGTCAGAAGATGATGGCCACCTTGGAAAATAAGGGCATAAACAATTAATAAAATTTAATACATGCATAAAGAGCAAATAACAGCAAGCACTTATAATACAGATTCAGTAAAAATAATGCATTAAAAAAGTGCTCGATGAGATCATCAAGCACTTTTTAATGCAATTATTTTTACTGAATCTGCATTATAAGTGCTTGCTGTTATTTGCTCTTTATGAGTGTATTAAATTTTATTAATTGTTTATGCCCTTAACTTCTTGGTTAGCTATTAGACTGTTTTTTGGTTAAGGCTATCACTGGCTGTTTGTTTTTGCACCTTGCACTTTTACTTAGTTTGCATATTGATGCATTAATTATATGGTGACTAAGTTATGTGCTCAAGTCAGTATAACAGCTCCTTATTTCCAGTTGATACATTTTACTCCAAAACTTAAAGCGGTAACTCACATTGAGTGTAGGATTCTCCCCCCCACCCCCACCCCGGTGTGGTTTAGCTTTCTCAAGCCAAATTCTATGTTGGTATTTTAGTTAAAGCAAAAGCACCAATTCAGCCTTTCTGTTCATAATCAGTGTATGCTAGTTTATACAAACGAATGTGTGACCATTATATTCTCTAGGAGCAATGGCCAACCTCAAAAATTGCTGGGAAAGCTGTACCCTCCATGCTGCCCTGTGTAAGATCTGTTGTGGTATAGAGAGATTCTGGAATGCAGGAAGTGACAGTCAAAAAAGTAGGTTTCTGGAAACACACGTTTTCCTTCGAGAGCAGGGAGGGAGGGGATATTTGTGTTTGCATACGATTTCCCAGTTCTGAACTGCTAAATTGTGTCCACAATGGCTTGGTCATCCACAAATATACGTTTATCTATAGAGAAGGCAGATACAATGAAGGTGCCAGCATGTCTGTTGACGAAACAGTTGTGAAGACTATGAAAGAAGAAGAAATGAGTATCTCCTTCCTTTTTCAAAAGAAAAAAGCCATCTTGAATCAGACAGCCAGAGCATCAAGCTTGCGTTTGTCTTACCCAACTAGCCAGGTTCATAGTGATCTCATTACTATTCCTCCTGAGCCCTGGATATGTCCCCTAAATCGCGGAATCTGCTTCTATCCCTGTGCACGACTTTTAGGGCACAATCATATGCATGATTAGACTGAAAAAAGTCCTACAACTTTCATATCATTTTTTCCTGTCTAAAGATGCATAGGCTTGCACCCTTAGCCTCTTAATGACGGCACAGTAATTAAACATTTATTTCTGATCTTCTGAGATCAGGGGATGAATGTTGCAGTTATTTTTCCTCCTTCCCTACAAAACTGTTCTCCTTTTGAAGGAAGAAAGGAATCCTCCAGCTGTGGCTTTCTACTTCTGAAAAAACTGCTGAAACATTTCCAGCCTAGAATAGAGTGGGGTGATCTTCAGTCTGACAAAAGGTGTTTTTAAACATTAAAAAAAAAATCAGCAGGTGTAATATAAAGCTTATTGCATGAAATGGTGTAGCATGTCCTACTGCAAAAACTGGCATAGGTTGAGCAGACAGATAGGTTCCATCCTTCCAACTCCTTCTCTGTGCATAGCTTGGATGGAATGGGAAACAGGCTAAAAAATCAAGATGCCCCCACCATGTGTACACATCTTGCACACAGAATCCTGTTTTGCAATAGAGATAGAGGAATGTTTTCTGGCCTCTACTCTGAATAGACACAGGCTCATGGGAATTCCCTGCCAGGAGGAACACACAGCTTCAACTGTCAGTTCCCTGGGCTGCAAACCCCATCAGCCAAAGTGAGGCTCCTTCTAGTTCTTTTACTATTACATTTTTAATCTCACCCTTGTTCCCCAAAGAAACTCCTTAAGGTGGCTTCTTATCCTCTCCTTCTTTATCTTCGCAACAACCTGGTGGTGTAGGAGAGGCTGAGGGGAAAGGGGGTGGCCACGGGAACACCAAGAGTTGTGCTCTAGGCATCCTGTAGCAGCTACACTTAGGGATAGGGAGTTCGTGGGTTACACTGAACATGCATTCGTACAGCATGTATGCAAGTTCAGATGGTTGTGGGAATCTAGCCCTATTCAGGCATTCCTAATTAGAGTTCAGTTAACACACAAGGAGGAGGAGGAGGAGGAGGAGGAGGAGGAGGAGGGTGCTTGTCCTGCCACCTCCTGAATGTATGGAGGATGAACTTTGTTAAAAGGAGAGCCTCCTTTATGTATGGGAGAACACCATGTAATCTGGAACTCTGCAATGCATATTTCTATACTATATATTATTGCAGTACTGCGTGGCAAGTATCAAATGCTGTTAAAGGTCAATTACTGACATCAGATATGACCTGACAGGTACAGATACCAAGTATTTGACAATTATCTTGAGTGTTCAGAGAAGGTAAGAACAATATTCAGAATCAACCCTCTCAGAGAATTGCGGACAGCAAATTGAACTCTGACTAATTTTCTCACATGTCATTTTGAGAAACCAAAAAAAGAAAAAAAGAAAAAAAGAATAATAGACTCACACATGCATACTAGGCCTCAAATAACAACGATGATGATTTACAAAAATTACAAACCATAAAATACAAGATAATAAAACATAGCACAGCATTTTTAACATGCAAAATTTGAAACAATTTAAACAGCTAAATGATTTCAATAAAATATGAGGTTTTGTTTGTCCAAAAATAAAAGGGAAATTATGGCATGGTGCACAGCACTAAACTGGAAGCATGAATGAAAAATATTGAATAATTTTACAGTTTTTAATACTCCCTTGGGGTGCATGCGGCCCCAAAGTATAGAAGAGCTAAAGTATGGATTCTTCCTTTTTATTTAAGTCTTGGTCATTTCTTTTGATCAGAGATGAACCATTTTTACCATTCCTTGCCATTCTTGTCAGTGCCGTTTGTCTGCTTTGTGGCAGCTGATGTCAAGTCTGATTTTTATTCATTGCCTTTGCCTTAATGTTTGCTGAGATGTGCAACCAGGAAGATCCTTTCTGACATTTTGACCTAGTCACGTAGCCAGTGGTTGCCTGCTTGTTGGTTTCACTCAATATGAAATCGCCAGCAATTCTCCAATAAACAAACCAAACGTTTCCCTCCTCAGATGAAATGTTTGAGGAAGACCAAGGGACCCTGAAAGAGCTTTAGTGGGGTTTAATGCTCCTGGACACCTTTCTTGGCACAGCCCGCCCAGGTGTCCTTCTCCTTTCACTTTTTTCTTTTTTTAAAAAAAAAATCAACATATTTTCTTACCGGCAGCTGGGATTGCTGTGAAATAGGTTTCCGTTGATGATGAAAAGTGTGGGTTCAAAGGAGTTTAGTGTTTTGGGGCTCAGACCTTACTGCTGTCTTACACTCTTTTGGGCAGATTACTTTTCCTTTGTCATGCCTTCCATGGTAGCCATTTTGTGTAGAGCTCAGGACAGTTTCTCAAATTGCCAAATATGTCCATGGCCAAAAAGGGTTGCCTAGCCCTGGGTTACTGAAATGGGGGAGGGGGTGTTTCCCCATACCCCTAGTTCATTAATTTCATGGATTTATACCTCACCCTTCACACAAGCACATACGTTGTGTGCAAGATTTTCAAAATAAGAAGGTGGAGAGCTGAGTGAACATAGAGGAGAATAATGTGTGTAAATAGAATGTGAAGAATGTAGATTCTGAATAAACTGAGTCTGATAAGCTTTAAGTAAATGATCTGAAGTTTGAGTTCATCAGAACTTAGGGCTGAACCTATGAATGTTCATACTTCACTCACTTAAGCAAATCTGCAGTCATATTTTGCCACATCTCCTTATCCTTTGTCCAGTCAGAGAACATCACAGAGCATTTGTGTCTGATGGCTGGAATTGCTTGTGGCATCTCATAACATGATATGAACTGACATGGTGTGTTAAAATATTGGTCAAAAACTCTCAACGTGGTAAAATGTGTCATGACACATAAAAATGTCTGGAAGCAAATAAACCATTCGTTCCATGCACTATCCTTAGCCTGGACACCGCACAGGCATAGCTTTGTTTAACTCCCCCACGACAATAAATAGGTTTTGTCCGAGTGTAGGTGTCAACAGAATGGGCCAGCAGGCAGACAAAGCTAGAACCCACAAGTGGTGGGAAAGCTGAAACTGCAGGCCAGCAAAATGATTTCATAGAAGCTGGACATTCACTTGACTCTTCCCAAGCTTTGCATCTGTAGCACAATTTTATCTAGAAGTTGTTACTCGCTTAAATGTACTGCTGTTGCTAATCTGTGTTGAATATCCATTAGACTAGAGCTGAGCTGAAATCACTCATTGCTTCTGGTCTCCTTTGCAAACTGACGAGCGCAGCAAACATGCTACTTCTGATATTAATTTCAGAAATGCTTCATTAAACCAGAGATCAGCCCACAGAACCAAATGCAGGCATAACAAGCCCATGGAAAACCCCCACTTCATCAGCTGCTTTAGGGTTATGGACCTTTGCCATACAATGATGTCACTTCGGTGTTACAGTGGGGGAGGACCGGGATACATGGAGCTGCTCTTTTCAGCAGTAACATTCACATTTTTGGCCAGAGGTATAGGCTAGATCTACACTACTGTTTTATAGTGGCATTGAAGTGCCCTGATAACTGTTGGGGCACATTCCACATACTACTTTCATAGTGTTATTTCCTGCTTTTCATTCCACATTATCCACAATACCGCAACATGTCAGAGACTGTGATGCACTGCACTCTCTGAGCATGTACAGAGTGCAAGCACACAGCAGCGGAATAACAGCAGAGTTCACTGGTAGCAGACAGATGTCCTGGTAGTCAGAAAACACTCAGACACAGCAGTGTTTTAAACTACTATACTAAGTTTACTGTACAAGTATTTACAGAAAAGAAAAACATTCATCTAATATCTTCACACAGTATCAACCAGCACCAACCACAACTTCTGCAACGTCCCACACTGTTTTTACCACATGCTGTCCCTTTATAGCACTGTGGACCTATCACAGCGTTGGCTGCACATCTCCCCATGTGTTGCTATGCTTTCCAGCATACAGGGAAGAGTACCAAATGACCTTGGTTTTTAGTGCTTACCAGCTGCCCTTGATTCGGCAACTGTACAGAGTACTTGAGATATCAGTCATCTCATGTCTCTTACTTTTTGCTTAGTAACAGAAAAAACCAATTTGCTTTACATTTAAACCAAATAAAATTTTAACACAACAAATGCCATTGTGTGTCCTACGAGGAATACATGTTACCATGATGGGATAATAATGATTTGACACAGGGGGCTTCTTTAGATTAAAGGGAAATTGTGTTTACTTACCGGCCCTTTGCTTCCTGCTTCTCTTCCGCAATTGTAATAAGCTGAATTACACAGGAGGAGACGGGTGACCACGTGGTCTGTAACTGAAAATTCCTCTGCTCATATACTTGAATAGGACAGCACCCTCTAGTGGGTGTTTTGTAGCGCAACTTCAGCTGCACATGACAGGAAATCTTGAGATATTTCAGAATAATTAGGATACCCAAGGATATATTTTTAAATGGAATAACTGGGGGAAGGGGTGGGAGAGGTGCAGGAGACTCACTATATGTTGTCAAAATGACCCGCCAGCTTCTGTGAGTGGCCAGTCACAGGCGTGCTATAAATCTCTTGTTTCAAGAAGCCCAAGGTGTAGATCTGGTCTTTGTCACTATGAGAACGTCTCCTTCCCTTCCTTGACATGAGGCCAAGCGTGTTTTGCTAGACTGTTTCTGTAAACCTCTCCTTCTCTTTTTCTGCTTGTGTCAGACCTTTCTAGAAAAGCCTCCACAGAATATTAAAACAAAGGAGAGACCAAGGTGTGTGTCAACTCTAAATGTGATTTCCTTTTCAAAGCCTTTGAATGGCTTACGGTTATCAACTTGTTGAGTAATAACAGCAATTTTGAGCATTATTAGCACGCACGCATCTAGAATTAAGATATTAAAGCCTCTTTGGATGCAGCCGAGACATTGACTGAGAAAAGAGTCAGGGGTGGGAAAGTATTATGCACTCTCTACGTCCCCCACTCATGCCCAGCATTGAATTGTATAATGCCAGGTCATTAATCAATACCAGGAAGAGTAAAGGTTCTAATTTAGTGCCCTGGAGAGACAACTCTATTAATTGCTTGCCAAATGGAAGAAACACAGTTGATTTTACTCTATTGCCTGGAGTCCATAGGAAAAGCTGTGACCCATTAAACCAGACTGGAATATGTGTTCTATAACCTTTCAGGCTGTATCACAGAATGTCAAGTTATGTCAAAGCCTTTATTTAGTCAAGCATGACTAGTAGCCTTCTTATCCTTTCTGTTTCATATCACAGGGATGTTTTATTTCCAGTTTTTCTGAGGACTCCAAATTGTGTTCTGGCCACACAGAGCTTGAATGATTTAGCGCAGGATGGTTAACTCATGGGTTTCAAGCTAGATTCAGCCGCCAAGACCATCAAACCATAAAATTTTCATCAAGGCACAGATTGTAAAGAGTTTGCCCAGTTTCACTTAAAAGGAAAATAAAACTATTTTCAAGTTCTAAGAAACAGGCATATGCCATGCTTGAATATCAGATCCATTGTGTTTTAGTGGTTAGAGGGTTGGAGCGGGACTCTAGAAATACAGTTTCTAGTCCCTTCTTGCCCATGAAGCTCACTGGGTGACTTCAGGCCGATCAGCGATTCTCAGCCTAAGCTACCTCCCAGGGCTGTTGTAAGGATAAAATGGAGAGGAGGAGAATCATATAGGCCACACTGGATTCTTTGCAAGAGGAAAAAAGGCAGAATATATTGTAAATGTGATAATAAATGAATACATTTACTCTGTAAAATGTCTGTCAGCCTGCCCCAACCTGGTCCCCTTCAAATGTGTTGACTGCATTCCCATCATACCTAGCCAACATGGGGATTATGGGAATTTCAATCCAATTGTCAAGGTTCCTTCCATGTCCTGGATCCCATGAACAACCCTTTAAAGATATCTTACCTCCTTAAGAGTCCCACCTTCCTTCTTTTACCTACCCCTTCCCAGTAAAGTGGTGTTTAGGCTGTAGATGTGGGGTGATTGGCACACCAGACACATGAGGTTTAACCCAGCAGTTTACTAGTTTATTAAAACAACCAAATTACATATAAAGGTCTTTAGTCAATAGAGTTGAATGATAAAAAAGTATTAAAAGAAAATAAAAGTTGCAAAACTCAAGTTCCCCTACCCTAGCTGCATTTCGGCTTTTCCAGCTGCTTCTTTCTCATGCTCTAGTCTTTTCCTGCTCTCTTTCTCACTGGCTTTCTCCTCTCTTTTTATACCCTCTTCCCCACTGATACCAACAAGCAATAAAGCTTCAGCATTATGGATGATTGTCCTTGGGCACAGAATTACATCAGATTAAATACATTTACTTGTAATAACTTTAGCCCAGTGGAATCAATGGGCTAAAGCATGTTTAACTCTGTGGACATTACATTCATCAGCCTTCCCCAATCTGGTGCTCTCTGGGGGTGTGAAGGTTTGAGGCCTACAGAGGCAAAGTAAAAAAAGGCCATACCTTAGATGCCTGGGTTTTTTTCTGTTGAGATGGGGGTCCCTGAGAGGAGTAATTTCCTTTCTCTTGGAGCCGATCTACACACTAGATGTGTAACGTTTTATAAGGATTACGAAAACTCTTTGGGCCACATGACGCACTCCCTTGAACGTTGTATACCTGAGGTTTTTTAAAACTCACTTCAGCTATATACAATGATTTTTACTTTTAATAAATCGTTTTAAGTAAAATAATGTGTCCTTCCTTACCGTTTACCAGCGCCCTAATGCTTAGCCATTGATTGGTGGGGAAGAAAGAGGGGCTAAGGAGGAAGTGGGTGAGTGAACTACAGCACCCACAATGCCTTGCCCAGATGGGTGTGAGACCGCACACACTGCTTTGAAGACTGAATATTTTTTCTCCTGTAACGTGAGTACTCATTAATGTGGCCTAAGATGATTTGGAACGCACCTATTTGGAATGTTTTAAAATACTATTTAAAACATTCCAAGGTACTGTGTAGATAGGCTTTGGGTAAGATTAAGTTTCCTGAATTAAGTTTCATTGCTCCAGTTAAGTTTCATTTCTTCAAGGCTGAAACAGTACTTTCTGTTTTGGGGAAGACCATATGAAAAGGAGTACAAAAACAAAAGAGGAGGAGCCTTCACAAGGAAAAAGTGAACACACACAGGGACTAACCACAGCAGTCAGGTAGGTCAATGAGAAAAGCCACAAACAAGTGCATTGGTCCACATGTATTAAAGTATATGAGCACACACAGAGCACAATATACCCCTTTGTAGTGTACACTTATATTGAGACTGTCAATAATGCAGGATACTGTAGACTTTCATAACTCTAAATATTTCAGTATGGTGGTATCTACATTGACAAAGCAATAACAGAACAATAAAGTAATCATTAAAGAACAAAACCAAACGGTAACTCCGGAGTTTTGACAAACACCGTTTCAAGAGAACTTTCATCAGTGGTTTGCTAATGTTAAGGGATTTTTTATATAGTTGGTGGTCAATCTCTTCTGGCAATAATTGCGGGTGAATTTATCTCATTCTTGGTATGTCCTTGACATTTTTATCACTCCAAAAAAACCTACAACAGAAAGGTTGTTCCATGAGATACATTTTACAAAAAGTAAAATAATGTAAATACAGTTACAAGCCTCTGGCTACATTACCTCATTCCTCAGTCATTAGATGTGAAGGACTTTTATACACCCTGGTTAGAGACCACATAAAAAACCCAAAACACTGTTACCTATTTATAGGCTAATAGGCCCATGACTGAGCAATTCCCAGTAATCGACTGTCAATAGGAGTCCAGGTGAAAGCTGCAGTAACCATTATCATGACAATTAACTTGAGCCGACTAAACCACAACACAGCAGTCATTTAAAGGAACATAGAAAAATCTATTCTGTCATTTAAACCATGTGGAGAAAGAGACTTTAGTTGATGTATCCAAAAAGCCTCTCTATGAAGTAAAATGTTATTGAGACATCTATATTGGTATGGTTGTTGTGTGATATGTTCAATTGCAAAAAATTGAAAAGACTCAGGATCATGCTGCATTTGTACAAAATGAGATGTTAAAGGAGCCTCCATATTTATTACAACTGCGTATCTGGCTTCTATGTTCTGATATTCTAATGTGCAGTGTTCTAGAGGTTTGTCCCACATAAATTTTTGAACAGGGACATATGATTACATAAATTACATGTGAGGTGGCACATGTGCTGAACAACCTTAAGTGATAAATTCTATTGTCTATAGGATTACAAAATCATTGAAGTTGTAGTACTTGGCTACAAGATATACAATGTCCACATTTATAGTGTCCCCTGGTGGGTAAATTGGGAATCTGCCGTTGAGAAATATCTGAATGAACCAAGAGATCCCTCAGGTTCCTAGTTCTCCGAAAACCCACCACAGGAGGATCAGTGCACCCAGGAATGTCCCAAACTAGGTGCCAATGTTTGTAAACAATGGATTTCAGTCGAGATGTTAAATGATGAAACTCCATAGACCAGAATAACCGGTTGGTGACTTTTTTGGGCTTGGGCTGGAACAAAGATGTTCGAGGTGTGATGTCCGCTCTGTGTTTTGAGGAGGCAATCACTGCGCATGGATAACCTCTCAGGATCAGATCTTGATGTAGACCGGCAGCTTGATGACTGTAGGTGTTCTCCAAGGTGCAATTCCTTTTTAAACGTAAAAAATGTCCATATGGTAAATTTTGTTTTAGATGTCTGGGATGGTGACTTGTGTAATGAAGAAGGGAATTTCTGTCCATATTTTTGATATAGCCAGAGACTAATAGATGGTTATTTTCTCTATGTACCATGACATCCAAAAAGGATATTTGTGAACTGTCCATATGACCAGTGAATTTGATGTCCTCACTAATGGTGTTCATCCACGCAAAGAATTGCTTGACATTATCCATTGAAGAAAATACAATGAATATATAATCTATAAATCGTCCATAATACTTAAACAACTTTTTAAAGGGATTAACATGAGAATTCAGGATCATTGTATTCTCTAAGTGCATCATGTATAAATTGGCTATACTGGGGGCTACAGGGCTCCCCATAGCTACACCTTTAATCCGTAGGAAAAAAAGTATCGTCAAACCTAAAATAATTCTTATCAAGGACAATATCCAACAAGTCCATAAGGAAATGAGTAGGCGGATGATCCACAGTACATGAACTGAAAATAGCAAGATTCCATGAGTGGCAGGTGTGAGCTTTAAAAACAGATTTGAAAGTGGCTTTGCTTCCTAATGTAGACATGCCCTAAGGTGAGCATGTCTACCTTAGGAAGCTCTCTGGACAACATTTTTAATTTTACAGGAGGTTTGATTCCATTCTGAGTTTTGTAAATTTATATTTATATGTTTTTAATTGTACATGTTTTAATCTTGTAAACCGCCTTGAATCCCAGCCCTGGGAAAAAGGCAGGATATAAAATAATAATAATAATAATAATAATAATAATAATTTAGGGAACTTCTGTTCACTTGTCTTAACTACTTACCAATTTATTTATTTATTTAAAAAAACAATTTTAATCCATAGTTCAAGTAGCTTACACTAAAACAATTAAAATTGGCAAAAAAAAGTCAAAATAAAATAAAAAGCTCCTCCAAATAAAAATAAAATAAAAAGCTGCCCCAAATCATCCAAGACAGTGGCTGCATACTAAAATTAATCATCCTACAAGGGCCTACAGACAGTATCCAGAGGACTGTTGAAACATATAGGACATGTATCACTTTCTAAGAGCAAGGAGGGAATTATAGGGCCAAACCTCATGCAGGTACTGGCGTGTGCACAGGCTATGCCAAGTGTGCATAGGCACACCCTAATTTTTTGGGGCTGGTGGGTCTTTCGACAGTGCACCCTGCAAGCCCTCAGCCCCGTCCCACACCTGGGGAGCGGACGCAGACTCTGGCTCTGCCTGGTGGAGGGAGTGAGGGCGCCAGGCCCAGCTTCCTCCTCCTCCTCCTCCTCCTCCTCCTCCTCCTCACCGCCGCCGCCGCCGCCACTCTGGGCAGCCCATGTGCTGCACCGGCGCCCGGAGGCCCAGCTCAGCACTGGCAGAGGAAGGAACAGCTGGGGCTGTGGTGCCCTAGGCCCTGGAGCCAGGGCGGAGAGGAAGGTCGGGGTAATAATAATAATAATAATTATTATTATTATTATTATTATTATTATTTATAACCCGCCTCTCCCTCCAGATTGAGGCGGGGAACAACGACAATATAAAACACAAGAATCACAAAACAGTTAAAATTTTAAAAACAAGAAAAAAATACATCATTAAAAACATCTTAAAATTCATCTGGATAGGCCTGCCAGAAGAGAGCAGTCTTCATGACTCTCTTAAATTCATGAAGACTGCTAATTTGTCTAATCTCCTCCAGCAGACCATTCCACAGTCTGGGAGCGATGGAAGAGAAGGTCCTCTGGGTAACACTCGTCAGCCTAGTTCTGGCTGATTTGAATAAGTTCTTCCCAGAGGACCTAAGTGTGTGGGGCGGATTGTACGGGAGAAGGGAATCCTGCAGGTAACCTGGACCCAAACCATGTAGGGCTTTAAAGGTAATAACCAACACTTTATACTTTACCCAGAAACTGATTGGCAGCCAATGAAGCGATTTTAAAACTGGTGTAATGTGGTCACCCCTAGATGTACCGGTGACCAACCTGGCTGCCATATTTTGAACAAGTTGAAGTTTCCGGACTAGGCACAAAGATAGCCCTATGTATAGCACATTGCAGAAGTCAAGCCTCGAAGTTACCAGCATGTGCACTACCGTCTTTAGGTCTTCCAACTCTAGGAAGGGACACAGCTGGCGTATCAGCCAAAGCTGATAGTAGGCACTCCTGGCCGTTGCATCCATCTGAGCTGTCATTTGGAGCGACGGATCCAGGAGTATTTATTTATTTATTTATTTATTACATTTGTATAGCCGAACCCCCAAGCTGCGAACACAGTCTTTCGGGGGGGGGGTGTAACCCCATCCAGAACTGGTTGACACACCTCCAAACCCCCAGGTTGGGGCCTTTGACAGCAAGCACCTCCGTCTTGTCTGGATTCAGCTTCAGTTTGTTTTTCCTCATCCAGCCCATTACCGACTCCATGCATTCATTGAGAGGAGACACACTATCCTTAGCTGACGATGTTGTTGAAGGCATAGAGAAATATATTTGGGTGTCATCAGCGTATTGATAGTGGCGGCAGCAACAGTGGCTCCCCTCCTCCCTCCCTGCCCGGCCCAGTGTGGAGCTGGAGCAGGAAGAGGCAGAAGAGGCTGAGACGCCCTGGGCCCTGGAGCCAGGGTGGTGAGGGAGGAGAAGATTGGGGTAAGGTGGCGGTGGCAGTGGCTCCCATCTTCCCTCCCCACCCGGCCCAGTGTGGAGCTGGAGTGGGAAGAGGTAGAGGAGGCGGAGGCACCCTGGGCCCTGGAGCAAGGGCAGTGAGGGAGGAGAAGGCCAGAGCTTGGGGCAAGGCGACGGCAGCAGCACTCCCTGCGCAGGTGGCCCCAGGTGTAGGTGACACTCCTGCTGCTTTCCCACATTCCACCACTGCTCCAATTGGGGTCCTGGGGGTGGGAAAGGCCCCTCTTCCCTTGGTGCACACCCTAATGAAATGTGCTGCGCATGCCTATGCATGCTGGCGAACATTCCACAGCGTCTGTGCTATTGCAATAAAGACCAGTTGTTGGAACTATATAATAAACGGACTTAACACATGCCCCTTGATGAAAACGGCAATGTGACTTGATGGAATCTTCCAGTCAGATAGACTGATATTTTGATTAATGTATGTATTAGGTCAAATCTGAAAATCAAGACATTAAAAATGAATTTCATTTAAGGATTCTTTTCAGCAGTTCACCCGATTTCCCAGTTTCATTGCTACGGCCAACGGTGATAGCTACAATTCCATTGGCAAGTTCTCCTGTGCAATTCCTGTAGGACTGAATGGGTGCTTTACAAGTGTTGAGTTGACTGAGTAGAAATGGCAGGGGGAATCCACAGAGAATAGCCAAGAAAAATGTAATATGATTCTTCAGTGGGTTGACTGTCCAGAGTTGTTATTTTCAAGCTGAAAAGTGAACCTAGAGAACATTTAGCTTAGCTCAGATGGCGACATTCGTGAACAATCTGCATTCTGGTCTGAACCATATTTGGTCCAGCGAAGTGTTGGGTGATATTGCATTTGCTGCACATCTTGCATTCTGCTGTATACATTACAACAAGGGTAGGCAACCCAGTGCCCTCCAGATGTTTTGGACTACAACTGCCATCAGCCCTATCCTGCATGGAAATTGTCAGGGAATATGGGAATTGTAGTCCAAAACATCTGGAGGGCACTGGGTCATGTACCCATGCCCTACAACCTACCTTTCAGATATGCTACAGTGGGTTGGCCTGTTTCGAGATGCTACTTCATGGCCATTCTCTGGTGAGGGTGCTGCACGTGAAATTGAAGGCCATTAATTTTATTTCCTAAAATTAAGCACAAGGAAGGTTTATCATTGAGTCTGGTAATGGTATGTTTCTAAAAGGTGCCAGTATCCCCAGAAGAGCTGTACTGTATGTGACTAATAACTTCTTTTTTAAAATAAACTTACTGGAGATCATGAGTGTGTGAAATGTTGTATTAGAAAAAAAAAGTCTGACAAGAATGAATGATTGACTGACTATCAAAATTATCAACATTTATAATCATTACAATGTGAAAAAGTAATTATGAATAGGGCATATCTGTTACATTAATTAGCTGTAATGGATGCTCACAGCCAGTGAAATGAACAGGAACAATTTAAGGTAATAATATGCAATTAGCATTTTGGACTATTTCACATCATCTTCCCATTAGGAGTGCTGTTATAGCTACCCCCTATTAAGCTGATTGCAAGCTTTGCAAGTTTCCCTTCAAAAATCTGGGTTTTCCTAGTATGGCTTTCTTTTCAAATATTTGCTGTTAGGGTTAGACCTGCGCTACCAAACCAAACACAGCCCATCAGTCATGTGGGATGGCAGACCAATCATTGATAGCCCAGGCAGTGAAATTTAGTAATGAGCAATGTCTCCTCCAGACAACGTCCAGTATTTATGAAGTTTCTCAAAGAAGTCTCTCTCTTTCTCTCTCTCTCTCTCTCTCTCTCTCTCTCTCTCTCTCTCTCGTTCTCTTTCCAAACACAACAAACACCTTGCTGTTTTCCAAAACTTCTCTCCTTATCATCCTGCCTTGTTTTTTATCCTGGTTTTATTGTTGGCGTTTATTAATGTTTTTATTGCTATTAATTGTGCTTATGTTTTTATCACTTTTAATCTTTTAACTGTTTTAATGTATTTTATTGCTGTGAGCCGCCTTGGGACAGCTTCTGCCCTAAAAGGCAGCCAAGATGTTTTTAAATAAATAAATACGTTATCAGCTTCAATTGTCCATTAAAATCCATCTTTTTCATTTTATTTCAAACACATCAGCCTCCTTTTGCTCTGATTATTATTTGTATATCTTTACTCATGTTTCCCTTCCATTGTCTTCTGAAGGTAATCATTTATTTATTTATTTTAAAAATGAACCTTCCAAAAATCATATTTCTTCAATGGGAATTATTATGCAGGATATGGTATTTTAATTTCTTTTACATGCATGCATGCACTGCAGTGGTTCTACTCCTACTTGACGGATTGGCTCCAGAAGGTGGTGCTTGGGGGACATTGCTTGGCCCCATGGATTCTCCAGTATGGGTTTCCGCAGGGGTCAGTCTTGTCCTCCATGCTGTTTAACACCTACATGAAACCGTTGGGAGCGGTCATCTGGATTTTTGGAGTGCGTTGTCATCAGTACTCTGATGACACGCAGCTCTACTTTTCTTTTTCATCTTCATCAGGTGGGGCTGTGGATGTGTTGAACCAGTGCTTGGCTGCGACAATGGACTGGATGAGGGCTAATAAACTGAAACTCAATCCAGACAAGACTGAGATGCTGTTAGTGTGTGTGTGTGTGTGTGTGGGGGGGTCTTCTGACCGGATGGAGGGTGTTCAACCTGTTCAGGATGGGGTTGCACTCCCCTTGAAGGAGCAGGTTCACAGTTTGGGGGTTCTCCTAGAATGATTTCTGTTACTTGAGGCTCAGGTGGCCTCGGTGGCACAGAGTGCCTCTAACAACTTTGGTTTGTGGCCCAGCTATGGCCCTATCTGGACAAGGATAACCTGGCTTCAGTTGTAGGCTGACCATATGAAAAGGAGGACAGGGCTCCTGTAACTTTAACAGTTGTAGAGAAAAGGGAATTTCAGCCAGTGTCATTTGTATGCAATTAGTTCCTGGTGAAATTCCCTCTTCATCACACCAGTTAAAGTTGCAGGCACTATATTGGAGTGACCATATACAAAAGAAGGCAGGGCCCCTGCAACTTTAACTGTTGTGAATTTCACCAGGAACTAATTGCATACAAATGACACTGGCTGAAATTCCCTTTTCTCTACAACTGTTAAAGTTACAGGGGCCCTGTCCTCCTTTTCATATGGTCAGCCTATTCAATTGTCTATGCTCTGGTAATCTCTAGGCTGACCATATGAAAAGGAGGACAGGGCTCCTGTAACTTTAACAGTTGTAGAGAAAAGGGAATTTCAGCCAGTGTCATTTGTATGCAATTAGTCCCTGGTGAAATTCCCTCTTCATCACAACAGTTAAAGGTGCATGCACTATACTAGAGTGACCATATACAAAAGAAGGCAGGGCCCCTGCAACTTTAACTGTTGTGATGAAGAGGGAATTTCACCAGGAACTAATTGCATACAAATGACGCTGGCTAAAATTCCCTTTTCTCTACAACTGTTAAAGTTACAGGAGCCCCGTCCTCCTTTTCATATGGTCAGCCTAGTAATCTCCAAGTTAGATCACTGCAATGTGCTTTATGTGGGGCTGTCTTTGAAGATGATTCAGAAGCTGCAGCTTGTGCAAAATGCAGCGGCTAGATTGGTAACAGGGACCAGAAGGTTCGCACATATAAGACTGACTCTGGCCCACTTGCATTGGCAGCCTGTACGTTTCTGAGCCAGATTCAAGGTGCTGGTTTTAACCTATAAAGCCTTACATGGCTTGGGACCACAATACCTGCCAGAACACCTCTCCTGACATGAACGTACCCATACACTATGCTCGGAGGATGGCAACAAGGGAGAGGGCCTTCTCTGTGGTAGCCCCCCAATTATGGAATTATCTCCCTGATGAGGCCCACCCGGCGCCAACACTGTTATCTTTATGGCATCAGGTCAAAATTTTTCTCCCAGGCATTTTAACAGCTTAAGTTGAGGTTTTAACTGACTTTTTTTGGCCTGGCTTAAAAGTTTAAAATGTTTTAAATATCAGCTGTTTTATGTTTTATGGTTTTAAATTTTGTATATTGACTTTTTAATGTTCAATCTTTTAATTTTTGTAAACTGCCCAGAGAGCTTCAGCTATGGGGCAATATATAAATGCAATAAATATTATTATTATTATTATTATTATTTACATTTATATACCACCCATAGCTGAAGCTCTCTGGGCGTTTTACAAAGGTTAAAAGGCTGAACATTAAAAACATAAAAACATAAAAAACAGCTAACATTTTAAACAATTTTAAACTCTTAGCCAGGCCAAAATCTCAGTAAAAAACTCAACATAAGCTGTTAAATGCCTGGGAGAAAAGTCTTGTACTGGTGCTGAAAAGATAACAATGTTGGCGCCAGGTGGGCCTCATCAGGGAGATCATTCCATAATTGGGGGCCCACCACAGAAAAGGCCCTCTCCCTCGTTGCATATGTTATTTTGTACAAACATTCACAGTATATTTAGTGCAGATTGTGTATTTAAGAGAGGAGAACTGCATTCAGAGAATTGTGAAAGCTAGCAGGCAACAAAATACCAGTCTAAGGGCCAAACTACATGTGATGTTAAGAATGCCAGGAGAGCAATGCTGGATCAGAGCAAAGGCCTGTCTAGACGCCCATGGGAAGTCCACAAATAGGACATGAGTGCAACCGCCAGCCTCTACTGGCAGGCACTATGCAGGATCTGGATTGGGACAGCAGTGGGGAGCAAAGGGTTAAATTACCTCATTCCTCCCCGACCTTATATCCAGGCCTGATCCAGATTGGCACCCCTTACTGCCTATCTGTGACAGAAAAATCCTGCACTTAAGGGCAAAGCTTTGATTAATGTAGGCTGACCAGATAAAATCCAGGTCAGGGCTCATGTAACTTTAACAGTTGTAGAGAAAGGGGAATTTCAGCAAGTGTCATTTCTATACAATTAGTTCCTGGTGAAATTCCCTCTTCATCACAACAGTTAAAGTTGCAGGGGCCCTGCCTTCTTTTGTACCTGGTCACTCTAGTATAGTGCCTGCACCTTTAACTGTTGTGATGAAGAGGGAATATCACCAGGAACTAATTGCATACAAATGACACTGGCTGAAATTCCCTTTTCTCTACAACTGTTAAAGTTACAGGAGCCCTGACCTGGATTTTATCTGGTCAGCCTAGATTAATGTCACATGAAGTTTGACCCTAAGGCTCAGAAAAATCAGAACGGATTGGCCAGTTTTGACATAGGAGTGGCGACATCTGAATGACTAGAGCATCCCTACTATTTCTTCCCCCCCTCCCCAATTGTTATTTACTGAGACAAGCACCCAAACCAGCACCATAAAACTTGTTTTTACACGTCACTTCTGATTCCAGCCCCCCACCACCACTTTGAACTTTTTCCTATATGCAAATGAGATGCGCTCATCACATTTCATAGCAAAAGCATGGCATCTACATTTTGCATGAGGCTTGGGGAAGGAAAACTTTTGGCCTCGCCATAAGGTAAAAATGTCAAGACAAGAGAGGTTAACAGACAGTATATAAAACAATTCTGTATAAGGGCCAAGCTACACATTTATGCTGAACACCGAGTGTAAAGATCCAACTTCTATTATTCTTAAGTAATGACAGCTGCAGGGATATGTGGTTGGGGTGCGTCGCTTCATGAGAGGAGGGAAAGTTTATCTCTTCCTCCACAGTCATGCCATAACCACCCACCCCCTGGACTGGGAACATTAATTTACTAACATTCCCAATGGTGTGTTTGTGTGTGTGTGTGATTTTCCAGGTGGAGGTTGCGAAGGGGAGGGATAAACGTCCCTTCCCTGCATGGTGTGACTCTCTCCTCCCCCCACCGCAAATCCCCCCCTCTCATGACTTTTAAGAAAACTGGAAGGCAAAGCTGCATTAAACCTAATGTGTAACCTGTCCTTAAACTACAGCTCATTAATGTCAAGGAATTTCACATGTTTGGTCAGGCAAGCTTGGGAGCTTCCCTGAGCTTGTCCACAGGTCTTTGGAGCCTTAAGAATCAACCTTTGTCTGTGCGGCTCTATCTGGGCTATAGTTAGTTTCCAGGATTTGGATAAAAATGGACTTAAAATAAAAGCACAGAAATGTGCCTGTCTCGCCCCCACTGGAGGAATCCTCCTCAGAGGAGGAGCTGGAGCTCTCAGAAACAGAGGATACACCAGATCAGTCACTGTCACCAGACTAGGAGGAGCTTGGGTCCTCAGGGAAGATGGCTGCAGGTCCATCCCCATCAGGGGGAGGAGACTCTGCCTCTGAGGGAGAGGCTGAGCAACCCTCTGCCCCCCCCAGGAGTGTTGTCACCTCAAGTGACAGGTCAGTCACTTGAGGAGATAGTAGGAAGAAGTGCTTACTTGCCAAATAGGACTCAGGAGGAAGCAACTCCGCAGGAGAAGGGCTCTGAACAGCAAACTCAGATTACTGCAGCTGAGCTCTGGGTGGGACTCAGCAGGCTTTGAGGTTAAAAGCCTTCACTATAGACCTAGCCAATGTTGGAACAACATTGTTGTTGGTACAAGGATCCTATGCCTTTTGAATGAACTTCTGTGCTACTGACCCTTGGGCTCCTGTTTGACTCTCCTTATGGACTGGGTATGGTAACTTATTGCTTCAGCTGTGCTTTGATCTTTGCTTATATCTGGAACATTTCCTGACTTTGCCTGATCCTATACTGGACTGCAACTTTTGTGCATGACAATTTGCTGTTTTGTTTAGGGGTGTGCACTGGATCGGGTCCGATCCACGATCCGGAGCTGATCCAGGGGAAATCGGATACAATTATCCAATTTCCAATCACCCCTCTGGATAGTCCGATCTTTCTCGAACCAGTCCGGAAGGACCTGATCCGGTTCGGGAAAAATCGGAGGATCGGCGGGTGCCCGATGGAAGCAGTCAGCCCGGCCAGGTGAGGATCGCGGGGGGGGGGGGCTTACCTGGCGGGGCGTCCTCCTCCTTCCATTGCCGGCTGTAAACTACTGCGCTCTCCTGTAAACTAGGCCGTGAGGCCTAGTTCGCAGTAGTTTACAGCCGGCAACGGACGGAGGACGCCCCGCCAGGTAAGGAGAGGGGGGGCTTACCTGGCGGGGCTGTCCGCTTCCATTGTTGGGCGCCAGCAGGCGCCCGCTGATGAAAGCAGACAGCCCAGCCAGGTGAGGATCGCGCGGGGGGGCTTACCTGGGGGGCTTACCTGGCAGGGCTGTCCACTTCTATCGGGGGGGCTTACCTGCCGGGGCCGTCCGCAAAGGATGGCCCTGCCAGGTAAGAAGTGCGAGGGGGAGGGGGGAGTTAGGCCTCCACTCACCCACCCGCCGCCATGTTTTCCCCATAGACTTGCATTGGGGGAAGCTTTCTTTCCCCCAATGCAAGTCTATGGGAAAAACAAAAATGGCGGCCGATCCGAAAATCGGATGTCCGATTTTTGGATTGGGATCAGGCCCGATCCGGTCCAGGGGGCCTCCAATTATGCAAAATTTTGCCTCCAATTTTGCAAAAAAGGGTGTTTTGTTTTGTTTTTGAATAGGAGGGGGGAGATATTTGTAATACATCAGTATTGTTACTTTCAGCCTGAAAATTGATGCCGGAAAATATTTGCTGCAGGCTCCTAAAATGTCTGTGATTGTGATTGGCTTTAGAAAAGTCAGTTCTTCAAGTGGGTCAACAGAATCTAACTCCTTTAATGTTGTTCAAAATGGGAGTTTTGTGTCATAGCCATGCAAATCTGTGAGAATCTGTGTGCTGTCAGTTGTGGGAAAGTGGAAGAAGGAACTCTTTTCCAGTTCTGTGTCCTTCAAATTCTATCCAGCAGGGATCTATGAATGCTTAGGATGATAATGTTACAAGAGAATGACTCTCACGGCTGGAATAAAATAGTCACTCCTGGGTGGACTGTCATCGCTATTGTTCAAGGTCACTTCTTTTTATTACTGCAGCCCTTTATAAAGAGCTACAATTCATCATTACTTAGACATGTGATGCATCATTTTCTGTGGTATGTTTCTGATGTATTTCGCTCCAAAGATGATGACCCCTTGGCTTCTCATGAACTTCCACTACATTAAAGGAAGAGTGCATCTATTTGCTCACTAGGGTATTTCTCCCTTCCTGTCTATGCTTATGAACAGGAAACGCTTGATGTCTCTATACTTTCAAAATGGCTTTGATTCCACTTTTTCATAGGTGTTGCTCTGGTACCCCTGCATCAGCCAATTTCTGCTTCTTTATTTAGCATATTGTTTCAGGCTTCCCACTTCTCTGAGTTAAATGAAATTCCAGTGGCTGGCTTTTATAGGGTGAATTGCCATGTGACGAAAAGAAAAAGTACTGGCGGTTTTGGGTCCTTTTATCATTAATAGAGAGAGTACATATGGCTTTGGCCGTTCAAGGAGAGAGTACTAGAGAGAGTACTGGTAACAAATGGTGGGGTGGGGAGAGACTATTGCACTAGGGTGACCAGATAAAATCCAGGTCAGGGCTCATGTAACTTTAACAGCTGTAGAGCAAAGGGAATTTCAGCCAGTGTCATTTGTATGCAATTAGTTCCTGGTGAAATTCCCTCTTCATCACAACAGTTAAAGTTGCAGGGCCCTGCCTTCTTTTGTACCTGGTCACTCTAGTATAGTGCCTGCACCTTTAACTGTTGTGATGAAGAGGGAATTTCACCAGGAACTAATTGCATACAAATGACACTGGCTGAAATTCCCTTTTCTCTACAACTGTTAAAGTTACAGGAGCCCTGACCTGGATTTTATCTGGTCAGCCTATATTGCACTGGTAGAGAGTACAGCAGCAGTGCAGACTGTCCGTGATTGTGTGTGTGTGTGTATATGGGGGGAGATTCTTATGGAGAAGAGAGAGGTTTACAAAATGGAATCCAGGACAAAGAGTCGGGGCTTGGGGAAACCAGCTAAGGAGCCCTATCCCAGCCTGATTGCCTCAGATACTGATCAGGAGTGGGGACAGAGTGGGAGCAAAGTGTATTACAAACCCTTTTCATTGATGTTATGGGGTGAGACCTAGCCATCAGTGAACAGTAGAGTTATTGGCTATCAATAGCTGAGTTGGTAACAGCAGGTTCCTCTTGGGCAGACTTCAGCAGGATCTGCATTACTGCTTTATACTGTTGGGACCCATGACACGTTCTATATATGATTTTCAAACTGCTTTCAAAGTTTATATCCTGCTTGATGTTGATCTGGCCTATGACTACTATGGAGTGGCTAAAATTCCCTGTTTTGACCAGAAAGAGTAGTTGTGCATTCGATGTATTTCCTTCACTCACCCTGAGGTCACAGGGGATAGTGTTCTCTGGATCCATTTTTTTTTTTTTTTTGCAGGGGACTGGAGTCTAGCCTGTCTATTGCTCGCCAAAATGATTTCAGCTCTGTAAAGAGGGCTCCACTTGAGCACCACCTGGTGTCAGACGGGAGCCATGCTGCTGGGAACAGGAGGTTGCTATATATGGACCAGCAGGGCTCCCCTTATGTTTTTGCTTAGGATATATATATATATATATATATATATATGGTAAAGCCGATCTACACGCTAGGTTTTTAACATTTTATAAGGGTTATGAAAACTCTTTGGGCCACATGACGCATTCCCTACAACGTTGTATATCTGAGTTTTTTTAAAACTCACTTCAGTTATATACAACGGTTTCACTTTTAATAAATCGTTTAAAGTAAAATAATGTGTCTTTCCGTACCATTTGTGATTCATGGGGGCAGTGCTTCCTTTACTGGTGCCCAAATGCTTAGCAGTTGATTGGTGGGGAAGAAAGCGGGGCTAAGGAGGAAGTGGGCGAGTGAACTACAACGCCCACAATGCCTTGCCCTAAACTCATTGTAAAAACGAAACAGAAAGAGACAGGGCAGAAGAGTGTGTGACCACACACTGCTTTAAAGACTAAATAATTTTTCTCCTGTGATGTGAGTACTCAGTAATGTGGCCTAAGACGTTTTAGAATGCACCTATTTGGAATGTTTTAAAATACTATTTAAAATGTTCGAAGGGACTATGTAGATAGGCTCCTAGTCTCAATCTCTGCTCTTTCATTATTGTTTATACATTAGTCTTGGACATCAGCTGTTTCTGGAATTATTGGACTTCTACACAATCCAAATACTTTAATGACAGTGAGATGTGAAAATATGTATACTATGGGATCCTTTCTTATTTTGACAATATTCTTCCTGGTGCATTCAGTTCCTTCATCAGGTCACAAATCTGGCTCATTTCTAAAAGAGGCCTAATTCTATTTTTATTTTTTATTTTTGGAGAATAGCTCAGTTGTCAATCCAATGTGTGGTTGCTGTGAAAAAAGACATAATTAGAAAAGGAATTTAAAAGAAAGCTGCCAATATCATACTGTCTTGTACAAATCCATGATGTGACCACACTTGAAATACTGTGTACCATTCTGGTCACCACACTTCAAAAAGAATGGTGCAGAAAACGGCAACCAAAATAATCAAGGGCCTGGAGCAACTTCCCTATGAGGAAAGGTGTCAACGTCTTGAATTTAGTTTAAAGAAAAGGTGAGTAAGAGGAAACTTTATAGAGGTGTAAAACATTATACATAGTGTGAAGAAAGTGGATAAGCAAAAGTTTTTCTACGTCTTTATAATACTTGAAACTGGGTTATTTCCATAAAGCTGAATGGTGAGATATCCAGGACAGATGAAAGGAAGTACTTCTGTTTAATATTTAAAATCAATAAAAAAAATTTAAAAAGAAAGAAAGGAAGGAAGTACTTCTTCATACAACCTGTAGTTACAATATGGGATTCACTACCATAAGATATGGTGATGGGCACCAACTTAAAATAGGATTAGACAAATCATGGAGGATCAGACCAGAGACCTCTACATGGTCAGCTCACAACTACATGGAACTACATGGAAACACTTGGCAGACCCTCTGAAAATGAACAAGGGAGAGGGCCTTCTCTGTGGTGGCCCCCCAATTGTGGAACGATCTCCCTGACGAGGCCTGCCTGGCGCCAACATTGTTATCTTTTCGGCGCCAGGTCAAGACTTTCCTCTTCTCTCAGGCATTTGGCAATATCTGAGGAGCCTGGGTTTGTTTTTGTTTTTGTAGCTTTTTGGGTTGTTGTAGTGGTTTTAAATGTATGTGTGTATTGTGTGTATGTTGTATGTTTTTGATGTTTTAATTTTTGTATATTGTTTTTAATTGTTTTAATCCTATGTAAGCCACCCAGAGAGCTTCGGCTATGGGGCGGTATACAAATGTAATAAATAAATAAATAAATATAAGGATGGATTTGAATGTTACAGGAGACAACTATCTTTCTAGAGGAAATTCTGCAGACACTATCTTCTAACAAGGATTTGTATATTACACTTTTGTTGGGAACCAGTTTTATAGGATTTTATTAATACCACATGCATATATGCCCTAATGGCATCGTTCAATGTTAAAAGTTTTAAAATTTACATATGGGCATAGGCCCTTGTGGCAATGTGCCTAATTAATTTAATAACAAAAACATATTTTAATGTTTTGTGTTATCGTCATATATTTTAATGAGGAAGGCCTTATTAAATAAAATACAGGCTGAAACGCATTGGGCTTTGTGAGAATAAATTATTTGCATCCTGAGAGCTCGTTTCTCCTTTTTTTTCTGGCAAGACACCTCTAGCAACGGAGGAAGTATACTTCTGTATACCACTTCCTGGGGCATGCGAGCAGAAAGGTGCTACTTCCACAGGCAGCTGGTTGGACACTATGTGAACAGAACACTGGGTCTAGATAGGTCTTTGGTCTGATCCAGCCGGGTTCTAATGTTCCTATTTAACTCCCACAACAGAGATAGTTGTGTGACTGAGGGGGTGTCCTGACGGAGGTACATTGGCCCCTTGAGCCATGAAACCCCACACGAAGGAGCTAATGCAGGATTTACAGGGGAGGAGGAGCAGTTGCTATTTTTTAAAAAAAAACATTAATCTTTAATTGCGCAGTGTTGCGGTGGAGACGGAAGGCCACCCCCTCTTGTGCCCTACAGGCCACCGCTGCTCTTGGAGGGAGAGGAGGACCAGGTTGCTCCTTATTTTTTTTAAAACCTTAATCTTTAACAGACGGAACGTCTCCCCCCCCCCCCCTGCCCTGTGATCAATTTTTATTTTTTACTTTTGTATCTATTACTTCTTTAAAGGAAGATCCCCAAGGCCCGTGGAGGCACGGAGGTGGTCCAGTGGCCATTCGGCTCACTGGACCACCCCCTCCCCAGGAGATGGCACTCAATCAGGGGGCGCCATTGCCCCAGCCACACCTTCACTGTAACACTGGAAGAAGGCGGCAGATGGCAAATGCGGGTCTGCGCCTTGCTCGGAGGAAAGAGTCGCGGTAAGTCCCCAACTATTTTAGAGCGGAGCTTAGGGGAAATGCTTTTGGATGGCTCTGCAATGGCTGCTGCATCATATAAACGTACTGCCGCCACTGTGGATTCACCCCGAGGCTTTCCCCTCATCAAGATGCACTCTGAGAGTAACTCACTCATATAGACATTTCACATTTCCTTGTGATGTTTTCGCTGGGGAAAGACAAAAATTTCAGGGTGAAGGGATCAGAACCAAAGGGATGCTATATTTTTAGTTTGGCTGGAGCCTTACCATCCATGCCCATCTGGCTCACCCTCTGAGATACAAGACACTTCCTTATATCTTGGCTTTCTGTTGCCAATCACATGTCTAATTCTCTTCCCACAAAATATCAAATCACCCAGTATGATTGGTCATAAATGAGAAAATCAAAATGATTAAACGTAAATTACCCACTTAACCTATTTTTATGGGATTGGGCAGGCATAATCCCCTCCTATGGGGCTACTATGCTTGCAAATTTCATTCACCCCTGACAAAAAAAAAAGAGGTACATCCTGTTTTTGGTTCTCCATGATAGTCAGTGGGTGACATGAATCCTTGGATGTCTGAATGTCAAGTCGAATTCAGTACCGAGTCAATCCAAGCAGAATTGGGCTGTTTTCCAAAGCACAGAATCAGGATCAGAATAGAAACTTGTGGCAGGTGCACATCTTTAATGTACAGTATGGCACTGCATTTCTGCGATCCTATGATCACATAGTTGGAAGCAAGTTCTATTAATTCAATGAAGCTACTTTCCGGTAAACATATGTAGAACTGAGGGCCCATTAAAAGAATAATCACTAAGTAAGAACCTTCACTTGCAACTGGACTTTGTCATGAGTAGGTTTTGCTGAATGTGTTCAGTCTATTTTCTTAATTGGCTTGAATAAAGAGCAAAGGCAAGAAGAGGGGAAGCTTAAGGGTGCTGGTTGGGGAATGCTGGGAGTTGTAGGACATTTTTTTCTGTCCAAACATGCATAGGATTTCACTCTATATCTTTTTTAAAGTATTTGGATGGACTCATATGAAATTTAAGGACACATATAATTTCAATTAACGAATAGGTGACATTTCTATCACACGTCATCTTAAAGGATTTTGAATGATTAATAGACTTACATTTTTAGGGAATCTCTCATTATCATGTCCTTTAATAATAAGCATTGATAAATAAAGGGGGATTAAGAGTGTTGGGAGCTGTTGTTGCTGTTGCAGCATGTTTGATCCCCCTTCATTTCATGCGGACAATTCTCCCATTGACATGAAGGGGGCTTGAACAATGCTGACTTTGGCTGGATCATGTTCAGTCCTTGCACATCATCTCTCTGGCACATGGTGCATAAAGCAGCTAATGCGGCTCACATTTCATCCTATGTTCTTGGCTTCCACAATGCAAAGACCAGCTCCTTAGCCTTTGCTTAGATGGCATGACTTCCAGCCTCAAACATGTACTTGTTAGAATGACAAAAACATGGCTGGAAAGCATTGCTGTTGGTATTATTGTACGAGACTATAAATATTTATAAACGTTTTCTGTCTCATGTGCACGTGATGTGGAATTTTGCCCATGAGAGAACAGAAGGCTTGGAAAAAGGAACTACCTTTGAACATAATTCTCTCTGAGCCTTTTTCTCCCATCCCTCATTTTGAGTTCTAAAGCTCAAAGGGCTATGGGAGGTCACGGAGCTGGCTCCAGCACCTGGCTGAGTCGTTGAGCGCCAACTTTGGCCAGACCTCAGATGCATTGTGTCTCAGATCCATGAGTCTCGCCTACAAGAGAGCTGAAGGGGAGAGACAGCCAATGTTAGACCCCAGGAATTGATTTGGAACCAGACATTGATGCTTTGCAGCTGTGCTTTTCCTTGCAGGCCACTAAGGTTTAGGAATCATTTTTTCCCCTTTAAAATTTCACTTGGAAATTTGAAGATCAGCCACTTCGAGATCTAAAGAGGATTATTTAAATATCTCTCTCCCTCCTCCCCTTTCCCTATTTCTGGAACAAGCAGAATTAATCCACTTAGTGCTAATGCGGGGGCCTCTCTGCAGGCTTGATAATCAAAATAAGTCTTACTACTTATGCCAGGGGCTGGGGGGGACTTTGATTCTTGGATGACTTTATGATGCAAATGTCAGACAAGAACGATATCCTTTTTGTTTTCAAGCCAACACCCATTATTTTTCCAACATGGGAATTGATTTACAGACACGTTTGAGAGAATATTCATATTGTCTTAATGTAAAGTTCAGCATGGGAATGGGAAGTTGCTTGTAAGTCACTCAAGCCATCCTGCTGCTCAATGTGCTATGAATTCTGTTGGTAAATTAATACACATTTGTCGTACACTTCCTTTATGGGAGTTTTCCTGGAGGAGATCACTTGTGTCCATTAAAAACATATGGCAACCCTTCCAGTGCTCTAAAAATGGCTTTCTACACCTTTACCTATAAGCAGCTTTTACACATACTGAAGATGTGGGTGAGAATCCTCAGTGGATGAGAATGCAATACCTTCCAACAGAGTATCCAGAAGGGTGACGCAACCTCTTCTGATGGAACCACGAGAAGTAATAGAAGATGGCAGGAATTGGTGTTTGAGTAGCGCAGCCAGACTTTGAAAGTGTTGGATCTAGTATTTGGGGTGGGGAGGTGTTATTTGGGTTCTGTTTCAGGCAGCCAAATGTCTTGGCCTGGCACTGGTTTCAAATAATCGAGGAAGGTACTTTCTTTACTCAGTTGTCTGGTAATTTCCCTGCAGGTAATTAAAATAGTCAGTTATATGGAGGATGGCAGCTAGAAGATTCGAACATTGTAGGAACATGTGCTACACATATGTGCCAAATTTGAGATCGATCCCTCAAACTCTCAATTTTATATGAATTTATTAAAGACCGTTTCAGTTCTGACAGATCAGAATGACAGCTCGCCACGTGTGTTCATTCAGACCTGTCAGAACGGAAACGATCTTTAAAAAATTCATATAAAATCAAGGGTTGGAGAGATCAATCTCAATTTTTTAATTTTTTTTTTGAATTTTTTATTTTCAACTTAAAACGAAATAACATAACGTAAAATACAATACAAAACTAACAACCCTCATACCCCCCCTGCTCCCCTCCCCCAGGAGACCTTCATATATTCCATTATACATCCTTCCAAAAGTGTAAATTATCTTTTGAAGGGGTTTGCCCCTTCCCCGATCTTAACACATATTCCAAAAATGGACTCCATATATCTTCAAAATCATTCTTCCTGGACATTCCCCTCTTTACTTTCAAATTACACATTAGCTTATCATTAAGTGCCATATCCCATGTTTCTTTATACCATTCTTCTATTGTATATTTCCCTTGCCCTTTCCAGTTCTTTGCTATCATTATTCTAATGGATGCCAGGAGGTTGTTTATCAATTCCCTCATGCTTATATTCTCATTTTCTTTATACCATATTGCTAGTAGAGCCGACTTTGGGCTTACTTCCAATTTACTTCCTATTATTTCACTTATTTCTTTAAAAACCCTTTTCCAAAATTTTTGTACATGTTCACAGCTCCACCACATATGAAAATATGTTCCAACCTCCTGACATCCCCTCCAACAATTCTTAGACACTTTTTTATCTATCTGATGAAATCTTACCGGTGTTAAATACCATCTCCATACAGTTTTATAATAATTCTCCTTAATTCTAATCGACAAAGCTTTAACATTCTTGCATCCCATATCCTCCTACAGTTATTTTCATTAATTTGTTCCTTTAAATCATCTTCCCAAATCATTTTGAGAGAGTCTTGGTATTCATCATCCTCTATCAAAATGTTATATATTTCACTGGTCAAACCTCTTTTATTTCTAATTTCCCCCTTCTTTCCTCTTGATTCAATTAAATCTTCAAATCTTGTATTATCTCTACATTCCTTATTTTTCTTTTTCCAATTCTGTGTCCATTGTTCCAATTGTATACATTTAAACCAAGCTATCTTTTGTCCTCTTAATAACTCTCCAATTTGCTCCCTATTTGTCATACTTTTCATCCAATCTCTTAACTTAATAATTTTCTGATCCCTCAGACCTCTTTCCAACTCAACTTTTAAATTCTTTGGGAAGTTACTGGGGTAAGAGGAGAATCTTCTTGTATTAACTTCCCTTTAACTTTCTCCCAGATCTCTAAAATATTTTTCAACAATGGGTTGTCCAGTCCCCTCAAATCTTTCTTTTGAATTTTAGTAAAAAAAATATTTTGCAGTTTAAAATCTTGTTCCCCTGTTTGCGTCTCTAACCATTCCAAATCATCCTCCCCTATGAGGCCTCATCTACAAGAATTCGCCCTTACGCCTGGTTAGGCGATTATGCGCATATTCGCAGAAGCGCATTTACGCCTAATACCTCTGTACGAGAGGTGGCGAAGCGCATTACTGGACGACCGAAACGCGATTTAAACTGTTGACATGCGGAGAATCGCTTGTTCACATAGTCAAAATGCGCTTTAAAGGCCAGAGCAAAATAAAACTCGCTATTTAACGCGCATTCGATAATGCGCATAATCGGAGAGAAAACGCGCCTCTACGCCTGATTTGCACTCCGTTCTTGTAGAGGTAAATTTTTTAATGCGCCTTGAAAGAGCTTTAAATGCCTCTTGTAGAGGCAGCCTTATACTATTTACAACATATCTTAATTGATTAGCAATATGATATTTCTTTATATTTGGAAGTCCCAGACCGCCTTTCTTTTGTGTCTTATACCATAGCCCTTTATTAATCCTTGCTTTTTTATCTCCATTACAATAAGCATTAATCATATTTTGCCAACTCTTTAACTCTACTTCCGTTATTTTAATCGGTAACATTTTAAACAAAAAATTAATCTTAGGTAATATTTTCATTTTAATAACCGCTATTCTACCAAACCAAGAATGCTTTAATTTTCTATATACCTCTAACTTTTCCTGTAATCACCCCAAATTCTCTCAAATGCTTCTTAATCATCTCCCCACTCTCCAGAGGATCTTCTAAAGTCAGTAATGTATCATCCGCAAACATGTTCATCTTAACCTTTTCTTTCCCTCCTATCCCTTTTAATCTTGAATCCTCCCTTATAACATTCGCCAAAATTTCAATCACTATTGCAAATAAAATAGTTTCAATCGCTGCATTGAAAAACGGAGGTTAGGAGTATTTCGAGAGCACTAGCTGTTGGTATGTAGTTAAAAATATCTTATATTCTAAGGGTTTTTTACTTTGTGACTGGGAAAGATTCAGTAGAGTGATAAATAATTAAATTTATCACTTGCAGGCTTTCGCTGATCTGGGGGAGTGTTGAAATTCGTATTTCTTTTCTTGATATGGTCAGGCAGCCCCCGTGTTCAGACTTAAAAACAATTCAACTAATGAGCAGCTGGTGCCCGGTAAAAATATCTTTTATTTATCCTCGTTTATATATACATTCTGTATCCTGTATATGTGTGTCCTGTAATCTGTTAGTGTAATTTTTCATTAGTGTTTGTATATTTGTTTTAGAATTTAAAGGCCACTGAGGAAGACCGACATCGTCGAAACGCGTCTGGCCTGCCTCTTTTTATAAATTGGTGGAGCAATTTGCTTTAATAATATTATAGAGATTTTTTTATGTGTATAGCAAATTGCACCAATTGTATGTGTATATATTTGTATAAAATATATTTTTTTAAAAATTTGTTGTACACCTTAACTTTTTTGGAAATACTGTGTTTTGTTTGGTTAAGGATAGCACTTTGTTTTGTTCTTTGCTTCATCCTTGTCTAGTGCCACGGGCTAAGATAATCTGTTGTGTTAACCCATCATTAACTATTATTTCTGCTTTATTATTTGCATACAACTGATCAATCACTCCTATAAATTTATTTCCAAACCCAATATTTTTAATAATTATTTTAAGTGCTGGCCATTCCACACAATCAAAGGCTTTGAATATATCTAATGCTAGCAAACCTGCTTTTAAGTTCCTTAACTCTTCCAATTAAATTAGGCATTAGGTTAAGCAAATTAATGGAGGGAAAAGAACTAATGGATGTTTGGAGAGTATTAAAAGGGGAAGAAAGGAAATATACCTTCTACTCACCTAGGTTTAAAAGCATCTTATAGACCAATATCTTTAATAAATCAAGACTCAAAAATTTTTACGGCAATAATGGCAAAAAGAATGGGCACGTTTATATATAAATATATTAGAAAAGATCAATGTGGATTTATTTCAGGAAGGCAAATGCCTAATTTAATTGGAAGAGTTTGAAATATAATTAATATTATAAAAAAATGAATATAAAAGCAGGTTTGTTAGCATTGGATATATTCAAAGCCTTTGATTGCGTGGAATGGCCAGCACTTAAAACAATTTTAAAAACATTTGGGCTTGGAGATAAATTCATGGGAGTGATTGATCAGCTGTATAAAAATAATAAAGCAGAAATAATGGTTAATGATGGGTTAACACAACAGATTACACTAGCTCGAGGAACTAGATAAGGATGTCCACTTTCACTGATCTTATTTGCAATAGTGATAGAAATTTTGGCAAATGTTATAAGGGAGGATGTAAGATTGAAAGGGATAGGAGGGAAGGAGAAGATTAAAATGAATATGTTTGCGGATGATACATTATTGACATTAGAAGATCCCCTGGAGAGTGGGGAGGTAGTTAAGAAGCATTTGAGAGAATTTGGGGAGATTACTGGCTTACAAGTTAATTGGGGGAAGTCAGAAATGATGTTATTTAACTACAACAAGGAAGAGTTGGAGGAGTGTAAAGTTAAGTTAGGTTTTAGGCTTAAAAATATAGTACATTATTTAGGAGTTAATATTGCAAAAGATTTAGATAGGTTAGAGGAAATTAATTTTGCAAGTTTGAAAAAACAGGTAGGGGAAGAGTTAGAGGTATGTAGAAAATTAAAACATTCTTGGTTTGGTAGAATAGCGGTTATTAAAATGAAGATATTACCTAAGATTAATGTTTTGTTTAGAATGCTGCCGATTAAAATATCGGAAGTAGAGTTAAAGAGCTGGCAAAATATGATTAACGCTTATTGCGATGGAGATAAGAGAGCTAGGTTTAATAAAGGGTTATGGTATAAGACACAAAAGAAAGGAGGTTTGGAACTTCCAAATATAAAGAATTATTATATTGCTAATCAGTTAAGATATGTCATAAATAGTATATTAGGGGAGGAAGATTTAGAATGGTTAGAAACGCAAACAGGGGAACTAGATTTTAAATTGCAAATTTTTTTAAATTAAAATTCAAAAGAAAGATTCTAGGGGACTGGACAACCCATTGCTGAAAAATATTTTAGAGATCTGGGAGAAAGTTAAAGGAAAGTTAATACCAGGAGACTCTCCACTCGCCCCAGTGGTAGTAGTGGGAAACTTCCCAAGGACCTTAAAAGTAGAGTTGGAAGGGAGTCTGAGGGATCAGGAAATTATTAAGTTAAGGAACTGGATGGAAAGAATGATAGATAAGGAGCAAATTAGAGAGTTATTAAAAGGACAAAAGATAGCTTGGTTCAAATGTTTACAATTGGAAAAATGGACACAGGAATGGAAAATGAAAAATAAGAAATGTAGAAATAATACAAGATTTAAAGATTTAATTGAATTAAGAGGAAGGAAGGAAGAAATTAAAATTAAAAAAGGTATGACCAGCGAGATATACAAAATATTGATAGAGGAAGATGATTATCAGGTCTCTCTTAAAATTATTAAAAAGATTTGGGAAGACGATGTAAAGGAACAAATTAATGAACATAACTGGGGGAGGATATGGGATGTAAGAATGTTAAAGCTGTTGTCGATTAGAATTAAGGAGAATTATTATAAGACAGTTTGGAGATGGTATTTAACACCGGTAAGATTTCATCAGATAGATAAAAAAGTGTCTAAGAATTGTTGGAGGGGATGTCAAGAGGTTGGAACTTATTTTCATATGTGGTGGAGCTGTGAATATGTACAAAAAAATTGGGAAAGGGTGTTCAAAGAAATAAGTGAAATAATTGGAAGTAAACTGGAATTAAGCCCAAAACTGGCTCTACTAGCAATATGGGATAAAGGAAATGAGAATATAAGTAAGAGAGAACTGATAAACAACCTCCCGGCTCCTGTCAGAATAATGATTGCTAAAAATTGGAAAGGGCAAGGGATATATACTATAGAAGAATGGTATAAAGAAATATGGGATATGGCACTTAATGATAAGCTGACATGTAAAATGAAAATAAAGAGGGGAATGTCCAGTAAGAATGATTTTGGAGAAATATGGAGCCCTTTTTTGGAATATGTATTAAGAACGGGGAAGGGGCAAATACCTTCAAAAGAGTCTTTACAATTTTGGAAAGAGTAATAATGAATAATTGAAGGTCTCCTGGGGGGAGGGGTGCACGGGGGTATGTTGGTTATGTATTGTGTTTTATGTTGTTTTATGTTGTATTATGTTGAAAAATAAAATATTATAAAAATAAATAAAAATAAATCCACATTGATCTTTTTTAATATATTTATTTATAAAAGTACTCATTCTTTTTGCCATTATTGCCGTAAACATTTTTGAATCTTGATTTATTAACGATATTGGTCTGTAAGAAGCTGGATCCGTCAAATCCTTATCTGGTTTCGGGATTAATATAATCAAGGAATGATCCCACGATGGCGGGGTCTTCTATTATACTATTAAATAACTTTTTCAATTTTGGTATTAATATTCCTCTAAAAACCTTATAATATTCCGGCCCCAAACCATCCATCCCCGGAGATTTCCCTCCTTTTAATTTATCAATAACTCCTTCTATTTCTTTTTCTGTGACTAAAACCTCCATATAATCCCTATCTTGTCTCTGTAATCTGATTTTCCAATTCCTCTCTACATATTCCAATACATTAATCTGTGGATCCATATCTGATGCATATAATTCTCTATAAAATTCCTGAAATATATTTAATTTATCCTTCATTAAATTATGACTTTTACCTGTCTTATCTTTAATTGTCGCTATCCAATTCTTTGCCTTTTTTGACTGAGTGGACCTGGCCAGCATCCTAGAATTTTTATAGCTGTATTCAAAAAAACCCCTCTTCAAATATAACAAATTCCTTTGAACCTGTTCTAGCTCTTCTTTCTCTAATTCCTTCTTCTTGGCTTGAATTTGGGCATATAAGCGTCTATCTTTTGTCTCTCTTAATTCTCCTCTAACTATCTTACCTCCTTTTCTATCTTTTTATTTTGTGCTTCCTGTTGTTTTCTTAGGGTACACATTTCCCTAATACAAATCCCTCTTATAACAGCCTTCATTGTGTCCCATATCATTCCTTGAGAGTTTTGCTCCATTTCATTAATTTCCCATATTATCTGCATTTCTTTTTTTATTTTTTCAACTATAGTTTTATTATTTAAAATCCTTGTATCCATTCTCCATCTCTTTGCTTCTCTATAATCCCTCTTCATTTTAATATCTGTTGTCATTAATGCGTGGTCGGTGACTTTAATTACCCCTATATCGCATTCTATAATTTTAGATATCATATTCTTTGACACAAAAATATAATCTATTCTAGAATAACTCTTAAACCTCGATGAGTAAAAGGTATATTTTCTTTCTTCACCTTTTAATAACCTCCAAACATCCATTAATTCTTTTTCAGCCATTAATTTACTTAAACCCGTCTTCCCACCTATTTTCATATCTCTTCATATATTGTCCTTATCCTTTCCTTTATCTAATACCATATTAAAATCACCTGCCATCACAACGTTCCTTTTCCCCATTTCTCCCACAGCATTAAAAACTAGGGGTGTGCACGGACCCCCCGGATCGGATCGGGACCCGGATCGGGACCTCCAATTTTGTCACGGATCGGTTCGGACAAAATCGGAGGCCCCCCGGACCGGATCGAGTCCGATCCCGATCCAAAAATCAGAGATTTTTGGATCGGCCGCCATTTTTTCCCCATAGACTTGCATTGCAATGCAAGTCTATGGGGAAAAAAATGGCGGCGGGTGGGTGAGGGGGGCCTAACTCCCTCTCTCCCCCCTGGGGCCGTCTGCTGTGGATGGCCCCGGCAGGTAAGCCCCCTCCCCCGCACTCCCTACCCCCCCGGGGCCGTCCGCTTCCATCCGCTGGTGCCCGCGGGCGCCAGCGGATGGAAGCGGACGGCCCCGGGGGGGGGTAAGCCCCCTCCCTCCGCCCCCTGCTTACCTTCCTGGAACGTCCACTCCCGTCCGGCACCGGCCACTACTGCTCCCAGGCTTCATGGCCTGCTCCCGGGTGGCGCGCCGGGTGATGTCATCACCCGGCGCGCCACCCGGGAGCAGGCCGTGAAGCCCGGGAGCAGTAGCGGCCAGTGCCGGATGGGAGCGGGCGTCCTGGAAAGGTAAGGGCCCCCCTCCTCCCCTCCGCGCGCCCCCTCCTCCCCTCTGCGCGCCCCCTCCTTACCTTTCCGGGACGCCTGCTCCCATCCGGTGCCGGCGGCTACTGCCAACGGGCTTTGCTCTAGAGTGGCACGCCGGGTGATGTCATCACCCGGCGCGCCACCCAGGAGCAGGCCGTGAAGCCTGGGAGCAGTAGCGGCCGGCGCAGGACGTAAGCGGATGTTCCAGGAAGGTAAGCGCGCCGCGCGCGCCCCCTCCTCCCCTCCCCCCACCCCCTGCTTATCTTCCCCGCTAGGGAAGCCCCCCCCGCTGTTTACTTCCATCGGCGGGCGCCTGCTGGCGCCCGCCAATGGAAGCGGTGGCGGGCGCCAGTGGGCGCCCGGCGATCCACCGATCCATCCGAACCGGATCGGAACCTTTTCGGTTCGGTTCAGATTGGATTGGCCGATCCAGCGGGGAGATCAGAAATCGGATAATTTATCCGATTTCCCCCTGGATCGGCTTCGGATCGTGGATCGGAACCAATCCAGTGCACATCTCTATTAAAAACTTCATCAAAAAATTCCATTTGTTTCCCATTTGGAGCATATACATTAATCAATATATATTCCTCCTCCCCCACCATACAAAAAATTATCAGAAATCTACCCGATTCATCCTTCTTCACTCTTTGTATATTGATTCCACATTTTTTTGAAACTATTATCGCTACTCCTCTCGCTTTAGAGGTACCAAATGCCTTCTCATAAACGCCCACATCCCTCATCCTCAGCTCATTTACACCCTCCTTTGATTGATGAGTTTCCTGCAAAAAAATAACATCTGCTTTTTCTTTTTTAATAATACTTCTATTCTCTTCCTTTTTATAACAGTTCCCAGCCCTTTGACATTTAAAGTTGCAACCCTTAGTTTATTTTCCATCTTCCCACACAATTAGCTCTATATTGGTCTCCCCCTGTGATACATTTACCCCCTCCCTTTCCCTCCCCCCCACACTTACCCCAAACTTCACCCCCCTCCTCACCAGACCCTCCTGGGCAATGGCCCCAAATAATTTTAGAACTCTTCAGGGGGCGGGAGAAGCAACCCCACAAACCCGGAGTAACAGCTGGCGCTCCTCTCCCTTATAAACTCTTCTTCATCCCTGTTCCATCTTCATTTCTTCATTGACTACTTCCACCTGCGGCACCTTCATCCACCTCGGTTCCTCCATCATCCGTAGCGCCGACCAAACCCAATTTCTCCAGAAGCTCCATCCCTTGCTCGCATGATGTTATTCTGTGTTGTTTCCCCTGCCACATAAATCTCAAAAAAACTGGATACCCCCAGCTATATGTTATCGCCTTCTTCCGCAGGGTAACTGTACACAGTCTCACACTCTTCCGCCACTGGATCGCTTGAGGACACAAATCCTGATAAACCTCAGGCTGTAGAATTGGTTGGCCCAGATGTCTAATTAATTGCATTAACTTTTCTTTCTTGTAATAATTCGCAAATTTGACAATTATATCCCTTGGGAGCATTCCCTTCTTTTTATAGCCCACTCTATGGATCCTCTCGATATCCTCCATCACCCACAATCCCTGAGGGTCCAATTCCTTAATCCAAGCCAATAATATATCTGTCAACATCTGTGGATTCTCCCCCTGTTGCTCCTGAAAGGATCTAATCCAAATATTTGCTCTTCTATCTCGATCTTCCAGGGCTATCAAACGCAAATCCATGTCTTACAATTGCTCCCCCTGCTGCTTACTGGTTTCCTTAATCTTTTCAGTCTCCTTCTCCAATTCTGCCATTCTCTCCATCACAGTTTGGAAGCCTGTCAAAATTTCAATCTGCGAGTCTAGAATGTTGCCGTTTATCTTTTCATCCTGCTTCCTCAAAGCTTCATCTATCATCGTCTTGAAACTATCCATTAGTTCTCCTGGTGACCATGATTGACTTTCTTTAGTAGTTTTAGGAACTGCTCCTGGCATGGTTCCAGCTTTATAAGTCCCACTTCCGGAAGAAGGCGAAGCTGCCTTCTCCTGTTCTTTGTCGGCCATTACCCTCGTGAGATGATCCCAGTTTTTATCTGATGGGTGCTGTTTTGGCTGTCTAACCCAGCTGGGGGCACTCGATCTATCACCTGCCAACCTCTTTTTCATTAGGTTACAGTTATAAATCCGCGACCCTCCACATAGACTTTAACAGCCACACTCACCAATCTTTTCAAGCTCTTATCAGCCAGATACGCTTTGGCTTCACACTCGCTCAACTGGGGGCTCTGAACACCTCTTTTCCTCTGGCTTCAGTTATTTGCTTCAGCTTCCCCCCACAGCAAGTTTATCAGCCTGTCTTAGCTCCTTATCCAAAATATTAAAAGTCTCATTTACCAGCTTCTGGCCGCCTGCCAAGAGTTCCTGTCAGTAACACTTTCTCTTTCACTCAGCCGATGCAGCAACATTCCATAACCATATATCAAGTCTTTAATTAACAATCCGACATCTCCAAGATAGGGATTTTATGTTTATTCCATCGCTTCGGTAAGAGAGCGAAAGACTCCCAGCCTCACTCCATTCTCGCGAGGCCACTCCCCCATCAATCTCAAATTCATACACATACTTAGGCATACCCCATAAGCACTGTGACCAAGTTTCAAGCCTCTAACTTTTAAAATACAGAAGTTATAGGCATTTTTTCTTTAAAAATAGGCCTGCAAAAAATATCATTTTTTTCTCGATAATTATCATGAAGATGATACGGTTCACCTACGATATGAATGAAGACGATATTTTTTTTGGTCTGATATGACGATAACGATAAACGATGATATTTTTTGCCGTGCACACCCATAGTTGCCACCCCTGCTCTAGTCAGTGGACTTGGACGTCGAGAAGTGATCATGTCTGCCGCCCAGAACATCTCTGCATTCCTGAAACTAACCAAGGTATTAATGGGAGTGCCAGCCATGTCTGACAGGACTTTCCTCATAGTCATCTGGAAGCCACCCAGATTTATCAGACTCTGGTCAAGACCAACTAACCTGGTACTCAACTCTGCGAAGACTAAAAGTGAGGACCATTGATATCTCACTCACTCACTCCTAGATCATTTTCATCCTGCCCTGTCCAGAACACCAACTCTAGTGAATGAACTGCTACATGTGTAGGGCCCAGGATCTTCTAGCTTAGCCCCATTGTTGCCCTGGTGGCCATAAAGTCCTGCGCTGCACCAACCAGAGGGGCATGGATTTTAAGTCCTAGAATACTATAAGCTTGGGGATTCTCAACAGCTCTGGGTGAGGGGAGTACAAAATCACTGTATTTGAAGGAAGGGGAAATCAAACCTGGGGAACATTTGTCTTGACACTAGGTAAAGTTTCTACATAGACTGGCTGCCTCACACACTGGTCAGGTCTGGATGTTCAACCTCACAGATTGAACCAAGCAAAGCAACACAAAGGAGAAAAAAACAAAAACAGGATCAGATCCTGGCTTCTTATCCTTGTTTATTAACCAACATTAAACTGGAGTTCTCCAATTCAGATGTAACAGGTTACTGTGGTTTAATGCAAGCCAGGGTCACTGCAATGAGATCCTAGCTTGAATGGGAGAAAGAGGTGAGAGGAACATGCAGCCATGGTGCTCATCCCTGGGTTCATAAACAGTGGCTTATGAAATTGGAGATGGGTATCTAACCCGAGTCCTTGTGTCATGTTTGGCCTGGCAAGTGTATTAAAATCCCCAAATAACTATTTAAAGTATGTTCAAGGCTTTAGGTGTGTCTGGTGTTAATAGCTATATAAAAAGCTGCACCTTTGAGCTTGAAAAGAGGTTTACTATGCCCCATAGAAATGCAGGTAGATAGTCTCACAATGTCTTGGATAGTTTTGATTGAAAATAATAGTAATAATAATAATAATAATAATAATAATAATAATACATTTATTTCTTACCCGCCTCTCCATTTGGATCGAGACGGGGAACAGCAGTAAATATAAAATATGATAAAATACATAAAACTGATTAAAAACATGGTACACATTATTAAAATAGCAATAAAACATCCTAAAAACATTCTAAAATTCCACTGGATATGCCTGCCGGAAGAGACTAGTCTTTATAGCTTTCTTAAATTCTAAAAGACTGTTGACGAGTCTTCTCCGGCAGGCCATTCCACAGCCTGGGAGTGGCAGAAGAGAAGGTCCTCTGGGTAATGGTTGTCAGCCTAGTCTTGGCTGACTGTCGTAAGTTCTTCCCAGAAGACCTGAGCATGCGGGGTAGATTGTATGAGAGAAGGCAATCCCACAGGTAAACTGGACCCAAACCATGTAGGGCTTTAAAAGTAATGACCAATTCTTTGTACTTCGCCCGGAAACTAATCGGCAGCCAGTGGAGTGATTTTAAAGCTGGTGTAATATGGTCACCCCTAGGTGTACCGGTGACCAACCTGGCTGCCATATTTTGAACTAGTTGAAGTTTCCAGACTAGGCACAGATGTAGCCCTATGTACAGCGCATTGCAGAAGTTGAGCCTCAAAGTTACCAGCATGTGCACTACCATCTTTAGGTCTTCTAACTCTAGGAAGGGACACAGCTGGCGTATCAGCCAAAGCTGATAGTAGGCACTCCTGGCTGTCGCATCTATCTGGGCTGTCATTTGGAGCGATGGATCCAGGAGCACCTCCAAGCTGTGAACACAGTCTTTCGGGGGGGGGAGTGTAACCCCATCCAGAACTGGTTGACACACCTCAAAACCCAGGTTGTGGTCTTTGACAGCAAGCCCCTCTATCTTGTCTGGATTCAGCTTCAGTATGTTTTTCCTAATCCAGCCCATTATCGCCTCCAAGCATTCATTTAGAGGAGACAAGCTATCCTTTGCTGACGCTCTTATCGAAGGCATAGAGAAATATATTTGGGTGCCATCAGCATACTGATAGCACCCCGCCCCATACCTCCAGATGATCTCTCCCCAGTGGTTTCATATAAATGTTAAACAGCATTGGGGAAAGGATGGCGCCTTGTGGTATGCCACACAACAGCTTCTTCTATGCGGAGCAACTATCCCCAAGCACCACCATCTGGAACCTGCCTGAGAGGTAGGACCAGAACCACTGAAGCACAGTGCCTCCGATTCCCAATCCCCTCAGGCGTTCCAGAAGGATACCATGGTTGATGGTATTGAAAGCCACTGAGAGATCCAGAAGTACCAGTAGGGACACACTCCCCCTGTCAATACTCAGGCGTAGATCATCCACTAAGGTGACCATAGCAGTCTCAACTCTGTATCCCGCTCTAAAGCCAGTTTGAAATGGGTCTAGAAAATTTGTGTCACCCAAAACTGTTTGGAGTTGGAAGGCAACCACCCTCTCAATCACCTTGCCCCAAAATGGAAGATTTAATACTGGTCTGTAGTTATTAAGGTCCAGGGGGTCCAGGGAGGGCTTTTTTAGAAGTGGATCCTATGACATTTTACTTTTAGAAGAAATGATCTATATATGTTAATCCAAATTGATATCAAGTGAAATAATTCCACTTGAATAAAAATAAAATATTCAAATTAAATAACTAATTGGGACATTTATTACACATCCATTTCAATCTCTGGCTTTTAAGTGCAATTCAGGTGTTTGGGTGAAGTCAAATGTTGGGTTAAATGTTGGAGTATAAAGTGTTGGTTATTACCTTTAAAGCCCTACATGGTTTGGGTCCAGGTTACCTGCGGGATCACCTTCTCCCATATAATCCGCCCCGCACACTCAGGACCTCTGGGAAGAATTTACTTCAATCAGCCAGAACTATACTGATGAGTGTTACCCAGAGGACCTTCTCTTCTGCCCTCCCAGACTGTGGAGTCGCCTGCCGGGAGAGATTCAGTGACTTAGTAGTCGTCTTGAATTTAAGAGAGCCGTGAAGACTGATCTCTTCTGGCAGTCCTACCTAGTTGAATTTTAAGATGTTTTTAATAATGTATTAATTTTATTTGTTTTTAATGTTCTATCTATTTTATAGTCTTTGTATTTATATTTACTGTTGTTCCCTGCCTCGATCCAGAGGGAGAGGTGGGTAAGAAATAAATTATTATTATTATTATTATTATTATTATTATTATTATTATTATTAAGGCTATATGCCTAATAGACTAAAAGGAATAAACAGACAGCATGTTTCAAGACTGAAATACTGTTGTCTCCTTTTGAACTGAGGTCAGTTCAAAAGATGACCCAAGTCAAGGCTTTCCAAATGAAAGTCATTTTTCTTCAGCCTGAAATCAATTTTTAAAATTTTATTTCCAAAGTCTCCAAAATTAATTACAATTATAGCAAGTGTGGAATGCTGAAATAGAGATGGATGAACATGGAACCCCCTTGACTCTTTAATATATTGTTTGCCAGGAGAGGAGTCGGCTGCTGTAATTTGTCACTTCTGTTGACAGAGAAAGCAACATCAATTCTAATCTAGAGCTAGACATTCTTGGGCTCAGATTATTTTGCAAATGTTTGCAGTACATGTTCTACATGTCCTTTGTAGTGATCTGAAATAAAGACTGCTGGATGGTCAGTACATCTTCTCTTGAAATGATAACATTGTTAGTCTGTTTGAGCATTGGGCTTGGAATTGATAGTAAGGAAGAAGTAAAGAAATGTTTGGATGTGTTAATCATTATCTTTAAGATGATTAAATTGGCACAAATGTTCCATGGTAGAGGGAATTAAGAAATACTTTTATCTGATGGAGGGAGTTCTCTACTATCTTGATGCCCCAACAACAAGAACAACACAGAAATTTTAGTGCAATTGTAATTACAGGCAAGAACATGGTTTGGTCTCCACTTGGACTGAGTGCCATTATGCAGTCAGTAGAAGAGAGGATGTATGTCACTCAAACCACACAAAGAGGACTCTAGTCTGGTAAATGTATGAACTCTCCCCATTAACATTCAACAAAACGTGTTGCTGCTTTACAACCAGAAGCATGTGGTCTCATCTCTGCACTGCAGTGCAATCCAGCAGAATTTGTTTCAGAAACAGGCATTTTAGTTGTGGTTGTGTTGGCCGTTAGACTGACTCCACCTTCTGTCTGATTCTATCTGATTTACTTTCTTATGGGAAAAAATATTGGCCAGGTGATGGGCAAATTCTTGTGCATCTGAGTGAGTGCCCAAGTGAAGAGACAGCATTGGCATTTGGATATACATTCAAATGTGCCTCCAAATATGAAAAAAAAATCATGGCTATTGCTTCCAGAGGAAAGCATATTCAGTGCAACATTTCATTGAACGTAATAGATATCTGAGACCAGAAAGTGGAAACTCTGTTGAAATAAAGTGAGTTTGTAGTTTTTAGAAGACATGCTTGATAGTGTCCTTTTGTTGCTTCTAGAATCACTTCTCTTCTGTTCTTCTCTCAAACACATGGTTTTGAAATTGACAGCAGAACTGGCAGAAGCTGGTTTGGATAATCTGCCTTCATGGAAAAAAAATGAAATGGACAAACTCTGTTAATAGAAAGTTTTCTTCTTTTGATAGGCATAGCTCCTGAAACAGAAATAGTACATAGAATTTATGAAAATTTCCATAAAGATTATTAACCATAGCAATCCTATTAAAATGGACTATTTAAAATGGAGAGAACTTCTGCATCATTACTGTGATTTCTTTGAAATTATTTATATATTTCTCTTATTTTGCACTGATTTTTAGTATCACCCTGTCCCCTTTTGGCTTCCTAAATACTTTTTCAAAGTCCATCTTTTATATCTGTTTTCCTCTGAGAATTTTTTTCCCCGTCGTGAGCTGAATCATTTTCACTGTTGTTTTGGGAACTTTATTCCCACTCAGAAGTATATATAGGATATGAATTTGCATCTACACCTACAGATCTTTTGAGGGAGCAAGACTGATTTCTGCAAAGGCTGTGAATAAAGGCATGACTGGAATTCAGTGGCTAGGATGATAAAACAGTAGTACATTTATATTCATTTATTTTACATTAAGGGTCACACATGGGGTCATATTTTCTCGGTCACCCATGCTGTTCTCTATGCATACCCTCGGATCTGCTATGTAGCAATGTGTAGCTCTGAAAATGGAAATTGGTGTGAAAGATTTAAAAGGCTCAAGCAACCTTTGCATCTTTGACAAAGAGCACTGAAGACTAAAAGATGAGCTAGATGAAAGGAATTTTGAAATTAGGGTTTGATAGCACGAGGAAGATACTGTACCAATGCAAGGATCCAAGTGATGTTCTGCAAATTAGAGCTGCAACTGCACCAAAGCAGCTGGCCGAAAGGATATGCCGCAGACAAACTATGCCTACTGTTTGCTATGACTAGGCTGAGCACTGATGACTCAGAAGGCAGTTGAGTGACCCACAGAGCCAATAACAGGTTACCATGCTTTATAAAAGTCCAGAAGTCCTCTCTCTCCCAGGGAAAGAAATGACACTTTGTTGTCACTCAAATCACAAGTTGCTGTTTCTGGAGGGAAAGTAATTATCCCAATAGCTAGCACTTCCATTGCACTTGTGAGTCCTGTATCAATTTTGGTTGCGGGAACATCATGGGTACCTTTTGGGTGGTGTGTCCATGATGTCACTGCTGCCATGGAAAGCAACTAGGTCAACTACCACTGTTATGTGACTCCAAAACACAAATGTTACTGGTGTGGCATGGGGCTCAACCATTTGGAAGCAGCAACCACAGTGCTATGACAACATATTCATGGGTCCTTTGTCTACCTTAGTATTATGAAAGGGTTAAGTTCTGGGGGGGTGAAGCCAAGCTTACAATGATCAAAACAGCCAAAAGGAGATCAACAACAACAAAGCTTGAAACAAAAGTATTGGCGTAATTAGTTACTGATTAATTCAGCCCTGCTGCCTAGTCTTGGCACCTCCATATGATATTTAAACATCTTGAATGAGCAATGACTAATCTGTCTTAATTGCATTTTTGAGTGTGCAACTATGGTTGCTGATCAATGGCCAAGTAATAGATTTAAGTCCTATTTAAGTCCTGAGTGCATGATTTCAACCTGTGCTTGCAATTCTTTGCACACATACTTTAGAGCATGTCCCATTAAACTCAGTGAACCTTACTTTTAAGTAAACATGCAAAGGATCAGTCTGCATGATTTATGTAGGGTGAACTTATGGAAAGGAGGGCAGGGATCTGGTATATTTAACAGTTGTATTGAAAAGGGAATATCAGCAGGTGTCATTTGTGTTCATGCAGCACTTGGTGAAAAATGAAAATCCCTCTTCATCACAACAGTTAAAACTGCAAGGGCCCTGCCCTTTTTTGTATCTTTTCAAGAGGACAGGGCTTCTGCAGCTTTAACTGTTGTGATGAAGAGGGAGTTTCACCAGATGCATGCATCCAAATGACATCCACTGAAATTCCTTTGTCTCTACAATTGTTAAAGATAAAGGAGCCTGTCCTCTTTTTCATATGGTCACCCTAGATTTATGTTCAGACAACTGCAGCTACTATATTTTAATTTTCTGAAATTAGTGTAAAATCAAAAATATAAGTTGTTCCCCTATTATTGAAGATATGGATCTGCTGAAGCTAATAGTACTTTTACTGTCCATATCAGTGGCGCCAGGACTGAATACTTAAAAACAAAGACACCAGTAAGGCTGACTAAACTGTTCTAATTTCTAGTTTCTGTTGTTGCTTTCTTCTTTCATCATATAAGATTGCGGAAAATTAAAACAAATTATGCCCTGTCTGACAGGCTACAAATTTAAAAAGTCTGTAGAACTGATCTAAGCAGTTCTCAACCTATCCTCCCTATTGCAAATGGTTTTTAACTGCTCTCATTTTGCAAGGACTGATCTCTCCGTGTGAGTCTTGCAATTGCCCTAGCATTGACTGATGGGTGGGTCAAAAGTGACAATTATGACCAAAGCCTGATTCAGGATTTCAAAGCCTATTTTTTTCTAATAACTGAGAACAGGAAACAGCAGGATAACGCTTCACAGTGACCAAGGAGCAAAGGTCCTTTAAAAAAAGAAAGAAAGAAAGAAAGAAAGAAGAAACCAACTAAGTAATATCAGAGCTCTCGGGATGCTTGGGAATCAAAATTCCATGTGTAAAAGGAAAAAGTTAAGTAACTGATTCTGGAAATATTTGTTGTTTTAATAATAAAATATTGGCTTTATATAGGTGGAACATTAAAGGGAAGACTGCATTAAGGGTAAATTTAGCAAAAAAAAAAAGAAGATTTTTGCCATAGCAAAGTAATTATTGAATTGCTTGCTGGACCAAGCAACTTGCAGATACGAGCTCCTGTCGAGAAGGAGACATGATAGTCAAGTAACTGCAGTGAACGAACATCTTTGCAAATGTGGTCCCTTCACCAGCCATCTAAGTGTCACTAACGCCTCAACATCCTCACCCGGCTTGCCTGGGCATTGGGGAGGCTGTTGCGGGTGGGGGTGGAGGAAGGGACGTGGGGGCTTGCCATTGGCTGGCCCCGGTGTTGGCGCCACAAGGCTGGGAGGGGACTGACTCCTATATAATGGTGGAGCGTCCCCTCCCGCCTTGTGTGGCTCCCTCCCCCCCTCCCTGTAGACAGTGTGAGTTTGCTGGTCAGCATTAGGGGGCCAAGTAGGAATTTTTTGCTCATGGTCTACTCCATACTGTAAAACAGGCAGGGTGTATTCAATAGGTTGATTTGGCGTTCTTAATTAAATCTGGTCACTTTTACGGTTAGGTGGATATTTAGGGCATCCTGTGCGGGGTTTGGGGTTGGTGAGCATTCACAGGCACTGTTGCGGTGACTGGTAACACCTGAGGCTTCCAGCCCTGAGCCTTGCAGCCTAGCTGGGAGATAAGGGTTACCTTTGGGGTCAACCTTCCTCATCTACTCGGAGCCGTGCGGCCTGGGGGGAGGTGACACGGAAGACCTCTCTACTCCAATGGGGAAGCCTGGCGGGTGGCAAATGCAAGCGCCACTACGCAGGCTATGAATGCTCGCCCAATGTGGACTACAGCCTGGACTTGGCCTGACAGGATGCCTGGATAGGTAGTTATCCCCTTTGCAGATCTTAATAAAAGTGGCCCAATTTCAAATCCACATTCTGGTGTCGTCTCTTTATTTCCACCCTTCAACTCCCGCAACCTTGTCACAGTCACAGTGTTGCTACAATTGTTATTTGTGATAAATTGAGTAATTCCCAACTCCAAGTTGTTATACTAGGATAGGATTATCATAGAATCATAGAGTAGTAGATTTGGAAGAGTCCTATAAAGCCATAGAGTCCAACCCCCTGCTTAATGCAGGAATCTACCTTAAAGCATCCCTGACAGATGGTTGTCCAGCTGCCTTTTGAATGCTTTTAGTGTGGGAGAGCCCACCACCTCCCTTGGTAATTGGTTCCATTGTCATACTGCTCTAACAGTCAGAAAGTTTTTCCTGATGTCCAGCTGGAATCAGGCTTCCTGTAACTTGAGCCCATTATTCTGTATCATGGAGGATAAGGCTATCAATGGCTACTAGTATTAGAGGCATTAGGCCTCTGAATGCTAGTTGTAAGGAAACAATGGCTGGAGAGGGCAATTGCCCACATGTCCTGTTTGTGTAGAGTGACCATATTTTGGAAACCAAAAAGGAGGACAACATGACTGGCCCTCAAGGAGGCTTGCCCATCTCAACATGCCCATCCCCCAAGGTAGGCCCATCTTGACATGACTGCCCCCAAGGGGGCATGGCCTTGGTCACATGTCTAATTCTACACCTCACAGTTAAGACAAACCTATTCTACAAAATCTGTTAATGTTAAAATCACTGAGATAAAGAACAAGTGAGACATTCAATATATGTGAAATTAACATGTGTTTTTAGTTGCTGTTCAAATGTCTTTATGGTAGTTCTTTTTGCTGTCCTCATACAAGATTAATAGAAAAGAACATCTATTATTTTCCATTTTTCTAAAGAAAACAGGGAGGGGCTGAATCTCCCGCCTGTCCTGGATAAGCCAGTAATTGAGAATCCAGCCTGCTCTGCTCTATAGCGCCCCCCCCCCCATCCATCTACATAGCCCCAACCTGGGTTCTATAACTGATCAGGCTACATTATGATGGGAGGTTGGAATGGATTTTTCTATTTATAGATGACACAATGTAAAACCTTTTTCTAAAGGATATTAAATTTATCTGCTGCATCAATGGACAGAACATCAGGAAATAAACCTGATAAGCGATACACCCAGTAGATCCAAGACGTATCCACAGATTCTGAGCCCTTGATGGTGTATTTCCTCCCTTTCTACTTTGATGAACCATAATGTGAATAGCTCTGTTTTCATAAGGAATACAGAACAGCTGTCTCATTGAACAGTGGGTGCATTCCAATGAACAACTTTAAGCAAAATAAAAGATATTTTCCTGAGGACATGTTCTCCCCCCCTCCCACGCACTTACTTTTATTTGCCATAAATATAGTTGTTCCACTGGCTTTATTGTTATTAAATCTGCCTATTATTTAGATCCTGAGACAATCAACTTGTTTACATTGATTATAATGTCTGTTTGGTTGTTTTATTTTGCAATTAGAATTTGTTATTATTGAACGAGTGAATCATTTTCAGCTCTTCCATTAAATTGTGTTGATCAAGGGCAGTTGTATTCCCATTTGAAAATAAGAGCAAGATTAAACACAGCAGGGGATCCTGATAGGACTCATTAGGGACCATGGTTATACTTTGCTTAAGCCTCCCATTTAGACCTTTAGAGAAGGGGGATAACAGCACCCAGCATCCCTTCTCCTCCATCCTGGCCAGCTTCTAGTCACCCAATTCAGCTCTAGGGGACCCTTCCTTAACCTGGAGAGAATGAACATTAGGGTCCCAAGACTCTAGTTGAAAGCAGGGCCGTCCCTGCCATAAGGCAGATAGAGGCAGTTGCCTCAGGTGGCAGTTGCTCAGGGGTGAAGAGCAGTTGGAGGGCAACTGCTCTAGTCTGACTCTATGAAAAGGAGGTCAGGGCTCATGTAACTTTAACAGTTGCAGAGAAAAGGGAATTTCAGCCAGTGTCATTTGAATGCAATTAGACCCTGGTGAAATTCCCTCTTCATCACAACAGTTAGAGTTGCAGGCACTACACTAGAGTGACCATATCCAAAAGAAGGCAGGGCCCCTGCAACTCTAACGGTTGTGATGAAGAGGGAATTTCACCAGGAACTAATTGCATACAAATGACACCGGCTGAAATTCCCTTTTCTCTACAACTGTTAAAGTTACATGAGCCCTGTCCTCCTTTTCATATGGTCAACCTAAACTGCTCCCTTCAGCTGCAGTGGAGGATGCTGTCCAGTCACCAGTGTTAAAGTAAGCTTCTGTATGTGTGGGCATCATCTTTTGCTTAGGCAGAAAAATGCCTTGGGAAAACCTAGTTGAAAGGACTCTTAAGAAAATAGGAGACCCATCAGATCTATCCTTTGAAAAGGAGGTGCTCTCCCCAAAGACATCACTCCCCAGGAGCAGCCCTCTTCTTTCTCCATGGACTGAAGTACCTGGCTGTCACCCTCTCTCCACTTCAATGATGACTGAGGCAGTCTCACTGTTCTCTCATGTACTAGGACTCATGGATTGGCAACCACAGCCCAAAGTGGAAAAAATGCATGCCCAGCACAGCTGCTGTAGGGACTCAAAGTGCTGCTGCCTACTGGTGGCATGTGTGTGACATGCAAGTCACATGACCCTTGGCTGGGACACTCCACCTCCTGACTCCTCCCACAAATCACAGTTCAGCACCTGTGCAATGCTAACATGGGCGCTGAAGGCCTAGGCCAGCACCTACACAGCAGCGTCACTGGAGTAGTCCTCTGGCTCATGGATGTGGCAATCCGAGCGAGGCTTGGAGACATAACCCTGAGGTCCATGACTGGCAGTGCCACTTGTGCAGGGTGGGCAGGGAGGGACAGGGAGTCATGCTGAGATTCATGCTACCATGAGATTGTCCCAGCATGTCATCGGCTCAACATCTGTGGCTGGACACACATTAGACTTTCTCTACCGGGCAGGAGGACAGTGGCCTTGCTGTAAGTTGCCCTGAAAAGCGGCTAAGAATTATTATTATTATTATTATTATTATTAAACAGCAACAACTAAAGGTGGGGGATTTTACAACCTCTTGCTGGTCATTTCCTGCTGAAATGTAGACTAATAGTGCTTGTCTCCCTCTGCAAGGGTGGGAGACCTGTTAGAATGGCCTGTTCCCGGAGGCTGAGGGATTCTGATCGATTCCAGTGGACTCTGGAGAATTTCCCAAGTGCTATGACTGGTGGACATGCTGAAGCCCTGATCAATTTGTGGAATGCAGAGATTTGGATTGAGACCATGGAACTCTGGGAAGGAGAGAGTAAATTTCCCCCTCTCATTTCTCCCTGAAATTCCAAGCCCACCCTGCTGGGTGGGGGGTGGGAAGAAAAATAAAAGCCTCCAAGGTTTAACCCCTCTCCCCATAGAGCCATGGTCCCAGTCCAAATAATGGACTCACACACTTGCATAGGAGTAGGTAAAATTATTGTGCATAACCACTCCATGCCGTGATTAGGAGAATGTTTCGTTTGGCTCTTGGTCCTTGCATTGGGGTTTAATCCTTGAACCTCATGGTAGTTTTAGTCTTTGAATCTGCATTTCATGCTCTGTCAGGTTATTGTCTATTGCTGGACTTCAATATTCCTGTTGTGATTTTGAAATATTATTCTTTCATTTTATTATTTTAAATGGAACTGTACAATGTGTAGATAAATTGATTGCATGAAGCATTTAATCAATATAATAAAATTAACTGAGAAGCAACTGAGGAGGCTGTGGTGGACAAAATGAGGGTGGTGGCCTGTCAGGCGATGGTGGCAGGCAGCCCTAGGCAGGGGGCGGGGGAACAGATCCGCCAGTTCCCTTTACCCATCGCATGAGCCAAGTGTCTCACCCTGCCTCATGAGAGGCCTGCCTGGTGGTCTATCCTCTGAAACAGCTAATCAGCGGGTCTATTGTACACAATCCTGGATGCTCTGAGCCTATAGTGTTGGACTGGATTCAAGTATCCCCTAATCAAGCAGTTATTTTCATGGACCATTTGAACATTTCTGGGGTCTCGGCAGATCACTTAATAACCCGCACTCTACAAATCAAATCACATACGTAGCTCATATTATAATAACCTTAGACCCCAGTTAGGGTATCTCTGCCCTAATCGACTGCCCTTTCGTTCCATTCATATTGAAATTAGTTCCGATGGCAGGACATCATTCAATGTCATGCAAAAGCAGCAACATGAATAAACTTAATGGCCATTGGAGCCTATTAGCTAAATGATGTGCAGAAGACACTTGACTACTAGTCGCACTTTGAGTGAGGAGGGGTTGCCTCCTGCTATTTATCAGTTCAAAGACATTGTTTTTCACCTCATAGTAAACAAATATTTTCCCCTACAGGTGGGAGGGGGAGGGGGCAACTTTGAATTGAAAATGGTGGGCAGAGTAAGAAGCCCCCTTTGCTGTGCTTCCATTCTTGACTACAATCTCCAAAGCAGTTTTTGTTTTTTTAAAAAATTGAACTATTGTTCATGTTTCCTCCATGAGTGTTAAACAATGCTATGGTTTTGATAAGGTTTGTCAAACAATTATCCCATCAAATTCAGAGTTATCTGAAGTATTTTTTTAGATACCTCCACCCACATTATTAGTCCCTTATCTGGTGTTTTTGATGCCTTCATCAGTGGAACAGGTTCCCTCCTCCCCCTTTAAAAGGAGATCTGCATTTATTGCTTGAATGATTATAGCACAACCGTAAGGTACAATATGTAATTTAATTGTCTGCATTTTATGGCAGTGAAAAAGCACGGAGAATGTATAGCATGAGTATTGAATCTAACCTTGAATGAAATTACTCTTTCATAAAAATTGGAGATGCATGCCATAGGCTCTAAACATTTGACTTCTTTCTGTTCTGCTATACCAGCAAAAGCTAAACAATGTCCTTGAAGACAACATATGACATTTCATGATAAATAATCAAGAAAGGATTCTACAGCTCATAGAGTCATTAATGATATTTGTGTCTCTGCATGCCTTGTTGCATTTCTTATGACCCTGATGGTCCTGCTAATCCCTCTTTGCTCTGGAGCTATTGTTCATATATTTTCTGTATGTCAATGCAAGTTTGACCATGCTTGAGTCCCTCTATGTGCAGAGTGCAGAAAGTACTTACAGGGGTGGATGCCAATGAGTGATTAATGGACGACTAAAATAGTAGAAGGGATAAGCGTCATCACACGGGAGGTTTAATGCACATTTACCGCGACTTTGATCCTCTATTTCAGGGCTGGACTTGCTCAGGGCGAGAGAACAGCACGACGGGGACGACATCATGCCAGTCCAGCCCTGAAAAAGTGGATTGAAGTCACGGTAAATGTGCATTAAACCTCCCGTGTGATGACGTTCAAGAAGCCAATGTAACCCTCTCCTCCCTCTTCCAAATCAGATGATATCATCTGATGGAGCCCATCGCTCCAGAACAAATGCAGCGATTCAAGCTCTCATGCAGAGCTAAGTGCAACCTGCACACAGAGGAGCTGGACCATAGCTAGTAGAATTGGAAGTTTTAAATAATGTTGTTTTTTATGTGTTGATGTGTATAGGCAGCTGCATGCACATCCAAGCAAAGATAACTGCTAGAACACTCATAAATGTTGCTCGATACATTGTATTGTCATTGCTAATCTTTTTAAAAGTTTTTTAATATACATATATACATATGTTTGCATATATTCATTGCAATGAATACATATGAAATGAATATACATGAAAGTACAACTTGCTAGCAATTATACATAGGATTGAACAAAAGCAGACCAGTTATCCAAATAAGCATCCATTTTATGGTGGTGTCTCTATGCCACCCATTCAAATATTGAAAACATTATAAGGTCCTCTATCAATTGCATATAGGAGGTGAGTGTTTATCCTTCCAATGTTGTGATATCAGTCTTTTAGTTATCAAGTGGACATGGACAACCCATTTACACTGACCATTTGTTAATTTTCATGAATCACGTAAACAATTGAAAAGCAAACGTTACATCAGCGGATATTAAAGACTGTCCCAGTACAAAGTTTATCCATATAAAAATCTCCGTCCAAAAAGAAGCAACTATTGGACATTGAAAATATATGGCAATGTGTGTTTTGAAATATGGGGGACACTGTAAAGTTCCCTTCCCATTCCCAACTTACCATAAAATGAAAATGAAAAACCTTGCCATATGGGGAACATTTATAGAAAAGCTGGGTTGTTGTTGGTTGTTGTTGTATTTAATATAACGTGTCATTTTCCTCTGGACCCCTTAGTATTTGTCAAAATGCACAAAGGGATTCTCTGGCAGTGGTGGGGAAGCCTCCGGCAATGACTGGCTGAGCTTCCCTTGTGTCACAGAGTACAGACAGAGGTATTTCTGGGTACTTGTTGGCTGAGCTGCTCTGGGCCTACAGAAAGAGGAGTAGAGGCAGCAGCAGCACCTTGGAAAGCAGGGCAGGAAGAGGAAGTTGTGTGGAGTGCTGAGGGGACGTCCCCTGCTTGTAAACTTTCAGAGGCAGCTGACTGGCCTCTGTTAGAAACAGAATGCTAAATTATTAAGTCTGCTCCAGCTACACAAATCTCAGTTTGTATGGAGAAATGTGATTGAGGAAAAGGGTTATATAAAGGTCTTCTTCCCTTGCGGGACATCAGAAGCATGATAAACACAGTGGATGAGATGGGTCTCTCTTGTGCGGCTGACCTTTCTGCCAAATAAGTTGGTCTACCATGGAGGAAAGTTCAGTGGCTCTCCATGGGTCATTAAAACTGAATAGAGCCTCTGATGATTGGCTAATTTATTCTTTCTCCGTGTCTAATGATCTGTGAGGTGAAACATTGGTAATAGATACAAAAATACATAGCATGATTGGATTTCAAATTGAAAAATACTTCCATTAGACCGTAGATTTCCTGTAAAACAGGAGATTGCAGAGAACCAATAAATATTCAGTTTTAGTCCATGGAAAGAAAATACATTGTTTGACTTAATCAAGGTAAAAGGGAACCAGTTTTACCCACTGAAACACCCAGAAGTTGGCCACTAGGATGGAAAAAGCTATATGTAGATGAGACAGTTAATTACCACTAGTGAATGAATATGCCATCGTATATGGAGCTTAACCTGGGTGCAACATACCTGGAAGGAGCTGTTGTTTCAGCAATGCTTGGCTGAGACTGAAGAATTTATAAAGGAGCTGGAGGAGGCTCTATTTCTTCCTAGCACTCCTCTGGGCCTTTATCCAGGCAGGTGCCTACACACACATCTCCCTCCTCTCAAGCAGTCTCTCACATGAAGGAGAGCCTCATGCAGCTAGCAAAGCACTTTATCCTTGGCCTTGAAGAGCCTGCTTTGTTTTCTACCTCCTCTGCTCTCTGGGGGTCCCAGGCCTTGGTGGTGTGTATGGAAAGATACACACCACTTTCATAAACTGGCAGTACTGCCTTATAGCACTGATAACTGTTGGGCCAATAGCCACATTCCATATACTGCTTTCATGGCGTTCATTCCTGCTTTTTATTCCACATCTGTAATGATTTGACACAAGGTGTCGATCTGGCTAAGAGTGCCCCTGATGAGGAAGCTTTTGTCTCTGAAGCACGTTGGATTCAAATAAGGAAGTTTCCCCTTGGTATCTTTGAGAATACATTCCTTTCCCATATGAACTAGCTTGAGATTTGTGCTCAGTTGCTATATTATCATTGCCATCAGCATCATCCCTCATTATCCATTTATTTATTTATTTATTTCATTGATATACCACCCCATACCCTAAGCTCTCTGGGCAGTTTACAAAAATTAAAAACTTTGGACATTAAAAATCGATATACAACATTTTAGGGGTGTGCACTAGATTGGATCCGATCCACGATCTGGATCCGATCCAGGGGAAATCGGATACAATTATCCGATTTCCGATCTCACCGCTGGATTGTTCGATCCAATCCGATCTGATCCGGAAAGGTCCCAATCCAGATTGGATGGATCGGAGGATCGGCGGGCGCCCGCTGGCACCTACCAATGGAAGCAGACAGCGGGGGGGGGGCTTCCCTGGTGGGGCTGTCCGATTCCATTGGTGGGCGCCAGCGGGCGCCCGCCGATGGAAGCAGACAATGGGGGCAGGGGGCTTACCTTCCGGGGACATCCACTCCCATCCGCCGCTGGCATGCTACTCAGGAGCAGGCCGCGAAGCCTGCTTGCAGTAGCGGCCAGGGCGGACGGGAGCGGACGTCCCCCGAAGGTAAGCAGGGGGGGAGGGGGCCCCGCGGCCCGCTTACCTTCTGTGGCCGTCCGCCGCTGGCCACTACTACGAGCAGGCTTCGCTGCCTGCCCCAAGGTAGCGCGCCAGGTGATGATCACCTGATGATGATCAGGTGATGATCACCTGGCGAGCTACCTAGGGGCAAGCCGCGAAGCCTGCTCGCAGTAGCGGCCAGTGGCGGACGGGAACGGACAGCCACGGAAGGTAAGCAGGGGGAGGGGGAGGGGGCTTACCCCCCCGGGGCCATCCACAGTGGATGGCCCTGGGGGGGAGGAGGGAGTTAGGCCCCCCTCACCCACCCGCCGCCATTTTTTCCTCATAGACTTGCATTGGGGGAAAGCTTTCTTTCCCCCAATGCAAGTCTATGGGGAAAACAAAAATGGCAGCCGATCCAAAGATTGGATGTCCGATTTTTGGATCGGGATCGGACCCGATCCAATCCGGGGGGCCTCCGATAAATTGGAGGTCCCGATCCGGGTCCCGATCCGATCTGGGGGGGTCCGTGCACACCCCTACAACATTTAAAAGCATAAAAACATAAAAACAGACAACATATAAAACAGTATAAATTAAAAACAACTGTGAACTCTCAGCCAGGCCTAAACATAGCTCTGGGGTCAATTAAAAACTCAATACATGCTGTTAAATGTTAAATGCCTGGGAGAAGAGGAAAGTCTTGACCTGGCGCCAAAAAGATAATGATGTTGGTGCCAGGCGAGCCTTCGCCACCTGAAGTGTTTTTGGTGGGGATGGGAGGCACTTTTCAGGTATGGCACCTAAACTATGGCAGTTCGTTTGGCTCCCTCCTTGCCCCTTTTATATTCCAGCAGGCATTTTTGTTTATGTCAGAGCCTCTGGTGATGTTTTCAGTCTGCTCTTACTGATATCAGTGCAGACATAGGATGGCACAAACACATGCAAATGTGATGTGGGCTGGAAATAGACTGATTCATCCATGTCTACTCCAGCTTGAAGGCTAAGCATAGCTGTAAGAACCTGGCCTTGTACTGACCAATAATCCATCTACTTCAATACCTTCTAGGTATTCCTTAGACTCCTTCCCATAAGAAAATAAGGATGTATCATGACAGCAAACTTAATTAGACATCAGCATGAAACCTGTTTTTTCTTGTTTAACAGTGTTACAAAAATAACCCAATGTGGTCTCTGGATCCTTTATGTTATTCATATTTTGGACATTTGTAGCCATAATCAAATAAGGCTTCAGTGCTAAACACACTAACTAGGGAGTAAGCAGGGTTGAAGACAGTGGGAAATACTTCTAAGTAGGGATGTGCATCATATCAGATCCAATGTCTGATCCGACTATGATATGTCGGATATCAGACTTCCGATGTCCGATTCTGATACTGACTGCAGGAGCTCCATTTTCTCCCGATCTGATTTTTTTCGATCCAATTAATATCAGAAAAAATCGGAGAATTGGACCTCCATTTTAGGTGTTTTTGCCATAGGCTTGCTTTGGGGAAAGAAAGCTTTTCCCCAGTGCAAGTCTATGGGGAAAACATGGACCTCCCTCCCTCCCTCCCCCACTCATGCTCCTTACCTGCTGCCTCCTCACTGCCATCCACTGCTGCCTGCTGCTTCCATACTACTGTGAAATGGGGGGAGGGGGAGGGCCGGCCCAGTGTTTTCCCCATAGCCTTGCATTGGGGGAAAGCTTTCTTTCCCCTAATGCAAGCCTATGGGGAAAACACCAAAAATGGCGGTCCGATATCGTAATCGGAACTTCCGATTTTGTATCAGTATTGGATCCGAAGCGATATGATGGACCTTAGATTTTTCCGATACGATACTTTACAAAATCTGAAGTTCCAATTCTGATTCCGATACGAGTTTTGCATCTGTGCACACCCCTACTTCTAAGTAAACATGCACAGGACTATACTGCATGTCAGTGTAGGAATAAGTGGTGGAAGGATTTTTTAAAAAATCTTTATCTTCCTTGATGAAATATTCATTCCATCTTTTTCCCCCTTAACAGAGGCACTGCAATGTTAATAGCTGTGAAACATGCAGAGATGCAAATTGTGCAGGTTTCTCTGGATAACAAAGTTGTTGTGCTGGTGGGGACAACATCTGTTGGCTGTTTGGCTGTTCTGCAGTTGCATAAAAGTACAGAGCATCTGCAAAGAGACCAGTTGCAAACCCTATTGGTGAAATAAATTTGGCAAAATGGGTGATTGCCTGAAGTCGGGTGTAAAATCTTTGAGTGAAATATGAAACTAATCCTTTGTGATTTGTTGGCCTTTCCTGGCCCTATCAAGGCATTTAACTATGGTATCTGGACCCACACACAATTCTGGCAGTAACTGGTCAGATTAATTCACTCTGCAACATTGAGGTTTGTAACCTTTTCAGATGTAAATTATGTTATGTTTTGCTGAAGAACACGGAGCTGGAAAACATAAGTTCACGCCAACAGAAACAATCAGTGTGAAAGAGCTGCGGTAGAAGAATAGTTGTTTCAGCAAGCTTTTAATTATCTTGAGTGATATTAATCAACAAGTTGGCGCTGGAGCACATCTCACATTGTAATGTCAGAGAAAGTCTTCATGGGAGCTTGTCCCATTTTCTAATCTGATCATTAGTAGAGATGAGTGACTTTCTCCAGGCGCTTGTTGGATTGGCTCAGAAGATAAGCCGGGCTATTCCCCACCACTATCTGAAAGCGTTGAGCTCATTTTCTGAGCCAACTTCAGAATCAGCCTCCAATCCCCAATCCTTCCCTGTCTTTCCCTTTAAACCTGACTGAACTGGCCAGACCAGTAGCATGAGCAGCAATGGATTTTTAGTCCTGCTTTGGGGAGAGGGAAGGCAGGAGTTCTCTCCACCCCACCCCACCCCACCCATGGTGTGGTATGTGACTGGCAGCATGATAAGATGTAATTTTCCCAAGGACTACAGGGGGCGGCTTTCATCCCAGCATGGTGCTACACGTTATGCCAAAGCACTGGGCTGGGGGAGGGGCAAGAAGACACCTCCCTCCTCTTTCTCACCACAATGAGACTCAAACACAGACTACTGCTGTTGACTCAGCCAAAAAAGTCATTTTTAAGAGGAAGGTGGAATGGCTTTGGGAAGGATTTGGTGACTCAGTGGGAGGAATAAACACTGAATTCTCCTCTGTGAGCTGCTATGGTTAAATCAGACTTAGAGCTCCATCACACCTATTTTTTCCCCCTGGTTTGCCTTTGCATTTTTACCTCCATTTCAAAAGTGCTGCAAGCACTCCTCCCTTTCACCATTGTAGCTATACCAGTGAACTCTGTTTTTGCTCTCCTGCTGCTAATGCTCCTGCCCCACCCCGCCCCGCCCCGCCCCGCCCTGCCCCGCCCCGCCCCGCCCTGCCTTGCCCCTTCTCCTTCCCCCTCCAGTTCATTGGTTCTTGTCATTAATGGACATTGGGATGGACTTGGCAGCTTTGCCCCCATGCTCATTGGAGCTCCTATTACAATGTACAAAAATGTTTACATCTGGGTAATTTTTCAAGATAAAAAGATGAAACTTGGGAACTTGAGAACTCTTAAGTAGAGCTTTCGGCATGCCACGTTTGAATCAGATAAATCCATGCCTTGATTTTTATTAGTTTTTAAAATGCAAATTAACCACAATGCTGACATCTGCATAATTTTTATAGATAAAGAGATGAAACTTGGCATGGTGATAGGTCTCCAGGAGTTTCTGTGAAGTGAATGGTTGCCATTAATTTTTACTGCAATTGGAGACCCTATTGCCCTGAAGGCAAACCCTGCCCTTAATCTTAATCCAGAGCAGCCCTCACTGGGAGGGACTCCAGAAGTTTCTGCTCCAAACATACACTGCCCATCAAAACAAAAGGCCTTTAGCTAGTATTAAAAGAATGTTAAGATTTTGTGGAGAATGAATGTCCATAGCCAGGGGTATCATCATGGACATCTCCCATTCCCCCCCCCCCCCCCAAACAACAACAACAACCCTGAACCTATGCATATTAATTTCAACATCCTGAAAAGAGACTACAGGCATATACTTGCACATATATAGGCTTGTTTCAGACTTTAGTTGGCAGTGACACCTGCTAACATGAAACTGTCCCCTTCCAGCAATGCATGTTTGTACTCCATGAATGCATCTATAAAGGGTTCCTGTTGCATGTGACTCATGTCCCCCACAGGGAATTGCACATCTCCATCCATATTAGATCATCCATCAACTTAAATGGAGACTGGATGAACAATGCCATGTCTCCTTGTTAGGGCAGAACTGAAATGCCACCCAAGTTCACCAATGATTTGCAAGCATTCATTTTGGCAACTTTTTAAGTGGGCAACGTTTCTAAAGAGTTGATAGGGTGGGCGGGCTTACCATTGCTGGCGGAGCAGTGGCAGGTTCTTTCTCTTCTTTTAGGGTGCAATCCTATGCATGTTTAGTCAGAAAAAAGTCCTACAACTTCCAGCATGCCCAGCGAGCATGGCTGGCTGGAGGGATGGTGGGAGTTGTATGACTTTTTTTCCTGTCTAAACATGCATAGGATTGCACCCTTAAGATTTTAAACAAAGCCAATGAGGATTTTCTCTTGGTGAAACTTTAAGCACAGCATGAATCCTTTCCCTGATTAGGATCACTGCATGTTATTGCTTTTGTTTATTTATTTACCATATTTATAAACTGCTCCATATCTAAAAAAAAAATCCGCAGTGATGAACATAGAAATTAAACAGTAAAAATGAAGATTAAAAACAGTAAATTAAAATTGTTCAATTTAAAACAAAGGACCAATAAAAACAGTGTCTGGTCAGTTGAGGAAGCAGCCTAGTGTTGGCACCTGCCTGACTTCCAGGGGCAGGGAGTTCCAAAGAGAAGGAGCCATTACACTAAAGGCTCTTCTCATGGCGGACTCCAATTGGGCCAAACATTCATGTGGAACCACCAGGAGCATAATGCCCTCCAATGCCCTCAGCGACTGGCACTTGATTCCAGATAAATTCAAGGAAAAACAACAGCTGGATCTCTGAGGGGGTAGGCATTCCACAAAACTGGGGGCATTACCATAAAAAGCTATGCTTCTAGGAGACAACTGTCTAACATCTCAAAGGAATTGAACCAGTACCTTAACATTTGTGGTATCCACATGACAAGAAGGAATCATACCCTTTTATCTTTCCACGCTCTCTGTGTTATCTCCCCTATATATATATACGCTTTGGGGGAGGAACATGTCCCTTTTTGCCTATGATATATTGTGAAGTGTTATGTACACTGATGGTACTGTGTATACAGAGCACAGACAGGCAGACTTCCTCTGACGTGATTTATGCTGCATTTTAATCACATCCAGGTTTGTGACAAGGTAATTCAGTGGCTTGAGTAGCTGCTAGTTTGGTACGGCTGAGCCAAAACCTGCCATTTAAAATATGGATGAAAGAAACTCCAAGCCTTGCCAAGACTTCAAAAACTGCATGTGGGACTGACCGTTAAGCAGGATGCCATTCCTTTACTTTTGTTCTATAGCCAGCTGTTTGCACTGAATACCCAATTCTAGTATGTATCAGCACATTTTTCCGGCTTAAGCCTTCTACAAATTTAATAAGACGCACCTGCAAAATATTGGGAAGTATTAGGAAGAGTCACAATCCAAATTGACTGCTGGGGTTATTAACAACAAGTGAAATTATTCATAATCATTCCTTGCAAGCAACTTTGTGATCTAGACTTACAGATCACACATCAAATAAGCCAACTACAAATGTGAAAATATCCTGAACTTTAGAAGTAGTGAAACCAAATGTAATAAATGCTTCCTGCAGATGCAATAAGGCCCTTAACTGGTCAAATGTAATAAAATCTATCAACAGCTGCAATGTATGCGGAAATGTTATATAGCTTTACAAAGAATTAACTCCCTTCTCCCTCCTTTCTGCAGTTTATGGACTCAAAGAATACCATGCTTTGTCCTCTTTCTGCAAATCGAATACTATGAGACGAAATAATTTCCAATAATATTAGACGTGACAGCATAGCAATACAAAAAATGTAGAGGGTGAAAATGAATTTGTAAATCCAGATGTGTTCCGTAGTCATCTCATGAGCAAAAGTGAAAGGATGTGGTATATTGCCTGGGTTTCAAATGCTTCCCGAATAAGATGAGGGAGAAACCAATGGTGTCTGTTCTGAGTGACTAATCAGTTCCTGTCCTGTTTTACATATACAAACACAAAGCCTTATTAAGTGTGAGCTATACATAGCATCCATTGCCTGGGGAGAAAAGAAAACACTTGAAAGTTGACTCATTTAGTAGATAAAGGGAAGAACTAAGCCTTCCATCATACACAGGGCTGCTGCTTTAAATAGCAGTGTTATGTCAGGTCTACCCCTTCCTGCTTCATGTGCAAGATCAGCTACCCTATATCATGACATACATTGTCTATTTTCTTCCACCCTTGCTTGACATTATTGTGTGACAGAAGTGGAGAAAGTAATAATGTGAAGCCATTACAACAGACATGCAAAGCAATCCTATGCATGTGTATTAAGATAGGCTGACCATCTGAAAACGAGGACAGGGCTCCTGTAACTTTAACAGTTTGTAGAGAAAAGGGAATTTCAGCCAGTGTCATTTATATGCATGCAGCACCTGGTGATATTCCCTCTTCATCACAACAGTTAAAGAGCCCTTCTAGATGGATTCTGTTTGACGCCTGGTTAGCCGATTATGCGCAAAATCGCTGAAGTGCTTTATCATAAATGCTTGTAGCAAGAGGTAATTGAGCGCACAACTGGTGGCCTTACCAGTTGTTTGAAATGCGCTTTACAAGTAGTTAATGCGGAGAATCGTTTGTTCACATAGGCAAAATGCGCTTTAACAGGCAGAGTAAAATAAAACTCGCTATTTAACGCGCATTTGATAATGCGCATAATCGGAGAGATAAAGCGCCTCAACTCCCGATTTACGCTCCGCTCTTGTAGAGGTAAAAATTTTAATGAGACTTCAAAGAGCTTTAAACATCTCGTGTAGAGGCAGCCCATGATGCAGGCACTATACTAGAGTGACCACATACAAAAGAAGGCAGGGCCCCTGCAACTTTAACTGTTGTGATGAAGAGGGAATTTCACCAGGAACTAATTGCATACAATTGACACTGGCTGAAATTCCCTTTTCTCTACAAATGTTAAAGTTACAGGAGCCCTGTCCTCCTTTTCATATGGTCAGCCTAATTAAGAAGTAAGTCACCTTGGGTTTAATGGGATATATGCCTTAAGTAGAATTGCAACTGAAGATATCCTATTTGTTACAAAGAGAGGGACTTGACACAAGGCTGCACTTTTCTGCCTCGCATAAGTGTAGCTCTGCTCTGCGACAGCAACACCCTGGTAGAATTATCCATGAGCTTACCAATATTGGGGATTTCCCCTCAATCTATCAATTGACTCATGATTCTCTTCTACTTCTGGAATACTTGGATCTTGTTTTGTTGTTCCAAAAAGTGAGAGTTGCAACACCAACAAAGGCTCAGGAGCATCTAGTTGGAGCAAGGGCCACACTCTTGAAAATAATCCACCTTCTTATGGAAGCTAAATTGTGTTTAATGATCCTGACTCATGTTCTTTAACATTTCACCCTTGAAATTTCATATCTCTGACAACTCAAACACAAAGAGACATTCTAAGGAACTATTCCGAAAGAAAAGAATCCAAAATCCATAGCACTGTATTGCCTTGATTAGGCCAATGCAAAGATCATAAAATACCTCTGCAAGCTTCCAAGCTCTCAAGAAATTCATCAGGCAAGATCATAAACAAAGCAAAAGCTGGGGGGAGGGGAGGAAACAGTGGCAGGATGCACATTTACACTCTTCCTGCAAGAATCATAGGAATGTGTGTCATGTGACCGGTACCCTGCACTGCTGTATATATGAACATGCTATATCAGATTTTAGATCTTAAGGAGATATTTTAAACTTTAAACTTTCCAGCAGTGGAACATACACAAATCCCAATGGGATTTGAAAATACCATACCATCAAGTGTCAACTGCTCAAGCATTTAACAGTATAGAATAGCAAAAATTGGCAGGGGGAGCTATCTGCTAAGTTTTTTAAAAAAATGGGAAGATTTATGTCCTGGAAGGCAGGACCTGACCTTTACCTCTCCAAATGCTCTGATCAACAGACACTCATCAGAATGGGCTGGTTGCAGTTCAACCAGAACAGAGAAGCAGCTGCATCTCCCTGTTCCCACTGATGGGCTTAATCTGGGTAAATAAACGGGTAAGCGGAATGTGTGCTGGGCAGGAGAGGGCAAGGTAGACAAGAAAGAAGCAGATGGAAGAGGAAGATTCACAAAGTTTCCAGACCTTGCAGAGAGAAATTGCAATAATCTAAAATGTGTAAGTAGGGAGGTATGTATTAGTACATAACCCAAGTCTCCAGCCCAGCAGATTCAGTGACATGATTCTCTAACTAATTCTGGCTTTCTCAGAAGTGTGCCTGTATGGTAACATGTCCAGACATGCATTTGTTTTATTTTTACATTTCATTTTAGGTGTTTGCATATTTGATATGGGATGGGCTGAAAAAGCTGCCTGCCATTTGCTATCCCATTAGCAGGTGGCAAATTTGGAGTGGCCATTTTGGTTCTGTTTGGGGCGTGTGTGTGTGATTCAATCCAGGTCAGGGCTCATGTAACTTTAACAGTTGTAGAGAAAAGGGAATTTCAGCCAGGGTCATTTGTATGCAATTAGTTCCTGATGAAATTCCCTCTTCATCACAACAGTTAAAGTTGCAGGCACTATACTAGAGTGACCATATACAAAAGAAGGCAGGGCCCCTGCAACTTTAACAGTTGCAGGGTCACCCTACTGAAAAGGTTTTGGGTGGCAGGAGGCTTATAATTTTGACATAGGGGAGTCTTATCTCTCCCACCAGCTTCTCTTGTTCTTTCTTTTCATTTAAGTTTTTAAAATCTCTATTCCAGAGTTGTAAGTGCCCTCCACTCAATCATTTCATCACTCTCCGCTCAACCATTTCACCACTTCCCTTTCATTTTGCTTCAGAGTTGCAGCCAAAATGCCTCCCCAGATTTCCAAAGCAACCAACTCCTAGGAAACTAGAAATAAGCACCATCAAATACAAAGATTCATCATAACTGGAGGTTTTTAAAAAATCTGCAGTTGCTAGAACACAAATGCCAGAGCAAACCTAATTGGGGCAAGTCTTATCCCCAGGTATTTGAGTTTATCTCTATCTCTACATGTTAATATGAACAATCTATTCCTTTCATGATTGCTAGTGAAGAAACAGCTTTGATCATGCCATTGCCATTTAAATCTTGAATGTTTCTTTAAAGCTTATTTAACTTACTCCTTCTCCAAGTCTGACACTAATGCTTCTGAACTTGCATTGCAAGGTCATATTTATAAGGTCCACATTCTCCTGAAGTTGCCATCGATCTTAAGAAGAGACTGTAAACATCCCATAAAATATGATTTATTGCAAAATAAATGAGAGTCTATATCTTTCAGCCGATTCTTCCTGTATTGGGAAGGGGGAGGAAGCATTATCTCAAGGTCACTTTGCAGATGACCTTCATCTACCTGATACACTATTAATCCTTGGGGATTTTGATTTCCATTGCCCTTTATCAGTTTTAAGAGGTCACCAGGTCAAGCAAATAATAGTTTTATAAGAAGAGAAGCTGAATGCCAGGATCTTTTTCTTTTACTAAAGTAGTACTGTTAGGGTACAGTCTGGTGCATGTAGAATGGGTTCCTTACAAAATTGACTCTAGCAAAATTTCTCCTTTAATTTGGGGATTCTGAATAATTTATCTTGCTTCCAGAGCAGCATCAGTGCATGAAAAATTCTTTGAAGTCTGATGACATTTTCAGTTCGTATCACCTCCACCCACCCCACTCCAATGTATTTACATACACCAGCATGTGTGTGCATTGATTCCATCACAGTGCAGAAAGGAATCTTGACACCATCAAATCTGGAGTGGCGATGCTGCTAAATAGTTGAATTCCAACCTGCTTTTTGAGAAGCAGTGCCAGGCCCAGAGTCCCCCCAGGCTTTTTACCTGAGATCCCAGTCATCACAGAGAGGCTAATGCCATCCTGACCACACCTTCCATCTTGTCTGGTTTCCATTTTAATGTATCTTCCCTCAGCCACTTGAACCTAAGCCTCCAGGTACTGGTTCAGGACAGAAATAGAAGTTCCTGGTTGCTTTGTTAAAGGTATATAGAGCTGGCTGCCATCAGCATCCAAATCTGCCATCACCCAAATCGGAAGCAAAAGACAATACCATAATAATAACTAAATCAAACCCAGCAATTCAGCAAGCCAAAATCCCTTCAGCTGAAAGTTCATGTATGAATGTATGAATGTATTTCAGATATTCCTATAGTAGTTCTGTTATAGACAGCCAATGGGACACAAGGCAAGGTCTGAAAGGGATTGACTTTGAGAAGGAATCAGAGAGTAGCAGGAATAGGTAACAGGTTCTGAGTAGCAGACTCAGAATCTGACTTTTCAGGACTTTGGAATAACGCTGGGGGCAATGAAAATGAAATTTCCCAGTTCAAAAATCCTCACAGCAATATGAGCCAAACCAATTTGAATCCTGGCTCATAATACGGTTTATCACTGCCACTCAACCCTTCTTTCCTTCCTCAAAACATACCTGGCTGCACTGGTGGGCCTCCCTTCCTTTCTTGATAGCATTGACAATGCCATGGAAGTGCCCCATTGTGTCTGAGAGCCTAGGAAATATAGTCCTCATAATACAGATTCAGGTGCCCTGGAGGACTGTATTTCCCAGGCTCCTTAGCAACTAGAATACTGCAACAGCAGCATCTCTATGGTACCTGATCCATACTAGGGACTCGGAATTCTGCCATTGCAGCATTCCAGGTGCTACGGAGGCAGAGAGGGCTTCAGTAGAAACTTCAGAGGGATTTTGCTGCTGTTCTGCTGCTGGTCCAATGCCACGGCCTGGTATGTTTGGGAGATAGGGAAACAGGACTAGGGCAGGGCTTTGAGGTCATGAAGGTGTCATGGGCTGGTGGTGTTTGCGCCACATAGCTGCCTTGTAGGTGCACATGCAGATGTCCTTTATTCTATTTCTCTTTGACTTCCTACTCTCAATGAAACACTTTTGATTGTTGTGAAGGCACGCAATCTTTTTAGAGGGAAGTGTAATTATGAAAGAACACTGTGCTGCCCAAACAACTCAGCTGCAGGAATGTCCAATCCAGACAAGCCAAAATACAGTTCTCAGGGAGCAATGCAAGAATGTGCATGAACACAGTACCATCACCATGCATGTGCCAACCTTATGGACTAATATGATATTCCACAGTTTAACCAAACTGTATATCAAGCAGTTGTTCAGCAATATTTCTTTTTCTAGAATATGACTTTCTAAATGATGTTCTCAGGGCAGGCTAATCGCAGAGGTACGTAGAGGGGAAGCAATCTCTGTGTTTTGAAGGCCATTATGTGGATATGTATTCTTGACAAATGTGGAGTTAAGGTTATTTGGGGTGTTTTTTTAACCATGGAAAAGACTAAAATCATTATAGATAAGACTCAGGGCCCCTTCATCCATTATGTATTTTCTATTCAGAAAAAAAGGCATGTAGATAATGAAGTAAGTAAAACGTGCAGGAAATAAGTAATGTCTGGTGATCCTTGGAAATCAGACTTCCCCACATCACATAATTTTCTCATAAGAATATAAGAAGAGCCATGCTGGATCAGACCAAGGATCCAACTAGTACCTCACACTATTTACAACAGTGGCCAACCAGCTGTCGACCAGGGACCCACAAACAGGACACGGTGCAACAGTACCCTTTCACCCATGTTTCCCAGCAACAGGTGTATATAGGTTTACTGCCTCTGATACTGGAGGTTGCACTTAGTCATCAGGACTACTGGCAATTGATAGCCTTCTCCTGGAATTTATCCAATCCCCTTTTAAAGTCATCCAAATTGGTGGCCATCACCACTGCTTGTGGTAGTGAAGTCCATAGTTTAACTATGCACTGAGTGAACAGATACTTCCTTTTATATGTCCTGAATCTCCTACCAGTCAGCATCATGGGATGACTCTGGGTTCTAAAATTATGGGAGAGGGAGAGAAATGCCTCCCAAGCCACATTCTCCACACCATGCAAAATTTTGTATACCTCTATCATGTCTCCCCTTACCCTCTTATTTTCCAAGCTGAACAATCCCAGCTATTGTAACCTTCCCTCATAAGGGACATGCCCCAGTTCCTTGATCATTTTAGTTGCCTTTACTGCACTCTTTCCAGCTCTACAATATCTTTTTTTGGTGAGGTGACCAAAACTATATACAGTATTCTAAGTGTCTTAGCACCATAGATTTGTATAAAGGCCATAGGCGTGCACAAGGGGTGTGCCTGGTGTGCCCAGGCACACTCTAATGTCTCAAGCAAGAAGTGTTTAATTGAGGGGGGCATTGAGTAGGGATCCAGAGGGGGATCCAGACACAAAAGGAACGGTCCTCCAGCTGTTCCACTGCCATGCTGAGGAACTATTGCCTCTGAGAAAGCACCACTGCTCCTGGCAGCAGAGCAAATAGGAATCACTCTGCTGGTAACCTGTCTGCCGGGAGCCACACTTCAAAGAGTCCAGGAGGAGGGTCCCGAAGGCTAATATCACCTCGTAAGCTCCTCCTCGAGCCAGTGTCACCACAAAGCCCATTAATGCTGGGAGAGATCTGTGAACTTACCAGTCTTCAGGAATTTAAACGATCTATAAAGACTGAGCTCTTCCGGCAGGCCTACTCAGATGAATTTTAAGTGTTTTATTGGTGTTTTATTGGTATTTTAATAATATATTGGTTTTATGTATTTTTAATCAGTTTTGTGTGTTTTATGACGATGTTGTTCCCCGCCTCGATCCGGAGGGAGAGGCGGGTAATAAATAAATATATTTATTATATATATATATATATATATATAATAATTATTATTATTATTAAAGGAGAATCTACTCAATCCCCCCCTCACCTGCAACAGCCCTCCCCCCATGGTCAGGCAAGCGGAGTAGGGCATCAGTGTTTACCATGTTAAATAAATAAATGAATAAAAATGTCCTTTAAGTTCACCTTTAAAAAAATTCCCTGGGTGCACACCCTAATGAAATGTTTTACGCATGTCTATAATAAAGGCAGTATGATCCTGGCCGGTTTATTTTCAATTCCTTTTCTAATAATGCTTAACATGGAGTTTGCCTTCTTTGCAGCAGCCGCGCACTGGGTTGACATTTTCATTGAGATGTTCACCACAACCCCAACTTCTCTTTCTTGGTCGGTAACCGCCAGCTCAGATATCATCAGGTCATACTTGAAGTTGGGTTATTTTTTTGTCCCAATGTGCCTCACTTTACACTTGCTTACATTGAACTGCATCTGCCATCTAGATGCCCACTCTCCCAGCTTGGAGAGATTCTTTTGGAGCTCCTTTTTGTTTTAACCACCTTAAATGACTTGGTGTCATCAGCAAATTTGGCCACTTCACTGCTCACTCCTAATTCCAGATAATTTATGAACAAGTTGAAAAGAATTGGTCCCAATATTGATCCCTGTGGAACCCCACTATTTACTTCCTTCCATTGGGAAAATTTGCCATTTATTCTTACTCTCTGCTTTTTTTTCTTTAACCAGTTACCGATCCATAAGAGGACCTCCCGCCCTTATTACATGACCTCTAAGATTGCTCAGGAGTCTTTGGTGAGGGACTTTATCAAAAGCCTTTTGGAAGTCCAAGTAAACATTTTCCACCACATCACCCCTGTCTACATGTCTATTGACGTTATCAAAGAACGCTAAAAGATTAGTGAGACAGGACTTACCATGCTGATTCTTTTTCAGAAAGACTTGTCCTTCTATAGGCTTACTAATTTTGTCTTTAATAAGCTTTCAACCAATTTACCTGGAACAGACATTAAGCTAACCAGCTTGTAATTTCCTCCCCCATGGATCACTTTTTAAAAATTGGTGTTACATTGGCCATCCTCCAGTCCTCTGGCACAGAGTCTGAGCTTAAACCCATGAATTAAATTCTTACCCAAATATAGTTCCAGGTGTACCAAATTGTATTTGTCTTCATCATCATAATCTCACACTCACCTCTGGCTTTTTCCAGCATAAGATCTTGGTGGGTTTTTTTATCAGTAGTTATTTTGTTAGGCTTTTTCAGGCCCTTCTGAAGTAAGCAGTCATTTCTTTAAAGCTCAGCACATGAAATGGTGCTCAGTGCAAAACTACATTGGCATTAAAAATTGCTCATCCAGAGCTCTCTCCTTTGAAGTCATTAGAAATACTTCAGTGGGGCTTTATGATCAGGTCCCAATAGGCTTTTTCAAAGTCTCCTTCTCTCATACACAAAGTAGTAGGGCAGAGAACAGAACACAGGAATCCAGATTTCAAATCTCCTGTTCCAAATGGAAGACCCACAGGATTGAACCCTTATTTTTTGATGGGCCAACGAAGTAAGGATCCCTGCAGAGAGGCTCTCAGCAGGCATTGAGAAGACAAAGGTCGGCTGCCAAGGGCATGCAAAACCACCACAGTTGTCCTTGGCTGGTGTGCCAAAGGTTGTTAGATATGATCCTTTGGGGTCCTTTCCCAGGGCAATATATTTTAATTCCTAGGCCATCAATGAGTCTCAAATTACTACTGTTGAATCTTGGTCTAGAAGATTCGCAACACTGCATTTTGGCTATATTGTTATTTTAAATCACAGTTCTTTTTTTAAAAAATCACCCATTCTGGAAGGGTTGGTTCCCTCCCCCAACATTTCCCCAAATTTCCAAAGTTTCTACTGGAAAAATGGGAGTGGGGAGTCCTCCAAACAATGTTTTTAAAACCACATCTTCTCCCCCCGTTTTTTTAGAGCTGCACATTTGTGCCCCTTTATTGCTGGACAACAACCAGTAATAAAGTTTTGATCTGAAGTTTTAGATTTTTGTCTTTTAAGAGTTGGCAGCCCTATGACATCACAAGCCCCTACCCTATGACATTGCTAGGTCCCACCCCACGAGTCACTTTGGGATGCTGGAGAGCTGGCCACTCTGTGGCTTTAAGTCTATGGACCAGTTAATCCTGGAGCCCATGGACAAGGCTCCATGTGGTGAGAAGCTTCTCAGTAGCAGCTGTCGCAGGCAGCTGTTGGTTCTGTGAACTGCTAGAGCCACCTTCCAAGCCCTCCTTTAACACTACTGCCAAATCCCTCATCATCTGCTCACTTTCCAGAAAACCCTGCCTTCTCCTTTCTGTAGCAACAAACATACTTTTTGATAGTATCTCTAGGATTATTATGGTCTCAAGTCTTAATTAGCAGGGGTTAATTTTAGTCAGAAAGATTGAGTGTTACATATTGTTAATATTTGGAAGCTATATTGTTTCTGGTGTGTTTCTTTAACTCACAATGAAATAATATAATAAAATGACTGTTCTTACTCTTAATGAACAGTAGTTTTTGTATATTACATTTTAAGTCATTGTCCACTGTAATATCTCAAGTAAGCATTGATATTAACGTTTAAGTAGCATGCACATTTATTTCAATTTTGATTAATTGAAATAAATGTGTATGCTACATTTATTAAAAGGCAGATTAACAGCCTATTAAAATTCATTCATTGACTAAGGAATTTCGGCTCATATAATGAAGCTTTTAGGTTTTTTGAAAATTCATAGATCACATGTTGCAGTTGCTATTTATCTTCATTTTTTTACTAAACCTATGAAGTTGTCTTAAAATAAGTGTAGGCCTTAAGTTCATCTACCCTGGTATTGTTTAAGACAGATGTCTTTCCCAGCTCTTCCACCTGAGAAGTTTAATTGGGGATCTATCTTTCTAGGCTGCCTTTAAGGACAGAATCTTCTGACTCATGTCCTACACATATGTTTCCCACAAGCAGCTGGGTGGCCAGCGTGTGAACAGAATGCTGGACTAGATGACTGATCCAGCATGGCTCTGCTGGAAGTTAACATGGGACCTTTGGCATACCAAACAAGTATTCTACCATCAAGGGCTCCATCACACAAGTGTTTTATCACACTCTCGTCATGCCTGGTTTGCTGTTTGGTAGCTCACATGATGTTGTGCCTGTCCTGCAGTCCCCCCGCCTCTTCTCCCCGCCTTTCCATGTTTTCTTAGAGTGGGGAAAGTCCAGCTTATTTCCTCCATGAAGGATTAAAGTGCCCTTCCACCCCTGTATATTGCCATCCTCTCGCTATGTCCTTTGGTGTGTGTGTGTGCTTTGAAGGGTGGTCTTGCTGACAAAGGAGGAAGGCAGGGCGGCTTTCCTCCTCCAGCATGTCGTGTCAAATGAATGGGCTTATACTGAGTTAGTTGCATGGACTTTTGCTGCTCCATCTCCACCCTCATTGCCTGCAGAAACAGCACCCAGCCAAGGGCTTGGTCAGAGCTTTGATTGGTTTTCAGATAACTGCTCCATCATAGTCTATGGAAATTAACAAAAATGCTTACATCTCCATAATTTTTAAAGATAAAGATATGAAACTTGGCAGCATGCTGCTCTTAAGTAGGGCCTTAGCCATGCCAAGTTTGAAGCAGGTCCGTTTATCCCTTGACTTTTAGGGTTTTTTTATTTCCCCCCTCAAACCCCATAACCATACCCGCCCCACATACACCATCCTATCCCCATAGCTTCCTAAAACAAAGAAGTGAAAAGAAAAAGAGAGAAGACGCAAAACCCCCAAGTTATCCAGGGCAGGAGGATCTGCCTATTTGTGGAGGATCTGTTATCCTTTACTTTGATAATGCACAGCTCTACATTGTCAAAGTAATGGATAAAGGATCTGTTACCCTTTACTTTGGTAATGTGCAGTTGTGCATCTTCAGTTGCTCTAATGGGGAAAAATTGGGGTGGGGTGCTCTCATAGGGAGAGCACCCCCTATTTCACTCCATTAGAGCAAACTGTCAGGGAAGCAGCAGATCTCTATTTTAATAAATTGGAGATGCACAGATGTGCATTATCAAAGTAAAGGTCAGGAGGATGTGGGCATTTGTGGAGGGATCTATTAATCTTTACTGAAGGGGGAAGGAGAAGGAGTGCGGTGGGGTGGAGAATGAACAAGCAAAAGGAGGTTTTATGGGTACAATGGCTGTCGTGACTAGGCCTATTCCCCTTAGGCTGGGGAAGGAGTTTCTGGAGATCAATTGGAATCAGATTCTGAAACAGAAGAGACTGTGCCAGAAACATATTGGCCTACAAGCGAAGTGGGAGAGGTGATTCTCATGGGCTCTTCACCACCTGGGGATGAACCTTTGCCAGACCTTATCACTAAAAACGTTAACAACGTACCATCTATGGGAAATCATTATTCTTCAGAAGGGGAGGGCACTTCAAGGTTAACTGAGCCTAGAGTTTGCCACAGACTCAAACGGGTGGAGCTAAAGGAAGGCAAGAGAAGATCGGCCGGGCTAGCTTCTCGCTAAAGGCTTCTTCAGAACCAGCCTCCTTGAAGTTAAAGTGTTCTGGGAAAAGGCTTTCCCCTTTTCTTGAAAGGACAATTGTCTTGCTTGGTTCACATAGTTTTGCCTAGAAAGAAGTTCTTAGACTCTCTTCAGGTTGGAAGAGATGTTTATTGCCTGAATAAAGCTTTGTGGATTACGTGGCAGGCCTCTTTATTGTCTCCCCATAAGGCAGGAGGTTTTGGCAAACACAACAGTGGCAATACCACAAACGCACATGAAAGGGACCATTAGCTTGACCCGCTAATGAAATGGAGGTGGAAATCACAGAGACAAACCAGGAAAAAAAAGTAGGTGTGATGGAGCCCTGAGCTGTGTCTCCTCTACCCCCAACATTAGATATGACAACACATGTGTTAAGTTTGAAGTGTTGATACTGGATGATGATGTATGCATTTTTTTTCTCACTGTAGTTTCTTCAATTGAACTTTGGAATGATCACGTCTAGCCTGTCTGCTTTCAAATATCATACCTGGGTTTTTTGGTTGGGGATTTTTCCTCAGCCTGGGAATTTTGCCAACAGAAAGGAGAAAACAGCTTTTCACTCCTTAATTTAAAAGGTAAAGTTCAATTCCATCGGAACTCTGGAGTCCTGACACTTGACATTGACGTAACATTATTATCAATCCTGTATTGGGTGGAAAGGCTGAGCACAGTGAAGAAATGAGGCACTAAAATTTAAGGGAAGAAACAATATACTGAATAAAGCTGGGCCTTTGCCTTTGAATTTTCATTCATTTACTCTAAGTGGTTGAGAAAAATTGGTTTTATAGAATACTTTTACTGAGGGGGAAAATTACCTCCACTTTTTCAGCCTATGCATTTAAAAATAACCAGGTGGAGAAAAATGCAATTTTATTTATGTTTTTGTGTCATGCAATCTTGTGAAGGACAAATATCTGTGCCTGGATTTTTGTGGCTATTGCAAATTTCAGTAGTGTAATTCAATATTTTCAACATTGTCATGTTAGTATCAAGTTTTTTTAAATTATCATTAACCCTGTGAGGTGTACAACAACTGTAACTGCTGCTGCAACTACTACAATTTGGCATAAATACATAATGCTGTAACGTAGGGCTGAACTGAGTGGTACTTATTTCATTTTAGGGGCTGAAACCCTAAATGTTCACTTTCTCCTATTCCTGTTTGTTACCATTGTTTCCCCTCTCTGCCACTGGTTTGGCATAATTTCTCACTGGGTCATCCCCACCCTAAAAAGTGTGTCATGTGTGTTCCCAGCTAATCAGGGATCACATGAAAAATGTGATTATACATTATAGTGCTGCATAGCCAGTCAGATGGGGCTGTCGAAAGAGAATCTCTTTTAAGCATACAATTTGTATGATTCTTTTAGCACAATCCTATGATTTATTATTGATTCAAAGAGATATACTCTGAGGTATGTATAGGATTGCAGCCTTAGATAATTATTTTAGATGCCATGTAACACCCATGTAGATTCAAAACATATCTGAAAGGGATAATGGATCTTGCAGGAAGTATTTCAGGAGAAACACTTTAAAAAGCATATGTGTGGTTCTGTATATACATTTATGAATTTTGCCAAAAAGAAGTGGAGCAGATTAAAAAGATTTCCAGTAGGGGTCTCAAGATTCATTTCAAACTCTGATTTGGTGATTTGGAAAACATCCTGATTCAGCTTGGACCCAATTTAGCTCTAAATCTGAATTTCAGTTCAAAAATCTAAATCTTTTCATCTCCCTTTGACTATAATTGAAAATTTTAAAAAATGTCTATAACTCCAAATTTGATGAGGTTTGCAGGCATAATTATCCCTTCTAAGTGGATTACATCTGCCAAATTTCAGATAAACAGGTGTAATGGTTTTTGTGCAGCATGGCTTTAAGTTTTGATTTAAAAAAAGAAAAGAAAAAAGAAATTGCTAATAATTGTTTTATTTTTTGGCAGAAATGAAATGAAATTGGATGAAACTTTGAGGAATAGTTGCCTTTTCTAAGGGGTTCAGACCTGCCAAGTTTTAGATGAATAGGTACAGGGAGCTTTGTGCAAGAGTAGGCTTTACAGTTTGTCCAAAAAATATGTGACTACAAATCCCATAATCCCTGACCATTTGCCATTTGGAAGAAAGGAGGAATATAAATGAAATAAATAAATAGCATCTCACTTTTGTGGGGAGAACAACTTTCTACACAGGAAGTTCCACTGGTGCCCAAGACACCCTCATGTCTGGAGTTTCTAGCACCCACTCTCCGTAGGGCAAGGGGAGGTAATCTAGTGCTCTTCAGATGTTGTGGACTTTAGCTCCCATAAACTCAAGCCAGCAAGGCAAATGGTCAGGGATTATGGGATTTGTAGTCCAAAACAGATGGAGGACACCAGGTTGCCAACAGCTGCCCTACAGCAACATAGATCTGATAGACTTTTAAGGCTGCGCTGTTGCTTTTTGACACAATACAACTTTCCTATTATCTTTAAATCTTTCATGTTAGACTCAAAGATAACTCTACCCAAAGGCAATTGTAATGGCTTTTGTTCTAGAGATAACATTTTGTCACTACAGAGAGGAGTCTAGAGATGGACTGTATGCAGAACTATTGCAATCCACAGTGTGTTTGCCTTTTAAATGTAACCAGTTGGCTGTTGTCGCCTAAGGCACTAGTGTAATATTGTTTAAACAAACATAAGCCAATTAAAAAGCCAAAGAGATCCAAGGAAAAAGATGCTCTTAGCAGAAAGTCTCATGGGAACATAATTTAAAGCACAGATCAACAACACTAGAAGAGATTTTGTCCTTGAAGACTGAAACATGGCATGGTACAAATCTTGAAAAAGGCATCTGGATGTTATGAGCGTGTGCATCATGAAAGAATAAATCTCTGCTATAATGACTGATAAATACTTACAGAATCCTGGCTACTGCATACTTTAAAAAATGGTGAAGATTCAGCTGTTCAGTACATTAAATTTTAAAAAAGGAAAACAATATAGCCTAAAAACAGCAGGATCCACAATCTTTAAAATCCAGTTTAAGGCCCTCACAGACATAATACAAGATAGATTAAAACAGTAGAGAAATAAAAAGGGATTCGCCCGGTGCCAAAATGGCATCAATGTAAGTGCCGTGTGACCATCCCTGGGTTGATCATACCAAAATTGGGCACCTCTGCTGTGAACAGCATCTCAGATGGTGGGGAAACCCAGAGAAGCATGTTGGTGTATGAACAAGCACTTGTGAAGACAGGTACGCTGGTCCCAAGCCATGAAAACAACACTTTAAATTGGGCCTAGATTCAGGCTGCTGCTGTGGCAGGGAGCACCAGCGCCAACCTAGCTGGACAGAGATAGTCTAATCTTAGATTTCTATGACTATGTAATTTTTATAATTTTAACTTTTTAATTTTTTCCCTTGGGAAATAGAGGGGCAAGCAGGAAAGGTTGGTTTCCAGTGAGCCCAGAATGAGCTCCTCAAACTTCAATGGGCTTAGCTCATAATAGGCTCAGGAGCCAATCCGCTACGAGCTCTCCATCTGAACTTTGAGTACGTCACAATTATATATAGACTTTTCAAAGTATGCATCATACCAGCAGCTGCATAAGTGGGAGCTTGCTGTTTGGCAAAGAACTGATGAATTGTCCAATGGATCAGTGTGACATGCCATGGCAGTAACACTTCCGCCATTTAGGAAAGAACGAGGCAAAGTTAAGGTTCAAGTGCAAGAGAGTCGATTGCAGAATTGTGTGATGTTATTGCTGGTTCTCTGATGTTGTCTGTGTCACTGCTTCATTACTCATAAAGCAATGCAGCTGTTGCCCACTCACAAAGTTCAGCATTTCTGGAATGGGGGAACATAAATTTTTATATGCAGGCCAAACACAAGACTGCTTCAGATGTTTTTATTTTATTTATTTATTTAATTTTTGACTGGTCTTCCGATTATTGATGGTTGGTGGCGGCAATGCTGGTTAGGGTCTCATTTGTGATTGATGCCACAGGTGCAGCGAGAACTTGGAAGAGCTCCTACATCTTTTGTATGGGAATCCAGGGAATTTTCAGTCTCCATCTTTAATCACTTACATAACGATCAAGAAAGAGGAAACTCCAACAATAAGTCAAATGCATTAAGGAAAAGATGGTTATATTAACTTAAAAGAACTGGTTGCTAGGAAATATATGAAAGAACGAAGGATAGACTGAACCCTCACAAAAAGTTATTTCGCTTATTCAATAAGAGGTGTGATTTTTTTTTTTAATGGACCACTATATGGAAATAATAGCAAATACTATAAGAGCTCTTCTTTTATTTATGGTGCAAGATATTGTCCCATGCTAACAAACTTAGGTATACCTATGCTAAAGGTTGCCCTTCATATTTACTGCTGTGCTTTCTTCCGCCAGAAGCTTTGGAAAGTTCACAGGGTGGGCAATGCTATGGCTGGTGTTTGCCAACACAATGTCAGCATAACTTAGTTGGGATCCTATGCCCCTGAAAAATTGGCCAAAATGCCTCCCCCTAATTTGCCAACTGTGAATGGGGCAGTGAGTTTGGGGAACAGTTTTGCTCTGCCCTAATTATACTGCAGTTTTGAATTATTGTATTTATTAACACTTTAAAACACACATGCACATACACACACACACACACACACACACAATCACATCTTTCTTTGCAAATCTAAGCATAACAGTCTTAAACCTTCCGTATGTTCTACACATCTATACACAATAACAGAATACATGTTCATGTATGTGTGCATGTGCTTCAGAAAATAGGGGGCATTTGTTGTACCCCTAACTAGTTACACCTTCCTTCAGCAGACAACCACTTTAAGGCACTGGAAGTAAAATATGTGAAGCCTGAAAATAGTCTCAGCATTTATAGCGACATAATTGTTCAAAATGGACTCCAGCATCTCCCCTTCGCAGCCGAATGACTGGCAGTCTCTAGGGAGAAGAATGTATTTTAGTCCTCAGCTTGTAACTGAACTGCTTCTTATGTCAGTCTGCATACTTGCCGTCACCCAGGTAAAGCTAGACCACTTCTTCATTCTTCCCCTCTCCCCAACATGGCCTTTTGACCTCCAGGGGAAAGTAAGCAGCAGGGTTCTTCAACTCTTGATTTAACTGTGGGAAAATGACTACTTGAAGAGGAAGTGCTGTGGGACAGAAAAAGTCTCCGAAGGAGAAAATGAGACAACTGTTGTGTCATCAGAAACTGGGGCCACTGAAAATCATTCTGTGGGGGGTTGCAGAAAATTGGCAGCCTCTAGAAACTCGTGTCTCATTTCAGTTTGATAAGGATACAGTGTTGTTTGTTTCATATGTGGATACGGATGTATGAAAGACGTGATAATTGACAGCATTTCGTGGAAGGTCAATGCATTAAGAAAATGAAGAAGCCTCTTTTTTTTTTCTAAGCCTGCTTTGCTCCCTATTGACAAGAGAGTTACCTCCCTGCCAAGGATGGCATGACCCTTAGCCATAGGCATGTAACCTCACTGGAGACAGTGCGTAGCACATTCCTGGCACAGCCTCCTGGCCTCATTACCCATACATCCATCTCTTGGAATCTCTACAACTAGTATTCTTTACCTTACATTCAATTTGCATTGTGGTCACTCAGAAATACTCCAGTCAATAATTTTAGGGGGACAATCAACAAAGGCACCATTCCATATTTCAATGTGTGGGGCAGAAATATGCTGAAAAGCCAGCTTTTTGATGTAGTGGAAATTAACACTGTAAAAAAAAAAAAAAAAGCAAACAAAAGAAACCACCTCAGCCTAGCCAAACCAAATGCATTTGGGTGGATTTTAAATGCTTTAGAATGATAAATGCTCAACTGATCTCTCTCTCTCTCTCTCTCTCTCTCTCTCTGTGTGTGTGAGTGATTTTTTTGGAAGCGTGTCCATAATTTACCATAGGCTGCCTCTACAAGAGGCATTTAAAGCTCTTTCAAGGCGCATTAAAAAATGTACCTCTACAAGAACGGAGCGCAAATCGGGCGTAGAGGCGCGTTTTCTCTCCGATTATGCGCATTATCGAATGCGCGTTAAATAGCGAGTTTTATTTTGCTCCGGCCATTAAAGCGCATTTTGACTATGTGAACAAGCGATTCTCCACATGTCAACAGTTTAAATCGCGTTTCGGTCGTCCAGTAATGCGCTTCGCCACCTCTCATACAGAGGTATTAGGCGTAAATGCGCTTCTGCGAATATGCGCATAATCGCCTAACCAGGCGTAAAGGCGAATTCTTGTAGATGAGGCCATAGTGCCCTGTTCTTGGTAATTTGGAGGGTATGTGGTGGTGGGGAGTTGGCAAACAAATGTGAAAGTGTTCATGAGCACGAATGAGGAAATCCATCAATCCATTGCTGAGGCAAGCATGCTTCTTATATTGCTCCGTTGCACCACAATGGCAGTTTCATTGCGCCACTCAGAAAATGGTAGTTGAGAAGGGAACATAGGCCAGCCATGATCTAAAGCATGGATAAGGGTAAGTGTTTAATGGCTCGCCCTGTATATCATGACAGGTTTTAGGTATGACAGCTGTATGACAAGCAGGCTCAGCTTTATTTTCTCATCGCTGGATTTGCATGTCAGGAGGGGGAGGGGGTTCACCTGCTAAATTACTGTTTGTCACACATCTGTTAAGAGTGGAAAGAATTACAAATAGCTTTTATTGTATTCCCTCTCTGTTAATACTAGTACTCTGGGTGACCTGATGGTACTGAGTTCACAACTCACAAAAGGAAGGATTTTCCACGCAACATATAATTAACTTATGGAATTCATAACCACAAGATGTAGTGAGGGCCACTAGCTTTGGTGGCTTTCAAGCAAGAATAGGCATGACTGCCACATGGAATTTCCTTTTACACAGGTAGAGTAACTGTTGTGTCTACGTCCAACTCCCTGCTTCAAAGGAATGATATCTCAGATTCCGACTCAGAACCTGGGGATGGAATGCAGGAAATGGAGGAGTTACTGCAAGACGAAGTAATAGAGCCCTTTCCCACGGCAGGGGGGGAAGTAAATCCTCAAGGCAATAACGACCTTAACCAGGGAGAGAGTACTTTCTCTTCTGGGACAAAGGAGTTTAGGAATGCAGTGACGAGGCGTAGGACAAAGAGGAGGGACTTCAAACTCAAAACCGCCCGCCGCTCAGAGAGGCTAGCAAACAGGGCTCTACAGACTAATTTGTCCTAATGAAATGACTCTGTTCTCTTTTCTCTCTAAGTAAGCTCAACTGCATGCCTAGGGGCTACAAAGCCTTTTGATAACCTTGTTTTCCTTGTTTTGCTGGAGGAGGGAGAACGATCGTTTTTGTGTATAATAAAGGATTTGTATCTTTCCCTTCAAGAGGTCTGTTTATTGTTCGCACCCCTTTTGTTAGAACTTACAGAGTCACGACAGCTTGAGCTTACTTAGAGAATCTTTTTTCTCGTCCTTCGTCTGCAAGATGGAAGCGGCTCTTGATCAAATAACCCGTGAGAACCAAGCTCTCCGAGACCAGGTGAATCAATTGGCTGGGGCGATTGCTACATTACAAGCCGCGCCGCAGCAGCAGGCGCCCCCCCCAGTGCCTCCACGTCGGAAATGCCCTATTAGTCTTCCGGAGAAGTTTGATGGAGATAAGAAGCTTTTTACTGCTTTTCGCGCTCAGGCAGAGCTCTACATGCGTTTGAGGGCTGACGATTTTCCGACCGACCAGATGCAGGTTGGATTTCTCATTAGTCTACTCTCCGGGGCGGCTGCGAAATGGGCGTCTGCTCTCCTCATTGCAAATAGCCCCTTATTGACCAATTACCAAAATTTTGTAACTTCTATGGCGACCTTTTTTGGGGATTCTCTTCGAACGGAGACTGCAACCAGAGAAATCCGCCGTCTACGCCAGGGAAAGGATTCTGCTGCTGTCTACATTACCAACTTTCAGCTACTAATACAGGACTTACAATGGAATGATGCTGCCTATAAGGCCCAGTTTATGGAAGGCCTCAACGACGATATCTTAGATGAATTGGCGCGGTCTCCGCTCCCGGCGACTTTGGCAGAGCTTACCGCTTCCTGCTTGCGTATAGATGCTCGCTTGGAGGGTCGCAGAGATGCCAGACGCGCAGCGGTCGGCCGGCCCATACCTCCTCCTATACCTCCTAGGGCTTTTCCTCCTCCTCAGCGTTCTCCTCCTGTTGCAACTGATGAAGTTCCCATGCAAATCGGGGCCACACACTCCTTGATTTCCCCAGTCGAAAGGACCCGCCGGCGTGCGGAAGGATTATGTTTCAAGTGTGGAAGAAAGGGGCACTATGTGAACTCCTGCAGATCCCCAGTGTGGAAGACAGAACCTACTCCTTTGACAACTTCTGCTCCTCAGGCATGACTAGACCGAACCCCAAGTCTCATGGGGGTCTGTAATCAGGAGGTCCCAGCAACGACTGGGGTAAGTCTTTCACACGCGTCTCCCTCATCCCACCTCGTCCTTCCTGTACGTCTGCACACCTCTCATTGGTTGGGTGGAGATTTTTTGGCCTTACTAGACTCAGGGGCGACCACGAATTTTATGGATGTCCAATTTGCCAACCGCTACGATGTGCCTACTCAGCCCCTGCCCCGTCCCCTGTATGTGGAGACAATAGATGGCCGTCCGCTCCTGTCAGGAGCGATAACCCAAATTACTTCTCCCATCACTGTATGTTCCCAAGGGCATGAGGAACAATTACAATTCCATCTTGCTAAGATGCCTCAGTACCCACTTGTACTGGGTATGTCCTGGCTCACCAAACACAACCCCCAAATCTCGTGGGAACATCACCAAGTTCTTTTTACGTCTCCTTATTGTCGCCAGCACTGTTTTCCGGGGTCCTCCCTTCCAATTGCTCAGGATCTGACTCCTCCGCTCCCAGTTTTAGCAGCTTCCAGCCACCTCGGCTCCTCCACCCTTACTGCTCTCCCAGAGAAATATGCCGCCTTTCGTGATGTTTTTGACAAGACTGAAGCGGATCAGCTACCCCCCCACCGGCCATATGACTGTACTATAGATCTCATCCCGGGGGCCCCCATCCCTGTGGGAAAGCTGTATCCGATGTCAGGCCCTGAGTTGGAAGCCCTTAGGGAATTCCTGGACACAAATTTAAGGCGCGGTTTCATCCGCCCTTCGAGCTCCCCTGCTGGGGCGTCTTCCTTTTTTGTAAAAAAGGCCTCTGGAGATCTCCGTCTTGTCCACGACTACAGGAAGTTAAATTTGGCCACGATCCGTGACACATACCCCCTCCCCCTCATCCCGGAGATGTTAGAGCGTTTGGGTCAAGCTTCGATTTTCACTAAATTGGACCTTAGGGGCGCTTATAATTTGGTCCGTATCCGTAAGGGGGATGAATGGAAAAGTGCCTTTTTGACACGGTATGGCGCTTTTGAATATTTGGTCATGAGTTACGGCCTCGTCAATGCTCCAGCCACATTTTGTCGTCTCATGCATGACATTTTTAGGGATTTTTTGGACAAGTTCTTAATTATTTATCTGGATGATCTGCTTATCTTTTCTCGAGATCCCCAAGAACACCAGCTTCATGTAGAAGCCGTCCTGCAACGTCTTCGGGAGAACCATCTCTTTGCTAATTTGGAGAAGTGTGCTTTCGATTTGTCTACATTGGACTTTTTGGGTTATCAGATTTCCACACATGGCATTAAGATGGATCCCGCCAAAGTACAGGCAGTTTTGTCCTGGCAACCCCCAAGGTCCAGGAAGGATTTACAAAAATTTTTGGGATTTGCCAATTTCTATAGAAAATTTTTACCTAACTATGCTAACCTTACTGCCCCCTTGTCTGACTTGCTCAGGGGCAACCGTGCTACCTTTCGCTGGCCTCCCTCCGCTCAAGAGGCTTTTGACAAACTAAAACATTTGTTCAGCTCAGAACCCCTCCTCCACCATCCCAATCCACAAAAACCTTTTGTTGTGCAAACTGATGCTTCCGATGTAGCCTTGGGAGCAATCCTTTTACAACCGGGCGGGAAGAAAGGAGACCTGCTGCCCTGTGCTTATCATTCTCGAAAATTGACTGCTTCAGAAAAGAACTACACCATTTGGGAAAAGGAGCTTCTAGCCATAAAATCTGCGTTGGAAACCTGGAGACACCTCTTAGAAGGGGCCCTCCACCCAGTGGAAATTAGGACCGATCACCGCAATTTAGTTTATTTACAAACAGCTCGAGCTATGAATCAAAGACAAGCTAGATGGTCGTGGTTTTTCTCGCGCTTTAATTTAAAAATATGCCATGTCCATGCTTCTGAAAATCAACAAGCAGATGCGCTTTCCCGCAAGCCGGAATACTTTGCAGAGGGAGAGGAGACACCACTACCTCCGCCAATTCTTCCTCCTCAAACTTTGGCCGCGGTGGGGGACTTACATTCCTGGCAAGATGAACTCCGTCGTGAACAAGCGCAAGATCCCTTTGTACGCCGCAAAGTGACTCGGCTTGGATTGCAGGAAGGGGCTGCCCCATCCTCCTTATTTTCGTTGCGTGACGGTCTCCTACATCACAGACACCAACTCTATGTCCCCTCAAAAACTCTAAGGGAAAAGATCCTTCGCCAATGCCATGATTCCTGCACAGCTGGACACTTTGGAATTTTCAAGACCTTAAAAGCTGTAACCCGAGACTTTTGGTGGCCTCAAGTACAAAATCATGTCACCTCCTATGTAGCCTCCTGTGATACCTGTCAACGAGCAAAAACTGTCCCAGGTAAACCCACGGGTTTACTTCATCCATTGCCTACGCCTGCGGGACCCTGGAAAGTACTCTCCCTGGATTTTATTACTGATTTGCCTTCATCACAAGGCAAAACCACCATCCTGGTGGTTGTGGATTTATTTTCTAAAATGGCTCATTTTATTCCTTGTACGGGTCTACCCTCGGCCAAGGACACTGCTAAACTCTTTGTCACGCATGTTTTCCGTTTACATGGTTGGCCAGAGGGATTAGTCTCCGATCGTGGCGTTCAGTTTACTGCCCATTTTTGGAGGGAATTGTTAGAACTACTGCACATAGAACTTCGACTTTCTTCTGCTCATCATCCTCAGACGGACGGACAAACGGAACGTACTAATGCTACCTTAGAACAATACCTCCGTTGCTATGTTAACTACCAACAAGACAATTGGGTTGATCTCTTGCCTTTAGCTGAATTTGCCTATAACAATGCCTGCCACTCCACTACAAACCAATCCCCATTCTTTGTCAACTACGGATATCACCCCAGAACTTTCCCATCTTCTCTCGGCTCAGCTACAGTTCCTGCCGCTGATATGTTCTTGGAAGAGCTACACACTCTACATAACATTCTTCGAGACCAGATTGAACAGGCTAAACTTTCTTACAAGATAGCGGCAGACCGTCACCGGTGCCTGGGGCCTTCTTTATCTGTTGGAGATTGGGTTTGGTTGTCTACTCGACATTTTCCTTCACGAATGTTATGCAAAAAACTTGCTCCCCGCCGCACGGGTCCCTTTCAAATTATAGCCCAGATTAACCCAGTTGCTTTCAAGTTAGCTCTTCCTCCTTCACTAAGAATTCACCCAGTTTTCCACAGGTCTTTGCTCTCTCCGCTCATAACAGGAGACCCTCATCGTTCAAATTTGGTTCCTCCCCCTCCGGTCTTGGTGGAGGGAGAGGAAGAGTTTGAAATAGCTGGCATTTTAGACTCCCGTTGTTTCCGAGGAAAGATTCAATACTTAATTGACTGGAAGGGTTATGGTCCTGAAGAACGTTCCTGGGAACCTTTAGAAAATTTGCATGCCCCCCTATTAGTCCGTGAATTTCACCTATGTTATCCCCATAAACCTGCCCCGGGTTTAGGACGCTTTTCTCCTGGGGGGAAGCGTTATGGGAGAGGGGATGGTGTTGTGTCTACGTCCAACTCCCTGCTTCAAAGGAATGATATCTCAGATTCCGACTCAGAACCTGGGGATGGAATGCAGGAAATGGAGGAGTTACTGCAAGACGAAGTAATAGAGCCCTTTCCCACGGCAGGGGGGGAAGTAAATCCTCAAGGCAATAACGACCTTAACCAGGGAGAGAGTACTTTCTCTTCTGGGACAAAGGAGTTTAGGAATGCAGTGACGAGGCGTAGGACAAAGAGGAGGGACTTCAAACTCAAAACCGCCCGCCGCTCAGAGAGGCTAGCAAACAGGGCTCTACAGACTAATTTGTCCTAATGAAATGACTCTGTTCTCTTTTCTCTCTAAGTAAGCTCAACTGCATGCCTAGGGGCTACAAAGCCTTTTGATAACCTTGTTTTCCTTGTTTTGCTGGAGGAGGGAGAACGATCGTTTTTGTGTATAATAAAGGATTTGTATCTTTCCCTTCAAGAGGTCTGTTTATTGTTCGCACCCCTTTTGTTAGAACTTACAGAGTCACGACAGCAACTCTGGCAGAACACAGATCTGACATATAAAGAGAGTTCACTGCATGGGGAACAGATGATTTTCACAAATGAACTAACAGCTGAGCATTCAGCATGTGCAAGGCAAAAGTTGTTTTGGGATTCCATTTGTTTTTGTTGCTGAAAGTCTTATTGGGTTCATGTTCGATTTGTTTTGCTTTGGTATTCAACATTAATCTTGAGTGATGCTTTTTTTAAAAAAACAAATGATTTTGCTGCTGCCTGTTTATTTCTTTCATTTCTGTACTGCCCAATAGCCAAAGCTCTCCATGACAGTGGTGTAGCAGCAGAGCATGAATCAGCTGCTCCTGATGGCTGCCATTTTGGTTTTCCCAGACACTGCATTGGTCTGGGGCAACTTGAAATAAAAAATGGCATCTGACACAAATGGTAGCTGTTAGTAGGAGGTTTCACATTTTTGTGATGTCAGACATTCTCCTTGCCCCCCATGCCTCACAATGATGGTGCAGTGGGGGATTCTGGGAAGATACAAAATGGTGGCTGCCAGAAACAAGTGCTAGTGCCTGCTCCTGCCATTGAAAAGCCCCTGCCCACCGTCAGCTGTCAAAAAAGGAATTAGTGAACATTTCAAAGCACATTCCCGTGCTTGCCCATTCGTTCCCCTATGCATTTTTTAGGGTTTAATTAAAATGGAACCAAATGGACCCCATGAAGTGCCATTTTGTATTTGTCCCAAAACAAATGCACACCCATATTGAACATAGGACATCCCACCCACTCTGATCTTCCTTGCTCATTCACTACTTCCACCTCCACAGATGCCTCTAACTGAAGAGAAGATTATCAAAGCTTGTTATATGTGGATGCCTATGCAGGAAACTTCTCATTTCAGGTAGTCACCTGGCTAAGGATACTTTATTAATTTTCCTCAACTGGAGGAGAGAAGCAGTGGGAAGGAGTAGACAGGAAGGAGTAAGCCTGACAGTTTGAACTGGTGTTTGATTTGTTGGTCAGTTCACTTGCAAAGGTGGTCTTGTAGTGGGGCTCCAGCGTGGGGGGGTGTTTGTCTTCATATACTATCTGTGCGCTTGCTGGGGCTGGATGCTACTGGAAACAGAATGCCAGTCTAGATAGACATTCAAATTGTTCTGGCAGGGCATGCGCAGGAGGGAAAAGATTCACCACCCATTTTTTAAGCATGCCTTTTATATGCAGAAAAAGAGAGAGTCGAGATCCCTTAGTACTTGTGCTGAAATCTGAAAATGTGATTACAGAAATGAGATCAATTGGGCTAATAAGTCTTGAGATCAAAGGATCTGTTGTCTGTGTGGATAGGCTTCACAGCACCCATCCAGGCCTCTTCTACTGTTGACCGGTTCTCTCATGTTTTCCTACTTTCACCGCTTGCCCAATTGTTTCCCTTGTGCATATAAAGCTTCAGCATCCACTGTAAACATCACTTTGCTGCTAAAGAAGAGTAAATGGTAGAGTCAAGTCCTGTGCGCTGTGGTGTGCTTTTCCTGAGCATTTGCCAAAACGTTCAGGAAAAATTTGTTTAATTATACAGACATGTCTGTGTCATAAAGGTAAATTTGCTCAAGACAAAATAAGCATCTTTGCTACTAACTGGCAGTAAACTAAGAATGCCGGAGCGGGGGGTGTCAGTTAATGAGGACTGGTAGCTGGGGTGTTGACAACTATTGATTAAGGACCTTTCCATACATTATGTGGTAGCAACACCAGGAGTGTAATTAGGAGCTGAACTACTTAGTACGTTACAGATGCTGGTAGCAGCCACCACATCTATTCATTTTTTCTTTTCTTTTTCTTTTTGGCACAGTGTGTGAGATCCAATTTAATAGTGCTGTGCCGAAAATTCTGACCATTCCATTTTTGGAATTTTGTGGGGGGGGGGGACAAAAACTCAGGCGAAGGAGGCTGGGAGAATTTTGGAGAATTTTTCTCCTTGAGGTTTTCCACATTAATGTAGCCAATTGTTGAAGGGTTTTCTTTCTTTTTCTTTTTTTTAAAACACCCCCAGCATTTTAAGGAGCCCTTACTGGATGCTTATTGGAGGGGTCAATGTCACATGATCTCCAATAGGGGAAGAACTGCTGGGCTCATTCAAATGCTGGAGGAAAGGGGTGTTTCTGTTTTGAAAAACTAAAAAAAAAATACAAAGAAAGTCCTTCAGCAATTGGCTAAACTTAAAAAAAGGTGTGTGGAAACCCTGTCCCCTCCCCAATGAGAAAATTATCAGAATTTTCCTCCCTCCCTGCAAAAGAGGCAGAAAAAACAATGCCTTTCGCAGGGAGAGAGAAAGTCCCTGAAAATAGAGGGCAGGTTTCTGCCCAACACTACAATTTAATACTTCCCTCCCCAGTTGCAATTTTACCAGTAATTCCCTTCTGTCAATGGGAATTATTTTCCCTAACTTTTTTTTAAACCTGCAGAGGAGTTGATACTGGGGAGAGCTGTAGCTGGTAGCTACGCCTTTAACATAACATGTAGTTTCACTCTGAGTGTAGGGAGCTACAGCTAACCATACTTCTCTGATTACTTTACCTATATGAAACACGTTTGTCTCACTTACATGGTTTTGGTCACAATCCAGTACATTGGTTAGGCATGCTTAGACCAGATGAAGTTAGTGGGATGAAGGGTATAATCCTGTGCATGTTTAGACAGAAAGAGTCCTACAACCCCCAGCATGCCCAAGCCAGCTATGCATGACTAGGCTGACCCTATGAAAAGGAGGATAGGGCTCATGTAGCTTTAACAGTTGTAGAGAAAAGGGAATTTCAGACAGTGTCATTTGTATGCAATTAGTTCCTGGTGAAATCCCCTCTTCATCACAACAGTTAAAGTTGCAGGGGCCCTGCCTTCTTTTGTATATGGTCACTCTAGTATAGTGCCTGCAACTTTAACTGTTGTGATGAAGAGGGAATTTCACCAGGGTCTAATTGCATACAAATGACACTGGCTGAAATTCCCTTTTCTCTGCAACTGTTAAAGTTACATGAGCCCTGTCCTCCTTTTCATATGGTCAGCCTATGCATGACCTAACCAGCATGGCTGACTGGGAGTTGTAGGATGTATTTCTGTCTCAACATACATAGGATTGCACCCTAAATGGGCCCATTTAGGGTGCATTACATTTTAGACTAATATACTTAAAAATATTAGGTCTAGGCCTAGAATGGTAATATGAAAATTGAACCTAAGTGTATGCACATATAGAGAGTGCTAAGGTAGCCAGATTATTCCACTTGGTGGTTAATCATAATGAGTATCTCTGCATTGTTGTTGCTTCCGGCAGGCCTACCCAGTCAAGTTTTAAGAGTTTTATAGGTATTTTAATAATATATTCATTTTTATATGTTTTATGTATTTTATATCATTTGCTTTTAATGTTGTTCCCCGCCTCGATCCAGAGGGAGAGGCGGGTAATAAATAAATAAATAAATTATTATTATTATTATTATTTTGTTTAAACTAGCAGTCATTGATTGCCTCCATGTTCTCAGTTCTCACCTGTGTTAGCTCAATAATTTCCTCCCTGCTTTTTGAGAAGAGAGTGTGTGCTATTCCAGAAAGATTTAGCAAGGGCTAGAATTCCAGCTTCTGGTTCAACAAATAAGAGAGGATGTTGACACTTGTGGTCACACAGGATTTCAAATACATACACATTATTTCAAGGGATGTGCCAAATCTTTTTGAGAATTTTCTCTGGACTTGTATTTTGCACTTCTATTTTCTTCTGAAAAAATGCAGGTGTTTTGCCTGAGGAAAAACCTCCAACATCACTTTGAATGTTGCTTTAGATAAAACCCCATGATGTCTTTCACATTCTGATTCCCCCCCCCCCCCCCCAAGTACCTAAACTTTTTTGGCTTCCCTGGAAATTTTTCAGAAGTTGTACCTGAGGATCAACTTCAAAAAATCACCTAACTTAAGGTTAAGTAAAAATTCAGTGGAACTCGGGGTTGTTGTGAAGAGCTTATTGGAGCCATATATAGTCATATTAATTCACTTGTTCCTGATGGGCTATTCAGAGCCATAGATCAAATAGGACATTTGTTGAATTAACCTCTTAGCTTTGTGAAGTATGAGATAAATATGAGAAGGAGTGTTTTCCTTTGATCTGTCTCACCTTTCAAGAGCTCTGTTCAAGGAAAGGGCCTAGGAAAACCAATGAAACCTGAGTGGTTCACAGACTAGGTTCATTACTGTGGACTTTCTGCCTGAGGGTACTCTGTAAGTTAAGGCTCCCATTGATAATCTTTGAAAGACTGAGTTATTGCAAGAAGGGTCAGTGTTAGAGAGGAACAATTAACTCAGGCTATCAGTCAGTTGTACCTTTTTTCATGGTTCAGATTTACAAGCTGCAAGGGTCAAATACTTCACACTCTTTCCTCAACAGACACTGAAGAAAAAAGCCCACTGGTCTAACATTCAGAACACAAGCCTACAATGATTTATCTGTCAGAAGCTTTCAGAGCTAACTCGGTGTTACAGCTCCCTGGAGTGAGAGTCTGTGCCTGTCCATCTGATTTTCCAGAGCAGGAGCCTGAAATATTCTCTGCAGGGAAAACACTTGCTGTGTCGCACAGTAGTAAAGCAAAGGAGTGTGAAACCATTTGGAATTCTTCTTTCCTGTTGTCACTTGTAATCACTGTATTCATGGACAAGCTTTATTGCTGGCCCCAGGGCTAATACAGCACATTGGCTGCTATCATGCACAGAAGCTGGATTTGTTAAATATTGAGTTCAATTCAGATGTGATGGGACAGTCACACTAGACTAAATATATAGTGGAAGTTGGTAGTTTTACAGTGTCCGATTACTCATGTGAGATAGTAAACTTGGGCTGGCAAACCTTTTATTTTGAGAGAATTGGTGTAGGGGAATATTTTTTTAAGAGGCAGCCCTTCTTTAAGAACATCCAAGTATTGCAGAACCACAGAGAGACTATGCTTGCAGAGGGGCCATAGCTCAGCAGTAGGTATCTGCTTTGCATACAAAAGGTCCCAGATTCAATCCCCAGTATCCTCAGGTAGGACTGGAAAGGATCCCGCCTGGAACCCTGAAGGGCTGCTGCACGCCAGTCTCAGCAATACTGGGCTAGATAGACCAAGGGTCTGTCCCAGGCCGTTATCACACAGGCGGTTTTAAGCACACTCACCGTGACTTTGATCCAGTTCTTCAGTGCGGGACTCGCATGACGTCGTCCCCCTCGCACCGTTCTCGCGCCCTGAGTGCTCCCGTTTTTCGTTTCTGTTTCGATTTAACCCTGAATGGGCAAAGTCCGTTTCAGGCAAGTTCAGGCAAGTTCAGCAGGCTGAGCTGAGGTATTGGAGCAAAACCAACCACGTGTGATTCAAAAGGCTCCACTCACATAGGAAACGGAGGGGGAACCCGCAGAAGCAAACCAGGTAGGTGTGATAAAGGCCCCAGTCTAAGGCAGCTGAAGGAGCCAAGTGGCAGGAATATGCTAAAGGGAGCAGGGCCAGTGTTGCCCTCACAGGATTCTAATAATGGGTGTTGGGTGTTGGGATTTAGATTCCTCACAGACATCCTTTATATGTGAATGGGACACACATCATATCGACTTTGGGCTTCAGAGTGTGGCAAAGAGATAGAACATTAGGACTGGCTGTTATATGTCTGGCTGTTATATATATATTTCTCTTTATGTGACTATTAAATACTTCTCTCGTGACTAACCAACAGGTTTTTGGTTTTTTTTGCATTTTTAATACAATTCAACAAATAAAGCGATTATAAAATAAGCACTTTCAGAAACATGACTACATGAAACTTGCACAAAATCCATCATTTAACAGGAAAGAGTGGACACCATCAATGCACGGTACATTAGTTTTCCAGATAAGTAGCTTGTGCCAGCAATATGTCTGCCATTTTGCACAGGACTATAGATGGGGAGAGAAAGTGGGGACGTTCTCCAAACTGTTTTTTTTAAAGCTCATTTTGTTTGTTTTAGGCAAACAGCCACAGGCTTTCCCAACATGACTGCCCACATGGGGTTCCTCTTATTCATTAGGCTTTGAATGGTAATGGGAAGAAAAGGGGTGTGGTAGTGTGATCAATGCCAGCCGCTCTCCAACTGAGCCAAACATTTCTCCAAGTATTTGCGAGATGAAGGTGACATTCCTGCTGTCAATAAATCAGCAGCTTAATCCTTAGCAACATGCTTTAATGAGTTTGATTGGATTTTCACCAGGACACAAGAAAACATGACACACTCTCTCTCACACACACAAATACACATATTAACACAAAGGGCTGCTTAATAATATTGCTCCTTAAATCTACATTAATTAAATTGTAATTTGGGCAATAATATCTCTTGTGTAAACATTGCCTCCCTTTGGCGTGGAAGTGAAACACTAGGATCATCACTGCAGGAGAAAGAAAATGAATCGTTGTTAAAAAGAGGATATAATTTAGGCAGCTGTTCTCATCAGGATATCAAATTAGTGTCACATGGTCATTCATAACCACGTTTAAACCCCCTCCCCCACCAAAAACAACAACAAAAGACCCAAACACCAGGAGGTTATTAAGGAAGCAGCTTAGTTGTTTTGCAAACGCCTTCACAAAAGGTAAAAGCATGTAAGTGCAAATCCATAAAGGCTAAGAAAAAAGCCGACTGCTCGCAGACTGGCATAGTATAGCACACTCATGCTTGTTGTCTCAGTGATGTCTTGTTGGGATTAGAAAACATTTATCCATTCTACTTCTCCTCTCCGCTACCAAATCTCCCAAATCTTTTCAGTGGGGCATCAGAAAAGGTGACAACTGGAGGGGGGGGGGGAGCGGCTAAAGAAGACAGTCCCCAGAATACACAGAGCACACAGCTCTGCTCTCACTCTCAACCTCAAAGGCTTTCATTTAATTGCTTTTGACAAAGAAGAAACTTTGCCCTCCATGTGGGTTCACTGTCACAAGATGTGGTGATGGCTTTTTCAAAAAAGGATTAGGTAGATTTCCTGGGAGATATTTGTCATGATAGCTAAATGGAACATCCATTTATACAGGCAGTATACTTCTGAAGACCAGGTGCTGGAGACAAACAACAAGCAAAGGACTTCACCTTTATGTAGGGTGACCAGATAAAATCCAGGTCAGGGCTCATGTAACTTTAGCAGTTGTAGAGAAAAGGGAATTTCAGCCAGTGTCGTTTGTATGCAATTAGTTCCTGGTGATATTCTCTCTTCATCACAACAGTTAAAGTTGCAGGGGCCCTGCCTTCTTTTGTATATGGTCACTCTAGTATAGTGTCTGCAACTTTAACTGTTGTGATGAAGAGGGAATTTCACCAGGAACTAATTGCTTACAAATGACACTGGCTGAAATTCCCTTTCTCTAAAACTGTTAAAGTTACATGAGCCCTGACTTGGATTTTATCTGGTCAGCCTACCTTTATGTCTTGTTTGTGAGTGCACAGAACCTTATAGCTGGCCTCTGTTGGAAGCAGAATGCTGTGGTAGATGGATCTTGGCAAACCAATTCTTATGCCCTTGAGCGACCCTTGTAGGTAAACTGTCCAGGTGCTAATGGTCTATGGGCAACAGTTCTTTATTTTATATTTTATGGTTCTATATTTTTATCCTGGCGTTGCTGGTTCTATATTTCTATCTTGGCATTGCTTGGACAGGTTCGTGCAAACACCTCCGTATTGGATACTTGCTCCCCTTGACTAATAAAAGCTAGCAGGGATGGAGCAGCTGGCTGGGCCAGGGAAGTGATTAATGTAGGGTGACCAGATAAAATCCAGGTCAGGGCTCATGTAACTTTAACAGTTGTAGAGAAAAGGGAATTTCAGCCAGTGTCGTTTGTATGCAATTAGTTCCTGGTGAAATTCCTTCTTCATCACAACAGTTAAAGGTGCAGGCACTATACTAGAGGGACCATATACAAAAGAAAGCAGGGCCCCTGCAACTTTAACTGTTGTGATGAAGAGGAAATTTCACCAGGAACTAATTGCATACATATGACACTGGCTGAAATTCCCTTTTCTCTACAACTGTTAAAATTACATGAGCCCTGACCTGGATTTTATCTGGTCACCCTAGATTAATGCCTCTTTGCAAGACGGAGTGGTCCCATGCCATCTGAAAGAGGTGATAGTGAGACCACTCCTGAAGAAATATTCCCTAGACCTAGAAAATCTTAATATCTATATGCCAGTGGCAAATGTTCCATCCCTGGGCAAGGTCCTTGAGCAGGTGGTTGCGGGCCAGATATTCTTGGATTAGACCGATTATCTGGATCCATTTCAGTCGGGTTGCAGGCCTGGTTTTGGTACGGAAACAGCCTTGGTCACTCTGTTTGATGACTTATGTCTCAGCAGCTTTCAATACCATTAACTTTGAAATCCTTCTGGGATGACTGAGTTGGGAGTGGGAGGCACTGCATTGCAGTGGTTCTGCTCCTACTTGGTGGATCTGCTCCAGAAGGAAGAACAGTGGCTGCAGAGGCCTGCTTTCTGCTGTTCTCCACCACCACTACCACCTGTTCTCAACATCACTTTTCCATCTGCTGACCAGGTGCATCATCTTCCTCTTGCAGCTACTTAAGGCAAGGCTACCAGAGGCGTCACACTTTGAGTCGCATAGAAGAGCCACAACAGACTTGCCCTATTGCCTGTGCAGTCATCTCCAACCAGCTCTACACAGCAACCAGCAGCAATTCGCAACATTTTATATTATTTCATTTCATTTTATATATGGTAATTTCAAATACATGCCTGGGGAGCTCAGGGAGGTATGGTGGTGCCCACGTAACCATGGTCATGGGTAGGGGGAGGTATGGTTTTGGGGAAACAACAGGCCAGAAGAGGAGACGAAGGGCTAGATTTCTTACAGCTACCCTCTCTTTTGGTTCCCCCCCCCCAACCGGATGGTTCCTGGCGGCCTTACCAGCTTACCCTCGGGTTTGGTGGTGCTGCTGCTGTTGAATGTCAGGTCAGTCCAAAATAAAATCTCCCTGATCCATGATCTGATTGTGGGTGAGGGGGCTGACCTGATATGTATCACTGAGACCTGGGTGGGTGAACTGGGAGGGGTCACTCTCACCCAGCTTTGTCCTCCTGGGTGCTCGGTGCAGTACCAGCACCGACTTGAGGGCCAGGGAGGGGGGGTTGCCATGGTCTATAGAAATACGATCTCCCTCTCTCGACTTCCTGTTCATTCGAGTGAAGGTCTTGAGTGTCTCTACTCTGTGTTGGATTCCTGAGACAGATTAGGGATTCTGCTGGTGTACTGTCCACCCTGCTGCCCATCATGTTGAGGACCCCCAGGATGGTGCTTCTGGGGCATCTCAACTTCCATGCCAAGGCTGCTGTATCCAGAGCGGCTCAGGATTTCATAGCTGCCATGATAACCATGGGGCTGTCTCAATATGTCATTGGCCCAACGCATGCAAAGAGACACACACTTGATCTGGTTTTCTCGACTGGGAAGTAGGATGGGGATCTGAAAGTGGGGGAAGTAACATCTACCCTCTTGTCATGGTCAGATCACTTTCTATTGAGGTTTGGAGTCATGGTGGAGTCATAGGCCCCCCACCCTCTGCAAGGGTGGGGGGCCTATTAAAATGGTCTGCCCCCAGAAGCTAATGGATTCCAATGGATTCCAGAGGGCTCTGGGGTTTTTTTCCTGTTGGTATGGCTGGTGCTCCTACTGAAGCCCAGGTTGCTCTATGGAATGCAGAGATGATTCAGGCAGATGACACGATTGTGCCCAAGCGTCCTTTCACTCTGAGCAGAGGCTTTCCAGCTTCTTGGTATACACCTGAGCTGAGGGCAATGAAGCAAGAGGGGAGACAGCTAGAACACAGGTGGAGGAAATCTCATGCTGAGTCTGATTGAACATGGGCTAGAGCTCATTATCGAGCCTACTCTGTGGCGGTGAGGGGGGCAAAGAGACAGTTCTTCTCCACCAGCATTGCACTGTCTCAGTATCATCCAGCAGAGTTTTTCCGGGTAGTTCGTGGCCTGCTACACACGGGGCCAGGGCAAGAGACTGTGGAACCCTCGGTAGCACGCTGTGACAAATTTGCACAGCACTTTGAATGGAAAGTCGCTCAGATTCGTCAGGAATTGAACACCACGTTTAATGCGTTGAAAGCACTGTCTGGCCCAGTTTTGTTGGATGAGTTTCAATTACTGAGGCCTGAGCATATGGACAAGGTGCTTGGCCAAGTCTGGCCAACCACCTGTGTGCTTGACCCTTGCCCTTCACGCCAATCTGTATTTTGAATTTGTGTTTTAAATCTGCATTGCTGCGTGTTTTATTCTGGTTTTGCTTTTATATTGTATTTTTGTATTGTATTCTTATACTGTTTTATACTCTGAGTCTTGTTGATGGTTTTAACTTTTGTGAACTGCCCAGAGAGCTTCAGCTATTGGGCGGTATATAAAAGTAATAAATAAATAAATAAGAATTTGAACCTACGTTAATAATGGCACCATTCCAGGATTCTGTGACTTCTAAATAGAGACAAATTTGGTTTCCCACTTAAAATCATGAATGGTCAGTTTTCAGACATTAGTTCTCATACCTTCCAAAATATTTCTCTTACAGTGTGGTCTTATAAAGCTTGCTCTGTCCAGGTGAAATGCTCTATCAGAGCTTCCACCACAAAGAACTGAAGGGCAGGAATATTAATGAGATTTAGAATTTGCTTATGGTATCTACACACCCTAACTCAAGTTTCATAATAAAAAAGGGGTGTTTTAAGACCAACACTTTTGGGGGGGGGGAGATTGTCTCAAGATCTCTAATGCACTGCTGTAGAGAACAGAAGCCAAACAAAGCTAGTTGTTTCAAGCTTCAAAGATTGCATTGCTTTCTTCTGTATATGTTATAGAAGCTTCATTTCCTTTCTTATACATTTTCAAATTCCATTCTAAGAAATAATGCTAAAGAACATTCCCTTTCTATCATCTGTGCCAATATAACATTTCTCTACTTTTATAAATGCATGTCCCAGGAGAGGCTTGAAATCAGTGAATATTGCTGCAAACAATAACATGGGAGAGGCAAGGATCCTTTGATTCCTTTATACTTTTCTGTTATATGGAGATTATGACAGAAACACAGGTTACCAAAGTGTATTTTTCCCTGTTGTAAAATACCAACCGAATTAGCAACCTTTAAGGTGCAAAGTGCTTTAACATCCAAAGGTGATTGGTGGGGGGGGGGGGGACAGAACAAAGGTTAACACATAATGATTTAATGAAACATTTCAGCTTTTATTTATTTTATTTATATAGCATTTTTATCCTGCCCCTCAGGCAAAAAGGCTCCCAGAGCAGTTTACAATCAATCGGTAAAGAAGACAGTCCCTGCCCTCAGGCTTACATTCTAAAAAATAAGACAAGACACACAAGGAAAAGGGGATGGGGAGGGAAGATGGGGAAAAAAAGAAATTAAGGAGACTGTTCAGCAGAGCTGGTGGGAAGGCCCTGCTCACCCCTCTCTTCTCCCAATGGAGGGGCAGACCAACAGCTCCTTCTTCTTCCCCACAGAGTCATGATGTCAGTTAGCCCTGTGGCGGGGAGGGTTCCAACTGGAGCAGGCCCTGATGGTCTATCTGCCTGCAACTGCCTCCCTCACATCTTCTTTCCCACAGGGTCAAGATGATTGTTAGCTCTGCGGAGGGTGGGGGTCCAACTGCAGCTTTTGTCTTCATCAATATCTTTGAAGCTGTCACATTTTAAAATGAGCACCAGGAGAGCCAAAGAGATAGTTTGGAGAGTACAGACAGATGCACAGAATTCTTGGGAAGCTGTCATTTTAGGGTATTGGGGAACAAAACAGTTTTAAAACAGAATCAAAAGCAGGAACCTTTAAGGGTCATGAGTTTGCTTTTACAGAGGACAGTCCTCTACTTGAAGGGCTGCCAGAGGACTGTTGTCTATTTTGAAGGCATCCTCTGTTTGAAAGGCTGCCCAGTCAAAGTCCAGCAGCCTTGAAGTTGTCCACCAACAACACCTAGACAGCAGGCCGAGCAAGGCACACCAGTCACCTGGTCACTGTCTTCCAGTTACATATACTGTGAGGAGGACCACTTGCCCTCTCAATCCCTGTCCTTCTTGGCTAGTCGCCCAGGAAGGGGATATTAACGCATCTCCCAGGGAGGGGAGCTTTCCATGGTGTTTAAAAGAAGCATTGGTACGGCCACTTCTAAAAAAAGCTCTCCCTGAATTCCCTGGACCTTAATAATTACAGACCAGTATCAAATCTTCCATTTTTGGGCAAGATGATCGAGAGGGCAGTTGCCTTCCAACTCCAAACAGTTTTGGATGATACAGATTTTCTAGACCCATTTCAAACCGGCTTCAGGGCAGGATATGGAATTGAGACTGTTATGGTCACCTTAGTGGATGATCTATGTTTGAGTATTGACAGGGGGAGTGTGTCCCTGCTGGTACTTCTGGATCTCTCAGTAGCTTTTGATACTATTGATCATGGTATCCTTCTGGAACGCCTGAGGGGATTGGGAATCGGGGGCACTGTGCTTCAGTGGTTCCGGTCCTACCTCTCAGGCAGGTTCCAGATGGTAATGCTTGGGAATACCTGCTCCTCAAAGAAGGAGCTGTTGTGTGGCGTACCACAAGGCACCATCCTATTCCAATGCTGTTCAACATCTACATGAAACAGCTGGGAGAGATCATCTGAAGGCATGGGGCAGGGTGCTATCAGTATGCTAATGACACCCAAATATATTTCTCTATGCCTTCAACAACAGTGTCAGCTAAGGATAGTGTATTTCCTCTGAATGAATGCTTGGAGGTGGTAATGGGCTGGATTAGGAAAAACAAGCTGAAGCTGAAGCCAGACAAGATGGAGGTGCTTACTGTCAAAGGCCCTAACATGGTTTGGAGGTGTGTCAACCAGTTCTGGATGGGGTTACACTTCCCCTGAAATACTGCATTCTCAGCTTGGGGGTGCTTCTGGATCCATTGCTCCAAATGACAGCTCAGATAGATGTGACAGCCAGGAGTGCCTATTATCAGCTTCGGCTGATATGCTAGTTGCGCCCCTTCCTAGAGTTGGAAGACCTAAAAACGGTAGTGCACACGCTGGTAACTTCGAGGCTTGACTTCTGCAATGCACAGTACATAGGGCTACCTCTGTGCCTAGTCCAGAAACTTCAACTTGTTCAAAATATGGCAGCCAGGTTGGTCATCGGTACATCTAGGGGTGACCACATTACACCAGTTTTAAAATCACTTCATTGGCTGCCAATCAGTTTCCGGGCGAAGTATAAAGTGTTGGTTATTACCTTTAAAGCCCTACATGGTTTGGGTCCAGGTAACCTGCAGGATCGCCTTCTCCCATGCAATCTGTCTGGCACACTCAGGTCCTCTGGGAAGAATTTGCTCCAGCCAGCCAAAACTAGGCTAACAACTGTTACCCAGAGGACCTTCTTTCTGCCGCTCCCAGACTGTGGAATGGCCTGCTGGGAGAGATTTGTCAACTTGATCGTCTTTCCAAGTTTAAGAAAGCCATAAAGTCTGGCCTAGCCAGATGAATTTTAAGACGTCTGATTGTTATTTTAATATTATATCAGTTTTATATGTTTTTAATAAGTTTAATGCATTTTATAGTATTTTTGTATTTAATGTTGTTCCCCACCTTGATCCAGAGGGAGAGGCAGGTAAGAAATAAATATATTGTTATTATTATTCTATTTAAATTATAACAATTATCTCAAAATTTGCATCTACACATATATTAGCTTATGAAAATTTTATGCAAACTGGTGTCCTCTATTGTCCTCTCCTTTTGTGATGCAGATCCGCTGTTTTGGTGATTCACAAGTGACCACCCTAAAAGCACCTCAAACAATATATGTGCTAGTAAGGCACCATATCTGAGAGGCCTAAAAATACAATGTGTTTTGCATTTTCTCTCCAAACATTGGGGGAAAAAACATGCAGCATCTGAGTGGATGTTTAAAGTCTAATTGAGAATTGTAGTGTAAAAGTATCTGTCAAGCTTTCTCAAACTTCAAGGTACTACAATGTATTTTGCATTTTCCTCCTCATTTTGAAAATCTGTTCAAAGAGAGAATTGTGTCCTGAATGTTTATAGGGATGTGTATCATATCGTTAAAATGTCCGATAATGATACAATAAGGTCGTTATCGGAGATGCGATTATTGATAATGATACGATAGAAAAACCTCCGAAAAATATCCGAAAATTTTCAGCCCGATTATATCGGATTATCGGACTGCCATATAAAGAAATCTATAATTTCTGTATTTTAAAAGTGAGAGGCTTGAAACTTGGTCACAGTGCTTATGGGGTATGCCTAAGTATGTGTATGAAATTTGAGATCGATCCCTCCAACCCTTGATTTTATATGAATTTATTAAAGATCATTTAAGTTCTGACAGGTCAGAATGACAGCTCACCACGTGTGTTCATTCAGACCTGTCAAAAAGTGGCAGGATCTTTAAAAAAATCATATAAAATATAGGGGTGGAGGGATTGATCTGAAATTTGGCACATATGTGTAGCAACATGTGCTAGACATGTGTATGAAATTTGAGATCGATCCCTCCAACCCTTGATTTTATATGAATTTATTAAAGATCATGCAGCTTTATTGACACAGCTGGTTGATTGGGCCTCTGTGCTGTCATCTTGTTGTCTGCTTTCCCCCCCCCCCCCACAGGCTTGCATTGGGGGAAACGCCTGCATAACTTTTTTATTTGAAATGATAATGACATGAAACTTGGGGAGCCAGGACTAGCAAGATCCAATCTACAATGTCCAAAAAGTTTCATGTCTCTATCTTTTCAAATTAAAAAGTCATAGGGGGTCCCCCAAAAGCCCCACCCCCACTTTTCAAGATAAAAACTTGAAATCTGTGGGACAATGAAGATGGGATCTGGCTGGTTATTTGTGAAAAAAAATCAGAGCAATTGCTCAAACCCTCGATTTTCTATGAATTTGTAAAGATCGTTCTTGTTCTGAAAGCTGGTTGACCTGGCCTCATCTTTCAAAACGAGCACGATCTTTAAAAAAATAATAGAAAATCGAGGGTTTGAGCAATTGCTCTGGTTTTTTTCACACATGACCAGCCAGATCCCATCTTCAATGTCCCACAAGTTTCAAGTTTTTATCTTTAAAAATGAAGAAGTTACAGCAGGGGTGTGGGGCTTTTGGGGGACCCACTGTAACTTTTTAATTTGAAAAGAGACATGAAACTTTTTGGACATTGCAGATTGGATCTTGCTAGTCCTGGCTCCCCAAGTTTCATGTCATTATCATTTCAAATAAAAAAGTTATGCACGCGTTTCCCCCCAATGAATATTTCTAGAATATTCAGCTCTGTAGGGCACAATGGCGGCGCTGCATATTAAATATCGGATTTCTGATAATTATAGTGAAGATGATACGATTAACCTACGATATTATCGGAGACGATAATTGTTTTGGGCCAAAATTCCGATAACGATAAAATACAATATGTTTGGGCGTGCACATTCCTACCTCAGTGTTCTCAAGAGAGATGTTGTAGAACAAGTAGAGATGGGCAAATTGGCAAGTTAAACCAGAGGTCCTGCTCTGGTAGCCAGATTTTCCCCCAGATAAAGCCATGGAGCATTGCATTTTGCAGATTTTCTTTGGCTTCTAGTGTCTCAAGATGGAATGGCATTTCTACTAAAATATTCCAGATACGTTGGGAAAGGGCATTCTTGTTGCCCAGAGGACCAACTTTTATATCTATTTCAATAGTCGCTGACCCATAATGACTCCTGACTTAACAACAGTATGTATAGATGCCAAAGCATGCCTGGTCTAGTTAAAATCACCAATTTACTGTTAATTAAGCGGCAGGCAGCTGGTTTCCCCCCACCCCTGGGGCTTCTCTACTCTTAACTGCTGGTTAAATATTCATTTGGGTTTTTCTTGACAGGTCATGTTCTGTCATAGATTTTATAGCCATGTTATTAAATGGCAACCCAGCTATCAAAAGCGTCTGTACTGCACCCAATAGTGGTTAGAGCAGTAGGTAATAAATTGTTAATAAATGTGACCCATTGTCTAGGTTTATGATTCTGTCAAGCTGACTGGGGTGCCTGAAGGGAATCTGTTATCAGTAAAATATTTCAAGTGTAGGCTAAAATGTGAAACAAGGCAATGCCTAATACCCACCACAATAGATCACCACACAGACACCACTGAGGCGTATAAAATCTTTTACAATGTAGCTAAAAGTGTGACAGTTCCCCTGTAAAACAAGAACATTATTATAGATTGTCTTTAATAATGTATCTTTCATTTAGGTTTCTAAAAGAATGCTATCAGCCTCTTTTCCCCTGCTGTGCTCCTGCTGAGATCAATACTAAATAAATACCTTATCCTCTCCCAGCCCCACCTGCCAAAGAGATAAGCAGATGGTAGCAATCCCAAGATTCAAACACTTATCTTTAAATGAAAAGATTCAGAAACAATAATGACTTCTTTGGATTTCTTTGAAAAACATATCCTCTTCTAGGCCCCCTCCACAAGAATGCGCCTTTGCGCCTGGTTCCGCGATTATGCGCATTATCGCGGAGGCGCATTTACTCACAATCCCTCTGCACGGGAGGCGGCGAGAAGCGGCGAAGCGCATTAAAAGATGCCCAAAAAGCGCTTTCCAGGTAGTTAATGCGCATAATCGCTTGTTCACACAGCGAAAATGCGCTTTAACGGCCGGAGCAAAATAAAAGTCGCTATTTAACGCGCGTTCGAAAATGCGCATTATCGGGGAGATAACGCGCCTGTACGCCCGTTTTGCGCTCCGCTCGTGTGTAGGTAAAATTTATAATGAGCCTTCAAGGCTCATTAAACGCCCCGTGTGGAGGAGGCCTTAGACTGGTCTTTATTAATAGGGCTCATTCCTGAAGTATTGTGAATCCTCTTTTGACATTCAGTGCATCCTGAAGTCTCTTTTTGCATCAGTATTGGAAGTTGAAACCCCAGATATGGACTTTTGGAACATCCCCAATAAACGTATAGCCCACCGTCAAAATCTCATCTTCCTCACCAATACATCATCAGTGGATGACTTAGTTTACAGGGTAACAACAAAAACATTTGCCTCCTTCTACCACATTTCCAGTGTCAAGCATAAAAGGGAACTTGTGGAGTGAAAAACACATATTGTTCTACCACATATTGTTCTACCACAGATATTTGTGGGTCAGTTGTGGGTCACTCCTACTTCCAAGGCTTTTAGCCTTTGGGCCTCTGCATATACCAGAGAGCTTCTGCCTAGGGAAGGAAGACGAATCTCAGCCGTCACTCCCTTTTACACCAGTTGGTGTCTGGCTGAGCATTGTAGCCACTATTCCTACCCATTCTCTGTACCAACTGACTTCCCATTTGACTTTGATAGATATATAGATACCATTTGTGAGCGTGAAGTAGCTTTTTATTTTTATGCCTATCATACATTTTGTGATCATAATTTTTGACGCAGGATACTTGAAGGCTGATTTCATCACTTCATGGTGAGAGATGGTGGATTTGTACACAAGCCATATATGAATTGGGTTCTTTTACCACAGGGTACAGAACCTCAGGTCTGTGCACCAATTCTGGCCCAACTGGGCTCCTAATCTGGCCATATGGGATTCCCCAGATGGCCCCACCCTCTTCCCTTGACCACCAATCATTTAGTGGCTTCCTGGCTTGTGCGCATCCCCCCTAATTCTAAAGAGCTGAAACTACTCTCCTAAGGCTCAGTTACTAACAGTAAGAGCTTTAAGTTAAAATATACTCATATTTTTTATCTGCTCCCTTTGCCTTTGGTCTTACCTACCACTGGGATGCTACCCCGATGAATATAGTTCATATTTATTTGTCCGATTTATAAATAATGAAACATTGATTAAATGTGTTCCTGAGAGACATATGTCATTCTAGAGAGATATACTTTGTATCCTTTATTAGTGCAATATGATTGCACTTTAATCTAATAGTAAAATACTATGGATTTGCTCCCAGGTAAATGTGTATATGATTGCAGCCAAAGTCCCATCATCATGCTATCTTAACTCTGTGGCCTTCCTGCCCTGCATAATTTGTTACAACATTGTGTGCTCTTAATTTATTTTCTTTTAAACATGGTATTAATTTCTTTTTTTTAGTAAAATCATTGGGCAGAATAAAAACAGGATGGTTACCCCCCCCCCAGTGCCAATTCCCTTCCACCTTGCCAATTTCCTCCCCTACCCACAATTCCCTTGCACTGGTGGTAGGGCCTGCCAATTCTACTGCACAAGCAGGACTCACCACTTGTGCAAGAGAGATTTAGTGCTGCCTAGAGAAGCCCTGAAACAAGTGGAAACCCCATTTCTGGAAGGAGGCAGGTTACAGAGCTCCCTTATGTGAACTCCACTGACCTGTCTTGTTCCAGAAACAAGCAGTTCTGCTCATTTTGGGTTGCTCCCAGCACTTGCGCAATGGAATTGGTGGGACATCAGAGAATCGGTGGGCGTGCAAGCTCTCTGTTGGATTCTGCTCATTTTGTGTGTGGGGGGGTATGGAGAGTGAGAGAGAGTGAGAGAGTTTGTTGGGTGAGACTAATGTTCACATGGCAAAGTCAATTTATGGAGGGAAGAGCTAAGCAGGATACATTTAGAAATAATTGTTTAATAAGGAGAGTGATCTCTACAATGTGTCATATCCATAATGGATCTAATAATAATAATAATAATAATAATAATAATATATTTATTTATTTATCACCCGCCTCTCCCAACGGATCGAGGCGGGGAACAACACCAAACACAAAATACAAAAACTGATTAAAAGCAGATAAAACCAGTACATCATTAAAACACCAATAAAACACCAATAAAACACTTTAAAATTCATCTGGGTAGGCCTGCCGGAAGAGATAAGTCTTTATAGATCTTTTAAATTCCGGAAGACTAGTGAGTTGGCGAATCTCTCCCGGCAGGTCATTCCATAATCTGGGAGCGGCAGAAGAGAAGGTCCTCTGGGTAACGGTTGTCAGTCTAGTTCTTGTTGACTGTAATAAATTCTTCCCAGAGGACCTGAGCGTGCGGGGCGGATTGTATGGGAGAAGGCGATCCCGTAGGTAACCTGGACCCAAACCATGTAGGGCTTTAAAGGTAATAACCAACACTTTGTACTTCGCCCGGAAACTGATTGGCAGCCAGTGAAGAGATTTTAAAACTGGTGTAATGTGGTCACCCCTAGATGTACCGGTGACCAACCTGGCTGCCATATTTTGAACTAATTGAAGTTTCCGGACTAGGCACAGAGGTAGCCCTATGTACAGCGCATTGCAGAAGTCGAGCCTCGAAGTTACCAGTGCGTGCACTACTGATTTTAGGTCTTCCAACTCTAGGAAGGGGCGCAGCTGGCGTATCAGCCGAAGCTGATAGTAGGCACTCCTGGCAGTCGCATCTATCTGAGCTGTCATTTGGAGCGACGGATCCAGGAGCACCCCCAAGCTGCGAACACAGTCTTTCAGGGGGAGTGTAACCCCATCCAGAACTGGTTGACATACCTCCAACCCCAGGTTGTGGCCCTTGACAGTAAGCACCTCCGTCTTGTCTGGATTCAGCTTCAGTTTGTTTTTCCTCATCCAGCCCATTACCGCCTCCAAGCATTCATTCAGAGGAGACACACTATCCTTAGCTGATGCTGTTGTTGAAGGCATAGAGAAATATATTTGGGTGTCATCAGCATACTGATAGCACCCCGCCCCATGCCTCCGGATGATCTCTCCCAGCGGTTTCATGTAAATGTTAAACAGCATTGGGGAAAGGATGGCACCTTGTGGTACACCACATAGCAACTCTTTTTTTGAAGAGCAGCTATCCCCAAGCATCACCATCTGGAACCTGCCCGAGAGGTAGGACCGGAACCACTGAAGCACAGTGCCCCCGAGTCCCAATTCCCTCAGGCGATCCAGAAGGATACCATGGTCGATGGTATCGAAAGCCGCTGAGAGGTCCAGGAGTACCAACAGGGACACACTCCCCCTGTCAATACTCAGGCGTAGATCATCCACTAAGGCGACCATAGCAGTCTCAACTCCGTATCCTGCTCTGAAGCCAGTTTGAAATGGGTCTAGAAAATCTGTATCATCCAAAACTGCTTGCAGTTGGAAGGCAACCGCCCTCTCGATCACCTTGCCCAAAAATTGAAGATTTGATACTGGCCTATAGTTATTAAAGTCCAGGGGATCCAGGGAGGGCTTTTTTAGAAGCGGCCGTACTACCGCTTCTTTTAAACATGATGGAAAACTCCCCTCCCTGAGAGATGCATTAATAATATATTGTAGTTGTGATCTAACTGCATCTCCTCCCTGGGCGACCAGCCAAGAAGGACAGGGATCGAGAGGGCAAGTCGTCCTCCTCACTCGACCAAGCAGCTTGTCCACGTCCTCGGTACTCACCAACTGAAACTGATCCAGTGTAATTCTACTCGCGGAGTCGCTGGACACTCCATTATCAGCCTCTGCTATAACGACAGCATCTAAGTCGGCTCTTATCCGAGAGATTTTATCTGTGAAATGATTGTTAAAGGCATCACAGCGAACTACCAAAGGCTCTAACATTGGGTTTAGGGGGGAGGGTGCCTGAGTTAGACCCCTCACCACCCTGAACAGTTCTGCTGGACGCGAATTCGCAGACGCAATGCGTGCAGAGAAGTAAGCTTTCTTCGCTGCACGTATTGCCACCCCATAGGAACGAAGATGTTCTCTATGTCGTGTCTTGTCGGATATAAGTCGAGTTTTCCGCCATCGGCGCTCCAGTCGTCGTCCTTTCCGCTTCAACTCCCTGAGATCTTCTGTATACCAGGGCGCCCGATTAGAAGCGGGTCGGAGAGGACGTTTGGGGGCGATCGTGTCGATAGCCCTAGTTAGGTCTTGATTCCATCTATTGACCAGGGCTTCTACAGGATCGTCGACGATACCAGCCATAGATCCCTCTAAGGCCTTCTGGAATCCAGCAGGATCCATCAGCCTTCGAGGGCGGACCATCTTAATAGGTCCGCCACCCCTGCAGGGGCGGGTGGTAGCTGTGATACTAATCCTGACCAGAAAGTGGTCTGTCCATGACAATGCAGAGGTATTTGTTACCTCCGCCCACAGATCTGTCTGTTCGGAGCTGAAGACAGCATCGAGGGTGTGACCTGCTGAATGTGTAGGTCCAGAGACCAATTGGGATAGGCCCATGGTTGTCATGGATGCCATGAACTCCCGAGCTGCACCTGACAAACCAGCCTCGAATGGGATGTTGAAATCGCCCAGGACCAAAAGCCTGGGCGAATCCAACACCAGCTCCGAGACCAGTTCCGTGAGCTCGGCCAGGGAGTCCGATAGGCAGCGGGGTGGCCGGTACACTAACAGAATCCCTAGTCTATCCCTGGCCTTCAGACTCAGGTACACACACTCGATGTGCTTCAATTGCCGGACAGGAAGTCTGGTCAGGTTAAGATTGTCTTTGTAGACCACAGCTACTCCGCCCCCCCCGCCCACTTTCCCTCACCTGCTCACTAACACAGTACCCAGCTGGGAGAGCTTGAGCCCATGTCGGCCCACTATCATCTCCCAGCCAGGTTTCTGTGAAGCATGCCAGGTCGGCCTCCTCGTCTATAAGGAGGTCATAGATGATATTTGTTTTACTTTTAACCGACCTGGCATTGCATAGGAGCAAGGAGAGGTTCTGTGGGTGGCCTGGTTCGTTCTCCAAGATCCCCGGGATAGCAGGGCGACTGGAAGGTAAGATGGGTGTTAAATATCTATCTCTCCTTCCCCTATAATGGCACATCGCCCTGCTATCGCCATATCTCCCCTTATCTTAAGGTAAGACCACCATAATTGATTTCTGTGCTTTCAGGGAGAAATTGGTTCCTTTATAAACTGTCTGCTGTTGCAGAATTCCAAAAGGATCTGGAACAGAATCCACACATGTTCTTTTGATAAATGCGTCATTAGGATTCAATGTTGTAATGTCCCTTCTTGTTGGAAAAAATATCGCAGCTCAAACAAGACAGCTGTTTTTCCCATTTAAAGACAGCACCACTTGATTTTGCTTCCCCAGCGATTACTGATGTCAAAATAACTAATTAGGCACCAACACCCAAAAGATTCATGTGTGCAAGGTATTTTACCTAGAATTTGTTCTGCATAAATAAAGTTCCAGAGAATTTGTTAAAAACATAAAGGAAACTGCACACCAGTAGTTGTCATTCACTAATGGTGCCCTTTCTTTATAAGCATTTGAAACAAATCAACCACTGGCATATTGAGCATAGTAAGACAGAGCCGTGTATTAACTTTTTTTTTTTAAAAAAACACCCAACAACTTCACCCTGACCCTGTATAACTGGCCCACTGACCTACATAGGGAGTCCCACAATGTTTATATAGTATCTTTGGGATGACAGATAGATTTTCCCAATGGCTTATCTCTCAGCCTCTTAAGAACCAAAGGGATTATGGCTATGTTTCGAAGAAAAGCAACTCTCATACACTGTCCAATGTAAACAGGATTTACTGTGCAGTCCACTCTGATTTCTTCACCTGATATTCTCCAGGGCTGAAGGGAAAGAGGTCTTGATGGTCTTTCAAATTATCCCCCTCTCCCTCTGACATACCCAGTTACACAGCATCCCTAACAAGCTGTTTTCCAAGAAACATTTCAGCATATATCTAAGCAATCAAAATGCTAATCTCTCCTCCCACCTCTTCCTCTCTCTGGTTTTTGATGAGTGAATGTCTTAGAGCTCCATCACACCAGCGCTTTATCACACTTTTGCCATGCTTGGTATGTGTTTGTGCAGAATGGTAGTCATATGATGTCTCTGTCTTGCGCTCATCTCGCTGCGTCCCCTCCATTTTCCATCTTATTTTGGAGCGGGGAAAGTCCATTTCCCCCCCCCCCCCTCCATGCACAATAAAACTGCTCCTCCCTCCCATGTATTGCTGCCCTTGTTCTATATCGGAACATCCCATTTTTTGGTGTGTGTGTGTGTGTGTGTGTGTGTGTGTTGAAGGGCGGTCTCGCTGACAAAAGAGGAGGGCGGGGCGGTTCTCTGCTCAACTGCTCAATCATGAAGGGGGAGTGAGAGAGGGCAGCTGAACACCCCAGAGAAGGTGAGCGAAGCCGCTGCCACCCATGCCAGGATTTGGTCCCATTCAACACTAAGATTCTTACTCCTGAGTAGGCATGTCTAGGTTCCTGACCAGAACAATGTTGGCTTCCCCTTGCCATGCCAATATTGACCACAAACTTCTCTGAAACCTAATTGTAATACTTTCTCTTCACTTATCTTGTTTAATATGATCTTAGGGGAAAGCATAGTGTGTTGTTTTATTGTAATGGTGCAGTTTCAGGCTGCTGTGCTATTGTATTTGCGCAGAAATTATATATATATATATATATATATATATATATATATATGCAGGGGGAAGGAGAATGTAGGGGCGGGGTGGGACATTTTGCTGACAAAGTAGTGATACAGGTGAAAAGATACATGAGCACAACAACACACAAGAGGGAAGGATCAGCACTGGCCACTCCATGAGGAGCCTGGATTAGTAAATGCATTCAGTATGCTGCATGTAACCTCAAGCATGATTGGACCTACAATATTGTGCATGTGAGCCCAGGTATGACTTCATGTAAATGCCAAGGGAAGAGTGGAGCAAGAGATGAACATGGTAGAAGTGGCAGCCACAGAATAAAATTGGGAATACATTCCTTTCGATAGCTGCTTTCCCCCCAGAACCCTTTCCATTTCTGGCATAGCCCATCTCATGTTAGTTACAGCTAAGTAGTAGTGTTTGTTTATGTATTTGTTGTACATTTCTGTCCCCATGGTCTGAACTCCCAAAGCTGCTCACATTTGTAACAACCCAGATATATAATAAGCTCAATAACATCAAAATACCACAATAATAATTTTTTGAAAAACCCTTATCAGCTTCAGCTATAAGCAAGTCATATTTAGACAGTCATATCTGCATTTCTTTGGCATAAGTTTAATTCTCTTGATTATTTCCAAATCTCTCACCAGGAAAAACATGAATTTATGGCAATAGATGCCTCAAAGTATATAGACTTTCATCTGAGTTTGTGAAATTTAATACATAAGGGCTTGGTAGTAAAATGTCACTAGTCTGAACAGAAATTATAATGTTATTTCCTTCTGTGGGTTGAGTTCTGAGCATTGTGGTTTTGGTTAGATGGGTCTGAAACATAAGAGTAAACTGCCTAGCTAATTACATGCTGCTTTACAAAGAGCGGAAGCAGGAGAATGAAGAGAAGAAAGGGTGTAAGATTTTCCACTTTTAAAACTATAGACTGTTGGCCCCCAAATATTGTCCTAGTAAGCCTTGTTCAGTCACGGATGAACAGTGCAAGACTTTCCCAAAGTTTACAAAGAAAAACAAAGATGAAAACCCATTCTATTGGTTTGGGAAACGATTCAATGCATAAAAATGGAGTATCCGGGACTGCATACATTCTGCCAGTTCTGAGCCATAAGCAGCTGAGCACACAGTGAATTGAAATGCAAGTCACAGCAGGTTTGGACAGGTTTGGAACACTGGAGCAGATATACAGGAGGGTCAATCTGGAAGCAGAGTCTATTGCACATTTTCAGCCCAGAGGTCTGAGCTGAAAAATACATCCAACTAGAGTTTTCTAGTGACAATGCAGGCAAGCAGAAGAACAAGGAAATAGACAGGGAAACAGGAAGACAGAGATGGTTGCAAGATGAAAAAAATAGTGTCATGTCTGACCCAGGTTCAGGTCAGGATGACTCTTCAGATGATGACGTGACATTACAGAGCCTAAAGACCTTGTGGGATGCGCTGACCCTAGAGATGCCCCAGAAACCCCCTGTATTGGTTGGGAAGCTACACTAGGTTCTTCAATGGTGGTGGACCCAAGGAACCCCAAACAGGATCTCCGAAGACTGTACTTCAGCTGAGGGGGCAAAGAAGGACGCAAAGCATCCAGCTCTAGAATGTATTAGGTAGAAGGTGGAGGCCCAGGTTGTAATTCAGAGGCAAAGCAGCACCTCAAGAACTAAAACAACTGGGCTTCTCAGGAGTAAAGGACTCCTTGTGAATAGGGCCCTCCTTACAAGGAGGACTTTTTCCAGAAGCCTCTGAGGGTAGGGCTTTGGAAGTTCCAGTTCATAAGATCTCAGTTCAGCCTCCTAGCTGCTGAAACAACATTACCTTGAAACCTTGGGGGGTTTTGCCCTTGGTATTCCTTGGATTGATCTCTCATACTGCTGATTCCTGGACTCCTGATAAGACCCTGCTTTTGGATTACCCTTTTGCTGGGCTGGTAAAACTGTGTTTTGAGCTTTTGTCTGCCTAATGACTTCTCCTGCTTTGAACTGCCCTTTTGGTGGACTGATAAAACTGTGCTTTGACTTTTGCTTGCTGTCTTTGCTAAATGGAATTGCTCCTAGGTCACCACAGGGTTGAGCCCCAACCAACCCATGGGAGGACAAATAGGGAGCCTGACAGGGAAAAACATCCATGACAAGGCTAGGAAGCCAAAGCAAGGCCAGAATGCTAGAGGCAAAGCCAAAGACTCAGGCCTGAGATGGAATTATTTCAGGTCAGTCTGAATCAGGTCAGGAGGGACCAATGGGCATAACAGATGCCATGTTGGGATCAGGGAGGACAATAGTGAGCAGTATCCAGTTCTGTCATTCTGCAAAGTCAAATAGCGCTAGCAGAGCTCTGTTGAACCTTTCTTGTGCAAGCAGTTGCCCTGGTTATGCACAATTAGTTGTGCAATGTCATTTGCACGAACAGAATGACATGTTTGGATACTGCCCACTGTCTCCTCTTCCTCAACTCTTCAACCTTGAGTGGCTCATTAAAAGGGGCACCAGTGCATTCTGGAAACATCCAGATCCGGATGCTTCCAGTTATGAATCCGGCTCATCCTGACAGACGCATGCCACAGAGATCTGCAAAAAATGGACCCAGGGAAGTCCTAATCCAAGCTTAGGAAACTGTCTATGTCCAAATCCCTCATTTGTTTCTGGCTATATTTGTTTCAAAGCAGGGGATGGTTGATGGTTTTTCAAGTGATCTTCTACTATGGCTGGTGTTGGAACTACATTTCCTTCAAAACAGATAAATACATAAATTGCAATAAAACAGGGGAACCCTCCAAAATTGAGAAGCAGCATTAATCATGGAAAGCTCAGCAGAACTGGCTAGTTTGTACCAGTGGCCCAAAGGCCAATACCAAGGGAGCCAATCTAACTTTCCTGTGGATGGCCTTCCACAACTGAGACACTGCTACATCAAAGGTTCTCTCTCAAGTCCTCACAAACTGAACTTCTCTAGAAGGTGGGACAGATAACTGAAAAGAGATAACACGATGAATGCAGGCTCTGGACAGGTTCATGCCCACTGTCATTTGAACGGTTCCTCCTTGTGGCCTAAAGGATCTTACTGAGGTGAAACATTTTAAATTGTGGGGAATTTCCTCTCCTTGTGAGATCCCAGGCTGGTGGGAAGCCAGTGGCTGGTTGCTTGCTTTCCAGCCTTTCAGCCACTCACTGCTCATTGTGGTTTCATGGTTATGTGCTGCTCTTTGCTGCAATGTTTAGTCATGTCAGTTTAGCAGTTAGAGAGGGGCTGACTTAAAACACACACACACACACACACACACACACACACACACACCTCTTCCATGTGTCCAAGTATGGTCTGTCCCACCCCAGGGAGAATAAATAAAGAGGAAATTTACAGTGAAAATATTAATAAATATGTTTTACTTCCAATATCTAATATCACACACATTTTCCATCTTATGATTGGAAATGGACTAAAGACATCACAAAGTGTAGATGATACTCAAAGCAGTATAAATTTTAAGGGATTCATAAACAAGGACAAACCAACAATCCTCTGTCACATGATTGTGGCCTCAAGAGTAGTAGAAGCGAAGAACTGGAAATCGAATCAAATTCCAAGAATTGTTGCTCAAACATAGCACAAAACCTCCCTCCCTGACTATGATTATAATCAAAGTTAATTGATTTTAAACTACAAAATCCCTTAGATTTTATCTGTTCAATTAATCTTGTGAGAGGGGCATGCGAATCAGCAAAACCCAACCTCATCAAAGTTCTCCAAATTTCTCTTTGATGCTCCTTCCAACTTGTGTCGGTATCAGATTGGGAGCTTTTATTATTATTTTTTGCATGAAAATTTGTGCAGATTTTCATGCAAACCTTCCCTAAAACATGCCTCCATTGTGTGTACGTTTCAAATGTATCCACTTTTTTCCCATTGATTAAAGTGCGTTTATGCACATTTTTCAAATGTACGTATTTTTTTTGTTCTGCGAATTGCACTGCAAGATTTTCTTTTCAAATGTTGTATTGTGTTTCATATAAAAAGTGATACAAGGCATATTATTGTGTACGATAACACAAACACAAAACAATCACTGAGTAATATATTACATTCCTGAAAGCACCGCAGGTTTGACTGCAGATTGCATTTGGGTCCACAAAATGGGTAAATGAACTGAGACAAATTTCTCAGACATCTCTATCTTGTGATTATTAAGAGCACAATCCTATGTGTGTCTACTCAAAAGTAAGCCCCATTGTGTTGAATGGGGCTTCCTCCCAAGAAAGCAGTCTAAGTGGGTTTTGTGAGCTGCCCCTAGGTCCTAAATTATAGGAGCTCATTGGGACAATGAGGGGTGATACAGACATAAATAGATATATGCAGTTCTACTTCCATCTTCTATAAAGCTCTGAAATGCTACAAAGAAGAGGTTGTAATACCAGAAGCAGAAAGAGGACAGCTGGAGAAGCAGATATGCACAAGGGTGTAACTACGTGGAGGGAATTGTGGGAAGAAGAACTGAAGAGATATAAGAACCGGCAAGAAGCCAAGAGACACAGTTGGCAGACAGCTTGGGGAAAAGGTTTGTCCATAGCTCTGAGCTAAAAGAAAGCAGGGGATAATAGGGGGTGTTGAAGGTGAAAGAGATGTTTAGATGGAAAGAGAGAAGTATATGGTACAGACAGGAACCACAGAAGGAATTTGTGGGCAACTGGGGAGGCTGGGAAAATATAATGTTGAAGAATGCTTGGGATGGAGCTGGAAAAAACAGGTTTATCATGAGAGCAGGAACTTGGCTTGCCTTCTGAGGATTGCTGCACCATACGATCAGAGCAGTCAGAAACAAGAAGGGAAAGTGAAGTGGTGGGTTTTTCCTTCTTTTTTGTTGTATTCCGGACAATAGTACAAAAGAGCTTATTTTTCAGACCATTGTAAGGTTGCAGGTGAAAGGCTGATCTTGTAGTGCTGAAGGGAGACGTCTTTGTTCCAGAGCCCTTCATGTTGTTACCAACGCGGGGGTGGAGGGTGGGGGAAATACTCCGCTGCATTTGAACCGGCCTTTTTAAAAATAAAATAAAATAAAAAGTACTGAACCCTCTGGAGCTTTTGCATACTTAGAATTCCTGGCTGTGCTTCATTGGTTTAAAAGTGGGGAAGAAACAACACCCAACTGATGTGCCAGAATGAACTGCGCATGAGGCACAGAAAAGATTCTTTTATCTTTCATTTGTGGATTGTTACAAATTAAGCTCTTCACTCTCTTGGGATAGCTGATGGTTCTCTTTTTAGTTTTTCTACCACTTTCTCTGGTTTTGTTTTAAAATGGAGGTGGGGAGACAATAACCTCCTAGAGGCTGAAAAGATCGACTATAATTTCCCTTTTTTAAATAGGCTTTTGACTACAATTATTCTTGCATTGTCCTTTCCCCTGTTACGGGTAATAGACTGGACACATTGCCCTGCAGTGTTTTAGCAAGGGTACCATTTAGGGAGGACCCAAGGGAGGTATGTTGTTTGTTTTAAATACTTATATCTGGTTAGCATAAAGTACAATTTCTATTTTTAAAAATACACTGGGTTTCTTATTGGAAATTTAATCCTGAACGCACACACACACAGACCTTGTTGTGAATCTTGCTCCTTACTTGGTGGGAACGGTGCACATAGCATCAGTTTTCTGGCAGGGATTCTGGGATTGGTAGACCCCATTCCAGTCCCAAATGGGAAAAGACACTTCTCCCAATATTTTGTAGCACCTACTGGTGCAAAATAGCAAATATAGTTCAATGTAAGCAAGTGTAAAAGTGATGCACATTAGGGCAAACAAATCCGAGCTTCACATAGAAGGTGATGGGATCTGAGCTGGCAGTGACTGACCAAGAAAGAGATCTTGGTGTTGTAATGGACAGCTTGATGAAAATGTAGACTCAGTGTGTGGCTGCTCTGAAAAAGGGAAAAGCCAAGGGGAGGAGAACATCCACTAATTTTTTTAAAAAAAGGGGAGGGGGAGAGAAGTGGTTCCCGGAAAGCTGAGGTATTATAATAATAAAAGTACCTCAGCATTCCGAGAACCGCTCCTCTCTGCTCTAAAAAAGGCACATTCCATATTAGGCAAAATTAGGAAAGGAATCAAAACTAAAATTGCCAATTTCATACTCCCTTTATTGGTTGGCCACAAATGGAATCTGTGTACAGTTCTGGTCACCGCACTTTAAAAAAAGGATATTGTGCAGTAAAAAAATGTGCAGGAAAGGGCAACTAAAATGATCAAGAGGCTGGTGCAACTCCCCTATGAGGGAAGTTTACAGTGGCTGAATTCAGACGACACGATAGTCAATGGTGGGGTAATAATCAACTTCACAGTTGTTCATCTAGGAGGTACTTCCCACACAACATGGGAATAAATAATCAACTGTGGTGTGGATTAGGATCAGCGCTGAGTTGACTATGGCAGAATTCGGAGGACACGATAGTCAATACAACTGACGATTGTTCCCCCCCCCCCCCCCCGCCGTTGCTTATTGTGTTGTCTGAATTCAGCCAATGTCTGGGACTGTTTAGCTTAGAAAAAAGGCTAACAAGGGGAGACATGATAAAGGTGCAAAAAATAGTGTGGAGAAAGTAGATAGGGAGACATTTTTCTACTTCTCTCCTAACACTAGGGTTCATCCCATGAAGTTGATCAGTGAAAGATTCAGGACAGATGGAAGGAAGTACTTTTTCACACAGCACATCATTAAACTGTGGATTCCGCTGCCACAAGCTGTGATGGCCACCAGTTTTTATGGCCTTAAGTTAGACAAATTCATGGAGGATACACTCATTGTTGGGGAACATGGGCTGGGCGGGGCTGTTGCACTCATGACCTGCTTGTGGGCTTCCCATTGGGGCAGCTGGTTGGCCACTGTGTGAATAGGATGCTGAACTAGATGGACCCTTGCTCTGATCCATCATGTTTCTTCTTATGTTCTTAAGATTAATTTATTAGTCTTCAGGCTGTGGAAAGGGAAGAGGACAGAGTGGCCACTTAGGCATCCCCACCCCCCACTGCCCCCCCCCCCAAAAGAAAAAGATTTGCCTAAGATGTGCATGTGGTGATTTATATATACAGAAGCAAATTTTAAACATAATTACCATAATCTAAATAGAAATAAAAAGACCGAGCCTAGGTGACCTGTATTCCTGCTCAGTCTGCTGAGAAAGTGCTAACTGTTGATGGGCAACTTCAAGATCCCGGCTTTTCCTTACATTTCTTTCAACTTCGCTTGGACAATTGCAGCCTTCCAAACAGAGGATGGCTTCAAACAGACGACTGTTCTGCGACAGTCCCTCAGCTAGAAGACAGTCCTCTGTAAAGTAAGACACATGGCTACCTTAGAAGGGGATGGGAATGCAGTTTGGCTAAATCTGGGTGTCCAGAGTCTGGCCTCTAACAGGCTTCAAGCAGACCTGCACTTGTCCTGATCTTAGTCATGAGCATTCAAGGAAGAATACTTGCTTATTTAACCATGCATTCCTGAATGCTTCTCACAGCTCTAGCACTATGGATTGCCAAAACAGAGGGCAAAAAGACGACAGTGATTTGTGTGTGCGATGTATTTGGTGTAGATGCCAATTTAGAAATAATTGCTGTCATTTAAATAGAAATGCAATACATCTCACCACAGTGGGGAAGACTATGGCCATGTCTACGCCTGCCAGATATCCCGGAGCTGTCTCTAGGTTGTCCTTGTGCGTCCATCTGATGCACAGGGGATCCCAGGATCAACCGGGGACAACCTAGAAATGACCCCGGGATAACTGAAACCAGGGATATCCCATTTTTTCCGTGGTCCAGGACAATCCTGAGGACCGCAGCTGGTGTGGCGCAGCCTCCTGGATCCTCAAACGGGCAAGGAGCTGCATGAAGTGGCTCGTTGCCCATGGGGGGGGGGCAGCAATTTTGCCATCTCTGGGATGGCGGGGTGGGCGGGTGCAGGGTTTGGTGGAGGGGTTTACTTACCTTTTTTGCCTCTTAAAAAAAATGGTGCCCGCAACATCCCTCTTCCCTTCCAGGATGTCGAGCGGCTGTATAGATGCTGGGGAAGGATCGCGGAAGCAGGTAAGTCTGCAATCCTCCCCCTCCCTCCCTCTATACCCTTAGGTGTAGATGAGCCTTATGTGTCTGCCATCCAGGTTGATGGGCAACTTCAAGTCCCCTGTGCTTCCTTTTTATTATGGTTCTTTTCCTTTAAGTCAGACTTAGACTGGATAGCCCTTCAAATAGAGATCACCTTCAAATACAGGAGAGTCCTCTGACAGTCCTCTGTAAAGTAGGACAGCTGGCCACCTTACCTGGGAAAAATGTGAACTGGGAACTCCCTGGCTCTTACACTTCACCACTGCACTACCCTAATCAGTTTGCATATACATGGAGACAACATCCCAGCACATGGCTTACACTCTTAGCCACTGGGAAACCCCAAGCTTACAGTTCAAACATTTTAAGATATTATCATACTTTTAAAATGTTACAAATGTTGTAGATAGTAAGACTGTAACCTCAAATTATTATGAGGAAGTCTATTCTTTAAAAAAAACCAATTCTATGAAATAAGGCTGAATATCAATGAACAGTGTAAAAGCTACGACTGTTGTTATCAACACCGTCCCAAAGACTTTGTGCATGAAGACACTGCTGGTACCTACTGCAAGTTCAGGCCCAATTAGGGGAAAATGTTGGCAATCCACAGTTTATGCCCTGATGCATCTCTACAGACAAATACTTCATACAACCTTCCAGATACTTATTGGCTGGAAACTTCAAATACTCTGGGCAGTTGTTAGAGGCTTTGGAATGTTTTAAGTATGCGATGCTGGCTGCTGTTATTCATGTTGGCTAGAGTAGAGATTTGTCAAAGAAGAAAGCAGAACTATAGTTGGTGAACTATGGACCAAACTTTTCAACAGTCTGTTTCATATATCATTGTGCACATCCTGGAATGCTTCCCTGAGATTAAGGGGATTCTAGCATTTCTTTTTCCAAAACATTTGTCACATTATTTTTGTAAGACATAGCAATAGAAGAAGTTACTTCTGGGATCTCTGTCTGGGCATTTGAAACTTTGTTTAACCTACATGGCTAGCTGAAGACGCAAAAATAAAGAAGATCCAAGGTAAAGGCTAGGGTTAGAAAGTGCCTTGTATAAAATTTAAATAATTTCTCCCTCACTTCTCCAGTCTTATAAATTCAAAATATATTGTATCCAAAAATGTACAAAAAGAATCTTGCACAAACTCTCTAGTAAGGAGCATTGCTGTAAGGATTATTCAGTTAAGAAAAGAGAAAACAACATAAACAGTGCACATTGATGGATCAATAATAACAATAAGAAGTGAGCTTCTAGGGCAGACAGAAATGGTCCTCCAGTATTCCTAGAGCAGCTTTCTGCTTTCAAGCCAATTCATTAAATAGGGTCATGGCTTGGGTGGAACAATAGAAAGGTCAATCAGTCACAGGGAGCAATTCAGATAAAACCTCTCCTTTGTTCACCCTCTTCTTTAAACATGCGATTTATAACACACTCATGACTGGTCACTCACGGAAGTTAGCAGGTCATTTTGATGCCATTGTGAGACTTTTGTATATCTCCTGCTCCTTCCCTCCATTATTCCGTTTAAAAATAAACTCTGGAAAGCCTGATTCTTCTGAAATATGTTGGGATTTCCTACCGCGTGCAGTCAAAGTTGTGCTATACAATGCCCACTAGAGGATGCTGTCCTATTGAACTATATGGGCTGGAAGGTTTTAATAATAATAATAATAATAATAATAATAATATTTATTTGTAACCCGCCTCTCCCTCCGGATCGAGGCGGGGAACAACAACAATATAAACATAAAAATAACAACAGTTAAAAATTTTAAAAAGCAAGAGAACAATACAACATTTAAATTACAAGCCACGTGGTTGCTGTTCTCTTCCGGCGTGTTTCAGCTCATTTCAAATGTGGAAGAAAAGCAGGAAAGGTAAGAGTCAGCAAAGCTGGTGAAGAATGACATTGTTCTTGTATCTAGCAATGCTAGATACCAAAACAATGTTGACTGAAGTCTAGGGGTCTCTTCTGACATTACCTGTGTAGAAAAAAAAGCTCTATGATTTGTATACTGTCGGAAGCACCAGTCCCCATGGAAGGCATCCACCATGTGACTCTTACCCAGAGATGGGAAGAAGATGACATGAAATGTGGACTCCTACCCTATGGCGTGAGTTTCAGGAATTGTCCAGGCATAAGAAGGAACTGCGCTGCAGAAACTCCCATAGCACAGAAGTAATATCAGGTGTCCAGATAATATCAGTGCCATGATAGCACCAGTCTTAAATTCTTTTTGCTTATGCAGAAAGACAGCAAGGGTTGCTGCCTCCTAATTGTGCCCACATTACCTATTCATCTTCCAAAGTAGAAAGAATGGGTGTATAGAACCCCCCCCCCCCCATGGCCCTAAACATGGATGCTACACTTGCAGCTAGCTGAATAACAGGATTTGCAGTTTCCATATGTGTTGGTATTCAGGACCTTGGCACAGGTTCTAGGCTTTGCAGCACCATCTGGGCCCTCCTTCCTAACAAATGTCTCATTAGTGGGTGTGTGGCTGAGGGTCTGATTCATGCTTCCCCTGGGATACCTTTTCAGGGGGTAATCCATAAAGCCTCAATGCAACCAACACCATATGTTTGTATTAACAACAAGGAACTGTATGGTTCCCTGACATTTCTACAAATGCCATAGTCCATCAACTACACTGGTGCGCATTTTCACCAGTTTTGATATATGTTTGACATATTCAACTCTGCCAGCCTTGTGATCTGTTTAGGAAATGCTACAGGGGTTTTGCAACTCTCCTCTCAAACTTTAACTTTCTCCCTTAGTTTTTCTTTTGCAGGCCGTAGCCATTAACATAAAGCCTTTAAGGCCCTTGTGTTTCTCCCCACTCCCATTTTTTTTGGTTCATGCTACTTAATTTTATCTGTGATCTCACTCTTAACCTATTAATTCAAAGAGCCTCTGGCTGCTTTTTAATTACTTGGGGCATGGTTAGCATAGTCAAGGTCATACCCTAAAGCTAGAAAGAATAAAGTTCATAGGGAGGTTAACAACATTCAGCCCCCACCCCAGCAGCCTTAATCTATGTAGCCTACTTTTAGAGTCAGCACCTTCAGACCTGCAAGACAGTAGCAATCTAGATCCTCTCATTTTTCCTGTTTATCTCTTCTGTAATGAACAAATACTTAGAGATCACACCGTCCCACAAAATAACTAGAGATAGTTTATCTTTATTTCTCTTCTTGTACCTAGTTTTTCAATATGCAGGACCATATGCAGGACCAATCGTGACAAATGTTCTAGTTTTATCAGAATGTCTGTTTTGCTTGCCTCAAAATTTCTCAGCTGTTTCTTCAAAGCAGGGTCATCTGAATTCTATGGTAAATTTTCACTTTAAGTGAAATTTGTTGGTTTCTCTACTCCATGGAGAAAGTTTCCACCAGCTTTGGATGCCGAACACAACAATTAGTGTCGTTGAGAAACAGATGAAATACAGAGCAGAGCTTGAATGACAACCCACCTAGCATTTGTTTTTTTTTCTGTGGGTGCCATGTAGGATTATACATTACCTCTCATATTGTGTTTGTTTTATTGAAACCTTAATTGCTTTTCTCAAAACCCTGAATTGGAACCTTCAAATTTAGGCAAGATTCAGTGGCAACATTTTAATGTAGAGGATTTGGATGTGAGGATGACCTTTCCATTTTCAAGTGGACAGCATTGGAAATTTATGAAGCATGATGAAAACAAGATGGCAAGAACAATGCTGGTTAATAATTGGACATGTCTTGTGGCTAGTCCCATTTGGCAGTTATATCAGTGGATCATATGGTTTCACTTCTCTATAAGAGCCAATCTACACACTAGCTTTGAAATGTTTTATAAGGGTTACGAAAACTCTTTGGGCCACATGACACACTCCCTTGAATGTTGTATACCCGAGGTTTTTTAAAACTCACTTCAGCTATATACAACGGTTTTTACTTTTAATAAATCATTTTAAGTAAAATAATATGTCCTTCCTTACTGTTTGTGATTTGTGGGGGCAGTGTTTCATTTACCAGCGCCCAAATGCTTAGCTGTTGATTGGTGGGGAAGAAAGAGGGGCTAAGGATGAAGTGGGCGAGTGAACTACAATGCCCACAATGCCTTGCCTTAAACTCATTGTAAAAACGAAACAGAAGGAGATGGACAGAAGAGTGTGAGACCGCACACACCACTTTGAAGACTGAAGAATTTTTCTCCTGTAACGTGAGTACTCCTTAATGTGGCCTAAGACATTTTAGAACACACCTATTTGGAACATTTTAAAATACTATTTAAAATGTTCCAAGGTACTGTGTAGATAGGCTCACAGTTTCACCTCAACCTTTCGATACTGTTGTGCTTTGCAAGTATTGTGGATGGAGAAGGGAGCACGGAATGAAGACACAACAAGAACTTGGATTAAACTAGGGCCTCTTTATTTAAATAACTGGGTATATGCATCCATTCCTGGATCTGCATGTGAAAATGCGGGAATTGTTGTCCTTAACTCAGGTCTCTTGCCTGCCATTATGGGCGAGCCACTCTCCAAAGCAAGGGGTCGGGAAATCCCTGCTCCTTGCTTATGTGACACTTTAAAAGTGTGGGGAAACCACCCTGACTCACCCCAGCTAAATGCCATAAGACATAGAGTAGGTGAATCAGGAGGGTTTCCAAAGGCATACCATATCCTGACACATGAGCTGCATAGCCCCCTAGGAGCAGGTCCTCCAGCTATGCCAATTGCCAAAAGGGCTCACCGTCCCTTTTCTAAATATAGCCAATTCCTGCATATCCCTGCCACAAATCAACCTAGTAATTATTCACCCTTCCTCACAAAGCTTCCAGTATGAAGTAGGCAAAAAAACGATCCCGAAGGATGGAAAATTCCTACTCAGCCCCAACTCCAATGGAGGCAACTGGCTAATCCCATACTAGAGCTGGGAGAGAGGGTAGGAGGCGGAAACTAAAGAGGCCAACTTGCCTGTGTGGGCTGCCTTTATAGTTCAGCCCAGCTTTACCTCACGTGGTGCACATGGCACTACACATGAGTAGACTTCCTTCCTCCCCATCCACAATGACCGGCATCCAGCCCAAGCCGTTTAGGCTCGGCGTTACCAGATTTATATGCATGGCTCACATTATTATTTGTTTTGTGATGCTTATAAAACCTGTTATATATAACTAGAGTTCTCTGAAGAACTAAAGTAAACCTTCTTTCAGCAGTTTGGAATTTCTCTCTACCCAGCTCTTCAAAGAAGTCAACTATTTCCAGCATTTAGAATGTTGTGAGAAAAAAAGGATTCTATTTCTAAGAGCTAGTTCTACAAATTTGTGGTAAATGAATTCTCCCACTATACCATGCTAAGGCTGCAGAGAAAGGTTGCAGTGTGTATAAACCTACCTGTAACCAGAGAGAGAGAGATGGGGAGGGGCAAAGCTTTAGCTTAACTCACTGTATTGTTCCAGTTTGTTATATGCAGGGAGCTTTTTAATATATATAACATAATCCTTCTGCTCTGAGGTGATTCTGGCTGAATTTGGACAACGCGATAGTCAATGGTGGGGTAATAATCAACTTTACAGTTATTCATCTGTACTCCCCACACAACATGGAGTACTCCCCACACAACATGGTACTCCCCACACAACATAGTAATAAATAATCAACTGTGGTGTGGATTAGGATCAGCGCTGAGTTGACTATGGCAGCATTTGGACAACACGATAGTCAATACAACTGACTATTGTTTCCCCACCCCCAGTTGCTTATTGTGTTGTCCGAATTCAGCCACAGTCTAGAATTTGACCACTTCAGTCTACTGTCTCATTCTGTGGTGGGCAACTTGTGGCCCTCCAGATGTTGTTAGACTGCAATGTCCATCACCCCTAGCCAGCATAACCAATGGTGATGGGAACTGCAGTCCAACAACATCTGGAGGGCCACAAGTTTCCCACCCCGACATTATTATTATGTATCTCTTTCTTGCTTGTGGCGGTTTTTCTAGATGGACATGATGGGCTGTGCCAAGTCATGCTGTCTTTTATTGATTCAGGAATTTCCTGATGATTGAGCATCTTTTAATTCTGACTGCTTTTTGGATGTTGGTGTGGATGTATTCTGGTAGGCCCAGTTTCTGGAGGTTTCCTGTATACTTTTTTGATGTGATGCTGGTGACTGATGTGACTAATGGAATAATTGTGACCTTTTCCTGTTGCCATAGTTCTTTGACTTTCATGGCCAGTGGTGTATATTTATCTCTCTTTTCTTCTTCCTTTTCAACAACATTTTTGTCATTTGGTATTGCTATGTTGATGAGGTATATGTGTTTTTCTTTTTCATCTATGAATGTTATGTCTGGTCAGTTGCAAGGTATTGTCTTGTTTGTATGAATTGTTCTGTCCCAGTATTTTTTATGATCTGCATTTTCCAAGATTGTTTCGGGTGAGTATGTATAGTATGGTGTAATAAGGTTGAATTTGATGGCCAGTTGTTGGTGAATTATTTTTGCAGCTGTATTGTGTCTGTCCGTATAGTTCATTCCTGCCAGAATTTTACATCCTGTTATGTGGTCTATTGTTTCTTCCTGCATAGGTCTGTTACACTGTTATCTTTTATTATGTATTTTTGGTAGTTCTTGGTTGCTATAACTTGATCCTGTATAGCTATTAGGAATCCTTCAGTTTCTGGAAATAGCTCACCCTTCCTGAGCCATTCGTGCGATGGTTCTTTGTTTCTTTGCGGGTTCTGTATTGTGTTGTTGTGCTTCCTATGGAGCGCTTTTTGTGCCCATTTTGTACTTTCTTAGCCTGGTGAACTGGACTGCATGTTTTTGTTTCAATGTGTCAAGAGCTACTATTGCTGTTTTTTACTATTGGGTATTTTTGAGGATTTTATGTGTTGTGTCATTCTTCCTATATCCTTCCGTAGCTTTTCAATTTTGTTTTCAATTCTGATTTGCCATTTTGGTTGGATTTCTAATCTTCTGCGTGTGTTGCTGTTTGTGGAGAGTTCCTGTTTGTTGTTGTTGTTATTATTATTATTATTATTAATATTATTTATATTTTTAACCAACTTTTCTCCTCCTTAAGGAACCCAAGGCGGTGTACCTAATCCTCCTCCTCTCCATTTTATCCTCACAACAACAATCTTGTGAGGTAGGTTGGCCCAAAGTCACCCAGTGAGCTTCCATGGCCAACTAGAACCCAGATCTCCTGACTCCCAGTCCAACACTCTAACCCCTACACCACACTGTGGTAGAATGACTCCAAAACCTCCATGTGTAGAATGACTCCAAAACAGTCTTCAGATAGACAAATGATATTGCTCCAGCCTTGCTTGTTACTTTTGCATGGAAAAAGAAATGTAGCAGCATCAGATGGCCACTGCAATCCAGTTAAGCTCAGGTGCTGTTCCATAACGGGGGGGTGGGGGTGGGGGTGCGGTGTGCTACGCAAGGCATGGTTCAGTGGTAGGAGTAGTCATCCAAATGTGTACTCTAGTGCTAAAGGGTACACGTTGCGTTAGATCGGAGCCAAATGTTATCCTAGTTTTATATTCACCTCCAAGGGGTGATTTTCAATCCTATCTTTTTCATGGTGGATTTGCCATGTTTGGAGCTACTGCTTTCCCATAGTTCCCCCCCCTCTCTCACACACACACATACACATTGCTGTTTAACTGTTCCTGGTAGAACTATATCTCCCGTGGTCTCCTGCTCACCAACGCACAGTCATCCAGTATATCAGAACAATAGAGAGAGGCAAAGAGAAAAGCCTTCCTCTCCTCCTATTGCCCACATGCCTAAACATCTACTCTTGTCCCTGTCAATTAAGGGAAGGGGAGACTACGTTGCAGGAGTTGGGCTGGTTTCTGGGGGATGGTTAAGGAATAGTGGAGGAAACAGGGAGGTAATTTTCTGAGCCTTTGAATTGGCTCCCAAACATTTTGGGACCCGTGGGCACATTTGGGAATTTGATAAACAGTTGTGGGCGCCACCCCAAAATAACTCCCATGGAGGATGTGGCTATGATGTAATGGTTGCCAAGGGGGGGGGGGCTGGCTGGTCAAACCAGGAGATGGGAGAGAAATAGTGAGGCTAGAGGATGGGTGGGAGGGAGAATGTCACAGCAAAGGGGTAGAGGGATGAGAAAGCACAAGGCCAGGAAGGGACAGAAACAGTGAGATGAAATGGCAAGATGAAGCAGCGAGCAAGATAAAGCGGTGGATGGGAGGGAAAGAGAAAGAGCAAAATCAGGGGCCAGGAAGAGAGAGAAAGAAAAAAGGCTAGGGATGGAGGAGAGAGAGAGAGAGAGAGAGAGAGAGAGAGAGAGAGAAATAGCGAAGGAAGATGGAGACTCCTGGCTTAAAAGGTTGTCCAGAAAGTTATTTATTTGAAAGAACTTGGGTAATTCTTGGGTTAAACGAACTTGGGGTGTGTGTGTGTGTGTGTGTGTGTATGTATGTATTTTCATGTGATTTATATTTATGTAAAGTGAAAATTCTTTTGTGTGTGTGTGTGTGGGCGGGGGCTTAACTGTAACACATTTTCATTTCTTTTTCATGTTGGGTGCCCTTCCACGTTGCTAGTGAACTTTTTTTCATTTAAAAGGATGGATTCTTTTTTAAAGTGTTAAAATGTATCTGATATACATTAGGCTAAAACTTCAATTCTAATGCTTTTTTTATCTGTCTCAACATTTTAATAGCTCTATTAGATGGATTGACATGATATGATGGAACACTTGGTACTCTCAAGTATTTAATAGGTGCTTATAAATTGCCTAAATGTTCCTGTAATCGTTCCTCCCGCCTAATGTCCCACAATGGGAATAAAATCACAGAGACTTCATGTGCACTAACAAGAAGGTTCTACTTTACTGAAGGGGAAGAAAAGAACAATTCTTTGACCAGCTATCTCTCATGTATGACCATATGTTACAAATAGAGTAGCTTCCTATTATTATTATTATTATTATTATTATTATTATTATCATCCTGTCAAAGACTCATTTCCAAAAACCAGTCAGCAAAATTAAATCCCACAATGAACTGCTCTTATGGACATGTTAGATTAAATAGGAATTTGTTTTTGTAATTGTTTTTGTATTTGTTAAAAATAAATTTAGGGAGCACTCCTATAGCCCTAAGTTGTTCATCATCATTTCCCACAACCCCACAGTCACCTCTGCATATCAAATTGCATATCTAGATTTTTGAGATGATAAGTCCCAGCATTCCTGACCATGGGACATACTGACTTGCAATGATGGGAGTTGTAGTCCAACACCTTTGGAGGGCACCAGGTTGGGGAAGGGCTGCTCTAAACAAAAAAAGAAAAGTAGGTGGCCCTAAGTTGTTCGTGATCAGTTTTCCACAACCCCACAGTCACCTCTGCATATCATATTCTCCACCCTGTCCTCATGGTTTATCTGCTTTGGGAGAATGAGAATTTCACTTGCACTTTCTGCCTCCTTCGGGAGGATGTGGTGTTAAGGCTTGTGAGCATTAACTCCCAATTTCCCTGCTTTTTGGTGCTTGGTTGGAAACTGTAGAGCCTTAACGTTGTTTTTGTAAACCGTAGGTTTTTTGTTTAATGAATTTCATGGCTTTGTGTAACGGATGACTGGATATTATACAGTTGACAACCAAGCCAGCGTCAGCCAGGATGTTATACCATCTTGACATCCAATATAAAATCAAAGCTAGTGTTATGTGTTGAACTCACTTTTAACATTAATAAATCAACCAAAATGCTTGCATTTCCCTCATTTTTAAAGATAAAGAGATGAAACCTGGCATCATGGTAGCTCTGAAGTAGGGATTTAGCCATGTCAAGTATGAAGCAGATCCGTTCATCCCTTGATTTTTAGAAATTTTTAAAACTTCAATTTAATTTTTTTAATTAACTAAAATGCTTAGAATTCCATCATTTTTAAAGATAAAGGGATGAAACTTGACAGCATGGTAGCTCTTAAGTAGGGATTGAGCCATGCCAAGTTGGAAGCAGATCTGTTTATGCCTTGAGTTTTAGGATTTTTTAAAACTTCAAACCCAATACTCCTCTTTGGGTTCTAGGGCCTTGAGCAGTCTATTAAAAAAAAGAAAAAGAAATTAAAGATGAAGAGATGAAACTTGGCACCATGGTACCTCTTAAGTAAGGCTTTAGCCATGCCAAATTGGAAGCAGATTGGTTCATGCCTTGAATTTTAGAATTTTTTTTGAAGTAAAACTTAAAAATATATATATCCTAAAAATCAAGGCATGAACCGATCTGCTTCCAACTTGGCATGGCTCAACTCTAGGGTGACCACTAGGGTGTGGTGTAGTGGCTAAAGTGTTGGACTGGGAGCTGGGAGATCCAGGTTCTACTCCCCACTCGGCCATGGAAACCCATTGGGTGACTTTGGGCCAGTTGCAGACTCTCAGCCCAACCCACCTCACAGGGTTGCTGTTGTGAGGATAAAATGGAGAGGAGAAGGATTATGTATGCTGCCTTGGGTTTCCTGGAGGAAAAAAGGTGGGATATAAATGCACAAATAAATAAAAATAAAAAACTGTCAGGATTTCCCCAGATTTCTCCTGGTTTTTGTTCTGTCCTCGATGTCAGGGGGGATTTCATGCAATAGTCTATAATGACCTGGAATTACACACTTTCCCCTTTAAGGCCACCATTAGCGTGGCAGGGGGGAATTACATGCTTTCTGGAAGTGTGTCATTCTCTCCCACTGCTCCAATCAAGGCCTTAAAAGGGGAAAACGTGTCATTCCCAGACATTATAGAAAAGGGCCTGATTGGAGCAGTGGGGTGGGGGTGAGAATGACATGCTTTCCCCTCCTCTGCTCCAATTGGGGACTTTAAGGTGGCCCCAGAAAGCCATTTTCCTGCCCCCCCCACTAGGTGTCCTCTTTTTTGGTTTCCCAAATATGGTCACCCTACTCAGTTCTTGCACAGGCTCCATTTCCATCCCTAAATATTTACTCAAAAGTAAGACCCATTGAATTTCCTTGGTTCTTGAAAAGCAACACACTTGCTTTTAGATTTGCCAGTCTCAGCATTCTATGTGTGCTATGAATGCCTGCTCTGTCTGTCCCTATAGTTTCCTGCAAGCCAGGGGAAGCCAGTAAATTAAACCCAGGGGTGGAGGGTGGGATTCACTGAAGTTCATCTGACAGCAGGGGCTATAGAACATGGACCTTCCAGGAGTGTTGAGGCTGGATTTCTGGCAGATCCAGCCAGGAAACTTTATGACCTGTTAGTCCCTCCATTTGGTAGCCCGCAGAGCACCTGCTTCATAAGGCAAATGGCCACATGAGAACTGTTATTATGGCCTGCTACTTTGTTTGTCTTTAGTAATCTGTGGTCCAGATCTCTTCAGAAGGGGGAATAGTGTTATGTGGTTGGGGTCAGTCGAAATTATCTCCAGGGGTCCCTTACTCAGTGCCTCTGATAGCAAAGAGATTGAGGATTTCCCCCAACTCTGTTACTCTTGAAGTTACTAGGCCTGTTGAAAATAGATTTTATAACATAAGCATGAAAACAGTGAATACCCCTTTTAACTTGTTAAACCAATGAAAACATGCCACACAATATGAATGGTTTATAAAGAAAAGTAAATGCAAAAGAACATCAGATACAGAAGTGAAATCTGAAACATTACTATTATTATTATTAGTAGTAGTAGTATCCTGCCTTTTGCCCAATGCTGGGCCTCAGGGCAGCCTTACAAAACTAAAACATATACAGCTAAAACCTATAAATAGAAATATACAAAAGTTAAAAATATAATTAAATACTTTTCAATAAAACATTTAAAATACATAACAATTTAAAAGTCAAAGGTATAGACAGAGGTCCAGATTATTTGCCAAAGGCCTCCAAAAACACATCCAGGAGGGAGCCAGTGCAGACTGCAAGGATTAGAAAGAAAATGCATGTGTACACTATGCAAAATACACGACAGTTTAACTGTTTCTAAACCTTATTAGAAAAACAGGGTGACTAGGCCAAAACCAACGTTGTAGGCCCAGAAGCACTTTGAAAGGTTTCAAAATTGTACTTAAAACTTAACACTGGCCCAAACTAATTAAATGAAGTGTTTGAAGCTTTCAACTTCATAGCAGTATGGACCAAACTCTTAGAAAAGAGGGAAGGAGCACACTGTATGTGTTTGGGGTGGGGGGATTGAAAGGGATGTATAGCCACCTATTCCCAGGAGAGATCTGAAGATCAGGTTATCATGGATCCAAAGGAACCACACCCTGCTTCACCAGTGAGCGAAAGAGCAAACTGGCCTTAACAAGATAGCCTAAATTACTCTCAGAGCTAAAGGAAAGCATGTTCCAGAAGGGAAAAGAGAAATTCTTGTTCTTCTTCACTCAAAAGGTCTGTGCTAGAGGCAGCGGCCATTTCACCCACCCACGCCCAACATCCTAAGGCAGGAGGGAGGGGGAGAGCGACGCTACTGAGCGTGCCTCGCGCTATAAGGGAAGATGGCCTCCTCATTGACTTGAATGAGAGATAAAACTAGTCCTTAAAAGTCAACCAAAGGGAATTTTTTAAAAACGAAAAACTTTCCACCAACTACAGTGAAGGAGGAAGAAGACCCCACCACTGGATTAATTAATAAGGCTCTAGAAATTATGCAAATCGTGAGCACAAAACTCGCAAACCCAAGATCATTTGACAAAAGCAGGGAGACAGGTTTGTGTTCCTTTTCTACCTTAAACTGCTCTCCTTCCCTCAATCTTTCACCAATCTTCTCGAAATTTTCAGGTAATGTAAAACAAACATTTCTTTCTGGCACCTGTAAATTTCAGAAAGATTGGTGAAATTGGTGAAACATTTTCGATTTTATGGCTGTTAGAATGACCCCCCCCCCCAATTATCACTTTAACATGGCAGAATGTCTTTTTTACTGATGGCATGGCTGTGCCTCCATTAATAATGGTGGGGAGATGCTGGGAGCAGCGGGAGGGGGAGTGTCATAACATCCTTTGCACCCAAGATTGAGTTGCCTCTGAGCATATGCCATTTTTATTTTCTGCTTCAGGCACTTGAATTATCCCACCGTAGTAATTCCGAATAATTACTTTACACTGAACCTATCTACACTACTGCTTTAAAACGGTTTATAACTGTTTTAAACCAGTCAATAACAGTTATTAACCGGTTTAAAACTGCTATAAACCATTTTAAAAACCGTAGTGTAGATGGGCTCACTGTTATGTGCTCCCCACTTCTCTGAGATATAGGGTTTCATTTCCTTTGGGTGAAAGAGCACTAGGGATTGATGGTGCTGTTGTAATATCTGATTTATTTGAAGATGTACAAGCAGATCACAATGGAATCAAACAGGCACTCCTATATCAGCCAGCAAGCCTGTTGATACTGTATCAGATTTCTGCAAAGCAACTTTTAAAAAATAAAGTTTGTATTTGAATGCCAGATGTACAATCTGCTAAAAAGAGTGTGGCATGGAGCACGGTGTGCGCTAGAGACACTGGGGTGTTGCTTTTTCCAGTAGATGTCAGTTACTGCTTGTGTGTCATTCTTGTGACAACACAAATGTTCATGCGGTTGAAGAGAACTGTACGCCAGGTACACAGGCCCTGTAAATAGTGCCCATCAGTTGCACATAGTCTTAAAGCCTTGCCCATTACTCCCACACATAGAGCAATCTGTGAGTTCACAGTCAGTAGGGTGAGGTTCCTCTAATTTCTTAGTACTGAGGGAAACATAGGGGTTTGGTAGTGGGTTGAAATGTGCCACTTAATATGATACCCATGTGGCTTGATGGGGTTGTTGGGTGTTTTGATGGGGTGGGGTGGGATGGGTCTGTTCCAGTTGGAATGACACTAATTGCTCTGATAGGCTAAGCTGGGTGTCAATCATTTCCCAACTTGCCAAGCAGAAACCCTCAGGGGTAGGTCTTGACCCCTATTTAAACACTGGTATGTTTCTTTTATGCACTTTTGCCATCTCATCTTTGGCTGGTGGAACTCACATCTCCTTCCCGTGCTTGCTTGGCCTTATTGGGCTGGGCATGGTGTAGTGGACAGCCTTGGATAACAAGGGTCCCTCTTTTCCCTTAACCTTCTTATTTCCTACATCAGCATGTGGAAGGCCTGGGTTTGGTGTTCCTATAATCCCACCTAGTGGCAAAAACCTATAGAAATAATATAGAATTCTTTAACTTAACTTTGCTCCTGCTGCCACCAACGTACATTAAATAAACACTCACTTGATTATACTTTGTTTTCTGGTATCCTGGTTAATATATATAGCATAGGTGTGAAATTGACCCACAGCAGAGTCTGAGACAAAGTTTAAACAAGAACAAAATTAATATATTTAATGTTGTTTTTATATTACTTTATTATGTTGCTTTATTGATTATTATAAATCACCATGGGTGGATAATCTATTTTGAAAAGTGGCTTGAAAAATAAATAGTATATGGATTAATAGATAAAGTGAGAGTATCTCTAGATTACAGGATAATAAATTGTTGTGATATAAAAATGGCATAATGGATAACATGTTACAACTGCAGAGGTTCTGCCTTATTTAAGGAACATAGTCACTAAGGAACATGGGAGTTCACCTTTGTTTCGTTAACCCGCTATTTAAATCAAGGGTCTAATTCCTCTAACTCACTTCACCACTTTAGCAAGCACTTGAAGAACAGAGGTGGTTTCTGGACTGAAGCCTTCTCTCAGATCTAGGTTATTTATTTATTTATTTATTTATTTATTTATTTATTTATTTATGTTATAGCCCAACTTTCCACCAAAATGGCACTCAAGGTGGCTGACAATAATAAAATGCAGATCAAAATAAAATCGGAACGTTTCTGTACATAAATAATGATCTTTAGCATCTTTTTATGTTGACCTTTAGTTTTGTCTGTGGCATCTACTCCATGACAACTAGCAGCAACCTTCACTTACTGCCAACAATATACACAAGGAGATGTGAAGTTCTATTTTTTCACTTTTATTTTTAGTCTCTAAAAGATTTCTTCTTTGAGGGAATTCATAAGAGGAAAAGTGTTATTTGCTCTTTTGCTCAGCTATTTAGCAGTAACAAATTAAAGTGTCTCTTTCTGTTATCCTAGCAGGCTTCTGTTAAAAGTTATGATTTCCCACAACCCCGTCTAGAAACAGATGAATCCATATTATTGATCAAAGCATATTCCTATTTATTTTTTATGCGAATACAGCTACTGGCACTATGATATTGATCTCCTCTAGCTTGACAGCACAGTAAGAGTTTTCCGAATATCCCCCATGTAAAGATAGGGACTAACACAGGTTGTTAACATTTCTTCTTTTTTTTCTTTCATATTGCTGATTTCATCCTTTGGGGTGGGTGGGTGTTAGGACGTGTGCGTGTGTGTGTGTTCAAATCCAATTGGCATGCCAGTTACAATTAGCAGGACAAGGCCAGGCTGTCAAAGATGAGTCTGTTTGTGAGTAGAAGATGGTTGTAGGGCTTTATTTGCTTGTCAGTTGGGCTGCTGTATCAGCTTAAATACCATCAAGTTTTTATTTTGCTTTTAAAAAAAAAAAGGGGGGGGGGGAGAAAATACCGCATAGTTTAAGGAAGAATGTGGGGGAAGGGGACATGTATGAGTAACGATCAAAGGAAAGCAAAACCCAGGGAGATCAAACTCTCAGGACACTGGGGTATAGGTGCCTTTTCACAAAATGTCAGTACAGACTGATTAAACAAACCATGGCTGCCAAGGGGAAGTTGATCGGTCTTACAGTACACAGCAAAAGTCAACATTGATTCTTGCAACGATTCTTACATATTTTAAGGAGGCAAAGGCATTTCCAGGGCTGTGACTAGCTGGAATTTTGCTCAATGCTCTAACGTTTGCTAGAGCTTGTTGTGTGAGGGTGAGAGGTTTCTGTTTAATTTGCAATTCTATTGACAAAATTTTAAGAGCCGCTGGACATGGCCTCATGCCCAGACACAATGTGAACATCCTAGCTATCTTACAAAAGCAGAAGAAATTAGTTTTGCCATGCATATACTTTCATTCATAAATCTTCACAGAGTAAATTCCAATATCCTTTTTGTTACTCATTATGGCTTTTTAAAAGCTGGCTTGATATGTAGTTACTGAAGCTTCCTTGTTCATTCTGTATCTAATCGACATTCATATTCTTACAAAACAGCTCTTGGTTCTCTCACTTATGATTTCTACTATCAATTCGATACCCATTAGAACATCAGGGCAGCAAAAAAAAAAAGACTATGAAATGTAAATGCCGAAAGCTCTCCTATATCTATTAACTGCCATTACGAAAAGGTGAAAAGAAAAGAAAAAAGAACCCCCAAAAGCGCAGTACACGATGTACAATGTACAAATTTATACAGTGCAATTAAACATCAGTTGCATTGTGCAAAAAAATAATGATTTAACTTGTTGGCGATACTGACAGGCACATTTATTCATTTTATTTATCTATTTTGGAAATGTTGATTGTGCCATTTTCAAATAGGGTAGCTTATAATTGTTCAAACAGTAAAAGCAATAACAAATAATAAAATCCCAAGAGCAAACACAGTAGCAGCAACAATTTAAAAGCAACAGCAAAAATTTTTTTTAAAAAAGCCCTCAGAAATGAAATTGTTCTTGCTGCTCACCTAAAAGTAAGCATCCATGGAGCCAGATGTACTTTTCTGTGAAGGCTGCTCTGAATACTGATCACAACTGAAAATAGCCTGTCTCTGATCCTCACCTATTGCACATTAGGGATGGATGAGAAATTCATTCCAGTTTATTTTGACCAGAATTTACCCAATTTGCACCTTCCAGACGTGGAACACGCTATGCAGTCAAAGCCCATATACTTCCGAACGTGTGATATGATTCGCAGCCCCAAAAATGAGTTTGACAACACGCATACATTTGGGATATGCACACAAACACGCTTTAATGAACAGAAGAAGAATGTGTGCAACTGATGTGTACTGTTGGAAAATGCGCACAAAACTATGCAATAATTTTCATTTGAAAAGAAAGGCACAAAAGATTGCAATCTAGTATGGATACAAGTCTGAATGAACTTTGCCGATTCACACGTTCTTATTGTGCATCAGGCAGTGAGAGAACCTGGAAAGGGCCTCCAAAATGAAATTGAGCTTGTGAGCCAGCTCATATGAGGAGGAGATCCCTCCCTTTCTTATGCAAGTATTTAAAAAGAATTTAAACATGTTTCTCGCTCACAGTCCAGAAAACAAAACGAAAAAGCCCCAAAGAGAACACTGAGAAAGAACTTGAAACGAAAACCATTTCTTTTTTAAAGGCGTTCCTTCTAAGTTGCTCCATATTTCTGTGAACTTCAGAAAGGGAATCCATTTCTTTCAGGGAAAGTAACATGGGCCAGATCTACACCAAGCAGCATATGGCACTTTGAAAACATTTTGAAAACTGTATATGGAGTGTGTCCTGGGCCCCAACAGTTGTCACTACTGTTATATATATAAAACTGTTATGCTATAGAACATAAATAATCCATTACTTAACACATTTGCTCATACAATCCTGAATGCCTGGCCCTTTCCTACTTTTCCATGCTTTTGCAATTTGGTGACTTTGTCAATGCTTGTGAGAGGTATTTGAACAGTACTGAAGTTGCTTCATTGTGATGAGGGCAGCCAGGAAAGAGCCTGTCTCTTTCCCCTCTTTTGAAGCCCACGTTGGAGATACCAGTGGCAGAAGAATGGTAATTGGAAGAGAGGGAGGAGTTGTGCAGTTGCCTAAGCCCCTGGATGACTTTCCCTTTATTTAAGCTGTGATGCACAAGGTGGGCTGGGACTCATCCAGTCCTTCCTTTCTTCCTCTGAGCATTGTGTAGTGCCTGTAAAACATTACAGGCTGGAAGAGAGGAAGAATCAAGTGAGTTCCTCTCTTCCAGCCATCACTGTGCTTGGAGCTGCTCAGAGTTCAGTGCATGGAGACCTCCAATGCTGTGCTACAGACCGTGAATAGAGACGCTTGAGGAATTTGATATTTACAAATTCCAATAAAAACTGACCTGATCTGCAAGTCTTGGACTAATTCACTAGGGGTGTGCATCGGATCGGATCCGATCCACGATCCGAATCCGATCCGACCCAAAATTGGGAAAATCCGATCCGATCCAATCCGATCTGGACAACCTCCGATCCGATCCGATCCGATGAGGTCCGATCCGGATTGGACGCCATTTTGAATGCTTTTTCCCATAGCCAAGTATTGTTTTACAAAAACGCCTATAACTTTTTCATTTTTAAAGATAGAAGGATGAAACTTGGGCACATTGTAGACTGGTTAGGGGTAGTTATCTGTGAGAAATTTCAGAAAGATTGGTGCATGCATTTTGTGGCAATTAATTTTTTAATAAATACCCAGGAATGCCTATAACTTTGTCATTTTTAAAGTTACACACATGAAACTTTGCCACATTGTAGGGGGTACCTTGGGACCTATGTGTGTGAAATTTCAGAAACGTAGGTGCTTGTCTTGTGTGGCAATTAATTTTTAGAAAAATGGGTAGTAGTGGGGTAAATACAGTTACGCCTCCCATTTTTTTTATTTTTGAAGATACAAACAGGAAACTTGGGCACATTACAGGTACCACTTGCCTTGATATGTGTGTGAAATTTCAGAAACATTGGAGCTTTCCTTGTGTGGCAATTAATTTTTGAAACAATGAGGAAAGAAACACCTATAACTTTGTCATTTTTAAAGTTACACACATGAAACTTTGCCACATTGTAGGCGGTACCTTGGGACCTATGTGTGTGAAATTTCGGAAACGTAGGTGCTTGCCTTGTGTGGCAATTAATTTTAGAAAAATGGGTAGTGGTGGGGTAAATACAGTTACGCCTCCCACTTTTTTATTTTTGAAGATACAAACAGGAAACATGGGCACATTACAGGTACCACTTGGCTTGATATGTGTGTAAAATTTCAGACAGCTGGGTCCAGGCATGTGGTGGCAAGGTATTTTTGAAACAATGAGGAAAGAAACGCCTATAACTTTTTTATTTTAAAAGTTAGAAGTCTGAACATTGCTCACTTTGTAGATGGGTTAGGGGTAGATATGTGTCAGAAATTTCAGAATTATAGGTCCAGGCATTTGATGGCTATGGAATTTTTAAATTACATGTTTCAAAAAAATTTCTACAGAGGCCAGGTCTTCCCCTCCCGCTTCCCGCGAAGAAAAGGAAACACTCTCTCGTCTCGATCCCTTTGATCCTTGCTAGTAGTATCCATTACAGGGCTCGTGTTTCCTTTCCTACTTTCACTTTTCAAGCAGAACGGCTGAGCCTAGCTGAGTTTTGCAGCCATGCGTGCAAGGAAGGATCACTCTGGTCTCGATCCCTTTGATCCTTGGTAGTATCCATTACAGGGCTCGTGTCTGCTTTCACTTTGTACTCAAGCAGACACGAGCCCTGTAATGGATACTACCAAGGATCAAAGGGATCGAGACCAGAGTGATCCTTCCTTGCACGCATGGCTGCAAAACTCAGCTAGGCTCAGCCGTTCTGCTTGAAAAGTGAAAGTAGGAAAGGAAACACGAGCCCTGTAATGGATACTACTAGCAAGGATCAAAGGGATCGAGACGAGAGAGTGTTTCCTTTTCTTCGCGGGAAGCGGGAGGGGAAGACCTGGCCTCTGTAGAAATTTTTTTGAAACATGTAATTTAAAAATTCCATAGCCATCAAATGCCTGGACCTATAATTCTGAAATTTCTGACACATATCTACCCCTAACCCATCTACAAAGTGAGCAATGTTCAGACTTCTAACTTTTAAAATAAAAAAGTTATAGGCGTTTCTTTCCTCATTGTTTCAAAAATACCTTGCCACCACATGCCTGGACCCAGCTGTCTGAAATTTTACACACATATCAAGCCAAGTGGTACCTGTAATGTGCCCATGTTTCCTGTTTGTATCTTCAAAAATAAAAAAGTGGGAGGCGTAACTGTATTTACCCCACCACTACCCATTTTTCTAAAATTAATTGCCACACAAGGCAAGCACCTACGTTTCCGAAATTTCGCACACATAGGTCCCAAGGTACCGCCTACAATGTGGCAAAGTTTCATGTGTGTAACTTTAAAAATGACAAAGTTATAGGCATTCCTGGGTATTTATTAAAAAATTAATTGCCACACAAGGCAAGCACCTACGTTTCCGAAATTTCACACACATGGGTCCCAAGGTACCACCTACAATGTGGCAAAGTTTCATGTGTGTAACTTTAAAAATGACAAAGTTATAGGTGTTTCTTTCCTCATTGTTTCAAAAATTAATTGCCACACAAGGAAAGCTCCAATGTTTCTGAAATTTCACACACATATCAAGGCAAGTGGTACCTGTAATGTGCCCAAGTTTCCTGTTTGTATCTTCAAAAATAAAAAAATGGGAGGCATAACTGTATTTACCCCACTACTACCCATTTTTCTAAAAATTAATTGCCACACAAGACAAGCACCTACGTTTCTGAAATTTCACACACATAGGTCCCAAGGTACCCCCTACAATGTGGCAAAGTTTCATGTGTGTAACTTTAAAAATGACAAAGTTATAGGCATTCCTGGGTATTTATTAAAAAATTAATTGCCACAAAATGCATGCACCAATCTTTCTGAAATTTCTCACAGATAACTACCCCTAACCAGTCTACAATGTGCCCAAGTTTCATCCTTCTATCTTTAAAAATGAAAAAGTTATAGGCGTTTTTGTAAAACAATACTTGGCTATGGGAAAAAGCATTCAAAATGGCGTCCGATCCGGATCGGACATCTGGTCCGATCCGATCCGACCAGCCTCCGATCCGATCCGATCTGATCCGACCCCCCAGGTCCGATTCCGATCCGCTATCCGATCCGATCCGGGGGGTCAGTGCACATCCCTATAATTCACCCTTTTTAACTCAAAATACATTTTAATTGTATATTTTGAGAGGAAATAGGTTCAAATATGGATCGAAATGCATCTCGAAATGCAAAGTTTCATTTTTAAAAATATAAATAATAGATTCATGTGGAAACAAGACAGAATGAGTTATGGGATGAACACATGTGAATGTGACATGAACTGGAAACTAACTTAATCTTCCATTAGCAGCCGTGAGGAAACACAGTACAGAGTGCAGGAAGCAAGTGAAGAGTTGTCTGATTGCCTAAGCAAATCTTCCACATTTCCCACACTGTGCTGCAACAACTTGCTTCTTCTGCAAGGTTTCCAAACAGCCACAGGGTTGTTTATTTTGCACCCCATTCCTCCGAATTCATTTTTGTCTAAAATATCACAACACAAAATTTCAGCTCAGCACTAGTTGAGATGGTCTAATAGGAGGTCACATTATCTTGAGAACAAATTTTGTTTATTTAAAAACATTTTTATAGCACCACCTCACCATTTCCAGCGTTGTGGCGCTTTACAATAACACATGAAACAATACCCTCAACCCACATTAAAATTCAAAGCACCTCTTCCCCAAACTCTTGTATAAATAAGAACGCCTTACACAGACGTTTGAAACAATTGGCAGTGGAAGCTTGTCTAATCTCCAGTAGCAAATCATTCCATAACCAGGGACCAACCACCGAAAAAGCCCTGCCCCCCCCCCAACATTGCAAAATATAGTGGGGGACCATCAGAGCACCCTGCTCCTGTGAGCAAGTCTGCCAATAGTAGGACACAGGAGCAAGGCAGGCACTCAAGTAACCAGGGTTTAAGCGGCGCAGGGCTTTATATACCATTAATAAAATCTTGTAGCACACCCTAGCAGGCACTGGCAAACAGTGGAGCTCTTGAAGCACCAGAAGACCACTTCGGAAGCCCCTAAACCAACCTGGCTGCTGCATTTTGCACAGCTTGTAGGCACTGGATTTGCTTCAAGGGAAGCCCTGTACACAACAGGTTGCAATAATCCAGCCTGGAAATGACCAGGGCATGGGCTATGGTGGTAAAATCAGCCTCTGACAGAAAGGGATGGACTTGGTAGAGCATATGTAGTTGCTAAAAGCAGCTTCGGACCACAGCCCCCACCTGTGATGGCATGGTGAGGGACTGGTCAAGGATGACACCCAGGTCTTGCACCTCTGTCACTATCCTCAGTCGAATTCCTGAAAATGACACACCTGCGAGCTCCTGCATCCAATATGTCAGCTGCTGCCCTTGATCAACCAACAACAACTCAGTCTTCTCTGGATTAAACTTCAGGTTGCTTCTGGACATCCAATTACACATTTCAGCCAGGCACCGAAACAGAACAGCAACTGCCCCAATGAGGTCTGAGGCCACCAATATGTAAAACTGGGTGTCATCAGCATACATAGGATACCTCAACCCTATGGGCTCTAATTAACTCCGCCAGCTGCCTCATATACACATTGAACATGAAAGGTGAGAGGATAGAACACTGTGGAACTCCACAGGGGAGGGCTGTGGGGGCAGATGCACAAGTGCCCATGATAACCAACTGAGCCCTTCCATCCAAGTAGGACTAGAACCAGGCAAGAGCCAGGCCCTCCAGTCCCACCTGGGTCCTCAACCGTCTGAGCCACAATTCATGATCCACTGTGTTGAAGGCCGCTGTCCAGTAATAGCAAGATGGACAATAATAAATTAAAAAGGACTTTTTAAAGTCAGGTAATCTCCAAAGTATGGCATTAATGTTGCTGTACAAATCTCTGCCTAAGTTCCTGGACAGTGGATATATTCAACTCAACATTATATGGTGATTATGTGTTGTGTGCATATAAAGCAATCAAATGCTTTGCTTTACTTGATGAGAAAAGACAGACCTTTCAAAGCCTTTACATATGGAAAGGGCAGCAAGGATATCAGAAAGAAATCTGTCTTGGTGGACTAAATAAACTGGCAGCATTGTGTGAAATGCAGCCTTCCTCAACCCAGCACTCTCCATATGTGTTGGACTACAATTCCCATCATCCCCATCAAGCATGGCCACTTGTTGCTGCTGATGGGAGTCGTAGTCCAACACATGCTGAGGGCACCAAGTTGGGGAGGGGTGGTGTAATGGGTAACATCTCCTTCTGACTGAAGGCCGCAAGTACGGTTGCTCACTGAAGAGAATCTTAGCCTACTTGCCATTCAGCTAAGCTTATTACCATGATGTCATATGCTTGCCAACCAATGAAAGGGAAAGATCTGTACTTGGCCAGAACCCTGTACTAAAGAGGCAGAAGCCAGCGATGAATAGTTTGTTCACCAAATGTGTATAGCAAGGCTGTTGCTTACAATTCCTCTGCCACTAAGCTGTACATTAGGGGTGTTATCTACTCCACACAAGGATGAACTGAAGCAGGCCTCTTCAGAGTCACACCTTGTCTGAAGTGAATTGGGTCTTTTCCAAAGTGGTCCAAAGTTAAGCAGGCTGCTCCTGAAGCTTCTGACCCACTTCAGAGAGACATTTTGTATATTGTATATTGACATTTTAATGTTCAATCTTTTAATTTTTGTAAACCGCCCAGAGAGCTTCAGCTATGGGGCGGTATATAAGTCTAATATATAAATACATAAAATGAAATAAAAAAGCAGTCTGCAATATACAGGTAATGCCCACAGTCCGAGGTGGAGTGACCTGCTTTTGAACACACCAAAGTGAGTTCTGAAATGAATTTTGTCTTCTGTGTGCTCCTTTACTATATATACATACATTATAGCTGATCAGCACAAACCAACATAACATCATCCAGGCTCCAAACTTCAATACCTCCCAACGGTGCAATCCTATACACACCTACTCACAAGTAAGTTCCGTTGAATTCAATGAGAGTTCAGTGGGACTTAATCTCAGGGAAATGTGCATAGGATTACAGTCTATGATGTATAGGTTGTTTGTTTGTTTGTTTAGCATTATTGAACCTTTTTGTTTCCTTCAGAATTCCTCAGACACTGCCTGAGCACGAACCTCCAAATTTCACTATAGACAAAATCTGGTAGCAACAGTATTTACCGTTGCTAAGTAATATGGGACAGAACAGTGAAGTCTTAGGCTTCTTGAATTCTTCAGTTTGCTGAGACCTAAAGTACAACAACAGCAAAGAGATAAGATGAGTTTACCTCTAGTTGACTCAGCAATACTATGCAGTTACACAATTTGGAGAAGCAATAATTATCAAAGTGTTAAATGCCTTCTTCCTAGGGTAAATCAAGCCCTGATATTGGAAGCTAGGGCTGTGCATTGACGCCCCGATCCGATCCGGATCCCGATCTGTCAGATCTGGATTGGGCCTGATCTGAATCCGTGCATGGCACTCCCTCCCGTTCTCCCTGCTCTCCCCCTGCGCTCCCCCACTGTCCCTGCTTACCTGCTGCCTCCTCTGCGTCGTCCTGCCGTCGTCCTCTCTCCTTGCTGTGTGCCGCCGCATTTCTGAGATGAGATGACTGTGCAACTTACTGCATATACCCATAGTGTGTAAGGGTGGTGACATTGCCACTACACAGGACTGAGGGAAATTGTATCAATCACTTCCTTATCCTGCACTCCTCATTTGGCAAGAGCCTGTGGCCCAGCTACCATAAATTTCTATCAGCGTGTTGGAAATTGCAAGCAGCACAACAAGCAAAGGAGAAATAAATTACATGTAAGCTCTTCCATCTGAAAGGCCAGTGGCAGATTGCCCAGAAAACAAACAATGTAAGTGCATCACAGTTTACTTTTAGGCTCTGGAAGGGGGAGGGCAAAGGAGGAGGAGGAGGAGGAGGAGGAGGAGGAGGAGGAGGAGGAGGAGAACACACCCACCATTAAATGCAGTTAGAGAACCTTCTTATTTTAGGTTGTTCAAATAGAGTGGAAAAGACACTTACTACAACACATAAAATGAGCGGCTGCTATTAAGGACTGTCACTAGACTTGACAAGTTAATGAGGCCGAGATTATGAGAGTATTATTATTTTAGTAGAGTATTGTGTTCCAGTTAACTCCTCCTTATGATATCTGTGGCAACTGTCATTACATTACGTGAATGGAACCCTGACTTACAAAAGAAGATACTGGGATCCCTGTGGCCCACGAAGATTGTTATGTATGGAAAGGAGACGCAAAGCTGAGCTCTAAGTTACAAATAGAAAATTATGGTTAAAATGGAAATAAATAAATGAAAATAACATTTTTAAATATCCTGTTAAATTTAGTTGTGTTATGACATGTTGTGGTTACCTTTATTTTATTTTTTTTAAAACCAGTCATTTCTGCATTTCTTTTCAATGTGGAAGACAATGTGCTACGAGATTGTGTGGTGGCAGCGTTGAGGACTTTGGCCATAATTTGTTGAGCTGCATTAATGTCACTGAAGGATGAGGCAGGCAGAAAGGTCACTGGCCACTATTGGCTTAGTTGCTTTTACATTGTAAGGAAAGCTAGTAGGGAGAACATTGCAGAAGTGCACAGTCAGGAAACTACATAGGAGAGGAATCCTGAAATTAAGGTATTGATTCGAAACAAATATTTGGCTTCTCATGCCTCTAGTTCTTAACCTCTCTCTCTCTCTCTCTCTCTCTCTCTCTCTCTTTCTCTCTCTCTCATACACACACACGAACACAAACATATGCACACACATGCATGTACACTGCCAATGTTTGTTGACAGCACCTATGCACAACCCTCAGTTCCCACAAGCCTTGGGTTTTGAGAGGGACTGAGAGTTTTAAAACCACAACTGTCCTGCAAACCTCCAGTTTCCCATTATCTTGGTGTGCAGAAACCCGTTCCGAATTCCTCTTTTGCCCAATTTGCCACCCAGCTCATATGTATGTACAGTATGTGAAAATACTGTAGCACATGTTGCTAGTTGCTTTCATAATAATAATAATAATAATAATAATAATAATAATAATTTATTACATTTATATACCGCCCCATAGCCAAAGCAGTGTGCATGGAGATGAGCAGGTATTTTAATACTTTGCATAAGGTTTGCAAGTCATCAAAAAAATCTGTTTTCTGATTTATATTATTTCTATATTTCATAGGAAATTCATAATGTATTTCATAAGAATTGCTCACCATGCAGATGTCTATGGAAATACAGCTGCAATGGTAAGGGGGTTGTGCTTCAGAGACTATATTTCATCATTTTTTAAAAAGATCTCTTGCAAATCAACAGTTTCTTCACACACATATATTTGCTTGTCTTCAATGTTTAAAAGAAACTTTACATTATTTTGCTTTTTTTTTTTAAAAAAAATATTCTTTAGCTTCACATCCTGACGGTTATTTACATCATGCTTTAAATCTGATGCAGACACAGTGAAATCAGAATGGTAACTTATTTTAAAATATATGTGCATGATATATTGTGGAAACTCGCCATAATTCACAAGAATATGAGATGGGGCAGAGGGTGGGAGTAGTAAAGGGTAGGACCTCCCATCAAACTCGAAACCACGCCCCTTTTTAGAAAGTGACAGTTGCGCCGCCCCGGAAGTCCCGCCTTAGCGGGGACCGGAAGTCCCGCCTTAGCAGGGGGCCGGAAGTTCCACCCCTACCGGGGCGGGAAGTGAGCTCATGGAACAGCGTGTCATGTGACCATCCCTCCCCCAGGTGATCACGTGCCCCCATGGGTCATTTGACCCCAATACCATTTTTTGGCGGGGTTTGAAACCGCTCCCTGATTGACCCAGGGGGTCATGTGACCCCTCTAACAACTCCCCAGGCTACCGCGGACCAATAGGAAGCGGTTGTAGAGCTGTAACTCCACCCCCTTTGGCACAGTAACAAAAAAGGTCGTAAACCGCTCCCGGATTGGCCCGGGGGGGGTCATGTGACCCCTCTAACAACTCCCCAGGCTACCGCGGACCAATAGGAAGCGGTTGTAGAGCTGTAACTCCACCCCCTTTGGCACAGTAACAAAAGAAGCCGTTCTTGGCATGCCCAGACAAGTTTTTCCTGCGGGGAGAGCATGGCGGCAAGTTTTTCCTGCGGGGAGATCATGGCGGATCCTATCGACCTCTTTGCTTTTTCTAGACAGCGGGCATCCGTGAAGCCTAGAAGGGTGCAAACTGTGCATACGCCACCAGTGTCTCAGAATACCTCTGCTTTAACTGAGAGCATACCCTCATACGTGGGACCTGCGGGCTTTTCTTCTCCACTGGCACCTGTGAAGCTTCAACCCAGAAAACTGTTTCCTGACCAACTGACATCAGGGCAGGATCCTGAAACTCCATCCTTTGTTGCTTGGCTTAATGGCGCTGTTCTTACCAAAAGAGCCCCACGGGCCGAAAAGAAAACGGAGCCTGTTGAAACTGTTAATGGCTGTGGTCTTACTAAAATAGCCCCACAGACCGAAGAGAAAATGGAGCAGGGAAATCCTACCACATCCTGTTCTACCTACCAGCCACCCCTGGAGACTGCTGAAGCAGAGACAGAGGACACACCGGTGAGTGTTTTATGTCTTTAGTAAAATGTTCTTAATTGGTTGTATAGTGGGCTTTGATTGTGTATAACTAAAAAACTTTATTTTTACACAGATGCGTGATGTGCTTGGAGCTTTTGAAAACTTGAACATCGACGCTTCAAAGACTGTCAACATTTCCTGCATTTCGTGTGTTCCTCCAGACATGGAAATAGAAGAATGATTTTCTTTGGTGATTTGCAGCAATAAAAACGTTTTGTTGTTAAACTTACGCTTCCATTCCTGTGTGTTAACTTACAAATATGGCAACTCATGAAGAGATCCTAAGAAATATTTATTATAACCCTGGGCATGTTGGGAGTTTGGGTGGAGTGAACTCCCTATTTCAGGAGGCCAAAAAACAGAGCAAAAAACTCTGCAAAAGAGAAGTTACCAAATGGTTGTCAGATCAGGATGCTTACACGCTGCATAAACCAGCCAGGATCCATTTTAAAAGAAATAAGACAATTGTGTCTGAAATGGATTCGCAATGGCAGGCCGATCTAGTTGATATGCAGCAGTTTTCTCAATATAACAAGGGTTACAAGTACATTTTAACCGTTATAGACATTTTGTCTAAATATGCATGGGCAAGGGTTCTAAAAGACAAGACAGGCGGTCAGGTGGCCGCTGCTTTTAAAGCTATTTTCACACAAGATGGAAGAGTCCCTGTCAAAATACAGACTGACAAAGGCAGGGAGTTTCTAAACAGAACAGTGAAGAATCTATTCAAAAAACAAGGGGTACACCATTTTGTTACCAGCAATGAAGTCAAAGCAGCAGTTGTGGAACGCTTCAACAGAACTTTAAAAACTAAAATGTGGAGGTATTTCACAGCCAACAATACATTCACATATATAGGTGTGTTACCCCAATTTCTAAAAAGTTATAACCATAGTTTTCACAGAACTATAAAAACTAGGCCTGTTGACGTTAATCAGTCAAACTCCTTGGCCGTTTGGAGAACCGTTTATTTGGACGGTATAAAAAGAAAGCCTGAGTTGGCATATTTTAAAAAGGGAGATCATGTACGCATTTCTAAATGCAAGGGTGTCTTTGCTAAGGGTTACGAACAAAACTTTACCACCGAGTTATTTATAGTGGATGAAGTCATCAAAAGATCAAAGAGACCTGTATACCAGTTAAAAGATTATGAAGGTGAGGTCGTGGTGGGTAACTTCTATCCTGAGGAATTACAGAAAGTTAATGCCAAGGAGGACAGGACATACAGGATTGAAGAAATCTTAGCAACAAAAGGAAGGGGCAGGAGAAAGCAACATCTAGTGAAATGGTTAGGCTGGCCTAGCAAGTTCAACAGTTGGGTGTGCGCTTCTGATCTTTGTGAACCTGTATAGAAGAATGGGCGATAGTGGGTTTTACGTTACCTTACCCAGCAATGCCTGTGCAACGACTTTTCCAAACAACAAGATTTCAGCATATACTATTCAATTAGGTAAAGTTTTGGAAATTCCCGGTTTTTGGGAAGTTGGCCTGGCTGAAATTCAATATCCCCATAGCTGGGACACTCTAAATAGAGATGCGGGCTTTGAAATTGCTAGTACGGAAAGTAGGTATCGCTATTTTCTGCGACGTGGCTATTATGCAGACATCCCTGAGTTGCTTGAAAACATGAACAGCCTTATACGAGGTGGTCCTAAAGTAATCCTGGACTACGATACTGTTTCTAGAAAAGTTAGTCTGCAAGGAACAGAACAATATTCCTTTCTAGCTAGTGCAGAACTGGCCAACATATTAGGCGTGTTTCCTGAACAGAATGTTAAAAAATTTCCTTTTCCTGCTGACATTACTGGAGGTTTTAACACCTTATACATTTACACAGACATTGTGGAGCACCAGATAGTTGGAGATTATTATGTGCCTTTACTGCGCTGCATACCCGTGCATGGGAAGGACAACGAATGTGTCACCATTGGCTATGAGAAACCTCACTACATCCCTGTAACCAAGGACCACATTGACACTATCACCGTTGAAATAAAGAATGATCAGAACAAAAACGTACCATTTCGTTTTGGTAAGGTGACAGTGAAGCTGCACTTTCGCCCTCGGAGAACCTTTGTAGTTTAAGAAATGGCTATTATGAAAACATATGGTGATACGGGCGTTTATCGTAATTATTATAAAGCACAGGCGGGATACGCCCTGACAGGATACCAGGGATCCCCTGTTATGTATGGAGCAGGGCTTGGTGGGGTTTTTAGGAGCCTTTTCCGAATGGCTGTTCCCCTTTTGAGAAGAGGCATAGACATCGTTAAACCCCACGCAAAAACGGCTGCTCGTAATATTGCTAAAGATGTAATAGGTCACGTTACAAAAGAAGTGTTTAACAGAGTGAACACACCACAACAAGCCGGGTCAGGGCTCATGTATATTAAAAGGAGGAGGGCTCTAAAAAGAAAAGCATCACGGGTAAGATTGATTGGTCCACCACGCCCCTTTAAAAGAAAAGCGCAGAGAGGAAAGAAACGCCAGAGAGGGAAGAAAAGCCACAGGAGAAGAGTTGTAACAAAGAGGCGTCGGCGTTTTCCAGCTAAAGGAGATATTTTTTAAACCATAGCTATGGCTTTTATCCACTGTGGCTCTGAAGAATGCACTAAATCTGAACTTGACCTATTCAACATTGGACCCACGCAGACCAGCATTGAGAGAAGTCTGTATATAGAGGTACCCCCCTTGTCAGCCATTACAGACACAGCACCCCTGGATTTCTTCATTGCAGGAAATGGTGAGGATTATATGGACTTAAATAACACATTGCTCTATGTGTGTTGCAAAATTGTCAATCCTGACGGAACCAACCTTGCAGCAGACGCTAATGTAGGTCTGGTGAATTATCCAATTGCATCCATGTTTAGCCAGCTGGATGTGACGCTGGGTGATAGATTAATAAGCCAGAGTAATAATTCATATCCATATAGAGCCTATTTTGAATCTGTGCTGAACTACAGCGAGGATGCATTGGCCACGCAATTCTCTGCAGGCCTGTTTTACAAAGATACACCGGGGGAACTTGAATCTGGCGACAGGCGTGGGAATAATCTTGGTTTTAATAGAAGAGCAAACCTGACTGCTGAAAGCCGGAAAATAGACCTGCTGGGACATCTCCATGCTGATATTTTTTTTCAAGAAAAACTGCTGTTAAATGGCGTTGATCTGAAGATCAAACTTACTCGTAGCAAAGATACATTTTGTTTGATATCAGACAACGCGGCTAGGCATTACAAATTACAGATTTTGTCAGCCTCACTTTTTGTTAAGAAAGTGAGAGTTGCCCCAGGCGTGCGGTTAGGCCATGCCGAGGCTCTGTTGACTGCTAATGCCAAGTATCCTGTGGATCGTGTGAGTATGAAGGTGTTTAGCATTCCAAGGGGGAGCCGTGTCGCCAATCAGGAAAACCTATTTTTGGGGCCATTACCGAAGCAGGTTATTATAGGCATGGTTGATAATGATTCTTACAGCGGATCTTACCTCAAAAATCCTTTTAATTTTAAACATTTTAATATTCATTTTGCGGCCCTTTACCTGGATGGAGAACAGATCCCCACGAAGCCGTTCCAACCTGCATTTGAAGAGGGGAACTGTGTAAGAGAATACATGAGTCTCGTACAAACAGCTGGAAAACATATGAAAGACAGGTCTCTTTTAATTAACCGTGAGGACTATGTTCGAGGCTACACACTTTTTGCCTTTGACCTGACCCCAGACCAAGAAGGTGGAAGCCACTACTCTTTGATAAAAACAGGAAACCTCAGGGCAGAATTTCGATTTAGTAGAGCCCTGGCTGAGACGATCAACATGATTGTGTATGGGGTTTTTGACAATGTGATAGAGATAAATCACAGAAGAAATGTTCTGTTTGACTATATGTAAAATGGACAGTACAGAGTTAACGCGCATCCTATCTTCAAACCCCTTCACTAGACCGTCTTTCTACGGGGTGCTTCCCTGTGACATGCTACCCAAGGCAAGGATACAACGGCTGCCAGCCTGTTTGGTGGTCAATACCCACCCCCACAAACTACCAGGAGAACATTGGTTGGCCATCTACCTGACCGACGATAAGGTTGGCGAATTTTTTGATTCCTATGGGCACCCTCCTAGCCACCCACGGTTCCATAAAACCATTATGAATTTTTTAAGAAGAAATGCCTGCAAGACTGTATTTCAACCCAGACAACTGCAAGCCTCAGAATCTTCAGTTTGTGGCTATCATTGTTTATTTTTTCTGCAGCAGCGTTGTAAGGGTTTAACATATAAACAAATTCAAGATTTGTATTCTCACAATTTGGAAAGAAACGATTGGATGGTGGAGCGTTTTGTAAAAAACAAGAAATACATGCCCAGACCGGTGTTAAACATGTTTCAACCTTGCCAAGGCTGTATATCGTACCGTGACTTTCATAGCTTTTAATTCACAATAAAGAACCCTCTAATAGGGATTAAAAAGAGCCTTTGCTGTCAGTGTGTGTTTGTGTCCCCCATTTACCCTTAAAGTAGATAGTCATATCGCAAATTACCATTTTACATTTTTATTTTAAGGTCTAAAAACATAAAAAGAAAAATGCTCTGATAATATTATAAGTTGAGCCAGGCAGGGGTGTCATGTTTTCTTTGCTTTTTAGTACGCTTGTGAGAAAGGTTAGGTGAGAGATCCATTGCTGTTGTTGTTGAAAAGCGTTTGTCTGCCTTTAGCGAATCCAAGACTTCTCTATTAGCAAGACTACCCACTACAGATGTTGGAATATTCAATTCAGCCAGAGACCTCATAAAAACATCCCAGCCTTTAGGTGCACGTCTGGTTGTCAGGGTATGTGTCTGCATGGCCCCCTTAATCAAATCGGTCATATTGGAGCCCGATATAACACTCCCCTTGTACACAAAATTACCCTTCTCATCCCACGAAGAAACATCTTTGTTTCCCTTCATTTTGTTTAATAGGATTCTTGCATTATTTTTATATCTATCAGGCAGGTTGTCTATTACTTCCTGGTAGACAGGATCAGAAACTGCTGATGGTTCCACAGCGTTCTGTGGTGTCTGAGGCAGAAATAAAGTTAGGTTTTTTTTCTCTGCCTCCCTTTGCCTTACATGTGTTAGATATTTTTGAAGCAAAGAATCATAACGTTTGGCTTTTTCATATTCAGTTAAGTCAGACCTGCTGAGAATCCCTTGCATTTCAATATCTAATGAACTCATGGTTGCAGTTCTGATGTTCTCCTCCTTCGGGGTTGATGCCTTTAGTTGTTCTAGTTGCTGGCTTGGGACCAAATACATCTTTTCAGCATACTCCATTATCGGTTGGATAAAAGGCCTGTGATTAGAGGAATTGCAATACCTAGTAATGGCCCCAGAAAACCACCTGATTGCTTCACCAAAACTTTTTTTCTTTTCAGAGTGATTTTCTTGTTACTCAATTTTTTAATAATACCCCGCTTCTTTCTTAATACGCGTACCTGTTGAGGTGATAGAGGAATGTTGCCTTTTAAAGTATTGAGGGCTATTTCTGAGATGGCCGCAATCAGGTCATCAGATGCTGAGCATAAAATAGCTTTTCTCTGTTGAGGAGGCGTCTTAATAAGATGCTTTAAGAGCGGAAGGTTTCTTTTTAAACGGAGAGACATGTTCCCTCTCTGTGGAACTTTGCGGTAATACATAGTAAAACGCTAAAGGCGCCGCTTTTTGTTACCACCTGTTTTTTTCATGATGTACACTACAGGAAGGTCTGGAGGGAACAGGCCAGTTCTCAGCCGGTGATTATCGGGTGTTGTGGTATGTAAATCCACCACCAGATAACCATAAGGTTTGCTTGTAGAATTAGCATTGCCTTATGGTTTTTGAATATGGATACACGCTGGAAACATCCATTTTCAGCTATTCTAGCAGGACCTAGCAACTGCGGGAAAAGTTATTTTATCAAACAAATGTTGGACAATGCTAATTCTGTTTTTTCAGCTGTACCTGAAAATATTGTATGGTGTTATGGTTGTTGGCAGCCTTTGTACAAAGAATTAATGTGTAAATACCCATTTATTCATTTTGTGCAAGGTCTGCCTGAAAAATTTGATGATACAGTTTTGTTTTCTCTCAATAAAGTAAGCTTTCTTGTGATAGATGATTTGATGCAGAGTGTATGTGACAATAGTGAAGTTGAAAGGGTATTTACTCAATATGTACATCACAGGAATTTGAGTGTGTTTTTCATAACTCAGAATATATTCTGCAAGGGAAAAAGTATCCGCACCATAACTCTAAATGCTAAATATTTGGTCTTATTCAAAAACCCTAGAGATCAATTGCAGATAATGACTTTAGCTCGCCAGATGTACCCACAAAACAGCCAATTCTTATTAGAAGCCTTTGCTGATTCTACAAGCAAACCTTATGGTTATCTGGTGGTGGATTTACATACCACAACACCCGATAATCACCGGCTGAGAACTGGCCTGTTCCCTCCAGACCTTCCTGTAGTGTACATCATGAAAAAAACAGGTGGTAACAAAAAGCGGCGCCTTTAGCGTTTTACTATGTATTACCGCAAAGTTCCACAGAGAGGGAACATGTCTCTCCGTTTAAAAAGAAACCTTCCGCTCTTAAAGCATCTTATTAAGACGCCTCCTCAACAGAGAAAAGCTATTTTATGCTCAGCATCTGATGACCTGATTGCGGCCATCTCAGAAATAGCCCTCAATACTTTAAAAGGCAACATTCCTCTATCACCTCAACAGGTACGCGTATTAAGAAAGAAGCGGGGTATTATTAAAAAATTGAGTAACAAGAAAATCACTCTGAAAAGAAAAAAAGTTTTGGTGAAGCAATCAGGTGGTTTTCTGGGGCCATTACTAGGTATTGCAATTCCTCTAATCACAGGCCTTTTATCCAACCGATAATGGAGTATGCTGAAAAGATGTATTTGGTCCCAAGCCAGCAACTAGAACAACTAAAGGCATCAACCCCGAAGGAGGAGAACATCAGAACTGCAACCATGAGTTCATTAGATATTGAAATGCAAGGGATTCTCAGCAGGTCTGACTTAACTGAATATGAAAAAGCCAAACGTTATGATTCTTTGCTTCAAAAATATCTAACACATGTAAGGCAAAGGGAGGCAGAGAAAAAAAACCTAACTTTATTTCTGCCTCAGACACCACAGAACGCTGTGGAACCATCAGCAGTTTCTGATCCTGTCTACCAGGAAGTAATAGACAACCTGCCTGATAGATATAAAAATAATGCAAGAATCCTATTAAACAAAATGAAGGGAAACAAAGATGTTTCTTCGTGGGATGAGAAGGGTAATTTTGTGTACAAGGGGAGTGTTATATCGGGCTCCAATATGACCGATTTGATTAAGGGGGCCATGCAGACACATACCCTGACAACCAGACGTGCACCTAAAGGCTGGGATGTTTTTATGAGGTCTCTGGCTGAATTGAATATTCCAACATCTGTAGTGGGTAGTCTTGCTAATAGAGAAGTCTTGGATTCGCTAAAGGCAGACAAACGCTTTTCAACAACAACAGCAATGGATCTCTCACCTAACCTTTCTCACAAGCGTACTAAAAAGCAAAGAAAACATGACACCCCTGCCTGGCTCAACTTATAATATTATCAGAGCATTTTTCTTTTTATGTTTTTAGACCTTAAAATAAAAATGTAAAATGGTAATTTGCGATATGACTATCTACTTTAAGGGTAAATGGGGGACACAAACACACACTGACAGCAAAGGCTCTTTTTAATCCCTATTAGAGGGTTCTTTATTGTGAATTAAAAGCTATGAAAGTCACGGTACGATATACAGCCTTGGCAAGGTTGAAACATGTTTAACACCGGTCTGGGCATGTATTTCTTGTTTTTTACAAAACGCTCCACCATCCAATCGTTTCTTTCCAAATTGTGAGAATACAAATCTTGAATTTGTTTATATGTTAAACCCTTACAACGCTGCTGCAGAAAAAATAAACAATGATAGCCACAAACTGAAGATTCTGAGGCTTGCAGTTGTCTGGGTTGAAATACAGTCTTGCAGGCATTTCTTCTTAAAAAATTCATAATGGTTTTATGGAACCGTGGGTGGCTAGGAGGGTGCCCATAGGAATCAAAAAATTCGCCAACCTTATCGTCGGTCAGGTAGATGGCCAACCAATGTTCTCCTGGTAGTTTGTGGGGGTGGGTATTGACCACCAAACAGGCTGGCAGCCGTTGTATCCTTGCCTTGGGTAGCATGTCACAGGGAAGCACCCCGTAGAAAGACGGTCTAGTGAAGGGGTTTGAAGATAGGATGCGCGTTAACTCTGTACTGTCCATTTTACATATAGTCAAACAGAACATTTCTTCTGTGATTTATCTCTATCACATTGTCAAAAACCCCATACACAATCATGTTGATCGTCTCAGCCAGGGCTCTACTAAATCGAAATTCTGCCCTGAGGTTTCCTGTTTTTATCAAAGAGTAGTGGCTTCCACCTTCTTGGTCTGGGGTCAGGTCAAAGGCAAAAAGTGTGTAGCCTCGAACATAGTCCTCACGGTTAATTAAAAGAGACCTGTCTTTCATATGTTTTCCAGCTGTTTGTACGAGACTCATGTATTCTCTTACACAGTTCCCCTCTTCAAATGCAGGTTGGAACGGCTTCGTGGGGATCTGTTCTCCATCCAGGTAAAGGGCCGCAAAATGAATATTAAAATGTTTAAAATTAAAAGGATTTTTGAGGTAAGATCCGCTGTAAGAATCATTATCAACCATGCCTATAATAACCTGCTTCGGTAATGGCCCCAAAAATAGGTTTTCCTGATTGGCGACACGGCTCCCCCTTGGAATGCTAAACACCTTCATACTCACACGATCCACAGGATACTTGGCATTAGCAGTCAACAGAGCCTCGGCATGGCCTAACCGCACGCCTGGGGCAACTCTCACTTTCTTAACAAAAAGTGAGGCTGACAAAATCTGTAATTTGTAATGCCTAGCCGCGTTGTCTGATATCAAACAAAATGTATCTTTGCTACGAGTAAGTTTGATCTTCAGATCAACGCCATTTAACAGCAGTTTTTCTTGAAAAAAAATATCAGCATGGAGATGTCCCAGCAGGTCTATTTTCCGGCTTTCAGCAGTCAGGTTTGCTCTTCTATTAAAACCAAGATTATTCCCACGCCTGTCGCCAGATTCAAGTTCCCCCGGTGTATCTTTGTAAAACAGGCCTGCAGAGAATTGCGTGGCCAATGCATCCTCGCTGTAGTTCAGCACAGATTCAAAATAGGCTCTATATGGATATGAATTATTACTCTGGCTTATTAATCTATCACCCAGCGTCACATCCAGCTGGCTAAACATGGATGCAATTGGATAATTCACCAGACCTACATTAGCGTCTGCTGCAAGGTTGGTTCCGTCAGGATTGACAATTTTGCAACACACATAGAGCAATGTGTTATTTAAGTCCATATAATCCTCACCATTTCCTGCAATGAAGAAATCCAGGGGTGCTGTGTCTGTAATGGCTGACAAGGGGGGTACCTCTATATACAGACTTCTCTCAATGCTGGTCTGCGTGGGTCCAATGTTGAATAGGTCAAGTTCAGATTTAGTGCATTCTTCAGAGCCACAGTGGATAAAAGCCATAGCTATGGTTTAAAAAATATCTCCTTTAGCTGGAAAACGCCGACGCCTCTTTGTTACAACTCTTCTCCTGTGGCTTTTCTTCCCTCTCTGGCGTTTCTTTCCTCTCTGCGCTTTTCTTTTAAAGGGGCGTGGTGGACCAATCAATCTTACCCGTGATGCTTTTCTTTTTAGAGCCCTCCTCCTTTTAATATACATGAGCCCTGACCCGGCTTGTTGTGGTGTGTTCACTCTGTTAAACACTTCTTTTGTAACGTGACCTATTACATCTTTAGCAATATTACGAGCAGCCGTTTTTGCGTGGGGTTTAACGATGTCTATGCCTCTTCTCAAAAGGGGAACAGCCATTCGGAAAAGGCTCCTAAAAACCCCACCAAGCCCTGCTCCATACATAACAGGGGATCCCTGGTATCCTGTCAGGGCGTATCCCGCCTGTGCTTTATAATAATTACGATAAACGCCCGTATCACCATATGTTTTCATAATAGCCATTTCTTAAACTACAAAGGTTCTCCGAGGGCGAAAGTGCAGCTTCACTGTCACCTTACCAAAACGAAATGGTACGTTTTTGTTCTGATCATTCTTTATTTCAACGGTGATAGTGTCAATGTGGTCCTTGGTTACAGGGATGTAGTGAGGTTTCTCATAGCCAATGGTGACACATTCGTTGTCCTTCCCATGCACGGGTATGCAGCGCAGTAAAGGCACATAATAATCTCCAACTATCTGGTGCTCCACAATGTCTGTGTAAATGTATAAGGTGTTAAAACCTCCAGTAATGTCAGCAGGAAAAGGAAATTTTTTAACATTCTGTTCAGGAAACACGCCTAATATGTTGGCCAGTTCTGCACTAGCTAGAAAGGAATATTGTTCTGTTCCTTGCAGACTAACTTTTCTAGAAACAGTATCGTAGTCCAGGATTACTTTAGGACCACCTCGTATAAGGCTGTTCATGTTTTCAAGCAACTCAGGGATGTCTGCATAATAGCCACGTCGCAGAAAATAGCGATACCTACTTTCCGTACTAGCAATTTCAAAGCCCGCATCTCTATTTAGAGTGTCCCAGCTATGGGGATATTGAATTTCAGCCAGGCCAACTTCCCCAAAACCGGGAATTTCCAAAACTTTACCTAATTGAATAGTATATGCTGAAATCTTGTTGTTTGGAAAAGTCGTTGCACAGGCATTGCTGGGTAAGGTAACGTAAAACCCACTATCGCCCATTCTTCTATACAGGTTCACAAAGATCAGAAGCGCACACCCAACTGTTGAACTTGCTAGGCCAGCCTAACCATTTCACTAGATGTTGCTTTCTCCTGCCCCTTCCTTTTGTTGCTAAGATTTCTTCAATCCTGTATGTCCTGTCCTCCTTGGCATTAACTTTCTGTAATTCCTCAGGATAGAAGTTACCCACCACGACCTCACCTTCATAATCTTTTAACTGGTATACAGGTCTCTTTGATCTTTTGATGACTTCATCCACTATAAATAACTCGGTGGTAAAGTTTTGTTCGTAACCCTTAGCAAAGACACCCTTGCATTTAGAAATGCGTACATGATCTCCCTTTTTAAAATATGCCAACTCAGGCTTTCTTTTTATACCGTCCAAATAAACGGTTCTCCAAACGGCCAAGGAGTTTGACTGATTAACGTCAACAGGCCTAGTTTTTATAGTTCTGTGAAAACTATGGTTATAACTTTTTAGAAATTGGGGTAACACACCTATATATGTGAATGTATTGTTGGCTGTGAAATACCTCCACATTTTAGTTTTTAAAGTTCTGTTGAAGCGTTCCACAACTGCTGCTTTGACTTCATTGCTGGTAACAAAATGGTGTACCCCTTGTTTTTTGAATAGATTCTTCACTGTTCTGTTTAGAAACTCCCTGCCTTTGTCAGTCTGTATTTTGACAGGGACTCTTCCATCTTGTGTGAAAATAGCTTTAAAAGCAGCGGCCACCTGACCGCCTGTCTTGTCTTTTAGAACCCTTGCCCATGCATATTTAGACAAAATGTCTATAACGGTTAAAATGTACTTGTAACCCTTGTTATATTGAGAAAACTGCTGCATATCAACTAGATCGGCCTGCCATTGCGAATCCATTTCAGACACAATTGTCTTATTTCTTTTAAAATGGATCCTGGCTGGTTTATGCAGCGTGTAAGCATCCTGATCTGACAACCATTTGGTAACTTCTCTTTTGCAGAGTTTTTTGCTCTGTTTTTTGGCCTCCTGAAATAGGGAGTTCACTCCACCCAAACTCCCAACATGCCCAGGGTTATAATAAATATTTCTTAGGATCTCTTCATGAGTTGCCATATTTGTAAGTTAACACACAGGAATGGAAGCGTAAGTTTAACAACAAAACGTTTTTATTGCTGCAAATCACCAAAGAAAATCATTCTTCTATTTCCATGTCTGGAGGAACACACGAAATGCAGGAAATGTTGACAGTCTTTGAAGCGTCGATGTTCAAGTTTTCAAAAGCTCCAAGCACATCACGCATCTGTGTAAAAATAAAGTTTTTTAGTTATACACAATCAAAGCCCACTATACAACCAATTAAGAACATTTTACTAAAGACATAAAACACTCACCGGTGTGTCCTCTGTCTCTGCTTCAGCAGTCTCCAGGGGTGGCTGGTAGGTAGAACAGGATGTGGTAGGATTTCCCTGCTCCATTTTCTCTTCGGTCTGTGGGGCTATTTTAGTAAGACCACAGCCATTAACAGTTTCAACAGGCTCCGTTTTCTTTTCGGCCCGTGGGGCTCTTTTGGTAAGAACAGCGCCATTAAGCCAAGCAACAAAGGATGGAGTTTCAGGATCCTGCCCTGATGTCAGTTGGTCAGGAAACAGTTTTCTGGGTTGAAGCTTCACAGGTGCCAGTGGAGAAGAAAAGCCCGCAGGTCCCACGTATGAGGGTATGCTCTCAGTTAAAGCAGAGGTATTCTGAGACACTGGTGGCGTATGCACAGTTTGCACCCTTCTAGGCTTCACGGATGCCCGCTGTCTAGAAAAAGCAAAGAGGTCGATAGGATCCGCCATGATCTCCCCGCAGGAAAAACTTGCCGCCATGCTCTCCCCGCAGGAAAAACTTGTCTGGGCATGCCAAGAACGGCTTCTTTTGTTACTGTGCCAAAGGGGGTGGAGTTACAGCTCTACAACCGCTTCCTATTGGTCCGCGGTAGCCTGGGGAGTTGTTAGAGGGGTCACATGACCCCCCCCGGGCCAATCCGGGAGCGGTTTACGACCTTTTTTGTTACTGTGCCAAAGGGGGTGGAGTTACAGCTCTACAACCGCTTCCTATTGGTCCGCGGTAGCCTGGGGAGTTGTTAGAGGGGTCACATGACCCCCTGGGTCAATCAGGGAGCGGTTTCAAACCCCGCCAAAAAATGGTATTGGGGTCAAATGACCCATGGGGGCACGTGATCACCTGGGGGAGGGATGGTCACATGACACGCTGTTCCATGAGCTCACTTCCCGCCCCGGTAGGGGTGGAACTTCCGGCCCCCTGCTAAGGCGGGACTTCCGGTCCCCGCTAAGGCGGGACTTCCGGGGCGGCGCAACTGTCACTTTCTAAAAAGGGGCGTGGTTTCGAGTTTGATGGGAGGTCCTACCCTTTACTACTGGTGGGGAAAGGGATTCTTCAGCCACATTGGCCTGCTCATTGGGAAGAGACTTCGACAAGGCCGTGTGTGTGCTATGATTTTGAACAAGAACATCAAAACCCAAAGTATGCTTAAGAATTTCAGCACTTTTTTTTTTTTAAAGTTCTACCGATTATGGTTGTTTGAAAGTATGTGCATAGTGATACATCCCAAAAGCTAGAGCTATCCGCCTTGCAGTGGTTAGGGAGTTTTGCCCTTCCTGATTCCTAGCAGAAGCAGAACAAACTGCAAAGTAGTCAAAATAAGTTATGTAAAACAAAAGATGTTAAGCTCACTCATTGGGCTTACTTATTTACTCACTTATTAAGCTTTGTGGGACAACAGTAGCAACAACTCCCTGCATCTTAAACAACTTTGCTTTCTTAGCATAATTTAAACTGGTAGGAGCTTTTCTTGGTGCAAAACTTTGATATATCTTTAAGCTCAGAATAGACATAAGAACTCAAGAAACATAATATGAATAGAAGTTAGCCCTAGTTTAGACCACTAATTTATCTAACCAAGCATTGCCTATTCTAACTGGCAGTTAGGGTTGACAATCGACCAGAGAAAAACTGGGTGGGTTGATTTTTTGGTTGTGATTTGCTTTGAGGCTAGTTATAGATAAGCGTGACTGTTTCTCCCCTTGAGTCACTTTACTCTTATTTTATTCATGCCTGGTGAATAGATGCTTTTGCATTTGGCTTCAGCCCAGGGCTGGTAGTGGACTGGAACACTGAGCTCGGCTCCCTGCCCCTCCCAAAAACTGCTGGGCCGGACTCCGCCCTCCCTGGAGCATCATGCAACCACTGGAGCTATCTTTTGGTTCCGCTTTCCAACCTGCTCTGGTCTCTATCCCTTAACTAAGCATGTCCAGAAGCTTTGCTTTAAAAGCAGGGGTAGGCAACTTGTGGCCCTCCAAGTGCTTTGGCCTGCAACTACCATCAGCCCTTGCTGGTATAGCCAATGCTAAGGAATGATGGGAGTTGTAGGCCAAGACACCACTTGAGAAGAGCAGAAGGAGAAGCCACCTCACTCTGTCTTTTAATCCACATATGATTCTTTTTTAAGATCAACTGCATCTGCGGCCAGATCACTGGTTCTGTACAACAAATGAGTATTGATACAACTCTTAAAATGGATCTAGGTCCTACTTTTGCATGCCCAAGTCACAAACTATCTTTTCTTTAAAAGCAGTTGTGACTCTTTGACTGTGTTAACATCGCTTTATTTATTATGAAGTAGTAAAAAAAAAAAAGACAACTTTTTTATTCTTGAACATATGCGAGAGAAGGATTGTGTCCCTTTCTATTGAAACAGCACCATTCCTGAGTTGTTGGCAACATCATTACCAGATTTATTAATCAACTGACTATAATACAAATAATAATAATAATAATAATAATAATTATTTATTACAATGTTTTGTACAAAGATTAGTACAAAACAGAATGAGCCATGTTTAGAGCGCGAGCACAGCTTAGTTTTCCACCATTAGAGATCTGGTGCTAATAGCAATGTTCAAAAACTTAGCAACCATTAACCTTACCTTGGCATTAGAGCCATCCAAACAAAAAGCAAGCAGAAATCCATCAGAGTGTCCAGGAAATAAAAGTAAAAGAGGATGAGTCTATAATCTAGACACTCGATTCTACACCTCGCATCATATCTATAGGCTCCCATCATGGTGACGCTATATCCCTCTTGCGCATTTAAACTTTGCAGCACCCACAATGATATGCGTTGTGATTATTTTGGATAATATGGAATAAAAAGTGGGAAATAATACTAGAAAAACGGTATATGTAATATGTAATGTGCCCCAACAGTTAACAGTATACTTCAATACCAATAAAAAGCAGTAATGTAGATCTGGCCAAGATCATGAAGCAGAGAGAGAATAACAATGGAGAACATAACTGAACTGGATCTTTATGCTATAGAATACTATACTATACTATAGGTTAATGATATAGGGTGACCATATGGAAAGGAGGACTTCAACAGGTGTTATTTGTATGCATGCAGCACCTGTGAAATTCCGTCTTCATCACAACAGTTAAAGCTGCAGGAGCCCTGCCCTCTTTTGTCTCTGGTCATTCTAGTATAGCTCCTGGAAACAGCTATGGATGCAGAATTTTTATTGCAGAAAACCTAATGCATTTTCCCCTGTTTTGTTAGTGACATTACAAACCACTTAGAATCCTTTCCTCTTTTCTGCACTGCATTAGTCTATCCTTATTCATCAGGCTCTAGTGTTTTCTTTCCTTTTCTTTCCTCTATCAACTCGCAATGAAAAGGAATATGCTAACCTTAATGACCTTTTCAAAATACTATACAGGTGCAACTGCAGCTGTTGTGAGTAAACTACACTTTGCTCAACTAATCCAATTCCCACCAGAGAAATGCAAGAATTGGTTCATTTTCATTTAAAAAACAAAGCCTTTATTGTAGAATACAGAAGTTCTCCTATGCCTGGTGTACCTAGCCAAAGAAGTCTTTACAAGGCATAATTCTATGCAGTATTGTAAAAGTTCAGAAATATAGTTAATCCATTTAAAAAACTACTCAAACTAACAAAGGATGTTAGATCATTTCTCTTTGAAGAATTCACAGTGCCATCTATAAACCTCAGAGCATAATCCACTGGGACGCAGACAGAAAAAGTAGTTCTTTATCCTATGCATAATTGATAGTATTCATTGCCAAAAGATGACTTTAAAATCTAAACCATGTTATCTGAATCCAGTGGTGTGTGTGTGTGTGTGGTGGGATGGACAGCAGGGGACAGGTATTGCCTTATGCTCTAATGTGGGCTTCCCAAAAATATCTAGTTGACCACTGCTGCGCTAGATGGACCTTTGGGTTGATGTCCAGCTAGGTTCTTCTCATCTTTTTACCTAGAACACCTGTAGTCTTCCCTGCAGCTGCATGTTATAGGAGATAATCAGTAGGGATGTGCACGCCCGAAAATATCGTATTGTTATCGGAAATTCAGACCAGACATTTTTTCATCTCTGATAATTATCGTAGGATTTTGTATCGTGTTGTTATCGTTAATCGGATGTCCGATAAAGTCCATATCGTATCGTTATCGACATCTTAACAATATGATACGCATCCCTAATAATCAGTAGTGGTGGGCAAGCTGTCTTAGAGTAACTCCTGGCTGACATTACTAATCCCATTGGTAATGGCAGACAATCTTCTGAGGAACCCCATAATGTCACAAAACACTTTGAAAATCATTATATTGGCAACGTGCACAGAATGTTCGAGTGGGCAGCACCCCTAAATCAAATAAAAAGTATAAGCTTCCTAATCCCTACCTCAAGACAATGCTGTGGGGTCCAGGAATGGACAAATGTGCAAGGTGATAATGCCAATTCATGGGGTAGGGTCTATTACCTCTTATGGAAGGAGAAAGGGAGTGTTCAACATAGGCACATCGTTTCTGGAGACATCCCAATGTTTCACAAAATACATGGTCCCACCTTTAAGGCAGTACTCAGCAAAGTGTAATGTAGGGAAAGTAATACATGTAACCGCCCCAGAATTCTCCTGCTTTCTCAGGGCTTTATCACACGTACATTCCCCCCCCCCATTTGCTTCTGCAATTCCCCCTCCGTTTCCTATGCGAGTCTAGTGTTTTGATTGACACGTGCTCGGTATTGCTGCAGTACCTGCAGTACCTGCGATACCTGCCTGTGCCTTTCGGACTTTGGCCGTTCAGGGATAGTTTGAAAGAGGAATGAAAAACAGAGCACTCAGGGCGCGAGAAATGTGCAAGGGGGATGATGTCCTACGAGTCCTGCGCTGAAGAACTGGATCAAAGTCGAGGTGGGTATGCTTAAAACCGCCCTTGTGATAACGACCTTAAACTATTCCGTGCAATTTCCCTTGAGGTCACTTTCATCAAAACCAATATTTCCTGGCTCTCTTTTCCCTTTTTTGTCTCCCCAAATGTTGAATTTTAAATTGTAAGGGAGGAAGCTATGGAAAACATATCACTGCTGCCAAAAAGGGCAGCCATGTGTCTAGTTCTCTCCTCCCTCTCTTTAACTTTCCCCTGTGTATTGACATTACAAGAGCATAGCAGGAAACACAAAACATTATGATGTCAAGCTTTTATACTGGGTGGAAGGGATTTATTTATTTATTTACATATTTATATACTGCTCCATATCTAAAATTGATTCCAGAGTGGTACACACAGGAAAAAAACAATAAAAAGAAAGAAGATTAAAAACAGCAAATTAAAATTGTTCAATTTAAAACAAAGGTCCAATAAAAACAGTGGCTGGTCAGTTGGGAAATGTGTCCTGGAAAAGAGTTGTTTTCAGGAGGCGCTGGAAGCAGCATATGTTGGCACTTGCCTGACCGCCACAGGCAGGGAGTTCCAAAGAGAAGGGGCCACCACACTGAAGGCTCTTCTCATGGTGGACTCTAATTGGGCCAAAGGTCCATGTGGAACCACCAGGATCATGCCCTTCAATGACCTCAGTAAGGGAAATTAGACACATGGTTGCCATTTTCCACAGCAGCCACATGTTAATCATAGTATTTGAATTGGCTTATGATCCTCAGAGCAGGGATCTGCTTTTTTTTTTTTTTTGCCTATAGTAATTTGTATATATAAACATATTTCCACCCATATGAACTTCCCCATTAACTTCAAATGAGATTTTGCATGAATCAGGATAGGGTTTTTTCAATAGGGTATGTCAGTTTTGGAACCAACTCCCCAGGCAGAGCGGCCAGACTAGGGGTGCTTCCAGATGGAGCACTAACAATCAGAAGGCATTTTACAGCTATTCCATCATTTCCCCTCAACAGATTATCTGTAGAAAGAAATATGATGAAAGCAGCGATAGGAAAACACAGGTGGGTTACAAGTGGAAGACAGCATCATCTGAGGCCCTTGTAAAATCCTGTGAATGAGGTCGGGTCACGGTGGGCCAGAGCTACACCAAGCAGGATAAAGCACTTTGAAAACTTTTTGAAAATGGTATATGGAGTCTGTCCTGGGTCCCAACAGTCGTCAAAACTGTTATAAACCGTTTTAAAGTCATGTAGATCCTGCCATAGTGTGGACCCTACCTACACTACTGCTTTAAAACAGGTTAAAATGGTTTAAAATGGTTTATAACAGTAGTGACAACTCCATATACAGGACACACTCCATATACTGTTTTCAAAACGGTTTCAAAGTGTTGTATCCTGCTTGTGTAGATAGGCGCTGTCATAAAAGGTGCAGAGTGAATTTCTTTATATCCCTGCAATCATTTTAAAGTGACATGCCAGGCTTTTAGCTATTGCTTTTGTATGGCGTTATCAGTTGCTATGGGTGTTTTTAATGGCTGTTTTAGTGGTTTTCCAGTCTTCTATTAAATAGTAGATAACCTTGAGTGCCTCTCAGGCAGAAAGGCAAGTACTACATTTTGTAGAACAAATGTTAACCATATTAGTCATATTAACAATCTGTGAATCGGTTTCCATGACGAGAGGCTGAACCTTGCCCCCCCCCCCCCACTTCCAGGGGTTTTATATATATACTTCTACTTTTGGGAAATGTTAATGAATTAACACTTGCTACTTCATGTTTTCATGTGCACCTTTCTAAAAAATAAACTGGAAAGGTTGTGCTTTCTCACAGAACTATGGTATCCCAGGTCCAGCTGACCTGGGGTTGCTGACTAAATTGCTGACAGCGCAGGAGCCAAGCATGGAGGATTCCTGTGGTGCACCAAACCATTAGTTCTAACGGCCATGGCTCGCTTGACTTCCATCTGAAGAGTTAAGAGTTGTAACATTTTTTGGTTGATCCAAAAACAAACTTGGTGACCCACACAACCATTAGAAGCAATGCAATACCACATTACCAGAGCTCTATATGAATGGATCCAGAATAAGCAGCAATAGATTAGGCTGAAGATCAAATCAGTGTCAACCAAGTACTTGCAATGTTGCATGATATCACCTAGAGGGAAAGTACTCAAATTTTTCAGTGGTGCCGTTAGGTAATTTTAGACTCTGGACATACAGGGTATTATGTGTGTGTGTGTTTTTTAGATAATAACTTTGTTATTTCACTCCCTTCAAAATATAGTGAGCCTTGCCGTGTTTGGAGGCCTTCCTGCTCCTTCTGCTTAGTGAAGTTCAAATCCTTCCGCGACAGCCCATTGATATTTTTCATACTTGAACTTGTTGTAATAGGCAAGATTCAGTGGTGGTCTCTGGATTCCAATAATAATAATAATAATAATAATAATAATGATTTCTTACCCGCCTCTCCATCCGGATTGAGGCGGAGAACAACATCAATACCAACAATATAAAATGCATAAAACTGATTAAAAGCATATGAAATGAATATATTATTAAAATCAACAAAGTCTTAAAATTTGACTGGGTAGGCCTGCCAGAAGAGATCAGTCTTTATCGCTCTCTTAAATTCCTGAAGACTTGAAAGTTGGTGGATCTCTCCCGGCAGGTCGTTCCACAGTCTGGGAGTGGCAGAAGAGAAGGTCCTCTGGGTAACAGTTGACAGCCTTGTCTTGGCCGGCTGTAATAATTCTTCTCAGAGGACCCAAGCGTGCGGGGCAGATTGTATGGGAGAAGGCGATCCCGCAAGTAGCCTGGAGCTAAACCATGTAGGGCTTAAAGCTAATAACCAACACTTTATACTTCGCCCGGAAACTAATTGGCAGCCAGTGGAGTGATTTTAAAGCTGGTGTGATATGGTCACCCCTAGGTGTACCGGTGACCAGCCTGGCTGCCATATTTTGAACTAGTTGAAGTTTCCGGACTAGGCACAGAGGTAGCCCTATGTACAGCGCATTGCAGAAGTTCAGCCTCGAAGTTACCAGCGTGTGCACTACCGTTTTTAGGTCTTCTATGAACATAAACAGTTTCCTGTGAATTATCTTCAAACTCTGTGTTTGAATATAAAACACAATTGAGGCCTAGATCCTCTAACTACAACCATCTTAGCAGCAAGAACAAGAAAGGATTCTTCTTCCCATATCTACACCAAGAAGGATATAACACTTCAAAAACGGTTTGAAAATAGTATATGGAATGTGTCTTGGGCCCAGTTGTCAATATCTAAGGTGACCATATGACAGGAAAAACCCAGAATCGTCAGGATTTTTGGTAACAAATCCGGGAAGGCGGGGAAATAATGAAACTTAACGAAAAATCCGGATTTTTCCCATCCTCCCCAGCCAAAGGGCAGCTCTACTTTAATGAGAATTAACAAAAATGCTTACAGCTCTGCCATTTTTAAAGATAAAGAGGTGAAAACTGGCACTATGATAGCTTTAAGGAAAGGCATTAGCCATGACAAAATTGAAGCAGATCCATTCATCTTTAGGATTTTTTAAAATGTTTGAGGTTTTAATATATATATTTAAAAAACTGTCATTTTTAAAGATAAAGAAATGAATCCTGGCACCATAATAGATCTCAGGGGGGCTTTATCCTTAACAAGTTTGAAGCAGATCAGTTCATCTGTTGATTTTTAGGAATTTTGTAAGTTTGAGAATTTAATTTTAAAAAACAAAACAAAACCCTGGAGCCATATCCTTTGGCTGGCATCAGTTTCAGACAGAGTTATAAATCAGAGATGGTTGTAGCTTAGCTCTGAGAGTCTATAGTGCCACACAGAGCCTTTTAAGAGCATCTCAGAGTCCAGTGTTGGTGCAGACTGAGGTGGCTGGTGGCGGAGTTTTTTAAAAAAACAAACACAAGAGTCACCAGATGTGACCAAGCTATAAGCTGGCACCCTACCCCCAGCCACAGGGTACAAATGCACAGCCCAGCTGGACTTTTGGGAGACTTTGGCAGAGAGAGAGGGGGGATTGTTTGAGGCTGGAAGCTGGAGACGTCGGCTGACTGGCATAAGGCAGAGAGAGGCTGAAGGCAACCCTGATTCACCTGTAGCTTGGCCCTGAGAGGCTGGCTTGCCACTCAGAGTGTTTTAAGAGTGCATCAGAGTCATGCAGGTGTGCAGGTGGAGAGGAGGTGGAGGCAGCTGGCAGCTGGTGGAGGAGGTTTTTAAAGTAAGAGTCACCAGACATGACCAAACAATAAGCAATCCCACAAGTGTCACCCTATTATAAACCGTTATAAAACAGTAGTGTAGTTCCTGCCTAGGTGACAGATGGTCTCTTCTACAAATATTAATTCTTCACTCACCACATGCAGTCCATTTTTCCCTTTGTTTCTCTGAGCTATATGGGCCAGGACAAATGCATTTTGATGGTTTTGTTTTATTTACAGTGGGAACTCGCAAGCTGTTCTCTCTTGAATTTCCTTTTCAGTATGGGAAGTGTTATCAGTAGTGTCCCTCCTCATCTAATATATAATCACCCAGAGTGCAGCAGGCTATTGGGGAGTTTGCTCCACCCCCAATCACCAAAGCAGCCCCCCCCCGAATCTGCTGCCTGTTGCCACTTCATATCAAATTCAATTGCAATTTGATTTTGTTTTTTACTTAAATTTCCTGCTGTTCCAGCCTTCAGTGGCTAAGGAAGAGAGTTGAACTACAATCCTTTAGCATGTCACAAGTGTTGCCAGGTGCAGAACATCATAATATTTGCTAGGCTTCTTAGATCCTGTTATAAGGGTGTTGTTGTTTTCATATGGAGAGACTCAGGAGTTAACGAGATAATTGAGATTGGTCAAACCTTCAGGCGTTCTTGTCCTTGAAATATGTGCCATAATTTGTTTACAAGTCCTTCTGTCTAGCTACAAAAAGTGGTTTACTGCTTCTCCACAGAAATTGGATGTGGCCACTTGAACCGAGGGGGAAAATAATTAAAATGCAGCTCTCTTCATTTAACTCATAATAGGTTTTTCTATTCACTTATATTAAATCAAATGGGCAAGTTGCATGTAGCATACAACTGAGGCTGATTAAGCCTTTTGTTCTGATTAGCAATCAGTCAATGTTTACCTCTTCAAGGCTCCTCCCCACCCACCCCTACGTCAGGTATCACTTATTATTGTTAAAACTTGCACAGTAACTCTGAATTCAATGCTAAAACTGGATTGAACACTACAGGTGCTTTTACAGTCCATGTAGAAGCTCCTTTGGGTGCCTCTACAAGAGGCATTTAAAGCTCTTTCAAGGCGCATTAAAAAAATTACCTCTACAAGAACGGAGCGCAAATCGGGCATAGAGGCGCGTTATCTCCCCGATTATGCGCATTATCGAATGCGCGTTAAATCGCGAGTTTTATTTTGCTCCGGCCATTAAAGCGCATTTTGACTGTTTGAATAAGCGCTTATGCGCATTAACTACTTGTAAAGCGCATTTTGGACACCTGTTAATGCGCTTCGCCGCCTCTCGCCGCCTCTCGTGCAGAGGGATTAGGCGTAAATGCGCTTCTGCGATTACGCGCATAATCGCCTAACCAGGCGCAAAAGCGAATCCTTGTAGAGGGGACCTTTAACTCTCATATCACCAAATGACATCACAGCCACCTTTTTGTGTCAAAATTTATAAGGCAACTTTTCTGTTTCTCTTCATGGCAGAAGTTAGTGGGGTTTTTTTTTAGTATTGTTAGTAATTTTAAACTAATATTATGATATTATTATGATTTATTACAAAAACTGTAGGTGGAGGCTCCATCTTGGAAAAGTTCTCCTTTCCCTTATCCACAAGGAAATACCTTTTCTAAGCTGTGCCACCTGTGTGTGCATGTTCATCATCTATGTATTAGTAAATTAGGACCTTTTCTTCAGTAGTATTGCTTTATTCATAAAACGTATGGAGATTTAGTCATGTGATTCATGGACTAAGATTTCTTCAGTTCGGTGACAGTCCTACAAAATGCGTTCTTGACATCACTTGTGTAAGTGTCTTATGCCTGCAATCTGGAGTCCTGAGTGCCATTTATTTATGAGGCTTCAGCAGCTTTCTGCCTGTTATTGCTAATAATTTAAGACACTCCCTTATGTACACAAGGCTTCATGTCCAGATTGTGGTTTATGTATGCAGATATTTTAATTGTGAACTTAAGTAGGAGGCTATACATATTGAATCAGATTTACTGTTTCTTCTCAAATCAGGTACCGTATTTTCCGGCGTATAAGACGACTGGGCGTATAAGGCGACCCCCAACTTTTCCAGTTAAAATATAGCGTTTGGGATATACTTGCCATATAAGACTACCCCTCTTCCAACCCTGGAGCAGGCAGTGAAGCCTTCAACTGTATCATGCATGCTTATGCTATAAGGAGAGATCTACAACATCCCAAACTTGGGTTGCTGCCTATTTTAGGGGCCTGCTCCTATGCCTTTAACAGCAACCCAACACACGCATATGTAACAGTAAAGCCTTTTCTGGCTTGAAGAGAAGTGTTGTACATCATCACCCACTGAATTTCTGTGTCAGAGGCACAGGACTAGTGTCTATATTAAATAGGCAACCCCAACAAAGAGTTGTTGGCATCAAAGAATTCATACTCAAGCTTACTTAACACCATCAACCTGTTTTACTCAATACCAATTTAAATGTGACACTAGGCAGCCAAGACAAACTTAGCTCTGAAGATTTGCACAACCTTGCTGTTTCCTTTAAAACAGGCTCCCAGTCCCTACAGCTACACTACACACTTTGGAGAAAATACATCCTACTGAACGACATCAGACTCTTGAGTAAGCACTGAGCATTGGACTGAACATGTATAGTGTCAGCATGCCAACGCAGCACCTGCTGGGCTACCAGTTCCTGGTGTGCTTAGAGTACACATGCAGGTGATGACCTGGTTTAAATGAGGCACCAGTGCAAAGCCCTGTGGGTAAGCTCATCTTCTCTGCCTGGTGTCACATTTAAATGGGGCCTCACAAGCTCACATCACAGGAGTTCGAGGGAGAAGTTTCCCATTTCTTACAGTGCATGCAAATGCATGAAGTGGGGTTCTAACGTCTGTCAGTTATTGGGAGTACATTATTTTTGGCTAGTAAAATATTCTGAATTAATGTACACAGAGACTTGTGCGTTTGCGGATAACATAGTGTCATACGTGGACCTCAATCCCTGTGAGAAGAGAGCACAATCCAGAAACAATCTTCCCCAGCCATATATAAATGACCCCCTACTACAGGAGGGTGGAGTATAAGGGAAGAGCTGGAAATACAGCAAGGGGGGCGGCGGTGGTGATGGTTGCTCCCACTTCCGACCCATCATTAAGGGTTATTAAGGGCCATGTCCTGCTTCCAAATAGGTCAGGGGTCGCATGGAGGCAGGCAGCGCACCTGAAGGAACCAGGGCTGCCTTACGGTCCCCTCACCGCCAGGCAGCTCCTTCCCCACACCCCACACGGCAAGGGGGTGCCCCGGCTCTCAACGGACCCCGTCCGAAGCTGCCAATGTCCCCTTTCTCAGGCCTTGCCAACGCCACAGGCCACAGCCTGGGCAGTGACTGCAGCAGCAGCCTCCGAAGCCGCCCCTTCCCGGCCCGACCCCGGCAGGAGAGAGGAGAGAGAGAGAAGAGGGCTCCGGCCCGGCGCCTGAGTGTCAGGCAGGAGCGAGGGCCGGCAGGCAGCTGGTCCGTGCGGCGACACCCCTCCCGCCGCCCCCCAAAGAGGCACCCACACCCCCTTCCCTTCCTCAGCCGGCGGCTCCGAGCCAGCGACTTACTCGAATCCATCCCCCTGGGCTGGGCTCCTCTGCACGGGGCGAGAGCGACGACCAGAGCAGCAGCAGCCCCAGGAAGGAGCTGAGCAGCAGCATGGCGTGCAAGAGGAAGCCCAGTTTCAGCCGCATCCTCAGCCCCCGGCCCGACCAGTTCCCCTAAGCACCCCACCACCGCCGCTGGGCTCCCGCTTCTGTCCCCCTCCCGGCGACTGCTGCTGTGGCGGCTCCTCACTCGCACCGAGCCGAGCTCGGCGTGGTTCCCCCTTCTCCTCCTTCTCCTCCTCCTCCTCCTTCTTCTTTTGCTGCCGCTGCCTGTCCTCCCCCACCCCTTTCTCTCTCTCTCAAGCAGGCGCCCGGAAAGGTAAGGGCCCCCCTCCTCCCCTCCGTGCACCCTCCCCTCCCCTCCGCGCGCCCCCTCCCCTCGGCGCGCCCCCTCCTTACCTTTCCGGGACGCCCGCTCCCGTTCTGCACCGGTGGCTACTGCCAGCGGGCTTTGCGGCCTGCTCTAGAGTAGCACGCCGGGTGATGACATCACGCGGCGCGCCACCCTGGAGCAGGCCGCGAAGCCCGCTGGTAGTAGCCGCCGGCGCAGGATGGGAGCGGGCGTCCCGGAAAGGTAAGGGCCCCCCTCCTTCCCTCCGTGCGCCCCCCCTCCCCTCCCCGCGCCCCCTCCTTACCTTTCCGGGACGCCCGCTCCCGTCCGGCGCCGGCGGCTACTGCAGCCCCCCTCCGTCCGTCCTATACCCGGCGTATAAGACGACCCCCGACTTTAGAGACGATTTTCCAGGCTTAAAAAGTCGTCTTATATGCCGGAAAATACGGTAATTGGTTTCTCTCTGGTGTTTCTCTGCGTACAAGAAATGTTTAACAGAGATCCAGATATTGTTATATTTATAGTTTTGGGGAAATATTACTCTCATTAATTTGAAAACCTTATTGTGAAAAAAAAATACCATTCTAAGAAATGTTTATAGATCTGTAAAATTGTTGCATGATTCTTGATATAAATGGCAAGGGAGAATGTATGGTTTTTTTGTTTGCTTTTTCAAAAGCAAAGGAGAGAACAGAATGCAGAGTAAGCAATTTTCATATAAAAGTTTCAACCTTTAGGTCAAATATTTAACAAGCTAATTTTCTACCTAAGACCAGGGAATTGATCCCCACTTATCCAAAGGAAATGGCTTCATTTTAAAAATAAAACATTACATTAACTAGTTCCCTATAAACTGTCTGAAAAAATGATGATTTCGGCTGCTCGCCTCAAACATTTCTCTGGAATATTTCCACTGAATCTTATAGGGACCATGGATAGGATGGGAAGACTTTTGATCATGGTGGGGCAGAATCTGAGGACCCCTCTAGAAGAGGTCGCTTTTACAGCTGATTCTCCGAATATGCGCATTAACTTACAGTCGAGTTTACGCCTAATACCTACATATGAGAGGTGTGGAGGCGAATTTCGGGCTCCATGCAATGCTCTTTAAAGTTGTTTCCATGTGTTTCATTGCATTATCAATTAAGCATATAGCGATGCTCGAATGGGGAAATGTTGACGAAAGCACTGCCCAGTTTCCTGGTGGAACTGCCCCCTCAGTTTCCCGCAGTTTGTTAACTCTGCCCACCTGAATCTCCCGAATTTTGTTACCTGGGTTACCCGCTGTTGGTCACCTGGTTCACCTCTTCCTTTGTGCCCAATTGCCATTTGTAGTAGTCCCCCCAACTGCTCAGGAGTAAATGGAAATGCAAACCTATGGATATTTGCCGGAGCTGCAGTACCCGCGACCGGCAGTGCTTGGGCCAGGCTCGTACGGGATGGGACAGAGGAAACCCCTGTGGGACACTCCCCCCCAATGCTAGCTCCAAACACCCCTTATCTCCCTCTGCTTTGCAACCTCCTACTAGGCACATCTGCCACTTCAAGGGCAAATTTTTCTGTAGCCTTTCCGTTACAATGTTTAGTCTTGCATTGATGTCCTCTTTCCATACCAAAAGTTTCCCCTCATTATACACACAGATATGGCTATTGAGATGCCTCCCACCTATCATCCTGCTTGCCAAAGCGCTGAATGGGCACAGTGAATCAGAGTTGGGTGAATGGCCATGAAGGATTGGGTTAGAGATGCCCCCAACTCCCCTCCCCTGAAGGCTATTTCTCATCATTTATTTCCACTCTCTTTCCCCCCAGTGCGGCTGATTTGCCACCACCTCGCCATCCTTAGCAGGCAGCAGCGGTGGTCGGAGAGGATCCTGCGCAGGGTCATGCGTTCAATGCACTTCCTGCAAAGTTGCTTCAGGAGACTGCAATGGATAGTCTGGGGTGGCCACAGTCATGTACTCCACTGCCAACCAGCTGTGCCAGTGGAATGAGCGGCCAGGGACCACCCCAAATGTGTGACCGCAGTGGACTGACATTCCTTCCCATGCTTTGCTTTGCAATGGGCTTCTTGTGCCCACCTGTAACCATTTGTAGAATAAAGATATTGCAGTGGTATCTCAGTACTAAATGGTCATTTTGATCTGATACTCCAGACACACACACACACACACACACACACACACACACACACACACACAACTTTCCGGTAAAGCAATGACAGAAGGGAGGGGACGGTAGGTAACAGGAGTACATATGAAGCCCAATCCCAGCTCCTGCGCAATGCCTTCCGGGAAGCAAGCCCTGGGAACCTTCTCAATTAGCCTTCCTTCTGAGTAGAAGAAGAAGGGAGCGGGGGGGGGGGAAGGGTTTGCCTTAGCGGATCTCAAATTATGCACACATCCTTATTCCAACCCCCTTGCTTCCTGTAAAACCAGCTCCATGTGAGTAGTCCCATGTCTCGATGAAAGAAAGATTCCAGAGGGGTTTTAAAAGAAACTTTACTTTAAATACCGGTATGGTCAGCCATTACTAAACAGTCCAACATGACTCAAGGGAAGAAGAAGAAGGAAGTGGGAGGGAGGAGACAGGAAATGACAAAAGACAAGGGTGGGAGATGTTCCCAGGGGCGAAGGGGCAGTTCTTCTTGCATGACATCACCACCACAGTCCACCCACTATCATCGTTAATGCGAATGCTCAGAAGTTGATTACACTAACATAAGGCGCTGTAACTTTGGAGAAAATTAAAAGTTGCTCTTTAAAGCGAATTCGAAAAAGCGCATTAACGAGGATAAAAATTGGCTGCACGACTGATTTGCGCTCTGTTCTTATAGAGGCAAAACTGTTAATGTGCCGTGCATGAGCCTTAAATCGATCATCAAGAGGAACCCTCAGCCTGTCAATTGGCCTTCCATGGGAACCCTGCCCCCCTCCTGCCAAAATGCTTGCAAGTCTTATTAAAACTAATTCTGGTTTCCACTGAAATTCTCGTGTGTTAAGAATTCTCAAGTGTGTTAAGATGTTTTTAATAATGTATTTGTTTTGTATTTGTTTTAATGTTGTATCTATTTTATGATTCTTGTATTTATATTTATTGTTGTCCCCCGCTTCGATCTGGATGGAGAGGCGGGTTAGAAATAAAATAAATAAATAAATAAAAATTTATAATTGGCTTTGAATTTCACTTCAAATTTTGCTGACCACCTATGGATATGAGGGAACCACGCACCCAGCTAAAATAAATAAATAAATAAATAAATAAATAAATCTCAATTTGCCCTCAATTTGCCCAGAATTTTCATATGAGGACCTCCAAACTAAATTTGAAAGTTCACTTTTGGTTAAATTTAGTGGCACCCATGATGTGAGTGTTAGCTGACAACCCATATCCCTGTGTGATTCGTATCCAAGATAAATTATACATTGTGTATAGAATTTATCATTGCCTTTAGATTTCCTATTTAGCAGTCACCATTGTTACCATGTGTCCCTGAATACAAGTTACACTCAATATGCAAGTGTATATATTTAATGTAACCATAATCTTGAGCCTAGAGATGAGGTACATTATGATGAGGTTGTGATGTACATTTACACCAGGGTGACATTACCTATTGTACACAGATTAAGGCTTAAATAAAAGAATATTGCCTTTATTACAGAATATATGGCATTACTAAATATATTCTTTGTTGTAGAATAGAAGATATTTTATTATTTATTTATTTATTTATTTAATATTCTGCCCTTCCTCACAAGGAGCACAGGGCAGTTAACAACTATACAAAACACAGTACACCACATGACCAACACTAAAATCAGGTCTCTAAAACTCACAAATAGAGTCTTTCTGCATGGGGCATGTATTGTGCACTCGTGATTCCTCACTCATGATAGTTTGCAGGTGTTTTACATGACATTGTTATCCTCCAAGGCCTGTTCCATTCTTTGCAAGCAACATAACAGAGTTTCTCCCCCCCCCCAACAAGGAAACTATGGTATTTCCTTGAATGGTGCCATGAAATCCTGGTGAATTTGTGCATGTTGTGGTTCCCATTCCCTCCGGCATTCACACATGTTGGCAAACTGACACAGGACACCCAATCAGTGAGACTTAATTTATTCAGGGAAATCTCACGGTGAAAAGCTTAATGGTTACACACTTCCAAAATACTTAAAAGCTGACTGATGGTCAGAAAGCTCTAGGCTTCAAGATAAAGTACAGCTAAAATGCTTTGACAACCTGATTTCCCGGTTGCCATTTCAATGGTTCCAAAAATGGGTTCCAAACCCAACCAGGGGAGGAGAAAGACTTCTGATAGGCTCCTTCAGGCAATCTCAATGGGGAATACTTGAAAGGCTTAACAAACCATCCTAAGGGAGCTAAACCAAACACACCCACACGTTGTTAACTCAGGGAACATGGCCAAAGCCTAAACAAGATCACGGGGTGGGTAAAAACCTGAGGTACAAGAACTCCCATGTGTGTACTTTAGCAACTGGAACTCTCTGCCACCTGAATCTGGCAGAGGAAAAGTCCATCAGTCAAATCCCACCCTGCCGAACACTGAGCTGACCACAAACACATAATCCAGGGAAGGGAAAATCTCAAGCACAAAGAGTCCCATGTTTGTACTTCAGCCCAGGGAACTCCCAGCTACCTGAGTCTGGCAGGGAAAAATCCAACAGTCAAGCCCAGCCTGCCGTACACTGAGCTGACCACAAACACACAATCCACAACAAATGTGAGCTCAAGTCTATGAAAAGCCTCACAGTACTTTTCATGGCACAGTCCTTAGAAATCCAAAGTCCAAATAGAAGAGAGTCCATGTGCAGAGTGCTTTCAAAGTCCCAAACTGTGATGGATCCAAACAGGGAGGGATTTCGGGCCATGAGTCAAAAGATGTTCCTAGCAAAGGCTCTTCGCCTTTGCTCCAGCTTATAAAGGGAGACGCCGGCCTGTTCAAAACCACATGACAGACAGGGGATCTGGCCCATAAATCATGCCTGTATCCAAACAGGGCAGCACTGCTCAGCCCACCAAGATGATGCTATAATCTGAGTGACTCCTTCCACCAGGGCCCCCCACCTTTCTACAACACTATCAGTTTCCCACAGAAGTCATACAGCTTCAAGGCTGAGACAGGGAGTAAGTGAGCTACTCCGTGAGAACTCTTGAAACAAGCATGCACAGTCATTCCAAACTAGTTCTAATTGAATCTACACTCAGCAACACCTGTAGCCTTGCTGAAGACCTATACCTGACAGTGCAGTTCCACTATACCAGAGCACCCCCAGTGATTGTGTAATGGAACATATAAAAAGGCAAAGAAATAAACCCTCTGGAAAAAAAGCATGTGTGAAGGAGCCCCCTCGCTCCCCCTTCCCAGCCCTCTCACCCCCTTTCCCTTCCAACCCAGAGTCGCCACTGCCAGGACTTAACTGTAAATTGTGTCCTCCTCCCAGAGAGCCCAGCCGTGATTTAGAGTTCCTTTAAAGCCGCTGTAGTTTGCAGCCATAGATATAGTAAAAACAAAGAACCGCTGTGACCTTAACTTTAAATCACAGCTTGGCTCTCTGGGAGGAGGATGCAATTTACAGGTAAGTCTTGGTGGTGGTGGCAGGTGATCAGGGAGGGTGGGGAGGGAGAGGGAGGTGAGTCCAGTGAGTCCGATGGACTTACCTGAACTCACAACCAGCCTTGTGCCAGCTTTCACGGGGGGTGGGGGGGAGCGGCCCAGCACCTCTCCAAATAGGTCTGAGTTGCCCCAAGGCTTAGGTGCCAATCTGCTTCAGTCTCAGGGTGCCTCAGGCCAACCTCACCTCAGCTCGAATTCAGGGATTTGGTCCAAGGTAGTGCACAGCACTAGTAATTAGCTTCAAAGAATGTCTTTTCATTAGTTTGAAACAGTCGTTATAATATTTCTACTAGGGCTGTGCCAAAAAGAAAATAGATTCTTCCATTTTGTGCATTTTTGGTGTGTGTGTGTGTGGGGGGGACTGACAGAAGAGGGTGGGAACATGAGAATTTGGAGTAACTTTTTCCTTGGGGAAATATTTCCCCTTACCTCTTTAAGTGTAGGGAGTGGCTTAGAATCTTCTTTCTAGTTGTTTTAACTTTAAAAACACCCCCCCCCCCCGCACTTGCAGGAGCCCTGCAGCTCTTTCTGAATTCCCAGGAGACCACGTGACTGCACTCTCTCCTATAAGCACTGACGAAGGGCTCCCAGGCAGCAGAAGCTTTGGAAAGCAAGAAGAAATGGGATTTTGGAGCTTTAGAAACATTCTCTTCTTCCTTGCAGCAACATAGAGCAAGCAAGATCAAACTTTTTTTTCCTAAAAGTTCAAAAATCCCATTAGTTCTTGCTGTGCAACAGACAGGGGACTCTTGCAGCCTGGGAATTCTTTCTGAATGCCTAGAGGAGAGGGCGAGGTCACATGTTCTCATGGGAGTTCAGGAAGCGCTGCTGGACTAGAGAAGCCTCCCTGTTAAGAATCTCCTGCTGGGGGCATTTTTCAAGTAATTAAAATGAAATAAAATAGAAAGAAGATCCTTCAGCCACCTCCCAAACTTCAAAAAGTATGTGGAAACCCTGTCCCCCTCCCCATGGAGAAAATTCTCTGAAATTCTCCCCCTCCCTGTAAAAGAAGCAGGAAAAAATCCTCTTTTGCAGGGGAGGGGGGGGGGAAATCCTGAAAATAGGGGACCAGATTTGGCGCAGCACTAAATTCTACTCTGCCTCATCATCATTTTATTATGCGGCCACAGACCCACTAGGAACAATAGCAGTCATTGTTAAAACCATAAAAACACAATCATTAATTCATTATGCAACAGGCTAAAAAGGTTGTTAAAAGATACACATATTTTAAATATATAAGCATAGTTAAAACACCTGATACAAGAAATTAAAAACAACAACATAGAAGTTACAATTAGGGTGAGGAAAATGTTTTATGAGACCTTTGTACAGAGAAGGGGAACTTAGCCACTGACTCTGTTAACTTGTTTGTACCGCCAGAAAGTATTCCAAATACTGCCTTTTAACCATGGTTAAATACTCTGCCTTTTAACCATGGTCTCCAAGGTGTGTGTGTGCGCGCACATACGTCTGCTTAAAATATTTCTAGCCTGGCCTACAACGTCAAATTAAAACAACATCAACATGAAATAATAATGTTGTTTACTTTTTTGCTCCAAGCTGTAATTCTCATTCGTGCAGAAGAAAAAATAAGATCAGGGAAGTACCACTTAGACATAGGCCCTTTCCACACCAGGCATTTTGCTTGGGATGGCCCCTGGCTGGTCCCTGTGCGCCGATGGTATGGATTAGGTACTTCCGGGATTGTCCTCCCTCCCTCTACACCACACCCCTATGGTGTAGAAAGGGCCATAGTTGCAGGCAGCCACACAATAACTATTTTTCCATGAGGCTGTTCCATGCAGCTGGAGGCTGCACCTGAATGAGGCAACCGCATGGGTGGGGCTGGCCTTGGGGGGTTCCATCCCCACACAGTCAGCCCCCAAGGTGTCATTGTGTGGGATCATTTCCTAGAAAAGTGATCTCGTGTGGCAGTCTCTATGTCTAAAGGGCATTTGGCTATCCCCCATAGGTGTGTGGGTAGCTGACTTAAGGTAAATGCCTTCAATTGTGAATCTACAGTGAAGTCAGGTCAGGGTCAGAAAAATGATTAAACTCCAGCTGGCATTAGCGTGAATTTCTAATTGCTATCATCCTTATTGCTGACATTCCAGTATTTAACTTACATTAACCTTTCCTTTGAGGCTTACAACGAGTGCATCTGTGGCTTGTTTGGCCTAAATTTTCCACATCGTTGCCTTGCAAAGCTTACAGACTGAAATTGTCATGATGTGACAGATTCAAAACCATTGCTTTGCTTTGCTTTGCTTTGCTTGTGAATGAAACTCACTTATATGAACAATAATCTTTTTGCCAGGAGGGCCTGCAAACTACTCCAACAAGATGGACCCTGAAGGGGGTTCTAATGAAGACAAGCCAAAGATTGTCAGAAAGATGAATTGCTAACAGAAACTCTAATAGGATGATGCTATTCGTTGGTCTCTGTTTCCATGACATAATATAGCAAATGTTTCTATCCTTCATGATGCTGTATTGTGTGTGTGTGTGTCTTATAGTAAATGAAGAGAAGGAAATTTGAGTTGGAAAATGCAGCTTCAAAACGCAAGTGCTTCAGATCACACATGTGCATGCAAACGCTTTTGAACAGTGGCTGAGCTTGCACACTCAAGGGGGAAAATAAGCCATGGTGGCTTCTTGCGTTTCACATCACCAAGGCTGTTTCCTTCTAAACGAACAAGCCAAAACTTGGTAGGGAGGGGGACACTCACACAACCAGATTGCATTAGGTGTAAAGTAAACTCTCCCATCTCATGGCCACGCTTGCCAAGCCATTGCACAACTACAAACTGGTCAAGGCCAAGCAGTGGCCACAAATTGACACCAATGTTGGCTGGGCTCCCCTCCGGTGATTTGCAGGGGAAAAACAAGAGCCAAACCAAAACCCCACACGAACTCCAAAACTGAGACTATGACTGTGAAGAGAAGCGGAGGTTCACCTATCCTACCTACAAGGTAGGCTTAGGACTCATGGTCCAGTATTCCAAAGCCCACCTTCCTAGCCCAATGCCAAGTGGCCCAAGCCAGCCTCTGGAAATAACCACACATGTTTAGGGACTGAAGCAATTTATTAAAACTCAAAAACATAAAATCGAATACACGTAAGGCTTACGGTAAGTCAAACATTTAGCTGTAAAAGCATGGACAAGGAATGGGAGGGAGGGGAAGAGAGGAATTGATGTGAGGTAGAAGATTGAGCAGCAAGCAATAAACCAATTAACCACTCTAAATCACACCCAAAGGTGACACGTCTTTCCCTGGAACAACCCAGACACTAAAACAACAAAGCCTAGCTAATTCCCAAGCTGTCACCTCACTTGTCAGGGATCTTCTTGCTCGCCTCTCCAGTCCAGAAGAAGATGGCGTCCCAACCTGTTGCTATATGATTTATCTCTTTTGGGCCGGCCAGTGCTGTGACTGGCCTGGACCACAATCCCCAGTCCTTCCACTCTCTTGGTTCTCACTGGAGCCCCCTCCGAGCAGCATTTTCCCATAGCTGAAGACTCCCAGCGCCTACTCCCAATTAAGGTCAACCTTGGGCTTCTTGCCTCCCCAAAATAACGGCCCAGGTGCTGCAACTGGGAACCAGCAGCACTGTTTTGAAAACTTGTTTTTCAGAACTCCCATTTCTCAGCTAAGAAGCCCCAGTCCTGCTAGGCAGGCTTGGCTCGTTCTTCACAATGGGCAGACATAACTGCAAAATGCATCAGATCACCATCCATCCATGGCCCTTATGTCCTGATCATCAAAACCTGTCATGATGATGTGAGGGCAGCACCAATTCTAAATGAATGCATGCCAAAATTGGAGCTGTTTAGTTCAATTGCAGGTAATGGCTTTTTTGACACTCCAAAACTGATAATGAGCCCCTTACAGCCATGAATTCCTTAAGGTTTCTTTGTAAACCGCCCTGAGAGCTTCGGCTATGGGGCAGTATAGAAATGTAATAAATCAATAATAATAATAATAATAATAATAATAATAATAGGCAAACACTGGCCAAAGCTCTGGGATGTATGACTGATGAAGGGTAATTGTGGACACTTTCGGTTTCTGATCAGTTTTGAAATACCTAAGTTGAACTGAAACACGGGAGTCAACTATGTTCAAATCCTAGAGTTTCAATGGTCTGTCATCAGGTTTCGCCTTTGAATCCACTAAAAGTTCCCCTGATACAAAAGGTCAAGTAAAGCTGCTAAATGAACAATAACAACAACAACAACAACAACAACCCCCCCCCCAAAAAAAACCCAATGATTCATATGGGGGAAAACATAAGGAATTCCATTGTACTTGAGCCCGAACAAAAACTTGGGGGAAATGGGGAAATATGTAGCCTCAATCGGTGATGGTCTGTGGCCCATCCTTTCAGCATCTTCCAGACCCTAAAATCTGATGTGGCTCTTGGGAATAAAAACCAATCCTGCCAGCATATCTTTCCAAGTATGACAGGTGAGACCCGGCTTATAAAACTCAACAAAAAACTGAAGCCATTCAGGCACTGGAGTAAGCCATGTATGCCTCAAATAGTTCTAAAATGATAGAACTTCCTACTTGCGTTGAGATAACTGGACCAGGTACTCAGTGGCAATAAACTCATGATCGCCACTTCTCTCTCTACTTGCCAAGATGCCAGTGACAATGGCATCAGGTCTAAGTGATCCAATGCTGTTGGGGCCAATTCCCCAAAACTGCCTATCTGGTTCCATGATAGTACATCAACAATAGGATTATTAAGCCCAGGGACTTGCCGTGCCAGAAACAGGAGGTTAAAATGCAGGCATTGTCTGGCGAATGCCCTACTTAAACCTATCACTCTGGGATTTCTAGAAGTGAGGGCATTCACCACTTCTACAGTATCTTGATTGTCATGGACAAATCCGCAAGGAGTTCACCCCAAAGATATCCTGCCACCAGTATGGGAAAGTGAGGTCCCTAGTAATCCCTGTCTTTGCCCATTACTCCAGCCACTTCTGGACACTCCTAACCCTAATCCTTTTGAGGTCACCTATTGCATGTCCTGTTTTTATCTGAGGTTCATTGGAGGCTCATTGGCAGGTATGGAGCGAGGGAGGGGGGTCTTCTTTGCAGCAGTAACAATTCCTTACCCTGGGTGATCCATCTAGATACCTCTGTGTTTTCTGTTCTTCTTAAAACTTTTCTGTTTAGGCAGGCATTTAACTTGATCAGCTGATGACCTTGCTATCTTTGAATAGTTTTATACATTTATAAATTTTCTTAGAAAGAAATAATCCATAATGTTGGAAGCTAGATTCTAGGTGTTCAAGATGGCAATACAATGAACATTTGCTTGGAGGTAAGTCCCACTGAAATAGCTATGGCTTATTTCTTAGTAAATAAAAAGCTGCTTTAATTTGTCACTTCACTGAGAATAAATATTATGGAAATCAGTTAAACTCCCATTGTAATCTATGGGATGTAGCTTTAATCTTACTTCGGCTGAGTATTTGGATTTTCCACGTTCTTCTAAGCAAAGCTTAGTATACCTGCAAATAGAGAGCACTTTTTTCATATCCAATTGTTGGGATTTCAGGATTTGGGAGAAAAATAAGGATGCTCTCCTTGCACTTGGGACTTCTAAAAACAGAGACAGTGAACACAGCAGCTTGCAGTATCTCTCACTGACAAGTTTTACTATTATCCAGGAAAAAAGCATAAACAAATCCTGGCATGAGCAAATGATGAGCTAAAAAGATTCTTCCCAAACTTCTGGGCCCAAAAACCCTGGCAGATAATGCAACAATCGATGTACATGATTTGCATAATAATAAAAATGTTGCATAATATTAGGCTGACCAGATAAAATCCAGGTCAGGGCTCATGTAACTTTAACAGTTGTAGAGAAAAGGGAATTTCAGCCAGTGTCATTTGTATGCAATTAGTTCCTGGTGAAATTCCCTCTTCATCACAACAGTTAAAGGTGCAGGCACTATACTAGAGTGACCATATACAAAAGAAGGCAGGGCCCCTGCAACTTTAACAGTTGTGATGAAGAGGGAATTTCACCAGGAACTAATTGCATATAAATGACTCTGGCTGAAATTCCCTTTTCTCTACAACTATTAAAGTTACATGAGCCCTGACCTGGATTTTATCTGGTCACCCTACATAATATGCAAGTTAGCTGCCCTGATTTAGGGGACTATAAGGTGGCGAGTTTAAGTAAGGGGCAGGGCCGAGGATCTTGGTATGTGTGAGAGTGAGAGTGAGAGAGGTCAAAAGAATCCCTTCTAATGGTTCGCTGGTGCAGGATTATCACCTTTATATGTTTTTATTCGGGCCCACCTCTCTGTTACTTTGTTCCACAGAAAGAGAGAGAGAAATGTTACTGATACTGGAAGTCCATGCTGAAACAGGGGCACAACTGAAAAGGTAGAATGTGGAAGAAAGGTCTTCAGGCTCTACACCCTGAGATTTAACTGAACACACGAGGACCCTTAAAAAGCAGGCTAAAATCCAGATAATTTGAAGATCTTTTAAGATTTGAAGCCCTGAGATCTTAAGATATCTATGGAAATGTGTATGTAGCTATATAATTACAGAAGTAATTACAGATATACTATAGATATCTATTCTGGTGGAAGCTAGAAATAATAGTCGATTATTTGACCAGTACAAAATGAGAAATGAGCAACCCATCCCAGGGAAATACATTAATAATGAGAACTCGTGACAAATTAAAACCCTTCATTATTTATGCAATTATCTTGCAGAACTAGAAAGGAAGAACTTCTTAGCAGCAGTAATTAGCAATGTCTGGTTCCCAGGAGCTCTGCCAGAATTTCAAGAGATCTACCAGGATACATTTAAAGTATTTGCAAATTAAACTTTAACCTTTTTTCTGCCCTGTTTCCTTACCTCAGTCCAGAGAGCTGGAGCTTAAAAAAAAAAAAGGAAAAAAGAATCCAGATATGAAAGGACCAAGCTTTGTTGGGGGGAAACCAGCCGCAGAAGTTGATGCATTTGTTGAAATCTAGGGAAAAGGTGGAAGAGAAAAAAAGAGCAACACAACATACAGGGTTGGATCCAGATCACTTATTTGAACTCAGTTCGCATTAACATTAATGGAACTCTTATTTCAGCCATGGATTTCAATAGGAACTAAACGCAACTAATCTGGGCAGGATATACACTACTGCTCTATAAGGGTTTACAATGGTATTGACAACTGTTGGGGCCCATGACACATTCCATACACCGCTTTCAAATCGTATTCAAAGAGTTATATCCTGCGTGGTGTAGATCTGGCCTAGTCTAGATCCACGCTATAATCTTTTTTAAAATAAATAAAATAAATTAGAAGTGCAATTGCCATATATATATATATATATATATATATATATATATACTGTCGGTAATGAAAATTGATCAATGAATATTGATCAGGGGTAGACAACTGTGGGAGTTCCAGAGGCTAATTTCATGCACCCTGCAGGTTGCAGCGGGTGGGGGCGGGGGAGATTATTATTTTTGTTTAAATTGCTGGTTTGCTGCTGAAATTCAGCAAATCACTCTATAGCCCTCTGTAACACTAAAAGCAATCATTTTAGCTTGTTTGCAAGCTAAATTTGACCCTTTTAGTTCTCTGTGGTGGCTACAAAGGAACATTTCTGTTTATATTTCCTTTTTAATTCAAAGCACAGTGGAGGGAGGGCTGTGTTGAGAGGCCCACAAGTCAAGTGTTGCCATTGTGATTTAGGCTATAAGCCTCTACACACTTCCCTGGGAATAAGCCCCATTTAGCTCCATAGGACTTACTTCTGATTAAACATGTATAGGGTTGTGTTGTTAATTGCATAAAGAACCCAAAGGGCATTTAGTAGTGGCAGGAATTTTGGACTAAGAGCTGCAGTTTCTGCAGTGTCTTCCTTCTGCTTACCAGGATATTGTGTGGGCTGCATGCACACTGGTTACACAACAATCGCAGCTCAGGGTTTGAATGGATTCTGTTGACAAGTACTATGGCTGAACGTAGAAGAAACGTCTTTCTGTGGTACTTGATCTGTGACGTGTGCAAATGCCACTTGGTGTTATAGTAATTAATGTAAAGAAATGGATGTGTAAACTGGCCCTTTGATTCTGTAGCCCTGTCCTCATTGCCTTATGTACTACAACTCACTGGCTCAATTCGGACGACACAATAAACAACTGGTGTGGGGGAAACAATCGTCAGTTGTTTTGACTATCGTGTTATCCAAATGCTGCCATAGTCAACTCAGTGCTGATCCTAATCCACACCACAGTTTATTATTTATTACAATGTTGTGGGGGGGGGGGGAGTACTCCCAGATGAACAACTGTAAAGTTGATTATTACTCCACCATTGACTATCGTGTCATTCGAATTGAGCCACTGTGTGCATTAGAGAGAAAGAGAGTGATGAGCAACCAAACTCCTTTCCCAATCTTTTGTGCACAAGTATGCAAAGAAGCCTAGTTCATCAGATCTGCAGATACAGTGGCACATACCCATGTCCTTAACCAAAAATGGTACAGAGCTAGCAGTTCTTTGTCATGATTGGTAGACCAGATGGTCTGATTATCTTGAATATGATGGAACAGCAGGGTATGGGGCAGAAGGTAGATCTCCAGATGATTTGGACTTCAACTCCCAGAAGTCCCTCGTCAGAAATGCTAGGAGTTGAAGTCCAAAACATCTGGAGATGTACGTTCTATAGGGCAACATTTTTTTCAAAGCTGGGAAGCTTTCTTGTGTATCTTCTCAAGCTTCATTCTAATATTACATCAGTGGCATAGGGGCTATAGCCATGGGGCTTCTTCCCATGCTACTTTGGTAACAGAGGAAGTCAAAAGTCACATGGGATGGGCAAACAATGTAGCTATTTCCCATACTTGTGTTGTCTAACTCCCAAAGCAGATGATGTTGGCATAGGAAGTAACTACACAGAATAAATGTAGATGGTGCCTCTTACGTAAATGTGGGCGTTTCTACATTAGTGAGCCAGGGTGGTGTAGTGGTCAGAGTTTCATACTAAGACTTGGGGAGACTCAGGGCATGTACACTAACATGAATTTTGTGGAGGAAAGGCAGGATATACATTTTATAATGAATAAATAGTGGTGTAATAGCAACCCAGCAGCAGCTTCCACACCACTTAGGTAATATCAGAATGAGGGCTAAATTATAGGCGTCATAAGGGATAGAACAAGGAATTTTAGAATCTGTGCTCTGCTGCCCCATATGCAGAGTGGTCCAGGCTGCTAGCCTGAAGGTACCATGGATTGTGATATACTATTCAGATCCAGAGTGACTCAACTTACCCTTTGGTTTCTCTTGACCTGTTAGGGTTAGAAAAGCTTCCAGATCAGGCTGCGATTTTGCCTGGGCAATGAGCAATTATGACTTTTGTTGGCTTAGCTTCTAGCTCTGTATAGATTGGCACTTACCCAGATGTGGGATTTCTCTGCTCAGGGCCAAGTCTAAGGGAATCATACTTCCTGCTTCATTCTATGACTCTTTCCCTGGGGCTGCCTTAGGCCCAGCATCAGACAAAACTAACTACGTCCTCCAGGATGTGTACCATCTTATGTAAACTGCCCAGAGAGTTTCGGCTATGGGGTGGTATACGTATGTAATAAAATAAATAAATAAATAAATAAATAAATATAGCAGTTACTCAGCAACCAGTGTGTAGACTTAGTGATATGGTGATTTTGAAGTATGATCACAGTTATGGTCTGAAATTAGGACAGTGTGGTCAGCGTGGCTCTCTTGAAGGTATTTAAGGATTTCATGGCACTGCCAAGAGCAATATTGAGGGCCAACTAATGTATTTTTGAGATAAGCTCTTCTGGATCTACTTCTACATCACAAAAACAGAATATTTGGTGAAATATCTGATTCTCTTTCCAATATAAAAAGAAAAGAAAAGAAAGCAATTGAGAGACTAAGTCTAAAAAGGCTTCATCTCAGCAGGAGTCCAGCTAAATAGTCCAGAGTTGAGACAAACTTTCTCAGTAGACTTTTTTTTTCTGAGAAAATTCCTGTTTTTTTTTTTTCCTTCCATCACCTAAGAAAAAGAAGACCACACTGGAAAAAAAAGTCTGAATATTCTCCACTTTGTTTTTGTGTGGTGGCCATCAATTCCCCTCTTTCTCAGTGCTGTGGAAAAACACTTAGGTCCAGGGCATTGTGGAGGGTGCAAAATAGTGGCCAAGTTGCCTCCACAGTTGCTTCTGCTGCCAACTGCAGCAAACTAAATGAATGAACGAATGAATAAATAAATCCAAAAACATGTGATGCTACTGGAGATTTTCTCCTCTTCCTGGAAACATTTCCTGAAATGTCCACTGTTGGGTGGAGGATTTTGAGAGGCCATTTGCACACAGCTCTATGGAAATATTCAGGGCTAGCTAGGTATAAATTACAGTATACATTAGGCTGACAGCAAATTGTCAGCTCAAAATTTGTCAGAGCAGCTAGGTGCCACACAACCATGATCCTGCACTCACATTTGTCCATTGCCACCTGTTTTGCAGATGAGGCACACTTTTTGTGGGCTGGTGGCCATAATTTTTCCCCAGAGGTCTCCTCAGCATGACACTTAGCATGATGGGTCATGGTGAAGAGGGTTGTGGGGAAAACGGTCAACAAGAAGAACATCACTGCTATCATGATGTTTCGTTGGATATTTCTTCCTCTCTGAAAATTACCAAATCCCCCCACCCGAATGTCATAGACCATTAATAAGGCTGCAAAATTGTGTGGGTGGGTGAGGATATCTTAGAACATAACATGGTGACTTCAGATTTGGGGTTTAAAATTAATTAATTTTTAATTAAATTAATTTGGGGTTTAATTCTGGACTAAACTATTTACTAATCAGTCTACCTACTCAAACCCACAGATGGTGTCTGTTGTAAATGCTGTTACAGATCAATCATGTTGATATTTTTATGGGTAAATTTATAGTTCTCAGGGCGTTGTTGAGTGCTTTATTTCAACAAAAAACATGTGAAGAGTTCATGGTATAATGCCTTTAAGGATTATTTTGATATTCAGTATCTTGCTAAGAAAGAGAAAAGAGAATTTTCCCATTGAAAACAAAATCCAGTAAGGTAACATTTGCTGGAGGAAATGCTAGAAACTAATAGGAAATGTGTTTGGTGTTACCACTATGTCAAACCTAAGGATCAGTACTAATGTCTCATGGTGACTAGTGTTATCTTGTCACCCAGAAAATCACCCAGATGCTGGGAGATAAAGATGTAAGTTTTATAGGAAGGTTGCCATAAAATGGAAAGGGAGAATGCCGTGGGTTCAGTGCAGCCAAGAAATTATCATGCCATTAAATGATTTAGCTTGTTCCAAGGGTGGAATTCAAAGTGAAGATGAAGGTAGGTGCCATAGACTATATGAGGACCTCACTATCAATCTACCATAATCCAGAGAATAGTACAATGTGCCACAAGAACAAAACAAGACCTAGAGATATGTGCAAAGCCAACAACGCAAGCACATAATCTCACCGATAGACCACACATCAAATCACAAAACATGAAACATGCATATGAAGGAATTATCAAGGAATTAAGTATTTATAAAAGGGGTAACAGGCTAGAAAAATTACTCAATTTACAGATAGATTCCATTAGTGAAATTTAATTTTCTAATTTTATTGTTTAATGTTCTTGTTTACTGTTAACCAAGCATAAGTAAAAAGTTTAAATACTTATTCTAGGTAAGCTTTAAATTATATAGGTTTAATAAATTTATCACCTGGGTAAATTTCCTAATTGCATAGAGGCTTTGAAGCATGTTCAGCCTAGGATAGCAAGTTACAGATTGCCAAAAAAAGGCTTGCACCTCTAAAAATGATGAAAGCAGGCACTAATATACATAGAATTTCCATATGCTATGTATATAGGAAAAAAATCAAATAATTACTAAAATTCACATAAGATAAACCAAATCCAAATCATTCATAACATTATCCTCCTCAACCAAATTAAAGTCGTAATAAATAGGGATTGCTTTGCAATTCCCTTCAGGTGGTAGCGGTGGGGCACTTACCATGAGATGAGCCCATGAAGTGGTTGGGTGATTGGTCTGTCTGTTTTTGTTTATTTTTAATGATAATAATAATAATAATAATAATAATAATAATAATAATAATAATTCTTACCTGCCTCTCCCTCGGGATCGAGGCGGGGAACAACATTAAAAATAAATGACATAAAATACATAAAACTGATTGAAAATATATAAAAAACAAATACGTTGTTAAAATACCAATAAAACTCCTAAATTTCGACTGGGTAGGCCAGCTGGAAGAGATCAGTCTTTATAGCTTTCTTAAATTCTGAAAGACTGTTAAGTTGGCGAATTCTCCCGGCAGGCCATTCCACGGTCTGGGAGCAGCAGAAGAGAAGGTCCTCTGGGTAACAGTTGTCAGCCTAGTTTTGGCTGACTGTAGTAAATTCTTCCCAGAGGACCTGAGTGTGTGGGGCGGATTGTATGGAAGAAGGCGATCCTGCAGATAACCTGGACCCAAACCATGTAGGGCTTTAAAGGTAATGACCAACACTTCGTACTTCGCCCAGAAACTAATTGGCAGTCAGTGGAGTGATTTTAAAGCTGGTGTAATATGGTCACCCCTACATGTACTAGTGACCAAACTGGCTGCCATATTTTGAACTGGTTGAAGTTTCTGGACTAGGCACAGAGGTAGCCCTATGTACAGTGCATTGCAGAAGTCGAGCCTCGAAGTTACCAGCGCGTGCACTACCATCTTTAGGTCTTCCAACTCTAGGAGGGGGTGCAGCTGGCATATCAGCCAAAGCTGACAGTAGGCACTCCTGGCCATTACATCTATCTGGGCTGTCATTTGGAGTGACGGATCCAGGAGCAGCCCCAATCTGCGAATACAGCCTTTCAGGGGAAGTGTAACCCCATCCAGAACTGGTTGACACACCTCCAAACCCAGGTTGGGGCCTTTGACAGTAAGCACCTCCATCTTGTCTGGCTTCAGCTTCAGCTTGTTTTTCCTCATCCAGCCCATTACTGCCTCCAAGCATTCATTCAGAGGAGATACACTATCCTTAGCTGACGCTGTTATCAAAGGCATAGAGAAATATCTTTGGGTGTCATCAGCATACTAATAGCACCGCGCCCCATGCCTCCGGATGATCTCTCCCAGCAGTTTCATGTAGATGTTAAACAGCATTGGGGATAGGATGGTATCTTGTGGTATGCCATACTACAGCACCTTCTTTGAGGAGTAACTATCCCCAAGCATCACCATCTGGAACATGCCCAAGAGGTAGGACTGGAGCCACTGAAGCACAGTGCCCCCGATTCCCAATCCCCTCAGGCGTTCCAGAAGGATACTATGGTCGATGGTATCTAAAGCTGCTGAGAGATCCAGAAGTACCAGCAGGGACACACTCCCCCTGTCAATACTTAACCTTAGATCATCCACTAAAGCAACCATAGCAGTCTCAACTCCATATCCTGCCCTGAAGCCAGTTTGAAATGGGTCTAGAAAATCTTTGTCATCCAAAACTGCTTGGAGTTGGAAGGCAACTGCCCTCTCGATCACTTTGCCCAGAAATGGAAGATTTGATACTCGTCTGTAGTTATAAAGGTCCAGGAGGTCCAGGGAGGGCTGTTTTAGAAGTGGCCGCACCTCCGTTTCTTTTAAACATGATGGAAAACTCCCCTCCCTGAGAGATGCGTTAATAATAAGTTGTAGTTGTAGTCTTATTGCATCTCCTTCCTGGGCGACCAGCCAAGAAGGACAGGGATTGAGAGGACAAGTTGTCCTCGCTCGTCCATGCAGCTTGTCCACATCCTTGGTACTCACCAACTGAAACTGATCCAGTGTAATTCTACTCACGGAGTTGCTGGACACTCCATTGTCAGCCTCTGCTATAATGATGGCATCTTAGTTGGCTCTTATCCGAGAGATTTTATCTGTGAAATGATCGTTAAAGGCATCACAGCAAACTACCAAAGGCTCTCACCATCCTGAACAGTTCTGCTGGACATGAATTCGCAGACGCAATGCGTACAGAGAAGAAAGCTTTCTTCGCTGCACATATTGCCACCCTATAGGAATGGAGATGTTCTCTATGTCATGTCTTGTTCGATATACGTCGAGTTTTCTGCCATCGGCACTCCAGTTATCGTCCTTCCTGCTTCAACTCCCTGAGGTCTTCTGTATACCAAGGTGCCCGGTTAGAAGTGGGTTGGAGAGGACGTTTGGGGCAATCGTGTCGATAGTCCTAGTTAGGTCTTGATTCCATCTATTGACCAGGGCTTGTACAGGATCGCTAACGATACCAGCCATAGAACCCTCTAAGGCTTTCTGGAATCCAAGAGGATCCATCAGCCTTCGAGGGCGGACCATCTTAATAGGTCCGCCACCCCTGCAGGGGCGGGTTGTAGCCATGATAATAACCCTGACCAGAACATGGTCTGTCCATGACAATGCAGAGGTATTTGTCACCTCCATCCACAGATCCGTCTGTTCGGAACTGAAAACAGCATCGAGGATGTGACCTGAATGTGTAGGTCCAGAGACCAACTGGGATAGGCCCATGTTTGTCATGGAAGCCATGATCTCCCAAGCTGAACCTGACAAACCTGCCTCGAATGGGATGTTGAAGTCACCAAGTATCAAAAGCCTGAGTGACTCCAACACCAGCTCCGAGACCAGTTCCGTGAGCTCGGCCAGGGAGTCTGATAGGCAGCGGGGTGGCCGGTACACTAACAGGATCCCTAGTCTATCCCTGGTCTTCAGACTCAGGTATACACACTTGATGTGATTCAATTCCCGGACAGGAAGTCTGGTCTGGTTAAGGTTATCTTTGTAGACCACAGCTACTCCACACACACCGCCCACTTTCCCTCACCTGTTCACTAACACAGTACCCAGCTGGGAGGGCCTGGGCCCATGTTGTTCCACTGTCGTCTCCCATCCAGGTCTCTGTGAAGCATGTCAGGTCGGCCTCCTCATCTGTAAGGAGATCATAGATAATATTTGTTTTGTTTTTAACTGACCTGGCATTGCATAGGTCGGAGCAAGGAGAGGTTCTGTGGGTGGCCTGGTTTGTTCTCCAAGATCCTCAGGGTAGCAGGGCGACCGGAACGTAAGGTGGGTGTTAGATATCTATCTCTCCTTCCCCCTGTAACAGCACTTCGCCCTGCCATTGCCATATCTCCCTCTGCCATATCTACCTCTGCCCTGCACAATACATATTGCCACTCCCTGACACATGACACACAGCTGGGCTCCCAGGTGCCTTGAGCCTCTTGGAGTCGTCAGCAGCAGCAGCAGCAGCAGCAGCAGCAGCAGGAGGAGGAGGCACTCCTCTCCCTCGCACTCTCTCCTGGACAACAGAGTATTTCCTTCCCTACAGGTACTGGCTCTCCCAGGTACCCTCAGCCAGCCAGCCTATGTATCCCATTCCAAAGAAGGGGACAGGTGCAGACTATCAGCAATGGCTGGCTCAGAACATGGGGTCCTGGTTCTGCAGGGAGCAGCAGTCTGCCAGGCAGACGTCCAAGCCTTAAATAGGCAAGGAACTGCAGCATCTGAGCTGAGTTGCCTGTTATCTGGCACAAACTAAGACTTCAAATGTTTATGGGTAGGGAAAGAAAGGAAACGAAATTGTTTCCATTTCCCTTACAGGGACAATTATACAGAAAATGAAATGGCTGCCATTATGGGCAGGTGATGGGGGCAACCATTTCTTTTCCCATAAAATTACCCCTGTAAAGGAAATAGAACGAACATAAACTGTCAAACTTACAGTAGAGGCTAGAAGTGAGATGAAATAGCTTTTGCCATTTCAGGTAAATTTTGATTTCTTTTTTTTAAAAAAAGATCACAAATTTTCACAGCCCTTAATAAAATGATGAATTGGTTAAAAGAAATACACAGTCACTGCCTAAGTGGCTGGAGGCATGAGTTTTTTAAGGTTCACCATGGACTGACCTCTGGGGCACTATTAAATGAAAATATAAACGGAAGCAGTTAAAAAATCTAATACGTCAGGCCCCCTCCATACATCAGTGTAGTGTGGGAGCTGCTTTACTAGGCTACATGGCAATGTTTGACAGACCAGAATCATGTGGATCAATCAGACACAGCCTGCTGGTGACAATCAGGTAGAAAACAATGCACACAACCGGTCCTGCACACCGTTTTCTGGACTTACCTGAATAACATAACAGTCTTTGGGTATCCACTGTAGGATACCCAAAGAGCCCCACCGCCACCACCATGACAGGCATGGGAAGTGTTTCTCACTCCTGAATTAGGTGATGGGCTGGATGAGGGCCAATAAACTGAAATTGAATACTGACAAGACGAAGGTGTAGAAATAGGATATACAGCCTGTTCTAGATAGCATTGCATTCCACCTGAAAGCGATATATAGCATAGGGTACTCCATAATCTAGCGTTGTCTCTTGAGGTTGGCGTCAGTGCTGGGTGTGTCTTTCTCTGATTTGCCACCCACAAATATTCCTGGACAGGAATAGTGGTTCATGCTCTGGTAACCTCCTGATTGGATTACTGTGATGCATTGTCAATTTGAAATGACCCAGAAGCTTAACCTAGTGCAGATGTCGCTGCCAAATTGGTAACCAATACAGCTAGATGGAATCATATTACACTGATTGTGAAGGGACTGCACTGGCTGCCTCTTTGCTTCCGGACCCAATTCAAGGTGCTTTGTGCTTGCCTTTTAAAACGCAAACAGCTTGGGACCCAAATATTTGCAAGAGTGCCTCTCCCTATATCAGCCTGCACATTATTTAAGAACATCAGGGGAAGCTCCTCTTCAAGTACCTCAGGTAGATTATGTGACAATCTTCTCTCTTGCGGCTGATATGATTTATCTGTTCTGTTCTTTGCTACCTTCTCTGCTTGTTTATGATTATGCCGTTTTAGTATTTTTATTGTATTTTGTCATATTTTAATTATACTTTTGTACACTGCCCTGGTATCCACAAGGATGAAGGGTGGCTTAAAATGTTTCACTAGATGAAGAAATAAATGTGGGATGATGGCCTCTATCATCATAGTGTGTGAAATGTCCCCCAAATCATCCTCTGTTCTCATCTAGCAGAACAAGTGCTACTAATAAAAATGGGGGGGGGGGGGTGGAACAAGGAAGGTTTATATTATCAGAATGATAATATTTTGTGATCATAGCCAACTGGGAATTATTTTCTCACAGAAACCCAGTATTTTAACCCCAAATTCAGGCTATAAAACCTAGACTTATCTTTTAAGTCTAAATACCCAACTTCCTCTGAACCGTATTGTACAATGCATCTTTCATAAAAGACACTTTTAAACAGCTGCTGAAAAAAAACCTAATATTTATTATTCTAGTATTCCAAATGTGATTGTTTGCTACAATGTGAACATGCCTGAAGGCAGAAAAGAATCTGATGCAACCTCCATCAAAGACCTAATAGTTTGTCTCCAGGGTTCAGATGTCTCCAGTCACACTGTTAGTCTAGGATAAAATGACATGAAGTCTTCAGTATGCTTTGGGGGACAATAAGCTTTGAAAAAGTATATTTCTTCATGCTTTGGAAGTTTTAAGGTGTGAAAGGCTTTATACATAAAACAACATTCTTCTCAGGGGATATGCACGAACCGAACACTAGAATTTGCCCTGTTTTACCTAAGCTTTTCTAGATAAACTGAAACAAGACTGCAAACATTCATCACCACAATGAACCATCAGGTGTGGCCACAGGAGACTATTGAAATCCCATGACAACTGCTTTTTAATTTGCCATTTCTGTAATTTAAAGATGGGTGCCAGGACATGATAGTGTGTCATGAGAAATTAAATAATTAAAGATGCTTGCTTGCTCCCAGCACCCATCTATAGAGAAGACAGTCTACTGTGTCGCCATAACATCCACTGTCTGGCCTGGATGCCTTCCAGTGAGCCTCTGATGTGGGGAGACAAGGGAGAAAGCCATTAGGAATAGCTGGAGGCTTTTCTATGTGAGGCATTTATTGTGCACTCAGCATGCCCAGCTCATGGTTGTTTATGGGTTCTTTAGACGATGTCATGACCCTCTAGTTTCGCTTTTGGCAAGGTTTTTTTTTAAGAGTAGGGAAAACATGGTATTTAACACACTTGTGTGTTTGTGCTAATCTGCTATACCACAGTGCCACGTAGGAGTTATGTAGTGGAAAACCAAGAAAAGAAATGGCCTTCAGGTAGTGCTCCAATCTCAATTCTATAGTGAAACCAAGGTTTTCATTGCGCACTTCCAAGATGAAACGGACTTTCCCCGGTCCAAAATAAAGCGTTAGAAGAGGGGGGAATGCAAGAATAGTGCAGGACAGGGACGATGTCATGCGAGTCAACAGCACCAAAACTGGAAACAAGGAAATACAACAGTGCGATAAACCCAACGTGTGACAGAGCTCCAAAAGTAGATACAGTAGATTAACAGCTGATTAATGGCCTAGTATAGAAGAGCACAAAATTATTGGATCACTCCTGATGCAAATACAGAGCAGAATTAGCCACATCCAAGGCGCCATCTCTTTCCTCTTTGCGTGAGTCCCTGGTTTGAGTTTACCTCTATCCAAATCAGGAGATATGCTCAGAATAGTGAGTCACGCATAGAGATGGGTGGGTGAGCTTTCCCACCTTGGATTATTTTGGAAATAGTATGATTTACCACACACACACACACTGCATAACTCAGAAGAGATTGTATCGTATTTTGTTCTTTGAGACTTTTAGTGGCCTTGATGTCATCCACTCCCCCCTTTCCTTCACCTACCTGGCAAGCAGTGGCAGAGGGAGGAACAAGTGAAGGTGCATGAAGGGCCTCCCTTTTTCTCCATCACCCTGGCACACTGAATTGAGGTGACTCAAGGGGGAGAAACCCTCCCCTCTTCTTCTTCTTCTTTCCCCACATGTTATACGTGTTGCTCCCACCACTTCCACTTGCCTGGGCAGGAAAGGGAAAGAGGGGGTGGTGTGAGTGGGGGGGATGTCAGAGAGTGGGGGGGGCGGCGGCAAGGACAGGCAAGTGATCGAGGGCCAAACTACATGTAGGTAGTTTGGCCCTTCTCCAGCTCGGATGAAAATTCAATCCGGAGAAATATTCAGGGGCCTGGAAAGCGCACCTCTCATTAGGCTGGAGCCGTTTACCAGGATCTGTGCTCAGGTAGAAACTAGGGACAGGTTCCTCTGAAAGTGGGCACACTTGAAAGCAGTGTGTGAGGTTTCCATCCATTTTTAATTCAGGAAAAAAAATGCGCCTCACTTATCGGATGTTTGGAAAACTCTGCCCTAGCTAATGAGAGAGAGGACATGTGTGTGCGGGTGTGCTAGAAATGCTACTCTTTCATTTACTAAAGTGGAGAAATGGATGCCCGCGTATAGTAGTCACAGCTGGATCACAGACAAGCCTGTTACTGTCACTCTAATATTCAAGTACCATTAGCATCCACTGGCTAACGTGAAATTGATAATAAATGGGAAAAAGCAGAGAAGAAACACCATAAGGCAGAAAGACATTTTATTTGCGAGCCTTTCTTGCTTGACTTGACTTAACCCAAACTAAATTATGGACAGCTTAATGTTCTTCTATGAATTATTTATTCTCACCATTCCTGGGCAGAACTGTGATTCAAGATCAGTAGAAAATAAATAGAGAACTCCAGCTATCAGGTGATCATTTATCAAGGCGTGCTTGTCCGCTATTCACTAAGTCAGTCGTCCCTGCACTTGATGTGTGATAAGATGCCCTGTACCACTTGGCAGAAAGCCCGGTTCACTTGTCTGTATGTGCTCTCTGTACCAGAGGTGAGAATTTGCTTCTTTAGAGCTCTGTTCAGGTGCACATATAAATGGGGGGGGGGGGGAATTCTTCTCTCTACCTGACATGATGTTACAAATCTGGTTACCTCCAGCAAATTGTTATACATATTCACCCAATGGCACTTAGAGTTGGGGTTAAGGAACCTCTTTCAGTCCAAGTGCTAAATTTAATTTTGGAGAAGTTCTTGGAGGTCACATTCTAGCGGCGCAAGTGCCGAAAGGCAGAGGCGGTGGGTTCAAAGGCAAAGCAGTGGGGGTTAAAGCTCTTCCTACTAGTAACTAAGGAGAGGTATGCCAATGGGGAGAAACATCTGTGGTTTGGGAAAAGAGGGTGGAGCCAGAGGAAGGGGTGAGGCCATCTGGGGAACTCCAGGGGACATAGTGGGACCCCAGGAAGGTTGGAATTGGCCCTAAGCCATGAAGTTAGCCACCTCTGAACTATATGATTAGAAGATTCAGATTTGGATCTTCGCTGTGGCACCAGGGGAAGCGGTTCAACATTTCCCTCACGTGCTGCTGGAGCTCTCACTCCAACCCCCTCACCCCACCCCCAAGCTGCTATGAGCTAGAGAGAGGAACATGTACAGGCCCAATATTGCAGGGGAGAATTGGTATAGAAGGGGGAGAGGCTTAGACCTCCCTGCGACCTGGTCCCAAACTTGGAAGGCTTTTGGAAGAAGAAACTTACGTTAGGTGATTGAATCATGGAAGTGCTACCTACATGTAGTTTGGCCAGACTAACATCAGAATTTGTAAAGCCTTATTTCTGCATTAAGTTTTGTCTAAACTCTTTCCCCCATCCCTAATGTTTTTCTATTCCAAATTGTTCCCTTCATTTGATCAAAATGAAATTCCATGCAATGCTTTGATTGCTACCCATGTCAGCATCTTTACTATTGCAAATTATTGAAAAGTCATGCTAAATAATCTCAGAAGAAAATTGTTACATACTTGCCTTCCTTCTCTTATCTAGGCCTGGGCTAATTTTTCTCCAGGTTGGAAGGCAGCGATATGGGTCTTAATATCTGGAAAGGTTTATGGACAAAATAAGCACTTTTGGTTCAAAATGGGTGTTTGGTGGTGGGCTTAATCCTACCTTTTTGTACTATTTCCTCCCTTTGCTACTGTGCCAGAGCCCGTTAATCTCACTCAATCAGGGATCTTTATTTTGGTGCTTGAATGAATTTATAAGCACCCTAACTCTTCCATTATACAGAAGGGTGTTTGAATTTTTGTTTCTATTTGAGGATTTAACATGGCAGGCATATTTTTTTAGATAAAAGATGCTCCCTACAAAATTGGGTTGGGATTATGTCAGTTTGAATTCTACTAGCAGTCCTGTTTAATAAAAATGAAGAAATGAGATACTTCTTCTCTACTGAGATAGAGCATGGCCGGTTTGTCAAGGTCAAACGTAATTACATGTTTATATTTGTGACTCTTCCACCTTACTGCATGATGGAAATCATGTTATTTCAAAGTAGCATTGTCTTGGGGGAAAGGGACATGTTAATGCAGCAGATACTTAATTAAATTTGACACAAGAACCCAAAGATTTCTTCTCCACTTTCTCTAGCTAATTTGATTAAAACATCAACATTATCTTTGTTTTAAGGTGTCATGAATTCACATTTGGTTTTTATGATGTGAACACACCAAAATAAAAATCAAGAAGTACACCTCTGCTTCATTCACATATGCCCAACAGAAGACTAGTCCCCATTTTCAAAATTGCAGGAATGGATCTTGCACCAATATAACTGCTCAGGCACTTGCCATTAATAGAAATCAAGTGAAGACTCTGAAGCCTCGTCCAACACTTTACTCAGTAAATAACGTGGCTCTTTATGTAGTCAGTCATGATGTTCATAACTGAACATTCCAAAATAGCATCTTATGGTGGAACTTCCCTAAACCAGGGGAGAGCAACTTCAGAGCTCCAGATGCAATTTTCTTCCCCCATGAGCTGGACGCTGCGAGGTACCCACCAACAATATTTTTTTTTGCTGTTTTGTCACCAAAATTCAAATGCAAACCTGTATGACATACTAAAATTGATCTACAGTGCAAAGGTCAATTTTAGCTTGCACTGAAGCTAAATTTAATTCTTTTAGTACTCTGTAGTGCTAAAGCCACCATTTTTGTTTAAAAAAGCATTTTTGCTGCCTTTTTTCCAGTCAAATTTGGGAAGGGGCCACATGCAGCCCACAGGTTGTGTGTTGCCCACCCCTTCCCTAAATACATGGCTGATATCAGAACAGAAGCCACATGTCTTCTTCTCTGTTTTGTAATGTTTACTGTCTATTTTGTAAAGTTTACTGTTACTACCTAGGCTGACCATATGAAAAAGATGAGGACAAGGCTCATGTAACTTTAACAGTTGTAGAGAAATGCCTCCTACCCCGCCTTGCTTGCATGGGTGGGGGGGAGAAGTTGCGAGCGAGGAGGGAGACGAGGCGTGGAGGCCTGCGATTGGCTGGCCTCCAGCATGACACCAACAGAGCTGGGAGGGGAAAGAGGCTATTTAAGGCCAGAACCCCTCCCAGCTTCACTTCTTCGCTGTGCGGCTGATGGCAGCAGAGCAGAGCAGCAGACGGCGATGGCGCAGAGCAGCGGACGGCGGCGGTGAAGTGTAACGACTGCTGCAGCGAAGAGCGGCAGGCGGCTACAACAACGAGAAGCGCCGAGGACACAGCGGAAGCGGCTGTTATCTCCAGGCGCCCTGGACGGCAGGCCTGCAGGTTTTTCTGGGGGACGAATCGTCCTCCAGCTGGGAAAGAGGGAAGGCCTGACGCTGTGAGCATCATTTGCCCACCTGGCCTACAGGGATGTAGTGGAGGATCAGCTGATCATCCCTCTCAGGTGGAGCAGGGCGTACCGGGTTCGGGCGCCTATTTCCTGGGGCCTAGGTTTCGCTGGGTGTAGGCAAGGCCTTTAGGCTAACTGCGGGCTTGCGGCCTAGCGTAATGCGCACCGCTCGCAGGGCGCTTATTCGAGTTTGGCTCCAGAGAGCCGTTCACGGGAGGCTGGAATGCTTGTTCCCCCACCACCACCTTATTGATTCTCTCACCATTTATTCTGTAATTTATGGCTACTGTAATCCCAGGCCTTAAATGCTTAAATTCAATTCTGGTACATGTGAAACCTGGGGGGTGGACCTAACGGGTAAGTTTGAGAGGCAGTGTGGTGTAGTGGTGAGAGCGTTGGACTGGGTCTTGGGAGATTGGGGTTCTTGTCCCTGCTGGGTGACTTTGGGTCAGTCACTAACTCTCGGCGTGGCCTGCCTCACAGGGTTGTTATGGGGATAAAATGGAGGTGAGAGGACTATGCAAAGCATTTGGGATTCGTTCAGAACCCAAGTGTTGGAAGGATATAATCTACAAGTAGAGCATTTGTAATGGACACACAGTTTTCAGAGAGCAGAAGGCTACAAAAAATGGCCAGTCTTAAAATCTCAATTGTAAGAAGGGCTAATCTCAGCAATTTACACAAGTTTTAGCCCTTATCTATTTATTTGGCGGCACAGAAATGTTTTTATTGGGCAAGTAGTAGGGGTTTTGCCTAGACGTTTTGCCTAGAAGGCCACCCAAAAAGGGTACAGGTGGAAAAAAGGGAAAGGAAAAACTCCTTCCCACCTGCAAAACTGGGAAAAGTAAATGAGAGTTCATCCTCTGAAGAGGAATTAGACCCACATGCTTTTGATGTTTTGGCTAGATTGCAAACTCTTGTAAAAGAAAAGGGCATTGATGCCCCCCACCCTTTTTTCTGCCACTCATCTCACGCAATCCTGCCGGGCAAAGGCAGTTGAGAAAGCAAAGGCAGGATAATTTATGGGATTCTCTTTCAGCCAGACTGAAAGTTGTCGAGGCCTCTTCAAGCTGAATTTCAAGCGAAGTACCTGAAAGGGAAAGGAGTGGAATGCGGACATCAACTTCTATCAGCAATAGTGTCCTCATTGAATTAGCTGCGGTAAGACTTGCTCTCTTGACCAGTGCACAGGAGCAGGGGACCGCAACACCGGTTCATGGTGAGCAACATGCATAACACACAGCAACTCACACGCAAGTGGCCAACGCTGTCCCTGCCCCCTGGGTCGGTTTCCCTGGCTGGCGGGAATGGGTTTGCCAGTACAAGGAAATGTAGCACAACCATTTATTTCGTATCAAACATCGGCATCTCTGGGTACGAGCACTCATGAAACATCCACGCTTACACACAGCAGCACACATATTGCAGAAATTACAACGAGCAAATACACCCGTCAGACAACCAGGAGGGCTAGGGGTAATGCTGCAGCCTGTGACGGCTGCTGATGCAACAGGTGCAAATCTGTGCAAGATTTTAAGGACATGTATGCTGGTGCTAGCAGTGATGCCACCCCAACTGGGAGCACATCGGCACCATTAGGCTAACATCTGCTGCCCACAAATAGGGATAAGGTCGCTAAAGAGAATATGTTCACATATTCTCTGTGCTGTTCCGTGAACAGGAGAACACTGGAAAAGGGAAAGGAACAGATTAGGAAGCTGAAAGAATTAAGATAAAACAGGTTGTCCCTACATGGGCAAATTGGCTTCCGGGATTTTTTATTTATGGGAGTAGTACAGCGGCTGTTCCCCGAGAAAGGAGCAATTCTGACAGAATACCTCATAATGATATATCGAGCGTATTCAGAATACGAGGGCGGGGCCTAGCGAGCTTATGACTAATCATTTCATCGTAGAGTGGTGTTTTACAATGCCCTTGAGTGGGGCGTAAAGGATCATGATCTTTGGTTAGGGTTCAGGACGCCAGACAGGCCTGATTATGGGGACAGGGCAGATAGTGGCCATATCTTGGCTAAGCAGCAGCCCACATCCACCTTATGGGGAAATGCGGGTCGGGCGGTTATCACCACTCGCTATGTTGGGAATTTTGTGCCAGAGGAGCCTGCAATCGCAACCTGCGCCATTAGACATGTACGTCACATACATACATACAGGACAACACTTAGCTACAAATTGTACTTGATTTAGGACTGCAGAGTGGCCCAATAAGGAGGGTTAGGGGCCTAGACGCATGGGTGGACAACAACTCCCTGCAAAAGACACCTAGCTCTGTTAAAAATTGAAGGGCTGCTAGCACAATTCCAGAAGCGATAGGAGGCCGAGTACATTTGTTAGGTTTACCGGAGGGTTTTGCATTCAGGGACCCAGGCACAGTTCAATGTTCAAATCCAAGTCTATTAGTTTAATGGAACACATAGCTAAGAAAAATTAAATGGAGGTGATGGCCGGATGGGTATTATGACCCTACATGACTCCTCCAATCCCTCACTTATGAGTGTCACCTCCCCAAAGAAGGCACTTGGGGAATTCAGGTTGATTCACAACCTGCTCTTCCCAATGGGCGTGTCAGTGAATGATGCAATTCCTGAGCATTTGAGCTCTATTAATATGCTTCCTTCGATTCAGCAGTAAATGGTGCCTAAGAATGGCATAGGTGCTCTGATGGGTAAGTGTGGTATGAAAGCAGCTTTTCGTATTCTACCCATCAACCTGAAAGATTCAGCTTACTGGGGTTTTGCTTTCCAGGACAATACTATATTGATAGAACCGAGGGCCTGAACATGGTCCTTAAATTCCGGAGCACTGAATTAGACTCATTACAGCAATGTTGTCACATACCAAATGACAAGCTGGCCACCTTCTGCACTATACTATTCTTGTATCCTAGGTGACAGGAAGGTATTCTTAAAGCATCTGCAAGAAGTAGTCGCACATTTAAAATTTTTCTTGCAGGGCAATTACCCCAGGGCAAGCTTTCTTGCATCACTTGTGCACAGCCATGTCAGGCTTGCGCCCCACAAGTCACCTGACTTATGTTCAGGTGACTGAACACAAGTCACCTGAGATCTGCGGGAGGATATTAGGGTGCGGCTTGCATTTCTTGAGCTGTTTATTGGCTTATCTTTTGAGGCGTGAGTTGATTGTGGAATGCGAGGGTTATGGCATTCGGGAGAGTATTTACTCTACATCACCTAAAAAATTAACATACTTTTCAGGCAAAGCACAAACCTGGTTAAATAACGATGTTGCAGATGCTTTATCGCATCACCAGGTACAGAGATTCCGAGAATTGGCTCCCCGGGCTCCTTATATGCCAGAGACCATGCCACCAATGCTATGGCAGATTGGGAGGAAGAAAATAGAGCAAGCCATATGGCAGTCTTTGTGCTTAATACCAGGTCTGCATATGAAAAGGCAGGCAGGGAGTTCCAGGCTTTCGAACAATCAATCAGCTTTAGCATAAGGGGCCCATACCGGTGGAACATGTCCTTCAATTTTGTGCAAGTTCCCGTAAACGGGGCTTTCTGCCCAAACTATATCAAGTAAATTAGCAGCACTGGCATTTATTGTGAAATCTCGGGGTATCAACAATGTTTCCCGGATTTCCAGGTACGAAGGGCATCGCGAGGCTGGGCTAGAGACGCACCACGCATTCCTTACGCCAGAACCCTATCAGCTCCTGACATGTTAATTGGTTTGCAGACACCATGGCCTTTATTGTGCCACTCAAATACGAAGCAGTTCTGTTTCACGCTGCAGTGCTGACAGCGTTTTTGGGGCCTTGGAATATCCAAGGTATTGGTGGTATCTAGTGGTGTCATGTCTGGCAGAGCATTGCAATTTGCTGACATGCACATTGATCAAAAGGCGGTATACCAATGCCCCAGACAGTCAAATATGGATCAGCTTAACAGGAGCATGAAGGTTCAGCTATGCTCTACTGCTTTTCAAGAGCTATATCTAGTGAGAGCTTTGGAAGCATTTATTAATTGAGAAGGTCTGCTAAGGGCTTCCTTTAGTCATCGGGGCTTATCCCCCCCCCTTGACCTAATACCAGTTTTGGATAGTCACAAAAGGGCTCTCGATGCCCTAGGCTTGCACTCTGCACAGTTTGGCACTCATTCATTCAGGATCAGGGCAGCTTCAACAGCAGCAGCGGGGGGGGGGGGGGGGTTCCCCTTCGCAAATTCAGGCTGTGTGCAGGTGGCTCTCCTCTGCATACAGGTCCTAGGTAAGACAATTTTCCAAGTAAGTGAATTGATTTCTGCTATTAAAATATTCGTGTCTAATTCTACATTTCTGGAAAGGCTTTTCCCTAAGGCAAGTTACCTTATGTGGACACAGCATGAATTTTGGGTCGGCTGACGAACGTCCAGGTCAAATTTTGGATCGCAACTTGAATTGAGCCAACATGCAGCCATTCATTGGCTAGGCAGACGCAATATGCAGTGGGAGAACCTTATACCCACTTTGCTGCAATATCATACTGCATTGGTCCATGTTTAATCCCATTCATGTGTGTCGTCTCGTCATTTCTCACACTTCGCTTCGCAAAAGGGAATTTCAGCCAGTGTCATTTGTAGGCAATTAGTCCCTGGTGAAATTCCCTCTTCATCACAACAGTTAAAGTTGCAGGCACTATACTAGAGTGACCACATACAAAAGAAGGCAGGGCTCCTGCAACTTTAACAGTTGTGATGCAGAGGGAATTTCACCAGGAACTAATTGCATACAAATGACACTGGCTGAAATTCCCTTTTCTCTACCACTGTTAAAGTTATATGAGCCCTGTCCTCCTTTTCATATGGTCAGCCTATTACTACCTCATGATGATGTAATTGATGTGTTTCCTCTCCCAGTTCACATCATTGGTTGCCACTGGTAAGAGTAGGAAGGCATACGATAGTGTGATCTCAGTACACCAGGTAAGTTATGATAAATATTACAGAGGAGCTACACCCACCATTTTTTACAGCAGCACTACATGTCAGATAATATGCATATGGGACTGCTGGAAAAGGTCTGCCAAGAAAAGCCATTTTCAAACTTCCAGCAAGTGAAATATGCATATTTTAATGTTGAAGAATTAAATCTGAAAAGTGACATCATTCCAAAAGCATTTAAGTAAGTTACTTCAGTTCTTGGGAAATAGTAACTTGCGTGCCAACAAGTCATGAAAGTTTTATGTGCTCCTTTAACTTAGGATCCTCCCCCCTCCCCTGTTCTAACTACAATTCTATGGCATTTAAATACATAATGCAATCAGCAGGGTCCTTTGGAGAAGGATGTGCTTGAGAATTGCCCTCCTGCACAACACATGCATTGTCATGTGTGTTCTCCCTACAAAGCTTGCAGAATACAGGCAATAGTTAGCGAATGCACTATTTACTAACTTATTTTTGCCAGATGTTTTTTTTTGGGGGGTGTTGATACAAATGGCAGTTTCCCTCCCTCCTGGAACCCCTTAAGAATATATTTTTTAAAAAGCCCTGCATGTTTATGAAAAGAAATCAGTACATTGGGGGACTTCTCTTTTTCTGCCGTTGCATCATGATGGTGCTGGGAGCACTGCAAATCCTCAAACCATGTTCATGCCTTCAAACTTGAATAAGACTTTTCCTTTTTAGGGCAAAATCTATGTCTGCAATACTATGAATGGTTGTTTTCTCATGAGACCCCTGTGCCAATTTGGACTCTGCAAAATCGTTTTTGAAAACAAACCTTAATTCCTAACTAAAATAAATATCTCAATAGAAGATCTTGGCCACAACAGGATCTTTAAAGGGTATCAGTCGAGTCTCATATGCAGTCATACCCCTATGTTTGGAGCAGACAGTTTGGGTGAAAAACAATGCTCTGGAGATATACAGCAGTGGCAATTTCATTCTGACATTTTTAGAACATGTAACATATCTCAACTGAAGATTATGCAATTTTGGAGGACTCCAGGATATAGCACCATAAAAAACAATCCTGAGGAATTGCTGGACTATAATGATTTATTGGAGATCTCATGAAGAATTAGTGAAGAGAATAACATGATCATCAAATGAGAGCAACTGCATGGGAATAACAAAGAGTTTCAGTTTCACATGCAACACACACACTGAAAAAAGAGGCCAGTGTCTGAGGGCCCTATTACCACCACATGAAAGCATAGAGGGGTTGCCTTAAGGCTTGGTGAGGTCCTTTTCCCTCCTCCCCTCCTACTTGGAATGCATGCTGGGCCATTACATATCTGGAAGGGAATTTAATTCAAGTTTTGAGCTTGTGTAAATTTTCTGCTAGAATTGGGTTGAAAACTAGATGGGAGCACAAGGAACGCCGTGACCTCCTATTGAGGGTAACGGCTGGTGCACTGTGCTGAATGCATGCCTGTGGGAACACTTTGAGAACAGAGAAGGAAGAAGACTCTGTTGACCCCTCTGGGGATGCCTTCATACTTGTACCAGGCTTGATTTTGTCCATTGTTAAAGCCTCTTTCTCAGTCAGCCCAAAGAGAAAGCAAAACCAGACTGCGGGTGCTATGCAAATTAAAGAGGTGTAAAACCTCCCATTTTCTTTTTGCAGATGTTTCAGCATCACTACATGCACAGGGCATACATAGGGCTTACATACATATAACACGCACACATCCAACACTTCATTAAATTAAATATTTGGAAAATGCAAAGGGAAATAACATAATTATGCATGGTTCCCATTTAAAATACTCACCTACTTGATAAAGTAGACTCTACTATGCTGATGCTCAAATTTGTTCCCAAAGTAGTATCCATTATCCTTGCTGTTCTCCAAGACTATTGCTTATATTTATTTCACATTAGAGTTACTACAGGCTAATTTTCAATTGACTTATAGTGCAATCCTAAGCGTGTTTACTAGGGGGGAATCTACACATACACTTTTTACGTTTTAAAATGTTGATTGTTACGTTGTGAATTGCAATGTATTAAAATGTGACAGGCCACATTAAGTAGTACATATGTTTTTGTCGACCCTTTCTCCCGTATTTACTGCTATTATTATGGTCACACGGAGTCTTTTCTTCGTCTCTTCCTGTAATGTTCCTTCTGCCTACGTATTTTCCACACCCACTTCCTCCTTCACCCCCATCATTTCCTTTCCTTTCAATGAAGATTTTACTATTGATGAGCATGCATGGATATTCAAATGGTTTTGGCCATGCCCCCACAGCTGTGATAGGATACCGGAGGTTTTATTTAAGCAACTATGCACTGGTAAAGAAAGACACATTATTCTTCCTACAATGATTTATATAAAGAAAAGAACGGAATAAATCAAAGAAAATCGGAGTCAACAACTGCTCTAAAATGTTATAATAAGTACATCATGTAGCCCAATGAGTGATCGTAACCCATTTTAAACATAGCAAACTTATAGTGTAGATTCCCCCTAGATTTCCATTCATGACATGTATTCCAAGGAGGGACCTATTTCAGCTTAAAGCCTGTTTTACATCATGTCATGCACTTATGTTTAATTGGATTTTGTGGGAAGAAAGAACATGAGAATTTTTTTAAAAAAATTATATGTGGTAGAAAACAAATCTGACAGATTTGTCTGTCCACACTTAAGGCTTTTCTCTTAAAGGTCTGGGTTTGCATCCCTGTATATTCAACCATGTTAAAGCTTAACTAGGTTGCCACCTCTTTTTTGGCAGGCTCCTCATATATGGTAGGCAGGTACATCATGGTCCTCTCAATGTTGGGAATAGTTGTATCTATTACATTTAGCTGGTGCAGATGTATGAGAATTTTATTTTAGGTCATTTAAATAAGAATTTCTAAAATTCACAAATTTCTTTGTATTGGGGGGCATGAGATTTTAAAAAATCAAATGTGGGAGAATGTGAAATTGATAGATTCACCCATTCCTACTATTCTTGTACTAATATTATTATTTACAAAACAATGTATGATAGACCAATTAGGTGACTCTTATGCTTTATGTTTCATAGGATTTTAACCCTCTTGTATATAATTGGAACTGATGCAGTTTTCTTCTAATTTATATAATTAACTGAATCAGAAGTTGAAAAGATATTGTTAAAAATTTCTTTCTGATTAATAATGAATGCCACATAGGAATTAGATAGTAGGAGGTAGTTGCTTCTGCCATGTACTGCATATGGAAACAGAAGAAAGACATCAGACATGAATTAGTGGTAGCTTCATAGAACGTAAAAGTTGAAAAGAAACCAGACCGATCATTTGGACTGTATTAGCAATGTCCTGTTTGTCCTGTTTTCTTGGATGAGTTTCACTTGGGGCAGCTTGAGGACGTGGACAAGGCGCTTGGACAGGTTCGTGCAACCACCTCCGTATTTGATCCTTGCCCTTCTTGACTAATAAAAGCCAGCAGGGATGGAACGGCTTGCTGGGCCAGGAAAGTTATTAATGCCTTTCTGTGAGAGGGAGTGGTCCCAGACCATCTGAAGAAAGCTTCCCTGGACGCGGAAAATCTTAATAACTATTGGCTGGTGGCAAATGTTCCATTTCTGGGCAAGGTCCTTGAGTGGGTGGTTGCTGGCCAGCTCCAGACACTCTTGGATGAGACTGATTATCTGGATCCATTTCAGTCAGGTTTTAGGCCTGGTTTTGGCATGGAAACAGCCTTGGTCGCCCTGTATGATGACCTTTGTCGGGAGAAAGACAGGGGGAGTGTGATTCTGTTGATTCCCCTTGATCTCTCAGTGGCTTTCGATACCATCAACCATGGTATCCTTTTGGATGACTGTCTGAGTTGAGAGTGGGAGGCACTGCATTGCAGTGGTTCTGCTCCTACTTGGCTGGTCAGCTCCAGAAGATGATGCTTGGGGAACATTGTTCGGCCCCATGGATTCTTCAGTATGGGGTTCTGCAGGGGTCAGTTTTCTCTCCCATGATGTTCAACTTCTATCAACATCTAAATGAAACCATTGAGCGTGGTCATCCAGAGTTTTGGAGTATGTTGTCATCAGTACGCTGATGACACGCAGGTCTACCTCTCCTTCTCTTCATCAGGTGAGGTTGTGGATGTGCTGAACCAGTGCTTGGCTGCGACAATGGACTGGATGAGGGCTAATAAACTGAAACTCAATCCAGACAAGACTGAGATGCTGTTAGTGGGGGGTTCTTCTGACCAGATGGAGGATGTTCAACCTGTTCTGGATAGGGTTGCACTCCCCCTGAATGAGCAAGTTCGTAGCTTGGGGATTCTCCTAGAACCATCTCTGTCACTTGAAGCTCAGGTGTATATTGTATTTATAACTTGTTTTTATGCTTTTTATGGTTTCAAACTTTGTATATCGGTTTTTAATGCTCAATGTTTTTAATTTTTGTAAACCACCCAGAGAGCTTCAGCTATGGGGCAGTATATAAATGGAATAAATAAATAATAATAATAATATAATTCGGTGGCATGGAGTGCTTTCTACTAACTTCGGTTGGTGGCCCAGCTATACCCCTTTATGGACAGGGATAACCTGGCTTCAGTTCTCTAACCTCCAAGTTAGATTACTGCAATGCGCTCTGCATGGGGCTGCCTTTGAAAATGGTTCAGAAGCTGCAGCTTGTGCAAAATGCAGCAGCCAAATTGGTAACAGGGACCAGAAGGTTTGAACATATAAGACCGACTCTGGCCCGCTTGCATTGGCTGCCTATACATTTCTGAGCCCAATTCAAGGTGCTGGTTTTAACCTATAAAGCCTTACATGGCTTGGGACCCCAATACCTGATGGAACGCCTCTCCAAGATGAACCGACGCTCAACATCTAAGGTCCTTCTCTGGGTGCCTACTCTGAGGGAAGCTCAGAGGATGGCAACAAGGGAGAGGTCCTTCTCTGTGATGCCTCCCTAATTATGGAATGATCTCCCTGATGAAGCCTGCCTGGCACCCACACTGTTATCTTTTCGGCGCCAGGTCAAAACTTTTCTTTTCTCCCAGGCATTTTAACTGCTGAAGTTGAGGTTTTTAACTGAATTTCTGGCCAGTCTTAAAGTTTAAAATGTTTTAAACATTAGTTGTTTTTATGGTTTATGGTTTTAAATTTTGTATTTCGACTTTTTAATGTTCAATCTTTTAATTTTTGTAAACTGCCCAGGGAGCTTTGGCTATGGGGAGGTATATAAATGTAATAAATAATAATAAAATAAATAATATCAATCACCATCTTCTGAGAAAAATTCAAAGTAGCAGGAGACCCAGCTGAAGCACAACTGAAATTGTCTGGACAGGATGTGGAAAGCCTGTATCTAATATGGATGGATTCTAGATGACTGCCCTTAATTTCTTTGATGGTTTACTTAATTGAAGCAGCCAGGCACTAGGTTGCATTTCTTGCATTTTATATCAGCCACCATTGAGCCTTGTTAATAATATACCAACTGCAGATCTGGACCATCACATTTTAAAAATAGGTTACTACTTAAAAAGTGTGTGTGTGGGAGGGGTGTTTTTGTACATAAAGTATATCTTGCCTATCTATATTTATTCAGCAATTGTTCTGGGAATTCTCCTATGAGAATCAAAAATAAAACTGCCAAGGTTTTTAGACTCCCCTTATATCAATCTATGGTGCCACCACATGTGGAATACTGTGCTCAGTCTTGGTCAACTAAAAAAGGATGTAGAGTTGGGGGGGAAGCAGAAAAGGGCAGCTAAAATCATCAGGGGGCTGGAGCAATTCCCCCTGAAAGACTGTGTTCGCAGCTTGGGGGTACTCCTGGATCCGTGGCTCCAAATGACAGCCCAGATAGACGTGACGGACAGGAGTGCCTACTATCAGCTTCGGCTGATACGCCAGCTGCGCCCCTTCCTAGAATTGAAAGACCTAAAGACGGTAGTACATACGCTGGTAACTTCGAGGCTTGACTTCTGCAATGCACAGTACATAGGGCTACCTCTGTGCCTAGTCCAGAAACTTCAACTTGTTCAAAATATGGCAGCCAGGTTGGTCACTGGTACATCTAGGGATGAACACATTACACCAGTTTTAAAATCAATTCATTGGCTGCCAATCAGTTTCAGGAAGAAGTATAAAGTGTTGGTTATTATCTTTAAAGCCCTACATGGTTTGGGTCCAGGTTACCTGCAGGATCGCCTTCTCCCATATAATCCGCCCCGCACACTCAGGTCCTCTGGGAAGAACTTACTCAAATCAGCCAGAACTAGGCTGACGAATGTTACCCAGAGGACCTTCTCTTCTGCCACTCCCAGACTGTGGAATGGTCTGCCGGAGGAGATTAGACAAACTAGCAGTCTTCATGAATTTCAGAGAGCCATGAAGACTGCTCTCTTCTGGCAGGCCTATCCAGTTGAATTTCAAGATTTTTTTGTGGTCTTTTTTGTGGTCTTTGTATTTTATATTTATTGTTGTTCCCCGCCTCAATCAAGAGGGAGAGGTGGGTTATAAATAATAAATATTATTATGAGGAAAGGGTACACCATTTGGGACTGTTTACCTTAGACAAGTAAGGGGAGACATGGTAGAGGTGTACAAAATTATGCATGGTGTGGTAAAAGTGGATAGGGAGATTTCCCCCCCTCCCTTTCTTATAATACTAGAACTTGGGATCATCCCATAAAGTTGATTGGTGGGAGCTTTGGGAAGGAAGCACTTCTTCACACAGCACATAACTAAACTATGGATTTCACTACCGCAAGATATATTGATGGCCACCAATTTGGATGATTTTAAAGGGGAATTGGATGAATTCATGGAGGATAAGGCATCAATGGCTACTAGTCCTGATTGCTATATGCTACTCCAGTCTCAGAGTTGCTGAAGAACATAACAAGAAAGATGTTATTGCACTTATGTCCTACTGGTGGGTTTCCCATAGGCAAGTGGCTGGCCACTGTGTGAATAGAACGTTGGACAAGATGGATCCATGGTCTGAGCCAGCAGGGCTCTTCTTATGCTCTTAATTTTCCTCCAAAGCTAATAGAATCCCCTTGGACCATGAGATTATAGCATCACCTTGCTTTTCAATGTGCTCTTTTCCTGAGAATTCTCTAATATCCCTGAAAGATACATCCCTCTGCTATCCCCTACTTATACACACCTTTGCCCCCTTTGCATTTCCTGAAGAGATCTCATGATCTTCCCAACATGCTTGTGAACCTGGAGGAGTGTGATATAAAGGGGGAGGAAGGCATACATGGATGAGTCAGAATACATTCCTCCCCCCCCTGCACATACACATTCATGCTCCATCAACCCATTGAACTGTTCTTTGGTGGGCTAGGAGGAGCACAAGCTGCAGGGGAAAGGAAAGTACTAGAACCTCTCACGTTCAAATCTGGGCTCAATGGTAGGAGATACAAGGAAGACAAAATGAAGTCATTTTTCACATGGTGCACTGAAACACTATGGAATTTGCTACTACAATATGCTGTGATAGCTAGGGGTGTGCACCAGATCAGGTCCGATCCACGATCTGGACCCGATCTGGCTGAAATTGAATAAAATTATTCGATTACAATCCCTGCAACTGGATCATCCGATCTCCTCTGATCCGATCCAAAAGGACCCGATCCGGATCGGAAGAGATCGGAGGATCAGACCTCCTCCTCCCACTCATGCTCCTTACCTGCTGAGGCCATCCACTGCTGTCCGCTGGTACCTTCTACTGAGAAACAGGCTTTGCAGCCTGCCTCTCAGTAGCGCACTGGGTGATGATGTGACCCAGCGCCCTACTGAGAGGCAGGCTGCGAAGCCTGTTTCTCAGTAGACGGGACCAGCGGACAGCAGCGAATGGAAGCAGGCACCCCCGCAGGTAAGTGGGGCCCTCCCCCTCCCCCCCACTCATGCTCATTATCTGCTGGGGCACCCACTTCCATCCGCTTCCATCCGCTGGTCCCGTCTACTGAGAAACAGGCTTCACGGCCTGCCCCTCAGTAGCACGCCGGGTGATGATGTCACCCAGCGCGCTGCTGAGAGGCAGGCCGTGAAGCCTTTCTCAGTAGATGGGACCAGTGGATGGCAGCAGATGGAAGCAGACGGCCCCGGCAGGTAAGGAGCACGAGTAAAGCGGAGGGGGCTTACCTGCCGGGGCCATCCATTACCATCCGCTGCCGCCCGTGGCGACAGCGGACTGCAGCGAATGGCCCCAGCAGGTAAGGAGCGCAAGTGGGGAGAGGGACAGGGAGGGGGGAATTAGGCCCCTACTCACCCGCCCCCATGTTTTCCTCATATGCTCGCATTGGAGGAAAGCTTTCTTTCCCCCAATGCAAGCCTATGGCGAAAACACCTAAAATGGCGTCCGAACCAACCCCCGATTTGTGCTCCGCTTTTGTAGAGGTAAAATCTGTAATGCGCCTTGAAAGAGCTTTAAATCGCTCTTGTAGAGGCACCCTTAGGATCAAAGAAATACGAAGAAATTTCATGTAGAGAATCAGTTATATCCATTCCACATACAGAAGATGTCTTACACTCACAGAAGGACTGATTTTCAGTTCATGCTAAATCATTAATTTAAAATTTATTAATTTTATATGCTTTTAATCAGTTTTATGTATTTTATATTGTCTGTATGATGCTGTTCCCTGCCTCGATCCGGAGGGAGAGGCGGGTAAGAAATACTTCTTCTTCTTCTTCTTCTTCTTCTTCTTCTTCTTCTTATTATTATTATTATTATTATTATTATACCATAAGAAAGTTGGAACTAAATCCAAAGCTGTTTTTCCAGTTGTGTAGTTTCACAAGACAAAGAAGAATGAGTGCGCTTAATTGAACCTACCTACTATGGCATGGTGGTTGCTTTTGCTCAAATCTTTGCTGGTCAGCTTTATTTTCCTTTTGCCCATTGTTCTTTGGATCCAGCCCAATATCATGTACGAATTGGACTATCCACCGATACAGCTGTCACTTCTCAGTGGCAATTCCCTACACAACAATTGCAGCGGCATATGTGGAGATCCTAGTTCATGCAAAGCATTTTCTTAATACAGTGCATAATATAAAGGCAAAAGTAATGGTGTAAAGTGGGCCTTAGTTGACTTATTGTGTCTAGAACACCTTGTCATGTGGTATAATGGGGAAGCACAAGTTATTTAGGGTCAGCAATTACAGGAGGAAGTAGGGCATCCTAATATGTCAGTCCTTATTTTAAAACTATATTCTAGTCCATATGGATTCCAAGGAATAATCAAGTGTCTTAACACTAAACCAATCTGATTTACTCCAGCTAAGGTGAAGGTCCTTTTTTTTTTTTTTAAGTCCCTATTTCATGCAAACCTCTCAGATACATTCCATTTTTCTGGCTCTTCAGCTATTTCCTGATTGACAAATCTGAACTGTCAAAACATGCTTTTAAACATTGAACAAGGTCCAAGGGAAAGAAAGCTCTATCCATAACAAATGTTGGCATTGGCTTATCTATACATTCTTAAGCATAAAGAGCACTAAACTGCTTTTAAGGAATCTGGGTTTGCAAGCTTTCTTGTTTAGCTCAAGGATATATCCAAATTTTGTCAATCTTGCATTCTGACCTCAGACCCAAATGCATTTCAAATGGGCTTTAAATTTATTTGATAGAACATTGCCCTTAAGAAAACTAACACTGCCATTAAGGTGTAACATGCATGGTACATTGACAGATTAATATGTGGTGGCAGCAGCTAGAGAGCATTATGGAAGGTCTACTGCAGTGGCTCCCAAACTGAGAGCCACGACTCTGCCTTGAATAATGAAGCCATTAAATTGAAAGTAGCCACCTCTTCATGCCTCTGCACAGCATTAATTTTCTCTTTTCTCTGCCATTCACACAGGATGGAATAGCACTTCATTTGATACAGAAAAGCCTTCATGTAAAGTTATGCAGATACCAGAGTTTGACCCATTGTGTCGGCCTGGTCTGAGTGAAGCCACAGCCGCCAGCACGTACAGCCACAGCTCCTGCCATGGTGCCCTCCCATAGTCCCTTGAGGGAGAGATATTTCCACTCCATTCCCTGAGCGGGGGGCTGCCCCACAACAGGAGTGAGGGTCAGCTGTAAAACTCCATTCTTCTGACTCCCCAGTCTGCCTCTTTGTGACTGAACATGGCTCCAAACACATGGACACATTAAAATCTATTGAAATTAATTGATGCACTAAAATTATTATTATTATTATTATTATTATTATTATTATTAATCATCCTGCCTTTTGCCCAATACACAAATAACCACGAGGTGCACACTTCTAGGGTGCCGAAGTATGTATACCACGTTTCATGCATCTAGGTTTGATGGCCTTGGAGCAATAGTACTGACAGACAAACATTTATGTTAAGATTTTTTAAAATTTAACATGTATTTTAAATGTGGAAATGTTTTCATATTGAAATCTATTTAATTATATTTTTTAACTTTTGTATGTTTTTATAGCTTTTAACTGTATATTTTAATTTTGTAAAGCCGCCTTGATGCCCAGTCTTGGGCAAAAGGCAGCATACAAATAAAGATGATAAATAATAATAATAATAATAATAATAATAATACTCTGTTGTTATAGAGCAGCGAGTGGACCCATGTTTGCACAAGTTGAAATATAACAAATCCTTCAAGATTAGTTGCCAGAGTTGAACACATTGTTCCTGCCCCATTTCAGTGAAGCCTTGGGACCCCTTGGCACATCCCATGTCATGGTGTATCCCTATAGCCCCCTGAGGAAGGGTTATCCCCAGTCCATTCCCCTGAGGGTGACTGCCCCATAGTAGGAGAGGGAGCAGCTATACAGTTCTGTCATTCAGACTACTCCCCCCTCCCCCACATGCACACTTCACACTGTTTCGACTGCAAAGCTATGCGCTGGTCAGAGAAGCCTGCCACCTAGAGCTCCATCACACCAGAATTTTATTGCACTTTCGTCCTGCCTTGTTCACTGTTTTGCCCTGCTACCCCCACACGATGTTGTCCCTGTCTTGGGCAGGATCTACACTACCACTTTATAAAGGTTTATAACGGTTTTGGCAACTGTTCAGACCCAAGACACATTCCATATGATGTTTTCGAAACATTTTCAAAATGTTATCTCCGGCTTGATGCAGATCTGGCCCTGCAGTCATCTCACCTCTTCCCTTCCATTTTCTGTGTTTTTCTAGGATAGGGAAAGTGTGGTATTTTTTTCTCCATGTGGGATAAAACTTCTCTTCTGTCCTTGTATATTGTAGTCCTTGCGCTATGTTGGAACTTCCCACTTTTGTGGGGGCATGTTTATTGAAGGGCGGTCTTGCTGACGAAAGGGGAGGGTGAGGGCAGTTCTAATCCAATGCGCCCTTTGAATTCCTTCTCTCATCCTGCTTGGGGATGCGTGCTGAGTTGGTCGAATGGACCTTTGCTGCTCCAACCCCACTCTCATGGCTCTCTCATCCACCCATTTCAACTTTCCTCTTTTGTTTGCCTGCTGCACCAGGAAGGGGGAGGACAGTAGGCAAGCGAACGCCCTGCGCAGAAGGGAGCATTATCATACCTCGAACAGCAGAAACAGTTCCCAGCCTAAGAAACCCTAAATCACTAAAATGCTAGACCCCAAAACCAGAGCGGGGGGTGCCCACGTCCATCACAATGTCCCTAACAACCACAACAACCAATGAACTGCAGGGTGAGGGAGAAGGGGCAGGTAGGGTGGGTGAAATAGCAGGAGAGCGAACAAACAACATTTCTCTAGGATAGTGGCAACACAAGGAAGTGCGAGCCAGCGCAGGTGAAAAGATGAACAACGGCGAAATAGGGCAACAATGAAAGCACATGAAAATTATTATTATTAATAATAATAATAATAATAATAATAATAATAATAGATTTATTTATAACCTGCCTCTCCCTCTGGATCGAGGTGGGGAACAACAATAAATATAAAATACAAAGACCACAAAATAGATGAAATATTAAAAACAAATAAAAATCAATACATCATTAAAAACATTGGTTGTCATGCTAATGAACTGAAGGTGGAAATCGAAGGAGGGAGAACGTTCCACAATTGGGGGGGCCACTACAGAGAAGGCCGTCTCCCTTGTTGCCGACCTCCAAGCTTCCCTCAGAGTAGAGGGAATCACTAGATTTTACTCAAGGTGAAATTTGGAGAGAATCTGGGCAAAACAGCTGAGGAATTTCAAAGAAATGCAAGTGTCCACAAGGCTAGTGACTTTTTTCAGAGGGACTTAATCCCTAGCATCATAATTCAACAACATTCATAATTTATGGGCAGTGGGTTGAGATGAATTGGGAGTCAGGAGTTGTGCCAGGGCCATTGAGGGATGAAACCAGACATTACGCCTGGAGAACAACTCAGACCCAAGGCAGAAGATAGGACCAAAGAGTAAGTCAGGATTGAAGGAGAAATCAGTAATCAGGAACAAAGGACAACCAATAGATACAGAACACACTGGAGCTCAGGAAAACCGTATTGCTCAGGCAAGGCTTGATGGGAATAAGAAGCCTTCAGGATCTAATGGCTAGCCTGGGTGGGCAGAGTCAATCCCGGTCTTGAGAGTACTTCACTGCCTACATTGATCCTTTAACTTAAGAGTTTAATGGCTCCCATGCAGCTCCACAGACTATCAGTTCCAGTCCTGCAGCGCTTGACAGAATTCAAGAAAAGTGGGATTCATCTTCCAGGAGATGGCAAAGATATTTCTTGTTGGGTCTCCTTGGGCAGAGCATATTATAAGTAGGTGTTACCACACGGGGGGGGGGGGAGGGGGGAGCCCGCAGAGCACAAACATTGGCATGCTAAATAAAATAAAACAAAGAAATATGCAAACCACATCCTGTGCTAATGAATATTAAACATGTTCTCCTTGGTCAAATTATATGTTATTTTAACATGTTTTTATATCAGATACTTCATTGTTTCAAAGCATATTGAAACAACTTGTCTAGTTACTGAATACCTGATTTTTGATAAAGGTACATCAATGGAGTTCAACTTTTTGTCTTAACAATCAATCCATTCTATTATCACTGCCATATTGACTTGTCTCCATTATGTTGCCTATATATCATTTTAAAAAATAATTTGTGCCTTTGGCATTCAATAGAGCCTTTAATTACTTGCAATAATAATCACTCTATTCATTATAATAATTACATATAAAAATAGTGTATAGAATCAGTGGGTTATCCAGAAATATAGTTGCTCCTGAGAAATAGTGGCATAGGTATAATACATATGGGGCAGATAATGCCCTTCCCTTGCCCAATGGCACCCCTAGGTTATTAAATATGACTTTGTAAACAACCTATATGAATTAGTGAAAAACATATTCATAGCTGGCTGTAAGATTAACACAGAATACCAACAGTTTAGCAGCAATCTGCTAACCTAATAAGTAGTGAACTAAGATTTGCAAATTGGGCAGTAATGGCTCCTTCACAGCTGCTGTGTTCTGTTGCAGCAAACTGTGCCAAATATTAACCTTTATCCCCATCAAATTTACCCCATGAGAGTTCTATAGAAATGAAACAATTATCATGAGCATATGGACTGCTATACAGCTTTTCCCTCAATGCCCCTTATCTACCATTATATCTACTATTTATTCCACATTTCAGAACTTTTTCTTTTCTTGATCCAAATATTTTTCCCCTTGCTATTGAATTTTCTTTGTATTTGACATCTCTCAACTTGCGCTTATTTTATTTCATCTGTATTCCTCCCCATCTGCTCCAACACCTCTAATTTTCACCAGTTCTGAAATCTTTTACTTAGAGAAATTTCTTTTGCTCTCTAATCTGCTTTCTCCAATCATGATTTTTTACAGCTAATTTGAATCTAACAAACCATAACTCCAAATGCTTTCCAATTCCTTTCCTTTCTCTGTCTACTTCCTACAAAATCTTACCCTTAGCAGGTCATATTAATAGCTGCTGCTGCTGCTGCTGCTCTACATTAGCAGTCTAGAACTACAGAGGAAAAGTCCATTTGAAATCCACTGTTTCCAGAAATAATTCCCTAGTAAATTGTAGTAGTGTTCCCCCCTAATTCTTTCCTCCTTCCCCCCAAAAAAACCTTATATCTTCAACAATTTGCACAGCAGCTGTGATAGCAATTCTTCACATAAATCACCCCACTGACGATTTGTTGTTTTAGCTAAGGAAGAATTTAGTCATATTGCTATTATGACTTAACCAAATTATCCCCAATTCATTTTTTTTTACTTCAAAGGGGACTGGGGGAGGGGGGGCTGAACCATCTTCCCTGACAATCCCTTAAGACTACATTTTTGTGGTTCCTTATTGTTCACAGAAATAACCACTCACACACATTACTGCTAATATGGTGACCATCTCCCCTCTCTTTCATCCCTTCTCAAAGGATCTCAGCCAATGAACCAGATAGGATTACATGATGTATGTATTCAATCTCAGATTTGTCTATGTGCTAAGATGACAAAAGTCAAATAAAGCCCAGTTTGAACGAGGGCAGTGCATCCCATATAGGTCACACAGGGATCACAAAACAAACATGTTTTTAGTCATGTTGCAATAATCCCTGAAACAGTGATGAAGGCGGGAGAGATCTTTCAATTCTAAAGAAGGTTTTTGTGAAGTGAGTTCCTTCTGTCAGGTAAGCCGTTTTCCCCCTTCTAATTGTCCTGTTTCCTTCTATTGTTAGACTGTCAATACTATCAGTGCTAATGAAATATGCACAATGTCTGTGATCACCTGAAAATTGCATATTTAGGGGGACAGTGTCTTCCAATTGTTGCTAGTTAGAGCAGCATGGAAGAGGAAGCCACTGGTGTGCCAAAAGAGCTACATTAGATCAGAAATGAACACCCTTGCACGGAGTGCGTTCTGTTTGCTGTCAACAAAGCAATACATGGAAATGCCCTCAATTTAAGGAATGAAGCCTGATATGAGGAACGTTTGGAAATAAGACTGCCATCTAGTTAAAGAATGTTTAATTGGTTAAACATCTGCCTTTAATTGATAAAATGTAAATATGGTTGCATATTACCAACCTCTCAATAACAGTGCCTTTTTTATATATTGCAAAAAGTGCCAATATAGCTTGTAGACATAGATAAGAAACAGTTGATGTCCCCTTCAATGCAGGCAGAAAATACAAACATAGATATGCTGCCTTCATTTTAATGAATGAGGAAGCCCTCATAGGTGTGGAAGCTCCATGTGAATGCTGAGCTTCTGGGCATAAGAAATTTCAGGTTCACCGTGGCTTTCTCTGTTGTTCCCTATGAATTCAACTAACACTGTATAGTTTCCACATTTTTTTAATGTCCAGTGCTTTTTGATATATTTCTGTGCATGCCAATTATTTTCTGCCCTGTGGTTATGCCTGACTCTCCTGTAGTGTACAACCTTGCAAACTGAGAGCAACTTCAATAAAATCAATGGGGCACCAACTTCAGTGACAATAATAATAATAATAATAATAATAATAATAATAATTTATTTCTTACCCACCTCTCCGTCTGGACTGGACTCATAATTTTCAAACTACACATTCATTTTATGGCTGTCATTTAAAACAACAACAGCCCAGAGCTGTGGTATAGTTTCAACTTTAAACATTTTGATTTTGCTTATATTGCAAAAAGTTGAAAGTTCAAGAGACCTTATTAATGACGGTAATTCCCTTTGAACAAATGGCTACAGGGGTTCTTCTGCTAATTAGTGGTACACTAATGGACTTAATATTTAGACCTAAGGTTCAAATCATACAGATATTTAAGTAGCAATAAGCCTCACCAAATGCAGTGTGGTTCATGTCTGAATAACTTGCACAGAATTGCACAGTTAAAAGTAGAGATGTGCATGGCTGAAATTATCGTATTTTATCATTATCGGAAATTCTGACATAAAAAAATTTCAGATCCAATCATATTGGGGGGTACCTGGATTTGATCAGATCAGAAATCTGATAAATATCAGAAGTTCCGATACGATAACAGTGTTTTCCCCCATAGGTTTGCGTTGGGGGAAGAAAAGCCTGTTTAGCAGTACTATGGGGCTGTGGCGGCAGGAGACCCAGGTAAGGAGCAAGAGGGGGAGGGAGGGGAGGGAGGGGTCCCCCTTACCTGGGTCTTGTCCACTGCTGTCCTCTACTAGGAACTACTGAGAACTAGGCTTTGCGGCCTAGTTCTCAGTAGAGCACCGGCGCGTCAGGTGATGATGTCACCTGGCGTGCTGGTGCTCTACTGAGAACTAAGCTGCAAAACCTAGTTCTCAGTAGTTCCTAGTAGCGGACGGCAGCGGGCAAGGCCCAGGTAAGGAGCGCGAGTGGGAGGGGGGAAGGAGGGCTGGCCCTAGGTCCGATAATCTGAGAAGTCCGATAGTTATCGGACATATGGATTTTGGATCGGATCAGATAGGGCCTGAGGAAATGTGTATTGTTATTGTCAATCGGATGTCCGATAACAACCTTATCGGTTCGTTATCAGATACACATCCCTAGTTAAAAGCACTTCACATTTATTTACTTATTTACTTACTTACTGAATTTCTTTACTGCCCAATCGCCGAAGTTCTCTGGGCGGTTTACCATCCCAATAACTGTATAACTCTCCTGTAAGAGAGAACATAATTATCCCCCCCCCCCCCCATTGCTGGTGCTGGGAGAACAGTAGCTTGCCTGAGACCTGCTAGTGAGTTGTGATTGAAATGAGATTTGAACTGGGGTCTTCTCTCTTACTCACACTCTTAACCATTCTATACTGTACATACAAAACACCCACAGCTTATCTAAGTCTACCTCATCCAGCCCCAAGGACATATTTTATCTCTGTCTTTTACCCATATAACCAGGACCATTATATACAGTATACATTTTTTTGAAGCATTATTTTCTTCAGGTGCTGAAGAGTCTATTGAAGTATAAGAATGAAGACTGAAAGAATGCCAAACCCCATTACCCCTTTGCCACTTTACTGAAAGAATGTAAAACAGAAATCCAAACACCTTTTCCTTGTTGCTACACGACTACCAATCAGAGCAGAGCCAACAAGGGTAAGAATATGAATAATGTACAAAAGAATTTTAAGGAAAATACCTTTAGGCTAGAAAACTGAGACTAATCAGGGTATTGTTTTTCATGAAAGGGAGGCTTTCTTTGAAGTATTTAAGCTACTTCCTTATGATTCCCTTGACTGTGTTTTGTGTTTATAACATTTATTCAGTTAAACTTCGTTATTCTTGTACTTATCTACTCTTTATGCTCTCTCCCTCTCCCACTAAGCCATGCCTCCTCCCACTGCCCTTTTCCTACTCATGTATGTTTAGTTTTCTAAAGATGATTTATCTCCTCAGAAGATTTCTCAATTTTATGCAGTGGACATTAATCCATTTCTTATGGTATGTCTATTGCTGCTGGGAAATGTGTTTGATGTGAGACTTTTCTCGTTTTTGAACAATATTTTCCATTCATTCAACATCAAGACTGATTTTAAACACAGTTTAACCACTGAGTTAGATTGCTATAAACATTAAAACGTTTATCAAATAAATATTTAGATATGTAGATAGTTTGGTGGGGGAAATGAACTATGGTAGATTAGTCAAGATATTTCCAAAGGCCTCCTGGACTCTTGTACATTTTTGCCAAAAAGGAAGTTCATACTTAAGGTTTTCAGAAATTTAAATATTTATTCAAATTTCTGCCACACTTATGATGGCAGAGCAAATCTAAACTACTTGGGTTTTTTTTAGTGTCCAGAAAGAAAGACAACTAAGCAGGAACATCATAGAGGTATATTAAAATATGCATGGTCTGAAGAAAGTAGACACATTTCTCCCTCTCTCGTTTATGCTAGAACTCAGGGAGACCCACTGAGCTTGATTGGCACTAGACTCAAGAGACACAAAAGGAGATCCTTCACACAACTGGAGAGATGCTGGCAAACATCTCTAAGCTCAGGCTGGGAGAAAAATGTTGGGGGTTCACAGAAGCTCAACTCAAAGAGGAGGGAGCCTTTCAAGCCCCCAAGTTCTTAAAATTCTTAAAAATCTGAGTCAGAGTAGAATTGCGTAGATGGGATGAGTACTTCCTCATCCCATCATCCTTTGTCACTAGCCACAGCCACTCAGCACTGTTCCTTCCCTTACCTCAGCAGCAGGAAGAGCACTAATGGCATGTGGGGTAAAGAGGGTTTACTCACTTCCTCCTTCTCTGTTGCCCTGACATGTCTAGTAACTGCATCAGCCATAAAACTTGCAGGACCATGGGGGAGGAAATTCTCCATAGAGCTAGAATGTGCTTTTTTTCTTGTGTTGACTATAAATTTATTAGAAATAACATTGCAATTTTCACACAAAACTATAATAATACAGAACTGTAATGAATTTATGTTCATTGACAAAGTTCTCGGATCTTGGTTACAGGAAATGAAGGGCCGTAAAGATCTCTCTTTCAAGCTTGTGCATTGGACTGCGTGCAACCCTGTCACTCCTGGTGCAACTAGGAAAATCGCTGTTTGCAAGCAGGTGGTACTGTAATCCACATTTACACAATGTGATTGTAGAATCATAGAGTCATAGAATCGTAGAGTTGGAAGGGGCCTATGAGGTCATCAAGTCCAACCCCCTCTGCTCAATGTAGGTAGGGATGTCAGAGAAATCCACAATCAATTCAAATGAATTTAGGTAACTATGAATCTGACATGTTGACTGGCTCTTTCCAAGTCGCACAGATTCCATGGACTTGCAGTCCTTTTTTTTTTTTTTTTTAAACTTTGGAAGTGGGATTTGTGGTAACGTGCACTTGTTGAAGTGGAATGAAATTCTCATACATCCCTAAAAATATCTGAATCCACCAATGGGTAGATGAGACAACAAAGATGGTTGACAATCTGCAAAATACAACTGAAACAAAATCTATAAATCCCTAATTGTAAAACATATATTCCTAATTCTCACTAATGGGGGTAAACCTCTGTTCAGGACCTGGATGTTTTAGACTGGTGGTGAGACAAAATGCCCTCCCCTTCCAATTCACCATCTCATCCAAAGGCAGAAAATTTGAGGGGACCATTTCAGTAATTCTTTTCAAGGGGGCAAAATTCTTTATGAGTCAGAGGAGAAATAATTTATTGATTGGTAGCAGCAGTCTGTTATTGTCTGCTTTGCTGCTGCTGCCAGATATGTTGGTAGTGGCAGAGGTCCTATTGATAGCTTTCCCACAATTGCTCCTGTGAAGAAACCATTTACTATTTAATGCAAAAGGATTGGTGTTTCACGTTATGACCACAATACCTGATGGAGCGCCTTTCCCAACATGAACCTACCCAAACACTACATTCAAAATCTAAGGTCCTCCTCCGAGTGCCCACTCCAAGGGAAGCTCGGAGGTCAGCAGCAAGGGAGAGGGCCTTCTCTGTGGCGGCTCCCCAATTGTGGAATGATCTCCCTGATGAGGCCCGCCTGGCACCAACATTGTTATCTTTTCAGCACCAGGTGAAGACTTTCCTCTTCTCTCAGGCATTTTAGCAATATCTGATGAGCCTGGGTTTGTTTTGTTTTTAGGCTTATAGCTTTTTAAAGTTATTATAGTGGTTTTAAATGTATGTGTATATTATATGTTTTTGCTATTTTAATTTTTGTATATTGTTTTAATTGTTTTAATCTGATGTAAACCACCCAGAGAGCTTCAGCTATGGGGCGATATACAAATGTAACAAAATAAATAAAATAAAATAGATAATAAATACATTTACTATACAAAATACATTTACTATACATTTCAATGCCTCAGCTTGAAATGAAACATAGGTAAACGTGTATCTGATTAGGCCTGAAACATTTGTAAAGGTTACAATATATGGGGGATCCAGCTGCTAACAGAAGCCTTGTTTACACTTGTTAAAGAGGGCTGCACCTTTGACAATTAGCAGTACTGAAAGTGAATGTCACTGGTATTTATAGTGTTCAGAGGCATTAGAGGGTACTATGCTAACTTTTGTTGGCGGGGTGGGGGTCATTTTAAAAGAAGTTATATTGTTCCTTGGGTAAAGACCAATTGGAGGAGCTCCTATAAGGTGGCCACATGTTACTGGGCAGAGGCTGTGGTATGTGGTGACAGAGTTTCACCAGATAAGCAGGCAACTGAGGATCTGAAAAGTCAAGATTCTTCAGTGTGGTGGTCCTGACTTAGTTGAAAATGTCTCTTCAGAAAGAAGCCCTCATTTTAGCTATCCATCCATCAGGCCAAAGAAAAGAGCAATATTTCAGTCCAGAAATCACCCCTGTTCTGTAAGTACAGACTTGAGTGGAGTGAAACAGCAGAACCAGAGCCTTGATTTAAATAGGGGGTTAATTAAATAGAAGTTATTTAGTTACTTCACCAAGTGTAAATAAGGCAGACCATTTGAAATTATAATATTTTATCTTACAGCAACATATTATCTGTGCAATCAATCAATCAATCAATCATTTTGAACATATGTTAATCCATGTATAATAATTATATTATTTTTGTTCTTGTTTTAGGTTTGTTTCAATTGTGGGTCAATCTCACACCTAGGGAGTTCATTTGAATGTATGCTGGTGGTAGTAGGATATTATTGGCAAGGTTAAGTTGATAGATGATATAGATAGATGATAGATAAATAGATAGATAGATAGATAGATAGATAGATAGATAGATAGATATTTTGCCACAGTCCTGGTAGCACTAGATAAGATTATAGGAACACCAAACCAAGCCTTCCAATCACACGTTAGAACTGTGCCATATGATATAGCATCATTCTAGAGGCTCTACAGGTTGTTCCACGACAGGCATTATGAGGAGAATATCACCACCACTGGTAACAGTAGGTACTCTGCTGCCGCCACTTCTGGTGGCTGTAGTAATAAGAAACTGAAAAACGATTTTACAAGTAAGTCCCTACTCCAAAATGTATTAAAAATCTTTCATGATTGGTTGGCTTTCATGAGGTTGGCTTCCACAAGTTTGAATTTTAAACATTTTAAACAACAACAACAACTCATGGACATAGAAAACTAAGGGCGGATCTACACACGAGTTTTTTGACATTTTATAAGGGTTATGAAAACTCTTTGGGCCACATGACGCACTCCCTATAACGTTGTATATCTGAGGTTTTTTAAAACTCCCTTCAGTTATATACAACGGTTTCACTTTTAATAAATCGTTTTAAGTAAAATAATGTGTCCTTCCTTACCATTTGTAATTCCTGGGGGCAGTGCTTCCTTTACTGGTGCCCAAATGCTTAGCAGTTGATTGGTGGGGAAGAAAGAGGAAGTGGACCAGTGAACTACAACACCCACAATTCCTAGCCCTATACTCGCTAGGGAATGACAGAGGAACTAAGAAGGAAGTGTGTAACTGAACTACAACCCCCACAATGCCTTGCCCTAAATTCATTGAAAAACGAAAGAAGAAAAGACAGGGCAGAACAGTGTGTGATTGCACACACCGCTTTAAAGACAGAAGACTGTTCTCCTGTAACGTGAGTACTCAGTAATGTGGCCTAAGACGTTTTAGAACGCACCTATTTGGAATGTTTTAAAATACAATTTAAAACGTTCCAAAGGACTGTGTGGATTCCCCCTAACATGTCAGAGATTATGTGATCTGTACTATCCATGTTTGCATATATTCAGAACTTAGGCACATTAGGAAATACATACCATGGCCCTTACGCAGAAGTTATGATCAACATATGGACCTCAGGACGGGGTCCTGCAGCAATCCCACTCCATGTGGACATTTGTACCCAGTGTGACCATTCGTACAAGTCTCTTGCCAAACTTTTTGATACTTATTCTAGATTTTATTCTGGGCACCACACTTCAAGAAGGATGCAGACAAGCTGCAGCATATTCAGAGGAGGGCAACAAGGATGATCAGGGGTCTGGAAACAAAGCTCTATGAGGAGAGACTGAAAGAACTGGGCATGTTTATCCTAGAGAAGAGAAGATTGAGGGGAGACCTGATAGCACTCTTCAAATACTTGAAAGGTTGTCACACAGAAGAGGGCCAGAATCTCTTCTTTTCAATCAACCCAGAATACAGGAGACGGAATAATGGGCTCAAGTTACAGGAAGCCAGATTCTGGCTGGACTTCAGGAAAAACTTCCTGACTGTTAGAGCAGTATGACAATGGAACCAATTACCTAGGGAGGTGGTGGGCTCTCCCACATTAGAGGCATTCAAGATGCAGCTGCATAGCCATCTGTCAGGTATGCTTTAAGGTGGATTCCTCATTGAGCAGGGGGTTGGACTTGATGGCCTTATAGGTTCCTTCCAATTCAACTATTCTATAGTCCTATGATTCATGGAAGGCCTGGTGCTTCCCTTCAGGATTAGGGCCTCTGGTGTTCAAATGAAGCAAACAGTACTGCCTCAGTAGGTATTCCCAAGCTAAGGGAGCTAACTTGAGGAATGATGTTGGGAATCCAATCTGAGGGCACTTTCAAGAAGGCAACCCAAGCAGGGAAAGGAAAGGAGAGAAGTAAGTAACAGGGGTTTTAGAGATAAGGACCAGGGCGAGGACTAAAAATTTGGGGGACTGGGGCAAGAACAAGCCAAGGTGTGGATCTGAGATGCACGCAGATTTGTACTGTAAAAATTCACTGTAGGAAACAAGGAAGGAAAGTAATTAATCGTATAGAGTAAGAGTGGAGCCAAGCAGAGGGTAAGTGAAGCTCCTTAAGGCCCAGAAAATCGAGAACTTCCAATGGACAGTATGACTTGGTAACCAGGCTCCAGTTATTTCTCAGAAAGGGCTGTCTGGTCCCCACATTGTGCAGTGGAACTCTGGCCACCACATTCTGGGCATGTTTAGAAATACCTCACTTGCTGAAGCTATAGCAGCCACAAACTTGATGGTTACAAGTTGGGAGAAGACAATTATTTTTCCTGAGTTCACCTAGATATTTCTGTACTCAGTGTATAGTTTACCTTTTAAGTTGCTATTGTGTAAAATCCATTCAGTCTGTGTTCTGCCCATCAATGGAAATATATATATATATATATATATATATATGCTGGATTTGTGTAAATTCGCATGTACGAAAATGTGCAGTTTTGCCCAAAACGTACAAATTCCCCCAAAATGTTTTTATGCTTTAGCCTATGGGGGAAATGCACACTTTGGGTCATTTTAAAAATATTTTTGCATATGTTTCTACAATGAAATTTGTGCAAAACTCCCAAGAAACAGTCCGCATGGCTGCGGGAGCCGCCTAACTGGAAAAGCCAGCCTGCTGCAGAATCTGTGGGTCCGATTCACAAAAATCCGAACTCAGTTGCTTCCGTTGTGGATTTCTCTGACATCCCCATTATAGAGCTGCTGTTTTATAACTACTGATGGGAAAATCTCAGTGAGTTTGACCCTATTCTGAACCAGTATTTACAAACATTCTTGGAAAAAGTTCAGAAAAAAGTTAATCTAATCTCTACCATTGGCAGATGTGTGCACATGGTGCCATGTACAGGTACATGGTCCTATTGCGCCCTAGGAATTTCAGCTTGGCAGTGGCTACTACTGTAAAATCACTGAGCATAAGATATGATTCAATATTTTGTAATAGTCTTTTTAGACCTGTGGGCACATTTGGTAATTTGAGAAACTATCTCGGGCAACACAATAAAATGCCTGCTTTTGGAAGCCTGGCTCATTACAAAGGACAAAGGACCTGCCCAAAGTAATCTGTCCCTTTTTCTTTTTCCATCTTCTTTTTCTTGGTGGCATTGCATGCAGTAGACAAAAGCATTGGCCTACAGCTGGCCGCCATCTTTATTTCCTAACAATGACTCTGAGCCCCATGTGTGGCCCAGAGGTATGAACAGGAAATGACGATGCCAGTGGCTGGAGGCCCTCACTTTGCTTTGAAGCAATCTTACCTGCCAGTAAAAAAAAAGGGGGGGCTAACTTGGTGGGCACCAAGAAACATGTCCTGGGGTGCAGTGGTGCCCATCCCCAATTTAATGTATTGTTCTATCATGAGATTGTTAGGTTGTTATAAAATACATGCATGCCTTGTGTATGAGAGTTTGAAATTTGGAATGGTGGCCACCTGTGAAAGTGCAATCACTGGATGTGTTTTGGAGCAGGCATCGCTTTCAAAAGACCCTGCCAGTTTAAAATATCCATCCAGTTTCACAGCAATCAATGAGTGCATCATTGAAAGTAAGTGTTGAGTTTAAATAACATCTGTGCATGAGTCTAGAAAAGCAGATGGCTTTGAGCACCTCGTCTGCTAAATGCACACACCGAATTTTATTTCACATTCTGAGGAGTCGTACAAGTTCTGTGGGAAATGGTACTAGTAGATAATATAAGTTTGCAATGAAGCTAGTCTAATTTGTATACCTAACCAGGAGCAGAGCGTCAGCACCATCACTATCAGTAACAATTGTTACTATTTATAGAAAATGCTTATCTTTCTTTAAACAGCCTCCCCCATACATCAATTATTTAGTGGAGCGTTTAATGGTTTTTCATGCAAATAAACTGTACATGAAAAATAGCACTGTGCCATAGGAACCCAGGATTTATATTACAACTACCATTCCAAAAAGTACAAAAGCTGTTGTCTGCCTCATTCACACTTCATTCATATTTAAATTCAAATCAGGTTTATAGCACATTTTCCATTAAGAGGAGCCGTTTGTGGTTCCTAAGGAATCAAATAGGAAATGTTAAGATTCATGTACTGATCTAGGCAGGCAATTTGACTATGCTGCTCACATCACCAGGGGAAGCTTTTCAGTAAGTTGCCGGGTAATTCAGTTGAACGTTGTATCTACAATGATGGTAACCATCTTAAGTAATGAGACTTTCCCCTCCACAACTGTCTCTTATATAAGCTGAGACAACTGGCTTGAGAAATCAGTTGGCAGAGATAATACAGGTGCTGCCCATATTGGATGAAATAGAGTCTGTAAGATAATTACAAACTGAGATCTCAACATCTCAGTGTAATCATAGAGTCCTAACGTTGAAAGGAACTACTGTGCCATCTAGTTTAGCTGCTTGCTATGAGGATGGATCATCTCCCCTCCCCCCAGATCAATCATACACAGTATTGCGTAGATCTAATGTATAATAGTGGCTAGAGCTCCAGCAGATACAAGCCAATCAAAGCATTTGGTGGAATTGGGGGCACATATCAATTTTTGTTTTACACACTTGAATGCAGTGGAGGCTGGTGGGTCCAGGGTCATGGGGTGGTGAATTTGACGGGGCAAAAAAAGAGAAAATCCAAGTGGGGGTGGCAAGAAAAGAGAGAATCAAAATTCAGGGGACAAAAAAGAGAAAATTCAAGGGGGAAGGCAAAAATGGAGAGAATGCAAGCAAGGGGGACAAGAAAAGAGAGGATTCTTAAAATAAATGACCACGGGCCCAAATGTCCATAGGACAACTATGCCCAAATGTATCCGTGTAGCTGAAAAAGTTGCCTGCCTCTGTTCTTCCTGCTTTGGGCTCAGGGGCTCATTAAACGCATAAGGCATTTAGTGTGAACTAAGGTCTAATTGCCTACAGTTATAGGTGGGTGAGAAATGCACTGAGTTTGGAATTTTATGTGAGGATATCCAATTTGCAGCTTCCCAAGACTGAACACAGAACGGAATGCATCTTGCTAAAAATATATATTTTTAAAAATCCATACATTTCCAAGACTTGCAATGAGTTTGGGTGGGAGTTGCATAAAAAATGTGCATGTTTCATATATGTGCACAAGGAATGCATACATTTGGAAATGTGCACAAAACTTCTGATTTCAATGGAGGAACTGTGTGCAGTTAAGAAATGAGTACAAGTTATGTACACATTAAAAAACTTTTAAAAGAAGTCTGTTGTGGATCTGAGTCAGAAGGAGGTTGACATCGGAAAAACAAGAATCTCAAGGAGACGGAGTTTGGCAGATTTACCCACCCCTACCTACGATACACACATTGTTGTTTGCTAAAATTGTTTTAAATATATGTCTGTCTGTTAATATATAAATGGTTTTTACACTTTATATAATGTCTTTTTTATGTATTTTAATCTTTGTAAACTGCCCAGAAAGGTTCGGTTATTGGGTGGTATAGAAATGCAATAAATTAATGAAATGAATGAATTTGGCTATTGATCCAATTCATGCCTGTAGCTGAAGATTTGGCTAGTTAGTTGAGATCAGTGTGTGAATTTGGTTACTTGTGCAGCACCAAACCATGTTTATCTACCAGAACCTTAGGATCCTTTACAGAGGCCCTTCTCCAAGTATCCTCTTCAAGTGAAGCAAGGTGAGTGGCTACTAGGGAAAAGTTTTCTCAGTGGCACCCCAACTGTGAAATAGTCTTCGCAGAAAGGTTCGCATTGGATGAAAAGATACCTCCAAGTTTGGATGCTTGGACTGCACCCTACGCTTATATTGCTTGACTAGTTGTTCCATCTGTGCATGACAAGGAGAGGTCTATATTGCATGGATCCTCATTGTTTCGAGGATTACACAGTACACATGGAATGTAAAAGATGGGACCTGATCCATTCTCATCAGGGACCCATTCCCATGAGAATAATGGGATCTGGGTTATATCATTCATGAAAATAGGAGAAACCAATGGAACCTAATCATGTGGGGCAGAGCCCCTAGAGTGTGTGTGTGTGTGTGTGTGTGTGTGTGTGTGTGTTATGACTGAACAGGTGTTGAAATGAATATATTCATAACTAAAGCAAGGGGATCCATGCAGCCAGAAGCTGGTACTAAGAACAAGTATGGCAAAACCGGGCCACCACCACATCATGAAATCCGGTCCAAAAGAAACAGAAAAGCTGAGTAATTGTTTTTCTCATGGGAGATGCTCAGCACAGGTCTAGATAAACCATGGCATAGATAAGATACAATCTGGGCAGCCCCACCTATTCTCCGAGGAGCCTCCCCAACCCACAAAAGCATTCCTTTCTGGAGTTCCATGCTGACTGTTCTGCCAGCTAATCAAGGGTCTGCTTCTTAAGATTTGCAGCTACATCGTCCCCTTCCCTCATTGTGCATTCTTGCTGAAAGTGCCCCAGGTGCCCAGACTTATAATTCGGCTCCTTATCAGGGCCAATGTTCCACTCCAAGCTTCATCTGTGAGGCTGCTCCCAGGAGTGATATCAATAATAAATAAAAAATAAAAAGTTACTTTCAAAATGTCAGCAGTTTGTTTTTCTTATTTTCCTTTTGCTGAGAGGGTTTGAGCTTCAATAACAATGTGAACACTGGGATTTCTTTACTCTTTGCTATAGAAACCATTCTAGCGGAAGGCATCATACAGTATAAAGAAAAGAAGGACCACGGGAAGGAAGGAATGGGCCACCTCTAATTTGTATGTTGAAGAGTCATTCACTGTATGGTCCATAGGAAGAAAATCAATTGCTTTTTTTAAGGAGAGCTGCTTTGAAGAACAGTGTCTGAAGAGCTCAGTAGTTCACAAGTTTATCTCGCTGACAGCAAATGCCCTGAAAAGAACACAGTTGCTGATTTGAATTGCGGAGTGCTCTGCGTTTCATGTACTTTGAGGCCTTCCTAGGAGGGAAAAGTACAAGGAGGACGAGCTTTGCTTGTTGCTCTCTTAGACAGCAGGTAAGCCTGAGGACAAATGTTTAAAGTATGAATGCTAATGCAAAGGGTCCCATGCACAATTATTTGAGTTAGAAATGATACTTAAAGGCACATTTCCTCATAATACAGTCATAAATACCCTTGGTGAGGAAATTACAACTAGGATTCAGCTGTGCGTTGTCTTCGGCAAAGTTTTCACTAGCTGCACAAAAACACTGCTCCTTTTCAATAATCTTTCCAGGGGCCCAGCAAAGTGAGTGGGCCGTATAAAAAATGCAATGAATACATAAATAAATAAAAGTGGTGATGCATTTCCTCCCCTACTCTGTTCAGAGTGAGTGATGGACAAATGCCTTAGTATGCCTTCACAGCATGGCTGGGCAAAGCCTCCCTGCCCACCTTTGTTGGACCTTTCTTCTCAATAGCAAATCAGGAGAAGGGGATTGATATTCATGGTGGAGGAGGTTGTTTGACTTTCATAGGTGGTCCAAAGGATTTTGTTCATGTTTGTTTAGGGTGACCAGATAAAATCCAGGTCAGGGCTCATGTAACTTTAACAGTTGTAGAGAAAATGGAATTTCAGCCAGTGTCATTTGTATTCAATTAGTTCCTGGTGAAATTCCCTCTTCATCACAACCGTTAGAGTTGCAGGGGCCCTGCCTTCTTTTGTATATGGTCACTCTAGTATAGTGCCTGCAACTTTAACGGTTGTGATAAAGAGGGAATATCACCAGGAACTAATTGCATACAAATGACACTGGCTGAAATTCCCTTTTCTCTACAACTGTTAAAGTTACATGAGCCCTGACCTGGATTTTATCTGGTCAGCCTATGTTTGTTTAAGGTTCTTTTGAAAATGTTGGTTAAATGTAAAGGCTACTGCAAGTAACTAGGAAGCCTGGCTATCACTGTGCATTTTCAAACTGGAGCTGCTAGGTAACATCCTTGAGAATGATGCTACATGATAATATAGTGTTGTTTCCAGGGGCATTGTATGGGGGGAAAAGATGGCTGCCCGTGAGATCATTGTTGCATAGCCAAGTGTTATTAGCTCTGTGGGTCTGGATGGTAGGGCTGTGAACGGATGCCCTGATCCGATCCGGATCCCAATCTGTCAGGTCCAGATTGGGCCCGATCTGATCTGACTCGGATCCGGATCCGATCCGGGTCCGTTCATTCACAGCACTCCCTCCCACTCTTCCCTCTCTCTCTCTCCCCCTCCCTCCCTCCCCCACTCTCCCTGCTTACCTGCTACCTCCTTCGCATCGTCCTCCGTGTTGTCCTCCCTCCTCGCTGTGGACCGGCCGCTTTCCCGCTCGTGCCGGGTGATGATGTCACCTGCCATGACAGGCAAATGTGGCACTCCAATTAGAGCACTGCATTTGCCAGTCATGGCAGATGACATCATCACCTGGCATGAGTGAGAAAGTGGCCAGTCCACAGTTAGGAGGGAGGACGACACGGAGGACAATGGGGTATGACGCGGAGGAGGCAGCAGGTAAGCAGGAAGAGTGGGTGAAGGGAGGGAGAGAGCGGAAGGGAGTGCTGTGACTGGATCCAGATCTGATCCGGATCACGGATCTGATCCAGCTGGATCCGGGCCCGATTTGGATCCTGGATCCGGAGGTCTGAATCAGCCTGATCCACTCTGGATTCAGGATCCTGATCCAGTCACAGCCCTACTGGATGGTATAATGTTCACTGTATGGTTCCTGACTGACTAGTTTCATGTAATGGTGCCAAAGTAGCAACAGACTGGGGCTGTAAACAGGTGTGCAAAAATGTGTAAGGTCATGATGGTAGGGATTTGGGAGAAAATCTTAAAAATCCTCAAAGGTGCATTTTTCACCCAAAAATGTTTGCAAGCAAAAATTCAGAACACTCCATATGACTCATCAGACCATAGAATCTGTCTTCATTTTGCCTTGCTCACAAAAGAAAAGCTAGATAATTCTTATCGCATTTTCCAGAGAATCTAGTCATTTTTTCTGTTCATTACAAGTTGTGTCCAAAGGCCTGCAGTCAAAGAAACAGTACAAAGCTTTTTGTGCCAGTTGCATTGTTGACTCACTTGACATATATTACCTACCTAGTGTCCTAGAGAAAGTGTGCTTACCTTGTCCTGTCTCCATCTTCTCTATTTTCCCAAAGAAAAAGGACATCTTTTACTGATTCATTTATTAATACATTTATGTACCACCCAGTAGCCAAAGCTCTCTGGGCGGCTCCTTTGGATGTATAGTGATTCAAACCACCAAAGCTAAAATATAATGTTTTCATGTTTGGTTATGAAGTGCTGGGTGGGTCTTATGTGAAATAAAAATTAAAACCTTGACACTGAATGGGATAAACTAGGCATTTTCACCCTGTATCCAAAAGAAACCTGAAATTCCTTGGAAGCATAGCAGGAACTCCTCTATGAGAACATCAGTTATGGTAAACAAGCTTTCCTGAAAGTCCATGTGCCCACAATTGGGTGACGTGCACATGCAATGGCATATTGGGTATGTTCTCTGTTCTCATGTGTTCTCTGTACACATAAATCAAGAGGGAGGCCCAGCAGTCCTGGCTAGTGTGCTATGTACACAGTTAGGCTGACCATATGAAAAGGAGGACAGGGCTCATATAACTTTAACCGTTGTAGAGAAAAGGGAATTTCAGCCAGTGTCATTTGTATGTAATTAGTTCCTGGTGAAATTCCCTCTTCATCACAACAGTTAAAGGTGCAGGCACTATACTAAAGTGACCATATACAAAAGAAGGCAGGGCCCCTGCAACTTTAACTGTTGTGATGAAGAGGAAATTTCACCAGGTACTAATTGCATACAAATGACACTGGCTGAAATTCCCTTTTCTCTACAACAGTTAAAGTTACATGAGCCCTGTCCTCCTTTTCATATGGCCAGCCTATGTACACTGAGTGTGACCCATGGGACATGCCCAGTGAAACAGTGGTAAATTTTGAAATGCACATACTCATCAGGACAGTTCCAAAGAGTGTACAAACTTGAAGGCAGCTGTGTTCATCCATATCAACAAACCAGTTCTAGGAGTTTTAATGGGTCTTAATAGTCCACATTGTACCCCAAAATACTTTGCATTATAACAAGTACGGTAATAATATAATTGTTGCTGGAAAACTCTATTTACCCCCAGCTACTGTGAAGATTTCAGCTAAGCTCAGAGGGAACAGGAAATTTTGAAGGAGGATGTAAGATGTCATCAGCATCCCTTCTAAGAAAGAAATGCCAGTGCTGTGTCCCTGAAAACCCCGGCTCCAGTACACCACTCAACATGCTCCAGAATTCTCGGCGACATAGAGGGGTTGCAAGGCTCAGGATTTGTTCTGCATACAGGACAGCATTGAAAGTGTTCCCTATTGGAAGAATGTTAAAACACACACACACACACACACACACACACACACACACACACACTTGGGATAAAGTATTGCTTAGCTTCTCTGCTATGGATGTATTATGGGTTGTTTTAGTTAGAGATGTGCAAAGTGATTCTTGTGAAATTTTGCTAGTGTTATTGAAACTCTTTTGGCATCCCTTGAAATTTCTGAGATACTTTCATTTGAGGAGGAATGCCCAAATGTGCTTCAAATTTCACCTTTGCTAGATTTCATTGGGAACTCCAAATTTTAATCAGCTGTGTTCTCTTTGTCCATTTAAAAGGGGTTGAAAAGACAACAGTATTTCCCATTCTAAAACGAAGCACAGCATGCCCACTGAAGATAATGCATGATTGTACAGTTTAAAGCAGAAAGGGGCAGGTCAGTAGCTCTCCATTCACGTTCAAGAGATCAAGAGACCAACGCCATCTGGTTGTTATCTGTATATATCAACCTCCAGCACTAGTCATGCAATTAAGGACCTCATAAAAATTCTTTAAGATGATCTTGTCAGCTCTGTAATTAAGAAATTATGCATTCTAAAGTGAGCACTACATCTTCCACGTCCATGTATCAATGCATAAGGAGAGAAATACCATTTGCTAAACTACGGACAATACAGAATTATTTGATAAATGGAGATGTTGCCATGCTGTAGATGAGTTACAGCTCTGTGCTTATTTCGCATGACACAAGGGTGGTTAATAAGCCAAAGTGGCTTGTTAACCACCCCATGCATGCCAGCTCATTCCCCTAATTACCATCACTGGGCACATGTTGTCATTTCAGTCAGGTTTCAGGCCTGGTTTTGGCACAGAAACAGCCTTGGTCGCCCTTTATGATGACCTATGTCGGGAGAAAGACAGGGGGAGTGTGACTCTGTCGATTCTCCTTGATCTCTCAGTGGCTTTCGATACCATCAACCATGGTATCCTTCTGGGATGACTGGCTGAGTTGGGATTGGGATGTACTGCATTGCAATGGTTCCGCTCCTACTAGGTGGGTCGGCTCCAGAAGGTGGTGCTTGGGGAACATTGCTTGGCCCTGTGGATTTTCCAGTATGGGGTTCTGCAGGGGTCAGTCTTGTCTCTCATGCTGTTCAACATCTACATGAAACTGTTGAGTGCGGTCATCTGGAGTTTTGGAGTGCATTGTCATCATTATACTGATGACACACAGCTCTACTTCTCCTTTTCATCTTCATCAGGTGAGGCTGTGGATGTGCTGAACCGGTGCTTGGCTGCGACAATGGACTGGATGAGGGCTAATAAACTGAAGCTCAATCCAGACAAGACTGAGATGCTGTTAGTGGGGGGTTCTGCTGACCAGATGGAGGGTCTTCAACTGTTCCGGATGGGGTTGCACTCCCACTCAAGGAGAAAGTTCATAGCTTGGGGGTTCTCCTAGAACCATCTCTGTCACTTGAGGCTCAAGTGGCCTCAGTGGCACAGAGTGTCTTCTACCAACTTTGGTTGGTGTCCCAGTTATTCCCCTATCTGGTCAGGGATAACCTGGCTTCAGTTGTTTATGCTCTGGTAACCTCCAAGTTAGATTACTGCAATGCACTCTATGTGGGGCTGCCTTTGAAGATGGTTCTGAAGCTGCAGCTTGTGCAAAATGCAATTGCCAGATTAATAACCCGGACCAAGAGGTTTGAACATATAAAACTGACTCCGGCCCACTTGCATTGGCTGCCTGTATGTTTCCGAGCCTGATTCAAGGTGCTGGTTACACAGGTTGGGACTACAATACCTGACGGAATGCCTCTCCTGACATGAACGTACCCGTACACTCCGCTCAACATCTAAGGCCAGGTACCTATTCTGAAGCTCAGAGGATGGCAACAAGGGAGAGGGCTTTCTCAGTGGTGGCTCCCAAATTATAGAATGATCTCCCCAACGAGGCTCGCCTGGCACCAACATTGTTGTCTTTTCGGCTGGGGGATGTACCTTGTGGGAAATAGTTTGCCCCCCGGGTTCTGGCTGCTCACCTCAAGACTTTCCCTGAGAAAGAGGCTAAGGGTGCAATCCCATGCATGTGGGGGGGGGTCTGTGCAAGAGAATGTCTTGGTATATTATCTCTCAGTATACAAAATTCTAGCTATTTTTTCCCAGTGTAAAAAGACTAATGTGCCAAATGTAATCAATTGCAGTACAATATAATTGGGTTGCCAAACCCTTAAATCTAAAATTCTGGCAGGAGTAGAGACTGAGTATGGGGCTCAGGGGGTATCAGGGAATGGAGCCTAGTGCAAATACTATCTATATATATATAATCTATCTTTACTGGCACAGAAAGAAAAAGAAAAAAATATTCTAGCCTGATTGACAACCATACGGACAAGTATCAAGATGTATTAGAGATTATTTTTTCCATATTTGCTTATTTTCATCTTTAAAACTGCTCTTTGTGTCTGCTGGGCCAGCTCAGTGTATTTTGAAGATCGAGAAAAAGTGAATTTCAAAGATGCTTACTTCAAAGGTGTTTGTAAGAACTGTCATTATCTAGAGAAAGGAGCAAATGCCAGGAAAGTTCCCGAGTGGAGAGGTTAGCATATCCACATCCTTCTTCTCCCTTCAGGTTTCTACTTCTCTCCTTTCTTCTTCTTTCTCCCCCCCCCCCCATGCCTGCCACAGGTGTACACCAAGAAAAACAACTACATGATGCATAAATTCCACTTACTAGCAAATATTCATTCATTCATTCATTCATTCATTCACTAAGAGTTAGTACCTGAATTTGTTATTCCCTCCCCATTCCTTTCCCCCTTTTTATTTTGTCTATTAGATGGTAAACAATCATTTTAAATTGTAAACCACCTTGAATGTGTTGGCAAAGAGATAATATATAAATGTGGTAAGCAAATAAATAAGAGTTTCTGTTATCAGTGTAATTGGTTTTGTTATCTTTGTTGTCTGCCTGACTCAACAAAGCTCATATATTGTGAGGTCACCCATCACTCTCAAGTGGATTTGGTGGGGAACAAACAGGTTTTCTGAGCCTGGATTTCTCAGAACCCTAACTATGTGGGATATCTTTGTTCAGTTGTGATAATGCTAACTAAGGAAGTAGCATCTGCCTGGATCAGTAAGTCTTATGTTTTAGTAAGTCTTTAGGGTGACCATATGAAAAGGAGGACAGGGCTCCTGTATCTTTAACAGTTGTATAGGAAAGGGGTTTTCAACAGGTATCATTTGTATGCATGCAGCACCTGGTGAAATTCCCTCTTCATCACAACAGTAAAAGCTGCAGGAGCCCTGCTGTCTTTTGTATCTGGTTACTCTAGCATAGCTCCTGCAACTTTTCATATGGTCACTCTCAGAGCCGTGCAGAGCTGGTCATATGCCCAGGCCAGATCGGAAGTGTGTGCCCCCATTTCAAACTGCTCATTAAGTATTTTTTAATGTTTTTTTAATGCCCACCAACATGTCAGTTCTACATAACACCTTCATATTAAGCCTGTTCTACAACACCTCAACGTTGAATCAGAAATTAACATGTATTTTTAGTGGCTGTATAAATAGAAGCAACAACAATAGAACAGTCCTTCATCATTATCAAACATTATCATCATCATCATCGCCCTCACGGTATCATCATTATCATTATTATCATTAATAACTATCATCATCATGACCTCACCCTCCACTCCAGAGATTATATGCCATGGAGAAGATGGAGGAAAGGGACGCAGTAAGGACAACCATCGCAACTTAGGCACATATATATCCCCGCCCCGCATGCGGCATATGGCCCTCTGGAGCTTGTAGTCTCACCGTGGTATTCACGACGGATGGCTTCTGTGCTGTTTCCGCAAGGCGGGCTCCTCGCTTCTTGATGGGCCGCTTACGCCACTGCCCCGCTCCCCGCCCTGCCCTGGTCACTGTAGTAAGTGCCTTGGCCATTTTGTTTATCAGGCCGTCTAATAGTGAACTCAGGTGGTTGAGTGCTGACTGAATTCGAGCCAAAATGAGGCTGCTGAGAAATAAGTATCTGCTAAAGGCATTTTTTTATTTCAACAAGCTTTTCCTGATCAGTCAAGCTTTTATTGGTATAACTTGATTTTAATGCTTTTATTCTTTTGTATTTGGATACTTTTTTCTTTACTGCCCACAGTTCAGACAAAGGAGTGGAGAGGGGGTTAATTCACAGTTTGATACAGCAGTCCAGTTTGCCTTGGTAAATTGAAATGTTCTGCCTTTTTTCTTGAAGTGTTGCCTTATCCATGGCTCTACCACTCTATTATTGCTCAGAGTTTTAGCAGAAATAGAAAGAAAGAGCCCGCAAGGAAGATGGGGAGCCTAAGCTTCTTTCCGTGGATCCATACGCCAACTGGTTTTGCAAGTTTCTTTCCCACCTGCTATGAAGTCAACAGGTAAAGTCATAGTGGCAAAATCTGTGGAGTTCCCCCATTCCAAACACAACTCTGAGGCTGGTTTAGTATGCACCTGGGCACTCTGCACAAATCAGGTAGTATTGTGTTGACACTTATACCAGGCAATAAAATGTCTGCAACAAACAGGAAAGAATGCAGTCTGCAAGTTTTTTAAAAAAACCCTGAAGAAATGTATTTGTGCCAGTTCGGTTTATTGACAGAGGAAAATGTCAGGACAGTGTGTTAAGGTTGGATGACCAAATTCCTTATATTTCCAGTCAGTACACCTTTCACTGTATCTATTACTATGCTCATCTCTGAACTCAGGGAAAGACAGAAATATACCCAGAAAATTAGCAATTGAACCAGCTGTTTCTTTCATTAGAAAATGATTATGTGATTAATTACTTGAAGTTTTCTGGGTGGAGCTTGCATTTTGCCACTTGAGGGCATCCTATCATTATATTCTGTAATACAGCTCCATTTCCCAATTTCCATAAAAAAATTGGCCTCTTCCGAAAAGAGGTAAAGGACAAGAATTGCAGATGTAGCTCAGGAAATTATAATGTGCCGTTATAAATCAGTATTTCCTGGAAAAACAAATCTTAGAAAACTAAATGGCATGAAATGATAAATCCGCAGCCAAAAATAAATGGCAGATATAGAAGGCGAGAGGAGCCTATGTCAAAACCAAAATAGACTTTTAGAAATGGTTGATGGGTAGGTGATTGCAAAGAGGAGATTGATGACATTGAGCTTAATCTGTATGACCAAAGTTGTGTGTGTGCCTGTATATGCCTGTGTATATTAAATATACACAAGAGTTTTCTTTTATTACTAGCAATTGGCTACAGGACAATTTAATTTTAATAGTACGAGTAGAGGGACCAGATAAAGGCAGCAATGTGTAGAACCACCATGGAAAGCGTTGGTAGTATTGTCAAAGACTTTTTAAATTCCCTTAACATCTTTGAGATGTCTTGCTTAAGGAGGAACACTAACATTTTGGTTTAGGCATCACTTCAATGACAAATGTCTAGATCAAGTTTGGTTTCTTCTTAGTCTTGAGTGTCAGTTTTCATAAGATTACACACCCCAGAGTGCTTCTTGGCATCTACACCACTCCTAGAGTCTTGGCTCTTATGCTTTGTCAAGTTGAAATGAAATTCTAAAATTCTGAATTTGAGTTTGTTTAATTATTTCTATATTTCACTGGCACTCCAGTCCTTAACGAACTTCCCACAAACCAGCACAGAGTTAATACTAAAGACTGAATTCTAAATGCCTGACCATGTGCTGGCTTTAGGCCACTGAATAAAAGTACTTTCTAGTCAAAGGAACACAATTCCAGTTCAAGTGCTTACAGTTGTTGTGTTAGTGGAAGAGCAAGGTCTGGCTTTTTGTTTCCTTACAATACTTTCTGTATTCCCAGATACTTCAGTACAACATACTGTGCCTTGTGCCAGTTGTGAATGCAACACACGTATTTCTATCACCAGAAAATAAGAACTGCCCCTGGTAAATAGTAGGGTATTAGGATCAGGCTTGGTCTCCCTCATGTGTATCCCAAATAGGACTCAGAGCCTGAAGAAGAAGTACACCAGCCAAGACATGATAAAGGGGAGGAAATTATCCAAGACTCTCCAGGAGTCAAGGAGGAATCTTCTCAGGAGCTTATCGAACAGGAGGCCCAGGCTTCTCCTCACCCTTTCTGGGAACACAGTCTTTGTTGGAGGGGGAGGGAGCATTGGAATTGACAGATCTCAGAGTCTGCAGCAGGGGACAGAATTGAGAGGAGGTGGGAGGTGGTCTGCTAGGCTGGCCAGTCACCAGAGGTTTCAACTTGAAGTCCCTCCCTGAAGGAGGGATTCAGTAAAAGCCTGTTGGGCACAGTGGGAAACTGTCCATTTAATTGATAGGCAACTGCCTTGCTTTATTAGGCTAATTAAGGTTAGAGGATAGCTCCTAGAATTCACATTCCCTTCAGGGTCTATTTACTGAATAAAGCTTTGTTGATTGCATGGCAGACCTCTTTATTGCCACACATCTCGGCAGGAGGGCTTGGAATCATGACATGGATGACCCTATTTCCAGTCCACGTCAGTTTCACATGTTCATAAGTTTGTTGGATGCACTTTCTGAATCAATCTGAGATAAATAGATAGATAGATAGATAGATAGATAGATATAGATAGATAGACCTGCACATTATTTTTAATGTATTTAGCACAACATATGTATTTTTGTACACATTTTACCCTAAAATATCTTTTTATATGCATTTCATCCTAAATGTGCATTAATGTGTGCATTGTGGTATGCATACAAAGTTGTATGCATTCAATGAGTTGAGAACTTTATCATAAAATTTTGGAGACGTGCAAAAAGTGTGTCCAATCCGCATGGTAGTCTGGGAAGTGTGAATCAAGTCAGTTTGCTTAAAAATGGGGACCCAACAAAATCCCTGAGTCTCCCTAGTAAATAAATCCAATTGGAGCATCTACAAGACAACGGCGGCTTCCCTAAGGCCACCTAGTGAGTTCACAGCAGAGATTTGATTTGAAACAAAGTCACTGCTCTTTGCCCACAGTCTCAGCTGCTATAAGGTGCTAGGTTTTACATGCAAGCAACATTTGTTTCTCATGGAAATCTTTAAAGGAACTGACAATATAAGACTATGCCATAGTACACACAACCAAACATCAGGAAGTAAACCGCATTCCTCTACTTTAAGTTAGCCTGAGATGTTTGAACAATGTATTTGCAAGTGGATCACAGACTACATGCCATCTGTTTATTGACCCACATATAACTAGAACTTCTCAAAAAGAGTATACACACACACACACAGACACACACACACGTCGTGCTCCTTGGTGGCAGAGAGTACCATCTTGACCTTTGCCTCAAGATGCACCACCCCATCCAATGTTCAGAAGCTGACCAAAATGGCAGTTGAATCTTACTGCAACAGTGGCAATGGGACAGTGCCCTCCACTGCATCCGAGGGTAGCAGATGAGCCAAGGGGGGTTATGACAGGCTGTATGCCACACATGGCTCTGTCCTCCAACATGCTGCTGCTACTGCTGCTCTCCACATCCCAGCATCTGCTGCCTGAGGCAGGCACCTTATTCTAACTACTGGAACAACTGGCCCTGATAAGAACATCCCTGTGGATTGTGCCAATAGTCCTGGGCAAGAGAATGCCCTTAATGGTGCCCAGATCTGCTACCAAAGACAGCTTAGAATAGAATCATAGAATCATAGAATCATAGAATAGTAGAGTTGGAAGGGGCCTATAAGGCCATTGAGTCCAACCCCCTGCTCAATGCATGAATCTACCTTAAAGCATCCTTGACAGATGGTTGTCCAGCTGCCTCTTGAATGCCTCTAATGTGGGAGAGCCCACCACCTCCCTAGGTCATGAGTTCCATTGTCGTATTGGAGCCGATCTACACTGTAGCTTGGAACGTTTTAAATAGTATTTGAAGACGTTGTAAATAGACGTGTTTTAAAACGCCTTAGGCCACATTACTGAGTACTCATGTTACAGGATAAATTTTCTACAGTCTTCAAAGCGATGTGTGCAGTCCCACACTCTTCCATCTGTCTCTTTCTGTTTCATTTTTTCAATGAGTTTAGGGCTAAGCATTGTGGGTGCTGTAGTTCACCTGCCCACTTCCTCCTTAGCCCATCTTTCTTCCCCACCAATCAACAGCTAAGCATTTGGGTGCCGGAAAATGAAGCACCACCCCCACGAATCACAAATGGTAAGGACGGACACATTATTTTACTTAAAACGATTTATTAAAAGTAAAAACCGTTATATATAGCTGAAGTAAGTTTCAAAGAGTGAGTCATGTGGCCCAAAGAGTTTTCGTAATCCTTATGAAACATTACAAAGTTAGAGTGTAGATCGGCTCTTGCTCTAACAGTCAGGAAGCTTTTCCTGATGTCCAGCCAGAATCTGGCTTCCTGTAACTTGAGCCCATTATTCTGTGTCCTGCATTCTGGGTTGATCGAGAAAAGATCCTGGCCCTCCTCTATGTGACAACCTTTCCAGTACTTGAAGAGTGCTATCATGTATCCCCTCAATATTCTGTTCTCCGGGCTAAACATGCCTAGTTCTTTCAATCTCTCCTCATAGGGCTTCTTCTGCTTGCCTCAGTTTCTGATCCCTCTGTATTTTTAGGGCCTTTTGAAGTTTGTCTTTTGTCTCCAATTCTTTGCAACTATAAGTATCATCTGCAACAATACCAGAAGACTGACAGAGAAATGTATTTTGTCAAGTAGCTATTGTTCCAAGCTTTTTCCCCAGTATGTTGTCATGACTTCTTTAATCTGTCAGGCCTGCAACTTCTTTTTGAGATCTGAAAGCAGGTCGCTGCCATAAAATGTCTGGGATCAGTTCCCTTTGCTGTGTAGCCATTTGCCTCCTTTCTTTCATTTGTTAGTTCCAGACAAGGAAATGCCTGTCACATTCTTGTTCAAAACATAGATAAACGTGCAAGTTGTTGATATATATATATATATATATATATATATAATCTCCACACAAAGATGTGAAATTGGAGGAGACTGAGTAGCTTTCCTTTGTGACATACATAGCATAGCTTGAGCTGAATGTTATGTGGAATGATTTTTTTAAAGAGGCATTTACAGATTGGCCCAAGAGTGCCTTTTAAACCTGATCTTGCAAAAACATTTACGACTCACGTAACTTCTGAGTTAATGCACATGCTTAAATTCTTTGACAAAATTCCATTGAAGCTTCATGGACCTCATTCTCAGTGATCAATCACTGAAAGTTTGTACACAAAAACATCAGGTATCAGCCAACCAAGGTTAAATGTTTGTATGTTTCATTGATGTCAATGGGAGAGATTTGTACACCAAAGTAGCCACACATTAAAATCACACTTAATAATAATAATAATAATAATAATAATAATAATAACAACAATTTATTTCTTACCCGCCTCTCCGTCTGGATCGAGGCAGGGAACAACAACATGATAAAATACATCACTTAGACATGATGGTGGCTGTACATCTTGTTCAAAGGACTGCCCTGTTTACATATAAAGCAGGGAGTGGGGTCTAATTCTAACATCAAAAGGGGGGGCAGCTTGGGTTAGCAAAGCTGGCCACACCCCCAACCTGAAGTCATTTTTTCACCCAGACCAATTTTGAGACCAGAAGGGATCTGGACTAGGAGAAAAAGTGCCTGGGGCAATAGACTGTGGACAGATGGGTAATGCCAGAGAAGGGCTCCACTTCTTTTCTAATTTAAAATTAAACTCCCACACCATACCTTAAATGTGAAAGGGCCAGAGATGTGAACAAACAGGTTAGGTGCTGCTGCTGCCACATCTAGTTTGGCACCTAAAAACGATTGATTGATTGATTTAATTTGATAAACCTAGCCCTTCAATGAGTTCCCAGGGTAGGTTGTAGCTGAATTGTGCCTATGACGTTTCCAAACAACTCTTGGCTTGGTAGGACTGCTTGCCTTTGAGCATGATATCTTTCAGTCGCCGATAAAGAATGGAGGTTTATGGATGATTTCTTGTCTCCCCCCTTCCTCCCCTAAAACACGGTTTGCTTACATGCCCTTGAATGAGTGGGAAGGATCATGCAAATTGGGCCTTCATGCATAGAGGCCTAGACATGGAATGCCCATCTCACAAAATGACTTACGTAGGTGGTGGAGACAAGCTTGGCCTCCTGCCACAGAACCATGTTCCTTAGGTAAGTCTTAGATTACTTTTTTCGACACCAAAATTACAGCCCACCTCACCCCCAAAGTGTGAATTTTGCACAGCATTCCTGGCAGTGCAGATGTCTTTTCTGTGGAGGATATATGTGTTAGGGAACTAATACACGCAGCAAGTTTCCCATTCTGTACATCAGCATGAAGCATTAAAAATGTGCAGTTTCATGCATCGAGATCAATTTCTTTGCTTTAAAAATAATAACATTACTTCTTTCCCTCCTTTCCTGGTATCTATCGTGACTTGCAAGCCTATTATCTGTTTTATTTTCTGTGCAGAACATACTGTGGGCAGCATCTAATGGGAAGAACCAATTTCCTTCCACCCCGCTGAGTCCCTTCCTCAAGCAGTGGGTCCCACCAATTCCTGCCACTTAAGCAAGGAAGCCCTGAAATCAGCAGAAATGCTTTTTCGTGGAAGAAGGCAGTCAGTGGTGCTCCCTTCTGCCAAACCGTCTCCTTGCAGACATGGGCATTTCCTCTTGTTTCAAATTGCCCCTAGAAGTGCTATATTTGCTTTTGTAAGTGGTGGGCGCTGCTTCTGGAATGGAATCTGCGGAGCACAGGAGAATCAGCAGGGTATAAGCGCCCCATTGGATATTGACCAGTATTTTTGTACGCTGTAAATAACAGCAGCAGCAAAACAAGAACCGCTGTATTGTAATTCACAATGCTCCCTTATGCTTGTACTTATCCTAGTAAAACTACCCTCCACATTTATCCCACTATAAATTCTGAGATTACGGCACATAAAGACTTATCAAACAGAGAGTTTGTGTGATTCCATGAACGGGAACATAGGATGCTGCCTTATAACAAGTCAGGATATTGGCCCATGTAGCTCAGTCTTTCTAGGATTTGAGACAGGACTGTTTCCCAACTCTACCCGGAGGTGCCAGGGATTGAAACTGAGACTTTCTGCATGTAAGGCATGTGCTCTACCACAGAGCTGTGCCTCCTCTCCAAAAATATTGGTTTATTATCTTTGTTTATTGTAGATTTGTATGAAGTAAGTTAGGCTGACAGTCAATGACTTCCTTCAGGATCCCTGATGAGTTTCATAGCTGAACAGGGTTTGGACTTTGGTTACTCAAGTCCAAACTACATCCAGTGTTGGGGGGTCATTACAATGGGCCCATCGGTCAAGTGTCACTACAAGCATCCTTGTGCCAAGAGAATGATTAGACTCTTCCAAAATGTAACCGAGCTGAAATAATGATGCCTTGGCAAGTGGCTTTCATTATACAACATCCCAGGGTTCCATATGGATCCTAAGGCATGGCATCCAAAGAAATAGAAGGTAAAACAGAAGGCTGCTCCTTGGATTTTGCCTCACCACCACTCAATATAACTAGGTGATGGGATCATGATAGAGGGAACTCTTTCAATCAGTTTTGGAAGCAAGCAGAAAGAGGACACCAACTTTATTACAATAATAGAGTTGTATCCAATATGAATCTAACTTAAGTCCCATTCATTTCAATAGGTCTATTCTAAGTAGGCCTAGCATTGGGTACAACCCATAACCTACAATAATCCATGAAATTAGATTATTACAATTAAGCTTGAGTCATACACTCAAGTTAACAAGTGAGTCTGCAGCTGAAATGGATTTAAACATTGCAGTTAATGTGAATTAGCGAAGCAATGACCTAGAAGTGATGGATGAATTCAACCAACAGTTAGTTCAAGCAATTCAAAAAAGAGAGGGAAAGATAAAACAGGAGAGAGATGGGAAGGGGCTGAAGGGAGATGCCACTACAATGAATAACAGAGAGACCCCAGAAGTCCCTTCTCCCAATTTGACAGATTCCCCTCTATAGCTTTCCTGTGTGTTGAATCACCCATCTTTTAATGGTATTTTCCCAAATATGGATACAGCTCTTCGAACTGATACCATGCTCTCATCAGCTTTCATCACATTTCCATCACACTCCTAACATAAACAGAAGGTCAAGGAGACATTATGCTTCTTGATAGCAGATTATTCACTGTCTCGCTCTCTATAAATCATTTTCCGAAACAATTTCAATCTTTATAAATAGCTTCCACAAGGGCAACTATTTTAAAAATAGACTTCTTCATTTTGTAGCACAGACCTTAATTTCATAACCACTTTCCCTAATTCTGAATAACAACTCAGAAGACAAAATGATTTTCTAAACTTAATGCTAAAGACTCCAGCTGGCAATTAACTGGTAAGGTCTGTAGCTAGAGGTTCCCTCCTCAAATTTAAACACACCTGGCCAGTCCTACAGTAGGAATTAAGGACTACAGCATAGGTATTAAACTCAAAGAACGTTTTCTGTATTTTTTTTTAAAAATGGATTTACCAGGGTCATATTTGTGGCGGAAAGAAGACCAGAAGGAGCAGGAGGCAGATGGCAAAAAAACCATGAGTGGGCAGTAATGAGCGTGCAATAAAAGTTTTGGCTGATGATGCTCTAAAGCTTTCCCCAAAGCTTACTACTTCAGTCAAGGCAATTTTTGAAATGAGAATGAAATGCAGCAGGTAAATGATACGAAGAGCATCATCAGACCAGCGTTTTATCGCACGCTCGTTACTGCCCACTCACTTTTTTTGTGGGTCCTTTTGGTGACGCTGCCTGCCTCCCGCACATCTCCCGCACCTTCTGCTCTTCTTTCCACAACAAATAAGACCCCGGTAAATCCAATGTTTTTTTTTGGGGGGGGGGAAGCAAAACGTGCTGCCATTTTCTGCTCTGTGCAGGAAAAGAAGCGATAAAAACACCCACTGAATGGGACACATGGTCATTGTTTACTTCCTATTTTTCCCCCTGTGTGAAGAAAGAGGAAGTATCGTGGGACAGAAACATGAGGAAAGTGATGGTAAGGAAACACGATTTCCTCCTGCCTGATGATGTTCTAAATAAGTTTCTAAGTGTGCTTAGAAATGCATCTGCAGAAAGCCTAAAAATAATTATTTCTCAGAAATCTTCAAATAACTTACAATTAAAAAGAAGAATTTATACATGGGAACTACCTAAGAGTAACAAGTTGCTCAGAGTAAATGCAATGGCCCTTTAAAGAAGCACAAGAGAGTGATAGTACATTGTGAAAAGAGATTTGCTGAACTATTGCAGAAATCAGAGACAATTCTCGAGGTATCTCTTTTTTATATATATACTGAACTTGTTTCCCCTCTTGGAAGGCCAGCTAGTTGGTTTTGGCTGCTCCTTCTGCCCTAGGGTGACCAGATAAAATCCAGGTCAGGGCTCATGTAACTTTAACAGTTGTAGAGAAAAGGGAATTTCAGCCAGGGTCATTTGTATGCCATTAGTTCCTGGTGGAATTCCCTCTTCATCACAACAGTTAAAGTTGCAGGGGCCCTGCCTTCTTTTGCATATGGTCACTCTAGTATAATGCATGCACCGTTAACTGTTGTGATGAAGAGGGAATTTCACCAGGAACTAATTGCATACAAATGACACCGGCTGAAATTCCCTTTTCTCTACAACTGTTAAAGTTACATGAGCCCTGACCTGGATTTTATCTGGTCACCCTATTCTGCCATGCCATCACTGGCCCCGTGTTCTGCATAACTTCTGCAGTCTCCTGTACTTGTGGAGGCTCCTTGTGTGATTTAGAATCCTGATTATTCAGGTTTCTAAATCAGAGAGGAGCTCCCATGTGTACAGGAAGCATCAGTTGTTATGGAAAACCTGGTAATAATGAGGGGAGTAGCACAACTTTGGGGTGAGGCCAGATGTGCAGTCTCTCTCCCCCTTTCACCAATTCATGTGAGTAATGCATGAAAAGGCCTACTCTCTATTTTAAAAACGGCACTGTCAGGGCATAGATGTATGTAGATCATTTGCATGGGGATGGATCCACAGCTGAGGCTGGGAGAAGATGTCAGCAACACTGCAGGCAACAGGGATGGTTTTCGTTGTTGAGGACCACCAGAGAGCTTCAGCTCTTAGGCGATATAGAAATGTAATAAATAAATAAAAATAAAAAGAGGCACATTATCTTGTCTTATAGGAGATGGCAGTCACAAAGGGGCAGGGAACAAAGCAGGAAATACGTGGGGCAGCATTTAAGGGCAAGAGTCGTTACAAAAGGAAGAAAACATGTTCCTTTTGTCTATTGCCCACCATTGGTTCAGATGACTCATCTCAAATGTTGCTGCTTTACTCAAACAAAGAAGTAGTCAGACCCGAGGGCATCCTCCGAGCTTGGCAGGGTGCCTGGAGGCTGAGCTGAGGTGGAGAAGTAGGAATGGTGGATGCCGTATAACCTCTTTCCCTCTGGCTGAGTGAGGTGAAGAATTATGGATTCCCTGCTGTGTCCTGCCACAATCCTCCCAGGCACTTGACAAGTGTCAGCTGGATGTGTGAACAGACTCCGTTGAAAAGCAATGCTGCATTTGAGATGATATGAAAGAGATCATCTGTGATGGCCAGTTTTTAATATCATTTGAAATACTTTTTTTTTTATTTCACTGGTAGAGCGCATGCCTTTTAGGAGGGTCCATCCTAGCACCTTGCAGTCAAAAGAATTCCCGCCAGCCGGGCTGAGAAAGTCCACTGCCTCAGACTTAAAGAGCTGCTGCTAGTCAGAGTTGACAGTATTGGGCTAAATGAATCAATAGCTGGGTTAAATAGAAGGAGGCTTTATGTGTTCCTAGAGAAAAAAGGCTCTCTTTTGAGGCAGATGCTTGAGGAGCAGTGGAAATTGTGATTATATCCAAGGCAGACAGATACGTCAACTCACTTTCAAGTAATTTAATGCTTGTTTAGATATAATGTGGTCCAATGTTGCAACACAAGTGATATGAATAATCAAAGTAAACAACATGTGATGCTAGATGGCATTTGATGTGCAGTTCTTCACGGTACTATTGAAAGATCTACAAGTCGCACTAGCAAACATGGGGCTTCTTTAAACAAGTGATTTATAGCACGCTCATGTCTGGCCACTCATGGATGTTCGTGGGTCATTTTGTCGACACTGTGAGCCTCCTACTCCTTTCCCCAGTTTTAGCGTAAAAAAAATAAACCTCAGAAAACCCGACTTTTCTGACATACGTCGGGTTTGTCAGGATTTCCTGTGTGCAGGCAAGGTTGTGTTATAAAATGCCCACTAGATGGCACTGTCCCATTGAATTCTATGGGCGACGTAGTTGCTGCTCTCTTCTCTGTATAATTCTGCTCATTTCAAATGTGGAAGAGAACCAGGAAGCAGAGCCATGGTAAGGAAATGTGATTCCCCCCGATCTGAAAGTCCTCATGGGCTACTGTTTTATAGCAGTATTGAAGTGCATTCATAATTGTTGAGGCACATTACACATTCCATATTCCGCTTTCATAGTGTTATTTTCTGCTTTTTATTCCGCATTATCCAAAATACCACCACAAATGCCATTGTGCGTCCCATGAGATATTCATGCACAAAGGGGGTGTAGTGTTACCATGATGGGATCGTAAGGATTTGACACAAGGTGTAGATCTGGTCCCAGTGAGGGCGGCTTGGTGCCTCTGTTAACAAGCCACCCAGAACACATGGGCTGTTGTAGAGTTATGGGGTGGCTTGTTAACCATGGCAACAAGCTATCCTCATCAGGTTTGCAAAACACAGCAAGCCACAAGAGCAAGGATAATCATGCAATTCTTCCCCCTCCTGCTGGCATGCAATCATGCGAACCGGGTCACAGAGTCAAAGTGCTGAGACTTTTTATATGAGGAGGAACAATGGCATCCTACATCTCCCTCAGGTATCCCTGCTTTTTTCTGAGCTCGGCTGCAATCTCCACAGTCTGGATTTTCCCATCAACAGAACATTGTTGTGAGCTGTCCCTGTTGTTATGCAAAGTATTTTGGGGTGGCTTGGTCTGGAATGATCAGTTCACTTGACAAAAGACCTGCTCCTGGTGGAGCTCAAACCTGACAGGACTGATAGGGAACAACACAGCTGCCTGCATTTTTGGACTCTCCTTGGAGGTAAAGGCTACGAGGACTGTCACAATAAGCACCTGCACTTCAAAATGTACCATGACACCTCAAGGCCGACATGAATTTCTCCAACCATATTGATCTAGCAGCAGCTCCAAAGGCACCTCTCTGTATTCAGTAGGTTTCTTCGGCTCACAAATGGGCTGTTTTGCGCCTCACTCGTAAAGTGTTGCAAAATGAAACTACATCTAATGATATGGCTTCCACTTATCCAAGAGGCTTGAGAGCTGCTACAGCCTATTTATTTAGCACTGCTGAGCTCTTCCACCAGCGTTTGTGCGAGCATTTGCGAAACAGCTTCAGCAGCTATTTTCCTTCTGTTCTTTGAATTCAACCACTGTTTGTCTTTCCTCCTTTGTCCTCCTTCTCCTCCATCTTATCATTTCTTTGTTTTTAAAATAGCCTCATTACAATGAGCTGACATGAATCTACCCAAACCCTACGTGCAACATCTAAGGACCTCCTCTGAGTGCCTACTCCAAGGGAAGCTCGGAGGTTGGCAACAAGGGGGAGGGCCTTCTCTGTGGTGCCCCCCCAATTGTGGATTGTTATCTTTTCAGCGCCAGGTCAAGACTTTCCTCTTCTCTCAGGCATTTAGCAATATCTGATGAGCCTGGGTCTGTTTTGTTTTGTTTTTTGTTTTGTTTGTTTTTAGGTTTATAGTTTTTTTAAAAGTTATTACAGTGGTTTTAAATGTATGTGTATATTATGTGTATGTTGTATGTTTTTGCTGTTTTAATTTTTGTATATTGTTTTTAATTGTTTTAATCTTATGTAAACCGCCCAGAGAGCTTCGGCTATGGGGCAGTATACAAATGCAATTAAATAAATAAATAAATAAATAAATAAATAAATAAATTGGATATGGTTAAAAACCAAGACAAGGCCTGCTTCCAGCTCACAACGTCTTTAATCGCACAACTGGTTCTGATAAAATGGCCAGATTTTCCTTCATTGCTGTTGAGAATTTTGCCACAGTTCTGTAATATAATGATTTTCACAGCAGCGCACGCTGCAGTTCATGAGGCTCAGCTGAATGGAATTCATATCAGATGGGTCTGAAGAATAAAAGGATCAATCAGCATTTGCGATAAGCTCCATGTGAAGTGACCTTTAAAACATAACGCAAGACTATATTCCCTATGCAACACTTGGGGATAATTGCGAAGGATTCAGATATTGACAGAGAGCTCACCTTGAGGCAGACATTTGGAAGACAGTGAAAATAGTGGTTATCATATTGAATGAGGGTTTGGGATGGTCCCTACAAAAATGGTTTAGGAGAGCAAATGGAAAAGAAAGCTCACTAGGTTGTTCAGAGCATAGTAACAGTTTCTGGAATAGACAGAGCACAATGAAATAACAATATGACATGTATTATAAATAAACATAAGCAATTGTAGCATATGTATTTTATATCATATGCTTTTAATGTTGTTCCCCACCTTGATCCAGAGGGAGAGGCAGGTAAGAAATAAATAAATAATAATAATAATAATAATTATTATTATTATTATTACCAAGAAATTCCACACGCACACACACCCAGTTCAAATCTTACCTTAGCTCCATGTTTATTTTTGTACACAGGCAAGCCACTATTCTCTCAGCCTCTGTCCAACATCCACGATAAAGGGATAACAATATTATCCTATTCTTCCAGGTAATGTTCATAAATATGAGTTTTCTTGAATATACAAAAAGAGGTATATAAAGGCTAAGTGTTAGGGCTAGGCAGAAACTATTTTTTTTTTGCAAACATTTGTGGCAATGTCAAAAAAAATGTCTCCCATTTATTCTGTGATAATTAGCTACATAGCGTTTCCATGACATCACTTTCAGGAAAGGTGTCGTTGTGGATGAACATCTCAGCAGCAGTTCAAATTGGCTTTAGGCTTTGCAAACTAAGGGTGCTCTTAAAAGAAAAGGAAAGTAGCTCGGTTAATTTAAAGTTCAACTCAGATCCCATCATGATCTAAAAGGGCAGCTTGCTGCAAACTGCACTTTCGGTGTCAAATAGCAACCAGTGTGGAGCCCCAATCCGGATTGGGAGCATGTTCCAGATGTGCCACCGAAGTTACTTGTTCTCCAAATTAAAAGTATCCAGGTTAACTAAGAGCCAAAGTAGATACTACTTTATTTAGGCTGACCCTATTAAAAGGAGGACAGAGCTCATGTAACTTTAACAGTTGTAGAGAAAAGGCAATTTCAGCCGGCATCATTTGTGTGCAATTCATACCTGGTGAAATTCCCTCTTCATAACAACAGTTAAAGCTTCAGGGGCCCTGCCCTCTTTTGTATCTGGTCACTCTAGTATAGTGGCTGCAACTTTAATTGTTGTGATGAAGAGGGGATTTCACCAGGTACTAACTGCATACAAATGACACTGGCTGAAATTCCCTTTTCTCTGCAACTGTTAAAGTTACATGAGCCCTGACCTGCTTTTCATATGGTGAGCCTAACTTTATTACATAGTGCCAATGGGGTGTGTCTGTGTCCTAAGGTAAATTTCCACATGGGGGACAGTGTTTGTTAGGATTGCTGGGACATGGAAGAGTTAAAATTTCCCTCCCCACATGCCGTGGTCACAAAGAAAATCAGGAGGGACGCCATGCTTTCTTGACAGTAGAATTAAGCTATATGTTATAGAAGGCAAAATAAAATGTACTTGGGGTGCAATCCTATGCCTGTTTAGACAGAGCATGACTGGTTGGGGCATGCTGGGAGTTGTAGGACTTTGTCTCTATCTAAGTATGCATGGGATTATGCCCTTACTTACTTCTGCCCATGATTGATAACCTAACATTTATAATGTAACAAATGGGAAACCTTAATTTGGAGTGATTTCCCTGTGTGTGTGATACAAGAGACAGGGCTGGCACAGGATCACTTCTCATAAAACTTAACATATATTTAGATCTTTGCTGAAATTGTACTTATATACACAAATAAAGATCATTTTGACAAAACGTTTCCCCATGAAAAATCCTACTACCACGATGAAGGTCATAGTAACCACGGGTATTGAATGTTAGTTGCATACACTGGAGCTGTTGTCAGATGTTCAGACAAGACAAGAAAGTGCAGCTGTGTTTAAGAAAGCAGGCCTTTCTGAGACAAGCAATTCTGTTAGGTAAACTTTGCACATTCAACCAGTTTATTCTAAGTTCTCTTTGTTGTGAAACATTGAGGAATGAATGTTGTGTCCAAGAAAATCAGAGCTGGATGGCTGATACAGTAGATTTATTGAATGGAAAGTGTTTGATAAAAACGATGGTTCAAAACAATGGATTAGAGAGCTGAGTTATGGAGCAGGTCCAGCCTCACCATATTTTTCCCAGATCTGTGGGAAAAAAATAGATATCTCAGAATCCAGATGTACTTGTAAAACAACAGACAGATATAAAATACAAAACCAGGAATCCCATAAATCATGGGCAAGCATCTTGTTTATTTCTCTCAGGATGTTACAGATACCAAAGAGAGGTCATAAAGAACACCAGGTGGAAAAGTAACTCGACCAGGCACTAAAAGCCGCAGAAGGTAGCAAAGGAGAAAATGTCATGTCAGATCACAATCATATACATATCATAGCCTAATAACATAGAATCAAGTACCATGGGGCTTTTCACAAAACAACTACTCAGGAAGTCTCAGATGCAAAATCCATCAGCTGTGAACCTAATAAGAGGGCTGTGTACACATTTATACTTAAACTATACATGAGCATTTCCCAACCATGTGAAAGTGGGTAGTATGCAGGGGCAAGGTTGCATCCAGCCTAGAGATGAACAATTTCCAGAAATGTTGAAGCTATGGGGAAAAAAACCCTGTTTTTTTCCGGGGGGGGGGGGGGGGCGGAAAAAAATGGACATTTTCAGAAAAATTGAAAAAAATGCAATATTAGCACTTTTTAGATTGAAAGTCACTTGTTACTTTAGGAACATAAAATGTAGTTATGTACAAGTTGGTTTGGCATAAAATTATCACATTTGGTATATTAAAAGTATGGTGTATTCAAGCAATTATTACAAATTGAATTTACTTTTTTAAAATTTTATTTCTTTTTTTTTTTTAACAAATGGATCTTGAAGTTCCTGAACTGTAAGGAACACCTGAACTGTAAGGAACCGATTTGGTTTTGCCAATTTATGAGGAGCAGGCAAAAACATTTTTTTAAAAAAACAAACAAATTAGTAACAAAGAAAATTATTTATGTCTCCGCTAGTCCTCCACAGTGTCAAGCAGACATAAAGCACCCATTCCCATGAAGAGAACTGAGGAAAAAGGGGGACCAAGATTCAGTGAATATGCATGAAATTTAATCAGACTCATTTTCTGAGCTATAGCTATCCCTGTCAGTTTCAGTCTCCGCTTCACTGGCAGTGCCCCCTAGAGGCAGAAATGCATCTTGCTCTTGTATTTGCAAGTTGTAGTCTCAGTTTGCAACTTAGGACTTGTTGTTCCTCTGTGCACAGAAATTGTAATAATCTGATACTGTACATAGTTTTTAGAAATCATTTGGAGAAGTAAATATATAAACACCTTGTCTTAAACATTTTATGCATCATGCTAAAATAAAACGTTCCATAATCCATTTTTTCTTCATTATTTTTTTCAATTTTTCAAATTTTTCAGGAAAAAAAGTCTTAAAAAAAAAAAAAAAACTTTGGGTTTTCCCTGAATTTTCCCAGGTTTTTTTTTTACATGCCTTCACATTTCTAATCCAGTTCCAGATGGGCATGGGGCTTACTTGGGCATTTTAAGCCCAGGTTCCATGTTCCTCAGCCTCTTTCATGGGTTGCCTGAGTGCTGAGAAGCAGCAAGCAAGGCATGGCTTAGCAAAGTTAGCCATATCTGGCCTGCTTAAAGTAGAGAGGCAGACAAAACATCAGAAGCGATGCTAAGGGCCTTCACTTTGCAGCACAATGTGGACCAGGGAGAGCCGAGTCATGGCTAAGGATAACAACACCCAGTAGGCAAGCGTCCACAGCCTTACATGTACCAGGATGTAGGAAAAGTGGGATATTATTATTATTATTATTTATTACACTTATATACCGCCCCATAGCCGAAGCTCTCTGGGTTGTAGGCTAAACGAGAGCATTTCCCAGCCATGTGGAAGTGGGTAGGCCTGATCACTCCAGCGGGCACAACTGGCCTGATGGGAGGTGGGATGGAGGGCAGAGAAACCTAGGCTGAGCCTCCGTCATGTTGAGCGCCAACACAAAGACACTTCTCCTTTATACTAGATGAATAAAATAATATAGACAGTAAAGCTATTAATATTAAGCATGAGTGAAACAAAGGAACACATAGCAATGGGTGGCCAGCCTGACTCTCCAGTGGACAGTGAAAAGGGTGGCCAAAGACAGGTCAAGCTAGCCCCAAAGAAAAGGGGAGGCTAAAAAGCCCCAGATTGATTTCCTGTCCCTCTGAGGTGCTGGGTGCAACATTGCTAGCCTGTCTTAGAGCTCTTGAAAAACAAAGGGCATAAACAAGTTAACCAAAAGACGTGGAATGAACAGGGGAAAGGCTAGCACTAAAACCTTAAATAATGTAGCAGCGTGCCTCGCTGCTTTGGAAAAACCAACATGTACATTGAGATGGAGGTTTGGCATCCAATATAGAGGGGCATCTGAGCCAATGCAACAGGACCAGAGTGGAGGGCAAGACTGACAGCTGTTGTGAGTGCAGCACCTCCATCCGTGCTCTGTGGTGGGTGGTCTTGCTTTATTCAAACAGGTATGTGAACAACACAGAAAATTGGGGCGATGGGACAGATGGATGTTTCGGGCCAGCTACAAGGCTCACACTTCCAGAACCAGATTACTGCTCCTGGCCACAGAATGCGGTGTAAGCCATAGAATCCAGCTTTCTGAGAATGTTGCCAGCTGTTTAAAAATTACATTTCGGGCAAGGTTACTTGTAAGTGTTGGGAAATCTCAGAAGTGTGTCTGAAGAAGATTTCAAGTGATTAGAAGATTGGCCTTCACAGTCCAACCCTTTAGCTAAGAAAGACAGGTGAGAGTTCACTTAATTTGTATTATTTATACAGGTTGATGCCTCTCTTTTATTTCTACATACAGAATTTGGATTAATTTGGAATAATAGATGTAAGCACAGTCCTGGTTAATTTATTCAGTTAGTTGTGCCATTTCATTTCAGAGGGATAGCCACAACAGACTACAACCAAAACAAGAAAGAGTCTTGTGGCAACTTAAAAACTAATCGATTTATTGTGGCATGAGGTTCTGTGGCCTATAGCCGATTTCATCAGATTCATCTCTAGTCCAAAAAGACTCAAGCCACAACAACTCTGTTTACCTCTATAGCATTCATAAATAAAAGGCTGGGTCCGAAGCACTGGTTGCCATATGCACAATCATCACTTGATGGCTGTAATTTCAATTGATGATTTCGATATCTGAGAGAGCCACTACACCTGTAGATATATTGCTACACCAGTTTGGGCCCAGGTGATTTGAAAGACCGCCTTTATCTGCACCAGCCTGTTCACACTGTGAGATCATCAAGAGAGACCCTTCTCATTTGCTTGCAACTTAGGGCGGTTAGGATGGTGAGTACAAGAGGAGAGGGCCTTTTTGGTAGTGGCCTGCACCTCTGGAATAAGTTTCCATCAGAGGTTCATCTGGAAAGCTCTGAAGACCCAGATGTTTTTGTTAGCTTTTGAGGGGGGGGTATTTGTAATTGCTGTTTTTCTTTAATCTTATCGAATTTTAATGTTTTTTTTTACCTTTTATGCTGCCTTGACAGAGTCCCACACTAAAAGGCAGCCTCAAAATAATTATTAATAAATAACGGAGTTATTCTCAGGGTGCTTTAGAATTTCCTGTGTATTTTTTTTGGTGGTGTTTTTGAGATTAACTTCCCATTGCGAGGTGTCCAAGGCTGCTGTGCGTAACATTATTTCTGTTACATATCTCTGCATCTCTTTGCAGCCTCCCCAGGAGCCTATAGTTCCTTATCTGAAAATTGCCCATGGGGGGAGTTCCCTTGTGATGTCTTCCCCAGGGTTGGAATTGAAGTGCAGGAAGGCAGTGAGGCTGCAGACCACTGGAGAGATTATGCAATGAAGGACAGAGGACCCTCTCACATACACCTTGGCCACCTCATAACTAAGAACCCTGCAGCCCAACCACCCATGGGAATGTCGCCAAATTATTCTTTCCTTTTGAAATTTCTTTTTAAAAGCAATTTCTTTTCTATCAAATGAGAAGGGGAATTAAATAAAAATGCACAACTGGGAATTGGTCTGGATTTGCACGACACGACAACCCACCATGGCTTGTCACCCACGGTAGGTTGTCATATCATGCGAACCCAGTCAGTATGTTCCAGGTAATTTCTGGTGATATGAACATTCTGTCCATCACACTTGATCTGGGATGGCCCTCTCACAGAAATAAGGCATGGCCTGATTTTGCAAGCATCAAGTGTTAAACATGGATATATGACGCACCACCCCAAAAGCACAGCAATCACGTTTTGAGAAACCAAGCATGTGTGAAACAGCCCTCAGATGCAAATCAAATTCTGGATCAACAGACGTTGCTGGCCTTTATGAAAAGACAAGCAATGATTTAAAAAAACTCCCTGAAGAAAGCAACATTTTCTAAGCAATGTCCAGAATAACGAGCGAATAAATCAGTGAGAACTGAATGCTGGAGCACTATACCAATAACAGACATTGTAAATTGACAGTCTCTATCTCCTAAGAGACATGTTGGTGCAAGATGATTGGTTGGTTAGATTAGACGAGAGGGATATCTTTCTGTCCTACAAGTGAAAGAATGTCAAAGGTTCCTCCAAGCTTTGCTGGGAAGGGGATCATTTGGCAGGGCTCCAGACTACCATTTGGCCTCTTGTCAGCTCCATGGTACCAGCCTTCTGTGAGCTAGGGCTCAAAATAATAGCCTGTTTAGACAACATGCTGATTGTGGTGGAGAACAGAGAGCTGTTAGCAGTGCAAGCTGTTTTGGTCAAAAGAACTGAAGAGAGCCAAGAGTTCCTTGAAACTTTGGCCCCCACCCAACGACTTAATTCAGTTCCTGGGATGTACAGTGCAGAGGTCTGTCTGCCCTGAGAGACTTCTAGCCCATTACAGAATAGCTAGTAAACAATCAACAAAAGACAATGCACTTTTGGATGGTGCAAGTTATCTCTCCTGGGGAAATGACTGAATATAATAGAATTACTGTCAGATCACCCTGGCAAATCCCTAAAGATGAGAGCTCTGTTGTTATTTTGCCATTTAGAGTACAAGCAATTGAGTTTCCCTTTTAATATCTTTTCACTGGAATCCATCACTAACAATGTCTTTATTTTAGCTCAATTCTTTGATTATATTCATATATTAAGATCATGAATGGTATTTTTATGTTGAATCAATAAAACTGCTGTATACAGTAGAGCCGCACAATTATTTCTCCCCTACTTTCTTAGACTCAACTTTATTTATTTATTTATTACATCTTTATACTGCCCATCAGCCGAAGCTCTCTGGGCGGTGAACAGCTAAAAACCATAAGAACAACAATATGAATTTAAATACCAAAAAATTAAAAAGGCAGTATAAATCAAGCTACATTAAAAACCAGGGAAAGCCTGTGTAAAAAGGTATGTCTTCAGGAGGTGTTTAAAAGATGTAACTTTTTTGCCTCCCAAACCGCACGAGGGAGGGTTTTCCAGAGGGTGGGTACCACTACAGAGAAGGCCCCGCTGTTGAGGTTCTTCATGGTGGCATTCCGTTCGTCTTGGAATGGCCAGTAGGGCCTCCTCTGAAGATCGTAGTTGTTGTCCAGGTTTATTACACACTCATTGTACCAATATGTATTTTTCTTGCTTTCTAATTTTTCCAAGCTCCCCAGAAATGTCTATCTTTCCTCCATCCTCCTTCAAACTCCTTTGGAGTTAGTTAGGACTTCGAAGATAAACATTCTTGTGCACATATACACCCTCTATAAATACATTTTAAAAATTCAGCCAGTTAAACCAGATCTTCATGCCTTTAAACAAGAGGGGAGGAGAATGTGAAATATTGCTAAAATCTGAACTAAAATCTGAAATAATTTCTATTTGTTTATTTAATTCTGTTTTTATTAGGTCACTATTTTGCATTTAATGCATTATTTTAGTTTATGTTTTAATTTTTTTAAAGTCTTCTTGGAAATTCCAAAGCTGAAAGGTGGGGTAAAATTACTGTGATGAATAAAATAATAAATCAAACTCTTTTGGAAAATCCTACTTGCATCATAATTACATATTTGCTTATGTAGCTAAATGTCCCACACTTTTAATGATACTTTCAACAAAGTGAAAAATCATGGATATCAGAGGAAAAGGTTTTTTTTAATTATTTATTTATTTATTTATTTATTTATTACATTTGTATACCGCCCCATAGCCGAAGCTCTCTGGGCGGTTTACATAGGATTAAAAACAATTAAAAACAATATACAAAAATTAAAACAGCAAAAACATACAACATACACACAATCTGTACATTTAAAAACCACTTCAACACTTCAAAAAACTACAAAAACAAAACAAAACAAACCCAGGCTCCTCAGATATTGCCAAATGCCTGAGAGAAGAGGAAAGTCTTGACCTGGCGCCGAAAAGATAACAATGTTGGTGCCAGGCGGGCCTCGTTGGGGAGATCGTTCCACAATTGGGGAGCCACCACAGAGAAGGCCCTCTCTCTTGTTGCCGACCTCCGAGCTTCCCTCGGAGGAGGCACTCGGAGGAGGGCCTTAGATGTTGAACGTAGTGTTCGGGTAGGTTCATGTCGGGAAAGGCGTTCTATCAGGTTTATAGGTTAAAACCAGCACCTTGAACCGGGCTCGGAAACATACAGGCAGCGAATGCAAGCGGGCCAGAGTAGGTCTTATATGTTCGAACCTACTGGTTCCAGTTATCAATCTGGCCGCTGCATTTTGCACAAGCTGCAGCTTCCGAACCACCTTCAAAGGCAGCCCCATGTAGAGTGCATTGCAGTAATCTAACTTGGAGGTTACCAGAGCATGGACAACTGAAGCCAGGTTATCCCTGTCCAGATAGGGACATAGCTGGGCCACCAACCGAAGTTGGTAGAAGGCACTCTGTACCACTGAGGCCACCTGCGCCTCAAGTGACAGAGATGGTTCTAGGAGAACCCCCAAGCTACGAACCCGCTCCTTCAAGGGGAGTGCAACCCCATCCAGAACAGGTTGAACACCCTCCATCCGGTCAGCGGAACAACCCACCAACAGCGTCTCAGTCTTGTCTGGATTGAGTTTCAGTTTATTAGCCCTCATCCAGTCCATTGTCACAGCCAGGCACTGGTTCAGCACATCCACAGCCTCACCTGATGAAGATGAAAAGGAGAAATTGAGCTGCGTGTCATCAGCATACTGATGACAACGCACTCCAAAACTCCGGATGACTGCACTCAACGGTTTCATGTAGATATTGAACAGCATGGGGGACAAAACTGACCCCTGCGGAACCCCATACTGGAGAATCCACGGGGCCGAGCAATGTTCCCCAAGCACCACCTTCTGGAGCCGACCCACCAAGTAGGAGCGGAACCACTGCAATGCAGTGCCTCCCACTCCCAACTCAGCCAGTCGTCCCAGAAGGATACCATGGTCGATGGTATCGAAAGCCGCTGAGAGATCAAGGAGAATCAATAGAGTCACACTCCCCCTGTGTTTCTCCCGACATAGGTCATCATACAGGGCGACCAAGGCTGTTTCCGTACCAAAACCGGGCCTGAAACCCGACTGAAATGGATCCAGATAATCAGTCTCATCCAAGAGTGCCTGGAGCTGGCTCGCAACCACCCGCTCCAGGACCTTGCCCAGGAATGGAACATTTGCTACTGGCCTGTAGTTATTAAGATTTTCAGGGTCCAGGGAAGATTTCTTTAGGAGTGGTCTCACTGCCGCCTCTTTCAGGAGGCCTGGGACCACTCCCTCTTGCAAAGAGGCATTAATCACTTCCCTGGCCCAGCCAGTTGTTCCATCCCTGCTAGCTTTTATTAGCCAAGAGGGGCAAGGATCCAATATGGAAGTGGTTGCATGAACCTGTCCAAGAATATGATAAAATATTGCTTTTGAAATTGAAATGTGAGGAATATATTTAAGAAAACCTACATTTTAATTACTCTTAAAATTATTGGCTCAAATTGGATTAAATATCAATGTTCAGGTTTAAGACCTTTAAAATAAACTTGCTCAATATTATCCATAATTTGGAATGCTGAGTAACAAATTACTAAAGATGGTTGTGAAGTTCCCCTTCAGCTGAAGGTCTAAGAAGCAGCGCAGCGCAGAGCTTTAAAGGTATCCATTTGACCTAACTGATTTCTCAAGGACAATTGTGAGGAGGACCAGCTAACACACTAGATCTCTTCCAGCACTCCCTTTTATTTCCATGTGGTTTGTTCGGGACACGTCTCCCAGGAGTCTGTGCCCAGAGACAACGGAATTTTGCATGAAATGGATGTAGAAAAGTGATAGCTGTCATCCTTCATTGCTTTCTTTTCCAAACACATCTGCACTGACGGATACTGCCTTTGGGCAAGGTCTAGCTATCCTAATTTTTAACTGGGATAACAAGGACTTTTCTATAACTTCCAGTTTTCTTCTTTACATAAATCAAGGTTGCCACCTTTCATGTTGCCCTTTCATAGTAACAGCTGTGGTCCTGCAAACTTGTAGATATGGATTTCCCCCCTTCATTATGACCCTTGTGTGCTTCTCTCTTTCTCTAAAAACAAAACAAAACAAAAGACTAACAAAGCTGAAATTTGAGCTCCATTCTACAGCATGACTAAGAAATGGACTTTAGGGTGGGTTGTGTCGATGTCTCGTATTATTTTTTATTATTATTTCATTTGTATGCCACTTTTCTCCCAAGAAAATCAGCACCCAAGGCAGCTTACAATCATAAATAAAACCTGATTAAAATGATAGTAAAACAGATACATTGCAACACAATTTAAAAGTTCTGTGAGATGAGCTGCAATGTGGAACACAGCTGAAAGCAGGGCAAAACATGTCTCTCACCCCAGACACTGGATCCTCAGGGGCTCGGGGCAAGTGTTGAGCTCCTAGCCCACTAGTAGGTTGACCAGTTGACCTACCTTACAGCAAACAGTCCTCTATTTGAAGGGCTGCCAGAGGACATAATCTCTTTGAAGGTGTCCTTTATTTGAAGGGCTGTTGGGTTTAAAGAAAAAGAAATATCAGAAGGGAGAACAGAAGGGGCCTAGACAGACAGCAGAGAATAAGCAGTCCTGGTCACAGGGACCATGCTACCCAAGAGAGACACTGGCTGAATTCGGACAACACGATAGTCAATGGTGGGGTAATAATCAACTTTACAGTTGTTCATCTGGGGGTACTCCCCACACAACATGGTAATAAATAATCAACTGTAGTGTGGATTAGGATCAGCGCTGAGTTGACTATGGCAGCATTCGGATGACACAAAAGTCAAAACAACTGACGATTGTTTTCCCCTACCCAGTTGCTTATTGTGTCGTCCAAATTCAGCCACTGACTGCAGCACATTATGAATGCTATTCTCCTATTGAAGCAAGCAGCCACCACTCACACTTACAAGGAAAAATAAGGAGCTGAACTTGTGGCTGGCATTGTAGTGATGGGAAACTTGCTCTCCATCGCTGACATTGGTGGTTTGATCCCATGATAGGGGTATCTTAGTGTATAAATTCTCGACACATTTCTATGCAGAGAGCAAACTTTTTGTACCTTCCCATGAGTCCTTGTAATATCCAGGCCTAACCACTACTTCCACTCTTCCTAATGATGAACATTCTGCTAGTGACATACATTTCATTCAAAGAGCCTAATCTCATAGCACTATTATTGTTTTTCAGACAGGCAAAGGACTCCCACAAATTACTGTCATCCCTGCATACATTCACACGTGCCTCCTGAAAATGGATTCCTTGGAAGATAGGTGATCATAAGCTGGATTTATTGCAATTTGTGAATCTGACAAGTGAGGAGCTGTGTGTATTACTCATTCATGCAAGTTGTTTGCACAGCAGTCATGGGAGTAATTTATGCCTGAAATAAATATATAAATAAATAAATGTAAGGATTTGACCTAAGTGATGAAGAATGTAGCTACTTCAGCAGTCAACAAAGTACAGTTTTATGACTGTATGCAGTGGTGCAGCTAGGGCTGGGACTTGGATCTCAGGTCCAGGGTCCCACAGTCTCCCCAAATGACTTCTCAGACAGTACCAGGTAATGGGGACAATAGCAAATAGATCAGCATGGGCATAGCAGGGCATACCTGGACTAATGCTGGTCACTGCAGAATCCTTCCTTTTTATTTAGCGGTATAGATATAAAAAGAGATATATGTATGTAGTCAGGGTCCAGGTAGCTGGGCATGTACCTGGTTGTAGATGCTTCTTTTATGATTTTTACTTTAAATATGCATTATCTTTTTTTTTCTTTACAACAAAATGGTGCTTGTACGCTCCTGTGCCTTCAATGGCTGTGTTCCCCCACCAAGAGAGTGTCTGATTGGTTCAGATTGTTGCTATTCAAAATACAACTTAAATTTTGAAAATTGGCTTGGCTATCAGGTCCAATGGCCCTTTACCAGTGAGTGGGACAGCCAGTGAGGAGGAGGAGGAGGAGGAGGAGGAGGAGGAGGAGGAGGAGGAGAATCCACCACTGTTGCCCCTTCTCCAACCAGGTAAAGAAACACCTGATGGAATATTGGCTGACCGGCTGGGTGGTGGTTTGGGCAGCTGGCAGATGGTTTGGGCAGCTGGCAGACCTGCTTTGGGAGGCTATGGCGGGCAGTGCAGTAGGGGGCTTCAGCAGCAGGACACAGCAGTGGAGGGTCCATCAGCTGCCCTATGCCAAGAGCCCACTAGACTCTGGTGCCAGCCCTGGATGCACATTGCTATATAATTTATACAACTATCCCAAAATAATTAAGGTAGCTATCCTTAAAGTTACCTCTGTGCCTTCCGGTTTAGTAAAGTTGGGTAAAATAATGTGGGTCTTTGTGATATAAAATCTTAATCTCAGACTGAAAGTACACATTACCTTTAATATGTAGTATGCAGTTACGTCAGTTATTTTTCCTACTCAAAAGTAAGAGCAGGAGACCCAATACAGAAAAGTGTGGGAGGGGTTAATGCTTTGTCCCCCACTGCAGTTCCAACCTGAATTTGCCCCTCTGTACTTACAATTTGCATTGGAAATAAAGTCTCCATTTATGCCATAGAGGGAGAGAAAGGGTTAAATCTCCCATCTCCTACACTAGGGCCCCAATATGGATTGGCACTTAATATTGAGTAGGAAAAAAGAACCAAAGTAACTGCATGCTATGTGTTAATGGTCACATGAAGTTTCACCCAAAATTGCTAAAGGATCAAGACATCTGTCCTTTGTGTAGCCCAGGAAATGGTCTGAGGGCACATGATGTTGTTACATTGTTAGGCAGACATATTTAGCTGCTGGGTAGAAGATTGTTTGGAAATCTCATCTCCATTATTGTGAGCTTTCAAAAAGAAGAATAGCATTCAAGTGTAACATTCAAAATATGCCATTTAATTTCTTGTGTACAAAAAGGCCACAGTACAATCAAGTTTTCAATCAGGCTCTCATTTGGATGCCTCCAGTTCTTGTTTCAAAGCTCTGCCATAAGTATTTCCCAAGATATTACACTTAGCCACCATATTGAATTAGCGAACATGTTGAATTAGGGCTGCCATCTTGAAATCAGACCACATGGGAAATTGACAACATCACTATGTTGATACACTATGAGTCAGAAAAGTACAGCTATGTAATATTTTCTACACATGGCTTTTATGCCAGCCCTTGGCCATCCATCTGTTTGATTAGCAAAAAAAAATCAAAATGTTGTTAAGTTTTGTTCATTGAGCTTGAGTGAACACAGAAAACCCTTACCATGACATGTTAAATTAAGGATTTTTGTTAATTGAATTCATGTATGTTTTGATAAGACTACGCATAAAATTCTCTGATCAGGAAAACGTAGAAACAGAAAATAAGAAATTTAGTGGGAAAAGAAAGGAAGAAACATCATAATTAATAAGGAATTAGGTCCAACAGACATTATAGGACCAATCTTGATTGGGGAGCTATTGCCAGCAATTTATATTGCAAAACTGTGGTCTATATGCTTTATGGTTCAATATTTTGCATTGGAAATTACAGATATGGTGAGGGGGCTGATCCAGACTGGGTCCATAGTGGGAGGAAAAGGGTGAAAGCCCCATACCTTTCCTGCTAGGTTGCCAGTCTGGATTGGGGTTCCCGCTCCTACTCTAGAGTAAAAATCATTTTAAGACAGCTATAGCAGCTTGGTATGATTTTAAAGTAATGCCTGTTTGGGGCCTCTTGCACCATTCAGAGGAATAAGAATTTACCTAGACCCTCCTTAAAATACATTTTAAAAACACACATTTATTCTGACAAAGACATTCTGCTAGAGAATGCTTATGCTTGTGGTATATCAAAACCACTTCTTTTATTTCACTTTTCTTTGAATCAAACACATCCTCTATATACATGTTAATCATGTTAATCATATGCAATGCCGGTAACACAGGCCGCTAACGAGTAATTTTGCATAATTAGGTTTGAGCAAGGTATTATTTATATTTATTTATTTATTACATTTGTATACCGCCCCATAGCCGAAGCAGACATACATAACAAATAGTGCAACCCACAGGGATGATTTGTACAAGCATTGTTTGAGATAGCGTTCCTGAGTTGCAGACAGTGTCTGGGAGGACATAGGAGTGTTCATTTTCTGGGTTCCGAGGTCAGAAATAGGGCTCTGACCTCGGAGCCCTGAAACCGCACTCCCTGCCCCCTCCCCTCCTCTTCATAGCCAGCATGGTTCTGGCTATGTCTCCATGCTCAGAAATGGAGTGCAGAGATAAGAAAAGGGGCATTCCAGGGGGAGGGGAGGGGAGGAGATGGGTGCTGCAGCCATACATCCTATGGTCCCTCCAGCCTCTTTCCCTCCTGCTCTGAAGCACTGCTGCTAGATGGGTGAAATCGCCATGTTTGGAGGCTGCAGACTTAGGCTGACCATATGAAAATGAGGGCTCATGTAACTTTAACAGTTGTAGAGAAAAGGGAATTTCAGCCAATGTCATTTGTATGCAGTTAGTTCCTGGTGAAATTCCCTCTTCATCATAATAGTTAAAGCAGGAACTTCTCTCTTCATCACAATAGTTAAAGTTGCATGCACTATACTAGAGTGACCATATACAAAAGAAGGCAGAGCCCCTGCAACTTTAACTGTTGTGATGAAGAGGGAATTTTACCAGGAACTAATTGCATACAAATGACACTGGCTGAAATTCCCTTTTCTCTACAACTGTTAAAGTTACATGAGCCCTGACCTGGATTTTATCTGGTCACCCTCTGCAGACTATCTTCATAGGATTGCGCCCAAAATAAATGGGAGCTGCACAAGACGGAGGTGTGCAAAGTACATAATCAAGGAGAAGGCATATAAGCAACACCAGTGACTTTTTCTTTGAGAATAGAAGTCCAATATAAAATATGTGGATTCAAATATAAAAAGATAACACGATTCAATCAACCGAATTTTGAGACTGTAACTCTGCCTCATCGGCAAAATTTAGCATTTCCTAGCATGTCTGTTCACAGATTGATAGCTGTTAAAGGGTTAATAAACCTTGAAATAGAAGGGCCCTATATGGACTCGCTTTTAGTCATCAATCATGAATGTTTTGCCTTGGAAGCCAGCCCAGCTCCAGCTGTTTCTTGCTTCCTCCCCCCCCCCCCCCCATGGCTTTAGCCGGCTTCAACTCAGCTCTTGCATTCAACTTCCCAGAGTCAGGACATTTCCCGATGCAAAGTGCATGGCCGACGTTTACTTTCTCCATACATCACCAGGTGTCTGTCAGAAACGTGCAAATATCCTTAAGCTGCAAAGCACAATTGACTTTCTTTTTATTCTCACATATATTCCTTGCGGCTGTAATACAGACTTCAGCCTGCTAGTCATACTACCTCCCTGATAATTCTTTATCATACACCTTACTAATTAGCCTATGAAATTTCTGCAGGTGCCATACAAAGATGGGGGGGATGTGGCAGAGCGGGGGGGGGGGGACTCCTTTAATCGTAAGGCTTAAGTCATATCAGTGTCAAAGCATCAATTTTTCCCTCCTGGGCAGTGAATAGGAGCATTCAAGTTGCTTCCTAGAAGGTCCCTACCAGCTCAAATATTCCCACCAGCCCAGCCTTCATTTCTGTCACTCTATATGTCACAGAGATATGTATATGTGCAAAACGCGTGTATAAAAATCCACTCACTGCAGTGGCAAGAGGAAGTCATAGTTATAAAAAAGAAAAGTAGGCCATTGGCTTTGGAGCATTCAGTTTATTCCCTAGAAGGTCCACTATATGGGCAGTGCCATCTTGGATGTGCTCCAGTACAGGGAATCTCCCAAGGGGTAACCTGAATGTTCCTTATCCAAGATGGCTCCTAGCAGCATGTGTGGACTAGGGTGACCAGATAAAATCCAGGTCAGGGCTCCTGTAACTTTAACAGTTGTTGAGAAAAGGGAATTTCAGCCAGTGTCATTTGTATGCAATTAGTTCCTGGTGAAATTCCCTCTTCATCACAACAGTTAAAGGTGCAGGCACTATACTAGAGTGACTATAGACAAAAGAAGGCAGGGCCCTGCAACTTTAACTGTTGTGATGAAGAGGGAATTTCACCAGGGACTAAGTGCATACAAATGACACTGGCTGAAATTCCCTTTTCTCTGCAACTGTTAAAGTTACAGGAGCCCTGACCTGGATTTTATCTGGTCAGCCTAGTGTGGACTGCTAGCATCAATTGGAGCACAAGCGATACTGAGGGTCATCCCTCGGTATTCTTTATTCACTAGGTATTTTAACCACTAGGTAGCCTTCTTGGGCTTTCAGTTTTCTAAGGCTGTTTCCAGATGAAGCTTTTATCATGCAATCACCTTGACTCATCATCCAAATACTTTTATAAGGTCCAGATGTTTTCACCTTCTACTTGCAAGCCTTCAGTGTTTTCGCACTGCTTCCACTTTTTTCTCTCTCCACAAAAAATCCATGGAGGAAGAAAAACGGAATAGCTGCACAATGTCTTTTGATTGGTAGTGCTGGGAGCCATTCATCTGTAAACTCACCCATAGCTCATCTACACCTAAGGGTATAGAGGGAGGGAGGGGGAGGATCACAGGCTTACCTGCTTCCGCGATCCTTCCCCAGCGTCTATACGGGCATGCGATGTCCAGAAAGGGAAGAGGGGTGTCGCACCCACCATTTATTTTTTAAGAGGAGTCATGTGCCAGCTAGATGGCTGGTTGCCAAGCACTGGAAAGATGGCAAAGGGCTTCATGTAAAAAAATGGTACCAAAGGGTTTGACAAATTGCTCTTCTGGAAAAATTGACAGAGAAAGTGAGGAAAGTGCAAGGACAATCAAGGGAAGAGAAATTCACAAAAATCTGGGGCAAATTTATTGTTTTCACGAACAAAGATGAAAGGGGGAGAATGCCTCCCTTACAATGTATAGATATTTGGAGTAGATAGAAGATTGGCAATGCCCAATAATTATTTTCCAATCTCTAAATAGACAGTTGTAAAATGAAATTTGTATTTCTGTTCTGTTCTGGACAGTCACAAAATGTCTATTTTTATGTATATATTAGGGTGACCAGATTATGACAATCAAAATCCCGGATCCCCCCCCACCCCAAAACAACCCCCCCCACGCGCCCGCGCCCCCCCCCCCACGCCGTGCCATGCCGCCACGCCCTGCGCTCCTTACCTGGGCATCCACTTCCCTCCGGTGCTCAGAATCTACTGAGAAACAGGCTTCCTGGCCTGTCTCTCAGTACGCGCCGGGTGATGACATCATCACCCGACGCGCTACTGAGGGACAGGCCGTGAAGCCTGTTTCTCAGTAGATTCCGAGCACTGAGGGAAGCGGACGCCCCAGCAGGTAAGTGCCTCGCGCTGCCCACCTCCCGCCAGCGCCGCGTGACCCCCCGCCCCCCGGTTTCCCTCCGCTGCCCCCCGGTTGCCCCGGATCGGCCTAGGTTTCCAGGTTAGGACCGGGAAACCCTGGGCCATCTGGACACCCTAGTATATATATAAAATTGAAAATGTAACACTTGATTTTGTATCCACAAATAACAAAATAAATATTTTAAAATTAAAAAATTAAAAAGAGGAGCCACATGTGGCAAAAAAGGTAAGTAACTCCCCACCAGACTCTGCGCCCAACTCCCCCACCATCCCGGGGGGGTGAAATTGCTGCCCCCACCCCACCCCTATGGGCATGGAGCCACCCCATGCAGCTCCATGTCCATTTGAAAACCTGGGAGGACGTGCCACACCATCTGTGGTCCTCGGGACTGTCCTGGAACCATGGAAAAACTGGGATGACCCCGGTTTCAATTATCCTAGGGTCGTCTCTAGGTCATCCCCGGTTGATCCCGGGATCCCCTGTGATTCATATGGAAGCACAGGGATGACCTAGAGAGGATCCTGGAATATCTGGCAAGTGTAGATATGGCCCCAGACATCAGTCCCAGGCCAGATCTCCATACGTAGTCAAATCAATATGATCCCTTCATAGCAACACCCCGTGGATTCTCCAGTATGGAGTTCCGCAGGGGTCAGTTTTGTCCCCCATGCTGTTCAACATCTACATGAAACCCATGGGTGCGGTCATCTGGAGTTTTGGAGTGCGTTGACATCAGTACGCTGATGACACGCAGCTCTATTTCTCCTTTTCATCTTCATCAGGTGAGGCTGTGGATGTGCTGAACCAGTGCTTGGCTGCGACAATGGACAATGGATGAAAGCTAATAAACTGAAACTTAATCCAGACAAGTCTGAGATGCTGTTAGTGGGGGGTTCCTCTGACCGGATGGAGGGTGTTCAACCTGTTCTGGATGGGGTTGCACTCCCCCTGAAGGAGCAGGTTCATAGCTTGGGGTTCTCCTAGAACCATCTCTGTCACTTGAGGCTCAGTGAGCCTCGGTGGCACAGAGTGCCTTCTACCAACTTCGGCTGGTGGCCCAGCTACGCCCCTATCTGGACAGGGATAACCTGACTTCAGTTGTCTATGCTCTGGTAACCTCCAAGTTAAATTACTGCAATGCACTCTACGTGGGGCTGCCTTTGAAGACGTTTCAGAAGCTGCAGCTTGTGCAGAATGCAGCGGCCAGATTGGTAACAGGGACCAGAAGTGTTTTAATGACAGCTATTTTTATGTTTATGGTTTTAAATTTTGTATATCGGTGTTTTTAATGGTCAATCTTTTTAATTTTTGTAAACCACCTAGAGAACTTCGGCTATGGGGCAGTATATAAGTGTAATTAATAATAATAATAATAATAATAATAATAATAATGTCTCTTACACATTTATACCTGATAGGACTCAGCCAGATCTACATCAAGTAGGATATAACAGTTTGAAAACGGTTTGAAAACTGTACTTGGAGTGTGTCCAGGGCCCCAACAGTTGTCAAAACCGTTATAAACCATTTTAAAGCAGTAGTGTAGATAATGCCATGGTGACATTTGTTGTGGTATTTTTGATAATGTGGAACAAAAAACAGGAAATAACATCATAAAAGCAGTCTCTGGAATGTGTAACGTGCCCCAACAGTTATCAGTGCACTTCAATACCACTACAAAGCAGTAGTGTAGATCTAGCCTCCCCCCCCCCCTTGTGGCTTGTGAGAAGAATTGCAGATGAAAAGTTATGGCCAGGGAAAGTGTTAAAGAATGTCCCCACCCAGCTTCTAAGCAATCACCCCTCCCTCCAAATTGTTTTTCCCGAATAAAACTGACCATTAGGGTTTGGTTTAAAGTTTTTTTTGCACTGAATATGTAGTTACAACTTGAGATTTTTTTTCTTTTAAAGATTAGATCAATTTATCTGCCTAAACAGAACTCCCAGGTCCCTATTCAGTATACCACTAAGAGCCAACCTGCAGATTATGTTAATCATTTTACTGTTTTCCCGGATTTAGTTTGTGAGCAAGATAAATTTGGCCCCTTTGGCATGCTGTAGCCAGTATCTTTAACAGTTGTATTGAAATGGGAATTTCAGCAAGTGCCATTTGGATGCATGCAGCTCCTGGTGAAATGCCCTCTTCATCTCAACAGTTAAAGCTGCAGGAGCCCTGCCCTCTTTTGTATCTGGTCACTCACACAAAAGAGGACAGGGCTCCTGCAGCTTAACTGTTGTGATGAAGAGGGAATTTCACCAGGTGCTGCATGCATCCAAATGACACCTGCTGAAATTTCCTTTCTATAGAACTGTTAAGGATACAGGAGCCCTGTCCTCCTTTCCATATGGTCATTCTAAGCTCAAGCATTGCCCACCCTGAAATAGACGGTCTGATCCAGCAAGTCTTTTGTGTTCTTAATAGGCAGAGAGGCTTAAAGATGTTCATTGGTTCGGGCAGTATTTTACACTCCTCTTCCTTTCATCTGTTGACATGATTTATTCAAAGCTCATACTGATATTGTTTATCTGTCTTTGTCACAGATTCCCAAATGGAGCAACATGAACACAAAGTCTAGTGAGTCAAGTTAAGCAGAAATGTCATGGTTAAAAGTTGGGCCAGACATTCAACATATATCTTAAATTCCCATAATGTACTGAAATGGACAGGTGGTGTCCCTATAAGCCACCCAAATGTTCCCACCCCGGGCCCAGTCTGCCATTAGAACTGGCATTGAGCAAATTCCAGTCACAACCTTCATAAAAAGAGAGACAACTTGAATATTCAAGGTCAGCCAACATATGGCAGACAAGACTGTCAAGGGAGAAAGGGCTTTTCCTGAATACTACTTTACATAGCAGGGCTTTGGATGCTGAGGAGATTCTGATATCAGAGCTGTTCACATTAAGCAATAGAAATTCTGTACCTATACATACTTATCTGGGAGTAAGACCTATTGAATTCAATGGGCTTATTTCTGAGTAAACATATATGGGATTGCCCTGTAAATACTTTCTTGTTTATTTTTTACATCCCAAAAACCATTTTAACCAAACATATGAGTTCTTTGCCTCTCTCAGGAATTATTTAATCAACAAATTAGTAAGAGGCTTAATTAGCTCATTATCACATCTTATTTTAACTCCCCAAACTAACAAATTGTGGCATTTGTTTGCTCTAGGAATATCCCAGGATTGTTATTAGAAAAAATACAAACTATTTAAATTAAACAACAGTTTTTGGCTGTTCAACATATGGGAGTTTAATCCTGTAATACTGTTGAACTCAAGTTAAATGTTCCATGTAAAACAATGGTTTGCAGAAGTCAGCGCTGTCCCCAAATGCTCATTTGGTATTGTCTGCCTGCTCCATGGAAATTTTGACAAATTACACAAACACTTTACAATTAGATTCCTATGAAACAGTTACTTGAGAAACTAGAGACATTATGTAGGAAAGTGTTCTTACATGTTTGTTTGTTTTGATCATAGGTGAAATTCCGACGGGGACGGAAATCCTATATATCTAACTTCCACCCACCCACCCACCCGCACTCCAAGAATTTCCATTAGCTAGTTTACTCGGGGGGGGGGGGTTGGTCAGTTTAACAGTGAGTGAACAATGAACATGAACACTCAGAAAAGATCAAACTAAATTGTCCATGTTGCCAAACTGCCCTCCACCCCTCATAGCACACACTGACCGAAACAACATCCAACTTTGAGACATTTCTGAATAAGAATATCAACTCCATTATGTACTACAAATGTTGGGGAAGGCAGGAAACAGCAGAGGATGGGTCAAAGAGAAAGGAAAAGAAGTTGGGGATTGGAAAAGCATCTTCCACTTCCGACTTGCAGTAAATGTATGTGTTGGGAATATCATAAAGAATGGAGCACTGGGAAAAATACACTGAAAAAGCAGAATTTCCATTTTGTGTTTGAAAGGGGGTCAAAATTCTAAGCAATGCTTATTGTAGGCATTTTCTTGAATATATTTGAGTTTAAATTGCACCTTTCTAAAGTAATGTAATTTAAGGCTGCAATTCTATACTCACTTTCCTGGGAGTTAGCCCCATGGAAACAATAGGACTTACTTCTGAGTAGACATGTATAGGATTGCACTGTGAGAGTATGTACTGTAGTTACTTTTTACAAAAGCCGTATAATAAAAATTATAGCACCGCTCAAATATTTACCTTTCCTTTTTAAAGGCAACTTGGTTCATGCCACTGAGATGTCTACTAAATGCATAGGCCCTTTAAACTGCCCCTCCCCCCATTTCATGACGAATGGTTTATTGAACATGAATAATGATTCCTATTTCCTTACCTGTTTTGGAATACAATGGCCTCCTGATGAGCTTCCAAAATCCATATTAGGAGACCTTTATTTGTCCAACTCAAAACTGTGCAAGTTTTCAAGATCTCCAGATCTGTTTATCAAGTTTTTAAAAAAAAACCAGATTGGGGAAGTGTGGGGGCGAGAGAGAAAAAGGCTGACTTGATTATAATGTCATGAAGCATGAGCCTTGGTGACAGGTGGGAAGAAACTGCAGTTGTTCAAATTAGGTTTGTAGAAGTTTTTGTATAAACCTGTTGGTATGCTGGTCAGCTTTTACTAGGGATGTGCACTGACCCCCCGGATCGGATCGGATAGCGGATCGGAATCGGACCTGGGGGGTCGGATCGGATCGGATCGGATCGTGTGTCGGATCGGATCGGATCCGATTCCGATCCGCGGATCGGATTTTCCGATCCGGATCGGACGCCATTTTGAATGCTTTTTCCTATAGCAAATTATTGTTTTACAAAAACGCCTATAACTTTTTCATTTTTAACGACAGAAGGATGAAACTTGGGCACATTGTACACTGGTTAGGGATAGGTATCTGTGAGAAATTTCAGAAAGATTGGTGCATGCAGTTTGTGGCAATTAATTTTTTAATAAATAACATGGAATGCCTATAACTCGGTCATTTTTAAAGTTACACACATGAAACTTTGCCACATTGTAGGTGGAACCTTGGGACCCACGTGTGTGAAATCCCAGAACCGTGGGTGCTTGCCTGGTGTGGCAATGAATTTTTGAAAAATGGGTAGTAGTGGGGTAAATGCAGTTATGCCTCCCATGTTTTTATTTTTAAAGATACAAACAGGACACTTCGGCACATTACAGGGAACACTTCCCTTGATATGTGTGTAAAATTTCAGACAGCTAGCTCCAGGCATGTGTTGGCAATGAATTGTTGAAAATTGGGTAGCAGTGGGGTAAAATACAGTTTTGCCTCCCATTTTTTTATTTTCAAAGATACAAACGGGAAACTTTGGCACATTGCAGGGAACACTTCACTTCAAATGTGTGTGAAATTTCCGGAAGCTAGGTGCAACATTTTAGTGGGAAACGAACGTTTATTCATGGCATTTCACATGGGATTTATGGGTTGGTTTTAAGAGCTACAAACCTCTAACTCGCTCACATGGCACAGGACCTATGCCCGCTCAAACGCTGGAAATTTAACAAACTTTGGTGCAATGCTTTAGTGGGAAAACAAAGGTTTATGCATGGCATTTCACATGGGATTTATGGGTTGGTTTTAAGAGCTACAAACCTCTAACTCGCTCACATGGCACAGGACCTATGCCCGCTCAAACGCTGGAAATTTAACAAACTTTGGTGCAATGCTTTAGTGGGAAAACAAAGGTTTATGCATGGCATTTCACATGGGATTTATGGGTTGGTTTTAAGAGCTACAAACCTCTAACTCGCTCACATGGCACAGGACCTATGCCCGCTCAAACGCTGGAAATTTAACAAACTTTGGTGCAATGCTTTAGTGGGAAAACAAAGGTTTATGCATGGCATTTCACATGGGATTTATGGGTTGGTTTTAAGAGCTACAAACCTCTAACTCGCTCACATGGCACAGGACCTATGCCCGCTCAAACGCTGGAAATTTAACAAACTTTGGTGCAATGCTTTAGTGGGAAAACAAAGGTTTATGCATGGCATTTCACATGGGATTTATGGGTTGGTTTTAAGAGCTACAAACCTCTAACTCGCTCACATGGCACAGGACCTATGCCCGCTCAAACGCTGGAAATTTAACAAACTTTGGTGCAATGCTTTAGTGGGAAAACAAAGGTTAAACTTTATTATTTTAAACCTTCAGGAAGGGGACATTGCCTGCCTGGTGTGGATTGGTAATGAGGGAAGAAAGTTTCACTTATTCATTTGTAAAATGTAAAGTGATTGTAAATTGCTTTAGGGACCCATACATTTACATGACAAGACAGGTGTTGGTTGCAGGAATGCTACCAAATGCACTAGTAGCTAATCCCAGGTAATAGCTATTCAGATCCTAGCTAATAGCTATTATTCAGATCCTAGCCTGGGAAGGGATCTTGCAGGATAAGTGATTGTTCTTTTCTTGTGTACTATGTAATTCTAAACCAGAAGGCTGCTTTGATGTAGAGCCAATCCACATGGTCTCTTGCAGCACCTAGTATTATTTATTTCTCCTTCCACAGCAGAATCTGGAAGGCGGGCAGGCAGGCTGGCATTTAATGGGCAAAGTCCAACAGCGGCATTGGGGACTGGGTGACATTCTCCTTGAGGGCGAATGCCAAGTCCCATGGCTTGTGCGAGGAGGGCGGCTTGCTCTCTTTGCAGGAAGGATCTGGAAGGCGGCAGGCAGCATCAGCAGCGGGCGGGCAGGCTGGCATTTAATGGGCAAAGTCCAACAGCGGCATTGGGGACTGGGTGACATTCTCCTTGAGGGCGAATGCCAAGTCCCATGGCTTGTGCGAGGAGGGCGGCTTGCTCTCTTTGCAGGAAGGATCTGGAAGGCGGCAGGCGGCATCAGCAGCGGGCGGGCAGGCTGGCATTTAATGGGCAAAGTCCAACAGCGGCATTGGGGACTGGGTGACATTCTCCTTGAGGGCGAATGCCAAGTCCCATGGCTTGTGCGAGGAGGGCGGCTTGCTCTCTTTGCAGGAAGGATCTGGGAGGCGGCAGGCGGCATCAGCAGCGGGCGGGCAGGCTGGCATTTAATGGGCAAAGTCCAACAGCGGCATTGGGGACTGGGTGACATTCTCCTTGAGGGCGAATGCCAAGTCCCATGGCTTGTGCGAGGAGGGCGGCTTGCTCTCTTTGCAGGAAGGATCTGGGAGGCGGCAGGCGGCATCAGCAGCGGGCGGGCAGGCTGGCATTTAATGGGCAAAGTCCAACAGCGGCATTGGGGACTGGGTGACATTCTCCTTGAGGGCGAATGCCAAGTCCCATGGCTTGTGCGAGGAGGGCGGCTTGCTCTCTTTGCAGGAAGGATCTGGAAGGCGGCAGGCGGCATCAGCAGCGGGCGGGCAGGCTGGCATTTAATGGGCAAAGTCTCTCCTTTCCCGGGCACTGTGGCAGTGAGAGTGCCATAGGCTGCAAAAGAAGAAGGGGGGGAAAAAAGAATGAATATTAGTTGACCACTTCAACACAACCAGCTCCCTTCCACCCAGGATTGCCCTTCCTGAGTGCCCACGCCCCAGCAGGCACACGGGGCTGCCTGCTCACTCGGAAGTTAGCAGGCAGACAGCCAACCTTCAGTTAGGTGGAAGGTGCCCCCCCCCATTCACAGAACACTTACCGTAGTCCTCCTGAGGGCGTTGTTGATAAGATGCCACTTCCAGGCGGGCAGTGACGGGCAGGTGGGCAGTCTGCATTACCGTCTCTCCTGGGCACTGTGGCAAAGAGTTCCATAGGCTGCAAAAGAAGAAGGGGGGGGAGAATATGAGAAAAATGATACTTTTCCACCACTGGCTCCCTCCCACCCAAGACTGGCATGTGCCCGGTCCTGAGTGCCCACGCCCCAGCAGGCACACGGGGCTGCCTGCTCACTCGGAAGTTAGCAGGCAGACAGCCAACCTTCAGTTAGGTGGAAGGTGCCCCCCCCCATTCACAGAACACTTACCGTAGTCCTCCTGAGGGCGTTGTTGATAAGATGCCACTTCCAGGCGGGCAGTGACGGGCAGGTGGGCAGTCTGCATTACCGTCTCTCCTGGGCACTGTGGCAAAGAGTTCCATAGGCTGCAAAAGAAGAAGGGGGGGGGGAGAATATGAGAAAAATGATACTTTTCCACCACTGGCTCCCTCCCACCCAAGACTGGCATGTGCCCGGTCCTGAGTGCCCACGCCCCAGCAGGCACACGGGGCTGCCTGCTCACTCGGAAGTTAGCAGGCAGACAGCCAACCTTCAGTTAGGTGGAAGGTGCCCCCCCCCCCATTCACAGAACACTTACCATAGTCCTGAGGGCGTTGAGGACTCGGTGAGATTCTCCTGGAGGAACCCTAGTCCCATGGCTTGTGCAAGAAAGGCGGCTGGCCCGCCTCGCAGGAACGATCTGGAAGGCGGCAGGCGGCATCAGCAGCGGGCGGGCAGGCTGGCATGTAATGGGCAAAGTCTCTCCTTTCCCGGGCACTGTGGCAGTGAGAGTGCCATAGGCTGCAAAAGAAGAGGAGGGGGATAATGAATATTACATAAATACTTTTATACTGCAAAAGAAGAAAGGAAAATAAATAAAGATTTGTATTAATTAATACAAACAAGTCCTAGTAACTAGTCTCCCACCGGCACACTTCTCTTGTTTGTGATGCAATCCTCTTTCTCCTGCACCCCTCCCTTTCTAAATCACTCTTCTGAGCCCATTGTTAGAGGGATTGGCTATCCTTTTGTGTCTGGCAGGACACAGCTTACCGGATCATTAGAGAATCACCATTTCTTTTGTCCTTGGGTTATTCATTCACTCCTAATAGCACCCTACGTTAGGCTGACCAGATCAAATCCAGGTCAGGGTTCCTAACTTCAGCAGTTGTAGAGAAAAGGGAATTTCTGCCAGTGTCATTTGTATGGAATTAGTTCCTGCTGAGATTCCCTCTTCATCACAACAGTTAAAGGTGCAGGGGCCCTGCCTTCTTTTCTATATGGCCACTCTGCCTGCACTCTTACCTGAGTCGTAGGGGCGACGTGAATCGAGGGGCCACCTCCATGCGGCCGTGGCTGGGGCAGATGGGCAGTCTGCTTGCTTACTCGGAAGTAAGATCTCACACTGCCCCACTTCTGGACACTCTCAGGTGTCCCTGCGTTGACTGCACAGTGCACACACTTACCTTATTCGTGCGGCGGCTGTGGATCGGAGGACTCCAGTGGCACATAGGCTCCTCCAGGCAAAGTCCCAGTGGCACAGGCTCCTCCAGGCAAAGTCCCAGTGGCATAGGCTACTCCAGGCAAAGTCACATTGGCACAGGGTCCTCCAGGCAAAGTCACAGTTTGGCACAGCTCCCTCCAGGCAAAGTCACATTGGCACAGGGTCCTCCAGGCAAAGTCACAGTTTGGCACAGCTCCCTCCAGGCAAAGTCACATTGGCACAGGGTCCTCCAGGCAAAGTCACATTGGCACAGGGTCCTCCAGGCAAAGTCCCAGTGGCATAGGCTCCTCCAGGCAAAGTCACGTTGGCACAGGGTCCTCCAGGCAAAGTCACAGTTTGGCACAGCTCCCTCCAGGCAAAGTCACATTGGCACAGGGTCCTCCAGGCAAAGTCACAGTTTGGCACAGCTCCCTCCAGGCAAAGTCACATTGGCACAGGGTCCTCCAGGCAAAGTCACAGTTTGGCACAGCTCCCTCCAGGCAAAGTCACGTTGGCACAGGGTCCTCCAGGCAAAGTCACAGTTTGGCACAGCTCCCTCCAGGCAAAGTCACATTGGCACAGGGTCCTCCAGGCAAAGTCACAGTTTGGCACAGCTCCCTCCAGGCAAAGTCACATTGGCACAGGGTCCTCCAGGCAAAGTCACATTGGCACAGGGTCCTCCAGGCAAAGTCACAGTTTGGCACAGCTCCCTCCAGGCAAAGTCCCAGTGGCATAGGCTCCTCCAGGCAAAGTCACGTTGGCACAGGGTCCTCCAGGCAAAGTCCCAGTGGCAGAGGCAAAGTCCCACTGGCAGAGGCAAAGTCACAGCTGCATGGGCACCTCCAGGCAGGCAGGCGGGCGGGCAGGCAGAGGCGGGCATGATGCCAGGCGCTTGCACATTGCACAAGTAAGCAATAGAACCGTGAGACCAGCCCACGCATTCCGGCTACTTCACAATGGCGGCAACCTAGCAGGTGGGCAGGCGGGCAGGCAGGCAGGCAGGCAGAGGCAGAGGCAGAGGCGGGCATGATGCCAGGCGCTTGCGCATTGCACAAGTAAGCAATAGAACCGTGAGACCAGCCCACGCATTCCGGCTACTTCACAATGGCGGCAACCTAGCAGGTGGGCAGGCGGGCAGGCAGGCAGGCAGGCAGAGGCAGAGGCGGGCATGATGCCAGGCGCTTGTGCATTGCACAAGTAAGCAATAGAACCGTGAGACCAGCCCACGCATTCCGGCTACTTCACAATGGCGGCAACCTAGCAGGCGGGCAGGCAGGCAGGCAGAGGCAGAGGCAGAGGCGGGCATGATGCCAGGCGCTTGCGCATTGCACATGTAAGCAATAGAACCGTGAGACCAGCCCACGCATTCCGGCTACTTCACAATGGCGGCAACCTAGCAGGTGGGCAGGCGGGCAGGCAGGCAGGCAGGCAGAGGCAGAGGCGGGCATGATGCCAGGCGCTTGCGCATTGCACAAGTAAGCAATAGAACCGTGAGACCAGCCCACGCATTCCGGCTACTTCACAATGGCGGCAACCTAGCAGGTGGGCAGGCGGGCAGGCAGGCAGGCAGGCAGAGGCAGAGGCAGAGGCGGGCATGATGCCAGGCGCTTGCGCATTGCACAAGTAAGCAATAGAACCGTGAGACCAGCCCACGCATTCCGGCTACTTCACAATGGCGGCAACCTAGCAGGCGGGCAGGCAGGCAGGCAGAGGCAGAGGCAGAGGCGGGCATGATGCCAGGCGCTTGCGCATTGCACAAGTAAGCAATAGAACCGTGAGACCAGCCCACGCATTCCGGCTACTTCACAATGGCGGCAACCTAGCAGGTGGGCAGGCGGGCAGGCAGGCAGGCAGGCAGAGGCAGAGGCGGGCATGATGCCAGGCGCTTGCGCATTGCACAAGTAAGCAATAGAACCGTGAGACCAGCCCACGCATTCCGGCTACTTCACAATGGCGGCAACCTAGCAGGCGGGCAGGCAGGCAGGCAGAGGCAGAGGCAGAGGCAGAGGCAGAGGCGGGCATGATGCCAGGCGCTTGCGCATTGCACAAGTAAGCAATAGAACCGTGAGACCAGCCCACGCATTCCGGCTACTTCACAATGGCGGCAACCTAGCAGGCGGGCAGGCAGGCAGGCAGAGGCAGAGGCAGAGGCGGGCATGATGCCAGGCGCTTGCGCATTGCACAAGTAAGCAATAGAACCGTGAGACCAGCCCACGCATTCCGGCTACTTCACAATGGCGGCAACCTAGCAGGTGGGCAGGCAGGCAGGCAGAGGCAGAGGCAGAGGCGGGCATGATGCCAGGCGCTTGCGCATTGCACAAGTAAGCAATAGAACCGTGAGACCAGCCCACGCATTCCGGCTACTTCACAATGGCGGCAACCTAGCAGGCGGGCAGGCGGGCAGGCAGTTTTTTAAATCATATAGCCAAAATAAACACAACACACAGTGACAGCCCTGCAAGGCTGCCACATAAGTCCAAAAGACACAGTCAGAAACAGTGTGGGATGCTGCTTGTCATCCACTCAATGTAGGAGCCTGGAAGAGGAATCCTATCGCGTCCTTCGTTCATAGTCAGAGAGGTGCATGCGTTCCTTGGCGATAAAATTAAGCCTTCTTCTTATCCAAAGTTCTCATGAGCCTCTGACGTGGTCTTACAAGAAGAAACGCCCATGGAAGTGTGGGACCTTACAGAAGGCCTGGAGGGAGCCATCGGAGTCCAATTTCAGAGGCACACGTGCAAGCACATTGGTTCAAGTCAAACAACATAGAATGTGTGAGATGCTTGTGCATCCCCTCAATGTAAGAGGCTAGGAGAAGAAACTAGATCCCTTCGGGATCCATCGTTCAGAGTTGAGTTACTGAGCTGTAAACAACACAGCCAGTAAATTAAAGTAAAGAAAATTAATTAACCGAAAATAAGAATTAAAAAATCAAGGGCCTGCCGGTGCCTGCCCAAAGGTGTGGGATGGATGGGGGGTGCCTGCCAATTACTCCCCCGCGGGCATGAGGGTGGGGTATCCCAGCAGGGGCAGATTGACCTTGAGGAAGACCAGCTGCTCCACAATCTCAGCGTCCAAGCGAGAGCGGTGGGGTGTGACCACGTCGCCCGCCATGGAAAACACCCGCTCGCTTGGAACGCTGGACGGTGGGCAGCTGATTCTGTCCATGGCCACCCGCGCCAGATCAGGCCACATCTGGCGCCGAGATGACCAGTAGGCCAGGGGTTCGATGGAGCCGTCCTCCATCTGCTCCGCCAGGTAACGCTGCACTGCTGCTGCAGCGTCATCCTGGCGGCGGCTGGGTTGAGTGCCTCTATGCCCAACCGCAGCCTGCAAAGCCTTGTCCCAAAACCCCTGGCCTGTCCCCCTGCTGGGTGTGGTGGTGCTGGTGCCGCCGCTGCTGGTGGTGCTCAGCGGACTTAGTGCCTGGGCTTCGGTGGGCTCCTCCTCTGCCTGCCCAATCCTGGCATCCCGGGCCGCCCGAACGTCCGTCACCAGCATTTCCACCCAACCTGCCCGGGAAGTCTGCCCACATAACCCATCCTTGATGCGCGGGTCGCACATGGTGGCCAACATGTACTGCCTCTCGTTGTAGAGAGGCTGGACCCGGCGGGATAGGCTTTCCCTCAGCCTCGTCACCACTTCCCGCACCTCTGGCAGGAAGCGCCTGCCGGTGACGGCATCCCCGGCCTCCAGAAACTCGCCCATCTGATTCTGGAGATGCCTGGCCACGGGGAGCACCTGGCTGAGAAGGGCAGTGCTGCTGCTCAGGGTCTCGGTGGCCTCAAGGAACGGCTTGAGGACCACCAGAAGCTGGGACATGGCCTCCCACTGCTGCCTGGACAGTGGGGCCTGGATGCCAATGTCCCCGACCCTGAACATCTCGTGGACAACACGCTGTTGCTCCACCATACGCTCGAGCATGTGGTAGGTGGAGTTCCAACGTGTTGCCACGTCCTGCACTAGCCGGTGCTGCGGAAGTCCCAGCTCCTGCTGCTTCTCCCGCAGCAACCGACTGCCCTTCACGCTGTGGTGGAAATGCCCAGCCACCTTCCTGCAGCTCTCTAGGAGATTACGGATTTGGGGAGGGAGAGGGGCCTTGCTGCCTCCAAGGCCATCCCTGACGACCAGGTTGAAGACGTGCGCGATGCAGCGGATGCCCTCAAATCCGCCATCGCGCACCGCCTTCAGCATATTGGCTCCCCCGTCCGTGACCATGTAACCGCGGGTGTGCTGGTGCCCGCCCAGCCACCCTGCCACCATGCGGTTCATGGCCTCCGTAATCTCCTCCGCCGTGTGGGACTGGTCCATGACTGCGGTATGAAGGAGGGCCCAGCGGCAGCCCTCCTTCCCAGTCCCAGAAGTCCTGGGTGCTTCCTGCCCTGAGGCTCCCCACCAGTGAGCCGTCAGGGACAGGTAAGCGTGCACTCCTCCTTCGCTGGACCAGATGTCCGAAGTGAAGTGCACCTTCTGTGCCTCTGCCTGGCACAGACGACCCAGAACTAACTCCCTGCATGCCTGGTACAGGGAGGGCACCACACGCCTGCTCAGGGTGGTGCGACACGGCGGCTTGTAGTATGGAACCACAAGAGCCATCAGCCTCTTGAAGCCTGCGTTCTCGACGAGGCTGAATGGCTGGTCATCCAACGCCACCATCTCACCGATGCAATTGGTGATCTGGTTGGGCGCTGGAAAACGCCACCTTGTGGCTCCATACTTCCCCCACCCCATCTCTTCCATGGTGGCCTGGCGAAGCCTCTTGGGGATGGGAGGTCGAGAGCTGGCAGAAGTTGCAGGAGCCTTCTGCTTGCCCTTGCCGCTAGCACCAGTCTGCTGCGAGGTGCCCGCCTCGGTCCCAAGCAAAACAGACTGGTGGTGCCTCTGCATGTGGCGGGTGAGGTTCGTGGTGGTGAAGTGGCCTGGCATTTTTCCCCTGCTCACTGACATCTTGCAGTGGCGACAGACAGCAAAGCGGGAATCCACTGCCACCTCAAAGTGGTCCCACACCTTGCTTGCCTGTCGCTTCTGGGGTGACACAGACGGCCTGCCGGCGCCTTCGCTCTGTGGTGTCACCTCAGGAGCAAGGGAATGAGTGGAAGAGAGGACGGATTGTGGAGAGTAAGTCTCTGGTGCTGCCTGCTCTTCCTCTTGCCCCACATCAGAGTCCTCCTTCTCACTCTGAACCTCGCTGACTTCCACAAGATCTGGGAAAAGATCAGTCAGCGGGTTCACAGGCTCACCCACCAAAGAAGGAGCTGGATAATATAGTGCTCCTTCTTCATGCCCACTGCTGCTCCCAGCACCTGCCTCATGTTGCTGAAAGAGTGCCCTGCAGGCACTACTTTGAGTTGCCTCTGCCTGCTTCTGCTGCCCCAGTGGAGAACGCCTCAGTTTAACTGGGGGTGTGGAAGTAGGCTGCCTGCTGCTGGTCCCAGCAGCAGCAGCAGCAGCGCCATGCCCAGAGCGGCCTCTCCCAAATGCTGCCTTGGGAGCACCCCCCCTTTGAGTGCCACGCTTCATTTTATTTTTATTATTATTTATTTTTGTGTAAGTGTGTGCTTTGCTGACTTTTTTTGTGTTTGTAGCAGCAGGCTACACAGCCCAGCAACACACACTCACTCACAAGCGCGCACACACACACACACACACAGAGAAAGAGAGAGAGAGAGAGAGAGGATAGAAATATTTTTTTATTATTTTTTTGGGTTTTTTTCAGAAAGCGAAAGTAGAACAAACAAACACACTCACTGCAAAGACAAACTGAACTCACAGACAAACAAACGTGCTATCTAAGAAAGGAAAGGCAAGAGAGAAAGGAAAGCCAAGAGAGAGAACAAGAAAAGCTGAAGTAAAAGATCAGAAACTCCTCAAAACCACCTCCAAATGCAATCAAATCAATACAGTCTCTCCAACACAGCTCCAAAACACTCCCTAATCTCCTCCACGTTCAACCCACAAAGAGCCAGAAGGGCAGGGCTGAGAGAATATATACTGGTGCCCTCCTCCAGCATTGCGATTGGAGGCTGAAGAAAGTCTTCACAGGATTGGGTGATTCAGTCATGTATTCTAAAGCACAATTGGTGGATCAAGCTGTCAAACACACACACACAAACACAGCCTCCCCCTCCCTTTCCTGAAGGTTTAAAATAATAAAGTTTAACCTTTGTTTTCCCACTAAAGCATTGCACCAAAGTTTGTTAAATTTCCAGCGTTTGAGCGGGCATAGGTCCTGTGCCATGTGAGCGAGTTAGAGGTTTGTAGCTCTTAAAACCAACCCATAAATCCCATGTGAAATGCCATGCATAAACCTTTGTTTTCCCACTAAAGCATTGCACCAAAGTTTGTTAAATTTCCAGCGTTTGAGCGGGCATAGGTCCTGTGCCATGTGAGCGAGTTAGAGGTTTGTAGCTCTTAAAACCAACCCATAAATCCCATGTGAAATGCCATGCATAAACCTTTGTTTTCCCACTAAAGCATTGCACCAAAGTTTGTTAAATTTCCAGCGTTTGAGCGGGCATAGGTCCTGTGCCATGTGAGCGAGTTAGAGGTTTGTAGCTCTTAAAACCAACCCATAAATCCCATGTGAAATGCCATGAATAAACGTTCGTTTCCCACTAAAATGTTGCACCTAGCTTCCGGAAATTTCACACACATTTGAAGTGAAGTGTTCCCTGCAATGTGCCAAAGTTTCCCGTTTGTATCTTTGAAAATAAAAAAATGGGAGGCAAAACTGTATTTTACCCCACTGCTACCCAATTTTCAACAATTCATTGCCAACACATGCCTGGAGCTAGCTGTCTGAAATTTTACACACATATCAAGGGAAGTGTTCCCTGTAATGTGCCGAAGTGTCCTGTTTGTATCTTTAAAAATAAAAACATGGGAGGCATAACTGCATTTACCCCACTACTACCCATTTTTCAAAAATTCATTGCCACACCAGGCAAGCACCCACGGTTCTGGGATTTCACACACGTGGGTCCCAAGGTTCCACCTACAATGTGGCAAAGTTTCATGTGTGTAACTTTAAAAATGACCGAGTTATAGGCATTCCATGTTATTTATTAAAAAATTAATTGCCACAAACTGCATGCACCAATCTTTCTGAAATTTCTCACAGATACCTATCCCTAACCAGTGTACAATGTGCCCAAGTTTCATCCTTCTGTCGTTAAAAATGAAAAAGTTATAGGCGTTTTTGTAAAACAACAATACTTTGCTATGGGAAAAACGCATTTAAAATGGCGTCCGATCCGCCGATCCGATCCGATCCGGATCGGACCTCGCCGGATCGGATCGGATCGGATCGGATGGTGTATCGGATCGGATCGGATCGGATCGGATTTTCCGATTTTTGGGGCGGATCGGATTCGGATCGTGGATCGGATCCGATCCGATGCACACCCCTAGCTTTTACTATAAGATGACCAGAAATAGAGTACAAGAGTGTTTGCTAACTTTGCGCTTCGAGAAGCAACAATAAAGAAAACATTAAATGAATCAAAATGTTATTGGCTCTGTGATTATTCTGTTGAAGATTAATTTATTCTAACAGAAATTTGGGATGTAAATGGGACTTATATCTTTTGTTGTTTGATTTTATGTTGGTGTGATTTTATTTTTTGGAAATTATGAAGACCCTGGGAACTGGTCAATAAATTGCTCTTCTCTCTATGTAGTTTTTATTACAGAAAAAAATAAATTAAGTAACTGAGAGCTTCTCTAGATTAAGGTGAAATTGCGTTGCTTACCTGGGGCTTTGTGCTTCCTGTTTTTTTGGCGCGATTATTATGGCCTGCATGACACAGGCAGAGAGGGGTGACCACATTGTTTGAATTGAATACTTCCCTTCTAAGTGTGCTCATTCACTTCCATTGAGACAGCCCCATCTAGTGGTGGAAGGTCCTGCTTTTTTATGGATATTACCACATTAAAAGTGTTTCTTTTAATAGCAGGATTTGCAGGGGATAGCATGGGAGATGTCCTGGTTGTTGAGGACGTCATGTAACAGACCTGCAAATTTCCATGAGTGGCCTACCATGATCATGCAAAAACTCCCTCATTTAGAGGAGCCCTGAACACATACACACATACACATTTAATTAAAAGAGCAGTTATAAATATTCTGGTTACATTTTCCTTTTCTTCTCTAGGCGTTAAAGTGATGGGTCTCTGTTTCATTATTTTAGAAGTTCCCATGAGGGTGTGTCTGTGTGTGTGATCACCATATTCATAGTCTCATTGGGATAACGTTTATTATTATAAAAAGTATCACGGCATTGGAAATCAGAGGTAAAAAAATTATTACAAGGTTTATGAGAGTAACGTGAATCTCAAGTGAATACACTGAATAGAAAAGTGAATTTATTATCAACTGTATAAAGACAGGAGTTCTCTGAATATTTAACAGACTGTCATAAAAAAGTTTTTTTATCTTAATATTTAATCCATAAAGCAAGTCAACCTGCAAGACCTACCTGTTTCATGATACCTGTAATATATGGATTATTCATAGATGCAGTCAAGTACATGAAGAATTTTCTACTGAATTCAAGCACAAAACCCCTGTGTTATGGGGAAAGGTCACAAGAAAAAAAAATCCTGGCTATTTGTCATCCTTAGTTTCTGGACCAGTTTTGAGGCTTGTGATTTTATATCATGATGGGTACAATCCAGCCAGAGTTAGGCTTCAGTTCTATATCTACTTACCTATGATTAAGTCTAATTGAAATCAATGCTTTTGAGTAGACATATATAGGATTGTGTTGCTAAGTACTTTTAAACCTCTTTATTTGAATGGGAGTGATTCTAGCATAAGCTTTACTAATGTATTTGAACTTCTATTCTTCTACTGCTATAAGCCACCTTGAGTTATGTTTTAAAAGAAACGTGGCATATAATTTTAAAATGAAAAAAAAAATAAAATGAAATGAAAAGTGCTTATCTTTGGCTTGATCATATTTTCTTTTAAAAATGACAGAACGGGATAAAATAGATATGAATGCAGAAGAATTGCATAATATAGGCAATTAAAAATGTATTACTATGACATATCAAATGTGCCAATTGCAAAAAATTCATACTCTTTAATTTGATTCATACGCCAGGATAATACAATAATAAGTCAGCAAAGTTTTTGAAAGTTATTTAAAAGATCTCAGAATTTTTAATTTAATCCATTTCCTTGGCTGATTGCAAATTTAATGGGAAACCATGTTTTGTTTGTATGTCTGAACTTGAATCTGCCCACAAACTGTTGTCTGTGAATTTTTTCCTGCCACAAGCCACTTTGAGAATGGCTTTACTATGGCAAAGTGGCCTACAGATAAACTGATTATGATGACGATGACTGTGACTGTGATGTTGACGTTTGGACCAAAAAAAGCAACAGTTTAAAGATGGTTTATAAAGCAAAATAGAGTGTGTGCTAATGATGACTTGCTGTTATGTCTAAATTCATTAACCATTGAGTAACAATAGTTTAGAGTCTTGCTCCACTTCAAGAAGGTACTTCGCCATGAGGATAGCAGTGAATTCATAAACTTAATCAACATGTGCCCTAAGGAGATGGGAAATATCTGGAAGTGTTGGGTATTAAGCAACCCATCTTCAAATGTTTGATGGGTTGCCACATAGATGGTGAAATAAATTTGTTTCCTGTTGCCCCAGAGAGCAGGTCCTGTCCTGAATCAATTATTTTAAGTTAAAAGAAAGGGGATTTTGGCTATACATTAAGCAGAACTTCCTAATGGTACATGATATTTGAAAATGGAACAGGCTACCATGGAAAATGCTGTGCTTTCTTTTGTTGAAGGTGTTTAAACAGAGGTTGGGTGGCAGTCTATCAGGATGCTGCAGTAGTAGATTTCTTAAATTGGCAGTGGGTTGGACTACATGATCTTTGAGGTCCATTCTGTGATTTTATGAAAAGCAGAAAAACAGCTCAAAATCAAGGGTTGTCTGTGGCACATCTGGAATTGCAAATGTCTGGTGTGGGTTCTTATGCTAGGGTGACCATATGAAAAGGAGAACAGGGCTCCTGTATCTTTAACAGTTGCATTGAAAGGGGATTTCAGCAGGTGCCATTTGTATGCATTCAGCACCTGGTGAAATTCCCTCTTCATCACAACAGTTAAAGCTGCAGGAGCCCTGCCCTCTTTTGTATCTGGTCACTGTAGTATAGCTCCTGTGGCTGGCAAATGCTGGGAGTTGTAGGGCTTTTTTCTGATTAAACATTTAACCTTAAGGTTAAATGGAAGCTTAATTTTATGTTGATTGTATCAGAACCTTGAAGCAATACCGCCATATGTAAATTTTATGACTTTTTAATGGGAACAAATACCATCATGTTAATATTTCAAAACAATTTCCCTCTAATTTTGGCATAACTAGAATTGTGCTTTTATGAAATAGAATGTCCATATTTGAGTCACTAATGTGCCATTCCAGTACCATACTACATTACAATATATAGCCTTTTTACACCCATTATTGCCAACAAAGGCATTAGAAAGGAACTGTTTCGGGATGATTCAAACATTGCTTTATCCACTATATGGAACTTACATTTATTTAGGAAATCAGTCTACTGACATCTATAAAATGTTCCACAATTGGGCCAGTTTGCATGACCTGATAGCCCATCATGGGTCAATTTACCCATGAGTAGTTGCAGCATGTACCAGTTGCCATTATGAATATACAAGCCATGTCCTGGGTTTGCTGCAGTATGGTGTAGCATTTGAACATGGGCTAAACATCCCTCACATCACTCTAAATAAGATCATGGGTTATGCAAGGGTTCTTTAACCTTCAAATAATCCCTGCTGGTTGGGTTTGCATGACGCAAAAAGCCATGACACCCCCTGGCTTGCACTTGCACATTTATAATGGTGGATGGCACATGCCACAGAACCCCGAGAATTAATTAACCCTGGTGAGCTATAATGTCATCTGAACCAGGTTAATATCCCATGTGAGTATATATTATCTCCATATGGGAAATAACCCAATATATCTGTGACCTGGCCTTCAGGCAGGCTTTTTTTCAAAGCTATGGATTAGGCCTGCATTTATATCTTTATGACATTCACCCAATGAAGAACTGAAATTCCCTCGGGATAATTGCCACGTGACCTATATTTTAGAGGTATGTGGTCATCATTACCCAATGGTGAATCTGTACTATTCTACAATGAACTAGAAGTCTCACAATCAGTCCATTCAGAATTGAAAGCATATAAATGATGGGGTGTTTTGAGAGCTTAACCAGAACTCCAACAGCTGAGTGCCAAATTATCAGCCTGCAATATGAAGTGAAGTCAGTATGGCAAACTGAGCCAGGAAAAACAAGCACAGTCAAATTAGTGTTGTGGTCAAGAGGGTGTTCTGAGCACAGCACAGATAAATTATGTAGCGAGGAGATGCTGTGGGACTGTGGACATGGCATGTTTCACTATCTGGAATACGATCCCTCTGTTTAACTAATTGACCATATGGATTACATAAATAGATATAACTTCCCCCACGACATTCTATTGGACACACTGTATGGGTGGATTGGTATATTGGTTGACCCAGCAGAAAGACTGGAAAGAAAGCCAGCAGGAACAAGAAGTGAGACTTCTGCTACCAAAGAGAAAATAGGAAGAGGCACCCTTTTCTACCCTCTGTGATTAGGCTTCACTGGCAGAATAAGCAAAGAGATAGTGACTTGACCATGAGCTACATGGCTGAAGTAGAATTTGAATCCAGGGTCCCCTCTACAAGGATTCGCTTTTGCACCCGGTTAGGCGATTATGCGCATAATCGCTGAAGCGCATTTACACCTAATACCTGTGCATGAGAGGCGGCGAAGCGCATTAACGGATGACCAAAATGCGCTTTACAAGTAGTTAATGCACATAAGCACTTGTTCACATAGTCAAAAATGCGCTTTAATGGCCGGAGCAAAATAAAACTCGCGATTTAACGCGCATTCGATAATGCGCATAATCGGAGCGATAACGCGCCTCTATGCCCGATTTGCACTCCGTTCTTGTAGAGGTAAATTTTTTTAAGCGCCTTGAAAGAGCTTTAAACCTCTCTTGTAGAGGCAGCCCAGGCTTCCCATGCCCAGGTCCTATTGCCTAGCCACTGTGTCACTGCCCCATCCCTGCTAGGCTGAGAGCCTACACAATGGCTCAATTCGGACGACATATTAGGCAACAGAGGGGTAAATAGCGTACTGACCGTGCGTTAGCCAGAAGGAGCTTCACAGATGACATGCTGCAGCCAGCGCTGCTCAGCACCGACAAATGCCCCGGCTGCTACGAACTTGCAGTGGCAGCCTTTCCTCCCTGTGTCCTCCAGCCGTATCCCAGCAGGCACCGTGAGTTCTGCCGGCTGCATAGAGCGGCCGGGGTTTTTTGGCTGCTCTAGGCAGCAGAACTCTATTCCGAAACAGAATAGTCCACCGGGGGGGGGGGGGGCTGAATTCGGACGACACTTTAAACAACGGGGCTTCGGCCTAAACAACGTGCAAGCCCGTTGTTTCACTCCATTGTTTAAAGTGCCTGATTAACATACTGTCAGTTGTGTGTGTGTTGTGTGTTGCCCTCCAGACGACACAATAAGAAACACAACTGATGATTGTTCCCCCCCCTCCTCCGTTGCCTAATGTGTCATCCGAATTGAGCCAATGTCAAGCAGGTCTGGTCAAAGCAGCAGGTAGAGGCAAGCAGCAGCAAGGAATAGGAAGCACAAAGAGCTACTCCAGTTGTAGAACCTCAGAACAGCCAGCGGTTGGCCAAAATGAGTCCTTCCTTATATCCTCAGGCTGTGCCTGCTGACTGCCAGAGCCTCCTCTTCTCATATGAGGCTCTGAGAAATTTAAAGGATTTGCAGTGTGCATGAGTTGCACCTTCCACCTTCTCCAACAGGGACCAGCCTCAGGTGGTTCATGTCTTGGGTCTGGCCTTGTCTATCCATGCAGCAGAATGAGATGGCGAAGTCCTAAGGTGGTTGTGTGGGCTGTATTGTTTTGTATTGTAGATTTCATCCTCCAGACTAGCAGGGAGACTGTTTCCAGCTGTTCTGTGTGCAGGATTGTTTTTTGTTTTTTTTTAAGTATGGCAGGATTCAAAATGTTACCACTGCTGTCAGAAATGGTACAATCCATTTCTACCACTTATGTTTCCTCATGTCATTTTGTTGTGCGTGTTTGAATCCAGTCATTGGCTCATTACCTAAAAGGCTTGTGCTGCAGCTCCTCCCCCTCAGATTGACCTATGGGACCTTCCCCCTCCTTTAGAATCTAGGTCTGGTGAATTGGGAGAAGGCTGTAAGACCCCTTGGAGAGATAATCCTGGCTTGTGGCCATTAGCAGAGAGGTCATGGGGGACTGCATCACTACAGCCACATTGACTCTCAGTAGATAACACTGGCATAGGCACCTGAGACAGTTCGTGCTATAGAGCTGCTTGCAATGGTGGATCATGCAAACCACACAGTAATATGGGAAACCAGTTGTGCATCTGACTCCACTGGGAATGATATCCAACAGCTGCCTTGGAGGAAGGGGGAGGTAGAAGTATGAACCTTTTTCTGACTCCCACTCCACCATTATCTTCTCTCTATCCACAATTTTTCAGTGATCATTTGTTAAACATATGCTGTTTTATATTTATTCCATGGGGCTATTGGGTATACTAACATAGGTAAAACATGAATTTATATAGATCCTTTGCACAGAAGCCAAACATATGGTAACTGTGTGGTTATCCTCAACCACCTGCTGCTGCTGCCCCTGTCTTGCTTATACTATTTAGGCCCCACAGCACCACAGCCCAGCAACCTGGCCTCCAGATAACTTCTTTGTTCTGCTGCCACCAGTGCCTTCTCAGGTACACCCACAGACCACACCAGGAGAGTGAATTAACAAGAATTTATTAATAAGAAATTGCATGTCAACAAGCTTAATGGTTACAAGGTTTCAATGCTTATTGGTTTCAGTCAGAACTATTATACTTTAGCAAATTGTTCCTTATTTAATCTATGCTCTAAAATCTTATCTCAATCTCTCAATTCTCTCAAATCCCTTTCAACGTCTCAAAAATCCCCCTCAAATCTCCCCCCAATCAATCCTGTCAGCTCTCTCTGTCAGACACATATATCCATTCCACTCACTCTCAAGCTCCTCCCACTCTTACACAGCCAGCTAATCCAGGCACTTCAACCAACCAGCCAATCAACACTCACCTTCCATTTGGGCACACAGTCAGCCATTCCAGGCCCTCCCCCACAACCAGCCAATCACTCTATACTTACCAAGATCTATAACCACAAAAACAGTAAGCACATTTCGGCCTAGTTATTTACTTTACCTGTTACTGTCCTTAAACCTTTTTAAAGATATAAACAAATGCATATCACAAACAATAAACTTTGCAATATATTTACAACCACAAACAGTAGAACATCACAGTAACCATCTGCTGGGATTGGGACTCAACAGACAGAAACAAAGAGAGACATGTTCAGCTACCACAACAAGATCTTTTAAAAAATATTATTGTTACCTTCTGGCTTGCAAAAGAATGGAAGGCTTGAGCAATACCTAGTGTGACCAGATAAAATCCAGGTTAGGGCTCATGTAACTTTAACAGTTGTAGAGAAAAGGGAATTTCAGCCAGCGTCATTGTTCCTGGTGAAATTCCCTCTTCATCACAACAGTTAAAGTTGCAGGCACTATACTAGAGTGACCATATACAAAAGAAGGCAGGGCCCCTGCACCTTTAACTGTTGTGATGAAGAGGGAATTTCACAAGGAACTAATTGCATACAAATGACACTGGCTGAAATTCCCTTTTCTCTACAACTGTTAAAGTTACATGAGCCCTGACCTGGATTTTATCTGGTCAGCCTAGCAATACCCTACACTAAATAGTTTGTCCATTTCCCAGGATTTTAAAAAAATAACTTTCTTACTGCGTCAAAAGAATTGTTTGTTGTATTTTGTGTCATTTCTTCAGCGCTGTGTAACCAAATAGTATTTTATGTTGCCTGTTGTGATAAGCTCTGAAAAACAAGAGGAAACATGCTTTACCTCCGCTGTCTGTTGACCATTCATTTCTGTGGTCATGAGCTTGTAAACTGCCCCAGACCAGAAGTTTCTGCACACAGGAATCACACCATGGGTTTCTGACCTTTTCAGCCTTATCTTAAGATGCTAGGAGGGTGACCAGATAAAATCCAGGTCAGGGCTCATGTAACTTTAACTGTTGTAGAGAAAAGGGAATTTCAGCCAGTGTCATTTGTATGCAATTAGTTCCTGGTGATATTCCCTCTTCATCACAACAGTTAAAGTTGCAGGGGCCCTGCCTTCTTTTGTATATGGTCACTCTAGTATAGTGCCTGCAACTTTAACTGTTGTGATGAAGAGGGAATTTCACCAGGGACTAATTGCATACAAATGACTCTGGCTGAAATTCCCTTTTCTCTACAACTGTTAAAGTTACATAAGCCCTGACCTGAATTTTATCTGGTCAGCCTACATAAGTTTAAATAGAACCTCAAAGTTCCCATCTTATGGTTAAACTCTTATGCACTGTGCAATACCAGCTCAGTGAACACCATGGAACTTACTTCCAATGTGTGCGTGCTTCAAATTGGGCTGGAAGAGTGAAAATCATTTTAATTTATGCAATCACCATTTTAAAAAATACCAAACCAACCAACCAACCAACCAACCCACCACCCTTTAGTTGGACAGAATGCCTGAGCTCAGAAGATTGCACTAAGGAATAAAGCTTAGTAGTAAATCAAACACGTACGACATTATAAAGTGTTCTCCATTACAAAGTCTTTCAAGTGTAATTTGCTTCATAAAGTAAGTCTTAACTTAGCCAGTCCAGATTATTTCATCTGGTTAGTTTTCACACATATGGCAGTGATATATGTTTGAGCAAGAACAGAACTGGGCAATAGGATCTCATTAATCATGCAATTTTGACTATGTCACCTGCACTTTGTTCGGTCATCTGTTTCTTCAGTATACAAAACCTTTGAGCAGCTTCAAAGACCTGCCACTTTTTTTTCTCTTTTCAAAACATCAATTTCCCAAAAACATGATTCCTTTTTCTTCCTCCTAAATTTCATTTTGGCTTTCCTCCTGCTGCCCCTAGATCATCAATGTGAAATAGGGGACTTTCAACCTGCACCATTCAACTGGTTTCAACTCACCTGGTCTAAGAAGAGGAATTCTGTATTAGTATAAATAGAAGATGCAATTTTGTGCTCCCACAAGTTACGCTTTATGTATGGCAAGGCAATGGTAGATCATCACATGTTCTAGTTGGAATTATAACCTAAATTAAAGATAGGTCAACTTTTCATATTAACATTTGTTTGTTCATCACTTGGAATAGCTTGGGACCAGGTTATTTCAGGAACACCTCCTTCCATATGAAACTTGTGACATCTTTCAGTCATCTGGTAAGCACCTGCTATGGATGCCCCCTCTATCTGAGGCTTAGTTGATATCCCCTGGGAAAAGGGTCTTTGATGTCATGGTGAAATACTCCCCTTCTGCTGATGAGCCCCATCTGGCTAAATATAGTCTTGCTGTTAGGAAGCAGGTAAAGGCATTTCTAATTTGCTAGACTTTAGGAAGCTGAGAGTTGAACATCATTTTCTGTGGACCAATCTATACTGATGCATCTTCCAATGCTGATACAGTTTACAAATACATTTTCTTGAATTTGCATCTACTCCTCCCCTGGCACAGGTAGCCACTTAATATGGTATACACTTGATACAAATCTCTGTTTTGTGAGGCAATCATGTAATCTTAATCTGCTTTAATTTGGCTATGTAGGTGGAGTCTCAGGAAATCAACAAGTTTCCTTTATTTCTACCTTCCTGCTTTCCCTTTTTTTATCCATTAAACTTACATGCAGCAGGTGCAATGGAGTGAAGGAATGGAGTTTAAAAAAAAAAAAAAAGTCATCCCGAAAGTAAAGTGATGAGTTTCTAAGGAGTAAGACTCATTGAAGAGAATTTCTGAGCAGGCATGTATATCAGCGCTTTTTCAGCTAGTTGTTCCTTGAAGCAAAGAAATTAAAAGGCCAAAGGAATGAATTGGGAAGGCTTGAAGCGACATTCCAACTTTTTTTTTTTTCCAACAGCAGGGGTAACGGAAGGGGAAGTTGCATTGCATTCAGGCCATGTCTACACAGGGGATTTTACACGGGGTCGTCCCTGGGTCATCTCTGTACATCCAAATGATGCACAGGGGATCCCAGGAGCAGGCAGGGACAACCCCTCCATTTTTCCAAGATAACTGAGACCTCGGTTATCCCAATTTTACCTGTGGTCCTAGGACGATCCCAAAGACAGTGGGCAGTGTGGGTGCCTGTCCTGGCTTCCTCCCTGCAAGTAGCGGGGGTCAACAAGAGGGAAGGAGAGGTCCAGGGGGAATCCAGGGACAATGGTGGGAGTGGGGTCGGGGCATTTTTTTTGTTTTTTTACATGTGCTTTTCCAGAGGAGCACAATTGCGCTCCTGGCTCCTGCTGCTTTTAAAAAAATGTTGGCCGCAATGTCCCTGTTTGTTTCCGGGACATCGTGCTTCCTGCTTAGACCCTGGGGGAGGATCGCGGAAGCAGGTAAGTCCACGATACTCCCCTCTCCCTCCCTCTACACCCTTAGGTGTAGAAAGGGCCTCACTCTTCAGTTCACTGGGCTGGGAGGAAGGGAGAGAAGCCAGCAGACGTGTGTGTTGTTCACAGCTTCGTACCACCGCAGGTATGCATTAGCAAACACTATTAAAAACAACATCACCAATCTTAGTCAGTGTGTGTGGGGGTGGGGAGGTGAAGCCAGCAGGAATGGGCTAACTCCTCTCCTCCATGAGAGGAAGGAGTTATCCCATTCTTTGGGTCCATCCTTCACTGATGCAACTTTCCTCTGAAGCCATTCCTCCCTCCGGAGAAGTACACAAGTTTAGGACACACGGAGTCCCAGAACACAGGAAAGTTGCAATAAAGGGGAAATCTGTCACAAAAGGGCTTTGCAAAAATATGTTTTTTGCAACAGGAAAACCTGGGACTAATATAGATAGGGGGGAACATCATGTGTCGCACCCATGTGTGAGGCGCAGTAGCGCCACAGTAAATTCTCCCAGTAGATTGGGCCTGTGTTTACTATTCTACTAATTTAAAAAGTACAGCTGATACATTTGAAATGCATTTTCATTTTTTGAATATTTTACCAATGTTATGATCACTTTGGGGACTTATTGCAACTCAAAATGTGGGATTAAAAGGTAAAAATAAATAAAGGAACATATGCCAAACATATCAGAGAGGTAAGCCACCATTGCCAATTCATGCCCACTTCCACTACAGAATTTGATTTTATTTGCATATTTGCATGAGAAACCTCCAGTGTCTTTGTAATATTTGTTTTATATAGAACAACTGGAAAAAGAGTCCCACATGAAAGGCAGGAAAACTACAGATCCTGCTCCCCACAGAGAACAAATGCACTCCAATTTGCAGCTTCCTATCTCCTCCTGTTTCCCTATTCAAACTCCAGAATGAGCTCTTGCTAGCTCTGATGTGATGGCTCTCATGTTCTGCCTGTCTAGGAACATGGAGATTCTTGTGTCAAATCCCTGGCCCTTCTCAGGCAATGTTCTAGGCAAAACATTTATGGTAGACCCACTCAGGGTATGGCTGAAACTCAAGTATGACTATTGCATTGTATGGAGATGGAGATAACATTGAGAAATAGCTAATGGGCAGTAGGCAGTCAGCATGTGGAGCGGGCAGGGAGTTTGCAAGTTAGGGTGACTGATGAAGAAGGGAAGGGGAATGGAGGAAGTCCCCTTATTCCTTCGCTCTTCCCGTAGACAGGAAGAGAGATCATGTTCTCTTCCCTTGACCCTGTTCATGAGCCCGGGGGGGGGGGGTGACAAGTGGGTAGCTGAATATTCCCAGGTGAGGAATATCATCATCACCATCATCATCATCATCGTCATCATCTTCTACTGTGCTTGAGAAGCAAGAGGAAAGACACACTGGTCTTTTTGTTCCTCTCCATCTCTCACTCTCTTTTATCATTCTCCTTGTGTGGCAGCCACAGATGACCACAGTACACAGCGCCATATTGTGAATCTCCTGCAGAGGTGGGATGTAAATCCCAGTCTTCCTCTCCAAAACCTAATAGTTATCAAGTGGAGATATGCCCCAAACAAAAGTTCCACCATAATGCCCTCGAAGTGAGGCAAACCCTTTTCCAGAATAGATTACGGTGGTTTCTAGGCAAGTTCTGGAAACAGTATAGGAGGTGAGCTTAGTGTATTCTGGGGACACCCTCAGCCCATATTACACTCAGCTCATATATTCTGAAGTGGTGATAGCACAGACTGTCTGGAGACTTTGGGCACTGTGTGCGCTTGTTGCTGCATCTATCTGGGGCAAAAACAAGATACGTGCAATTTGCATCAAGCTAACAAAATGTTTCAATGTGGAGTGCTCCATGTTCTGCAAGCCAGCCAGTCATGCCTTCTTTCAGGATACTCCATTTCACTCCCCCTTCCGAATTTTCTACTTGCCCCCACAGCATACTCTGTGACCACTGAGCATGTGCAGTCACCATTGGGGTGCTGGGGGGGGGGGGTGCCCCTTTAAGTTCCACCTTCTTTTTTCTACTTTTGCAAACTTCAGGGTTCCCCTGAGAATGTTGATACCCCCTCTGGTTTCACATCAGCCCCATGCATTACTGTCATAACTCAGCACCTGAGTTCACTGTGTGGCTGTGGCTATGATATATATGATTATTTGAAACAAGACCCTCTTATTTGTCACATGTATGATGAACACATGTGGCTGTGGTTGGCAGATGTCATGGTGACAACATGGTCTCCCCTGACCCATGTGAGTTCGTTGAAAGTTCTAAAAAGACATCTATATGTACAAATGTATGCGTGGAGTCAGAAACTGTGCAAAAACAGGGCTTCTGCTCTCCCTCCACCACAAACACACCCTCAAGAAATGGCTGAAAAGTGCACAACCTTCCCTGAATACACAGAAGTTCTAGCAACTATAACCAACTAATCCGTATACTCTATGGGTATACAATCTGAATGCAGGAAAGAGAGAGGAAATCAGAGCGAGAACACAATAAAGCACTCTGAGATGACCCTTCTAGTCTTTGAACTCTTCTGAATGTGCATTACTTTTAGACAATAATTGTCTGAGAAGTATCCTTGTAATAGAACTCTTTGATCAGTATCATCAAGGACTTTATCAGCAAGACCAGAATTCCTATTACAAATGATTACCCTAGAAAGGAGACACGATGGCAATGGAACCAGCTCACTCTTGTTATAATAATTTTAATATGTCTTGCTTCGCGCTCTCATTTTTTATTCTTTTTCTTAAAAATGAAGTTATAGGAGGGCGATGAATGAAAGGATAATAGGGACAGCACATGGGTTAAAGCAATATTACCAATTCGGTAGTATTTGAGCCATTGTTGACTCTTGCCAAAAGGACAGAAGTCAGTGGGGGGGGGGGCTTTGAACAGAAAATAATGGAAGAGAACTAACCCTCCCATTGCTGGTAGACCCATGGCCCCTCCTACTCCACCCACCAGCACAGCCACTACACACGTTTTCCCCACTTCCCAAGGTTGGAGTTCCATACTGGATGGGATGGGATGGGGATCTGCAGTCAGATCACCTTCCCCCAGTGTCGATCTCTGTCTCCAGCCTAGAGGAGGGAGATCTACAGCATCCTATGAACTGCAGCCTTAATGCTATAATTAGAAATTTCGACAGAAAAATAAGATGTAAATTACCAATCGAGTATTTGCTATTTCTTAGGCTGACCCTATGAAAAGGAGGACAAGGCTCCTGTAACTTTAACAGTTGTAGAGAAAAGGGAATTTCAGCCAGTTCATTTGCATGTGATTAGTTCCTGGTGATATTCCCTCTTCATCACAACAGTTGCAGGCACTATACTAGAGTGACCATATACAAAAGAAGGCAGGGCCCCTGCAACTTTAACTGTTGTGATGAAGAGAGACTGCCTTTCTCCAGGGAAAAAATGGAATGAACATTTAGTCTGGGTCTTTGGAGGCGTTGAGGGAGTACAATCCTGTCTCTGCAGAGATTCAGGCACTGTATGATTTTAAAAACGTTTTGGAGCCTGGGATACAAGGTTTGGGTTTTATATTGAGGCTTGGAGCTGGCTTCTGGGAGAGATTGTTTTTCCCTGCCAGGACCTGATGCAATTCATTCAAGCCCCCATTCCTTTAAAACTACACCGAGGTTTACCACGGATTTAATGCATTTAGGGAAAATAATCCAGACTTTTAGCATTCCAGGAAAGGCTGGGGAAGAGGCAGGGTATCAGCAGGACAGGCACAGTGTCATGTGAGTACTATGATGCAAATCCACACACCAGGCATGGCGAGAGTGCAGTAAATTGCGGGTGTGATGGAGGCCTAAATCCCAAAATTAACAAAGGGCTCTTTTTACCTAAGCCTGGGTATATTACCCAGTCACTTCTCAGGGCTCTTCCCACAGGCTAAAAATCCACATCTTTCTTAGGCAACTTACAGTCCAATCCTATGCAAACCAACTCAAATGTAAATCCCATTGAGTTCAATTGGACTTGCTCTAGTTATGAGTGTATAGGATTGCAGCCTTAATGCTATTTGCCATCTGATCTTCCAATTAGCATATTTTCCCCTTAACATTCAAGTTCTTTTATGTTTTGTAAAATCATTGTTACAGGTTTTTCCAGTACAATTTAATTTATTATTTATTTCTTAATAAGTAATAAATAGTGTGTTTACTACAACAACAATTTCACATCATCATCTTATGAAATCAACAAATATTTTTTATGGCCTGGTGAAAATTGCATGGAAGTATCCATTAATGAATTGGGTCCTAAGAATGGGGGCTGTACATGTGGCCCCTTCTGTATATGTACCCCCTTATACAGTGCATTACAATAGTCAATCCTAGATATTACCAGAATATGAGTAACTGTAGCTAAGAAATCTCTGTCCAGGAGAGGCCACAGCAGACATAGACTTGAAGCTGATGAAAGGCACATTAGAAACTAAAAAAACCACAAAACCAATTATCGTTGTCAAGTATTATACATTTCCTACTTGACAGAAAGGACATATAAAATGTAATTTAAAATGTCCTATGATCAACTTTTAAAAATTTGGAATTTACTATAATTATATTATATATTATTTTACAATGTATTATGACAAATAGTAAAAAAACACAATACATTATACAATAGGTATAACTGAACTTGTCACAATCAAGCAAGGACCCATATGTGGGGGCAGATCAGGATATTCTTCCTACTGGTAGTACATCCACCCCTCTCGGATTCAATCTCCTACCTTCCACAAGAGAGGGGATTTTTAGGGGTGAATTTGTAGATGTATTCTCCCTGCTCTTTCGTGAGCCAGAGAATAAGGACAAGGATAAGTCAATGGACAAAGATTATGAGAGGATTAGAAGGAAGAAAGTTACCATGAACTGGGCAAATTTGCTCCCAGGTTTCCTGATCTATACAGGAGTGGTACAGCAATGATTTCTGAATCGGGGCTATATCCTGACCAAGTACTTAGATATGGTATACAGAGCGTATGCAGAGTATGAGAGAGGGGCATGGCTCATGCACGATGAGTCCTTTCGTATGCGGGCCACCTTTGATCACTTTTTACATTGGGACGTGAAGGATCGTGACCTCTGGCTGCAATTTATGATGCCAGCAAGGCCTGGGTTCAGGGAAAAGGCAGACAGTGGGCATATCCTTTCCAAACAGCAGTCTGCACCCCCCACTAGGGGGAGTGTGGGGCAAGGGGTTTAACACCGCTTGCTGTGCTGGGAGTACAGCTCCTGTGGCACATGAACCCATCCCCAATGCCAGTATAGGCATGAATGCCCATTCTGTGGAGGCCACCATCCAACATCAAACTGTTCCAGAGGAAGAGGGGGTTGGGGCTTTAACCGTGACAACCAAGGAAGTAGGAAACCGAGGGAGCAACAGCCCCCTCCTAAAGGGCCCCAGTCCAGTTAAACTCAAGCCATTATGGCTTTTATTGGTACAGTATCCGCGGCAACAAGACGCAGAGTACTTAGAAGCTGGTTTCAGGGAGGGTTTTAGAATATCATTTCAAAGTCCAATGGAACATTCTTTTGCAAAGAACCAGTAATCCATTGCTCTTATGGAGCAATTGGTACAGTTAAAGATAGACACAGAACTGGAGGCTGGCAGAGTGGTTGGTCCTTTTACCAACTTTCCCATCCCTAATCTATGGGTTTCTCTGCTGGGCATTGTGCCCAAGAAAGCACCGGGTGAGTACAAGTTGATTCACAACCTGTTTTTCCTGAAAGGGAGATCAATTAATGATGCAATTTTGGAACACTTTTGTTTCATACATTATGCATCATTCAATGCAGCAGTGGATATGATTTGTAGAAACGGTAAGGGTGATCTGATGGGTAAGTGCGATATCAAATCAGCATTTCACATCTTGCCCATCAACCTCCTGGGGTTTTATTTTCAGGGGAAATCCTACATTGATAGGGCATTGCCCATGGGGTGTTCCATTTCGTGCTCCATGTTTGAGAGATTTAGCTCCTTTCTGGAATGGGCCCTAAAGGAACTAGTGGGCCTACAGGCTTCCACCCATTATCTCAATGATTTCATGTTCTCAGACCAGCGGTCATGCCTCAGCGTGTGCCCCAATGATTTGGATTCTGTCCAGCAAAGTTGTCGGCTGCCCACAGATAAGCTCTTGGCCCTGTGGGCCAAGCTGCTTTCCATTAGCAACACAGGAAGGTGACATTGCTTCAGCTGCAAGAGCTGGTGGGTCATCTCAATTTTGCTTGCCAGGTGGTTGGCTCAGGAGGGCCTTCCTGCACCACCTATGTAATGCCATGAAAGGCATTTCTCACCCATATCATAGAGTAAGAGTGATACAGGCAATGCAGGAGGATTTGAGTGTTTGGCTCTCCTTCTTAGAGGAGTTTAATGGCATTTCATTTAGGCAGAAAGAATTGCTACCCAAAGTCGAACTCCAAATGCAGTCTGATGCTTCCAAAGCATTGGATTTCTGCATGATATGGTGGGACCGCTGGTGTGCCAAGCCTTGGCCACAAGATTGGCAATCTTCCAACATTTGCAAGGACCTTACCTTCTTGGAATTTTTTCCAATTTATGTCACCACCCATTTATGGGCAGCGGAGCTGGCCAACTTGGTAGAATATTTCTGGTGTGATAACCAGGCCATGGTACATGTCATAAACACGCTATTATCACAGAACCCAAGAGTTATGTGTTTAGTTAGGGATTTTTCTCTTCATTGCCTTTGGCACAATATATTATTCCGTGTCCACCATATTCTGGGCCTTTTCGTCTAAATGCCGGGGGGGGGGGGGGTGCCCAGAGAGCTTCGGCTATGAGGCAGTATATAAATGTAATTAATAATAATAATAATAATAATAACAATAAATCTGATTTTTGAGTAAATAGGGCCCTGCAGGGCTGGGCAAGGGTTTCACCCCCAACACCTAATACCAGATGCCCTCTGCCCCCAGATATATTAATTGGTTTGTGGGTGCAATGGCCAGCCTTCTGCGCTTTGCAGTTTGAGGCCACTCTCTTCCATGTGGCAGCCCTGACTGCCTTTTTGGGGGCCTTTAGGATATCAGAGTTAATCGTGATACCTAAAGGTGATGCATCTGGGCAGCACTGCAATTCAATGATGTGCAGTTTTTCCCACAAGAGGTACGGATCCTATTAAAGAGATCTAAACCAGATCAGCTGGGCAAGGGCCAAGTGGCTTCCTTGCACCTTGCCACTAAAGATGAGTTATGCCCGGTCCAGGACATCCGGGCCTTTGTGACACTGTGCAGTCAAAGCTCCGGTCCTCTGTTCCATCATCAGGATTTGACTCCACTGATGAAATATTAGTTCTGGGCAATAACAAAGCCAGCCTTATGTGTGTTGTGTTTAAATCCTTGCCAATTCAGTACACATTCATTCCGTGCAGCTTCCACGGCAGCAGCGATTGATTTTTCCCCAGACCGGATACAAGCAGTTGGCAAGTGGTGTTCTGAGGCCTCTCAACCCTATTTGCAACAACTTCCCAAGTGATAGCAGGACAGTTGGTGTGTTCTGACTCAGCTGTGTTTACCTTTTGGTTCTGTGTACTGGCCAGACCCCAGTGTGTGCTAATCTGCGTCTTCTGGGCCGGAAGGAGGGCTTCCTAATCAAGCTATGGATCACAGCTGGGATTGAGCCAGATTGCCAATATCCATTGGTTGGGAAAGTGTGGCATGCGGTGGGATCACCTCCTGTATACCTTGTTTCAGCAGTGTGCGGTCTTTCCTCCCCCTCAGGTGTTACTATTACATCTGGAAGGAAATGACTTGGGATTGCTAAAAGGCAAAGCCCTTTTCCACCAGACATTGGCTGATTTTCAAATGATCTGGCAGCAATGGCCAGGGATAATGATCATATGGTCATGCTTAATACCAAGGATTAATTGGAGGGAGGTCTACGATCAATGGGCACTTGAACATATCCGGAGGAAAGTTAATGGGGAAAATTTTAATTAACTATGTAAACATGGGGATGGGAGTATTCAACACCCATAAATTTCTATAGCATGGAAGGAGCTATACAGGAGTGACGGGGTCCATCTGTCGGACCTAGGCAATGACTTGTTCTTGCTGGATTTACAGAAGGGACTGCGGGATGTGATCTAAGCAGGAGGCTTGCCACACCCTGTGGCAGGTACGTGGGCATCTTCAGCTGGTTAGGGTCAGTGAGCATTCTGAGGCACCTAGCGGTGATGGGTAATGCCTGAGGCTCAACAACTGTGATCCCCGTGGCCCAGCTGGTGAGATAAGGATTAACTTTGAGGCCAAACTTTCTCACCAACTCGTAGCCCTGCGGCACAGGGGAGGGTGACACCGGAAAGCCTCCCTACTTCAAAAGGGGAAGCCAGGGGGTGGTGAAATCACTGCTGCCACTCTCTGGTTGGGAATGGCTCACCCTAACGATCAAGGCTGAACACCATATTGGTGAAAGATGCCCGCTTAGGTTACCCTTCAGCAGATCCATCAATAAATGTGGCCCTATTTTAAAACCCAATATATTGTGTCACCTCGTTATTTCCACACGCCACAGTCCCACAACATAGATCAAGCCTATTTTTCTTTTACCAAATATTATAGGGGAGGAACAAAAGGAGATGAAGGTTGTCATCAGCCACACATCCTTGTACCATGCAATTAGACCCTCAGACAGAACAGAATATAGCTAGACCTACTGCTGGATGCAGTCAGAGGTATGAGGATTACTTTTTTGTAACTATTTTTTCATACATTGTTATCCATTGCACTCCATTGGGTTTCTTGGCTTTTTATTCCAAACCTTATAACATGTTCAGCTCATCTCATCACTGGCTTGCTCATTACTGCCAGCATATTTTTAAATTTTAGATTTCACAGAATGACTTGGAGCTCACACAACTGGTGTTTTGGGGGTTTGGGGTTGGAATCTAAATATAACTGGTCTGTGTCGTTAGTGGTACATTTTAATGTGTTCCCATCAGCTTTCAAACATAAGTGGGATGAGAAAATGAATTTATTGTCAAATAATAGATCTGTTTAATGATTAAACAGAAAGGGAAGCCAAGAGCAAAGCAAACAAACAAATCGAAATACCATTATGTGTCCTAAAGTAGAGCTTAAGAGTTATTCTTAGTAGTGTTATGCTTGATTCTGAGAATTTGAGTCAGAATGTTTTAGCCGTGCATCTAACTCACACCCTTACGCAAAAACAACAACAAAGAATATGGCTTCAGTAGGAATTGGGGGGGGGAACAACCACATGTTCAGTTTATTCACACTTCTGGGAATTTCTATCACCCAAACCTAAATACATTGCCTGAAATCTCAAGATACACATAGAAGGAGAGAGGGGGAGTTCTGTCTACATAATGCCTTATGAAAGGTCCTTGAGCTGAGGGAAACATTTGGACTAAGGATGCAAATACACAATCACATTAGGATGTTGCTAGTATTTACTATGAATTTATGATGAATGTTATGTAATTGCATTTAAAGCACCATAAAAGCCATTTTTGCATGTTTATTAATTCAACCCCAAAAGGTGCATATTCGGGAGACATGCAATGCAGTAATATGCTTTGAATAGTCATGTAAGACCAAAGTGTTGAAAAGCACTGTGCACTGGCCCTGCCTTCAATAACAGAGTGGTTGCTGGAAAACAGTAAGGTAATGCCCCAGTGATCTTTGTCACAAGTTGCTACTCCTTCATTCATTTAGTCACAAACCAAAAATGCAAAATAGGAAATCGAAACTAGCGAATGCAAATATATTATATACAAATACAAAAATATGCATAGGGAGTTCAAAGACAGTGTTCATTAGTATCAACTAATGTTAGAGTGAATTATAATGTATTTAATAATTTGATTCCTAACAGAACCTGCCTGGGTGCCAGGTTGCTACTCAGCGAAGCTTAATGGACTTTAACTACTTCTTCTAACACAATACTTTAAAATACCATTAACAGTCATGATCTGATCATTCTGTGATGCTCTGGATAAAATTCCAATGCATGTATTGTATCTTGCGATCATTGCTGCACAATACAGAAATCCGCTTGCTGAATTTTAATTTGATTTATTTTTATTTTATTATTTTTAATTTTATTCATTTCTATTTCACTGGAGCCATGGCTGCATAGCATGATTTGTGGCCTCACAAATGCAAAATGCAGGCCTCAATTTTATTTTCCAAACCCTGGAGATTTGCAAATTGTACGTAAAAGTTTAACACAGAACTAAAAAGGAAAGCATATTTGCATAATTTTAAATATTATATTTGCTCTTTTTATAATGATTTCATTTTCAAATACCTGAATTATATGGTAAAGTAAAAAAGCCAACTTTCAATACTTGCTTTCCTTTGTATGTAATCTCTCTTCCCTGCCACCATATATTGATTTCTCATTGTAAAGTGCAATCTGTGACTGTACTTTGCAAGCGGTTCTCTCACACATTTCGATTAAGTGGGACAATGCGGTTGTGTTTTCCATTTGCACCTGAAAGAAGAACTAACGCAACTGAAGAAATCATTGTTAATGTCTACAAATGGAATAAGGGAGACAGAGTGGCAGATAAAATTTCAGTAGGGTATCATGATTCGTCGGCATCTTTTATTATATATTCCACACCTTCACTATACCAAGTCCCATTGAAAAATTAATAGAGACAAGGCCCTACCTCCAGATAAAATATGGTGGCTCCAGTCAAATGTCTTCGTCCAACTCCACAGTAAGTGGATGTGGATTAATACTTTTTGTGTAATTAATAAAATACTAAGGTTTGACGTTGCTGAAGAAGGACGGCACAACTGAAAACTATGGGATTCAGCAAGCTGGACCCCAATAAATGGCTTAGAAAAAGGTTGTTGTACCAACTTTGCATAATCTTCGACTCTTCGATTTTTAAAATCACAAATTACATCTGTGTAACATAGGCCGCTTGGTAGGATGGAACCCCATTACAGTCACTCTAGGGAACAAACCACCCATGACTTTTTCCCCTTTTTTACTCGAGAGTTAGCACATGGGTCCCACTCCAGATCAGAACCCTAGCATAGGGAAGACTTTAATCTGCCCCCACTACACACACACACACACACACACACACTGATTTCCTGATCTGGATCAGGTGCCTCTGCACCTGCAGTTTGTATTGCCAAATAATGATCTCTTTACTTTCATGGATCACTATTTGACAATATAGATTGCAGGCTTGGGTGGCTTGAGACTAGAAGGAGTGACAGTCATTGGTTTAAGCAAAATGGGACACCCATGAGACACATTCCCTGACATTTCTTGTATTCAGCAACGGAACTCTGCCATTTATAAATATGATCGTTATAATTGCATCCCTCAATTCCTCATCAGAATGTGAATTTGCTCTTAATAAACTCTCCATCCATAGGAACAATGATCAATGTTCGTCTGGAATTTAAATTTGCTTGCAAGTTTGTATATTTGTTTCTGTAACTCTTGAACCCTAGAAGTTTGAGGTGGGAGCCTTTATCCCAATGGGCAGATAGCCACAAATTTATTGTTACTTTAATGCATTTCTAAGCCACCTTTCAAGACTGCAGTCTTCCCAAGACAGCTTACGATATAAAACATGCAATTTTATATCAATATAAAAATGTCATAAAACTATAAGTTAGTTATAAACAAATTTTAGAAGAAACCAATAACAAAACTGACATATACACACAAATGACTTTGCTTATCCGGTTATCCCTAAATCCCAAGGCAAACTGGTAATATTGCCATGCTGTTAGTGGAATATGCCTTTTGTTAAACTCAGTCTTCACAATGCAGCGTGCAAGCTTTCAGGTTACACAGGTCTCTTCCTGACATGCTGCAGATGTTCTTAAAACACATTCTCATCATACGCTTCATGTATCCTCATTTACAAGAGACAGTCCTGTTTTTATGGTACCTTGTCCTGGTAAATCACTGCCCCTATTGTTTCCACATATTTGCCTTTTGCAGGACGCCTTGGTTCCTTACCAAACTTCATGCTAAACTATGTGAACTAGTATTGTAAAAAGCATTGGTGTTTCCATGTTTAGACCTGTGTGAACCTTTGACCTTGCATTAGTTATCCAGGCTCTTTGTAGCAAAAGGAACACATGTGTCACTTTTTCTGCCTATCTATATTTACTGGGCAAGGCTTTATCCAGGCTCTGTTTAGCAATTTGTTGTTTTTTTTAATGCAACCAGGCACAAAATGTGAAGTTCCAGTAGAACATTTGTGCAGTTCAAAATTCAAGTCATCCAAAAGTTAGCTGATATAAAAAATAAAATATTCCAGGCTCCTCTAGAACACCAAACCCTGATCACTTCAAGGACACCGCTCAGAGTCTCCAATGCTGCTCTTCACAGAGTGTCCATCAATGTTTCCAAGATGAAGGAAATCATTGTAGAACCCTTAGAGGGTTCTATGGCTGGTATCGTTGAAGTTCCTGTAGAAGCCCTGGTCAATAGATGGAATCAAGACCTAACTAGGGCTATCGACATGATCGCCCCCAAACGTCCTCTCCGACCCGCTTCCAATCAGGCACCCTATTATACAGAAGATCTCAGGGAGTTGAAGTGGGAAGGATGACGACTGAAGCGCCGATGGTGGAAAACTTGACATATCCGACAAGACATGACATAGAAAACATATTCGTTCCTATGGGGTGGCAATACGTGCAGCGAGAAAGTTTTCTTCTCTACACACATTGCGTCTGCGAATTCACGTCCAGCAGAACTGTTCAGGGTGGTGAGGGGTCTAACCCGGGCACCTTCCTCCCTGAATCTGATGTTAGAGCCTTCAACAGTTCACTGTGATGCCTTTAACGATCATTTCACAGATAAAATCTCTCGGATAAGAGCCGACTTAGATGTCGTTGTCATAGCAGAGGCTGACGATGGAGTGTCCAGCAACTCCGTGAGTAGAATTACACTAGATCAGTTTCAGTTGGTGAGTACCAAGGACGTGGACAAGCTGCTTGGATGAGTGAGGAGGACAACTTGCCCTCTCGATCCCTGTCCTTCTTGGCTGGTCGCCCAGGGAGGAGATGCAATTAGACTACAACTACAACTTATTATTAATGCATATCTCAGGGAGGGGAGTTTTCCATCATGTTTAAAAGAAGCGGTAGTACAGCCGCTTCTAAAAAAGCCCTCCCTAGACCCCCTGGACCTTAATAACTACACACCAGTATCAAACCTTCCGTTTCTGGACAAGGTGATCGAGAGGGCAGTTGCCTTCCAACTCCAAGCAGTCTTGGATGATACAGATTTTCTAGACCCATTTCAAACTGGCTTCAGAGCGGGATACGGAGTTGAGACTGCTATGGTCGCCTTGATGGATAATCTACACATGAGTATTGACAGGGGAGTGTGTCCCTGTTGGTAGTTCTGGATCTCTCAGCGGCTTTCGATACCATCAACCATGGTATCCTTCTGGAATGCCTGAGAGAATTGGGGGCACTGTGCTTCAGTGGTTCTGGTCTTATCTCTCAGGCAGGTTCCAGATGGTGATGCTTGGGGATAGCTGCCCCTCAAAGAAGGAGCTGTTGTATGGCATACCACAAGGTGCCATCCTTTTACCAATGCTGTTTCACATTTACATGAAACCACTGGGAGAGATCATCCAGAGGCATGGGGCAGGGTGCTATCAGTATGCTGATGACACCCAAATATATTTCTCTATGCCTTTGACAACAGCATCAGCTAAGGATAGTGTGTCTCCTCTGAATGAATGCTTGGAGGCAGTAATGGGCTGGATGAAGAAAAACAAACTGAAGCTGAATCCAGACAAGATGGAAGGGCTTACTGTCAAAGGCCCCAACCTGGGTTTGGAGGTGTGTCAACCAGTTCTGGATGGGGTTACACTCCCCCTGAAAGACTGTGTTCACAGCTTGGGAGTGCTACTGGATCCGTCACTCCAAATGACAGCCCAGATAGATGCGGCGGTCAGGAGTGCCTGTTATCAGCTTCAACAGATATGCCAGCTGCAACCCCTCCTAGAGTTGGAAGACCTAAAGATGGTAGTGCACACACTGGAAACTTCGAGGCTTGACTTCTGCAATGTGTTATACTTAGGGTTACCTCTGTGCCTAGTCTGGAAACTTCAACCAGTTCAAAATATGGCAGCCAGGTTGGTCACCGGTACACCTAGGGTTGACCATATTACACCAACTTTGAAATCACTTCACTGGCTGCCAATTACTTTCCAGGCGAAGTACAAAGTGTTGGTTATTACCTTTAAAGCCCTACATGGTTTGGGTCCAAGTTACCTGCGGGATCACCTTCTCCTGTACAATTCTCCCCGCACACTCAGGTCCTCTGAGGAGAATTTCCTTCAGTCCACAAAAACTAGGCTGATAACCGTTACCCAGAGGACCTTCTCTTCTGCTGCTCCCAGACTGTGGAATGGCCTGCCGGAAGAGATTCACCAACTTAACAGTCTCCTGGAATTTAAGAAAGCTGTAAAGACTGATCTCTTCTGGCAGGCCTATCCAGTGGAATTTGAAGATTCATTTTAATGTATTCATTTTTATGCTTTTAATTAGTTATACATGTATTTTATAGTGTTTTGTATTTGTTGTTGTACCCTGCCTCGATCCAGAGGGAGAGGCGGGTAAGAAATTATTATTATTATTATTATTGTTATTATTATTATCATTATTATTATTATTATTATTATTATCCTACATGACATTCTTAAGAGGAACTGCTGTTCTGTGCTTGTGCATCTGCTTTCCCCCATCTACTCTTCTTGATTTTTCTAAAACCCAACACCAAATAAAGTTTTGTTGAATTTCATAATGCCTTTTATGTGAAGCTTGTATATAAGTGTATTCTGTATTATTTCTTTCAAATCCTCAATTCTGAGGATTTTCTGTCATTTTGTGTAGATTTCTAAATTTAATGAGTGTGACCCTAAGCAACAAAGCTTGTGTACACACACAAGGAAAATGCATGTATGTTGTAGCACATTTTGCCCCCAAACAACATATCCCAGCAGAATTTTTTGGGGTTACCAAGATACATTTTCTGAATGCAACCCTGAGAAACTATTCAATTAAAATCCATCAAATCATTCAGCTCTATAATTGACTGTGCTTCCTGCATTTCATTTCCCTCTGTCCCCACTTTGAGCCTATCTACACATGCAGGATAAAACACTTTGAAAACATTTTGAAAACTGTATATGGAGTGTGTCCTGGGCCCCAACAGTTCTCAAAACTGTTATAAACTGTTTTAAACCGTTTTAAAGCAGTAGTGTAGATAGGCTCTATGTCTCACATGTACCTGCAACTCAGGATAACACTTCATGCATCTGATGAAGTAGACTATGGTCCATGAAAGCCTATACCATAATAATTTTAGTGCCGCTCCTTGTGGGAAAAAGTTTTGAAATCTTGGTAATATATTGTTAAACAAATTGTGCTTTTCTGGTAGGTGTTTTAACTAAAAGCAATAAACGCATTCTGTTCTTTTTAAGGTACTTCCAGCTGGAGCCTGCTAGCACCACCTTTTTGCCTTATTCACCATGGTTAAAGCCATGGTTTAAGGTGTCTTCTGAACATGACATAGCTTTCTGGCTTAACCACCATGGTTAAAGCCATGGCTTAAGGTGTCTTCTGAATGGGGCCACTGATCATCAATTTTGTCTTTTTTTTTTCCTTAAAGAATTTTTTGTGGTAAGGAAAAAGATGGAAGCACTGGGAAAACATTGGAGGCTTCTGTGAATGAGGCAGGGTGATGGTGCTATAAAAGCCTTATCTGGAAATACCCTAGAGGTTTTTCTACACAAGGCATGTATTGTGTGTTCATCATTCTGTACTCACAATTATGAGTTCTTTAGATGATGATGTGACTCTTCAGTTTCGCTTCTATTTGTAAACAACACTTTCTGTGAGTATTTTTTTAGAGCAGGTATAATGGGGCATTTAATTGTGAAAGTGAAAGAAAACATGATTTGTGCTATTCCACTATACCACATTGCCACCTAGAGATATGGAGTTGAGACTGCTATGGTCGCCTTAGTGGATGATCTACGCTGGTACTCCTGGACCTCTCAGCGGCTTTCGATACCATCGACCATGGTATCCTTCTGAAACACCTGAGGGGATTGGAACTCGGGGGCACTGTGCTTCAGTGGTTCCGATCCTATCTCTCGGGCAGGTTCCAGATGGTGATGCTTGGGGATAGTTGCTCTTCAAAGACGGAGCTGCTACGTGGTGTACCACAAGGTGCCATCCTATCCCCAATGCTGTTTAACATCTACATGAAACCGCTGGGAGAGATCATCCGGAGGCATGGGGCGGGGTGCTATCAATATGCTGATGACACCCAAATATATTTCTCTATGTCTTTGACAACAGCGTCAGCTAAGGATAGTGTGTCTCCTCTAAATGAATGCTTGGAGGCAGTAATGGGCTGGATGAGGAAAAACAAACTGAAGCTGAATCCAGACAAGACGGAGGTGCTTACTGTCAAGGGCCACAACATGGGGATGGAGGTGTGTCAACCAGTTCTGGATGGGGTTACACTCCCCCTGAAAGGCTGTTATCCTGAGCTGCAGGTACATGTGAGACATAGAGCCTATCTACACTACTGCTTTAAAACGGTTTAAAACAGTTTATAACAGTTTTGAGAACTGTTGGGGCCCAGGACACACTCCATATACAGTTTTCAAAATGTTTTCAAAGTGTTTTATCCTGCGTGTGTAGATAGGCTCAAAGTGGGGACAGAGGGAAATGAAATGCAGGAAGCACAGTCAATTATAGAGCTGAATGATTTGATGGATTTTAATTGAATAGTTTCTCAGGGTTGCATTCAGAAAATGTATCTTGGTAACCCCAAAAAATTCTGCTGGGATATGTTGTTTGGGGGCAAAATGTGCTACAACATACATGCATTTTCCTTGTGTGTGTACACAAGCTTTGTTGCTTAGGGTCACACTCATTAAATTTAGAAATCTACACAAAATGACAGAAAATCCTCTTCACTGGCTGCCAATCAGTTTCCGGGCGAAGTACAAAGTGTTGGTTATTACCTTTAAAGCCCTACATGGTTTGGGTCCAGGTTACCTACGGGATCGCCTTCTCCCATACAATCCGCCCTGCACGCTCAGGTCCTCTGGGAAGAATTTACTACAGTCAACAAGAACTAGACTGACAACCGTTACCCAGAGGACCTTCTCTTCTGCTGTTCCCAGATTGTGGAATGACCTGCCGGGAGAGATTTGCGAACTCACCAGTCTTCAGGAATTTAAAAGATCTATAAAGACTGATCTCTTCCGGCAGGCATTCGGAAATGCGAATAATTGGAGATAAAACGCGCCTGGACCCCTGATTTGCGCTCTGCTCTTGTAGAGGTAAATTTGGTAATGCGCCTTGAAAGAGCTTTAAATCGCTTTTGTAGAGGCACCCTTATATAGAAAACCCCTATATCTGTCTAGAACAGATTATTGCAGAGTAAATGAATGCCGCAAGTGAAGCAAAACCTGCAGAAATTGTGTAATAGTCAGGGATGGGAGTGTGAAGCAGGCTGGGACAATGATTCCTAATGTAAGAATATAGGTGATGCAGGCATATCCTTGTTTTAAACTGTGAAATTGGGAAGGCCTGTTGCTCAATCATCCTCATTAGATCGTCCGTCCCGGGACTGTGTCATACCATTGAAAACTGGTTGCAGAGTTCAGCCTGATTAAACTTGGCTCCAATTAAAAGCTGGATGTTCTTGCTTGGAAGATCTGTTCCAGAGGCTGCATTGAGAAATTTAATGACGCAAGCATTCACGGTCTTTTTTTGGTGTGTGTGTGTTTTTGGGGGGAAAATCTTTCCCATGTTTACAACACATTTGGAGAAATCCTAATAACTTTCTGAGAACTGTCAAGTGAACCTATCAGTTAGTTTTCCAACCAGTAATTTATTAAGGATTTTCATTCTTTTCAGCAATAGCAATAAACAATAGCAGATGAAAGAGAGGATTTGGGGCTGAAATTTAAACAAAAACTTAAAACAGTATTTTAAAACAGATGTATTGTTACTTTGGGCATTACAAAATGGTCAGGAACATAAGAGGCTTCTAATTATTCATTTATGTTTGCTGTTGTTACAGTCTTTGGGCGTCTGCGGAATAATTATATTTGATTAACCTTCAGAATGCGTATAATTCAAATCTCGTCTGTTTTGCAGTTCTCACTTTCTCTGGTTCGCCTTGCCTATGCCCAGACCTCTTTACAAATGAATTGGTCCAATTCACAGAAGAGCAAGTGGAGGAGTATCCTTGACATTTAATTCTCAAATACCAAAATATTGGCCCTTTCCACGTCAAGCATTTTGTCCGGGATGGCCCTCTGCTAGTCCCTGTGCACTGATGGTGTGGATTGGGTACTTCCGGGATCATCCTCCCTCCCTCTACACCCCTATGGTGTAGAAAGGGCCACTGTAATATCGGGGGTGTCTGTCCCTTATAGCCTTGACCCTGTTACTGCCACCGCTGCACAAGGTCCACTCTAGCCTGCTGCAGCAAATGCCAGAGAGGTAGAGCTCTAAGCGAGGCTCCTTGGAGAGCAGCTATCCTCCCTCATGTCTCTAGAGAGGCCACCTGCCTGCCTTATCTCTCAGTCTGGTAGAGTCCCCCCAAGTGAGAGAGAGGGTGGGCAGCCTCTCCAGAGAGGCCTGTCTGCCCCATTGTGCAGCTGACACAACTTCCTAGAAGGCTATTCCTGGGAGAGTCCTCAAAGAGAGATTGGGTGGGTGGACAGGTGAGTGGGTACCTTCTCCAGAAAGCCCGCCTGCTTGGCCTCTCGCTCTCCCAAAGTGAAGGATCAGGAGGCGGAAGGCTGCTCGAAAGAGCCATGTCAGCTGCACAATGTGGCCTATGTGCTTCCCCGGAGAGGCTGCTCATCCTATCTCTTGTTCAGGGGTCTCTACCAAACTGAGAGATCAGGCAGACAGGTGGCCTCTCCAGAGACATGGGGAGGGTGGCTGCTCCCCAAGGAGCCCCACTTGGCATTCTACCATTGTGGTTTGGTGTGCTACCACAGCGGCATTTGCCACAGCAGGCCAGCAAAACTTGTGCCGCGGTGGCAGCGTCTTGGCCCTATGAAAGGGGTCTGGAAATACTTGATGCCACTGACGCTGAAGCTTAATATCTGACCAATGCCATGGGAGACCATGTAAGCTGCTCTGAGCTGTCTAAAGGAATAGTAGGATACAATTATAATAAATAAAGTGGCATTCAGAGCCTCTGAGTTTACAGTTTGGAGCTCTATTTGTTGTACTTTCATTATTTTACTCCTTTACTCCTAATGCTTTAATTGCTTGCGTTGGAAATAGGATTTCTGAATGATTTTGCATTCAAGAAATAAATCTTCTGTGAGATGTTCACATTAGCATTTCATGTTTCTCACCCCGGGTTGCATCTGTTATATAATCTGCCGAAAGTCAGGAGGAATCGTAGACCTATAAAGCAATGGGGTGAGGAACAGTGGCTCCTAATGGAGTTATAAATTGAGAGTAATTGGTTTACGTGATTGTTATTAAATCCAATTTCAGCTGGTTAATGGGATTTTGTTTGGCAAGGGAACAGAGCCGACGTTATCAGATAATTTTCTGTTGAAATCAGCTTAAATTTTAGTCTTTCGGGTCTAGAGATTCTAAATAAGTGTGAAGTGTCACTCCTTGAATACTAACATGAAAAAAGAAGCCATCAGCACTGGGAAATCATAGAACTGCCTTTAAAGTAGCTTCAGTTTTTCATTCTGTTTTTACACCATTTCACAACACATGAAGTGGATTCCAAAGTGGGCCAGTCACGGCTTTCCAACCAGCCAAACAATGCATTGGAGATGCAAATCCCATCTTGCAATTGCTTAAACGGCTTGAAACACCGCATAATGAACAAATAAATTGGCTTTCGTGAAAAACAGATTTGGCAGGAATGTAAGAGCATCTAGTTAAATACGCAAACTGGGACATAGTGGTCCTTCTACTCAATTTGCTGCTTTTCCAAGTGTAATTGTTCTTCCATAAGCATGGTGTTCTTCCATAAGCATCAGTTCAGTATTCATGCGTATGCTTGTTTGGGGTTTGTTCTGGTTGTTGCCAAATTCCGCATTTAAATTATTAATCTATACAGGCAATTAAAATTCTTATTCCCAAATGTTGTGTTTATATAGTATTTAATTAACTCCAGTTCTTGCTAATTAATGGAGGCACAGCCGTGCCTCCATTGTTAAGGGCCGTCAGTAAAAAACACATTCCGCCATGTTAAAGTGATAATGGGGGGGGGGGTCATTCTAACAGCTATAAAAACGAAAATGTTTCACCAACCCTTCTGAAATTTACAGGTGCCAGAAAGAAATGTTTGTTTTACATTACCTAAACATTTCAAGAAGATTGGTGAAAGATTGAGGGAAGGAGAGCATTTTAAGGTAGAAAAGGAATACAAACCTGTCTCCCTGCTTTTGTAAAATTACTTCCGGGTTGCGAGTTTTGTGCTCACAATTTGCATAATTTCTAGAGCCTTATTAATTAATCCAGTGGTGGGGTCTTCTTCCTCCTTGATTGTAGTTGGTGGAAAGCTTTTCATTTTTTAAAAATTCCCTTCGGTTGACTTTTAAGGACTATTTTAACCTCTCATTCAAGTCAATGAGGTGGCCATCTTCCCTCATAGCGTGACACATGCTCAGTAGCGTCGCTCTCCCCCCTCCCTCCTGCCTTAGAATGTGGGGTGGGTGAGTGAAATGACTACTGCCTCTAGCACAGACCTTTTGAGTGAAGAAGAGGAGTTTCTCTTTTCTCTTCTGGAACATGCATTCCTTTGGCTCTGAGAGTATTTTGGGCTATCTTCATAAGGTCAGTTTGCTCTTTTGCTCCCTGGTGAAGCAGGGTGTGGTTCCTCTGGATCCATGGTAACCTGATCTTCAAATCTCTCCTGGGAATAGGTGGCTATACCTTTCTTTCTATCCCCTCCACCCCATATACACACAGTGCTCCTTCCCTCTTTTCTAAGAGTTTGGTCCATACTGTTATAAAGTTGAAAGCTTCAAACACTTCATTTAATTAGTTTGGGCCGGTGTTAAGTTTTAAGTACAATGTTGAAACCTTTCAAAGTGCTTCTGGGCCTACAATGTTGGTTTCGGCCTAGTCACCCTGTTTTTCTAATAAGGTTTAGAAACAGTTGAGCTGTCGTTTATTTTGCATAGTGTACACACATGGATTTTCTTTCTAATCCTTGCAGTCTACACTGGCTTCCTCCTTGATGTGTTTTTGGATGCAGACAACCCCTTTTTTGTTCCAGCAGGCCTTTGGCAAATAATCTGGACCTCTGTCTATACCTTTGACTTTTAAATTGTTATGTTTTAAAAATGTTTAAAATGCTTTAATATTGAAAAGTATTTAATTATATTTTAAACTTTTGTATATTTAGGCTGACCATTTGAAAAGGAGGACAGGGCTCATGTAACTTTAACAGTTGTAGAGAAAAGGGAATTTCAGCCAGTGTCATTTGTATGCAATTAGTCCCTGGTGAAATTCCCTCTTCATCACAACAGTTAAAGTTGCAAGCACTATACTAGAGTGACCATATACAAAAGAAGGCAGGGCCCTGTAGGTTTTTTGTTTAATGAATCAAAACTATGCTTGGTTCTGGCTGTTGCCTGAAAACTGAGATCTGGTTCCGAGCAGCCTCTCCGTCACTTGATGCTTGCAACATCACTTAACCACTAGCACGTGTGAATGGGCCATCCTAGATTAAAGGCACAGGTACAATTTTAATAGAACACCCAATGTCACTTTGTTGGCTCACTTGCTTCAGCCTGTCTTCTAGCACAAAGTTAAGCAGTTGGGAAAGATCATGTTGCCATAGCCTGCTTTGGCCGTGATTTGGCAGTGTATGGACTGGATCAAGGCCAATAAACTTAGACTCAATTCAGACAAGATGGAAATACTTGTTGTGGTTGGTCTATCTGTCTGGTTCAGTGATGTTCAATCTGTTCTGAAAGGGGTTGCACTTGCCCTACAGCTGCAGGTTGGGCATGCTCTGTGATCCATCATTGTCACTGGAGGCACAGGGTAGGATCGGTGTCTCAGGCTGAGATACCACTATGACCCTATATAGACAGAGAGAGGGTTGCAACAATTGTTCATGCTCTGGTAACCTCCCATTTGGACTACTGCAATGTGTGATGCATGGGGTTGCCTTTGAAAATGGTCCAGGAATTTCAGTTAGTCCAAAATAGAACAGCTAAATTGCTGAATATAGGACTGTGTTCCCATTATGTCAGTAGTTCTTCACCTGCACTGGATGCCAGTCCATTTCTGGGAACAATTCAATGTGCTGTTTTTGACCTTTAAAGTTCTGAATTGCTTGGGGCCAGGTTACCTGAAGGAACGTCTCCTCCCCAATGTTCCTGCCTGGGCATTACAATTGCCACCTGAGGTCCTCCTCCAGGCGTCCCCGCTAAATGAGGTGAGGCAGGTGTCTATGAGAGAGAGGGCCTTTTCACTGGTTGACCTTGCCTGTGGAATGGTCTCCCCAGAGAAGGTCACCTGGTGCCTAGTTTATGGTCTTTTTGGCACCAGAGGAAGACCTTTTTATTCTCCCAGGCCTTTTAAGAACTGATTTTAGTGTTTTCAAGCACTGTGTTTTGCTGCTGGTTTGAATTTGGTTTTACATGCTGGAACGGTTTTATCCTTTGCTGCTGGTTTTATCATGATTTTATTCTGCTCTGTCTTTATTTCTTGTTTTAATGTTTGTATTACTTTTTTTTAATGTAGTGTACATTATAACCAGAGAACTTTGGGTAGTGGGTAGCTTAAAAGTACAATAAATAAATAACCTCCTTCTCTATGCCCTGCAAATCCTGGCAATCGTAGTTCACTGAAGGTGCTGAGTTGAGAGTTCTCTCTGAAGGGTTTCATGCTCCTTCTGCACAACAGAGTTATAGTTCTTAGAATTCCCTGGCAGGGATATACTATTAAATTAGTTGATGCCATAAATTATTGGTTGTTTCCAATGCCACACTCACCCAAGGATACTCGTTGTGAAATTCGCCACCTCCTTCTCCCCACTGCAGTTCCTGCCCCCCCACCCCCCAAAGCCTGTCCAGCATATCCCACAATCCCCATCCAAGCAGTCTCTACCCGACTTCCCCTGATTCACTGCAGCTCCTGGCCACGTCACAGGCTTTTTCCTAGGGTCCTCCAACCCTCAGGAGAGGCTTCAGTGGTTGCAAGGGGCATTGTGGGGAGAAGAGGAGGGGGATTCCTCTCACATGAGCATCCTTGCACAAGCACTGCATTGGCCATAAGCCGATGCCCATAACGTAGATGTGGCTTGAAAAATTATGCTTCCGTGATCAAGATTGATTCAGATGATCTAAAGAAGCAGCAATCAAATACCAGTGAGTCATGTCTCAAAGGTTGCCCCCGATCTCAGGATCTGATCTGAACTTTCAGGGATTTAGCTTCCTCCCCCCCCCCCCCCGCCCCAAGGTCTCCAGGAGGAGTATTAGGACATCTGGATGAGCAGCCTAAGGGGGCTGCTACTTTTTGTTTGGTATGGAAGGTTTTGCTATTCATTTCACTGCCCCATGTCCATCACCCACTATCCCTGAGTCACCAGGCATAGCTAGGCTCTCTACCACCAGGCTCCACCCACTGATCTGTCAGGCACCACCCTTTAGTCCTCAGGCTCCACCCCCTCTGTTCGAGCTTCAGAAAAGCCTTGGCAATATTATGTGGTTTTCTTCCCCCAATTCTAGGTCACATCTGAAGTAGTGACATGAGAATATACTCTGTTGCAAGATGTATGTTCTATCCCCACACTGCGGAAGCAAACCTATTCCCCCATCAGACTTGAAGTGTGGCAACAGGAAGCATTAATCACTTACACTTCCTCTGTCCAAATACCTGGACAACATCCAGAATGCTCCCCAGACAACTTGGGGGGGGGGGGTTGGGATGGGTGGGTGGTTCAGTTACCTCCACACGTATTAGAAGATCTTCACTTTTGCTGTTTGGCGTTTGACACTTATAAAGAACAAAGGCTAGGCAGAAAGGAGAACAAATCTTTTAATTAGAATTTAATATTGGTTTTCTTTTCATTTGTTCAGAGTCACTATTGGTAAAGGCTGCTTCCCATAATTCACATTTTAATTAGATCAGATGGTTGAATTTCTCAGCCCTACTGTGCTAGCATGTTTTTAATAATTAACAGAAATTCATAACGTCATTTGAATGAGCGCCACATAATGTCCAGGATGGGGATATTAAAGAAAATTCTAGTACTTAAGTTGCTGTTCTTGTGTTCGAAATTTATAATGTTAATTCCACTCAATGAACATTATTTGTAATTGAACTAAAATAAAGAGTATGGTGAGAATGCCTTACTTTTTGGTAAGGTCTCTGGAATTATGCAACAAATTTTATTTTTTGTGTTGGAAAAAATCCAAACATGTCAAATGTTTCAAACTATAATGTTTTACTGAACACCAAACTATTTTTTAAAAAATAACATGGAACTTGGGATACAAAGAAGTTATTTCTTCATTCATATACCGTTCATCTTTTTCCTATCTTCCCTGCATTCTACTTTTGCCTTCCGTTCTAAAAAAACATATTGGAAGGGGATTTTGCAGCTGTAAGGAAAGAACATCCAGTTATAGAGTAAAGAAGACCTTGGAGAGCCATTGCAAATAGGGTGGCCTTGAAATCCAAAATTCTGAAATCTGGATGCAATCCGGGAGTACAATTCAGAGCAGGTCTTGAGATGGAGTAAGGTTATAGACTCTGCAGGTCTCAGGAAAGATCCCAATATTTTTTAGAAGTCTCAAGGCAGAGCACAGGAGAAATACTGTATTAATTTGACAAAAGATAAAAAAAAGAAAAGAAAACCGGCTGGGCTAAGAGGGAAAGAAAGAAAGCCTCATGCTTGTTTTACTGCAACTGTTCTAGAAAAACAATGAGCCAGTGGATTTTGTTCCTGGGTGACTGGAAGCCTCAACTGCCTGTCAGGTTATGCAATGCTGGGCCAGGGCAATGGTTTGGTTCAGGATAAGGCAGGCTCATTTGTTCATATTATTTTCCCTTAAAGGTCAGGACTGTCTCTCCTCTGGGGTTTTAACAAATATCAAAATTCTACCCTACGGCTGCCTGACTAAACTAGACAAATAAATCAAAATTGATTATAGTAGGGACATGGGAAGCTGCCTTCTACTGAGCCAGACGCTTGCTCCAGCTAGCCCAGAATTGTTGACATTGACTGGCAGCGGCTCTCCAGGATTTCAGGCAAGAGTTTTTCTAGACCAACCAGGACCAGGCATTGAACACGGGGCTTTCTGCATTCAAAGCATGTGCTCTACCACTGAGCCACGGCTCCTCCCCTTGCTCCTAGGCCACAAAGTCCAAGAATTTGGCAAAGCCCCTTTGTTGTTGTTTTGCTGAGCTTGTGCAAAATTATAGCTTACACAATCTTGCTGAAGCCTTTTTTCCAGTGGACAACCAATGTGGTGGAAGGATGTCCCTTCAACTCATATTTCTGCAAATTCTCTCCATAGCATGCATATATGATTAAAAATGTGTCCCCACCATGTCTAGAGTTGTATGAAAGATATAAACAGTGTGAATCAGAAAAGGTTGGTATGTGATAGTTGAAAATGTGCAATAACTGCTGGAGAGTAAAACATCTGCCCCCATAGCTCTTCATACATAAATGTGCCTATTTTGAAGTGCAGAATCATTCCTTTGGTAACTCTAAAGTGGAAAAGCAGCTATAAATCAAAATACTAAAATAATTTTATTTTATTGATAACCTCCCCAGAATGAGATGGAAAGGCAAGGTAGAGGGGCACCATCTGCATGATGGTGACACTGAACCCCCAAACCTCAAATGACTTCCCCCACATGACCTACATGGTTTCATGTAGATATTAAATAGCATAGGATACAAGGCAGAACCCTGACGGTCACAACAAGCCAATGGTCAAAGCATAAAGCGCACATCCCCCAGCATCACATTCTGAAACCAGCCCTCTGGGAAGAAACAAAGCCACCATAACAGTGTATCCCCAGTCCCATCCCTGTAAGCTGGTCCAGAACAACATCATGCATAATGGTACTGAAAACCGCTGAGAGATCCAGCAGAACCAACAGTGATGCACTCGCCCAGTTATTCCTGGCGTAGGTCAGCCACCAAGGAGACTAGAGTTGTCTCAGCCTCTAAAGTCAGATTGAAATGGATATGGGCTGCCTCTACACAAGACGTTTAAAGCTCTTTGAAATCTCATTAAAATGTTTACCTCTACAAGAGCGGAGCGTAAATCGGGAGTTGAGGCGCTTTTTCTCTCCGATTATGCTATCGAATGCGCGTTCAATAGCGAGTTTTATTTTGCTCCAGCCATTAAAGCGCATTTTGACTATGTGAACAAGCAATTCTCCACATTAACTACTTGTAAAGCGCATTTCAAACAATCAGTAAGGCCACCAGTTGTGTGCTCAATTACCTCCTGCGTACAAGCATTTACGATAAAGCGCTTCAGCGATTATGCGCATAATCGGCTAACCAGGCGTCAAGCGGAATCCATCTAGAGGGGGTCCTAGATATTCAGTTTCTTACAGAGCAACTTGGAGGCAAGAAGCCACCGCATGCTTGCCCAAGAATGAAATATCAGAGACTGGCTAGACATTGTCCAGTATAGTTGGATTAAAGGGGGGGGGGGGTCACAACCTCTTTCAAACATGGAGACACCACCTCTTCCAGCAATGAAGTGTTTCCTACTCCCACCACCCATTCCCTCCACCCACTCGGGCAGTCCACCTCTGGCTGCTCTTATGAGCCAGGATGGCCAAAGGTTGAGTACACATGTAGCTGTCCTCACATCTCCCAGAATCCTGCCCACATCCTTAGGCTAGTGAAGGGTTTTTTCTTCATTTGAAATTTTACTGAATATGTGTAAGAGTGGGTTTATAAGGGTTTGTTAGCATAGCATAGGGAAAGAAGTTTTTGGGGAGCATAGAATGGGTTTAAATGGATGTACAAGTGATGGGATAATGCTTTACTATGAAGGGGCAAGTAGGCATACACACATAAAACACTGTATCAAGGGTAGGTGCTTTAGTGTAGATAAGGCCTGATGAAATATGATTTGGATATATGATTTGATATTGTTCAAAAACATTACTCATAAGTACTTGTGACTTGTACCAACTGTATGTTTTCCTGTTAAAGGAACTAGGTGAAAGGTCCAGGATGATAGAAAGGTAGAGTTGTGGTTTAGAAATCCCCATGGCCAGAAGAACAGAGAAGTAAACCAGACAGTTGACCACATGAAAAGCAGACATCAAATCAAACTTTATTGTCAGTCAACAGACCATATCATAAAATAAAATATACAGTTTTATCAAGGTTCACAGGACATTAATTGGGAATATCCTCATACAGCCATTTGGGCTCTGTAACGGGTGGCAAGCAGAAGTAATGTCCTTTAGAGATAAACAAGTATGTCAGAAAGTATGGAACATTCTGGGAAGAGGATGATCTAAATTGATGATGTGGACCAATAGACTTAGATATTTTAGAATAAATTAATATGTATTAAGAAGGAGGTCTTTGTCTTTGAGAAGGATATTTAAGTCTGAACACAGAGGAGAAAGATGTGTTTCCTTTCCCTCAGGCATGACATCCAGGATATTGCTCTGAGCCTAGCATGTAGGCCTCAGTGACCCCTTGGTCTTGCCAGGGAGAAATGGAAGTCCCTCTGTGGAGAACAGCTCCTTTGCAGAATCAGTATGAGTGATACAAATTGGTCCAAGCTAAATCAGGCCATTTTCCAAAGCATTGAGTCGATGCTGAGGGTACACACCTCCATTGTCAAATATTAAATGCCATTCCATGTCAAAAACTGAACATTATCACTGAGAATCAAATGCAAATACCAAATATTCAAAATTATTTGGCAAATATTTGAGCATTCAATGAATAACTAGAGAATATGCCTAGGAAAATTCCAGGAAGCAAATAAGGTTGCATTTAATATCAACATAGAACTTCATGTCCAGGTATTCTACATTTGAATTCCTCTTATAGTTCAGAGGTAGAATTCAGGGATTTAGATTTTAAGTTATAAAGCCATGTATCGTTAAAGGTTTGGTTACATAAAACTCTCTCCCTCCGCCCTCAGAATTATAATGTTACATTGTTCAGAGACAGACAGCAGGAGCCTGATGAAAGAATATTTATTTGAGAACAGTTCAGCTGTAGATCCCTCCTTGCTTCAACAGACATTGTTGTTAAACCTTTCAGATATCTTGGGTAACCCATACATTTTTGACTGAAACAGGTGGGGAAGAAAGAGATAATGACTTCTTCAGAGAACAACTGGATGAGCCAATATCAAAGCCCCAAATGCACAGCTACATCCACCCCCACCCTGCAATCGCAAGCATCGCTGTAAGTCTTTTGAGGTTCATGCTAATGTTTCCTTATATGAGTGTATCGCTGCTTATGGGTTGGGATTGCTTGCATGCAGGGGAAAACAGATTGTGTGAACCAGCTTTAACGTATCAGCTTTCCTCCATGTAGAGATGAAGATCTTTGTATTCCTCACAGCACTCATTTCCAGGATAAACATCATAGATATATTGCCAAATATGAGAAAGTCAGCAAGGAGCATGATGAGAGAATCAATTCATTTCCCCTGATCTCCATTCACAAGTGCAACTTCATATTTAAAATATGGTGAATGAATAATCCTAGACTAAGCCTAGTGATGACTTGTCTACTTCCCTATTTTCCTGCTGTCATGATTTTACATGTTATTCTGTGGCAGCCATGCAAATCAATTAGGACTGGAAATAACAACTTTCCCAGCAATGCATCTCAGTATTGTCAAAGGAAGAAAGCACCATTCCCGGAATTCCATATCTCTGTGTTCATCACTGGATTGAAGAGGAAAATCTTTCAGTCTCTTAAAACATCACCGTGGTACAAGAGAGCAAGAAATAAAGATTAAAAATGTGCTGAATATATTGTCTCCATCATTTCATCTTCTACTCAACATTCTGCTTTGTAGATGTTTAATTACTAGTATTACCAGTGAAGAATGGGGATATACCTGCTGACTTGCTAAAACTGATTAATGTATGACTGTCCATCAATTGGGACTACTTGCATGTGTGAGAAACTGTGTGAACCAGATTCAACGTATTAACTTTCCTGTAGGTGTTCGAGGAATTGTGAAAAGACATAATTCCCAGATTTGGGGAAATAAATCCATTTGGCTTGGAGTTCTTTTCTTTTTTCCTAGGGTATAGTGGCATTTAGATAGAAGAAGAGCCATTCAGAGCTGGAATGGGTTTGTTTCTTTTGGCCTTGATCCAAAAGACTGCAAAAGTAGCTCCATGATGTACCCAAGGAGGTACATCCCTATGCGAAACCCCTATGCCAGTTGTGGTATGGCTTTGATTTCTGACATTGAAACAAAAATATTTTTAAAATCCCATTGGCCATAACATTAAAATCCTAATGGCCATAACAAGTTGCTATCAGACTGGCCTTACCTGCTTCTGTGCTGACCTGCTTATCAGTTTATTGTCTGCTTACTCAATGCCTGCTTACTCAATGCCTGCTTACTCAATGCCTGCCTTACCTTGCCTCCCCTGGCCCATCTATTTGGGAATGAACAGCCCATGCCTAACTAACCAACATGTCTTGTCCCATAGCGGCTGCAAATCAGTGCTCCCGGGCAAAAGGCAGGGTCCAGGACATGGTTGTATCTCCAGACTTTCTTTTCTGACAGTGCTGGTTCTGTATCTGGAAATGGAGACGCATTTTCCAAAAGCAGTTTCCAGTTTAATAACTGTGATTCTAGGGATTCCTTTTATGAAGTACCCATTGTCTTATTCTATTATTACAGATAGAAAGAAGAGTTTTAATGCTCTAATGGGTTGGGAGTGAAATATGCATGGCAGGAGGCAATTAAGGCACAAAGTAATTTGCATAATCTTCCGCTTGTCTGTAAAGGCAGGTTCAAGTGCCAATCTACCTTGCATCCCAATCATAATTAAGTATATGGGCTCTTCCCAAGATTTGCCATATGCTTTTGAGTGCACCCGTCCTGTTTATTACAGCAGCACAAACCATTCTATTCATAAAGCCTTCAGGTCAGGAATGCCAGTCTTTACTTTCTTGCCATCTGTTTAATCAACAAACTGATTAAAGAAGGACTTAGGAAGTGCATAATATGAGTAACAGTAGTGCTTGCCAGCTGGGCAGGTAGAACTGTGGCTCTTCATCAACTGATAACAGACGCTAGTCAGTTGGTAGACAGGTGGAGGGGCAGGGGAGGGATACGAGAATCTCCAGAGATTGTTTTTGGGCAATCCAAAGAAAAGCCAGTTTTTGTGGAGCCATTTGTATCACTGCTCTTATTTCGGATAATTTATTCTGTAATGTTATGCCTTTTTGCATAGACACTCTGCTAGTGATGAGAAAGGATAAGGGGCTATGTGGAGACTGAGGACAGGATCCAATGGGGGCCTTCTGCATGGTCAGCCCCTGGTAGCCCCTGGTAGCCCTGGTGTGCATGCAGCCCATTCTGTAAGAAGCCACAATAACCTCCATCATACCTAATCCTGCCCCTGGTTTGCCTCTGTGTTTTTTTACCTCTGAGGTCAAGCTTATGATCCCTTTCCCTGAATAGCTGCTCTTTCGCTCTTTCGCTCCTTGGCTTGTTAGCTCTTCGGCTCCACTCCACTCCACTCCACCCCTCCCCTTCTCTTTCTCCCTCCAGTCAGGTCCTCTCAGATGAGTACTTCAACCAGACCACCTTTCTGCCAGGCAAAACTGAAATGACCCTTTCGTCTGGTTCTTTCTGGCATCAAGGGAGTACAATCCAATCTCTACAGAGATTCAGGCATTGTATGATTTTAAAAAACGCTTTGGAGCCAGGGATGCAAGGTTTGGGTTTTATATTGAGGCTTGGAGCCGGATGCTGGGAGTGATCGCTTTTCCCTGCCAGGACCTGATGCAATCCATTCAAGCCCCCAGTTCCTTTAAAACTACATGGAGACTTTTGGCGTGTTAAATGTGCTTAGGGGAAATTATCCAGACTTTTAACTTTCTAGGAAAGGCTGGGGAAGTGGTGGGGTGTCAGCAGGACAGGCAAAGCATCATGTGAGTACCATGCTGCAAATCCGCGCACCAGGCATGGCGAGAGTGCACTAAATTGCTGGTGTGATGGAGCTCAATATAGCACTTCTGGGGAGAAGCCTCAAACCAGGTGCAAATGCTCATTTCTGGAAGAGGCAGGTCCCTTCCCTTCCAGAAACTAGAGCATCTCTTTGCTACACTGAACATGTTCACCCTGCAGCAGTAGGGGCCATGCACACATCAGGGCCAGCAAGGGCGGGCCATGCGGAAGACCACCACCATCTGCCCAACTGGCTGACCCTCCAGTCACTGGCAATCTTATACATGCCCCACTATAGCTTCTGAGATTTCAGCAGCCATTGCCCATACATTTTCAGCACGTTTGCAGACACATCTGGAAACTACAATTCATGGACAATATAGTGAACAGATTTTATTTTTTTTAAATCAGGGAACATCCACAGGGACCATATTTCTCCAGTATTGAAAATACTTCATTGGTTGCCAGTTTGTTCTTAGAGTTGGCAAGTTTCAGGAGCAAATGACAGGAAAAATGAATAATGCTATGTGAGTAAATATCCATCAGGAATCAATTAAACAATCATGAACAACAAAAGTAAACTGCAACAGGAGCAGCAGATAAAACTGTTTTTAAAAAGAAATTTATAAGAGGAGTGGTATTTCCCTGGCGGTCCAGGTGGATATGCTGCTCACTCTACATCTCTCATGTTTTTAAGAGCATAGAATAGCTCCCTTCCCACCCTTCTCTCTTGATCCTCTCCCTTCTCCACATTTGTTAATTTGAGCCTTTTGCATAGGCAGGACTGGGGGTATTGCCCAAAGTCCCTCTTTCCAAGTCTCAGCTCAGGACAGTCAAAGCTCTGATGAAGCAATAGGCAGCCTAATCCAAGGAATCCTCTACTTGAAGAACAGTCTTCCCTGTGCTTTGTGTGCCTAGATATACAATTTGTATTAAGTTCTTAAACTTTGCATTTTTTAACCTTTATTTTGCTCTGCTATCTAGCTTGTTCATACCCTACAATCAAGTCAATGTATTTGTTACTCCTTTGCACATCACGAGTCTTGATGCCCGTCCAAAGTAATGGGCCTTTCATTATTTTGACCAACCAAACAAAGAGATTTTCAGTGATTTATCTACTTCTTCTTGTCCTACTTGAATATATGCTTCCTTTTTCTTTACAAGCAATAGTATAGGCTAGGCTGACCATCTGAAAAGGAGGACAGGGCTCATATAACTTTAACAGTTGTAGAGAAAAGGGAATTTCAGCAGGTGTCATTTGTATGCAATTAGTTCCTGGTGATATTCCCTCTTCATCACAACTGTTAAAGGTGCAGGCACTATACTAGAGTGACCATATACAAAAGAAGGTAGGGCCCCTGCAACTTTAACTGTTGTGATGAAGAGGGAATATCACCAGGAACTAATTGCATACAAATGACACTGGCTGAAATTCCCTTTTCTCTACAACTGTTAAAGTTATATGAGCCCTGTCCTCCTTTTCAGATGGTCAGCCTAGTATAGGCAAAACGTCTGGTTTTATTAAAATTTGTTAGTGCCACCAAGGGCCAGCTAAATATTGCTTTGGAAGACAGGTTTGTGTCAGGGTGGGAGCCCCACTATGTTCAACTGCTTTATTGCAAAGTTAGGCTGTATAAGATAGCAAGCTTTGCTTCTTTCTTAAAACAAGTTTGGGAATTTCCCTCTTAGTTCTTTTTATGGCTTCTTTCTTCTGCATTGACTCTGTATGTCTCTTTAAAAAGTCCACATTCACCTTTCCCAGATTTGACCAGGAGCACAGGAGGCATGTGGCAAAGGAGGCAAATGGCTCAAGGGGCCCACAAGGCCGAGGGCCTCCAAATATGTTCGTTCATATGGCTAAGGTTAGTGGACCAAAAAGGTTGTGTCTGTAGTATTCTGTCTCTTTAAGAAGATGCAAGCCAGTTTGGGCAGACCATCATGGCCAGATCTACACCAAGCAGGATATGTCATTTTGAAAACAGTGTGTCCTGGGCCCCAACATTGTCACTACTGTTATAAACCATTTTAAAGCAGTAGTGTAGATCCTGTCTATGAGAGGGAACCTTTGCAGGAGAAGCCTGAACAGGCTGAGCCTGCATAATCTCTTCAAAGGCCTGAACAATCCTGGGCCTAAATGGAACCAGAAACAATTCACAGTTAAGTTGTACATGTTTCTTTTCCTTCAATCCAATTTTTCTGCCCTGGGTTTTCCCAATGAGCTGCAATGATAATAAATAGTTAAGTTTTTGGAAGATGTCTGATGCATACTGTGGTTCTCCTTTGACTTCAAGGACAGTGGCTTTACAGAGCCAAATAGGATGCCTATTCCAAGAATTTCCTGCAGATAATCAGGAGTGCTACAATGCTTATTTGGCGAAGGATTGTAAGTTCGGACAAGCAACAGCCTTGAGTGGGAGGGAAGAGGGCTAGGCCCCAACATTGCTTTGAGCTCATTAAAGGAAAGGCTATAAATGTAATGAAACATATTAAACAAGAATGCCCAGCTGCATCCTTATATTGGTTGCAAGTGAATGCACCTTAAGCGAACTGAGAGAGGATGGCTTGGATTACCCCTCTGAGGTCAGAGACAGTGGTCCAACCTTGGAAGAGGGAGTCAGTGGTCTGACCCATTCCCCCACCCCCTTGCAGCTAGCATGGGGAGAATTGTACCCGCTGCCTCTACGAGATTGGAAAATCAACCACATATAGGGGGAAAAGGGGGTTCCAATGGGCAGGGACAAGAGGAGACCAGAGAGGCCAGAATATGATTCACCACTCCTCCTGCCCTGCTGGCTTCACTCTGGCAGGGCATAGGAATCTCGTAAGCCTCCGAGTTCAAGGTCTTCCAAGTATTGAAAAGGCACAGTCCATAGGATTACGCCCTGAAACTGGCAAAGGTGTATTTAGGATCTAACACTGGGCAAGAAAGTCCTGGCCATTTTATTATTTTTTCAGCAGGAAGTTAGCTTGCAAGGCTAATTTCTTTTGATAACTGCCCCAAAATCAACGCTAGAAAGAATCCATTCAAAGCTTGGAAGATGCTACCTGTTTAAGTATGTAATAATAATGTACTTGAATTATGTGGTTTGATTATTTTTCCTCCGCTTTAATAATTGTATTGTTTGTAGTTACTATGATGATTTGTACTTTCCTAACATTTTAAGGTATTCCTTTTGCATTCTGCCAATTTCTGGGAAATTAATACAGAGTCAGCGCAAATGGATTTTCAGAGCCCTCATGACAGCTAAAAGACTTATACTAATATATTGGAAGGATAAATGCTCACCTCCCATAATGCAATGGATTGAGGAATTAATAACCTCATCAACATTTGAATGGATGATATACAGGCGCAACTTGCGAATGGATAAATACATGGCTATATGGTCTGATTTTTTTAGAACCTATGTATTCTCTCTCTCTTTTTTCTTTTCTTTTTTAACATTCAATGAAAAATGATGACATCGCTGTATATGTAATGTAGGCTGACCATATGAAAAGGAGGACAGGGCTCATGTAACTTTAACTGTTGTAGAGAAAAGGGAATTTCAGCCAGTGTCATTTGTATGCAATTAGTTCCTGGTGAAATTCCCTCTTCATCACAACAGTTAAAGTTGCAGGCACTATACTAGAGTGACCATATACAAAAGAAGGCAGGGCCCCTGCAACTTTAACTGTTGTGATGAAGAGCGAATTTCACCAGGAACTAATTGCATATAATTGACACTGGCTGAAATTCCCTTTTCTCTACAACTGATAAAGTTACATGAGACCTGTCCTCCTTTTCATATGGTCAGCCTATGTAATGTGTTTTTTTTTCTTTATTCATTTTTTTTTATTCTGTATTTTTTGAAATTCACAATAAAAAAGTAAACAAAAAATACAGTTATTATGTGGATATTCCATTATTGTAGTTAAAAACAGGATATTATCTACTGTGACAGCATTGGAGAGGGGAGGGAGTGCTGAAGAAGGATCCCAAGACTGTTTTGCCCTCAGTTACCTCTCCATACACAAGTTTATTCATTTTCCTTTCCGGGATGAACTGTCATGTTCTATGGAAGCTTCTTGGCAAACATTAAGGACAGCTGCTTATACTGTGTTTTACAATTTTATTATTGCATGAGCTTTCTCACAATAAAATTCAAATCCACAATGGGTTAGCAAAAGTGCTTCTCTTTAAATAAAATGAAAAACACAGGTAGTTGTAAGTTGTTGCAAGTTAATTTCAAGTCTAAACCCCTACTTCAAGTAAAAATGGTTCGGAATTTATTTTTTCTGGTTGGTACTGACTACCAAGGCAAACATTTATTTTTCCAATTCAAAGCAGCAGGAAACATTATGAAACCAATACAGTGTGAGCAGCTGGTCTATGTTTCCACATTTGGTGGGTGGGGGGAGGGGAATAAAAAATAAAATAAAAGGAAAGCCTCTCTTTTAAAATGTCAGGGAGTTTTCAAGAGCAACGACTGCTCTGCTTGGCTTTTCCTGTAGTTATGTTTGACATTTCGAAATGGTTATAATTGATTCTGTGACTGACTGACTGACTAACTGACTGACTGACTACCTGCCAAGGCTGAAGTGTATTCTGTTTCTAAGTAACGTTACCTTTATTGATAGCATTTGCCCCTCATACTATTGGCAAGAGCATTATATCACAAGTGCTTTGTGTTTGCATATACCCTTGCAATTAGTGATGACTGAAATCACCAGAGAGGCTGAGGAGTAAACATGTCTTTGTTTTCCTGAATCCTTACAATCTGGTTCTCTCAGTGCACATGGTACCTCACAGAAGAATGTAAATGAAAACAGCTAGTCCCTGCCTCCAGGCAACTCCCAAGGGCCATAGTTCAGGAGCAGAGCACCATGCTTTGCTTGCAGTGTTCTCAGATAGTAGGCTGGGGAAAGGCCGCTGAGAGCCGGTGTCAGTCGGAATCGACAACACTAGGCTTCATGGACTAACTCATTGGCCTACGCAAGCCATGCAAAATGAATGTGTGTAGGGGAAGCGGGGTTATCCCCACCTGCAACATCTCCATTCCCTTGGAAGGAGTTTCAGCCTTTCATGTTCAGTGCTAAGTTCTGAGGGCGGAAGCATGTATGTGCGTGCAGCTGAGTGTGCATAGAAATCCCCATTCAAACACCTCCCCTGGAAGTCACAGAAATCCTTCCCTCCGCCATCCTTCTCAGGATTTTCAAAATGATGAGGAAAATAGTCTTGACTGCACCTGTACGTTTATCAGTTTGATCTGCTGACATCAGCAGGTGAAGCTTTGCATGGACTAGGAATGGGCAGATGTTATCCCAATCGTCAAAGGAGGGGGGGAGTGTTGCTGCCCAGACCCTCAGAGGTCATCTGCATGACCTCGCCAAATGAGGTAAGGCAGATGGCCTCTGAGGAGAGGTCTTTTCAATGGTGGCACCCTGGTTGAGGAATGCCTCCCCCCACTAATAGCCTCATTCTGTGGTCTACATTGTAGTCTTTTTGGTGGCAGGTGAAGACCTTTTTATTTCCACTGGCATTTTAGCTCTTTAGCTTTTTTAAAAAAACAACAACAACATTGTTCGTGCTTTTTTCTCTATTGCTAGTTTTATTTCTGTTTTTATTCTGATGCTGTTTGATTTTTATGTTCATGTTGTACTTTTATATTTTATTGTTAGACTTCTGTGAACTGCCCAGGGAACACTTTGTGATCTGGTATTATATAAATGCTGTAAATATAATAAACAAAATAATGAATAATTTATATATTGGTCAGACCTACTTCAATACCAGGGAAGGTACTAGAATGGTACTACAATGGAGACCGTTTGTAAGCTGTCTTTTTTTAAAAAAAGATGGCAAGCCTACATGTGCAGAGAATTGCAGCCATAGAGTTACTTGAGAGTAAATTTAGCAAGCCTGTCTGTGGATGGTGGCACTGCACAAACTCAGCAATGATTAAGTTCTGAGTTTTGGGGCATCAGTTACTAGATGAAAGCTAAGGAAGAAGACAATTTAGCCAAGTAGTTTGCCCATAGCTCAAATTGCAATTCACATTAAGTCACTACAACCCCAAATATTGTATACTCATTTAGTAGGGATGGATGAGACATTAGTTTCAGTTCATTGTTGATTAGAATGTATCCAATTCACATCTCACAGAATTGATCACAAACCCACCATTTGGTTTGATGTGTGTACATTTTTCAGCTTGGGATGCAATTCATACAACAAGAAAAATGTGTTAAAAATCTCATACCTTCGGAAAAGTGTACATGAAAAAATTGTATCTTTGAAAAATGATCACAAACATGCTTCAGTCAATGGGAGAAAAATGCATACATTTAAAAATGCACACAATTGATGCTCACATTTGGGGGAATGCACAGAAAAATACACATGAATTTTTGTGGCGGGGAAGCTCGCAATGTGATGCAGATACGTGTTGGAATGAGCTTTGAGGTGGAAATTGGAGAATTTTGATAAGCTTGAGTTTTGCTGAGTTACACATCTTTATCATTTAGCGACGAACATTTATATACAGTATGGGTCCTCTGGGACTGATGGGTAGCTGTCTCAAAGAAAGGAATAAGGAGTCTTTTCACTCTGGTGGCACATACCAATTTGTCTTACTCTGAGAATCCTTCCTGGGCATGAGCATGGTGTTTATTGAACGTGTATTTAGTTCACCCATTCCCATTCCACCTGAGCCTTTTAAAAGAATTTAAAAGTACACTGTTTAGCCCCAAAGGGAATGCTTCTGACCTCATTTGTGAGAATTGCTTTTATAAATTCAGTTTGCTCCAGGCAAGGCAAGGTCAGCTTTCCAACTTGGTAAAGAAGTCTCAAAGAAGGAAATGCACACACCAGCCTCAAATGCCCATTGTGCCATAAAATGGGCATAGATTCCTCTCTCTGGGTTAATTCCTACCTTGCAGAATCCAAATCAGTGCATATCTATGTCAGGAGAACGTTGACGTACTGAAATTCTAACAGTCATGTCACTTTTGAAAGCACAGAGTTCCTGTGAGGCAAAGATCATCCCTTCTAGGTCTCTCTGAATTGGTAGCAGCACAGCTGGATCAAGGGCTACACAGGTAGGTTAACAAAGGAAAATTAAAGACAGAAAAACTCATCTACAACGGGACTAGGGGGATTTGCCTACTTGTTAGAGTAGGCAACAAGGAGCGCTCAGGATTTAGAGCAGATAACTTCAGAAAAGGGGCTAACAGAAGCAGCAGGCCCAAAAGATATGTGCACATTGGCAAACACGGCAGAAAAGCAAATGGAATGTGGTCGTATGTGCAATTACATCAAGGTGTTTCAATGGAACGCACTCACATCCAGGGTGCATGGGAAGCGGGCTGACCCAAAACAAAATCCAAATACCGGAAGTGAAACAATGGCACGTTACCATTTCACTGGTGTTGCTCTGAATTTTTTTTTAAAAAAGAAATAAATCAGATCATCAAAGTTCAAACACCTGGGGAGGAATTCGGATGGCGAGAATTTCATCAGCATTTCTATCCAATGTGACATTTTGAGCTCAAACATCAAATATTATTACAGAGACTGAATACTCAGATATTCAGGATGTGTTCAAGAACAATACTCAAAGCAGAGGGTTTTAAGAAATGAGAAAGATTTGTTTCAGTACTGCCTTCACCCACTCGACTGAAGCATTTAGCAGTTTAGGTCCTATGTGACATAACTCTGCACTGGTAGGGACATCCAGTAGGACGCAGTAGCGCATGATCAGCCATATTCTTGAGCAAAGAGATAAGAAATGAAAATGGTAACATTAATAGCAATTTGGATTTAATAAACCTGCCAAGCTATTTGCACTGCATTTCAATATACTTGTCACTTTATTCATGCAATATTTTATTTTAATTCACGGAAGCTTTTGATTCTCAAGACTGACTCCATGCCAAATCTCATTCATAATGAATTCAGTTCTGGCGTAATAATAGCTACAAGGCAAAAAAAAAAAAAGGTCCAGCATGCCCTCACTGCTGTCATCCAGCCATTGCTGAACATCAGAGAGAAGCAAAGAAGTGTTCACAAACAATTTAAATGCATTACATCAGGAAGAAGTCAAACAAGTAAAGGAAGATTACATGTTACCTGAAATACAAAAATCATGATGAACCATCATTTCCTGAGTAGAGACAATATGCTGTCATCTTTAGGTAGGAAAAAAAGGTTTTGGGTGCAATTCACTACCTAAAAAAAATTTGAGGCCCATCATAATTCGGTTATAAAAACTGACGAAATTGCTTGAATCTGACATTTGGTGTCATGGGAGAACGAGGTGGGGAGAGAAGAGGAAATCAAGATGAAAGGTCAAATAAAGGTCTTTTTCCTCCCTGACTTCTATCTCAATGCATGTTATAAGAGAAAAAAAGGCCAAATCTACACTAAGCAGTATATAGCATGATGAAAGCGTTATGAAAGCAGTATCGAAGAGGCAGGAGCTACACTACTGGTTTATAGTGGTCTTAAAGTGCACTGACAACTGTTGAGGCCCATGACACATGCCATATACCACTTTCATAGTACTATATCCTGCTTGGTGTAGATCTGGCCAGCGAGAGAGAGAGAGATAAATGTGGAAAGTGTATGTTTATTTTAATCTAAAGGCCCAGGATGCATGAGCCACATTTCCCCTGCTGAACTAACCACATCCTCTTGGGACTAATGGCAGATTCACATGCTACCATTAAGCCAACATGACCTGGAGAAACCTCACAAGGACTGCAACCCTATACCCAATTCCCTGGGAATAAGTCCCATTGTACTCATTGGGACTTACTTCTGAGTAGGCTTGAACTACAAGATCTTTTCTTTTAGCCAGCTTCTATTCTGCTATAGTACCTGTATTTATCTAGATCAATTTCTTAATACAGATCCCTCTTTCTCATGAGTTTTTAAATTCAGAATTGCATGCATTTTGAAATGAGAATTGTATGTTATAGCTGCTGGCTGACCTTATCTTTGCTTGTTGATACCGTTGTAATGGGAGCCCATGGTAAGGGATAGCTGGAAATCTTTCTTGAATGTTTTGAATGGTGGAGGCCTGTACAACTTGGAAATGAACTCACCTCTTCACCCTCCTCCCCACCTAAAGTGAGGGGACAGATGGACATACTAGAGAAATAACATTGAAATGCATTATATTAGAGGAAATAATGGCAAAAGATGTTTATGTTAGACAATTGTATACAAACTTTCATGAAATGTGCTTTCTAAAAAATAAATCTCAAAGTTTAGGACTTAAGATCCGAAAAATCTTAAGGTTCAAACTTATGGTTCGAAAAATCGTCAATGTTTGGGATGGACCAAATTTAAGACAGGAAAAAAAAGAGAAACAGAGAGAAAATGAAATTGACAGATTCATCCAACTCTAGGAAGTGTATTCTATAGAAGGAGCCTGAGGCAAAGGGAGACACAGCAGTCTCTAAAATCCCAAGATCTAGCAACTTCAGATTTCAGCCTATCTGGTATTTTGGTCAACCAGATGAAACAGGCATATACAATCCAGTCCATCACACCATGTATAGCACCCCCCGTGGTTTCCCATCTAGGCATCCATCGATCAGGGCCACATATGCTTAATTAGCTTCAGTAATGCTACAGCATCAGATGCTCCCAGATGATTCTCGGGCAATTCTCATACATTATTAGTTATAAATATTCCCTTTGACATGTTCTAAAGATCTGTTTAGATGTGCATGATAATCCCATAAGAAGCAACGTTTGAAGAGAAAGAGTAATGTATCTGCTACTAGAAAACATTGCATTTTAGTGAGAAGCTGTGAAACGTGCATTTAGTAGGATGGAGGTATGTGAACTTGGGGGAAATATTTGGAGTAAAGAGAATATATATAAAATTCAGTATACTTTTAGTAAGAACTTAGAACACTATAATATCATGGCAATTCAAGGGATCTATTAAAAACAGATTAAATAAAACATAGAGCCTCAGGCCTAGCTATAACAGCAAGTTCAAAAGAACTAAAGCAGAAAGCAAACATCAAAAATTGGTATCTCACTCAAGCATTATATCCATCACATTTTCCACTAGTTCTGCTCCATTGCTTTCTAGGTACAATGATTTTGCTCATCTTTCCTTGGGAAATGCTGATGAATCTGGCTCACACTGCTATACTTTGGGATACTGGGCAAAATGTAATCTGCAAAGAAAAAAACAGATTACATTTGCTTCCCCCCCCCCCCAAGTGTGTGTGTGTGTGTGTGGTTTTAAATACCTCATAAGCTTTTATTTCAGCCATAGAGAATCTATTTAAGTTCTAACATTCTTTGGCTCCAGTCACAGCCAGTTTAGCCCTTCCTTCCTCCATCTTGCTGCCTCATTACCCAGCCACCACTGCCTTCCTCCAAGAATATTTTTGCTTCTTTCATTAATAAAACCACAACCCTCTGTTTACATCTAAAAACATTGTACAATCAAATTATTAAAACATATTAGGATCCACTTCAGCAGCTAACCAGCTTCACACATCCCAGAAAAAAACCCTCAGAGACAGGGCTTATAAAATCCAGCAGAAGTACAACAATGAAGCTAGGATGGCCTTTCTCTGGGCCGTGGCTACCGCAGGGGTGGTACTGTTACTGAAGATTTCCTCTGAGTTTTCATCAAGCTGCATGGCTTGGGAACACCATACCTGCCATATGAAGCTATGGAGTCCCTGAGCTTGCCTTGAGATGCCTTTCCGTCTGGGCTCCTCTGAGAAGAACTGGAGTGGTTGCAGTTTGGGACAGGCCTTTTTCTGTGAATGCCCCACATTTATGGAACATTCTTCCCAAGAAAGCTTACCTGGTGCCAGCACTGCCATCTTTCCAGCACCAAGCAAAGATGGACTTATATTTCCAGGCATTAGTTATAGCCCAGTTTCTTCCCAGTATACCTCACTGGACTTGCCTTTCTTTATTTCAGATGCAGCCTGTCCAGACTGCTCTCCGGTTAAAAGGGTGGGGGAATCAATGAACTCTGCATAAAATATAGATTAAGCCTTAGTCACTCCACTATTCCAGCTCAGTAGAAGATGCTCTAGTTGCTCTAATTCCCAGAGGTGAAAAAAAAATTCTGCTGTCTGTTCAGCTGGCTGTGGATGATTTACCCAATCGCTGCACATGGCCCTAGCTAATGGATTGTGAAGGGCCACTGATCAGGAAAAACAAGGGGTTCTGCTATTGTACAGTCTCATGGGGGGAGGGGAAACAATTCAATGCAGAATTGAGCCGTTCAACACTATTCAGTAGCAGAGTACCTACCCGGAATTGATCCACCATGGTAAGTACTTCACTGTAAGATGTGACGCACAGAGAAAGAAATCACTGCAGACAGTTTCTTTTTGCATAGCATTAGAATCCAACAGTTCACAGATGAAAATGGGGCATTAGCAGTTCAAAGCACACCTAAGCGCCAGCCATGTGTGCCTTGATGTTCATGCACTGTAGAGACAGGGTGCATTCACAAACCCACTTGGAGATTAAACTGCTAAAAGTCCAAATGAAAACATGAGTAATTCACAATAGCAACATTTTAGCAAGCCATCCCCGCCAAAGTAGCAACCAAATTGGGACAATAACTTACACAGGCCAGGTACCAGAAAATAAGGACAGTCCCTGGTAAGTAGGGGAAGATGGAACATATGTTGGTATCCATACATGTATATGGATGTCTTTAAAAAAATAATCGTGCTGTTTAAGATTGCAAAAAAGTTGATTTATGACTATTAAATGGAATAGCCATGATGAATATGCCTCTCAGTTTCTGGAGGACAAACCAAAACAAAGCTGTTGTCTGCTGCCGTACTTTTGAGATTTCCAGAAGCATAATGATAATAATTGTAGTGCTGAGGTCAGCAATAGGCAGCTGGGGCTGGGCATTGACAATTGTATTTTGCTAATACAGCATCACTCTGGAGCATTGTGGAAAATTAAAATGGCAGCTCCAGGACTTAGCTGCCTGATACTGATTGGAGAACTGCTTTGCCAAGGATTTCCTGAAACCTGGAGTAAGTATGAAGGGGGAGGGAATGTTCAGTTTACCTTTTAATGTGAACTTACCAAATTTCATACTTTCAAACTCATACACAAACTGAAATGCTGTTATCCTTCAAATTTTGCACTTTGCCGAATTTTGCAGTGGAGGTCTATAATTAAAAATGTTTACAAACTGCATATATTAAGGGGAAGTGCATATTAAAATGTTTGTATTGGTGAAAATAGCATTAAAATGTATAATATTAGGGGAGATGGCTTGTAAAATGTGTACATTTGGCAAAATTGCATACAAAAATTCATGTATTACTAGATCATATTCAACTTCTATATGAACATGGTGAGGACTTTTATAAAGAGAATGCAGTAATATTCACTTCCTTTTTCTCTTCTTCTATTCCAGATTTAGGACCTATTAGATAAACTGTATGGACAGGTAAAAATTAGTTTCAGTTCACTTTTGACCAGAATTTATCTAATTTCCACCTCCCAGAACTGAATACAGACTCAAATACAAGCTGCAGCCTGAGGTCTGTACATTTCTGAGATGTAATATGATTCACACAACAAAAATGCATTCTACAAATGCATACAAGTGAAACATGTGTACAAGCAGACTTTAGTCAATGGGAGACAAATATGTACATTTAAAAATGCGGACAATCGATGCACGTGTTTGGAAAAATGAACACAAAAATACACACATATTTTCATTTGAAAAGGAAAAAAAACCTTTAATTCGCAATCCAATACAGAAATGAATTGGAATGAACTTTGAGGTGGAAATCGGAGAATTTCAACAAACTCAGGTTTGACTCAATTCCCATTCCTTATACATTCTTATCAATTTGGCTAGCTTTCCTCAATAGATACCCAATAGAATGAATGATTGATTTCAATGCTATTTTAAGGAAATGAGTGTAAAGAAAGTCCAACACACTTATAAATAGTCTATTGTTGTTGTGCTTTTAACTGTGTGATAGTGTATTTGCTTATTGTTCTTTTTATCAGTAATTGTAAGTTGTCTTGAGTACCATTTTTGGTAGAAAGGTGGGGTACAAGTCAAATCAAATCAATAAGTTTTAAATTAATCTTGGTCTATTTCACTGAAACTGATTTACACGTGAGAACTCGGGGTAAAACTATTTCATACTGAAATATTAGATGAGAGACAAGGGGCCAAGTTATAAAGCGGTGGTAAAGGTAAGACATTTTGGGCAAGGTAATGTTCAACTACATACAAAATGGAGATGAAAGAGACTGTTTCGAAGTGCAGAATTCCATGCGATAGCACCTTTCAGTAGATCAAAAAAGACAGTAATAATGATGAGGAGTGGGATTAACTTCTTGAAGACTTTATATGCTAAATAGGGAATTTAGCATATATATTTTACTCTTGCATCATTGCACTGAGCTCCTTATTCTGAGCAAACTGAACCTCTGGAGGCCAGTTAGTGTGCACTGTGCTGAATCTAAGTCCAAGACACACATTTATTCAGTATTAATTTTAAAGTTCATTCTTGTTTCTGGTCGTGGTGGTTCAATTTTTCCATTAATTTGTCATGTTTGGGGTGTGTGGATGGTCTGTTACGCGCAATTGGATGGGCTGAGGAGCAGCAAGCACTACAGCCCCATTATTTATCTGTTTACTGGGAAACTAGATTTTATTGGCAAAATTGTGTGGTTGTTTGTGTTAGAAGATAGAACGCCTGCACATAGCCTTGTAAAATATAGTGGGTGAATGCTGGGTAAGCCGGATCACAAGCCCACCCCATTAGTTTAGCTCTAACCCACTCCTTCTTCCACTCCCAAATGCTCACCCCCATCCTTCTACTCCCTTTCTTGACCTATTCCCATGTGTGCATAACCACCCCCTTCTTGTACTGTCACCCCAGTCTGCTCTTTGCCTTGCAGAACAGACTGTTCATGCATGTCTGCAGCCTCATTTTCATGCACGTCTGCAGTCTACAGAACCAGCCTTGCCAAGGACAGAGCTAATTTCCTTGAAAAGCATACAGTTCTCATGGCAGTCTTGCGGGTTCATCATAAGTATCATGCTTATGTCTAGATTGAGTTAATTCCCCCAAAATCAATTCGTGCATTTTAAATCCATGTTTCTCATCAATAAATATGTCAAATGGCTTTGCCTTACATCTGGTGCATAGAGATTCTTGGGTGGAGTCTTGTCTTAGCGATAGACACTCTATGACCAATGTCTAAAAGTCCTTTTGGTTTAATGAATACATGTCCATGAGAACATGGGCAAGGGTATACCCATGTTTGCATCAACGGGAACATATTCAGTAACAGTTGCCTATTATACTTATGTATTACTTCACATAATAATAATAATAATAATAATAATAATAATAATAATATATTTATTTTTTATAACCCGCCTTTCCCTCCGGATTGAGGTGGGGAACAACAATAAATATAAACACAAGAACCACAAAATAGATAAAGTATTAAAACAAATAAAAACTAATACATCATTAAAAACATCTTAAAATTCGACTGGGTAGGCCTGCTGGCAGAGATCAGTCTTCATGGCTCTCTTAAATTCACGAAGACTGCTAATTTGTTGAATCTCCTCTGGCAGGCCATTCCACAGTCTGGGAGCGGCAGAAGAGAAGGTCCTCTGGGTAACACTCACCAGCCTGATTCTGGCTGATTGGAGTAAATTCTTCCCAGAGGACCTGAATGTGTGGGGCGGATTATACAGGAAAAGGCGATCCCGCAGGTAACCTGGACCCAGACCATGTAGGGCTTTAAAGGTAATAACCAACACTTTATACTTCGCCCGGAAACTGATTGGCAGCCAATGAAGTGATTTTAAAATTGGTGTAATATGGTCACCCCAGATGTACCGGTGCCCAACCTGGCTGCCATATTTTGAACTAGTTGAAGTTTCCAGACTAGGCACAAAGGTAGCCCTATGTACAGCGCATTGCAGAAGTCAAGCCTCGAAGTTACCAGCGTGTGCACTACTGTCTTTAGGTCTTCCAACTCTAGGAAGGGGCTCAGCTGGCGTATCAGCCAAAGCTGATAGTAGGCACTTGGGAATACCCCCAAGCTGCGAACACAAGCTGCGAACACATAACCCAAAGGAGTCAATTTACAAAGAAAAAATAATTAACCCACCCATCACCAAAGACAAAATTCAATAACATATTCATTAAAATCCTGCAAATTACAAATGTATTCATCTAAACAGTGATCTAAAGGACAAATACCATCCCTCACCCAGCACAGTAGTGAACAAAACAGTACCCACCAAATCTGAGCCATTAAGCTATCCGAATGTCCAGGAAAAGAGAAACATGCATTTGTAGACACAATTACATAAGCATGAAACTTGTCTTCCCAATTGACATTGCATCACTTGGCTCTAATAGTATGGTGCGCTGGCATAGGCAGATGCACTGCAGTCTTCAGAGGTTCTGAACAACAATCATCTAGAGAACTGTTGTTCAGAAAATGGGGGGAAACTATTCATTGCACTTTGCGATATACTGAAGAGAAATCAGACATGCTTGCCTGGCTCAATTTTACCCCCTTCTCCTACTTAGGGACATATGAGCATTTGTAGTTTTGATTAGAATCTGATTGCGCCTGATCTAGCCTTGACTACGTGACATCGCTGTTTAGGCCTATCCTTTTGTCTCTGTTTTTCCTGTCTCACCAAGGTCCAGGATATAAGACACAGCCCACTGTTCTCCTGCCAAGATGGGGGTCTGTTTGTTTCTCTCTAAAACCAAACAACTCGCAAACACTGACTAACTAACTAAATAACTAAGGGTTTGGGTTAGACAGAAAAAAGTACTACTACTTCCAGAATCCCTCAGCTAGCAAAGGATCCACTAGGAGGAACTCTTGTGTAAGGGCTAAGTTCCACTTTCTGCTCCTGGTGACCTCAGTATGTGGACAGGGAGCAGTATCACCTCTTCCTTCCCAATGTTATCAGATTGCAGTCCACTTATTTTGCACCTCTGCACTCAATGGAAACCACAACCAGACCCTTCCTACATAGCTCCATAACTTCAGCATAGCCTGGTTCAGATGTATATTCCCAGCATGCTAAACTGTCATTTAGAAAGCCAGTAATGAATATCAAGTCTACATAGTCTCCCCTCAGTTTCTCTCTTCATAGGCACACTGATCCAGTGATGGGTACCAATTTGGAGTGAGGATTCGACAAATTCCTGGGGGAGGAGCCTATCGATGGCTATTAGTCCTGATGGTTATATGCCACCTCCAGTATCAGAGGGCAGTATGCCTCTGTACACAAGTTGCTGAGGAACATGGGTGGAAGGGTGATGTTGTCTGCTTGTGGGTCTCCTGTCAACAGTTGGTTAGACATTTGTGTGAACAGAATGTTGGACTAGATGGACCCTTGGTCTGATCCAGCATGGCTCTTCTTATGTTCTTATCCAGGTTATTTTAAATTGCAGTTTATATCAGAAATAGGGAGCTGTGATTTAATGTTACTGTCTTGGGGGGGGGTGGAATCATGAATAGTAAACTGGTTTTAAACCACAGTTCCCTATTTTAGATCTCAGCAGGATCAGTACAGGAGGAGAGGAGGAACAAGCAGGGGGTATGAGATCTCAGTGCTTCTTCCTGGCTTGCTTTATGGTTGAGCACAGCCTTAACCAAATTTATGTCCACCAGATGTTTGGAATACAACTCCCATGTATCTCTGCCCTAATTTCTGCTTCTTGTATACACAGAAAGGGACAGAGAGAGAGAGAGATGAATGGCCAGGATTTTTCTTTCTTTCTTACTTGTCCTACCTCTGAAGAGTTAGAGGAAACTACTTTTAGGAGCAACAAATGAAATAAAGAATCTCACTATTAAACAGGGCTGTAACAAATCTAGGCTTGTTTAGGTTTATAGCAAAATCAAAAGTTCTGATCATAAAGATCCTGTGTGGCCTTGTCAGTAATATAACTGGTGGTAGATGTAGGGTTATTATTTTCCCCCTTATTCCTCCTTTGCCATTAAACTAACAAAAGAAGCACAAGTTTCTTGCCGGCTGTACATTAAAGAATTTATGAGATGTTTTAATAGGGAAAAATGTAATTATCCAAGCCACCCCCTTTTTAAAACAGTCCACATTGATGGTTTCAATGGAATGGGTGAGTTAGCAAAATTTGATCTCATTGAGGTTATCCAAATTCCACCTTAAAACTCATTCCAACTTCAGATTGAGAGTTTTGATTGTTGTTTTTTCTACCCAAACATATATGCATATTTTCATGTACATATGCATCAATTTGCACATTTTTCAAGTATACACTTTTTGTCATGGACATTTTTCAAATGCATGCATTCATCAGATATGTTTGTTTTGCTGCAAGCTCAGAAAAGTATGGACTTCAAACCGCAGATTGTCTTTTGAGTCAGTGTTCTGCTCTGGGAAGATACGAATTTCTCACACATCCCTAGTTTCAGAACACTTTTAGGAAAGCTGTCTATATGAAGTTGTCTATTGGGGCAACTCCTCATATCTTCGAAGTAACACCTTCACATTGCAGAGAATTCTGGGGAACTTTCTAAACCAAATACTCAGTTCATGGGCTTGATAATCTAGAACACCCAGAACACAAGTTCCCTTGGCTATGTAGTAGGTAGGTGGTAGTAGACAATCTGTCTTTTAGGGAAGCTTATCTGCCAGTGATAAGTTTCCAAGGAATCCCTATAGTACCTCACAACATCAGGTAAATGTGAATAGGACAGATGCCTAAATTCTGCAAACAATCCTGGAATAACTTGACTTCTAAACTGAGAATGACATTCTCTACTTAACTCGCAGGGGGGGGGGGTTGTTTGTTTTTTTACTTCATACAAATTCATTAACAATAACAACAACAGATACAGAGATATCATTTTTAAAGTCCCAATCTAGCAGTCTTTTCCTGGGATACATACCTTTATATAGTGGAGTAGAGTATACCACAATATCAGTTTGAAAAACAGTGATTCAGATGTCTGAGACTAACTGCTCATAGGGCAGAGAGAGACCCCCTTCATCCTCAAATATCTGAGGTATGGGGCTGTGCGGTGGGAGGTCCTCCAACTGTGCAGTCCTGTACATTGTTACTCAAGAGTATCCCAGGTAAGTGTGAATAGGACTGATGCCTAAATTCTGCAAACAATCATGAAACATCTTGACTTCTAAAGTCATAATGACGTCCTCTACTTAACTCTCTTTTTTTTAAAAAAAAAAACTTCAAACAGATTTATTAACAAAATTTGAAGAGCTTAATCATTTTCAAAGTAAAAATGTTGCCTCTGGGAGTTGAAAGCTTTCGGTTCTGAGCCAGACCTGTCTTGTGTGCGTTCCAGATATTCTGGTGGGAATTCTTTGCAACATGCCGTTTTTATTATACTGAGGAATTACAGGATCAAATGTTGATGCAGACCCTCATCCTAAAAAAATAATTAAGAATGGATTTTTTAAAAAAGAAAAAAAACATTTATTTTATTTTACTGGAACCATTTGTTTTTCATTTTGAATGTTTCAGGTTTCTCATTGTTCTGTTTCATGAGCCCCCACCCCACCCCGCCTTTTGCTTTGATCATGGCAACTTCCATGTTGAGTTTTATGAATGGGTTCCTCTAGTGCAGAAAAAGGTACCTCCTTTGCATTCACATACAAGATGATAGGAGACAGTCCTTGATGGCTACAGGAAATTAAGCATGTTGAATACACTCACCTGCTTCTTGCAAATTATTTCTGAAGGTCTGGATTCTTGGGGGCAATTCATGCAAAGTAGCAACAATTTAGTTTAAAAGAGTTCATTGCTGTCCTTGGGATTGTTCCTAAGGTGAGTTTAGATACTCCAAGGTTGGGAAAGTGGGAGGAGGAGTGTTTCAGTGAGCAGAGAGGGAAGGAGACCAGAGAGGCCAGGATATGACCTATCCTGAGCCTCTTCAGCTTCCTTCCCTCCCCTTCCAAACCGCCGTCACTAGATGGGCAAAAATGCCTGTCTAAGAAGAAATGCAGGGTGGGAGAATGGGGAGGCAAAGATCACCTCCACTGCTCATCTACCCTGCATTGGATGATGGGAAGCCTCCAAGTTTTGGGGCTTCCAATTCAGGGTGCAGTTGATAGGATTGCACCCTAACTGCTGCCCTCATTGCAATTATGTAATGGCATAGCAACATGGTAATGGCCAAACTGAGACTCAACCTAGACAAAATGGAGGTACTGTTAATTGGTGGTTCATCTGCCCACCTAGGTGGTGCTTAACCAGTTCTTGGGGGGTCGCACTCCCCCTAAAGGATCAGGTGCATAGTATGGAGATGTTCTTGGACCCAGAACTGTCACTTGAGGCACAGGTGAACTCGGTGGCACAAAGCACCTTTTATCAGCTTAGGCTGATAAATCAACTACAGCCTTATCTGGACAGAGATAGCCTAGCTATAGTTATCCATGCACTGAGAGCCTGTTGCCTGGATTACTGCAATGTGTTATACATGGGGCTGCCTTTGAAAAGGGTCTGGAAAGTTCAGGTGCTCCATAACAGGGCAACAATATTGTTAGCGGGACTGGCCAGTGTGATAGTCCCTTTCTGGGCCAGATTCAACACGTTGGTATTAACGTTCAACACCCTAAACAACTTAAGGCCAGATTATCTAAAGTATTGTCTCCTCCCATATGTACCTGTCCAGACACTAAGGTCGTCTTCAGGGATCCTTCCCTTGGAGCGCCTGCCAAAAGAAGTGATGCAGGTGGCTACCAGGAGGAGGGTGTTTTCTGCTGTGGCAGCCCAACTGTGGAATGAGCTCCCTAGAGAGGTTCACCTGGCACCCTCATTGTGCTCTTTCCAGCTCCTTTTTATTTTCCCAAGCATTTTTGGCATTTTAACATTCCAGATTTTAGCTCTGCTGTTTTAAATCTACTATTGCGTTTTAAATCTCTGCATTGCTGCTGCAAGGATTTTCCTCTGGTTGACTTTCATATTTCAGTTTTAAGACATTATAACCACCCAGAGGGCTTTGGCTATTGGGCAGAGAGGTCATCACATGTCCCCAAAGTTATGAAGTAAATGCAAGGATTATAAATGTAGTTTGAGGGAAATAGCTTTAACAGCAATTTGTTTCTGTTTGCTAAGAGGTCAAACAAAATGTTTCCACAATAGAAACTAAGTGTAGTGCTCGAAGTGGAGAATGGGCGTGCAATAGGAACAAAGAAGGAACTGTCAGCCGGGATGAAGAACTGTAGTAATTTGGAAAAGGGGCTTAACTGAGGCAATGGAGTGGCCCAGAGCTCCAAAGTAGAAGTTCACGGAGAAACATTATATATCTAAGAGAAATTAAACCTATAAATTCCTCCTCGGCGTGCAAATTTCAGTGAAGAAATACCTAACTGACCAACAATTGATGACACAATCATGCATTTGTGGTTGGTTACTGAGTCTCCTAACGACCAAAGTTGAAACCATTCAGAGAGCCATTACTATAGGGTGGTGAACTAATAGAATACTTTGTCTATATTGTCTGTATAAACTAGAGCTCATTGTGAAGGATGTGCATGAACGGCATACTTTTCAGAGTTTCGATACCATCTCATGTACCTACTATAATATGGGGAGGTTGGGAAAACAACAAGAAAAGCATCTTGGTACATTAAGGTGATTCTTCAAGATATTAATTTTTGGCAAGGGGAAATGCATGTTAACCAAATAGAGGAGGAACACACAAACCAGAGGAAATATTGTTTACTCACACACTCCTCTGAGAACTCCCCAAGGTGCCAGAGTCATCCAAAACCTTAAAACTACAAGGTTTCCAAATAAGCCCTAGCATCCCTAGAAAATTTACATTGCTGATTAAAAGCAGACTGGATCAGCACAAATAGCAGAGAGGCCGAACATAAGAATGTTGAGCCTAGGTTCTGGGTTTTATCCTGGGGGCAGTGCTAAGGGACACCCCTGACTGAGGTACTGGGAAGCAGTACCAGTCTGAGTAGGCAGAAGCAGCGAAGGGGACCAGTGATTCACACAGGCCACGACAGCTCATCATTTTTTGAGAGCAACAGTAGTGCACTGGATAGGGAGTTGAATGTGGACAAAGAAGACTTGACTTCCAATCCCTGCTTCATCATGAAATGCACTTGATAGTCCAGGCCTTTATCCCGGGGTCATCCCCAGGTCATCCCTGCGCATCCACATGATGCACAGTGGATCCTGGAATCAACTGGGGATGATCTGGGGATGACCCTGGGATAACGGAAACTGGGGATATCCCAGCTTTTCCGTGGTCCTGGGACCATCCCGAGGACCACGCCTGGTGTGGCGCAGCATCCCGGGGCCTGAAACAGGCATGGAGCTGCACAGGGTGGGGGGGTAGCAATTTTGCCATTCCTGGGATGGCCGAGGGGGTTGGACAGTTCCCCCCCCCCTTACCTTTTCTGTGGATCAGGGCCGCATGGCTCCTCTTCAGTTTTTTAAAAAAATGGCACCCGTGGCGCTCGCGACGTCCCTCTTTCCTTCCGGGACATTGCACGGCAGAGTAGACCCGGGGGGAGGATCGCAAAGGCAGGTAAGTCTGCAATCCTCCCCCCTTCCATCCCTCTACACCTTTGGGTGTAAACCTGCCCTTTGGCCAGTAACTGTTTCTCCATCTGACTCACTTTGTGGGACTGACTGAGGACTTAAATGTGATAAACCAAAATGTACTATCCTGAGGACTAGAGATGTAAGAAATAGATACAAAGAGGTAGTTCTTAGCTCCCAATCTAGCAGTATTTTCCCGGGATAGATACCTCTATACAGTGCAGCAGCTAGCTAATTTTAGAACCTGGAGTTGATGGGTGGGGGTTGGGGGAGGTCTTTAGATAGCCATGTGTATTATTACTTCAGTTGTGAAGTACACAATTTATTTCTCTTCTTCCCCTGACCCTCACCATTCCATGCTTTACAGCCACTCCTATATTCCTCATATATAAGAGAATATTTTTAAATACCCTTCTTGCCAAACCTGATTTTAAAAAAGAGAAAGAAATACACTTTTTAAAAAGAAAGAAATAATACATGTGCTGTTTCACATTTTGGATTCGCTTAAATCATAGCACCACTGTGACTACAGAAATAAAATGGAGGTTGCTTCTGCTGCCTTGATGTGAAATACATTTAGTTGGAAATGAGCAACTTTTTGTTGTAGCAAAGGATAATATATTTTCAAAGTAAAAATAACAAAATAAGCAACTACAGCCAGAAACATGCCTGGCCAGCCACTCCCTGACTATAAAATGTTTTTTATAAAAGAAAAAAATAAGAAAAAAAGGATGCTGCTGTGATCAGTGTTAGTCCCAGTTTGCCCCAGCATACCCATGCTGCTCTATGGGTCGTCACTGGGGGGCGGGTCTCAGTCTTAGCCTCTAGGCTCAGCCCTAGCTGCACCACTGACTTTAAATGTCAGTACAATACTGGATCCACTTGTCCTGGTGAAATAAATGAAGAGCCTTATGTGCTCAAGATCGCTCTGAATTCGAGCATTAGGCTTCATCCAGATGGTACCTTCTTTCAACTGCTCCTTTCATTGCAGTGCCAAGTTGAAAGTGCTGGAAACACCATCATAAACAAAATTGTGTGGGATTTTGTTCAACTGTTCTTCTACAGACCACCATTTGTATGGAGTCCTCTGTGCCTGTTGCACTAACAAGGATGAACCAAAAAAGGAGAGAACCATCTCAGGATGCTGGACAACGTTTTATTAGTAAAAAGCCTGACACGTTTTGGCCTCTCTCTCTCTCTCTCTCTCTCTCTCTCTCTCTCTCTTGGGTTATAAAGCCTTCTTCAATTGGTTATAAAAATGTCTGCAGAGATTCTTATAACAAAATGCCTTCTGTTGTAATTCACTGGTAACTTGTCCACTATCCTGAGATGTTTCTCTCTTTTTGGGGTTCACCGTGGATGCTTAACCGTCTTTGCACTAATGAGGACGAACCTGAAATATCAATTTAGTTCTCACTTGGTTTAGGTGCATTTAGTATACTGAGTTAGCATTCTTGCAACTAGACAAATCTATCTGAAATTGCCCTACTGTGTCTGTTGGCCTGAGTCTCAGGTTCAAGACACCATAACCTTTCCATCCACAAAGCTCACTGGCTAACCTTGGGTAGTCAACCATCTCTCAGCTAGCCCAACTCCCACCAGTGTTTTGAGGCTAGAGAAATATATGTGTCTAGAGTGGGACACAAGTAAATAAATATGGAGAACTCTCACAGATTCCCTGCATGTCCTCATGGAAAATGCAGTAAATTATAAAAATGTGGATATGAAAGGATATGGCTTACCAACATGTCTGGTTAAGTTCTAAAACTCAAGCTGGAAGCACAGTCCACTCCCAGGCATATAAGTTCTCATATAATTGAAGGAACATTTTGCCTCCTGTTACCAAACCATGAACAGGAACAAGCCATAGTATTTTGCCTCTCACATTTGAAATGTCTGCTCAGTGCATTCAGTTTGGACATAGTCTTTGGATTGCCCTTTTCCAGAGTTCAGAATTCCTCTGGAGGTTTGAATCAGGTCCACCTCTGTCTCAGACCAAAGTGCTTAGGATTTTCCATGACCTTGTTTTTTGTTTTGTTGAGACGTTTTTTCCTTCTTGGTTTTTTTTTTTCCTTTTGAAGTCTGCCAAAGTCCACGATTTCAAAATGACTATAAACAAACCGACTGAAACCAGATACATCAAAATGGAATAGCCTCCCCAGTTCCCACACAGAGAACCCATTGGGAGTGCCAAGTGTGTCTGTCAAAACGAGAAATGAATAGATGATCTTTTTAAAATTATTGATTCCAGGAATATGAAAGAAGAAGAAGAAGAAGAAGAAGAAGAAGAAGAAGAAGAAGAAGAAGAAGAAGAAGAAAAAAGCAAAAATAAAAAAAAGCTTTGGTGTGGGTCTTTTTGGTGAGCTAGCAACAAAATAGTAGTGCTTGAAAATAATATTGGAGCTTTTTCTAACATTCGCACTGGACTATTTTTCATCACTTTTAGGTCCCTGCATCAGAATACAGAATCCCTATCTCTTATCAGCATGAATCTTGTAATGTATCTTGCACAGAGAGCAGATGGGTGGGGAAGAAGAATGTGGTCCTTATCTCAACTGGTGATAGAAAAAACAATAAATCTCCCAGCAAAAGCTGTGAGTGAGTTATGAGGGCCTCACCCTTTTATTTATACGGTGTATTTTTCTTTTTGTAAGAATGATGGTGTTGATTTAAAGCATGTATCTGGAAGGAGGAGAGGCAGGAGGGAGGAGAAACAGACAGAAAGTGAAGTTGGAGAGTTTATCTTTGGTATGGTTTTATTTTTTAATTTTCAATTTTCAGGAGGAAGAAAAACAACTCTTCATTATATGAGGAAATGAAAATAGATTCTGAGAGACAGGAGTATCGAGAGCTCAGTGGAGAAGGCCTGCTTCGCATGCAGAAGGCTCCAGATTGGGCCAATGGCATCTCATGTTAAATGAGGCTCAGGGCTGGAAAAGACGGTGAAGAGCCTCTGCTAGTCAAAGTTAAAAATGCAGAGCTCTCACCCACAGTCTGGTCCAGTCCAGCAACTTCATATGATTCATATGAAAGGAAATCTTTGCCTCTTGTGCCACATGGACATCAAAATTACATACACACAACTTCTAGCCTAGCCTGGAAAGCTGAATTAGCCTCCTCCCTCCCTTCCCAGCATACACACACCTTTAATCGTACACACTTCTTCAAGTCTTATGCAATTGCTACATGAGACGCATTTCCAAGTCGGAAGGATTTAATGTGGAAATTGTCACATAGGAAAGCAAGTTTTTGTCTTCTATGTGTGCGCTATGTAACAAAAACACATTTGTACAGGATTGACTGCACACTCATTTCTACATGGAAATGCTTTCCATTACAACAGAGGATTTAAAAAAAAAGAATTTAAGCTATTCTTGGGCTATAGGAAGTATATACAGGGGAAGTGATCTCACTCTTTCTTAATATTTGGCTCTGGATCTACTTTACTCTAATTTTGAGAGAGATCCATTTCCATGGGTGGGCTGTTGCTTATGCTTATTCTAGTTTTTTAGACAGAGAGAGGGGGGCACCAACATTTGCGAGTATCATTTCATTTGTGCATGTGTAAATATAACATTCTAGGAGCCCAACAGAACAGTTATGTGCAATGCAATCCCATAAATGCCTATTCAGAACTAAAACCCATAGATCTCAATGGGTCTTACTTCCAGGTAATCATGTGTCTCATCTCAGCCTTAATCTCTTCAATACCTTTTGCATATTTTCAGCTGAAAATGGTAGCAAGAACCTATTCAAGCACAAAAGCAGAAGTGTAAATACGTGGCAAACAATCCATCTGCATGTAACGATTTTGTGATACATCCTCAACCTCTCTGCAGGCACCTTACAAGCATTACTACATTTTTCTTTACATAACACCAGATTCATGTAGCAAAGCACAGCCAGTTTCCTTTTGCAGAAATGGTGCTGTGTAATGTTTCCAGTGCTCCATGCATAAAGGGAATGATGGTTTTGGCAATGATATTCTAGGTCTTGGCATTAGCACCACAAGTGACACATGCTGTTCTGGGCTCAAGGATTCCACACCAAATAGCAGAGGAAGCAGGTGTTCGCTGGCAGAATGAGAATGTGGATCTGGCCACAGTGATTCATGTCTTAATCACCTCATATTTAGCATGTAAATGCACTCAACATGGGACTGTCACTGGAGTGTCCAGAAACTTCAGCTAGTGCAAAATAGGATGGCCAGATTTTTGTCTGATATACATTTGAAAGACCATATATGGCCAATCTTGAAACAGCTGCACTGGCTTCCAAATTGTTTCCAAGCCCAATTTAAGGTGCTGGTTCTTACTTAAGAAACCCGAATGCCTTGGGGCCAGGGGTCTAAAAAAACACCTTCTCCAGTATGAGTCTGCCTGAAATCTACTTTCACCTGAAGCCTTGTGGTGTGTTCCACCTCCTTCGAAGCTGAGATTGTTGGGCACTCATAACAGGGCCTTTTGCCTAGCAACACCCAAATTGTGGAATTTACTACAAAAACATTGCATCATTTTTATTGTATGCTGGCTCAGGATTATGGGAGTTGTAGTCCAAGACTTCTGAAGAGCAGCAGGTTGGGGAAGACTGGTCTATACACTATGTCTGCTGCTATTATACTGTCAATTAAAAATACATACATGTTTAAAATCATTTGCCATTGATCCCACTGTGCAGCAGCTAAGGCTACTGTGTGAATGTGGAGCTCTAGTTAAAAAGTACCAATTGCACCAATCAGCCATTTGGGGAGGAGGAAGGGATGGGTGGGGACTAGCTCTGGCCTTTTGTCCTGTTGAGTGCACTCAATGCTTTTTTTAAAAAGGCTCAGGCCCAGCAGTTGGATTGGGGTGAGGAATCCCATACACTGTACACAGTTCTTTGTAAGCAGTTCCTTATTCAGGTAAATCTGCTAGTAGGACTGGGACAACTGGTTTTAGACTGCCCTTGTTTTTCATTCCAATTTATATGTGTCCTTTGTGGGAAATCAGAGATGCCCTTGCCTCTTCAGCAAGGACACTTACAGAACCGAGACTGAGGTGGTGAAATTATTGGAACGCTGGAGGAATGATGATTCTGTTAGACAAAATCCTTTTGTTTTAAATAAATGCATTTTTTCCATGAAGAAATCAGACACCTTGTTGGTGTTTTTCTTATAGTAAACACAGGGTCACTGAAAGGAAATAGGCTAGATGAAAGATCGCCATGGTAGTAAATTACTTCCATCTGCAAACACTGTAAATCGTGTAGACATAAAAAGAGAAGTTATGGTAAGAGCTCTGCAGTGTCGTGTCTTCAGATTCAAAAATGTTCGTCTTCCAAGGACTTTATTCTTCTGCCAAGATTAAGAAACACGAAGTCATGACTCAGGAACTGGACCATGTCGGATGAATTGTACCATGGAAATACCGTTCTTCTTCCTCTCCTATTATCTCTTTCATCTTATGAAGAAACTGTTTCAGGAATCTTGAAAAATCCAATCTGATTCCTTTTGTGTTGTTACTTCTTCAAATAACTATTAAAATTGCTTCAAAACCAGATTGGGGTGTTCATCTAATGATATTGTAAGGCACATGGGGAAATGGGATCTCTGACAACCAAACGTATACACCATAAATCTCCGTGCCATTGCAATAGCTTTCCAAAAGAGAATGCAAGGCACAGCAGTGCCAAACCCCAAGGTAGTACTTCAGCTACTGGCTTAGCTATTGTCAGGTGACACACCACTCTAAAGTCTCAAACCTGAGTCTCTTTGTTCAGTCTGAGCCATTTGTTTCTTGAGTGAGGTCAAGTTGCTCTCAGGTTCTGCTTGACCATCTGACTACATACAATACCTGCTCAGAGCTTGGTTTGCTAGACATCATCATCATCATCATCATCATATATTTATTGATTTATTTCTTACCCGCCTCTCCCTCTGGATCGAGGCAGGGAACAACATTAAAAACAAATGATATATAATACATAAAACTAATTAAAACATATAAAAACTAGTATATTGTTAAAATATCAATTAAACTCATAAAATTCGACTGGGTAAGCCTGCTGGAAGAGATCAGTCTTTATAGCTTTCTTAAATTCTGAAAGACTGTTAAGTTGGCGAATCTCTCCCAGCAGGCCATTCCACAGTCTGGGAGCGGCAGAAGAGAAGGTCCTCCGGGTAATGGTTGTCAGCCTAGTTTTGGCTGACTGTAGTAAATTCTTCCCTGAGGACTTGAGTGTGTGGGGCGGATTGTATGGGAGAAGGTGATCTCGCAGGTAATCTCGACCCAAACCATGTAGGGCTTTAAAGGTAATGACCAACACTTTGTACTTCGCCCGGAAAGTAATTGGCGGCCAGTGGAGTGATTTTAAAGCTGGTGATTTTAACTCTTACAGATAAAAACCCTTACAGATATTACATAAATAATAATTTTCTGAAGGGTAGCTATCTTAGTCTGTAGAAGCAAAAGCAACAGCCTTGTGGCACCTTAGACTAAAAAGTGTGGCATAGGCTTTTGTGGAATAGAACCCATTTCATCACATGCTGAATTGTTGTCCTCAGTTGGCACACAGTGAGTGAGTGAGTGAGTGAGTGACCGAGTGTGTGTGTGTGTGTGTTTGTATATGCATTGCACACTCACATATGAGTATACAGAAAAGAATGGGGCCAAATGACAATGAGATCCAAGACCTATAGTCTGTGACAATTCTATGGAAAGTTTAAGATAAGCGAAATGATTCCCAGCAGCAGTAACAGACGTTAACATGACCCGACCCATACATTCCATTCAATTTCCAGGGCCCTCCTCCAGGTTCCACCTCCAAAGAAGGCCTGGAAATATGGAATGATCTCCCCAAAGAGGCCCACCTGGCGCTAACACTGTCATCTTTTCAGCACCAGGTAAAAATTGCACTCTTCTCCCAGGCATTTGGAAGCATATAATGAGTTTTACTCATGTCTTGAACTGTCTTTGGCTGATTGTTTAAAAATCATGGTTAGATATATGTTGTCCGTGTGTGTGCTATCTGTTTATATATTTTCACACAAATGCTTTTTTTTTTGTATTTTGTGTAATGTAGTTCAATAGTTTTTTTCATTTTTGTGAACTGCCCAAAGAGCTTTGGCTATGGGATGGAATAGAAATATAATAAATGAAATGAATGAACGTAAGTCATCCCAGCTTTGGTTTGCTAGCTAGCACTTCTAGTGGGATAGGAAACCATTGTCTTGATTCTAGCCTGATGGAACAAAACAAGGTGATAACTTCGCTCATATTACATGGCCCGATAACATCAACCACAACATCAGGGGCTCATTTTCCTCTTACAACATTATATATGATATGACCTGCCAGGAATGCCCTTCCACAACAGACAAACAGATCAGTCTCTAGACAAACACAAATACGATGCTAGAAATGACAATATTAAAAAAAAATGGGAGAGAACATTCAGTCTCCCGGGACCATGGCAGCATCAGCAATCAGCATGGTTGGGCACGTGCCAACAGCCCACACCTTAGCAGGCAGCCCACTGACAAGAGCCTTCTCGACTTGCTCTTCTTCACCACTGCAATCCAGTTGTTCATCTGCCTCTTGCTCTGGCCCCAGCAGTGATGGCGGTGAAAAGAAGGAACAATAAAAACATCCAGCTACTGGACAGTCTAAAAATGTAATAAATAACTACCACTGCTTGCTCACTGCTTCCTTGCCTAGCAAGCAAGGAGGTGATACAACGAGAAGGAAACTCAGGAAGCGCAGGAGGAGCTGGTGACAAAGACAGTGAAAAGGTAAACTCACTAACGAGGGGCTCATTAAGTGTATCTTGCCCAAGGGCTTCCAGAACCTGGGGCCAGTACTGCCCAGGTCACCCAACTGCCGACCTGAATGTTGCTAGGGTGACCAACTGTCAGGATTTCCCCGGTTTTGTCCTGGTTTTTGTTCTATTCTGGGTGTCAGGGGGGATTTTCTGTAATTTTCTATAATGTCCTGGAAAGACACGCTTTTCCTTTGAAGGCTGCATTAGCATGATGGGAGGGAATGACACACCTTCTGGAGGTGGGTCATTTCCCTCACACTGCTCCAATCAGGGCCTGAAAGGGGAAAGCGTGTCATTCCCAGACATTATAGAAAAGGCCCTGATTGGAGCAGTGGAGGGTGGGAATGACACACTTTCCCCTCCTCCACCCCATTTGGGGCCTTTAAGGTGGTGGGGGTGAATGACATGCATCCCAGAGGCCCCTGAAAGCTGCTTTCCCACCCCCACCCCACTGGGTGTCCTCTTTTTTAGTTTCCTAAATGTGGTCACCCTAATGTTGCCCTTACCCAACAAAATAATTTCAGAAGGTGGCTCCAGTGAGAAACTGCTGAATTAGAATTAATCAAAAGGTTTGACTCTAATTCATTTAAGCTTGAATCGATATAATGGTTTCCTGTCTCACTACAAGTGTTAATTAACATAGCCAACCTGGGATTATTGTGTTATCATACATTACTGCTCTTGCAAATGGTCACTTTGCTTTTATTAAGCTTTAAATAGAATTGTAAGGATTGTACTTTTTGCATTTTATTGCCACTTGGCCAGGGTTTTTTTTTTCTTTCTTTTCTCTACACCCATCTAAGAATATTATTTTTATTATTTTATTTATTTATTACATTTATATCCCACCGTTTTTCCTCCAAGGAACCCAAGGAGGTGTACATAATCCTCCTCCTCTCCATTTATCCTCATTTTATTCTAACAACAACAACCCTGTGATGTAGGCTGGGCTGAGAGTCTCCCGACTGTCAGTCTGACACTCTAGAAATGTTCAGATTTATTGTGGCTCCAGAGCTGACAATGCAGCGGATGACACTTCATGCAAGCGAACGAAGGAAAGCTTATGCCTCAATAAAATCTGTTCTATCTGAGTGTATTAATGTAGTACCTGAAGGGTGCAATCCTATGAATGTGGCATGCTTGGAGTTTTAGGAACTTTTTCTTTCTAAACTTGCATAGGACTGTGCCCTAAGGCTGCAATCCTATACGCAGTTGCCTGAGAGTAAGTCCCATTGTACTCCTGAGCTGACATGCCTAGGATTGCACTGTAACTCTAGTAATCCTGTTCCATTCCAAACTGTCAGAGAATATTCTTAGCATCAAACAATCTGCACACACACATTGGGAGGGGGGGTGTAGGAAAAGCTAACAATATTGCATAACTACAACTTCTCACTGTGCTATGCCATACAGTGACTCTCATGCAGTATTTAAAAGGACTAGAAACAGAGAACGTAGAAGATTTATAGGAGAAACAGTGCTTCATATACTTCTAATGTATAATGTGCCCCTGTTTTTCAAATTGTAAGACGTTTCAGGTCAGTCTTTCACTGGGTAAATGCCTTTCTGAGGTAATAGTACAAGAAATGGATGGTGTTGTTGTAAAAGCTGGATGGTGTGGATTTGTTTTTTCACAAATACACAAGCTGAGCAGGATAGAGCAGATGGTCACCCAGAGAGGCAGGAGGAATCATGAAACAGTATCAGTTCCCCAAAAGCAACAGCTCAGCCACTGAGATGCTTTGACATCATCCTTCAAGAAACATGGCATAATGAAACCATAATGCTTAACTGTTATAAATGCCATTTCATGGCAGTCATTCCCTCAAAGAAAGGTGGAAGGGCCAGTGGTGGGCTAGCACGTTTCATCTCTACAAAGACGAAGGCAACTATAACCTCTATGACTCCATGCAACCCTTCTGCAATTACTGCTCTTATTACATTCTTGGAAATGTGTCTATTGCTGATCAATGTTTATATACCACCCTGCTTTAAAAAAAACAACTACTGTGAATACTATTTGAGAAGAATTAGAGAACTATACAAAATCTTGGAACTGTTATATCCTACTACAGTATTTATTATTAGGGATGTGCACTGGATCGGACCCGATCCACGATCCGAGTCCGGTCCAGTGGGAAATCGGATAAATTATCCGATTTCCGATCCCGCAGCTGGATCGGCCGATCCAATCCGAACCGGTCCGAAAAAGCTCCGAACCGGTTCGGCGGATCGGCGGATCGGCGGGCGCCCACTGGCGCCCACCGCCGCTTCCATTGGCGGGCGCCAGCGGGCGCCCGCCGATGAAAGTGGACAGCGGGGGGGGGGGAGGAGGGGGGCACTTACCTTCTCGGCCCGGTGGCTCCCGTCCGGCGCCGGCGCCTACTACTACTAGCAGGCTCCGCGGCCTGCTCTAGGGTGGCGCGCCGGGTGATGTCATCACCCGGCGCGCTACTCTAGAGCAGGCCGCGGAGCCTGCTGGAAGTAGTAGGCGCCGGCGCCGGACGGGAGCCGCCGGGCCAGAAAGGTAAGGAGGGGGTGCGTGGAGGGGAGGAGGGGGCGCGCGGAGGGGGGAGGGGGGCCCTTACCTTTCCGGCCCGGCGGCTCCCGTCCGGCGCCGGCGCCTACTACTCCCAGCAGGCTCCGCGGCCTGCTCTAGGATGGCGCGCCGGGTGATGTCATCACCCGGCGCGCTACTCTAGAGCAGGCCGCGGAGCCTGCTGGAAGTAGTAGGCGCCGGCGCCGGACGGGAGCCGCCGGGCCGGAAAGGTAAGGAGGGGGTGCGTGGAGGGGAGGAGGGGGCGCGCGGAGGGGGGAGGGGGGCCCTTACCTTTCCGGCCCGGCGGCTCCCGTCCGGCGCCGGCGCCTACTACTCCCAGCAGGCTCCGTGGCCTGCTCTAGGATGGCGCGCCGGGTGATGTCATCACCCGGCGCGCTACTCTAGAGCAGGCCGCGGAGCCTGCTGGAAGTAGTAGGCGCCGGCGCCGGACGGGAGCCGCCGGGCCGGAAAGGTAAGGAGGGGGTGCGTGGAGGGGAGGAGGGGGCGCGCGGAGGGGGGAGGGGGGAGGGGGGCCCTTACCTTTCCGGCCCGGCGGCTCCCGTCCGGCGCCGGCGCCTACTACTCCCAGCAGGCTCCGCGGCCTGCTCTAGGATGGCGCGCCGGGTGATGTCATCACCCGGCGCGCTACTCTAGAGCAGGCCGCGGAGCCTGCTGGAAGTAGTAGGCGCCGGCGCCGGACGGGAGCCGCCGGTCCGGAAAGGTAAGGAGGGGGTGCGTGGAGGGGAGGAGGGGGCGCACGGAGGGGGGAGGGGGGAGGGGGGCCCTTACCTGCCCGGCCCGGCGGCTCCCGTCCGGCGCCGGCGCCTACTACTCCCAGCAGGCTCCGCGGCCTGCTCTAGGATGGCGCGCCGGGTGATGTCATCACCCGGCGCGCTACTCGAGAGTAGGCCGCGGAGCCCGCTGGTAGTAGCCGCCGGCGCCGGACGGGCCGAGAAGGTAAGCAGTGGCGGGGAAGGGGGCTTACCCCCCCCCGGAGCCGTCCGCTTCTATCCGCTGGCGCCCACGGGCGCCAGCGGATGGAAGCGGGCGGCCCCAGGGGGGGTAGGGAGCGCGGGGGAGGGGGTTCACCTGCCGGGGCCGTCCACAGCGGACGGCCCCGGGGGGGAGGGAGTTAGGCCCCCCCTTACCCACCCGCCGCCATTTTTTCCTCATAGACTTGCATTGCAATGCAAGTCTATGGGGAAAAAAATGGCGGCCGATCCAAAAATGTACGATTTTTGGGTCCGGATCGGACTCGATCCGGTCCGGGGGGCCTCCGATTTTGTCCGAACCGGTCCGGGACAAAATTGGAGGTCCCGATCCGGGTCCCGATCCGATCCGGGGGGTCCGTGCACACCCCTATTTATTATTGCAGGGGATTTAAATACACATATCAGAGCTGATGATGCAAATTTATATACTTATCACAATCAGATTTTGGGGGCAGATATTTATTCAGATTGTGGCAGCTACTGGTCTTCTAAAGTTCCCAGATGTAAACATTTTACAAAACATGGAGGTAGTGTGACTGACTATATAGCAATCTCACGATTTGCATATAAGTGTGTCACTGACCTGGGGTACCTCTAGACAGGAGCTTTTCCCCGCGGTGGCTTCGGAGTGGCGACAGGTGATGCACATAACGCAGCCGCCACTCCGAAGCCATCCAGGGCCAAACCCCCTAAACTCCACTGTAAAAAAGTCAGGCACTTACCCCAACGTTTTTTTCCTGCGGAGCCTGCACAGCCAATGGCGACAGCTGATTGGGCATCATCGGCTGGAGGAGGGTCGGTTCGAGCGCCGTACGTCGTCCCTCTCTTCCTCACCCTCCAGCCACCTGATTCTTCCCCCCATTTTTTATACAAACAGGGGACGGAACGGGGCAGCCAGAGGGGATGGAAGAGAGGGACACACAGTGCCCAAACCAGCTCACCTCCCTCTGACTTCCCTCTGGCTGCCCCGTCCCTCCTGAGTGCGGAATTGCCGCCTCTGCCGCATCGAGCACTGGGGAGGGGAGAGGAACGAGGCAGCCAGAGGGTTGTGAGCCGATTCGCATCCCTTTCTTCCTCCCCCTCTGGCTGCCCCGTTCCTTTTCCCTCCTTAGTGCTCGGTGTGGCAGCGGTGGCAACTCCGCACTCGCGCTCCTTCCCATGCAGATGCCAGGAAGGAGTGAGAGGGCCCAAGACATCCCAGCACCAACGTGCCACCATCAAGGCGGGGACTTTGAGACAGGCTTCAATATAGAAAGTGACTACTTACCACTAACCATGATATTGGTGTGCCCAGCACATAACAACTTATTCCTGCCATGTAGCTCCACAAAGCTGCTTCTAGCAAGTCCCCTTTCTCGTTCTCTGCCCATATCTGAACTGCAAAAAAATATGTTCCTTCAGCCTTCACGAGTGTAAGTACAGTCTGAAACATACTCCAGTGGTATGGAGTACCCACCAGCCATTAAAAGCCATTGATCCAGTTTGCGATCAAAATAGCCCATGACCTAAATAAGCCATGGTGAGATGTTGCATGTGCCGGATGGGATTTCAATATTCAGCGCCAAGACACAGCTCGTCTTGTCATGTGAACCAGGGGTTGTGCAATGATTAAAGAGGGTTCTTAACCTTTGCACAATCTTTGCTGCCTGGGTTCACATGACACGACAAGCTGTAGCTAGGCATTGAATATTCAAAATGGTCAACAACCATGTCTTACATAGACCTCCATGGGCTGTTCAATCATGCAAATCTTCCCATTGAACAAGCACTTCGTTTATCAAATCAAAGAAGAGCTTAGAGAGGATATCAATCCTTTAATTTGCACAACAGAACAATTTGCCCCATAAAAGGTTTTTGAAGAGGGCTATGTATAGGGAATGACATCTCTTAAAATCCATTTTAAAAGCTATCACATGAAACTTAGCCTTCTTTGAATAAATGCTTCTGTGGAATGATCCTAGTGGCACAATAGCCAGAAGTCCAGAAGACTTTTTAAGGTTGGAGGTGCTCAGGGTGATCCAACATTGAAAATATATATTTCACAAGTGTTATAGAAGAACTTGAAGCTCACTGTTCAGTGTGCTGCCTCTTTCAGTCTCAACTAGGAAGAGGTCTCCCTCTCTTGGTCTTCATCCATTAGTGCTCAGCTCACTCAGCTGCTTCCTTCATAGCTAAGCTCGGCATCCAAGGCACAGCAAACAAGATGCGATGGTCTGTTGATGTATCCTGGAGTGGCATCTCTCTCTCTCTCTCTCTCTCTCTCTCTCTCTCCTTTACTGATTATCCTGGACTACAACAGCGGGTGTTTTTGTTTTGTTTTTTGCTGAATCTTAGAAGGATCTCTAGTTTCTTTTGTTCTTTTCCACCCCATTCTGGGGACCCTGATAACAGCAACTGTAGTGTTGAGCCACAGCATTCCATTGCTGGTGTGAGGCTTAAATGGCTCCCCCATGATGGTGTTCTCTGATGCTGGTGTATCAGTGCATCACCTTGATGCAACATAGATGTGCCACAAAAACTAAAACTTACCCAGTTATAGCTATTTGAAATATATGGTGTAAATGGTCACTTCGAATGTAAATCCTCAGATTCTTGTGAAGTAGAAGGCATAGCTGGACTGAAGAATATTTGTTGGCTTTCTGAAATCTGATATATGTATGGGGAAACAGGACACAAACAGCCGAGTTTGGCAAGTGGGGTTTATGGTCTGTCCCCACAGATAAGGAAAGCTCCAGTCCTTATCCTCCAACAAATAAGGTTTGTTGCAGGATCCGCTGCTCGTCATTCCTAACTGAAGAGAACGTTGTCAGGAAGAACCTCGACAGCAGAGCCTTCTCTGTAGTGGCACCCACTCTGTGGAAAACTCTCCCTCATGCGGTTCGGGAGGCGGAAAATGTAATATCTTTTAAACGCCTTCTTAAAACATATATTTTTAGACAAGCTTTCCATGTAACTTAATCTGGTTTTATGTGACTTTTAAAATTTTAATCTGGATTGTTATATTATGGTTTTAGTTGTCAACTGCCCAGAGAGCCAAGGCTGTTGGGCAGTATAAATATGTAATAAATAGATAAATAAATAAATACCAGGGGTGTGCAACTTGAGGTCCTCCAGATGTTTTTGACTACAATTCCCATCATCCCTCACCATTGTCTATGCTAGTTAAAGCTGATGGGAGTTATAGATCAAACAACTGGAGGACCACAAGTTGCCAATCCCTATCATAAATGATGGGCTACAGGATGGGTGTAGGAGAATACCAATACATAGGGATGTCATCAAGCAGTGCTGGCTTCTGATGATCTAGTTCTGCATGAATGTAGACTCCACCTGATCCCTCCCCCCCACACACACACACTTTGGGTATAGCATTTGCAGGATGGTGGTGTCTTTATATTGGTGGTCTGGAATCCACAAATGAATTGTAATCAATTTAAGGTGGGCATGCCAACAGCATCACTGCACTTCCCCCCCCCCCATCTATTTGGGTTTTCTTTTTAAGTGGAGGAAGATGGGAAGAGGAGGCAGGGAAGAAAGACAGAGAGGACAGAATGATCTGCAAAGGAGAAAGAGTAATGTGGTGTGTGTGCGTGCGTGCATGTGTGGTTATTAGAAGTGGGTCTCAGGTTGCAGGTTGGAGTGGAAGTTGGCTCCTGCCATTTTGTACTGTGTGCCTCCCAAGAGCTTGAAGCCTTTAGCCTAGTTCAGATACCTCATTGGTGGGCCACCCACCCACATAATCCTGGAGAGCGTGCATGCCCCCCCTTCCTCCATCCATCCAAGATAAAATGTGTGTAAGTATGTCACATGAGTTCATACTCAAGATTAACTGATTTACATGGTTCTTCTCCACCCCCCCCCCAGAAAGGGAGGGATGTTTGCATGACTCAGGCCTTCCCATGCACAGAGCACCAATGCCATCCCTTAAATTATCTACATAGAGGAGGGTTACACACCTCCACCTCCATCACATACATACACTTGCCATCCAGGTAAGGTGACTGAACCAGGCCTCCCCACCCTTCCACCTGGCCACCTTGACCTGGCTACCTTGTCATTACAACAACCGGGGGAACACTCCCAACAGGTGTAGGGTAGTTCCAAATGGATACCTCCTAGCACTACCAATCAAAAGACATTGGGCAGCTATTCAGTCTTGTCCTCCTTAATGGGAAGACAATAGATGGAAGGAGGGTTACCAGTTACCAGTGAAATATCTCATCATATGACATCCCATATAATTCTGTGAATGAAGCAGGACAATTGTACAACAAAAGCCTCACTCACAGAACATCATACTGTTCTACAATAGAACTGTACCTTGCCTAGAAAAAAATCTGTTACAATTTTACCAATCCTACTAAATTATATCTAGCTAACATATGTGCTCTCTGCAAGCATTGAGTCTTAATTTCTAAACTGCACTTGATTGAGAACCTCGAGCTTCCATTATCAGTCAATATTTCATCAGCTTTGCTCGCTTATACCAAATGGCATCCTTCACATCTCCATGGATTCTGTAGGCTGCTGCTCTGTCATTTTTAGCCCTTCTTTAATATAGCACTGGTTTATTTCTGGCCTTTCAGAACATGCTATTTTCTTCTCTCAACTCTGTTCCAATTCTTTCCTCGTGTTTTCAACCTTGCTTTCAACCTTGCTTAATTTAGGCAGAAGTACCTGGCTCTTGTTCACTTCATTAATATACTTGTTTGGGTTTCTATTAGTTTGGAGCAGGGTGGAAATTGTAGATCGTTATTTGCAACAAGAATGGCCAAACTATTAGAAATGTTAGGGCCTTTATGCTTATCGAAACCAATACAGCCTGATCCTATGTATGCTTATATTCAGTTGAGTCATGTTTACTACCATGTTCAATGGGACTTACAGATATCATTAGTAATAGATTAATCAACTGACAGTGCAATCCTATATTTGGGGAGAGGCCATACCTCAGTATGAAAGACCATGCAGAAGGTCCCAGGCTCAATCCCCAGCTTCTTCAGATAGGGCAAGGAAAGAACTGCCTGAAACCCAGGAGAGCTGCTGCCAGTCGGAGTTGACAATACTGGGCTAGATGGACTAGTGGTCTGACCCAGGCCAGATCTACACCAAGCAGGATATAACACTTTGAAAACAATTTGAAAACGGTATATGGAATGTGTCCTGGGAACCAACAGTTGTCAATACCACTATCAACCATTATACAGTAATAGTGTAGATCCTGCCTCCATATAAGGCAGCTTCCTATGTTCCTATACATATCTTCTCAAAAGTAATCCTATTAAATTCATGGGACTTACTCCCAGTTAATTGTGTATAGGACTCCAGGATAAAGCTTGCATTGCTTAATGGGGAGGGTCAATTTAATTAGTAAAAGCAAATTTTAATTGCTGAGGTTGCAAGTTAAGACACACATTTGAGGCTATCTAGGACTAGCTATGCTACTGTGCTAAGGAATGAAAAATAAAATATTGCCACTGGCTTTTCCTTCTAGTAATATGTGGTAGACGTCATTCATTAATGGATAAGCTATCATGTACCTCCCTTAATTTTTCAAAAAGGGTTTGATAACGTGCAGATAGATTTAAATATAATAGGCTACTTGGTCAATCAATTTAAAGGCAGATGATAAATCAAGTAGAAGTGAGGGCCCTAATTACATTTGTTTTAAAAACAAACACATATTCTGCACATTCATATTACTAATACATACAGGGTAGGGGAGTTTTTCTTTTCTTTTTTATTGCCTAGATCTAAAAACTCCCCAGATCAAACAAACATGCAGTATTCTAATAAAGGAAAAGCTGTTCTGTTTTCCTTTCAACTGAAGCTTTGTCTCTGTACACAGAAAGAACAAAAATGTTTATTTATACATGTGGCTCCTTCGATTTGTTGCTCCAAAAAGGCTGCACACAAGAGTTTAGGTTTCAGAGGATATCATGCTGTATATGCTGTGGATAATGATGATAGGTAAAATTTCTCTTTGGCACGTGTCCATGCAGATTGAAGATATTAACAGGAGGACCATCAAGTGAAAATGCCAGATATATCCTTCACCAATACCAACCTCATTGTTTTAGAGCGGCCTGGCTCCATGTTTAAGAAATGCCTTCCAACAAAAAGGGCCCCCAGGAGTTTGCTTTGATTCCGACTTTGATGAAAATTCTCCAGGCCTCCCAAGAAGACAGTGGAAGACAACAATAAGGCCAAATTCTAGAATGCAGCAGAACTAATTTCCCCCTATCCCACGCACATAAAAAAAAAAAAAAGAATTTTGGTACAGGAAAGTGCCATTATAAAGCATTTGGCTTTGCAATGTGATACCAGCATCTTACCAGTCACTTACCAGAAGCAACAGCACACTGTCCAAAGAAAGCCCACCTATGAACCAGGAGGTGTTCACAGGTGACATGGCTTCTACAGTAGGCAAAACTGGGAACGGAGACCCCCACCTAGAAAGAGCAGCTTGCACAATGTTCAAAGAAAGCTGGCCATAGGTCAGTGCCCTTTTAGATTACAGTCCTCTACTTTAAGGTGTTATCTATTTGAAGAAGAGTCTTGTCCAAGATCACTTTAATGATAAAGAAACATAAGAAGGGGGAGCCAAAGGGGGCTTGAAGTTGCCCATCAACACTTAGCACTTAGACAGCAGACCAAGCAAGGGATACAGGTCACCTGATCAGTCTTCGCCACTATGGTAAGATGTCTTGTACATGTTTTTAAGTTATAGTCATTCTTTCTAAATGTGCACTTCTAAGGGCGGATCTACACACGAGTTTTTTGACGTTTTATAAGGGTTATGATAACTCTTTGGGCCACATGACGCACTCCCTATAACGTTGTATATCTGAGGTTTTTTTAAACTCCCTTCAGTTATATACAACGGTTTCACTTTTAATAAATTGTTTTAAGTAAAATAATGTGTCCTTCCTTACCGTTTCTGATTCATGGGGGCAGTGCTTCCATTACTGGTGCCCAAATGCTGAGCAGTTGATTGGTGGGGAAGAAACAGGAAGTGGACCAGTGAACTACAACAACCACAATTCTTAGCCCTATACTCGCTAGGGAATGACAGAGGAACTAAGAAGGACGTGTGTAACTGAATTACAACCCCCACAATGCCTTGCCCTAAATTCATTGAAAAACGAAAGAAGAAAAGACAGGGTAGAACAGTGTGTGATCGCACACACCGCTTTAAAGACAGAAGACTGTTTCTCCTGTAACGTGAGTACTCAGTAATGTGGCCTAAGATGTTTTAGAACGCACCTATTTGGAACGTTTTAAAATACAATTTAAAACGTTCCAAAGGACTGTGTGGATTCCCCCTTAATGAATATTAGCATATGCAGATTGCCATCTTTTGTCCTATTTTTTGATTAAATGTAAGTGGCCACCTTGATCTAGGTTATGGCCCCAACCCTTTATTGGGCCCATGTCGTGATGCTAGGGAACTAGGGTTGCCAAGCATCTGGAGACTCAGAATGTAGTAGGGTCAGAGAATGCAACCTGGCCAGTGAAGGGAATAGCCTGGCTGTGCTTGGTGTCCTAGGATGACGTCTAATGGACATGTAATGTAGAGTGAATTGTAAATGCTCTCAAGCTAACTAGAAAATGCAGTGCAGATTTGATAGCGATGGCTGGGGTGGTTTCATAACAGTTGCCACTTACCTTCTTTTATCTCCACCGCAACCTCAAACACCACAGAAGCACACTTTCCCATGACAACTGACCCTCCCTTCCAGACCCAAAATGACCATACCAGTCTTCACTATGCAAATGATTCAGTGCAACTGTGGGTGCAGCAGACCATAACCCAGGGCTTGGACATTACATTGTATTATCTCTGCCAGATTTGTTTACCTATTTGTGTGTAGGGAAGAGCAAAATTGGGAGTAAACGAACTGTGTGCATGAGCACATTGCTCACTCATAATATGATTTATTAAGCCATGATTCCTGGTTTAAAGTGATCTGTGAATTCAGCCAGAATGTACTTGTGAAATCTGCTACTGCAAGTTGTAGCGATTAGGGGTGTGCATGCCAAAAAATATCGTCGTTTATTGTTATCGTCATTTCGGACCAAAAAAAGTATCATCTTCATTCATGTCGTAGGTGAACCATATCGTCTTCACGATAATTATCATGAAAAAACAATATTTTTGCAGCCCTATTTTTAAAGAAAAATGCCTATAACTTCTGTATTTTAAAAGTTAGAGGCTTGAAACTTGGTCACAGTGCTTAGGGGGTATGCCTAAGTATGTGTATAAAATTTGAGATCGATCCCTCCAATCCTCGATTTTATATGATTTTTTTTAAAGATCGTTTCCGTTCTGACAGATCAGAATGACAGCTCATCACATGTGTTCATTCAGACCTGTCAGAACGGAAACGATCTTTTAAAAATTCATATAAAATCGAGGGTTGGAGGGATTGATCTCAAATTTCATACACATACTTAGGCATACCCCATAAGCACTGTGACTAAGTTTCAAGCCTCTAACTTTTAAAATACAGAAGTTATAGGTATATTTATATGGCACTCCGATAAATGATAAAATCACCCGAAAATTATAATCTCCGATGATTATCGTAGGTTTTTGTATCGTATTGTCATTGTTAAATACATGCACGATAACGACCCTATTGTATCGTTATTGTACATTTTAATGATACGATACACATCCCTAGTAGCGATCACCATTAGCTTAGATAGATTAGCCATGATCACAGAGGCAGGATGTATATTCATGAATTACAGATCCTGTGGACAGGAGGAGACTATTGCTTAACTTTCATGCCTTACTTCTGGACTTTCCAAAACATCTGGTCTATCCCATTGGGAACTATATAATAAACTAGATGGACACTGGGCTGATCCAACAAGAATGTTCTTATAGGTTTATGTGTAGTTAAAAGATGGCATTAGATACTTTGAACAACACAATCATATACATATCTTCTTAAAGTAAGTGCTATTGAATTCAACAGTGCTTATAGGTATAGGATTGCACTATTATTTCCAGAAGCACCTGTCTCAGTGTGAAGAAATATGCCCAATAGATATAAACCATGAAATGAGGCCAGTTTATGTTTTCCATGCCCAATATCTCACATATTCTCACATATCTCCTTGCATTTAAAAGAAGAGGTTAGATTCCTTCCATAAAGATGATATCAGATTTATGGCGATATCTAATGTGATGAACATTAAACACCAAGTTTCCACCTGACCATTGCAAACAGCTGTAATTCCAGCATGTGGGAGGTCAATGCAAGATCTGTCTATCTTATGTCTCTACTTATTTGCATGAATGCACTTCTCTCCCTCCTCCACCGCCTTCCTACTGCCCTTGGATGAAGAGCTTCGCAGGCACGATAAGTCACTCTTGCATCACCTCATTTGAAAAAAAAAGTTATCAGACTTCTGCAACTCATTTAGCGCTTTCGTTATTTTAGACAAGAAGAAGAGCTTAAAGCGGACCCAGACCTTACAGCTTATGAACTCCCAATATAGTCATACTGTCTCGTTAGAATAATGATGTCACTGGGAACCAGGATTATGGAATTTACTTGTGGCACAATATGGGAATGTAGGCTGGGATCCAAAGAGCTAAGTCTAAGGGCTTGGGTGGGCCCAGTGAGTTTTTTTTTTCCTCTTTGAACAGCTAATTTGTATGCCATTTCATATACAGCTTTTGAAAGTCCCTCCAAGGTCAAACTACATGGGATGCAGAAGACACATGCAACAATTCTCAGTGGTGTATGTGTGTGTGTGTGTGTGTGTGTGTTTATTTTAACGCAGCCACTGGGAGGAGAGGTGTATAACAGTTTCCCTCTGAGTTGCTTATCTCACCAAAATGCCCCTCCCACAACTGCCTTTCAACCTGGAGGACTCATTTACCTTTTACTCTGCAAGAAGGAAATCAGGTGGGGACACTTTTTAGTTGCAAACAGCTCTCCGAATAAGGGTTAAGAAACCCCTGCCTTCCATTGATGCTCCAATAAAACTTTGGTGCTGCCTTAAAAAAATGTTGTTGGCTAGCCTGTTTTTAACAGAAAATACTTCTGTTCACATATCATGTTTGGCCTCCAGTTTCATAAGAAGCTTGCCAAATGGATCAGGGGGCTTCAATTTAATACACACAAGTCCAAATCCCCTTGTGTCTATGGAACTAATAATGTAGTCCCCAAGATTCTCAGTATGCGTGGTGATATATGCCAGTTGATGTATGCCTGTAAGGTAGTCCTACTGTCGGACACACAGATAAAATCACTGGGAAAGCTATCCCACCTCCACCCCAAATGGAGTTCTTCCAGTAGAGTTGCCAAATTCATCTCAAATGAGCCCCTGATACAGACCCATAGCCTTTCAACAGGCTAGGATAGTTTGCTTCCTAAGGCAGTACAACAAATGCACACCTCCCACCCCCCGCAACACACACACACACACACAAAGTCAAAGAGCATAATACCCTATTCCTTTCAAGTTATTTGGCACCTGAGGCAGAAAATCTTGCTAGTCTCTCTCTCTCCCCCTTCCTGGTAGTAAAAATACAACAATACTAAATTAAATAATGGAGAATTTGCTGCCCTTTCATAACACTCATCGGACGAGAGTTTTATTGCACGCAGGGCCATGCAGAGCTGGTCATATGCCCAGGCCAGATGGGAAGTGTGTGCCCCCCCCCCCCATTTCAAACTGCTCATTAAGTTTTTTTTTTAAAATCCATGGCACTGATTCAGTGCTAAATACATCTATGAACTAGAACTATTTATAAAAAAGGTAATGGGAAGCAATTTTATTCAAGATGTAAGACATCACTTCTTCACATTCAGAATTTCACGACGGACGGCTTCTGCGCTGTTTCCGCAAGGCAGGCTCCTTGCTTCTCGATGGGCCGTTTATGCTACAGAAGCAGAGCGTAAGCTGGGGGGACCAACTCGTCAGAGTGCTCCTCTCAAAATCGTGGGCCCCGGGCCAACTAGCCCCACTGCCCCCCCTCTGCACAGCCCTGATTGCATGCTTGTTACTGGGCACTCACGGATTTTCACGGGTCTTATTCACGTCGTCATCTGTGTCCTGCAAACCTTCTGCCCCTTCTACCCTTCTTTGCATGACAAAAAAAAAAAGACCCCAGTAAATCTGAATTATTTTTGATATGGAACTTGCCACTATCTCCTGCTGCCTGCAGGAGAAGCAGCGCGATCAAAACCGCCCACTGAATAGGCCACGTGCATATTGTTTACTTCCTCTCTTGAAAGAGGAAGTAACGAGGGACAAACACGTGGGCGGAGAAGTGACAGTAAGGAAACGTAATTTCCCCCCATGTGATGACGCTCAAAATCTGCTGCCTGAGATGGCTGCCTCATCTGCATAATGGGGGGGGGGGGCAGCCCTGGATTTCAAGTTTAAACAAATGACACATTTCTAAACTCTCTGGGTCCCATGGGATCTCATCCAATGGATTTCAGTTGAACTTAATGCCCAATTGTACATGTGATTACAACATATCATTGGGTTCAATCAGATAAAATCTAAGGGTCAATCTGGAAAACCAAGTTTTTCCTGATTCGCGGCACTTTAGGCTGCAGGAGTGAAATGCAAAATTTGAATGCTTTTCCACAAAAGCGTTCTGCAGATCAAACGGAAGCATATCAGAACAGTGAGGCTAAATTCTTCTCCATGATGTGATTTTTATAAATGAGGGTAGATTCTTTTGTAAGGGAGCATCAAACATGCCAAAATCACCACCTGTAGCCTGACATTTTACCACTTGATCTTAATGGTTGTATACATTTGCCCTGAATCTAGATGACAAGCTAATGTAAATCTAATTAAAATTAACTGAACTATGTGAGGCAATTCAGATAGGAGTGGATACAAATTAAAATAAATATTAACAAAGAAATTTAACTGTGTACCATTTTAAAGGCAGTAATAATAAATTAAAATAATTTAAAAAGAAGAGATAAATACCCAATCAACTGAAACGTGAAAAAGTGATTTCAAAATGCAGCATCAAACATGCCACCCAAAAATAAAATAAACGTCCTAAAAGTCAAACTCAAAGTGACAGGGCAGCGTTTATTCTAATGTCTGCCCTGTTCATGGAACAAATGTAGGATGTGGGGGCTGATTTTTGCCTCAAAAAAGTGGGGAAGTAAGTGGGCCTGAAAAGAGGTGTGGAGGTAAGTGGACCCTTCTCCTCCCATATTTCCCGATACAATGCTATAGGCACTTTTCTCACAGTCCAGCCCATGGCATTGCAGCTGGGCTGGTAGGCAATGCTTAGGTAGCAGACCAAAGAGAGTTAAGGAGGATTCGGGCAGTGGTGGCTGGTGACGCCAATGTCAGTGAGGTGGTGGATCCACTCCGGGTTTCAGTAAAAACTAGTCAGGACTCTAAAGGTTGATGGGAAGTGCTTAGGTAGAAGACCAAAGAGAGATGATGAGGATTCGGGCAGTGGTGGCTGTTGGCTCTGATGTCAGAGAGGTGGTGAATCCACTCCAGGTTTCAATAAAAAACAGTCAGAACTCTAAAGGAGCTATCCAAGGTGCTCCGGCAGATAGCTCCTTTAGAATTCTGACTGTAACCCGGATGCACCACCTCACTGACATCAGAGCCCCCAGCCTCCACTGGATTTCAGTTCCCTCATCCACGTAGCCCAATTGATGTAAAGGGGGCATCTTCACCCTCTCCTTTATATATAAGCATGGAAGGCACATTAAAAAAACATGGCTGCCCCTCTCGCATCTAGTTTTGGCCCAAAGACACTGCATCTGCCGATTTAGATAGCAGAGCGTTCTTTTACATGAAGGGACATTCAAAAAGAGCCTCTGCAGCTTGAGCTGGTAGTCTCATCTCGTTCTTCTGCCGATGTAAACCAGGCCTTCTAGAGAAGAAGTAGCTGTTGCTGCTGCTGGTGGTACAATTATCTTGCCTTGCAGTTGTTATAAAGGCATGAGTGTTGTTCATATATTGATCAGAGAACCTCCACACAAGGAGTCTACACAGGATACTGGTTGTGTTTTTACAGCACACGTGCCTTGGGGTGGATGAATATAGTACACTCTTCAAAGGTTCTATAAATCCATGGAAGTTGGAGTGAGGCCATCAGGCCCAATTCTGATAATTCATCCATGCGTCTGACCATCTGTGCATGGATAGTAATTTGTCCATGACGCACAATGAGTTCAAGGAAGAGATGGGACTTCAATCCAAGTCTCCCAGATCCAAGATCAATCTTAAGTATTTAACAATGACAATCTCATTTCATTTTGGTTATTTCTTTACTTTTCGTTTTGGAAAAGGGAGATAAGAAATAATAATAATGACAATTATTGCTGCTGTTATATCGCTCTGCATCACTTTCTGAAAATACAGGCAACCAGAATTGCTTCTAGGTGGGGAAAAAAGCACAGAAGAAAAGTGTCTACTCACCCTTTGTCCCTCATTGCTTGCAGTCCAGAAGCCAATAATACCAACAAATGCCAGGGAAGAGATGAATACAAGCAAAGAATAAAAGCATAAATGTGACATAATATTAGCAGATCAATCACAACCAACTGGTATTTGGTAGTGCAGCGGAGGTCCCCTCTACAAAAATTCGGTTTGATGCCCAGTTGTCCGATTATGCGCATCTTCTCGCAATCACTTTTACGCCTAATCCCTATACACGGGAGGTTGTGAAGCGCATTACCGGTTGTATTAAAGTGTTTAAATGCGGATAATCACTTGCTTACATGGTCATAAGGTGCTTCAACTCCTGTGGTAAATTAAAACTCACTATTTAACGCGCAATCGATAATGCGCATAATAGGACAGAAAAAGCGCCTCGATCCCCGATTTGTGCTCCACTCTTGTAGAGGTCAAATTTTAATGTGCCTTGAAAGAGCTTTAAATCGCTCTTGTAGAGGCACCCCTTATTGTATGTGGCCATTAATCTACCTAGTTAAACTTTTGTTTCTTCATTTTCATGCAAGGCGAGTTTATTACTTAGCATTTAAACTATCTAAACCTTTCCAATATGTGATTTCATGAGGTTCAGGAAATACTCAGAAATGACTTTTCAGATGTTGTACCTGACTTTTCTTAAAAGCATAGCATATAATTAAAAGTTTATAGTTCAAATTCCAGACCACCTTATATCCACATTGAAAATTCTCGGCATTGTTTTCATTCTTGTAGTGTTTTATCAACTTTTTCTTGAAGTCCTATATCTAGTTTAGCCTTGCAGCTTGCAAAGAGAAACAATAAGGGCAAAATCCTGCCAAAGTTCAGTACTTCTAAGTCCCATTGATTGAAAGAGATACACACACTCCTCTCTCTGTCTCTCTCCTATTGAAATCAATAGGGTCCTAAACGTGCATAAGTTTGGTTGGGTTGTGCCCTGGTTTGTTTGTTTTTACTTTGTAACAGATTCAAGAGGCAGAGAAATCATATGGGGATGGGGAGGGAGAGTTCGTGGCAGGAGAAACACGAAATCCAACGTTCTGCCAGGCTCACATCAACCAGGACAGAAAGTGGCGTTGCCACTAGGGATGAATGAAAAATGCCTTCCAATGGTTTTTGACCAGAATTTACCCACTTTGCACCTTCGGGAACCAAACGCAGATAAAAATGCAAACTGCGGTTGAAGTCCATACATTTCTGAGCTTGCAATGTGATACTTGAAATAAACAAAACAAAAGTGTACATTTTAAATATGCACATGAAAAAGTGTACTTTTGCAAAACGCGCACAAATAAACTTTAATTAATGGGAGAAATACCGTCCTTTAAAACATGCACACAACTGAGGCATGTTAAAATGTGCACTGAAATTTGGGAAATGTGCACTAAAACACACATGAATTTTCATGCAAAAAGAAAAATCAAAGCACGCAATGTGATACAGACATGAGTCGAAACAAGCTTCAAGGAGGGGGGGGGATTTGAAGAACCTTGACAAGTTTGAATTTTGCTGATTCACACATCCCTAGTTTTGGCTTTTTGTTGTCCACAGCTGATTTTTTGAATTTTATTTTCCCTCCCAGAAGAACAGGACTTTGGAATCGGAAGATTCGAGGCCATCCCCAATCTGCCCCAACACCCACTCCCAACATGCTCATTTTTAGAGCCCTGACAGCAGAGGTGGAATGGCAGGACAACTTTCCACCACCCAAACAAGAAGACTTACAAAAGTGGACCTCCCTCTCCACCCACAAAGAGTGAGGTTTGCAATATCCCATGGCATGCCCTATAGACACCCCCACAGGGACTATAGGATTACACCCTAAAAGATGTAAACATGGCCATATAGGAGTTTTCCCATAATCAGAGACTCAAACTAGAGAGCAGAACCTAAATCAAGAATTGGAGAACGTAGTGATAAAATCTGCAACCAGAGAGTATTACTCACGCTTAAGTCCCCTGAAAATCAATGACACAAATCTTGAGACTTATTGTAATAATTTACTGACCCCATCTTGGAAAAAAAATAATATATTATTTTCCCCTTAATGCTTAAACATCTTCTTGGAACAAATCCCTTATATGTGAGTCATTCTCAACAGAAACCTTCAGCTGTGTTCAGTAGTTGTTGTGATGAGCTTGCCAAGCAAAGAATAATCTAATATTCAACTTCACAGCATTCCTATGGTGTATATTAAGTTCTGAAATTAAAATTAGGGTGAGGGATGAATTACTCTAGGAATTAATCTACTTATTTGTGAAATTCAAAAATCATGAGTTGATAGTCATAATGTTTGTATGAACAAAAGCTATGGATGTCAATATGCTTGTTAGTCAATTCATGATGAAAAGCTTTTTATCCAAACTGGATACTACTCGACACACTTTCCCTCAAATTGTATCGGCATAGAAGATATTGGACTTGAACATGTTTCCACATGTCCCAGTCACTTCACTTCACCCAAAAATGACCATCTGCAGCAACGACTTCTAATTTCAGCACTATTTGTCTTTGGTCCATCAGAGGCTCAATTCACTGGATTACAGAAACTGCATTTCATCCATCTACAGAAACTGCAATTATTTTTTGACCTTACTATTTGATAATGACATACACATTTAATATATTTTTTCATCATTTGCTCTGCTTTCTGAGACTGTCTTTGACATAGATATGTTATATTTTACTGTTCTTTTCCACTTATCTTTCTTTCCACGCCTCCCCCTCATTTCATGTTTCAGCTTTACAGAATACCAGCAAAAAGGCAGGTTGCTACCGGCCTGAGGAAGTTGCAGCCTAAAATCTGGCACAGGGAGACAGTGGAAGGAGGGAAGGGAAGGGACAATAACTGTGGCGGGGGGGGGGTGCTTCTCGTTCAGGTACTTGCGCATAGGCTTTGTTTTAGTAGAGACTTAGGTTGTCTCTACTAAAACTAGATATGTTTTGCAGAGGAATTCGAAGGCAGAAGAAGAGCAGCGTCGCATTGGCATTATATAAGCAGTAAGTTCAAGGGTTCAGGGGCAGCAAAGGAGAATGGGCAAAGTGGTTTAAAGGAGCAGTTTCAAAGAGCAGGAGCTGAAATTGTTGTGAACCGCCTAGAGAGCTTTGGCTATTGGACAGTATAGAAATGTAATAAATACATGACTAAATAAATAAATTAAATAAGGTGGCGGAGCTTGTTGAAGCAAAAATTATGGGCAGAGATCTATTGAGGTGTTGGGTGACAATAAAAGACATGGACGACTTTAAAAACACAGATTTTGTGCTAGATCTCTCGGCAGACAGGAGGCCAGAATTTAAAGCTGTCCTAAGTGCACGGTTGGAGGGAAGAGCAAAACAACTGGCCAGCTGGGAAAGTCTGGACATCTCTGAACCTGGTAACTCAGAGCTGAATGTATGGATTTGTTCGCCAACACCACCGCCACTTTTTCAAGCCCTGAAATGTGTGGGCTTCTTGCCATTCATGTTCCGGTGACCAATTGAATGTATTTGAATTCAGTCATGTTACAGTGTCAAAATACAATACAAAGTACAAATTGCATTGCTTGAACAATAACAGAAGTGCCATCAGTTTGCTTTATTATTTATATGCCTGCTTGCAAACTCCCCAGGTACATAGTCTGGTCACTGTTAGAGACATGATGCGGTCCTGTCAGACATTTAGTCAGATCCACAAGGCTTTTCTTATGCTCTGACTTAGATCACCTAGAATAAATGTAATGACTACATGCTTGGTTACCCCTTCACAGCCCAATACAATTATCACTCCTTTTGGAAACCATAAAACTCCAGAGCTAAAAACAAAAGGAAAACATATTTGTTTATCCGTGAAGTTTGCTTTGAAATTAACCCAAATTCTGTTTTGCAAATGTGATGGTATTTGTTTTTCCAAAACTGGCAACGCTTTTGCAAACTTGTTTTGGAATTAATAGTATGGCATATGCTTCTGTCAGAACCGCATCAACAAAACAGTATTTATACTGCACATGATGCTTTCCTGACACACCACAGCTGAGGCCTGACTGAGACTGTAGCCTCAAGTGAATATAAAGCAAACAAGAATGTGTATGCTTCTTAATGATTCACAACTTTAAACTCTCTCTTGGCAGAGCAGAAAAACTTTCCTTCTCTGTCTCTAGGCTATGCATTGATGTATATTGCTAAAAGGAAACTATAGCTATATAAAGAGACATGGTGGGTGACCAAGCGGCAGTTCAAAACATCACCAGAATTTGATTGCATCTGCTTGTTGTTGTTTTTAGTTAATTGTTTCCAGAAAGTTTGTTTGGAAATTTGTTAGCTGGTGCATCATACACAAAAATGTGACCTGCCAAGTATGCTGCTATAATATTTGGCAGTGAAACCCATGGAGTTTAGTTCAGTGCCACTTAAAATAACCAGTTATTCACGCAAGCACGAATAAAGGTGGTTATTCTCGGTGCCCATTTCTTTCCTTCCCATGCAAGACCATGAAATGAGTTGCAGGAGTTGTTATGATGGCAATCTTTCCTATTTATTATGGGTTCTTTTCTCTCTTTCTTTTTTTACATGTATATACCAGGCCTACGACCTGTTATGACCTAGCAGGAGAAGCCCCCATCAGGGCTTCATTCAGGGGCTCCAACTTGGTGCCCATGGGCAACAATGAACCTGGCAACACCTCTCTTGGCACCCGACAGGCTCCCTGCCTGTCCGGATTGTTATTTTATTTCTTAGGTTTTTAAAATCATTTTTAATTGGGAAGCTGGCATGCTGCAAAGTGAAGGGCTACCCTCCAGCTGCATCTTTCTTTGGATTCAGAAGTGTGGTTTGGAGTTCAGACCAACCTCTGCCTTGCACATAGGTTCTGGGCAAGTTACTTTTATTTTACTCTCACTTCTGGTACATGAGTATTTGGTGATCAGACCTACCCCCATGGCAAACCATTTGGTGGAAATTACAAATGCGCCCCTCAACCCAAAATGGTTGAGGAACCCTTGCTTAACTGAAACACTCTAACCATCCCATAATAGTTCCCCCTGCAGCCCAGGGTAGGCTCCCTCTGCTCTCGCCAGAGAAGGTTCCCCAATACTGCAAAAACAAAAACATTCAGGCCACCATCTCGTCTCGCCTTGAGAATCCCTTAATAGTCCTTAACTCCCATCATTCATCATCAGAGAGAGAAAAGAAATATTCACAACTTAACCGAAGTTGCCCTTTGGGCAGGTCTCTTATGTATCAAAACCTAAGGCTCAAGGCAATGCTTGGTAAGTCAGAGCTAGAGTATAATGGCATTTGGTAAACCAGAGGTAGTACCAGATGCCAAATGATAGGCTAAGTGGCGGCAGCAGCATGCCAGGCCCTGAGGCTAAGTGGAGAAGGGTGTGAACTCCATAGCAAAAATCTCTAAGCTCTTTGTTCTTGATGAAGAGAAGGGATGGACACTGGATGAAACAACCAGCTGTGCCTGGATCCCCAGATCCAATCCAAATCCCAATCTTTCAGGTCTGGATCAAGCCCAATCCAACTCGGATCAGATTGGGCCTGATCTGATCTGACTTGGATCCAGATCCCTGCACAGCACTCCCTCCTCCTCTCCCCCTCCCTCCCCCCACTCTCCTTGCTTACCTGTTGCCTCCTCCGCATCGTCCTGCCTTCGACCACGCATCGTCCTGCCTTTGATCCGTGCACAGCCCACTTCGAGACCCTGGAAAGAAGGCTAAAACCCTGAAGCTGAGGGTGAAACCAAGAGACAGTTATAAAATGACCATTCATAATCCAACACATATCTTTCATGCATTTAAATTTTATATAGAATTGTCACAGACAATACCTCTCCATGTCATGGCCATTCGATCTCTCAGTTTCTATTCCTCCCCCCATACCTTCATATATACACAACTGAGGATAACACTATAAGGATCTGCTAAAGTCAGCTCTAGTCCACAAAATAATAAATCCCTCTTTAAAGTGCCCCTATAGAGATAGAATTTAGTATGGGACCTTGGAGTTGACATTTATTGTTAAATTTAATACCTTGGAACCTGGCTTGAAAGGGTTGTCTGAATGGCTTAGTCATTACAGTCTGTAGAGTCCAAGTCCCATCTTGTAAGTTACTTTCTTTAATATTATAGATGTCTCTTTACATTGAAATGGAATGTTTGCTTTCTATCTGCCTCAAACTATTTTGTTTCTATCCATTCCTGCATCTGATGAAGTGGGTTTAGCCCACAAAAGCTTATGCCTTGCTAATAAAATACAGTTAGTCTTTAAAGTGCCACAGACTCTTTTTGTTTTCATACTACAGATTAACATGGCTGCCTCATTTGAAACAAGAATCTTTGCTGGTTTTGCTCACAATTCCATTTTAAAGGAAAAGAAGGAATGAGACTTCATGTATTCCATTACATGGGTGTCTCATGCATGTTCTGAAAAGTCAATGAACCATCTGCCTCTGAGCAGATCTTCAAAGAAACCCCTCCCCCAATTGCATGTCCTTTAAGTCTGAGAAGACTTTGTGCTTAGGTGATGCCAATTTTCTAAGAGAGACGAATCATCCATTAGGAGATCAGGCATTTCTGGGCTGGTATCTGGAGAATAATGTGGCCTGAGAAGTTGGCATCCTCACACAAAGCTAAGAACAGCCAGGATCAGGAGATACTTCTGTGGCCTTATCAAGCAAATGGGATCTGAGATGGAGAAATAGATTAATATACAGCATGGCTATTCAGATCAAATTACATATTCTTCAAATTATATATACAGTAGCACTTATTTACCTCAGTGTATGTGGACCCAATTTGGATTGGGACCATGATGAGGGTGATTTAAGCTTTCCCCCCTCTCATTTTCATCCTGAAATTCCACCCACCCACCCCACGGGGGGTTTAAAACACACACACATACACACACACACACACACACACTTTAATTGACTCCAAGGGAGATATCTTTCTTTTTTATCCCCCCCCCTTTTGTGGGGGTGGGTAAATTTGGGGACAAAAAGAGAGGGAGATAACTTAACACCCCCTTAAACTGAGATAAATCAGCCTATTTTGTATAGCTCCACTATGTGTGATTTGAAGAACATGTAGTTTAACCTTTATTGGATATAATCAGATCTATAGCCAGGTCAAATGCTTCAACACAACAGGTATTGCAGGGGCGGGGGTGGGTGGGGGAATTGCTCAGCTTATTTCTGTGCCAGTTTGATTCAAACTGGGGTTGGGGGAGAGCTTGACCATTACCTATTGCTACTTCAGATTTTCAGTTAATGTATCCACATTGTCAATGCGTTCATATTGCCTAATCAAGCTGTCAATGTGGTCGTATCATCTTATCAACCAATGACTGAGTATAGATAAATGGTTCTGATCCATTATGTTTCTTATTTTCATAGCATAAATCAGAAGAAAGAGAAATAGGGAGGAAGAGTGGATAGTTCATATCATGAAAAATATGTTATTATACATTCTTATTTGGCCTATTAACTGAAACCCTGAATGTTTGGGTTCATTTGTTTCCTTTCTTATCAAGTACATCACAGTCTTAGGGAATCAAGCTTGCTGTGAAGTTTATATTTTAATTACAGAAAAAGCTGCCCGATTTGCCTATCATTATCTCTGTAATTTTTGTTATAAGCTGTGTCTGAGCAGACTATTTACCTCCTGCCAAAACACCTCACTTTACAGACAATTTACTTAATGTGATTTGCATAAGTTTTCAGCATATGCAAATCAATCAAATATGTATTATTCATGATAATCTGCTTTGGGAAATATTGTTCTCAGATAGGCCTTTTGTTGATCCACCGGGTGCCACATCCATTTACAAAATATTAATTGTGACAGACTTCGTAGGCGAGAGTATTCTTCAGTTTATAGCGACTGCAGAATTACTTGGACAGAAATGACATAAAATCACACACACACACATAGGGTGTTTTATTTATTCCTTACTCCAATCAAATGGATTCTAGGCAACATGCAATAAAATTAGCACTTTGATTGATTTTATTTTTAGCTCATTTTAAATGCATATACTTCTTTTCCAACTCGCGCGTCTCGTCATTTTTGTTGGGTCAGCTGACTGGCAGGGCCAGACTCCCCTTTTTTTATTGAAGTAAGCCAGTTGGGGAGACAATAATCACAATAATAAAAGGAGCAATGCATAATTAGAGAATAAATAAAACTGACAACTTTTAAATTGACAACTTATAAAATAATGAGGAGGAATTGCTAAGAACTGCTTTTCGGTTGGGTCATAAGAGCTGTACTTTACCCCAATGGCAAATACCAGCAAAAGGCATGGGTTAGAAGAACTCATTCTCCAAGGCAAGATTTGGATATGGCTCCCTCGTCCTAGCCTGGGCCATCTACTTGTAGAGTGTGGCTGCTTTATTTGCTGCCTTTTCACAGGAGAACTGAGTTCTGACCAAGGAGTTCTGACCGTTCTGTCCTGTATTCTGCCAAGCAAGCAGTGGCAGAGTGGAAAAGCTGGTCAATGGGTCCAGGCCAGATTAACAAACACTTGGATCCAATGAACTAGCTGCAGCATTCTGTGCATGCAGCAACAGAGCTTTCCCACCTTCCTCCCCACTGCATTCCGGGTTCCCTTCTAAGCTGCTCCTGAAGATCAGGCAGCCTTCTTCAGAATGGCATGAAATAGGATGTGTGAGGGAGGCTGCAAGCAGGAGTCTTCCATTCCTGCAAGTGGATGTCTGGCCTTGAAAAAACCGGTGTCCCTCTTATCGCTTTTCCCTCCATTCCCCTCCCTTGGCACGTCTCGTCATTTTTGTTGGGTCAGCTGACTGGCAGGGCCAGACTCCCCTTTTTTTATTGAAGTAAGCCAGTTGGGGAGACAATAATTGTCTGAAAAGCAGGATCAAACTTCAATAAATAAATAAATAAATAAATGTTGTTATTGTTACGTCTACACTTTACAGAATGCAGAAACATCTCAATTTATACTACAAGCCTGTCTACAATTCAGTATCAGAAATTAAATGGTGCTATTATGAATACGTTATTGACTTACTAACATTCACAACGGGTCCAATCAAGCTGGCTTGATGTAATAAATGCAAATGAGCACGTTCTGTTACATCCATTTGAAAACAAATTATTTATCTGCTCACAGAATCGTTGAGCAGGTTTAGCGGAAATATACAGCCACTACCTCAAGCTGCATGCAACTGCCTGGGATTGGGAGCTACATGGCACTCTCCCGGCTGAGTGGCTTGCTCGGGTGGGCACTGGTGGCTGCTCTTGGGCTGCCATCACAAGTGCACAGCTCCACGGGCTGCATGATCCCCAAGACGGTCCAACATGAAATGCCACACGCAGGCTGCTATTGCTTGCTTCTCCTTCTTCCTAATGTTTACATTTTGCCTGCCCACTGTGCACAAGTAAAAATCTTCCCTCCTCCACACAAGGAAAAAAGATAACTGGCCAGGCAAAGGTGGGGCTGCAATGTCCACTTTTCTGGGCCAAAGTCAAAGACCTGGGAACTCTATACACAGAAGGCTGGTCAAACAGCATGTACTAAGGTGTTGATCATAATCATAGAATAAGATATGCAAGCTCTTTTTTACAGCTAGAGTTGCCTCTAACTAGAGCTGCTACTTAAAGAGCAAAGAACGCACACTGGCCAGATCTACACCTCGTGTTGTATCAATACAATCCCATCACAGTGATGCTATATTCCTCTTGCACGTTCATACCTTGCAGCACACACAATGACATCTAGTGTAATATGGTCACCCCTAGATGTACCAGTGACCAACCTGGCTGCCATATTTTGATCTAATTGAAGTTTCTGAACTAGATATAAGTGGTAGCCCTATGTACAGCGCGTTGCAGAAGTCGAACCTCGAGGTTACCAGTGCGTGCGTTACCATCTTTAGGTCGTCCAACTCTAGGAAGGGTTGCAGGTGGCGTATCAGCGGAAGCTGATAAGAGGCACTCCTGGCTGTCGCATCTATTTGGGCTGTCACTTGGGAGTGCCAGATCCAGTAGCACCCCCAAGCTGTGAACACAGTCTTTCAGGGGGAGTGTAACGCCATCCAGAACTGGTTGACACACCTCCAAACCCAGGTCAGGGCCCTTGACAGCAAGCATCTCCGTCTTGCCTGGATTCAGCTTCAGTTTGTTTTTCCTCATCCAGTCCATTACCGCATCCAAGCATTCATTCAGAGGAGACACACTATCCTTAGCTGATGCTGTTATCGAAGGCATGGAGAAATATATCTGGGTGTTATCGGCATACATGGATTTTCATGCAAAAAGGGGGGGGGGAAGCTCATGGATTTGATACAGACTTGCTTCAAAACAAGCTTCAAGATGGAAGTTGGAGAACTTCTGCGAGCTCAAGTTTTGCTGATTGGCACAATCCTAGATTTGTCTTTCTAATGGTGATCATATGCTCATCATTCTAATCAAAGATCCTAATCAAAATTAAAAGTGAATTGACAACATACATTTATGTTCTTTTGTTCTTGCCTCTTGCATTCCTCTTGGCTCTGTGTTGTATTCCTACCCTTACCTATCCCTTCCTCCTTCTGTTACTCAAGCTATTATCAAAATTGAGACTGTAAGCTCCTTGGGGCAGGGGCCATTCTTTTTTCTTATGTTATGCGATAACATCACATGTACACTGATTAATAATCCTAACTGTTGTAGTTTATGCACTTGTAGCAAACCTCCAGACAGGATCCAACTTATACAGGAAGACCTGTGCACTTCATCAAAATATAGATAATTCAGAGAAGTCACTTGCAACCTTCATTTTTTCCCATCAAATCGATAAGGTTGAGTGTTAGATGCTTAGAGCAGCCACTGACATCCTGTGATTGATTTCAGTTCTTATCGCTCATTTCCAAACAGTTTGTGAAAGAGCTAGAGATAGGTGAAAAAAAACTTAAATACCACAAGCCTGTCAAACATTGTATAAACCTGAAGTGGAAAGGAGCTTACAAAATTCCTGCATCAAGCATTATGAAAAATAATATAACATTTTAAGTGAGACGGATCTAAGTGTTAGTAATGATTACATTAGCTCTACATATGACATGGAAAGGAAGATTGGTTATAACAGAGTTGGCTAAAAACAAAGATCTGTAGAAGGACTGTTCCACACATGCAGATATATCATTGTAAACCTGAAGACTGGGCACTGAATTTTTGACAGGCTTGTACTATAAATTGCTATTATTATTATTATATTATTTACATATACATCAATCATCATCATCATCATTTATTTATAACCATTTGCTGGAAATAAGAAATCCCATCAATGGGATTTACCAGTGAAGGGTCAGGTGGTAACAGTGCTACAGAGGAGGAAAACCCTCATACAGACAAAGGTTGGTTTTGAGCCACAAATACCAGACTTAGAGCCTATCTACACAGTACCTTGGAACGTTTTAAATAGTATTTTAAAACGTTCCAAAACATCTTAGGCCACATTAAGGAGTACTCACATTACAGGAGAAAAATTCTTCAGTCTTCAAAGTGGTGTATGCGGTCTCACACTCTTCTGTCCTTCTCTTTCTGTTTCGTTTTTACAATGAGTTTAGGGCAACGCATTGTGGGCGCTGTAGTTCACTCACCCACTTCCTCCTTAGTTCCCCTTTCATTGCCTAGCTTTCAATGAGTATAGGGCTAAGCATTGTAGGTGTTGTAGTTCACTCACCCATTTCCTCCTTAGCCCCTCTTTCTTCCCCACCAATCAATGGCTAAGCATTTGGGCACCGGTAAACAAAGCACTGCCCCCACAAATCACAAATAGTAAGGAAGGACACATTATTTTACTTAAAACGATTTATTAAAAGTAAAAACTGTTGTATATAGCTGAAGTGAGTTTTAAAAAACCTTGGGTATACAACATTCAAGGGAGTGCGTCATGCGGCCCAAAGAGTTTTCGTAACCCTTATAAAACATCACAAAGCTAGTGTGTAGATCGGCTCTATGTATTTCCTTTTTTTATATATATATATATTTATTTTCCAACATAACATAATACAACATAAACCTAAACAACGTAAAATACAATACATACCACATACCCCCGTGCTCCCCTCCCCCCAGGAGACCTTCAATTATACATTATTCTTCTTTCCAAAAATGTAAAGACTCTTTTGAAGGCATTTGCCCCTTCCCCGTTCTTAATACATATTCCAAAAATAAACTCCATATATCTCCAAAATCATCTTTACTGGACATTCCCCTCTTTATTTTCATTTTACATGTTAGCTTATCATTAAGTGCCACATCCCATATTTCTTTATACCATTCTTCTATGGTATATATCCCTTGCCCTTTCCAATTTTTAGCAATCATTATTCTGACGGGAGCCAGGAGGTTGTTTATTAATTCTCTCTTATTTATATTCTCAATACCTTTATCCCATATTGCTAGTAGAGCCAGCTTTGGGCTTAATTCCAGTTTACTTCCAATTATATCACTTATTTCTTTAAACACCCTTTCCCAAAATTTTTGTACATGTTTACAGCTCCACCACATATGGAAATAAGTTCCAACCTCCTGACATCCCCTCCAACAATTCTTGGACACTTTTTTATCTATCTGATGAAATCTTACCGGCGTTAAATACCATCTCCATACTATTTTATAATAATTCTCCTTAATTCTAATCGACAAAAGCTTTAACATTCTTGCATCCCATATTCTCCCCCAGTCATGTTCATTAATTTGTTCTTTTAAGTCATCTTCCCAAATCATTTTAAGCGAATCTCTATATTCAGCTTCCTCTGTCAGGATTTTATATATTTCGCTAGTTAGACCTTTTCTAGTTTTAATTACTTCCTTCTTTCCTCTTGATTCAATTAAATCTTCAAATCTTGTATTATTTCTACACTTCTTATTTATCTTTTTCCATTCCTGTGTCCATTTTTCCAATTGTAAGCATTTAAACCAAGCTATCTTTTGTCGGCTCTATGTATTTCCAAGCACAGCAAAATATACATTCCACAAAATGCAAAGCGAGAAGACAAAATGATGAAGCTCAGAAACATATCACTTGTCCAAGAAACTGAATGCAGTTTGGGTCTGACCCTCAAATGCCAAACCACATGTGCCTCCACATAGCACCAAAAACCCATTTCAGAAAATGAAGACTGAGATGCTAAAATAACCTTCTCTCCTCCCTGATGAAAATAATAATAAAAATGCACAGCCAAGCTGCCTTCCACCTACTTCTAAAATGCAAAAAGCAAACACATTGAGGGCAAAGTCCAATACTGCCCAGCTGCTGCTGGAGCTCCATGGACCTGCCCCCTTCTAGAAATGAGCATTTCTGCTCATTTTGGAGCTTGCTTCCCGAATTGCAGTTCCGCAAGTGGTGGGGGGCACTTGCGGACCGGAAGTTGCAGGGCTGGCCGTGTGTGGACCAGAATCAGCAGCCAGCTCCACCAGTGCCTGGGCAGCCTTGGGCTCTGCCCACAGAGTTTGCAATAGGAGGAGTACACATAACCAAACCCATGCATTCCCCCCCAACAAACATACAAGTACAACTATCACCCCATTCCACCTCACTCTCAAAGCAAACACACACATATAGGCAAAGCTACCCCCATCCCAAAACAAAACACAAATGCCCATACACAAGGAAAACTATCCCCCATGCCCCTCCCAAAGCAAGCAAACTCACATAAAAGTCAAGCTACCCCACTCCAAATTTACCATGCAGGGTCCCTTTTCTGAAGAAGAAGAAGAAGAAGAAGAAGAAGAAGAAGAAGAAGAAGAAGAAGAAGAAGAAGAAGATTTCACTGGCTGGGCACACTGCAAAGCAAAACTCTGGCCTTCAGCTGTCCCATCCACATCTTCTTCTCTGGGCAGAACACTCTGCTCCTTGTGGGGCCCAAAGGCAAGCTGAGGAAGGAAAGAGAAAGGGAGAGGGCAGGGCGGTGGCACGTTTGTTTTGCAGCCTCACAAGGTAACAAAATTTAAAATGTTTAATTTCAATTTCAAAAATCGCAAGGGGGCAGGGATGCTCGGTGAGCGCCTATTGGAGCCATATTGCCAATTCGAACTTTAAACTGATTTTTTGTTGGGGGGGGACACTTTAAGTGCCTGCAATTTTGTACAAACTGTTCAAAAAGACCCCCTCCTTCCATCACATTTTTCAAAGAAGTATGGGTACCTCTAGATGGGCGCTTTTCCCTGCAGTAGCTTCGGAGTGGCGGTAGGTGGACTACCAGGGAAAAACCCGAAAGCTCCGCTCTAAAATAGTCAGGCATTTACCCCAACTTTTTTAGCTTGGAGTGGGCTGGGCAGGGAAGGGAGTGGACCAGCGAGCCATAAACTCGCTGCACCGCCTCCGCAGTCCTTCCCCATTTTAAAAAAACATACCGTGGAAGTGGGGGGCCAATACTCTCAGCTGCCCCTCCAACTGCTGCTGGACAGGCGCAGGCGTGGGCGTGGCAGCGGTAGCGGTGGCAGAAAAACCCGCCATGGCGCTCCTTCCGCTGTAGATGGGCGGAAGGAGCGTCATGCGGGGCACGCAGCATGCCACTGCCGTTGAGCGGTGGAACAGGCACTGTGAAGATGAGGGCTATGAGGGGAGCTGTGGAGGCATTGCTGACTAGCCCCATCTCCCTGCTGGGGCAGTCAGTGGTCCCCCCCCCCACACACACACACACTGTTCATATACATAACTATGCCCCTACTCAGTATGTATGCACATACCTTCTAATATACTCTGAACACACAAACAGGCATATTAATAGACAGACAAAAGGTCCCACCTTGACCCTGTTCAGACAACACACTAAGCCATGGTGGTTAAGCATTTTGAGTGGGACATTATGGCTCAGTGTGTCATGGGAACCATTTCTAACCGTAGTGGCTACATCATCGTGGTTTAAACATGCTCGCTAACCATTTGCTGCAAAAAGGTTAGTGGCCTAACTATGTTGTCTGAACAGTCCCACTGGTATCTGAACCACTCTATTTTGATCATAGAATTATGACCACTCTGTGCGAAGCCTTTTTTAAAACATATGAAGTACAAAGAAGAGGTTCTTAATTTTAACCTGTGCTAGGCTGACCATATGAAAAGGAGGACAGGGCTCATGTAACTTTAACAGTTGTAGAGAAAAGGGAATTTCAGTCAGTGTCATTTGTATGCAATTAGTCCCTAGTGAAATTCCCTCTTCATCACAACTGTTAAAGTTGCAGAGGCCCTGCCTTCTTTTGTATCTGGTCACTCTAGTATAGTGCATGCACCTTTAACTGTTGTGATGAAGAGGGAATATCACCAGGAACCAATTGCATACAAATGACACTGGCTGAAATTCCCTTTTCTCTAAAACTGTTAAAGTTACATGAGCCCTGTCCTCCTTTTCATATGGTCAGCCTAACCTGTGCTGTTCATTTTAACCTGTGTTAAAAGAAATTCAAGTCCAAAAGAACCCCAATTCCTGCTTTAACTTTCCCCGTTTTGTTCAGTGGTTGGAATAAGTTACCAAATTTATATTTTGTCTCTTTTCTTTTATTGAGTGCCATACACCAAAGTGACTGCTCACTCAGGAGCTGTACTAGAGGTATATTATAGCAATGATTGTTAACTTTCTATTTTATATCAGCTCGATATTCCTCTGTTCTATTATTTCTAAGCAGTGAAAAAATAGTAAGTGAAGAGGTACAGTTTGCACAGACCTTTATGCATTTAAAGTATGAAAAAGCAGTCTAGAGGCTTCAGAAAGCAACCCCCTGCTGAGCAAAATCTGCTAAAGTCTATTGCAAATCCACACAGGAACAACAACAAAAAAGACTTTGAAAAAACTGTATTTCAAGCGACCCTTAGTCAACTTTCCTTTATATAATGTGAAATACTCAGTGACTGGAAGATAATTTCACAGATTCTTTCCAGAGGTTCATGTGATCAATCCAGTGAAAAGCAATAATCTACAGAGTAGGTCTGTAGAACTTGTGAACCATGCCTTTTAACATTTCACATCTGAAAATAGGACACGCTCATAACATCCCTATTCTCATACCAAGGATCAATGCTCAAATCCCCTCCCCACACCCCACCCAAAGCATTGTTGAAAGCTTAATTTCATCTGCATTCTCTTTTATTATTTACTTACTCAGCGGTAGAGAAAATAAATAACATGAGAGAGTGCAATGGATATACTTTAGAGATCAGCTATTAGGTTTGGACGATGAATTCATGTTCAGTATTGTGGATTAGATATTATTTATCATCTAGTATTAGTTGACAGTATATTCAGCTTCAGCACATGTTGTAGTCTATATCTGGTCCCTCAGTGAAGAGTGCTTCATCTCTTCTTGCATTGTTGGAGGAATTAACTGGTTCCTTACAGAAAGCTAAGCCCATAATAGTTGTCTATAAAAGTCTCCTGGAATGTAGTAAGTAGATGTTCAGAAGATCAGAGATGAATGGAACATGAAATTAGAAAGCTCTGTACAGTTTAAACAATGGAAAGTTGCCTTAGCTTTCACATGTACCATTTTCTGTGGATTTAATTGAGATGGATTCAACAAGAAATTGTGTTTCATGGATATTGGAGACTACAGATCCATTGTGAAAGTGTTACCACTGAGATCTTTCTTACTATAGTGGTTGGGTGGAAAGAAACAAATAAAAATTAGATACTCTAAAATCTTTAATATGGGCCAAATATCTCTTGATCGTCCCAGGGATGCCAGGCTGGCGGTGAGTCCATTGGACTCACCGCCCTCCCCCCACTCTCCCTGCTTACCTGCTGCCTCCTCATCGCTGCCACCGTCCGCTGCTGCCATCCGCTGGCTGCCTCTGCTTCTGCTCTACTGAGAACCAGTGGCAGATGGCGGCAGACGGCGGCGGGTGGTGACAGTGGATGGCGGCAGACGGCAGCGATGACGACGAGGCAGCAGGTAAGTAGGGAGAGTGGGGGGAGGGTGGTGAGTCCAATGGACTCACCGCCAGCCTGGCATCCCTGGGTGCTGGTTGCGCAGCCGGCACCCAGGGACCTGGAAAGCCAATGAGCCCCGGATCTCCAGATCGATCCGGAATGATCCAGAAATATCTGGTCTGGTCTGGAATGATCCAGAATGATCCGATCTTATCTGGTTCGGATCCAGATCTGGGAGGTCCGGATCACCCTGATCCAGTCCAGATTCCAGATCTGGATCTGTTCACAGCCCTAATGCAAAGTTCCTATCAGGCTGAGAGTGCACTGAGGTCTGACACCCTACACACTGATGTAATTTATTTAAGAGACATTTTATACGTAAAGGGTTACTAATATTTACTTTGGAGTTTTTGAAAGACTGCTTAATAACATTCTTTAGGACTCAAGAAACATTGGATGTGTTCACACGACACACCAACCCATCATGGGTGACTAGCCACACTGTGGTTTGTCTTGTGATGATCTATCACACAACCCATGATGTGCTGGCTGTCATCCTTATGGCAACCAAAAATAAAATTTTCCAGGAAAGATGTTTTATAGGACTGTTCAAAGGAGGTTTCACTAAGAGCCGATCTACACTACTGCTTTAAAACGGTTTATAACAGTCTTCAACCGGTCAATGACGGTTATTAACCAGTTTAAAACTGTTATAAACCGTTTTAAAGCAGTAGTGTAGATCGGCTCTAAGCTCTTCAAAACCTTATGGAGATTCCAAGAAGGAAATTTGTGCACAGTAGGAGGTTTCAGTAAAGAGACTCCTCTTTTGGTGATTTGTCTGGCTGTTCAATTAATTGGTCAAAGTCAGAAATGATGCCAATTGGAAATAGAGTATATTCTAATGTATTGCTAATTGGCAATTTTGTTAGTGCTTAGAGTTTATTACATACCTGGGAATATTTATCCCTAGAGACATATCTCAAATGATTAAGCTAAATTTTATGAGGTATAGATAGATGGGCACCTTTAAAGCTGAGTCTGTAGGTTTAAAAACAATTTTGAACTCTTACCCTAAAGATAGATCTGGGGTCAATTAGAAAACTCAACATATGCTGTTAAATGCCTGGGAGAAGAGAAAAGTCTGAAACCTGGTGCTGAAAAGATAATAATGTTGGCACCAGGCGGGGCTTGTCAGGGAGATCATTCCATAATTGGGGGCCACCACTGAAAAGGCCCTCTCCCTTGCTGCCATCCTCCAAGCTTCCCTCAGAGTAGGCTCCTGGAGGAGGGCCTTAGAAGTTGAGCGTAGTGTACGGGTAGGTTCATGTTGAGAAAAGTGTTCCATCAGGTATTGTGATCCCAAGCCATGTACGGCTTTATAGGTTAAAACCAGCACCTTGAATCAGGCTCGGAAACATACAGGCAGTCAATGGAAGCGGCCAGAGAAGGTCTTATATGTTCGAACCTTCTGGTCCTTGTTACCAGTCTGGCTGCTGCATTTTGCACAAGCTGCAGCTTCTGAACCATCTTCAAAGGCAGCCCCACGTAGAGCGCATTGCAGTAATCTAACTTGGAGGCTACCAGAGTATAGACAACTGAAGCCAGGCTATCCCTGTCCAGATAGGGGCATAGCTGGGTCACCAACCGAAGTTGGTAGAAGGCACTCCATGCCACCAAGGTCACCTGAGCCTCAACAGAGATGGTTCTAGGAGAACCCCCAAGCTACGAACCCGCTCCTTCAAGGCGAGTGCAACCCCATCCAGAACAGGTTGAAGACCCTCCATCCAGTCAGAAGAACCACCCACTAACAGCATCTCAGTCTTGTCTGGATTGAGTTTCAGTTTATTAGCCCTCATCCAGTCCATTGTCACAGTCAGGCACCGGTTCAGCACATCCATAGCCTCACCTCATGAGGATGATGAGAAATAGAGTTGTGTGTCATCAGCATACTGATGACAACACACTCCAAAACTCCGGATGACCACACTCAACAGTTTCATGTGGATGTTGATAGAAGTTGAACATCATGGTATGCAGAACCCCATACTGGAGAATCCATGGGCCCGAACAATGTTCCCCAAGCACCATCTTCTGGAGCTGACCAGCCAAGCAGGAGCAGAACCACTGCAATGCAATACCTCCCACTCTCAACTCAGAGAGTCATCCAAAAGAATACCATGGTTGATGGTATCGAAAGCCACTGAGAGATCAAGGAGAATCAACAGAGTCACACTTCCCCTGTCTTTCTCCTGATATAAGTCATTATACAGGATGACCAAGGCTGTTTCCATGCCAGTTAACCAGTCTCATCCAAGAGTGTCTGTAACTGGCCTGTGGCCACCCACCCAAGGACCTTGCCCAAGAATGGAACATTTGCCACCAGCCTATAGTTATTAAGATTTTCTGGGTCCAGGGAGGATTTCTTCAGGAGTGTTATCACTACTACGTCTTTCAGGCGGCCTGGGACCACTCCCTCTTGCAGAGAGGCATTAATACTTCTCCGGCCCAGCCAGTTGTTCCATTCCTGCTAGCTTTTATTAGCCAAGGGGGACAAGGATCCAATATGGACGTGGTCACACAAACCTGTCCAAGCACCTTGTCAACGTCCTCGAGCTGTATCAACTGAAACAATAGACAGTGGTTCTGAGAGTTCTTCAGCCAGCTCCTTCATTACTCTAGGATGCAGTTCATCGGGCCCTGGAAATTTGAACCCATTCAAAGAGATTAGAATAACTGGAGTTTTGTTAACCAGGTTTAGTATTAGAGGCAGTATGCCCATGTACACCAGTTGGTGGGTGGGAGGGTGCATTTGCACTCATGTCCTGTTTATGGGTTTCCCATCAATCACTGGTTGGCCATTGTATGAACAGAATGCTGGACCAGATGAACCTTGGTCTGTTCCAGTACAGCTCTTCTTATGTTAGATATGCTGTGCTGTCTAACTTCAAGTAACATATAATCTTCAACTTGTGTCATTGCAACATGTCCCGTAGAAATGTATTATCTGGGATATTCTCAATTTTCTTAAAAAAAACAAAACAAAAAAACAAAAAAACACTACTAACCAAATTTCCTTCCAGATAATTCACTTACCTTGTTACATTTGCAAATTGCTTCCTCCACCTTGCCCCCAGTTGCCCTGTTCATAACTAACAGGTTGTTCAGATGGAGACGGTAGGCCCTGTCCTTAAAACAATGCAGCAATGGCCAGGAATGATAAGTGTTGTAGCTTAACGTACACAATCCCAAATTGAAGCACACTAAGCATCAACGTGCGACATGCAGTGTGCATTTTAAATAAGCACAAAGTGGAAGGAAGGAGAGGCCTGACTGAGTGGCTGTTGGGTTGAGGGGGAAATCAGGCCCTTTCAAGCTGATCGAACATTGATTCACAGAATCAAACAAATCACTGTGGCTCATTTAAATCAATGGCACGTGCTTAATTACCTGCCCAGGGGTAGCTTGTCATGTCATCTGAATCCTGGCAGAATGGCTTGTTTGAGGGGGAAATAACCCTTGGTTGGCTTCAGACTAGCAGTACAGAAATTCCATAAATGCATTAACAGGATTGCAGCCTTTATCAATGAATATAAATACTGGATTTTATATTTTAACTATGCCCATTGTTGGCTCTTCTTTTTCCAAAAACACCAATCTTTAAAGACAAACAGCAATAGTGCCCTGTTTAAAAAACAAAAACAAAAATACAAGCCCACACAGCTAAATTTCAGAGACTTTCCCTTTGGGCTGGTTCCCCCACCCCACTAAGCTTTTCAGCTAGCAAAAAAAAAAAAAATCCTTTTGGAAAACCAAAACTTCTGCTGAAGGTTACAGTTTACAAAACCCATCCGTCTTTCATTGAAAAGCCTTAGGAGAGTAAATGCCTCCTAATACTGCCCTGCAGCAGGAGAGCAGCTATAACACAGGGACACAGATGACATGGAAGAAGTAAGAGCAGGAAATGAGTAATCAAAGTCATATGTAAAAAGTGTGGGGAGGGGGGAGCGGGTTGTTTGATTTAATTAGAATCACTTTAAACTGGATCAGGAGATTTGAACTTTAGGGAAATCTGGTTCCAGATCTGGGTCTGAAATATGAATTGCAGGTCTATCTCTGCCTCTGCCTATAAGTGCATTGGATATTGCTTCATATACTTGAGATGGAGGGGTGGGCACTTGCAGTTCTCTGGATGTTTTGGTCTACAGCTCTCACCCGCCATGGCCAGCATAGCCATTGCTAAGGGATCGTGGGAGTTATACGCCAAAACATCTGGAACACCACAAGTTCCCCAATGCTGCTTTATAGGCTAGTGAAGTATCTTTCAGCAGTGGCTTATTGTTGTGTATGCTGGTGCATCTAAAGGCAGCTGAAAACCATTAGTAAAACAGTAGGCAGTAAGTCCTGCTCCTTGTGCTGAAAAGACAGAAAAACACTATACTTTACCATCTTTTTTACAAGCACTGTAAGATCTCAGAACTATGAATTATCACAACATTTTTACACAGCTTTTCAACAGTCTTGAGTTGCACCAACATCCATAATAAAAAATAAGCCATCAGTTGGAGGAGACTCCACCTAAGAACTATATGATGGTGCGAATGCTCAGAATGTGGGTTGAAACTTGATTTGGATAGGGTGACCAGATAAAATCCAGGTCAGGGCCCCTGCAACTTTAACAGTTGTAGAGAAAAGGGAATTTCACCAGGAACTAATTGCATACAAATGACACTGGCTGAAATTCCCTTGTCTCTACAACTGTTAAAGTTACATGAGCCCTGACCTGGATTTTATCTGGTCACCCTAGATTTGGATGAATGCAGAAATTTAGTACATGGGAGGAGGGTGCAATAAGAATCTTTGAAAGATCCCACATGTGCACATATATGCTGTCATTTGTATACTTTGTACCACATATGCAGATCTGGGGCTAGCAGGACATCTGATGTCAGGGTTAAAGCCAACTCCCTTTTCCACACATACTCTAAATGTATGGAGGCTACATCTATGGGCTTTTCTATGAGCCGTTTAAAACCCGTTTAAAACTGTTATAAACCGCTATAAAGCAGTAGTGTAGATCAGTTCTACATGAAGTTTTAAACCTGCAGCTTTATCGAGGCTTCTGCTTCCAGATTCTTTGCAGGATTAAGATTGGGCCCTTTATATGTTTGTTTTCCCCAGAGTTTTCTTTCTCTGCCTTTCTATAAGTACCATTATACAAGCAATAGGTGGTGCTGTGATATAGCAGAATTGTGCAATTACCTGCGATTTCTATGGTGTGACAGAGGCCATTCAGAAAAAATATCACACTTTCCTCATTAGGGAGAAAAAAAACATGATAATGGTCACAAAGGAGGAGGATGTTGTGTAAAGGATCTGCAAACTACTGTGAGTGAACAATCATGAGTGTACAATAAAAGCCTCACGTAGAAAGGCTTTGTGTCGGACCTGAGTAAGGAATTAAAATAATCAAGGTCTAAGCATGTTCCAATAGCTGCCAGCAGCCTTGCTAGTCTAGTCTGATGAATGCCAACTATGCAGGTGCAGACGCAGGGGGACAGTTCAAACTATGACTCATTGTTAATTACAAATGTCTCATTATTAATTACAACTGAAGTAAATTTGTGGATTAGGGTGTCTGACTAATAAAAATGAGTATTATCAGCAATTAAAATGTGCATTATAACCTTGTCATTTGTGAGCATCATCAGCCTCACTAATCAGATTAAATGGCAAAAGAGGCCAAGAAACATGAGGGGGGGAAGCGATGGTGCTAAGGAGAGGCTGCTGCCAGAGGAATAAAAGTGCACCATGTAGGAGTAAAAATGTTTGGTGAGGTAAGGGGTGGTCTTTGGAGGTCTGCATAAAATATGCTCTTAAAGCAAATATTGAAATTTGAGGCCATTGTATTATGTTGTTTGCAAAGCATCATCCTGTTCCTGGTTTTAGCTACTTGGCACTGAGGAAAGCTATTATCTCCGTGTCCTTCTCAGCCCTGCCTTTTGTACCCCATGTTTTGCTTTTACTGAATGGTTTGTGAACCAAGGGTTCCCACACACAAACATTTCCTGCCCTACGAACTGCTTCTTCTGGCATTCACCAAAAGCTCCATTGATAAATCCCGATTCTGGGAAGGCCTCAATGCCAAGCAATTAGCAACCAACATCATCTCCAAATTGGTCATCACCAACTGCTCAAAGTTGTACATAAAAATGACCCTGACTCAATTGAATTGTTCCATAAAACAAATCTGCTGAAAAAAGAACCCACAATTCTCACACAAGCCTTGGGGTTTTTTCCAACCTCGTTTGTTGTTGTTGTTTTTACTATAGGTATAGGATTTACTCAGTCTGGTTATATCACAAGGCAGTTTTCATCTTAAAGTTGTTTGCTTTTTTAAATGTGGCTTCGGGTAGGTTTATAGTAGGGTGACCAGATAAAATCCAGGTCAGGGCTCCTGTAGCTTTAACAGTTGTAGAGAAAAGGGAATTTCATCCAGTGTCATTTGTATGCAATTAGTTCCTGATGAAATTTCCTCTTCATCACAACAGTTGAAGTTGCAGGGGTCCTGCCTTCTTTTGTATATGGTCACTCTAGTATAGTGCCTGCAACTTTAACTGTTGTGATGAAGAGGGAATTTCACCAGGAACTAATTGCATACAAATGACACTGGCTGAAATTCCCTTTTCTCTACAACTGTTAAAGTTACAGGAGCCCTGACCTGGATTTTATCTGGTCACCCTAGTTTATAGTAATGGAGTTTTAACTGTAGTTGGACTTATTTGTTCCATCCATGGCATTGCACTACTCTGTGTGTGTCTAGGGAGGATGAGACCATCAAAATGTCTAAAATACATAAGTAAATAAATTATGGCTGCTCTGAACTTCCCCAAGTTTACATTTTGCAGAAGAAATTGGCCATTTCAGTGGGGTAGATGCTTTTCCCCAGAACACATTTGCCTTTTCTGATCCTCCTAGGATTTGTTTCTCCTAGGATTATCAGCATTAATTCCCCCCCCCCCCCCAACTCCTGCCAATTCCTCCCTTCTGGATTCTCAGGTAATTTCATTCAGTCAGGAATCACACACTAAGGGGATGATGTCACAATACTGCACAGCCAATGAAAACTCCGTATGTGATAAACCCACTTCAAGCAAGCGAAGGCAATGTAAATGAACAAGTATCAAAGGGAACATTTTAATAAGGAGTGGTGTAAAATTGCTGAAGTGGGAGGTGGACGTTTTTCAGCACCACTGAAAATGTACCCAAAAGAATCTGAGTAGTTTTAGCACAGTCAGCTCGTCATGAATAAATAATGTCTAAGGTAATTACATTTTTCTAGTAATATTTAGCTTTCTCATCTCAAATCTATAGGCACAATAATATTTTTATTCGCCAAAAAGAAAGAAAGAACTGTATTAAATCACAACAGCATACAAAGAAGACATCATTAGAATAACAGAAGAGTGGGAAACTGGCAAAGCACCAAAATTACATGAAAGGTATTGAAATTCATTTTTTCCCCTTATTTTAGCTGACAGCTCGGATGGAGCATCGTTCAGTGGGAAGATCTGGAGGGAAATTCAGCCCAATCCCTTCTATTTTAAGTTGTCAAAATACAGATAATTTAATTCACATTGAGGCTTATCTTGATCTACAAATATGTAACCGAGGAAAGAATTCAGCCTTTTGGCCGCTCCAAGTAATACTGACTTGTTTGAGCGGTATAACATTTCACTGCTTGACCACGAGCCTGTACTTCATTAAGATCAGGTTGTTGAACATGTGACTTCTTCCAGTAATGGAATCGGCAACACAGGGAATTGGAGAACAGGACCAAAGCACGACCTCTTGGGAAGAGTTCCTCCCAAAGTTCGCCAGAAGGTAATTTCAGTGAAACTAATACATTATTGACCAATGTTATTTCATCATTTTGTTTGTTGAGGTGAGAAGGAAATGCCACCCACCTTCTTGCCTTCCATAGTCAGGTATTGCAAGCATATCGCAGGATGCAAACACACATGCATATTTTTAAAATGTGACACTGTTATGGAACTGCACTTCACCCTATTTTACTCAGACTTAAAACTTCTTTAAAGGATTGGGCTCTGAAGAAACTATTCGTGCTAGTTGCCAGCAGTACTGACAGTTAGCTCTTGTGATTTTAAGAAACCACACACACACACACACACACACACACACACACACATACATATTTCATGCTGTTGTTTAATTATTGGTTTACAAAAGAAAAAAAACTTGATTTTTTTTAAAAAAGAGATAAACTTGAAAGGCACTTGAAAAATTAAAACGAAAAGAAGCTAGCAGTTTGCCTGAAGCAGGTTGGAAGGTTTGCCTGGGGAGGGGGCATGATGACAAAAAGGAGATCAGTAAAACCATTCCAAACATGCCCCCACCTTTTGCACAGCCATTATTTCTCCATGAAAATGGAATGGGGAGGGCATTTCAGCTACTTTTGGGGGCATCTGAAAGTGTAAGGCCAAGGCGATCTTACGTTTTTTTTAAATATAAAAGGCTCAAGAGCTTTTTTCTTTTCATTTCATTTCATTTTTCTTTCTTTGACATTTTTTTTTAAAAAAAACTAAAGTCTTGCCACTACTTCAAAGAGTGACTCAGCTGGCCAGAGCCATTTGGGTGTGTTCCTGAGGACAGAATGCCCCTGGGCACAAGGTTGTTCTCTCAGTGTGCCATTCCCAGGGGCATTCTTTGGGTGTGGCGGAGAGATGGCTTTCTTAAACCAAAGAAAGAAAAACCTTCACGGCCCTCACATTTTTTTTTTTTTAAAAAAAGGTAAGAGCTCCCCTGCCACCACTCTATGACAATTTTTACAAGGTTTGGCAACCTGTGACTCCAGATGATGTGGGGCTTCAACTCCCATCAGCCCCAGCTAGAGTGGCCAATTGTTGAGGTGATAGGAGTCAGCAACATTTGGAAGGGCACCAGGTTCCCACCCTTGCTTTACGGTTACACACAGAGAGAGACTGAGGCAGGATCTAAACTACTGCTTTAGAACGGTTTATAACAGTAGTGTCAGCTGTTGGGGCCCAGGACACAGAGCTCCATCAGACAAGCATTTTATTGCATGTTCATTACTGGGCACTCATGGATTTTCGTGTGGCCTTCTCACAACGAGATCATCTGCCTCCCTCGCACCTCCCACCCCTTCATGAATACCACGGTCAGACTCCAAGCTCCAGAGGGCCATGCCGCATGTGGGGCGAGGATATATGTGCCTAAGTTGCAATTGTTGTCCTTACTGAGTCTCTTTCCTCAATCTTCTCCATGGCATATAATCTCTGGAGCAGAGGGGTGGGGTGATGATACCGTTGGGGTGATGATGATGATGATGATGATGATGATGATAATAATGTTTGATAATGATGAAGGGCTGTTCTATTGTTGTTGCTTCTATTTGTACAGCAACAAAAATAAATGTTAATTTCTGATTCAACATTGAGGTGTTGTATAACAGGTTTTATATGAAGGTGTTATGTAGAACGGACATGTTGGTGGGCATAAAAATCATTAAAAAATACTTAATGAGCAGTTTGAAATGGGGGGGGCACACTTCCCATCTGGCCTGGGCATATTACCAGCTCTGCACAGCCCTGAGTCTGACTTATTTTAAAGATGGAAGTTGTTGCTATCTCCTGCTGTGACAGGAGTAGCAGCGTGATCAAAACGGTCCACTGAATGGGCCACGTGCACGTTATTTACTTCCTCTTTCAATGAGGAAGTAATGAGGGACAAATGCACAGGCGGACAAGTGACGGTAAGGAAATGCAATTTTCCCCCATGTGATGACACTCGCACTCCATATACAGTTTTCAAACCATTTTCAAACTGTCCTATGCTGCTTGGGGTAGATCTGATATCACTCTTCAGGGCTTGTTATTAGGGATGTGCAGGGACCCCCTGGATCGGATCGGGACCTGGATCGGGACCTCTGATGCCCTGGATCGGTTCGGACAAAATCAGAGGTTCCTCAGATCGGATCGGACCCAATCCGAAAATCGGACATCCGATTTTTGGATCGGCCGCCATTTTGGGTGTTTTTGCCATAGGCTTGCATTGGGGGAAAGAAAGCTTTTCCCCAATGCAAGCCTGTGGTGAAAACATTGTGGTGGGTGGGTGGGTGGGTGGGGGCTTAACTTCCTCCTCCCTGTCCCTCCAACCACTCGTGCACCTTACCTGCCAGGGCCGTCCACTGCCGTCCGCTGGCACCCAGGTGCCTGCTGATGGCGGTGGACAGCCCCGGCAGGTAAGCCCCCTCCCCCTCGCGCTCCTTACCTGCCAGGGCTGTCTGCTGCCATCCACTGCTCCGATCTACTGAGAAACAGGCTTCGTGGCCTGCCTCTCAGTAGCGCGCCAGCGGATAGCAGCTGACGGCCCCGGCTGGTAAGGAGCGCAAGGGGGAGGAGGAGGTTCAATCCTCCGATCTTATCTAAACTGGATTGGGTCCTTTCAGACTGGTTCGGATGAGATCGGACGAGCCAGAAGCCGGGATCGGAATCGGATAATTTTATCCAATTTCGGTCGGATTGGCTCCGGATCATGGATCGGACCCAATCCGATGCACACCCCTACTTGTTATTACCTCCACCCCATGAAATGCTGCACTAAATACTTTTGCTTAGCTTTAGAAATCTACACTGAATTTTGCAGCAAGTACACCAGAAAAAAAATGCACTTACTCCTTGATAGGTGTACCTACGTCTGTTTGTTTGTTTGTACGTATGTATCTACACACTGGAGATACAATGAAAGAGAATTAGGTAATTAAAAGGCAATTGTAATATATCAAACTATCACTATAGGTGCCTTTTTCATATATTAAATGAAATTTGATTAACTTAAAATTTAGTAAACAAAACTTCCACTCATTGTTAGAAGAAAGGCTACTGTTACTATTTCCTTTTTCTTTCCCAACACCAACACCAAATATTAATACACCATGTACAATACATGTATTTTAAATGTTTACAGACCTCTGAAGAAGGCCTCACAAAGATATAGGCTGAAACACGTTGGGCTCTTCAACTTTGTTCTTTCGGCCAGAGCAAAAGTAATGTTGGCTCCGTATGAGCCATGGCTTACAAATTTGAAAACAGCCTGAGGAATGTGTACTACTTTCCCCTGATTTTCATCTTTCTGGATTGATAGGCTCCTTTCAATTCCCAGTGTCCACAAACTATGTTCCCTTGCAACCATGGTTTGTAAACCCAATTAAAACATAATTTCAGAACCAAACTAGATTTGACAAGGGCAGCCATTTATTGGTCATGTGCCTGCCCTTTTTGCATACAAAGCTAGTAAGGGCTAATTTTTGCTTCAAAAGAGATGGGTGGATGAGGGGAACAGAGCTCTCTCCTCTCTTCTTCTTTACTTCTACACACTGCTTTGGGCACTTTTCTCCCCAATCAACTCCAATACTGGAAGTAGATCAGATATTGTTTTTTTAAAACGCACCTGAAGTGATGGAACAAGGGAAAGCAAAGCAAGATCTACACTACTACTTTAAAATTTTATATATCTATATTCGTTAATGTTCAATGTTTTAATCTTTGTAAACCGCCCAGAGAGCTTCAGCTATGGGGAAGTATATAAATGTAATAAATATAATAATAATAATAATAATAATAATAATAATAATAATATAAGGGTTTATAACAGTATTGACATCTGTTGGGGCCCATGACACATCCCACTTTCAAAGTGTTATATCCTGCTTGGTGTAGATCTGGCCCAGGAAAGGGGGGAAAGATTGGCTCCATTTACCCATGTACGTGATATAAAATTAAACTCCCATCTGATTTTATGTAAATACAGTAGACCTATGAATAAACAAACATGGCTGTTCCCATCTTGTTTGGTATATACTTTAATCTTTGATTTATCAGGGAGCCATGTTTATTTTAACAATGGTTTGCAGTACAGCTCGGTTGCAGACCACATGTCTTGCATACAGAAAGTCCCTGGGTCGACCCCTGACATCTCCTGTTAGAAGGATCACAGGTAGCAGGACTGGCAAAGACCTTGGCTTGAGACCTTGAAGAGCCATAGCCAATTAGAGTCAACAGAACTGGATTAGATTGAATAAGGGTGTAATGCTATGAACGTCTAGACATAAAGTCCTGCAGTTCATACGTTCAAGCTTTAAGTAAAAAGTCACATCTCTTTAGCTAGAGCTAGGCAACAAAACATTTATGTTTTTCTATCAAATAGCTTGACTGAGGATTTATTTTGAAACATCAAAGCAGACATGAATTACAAAACCTGGATATGATGAAGTAAATGGCCCACAACGTCCTTAGCATACCCTAGCCAGCCATGCTAGAACTTGTAATACTTTTTCTGTCTAAATATTCATAGGATTGCAGATGTAAACATTGTATTGCACATTACGATTAGAAAACTGTTTCACATGTATGACTTTATATCTAGTATTTCCTTAACTGTGGTACTTGATATGATCATGTCAACCTCCACATCTATAATAATAATCTAGTAAAAGCAGTCCTCTTTAGTAGTTAAGTAATGAATAATTAAGTAGTTAAGTATGGATAATGCCATAATGCAGAAAACTATTGCTACTTCATAGCCACAATCCAATGTGTAGACAGAAAGATGTTCAATGAAATAAAAACCCAGCTATATTTTATTTTGTCACTCAGTAACTTCCACTCTTCACCTAAAATCACAATAGAGAAAACAGAAGTGAGTCAAATCCCTTAAGTTCCTGTTCCCAGATCTTGTGTGAATTGGGTGGGGTGCGGTGTATCCCTCTCACCAAAAAGCCTGTTCTCTCCACACAAGGGAGAATACATGAAATCATGTTACAGGAGAAGTGCCCATCTCTTTCATCTTTGCATGAGAACCTGAAGAGCCCACAGAAGAAGCAAAAGTCACACACAGCTCCTCTTTTGCTGCTTTTGGTGAAGTCCAAAGCCACATGTCTTCCAAATATAATATTTTTGCTACATTTATGTTAACTTTGAACATAATATCTAAGTCTGTGTTTGTTTGTTTTTAAAACAAACACACTCTAGAATTAATTCTCACCTCCTGTTCTTATTGATTGGGTGCTCAGTGCTTTTAAACTAAGAGCCGATCTACATGCTAGCTTTATAACATTTTATAAGGGTTACGAAAACTCTTTGGGCCACATGACACACTTCCTTGAACGTTGTATAACCGAGGTTTTTTAAAACTCAATTCAGCTATATACAATGGTTTTTACTTTTAATAAATCGTTTTAAGTAAAATAATGTATCCTTCCTTACTGTTTGTGATTCATGGGGGCAGTGCTTCGTTTACTGGTGCCCAAATGCTTAGCCGTTGATTGGTGGGGAAGAAAGAGGGGCTAAGGAGGAAGTGGGCGAGTGAACTACAACACCCACAATGCTTAGCCCTATACTCATTGAAAGCTAGAGAATGAAAGGGGAACTAAGGAGGAAGTGGGTGAGTGAACTACAGCACCCACAATGCCTTGCCCTAAACTCATTATAAAAATGAAACAGAAAGAGACGGACAGAAGGGTGTGAGACCGTACACACCACTTTGAAGACTGAAGAATTTTTCTCCTGTACCGTGAGTACTCCTTAATGTGGCCTAAGATGTTTTGGAACACACCTATTTGGAATGTTTTAAAATACTATTTAAAACATTCCAAGGTACTGTGTAGATAGGCTCTAAATCAGTGATGTCATGCATCACTTTTCAAATCAACATCATGTGCATCTGTTTCCTTCACCAGTATCCAGGGAATAATAGAAGCAAAATTGGTGATATTTCAAATGTTTTTTTAAGGGCTTGACAATCTGTATAATAACAAGTTTGAAAATTCAAAATGATTCACTATAAAAATTTAGGCTATAATTTAAGTGAACTTAGCCAACCTGGAACTACTGAGGTTTTGAAAATGACTAACTGAAAAGGTCTTGTGGTAGAAAACTTGAGCGGACATTCAGGGGATCCAGTTTTTATTTTGGTTTATTCCACAGATTTCCTGTATGGCTAAGGGAAAGCCAAGCAGAACCTGATTTTCATTGGAGGCAAGTGGCTGGTTTTCACATGCGGTTTTAGTTCCATATAAATCCTGTCCTTGAGCTGCATTGGAAGATAAAACAACAACAATAACAACAACAACAACAACAACAACACACCTTTAAGATAAAGATGCATGGTTTTTTTAATCATGATCCAATGTAACATTAGCCTAAATCCAGCATAGTATTAGCAGAAAAAAGTGCTGCACTAACAGAGCTCCTCTGCTTTTTCCTATTGCACAAGCGCTAGCAGACCTTCTGATAAGGTGAACAGTGTCAACAAAAGCTTATGCGAGAAAAAGTACATTGGTTAGTCTTTAAAGTACCACAAGAATCTCTGGCTTGTTGTTTTTAATTTGTAGACCTAAGATCTACAAGCAGTTGCACAAGCGGGCTTTTGTTTTCTCTTATTACCCATAGTTCGGAATTTGGTTTCTGGAATCATAATGTCAGTTATGATAAGCGAACGTCACCGCTGGATACAACCCGTAGTATATAAAGTTTTAAGCTTCACATTTTATACTGTATTTTACAATGTACTTTATTTTACAATTGTTATGAATCACCCAGAGAGCTTCAGCTAATGGGAGGTAAAGAAATGTAATAAATAAATAAAAGTGTGTGCACTCTCAGGAGTGCTGCTGCCGCCATATGAGTGTGTGTTTTACCATTTACTGCCCACACACACACACACACACACACAGAGCAATACGACATGCTGGTGCCCTTCCTTGCCATCTCCTGTTACGCTTGCTGGTACTAGGTCAGGAGATATGAGAACTGTGCCATCTTGGTGGATAGGGCGCTGGTAGATGAGCTTGCCAGATTGTCACTGACTTCTGCCTTGTTTCTGCCATGTCCAGAAACTCCCTTCGGCATCTGCTCCTAATTGTAAGGCTGCAATAAAGCAGACAGATTAACATCCAGAAAGACACTGCAAATTTGTTCCCAACCAAAGCAGAGTGAGAATAACTAGTAGATCAGACTATTCCAGACATAAACAGAAATGAAGAGTGGGGGGGGGGGGGGAGAGAGACAGACAGACAGACAGACAGACAGACACATGGGCCCCAGCATTTTCCAAAGGCACCTTCTCCCAAAGTTCATCTCCCATACTGAAGGAACTGAGAATAAAAATGTGTGTGTGTGTGTGTGTGTGTGTGTGTGTGTGATCTTTGAGCTACAAGGAATTGTGACCCTCTTAGGAAAAAGTTCAGCTGCTAGATTCCAAACCAACGCAGGTCAGACAATATAAATCTGGAAAATGAAATTGCTAAGCATAAAAGGAAAGGAAAAACTGTGCTTTTAATTTGTGAACACAGGCAAGTAAGCACAGAACCAAGCTTTGTCTGTCTCCAAAGAGGAACTGGTGAGAAATGATGAGATAATGTGTTGCATCTCTGTTAATTGTATTCCACGTCCCCAGAGTTGCCAGTGACTTGAGGTTCCTGTGTTCAGGTTTTCTACACAAGTCTGTTAATCAGGGGCTGGTCCACTGTATCTATTTTTGGTTTTGTTGCAGAATTGAGATCTGAATACTATCCAAGGAGAATTTCTTTTTCTACATAACCTCTAGGTGGCACTGTGGTAAAGCAGAATAGCACAAAAACACCCAAGGAAATTGCACTTTCTTTTGCTTTGGCAATTAAATGCTGCATTTTTCCCCACTCTAAAATAAAACTTGCCGAAAGTACTCGTTAAACACAGAAGCAAAATTGGAAGGTAATCTGTAAACAACCATGAGTAGGGAATGATGAGCACACAATAAATGCATCTTGTAAGAAAAGCCCAAAGATCTATCGGAGTGGTGGCTACTTTTGCTAGAATAACCATTACCTATTAATGACATTAATTTTGATGTTTATATTTAATAATTCTTCAATTAACACTATGAGACTAGATACCCATTGTTATACTTTAGCTTGCATCCTGTGTGCAGTCACTTGAGAGTAAGTTCTATTGAACACAATGGGATTTACTTCTGAGTAAGCATGCATAAGATTGGATTGACAGCCTCTTGATATCCTCCTACCCATGGTGAATCTTTGGCCAGACCATAATTTGCCATGCTAAATTGTGACACCACTACTGAAAACGACACACCTGATCTGAAAGTATGCTTTGGGCATAGGAATAACTGGGCCAACAGCTGGTCGCTTTAAAATTTTTTAGGGAATAATTGGTTTATACTTTGATGTAATCACAGCTCTTATTCCCTTCTTATGTCTGCAATGGCAAATTTTTTGTTCTTTCCAAATAACATTAACTTGTTGATAAGTGATAATTGGCCAACTTTGCTGATGACACCAAATCATATAAGGAGGTTGAAACAAAAAAGAACAGCAAAGAACTCGAAAAGAAATTTATTTATTCATTTATTTAATTTACTGCATTTCTACACTGCCCAATAGCTGAAGTTCACAAAAGTTAAGACCATCAGACACGAAACAAACAACAGTATAAAACAAACAACAGTTTAAAAACACAATATAAAAATACAATACACAACCAGGGTAAAACCAAGCAGCAATGCAGAGATTTATACAGATTTAAAATACAGATTTAAAACAGCAAAGTTAAAAGACTAAAATGATAAACTGTTAAAATACTGTGAGAATAAGAAGGTCTTCCCCTGGCGTCTAAAGGAGTATAACGTAGGTGCCAGACGAACCACTCTAGGGAACTCATTCCACAGCCAGGGTGCCACAGCAGAGAAGGCACTCCTCCTAGAGGCCACCTGCCTCACTTCCTTTGTCAGGTGCTCATGGAGAAGGACCCTTGAAGATGAGCTTAGGGTCCAGACAGACACATATGGGAGGCGTTCCTTCAGATATCCTGGCCCCAAGCCATTTAGGGTTTTGAATATTAATACCAGCACTTTGAATCAGGCCTGGACCTGGACTGGCAGCCAGTTAAGCTAGAAAGGACTGGCATAATGTGGTCTCATTGGCCAGTCCTTGATAACAGTCTGGCTGCACTGTTTTGTACAAGTTGAAGTTTCCGGACCATTTTCAAAGGCAGCCCCATGTATAATGCATTGCAGTAATCCAGACAAAAGGTTATCAGAGCATGGATAACTGTAGCTAGACTATCTCTGTCCAGATAAGGGCACAGTTGGTATATCAGCCTAAGCTGATAAAAGATGCCCCTTGCCACTGAGTCCACCTGTGCCTCGAGTAACAGTTCTGGATCCAGGAGCACCCCCAAATTATGAACCCAATCCTTTAGGGAGAGGGCAACTCTTTCCAGAACAGGGTGAACATCACCTAGCCGGACAAATGAACCACCCGCAAACAGTACCTCTGTCTTGTCTGGATTGAGTCTCAGTTTTTTGGTCCTCATCAAGTAAGTTATTATTATTATTAATAATAATAACAATAATAATAATATCCTACCTTTTTCCCAGGGCTGGGACTCAAGGCAGTTTACAAGATTAAAACATGTACAAATAAAAACATATATAGATTTACAAAAGTTGAAATATAATTAAACCTGCTTTAAACGTAGTGTCCAATTCCTGACGGATCTGAGTGACTTCATCTTCAAAGTGCCGTGCAAACTTGTCACAGCATGCCACGGAGGGTTCCACCATCTCTCGCCCTGGCCCAGAGTGTAACAGGCCACCTGGAAAGCGCTGCTGGACGACACTGAGAAGATGCAATGCTAGTGGAAAAGAACTGTCCCTTTGCCACCCTCACCGCCACAGAGTAGGCTCGATAATAAGCTCTAGCCCGTGTTCGATTAGACTCAGCACAAGTTTTCTTCCACCTGTGTTCTAGCCATCTCCCCTCTTGCTTCATTGCCCTCAGCTCAGGTGTATACCAAGAAGCTGGCCGGGCTCTGCTCAGAGTGAAAGGATGCTTGGGCACAATCGTGTCAACCGCCCAAGTCATCTCTGCATTCCACAGAGCAGCCTGAGCTTTGACAAGAGCACCAGCCATAGCAGCAGGAAAATCCCCCAGAGCCCTCTGGAGTCCATTAGCCTCTGAGGACAGACCATTTTAATAGGCCCCCACCCTTGCAGAGGGGAAAGGCCGCTGAGAGTCTAAACCTCAATAGAAAGTGATCTAACCTTGACAAGGGGGTAGATTTTAATTCCCCCACTTTCAGATCACCATTTTCCTGCTGAGTCAAGAAAACCAGATCAAGTGTATGTCCTTTTACATGTGACATGTTGAGACAGCCCCATGGTGGTCATGGCGGCCATGAAGTCCTAAGCCACGCTGGATACAGGAGTCTTAGCATGGAAGTTGAGATCCCCCAGAACCACCATCCTGGAGGTCCTCAACACCAGATCTGAGACAACCTCTGTCAGCTCAGGCAGGGAGACTGATAAGCAGCGGGGTGGACAGTATGCCAGCAGAATCCCTAATCTGTCTCAGGTACCCAACACAAAGTAGAGATGGCAGAATGGCAGAAGTCGTTCAATATAAGCAAGTGTAAAGTTATGAATACTGGGACAAAAAATCCTAGCTTCACATATATGTTAATGCTGGCTTATCTGGCAGGAACTGACCAGAAAAGGGATTTCGGGGTTGTGATAGATAGCTTGATGGAAACGTTGACCCAGTGTGCAGTTGCTGTGAAAAGGTTATGTTGGAGATCATTATGTTGGAGATCATTAAGAAAGGAATAAAAAATCCCACCTAAGATATTGTTTACTGTTCTGGTCACTGCATCTCAAAAATGTTTTGGTAGAGCTAGAAACAGTACAGAAAAAGGCAACCAAAAATGATCAAAGGACTGGAGCAATTCCCCTCTATGAAGAAAGTTTACAATATTTGGGGCTTTTTAATTTAGAAAAAATGCCAGTAAGGGGAGACATGATAGAGTAGGGTGACCAGATAAAATCCAGGTCAGGGCTCATGTAATTTTAACAGTTGTTGAGAAAAGGGAATTTCAGCCAGTGTCATTTGTATGAAATTAGTTCCTAGTGAAATTCCCTCTTCATCACAACAGTTAAAGTTGCAGGGGCCTTGCCTTCTTTTGTATATGGTCACTCTAGTATAGTGCCTGCACCTTTAACTGTTGTGCTGAAGAGGGAATATCACCAGGAACTAATTGCATACAAATGACACAGGCTGAAATTCCCTTTTCTCTACAACTGTTAAAGTTACATGAGCCCTGACCTGGATTTTATCTGGTCAGCCTATGATAGTAGAAAATTGTGCATGGTGTGGAGAAAATGGATAGGGAGGATTTCCCCCCCCCCCTTCTTTCATTATATTAGAACTTGGGGTCATCAAACAAAGCTGAATGGTTGGAGATTCAGGACAGAAAGAAGGAAGTACTTCAGCACACATTATAATTACACTATGAAATTCACTACCACAAAATATAGTGATGGACACCAAATTCGATGGTTATAAAAGGGGATTTTGTCTAATCCATAGAGGAGAAGGCTATCATTGGCTACTAGTCATGATGGCTATTTATTACCTCCAGGATCAGAGGCAGTCTGCTGCTATGTATACCAGTTGTTGGAGAACATGATTGAGAGGGAGCTGTTGCACTGATGTCCTACTTGTGGGCTTACCTCAGGCATCTGGTTTGCCACTTGGGAACAGAATCCTTGACCACAATAGTCCTTTGGTCTGATCCAGCATGGCACTTCTCATGTTCTCATGGCATACACTTTGTTTACTTAATTGAACAGTTTCTATGGTAAGCTTTTGATTTTATTTCGTTTAGTGCATTTTAAGTCTCATTGATATTGAAGGATATCTGTGTGTGTGTGTGTGTGTGTGTGTGTGTGTGTGTGTTTCCAGGCACATTGACAAACTAGTAACGAAGGGAGTGCCTTTGGGGCCGCTTGAATTCATGCTCAATTGCCAATTTCATTCCAGCAAATGTTTAAAGTGTCCTGGCTTTGAATCCTGTCTTGCACCTTCTTCAGTGCAAGAAACATCTTGGCATCTCTGATTCACCTGGGAAATCCTTAACCAGCTGGCACTACAAATGCTGCGCCACATCCTCAAGTGCCATTTGCTCCTACATATATATAGAGAGAGATCATATTTGTTGTGTTGTCAATTTTGTGACTACATTTTTCCTTCCCAGAAGCAACACTTTCCAGAGATGGGGTGTGTGTGTGTGTGTGTGTGTGTGTGTGTAATATATTATACCCATATACATACTCACTCATTCACATCTTCATTCACACGTATGCACATGCCCCCACATATATGTGCACACATGTGTTTTTGTATGGAAAGATGTATAAATATGGAATAATATTTAATGAGTAACAAATGTCTGTTGTGTAAGACAGTGCTAAATCATTTCAGCAATTTTGGTATAAACCTTCTGAGAAAAGTGTTATTAATAAACACAGTTCTAATCTCAACAAGGAAGTGCACAGTACGCCACGCTATGTGGCGATACCCCACATTTCTGTCTTCTTAGGTATGTCTGGTTTAGTGTGTTTGGAGAGTGCGGAATGTTGGACTGAGTGGGTGTGGCTGATGATGCTGGAAAAGGGAGGGGGAGGAGTATATATAGTGTGAGAGAGTGGTTTGGCAGTTAGTGTGTTGGTTGGGAGGAGGGTAGTTAGGTGGAAGATAGATGTGTGTGTTCTAGTCAGGAGGGTGTGAAGAGTAATTAAATAGAAGATTTTAAGGATTTAGGGTTATTATTAAGATTATTAACATTATTAAGAATAGGCAGGTTTTAAATTGAATTTGAACGAACTGTAAACAACAATAAACATTTTCTTTTATTTTTGCTACCACAAACCACGTGTCAGCTTGGCTTTGTCACCTGCTCTATTAGTTTATAAGGAAACACATAACATTAAACCTTCAGCCCAATATAATCACAGAAGAACCTTTTCAAATCCTCAGTACCTTTTCCCTTCTGCTGTAAGGGAAAAGTGGTATGTCTTTTACCCTTCCCTCAGGTGTTTCAGGGGTGGCGCTTAGCCTGAGAGGGGTGTGCTTGTGTCTAGGCCTGGTGTTTGAGGCTGTGGCGGCACACCTTCTGAGAAAAGTATTATTAATAAACACAGTTTTAATCTCAACAAGGAAGTGCACAGAATGCCACGCAAGAGTGAGCACATAAATTTCTTCCCAAATAATTATTTAAAATCTGGATCTGTTTTACTAATGCATCTTCGTAGAGTAAGCTCCATGTTTACATTGGGAAATTACTGCCTTTTTCTATCCCAGTCCAAATTGGGGGCTGCCTACACACAGAAACGCCAAGTCTGGGTATGATCCAGTCAACATTAAATAATAATAATAATAATAATAATAATGGATGTGTTTTGTATGTGGATTTCTTATATAGCAGTCCATTTACAAGTTGCCTTAGGGCTGGCTGTTTTACTGCCTTTGATACTAGGCCAAATGGTTGATATGGCCTTTAGGGTGCAATCCTTTGCATGGCTAGCTGGGGCATGCTGGGAACGTTAGGACTTTTTTCTGTCTAAACATACATAGGATTGCCCCCTTAGACTGCAATCCTATATTCACTCACCTAGGAGTAATTTCCATTGAGCCTAATGGGGCTTACGTCTGAGTAGACAAATATAAATGCCTAGGCCCCAGCACTTCTCATTCCCTCACATGTGGATCTACCAGAGAGGCCTTGTTCTTGGTTTCTTCTCCTCACAAAGTGAAATATCATGAAACCCGAGGCAGGGCATTCACAGTGGTGGCTGTAGTAGTGGCGGTGGGCACTTCGGGATCGACTTCCCAGCCAGGCAGCTGTTCAGTTATGACAGACTTCCTCAACCGTTTGCACTCCAAGTGTTAAGGGCTTCCATTCCAATCAATCCCAGCCAGCTTGAATGCTGGGAGTTGTAGCCCAACAGATCTGGAGGGCACCAGGTTGGGGAATGCTGAGTTGCAGCATAAAATCTCTAGATTTTTCTCCTCACTGAATCTGTATGCCAGGAAAGGCTTCTCCAGATGCATTTCTAATTCTCTTGTAGCAATGAAAGGCACAGGAGCCCAGTGAAAATATAACTTGGCAACCTTGCAGAGACAATGAAGATACTTCAGGATGAGATTAAGAAAAACTTATTTCTGGCTGGAGCCAGACTTGATGATGATGATGATGATGATGATGATGATGATGATTTCTTACCCGCCTCTCCCTCCGGATCGAGGCAGGGAACAGCAGCAATACCAACAATGTAAAATACATAAACTGATTAAAAGCATATAAAATTTATACATTATTAAAATCAATAAAGTCTTAAAATTCGACTGGGTAGGCCTGCCGGAAGAGATCAGTCTTTATAGCTCTCTTGAATTCCTGAAGACTTGTAAGTTGGTGGATCTCTCCCAGCAGGTCATTCCACAGTATGGGAGCAGCAGAAGAGAAGGCCCTCTGGGTAACAGTTGACAGCCTAGTCTTGGCCCACTGTAATAAATTCTTCCCAGAAAAACTGAGAGTGAGGGATGGATTGTATGGGAGAAGGCAATCCAGCAGGTAGCCTGGACCCAAACCATGTAGGGCTTTAAAGGTAATAACCAACACTTTGTACTTCACCCGGAAACTAATTGGCAGCCAGTGGAGTGATTTTAAAGCTGGTGTGATATGGTCACCCCTAGGTGTATCGGCGACCAGCCTGGCTGCCATATTTTGAACTAGTCGAAGTTTCCGGACTAGGCACAGAGGTAGCCCTATGTACAGCACATTGCAGAAGTAAAGCCTCGAAGTTACCAGCGTGTGCACTACCGTTTTTAGGTCTTCCAACTCTAGGAAGGGACTAAGGAACTTTAAAGCGGTTTATAACAGTACTGACAACTGTTGGGGCCCAGGACACACTCCAAAACAGTTGTCACCACTGTTATAAAGCGCTTTAAAACAGCAGTGTAGATCCTCCCCCAGTCATGCTTACTATAGTTCTATTGAAACCAATGGGAGAAGTATGTTATGACTACATTGTTCCATTGGTTTCAATTATCTTACACTAAGCATGACCAACCCTATATCATTTTCTGATTGAAGTTCTCTTTTTCTGTAGCAGTAGTCTGAGGAAAAAGGAAGGACCATCATGCAGCCTTCATTTCTTCATTTTTCTCCCCTCTCCAATTGCAAATTAAGTGAGAAGGAGATACGATCAATAGTATAGGGCAAAGAAGCAGTTCACTTCAAAATTATAGCTAGCGCTGTGTCTAAATTGTGTATGGCAATGACAGTGAACCAGGCAGCAGGATTAATTGTAGCCTCTGTTCAATGAATCCGTGAATCCTGTGAGCTTCAAGGATTATTAATTCAATAACAAAATGTTCAGAGAGGTTTGCATTTACTGCCGCTTCACATTACAGAGAAGGTACACTGCGAGTTGTTTGGCTATGCCTGGGTTGCGAAAATGTTATATGAGGATGTTTCAATGCCAAATATCTGGGGAATCAAAAGCTATCAGGGAAATTAATTTTGGAGACTCTACTTTGGGGAGGCAGCATAGTTCATCCCAGAAATCTTACGAGCTGAGACGTCAGGATTTCCCCGGACATTATTAAAAACAATATTAACAGTCCCCCACCCCGGATCTCCCAGGAGGCAGCAAAAAACCAGGCAAATCCAGGGAAACCAGGCATAGGGTCACCGTACAATATGTCAAAAGGTGCTTCCAGGCCAATGGTTCTTAGCACTACCAATCAAAGGGCATTGGGCAGCTATTCCATCTTTTTCACTGTAACAAGTTTTCTGCTGTAAGAAAAAAGAGGGAAGCGGTGGTGGGGGAACATGGGAGGATTATGAATGGAAGTTAACAATGCCTGCCCACTCCCCAATAAAATTCCATGAATGAGTCGAGGGAATGGTGTGATGAAAGCCTCATCTAAAAGGCGCCCAAACCAAAGTTTTCATCTTTCCATTCTGTACCATATTCCTGCTTTATTCATTGGCAATGTTACCATCCACCCCATTGAACAAGCATGGAGAATTGGCTTTATCTTTGATTCCTCTCTCTTCTTTATTCTCTACATCCAGAATATTACCAAGCTGTATCACTTCTGCCTTCACAACACTGCAAAAATGCATGCCTTCCTCCCTGTCCCCTCGGCAGAAACTCAGGACCCTGCCCTGGTCATCTCTCAACAAGATTATTGCAATCTTCTCCTCTCTGGTCTTCCATTGTCTCACCTTGGTCATCTCACATCTATCTGGCACTCTCCTGCCCACCTCTCTTGTTGCTCTGATCATGTTGCACACACACCCTTAGATCCTTAGGCTGACTATCTGGATGCTCCTGGATTTAACACAACTTCAAAGCCCTCCATGACTGCCCCACCCCAATACTTATCTCTCCCTACTCATAATCCTTAAGTTCTCCGAAAGTCTCCTGCTTGCTCAAAAGATCTTGCTCTTTCTCCCTTGCTGCCCAGTATGCCTGGAACTTCCTCCCAGGATGCCTGTGTGATGCCAGCTCTTACACCTTTCAAATCCCTCCTCAAAACCCACCGTTTCTGTAAAGCCTTCAGCAAAAAAACCCTGGTCCCAGTGCCCTACTGTAACTGAACCTGAGCACATGTCACTAGGACACAACCATATCTTGCTTTCCTGTTTACCCCACCTCCACTTTCCGCTTCTTCCTCTATGGTTTCCATGTCAAATCTTAGATGGGAAAAAAAATACAATCAGCACATAATTTGTTGTACAAAGAACATGTTGCTCATCGGGTCAGCAATCATAATCATTTTAATTGCCCTACTTATTTTTTATCTTATGTTAAAATACAAATAAAAAGACAATTAGAACGTAAGATTTCTTCACAAAGTATATATTTTATGATTCCCACTTCCCCTAATCACAATATCCCAGAATTTTACCCACCAGACCAATATTCCAGACTTTTACCTACCAATATCCATGAGAATTGATTCCTTTTAAAGTCTAGCTCTCTCTCTCTATATATATATGCTGTCATTTGCATGATGAATATAATTTTTTAATCTCAAAATGTCAAAATAATCATAGTTTTTACACTGGGGGCAAAATCCAACAGGGAGTTATGCAACTTTGCGTTGGACTGAGGTGTGAGCGTCAAATGCAAATATTAAAATATCTGGAAAATGTTTAGCATGTATTCAGGCACCAAGATATTTGCCTAAATATTGGGCTTCAAAATCTGCAAAGGATACTTTTTGAAGCAAATTCATTTCACATCTACTTTTCATTTCACATCTCAATTTACGTGTTTGCGTAGAAACTGCAAAAACTCATACTAATAAAGCTGAATCCCAAGCAGAGAATTCAGGCAACATCAAAGAAAAACTCCTGTCCCACAGTCTAAAGCATATAATGTTAAACTTTATCAGTACAATATGGGAACATAAAATTATTTTCCTGGGAAACAGTAATTCCTCTTTATTTCCTTGCAGATGTAAGAAGTTACTCAGTGTTATAGCTGTCTTTGGATTGCTGTGGTTTATCAGGTGAACCGTCCCCATGGCTTAAACTAATCTGCCTGAATTTTTCTGTTCATTTCAACTGCTGTTCAACATTTTTTATTTGACAAGTTAATGCCATCCCACCAGAAAATATATGTTCTTTCCAATAACAAATGTTTTCCATATTAACGACATAGAGAACTTCAAGGAGTGAGGTTATCTTGTGATAATCGCACCCTTAGGGGATCACAAGCATATACATCATGATAATCCAATCTCAAATGTTAACTTCCTAATTGCAAGTCGGCTACTGGCAGTTGTAAGTACGTCTTTTCTCTTTAATGGCTGTAAAACAAAAAGCTGAATGAAATGGAACACATAGAGATTTTAGTGACATCCATCATTTGCCACAAAGGACTCGCTTGCGAAACTAAACGTGTGAGAGGCAAAATTTGGAATTAAACTGGGAGAAAAAGAATGTAACATTTTAATTACTATGTGCAGATTTCAAAACAGTTTAGCGTTACAAAATTCTCACTTTTTGTTCTGCACAACTCTCCTTTTTCAGACAGCAGTGACTCACAGGCATATCAGCAGCCTACCATCCCCTTGTCATCCTCCCCTTGAACCGAACACTTCCTGTTACCCTCACTCCCACCTTCCTGCTCTCTTCTTCTCTCTGTTTACAGCACAAGCTCATTTGGCAGAGACCTGCCTTTCTGTTTATTAAGCACCAAGCACATTAATGGTGCCAATTATTAATAGCTAATGCAGTGAGCAGGGGGTGTGGGGTTTCCCCCTCCTTCCCTGCTTTCTTTTCCCAATCTGTTTGCTTCCACCCCACCCCGCCAACCACACCGAGAAAAAGCCTGGGTCTTTTCCATTGTACCCCACTCTCCCCAGTAGGGTACCAAAAGGAGAAAGAAAAAGGAGGGCAGTAATTCCCCCCCCCATATTCTGCTGCTAAAAGTGCTGCCAGTGGGAGGAAGGAAAACACAACCAGAAATCTCTTTTGCTGGGGCATCAACGGAAGTAAAATGTGAACATGGGCAGTTGTGTCCCCTCCAGCACATTCTCATACCCACATTCTTACTTGAGACTTGATGGAGTTCCCGTCTCACTGCTCAAATTACTGCTGCACTGAGCAAACTTCTATGAATTTTCATACTTTATTTATTTATTTTTCATTTCTATGTCACCCAATAGCCAAAGCTCTCTGGGAGATTCACAGCTATTCACAAGACAAAAATTTAAATATACAAATTTAAAAACAACAGGTAACAATAATTTCATTGGCTGCCTGTACGTTTCCGAGCCCGATTCAAGGTGCTGGTTTTAACCTATGAAGCCTTACACGGCTTGGGACCACAATACCTGACGGAACGCCTCTCCCGACACGAACCTACACGTACACTACACTCAACATCTAAGGCCCTTCTCCGGGTGCCTACTCCGAGGGAAGCTCAGAGGACAGCAACAAGGGAGAGGGCCTTCTCTGTGGTGGCCCCCCAATTCTGGAATGATCTCCCCGATGAGGCTCGCCTGGCACCAACACTGTTATCTTTTCGGAGCCAGGTCAAAACTTTTCTTTTCTCCCAGGTATTCTAACAGCTTAAGTTGAGGATTTAACCAAATTTCTGGCCAGGCTTAAAGTTTAAAATGTTTTAAATATTAGTTGTTTATATGTTTTATGGTTTAAAATTTTGTATATTGACTTTTAAATGTTCAGTCTTTTAATTTTTGTAAACCGCCCAGGGAGATTCAGCTATGGGGTGGTATATAAATGTTAATAATAATAATAATAATAATAATAATAATAATAATAATAGATAGAATATCTAGGCCTAACCTGGAATATATTTGAGTACAAGAGTACCAAGGATCTTGTACCTCATATCAAGGCCCTTAACTGTTGTAGGTGCACAAGAATTTTCAGATATCTTGCAACACTATATTGTTCTTCCAGTTGTCTGCAGCATTGCTTTAGCAGTCAGATTGCCAATTGGATCCTTATGGACTAACTATACATTATTCCAAGTTAGTGCTGGATATTTGCCAATACAACAGCCAGAACCTGCATTTGCTGTGGTGACCCAGTCTTGCCCCAAACTGGTTTTCTTGCCGGTTTGATCCTCTACAATCTTCCACTAAAACAAACAAACTCCCAACTGTAGGCTGACCAGATAAAATCCAGGTCAGGGCTTATGTAACTTTAACAGTTGCAGAGAAAAGGGAATTTCAGTCAGTGTCATTTGTATGCAATTAGTCCCTGGTGAAATTCCCTCTTCATCACAACAGTTAAAGTTGCAGGGGCCCTGCCTTCTTTTGTATATGGTCACTCTAGTATAGTGCTTGCAACTGTAACTGTTGTGATGATGAGGGAATATCACCAGGAACTAATTGCATACAAATGACACTGGCTGAAATTCCCTTTTCTCTACAACTGTTAAAGTTACATGAGCCCTAACCTGGATTTTATCTGGTCACCCTACCCAACTGCAGATAGAGAGTGGGGTGGGGACGACGACACAATCCACTCTGACTTCTGACACCAGGGTAGAATCTACACGTCGTCCTCGATGCGCTCTCCCTGCGCCACAAGCCGCTTCGAAGCGCTTCACCCCACCTAGTGTGGATCAAGCCTTGGAGGCTCTGCCTGCGCCGCGGTGGCCGCTGCTCTTTCATCCAGGCCGGTCCCGGGGAGGGAGGGAGGGAGGAGGGAGGGGGGAGGGTTGTAAACAAAAGCCAGCGATTGGGAGAGGGATTTCCAATTGCAACCCTCCCTCCTCCCTCCCTGGGACCAGCCGGGATGAAAGGGCGGCGGCGGCAGCGAGAGCGCGAGCGGAGCCTCCGAGGCTTGAGTCACACTAGACAAAGTGCAGCGCTCTCCAAAGCAGCTTGTGGCGCAGGGAGGGCGCATCGAGGACAACGTGTAGATCCGGCCCATGTAATGTCAGGTTCTTGCGAGGGATTTGTAGAGAAGAATCCAAAACAGTTGAGGCTCCAATATGGCAAATAAAACAACTTTATTTCGCAATGGTAGAATGGCGTCCAGACAAGTAGCAGCACACTCTCCAAGCCAGGAACAGCTAACCACCAAACCTTAATTAGTTAAATACTGTTCAGCTGTGCTGGGACACACTTTATCTTAAAAAAACATTACACCACAAAGGCCTGTTTCGGATGACACACTTATCAACGGAGAGGGGAAACAATCGTCAGTTGTGTTGATTATCATGTTGTCCGAATGCTGCCTCCGTTGCCTAAAATGTCATCCGAATGCTGCCAATGAGCAACACAACGGACGATTGTTTCCCCCCCCTCCGTTGATTAACGTGTCATCCAAAACAGGCCACAGTCTTGCCCCAAACTGGTTTTCTTGCCGGTTTGATCCTCTACAACCCCCATCTGTTGCGTTTCTAAGCCCTCCCACCAAAATGTGAGAAAACAAAGAGGTCCGCTGTTCAATCCACAAAACCTTTCTTCATTTAAAAAAAACAACCCACCTCTTCACACCTGAAGGTAGCGTGAGTTCTATGAGCTAGCCTCTAAGTTTAATTAACCAAACAAAGCAAGGCAGTTGCCTATCAACTAAATGGACAGTCTCCCACCATGCCCAACAGGCTTTTACCGGACTTCTTCTTCAGGGAGGGTCCTGATGACACAATTTCTGACAAGCAGCTAGTCCGGCAGACCGCCTCCCACCTCCTCTCCACTCCACCCACTTGACTTTGCGTTGAACTCTAAGAACTGTCAATTCTAATGCTTCCTCTCTTCCGAAAAAGACTGAGTTTGCAGTAGGAGGGAAGACATCTCTTTTGTATTTGTTTAAGAGGGCAAGGCTCCTGCAGCATTAATTGTTATGATGAAGAGGGAATTTCACTAGATGCTGCATGCATACAAATGACACTTGCTGAAATTCCTTTTTCTATACAACTGATAAAGATAAAAGAGCCCTGTCCTCCTTTCCATATAGTCACGCTAGATAACGTCCTGGAAAGATTCTTCCCTCACTTCTTTAGAGTCTTAGGGAATTTCCTCCCCTGCTCATTATTTTGATGGGCTTCTTGTGATTCAGGCTCTGAGCCTGATTCAGAATCTGAAACCAAACCAGGGAGCCTGGGACTCATCTTGACACCATCCTCTTATCAGCCTTCCTGTCTGCTTGGTTGGTTTCCTGCATTGTATCCTAATTGATTGATGGCATTTATATCCCACCTTTTTTCCTCAAAGGAACTCAAGGTGTGCGTACATAACCCTCCTCTTCATTTCTGTCCTCACAGTGAGGTAGGCAAGTCTGAGAGTCTGTGACTGCCCCAGAGTCACCCAGCGAGCTTCCATGGCCGAGTGGGGACTAGAATCCAGATCTCCTGACTCCCAGTCCAACACTTAAGCCACTATAGCCCACTGGCTCCTCTATACCCCAGCCTTTGAATGGACTTCCTTCCTGGCTCAAATCTCCCCCTTTTTTCACTTGCCTCTGCTGCCAACCTCTTGGGAATGGGCTGAGTCACCTGGCCTGGCTGCTTTGTTAAATTGTCTTAATTCCATTCAGGTACACGTTGAGAACACGTCCATCCCGGGCAGAGGAAAGTGTTTTGGTGGCAAGATCTACACTACTGCTTTAAAACGGTTTGTAACAGAAGTGACAACTGTTGGGGCCCAGAACACACTCCATATACAGTTCTCAAATCGTTTCCAAACTGTCATATCCTGCATGGTATAGACCTGGTGTGGACAGCTAGTCTTCCCCACACAAACAACATTCAAAATGTAATTTGTCAGCTGCACCCAATTTTTCAGGCCTCCCCAGTGGAGGGAGCAGGTGAGCAGCAGGAAGGAGCCCACACAGCTGTATACCACATTTGTTTACTCGCAACATTCAGCCACCCGTTGTGCTGTTTCCACCACAGTGGTAGCAAGCCAAGCAGCAGCACCGTACCAAAGTGAAGGAGCCCCCTTGCAATCATCTGGGCATAACATCGCCAGGCCCACAACAAAGAAGGGTCAGAGTCACAGTATCACGTGGGATGTGTGTGTGGATAGGGGGGGCAGACTCTGTTCCAGTCTAGGTCTTGTCTTGTTGTCTACATGCATAATTTCTTCTGGGTTGATCTATAGTCAGTGGCTAGGCACATTTTCTTGAGTGATCTGCTCTGCACATGTTTGTGTCCTCTCCCCTGGATTCAGTTTGCACATGGAGGGCTGAGGCTGAGAGCAGTGTGCCTAAGGCTATGATTTGAGTTCATGGTAGTTCAGTCTCTTAGCCACTATTCTGTACCGTTATAGTATCAATCTACTTTGTAATTCATTGTTTGGATGACTCCTGGGTTGGCTCCCCCTTTGGTATTTTTCTTTACCAAAAATAAACTTTGCTTTCTTTGCCACACCCTCTAGACATTCCAATAATGGTGTAGGCATGAGTCTTTGTCTGGTTTCACATTTCAAGATGACTAACCTCAGGTGTTAATACTCTACTGACAGGTTTTCACAGAAATAATCTAATTCGCCTCTCAAAAGTGTTAACCATAACGAAATGAAAAATAGAAGATTAGGGGCAAGATTACAGAGAGATGCTGAAGCCCTGTCTGTCAACTTGTTTGTGGTCTGAACTCTCAACAGAAACTGCCCCTGCCTCTTTAAATACTTTCCCACTCCTATGCATGGTGACAGTTCCTTTTTAAAATAAAAATAAAAATGATAATCTGAGAGGTGCATTTGGGATTTTTTTGGAATTGATGTTTATTGGAACTGATTTTATTGGCACCAGTGACAAAAGATTTGATGTCAATTACATCTTAGTTTTGCTGAGACCAATGATATAAAGTTAATGACACACAGTCTTTAGTCAGTTGTATTACGGATATGATTCTAAGTAACACCAAGTCAGGAAATGAAACCTAGATTAGTAGTCATTTTGTATATCTGTGTAAAAACTGCCGATTGTTATGTAAACTGCACACTCCAGTCTCCTGTGCATGATTTATAAAGCTTGTAACAGCAAATATCAGATATGATATAAATTACAAATAAGTTGTACTACCATGGCAGAAGTTCTGCATTCCCAATTCTGCATTGCTTCTCTACCCTATGTGGTCTGTGCCACTCCAGGCTGCCACCAAGAAATCATGGTCCTAATGGCCAATCAGTGATGGACCTGATCCCTGGCATATAGCCACAATAAAGCACTTACAAAAAAAAGTTTCTTGGAAGACCATATGAAAGATGCCATCAATTTGTAACAGTGTCCTTTTGAACAGGTGCAGAATGTCTGTGGCCTACTGAACAGAAACCTGGTGTAGCTCAGCTGTCACAGAAAGGAGGCAATGTGGCTCTGTATATATTGCCTCTCATCTCCTTTATTCCCATTGAACCTTCTGTATGCTTGTGCCCCCTAGAAGACTGAAAGAGACACCACACTGGAAAGTTAATGTAAAATCTAGAGTAAAACGCAGCTGGGTTCTATGTATATGCAAAATAGTAGCATTTCAATGGCGTTTACATCTGTACAAACCCTATTCGTGGCTTGTCCTCCATATATTCATTCCATGCATGGAGGAGGACTGAGCCCACTGCCACTGTACATGTGTGAGGTCTCCACTTTGCCCAATGTATGGAGGTCAAGTGGTGGATCCAGCAGGCATGGCAACACTGGGGGGCAGCCCCACTCAATGCTTGGAGGGCAATGCTTGACCGACCTTTTTTCCTTTGGAACTTGTTGACATCATATTGGGGAAAAAAATCAGATTCTCCAACCAATTTTTTCTACAGATTAAAGAAGTAGCCATGGAGAACCCTTTTGCCCCAGTGTAGCAAATTTATTCATGGCATCCCTGGAAGAATCGATCATCTGTCACCCACAGAACAATCCATTTTATAATATATACTGGTCTATAAATGATTTATTGATGATATATATATATTTTTCCAACCCATGCAGACTTACTGAGTTTTTCGGGTGGATTAATACAGTGCATTCAAGCATAACATTTTCTTTCAATTTTGACAAGAATGAAGTTTCTTTTCTGGACACAACAGTCTATCGTCATTCAAATCAATTAGCATTAAAAACATTCATTAAACCCACTGACAGAAATTCCATCCTTCATTATACATCATTTCATCCTCTTCATTTATGTAAAAACCTACCGGTTGGTCAATTTCTATGCTTCAAAAGGAATTCCTCTGAATCAAAGAACTTTATCATAAAAATAGATTTTACCACCAGTTACTGGACAGGGGTTATCCACTCCCTGTTATCAAGGAAGCTGAGAGGTGGGCAGACTTCATCCCAAGATCCAAATTATTGTCAGTTTCTGCAAGACCTTCAGATAATAAAATTACATGTTCTTTTGAACATTCACATTTATCTAATGCTATCATAAGATCACTGCGGAAACACTGGCATGTGGTGAGCCACCTCCCTGGATACACCAGCATACCACAAGTGGGTTTAAGAAGAAGCAAAAATTTACGTGATAAATTGATACATTCTGATATTGACACCCCCCCCCAATTTAAACCACAGGATGAAATTAGAGGACACTTCAGATGTGGTGGATGCTCGGTTTGCACCTTAACAATTCAAACGAAGAAATTTCAACATCCTATTGACAATCGTGTATTCACTTTACAGCATTTTTCAAACTGCTTGATCAAACGGGTTATTTCTATTATTATTTGTCCGTGTAATTTGATTTACATTGAAAAAACTACACACTGCATTAGGACTAGGTTTGTTGAACATCATTCAAAATTAAGACACCATGTTTTAGAGGCACCACTTGTCCAACATTTCATTGACCGTTCTCATCATCATGATGATTTCAGATTTCTGGTGATTGATAGGATCCAAACGCACAATTATAATTGGTGTGATTATTAGGGGTGTGCATCGGATCGGATCCGATCCACGATCCGAATCCGATCCGCCCCAAAAATCGGAAAATCCGATCCGATCCGATCCGATACACCATCCGATCCGATCCGATCCGATCCGGCGAGGTCCGATCCGGATCGGATCGGATCGGCGGATCGGACGCCATTTTAAATGCGTTTTTCCCATAGCAAAGTATTGTTGTTTTACAAAAACGCCTATAACTTTTTCATTTTTAACGACAGAAGGATGAAACTTGGGCACATTGTACACTGGTTAGGGATAGGTATCTGTGAGAAATTTCAGAAAGATTGGTGCATGCAGTTTGTGGCAATTAATTTTTTAATAAATAACATGGAATGCCTATAACTCGGTCATTTTTAAAGTTACACACATGAAACTTTGCCACATTGTAGGTGGAACCTTGGGACCCACGTGTGTGAAATCCCAGAACCGTGGGTGCTTGCCTGGTGTGGCAATGAATTTTTGAAAAATGGGTAGTAGTGGGGTAAATGCAGTTATGCCTCCCATGTTTTTATTTTTAAAGATACAAACAGGACACTTCGGCACATTACAGGGAACACTTCCCTTGATATGTGTGTAAAATTTCAGACAGCTAGCTCCAGGCATGTGTTGGCAATGAATTGTTGAAAATTGGGTAGCAGTGGGGTAAAATACAGTTTTGCCTCCCATTTTTTTATTTTCAAAGATACAAACGGGAAACTTTGGCACATTGCAGGGAACACTTCACTTCAAATGTGTGTGAAATTTCCGGAAGCTAGGTGCAACATTTTAGTGGGAAACGAACGTTTATTCATGGCATTTCACATGGGATTTATGGGTTGGTTTTAAGAGCTACAAACCTCTAACTCGCTCACATGGCACAGGACCTATGCCCGCTCAAACGCTGGAAATTTAACAAACTTTGGTGCAATGCTTTAGTGGGAAAACAAAGGTTTATGCATGGCATTTCACATGGGATTTATGGGTTGGTTTTAAGAGCTACAAACCTCTAACTCGCTCACATGGCACAGGACCTATGCCCGCTCAAACGCTGGAAATTTAACAAACTTTGGTGCAATGCTTTAGTGGGAAAACAAAGGTTTATGCATGGCATTTCACATGGGATTTATGGGTTGGTTTTAAGAGCTACAAAACTCTAACTCGCTCACATGGCACAGGACCTATGCCCGCTCAAACGCTGGAAATTTAACAAACTTTGGTGCAATGCTTTAGTGGGAAAACAAAGGTTAAACTTTATTATTTTAAACCTTCAGGAAAGGGAGGGGGAGGCTGTGTTTGTGTGTGTGTGTTTGACAGCTTGATCCACCAATTGTGCTTTAGAATACATGACTGAATCACCCAATCCTGTGAAGACTTTCTTCAGCCTCCAATCGCAATGCTGGAGGAGGGCACCAGTATATATTCTCTCAGCCCTGCCCTTCTGGCTCTTTGTGGGTTGAACGTGGAGGAGATTAGGGAGTGTTTTGGAGCTGTGTTGGAGAGACTGTATTGATTTGATTGCATTTGGAGGTGGTTTTGAGGAGTTTCTGATCTTTTACTTCAGCTTTTCTTGTTCTCTCTCTTGGCTTTCCTTTCTCTCTTGCCTTTCCTTTCTTAGATAGCACGTTTGTTTGTCTGTGAGTTCAGTTTGTCTTTGCAGTGAGTGTGTTTGTTTGTTCTACTTTCGCTTTCTGAAAAAAACCCAAAAAAATAATAAAAAAATATTTCTATCCTCTCTCTCTCTCTCTCTCTTTCTCTGTGTGTGTGTGTGTGTGTGCGCGCTTGTGAGTGAGTGTGTGTTGCTGGGCTGTGTAGCCTGCTGCTACAAACACAAAAAAAGTCAGCAAAGCACACACTTACACAAAAATAAATAATAATAAAAATAAAATGAAGCGTGGCACTCAAAGGGGGGGTGCTCCCAAGGCAGCATTTGGGAGAGGCCGCTCTGGGCATGGCGCTGCTGCTGCTGCTGCTGGGACCAGCAGCAGGCAGCCTACTTCCACACCCCCAGTTAAACTGAGGCGTTCTCCACTGGGGCAGCAGAAGCAGGCAGAGGCAACTCAAAGTAGTGCCTGCAGGGCACTCTTTCAGCAACATGAGGCAGGTGCTGGGAGCAGCAGTGGGCATGAAGAAGGAGCACTATATTATCCAGCTCCTTCTTTGGTGGGTGAGCCTGTGAACCCGCTGACTGATCTTTTCCCAGATCTTGTGGAAGTCAGCGAGGTTCAGAGTGAGAAGGAGGACTCTGATGTGGGGCAAGAGGAAGAGCAGGCAGCACCAGAGACTTACTCTCCACAATCCGTCCTCTCTTCCACTCATTCCCTTGCTCCTGAGGTGACACCACAGAGCGAAGGCGCCGGCAGGCCGTCTGTGTCACCCCAGAAGCGACAGGCAAGCAAGGTGTGGGACCACTTTGAGGTGGCAGTGGATTCCCGCTTTGCTGTCTGTCGCCACTGCAAGATGTCAGTGAGCAGGGGAAAAATGCCAGGCCACTTCACCACCACGAACCTCACCCGCCACATGCAGAGGCACCACCAGTCTGTTTTGCTTGGGACCGAGGCGGGCACCTCGCAGCAGACTGGTGCTAGCGGCAAGGGCAAGCAGAAGGCTCCTGCAACTTCTGCCAGCTCTCGACCTCCCATCCCCAAGAGGCTTCGCCAGGCCACCATGGAAGAGATGGGGTGGGGGAAGTATGGAGCCACAAGGTGGCGTTTTCCAGCGCCCAACCAGATCACCAATTGCATCGGTGAGATGGTGGCGTTGGATGACCAGCCATTCAGCCTCGTCGAGAACGCAGGCTTCAAGAGGCTGATGGCTCTTGTGGTTCCATACTACAAGCCGCCGTGTCGCACCACCCTGAGCAGGCGTGTGGTGCCCTCCCTGTACCAGGCATGCAGGGAGTTAGTTCTGGGTCGTCTGTGCCAGGCAGAGGCACAGAAGGTGCACTTCACTTCGGACATCTGGTCCAGCGAAGGAGGAGTGCACGCTTACCTGTCCCTGACGGCTCACTGGTGGGGAGCCTCAGGGCAGGAAGCACCCAGGATTTCTGGGACTGGGAAGGAGGGCTGCCGCTGGGCCCTCCTTCATACCGCAGTCATGGACCAGTCCCACACGGCGGAGGAGATTACGGAGGCCATGAACCGCATGGTGGCAGGGTGGCTGGGCGGGCACCAGCACACCCGCGGTTACATGGTCACGGACGGGGGAGCCAATATGCTGAAGGCGGTGCGCGATGGCGGATTTGAGGGCATCCGCTGCATCGCGCACGTCTTCAACCTGGTCGTCAGGGATGGCCTTGGAGGCAGCAAGGCCCCTCTCCCTCCCCAAATCCGTAATCTCCTAGAGAGCTGCAGGAAGGTGGCTGGGCATTTCCACCACAGCGTGAAGGGCAGTCGGTTGCTGCGGGAGAAGCAGCAGGAGCTGGGACTTCCGCAGCACCGGCTAGTGCAGGACGTGGCAACACGTTGGAACTCCACCTACCACATGCTCGAGCGTATGGTGGAGCAACAGCGTGTTGTCCACGAGATGTTCAGGGTCGGGGACATTGGCATCCAGGCCCCACTGTCCAGGCAGCAGTGGGAGGCCATGTCCCAGCTTCTGGTGGTCCTCAAGCCGTTCCTTGAGGCCACCGAGACCCTGAGCAGCAGCACTGCCCTTCTCAGCCAGGTGCTCCCCGTGGCCAGGCATCTCCAGAATCAGATGGGCGAGTTTCTGGAGGCCGGGGATGCCGTCACCGGCAGGCGCTTCCTGCCAGAGGTGCGGGAAGTGGTGACGAGGCTGAGGGAAAGCCTATCCCGCCGGGTCCAGCCTCTCTACAACGAGAGGCAGTACATGTTGGCCACCATGTGCGACCCGCGCATCAAGGATGGGTTATGTGGGCAGACTTCCCGGGCAGGTTGGGTGGAAATGCTGGTGACGGACGTTCGGGCGGCCCGGGATGCCAGGATTGGGCAGGCAGAGGAGGAGCCCACCGAAGCCCAGGCGCTAAGTCCGCTGAGCACCACCAGCAGCGGCGGCACCACCACACCCAGCAGGGGGACAGGCCAGGGGTTTTGGGACAAGGCTTTGCAGGCTGCGGTTGGGCATAGAGGCACTCAACCCAGCCGCCGCCAGGATGACGCTGCAGCAGCAGTGCAGCGTTACCTGGCGGAGCAGATGGAGGACGGCTCCATCGAACCCCTGGCCTACTGGTCATCTCGGCGCCAGATGTGGCCTGATCTGGCGCGGGTGGCCATGGACAGAATCAGCTGCCCACCGTCCAGCGTTCCAAGCGAGCCGGGTGTTTTCCATGGCGGGCGACGTGGTCACACCCCACCGCTCTCGCTTGGACGCTGAGATTGTGGAGCAGCTGGTCTTCCTCAAGGTCAATCTGCCCCTGCTGGGATACCCCACCCTCATGCCCGCGGGGGAGTAATTGGCAGGCACCCCCCATCCATCCCACACCTTTGGGCAGGCACCGGCAGGCCCTTGATTTTTTAATTCTTATTTTCGGTTAATTAATTTTCTTTACTTTAATTTACTGGCTGTGTTGTTTACAGCTCAGTAACTCAACTCTGAACGATGGATCCCGAAGGGATCTAGTTTCTTCTCCTAGCCTCTTACATTGAGGGGATGCACAAGCATCTCACACATTCTATGTTGTTTGACTTGAACCAATGTGCTTGCACGTGTGCCTCTGAAATTGGACTCCGATGGCTCCCTCCAGGCCTTCTGTAAGGTCCCACACTTCCATGGGCGTTTCTTCTTGTAAGACCACGTCAGAGGCTCATGAGAACTTTGGATAAGAAGAAGGCTTAATTTTATCGCCAAGGAACGCATGCACCTCTCTGACTATGAACGAAGGACGCGATAGGATTCCTCTTCCAGGCTCCTACATTGAGTGGATGACAAGCAGCATCCCACACTGTTTCTGACTGTGTCTTTTGGACTTATGTGGCAGCCTTGCAGGGCTGTCACTGTGTGTTGTGTTTATTTTGGCTATATGATTTAAAAAACTGCCTGCCCGCCTGCCCGCCTGCTAGGTTGCCGCCATTGTGAAGTAGCCGGAATGCGTGGGCTGGTCTCACGGTTTCATTGCTTACTTGTGCAATGCGCAAGCGCCTGGCATCATGCCCGCCTCTGCCTCTGCCTCTGCCTGCCTGCCTGCCCGCCTGCTAGGTTGCCGCCATTGTGAAGTAGCCGGAATGCGTGGGCTGGTCTCACGGTTCTATTGCTTACTTGTGCAATGCGCAAGCGCCTGGCATCATGCCCGCCTCTGCCTCTGCCTCTGCCTGCCCGCCTGCCCGCCTGCTAGGTTGCCGCCATTGTGAAGTAGCCGGAATGCGTGGGCTGGTCTCACGGTTCTATTGCTTACTTGTGCAATGCGCAAGCGCCTGGCATCATGCCCGCCTCTGCCTCTGCCTCTGCCTCTGCCTCTGCCTGCCTGCCTGCCCGCCTGCTAGGTTGCCGCCATTGTGAAGTAGCCGGAATGCGTGGGCTGGTCTCACGGTTCTATTGCTTACTTGTGCAATGCGCAAGCGCCTGGCATCATGCCCGCCTCTGCCTCTGCCTCTGCCTGCCCGCCTGCCCGCCTGCTAGGTTGCCGCCATTGTGAAGTAGCCGGAATGCGTGGGCTGGTCTCACGGTTCTATTGCTTACTTGTGCAATGCGCAAGCGCCTGGCATCATGCCCGCCTCTGCCTCTGCCTCTGCCTCTGCCTCTGCCTGCCCGCCTGCCCGCCTGCTAGGTTGCCGCCATTGTGAAGTAGCCGGAATGCGTGGGCTGGTCTCACGGTTCTATTGCTTACTTGTGCAATGTGCAAGCGCCTGGCATCATGCCCGCCTCTGCCTCTGCCTCTGCCTGCCTGCCTGCCTGCCCGCCTGCCCGCCTGCTAGGTTGCCGCCATTGTGAAGTAGCCGGAATGCGTGGGCTGGTCTCACGGTTCTATTGCTTACTTGTGCAATGTGCAAGCGCCTGGCATCATGCCCGCCTCTGCCTCTGCCTCTGCCTGCCTGCCTGCCTGCCCGCCTGCCCGCCTGCTAGGTTGCCGCCATTGTGAAGTAGCCGGAATGCGTGGGCTGGTCTCACGGTTCTATTGCTTACTTGTGCAATGTGCAAGCGCCTGGCATCATGCCCGCCTCTGCCTCTGCCTCTGCCTGCCTGCCTGCCTGCCCGCCTGCCCGCCTGCTAGGTTGCCGCCATTGTGAAGTAGCCGGAATGCGTGGGCTGGTCTCACGGTTCTATTGCTTACTTGTGCAATGTGCAAGCGCCTGGCATCATGCCCGCCTCTGCCTCTGCCTCTGCCTGCCTGCCTGCCTGCCTGCCTGCCTGCTAGGTTGCCGCCATTGTGAAGTAGCCGGAATGCGTGGGCTGGTCTCACGGTTCTATTGCTTACTTGTGCAATGTGCAAGCGCCTGGCATCATGCCCGCCTCTGCCTGCCCGCCCGCCTGCCTGCCTGGAGGTGCCCATGCAGCTGTGACTTTGCCTCTGCCAGTGGGACTTTGCCTCTGCCACTGGGACTTTGCCTCTGCCACTGGGACTTTGCCTGGAGGGAGCTGTGCCAAACTGTGACTTTGCCTGGAGGGAGCTGTGCCAAACTGGGACTTTGCCTGGAGGGAGCTGTGCCAAACTGTGACTTTGCCTGGAGGACCCTGTGCCAATGTGACTTTGCCTGGAGGAGCCTGTGCCACTGGGACTTTGCCTGGAGGACCCTGTGCCAATGTGACTTTGCCTGGAGGGAGCTGTGCCAAACTGTGACTTTGCCTGGAGGACCCTGTGCCAACGTGACTTTGCCTGGAGGGAGCTGTGCCAAACTGTGACTTTGCCTGGAGGACCCTGTGCCAATGTGACTTTGCCTGGAGGGAGCTGTGCCAAACTGTGACTTTGCCTGGAGGACCCTGTGCCAACGTGACTTTGCCTGGAGGAGCCTATGCCACTGGGACTTTGCCTGGAGGAGCCTGTGCCACTGGGACTTTGCCTGGAGGAGCCTATGTGCCACTGGAGTCCTCCGATCCACAGCCGCCGCACGAATAAGGTAAGTGTGTGCAGTCAACGCAGGGACACCTGAGAGTGTCCAGAAGTGGGGCAGTGTGAGATCTTACTTCCGAGTAAGCAAGCAGACTGCCCATCTGCCCCAGCCACGGCCGCATGGAGGTGGCCCCTCGATTCACGTCGCCCCTACGACTCAGGTAAGAGTGCAGGCAGAGTGGCCATATAGAAAAGAAGGCAGGGCCCCTGCACCTTTAACTGTTGTGATGAAGAGGGAATCTCAGCAGGAACTAATTCCATACAAATGACACTGGCAGAAATTCCCTTTTCTCTACAACTGCTGAAGTTAGGAACCCTGACCTGGATTTGATCTGGTCAGCCTAACGTAGGGTGCTATTAGGAGTGAATGAATAACCCAAGGACAAAAGAAATGGTGATTCTCTAATGATCCGGTAAGCTGTGTCCTGCCAGACACAAAAGGATAGCCAATCCCTCTAACAATGGGCTCAGAAGAGTGATTTAGAAAGGGAGGGGTGCAGGAGAAAGAGGATTGCATCACAAACCAGAGAAGTGTGCCGGTGGGAGACTAGTTACTAGGACTTGCATGTATTAATTAATACAAATCTTTATTTATTTTCCTTTCTTCTTTTGCAGTATAAAAGTATTTATGTAATATTCATTATCCCCCTCCTCTTCTTTTGCAGCCTATGGCACTCTCACTGCCACAGTGCCCGGGAAAGGAGAGACTTTGCCCATTACATGCCAGCCTGCCCGCCCGCTGCTGATGCCGCCTGCCGCCTTCCAGATCGTTCCTGCGAGGCGGGCCAGCCGCCTTTCTTGCACAAGCCATGGGACTAGGGGTCCTCCAGGAGAATCTCACCGAGTCCTCAACGCCCTCAGGACTATGGTAAGTGTTCTGTGAATGGGGGGGGGCACCTTCCACCTAACTGAAGGTTGGCTGTCTGCCTGCTAACTTCCGAGTGAGCAGGCAGCCCCGTGTGCCTACTGGGGCGTGGGCACTCAGGACCGGGCAGATGCCAGTCCTGGGTGAGAGGGAGCCAATGGTGGAAAAGTATGATTTATCTCATGTTAATTCTTTTCCCCCCCCCCTCCTTCTTTTGCAGCCTATGGAACTCTTCGCCACTGCGCAAAGCGTACCCGTGAATCCAGACTGCCCATCTGCCCCAGCCACGGCCGCATGGAGGTGGCCCATCGATTCACGTCGCCCGCACGACTCTGGTAAGAGCCTGTCAGAGAGCTTACCCACGAGTAAGCAAGCAGGCAGCCCCGTGTGCCTGCTGGGGCGTGGGCACTCAGGACGGGCACATGCCAGTCTTGGGTGGGAGGGAGCCAGTGGTGGAAAAGTATCATTTTCCTCATATTCTTCCCCCCCCCTTCTTCTTTTGCAGCCTATGGAACTCTTTGCCACAGTGCCCAGGAGAGACGGTAATGCAGACTGCCCACCTGCCCGTCACTGCCCGCCTGGAAGTGGCATCTTATCAACAACGCCCTCAGGAGGACTACGGTAAGTGTTCTGTGAATGGGGGGGGGCACCTTCCACCTAACTGAAGGTTGGCTGTCTGCCTGCTAACTTCCGAGTGAGCAGGCAGCCCCGTGTGCCTACTGGGGCGTGGGCACTCAGGACCGGGCAGATGCCAGTCCTGGGTGAGAGGGAGCCAATGGTGGAAAAGTATGATTTATCTCATGTTAATTCTTTTCCCCCCCCCCTCCTTCTTTTGCAGCCTATGGAACTCTTCGCCACTGCGCAAAGCGTACCCGTGAATCCAGACTGCCCATCTGCCCCAGCCACGGCCGCATGGAGGTGGCCCATCGATTCACGTCGCCCGCACAACTCTGGTAAGAGCCTGTCAGAGAGCTTACCCACGAGTAAGCAAGCAGGCAGCCCCGTGTGCCTGCTGGGGCGTGGGCACTCAGGACGGGCACATGCCAGTCTTGGGTGGGAGGGAGCCAGTGGTGGAAAAGTATCATTTTCCTCATATTCTTCCCCCCCCCCTTCTTCTTTTGCAGCCTATGGAACTCTTTGCCACAGTGCCCAGGAGAGACGGTAATGCAGACTGCCCACCTGCCCGTCACTGCCCGCCTGGAAGTGGCATCTTATCAACAACGCCCTCAGGAGGACTACGGTAAGTGTTCTGTGAATGGGGGGGGGCACCTTCCACCTAACTGAAGGTTGGCTGTCTGCCTGCTAACTTCCGAGTGAGCAGGCAGCCCCGTGTGCCTGCTTTGGCGTGGGCACTCAGGAAGGGCAATCCTGGGTGGAAGGGAGCTGGTTGTGTTGAAGTGGTCAACTAATATTCATTCTTTTTCCCCCCCCTTCTTCTTTTGCAGCCTATGGCACTCTCACTGCCACAGTGCCCGGGAAAGGAGAGACTTTGCCCATTAAATGCCAGCCTGCCCGCCCGCTGCTGATGCCGCCTGCCGCCTTCCAGATCCTTCCTGCAAAGAGAGCAAGCCGCCCTCCTCGCACAAGCCATGGGACTTGGCATTCGCCCTCAAGGAGAATGTCACCCAGTCCCCAAAGCCGCTGTTGGACTTTGCCCATTAAATGCCAGCCTGCCCGCCCGCTGCTGATGCCGCCTGCCGCCTCCCAGATCCTTCCTGCAAAGAGAGCAAGCCGCCCTCCTCGCACAAGCCATGGGACTTGGCATTCGCCCTCAAGGAGAATGTCACCCAGTCCCCAAAGCCGCTGTTGGACTTTGCCCATTAAATGCCAGCCTGCCCGCCCGCTGCTAATGCCGCCTGCCGCCTTCCAGATCCTTCCTGCAAAGAGAGCAAGCCGCCCTCCTCGCACAAGCCATGGGACTTGGCATTCGCCCTCAAGGAGAATGTCACCCAGTCCCCAAAGCCGCTGTTGGACTTTGCCCATTAAATGCCAGCCTGCCCGCCCGCTGCTGATGCCGCCTGCCGCCTTCCAGATCCTTCCTGCAAAGAGAGCAAGCCGCCCTCCTCGCACAAGCCATGGGACTTGGCATTCGCCCTCAAGGAGAATGTCACCCAGTCCCCAAAGCCGCTGTTGGACTTTGCCCATTAAATGCCAGCCTGCCCGCCCGCTGCTGATGCCGCCTGCCGCCTCCCAGATCCTTCCTGCAAAGAGAGCAAGCCGCCCTCCTCGCACAAGCCATGGGACTTGGCATTCGCCCTCAAGGAGAATGTCACCCAGTCCCCAATGCCGCTGTTGGACTTTGCCCATTAAATGCCAGCCTGCCTGCCCGCCTTCCAGATTCTGCTGTGGAAGGAGAAATAAATAATACTAGGTGCTGCAAGAGACCATGTGGATTGGCTCTACATCAAAGCAGCCTTCTGGTTTAGAATTACATAGTACACAAGAAAAGAACAATCACTTATCCTGCAAGATCCCTTCCCAGGCTAGGATCTGAATAATAGCTATTAGCTAGGATCTGAATAGCTATTACCTGGGATTAGCTACTAGTGCATTTGGTAGCATTCCTGCAACCAACACCTGTCTTGTCATGTAAATGTATGGGTCCCTAAAGCAATTTACAATCACTTTACATTTTACAAATGAATAAGTGAAACTTTCTTCCCTCATTACCAATCCACACCAGGCAGGCAATGTCCCCTTCCTGAAGGTTTAAAATAATAAAGTTTAACCTTTGTTTTCCCACTAAAGCATTGCACCAAAGTTTGTTAAATTTCCAGCGTTTGAGCGGGCATAGGTCCTGTGCCATGTGAGCGAGTTAGAGGTTTGTAGCTCTTAAAACAAACCCATAAATCCCATGTGAAATGCCATGCATAAACCTTTGTTTTCCCACTAAAGCATTGCACCAAAGTTTGTTAAATTTCCAGCGTTTGAGCGGGCATAGGTCCTGTGCCATGTGAGCGAGTTAGAGTTTTGTAGCTCTTAAAACCAACCCATAAATCCCATGTGAAATGCCATGCATAAACCTTTGTTTTCCCACTAAAGCATTGCACCAAAGTTTGTTAAATTTCCAGCGTTTGAGCGGGCATAGGTCCTGTGCCATGTGAGCGAGTTAGAGGTTTGTAGCTCTTAAAACCAACCCATAAATCCCATGTGAAATGCCATGCATAAACCTTTGTTTTCCCACTAAAGCATTGCACCAAAGTTTGTTAAATTTCCAGCGTTTGAGCGGGCATAGGTCCTGTGCCATGTGAGCGAGTTAGAGGTTTGTAGCTCTTAAAACCAACCCATAAATCCCATGTGAAATGCCATGAATAAACGTTCGTTTCCCACTAAAATGTTGCACCTAGCTTCCGGAAATTTCACACACATTTGAAGTGAAGTGTTCCCTGCAATGTGCCAAAGTTTCCCGTTTGTATCTTTGAAAATAAAAAAATGGGAGGCAAAACTGTATTTTACCCCACTGCTACCCAATTTTCAACAATTCATTGCCAACACATGCCTGGAGCTAGCTGTCTGAAATTTTACACACATATCAAGGGAAGTGTTCCCTGTAATGTGCCGAAGTGTCCTGTTTGTATCTTTAAAAATAAAAACATGGGAGGCATAACTGCATTTACCCCACTACTACCCATTTTTCAAAAATTCATTGCCACAACAGGCAAGCACCCACGGTTCTGGGATTTCACACACGTGGGTCCCAAGGTTCCACCTACAATGTGGCAAAGTTTCATGTGTGTAACTTTAAAAATGACCGAGTTATAGGCATTCCATGTTATTTATTAAAAAATTAATTGCCACAAACTGCATGCACCAATCTTTCTGAAATTTCTCACAGATACCTATCCCTAACCAGTGTACAATGTGCCCAAGTTTCATCCTTCTGTCGTTAAAAATGAAAAAGTTATAGGCGTTTTTGTAAAACAATAATTTGCTATAGGAAAAAGCATTCAAAATGGCGTCCGATCCGGATCGGAAAATCCGATCCGCGGATCGGAATCGGATCCGATCCGATCCGACACACGATCCGATCCGATCCGATCCGACCCCCCAGGTCCGATTCCGATCCGCTATCCGATCCGATCCGGGGGGTCAGTGCACATCCCTAGTGATTATGATAATCTACTGCTGAAAAGAGATGTCAAATGGATTTTTAGATTGAATTCCACAAAGCCTAATGGCCTGAATGTTAATATTGAATACTCATCATATTTGAGATAGTCTTCGGCTGTTTTCACCTAAGTAATCAGCCTTTACCGATAAAAAGCCCTAGCTACTTGTTAATCAGCAACCAGCTGCATTCTTCTCACCACATCAGAAGCTTCACTATGCCGGGATTTCATGGTTTGGCTTTTGCTATTAGCTTCAATTGAAGCAAATAGTAATATATATATATATATATATATATATATTATATATATATATATATATATATATATGTTTCCACAGAATAATTTCTTTAAACCTCGTGAGGAATGACTTTCTTTTTCCATGACAATAGCCTCTAAGTTGGTGCAGAGTCCATAATTTTCTATATTTGGATATTTGAAAAATTATACAAGACCTCCTTCTGGAGTAAGGTTTAAAAAATCCACAATTAAAAATGTATCTGTTATCATTTTATCAGCTACAACATACAAGAGCCTATCTGAAGAAGCTTGCTTCATGGGAAAGGGTGGATAACCGGAAGCCTGTTGTATTTTTTGTATTCTTGTAGCAAATAGTAGCAATATATATAAAAACAGTTTGTTTTGTGAATTATAGGTTTTATTGCAAGTAGTAGCATATATAAAAAAGAACAGTTTATTTTGAAAACTTTCGTTGCAACATTAGTATTGCTTAAATAGTGTGTTTGAGCAACATCAATCTTTGCTTTTCTATCATGACTGTAGTGTTTAAATCATTTGTGTAGCTTTTTACAAGCAAAAATTATATATACAGCAATACCATACAGTCGATAAAAAGTATTTACCTCAACGTTTGAAATAATTTCATTGTTTTGCAGTTGTGTGCCTTGTGCATCATACAATTGAAAAATAGAGAACAACCACCAAAACCAGGTTTCATTTTTAAAAGGGAAACACACCAGTCATTTTCAAAAGCATTGCAGGTGAAGGGGGGAATAAAGAAATGAATGAGGGTATAAAGAAACGAGACAAGTATGTATGGTATCAAATTTGGTCACATTTATTGAAGATCTGCAAAGGGAAGCTGGATGGAGCCTAAACTACGCCAGCAACTAGCTAGGTGTTTTATATCAGGTGAAGCATTCTATGCCTGGAGAGTGGCATCTGGGTGATCATCACCCCCAGTCCTACCCCTTTTGGGGAGGTGAATCCAGCTAAATTGGACACCCGATACCAATGCTGTCCCATGGAGGTCACCCAGTGCGCCGTATCTTTAATGGGAACCAGGCCGCAAAGCTTGATCCTCAGTAGTACGGAACCAGTGGAGGCCAGCGGAGACAGCGGGGGACAGCAGCAGGTAAGGAGCACGAGTGGGGGGAGAGGGAGGGAGAGTTAGGTCCCGACTCACCCACCGCCATGTTTTCCCCATAGACTTGCATTGGGGGAAAGCTTTCTTTCCCCCAATGCAAGCCTATGGTGAAAACACCAAAAATGGCGTCCAATTCAAAAATTGGACATCCGATTTTTGTATCACAATCAGATCCGATCCAATACGTGAGACATCTGATTTTGACCGATACAAATCAGGTCAAAATCGGAGGTCCCAATTCTGATTCCAATACAATTTTTCCCTCTGTGCACACCCCTACCTTCTACCCCCAACTGGGGGTGCAAAACCCTCAGGAGAAAGGCCTCAGGCATCGCCTGCCACCAGACATCAGTGCCACAGAATGATCACCATCCCTTTATTCTAAGTGTGCCTGGCAATGCCAGCCTAAGCCAAATGTGACTGAAATAAACTGAATTAAAATACATTACAATTCTTAAGACACTCTCTACCCACTTGCAGTGGGAAGTAGGCAAAACAACACATAGCCCCAGCCAATCAAGCTATAAGCCAAAAATTCCTACTCAGCCCCCAATAAGATGACCAGATAAAGCCACATTGCATACAAGGAGGGAGGGAGCTGCAACAAGGAGAGGCTGAGGAGTTGGGGCAGGGCTGGCTTCTATAGACTCAGCCACCACACCCCTGGCCAATGACTAATTGCTCCAATAGTGATCAGGCATGTCTCTTTCTCCCACCCCCACCCCCCGCAATAGCCTTCCCATGGCCAGGCAAGCCAGACATGGGGGAAGGGCATTTGTGGGTGAAAGGGGGGAATAAAGAGACATGCCCAATATATGGTATCAAATTTGGGCCACATATATTGAAGATCTGCACCGGGTGAAATGAGGTGAGTTGGTCTCACAAGTAACCCTTATCTCCCCACCGGGGCCGCAAAACCCTCAGCAGAAGGCTTCAGGTATCACCTGTCACGAGACAACAGTGCCACAGAATGATCACCATCCCTTCCTCTAAGCATGCCCACCCCTACCAGCCACAGGAGGACAACACTCCTATTACTTAGTCATTCACCCCCCACCTGTACTGAATCATTTCTCGCAGGCCCCACTGCAGATCAGACAGGAATAGGTCATTGCCCAAATTGGTCAAATGGACACGATCCTGTCTGTAAGGCTCCCTCCTTGTCTGTGATATCTCTAAGCCTATTTACCTTCTTGTGGGCCCAATCCACGGTCCGCGAATTCCATCCATCCAGACCATTCTAGGAATCAGGCAGGAACACAGTACAACAGTTCTCAGATTCCATCCATCCAGATCATTCTCAGAATCAGACCAAACCACAATATCATAAGTCTCAGATTCCATCCACCCATCAGACCATTCTGGGAATCAGGCAGGACCACAGTATTGCCATTCTCGGCTGACACCATATAACTTGCAAGTTGGCCAAAGCCAGCAGAACAGGAGCTTTGCCCTTGCACCACCAGATCATTCTCCCATAGATGTAATGCCAGTACCTACTAGGGGCGACTCACCAGACCTTCCTGGAATAATATGGGCAGGAGGCACTCAACCATATGCCACATCAGCCAAACTACTGGGTGTTGGAACTGGCAGAGTCCCAGCTGTGGTCCGAGGAGCCCTCTGTCCAGCCCAGCCAACCATGCCATGCTCACAAATGAGCAGCTGTACTGGTTTCCATACATTCCAGTGATCTAAGAAAAGAAGAAACTGTGAGCACCAGAACAAAGGACTCACTGCACTCCTAATGCCCCAGAAACAGCCAGACACACAATTGGAATGCTTTTGGGAAACCTCCTGCCCACTGCTCAAACTTTGTAACTGCAAGCACATAGAGGCATCCATAGAAGCACCTTGATACCGAAGGTATGTGCATCGAAGTGGGAGGATCCCAGGCTTAACACCTGCAAAACCTGGGTTGTGACAGCCCAGAATTAATCTTTAGTTACTGGAGCTCCATCACAGTCACACTAGGGAGTGGTCCTCAGACCCCCAAATAGCCTGGAAGGCCTGTAATGCCTTCACGGGGTGAAATTGGAAACCTAAGTGGGAAATACAGAAAAACCATGTACAAAGCTCCTCTGGTCTGTCCTAGACTGTCAAAACTGAATGCACACTGCATGCGGAGAGAAGGAAATGTCCCAGTATTGCAGGGCTCCACTGGAAACATCGTCCTAGGACGGCGCACCCACAGAGAAAGGTCTAAATGTCCAAAGGGAGTCAGATGCAGCTTATAATAAGGTAGCCTTGGAGGGAGAGCCACACACAGCAAGCCATATTCCAAATAAACTGTTGGAGACAGTGGGTGATTCCCATGCCCACCCATGCCTGACCCAGAAATCCACAGTGTTGGAACTACAACCTAGATTTTGGACTTGAAGGCCAGGATTATCTTACCTCAGACATTCCTGTCTGCTAGTCCCTTCCTCCGGAACTGGACACAAAATGGCAATGTCAGATCTGCCGGGATGGGCCACTACTGCTGCAATTGCATGCCTGACCTAAAAGCGAAAGCTCCCTACCTACCTTAGAGTAGGCAGCCCTGGTGCTGGGCACTGTGGAGTGCCTCATGGCCTGCTCTGCTATAGGCAACAAATCTCCCATAGTGTAACTGCCAGTGCCCAAGGACCCAGCTCTTGGATCCCCTGGAGTTGGGCACGGCTGGCTTCTATAGACTCAGCCACCCCACTCCTGGACAATGGCGTGACCTGATTGCTCCAATAGCGATTGGGGAAGTCTCTTTCTCCCCCCTCCCCACAATAGCCTCCCCGTGGCCAGGCAAACCAAACACAGGGGAAGGGCATTTGTTGGGAGATTGCTGTACTCCTTGTGGGTTCTTCTTTGCAGTTATGCATGAACTCTTTACAACTTGCTTCATGCATTTAGAAAAGATTCGTTTTTATTCTTAATAGTACTGATAGCATCTGTCAATTTTCAGCAAAAGTCATTATCCTCAATCTGGAGATTAGAAGACTCTGCATCCCAGTTTAAAATCGAATATTGTTTCATAATTCCTTCCATGAATGAAAGGAAGTTTGAAGTGCAACCTTTTTACAAGGTCAGTTTCCTTGTATGTAGAGTTGTGGCACCTTTGTGATACCTATTTATTGGCAAATACACAATCTGACCCCAGACTGAAAGTTCTTGTCATTTCAACAGTATCAGTTGGAAGACCCCTTGGTACCACAGTTCCTTTCTGCTAGCCTACCACAAAACTCCAACCTGTCACAATTACTGGCTACATTCAAATGGCAAATTGTTCAGTCAGGATTCAGTGAGGTTCAGTTGCCTTGCGCGCATGACTATACCAAGCAAATGATGGTGACACATGGCAATCTAAATGCCGGTTTCACACCATTTCTTTATAAGAACTGGTCCTGGGGAACATGATCGAAGGAAAATTACAAATTATATTTCTTCCTAGTCAAAATCAATACTAGATGTCCTGGCCCTACAGGAATAGGAAACCTATCCTATCAAGGCTTCATGTATGTATGTTTCATTGAAGTTATGTGGGAGAAAAATCAGAAACTCATGGAAAGTTTCTGGAGCAAGTCTTCCCAACTTCCCAGAAGAGAAAGCAAGTGTACACTTGTGTGCTATCATTGAAGCCTTTTCACGCCTCACCTGTCCATAGCAATTCAGTTCAATGACTCCCTTGTACACCATACTGCTGGGTGTCAGAGTGTGTTTCACACCATGTCAGTCATGCACTAATTTGACAAATTATTTCAAATTAAAATAGCCAGGATTCCTTTGAGGAAATCTAAAACCAAAGCACAAAGCAGGCATTTCTCTGTCTTCCCAAAATTCATGTTGTTTTTAAATCCCAGGCAATGCCACTTTCATTACAAATGGCAATCAAATCATCCAGAGACTCAAGCATGGTTTGACCTGCCTTCTAGGAGGAAAGTACATCTACAGCACTTTATAAAACATTAGAGGACGTTATGACTTTTAGAAAACTTGACAGATCTGGTCTGCTGCTGCATTTAAACATGAAAGAACAGTGAAAAGAATGCCCTTTATAAGTATGTATGCAGTTGGCTGGAAGTGTTTTTTTTCCAGAATAGTAGAATATAATTGGCCTGAGCCCACAAACTAACAAGTTTCCCATTTTTCTCCTGAGATGTGTCACACTGCCTCCCTCCAACTGTCTTCATCTACTTCAAGAATACAGCTGTTGCATGTCTGTTGTGTGTGATATATCCCAAGGTTCTACCCCACACCACCCCTGACTTAAGCCTGCTCAAGCCACCCCTGACTTATATCCCCCAGCCTGAAGGAAGAGACACACACTGTAGTATAATGGATTGCCCTGAAGAAGAAAGTGGTGATAGCCTCAGATTGGAAGTGGGTCTGCAACATGTCCAGGGCCAAACTAGACCTTACAAGGGGGACGAAGCCCTGCTGTCTCTCTTGTAACATCCAATGCATGAACAGGGCATCATGCTATGTATCTTCCTGCTTACACCTCATTGACTAGCAACAATCAATGGCCCCTCGCATCATTGACTGGCAATTGTCTAGGGAGATGGACAGAAGAACGAGGCCACTTCACACATTGTTCACATTAAATGCTGCAAAAAAAGCAAAACAAAAGAAAGGAGTGCAGAAAGAGACAGAGAGCAGTGGAGTTTCCATGCCTCCTGTAATCTTTATTTTGGTCATCATCCCTCACTTGACAACAACCACTCCACACAAAATGCTCTGTAGTGCATCTCATTCTGGCCATTCTGTTGACTAGCACTTCCATCTCCCTTTCCTGCCTTTACAATGTTACTTCCTTCCTGCTCCATTTCACAGCTGTTTTCTATGGGCTTTAAGACTTGTCCAATGTCCCCCACTCATCCACAATTCTTCTGTGCACTAAACCTGTCCTTATGGAATCTCCCACCACCTACAATCATTACTGCCAGATAGTTCTCAGAATGCATCTGCATAGATAGGTAGGCAAATCCTACATGTACTGTCGATTTTGGCGGCACAAAAGCATGACTGTGCACAGAGTAGGGGATGGCTAACATATGCACATACATCACATGATTTCTTTTCACTTGTTGACTGGCACCTGAGCTGTGAAGTGACTTCATGGAATTCATCTATGCATCTATGCTTTGCCATCTGTGGGTGTTTGATTCATGCATGACATCCCTTGATCCCACAGTAATCAAAGTGATAATTAAGCATGAGTGAACTGGCCCTACATTTTCATATTATTTTATTCAATTTACAATTTTTTGGGTTGGGTATTCTTAGATACTGAAGCATTTTTATTTTTACTTTTAGTACAGTAAGGCTCACAATGCTTAATGCACAAAGAGGGCCCCCACTAGTGTTTATCTTCATAAAAGAAGTGGGGGGGTCTGACCCCAACACACTAAAAAAAATCCTTTGAACACACAGTTTTCAGCATCAACGGAAACATATTTCACAGCCATCCCAGCTGCCAGTAAGAAAATGTGTTTGCTTTTTTTAAGTGGGAGGAGTAGGACACCTTGGTTGGTACTAAGAAAGGTGTCCAGGGAAGCATTGGTACTCAAAGGCACCATTTTGACTACCCCTGCTCTAAGCCTTCCTCAGTAAGTTCTTCCTCCTTCTTCGCCCAACCTACAATCCATCCTGGATCATGTTTGCATTTGGGTTCTCTTTTTTCTTTTTACACTGTCTTTACATGTGAATTTTCATTTATCCTTCTTACATTTATTATTACTATCTCTCTTTCTTGCTCCTGTCGTTTTTTTGTAGAGGAACATGACAGGCTTTGCCAAGTCATGCTGTTTTTTACTAATTCAGAAATTTCCTCACTATTGAACATGTTTTAAGTATTTATTTATTTATTACATTTCTATACCGCCCCATAGCTGAAGCTCTCTGGGCGGTTTACATAGGATTAAAACAATTAAAAACAATATACAAAAATTAAAACAGCAAAAACATACAACATACACACAATCTGTATATTTAAAACCACTACAACAACCCAAAAAGCTACAAAAAACAAAAAACAAACCCAGGCTCCTCAGATATTGCCAAATGCCTGAGAGAAGAGGAAAGTCTTGACCTGGTGCTGAAAAGATAACAATGTTGGCGCCAGGCGGGCCTCATCAGGGAGATCGTTCCACAATTGGGGGGCACCACAGAGAAGGCCCTCTCTCTTGTTGCCAACCTCCGAGCTTCCCTCGGAGTAGGCACTTGGAGGAGGGCCTTAGATGTTGAATGTAGCGTTCGGATAGGTTCATGTCAGGAAAGGCATTCCATCAGGTATTGTGGTCCCAAGCCGTGTAAGGCTTTATAGGTTAAAACCAGCACCTTGGATCGGGCTCGGAAACATACAGGCAGCCAATGCAAGCGGGCCAGAGTAGGTCTTATATGCTCGAACCTACTGGTTCCGGTTATCAATCTGGCCACTGCATTTTGCACAAGCTGCAGCTTCCGAACCACCTTCAAAGGCAGCCCCACGTAGAGTGCATTGCAGTCATCTAACTTGGAGGTTACCAGAGCATGGACAACTGAAGCCAGGTTATCCCTGTCCAGATAGGGACGTAGCTAGGCCACCAACCAAAGTTGGTAGAAGGCACTCCGTGCCACTGAGGCCACCTGCACCTCAAGTGACAGAGATGGTTCTAGGAGAACCCCCAAGCTACGAACCCGCTCCTTCAAGGGGAGTGCAACCCCATCCAGAACAGGTTGAACACCCTCCATCCGGTCAGCAGAACAACCCGCTAACAGCGTCTCAGTCTTGTCTGGATTGAGTTTCAGTTTATTAGCCCTCATCCAGTCCATTGTCGCAGCCAGGCACTGGTTCAGCACATCCACAGCCTCACCTGATGAAGATGAAAAGGAGAAATAGAGCTGCGTGTCATCAGCGTACTTATGACAACGCACTCCAAAACTCCGGATGACCGCACCCAACGGTTTCATGTAGATGTTGAACAGCATGGGGGACAAGACTGACCCCTGTGAAACCCCATACCGGAGAATCCACAGGGCCGAGCAATGTTCCCCAAGCACCACCTTCTGGAGCCGACCCGCCAAGTAGGAGTGGAACCACTGCAATGCAGTGCCTCCCACTCCCAACTCAGCCAGTCGTCCCAGAAAGATACCATGGTCGATGGTATCAAAAGCCGCTGAGAGATCAAGGAGAATCAACAGAGTCACACTCCCCCTGTCTTTCTCCCGACATAGGTCATCATACAGGGCGACCAAGGCTGTTTCCGTACCCAAACCAGGCCTGAAACCCAACTGAAATGGATCCAGATAATTGGTCTCATCCAAGAGTCCCTGGAGCTGGCTCGCAACCACCCGCTCCAGGACCTTGCCCAGGAATGGAACATTTGCTACTGGCCTGTAGTTATTAAGATTTTCAGGGTCCAGGGAAGATTTCTTTAGGAGTGGTCTCACTGCCGCCTCTTTCAGGAGGCCTGGGACCACTCCCTCTTGCAAAGAGGCATTAATCACTTCCCTGGCCCAGCCAGTTGTTCCATCCCTGCTAGCTTTTATTAGCCAAGAGGGGCAAGGATCCAATATGGGTTGCACGAACCTGTCCAAGCACCTTGTCAACGTCCTCGAGTTGCACCAACTGAAACTCATCCAAGAAAACAGGACAACCCTGTGCTCCAGATACCTCACTAGATTCACCTGCTATAACACTGGAGTCTAAGTCCTGATGGATGCCAAAGATTTTATTCTGGAAGTGCCCAGCAAATGTATTACAGTGGGCCTTAGATGGTTCTACCATGTCCTTGGGGCCAGTATGTAAAAGCCCCCGGACAACTCTGAAAAGCTCCGCTGGGCGGCAGGTTGATGATTGAATAGTGGCAGCAAAGTATTGTTTTTTTGCTGCCCTCACTGCCCCTGAATACAGCTTACCATAAGCACTTACCAGTGTTTGATTGCATCCATCAGGAGTTCGTCTCCATCTGCCCTCAAGCCGTCTCCTGTTTTGTTTCATCACTCTCAGCTCTGGGGTATACCACGGAGCCGTACGAGCTCTACACAGGAGAGGGCGGTCAGGAGCAATCGTGTCAACCGCCCAGGTCATTTCTGCATTCCACAGATCAACCAGGGTTTTGACAGGAGAGCCAGCCCTATCAGCCGGAAAACTCCCCAGAGCCCTCTGGAAACCATCTGGATCCATTAGCCTCCGGGGGCAGACCATCTTAATGGGTCCCCCACCCTTGCAGAGGGGAAAAGATGCCGTAAGTCTGAACCTCAGCAGGTGGCGATCTGACCACACAGAGGGGTTGATGTAAAATCCCCCACTTTCAGATCCCCATCTCCATGTCCAGTGGAAAAAAACGGGTCTAGAGTATGCCCTGCTACATGCGTTGGGCTCATGGCATGTTGGGACAGTCCCATGGATGTCATGGAGACCATGAAATCCTGAGCTGCCCCAGATAAAGTGCCCTCGGCGTGAATGTTGACATCCCCCAGAACCAAGAGTCTGGGGGACTTCAACAGTACACCCAAGACCACCTCTGTCAGCTCAGCTAGGGAGTCCATTGAGCAGGGGGGTGGGCGGTACACCAACAGAATTCCTGATCTGTCCCGTTGGCCCAGCACAAGGTGCAAACACTCTAGACCAGTAGTCACATGGACAGGGAGCCTGCAGAGGGAGATGGAGTGCCTATAGACCACAGCAACCCCCCCTCCCCAGCCCTCAGGTCTACCCTGATGCTGAACCAAGTACCCCGGTGGGCACAGCTGGGAGAGACTGACTCCTCCCTGCTCACCCACCCAGGTCTCGGTCACACATGCCAGATCGGCTGCCTCATCCACAATTAAGTCGTGGATGAGGGAGATCTTATTATGCACCGATCTGGCATTAAAAAGCAGCACCCGGAGGCATGAGGGCTGGCTGATAGGGCAACCAACAAGCCTGTGGGTGTGAGGGTGACCGGAACAAGGCACAGCCATTAACTGTCTGGGCCTCGTTCCCCTTACCTGACAAGTCCTCCTCACAACGCCATATCTCCCTCTGCCCGTCACTACACTGATTGGGCACCCCTCAGATCCCCTCACTTGGCCCTGTATCCTCCCTCCTAGCCACATGGCTCAATCCTGGGGAAGGGGAAACAAAACAAAACAAAAAATGAACAAAGAAAAAACAAAAAGCAATCAAGCAGCAGGCAGCCCTCCCCTCCCCCCCCCGGGCAGCAGCAGGCCTCCCTCTCCTGCAGGTTTGATGGTTTCCCAGGCCCCCTCAGCCAGCCAGCTTAAATATCCCTCCCAGGAAGGGAGGGGGACAGGTGTAATTGTCCACAGCAGCTGGCTCAGTACCTGGGGGCCTGGTCCTGCAGGGAGTGGCAGTCAGGCAGCAGTCCTCGGGGAAGAGCAGCGTTGATGGTGATGGTGATGGTGGTAGCAGCAGCAAAGCAGACCGGCAGCAGGCAACAGACGGCCCTTCCTCCCCCCCGGGCAGCAGCAGGCCTCCCTCTCCTGCAGGTTTGATGGCTGCTTTCTGGATGTTGGTGTGGTTGTATTTTGGTAGGCCTAGTTTCTGAAGGTTTTCTGTATACTTTTTTTATATATATATGATGCCGGTGACTGATGTGACTAAAGGAATAATTGTAACTTTTTACTGTTGCCATAGTTCTTTAACTTCCATAGCAGTAGTGTATATTTTTCTCTCTTTTCCTCTTCCTTTTCTACAAGATTTTTGTCATTAGATATTGCTATGTCATTGAGGTATTATTATTATTGTTATTATTATTATTATTATTATTTATTTATTTATTCTTACATTTATCCTCACATGTGGATTTACATTTAGTTTTCTTGAATTTCATTTTATTGTTCCAGCCTAGTTATTGAAATGCCCTTTCCTGTTCATTGCAACCTGTCACATTACTAAAGGTTATGCTATGTCATTTCAAAACATAACTGACTGGGATAATGAAATTCATATCTCAGCCACACTTTTGAGGATTGATACTTTCCAAATTTGATTGTCCTAGACCAACAGTGAACAGGTCACCAAGCAAGCAAACTCAAGCAGTGGGCATTTCTTTTCGAATCTCTAATGAAACTGCTATTGTCCATCCTCTAGGACTTCATTGTAATTCTTAGCTTGAAGATCTCCTGGGTAATCAGCAGTATATCACTTGCTTGAAATGGATGCAAAAGAAGATACATTTGAGTATGAATTAGGGCCTGAGCCAATGAACTTATTTAATGTGTTGGAATTGCCATTCCAACACATTAAATGGTTCCACACGCTCTGGGAATCAACTTCCAAAAATAATGAATTATTTCAGAGCTTCAATGTAAGGAGATTGATAAATTAAAGCAGAAGAGAATCTGAACAGGCAATAAAAAGTTTCTCTCTTACACATTTATACCTGGATCATAAAGACAAGTTATCTGCATTTTTTCTTTACACAATCTCCTGAACTTACCTTGAAACTATCAAAGAACATCCCACCTTGGGAACAATTCCTCTCTCCTTTGACAATTCTAAAAGAAGGGAGGGGCTGAAAAATAAAGGAGTAAAGAAGTATTCAGAGAAGACTAAAACAACAAATTATGCCTCAAATATAGCTACTAATGAATGCCAGGCTAGTGTTAGCCATCTCTGCCTATAAAGCAGAAAGTATGTGTGGTTCATGTATGTCTAGAAATGTTTACCCTCTTCCAGATGAGTTAGAAACTTGAAATTTGACATGGTGATAGGTCTGGCTATACAATGTACCAGAAAAATCTAAATACAAAAACACAGGTGAATACACTCAACCACCTGAATAAACAATAGGACCAGCAATACTACATTTAACAATATTTATATTTGTGTATTAGTGCAGTTTATACCCATGTCAAATATTTAAAGCACATTATATTATGAATAAAAAAAAAATCACAATTCATGCTTCAGAACGCCACACAAAATTAACAAACTCCACAATTAAAACACCATAGTATACTAGTCACAAATACAGTACACAAATATTTTTTCAATAATATTACAATGAATCTGTGATGTTTTCTTCCATTTGTGTATAATTCTTTCCAAGTTCTATCAGCTAACTATTTAACAGAAATCCAGTATCATACATCTGTTTTGCATTGCTTCTGCAGAAATTGCTGTAATGAAAGCATAGTATCAGACCCATTACATTTTAAAGCCCATAGCTCCACACCTACTTGACCAATTTTAATTAAAACAACCGAATAACACTCCCCACCTTAATTCAGGGACATTGCCATGGCCTTGTATGTGGGGACAAAGCCTCCACCTGAAACCTAGAGTATGATAAGAAGTTATAATCTTTTTTTAATTAAATCAAAACTAAATAAAAAACCCAAAGTTTCATGTTATTAGTCTGAAATACCTTAATAGCCTACCATTTGAAAGTACCACGTTCGTTTCCAAACTCCTGGTCACAGCTGTAATCTAATTGTTAGTGGGGGATGCTTATATTTAACATCCAAGCTGCAAGTAAAACAGCTGATTAGCAACTTCAATTCAAAAACGCTGCCAAGTCTAATTGCGTATTTAATCCTGTGGGGTGCATCCTTTGCAGACAATGAATCCATTCAGCCTCCTTCTGAAGAAGTATGGTGTCACTATCCTTAAAGGTGTCAATATACTTAAAGGGATACACTCGATCTATGACTATAAACTGAAAGTCATCATATCGGTGATTAAACATATTAAAATGTTGTACCAAAGGTGCTTCCTCTGTTATTTTCTTGATTTTTGAACGATGTTCAATTATTCTTGTCTGGATACTGTGTGTGCTTTTCCCTACATAGAGCAGTTGACAGGGACAAATAATAATATAGATCACCCCTTCCGTATTGCTATTTTAAAAATGACATTGTAAATAAAAAATGAGTTCATTATTAGGATGATGAATTTATTAGTCTGTAAAGCAAGATGACACACAGATGTGGGAGGCCAGACTTATCAGCCTTTGGCAGCCATTGTGATTCCTAAGGTGAGTCTCGAGCAGTCAACCGAATTCCACATAAAAGGAAACAACCCACATAAATGGGCGGCATCCATCTGTGATGCCTCGTCGCACCTGCTATGTGTGTTTTTAAAGTCATAACTAGATACAACAACGTGACTTTGAGAGGCCGAACTCTGGACATCCTCAAAGGCACCCCATCCTGATATCGTTGTTTTCTCAGAAACTGGGGGAAGCGTACGTGCAGCCTTCACCCTTAAGAGGGAGGGAGGAAGGGGCAGCACTCCACACGTGCCCAGTAAAAGGCCCAATGGAGGGGGCAAGTAGGTGAGCTGGCTGTGACCCTTCCGTACAGGCTCCTGATGGAGCACTTGGTGGGCAAGACGTGCAGGCTGAAGCAGTCCCGGCAGAACTTGGCTGGAGCTGGGCACATTCACTGACAGCCGCTTACGTCCCCTCCTTTGCAATACGACTTTGCAATATTAAAGAGCAGCATCGTCAATGAGAGGAGAGAAGTGCCTCTCAGAGGACATGGGCACCTGCAAGCCACCAAAGGCATCCTGGGAGGTGTAGTACTAGTAGGCTGACCAGGTGGCTCGGGATTTCCCGGTCCTAACCGGGAATCCAGAGGCCAACCGGGCCAACCGGGCCAGCCGGGGGAAAACTGGGGTGGCGGGGGGTCACGCGGCGGTGGCAGCAAGACCCGGTGGAGGTGGAGGAGCCCGGGAAGCAGACGCCCCTGCAAGTAAGCACGAAGGGGGCACTTACCTACTGGGGCGGCCGCTTCCCGGGCTCCTCCGCCACCTTTGCCGCCGCTGCCGGGCTCGTAAGGCCAGAGGCCACGCGGAACAGGCAGGAGAGGGCCGGATCCGGAAGTGACATAACCGGCCCTCTCCCGCCTCTTCCGCGCAGCCTCTGGCCTCCTTGGGGCTCAATCGCGATGGCGATGAGCCCTGAGGAGCCCGGACGCCCACGCCCGCCTCTTCCGCGTGGGCGTCCGGGCTCCTCGAGGCTCGTCGCCATTGCGACGAGCCCCAGAAAGGCCATTGGCCGCGCGGAAGAGACGGGAGAGGGCCGGTTACGTCACTTCCGGATCCGGCCCTCTCCCGCCTCTTCCGCGCGGGCGGCGATGGAGGACCCCGCGCGGCTGCGCGGGCGACAGAGGACCCGGCGCGGCCGCGCGGGTGGTAGCGGAGGACCCGGCGCAGCCGCGCGGGCGACGGAGGACCCGGCGCAGCCGCGCGGGCAGCAACAGAGGAACCCGCGCGACCGCGCGGGCGACAGAGGAACCCGGCGGTAGGTCCAGGCTGGTTTTTTTTTGGGGGGGGGTGGCTTGGTGGGGGGGTTGTTTTGGGGGGGGGCGGGGGGGACCGGAATTTTTACTTTTAAAATCTGGTCAGCCTAAGTACTAGCTTGTAGAGTGGCTGATTTTAAATAAAGCATGGGTTGGCAAACCAGGTATTATGTGCAAACCATGTCACTATCTCTCAGTCCTAACTCAGCCCCTACTTTCCTGACCCCTTACTAATTGTCTGTTCTCCTTCTACCTGAATTTCCCCAGCCAGCCTGCTCCCTCATGGCCTACATACAGGCACAACTTGTGCAGTGCAGCATGGACTGGCTTGGCCAGACTTCACTTCCCATGAGCCTTGGCAGCAGGAGTCCCATTAGACAAGTCGGGCACAGTGGCAAAAGGCATGCTGGGAGTTGTAGTTTTTGTTTTATGTGGGGACAAGGGAAATCATGGTGGTGACTTCTTCCTCAGGCCTGAGTAGGCCCGACGAAGGGGGGCAAATGCCTAGGCAGGCCCCAGCATTTTAGTACAGCCTGGTCGGCGAGACGTGTGGGCCAAGGCAGGCGCAGGCCTTCAACCCAGCCACCCGACAAGAGCCTCAAGCAGAAAATAGTCAAGTGAGCCATGGATAGAATGACCATATGGAAAGGAGGATAGGACTCTGGCATCTTTAACAGTTGTATAGAAAAGGGAATTTCAGCAGGTGTCATTTGTATGCAATTGATTGCAAAGAAGTTAAGGAACAAATAGTAAATAACACTTAATACAAATTCCAGAATACAAATAGCACTTTCTATACACATTCAGCAAAAAATAGTGTATTCAAAACCATGCTTATCGCTGCATTAAATACATGGGCCAAACGTGTTTCAACAAAGTCTTCCTCCCTCAGTGGCCAGTTTTCTGAAAATATACAAGAAGAAGAAGAAGAAGAAGAAGAAGAAGAAGAAGAAGAAGAAGAAGAAGAAGAAGAAGAAGCAGCTCAGATATTAGGGCAAGAATTACAATTTTCACTAATAAGATATTGTTAAGAATAAAGGAGACCTACCAGAGCTGTTAAGTGCTTTCAAAAAGTAATTTTTATATTAAAAAATGTAAGGGCTGACTAAGTTAGTCCCAAAGTGTAGGCATATATGGACATCACTCCCCAGAATTAGAAGTAAGGTGCAGCCTGGAATAAAATAAAATATTTACATATAACAATTATTAAAACAGGGATGCAACCAAACATGTACCAAAACTAAAAGAACCCATAAAAAGTACTTACAGCAATTGCATGCTGCTTCAATTTCCATAGACTGCTAACATTTGAAACAAACTGTTAGGGACAAGGCTGTTTATAATGAGATAATTAGTGAGACAGATCTCCTATGCTGCTGCCAAAAAGGCTTGAGTTTTAAAGGCATAGAGTCCAGCCCTTATTAACCAAGGCACTTCAGATACGTTTTTAACCACAATGAAAAATACAGAACGGACAAATAATAACCAAAAATATTAACAACTGCAAATGCAAATCTATAAAATACATGACCAATTACATTCATAATTTAAACCTGTTGGTGCTGTCGTTTGGAGTGTATTGGTTGGTATAGAAATGCCGTAAATAAATAAATAATACTCAGAAGTGGTCAGAGATGTTGTGAAGGAAAGTTTATGGAGAAATTGCAAACTATGTGATTTTATTCTGCAATACCCTTGAGAAACATATTTGTATCATGCAACTACAGTGATACCTTCAGAAGTTATTTAGCTTTCCTCCTTTCGAAGAGCAGGATATCCTTAAGTTTAAATTTCATATTATCACTCAAAATATCCTGAATGGCTAGCAGCCTACTTACATTACCAGTTTCACAGAAACCTACTAACAAGGGCTTTGCAGCAACCTACTAACAATAGGCTGACCATATGAAAAGGAGGACAGGGCTCACGTAACTTTAACAGTTGTAGAGAAAAGGGAATTTCAGCCAGTGTCATTTGTATGCAATTAGTTCCTGGTGAAATTCCCTCTTTATCACAACAGTTAAAGTTACAGGGGCCCTACCTTCTTTTGTATATGGTCACTCCAGTATAGTGCCTGCACCTTTAACTGTTGTGATGAAGAGGGAATATCACCAGGAACTAACTGCATACAAATGACACTGGCTGAAATTCCCTTTTCTCTACAACTGCTAAAGTTACATGAGCCCTGACCTGGATTTTATCTGGTCAGCCTAACTAACAAGGTCTTTGCAGCCTGGTCTAATTTCCTTTACTCTTCTCAACTTGCCATTGGGAATAGATGCTGCTACAGAAAATATTCAGCAAAATTAAGCTGATGAATTCTCTGTGATCTCTGCAGTCAAGTATTTTAAGGAACAGCTCCACAGCTATCATTCAAAGAATGTTTGTTTCTAACTCAACCTTTACTTTGGGTTTGCTGCCTTGAAGCAAGCAATAAATTCTACCAAGCAATAATGAGGAGGGGGGGGGGGGGAATCCTAATATTAGGATTTTATTATCATTAGACCCTTGTAAGAAAATAATGTTCTCCAGATATATGTTCAGACACTGATAATGCGAAGCTCAGAATTTATTTGAACCAACTTCTACTTTGTATGATTAGATCATTGATTCTGGTGATTTATACGAAGATAATATTAAAGCATAGTGAGTCTCTGGTAAGCACAAGCAGATGTGTACAACACTGGTTATAAAAAAGAACATTCATTACAAAATAATTATAAACATATTGCAAGTAAAAATTAATCATGCTGATCAGGTAGTAAGGCTCATGCTAGACTTTCATTAAAAAACTGTTTTTAAAGTCTTTATAATTTAGCATAAAATGCTAATGTGCGAGGGGAAATTGCACTAGCGTATTGCTGAAAGTTCTAAGGATTCTATGTATGATTTTAGAGTGCAAAAGATACTTAACGGGCCAGGGAGGCCCTTCAGTGCCCAGACAAGAGTAACCCCACTTACACAGAGATTTCATTGCCTAATGCAGGGATACTGACCTTGCTGTACCACCCTTATTATGAAATGCTGTTGTTTAAAACAGCTGCGTTTTCCAACGTTCTACTGGACACTAAAGATAAGCTGGTTGTTCCGTTACCAACAAATAACTCAGGCCAAAGCAGGCATCACTTTAATGATATAGCTAGCATTTTTTCCTCTAGGGCTTGATCTGGATTGGGACCCTGGCATGGGGGGACAGAGCTTCAACCCTTCTCCCACTATGGACCCAAACCATGTCAGGGGCTCTGTGCCTCCAATCTCTATTCCAAAATAATGGTCCATTGAGAAAATAGAAACTGCAGGCACAAGGGAGTCCATAATGGTTGGGGAAGGGATTAAATTTCCTGCCCCCTAGGGTCCCAAAATCAAGCAGGCCCCCTGCATCTGCTCTAAAGTAAAAATTAAATGTAATATCTGTTTTGTCCCACAAGGTAAGTTTTGGAATATAGGGTCATATCCTTTTAACGTGCAATAAAAGTGTTGCTCATTCAAACCCAAAAATGTGAGTCTTGGCTCTTCATTTAAGAGGTTGGGTGTAAATCTTGCCACAAAAGGGTGAGGGGGGGGCAGAACTAGGAGCTGATGGTTTTTAACTAAAATATACACTACGCTACATCTAATGAATAATTCAGTGAGTCAAACTATCTGTGGATAATTAAAAATGAACCATTTACAGATATAATGTCCTTTACCCAAGGCAACCTTCCTGTTTTAACACTATGGCCCCAATCCAACCATGCTTACACATAGCAGTTAGGAATGTATGCACTGCTACTTAACCCTCTCCAAAGAGCAACAATTACATCAACCAGGTTTTGGTATGGAATGGGGAAGCGGAGATATTGAATCCAGACCACCTCTACTCTCCACCTGAAGAGATAGGCTCTGAGCACACACACAGGATAAAACAGTTTGAAAACATTTTGAAAACTGTCCTGGGCCCCAACAGTTCTCAAAACTGTTATAAACCATTTTAAACCGTTTTAAAGCAGTAGTGTAGATAGGCTGACTAATACGCTTTTCTAAAACTGGACTGGAGAGAAGAATTATACACATGCCTATATAAACAGGATTCCTCATCCAGCTAGGGATACTTGCCCAGATACATTTAAATTACCTCTAGGCTGGTTATAACTTCTAGAAACAACATTTTAACCTGGAACTTTAGTGATGTATGTAGAGGAAAACGATTTGTCAGAGTAACATTGCTTGAGGAAACTGACCTATTAAAGACACAGAAGAACTATGCAGTTTAAATATAAGAAAATACAATGAGCATGTATTGGTCATACCTCCCATACCCTGCAAGAAATTAAGCATAACCCTAGCTAAACCAAAGGAGTCCGTGGGACTACTTAGAAGTGAATAATTTGATAAATGAAGACAAGAATGTAGAAGTGAAGTTTACACATTATCATTATTAGGTCTACTTTTAGCAGCTGTCTCTAATAGCACCCCACAAGAGCAGAAGACAATTGGGTAAAATATAAACAACTATTTATCATAATCCAACTAATTCTGAACCTTAATGGTTCTTCACCTGGGAAATTCAGACCAAAGAGGTTTTTAGCATTGAATACGCTGGCCCTTCAGCCTCCTGTGAATTTGCTCTTGGTGGCATATTTTTGTGTTCTCATCCTGTTGGATTTGATTTCTGATACTATACCACAAATAAGCTCTCTGAAATGAAAGGAAAGGGATCCAGGAAATTAGGTGGTAGTTGTTGTTCTGTGGCAGCAGCAACAATATGTGGGGGAGGTTATCTGGGCTTTGCTCTGATACTTCCACACTGTACCTTTACCCCATAACAGCTGAGAGGCAGTACTTGCACAGAGTTGAGACCAGGAGATACCATTTCAAAACTTTGAAAGATAGGGGAGTGATACACAGAAGTAAAGGTGCCATTTGTATTGGTACCTTGGGCTCCAATTTGTTTAAGGTTGACCCTGAATTTGTAACTAGGAACCATGAAGAACCATGTCCTGGGTCCCAACTTAAATCAGGCACCAATGGGTCATCCATTCCATCTCAAAAGCTCAATTTCAATGTGATTTACAGTTGATCCAAACCATATTCACTCAGAAGTACTACCACTGATTTCAGTGGCACTTACTTCCACGTATGCTTGAGGAAACTGACCTATTAAAGACACAGAAGAACTATGCAGTTTAAATGTAAGAAAATATAATAGGGTGACCAGATCTTAGAACTCAAAATCCCGGTCCCCCCCCGCCACCCAAAACAACCCCCCCACCAAGCCACCCCCCAAAACAAACCCCCCAAGCCACCCACCCACCCAAAACAACCCCCCCACCAAGCCACCCACCCCCAAAAAACATCAGCCCGGACCTACCGTACCGGGTTCTCTTCTGCTGCTGCCGCCGCCGCACCGCCGCCGCACCGCCGCCGCCGCCGCCGGGTCTCCCGCCAGCTCGTAAGGCCAGCGGCCGCGCGGAAGAGGCAGGGGAGGGCCGGATCCGGAAGTGACGTAATCGGCCTTCCCCCGCCTCTTCCGCGCGGCCGCTGGCCTTACGAGCCGGCGGGGGACCCGGCAGCGGCGGTGGCGGCGCGGCGGTGGACCCGGTGGCGGCGGCGGTGCGGCGGCAGACCTGCCGGCGGCGGAGGCGGACCCGGCAGTGGCGGCGCGGCGGCGGACCCGGCGGCGGCGGCGGCGGCTCTACTGAGAAACAGGCTTCGGCCTGTCTCTCAGTATCGCACCAGGTGATGACGTCATCACCCGGCGCGCTATTGAGGGACAGGCCGCGAAGCCTGTTTCTCAGTAGATTCGAGCACTGGAGGGAAGCGGACGCCCCTGCGGGTAAGGAGCGTGAGGCGAGAGGGAGGGCACTTACCTGCTGGGGCGGCCGCTTCCCGGGCTCCTCCGCCACCGGGTCTACCGCCGCTCCTTGCTTGCTGCCACCGCCACGTGACCCCCCGCCACCCCGGTTTGCCCCCCCGCCCCCCGGTTGGGCCGGTTCGCCCCTGGATTCCCGGTTAGGACCTGGTCAGCCTACATGTATTGCATATACCTCCCAAATCCTGCAAGAAATTAAGCCTAACCATTGCTAAACCAGGGAGTCTGTGGGACATCGTAGCTATACCGGTGAACTCTTTTTGCTCTCCAGCTGCTATTGTGCCTTCCCCACTCCACTCCACTCCACCCCACCCCACCCCTTCTCCTTCCCCCTCCAGTTCATTGGTTCTTGTCGTTAATGGACATTGTGATTGACTTGGCAGCCTTCCCCCCTCTCTCATTGGAGCTCTTATTAGGATGTACAAAAATGCTTACATCGGTGTAAATTTTAAAGACAAAGAGATGGAACTTGGGATCTCAAGAGCTCCTGGCATGCCAAGTTTGAATCAGCTTGGTTCATCCCTTCATTTTTAAGAATATTTTAATTTCCCTGCCCTTTAAAAGCTTTTTCTGATAGTTCAGTGGTGCGACCTTTGCATTTGTGAAGGATCACTTTTCCTTTTCTTTAATCATTCAAAGCTGAGCATCTTCAGTTTTTAAAATAGAGATGGTTGGTTCCCTTACTCCAGAGTAAATCCCATTGATTTCAACTGCATTTCCATCCAAGTCATACTAAATTTCGTATCCCCCATAGCTCCATTTTACTTCATAGTTACATTGGTTCTCTTCCTGTCAGATCGAAAGATCGCTCCTATGTTCTTTCAGATGTTAATCTGTTGCCAAGGAGATGGCTAGCAATTCACAGGTCAGGACTCATTGGAAAGGATATCCTTTTGTCTTGCTAATCCAGTCTCCTTGGAAATGTCTAAGGGTCCCCCCCCCCCTTGGGCTTGATTCTTTATATGAAACTGCTTTGCTGAAGAAGATTTCAGGCAGTAAAAGGAACTAGAACACGAAATTTAAGCCCTTCGCCTTCCATTAGGAAGATTTATAAGGCACGTTGAAGGGTGATGGAAGCCGACAGAAATGGATGCATGAAGAAGGGTCAGAGTGGTTTGAAAGGTTAAGGTGAAATTCTGTGATTCCAACAGGACAGAGGTTCAGCGAAACAAGGAAGGAAGCCAAACAAAAGAGGGGGTTGGAGCACTGAAACCTTCCTTCCAACTCCTAATGTCTCCAGAGATGAAAAGGAGGAAATACGTTGTAAAACTGCCCTGGCCAATTAAAAGCACGCCCTATTCTTTCCTCACTGAAAACAGCCTTCAAAACATACACACCCCAAACACACACCCAACCGCAGACAGGGATTCACTGGTTTACATTTCTGGAGGAGAAGGCTATCTATGGCCACTAGTCCTTGATGGCTATGTGCTACCTCCAGAATCAGAAGCAGTATGCCTCTATACACCAGTTGCTAGGGAGCCTGGGCAGGAGGGTGTGTTGCAGTCAGGTCCTGCTTGAGGGTCCCTTGTCAACAGCTGGTTGGCCCCTGATTGAACAGAAAGCTGGACTAGATGGGCCCTTGGTTTGATCTAGCATGGATCTTCGTATGTTCTTAGGTTTGTCATGATTAGATGAATGCTTATTTGGATGGCGAACAAGTTTTCTAGTCAGTGTCAGGAACCCTATGAACACACACGCTAGGGTTGCCAACAGATACTGAACTTGCATGGTCACCCCACAGCATCAGCCTTGTCTTCTGCTGGCATTTCAAGTTCTGCAACTCCTCTCAAAACAGACTTTGAATGGACAGAGAGATAATCCTTGAGTGTTCCCTTTTGAACTGAGAATGAAAGGCTCTGGCATATTTCAGAGTTGCCAGATGCCCCACTTTTAAAGCTGCGTATGGAAACTGCTTTATTTCAATAGAAAACTGTTCTGTATGTCTGTGAAACAGATGTCTGAATTCTCTTAGCGAGTGTTATTTCTTAGGGCTGAGCTGAAGCAACTTACTTGTTTTGTGTTTTCTTTTGTGTCAAATGGTGCCTCTCATTTTCAGCAATGTTCAGAGCTCACTGCAAATACACTCACGCTGTTCTTTACAGAGTCATTTTGCTTCTTTCCAAAGGTGCAGTTGGTAAGTATTTCTTTGGCAATATGTTCAAGCTGCGTCCAATGGTCTTTCCACATTACTTTTCACATTACCATATCACAGGATCTATTTGCCTCAAGAACATACAGGGCCAATCCTCCTCTTCCCCAAGCAAAGAAGAATTAAGTCCCACTGAAGTATTGCAATTTTAAAGCTGTTAGAACAAGGAGTACATCAGACAATATCATGCAACTGAGCAGGAAATACTTCCTAGAGCTTTCATTCTTCCTTCCTTTTCTACTTCCTGACACTAATCTGAAAGACTGTTGTACTAGAGAGGTATGGAAAGAACCAACTGTTAAACAGATTTTTCCAAGTTATCATAATTTTCAAAGAGTGATAAAACTAGCGGGAATATAAAAACTGTTGTTTCCCTTCTGAACTAAGAATGGATGAATCTGTCACTTTATCACATTCTGGATATAAAGAAATGTGCAAATTCAGGGAATTTATCAACAACAAACAAATTTGAAGCAAATTTCCCAACCAACTGCACTGTCCAAATTCAATTGGGATATTCCCAGCTGGAGAGGAGCATGTGATACCTGTCTGTCATACAGCTGTTAAGGATGAGGAGTTTTCAAAAAGATGGCAACCCTAACTTAGCACTGACATGGTTGAATACACTGGAATTCAGGCCCAGGCTTTTAAGAGTGGTGTATTCAAACTCCTAAGTCTGGATGGATGAATCTGTCCATTTCAGTTTCTCCCACATTCATTTTTTTAAAAATCTCACATTCTTTTCATTTCCAATATTTATTTATTTATTTATTTATTTATTTATTTATTGTATTTTTATACTGCCTTCCTGAATCCAACCAAGGCAGTTTACAAAAGTTCAGAAAATAAAAACCATAAAAAAGCTTCCATCACTATCCTGTTGATTCTCTTTTTTTTCTCTTTGTGTGAACACATTTGGAGGTTCTCTATATGAGCGATTTATTGCGTGCTCATGATTGGTCATTCATGGAAGTTTGTAGGTCCTTTACACAACATTATCAACATTCAGGACATTATCCATGCTTTCCCTCCTTTATCCCGCTTTCAAAAAGATCAGAGATAAACTGTAATAACAGTTAATGGTGCTATATCAGCAGTGTCTAATGCCGGCATTGAGCTATAATCCGTCCACCACATGATGCTGTTTCACTGAACATATAGAACACTGCCAAGAAGGGAAGTTTTCAATTCCAAATCATCTGTTCGCTGTCTAAAGGAGCCCATCGTAAACCCAGACAGACGCTGGAATAAGAAAGCACGTAAGGATGCGAGATTTTTGCTTAATGTAGAGAAGCTCATGGAGTTTGTGGAATTATTAGGCAGTTGAGGGGCACCTGGTAAATAGCCCCAGCTATTGCCTATGTATCTTGAAGTCTTCAATGGAAGGCTCTCTTTACAACTGCTGATTGCTCTTAACTCTGGCCACACAATATCCTTCTACACTTGCCTTTGGGGTGGGGAAATGTCACACATTTATTATATTGTGCCATTTGGTTGTTTTCCAGGATAGAGACTCATTAAGACTGAACTGCTAGAATAAGATGGAAACTGTACACGTTAAAATCAACCACAGTTTTATATATACACTGGAGTTGTGTGTGTGGCGATGGGGGGGGGGGGGTTACTGTTCAGTTTAATTTGTCTTATTCAGCCTTTACGGAGGAACTTTTTTTTTTTCATAGTCAGCAACAAACCCATTGTTGCAATTCAGAATAAATGAGGGGTATTTTGAGAGATGTGCCAAAATGAGCCAAAAATAAATAGGGTAATCATCAGTTAATGACCACATCTGCCACCACTTCTGACTGGTGATATTTTCAATCAGATCTCTATTATTCAAATGTCTAGACGGGTGCAGGGGGACATACATTTAAGCATTACCCTATTCTATCTTACATGAGTGTGTTTTTGCAATCAGTAGTTGACACTACACTTTATCAGAATCCCCACAATGCCCACACACAAATCTCTACCATCAACAGAAGCCCATTTTAACCTTAAATCAAGTTACTAAAACTACATATGGAAACCAATATGAGAGATTAATTTAAAGCAAATGCTAAGTGGAAAACAGGCATTTTACTACTTACCAAGTGCTTACAACATTAGGAATGTGTGAATCCCACCTCCCCTGAAGAGACATTTGTTAATCTTTTAAGAACTCTTTTAGCTTTCTATGAAATTCCCCACACATTTTACTTGGGAATCCTCAGAATTGGCTTTGAACTAGCTTTAGATTAAACAGCGCTTTGTGGTTATCAGTAACCTTATTTTTAAAAAATCTTCAGGCTTCCCTCAAAATTCCTCAGATATTTTGCCCAAGGAATGACTCACCAAATAAACTTAACTTCAGGTGACATTTCAGTGACAATTCCAGACAAAATGCTTTTAAAAATGCATGTACTTTGACTTTCAAGGTGTCAGTATATACATTTAATACATGGAATCATAATCATAACCACTCTGTTTCCAGTTTGATCCAAAAACACAAGAATAGCCCTGCTGGGTCAGATCAGGGCACTATCTAGTTCACATCATGGCTAACGAGATGCCTATGGGAAGCGCACAAATAGGACTTAAGTACAATAGTACAATAGCACCCTTCTGCTCATGTTTTCCAGAAACTGTCATTGAGAGGCATACTGTGTCTGATATGGAGGGTACATAGCCATGATGACTAGTAGCCATTGACTGGCCCATAGCTGGGGGGGGGGGGCAACTGAGAGGCAGGCCCCCTATTTATTTATTTTTACAAACAAATAATTAAATTTATTATGGACATTTTATGAAACCAACAGGTACAGATTCTATTACTTTAGGATATTGCCATAGTGAAATCTGACCACATACTCCTAATAGTACATGCAATTGAAGAGTATACCTGAGATGAGGGTATATTTTCACTTATGTGAACAGTTGCATGCATTTTTTTCAAAAGGGGGTATGTTGCTCAGATGTATAAAGGCAGTTCTTTAAAATGCCCGATGGTTCAGCAATGGGCTGAACACTTGGATTCAGTTACGGTTAAACATTCAGATGAAGCATTCATCCTTTCCACGCTCACATTAATCAGTACATCTTGTGAAAAACATTGTCATCTAAAAACTGAAGCTATTGAATTGCTCAATCAGATCAGTAGTTTTCCTCTTCTCTTTTTTACTGAATTTATGCTAAAAGTACTGGGATATCTGGATATTGATGCAGCATTGAAACTTATTGATTGTGATGCGAGGTAGTTGCAAAAAAATGTAAGATGATGCTGTTTTCAACAACACTTTTGAAGCAGCCCAGGAAGCATGTGAATCCGCTGACAATGAAGCACCATCAAAACGTCTTCGTAAACTCCCTTAGACTTCAGGAAAGCTGATTTTAATAAACTCAGAGAAATGCTAAGTAGGATCTCATGGCAGGAAAACCCAATGTGAAGAGGAGTTCAAGCGGAATGTTTATCAAATTTGTAGTTGATACAAAATGGGATGGGGTGGAAGACAGAAACAAAATTCAAAATGATCTTCATAGGTAAGAAGAATGGGCAGAAAACAATAGAATGAAATTGAACAGAGATAAGTACGAAGTTCTTCATTTAGAAAAAAGAAATAAAATCCACAGGTATAAGATGGGGGACACTTGGCTTGGCAATCGTATGTGTAAAAAGGATCTTGGTGTTGTAGTCAATCACAAGCTGAATATGAGTCAGCAGTTTGTTATGGCTGCAAAAACGACAAATGCAATTTTAGGTTGCATCCATAGAAGTATAGTTTCAAAATCACCAAAAGTGATAGTTCCAGTCTACTCTGAGCTGGTCAGATCTCACCTCAAATACTGTGTATTGTTCTGGACATCAGACGGATTCAGATAAATTGGAACAAGTTCAGAGATGGGCAACAAAAGATTATCAAGGAATTAGAAACCAAATTCTACAAGGAAAAATTGAGGGAACTGGATAGGTTTAGCCTTGAGAAGAGCAGACTGAAGGAGGATATGATCTCACTTTTCAAGTTTCTAACGGATTGTCACACCAACCTGTTCTCTATCATCCAAGACTGTAGGATATGAAATAATGGGCTTAAGTTGTAGAAAGGCATAGTTTGGCTGAACATCAGGAAAAACTTCCTAAGGGTCAGAACAGTTAGGCAATGGAACCAACTGCCTAGGGAGGTGATGGGCTCTCAGTCACTGGGGGGGGGGGGGGGTTGGTGGCAAGAACCGTAACAATTGTTGAAGATGCTTAGTGAAACATTTTGTATGTATGTGAATTGCAGGACAGCTGCAAAAATAAGGGTTAAATAACAACAGTTTACAATGTCGTCTTTAAAAGATCTACCAACTAGATAAACTCCCTCCTACTTTTTGCACTCCTCCCAAACTTTTAGGTTGGCTATGAGCCTGGCCATTGATACATTTTAAAGCCATTCTAGTTTTTCATCACTTCTTCTTATGGTAGCAAATTCTGCAGTACATGTATGCTCTGTGTACTGCACATCGCATACTACCTAATTTGATTTCTTACATATGTGAGAAATCAAATATGTGAAATGGGTCTATTCAAAAAAATATGTTCGAGTAGGGATAACCTGAAAGTTCTATCTCAGGTGATTTATTTTCTTAATCAAGTCATCCCTTGATGTTGCAGTCATCAAGTGAACCAGCTCATAGAAAGATGAAAATAGATTTGAATTTGTTTTAGTGAGGCACATTTTGCCAAACCTAGGGATGCAGATAGGAGTGGATTGCTGAAAGTCTCGAGTATTTTTCTGTTGGGTATTCTGCACTTACTAATTACCTTAAAACCAACAGCAGAATTTATAATGCAATATGTTTCCATGAAGCTACGCTATTATTTAAAACAAAAATGGAAAATCTGCCCTTTTTTATTTTCAAAGCAATTCTTTTGGACATAGAGTCCACAGCCCACATTGATGCAATTAAAATCTCACAGAGAATTATGAAGTATATTTTCCTGAATGCACAGAATCTTGATCTTTGCCATCTGCTGAAGTAAAAAAGCAGACATACAGCAATTTCAGCTTGAAGATAATTTTCCTGTATGACTTGTAGTAGAAATGTTTTGTAGGTGGTAAGCAAAAAAGCTTGCTTTACAGATGATTGGGTGCAACACCAAGATGTTTTCCATTTAATTTTTTAAAATTATTTTTCAAACAAAGATAAAACTTTCAAAAACATACAACATTAAAATGGACTCCCTACCCACTGCACTCCACTGTTAGTGGAAGACCAGATCAGGGTAGAAATTGAGGTTTTATCTATCAGCTCCCCAAAATGTAAAAAGCATAGTTCAAAATGTGAAAAAGCACATTTTTGTTTTCAGAGATAAAGATCTCCTCTGAACATAAACTATTTAGTTAGAATCGAAGCCTATAGTTATATGACCAAAATTTATTATGAACTAGCTACCATAAGAAAAGACATAAAGAAATATACATCCATGTTTGATTCTGCAGTATTCAAGCACATTACTATCATGTGACGGACAATTCATCACCAGATTTAAATGCACTCAATTTTCTGTCTTCTGCTTAAGAATTGTAAAGCATCACATAATGAGAAGAATGCCATCGTAATAATAAGTAGTTCACATGAGTTCTCAAAGCATTTGTGGTCACAGGTTTACCTACCAGGAAGGGAAGGAGAAGGCATCACTAAATATAATTTGGAAAATCAAGGCAATCCTGTCTTGTATAATAAGCTTCTGTGGTTCTCCCTGCACATAAGGCAACAGCCACCCATATGTTTTATGGATTGTTCATATTCCAGAAATTATGTCCATAATAAGCAGATGCAAAGCAGTAGTCTGTAAAGTGTATAAAATGATTTATCCAATAGGCATTAGAATCCCACTGATCCTATAATAAGTAGAACAGTTATTATGGATCACATTTGTGTCTATTTTCTCATAAGAAGTTAAACTGCAACAGTGAATTGTGTACTCTCAGCGTTGATAGATTACATACATCATAACTTCCATTTACATTGTACAACCTACTTTGCATCATTATGCCATCAACAAAATTTTGCTTCACACTGAAAAATTTGGACACAAATTCAAAGTGGAAGAGGAATCTTTTCTAGAAAAACAAACAAGATCTTAGGGACATTTGTAGGGACATCTACATTGGTGTAGGTACTGCACCAGCTAAAAGAAAGGAAGGAAGGAAGGAAGGAAGAAAGAAAGGTAAAATCCTTTGTGTGTTATTCTTGTCTTACAAGATTATGTGAATGGTTGGACTTTGCCAGGTTAAAAAAGAAGTAACTCCAACAGGCAGCTGTCAACAAGCCAGGATAACTCCTTGGTTTGAATAATTCCTGTTGCTTCTTAGTATGTTCTGGCCCAACTCTATTCTCTCAGCTTTAGACTTATCTGCAAAGGGTCTTACTTCTGTGTAAGCATGCATAGTATTGCAGGCCTTGCACTAATGCCAAGTCAAGGACAGATTTTAATTTCTGTTTAGAATGCTCCTGACGAAGGTTTCATCACCGAAACGCGTCGAGCATACAGAGAGTATATAAGGAATAAAGAAAAATACATTTTTACTTAGCACCAGAGCTTCGCTCTCTTTTTGTTTCCAGCCTGTTGGTGCTTCCTTCCCTCCTCATTCCACAAACAGATTCCAACTAGCACTAATTAACTAATTAAATTAATAAATTATGCTAGTTGTTTTCTAATTGTGTACAAAGGAATACTGACTTTTCTTAGAAGCTTAGCTGGGTGGTTTGATGCTAGTGGTTTTCTCAGAGGGGAAGATGGGAATAGAGTACAGACCTACAACTTGCCCACACAACCAAGTCTCCCCCTGAAATGTGAAGATGCAGGACAGCATAGGACATGTTCTAGGTCATTTTGACTCTATTCATTCAGTTCTACATAGGGATGTGCACTGGATCGGACCCGATCCACGATCCGAGTCCGGTCCAGTGGGAAATCGGATAAATTATCCGATTTCCGATCCCGCAGCTGGATCGGCCGATCCAATCCGAACCGGTCCGAAAAGGCTCCGAACCGGTTCGGAGGATCGGCGGATCGGCAGGCGCCCACTGGCGCCCACCGCCGCTTCCATTGGCGGGCGCCAGCGGGCGCCTGCCGATGAAAGTGGACAGCGGGGGGGAGGGAGGAGGGGGGCGCTTACCTTCTCGGCCCGTCCGCTCCCGTCCGGCACTAGCAGCTACTCCCAGTGGGCTCCGCGGCCTGCTCTAGGGTGGCGCGCCGGGTGATGTCATCACCCGGCGCGCTACTCTAGAGCAGGCCGCGGAGCCTGCTGGTGGTAGCCGCCGGCCCCGGACGGGAGCGGACGGGCCGAGAAGGTAAGGAGGGGGTGCGTGGAGGGGAGGAGGGGGCGCGCGGAGGGGGGAGGGGGGCCCTTACCTTCCCGGCCCGGCGGCTCCCGTCCGGCGCCGGCGCCTACTACTCCCAGCAGGCTCCGCGGCCTGCTCTAGGGTGGCGCGCCGGGTGATGTCATCACCCGGCGCGCTACTCTAGAGCAGGCCGCAGAGCCTGCTGGAAGTAGTAGGCGCCGGCGCCGGACGGGAGCCGCCGGGCCGTGAAGGTAAGGAGGGGGTGCGTGGAGGGGAGGAGGGGGCGCACGGAGGGGGGAGGGGGGCCCTTACCTTCCCGGCCCGGCGGCTCCCGTCCGGCGCCGGCGCCTACTACTCCCAGCAGGCTCCGCGGCCTGCTCTAGGGTGGCGCGCCGGGTGATGTCATCACCCGGCGCGCTACTCTAGAGCAGGCCGCGGAGCCTGCTGGAAGTAGTAGGCGCCGGCGCCGGACGGGAGCCGCCGGGCCGGGAAGGTAAGGAGGGGGTGCGTGGAGGGGAGGAGGGGGCGCGCGGAGGGGGGAGGGGGGCCCTTACCTTCCCGGCCCGGCGGCTCCCGTCCTGCGCTGGCGCCTACTACTCCCAGCATGCTCCGCGGCCTGCTCTAGGGTGGCGCGCCGGGTGATGTCATCACCCGGCGCGCTACTCTAAAGCAGGCCGCGGAGCCTGCTGGAAGTAGTAGGTGCCGGCGCCGGACGGGAGCCGCCGGGCCGGGAAGGTAAGGAGGGGGTGCGTGGAGGGGAGGAGGGGCGCGCGGAGGGGGGAGGGGGGCCCTTACCTTCCCGGCCCGGCGGCTCCCGTCCGGCGCCGGCGCCTACTACTCCCAGCAGGCTCCGCGGCCTGCTCTAGGGTGGCGCGCCGGGTGATGTCATCACCCGGCGCGCTACTCTAGAGCAGGCCGCGGAGCCTGCTGGAAGTAGTAGGCGCCGGCGCCGGACGGGAGCCGCCGGGCCGGGAAGGTAAGGAGGGGGTGCATGGAGGGGAGGAGGGGGCGCGCGGAGGGGGGAGGGGGGCCCTTACCTTCCCGGCCCGGCGGCTCCCGTCCGGCGCCGGCGCCTACTACTACCAGCAGGCTCCGCGGCCTGCTCTAGGGTGGCGCGCCGGGTGATGTCATCACCCGGCGCGCTACTCGAGAGTAGGCCGCGGAGCCCGCTGGTAGTAGCCACCGGCGCCGGACAGGAGCGGACGGGCCGAGAAGGTAAGTAGTGGCGGGGAAGGGGGCTTACCCCCCCCCCCGGAGCCGTCCGCTTCTATCCGCTGGCGCCCGCGGGCGCCAGCGGATGGAAGCGGGCTGCCCCAGGGGGGGTAGGGAGCACGGGGGAGGGGGCTTACCTGCCGGGGCCGTCCACAGCGGACGGCCCCGGGGGGGGAGGGAGTTAGGCCCCCCCTCACCCACCCGCCGCCATTTTTTTCTCATAGACTTGCATTGCAATGCAAGTCTATGGGGAAAAAAATGGCGGCCGATCCAAAAATTAACGATTTTTGGGTCGGGATCGGACTCGATCCGGTCCGGGGGGCCTCCGATTTTGTCCGAACCGGTCCGGGACAAAATTGGAGGTCCCGATCCGGGTCCCGATCCGATCCGGGGGGTCCGTGCACACCCCTAGTTCTACATTGAGACTCAACAAGACTACCTAGTGTCCTCAGTGAACTTGGCATGTGCTATCGCATAAAACCTTGGGGTTTTATGGCAGATACTCAGGAGTTCCTCAGCAGACATATTGATGGAAAGCATATTCCCTGATATTAGAAAGTTTGAAAAATACTAAATTGCTCCATATTCATCCAGGATCACTCAATCACACACACACACACACACAGAGAGAGAGAGAGAGAGAGAGAGAGAGAGAGAGAGAAAGAGAGAGCTGATGTTCATTGTGAAGAAAGCTACAAGGGGGGAAACTAGCTGAAAAATAACTAGATGTCAGAGTAAACATTAAAGGTCATTCTACATACGTGTTTGAACTAAGGAAGCATAAGGAAGAAATTATTTCCTGAAATGGAAGGTCTTACATGTAATTTAAAGGGGGGAGGGAGGAGGAAAGGGATAAAATTAAGAAAGGGAAAAGGCTGTGTCCTTCAATAAAATCTTCCTGATGGTTACATTTATTAGAGCATGAAATAATCTCAGAAGCAAATGCCCAATCCCCTGACAACTCATTTCAGTCAAGGCTGGACAAAACACTAATAAATCAACAACAGAGAACTATCCCACATTGCCAGGGACTTAGATTAGGAAAGTTTAATATATTGTGTGTCTCTTCTCCATGGGCTTTGGTTCTTACAGCCTTCCCTGTTAAGAGACATTTGGGGAGGGAGAACAGTTCGCATAACATTCACAAAATGGTTCAGGAAATAATTCAGTGTCTGGGGACTGAGAACAGGGGCAAGAGCTGCCTTATTTATAGGCAGTTCATATATGCAAATTAATAGCAGAAAAGGTCACTCATAATATTGGGAATTCATACAAAGTGGTTCAAAAGCTGTAAAGTGACTGTTGTTAAGAAAGGTTTTTGGAAAGAGCTTATTCTATAGACATCCCAAGTTATGACTGTAGAATTACATCCACTCCTAAACATATATAACAGTAGAAATGTTGGTAATTTAAACCTTTATGAGACATATTGACGATGCTTCATAGTCCATGGCCCCAATCCAAAGAAAGAGTTAGTCACGTATTTAGTCAAATTGAAATCAGTGGGGATTGCAGCTGTGATGAACTTGTCCCATTGATTTCAAATTAGGGGTGCAATGTTTAGTCAATTAATCAGCTTGAAGGCTTTAGTGTAGTTGAAAAGATTCTCCGAATTAATCAGGAAGGTTTTTATAAAAAAGAAAAATTAATACAAATATGTACATAAAAAAAAAACCAGTGGTGGCAAGCACCACCTAACAAGATGCATCATCACCTATAGGAGGAAATACCTCTTCTAAAATGGTGCCTACTTATCTAAAGGCAAAGAAAGAATAATTTCTGCATCAGAACTATCGTTTTCTTCATGCACAACTTTAGACAGAGTGAAGTAATTGACTAAAACTCATGGGATCATGTGACTATGACTTTAATTGCATGACAGCCCTAATATCAATGGGACAAACAAAGCAGTCCTATGCATGCCCCCATTGAGTTAAGTGGAACTTACTCCTAGGTAAATGTGCATAAGAATCCATTTAAGAGGTGTACTGGAGTCCATCTCCTAAATGGATTTTTTAAAATAATAATAATTACAACAACAACAACAACAATGGTAAATCTTGTCTATTGTCTTATCTCCAGCAGTGACCAATATGTTAACAAATATCCAGGGCAATATTGGAGTACATAATTCCATGAGAACATTGGAACTAGCCTTACGCTAAGTCAGGGCATCGGTCCACTTAGCTTAGTATTGTACTGACCGGTAGCAGCTCTCCATGGCTAAAGAGGCATCTGGAGATGCTAGTGACTGAATCTGGGATGTTTTTTTCTCTACCCCTGAGCTATGGCCCTTCCACAACATTCACACTTAGTTACAGGCAGACATAGCGTCTACACTACTGTTTTATACCAGCATTGTGCACTGATAACTGTTGGAGCGCAATCCACAATCCACGTTCCATATTCTGCTTTCATCATGTTATTTCTTGCTTTTTATTCCACATTCGTCATGATTTGACACAAGGTGTATATCTGGCCATATAACAACTATGCCTTAGGAACATAAGACCATAAGAAGAGCCATGCTGGATCAGACCAAGGATCCATCTAGTCCAGCACTCTGTTCACACAGTGGCCAACCAATTGTTGACCAGAAACCTACAAGCAAGACATGAGTACAACAGCACTGTCCTGCCCATATTCCCCAGCAACTGATGCATATAGGCTTACTACGTCTGATACTGGAGATGGCACATAGCCATCAGGACTAGTAGCCATTGATAGCGTTCTCCTTCAGGAATTCATCCAACCCCTTTTTAAAGCCATCCAAATTGGTGGTATCTTGTGTTAATGAATTCCATAGTTTGACTATGCACTGTGTGAAGAAGTACTTCCTTTTATCTGTCCTGAATCTCCTACCAGTCAGCTTTAGTGGATGATCCCTGGTATGAGAAAGTGGGGAAATGTCTCCCTATCCACATTCTCCACACCATGCATAATTTTGTACACCTCTATAATGTCTCCACTGATCCTCCTTTTTTCCAAGCCATACAATCCCAGCTATTTTAACCTTCCCTCATAAGGGAGATATTCCAGCCCCCTGAACATTTTAGTTGCCCTTTTCTGCACTTTTTCAAGCTCTGCATTATCTTCTCTTTTTTAGGTGTGTTGACCAGAACTGTACACAGCATTCTAAGTGTGGTCACACTTAGGCCATGTCTACACCACGGATTTATCCCAGGGTCATCCCTAGGTCATCCCTGTGCGTCCACATAATGCACAGGGGATCCAGGGGGCAACCAAGGATGGCCTAGGGATCACCCCAGGATAACCCTGGGAGAACGAAAACTGGGGATATCCCAGTTTTTCCATTGTTCCGGGTCCTAAAATGGGCAAGGAGCTACACAGGGTGGCTCCATGCCCATGGGGGGAGCAATTCTGTGCCCATGGGGGGGGGGGGGTTGGGAGTGGGGGGTTTAACTTACATTTCCCTGGATCAGGCCCATGCAGCTCCTCTTCAGGGGGAATGGTGTCCGCGACCCCTGCAACATCCCTCTTCCCTTCCGGGGCATTGCACAGCAGTTTAGATGCTGGGGGAGGATCGCAGAAACAGGTAAGTCCATGATCCTCCCCAATCCATCCCTCTAAGATGTAGATGAGCCCTTAGATGGGTATAAAGGCAGAATGATACTGGCAATTTTATTCTCAATTCCTTTTCTAATAATGCTTAACCTGGAGTTTGCCTTCTTCATAGCAACCGCACACTGGATTGACATTTTCATTGAGCTGTCCACTACAACCCCAAGATGCCTTTCTTGATCAGTTACCACTAGCTCAGATCCCATGAAATTATACTTGAAGTTGGGATTTCATGCACCAGCTGCCTTTAAGAGTCCTCAAAAGTGAAAGATTTTGCAGGCATGGTTATCATCTGCACAAACTCTGTGGATGCTCATTCACATAAGCACATAATTAACTAACAATATGGAGAGATGACCATATATTTTGGAATTGGGGCAGCAACTACAGCAGCAGTGTAATATATAAACTGGGCCTGAGGTGTATTGATATTTTATAGGAAACCCTTCCGCATCTGCTACTTAATCTCTCTTGTGTAAGCCTTGTAAGGAGAGCTCTTGCCTCCTTCTTTCCACAGAGGAAGACAGTGAGATGTATAACAAATCCTTCTTTTTTTCAGGTAATAAATAAATAAGGTGCTGTTAAAGATTAAAGTCTCAACAGAGGAGAAGTTGGGAAAATCTGATAATTTAGATTTCAACAAGTTGCTAGTACCAGATGGTATTGATATCAGAGCTTGGAGGGAGCTTTGTGGCTGAGTTGCCAGTAACAGCATTTAATTTGTCACTACCAGAGAGCATTATTGATTCAGTGAGTTCAGGAGAATCCCCAAAGGAACAGAAGAGGATTCCAAAAAGAGGATTAGATGATAAGAATATTCACAGCTAAGGCTACAAAATTTAGACAGCTTGTCAACATACATTCTTGAGGAACTAAGTCAGCCACTAGCTACATCTGGTTAGGATAGGAATTTTCCCATAGGCGTGTTAAAAAAATGATTGTCCATTATTGAAGGCTTTTATGTCTTCTTAGCCATTGACAGACAAAGCAGACCACCAGGTACAGCTGCTATACAACTACCTTTCCACAGCCACAAACTGAGGTTCTATTTTATTTGATAGGTAGATTGATTGATGGATTGAAATGGTGCCCTATATTAACTGATCTACTGGGTGGTTTACAATCCCATAAAATCATAATGTGAAATTACCATTTAATTAAAACAATAATTTAATTTAATCCATAAATTAAATCAATATAATGGCAGAGGTTGGAATCCAGTTTAAAAAGCTTCTACAGCTGTAGAATTGCAGTAGAATGTGACAACAATTTTGAACTGGGTTTAAACGTTTTTAAATAAGTTGGAAATAACATCTAAATGTAAGAAAACTAAAAAAAAGTTGAAGAATAGGTAATGTTGCATTCAATAAACTCTGAGATTTGTTTTCCAGATTTTAAAAAATCTTGTTTCGTGGAAGAAATAAAATGTAGCCAAGTAAAGATCAAGACTGTTAAGAACCAGTCTAACATTTTCAAGGGCAGCTGTCTTTTGTCCTTCTGTGAAGGCAATCTTCCCTTAAATCCAGATATCTCAGACATAAGGAAATGATTCACCTTTGACATGAGACGAAAAATATGTTTGTTTCTAAGGATGAATATTGTACTCCTAAAATGTATGGATTTTAATACACTGGTCAGCATATTAGCCACATGGGCAAAGAAGAGCAATTTTTGCTGATTATTCTAACAAATATGTATGTTTTCTCGACACTGAGAAATCATTTTCTAAACATTTGTTTGCATGTAAAAAGACTGATTTGTCCAATAGCCTCTCTGATCAGCTGGGGGAAGGAGTCGTTTCTGAAATAGAAATATTAATATATATACCCCTTCATTCCAAGCTAGCACTAGCCATACTTTGAAAAGGTGTTTATTTGTGACTAGTAGAACCAAAATGTCAATAGGGTTGTGTTTTTCAAATGTGCATCACAATGAAAACAATGCAATTGCACAGTTGGATTGATTTACCTTGTGGCTCCTGATGCAATAAGTGTCATTGGAGCCAGAAACTATGAGAGACATCAGTGGAAGCAGCCTGGTTGATGAAGGCCTTCCCTGTGAGGGAAGAATTTCTGCTTCAAGCACCATTTCTGGGCTGGCATGATTTCCTAAGAGACCTGCTGTGGCCCAGAGATTTAGCAGTGGACTGGTGGTTGGAACATACGAGGTCTGGAAAGATGCTCACATATACCTTTGTCCCTCCCTAGTATTTCTTGCATCTGCTACCAGGAACCTGAGGTCTCAAGTGACTTCACTGGCAGCTAGATGAAGATGCCCCGCCTGGTAAGGGCCTCTTGACATTCTGATTGCCTATTTTGTTGTATTTTACTAGATTGTAAGTCATCTCAAGCACTTCAGTTAGTAGGCAGGACATCAATTTTATCAATGAATGAATGAATTTAAAATGAATACTAGAAGTGAAAGCAAATAGTCTATTGGGACATTGATCCCAGTACTATAATGAAAATAATATAATGAAAATATAATTGTCATTATATTATTTTATGGAAACTAAATATTTATATAAACTCACTTCACAAAGAGTTCAAAATACCCAATGTTCATTGTTTTACTTGAAGTTGACAATGAAGTAAAAATTTCTAATAAGATGTTTTCCAAACCACGGGCAACCATAGAGCTTTATAAATGATATAACCAGCACCTTGAATTGAACCTGGAAATCTGCAGTCAATCCCCCCTAAAATGCCGATAATCAATGGACCAAAAGTTAAACAAGACCCACACAGCTTACATCATTCTTTTTCTCTGTGACTAACCTGATCTAAATTTGTGTACATAAGTTATTTTGCAAACATGAATTACTTGCAGAATTCATGCCTTACAGTGCAGTCCTTAGCATTTTTACTTATAAGTAAGCATCCCAGATCCAGATTGGATCAGGGTGATCCGGACCTCCTGGTTCCAGATCCGACCTAGATCAGGGGAGGTCCGGATCAATCCAGATCCAGATCGGATCAGTCCGGATCGATCTGGATCGATCCAAAGATGTGGGGCATATTGCCCTTCGAGGTCCCTGGGTGCCAGCTGCGCAGCCAGCACCCAGGGATGCCAGGCTGGCGGTGAGTCCATTGGACTCACTGCCCTCCCCCCACTCTCCCTGCTTACCTGCTGCCTCATCATCATTGTCGCAGTCCGCTGCCACCTGCCGCCACTCTACTGAGAACTAGGGATGTGCATGGACCCAAAAAATCAGATCAGAATTGGAACTGGAATTGATGCCTCAGATCAGATTGGATTGGAGGCTTTCCAGTTTGGATCGGATCTGATTCCGACCCGAAAATCGGACGTCCAATTTTTGGATCGGACACCATTTTAGGGGTTTTCGCCATAGGCTTGCATTGGGGGAAAGCTTTCCCCCAATGCAAGCCTATGCGGAAAACATGGGGGCGGGTGAGTGGGGACCTAACTCCCCCCCTCCCTGTCCCTCCCCCCCACTCACGCTCCTTACCTGCTGGGGCCACCCACTGCCACCCGCTGCTGCCCGCTGCCGCCCACTGTTCCCTTCTACTGAGAAACAGGCTTTGCAGCCTGCCTCTCAGTAGCGCGCTGGGTGACGTCATCACCAGGCGAGTTACTGAGAGGCAGGCCGCAAAGCCTGTTTCTCAGTAGAAGGGACCAGCAGGTGGTAGCAGGCAGCCCCGGCAGGTAAGTGGGGACCTCCCTCTCCCTCCCTCTCCACTCATGCTCCTTACCTGCCAGGGCCGTCCGCTGCCGCCCGCTACACCATTGATGTAATACAAGCTACACCATTGATGTAATACACATTAAATAAACATTATTCCATTACACAATATACAACTAATATTATGCATATTAAATAAAAGTTTTTACAGACGGTAATTCCGGATCGGGGGTCAGGGCACACCCCTACTTACACTTGCAGCCTTTATTGAAGAAGAAGAAGAAGAAGAAGAAGAAGAAGAAGAAGAAGAAGAAGAAGTTGTTTCCCTACCCCCAAGATCTCTCTCTCTTTAAGTACAATACTAAGTACATTACATATTAATAATTATTGTGCATTTTAGTTGCCCTTTCTTATTCCCCTGTACTACACTGCTCCAAAGCTCCAGAGTTTTAAACTGCAATTCAGCATGTTAACTTTTTGTGCTGACAATAATATAATGGCACGCAGAAACATACTAATCGGATTCAGAACACTGGTAGATCGCATTTATATTTTCATTATGATTTTTGAAGCATAATGTTCAGAATACAGATGAGACACACATCGTTCTCCTTCCTACCAGATGCTTAAGGGGGCCATTAACCCAAAGAAATAAAATGATTTTGAATGTATTCAACGGCAATAGAATTTAGAAAATGCATTTCTAATAAAGACTAGCAAATGGGGAAGAAAAGGGAGTTTCCTTTTCACTGTTTCCGTGTCACAGAGTTTAGAAATCGATACAAAATGGCCATGATACTATAAGATAGGCTTTGCCAAGGTGCAACCTGGAGAAGAACGTACCAAACATCACAACATTCTTCACAAAACTAGATTGAAAAGCATGAGATTTAAAAGTTCAAATGTGGGAGGAAGTAAAGTTGACAGATTTGGCCCAGCAGGCAGAGGGATTTGAGTATTTAAGTCTTAATAGTCTGGCTTTGAATCTAGCCTATTTTGTTTGTGGTGAATTAGGGGCTGCCACCTCTTTTTCTTCTGGTGGGCTCCTCATCAAAAACACCTACATGGCAGGCAGGCACAGCACAATCCTCTCCATGATAAAACTGGCTGGTGGAGACAGGTGACAATTTTGTTTAGTTCCTTTTTTAGAAAAACTTAGCAAAAATCATGTGTTGGGGGGGGGGGGGCTGGTCGGTTCCATAAACAGGATGGAAAGAACTTGAGCTTTTTAAAAAAATGTATGCGTGAGTGTTGTGTGGAGGAGGTAAACTGTCAAACGTATCCATCCCTACTGGAGATTTCCTTTAAAACTGCTGAGTAAGCAGGTAGCACAGCCTCTCACAGCCATACTTTTCCAATCCCAACTCCTGGAGCTTGTCTATACACTTTGAATACCCCGTCATGGCTGCGCCGTAGTGCTGCATTATTTTGGCAACATTGCTGCCAAATCACAGCAACGTTGGCCCCCCCACCCCGGAACTGCGCTTTTTCGGAGTGTCAGTTTAGTGCAACTTTTCTCATTGCTCCGATGTCACCACTGTTGTTTCCTGTCTGTCAGTGGTGGCTTCACTCCATGGTTTAGAAAGTGGGCATACCAGGGGCAGATCCTGGCATAGGACAGGCTGGGGATGCAGGTCAGGGAGCAGGAGGCGGGCTTGACAAGCCTCATATTGGCCGCCTTGTGATGTAAGTTGGGGCAATCGATACGTAATGCTGCTATAACCGGTAGGCCCACATTCTTAACCCTGGATTGTACATTGTACACTGTTTGTTAAGTGCGCCCCTCAATATTTGTTCCCCATCCCCACCAGCACTCCGATTTTCCCCAAGCAAGATAGCCCATGCACCCTGCTGTGTAACTCTTTGACTCCGCTTTGCATCAGCAATGCTGCGAGGAATCAGAAAGCAAAATGGAGTAGTATAGATACAGACCTTATCTCCTTCCCTGCCTGATTAATGTGTCACACTTGAAGTCCTAGGAGCTGTCTTGATGAAGACGCATTAGTGCCGCAAGCCCCCAAAACCCCACGCTTGCGCTCCCTGCACTTGTCCCCATGCCAAGAACCAAGAGTGGGGTTTGCAACCATGGGAGGGAAGGGAGGAGCCGCTCTGCCACGCCACCCTAGGAGCCCCCCTGCACCTCGGCACAGCCCTCCCCGGTTCCATCCCTTACCTCGTGTGGCTTTCCTCCTTCTTCCCTCACCAGTGGACGCACGGAGGCATTCCAGCAGCCATTTGGCTCGCTGGCCTGCCCCTTCCTCCCTGTTTGGCCGATGGCAACCAATCAGGGGTCGCCATTGGCCCGGGCCTGTCTCCACTGTGACTCTGGAGCAAGATGATAGGCAGCAGATCACGTAATTGCCTGGCTCCACAGAAAAAAATTGGGGTAAGTCCCTGACTTTTTTAATTCGGAGCATCAGGGGAAAGCCATGGAATGGCTCCTCAATAGCTGCTGCATCATATAAATGAACTAGCGCTACTGCAGAGCCACCCCAGGGCTTGTATAGACAGCCCTTTACTCATGACAACAGCTATTCATTTTCTTCCTCCCCACCCCATCTTTTCAGTGTTCATGAGCAAGGCTATCAGTTCTTTCTAGCCTTTAATTCTGAGAGAAATTGTAAATCAACAACATGCTATCTCTGCCAGATTTTTAGCTCCTCAAAAACACACAATAGCTACAGAAGAGAACTAAATATCTGTCTTGCCATCTGATTAGGGGCTTGAACTTTGTATTCATTGTGCCATGCTTGAACTCATGAATAAGGCAGTAATGGCCAAAATGGGCAGTAGATCAGGATCCATTGGAATGCGAAGGGATATGGATAGAGGGGGGGGTGTTTTTTCATAATGTTGAAAATGAACATTAAATGCTTAAGTCTTAATCCTGGGTTCATTGTATTTAATGGTAGCACCCTAAGGGTACAATTTACATAAATTATCATTTAGTAAAGTGATGTTTCACTTAGATTTTTCCACCTATCTACCCTAAGCCAGCCCTTAAAAAATCAAAGCCTGTTTGTGTGAATCATTCTGCAATGGTTTCCATGCATCCCTACCAACCTAAAGACATCTGAAATTTCACAAATAGGACTATACCCAGTGGCCTTGATTATGTTTTTCTCAGTGGAAAGGACTACATAAACAGACCAGGAAATGAATATGTAGGAAGAGCCCCAGTTTGTGTGTGCCTGGCTTTCTCAATAGTTGTAAAATGGGAAAGGTGAAACATAAGCATGAGGGGACCTTATCAAACCCTTTAGAGGAATGCAACTGGCGGGATCCTTACCATAATCTATACACATCACTGAGCCATTAGGCAATAGATGCCTTTACGAACTGCTACTCTGTACTGCACTTTCGTAAGCTGCTGGTGCATGCCGTGGTATCTGCCTTTCTTGCCCTAAATACGCAGCAGTGATATCTGATAAAATAATAATAATAATAATAATAATAATAATAATAATATATTTATTTATTTATTTCTAACCCCCCTCTCCCTCCGGATCGAGGTGGGGGACAACAATAAATATAAATACAAGGACCATCAAATAGATAAAACATTAAAAACAAATAAAAACAAATACATTATTAAAAACACCTCAAAATTCAGCTGGGTAGGCCTGCCGGAAGAGATCAGTCGAAGTGCTGGAGAGAGTTGATTTTGCCAGCATTTTGAGCTATGTTGGAGAGCGAGAATTTTAAATTGGCTGGAGAGTTTGGTGGGTGAGGGAGCAAGTGGTAGAGTTGGCGGCTAATTTCTTGACATGCAGGTCCTTGTGAACGCTGCACTGCCTGTGCTCCCTAATCCCAGAGGAGCGGGGGCTTTTCGAAGTTACAGACACCTGCTCCATCCAGAATTATTGGGTCCAATTCAAGTGCGTTTGGGGCTTTCAGTGAAGCATTTACCCTTTTCAGAAAACCTCAGCCAGATCTGCACCTTGTGTCAAATCATTACAAATGTGGAATAAAAAACAGGAAATAGCACTATGAAAGCGGTGTCCCGTGCCCCAACAGTTATCAGTGTACTTCAATAAAGCAGTAATGTAGATCTAGATCTCAAGTTAAGTGAAAGTGTGAGGGGGGAGGAGGAGTGCTCTAGCCAGGAAGCCCCCGCCTGACATTCATACATTCAGTTGAACACATGGAAAGAACTCCTGTGCACATAAAGTGGTGCACACATGGGCCCCCCTTTCACGTATTCAATTGAATATGTGGGCATTTGGGGGTGTGGCCAGTACAATGCACCAGCATGATGGATGTGCCTAGCTGGCATGGTCCTACTGTCCTCTCACACGTTCAATGAACACGTCGTGGTGTTTTCTGAAAAGGCCTGTTTGGGGTGTGGTCTCTGGGCATCTGCTGGGTGGCTTCAGCTGGATTGTATTTGATCCTCCTGTATTAAAGAGACAGAGCAAGTGGATGGATTGTAACCTGGCAACCCTAGCTGGAAATTCTGCTGCCAGCTCCCCACTCTCAATACTGTCCTGGGAACCAATGGTAGAAAGTCAGTTTAGCCATCCAGTCATTTCAGCAGAATCATCCCTGCTGCAGAATCCTAGAAAGGCTCAAGCTCAATTCAAGTCGGGAGCAGCCCGTGCTGATACAGGTACTTCTTGTGACACTATTCTCTACACTGTGAACTGGTCCTGTTTGCCTGAAGATCCATTGCTTCTAGGCCCTGACCTTGTTTTCATTTTTGCCTCATGTCTTGTGTTATATAATAAGGAAGTGACTTGTAGACTTCATTGGCACCAAATGTGATGATGGCTACTAACTTTGTTTTTTTATAACAAAACAAAACAGATTAAACAAAAACATGGAAGATAGATCTATCAATTAGCCATGACAAGCAAAATTCAGCCTCCATAGTTAGTGGCCATAAAGAGGCCGGATGATATGGGCAAACAGCAGGACGTATTACATTATGCTCTCCCCGTGAATTTCCTAAGACATCTGGCTAATCACTGTCCAGAGTGTTGGACTGAACTAGCAAGGGTTTTTGGGACTGGCAGCCTTTTGCCTACTTTCCTTGATAACCATATCAGCCCCTCCTTGCTCTCTAGATCTGGGGTGGGCAACCTGGTGGCTTCTAGATATTTTGGACTACAACTCCCAACAGCCTCAGCTAGCATGGCCAAGGGTCAGGGATGATGGGAGCTGGAGGGCACTGGGTTGCCTACCCCTGATCTAGATTGGCATCTTAGATCCACCTCATCCATGAAGCCTGACTAATACAAGTGCGTAAACAAGCTTGCCATTGTGAGCCCTTTCTGTCTGCAGCTCCCCATGGAATTGGGGTGGATTTTAGTCTCACATATTCAATCCCTTTCAAACCACTTATTTTGTGTGTGTGTGTGTGTGTGTGTGTGTGTGTGTTTCTGGATCAGAGCCCAAAACATCTCTGTGTTTAAAAGGTGGATTGAAGAATTATGGTACTAGACTGACATTCCGACACCTACGTACCCAGTAATGAATCAGAACTTTCCAGAAGGGTTCCCAAGAACCTAGTGAACTTAACATAGATGCCAAAGGCGATGATTTCAAATGTCACACAGAGGACTATATTCAGTGACACACTGGTGTCAAGATGGTTGAAAGGAAACTGTTGATGCAAAAGGATGTTAGGAATTTGTGGGGAGATAAAACTTGCATGCTATTAATTCTTTCAATCGAGTACAAGATAGAAGTGGACCATTCCTGGCACTTCTGTCAAAGAGTCTAAGATCACATTGAGGACAGGTCCAAGGGAGAGGATTTCCTAGAGCTAGATCCTGTCATACTAGATGCACTAGTCAACGTGAAGATTGAAATGAGAGTGAGCCCTGCCCTGCCTCTGCACATTTTGTGATAATCAACACCAGAAATGCTCTCACTAAGAACAATGAAAGGAAACGCCTTTGATTCATCCTAATGATGACGATATATCAGTATCTCCAGCCAAAAATCTCATGGAGTCATATCCCTTTTGGGCAAGTTTCAAGTGGCATTTGTGGTAAGTGAAATTAGTCTATATAGAACTTAATTGCTCTTTGTTCTGCCCACCCGTTTTTCTCACCCTGCCTCTATCACCAACAAACCCTTCAAGCTACGATCTTAACAGATGTGTCATGATTTGTCCCAGCTCATCATGCTGCTGACACATTCTTGTTCTTGGCTGATGAGGCTGGGCTTAATCCAGGCATACAATATGGCTTTGCTCTAGGCAAGAATGTACAACAGAGAGCTATCCAAAGACGAGAATACAGAGGCAGCAAATGCACCCCACCTGTTCAAAAGGAGGATTGAAGAATGATAGTAATAGACTGACAGTCTAACACCTACATGCTCAATGATGACTGACAACCTAACACCTACATGCTCAGAAGCAGCCAGTGCAATTAGGATATTGGCTCACATTATCATGTTGCCACATGATGCCACAATAAATGTCATTTTGCCATTTATTTAGATTATTCCTATACATGCTGGAGTTTGGGGGTTATTGTTATTAAAGTGATGGCATATTTCCAGTGAATGGTAAAAGACCTGTCAGTATGTTAGATCTATCAGTGAAAGATTCCTTCCATTAACCAAATGTTAACGAAGTACGACTGAACGTTGCCTCTTAGCACTGAATGTAAAACCTCCTGCATATGCATCTATGTCTTTGAAAAGAAATGGCCTATGTTAGAAGCATTTCCATGTCACGAATTCCAGGCACTATGGGCCCTTTCACATTCTACGTAGCAGCGAATCCAGGTTTGCCATCAAGTGCATGAACAACACAGAGCTGCATTCAATCACAGCTCGTTGACACAATACCCAATAGGCTATGCCAAGCACAGTATACCATGTTTGCAAATGCATGTGTGTCACATTCTTAGGTATTTTAGGTAAACCTAAAAATGTGTACACCTGAAAAACATAATGTGTGAAGGGCATTCAAGATATGGCAAGATAATTTGCTTTCTACAATCAACTCCATTACTAAAGTACTGGCTGAGTTTCAATTGCTATAGCACAGGGGAACCATAGGAAATGTCTTTTTAATTTACTTTAAGTTTTTTGCAAACAGAAGATAACATATAAATGATGCAGAAGAGGGCTTATTTCAGTCTTGTGAGGTCTACAGTTCTTTTCCTAGAACCCCTATGGCTCACCAAATGTGTTTTAAATTTACAAAATTTATAAAAGGATCCATCTGTGCAGTCCCTACGCACATACAAACTAGAGGCACAGCTGGGAACCCTTCTTTCTGCAGGGTTTTTGGCTATGTATACAGATCCTACAGGCGTATACTTTACAGATACATAAGGACTATACAGATAATACCATGAAAGTTCAGGGTCATGGCTTATGAACACAATCCCACTCCCCTCTACGTAAATTCAATGAATCTATGTTCAATCAGGTGAACTACAGTACCAAGGAAATCAGATAGATTCTCCAACTAGGGAGCTCAATTCATGAAGTTATTTATATCTGTGCATTTGAGAGTTAATCTAACTATATACAAATATAGCAATAGGAACAGCATAACTTTCTTAATATTGCCCTCCAGAGACTTCCTGACTGTCTCTGATATCCCCCCTCCATTTCTGCAGCAGTACCCCTTTCACAGACTCAACAGCAGTCTGGGGTCAAGCCAGCTCCTCCTGGTCTGCCTCCCAGTCTCCCGGGCAGATCTACACTACTGCTTTGAAACGGTTTAAAACGGTTTATAACAGTAGTGACAACTGTTGGGGCCCAGGACACATTCCATATACAGTTTTCAAAACATTTTCAAAATGTTGTATCCTGCTTGGTGTAGATCGGTCTCTAGAATGGACTGCTCCTTGATGTGTTTTTTCTTCAGAAACTTCAGCTCTTCCGCTGACAATTCCTCCAGCAGAGGCATGGCAGCTTTGTTCCTTCCCTTTAGCTGCCACTTCCTGAGAGGAAGTAAGGTTATAATTGGTTCCTGCAGTATGCATAGTGGCTCAGCAATAGCCAGAACTGGAATAATCGGCGTGGGAAATCCGCAGCCAGTGTGTTGGAATTTAAATTGAAGCAGAACCAGAAGATTCTCTCATGTCTAACAATATGGAGCAATAGAAAGGCAAACACTGAACGCATATATAATATTACTCATCATTGTTGATTAATTTATTGGTTGATTGATTCCATTTCTATACCACCCAATAGCTGAAGCTCTCTGGGCAGTTCACCTAATCAGAACTGTGACTTCATAACTTGTGACCCAGTCAAGCAAACACAGACCCATCCAGGTATGTATGGTGGCCCACCAGAGGCTTGATCATTTCCCTGGTTTTGCTGTTGATTGGGATAGTTGGGAGACAAGAGTGTTAGAACAATGCAGTTAAGACAAGACACAGTATTCCCATCTCACGAAGGAAGTTGGATAGTGGGAGACAGTCACAGCAGTTATATTTGAAGCAAATGTTCCCCTTTCCCTTGCTTACCTGTGTGGATACTTTGTCTTGGCACCCTGTTGTTGGAGTAGGGTTTGGTGTTGGGTGTTTGTGTCTGGAGTCCTGAGGAAGACATACCTGTTAAGATTCTAGGCAGAGAAATGTTAGCAATAAACTCAGGTTCCTAGGAGTGTTCTAGTGAGAGGGTGGTTTGTGCAAAGCACTCCCTGTCTCCATAATTTCCCTCACTAAAGTTCCCTCTTGTGTGAGCCCTAACTCTGCACAACATGGGGCTGGAGAGGTCTAGCCCTACGTCACAAGCCCTGTTACCTGAGTTATGCTCCCCCTGTGTGAGGTTATACTGGTAATTGCATGCTGTGATTTGGTATTGAGTTATATCATTTCCTATTCTTGAAGTCATGGGGCTTGGAGAAATATGCAGAACAGTCTTCAACACCAGGCTGTGTACTGAAGGGGTTTAGGGAAGGTACATGTGCTACTCCCCTGTACCTTCCCATATGCTTCCTATGGCTCTGCCCCATTTCAGCCATTCTGGCAGGATATTTTCACTGGCAAAACAGCTCCACGGGCAGGTATATAAGTTGTCCCACTGATGTGTCTATCCTGATAGTGGCATATCTGCCATTCCACCAGCGTAGCAGGACTTCAGCTGAATCCTATAGTCTCTCAGCCAGCAGATTTCGAGTATATAATTGTGCCCTAAGTTACATGCACATATTCACTTTATTTTGCAATTGGTTTGCAGACATAAAATTGAATATAAACAATCAGTTTAAGACCTGAGATGAATTGTGCATCCAATAAAAAGAGAGAGCTCTAATCCTTATAGACTGTATTACATCAGTCAAATTGGCAAGATCTGAATCAATTCTCACCAGGGTCAATAGGTTAAAACTGACAGAACACTAGCAGGTGAAGCAATTGTTTTAGTATGTATTTATTATCCCAATCATAGATTGTACCTTTTTCAGGGTTGAGGGGGGCAGCAGCTTGGGCTAGCATTTTAAAACTAAAGTGCTTCCATATGTTACTTAACCTATGGCTTAATTATAATATAATACGTGATGAGATGTTGGCATGACGAAGGTTTTGGGGGACCACAACTACTATGTTAAAATAATGACTGAAGCAGACATACCTAGTTCAATCCCATGGATTGAGAATGTAGCATACATGGAGTAGAGCAAGAATGATCAAATCGTAGGCTCTGTGCCTACCATGTACTACTGGTTCAGTCATTATGTATCGCTCAATCAATCACAGATGCTTTATGACTTGATTAAAAAGGTAATGCCAATATTCGCAGGGTCCCCCCCTTAAATGTTGTACATTCAAGCTGCAATTCTATACTCATTTACCTGAGAGTAGGTCCCTTAAAATTAAATATGTTTGAGTAAGCTGTTAATCATCTGGAGGATTCTGATAAATCCATTATTATCAAGATTCCCAATGCTTTTTGAGTTATGTGATCTTTATCAAAGGTGAATGAAAAATTCTCTTTACTCTGAATTAAAGCATGCCTACTTGTGCTGCGAATGGCACAAATGAACAAGGTTCCCATGCCTCTAAATGCAAAAGCATATGGCTCTCTAAGTTTAATTTGACTTTAGTGTAGTATATATAGTTGTCTGAATGGCCTAAGAACTGTGAAAAATATTCCGATAATGGAAAATTCAGATAAACAAGGCTACTATTTAAGAACAGCTACTAAGGCATGAGTTTTACAGTGCAATCCTAGATGTGCCTACTCAGAAGTAAGCTCCATTGAGTCCAATGAAACTTACTCCCAAGAAAATGAGTATAGGATTGCAGTCAGACACATAGTGAGTTGCATTTAGGTCCCATTGAAATCAATGTGAAATGTTAGCAATAAAAGTACAATCCCATACATGTCTACTTTAAAGTAAGACCTATTATATTTAATGGAGCTTACCCCACAGTTATCCTCCAGACTGTGTGCTAGACTAAATATTTTGATGCTATGCTTAGCTCAATCATTGTGTACAAAAATGTGTGTATTACAGAAAGTTGCATACAAAACGGTGTATATTAGGGAATGAAGTATACAAGAATGATTATATTACATTAAGATGCTTTAAAATGCATATGATAGAGAAAGTTGCATATGAAAATAAATGCACATGTTTTGTTAATTGCAGAATGATGCAAACATTGGGTGGGACAGACTTATTTAACACATGTGACTGGACTGGATATAGCCTGATTTGTCCATCCCTGGTCTTGCCCCAACCACATGCCATTTGGAACATGGGAGCTGATTCCGCATGGAGAAATCTCTTGACACTTTAGAATGCATATGAGCACTGAACCCCCTGAATATCCACCCCTTCTATTCCAAGCTGGAATTTATTATCGTGTTAATTTCTCACATCTTACAATATGCATTAACTGGGTCTGTGGTCATTATCACATGGGTGGTTTTAAGCACACCCACCTCGGCTTTGCTCCACTTCTTCAGCGCTGAGTTCGCATGACGTTGTTCCTCTCCTGCTGCTCTCTCGCCCTGAGGTCGCAGGTTTTAGTTTCTGTTTCTATTTGACCCTGAACAGGCAAAGTCCATTTCAGGCAAGTTCAAGAGGCTGAGCTGAGGTATCGGAGCAAAACCGACCAGGTGTGATTCAAAATGTTAGATTCACATAGGAAAAGGAGGGGGAACCCGCAGAAGTGTGATAAAGGCCTGTATATCATTCTGCAAAATAGTATGAATAGCATTAAGGATGCAATCCTATGCATGTTTGGACAGACAAAAGCCCTACAAGTCTCAGCATTCCTCAGCCAACAATGCTGAGAGTTGTAGGACATTTCCTGTCTAAATATGCATAGGATTGCACCTTTAGTAGTGTTATGATATTTCAGGTGCAAGTGGGAGGTAAAGGGTTTTTCAGTATTTATCCAGAGATTTCTGTTTTCATCCAGAGAGGATAGTGTTGGTGTGCAAATGAAAATACAGAGCAGAAGGTCTCACTAACCATGGCAGAAGAATAAAAGACAATATCAAGGTACAATGTCATTAAGGGCATAGGGGGGTCTCTTCGTGTATTTCAAATCACCAAACAGAAGTAATGTTTGAGCTTTCTCATCTTATAATTAAGGACAGGAAAATTGAGAAATGGATCTGCTTAGCTAATGAGAAGACAAAATGTATGCCAGATCGCAGTTGGAGGGCAGGGGCACATGCCAACTTATCCATTATATTTAGGAGGCACATACTTATCAAACAGTATTGAAGTGACAAAAAAAACTAATTAAAAATAGTTGTGTGTGTTTTGTAGATTTGTATCACATTGGCCCCATTTAGATGACATTGAGGGTTTTGTGGTTAGCTGAACCATGTTTCTCTTGGTTAACACTAACCACACATGGAATGCTCACACATTTCGTGGTTCCAGGTTCCTTAACCACACACTAACCACAAAGCAGTTAGATGAGCACCTTTGTCCTCCGAATCCTCTGCCCCGTCCTTGCGCTAAGGGACCTGGCAGTTGCGCCTACTATTTTTGCTCAGTCTCTAGTGTAAGCAGCCATTACCAGTATAAACAGGCTTGTTAAGCTAGCGATTCCTCTGCTCTGTGCATTTAAATCTGATTACCGTGCTTTATTAATGATCCCTATCGCTTTCAGCAGCTAGGACTTATGCCTATTTGTTATTTCCTGTCAGAAGGTGCGGCAGCCCCGTCCCACTCCTGCGGCCATTTGAGAGGGTCGGGTGCTCCATCTTATGCCATTGGCCAACTTGAGGAGTTCCTGGAGTAGTATGGCTCCTGTGGCCATTTTGAGATGATCGGCCATTAGGTCTGATGCCATCGGCCATCTTGAGGAGTCCACGGGGCAGTACGGTCCCATGGCCATTTTGAGGCGGTCAGACGCTTTGCTTTAGTTGTGTTGTCAACTGCTCTGGGGACGTGAAAGCTTCCACTCATACCACATCTATACCCACACTCCCAGAAGCATAGCTACCCAAAGCACCTCCAGCCCACGTTTTGCGGGACTTCTCGGTGAACAGGGTAGGATCTACACTACTGCTTTAAAATGGTTTATAACAGTACACTCCATGTACAGTTTTCAAACCGTTTTCAAAGTGTCCTATCCTGCTTGGTGCAGATCTGGCCCTGGTCCCCTCCCACCTGCACTGGTATTGGAGGCAGAGCACTTATACGATGCAGTTATAGTTGCTCCCCCACCCAGCATTCAGAAGGGGATGTTCCAAAGGACTCATACAGTGGGAATACGGGGCATGACCCATATGCGACCCACACCTGACAACCAAACAACATGATACTGTAGCAGCAGAAATAAGCATTACCCCTTCAAAAGAAATACGATTACTGGTCTGTGACTTTATTAATGCAACTAGGCATTGACATTAGCCATACAGCAAGCTGAGTGGAAAGGAGGCAGCATGTTGCGTGATGATGTAGGTTTTATATTAAGCATGTCAACACTACTCGGGAAGATCTGCACCTTGCCCTGCTCCAGTGACATGGGGGTAATGATCCCATATCCAGCCAGTGATTTTTGTGCGAATGGATGCAGCCTCCCTCCCCTCCCCCTGAGAGGTAACTGGCAATGGTGTCAGAGCATCCCCTGGGCGATTACCACGTTGCACTAGAACAGCAGCATCAGCATCAGCATCCGGACCAGGCAGGTCTGGATGGTCAAGTAGGAGTACATCCCCCCCCCTTGACTCACAAATGTTATGCAGGTGACAATGATGTCTGGTACGGTGTCGTCATCCATGCACAGTAGAGAGAAGAGTCCGGAGTCCCCTGGCAGTCCCCATTCAGGCACCGTACCTCTGGCTCCTTCCAGGACTATTAGCTCATTCTCTTATGTTTCTGCCCAACCCCAGAGGCCTCCTCAGTGGCCGTTTCATCTGTAGGGGTGGGAGTACGGGACAGCTCAGGTGATTCCTCAGACCCCTCATCTGAATACAGAAATAGGGAAGCTGAGCCTTCTCCCGGCATACCGGAAGAAATGGTTATCTCAGGATCCCAAGGTTACTGTGCACTGAGTGAAAATAATTGGGATACAATCATAGGAGATGCCAGAGACATATATGCATCGACTCTAACTGCCCTCACCCTGACACAGGGTGGTAATTTATTGAGAGGGCAAAGCCTGATTGGGAGGCAAAATGGTGAGAACAAGAAGAGGTGTTGGGAGGTTAGTAAATCTGGCTGACCAAGAGATGTGCTGATGAGAAAGGGTTTTTTTTTCACGGCTGGGCTAATCTCCAGCAGTGATAGAATGTTTTTGGCTCCTATTGCTTGTGTGTAAAAGCCGCACCTTACACCAGAGTCCTCTCAAGGCAGAGATATAAGCAGTGGGAAGCCTATGTTCCTGCTCGCATCTCAAGATTTTCAAAATGGCCATGCACAAACGTGGAGGAAGTGTCACTGCCACGCCAGAGCAAAATGCCGGGAATGTCATTTCCACATTTGCCGATCGTTGCTATGGGGACCACGCCCCATCATGGAAATTAGAGCTACAAGCGGAAGAATGGCCTTTATAGACCCCCCCCCCCCAACTCTACTAATCTATGATTCTATGAGTCCCCTTGCGGGCAACGTATTATGAGTGATAGCGTCATCATAGGGGACACAGGAGCCAGACAAAACACAAGCCCAAGCCGGCATCATCAACCTGCGATGTCTCAAATGATGAAAAGTGATGGCATAATGGCACTTTAACTGGCTAAGAAAATGAACTTGTTACTGTGGGGTAAGTGCCAGGGGGAGTAAAACAAGAGTAGATTCTGAATGTGCCCCTTTAAAAATCATTTATTGCATGAAAAATGGGGCCAATTAAGTGAAATGGCAGCCGCAGCAGCCGTTCAAGTAGGCTAACCAGATAAAATCCAGGTCAGGGCTCATGTAACTTTAACAGTTGTCATTTGTATGCAATTAGTTCCTGGTGAAATTTCCTCTTCATCACAACAGTTGAAGTTGCAGGGGCCCTGCCTTCTTTTGTATATAACAACAACAACAACAATTTATTTCTTACCCGCCTCTCCGTCTGGATCGAGGCGGGGAACAACAACATGATAAAATACATAAAACTAATTAAAACATGACACATATTATTAAAACTGCATAAAACGACTATAGTGCCTGCAACTTTAACTGTTGTGATGAAGAGGGAATATCACCAGGAACTCATTGCATACAAATGACACCGGCTGAAATTCCCTTTTCTCTAGGGATGTGCACTGACCCCCCGGATCGGATCGGATAGCGGATCGGAATCGGACCTGGGGGGTCGGATCGGATCGGATCGGATCGGAGGCTGGTCGGATCGGATCGGACCAGATGTCCGATCCGGATCGGACGCCATTTTGAATGCTTTTTCCCATAGCCAAGTATTGTTTTACAAAAACGCCTATAACTTTTTCATTTTTAAAGATAGAAGGATGAAACTTGGGCACATTGTAGACTGGTTAGGGGTAGTTATCTGTGAGAAATTTCAGAAAGATTGGTGCATGCATTTTGTGGCAATTAATTTTTTAATAAATACCCAGGAATGCCTATAACTTTGTCATTTTTAAAGTTACACACATGAAACTTTGCCACATTGTAGGGGGTACCTTGGGACCTATGTGTGTGAACTTTCAGAAACGTAGGTGCTTGTCTTGTGTGGCAATTAATTTTTAGAAAAATGGGTAGTAGTGGGGTAAATACAGTTACGCCTCCCATTTTTTTATTTTTGAAGATACAAACAGGAAACTTGGGCACATTACAGGTACCACTTGCCTTGATATGTGTGTGAAATTTCAGAAACATTGGAGCTTTCCTTGTGTGGCAATTAATTTTTGAAACAATGAGGAAAGAAACACCTATAACTTTGTCATTTTTAAAGTTACACACATGAAACTTTGCCACATTGTAGGTGGTACCTTGGGACCCATGTGTGTGAAATTTCGGAAACGTAGGTGCTTGCCTTGTGTGGCAATTAATTTTTTAATAAATACCCAGGAATGCCTATAACTTTGTCATTTTTAAAGTTACACACATGAAACTTTGCCACATTGTAGGCGGTACCTTGGGACCTATGTGTGTGAAATTTCGGAAACGTAGGTGCTTGCCTTGTGTGGCAATTAATTTTAGAAAAATGGGTAGTGGTGGGGTAAATACAGTTACGCCTCCCACTTTTTTATTTTTGAAGATACAAACAGGAAACATGGGCACATTACAGGTACCACTTGGCTTGATATGTGTGTAAAATTTCAGACAGCTGGGTCCAGGCATGTGGTGGCAAGGTATTTTTGAAACAATGAGGAAAGAAACGCCTATAACTTTTTTATTTTAAAAGTTAGAAGTCTGAACATTGCTCACTTTGTAGATGGGTTAGGGGTAGATATGTGTCAGAAATTTCAGAATTATAGGTCCAGGCATTTGATGGCTATGGAATTTTTAAATTACATGTTTCAAAAAAATTTCTACAGAGGCCAGGTCTTCCCCTCCCGCTTCCCGCGAAGAAAAGGAAACACTCTCTCGTCTCGATCCCTTTGATCCTTGCTAGTAGTATCCATTACAGGGCTCGTGTTTCCTTTCCTACTTTCACTTTTCAAGCAGAACGGCTGAGCCTAGCTGAGTTTTGCAGCCATGCGTGCAAGGAAGGATCACTCTGGTCTCGATCCCTTTGATCCTTGGTAGTATCCATTACAGGGCTCGTGTCTGCTTTCACTTTGTACTCAAGCAGACACGAGCCCTGTAATGGATACTACCAAGGATCAAAGGGATCGAGACCAGAGTGATCCTTCCTTGCACGCATGGCTGCAAAACTCAGCTAGGCTCAGCCGTTCTGCTTGAAAAGTGAAAGTAGGAAAGGAAACACGAGCCCTGTAATGGATACTACTAGCAAGGATCAAAGGGATCGAGACGAGAGAGTGTTTCCTTTTCTTCGCGGGAAGCGGGAGGGGAAGACCTGGCCTCTGTAGAAATTTTTTTGAAACATGTAATTTAAAAATTCCATAGCCATCAAATGCCTGGACCTATAATTCTGAAATTTCTGACACATATCTACCCCTAACCCATCTACAAAGTGAGCAATGTTCAGACTTCTAACTTTTAAAATAAAAAAGTTATAGGCGTTTCTTTCCTCATTGTTTCAAAAATACCTTGCCACCACATGCCTGGACCCAGCTGTCTGAAATTTTACACACATATCAAGCCAAGTGGTACCTGTAATGTGCCCATGTTTCCTGTTTGTATCTTCAAAAATAAAAAAGTGGGAGGCGTAACTGTATTTACCCCACCACTACCCATTTTTCTAAAATTAATTGCCACACAAGGCAAGCACCTACGTTTCCGAAATTTCACACACATAGGTCCCAAGGTACCGCCTACAATGTGGCAAAGTTTCATGTGTGTAACTTTAAAAATGACAAAGTTATAGGCATTCCTGGGTATTTATTAAAAAATTAATTGCCACACAAGGCAAGCACCTACGTTTCCGAAATTTCACACTCATGGGTCCCAAGGTACCACCTACAATGTGGCAAAGTTTCATGTGTGTAACTTTAAAAATGACAAAGTTATAGGTGTTTCTTTCCTCATTGTTTCAAAAATTAATTGCCACACAAGGAAAGCTCCAATGTTTCTGAAATTTCACACACATATCAAGGCAAGTGGTACCTGTAATGTGCCCAAGTTTCCTGTTTGTATCTTCAAAAATAAAAAAATGGGAGGCGTAACTGTATTTACCCCACTACTACCCATTTTTCTAAAAATTAATTGCCACACAAGACAAGCACCTACGTTTCTGAAATTTCACACACATAGGTCCCAAGGTACCCCCTACAATGTGGCAAAGTTTCATGTGTGTAACTTTAAAAATGACAAAGTTATAGGCATTCCTGGGTATTTATTAAAAAATTAATTGCCACAAAATGCATGCACCAATCTTTCTGAAATTTCTCACAGATAACTACCCCTAACCAGTCTACAATGTGCCCAAGTTTCATCCTTCTATCTTTAAAAATGAAAAAGTTATAGGCGTTTTTGTAAAACAATACTTGGCTATGGGAAAAAGCATTCAAAATGGCGTCCGATCCGGATCGGACCTCATCGGATCGGATCGGATCGGATCGGAGGTTGTCCGGATCAGATCGGATCGGATCGGATTTTCCCGATTTTGGGTCGGATCGGATTCGGATCGTGGATCGGATCCGATCCGATGCACACCCCTACTTTTCTCTACAACTGTTAAAGTTACATGAGCCCTGACCTGGATTTTATCTGATCAGCCTACGTTAAAGCAAAGCAGCAGTCCAGAGCATTGATCAAGCCTGCAGGCTAGAGAAGACAGGGCTATTTTGGCCGCTCTATACTTGAACATCTATGATTTCGGCCCGTTAACCACAGGTGCATGTCAGACGACACCTAACGGGGCCATTATCTTTTATGATGGGTGCTTTATAAGATAATCTACTAATTAAAACTCATTCATACTACAAGGTAGTCTTAATTTCCTGTGTGAGGAAAATCAGTTCATTTCTGATTTTCCTTTCTCATTTGCAAGATACTCTGATTCTGAATTTTAATCTATTGAAAGGAGTCTTTTTGTAGAGGCTGGGAGATAAAGGGCTTTTTCGACACAAGGTATTTATCAGGTGCTTCTTATACCCTACTCATGGTTATTTACAGGGTGGTTTAGATGACATCACAACTCTCTAGTTGCACTTGCTTTTTCAGCAAGTTTTTTTAAAAGCAAGGAAAACGCATTATTTAATTGTAGAAGTGAAAGAAAGCACTTTTTCACTTGTGCGTTTGTGCTATTCCAGAGTACCAGAGTGCCACCTAGCGCTTATGTAGTAGAAAAGCAGGAAAGGAAAGACACTTTATGCAGTGCTCGGATCTCAATTCAGTGATGAAACTGAACGTAGATACAGCAGATCAACACCCATTTAACAGCCTCGTGTAGAAATGCTCAGAAACAAATTTCCACCTAGACAGGATCTCTGCATCATGCATTGGGATGATAGTGACCTTTCCATTGGAAATTTGAATTCACAATCCATAATAGAAATAGAGTTGACAGGCTAGAATATGCACATAAAGCACATCAATATGTCCTCTTTCTTTGTCTTTCCAGCAACGAGTTCATCAGATAATTTCTTTAAATAGATTCTAATTCTGGAATTTGCTTTCCTTCTTTTTTAATCAACAATGAGATAATGTAGAAGCCATGTTCAATTATTCCAAATGATTTCACTGGCAGAGAACCCATTAGTTTAACTATATTTTCCCATAGTTTTCAGCACCATTGTTCTGTCATCTGGAAATAATAGAACCCACAGCCGTAAATTTTGCTAGCTCAGAAGAAGGAGAGAAAATAGCAAGGATCGCTCACCCACTATTTTGCGGTATGCTAATGTTAGCCCAGCTTAACCAAAATGATCGCATCTTAGTAAACTTGGATTAGACTTTCCTGTAAAAAGTACGCTAAATTGGTGTTAAAAGCAATTGTGCTGCATTTATACATTTATTCACGTGATGGCATGAACAGAAGCCAGACATATGGCTGGCTACATCGTAAATGGATTTTCCCCCTTCCTATTGCAAAACATACTTGCTCACACACGCTTTTCTCTTTGCAAGAAAAGGCAACTCATTAGAAATTTATCTGATATCCCATTTCTGTTCACAGTCTGCTATTGCAAGTGTGGCCACTTTTCAATGCATGCAGTTTATGTAATTTCCATATTTTTTGTAACTATTTCAATCTGCTGTTGTCATAACGAAAGAGCCACCCCCCACCCCCCGAAAAAGACAGCAAAGACAGATGAAACACTGACAACGTGTCTGCCCTCTGTACAGGATGCCATTTTTCACTGCGAATATTGTCTGCAAGCCCTAAAAAGACATTCCATTAAAATTCATAACAAGGCTCAGATGTTGAATCCTGCAGATCAGTTTTGAAGCATGAATGCTGTTTCCCACCCAACCCCTTCATCTGAAAGAGTTGATACACTTATTTCTGACGGAATCATAGCTTACCAAAGGACAGCTCAGCCTGAACTTTGGTTGTGGAAAATCTACACGCCACGAACAAAATGCCTCCATCTCTTCCTAAGAAGAAAGAATAGGTTTAACTATGCCCAGCCCGGTGGTCAAATCTGAAAAAGTGGCTTTAAGAGGAGTGAGAGACTAATCCGAAGAGTGGCGTGATTGTTTTTGTTTATAGAATAACATCGGTATGAACTTCATTGGACTTAAGTGTGGCAAAGGATGCTTGAAAAACAGTTTCAAGCTAGAATTGATAGGCAACCCTATATAAACCTGCCTTGAAACCAATGTTGCTGGCATCTCTTGTTAGCAAGGCCTGTCTTTAGAGTGCATTACACTTTAAAACACTTTTGATGTTGCAGCAGCAATCACACAGCTTCCCTTTCAAAAAGGCACATTTTCGCAACGTCCTTTTAGTGCGTTTTTCTTTCAATGTGACTCGGTTCCCCCAAATTAAATCCTACATACTGGGCTTAGGGGTGAGGCCATCCCTTTTTTTTTCCTGACTATTCTATTTTCCCCCTAATTGGTAATAGCCACTCTTGGACACACTTTGCACTTTTGCACAGAGAGCTATTTCACCGCTCGCCTTTCCAGTTTATTTTTTACTTTGCACTATTTCTCAGTTATACTCTTTCATTTCTGTGCAAAAAAGGAGGCATCAAAATAGCTGATTTATGGTCCTGTAATCTTTTGTATATGGTCACTCTACTATAGTGCCTGCAACTTTAACTGTTGTGATGAAGAGGGAATTTCACCAGGGACTAATTGCATACAAATGACTCTGGCTGAAATTCCCTTTTCTCTACAACTGTTAAAGTTACATGAGCCCTGTCCTCCTTTTCAGATGGTCAGCCTACCCAACCCTGAAGTTTGAAGTTTCAAGTGCCGTTTGAGCCATGAAAGCGGAATTTTAGGCTGTGTATATTCTGCTTTTCTTGCTTCGTGTGCTGTTAATGGACCAGAGTGATTTCATGAAAGTCAGGTTATAAGCAGAAACACTTCTGAAAGTGTTTCTGTGAAGATTGGGCCTAGGTCACATTTTAATCTGAGCTGGAAACAAATTGAACTTCTTCACACAGACCCTCACTTCCACCAACCATTGAGCCTCCCAACCCCTCTCACCTTACCTGCCATGCAGTTACTGGGCTGCTATCCCAACAGCAGCAAGAGGATGAAAGGGAAATGTATTTTGCTCCCTGACCCAGGTATCAATAGTCTTAAGAAAACTGTCCAGGGCTGCTTGCACCTAGCATGGCAATTAATATGCAAAATGACTGTTTTTCAGCGTCTTTATTTATTTACTTCATGAGCTGTGGTCCCTCCCCAGTTGACAAATTTAAATTGGTCTGTTGTGGTGGTGGTTTTGCTACCTGCCCCAAAAGCCATAGGCAACAAGGTGAGAAATAAATATGAATAAATGGATGAGTTGGCCTTCCCCAACCTGGTTTTGGACTTCAATTCCCATCAGCCCCAGCCAACATAGCCAATTATATGGAATGCTGGAAGTTGTTGTCCAAAACGTCTGGAGGACACCATGTTGGGGAAGGCTGAAATAAGAGCCGATCTACACTACTGCTTTAAAAAGGTTTATATCAGTTTTAAACCGGTTAATAACGGTTATTAACCAGTTAATAATGGTTATTAACCAGTTTAAAACTGTTATAAACCATTTTAAAGTAGTAGTGTAGATAGGAGAGATGGAAGACCCCAAATCATTTGCATTTCCAGATACTGCCTCCCTCCACTGTGCTCACCTCTTCACCTTCCAGCAGCCACTCAGGAAGGTCCACACAACAGGGCTAAGTGGTGATGAGTGGGTGTATGGGAGGCCATTGCACAGCATCCTGCAGTCACCAGAGCACTCCCAGTTGCATCATCTCCTTTTAGTGGCACTGCTATTTATTTGCTCCTCTTGATCTTAGTGTATATATGTACTGTATACATATCTATTGACCTGCTGCCACCCATTTATTTATGTATTAGTTCATTTAATCAATTTCTTAGCTGGCTTTCAAGATTCTCGTGTTTGGTTAGATCCGGAGCTCCCTTAATGGAAGGGGACTCCCTCAGCTGCTGAAAACAGAAGGGGGACACATTTCTCTGATTTCCCACTAATAGGCTGACCATATGAAAAGGAGGACAGGGTTCCTGTATCTTTAACAGTTGCAGAGAAAAAGGAATTTCAGCCAGTGTCATTTGTATGCAATTAGTTCCTGGTGAAATTCCCTCTTCATCACAACTGTTAAAGTTGCAGGGGCCCTGCCTTCTTTTGTATATGGTCACTCTAGTATAGTGCCTGCACCTTTAACTGTTGTGATGAAGAGGGAATTTCACCAGGAACTAATTGCATACAAATGACACTGGCTGAAATTCCTTTTTCTCTACAACTCTTAAAGTTACATGAGCCCTGTCCTCCTTTTCATAGGGTTAGCCTACCCACTAACGTCTGCAGCCCCTTGGGCCCCAAAAAGCATTTTCTGATAGGACTGAAGGACCTTCTGGAAAACCGGGAAACAGGTAAAAAAAAAAATCCCCTCCTTCCATTCATGAAGTCTCTGCTGGTTCTTTGTCCCTCCCACAAATGGAAGGGATTCTTCTGTGAATACAAAGACTCCTTCCATTTGTGGAAGTGCTTCACTGGATCCGAGCCATGGTGCTTTATGGAATTTTACTTTTTAGGAACCATGCTGTCCACACACCCAGCAACTTGAAACCTAAAATCTGGGGGAGGGATAGACACCAGCAGTAAAGGAAGGATGTGAGCAAATGCATTTACATATACTTCAGCCTCGTTACAGTTGGGCCTATAGAAGTTCTCCATCTAAGATGAATTAATGCTGAAGCAACATCTTCCTTAAAGCAAATTCCAAGCTTTCATAAACCAGGGAAATTGACAGCAAGGGAAATAAGTGAAGTAATTTAAGAGGAGATTGTCAGGCAGTTGGAAGAGTAAGAGTCACTGAGAAGGGAACAAATAACAACAACAAACAATAATAACAACAACAGAATTTGTTTCCCTCATATGCCTACCTGCAGAGCTATTGTGAAGCAAAGGGCTGTGTACAACAGAAGGACTTCAGATTCAGTGATAGGGAGGAGGTAAGGGCAGACCAGGGTGGACTCTCACTCCTTGATTGCTGGACCCATACCTTAGGTGAGGAGTCTCTGGGTGCCTCTACAAGAGCGATTTAAAGCTCTTACAAAGCACATTACAAATTTTACCTCTACAAGAGCAGCGTGCAAATCGGGGGTTGAGGCGCTTTTTATCTCCGCTTAATGTGCATTATCGAATGCGCATTAAATAGCGACTTAAAATTTACTGCGGGAGTTAAAGCGCCTTATGGCCATGTAAACATGTGATTCTCTGCATATAAACAACTTTAAAGCGCGTTTCATACAGCCCGTAATGCACTTCACCGCCTCTTGTGAATAGGTATTAGGAGTAAATGCGCTTATCCATAAATACGCATAATCGGGCAACCGGGCATCAAAGCAAAATCTTGTAGAGGGGAACAGAGCTGCTGTGTCTATGTGGATATAGGGAGCCCTGCTGCAGGATTTCAGCCAATATGTTTGATTATCACATATGTTTTATATAAGTTCTCTGCAGTTTGGCTCATAACCAGTGATAGATGACAGTCCATAAAGTGACTTGGTAAAGGATTTGGAAATGTCCCAATAGATGTAGTTACTAGCTGTTCTGTCATTTTCTTAAAATAATAATAAAAACACACACACATGAAAGCTGTTCGTATTTCTTGTTCCAAGAACACAAAAGCGTTCTGAAGGTTATTGAAAAATAAACTGGACAATATTATTCATGTCTAAGGAACAAAAGAAGGTGAAGGCACAAGAGAGCTTAAAAGCCAATTGTGGAAAGATGATCTGGTAAGATAGTTCTATATCTGCTGACCTTTCCTCTTACAGCTCTCAACTATAGTTAAGGAACTGGAATAATAACAAATGGATGTACACTGGACATTCTGTTAAAATATTTCCAAGTGATAAAATTGATAGAAACAGAAAGTTAAATATAGTGTTAATCCCTGTCTTCTAATACTGGGGGATTATGAGATGGAAAGTGAGGATTGTAATACTAGTAATAAATAAATAGACTGTTTCCATTTATGTTATTAATGAATTTAATGGAAAATCCCCAAAACATTACACAGGTATCCAGGACATAGGACAGAAATTCTTCCCCTTAATCTACACACATCCCTAAAAAAACAAGTCTGACATAGGCTGAATTGGGACAACACATTAAGCAACTGGGGGAGGGAGGAACAATCATCCGTTGTGTTGCTTATTGTGTTGTGTGGAGGGTAACATGCCGCTCACAAACTACTGACGGTATGCTATTCGGCCCAAATAAACAACTGAGAGAAACAACTGGCTTGCAAGTTGTTTAGTTTGAAGCCAGTTGTTTAAAGAGTTGTGTGGAGGGATGAGTGTGTTAATAGCGTGTGGTGAGTGGGTTAAAACACAAGCCCATAGAGGCAGGCGGAAAGAGCGACCAAAATGGTGGCGGCCACTCTGCTACAACTGGTGCAACTTGCAGAGGCTGCTGGGATAGAACTGGGAGGACTGAGGGAGGAGGGAGGGAGGGTGAGGAGAGGAGAGGAGAGGGGGGGCTGTGTCAGTCAAATGCTGGGCTGACTATAAATCCACTCAACGTCAGCCCCACCCACCCACAGTTGTGTAGGAATATGTCATGTGGGGAGTACCCACAAAATAACCAACTGTGAGTTGGCTACTCAACCCACCTTTGACTAATGTGTTGTCTGAATTCAGCCATTGTCTTTCTTATATAAAAAAAACAAACCTAAAGGTTACAAAATTCAGTTTGATTTTTTGACAATGGAAAGGAATAACACTCACAATTTCAGAAAATCTGATGAAATCTCAACTGAAAAGGGAAAGTCAAGGGCCTTCAGACACATCTTCTTCCTGGGTTTTTGATACAGAGGCAAAATAAAGCAATTTCTTTTGCCTAGAGGCTATTGGATGTTCCACGTTTTCTGGAGTGGGGCAGAGCTCCCCAGACCATGACAACATTTCCCCCTTCTCCCATACAAGCACCTTGGTTGGAAAGAGTCTCGCCGCCCCATTTTGAAGAACCTGGTAAGTAAGAGGTCTTTATGACTATGCAGAAGTCTTTAAGTTAACCTTTCACTTGCCAATGGGAGGGTGCATGCCTCACTCCTAATCCAGCATGTAGATTGGTAGGGTGTAAGGTCTGGTTATTCCTGAAAAGAGATTAGGGCAAAATATATGTTGGGCAGAGCTCACTTTACTGCTAAGAAGAAGCTAACATGAATGATCGTATCTTACAATGCTAGCTATCAGGTTTTGGATATAGTGCCACCTATTGCTGGAAAAACAATATAAAAACTTCCCATTATAGAGGGGGGCATGGAAAACTTAAGGGCAAGATCTGGCCCACAAAGGACTAAGAGGTCATCATGCTCTATGGAAGTGTGACCCGACCAGAGATAAACAGCTCAAGGTTCCTTGAACTTGCCAGGCACTGTTCATACTTTCCGCTGACTTCATTAATGCAGTTAATGCAGTTTTAATAATATTTGTCATGTTTTAATTAGTTTTATGTATTTTATCATGTTGTTGTTCCCCGCCTCGATCTAGACGGAGAGGCGGATAAGAAATAAATTGTTATTATTATTATTATTATTATTATTATTATTATTATTATTATTCTCAGGTTAATGAGCCTTTAGGGACCACATCCCCTTCTCTTTTGCATGCTGTCATGATATCTAAGATCAAACAATCACAAACCTTTGATTACATAGATCAAGATCAGAAGTTAGAGTTAGTCATTTCCAAGCTTACAAGTTTGATTCCAACATTTTGGCAGTATAGAAGCAGAAGCCATCAGTGCGACCCCTTAACTAAGCAGAGAAGGGCTGGGCATGAGCCTTGAGAAAGTACCTTTGGGGTGTGATGTGTTGTCACTTCACATAGGCCCAACCCTCATGCCCCTGGTCCTCTATTCTTATGCACTCTAGATCCCTCTGGGTATCATAAGGAGCTCTGGAAGATAGTGTTGAGCTGAATAGGAGGTGTGTTTTCTGGACGTTTTCTCTCTCTCTGTTTGAAATGCCCCCCCCCCATTTCATTCATTTTTCAGAGACATGTGCAAAGAAGGGCATAAAAAATTCATCCTGCAGCCATATGCCACCTTTGACATCAACATCTCCCCACTGCTGACAAAATCCATTGCTCCATTAGTCCTTCAGTAACTGTCAAGTTATCCATTTCTGCCATTTCCATTGCTTTAATCAGCCATTCTTTGATTCCACATCTCATTTGGACTTTGGAAGGATGTCTCGTGTGTGTGTGTGTGTGTGTGTGTGTGTACATACAGCATATCATTGTTACTTTTATACTGTGCATTCTAGTTAGGTTCCTACCTCCTACTTTTTATCTTTCTTTTTTAAGCTCATGAGCTACAGATTAACATTTGAATCTGGAAATTTATGATCCCAAAAGAATCTATGTGCCTAGCATGAAAAACAACGTGGGGTGTATATTGATATGACCCAAAGAGGCCAATTTAAAAGAACTGAATGAAACAAAGAGCTTAGAAAGGATTCGTGACTATTCCACCCAATGCCAAACACTGGGAAAGGCTAAGCATGTGATGCTTCCTTTTCTGTCTCAAATTCTGGCAGAGTTTAGCTAAGCTGAACGAAAGAGTATGCTAGATTTATAGTATGGGAATATGTGCTAGGAAGTTAATTTAGCTTGGCTACTGTAAGCGTTTTCTGTAAAGATTACTATTTGTGAGGGTTGCTTTTGGGCTGGAAATTGCTCTTCTTCATATGTATTAGTGGTCATTCCAAACAATTTCCCCTGAACTTCTGTGAACTCTTTCCACATAAGAAAAACAATTCTTCCACTTTCATCTTTCCTCAAATCCACAAAGCTCTGCACATAAGCTGGCCAGACTTAAAGACCTACTGACCACAAAAGATGCATGGATTTCAGTACTTTCTGAAACATGCCCTTTGGACTCTGCGTTTTAGGCACTTCACACATCTGATAAAAAGAAAACACAAACAAGAACAGAAAAGATCACAAATTCAAGACATGGATGTCTTGGGAGATTAGGTTAAACTCAAGCAATTACTGTATAGGCCAATTCAGGTGTTTCTCTCCATGTGAACACTCAAAGTTGCACCCACTACTGCCCGTATGTTGGGAGAAGATCTGAAGAAGAAAACCTGAAGAACATGCATAGACTGTTCCTGTCTGATCTCAGAGGGTTCCAGTTCATACAGAAACCTACACACATTCTGCACGCCTCCCACCCTCAGAGCTTCCTCCAATGACTGGACAGGACTGGGGAGGGGCCAGCATGCAGCCATGTGTGGGGTGAGCATGTACAGCCCTGCTGACTCTCTTTCTACAAAATTGAGATTTCATTGAAACTCTGGTACATCTTGATGAGGGGTTTGCCCCGGGGTAGATGGCGGCAGGTCATCTACATCATGATGCAGCCACCATCACGAATCCATCCAGGGGCAAACCCCCAAAGATCTGCTTTAAAAAATGTCGGGCACTTACCTCGACTTATTTATCTTGAAGCGAGGCGCCAATGGCATCTGCCGTCTGTGTCCTTGCTTCAGAGCTGCATCGAGGCATGCCCCAGCCGATGGCGACCCCTGAGTAGTCGCCTGGCTGAGACAGTGGGGAGGGAGCAGGCCAGAATGGCCGCTGGCCCACCTCCACGCTGATCTGGCATGGGGAGAAGCCAAAAAAAGGTTAAAAACAAAGCAAAACCCTGGGACGTGAAGAGCAAAGCAAACCTCCAAAGCAATGTTTTTTTTAAAAAAAAAACAAAAAACTGGGATCCGAGGCACAGGCACCCGGTGCACAGGCAAGGTGCCTCCTCCAAAATAAAGGTTTCAAAAACAAAACCTGGAACCCAAGGAGGCGCAAGTGCTCGGTGCACAGGTACTCCTCCTCCTCCTCAGAAGCAGCCTTGCGCTCGCTCCTTCACATGGAGATAATGCAAAGGAGTGCAAATTTGGGCCTTTGGGGGGCTTGCGGTGCCAAACTGCTGTCGTCAAGATGAGCCCCATCTCTCCCATTGCCACCTACCTGAATGGATGAACTGATCCTACCAAACTAATTGTATTTGTGACTGGCTGTCACATGACTGACAGCGAAGAGAAGCAGAGTTGTCAATGGTGGATCACTCTTGAACAGTCTCCCCACTAAAGAACTGATGTGGTTCTTCAGTGCTTGGCAAGGACATGTGGTCCTTTATCATACGGGCGGTTTGATCCACACCCGCCGCGACTTTGATCCAATTCTTCCACATGACGTCGTCCCCCTCACACCCTGAGTGCTCCTTTTTTTCTCCCTCTTTCGAAATATCCCTGAACGGGGATTGTCCATTTTCTCCCCTCCTCCTAAGGCTTAGCTGAGGTATCAGAGCAAAACCGACCACGTGTGATCAAAGGGCTCCACTCGCATAGGAAACAGAGGGGGGACCCGCATAAGCAAACCAGGTAGGTGTGATAAAGGTGGAGGTGTCTCTTAACACAGTCAAGACATCAGAAACAAGTCTGATCTCTTTGGTGTGTGACTTACCTTTGCTTTATGAGCAGTGATGGTGTTACCAAACTCTCCTGTTTTGTGCAAGCCTTTTCATGACCATATATTGTCTCCACTTCTGTCTTTGATTCCAGTCCAAGAATACATGGTCCATTTCTCACATTTTCCTCAGCTTTTGTTACCATTACATCATCTGACAGTTCTATTTCCCCACTGTATAACATCTGTAAATATATTTTTCCACGCAATATTTTCAAATGTACCTTATTCTAATAGATGAAGTTCTTGTACATTCCTCCACAATTCTTACATTTTTACTCAACGGTCATAGTGCTTCCTTCCAGGTAAGTGTGCACAGCATTGAGAAACTTGTTATACATTTCATTTTACACTAGTTGCAAGATCTCTCTTTGCAAAGATCTCTCTTTGCAACCCCTAAGACCTACGGACTGAACCACACAAAGGCTGCTGTTGGATTATGTATGCGATGGTTTAGAAAACAGGCACACAACCTCAGGGAAGATATCACTGCCCTGGCAGACAGCAATAAACCTGCTTTTATAACCAGTCATGGGAGCTGCTCTGTCTGTAGCACCAGAAACCCATTTGTAGATGGGCAACTTCCTTTCCCCTACAAGTTTTCTTCTAGAGTGAAATAATTGCGGGGTTTTTTTCATTTCCCCTAGAGGAAAATTCATTTTTTAAAAATGTGAGCCAAACTTCTATCTAGTAGTGTAGCAGCAGTATTGAATAACTTTGTAGGATGCTTCTATTAATTACATACAGACTTAAAATCTTTCCCAGAACCTAGCAAATAAGAATCATAAATTCAAATATGCCTAGTAAATTCTAGTTTACATTCAGGAAATCATGTTGCTCTTACCATCCTTTTGTAATAATGTATATGGAAAAATCCAAATGTTGAGTGGAATGTGGGGGGAAGAAAGACTAGGTGAAAAAAGAATGTCCAATTTATGTCTTAAAGCAATAGGGAGATGCTGTGGAGAAAATAAAATAAGGATCTATAATGAAGACTTGATATAAAACGTTTAATGAACACAGATTTGACATTCTTTAAATGCGGTGGTTTAGCAGATAGAATTGTACAGTTTTTAAATGAGAAACACTAGGGGCTTTGAAAAATAGGCAGAGTGACTACAAAATTAATTTAAATTTTACTTACTTTTACAACCTTAAATAGTTGTACTTGGTGGGAATTTATGGAGTAAAATACTATCCTACAGTTATCAGTTCTCACTGTATTACTTTATTGCAAAAATGTAATGGTGGCAAACACAACCTGATAATGAAAAGGTTTGCTAAAGTTAGAGTAAAAGAAATCAATAACTATAAAATGATTGTAATTACATGTATAGGTTACCAACAGTGTCTAATAAATTGCCTGCAAATGCTTTTTAGTGGCACAGAGGAGACAGGCACATCAGCCAATACCTTGTTTCACCAGCCACATAAAATGTAGCAGTTGGGTACAAACATATACAAAGGAATTTCAGAATGTCATTTTCTGCCTTCAGCTTAATGCATTCTTATATTTAAGGGGAAATGTATGGGTTAATGTCTTTAAGAAAAAATATAGCTATTGCAATGTGCAATCAATAGTACAACAGAATTCCATGATTTAGTGGCTGTATGACGTTGGCCAGGCTGGCTACAGTATCATACGGTCAGACTTCCCTCATTTTCTTACCCTCATTGTGTTTACTGACTGGGAAAAGTCCTTTGGCTGATTGTTGTGTGAGAATGCAACACTATCTGAGGCCTTCTGTGGTCCAATGAAAAGAGACACTATATGAAAAAGAAGGGCTGTGAACTGAATTACTTGAGTCATGACAGATGGCTCTCCTTTCATAAGGGTTCCCCCGAGTAAAAGAGATGAGTGACTTATGTAAATTACTTCAGATTTATGTTTCATTTTGCTTGGCTTAAGGTGAGTAGAGGAAAGGCCCATCCATTATTATCCTCAAATGGGAAAAGGAAACCCTCAAGACTAGATCAATTTCTACTGGAGAGAGATTTACCTCTGCACTATTTGTTGAACTTTCTGTGGAAGGGTGAATTCAGAGAGCGATTTGCTGCTGTTCCTAACCACTGAAATCAACTTGTTCTTATGAGAAGTATAAAAATTACACCACTTGCTATTATGTGTATTTTGGTGGTTCCTAAATGGATCAGAAGTGGTCTAAAACAAATGGCCTAAATCAGACAAATGACTTAAAGAGTTGCTCTCTAATCTGCTGCCCTCCAGTTAGTTGGATGACAACAACAATTGTTGCCAGCCAGCATGTCCAATGCCTCATAAACACCTCCTAAAATGGATTTTTCTAGGTATTAAATTCTATCATTATCATCACCAATAATAACAACACAAAATTACAGCAAAACAATAAAATCCAACACACCATAAAACCAATAGACATATACCAACATACAGGGCCAGATTAAGGCCATCTGATGCCCTAAACACAGCCCAATAATGGTGCCCCCTTAGCCCGTCCATTGCTTAGCCAGCAAGACATTCAGACTCAATAAGTGCCGAAGGTAAAATCAGACATTAAAAACTCTGTTTTCTTCAAGGCCATCATCCCCCACGCCAGAACACACAACTATATGAAATATAAACAGTTTTTTATTGTATTTATATATTCCTTAAAACTAAAAGGCAACAGCTATGGTACTGGTACTCTGTGGTGCCCCCTTCCCTTCTCTTGGTGCCCTAAGCATGTGCTTATATTGCTTAATGGTTCATCCAGGGCTGACAGCATAACATAAAACTACCATCAAAAATGGGAATTAAAACCACACCATAAAGGTTAACATAGTAGAAATACAGAAATACAAAAAAAAAATTACTAAATACTTAAATTACCAGAAAGAACAGAAAAATCTTTGCCTGGCACAAAATATATAGCAGCATGAGTGCCAGGCAAGCTTCTTTGGGGAGAGCATTCTGATGCCAGGGGGCCCTCACTGAAAAAAACTGTTGCCTTGTTGCCACCCTCTAAGCCTCAAAATGAAGGGTCGCCTTCATTTTTAAAATTAAAAATTATACTCATCAACCCAAGAATTTTGGGGATGCAGAATAAGGGGGGCCTCTATTGCAGGCAGGCTGCTGTTCAGGCCAAAAACTGTTTAAGGCTTTAAATATTAAACTCAGCACTTTAAATTGGTCTCGAAACACACTGGCAGCCAGTGCAGCTAGCGCAGTATTGATGTCACATGAGCCAATTGCCCATCCTCCACCAGTACCCAGGCAGCTGAAGTTTCATGGGGGGCCATTAAGATACTTATGGTAGGTACATATGGGAGGAGGCGTTCCATCAGGTAGGCATGCGTAAGTGCTGCTTCTGTCTCAGTTGACAAAGAAATATTTAAATGTGTCCAATAAGGATACTAGAACATTGGCAACCCAGAGATATTCTCAAAACTAATTCTGGCATGCCTCTGCTTTAGACTTAGTTCTGCTTAGCCTTTCCTGCGATCCAATCCTGACCATGGGCCATTTAAAACCAAGCACTCCTGTTTGTCCATCTTGGCTTAGAAGCTTTTAGCTTTAGCTTAGAAACAATAATGCATGGGGTCCCTCCCCAACTGTTTTGGAGTGTACATTTCCCTTATGGATCTTTGGCCTCTTTGATTGGTTATCATGTTACCTATTATTATCCCACCCCCATTTGCTGAATCAAAAACATGTTCACCGCAATTCCCTAGGTTAGATAGGTGGCATAGATAGTGTGCGACAATGCCTCACTCTGAGGAAGTAACCCTCAGATCAGGCTACTGATGGGTACCTGCAATGAAATGAAGAAGAAGAAGCCAGGCAGTTGAGCAGCAGAAGGCAGAGGTGGTGGGTCCTTCAAGTCTAGATCATGAACAACATCTCGCACCAGCCCTGTTATGAGTTACATTCCAGTTGTTATACAAAGATGTCCTGGATGAGTCATTCTGCTTGCCACAGGAAAATGTCAATTGCCCAAAGGTTATTCAGTACAGTCAATAATACAACATCAGGCAGACAAACAAATGAACAAACTTCCTCAACCTCCATTTCCTCAACCTCCAGTGTTAGGGGGACTCCTTGGTGACCATGCCGGACAGGGAGAGGGACGAGAGCGGATGGCATCAGTGCCAGGTAGAGTGGCCTTCTCTGCAGGCTGGGTACTTGACTACGTTGCTCACGTGAAAGCCCCTCCCTCTGGATCAGTGCTGGCTGCAGGCAGAACAGCACTGATAAGGACTGCTTGTCAGTCTACTCCTGGGAACGGAGCCAGTCTCCTGGGAATGGAGCCAGTCTGCCAGTCTACTCCTGGGAATGGATTCTGGCTCAGGTGAGGGTGTAGTGCTTTATCACCCACCTACCCATTGTGTGAAGTTCTGACTTGAGGTGACTTTAAACTTTGCTGTGGGGTTTGGTTGGCTATCAGATGATCAAACCAAGAAAGAATTTTATCAGATTGGCAAAACTGATGCTTTTCCATTTAAAACTGTCTGGCTGTTTTGCAATCTCACAAATGATAGTTGGGCAGAGACTCGATGGGCGTTACTTTAGGTTGGCACTCTGCAATCTGCAATGAAAGGCCCTTTAAGGTAACTGGGGGGGGGGGGTGTATAGACAAGTCTGTCATGGGAACTGGGCCAGATCTACACCAAGCAGGATATAACGCTTTGAAAGCAGTTTAAAAACGGTATATGGAATGTGTCATGGACCCCAACTGTCAATACCATTATAAACCCTTTTATAGCAGTAGTGTAGATCTTGCCCAGGTTACTAGCCACAGCTCCTAGGCCAGAGGTGGGCAGAAAGTAGATCTCCAGATGTTTTGGACATAACTCCCAGAAACCTTGACCATTAACCATTCTATCAGGGGCTTCTGGGAACTAAAGAGCCAAACTGCTGGAGACCTACATTTTGCCAGCCCCTGCTCTAGGCAGCATGAATGATTTGCATTGCCCACAACCTTAGGTTTCCAACCCTGGGTTATTGGTATTCAGTAACCTTGGTGCATCCTTTCCCTATCCTGTAAAGCAAGCTGTGGCCAGATAAAACAAGCTTGATGTGTATCTCCAGTTCTTCCTCCCCCACTCCTTCCTAGAGACACAAATAAGAAACTTTGTGAAATTGCTGAGACTCATGTGTTCTTTAAAATGTTAGCCCCGTCTACAGTTATTTTCTGTTTGGGCTGCAGTCTAGCTAAGGATGCTTTAACAAAAGCAAAGATAAAACCAAAATCAATTCTGGAAATCACAAGAGTGTGTAGTAGCATTTTCATTGTAGGATACATTAAAAGTATATTGCAACCTAGCAATGTTTGATCCATCCTAAGGAAGGCTTTTAAGACAAAGTATAAGCTAAATGCAACTCCAGATTCAAGGTTGTAATAATGGCTAGCAGAAAACAAACGAATCAATGAATGAACAAATGCCAATTTTCCAAATCAGAATTAACTAAGTTGAAACCATATGAATTCATTTCTATGTGTCCTTAAACCAAACATTGTGACAAAAGTAAAATCAATGCTAGTGTATTTTAAAATGAGACCAGATGATTTTATTCTTCAATTTCAGAACCAATCTAAACAGGTCAGATATGAAAGGTTAATCATGTCATTTTATACATGCCTAGTCAGAAGTAAGTCCCATTGGGAGTAAGTCCCATTGGGAGTAAGTCCCAACGGGCCTTACTCCCAGGTAAGTGTATATACAATCACAGCCTACAGAATGTATTCTGAACTTATACTAATAGCACAGCACCAGTATCGTTCATCTCGCCTGATCTAGGAGCTGTAATCCAGTTCCTCACCTAACAGTTACACTTCTCATAAGATAACTTTAGTGTATGGAACTGCTATAATAACTTTAAAACTATTGTATTTTTTATTTTTTTTAATAACTGCTTTCTTCATCACTTGAGTACATGGTGGATTTAGACAAACATTTTGCTGTCAATGTGAGGTGCATTAGACCCAGGGTGGCACATTTGCAGTACAGGTCCCTCAAGTGCCACAGGCTGTGGGAATCTTTGGCACACCTGGACAGGCTGTGGGAAACTTTGGCACACCTGCACAGCAGCTAGAAAATCCTCTATTTCCATTAGAACTAATATTCTGGATAGCAGCCAGGTGTCTCTTGACTGAAACATCTATTTTTTGCCCTAAGAAATATTTTTAACACAATAAAAGCATTTAAGTTGCATTGTTTGTACTAGATAATACATTAAGCATACTACCCTAACAGAATCTATTTGGGGGTTGATGGTATACATAGTGCAGGATACTGCACTATGAAAGCGGTATATAAAAGGCAGTAGCCACACCAAGCAGGATATAGCCGTATGAAAGCAGTATGTGGTATGTGTCCATACCACTTCAATAACACTACAAAGCAATAGTGTGGCTCCTGCCTTTTATATACCACTTTCATACCACTTTCATAGTGCTATATCCTGCTTGGTGTAGATAGGGCCCAGGTGTAAAGCAACAGTGATATTAAACTGAGGTTCCCAGTGGTCGAACTCCAGCACTTTACCTCCTTGGCCAAGGAATTACATCTTGAACTGTGCTCCAGGGTATTACAGGCCCCACCAGCTGGCTCAGCACCCAGTCAGATAATCCAGGGAACCCATGCAGTTCCAGTTGGCTCTGTGAAGTTTCAGCACAGTGAGCCTTGCCCTTCTTCACAGTAGCTGCTCTCTCTGGAACCTGACCAGCTGCCTGTGTGGGCCATGATGCTTGCCTTTGGCCATCTATCAAACAGCTGCCACTTTAGGAACCTCATTTTTGCCTCTCTTAGACAAAGGGTGGTCAGAAAAGCCTCCCTCACTTCAGCGTTATGAAGTTAGGGTGGTATTTTGAATATTGTCAAGGTGATGTGAAACTTCCTGTGATCGTTCAGTGGCTGATAGCTGGTGGCTGCCATTCCACACACACACACACACACCACACACACACAAAATGCCCCTCAAATAGCAATACTTCATCACATAGCATTACTTGAAGGGAATTCTGGGTTTTAAAAAATGGCAGGAACAACAGGTAGGTGCTCTTGACAGTGCAAACCATCACTTTTTAAAATCCACATTCCCCATTATATGACATGATGGCATGGTGTTATTCGATGAAATTCTTGGAGTGTGAAATGGTGATGGCGCTGGGAGTTTGAAAAACAATAGCAGTGAAATAGGTAGGTCTGTTTGGCATGTTATATGCCCAGAACCCTCTCCCAAAGTGTTACCTTACACCAGGGGTGGGCAACATGTGGCCCTCACCCCCCACTGCAGTCCCTGCAATCCCCCCAAATTTACTTTTATAAAAAAAGCCTGTAATTTTTTTTTTAAGACAAAGAAGGCTGTAGTGGCAACGGAGCACCAAAAGGGTCAAAATTAGCTGGTTTGCTCTGCTCTGGAACTACCATGGACACCATTTTTTAAAAAAAAATGGCACTTGTCGGGGGAGGCAATCTGCAGGAGCAAAAATGCCCCCTAGATTTCTTGAACTTGCTTATCCTTGCTTCAGAACATAGATAAATTGGAAAATATCCACTACAGATCTACACAGAGAGTAAGCATCTCAAGATGCTGGGAAACATTACTTTATTAATACTTAAGTTATAATAAACTCTGAAAGATATGTCTCTTCAACTCTTACCTGCCAGATATTGAGTTAGATAGAGACATATCTTTCAGAGTTCTCTGAAGTTACCCCTGAAGGAGTCATCTAAAAATATCAGGACCAAAATGTGCTAGGCTTTATTATAAATAAAGCAATCTTTTCCAGCATCTTGAGGTGTGTTCATTCTCTCTCTCTCTCTCTCTCTCTCTCTCTCTCTCTCTCTCTCTCTGCACCCCTGCCTTAGACCATGCCACTTACACATGTCTCTTTATCCCTCTTGACTGTGGGATCAAATTACAACTTGGGGATGCATTGCCCCTGCCCCCAGAAAATATCCCACTACTTTGTTCCTTAGAACACTAGCAAAGTTTGGAAAAAGACCTCTGCTATTTTCCCTTATGGATTCCAGAGGAAAGCAGAATAGTGAGCATAGAAGTCATGCAAGAATAGAAAGATATTGATTTATGCGTAGTCAACAGCTCAAATGAACTATGTTCTTATAAATTTTATATTATTGTTTGGATTAAATTCAAACCAAACTGGATACTCTTTTGATCCTTTCAGTATTCATCTGAATTAGTTCCAAACTTGTAGATGTCTGCCTGTCTCCTTTAGTATAATTAATTCTTTCAAGAAGAAAGGACAAGCTCATAGATTTGTGGGGGAGGGATTGTTTTCTTTATAAACGGGGATAGGAAAAGAACCTAAAGAAAAGTCAACTGAACTTGCATTTTTCTTTCACCGTTCCTCTAACAACAACAAACAATGCTTTTTGTTTAATTCAAATTATTTATTCTAGTTCTTGTTTCACATGGAGTTTAAAATATGTATTTTCTCTACTGCAATTCATCTGGTTAACAATAAAGTACACTAGAAAAAAATGACACTGCATTGGAGTATTCATCTGCACCTCATGTCTTTCAAACAAACATTCATAGCTAAGGAAGCACAAGAATTTCACTTCAGTTTGTCACACAGCAGAACGGGCTGCATGTACACTCCCAACATGAATGTGGGCACATTGTTTTTAGGCAAATCTTGCATATCCCTGAGCTTCAATCACATTCACAAAGTACATTCATTGGAAAGATCCAGACATTAAAATGCAGCTTAAAAAAATATGCATTTTCAGCTTTAGTCAAAAAGGAAAAAATATGCATTTGGATGAGCACTTTGAAAAAAATGCACATCCAAATGAGCACTTTTCCCATTCTATCAACAACAGCCACAAAAACCTCCATCACATTTAAGAACAAGAGAGATACTTTGGCTTAGTCTTCTCCCAAAAGCAAGTCCATACACCCGCCCCCCCCCCCCCCCCGGCAAAAACGAAGAACAAGCTGAAGGGGCAGGATTGCAGTTTGAGATTGATAAACAAATGGTCAAGGAACACCTAATTTCTTTGAATGCGTTCAAATCTCCAGGGCCTGATGAACTGCATCCTACAGTAATAAAGGAGCTGGCAGAAGAACTCTCAGAACCACTGTCTATTTTCTTTGAGAAGTCACGGAAGACGGGTGAAGTGCCGGATGACTGGAGGAGGGCTAATGTTGTCTCTATCTTCAAAAAAGGCAAAAAGGAGGAACCGGGGAACTACAGACAAGTCAGTCTGACATCAATCCCTGGGAAAATTTTGGAGCAGATTATACAGAAGTCAATGGCCCCGTTCAGATGACACTCAGGGCTTTGTGGTTAGCTTAACCATGTTCAGCTGTGGTTAACGTTAACCACATGTGGACCGCCAGCAGGCAACACCTTTAACCCTTTTGTGGCTAAGGATTCCTTAGCCATACGCTAATCACAAACTGGTTAGATGATCTCCTGAGTCCTCCAAATGATCCACCCCATATCCCAGCAGTCCTTGCGCAAGGAGCCCTTGCAATTGCACCTGCCATTTTAGTTCAGGCTACAATGTAAGCAGCAAGTACTTACATAAATTGGCCCTTTCGGTCAGCAATTCCTGTGCTCTTGGCCTCGCCATCCAATCACCCTGCAGTATGTATGATCTGCTGCAGTTTCAGAGGCCAGGACTTAAGCTGTTTTTTCTGTTGTCATCCGAAGGCATGGCCGCTCCGATGGCCGTTTTGATTGTGTCGGGCACTTCCCATTAGCCCTGTTGCCAAGTGTTCTGGCGACGTGCCAGAAGCAACGTTGTAATGGTGCTGTGAGGAGGTTCCGAAGCGCCAGGGGGGAGGACAGTAGAAGTACAGAAAACGTCTGTTAAAATAAAATTTACTGCACCAAAAGCGGAACTGATTAAGCAAAATGGCAGCCACAAAAAACCTTTCTTTTTTTAAGCAAAAGCAGCAGTCTGAACCAGCAAGAGACCAGAGGCTAGAGCAGCCAGGGCAATGCTTCATGCTCTATATAGGAAGCTCTATGATTTTGCCCCATTAACCACAGGTGCGTGTCAGATGACACCTTTAACCAAATTTAGTGCCGCTAACCATGCTGCATAATGTGGTTAGTGAGGCTGACCACAATGTAATTAGCCGAGGCACCTGGTTAAGAAACATGCATGTCAGATGACACTGTTAACCATGTTGCTTAACCAAAAAACAGTTAACAGCATGGTTAATGGTGTTGTCTGAAAGGGGACAATCTGTAAACACCTTTAAAACAATGCAGTGATTACTAGAAGCCAGCAGGGATTTGTCAAGAACAAATCCTGCCAGACTAATCTGATCTCATTTTTTGATTGGATAACCTCCCTTGAATATTATGAGAATGCTGTGGACATGACATATCTTGACTTCAGCAAAGCTTTTGACAAAGTGCCCCATGACATTCTGATTAGCAAACTAGCTAAAAGTGGGCCCAGAGTTAAACATGTCAGAGTTATACAAATATTTCATTATTAAGGCTGCAATCCTACACTTACCTGGGAGAAAGATCCTTTGAATGCAATGAGATTTACTTCTGAGTAAACACAGATAGGATTATGCAGTAAGATTTCTATATTTCAGCTGATCCTCTGGCAGTGATGAGTTTGCCCTTTTTCCAAGAGAAATTTGTTTTGCCCTTAGAATGAATCATTAATTTCTAGTTCATTAGGTTTCCAGGTATCTCCACTTGCCTTTGCTTCCTCTGCCTTGTAATTATCCAGTCAACCTGCATCTCTCCAAACACTTTCAAGTTCTGCCATTTTCCCCTATTCACCATTTCGTTGACCCTCTATTTCACATCGTAAGACCAAGACTACGATAATCAATGTGCCTTAAAGCCCTGCAAAGTGTTTCTCCTGCAAAGTCGCAGCAGTGGGGAAATGTCCTGTCATATATACATCAGTAAAATTGGCCTTCCTTTAGCTAGTATGCAAAGTGGCATGAAATGGCTGAACCCATTGTCACTTTTCTAATGGTCTTTCACAAGTCTGTTCCTCTTCCAATTTGGTTAAATCTTCTGCACCAACATTCCATTTAATGGGTACAATTTTACTAGGGCTGTGCACGGACCCCCCAATCAGATCTGGATCCCGATCTGGGAGGTCCAGATCAGGCTTGATCCAATCCGCCTCAGATCTGGATCTGGATCCACTCCGGGTCCATGCAGAATCCTCCCTCCCACTCTCCCCATTCCCTCCCTCCCCCCAATCACCATGCTTACCTGCAGCCTCCTCCGCGTTGTCCCCCGGCCGACATCAAGGAGGCAAGATGACCCAGAGGACTATGGGGGATGACGCAGAGGAAGCTGCAGGTAAGCAGGGCAATTGGGGGAGGGAAGGAGGGAGCAGGGAGAGTGGGAGGGAGGACTCTGCATGGACCTGGAGCAGATCCAGATTGCGGATCTGATCTGGCCCGATCCAGGCCCGATCCGATCTGGATTCGGGATCCAGCTCCAGATCCAGTCACAGCCCTACATTTTACTGGCCAACTAAAGTATTATGTCAGTATTCTCATGACAGTATCAGTTCATCTTTCATGCTGGGCTGTTTTAAATTAAAGCTGAAGTTTTAGGAAAGCTATAGGACTTTGTAAGTTAATGAGAAACCCACTTCTTAAATATGGAAAATGTGGTGTTTACATGACCTAATAGTTGAAAGGGGGGATTACCACAGCATGTCTCCATAAATAGAAAGGATGTCTATGGCTGTTGTCATCTTTTAAATGATAGAAATAGTGAAATTGTCATTTACTTTCAAAGGAGGAGAGGCAGAACAGATGAGAGAGCTATTCAAGACTTTTTTTTAATGTGGGAAAGTAATTATTGCCACTGTTCTAACAGTGAGAAGGTTTGGGGAAGGGAGCTTTTCTACAAAACTTAGCAGGGGTAGTCTAGAAAGAGCGTAGAGTCTAGGGATGTGCAGGGACCCCCCCCCCGGATCGGATTGGGACCCAGATCGGGACCTGGATCGAGATTGTCCTGGATCATTCAGGACAAAATTGGAGGTCCCTCGGATCGGACCCGATCCCGATCCGAAAATCGAAAGTCCAATTTTCGGATCAGCCATAGGCAAAGCATTGGGGGAAAGAGATCCACGATCTGAAGCCGATCCGACCGAAATTGGATAAAATTATCCAATTATGATCCCGGCTTCTGGATCGTCCGATCTCATCCGAACCGGTCTGGAAGGACCCGATCCGGTTTGGATAAAATCGGAGGATTAGACCTCCTCCTCCTCCTCCTCCTCGCGCTTCTTACCTGCTGGGGCCGTCTGCTGCTGTCCGCCTGGCGCCCATGGGCATCAGCGGACGGCCTTGGCAGGTAAGCCCCCTCCCTCCTCGCGCCCCTTACCTGCCAGGGCCATCCGCGGGCACCCGCGGATAGCAGCGGACAGCCCCAGCAGGTAAGGAGCGTGAGGAGGAGGAGGAGGAGGTCCAGAGGAGGTCCGATCCTCCGATTTTATCCAAACCGGATTGGGTCCTTCCGGACCGGTTCGGATGGGATCAGACGATCCAGAAGTTGGGATCGTAATCGGATAATCCGATTTCGGTCGGATCGGCTTCAGATCGTGGATTAGACCCGATCCAATGCACACCCGTAGTAGAGTCTAGAAAGAGAGAAGAGGAAATAAATGTGGTGAAGAACCGACTACTCCATATATGGTGGACAGGAATTCATGTTCAAATCATAGGGAGAAAGGGGAATGGTCAACCTGGCCTTTTACTTCTTTTCCTGCCTCTCCATTGAAGATTGATTTCATTGAAGTTTATAGCCCTATTCAGGCATTCCAGAAAAGGTTAAAATCAATGTGTGAGGAAAAGTGTTGCAGCCTTGCTCCTCTGTTTATCACCCTCAACTCATGGAGGGTGACAGTCTGAAAAGAAGAGCCTCTCCACGTCAGCCAGAACAAAAATTTTGCAGCGTTCTGACTCAGGTGACTAGCTCCCACAGATACAGGAGCCTCTCCTCTTCTGAATGTCACCCTTCATGACTTCAAGGCAAAACACTTGAAGGACAGGGACTGGGGCTTCATCACTCCTCCTCCTCCTCCTCCTTATGCCTTGATTTTAACACTTTTTTTAACATCCAAATTGGGTTAAAGTGTAAATATCAAACTCGGCACACCTGCATGGGCAGAATAAGCAATTTCTCAAACGGAAGTATTTGTCTTTTTTTGTCTGGACCTGCTGGCACTACTATAGTGGCATTCTGCTCCTTTTCTGCTACGATGGTCTTTCTGCCATATCTACAAAGATAAAAATCAACATATTTTCAGTAAATAGTGGTATAAAATTAGTGCCTACAAATTTATGAGTATCTCTACCTGGTGTAACTTAAGGTAAGGCATATATAAATAGACACAAAGCTACAATGAAATACTAACCTACCAATGTATATGCCTCTAAAGAGTGTTATCTGAATACCAAATCAAGCAATAATAAATTATATGGGGTGGGGGAAAACTTACCCGGTTGAATAACAGCCTGATATCTATAATTTCTTACCATATGTATGTTCTATGCAGCATTGGCCTACATTTATTACATAGTTCAATGTGTTTTTCATTATCCAGTTTTGTTACCTTTGATCAACTGTGTGTCATCAGTAAAGGATATCCAGTTGTCCATAAGAGATTTTGATTATTTAACATTCCTGAAAAAAGGTGGAGCAGAATATTAATTATGAAATAGTATCATTATAATAATATTATAACCTCTGGTGTAGAAGCAACATAATTTTTCTGGGTACGCTGTGATCTCATAATATAACAAATGTGGATAATTAAAACATTTTCTTTGCCCATATTCTTCCCTTCTGTCCCATGTCTGTCTCCTGCAAGTTGCTTGGGAGTAAGGACCTATCTGTTTTTGCCTATGAAACTCTGCAAGACACCATGTAAACTGATTTAGCTCTATATATGTATAAATAACATCGGTAACTTTAAAATTAGAATTCTGGTTTTTATTTTAGAGGAGAGAGGAGCTTCTTTGTTACAGGAACTTTCACTACTTCTTATGAGGCATATCAGACATCTCCCTCCAATCTTCCTCTGGTTTAATCCACAGTTTATTTTACATGGAGAGATAACCATTAGAAAATATTATAACAAATTGTTTGGGATTTGACATTTTCCTTTCTACCCGCAGGAATCTATGAAGGCCTCTTATTAATATTGTGTAGTTTGTTGAGTGTGTTTCTTCTTCCCGTTTTGAGTAACATAAAAAACAATTTTGGTCCAATAATTCTAAACATCTGGTGTCTAATTGACAATACAGCTCTTTGATACCACTATGGTTTTATTTAACTTTGGACGGAACGAAATGTTTTTCTAATCATGCATAGCAGAACTATGTGTGATTGGTTTATTTACTTCAGAGTAGGTACATACAGCCCTGATTTGGATTAGGACCATGGTGCTCCCAGGGTGGGTGGGTGTGTTAAGCTTCCCTCCTGTTTTCATCCTGAAGTTGTCATCCCTCTCCCCCCCCCCCTCCGCAAGTGCGGTTAAAAAAAAAAAGAAAAGAAAAACCATCTCCATTGATTTTAATGGAGGCATTTTTCCTTCTTTTTAACCCCCTGGGTTCAAATCACGAGCCTCCAAAGAGGGCCTACAAGTGTGTATGTGAAGCAGTGTCCTTGACCTTTCTACATTCATCCCTAAGCTAGCAAAGTGCTAAAAGAATTTTGAAAGAATTTTTTTTTGCATAGTTGATTCGGAATAAGCTGAAACCACGATTATTTCATGCGCGGTATTATACAGAATTTTTACTGTATCCTCTGACTGGGTGAGAAAACTGTTCTTTGAATTAATGTGTCCCTATGGCTATCAAATAAGAAAGTGACCTTTATTCTTTCATATAACTAAAGATTTATTCATTTTTAATGGGAACCAATCGCTAAAAGACGCTTGCTTAAATGAACATTGATGGCTTTCTAATGGCTACCAGGTAAAGGGCATCTCCACCTGCTTGGGGAGGAGTGGGCAGAGAGAATTTGGTAGTTGGAATACAGCCAATGAAAGAAACAGATGTCTGAAATTTTCAACTGGCAGAGGGCTTCAGGGGTGTACTGTATGCTTTAAGGACGGTCATAGCACTACTTATATTGCTTTAAGGCAGGCTTCCCCAACCTGGTAGATTCCAGATGTATTGAATTGCTGTGCTGGCTGGGAATGATGGGAGTTGCAGTCCATCACATCTGGATACCACCAGGTTGGAGGAGGCTGCTTTAAAGATTGTCTATCTGCCTGCCTGTTCCCTAGTACTCAATCTGTATTATTTATAAGCAAACACATATTATGGAACACTTTAAAGGCTCGACTAGAGGTGATTCAGGAGGCCTTGATCAGGGTCTCATGAATGTTTGTTTGTTCATTTTCTTCAAAGGAGACACATGGGGAAATTTTTATCAGAGAAGTGGCTATGGTTGGCCACTGTGTGAACAGAGTGCTGGACTAGATGGACCCTTGGTTGCATCTAGCATGGCTCTTCTTATGTTCTTACGTTCTTAAATTTCGATGCACTCAACTCTGTGGGCAGAGGCACACACCTCTGAAGAAATTTGTCAGCTCCTGAGAAAAGGAAGAGCAGGAAAGAGCACACAAGAACCAGACTCTACATTTGGGCAGAATCATTGGGTGGGCAAGAAATTCGGTGGGGAGATTTGGTGACTCGAGGGAATCTGTGGAGGCTACATCTAAGTCCTTTGGGGTTATATGTGGCCCATGGATGTTGAACCTAAACTGGAAACACAGAGAGCCTATCTATATACGCAGGATAAAACACTTTGAAAACATTTTGAAAATTGTATATAGTGTGTGTCCTGGGTCCCAACAGGTCTCAAAACTGTTTTAAACCGTTTTAAACCGTTTTAAAGCAGTAGTGTAGATAGGCTCCCAGATTAAAATTTTTGCTCAACTGTGGTGTTCACAGTCTCTAACATTCATCCTAACTTATCTCACACTGTTACTGCAATAATCAGATGGAGGAAACCAGTGTATATTGCCATGGCCTCCTTGGAGGAAGAGAAAATGTAGTAAATAAACAGGGAAAGGTCAGGACTTCGTGGCAAGGCACACAATTTGCATGCAGAAAATCCAGTCCACAGCATTTCCACCTAAAAGGTTCTCAGGTAGTAGGGGCTGGGAAAGACCTCTCAGAGCTGCAAACACTTGGAATAGAGTGTTGGACAAGATGAACCAATGCTAGACAAGAATGCTCGACAAGATGGGCCAATTCAGTAAAATGCTTTCAAACTTACTGATTCCCAAATAGTTCCAGTGTTTCAAGAGCAGAATCAATTATTAGCATCCATATAAGCATAATTTGCATGATGTGTATGAATAATCAAATTAGGTTGCCAAATTTGGGCTGGGCACAAAGTATATAGCCCATTTTCTCAACATATCTCTGTGGTCATTCCATAATGCTTTGTCTCTTGAAACATCCCTTAAACACTGCAGAACTTTTAATGGGCACGATACATTCACTAGTTGAATCTCCTCATTTGTCTCCCCAGGGCAAATAGCTATGAAACCCAGTTATGAAATAGTTATGCTCCCAGTTATGAAACCCTGTTATGTCCCAATATCATCAAAACACAGTGCCACCTTGATCCCTTCCTACAATTGAGGAGGATACTTCAACCAGCCCAATACTCAGCCAGATTCATTTTATGTGATCCATTTCTCATGCCCCTCTCTGCAAAAGAAGAGAGAATCAGGTCCAACGTGTTTGCTTGCAATGGACTCCATCCAGCTTTCCATGAAGGCCCACCTTGGAGATAGGCTCAGGTCCTTTAGAAGCAAAATAAGATGTATGACTTCCTTAGCTTTTCATTGCTCTGCTTTAAATCACTAGGAGATTAGCACATAAGGTGTTGGGAAAGTGTGTTGTTGTTTAACAAGCTTAAGTGGTGTTTGAAAGGAGCCTTTTTCTTTTTCTTTTTTTGCTAAACGGTGGGATTAACTGGATAAGTGGAAGGAAAGAGCTTTTTGGATAAGCTGAAGGACAGAAGAATTATAACCAGCTTTCCACTTGTTGTAACTTGGTAAGTTTTTATTTTCAATTTAGACAGCTATGTCAGTTGGGACTTCTTCTAGCTCCTTGCGCCTAGACAAGTCTTCCCCAATCTGGCACCCTCCAGACGTGTTGGACTGCACATCTGGATGCTAGAAGTTGTGGTCCACCATATCTGAAGGGCGCCAGGTTGCAGAAGGCTGGTCTAGAACCCCAAGTGCAAGCCATCAATAACAGGAATGTAAAAATTGCTTTGCTGGGTCTGATCAAACATCCGTTTAGTCCGACATGCTAATTCTTTCACAAACAAGCAGGAAAGCAACAGCTCCCTTCTGTTGTTTATCTTCAACATCTGGCCTGCAGAGGTAAAATGCCTCTGAATATGGAGGCTCTATTTAGCTATATGGCTAAGAGTCATTGATAGACTGATCCCCCATGAATTTCTTTTTGAAAGCTAACTCAGCTAATTAAGCCATCAATATAGCTTTTATATACTAGAGTGTGGACATGAAAGAGAGAAAATATCTATATTTGACAGGGTTATGGGGAAATGCCTAATGTTACCTAGCCTCTGAGAGGTCTTCAGATAATACCTGCCACATTTGCCACCTTCACTGTGGCTGGCCATGATTCAGTTTCATGTCCACGCACACCTTGTTTAAGACCTACCAAATGAGTGGCACTTCGCACGCTTACTGGTGAGCTGGATTGGGGCAGTTTCCCTCCACTGCTCAGAATTCATTAAGGGCCTTAATTTTTTTCATTTAAAAAAACATTGTAAATGATGAAACAGAACAAAGTAACTGAGGAGATAAGCGTCTGTGTGAATCAAACATTAAAACCATAATCAAATTAAAGAATTACAAGCTGAAAAAAGCTGTTTGTTAAAAGTAAATTGAACATGAGACAAATGTTCCTGATAGTAATTTGATATAACTGAGTTCAGGATCTGGCTCTTTGACAAGGGGAGGATGCCTGCCAGGATCTGCACACAAAGTAGGGTTTGTAAATGTAAGCACTTTGATCTCATTGTTCACTCTTCCCCTACATGAGCTTGGGTGTGGATTTGTAAAGTATTGACAAAGACCCCACTCCAGCTATAATAACCATGCGTACATGGCAGCAGGCTAGCTGAATGAGGAGATATATTCACAAGTGGACCAGGTCCAGCTCCCAGAGCTCTCTTAAAAGCAGGAATTATTGCACCTATCAGCTTTCAGGTATTTATTCCCCCCTACTTTGTGGCTGAGGAGGTTTCCCTGGTCCTTATCCAACACCCTAACCAATACACCACCCTTGCTCAGGTTAAAGTTAAAACAAAACAAAACACTGCTGGAATAAATTTCAAAAAAATGCTGTTGAACTTTGGTAAATAGTTCTCAGGAATGGTTCAGGAGTGGTTAATCTTGGCTCTGTGTGATGAGATAGCATCCATCAACACCTTAGAACCTTTTCAGGCTCTGGATGCCAGAACAATATCAACATTATTTTACTTCTACACTATTATATAAGAGCTGTTCACACAACATGCTAAACCACACTCAGTGGTTGAGTGTAGGTTGTTTTGAACTGTGGGTTGTTTGTTGATATGCGTGTGAGTTAGCATGTGGTCTGAGCCCAGGAAATTTTCCACAGGGTGGCTTGTTAACCACCTTGAACAATCCAACAACAAACCATAAGTTCTCAAGGTGACTTGTTTGACAAAAAAAAAAAGTCAGACTGCATGGTTAGGGTGACCAGATAAAATCCAGGTCAGGACTCATGTAACTTTAACAGTTGTAGAGAAAAGGGAATTTCAGCCAGTGTCATTTGTATGCAATTAGTTCCTGGTGAAATTCCCTCTTCATCACAACAGTTAAAGGTGCAGGGTCCCTGCCTTCTTTTGTATATGATCACTCTAGTATAGTGCCTGCACCTTTAACTGTTGTGATGAAGAGGAAATTTCACCAGGGACTAATTGCATACAAATGACACTGGCTGAAATTCCCTTTTCTCTACAACTGTTAAAGTTACATGAGCCCTGGATTTTATCTGGTCAGCCTATACATGGTTAACAAGCCACTCTGCGGAAAATGTCCTGGGCAGGATCTACATCACTGCTTTATAATGGCATTGAAGTGCACTGACAACTATTGGGGCCCAGGACACATTCCATATACCATTTTCAAACTGCTTTCATAGTGTTATATCCTGCTTGGTGTAGATCTGTCCCTGGAGTCAGACAACATGCTTGTTAGATGTAACCAACATCAAGTGTGCAAGAGAATCTGATAGTTAATCAGTTAGAAATACATTTGCACTGTGTTTTATTTTTTGACTAGTTAGTATCTCTTTAACCTGAAGATTCTATGTGTGTCCCATAATGCAGTTCTCAAGTTTGCTTCATGGTTATAGTTGTTCATGACAGTTAGTAAGAAGTCTTCAAGAAGATTAGACAAGATTAGTTTCTCTCTCCACAACTATTATATATATTAGTGTTTCAGTTATGTTTTAAAAATAAACATTAATCATTTTTGTTCTCTAATATTAAATAATTGTCTCTAGCATTGTTCTTTAAGGACACACCACTTCTGACTTCTGCTAACATGTTATGAGCCCAGTCAGTTAAAGAGACAAAAATTAAAGGTAAAAGGATGGCGTACAGCTCTGATTACATGAGTGTAATTGAAATATTGCATGGAGCTGATTACCAGATGTGGTCTTTTAAGATGTGAATGATTTTAGTCAAAGAAAAGTTTTGGAGAGTAATTGAAACGCCACACCCCTCTGAAGGTGTAGATAAACTGCCCAGAGAGCTTCGGCTATTGGGAAGCATAGAAATGCAATAATTAACAAACAAACAAACAAACAAACTGAGTGGGATCTTTGTAATGAAGCTGCCATGGCAACCATTTCCCTATCTGTGAAAGACAGTCAACTTGTTCATATTAGGAGGCACGAAACCGCCTCAGCTGTGTGGAGCAGTTTGAAGGATTTACATGTTAAAGATGGTCTGAGAAGTAAAGTTTATCTTCAGAGGAAATTATATACAACAAGACTCACAGAAGGAACAGATATACAGAGCTTCAGCTATGGGGCAGTATATAAGTGTAAATAATAATAATAATAATGGGATTTTAAAAACTGTTGAGGAATTGCGAGGAGCAGGAAAAGACTTAACAGATGAAGATATAATTCCTATAATTCTAGCAAGTCTTCCAGATTCTTATAGTCCCTTAATTATTCTTATAGTCCCTTATAGTCCCTTATAGATTCTTATAGTCCCTTAATTAGCGTAGAATGAAAAACTGGAATAGATGCTCACCAAGGAAGGATTTACACAAAGCAAAGTCAAGCCCTGTTTGTACTCAAGAACCAGAGATAACAGATGGACATATATTTTAGTTTATGTGGATGATCTGATCCTATGTTACCAAATTAGACAGACTGTGATGAAATAGTGCAACACCTGAACCAAGAAGTAAACGTGAAGCAGCTAAGAAACATCACATATTACCTTGAGATACAAATAGAGAGGGAAGAAAATGGCAGTTACCGTCTTAATCAAAAACAGAGAGATGCAAAAGGAGTGAGAACTCCTTTGGAGATAAATTATCTTAAACAAAATGGAAACAGACCAATCTTGCCAGACAACAAGTATAGAGAAGCAATTAGAAAGCGTATGTATGTAAGCACAGTGACACGGCCAGACATAGCTGCAGCTGTGAGAATCTTGTGCAACAAAAAACAACTTATCAACCAAAAGTAACTGGAATGCAGTGAAGAGATTAGGAAGGTACCCAAATTGAACTGCACACTTAAAACTAAAACTGCCAGCGACTGACAATCCCAAGCTGATAAAGTATGTAGATGCTAACTGAGTAATGGATAGCACAGACAAAAAAAATCTACAAGTGGTCATTTATTCTTTTATAGAAGTGGAGCTGTTAGTTAGGCCAGCCGACAACAAGTAACATTTGCCCTTTCATCTACTGAAGCAGAATATGTGTCAGCAGCACAAGTTTGTCAAAAGCTCATGTAGATACATCAGCTTTTACTGGATTTTAGAATAGTTGAACCAGAACCCATACAACTCTTTGAAGACAACCAAGGTTGTATAAAACTCTTGCAAACAGAGAAAATAAACTCTCAGACAAAACACGTTGATATAAAGTATCACATTTTGAGAAATTTGCAAGATCAAAGAACTCTTGAAATGGAGTCTTGTCCAACAGAAGGAATGATTGCAGGCGCACTTAGCCCCCCTCTACAAGATTTCGGTTTGACGCCCGGTTCCCCAATTATGTGCATCTTCTCTCAATCGCTTTTACGCCTAATCCCTATACATGGGAGGCGTTGAAGCACATTACGGGCTGCATGAAAGGCATTTTAAAGTTTTTGACATGCTGAGAATCGCATGCAAATGTTGCTGAAAGTAATGAGATTTGTCCCAGAGAAACTCCCCAAACCGGTTCCCTCCCTTTATTCTCCCCGCCCACCAGAATCTCCCGTCTTTGGTTTCCTAGGTTACCTGAAAGGAATGAGCTAATTAACATGTTCGGCTACCTGTCTTCCCCCCTCCTTTGCCCGATTGCCATGACCTCCTCAGGAGTAAATGGCAATGTGTCTTGCACACACACACACATACACACACCAAAACAGACAGGGGGATGCTGCTTCGTTCCGTCCCCCTCCACTTCCCAACGAGCTCAACAATTGTAAAACATACACACACACACCTCAGCTCAGGAACCCAACAAGAAGCGAGGGGAAGTTATGTCTGCTGATGGCTAATTATATGCACATCCGCACATCCTTCCTACCACCTTTACGTCTCATAAAACCACCTCCATCTGGCCCCGTGTCTCCAAGTTAAAAATATTTCATCAGGGTACTTCAAAGAAACTTTATTTTTGGTTCACATTGGGTCACCTCTGCTTGGAGCTTCCATCCAGAGAGACGGAGTACAAGGAGGAAGTTGCCAGGAGGAGAGAGGAAAGGAAACTAAACCAAGAAGTGAGAGGTTTTCTTAGCGAAGGGGCAGTTCTATGCATGACATTACGACCACAGTCCAACCCCTGATCGTTAATGCGCCTCCTCAGAAAGTTGTTTACATGGACATAAGGCGCTCTTACTCCCGCCGTAAATTAAAACTCGCTAATTAACGCGCATTCGAAAATGCGAATAATCGGAGAGAAAACGCGCCTGAGCCCGATTTGCGCTCCGCTCTTGTAGAGGTAAATTTCCTAGTGTGCCTTGAAAGAGCTTTAAATCGCTCTTGTAGAGGCACCCTTACAAAACCACTCACCAAAGACAAGTTTGAAAGTCTAAGGGAGAAGATGTACACTCGCCGTTGAGAAGGGCTGTTAGATGTAAGCAACATCAAGTGTGCAAGAGAACCTGATAGTTAATCAGTTAGAAATCTGTTTGTACTGTGTTTTATATTTTGACTGGTTGGTATCTCTTTAACGTGAAGATTCTATGTGTGTCCCATAATGCAGTTCTCAGGTTCTAACTGCTCTCGATGACAGTTATGCTCTCTCAGTGACAGTTATGGTTGTTAATGACAGTTGGTAAGAAGTCTTCAAGAAGACTAGACAAGATTAGTTTCTCTCTCTACTCCTATTGTATATGTTAGTGTTATGTTCTAAGAATAAACGTTAATCATTTTTGTTCTCTAATATTAAATAATTGTCTCTAGCATTGTTCTTTAAGAACACACCAATTCTGACTTCCACTAACAACGCTAACCTACAGTTCAACAACAGCCAACACTCAACTACTGAGTGTGGGTTAGCGTGTTTTGCGAACTCAGTAATTGTCACAATTTTGAAACAGGTACAGGCAATGGCACCTTGTTTAACAATTCCTGTTAATATTGCACCTGACTCTTTTGACAAAGTTTCATTTCAAAATGTTTCCTAAGTAATACACTCATCCGGCACTTGCAGAAGCTCCCTCTTGCAGAAGGTGAAGAATGAGCAACAGTGACCTGCCCCACATCCTTCCTCACTGGTGAACCGTCTTCATTTTGTGTAGAGAAGACTTGCATGCAGTGAACTCAGTTCCCAGCTGATGCATTGGGTAGATAATCCACCCAGTATGCTGGCTGGGGACCAAATGCTGTCAGGAAGTGTGGTCCTGCCCCCTTGACATCATTTGTCCTGTGGTGGTGTGGGTTGGAGTCACGTGTGCAAAAATGGAAGATGTGGATCATAGGCTTCTGGGCAAATGGGACTTTGAATGTTTGCAGGGCCAATAGCCAAACTGAAATACACCCTTCCACACATTCATTTCCACATAAAAATGAATACACCAGGCTTATCTACAGCTATCATTTTTTATAAGACCATCCTTTATGACGTAATAGTGGTGTTAGTTTTTTCTTTTAGCTCCCTCCGTATTTCAAAAAATCTTTTGTGGGACCTTGCTTCCTGTAATTAGGCTTGAACATAAGCTTCTGACCCAGCCTGTAGAGTATATTCATTTTTGAGTCTCATTCTCCTGGAGGGAAGGTAGTTAGGAATACAAACGGGAAAAAGCAAACTAGGGCTCAGCCATTTATAGGTGGGAGGAGTTTCGTGTCAATGCAAAACAAGCCAAACTGGGAGTTAGAGAGAGAATCGGGGCAGTGGCAGGGAAGCCACATTCCAAATCCCTAAAATCAAAGACCAGTGCAGATCCTAGGAATTAATACAATCTCTGTGCAAGTAGATCAGCCAGGACCTTTGATGCCTTCCTATAGGAAGTTGGCTCCACAGTGGCCTGTTACAGATCTGGCTTCATCTTTTTGTGTGCAAAGAATCTTCAGTAGTTGCCCACTCCTTCAAGGTAAAACAATCCACCTCCCCCACTTGCAGCAAGAGCTTGTGGCTTGCTTATTCTGTGATCATCAATTCCTCCTCCCAACTGGTCTCTCCACAGAGCAGTGGAGAAGAGGGTTTAGAAATTATACCATTAGGTAAGGGGCCAGCTCAGGAGACCCTGCAAACATTTTCAGGGCCCGAGCAGTAGCCTCTGTCTCACTGGCCTCTTGTATCTTGGGATTTCAAAGTGGCTGTACAAAAAGTGCCCAGAAATACAAAGCTGATCAACAATCCTGCTGACAACACATAAACTGGTATGCCAGATCAAAATATATACTCTATTTGCTTTAATAGATCGAGATTTATAGATTTTGACTTCTCCAACATGCAGCCCTCAAACTGGTGACAATAGACTAAATGGATAAAACATGGGGAAAGCGTTTCAATTTAAAAATCACCAAAAAAAAATGTTACAAAAAGAGCATACACAAAAACAACACATCCATTTCCAATGTGCAAGAAAATATTCATGTCATTTAGGTGCTTAGAACACTTACTCACGCTTTTATTCAACTTTATAGAATGTGTATAAGAGAAATCACTGTTGAAAAGTGTAGTCTGTAAGAAAACCCACTTCGGCATATTTCCCTGTTTTATGATGCATCACACAGCTAAGAGGCTGGAAAATCTGCATATTCATGAGTCAGGGATCAATGATGAAGATCAAAGTATCCTCATATTGATCATAAGATTTTGCCACTTTCATTGACATAATTCAACTAAATGTTATGGCAGTATCTGAAAAGTAGAGCTCACTAAAGGCAGCAAGCAGATTTGCCTCCAGTGTCCACTTTGATATCACAATCTATCTTAAGGGCATGAAGAAATTAACCAACAGATGTATGTAAATTATGTAATAGCATCTGAGAAGAAACCATAATGCAACCAATAGAAAAAAAAAGGCTAACCGGAGTTGTGTGGTAGAGAGTAAAGAGCTATCCAATGCATTTCACTTTGAAAAAACGTACTCTGCAAAAGAAAATAAATAAGATACCCAGCTGCCCCCAAAATACAGTTTTGTGGGCACATGTTCTCTTCAACTTACCAACTGTAAATTGCAACACAAAAAGTCATGTTCAGAGTTAAGGATACTCTGCACCATCAATCCAAATTCTTGTTCTGCACCCAAAAGACTAAAATGTGTTATACAAATCAAGTAGATTTGCCCTGATTTTCTTTTGCATTATTCCTGTTTCTTCATTTTTTAAACAGGTTTGCATTTTTATTCTAGTTTTGATCGTCATGGGAAAGGGCAGAAGCTGTACAAGGCACTAAAGCCCTGCCCCTCCCCAAAAAACAGCAACACTGAGCATACCTTTTCTTAAAATCAAAGCTGAAATTCTCAGGACACTGAATTTGGAACCCAATACCACATGGCATGCCTTTTCTGGGCTCCATGGAATTTCAGTGCATGCATAGGGTTGAATACATTTGTTTGAGCTCTAAGAGAGAAGCTCCTTGTAAATAAATCCCTATTTCTACAAGACGGATCAAGAAGGCTTCCCATTTTTTCTGGGGAAAAAAATCTCTTAACATCAAGAGACTGCAACTAAATATTTAAAAATCAAGACTCCAAAATCAGAATTTTAATTACTGTCAAAGATGGCCTAAAAATAACTTTAAATGAATAAAATAAATACAAATAAATGGGTGTAAATCTTATTAAAATCACTGTTACCTGCTTCTGAGTAAATATGTTTAGAACTGCAGTGTTCATGTAAACTATAGAGTTGTTTCTGTTCGGGATGTTTAACATGTGGGACAGAAATTTCCACCTCAGAATCTACACTAGTTCTCCCACCACCCAAATATTTTTTCAGTGCTGCCTCTCGGGAGTGTGTATATTTAAGAATCTTCATGCAAATTCACTGTTTTAGGTAACTGGCTTTTTTTTTCAAAATAGCCTTCATTTTGTTTGCGTTGCTGGAAAACTGCAGGGAGAAGAGACAGGGAGACGGAGGAGGCAGAGAATTTTAATAACCAAGTTTTAAAAAAATGTCCTGAAAGGGAAAAACCAAAAATGAAAATCAGATTTAAATGTGTACTATAATATAAAACAGCATTTGTGTACTTAATGGGTTTTGTGTGCTATTCTGCAGCCAGAGAAGTACACTAGATACATCTGTATAAAATATATTTCCAATTTAACCAGTCTGGAATGACCACATTCATTTTCTAGTTCACTGCAAGGGTAAGTAATATAATAAGCACAATGTATTCAACCAAATTTAATAATTTAGCATGCTTGCTTAGTTAACTTGTATTAACCAGTGATACTGCCAAAACTAGGCTTCCCCCCCTTGTTATGGAATATATCAAGCCCATTAAAAAGAAACAGAAAGACAATTTTCTTCTCTCCCCCCACCTCCACCGCCCCGTTGAACTGGATTCATCTCCAAAATGTACTCCAGTGAAATGCTGTTTTTTTAACAAAACAAGCACTGGTATTGGGGAAGTAAAATGAGTAGGCTTCAGTTCCAATTAGAATGTGTAGCTTTCATTTTGAAAAGAGAGGCTTACAAGGTAGTAAATGCCACGAAGGCAAAGTTTAAAGAGTTTTAAATGTTTCAGAAACATTTCCAGGAAATGAAAATTCAAAACAAGATTACAGACCTTAGTTATGCATTCCCCATGAAGAGAAAAAATCCCATAGACCTCAATGAGACTATTATCTAAGGGCAGGAAACAGAATCAGGTTCATAGCAAGCAATATATGAAGAGATAGATCTGACTTGTAATTAGTCTGAAATCCAGACATTATGGAGTTACTTTCTTGCATAATGCAGGAAATGTATTCCATGGAGATGCACTATGTCATTTCCATCGGGAATACTGCTAGCTGCAGCTGAAGGGCCAGAATTTAAATTCATGAAATATGCATCTCAACCTGAAAATCAAATTAGTTAAAAACAGGTGTAACTATTTTATGGGTTTCATATTTCTCCTTGGAGCACTTGATCACTGTTCACATTGCAAGGGGAGGAGGTATTCAAAAGAGAAACCCACATAGCATGGATCAGAGACACCAACCCAATGCAACAAAACATGATCATTTCTGCCTCGTCTGGCTCATATCTGTTTGACTCACTTAAATTAACTAACAGGGTGTTCACATTGTGCAACTGGGTCATAAAAATCTGACATGTACACTCTTCACTCAGGAGCTTTTTATACTGTGATACATCACTGTACTGTTTGGAAGGGCTGTGGCTGACCTGGGTTCATTCCAGGCCAACCAAAAGGTTGAAAGCAACGATATATTACAAAGAGCACACTCAGGCCCTGTCAATCTTTGTACGATCAGCCATCATGTAGAGTTGGAATGGATTTGCTCCCACTCATTCTCTTCTGAGAACATTGATATTAAACATTAATATAGAAGATATTCTCTGAATATTTGCTTACTATTCAGCAAACAATGATATGTGCATTTGGCATCCAGTTACATTTAATTTCAGTATTTCATCATGGCTATGCCATGGTATTCTATATTCTACAGTATTTGATAGATGACATACAACGGTATTTACTATCTGATAGCTGCCAGCTTTTGAAATTGCTTTGATTTTTGTAGGTGTGATATATGCAAACAAGACATGGCAACAAGTTTAAAGCATTCCACTTTTGAGTTTTGAAGAAAGGCTGCCATGTCTAAATGTTCACGTTTGAAATATGGCAAAAGTAACTGGGGTGTTGGGGGATTTCATATATTTGCAAATATGCCTTTCAATTCTACTTTCTAGGGCCTCATCTTCATGAGCATGGGAGGAGCGTGCATTGTTGTTATTCTCCGCAGTATGCTGAAATCGGCTCCGTTCCATCATTGCAACACAGCAAAGCCAGCTGTCCCTAACACCCAGCTTTTCAGTGCTGGAAAAGACATTCTTTGGGGGTGGGGGGTGGGGGTAGTAGAACCAATATCATCAGTAGAGAGGCGTATTACCTACCCCTCTCCAGGTTCTCCCTGCCACTGCAGTTTACTGAATGGGAACGGGGAGCAACTAACCCACAATACTGCTCCTACGAGAGCACCCCACCAGCACAAATAAACCCCACTCCAAAAAGTATCATACCAGCCCTAACACTACATTAGAGAATCCAATTAATGCAGCTCCACAGCTCTGGACCTAACACCACATTACAGAAGTGAATTGAAACACTCCCTTTGCAACAGTGGTACTGCACAGCGCCAGAGCTAACACCACATCACAAAACAATCCCTTTGCAACTATGGAGCTGTATATCTCCAGAGCTAACATCACATCACAGAAGCGATTAACACAGTCCCTTTGCAACCCTGGAGCTGCACAACTCCGGAGTTAGCAACACATCAGAGAAGTGAATTAAAAAGGTCCCTTTGCAACTCTGGGCCTGGGTAACTCTGGAGCAAATAACACATTGGAGAAGCCAATTAACAAAGTTCTGGAGTTAATTGCCATAGTAAGCGCATAGACATCTCTCCGTGGGAAAACTAAAGGAGTGAATGGAGGAAGGGCCAGCCCAAATCACAGCCGGGTCACAGGCATACCCAGGGTTTAATGTGGAGGCACAGGGCCACACTGAGATCAAACACCTGGAAGCTGCTTTAACTAAACAGAATGGAGTAAATGGACTCTCCGATACTGCAGCTTTTCCACGTAGAAAGTTTAGTTGGGAGCACACTGGCTATGACATCATGTGCCACAAAGGGCAACCAAGCCACAAGAAAAACACAGTGAAGACAGCCCCAAGGAATTTGAATATTATATGGCGTGATTCAACGATTCAACTTGAGATATGATGAGCTCCATCACACCAGCGATTTATCGCACACTCGCCATGCCTGGTATGTGGTTTTGCAGCGCAGGACTCACATGATGTCGTCCCTGTCCGGCACTCATCTTGCCCCTCCCCCCTTGTTGCATTTTATTTTGGTGCGGGGAAAGTCTGGATTATTTTCCCCTCTCGCTTTTTCCTTTGTTGGGAGTGTCTGCTACTGGAGTCTTGCTGATGAAAGGGGAGGGCGGGGCGATTCTCCTCCTCCAACACGTAATCGTACGGAGTTGTGCTTAGTCAGTTGAATTGACTTTTTGGTGCTCCAAACCCCCCCTCATTACCCACAGAAATGGAGCCCAGATGAAACCTTAAATCAGTAATCGCTAGATAACAAAGCCAGAGCAAGGGGGGAAGAGCCCACGCCCATCAGAGTACCACAACCAATGAACTGGAGGAGGAAGGAGAAGGGGCGGAGTGGAGTCAAGTGGAAGAGCAAACCAGCAAAAAACCATGTGAAAGGAACTGTGTGTGATGAAGCCCTTGTCGCGCTTATGAAATGGAAGTAAAAAATGCAGAGGCAAACCGGGGGGGGGGGGGGGGGGAATAGGTGTGATGGAGCCCGATGTGAATGCATTTTGGAGGAGTTTTTGGAGCAGTTTTCACATCTTCACTTATTGTGAAGCTTATCTAAAGTCAAAGGGACATATCAGTCTCACTCCTGGCATTAAGACATCTTGCAAAGATCTTCTTCATGAGGAGAGCCACAGGGGATGTCTATGTATTTTATTGAGCTTGCACTTTTATCTTGGTTTTAATCATATTAGTTTTAGGGTTTGGTTTGTCAGTTAGTAAGAAACCTGCACATTCAGTAATAGGATAGAAATATTATTTATCATGGTTACATTTAGGTTTGTAGCACTAGCCTAGACATACTGGGTGGTGCTGAAGTATTTTGGGAACCCTCCAATTAGTGCAGTGAGGAAAGAGCCTTAGCTGAATACATTTTCACTGCAGGATAGTAGGTATGTGAATAGGCCCAGAAAACTGGGTACCTTTTCACCAGATGTAGCACAAATTGAAAAATGCTTCTGTGCTTTCGAACACTCAAGTAATGAATGCTCTCAGTTATGTTAATTAAACCGTTTATGTGTTTCTGTAATTCAACTTGAGAATCCATTTGCATCTGAACTCACATTTGGTAGCATCTGCATTTTCATAACCTTTCTAATGAGGTATGAATTGTCCAATCAAAAATATCCAATCTATATGCTTCTGAATTTGCACATGTCAAAATTACTAGATTTTCCCCGGGTATCCTTTCTTGGATGGAGAAACAATCTGATACACATTGACTAAATGTCATGTGACAGTAATATAATAATATAGTGAGATTGTAAATCTATCATTTGCCAAAATCAAACTAAGCAAGAGATGTCAATAAGTTTCAATTTTTGTAGTAAAAAAAGGCCAAAAAAAAAAAACACCAACCCACGTTCAACTTTTGGCATTCCCCCCACCCCCCATTTTGTTTAAGAACATAACAACATAAGAAGAGCCATACTGGATCAGACTAAGGGTTCATCTAGTCTAGCATTCTGTTCACACAATGGCAAACCAGCTGTTGACCAGGAACCCACAAGCAGAACAGGAGCACCCTTCTGCCCACATTCCCCAGCAACTGGTGTACTTAGGCTTACTACCTGTGATACTGAAGGTAGAACATAGCTATCAAGACTAGTAGACATAGACAGCCTTCTTCTCCAGGAATTTAACCCCCTTTAAAAGCCTTCTGTATTGGTGGTCATTGTGATGTCATCCTCGACCACTTGCTGCTGCCGCCCTGTCTTGCCTTTTAGGCCCCACAGCACCACAGCCCAGCAACCTGGCCTCCAGATAACTTCTTTGTTCCGCTGCCACCAGTACCTTCTCAGGTACACCCACAGACCACACCAGGAGATGGAATTAACAAGAACTTATTAATAAGAAATTGCATGTCAACAAGCTTAATGGTTACTTCAGTTCAATTGCGTCTCGGTTACAAGGTTTCAATGCTTATTGGTTTCAGTCAGAACTGTTGTACTTTAACAAACGGTTCCTTATTTAACCTATGCTCTAAAATCTTATCTCAGTCTCTCAATCAAACACTCTTCTCATCTAATAATCCTGCTTCAGACTCTCTCTCTCTCTCTCTCTCTCTCTCTAGTCTCAATTCTCTCAAATCTCCCCCCAATCAACCCTCTCCTGTCATCTCCTCTCTGCCAAAACCATATATACCTTCACTCTGTTTTCCAGCTCCTCCCACTCTCACACAGCCAACGAATCCAGGCACTCCAAACAACCAGCCAATCACTCTATACTTACCAAGACTTATAACCCCAAACAGTAAGTACATTTCGGCCTAGTTATTTACCTTAATTGTTAGCATTCTTAACCTATATATATATATATATATATGCATATCACAAACAACAAACTTTGCAATACAATTATAACAATAAGCAGTAGAACATCACAATCATCACTACACCTTCTGGCAACCAATTCCATAGTTTAACAATGCGCTGTGTCCTGAACCTCCCACCAATCAGCTTCATGGGAGAAAAGTGTCTCCCTGTCCACATTTTCTACATCATGCATAATTTTGTACACTTCTATCATGTCTCCCCTTCGCCTCCTTTTTTCCCAGCTAAACAATCCCTCATAGGGGAGGGATTAGTTGCCCTTTTCTGCACTTTTTCCAGCTCTACAGTATATTTCCCCACCACCACCATCTCCTGTATTTTGCACCAGCTGGCCTGATGAAGAGTTCTTGCTGGTTCTTCTGGGCCAGCGTGGCTATCTTTGCTTTTTTAAGGCATTCCACTAATTGCTAGCTTCTGAATACACAGGACCCAGCAGAGTAACTTAATTCAAAGCAGTTCACAATCTAACTCTTGCACTGGAGAAGCCAGGAAGTTACTTCGCAAATGCTCCTCCTCAAAGGAAAAGACTAGATAGAACTTGTAGTGGCAGTATGCTAATTACAGGGGTTTCAGAACAATGTGATGTCAAAATGTATGCAAATGTCAGGGGCACCACCACCACTCCATGCATAAAAAAATAAAATAAAATAAATAAGAAACAGGTAGGATATAAGATGCATATTAGGTTATCTAGCATTCTAACCAATAAATGAACTGTAACAAATCAATCCTTTTATACATATAATTCAATATTAAGAAATTTTCTTAATACTAAAAGATGTTAAGGAATACATTTTCAATTAAAGGCTTCATCTTATGCAGAAGTACATGTGCAAACCTTTGATAGAAAAATGTGCATTTTTTAAGAACATAAAACTGACCCTGTGGGCTTCTTTCAACAGCCATATCCCATCATATAAACATTTGTAAAGTCTCCTTCCCATCATTCATCTACGTATTTAACCCCTCTCAACAAATAAACTGAGCTAAATGTGAAAACATCGAGTGCATTAAAAATGTGTGGTTATTTGTACTAATGTCTCACATTTGGTGAGTCTTATTTCCAAGATACAGCAAAGCATTGTTGCTTTCTTTTTTCATGAACATTTAAAATGTTAAAAATAGACGAACTGCATAACTGAATTTTGTTTATTGGTTAAAATACTGGAGTCACAGCCAGGAAATCAAATTTCAAAGTGTTGTTCATCTATATACATTTATATGTTATAGAAGTGGAGCTTTTGGCAGCTATTGGCTGAACTGCCCTGATGTCAGAGATGGGGTGCAGTCAGAGAGTCTGTGACTGCCATGCATTACCCAAGTCATAGGGGCAGGCAGGCAGAAAAGCCTATGGAACAAGGAGTAGAGAAATATGAACTTATGGACGCAATGGCCTATAACAATAACCCCAGGGGAGAAGAGTAACATGAGAAGAAATATCCAGAAGAATGAGGGCACATGCAGGAGACCAGAGAAGGGAGCAGGAATAACGTATAGGTACATATGTTATTAAATATTAAAACATCACATGATTTTTTTTCCAAAAAGCACACTAATACTAGATCCAGTTGAAAGCATACTTATCAATGGGAATGAGGGGGAACAAAAAAAATCAGTTTGAATGAATCTACTCAGTCCAAAGATTGGCAAAATACAACCAGTCAGAACTAATTTAAAACAAAAAAGAAGTTTCCAACGAATTTATTATGGCATAAGGTTTTGTGGAACACAGTACAAGAAACCTCAGATCCACAAAGTTGATGATGGTTGGGGGAGGGGAGTTATTCTAAACAGTGAGATTAGAAGCAAATAAAATACAGAAAGTGCAGGCTGTGTTAATTACATTAAAACTTAAATGAATGTAAAAAATTACTAGAGTAAGCATTCACTAAGCAGTATTGATAATGACACAAACTTCTTATCATTAGCAAGCTAATTAGAACTGTACTGGGTAAAAAAAATCTATGATCTCAATTCAGGCCCCAAGTGATAGAATTGAACTTCTTATCAGCTGTAATTCAGCCATTTCATTTGGTGTCTCCCTTCTAAATTTCCTTTTTTTCCAAAAGTATTCTACATGTGTATTCATTTGGTGCTTTTCTAAAGAAGTTATTTGAACTAACTGATTTCAGATATGTTAGCTCAAGCTTAGTTGTTAATATATAGAAATCAAGCCACCATCCTTGTTAGAGAAACGTTAAACCCTACTCACCGGAGCTTATTTGACCCACTCTCTCTCTTCTTTCGAAAGTGTTCCCATTTTGAATAGAATGTAGGATGTATGTGTACATCCTAAATTCACAATTACATTATTATTGTTGTTGTTGCTGTTATTTCAAAACAAATTGAAAAATTAATCATTCCATGTTAATAATAACCAATCATATATCAACAATATTACAGAAGATCATAGGAGAGCGTATAACGTAATGCGCTGGACTTTGGCCATTCCAATAGGGTTTTTTTATTTTTAAATACCTATATTCTTGCGACAGTATTTGTCCTGAATTCTCAGTGGGCTCGTTAGTTGAGTAGTGTATTAGGTAAATAGGGCAATCGTACCCAGAAGTAAGCCTCATTATGTTCAATGAAATGTACTCACAACCATATATAGGGTTGCAGCTGAAGATGCTAAGCTACAATGCAGGAAATCCTCAGTTTGAATAGCAACTCTGGGTAGGATTCATCAAGCCATTCCATCCCAGCCTCAGTCTCCTGTATGCAACATGCGAATAATAACACTAGCTACTTTACAAGTTTGCTTTAAAGCCTAGAAGAAGATGATGTACATGGATCACTTCTAACTCTCTAAAATGAAATATAAATGCTAAGTATTATTAGTTGTATCATCTCTGCAAGGGACTGTATCTTCCACAGAAGTTCAGTTTCTGCAGGGATATTTGATGATTTCCCCTGTGAGGCCATTTCAATTCATATTAATGTCAGAAAGTTCAAAAATAAATTCTCTGCAGGAATAATTTCTATTTTTGAAACATCTTTCAATTTGCCCAGCAATAATACCAAAATGATCAGGGGTAAACTACATCATGATAGATTTCTTATAATACAATTGCCAGGTTCTATACTCTGAATCTTCTGACATTGCTCACATACATACTTATTTTCTTTTATTTGTGGCTTTTGCTTGCCCACAAAGTGCCTGTTTTCATCCCAAAGCCCAGTGATGCATGTAATGTTGGAAGACTTCAACCTTCCCACTCCATGAGAGACAAAATCAATGTAGGACTAAGCAACCCAAAATACCACAATCATGAGCAAGATTTCCTGTTCTGATGCCATGGCTCATTACAGTAGGACTCCAGGGTACCACTGGACCTCACATTTTAAATTAGAATTTTATGCTAACAGTAAATTAGGAGGTAAGCCACACAAATGTAAGACTAAAAGTAACTGAAAGGTCATTTCATCCAATCTTTTGCACTGTGGTAAAGTTCTAATAGTTTTGGCTAGAGAATTTGGGGAAAGCAACCAATATATGCCAGGGCAGAAGGAGACTGGATTTCCAATTCTAATATGGTAATTTGGTTTGGACTTTGGACAGATCTACACCAAGCAGGATATTACACGTTGAAAACAGTTTGAATACTGTATATGGAGTGTGTCCCCAATAGTTGTCGCTACTGTTATAAACCATTTTAAAGCAGTAATGTAGATCCTGCCTATAAGCCTATCTACACTGCTGCTTTAAAACGGTTTATAACAGTTTTAAACCTGGTTTAAAACTGTTATAAACCGTTTTAAAGCAGTAGTGTAGATAGGCTCCATGGGCGTGAGAGCAAAACCCAACAGGTGAACCTGACCGAGATCAAATATTCTTGGCTCCTTAACACAAATCTATTTTCTTCTCTCCTTCTTGAATAACCACATAAAATCAAGGGCTGAATCCTCCTTAACTAGAACCTTGAAAATGTTAATAAGTCTAAAAGGAGGCAGCAGAAGGTGTGCAATATCAAGGTGTTCCCTATGGACAAGGAATATCTTTATTTCTGTGTTTATCCCGATTTTCCTCCAAGGAACTCAAGGCAATATATATAGTTCTCCCCTCTCATTTTCCTCTCAGAATAACCCTGCAAGTTAGGTTAAGCTGAGAGAAAGCGAGTTGGCCAAGGTCATCCAGTGAGATTCATGGTTGACTGAATGGGTTGTCCCACTCAGAATCTACAGCAAGTGGTCTTTGAGGGGTCTCCCTCCCCAGTTAAATTGCAAATTCCTGGGCAGTTTTGTCATGATAGCTCCTTTACATGCTAGCAAAGTGGTTCCACAGAATAAGATGGTCAGACAAAGGTGTGAACATTAGTAAACCAGGTATTAAGTAATGCCCCTATCCCTGTTAAAAGGACTGCACCAGTGCAGTGTTTTTGAGGCTGAGGCTCTTATCTCTACTTTTTATAAGAGTTCAACTGTTATAAATTGCACTTGATAGCGGTAGCTTGAAAGAAATAATACTTAAACTTTGAAACAAACAACGCCTTTAATTCAGGCAAAAGCAAACAGTTCTATTCAGAAAGCACTTTTAAAGGAAGCAAAGTAAACTAAAAGTTGAAATTAACAATGGCTAACGAACTCGCTTCCTAGACAACTCTCCTTCGTTAAGGTCTGCTTGCTCCTTTCCTTGCAAACGTTCAGACCGGCGTGGTCTCACTCTCGCCTCTGTTCTCCTCCGACGTCTGCGTTCTTTGGCATCTTTTAAAGAGGTTTCTTCCTCGTCCTCAGAGGATACGGGCGTGGTTCCACCTGCTGGCTCATCAATTAGATTAGCACTCGTTTCAGAGCGCTGATTCACATCAGCTGGCAGAGAGGGGCTGCTACTCCCCTCCTCCTCAGACCCAGGATCTGGATCAAACTCACGAACCCTGTCTTCTCTTGCCAAGCCATCTGGCAGCTGCTTCTCCTGCTCAGAAACCCGAGGGGTAAACACAACATCATCCCCCCCCTCAACACGCTCCCCCCCGAAAGTACGACAGGGCGTCCCTGGAGCTGGTTTATGAGGATACCTGCAATGAAATGCACGCGCAAGCTCTGGAGCGTGCACACTATCCACAGGTTCCCAAGAGCGCTCCTCAGGTCCATACCCCTTCCAATGAATTAAATACTGCAGCTTCCCTCGACACAGATGGGAATCCAGGATCTGAGCCACTTCGAATTCCTCCTCCCCGTCAACCATTACAGGGGGAGGGGGGTCTGCAGAGGAGCGATGGGGATCCCCGGACCTCACAGGGGAAAGCAACGACCGGTGAAACACCGGGTGAATTTTAAGCGAAGGAGGAAGGGCCAGCCTGAACGCCACAGGATTAATCTGGGCTGTAATCAAAAAAGGACCGGTCCTACGAGCGGCCAGCTTCCTGCTCAACGCCTTCATGGGAAAGTGCCGCGTCGACAACCAAGCCCAATCCCCAACCGCTAAAGGAGCACCCAGCGCCCTGCGGCTGTCTGCTGTCGATTTGTACGTCTGTTTAGCATGCTCAATCTGTTCCTGAAGCACACGATGTAAAGCATGCAATTCATCCACAAACTCTTGAACAGCAGGCACTCTAGCCACACCTATGGAGGATGGAAAAGCCCTAGGATGAAACCCATAATTCACAAAAAAGGGAGCCTGCCGGGTGGAAGCATGAGTGGCGTTGTTATAAGCAAACTCTGCGAGAGGTAAGAGCTGCACCCAATCGTCCTGCTGATAATTAACGTAGCACCGCAGGTATTGTTCCAGCGTTGCGTTTGTGCGCTCTGTCTGGCCATCGGTTTGAGGATGATACGCTGAAGACAGACGGAGTTCCACTCGTAGTAAGGAGAGCAGTTCTTTCCAAAAATGAGCAGTAAACTGAGCACCCCGATCTGAGACCAACCTGTCTGGCCACCCATGCAAACGAAAAACATGTCTCAAAAACAGTGTTGCAGTGTCTTTGGCGGAAGGCAACCCAGCACAAGGGATAAAATGCGCCATCTTTGAAAATAGATCCACGACCACTAAAATGGTAGTGTGGCCGCGGGAGCACGGCAAATCAGTCACAAAATCTAAGGAAAGGAATGACCAGGGCCCTGAAGGCGTGGGCAAAGGCTGTAACAACCCCACAGGCTTGCCAGGCACTGACTTGGCACGCTGACATATATCACAGGACCCCACATATGAGATCACCGACCTCAGGAGTCGAGGCCACCAAAAATCTCGGGCTATAGCAGCAACAGTCTTGTACACACCAAAGTGTCCTGCCGTCGGCGAGTCATGACACTGACGCAGCACTTTTGCTCTTAAAGCTACAGAAGGAACATATAGTCGCTGCCCATAACACAACAATCCCTCCCATAGTGAAAAGGGGGAGCCCGAGGATGACCCTTCCACCAATCTCAAGTCCTCCACAGTATGACGTACAAAAGCATCCTGCGCCTGCGCGCGTCTGAGTTCAGCCTCCCACGACAGGAAGTCCCCTGCTGCTCCTAAAGTGTGCAAAGGAAGCAGAGGAGGGGGCTCCAGAGTCTCCCCTGCAGGCGTGAGGAATTCCGGTTTGCGAGACAGTGCATCTGCCTGTTGATTATCCGAGGCCCTGACATGCCGAATCAATAACTCAAAACGGGAAAAAAAATTAGACCAGCGGATCTGCCTCTGGTTCAGCGCTCGAGCTGTCATCAAATGTTCTAAATTTTTATGATCTGTTCTAACTTCCACTGGGTAACGTGCCCCTTCTAACAGGTGCCTCCAAGTTTCTAACGCAGCCTTTATAGCCAGAAGCTCCTTCTCCCAAATTGTATAATTCCGTTCGGAACAAGTCAACTTTCGGGAGTAATACGCACAGGGTTTTAACTCCCCTCCCGCGTCACCAGGCTGCAAGAGGACCGCCCCCAGCGCCACATCTGACGCATCCGTCTGTACCACAAATGGCTTTTGTGTGTCAGGATGACAAAGGAGGGGTTCCAAACTAAATAACTCTTTCAGTCTATCAAAAGCCTCCTGTGCCATCGGGGACCACCTAATGCCGGAGCGCTGGCCCTTGAGCAGGTCCGACAGAGGAGCTGTAAGCCTAGAAAAACCCAGCAAAAACCTTCTATAAAAATTAGCAAATCCTAGAAACCTTTGTAAGTCCTTCCGAGAGACTGGCGTCTTCCAGGACATAACAGCCTGCACTTTCGCTGGATCCATTTGAAGCCCTTCAGTGGAAATGCGATACCCTAAAAAATCCAATGTTGTTAGGTCAAATGCGCATTTCTCCAATTTAGCAAACAACTTATGCTCCCTCAGGCGCCCAAGTACGGCTTCCACGTGAGCCTGATGCTCCTGCGCATTTCTTTAAAAAATCTAAAAATCATCTAGATAAATAATCAAAAATGTATCGAGATAATCTCGAAAAATCTCATTCATGAACCTACAGAACGTAGCTGGGGCATTCACCAGGCCATAACTCATTACCAAATACTCAAAAGAACCATATCGCGTCAAGAACGCACTTTTCCATTCGTCTCCCTTACGAATGCGAACCAAATTATAAGCCCCTCTTAGATCTAGTTTGGTAAACACCTTTGCCTTACTCAACCGCTCTAACATCTCTGGGATCAGAGGCAGGGGGTATTTATCTCTCACTGTGACATTATTGATGCCCCTATAATCATGAACCAGATGCTTATCCCCTGAGCGTTTTGTTATAAAAAAGGACGGCGCTCCTGCAGGGGAGGACGACGGACGAATAAAGCCACGCCTTAAATTTTTATCCAGAAACCCCCTTAGAGCTTCTAATTCTGGGCCCGACATTGGATACAACCTGCCTACCGGAATTGGTGCCCCTGGGACTAAATTTATTGCACAATCATAATTGCGATGTGGAGGCAACTGATCCGCCTCTGTCTCATCAAACACATCCCTAAAGGCTTCATATTTTGAAGGAAGGACAGCCAGAGACGAAGAACTGAGGTGCGCAGCTGCCGAGCCCTCAGGAGCCATTTGCGACTCCGCCTGAACAAGCGGTATACTAACAGTCTCAAAGCAATGATGAAGACAATAGGGTGAGGGGAATGAAACTCTATGTAACGCCCACGAGATATTCGGATTATGCTGCGTGAGCCAAGACATGCCAAGGACCAGTTCAAAACGCGACATCCTTGTCACGTTAAATTGAATCAGTTCCGTATGCCTTTGCACTGACATAGAAAGGGGAACTGTAATTTTAGTCACCGCCCCCTCCTCCAAAAGACGACCGTCAATTGTCTCAACATATAAAGGGCGTGCCAGGGACTCCACAGCCACCCTATGGCGTTGTGCAAAGCGTAGATCCATGAAACTGTTGGAAGCTCCTGAATCCACTAAAGCAAAAAACTCTCCAACTGTCCCAGGGGAAGTTTGTAAACGTACTTTCAAAATTCAATGAGGCGAAGTGGAGACCTGTGACAGCCTCCCCCTTGTTGTAACCGGACCTTTCCGTTTAGACACTCCCCACAGCCTGGGGGAACTGCCTAGTCACGCTCGAGGAACAAAAGATTGAGAAGGAGTCGTTGTCCAGCCAGGAGCGCGGCATGATTTGATAAAATGTCCCATCTGTCCACATTTGAAGCACAGACCTAGACGCCGTCTACGGTCTCGTTCTGACGGAGAAATACGAGATCGCGCCGCTCCCAATTGCATAGGCTCCTCCCCGGTCTTCTCTATAGCTGGGCGAGTAGAGGAAGATCCTTCATTAAATGTCTCTACTGACGGCAGAGTGCGGTTCACGACTGCCTGTCGCGCCTCTTTTCTCCCCTCCAAACGGCTATCAATGCGCAGGCAGGCAGCCACCAGGTCTGCCAACGTACCCAAAGATGGGGAGCGTGCGAGCTCATCCAAAATCTCAGCATTCAGACCGTCCAAAAATTGTGCTCTATAAGCTGCATCGTTCCACTGCAAATCTTGCATAATAAGTTGAAAGTTTGTTGCATAAACCGCCACTGAATCCCCACCTTGGCGCAGTCGCCGAATGGCTCGGGTTGCCGTCTCTTCCCTAAGAGAGTCCCCAAAAAATGCTTCTATTGAGGCTACAAACCCCTGATAGTCCAACAATAAGGGGCTATCGGATATCAAAAGCGCCGACGCCCATTTTGCAGCGGGCCCCGCCAGTAAACTAATGAAAAAGCCAACACGTAACTCGTCAGTAGGAAAGTCCTCCGCTCTCAGTCTTATATACAGTTCCACCTGAGCTCGAAAAGCAGCGAACATTCTTTTGTCTCCATCAAACTTTTCGGGAAGACTCACAGGGCACTTTCTCCTAGGAACGGGGGCGGGGAGTCCCGGTGCTGGCGCCGGTGCTGTCTGCAACATCCTCACAGCTGCCGTTAGCTGAGTCACTTGCGTTTGCAGCGCCTGGTTCTCGAGGGAGAGGTCGGCAATTGCTTTCTCCATAATGCTACTCCACTGGAGCTGTCACACTCACAAACACACACTGGTAGCGTTCGTTAGTTGTTTGTTAATTTCAAGCTGTTATAAATTGCACTTGATAGCGGTAGCTTGAAAGAAATAATACTTAAACTTTGAAACAAACAACGCCTTTAATTCAGGCAAAAGCAAACAGTTCTATTCAGAAAGCACTTTTAAAGGAAGCAAAGTAAACTAAAAGTTGAAATTAACAATGGCTAACGAACTCGCTTCCTAGACAACTCTCCTTCGTTAAGGTCTGCTTGCTCCTTTTCTTGCAAACGTTCAGACCGGCGTGGTCTCACTCTCGCCTCTGTTCTCCTCCGACGTCTGCGTTCTTTGGCATCTTTTAAAGAGGTTTCTTCCTCGTCCTCAGAGGATACGGGCGTGGTTCCACCTGCTGGCTCATCAATTAGATTAGCACTCGTTTCAGAGCGCTGATTCGCATCAGCTGGCAGAGAGGGGCTGCTACTCCCCTCCTTCTCAGACCCAGGATCTGGATCAAACTCACGAACCCTGTCTTCTCTTGCCAAGCCATCTGGCAGCTGCTTCTCCTGCTCAGAAACCCGAGGGGTAAACACAACATCAACCCACCTCATATTAAAATCAGTGTAAAATCTGTCACTCAAGATTGTATGCTTGGTCCTAAAACAACACTCTAGTTAAGTCTCTCTGTTTTACTCTATTGAACTAAATGGCCAAATTCCCATACTGAGCTGAACACAATCAGAAATTAACTGCTTTAATATAACCATTCTCACTGCAACGTTTCAGTGTGTTTTTTAAAACTATTTTCTCTTTAATAGCCCATCTATTGCTAACCACAGAGATATTATATTAAAAACTATTCTCTCTTTTATTAGGAATCCATATATATATATATATATATATATATATTGCAATCTGTAAAAAAAATAAAACCATATATGGAAAAATTCTAAGATCAGGAAGAGAAAAGCCTACAGAGCAGTAATTAAAAAAAGATTCTAATAATTAATAGAGATCGTTAAAATATTTTGCCTTTCGAAACCTACTCTCTGTGCCTTTGAAGTTACTAAAGGTAGACTAGTGTGTCACTTCATAATAAATGTTCAAAGTTCGTCTCTCACGTACGCCAGCAGAAAATCATAAGAGATAAGATAGCAAGTAATGTTTATCGTGTTTAAAATTGCTGGGTTTTAAAATGTGGTTTTAAAAATCAGAGACTTGCTTGCACAGAAAAAAAAATCACATTAAATGAAAACTCTATAGGACCAGGCTCATTTTGATGACTTTCTAGTCACTTTCCAATTATTTTTCAAGTAATTAATTATCAAGATTCCCCTCAGTTTGACTTGTGGTTTCTCCAAGTCCCTGGAAACCTGGAAAAGTTCCCCAAGCCAAGCAAGCCCTTGAGTCACTTTACTCCCAACTGTTTTAGCCATCCTTCCCCCACCCACCAGCCATCCCTTCCACCCACCAAGAGCCAACACACACACCCTTCCTTCCTTCCTTCCTTCCTTCCTTCCTTCCATTCTTCGTTTTTGCCTCTCAATCCATCTACTCCAGCCAAAAATGGTAAACCATTTTTAATGCTGCCCTTAGGGGATGGAAATAATGGGATAAGGTCTTAGCTACACCTTTTCCCCTCTTCTTCCTATTTTAGATCACCCACACTTTGAAGACAAAGAAATCTGGAGATTACCCCTGGGGTATTTATAGGCTACAAGAGAAGAAGTCCCTTCAATGAAGCAAAGAGCGCTGAACTAATCCAAGTGAGCCCACGTGTGAGAGCAAAAGCACTTTCTACCCTGATAAGAAATTTCCTAAAAATATTAGAAGAGCCATGCTGGATCAGACTAAGGTCCATCTAGTCCAGTATTCTGTTCATACAGTGTCCAACCAGCTGTCGACTGGAAACCCATGAGCAGAACATGAGAGCAGCAGCACCCTCCTGCCCATGTTCCCCAACAAGTGGTGTACATAGGCATATTGTCTCTTATACTGGAGGTAGCATATAGCCATCAGGATTAGTAGCCTTCTCCTCTAGGAATTTGTCTTGCCCCCTTTTAAAACCACTGAAATTGGTGGCCATCACTACATCTTGTGGTAGTGAATTCCATAGTTAACTATGCGCTTGTGTGAAGAAGTACTTCCTTTTATTTGTCCTGAATCTCCCATCAATTAGCTTCATGGAATGACTCCAAGTTCTTGTATTCTGAGAGAGGGAGAAAAATGTCTCCCTATCCACATTCTCCATACCATGCATAATTTTGTACACCTCTACCATGTCTCCCCTTACTCATCTTTTCCTCCAGCTATGCAATCCCAGCTGTTTTAACTTCGTGCAAGCAAGCATATTTATTTTCTCTCATTTGGAGATTGTTACAGAATGTTTCCCCTCATTCAGTAGAAGAGAGATAAATATTTTCCCTCCTGAACTTCCAACAATTTACTGATGTCATATGTTATCAGCTGACAGAAAAAGTGTGGTACCTGCTGTGAAAAGGAATTTTAGCACTAAAGAGGGGCCAGACAGCTCAGTGATAAGATAATTCGGAGGGCAAGAGAAAAGACAGTCAACGGGCATATGGGTGCAATGGCAAAGAGCAGAGATAGGTAGGTTTGTAGATAAAGCTGGGACATCTCCTCTGGAGACTGTGGGAAAGAATATACAAAATAATTATTTTCAGTTTTGCTGCTGGCCTTATACAAGGTTCAACAAGAGCAGCATACGTTTGGGAAAAGACAAGACAGAAAGAAATTGATAGTACAGAAGGGCTGTTAACACAGAAATGTGCAATGAGCAGGGAGAGTAAGGAGGAGAAAGACAAAAATCTTGAGAGAGCCTGCTGGGAAGTTGTTCTTTCTTGAAAAGAAGGTACCTCTGGGGAACTGGGAGATATACACAAAGTACAGATGGACAGCAAGCCCTCTAAGGACTGGTGGATCTGGTACATTCTTGCCAGAAATAGCAGAGACAAGAACTGGTCTTTGCCTCCACTTATCTGCTAATAAAGTAATATCCAAATCCAATCAAAGGATAGTGAGATTTGCACCTTCAAGTGATTTCTCCAACTTGCAGATCTGACCTTAGATCAAATTCTTCTTCAGGTGCATCACAGAGACTGGAAAATGGCTTTCTCTCTTCAGTAGTTTTCTGTGCCATCATCATGCCCGTCTGACTACATGTTCCATAACTTCAGCAATGGTCCTTAGGATCATTATAAAGGAGACTTTTCAAACAAGGAATAAAAAAGAAAAGACAACTAATAATCAATCACTTGATACCCCTGCCCTACTGCAGCTTAGCTTTGGCTACAGATTCAGAATATGTAATGGAAACAATTGCACTTTATTTCCCTTGCATATTCTTTCCCTACCTCCACATCTTTCCCCTTCCTGTTTCTCCATATCAAATTTTAGCTTGGAAGCTCCTCGGGGCAGGGACCTACCTTCTTGTACTCTGTAAAGTGCATTGCACACTGATGATGCAATAATAATAATATTAATATTAATAAATAATAATAATAATAATAATAATAATACAAAGAGTGCACTTAAAATAGCTTTTGCATCTTGTCCTTGGTAAGGAAGAATGCAAACAATCTGTTTCTTCAACGTTTGCTTCTCACAGTGTCTTTCTCCTTTTTCTCTTCCCTCCATTTTTCCTTTCTTCCCTCCCTCCTCCTCCTTTCTACTGAGGACCTCTAGGGACAATCCTCTGAAAAAGAGCTGAGAAGGGACTGCAGCTCTGTAGATACAACACCTGCTATAGTTCCTACTGGGTGGCTGCCCTCTCCATAAACCACAATATATCAGTGGATATAATCTTAATATCAAGCTACAGGGACTTCAATCATAATGCATAGTACTTCTGATTTTCTCCTGGGACCTACCTGACTTTTCCAAGTACCTTCATTGTTGCTGCACAGGAAAACTTTGTCAGTGCTTTCCATTAAAGCCAATTGTAGGTCCATATCTTTTTCCTGAACATAAAGGTTATGATCATAAAGTCTGGTGGGAGTTGCAGTCTAACACATCTGGAGGGTGACCAGTTGAGGAAGTCTTCCTTAGGACAAAGTCACCTTGGAGATCACTTGCTCACCCAGGAATTCATATCAATTTCATTGCTCTTGGTGCCACAACTCTGGGATGCTCTCCTGATCTAAATGTCAGACTTCCTCCTTGTGTCTTTTCCACCAGAAATTAAAAACACTCTTGTTTCATCAGGTTTTTCATGTGCACCACTTAGTTTTATTGCTGCCAGTTTTAATGTGTAATATCTTTTGGTCTTGCTGCGATTTAGTTTTATTTGTGTGTGTGTTTTTATTTTTAGTGTTGGTTGTATTATTTTTTTTTGTATTATGTGTTTTGTTATTGCTTTTAGAAGTTCTTTGTTAGTTGTATTGTTATATTGCATGGCTTTATGGTTATGCTGTATGGGATCCTGGGTACATTTAGTAGAAGAGTGGGATATAAATTTATTATTTTGGCCAACATGGGTCAAATGAGAGCAAGAGCTTAAAACTGGTACACTACTGACCCAAAAAATTTTGCCCTCAGTGAAAAGGGGCTCTCATTTAAGGACATGGAAATACAGATACCATTTCTTTGTACCTACTTGAAAGTGAGGGTGGTGCATCCTATAAACCACATCTTTCTCCTTCTCTTGGCAAGGGAGGAAATTGCATGTTATAGTGTTCAGTATTAAAAGCATGAGAACCATTTGCTGCTTGGCTAGAGCTTTGCCTCTCAACCCTCCTCCATGGCAGCTCTCAGAATAAAAGAAATCAAATACCATAACATTTGATACAACTCGATATAAAATATCTATAAAAGTTACATAGCACTGGCATGTAGTTTTAACTAGGAAAAAAAAGTGTTTTCAAACCTTCAAACTGGATTAGAAAGACCCAAAGAAAGTCCTGAATCAGAAAGTCCTCATTCAAAATAAATGCTACTTGCAGCTGAGTAAAGGAAGCTAGATGACCTAGAGAAACTAATGGGACTTGCAAAGTAGCTACTAACACAAGGTAGCTAGCTTGAAAGATGCTGAATGGTATGCCAAGTAAATAATTATAGGAAAGTTTCACCAATCTCTAAGTCTGAATGACAGACACAACCTGGCTTTTAAAGGAAACAGTGTTGTTAAGCAGGGATTCTATATTGCTCTGACATCTCAAAAAGCAATAGCTCTGAACAAACAAAGAATTCTAACACATATATTGTGACACAAGGTTTTTCGGCTAGAGCTTACTTTGTAAGTGGGCTCGTTGCAATACATGTGTTACTCTGCAAAGCACCACAGTACTCAGCAGGGGGTGGATGGGAGGGATGCTGCAAGAAACTAACATGATTACCCTTTTGCAATTTGTCTCAGCAGCTGGGGTTTTTTTTAAAGAGGCACATTGTATATCTAGGTAGGGTGACCATATGCAAAGGAGGAGAGGGCTCCTCTATCTTTAACAGTTGTATTGAAAAGGGAATTTCAGCAGGTGTCATTTGTATGCATGCAGCACCTGGTGAAATTCCCAATTCATCACAATAGTTAAAGCTGCAGAAGCCCTGCCTAGCATGACCAGATACAAAAGAGGGCAAGGTAAATGGTTCAGCTCTAAGGATTCTTCAAAGACCTTCTAGATCCAACATGCTGCAGACTCTGCAGATCTGACAAATTCCAAAAAGCAAATATATGATCCTCCGATGCCCATTCTCAATTAAGTGAATCCTATTGGAGTCTGAGTCCTGAATGTATTACACAGGCGCCGATACAACTGTCTTTGTGCAGCCACCTTGGACTGCTATACAGTGTGTTTTGTTTCATAATGGCACTTCTATTGGCGATCTAATCCTGCAGCTATGCTACACTTCAAAGCACAAGGCTCTGAAGAAGCCCTGGTTGTTGTTGGTTGGTTGGTTTTGTTGTTGTTTACAGATATCCCTGTTACAGATATCCCTGTTAATCACTATGTGGAATGTTGTTTTCATCCATTGTTGATGTGATTCAATTCCTCTATCTTTCCTGCAACAAAGAATTAAGCCACTTATTTCTGATGCTATTACCAATAACCTGTAAAGACCTGCATACCAGAACAAGCTAGGGCTCAGAACAGATCCGGATCTGGATCCCAAATCCGGCCAGATCGGGGTGATCCGGACCTTCCGGATCGGATCGGGGGAGGTCTGAATTGTTCCAGACCAGATTGGATCATTCTGGATCGATCTGGAGATTCGGGGCCCATTGGCCTTCCAGGTCCCTGTGTGCCGACTGCGCAGCTGGCACCCAGGGACGCCAGGCCGGCGGTGAGTCCATTGGACTCACCGCCCTCCCCTCACTCTCCCTACTTATCTGCTGCCTTCTTGAGTGAGGGGAGGGTGGTGAGTCCTTTTCCCATAGACTTGCAAAAAGAAAATTATTATAAAATGATGTATAGATGATACATATCTCCGTCAAAATTGGTGAAAATATATAAAGGATAGGGATGTGCACACCCAAAAATATCATATTTTATCGTTATCGGAATTTCAGACCAAAAAAATTATCATCTCTGATGATATCGTAGGTTAATCGTATCGTCTTCAAGGTAATTTTCGGAAATCCGATATTTAATTTGCAGCCCCATTGTGCCTTATAGAGCTGGATCATTTAGAAAAAAATGCCTATAACTTCTGTATTTTCAAAGTTACAGGCTTGAAAATTGGTCACAATGCTTATGGGGTATGCCTAAGTATGTGTATGAAATTTGAGATCGTGCTCCTTCTGAAAGCTGGTTGACCGGGCCTCAGCTCTCAGAACAAGCACGATCTTTAAAAAAATCATAGAAAATCGAGGGTTTAAACAATTGCTCTGATTTTTTTTCACAAATTACCAGCCAGATCCCATCTTCAATGTCCCACAAGTTTCAAGTGTTTATCTTTAAAAATGAAGAAGTTACAGCAGGGGTGCGGCTTTTGGGGGACCCCCTATAACTTTTTAATTGAAAAGATAGAGACATGAAACTTTTTGGACATTGCAGATTGGATCTTGCTAGTCCTGGCTTCCCAAGTTTCATGTCATTATCATTTCAAATAAAAAAGTTATGCAGGCGTTTCCCCCAATGCAAGCCTATGGGGAAAAAGCAGACAAGATTACAGCACGGAGACCAGGTCAACCAGCTCTCAATAAAGTTGCATGATCTTTAATACATTCATATAAAATTGAGGGTTGGAGGGATCGATCTCAAATTTCATACACATGTCTAGCACATGTTGCTACACATATGTGCCAAATTTCAGATCAATCCCTCCACCCCTGTAGATGAATGCACGTGGCGAGATGTCATTCTGACCTGTCAGAACTTAAATGATCTTTAATAAATTCATATAAAATCGAGGGTTGGAGGGATCGATCTCAAATTTCATACACATACTTATGCTTACCCCTTAAGCACTGTGACCAAGTTTCAAGCCTCTAAATTTTAAAATACAGACATTATAGGTTTATTTATATGGCAGTCTGATAATCCAATATAATCGGGCTGAAAATTTTCGGATTGGATATTTATCGGAGGTTTTTCTATCGTATCATTATCATTAATTGGATGTCCTATAATGACCTTATCATATCGTTATCAGACATTTTAACGCTACAATACACATCCCTAATAAAGGGACATCGGAAAGGTGCTGGAAATGTGAAGAACAGGAATGAACCTTCTATCATCTATGGTGGACATGTAACAAAGCGAAATCCTTTTGGATAGAAATGCATAATGTAAAGCAAAATGTACTGAAGATTAAAATACAACTGCATCTGGAGTACTTTTTGCTGGGGATAATAGATGAACAGTTGAGTCAAAGTTATGGAACTTTGTTCTTATACATAACAGCAGCAAGATTAATATATGCCCAGAACTGGAAGATCGAGAAAGTACCAACAGAGGAGGAATGGCTATTGAAGATTGCAGAGCTGACAGAAATGGCAAAACTCACTGCAATAATAAAAGACAAAACAACAACAAGGTTTATTGAGGCATGGAAACTTCTGATAGTATTTTTAGAAGAGAGAGAAGGGAAGGATATTTTTGCATGTGGATTCTGCGATTAAATTGGAAGAAAAACAATTGATAAAGATAGGGAAGTTGGGGAATTCACTCACTGTTTTGTTTCTTCTTCTTCTTCTTCTTCTTCTTATTATTATTATTATTATTATTTTGATAAAGCATTAAGAAAACATAGATATTTTTGTATGTTGGAGAAATTCGGAAGTCCATCTTAATGTTGTATGTTGTATTGTCTGTGTTTTATCTTTTTTTGAAAACAATAAAAATCTTAATTGAAAATGGCAAGTAGGCGTGTCCTAGCTTTGCCTAACCAGAAAAAAAAAATACAGGCTATGGTCCGTCCTCAGATCAACCACTATACATTCCATATACATGACTAGTTTATAGTGTTAAGCGTTCCCTGAGTTTCCTGAGGGTTGGAGGTTATAGGGGAAACCCTTTAGGGTTTTGCTTCCTTTGAATGGAAGAGGTACCTCGGGGACTGAAAATTTGTGGGAAACCTGCCACCTTCATTCATGATTATATGGTACCATCCTGATTAGATTGCTGTAAAATACTCTATGTGAATATGAAGCTCAAGCTACCTTTGAAAATTGCTTGGAGACGTAACTGGTCTAAAATGCAGCAGCTTGTCTTCTGACAGAAGCTCACTGCGTGAAACATAGAGCTCCAATGTGTTCCAACTTCATTAGCTACCTGTTTGTTTCCAGGCCCAATTCAAAATACCAGGGCCAATCTTTAAAGCTATAAAATAATTTGGAGCCAGGATTCCAATTAACATGTGAGACCCTACTCTATGGGCCAAAACAGATTTTACTTTAAAGAGGTAACTACATAGTAACTATGTTTTTCTTTAATTTTTACTCTAGATTGGGGTGGGGGTGCAATTCCTACTGCAAAATAGTGATCCATGAATCAGATTGCAGGTGTGAGGCAATCTGGATGGGGTCCATAGCAGGGTGGTGGTGGTGGTGGAGGATTAAAGCCCCTGCCCTCCATGCTAGAGTCCCAATCTGAGTCAGGCTCCTTCACCTACTCTAGAATAAGATGAAAGAAAGCAGGTACCTCTTTAATGTCTGTTTTAGCCCTATGCTGCTCTGCTTTCAGGCAGGTAAATGAGGAACGGAGGACAAGATGGCAACGTGCATCAAGAGCACTCAGTGGACACATCTATACTACTAACCTATATGTTTTACACCAGTTTAATTGTCGTAACATCTCCCTACAAATCCTGGGAATTGTCATTTTGTAAGGGTGCTGATACCTCTATTAGAGCAGCAAAGCCTAACTACTGTGCCTAGGTTTTCCTGAGGAGACAGAGACAATATACTGTTAAAGCAGATATTTCAATCCACATCCACTGGACCATGTGATACTACAAGATGAAAAACTGTTATCATCCTTGATCATGAAGAATATGGCCTATTGGTTTACTCATCAAGTCGCTATGGTGCAACTTTTATATAGGTTTTTATGGCTACATAAGATTTTTACCCATCATGCAAAGACTTTGTATTTAGAGTTGTATGATGCAAGAAAATGCACAAATTAATTTAAAATATATTAAAAATATGTATAAAAATATAATTCTACATATTTTATACATGAGAGCACACAAACTAGAAGTTTAGATAATCTATATTTATTTATTTTCTTTTTACGTTGCCCTTAATAAGGGATACAGCATAAAATGTGGCAAACCGAAAAGGCCTCTTGAATCCCTGGTTGCTTATGCCAAGGTCTGCAAGCCAGGATTCCTGAAAACTGATCAAGGTAGTTTTATATTTTCTTTAATGAGTGAAGCAATGTATTTTCAATTACTATATCACAGATGGGATACCATCTGTTAGCATATGTCACTGGCTCTTAAAGGAGTGTTTACATCTGGGAGAACATGAGTTCTTATTAGATAGAACAAGAGGATTAATATGATTTTTAAAAGTGTGGGTGGCAGATTTTTCTTTTCATAGAGTGTACATCCACTCTGTAGTCCACACATTGAATATGGAGAGGTAGCCAATTCAGTGGATATGTAGGCAGACGAGGAAGATGGCAGAGAGCTTCCTTGCCCTAATAATAACCAAAGAACTATCCGTTTAAAGCAAGAAGCTGGAGAGCATAAATGCCTTGAAGAGTGTAGGTTATCTCTTGAGCACCAGGGTGCATCTTTTATGGCACTCATAACTACCAGGCCAATGTCAGTTAGCCATTTCCTTTTAATCAGCAGTGGTGTGAGTTATTGCTCCCTCTTACCAAAAACACTTCTTTGCAACACTGTCAAAGTCATGGGGGTCGTGCTATTAGTCTGAATAATAGCAAGTTCTTATGTTTCTTAGGCATTGTGGGAACTTCCAATACCATTGAAGTACTTTGAGAATTCCACACCATATTGTGGATTGTGCCCCAACAATATGTGAGAGGTCCACATTGTAGCATTGTCGTACCTTAGGGCATGTTCACGTTGACTTGGGTAGGAGCCACAAGATAGACTCTTCCTATATTTCTCAGGAAGGAGAGACACTGCAGAAGCTCTCCTGCTGCTATCCCTAGCAATGTAGGAACCAATCACAAATCTACTGCTGTTCTCAAATTCTCACACTTTTGTTACATCATGCTGGAGAAAATTTTCCCCTATCTCTGCATCTGATCAGGAATTTTGGGAAGCAAGGGAGGGTAAACTCTCACCACTGGAAGCCATTACAGACTTACTCATTTGGCTATGTGCACACCATCTAAGTTACCACTTAATTCTCTCTCTCTCTCTGGGTGTGTGCATGTGTATGAATTAACCAAGCTTTTATTTTCCATTCAATTCATTAACAGCATACAGAAAATATAAAAATGTAAGGAACCAAAAGACATATTAAAAACAGTTTATTTCTCAGTCATTAATGCAAGTGTGATCTAGCTCATAGTTGCAAAGAGAAACAATAATGAATACTTTTTTTAAAAAAATTGAAACTGAAGTTTAAACATACATTATCCTGCAAATGAACAACTTATATTCAGATCTTTAATTAGGCAGATGGATAGTTTTGTGCTGCCTGTGTATTAGCTAGGGACTAGCACAATTTATTTTTAAAATTCTCTATAGCTGGTATATTACTAGTATGCATTTTTAAAGGCCTGAGGGATTGAGAAATCTATTCATCTGTTTTGCTGTTAAAGCAAACATAATCATAGTCACTATTGGTTCCCACAGAGAGTTCTTTTATAAACTGATGGCATGATATTGTCCCAAGAGTTGTACTACCAGTGACTAGCACAGAACATTTTATTAAGTTTTGCTTAATATAAATGAAATAGAAACACATACATTTCTTTGATGAAAAGCAGTCCAAATACACTGTGCAGAAAAGCCTGTATTGAAGACAAAATTTTCATATGTCCCAACAGTTAGGGTGACCAGATAAAATCCAGGTCAGGGCTCATGTAACAATTAGTTCCTGGTGATATTCCCTCTTCATCACAACAGTTAAAGGTGCAGGCACTATACTAGAGTGATCAGATACAAAAGAAGGCAGGGCCTCTGCAACTTTAACGGTTGTTATGAAGAGGAAATTTCACCAGGAACTAATTGCATACAAATGACACCGGCTGAAATTCCCTTTTCTCTACAACTGTTAAAGTTACATAATCCCTGACCTGGATTTTATCTGGTCAGCCTACCAACAGTTATTATAGCTACAGATTGTACTGATTTTCTGCATATTCTTCACTAGCCACAGGGGGTGAAGCCTGGGAGACAATGATGTGCAGAAAATCAGAGTAACCCTCTTGGGATAGAGACATAGGCTGGGATTGATTGATTGATTGATTGATTGATTGCATTTCTATACTGCCCAATAGGTGAAGTATTTAGCCTAAGTATCTATCAGGTGAAGAATGACTAAGAATTTGGCTGTAATTCTGGCTTATAGGTAGAGCCTGTGAGACCAAGTTAGAGTTAATGTCAAAAGTTCTCAAGTCAAGCAAAAAACAAAAAGCCAACCCTCTTAGTTCTGGTCCTCACCCTTCTAGTTTACTCCTTTCCTAGGAGACCATAAGAAATCGTATAGCCTAACAACCTAGCCACTAGAATGTAGCTGATTTTTGTGAGAGTGGGATAGCTCATGGAAATGTTTATACATTCTATCTCTTATCAAATGTGGTTATGTGCTATTTACAATTTAAAATTGAGTGCTGTACATTTTTTGATGCACTCCCCAGAGATGATTTCTGTGATGTGTTCTTCTGTGAAAATGATAACGTTGGTGCACCTTTGCCACTTATTTGAATGGATTTATGTTTGCAATGGCACTGTACACAAAGCAGTACATGGAATGTGGATTGCGCCCAACAGTTATCAGTGCACTTCAATACCGCTATAAAGCAGTAGTCTAGGCTGTGACTACGAGCCGATCTACACTGTACCTTGAAACGTTTTAAATAGTATTTTAAAACGTTCCAAATAGGTGCGTTCTAAAACATCTTAGGCCACATTAAGGAGTACTCACGTTACAGGAGAAAAATTCTTCAGTCTTCAAAGTGGTTTGTGCGGTCTCACACTCTTCTGTCCGTCTCTTTCTGTTTTGTTTTTACAATGAGTTTAGGGCAACGCATTGTGGGTGCTGTAGTTCAGTCGCCCACTTCCTCCTTAGTTCCCCTTTCATTCCCTAGCTTTCAATGAGTATAGGGCTAAGTATTGTGGGTGTTGTAGTTCATTCGCCCACTTCCTCCTTAGCCCCTCTTTCTTCCCCACCAATCAACGGCTAAGCATTTAAGCGCCGGTAAAGGAAGCACTGCCCCCACGAATCACAAATGGTAAGGAAGGGCACATTATTTTACTTAAATATAGTAAAGATAGCTGTGGGGCTACTCCTGGCCCATGCTCTCCCCGGTCGTTGGGGATGTCAAATTTTGTACCTAATGAAGGGATGGTATACCTAAAAAGGCTAACTGTCCCTAAATATAGAAAGGCCTTTACTATGGCACGATTTAATGTACTGCCATCAAAATTGTTGGAAGGCAGGTATAAAAAAATCCCTGTGGCCAATAGAAGCTGTCCGTGTAATGGCTCCGAAGTTGAGAGCATTGAACATGTATTGTTTTCTTGTACTTATTACAACCAAGTTAGGGAAGAATTATTGAGACCACTTTTCCAAGATTGCCAAGGGTACTCTAAAAAATCCCTGTTAGTTTGTCTCCTCGAAGGTACAAATGATTATATTACTAGGCAAGTAGCTAAATTCATTAACAGAACAATTGGTTGTAGATCACAGATGGGGGTAGAGAAATACTATTAGCTGTCATTGACTGAGTATATTGTAACTTGTTTTCTAATGGTCTATTGACTGTCAATAAAGATTGATTTGATTTGATTTATTAAAAGTAAAAACCATTGTATATAGCTGAAGTGAGTTTTAAAAAACCTCGGGTATACATCGTTCAAGGGAGTGCATCATGTGGCCCAAAGAGTTTTCGTAACCCTTATAAAACGTTACAAAGCTAGAGTGTAGATCGGCTCTGAATCTGCACTACTGCTTTATAGCATTATTGACGTGCACTGATAACTATTGGGGCACAATCCACAATCCATGTATCACTTTCATAGTGTTATTTCCTGCTTTTTATTCCACATTCATAATGATTTGACACAAGGTGTAGGAGGTTCATCAGATGAGCGTTTTATCACACGCTCGCTATTGCCACTTACAGATGTGAGCATGTTCTTTAGGCGATGATATCTGTCTCCTGTGAGCCTCCCGCTCCTACTGCTTGTTTTTCTGTCACAAAAGAGGCCCCTTTTAGTCTGACTTAAATAAAGAAAACAAAACGGAATGTGCCATGATCTCCTGCTTGTGCAGGAAAAGAGGCACAATAAAAATGGTTCCTGAATGGGCCATGTGGTCTTTGTTTACTTCCTCTTTCCCCTCCAGGCAGAAAGAGGAAGTAATGAGGGACAAAAGCGGGGGTGGAGAAGCAATGGTAAGGAAATGTGATTTTCCCCAATGTGATGATGCTCGAGATCTAGCCCAAGTGGTGCAGTTTGACTAGAACACTAATTAGGTAAGAAAACATCAAGCTGCTCAACACTACCTGATGCCTAAATGTGAATCTGGGCATTTATAAAAGCCCATAAATAGGGTGATTGCCAAGTATCCCAGGAAGTAAATTAAAAATGAAACAAAATCCCCCCCTAGATCCATGGGGGAGTCTCTGATGCCAAAACAGCCCTCCCAAGAAAGGAATATATATATTTTTCCTTTTATATAATCTTTGTACTGGAGAAAAATGAATATAATGGGCCAGTAAGACAGATCCAACAACTAAAGACTGATTATTATGTCTAAAATATGTACAGGCCATAGAATCACTTAGCATTAGAGCTGCCCATGCTGGGGTTGACTGATAGTTCTATCATATGGCAGATTAATCTAGTTTAAATAATACATAGTGGGGGGGAACCTACCTCATCCATACTGGAGACTGTTCTGGCTGATCAGTGAACTAGAGTAACCATATGAAAAGGAGGACAGGGCTCATGTATCTTTAACAGTTGCATAGAAAAGGGAATTTCAGCAGGTGTCATTTGTATGCATGCAGCACCTGGTGAAGTTCCCTCTTCATCACAACAGTTAAAGCTGCAGGATTCCTGCCCTCTTTGGTATCTGGTCACTCTAGTTATACTCTTGCAGTTTTAACTGTAGTAGTGAAGCGAGAATGTCACCAGGCGCTGCTTGCATACAAATGACACTTGCTCAAATCCCCTTTTCTACACTACTGTTAAAGATACAGGAGTCCTGTCCTCCTTTCCATATGGTCACCCTAAGTGAACCCATTAAGAGATCTGTTCATAATGCATCAAGACTGAAGGCAAGTGCAGAATACACTTTAGCTTTAGTAACCTCAGTACTAACTCTGGTGGGTTCCAGCAATCACACTGATACATAGGGGCTGTTTGCATGACACAACAGACCACCATGAGTTATTTAATGCACAGTGAGGCTGTAGTGTGTGTGAGCCGCATGCCATCACCATTTTGAATATGCAACCCCACTTGGGGGTTGTCGTTTTGTGTGACCCCAGTGAGAGTGGATTATACGAGGGTTAAACAATCCTTGAATAACCTATGGTCCTTCACACTTGGAGTTGCATATGCAATCTGGCCCCTGCGGGAACTACACATTCCTACGACGAGCCACAGTGTGTCGTTCAAACCTGGTCATACTTACCAACAATAGTTGATTTTATGAGGTAGGTAAACAGGGACGTTCAGTCATGTAGAAGGTAGCACACAAAATGTGGCTTCAAAATGTAACTGTATGTCAATAAAATAGTAGACCTGCACATCTTTAATAGGTCTTCCTGTTCCAGGGCTTTTCCCAAACAGTCCCTGGGTTCCATTTGTTCCAAATTGCTAAAACGAATGCTCTTCTCCACCCCTGAGTCCCCCACTGGAGCTTCACCAGCTTTCACAGACGTGCTCCCAGGCTGTAATCCTTTTCTTTCTGTGTCTCTCCCACTTCTTACCTCCTTCCCTCCCTAACAGGCAATCCTTATAGAGAAAGGTCACAGCAGGTCCTGTTAGGAAATGTAATTCTAAAATTCCACCAATGATTTATATTATCCTCCTCTTGAAAAAAAAATATGCATCCTCACATCCCAACTACTCTAAATGATCTTCTTTAAACCAGTGGGGAGCTTTATATTCTCGGTGTGATGGTCTGGCTCCTCAGAGAACTGCTCCAGGTACTTGCTCAGGTGGCTTCTCACCTCCATTAATTGCTCCACTCAAGATGTAGCAGGATTCTCCATCAGTGATAGTGTGTTTGACTCTGCAAGGTATTGACTGAGTCCATGAAGGGGGAAATAAGTCATGGTGGTATGATATAGCAAGGTGAGGGTGCTGATTGCGTGCTGTGGGGGGGGGAAGGTTCCATAACTACCCTCTCTGGCTCAGTTTGCCGTGTTGTGCAAACACAGTAAGGGTGGTTTGTTGCTGTGGTTAACAAGCCACCCAGAACCCATGGGTTGTTGTAGGGTTCTGGGGTGGTTTGTTAACCACAGCCATGACACAGCAAGCTGCACCAGAGAGGATAATTATGCAAATCCCCCTGGCATGCAACTGGCATGTGTGACAGGGGAAGTAAAGCACCATGGCATGATTGTACGAACAGGTCCACTGTGTCTTTTTCTGAAACTGTTGGGTTTGAGTCTCTGATGTTCGAACCTCGTTGCATTTCTGGGGGGTTGGTAAAAAACATTAATTTGGCTCACATGTTGATTTTGTGGCTGCATATTGATCTCCTATTCAGTATGATCAGGGCCCAGAAATGGTCTAAGCTCATTATAGTGCAGGACAATCGTATTTTCACCTAGGACAAGTGATGACCCATACAGCACCTCTGACACTCTGCTAACCACTCAGTGTGGATCTTTGTAGTGTTTCACTGAATTAACACTCAAACCTTTCCTCTCTTTGATCCTTGGCCCAGATCTGTTCGCCCACTCGGTATGCCTGAGCAGTAACATGTAGATCAGAGTGGAGAGGTTGGTGGCGGTGAGAAGGAGAAGGTCGTATGCAGAACGCTCTTGTGCTGTTTTAACTTTTAAACTATTTTAATCTTTTAAAGCTGTTGTTTTAACTTCTCATCTCAAGATCATAGCGCTTGCTCCTTTCGTCTCTGAATGACTTTACTCTGATGTAGCTTAACTACATAGCCTGCCTTGCTAAGAATATCAGCTAATTCAGTTAAATACACTGTAGGGTTTGTATATTTACAACTGTTCCATTAAGCAATTCTACAGAAGAGTAGCCTCATGTCCAGACATTACCATATGCTGTATGTGTCCTGTGGATGACTGCATGCTAGATTTGTAGGCCATCATTTTATAGGGGAGTAAAGTGTGCCACTTCTTCCAATTACTTCCACAAAAGAAGACAACATAGTCAGCAGTGTGCGATTCAAATGTTCCACTAGCTCATCAGACTGGATGGTAGAATGTGATGCAGGTCTTATTTATCTCAACTAAATTACAGATCTTATGGGAAACTCAAAGTTGTGACTCAAAGTTCTGTCCCTGATCAGTGTGAAAGGAATGAGGGATATCATAATGGCAAACAAATTGTTCTACAAATACTTCTGCAATTGTTTGAGTTTCTTCATCAGGCAGACGGCACACTTCTGTCCACTTGGAAAAAAATATCTGCTATCACAAGAATGTATTGGTGCACGTTTCACTTTGAGGCAGTGTCAAGGATAAAAATCCACTTTGGTTGTATGTAAGGTAGGGTGACCAGATAAAATCCAGGTCAGGGCTCATGTTACTTTAACAGTTGTAGAGAAAAGGGAAGTCCAGCCAGTGTCATTTGTATGCAATTAGTTCCTGGTGAAATTCCCTCTTCATTACAACTGTTAAAATTGCAGGGGCCCTGCCTTCTTTTGTATATGGTCACCCTAGTATAGTGCCTGCAACTTTAACAGTTGTGATGAAGAGGGAATATCACCAGGAACTAATTGCATACAAATGACACTGGCTGAAATTCCCTTTTCTCTACAACTGTTAAAGTTACATGAACCCTGTCCTCCTTTTCATACGGTCAGCCTACCATAGGAGCTCTGGATATAACAGAAGTTGTTTCATGAATTCCACAGGTGTAGCATGACTTCGCCCAATCGTTAACAGATGAGGAATATCCAGACCAGTAGTACCTACTTCAGATTCTTCGGATAGCTTCTCTATTCCTAAATTTCTCCTGGTTTTCTGCTATGTAGTGCTTTCAGGATACTGGAGACTTGATTCATGTGGGATCACTATTTGTGTATAAAGATTCGTGGTTCCCAGTGCCATTGCACATCTAACTAATAGATCTTGCTGTAGCTGTAAATAAGGCCAAACCTCTTTGTACCAAAGCAGAACTGGGTCAGATTGTGCCTCAACTGGAAAATCACTAAATCCATGTCTTGGGCTTTTTTTAAAGTAGTGGCCCCGCCATCCTAGAATGAAATATCTCATTTTCCACACTTTCGGCACCTGACAATTGACCCAAGACAGCTTTTACTCAGGAATTTTGAATGAGTCCCTTTGTCATGGTCAGATTGCCTTGAGGTTTAGGCTTACTGCAGTTTTCTCCTCTACAAGGGTGAGGGACCTATTAAGTTGGTCCACCCCCAGAGGCTAATGGTCTGGATGGTTTCCAAAGGGCTCCGGGGGGGGAGGGGTTCACAGCTGATATGGCTGGCTTTCCTCTCCGAGCCCTGTTTGATCTGTGGAATACAGAAATGGCCTGGATGATTGACACAATTCCCCCTGAGCACCTTCTCCTGATTAGTAGAGTTTGCACGACTCCATGGGATACCTCAAGCTAAGGGCGATGAAACAAAATAGGAGATAGCATGAATGCAAATGGAGGAAAGCTCCTAGCACTGGTTTGTGCCTATGCTTAGGTATATTCAGGGACAGTGAAGCCAGCAATGAAAAAACCTCTCACTTCCTCTATTGAATCCTCTATGTCCCACCCAAAGGAGTTTTTCAGGGTTGTCTGGGACTTATTACACGCTGGCCCTAAGGACACTGTGAATCTATCAGAGCCCTGCTGTAATATGTTTGCAAGGTATTTCCAAGACAAAATCCCTTACATACACTGTGACATCCAGTCCTAGGCAGATAAAACAGGCTAGGTATCCAGATTCTTGTCAGATTTTGTTGGATAGGTTTCAGTTGGTACAGCTCAAGGACATTGACAAGGTGCTTAGATGGGTTCATGTTACCACTTCCATATTGGATCCTTGCTCCTTGTGGCTTATTACATCTGACAGGATTGAAAAAGCCAGCTGGGCCAGAGAAGTAATGAATGCCTCCTTGTGAAAGGTAGTGGTCCTGGGCTGCCTGAAACATGCAGCAATAAAAGCATTCCTGAAGAAATCCTCCCCGGACCCAGAAGATTTTAATTTCAGGCTGGTAGCAAATAATGCTTTCCTGGACAAGGTCCTTGAGTGGGTGGTTGCTGGCTAGCTCCAGATGCTCTTGGATGGGATCAATTATCTGGATCCATTTCAATCACGGTCATGCCAGTGATTGGCATGGAAACAGCCTTGGCCTCTGTATGGTGACTTATGTCAGGTGAAAGACAGGGTGATTGTAACCCTGTTGATTCTCCTTGAACTCTTGGTAGCTTTTGATACCACCAACATTGATGGTGAGGCTGTGGATTTGCTATATCCAGGCCTGGTTGTGACGATGGACTGGATAAGGGCTAACAAACTGATGCTCAATCCAACAAGACTGAGATACTGATAGAGATTCTTCTGATCAAGATATAGAGTGTTCATCCTGTTCTGGATGGAGTTACACTCTCCATGAAAGAGCAGGTTCATAGCTTGGGGATTCTCCTAGAGCCATAATTGACACATGATGCTCAGGTAGCCTCAGTGGCTTCAACTAGCTGCTCAGCTATGCCAAATTAGAGCCAGATCTACACCAAGCAGGATAAAACATTTTGAAGGTTTGAAAATAGTATATGGAATGTGTCATGGGCCCCAACTGTTGTCAGTACTGTTGTAAACCATTATAAAGCAGTAGTTTAGATCCTGCCCTGGATGGGGATAACCTGGCTTCAGTAGTCTATGCTTTGGTAACCTCTAGGTTATATTACAGTAATGTGCTGTATGTGGGGCTGCCCTTAAAGATGGTTCAAAGCCTGCAACTTATGCAAAATGCAGTGGCCAGGTTTATAGCGGGGACCAGAAGAGCTGAGCATATAACACCAATTTTGGTCTGCTGGCACTGGCTGCCTGTATGTTTCCGAGCCCAATTCAAAGTGCTCGTCCTAGCCTGTAAAGCTTTACATGGCTTGGGATCACTATACCTGCTGTAGCACCTCTCCTAGTACGAACCTACCTGTACACTACAGTCAGCACAGAGACCCTTCTCTGAGTGCCTTCTCCAAGGGTGGTTTGGAGGTTGGCAACAAGGAAGAGGGCCCTATGGAACTCTCTTCCCAGTGAGGTCCACCTGGCACCAACATTGTCATCTTTCAGGTAAAGACTCTGCTCTACACACAGGCATTTGACGGCTTCTTTTTAAACTGTTTGAAATCTCTGGATGTTAAAGTTTTGGTGTTGTGTTTTAGAGATTTGGCTCTTGGGCGGTATAGAAATGTAAGAAATGAGATTCACTACTAAGGAAGGACTCTTAATGCACACTGAGTTTGCCATTTTTCCAGGGCCTGTTTCAGTTGTGTGCATTAGTCCTCAGCCTATTACATGTAGCTTACTATCTACATGTTTAAAAAGGTCAGTTGAAAAATTGCAAAGCAAATTCATGGAAAATAAGAGTCTCAATACCTATTAGGTAAAATGCTCAGCACTTCAATCCTAAAGCTACGGTATCTAGGGTGACCAGATAAAATCCAGGTCAGGGCTCAAGTAACTTTAACAGTTGTAGAGCAAAGGGAATTTCAGCCAGTGTCATTTGTATGCAAGTAGTTCCTGGTGAAATTCCCTCTTCATCACAACAGTTAAAGGTGCAGGAGCCCTGCCTTCTTTTGTACATGGTCACTCTAGTATAGTGCATGCACCTTTAACTGGAGCAAACACAATAAAAATATAATGTACTAACACGATTATGCAAAATATCTTTGGAGATATGTATATATGTATAAATATTGCATGCCCTTAACAGCAGTTGCATTGTTCTCCATCCGGGCCTCTTACTTCATGCCCCCTCAAGGTGTTAGTCTCCAAGGACATATTGTGGTAATGAGTTTCACGTTGTGTTCATTACATTTTAAAAAAGACACTGTGTGATGAAGAAACTGTACATTTCGCGGGAAGTAATACCTTAGGGCCAAACCAGATGTGACATTAAGGCTAATCCTGTGCATACTTACCTTGAAGTCAACTCCATTTTACACAGTGGGACTTTCTTCTGAGTAGACATGCATGGGAATGCAGCAGAAATGTTCCTTTGCATTTAACATATATCCCCCCCCACACACACAAAAGACAAATAGTGGTTGCAGGATGTTGGCAAGCAGAACTAAGTCTGCAGTGCATGGGGAGTTTAATCCTTCCCCCCGCCCCCCCACTGCTGCAATTCTGATGAAAAGCTCCTATGGATGCCAATGAGAGGTTTCCTCTCAATGAAAATAGCAGCATCTTTTGGTTGCTAGCGGCAGGGGGTGCTTTCCATTGGGGCTTCAGCAGAGAGGAAAGCATTAAACTTCCTCTCCCCGCTGGCTATAGTCCTGGCTATAGTTCCTGTTTCGGCTTCACCATCATGTCCTTTTGCCATTGTACAAAAAGTGTACTTTAAATGGTTTGTCCTTTAGGCTCGTAAGAAGGGAGATACATTCCTCATAAACGGTACGACGAAACAGAATGCCAGAATAAAAAGATACTTGTTATTCCTATCCATTTGGAGAGCAGCAGATAATTTGGCAACATGTGGGGGGAGGGGACACAATTCTTAGAGCACGGATGTTTTATGGAAATCTATCTCTACCTTTGTCAGATAAGGCCACTGTTTTGAAACAATTCTTTGAAGGCTGCTGAAGCTCAAATGAGATTGTGAGCTTATCTAACAGAAGCTGGAGGGCTGGTTAGTTCTTAGAAGATAACAAATTGCAGTAAGACCTTTGGAAGCCAATGTTATCTGATGATTGACCTTAGCCCTCTATCAAGTGCCCTCTATTTGCCTTCTCTAATATAAGGTTGAATTGTCTGAACTCTGTGAAGCTTTTTCCTCTACAGAGTGAGCAGAAATGAAAGGGGGAAATGCTATTCTGGTAAAAAAAAAAAAAATGAATTAGCAACATTGCAAATAAGATCTTTACATTTAATTCTACCGACCAAAGATTTGAATGCATAGTACGAATAATAGTTGACATGTAATATTTATTCTTTGAACTCATTTTTCCAGTTGAGATAAACAGATGAGCGTCCAGGGAACCTTTAAGGTTCTTGTTTTGTTATCCCTAAGCTCTTCTGTTCAGGGCTATTTCACACACCACATTTTTCATACATACCTGTAAAATATTTAATGTGTACCTGTAAAGCTGTTAAAAAGTACATGCACTTGTTAACTGGGAATAGCTATGGCTTCTTGTCAGGCATATACACAGTGGGGGAATGTCAGAAATAGTACAGTAGGTCTTGATCTGAAGGATAGTAGAGAGGATTGCTGTCCAAGTGCTGCTAACAGCAGCAGAATTTTCCCTGCAGACCAGCAGGTTGGGACCACACAATCCACAGCCAAGGGCCATCTATGGGCTATGGGTCATACACTCCTGCTCTAAGGCACATGTGCCAATGGTATGTTTGATGGCAAGAGTCTTGTAAAAAAAAACTGTGAACAGACAACTTCTGCATTGGGTTCATTTCACAGATGCATAAACAAAATACTGGGCTCTGCCAAAGAACCATCACCAGCCTTTGGCCAGGTTCACAGTTTTTATTTTTATTATTATCTCTTTTTTCTAGGTGGACATGACGGGCTTTGCCAAGTCATGCTATCTTTTATTGATTCAGGAATTTCCTGACTATTGAACATGTTTTAAGTATGTTGGCTTTCTGGATTTTGGTGTGAATGTATTTTGGAAGGCCCAATTTCTGAAGGTTTTCTGCATAGTTTTTTGATGTGATGCCAGTGACTGATGTGACTAACAGAATAATTGTGACCTTTTCCCGTTGCCATAATTCTCTAACTTTCATAGTTAGTGGCGTATATTTTTCTCTCTTTTCCTCTTCCTTTTCTACAACATTTTGTCATTAGGTATTGCTATGTCAATGAGGTAGGTTTTTTTTTTCTTTTTTTGTTTTTGACTGTCATGTCTGGTCGATTGCAAGGTATTGTCTTGTCCGTATGGATTGTTCTATCCCATTATATTTTATGATCTGCGTTGTTTTGTTTTTGTTGTTGTTGTTGTTATTATTCAAGAGTTGACAATTCTGCTGGTCAGATTAAATATGCCTTCCTATTATCCTAATTTTCCCCCAGTGGAGCAATATTCAAAAATGAAACTTGATATCTGCCATCTAAAGTTGTACAGTCCTAGTGAAGTCTGTAGAAGCACCAGACCAAACTAGGGGACTGAAAATATTACCCATGAGTCCTTTTTGTTTTGGGTCATAACAACACATCCTTGAAAACTTGTTTAGGGTGTCCTCCCCACAGGAACCCAGTCCTTTGCATGTTTACTCCTCAGGAAACACTGAATTCAGTGGGACATATTTCTAAGTAAGGATTCAGTGTTGTACTCATTTCAGGAACATCTTATTTTAAAAATTTGTTCATGTAAAATGTTTTTATATCATGCTTCATCCAATCATATTCTTGGGCGCTGAACAATAAAACAGTAACAACTGTATAGTAAAAAGTGGCAACAAATAAATAACAAAACCAGTGTAGAATTATTATATATTATATGTTATGTGATTTGTTCTTAATCCCAAGAAGTTTATAACCCTGAAAGGTCTTCCTCATTCGTGCACACCCCGTCACTCCTGGAAAGAGGAAAAGAGCCTTGTGAAGAATGCCCTCACTTAGGGCACTTCCACAGGTCACACTACTGGTGTGTCCAGACATACTGAATTTCAGCAGGGAGCCTGCTGTGGAAGCACAAATTACCATCATTTGCTCAAACCTACCATCTTCTCTTAAGGACTCAGCCCAGGAGAAATCCACTATTCCTGTTTGCAGCAGAAGCCTGCTATACACAGATCTCTGTCAGAAGACAAGCCCACCACCACCCCCTCTCAGGAGCAGGTTTTCAACTTTAAAAAAAGAATGATTGTGTTGTTGTTGTTGTTATTATTATTTTTAAAAAGGTGAGGGATAAACATTCAATTGAAAGAAAGCAGATGCTTAGCGTTAAACCTTTTTTTTTTAAGGCAGACAGTTCACCTGAAGCATTTAATCCCCTGATTAGTACATCTCATTGGCATTCCAAATGCAGGAAGAAGTTGGAGTCACTTTGTTGTGACTTGTTTCCTTGTTCACGTGTGTAACAAGCAACACGGATCTGTGAGAGCCTTTAACCAGAGGTGTACTGTATACACAGCAGGCGCACAATATGTTCTTACTCAAATGGGGAATAACTACTTATACGTTGGGGGAATTATCTCAAATACACTTGCTTTAAAAAGTCCAAGTACAGAAACTTTATTCTTTACAGACCTTTATACTTTATACACACTCACATTGCAAAAGAGAAAACAGGTTGATTAGTATACCCATCCCCTAGCACATGGGATATTGATTCTAACAGACCTAACTAATGGAAAAAGCAAAGATTATTTGCAAAATAAGAGGGTGAAGCTGGTGATAGGGAAATGGGCAGAGAAAGAGATTTGGAGGTCAGCAAAATTGCTCAGGCGCTGGTGAAAGAATGGACGACAGGAGCAGAAATGGATAGAACTGAGAGACAAAGACCTCCATCACACCAGTGATTTCTCGCACTCTCACCATGCCTGGTATGTGTTTTTGCAGCGCGGTACTTACATGACGTCGTCCCTGTTCTGTGCTCATCTCACCTCTTCCCCTCCATTTTCCATCTTTTTTTGGAGCGAGGAAAGTCCGTTTTTTCCCTCTCCATGTGCAATAAAGCTGCTCCTCCCTCCTGTGTATTGCTGTCCATGTGCTATATTGGACCATCCCGGTTTTTTGTTGGGGGCGTGTGTGTCGAAGGGCGGTCTCGCTGACAAAAGAGGAGGGTGGGGCATTTCTCCACTCAACTGCTCAACTGAGAAGGGGGAGGGAGAGAGGGCACCCAAACACTCCACGGAGAAGGCGAGCGAGGCTGTGCTGCCCCTGCCTGGGACTCAGTCCCACTCAACTCTAAGGTTCTTACTCCTGAGTAGGCATGTCTAGGTATCCTGACCAGAACAATGTCAGCTTCCCCTTGCCATGACAACATTGACCACAAACTGCTCCAAAAACTAATTGTAATACTTTCTCTTTACTTATCTTGTTTAATATGATCTTAGTGTGTTGTTTTACCATAATTGTGCAGTTTCAGGCTCCATACTATTGTATTTGCATGTAAAAATATATCTAACAAATACAAAAAATTAACTGCAGGGGGAAGGGCCATGTAACTAATGAGTTTAGCCTCCCTGATGGAGTTAGGCAAGGATGTGTCCTAGCCCCACTGTTATTTAATCTATATCTGTCAGATCTTCCAGGTTGGCTTGCTTCTTTGCAGTCCCATCCGCCTAAACTAGGCCCTCTAAAAGTCTGCATACTTTTGTACGCAGATGACACAGTGTTATTATCCCAAACGCGATTGGGCCTAAAGAGGTTGCTAAATGGCTTCGCAGATTACAGTCTTAAAAATAAACTAACTATTAATCACCAGAAAACCAAAGTAATGGTCTTTGCCAAGAGAAAAGTGAGGTTGTATGGAGGATGGGAGGTATTAGAATTGGCCAAGTTGATACCTATAAGTATCTTGGCATTTGGTTGCAAGAAAATCTGAAATGGGATGTTCATGTTAAATATATTAAGAATAAGGCAGCTCAAACAGCAGGTGCCATTTTGAGATTTTATTTTTCAAAAGAGGGAAAATTTCTCCCTGCAGCGATGCAGGTGTATAAAGCGAAGTTGATACCTCAGATACTTTTTGGGGGCCCCATCTGGTTCCCTATGATTAAAGACACATTGGAAGGAGTCCAATCATCGTTCCTGAGGCAAATTCTTGGGGTGCCTAGGTGTGTGGCTGGAGTTGCTTTAAATCTTGAAGTTGGTAGCAGTACATTAAAATGCCAGGCCTGGATCCAAACGTTACAATACTGGTTCTGTAAATATCATAATCTTACTATCAACTCCCTGGTAGCCCAGGTTTTTACAGACTCATATGTATCCCCATAGACTGAAGCATTAGCGCTCAAAGTTAACTCAATAGGGCTTTCTCCTGGCCTACTGCTAACACAGGCTTTTGAATGTGTTAAATGGACAATCAAGCGAAGACTACAGGATATTGATTTCCAAGATAGCTGTGGGGCTACTCCTGGCCCGTGCTCTCCCCGGTCGTTGGGGATATCAAATTTTGTACCTAATGAAGGGATGGTATACCTAAAAAGGCTAACTGTTCCTAAATATAGAAAGGCCTTTACTATGGCACGATTTAATGTACTGCCATCAAAATTGTTGGAAGCAGGTATAAAAAAATCCCTGTGGCCAATAGATGCTGTCCGTGTAATGGCTCTGAAGTTGAGAGCATTGAACATGTATTGTTCTTTTGTACTTATTACAACCAAGTTAGGGAAGAATTATTGAGACCACTTTTCCAAGATTGCCAAGGGTACTCTAAAGAATCCCTGTTAGTTTGTCTCCTCGAAGGTACAAATGATTATATTACTAGGCAAGTAGCTAAATTCATTAACAGAACAATTGGTTGTAGATCACAGATGGGGGTAGAGAAATAGTATTAGCTGTCACTGACTGAGTACATTTTTTTATGTTATATTGTAACTTGTTTTCTAATGGTCTATTGACTGTCAATAAAGATTGATTGATTGATTGATTGGAACTGCAGGGGGAAGGAGAATGTAGGGGGTGAGGCGGGAGATTTCACCAGCTTTAGCATTTATCACATGTACCATTTTCCCCCCGGATTGCTTCTGCGGGTTCCCCCTCTGCTTCCTATGCGAATCTAGTGTTTTGAATCACACGTGATTGGGATTGCTGCAATACCTCAGCTTGGCCTGTTGAACATGCCTGAAATGAACTTTACCCATTCAGGGTTAAATCGAAACAGAAACGAAAAACAGAGCACTCAGGACACGAGAACAGCGTGAGGGGGACGACGTCATGTAAGTCCCGCGCTGAAGAACTGGATCAAAGTTGCGGCGGGTGTGCTTAAAACCGCCCGTGTGATAAAGGCCATAGTAGCAATACAGGTGAAAAGATACATGAATGCAACAATGCACAGACATGAAAGTGCCCAGTGCTCAACTCACTAAGGAAATGAAAGGGGAAAGCATGGATGCAAACTGGGGGGAAATGTAGGTGTGATGGAGCCTAAAGGAAATAAATAGAATAAGTAGTCATGAGGAATCAAAATGGAAGTCTGGAACCCCGGGCTTGTTTTCTGAGCTGAGACACACCAGGGTGAGGAATTCCCAAGCCGAAAGAATAGACGTCAACTGCTCAAACACCATGGCCGTTATAGAGCTTCACACAAAGACTAGAAGGTTTGATTACTCAGAGCTGGGCTCGGGATGGGTTGGAACAAAGGGGACAAATGTTTGGTCCTGACTACTGAATAGAAGGCACAGGGAGGTTTTGTCCCCCTTAATTACATTTAAATCCAGCTAGCTATTCAAGGTAGCAGAGCACAATATTCAAAACAAAAGTAGGCGTCAAGGGAAGTTGGGCTTGTGTGTTGACTTTCCTGATCTGGTAGGTAGGTGAGTACACTTCAAGATTGGCTTATTTTTCCAAACAAGGCATCTAATTGTCCAATTCAAAGTCACCCTTGTTTTGGTTAGGATTTTGCATGTGTCCCCTGGTCATAAGGAAACTCCCACTTTAATTTAATCAAGGCTGGGTTTCATTACTGTATGGCTCCTCATTATGCAGGATTCCAGAGCTAGAGCCTCATTCTTGGCAGGTATTCAAACTGTAACTTCCACAACAGCTTGAATACCTGTTCCTGAACATACCTTGACACCTGAGCCAAAGTAGCAGGATAACGTTCAATAAATCCATCGCACAAAATATATGGAAGCAACATGTCTGAAAACCCTCTGTAACACTGAATCTTGCTTTTGCGTATATTTATATCCACCATGAAGCTACAATCCTATGCAAAATTACCTGGTAGTAGGTCCTATTGATATCAGTGAGTGAACAAGCCAAACTTTAAAATAAAATAAAAATGTAACTGCTTTTTGTTTAAACGTATACCTTTCATAAATGTGGCCCTCAACATGGGAAATGACATTATTTAATTTGAATGGATAGTCGCTACCATGTTTTAATTTGAATCTGAATATCTGATTAGCATACTTATTTTTTTCTTTTCCTGTAAGCCAACACAGCCTTGTGCATTACCAACTACTGAGTTATGAAACATCATAGCATCTGGAGTACTCCTCCTGGAGACTTGGGCTTGCCAACCCTAGAAAATTATGGACTTGGTATATTTCAAAGAGCACCAGACATACACAGAGGGGTGGGGGACAGGGGAGTCTGCATTTGAGCACACATAATAGAAGTTGGTATTGATGCCATCATTCAGGTGCAATACACACAAAATCAAATATCCTAAGCATGTTTGGACAGAAAAAGCCCTGCAACTCCTGGTATTCCCAGCAGTTGTAGGACTTTTTTTCCCTAAGCTTGTATAGGATTGCATCTTTAAATGCCTTTCTTGAAGTGTCCAAAGCCACCCTGGGTTTTGAAGAAATAAAACAATTATTGAAAGGAGGATATTATTACAGAATATCTTGTTCACTAGTTAGTTCATATCTCCTATGCATACAGCCCAAACGCTATGATTTGATCATTTACATTAAAAAGGAAACCTATCCTATTAAAACTGTCCGGACTTTATGGGGGGGGGGAGGTATGTTTACCTATTCAGACTACTTCTCTTCCTCTACCAAAAAGCCTTCGCAAAGTATGTTTCCTCTTAACACAGAGTTGTGACATATGTAAAGCATTGATACTGTCAGTTAAAATCCCTTTTATGTCACACCTCCAATCATACTATAGGCCATGCATTTTAATTAGAAGCCTGTTGTTTTCAGTTATGTGGCAACAGAGTGTGAGGACACACTCTGTAGCCATATGGGTGCTTCTTTGGAGGGACATATGCTGTACAACCCGAGGCATTGAAGCAATTAACAAACATTTCACTGAAAAGGAGGCGTGATCCCCTCTGAAGAGCTCCAGAGCAGAAACATTTTAGTGTAAAGTAATATTATTGAGCTGATTAGTATAAAAAAGTGCTAGAGCTAAAAAGTAGGTAAAGAGGCAGAGAAGCAAACAATTTCCTTTTCTTATTCGTGCAGTGGTATAGCCAACCAATCATGAACTTTTCATAAAAACACTGAATTTACACTATTTTTGTAATAATACATGGTGATCATTTTCAGATATGGAGGCATGTGATGCTGAGTATAGTCTCAAAGACACTCAACTAGTCATTTGAGGCCGACAAGGAACGTTGTCACAGAAAGAATGTTGTCACAGAACATGACATTCAAGCATTTTCCTCATAAAATTACGATAACTGTATGTTACTTCATGGAATACATGCCAGACATCATGGTTGTCACAAGAAACTTCTAGGAACTGTTGACACGAATATCGTGGTGGTGTTTGTAATGCCGGTGCAGACACTTCCATGACAAACTATGGTTAACTCTTGGATCAGGGAAAGGTTTCTGCTACTGGTCACTAATGAAATAGTGCCTGGGAAATCATGTGCTCTTCTAATGTTCCATGCACATATAGCAGAGGCAGGGAGTCTCTTTCAGTCTGAAAACCATATTCAATTTCACATTCCAGTGGTGGGCAGGGCCAAAGCCAAAGGGGGTGGGCCCAAAATACCTGCATATTTTAACTTAAAGCTCTTTAAGCTAAGAAATTCAGGAAAGATAAAAGGAAGGACAGTGCATTGTTAAACTATGGAATCCACTACCACAAAATGTAGTGATAGCCACCAATTTGGGGGGCTTTAAAAGTGGATTAGACAAATTTCTAGAGGAGAAGGATATCAATGGCTACTAGTCCTGGTCGCTGTGTGCTACCTCTAGTAGCAGAGGCAGCAAATCTATGTACACCAGTTATATAAGTGGGAGGGTACTGTTGCGCAAGCGTCCTCATTGTAGGTCCCTGGTCAACAGCTGGTTGGCCACTGTGAGAACAGAATGCTAGACTAGATGTTCCCTTGGTCTGATTCAGCATGATTCTTATGTTCTTGCTGCCAGTAACTAAGTTTTAGGAGACACCTTTCAACCTTGTGGAATGAGAAAATAGTGTGTAAAAGCTGAAAACCGCCAAATGATTGGCAGTCTAGAGAAATGGGGCATGGCTATCTGGGGAGTGCAATGTAGCATCTTAAGTATTTAAACCTGAAGAAGTCTGAATGACTTCAAAGATTGCATCTAGTATTCCAAGCAGTAAGTATTCATTACATGCCAATATCTACAGTTGTTTTTCAATGTACATCATCATAATTTCACAAGAAAATAATTTAGAATGTCTCAATGAGATGGCTGGTAAACTCTTTAAATAGCACGAGAATATTTTTGTGCTAATCTTAGATGCATTTTTGTAAATTTTTGTAATTTCAGAGTTCACTTTAATGATAGCTATGACTAATGCATTTTAACTGCATAAGAACATTTCATCAACATTCCTTTCATTGCGTAGTTCTTTTACAAATCAGCACACCCTTCTTTGTATGGGGGACACACATATTCACTCCAAAATGAGAAACAGGTTTCTTTATGGCTGTTTCAGTATCTTTTTGTAGGCTCCACGTTTTAGAAATATTTTGGCTCAAGTTGCTGCTATGTGTCTGTTATGACTTTTGAAATTATTAAAATGTTTTAGAACACAATCCTGTGCTAAAACTATTCTGGCTAAACAGCTATAGAATTTGGTCTGTGCACCCTGAGGTGGTAAATCTTAGAGATCATAAAGTTTCACATATTTCAGCCGTTGCATGTGTGAATTCATCATATAGGAAAGGAAACCCAGGTCCTCATTGACCCGCACCTGTGCCAGGTCCAAGGGAAAGGGACAGACCCAATTCCCTTCCCCATGGTTTGCTGCAGAGAGGGCTGCACAGCTGCGCTGGAGGCTGCAGCCACCCTGGGAGGCTGAACAGCAGCACTGGTTGGTTCCTGGGGCAGAGCCTGTGGAGCAGATCTGGAGTAAGAGTTTCCTCTCTGGTCTGCTCCTGGGGGATATATAGAAGGAGCCTATGTGGCTATTGCCATTGCCAACTTCTCCATTCACCTTTATTTTCAGTGTTCTTTGTTGCTATGGTGGGAGACTAGCTGCCAGGTGTTTGAGCTAGGAAGAAATTTTACACGCTTCCGCAATTTTGTTATGTATTGTATGGGTATGGGTGTTCCTCATAGTAATGCTATAGATTCTGTTATTTATGTGCTTTATCTTTGTCACAAATGACTTGCTGCAGGTGCTGGAGGCATTAGATTAGATCCATTCCAGCAAGTAAGCAGGGGTTGGGACAGCCTACTCTCCCAAAAGTGTGGGTCCCCCCATAAGGAATTTTGGAGTGGAGCATCAAGGTTCCAACCCAGCAAAAGGACTGGCATGCTTGCTACACCCCAAGTTGCAGGACAGGTTTGTGTTATCAGTCTACACCGTGGTGGGCTTGAGACACTTGCTGCTCCTAGCACTACCTCAGCCTGTGGTCTGGGGCAGAGAATTGCCCAATGACTGGAATCTTGCCCTCTGCCATGCTAAACTCTGAAAGCTGTAACTAATAAACTCACTCCTGATGTTACTGCTCCCTTAATCTCTGCTCTTCAGCTGGCACTGTTGATGCAAGAGAGATAATGGTTCTTCTTCGTGGTCTCTGTGCATCACACATATGGGCTCTGCGCCTGCGTGGAGCCTGTTTCGGTCGAAAATGAATGCACAGATGACCACTCGAAGAACTATGGTTACAGGTAAGCAACCTGCATTTCTCAAATCCCAAATCCTACAGTAGGAATGTAGAACCTGTGGCTCATGGCTCCGGTCTGTGCAGCTCCCACCTGCTGATCAGCTGGGCCCTGGGGGGAGGGGACCACTGAGAGCAGCATCGGGAACAGAGATCCAGATTCTGAATGTTGTTTCACTGGTGTTTACATCTATACATGGAATTGGGTTGTCCTTTGCTTGACTGAAAGCCATTGCACTGAGGCATAGCAAATTTTAACCCTTTTTGGCACTCCAGAATCCACTACGAGAACATTTAAGATCTTTTTGCTGAATTCGGGATGGGGGAACCCATGTGTTAACCCAACCCTACTCTCCATCTGATGTCTACTTCAGTTCTGGCTGTCTTAGCTTCAGACAATGGGCAAAGAAGAATCCCTTCTTGGAAGCACTCTCCTCTGACCAAATCTGGGAGTGACCGGTCTGACCTGTTTAGTTGGACATTGTTTTCCTACAGACAGTGCTTGATGACAAAACCACAGTTGAAAAAGTTATCAATTTCACTTCCTTCCTTTGAAAGAACAGCCCTATGGGGTCCTAGCAGCATTCCAATCTTGGAGGTTTCTGTTCATTCAAAGCCCTGCTGGAATTTTTTGTCTCTCCATTCTCCTGATTTTTGTTGTTGCTGCTGCTGCTGTTAGATAGGTCTCAGAACCCATCTAACTTTCTTTCTGTGCCTGGGACCAAGAGGTCACTGGATCCTGCAGCTCCATGGTTTCTCCCTCCCTGCTCACTGGCATGCCCCCAACATTCCCTTTTATCTCCTTTTTTGCATTCAGGAGTCCTTAGGAGAGGAAGCCACTGCAGAGGTTTCCATGGTGGTTTGGAAGGCTTGGAGGCAATGGGGATTCACATTCAGTTCTTCTCCTCTGAGCTCTGTCTCCAGACTTGTGGGGGCAGATCTCCTGGGACATAGGACTGCGCTCTAAACCAATTTTATCATATGTTCAAGGAGACCCAGAACCAAGACACATGTACTCTGTTATTAACAGGTTCACTCATCAATGAGGAAAAGATGGTAACTCATGATATCTGATCATTATCTTGGTGTGAGCTTTTTAGCATGTAACAGTTGTCTACATTCCCAGCTCCCATAATGGAAAAAATGCATCCAGTCCTAGCCATTTCAAGGTGGCTGACAAACTTTTAAACCTTTCTGCTATCCTGTAAGGAGCTAAGAAGAGCTGTGCTGGATCAGACCAATGGTCTTTCTGGTCCAGCATTGTTTCTACATTGGTCAACCAAATGGAAAACCAGCAACAGAATATGAATGCAATAGCACCTTCCCACTCATGTTCCCCAGCAATCGGTATTAAGAGGCATACTCCTTTCCCCCTTTGCTCTGTCTTCTCTCCCCATCTAGGTGTAACTATGCTGCTACTCCCCAGCTCTTTCATCCTTCCCTTCTCATACTCTGAAACTAAAGTGATTTTGTCTTTTGTTTACTTTTGATAAACTCCGAGCCTATCTACGCAACTTCTTTAAAGTGGTTTATAACATAACCGGTTTAAAACTGTTATAAACCATTTTAAAGCAGTAGTGTAGATAGGCTCTCCTTCTCTGGGATAACTCCCAAATTGAACTCTATTTTCTAGGGATGTGTATCGTATCGTTAAAATATACGATAACGATACGATAGGGTCATTATCGTGCATGTGTTTAATGATAACAATATGATACAAAAACCTACGATAATCATCGGAGATGATAATTTTCGGGCGATTTTATCATTTTATCGGACTGCCATATAAATATACCTATAACTTATGTATTTTAAAAGTTAGAGGCTTGAAACTTGGTCACAGTGCTTATGGGGTATGCTTAAGTATGTGTATGAAATTTGAGATCGATCCCTCCAACCCTCGATTTAATATGAATTTTTTAAAGATCGTTTCCCTTCTGACAGGAATGCACAGGGTGAGCCATCATTCAGACCTGTCAGAAGGGAAATGATCTTTAAAAAATTCATATAAAATCGAGGGTTGGTGGGATCGATCTCAAATTTCATACATATACTTAGGCATACCCCATATGCACTGTGACCAAGTTTTAAGCCTCTAACTTTTAAAATACAGAAGTTATAGGCATTTTTTCTTTAAAAATAGGGCCGCAAAAAAATATCATTTTTTCACGATAATTATCATGAAGACGATACGGTTCACTTATGATATTATCGGAGACGATAATTTTTTTGGTCCGAAATGACGATAATGATAAAATATGATTTTTTTGGCGTGCACGCCCCTGCTATTTTCCCTTTCCTGGAGACGTATGGAATTACCCGCCATCTAGACCAAAGTTCCTAAGTTATCCATACTGTGCTTCTGTTAACTTGGCAAATATGATAGCTCCAGATCCAGCTCTATCACACTGGGAACAGCCTTTTCTCCCAGCAGGACTAGAACAATATGACTCTCAATACCGTGAGAATAAAGTCAAAACTCATTATTAAGAAACTTGTGAGAGAGATGTATTTAATTTTATGATATCTTAAATCTATATTTGTTTCTTTTTTTAAAAAAAATACTTTGGTGCACATGCTATCTAATATTACTAACATTCTTGTAAAGCAATTAAAATTAGAAGTTTGGTGTGCTTTCAGAGGCAGGCTAAAACTTTTCTATTTCAGCAAGCCTTTGGGGAGTAGTTGAGACCTCTGTGGATGTACTGCTTATAGTTGGATTTAAAAAAAACTATTTTGTATTTAAAATGTTTTTAAATGTTCTATTTATTTTAAAATTGTACTATGTTTAATTATATTTTTAATTTTTATATATTTCTATTTGTTTTAACTGTACATGTTTTAATTTGTAAGCCGCCTTGAGTCCCAGTACTGGGGAAAAGCTGGGATATAATAATAATAATAATAATAATAATAATAATAATTTGTTACTACTTTACTATTTTATTGGTTTCTTTGCTTTGTTTTTTACATGGGTTACTATTTTTTAATCTGCATATTGCAAACTCTTTGGATTCCTCAGATAGCCTGAGTGAGGCGCAGCATTAGACTATTGTCCTTCACAACACCTCGGGAGTTTGGTCTTTAGAGTTAACTGTGATGTTCCTCTTAATAAAAGTAATAAAAAGCTCTTGTCTTGGTAGTAAATGCTTCTGTTTATCCACTAGAGTGATTATGAAGGCTGGATTAGACTTTGTGTCGCCTGGGAGCTCAGCTGGTGGTCAGAGTATGAAATGAAACTGCGTTAAGAAGCTATGTGCATGGCCAGTCAAAGTAAGAAGAAACAGGATGGAAACGAGAAGGATCTTCTTCAGTTATCCCATAAATATTTTTCTTTTGTACTTAGCAAAATGAATTAGTAATATTACTAATATTACAAGCAAAAAAGGGGTGACAGTCCTCTTCCGTTAAACTTGAAATTATATTGCATTTAAAACTGGATTTCTATGTTGTGTACTTAGATCTAGTTTTTCACTCACAGAAAATTCATGGCAGTGAGAAACTATGACCTCCCCCACCACACACACACACACACACACACTATCTCTCATTTTAAAATGGTTGCTTCTACATTTCTTGCTATAGATCATATGAAGTTGTATCAGATCACTCGTCATTCCAGCCCAATCTTGTCAATTCTGACCAGCACCGATTCACCTAGATCTCATGAAGAAAGAAGTCTTTTCCCAGGCTTGTTATTTGAGATCCTTAATCAGACATGCCAGAACTTGGAACATGCTAGAAACTGAATGAAGCATGTGCTCTACCACTGAGCTAGCAAAGCCTTTCTTGGTGTACTATGTGCATGATGATGCTATTCCCTAACAATAATTGTCCCTGTGTTCCTTGCCCTATTTAAACACTTTGCCAGAATGAGCACTAGAAGAACTGTCAGAAACCTGAGGTAAGGAAGGCAATACTGTATTTAGGAATCTGCATTCCTTCACCTAGAAGGAAACCTCCACCCACCCACCCATTTCCTAGAAACTGTATGGGTCTGTCTTTTCCCCTGTCTTAGGGAGCCCATTATAGCACTATCCATCCCCATCTCAGACCTCTTTACATGTCTAGCAACAGACCACTTCCCACTAAAGAGAAGGGCACAAGCCTGGAAGCAAAAGGTCAAGAATGAAAGTGGGCAAACCGAGGTGAGCAGCAACCAGCACAACTACTCCATACAGACTCACAGTGGACATTTATCTAGTGTCAGTAGTTTTGGGAGGGGGGATCCGGGGGTGGGGGAAATCAATAACTAACAGTCCAAGACCCTACCTAACGTAAATCTTGACCTTGTTATGTTAATTAGATAATGGAATCTGAAGTCTAGGTTGCACAACCAACAAGCCAGAAATGGTTTTTGACCAAGTCCTTCATCAAAGGCTCTTAAGCAAGAGGACAGAATCTCTTATGGACTGGTAGCTAAATAAATAAAATAACTACTTAAGAAACAGAGAGTAGAGAATAGGAACAAATGGACAGTTCCCCCAAAGATTTGTATTGGCCATGTTACTTTTTTTAAAACTTGTTCATAAATGAACTGAAGTTACTTTGCAGAAAATACCAAATTATTCAGGGAGGTTTGTTAAAAAGCATGCTTTAATTTACATCTATATTGCACACATGTAAACTGAACACATACATGAGGGATCTTTTAGAACTGAACTCTGAGTGCTTAGGAAAACCTTATTACACCCCCCTCCCAATCTGAGAGTCAGAGACCACAATGAGGTCATTGAAAACAATTCTTTGTTTTATTAAAGAAGAATTTAAAATGAATTAAGTTTACACATCAGGGGAATTAGAAACATACGTTAACACTGAGAAGGTTTAAGATAACAAGTATTTAAAGTCAGTGGTGAAGCTAGATACACTGGGAGAATAAATAATGCAAAGATTTACCTTTCCACATCTGCTGACTTGTGAAATGATGGGAAACTCTACTGAGCTCCTTTTCTATAAAATAAGGCGAGACAAAGAGGAGGAAAGGGAGGGTGTTGCTTTTCCAAGCAGAAAGTGGGAGGGTCCTTCTTGGATGGAAAGAATCCTTTCCCCCTACTCTAAAATCCAGAAACAGAGGAACTAAAGTAAGAACAGAGGGTGCCTCCACACGAGACGTTTAAAGCTCTTTGAAGGCTCATTAAAATTTTTACCTCCACACCAGCGGAGCGCAAAACGGGCGTACAGGCGCGTTATCTCCCCGATAATGCGCATTTTCGAATGCGCGTTAAATCGCGACTTTTATTTTGCTCCGGCCGTTAAAGCGCATTTTCGCAGTGTGAACAAGCGATTATGCGCATTAACTTCTTGTAAAGCGCTTTTTTGACATATATTAATGCGCTTCGCTGCCTCTCGCCGCCTCCCGTGCAGAGGGATTAGGAGTAAATGCGCGTCAGCGATAATGCGCATAATCGCCGAACCAGGCGCAAAAGCGCATCCTTGTGGAGGGGGCCAGACTCAAAATCTCCCTTAGCATTCAGAACTTCTAATCAAGTTGCCAGCCTGGTCAAATTCTGCTCCTAGAACACAAAACTCAGTTGTGTTTTCCCCACCCTTACATGGGAAGTTGTGCTTTCCAGCGTTTCCTCTTTTACAAATTTCTCCCAGAGTATACCTTGAACTTGGAAGCTGACCTGGGGAAGAGAAAAAGTAAAGTCAGGTATGGTTAACTCCATCTGAGACCTGAGTGGGTTCCATGGGCAAAGAATCCTGTGTTCCCCATCAAAGCTTGCTGCGATTTCTCACATTTAAAAAATGATCATCTCCCTTGAAACCATTTATCTCAGTACTTCTTTCATGTAGAAACATATTATCTTTACTATCAGAGGTAGATAATTTAAACAATAACTTCCATCATTACCATGTATGGAAATAACTAATTTAACCAATGTTAGCAGCTGCCTTTAGTGTCATATGAGAATACACAATACAAAAATACCCCATGTTGTTTGTTACCTTCGGCAAAGGAAACCTTCTTGAGGCTTCTTTCTGTCCTGCATATTATACTATGTTCTGATATTTTGGCACATAACTATGCATAACTGTACACAGGGTTGGAGTTTGTCACCCTGATCCTTTTTCCATTTACTTGAAAATAGCCACAATAGCAAGAATACATAATACTTTGTAAATTGCTTTGAACTTCAAAATTGCCCATATAGACAAAAATGTGGGACAGCCAGAACAAGGAGGAGAGGATCCCCTCTAACTTTTAAAATACAGATGTTATAGGTATATTTATATGGCAATCCGATAAAATGATAAAATCGCCCGAAAATTATCGTCTCCGATAATTATCGTAGGTTTTTCTATTGTATCGTCATCATTAAACACATGCACGATAACGACCTTATCGTATCATTATCGTACATTTTAACGATACGATACACATCCCTAATTTGTAATGCATTCAGAAATGGAGTTCATTACAGAGGAGAGCTAACAGGCTCTGCTCTTTGCTATCCATGATTAGATCTACTTTTCAAAGGAGAAGTTTGATTTGTGCAATGTTAGATTTTCTAACATGACTGAACCACTTAGAAGCTTTTGCTTATTGTGGTCAAATATATTTAAATAGTCAAGTAATGGCTAATCCACTTTAATCTGAATTAACATTCAAAGGAAGGGGAGGGAATTGAAGAGGGGGGGGAGACAGAACATAATCCAGAGGATGCTGAAAAATTCTATTGAAAATACAAATGCAAGTTTGGCAACTGAACATTTACATTCAATATGGCTACAGAATTGCTAAACGGTATATGTATATTCACTCATTTGGTGGTCCATTGGTGACCCGATCTTGCGGATCAGATCATAGGTGGTTTAAAAAAAAAAAAGCTGGAGATCGTCAGTGCACAGCAGGTGGCCATCGGACCTCTGAACTGCTACGAGAACATCCAGCCAGTTTTTGGGGTTTCTCTGAGGCTTGTATTTACTAGTCGCTGGGAGTCAACAGAACAGTTCTCTGTATAAGGAAAATGATCAGGTTTTGAGATTGACATCTGTGGCTAACCAATAGCCACAGTCTCCTAACTGCCCCTCTCCAAACCCAGTGCTTAAGGGGAGGGATTGCAAATAATATAACCCATTTGTCCTTGCCCTGGAAGTCATTCCTTTGCTAGCTGTTTGCAGCATTAGGAAGGAAGGAGGAGAGAGTCAGAGAGAGAGAGAGAGAGAGAGAGAGAGAGAGAGAGAGAGAGCTTCTGCTTGTTTGCTTGCATTTGTTATTTGTCTGCATTCTTGTGTCTCTGCTTTTCTTTGGTTCTTGTGTGTGTGCTAGTAGGTTATTCTCCAATCCCCAAGTTCCTTGCACCTTAGATCTACCCCAGACTCCCCCTTTGTGTGTTATCATGGGAGTGTGTGTGTGTGTGTTCTTATTACACCTTACACACACATGAAAAACTTTTTAAAAATATTTTTTTAAATCCCTTATCTATGTTCTGGTGTTCACTTCGTTAGGAAGAAAGGAGGAGTCAGAAAGAGAAGAGCTCCTGCTTGCTGAGTGTTGCTGCTTGTTTGCATTCTCTGTGTGTCTCTGGTTTTCTTGTGCACGAACAGGGCAATAGTGAAATAAGAGAAGAAAGATACGAAGGAGCTAGACTGTGGCTCAATTCGGACCAAACAATAAACAACTGGTGTGGGGGAAACAATCGTCAGTTGTTTTGACTATTGTGTCATTCCAATGCTGCCATAGTCAACTCAACGCTGATCCCCATCCACACCACAGTTGATTATTTATTACCATGTTGTGTGGAGAGTACCCCCTAGGGTTAGGGTTAGGGTTAGTCAACCCACCATTGACTATCGTGTTGTCTGGATTGAGCCAATGACAAGCTTTGAAAGCCAACAGGAGAAGCTTATATCTTTAAAAATGAGGGAGCTGTAAGCATTTTGGTTAATTCCCATAGGCGAAAATGGAGCGGTTTCTCCTGCGGTTAATCTGACAGGGGGCAGATCTACACTGCTACTTTAAAGCGCTTTAAAGCGCTTTATAACAGTAGTGACAACAGTTTTGGAGTGTGTCCTGGGCCCCAACAGTTGTCACTACTGTTATAAAGCTCTTTAAAGCGCTTTAAAACAGCAGTGTAGATCCTGCCAGGGTGGAGCAAGGGAGCTACCCCAAATTTCGGAGTGGAAAACCCACTCTGCCCACCTCTGGTATTTTACATCTCCATCGTAAGCACACACAACCATGCAATGGGCTGCAGTATTTCTGTGTCCTCCTTGTTCAGCTGTTTCCTTCCTTGTGGCACTGCTTTATCCATATTTATAACTTAACCTGTATTAATATGCTTTTCACTTTCAGTCAAATACTGGTCCATTTTTAGCATTATAAACCAGGGAAAGGCGATAAAATAGCTGAGAGCTGGGCTTGTCCTACTAGTAATGTGCAGAGTGATCAGATGCAGACATAAAATACACTGCTGGGTTGATCTTTAGTGACTGCAGGGTGAAATGTCTCAGCTGGATCTAGTTATATGCAAGAAGCTGTAGGCTCTATTAGGTATAGTAACAAATGTCACATTGCTAAGAGCATAGACATCTCTTGTTGCCCATGTGCCATAATCACATAGAAAAGTGACCTATTGCCCTCAAAACATGACCAAATATGGCAGATAGGATAAAGTACACATTAAGACCCAAGGTATGAAAGTAAGAATTCCCTTACTGTATCACTTTTAACAGGAAACTGCATTGAAAAAAAATGTTAGAATGAAATATTGCTAGGTCCATTGTGAAGCTTCTCTACTTCTCTTCTAAGTGCTAATTGGCATTCATGTGCTGGCTTTATTTTCTTAATAGATTAATACTTAACGTCACCCAAAATGGCATGGGTTTATAATAATACAAAACTCTTAAATGGCACCAAGGTCCAGGTGGAAGGTCCGGATACACCTACGGTCACTCAGTCTGAGGGTTCTGATGTGTGGTGCTCTGAATATCTTGCTGGTCCAGGATATATGCCCCCATTAGTGGAATGTGCAGCTCTGCCTTCATGAGTAGGGGGAGGAAAGAACAGCAAGGTTGGCTGTGTCTGTGTCTCCTGATGATCTTGGCCGGTGGGTAAATGGGCCTCCAACGACAAGGGAGGATGGAAAGCCAGCTACTATTGGATGGAAGTGTTATAAAACCCTCCCTCCCATGGGCCCACACTCCTGTCAGTGTCCAGGTGCCTGGCTACATATTCACTTGGATGATGCTGGGCAGCGATTGTGTAGCAGGGGCTGCTGCCCACCATTAGATATTTATTTATTTATTATTTATTTATTTATTACATTTGTATACCGCCCCATAGCCGAAGCTCTCTGGGTGGTTTACATAGGATTAAAAACAATTAAAAACAATATACAAAAATTAAAACAGCAAAAACATACAACATACACACAATCTGTACATTTAAAAACCACTTGAACACTTCAAAAAAACTACAAAAACAAAACAAAACAACCCCAGGAGCAGACTGGAGCCAGGCTGCCTTTTCAGACGAGGCTTGTTCCCCCACCAACTGGGATTCTGAAGAAGCTCAGTCCACTATTTGAAGGAAGTTTTGAAAATGCTGAGAATGCACAGTTATTCCATGGAACATGTGTACAAATGTACACAACGTTGTCCATAATATGCTGATAATTCCAAGCTATTTTCAGAGTAAGAAATGTTTACTTCTGGAGCACTTGTTTCTCATTCAGCTGACAGATCGAGTTTCATATGACTACGCCATTCAACACCCTAAGAAGTAAAGATGCAGCTAATAAATAAAGACCACCTCTCCCATAGACATGTGTTTCCTTCATCCAGTGGTGTCCTCTTGCTTTCATTTCTATTGAGCTACATGGTATTTTTATTTATTGTATTTTTGCAACATTGGTGGCATTCACCAGAAACAGAAAGATTAAAAGTCCACAGGAGAGGCTATCTACTGGAAATATATGGATTTAGTTTGTTTTCCTTTTTCTGAGAGGTAAGAAACCGAGATCAGTCTTATGTATTTTTGGAGCAGATGTGTTTCTTTGGAGAAGAAAGCACTGGAGACTTATGGTGTCTTAGGAAAAGCCTTTGTTTGCAAATATACATGTTGTTTAGAGAGAACAGTAGAGATGTTAGAAGATATACAGCATCACTCCTCCCACTCTTACACAACCAACCAATCCAGGCACTCTAAACAACTAGCCAATCAGTAGGGATGTGCACTGGATCGGACCCGATCCACGATCCGATTCCGGTCCAGTGGGAAATCGGATAAATTATCCGATTTCCGATCCCGCAGCTGGATCGGCCGATCCAATCCGAACCGGTCCGAAAAGGCTCCGAACCGGTTCGGCGGATCGGCGGATCGGCGGATCAGCGGGCGCCCACTGGCGCCCACCGCCGCTTCCATTGGCGGGCGCCAGCGGGCGCCCGCCGATGAAAGTGGACAGCGGGGGGGGGGAGGAGGGGGGCGCTTACCTTCTCGGCCCGTCCGCTCCCGTCCGGCACTAGCAGCTACTACCAGCGGGCTCCGCGGCCTGCTCTAGGGTGGCGCGCCGGGTGATGTCATCACCCGGCGCGCTACTCTAGAACAGGCCGCAGAGCCTGCTGGTGGTAGCCGCCGGCCCCGGACGGGAGCGGACGGGCCGAGAAGGTAAGCAGGGGGTGCGTGGAGGGGAGGAGGGGGCGCGCGGAGGGGGGAGGGGGGCCCTTACCTTCCCGGCCCGGCGGCTCCCATCCGGCGCCGGCGCCTACTACTACCAGCAGGCTCCGCGGCCTGCTCTAGGGTGGCGCGCCGGGTGATGTCATCACCCGGCGCGCTACTGTAGAGCAGGCCGCGGAGCCTGCTGGTAGTAGTAGGCGCCGGCGCCGGACGGGAGCTGCCGGGCCGGGAAGGTAAGCAGGGGGTGCGTGGAGGGGAGGAGGGGGCGCGCGGAGGGGGGAGGGGGGCCCTTACCTTCCCGGCCCGGCGGCTCCCGTCCGGCGCCGGCGCCTACTACTACCAGCAGGCTCCGCGGCCTACTCCAGGGTGGCGCGCCGGGTGATGTCATCACCCGGCGCGCTACTCGAGAGTAGGCCGCGGAGCCCGCTGGTAGTAGCCGCCGGCGCCGGACGGGAGCGGACGGGCCGAGAAGGTAAGCAGTGGCGGGGAAGGGGGCTTACACCCCCCCCCGGAGCCGTCCGCTTCTATCCGCTGGCGCCCGCAGGCGCCAGCGGATGGAAGCGGGCGGCCCCAGGGGGGGTAGGGAGCGCGGGGGAGGGGGCTTACCTGCCGGGGCCATCCACAGTGGACGGCCCTGGGGGGGGAGGGAGTTAGGCCCCCCCTCACCCACCCGCCGCCATTTTTTCCTCATAGACTTGCATTGCAATGCAAGTCTATGGGGAAAAAAATGGCGGCCGATCCAAAAATTTACGATTTTTGGGTCAGGATCGGACTCGATCCGGTCCGGGGGGCCTCCGATTTTGTCCGAACTGGTCCGGGACAAAATTGGAGGTCCCGATCCGGGTCCCGATCCGATCCGGGGGGTCCGTGCACACCCCTACCAATCAGTACTCACTTTCCATTCAGGCACACAGCCAGCCAATCCAGGCACTCCATACTTACCTGGACCTTTAAGCACAAACAGTAAGTACATTTCGGCATAGTTATTACCTGTTATTATTCTTACTTCTTTTTAAAGATATAAACAAATGCATATCACAAACAATAAACTTTGCAATATATTTACAACAGCAAACAGCAGAACATCACATTGGCACTATTACTCTAGTCAAACAGGTAATGAAAGATTTTCAAGAATTACAAAAATCTGTTTAATTGAGATGGCAGTGGGGATAAGCACACACACCATAAGAAATACTGCCTCTCATACCACCTTCAGTTCTCTGGGGGGAAAGCTATTCCCAGCCTGAGGTCAGTCCCTGTGTTGCAAATATATCATTTACTATAAAGAACTTGTTAAGATAGATAAATTATCTTAGAAAAGAACTTGAGAGTAAAGAACTTGAGAGTAATGACCCACATTAAAGTTTGTCTTTGATGAATATACTTTCACTCATTTATGTCTTCCACACATTACCTTTCTGCAAATGCAAAACACGAGTGGTGCGCTTGTGACATCAGAAGTATCCTAGAATCTAGACTTTTAATCCTGCCATTTAAGTGATGCTGAAATTCTGTCTATGTCTCAGTTTCTGGTGTTTGATATGCCACCATGCAACTTTCACTTTATTTATGCTCACAGTGTATTGAGACCTCCATCAGCATGCTTGTGGTCTGTGAATTCTTAGACCTGGCTAGCTGGTATCTTGCAGGGTGAAAGGGATGATGCAAGATGGATTTGCACTATGTAGACCATTTGGGACATGTGCGTTTGCTAGGTTTATGTTCCTCTTTTTGTCCCCTCTATTTTCATAGAAGCAACATGACAACATGGATCTCCCATTGTTACTCTGGTAATAAATGTCATGCAGATGGAAAAACAAATTGATTTTGACCTGGAGCCTATCTACACTACTGCTTTAAAACGGTTTATAACACCGGTTAATAACGGTTATTAACTGGTTTAAAACTGTTATAAACCGTTTTAAAGCCGTAGTGTAGATAGGCTCCTGGTCACTGAGTTTTGGTACACACACACACACACACACACACATATATATATATATATATATATATACCAAAACTCAGTGACCAGGTCAGGAGGAATGGCTTTCCCTGCTTTTGTGCAGTTTGAAATGATATCCTAAGGGCAAGTTACTGGCAGTAAAAGCTTGAATCTAAAATATGCTAGTATTTTTGGTCCTGACCCTTTTGCCTTCAGGCCTTGCCCACCACTGGAATGTGGCCCCCAAGAGCTTCTCCAAAATAGAATTTGGTCCTCAGGCTGAAAGAGGTTCTGCATGCCTTAGTTAGAGTTCAGAGCTAAAGAGATATTACTCTTCTTCTCATTTCTGCTGTGAGGAATGTCAACCACATTATATGTGCACTTGTTGTCCTGACAGAACAATTGTGTTTCTGGCAGAGACTCCACAAAAATGCTGCACCTGGAAAAAAAAGGAGTTGATAATATTAATGCAATCCTGACTACATTTATGATTCAAGGCCCTAGTTAACAAATTTTAATAGAATTTGAAAAGGGCAGAAATATCTAGTTTGTCATCTACTTAATGAGTTTCCATTCATATAATCTGTAGGATTAAAACAGTTTTGTTACAAAGAGGCATTAGCAGAGTTTATTCTACAGTACAAATTCCAAAAAGTTCCAACAGGCAGAATGTTGCTGCCACAATGGCTTGGGGAAGGGTGGGGGTGGGGGAATAAACAGAACAAAACCAAAATGGCGAGATCCATTTTGACACAACCAATGATTAGACCTTGAAGACATGGAATGAAGTCTTTGCCAATGTATGGGAAATTATGTTTATTGTTTTAACAGTATAATTTGAAGGCTTTGGCTCCAGATTTATTATTGCCACAGTAATGAGATGTTTATGGGAGCAGCAGAATGTACTACCATATTAAGCATTTTGTTATAGTTTGGATCCAAATGACCAAATTTCTAACCACGTGGTCATTAAAAGAGAGAGAGAGAGAAAGAGAGAGATCTATATGGAACAATTCAGCTGAGGCCATCATGCATTAAGCAAGTCAGGCATTTTTTAAAAAAATGCAAATACCTGATGGCCTTAGAGCCAATAATAAGCCAGACCTTCAGCATTAACTTGTTCTCCAATGATTAAAAAACACAGATCAACTATCTGTAGATAAAAAAAAAGATAATGTTGATCCATTCATGGTGCGAAATCCAAACATCATACCTTTATTAGGACCACACACAAAACAGTGAGCAAGTTCTGAATTCTCCATAACTCTTTTTTAGATAATACGTTAAACAAATGGCAGCAGGGTAGGAAAAGAAAGCTAGGCATTCTACGATTTGTAACAGTTTTAAGATGGAGTGGAGGATGAGTTATATAGATGTATTCAGACCTTACTGCAGATCTTGATATGCTGTACTAGATACTTTCATAGTATAACACAATAGAAATATTTTTCATCTGTCAGTGAATGGCAGAGGTGGACAAGCAGATCTCTTTTGGAAAACCATTTCACAATGCGGCACCATTAGAACTTGATCTCTGTCTTCACTGATCACTCTCTAGCTAGTAGAGGAATATATGGGAGCAGGTACTCCATATGAATTACAGGACCCATTCCAGTTAAGGCTTTCAGGAGCAGTGACAATGCCTATAAATAGGCAGTCAGTGCCATTGAGCAAGTGTAATCCTATTTCAACTCAGGAATAATTCTACTGTTTTAAGTGGAGCTTACTCCCAGGTAATGATGCATAGCAGGAATAAGGAACCTCTGGGCCACGGAGGCTACAACTCCCTCTGCAGCCATGCTCATTTCTCTCCCCAAGTCTGCTCTGGCTAAGAGGCTACCTGGGGCATGGGGAAGGAATTCTTTTGGGGGAATTAGTGGGGTGGGCAAAGCTGAAGTGGCAGCTGAAGAAAGCTCCAACTGTTGTTTTGCCTGGGGACCAATGATGGCAGCTGAATCCATGTGCTCTCCCCAAGGGAATTCCCCTTAGTGCACCCACTTACCCATCAACGCAGCAAGTGCTTCACCTATCATGCATCGTGTCTAATGGGGGAAGGTGCAGGCCACTTCAGCCGGGGACTGATGATGACAACGGTGTCTGTGTGCCGCCTCCATGGGCACACCATGCACATCCTCGACAGGCACTGGGAAGACTGGCCAAATCTATTTGCACCACACCCTCCTGGGGCAGTGTAGCGAAAGCCAAATGCGAGGGGGAACAATGATGTCTGTGAGTCTGGCTGTGCCTAGTGATGTCATCTGGCCCACAGAGGGCCAAATTGCCCCCCACCAAAAACCTGTTCCCCACCGCTTGTGTACAAGATTGCAGCAATATGCATCTCGCTCCAGTCAGCCGGTGAGCTACAGAGTTCTGCATGAGTTGTAACTTTCAGATATTAAACATATTTAGAGGAAGTCATTCCCACTCTCCCATGTCAACATATTTGGATCAGGTTACCAAATAAAAAATAATTATAGTGTTGGTCCACTATTAGGCTGAATATGTTCAAAGATGATACTATACTGGCATGTGTTACATGTTTTCAGGATCCATATCTCACATATATTACAGTTTGGGAATTTTAGGATTAAAACCTTAGAGTAACTATCATCCGCTGTTCAGGACAGTGGGTTTTATGAATCTAGATTGAAATAGAATTAAGATCTGTCAGGATCAAAGTTGGGGAAGTTGTCATTACTTTTTCATAATGTTTCAAATAAACTGGAATAACTGTGAATGTGGGTCAAAATATAGTTGGACCCATGATCCACCACACTCAGCTATGGAAGTGCCTGAGCCGTGAAGCTTAAACAAACAAACAAACAAACTACTATATTCATAACAGCCAGGCTTAATACACTTATTATGGCATTTCTGGTGCATTAATGAAAAATGCATCCAGGTGTGGCAGGTTCTATGCTCTCCCCCGTTGCTTGGTGAAGATGTCCTATTTAAAAATGTAGCAGGACTTGAGGTGAGTGGGTCTTGAGTGGCGGAAAATATCCTGACTCCAGCAGAATTTAAACTTTAGATACGGAGTTCTAGTTACTCCTGTTTCTGTGAAAATGTGCAAGGATCTGTGTTTTCTGTGCTAACATCAAAATAAGCGGATGCAAAAAACAAACCAAGGGGTTGCAGGATGATGATCACATAGCATCTGACAAGTATGAACTTCCTTCTTCCACCCAGTTCGGCAACCATCAAGTGTTCTCCCCACAGTCGGTGAAGTGCCTCTTCAACTCTAGACACTTTTGATCTTCGGTTTACAATGCCGTCCCTTTTCCCCTTCTGTGAACTTCTCTTGTCAGCCTGGCTCTCCTCCTTCCTTACTCCAAATCTTTTGAACCACACAGCCAATCAGCAGGGGCCCCTTTGGCCAGCTACACGGAGCCTGAACCGACAGGGCTCCAGGACCGATATATAAGGGGCACCAAAGGCAGGAGGGGACCTTTCTGCCAGAGTTGCTCGGGAAGGAGGGGGAGAGAACAGCTCCCCTGACCTTGCCGGAGGGTGGATAGCCCACTTATTCAAATTATGTCACCTGGCCGCCCTGGGTCCTAGGCACACCCGATAGGAAGCACATGCTCTTCTGTCAGGAAAGGGACTTCTCCTCAGGCACGCGGTGGATAAGGTCGCAGCTGGGATGGGCGTAGCCTGGCGCGGGTATCCCCCCCACCACCACAAAGGTAGAGGTGACAGGTAACCCCTCACCACTGCTCAGGTGTGCTCCTTCAGAAACTGGAAGGGGGCGCTGGGCTGAGAGAAGAGCCGTCGCGGTCACAGCGAGACCGACTTCCGAGGACACGTGCATAGCCTACGTCTGGCGCAAAAGCAAACGTGGGGATACAAGACAAGCCCACCCCCCAGCATTTCCTCTCCTCCTGGCCACCGCCGCCCGCCGCTCACCTTTCCCCTCAGGTGTGGCTCGCGGCCCCAGAGCCATGCCGTCTCCGGGAGACCAGAGGCAGGGCGAGCTCCCGCCCATTTCCCCTCCCACCCGCTTCATGAGCTACGCGAGGAGGGAGCTTCTCGGGGGCCGTGGGGGGGGCGGTTTATTTCGCTGGCTCCAACGCGAAGCTTCGCCAGAGCGAAGCGGGCCGCCATATGCGACCTAGCAGCGAAGCCCTCGCAGCGCTTCGAACTGTGTAGCGTTTGTTGGTATTACCAGGGTCATTTATTATTATTGTTGTTGTTGTTGTTGTTGTGACTGCCAGGCCGGGGGAGACTCCGGCGCTAACTTGCCCCTGGGAGTTTACCACAGAAGAGCGAGGGGGAGAAAAGCACTTTTGCGCGCGCGCGCGCGTGTGTAAGTGCGCGTGAGAAGGCGAGAGAGAGGGAGAGAGGGAGTTCTCCCCTCCTCCTCCTCCTCCTCCTCTTCCTCCTCCTCCTCCCCCTCCTCCCCACAACTGCATGCCATTGAACCTCTCCACCGGCGCCCGTCCTCCTCCCTGCTGCAAAGCCCGTCGGCGCTGGGGGGAAATTACGCGGCCAGAGTGGAGCTGCTGCTGCTGCTGCTGCTCTCGCCCCGCGCAAAGCTTTCCGCTCTAGTCGGCGAGCCGAGCATGCAGCCGCTGCTCCTGCCATAGGCGGACGTCGGCGGTCGCAATGCAGTTCCGTGCAGGCGGCGGAGGCGGTGGAGGCAGAGGCGGCGGCGGGGAAAGCGAGCTTTTGAAAGCGGCGCAGCGCGGGGCCGGCGGCGGCGGCGGCGGCTGTCTCGGCTGCTTCTAGCCTGGAGGGGACGGGATTCCCACGATGCGGTGTTGCTGAAGAAGACGCTACGGTTGGAGGAGGAGGAGGAGGAGGAGGAGGAGGAGGCGACGACAGGGAAGCGGGCGCCGAATCGCTCAGGGCTGGGCTCGTCTGCCAGCCCCGTCTCCCGGCTAACTTCAGAGGGGCTCGGCTCCGCCGTGAGAAGGGGCGGCCAGCGCAAGCCCTTCGGCAGGACTTGCATCTCTAGGAGGGCTGCGCAGCCGGCTGGGCTGGCGGATCGGGCTCGACCTGGACCTCTTCGCTCCGTTCGGGGGATTTTGACTTCGAGGACCTTGGAGGAAGAGGAGGGAAGGGCGGTTGTGGTGGTTGCTCTTTTTACCCCTTCTGTCACCCGCCACCCCCAACCTTAGACGGGGGGGGAAGGTCTCGGGGGTCTTTTTGTTTTTTGCAGATCGGTGGCTTCTTGTGGGGGGGGGGGGGGGAAGAAGGATCCGGTGGCGGCGGAGAGGAAACGATGAAGCTGCTGGCGGCGTCGGCTGGGCTCCGCCTGGCGCTGCTGGTTCTGCTGCTCCATCTCGGGGAGGTGGCGCCGCAGCCTTGCCCGGCTCAGTGCTCCTGTTCCGGCAGCACCGTGGACTGTCATGGGCTGGCGCTGCGGAGCGTCCCGAGGAACGTTCCCCGCAACACCGAGAGGCTGTAAGTCTCATTCCCCGATCTCCCACCCCCCACCCCCCACCCCCCTTCTTTCCAGGTTTAAGGAGCCCACCACCCTTTCCCTTACCCAGGCAACATGTCAAGCACCTGGTGTCGCTTTCCAGAGGGGGGGGGGAAGGCGCCCCCCGCCCCCAAAACGAGCTGAGCATGGTATTGACCCCTCACATCTTCTCTTAGGGTCTCCCCCGGTTCCTTTTAGGGCGCTGCGCCCCTCATTTCTGCTTTCCTCCTTAGGAGCTTTGACACGGCACCCCCCCCCCCCCCCCCCGCCCTTCTAAGACCTAGTTGCATCTGTCACGCAGAGCAGCAGCCGTTGGGAGGATTGCACGCTTGAAGTTTCAGAGCTTTATTGCCCTCTAAAGAACCAGCTTTGCCTGTTTAATAATGATTTAATAATGGTTTGGGTATTTCTTTGAGGGATTCTCCCTCCCCAACAGCCCATGTACGATGTATGCTTTAGACAGGCCTGTGTTGTCGTTGGAGCTGGTTGGGTAAGACACTCTCTTTGGGACTTGCACCAGGTTCTTGAGTGTAATGCCATCACCAGATGTCCCTCATCGCTTTTCTCTGCCTTTTTAAAACACACACACACACACACACACAGAGCCATGTCTCTTATTTTAGAACATCACGGAGCCTAAGTGGTGGTTCCTTATTTCAGGGTATTACCGATCCGTTGAACAAAAAGCACAGCTCAGCAGTTGTATCTGAATTATTGATCTGTTAAACCCAACTTGTCTCCCACCCCCCCACCCCACCCCATCTCTTTCCTGCAATTCTCATTATGGATTTCAGGGGTAAAGTTAGGAGACATGAAAGCACTAAGCCATTAGTTCCAGGGCTTTGTCCCCACCTCCCCCAGTAATAAGCAAAATATGCTGCTGCTGGGTGATTTGGGTTAGGAAGGGGTCCATGTGTGAGACGGCTATCCTCCATATCCCCCCCCCCACACACACACACAATGGAAGGCATACTTCTGATCTCTGAGAAATTATTTGTGGCCTGAAAACTCTTCAGGACAACTTCAGTGAAGGCTTTTTAACTGGTAAGAGTAGCTTGTAACCTCTTAGCTCGTAATTATATGAATTGAATTAGCCAAAGACAGACTATTCCCAGCTCATTTCAGTCTTTCTCGCTTGTCTCCTTTTTTGTCTTATTATTATTATTATTTTTGCATGTACGGGGTCAGAATCTGGATGAATCATGAAAGGAGACCCTTGAAAGATCCAAGCAGAGCAGGAAAATAGCAAATGTATCCCTTTGCCTGAAAGGTGCAATTCTTTCCCAACAAAATTTCTGGTGCTTTTATAAGTTGATTGATAGGTAGGTGGAGACTGGCATACTTTTAGAAGACAGATATGACAACTCATGTTCCATATTAAAACCATAGGTTTAGGATTCTATTAATTTTAGCTGTGCCTCTCAAGACATCAAAATGCTTGCCCCTTGCTGTCTCAGCATGAAGTTTATTATTACAAATTGAGCCAAAATATTGAGAAGGGAGGGCACCCACTTCAATGTTTGAAGATTAAGTCAGCCATGTACTTGTTGGCCATTAAAATCTTTTCTGAGTGATCAGTTCTTCAAAACATAGTCCGTCAGTTGGTTTTGTAGCTTTTCATTTAAACATTTTTAGGATAATACACAGACACAAACTTTTAAAAAGTAAACTAGTCTTTCAATGAGAGCAAAAATTTCAGAGTGATTCATTAGTCAAAAGAAAGAAAGAAAAAACCCTGCATAGATCACTTAAGATTCCTGCCACTTCTCTTCAGTGGAATGTGCTAATTTCTACCCTCTTCCCCTCAAATAATATACATTGTCTTAAAGGTTAGTTTCCATATAAAGCTGCTTCCTATAACTTGACTGAAAGAATGTGATCAATTTATTTAAGGTAGTTATTCATAATATTTGTCCTAGAGCTATTTATATTGCATTTTTTTTAAAAAAAATCAAGTTGAAATCATATTCATATATGTGTCTCTTAATTAACTAATAATGACTAAAATGGAGTGAATTGAAATTCTGGGCTGAAATCAAACAATAAAAATTATCTGTCAACATTGTTTATATGTTATAGCTATAATAAAGTTTCTAAGGCTAAGTGAGGGATTTACTTTTTAATCCAAGTTTGGGATTATTGAAAGAGTGCAAAATTTAGATCATGTTATTTTTAACCCTCTAAGTGTTTGCTTCAGGAAGCTTTAGCTGTGTAAGTAAAGCTAGGTTTTTAGGAATGCTACAGAATTGATGATGCCTTTGAGGAAAATCTTGGGCCCTGGGAAAGCTGTCAAAGATGTTTACTGCCCACTTCCTCCCTGCTCCCCCATTCAAAAGACCCCCCTGTTGCCAGGACTCCTGCCAGCTCTCCTCCTGGGGGCTCTGCAAAAGTAGAAAAAGCTTACAGTAGTCATGGACTTGGAACACATGGTTTGAGAAGTGGGGCAAGGAATCATCCCCTTTTCTCTGTAGGCTTCAAGAACTGACCTCCCTAACATATCATTAAGTAAACATGGCTTGGTTTCTTGTCTGTTGCACTTGGTCATCTATAAAAAAAACCCAGCAATCTAGCTTGTCTAGAGGCAGTGGATTAGTTAGTAATCATAACTTTTCCTATCTTGCAAAAGTAAAATTTGTGAATGTAACATTTTGGAGCTATCCTAATGTCTTTTGGTAAATTAGATATTAAGAACAAATGAAATATACTTAATGCAATTTATATTTTAGAGAATTAAAACTTCTTAAAAAGAAACTTTTAGGAATTTGCACCAAGCTGGTATTAAATATTAATACTTAGATGTGTATCTGAGTATTGTTGGATTATTTTTTAAAAAAACTTTGTTCCAATAAAGAGTATAGGCTGCAGTTTTGGAATGTTTAATTTTACTACTGACGTGTTCTTCTTAGGGATCTTAATGGAAATAATATCACAAGGATCTCCAAGACTGATTTTGCCGGCCTAAGGCACCTTCGGGTTCTGTAAGTTGTTTTTGTCGTTTGTTGTTACAATTGTCTATTGCAGATATCTAGTCCTGTGAAGAATAACTTCTTTAATGCACAGGACTAATTCTTTACTTAACCTCTAAAATAATGTTGAATTTACATTGTATGTGGAAAAAGCAGTTGGGAGATGACATAAAAGTTTGGGGAAATGTCACAATAGCAATTCTGTATTGTAGCCACTTGTGACTTTTCTTGAATCTATAAATAAAGCAAAATATCTGCATTTTGAAGAATCAATGGGTTTTATGAAGCCATATGGAAAAAACAATATTTTCCTTTTTAAAATTCTAATTGGAATAATTTATTTGAATGCATTGCCTGTTTAAGATTGCCAGGCTTTTGAAACATGAAAATAAGTTTGGTATACGAGGAAATTCAGGAAAGAGAAGCTACAGATGTAACTTGACTTTAGATCAAATCCTGGAAAATTGATATATACGCTAAAATAGTTTTATTAGGCATGAAGCTTGTTTATTAAATAATTTAGAAGTCCTTTTCTCAGTGCTAATAAGTTATAAATGTTTCATGAGATTCTTTTATGATGACTGGTGCTTTTCAGTGAAGATTACCCCTTCCTTGAGCTCCACAAGTATCAGAAAATTGTTGTAAATCACGGAATAATTGTAACCACCTTTTTCGAACTACCTTTTTAAAGGCGAAAAGTTACAAATTTGTCTTGTGGAAATATTTTCACATTGAATCTTTCACTTACAGAATAAAATTCTGTTCGTACTTGTGAAATGCGCTTTCATTAATTAAGAAAACATCCTATACATGGTGTTGTACATGTTTTCTGCATTCTGCTATTAAAACAGTGGCTTTGTATTTTTCCTTAAGTAAGGCGTATATTTTTCTCACCTTTGACCCTTCAAGTTCTTGAGCAAGCTTTAAGGTCCCTTTAAGAATAGAGGGTGTTAGTTTCTCTCTTCCATGAACATAAGTCACAGTGCAGTGGAAGGTGACAAGGTCTTAAACACATTGGATGGGAAGTCTAAGAATAGAGTGAGAATTGCAGAGTTAATAAAGGGGAGATGGTTGCAAGTTTCCCCATTGTTGAAGTGCAGTAATAGGTGTTAATCATTGTTTGATTACTTGCTGCTTTAAAACTCTTGTTCTTCATTTCAGTCAGCTCATGGAAAACAAGATTAGTACAATTGAGAGAGGAGCATTCCAGGACCTGAAAGAGCTGGAGAGACTGTAAGTATTTTTTTATGAATTCCAATTATGACAAAACCAGTTGGTGTAATTTCCCCCTTTCCCCTCCCTCTTTTCTAGTATGTGTAAAACAACAGTGATTTGTTCATACACTTGGATTACTTATTGAAGGAGAGAATAAAATGCAGCAGTTGTTTCCTGCTAGGTATGTGCCATGGATGGAATGTAAATTCTACTTTTCGAAAAATAAAATTTACTTGCAGTCTAATGGAAAGAATCTTGGAGATATAACTTGCCACAATAAGAATACGAAAATGCATTCCCTGGATAGAATAAGTTCAAACCATTAAATTGGTGCAGTCTAACAATTGTGTGTGTGTGTGTGTGTGTGTGTGTGTACGTAACTTGCTCATTAACTATAACTGAAAGAACATTCAAATTGAGCTTTTAATATTTGCAGCACATAAGGATTTCCTATATATTGTTTGGTGTGGGAAAGCACAACCATTGTGTAAGGGAAATAAGTAGCTGCAAAATTCTAACAACACTAAACTCAGTGTAAAGAGAATTGCTAAATATTTGGATTGCTATAACAATGTAAAGAGAACACAGACTCCTGAGCATTTGGAATATGTAAAACATTTCAGTACAGTGAATACATTTCTCATTTGTTTCTCGCTTGTTGCATTTATTCATATGCTTTCTCTGAAACTTCTACGTCTGTTGTGTGGACTCAGTTTGGCTGGTTTTTTTTTTTTTTTTTTTACTGAAGCTGTGGTCTGCAAAAACTTTCTATTGATGCTATGAAATCAGAAAAATAGAAGAGTCTTGGACCAGTGAAGTGCTTTGAAGGTTTAAGCATGATTTGAGTTTACATTTGGGGGGATATTTACCCAGAGGCAGCTGCTAGTTGAAATCCTAAGATTCAAAATCCTTAAAGGGTTTTTGGTTGTAGTAAATGTGAGTAATGTACAATTTGTGTGTACGTACTATTGTCTGTCTTGGTTTCTAGACATCTGTTTTCCTGAAAATTGTTTTCTATGTGTCTATCCCTCAAAGATATGTTCATTTTATACCAATGACCCATTAAGGCCTGGGTCTTGTACATAGCTAACCAGATTAGCTAGTCATTAGATATTTGGTGTACTATAAGGTATGTGAGCATAATTTACCATAATTCATTGCATCCTCAAAAATGTATTGCCGTTTACTTCATTAGTGTTTGAGGATTGTCTACTAAATTTTGAAATTGAATTATGTCTTTGTAAATATTTTGAATTTACCTCCGAAATCAGCGTAAACAACATATCTGTTGATATGCAACAAATGATGATCACAGATCACTTGTCTATCCCAACACCATGTAAAGTAGGTGGGGGGGGGGGGTGTTTGGGAGTGTGAGATTTAAACTGCAAGAGGGGTACACAGGTGGAAGTTCAGAGCTCCTTTGTCCCATTCCTTCCTCCACCCACAATCTGTATCCAGAGATCAGTTTTCCCAGCTGGGCTCCACTACCACAAGTGAGCCCAGCTGGGAGGAAAAAAAAGCAGTATGGGAGTGTTCAGCACCCATTGCCTCTCCCCACTCTTTTGCACTTTAGATTTGACCCTTCCCCCTTACATCTGACTGTAGCAGATCCTTGTTTAAAGACGCAGGTCTGCTGCCATTGTGTGTAGTTTGTCCCTTAGGCTTAACTTGTGCTTTGATTAATTACTAAAAACAAGTAATTCCTTGTACATTTGTTGAAACCCAATACTATTTCAGTTCTCAAAAGCAACAGTTATGGGGAGAGCATCTGTGAAAAGTGTGCACTTCCATGCTGTTGTAAGAGTAATTTTGGTTTTGTGGTGACAAAAGAACAAATTAGAATCATGTGATGTATCTTGGAACTTGGTTAGAAATTGTAGCACTGTTAAGCAGTTTAAGGTTTTTGTTTTTACCCATGTTATGATAACAGTGTCACAGACCTTTGTTCTGTGGAAGGCTCTGTGGATGTTTTGGGGTGGGAGAAGCAGTTTTGAATGGAAGCTGATATTCAGAATTTTTGAAATCATCCCGGTTGTTGGCTAAGATTCCGTAGTAGTGAGTAAAACCTGAAATTCCTTTTGTTGACAATTGCCACATTAATCTGACAGAGACACATTGCTGTCTGATAGCCAATTTATCTCTTCAAGCCTGAAATTGAAAAGTATTTCCTTGGAAATTTGAGGATATTCACTTCAAATATTTATTTTATGTACATGCATAATATTTAAATATAAAACACTCAGATTCCTTGCAAAAACCTGAACTTCTATGGCAGTCTTTTTTTGATGTATTATATTGATGTATAATGACTGTAAAGCCCCTGAAGCTGTTGGCTGTGAAGTGTTATGTGGTTTTGTCTTTAGTTTATAACTTTGCTACTTATGCAGTGTACAATGTCTAGATTCATCTTTGCTTTCTCCTGTGACATATGAAATGGCAGGCTGATCTTGTGGTTCTGATTTGCCTGTGAATGTGCCAGTGTAGTAGAGTCCTGATCCTGTGCTTTCCCGGAGCAAAGTCAAAAGCTAAGAATAGCATTATAAACAAAACCTAAGTGCTGCAATGCTCATGGTATCAATTCTATCAGTCCTCACCAATCACAATGATGGCTACTGATTTTATATTACCTAGAACAGAAGGTGACAATCAACATAGTTTAGGCTGACCAGATAAAATCCAGGTCAGGGCTCATGTAACTTTAACAGTTGTAGAGAAAAGGGAATTTCAGCCAGTGTCATTTGTATGCAATTAGTTCCTGGTGAAATTCCTTCTTCATCACAACAGTTAAAGGTGCAGGCACTATACTAGAGTGACCATATACAAAAGAAGGCAGGGCCCCTGCAACTTTAACAGTTGTGATGAAGAGGGAAACTAGAGTTTCCTTCATGGCTAAAGGGGTAGAAGGCCTGGATGTGGTCCTCCTCTGCGATTCCCTTATAAGAAGATTTATCAACCTGTAGTACCAAGGATTCTACTCAGACATTATTTAGAACACTGGCCACAACCGTGGTGTCTGTGTGAGGGAAACAAGATTTTGTTTTAAGGTACAGGCGCCACATGAACAATGTACATTTCACTGTGCAGTCCCAAAGATAAGTACTATTAAAAGCATTGTAGTGGGAAACAGTGAGGGGGCTTACTTCCTACCCAGGAGATAGAAATGAGGTCTTCACAAAGCATGGTCTTTGCAAAGCAAATGCAACTTTGGGGTATCCTTTGAATGACAATAATATTGGATGTAGAATGGAGAAACCAGAGTGCCTGCTCCAGAGAGCAGCAGTCTAACCATATTGCTCCATGACCATACTATTTATTATATATTTATGTATTATCATAGAATCATAGAATAGTAGAGTTGGAAGGGGCCTATAAGGCCATTGAGTCCAACCCTCTGCTCAATGCAGGAATCATTTGTATCCTGCCCTATTATCACTGGGATCTCAGGGTGGTGTACAAATTGTTGTTGTTGTTATTATTATTATTATTATTATTTATATAGTGCTTTATAACAAAGCGATGCACGTAAAATAAAGTAGGTCAGTAGTTTACAATACAGTAAATACAATAATGCATTCAACTCTACTAAATGCAAGTTTACAGCAAAAAATGTCACAAACATATTCAACGATATAGTACAACAATATTTAACACTATACTAAACAACAATATCACAACAGTACTCAAAAATATACGAAACGCAAGTTTACAGCAAAACAGAATAGATGAGAAAAAATAACTTGGTTGGAATACCATCCTAAAGCAGTGCCTCCCAAACTGCAGCTACAGCCTTGCTTTTAAAATCTCCAGGTGTTGGGGGGGGGGGGAAGGGGAGCAGATGGAATAGCTCACCCTTGATAATATAATAATAATAATAATAATAATAATAATAATAATAATATATTTATTTATTACCTGCCTCTCCCAATGGATCAAGACGAGGAACAGCATTAAACATAAAATACAAAACTGATTAAAAGCACATAAAATCCCTGCCATCTCCAGATAAGGCTGGAAAATCTCCTGCCTGAGACCCTGGAGAACTGCTGCCAGCCAGTGTGAACAATACTGGACTGTATGGACCAATGGTCTGACACGGTATAAGGCAGCTTCCTGGGCTCCTGTGCCTGGAGTGGTGTGTTCAATGTTAATAAAATAATAATTTCATTTCTATACCACTTTTCTGGTGAGCTTCTACCATGCACTGGATAAGGTAATAGGGAACACAAACACCTTTATTTGCTGACTGACTCTTCAACAGCAACGGCATCAAGGGCATTGCAAAGACTGTTGACTTTACTTCCCACGTGCCTGGCAAAACTCTGTAGGTTTTAATACCTCATGCACTGGGGTAGAAGTTACCCAAACTTCAAACCACTTGAAATAAGTCTGCTAGTTGGCGACTAGAAGGTGCAATGGAGGCAGCAAAGATAATGGGGTTAAAATTTATATGTGGCTTTATAAGTCTAACCAGTACTTTGAATTGTGCCTGGAAGCAAACTGAAAGCCAGTGAATGTTTTTTAAATACTGGTAAGACACATTTGCATTGGCCCACCATATTCTGAAACAACTAAAGTTCTAGAGTCTTAAAGGGCAGCCCTACACACAACACATTATTGTAATCAAGACTGGATGTCACCAGGGCATGGATAACTGTAGCAAGGCTGACTCTGTGTAGAAGGGACCACAGCTGGCACCTGAGCTAGTGAAAGGTACTTTATGGGCACATACCATTAGGGCTCCAAGTAAAGGCCAGATCTATCAGTGCTGCCAAATCGAGAATGTTATTCTTAGTAGGGGTGTAACCTGTCTAGAACAGGTTGAATGTTACCACCCTGGTCTAGGCATGGGGAACCTCTCCACATCCTTGGGTCCCAACAAATGATATTCATCCCTAGAATAAGAGCATGCTGCTTCTTTTATCTAATTTTGTTATACAACAATATGTAATGATTTGGAGTATTTTGGCAGAAGGGTTTTCATATAAACATAGGAAATAAATATAGGGTAATAGCATGGCAGTTGCATGCATGATTCCCATTTCTAGCCTTAGAACTGCTGGCAGGGCACTGTAGGGCAGTGAAGAGATTTTTGAGTTTTTTTTTTAAATGCTGTGAGTCTGTATGAGCATAATCTAGTACCAACGTTCTGAAAACGGCAAAGGTTTTCCAGCGTTTAAACCCAGGAGATGTTGGAATGATGGAACAATGATGGAGTAGAAATGAGGGTATGTTTGCATCCCTAGTTATGCTTACAAAAGAGAATTCTCCTCCCCATGTTGGAGCTGAGACTGGTTGAAAACTTCAAACACTTGGAACAAATGTAGCTGGCTGTTTATTTGAACGGAAGCCCCAGTTTTCACATTTGCTAGGCCCACTTTAGACAAACAGACTACATGTAAGATGTAGAGGATAAGGTTTCCAGCCTAGCCTTGTGTGTGTATGCGTTTTGACTCTCACGTTTAATTAGATTTTGTGGCATTCTAGTTCCAGTTTATCAGGAGGTGTGGGCTGAGGTGTCCTCAGTATATAGAGGACTCTATCTCTATATCTCCTTTTCATCAAATTTCAGGTGAGGCAATGGTTCTGAATCAGTGCCTGGGCATGCTGATGGGCTGGATGAGGATCAGTAAACTGAGATTCAATCCAGACAAAACAGAGGAACTGTTAGTGGGTAGTTTGTCTGCCCAGCTAAGTGATGTTAGATCTGTTCTTCTGGTCCAAAATAGGGCAGCGAGATTGTTAACAAGGACTGCCTAACATGCTCATATTCTGCCTCTTCATTTCCATCTGCCCTCCCAGTCCATTTCCAGACCTGATTCAAAGTGCTAGTATTAACGTTCAAAGTCCTAATTGACTTGTGGCCAGGTTACCTGAAGGATCACCTCCTCCCATGTATACCTGCCCAGACCCTAAGATCATCTTCTCCTGCCAAAGGAAGTAAGGCGAGAGGCTTCTAGGAAGAAGGCCTTTTCTGTTCTAGCATCCCAGTTGTGGAAGGAGTTTCCCAAACAGGCTTGTCTGGTGCCTACTTTGTGCTTTTTTCAGCACCAGGTGGAAACCTTGTTTTCCCAAGCATTTTAGTCTTTCAATATTTGTTGTTTTAAATCTGTTAGTGCATTTTAAATCTTTGTACTGCTGCTATGTTTTGTTTTGGCATTTATTTTATATTGTAATTCTAAACTTTTAAACTTTTATATTGTATTTCATCATGCTGTATTTTATGGTTTTCGTTGTTGTGAATGGTCCAGAGAGCTTTGGATATTGGATGGGATAAAAATGTAAAAGATAAATACATTAAATAAACAAATAAAATCCCATTTGTGGGACTATGAAAAGGGGAACCTATATTGCCTTTTTTATTGCCACATACCATTCTTGAATTGCTCCAACAAGCCTCCCACAGCCTTGCCAAAAGGGGAGGAATTCCGTTGGTTTCCTTAGTCTCATAAGGACCAGGTAAGGAGGGATGATGGCAGTATTGACCAAATGTATGAGGAGCGGATGGGAAAAACAGGCAGAAGTGTTCATACTATTATTATTTTATTGTTTTATTATTATTACATTTATATCCCAACTTTTTCCCTTTTGCAAGTAACTCAAGGTGGCTTACATGGTCTTTGTTCTTCTTTCAATCTCTACTATAAAAGATGGAGAGAAATATATATTCACTCATGTGTTTTCCATGAGTGAATCCATATATACTGTCTGAGGCTGCCTTTGCAACTGGCTGACTGTTCCTCATTGGAAAGATTTGATTCTTCTGTTGATCCTACAAAATGGACATTTCTTATTGCAGATGCTATTGCTCAATTTTCTATCCATTTAAAATCTTTAATGCTATCATATCCTATGCAAATAGGTTTCTTGTAAAATATTCGCTCATATCTAAAAATCCACAAAGCATACAGTTGGATTTCCAACCCCTACATTAAGCTCTGGGTCTGGTGTGCTTGCACTAATGTTTGTTTCCAAGTCACTGAAAAGGTTTGGGTTGGCACTATGAGACAACTGTTGCTGGTGTAATTCAACAAGGTCAAATATTGAGCAGCTATAAATGTCATGTTTGCAGCTTGACACTTCCTGCTCTGAGGTCTTCAAAGAAAAGATGAATGGAAATTTTTCTGCACAATATCTGGGCTGCCTGTCCTCCCTGCAAGCTGCAATTGAAATTCTTGCACCTGCTTTCCAGATCCAGTTTTCTTCAGTGCTCTATTCTATTCATCACATTAGATTTTCTAACAAAACCCATTTAATCTAAATGTTAGTGATTGGATGTCTAACCACACCCCAGATGATTAGACATCTGAACACACCCCAGTTTTGCCAATTTAATTATCCCTTCTACAATCAAAAAAATATTTCATTATGGCAAAGCTATTGTATTATAAGCATATATATATATATATATTCAGGAATACAGTTAAAATACTCTTATTATTAGCATATTAATTTCTTTATGCGTTAAGTAAACATGCATCAATGACCCTTTTCAAGAAGCTGTTTGTGTCAGCTTGTGTTCTTGCCAATGAGAATGGGAAGACAGAAGGAGCAAACCTATCATTTATGGATATGAAGTGAGATGGAGTGAGCTGAAGTGAGATGAACTGAAGTGAGATGGAAATCTGAGTTTTGTTTCCACCAGCATCAGTTGATATTCTTTAAACCTGATGATAAAGGAGATTATTTCCACTTCTCTTCAACCATCTCATCTTCCACCCACTCCTCTATATGTGGACATTGTATAGAATGCTGATTCAGGTCACTGCACTAGGGAAATTAATGTAGTGAGCTTTCGTAGTAACGGTCATGACCCTAGCAATGGTTACCAGTATCACATTTCTTGCGATAATAATGTACGTTGACTAAAGATTAAAATAGTCCTGTAGACTAAATTTCATTAGGTATTGGTCTACAATGTACCTTTTGTGGCTTCACCTGGATATTTGGATTATGTATGCCCACAAATATAAGAAAAATGATATTTCAAAAGAGCAAACAAGTTCTGTAACTGAAAACAGTTTAATAATGTCAGGCTACGATCTGGCATCCACTTAACATTACCCTATTGAGGACTGAGAAGTCTAATTGGGGTGTGGTGGGGGACAGAACAGGAGGACCTTTGCAGAAACATGTAGTGGGGAGTGGAAGCAAAAGAACCTTGTAGAACTCTCTAAAAAATAAAAATTCTTGCAAAATGGTTCCCAGCCTGTTTTGGAAAATGTGGCACAAGTAAAGTATGGGAGAGTGCCACTCTAGTGTGCATTCCAGTGCATGTGTACACATCCACATCTACCCTGCTCTGGTGTAGTTTTGTGCTGAGCTAAGTGCCCTGGGGAACATGGCAGTAGCCGTGGGACAAGCTGGCAGAGCATAGGCCTCAGACTTGGCTTGACTGGTGGCAGGAGTTGCAAGTACTGGCACTCTCTGCATGCAGGAAAAGGAAGGCGAAGTGAGAAGAGATGTTTTCTCCATCTCTTCCCTTTATTCCCTATCCCCATTCCCACCACCATCCCTGCAGGAATTCACTTCAAGCTAGGTATTTGTAGCATGAATGGCATCATTTCAACAGCTGTTTTGGTTTTTTTATCATCTTCAAATGGACATCTAGCTGCTGACAGGGTCAACTTTGAAGGGAATTTGGGGGCTAAACTACATATTTTGAAAAGCCTTTCAAGGCTGCTAGCTTCAGTGCAGGAGTGGTGCTGAGTGGAACGGTCTTTCTTCACTCTTTCCCCAAACATACTAGCTCATCCCAAGAGGCTTTTTGCCCCGTTGGGGGGAAAAGTCACAAGTACCAGTATATTTTTCTCCCCATGGATGAGAGACCAAATCTCAGAGGGAAAAACTGTAACAAAAGAAAGGGTTCAGTTATTCTCCCCTCTCCTAGTGTTTCTCCTGTGGGCGTGTAGAACCTCTTTCAGCCACAGGGCCAAATTCCATTTCGTAGAAGCTCTTGGGGGCTAAAGGCAAAAGGGACCAGGCCAAAAATAACGGCATATTTTAGATTAAAGGTCTTCCTGCCTTAGGGGAGGCATTGCAACATTTTAGAATTGGGAGAAAAATTGCACATAGCCCAGGAAACCACCTCAGTGATGGATGGGGGGAAGGGGTGTGGCCACCTGGGAAATGTCAGCTTTCTGGATTTGCACCCTGGGCCTGAGGTTCTGCACCCCTGTTTTATGGAAACCCAGCAGCTTGGAAGCTGCTTACAGCTGTGTGAGAGTTAGTATGTGTGCTTTTCCTTTATATATGGAGAGAGAGGGAGAGAGAGAGAGAGCTATGTATAATGCATCCCGTAAACAGGTCTTAGTAATTAGTGTTAAGCTCATGTCGCCATGGGTGCTGATAGCCCTTTCCTCGTTTTTTGGCCCCTCAGTCCCCTCACCACAGGGTGGCTCATGAATAATGCAAATGTGACTCGTGCATAGGGAATCCCCTTTCTGAAATTTGCATGTGGCACAGCCCCATCCCCTCCTTCCTGTGCCCCAATTGCCCACCTCCGTCCCCTTCCCGCCGGCAGCGACAGCCTAACCTCTGGTTGGCCTGTCCGTCATCTCGCTGGCAGAGGGGCTTTCCTCCCTGTTCGGCACAGAGGAAAATAATTGCTATTAAAGTTTGAGCTTTTAACACGTCTGTGCTTCCATACTGCTCAAGTTTCAGTTCCAAACAAAATTGAGCTTTTCTGCCCAGGTGAGTGACTAAAAGCAGGTGATGTTGCCTCTGTGTGGCAGCAGTGGATACAGCTCCCAGACGCTATCAGCATGTTCTCAGCCGCCTGGGCAAGCAGATGGTGGTGGCCAGTAGCTGATGCTGTTGCTGCTTATCCTCTCCATCTGTGGCCTAATCTACACCAAGCAGGATATTGCACTATGAAAATGGTATGAAAGTGATTGATAAAAGGCAGGAGCCACACTAAGCAGGATATAGCGGTATGAAAGTGGTATATGGTATGTGTCAATGGGCCCCAACAGTTGTCAATGCACTTCAATACTGCTATAAAGCAGTAGTGTGGCTCCTGCCTGTTATATACTGCTTTCATAACGCTTTCATAGTGCAATATCCTGCTTGGTGTAGATTAGGCCTATGTGCCCATGGCTAGGAGTTGCCGCCGCTTGTGGGAGCAATGTCAGAGAACCAAACAGGAGAGTATCATGTTAAGTTTCCACCCCCCCTGTCCCAAATCTGCCTTGGATCCAGCCCTGAGACAATGGGGTTTGTGGGTGGACTGTAGAGGCAACAGTATTTTCCTAAGCTTCATCTGTCTCACACACTGAATTTTGATAGGCCTGAAGGTGTCAGCAACACCCTAAGAGCCTATCTACACTACTAAACCAGTTAATAACTGTTATTGACCAGTTTAAAACTGTTATAAACCGTTTTAAAACAGGAGTATAGATAGGCTCTAAGTTCCATTATTTCAGTGATGCTTAAGCTTATGTAATTGAGTTTATGTTTGCAATCTAGGGCAAAACTTTGGGAGGGTGACTTTGGGAGGGTGACTTCATATGTGAAACTTCAGGGTGATAGAAATGTTAGGTAGCACTAGTGTAGAAGTCTGCATCTAATAGAAACCCCTTTTGAATTATTAATATGAAAGAAGTTTATTGGAACTCAAAGAATGTTGTGCTTGCTGTAAAATACATGCACCTTGAGAGGGCTATTAAAGGTGACCTAAAATAATTGTATATAAAATTTAAATAATGAAAGGACTCACTTTGCTAACTATAAAAGTAGGAAGCAAAACTGCTATTTTAATTGTCATTTCTGGCAAATGCTTATCAGTTTTTGCCCAGTATAAACTGCTGATTGTGGTAAAGCCCATAAAGCAGTGTATCACTACACTGTGATAGCAAATTATATAGTGTAGGCCCTTGTACCACATGGATGTACTATATGCAGCAGCTTATACCAGATGCTCCCCCTAACCCCAACGCCACCCCTCCCCTAGCATTCATTTGCTTGTTTCCATCTGATACAGCTTCAAAAGCCTAAGCATTTGGGAGCATTTCAAAGACACTTTGGCCTGGTTTTTGATAGCTAGGGTCAGGTTTTCAGGGTAGCTTGTTCTGATATTTATATGTATATGTGTGTTCACTTTACAGCTGCCCTGAAGCATTCAGGATTGGGCAGGTTTGACATTGAAGTGAATTAACATCAGTGGCAAATGCCCACAGCTAGTCCTTTTACTGCCCCATTTTTAAATGACAAATACATAAAGTGCTTCCAGAATAAAAGCAGTGTTCTGTATTATGAACAGAAGTTACATTTGGTTGCCTATGTTCTGTAGCCCTGCATTGAAAGAGAGGAGCTATAAATATGTCTTTACAATACATATGTTATAACTTTCCTCTCCTTTTTTTAAAAAAAGCTATAAATATGTTTGTCTTTATAGGTACAGATTTTCTTAGTGGTTAGAAATATATAAACCAAGGGTTTAATGCTTCCAGGTTTCTCTTTAAAGTAGAGTTCAAGCAGAGAATATGCTTTTGAACAGCCTGGAGGGGAAAAGCAGAAAGCACTTGCTCCTTGTTAATCAGAGTTGAGACAAAAACCTTCAGTTGCTAACATGCATAGTTTTAGGTACACAGCACGTTCTTTATCCCTGTGCAGGCTGGAGGACAGGAAGTTTTCTGTTGTTTGTCAGTTAGTAAAAGCAGTTATGACTGTGTCCTCCAAATTATAGGAATTATACCTTTGCACCTGAAGTGATATTTCTCCCCCAAACACCAAAATAATTAGAGTTTTAGAGTTATTTCTGTTTAAATACTACATCAAAGAGGTTACTTATAGCAAAAATAGAAAAGCTACAGAAAGGCTGTTAAAGGACTGAAATAAATCAAAGTGTAATGTAATCTTAGACAGTTTAGTGTTTTTAGGGGAGAAATTGCATGTTACTGACAATTGTATACATTTGGTACCAGTATGTTTTGTAGTTGTTAGAGTTGGCAAAGTTCTCTGAGTGTTGATATTCAATGTACCAGGGTTTTGGGGGGAGGTTCATGTTTCTATTCCACGTACGTTTTGTCTTTCTCTCTATACTGTTCAATTTAAAAAACAACCCCCCCCCTCTAAATTCTCACAAATAGCTTGCAAACGTGAAAATAATACACAATGCTAAATCAAACCTAGGAAGTACAAATAATTCAATATGGCTTCAACCTGGTGATTTCTATAACCTACACCTGCCCCAGGTTTTTAACATAAAACATTATTCTCTCTCTCTCCCCCCTCCCATTTTGTGGGCTTTAGTATGCTTGTTACCAGAGAATGAAATACAAAGCAGGTAAGGTAGTAACTTTTAGCCCAATCTCTGAGACAAGAGTGCAGGCTGTGTAACTGAAGATACTGTGTACTTTTTGCTAACTGTAGTAGTTTTAGTAGTGAACTTAATTAATCTGAGGCTAGTTCTCATGGGACTCTTTTTAACAGTCTAGAAGTCAAATTGCTGTGAGAAGTCCTGTTTGCTCTTTGCAGACCTTTTTAGAAATTCCAAGACAGGAAGGCTGTTTATTTTTCCCACATCTGTTTTGTACTCATTCCTTTTAGACACTGTTTGCTGGATGCTCTTTTTTTTTTAACCACTTAAATTAGTTTAAGTTGCAAAATACCAAAATACTCTCTTTTAAAGAGTTAAGTTTTTATTGAATCGTGTATCTTTTAGTTACATTCGGTTAACTGAATTTAAAATTTTCTTAGCATTGTCATTTACTCATTCTGTTGTAGGCATTGTTTAAGCTGTAGCTTTTAAATTCCTATGGAATTTTTTTAGATAAGATCATTCTTGCAGAAAATTTAGTTCCGTGATAGGAAATATCATAGCACGCTAACTATTAAATGGATTCCAGTGTAATTTGGCCTTTCTTAAAATGTAGATCTTTAGACATCTTGGATTTCCAACGTCTGTAAATGTGTCACAGAAATGTATAAGAGCTCATCTGCGTCGGTCTTGCTTAAATAAGTGATTAATTTCAATTATATTCTTGTAAAACTTTGAGGAATAATTTCTTTAATATGTTGTTTTTAAAGTAATTCTTTCATTTTCTTGTTTAGCAATGTTTGAAACAAATCCTCTGTCCTGTTGTAAGTTGTACAGTGATTGCACCTTTCAGGTTTTATTTAGTATGTGGAAAATAATTATGTGTTGTATATTTCTATCTAGTTGAGCATCACTGCATACATGAAGGACTTTGCCTGTGGATTATCCTTAGTCTGCTAGGCTTCATTCATACAAGAAGTCCATAGATAGATTGAATTACAGGATATTCCTATCTTACCTTGAGCATGCTGTACTTCAAGCTAGAGTGCTAGATATTGGCACTCTTGGTGGCAGGGTGTGTTAGCATAGGGCTCCTGTTGTGGGACACATGACAGGCACATCATCTTTTTGCCTCCCCCTCCCCCACCACAGAGCTAAGAGTTTCTTTGGAAGAAGCAATTTACATTGGGAAAATCATGTTCCACCCTGCATCATTACCCTTTCTGAGTAATGATGCAGGGTGGAACATTTTCCATTACTGTACGTTTTCTGCAGAAAATGACCCACTTTCAGAAATGCAATACAAAATAATGAATGAATGCGATGAAATTTGGATTGGCAATTTGGATTTGGCAATACTTGTCAAATATAAAACTAAAGTTGTAGGGTGTTTTTTCTTATGTCTGGAAGCACATATATTCACATCCACAACTCTTCAGGCATTCTAGCTCTTCAGGCATGCTAACAATTTTCAGTGCCTTCATGTTTTCCCCTTAAAAACCAAATAATGTGGGAAGTAAATGCTATGGAATTGTTGTGTTTTAAAATATTTACTAGTATTCCAATAAAAATAATGTCTCAGAAAAGCTTTTGAATTTGTTTGAATATACATTTAAGCCGCGTTAAGTGCACTGTATTGAGTTTTTCCTAATAAAGGATTTCAGTTCAACTACCCTTAGTGGTTAGAAAAAACTTTTCAGATATATGCAGCATGTAAAATTAACACTTCTTAAGTTTTGTTTTCTAAGGGTGCAATTCTGTGCATGTTTAAACAGAAAGAAGTCCTACAACTCCCAGCATTTCCTATCTGGGAATGCTGGGACCTTTTCTGGATTATGCCATAAATGTAAGAATAATTGCTACATCAGGTCTCCCTCAATTTAGGGCAGAAAATTTATTTCAAGACAAAAATTTCGACTCAATTTTTCCAGAAAATCTCTATCTGTTCCGGAATACCACTTCCCTGATCAATTGGTTGACAAGTGGCTCTTAATTGTAGGTGTGCACAGCTCATTTAATTAGGGGGTGCACCCGGGGATATATTTTTTTTTAAGGCGAACATCTATTGAATACTCAATCATAAAGTACATTATTTTTATTCATTTATTTATTAAACACTGTAGACACTGATGCCCTACCCCTGACTTGCCTGACCGCGGGAGGGCCGTTGCAGGTGAGGGGGTGGGGAATGAGGAGATACTCCTCAAGCCCCAGCATAGTTGGGGCTTACAAGGTGATATTAGCCTTTGGGGTGACTCCTTCAGGCCTCTCTGAAGCGCTGCTCCCGGCAGAGAGGCTCCCAGCAGAACAATTCCCTTTTATTCCTGCTGCCGGGCAGCTGGAGGACCATTCCCACTGCTTCCCCCTCTGGATCCCTACTCAATGCCCTCCTCAACTTGGTGCTTATTGCTTGAGACATTAGGGTGTGCCTGGGCACACCCAGCACACCCCTTGTGCACACCTATGCTCTTAATTAGCTGTGGATGTTATTTGTGGGCCAGGCAGTACAGGGTCGTATTTACTGCTGTAGCTGTATAGGGATCTGGCAGGGGGTAACAATTCTCTCCACCTACAACACTTAAAGGAGTGGAATAGAAGGCAGCAAGGCGGCTTTCTCCCTCTCCTCCCTTTTTCTCTCTGTTCTCGGATGTTGATTGGGTTCCTTACTGTTTTTATATTTTTAAACTGTTGCTACCATACAGATGTTGAATGAAGGCAGTCAATTGTGGGCCTGTTAGCTAGTGGCTTGCTGAAAACAATTTTGGGGAAGGAAGCCCTGCTTACTGGGTGTGCCTAGGGGTGTGTCTGTAACCTAGTCAGGGAGTGTTTTCTGTTGTGTCAATGTCATATGTGGGTTGTTCCTTTCCCGCTTAACTTAGCCTTATTTTTCAGCAGCACTGTTCCATTCTTTACTGCTCTACTATTTCGCAGTTGTGCACTTTCAATTTGAGTGCTTTGGGATTTTCACTTTTATACTGATTTGCAGTTGCACTGTTCTGGACTTAGGGGATGGGTTATAGCTTTTCAGACTTACTTTCTTTACTTTGCAGTTGTGTACTTCCATTTTAGGGGCTTTAACAACTTTTCCTGCCACACCTTTGCAGCTATTTCACTGCTACTTACAAATGTGGTAGCAGAGTCACTCAGCAAGGGCCATGGGGTGTCATGGAAACACGGTGAAATCATGTACTGGGTTGTAACTCATCTTTCATTGTTAAAATATCCAAGGGAGAAGGGCATTCAATAACGCATTTCTGGTGCTGTGCCTGTGCGTGGCTTTGTATCAGTGTATCCATTTTAGAAGTGGAATGTACTTCACTTCTGAATATAAATGGTGGATGTGAGGGGAGAGATGTGGGGTAAATTCTAGGGGCATCATTTCTCTCTTACATTACACTTCCCTGAGCAGGAAAGCATGGACAGGGGTGGGGAGCAAATCTTGCTCATATGCTGAGCAACACCAATGGTGTTGATGACATTCAGTTCTACTCGTGGGTCTCCACCCACCCAACCCCAAAGTATGGTGCTTTACCCATGAAAGTGGTGTTTTTTTAGGGTAATGTTTGCTTTTCTTGCTGCATGTGATGCTGACGGACTAAACCAATTTCATGAAAATCCAGATATAAATGCTTCAGAATCCCACTCCATGTAGATCGGACCTGCATTCACAAGGGGTGGGAACTTGGTTTAGCAGTAATGTGTTGAGTAACTGCATCCATGAACCAGGGGTAATAGCAATTGGAATTGTGGGTCAGCAGAACAGTTAGAAACAAGGTAAGAATTTACCTGAGAACTTCTTCAATTGGGGAAGCACAACACCTGTGGAAAAATGCAAAAAAGGGTTCATTGACTGGCTCAGAGGGCAAGTCCCAGTAGTTGTGGGGAGACACGTGTTGAAAGGAAGGCTTCCTTATAGAGTAGGCTGATTATGAATGAATGGCTGCCTGTGAAAATTAAATCAAAACAAACAAAACCACTTTTTTCAGCAAAGTATGATAGATCTCCACTAGTAAAGTCATTAAATGGCCAGCTTGCATTTTTTTCATTTTGGAGAGTCTGCCTGTCTTCAGCAACAGTTTATTGGTTATGGTAAACAATTTAGATTTTTAGCACAATAAACAGCACCTTGATCTGATGTTTTCCTTTCAGGCTTAGCTTCTTTTATGAGGCTCTTGCATTCTTTTGAATACTAGGTGCATTGTGTGTTGGCAAAAGTATGACACCTTCATAGCACATCCACTCTCATGGTGGGCCATAAAGGAGGCAAGCTTTTTGCACTTCACTACGCTAGCTCAAAATTCATGAAACACAATCTTTCAAATGGATTATTTTCGCTAGAATTATAATATTCAGTGCTACTAAGCAACATGCACCTTTAAAAGTAATGTCTCTTCTAAGATCCTTTAATATTTGTCAATAGATAACCATTTCTTAATGTATAGAGATCCCAAATGGACAAGGGCAGTTGGGATCTCCCCCCCCCCCCCATGTAATACTAGTTAGGTGATGCGCTTCATTGGGCATGAAAAGTCAGGCTTTGTTAAGTGTGATAATGGGCATGATTTAAGCCATCAAAGCAGGGGTCCATGTCAATGCCACATAGACCTGAGCGAAGGATTCCTGGCATAGTAACAAAGTACTGGGATTGTAATAAAATTTAAATGTGACACCAGAGATGTGGAATATTTTCACAGTAAGGTGTTGGTTTAAAAAACAATACTATTCAGCAGTATATTTAAATTGGGCCTTAAGGCATACAGTCTCCCAAATTTTTCACCCTTGCTGATGAGGCTTGACCTGCTGAGAATAACCAGTCTCAACTGTTTTTCAAACCTCCAGTCAGTTCAAAAGTACCCCCCACATCCCTCCCACATAACTGGAAATTTGTGCAAATGAATGTGCCACTGGTGTACCACAGCTGCATTTACACAATATTCCTGCTTTTTCTAGGGATAGGTGAATCGGTCAGTTTCCAGTCTGTGTCATCTTTGCACATATTCTCACCAATAGATCTATTTTGCCGTATTCTGTGTTAATCTGTGGAGTAATCCCCCCCCCCCCATTAATGTCCATCTAAATTTGCATCCGAAGTGCAATTGATAGGCACAATGGACAGGGCCTTACCTGCTGTGGCAGGGGGATGTTCACCTCACTCCATCTCTCCTCAGGCTGGCAGTTGATATGTTTTATTAACTGATTAGATACGCTATACCAGGGGGAAGGCAGCAGACATCAGGCTTCTGGCATTTACTTTTTGATTTGTATTGGAATACAAACCAGAGAAAAGGGCAAAATAGGGGCTGAGGGGGACAGAGCCAGATTAAAAACGGCATTGCAGGGGGTAGATCCAATTACATACTGTTCACACACCCATACTCATATTTTATAGGTGATACACTGGCTCAGTTCGGACGACACGATAGTCAATGGTGGGGTAATAATCAACTTCACAGTTGTTCATCTAGGGGGTACTCCCCACACAACATGGTAATAAATAATCAACTGTGGTGTGGATTAGGATCAGCACTGAGTTGACTGTGGCAGCATTCGAATGACACGATAGTCAAAATAACTGACAATTGTTTCCCCCACACCAGTTGTTTATTATGTCGTCCGAATTGATCCACTGAGTCTCAGAGGGAAGTGATGAATATCAGAACTGTGGTAAATAGTATTTTTTTACTTGCAATGGGATAAATGGGATAAAAGTACTTTCAAATAACTATGGACATAATAATAACCTTCCGTATAGGACTGTTCTAAGGGGTATTCAAATGTATATATGAAGTGCTTTGAACACTCTACTGTTTAAATGTTAGGTAGTATACTAATAAATGTGGCCATTTGATCACTGTAATGACTGAGTGGCAGGAGTCTAACAGAAGAACAATTAATGTCCCTGGATAGCTGGGAATATCTCCCCAGTTTCTGGAATGTAATAACCCCAGAGCTTTGGGTAATGTTGTCAGCTAAGGGAATAGGGAGGCAAACAGTTCAGAATCAGTTTTGCAGTTTGAATGCACACACATACTTTATTGTAGTCTATAGACCATAAAAGAGCATACAAAATTTAAAATTTGCATCAACAGCTGTAAACAATTGATCAATTAAGAACCCACCAGTTGTACTCTATACAAAGTAGTAAGATATAAGAATTTGGCAACTTGATTTGTGACCATTTTGTCCTTGGCCTGTAGAAGTATAGTGGTAAGAGACTCATGCGAATGCCCAGAATAACCCTGGAGGATTGGTCTCAGGAGTTTGAATGGAGAGAGGGTGCAGTATTAGCAACTTCTCTTTCTGCCTATAGGAGCGTATTTGCTTCTGCCATGCTCTACTTGTATATCTTATCTCTATAAAGCAGAAAGTATGTGTATTTTCATGTATATCCTGAAATGTTTACCCACTTCCAAATGAGTTAGAAACTTGAAATTTGGCACGCTGATAAGTCGGGCTGTATAATATACCCAAAAAATCAAAAAATGCAAAATTTTGGGTTTTAAGTATTTTTAAAGAATTTAATAAAAAAAACAAAGCTTATGCCTACAACTCCCAGCATGCCTTGGGTGGGAGGCCAGCCTTTCCAGCCTTTGGCGGCCATTGTGAGTGCATGGGCAGGTTGCCATTACATGTCTTTCATAATCTCGACTCCTAAGGTTGGTCTTGAACAGTCAACCCAATTCCACATAAAAGAAAACAACCCACATAAATGGGCTGCTTCCATTTGCGGTGCCTCCTCCCACCCTCTGCATGGTTTTAAAATCATAACTAGATACAACAGTGTGACTTTGAGGGGGCAAACAAGCTTAAAGGCACTCTATCCTGATATCGCTGTTTTCTCAGAATCTGGAGGAAGTACATGCATGGCCTTCTCTCTTAGGAGGGAGGCAGGCAGGCACTCTGTGCATGCTCAGAAACAGGCCTGATGAAGGGGAGAAGTACATGGCTGGCCCCAGCCCTTCAGTACAGGCTCCTGATGGAACACTTGGTGGGCAAGAAGCACAGACTGAGGCAGTCCCAGCAGGATCCACTGACAGCTGCTTACCTCCCCTCCTTGGTGATGCTACTCCTCGATGCTCTATCAATGAGCAGCATCGGCAATGAGAGGAGATAAGTGCCTAGGCTGACCAGATAAAATCCAGGTCAGGGCTCATGTAACTTTAACAGTTGTAGAGAAAAGGGAATTTCACTCAGGGTCATTTGTATGCAATTAGTTCCTGGTGAAATTACCTCTTCATCACAACACTTAAAGGGGCAGGCACTATACTAGAGTGACCATATACAAAAGAAGGCAGGGCCCCTGCAACTTTAACAGTTGTGATGAAGAGGGAATTTCACCAGGAACTAATTGAATACAAATGACACTGGCTGAAATTCCCTTTTCTCTACAACTGTTAAAGTTACATGAGCCCTGACCTGGATTTTATCTGGTCACCCTATAAGTGCCTCTCAGAGGACACAGGCACCTGTGGGCCGTGAAAGGCATGCTGGGAGGTGTAGTACTGACATGTAGAGTGGCTAATTTTAAATAAAGCATGGGTTAGTAAACCAGGTCACTATGTGCAAGCCAGGTCACTATCTCTCAATCCTAACTCACTAACTCTCTTTGTTCTCCTACCTGATTTTCTACAACTGCCACTAACTCCACCCCCATTGCATTCTAGTCTCAGCTATCAGTCATTCCTCCATTCACTCTTCTGTTTCAATGGTATAGTCAGGCTGTAACATAAAATTATAAACTATATTTAGTAACTAGCTGATATGCCTATGCCTGTGAATAATGTTTATAAAATGTATTTGATTTTAAATAATAAATTTCTCTGCACCTTATTCATCTTTAGGTTGATTGTTGTTTTTAGTTTGGTTGAGATCGTAAATTGTTTTGTTAGAATAAATGGAAAAGTGTGTTAATAAGAACTGTATTTTAAATTAGAGCTTAATGATAAACCACATTTTTTGTTTTACCTAAAATGCCTACACCTCCCATCATGCCTTGGCCGGAGCAGCCATCCAAACTTCAAAAACAATCAGGACACACAACACCCTTTCTACCAGCTAAAAAAGATGCAAACCTAAGAATATGTATTCAAAATATACCTGGCATTGCCCAGATATCTGAATAACATATAGTAGGGAAGCAGAACTCAGTGGACGCGGGAAACTGTTGTATGCATGTGCTCTGAAGTTATTGTTATGAAAAAAGGAAAGCAGCCAGAACACAGAATACTTTATTGGCATAATTTACTATATAATATCTACATTTAACAGGTTTTGGCAGAGAGCCAGGATGGTCAAGGCCACTGGTGACTTGGGCCTTTTATCTGACATACCTGTGCTCTGAAGACACACCATGGCACTTTTTAATTTTAATTTTTTTAATTAAATGGTCAGTCCACCACCTTATGGTGCTGGTGGCATTATGCCACTGCTATGAAGCCACGTAGAGGATAAAACAATTTTCAATAACTCCTGCTGAAGAAATTTTACCTATGGACTGTCCTGAAGGAATAATAGCAATTTGTACTGGAATAATGTCCTGAAGGAATAATAGCAGTCATAGTTGGGTGGTAAGAGACGACTCTTGGGAGTTCCACCCAAGGCATGTTGGATTTTTATTAAATTCTTTAAAAATATTTTAAACCCCAAATTTCATGTTTTTAGATTTTTCTTTTATACTGTACAGCCAGACCTATCAGTGTGCTAAATTTCAAGTTTCTACCCGGCGTTGCTTGGGCCCCCTAAGATATATTTCTGCGAGGTAATCATCTTAAAGTAGCAGGGCAGTGCTAGGCCTGTGAGTTAACCTTTAAACAATTTAAATCCATTTCTTTTTTTCCCTCTCTTACCCTTACAACCCTGCAAGGTAAGCCGGTCCTAGGCTTGTGAGGTAACTTTAAAACAAATTAAATTAGTTTCTTTGCACTCCTCAGGCACTCTCCCTTCAGGCCCAGATGATGGCTGCCAAAGCCTGATAAATCTTCCCTCCCACCCAAGGCATGCTGGTCCCTGAATAATGTGTTAGGTAGGGTGACCAGATAAAATCCAGGTCAGGGCTCATGTAACTTTAACAGTTGTAGAGCAAAGGGAATTTCAGCCAGTGTCATTTGTATGCAATTAGTTCCTGGTGAAATTCCCTCTTCATCACAACAGTTAAAGGTGCAGGGGCCCTGCCTTCTTTTGTATCTGGTCACTCTAGTATAGTGCCTGCACCTTTAATTGTTGTGATGAAGAGGTAATTTCACCAGGAACTAACTGCATACAAATGACACTGGCTGAAATTCCCTTTTCTCTACAACTGTTAAAGTTACATGAGCCCTGACCTGGATTTTATCTGGTCAGCCTAGTGTTAGGTGTGTCTGAGGTGTGGTGGAAATCATCTGAAGAGCAGGCCACCTTAATTGTGGCACCTTGCTTATGGATTTCTTTTTCCCAAGCAGGCTTGCCTAGTGACTGCATTAGTGGCTTTTAATTGCCAAGTGAATTTTTTTTAAAAAAAATATTTTCCAAGGCCTTTTAATTGATGAGATTCGTCATGCTGCATTTTTTTCTGTTATAACTAAACCACAACATTCCAAGACAGATGCAAGAATAACTGGATAAAGTTTATGATTTTTATGTAAAATCCTGACTTTACTATTGAGACAGAAGAGTGAATGGAGGAAAGACTGATAGCTGAGGCTAGAATGGAATGGGGGGGGGGGGGTGAGTGGCAGTTGGGGAAAGTCATTTAGCAGGAGAACAAAGACAGTTAGCGAGAGGTCAGGAAAGTGGGGGCTGAGTTAGGACTGAGAGACAGTGACCCGGTTTGCACATACTGACCTGGTTTGCTAACCCATGCTTTATTTAAAATCAGCCACTCTACATGCCAATACTACATCTCCCAGCATGCCTTTGGTGGCCTGCAGGTACCCACGTCTTCTGAGAGGCACTTCCCTCCTCTCATTGACGATGCTGCTCTTAGATAGAGGATTGAGGAGTAGTATTGTGAAGGAGGGGAAGTAAGAGGCTGTCAGTGGACAAGCCCAGCTGCTCAGCCAAGTCCTGCCAGGACTGTCCCAGCCTGCACTTCTTGCTCACCAAGTGCCCCATCAGGAGCCTGTACTGAAGGGTCAGGGCAGCCCACCTACTTGCCCCCCTTTGTTGAGCTGATTTCTGGGCAAGCTCAAAGTGCTTCCCTTTCCTTTGACTGTTCATAGGGTGCCTATTCTGAATCTTGTGCTTGTGTTGGATGAGCAATGTATTTTGAGTGATGGGAAGGAACCATGGTGACAAAAGTTATAGTCTTAAACTTGCAGCGAGGGAACATTCTGCTTTCAAGCATTCATTTTTTTTTCTTATCAAAACTATCAGGAACCATTTCATTTTCGGCATTTCGTGGGGCGTGGGGGGGAACGAAAGCTCAGGCGAGAAAGGCTGGGAGAGGTGAGAATTTCAGAGAATTTTCTCCTTGGGGAGAACAGGTTTTTCACATACCTTTTTAAATGTAGCCAGTTTGTTAAGGGGTCTTCTTTCTTTCTTTCTTTCTTTCTTTCTTTCTTTCTTTCTTTTTGTTAAACACCCCACATTTTCAAGAGCCCAGGAGTGCTTATTGGAGAGGGCAAGGTCACATGGTCTCCAAAGGCATTCACTTAGAACTGCTGGGCTCATCCAAATGCTGAAGGAAGGTATTTTTTTCTTTGGAAAAACTAAAAAATAGGAAGAAAGCCCCTCAGCAATTGCCTACACTTTAAATAAAAAGGTATGTGGAAAACCTGTCTCCCCAAGAAAATTCTCCGAATTTTGCCCCTCCCTCTTTTGCAGGGAAAGAGAAAGCTGTTAACTTTTGTGAATGGCACAGAGAGTTTTAGCTGTTGGGTGGTACAGAAATGTAATAAATAAAGTAACAAGTAGGTTTTTGCATTTCTAGTCTGACTTCATTGGATACGGGAAATTCCTTGCCTGAAGCTATGTGAGCTACTTACAGTTTAAAGCCTACTTCTGACTTGGGTATAATTGCTAAATCCATTTTGTTGCATAAAATCTGGCCTATTTGGGTTGTGACCTGAATATAATAATTGTTTGGTCTCCTATCATCCTTGCTCAAACCTTTACACTGAGGTTTGTATTTGCCATTTTTAAAAATGCAAGCAAATTAACTACCTTTGTTTGGTCCTCAAGAGGAATTCCTCTATCAAGAAATGCAAAATTGGTGTCTCAGGAAAACAGTAAAAAAAGTAGTTCCTGGGTTTCATCACATAGGAACAAAAAGTGGAATGCAGAGCAAGCTTTCATGGGCAGGGCCAGGCTCAATTCTCAATGGCTCCCAGTGCATTCTGTACGGCTAAATAAATGGCCATCAATTTGAGCTTGGAGCTTGACTCTAGACTCTTATTAGGCAGATTTAGCTCCCACCACAACAGTGTTATTGAGTGTACCCCATTATAAACCAACGGCCACTTCTAAAAAAGCCTTCCCTGGACCCCCTGGATCTTAATAATTATAGACCAGTATCAAATCTTCCATTTCTGGGCAAGGTGATCGAAGGCAGTTGCCTTCCAACTCCAAGCAGTTTTGAATGATACAGATTTTCTAAACCCATTTCAAACCAGCTTCAGGGCAATATGGAGTGGAGACAGCTATGGTCACCTTAGTGGATGATCTACGCTTGAGTATTGACAGGGGGAGTGTGTCCCTGCTGGTACTTCTGGACCTCAGCTTTCGATACCATCGACCATGGTATCCTTCTGGAACACCTGAGGGGACTGGAACTCGGGTTCCGGTCCTACTTCTTGGACAAGTTCCAGATGGTGATGCTTGGGGATAGTTGCTCCTCAAAGAAGGAGCTGTTGTGTGGCGTACCTCAAGGCACCATCCTATTCCCAATGCTGTTTAACATCTACATGAAACCGCTGGGAGAGATCATCTGGAGGCATGGGGTGGGGTGCTATCAGTATTTCTCCCATACAATCCGCCCCTCACGCTCAGGTTTCTGGGAAGAATTTATTATAGCCAGCCAAGACTAGGAGGTCAACTGTTACCCAGAGGGCCTTCTCTTCTGCTGCTCCCAGACTGTGGAATGACCTACCGGGAGAGATCCGCCAACTTACAAGTCTTCAAGAATTTAAGAGAGCTATAAAAACTGATCTCTTCCGGCAGGCCTACCCAGTCGAATTTTAAGACTTTATTGATTTTAATAATGTATTAATTTTATATGCTTTTAATCAGTTTATGTATTTTACATTGTTGGTATTGATGTTGTTCCCTGCCTCGATCTGGAGGGAGAGGCGGGTAAGAAATAAATTATTATTATTATTATTATTATTATTATTATTATTATTATTATTATTTGCTTTTGTGGGGGAAAATAACACTATTGGGCTGATGGGTAAGGGTCAAGTTACTCATTACATTAAATATGTAGCATGTAGCTGATCCTCTCTTTCTTACTCTAAAATAAATGTATGGGGCTCTGATGCAGATCAAGATCACTGCATGCATGGAGGGGAGTTTAAACCTTCCCCACAACCAGATCCTTTTAAAAATTTGCTGCACACACACATCATGGTTAAAAGGGGAGGAACCTCAGTTTGTGGCAATATAGGCTTTTTTTAAAGCCACATGTGGGCTGGTTTCAATAATCAAGCAGGTGGGGGCAGGTTTAAGCACCCTTTCTGTGTGTAGTGGTCTCAATCTGGATCAAGGCCTGGTGCACTTACATTACAGTAATTAAGAAAGGGTGAGCTGCATGCTGCGTATTTAATGTAACATGTGTACATTGACTCTAAGTCTACCCTAGTGCGCAGCCTCCACTCAGAGGGACTCTGTGGGGAAAAGTGAAATGTTGGGGTCTCTGCAGTATGCATGTCCTGTCACCACCATTCCCTGTCAGTCATAATGACAGGGATTTTCCTAGTATTTTATAATGCCATCTCAAATCTTTGGTTTTTACAGCTCATGTCAGTTTAATTGTCAGTGGTCCTTGAAGGATGATGAACTGCTATAACATGTCTGATGGTTCTCTTAAACAATCATTTTCCCCTTGTGGGAAGTCATTGTAAAAGCCTGCCTGTAGGGTGGTCCCTTTGCTGTCAAACATTTCTTCTTGATATGGAAGAGTACAAAAAAGTTGCAGATGAGCACATTCATGTATACTTTATGTTAACATGAATAAATAAAATGTTAAATTTGCCTCAGTGTTTTGGATTATGTTCTTATGTGGTCCTAGCTTTAAAGCTTCCTGCTTCCGCTGCATCCCTTAGTACTATCTAGCTTCAACACATCATAGTAGAGTTCCTATTTATTTTGATTATTTGATTTGTAACTCTCTTTTTTCTTTTCTTTTCTACTAAAGGCGTCTAAACAGAAATAATCTTCAACTTCTTTCTGAGTTGCTCTTTCTTGGGACTCCGAAACTCTACAGACTGTAAGTAGATATAATTCCATGTCAGTTTTGGAAATCTTTAAGATGTTTCTCAATGCTTCTGAATTGTGAATAAAATATGACCTTTGTCTGTTCCTGGAGCCAGTGCACCTTTAATTCCTGTTTTTGTTTTTCCTTATTGATGATAATTTGTGTCCTCCTCTTGATTGCTTCTATCTTATTCCATATTTTTTAACTATTGTAGTTGACTGACCTAAATTTTGAACCTGGTTTAGAGGGAATCTGTTCCTTTCATTCTTCATTTGCCACTGCTTTCTGATGATAAGGTGGATTAAGTTCTGGATGGAATATCGGTTAGAGTTTCTTCTTTTCACTAAATAGTCTAAAGAACCAAAAACTAAAGTAGTCGCTTGAAGAATATTGGCACTTTTGAAGTGTATAATCGTGGTCTCTGTATTGTGGAATTATATTGTCCATGTAAGGCATATGCTGGAATTTAAAAATCAGTGTTCAGGGTGTTTGATGTTAAGTGTTTTGTATTTTATTGTACTCTTGCTCTTAATTATAAAGCTTGGCTGCACAACTGTTTCCCAAACCTAATGGGACTTTGGCCTTGTGTATGTCAAAGAGATTCCTTCTTGTAGAATAGTAGATCACTTTTGAAACTGAGTGACCCCTCGAAGCAGTTTGTAATGATGGCTTGAGGAGAGGGTATGCTGTTCAAAAGGGGGAAAAGCCCTGAATTTGACTGGCCTATTTATGCCCAAATGAAAGCTCTTTGGATCCTGTCCAGTCTCTTTAAAGGAGCCTTCCTCAACCTGGGGCCCTCCAGGTGTGTTGGACTACAACTCTCATCATCCCCAGCCAACATGGACATGTAGGACACCAAGTTGGGACAGGCTGCTTTAAAGCTTCGCCAGAGTAAAATACTAATGTGGTAAATTGTGAAGGCAAACATGGTAAAAGCTCTCTGAATAATAAAAGTTGAAAATTCAGTACAATTTTGAGGTCCAGACATTCATAATTGCAATACTAATATAGAGTCAATCCTATATTAAAATGCCTACAAGTTTTGATTGTATGCGGTACTATTTTACTGGAAAATCTGACATGTTTAATCAGATACATATTTTGAAATTTCAGTGTGAGCCCCAAATATTACAAAACACAGGAATTATTTCTGGTAAAGAGTATTTTTTTTATTTTGCCCAAGACCAAGCTAAATGTTTCAATATTTGTAAGACATTCAAGATGTTTTCTGTTGTGATTGTTCTATGCAAATTAGGAATTCAAGGAAGGGTAAGTTTCCCAATTAAGCCCATCAGCAATATCAAAGAAGGATGCTGAAGTTATGTGGACTAGGTAAATCTCAATACAGTAGCTTTTGTTTTGGGAGTTTGGTATATACAACATATTTATTTATTACATATCTGTACCAACCAATATCTAAAGCTCTCTGGGTCTTTCACAACATTTACAACACCACAGCATTTTGTTGCCTATTTCCTTTTGGAGGGATTGTTTCAAATTTTGAGGAAGGATACAAAGCTTAGAGTTTGTACTGCATAATCTTACTATGTTTACAAATTTTCTGTCACAAATTATACGGTCATGGTCTTGGCTTGTAATTGTTCTGACAAAGAAGTTAAGCTTGGTTCCATGTCTTTGATTGGGTTTGCAGTTATCCATAATCATAGAAGTCAATAGAATTGGTTTGGTGTAATTGGTTTGCATTCATTCAGTTTCTTGTGTGGAAGGTTTATTAGATACTTGTGGTGGCCCTATCCCCATTGAATTCAAATGGAGGGATATTTTCATTTACGAAACTAGTGTAACATATATTCTTCTGATGATATTCAAATATAGGCAGAAATTATTACATGCTAATAATTCAAGCAATTTGTCTCACTTCTGCTTTGAGCTGCATTTCCACTTTGGTATAATAAATAGATCGACATACCCGTATTGCAGTCATAACTGATGCTATAACTGCAACTTTTATTTGGGTAGTATCAAATAATTAAAATAGCCAAAAACTGTAGTTTGCTTGTGCATGTGTGTCAGACAAAACATATAACTTCAGTCTCATAAATATAGGATGTCCCTGACATAATAAGAAGTGATAGTTGTGGACTGCAGGATAGTAGAACACGCATGATGCGTAAGGGTTATTGTTGAAAAGACTATGACAGTTCTCATTATGACGTGTATTAAAACAGCTTAGTAAATAGAATAGAATGGTTTACCTATACACCTAGAAGCATTTTTTTTTCAAATGAAATGCTGATAGCCTTTATATTTTAGGTCTTGTGTAGATTACCAAGGTTGTGTTAGTTTTATTTGGTTAATTAGCATTTCTCTCCTATTGTATATGAATATTGTAAACCTATGCAACTGATTAAATATACCTATGTACTTCTAAGTAATAACAACCTGATATCTAAAGTTAAGTGACTGAGATGCTAGATAAAGAAGCAAATATGCTTGTTGTGTTGTCTAAATGCAACATAAAGAGGACACACTATATATGAAATATTAGACATGGTTGGATGCTGCCAATGTCCAGCTATACTTTCCCTTTGCTGTTTTCTCCAATTTCTCTTTGGCCAAATTGAGAATGCACTGTGTGTTCAGGTCAAGATGTTTGCTCAGAAATAGAAGTACAGTTGCAGCTGTGTTTTGGAGCACGAGACTAGTTTAAATAGCATTACCATTTATCCAGTCCATTAACAGAACTGTGTAAAATAATATCAACTCTACATATGCATCATACAATTACAAGCACTTGATGACAGATGGGAAGTGTAAGTAAAGGGAAATTATATAGATTGAGCGTTCAAGAAAGGAATACCTGTTGTATTCCTGTTTCCTGACCAAATAGCTTTTTGGGTTATGGCAAGTTTCATTGCATTTCTTAGTTGGTTTAAATGTTTCAAGGTAAAAAGTTGACATCTAAGAAGAATATCAAAATTTGCAGTATAGTTTGGTAGCTGACTGCTGCAGACTTAATGTATCATTTAAACACATGGTGGCGGTCATTTTTAAAATGCTATTATGATCTCAGGTTGTGTCTTCCTTAGGAGTTTCAGTGCATTTTACAATACTTGTTTTTAAGAGCAACGTAGCAGTGAACCATCCATTGTAGGGCCCAGGTTGGCAATGATTTTAGTGTTTGTGTCTCTTGTTCAACAAGTATTTTTCTTTCTTGGAATGGTTTGCGTCTCTAGTGACCCACATGCTAATACATCTAGAACCAGCAATAATAGCACCTTAGTGCAGGAAACCATTACAGCCTAGTGAGGACATATCTGAGTCAAATAGATTTTGACTGCTTAATTTGACTGGTTAGGCCACAGTTCATTGATTGCCGTTGCTGCAGGGTACTAATTTTGTATCCAAAGCTCAGGGGTTTAAAAGGATACTTCTATAGATACTATATTTCTGAACAATATGCAATTCTGCATTCCGAGTTATGTGCTTTGACAGAAGCCTTTTGACAGGTAAACTGTAGCTAATCAGTAAATGTATAGTGGCAGTCCTTTGAAATTGATCTGTAGATTAATATTGGAGAAATTACACAAAACATTGAAATTACCTTGTTTCCTGGAGCTGAACTCTACTTTTTAATGTATTTTTTTAAAATAATGGGAGGAAAAGGCTTTCAGCATAATCTGATTGTTACTCTTGATTGTCCATTTAGTACATTGGTTCGTGTAGCCCGTAACAAAAGTACAAAACTGCATGGGGAGCTATTGCAAAATTCCTCCTGAATTAATTTCTGCCAGCTATGATTAAAGTGTGTGGTACTAGATGTGTCAGACACCATAGTTCTCTGCTTCATTTTACTCCTGGCCTCTTTGGCCCCTGCCACAATAAATCCAACAATGGTTACGCAGGAATTGCAGGTTACAGTTGCTACGGTTACCGTTGTCCAGTCGTATCGACATCATTACTCATCTAGTGAGTTACCATGATAGCTATCGCTGACTCCCATTCCTGGGAACGCTAAAGATGTTTGAGGCAAAAGGGATGAAAGTTCTCCGGATGGCTCTTAACGTTTTTTTAAATGAGCATTTCTGCAGTTTGCGTGATTATGATTAATACCGGTTTAGACACTAGGTTGCTTTCTCTTTATTTTAAAGTAGTACCAGTCAGGGAGAATAAAAAAGGTAGTGCATAAATGGCTCAAGAAAATTTATTGTTAACGTTTTATGATTTCAAATTATGTGATTCCCCCCCCCCAAAAAAAGAACAGTTCTGCTAATGCTTTTATTTTTTTTAAAAAAAGCTGCTTGTGGTCAACTGAAATAACAGTTATTTGGCAAGACAGTTTATGATAATCTGATAATCCATTTCAGCAAGACTCAACATGCATACAGTTAAACTGCTCTGAAACAATCTCATTAGATGTATTCAACATATTTTCAAAAGTTAAAAGGTGGTTTGGATGGTCAAAATACAGAGAAGGAATACCCAGTTGTAGAATTCATATTATTTGATATCTCCTTTCAAAAAATGATTACTGGATTGTCAAAAGCAGCAATTGGCAAATGTTGATTATATATATTATAGATATGCACTGCAGCATGTAAACTGTGCTACATATATATGCGTATGTGTAAGTGGGTAAATGGATGTAACTTGGAATATTGCGTTAAGGCAACACAACTGTACAGATTTACAAGTACAAGTTTTGCTGAGAAGTATTTTCCTGAGCATTAGTGACATTGTATCTTCATCTTTGACTTGCTATTTGATATGTGAAAATAGATACTTGAAGCACTGTACTTAATCTCCTGTACTTAATCTTGGTTTTGCTTGATTTTGTTCCGGGATGTTTTTAAATGTAACCACAGTAGAAATTTGCGTTCCAATTCAGTAACAATATATTTGATGATTGTAGAAGAAAAAGCATTTTTATAAAGTAACACCATTGCTGAGTGTGAGCGCTTGCTAATCGCTGGCATTGGAAAATGTCAACCCTTTTTTGTAAGGAATCTAAATGCTAGTAGTTGTTTTCTCTTCATGGCGTGCTTGTGGGTTTCCTGGAAGTTTCTGATTGGTAGTTGTTGAGGACAGGATGCTAAACAAGATGGACCTTTGGTGTGATCTTGAGTGCTGGATGTCTTTTTTTTTTTTAATAATATTATTTTATTTTTCGACATAATACCACATAAAAACAACATAAAATACGATACATAACCCACATACCCCCCCATGCTCCCCTCCCCCCAGGAGACCTTCAATTATTCATTATTCTTCTTTCCAAAATTGTAAAGACTCTTTTGAAGGTATTTGCCCCTTCCCCATTCTTAATACATATTCCAAAAATGGGCTCCATATATCTCCTAAATCATTCTTACTGGACATTCCTCTCTTTATTTTCATTTTACGTGTTAGCTTATCATTAAGTGCCATATCCCATATTTCTTTATACCATTCTTCTATAGTATATATCCCTTGCCCTTTCCAGTTTTTAGCAATCATTATTCTGACGGGAGCCAGGAGGTTGTTTATCAATTCTTTCTTGTTTATATTCTCATTTCCTTTATCCCATATTGCTAGTAGAGCCAGCTTTGGGCTTAATTCCAGTTTACTTCCAATTATTTCACTTATTTCTTTGAACACCCTTTCCCAATTTTTTTGTACGTGTTCACAGCTCCACCACATATGAAAATAAGTTCCAACCTCCTGACACCCCCTCCAACAATTCTTGGACACTTTTTTATCTATCTGATGAAATCTTACCGGCGTTAAATACCATCTCCATACTGTCTTATAATAATTCTCCTTAATTCTAATCGACAAAAGCTTTAACATTCTTGCATCCTATATCCTCCCCCAGTCATATTCGTTAATTTGTTCCTTTAAATCATCTTTCCAAATCATTTTAAGAGAGTCTTGATATTCATCATCCTCTATCAGAATTCTATATATTTCACTAGTCAAACCTTTTCTAGTTTTAATTACTTCCTTTTTTCTTCTTGATTCAATTAAATCTTCAAATCTTGTATTATTTCTACATTTCTTATTTATCTTTTTCCATTCCTGTGTCCATTTTTCCAATTGTAAACATTTGAACCAAGCTATCTTTTGTTCTTTTAATAACTCTCTAATTTGCTCCTTATCTATCATTCTTTCCATCCAATTCCTTAACCTAATAATTTCCTGATCCTTCAGACTCCCTTCCAACTCTACTTTTAAATTCCTTGGGAAGTTTCCCACTGCTACCACTGGGGCGAGTGGAGAGTCTCCTGGTATTAACTTTCCTTTAACTTTCTCCCAGATCTCTAAAATATTTTTCAGCAACGGGTTGTCCAGTCCTCTCAAATCTTTCTTTTGAATTTTAATAAAAAAATATTTTGCAATTTAAAATTTAGTTCCCCTGTTTGCGTTTCTAACCATTCTAAATCTTCCTCCCCTAATATACTATTTATGACATATCTTAACTGATTAGCAATATAATAATTCTTTATATTTGGAAGTCCCAAACCTCCTTTCTTTTGTGTCTTATACCATAACCCTTTATTAATCCTAGCTCTCTTATCTCCATTGCAATAAGCATTAATCATATTTTGCCAGCTCTTTAACTCTGCTTCCGATATTTTAATCTGCAGCATTCTAAACAAAAAATTAATCTTAGGTAATATCTTCATTTTAATAACCGCTATTCTACCAAACCAAGAATGTTTTAATTTTTATATACCTCTAGCTTTTCCCCTACCTGTTTTTTCAAACTCGCAAAATTAATTTCCTCTAACCTATCTAAATCTTTTGCAATATTAACTCCTAAATAACGTACTATGTTTTTAAGCCTGACCTAACTTAACTTTATACTCCTCCAACTCCTCCTTGTTATAATTAAATAACATCATTTCTGACTTCCCCCAATTAATTTGTAAGCCAGTAATCTCCCCAAATTCTCTCAAATGCTTCTTAACCAACTCTCCACTCTCCAGGGGATCTTCTAATGTCAGTAATGTATCATCTGCAAACATATTCATTTTAATCTTCTCCTTCCCTCCTATTCCCTTCAATCTTACATCCTCCCTTATAACATTTGCCAAAATTTCTATCACTATTGCAAATAAGATCGGTGAAAGTGGACATCCTTGTCTAGTTCCTCAAGCTAGTGTAATCTGTTGCGTTAACCCATCATTAACCATTATTTCTGCTTTATTATTTTTATACAGCTGATCAATCACTCCCATAAATTTATCTCCAAACCCAAATGTTTTTAAAATTGTTTTAAGTGCTGGCCATTCCATGCAATCAAAGGCTTTGAATATATCCAATGCTAACAAGCCTGCTTTTAAATTCCTTTTTTTAATAATATTAATTATATTTAAAACTCTTCCAATTAAATTAGGCATTTGCCTTCCTGAAATAAATCCACATTGGTCTTTTCTAATATATTTATATATAAACGTACCCATTCTTTTTGCCATTATTGCCGTAAAAAATTTTGAGTCTTGATTTATTAAAGATATTGGTCTATAAGATGCTGGATCCGTCAAATCCTTTCCTGGTTTCCGGATTAATATAATCAAAGAATGATCCCACGATGGCGGGGTCTTTCTTCCTTCTGTTAAATAATTTTTTTCAATCTTGGTATTAAAATTCCTCTAAAAGTCTTATAATATTCCGGCCCCAAACCATCCATTCCCGGAGATTTCCCTCCTTTTAATTTATCAATAATTCCTTCTATTTCTCTCTCAGTGACTAATCCTTCCATATAATCCCTATTTTGCCTCTGTAATCTTATTTTCCAATTCCTCTCTACATATTCCAATACCTTAACCTGTGGACCCATATCTGATGTATATAATTCTCTATAAAATTCCTGAAATATTTAATTTATCCTTCATTAAATTGCTACTTTTCCCTGTCTTATCTCTAAATGTCCCTATCATATTCTTAGCCTTTTTTGACTGAGTGGACCTGGCCAGCATCTTCGAATTTTTATTACTATATTCAAAAAAAACCCTCTTTAAATATAGCAAATCCCTTTGGACCTGTTCTAACTCTTCTTTCTCTAATTCCTTTTTCTTAGCTTGAATTTGGGCAAATAGGCGTTTATCTTTTGTCTCTCTTAGCTTCTCCTCTAAGTCCCTTACCTCCTTTTCAATCTTTTTATTTTGTGCTTCCTGTTGTTTTCTTAAGGTACACATTTCCCTAATACAAATCCCTCTTACCACTGCCTTCATTGTGTCCCATATTAACCCTTGTGAGTTTGACTCCATTTCATTAATTTCCCATATTTCCTGCATTTCTTTTTTTATTTTTCCCACTATAGTTTTATTATTTAATAACCTTGTATCCATTCTCCACCTCTTAGCTTGTCTATAATCCTTCTTCGTTTTAATATCCATCGTCATTAATGCGTGATTGGTGACTTTAATTACCCCAATTGCACAATCTATAAGTTTAGATACCATATTCTTTGACACAAAAATAAAATCAATCCTAGAATAACTCTTAAACCTTGGTGAATAGAAGGTATATTTCCTTTCTTCCCCTTTTAATACTCTCCAAACAGCCATTAATTCTTTTCCCTCCATTAATTTGCTTAACCCCATCTCCCCACCACTCTTAAGATCTCTTAATATATTATCCCTATCTTTCCCTTTATCTAATACCATATTAAAATCACCTGCCATCACAATGTTCTTTTTACCCACTTCTCCCACCGCATTAAAAACTTCATCGAAGAATTCCATTTGTTTCCCATTTTGAGCATATACATTAATCAATATATATTCCTCCTCCCCCAACATGCAAAAATTATCAGAAATCTTCCCGCTTCATCCTTCTTCACCCTTTGTATAGTAATACCACATTTTTTGAGATTATTATCGCTACACCCCTCGCTTTAGAAGTACCAAAAGACTTTTTATAAACACCCACATCCCTCATCCGAAGCTCATTTACACCCTCCTTTATTTGATGAGTTTCCTGCAAAAAAATTACGTCTGCTTTTTCTTTTTTTAATAACATTTCTATTCTCTTCCTTTTTATAACAGTTCCTAGCCCTTTAACATTTAAAGTTGCAACCCTTAATTTATTTTCCATCTCTCCCTTTCACATAAATCTCTAAATTGGTCTCCCTCTGTGACACACAGACCCCCCTCCCTTACCCTCCCCCCACACTTACCCCCCATCTTCACCCCCCTCCTCACCAGACCTTCCTGGGCAATGGCCCCAAATATTTTTAGAACTCTTCAGGGGGGGGGGGAGAAGCAACCCAACAATCCCGGAGCAAAATCTGACCCTCCCCTGCTTTATAATCTCTTCTTATCCCTATTGCAATCATATTTCTTTATTGACTGCTTCCTCCTACAGCGCCTTCCTCCTGCTTTGTTTCTCCATCATCTGTGGCGTCGACTAAACCCAACTTCTCCAGAAGATCCATCCCTTGCTCACATGATGTTATTCTATGTTGTTTCCCTTTCCACATAAATCTCAAAAAGACTGGATACCCCCAACTGTATGTTATCGACTTCTTCTGCAAGACCACTGTACACAATCTGACGCTCTTCCGCCACTGCACGGTTTGAGGACATAAGTCATTATAAATCTCAATTGGTGTTGCTTGTAACATGGGTTGGCCTAGACGCCTAATTGCTTGCATTAACTTTTCTTTCTTGTAATAATTTGCAAATTTAACAATTATATCCCTTGGGAGCATACCCTTCTTCTTGTAGCCCACTCTGTGGATCCTCTCGATGTCAGCCATCTCCCAGATTTCCTGGGGTTCCAGTTCCCTGATCCATGCCAAAATTGTGTCTCTTAAAGCCTTAGGGTTCTCCCCCTCTTGCTCTTTAAAAGATCTAATCCGAATGTTCACTCTCCTGTCTCTATCTTCCAGGGCAATTAAACGCAAGTCCATCTCCTGCAAGTGCTCCCCCTGCTGCTTGCTATCTTCCTTAAGCTTTCCAGTCTCCTTCTCCAAATTCTCCATATTTTCCACCACCGTTTGAAGGCCTCTCATAAATTCAATCTGTGAGTCCATAATTCTTTGAATTAATCTTTCCTCCTGCTTCTTCAAGGCCATCTCTAACACTTTCTGAAAATTGTCCATTAAATCATCTGGTGACCATGATTGACTCTCTTTGGCCGCGTTAGGAACTGCACCTGGCTTGCTTCCAGATTTAGAGCTGCCACTTCCGGAATGAAGTGGAGATACTTTTCCGGCTTTGTCTGAAGGCTGCGCTTTGTCCTCCATTACTCTAGTGAGCCGATGCCAGTTCTTATCTGAAGGGTGCTCTTTCGACAGCCTGCACCAGGCGGGGGCACTGGACTTATCACCTTTTTGCTTTCTTTTCATAAAGCTAAACTCATAAATCCGCACCCCTCACCTAGATCTTAGCCGCCACACTCAGATATCCTCTCCGTTCTTATCAGACAAATACGTTTCGGCTTCTAACACAATGAGCTGGGGGTTAAATGCCTCTTTTCACACAAATGTTCGCTTCAATCTCTCCCCCCAGCCTTATCAGCCAGCCTTTACTGCTTCAAGTTAAAATCCATTAATTACCGACTCTGGTCGCCTGCCAGGATTCCCGATCTGTTTAGTTTCTCTTTCTCTCTGCTAATACAGCAGCAAACAGCAGCTTCCTTCTTCCACAAACACAGCAATGCTTCCGGACTCAGTATCAAATCTTTGATTAACAATCCGTCCTCTCCAAATTAGGGATTTTAAAATTATTTCATAGCTTCCTTACGAGAGCGAGAGAGTTCCGACTCTACTTCATGCCCGTTAGGCCACTCCCCCCTGCAGAATGTCTTGAGTGCTGGGTGTTTTCCATAGCAGTATAGCTGTGGATCTCCAAAGAGCCCTAAACTGGCATACTGGATAATTTTAGTTTGGGAATTTTGCATATTCCCAAATCACCCCCACCTCTCTATATGAATGGAAGCCATAAACTGGGTCTTCTTTGCAATTGCATATGCCTACAACACAGGTTCTAACATCTTTGTAATGACATAATGTAATGGTTTGTTACATTGAAATGATGCAAAAGTCAGAAATCCCATTATAACCACTTATTTTCTAGCACAAGAGGCTTTGGGCCTTTATGGTATACATGAAATATATCAGAACAGGATTTCTGTATAAAAGTATGTAATTGTGGCAGCTGTGTAGATGACTTGTTAACATTTCTATCCTGGTCACATCACCTCTTTAAAAATATTTAGCTCTGATTTTATCTTGATCAAAATAATTTTTCAAAAACAGTTTTTAAACATAAGATATAGTATAGTATATCTATATAGTATATAGTAATGAATATATTTTCATACACATGAACATGTACATTTTTAAAGTGCAAGTGATTGTTAAGCGGTAACTGAAATGGGATTTTCTTACAAAATTCACTATGTTCTCAAAGGAATTCTTAATGTGAGTTTTATTTTGAAGTTACCATTAAATTGCCTTCTAAACTTGATACTCCTTACTGCTAAATTTGAAATTTGCACATTTATATAAGTAATGCTATTTTAGAACTGGGTGATAGTAGTAGTGTGGGTGAGTTTTCATACTTTTGGTGCTGCATTTAAGTTATCAAAGTATATATCTTAGAGACCTCCGCAAGCATTTTTTAGATATATGTAAGTATGTATTTAAGGTATTTTATGTTTACATTTTCCATTTTGGTATATTTAAAACAACAACAATAATACCCCCCCCCCCCAAAAAAAGGTGACCTGTTTTGTTTTGTTGGCTAAACTTTGTGGTTATTCTAGTAATCTTCCCACAAATTTTGTGAATATTTGTGTTTGTTGTAAATATCCTCTGAAAAAGCCCCTATTGGCTTAAATGGTGTTGGGTTCTCAAGAAATAATTTACCATATTTGGGAATATGTTCTTTCTGTTTGCTTTGGTTACTTTGAAGTTTTCTTTTAGGTTTGTTGGTTCTTCATAATGGTACATTAAATTTTAATATGAACTAACCTAAAGTAATATTTGCAACAAATAAGGCCTATCTACACCTATAGTCCTTTTGCAAGGGAGGGGGTGATTATGAGGTTTCCCACTTCCGCTATCAGCATTCATGGGGCACGTGCGAGCGAAGATTCCCACAATGACAGAAGTGCCATTGTGGGAGGACATGTGCCACGTGACAGTGCTTCCACATTTGGATTGCCAGAAGTGGGTGGGGCTATGCAGATGACACGGCTATGGGGCTGTTTTTTATTACTTGTGAGGGAATTTGAGACTATGCTGCTGAGCGCACCACTACAAAATGCCTAATCAGTGGATTGTCGCTTTGACATTTACCTGTCACATCTTTTGATCTTAGGCTGCATCTTATTCAACAGAATACGTATTTGGTTCGCTTTTGTTGAGGCCTATGTGTAATTGTGAGAAAGTTGCATTCATTTCATATGTATTCATTGCTATGGGTGTATACAATTCCATGTATGTATATTTAAAAAAAGGGGAGGGAGAAATTAACTGAGGGTGTCACATTGGGGACCCCTTCATGGGCACCATTGGAGTTGCCTGCAAGTGCCACGTTGGTGATCCCTGCCTTAGATACTAAGCAGATGAAGGGAACAAGTCAGAATGCATGGCAGAAGTCAGATAGCACTCTAGCCAGTAAAAGAAATATTTTAAAAAACATTTTAAGAAAAACAAAAACGTAAACCAGTCACTAGTTTGTGGAGATCAAAGTGCAAAAGTACCCGGAATGGATGTGACATCAGCAAGGAGGCTTGCCCACTCTGGGAAGCTTGGCAGGCCACATTGGAAACCTAGCGAGGGTACTCAAATAAAAAATGTTAAACATTTTTTGAAACAAAATGGCAGCCAGTGCTGCTACAGAGCTCCAAAAGGGTCAAAATTAGCTTGTCTATACCCTTTTGCAAACAAGCAAATTTTGACCCTTTTGGAGCTCCATAGCAGCTACAGACACCGTTAAAAAAAATCTTACTCCCCAGGCTTGTTTTTGGCACACACTGGATCTCCCAAAGCTGCCCATCCTGATCCATAGAAATGTCTGTCTGATTCAATAGCCAGGTTCTTGTTTGGTCAAGTATGGTATTGAAACTAAATTCCAGTGAAGGAAATAATTAAAAATGCAAAAAGGGCAGGAAATGTCCATCACAGAAATAGGGCAAGAGATGTTATGAAGATGGTTCTGTGACTTTCAATTTGTGCTATTTGGACATCTATGTGTACCCATGTCATCTTGACTAATAAAATTAAAAATGGGGAAGGAGAAATGAAAATAGAAGGACAAGTACCCGCAAGCCATGATGACAGTGAGAGATTAAAGCTTGCAGTAACTGAATAGCTGAGAAACTCTCAAAGGAAGGTTGATTGCTTCCCCTCCAACTGTTCCAATTGATTGAAAAAAACCCTAATTTAAAGTTCTGTTTGTTCTGTGTCTTAAACTTTTAGAATTTCCTATTAGAACAGGGGGAATACTCTGAAAGAATCCGAGGATAAGAAGTCATTGCTGGCCAACAATTGTTCTTAATCCTCACAAAATGCTGAAGAAATTAAATTTATTCTTTATTGCTCAAAGTGTTACCTAGGTCACTGGGCGATGGGAAAATTGAACTGGAAGTTGAGTGGCGCAGTCTTTGTTTTGTGTCTAGATGCTTAACCTTAGACATGACAAGGCATCTTAGAAGTGTTGTGGGAATGAGGTTCAGAGTATTAACACCAGGACTTTTATTACCCTGGATTTGTAATGGGATGTGCTGTCAGTAGATGAAAATGTTGTGTTTATATTTAGCTATTAAATGATCATTTAATTAACACCTAAGAATGTGTGTGTGTGTTGGGGGAAGGGGGAAGGACTTGTAAAATTCTTTACAGCCTTTATTGTTTCCATGGAGGCTTTAACATCCATGCTTCGTAAAGAACAGTTACAACAAACATTTATGAACTTAGTCGAGAAAAATGGATAATTTTAAGTTTGATCTTTAATCACAGCGTGCTTCAAATTTACTAGACCTGTTTTTTTAAAGAAATATTGATATACATGTACAGTTTTTTATTTTCACTTTTAATACACATGGACAAAGTATATACAGTATATACTTACCAACAAAGTTTGTAGAATTGGAATAATGTAACACTTTTAAATGAAAATAATTATCTAGTTAATCACCTAACCTTTTCTAGTCTGCTAAGAATTTTGTGATGACAACCTCATTTGAGACTGAAAGGTTTCTGATGAGTAGAACTTTAAATTGACTATTTCTACCACATATTGTGACCTCAAAAAGGTTTGTGTGTCTGCTGTATATCATACAAGTCATTCTGCATTTCTTGATCTTTGAGAAACTCGTAGCTACACAACTGTGAAAATAGATGTTGGTATTGCATCTGAACTAAGCCTCTCCCTCTCATCTTTCCTGACCCTGTCTACAATATGGGAAGAATAGGTTTCTTGTGAGGATTACAAGATAATGATCTGGTTTCCATGACATGACAGCCTACCATGGCTTAATTTACACATGGGGGATGTCACATAGTGTTGGGCACCATTTTTACATGGTGCCTGGCTTCTTGTGACATGCAAACCAAGGCAGCACTGGGTGTTTGCGGGTTAGTCAATTCTCAAACAACCTGTGGCTTGCCCAGCATAGTACAATATACCTCATGGGTAAATTACACCATGGTGGGCTGTTGTGTAACGCGAACCAGGTCAATGTATTTGAGACACTTTGAACACTCTAAAGTACTATATAAAAGCAACGCACCACAGGAGGCCAACAATTCAACAGCAGGCACAATCTTTATCTGACCTAGTTATTTGTCTGCAGTTTAACTACTTCATATATTCGAACACTGGAGTTACTTGCCTTTAAATCGCAAGATGGGGAGTAGCTCATGACAGTCCAACAGATAGACATGATGGCTGAGGGCTGTTTGAAATCTGTAGGTTTGTAAGCTGTTCCTGATTGTACTTCAGATGGCTTTGAAGAGAGAGGTTTATGCTTCCAAAACTGTGTAAACTATTATTCACAGCTTGGGAGGCACGTTCTTTTTTCCTTTTCAAAAACTGATCTTTTGTGGATAGTGGAGTCTGGCATGATCTATATTCCTTACTTACAATGCTTAAAAACTGAAATAATGGTGACTTGTACAAGGGTGGCCAACCTATGGTATGGGAAAACTACAAATGGCATATACATTGAGAGTTTGTGGCACATTTGGAAAGGAACTTGAGATCTACACTCCTGACCACACAGAAAGAGGCATCCAATAATAACATTGTTAAAATAATGACACTACCGGTACTTCATGCATTGCAGTGGTTCCGCTCCTACTTGGCAGGGCGGTTCCAGAAGGTGGTGCGTGGGGCACATTGCTCGACCCCGTGGATTCTCTAGTATGGGGTTCCTCAGGCATCAGTCTTGTCCCCCATGCTGTTCAACATCTACATAAAACCGTTGGGAGCTGTCATCCGGAGTTTTGGGGTGCGTTGTCATCACTATGCTGATGACACACAACTCTATTTCTCCTTTTCATCTTCAGCAGGTGAGGCTGTGGATGTGCTGAACCAGTGCCTGGCTGCGACAATGGTCTGGATGAGGGCTAACAAACTGAAACTCAATCCAGACAAGACTGAGACGCTGTTAGTGGGTGGTTCTGCTGACTGGATGGAGGGTGTTCAACCTGTTCTGGATAGGGTTGCACTCCCCCTGAAGGAGCGGGTTTGTAGCTTGGGGGTTCTCCTAGAACCATCTCTGTCACTTGAGGCTCAGGTGGCCTCGGTGGCACGGAGTGCCTTCTACCAACTTCGGTTGGTGGCCCAGCTATGCTCCTATCTGGACAGGGTTAACCTGGCTTCATTTGTCTATGCTCTGGTAATCTCTAAATTGGATTACTGCAATGCACTCTACGTGGGGCTGCTTTTGAAGATGGTTCAGAAGCTGCAGCTTGTGCAAAATGCAGCGACCAGACTAATAACAGGAACCAGAAGGTTCGAGCATATAAGACCTACTCTGGCCCGCTTGCATTGGCTGCCTATACATTTCTGAGCCCAATTCAAGGTGCTGGTTTTAACCTATAAAGCCTTACATGGCTTGGGACCACAATACCTGATGGAACGCCTCTCCCGACACAAAGCTACCCGAACACTACGATCCACATCGAAGGTCCTCCTCTGGTTGCCTACTCCAAGGGAGGCACGGAGGGTGGCAACAAGGGAAAGGGCCTTTTCAGTGGTGGCCCCCCCAATTATGGAATGATCACCCTGACGAGGCTCGCCTGGCGCCAACATTGTTATCTTTTCGGCGCCAGGTCAAGACTTTCTTCTTCTCTCAGGCATTTAACAGCATATGATGAGGGTTTTTGTGTTTTTGTGTTGTTGTTGTGCTTTGACCCAGAAGGATATTGTAATTTTAACTTGTTTTTATGCTTTATGCTTTTAAATTTTGTATATTGGTGTTTTAATTGTTCAATGTTTTTAATTTTTGTAAACCACCCAGAGAGTTTCGGCTATGGGGCGGTATATAAATGGAATAAAATAAATAAATAAATAAATAAATAAATAAATGTAAATGATATAGACTTTGTGTGTGCACATGCGTCCTTTTTCGTTTCTTTTCTTGGACAGTGGTCAGAACTTCTACAGTGGATGACAGCTTCTTTTTCTTGATAAGTATCTTTTTGATTTGTGGTAGCTTTAATCCAATTTCTGTGGTAATCTTATTCTTCTCATAGTGATAAATTCTCTACCCCCAGATGGCCTTATTCATTCATTTAGCTTAGATGAATAGGATTTGTTTATCCCTGTATGCTGTTGAGACCAGTGATACTGCAGAATTTCATAATTAATAGTCTCATTGGTCAAAACTCACCATTTGTAGTGCTCACCTTTGTGCAAACCTGGATCGATATATTACAAATTTGCTATTGAGTTTGGAACTGATGGTAAGACTTGATGCATGTGCAGTAAAGTAATATGCAGATTCCAGCCTAAATTTTCAGTAGTCCTACCAGCTAGGGCCACCACCACCCCACTCCCCCAAAACCCGTTACTTGAAGCAGCCTCCTTAGCTGCTTCTTACGCTACCGCTGCCACCACTCTGGCTCCATGAGGAGGAGGAGGAGGAGGAGGAGGAGGAGGAGGAGGAGGAATCAGTGGGGTCCAGCTTCATGCCGCTAATCAGCGACATCACGTGTCATCCTCGCTCAGGGAAGATGTATGAGAACAACCAACCAGAAAGTTCCCAAGGTGCAACTTGATATTGCACGCAGAGCTGGCCCTACCATGAAGTGGTAGGAAGTGGGCACAGCAGGCAGCCGGCAGGATCAAGAATCAGCAGCAGCCGCTCGCTCGTTCACCCCCTCTCTGACTCGCCTGCCAGATAACTTTTCCCTAGCGCAGGGCTACGCGCTGCCTGTAAGCTCTTTTTGCCTTCAGGAGTTGTGTTGCTTCTGTGCAAGGCAGAACGACCTTACAGGCAGTGTGCGGGCCTGTTGTATGGCTGGCAGGCTTGTGCGGTGCAGAAACATGGCAAGGCAGGGAGCAAGTGAACAGCTGCTTGATGAGGGGAGGGGGAGCCCATGGTGAGGAGGAGGGGAGGCGGCGGCACGGCAGGTCCCACTTCAGACGGTGATCTGCATTGGCTGGGCCTGATTGTGCATATGCAAAACTCCTGTTATGTATTAAAGGAGAACTCTTTCTGAGCTCACATGGACAAACCTGTTACTTTCCAATTAAATAAATTCATTCAAAGTAAGCTGGGACACAAGTTGACCCTCTTGAATTCATATTCAATGTGAGAAGTATTAACGCCAGTGCAATACGCCCAACTTGCTTTAGGAAGTCTTGAAACATGGCAACAACATCCTTGTCCCTTTCCACGACATTCTGTTCTGCTTTTAAAAATGAAAACAACAACGTTATTTTGGATGACGCTCATGCCACTTTTGCCAAGACAACAGAATTGGGCTCTGATTGGGGTGGGTTACTTTTAATTGAAAGTGTATCTTAATCCCTTCATGATTTGTTTACAGGCCATATATTACTGGCATGTCATTGTACTTTGGCCTGTACCTGTATTTATAAAAGTGATGAGAGACTGTTTTGTTTCATATTTTGTTTTGCTCCAACTTGTTACATAAAATAGTCTAATTCTTTTTTAAAGCTTTATGTGCATCAATAAACTCTCAACTTTGAATTATAGTGAAAACTGTTGGTATTTGTGGAATCTGCATGCCAAGAGCTTTCCAATGAAGCGTGTTTCATTAGATTCGGTCTATTATTATTATTATTATTATTATTATTATTATTATTATTATTATCTCTTTCTCATTTGTGGGGTTTTTTCTAAATGGACATGACGGGCTTTGCCAAGTCATGCTGTCTTTTATTGACTCAGGAATTTATGATGATGATGATGATGATGATGATTAATAATAATAATAATATCCTGCTTTTTGCCCAATGCTGAGCCTCAAGGTCAACAGGAAGCAATCAAAAATATTTAAAACCTTTACAGATCTCACCTTCAACCAAAAAAGGATTTCAGGGTGGTATACAAAAATCCATATATTTGATACAACAGAAGCAGTATAGAACCTAAATAAAAATACAGTAGAATAAATAAACTATTTGAAAACAGAGGCATTTTTTAAAAATGGCTGGGCCAGTAAAAAGGCTTTGAACTGTTGCTGAAAAGAGTACATCTACATAATGAAACACCCACATATAAAGAAAGCAATATTATGGCCCCGAGACAGCGAACCTCTTCTCTGAGGCTGGAGATTGACCTCTGAAGTTGGAGGGGGTGATTAACTAGATTTCTGCCCTTCCAGCCACCATGGAAAGCTTCCCCAGCCTTGGGAAGGAGAAAATGTATGTTTGGAGGTGGTCTAGTGGGTGAGGTTGGGATGGGCCATGAATCCACAGGCCTCTCAATTCTGTTTTTATCCCAGCAGGGACAGGCTCAGAGGCCCATCTAACATAAAAGCAACTTCGGAGGACAAAGGCAGTAATGGTCTCCTGTGCTCCTCCTCCCCTGCTGACAACAGCCTGGTAGGACGTAGGGTGGGTAGAGGACCCTCAGAGCACTCTGTCCTTTGGGAGTTTTTAATTATATATATCAATATTGCAAATTCAATAAATACACAAATAACTGTCAATAGATACATAAAGTCTTATCCTCTATAAATTTACTGTTAAGTGTATAAAATTATTTTAAACATCATTTTATCAATTTATATATCTCTTTCCATATTTAAAGATGTCTCTAAATAGTTTATTAAGTTTGCATTCATTACTAAATATACTAAAAAACATAATCCTTCATTTTCATTACAACCCATTTCCCTAGCCACTTTACTTTCACAATAGCATATCCTCCATTTCTGCTTCTATAAACTCTTAATTTTAACCTTATATGCTAAATTGCTAGATCCCAGCTGTTGCTGTAATTCTTAATGTAATCCTGTAACATGTTTACTCAGAAGTAAGTCCCATTGTGTCTAGGGGGCATACAAATAAGTCGGTATCCAATACTGTAGCTGCACTCTGCCATTTCATTTGCGCTTACAGGATTCACCACTTGCGCAAATAGAAGTAGTACCTCTGACTGCTATCCTGAAAATGAGTTGAAATGCAACTCTCTGGAATGGGACAAGTCAGCGGAGATTCTGTCTATAAGCTCTGCTATCCGGCCCTGTTGCGGAAATTAATGTTTTCTTCATTTCTGATTGAGGCAGCGTCCACTAGTTTTCTCTTGTAGTAAAGGTGGGTAGTACTAGTGCATAAGTACATTGCATAATGCCCTTTGGCTTGTATTCCATGTTAGTCCAAGTCCAACATGTGATACAACTCTTAGAGTTTCTTTAAAATGCTGATAATTTGGTTTTTTCTACCTGTTCCCAACATTTTCATAGTAACTCAACTCTACCAATACTTTTACTTTTCCAAGTTTTCTTGTAGGACACTCTAGCTATTGTGAGAATACATATTAAAGTAGGATTTGTTTCTCAAGCAGAACACAATTATTATTTTTTTACCAAAGCTTTATAGGTGCACCAACAGATCTCGTTTTAATTTCTTTCCCCACTCTAATCGTCCGAACACAGCCAATCTTTCATTAATCACACCCAACATCGTCTGCCAATATCTAACTAACTTTCCACACTTCCACCAGATCTGGTATAAGTCTCCTTTTGCATTTTGACATATCCAATATGTTCCGTCTACTTTGTTACAGATTTCCCACATTTTCCATGATACTGCACATTATATGCACACTTTAAAACAACTTTCTTATACTAGTCATGAAAAAACTTGTCACCTATGGTAGTTTTTTTAAAACCTCCACATCTCATCTGCGCCTCTTTGTAGGACTTTACTTCTTAATAAAAGCTTTCTCCTCTACCTTCTGGCTATTCAAAAATATCTCATATACACTTGGGCTTGGTCCGGAATCTGCAGCTGGTGCAGAATGCAGCTGTGAGGCTGCTAACAGGGACCTCCTCTCTTACAGCATGTTACACCTTTGCTAAAAGAACTGCACTCGGTGCCAATAAGGCACTGGGCCAAGTTTAAGGTTTTGCTGTTAACATATAAAGTCCTAAACAACTTTGGACAAGGTTACCTTAGGATTGCTTTATTTTTTATGTCACCACCCAATCGTTGCAATTCTCAGAAGGAACCTTAGGAGCACTAGTAATAGAACTTCTAGTGCTGCAACATCTGCCCTTTGGAACACACTTTTCATTGACCTTGGATAGACATCTGTAGTTTGGACTTTCAGATTCCTCAAGGTCCATCTCTTTAAGCAGGCTTTCTGTGAGGTGTAACCAACCCAGTTACCGTTATAATTTTATAGCTGATCAGTGATTATTTTATTGTCATCTTGTATTGCTATATTTTAGTTTTCATACTGTAGCTATATTCGTTGCTATATATATATATATATATATATATATATATTGTTGGGAAGATATAGTTAATAATTTAGCAAACTTTTCCTACCTATTACAACTAATTTTTCAAATTCTGTTTTCTCCATACGGAACTCATTTGATATATACTTGTTCAATCTCCAAGCCCTTTCACTTATTTTTTTAACAACATCTGTTTCTAAATATATGTAATTGTGATAGAAAATTCTCACTTTTTAAGGTTGTTAAAGATTTCTGCTGTAAATAAAAAAAAATGGAATATGGCTTGTTCATGTATGAGTAAAGATATCTCTCATTAATGGTTGCGTCGTCCTCCAGGCATCTTTAATAATGAATTCTTAATCAGATTATGTGCTGCTTGTTGTGCCAATTCTTACACTTGAGTAGTTTTATGTATGAATGTTGGATGTTTGGAATGAGTAAACCTGTGTGTCCTCAGCAGGATCAATGAGCAAATAATTAGTTTTTACCTTAACTTTTCCCCCTGAGTCTTTAAAGTGTAATACTAGGCTATTTAATCCTGTTTGCTTCTCTTTTCCTGTCATCAGCATAGTCCTAATCTGAGATGTTGTGAATTTAATGCTCTGCATATCTTAAAAATAGCTTGGAATTTGACTCTGTGTAGTCTATTACGCAAAATGTAGGAACATCTGTCTTGTTTAATAGAAGAAGATGTGCTATATTTAAGTAGTCTTACAAAATCTGCAGGGGAAATTATGGCTTGGTGATTACTTAAAACTGATTAACCCCTTCTAACCAGAAAGGGCACTAGGGAGGGGTTGAGATGTAGGTTTACGAAGTTAATTATACAGTTTGCTTACTTGAATGGTTGCATGTTGCTTTATATGTATTCCACTCTTGCTCCCAGCAAGAACTGCCACAATTGAAGGCAAGGTGTCTTCTGGGCCTGCTTTGTTTTTTAACGTTAGATTGGCAGTGGTACTGCTTTTTTGTGCTATTCATTACCTGCCTGCTACCACACCATTATTTCCCCTCTTTCAACCTTTGTGTGGTGTTCTCCTTCCTTCATTGGAGCCCTGTCTTCACGACGCTTAGTTGGTGCCACCTTCCACCCAAACCCTTACCCAGGGTGGCGTTGGGTATCCTGACACCATGGAGAGAATGTGTGGTTTCCTGCAGTCATCCGGGTACTGGAACCACTCCCAAACCCTCTTTTTGGTGGAAGCTGACCAATTGCCGGTCACCTTCCACCAGGGATGGCCGTATTGGCCCCAGAGCGAGGACAGATGGCAGAAGAGCCATACTGACCTTGCTCCCACTGAAAAAGTCAGAGTAAGTCCATGACTTATTCAATGTGCAGTTTCACAGAAAAGCCCCATGGTGGCTGCAAATCTGTGGCTGTGTCATATAACTGAGGCAGAGCAGATTTGCAGCCACTACAGAGCTTTCCCCATCTATAGACAGCTCCCTAGTCACTGGCTGGGCTTCAAGCTTTCTCTGCCATTTTAATGTACAGCCAATGCAAGCACCGGAATGGCAAGGGGGTGGGGGTGGGAGGCTTGACCCAAAACTTAATGACTCTAATGTCAGCATTGTCCGTACAATCCAAAGATGGTGTCTGATTAGTTGAGGTTGCTGCTGCTCTCACTCTGGAATAAATGGTTTAAATTAAAATGCCATGCAGCTGCACTTTCAGCTTTCGGTGCAGCCTTTCGCTGTCTAGAGCACTATGACTTTCTGTTGCCACCAGAATGCTACCACCTCTCTGGCTTTGTACGGTAGATCACTTGATCTTTTTCTAAAACTATCTAAGTTGTAACAAGGATATGCTGGCAATAATTCTTAAGCCACCCATGCATAAATAAACAATTAATAATATGACTGCTTTTATATAACATTTTTCTAATTGTTCACAGCGCTTATACAATAATTGCTGCTGTCTTAGTTCTGAAAAATCCACTTTGCTTGGTTAAGGTAGGTCAAGTAAAAGCTTGGATGTACAGTGCAAGAAAACAGAAGCTTATTAACTGTCTTCCTTTGGTATCCCCATTAGGTACGGGTACTACCCACCTGTGATAAGCAGGAGACCTCAGAATGTACCCATATGCCTGGCTCTTTCTCTCTAGCTCTGGTCCAGATCAAAGTACCACAGACACACCCTTCTCTGTGGCCAATCATACCTCTGGGTGGCTATGCCAAAAGCACTACCACTAAGTGAGTACATTAGTACTCATTACTACTGCTTAAGATTGGGAACCTCCACACAAGGACTTATACCCTGCCTTTCTACCAAAAATAGCACCCAAGGCCGCTTACAATGGCTAAAAGAAAACTCTTGATAAAAGCAATAATAAAACAAGTATGTTAAACAAAGTCTTTCACGGTTGTTGTTGTTTAAAAAAAAATGTTAGTGTGTTTTAATATCTCTGCACTGCTGCTAGCTTTTACTTGTTTTGTTTTTTACTGTAGTTTTATTCTGTTTGAAACTTTTAAATGTTTTTATATTATGTCTTATGACACTATTGTATTTTATGTTTTTAAATCATGTTTTGTAATTCGTCCGGAGAGGTTCAGCTATTGAGTAGTATACAGAGTGGATAAAAATCTGGAAACATTTGTATTTATTTATTTGCACATATTTGGCTGAGTTCTGTGATTTCTGCAAATGAGTTTTTTTTGGGGGGGGGGTCGTTTTTCCTATCTATCTATCTATCTATCTATCTATCTATCTATATGGAGAGTTGTGCAAATTGGTTTTTATTCCCCTTTGGGTTTCTAAATTTGTGCAAGGGGTTGTAATTTTTTTAATTGGGGATTTGCATAGGTGTACACTTGCACAAGTCTGCCTGTCCGCTATGTAGCTTTGCAGAGGTATGTTTCCATTGTAAATATCTATGTCAGTATCACCCTTTCCACACACTACTTCAGCTCAGCAGAGCCATATCCCATGCTTGTCAGAGAACTTGTTATTTTCAGCCTCCACTTCAGTGCTTTCCCCAATGAAGTGGGGATAGGGCTCTGCTTGTCTAAACAAAGTAGTGTGTGGAGAGGATAAAACTGATAAGGATATTTACAATATGGCTCTGCATGGCTACATAGTAACTGGACAGGCAGACTTGCACAAGACCCCCAATTTACAAAAATCACAATCCCATTTGTGCAAATTTAAAGACCCAAAAGGCGGGGGGGGGGGGAGAAACCAAAGATCGGTTTTGCGCAAATATTCATATCTGAAAAAATGAAACACACACACACCACAATCCTATTTATGCAAATTGCTGCTGCCAGATAGAGTTGAGACCATTGGAGGAAACAGAACAAAATCCACCCGGACCAAACTGGTAAAATCCATCTAGATTTACCCCCCCTCCCCCAACTGAATTCTCTCGCATCCCCTAGTCTACAGTTTGCTCATCTACCTGTATTGATTTCTCTTCCCTTTTTCACCCTGTTTTTCATCCCTATCCGTGCTTTTTATTTTGTTCTTGGTGTAGTTAGGGTTTCGTGAGAACACACAGGCTCATGTATTTCACAAAAATGCCTCATAATGAGCAAAAGTAAAATGCTGGCTTTATTGGCCTCTAGTGATCCATCACAGACTGCACAAGGGAAACCCCTGAGGCTGAAGAAGAACTTTCTGGCCTGCAGTACTCCACCACCTCCTGCCCCCTTGCAGAGAAGCCCTTTTTTACCTCCTGCTCACAATTATGTAGTATTGGCAATCTGATTTCTACTTCTAATTTTTACCCTCTTATGCATCTCTTAATCTCAATCCTCTCTACCAATCTCAACCCAAACCTGTGTCACTTACCTGACTTTTGTCCCTTTGCAATTAGTCTTCCTGGGTGCCCATCCAGTTCCCTGGAGGGGCTGTGGTAGAGCATCTCCTTTGCATGAAGAAGACCCCAGATTCAGTCCTCAGCATCTCCAGGTAGGGCTGAGAAAGAATCGGTGCCCTTATCTCCTACATCTTTCCTACAAAATCAAAACCTGATTGATGCCATTATATGTGTGTGTTGCATCTGTGCTTGCCCATTCTTGCATACCCTTTTATTGCCGGACTTTGTTAATTCTGAATACTTTTGTCTATTTATAGCTTCATTAGGTAGTGTAATATCAGCAACTGGTCATTAGTATGAAGGGAAGTTGCAAAACAGGCAACAGGGAAGAATGGAGTGTTAATCTGCTTCACTGTAGCAGTTCTTCAGTCTTTAGAGGACGTTCAGTTTACTCAGTGAAATTGCATGCAAAATTACGTGAGGAATGTTTATTTCTTGGAAGTGCCACACTTGTTTTTAGATAGAAAAAAAGGACAGGGAAGCAATTGTCAAGTGTGGCTGAACACATTTCTGTGTTGTTGTTGCTGGGTGTGAATTCAATTACTGAAGTGAGATTTGAATAAACGAAATGTTGCTCTAGAGGCAAAAAGGCTATCTAGTGTCAAGGTCCTATATGCTAGGAAAGAATGGATTTATATTCTCTACTGACTCTAATGCTAAGCTTCTGAGCAATGATATTCTGCAAGAATTAAATTTGGCATTTCATCTGCTGCAGTTTACTTTGTTAATGCCAAATGTAGTCACACTTCTGTTGTGCCTTCAGCACTGGTAGGCACAGTTTTAATGTTCATGCCTTCTGTTCAGTTTGTCAAGTGTGTTCCCCACCCCTCACAAATTCATATTTCAGCATTAAAGCATAAGTGATCAAAGTAATTTTTATCGGAAGAGCCTTGGGGCCAATTGACATAGATAAGATAGCATGTGATGATAAGGTTCTGTCTGTGAAGGGCTGATTTGTGATAGTCATTTCATATAGTCAAATAGCTCCGTGTTTCAGATGGTTATCATGTAGTAAACATGATTGTGTAATTTGACTTTCATGAGTTTTCTCTCTACCTGCTAAAACAATCATTTTGGCTTCTCTTTTCTGTGTATTAATCTTTATTGATTGTTTTAAACAAAGGACAGAGAATGAGCCTCAGGTTTTACCTGTTTAAGCTAGTTTTTAATTCAGTCGCCACAGTTTTAATTTCAGCATTCTTTTTCTCTTCTCCCAGTTTATTATTTCATTTTGTTTATATTTGCTGGTAAGCCTTATAGGAGTTGGAGCCATCATCTTATATGTTCTGTAAGGTTACATATTAATCATCATTATCGTCATCTTAATTTTACCTGGGTCTTTTGCATAATGCACAAGCAAACTGGAGTAAAATGTAACTTTATTGAGACCACTGTATGTAAGAAGCATACGTGACACCTTTTGTTCTCTTGTTCTTTCATTCTTACATACTTTTTTATCCCCAGACTTTGTAAACAAGAGTGCTAGCTCTTAAAATCTGGGATATTCGGACATTCATATTTTCCCAAGGATGCAACCAGTGTTAAACAGTTTTTGAGCAAATAGCTTTGCCTGGATGTTTCCAATTTACAAAGCAATTGGTGTAGTAAATGGCTATAGGGTGGGGAACAATTTTAAATTCACAGATTGGGCTTAAATTTCACATCTGAAAAGAGATGCATCTGCCTGGGCCATGTTTTTGGAAAATATACAAATGTTATGAAAGTTCCATTTGTAAAGTGATACATACAATACTTAGACACTTAAGGGAGCAATCCTATGTCCCGGCGCCCCAGACAGCATCTGCGGGGTATAGGATTGTTCAGTTTCTGGGCTCCGATTCCAGAGCCCAGAAACTGCACTCCCTCCCCTCTCGTAGCTAGTGTGGGTCTGGCCATGTCACTGTGATCAGAAATGGGAAAAGGGGGTGTTCCTGGGGCAGGCAGGGGAGGAGACTGGGGTATCGGGCATACAATGTTTCTGCCCCAGTCACCTTCCTTCCCACCTCCGAAGCTCCACTGCTAGCAGAAATTCTCCCAACTAGCCAAAAATCAGGACAGCTGGAGAGCAGAGGTGAAGATTGCCTCCGTGGTCCAGCCGCCCTGCACTGGATACTCTGCAGCCTTCTGAGTTCTTCATTGGATTGCGCCTTAAAACAATAAAAAATCTAATATACATATGAGTGAAATACTAAGGACCATCAACAGCTTGTGTTCTCCAAGCAAACCTTCCTCCATATGGGATTATGTGAAAAAACATCCAGGTGAGTTGGGCAGTATGTAGATACAGCCTACAGTGCTAAACAGCAATTTATATTATTTTGGTGGCATTTCTTTCAGAGTCAATGGCTGTGGAAATGATTGACCAGATAATTATAAATAAGGAGGAATTGTTAGGAGAAAAACAATAACATGCTTAACTCCTCGTGTTATAGGGTAGGGCTTAGTCGAAGTCAGCATTAGAGGATGTACCCCCTGAAGAATAAAAGCAATTCCTTTTGGATTCATCAGGATAAGTCTTGAAGCAAAAAATAGAACTAGTATATAGTAATTTAGAAGAAAACCCATTTTGTGCTTTTTTCCTCCCTTCTTCCCTATTTCTAGGGAAACTCAGTTGTATGTGCATTTCCATTTTAGGGCACCTGACACAATTCTTCCTCTTATGGAGGAAACCAAAGGAGGTGCATGTTACTTGAATTTAAACTGGCAGGTGTAGAGATGCAGTGTATCAAAATATGTTTGCACTTTAAAACAAATCCAGTGTTCTATTAAAAGGGATAAAAACCAAGCAAATGTTCACAATGTGATTTTTCATGCTTAACTAAGGAAAATATTGCAAAGCCAAATGCCAAACTTTAATACTTAATCCTTGTAGCAATCTCTGTTTGTCCATGCAGTGCTTTCTAACATTTAGATAACATTGACTTGGGGGTGGGGGTGGGGGGGGAATTCAATGTGTAATCTATAAAACACTTTAGTAACCCCAGTGGCTAATGCTTTGTGTGGAGAGTGACCAGTGCCTTAATATTAGAAATACTGTAAAGAGAAATATCTGACTTACAGATGCTGCTGACTGAAAGAGAAATATATAAATAACTATTTACTCTAATGTTTTATGCATAATTGATACTGTGAAATAAAGCCTAGTTGGTATTTGAACACAGGGGAGTTTCTTAATACACAGTGCCATGAAGGGAAAAATGAAATAATGACTTGATGGTGATGAGTGTCTGCTGTTACAGGTCCAGAGGGAATTATGATAATGGCAGCATCCCAAGCTCTACTCTAGAAACAAAGTGAAGAGAGAGAACTTCAAGGTTTTGTGTCATTGTTACCCTCCTAACCAAAATAACAAAACCAAACAAAACCACCTAGAGGCAAGCTGAAATGCTTCCACTGGTTTCTGCCTGCAAACCATCTAAGGACATTCACAATGGGCATAGCTAACAATATTAAATAGTCTCAGACTTGAGTATGTTGATCAGTCTGTAGAATTGACCAAATCAATTTTTATTGTGTTTATGTTTTTTTATCACTTTTAATATTTTAACTGTTTTATGTATTGTTGTAAGCCGCCTTTTGAGTGCTTCTGCCTTGAAAGGTGGCAAAGAAATGTTTTAAATAAACATAAATAAATAAATAATAAAAACTGCCATTTTCAAAAGCAGCATCATTAAGGGCATTAATTTAGTGGTGTAACCTACCTTTTGAAGCTTGTTCTGTTGTTGTATTTTGAACTAGCCACAATTTCCAGATCACTCAATTGGATCAGGCAGATGGAACACATTTTCCCAGTTTTGAGAAAACTAATCTGTTTCCTGGGCACAATTCAAAGTTCTGTTCATAATTTATTAAAGCCTTAAACGGCTTGCGACCCACTTTAGAATTACCTGTTCCCACTTGAACCTGCCCATTTGTTAAGATGCTAATCTGATGCCCTTCTTTAGGTCCCTTTGCCTTTTTTTTTGAATTTTTTTTTATTTTTCAACATAAAATACAACATAATCATAACATAAAATACTAACAAAACCTTGACACCCCCCCGTGCTCCCCTAACCCAATGAGACCTTCTTTTATTCATTTATATTATACATTTTTCCAAAATTGTAAAGAATCTTTTGAAGGTGTACTACCTTTCCCCTTTATTAATACAAATTCCAAAAATGGCCACCATATATTTTCAAAATCATTCTTCTTGGATAATCCCCTCTTTACTTTTATATTACATGTTAATTTATCATTAAGCGCAATATCCCATATTTCTTTATACCATTCTTCTATTGTATAATTCCCTTGTATTTTCCAATTCTTAGCTATCATTAATCTAGCAGGTGTCAGGAGGTTGTTAATCAAATCCCTCATATTTGATTTCCCAATTCCATTATCCCATATTGAAAGTAAAGCCAGTTTTGGACTTGCTTCCACAATGCTTCCCATTATTTCACTTATTTCTTTAAACACCCTTTTCCAAATTTTTTGTACATGCTCACAAGTCCACCACATATGAAAATATGTTCCAACCTCCTGACATCCCCTCCAACAGTTCTTTGAGATTTTCTTGTCTATCTGATGTAATTTTGCTGGTGTTAAATACCATCTCCAAATTATTTTGTAATAATTCTCTTTTATCCTAACTGATAATAACTTTAGCATTCTTGCATTCCAAATCCTCCCCCAGTTATAATCACTGATTTGTTTTGGTAGGTCCCTCTGCCTTAGTGAGGTGGGTAGTATTCAAAGATAAGGCTTTTCTGTGGTTGTGCTCCATTTTTTGAACACGTTTTCCAGGGAGGTTGCCAGGTGTGGACTCAGATGTATTTTTGGTGCCAACTGAAGACTGTGTTGTTTGCTCAGATATTTTGGATCTTCTAGTTTAGATTGGTGTGCTAACCTAGTGTGAGCCTTGTTATACGTTGTTTGGCTTTAAAGTTTATATGTTCTGCTGTTTTAGTTTTTATGTTCTTCTTAACTATTGTTAACTGCTTTACTTTGACAAAGGCATTTCAAATTGTACGCTTGGTGATAGTTGATTTAATTATATGGCTCCCATACAAGGCTGCTTAGAATTATTTTCCCGTGGTGGCACATGGCCACAAGCATGGCATTTAAAATGTCTGTATCATATATGTTGCCCAGTTGCATGCAGAATCTGCATATTCTAGTGGCAGCAATTATGCTGCTGTGTAAACATTACATCTGCACTCATGAAATGCTTAAGCATTATGCCCACCGCTTGGAGTACCACCACATGAAAGTGCTTTCTGTCAGCTTCCATGGGATGATGGTATAAATATGTTGTAAATTTAAATTGACTCTGGAAGAGAGCTGATCTACACTACTGCTTTATAACAGTTTATAACAGTTTTAAACAGTTATAAACCGGTTTAAAACTGTTATAAATTGTTATAAACCGGTTTAAAACTGTTATAAACCGTTATAAAGCAGTAGCGTAGATCGGCTCTAAGTAAAATGGAGTAGTCATAGTATACTCTTTCTTTAAAGAAAAGTAGCCCGGCTTTGGATATTTTCAGTTTAGTGAATGCTGCTGAAGCAAGGAATGCTCTATTTCCTTCAGGTTTTCTCTGTTCACAGAAAAGGTGAGGAGAGACTATTAGAAACAGAACAGAGGAGAATTGCCAGATACACCTACTTCACTCAACATAATTGTCTTTAGCGGGGGAAATAGTGCTACAATCTTGTGTATTCTATATAAAACTATTCAGAGAGTTCAGAAGTAAGATATTTGCTCCTGAAGGATCCTTACAAAATTATGTAATAATAATAAACAAAGCTAATGGTCACAGCTTAAGGAAGATGAAAAGAATTAACAGCATTCAAATATTACTGGAAACTTTTGGCTGCTACTAAAGAGTTTGGGGCCCTTGTGTGAGTTGCTTACGTATAGAAACCAAACAGGCATTTAGACTGAATTTAAAGATATTCCTTAACATTTCAAAGCTGGGCATAGGTTTAGAGCTGCTTTCTGTTTTACTACTTAAAGACATTGGATTTAAGGCTCTAGGAGCCTTTCCCTGTCTTAAGACAACTGAAAATGAAATGATGGAATGGCAAAATATATTTCTTTCTTGTTGGGAGAGAAGAATCTTGAATCAGTTCTGCAACTTCTTGACATGCCCACCACAATCCCCTATGTATATTACGATTCTGAAATACTGTTTCCTAGTCTACTCCTGAGAATGCATCTATATTATATAAGCACTATGGATAGAGTCCTTAAGGAGCTTGAACTCTTTTTAACAATGTTTGTTATCCTCCTTCAATGGTATTCTCCTTCTGTATGAAGTTCTCATGCATGTTTCTCTTTCAGAACAATAATTCAGTGTATAGATGAATGAATGCCAGACTTGGTCTCAAGGGAAGGCTCCATCTTGTGGATGACTTTGTAGAAATCAGTTTACTTTTCCTGCTGATTTAGAATTTGTATGTAATGAGGTATTCAGAATTTGTTATAGATGAAAAATATGTGAATGGCTCTCAAAGCTTAATAAACAAAACTTTTTATTCTGACAGACTGGTTCAAGACTTCTTACGTTTCATATTTAGCCTTGGTGTAAGTTAAGGCAATATTTAAAATAGTTTATGCGTGCAAAGTGATATTCCTTCGGAATAACTAACCCTGGCTAAAGTAGTTTTTGTTTACTTTAGGCAAGTTTAACGTGAATAATTAGTTGAACATGTATTGGTAGCTTACAGATTGGTTGGTTGTGACAACAATAAACTATTTCTAGCTTATTTTCCCATTTTTTCCCATTTGTTGCTTCTTGGGTCATTTCTTATAAAATGTGTGTGTTTCATCTTAAACATCTATTGCAAGATGCTGACACAGTAGTGAATAGGCAGTCAGTGCAATTCCCTCAGCAAAGGAGTTACATGCTGAAAAGGGGCAGTGCCCGAGCTGCTGCATTCTGCACTAGCTAAAACTTCTGGACCAGTCTTATGGGCAGCGCCACATAAAGCACATTGCAGTAATATGGTCTTGAGATTACCTATAGATGTGAAGGCCCAGGGAAAAACTGGAAAAATGATGAGGAAAAATGTGTCCCCCCCCCCCGGACCATTTCCCCCCTGAAAAATTGAACAGTATCTAGTCAGCCTTCCCCCGTCTTACCCCTCCAACCTGCTTTTTGTAACAACATGTCCGATGTAGAGATCACAAGATCTCAAAAACTTGCACATTTGTTGTGATCTCTGAGTTGGCCTAATAAAGGTATTACACCATATGGAAGTAGCCCAGAATGTATATACTTTCTTACCTTGCAATGATCTTCAGAAAGGGTGATGAATTCCATCCATTCAGTTTGGTGATGCAATGAGGGACTTTATTCTTCCCCCCATTTCCCACCCCCTTCCTCTGGTGTTAGATATGCAAATAAGTTTTTTTCTTACAAGTATTACAGAAGTGCTCCTGTTAGTTCTTTATAATCTTTTACTAGCTGCTTGTCGATGGTGGTGATGCATGTTTCAGAAATAACAAATACAACAGGCATATTGCGCTAATTCTTGAGCCATGTCTGAGCCTTGATGCATGAACTTTGCTGTTGCTTCAGTATTAGAATCACTGTGGTATGAGAGGGAAGCACTGCTGCTACCATTCTGTTTGGCTTTGTATGATAGAAAGCAGTTTTAAAATTTTGTTTCAATACACTAAGTGTGTCTAGGATTAAAATGTATGAAATGAACAGGTATAAGCCCAATAGCTGTTTCATGAACCATTTTCTAAGGTAGTGTTGTGATTTGTTTTGCGGTATACTGCTCTGGGCAGATCTTTTCCAAGTTCATCTACTAAAAATGGATCAGATTGTATCTCTTATTTTTCGTCAACACACATTTTTTCCATTCATAGGTAAAGTTCAGAAAAGGTGTCTAAGTCAAAGTTCAGGTAAGGATCTAAGTATTGCTTAGATACAGACTGTTAAAGAAAAAATTCCCTAGGTAGAGTCACATAGTGCTTTGGTGTACGCATGTCTGGCTGCTTGCAATTGGGCAGATGTCATATTACCTTTAATGCAATCAAACTCTCACCTTATTTAGATCAGGAGAAGTTCTTTCAAAGAGCATTCATTATACAGGAGTTATCCCTCCCCTTGTCTTCCTGGCATCCAGGAATATCCAGGTAATATTCTGGATTTTTATTGTGAGGTTGTGAAAGGGGAATAATAGGAGTACTTGCAGCAATCCTGAGAAATCTAACTAAAAGGTGCACTTTAGGAATATTTGTGAGCTTGATTTTTCAGTAATTTTAATAAAATTTTGCCCCCAAAAGAGGAAGAGAATTTAAACATTGAGTTTACATCAGTAGTTTTTATGTTGCAAGTTTTTCCCTCTGTGGATGTTTGGTAAATGGGTATGTTTTGGGAGTTTTGCAAAATGTGTCCAATCAAATTTTAAGTGCCTATAGAAAAAAAACCTTAAATTATTGCAGTTGGTAAAAACAGCTTTTGAATGCAGAGGCTGTTTGAACAAGAGCTGGTTAGACTGACAAGTGATTGGCAGGTTAAACAGTCTTGCTGTCATCTGGCTTCATGCTGTGATACACTGCTGCAGTTATCATATAAATCTCATGCAGTAACCACAATCCAATTTTGATTAAACTCTTGGTGCCAGTACCTGTTTTTTAATAGCAGGAAAAATGTGCCACGGGCTTCCCTCTCCTTCTACATCCTCTTCTTAAACTGTTGATTGCTGCTCTGTGGGAATTCTGTATCGAACACACATTTGATGTAAAGTAGTAGCATGTCCTTTTGCGCGTAATTCTTAAAGTGCAGAGTCCCTCAGGTATTCATAATCATTAGTATGACCTATCTAAAGTACTGTTGAGCTTGATTAGGGTGGGTTGAAGACTTCCTGTTTCTCCAACCACTTGTCACACTGCTGTTGAAGTGATGAAGCACCCCTCATGTATCTGCAACAATAGAAGTGATAAATATGGTAGTATGGAGATAGGGGTGGAGATTGCCATTTAAAGGGGAGATTAAGCTCTCCCCTACTCCTGACAACTCCAGTCCCTAAAACAGGCCTGCTCCTTTCTACTTAGCCCATCCCAGAGTCTGTTTTTCTTCATCACGCTGGAGTGACAGAATGGTTAGAACTGGCTTTTTGTGAATGGGTAAGATTGGGATATAGAATAACTAGTAATATTAATTTAACCTTGGGCCCAAATTTGCATACAAAGTAGAGTGTGTTTCATAAAACATTGTGTATCAAAAAGAAAGTGAGTATTCTCATACTAATATAGAGTACTTTCAAATAACTCTTAAGTGAAGTCTGAATTGGTTATGCCATTATTGATTTAAAAGTCTAGGTTTGTGGTGGTCCTGCGCTTGATCTCAAAAACAGCTGATAAGGAGATATGCATATTGCTGCTAATGAACCAATTCTGTAATGTAACCTTGAACAAACTAATACTCTTGAAACTGTTGGAATATTGTCCAATCTGATAAAGCAACTTGGAACTTTCAGGTGCAGCTTAACCCCCCACCCCATCCACTACATTGAAATAACTAGCAATATTTCATTTCGAACTTCAACTGGTACTTGGTTTTTCTGCTAAGTGGAAGGCATAATCTGAGCACTTGGGAAGTGAATACAATGGGCTAAAACACTTTACGATTGCGCAAACGGTTTTATCAAAGCTAATAAATAGTTATGTGAAAATGTTCAGTGCAGCTTAAAATTATCTGAATTTTGTATTATACTTTCTCTTTTTTTAAAAAAAAATCATTAATGTTTGCATCTTTGTAGCTGGAATTCTTGAAATGGTGTGATATGAATAATGAAGATAGTGCTTACACACTCTTTTTAAAGAGTAAGTTCTGTAGCAACTGTTTTTCAGTGCATGAAAATGATTGAGTGCCAAATAATAGCACCATTGAAACATAACTTTTGATTTATTATTTTAAAAATGCGATCAGCCAGTCCATCTAGTTCCTATTAAGTTACTGTGGCAACCCAACAAGCAATACTAGTCCAATGACTGCTGTATTTGTTATGGTGAACCTTTTAGACTACAATTTGTAGGAATGTTGATCTTAGTTAGGCCCTTTGTTCTTTAGACTTTCTCTCTTTGTTTTGTTAGCCCCATGGATTCCAAGGCATGGGGGCTCATTCAGAAACAATACCAAACCATGGTTTGGTGCTATATGAACACGCCCTGAGTAGATTCAGACTCACATGCTCCCTCTTCCTTGACCTTGAAATGCTTCCTTGTTGATTCATTCACAGGCAAACTGTGGCTTTCACAAACCACATTTTAGGCATTTGAATGAACCAGCAAATTATGGTGTGCTGCAAAACAGATCTTGGTTTTCTGAAACTTCCATAGACCCCTGTAAAAAAAAAAAGAAGTGCAGATGATCTTGGAAGTTTGTATGTGTTTCAGGCCCATAGAAACACATTTAACTTGGGTAGGTCATGCCCATTCAGGTGCATTAATTCTGTAGTTGCTATTTTTCAAGATGGTTAATGCACAAATGAGGATATGCAAAAACTCATGAACAAAATCTTGTAGAAATCTCATTTTGGTAGCAACATATAGGGTATTTTGGTCAGGAGGGTAGAACAACTATTACTAGAATGATGAACTAGTAGCAATTCCCTGCTCAGTTATGAAATTCACTGGAACACTTTTGCCAGTTACCATAAAATGAAGTAAATGAGTATTTAATAATATTGAATTGGAAACTATACCCTAACAGCATACAGTTTTTACTGATAAATGCAAGTCAACCTTTTAACTTGGATTTGCTACTTTAAAAGTATTGAGACAGCTTTTCAGACTTACATAAAGTACAGGAAATCACCGAGAACCTCTTGCATTTGTACCTTCTTGTGTGGCCATCAATTCTTCTTGTAAAGCATAAGGCATTCTGGAAAGGAGCCTTACTCAGTGGTAGAACACATGCCTTGGGTTCAATTCCTGGTATCTTTGGGTAGGGCTGGAAAAGACTCCAGTCTGAACCCCTAAAAAGCTTCTGCCAATAGACAATATTGAGCTAGATGAACCAATGATCTGATTTGGCCTAAGGCAGTTTACAGTTCTGCTTCGTAAGATCACTGCTTGTAATTGGATGCTGATGTTCAAGCTCAGAAACAGATTATCAAAATCACAGAAATATAGTAGCTGATAACAATGCATGGACAAGTCTGATAGCTTCTTGCCCTGATGCTTCTTGCCCTGCTTCCCTTACAATGCTGTCTAAAGTGCTGCATCATGCCTCCCTCTGGACTCTGCTCCATTTAACTTCTCTATACTTGTCTCGGGCGTACTGATTTGTTAGTTGCAGTTTCTCTTCTGAGCAGCCATTAGTCCTGTATAGATACTTCATCTATGTACAGATGAATGCATGGGGAAGTGGTGTTTGGAAATCAGGATTTTCAAACACCATCCCAGACCTCTCCATATGTTCAAAGTCTCATCTGTACAAAGATTTACATGAGTATGCTCAACCCGCAACCTCCATTTTTGCAACCAATAGCTACAACTATTGGGTATACATGCATGGGTTCCTGTGTAGACAGGACTTTGAATATGTAGCTGTGAGTCCTTCAAGACCTGGTCCCTGCTCTCTGGCTGTCTTATTTCCGCCTGGCCTGTGTGGGCGGAGCCCTGACTTACTGATTCCAGCTACAAAGGCTGCTTCTGAAGCTGCCTGGAGAACGCTACTTCATTTGGTGCATGTTAGGGATGTGCATCGGATTAAGCCAAAGGCCAAGCTGAATCTGGCTCCTTTCCGCTGTTTGTGGTGCTTCCCAAGGCAAAGTGGGCTTCCTTCTGAAGCGACCAGAACCAAAGCTAGACCCTGTATGGGGCTTTGTTCTTTATTTGACTTTGGAAAGGTAGACAGCATGTCTCTAAAAAATAGTGCCTTTTGCTTTATTTCTCTAAATGCTGATGAGGGGGAAATGCGATTGAGTGACTGACAATTGCATCTTCTAGTCAAAGGTCTCTCCAATCACTGTGCTTTGGGGGAGGGCAAGAATGGGATGGTGAGATTGACGGCATCAGGCTTCACTATGAAAAAAGCCTTAAACAGGTTTTCAGCCATCGCAACTCCCAAGCACCAGCACCTATGCTTCTGAAGCTTCGCAGGTAACTTGCCTGGTGACACCTCTATGATATGTGCCATTTTCATGCAAATTGCCCCAAAAACTACTGGGGGGTGGGTGGGAAGTGAATTTCACACACCCCAAATTTGAGGACATCCCTTCCACATAAACCTCTGTATCTACCTTTCTGAAACTTTGCAGTTTTCTTACTTAGGTATACTTCTATGTGGTCCTGCATTTTAAGAATGGCCCACAAGTAACATAGGGCGATAAGTGTGTCCTTCTTTGGATACCCTCAAAATGTCAAGGTGCTCAGCTGCTCTTACACGAAACCCCCTGTGCCAATTTATTTGAAACGTAGTAGGCCGACCCCTTAAGAAGGGGCAGCTATCCCTGAAAGATTAATCTAATTCTTCCAATAAATAAAAAAATCAGCAGTTCCCTTAAAAAAATAAATCAAAATACAAAGTTGTATAGCACAATAATCACTCCACCTATTGTTCTGAAATTTAGCAGGCACAGTTGCCTCCTGTCAAGGATAAAAACCCACTTTGGTTGTAAGGCAACTCTGTTTTATTGAGCGTAATGCAGCTGTATGGAGAGAGCCCTACAGACAAAGAACTTCTCAATTGGCAGTGTGAAAAACAGGTACATTTATACATAGTAGCATTTTAACCAGTTAGGAGTTGGCAGCATTCTACAGCAAAACAAAGATAGGCTAAAGAACATTTCTTCATTATACCTTATCAACAGGTGGCCCTTAACCCTTCTAGCAATGTCAGATTGACCAGGATGGTCAGTCCTCCTTATCAAGCTAGCTTATTTGTCTCATACTATATCAAAAGGTCTTGACAGTTAGAAATTCCAATTAAGCATTTCCTTCCAATTAAGCAGTTTCAGCATTACAGCACATTCAGACACATACATCATTCCAATGCCATTATGCAGTTCACTTGCAAGAATCAAACTACATACAGAGGCCTACATACAGAGCAGGCATATCAAGGGTTGTGGTCTTGCTGTCTCACTCCCAAGGAGTTATTATGCCGGCAAATTTATGAGAAACGGAAAATAGTTATAGCCTGTTTTTGATTTCCATGATAGACAGTGGGAGGCACAAAGCCTTGGATTTCCAGATCGTGACTCAGGTTTGGAATGAATTGAAATAGTCTACCCCTGAATCAGTCTAAGCAGAATTGGGCCATTTCCCAAGGCACTAGATCGGAGTTGACTCTTATGATTGGTGTGTACCTCTAGTGTACGTTATGGGAAGAATTGGTATGGTGTGTGTTTTTCAGTTGCCTGGGGAGAGAAGGAGGTGCCTATGAAGAAATATGAGAACTATGGGTCCAGGTGACGTATGGGCTATTTAGCCATTGTTTGTGAGTATTGATGAATTTCGTGGCATAGACCTTTTGGGTGGTAGAGAGCATTAACAATGTGAGCATGTTTTCTGCTTTACTTTTATTTGAGATTACCACACCTCTTAGTTCTGCTGTTTGTTGTAATGTTGATCTGTTGCTTTGATAGATTTTAATCTACTTGGTTTAAAATATAACATTTTGAGATAGATGTATTTTTTGCTGTTACTACCTTAGTGATTTGAATCAGTCGGTGAAGGGCTTGTTAGCCAAATGTGGATCTTTTTTAGACAACAGTTTATGAAAGAAATGTGTTTAAGGAAATTTTAAGTGTAATGTCTCTGTTAGCTTGGTAATATTGATATAATGTTATATTATGTGAGCTTTTTGATATGTTTATGTTTCTATGTTTGGTTGTGCCAATATATTAATGGTTTAGTCTTGTGATCTGCTTTGAGCATAATTTGGAAAAGGAGCATACAAACAAATATTACGATCATGAGGGTGAAGAGGTTGAGTATGGGAACAGCAGAGGTAGCCTCTATATGCCTTGACAGCATCTGTACACTGATGAAACTTTTGCACAGGACACTTCTTTAGCAGTTCATTTAGTTTGCACTGTGTAGGGGGGAAACTAAAAACCTAAAATTCCAGGGTCCTCGATATTAAATACTCAGGCACCCCCATCTCAAATAGCCTCAGTTTGGCCCAAGTGTTGTAGGTGCAGGTACACTTGAGGATCCACGTTAAGAGTATTTGCATTCACCCAGATTACGCTTAGAATTTAAAACATTTGCTCAAAATTAAATGTAACTCTTTAAAGAAAAGATAAAGTTTAACACAGTCACAAACCTTTCATCCAAACAAAGCAAACCTTATAGCTGTTAGCTGTATACTCACAAATTCTGCTTCACTCATACTAACTCTGCAGAGGAGCTCTTTTTCTGCAAAGGGACTTCCATCTCTCTCAGGCAAAACCAAGGAGTCACTGAAGCCTACATGCTAGGCTCAGAGCATGTAGGCTTCATCCTGGACCTCATACCTGAGGGAAAGGAAAGACATCTTCCTCCTCTGTGTTCAGACTCAAAAACCATTCTCAAAGTCAGAAACCTCTCTCCCAATACATTAAATTATTTAAAAATATCTATTGGTACATATCATCTATTTAAGACGACCATCTTCCCAGAATGTCTCATCCTTTCTGATGTACTTGTTTATCTCTAAACTGGACATCACTTCTGCTTTTCATGTTGTCAACTAACTAATTTACTTCTCTTTTCATCTAGACACAAGGATTTTCTAAATCACAGCTCTACCTTTCACTAACTCTTTGACCAGTCACTTAGTTTCCTTATAAGGAATACAATTATGACTAAGACAGCAAATCATACTTTCCCCATCCCAAGTAACAAGCTGCTATACCGTAAAGCTTCCCATTCCCCAAGCATCTAAAAACTCTGTGTATTGGTTTCCTACATGCCCTGTTGCTCCCCCACCCAGGCTCTAACCCCCCATAACCCCTGCTATGCCCCAAAAGCTTTCCCACCCTGTGCTATGCTAACAAGCTCTTAAAACCTACCCTTCCACGTCTTCAGTAAAATTACAAACCAAGAAGTATCCCTTCAACTGTAAGTAATTTAAATTGCATAGATTCCCAACACTTCACCTCCGTAATGAACTAGGTGCATACATGCAGACGCTCATAGCTAGTTTACACAAGTGCCTCTACGTGTGTGTGTGTGTGTGTGTGTGTGCAGTGGATGGGGGAGTATGCAGGCTTGAATTTTCTCCCAATTAAGAAAGAACCTCCTTGGCCAAAGGGGGAAAACATATCTGTGGAAAATTTAAAACGTAAGCCCTTTCCCGTAACATGCTATTTTTCTACATGTAGAAAAATAATTAGCTGCAATACATTTCAACACAAGCCCTTGTTCGGGGGCATTCTTGAAAGACAATTCTCAACCTGGTGTAAAACAGCTGCAGCTGAAGGAGGATTTACTCCCAAATGCACTGGACCTAGATGGACCTTTTCCCCTTCACCAGAAGGTTACCTCTATTCTTTTTGCTGTGATTAGTGCCTTCCCATTCACCCCCCCCCTCTTGGCCCTTATGTTCAGGGAACGCTTTTTGGTGGTGGTGGGGGGGGGGGGACATTCAAACATGCCACTCCCTCACCTGCACATCGAAGCTTTACCTAAGAAGAACCAATTCCTTGTTATCACTAAAATCTTATATTTAACACTTTAGTTTGCTTTTGTAGCTTGTTTTTAATCATATACACTCAGTCATTGTTGAACTTTTGTGCTAAATAGTGATATATAAAGTTTTTTTTTACTTGGAACAGTTAAGGAGACAAGACTCACTTCATGCTTTTCAGTGTTCCATAATTATCTTTGACCAGTTTTGTAACTTGTGTATCTTGTCAGAAGTTCATGATGAGCTTTTTAAACAGACGGTTTGTCCATTTGCATGCATAATGCATAGCTGTGGAAATGTGAGTCTCTATGAAAAGTATGTAGTGTTTGCCTTGTTCTTGCATCAGATTTTTTTTCCTTTGGTCCATTTTATGCTTGTTTCCAAAGACTTAAAATGAAAGCTTTGTTTCTGAAATAATGGCTTAGTGTAAGCTTACATTGTTGATCCCCTTAGTAGATGCAAGATAATCTACTTTGGTAATGTGAATTTTTAAACAATCATCAGCCATTGCTAGTAACCCTTGTAAACTAATCTTAATACCCTATGAAAAACTACAAAGGAAATCAGTACCCCAGTTTAACATAAGTCTTAGAGGACACTTGACAACATTAGCATTCCTTTATTCTCAAGCAGCCTATGTTCAACTTGCACTACATATAAGGGAGTGGTTTATAAAATACTGAAGTTGAAATTCAAATACAATTTTTCAAAATGGAGATGAGAAAACTATTTTTAAGGAAAGTATTCCAAAATGCTGCCCCACTTTTAAAAATAAATCTTTTCTTGGGGGAAGGGGGGAACGGAAAAAAATGGAGAAATCCCCCTTCAAAATGTGTAATATGAAGTTTTATATGTATGATTACTGTAGCGTCAGAGGATGATAATACACCTTATGAAAGAATTCAACAGCGTTATAAAGTTTAGCTCAATATCCAAATATGTTGCTAGCGCTTAATATTATCGTGTATGAGATTATTTATGTGTGGTTTCTATTTTCAGTGTTTAGTTTTCCAACTTCTGTTATGGCAAAACTAAGATCCATGTGTTTTGATGGTATGAGTTCGCAGCATTCTCTGTCTATTATTGGGTATATTCGCAATTTTGCTTGTACAGAATGAAGGCATATCTACTTTTGAGGCTATAATCCTAAATGTATTTACCTGAGAGGAAGTTTAATTACACAGAGTAGCTCTTAGTTCTCTGTAAACATGATTTGAATTCTTTTATGTAAACTGCCTGGGGGGGGGGGGGGGGGGAGAGGATTACCTTGAAAGGTGACCTAAAATATTTAAATTTGTTCTGTACATCTTCTAAATATACTGAATACATGCTTAAGTTATAAATGATATATGTTGTGTTCTTCATAGGTTTAGGTTTGATAAGGAAGGAAATGTTATATATATTTCAGTTTTTCCCAAAATTTCAGTTTTTTTCCAGGTTTAAAGCCCTCCCCCCATGGCTTTAAAATTACCAAAAATGTTGTGCCTCTAAAGATGTGTCATTGTATTGTGTTGGAATTAGACAGGTGCACCATAACATTATGATATCTACTAGGGCTGTAACCTTTAGTTAATAATCTTATAGTCCCTAGACAGAGCCCCATGGACCATAGGATTGTGCAGGGAAAACCCTCTGAGGCCATAGACAGAGCTCTGACTTTGAACTGGTTTTCCCTACATTACCCCCCACCCCCCCACCCCCAGTTTGGCTGTCCCTACGTGGTCGGAAAACCAGCCTCATGAGGTGGGGAATGGGCATTTTGGGAGCAAAGAGGCAGTGGGTGAGAATCTGAGGGATTCAAAGTCCTTCCAGCTCCTGACCATCCCACCCTCTCTGAAAAACATTTATGTGTGCTTGAGAGTCTGCTAGCAATGGGAGGAAATGTTTTTTCTTCCATCTGTTGGTGGAAGAAAATTACTGACCTGGTTCGCACAATCTAAATAAGAAACCCTGGCTTATTTATTTATTTACGCCACAATGGCTTTTTAAAATCACCGTGCTTGCCAGGTGCATGCAGGGTGCAATTTCTATAATCACTGCCCGGGTGCGGCTTGTAAGTGTTTTAGCTTGTTTTAGAGGGGAAACAACTCTCCAATGACCCATGGATTGTTATAGGGTTTGGGGGGGTTTGTTTTCCCCTTCAACAAGCCATGCCACCCAGGTTTGGATGACACAACATGCTGCACTGAGGTGGTGCTGATGGAAATCATGTTCCAGATGCACCCAGCACATGCCCCGATTTAAATAAGCCTTGGTGGCTTATTTTAATTGTGCAAAGTTTCTCACTGTAAACCTGTCTCCCCACCCTTGAAATACAAAGAGAATGTTTTTCAAAATGGTTGCCATATGCAAATTCACGCAGATTTAATCTGTTGGTTAAAACTCATTTGATAGACTACAATTTTTTTGCCAGTGACATCCCTAATGTTTTCTCCAATTAATTAATTATTCCAATTGACATAAGCATACTGTCCATTTTATGGAATACATGGTTAGGCAGTGTACTGTTTGTGATTTGGAAAAGCAAAGACAATGAAACAACTGACTTTTTGAAGTAATCAGAAATATTGAATGTAAGCCAACATGGAATTGGCTTACAAAGAGAGATTCTGTTTTCATAAATATAGCCAAAGAAGTAATACACTTTAAGAAATACTGGTCAAGACTTATCACTTCCTAACCTAAATGACATCATGGAGCAAAACTGCAAATTAAGATTGTTTGAAGGAAATCCAATAATGCAGAAAGCAGCTGAGTGTAGAATTGTCATTATGATGGTTGAAACACAGAGGGCAAAGGAAAAGTTACAGCTTAGCACCTGCTACTGGTATTTCTCAAATCCCTAAAGTGATTTGTGAAAAAAGGAAATGCAAAGTAATTCCACACCATAATTAAGTTAAAAGGCAAAAATGCTTACACTTTTTGATATGTCTCCCATTAGAAAATAAGAATCATAGTTACTTCTTCCATTAGCATATGCGTTGGTTCCACAGTAGCAAGAATGTTCTGTGGCATGCTTTCTGAAAATCGATTTCAGCAGTTGTGTTACTGAAAGATGTGTTCATTCTTACATTTCTAGGTCTTTATTTCCATGAGAAACTGGAAACTTTCTATCCATTAAACATATATTTGGGATCTTGAATTGTAGATGAGAGCGACTAGTCACTTCTCACTTGAAAATTATGAGGGGTTGTATCCACTGTTACTCTGGCAGAAAAAATACAAGAGGTGGCATTTTTTCTGGAGTTCTTGCCCAACCACTAGTGGAACTATTAACACAACCAGTTCAAGCAACGCGTAGACGTTGACGTTATGAGTTGTGCAGATGTTTTGGATCACAATTCCCATCAGCCCAACCAGCGTGGTTAATGTCAGGTTTCAGGCTGGGTTTTGGCATGAAAACAGCCTTGGCCACCTTGTATTATGATTTATGTTGAGAGAGAGACGGGACTGTGACCATGTTGTTACTCCTTGATCTCTCCTTGGCTTTTCATACCATCAATTATAGTATGTTTCTGGGGTTGTTGTCTGAGTTGGGAGTGGAGGAAACTGCATTACAGTAGTTTTACTCCTACTCAGCCCTGTGGATTCAGTTTTGTCCCCCGTACTACTTAACATCTATATGAAACCATTGAGTGGAATCATATGGAGTTTTGGAGTGTGTTGCTATCAGTATGCTGGTGACATGCAACTCTCTTTTTTAATCCTTATTAGGTGAGACTGTAGATCTGCTAAATCAGTGCCTGGCTGCGACAATGGACTGGATGAGGGATAATAAACTGAAGCTCAATCCAGTCAAGACTGAGATACTGTTGGTGGGTGGTTCTTCTGACCCAATGGCAGGTGTTCATCCTTTTCTGGATGGGGTTGCACTCCTCCTGAAAGAGCAGGTTTGTGGTTTGGGGGTCTCCTGGAGCCATCATTACTTGAGGTTCAGGTGCCCTCAGTGGCACAGAGTGCCTTCTACCAGCTTCAACTGGTAGCCCGGTTGTGCCCTTTCTAGACAAGGATAACATAGCTTCAATAGTGTGTGCTCTGGTACACCTCCAAGTTAGATTACTGCAAATCACTCTATGTGGGGCCGCCTTTGAAGATCGTTTGGAAGCTGCAGTTTGTACAAAATGTGGCAGCTAAATTAACAGAAGGGACAAAGACATATAACACTGATTCTGGACTGCCTGCCTATGTGCTTCTGAGTCCAATAGGCTGATATTGACCAATAAAACATTACATGGCTCGGGACCACAATATTTGATGGAATGCCTCTCCCAGTATACACCTATCTGTATTCTATGCTCATAATCTGAGTCCTTCATCTGAAGGCGGCTCGGAGAATGACAATAAGAGACAGGGACTTCTTGGTGGTAGTCCCCAGACGGTGGAATGATCTCCCCTACTGAGGTCCACCTGGAACCAACATTGTCATCTTTTCGGAACCAGATTAAGACTGTCTTCTAGTCCCAAGCATTTGATGCATATTATGGGATTTTAATGTCAGCTGTTTTTTCAGGTCTCGGTATCTCATTGTAACATGTTTTAGTTGTTAAAAGGCTTTTAAATTCTGTATGTTAAAGTTTTTATATTATGCTTTGTAATTTTTTGTAAACCTCCCAGAGAGTGATACAGAAATAAAATGAATAATGATAATAATTATGATGATGGGCAGGGATTTTAGGAGTTGTAGCCCAAAACTTCTGGAAGGGACCAGTTTGAGGAACTGTCCTATACTTGGAACACGGTTTGTTTAAAACATTTGTGATTGTTATGGTGACACTGTTATATTGATCGTCTTTGTTCTTATTCTGCTTTGGGTTTTCTTGAAAAGAAATATAGGGAATAAATATGGAATGAAATGTATACCCCCTCTTTTGACCCAATTAGAGTAGCTTAAGGTGGATGACATCATACAAACAACAACAACAACAACAACAAACCCAAATACCAATAGATTAATGTAAAAAAAAAAAGGAAATCAAGCAGCGGAAATACATGTTTTAACCATTGCCTTCTCAATAAGTCAATAGTGAGTACAAGCATAACATGTAGAGCTGTGACCTTTGGTCAGTTAGATTAATCAATTTTTTTTTAAAAAAAATTACCTGACAAATTGTGACCCTGATTGATTGGGCTGCAGATTTTTAAAAACATTTACTTTTAATGCAACTATTTATAAAAACTGAAGAGGCATTCTCCCATTTCGCTCTCACAGGATGGAAAATTTCTTCTAATTCTTGCTTCAGAATTATTGTGCACATGTAATTGATATATTAATTGTTTCCAATTAATATATCCATTACATGATTACAAGCTCTAAATGCTTGAAGAAACCTAAAGGTTTTTAATTAGTGGCTTGTATGCCATCGTACAGAGTAGTCATCCAGCTCACCTAAGAAGGTTGGGACTCCTGAAGCAGAGCCTCACTGGAAGATTATAATCTATGGGCAGGTGCATATGGAAATAAGCAGGCCCTAGAGCTTTAAGAGTCAATACCAGCACTTGGAACGTTATCCAAAAACCAACTTGTAACCAGTGCAGTTTCCTAAGCACTGCGTTAGGATAATTTCTTCCCCCATGGCAGAGACTAAGGTAGTCACTGTTCATATCTGTCCTATTCTTCCCCCACCCCCAGCCCCAAACTCTGAGTAAGGTATATTCTGAGGCATAAGCTTCAGAACTAGTATTGTAGCACCTAGCTCTTCCCTCCTGAACAAGTAGCTTCCCTTCCCCTATTGTCACGTGCCACAAGGTTGTAGGGTGGCAAGAGCCAAACAGCTACATTGTAGCCCAGCAGTTAAGTATGAATGCAGCAGAGAGGATTGGCAGCTTCAAGTCTTCCATTCTTCCTAAGCAAGCAATTCCCCTTCCTTCCTCTGAGAGATGAGCAGTGGCACTATCACCCAGGAGCTAATCCCATGTGGGAAGCAGGTCTAACAGGATCAGCTTCCCCTTTCAGGAATTCCTTTTCATGCAAATATAATTGCATGGAGGGAGAGGAAGTATGAGGTCAAACTACATATTGGAAGAAGCAAATTCTCTGAGGTTAACCACCATCCCACTCCCCCCCCCCCCCCAGGTGTCCTTTGAACCTCAACAGCATATTTAAGCACACTTAAAAGAGTAAGCCTATTTGATTATTATTTTCCGGCAACCTTTATGATTAAATTACATTGTAAATGGAAATTATTTTATAAATTAATTAAAAATGTAGTTACTAAAAACTGCAGATGGGTATTCCAATATGCAGTTTGAAATTATTTTTAGTCTGCTACAAGCATGTGTGTTTTCATAGTTTGGATCCAGAGGTTCCCTTCATTGATGGAAGAGGCATTCCTCTGTAGGAAGAAGCACCTTCTCTCAGACAGAGGGAACCTTTGGATCCAACCCCATGACCTGGCTCAAATGACTCCACAGTGTATCATGGCATTGTAACAGTCAGTGACTCCCCTCCCTCCATCCGGTATTGGTTCTACACTGAGTACCCAGGCGGGCAGAGCTGAGTCAGATCAACCCTACCCATCTCACTCACTCAAGTCTCTGTAATAAATCCCAGTAATTTTTATGCATCTCACTCCTCTATGATACCATTGCCACAATTCAGAGATGCCAGTCTGGCTGCATTTAGCCACCTCCATGGTTTTAGGCTTTCATAATGGCATCTGGCATGCATCACAACTCCTCATGGGTAAAATTAACACATGATTGGACTGTTGTGTCAAGTGAACTCTCCCCATGTGTATCTTCTCTCGGTGTGTTCTGAGAATTTCCCCCTGATATTTCCCCAACAAAGGACCTCTCCCTGCTGTTTAATTTTTATCTTTACTCCGTTTACATTATTATGGTAATTTCTAGCAACTTCTTTCCCAGAAGTTTTGTGACTGGGATGTGCCATCAATTATATGTCCTCAGGTACATGTTTCAGTTTGAGAAAGAATAAGACAGTTAGGGTGCTTCCAGACTTTTAGCACTACTAATCAAAAGGTATTATGTACTTATTCTTTCTTTTCTTCCTAAATGGTTTTTCCCCTGATAAGAAAAAAGATGGTATATGCGATAGGAAAACATGGGAGGGCTACAAGTAGACACTCTCGCCCAAGATAACCTTTTGTATTTGATGCAAGGCAATTGAAGAATTAACGCCTATTCTGGAAGCACTCTTCTTATACAGGGAGAGCTTTTCATCTACATTTGTGGCTGAAACGATGCCGCTTTATTCTAAATTTGGGGGGGGGGGGGTGCTGTGTAACTTAATTCCAGAGCATTAAAAGAACGCAAACCAAAATTTTACAGACAATAAGATTTTTTCCCTTTTACTTGGGTGTGAATTACATTTTGTAACATGTAGCATCTGCTATTTTGAACTGAGAGCACATTTCAGAAAGCAGTTTCTGGATTCATCTTTTCCAAGTAACATGGCTTTGATATAAATGAATATCTCAAAGGTTGAAGTGAGTTAAGAGACTGCTATCTTAGGATAACTGCCCATATAAATGAGCATTTGAAGAATTCACTAGTAGAAACCAACAATTTTGAATCATGGTCTCAAACAACTCTCACAGAATCTTACATTAGCTGCCTATTTATTTCTGTGCTTAATAAAAAGTGCTGGTTTGACCTTTTATTATTTTATTTTTACCCTGCTTTTCTGCAATGAAAAATTAAGAGAGCAGTCCTATGCCCATCAGACAGCATCTGGGTAGTTTTAGTTCAGTTTCCTAGCTCAACTCGGAGACAGGAAACCGTGCTCCCTGCCTACCACCCCACCCCCAAATAGCCAGAATGAAGAGAACTGTGCCGGCTACCTCTCTACACTCGGAAAACAGAATACAGAAAAGGGGGCATTCCCGGAGGCAGGGAGGGGAGCAGGCCAGGGCGGCTGTGTTATGCTATCTCTTGTGACCACTCCAGCCTCCGTCTCCAAGATGCCACTGCTAGATGGATAAAATCGCCTGTCTAGCAGAAATGCAGGGTGGTGGAGCGTGGAGCTGTTGTCTCCTCGTGCCTTGCATTGGATACTCAGCAGCCTCTGAGTTCAGAGGCTGCTGACTCTCTGGATAGGAATGTGCATTAAGGCACTTTACAACCCTAAGCGTTTGGGACCAGGTTATTTCCCTTCAGAGGCTCTGCCATCAAGGACATTCAGACTAGCAGGACCTAGACAGGGCCTTTACTATGATGGCCTCCTATATCTGCAACTCTCTCTTGCGAAGGAAGTACATATTACCCCATCTTTGTTAGCTTTTAAAAGGACCTTAAACATTTTTGTTCCAATCTTTGTTTTACTAAAAGTGTTGTGCTGGGCTTTTGAGTTGCCACAATTTTACTGGGATTGTTTTGCATATATTTTAAAAATAGCTTTACTTTGTTTTATGTTTGTAAGCAGCCTTTGGAGGGCTTTGCTCTGAGAGGTTGCACGTACATTTCTTCAAGAAATAAATTAATGGATAGGATTTGACAATCAGGATTAATATCTCTTCCTAAACCTTCTCTGTTTTGTTCTGACAATTTGCAACAATTTTAAGATCCTAAGGAAGCCGTTAGTATATCTTGCTCAGCATAATAGAAGCTTGTGGGGGAGTGCTTTCACTTTCCTAGAAAAGGGCAAATACAACAGTTGGCAAATGCTTTACTTTCTATTGTCTTTCAGTTCAGAAATAAAACTGTGGTCAGTGGAACCCAGTAGGGATTCTTCTTTTCCTCCAGATGGTTGTGACATTTGAGTAAACGCTGGAGGATTAAAAGCACTCTGAGAGCTCACTCTAAGCTCCTGACACAAACTGACAGTTACAAGCGGGGTGCTGGGCTGATTTAAGGTGGCCATGGGTGCAGGACAGAAAAGACATTGTAGAATGAGTTGTGTCTAATGTTAAAGAGAATTGATTTGTGAGTAGGGGAGGATAAATACAGGCAACCTTATTGAACACTGTTATTCAAATGAAATGATTTACATGCCTTCCAACTCATTAATTTTAACTTGCCTACAGCCTCTTGGCTGAATGAGCACAGCGTGGTGCAGACGTCCTTACCCTTAAATGAGGTTTGCAAACAACCTAAATAGTTTAATAATGGAAGAAACTATAGAGGCTCTTCCAACCTGAGACAGGTTGACTAAATGTAATTATGCATTGGCACTATCTGTTCCAATGTGATAAGAGTAAACATGAGCACCTTTTCTTTTTATCAGTCTGTTGGATCAGAATTCCCTGTTTTACTTCTCAGTTGAAAGTGAAATAGGTCTTGCTTGTTGAATCCTTGGAAATTACTGTGAGGGAAAGTTTAAAAGTCTCTAGGCAATGGTAAGATAGAATTTTAAAATCAATTATTTGTTATAGTTTCAAATAGATTTTGAGAAAACACATTTTTTTTCACATTCATGTGAATGGGTTGACTGTGACTTAGATTTCAAAATTCAGCCATAATCATGTGGCAACAGGTACATAATTATCAGTATTATGCATGTCTTCAAAGTAATGCATTTCTTCTGGATGAATATTTAAATCATACTTCTTAACAACATCTGTCTTAGTAAACAGACAATGCTGCAAAATTTGGCCTGCAAATTGATCTGTGTTATCTATAGATTGCTTTTACTGCACAGCAATTGACTGCAGTAATTTGTGCCTTTCAATGTTTTCTCTGTTTATCAGAGCATGACAGAAAGTCTGGTTTTGTTCAATGATTGGGGGGGCATTGAGGGGAAACCTGTGATGTATTTAATTATTCTGCAGCTCCCACCATTTCTCTCATCTCTTGTTTTTTAGCCTATCTGACAAGGCGTGATATGAAAATGCTTTAAGGAAATCAGTAATGGTCTTGCTTAAAAGGAAAAGCTAAACTTACAAATAGGCACCTTTGATCTTTCAGCATGTATTCTGTGTGGCATATTAGTATTTTTCCACAGTACACTTCTTTTTTCATATGTGGCTACTGAACGTAATTTCAAAAATTGTTGTTCAGTGTGTTAACTTCAAATGTATATGGCAAGTAAATGCAACATGTTTCTGTTAATTAGCTCATTGAAACCTATTAATAATATTTTCAGAGGCTTCAACATATTACAGAAATTTCATCATCTTTATTTCAAGCATTAATTCACCTCTTTTTAAAACATGTTTTCCTTGGACCATGTATCCTGTGGACACTTTCTAAAATCTTACATATCAAATTTATTATTCATTTTTTTATTTCACTTATTTACAGTTTTATATCCTGCCTTGGGGGGGGGGGGTGATCTCACAAGGTGGTCTACAGATAATTTCCATAAAAACAGTAAGATCAAAGCAGGAAAAAGCAATAAAAATGGCAAGTTTGCATTCAGAAACTTCACATCCTAAATAGAATACACAAAAGTAAAAGTCCAAATAAGTTTGAAGCATATTTTCTGCCTTTTAAATTTTTGACTCTCAATTGCTTTTACATTTGGAGTAAACCAGTTTCAGAGTAAGAATCACAAAGCAAAAGCAAAATGTAAATTAACCATATAAGGTATGTGTCATCCACTATGGCGTTGCCTATGATGTGTTTCAAAGTATATTAATTACAGGAGCTAATTTGCCTTAACCCACTAAAGTGTATTTGGTTCCACAAATGGCTTTTTTTTGTGATATGCTAGACAAATTAGTTGCTTATCTTCTTGAAATAGCATAAATAGGTTATATGGAGATGTGCATCAATTCTTAAGTTATGTATACTGCATTTGTAAAACAACAGTATGAAATAATACCAAATTGCAGAGTATCCATACCTAGGTTAATTTGTCTTTCATTTTTATCCAATTTTATGAAGCCTATATTTATAACCAATGGTGGTAGGATGTTTTAGTGCTAATTTCCCTTTAATGGAGCACTGCCAATATTAACTATTTTTCAAGCCGCTTGAGGCTGTTTAACTCTGTAAGGTTGCTTGGAAACCTCCCTTTTCAATCAGTTCCCCCTGCCTCCCAACTCACACTAGTCTAATGTTTAAAGCTTCTGAGAACAGAGGTCTATGTGTGGTTGTCTTTTTGTGACCTTTGTGGTACTAAACCACTGACCTCTTAAACACAGACGTGTAGCTGCCCATTGTAGCTTGCCTGTCTAGTTAAAACAAACACCATACCAGCCGCTAAACAATGGTAATTAATGCCTTTTAAAGTCACTTGCATGATTACTTCAGAAAGATAAATATCACAGTGATTAAAAACAGAAATTTATATGCCGGTTTGAAATAAACGTAAACAGTATGTGATTTTTGGAAGATTGTAATGTAAGATAATACAGCCCACCAGCTAATTCTTCTTCTGATTAATGCTTATAGTGAATCAGTTTTGAAAAGAAAGCCAGCAGGTTAAAAGAAACAAAGCAGGCATGAGAAAGTGTGCTTTTTAGAGATATACTCTTCTCCATAGATGGTTGGTTTACATTGCTCCATGAATTGCTTTCATAAATTGTAACATCATTTTATTCATTTAATAATATATATGAATCATTAACATTTCTAACCAATGTACAGAAGACAAGATTACTTCCCTGGTAATGCACGTTGGAAAAGGTAACTTTTTAGTAGGTTGTAAAAACCCAGAAGGCTTGGCACCTGCCTAATTTGTTCCAGAGTGTGAGTGCTATGACACCCTATTCTGAGCTGTGATGGACCAAACTTCTGAAATCATGTGTTCTAAACTGCCAGTATCATACTGCCTTTATACAAATTTATGGTGGACCATACTTGGAATACTATGTACATTCTGGACACCGTGCTTAAAAAAACATATTGCAGAGCTGGAAAAAGGCCAGAAGGGCAACTAAAATTATCAAGAGGCTAGAACATGTCCCCTATGAAAGACGGTTTAAACATTTGGGTTTGTTTAGCTTGGAAAAAAGAAGACTAGAGGGAGAAATGATAGAGGTGTACAAAATTATGCATGGTGTGGAGAATGTGGAGAGGGAGACATTTCTCTCTCTCAAAATATTAGAACCTGGGCTCATCCCATGAAGCTGATTGCTGGGAGATTCAGGACAGATAAAAGAAAGTACTTCTCCACACAGCATATAGTTGAAGTATGGAATTCACTACTACAAGCTGTAGTGATGGCCACCAATTTGGATCACTTTAAAAAGGGGGGTTAGATACATTCCTGGAGGAGAAGGCCATCAATGGCTACTAGTCCTGATGGCTATGTGCTACGTTCTGTAGCAGAGGCAGTAAGCCTATGTCCACCAGTTGCTCGGAAACACGGGTGGGGGGTACTGTTGTACTCATGTCCTGCTTGTTGGTTCCTTGTAAACAGCTGGTTGGCAATTGTGTGAACAGAATGGTAGACTAGATGGACCCTTGGTCTGATCCAGCATGGCTCTTCTTACGTTCTTCTGATGAGCGCAGCAACTGAGAAGGCCAGTAGGGGATCAGTTGTTTATTGCTTAGTAAACAAGTACCAAAACCTTAGACCTGGCCCGGCAGTATATAGACAGCCAGTACAGTTTACTTAGCATATATATATTATATGCTGGTGATAAGCTATTCATTTACCAACTTGGCAGTTACATTGTGCACCAACTGCAGCTTCCAGACCAACCTTAAGGGCAGCCCCACATAAAGCACATTGCAATAATCCAATTTTGAGGTTACCAATACATGGACCACAGTGGTCAAGCTATCCCTGTCCAGTTTTGGCCATAACTGTCTTACCTGCTGGAGCTAGTAAAAGACACTCTTAACCATTGAAGACCCCTGTGCCTCCAGTGACAGTATTGATCTAATGAGCACCGCCTGACCTGCTCCTTCAGGGAATCAAGAGCAGGCAACTGACCCAGCTCTGGACATGGGAGCCACTAACCCATAGAACCTCCACCCTGCCAGTATTCAGGCTGAATTTTGAAGTAATTGTTTTTGCATCCATTTTTATCATGTAATATATGTATCTTTCCTTTCAACCTCCATCCTGTTTAGAAACAATGTTAAGTAAAACAGTGTTGAGCTGTTCTATGTGGCATGGTGTAGAGACAAAAGGTTTGGGTAGTCTATCTGCGAATTTTGCAAGGATGTCTTTTACAGTAAACTAAAGTTTCTTCTAAACATATTCCTACATTTTTCAAATTCAGGAAATTAGTTTAGATTTTACCACACCACAATATTTCCTATTACATTGTTTAATATTTTTATGTGCCTTGCTGGTTTCTGGAACACTGAATCATTGTAATATATCTAGTCAGGCCATGAGAGTTTACTGAGTCCACACTTCTGTGGGCCATCTAATGGGGTGGAGGCGTGGCTTAGTTTGCCATCATGCCACGTTCTTCCAAGTCTAGTTTTTAAGGAGCCACCACACATTACATGCATATGTATGAAACCAAAGCTGATATGCCCTCCAGATGTGTTGGACTTCAACCTCCATCACTCTGCCAGTACAGCCAGGCCAGGCCATACTGGCTGAGGATGATAGGAGTTGTAGTCAAGTGGACCTGAAGGGCATCAGTTTGGGGACAGATGAACTAAAGCCCCCTGAGAAGTGGGAGGTAAGGCAAAAGTTAAGTACCTCATCCCCTCATGGCTACTCTGCTCTAAATGGCCTCCTCCCAAGATGCTTTTGTTTATGAAAAGCAGCTGTCAGGCTTTTGTTACACAGGTATGTGTAGTTGGGCTTTTTGTCTCTGGTAATAATTAAACTTTTGGGCTTGTCATGGTGGGCTGGATGTAGGGTGTCTCCACGTTTCTCAGTTATGTGGTTACAATACTCATAGAAAATATCACTAGTGTGTCCTTTTCACAAGCACTGAATTTTTGACACAGATCCTGATCCAAAGGGCTATGTAATCACAGGCAGCAGGGCTTCTGATACCCCAGCTTTCAATGTTGCTAGACATGTCAACCTCTGAAACCATCTGAAATCGAAAAATGGTGCAGCGAAAACATTGTGTTTTTGCCATTCTTTACACACGCCAGACCTTAAAACTTTAATGGTATTTCTACAGCTGAAAGAAATTTGGAAATTTGCTACACGTGTAATTCAACAGCTTTTCATTACTATAAAAACATCTGAAAATGAGACATCTTAACCTTTCTTAAACTTAAAATATGAAATCTACCTCAAGCAGCAGCCAATACTCAGGCATAGACGAAGCCAGGGTCCAGATAAAAGAGAACATTGAGCTATGGGCAGTATCCCTGTATTAGTGGTATTATAACCGACCCATCTGTGCTTACATAAATTTCAGTAATGCAAGGATTCACATATTAGAATCTCCCCAAACAAAAAAAAATCTATTTCATAATATTGCTCTATTCCTACTTAAATAACCCAGAAATAAGTTTCACTGATTTAAATAAGATTTGTATCCAAGTAATTATCTTCAGGTAAGGAGCCATAATTAAAGTACTCGTTTGAGATTATATACCTTTTTTATTATTATTTAATTACCTCTATATGCCTCAAGACTTTTTCCTGAATAGAGGATACCAATGGGAAGCTTTCCTTATCTGCTGTGTAGAAGCAGGTGGAAACTGATTGCCTTCAGCTGAGGCATGACAGGCAAAAATTCAACAGGTGAAGGTTCCCGGCATGAAGATGCAGTGATGGAAAGCAAAATTGCTGAGTTAATTTCTATCTCTCACGCAGCTGAAAAGCACAAGAACCCTACCAGAAAAAAAGATGGGAACCTCTTTTTGAGATGCATGATGTACTTTGAAAAATATTTCAGTTACAGATGGCTCAAGGAAATAAGTGAGCTAGTCAGGTGGGTGAGCTGAAGTGGGTGAGCTAAAGATACCTGGGAACCCTTGGCACAAGATACCCAACTGTTAAAGAGAAAAGAGAGGGCACTGTTGGCGTGAGGAAAAATTAGAAACGGGAAATTAGACTTTAGAATTTGATTTTAGAATTTGAAATGCAGCATCAAGCTGGCAAGAATTTTGCCCCAGAACTGCTTCCCTTTCCGATCTGCTGAGGTTGAATATATCCCTTCCACTGGATATTCTGCACTTGGAGTCATTACCAGAGCCATCCCTCCATGTGGCAGATATTGCCATTGCAGTTCTTGCCTGTGTTCTTCATTGGGTGTGGAGGGAAGGGCCATTAGGGAAGCTTGAGTCGAAATTCATGCCATTTATATCTAAACAACATGAACTATCAGTGTCCACGGGATGCCTTCTCTAAGGCAACATGGTTTTGAGGCATTAGGTGTTGGAGGCTCTGCATGCTGGGCATCGTGGCATAGTGTGATAAAGGCACTTGGTTGTGGTGGCCCAAGATTGAAGAAAGTGCGAGTCAAGAGGTGTGAAAGATGTCTGAGTTGAGACTGGCCCAGTCAAATGTCTCAGTGCAGCAATGGGAATCACCAAAACCTACATGATCATGGCTTTAAAACATATTCCTTGGCCTCTTTGAGGGATGGACGATTTTGATAGTGGTTGACTCATATTTCAAATGGATTGGAAGTGGTTCCTGCTTCATCTGTGACTTCCAAAGTGATTATCAAGACTGTTTGCAATCTTTTCACAACTCATGGGCTGCCAGACACCATTGTCATAAAAAATGGGGTCTAGTTCATCTGTGGCAGGATTAGAGAATTTGTGACCCTCTGGTCTGCAACTCTTATAATCTCTTACCATATGGTTATTCTGGCTAGAGCTGATGGAAGTTGTAGGTCAAAGCATCTGGAGGACCACAATTTGCCCATTCCAGATCTATAGAATTCAGCACATTCCTTGATAATGTTCTGATCTGGCACATCACTTCAGTCCCTTTTCATCCAGCAACAAATGGCCAGACTGAGTGAATGATCAGGACAATGAAGGATGTATTAAAATGGATTGTTGAAGGCGACTGGGATCATTCCCTTGTGAGTTTTCTTTTGACGCAACATATCACATCGTATACTCCAACCAGAAGGAGCCCTGCTGACCTGTTACCAAGCAGTTCACTTGTCAGTGCTTGTAACCCACAATGGGTTGGCAGTGCTGGATTTAGATGAGATGCCAACCCATCATGGGTTGAACAATCCCTACAACAAGCCATTAGTTGTCAGGGTGGCTTATTGCTCACAAATGAACCACCCTGCAGGAAGCAATGCACATTCACAAGACACTACAACCCACCGTGGCTTGTTCCAGTTTCTGTTCAGCGTTGCCTACAACAGCATGCTGCATGGCTTATTCTCAATAAATTTCTGTAAAGTTGTTAATTTTGGATCCAGATGTGCTTGTATCAGCCCATTAGCAATGGAGGCCATTGTTTTGAAGAAGGATTTAGGAGCGTTTACTGACTTCAGCAAAAATTAACATTCCTTCCCCACCCACCCACCTCACTCATCTTCTCTACTTCACTTCACCTGGTCAGAAAATAGTTTGATTCAGTATCAGGATTTCCTTCATCCACTGCATCTTTTCTCTCCTATTTCCTGCTTTTGTTCACCTTAGTTGGATAAGAGCTCTTATGTGACAATAGTAGGACCTCTTTCCCCTTTTAGTTATATGCTTATATCTTTACTGCTGAATGTTCTGCGCAAATGCTGCTATTCTCATATGCGCTAACACTGCTGTGCTCACACCATAAATTGCTAACTTAGCTCCTATCTTCACTGTTAAACATGAGCTATGTCTTTTCTACTTCCTCTGTTCTGTACTTATTTATGCTTTGATATCCATCCATGTCCTGATTTAAAGCAAAGAGGATGTGTGTCGTAGAAAGACATAATTTTCATACAAGTTGTTATCAACAATTCAAAGAGAACCTCACTGTCGCAGTGTGTGACATTGAAGGCTGTGCAGTACATAATGCTCTAGTTTTCATGCGTGTGCATGATGTATTTTAATCCTGTTTTGTAAGCCACCTTGGGAGGGCTTTGTTCTGAAAGGTGGCATATAAAATAAATGGTTGAATAAATGGACATGCATAAGCACTAGACGTAATAGTTAACTTCTAGATATCTGGAGATGGGGGTTGGAATACAGGGAGCTGCCTTATACAGAGTCGGACCTTGGGTCCATCTAGGAGGCTATTATTGTCTACACTGACAGGCTCTCCAGGGTTACATTCCTTTGAGGGTGATACTTTAGATGAAGACTGCTGTGGAAACAGACATATTTATGCCTTGCCTTTTCCTAAAATCCAATGTCTAAAATGGAGGAGGCATAAAAAATGAAATACTTAATAGACAGAATTTGCTCTCAGCTTAGATTTCCAACATCGTAATCAAATTTTGGGCCATTAGAAGAAATCTAGCCTGATTTCTCAAAACATCTTGAATTATAATTCTAGTTGAAGTCAAATTAAACTTGAAAAGCCAGTCAATTGATTACCCAGAGGTTGCAAATATTTGTGAAGTGAAGCATGTCATCATGTAAGTGGGCATCTTTCCTATTTGTATTGTACTGCAGAGTCATCTGCTAGCATTGGCAGGAATGAGGGGCCCCTTCCTCCCTCACTAAGAAGCGACATCGATAAAACCACCGGCAGTTCACAGATTCCCCACATGGAATTTGAATTGGGTACTGATGGCGTTGGTGGGGGCTCCATTTGAATTAACGGCCACGTGTTCCTTGAAACTTCTCACATTTTAAGTGATCTTTCTGGTGACTATTACCTCAGCCAGGCGGGTATCTGAGTTGGGAGTTCTTGCACCAGATCCACAACTGTGTGTCTTTCATTCAGACAAGATGGTTCTTAGGCCAGACCCCTCCTTTATTCCTTAAATCAATTCCCTATTCCATAGAGCCCAAGAGGTTTCCTTAGCTTCCTTCTGTCCACATCCTGTTCATCCTCAGGAGAAAAGTTGGCATTTGAGTCCTTTCAAGGAAACTCCATGAGGAATAAGGTCTCCAAGTCCACCATTTCTAGAAGCTTGAGAGAATGTATCATGGAGGGGTATAAGGCTTTGGGAAACCACCTGCAGGGGGAATCAAAGCCCATTCACTTTAGTGAGCAGCTACCTTGGCAGCTCTTAAAGTAAGTTCTTCTACTGAAGAGATATTTGTCAGGCAGCCACTTGGGCTTCTGTACATACCTTTGTAAAACGTCGATAAGTACGTTTATGCATCAGCAGCTTTTGGGAGGCGTGTGCTCCACAAGGTGATCGTACAATAACATGCCATTCTTGGAAGCCTACCCATAGTTTACCCAAGTCTGAAATATCCCAAGGTGGAGAATGCCGTCCATGTGACTCAGGAAAAAGAGGAAATTCTTACCGTGAACTTCAGTTTTCTGAGTCCCACGGGGGGCATTCGGCCCACCTCTTCTTCTTGTCAGGCATACAAGGAACAGAAATGGATAGTTAAATGTAAAATAATTAAATTATTGATAGTTTAGAGGTTTCTGCCATCGTCGTACATGTGGGGTGGTAGGCAGCTTCTGGGACTTCTGCTTAACCTCTTTTTCTTTGACTGCCTTAAGTATCTGTTTATAGTGTGACATGAGCCATCGGCATAGCTCGTTTGTGATTTTTCTATTAGGTGAATGAGGGGTGAGGAGCATTTGCTTTTTCCAATCCAGTCTGGGAGATAGGACGACTCCTCCCCCTGGAGAGATACATTTTAGTTGTGGACACTGTCTACAAGCTCCAGGAGGGGACGCCTCCCTGAGGTGGAGAACGCCTTCCATGAGACTCAAAAAACTGAAATTCACAGTAAGAATTTCCTCTTTTAATATGGTGAGTGGATACCGGACACTGAGGCTTTCCGTTGTGGTATGACACCATTAGAACAGCCTCCCAAGGGAGGTCTGCCTTCCCTTTGTACTATCTGGTTTTAGTTAAGCAGTGAACGCTGTTCTATTTCAATGAGCTTTTGCAGAGTAGCATTGCTAAATTGCATTGTGCTGTACTGCCTTTTAATCTATGAGTACTCTCTCCCCCATGTGTGAACTTGCAATCTTTGCAGCTGTTTGTAGTTTAAAAACAAACAAATATTGGGAAATCACTCTCAGATGTAAACATATCATCTTTAGTTTTACCATCAGTAACAAAAATACTATGCCACAACATTCTGCACCTGACATGTGTGGTTCTAGACTTTAGAATCTAAAGGCTGGGTTCCCTAAATTCCTTTAGGCATAACAGAACCCTCTCTGGGCCTGTGGAGATTAGTTCCATAGCTTTGTGGATCCTGCCCTATTTATTATTAAGCCCTTGTTTATAAGGACATATAAAATAATATTTTTAAAAAACAGTGGACATTTTGCCTTTTTCATATGAATTTTAACCACCAGCAGTAAATTATTTCCACCCGTATTAAAATAAATAAGAAATGGAGAAAAAAAAGATTATTTTATTTGCAGAGTGATGCCATGTGTCCTATTCCCTGACGATTGAGCATTTGAACTCAACCAGCATTGTTATGATAGCTGTGTCCCCAGTCTGATTTCTAAAGGTTAGTTTCTGTTGTCTTTATCTCTCTAGAGATTCCTAGGAAGAATTATTACATGGTTCAGTGATCATAGTATGGTCTTTTCTTTTGCAATCTGTAATATTAAAAAATACCAGAAGATTACTCTATAGACTCAATATATGTGCTTCAGCATTTAGAAAGAATAGCACAATTGTGATTGTGCACTCGTGTGCAGTGATATGAAACATGAGTGGTGTTTGAAAAAGTAGAACTTGCCATGATGAATTTTATAAAGGGGGAAAAATGCATATGTCCAGTCTCCTAGTAGTATCTTTTGGCACTGGTTTTCATTTGTGTGAATACAATGATTAATTAAGAAATAACTGTGAAAAGCTCCGTTAATAATTTCATTCTATTTGTTAACTGTGCTGGGACCTTAGACTAGAGAAACACCAGTTGTCAAATTCTTCTTTAAATAATGACTGCCTTTCGGTACTGGGCACAGCATTGCACCACTTCTAGTGTATAACTGTTCAATAACCAGAAGTATTATTGTGACGTTTAGGAAAATGTCCGACCAGATTGGAAAGGTATGTGTTGCCTTCATATTCAGAATGAACTTCTTGTCTGCACAAGATACCACTTGTAAATAGAATTATAATTGCAATAAACATGCACAAGCAAGTGTGGTAATATATTAGCCCAATCCTATGAATGTTTACTCAGGAGTAAATTTAATTCTTTTGAAGGAGTCTTGCTGTCTGGTAAGTGTGCATAGATTGTTCTTGAATATTTGTTTCAGTATAGATTTTTATTTTAAGTATTATTAATCTTATAATAATCTCTAACATCTAATCCTAAATAATATTTTCCATATCTCATGGTAACAGGATTGTGGGAGTGTCGTATTGGTGAAACCCATCTTAAGCACTTATTACCTTTTACATTGGGTCATATAAATAAGGCTGTCACCCAAAGCCTAAGAAAATGACTTTGGAATAAGTTCCATTGTGTGAATGGCTTTTAACAAGTAAATGGCAGATACCTCCCAATCTAAACCAAATTGAACCCCTGGTTTGAGAGGTAGGGAGGCTTTAACTGTTGTCTTGCTATGACCCCTATCAGGTTGGGCCTCCTGCGCTTATTTTTTAAAATGGGGAAAAGAGCTCCGATTTGCTCAAATGAGAGTTTCCTCCCAGGCAAATAGATATAACCCAAGGGACCCAATCCAGATCAGGACTCCAGCAGTGGTCAAAGGGTGGTCTATGATTTGGCTAGCTTTAAAAGGGGGATTGGACAAATTCATGGATCAATGGCTGCTTGTCCAGATGGCTATATGTTACCTCCAGTATCAGAGGCAATATGCCTGCTTATGTACACCAGTTGCTGGGGAATATTGGCTGGAGGGTGCTTTTGCACTCTTGTCGTGCTCATGGATTTCCAGTGGTTAGCCACTGTGTGAACAGAATGCTGGACTAAATGGACCCTTGGTCTGATCCAGCATGGCTCTTGTTTATATTCTTAATATATCAGACAAATCTGTCCCTTTACGTACAGTATCTTCCTTTCACACTCTCTCATACTTACTCATACTCATGCCCCTATGTTAGGGTGACTAGATAAAATCCAGGTCAGGGCTCATGTAACTTTAACAGTTGTAGAGAAAAGGGAGTTTCAGCCAGTGTCATTTGTATGCAATTAGTTCCTGGTGATATTCCCTCTTCATCACAACAGTTAAAGTTGCAGGGCCCTGCCTTCTTTTGTATTTGGTCGCACCTTTAACTGTTGTGATAAAGAGGGAATATCACCAGGAACTAATTGCATACAAATGACACTGGTTGAAATTCCTTTTTCTCTACAACTCTTAAAGTTACATGAGTCCTGACCTGGATTTTATCTGGTCAGCCTACCCTATGTATGAGTTTTTCCTTGTTGCTATAATGGTGTATGAGCACCCCATAATGCATGAGCTAAGTAGTATGGTTCATATATATATATATATATATAATTTTAAAAAGAAATATAAATAAATTTAAATGGGTAGGAATTTGAAACAAAGGAATCCAGAAGCAAAAAAAAGTAGAAAATGTCTTCTGTAGTAGAGTGATTCGTGTTTATTTTTTAACATTTCTAGTCCCATGTTCAAAGAATTGATTGAGTTATAATAATTTTAACAAACTTTAATGTTAAGAAACACATTTTAAAACATGTGACTTGATGTAAATTAAAATGAATAACCATAAGTTATATTCCTCCATTTTGATAACTATTCCCTTTAATCTGCTGTTGATAGACTAAAATATGGGGGTAATCCTTATTCCCAGCTCTAGCAAATTAGATCTGAGACCGGCTACAAGCTGTGATGTAGAACCCAGAAGCTTAATGGGTTGATAATTTTTTAAAAAAAATTTTTGTAGTACTGTGAAGCAATCCAGCCAATGATTGTTTCTGTAAGTGCAATGGAAAAGATCAAGGACCAGTAATTAGTGATGTTCCTGACAACATTCAAGTGGAAGAGGTTAGATGCAAAATGCTTGCTATTTCTCAAAATTCCTTTTGCTTGTTCATTAAAAAAAGTCTCATCTGAGGATTTCCCCCCTTTCCTACTTTGTATCTGTAATCATGTGTGTTGTGTGTGTGTTTGCTAGGAGTCCTCAGCATTAAAAATGCTCATAATATATAGCACCAACTCTGTACGTGGCACTTTACAAATAATGGATTTGCCAGGGTCTTAGAATCTAAAAATAGATACAGGGAAAATACAAAGGAACAGGAGGGAAATAGTAACAGGGAAAAAATGTTTGATTATTTAAATTGCTTTGGTTTAGTTAGTTGTAATTTCTCTCTCTCTTTCTCTTTACTCCAAATGTCACAACCCTACTTTATGTGCTTTCATGTTTTATTAACTTGTGTTGTCAATTGCTAGTTAACTCCATGTATCATCTGATTTATCTAATTCTTACTTGATGTGTATCACCTGCTATTAGTAGGTTTTCTTCAGGTTGCTGTTAACTTGACTTTTGTTTGGGAATCTGGAAAGATCTATGCAGCTTGGTTATTTTGGATTTGCTCTCAATTGGTTTACATAATAAGTTTATTCTGGCATTTTTTGAATCCCATTTGAAACTACTGCCAATGCTGACATCATATGTATGGACCTTAGGAATGTAAAATATATTGAATATTAAGCCTTGTAATCTTTGAGCTAACCTTGTAATCTCAATCAGGTTTGTTTTTGATTCACCATTCATTGTCCTTTCATACCTTCACTTCTACAAGATCAACCTCTTTAGAGGACAAAGACAGTATCATTTTATTACTTAGAAGTTCTGGCTTGTTACAAATAATTAACTGCTTGCAGTGCTAATACATGGCTCAGCCTTTCCTGGCACCTGTTGTTATGATGACTCTCTCTGGATCTTCTAGGCTCATTCTTTCTTGGAACCACCCTACTCTGAAGTTTATATTTTTCCACATTGTGTAATTTTAGTACTTCCATGTAACAAGGGATGCAGCTATACCTAGTTAAAAGATTTACATTGTTTAAAAATGTGGAAGAGATGGTGGGCCTGTTCAGACGACATGCTAAGCCATGGTTAGGTTGCTAACCTTTTTGCAGTAAATGGTTAGTGGTCATGTTTAAACTGTGATTACATAGCCAGCATGGTTAGGAATGGTTCACACAACATGCTAAATCATGGTTTATACAACATACTAAGCCATAATGTTTAGCTCAAAATGCTTAATGAACATGGCTTAGCATGCTGTCTGAGCAGGGTCATCATGAAAATACTGTATTTCACCGAATCTAAGACACCATCGATTCTAAGACATACCTTAATTTTAGGGCCACTGACCGGAAAAAAGCGTTGTGTCGATTCTAAGACACACCCCATTTTCAGACACATAATATTGGGAATAAGTGTATCTTAGAACCGAAGAAATACAGTAGGGCTGTGCATGCCCCCCCTCGATTCGCTACCCAGGGACCTGCTGGGCCAGGCCAGCCAGGGCATGAGTCCCCCTCCTCCCTTCCCCACTCACCACCAGTGCCGCCTCAGTTCTCGCCGTCAGCACCGCCCTGGTCCTCGTTGCTAGCGCCGCCCCAATCCTCACCGCCAGCGCCGCTGGCAGCAGCCTACCCGGCCTAGAAACGCAGTATTACTACAAAGTAGGCCACAATCCCATGAGATCTCTCACGGGATCGTGGCCTACTTTGTAGTAACGCCGCATTTCCAGGCTGTGTAGGCCGCTGCCAGCGAGGAGTTGCCGCCATGGCAGCAAGGGATGGCCTTCCCCACTCACCTCCATCGCCGCCCTGGTCCTTGCCGCCAGCGCTGCTGGCAGCGGCCTACCCGGCCTGGAAACGCAACATTACTACAAAGTAGGCCACAATCTCGTGGAGATCTCGCGGGATCGTGGCCTACTTTGTAGTAACGCCGTGTTTCCAAGCCGGGTAGGCCGCTGCCAGCAGTGCTGCCAGCAAGGACCCTGGCGGCGCAGACCGGGATGGCGGCGCTGGAGGCGCGGACAGGGGCGGTGCTGGCGGCGAGGACCTTGGCGGCGCGGAACGGGGTGGCGCTGGCTGCGCGGAACGGGGCAGTGCTGGCGGCGAGGACTGGGGTGGCGCTGGTGGCGAGGACTGGGGCAGCGCTGGAGGCCAAGGAGGTTGGTGCCAGCGGCGCGGAGTGGTGGTGATAGAGGCGAGTGGGGAAGGCCGAGTCACTTGGGGGGCATGCAGAGCCCCTTTGTGAAGGCGCTATGGCTGGAGGGGCGGGGAGTGTATCTTCAACCCCATACCAGTGCTGGAGAAATCCGGTGATTCTTAGACGCCATCGATTCTAAGACGCACTCCATTTTTACAGACGTAAATATGGGGGGAAAAGTGCGTCTTAGAATCGAGGAAATATGGTAGGCCAAAGGTAGAGCCGTTCTGAGACTACTTTTGACTGGCGATACCTGAATCATTCAAATTTTAGTAGCAGATTGCGTCAGGCTCCCAGGGACTTTTTTTTTTTTGTACAGCCTGATGGGCTCTTCAGACTATGAAATGGGTACAGAAAGCCTCCTACCCATGCAGGGCCTTACTATGCTCTGGGCAAGGTTTGACACAATAATGTGTTAATGACGACACTTGAGTGCATTCACGCACCAGCCTAGCAGAAGTTCAGGTGTGAAAAGATGGTCAAAGCTAATGCAAAAAATAAAAAGGAGAATAAATTATATATATATATATATATATATATATATGTTACAGCTCCCTGAGGAAGGCCTTTGAAAGAATTCAGGCCGAAACACGCCGGGCTTTGAAATAATTTTTGCATCCTGACAACTTGTTTCTCTGTTTTTTTCTTACCAAAGCTAATAGAAGACTGAAGCCCTTTTCATTCAGTCTCTGACTGCCCCCAACCTATGTGAATTCAGCTGAATGTATGAAAAGGCCCCCGATGAAGGTACAGTTTTATGGGCTTAGGTCCTGTACATGCCATCAAGAACTCTGATTGTGCAGGGTTCCTGATCATATGAAAGTCCTACATGTGTGCACAGCTGTGTGCAACTGAATGTGTGTAGTTTGGGACATGTTCTGTGGCCGCAGTATGTCTTCCCACTCTATGGTGCCATTCACATGACACACCGCAGCTTGTTTAGCCCTCACATAATCCCTGCTGGCTGGGTTCACACAACAACCCACGGTCAGGAGTTAAATATTTAAGCCATGGCACCTACAGGATGGTGCCTGTAGGTGCCATGGCTTAAATAAGTCACGAGCCACGGCCTGTCATGTGAACCTAGTCTATAAATGCGTTGAGTAAATGGGTAAAAAGACTTAGATTTTAGCCCCATGAAACTACATGAAGTGAATAATCACTGGCATAAGTATTTTTCAGAGTGGGGATGCCTGAACTTCCTCCTGCCCCTTGCACCAAAAGGAGTTGGGCATTTTTACTGTTCCAACAGAACTCTCACAAAGGCACAAACTTTTAATGAGTGGTTGATATACAAATTAGTCTGTGCTGAAAATTTCTACCATTCCATTTTCAGCATTTGGGGGGGGGGGAACAAAAACTCAGGCGAAAGAGGCTGGGAGAGGTGAGAATTTCAAAATTGGTGAGGGGAACAGGTTTTCCACATAACTTTTTAAATGTAGCCAGTTGTTGAGGGGTCTTCTTTTTAAAAAACACCCCTGCATTTTCAGGAGCCCAGGAGTGCTTATTGGATGCCTGTTGGAGAGGGTGAGGGCGCATGGTCTGCAGGAGGTTAGAACTGCTGGGCTTGAAGAACTAAACAATAGGAAGAAGAGCTCTCTGCAACTGGCTAAACTTAAAAAAGGTACTCCCTCCCCAAGGAGAAAATTCTCTGAATTCTCCCCCCACCCTATGAAACACACAGAAAAAAGCAATGCTTCCTTCGCAGGGAGAGAAAAAGTTCCTGAAAATAGAGGGCAGGTTACGGCCCAGCACTACTACAAACGCTCACAAAAAGCTGAGGGGGTGATTGCAAAGCACTCTTTGGCACTGCCTCCTGTTTTCCTTGTCCCAGCCTTGGGGCACAGCATGGGAAGGGAGAGGCAGTAGGTACTCTCTCTGGCCATGGCAGAGTATCTTCTTCCATTGGCGATTGGATCTATCAGTGTCCAGAAATTTTGCTAGGGAGAAGAAGGCCTTCCAATATGGAAATGATGCACATAATATCAATTTTTTGCCAGATATTCTTGGAATGGAAGTCCCTGGTCAAGAAAAACACTCTGCTGGGGCCTGGCGAGTGCTCACCTCCTTGTAGTGGCACACAGTATGCTTTGGAACCTGGGAAAAATAAGGGAGGGGAGGGAACAGATTGGAGAATTGAGGCAAGCATTGCTCTGCAGGAAGCAGGCTGTGAACAGACTTTGCTTATCTTCATCCCACTAGAATAACATGTCTATTTCAGGGGATTGGGCCACACAGAGTTGGAACAATCTGGAAATGGCTAAAATCATGAATCCTATTTTCTTTTATTTTTTCTTAAAACATTACACAGGTATTTTTATTTACATGTTGGAACCATTTCATTACATCTTTTCTCAGAAGCAACTTCTAGAAGGGTAGCTGTGTTGCTGACGGTTGCAGCAAAAACAACAAAGTGTTGTGTCATCTTAAAGACTAACACATTTATTTTAGCATATGATTTTGTGAATTAGAGTATATATGATACATTGGATGTAGTAGATTCTAGGCCATGAAAGCTTATGCTGTAATAAATTTGCTAATCTTTAATATTTATTTTATTATTTATTTTATTTTATTCCATTTATATACCATCCCATAGCCGAAGCTCTCTGGGCGGTTTACAAAAATTTAAAACATTGAACAATTAAAACACTGATATACAAAATCAGTGCATAAAAAGCATAAAAAGCATAAAACAAGTTAAAATTACACATGACTCTATTTTGTTTTGTTTTCCTCAGAAAAGGGAGATTTGTAGCATAGGATATAATTTCCAGCCAGCCCTTGAAATAAATATTTTCATCTATTATTATTTTTATTATTATCGAATAAAAACAGAATAAAACACATTAAAAGAACATTTTTAAAAGAAACAAAGTGCAAAATAAACCGCGGCTGATCATAAACGGAAGGCTTCCTTAAACAACGACGTTTGCAGGAGAGACGCCAGGATGAATACAAAATTGGCGCCTGCCTGACCTCCAGAAGGCAGGGAATTCCATAGGAGGGGGGCCATCACACTGAAGGCTCTTCCCCTGGTGGACTCCAATTGGACAATAGATATATGTGGAACCACTAAGAGCATGCCCTTGGATGACCTCAGTGACCGGACAGGTTGATAGGGGAGAAGGCACTCTCTCAGGTATCCTGGTCCCGAGTTGTTTAGGGCTTTGTACACTAGTACAAGAACCTTAAACCTGACCCAGTAGGTGCATTGTTTAAAATGGTCTCTTCTACAAAATAGACTATGCCTCCACATACACTACTCAGTCTGCAGGACTAGAGAGAGAAGGAATCCGACTTTTGTAAAATTCCAATTTTGGAATACATGCTGCCAAAGTGAGCATACTTTTGTAAAATACTAACGGCTTCTCTGTGTGTGTGTGTGTGTGTGTGTGTATGCACTATTCTGACTGTAAGTTGACAGTACATTCAAAAATTGCAGCCAGAAGGTGTTTTTTTTAAAACAAAAACAACTTTCAAAATAGCTGCTGATATAATATCTATGTACTCATTATGCAGTGTTGTCTTTTGTCAATGGAAAACACCAAGGCTTTTGAAATTGTGAAAGGCCCCAAGCAAACTAGGACACTATTGTCCACCCTTTCTTGATGTGCTTTCCCTAGCATGAAGCTATGAATAAGTTGGAGAGAGAGAGAGATTGAAATATTCAGAAAGACTCGATGTTTTGTTTTAGAATTTCTTGCATTCATAATTAGTATTATTTTTAAAACTTGGCAACAAACAGATTTTAAGAAATATTTTATATGTTTACAGAAACAAGTCAGCTTTCTGCCCTATATATAGTTATTTCCCAACATGAAATATTTAAACATGAATTTGTTTAAATAGGGCCACATTTATTAAAGATCTGCAAAGGGGGTCTCCTATGGGGCAACCAGTATGGCCTGACTACAGGCCCCTTTTCCCCAAATCGGGCGAGCAATTCTTGTACGAGGCACTGGTACTTCACACCCCCCCACGGGGCTGCCCCCTTTTGGGGGTAGGGAGACCTTCCGGTGTTACCTCCCCAGGCTGCATGGCTCCGAATGGGTAAGAAGTAGGGATGTGCACACCCAAAAATATCATAGCGTTATCGGAATTTCGGACCAAAAAATTATCGTCTCCGATAATATCGTAGGTGGTTCGTATCGTATCGTATTTCCGATATTATATCATTTCTCCATTTTGCCCTAGAGAGTTGATTTTTGAGTCAGAGAAAGGCCTAAAACTTCTTAATTTTCCAAGTTACAGGCTTGAAACTTGGTCACAGTGCAGACTGAGTGTTGCTAGTCTTGTGTGCCAAATTTTAGAACAATCGGTGCAAGCAATACTCGGAAGTAAGCTTTCACTGTTTCAGGTGGCTGAAATGTGGTCCTTTTTCAAGAGACGTCGTCCAGTACTCATGGGCATCTCACAGATGGCCTTGAGGGGACTCATCTGTGCCCAATTTCAGACGCACAGATGCAGGCGTTACTAAGCTCTCAACAAGACATGCACTATTTCCGGTAATGTACTCCATGCTGCTGCTGCTGAGACTTATAGGTATATTTTTATGAATACAATGCACTTTCAAAACCTGTGGATAAACCTAGGCAGTGCCTTCCATATGCAGTCATAAAAGTAAAATGTGTTAATCAGAAGATGGTGAACTGTGGCTGCCTTGTCTCATTGATTAAGCCACGCATGTCTACATATTAAAAGGATTGGGGAGTAGGGGAATAGCATGGGTGTTACAGTTATTTTAGAGCCAGCCTTAGCAGGCAGGGCTTCATTGGGCCAGGAGATACCCCTGCAGCGCGAAAACCTGGAGGATCCCAAAAGCAGCACCTCACAGACAGTCAGGAATTACGGGCATTACAGTTATTTGTTTTAGCCAGCCTTGCCCAGGCAGGGCCTCATTGGGCCAGGAGATACCCGGAAGCGCGGAAACCTGCAGGGTCCCGCTAGCGCCTATGTGTGCATGGCACAGTGAGTGGATGCATTCCGCTGCAGTAGAACTGCTGCCTTGTCTCTAGATTAGGCCATGCATTATTCCAAATGAAATAATAAAAGGATTGGGGGGTAGGGGAATAGCATGGGCATTACAGTTCTCTTAGCCAGCCTTAGCAGGCAGAGCCTCATTGGGCCATGAGATACCCCAGGTAGCAAGGAAATCTGGAGGATCCTATCAAAACAAACCTCACGCACCACTTTGACCTCATCGTGCTTGAAACTTAAAATGACCCAGTCTGCCCGCCATCCCTGTGCAGGCAGGTGGGCAGTTCTTCATGCCAGAGCTGCACACATTGGCTGGAGCAGTGGCAAATAGGAGCAAAAAAATTCTTCATGCCAGAGCTCCACACATTGGCTGGAGCAGTGGCAAAAATACTTTGCCAAATAAATAAAAAGTTATGTTTGGGGTAGAGGTAGGCACTTTGCCAAATAAAAGCCATGTTAGGGGTAGAAGTAGGCACTTTGCCAAATAAATAAAAAGTCAAGTTTGGGGTCGAGGTAGGCACTTTGCCAAATAAAAGTCACATTCAGGGTAAAAGTAGGCACTTTGCCAAATAAATAAAAAGTCACATTTGGGATAGAGGTAGGCACTTTGCCAAATAAAAGTCACATTGGGATAGAAGTAGGCACTTTGCCAAATAAATAAAAAGTCACGTTCAGGGTAGAGGTAGGCACATTGCCAAATTAATATAAGTCACGTTCAGGGTAGAGGTAGGCACATTGCCAAATTAATATAAGTCACGTTCCGGGTAAAGGTAGGCACATTGCCTGGACCAGAGTCTCAAAAAAAAAAAAAAAAAAGGAAATGCTTGAGGGGGATGCTTCTGCAGTCCCTCAGTAACGGACTCCATGACCCAGGGACGTGTTGACGAAAAATAATAATACAGGAATCTTTCAACTCAAGGTTCACTATAGCAGACCCTCCGGACTGGAAACATTGGCTGGAGCAGCGTCTTTCAAAAAGAAATAAAATGTGTGAGAGGGATGCTTTTGCTTTGCAGCCCCTCACTAAAGCAGTCCCCCCAGACTGGAAACATTGGCTGGAGCAGTGTCTTTCAAAAATAAATAAAATGTGTGAGAGGGAGAGACAGCCACCCCAGAACTGCCCCCAGCAGCAAAAGCATCTCTCCTAGAGCCAGAGCCATCTCGCCAAAGACACGCCTTAGAGCCGCATTTCATACTGGTACAAAGTGATTGAAAATGAAATTATTATTTATATTAATAACAATCCTTTGCAAACAGTTTGTGTGCTGCTTTGACCAGAGATTGTGTAGTGTTATCCTGTGTAACAGGCTACAGGACATACCAGCACACTCACAGTCAATCAAGCAAACACACACGCCCAGAGAGAGAGAGGGGGGGGGAGAGAAATATAATTTTTAAAATATATATATTTTTGGGTTTTTTAAAGAAAGTTAAACAGGGAACAGGACAAAACACGCTCCCTCAGTCACAGTACCCCCACTCATGCTAACCTAACCCTTCAATCAAACCAACCAGAAAACATATAAAAAATTAAAAACTATAACTCAAACACACAAGCAACACACAGACAAATGAACGAATCTGAGACACAAAGATGCAACACTACAATGAATCTCTAACAATTTGCCACCAAGTAACTATAAGACCCAGGAACCAGGAAAGAGCTCCAACAAAATCCACCCTTCTCCCGCAACGCCTAGCTCCCAACAGAGCTGGAACACCAAGTGTGGGGGTTTTATTGCGGGGATATCCTTAGCCCTCCTCCAACATTGTGATTGGAGCTTGCTGGAATCCTTGCTGCACGATTGGTCACTGTCTCATCAAGCACACCCCACCTTCTAGCTCCGTCCATATGGCAGCAAAAGAGAAAGAGACTTCCGATAAAACGATAACATATGATAATTATCGTAGGATTTTTTATCGTCTCTGATAATTATCATAGGCTTCCCTATCGTATCGTTATCGTTAACCGCATGCGCGATAAAGAGAATATCGTATCATTATCGTACATTTTAATGATATGATACACATCCCTAGCGAGAAGAGTTGGCCTCAAAGGTAATCTTATTTCGCCAGCTAGGCCATGAGGCTCAAAGCTGGGAGCCTTAAGTATTACCAGTCACCACAACAGTGCCTGTGAATGCTCACCAATGAAAATTCCCCTTCTGGATGCTCCTACCTAAAGGCCACTGGGAGTGTCAAGCCATTGGCTTAGTCGCTCTCACCCCATTTAGCTAAAATTACTTTTTGCAAGCCCCTTTGCAGATCATGCAAAAACAAATCATCCCCTGGTCCGATAAATGGATCCCATCCTGCCTATATAGCTCCCTCCAGGATAGATTAATCGCTGGATGTTGGATACTGAAATTGCCGTACTTGGTCAAATCTCTGAAGATTTCTATATTCACTTTTTTACGGGTTTTTTCCAAAGCCCGATGATCGCTACCCTCAAGCCAATTTAATCTGGGTAGGACGCGTGTCCATATTATCAATACGCCAGGCCAACGCTGTCTGATCAACTGGAAGTCAACAATCGCTTGAAGAATGAGGGCCTTGCCCTTCAAGTTCCCCAGATCATTTCCCCCCCAGGCGTATGAGAAGCACCTGGGGCGGGTCGCAGGCCACCTGTTGTTGAAACAAGGTGGGTAGGAGGCGTTCCCTGAGCATTCCGCCTTTGCCCAACCACAGGACAAATCACGACACAATATAGCACATTTCTTGAAGTGTGTGGTCACTATCATAGCTGTCTCTAGAGGACATTTTCAGTTTATCATCCCTTTGGCTAGCTTTTGAGAAGATAGCCAGTCTACACAATGGCTACACTATACAATGTTTCCATTGTTTCATGTTTCTATATACAAATAACAGGTACCCTGCAGTAAGGTATCTTCAGAACAAATAGCACCAGATTACTTATGCAAGTGAGCTGAACCCCACACTGTATGACAAACACACATAAGAAATTCCCTTTCATCACAGTTATATGTTACTCAAAATTCAGTTTTTGTGAATCTTTGTAGGAAGATTAACAGGGAAACCTCTCCTTAACCCTTTCATTCAAAATTTAGAAAAAAAGAGACTGGCAAGAATTTACTCTTGGCTGTTCATAGAGATTGTGAATGAGACATAAGGAAGAGGGCTTTCAATGACTTTTAGAACATTAAGGACAACATTTAAGTACGTATTATATCTAGTTTCCTACCTTCTTAAATGAATCCTTCAGTTTTGGTTCTCCTCAGAACTGATAATTAGATTCATAAATTTGGGGGATTATGGGGTACCTTCGTGACCGTATGGGATATTTCTACACACTATATTGGGCTTTTTTCTTAAGGTGATAAGAGAAAATCATACCACGAAAGTGGGGCTTAACTCATTAATTCAGCTGTTCATAAATAGCACACTGATTTTGTTTAGAATCTTAGAATTGAATTTAGGATTGAACCTTCCTTTCCCCTCGTTTGAAGAGGGAGGTCTGTCACGTGCCTTCTATCAGAGGTATGGCTTGGCTTGTTGTCTCTTGCAGAGAGCACTATAATTAAATACAAGCTTCATGTTGCTTCAGTTTTGAGATGTAACATCTCTTTTATTTTCAGATACTTCTAGTAATCCATGTGCCTTGGATTGTTTGTGTGCCCAGTATGTTGGGGAAGTACCCTAACAATTGCAATATCTGAATGAGCAAAGGTGTGTGTGTGTGTGTGTGTGTGTGTGTGTGTGTAAGTGTGTGAATGTATTATTTATTAATATATTAATGCGAACATGAGTTACTGCCTAGCAACCCATGTGAATGAGTTCAGTACAGTTAACATTTTAACCCTTTCTTTTGTTTTGTATACTGTTTCAGCCTACTTTTGCAAAACCAAAGGTCATTTTTAAACAATAGCAACTGCAGAGAATCTTCAGTATAGCCCTTGAACTTCGCTTTTTATAGCATTGGTTTCTGGATTGCTACTCTGTTAGCATGATGAACTAATTGACCTAGCAGGACTCCCTGTGGAATAGCAGCTTCTGCTTAGATCATCAGGAGCACAATTTGTTGTCTCATTTCCTTTTCGGATCCCATCAGGGAAATTGAATTGTGAAAAGGCTGCCTACTGGGAGCATTCAGCGCTCATGACTGAATAAGTAACTTCTTTTTGGGTACTGTCTTAATTAACAACAAAAAAGAGACCATAGTATGAAGAAGTCTGCTGTGATTCTGACACAGATCACTAACTTCAGTAATACAATCACTTGAACTACACGGCCTTCTGAAACTCGGGGGCCTCGTGCAGGTGCAAAGCACAAAGCTTCAATACACCATATAAAACATTTTATTCAGGGCAGCTCAGCAAAGTTCTAGCGAACTACAGAGAAAGGAGATTTAGAGGAAGGGAGGGGAGTTCTAGTATTGCTAGTTTATAAATGAAATTAATGCTAATTCATTTGCATTTGTCAGTGGCAGAATTAGATCTTAATATTCTGTTAATTGCTTCAGCCTGCCAGGAAGAAACCAGCATCTATTTACAGTGAGCCATTATGGTCCATTGAAGGGGAATGGGCAGCAATCCAGGGTAGGAAACCCAATTAAGGAATGAACCTGCCATCCAGGGGAATACAGAAATTTTCTCACAACGTAACTCAGGGATTTCCTATACAGATGAGGGGAAACTTCAATTAATGTGCCCACTATGCACTTCATGTATATGATTTATATGATAATCATATTAATTGTATGATTCATGTGAATAAGAGCTGGCTTAGTAATAACCTAAAGGTTTCAAATGGTAAGAGAAACAGGGCAGGCCATGTAAACACTTAGGTATTCTTATTGTACAATTAGATTTATTTATAATTAGTGTCTTCCACATTATTTCAGCCATTCACATTGAATTTGAAGCAGAAAAATGGAAGCCTCTTTCATGGAGGAAGAAAACTTCCAGGAAATTAAAGGACAGATTTTGACACAGCACTAGTTTCACCTCTTCTCTGGAGCTGGATATAGAACGCCCCCCCCCCCCCCCCCGGCCATTAACGATGCCTTTGCCTTTATATTTAATAGTCTTCAGTCAATTACTAAACCACTATCTCAACAATGTATTTCAGGGAAGTAGTAGTATTATAAGCATTTGCACTAGAGACAAGATAAGGACATGAGAAGAGCCATGCTGGATCAGAGCAAGGTTCCATTTATCCCAGCATTCTGTTCATACAGTGTCCAACCAGCTGTTGACCAGGAACCCACAAGCAAGACATGAGTGCAACAGCACCCGCACACCCATATTCCTCAGCAATTGGTGTACCTAGGCTTAGTGCCTCTGCTATTGGAGGTAGGACATAGCTGACAGGACTAGTAGCCATTGATAGCCTTCTCTTCCAGGAATTTATCTAACTCCCTTTTAAAGACATTGAAATTCACTACATCTTATGTTAGCAAATTCCATAGTTTAACTATGTGCTGTATGAAGGAGTACTTTCTTTTATCTGTTTGGAATTCACAATAATCCCTCATAAATTTAATGTTTAGAAAGCCTTGTGAAAGGTGCTGATCCCTGAAGAATGACTACTAAGATGAGTCAAAAATTCTCAGAAGACATATTTTCCCCTCAGAAAATTCTGACATTTTTCCTTTCTTATTCCCATAGAAATAAGCCACCCTGCAGAATTTTCTCCAAGTTTTCTTCACCACTTTTTGAGATGGTGGCCACCTTTGCTTCCCCCCCCCCCCCCAATTCCGCAGAACAACACTAGGTAAGGGACATTGTGGAGAATGCAAAATGGAGGTGAGGCTGCCACACAATTGCTGCTGTTGCCACTTACAATGGTAATGAATGAAAGAAAGAAAGAAAGAAAGAAAGAAAGAAAGAAAGAAAGCTGTGTCACACTCCCTGCCCTACAGTGAGAAACTTGGAGAAATTCTCTTCCCACTGCAGAAATTAGGTGGAACTTCTTTGGCCTCAAATAGTGTGGAAAATTTCAAGAGGCCAGTTGTGCTTGAAAGTACTGCAAAGGTCATGTGTTAAATAAAATTTCCCCCTGTCCCCTAAAGAAGAATCCAGGTGCATACGATTCCTAAAATTAAATATCAGTGTTAAAATAAGATCAAAAAGAAAATGATGCAGGGAACATGACGTTGACACAGAAGGATTTTTTGGAGGTAGAATATGTATACCACCACTGTTTGCCCCATTTCTCATAATCTGGTATCTGGAAATTATGTGCTCTACCACTAAGCCACAGCCCTTCCTTATTTGAAGAAAGAGAAAATGTAAAAAAAGACATCTTCCTGGTAAGACAGGATTATCAGGTTTGCCTTGGCACTCTTCTCCAATAGCACAGCAGTGCAGTGCATGCTGATAATGGGCCAGTCTTATGTGCCCTATATGTTCTTGGGGTTCTGTGTAACTATCAGCATTAACATTTTTTAAATGCTTAGAATTCATGTCAGTTGATATACTATTAAATCATCTAGCTAATATCTGAATAAAAATATCTGGATCTTAAGATGGCCTAGAAAAAAAATCTAATTGTTCATATCTTCCTGAACACTTGCTTATGCCTTTTAGAGGAGAAGTTAAGCCAGGATTTTTGACCACTTTGGTTTATAAAATCAAATGTTACAGACATGCAGTGATCGTGTTTAAACATTTCCTACATCATATTTACTCCTGTTTTCAAATAAATAAATTTTCATTTTCATATTTTAGTTTATAAATGAATATTCTCTATGTCGAGATAATATTACCAGTGATTATGGTAAAGTCCCAATAAAATTAGGTAAAAGAATCTAAATTGAATGTGTATATACAAAACACCACAAAACAAGGAGTGTGCACGTTCACAATATAATATGAATACTTGTCACATTTCATTAAATAAATATACATGCAAGGATTGACTAGATTTTTTTTACATAATGCAAGATCCTGTCTGGAAAATCATATTATATCCATCCCTGACCTAATAGTAACACCAAATGTTTTATAACCCTAAAATAAACTTGCAGTTGGCTTTGTTATGGGTGCAAATTAATTCAGTACGGGACATAAAGATGTTACCAAATGTGTGCAGACATGTGCACATTCTCAAGATACAAATCCATTAAGGATCTTTTGACTTTGGCAATAGTCTGGGGCAAAGACAGAAACTCCAAACAATCCACATATGCACAACTTTCTTCAAACGGCTTGGGGCCAGGTTATCTGAAGGAACGCCTCCCATATGTACCTGCCTGGACCCTAAGATCATCCTGGAGGGTCCTTCTCCATGAGCCCCTGCCAAAGGAAGTGAGACAGGTGGCTACCAGGAGGAGAGCCTTCTCTGCTGTGGCACCCCGGCTGTGGAATGAGCTCCCTAGAGAGGTTCGCCTGGCACCTACATTATATTCTTTTAGACGCCAGGTGAAGACCTTATTCTCACAGTATTTTAACTTGTTTATCAGTCTAATTTTTAACTTTGCTGTTTTAAATTTGTATTTCAAATCTGTATTAATTTTTGCATTGCTGCTTGGTTTTATCCTGTTTGTGCTCTTATATTGTATTTTATGCTACGTTTTTATACTGTTGTTGTTTTATATTTTGAATAGTTCTCATGGTTTTAATTTTTGTAAACCGCCCAGAGAGCTTTGGCTATTGGGCGGTATAAAAATGCAACAAATAAATAGACAAATAAATAAAATGTACGCTTATTACTTAGGGGAAAGCAAATGTGGTAAAACATTTGCAATGTACTTATAGAGATTAATAAAGCATTTAAATCTGTAGCAAGAACTTGAATTGTGGTGAAATTGGCAGGGTTCTTGCGGAGCCTGACTCTGAAGCATTAAACTAGGCTACAGACATGTGCTAACTGTTCAATCTGCAGTAGGAAGGTTTGCTGAGGTGAGACGGCAGAAGGACAGATTGAGAAAACTGTGATTCCTGACCCCTTTGGGAAGGAAAAGGAAAGCCTTGAGATTGAGCATCAAGCATGGGGAGGGAGAAAGCGATGGGAGGTGCATTTTCTAAGGCAAGATGGCGTGATTGGGCACAGTCACCATAATGAGGAGGATGGGGAGAAGGGGTTTATTTAAGTAAATACTAATGCTCACTTTTTCAGTGTTTTGTGTATTTCCCTCCTATTTTCTCAAGCCTCTACCAGTCAGACCCAATTAACTGCAAAGCTTCATAGTTTATTGCTTTTTCCAGAAAACGGTGCCAAGGGATAAGAATAATGGGGAAACATGAAGGGGCGTGATGTGGTGTCCCAGTCATAGGGTGACCAGATAAAATCCAGGTCAGGGCTCATGTAACTTTAACAGTTGTAGAGAAAAGGGAATTTCAGCCGGTGTCATTTGTATGCAATTAGTTCCTGGTGAAATTCCTTCTTCATCACAACAGTTAAAGGTGCATGCACTATACTAGAGTGACCATATACAAAAGAAGGCAGGGCTCCTGCAACTTTAATAGTTGTGATGAAGAGGGAATTTCACCAGGAACTAATTGCATACAAATGACACTGGCTGAAATTCCCTTTTCTCTACAACTGTTAGTTACATGAGCCCTGACCTGGATTTTATCTGGTCACCCTACCCAGTCACAATTCTTTCCACTAGTTTGTCAGGGGGGAATGCACTAAATGTTAGGGCTCTGGCCAAATCAGTTTAAAAGTAGATCCAATTAAGCCATGCATATTATAAGAAAGAAAGTTTGGAAGCTATGATTATGGAAAGACTTCTGAAGGTAAGAGGAAGTTCAAAAATACCTTCCCCTGGGGCTGCAGGGCCCTATCCTGTAGGCTGGGGAGCAATGAAATTCCTTGGTCTAACCGTCAACAGAAAAATATGAGACTCTTTCTTAGCGATCCATGTTCTGGGCACAGATTAAAGCAGCCTGGTTAAGACTAGCCTAGTAAAACAGATGGAGGGAGAGTGGCAGAACTGCAGTATCCCCTACCTTTCTTTTTGAGCTCCTTTTCTGTGTTTGTCTGAGGGCAACCAGGATGCTGGGTTTGCCTTTCTCCAGGGTGAGATTGGATGATGCTCTTGCCAAGGGTATCAATAATCTGAGTCTAGTGGAAAGGACTTGGTCAAATTAAACCTGTCAAGCCATGGAAGAAAACAATCTGAAAGCTTTTCTGTTCAAAACTCTTGAGTTTTTATATCTTTTAGACAAAGGAATTGATGTCACAACCAGCATGGCTATAACCTAATAGTTGCATAAACATGGCAGGTCCTGCTTGTGAACAAAAGGTTAGATTACTGTACTTGCCAGAGCAATCAATATGATAATGGGGAATATATGCATGTGTCTAGCAAAGCGGTTTCTTAACACTGCACTTGGCAAAATCTTTCAGCCTGTTCACTTTCTTTGTTCTTTATCTGGAAAGTTTTTTCTGTCTATTGGAAGGGTAAATCACTTTTCAAGCAGTCACAGGCATGAGTTCAATTTAACATTCTGCCTGTTTTCAGGTTGCATACTTCATGCAGTCCCAACTGGTATAGTAATGTCAAGTCTTACTTTCTTAAATGATCTGGAGCTACCAGGCAACCTCCTTTGCAAATCCCAGAGCTTCCCCCCTAAGTTTAGCCCAAACTTTTCTTAAAGGCACTATGACTATATGACCAATATTAGGATGTGTGTGTGTGTGTAGGCTGACCATATGAAAAGGAGGACAGGGCTCATGTAACTTTAACAGTTGTAGAGAAAAGGGAATTTCAGCCAGTGTCATTTGTATGCAATTAGTTCCTGGTGAAATTCCCTCTTCATCACAACAATTAAAGTTGCAGGGGCCCTGCCTTCTTGTATATAGTCACTCTAGTATAGTGCCTGCACCTTTAATTGTTGCGATGAACAAGGAATTTCACCAGGAACTAATTGCATACAAATGACACCGGCTGAAATTCCTTTTTCTCTACAACTGTTAAAGTTACATGAGCCCTGTCCTCCTTTTCATATGGTCAGCCTGTGTGTGTGTGTGTGTGTGTGTGTGTGTGTGTGTGTGAATGATTGCAGGGCCTGCTCTGAAACCAAGGAATCTGGTAACTAATATGATAATGGTTATCTTCCTATTTTTTTAATAAACTTCAGCTGGAAACTTAGATATGTGTTCTGTTTATGGCAGAAGTTCACTCGGTGAAGTTTATAATGTTTAATTTGTTTTTAGCTGTGTATATTTATTGGTTAATATTGTTTATATGATTTTATCTGTACGCTGCTCTGAGATCCCAGTGATATAGGGTGGGATACAAATGTTTTAATAAATAAATAAAAATAATGTCACAACTGTTATTATAGCTAAATTATTCCTGGAAACAGTTTCTCTCCTGCCAAGAGCATAACACTTGCATAGTGTAACTCCCTGAATACCTTCTTACAGTTACAATAAATTAGTTCGTAGAACTTTTCCTGAGGTTGGCCAAGAGTTGTCCACTTTAGTTGTCTGCCTTTCTTCTCCCAACCCCAGTCTGCAAGACTTGGGAACTATCCCCATACATGTCTTCCCTGATAAATTGCACACGTGTATTGTCTGAGAGACATTTTTGTTAGTGGAATATTAGCCAGGGATTGTGAGCTTCTTGAAAATAAATGCTGCTTTGTCTCAGGCCCCCTCCACAAGGATGCGCTTTTGCGCCCGGTTCGGCGATTATGCGCATTATCGCGGAGGCGCATTTACTCTTAATCCCTCTGCACGAGAGGCGGCGAAGCGCATTAATTGATGTCCAAAAAGCGCTTTACAAGAAGTTAATGCGCATAATCGCTTGTTCACACGGCGAAAATGCGCTTTAACGGCCGGAGCAAAATAAAAGTCGCTATTTAACGCGCATTCGATAATGCGCATAATCCGGGAGATAACGCGCCTGTACGCCCGTTTTGCGCTCCGCTGGTGTGGAGGTAAAATTTATAATGAGCCTTCAAAGAGCATTAAACCTCTCTTGTGGAGGTAGCCTCATTGACTTTGTAGAATCCAAACCTTCTACCATACTACAAACCTTTCAAGTAGCACCACATTGTTATCAAGGGTACTTGTTGGGGCTTCTTCCAGTGTCAGAAATACAATGGTGACTTTTGGAAAACGTTCCATGAGTCCCAAACTAACATTTCACCTTTCCCAGTGAGGAATGAGGTCATATCACACCAGGGGCATTGCTAAGCCTGGGTCCATGGGGCCCTGACCCCAGATTTATTTCCATAGGCCCTGGATCTATTTTGCAGGGTGGCCCGAGTTAGCTCCTTATACTTGTAAGTGTCTTGCATCTAAATGAACAGTCAGTCTGGATGTGTGATTTGGGGTGGCCCAATCATCATCATCATCACCCCCGATCCTTATGCATTTTTGAGTACATTGGGTATTATTGGCATGTGGATGCCATTCTAGTTTCTGGTGCACATCCCTAGTTCCTTATTCATTTAGATATATTTTGGCTATTAATGGCATGGTAGCAATATGCTTGACAGTGTCTAGTGCCCAAATGCAAGTGATTACACACAAACTCTTTTAATTGCTGCAGTTCTACCATCTATTTTCCATTTTGGGGTGTAGATCTTGCTGAAAAGTCACATTCAGCATTATTCACCACATATGATAAGCAATTTTGTCATGGCTTGTGGACTGAAAGACAGAATAACAAATTCATCCATCTTCTGTTCCTGGGGGGGTGGGCATTACTTATCCACAGTAAAAATGTTTTGTAAGGGTCAACATATAAGAATGCCATTTAACTCAAAGTACACAATTTTAGGCTTAACTGCTCTCCTGTTTGTAGAGATGCCCCTATTGTACTTTGAGAGTGACCATCTTACATAGTTACATGATACTATATCATAGTTCTCAATAAGATTGGACATATATTATCAACTAATAGTAATTTTGGATATTAGTGGAATGAAGGCATTACCTAATTTGGTCTATTACTTGTTCCATACATGAAGATTGTAACTCAGTGGTACAGAACATGCTTTGTATACAAAAGGTCCCAGATTCGGTCCCAGATTCAATCCCAGACATCTCCAAGTAGGGTTAAAAAAAGACCTTTGTCTGAAATGCTGGAGAGACTCTGTCAATCAGTGCAGGCAATACTGAGCTAGATAGACCAGTGGTTTGTTCTGTGAGACCATCTGAGAATGCAGTCGTATGCATGTGTACTGAGAAATAAATATCACTAAATTCAGATAGATTTACTCCCACTTAAGTGTTTAAGGGATTGCAACCTGGCTCTAATTGCCATGTGTTTCCACAATAAATACACTTCGTTTAAGATACAGAATTAGGAATCTGTTTAGTCTTAAAAATAATTATTGAGATAGTACTCATTCAGCTGCTTTCTTTCCTTTGCCCCAGTGTTGTTCACTACACAAAGCCCTCTGCTTTCACACTATCATTGCAAACCTTCATTTAGGTATATGTGTTTGGGAGTGGTAATAATAATAATAATTAATAATAATAATAAATTTCTTATACACCTCTCCCTTTGGATCGAGGCGGGGAACAACATTAGTACAATACAGTAGAGCTCAAATACATAAAATAATTAAAAAAGCATTTATTAGACCTTCCTATGACAAGTAACTCCAGACAAATGAATGGTTCATCCTGCCAAGGTAACATTCAGACGGTATGATTTAGACACCACCATATGGAGAATATTGGAAGGGGGGAGTCTGTTTTCGCTGCTTTAGAATTGATGTTCAACAGTAGATTTCTGGCTGTCAGACAAGTACTGGAAAAGCAACACAATGCTACCTAGAATGGGGTTTTAAAAAAAAAGCTGGAAAAATGTCTTGAGAGGTATGCAATGATGAAATTTTAATCAGTTGCTAGATTAGCAGTAGTGGAAATTTTTGTCAGCCTAGAAGAGGTAGGGAGTGAAAATCTGAAATAGATGTTCAAGGAGCAATATTGAATGGAGATAAAACTGAATTGGACCATTTTTTAAAAAAAATCTATGATTAGATTTGTCAGCTGATACATTTTGGGTTTGGATGCACAAACTACAGATTGGCAGTAGGGTCTATAATAACTTGCAGATAAAATTGAGATGTCTTGCTTTGATGATGGTTGCCCACTCAGCATCTACCCATTCTCTGTATTAGGTGACTAGAAGAAATTGTTCAGTAATTGATTGTCCCCAGGCTCTCTCCCTGCTCCTTACCCATTCATTTAGAGAGCACGGTTACTGCTGATCTGTTTTATAATAAGTGTTTTCTTCATGTAACTTGCCAAATTATTTGGGGGGGGGGAACCCTGCAAGAATAAATGCATTCGAGGTCAAAGATGATATTTAAAAAACATGTTATACATTAAAGGTTCGATCCATTACTAGTTTACTAGGAATCTTATAGTAAATATTTGCTTCCTAGCTGCATGTCTCTACGTAGGAAATCTTGGATCTCTATTTACATGGGGAAACATGGTGGTCTGTAGTCTCTGAAATGGTCTGTTTCTTTTGGCATGACTTGTATGCACAGAATCTTATCTCAGACTACAGGGTAAACTTCTAAGATCACGTTATTAAATTCTTGATTAAATAGTAGCACAATTTCATTTCAACAGTAAAGATGAGGGACAAACTAACAAGTATACTAACAAACAAACAAAACAAAACCTCCATCACTAAGTTTCTGGAGGCTGTTAAGTTCCCCTTAAACTTAAGGGAACTTACTCCTGTGTAGCCACATAGGATTGTGCTGCTGACTAAGTATTCTGGGTGTCCCCTTCTTGATAAATGAATATTTAGAAGAGGTGTTTGTTTGTTTGTTTGTTTGGAGATAAATTAATGGTTGTTTCACATAGGCAGTATCTATACTATATAGTTTTTCCCCCCGGTTGCTTCAGCTAGGCCCCCAGCTGGTGAATTCCAAGCAAGTCTTGTTTATATTGAGGATTTTCTAGGTGTGTGGTGTGTTAGGAGTCGCAGTATGTTCGGAAGACTGTCCTCTGTGTGGGTCTGTTGATTTTCTCTGTACCTGTTGTTTCATTGCAATAATTGAATTTATTCTATGTTTATTCAATTGTTATTTATGCCTTATTTATATTCATTAATATGTTTTGTAACAAATTTACCTAGTTCACATGTAACATTAATTCATGATTTGTTTAGTCCATGAATTGGTGGGTCTGCATCAGTGTAAACAAGTGCACTGCTTCCCACACACTCAACACTTTTGCTTTGCATCAAGTTTTATAAGCAACCAAGGAATATTTCTCTGTTACTGGATGCTACGTCTGAACCTGGAACTCTGGTTTGTTGAGGAACAAACAGCTTAGCGTTTTAACCCAACAACAAACCATGGGCTCAAACTTTTGAGTTGTTACTAAACAACCCAGCATTCTGGGTTCACATGTCGCATAAGATCCAGGAACAGGGCATTCCTGGGTTGTTATTTTTTTTAAAAGGACATTTTTACATGTGAACCAAGCCATTGCCCCACCTCATGTATTTTGATAAGTTAACATTTACTGTCAGCTGCTTTGGACATACTGTGGAAAAGTGTCCTATAAATAAACTAAAACTTTGAAGAAGATTCTGTGATAAATGGAAGTACTATGCAACACTGCAAGAATGATGCAGAGAATGTCAATGAGTTCATTGCTCTTCTCCATCCCTTTCTAGACCCTTTCTGTCCTTCTGAGGCTTCCTGCAGCTTTGGAAGTACTTGTCTCTCTTGATCAGAGCAGAACTGAATATTAAGCCAAATCTAATTTGGAACTTGCCGCTCTTTCTAGACATTTAGAATGCAATAGATAAATAATATATTTGATGAATGCTGATTGTGTACCAAATTAATTATGTGGCCACGTAATGAAGTATTATGTATAGTATATAAATGTTGTATTAGTGTAAGATGGCAAGCTTTGACTTGAATTCAGAACAGTTTTGTGTTTTTCAATCTCTTTCAACTTTCTATAACTCTCCACTCCATTCCCCCAGGTATGTGTCATAGTTATTCAATATTATTTATTTCATCTACAAGAAGCTGTCATGATCAGCTCCTTAACCATCAGCAGTGGTATAAAGTTTATGCCAAGCCTGTCCTTTCCTCCTATTACATAACTTGTACCCCCAAGTCTCTGTAATCTTTCTTAGTGCATTTGATAGAGTTCCATGAACTCATAAAACGAAACAATGATACTCAAAAATAATAACAGCCAGATTCCTTGGAGTTGTGCCAGCTGGAACAAGAGCCTTCCCGTCCCCCATGCTACAAGTATGTTCATTCTTGTATTGGGCAACAGATTCACTGAAGTTGCTAAAACAGGATGGTCTCCTGTCCTCCCCCGATACGGCATCACATAATGTAGACATTGAAACTGGCCCAGAGATGGATCCTTACCCTCGTTGCACTCATTTCTTTTACATCACAGATGCAACTGAAACTTAACAACAACAAAAACTTTTTTTAGCATAATCTTCCACTGACCCTGATTGCCATGTACATTCTCTATTTTTTGGTGCCTTTGCCTTACCCTGATTAAAAAAAAACATCCCTTTTGTTTATTTTTGGGATGCCTTAATAACCGTTTACAAAATATGCATTTAAAATAATAAGTTTGTTAGCATGCACAACACTAGGCTGACCATATGAAAAGGAGGACAGGGCTCCTGTAACTTTAACAGTTGTAGAGAAAAGGGAATTTCAGCCAGTGTCATTTGTATGCAATTAGTTCCTGGTGAAATTCCCTCTTCATCACAACAGTTAAAGTTGCAGGCACTATACTACAGTGACCAGATGCAAAGGAAGGCAGGGCCCCTGCAACTTTAACAGTTGTGATGAAGAGGGAATTTCACCAGGAACTAATTGCATACAAATGACACCGGCTGAAATACCCTTTTCTCTACAACTGTTAAAGTTACAGGAGCCCTGTCCTCCTTTTCATATGGTCAGCCTACACAACACATTCAGTATAGTGCTTTAGCTTCCCTGCTACTACTCCTTCCCTCATGACTCCCTGTATTCCAAATAGAAAATGTGAGTGTGTGAATTACAGTTATTCTTTGAGAATTGCAACTAGGTTCATTGAAAGATTAAACATTCTATTTAATGTTCTCAAGCTTTTGTAAAAGGAAAATATTGTGACCAGACAGGATGGGCTATTATACAGTAAATAAAGTAGTGTGATTATTTGGTGCAAGTTGGGGGTGCATATGCATTTACCCTTGATGTGTTGTAAGTGCACAAGAGTGACCCTAGGTTCATCTGTGAAATGTTCTGGGTTCGCACAACACACCCTGAGGCTCATTGTGAATTATTTAAGCCATGATGAGGCATAGGGTCCATGGACCCCACCTTGAATATTCAGTGTTGTTGTGTCATGCGAACCGGGTCAGTGGGTGTTATGCAAGTTATTATGGCGTTACTAATCAACCCTTGCCATACTGGTGGCCTGTTCTAGGATTATTTAAACCTTGCATAACTCCTGGGTAGCACAGCACAACTACCCACGGTAAGTGGTTGAATATTCAAGATGGTGCCCATGGGCGCTGTGGCTTGTTGTGGCTTAAATTAGACATGTTGAAGTGTGGCATGGTATGGAAACAAACGTTTCAGGTTTTCTTCCAACTTTCTACCCTGTGGTTTCCATTCCAAGTCTCTTGTTTAGTGGAGACAGGTGTAGTTTCTCTTCCCCTCCCCCTCCCCCCAACACTAAAGGGAGACTGGGGTTCAACACTGATTGGACTTGACTCAGTTTCCCTCCACAAAACTGAATTTCAAACTGTCATGTTTTGGAGCAGGGGTGGGCAATTGTGGGATACACACACGCTGCACAGGCTGTGCTCCTTCCTGTAGGTTCCAAAAATATAAATACTTCTTAAAAATTCTGGGGCTCTTCCCCTTCTTCTATCAGGCTGGTTTTCTAAACATCTTGCTAGCATAAATTGCAACCTTAAAGCAGTCAGGTGTGTACCTGATTGCTCCTTTCAAATGTTTGAAATGCCATAATACAGTTGGATAACCTGGAAATCTGGGAATTGCCCAGGGTCTAGCCATACCAATTGCTGCCCATTTAGTGCATTAGCTAAAATGATTGCTTTTCTTTTGAAGTAAATCTTTATATTAAATATCTAGCCCTTATAATTCAGAGGAATGCGGGAAAACGAATAGGTAATAAGTTGGTTAGCTCCTTCTTTTCTGTGTACTAACCAGTGTCTGGGAATCAGTGTTCCGAATGTCATGTAAGAGAGGTAATGATGTCCTATGTTTATATGTACTGCTCAATGAAGAAGAAAGCAGGATTAGTGTATGCCCCTCTTTGCCAATTATAGTAATAGTTTTGCTCTTCTGATAGCTGATTGGTCTGCATCAGAGGGCTGTGGGGGGGAGCTTCAATATAGCAACAGTATGGCATGATGCAGACATGTTTTTCAGACATGTTTGGAAGTGCTCCACAGACTTGCACACTCCTTCTCTGACATGCTTACTTTTGAGTTAATCCTGGTGTAAATTTTCTTTTGCTACACTGAGAATATACAAAGCACAGCTAGTTTGAAACCAGGATTAAATCAAGCTGTGATTACAGTGGAGTAATAACACTACATATCATGTGTAATAGGAAAGGAGGGGAAGGAGTGCATGAGCCTACTGGTCTTTTAACCATCATTAAGAGATCAGGAAATGTATGTCTGACTACAGTGAGTGTACTCAGGGAAGCTAGACTGGCTCCCTCCTTGGTGTGCTTTTGGAGGCAGGCTAAAACTTTTCTGTTTCAGCAGGACTTTGGGGAGTAATTCAGACCTTTATGGATGTACTGCTTATAGTTTGGATTTTTTAATTATGTGTATTTAAAATGTTTTTAAATGTTTTAAATATTTTAAAATTGTACTACGTTTAATTATATTTTTAATTTTTGTATATCGCTATTTGTTTTAACTGTACATGTTTTGATTTGTAAGCTGCCTTGGGTCCCATTATTGGGAAAAAGGCGGGATATAAATATATAAATATAATCATCATCATCATCATGTAATGTTCTTCTTATCATTAGCACCAGTGACTTCTCGTAATCAAAAGTATGTTCTCAAAAGTATTATTAATGGGCCATTATGTAGTAATTTCTGGAGTAATTTGAAACTATTTTCTCAACAAGGCTCTTGGATTTTATCACTTTATTTGGTTGCATGGCTGAAATGGGAACTGTCCCATCTTGCAACTAAGGACTAAGCAATTGCATTTGCCAGCCTTTTCTTTTTTTCAGTTTAAAGATGTTATTATTAACTTCAACATGCATGTTAGATCATGCTGACACTCTGAACATGACATAACATTAATAATTTTATAGTGCTTTAAACGAGCTTCACTTTCATTTCCGTGGTAATCCTTGCAAGTGTCTCCATAGTCTACAATGATTTAAAGTATCTTCCTTCCCCTTACTTTGCTTTTCCCTATTACAGCATTAATTGCTACACAACATATTTTCAGACATTTTGCTAACTACAGATTCTTGTTCTGTTAGGCAGTGCTTCAGAATGCTAGCTTTTATAACAAAACAGCACCTCACAAGTTTCTACATGGCTGATTGAATTTTCCTGAGCCGCTGTAAATCAGTGAATGACATACAATTCTATCCTGTTCATTTTGTAACAAAATATTTCTCATTCTGCCCTCCTCCCATCTTCTCAATTATTCACATCCTTTAATTGTTACATTTTACCTCTCCAGGAGTCTTTTAGAAATCCTGAGGTGTTTGTTCCCATTGTTTTGCTTCTTTCTATCCTAAGTAAGGCACTCAGTCTTAATTAGTCTTTGTCAGCTGCCTTGTCAGGTTTGCACATTAATGTCATTTATCCTTCAGATGCTAATTTGAATCAGCAAGTTAAGTTTTAGAAGTTTTGTAAATTAGTGTCCTATGATATACTATACTAAATTCTGCTTATAGAGATGCTTGGGAAATATCCAAAATAATCAAATAATTAGCAGTGTGCATTAAGGAAAGTTGTGTTGTGATATGAAACTACATAGGGAGAACACACTATGACTAATTAAAAACATTATGCAGTCAAAATTCAGATACTCTGTGGTCTACTGCACTGGTTATCTAAATTTCTACCTTCAGGGTGGTCTTTCCACGTTGACTAATTTGTCAGGGAAGGCTCATATTCCAAGCCATGCACACTTTTCATATGTGGCACTGAGCAGGCCAGGTGAGCTTCATCTAGGGGATGACTACACATGACTTTTAATATGAAGCCTGTGGCTGTATCTTTGCATTTTTCTTTAATTGGAGGCACATGGGGGAAGGGGTAATTAATATCAAGATTACAGTACAGTGAGGTGTATCCCTTTCCTCTCTAGCAGTAACTTCCCCTGATCTCTCCCCCCCTCCCCCCCCATGCCTGGGAACCTCATAAAAAATATCTCATTGGTGCAGGCTACAAATCAAATATAAAATGTAGTTTGCCCCTTACTTTCCTTATACTGAAAGTATAACCTAGAATAAATCCAACAGTTTTCCTGGAGCTACACATTGGAAGGGAAGATAGATGATGGTGAACAAGCTGTTTTTCAAAGAACACCACTGCTTATATTTTTATGTAGGAATCTGTGATAAGATTCTGAGGAACCCCAGGGTTCCCTGGAACACAGCTGGAAAACAAAAAGTCTACTATATTGAAAACATAATGCAATTTTATATTAGTGTGGAGATGCCTCAGGCTCATCATGCCTAGAATATGGGGGAAAAGGGTACTGGACTTAAAAATGCCATGCAAAGATAGGTAATTGGGTCAATTTATTTGTTTGCTTATGTGAAAAGGGTAGAGCTTGCTTTTCTCACTACAGTAGCATTTGAGCTTGCTAACGACAATAAAAAAGGCAACAAAATTAAAATTAAGACAAATTAAGCAACAATAAACTAGCAGCAGAAATCCTATAAAATGATTACAGTCGTTTAATATTAAGCAACATTAAAATCTCAGAGAAATTCTACTTGATACCCAACGATAAGTGATGGCACCAGTGTGGGAGAGCCACAACCAAGGCATCACACTGAAAAGGCCCTCTGATAGACACTAGCCTATCTTTTGAAGATGAACGTTCACTATTAAAAATGAGATCAGGTGGGTTAGCAATTGCAAGATTCCCCCTTTCTATCATTTGGTCAAAATCCAATTCAGACATCATAACAGCCTTCACGTGGCAGCTTGGACTAAGCCTTAGGAGCACGCTCACCAGTTACCATGCGAATGATATCCTGGGGTTCCAACAATGGCCTCTTGCTAGTTGATTTTCTCTCTCTCTCTCTCTCTCTCTCTCTCTCACACACACACACACACTTATAAAAGTCACTTTATATGTTACAAGTATCTTGTGGATCTGTTCATTTTCATGGGATAAGGCAAATTTCCCCCCACATGTGTCTTTTATTGAAGTGGTTGAATTAACCATGAATCTCTGGCAGTTCCTCTAAGATAACCTCCATGTGATGGGATCTCTAGTAGGCATCCAACCTATATTTGTCCATTGTCATTTGTTCTATCCTTATTGTGGTATTTAGCCATGTGTAAAGTTAGTTCTCCAGGCTACAATGTTCTCAGGATAGAGCGCCTCACTAATGCTTCCTGCTGTTGTTGGATTGCAACTTCCTGATTGTCTTCACCATGGCTGTGGATTAGATAATGCACAACATCTTGTTTAAGTTAAAAGAAGTGTGTGTGCAAAAGTTGCAAAGAATAAGGCTAGAGTTGAAACTAACAAGACTTTCGCCTCCCTTTGCAGTGAGCAAAAGTATATATAATTTCAAAATTCAGTGAATACGGTATTTCTCACATATTCTCTCATATTTTAAACCCACAAGTTTTATTCTAGGCAGCTCTTACTTTGTTTTTGTCAGTTCCATCACAAATGAGCTCACTTTGTCCTTTGTACAAAAATATTCAGTGCATTTTGTCTTCTACATATTTGAGAGGCCAATGAAGTTTTTCTTCTGTTTATTTGTCTCAGGTAGACTAATGTAAAAATTTAATAATATTGAAAGTTGGATCAGCTTCTTAGACCTTGGCTGAATTCCATCTCCTTGGGTGGGTTATATGGTTTGGGTCAAAAATAATGGAAAGTATCAGTGGATTCTCACCTTTTGCTTTGAAGTTAGTCTGATGTTCAATCATTAACAAGCTAATACTGTCAAGAGCCATGTTTAGCTTTTGTTTCTGGAGCACTTAACAATGCATAGTGAATGGATATCATAAGCCTGTTACACACTTCAGAGCCTCTGTTCATATTCATATGAAGTGTGAGGTTTGATACCCAGCTTTCCCCCTCCCGGGGACATACTTCCTCAGACTCATTTGCATTTTCAGAGATACGCAGCCACATACCACACCCTTTGGTGGTGTTAATTCATGGATCAGCTAGACATAAAAACTTAGATGTCCTAATTAGCTTACAATTTATGCCAGGTCCAATCAAGGAAGAGATTTTTTTTAAAAAATATCAGTTAATATGGCCTAAAGGAAACAAAATCTGATGAAGCTATAAATGGAGCCTAGACAAGGTAATGACATAAAAGTGGGTTCGCATAACACAACCCACACTCAAGGGTTGAGTATGGGTTGAGTGTGGGTTGTTGTTGAACTGTGGGGTGGTTGTTGAAGCATTAGTTATCATGTTTTCCGAACCCGGATGAGATAACAAACCATAGTTCACAACCCAAATCCATGGTTTCTCTTTATGGGTTGTTTGTGGTTAACAAACCATGGTTAGTGCAGCTAAATTCAGACAACACAGTAACTCATGTTTCAGTAGCAACACATGGTTCAGCGACAGACACACTCAATGCCTGAGTGTGGGTTATTGTGTTGTCTGAATCCAGTCCTGGATTTGCCTGACACAACAACCCCCTATGGCGAGCCAGCCATGGTGGGTTCTCAGGTTGTCCAAACCTGGCATGTTTTCTGCAGAGTGGCTTAAATTTCGCAAACATGCCACCATAAAAACCCACAGCTTGTTGTAGGGTTGTTAATACCTATGGTGAGTTGCCATGGTGGGCAGACCCAGGAGAGCTATTTTATTGTGGGTTGATGGGATAGAGCCATTTGACAAGAATGACAAAATAAAAGCCCATGCCACTCCTCACAATCCAGTGCCACCTCCAGCCTTCCTCACCACTGTCTGCTCTCCTACATACCCAAACAGCACTTTGAAGAGACTGTCACTTGTTCACTACTTTTAAAAAAGAAAAGAAAAGTGATGCTTCAGGAGTACACAAATGTGTTCATAATTTTTAACATAATTTTTTCTCTTTTATTTTGCAAATGTGCAAAAGATTACTTTTGCCTGTCAAATATGTGTAGTCTTGCCTTGTCAATGTCCTTGTATGTTGTAGCTGTCAACAGGATCACCAGAGTGGAATAGGTAACGTACAGGAAATTGACAAAGAGACTGCAGATAGATTAATTTACACACAGTTGATAAGGACGGGGGGGGGGGGAGGGGAATGATACTAAGGGAGAGAAGGAACTTATTTGTGCAGTTAAGAAGCCCTGAAAAGGGGGGGAAATGTGAAAGCAGTGTACCAAACTGTGAAGGGGACAATACGTAAAGGGGACACTTCACATTGTAATGCTCTCACTTTTAAGTGTTGAACTGATACTTAAAAGTGTCCTCCTACCATTCAACAGTTCCCTGAGTTTCCAGCAAGTCCAGAAAGGAAATGTTGCTCCCCACCTTTTGTGGCTCCTTTTCAGAGCAGAACCGCACCAGTAAACTGCTCTGTTCACCTGTTTTTGACATGAGATCGACCAGGACATTGATGGAATGGGGAAATTAAGCATAAATCATGGCAGAGCAGTAAAATGTGGGGAAATGTAGTGTGATATCCCCGGGAACTGTCAGTCATTCCTGCACACTTGCGCAAGAATTACAGTAAGACTTTCTTTAAAAAGAGAAATAGTAAAAAAAAAAAATAGACAGAATCGGGAGGACGGGAAGTCAAGTGTCAGTTCAGTATATACAAGTGAGACTGCAAGAGGATTACATGGTCAAGTAAAGCCGCATTGCCACAGAGGTGCCTGGGATACATGCTAGAGCCTGCTGGAGGACTGAAGGGGAAGGAGGGGGAGAACAAGCCATGGCAAACCTGATCATCTGATGGGAGTACCATGGGTTGTTCAGTGAACAGCCAACCCACCGTGGCTTATTCGCAGGGTGGCTTATCATGACATGCACATCCTCCCATATTCTTCAGCATGTGTTGCTGGGAGCCCAAGCAAGGAAGGAAAATAATGGGGTCAAAATTCCTCCTCCACTATCACCACATCTATCAGGATCTGCCAACTGTGAGTGGCACATCCACTCAAATCCAGAGAATAGCCTTGATAGCAGAGAGAAGCACCTAGCAGCTAACCCGCTATTGGGATCATGTTCACATTCTTTACCTTGGCCTCTGGATCTAAGTAAGATGCTTATGAAATAGATTAAACTTGGGCTACAGTACTTGAACCTTCAGTGGGTATACAGCCTCATTCAGAGCAGTCCAGTCACCCTTTCGGCAGCATCTCTATCTTCTCTATCTTATCAGGATTGAGTTTCAGTTCATTGGGCTTCATTCAGTACATTACTGTACCTAGATTCCGGTTTAGCATTTCAACATCCTCACCTCAATTCATTTTAAAAGGAGAAATGGAATGAAGTCTTTGTGGATGACACCACACTCCACATCTCTTGATGATCTCACTTAGTGGTTTTATGTGGTTGCTGAGCACCACTGGGGACAAAATAGAGCCCTGTGGCATACCATATCATAACTCTCGGGGGACAAAGCAATAGTCTCTTAGTCTCTCAGTCTCTCAGCACTAGCCTTTGCAAACCACCATTCATGTAGGACCGGAAACCCTGAAACACAATGCCACCAATCTCCAGCTTAGACAGTGATTCCAGAAGGTCGACATTGTTAATGGTGTTGAAAGCTACTACTGGTTCAGAAGAAAGATGGGGGAAATACTGCCCTGTTCTTCTGCTGGAATCAGGATGACCAAAGCTGCTTTTGTGCCCAAATCGGGAGGGAAACAACACTGAAATGGATCTAAATAAATCAGAGTCATCCAGGAGAGCTAGAAGTTGCACAGATACCATATCCTTGAGCACAGATACCTCTTCCTTGTCCAAAAAGAGTATATCACGAAAGTCTTGGATATCTAACTTCTGGTTTGTCTGTGGAAAGATAAGGACTATGTTTCATAGAAAGTAATATGGCTATTGTACCTTTTTATATTTACATTAATTCTGTAATTGATTTTTTTGGAGTAAGTGCAATAAAAATTTAATTAGGAGAAAAAAACATGCCCTAAATTATCAAGAGTGTATTCTTGAGACTTTTAAAGTGATATGAAGTTTACTCTCCTAGTAGAATATTTTTTATTGATGACATGTTTTCTTTTTTAAACAAGGCACATCATTTTCCATTATTAAGTAATGAGGATTCCCCTTGCATTGCATCCAACTCATAACTACATAATTTCCCCCCAAATAGACCTCATTCCATATTTTTATTATTCATAGAAAGAGAAAGTCAACAAAACTAAATCAGAATTCATTTTTATTATCTTCCAAATCTAATCTGCCCAACTCATAATAATTATTCCAGAGTAATATAAATAGTTGTGATTCCTCCCCACCCCACCCGACACACAAATTGTTTGCTTTCTATATCAGTAAGTTTATTCATCCTAGCAAATTCTAATACCTTCATCAACCATTCGTCTACATGAGGACTGTGGACTTCTGATGCCAGGCTATTATCATTTTGCAGTAGTTAACATTTTAGTAGCATTTTAGTAGCATCACATTCTAAGTCTATTCTTATAAACCCAACCTTGAGATTTTTTTTGTAAATTTAGACACAGCCAGAACATATGAAACAAATAATCATCAAGGCACCCACATTTCCAACATGAGTTTTGAGTGTTATAAATGCCTGTGGATATGTATATGTGGGTAGTGGGGAACCTTCAGACCACCACACATTGATCAGAAGTTCTGGACAGAGCCTATGTCCATACAGGATATATGCATCTGCTCTCTCTCTCTCTCTCTCTCTCTCTCTCTCTCTCTGAGTTTGAGGATCAGGATATCACAGATGACAAGACTTCTATGAATCCCTTAAGGCTACAAAACTCTGGCCACTTAAACTGAAGTTGAACAATTGCCAAATAAATGGTTTAAGAATAAAATCATGAATAGCAAGATGGGGAAAACAAACCTATGTCCCCTAGACAGAGTCTGGGGGTCATAGGATATTTTAGTTTCTTGGATCTGAGCTCAGAGACAGGGCTCCCTTCCCTCTCCCCCTCAGCTAAGAGAGAACCATGCTGGCTGCTGTTAAGAGCTTGTTAAGAGGAGAAAGGAGACATTCCTGGGGACAGAGAGAGGAGGAGACTGGGGACATGGGAATACTAGGTATCCTCAGCTGTAACAAGCCTTCTTTCCTCCCCTTCTGGAAGCATCTGCTAGTGGGTGAGGCACCTCCCACTTGAATAGGATGCTTGTAAGCCTTCACCTATAGGATTGTGCCCTAAAGAGTATTAACAACAATCATGTTGGGTTCATGGGATTCTAAAGAAGTCTGTGGAAGATGGTGGTAACCAGACTCTGCTTATTCTTTTCTTTTGCAAATGACAGTAAAGTGTTGCTTGTGTGCTTATGGGTATGCATTATTGCACTGTAAATTACTAAAAGAATTTTACAGAACATTTATTATGAGGGCACTGGATGGTTGGGTATGCAGAAAAACAGAGGAGGCAGGTTTTGAAGCTTTCTTCTCTTTGCTTCTTTGTGAAATGGTACAATAATGATCTCTTGAGCTAGAATGTTTTGAGCATTTTGCTAAAGCAAGAGAAGTACTTTAAAACTGTGGATGATGAGCATTGTTTAAAATGGACCATTAGCACTAAGCTTCATTAGTTTCTGCAATATGTTTGCATTTAGCATTTTCTAAAGAGCAACTAGTAAATACATTAACTTTTCTGTTACATACAGGAAAGAAGTAAACTCCCTGCAGTTGATAAGTTTCTTTTAATTTGGTAACATGGCATATCAAATACACCACAGATAAAGAGGTTTTACTGCTTGACTGTATTAACACATGGTTGCATGAGATTATATGGAACATCTTTGCTTTCATTTCAAAGGGAGTGGTTGCTTCCTTTTCTGATGAAGTCCAGATGACTCTTATCAGAGACAGGCAGGAATTGTTTTTCACCTTTTACACTTAGTTTCCCACCATCTCCATTCAGGTTGTCACTGGAAGGTTGCGGCATGTTGGGAAAGTAGTTACAATTTATGAACTCAAGTTATCATATTATTTACTTTTGCGTATCTACTCCAATATTATTATATGCAAATAAAAACAAACACACTCTTTTCTCCCACTACATACATCCCAGATTAATTGATCACATATTAAGGATACAGCAATGTAGAAGGGAGTTATTGGCTGAATTCAGACGACACAATAAGCAACTGGTGGGGGGGAAACAATAGTCAGTTGTATTGACTATTGTGTCTTCCAAACGCTGCCATAGTCAACTCAGCGCTGATCCTAATCCACATCACAGTTGATTATTTATTACCATGTTGTGTGGGGAGTACCCCCTAGATGAACAACTGTAAAGTTGATTATTACCCCACCATTGACTATCGTGTTATCCGAATTCAGCCACTGAGTATATGACTTCATAGATCTAGATTTCCACACATTAATTTCTATCGGTAAGAACTACTGTTCCTTAGAACTATTCCTTACTCTTGGTATTTATTCACACAATGCACTAAGACAGGAACCACTTCATAAGACTTGTAAGAAATGCATGCAAAACATTGAAGCCTGTTGAAACCTAAGGAAGCTGTGGTGTTATCAGGCCATCTGCACCTGAGCAGTCTTCCCCCGCCCAAACCTTACCTGGCAGCAGCAGTGGCAGTTGGGAGATTTTACTGTAAACTCTCAATCTTTCTGGAATCAGTATCCCATATGCAAAGAACCCTGGAGTAAGTAGTTTTCCAGGGCACCTGAGTAATCAGTTAGCTTGTTGAGCATCCTAGAAATTACATGTCCCAGGCAGGTGCAGCAAGCTCTGGAACACCAGAAGGAGCAGGGTTAACACCAGGGGGTGGAATTGTTGGGGGCCCACTGGCAGCCTCTAATAACTCCTGGCCCTTTTCCTTCTCCCCTCCCTGTCCACTTGCCCTCTGCATGAGTTAGCAATGAGAAGCAGAGAGAAGCAGCAGTAATCTCTACATGTCTTTCCCCCCCTCCCCACCCCCCTCTCTCTGCCTCACTGTGAAGTGGTGCTAATTGGACCTAGGGGGAGTGGCAAGCAAATAGGCAGCAGAATAGGGGCATCCCTAGACTATCTACCAGCAACTGGTGCCCTAGGCAAGCCATGCAGTCAGTGCCCCACCCCCAAATCCCAAGGTCAGAGCTAGGCTGAGGGGGCTGTTTTGCCTCTATTTTCCCATTTAACAAAGAACCAACCTCTTCCTCCCACCCTGCATCTTCAGAAGCAGAAATATTATTTATAATAAAACATGCTCCAAATGGTTGCTTTTACTAATCACTGTATTAAGCGCAGAGGGTCTGATAAAAACAACAAAGGAGATGAGCAAAGCCCTGGAAGGAGGGTCCCAGAAGAGGCTGCTCTTGGGGGAGGGGGGCTTTCACTTCCTGCCTAGAACTGGGAACAGCAGCAGAGCAGGAGGATCTCCCATGTCACCCGAGGGAAGACCGGATCCCAAAAGTAGGCAGAAGGGTGGCCTGACTTAGCTCCACCATCCCCCGTCTGTCCGTTGCTCACCCTAACCCTCAGTCATATTCCCTCCATATGTGCACGGGAATTGAAATAATGACATCTTTGTTATTTTATTTGTATTTCTCCCCCCCCCCCCTGAATTTGGTGCACCAGTTAACTTGGTGCCCTAGGTGACTGCCTTGTTTACCTATATAAAGCGGTTGCCCCTGTAGCAGAAACAGCACCGAGGAGGTGGGCCCGCTCAGGAAGTGGGGTCCTCTTACACTCTCTTGCCCAAGAGTTACTCTAAAACCTGGAACTGCACTCTCAATGAGCATGCCTGATTTACTGATAAGTAACGAAAGGCCCTGAAAAGCTTCACATCTCACAACTCCTTGCTGACCTGCAAAAAGTTCAGAAGATCAGTTTACATTCCAAGCCACATCTTGGAGAAATGATTCATAAAGCAGCTAAGCATTACATGTGGGAAAAATTAATATTCAGAACCAGGTAAATATGAACTCTAGCATCATTGCTAGCTTTCATTTGGTAAGAAATACCTTGTTATAGGCATTGCATCCCTTTGAAAATATATGGAAAGAGCCTAAAAAAACTCATGTTTCATGTTTGAGGGTGTGTTTTGTTTTGCACACTGTTCCTAAATACCAAATCCACAAACAGAAAGCAGAATCGTGGGAGGCAGTTCCATGCAAATGATTATACAGGAACTACTATACTGGCTGCTCAAGAATTGAGCTTTTGTCACAAAGCTGAACTGAGTTTAAACCATCACATGGCTTTTTGATATTCAATGTGAAATGTGAGGGTAATTACTGTAACATTGAACAGATCCAAAGTATAATTATCACTTGCAATGATGCTGGGATGGCTGCTTAAGTCTCCAAGGATTTTCTTTTTGCATGAATATACTGCAAAGTTTATTTTTTAACATATAGTAAGAATGGCTGGGAGCTATGAACTAATCATTTCTTGAAAGATCTAAGAAAGAAAGAAAGAAAGAAAGAAAGAAAGAAAGAGAAAAAAGCCAAATTGTAGTCACCTGGTGTTTTCAGATAAAGGTGTTTTTTTTTCTTGTTAGACATACCAGAAGGCTCAAAAATATTCTGAATAGCTGTCAGTATTATTAGAGCTTCATCACACCTACCTGTTTTGCTTCTGCGGGTTCCCCCTCCATTTCCTATGCGAGTGGAGCCTTTTGATCACATGTGGTCGGTATTGCTCCGATTCCTCAGCTAAGCCTGCGGAGGAGGGGAGAAAACAGACTCTCCCCATTCAGGGATACTTCGAAAGTGAAACGGGAAACGGAGCACTCGGGGCGTGAGAGCAGCGCGAGGGGGACGACATCATGAGAAAGAATTGGATCAAAGTCACTGCAGGTGTGGGTCAAACCGCCCATGTGATAAAGGCCTTAGTCAATGGGAACATATGACTAGAGGGATGTCTATATGAGGGCGCAGCAGCACCTCAAGCCCCCAATATCCCGTACTTGCGTTCCTGCTGGGTAGTCCCCCAGCAAGGAGCGCAATTGTGGCGGAGGATGGGGAGGACTGTAGTCCGCTCTGGGCCGGCAAGTGCTGCGAGGCTCTTCACCAGGCAGATCAGCAGTGGAGCCAAGGCAACACACTCCCCGGCCCAGACGAGGCAGCAGCCCCAGCCTGGCATCTGCCTCGTGGGAGGACTTGAGCTGATCTGCCTGCCAGGAACACCCCCCCCCCCAGGTGGCTGGAGAAGCGGCAACCCCACCTCTCCCCTCCGTGGCCCCCAGTGTGGTGCTGCCACCCCTCGCCTCACTGGGGCACTTGCTGGCAGTTACAGGAAGGGACTGGTGAGCGAGGAGTGAGATCCATGATACAAGGCGAGGTGGGGGAAGCGAGAGGGAGCCATCAGCTGTGCCAAATGCTTTCCAGCAACAATCAAGGGTCACTATTGACCTGGAAACACCTCCAATGCAAAGTCGGAAGATGCCAACAGGAGGGGATGCGCCGTCGCCTCGGGGTAAGACCCCAACTTTTAAAATCCGGATCTTTGGAGGAAAGCCCTGAGATGGTTCCGCAATGGCTGCAGCGTCATAAAAATGACTTGGCATCACTGCGGATCCACCTCTCATCAAGATGTACTCTAGGTATAATGTTGTCATGGCTGGCAACAAAACAGTGATGGCTAAATTCTGGGTTAATTATTTTGTTGGAGAACGTCTCTTGATTTAGGCTGCCTCTACAAGAGAGGTTTAAAGCTCTTTCAAGGCGCTTTAAAAAATTTACCTCTACAAGAACCGAGCGCAAATCAGGTGTAGAGGCGTGTTATCTCTCCGATTATGCGCATTATCGAATGTGCGTTAAATAGTGAGTTTTATTTTGCTCCGGCCGTTAAAGCGCATTTTGAGTATGTGAACAAGCGCTTATGCGCATTAACTACTTGTAAAGCGCATTGTGGTCATTCGTTAATGCGCTTCGCCGCCTCTCGCCGCCTCTCGTGTAGAGGGATTACGTGTAAATGCGCTTCTGCGATTATGCGCATAATCGCCTAACCGGGCGCAAAAGCGAATCCTTGTAGAGGGGACCTTAATGGCAAAAAAGAATACGAATGATGGCGATTATCTGATCTAGTCCCATTTAAGGTGGCAAACTTGTGTCTGAGCTGCCCACTTCAGACTGCAGGGAGCTAACATGACAGAATGCTCCTCCATACCCCAAACAAGAAACACAAACACCCTACCCCCCCCCCCCCAGAAAAGTTACTGGGCCCATTCAGACAACACTGAGGGCTCTGTGCTTTGCTTAACCATGCTTCTCTGTGGTTAGCACTATCCACAAGCCATACGCTGCTCACACATGACACTGTTAACCCTGTCCGGTTCCTGGTTTCCTTAACCATATGCTAACCACAAAGCAGTTAGATGAGCACTTGAATCCTCCGAATGTTCTGCCCCATATCCCATCAGCTGTTGCACTCAGAGAGCCAGCAGTTGTGCAATTTAGGTTATTTAGGTTGCTCTATACTGCTAGCTCTATGATTTTGGCCCCTTAACCACAGTTGCGTATCAGACAACACGTTAAGCCAAAGTTAGTGCTGCTAACTCTGCTGCAAAACAGGGTTAGTGAAGCTGACCACAATGTGGCACCCGGTTAAGGAAAACACATTAACTCTGCTGCTTAACCAAAAACCCTTAACCAGCACGGTTAACTGTGTCATCTGAACAGGGCCAGTATGTCTGGAAATGGGGGAGAAAGCTATGCTAGACATGCTAGTTTTCCAGTGTAGGATTTATGTGCTCCTTAATACAGAGGAGCACATGGTGACATTCAGTTGTACTGGAAGAGTTTGGTGGTTATAGAGATGGGAAATCGTTGAGGTTCTTTTGCCAAGGAAGTAAAAGTTGGCTTTCCATCGTCTGTCCAATTTTCAATCCAATTAAAATAAAGTGTTGGGTTTTGTGCATGCAGACTGTGGAGGGAGACCCCGAAGTGAGCTCTATGCATGACAGCCATTGTGCCATCCCATGTCCCATGTTTGATGCTGCCTGGCTAGGACCTCTCTTCCTTCAACATAATGGTGAAAGTGAGCTTGTTGCTGCTACTGCAGCCATGCCTTAGCATTGACAGCAGAGTGATCAAGGTGGGGGCGAAGCCTGACCAGTATGCTCTTTCTCTCTCTCAGTCTCTGCCCACTCCAGGGTCCAGTCAGCTTGGCAGCCGTGACGATACCATAGCAGAAACAGCATGCATTGTCAGGCCAGGACCTACTTTCTCAGCTTTCTAGCCCCAGACGCCTGCAGCAGGAGCAAGCCAATTTGGAGTGGTAGTGGGATATAAGCAGTGTATGTGTGCGTGTAAGGAAGGGAGTGAGACTGTGTGTATATGAAATAATAGTATGCATTAGTGTGCAATTTTGTAGACATTTTTGAGTCACAAGCAACAATGCAAAATTCAGAGAACCTGCATTCTGATTTGTGTATTAGTCTGGAAAGTGCAAGTTAGGTTGGCCCACTTAAAAATGCACAATTCTCCCTACTCTTTGTGTGTGTGTGTGCGTTCCTTTTTATATGTATTCTTTTTTTAATTGTGCCGTTCCTGTATAAGTCCTTGAGAACAGACATCGTTTGTAGGGAAAGATGGGTTCATGTCCAGTAATCATGTATGGAAATGAGATTAGTGTGATTAATATTTTCTGGGTAAATTTTCTGGGGAACACCATATGAATTTTTGTGCCTGTATGGAAGGGTGTGTGCACAGTGGATAATGGTTAATTCAGTGAAACAAGCTGTAGTCTCTGCTGAAGTTGAAACACTTTCTTGATAATTGTGTTTAGCATAGATTTAAAGTGCTGTGTCACGGGTTTGCTTTGTGCTTTGACAAAATTAAGAGTCTAGATTGTGATATGTTGATCTGGGTTGGTCTGGTATCATGTACAAATTATTGGTTGGTGCAGGAGACTTGTGAATTGACTGTATAAGCTTCACTGCCGGGGCCCTGCCCAGGTACCCCAAATGTTCCCATTTAGCAGTTAGGAATCATCTGCAAAGTCTTCATGGTCTTCTTTAAAAGCTGTGAAAGGACTGCAATAAACTACTCATATGGGAAAGTCCTCCAACTGCTAGTATCCAAGGGCCAGTGTTTGTCTTGGAAAATAAAGACAAATAAATAAATATCTCTGGGCTCTCAGTTTCTGTGTCTGGATGTCTTGGCAGCTGATGATTAAAAACTGATGATAATATCTGTTTTATGATAATTTATCACAGCAAAATGTACCAGCTTTTGATTTACGTCCTGGAAAATGTACTGCAGTATGGTTGTTGTGAAGAGGAAGCATGTGTATGTTAAAAGTAAGATTTAATGATGTCACCATGTATTAGGGATAGATGGATCATTTCATTTCCAGACTGTGTCAGTTTCACAAGTGTTCAATCATAAGTCCCCATTCTTGTTTTCTGCTAAAATAAACAAATAACCCATGTGAAAATTCATGTTTAAATTGTATGTATTTCCCCAGAATATGATTTTATATGTCTTTCTCCTAAATGACCATTTCTTTTTTGTTCGCATTCCCTTCAAAAATATGCAATTTTGTAGACATTTTTGAGTCACCAGCAACAATGCAAAATTCAGAGAACCTGCATTCCGATTTGTGTATTAGTCTGGAAAGTGCAAGTTAGGTTGGCCCACTTAAAAATGCACAATTCTCCCTACTCTTTGTGTGTGTGTGTTCCTTTTTATATGTATTCTTTTTTTAATTGTGCCGTTCCTGTATAAGTCCTTGAGAACAGACACAGTTTGTAGGGAAAGATGGGTTCATGTCCAGTGATCATGTATGGAAATGAGATTAGTGTGATTAATATTTTCTGGGTAAATTGAATTGTTACACTTAGCACATTCTAGTAAAATATTTGCTTTGAGGTAATTCATAGGCTTTGGGGTAGTGCATAGATTTAATTGTATTCTCTTTTTAACTTTTTAAAAAATATATTAATCTTTCCCAATTTTTAAGCTTTTAATTTTGGGTTGGGGAGGTTAATATAAGCAAGCTAGTACTCTCCGTTCAGCCTAAAAGAAAGAAGGAAATTTTGACAAAGTTTCGGTGGGAAAGGTCCTCAGATCTGGGAACTGAGTACATATTAGGTAGATACACATTCAATCAATCACTGTGTGTTACATACCAACAAGTGTTGCTATTGCCAACACATCCAGCAAACAATTTTTTCAGTTTTCAAGATACAGCAAATTAAAATACATTGGGAGAAAGATGTTTTACGACATGGGCAGAGCAATCCTAACAGGCGTGGAGAGAGAATCCATGGAAGTGTGAGAAACTGTCACTTCCAAAGTCCTACCACTTGCACCAGCCAGGCAGGTAAGTGAGGGGAGCATTTTTATCTTCTTCTTTTCTCCCTCCGCATGGAGGTTCCCCCCCCTCCATTTGCCTCACATTGACACTAACACTATGGCTGTCATAGTTCCTGGCCCTTGTCTTGGGGGTGGGTCAAGGAACTAAGGCCATAGGGTCCTACAGATCCATGGCCTCCCTTGACATGCCTTCACTAGCCCTCTCCACCCTGATTGCCTTGCCCAGCCGCTGTCAGAGTGGTGACACTGGGACAGGGACAGCAGATGATCTTCCCACCCCTTCATCCCACTCCTAACCTCCATGTGTTCCGTTGAACATCTGCACAGGAGTTATATTTATTGGGCTGTATCCATAGGTTGGAATCCTGGAAAAACAGGGTTCCAGGTTGTGGAGGAGAGTCCTTATGTGCATCTAATTGTATGCAGTAGCCTCTAAGCAGGCATTCAGTTGAATACACAGACTTTGGGAGTGGGGACATCATATGTGATTCCACTCTTCCCTCCTGCTACCCACCACAATCAGTGTAATGTTTGAAAGGTAGGCGTTGCCGGGGTACAGGGAAGTCCACTTCCCCATTTCCCTCAGATATTGCAAGTTGACTGCTGGTACCAGAAGGAGGTTTCACGGTTGTTCCTACCATTAGGCATTATTTCCTAGCCCTATCTGGAGATTTAACCTAGTACCTTCTGCATGCAAAGCATCTGCTGGGCTGGAGTCTCCTCTTTCCTTTCTTCCAGTGCCCACTCAGATGATGGCAAATTAGAATTCCCCTGCAAGAGAAATACTACCTATATTGATCCTTCCCTAAAACAAGCAAAAACTGTATGTTTTAAAGAGCTAAGAATTATTATTATTATTATTATTATTCATAATAATAATAATAATCTTAAAAGTACCTGATCATTAGGTGACAGCAATGAGTTAAGATTATATGGAACCAGTTTTGCACATGTAAAGAATCAGAAGATACAAAAGTGTTCACATTGCAGGCTTAAAAGTTGAAAGCATGTGGTAGTAATTTTTAACCTCAATACATGAGGTGCTTGACAGTGAAGGTCCATACACCCAAAGCTAGTTAATAACAGCTGTTGGGCAAAGTTCTTTTAAAAGTTATTAGAGCATTTCAGAATTTTCTGAGACTTTGAACTAGTAAAGTTGGCCACATGGGAATGCAGGAGAGTTGCATTCTGTTAATCAAGTAACCGTTCTATGAAAGAGGGCAAAGGAAGCTGTTAGACTATGCACAATGTAAAGCTATCCAAGCAATATAACATTTTATTTTTTTAGTGAACTCTAAAATTAGCATTAAAAGCTGATTAATATAATGTTTGTATTAAGAATAGGTGGGTCTGGGAAGAAGGAGAGTTGATTTCGTTTGTTTATTATTAAAGTAGGAAGCTGCCTTATACTGAATTAGACCATTGGTCCATCTAGCCCAATATTGTCAGCACTGGCTGGCAGCAACTCTCCTGGGTTTCAGTCACGATTCTTTCCAAGCCCTACCTGGACAGTTAGGACATCAAACCTGGGACCTTCTGCATGCAAAGCATGCACTCCGTCACACTGAGCCACCTCCCACATTTTTATAGGTTTCCCTATAACATTGGGCTTTGGATACCTTATAACATAAAATGATAAAGAACAATATTAAAATATAATATCTTAAAATAATAAATTACAGCAGACTATATTTTTCCAGTACAGAGATAAACCTGTTGACTAAACAAGCAACACATAAACAGTGATCCAAACATTAAAGTCACCAATTTTTAAAAGGTCTAGGCAATTAAAAATGTCTTTACCTGTTGCTGAAATGAACATAAAGAAGGTTCCAAACAAGCCTCCCTCGGGCGACACCCAGCTCTACCTTTCTTTTTCATCACACCCAGGTGAGGCAATGGCCATTCTGAATCAGTCTCTGGGCACTAATGGACCAGATGATTGGCAATAAAATGAGGCTCAATCCAGACAAGACAGAGGTACTGTTTGTGGGTGGTTCATTTGCCCAGCTAGGTGATATTCAACCCTTTCTGGAAGGGGTTGCACTCCCTCAAAGGATCGGGACGCTTTTGGACCCAGAACTGTCACTTGAGGCCCAGGCACTGAGAGGATATTGAGGTATAGCATCAAATCCTAGCAAGTTGGAAAAAATGACCCCTTTTCCAGATACCCTTGCCAAATTAAGTGAGATGGTAGCTACCAGGAACAGGGTTTTTTTTAGCTTCCCTACCCGGAGAGGTTCATTTATGGCCCGCTGTGACCTTTTCGTATCTCACTTTGAGGACAAAATTGCTTGCTTCGTAGCAAACATGACGTTATTAGTGCAGTTCTAGTTGAGGTGTCTGATACCATCTGCCTGATTTTGTGGGATCAGTTTCAGCTGCTGCAGCCTAATGATGTTGACAAGGTACTTGCAGCAATGTGACCGAGCACGTGTCCTCTCGATCCTTGTCTCTCCTGGCTAATAAAAGCTACCCAAGGGGGTGTGATTGGGTGGGTCCAGGGTAAGGTGAATGCTTCTCTATGGAAGGGGTGGCCCCTGCCATCCTTAAAGAGGCAGTAGTGTGACCACTCTTGAAGAAGCCCACTCTGGACCCAATGGTATTAGACAACTATTGCCCAGTTGCAAATACACCTTTCTTAGGGAAGGTATTGGAGAGGGTTGTGGAGGAACAACTACAGGCACCCTTGGAGGACACTGATTATCTAGACCCATTTCAGTCCGGGTTTTCACCTGGTTATGGGGCTGAATCAGCCTTGGTCACCCTGTTGGATGACCTGTATCGAGAGAAAAGGGATTGCGACCATGTTAATTCTGCTTGTCTCTCATTGGCTTTTTATACCATCGACCATAGTATCCTCTTCGATCGACTCTGTGGGATGGGCATTGGAGGCACCGTGTTACAGTGGTTCCAGTCCTACCTGTACAGTCAATTTCAGAGAGTAGCAATGGGTGGTCATTTCTCGGCCCCTTGGCAATTAAGCTATAGGGTACTGCAAACAAAATCTTGTCCCCAATTTTGTTTGATTGCTATATGAAGCCTTTGGAGCAGTCATTAGGGGATTTGGAGCAAAATGCCATCAGGACGCTGATGACACATAGCTCTATCTCCCTGTGACATCTGAATCAGGAGAGGATGTGCAAGTCCTAGATCAGTGCCTGAACTCAGTAATGGGCTGGATGTGGGCCAATAAACTGAAGCTGAATCCTGGCGAGACAGAAGCCCTGTGGGTGAGTGGTTCCCGAGTCTGGGAAATGGGCTTGTTGCCTGTTCTGGATGGGGTTGCACTCTCTCTGAAAGATCAGGTTCATCGTTTGGGGTACTCCTAGATCCATCATTGTTGCTGGGGCCCAAGTGGTTGTGGCGGCTCGGAGTGCCTTTTACTAGTTTCAGTTGGCTCGCCAGCTACGACCTCTTCTGGACAGAGATAGCTTGGCCACAGTGGTATGGGCATTAGTAACCTCAAGATTGGATAACTGCAACACACTCTATGTGGGATTGCCTTTAAGACTGCTTCAGAAGCTGGAGCTAGAGCAGAACACAGCAGCTCAGCTGTTGTCAGGAGCTGCCTCTTTTCAGCATATAACTCCTTTGCCGAGGGAATTGCACTGGCTACCTATTGGCTACCAGGCCAGGTTTAAGGTTTTGGTACTAGTGTACAAAGCCCTAAACAACTTGGGACCAGGATACCTGAGAGAGCGCCTTCTCCCTTGCCAACCTGCCTGTCATGACTCCCTTTCCCCTTGCGTTCATTGAAGTCAATAAAGAGGTCTCTTAGGAAAGCAATCAACCTTTATTTAGGCAAATGACCCCTTCCTTCAGCTGAAGGGAGTTTAAAAGTAGAAAGCGTTTTTGCCCCAAGGCATAATTTAGCTAAACAAACAAAACAGTTGATCCATTCAAGAGAAAGAGAGAGTCACTCTGTAGATGGATCCAAACCAAGCCTTTCCTGAGCCACCAATCTTTCCAAGCGCCGCCTTCTGACCTCCCTGGTCTGTGTGCACTTTTCCCTCCTACAGAATTTGACATCTCTGAGATTGCTCACACTCTTCCCTTCGGATGAGGAGGGCAGCTTCTCAGCCTGAGGTTTATTTACATCACCAGAGATAAGCTCTGGGAACTGTTCATTCACAGCTGGGAAAGAGCCCATGGGAATTTACCCTTCCCCTTCTGGTATGGATTAGAATGTCTGTTCGAATTCAGAATCAGATTCTGAATTAATGTCTGACATCCCTTCGCCCTGTGCAAGGGGAGGGGGATTAGACACAACACTGCCTGATCATTGAGATCATTGGAGGGCATGCTCCTGGTAGTTCCACATAGACCTTTGATCCAATTGGAATCCACCAGAAGAAGAGCCTTTAGTGTAATGGCCCCTTCTCTGTGGAACCCCCTGCATGTCAGGCAGGCACCAACACTGGGCTGCTTCCAGTGCCTCCTGAAAACAACTGTTTTGAGAAGCCTTCCTCAACTGACTAGCCACTGTTTTTCTGGTTCCTTTGTTTTTAAATTGAACAATTTTAATTTGCTTTTTAAATCTTTCTTTTACTGTTTATACCTATGTTCACCACTCTGGAATCTGTGTTAGATAATTGAGTGGTATACAAATATTGTAAATAAATAAATGCTAATAATAATTTAGCACCTACTCTGTATTATTTTTAGCACTAAACTTTTAATGGCACTTTGTAATTAATTTTTAAGCAAATTTCATTATGTTGCTTGACAATTTTGCTCTATTGATTGTTTCATTGATATTGTTCTCTGCTGTTTAATGTGTATTCTGTGTTTTGATTTTAAATTGTATTAAAATATATATTTTTAATGTAAGCTATTCAGAGAACCTTTAGTTGTGGGGTAGCATGTAAATGTCATAAACAAATTTCAACAGTAATAGTCTAGACATAAATGGCAGGAGTTTTAATAATAAAAACAATACTATTTACTAAAGGATCAATTTATATTCATCCACTGGCATAGGTCTCTGATGTATAAGCTTCTGATGTGGAGCATAACTTTGATATAGTTACTTGATCCGCCCCGTGAAATCAGAGATGGTACGATCATGTTGAGAAGACTGATACCAGAAGGTTCGAACGTATAAGACCGATTCTGGCCCACTTGCATTGGCTGCCTGTATGTTTCCGAGCCCGATTCATGGTGCTGGTTTTAACCTATAAAGCCTTACACGGTTTGGGACCACAATATCTGATGGAACGCCTTTCCCGACATGAACCTACCCGTATACTACACTCAACATCAAAGGTTCTCCTTCGGGTGCCTACTCCAAGGGAAGCTCGGAGGACGGCAACAAGGGAGAGGGCCTTCTCTGTGGTGGCCCCCCAATTATGGAATGATCTCCCCGATGAGGCCCGCCTGGCGCCAACACTGTTATCTTTTCGGCGCCAGGTCAAAACTTTTCTTTTCTCCCAGGCATTTTAACAGCTTAAGTTGAGGTTTTAACTGACTTTGTGGCCAGGCTTAACAGTTTACAATGTTTTAAATGTCAGCTGTTTTATGTTTATGGTTTTAAATGTTGTATATTGTCTTTTTAGTGTTCAGTCTTTTAATTTTTGTAAACCGCCCAGAGAGCTTCGGCTATGGGGCGGTATATAAATGTAAACAATAATAATAATAATAATAATAATAATAATAATAATACATCAGAAAAGCAACTGAACTAAAATTCTGACGGCATAATCCACGTGGCTAAATAACTCTTAACATTCCTCTTATGAGAAAATCATATGCAGGATAGAACAGGTTGACTGGAAGATAAATACACGTCTGAAAGAGAGAATGTGTGTAACAATGTAGTACCAGTTTGAAGAATGTAAATATCTAATAACTTTATTGATTAAGTACTCTAACATAATGTGGTGTTTGGGAAGCATGTTCTTTGCTCTCTTTTAGGAATTATGAGAATGAAGACATATATTACTTCAGCATTTCTAAGCCTTTGAGTGCCCCTAGGTGGCTAAAATAAAAAATGCAGGGATATCGGCTTTCTTGTAGTTATCTCTGCCTTTCCGACAGACTGCTAGTTCTTTGCTGTTGACGGTTCACTGTTCTCAGACTCCATACCACATTTTGGGGGGGGGGGGGGCAGTGTGGCTAAAACAAGTGCTCCCATTGCTTTTGGGAAGTCTTTGCTTAACAGAAGAGCATTTGTGTGGTATTAATTCTAATCTGGAAATTGCTGACATTCTGAAGTGGCAGTCTATCATTACTCCCACTTATGACTCCAATTTAGCCCTTGTCATTGCAGTTGTCAGTATCAATTGGGGATTAGATTGGGTTATGGCATGCAGAGCGGATGGTCCATGAATAAGAACCACTTTTCATTCTATATTATCATTTGCCTAATCTATTATTAGAAAGAAATCTGTCTCATACAATTCTGTTCTAGCTTGACCCTTCTTTAATGGCCTATATATTTTATTTCTGTTTCTCCCAGGTTTTCTCTGCATTTTGAAGTTGCAATAAGACCTTCTGTTTATTAACAGATGTATACTTTTGCAACATTCTGTGCTTAGATGCTTTAGGTTGCATTCTTAAACACATACACTAAGGTGTATGTCCCATTTAATAGAGTAGGACTGACTTTTGAGTAAAAATGCACAGGATCATGCCATTAGTGAGCAAGTGAATGGAAACCATTCCAATTTCTGAATACATATTTCTAAACAGAAACACCCAATGGGAGCCTATGCATTTTATTTTGTGGATGATCAGAGAATATTGAAATATGAGATGTGGCTTTTTCATAATATTCTGATGTAATTTTTATCCTTTTAGTAAGAAAGAACTTGTCACTATAAAATATAGATATTTTATGGGGCAGCCAGATTTGTATATATGTCTGTCCTGTTCACATATAAACAAGGGCTAATTTTAACATCAAAAAGGGTGTGTGAGGGAATTTGAACCAGCAGAGATCCAGTTTTGTCCCCCGGTTGAGCTCCTTCAGGTTGGGGTGGGTTGGAAGGAAAGTGCCTGAAACAACAGAGCCTGCAGTATAAGGTGGGGTACCATCACCTGGGTGAACATTTTGATGTAAAGATTAGTCATTTGCTGTATACATGAATGGGCTAAAATATGTCAACAACAATGGTAACTCCCCCATTCACATCTGATTTGGCACTAAGTATCATTTTTAAGTACTATTTCTAAGGCTAGTAAATATGGTTTCAGATTACAAACGCACATACTCAATGAAGTGATTAAAATTTTAGCATGTAACAACTGGAGAAAAGCAACAAAGAAGTAATTACTTTTTACAGCTAAAATGAAGTCTTAATTTTTGGCATTGCAGTTTTGAAAAGAGACTGAGGTAAAGCTGTCAGTTCCTATAAAATAATTCCAAAGAACTTGCTTCTGTGGCAACCAATGTAAAATTGTACTTATTTACATTTGTACAAACTTTATTTTGTAAAATAAATGACAGAGTTCACTTTCTTTCCCAAGACTACAAGTATTCTTTGTGCGTCAAAACAACTGGGCTTACAATTTTAGAAAGGAAAGGAGTACTCCTAGGAAGCGGCATCCATCCACGCTGGAAGCAAATATTTGTTTTGGGAAGAGAGAATAGCTGTCCCCAGAGCAGCAGGCTTAGCAAAAGTGGGAATTGAAGGGCCAAACTCATCTTTTATGAAAGTCAGATAAATTTCATGCACTTTAACATCAACTGTGACTACTAGTTTTCTCTGTCTCTGTCTCTCTCTTTCTTTCTTTTTTTAGTGGAGCCTGGCTCCTTCCCTAGTGTGAATAAAATAGGAAAAGTGATTAAAGTTCGCTCAGCATTGGACCACAGGAGGCAACAGCTCCAGTAGCTTCAGCAGATGGAGAGAGTGCAAGGAGCTTTTAATAAGGCTTGTGAGAATTCTTTGAAGAAAGAGACAGAACTCGAAGGGACTGTAGAATTCTGTTACAACATTAGTTCATTTCCTGTACTTGGTATGGCTTCTTTGTGACATTGTACTATTGTCATCCTCCAATAAAATGCTGATTATGAAAAGAAAGCAAGACAAATTCAAACAGTAGGGCTTAATGATATATCTTGTGGCCCAAATATTGTCAGGTAACAAAGTAAAATTCACAAAAGCCATAATCTTCTCTTCTTTTTGATATACCATAGTCGTAGGGAACTTGCCTTTGCACACAAGTGCTGGTCGAATGAATTGTGCCATTTTGGATTCTTCCCTTCGTCCAACCCTCCTCTTTTTAAAAACATAAATAAATTGTGCAATCAACATTCACACATTCTTATAACTAATAGGATTAGATGCTTCTCAAAGGGATACAAACAAGATAATTAGTATACCATTTATCCCCACAAAAACAACATACAAAATGGGTTAGAAAATGTGTGGGAAATTAGATAAGACTTCTTGAATGGGCCTCAATCAAGTATAACATTATGAAAAAATCCCCAAATATTAATTAATTAATTCATTCATTCATTCATTCATTCATTATAGCAGATAATTTGATTCTTTGGGCTGGGCCACCAGAAGTGTCAAGGAAAAAGATTTAACTGAACGTTTGTAAGTGTTTGTGGACACTGAGAAATCTGTTACAAGTGTTTAAATGCAACTTTCTATCCTTTCTCATCAAGCAATGTGGAATAATAATGCAATGAAAACACAGAAGCGCTTTGTTTCAGTGTTAAGACCAGAATTTGAAGCACAGAATATCTGACTGTTTTCAAAGTGTATTGCAACTAGTTGTATTGATCTTTTAAACACTGAAAATGTAAGCTAATGTTATGTTTCATTTTATTTATTTATTTATTTATTTGGTAGACCCATACATTTTAATTTTGACAGCATATATTTGACTCATGAAAGTGAACCATTGGGATGAAGAGGCTATCCTAAGACCACTTTTCCCCTTGCAAAATACATTATGTATTCATGCATGTAAAGTGGCTGAGGGTGAGCTAAGAATCCAGATATCCCTAGTTTTTAATCTTGCTTCACCCATGAATTCACTGGTCGCCTTAGACAAGCCTTGGCCTATCCACTGTGATATGGAGATCATATTGACCTACAGAACAAGGTCATTGCAGGGACTGCAACAGTATACCATACTTGAGGTATCTCTAACACTAAATGCTAACTCACGGCTATGTTTGAGTTCACACTCAGAATATATATTCTAGTAAAGCTACATTTCTTTCTTCTGGTTTAGAAATAACTGCAAAGTTAAGTGCGGTGTAACCTTTCAGAACAGACAAATATTGGACATTATCCAGAAGTGAGTTTGAAATTCCTACAGTGCAAAGGCAAGTTGTTATAAATGCCTAATATAAAGAAGTCAAAGAATAAAATTCTTGTTTGCTTTTTAATAAAGCAAAAACAGTTGTTCATCTATGGGCCTGCTTTTTTTCCTTCCCTTAAATCAGAAATCTAAATCAAGTACATACATAGAAAATATATTATTTTCCAAAGTAATTGTGCAAATTCTTTTGTGAACAACTCTAGTTTCTTGACTAGATTCTAGAAAAGCTTCAAAGTTTTCTTGGTTTTTATTTTGTTTTTGGTTAATACTATATGTATAATTTACTTGATCAGATACTCAGAATATTAGAAAACAGATTGACCTTACCTTGTTATATGAATGCTGTGGTCTTCTATCATTTTCTGCAAGAAACAACAGGAGCGGCTCTATTCAGTTGAAATGGAATAGGTGCTGGTGTGTGTATAAGCAGGAGGGAGGGGGTGTCCCACAGGAAAACTAGATAGTAGAGAAATCAGGTTTACACAGTAGCAAACATGATTGCTTTTTTTAAAAAAAATAGGACTTAACTTGAATGTTTTTATTTCAAATTCCTTACATTTTTAAATTTTGCTTGCTTTTCAGCTGCATTATGTATAATACAAAATAGTGATTTTGCCAAGGTAAAATGAATATTGATTTTTACTCTGCAGAAATACAGCTGTGTGTTATAATTGCATTCAGTCTAACATTAAAAGGATCTATGATATTTTGTGAAGACTAAACATATATTCAATCTACATTTCTTGTTAAAGAAGACTTGTAAGGACATTGTAATAGAGCAGACACGTCCCTTAATTTATGAACCAATCTGTATACAATGTTTGGCATTCAAGGCCCTCCTCCAGATGCATCCTCTGAGGGAGGGTCAGAGGGTGGCAACCAGAGTGGTGGCTTCCCAATTATATGGGAACGATCTCCCCAATGAGGTCTGACTGTTTTCTCAGGCATTTAGCAGCATATAACGACTTATTAATTGGGCCATGGATCATCTTTGGCTGATTGTTTAAAAATTGTTTTTAGATACATGTTGGCTGTGTGTGTGCTATCTGTTTATATGATGTTTATGTAAATGCCTTTTTGTACTTCGTATAATGTGTTTTAATGGTTTTTATTTTTTGTAAACTGCCCAGAGAACTTTGGCTATGTGGAAGTATAGAAATATGATCAATGAAATGAAATATGTATTTTTGTCATTTGTCTGTTTCTCACGTTTGGGATTTAAAGAGCCTATGACTTTTATTCTCCCCCCCCAACACCACACACACACACCGTGAGTGGCACATCTCTGTACTATAACACAAACTTTTGAAATGGTTCTCTGTTTTAAGCAGGGTTTGTCATTCAAGCATGGAGAGTTTATGTTAGGGAAATCTGTGTCTAAAGTCCACTTGGGTGCACAGAACTAGCTGTGCAGTTCTTTGAATCCTGGCCTATATGTGAGTCTAGTTATGTTTAAGTATGAAGTTAAATGATTATTAAGAAAGTAATCAGCAGGAAGGATCTATACTTGTTTGTTACACTTTAATATCTGATAAATGACAGCTTCATGGAAAAGGGTTCATGGTAGAACATCCTTTGTACAACTCTTTCCATTTTAAATGAGTACAGTCTACAATCTTGCTATGCTATACCAATGTGAGCCCATGGTTTTGCAACAGGCATCAACACTACTATAATTACTCAAACAATTCCTAGTCAAGCTTATGTCCGGTTGAGGGAGGAAAAGCATACTATAGATTTGCAGCTCCTGACCAGGTGGGACTTTGATTACTCTGGTTAATCACACCAGCACTGGCAGTTGTCACAGGGTCTCTGGACCATATGCTAACCCAGCTCCCTGATACTTGTGAGGATTTAATTGGACTTCTATATCAATAGACCAAAGTTGAAAGTATTGTAGATTCCGCTACAGTTACTATATAAAACAACAAAATTACAGATACAAAACAATATAAAGTAACACCAGGAATCCAGGGTAACTCCTGCAGGGGCAATTTTCAAGACAGCAAGTCAAACCGTCGTTTCACCTGATGCTTTCTGGTCTTTTCTGCCACAGCCAGAATCTTTGCCACCACCAAAGAAATGACAAACAATTTTATCTGATAGTAGGAAACTTGTATAAAATCCAGGCATCCACCAGGCAGAAACACCCAAAGTGGGGCAATTTTATTGTAAATACCAGAATACAAATTACAAATAGAACATTTTCCACTGCTATATCACTGGATGGACAGACCTTCAAGGCCACTGAAGTGCCAGTATATCTGACAAAATATGTGAAGGAAGGCCATTAAGATTAGCAGACATAAATGCTGTATTGTATTCTAGAACATAAAGCTCTTTGAGAATATCTGCTATTTGAAAACAGTTATATAAAATACCGATATAACGTGGAGAACTGATTGCATTAGCATGACCAGAAGCTTCTGGAGAGACTATGGCAGGGCGAAGAGTCGTTGCAGGGGAAGGAGAGATAGATACTTAACACGCATCTTACCTTCCTGTTGCCTTGCTACCCTGAGGATCTCGAAGAACAATCCAGGCCACCCACAGAACCTCTCCTTGCTCCTATGCAATGCCAGGTCGGTTAAAGACAAAATGAATATTATCTGTGATCTTCTTACAGATGAGGAGGCCGACCTGGCATGCTTCACAGAGACCTGGATGGGAGATGACAGTGGCCCGACATGGGCCCAGGTCCTCCCAGCTGGGTACTGTGTTAGTGAACAGGTGAGGGAAAGTGGGCAGGGTGTGTGGAGTAGCTGTGGTCTACAAAGATAACCTTAACCTGACCAGACTTCCTGTCTGGGAATTTAATCACATCGAGTGTGTGTACCTGAGTCTGAAGACCAGGGATACACTAGGGATTCTGTTAGTGTACCGCCCCCCCCCCCCCCCCCCCGCTGCTTATCAGACTCCCTGGCCGAGCTCACGGAACTGGTCTCGGAACTGGTGTTGGAGTCACCCAGGCTTTTGGTCCTGGGCGACTTCAACATCCCATTTGAGGCCGGTTTGTCAGGTGGAGCTTGGGAGTTCATGGCATCTATGACAAACATGGGCCTATCCCAACTGGTCTCAGGACCTACACATTCAGCAGGTTACACCCTTGATGCGGTTTTCAGTTCCGAACAGACGGATTTGTGGGTGGAGGTGATAAATACCTCGGCATTGTCATGAACAGACCATTTTCTGGTCAGGATTAGTATCACAGCTAGCACCCGCCCCTGCAAGGGTGGCGGACCTATTAAGATGGTCCGCCCTCGGAGGCTGATGGATCCTCTTGGATTCCAGAAAGCCATAGAAGGTTCTATGGCTAGTATCATCGACGATCCTGTAGCAGCCCTGGTCAACAGATGGAATCAAGACCTAACTAGGGCTATTGACACGATCACCCCCAAACATCCTCTCTGACCCACTTCTAACCGGGCACCCCAGTATACAGAAGATCTCAGGGAGTTGAAGTGGGAAGGACAACGACTGGAGTGCCGATAGCAGAAAATTTGATTTATATCCAACAATACACGACATAGAGAACATCTTCTTTTCTATGGGGTGGCAATATGTACAGCATGGTGTCTGCGAATTCGCATCCAGCAGAACTGTTCTGGTTGGTGAGGGGTCTAACTCAGACACCTTCCCCCCTGAACCCGATCTTAGAGCCTTTGGTAGTTCGCTGTGATGCCTTTAACAATCATTTCACAGATAAAATCTCTCAGATAAGGGCCAACTTAGATGCTGTCGTTATAGCAGAGGCTGACAATGGAGTGTCCAGCAACTGGATCAGTTTCAGTTGGTGAGTATCTAGGACATGGACAAGCTGCTTGGATGAGTGAGGAGGACAACTTGCCTTCTCGATCCCTGTCCTTCTTGGCTGGTCGCCCAGGGAGGAGATGAAATTAGATTACAACTACAGCTGATCATTAATGCATCTCTCAGGGAGGGGAGTTTTCTATCATGTTTAAAAGAAGTGGTGGTACGGCCACTTCTAAAAAAGCCCTTTCTGGATCCCCTGGATCTTAATAATTACAGACCAGTATCAGATCTTTCATTTCTGGGCAAGGTGATCGAGAGGGCAGTTGCCTTCCAATTCCAAGCAGTTTTGGATGATACAGATTTTCTAGACCCATTTCAAACCGGCTTCAGGGCAGGATACGGAGTTGAGACCTCTATGGTCGCCTTAGTGGGTCATCTACACTTGAGTATTGACAGGGGGAGTATATCCCTGCTGGTACTTCTGGACCTCTCAGCGGCTTTCGATACCATAGACCATGGTATCTTTCTGAAACGCCTGGGGGGGATTGGGAATCGGAGGTACTGTGCTTCAGTAGTTCTGATCCTACCTCTCGGCCAGGTTCCAGATGGTGATGCTTGGGGATAGTTGCTCCTCAAAGAAGGAGCTGTTGTATGGCGTACCACAAGGTGCCATCCTATCCCCAATGCTGTTTAACATCTACATGAAACTGCTGGGAGAGATCATCCGGAGGCATGGGGCGAGGTGCTATCAGTATGCTGATGACACCCAAATATATTTCTCTATACAACAACAGTGTCAGCTAAGGACAGTGTGTCTCCTCTGAATGAATGCTTGGAGGTGGTAATGGGCTGGATGAGGAAAAACAAACTGATCTGAATCCGGACAAGATGGAGGTGCTTACTGTCAAAGGCCCCAACCTGGGTTTGGAGGTGTGTCAAGCAGTTCTGGATGGGGTTACACTCCCCCTGAAAGACTGTGTTCGCAGCTTGGGGGTGCTCCTGGATCCATCGCTCCAAATGACAGCCCAGATAGATGTGATGGTCAGGAGTGCCTACTATCAGATTCTGCTGATACGCCAGCTGCGCCCCTTCCTAGAGTTGGAAGACCTAAAGATGGTAGTGCAAGTGCTGGTAACTTCGAGGCTCGACTTCTGCAATGTGCTGTACATAGAGCTACCCATGTACCTAGTCCGGAAACTTCAACTAGTTCAAAATATGGCAGCTAGGTTGGTCACCAGTACACCTAGGGGTGACCATATTATACCAACTTTAAAACACTTTACTGGCTGCAAGTTAGTTTCCAGGCGAAGTACAAAGTGTTGGTTATTACCTTGAAAGCCCTACATGGTTTGGGTCCAGGTTACCTGCAGGATTGCCTTCTCCCATACAATCCGCCCTGCACACTCAAGTCTTCTGGGAAGAATTTACTTCAGTCAGCCAAAACTAGGCTGACGAGTGTTACCCAGAGGACCTTCTTTTCTGCCGCTCCCAGACTGTGGAATAGCCTGCTGGGAGAGATTTGTCAACTTAACAGTCTCTCTGACTTTGAGAAAGCCATAAAGACTGATGTTTTCCGGCAGGCCTATCCAGTTGAATTTTAAGACTTTTATTGTTATTTTAATAGTGTATTCATTTTATATGTTTTTAATCAGTTTTATATATTTGATATTTGTTTTTAATGTTTCCTTCCTCGATCCAGAGGGAGAGGCGGGTAAGAAATATTATTATTATTATTATTACTCTTTCTAGCTTGTGGCGGTTTTTCTAGACGGACATGACAGGCTTTGCCAAGTCATGCTGTCTTTTATTGATTCAGGAATTTCCTGACAATTGAGCATGTTTTAATCATGAGTGCTTTCTGGATGTTGGTGTGGATGTATTCTGGTAGGCCCAGTTTCTGGAGGTTTTCTGTATATTTTTTTGATGTGATGCCAGTGACTGATGTGACTAATGGGATAATTGTGACCTTTTCCTGTTGCCATAGTTCTTTGACTTCCATGGCCAGTGGTATATATTTGTTGTTTCATCATCATCATCATCATCATCATCATCATCGTCATGATCATCATCCAAGTCTCCCTTTGGTTAAATCTGTAGTTCAATTGAACCCTGCGTGGATGAAGAAAGGGGGAGATGTTCCAATGCTACAAGCTTTTGGAGAGACAACTTCATCCTTAAACTATTATAGTTGTCATTTAGAATGAGAGTTGGTAGACCTGAGACATGGTTATAAATATGGATCCTGAGCCAAATTTTTAAACCAGTCAAGTTGTTTAACAAAAAAGCTAAAGAAGACTGCAGTCAGTCATGTAAATGTGTTTGTAGAAATGGACTTGTATAACGCTCAGGTTTGTAGTAACACCTTTGACACAGATTGCAGTCCGAAAAAGAACTTGAGCAGAGATTTTAGCATTATAGACATTAATTACTGCAGAATAAACTGGTAACTTTTGATGTAACACCCCAATCAAAATACCTATCTAACTTATATTGACTAAGTTCAGATGACACAATAATGCACACTCAAGGAATGAGTATGGGTTGAAACTTGGATTATTGTGTTGTCTGAATCCAGCTGTCCTAACCATGATTTGGTTTGTTGTTGGGTTGTAAAGTGTGGGTTGTTCCATAATAGATTATGGCTTGTTAGCACAGCTGGGTTCAGACAACACAATTACCCACATTTCAGTGACAACCAACATTCAACCCATACTCAACCCTTCAGTGTTGGTTATCATATTGTCTGAACCCAACCCGGCATGTCAATATCAAAAGGATTCTGACCTCATGTGGACAACTTAAAATTATCAAGCAATACCTTTCTTACCAGAGTCAAAGCTTGTTCATCACCCAACCCTGTTTGCTTTCCGTTATGTGTCCATTCGTAGAGCAAACCAAAACTTACTCTCCCACCTGTGGGTTCTAGATCCACCAGTTATGCCCTTAAATATGTAACAAATGGCAAAGTTGTTACTGAAGTCAAACAAGTCAAACATCCAGCTGAGTTGTCATCATGTTCTACATCATAATGTGAGGTTGAAGGAGGATAGATATTTCACTTTGTGAGTTCTTAAGTTTGGAAACTGATACTGGGGCTGATAGAAGGTTCAGTGTTTAATAATGTTTTACATCCACACCCAAAATACAAAATACACAGCAGACAGCATTAAACATGACTGGCCTGTATCACAAAGATTTCTGTAAAATGAGGCATCAAAAACAGCTGTTCCAATGATTTATTTTTTAAAAAAAAATTGGTTAAATGTTAAAGTAGGATGTTATACTGACAAATGAAGTATAAGGAAATGGAATGCAAGTTCTTCATAATGTAATATATTTTCTTAGGCACATTAAACATGTGACTCTTTAGAAAATACAGCCATTTGAGCCTGTAAGTTTATGGCAGCATTTTTATGAATTCACTAATATCATAGTACATTTCTTCATGGAAGCTGAATAAATTGGGAAGGGTTTTAACAAATGCATTTCACAAACTCTTTTGACAGATCACACTTACTGATGTGATTTGAAGGCACAGGGAAAGCAGCGCATCTGCCACTCCTCATTGAACAAGCTTTCCATCTTTTTCCACTTTATTTTTCCAAATCCACCCCTAATGAAAAAATTCCAATATGTAATTTATTTATTTTTCTTTCCTTTTGTTGGATTTTGCCAGAAGATCAATTACTTCATGAAACCTTTCAACCACTGGAATTTGTCCATCAGAAAGTACTTTGTCCTATCTTTCTATATCATTAAATCTCATCACATGTTAGTCATACCTTTGTAACATCTCAACATCTTTTAAGAACTGTGGCAAGAAGTTGCAGAAACATAGGGCTCCATCACACCTACTTTTTTTCTTGGTATGCACCTGCAATTTTGACCTCTGTTTCATCCAAGCAGTCATCCCTTTCACTATCATTGCTATACCGGTGAACTGTCCTTTCACTTGTTTGCTCTCCCACTGCTATTGCGCCCCCCCCCCCCGTTCCACTTCGCCCCCCCCCCCGCCCCTTCTCCTTCCCCCTCCAGTTCATTAATTCTCATTGATGGACGTTGTGATCGACGTGGCAACCTTCCCCCTCGCTCATTGGAGCTTCTATGGGAATGAACCAAAATGCTTACAGCTCCCTCATTTTTAAAGATAAAGTGATGAAACCTGGCACAGTTATGGCTCTTAAGGAGGGCTTTAGCCATGCCAAGTTTGAATCAGATTGGTTCATCCCTAGTTTTTTTAAGGATTTTTTAAAATTCCCAGATACTCCACCAATGCGAAATCCCACCTGTTTGCGTTTGTGGAGGATCTGTTTTCTTTTACTTTGATAATGCACAGCTGTGCATCTCCAGTTCATAAAATAGAAATCTGCTGGTTCCCTGAGGACCCAGCAGATCTCTGTTTTATGATGTGTGGATTTTGGTTTTGGAACAGGTCCTCAAGATCTATCCCAATGAGCTGGGTGTTCCCTTCCCATCAAGAACTTGAGAAAAACCTCTGAAATTAACAAATCCTGAAATTAACAAAAACACAGGAAAAACCTCCTTCAATAAGCAAGAAAGAATGAACAGAGGAGCAAAAAAAAATTCTAAGCCAGTTCCAGATTTGATCTTACAAAACCTGTACTTCTAAATATTTGTGTGCTATGATTTCGTTGAATTTGAACCTAATTCTGAAGGCTTGCTCTAACACCAATCATACTGATCCAACATATAACATTAGCAGGATCTTTCCAGTTCAGGCTCCTTCAAGCTCCTTTCTACTGTGGTTTGTTAGTATTGCTATGGCAATGGTTTGCATGTAGGGTTTTATGTTTCTAAACCCTGTACATGCCTGACTGGAGTCCTGGGATATGTAACTGACACTCAGTGTGGGGTAGCTGCTAAAACTATATTTCATATGTGAGAGTTACAGGAGTAACTTGCTCGCTGACATGCTTTCATTGATTGTAATATATGAAAATTCAGAATTTCTGCTGTGTGTTATTGAAATTTATAGAAAAGGAATTTGGCCCCAAAAACTAGTTAAACTTTAGTGGAGAATGGGTTCTCATATTGTTTGGACAGAAGTGAGGAATGGTTACTTAGACCAGTGTGATTGAAGAGAACATTTTCTAAATGATGTGGATAAAATATTGGATTTGAGCTGGGGCCACGTGTTTTCATACTTTGGTGTTATTTAGTATCAATGCACTGTTTCACCCAACATGGTTGAATTTTTGTTAGCTGAGCACTTGCAAAAGCTTGAGCCTATTATGAATGCCTGATTTGAGTGTGTGAAAAAGGTTTAAAAGAGCTCACAAAGTACCGTTGTTTACTGCTGCTACACTCCCTTGCCCAGGCCTAAAGCCCAAATACTTACCTTTAGGAAGGTAGCAAGCACTTCACAGGCCATGGTGGAGCATCTTTCTCTACCAGGGATGGGTCTAGAAACACCTGTTGTTGCTGTATTTATTTATTTATACATACAAAAAATTATATTTATTTATCCCTACCATCTGGTGCTTACGAAGCTAACAACAATTAAAAACAAACATAAAATACAGTAATATTCAAAAACAATATAATAAAATAGAGACAGGTGCAGCAGATAAAACAAGTAAATCTGTCTGATAAAAGAAATGGCTTTTGTTGTATGACTAAACACTACAAGAAAGAGGGGCCAAACTAGCCTTCTAGGTAACCCCCCCCCCACACACACACACAATTTAGGTGCAGCCAGTGATGCTCATCTCCGTCAAGCTAGTATCCACATAGAACACAAAAGGCAGTTTTTGTTATGGCTTCAGGACTGGGCAGATTGGTATAGGAGGAGGTGGTTCCCATGGTATCCGGGATTCAAGCCATTTAGGGCTTTTAAGCTCACCTTGAATTGTGCCCTAGTAACAAATTGGTGCAGCTTTTGTAGAACAGGTGTAATATGATTTTCTAAGTGAGCACCCACCTGCATTCTTGTTGCAGCCTTCTGGACCAATTGCAATTTCCAAAGACTCTTCAAAGTTAGCTCCATACAGGGCACATTACAATAGTCCAATTTAGATATAACTGTGGCACGTGTCCCATTGCCAGATCTCACCTCTGGGAATGCATACAATTGGCATACAATAAGGTGGAGAGAGGCCCTCCTGGCTACAGGTGCCACCTAAGCATCCCCAAATTGTGAACCTAGTTCTGCACTTGAGTTCCAACCCATCCAAAACAAGTTGAATTCTTATTTTAGTCTCCATCTGTCTCCTAATCAGGGGCATCTCTGTCTTATCTGGTTTTCAGTCTTAATTTATTAGCCCTCATCCAGTCCATGACTGTTTCCAGACACTAATTCAGAGGGACATCAGGGGTCAAACTAGAGTCAGCCCCATGGGTGTGCATGTGTACGCATCAGGAAAGAACCTACAGAGTCCCTGAGCACCTAGGTGTACCCATTGGGAATACTACCACCAGTCTATTCCAAGTGTCTGTCACTTCCTCCATTCAGTCATTCTCAGCCACTGAAATTTTGTGTTTCCACTTGACTGAGCCTCCAGCACTCACATTGCTGATTCTGTGAGGATGCAAGAGTTGCATTCTGGTGACTGGGGAGACAGCAGTGTCAAGGCTGGGTCAACTTGCATTCATTCCTCTGAATCATTACATCTACTAGAGATCTTCGGGCCATGAAAGTCTAGGCAGGTTGTGAGGCAGAGTCTCCTACTTTGAAAAAAATCCACAGCCATCACCCACACTTGCTCTTCATTGGCTGTGTGAAAGCACCAGCTTCTTTAGCCTTAGAAAACCTTAAGAAATGTGATGGAATATTCCTAGTCAGTGGAAAGCCTCAGCATGGGCTTAGTCATGCCAACTACTTATGTCAGGCTTGCCTCACTGGGTTGTTGTGAGGATAAAATGGGGCAAATCCATCTATGCCCTAAAGGAAGGAAAGGATACAAATTTGATTATAAGAATAAATATAGAGGCAAATCATATCAATAAACATAAAAGCAAATCAAAATAGTGCAATCATATAAACATTTATTTAGAAACAAGAGCCCTAGCTTTAAATGACTTAGTAGGATCACACAAAAAGGGAGATAAGTCTCAGGATGCAGTACAAAAGTTTATTGGACAAAAGCCCAATGTGGTTCGGGCTCTTGTTTTTTTAACGCCTTCAGGGATTGTTATAATGTCTGCAGAAATTATTAAGTCACCATTATAAGGCAATTTGTTGTTAATAATTTCTGCAGACTTTGTAACAACCCCCTGAAGAAGGCCTTAAAAAACAAGAGGCCGAACCACATTGGGCTTTTGTACAATACACTTTTCTACAGCATCCTGAGACTTCTCTCTCCCTTTTTGTGTTCAGTGTGGATGGTCACCCGCCTTGCATCCTTAGTAGGATCAGAGCCTTTGAAATGCTGTTAAATGTCAAATGTTTCTATCATCTAATCCAATTGAAATAATGAACTAGGTCCATTTATTTCAGGATTTATACTCAGTATTAGTGTTTGTCAAAATTGATTAGACCTGGATTACTGGTGGTACAAATGATTGATATATAGTTAAAAAAAATCCAGTAGTTGACATTTTAGAGTTGTTGGCTATCGTAAACAGTGATTGGATTCCTCTCTCATCCTTTTCTGAAAATAGGACAGAATTAAACATTACCTGAGCAGCTTTCATAAGGACCAAACAAGAAGTTCCAACATCATCCTCAGCTAATAAACAAATATTGATCATGGCAAAATATAACCCCTCAGCTATTCTGTTGCTAGAATAAGGATGACATTTCCAGATTGAAGCCTATGGACATCCTAATGTTTTGCTGGAATAGATTCAATTTGAAACATTTTATGATGCATTTCAGTCCATGGAGCTCAAAGACAGCACATATTATCCATGTCCTAGCTAGAATTATGGATCAATAGTATCTCACACTTCCTCTGTTGCGATGTTATCTCACTAATATTTAAGGGAACTGCTATTACAATGGCTTGACAGCAAGAAGTCACTCAAGAAGTCACAGCAAGAATGCCACTCAACTACTTCTGTCATCTTAGCCAATGTGACTTTTTCTGTCAGAGACATAGATTTTTTTAAAAAATTACTAAGAAATTCAAGGACAACTTCCTTGCAAATAATTGCACTGAGGACACACTTTAGAGCAGTGCTGTAATTCCTTCTCTTCTAGTTGTCAAATGTTCATTTTTCTTCTTAAGATTAATATACACCCATGATCAGCTTGTAGTGGTGGGATCCTTCAGGGTACAATGGCCGAGTTTGCACAAAACGATAACTAAACTCCAAAGAATGTTGGCGTAACCTTCATGAACAAGCATGTTGGTGGTGCCCTCTGACTGATCCCTCCAACTCCGCTTCTCCCACAAGCAGAAGTGGCTTCAGCAACCAGGGACTTGCCAAAAAGAAAAAGTGTGTTAGATCCTAACCTGGTTCCTAGCTTGCTGTTCCAAACACATCAAGAATCACAAGCCAACTTCAAGGCCTGATTTCTCACCCTGGCTTGTTAGGGAAGTGACGACCAGGATTCCTGGTTCAGACTAATGCTGTGCTAATTCAGACTAATGCCACAAAAAATTTGACCATTCTCATTCAATTTGTTTCCAGGGGTCCAGAAACAAAGGCCTATGAGGAGAGACTGAAAGAACTGGGCATGTTTAGCCTGGAGAAGAGATGACCGAGGGGAGACATGATAGCACTCTTTAAATACTTGAAAGGTTGTCACACAGAGGAGGGCCAGGATCTTTTCTTGATCACCCCAGAGTACAGGACATGGAATAATGGGCTCAAGTGACAGGAAGCCAGATTCCGTTTGGACATCAAGAAAAACTTCCTGACTGTTAGAGTAGTATTACAATGGAACCAATGACCTAGGGAGGTGGTGGGCTCTCCCACATTAGAAGCATTCAAGAGACAGCTGGACAACCATCTGTCAGGGATGCTTTAAGGTGGATTCCTGCATTGAGCAGGGGGTTGGACTTGATGGCCTTTTAGGTCCCTTCCAACTCTACTATTCTATGATTCTATGATAAAAAAGAAATTGCTTTCAAAAAGAAATTTGAAAGGAGAAGAAATTTTGGAGAACTTCTCATGGGTTTGGTTCAGGGTTCTTGTGCTTATCCTTCTTATGAGATGGCTGACACGTGTGTGAGAGTGTCCTTTCTTTCATTGTACAACCATCTTTCTGACAGCCTGTAGTTTCCTTGGCTTCCCACTTCCCACCTAAGGGAAGACATGAATTTATTCCTCCTGTAGGGCTTTTTCAGATCAGGAAGTGCCGTCAGCCTGGGAGATTGCAGAGCAGTGGGGAAATGTGTAATACAAAGAAAAATACAGGCTGTACCCTCACCCACCTCACAGTGATTAGGTAAGGAAAAAACCCACCCACCCACATACAAAATAGAGAAAGGGAAAAAGGGCCTTCCTCCATTTGGACTCTCCCCCCGCCCCTCACAGGGTTATCTAACATCAGTTGCAGTGTGGGGAAGAAGAGGGACCTAGAGAGAGGAGCAGGTGAGAGGGGCTGCTTCAGGTGCTGCTTCAGTTGGACTGCCACCGCCAGGAGATAAAAGACAAATCAGGACCATTCCACCAGCCTTCTGAATTTGTATTTCCTTTTCCCTTCCCATCCCTGTCTCCTTGTGTGTCATGTTTTTTTAGACTAAGCCTGAGGGCAAAGACTACCTTTTACTGATTGGTTGTAAGCCTCTCCGGGAGCCTTTGTTGGGGGAATGAGAAGCAACATAAAAATGTTTTAAATAAATGAAAGTTCTCTCATATTTGACTATTCACAGTAGCATATACTTAGGGTGTACTGTGTCTATTCATGGAGGCTAACTGTCTCATGTAATAGTCATTGAAAGATCCATCCTTCTTGAATTAGTCTCATTTTAAAAAACCTATCCAAGCTGGTTCCATCACAGTTTGAGGTAGTGAATTCCACAAGCTAATTTTCAATATACCAATGTTCTAGAAATGTAGACTTACTTCATAGTGAGCATTTGCTTAGAATAGTCTGCACATTTTTCTTACATCTCCACGAGTTTCTTTAAAAATGTGTTTTAAATATCAGGAAAGGAGCCTAAAATTTCCCAGAGGGGATTAAACTCTATTAGGTACTCCCAGAGCTTAAGCCCTACATTAATAGTTATTCAAAATTTCATATTTTATAAGTTGGAAAGGTAACTAATGAAGGTCCTTCTCAAAGCATGATTTCAGGAGCTCAAGTAAAGTATATGCAAGGAGCTGATGTGCTATTGTATCTTTATAATTAACATTTGTTATGCTGAACCATTGTAGACTTTTGTAATATGAGTGGTGAATCTGCTCAGGAAATTAATTTCCTATAATGAATAATATTTTCTGTCTGCTTAATATCATGCTGCACCTTGGTAGCAAATTAATGTAAGTGCGTTTTTGGATGCATTGCAGGATGGAATTGATTCTTGCCTTGAGAATTGCTAATTTGATGCTTTAGTTTATTCCAAGATTAAATATGAACCTTTAATAAATAAAAGGATTTGCATTCTTCTACCAACTTTCCACTATAAAGACTGCAAAATGAAATTTAGAAGCTCTCCAAAACCTCAGAAACAGGTTTAGGATTCAGCTTTGAAGTCCCTGCAGTATTGCAAAGCCCCGTATCCCTAGAACATTGCTGGGAGAAGACTGCACTGCATAGCAGCCTTTAATGCGGGTTTTCCAGAAAATTTTGAATAGGAAATTCTTTGATTTTTTTTTCTTCATGCAAACTATAGTCATTTGTATGGGGTCATTTACATTGGAAAAATTTCAGTTTGCATTGGAAAAAAATTATTTTGCATTGGAAAATCACTACAAAGTGATTTAATGTAGTATGTTTATGAAATAAAATAAACAACAAAGCTAAAAAAAAGTACCCTATGTTGATTTTTTTTGCCCGATACATTACAGCTATATGGCCTAAAATATTTGAGGGAATAAATTATATCACACTTAGAGAACAAACCTTCGGGCCCTAGACAGTTTTGGATTCCTGGATCCAAAATTGGAGACAGCACTCTGAACTCAGGTGTGGAAGCCATGTTCCCCTGCCCCATGGGCATAAAGGGGGCATTTGGGGGCGTAAGAAGGGAGGGGCCAGGTTATACTGTATCTCGAGGCCTCTCCTGCCTCCTTCCTTGTCTTCCACAGAGCCTCAGCTAGATGAGCAAAAAAGTCTGTCTAGCTAAAATGCCACATAGGAGGCAACATTCTCTTCCTGCTTTACGTTAGATACTCGTAAACCTCTGAGTTCAGAGGCTTATGAGCATTGAGGATTTTGCCTGTAATGTGATTTGAATGTTATATCATGTAGACATTTTTATTGAAATGTAAAGACAATAATATTTGCTTCCTTTGCACTGTTTAAATGTAAGAAAGAAAGAAAGCTACTGAAAACTTTTGCACACTAGGGATGTGTCCAACACATCTGGAGGGCACTAGGTTGGGGAAGGCTGTGCTAATTAATTTTAGCAAGCCAAAACACTATGCATGATATGCTGACAACCGCTCTTCTATTTCAACACAGTTGAGCTCTTTTCCATTATGGTTGTTGGGGCACCTTCAGTTTTGCTGTCACTCCTAATTAGTTCCATGTCATACTGAAGCATATGTGTATTTTAGTGACAAATATGTATTCTCTCACATACTTACATTCATTACAACTTTGAAACTGTCAATCTTGCCTGATATTGCATTTGCTATTGATATCCATTCATTGTTACTAATGAACTTCTGAAACCCACATCATTGTTTGAAATTGATACTGGGAAACGTCCCTTCACCAGTGCTCCTCAGGCATTTTGAACTCTGGTGCCCTTTTACAACAATACTCAAGACCTTGACAGCCATCTGCATGCTTTCCCCTTTTGAACAAGCCAAAAACAGGTTGAAAACAAAAACGAGAGCAAACCAAAACGAGCTTCAAAATGATTCTCTGCCTCTCCCATCTTCATTTAAAGTTAACCATAACAGAGTTGAACAGCCTTGCACGGGGGGTACCCTTCAATTCTTATAGTGCAACTTGTACTACGGCTGTTAAAGCCCTTGGATAGGATTGGGCTGCCGATGTGATGAAAAACGTACATTAGTATAAAATATTGCATATGATGAATAGACAGATTATCTGGAATGTGTTTGTATCTTAAAGTGAACAGCACTGCAGGCAGTAGAAGGATACAGTTGGGATTCATGAATCAATCAACTAATTGGTCATTGATTAAAGTTTCTTCAATTTCTTGCCATTTGGCCAGCCCCAAAGTTATTGGCTCGAGGAAAAAGGCTGGGTAGGTTTCCGTTGTAATCAATATAGAAATGAATGAAACAGTAATAGAACAGAAACAAATTGAATGGGACTGCCAAAATTGAATTGGAAAAAGAAAAGAAACCCAAAAAAATGTTCAAGTGCACATCTCTAACCCTGGCAATGGGTGAAGAGGAGGCATGGAAGAGCCCTGCTACCTCTGACATCGCTGGCTGCACCGTGTCACTGTTACCTTTTCTGAGGGGAAGAGCTCAGGCTACACAGAATTGCATGGGAGGTGTAAGGGTGATTTGCTGTGACTCTGCGCATAGTGAAACGTGTTGGGCATCGTTACTGCCATCCTTCATTCCTCAAAGTTGTGTCAGCACTGTTTGTGGGGGTGGGGGTGTAAGTTTACATGTTGCCACTTCTAACGGAAAAGCTGAGCCACGGGTTCTCTCCTGCCTCAGCTTTTGAAATGAGTGCAATAAGCTGCACTAATATCACCCCCGATCCATAATAATAATAATAATAATAATAATTTATTTCTTAAAACTGCATAAAAACATCCTAAAAAATTCTAAAATTCCACTGGATATGCCTGCCGGAAGAGAACAGTCTTTATAGCTTTCTTAAATTCTAAAAGACTGTTAAGTTGACGAGTCTCCTCCGGCAGGCCATTCCACAGTCTGGGAGCAGCAGAATAAAAGGTCCTCTGGGTAATGATTGTCAGCCTAGCCTTGGCCGACCGTAGTAAGTTCTTCCCAGAGGACCTGAGCGTGCGGGGTGGATTGTATGGGAGAAGGCGATCCCGCAGGTAACCTGGACCCAAATCATGTAGAGTTTAAAGGTAATAACCAACACTTTGTACTTCGCCCGGAAACTAATTGGCAGCCAGTGGAGAGATTTTAAAGCTGGTGTGATATGGTCACCCCTAGATGTACCAGTGATCAACCTGGCTGCCATATTTTGAACTAGTTGAAGTTTCCAGACTAGGCACAGAGGTAGCATTGCAGAAGTTGAGCCTTGAAGTCACCAGCGGGAAAGTTTCACCTCTCAACGGCTCTTAAGACAATCCAGTAGCTGAATTCTCCCTCTGCTTATTTGCTTGCTGGCTCTAGTGATGACAGTACCATGGTAATTGGGTTGCTGGCTGGCATGGAGCAACTTTTCTTGGTACTCTGGGGGCCTGGCGTAAGGGGGGAGAAACCAGAAAATAGAACTAAGGATGGGGCATCCAGAGCAGATAGGAGCAGGCAGAAAACTGGTTGTCCCCTTTACTTTTTTCCATTTAAATAAATGGCTATTATTCATTCCTGTAAGTCCTAGCTTAAAAACAATGTGAGGAGGGGGGGCAAACCTCCACATTACCCACTTTACCCTTAACACTGGGTAGTGATTTTCTGTGGCAAAGGTATTTCAATTTAAATCTGTTTTAAACTTAAATTCAGGTAAGTTCAGTTTAAATGAGTTGGGGTGTTCCTCATCATACAGATTTACAACCAGAACTGTGTACATCTGAAGCAATAAAATACAAAATGTTTAGGAAGGTGGGGGGAAGATACATAATTTAGGGTGCAGCCCTGTGCATGTTTAGACCGAAAAATGTCCTACAACTCCTCTAGCATTCTTCAGCCATGCGGGGAATGCACCAGTAGATGGAACTCTTATGAACCAGCAATTCCTCCCTGACCATCAGATCTGTGCTGGGAGGATGTAACTTAGACTCCTGACATGTCCAACCTGGTCTCAGTAATGTTGCCCCCTCCCCTCCCCTGCCCCAACATCCAGGATCAAGTCCTCGATAGCTACTGTTTTCCTGCGTACCTGGCATTCACAATCAGCTGTAGTCTGGTGGGCTCACTCACATGTTAGATTTCAAGATGCAGGATTTTTTTATGGGGGGCGGGATTTAAACATATTATCCACTTCACCTACATTGTGATGTTTAGCCAGGAAAGGAGTGTCACAGGATATTTCTGAACATGTTTAGATAAAACACACTCTCCACCAGAATGCGAGCAAGCCTTGAAGAGTGGAATCCAGCAAAGAATAGCTTCAGAGATTTGTAGTAAAACAGTCCTCAGTGTTACTACTGTCCAGTTAATGCTGATTTATACCTGTTTTCCCTGGCCATAATTTGTTGTCTTTTTTGGGACTAGTTAATGTAAGAATTGTTGTGGTTTATTAATTTGTGTACAAAGCTTGTAGATTTTGCATCTGTATTTCCCCCCCTTAGCTCTAAAAATAGGACACGCTGTCCCTTCCATGCTCAGTAGTTTCTATAAAGTATTGGATGCCCTTATAGATTTATGGTGCACTGATCAGACTCTTAAGAGAGGTTAAACCGTGGGTGAAAAATAAAATTACTGGTAATTAAATTCAGAAGCAGGTTTGTCTTCTACAGAAAATTTATTGCTTTAACGTATATGATGGTTTAGCTATACAGGAAAAAAAGAACACTGATCCATCCTTAGAAGTACATGATATAGTTATTGCACACAGCAATTTCCATTTATACAATTAAAATAATAGCACTCTGTGCTTTGAGAAGTAAATGGCATATTCAACTAGAAGTCTTCAGAGTAATAAAATAGCCGCAATGCAGAACTGGTTTCATTTGCAAAGAGCTGGTGCATTATATGTGATTCACTAATATGCTCCACATAAGTTTTAATAAAAAAAAATACATAAAGAAATGTGCAGTGCATTCTCAATTAGGACTTTCTTCCATGAATACAGAATATAGCATTCTGATTTAAAATGCAGCTATTAATTTCACAGTAGAATCACCTAAATATGTATGCTCACTAAATCTTGTATAAGGTCTAGCAATTCATCTATTTTATTCTACCTATAAGTTGCTCTAATGAGCAATGGTTTGTAAGCTGTCACTACTGCTACATAGCAATATATGCTACGTTATCCAGTAACCTGTGTAGTTCATCATTAATCCAGATCCAAAGTAGTTTCTGATGCAAAATTGTTTATCTATGTATTATCTGTATTTGCTCACTAATTTTCTAAAATTCTTTCATGATTCAGTTTCTCTGAGGATGCAGAAGAAGTCATAGTCACATAAAAAACAGTGTTGTTTAATTGGTCTTGAAAGGACAACTTGTCACTGTAAAACAAAACCAAGTACCATAAGTCCAATTCGATTTGAGTAGATCAGTCTTGCTCTGGTTGTTCTTGTAGAGCAGAATTGGAAGCTTACTTTTATTTATTTTATTTATTTAAAACATTTCTTGGTTGCCTTTCAGGGCAGAACCCCTCGCAAGGCGGCTTACAACAATAAAACACATAAAAACAGTTTAAATATTAAAAACAATAAAAACATAGACACAATATGATAGCAATTAAAAATAATAAAAGGCAACAATAGAACCAACAACAACAGTATTCATATCCTGAGGCGGCCATGGTAAAATAATATTTTCAAGGCCTTCTTAAAAGCCTGCAAGGACGGTACATGGCGGACCTCCAATGGGAGTTTTTTCCCAAAGGTATGAGGCCATTGCAGAGAAAGCCCTCTCCCATGTGATCACTCATCTAATTGCTCTCACAGGTGAGCAAATGAGAAGAGCCTCTCTTTCTGATCTCAAGGTGTAGGCAGACTAATACACATGAAAGCAGTCCTTTAAGTAACTGTGACAGGCCTTTATTTATGGCACCCTCGGGAAATTGTAAACACTCATTAGGACAGTTTGCACAATCACCACAGCCTACCACGGTTTAAATAAGCCACGGTGGATTTCAGCACATGCTGGTGGCCATTTTGAATCTTCAACCCCTGGCGGTGGGTTGCTGTGGTTTGTCATGTCTTCCAAACCCAGGCGGCAGCGGTTGCTTGAGGTTTAGACCATAGATTTGAATTCGGTTAATTTTCTGAATGAAGAGCTGAAGCATGTGCGTTTCATGAGAAACTCCCAGGTTCAACACCCAGCCTCTCCAGGTAGATTGATTGATTGATTTACTGCATACTTTAACCACCTTTTTGACAATAATGGTCTCCCAAAGCATCTCACATCAGTGAAAGGGGTGGGGGACAGTCCTGGCCACAGTCTTACAATCTAAAAAGACAAGACATGCAGGGAAAAGGGGATGGGAAGGAGGAGGATTAAGTAGACTTTCAGCAGAGCTAGTGGAATGTCTTTGCCAGGGTGGGAGAGTCCAACTGGAGCAGGGCCCTGATGTTCCCCTTGCCGGCTGCTACCTCCCTCAGGGAAGTTGATGTCTGTTAGACCTGGGGGCAGGGGAACAGTCCAACCGGAGTAGGTCTTGATGTTTTAGAAAAAGCCACAGTTGTGACTGATAGCCTCATGAGGAGTTTATATAGGCTGACCATATGAAAAGGAGGACAGGGCTCATGAAACTTTAACAGTTGTAGAGAAAAGGGAATTTCAGCCAGTGTCATTTGTATGCAATTAGTTCCTGGTAAAATTCCCTCTTCATTACAACACTTAAAGTTGCAGGGGCCCTGCCTTCTTTTGTACATGGTCACTCTAGTATAGTGCCTGCAACTTTAACTGTTGTGATGAAGAGGGAATTTCACCAGGGACTAATTGCATACAAATTATACTGGCTGAAATTCCCTTTTCTCTACAACTGTTAAAGTTACATGAGCCCTGTCCTCCTTTTCATATGGTCAGCCTAGTTTATATATTTAGCTCCCTGGCACAGTTCTACTGTTTTATTGTCCTGTTTTTTTTGTATTTTACTGTCGGTGTATGAAAATAATAAATAAAATGTTATATTGTGTGCGTACTTATTTTTAAACTACCACATCCCAATTCTACACACATCTGAATTCGGTGAGAATAAGTCCCCAGTAAGCCTGCGTAAAATTGCAGCATTGCTGTATTGGAGGTGTTTGGCTAAGATTCGTTACAAGCGAATGTATGGTGGTGGCCACTCTTGGAAGATGCATTCTTAGATGGATACTTGCTTTGATGAAACAGTTTTCCCCAAGGCATTTAATTTTAAGTTTTTCTTCTATTTCCAAGGCTACTTAATCTGATAGTAATTAAATCACATCACTAATCTGTTCCTTGAATTTCCATGCTGTCCTATAACAAGTTAAGCTGTGCCTCCGTTGTATGTATAATACAAAAAATCAGTAAAATAACACTTTCTTCTTCCTTTATATTGCAAGTGAAATATATGAATTTCATATGGTTCAAAAAGCTTACTGAAACATACACCTACCGTTGATACTCTACCAACTTCATTCTCATTCTGTTTTAAAACTTTTTCCTCCCCTTTGTTTCTTGGTCTTTTACAATACAAACATTATAAACTTTGAATTAATGCTTGAACATTTTCAGAAGCTTTAAAATCATTCATTTGAGAAGCCTTAAAAATGTCCATTCTTTTGAATTCTGAAATTCTGGCTAAGGATTGCCTTGAATCATGCATACTAACTTTTTTAAAAGGAACTGTTCATTGCTATGGAGCTTAACAGCCTTTTTTTTAAAAAAACTGATTGCTTCTTTGTAGTTGATAGCAAGTCATTTATTCTAAGGAAATGTGTATAATTTAGATTGTTGATTGAATTACAGTGATTTGGATTAACTTGAAATACCTGTTTTAACAGATAAGATCCTTTACAAAAGATCCTTTATAGTTAAGATTTGTCTTTTTTTCCTTAGGGACCTCAGTGAAAACCAGATTCATGCCATTCCAAGGAAAGCTTTCCGTGGAGCTGTAGATATTAAAAATCTGTAAGTATTTTAAAAAATATATTATAAATTTAACAATATAAAATAGAGACTCTTCAGATAACATTATTTCATAATTTCTATATACTTGCAGGGCCAGATTTAAACTTGTTGTGGCCCTAAGCTATAACATGAGTGAGGCTCTTCAACAAATAATAACATTTTAAATGCAAAATACGGGCTGTACAATGAAATGGAATTTGATAGTCGTGTAATGTTGTAAATGTTCTTTCTTTCTAACACAAGGCCCCTCTTAATGTGAGGCCCTAAGCTGTAGCTTGTTTAGCTTGTACGTAAATCTGGCCCTGTATACTTTATACCTTTATTTCTGTTATATTTATATATATACACACACACACAGTATACAGTATTGAAAAAAAGTTTGTGAACCCTAATGATAATTACAGATATTCCATAGCTTTACCATGAGCCTTTGTGCATCAAAACCAGTCCTTTCCTAAATATCCAATAGGGTTTATATTAATTGTTTCCAAGACTTCTGTAATGAAACGATGCATAAATTAGGCAAACAGTGGCCTGTTTCGGATGACACGCTAATCAACGGGGGGGGGGGGGGGAGAGAATAATTGTTGATTATCATTTTGTCCGAATGCTGCCTCCTTTGCCTAAAATGTCATCCAAATGCTGCCGATGAGCAACACAACAGATTATTCTCTCCCCCCCCCCCCCAGTTGATTAGCGTGTCGTCCAAAACAGGCCGGTCAGTACTTAACAGTCAGGGTATGTGCAAAGGTAAGTTAAAGTCTAGTTGCCTGTGCTCAATTAAAAGTAATAATTAGAATCAGGTGTTTAAGTAATTAAGCAGATCTACAAAAGAATGGCTGCAAAAGAAGAAATTCTGTATGTTAGAATGGCCTAGTCAAAGTCCGGACCTAAGCCCTGTTGAAATGTTGTGGCAGGACCTGAAGTGAGCTGTTCATTCAAGGAAACCCTCAATTGTCATTGTGTTGAAGAAGTTCTGTACGGAGGAATGGGCCAAATCCTCAAAACAATGTGAGAGCCTGACCAACAGTTGCAGGAAATGCTTACTTGAAGTTATTGCTGCTCAAGGGGATGCCACTAGTTGCTGAATTTAAAGGTTCACATACTTTTTCACACTAGTTACTGAACATTGAATCAGTTGTGGATAAATAAATGTTGAAACAGCATCATGTTATAGGACTAGCTGATATGCCCGCCGTTGTTCTGGTCCGTGAATAATGTTTATGACATTTATTTGATAAATAATACATTTCTCTGCACCTTATTCATCTTTAGGTTGATTGTTGTTTTTCGTTTGGTTGAGATAGTAAATTGTTTTGTTAGAATAAATGGAAAAGTGTGTTAATAAGAACTGTATTTTAAATTAGAGCTTCGTGATAAACCACATTTTTTTGTTTTACCTCAAATGCCTACACCTCCCATCATGCCTTGGCCAGAGCAGCCATCCAAACTTCAAAAACAGTCAGGACACACAACACCCTTTCTACCAGCTAAAAAAGATGCAAACCAAAAATACGTTTTCAAAATACACCTGGCATTGCCCAGATATCTGAATAACATATAGTAGGGAAGTGGATCTCAGTGGACATGTGGAACTGTTGCATGCATGTGCTCTGAAGTTATTGTTATGAAAAAAGGAAAGCAGCCAGAACACAGAATACTTTATTAGCATAAATTACTATATAATATTTACATTTAACAGGTTTTGGCAGAGAGCCAGGATGGACACTGGTGACTTGAGCTTTTTATCTGACATACCTGTGCTCTGAAGACACACCATGGCACTATTTTATTTTTATCTTTTTAGTTAAATGAACTTGTGTATAAATTAGGGATGTGCACGGACCTCCTGGATCAGGACCCAGATCGGGACCTCCAATGTTGTCCTGGATCGGTTCAGACAAAATCGGAGGTCCCTTGGATTGGATCGGACCCGATCACGATCTGAAAATCGGATGTCCTATTTTCGGATCGGCCACCATTTTTGGTGTTTTTGCCATAGGCTTGCATTGGGGGAAAGAAAGCTTTCCCCCAATGCAAGCCTATACGGAAAACATGGCGGTGGGTGGGTGAGTGGGGGCCTAACTCCCCCCTCCCTGTCCCTCCCCCCCACTCGCGCTCCTTACCTGCCAGGGCCGTCTGCTGCCACCTGTGGGCAGCAGTGGATGGCAGCAGATGGCCCCGGCAGGTAAGCCCCCTCCCCCCTCGCGCTCCTTAACTGCCGGGGCCGTCCACTGCCATCCGCTGCTCCAGTCTACTGAGCAACAGGCTTCGCGGCCTGCCTCAGTAGCGCGCTGGGTGATGATATCACCCGGCGCGCTACTGAGAGGCAGGCCACGAAGCCTGTTGCTCAGTAGATCGCAGATGGAAGCGGGCACCCTGGCAGGTAAGTGGGGCCCTCATCCTTCTCCCCCCTCGCACTTCGTACCTGCCGGGGCACCTGCTTCCGTCCACTGCTGCGATCTACTGAGAAACAGGCTTCGTGACCTAGTTCTCAGTAGAGCGCCGGGTGATTGCAGAAGCAGATGGAAGCAGGCGCCCCGGCAAGTAAGTGGGACCCTCCTCCCCCTCGCGCTCCTTACCTGCCGGGGCCATCCGCTGCCACCCGCGGGAGGCAGCGGACAGCAGCAGACGGCCCCGGCAGGTAAGGAGCGTGAGGGGGAGGAGGAGATCCGATCTTCCTTTCTTATCCGAAACGGATCGAGTCCTTTCGGACCGGTTTGGATCAGATCGGACGATCCAGAAGCCAGGATCGGAATTGGATAATTTTATCTGATTTTGGTTGGATCAGCTCTGGATTGTGGATCGGACCCAATCCGATGCACACCCCTAGTATAAATTAACCATCTGCACTACAGTATGTGCATGCATAAGGAAGTGAAGACACATAGAATGATACAGCCAAACTGCATGGGGCTTGAATTGTGCTTAAATAGCATGCTCGATTGATCATACCTCTTTCTTATCAAAAAGCAGCTGTGGGGAACCAGTTGTGATCAGGGCTGTAGCAGGGGAGAATTTAACTCCCCCACCCACCCATTTCCCCAAAGCTGCTATTTGACCCAGATAGTATCATTAACAGCAAACAGCGCATGACCCTGGTTTAATTGTCAAGCCACCACCTTATGGTGCTGCCACTGCTATGGAGCCACATAGAGGATAAAGCAATTTTCAATACCTCCTGCTGAAGAAATTTTATTTATGGAATGTCCTGAAGAAATAATAGCAATTTGTGCTGGTCATGGCCACAAGTCATAGTTTGGTAGCAAGAGAAGACTCTTGGGAGTTCCACCCAAGGCATGCTGGGAGTTGAAGGCATAAGCCTCAGTTTTTTTATTAAATTCTTTAAAAATACTTAAAAACCAAAATTTCATATTTTTAGATTGTTCTGGTACATTGTACAGCCAGACTTATCAGCATGCCAGATTTCAAGTTTCTACCCAGCATTGCTTGGGCCCCCCGAAATATATGTCTGCGAGGTAATCATCTTAAAGTAGCAGGCCGGTGCTAGGCCTGAGTTAACATTTAAACTCTCACCCTCATGACAACCCTTTAAGGTAGTCCAGTCCTAGGCCTGTGAGGTAACTTTAAAACAAATTAGTTTCTCCCCACCACCACCACCCTCAATGCATGGCCAGGGCTGCCTTGAAGCTGTCGCCATAATCTTCCTTTTACCCACAGAAAACAAAAACTACTACTCCTGGCATACCTTTTGCTGCAGTGCCCGACTTGCCGAATGGGAGTCCTGCTGCTGAAGCTCATGGGAAGTGAAGTCTGGCTGAGCCAGTCCACACTACACTGCAATCGGTGCCTTGAGGGAGCTGGCTGGCTGGCTGGCTGATGGTTAGCTGGGTTGCCATTGGCAACAGGCCCAGAGCTGCAGCTTCCTGCCCTCCTACTCCTGATGGGGCCTAGCAATTGAAGCAGTTGGCCCCAGGTGCTCTTCCTTCAGGCCCAGGAGGGTGAGCCACTACCAGATAATGGCTGCCAAAACCTGATAAGTCTTCCCTCCTGCCCAGGGCATGCTGGGAGTTGTAGGCATAAGCTTAGGTCCTTGAATAACATGTTAATCTTTGAACACCGTCTGAGATGTGGTGGGATGGTGGGCCTTCTTAGTTGTGGCACCCTGCTTGTGAATTTCTTTTTCCCAGGCAGGCTTTTAAGTGCCAAGTGAGTTTTTTATTATTATTATTTCCCAAGGTCTTTTAACTTGATGAGTTTTTTTATGCTGCATTTTTCCTGTCATAACTAAACCACAACATTCCAAGACAGGTGCAAGAATTACTGAATAAAGTTTATGATTTTTATGTAAAAGCCTGACTATACCATTGAGACAGAAGAGTGAATGGAGGAATGACTGATAGCTGAGGCTAGAATGGAATGGTGGGCAGGGTTAGTGGCAGTTGGAGAAAGTCAGGTAGAAGGAGAACAAAGGCAGTCAGTGAGAGGTCAGGAAAGTGGGGGCTGAATTAGGATTGAGAGATAGTGACCTGGTCTACTCACCCATACTTTATTTTAAATTTGCCACTCTACATGCCAGTACTACACCTCCCAGCATGCCTTTGGGAGACCGCAGGTGCCTGCATCCTCTGAGACATCCTCATGTTGCTGATGCTGCTCCTTGATAGAGCATCGAGGAGTAGCATATCCAAGGAGGGGAGGTAAACAGCTATTAGTGAATGCACCCAGCTCCGGCCAATCCTCCTGGGACTGCCTTGGCCTGTGCTTCTCACCCACCAAGTGCTACATCAGGAGCCTGTACTGAAGGGCCAAGCCAGGCACTTTCCCCCCTTTGTTGAGCTAATTTCTGGGCATGTGCACAGTGATTCCCTTTCCTCCCTCCATCCTTCCCTCTTAAGGGTGAAAGCTGTGTATGCACTTCCCCCAATTTCTGAGAAAACAGCAATATCAGGACAGGGTGCCTTTGAGCATGCCCAGAGTTCGGCCTCTCAAAGACACACTGTTGTATCTAGTTATGATTTTAAAACTACACATGGCAGGTGGAAGGAGGCACCGCAAATGGATGCAATCCATTTATGTGCGCTGTTTCCTTTTATGTGGAGTTGGGTTGACTGCTCGAGACTGGCCTTAGGAATCACAATGGCCGTCAAAGGCCAGTAAGTCTGGCCTCCCACCCAAGGCATGCTGGGAGTTGTAGGCATAAACATAGGTTTTTTATTAATTCTTTAAAAACACTTTAAACCTCCAAAATCATGTTTTTAGATTTTTTCCGATCCATGTACACAAAGACTTGTCTGGGTCAACAGTATTAAGGCAGTACCATATGTGGAAGAGGGTAAACATTTCTGGACATACGTGACACACACATACTTTCTGCTTTATAGGTAGAGATTATGGGGTTAGATTAAGATCTAATAACATTTTAGGTTGGAAAGATGTGACAATCCCAAGGGGTTCTCAAACTTTTTCTCTCCACTGTATAAAGAAGACATGCATAGTTTTCAATTAACCATTATCCAAACCAGGAAACAGAACAAACCAGAAAATGGTTACAAGACTCAGAACACATCAGGATCTTAAATCAACTGGTTTAAGATCCTGGTTTGTTCTCAACCACGTAACTATAGTTTCCACGTTCCACTAATGGAAATCTATGGCTTATTGGAGCATTGTGAGGAGGGAAGAAGTAGCAAAAGATAGAGCATGTGGGGAAAAGGCTTATACATATGTTGAATTAATTCAATACAAAGTATTGAAGAAAATAATATAATTTATTTACAAAGGTGCATCATTTTTTATTATTTAAGTTAATTAACACTCCCATTTTCTATTATACAATGCATTTTCAGTATAACTTCAACACAGACCATAGTTACTTCTTTTCAACTGAATGAGGAGTTACTTATTCTTTTGGGACACTCTATTTGTTTTTTTGATCTGGAATTAGTATGGGTCTTATTTTTTCCTGCTTTTCAGTTAGCAACAAATTTAATATTCTTATTCTTACTATTAAAATGCATATACAGCTTTCTGCAAAGGTATCATAGCAGTGAACCTAAAATAAAATGACATAAAAACATCAATAAATATAACAATAAAAATCAGCAATAAAACTGCATACTGTATTATATGTTACCGTAGCTGGCTGGTTCACACTTCAGGGAAAGGCTATATAAAGAGATGAGTTTTAAGAAGACATCTGAACATCAGAACTGTGGGGGCCTCTCTGACGCCAGTTGGGGATCATTTCATCGATGCTGCAACGCTAAATAGTCTACTGCAAGTGCTCTTCAGGGCCATGTGGCACTCTCAGAAGTGTTCCCTCTGATGTTTGCAAAGTTCAGGCAGGAACATAAGGGGTTAAGCAGCCCCTAAGGTAACCTGGTTCCAAGTTGTGTTGGTCTTTATATGTTAAGAACAACACCTTGAACTTATCTCGGTTGCTTATTGGCAACCAATGCAATTCTTTCTACAAACTTGCTGTCAGAAGAAGGTCCCAGAATGCAGCATACCTGCTGCATTATGCACCATTTGCAACTTCCAGACCAAGCCCAAAGGTAGCCCCATGTAGAGTGCTTTACATATTCCAATCTTGAGGTTACCAGTGCCTGTACCACTGTGGCTAAGCTATCAAGAGTCCAGGAACAGTTGTAATTGGTATACTAGCTGAAGCACTTCTAGCCACTGAAGCCATCTGAGCCTCAAGTGGCAAATATGAATCCAGGAGAACCCCCCCCCCCCAAAACTATGCATCTGATCCTTCAGGGGACATGTAGATCCATCTAAGACAGGCAATTGACCTGTTTCCCAGACCTGTGACCCACCCACCGTGCTTCTATCTTGGTAGGATTCAAGCTCAGTTTATTGGCCTTCATCCAGCCCATCAGAGTATCCAGTGCTTGCCTGGCTACACCTGATTCAGATATTATGGAAAAGTAGAGTAGGATGACACCTCACTCCAAATCCCCAGATGACTTCTCCCATATAGATATTAGCTTCATATAGATGTTGAATAGCATTGAGAATAAAATAAAGGTATAAAGTATATAGAAGTTATGAAATAATGTTATCTGAAGTACAGTGCTCCTCATACCCATCCCATGAAGCTGATCTAAAAATATACTATGTTCAATGGTATCAAAAGCCACAGAGAGAATGAGTAAGGAGAGCAAGGTTTATTTTATTTCTTTATTTCTTCATTTGCAACATTTATGTATCTCTGTAACAACGGACAATAAAAGATACAAAATAGGATAAATTAATAAAACACCATATTAAAAATTATTGAAAACAGAGGAGTAGCAATTCCAGTTGGTCTGTTCACTGGCTGCGTTCATAGAACACACTAAACCACACTTTAGCGCAATGTGTACAAGCAGGAACAAGCTGTAGTGAGCCGTGAGCTTGCATGCTCCCCTCTCCTTTTTTTCTCCTCCTATGCAGCTGAGAGAAGGAATCAAAAGCATTTGCTTTTAGTTAACATGGCTTCCCATGTGACCCACACCTGGAATGGTGGTTAACATTAACTGCGGTTAGTTTAAACAAGCCAACTTCAGAAAACATGGTTTGAAGCTGACTCATTTTAAATTAGCTATACTAAATTTTAACTACAGCCATGGTTAAACCATGGTTAGCCATGGTTAAACTCTGAACTCCTCCTTCCAGCCATGTGGGAGGAGCACACGACCCAAGGGCTCGTCATAGCTGGAGGCTGGACAGCTATTAGAGATGCTGTAGGTTCAGCTTGCATTCCAGAGCTTGCACTGAGCAGAGAGTTGAACTAGATGATCTCCAAGGGCAGACTAGTTGGACATTAGTTTGACTTCGTTCGGTAATTGTAATAACATTTGGTGTAGCGCATGCAGCTACAACTGCAATGCAAAAGCATTTCTAAAAGCTCTATGGTCTGAATATTATGGGGAAGAAGTGTGAGACTACAGGGAAAGATCTGATGGAAGTCCTAATGCTTCTTGAGGAATGGAACAAAGATCCCCATGATGTTTTGTGCACTCCAAAGTAGATGATCAATCAGTAGTATATGGATTCCACTCACAATCCTGAAGGAAAGCTGTCAGGGCTTTTGTTGATCATTTGTAAAGATTGAAGGTGATTCTCTGACACAGATATTTAAAATTCAGATCAGATTCAAGAAGTATAACCTGCTTAGGTCATGAGAAATCTTTACAACAATATGTGAACTGAAACTGAATTGTTCTGTTACTTTAAAAAGTAAAAAACTCCAAAAAGTAAAAAACTCCAAAAAGGCTGAAGAATACATGGTTTTTGAGGCCTTTTCCAGCAATTAGTAAAAGAGGGCTGAGAGAATAATTCATATCAAACTCTATTGCGTATATATGTAATATTTGAGAGGCAGTGGAAAAGGAGATAAATATGGCCCCCTCCACAAGGATGCGCTTTTGCGCCCGGTTCGGGGATTATGCGCATTTTCGCGGAGGCGCATTTACGCCTAATCCCTCTGCACGGGAGGCAGCGAGAGGCGGCGAAGCGCATTAATTGATGTCCAAAAAGCGCTTTAGAAGACGTTAATGCGCATAATCACTTGTTCACACGGCGAAAATGCGCTTTAACGGCCGGAGAAAAATAAAAGTCGCTATTTAACGCGCATTCGAAAATGCGCATTATTGGGGAGATAACGCGCCTGTACGCCTGTTTTGCGCTCCGCTGGTGTGAAGGTAAAATTTATAATGAGCCTTCAAGGCTCATTAAACGTCTCGTGTGGAGGAGGCCTATGTAACTGCTATCACAATAGTTGAAACCTGTATAGCCAGGCTTATCTGGTTTCTGTGGCTACAGTGATGGTTCCAAACAGAGGATCCCCCAAAATTCAGATAAAGCTATATAGATGGCATAAATCTTCCAAATCTTTCTCTCTCTCTCTCTCTCTCTCTATATATATATATTCCATTAAACAGCTCAAAAAGGAACATACATGTGTCACAAAATCCGAATGGCTGATTTTCCTAAAGAAAAGCAACTTTTAGAGAGTGATTTGGAGTTGGAAGAGTGAGCAGAGGAAAGAGGGTGTTTAATCTCCCATGCTAACGCATACACACACGCACCCTTTCTGTATGCCTACCTCTTTACCAGGTACTGATAAGAAATTGAGTTTCTGATGCATGTTTGTCCACAGGTGTCAGTGTGGTCTGGCCTAGAGGAGAAAATGTTGGACCAGGGAGGTGTGGGTTCAGATGGGTTCATGGCTCAACCATGAAGCTCACTGGATGGCCTTGGGGCCATTTTCATTTATGTCAAGCCTTGTTATTTATTTATTTTATGTCTATTTAGATCCATATTTTAGGTCCCGAAAACAATTAAAAGCATGAAAACAATATAAAAGATGAATGAAAAATGGCAGCAGTTAAAATTATAAATCTGCAACCTATCACATAGGAAATACACGATACACATCATGCCCATATGCTGTTCAGTGGTACAGCTAGGTAATTTTAGACCCTGACTTTAATGATTGGTGGTGGAGGGCTTTACACATCCTTATGTATTACTTCTATTGTGAAGCACACAACAAACATTTCTCTTCCCGACCATTCCATTCTTTACAATTACTTTTAGATTCCTTATATGTTACAATATTTGATAATAATAATAATAATAATAATAACAACAACAACAACGCCCGCGTCACTTGCCACTCTCTGGATTGTCATTTGGGAGCCTCCTGGGCTGTACCACTGTTGCTCTTTGTGCTTCACCAACATAGTGATCATTCTATACACTGGAGAAACGTAACCCATATACTGGGCTGTTGTTTTTACATGTGAAGATCTCCACATGTTCTGGACTATTTCCCCTGACAATTAAGATTTTTGCAGAGATGTTATACAAGTTGTCTTAATACAAGTATTCAAAGTTAAAGGATTTTTTTTATTAAATAAAGCTGGTATATTACCAGTTCTGTTCTGTGTCTCCATACTGCAGAAAGACTGGATGCTACTCCTGCAGATTACTTGACTAAGGCTGCCTCTACGCGAGATGTCTAAAGTTCTTTCAAGTCTCATTAAAATTTTTACCTCTACATGAGCGGAGCGCAAATCGGGAGTTGAGGCGCGTTATCTATCCGATTATGTGCATTATCGAATGCGCGTTAAATAGCGAGTTTTATTTTGCTCCGGCTGTTAAAGTGCATTTTGACTATGTGAACAAGCGATTCTCTGCATTAACTACTTCTAAAGCGCATTTCAAACAACCGGTAAGGCCACCAGTTGTGCGCTCAATTACCTCCTGCGTACAGTCATTTACCATAAAGCGCTTCTGAGAAGATGCGCATAATCGGAGAACCAGGCGTCAAACCGAATTCTTGTAGGGGGGGTCTAAGACTTGCTGGTCCATCACCTCCTACATTCCCCCTTGGAATCTAGTTTTCTCCATCTGCTTCCATTCATCATAATACAACAGATTGTTGTTTGTTATTGTTTTCTTCTTTCTGGGGGAATCTTTGCTTCCAAATATGCATTATAAGAATCTGGTAAACTCTTTTACTTGTAAATCCCATACAGCGTTAATTTTAGCATTCTTGTAATAATAGTATTTGCATTTTTCAATTGGATAATCGACAGGGATTTTAAACATTCGCACACACTGAACTTTCCAGTAGGCATGCCAGATGTACTTAAAGTTTCAGAAGAAAACAATTTGATTCTTATAACTCCTTTGTTACCAGGTTGACCCGAAGGAATAGTATTTTGTTTATTTTTTTGTAATATTTGCATTTATTATAAAAAATTGTCTGCCTAGTAGAAGATATATTTTTGATACATAAAGGGGTGTTTCTTCACATACATTGACAAATTTTCAAGTTAAATAAGTCTTGCATAATAATTTTCCTAAGTACTATACTTTCAGTAGTCTTTTAAAAATCTGTTGCCACTATTCTATGCTACCTCAAAGCATACGAAACAAACAGGAAACACTACATTTTAATCAACAGTCTTGCTGCCAAGAAAGTGCTTTGCGCCAAGTCTTATCCCAGGGTGAACAGAAAAATAACTATGTGGGAAAGCAGCAAGTTTGAAAACCGCTATCCAGACTTAACCACAGCACTGTTTGGAGAGCATAATTAAAAGAAAGATCCCCAACTTTTTTTTCAGGCACACCTGAACTCCTGCCAATTTAGGAAAAGAAATCTGCCTTTCAGTTCTTGTAGGACAAGATTTGCTCGAGTGCTTTCTGTGCTGTTAAATCTTTCCCTTTGTATATAATATGGATGATTTAGGAGGAGCTGTGTCAGTGGAGATTTATACATTGACAGCTAAGGATAATAAGATATGGGCCAACATACTGCTCACCCTTTTACAGATTAACCTGCAGACTGCATTAGGCAAATTTGATGGCATTAAAAGATTTTGCCAATTTGTCTAGAAACAATTTCTCTTTTGTGTTGAGTCAGGGGATAACATTTCATGCCATTGTACTAATTTAAATGGCTTTGATAAATTGCCCCAGAGGTTAGAGAACTGTACTGGAAATATTATTTTGGCCCTTTAAAATAAAAAGCCTATTAGCTTAATTGTTAAATGCCTTTAATTAGTTAAAATGGAAAGCGCCCAAGAATGTTTTTTTAATGCTCTGCAACACAAACATTGCACCAAAATGATTAACTGCAGTGTCTAGAAAATGATTGTTCCTAGTACGCAAGTAATACGTTGCAGTGGAGAATACAGAAAAAGTAGGAGACAATCCAGTTGAAGTTGTCTTGCGCAAGGTGAATGAAAGTACTACTATGCCCTTGTACAGCTCCTATTAATGTCAGTGAGGCTTGCGCAGAACAACTTCCTGCTGGATTGTGGGTATATTTACAAGTGTATATAGTCCTTGATTGTATCTGGCACAACCTCTCAAAATTAGATGGATTGTGGCTTCTCAAAATTCATATTCCAGTATAGCCTTGTAGCGCTAATCCAAGGGCCCCTTCTACATTGTGGCTCTTTAGCACTGCTGAGAACCCTGTCTTCTTCAATCAGCTGGAAGCGGATCTAATATTACGGTTCCACACAACACTTAATATAGCATGGTATTCCTCATTACAATCCTACTTTTTCCCTTTCCAAAAATGAGCTGCTTCCAAAAATGAGCTGCAGGTTACTGCACCAAAGATAAAAATCACAAGCAAAACTAGTTTGAATATTTTGTGTGTTTCTTAAAATTGTTTTTATTAGCACAATTGAGCTTCAGACCAAAAGTTGAAATTATTAAAAAAGGAAAAGGTGAATACGGACTATTGAAAGATGTACATAGTCAAGTTGCACAATATGTAATGGTGGAAGTACAAGCAGCAAATGCAGGTTAAATTTTTAGCAATACATTTTTAATGGGAAGCAATTTGGCTGGATCTAGACCTCTGCTCCATCTCATGACAGCTAAATCTGCAGACTTTTAATATTTTTGGATGCAATCCTATGCATGTTTACACCAAAAAAAAGTCCTACAATCCCCAGCATGCCCCAGCCAGCCGTGCTGGGAGTTCTAGGACTTTTATCTATCTAAGCAGTCATTGGATTACACCCTTTGAAAAGTGCCCCATGGGCGCAGAGCAAGCAATGGTGGCAGTACCATCAGGAAATGCAGGGTGAGCCATGCAGAAGGACACGGCTTCACCAATCCGGTCACCAACTGCCTCTCGGGCCATTCAGCTACCCTGTGACTACAGAGGAAGGGCAAGAAAATGGAAGCCATAGGGGAAGAATGTACATTCCGTCCAGTTGTATATACTAGGCTTATTTTCAGGAGGGATGGGTGCTAAGGGGTTAAGCCAAACGTTTCACACAAGAGGCTGGTTTTGAGGAGTGGTTTGACAAAAGAGAAGGCATTGTGGAAGTTCCAGGGAACAGTGAGGGAGAAGTAGAAGAATCGTGTTAAGGAAGCAGACCTTCAGATGCTGAGGGTGATGGAGATGAATGAGCGAAGGTCATGAGCAGGGACATAGCATTGTGTACTCAAATTTAGATCTCATGCTGCCGCTCAATTAGGCTGTGATACTTGGATTTAAACTGTATTATGATCCATTTCTAAGATAGCCTATACCAGGAAATGAATCTAGGTACCATTACTAGGGTGTAGATACCATTTTGCTTGGCCTTGCTTAATCCGTGAAAGTGAGTATTGCAACAGTGTTACTTCAATATGACAATTAGATTTGCTAATGCAAACATATCTTAGTGAAGTGAAGTTAGAGGAGCCCTCACATCATTTCAAAAGTGCTTTTCTTGAAAGTAAATCCTATGATTTTTTATAAGAAGTTATTTGGAAGTAAGTGTGTGTTAGAACGACATCTTAAATCAGCACAAATCAAAGCATCTTACCGTAGTGTTGGTGTGGAGAAGTGTTAAATCAAGTAAAGCTGCAGTATTACTAGGCGTTCAGAGACTTAGAAGTTATTACCATTAGAATAAATATGCTTAGGATCAAGCAGTCCAGTTGCAATCCTTGTAGGTATATTCAAGATTTCTATCAATGGTTTGTGGGTTTATCATTTCAGCAGGTGTCTTTAAATATTTACATGCTCACCTGAAAATCTACTTTACTATCTTGAACATATAGAAAGATTAAAACTATTTAGAGTGTGTATGTGTGTTTGTGTGTGTATGCAACTTGATTGAAAGATAAATAAAACAGCAGCATTATCATAAGGCCAACAATTTAGAAAAACTGTAACTTGTGACCCCAATCCTAAACACATTTGTTTGGAAAGACAGCCTATGAAATGGAATTTGCTTGGGATTACACTCTTTCAGATTTTATTTATTTATTTATTTATTTTTCCAGTACTTCTGCTTACAAGCTTTACGGAAATGGTGGTTTCAGTAATTTCAGCCAGGGCTTGTGTTTTTCTTAATACAGAAGTATATCAACCTGCCATCTCATACCACACTCTGAATGAGGCAGTAAAAACACCATAGTAATGTTTTGAGTTGGAGAAAGTAATAATCTTCAGGAAACCGGGTGTAAATTTTTCATATCTTAATACTTAAAGATTAATAATGTATGGGCAGCATTGCTGGGGGTTTATGGCTAGAATTCCACTGTTTCTTTATTACATCTTATCTGCATAGAATCATGAAGAATACAAACTGTGCTGAAGTCATACATTGAGGGTTGTTTTCATGAACTAAAATATGCATTGGTTTTATTCAGAGGGGAATTGGAAAATGTTACAGACACCCTATACATGCCTAAGAATGTGGAATCCTGGGAGAAGGCAGCCTTTACAAAACTAAGGGTGGTCTCCTGTGCTCTTCCTTGCCAAGGATACTGAAATTAACATGCAGCTGGGCTTCTCTGATAAATGGATTCTGTTAGGTCACTGAGGGGATGCATGTGACATTAAGTGATTTACAGCCCTTTACCTTAATGAAATTGTTTCAGCGAGATGACGCTGAGAGCTTTTAATGGATAGCTTTTCTTGATGTAATGAAATTGCATTCCTTTGGCATTTAATATAAGGTGCAGTTATTATTTACTGGAGCTTTCCCAGGGCTGCCGTGTTTTTGCGCACGCAGTTCGAAACAAAAAGAGATTTCAGTGGCAGCGTCAGGACCAGAATGGCGTGTGACATTCTTAAGCAGATGAGTGTATTTGGGGAGTACATTTCAGTTAGTGTGGCCTACCTTTCAAGCCTCATCTCTTAAGAAGACTTTCTTATCCGTAATGCTGCCAGCCTTCATCTGTTTCACATATCACCTCCTAATCTATTTAACAGGCAACTGGATTACAACCAGATCAGCTGTATTGAAGACGGGGCATTTAGGGCTCTCCGTGATCTGGAAGTGCTGTAAGTAATTGCTTGTCTCTCTTACTTCTTAACCACGAAAGTCTGAATGCAGAAGCTTATCTGGTAACTGCAGCTTTGGTGTCAAAATGCTTGAATGAAATGATGTATTAGAATGAATCCACTTTGATTGGCTAATATTACCTTGTAAGACACTAAAAGCTTAGAGAAAGCGTGGCTGTATTTTCCATATTTAACAAGAGCATCACATTCACCAGATATAACCATGTAAGGCAAAATAACTCCCTTGAAAAAATAAAGGATTTTATTGATTCAATATATTCTTGTAAGCCCATTTTCCATTGTTCATATCGCACACTATTATGTTCCACCATTCAAATATAATCTTTTTGCATTAAACACAGAGCAAAGCCTTGCATACGCTCTAGCAGCTTACATAAAACGAATTTTCTAGGAGGAGGACACGTAGTATTATCAAGAGATGTGGCTTTCCATATTCAGCTTTTTACAATTGATTTTGGCTCCTGAGCTCTGCCTGCAAGCTGGTCACTGTGAAATAGCCTTGCAGAAGTCAATGGGACTCTCCTAGAAATAGCAGATAGGCAAGCTAGGGCATTGCCTATCTGCACTGAACTGATGGTGTGAACAACCTAGCACCCTGACACTTCCCTTGTTACCATGCTTTTCATTCTTGTAAATATGACAATAATTATAAAATAATCACTTCTTGCCACTAAAATAAAATGTAAATACAATGAATAAAATGTCTACTGATTTCCTGAAAATAATGATACTTAGCATGTAATCATTAATTATTCTGTCACTCCAAATTGCATGTTCAATGAGAACATATTTTGATGTACTTAAGCTGCAATCCTGTACATACTTACTTGAGAGTAAGCCCCATTGAATTGTTTGTAAGTAGATATGAATCGATTGTGTTGTATTGTTTCTGTGTAATCTAATGTTCCATATAGATGTTCTATTCATTATTTCCATTTACCAAAAAAAAAAAATCAATTAGGAGAAACAATGATAAATTAATTTGATAGGAGAAAAGTTTCTGTCTTAATTCATACTTAGATTCTAAAATGGACATTTCCAGGGTTTTTTTTAAGTAAAAGTAACCCAGAAGCTCAGATAGCTAGCACTAATGTGATCATTATTTGCCAATTTGAGAACTAATCTCTGTTCAGTTGGAGTTCTGAAATGTGGATAATGGTAATGCTACAATTTTAAAATAACCCCATTACTATTATTGAGTTTTATTCAAGGTAACATATGTCAATATAGATAGAACAATATTTTAAAGTGAAAGATGACTTTTTAATGTCAAAAACATTTGGATTATTTAACAATGCAAATAGATCATATTCCATTAATATGTGTTCTATATTATTTCATCAGCATTTTCCAAAGAATTTATCTGTAAGGATCTTTTGCAAAGATGCATTAAGAAGCTTATTATACTTTTCCTTGTTTCTTCTGTTGCCCCCAGACTCTGGAATGGCCTGCTGGAGGAGATTCGTCATTTAACATTCTCTCTAAGTTTAAGGCAGCTATAAAAAGTAGCCTCTTCCAGCAGGCCTAACCAGATGAACTTTAAACCAAGAATTTTAAAATGTGTTAATTGTTCTATATGCTCTTTTAATTAATTTATGTATTTGATAAATATTGTTATTGTATTAATGTTGTTCTCCGCCTCGATCCAAAGGGAGAGGCGGGTAAGAATTATTATTATTGTTATTATTATTATTATTATTATTGAAAGTTTAACCTCATAGTAATCAATGGAATGTATCCCATTGAAAATCTTACATAATATAAATCAAGCAAGTTCATTCCAATATGCTTTTACAAGACCCTGGTAAATTAATGTATCATATATATTAAAGAAATCAGATACTACCTATACTCATGTCATTTATGATAAGTCTATTTGTTGTCCAATCGATCCACCATAAAACAGAATGGTACCATATAAGGAAATAACGAAACGTCATTACAGGACTAGCTAGATGTAACTGCAGACCTGGTATATTCCTACCAAAACAAAAATGTGTGTGATAATAATTCCTGTGAGTGAAAATGCAGGATATCGTATTAAACTATGGTCAATCTGAAATTTAGACTGTTCAAAAAGATGACTTGAAAGGCATTTAGGAAGTACTTCCAGCAGTACCTGACATTGTGGTTTCAAAATCATATCTTCCTATTGTTAATTTCCCCCTGGGAATGCTGGGGAGGGGGAGGGAGTTGAGTGGGTATCAGTCAAATAGTAGAAAAAATGGCTGAGAGAAAATCAACACTTCTAACAACTGTCACAATGCTGTCAAATTTTCCAGATGAATTTTTAAAATAATGAAAAAGAAAATGTAATGAAATGGAAATACAAGTTTCAATGTGAGGTTACTTGGACCCAGTAAGTATAAACATTTTATCGAAACATATTGGGAAGTTGAGGTTGGTGGTAGAGATGAACATTATCCATTTCATTAAATAAAGTACTTTTAACTGAGAAAAGAGTTTCTTGTGTGGTATCGTATGCTTCCGCTATGTGTTCTGGCAGCAGGTTCAGAGCACTCAACTGGCCCTATAAAAACTCATGAAATATGTTTTCACTAACCACTTGTCTTGGAGTATCCCATGGACTTCAGCAGGAATAATCTGGCACATGAAGTTCTGTAATTCTTGCAAACGCATACCTGTTTTAATGGCAAAATGATGTGCCTTCTTGGAGCATACTTTTTTGCTTATTTACTCTGTCTTGAGTTTGTTGCATTACTCAAGATCATATAGGAGGTAGCCTGTATTTAGGGAAAATATTTCAGCAGATATGGGATAACATTCCAGCATATTGTATCAGAAATTCACAGAACAATCAGCACTATAATTAATTGGAAATGCAGAACACCATTCCAGCTATGGCATTGGTAAATGACTTTTGAGTGTTTTAAGAACACTTTGTTCCTTTTTACAAAATGTACTGAGAGAACAAATTTTGTATGCGTAGTAATAAAATAGTGAAGTTTAGATTTTTCAAAGACTATTAAGTTGCAATGTGGTTCTCATTAGTTTGGTGACACTGATAAGTGCAAACCCAAATAATATTTGGAAACTGTTCTCCATGTTCTTCTAATAAAAAGGATTATAGAGCAAAAGTATTGGCAATGGCATAAACCCTCTCATCTTTCACTTGCGTCATGTTCACAGGAATTTAATATTAATTGACAAAAGACTCTCCGTATTATTGAATTATGTTTGCTATACACGCATAAACAAGCACACAATCCAAGTCCTGGAATGTTGTTTGTGCCATTGCCTGGAGCTTTACAGACATCCCTCTATTATGGTATTATTAACATTATAGTGATAGTAGAAATCAGAAGATTAGCATGTCCGACCTCCCACTCCAAGACAGGATCCTTCATATAGCAACCCCTTTCCATTCTCCTATATCACCGTCACCCTTCCACCACCAGACTGAAATACTTAAATCTTTCCACAAACAGAGCAGGTTAGATGCATCATGCCAAGAGCCTGCCTAGAAAAAAGCTTCAGATTACACACATGAATTATCTGAGCTGAACACTGCAGAAGGACAAATTTGATCAGGATCATCTCTAGACAGTATGTACTGGGAGAAAATCCGTTCATGGACACAAGCATAGCAGTCAGCTGAATGGGAACCAAATGCTAAAGTGGGTTTAGGAGTAGCTAGTCGCTTAGTTGCCCTTTGCGAGTGAGAATCCCACTAGGTAACCAGCCTAGGAAGCTTTATAAGAGTTAGCTCTTCTTTCCCTTTAGGGCATACACAGGCTAGTAAAATTGAGTGTGGGCTAGTAACTTTTATGGATGTTTGCGAGATTGTGGCTAGCACACATCCTTAATTTAATCTTATGGCATTCTCTCAAAACCATTCTTCTTTGAGATCTTTTGAAACTAGTTTTGTTTGTAGTATCAATACTTTTAAAGCCATGTAATTATACTGTCACTATTTGAAATAAATGATGCCACTTTCAAAATTATACATTTTGCTGTGTTTCTGGAATCATGCCTTTCAGACTGAAAACCACACATTAAAAACACAGATTTGGATATTTTAAGAGGGCATGTGAAGCTGCCAATTTTATTAAGAAACTGCAGCTATTGTTGTTGTTGTCTCATAGCCTAAGCTCTCTGGGCAGTTTACAACAATTCATAAAAATTGTGTTCACCATTACACAAACACAACATAATCAAAACAGTCTAAAAAATTTAACACAGAAAAATTAAAACAATGTAAACTGCTAAAAGCAATTTAAGAAAACAATATGTTTCCTAATAGACCTGTTCAAAATCAGCAGACGTAGATGGCACATCGTATGCCATTAAATGCTGGGGAGTAGAGGGTGGTCTTTACCTGATGCTGAAAAGATGCCAGTGTTGGTGCCAGACGGATCTCAGTGGGGAGCACATTCCATACCGTCTTCTGAGCCTCCTTTTGAGGTGGCACTCAGAGGGAGACCCCAGAGATTGATCGTAGTGTCCGAGTATGTTCATGTCAAGAGAGGCGTTCTGTCAGGTACTGCAGTCCCAAACCATGTAAGTCTTTGTAGGTTAAAACCAGCACCTTGAATCACGCTCAGAAACATACAGGCAGCCAAGGCCAAAATTGGTCTTATCTGCTCCTTCTCATTTACATTTTAATATAATGCTGTGAATAATACTTTTAGAATTGGAAGTTCTTTTGGAGATGATGTCATCATTCTGAAAGAATATAGGGGTTGGGTGAAATCCATGAAATTTTCCTCCAATGGAGAAGCTTCCTTTGCTGGTGCCAGGCATTTGCTGGTGCCAGGCATTTCAGGCATTTTGTTGCCTGAATCAGAACCCAGTGCCTCCCCATCACCACTACCCACTTGGACCAAGACTTTAAAGACTCCTGCTGCATCATTCAGACACCAATTCCTGACTTCATCTATTCCCCGCCACCACCATGCTTCCACCTGAAGCAGGTCATTTCACCTGCATGGCAGGGTTGGCCCTGGAGGAAGGTACTTCCTCCACTGGATCTAGCCCATGCAGTTTACCTATGTCTAATGCATTCCCCTTCCTATTCCTACAAGCTGCCAATCATATGCCTGGCCAACATCTTTGTTTCAAACCCATAATTTGATCAGAAATAAAGAGTAACTCTGTATCCCACTCAGATGTCATTCTTCCCACCTTTGGGCTAGTCCTCCTCCTGCCCCCATGCCACCCCAGGCTTGGCCATTTAAGTGTTATATTAAGAAAGTGGAGCTTTGTGTGCTAACCTTTCCTATTTTCCTGTAAGCGCATGCGTTCCCACAGTGCTCCAGGAAGGGGAGTGGGTTAAACCTTTCCAGCCCATTTTTCTTTTGCAAAATTCCACACAAACACCTGCAGGGTTAGGGGTGTTTAAAAAAGGATCTGATCTATCCAAAATATTTGCCTCGTCAGCAGATAAGTACCTATATTGGGGCATGCTGATGGCTTTGCCATTATCTTATGTTGCAGGTAAATGAACCACTGCAAATATTTGTGATCAAGGTACAAATATTTTGATTAGTGTTTTTAAACACACACATACACACACACACCCCTTGAGTTTTATGAAGGCTGATCGTGTAATTCAGTACTTATTTTTAATCTGTCCTTAATCTGTTTTGCTGAATTTTAACTATTTAGGCAGTGCCTGTGTTTGAATAATGAACAAATCACTTATAAAGTGCAGTTTACTTGAAAATTAATCTTGATGTTTTCAACAGGGTTTACACATAAGTTGCTGTGCTCAGGATTGTGATCCAGCTGTAGTCATGACTATGCACAAAAATATGGATATGGACAACCATTCAAAATAATGCAGTGCCAGATAAACAGCATTTTCTCACTTAGATGTGTTTGCGAAGTGAAGGACGAGAAATGACGAGACGACACACAGAAAATGGGATTAAACATGGGCCACTTTAATTTGTTCAGCAGCGGAAAAAGGGGGAGGTGAAGACCTATGCGGGCACTTTGTCATGGCCAGCATTGGCCATTGCGGGGATCGGGCGAGGCATTCACAGCCCAGGAAGTGGCGCCTGCACTTTCGCCGCCCCCTGAGCTTCCCCAATCTGAGGTGGGAGGCCTTCCAGTGTCGCCTCCCCTCGTGCCGCAGGGCTCCGAGTAGGCGAGAAGGGTTGGCCTCAAAGGTAAGCCTTATCCCCCCAACAGATGCCACAGGGCTCTCAATGGTTGGCCTCAGGCGTTACCAACCACCCTAACAGTGCCTGTGAATGCTCACCATTAACAAAGCTTAAAATGCCCACACCTACCTCCATTAAAGTGACCAATTAGCCAATTAGCCTAGTTAAACACCCAGGCTGTTTTACAGTTTGGAGTAGGCGAAAAAACTCACAACCAATTTAGATTGTGAGCAAAAAATTCCTACTCGGCCTCAAAAGACAACCAGCGAACCCACACTGCCCACAGGGAGGGCAGGAGGGAGCCGCGCAGCAAAAAGGTGAAGCTGGGAGGGGTTCTGGCTCTAAATAGCCCACCACCCCTCTCCTCTCCGGTGGCGCCATGCCGAGGCCAGCCAATCACTGGCCTCCACGCCTCGTCCCGTCCCCACTCACAACCTCCTCCCCCCACCCATGCAAGCAGGGCAGGGTAGGAGGCCTATTTGGATACATGCTTGGATGTGCATTCAAGAAAAACTAGCAATATATGCCCAGGTTTTCGGTCTACCAAGTGATTTGTGCATGCATGCCTGTTTATAACCACATGCATAACCATATTTATGTGTGTGGATCTTCTTAGCTATATCTGGCTAATTGACTTCAGTGGAGCTTACTTTGAAGTAAGTGCACTTAGAATTAATCTTGCATCAAGTAAAATACCATTTTCCTCTTTTATTTCTGATGAACATTCCTACCTCAAAATAATTTCAGCAATGAGCACTAATTCATGACCAGAGTCTGTACTGATCCTAAATATAATTAGAGTCTACACATAGTTAGATATTCCCATGTCTGTTTTAATATTGGTGTTGATCTGCGTAAGCTCTCTAGCGCTAATAAAATAATTTAAGAATATTAAGTGTTGAATGCCAAAATAGAGCTATCATTTATTAAAGTTCATGGAAATTAGAAACCTGACTGTGGTCATTCATGCTTCAATTATTTTGAGAGTGGACTACTATAATGCACTCTATGCAAGGCTGCCTGTGAATACTGTCTGGAAACTACTTCCGGTTCAAACTGTAGCAGCAAGACTTCTGACCACTGGCAGTTTTTTAAAAAAAATTATGCCATTATTATAAATGTGTCCACTGGTTGCTGAACCATTTCCCAGGTACAATTGCAAGTGCTGTTTGTCATCCTTAAATGCCTAAATAGCTTAGTAACGGATTATCTAAAGCAGACAATAGATCTACTAGGAGATCTCTGGATGATTTACAGATTTCAAGAGTGATTGGGAAGACTTCTTGATTCCCAGTTGTTTAAAAAAGGCAAATAAAAGGGTTTTATTTTAATGAGTTTCTTCTAAATTATCGTGGTCCCGCCACCACCTTTCTTTGTTTATGCAGGCAGTTGAATGTTGTGTAAACGAACTGTGAGCTCTTTTCTCAGACTGAAAACAAGCTACAGTTCAGTGGTTTACCCCCTTTACCGAATTCTAAGTGTACATCCTCTCCCTAGAGGCACTGTTTCGCAGCTGGTTTGGTTCGTGTACCTCTGAATTCTAATAAAAAGCAAAGTGGATTCCATAAGCGCAAAGCCAATACATCGCTGATCTAAAGGACAGTCTCCCCACAAATAAACTAACCAACCTCTGATGTCAGGTAGTGAGGTATATGTGCTCATCCCACCACCTTGTGAAGCACAATTGGTGGGGATGCGCAAGATGATGTTTACTGCTGCAATATCCAAAATGTGGAACTGCTTGCCCTGAGAGATCTGTCTAGTCTCCTCTCCACCCTCCACTCCATCAGCAATCAAACATTTATAATTAGCTAAGATTTTGATTTGTCTTAACTTAGTTAATTTGTATTACTTTTATTCTGGCTTTTCTGATTGATTCTATTTGCTTTTTATACGTAGTGATGTGTTGTTGATTTTATTGGCCCAGTTTGCATATCACGACAAATCACAATTTCTTTAAAATGTGGTTTGTATGAACGAACCAAATCGCTCTCACAGCAAGTGTTCTGTACAAACCTGGATCTCTGGCTTATTTCTCCCCTGACAAGCCAGGAAAGGAATCCATGGTTGTTCTGGTGTCGTTTCTCTGGCTTGTCAGGGAAGAGAAAAGCCAGAGGTCCAGGTTCAGATGTCCCAGGGTTGTTTAGCTGCTCCTGCTGATCTCTTAATAAATAATATAAATACAGAAAGAACCTGTTCCTAATCTTGCTTTCAAAAGCAAGGTGCCACATTCTGCATGGTGCAGTGGTTGGATTGCTGGATTAGTCCCCACTTGACCCTGAAGCTAACTAGCAACTTTGAGCCAGTCATTGACTCTCAGTCTAACCTACCTCACAGGGTTGTGATGAAGATAAAATGGAGAAGAGGAGGATCATGTATGCCATCTTGGGCTCCTGGAAGGAAAGACGGGATATAAAAGTGATAAATAAACATTGCATTTTGTCGTTGTTCTAGACATGTCTGGAGTAGTAGAATTAAATATTTGTCAGATACTTTTGTATATTTGGAATACTGAAAGAACTGGTGTGTGATTTGAGACACTTGTACCTGTCCTTAATATTTTACAGCACTCTCAACAATAACAACATCACGCGGCTCTCAGTGGCAAGTTTCAACCATATGCCCAAACTCAGAACCTTGTAAGTAGTTATGCTACTTTACTTAGAATATGATGAAAGTTCAATTTCTCTAAAGAAGACCATTTTCATTTTTCCAATCATCAGTTTTATGTTTCAGGGCCTATATTTTAGGTAATATAGTATATGATAATACTAAGGTCCTCTTTTGTTGCATTGTAGATCACCCTTAATGGCACAGATGGAAAATGGGGAGGCAATTGCAGCATGATGTGTCTTCGGGAAAAGGGTTATAATCTTAGGGGGTCGTGAGTGTGGATGACAGATCAGACTTTATAAATCTGCGGGAGCCTCTTGAGGGTGCCGTTACCAGCAGAGGCCCATTTGTCAGATACAGTACATGTGAAAGGACTCTCTCCTATGTTTTCCCCAAACTATGGAATGTGTGCCCTCAAGAACTTTGATTAGTCCCCACTCCCTTGGATTTTAAAAAGGTTGCTAAGATACAGCTTTTCCATTTAGCCCTTTAAAATATATAGTTTATAAGATTTTAATAACGTTAAGTTTTTTTCAGAGGAAATTGGAGGCTTCCAAAAGCCACCAAAAAACCTATGTCTTGTTGGGCTGCTGCCAGCAGGGGGCAAGGAACAACAGGGATGTTTTTGCCTTCCATTCCTCCTCCAACCCCCAAACCACAGCTAGACAGGCCTCTGAGCTTGATTACTGGCAGTGGATGAGATCGGGCGACAGAGAGCTCGTTCTGTGGCCTCTCCTCTCTTGCCCGCTTGCTTTTCTGCCCACTGCATGCCTCTTTTTCAACCTCTATGGGGTCGTCTGAAGTCACTGTTGCCACCTCAGAAAGCAGCTGCTATGGGTATTTTTCCAAGGCAGCTGCAAGAGGCAGGGGGAGGGAGCAGTGGTTTCAAAATGGCGGCAGTTGGGTTACATGACGCTGCCGCCAATTCAAAGCAATCTAGAGGCAAAGGCCCTTTGCTCTGCACTAAAAAAGTCAGGCATTTAGCTCAACTTTTTTCAGAGCGGAGTGGGCTGGGCAGGGAAGGGGATGGAGCAGCGGGCCATAAGTTCGCTGCACCACCTCCGCTGTCCTCCCCCCAATTAATTTTTTTTTTTTTAATTACCTTAGAGTAGGGGACCGCTGCTCCAGCCGCCCCTCCAGCTGATGCTGGGCAGGCACGGGCGCAGCGGTGGTGACAAGAAAAGCCGCCATGGCACTCCTGCCATGAAGACTGGTGGCAGGAGCATCAATGTGCGGTGTGCTGGCTGCCACTGCGTGCCGGAAGAGGCACCGTGAAGAGGTGGCCCAAGGATCACAGGATTGCACCTTGACTGTTTTTATTGTTTTAAGGTGTTATTCTTTGAAATTGTTGTACACCAAATGGATGGCTTTTTAGCAGATAAATGTTAATAAACAAATAAAGTGATCAGAAGTGATCAGAAATGTGATTGTGCCACAAACCGTGTTTAAATTTGGCTAAACCAGAAGTCATTCAGACATCCTGATCAATACAATTTTCAGAAAGTATGATTAATGTGGCTGTTTTCTTCTAACCAAATGTTGATAATATCACGAAGAAGGCATTGGATCCTGTGTTATATTGAAATTTGGAATAATTAAAATTTGTCAGATACAATAAATGTAAAATCTTTAAGCTTTTATTGCTGTAATTCTGGCAAGCCTAATTAAATTAAAATGGATCTTCCAAATTCTTTATAATAAAAAATACGTTTTCTAATAGTGCTATAGTTAAAGGTTCTGTCAGCATTTACTTCAAAATCCAGATTTTTAGGTGTTGAATCTTGCATGTGAATTATTCTTATGACAATTAAGAAATATAATTGGACAAATTCTAGTCAGTGTTGATTACAAATAACATGTATTTGGTGTCTATTTAAAAATAGCTAAGTAAAGGTATTTTAGGACATTATCTGAAGCTCATTGCTGGATGTCTCTAAATACTGAGAAAATTGGGACTGAGACCCAGATGTTTGTCCATCTCATGTCCTCACAGTGCAAGTGTGGAGTCAGGTGGATTGGGTCAGTAATGCTGCACTGAGGGCTGTTTTCCACAGGGGAAAACATGCAGGTACCGAATAGGTACCTGTAGATTTTCCAATGCAGAACAAATATCAGACCGGGTGAAGGGGGGGATTATGTCAGAAAAACAGCATTGGAAAAGGGTTACGTTCTCCTCCTCCCAATGCAGCAACCTTGGCCTAATCCTCTCCATGGCTGCTTTTCAGCTTCAAAAAAGGTTTGTGACCTGGACATGGATCTCCTACTTATCTAGGGCACATCTAGACGAGAGGTTTGCCCTGCAGTGGCTTCGGAGTGGCGGCAGCTGATCTACATGACACTGCCGCCATCCTGAAGCCATCCAGGTGTAAAGCCCCAAAGCTCCGCTTTAAAAACGTCGAGCACTTGCCCTGACTTTTTTTGCTTGGAGCGTGGTGAGAATGGCATCTGCCGTCTGTCGCTCTTGCTCCGGAGCTGCCGTGAGACGTGCTACAGCCTATGGTGACCACTGATTGGTTACCATAGGCTGGACAGGGAAGGGGGTGGACCAGCAAGCCAAAAGGTCGCTGGACCACCTCCACACCTCTGTGGACCCTTGTTTTAAAAAAAATTAAAGGGGGATGGATATTCAAAGAGGGAGCACCCCATTCCTCCCCCCCCTTGTTGATGCCCCCCCCCCCCGTTTAGCTATAAATGCAAAGGGTCACATTTACAGCTTAAAAAAAGAAAAAGGACAAAAAGACAAAAAGTAGCCGAATAATAATAAAAAACCCTAACCGTGGTAAAGGGGGCGTGGATGCTTCCAGGCGCCCCTGGACTGCAGCACGTGTGCTTGGGTGGGCAGGCATGGTGGTGCCTTCAGGAAAGCCCGCAATTGCGTTCCTTGAGCTGTAGATGGCCGGAAGGAGCGCCAATGCAAGGGGGGGGCACCTCGCGGCACTGCCGCCCTGCCTTCCCGACGCCGTCAAGATGAGCCCCTAGTCTGAACCCAGGTTTCCCAGTGTAAAAAACAGCTTCCAGGGCTGTACAATTTTCAGAAAGTATGATCCATGTCGTCCCCCAACAATCCCCATCTGACATTACAGCTAAAGTCTGAAACTTTCTCACCTGAAAGGCCTGAGAAGATTCGAGGCTACAAGATAATCAATCTATCTTTTAGGCAGGAAAGAATGTGAAAACCCAGCTCAATTGATGGAGCAATAAAGTGGTGGTGTCATAATCATGCCATCCAGTAGAGGGTAGTTTTCAGTTTTGCCAGTTTCCAGCTCAACTTCAAAGTACATTTTCTTAAACTATGACAGCTATGGTAGTGATTACTGATTCAATTATGGGACTGACACTGGTGTCTGAGATGTAGGGGAAATTTGGAAAACAACAACAACAGAAAGCAGTCATACTTAAAACATGTTCAAAAGTCAGGAAATTCCTGAATCAGTAAAAGACAGCATGGCTTGGCAAAGCCCATCATGTTCATCTAGAAAAACCACCACGAGCATGAAAAGAGAGACAATAACAATGCCATCTCCTTGTTAGTGCTTTGGTCTTCTTTCACAGATACAAACTATGCAATATTTTCTTTTACAAAGACTTATATATTTTGTTTTCTTCATTTAGTGGAAAGAAAACAAAGGTTAGCAAACCTAATAGTAGATTAAGTGTAAAACTTGTGTGATTTTATTTACTAATGTAAGTAGTTTCGGCTGCTTAAATATTATTTATTTATTTAACAAACTACCCACATTTCTAGCTCCTTGAATACATCTTAATAGTAACTTTCTATTAACCAGATCTCTTATGCATGGGATTTACTCCCAACTAATTGTACATAGCATTACAGATGTAGACTGTAATAATCTGCCATTCAGATTATGCCTTGTATTCACTGGACTATATTGATTTCTGCATTTATGGTTTTGTTTTTTGTTCAGCCGGCTTCACTCCAACAACCTTTACTGTGATTGCCATCTGGCTTGGTTATCTGATTGGCTACGCCAGCGCCCTCGGGTTGGCCTATATACTCAGTGCATGGGCCCATCACACTTAAGGGGTCACAATGTAGCTGAAGTTCAGAAAAGAGAATTTGTCTGTAGTGGTAAGAGCATCAATATTATTAAAGCAGTGATTTGTTGATGTAATAATGCATGAGAAGAACAGCCTGAAAAAATGCATGAGCGGTTCAAGCTTCACTAACAGTGCACAAAATGTAATGTGTTCAATCCACTCACAGTGTTATCATTCTCTCCTCTGCTTGTGCAAACACAGGCAGCACGCCTGGAAGTTGAGCGAAGGGGAGGCATATGTATACCTCCCATATCTTCATTCAACATTTCCTTTCTGCAATGTACATGCACTCCAGAGCATGGGTAAACTTGTACTGGAGCAAGAGGGTGGACTGGGTGTGAATATTGGAGGTGTAAAAGATTTTCCATTTCCCCTAACAACCAGCTGCACCCAAGCTGCAAGTGGATTGATTGCAAAGTGTCTAATGTCAAATATCTTAACTAGTGCCATTGTATTACAATGTTCTTTGAGGGGGAGGCCTATCAAGAATGGAAGCATGGGGAAAGGATATTCATTCCCAGAGATGTGTGTGCGTGTGTGTGTGAAATAAAAAATTGTACACAGTCTAACCTCTTGCTCCAGCATTTTGTATGGAATACATTTTGCTCATTTTACCATGTCTGTGGCCTTTTTGTTTGCTTGTAATGGAATAACAATAAAATAACTAATAGTTTATTACTAACATTTTTCTTTACTTTTCTCTATTCATATCCCCTAGATGAGGAAGAAGGCAAGTTCATTTAAATATAACAATCTGCTTAATTATCAATTACATTATTAGTAAATGTTGATACATCACACTGCCTCGAAGCTTGTATATCGAAGAGTAGTATCTTCCAATTTAGCTGCAAAAAAAAGTCTGTGGAAGTGTAAAACTTTGCTCAGGAAAACTACAACTACTATTAACAGCATGGAGCAGTCTTTGTGGTTTCTATGAAATCCTACATATGAGTTTTGCACCTGCATAGACCAAGGTATGGAACCTTCTGGAGATGGGCAATAAGAGCTTTGGCTTAAGAGTCTTCGTGGTAAGCCCACTCCCAACCCCCAGGTGCTTAATCACTGCTCAGAACTTTCTCCATGTGTTCCCTTGAAAAAAAAATAAAATCAGTGGTGCTAAGAAAAAGTCTGTACATTTGCAATTATAAATTATTGCCTTCATTTAAAGGCTGAAGAAGGTTCCCTATAAAAGCTGTTTTATGTTACTCAAGAGGTTGATATATTATGGTGGAATCTGAATTTCTTTCACCCAGGTTTTAGTTATAGACCTGGTTCGCACATAATGCAAATACATGGTTTCTGTAACCCGTTGGATGTTGAATTCTGGGTTTCCATGATGTGTGAATCACCCATGCTCACAAACAACTCAGGAAGAGAACCCATGGATTGTGAGCACTTTATTGTTATTTCATGTGAACTCAGAACTATGGTTTGCTCATGGGTTATTTCACCAGGGTACAGAGGTGTTGGGCTATTGTAGTAAAAAAACAAAAACCATCAGGCACTCTACGTGTCAGTACTACAGTGCTACACAGGCCTTTGGGATACAGGAAGGGAGTGGGCGAAGGAGGAGGGAAACAAACAACCCAGGGATTTAGAAAACAAACCACAGCTTGTTCAGTTATCTGCCAGACAAACTGTTGGTTGGGCAACAAACCATAGATTAGTGTTATGTGAAAACTAGAACTATGTGAAAGCTGTCAACGTAGCTTCTTTTGTGTAGTCAAAGTAGCTTTTATTTTATATTGAGGCATTTTAAAGTATATATTCAGGAGTTGGGGAAGGAAGAGGGGAAACATTGCTCTTTCAAATCTGTGTAGTGTTGAAATGACTTAGGGTTTTCATTAATGATGTTCTTGCAGTTTTAGAAGTAGCAATTTGTTACTGTTTCCAGGTCATCAGTCTTTTATGGCTCCGTCCTGCAGCGTCTTGCACTGCCCCGCTGCATGTACCTGTAGTAACAACATTGTGGATTGCCGAGGGAAAGGCCTTACCGAAATCCCAACCAGTCTTCCAGAAACCATAACAGAAATGTACGTAACAGGATGTGCCCTGCATTTCCTTATTATGCTTATGCTTCCAATTGTTTTAATATTTGTTATCACGAGTTAATACAGTGATCAGGTGGAATATGCGGAAATATAACATAATTTTCTAATAATAGTATTTAGTGTGAATGAAATAAGAGTTTCCTTCAGAGAGCTTTGGCTATTGGGTATAGAAATATCAATAAATAAATAGGTTCTGTTCCTTCTTCTGGAACAAAATGAATTCCTGAGTCAAGGTATCAAGGTGATGTGAAGAAAAATGTGAAGCATATTTTGATATGTACTGAAAGCCAGCATGTTTTAAACTTTTCTGCAACAATTCCTTAACACTCTTTTTTCAAAAAGAGTGAGGGTAGTGCATCTATTCATCACCCTTTAGGTTGGTTACAAAAGCATTGTAGGCCTATGCATTTCCAACTTATACAAAACTGTTTTGTTGGACAAGTATTGACCTGCTACATTCTGCAAAAACAGTTGCATACTCGTGGTACACTGAAGAATCGTGTTTGAATATTGTTACAGTAATTTCCAGTTTGAAAGGGAATAAGCATTATTGTAAATCTGATATTCGGAGGATACTTTTAATGCTGTGGGCAGTGATCTTTGACCATGATCCAACTCCACGCCCCCTCCATACTTCACTTCCTGCATGGGGGAGTAGGGCAATATTTTCTTTCAGCAGTTCATGGTGCAGGTTGCCATTGCGAGTGGAGAAGGAAGCGTGGGATAAAGACACGGACACCAGAGTTTGGGATAAACTAGGGTAGGCTGTACAGATAAAATCCAGGTCAGGGCTCATGTAACTTTAACAGTTGTAGAGAAAAGGGAATTTCAGCCAGTGTCATTTGTATGCAATTAGTTCCTGGTGAAATTCCCTCTTCATCACAACAGTTAAAGGTGCATGCACTATACTAGAGTGACCATATACAAAAGAAGGCAGGGCCCCTGCAACTTTAACTGTTGTGATGAAGAGGGAATTTCACCAGGAACTAATTGCATACAAATGACACTGGCTGAAATTCCCTTTTCTCTACAACTGTTGAAGTTACTTGAGCCCTGACCTAGTTTTTATCTGGTCACCCTAAACTAGGGCCTCTTTATTTAAACAATAAGGGAGATTCAACCCATTCTGAATCTGCATGTGAAAGTGTGGGGATCTGTCTGTCCTTACCTCAGGCAACTTGCCTGGCATTATGGGCGAGCCACTCTCATAAGCCAGGAGTCGGGTAAACCCGGCCCCTCTCTTACATGACACATTGAGAGTGTGGGGAGACCACCCCATGCCATTTCCGCTCAAAGCCATAGAACTCTTGAGTAGATGAGGCAGGAGGATCTCCAAAGGCATACCATATCATGGCAAACTAACCATGGGAACACTTGTAAAATGTGCAAAGGGGAATAAGGGATGAACCGAAAACATGGCTGGCCTTTAAATCCTTAACTTATTTCTGGTTCCGGTGCTCCATACAGGGATGCAGGTCTCATTCTAGGCCGAACAGGTGGCAGTAGGGCCTTTAAGAAGGGCTCTAAACTGACAAAGAATGCCTTCCCTATATGGGTAATTGGCAGAAGGAAGGGCCAAGTTACGAATTTACCTATTGACTTTTGTCATTGCTCTATTTAAGCTATGGACTACTCCACCCTCATGCTTCTAGCCCAGAGGGAGCAAGTTTAATCAAACAGTACAAGTATCTGGCCATCCAGATATTTCCAGGTCTGCCCTAGCCTGTAAAGTTGGTTACTTCCGCTCCAGGAACCTTGCTTGCCACCCCACTGGATGGGGGGGCCAACTGACCAAGACCAAACTGTGTGCCAACAGTTGCTCATGTCGTTCTCAGGCGGGCCCAGATGCCACGTTGTCTCAGCAGGTTAGGACTCCCACAGTCTGTGGTCTCCTCCACCAATCTCACTCAACTAGGATGGGCCACAAGGCCTGAAGCTCCTCTCTCAGTTCCGACAAACTCAATTCCCTATCTACTCAGTGGTATAATGTCAAGGGACCATGGGTTGCATGGCTTGAGTTATTGCCTCTCCCAGATCCCCAAGCACACCAAGCGTGGGATTTTGGTACTGTCCGGCTGCAAGGGTCAACTACAGGAACATGGACATCTGACTGTTTGGCAGGTGATGCCAACTTCATAATCCTGCCCAAATATGACAGGCAAAGTGGAGTGTAATTGAGGGCAACCAAAACTTATGGCCTTGACCAGCCCCATTCCTGAAGTTCCCAAGGTGACAAGGAGGTAACTACGTGAGTCGTGGCAAGCTGGTAGGCCAAATTAAACAGAGGCTAATGAGAATTTTTGGCCTGAAGCCCGATCACTACTGCAAAAGGAAAGAGCTCCAGGAATGACTATCCCAGCTTCTGACCCAGGCCGAGACTTAATTGTTTATGTAGTGATAAGGGCGACTGGCCCCCATAAATGATACTCCTCCTCTCCACTTTATCCTCACAGCAACCCTGTGCGATAAGATAGGCAAAGAGCCAGGAACTGGCCCAAAGCCAGGCAGTGAGCTTCATTCATGGCTGTGTGGATACTAGAACCCACATCTCCAGACTCCCAACCACTACACCAAACTGTCACTCATTTATTTATTATTGGTAGGCAGCCTTACACTGACTCAGACCAATGGTCCACCCAGCCCTTTTATTGTTAAGAATGAAAGGCTGCAGCTCTCTATGGCCTCAGTCCACCCAGAGGAGCAAGTCCCCAATTTAACATTCGAACCACTACACCACACTGTCTCTCATTTATTTATTATTGGGAGGCAGCCTTATACTGAGTCAGACCAATGGTCCACCCTGCCTTTTTTTATTGTAAAGGCTGCAGCTCTCTATAGCCCCAGTCTACCCAGGAAAGCCTGACCCACGCCTGCTGAGGGGCAGGTGAAGGGTGGGGGTCTGGATGCAGCTCAAGCCAGCCAGCTCTCGCATGTTAGGCCAAGCACTGGCTAGTGTGTCTTTGAGGGAGGTGTGGGCACGCTTAAGCCGACCCTCCCTGGTAGGGTGAAGAAGGTGGGGGTGTCAGGACACCCTGCGCCTGCAACCAAAAGGATGCCACTGGGCTAGTCCCCCCTTCGTAAACCACGAACCACGCACATGGCCCAAGCCCCCCAGTATGTGCAGAAGAGGCCATGCCATCAGAAATCTGAGATGGTGACCCCAGAAGAGGCCAAAAGAAAAAGCCCCACTCGCGGTCACGGTCAGGGGCGTAGAAAGGCCCTGCATGCATCAGAGGACACTGCGGGGGGGAGGGGGAATGTAAGGGTGGTGCTTGAGCACTCAGGCTAACGCTGCTCAGGAACGGGGCACCACCACATCCCTGCCAAAACCGTTCTTCGCCACCACCGAGATTGCTGCCGCCGCCAGGAACCGCCGCAGCCTCGGAGCCTCTCCTGCTGAAATTGCATGAGCGAAGGGGGACAAGGCTGAAAGAACAGCCCCTCTCTCACTCTCCTCTCCCCCATACTTCACGTCATGCATAGGGGAGAAGGCGGTGTTTTCTTTCAGCAGTTCATGGTGCAGGTTGCCATTTCTTTATGGTGGTGCCCAAAAGGGAGAGTGCCCTGGAAGGCTCAGAGAAACGCTGCACCTAAATGGCAGAAGATGAGCTGTGACCTCCTTGTTAAAACAAAGTTTTCTTCTAAATAAAGATAATTTGTGTTGTGTAACTCTATAATGACAGCATTTGTCTCTTCTACTGATAAAATGCAACTGGAGACATTTGTGTCATTACCAACCAGTCCCTTGAGGGACTGTTTGATAGAACAATTTGTGTGGATTTTAAAACCCAATCAAGCTGTAGGGGAATGTTTACAAATTCCCTAACATAGCTATTGAGTACACTGTCAGCCAAATTTATTTAACAAGGAGGCAACAAGAATCTTGAACAACAGTTTGGAACAGCAGTTCCAAAAGACATTATTATTATTATTGCTAGACATTGAGGACAGAATTAGGGCTTTGATGATATTATTTTGCAACTAGCATTTGAAACAATATTTTGTGCATGCAAATACTTTGGAGTACATTTGTTAAGAGGGCTAGATGTGTTTCTGTACAATACCCCAAAGACTTCCCTGCACATATGCAGAACATGAGATCTCTCCCTTTCTCAAAAGACGGACAGATATTAGACATAGTAAGAAATGTGTCAACATCTGTCACAATGATTTATATTGAGGAGCTGCAGTGAATCCCTTCTCTAAGATCTGTTTTGTTTTCTGACATTTGTTTTTGCCATTCACACTAACAGCAGATGGGAAATATGTTAAGATGTACTGCAATTTTTATTGCTGCCATGTTTTATCACTACTTGTACTGATTGTGTGTGTGTATGTATATGTGTACGTGTATGTGTGTGTGTGTGTATATATATATATATATATATGTGTGTGTGTGTGTGTGTGTGTGTGTGTGTGTGTCTGTCTGTCTGTCTATCTATCTATTCTGTGTTAGAAGAGTTTCTTTTTGCAAAGTCATAAGCAGGGCAATCGAAACGGCCTGCTGCTCCAGGTGCTACTATGCCACAACTACATTAGTGCCATATAGTTGAGATCACAGGCGCTCCCAGCAACAAAGTAGAAACCAAAATTATAGCAAAGTAAAAGCAATGCTGACGAGATGCTCTGACAACATCCATGGCAACCATACTACCCACCAATCCCAGTGATGCCAAAACCCAAACCACCCCTACATTATGAATGCACTGAAGGCGCCAATCAAGACATAGTAGTGGTGGAATACACCTATGACATCAGCCTTCACAGTACCAGCACACACCCCTTGCACACACAATGCACAACTAGGCAGCCAGAAAGATTCCACCATGGCATCTGCACAAACCCTATCTATGGTGCCTTGGAAAGGAGGGCAGCAACAGACACATAGAACCATAAGCTCCAAGCCTCACCTCAGACAGGTGTTTGGGTTCTCTGTCAGTCCATACAGCAGCAGCAGCCTATTAACAGCACTTCATTAGACAGGGCCAGTCAGCAAAGGACATTTGGGAATTCTCATTAGTCCTGGGAGGACTAACAAGTGTAAATCCCACAGGGCATACACAGGTTTTGTGTATGGTCTGCACTATGTGGGAATGGGGAACATCCTTACCTCTGCAGCCATGGGGGCGGGGGCAACCTGGATGACTCTGCAAAGCCAAGAGAGATGGCCATTAGCTGCAATAGGTACTTATTTGGCCCAGATGTGCTTCATAGAAGTTGGTGAGCAAATGAAAGAGAGTGTTGCCACCTGGGGGCACTTCATGTTTCACCCTCATTCACTTGCTGGCCATGCCTAGGGGTTTACTTATGGGTGGTAGATAATACACCCATAGGAAGTTGCAGTAGATCTCTGTCTCCAGTTACTTTCCTTAGCTCTAATCCTGCAAGAACAGGGGGGACAGAGTATTTGGTCAGCAGTACCAGTAATTGGTGCGGAGTGCTTTGTGTTCTCCAAAGGTGACTGTGGTCTGCATTGCCTTCACTAGTGGGTGGTGGGAGCTTTCTTACATTTGAAGGTCCATGGCCTGTAGCCCTTTTGCATAATGTATACTTACTCTGTGGAAGATGCTACTACTATCAGTTGAATAGGGGAGGAACATTTCCTCACTACAGTTTCACCACAGTGCATGTAGGTAGGTGGGGTGTGCAGGAGTCATGCCTGGAGGTAAGGGGTTCCGGCTTCTTGTCCTTGCATTCCCAAATGCAGAGGTGGAGTTGAGGTTCCCATTGGGTTTGGAGTCTGAATTTCTGTTAAGGACCCTCCGGAGCAGATTTAGGGTCCGCGCCGGAGGGTGGCTGCAGGGAGAAGGGAGGACGGGGAAGTCTTGTTGCACCAGCAGAAGTCCCATTGGCTCAGCAGAAGTCCGTCCATGTGACTTTGGATCCAACCCATTGTTTTATGTTAGTAAACTTGTACACCACCTTGGGAGGGTTTTCCCTAAAAGGTCACTTATAAATCTTTTAAATTAAGTAATTAAATTAAATGTCCCAGCTGACCAGTCCCTCTCTGACAGAGGGTACCTCTACACAGAGAGTTTCCATCAACATGTCTTTGCACTGGAGGCAGTTGTGTTACATGATGCAGCTGCCAGTGCAAAGACATGTAGTGGCAAAAGCCCTTTGCCGCGAACTAAAAAAGTCAGCCATTAAACGTGACTTTTTTAGTTAGCGGCAGTCTCCCCCCCCCTCACATTTAAAGTTGTAAAAAAAAAAATGACACGCCTCCGCTGTCCTCCCCCCCATTTGGGGGAAAAAATTAAAAACACCTGGGAGTAGGGTAGCTGAGGTTCCCAGTCTCCCCTCCAGCAACAAAAGAAAAGGCGCTGTCACGCCCCTTACATCAGGACTGGCGTAGGGGGTGTAAATGTGCCGTGCGCCGCCGGGGATGCGTCAGGGTGCAGTGCTCCCAGCGGCGTGAAGATGAGGCCAGATATATAGTAGGAATGTACACAGACAAAGAGTTCTAATTGTGGGTCAAATTTTGTCCATTTTCTTGGGTTGCACATGCAGTCAGATCCAGGCTAACATCTGTGGTTAATATGACATCCAACCAGAACTGATGCAAATGATTTTATTCATATGCTGCAATGCAAATTGTTAAGAGTGGGCCAATTAAATCCTATAAATCTCCCTGCAGGCCAGAATGTAATCAGTCCTTAATCTCTCAGAATAGTGCCACTAAACATTTGGATGCACTTGTAGTGGAGAAATATGATTTCTTTATCGCTATTGCTACAATACAGCAGGCTTGAAGATGAGCCGTCACTCATATTCAAGGCTTCCTCCACAGTCACTCAAATCTCTGTATCTGCTATTGCATTGGCTCTGAGAACAAAGAGACCAATTTGGCTCTAACCCGTGGAAGAGGACATCTGCAAGTGATTGTGTAGACTCCCTGAGTCATTTTCATATTCCAAGACTGACAAAGCCTTTGACAGGAGTGTCGACCATCCAGCTTCTGGGGGGAAACCATTTTAAATGATTCCATAGATTGCTGAGTTTTAATCCACGTGAGTCTAAACTCCATCTGGTAAAGATTTGACTGTGACGAAGGATCTATATAATGTTCCTCCACCTTCAGACAACTTTCAAAACATCAGTATTCTGGAGTGTGCAAGTAGCCACATGGATGGAACCAGATATAATTAGAGATGAAACCAATTTTTGTGATGGAGGCTGCTTCAAAGAAGGCCTTCTTGGCAAGAAAATTGTCCTGAGGATTTTCAGCACTACTCCTAGGACAATCTCCATCAGTTCATGGAGGGCGATCTGGACAGTGGAGTGGCAGTACACCAACACAATACTTAATTCTGTTTTGTGTGCCCAGCACCATGTTTCCTCAACCCAATGACATTTCCCAAGGAAGTCACATTGAATATAGGATGTTATGTGTTGTTTACTGTTGCAGCTGTCACTTGAAGCAGGAAACTGTCCAATAAGGGACATGCCAGAAACTGGAGTCCTGTAGGCAGTATTCCTTGAAGAATGCCACAGCAGGCTGGCAATCTACAGCAGCAAACCTACAGAAGCCCTAGGTCAGGTCATTTTGCTAATTGAGGGATGGCCCTAAACTAGCTGCCAGCAACTGATGCCTTAGGCAAACCATGCAATTGGCGGACCAAACCCCAAGGCCAGATCTAGACTGAGTTTTGGAGACATGGCCAAAAAGGCGCCACCAGCCCCTAGGCTCAGCCCTCCAAGGGCAAAGGAAGCTGCTGCTCTCCAGGGGGGCTCTCACTCCCTGCCTCCAACTGGGAAAAGTAACAGGGGAGGATTCCCCACTTCGCCTGAGGGAGGCCTGGGTCCCAAAGGCAGGCAGCCTGATGTAGTCCCGCCATCCCCAATCAGTCCCTCGCTCATCTCCACAGCCTCGGTCCTGTTTCCTCTGTACGCACACAGGAATTGAAATCATGACATCTTTATTTGTTTTGTTTAATTTGTATTTCTCCCCCCTTAAATTTTGTACCCTACTTAACTTGGCACCCAAGGGGACTGCCTAGTTCGCCTATGTGGACAAGCCATCCCTGAGCTTATCTGTTTAGAACATTCTTCTATCTTTGGGGCTGTAAAATGGATTGGTTTGCCAAAATTGGAATGGTTGGATCACCTAGATTTTGTTGTACTACGGGAGCAACATGAAGCTATAGTATTTCCCATCCCAATTCTGTAACGAGGTTAAATCATTCGGGCAGTCTGCCAGAACATATGGAACATCGAGTCATCATACTAAAGATCCATCAGAAAGTAGCTACAGTATCATTATTAGAAAAGGACAGGCACAAATTGCTTCTTAATACTTGGCTTGGGAGGAAAGGCTTCAGTTTTGTTATCAATTTAATTATTCATAAATATACAATTTATGTATGTCAGGAATTTGGGACCCTAGTAGTTGAACCATAATAACTTTGTCATGGATGTCTTACTTGCTGCTTGAGTAATCCTTTTTCTCCCATCTTCCATGAAAAACTGGTTCCCTATGGTAAGCAAATACAAGCTATTTCGTTTTTTTCTTGCTGGTTATAACATAAAATGTCCCTGATATGCAGCATACATAAAATCAGATTAGTGCGTAATTTAAATGGTCACTACCCTGCATGTCACGATGATAGAACATTTTTTCAATGTTTAAAAATGAAAACAATTGCTGGGCCTTGATTCTCATGGCGTAATCTTTCACTGTAATAGAAAAAAAACGCACCCTACCCGATGTTTTTAAAAATGCATTCCTTTTCATTGATACTGACAGGAAATATACATATTTTAGATTGACCTCTTGTGCTGTGTTTTAAGGTTTTCAATGGTATTATTTTTTCCCTTCGCTAGACGGTTAGAGCAAAATTCAATCAAGGCTATCCCCCCTGGAGCTTTCTCACCATATAAAAAGCTTAGAAGAATGTGAGTAAGAAATATTCTGGAATTTATATAAAAACATTTGAATTTTAAAAAAGCAGGTCATGGTTTATACAAAATACTTTCCATCAACGTATGAATACCTAAGAATGTCCGACAGCTGACAGATTAGTTGATATAGTTGTGTCTGATTGTTGAGTTTATGTAGCTCCTTTGTCATGTTAATAAATGACACTTATGACAACTTATTAATATGAATTCACTGAATATTTAAGTTGAGCAGTTGACAAAAATAATTATTTAAAAATCTATTTTAAGTCTTAGCGTTTCAGTGCAATATCAGTGGAAGTGTAACATTCAGTTCTTTTGCTAATCAAATTTCTTCCACCCCAAATATATAAAATGCATTAAATCTTTAAAGTATTACCAAAATGTATGCCATTGTTTCTGGATGATGTAGTATATTGAACTGTGTTTTTTAAATAATATCAAAAGCTAATTATTTGGCTTTTATGATTAAATCCATTAACTGTGCCTGATGAGATTGAAAGTAATAGCTATTTATCCTTTTCAGCAATGATGAAGCCTGACAGCATTATGTGTATACTAAAATTAATGCAATATAATCTCATTTCTCATTTTAGCGATCTGAGCAATAATCAGATCTCAGAGGCAGCACCAGATGCTTTCCAGGGTTTACGCTCACTAAATTCACTGTAAGTATCAGTATAATCTCATAGAAGAAATACAAAATTCCCAGAACTCATAGTGCAAGGTAGTGTGAGGTAGTGACTCAGGTAGTGACCAGTTTTTGTATAATAATAATAATAATAATAATTTATTTCTTACCCGCCTCTCCGTCTGGATCGAGGCGGGAAACAACAACATGATAAAATACATAAAGACATGTACATATTAGTCCGTTGGCATTGATATTATGAATAGTATCAGTGACATCAGAACTCCATTAAGTAGAGCCCTGCTGGATTAGAACAAGGGTCCATTTCATTCAGCATTCTCTTTCCATTACTGGCTAGCCTTCCCAAATAGTACGCAATCAGGACATTTATTTATTTAAATTTATATCCTACCTTTCCACCAAAATGGTACCTAAGGCAGCTAACAATAATAAAATACAGATTAAACCAAAATCCCGGTTAAAACATAACATAAATATAAATCAGTTAAACACACAATAATGAATTAAATAAATAGCACCAATCAATTCAAAGCTCCTTCAGGAACAAACTAGCATATATGCCACAGGCCTTCCTGAATGAAAACATATTTGCCTGCTAGCAAAGTAAGGAAAACCTAGCCTCCCTCATCTGGGAGATTCAGAGCTGGAGATCAGCCATCGAAAAGGCCCTTTCTTGCATCTCCACTGAACCGATGATGGTGGGACTGAGAGAAGGGCCTCCTCAGAAGATCTTAAATCCCAGGCAGGTTTGAGTGGGAGATTGCAGCCTTTCAGGTAATATTATATGTAAAAGAACTCATCCACAAGAAACCTGTTTGGGTAGGAACCATTACTTTGATATATAGGTATACAGTGAGGCTGTTCGCACGACACGTGCTCATAACCCACAGCGCCAGTAGGTGTCAACCCCTGACTGTGGGTTGTCATATTGTGCAAACTTTACCAGTGAGGATTATGTGAGGGTTTTATAAACCATGGTGAGCCATGGGCGTTGTGTGAACCCAGACACTTCCAAATTTGTAGAAACTGTGATGGATTCACAACTAGGCATCCCTAACATTGTCTAAAGGGAGGTAATTTGTGCATGAATAGTTACTGAAGCAAATAGTTTGGAACTGCTATGGAAAAAACTTAAAAGCTTTAGATGCTGTGCCACATGTACTCCCTTCGGCTCATGCTCCTGGCTAGTACACAGGTGTGGGCCACATGTGGCCCTGCTGCCCCCACACCCCCCTCCAAAAAAGCTTTTTCAAAATGTAATGAAAAACATGGTGTCCAGAGCCATATTTCGCTTGTTTGCAAGCTTAATGTGGCTCTTTTAGCACTGTGTAGCCACAACTGAGCACCAAAGGCTTTCATTTAGCTTGGAAACAAGCTAAATTTCATCGTTGTAGCATTCTGTAGTGCTCTGTAGCAGTTTGCCGCTGAATTGTTTGGTGGCAAACCAGTGATTTCTTCCCTTTTTCTCCGTGTTTTGGAGGGCGCCACATTTGCAGAGCAAGGCCCACCGGGGAGGGGAGCAGTCTGGAGGGTGAAAATAGCTGCATTTCTGCAGTTTCCGTTTCGGTTCCACTTTCAGATATCCTAACCCGTGAAGACAATGGACTTGTATTTCAATCAGTTTAATCGTATTGAGTTTAATAAGACGGCATTGTCTCAAATCCAGTTTGCAGTCTAAGCACATTTGTTTGGAAATAAAAACCACTGAAGTGAACACATTTAGGATCAAAACCTAAAAATTGTAGACCTCCTCGGCAATGACCATGTACCTAGTCTACTATTACTCTTAAATGAATGTTTCATCTAACAATCCTATGGACCCTTATGCAGGAGTATGTCTAATTCTGAATAAATATGTCTTGGATTAGGTAACTACACTTTTTTAGTAATGTTGCAGCTTGCACAGGAGCTTTGTCAGGCAGCAAAACAGGAATTTTCTGAACCCCTGAAGAATTGCTGTACATGGCTGGTGGGATGCAATCCGTTTGGTCAGTCACATCATGTGCTGGCCTGATTAGGGTAGTATTACTATCCCAAATTCTTACCGAGGAATTTTGTCTGAGCCTGCGCACAGAGGAGCTAATGTTCTGCTTGCTACATTTTAGACCTGGATATCTCTAATTTCACGTTTACCCTTATCTGATCAACTTTGCAGGAGAGTTTTGGTGTTCTAAACAGATCTGTTTTTTATCTAGTAGCTAAGTGCTACACAACTTATTTTAATCAGCATGCACAGTGTTTTGGTTTCTTCTAGCAAGCACAGCCCCTGGAAAGCTTACTTCACTTACTAATAGCATTGTTTAGGAAAAGTCAATGAAAATATTGTGATACATTAAGTGGAACTGACCAGAACAAAAGCAAAATGAACGGAGATTAACATTAACTCCAAAAGGGAGACTACAGATTATTGAGAATTGACAGGTATGAGTGTTGTTTTTAATCTAAAGCCTAAATTCGGAAGCCTTTGTTCTGCTTGTGTCCAGGGCATATAGCTTTAGAGGATTTCTAGATAAATTAATTTCTGTTTCCAATCAATCACTTTTCTGGATTATTTCTTACAGTGTTCTGTATGGAAACAAAATCACGGAACTTGCGAAAGGCCTGTTTGAAGGACTTTTCTCTTTGCAGTTGTTGTGAGTATTTATTTACCAAAATCCGGTTTTATTTCTGTTCACTGAGAAAGGCCTTTTAGATTAAAGGTGGTTTGTACAAAGGACTATATCAACTTTTGAAAATGCATTGTGCAAGGGAATATCAATATTTTGAAGAGCTTTTTATGACCCTTTCCTAGAGTATTTTCCTTATCTATTCTTTTCAACTACAAATGAACCTTTTCACATTTGCTGTTGTTTTTGAGTGTTAACAATGATATTTTCCTGCTTTGGTTAGTTGCCTTTACCACATACACACACATACTTTCAGAATTCCGATTTTTTAAAAATCCTGTTTATTTATATGTCTACAATTTAGATGGACATTTTCACAGGGTTGGCCCTCCCATGAAGCGGGTTGAAGCCCCTGCCTCAAGACGGTGAAGTGGCAAATTGCATGCTTCTCCCTCACTGCCACCACGTTACCTCCCTTTGCCACCACTAATGTTGCCCCCACCATGTCTCCCATCCTCTCCCTCTCAGAACAAGAAGGTGCAGGCAATTTTAAGGCAATGGTCATTCCAGGCACACCAAAGCTTGACCTGGGAAAAGAGAACATTACAAGAAACGTTCTTGTTCAATGTAGTTCATGTCCCAGACGGGTCAAAACCACAAAGGACAAGTTGGGAAATTTCAGTAAAAGCAAACTGCCATTCATTGTGAATAAATATGAGGAGGCTGGATTAAAAGAGTACAGTAGCCAATCAAAGTACAGTAAGCAATCACATCACATATCATATTCAAGTGAAAACTATAAAAGTACAGGGAAGATATTGGGTAGGATTGTTCCTGGTGGAAATCTGTATTGGTACTGTATGCACTGTGCTTTGTCTTGGTTTCTTTCCTATTATAACCTCGGTCAACAAATATCATGCTTTCAATTTCTTCCTATAATTGTCTTACACTTGCTTGGTGTTAATACATGTTTAAAATATAATATTTGAGCATCTGTTTATAGAGTAACTGTGCAGAATGTAAAATGACTTGGTCCTTCGCAACATCAGAAAAACTATGGACCCAGATAGAGACAGGAAGTAGGAGCCTGTCAAGATAATATAAGGTCTGTTTAATTAGATTTATTATCCATAAATTATTTGTCCTACAAGGGCAGACAGCCAAATACAGGTGATCTCCAGGGACACACCTCCCATAATGCCTGACTGTAAGGGAGTACCCATCAGGGCCAAGCATTTGGGCCTGGCTGCCTCTATGAAGAGTTGTGCGAGCTGTCGTTGCTGTTTTGACTCTTCAGAGAACTCGCCACCCTGCAGAATGGGTGTGTGTGTGTTCAGCTAATGGACCCTTGTTTATTGTAGCAGAATTCCAGAAATTCAGCAAGGACTGGGATTTTGAACACACCACTTCTTCACCTTGGTATTCTCAAAGTAATGGCAAAGTAAAAACACTAAAAAAGAGAGAGAGAGAGAGAGCTAAGAAAAACTTGAGAAAAGAAAACGTGGCAGGAGGAGACCCATATCTAGCACTTCTAGATCATTGGAAAACTCCATCCCGAGGCCTAAACTCAAGTCCAGCGCAAAGGTCAATGAGTTAAAGAACAAAGATACTTTTACCAACAAGTGGGAGGCTGTTGGAGCCAGGGGATACAGGAGAATCCCTTGGTGAACTGAGGAGACAGCAGCAACGGAGACAGGCCCTGTATTACAATGGATCTACAAGAGATCTTCCAAGCCTAGAGCCAGGAGGCACATTGGGAGTCCAAGCCCTAACAAAACAGGATAGTTTGGGACAAGGCAACCATAATTCAACATGTTAATCCGCAATCATATCAGGTATAGATGGACAGCGGATGAATACCAAGACATAACAGAAGACTTCTAAAGAAAACAATAGAAGCATCAAGTGAGGCCATGAATTCAAATGAGGGGCAAGCATGTAATTAGCAGAGGGTCCTTTGGGATGAGACAAGAAGGAAATCCTTGCTATATGCTGACCAGAGGGTAGTCCGGGGGAGAGGAGTGCAGAAGAAGAGAATGTGGCAAGCACACACCCTGAGCCCAGAGGAAAGAAGAATAAAGGATGGCAGCTGAAGGATGTCATCACTGAACATAGTGTGTTCGCCTGAAGCGAGTGAGTTATCAAGAGACCTGCACACCTGAGAGACTATGTGTAAAGTTCCAGTGTACCCTTTTTAACGTTAGTCTTGTCTTTCTCAAAAGAGAAGAGATGTAACAATATGAAAGAACTGCTGGGACTCGGCTCGGTTGGGGTGTACCCACGGGGTTGGGGTGTACCTACGGCTTCTGGGCTGAGGAAAGGGAAGCCATGGCCTGGAGAACTCTGTAGAGGTTGTCTTTGCTTAAAAAAACCTTGAGGTTTTGTTAGAAAGCAGATTCTGGTTTCATGGAGTGCAATCCACCAGCTTCGAAACACAAACTTCTTTTATATTGCAGCGTAAAAACCTCGTCACATCACATGGATCTGTTGTGTTTGAAGGAACTCGAGTTTTGCTGAAACAACTTACTTGAGCAGAGGCAGGAATGAGAGGGGAAAAGAATGACTGAATTCGGACAACATGATAGTCAGTGGTGGGGTAATAATCAACTTTACAGTTGTTCATCTAGGGGGAGCTCCCCACAGAACATGGTAATAAATAATCAACCGTGGTGTGGATTAGGATCAGCGCTGAGTTGACTATGGCAGCATTCGGACAAAATAATAATAATAATAATAATAATAATAATATATTTATTTATTTATTACCCGCCTCTCCCTCTGGATCGAGGCGGGGAACAACATCATCATAAAACACACAAAACTGATTAAAAATACATAAAACCAATATATCATTAAAATACCAATAAAACACCAATAAAACACTTAAAATTCATCTGAGTAGGCCTGCCGGAAGAGCTCAGTCTTTATAGATCATTTAAATTCCTGAAGACTGGTAAATTCACGGATCTCTCCCGGCAGGTCATTCCATAATCTGGGAGCGGCAGAAGAGAAGGTCCTCTGGGTAACAGTTGTCAGTCTAGTTTTTGTTGACTGTAATAAATTCTTCCCAGAGGACCTAAGCGTGCGGGGCGGATTGTATGGGAGAAAGCGATCCCGCAGGTAACCTGGACCCAAACCATGTAGGGATTAAAAGGTAATGACCAACACTTTGTACTTTGCCCGGAAACTAACTGGCAGCCAGTGGAGAGATTTCAAAGCTGGTGTAATAGTCAATACAACTGATAGTCAATACAACTGACGATTATTTCTCCCCCCCCCCAACACCAGTTGCTTAATGTGTCATCCGAATTCAGCCAGTGTGTGTGTGTGTGTGTTTCTACTGTGCTTGGTGATTTTTTAGCACTTGTGAAAACATTCGTGTTGTTTCCATGCAGTCCGTCTGTTTGCCATTTTCCTTCTTTGTTCTTGCAGCCTTTGGTCTTATCTGCTCTATCTAATGGGATGAATCATAGTTCAGATATAATGCTAATCCATAATTTTACCATTATGAGAAAGATCTGCTGCAAACCTCTGCCTTGCATGCACCCCTTTTTTACGGCAGCTGAGGGGAGAGTTCAGAAACTTGCACTTCTGTTTTAGATGATGATTGTGATGATGATTCCCACCTATATACAAAATACCACAGTTTGTTTGTCATGTCTTGCAAACCTGAAAAAACTAGTTAATCTTAACTATGGTTAATTGTAACAAGCACCCTTCAAACCATAGGTTATAGAACACATGGCATGCAAAACTGCAATTAATTACAAATTGAAGCTTCAGATCTCCTCATGCCTACGCAGTAGAAAGACCGAGATTCATTAAGTCTTGTTCTTCTAAAGCTAAATCTGAACACAGCTAGTGACTTCCTATCTAGTTTTTCCATATATTCATTTTCAAATAAATACTCCCATATATATGCAATGTACATTTGATACTGAAATTTTATTTTAAAGAAGTAATTATATGACTGTATGTACTGGGTACAGGACTGTTCTACCTAAATTAGTTGTAAATTATATTCCATAAGCGAATTTCTAGGAAATAAACTTGCTGAAATAAAGATTATCAAACTACTGAAGCTTAAGAAACAATAAAACAATTCTTACTTTGTTTTATCATTCTTTTTGGTTTCACAGATTATTAAATGCTAACAAGATAAATTGCCTGCGGGTAGATGCTTTCCAAGACCTCCACAACTTGAACCTTCTCTCGTTATACGATAATAAGCTTCAAACCATTGCAAAGGGCACCTTTTCCCCACTGCGAGCAATTCAAACCCTGTATGTATTAGAATTGTCTATTTGTTATGTGCTTCAGGCTTTGGGTTTCTGTTCCCAAATAGATCAGGAGAACTTTGGGAACTGCAGAGACCAACCACAAATATGTAAAAACGCTCTTTTCTTTTTTATTTGTGAAAGGCATTTGGCTCAGAACCCATTTATTTGTGACTGCCATCTGAAGTGGCTGGCGGATTATCTCCATACAAACCCTATTGAAACCAGCGGAGCTCGCTGTACCAGCCCCCGCCGTCTGGCAAACAAAAGGATTGGCCAGATCAAAAGCAAGAAGTTTCGCTGTTCAGGTAATTTCCTTAGTTCAGCTGCTACTTTTCTTTCATTTCCAAAAAACTCACACAACCCCCCCTCCTCAGCCCCCCCCCCCCAAAAAACCAGCGGTTGCAGACGGCTGTAAGAAAAAAGCAGTCTCGTTCTTGACTGAATTAGTTAGCAATCGTGGCAACTCTGGACTGAGGCTGTTTTATCTAGCAGCATTCCTGTAGTGAACACACTTGCTCCTGCCCCTGTCAGACACAAATGATGCGTGAAGAAATGGAATACCTGGTGCTTTGGATTTATACAGTTCTGAGGGCATCCCTCTTGTCAGCTGCTTTTTAAAAACGAAGAATCTGGAATATCAGTAAAATCTTTTAAAAAAAACAAAATCTACCCACAGAATGTAAAAACATGACATTCATATTACACAGGGAAGCGTATATCAGGCTGAAATGTACTGTTTGCTTTTTCTAATCTTGTTCCATTTCCTACTTGCTTGTTTCTAAAGGCTAACTTCTGTCATCTGGTGTCCAGCTGTACCAGGTGTATTTCATATTCTGCAGTTAATTCTGTCTTTAGTGTAAATACCAGAAGACTGCAGCTGATCTTGGCTGCAAATATATTTATATCTAGTCACATTGCATCGGTAGTTGATTCGAATACACGTTTTTCCTCACAATTACCTATATTATTAACTCTAGTCCATACTCAGTCTAATAGACTTAATTCTTTGCTTGCTGACATTCAGGTGCATATTCTATTTTCTCTCTTCTTCTTTTTTTATTTAGCTAAAGAACAGTATTTCATTCCAGGTAGGTTTGGCTCTGCAGTAAAACTGACTAACGGCAGGCCCCTATTCCTCACCAAAATCTTTTTTTAAAACTTCTAAAAAATGGTTGCATGCATTTTAACCCTAGTGAAAATCTTTTAGAATAGTAATAGTTTTCTAGTTTTGTTTTGCCAGTACATGGGCTCTGCATGCAGCTCTTCATATCCAACTCACCAATGAGCACAGAAACTACTCAGATGGGGCTTGATTTACACTTGCTAGGTTGCACCGTCTGCTTTTAAACAGATATATCTGTAGCTATCTTGCATATCCTACTTACTGTTAACACCTCTGTTCATTAAATGTAGCTACTGAGCTGCTTTTAAATGAAGAGAACCCTGCCATGATCAAAGTGCTAAGAGAACCTAAACACCCTTTCAAAAGAAACATTTCCTGCTTTGCTTTTATGCACTAAACTGCTGGTTTCCTGCTGATTGTCTGAACTGTTGCTTGCTCACCTATGACCTTTGATCCCTGTGTTGTGAAATCACAAAAATGCCAAGCAAAACTATGTTTATGTTCTTTGCACAGGCATCCAAAGGCCGCACATGTCTTCTGTGAAAATACTTCTTGGTGGAAAAAAAAAACAATTAAAATGTTAACACATTTATACCATGCTTTAAGCTAATTGCTAATTCTTTGACATATCCGCATGAGTGATTGATGGTGGCTCCAGCTCTTTGGAACGTGTCCCCCCCTTTCTTTCTTTCTTTCTTTCTTTTTTTATTTCTTTTTTTCTTTCTTTCTGCAGCTGACAAATGAGTGTTGTGCTTCCTTAATAGGGAAAAAACCAAACCAACACAGCCATCCACTTACATTATAGTGGCCCTAGCAGCTGATAAATAACTGATTGGCAAAAATGCTCAAAAGTCTAATGAAGCTTTTGATTGAACCACAGATGCATGAACTGCCAGCAAAAAAAACAAAATTAAAGATCCAGTTATAATTTACTGTCTAGGAAAAAAAGCACTTATAATAGTTGAGCGTGCAATCAAAGAAACTTGTTCTTTTAAGCACATTCAGGTACATGACCAGTCTGCAGTATTCTGTGTGCTAATTTATCGATTGGTTTGACTGCAACTATTTAAGCTTGCATGTTGAACCTGTGCTGCTTTTACTGTCATGTAGCATATTTTCTTTTAGCTGTGGTGATCATATAAGGAAATTTTATGCCCCTTTTCTATTACTCTAAGTGCAGAAGGAAGACAATAGACCAGACTGGTCATTTGCTATTCTTGGTTATGATACAAGTTTATTCTTGTAAAGGATCAGAAGTCAGCCTGAGAAGTGATTCATATATTACATTTTTAAATGCATTGCAGTTACCTCTGCATTCACATACACTTGGGGGGGGGGGAGGGGGAGGGGGGCATTATTCTTTTGCATCACCTACAAATTGGAAGAATGTAATTTGGGAATCAGCAATTACCTATAAACATGTTGGATCATCAGAATTCCAAAATGAAAAGCCATAACTTTGTGGCAAGAAAAATAATCATTTATAATTCATAAACAGATAAAGTTTGATATATAGTGTCTTTAGCAAGCCATTTCTTATGTAGTTATGATACAGTTCTCTTGCATCTTTTAAAAATACATTCAGTCTGTTCCTTGAATCAGGGTAGCTGGTGAAGCAGTTGACTAGTGGGAACCAGCAGCTGCTACTACAGAGTAATTCTCACCATTATTAGTCAACACTAGGAGTGGAGAATGGAGTAGTCACCAGCATCATGCAAGTAGACAGTTGGTGACTGCCTAACCACTGCCGGTGTGCTGATACCAGTGAAGGCAGCTAGCCAGTCAGCAACTGCATGTTTCCACAGTGCTGGCCAAGGTGCCCCATGTGTTCACCACTGCCTCCCAGCTTTGGCTTGCTGATGGCTGGAAGTACCTTCTTCCCCTTCAATTGCCCCTCAGTGATGACTGGGGGTTCCCACTAACAAACTGCTTCACCCACCTGAAAAAATGGTGCAGTGTTGATGCAAAACTACCATAATTCTTAACACCCCATTATAAGCCAGACATATTTTAGTAGGGAAAATAATTGATAAAGTGAAGATTCTTGCATTTATGACTTTATAAAAAGAGGCAATAGTGATGTATTTCAAATATAACAGGTGCAAAGTACTTGTGATCTTGCTCTTAGCTAATTTCTACCTTTTTTAAAATCAAATACTGAATATACTTTGCTAATCCTCACATATCTAAGTGGTAATTTGAAGGCAGACATTTAAATATTTAATAATCCTAATCCATACTAAAAGTACTCGGGTCCTCAACTATATTTGAAAATTATAGATTATTTAACAAGAAGGTAAATAACCCAGCAATAAGCTTTTCATAGAACTGTTACAAATAACACTAGAATATGCAATTGTTTGGATGCTGAATACAATACACTTGAACAATCCAAAGCATGTTTGCGTGCTTGGGTAAATTGTAGTTGGGACGCTTCCGCAATATTTCTTTGATTATATTTTTTAAATGGCTTCTCAAATGATTGTGGAAGTGCCCTAAAACTATAGTATCTTACAGTAAACATATTTTAGTATGTTAATACTATTGCATATGAGAAGTAGCATATAATTGCACAGTAGACTAATCAAGATGAATTTTATTATTTCTGGGTATTTTGTTTTGCTTTTGCCATTGGGATCACTCTGTCTTTCTTTCCTCCTTGGCTGTCTTTCCTATTTCAGGAGTTCACCATTTGGGCTGTAAGTAAAGTTCCGAGTGTGAACTAAACAACAATACATTTACTAATCTTGATTCCCTTTCCACTTCCAGTCTCAGTCTTTGAACCTTTTGTCCAGGAAGAACCTACTGGTTGTTTGAGTTTGTTTGTTTGTTTGTTTGTTTTCCTATTGCCTACCCTCAAGTTCTTGCTAGATGTTTCTTCCTGATATGTATAGGATGTTTTCTCCATTCTGTAACTTGTGAAGAATGGCGAAGGAATATTTCTTCCTGAAGTCCACATTTGTGTCATTTCTAGTTAAGCACTGTTACGGTGAGAGTGGGCATTCTGTAAAGAGAATGCCATGCCATCCCACACAGTTTCCCACTGCAAGACTTTCCTTCCTCTTTCCTCTTTCTCCCATTGCTTCCTCTCCTTGGCCCATGTGGATGAAGTTGTGATAACTTAGCGAGATTTTCTGTTGTGCTTGATCTAACCATGTGGTTGCGAGGTATGAGTAAAACATGGTTCTGTCAAGCACCATGGAACGTCACGCAGCTTTCTACAGCATGGCAAGCTGCTGAGGCTTAAATCAGAATTACACACTTTTTTAAAAAAAATGAAGAAGAAACATAGGGCTTTAAATTTTATGGTTCTGAGATTATGTAGAGGACTGTGTTCAGTGAAACAGAAGAATAAAGGAGGGTAATAAAATGAGATACAAAGATCTACTTAATCCTGAAACTGGGATAAGATATGTTGAACACGAATTAGTGCTGTATTTCTGTTTTTTAATTGTAAAATGGAATAGATTGGCTGACAACTTAATCAGCAGAAACTACAGCTGAGAAAAGCTCAAGCAGTTGACGTTATCCCGCTATGTGATTGTTATGCCCTCCCCAGAAAATTCCAGCCTCTCTGAAATTTAACCCACTCTTAAACCTTACTGTTCCTTCATTATCACAAAACATACCCTAAATTATCCATTTCTCTGTACTGCAGATCTGTCCCTTTTCTCTTCTTCTTTGAGAAATTAATTTCATCTCCCTCTAAATAGACTTAGTACCTGTCTTTTTATTCTGCTTGTACACAGGCACAGAAGACTACAGATCCAAACTAAGTGGAGATTGCTTCGCAGACCTGGCTTGCCCTGAAAAATGCCGTTGTGAAGGGACAACAGTTGATTGCTCCAATCAAAAGTTCAGCAAAATTCCTGACCATATTCCTCAGTATACAGCAGAACTGTAAGTCTGAGCTTAAACTGGTATACTGTGTGAATATGATTGATTATACCATTACTGCTTCTGTTAGTACTTTTGGGGATGTTACGGATCTTACCAGCTTCAGCTCACGTATTTTCAATTTTGTAAGTTTTATTTTAATTAAAGTATTTAGCTAAGGGAAAAGAAAACTGACAACTGTTACCCAGAAGACCTTCTCTTCTACCACTCCCAGACTGTGGAACGACCTGCCTGGAGAGATCCACCAACTTACCAGTCTTCTAGAATTCAAGAGAGCTATAAAGACTGATCTCTTTCCGGCAGGTCTACCCAGTCAAATTTTAAGACTTGGTTGATTTTAATAATGTATTAATTTTATATGTTTTAATCAGTTTTATGTATTTTATATTGTTTGTATTGATGTTGTTCCCTGCCTCGATCTGGAGGGAGAGGCGGGTAAGAAATAAATAAATATATTATTATTATTATTATTATTATTATTATTAAAAGGAAATTTAAAGTTTAGTATAGAAAGGAATACAAAAAGCTGGTTGTGGGTTCCTGCCCAGGTTCCACCCTTGTCCAGTTTCTACCTCAGAAACTGAGAAGCAAACACCTACTTTCACTTGAATCAGCTGTCCCCACTGATACCCAAGCTTTAGCCCTTTCCCTCTCTCTGGGTGTCAGAGACACCCAATATGCTTTATTGGTTCCCTCGACCCACCACACGAGATGTAACAAGGGAACTGGTTTAATAATGGTAGCATAATAAGTCAGTCAATATGTGGGAGTTTGTATTTTTTTTAAAAAAAAAACATAAAGCTTTATTTAAAATACAAAGAGAGATATATTGTTTAGGCTGACCATATGAAAAGGAGGACAGGGCTCATGTAACTTTAACAGTTGTAGAGCAAAGGGAATTTCAGCCAGTGTCATTTGTATGCAATTAGTTCCTGGTGAAATTCCCTCTTCATCACAACAGTTAAAGGTGCAGGGGCCCTGCCTTCTTTTGTATCTGGTCACTCTAGTATAGTGTCTGCACCTTTAACTGTTGTGATGAAGAGGGAATTTCACCAGGAACTAATTGCATCCAAATGACACTGGCTGAAATTCCCTTTTCTCTACAACTGTTAAAGTTACATGAGCCCTGTCCTCCTTTTCATATGGTCAGCCTAATATTGTTAATATTAATAACAGGCATATGTTACATTGGTACTCTATAGATTGCTTTGCTGTGGCATCCACTGCCAAAATGCAGTCTCTATTTACCTGTCTTGAGCCGTCAGTTCACCTCTCTCATGGCCCCACCAGCATTACCCAGTAGCACACATTCTCCCTCCTCCAGCATCTCCCATCCCATTTCATCTTGCTGCATTGAGATAAATCCCATGCATACTTTGTCTAATCTAGCTTGGACCAGACAACCGAAGGAAGCAAAAAGAGACTGCAAAGTATTCATGCTGCCGCCGTCATGGTTTGAGAGTTCAGAGCAATAAACTTGCTTCTTCTAGAGTCGATTAGGAGCTGAGCCCAAAGCTCCCACCAAAGTTCAGACCTGCTTGTAATGGGCTCAGCTGACACCACCCAAACATATACTTGCAGTTCTGGCATGTGTCAGGGCAGCCATGGCTACCAGGAAGCTTGGGAATTGTTCTCCTTGATTCAATAGATTAAGCCAGGTGGAACTGAAAACACAATTTTCTGGCAGCCATGGCTCCAAAGCATGCTCAGAATCACCTATTACTGTGAGGAAGGTAGGAACATAAGGACGTAAGAACGTGCTCTTCACAGTCTTCCTTGACACTTTTCTTTCCCCAAGAAGGAAGGGAGGGAAAGTATGATGACGGAACACTTGCAACATTGGAGGGTTTCTCTTTCTGAGAACTCCCAGAAGACCACTGTCTTTCTCAGAGAATTCGCTGAGAAATTTGAGAAAGATCAAGCCAATTACACACTGGACCCAGGGGTTGTTGTCTATCATTACCAAACATACTGTGACATTTCTTCCTCCTCCTCCTGCATTCTTCTCCCTAGAACTGTTTAAGAAGAGGAGTGCTGTGTGCTGGCTATCTTCAAAGGAAAGCAGACAACTTAGCTCAGCATGGCTTTTGTGAAAACCAAGGATAATTATAGAGATGGGGAAGGTGTACAATTATAAGAATTCTTTTGAGTACCTTTAGTAATTCCTCAGATTAGCAATCACTGAAATAAGATAGGTTTGTGTACCATATTCTGAAAGAACTAAAGAGGCATGTAAAGGAATTAAATATGCAGTGTCTATAAATGTATAGTTTTGGAGTGCGTTGTCATCAGTACGCTGATGACACGCAACTTTGCTTCTCCTTTTCATCTTCATCAGGTGAGGCTGTGGATGTGTTGAACCAGTGCTTGGCCATGACAATGGACTGGATGAGAGCTAATAAACTGAAACTCAATCCAGACAAGACTGAGATGCTGTCAGTGGGGGGTTCCTCTGACCGGATGCAGGGTGTTCAACCTGTTCTGGATGGGGTTGCACTCCCCCTGAAGGAGCAGGTTCGTAGCTTGGGGGTTCTCCTAGAACCATCTCTGTCACTTGAGGCTCAGGTGGCCTTGGTGGCACGGAGTGCCTTCTACCAACTTCGGTTGGTGGCCCAGCTACGCCCCTATCTGGACAGGGATAACCTGGCTTCAGTTGTCCATGCTCTGGTAACCTCCAAGTTAGATTACTGCAATGCGCTCTACGTGGGGCTGCCTTTGAAGACGGTTCGGAAGCTGCAGCTTGTGCAGAATGCAGCGGCCAGATTGGTAACAGGGACCAGAAGGTTCGAACATATAAGACCGATTCTGGCCCGCTTGCATTGGCTGCCTGTATGTTTCCGAGCCCGATTCAAGGTGCTGGTTTTAACCTATAAAGCCTTACATGGTTTGGGACCACAATACCTGATGGAATGCCTTTCCCGACATGAACCTACCCGTACACTACGCTCAACATCAAAGGTCTTCTGCCTATCCAAGGGAAGCTCAGAGGATGGCAACAAGGGAGAAGGCCTTCTCTGTGGTGGCCCCCCAATTATGGAATGATCTCCCCGATGAGGCCTGCCTGGCGCCAACACTGTTATCTTTTCGGTGCCAGGTCAAAACTTTTCTTTTCTCCCAGGCATTTTAACAGCTTAAGTTGAGGTTTTAACTGACTTTGTGGCCAGGCTTAACAGTTTACAATGTTTTAACTGTCAACTGTTTTATATTTACGGTTTTAAATTTTGTATATTGTCTTTTTAGTGTTCAATCTTTTAATTTTTGTAAGCTGCCCAGATTGCTTCGGCTATATAAATGTAAATAATAATAATAATAATAATAATAATAATAATAACAACAACAACATAAGAATATGAATGGACCAATAAGCAAAGGGTCAGAATTTTCCTTGCAGGTAATGGAGGATGGAGAAATAATGAGGCAACACACAGAAGTGGATTTTAAAAAGGGCCACTTTATTAAAGATCTACAGAGTGGGTTAACCTAAGCGGGCATCCTAAATATTTCAGGGCGAGACATTCACCGTCTGTGAAGTGGTGCTTCCCAGTTCGCCACAACCCAGACTGCCCCTTATGGGGTAGGAAGGCCTTCTGATGTCAATCTCCCCTCGCACCGTACAGCTCCGAGTAGGTGAGGAAGGTTGGTCTTAAAGGTAACCCTTATCCCGCCAGCTGAGGCTGTAAAACTCACAGCTGGGGGCCCTCAGGCATTACCAATCACCGAAACAGTGCCTATGAATGCTCACCAACCCTATGACGCTCCCGATGCCCACACCTACCTGCCAAAATGTAAAAGTGACCGAAACATTAATGAACATCACCTATTTAATACTCCCTGGCTGTCTTGCAGTGTGAAGTAGGCGAAAAAAACCATAACCGAAAGTGATTATGAGCCAAAAATTCCTACTTGGCCCTCAACAGAGCGACCAGCGAACCCACACTACCTACAGGGCGGGAGGGAGCCTCAAAAACGAAGAGGCAGCAGGGAGGGGTGAGCCTGCTTTTAAAAGTCACTCAGTCCCCTCCCTGTCACGAGGCACCACGGGAGCAGCCAACAGCTGCCACCCACGCCACCTCGTCACCCCACCTCCACCCGCTATGGCCTCCCCATGCCCAGGCACGCCGGGCCCATTGTGAAGGCATTTCTCTAGTTTAACGTGCATCTTTTCTGCTCTACATTGCTGCACTTTTAGTTGTCCCCGTTGGTCCACTCTCTACAAAGGACGAACAAGTTACCGTCGAACCATTTCATCTAGCACACTTTTCTTGGTTTTTAAAATACACGCAAGACACAGGAGCACAAGAAACATTGTTAATGAAAGGCAAATGTCTAATAAGCAATGGTAATCAAGATGGTTTTGTGCAAAATATAATCGGTTCAGGCACAGTTAATGGCTGATACAAATGCCCCCTGTATTGCTGGGTGTCAGTAGGAGACACTGTTTATGGTCCGGGCACCCCACATCCAATGGCCCTTATATATGAGCACTTTCATGTTCTACTGTAGTCCTATGTAGGAGTTTGCCTGCTTGTGGGCAGAGCAAAGGTGGGGCGGGGGATGTGGGCCCTGTGCACCCAGCTGCTGCTTTGACCTTCTTACGTTTTGCGTAAAGATTTGAAAAGGGCTCTATAAGCATTTTTAACTGAATGCGCTTACAGAGCTCCCATGATCGTGAACCCTGCCTTATCAGGGTTTCCAATCACAGGAGCTCTGTAAACATGTTCAGCTGAAGGTGCTCATAAAAATCTAAATGGCAGCCAGTTGCATGCAGTTCAGGCCATGATGTCGCAGAGAGCTGATGTTCTAAGTATACGACCAGTTTCAGCCTTCATCCCTCCACTGGGTACTTTTAGTTCCAACTCCAGGTCTTGGGGACCCATGGGCAAAGTACCCTCAGTGGGCCTCCGTGCCTTTAGACCAACGCACCTACGCTCACTTGTTTACCCTCTTCCTCTGGGCCCAATCCGTGCAACTGGCCGGAGAAAAAAACAAAGAGACGTAAAGGATGCTATTCTTCCTCCTCTCTGTTGTCCTTGTTTGCATACTCAGAGGCACAGGTGAATAGCCAATCAGATCAAGGAGGAGGAAGACCAGGAGGCTCCAGAGCATTCCAGTGGACTGCCTGCAAGCTGTGTGCCTCAGCAGTGTCTTACAATGCCTATTACCCCTGGGTGTTTTATTTTGTTTTCAAATACTTGAAGTGGGGAGAAGGGAGCAGAAAGGCATAGGAAACAGCATCCTGTGCTTCCCTTTGTTCTCTCAGTTGCACAGACTGGGCCCTGAGGGAGAGGAGAAGCCTGGGAATAAGGTAGAATGAACGTTTTCAGATTGCAAAAGCCAGTAGGCATGAATGCCTTTTGTGGGATTTCATATCTGTAATTGAAAAACAGTGTATTGTTAAAAGAGAAAAGAAGGCCTGAATTACAGCTACTTATATTTGTTTTCTGCATTATTATAATTATTTTTTGTTCCTAGTGTGCAGTTCTGTTTGCTTGTAAATCTAATTGTAGTTAATGGGCCTTTGCATCCTTGAGTTACAGAAGTGGCTGAGAAATTACTGCCTTTAAATCATAGCATGCACACTGCTGAGATTCAATCTAATTATTCTGAAACAAACTATCTGTTAAGGAAATAGGCCTGCTAAAATCATATAACGTATACACCCATATGTGTTTGTGTATATGTTGTCATTAATGTGATCCAGTGGAAAGTTGCACAAGTGCTAAATATTATGCACATTCATATAAAAGCAAGGAGGATGCAAACAAGTCTTTCATATTGCCAGGTTGACATGTGTAATCTGCAAATGATATTGGCGAATTAATTGAATAGTGAGAACGGCGGCTTGTCAATGTGTATATTTTTCAACTTATGGAGTATGCATATTCATGGGCTATGTACAAAATTCATGTGTAGGCTATGTGTATTAACCAGGTTTTTAAAACAGCAACTAAGGCCATTCCTGCCTGATTCCTTGTAAACCTGCAGGAAGTGACTTTCTTATGTTTTTGCATTTTATACAGTGCTTAGATCTTTGAAATGAAGTTATGATTATTATTAAGTACCAGGCAATATAGGGAAAAAAATCCGTGGCTGGCTGGGGAATGCTGGGAGTTGTAGGCCTTTTCTCTGTCTAAATATGCATAGGATTGCACCCTAAATGACTATTCCTGTTTATACATGTTCACTAGGCTGACCATATGAAAAAGAGGACAGGGCTCCTGTATCTTTAACAGCTGTATAAAAAAAGGGAATTTCAGTAGGTGTCATTTGTAAGCATGCAGCAAATTGTGAAATTCCCTCTTCATCACAAGTGTTAAAGCTGCAGGAGCTATACTAGAATGACCAGATACAAAAGAAGGCAGGGCTCCTGCAGCTTTAAATGTTGTGATGACGAGGGAATTTCACCAGGTGCTGCATTTATACAAATGGCACCGGCTGAAATTCCCTTTTCTGTACAACTGTTAAAGATACTGGATCCCTCTCCTCCTTTCCATATGGTCACCCTATGTTCACTAGACAACTTGCTTAAACCTCTGCATATATGTGTAATACATGTTATACTGTTACTTGTGCAGGCGACTCAACAACAATGAATTTACAGTGTTGGAGGCTACAGGGATCTTTAAGAAGCTTCCTCAACTGCGCAAAATGTAAGTTTATCTATTATCCTGTTTTGTTTATCCTGTCTTGGTAGTTTTCCTTTAGAAGAGGTAGAAAGTATCCTAGCAAAGTTCAAAGTTGTGGAAGTTCCCAACCTCAAACATTCAGTGCAGAACATTAACATAGGCTGTATAGGTTATATTTCAGCCATATTTTCATTTCTTTTATCTCCACCAGTGGGCAATGGGGGAAGGGAGTGGGGGAGCCATAGGTCAATGGTAGCTCCATGCTTTCATGCACAAGGTCATAGTTCAATCATCAACATTTTCAGCTGAAAAGATCTAATGTAACATGGAAAGGCCCCTGCCCAAGACCCTTTAAAGCCATTACCATTCAGAGTTCCAGGCTAGATATAACCAATGAACTGACATGGTATAAGGCAACTTCATATCTTCAAATGAGAAGGGGTCGAGGCAGGTTAAAAACAATGATATTGGCACACTGAAGGAATGCTCATTGAAATTTGCACATTTCATATAGTTCAACCAAGTACTATTTTGTATCGATAATAACCTTCCAAACGTTTCTGCGTTGGGGGGGAAACTGGAGATTTCCTTAATGTTCTTTAATTCCAGGTTTTGTCAACAGTATATTAACTGTAACTGTTTGGAACACTGTCACCCTGTTGACTCTGTTTGCTCAGCTAGCAGATATCAGCATATAGGACTGTCATAGCCTCAATCTGACTTGTTTGACTGACTGGCTGAATTCGGACAACGCGATAGTCAATGGTGGGGTAATAATCAACTTTACAGTTGTTCATCTAGGGGGTACTCCCCACACAACATGGTAATAAATAATCAACTGTGGTGTGGATTAGGATCAGCGCTGAGTTGACTATGGCAGCATTCGGACGACACGATAGTCAATACAACTGACGGTTGTTTCTCCCCCACCAGTTGCTTATTATGTCGTCCGAATTCAGCCACTGAATCAGTGCACTGAAATGTCAACCCTCCCCAATCCCCTTTTGGAATCACCTGATTCTTTATTTGGAATAGCTCAGGCAGTTTTCTGATGCTAATAATGGGATTCCTAATAGACAATCAAATTTTCAAAGAGATCAGAATTTAATTGATGTTGTTATGGAAGATCTAATGTTTTTTTAAACGTTTTCACTATATTATTGCAGTTTAGTCACTGTTATATGGATCATCTCATCCAAAACATTTTTGCTTTTAATTCTCTTTGTTATGACTTTACAATAGAAATCTGAGCAATAACAAAATCACAGATATTGAAGAAGGAGCATTTGAAGGAGCATCTGGAGTAAATGAGCTGTTGCTCACCAGTAATCAGTTAGAGAATGTTCGACAAAAAATGTTCAAAGGACTAGAAAGTCTCAAAACTTTGTAAGTCTATTGCTTCCCCCCCTTTCTGTCTATGTGTACACTTCCTTTCTTATTAATTTTCTATTTTAAAAAAATCCAAACTTGTAGAAATGGATGAATGCTTTGATTTTACTCCCATTATACCAGTGTGGTAGAGCAGTTAGAGTGTGGGGCTGGAGCTGGGGCCATGGAAGCTTTCTGGGTGGCTTTGGGCCAGTCACAGACTCTCAGCCCAACCTACCTCATAGGGTTGTTGTTGTGAGGATAAAATAGAGAGGAAGTGGATTATGTACACTGACTTGGGTTCCTTGGAGGAAAAAAGGTGGGATATAAATGTAATAAATTAATTAATTAACTAATTAAACACGGTAATCACGTATCTTGCCTATTTGCAGTTAATCTCCGAGAATACCGGTTTAGATACTTTGTGTAAACATTTAGCAGCATAGAACAAACACAGCAAATTTTGCAGTGGGATATAAACCAGATGTGGCTCTGGGTTTTAGGATCTCTGTTGAATGGTGCTATACACAAATCTTTTAACTGAGCAGCAACTTTGTTTGAAATATTCTCATCATATTTTTAAATACCCATCACTCCCTAGCAATGCTTTCCTGGTCACTTCTTGGATTTTCTCAATCTCTGGATCAACTCAGATTATGATTCATAGTGCAGAGACTTGAGTTGTGAGCTCAGAAATCTGTAGTTCAAATGTTGCCTCTGCTATAAATGCATCAGGTCATCTTGCCCACCTACCCCACACACATCTGGAAAAATGGGTGTGGTCATATTATAGGTTTGTGCTGCGTAGAATTGACCAACCATTCTTTGGGGAAAGAAATAGGGAGGGTTTTGGGGAAGAGGTCAAAATGTTTCGCAGAACTACACCCCCTTTCGCTCACCTTTTTCATTGCTGCTGCCTTAGGTGTGGTCCTGATGTTGGTCGGCACGGTTTTTCTTCCATATCTCCTAACGTGGAAGACGCCAGAGTAGGGCAGGAACATTCTTCCAGCTCTCACTGCGTCATCGCCTTGCTGGGAACACTGAAGAAAAACTGTGTCCAGCAGCAGCAAGGAGTATGAATGCTGCTATTGATAGGTGGGGCACGCACTTTGCCCTATTCATGCCTCCCAAATTGCCAAAGCCATCAACTTTACAGCTTGGAAACAGGATGGCAAAATGAGGGGGTAGCGTTTCTACGCAGGTCTAGTGTGAAGCACTTTCAATAGTTAAAGGTGCTGTACAAGTGCTAAATATTGTTTCCTATCACAACCAGCAGAAGTCAGGTTTATTGTGTGTAGCAATTTCTCCACATGCCCCTTTTCCCTCACCACTTCATTATAAACTGCATGGGGCAACGTTCCCCACACACATTTGTCCCCCGTCTGTTTTTGACAGCACTTGCCCTCTATTTCCAGTAGAATCAGGGTAGCATGTATATTTTGGCTTCCTATATCCATCAAGGTAGGGACTGGTTCCTATAAATGACGGAGCCATTGGTGCTATCCTGCCACGCTGCTCCCTCCATGCTGTGGAGCAATCTGGTCTTTCACAACAGATTGAGCCATACTGGAAAAGGGGTCATAAGAGCCCTCCTGGTTCAAACCACTCCAGGTGTAGTCCAGCATTCTGCTTCCCACTGAGGCAAGTTGCTATTGCTCCCTCTTATTTATTTATGTATTTTACAACGTTTCTCTGCTGCCACATAACATAGATGCACATATCACCAATCACTAATACAAAATCAGCATAAAATCAAACCCAGCAAAAAATACCACTCGGAACAAAACTCACAGCAAACCCAGAGTTAAAACACATATTTAAAGGGAGCAATCCTATGGCCACTAAACACTGTCTAGAGGGCCACAGGATTCTTCAGTTTCTCTGACCTCAGAGCCAAGAAATCATTCTTCCTGCCCCCTCATAGCCAGCGCGGTTCTTGCCACACCACCTATGTCGCTGTGCTTGGAAACGGAGCATGGACAGGGCAAAAAGGGGGTTATCCTGGGAGAGGGGAGTAAGCTTTACGCAGGCCCCTTCTCCAGGCCCCTTCCCACCCCCTCCCCAAAGCCTCAGCTAGATGCATGAAATCACCCGTCTAGGCAAAAATGCAGGGTGGCCAGAACACAGAGGAGAGGATCCCCTCTGTGTTTCAACTGCCCTACTTAGGATAGTTGGCAGCCTCCAATTTTGGAGGCTGGTGACCGGATAGGGTTGCACCCTGAAGCTGACAAGCCCAGATGTTTAAAAGGCCTGGATGAACAGAACAGTCTTCATCAGGCACCAAAAAGTCCACACGGATGCCAGACGAACCTCTCCGGGAAAGGTATTCCATGACTAGGGTGCTGCTACCAAAAAGGACCTCTCCCTGGTGATTACCTGTTTCATTTCATTTGCCAGGTGGCAGTCAGAGCAGGGCTTCTGAAGAAGATCTTAAGTAGGTGCATAGGGAAGAAGGTAGTTCTTTCGCAAAACCTGGCCCCAATCCATTTAGGCCTTTAAAGGCTAAAGCCAACAGTTTACATTTGGTCCAGAAACAGACTGGGAACCAGTGATGAGAAAAGTTTATGGGTCCCTTGGGTTTGTCACATATTTTCAGCCTAAAATGCTATTAGAGCTTAATCTAACCCCATAATTCTGTATAAAGAACAACAGTTTTGAGGAAATTTGACCCATACCTCCTTACAGATCTGCTTTAACCCAGTGACATTTGAGGGTGTCCTTGCATGAACAGCTCGCTTCAGGTCCTGCCACAACATTTCAATAGAGTTTAAGTCCGGACTTTGACAAGGCCGTTCTAAAACAGGGAATTTCTTCTTCTGCAGCTTTTATAGATTTGCTTGTAAGTTTAGGATCATTGTCTTGTAGCATGACCCACTTTCAGTTCAGCTTTAGTTCACAGAAGAATGGCCTGATATTGTCATCTAGAATCTTCTGATACACAATTCAGAATTCATGGTTGTGTCAATGATGGCAAATTGTCCAGGTCCTGAGATGGCAAAGCCAACCCAAACCATCACATATCCACCACTATGCTTGATGGTTAGGATGAGGTTCTTCTGTTTGAACCCAGTGTTTCTCTTTCACCAAACATAATGTTTCTCATTAAGGCCAAAAAGTTATACCTTTGACTTGTCTGTCCAGAGAATATTATTCCAGAAGTCTTGGGGATCATCTATGTGATCTTTAGCAAACTTCAGATGGTCAGGAATGTACTTTTTAGAGAGCAGTGGTTTCCTTTTGGCTATCCTCCCACAAACACTATTCGTTTCAGTATTTTTCTGATCATTAACAATCACATTAGCCAAATTGAGAGTGGCCTGCAGATCCTTGGATGTTACTCTGGGGTTCTCTTTGACTTCCTGTATGATGCGGCAGTTTATTCTTGGAGAGATTTTGGTAGATCAATAGATCTTGGGTAGAACGAATGTGCTATTGAACCTTCTCCATTTTTAGACTATGTGTCTGACAGTGGATTGGTGGAGCCTCAAATCCTTAGAAATGGTTTTGTAACCCTTTCTAGACAGATAAGCAGCAATAAATGCTTTTCTGAGGTCCTCAGAGACATCTTTTGGTCGGGCATGATGTGTTTCTGCACAACTGTATGGTCATGACAAGTTTCTCATTCTTTTGGAGGGTGGGGCCTCATAAATGCATCTCTACCTAATTATGTAAACACCTGATTCTAATTATTCTCTTTAATTGAGTTGATGCAACCAGGGGTTCACTTAGTTTTGTACATACCCTGACTCTTCAGTATTCATTGTTTGCCTAATTTATGCATTGTTTTATTTCACAAGATATGGAACTGGTTAATATAAACCCTAGTGGATATTTAGAAAAGGACTGGTTTTGATTCACAAAGGCTAGCATGGGAAAACTATGGAATTTCCATAATTATAATTAGGGTTCACAAGCTTCTTTTCACCACTGTAACGGAGCAAAAACACTCAGTCCCAGTTACTAATGTTACAGCCCTATTTTAGGCAATTGTAGTTTCCAAACTGCTCATAAAGGCAGCCCCACATAGCGTCTGCTATTCAGTAACATACTGTGTCGAATCTGAAGGTTCTGCCATGACTGTCCATTGATAAACCTTTCCTCCTTGAATTTGCCTACCTCTTTTTAAAAACTGTCTAAGCTAGTGGCTACCACCACATTGTGTGTCAGCAAATTCTATAAATTACCAGTTGCCATAAGATATTGCCAATAAGTTTCCTTAGATGACCCTGAGTTTTAGTACTGTACGAGAGACAGAGAGAGACAGACAGACAGACAGACAGACAAAAATATCTCTCCAGTTTCTTTATAACATGCATCATTTTATAAACCTCTGTCTTAGCTGCTTTTTTTTCTAAACTAAAAAGCCCCAAACACAGTAGCCTTTCTTCATAGGGAAGGTGCTCCAGGTCTCTGGGCATTTCGGTGGCCCCTTTTTATGCACCTTTTCCAACTCTACAATATCCTTCTTGAGACGTAGCAACCAGAACTGTGCACAATATTCCAAGTATGACTGCACCATAGATTTCTATAAGATATTAGGATTCTGGCTGTTTTATTTTCATTCCCTTTCCTGTTGACCCCTAGCATGGAATTTGCCTTTTTCACAGCAGCCACCTATGGAGATTTTGTTTCCATTGAACCCAAGATTTCTTTCTTAGTTGCCACTGCTAGTTCAGATTCCATCGTGTATATATGATTACGATTTTTCACCCCAGTATACCTCACCTTTATACTCTCTTACATAGAATCACATTTGCCATTTTGTTGCCCATACACCTAGTTTGGAGAGATCCTTTTGGAGTTCTTCATGATGCACTTTGATTTTTATTATCTGAAATGATTTGATGTCTGAGCCACTTCACTGCTCATCCCTAAATTTACATCATTTCTGAAGGTGTTGAATAGCACTAGTCCCAATATATTTCCTCCATTGCAAGCCCTGTCCATTTATTACTCTTTGCTTCTTGTTGTTTAACCAGTTGCCCATTCTCTTTTCCAACACCTGCTAAATCTACTCAGAAGCCTTTGGTAAGAGACTTTATGGAAGTCCAAATATACATTGACATTCTCAAAGGGGAATGCATGAAGCTTCCATGTGCAATTTGAGAGCTTGCAAAAGGCTTGAAGGTGCTTGCAAAGCATCCACTTCTCAATGGACATCCCTAATAATTGATACTGAAATACAAATGTTTGCATTTTCAATTTTTTTCTATTTGCATTTTATTCTCTCCCCCCCCCCCCCCCATGTGTCCAGTATAGCTCTAGCACATTTAATCTTCCTTTAGGAAGAGATGGCTACGCTGTTGTTAAAGCTGGTACCATTTTAAAAGAGTGAATTATGCATAGGCAATATAAGAATTGCTTTGCTAATTGCTATGCTTAGCAAGCAGTTGCCAATCTTGTCTATCCAGAGGAATAACATACAGAATAAGTTGAACGTACTATGATATTTATTGCTAGAAATCTTATTACTTGTGGAAAACACAACACATCATATTATATGCCGTTTAGTAAACATAAGGAAATGTAGATAGATGAGGTGTGTGATATTTTCTTTTCGTGTTCATATTTTTCCTCAGAATGTTAAGGAGCAATCGCATTAGCTGTGTGAGTAACGATAGTTTCACGGGCCTGAGTTCTGTCCGATTGCTGTCCTTGTATGATAACCAAATCACTACAATTGCTCCTGGTGCCTTTGACACTCTCCATTCCCTGTCTACACTGTAAGTTATTCTTGCATTTGTAGCCAATCCTTTATATGTTTTTTTTCTCTTTAGATTGATAGATATTAAATATAATTCTACTGTTAACATAAAGATTTCACTAATTAACAAACTAAATGCTGCCAGGAGTGCTAAAAATTGAATTAACAGGTTCACAACAAAATGTGAAAATATGTTGGCAACCAATGCTACTATTAGCACTTTTTAAAAGGACTCTATGCATATTCTTGCAGATGTACCTGTATGAAAAATGGCTGCATGTGAACCAATTCTCCACAGATGCATCTGTAGTTTCCTGTCAATAATGATTTCCCTTGATCCAGGCTGCCACCTCAGCTGAATCAGCCAAAGGGCTTGGTTCACATGCACTACAGTTTTCCCTGACAATGTAATACTCAAGGACAGTCAGGGCACCTCACATGAAGCCCTAAGACTTTGTTGCAAAGGTCCTCAAAAGCTTGGATACACCCATGGAGCTCCCTTCTTCATATATTTCCCCTTTCTCTTCAGTGTTAGAGGGCTGCACGGCATGTTATAGAAAGTGTAGGTCCTGAATTGTTCTTGTTATTAGAGTGAATAGGGAATAAATTCATCCGTTTATTCATTGACAGTGGAAATGAGTGTATGAAGGTGGATCCAATTCAAAACGAGAGAAGGCCCATTCAGAATTAGTCAAGCAGTGATAATTCATCACTTTGGCCAAGTCTCATTCTATTTGTTAATATGGAAATCCACCTGCGTGTAATGTAAGAATCCACACACACAAGTGGAAGTGTTGTCTCTTTCCCTCTTTGTCCCCATAGTCATGAACCTGATGTTTGGTCCTACACTGAACCTGAACATTGGAGTAAACATATAGAATTAGTTACCGTGCATCCTTACTGACAAATACATTTGTGTTTAGAGGCACAGTTGTATCTCAGACAACCCTCTTTTTATATATCTGTTGTTTTCTATTACTCCAAAATCAACCATCTGCCCTGTTCTTAGTGACAAAATAGCCGAAGAAGAAAACCAATGATCAACTATAACGATAACTGGCAAATTAAGACTATGCAGCTTTTCCTGATATATGACCTATATGGTCTGATAGCAAAGAAGGGGAAGGGTGTTTCCTGAGTGTGTCGTTTGTTTGTTTCGCTTGTTTTGTGTACGAGCTTTTTTCTCTTTTTGTTGGAGAATTGAAGCCTCCTTGGACAAAGGGTAAAAGTCGCATGATGATAAAGGACTATCAAAACTGGATTAATTTGCATTATATTCGGATATAAGCACAATGTCCTCTGATATAGGCCATCTGAGCTGTAAACGTTTTCTGCCTATTTGTAGCACAAGAAAGTTAGGGCTGCCAAGCATCTGTCCATTTTAATAGCTGCATCGAAAGGATAAATTTGGCACGTGTAGTTTGTTGTCCTCTGCAGCACTATGGTGAGAAAAGCTGCATTTTCAATTGTTCTCCTTCACTTGCAATTCAAGATAAATCAGTTCTAGTACTGAACCTGGTAACCTGGGGAAACTCTTGCCACTGATATATATATATATATATATATATATATATATATATATATACAGGTATCCACTTTAATAGTGCCTGACCCTCATGACTTACAACAGTAAAGCCATGAGTTGTGATAATTGCCCTTGAACAGCATAGGGTTGCCAACATTTTTTACTGTCCTTGTTCCCATGCTTTAACAGCAGCTAGAAAATTGGCAGCTCATATATTGATAGAAAGTAACAGGAAATGTCAAGTTGGTATTAGGAGCCAGCTTTTGGGGGGGGGGGGGTTAAAAGAGTTGGCAATTCTAGCGCTGTTTTCCTAACACAGTTGCAGTTTTAGGCTGGAAAACAACTAACAGAGCAATCCCATGCAGGCTTACTTAGAAGTATGTAAGTTCCACTGTATTCAATAGAGCTTGCTCCCAGATAAGATTGCACAGGATTCCATCCTAAATTTGAAATGTACTTTTCCAGAGCCTGTTCTTAAACATATTTCGCCTTCAGTGGAAGAAAAGGTGAAAAGGGGGGGCAGGGGGGAGAGTAAGAAATATGGCATCTTAACAATTCAGGTTTCCGTGGTCGGAATTTGTACAGGAAGAATGTAATTTCCAACATATTTAATCCTCTTCTTGCTTAAAATGTGACAAGTTCCAGCTAATGACTAATTCATGCATATTTAAGATGGCATGTTTATAAATAATGAAATTGTCAAAAGGCCTCTGCTGAAATGTGGAGATGCCAAAAAGATGCCAAAAGCACTGAGACTTCTGGAAGTAAATTCATTTTTATAACTGGCATGTAATCAACTTAGCTGTCAGTTTAGATGGGAAACCTATTCTCTGGAGCAAATAAAAGATGGAAATCTTGAGGAGGCAAATTAATGAAAGAGATGTTGTCAGGTTAAAGCTAATAATGTAAAGTAATCAGCCTTCATCTCTACATTAAATTATGGTGTTATCATGTGTAGATAGCCTGACAGCAAGTCAGATCTGTGACACCTCTAAATTATTTCTAAATAAGATGTATCAGGCTTTCTCAGCGCAGACACAAAAATTGCTGTCCTGAACTTTGGCTGGGATATGAGGGAATTGTTCTGAGGGAGGAATTTGTGTTTATGGGGTGGAAAATACACAAACATGGTCCGAGAAGTGAGGAAATGAGAGTAGTTACTAAAAGGTATCTGGCCTTTTTGCATTGCAAAAAAGATATCTTAATTTTTGTGAAGGTGTTCCTTTAAATGTTTTCTGTGTATTGTCTACATGTGCTTATCAGAAACCTCTTAGCCAATCCTTTCAACTGCAACTGCCACTTAGCATGGCTGGGAGAGTGGTTGAGGAAGAAGCGCATTGTAACAGGAAACCCTCGCTGCCAGAAACCCTACTTTCTAAAAGAAATTCCTATACAGGATGTTGCCATTCAGGATTTCACTTGTGATGATGGTAAGGAACGCAGCTTGCATGCTGAAAGTTGACTGGGGCAAAGTAGCCATAGTAGTATTGTATGAAGTAGCTTAAATCGGTTATTACTGCTGTGTTTAACGTTGTTTTCCAATGCTATCTGTGCTATCTTCTTGCGCTGCTCCAATAACATCAGAAGTCGAAGGTCGCAGGAAAGGAGCTAGCAACATGACTTCTGACGTGGACTCCTCCCATGTGACACTTCTGATATTGCAGAAAAAGGAGGAGACGCGTGACAGCTGATTCTATGCTGAGGTGATATCAGAATGGATTCCCTCAGAATCATTGCTGTAGCTGCTAATGGGCCCCGTTCAGATGACACTGAGGGCCCTGTTGTTAGCCTTAACCATACTTCTCTTTGGTTAGCACTAACCACAAGCCGTATGCTTGCTTACGACACCGTTAAACATGTCTGGTTCCCAGTTTCCTTAACCACACGCTAACCACAAAGCAGTTAGAGGGATGCCTGAGTCCTCCGAATACTCTGCCCCGCATCCCGTTAGCCCTTGCGCTAAGAGAGCCAGCAGTTATGCAATTTAGGCTATTTAGGCCACTCTATACTGCTAGCTCTATACTGCTAGCTATTTAGGCCACTCTATATTTGCTAGCCCCTTAAGCATAGCTGCACCTTAAGCCAAAGTTAGTGCTGCTAACCCTGCTGTAGAACAGTGTGGTTAGCAGAGGCACCTGGTTAAGGAAAACACATGTCAGACGACACTGTTAACCCTGCTGCTTATCCAAAATCCCTTAACCAGCATGGTTAACGGTGTCATCTGAATGGGGCCAATATCAGCTTTACTCTTCAACAAGGTCTCTCTTACGTAGTCCTGCCATATTTTGTATGATGTACACACACACACACACACACACACACACACACACTGACTTCAGACATTATTTTCTAGGATTGTTCCTCAGGTGAGATTAGGAAATGGCCTTAAGCTCGCCTTTTCCCATCCTTCCCACCCTGTGGGGAAAAAAAGACAGAATTGGCGATCCTGTGGCAATGTTAACGTGGTATCTCCTCTGCTCTTTTAGGAGTGGGGGAAGAAGTGGGCTGGTGAAGGTTTGCTCCCAGTCTCTCACTGGGACAATCAAAGTTCCTTTCTAAAGAAAGTACTGGCTCTACCTGTTGGTATCCCTGCTGTGTATGTGCAGAAGTGGGTTGGCCTACTGACAAGGCAAGAAAACCAGTTCAGCTCTTAAATTCTCATAACAGAATGTCAAACTTGCCATCTTCTCATTTTGGTCTCGACAGCCTACAGATCACCCTTAAACTCTCAAAAGTGAGTTGCTGCTTTCAAACACTTGCTAGAGATCTTGATAGTGATCTGATTTCAATCTAGTCTATGCCTAAACCACAGTTAAGGCTCCTTGGGCGTAGGAAAGCTTCTTTGAATGGATATGCTAACTGTCCATTTGTCAACATTTTCTAGGCTGTATTAAGACAGACCATCAGGAAGCTAATTATTTGGAGGCAATGACCGTAGGTCCACGCAGAATTGCCTTTACAGAACTAAGGTTTAATGTTATACCTTCTGCCTTTCTGGATGGTCGTAATAAAAAAAAACCTTTTGGGTAGCCTATCTGTGTACTCTATCAAACATGTATAGAGGACATAGTCCACTACATTACATAGTGTCCCCAATGACCAGATTAGTCAAAGGAAATAAATTGTTACACCAACTGAGTTTGCATGCTTTTTATTATTACACAAGGATAATTATGTTACAATGCGTGTTTCTTTATTTGTGTTGGCAGCCAGGAGACCTGAATTTTTGGCCTATATTTGAATGTCTGCATGTTTGTAATGGCTTAACACTAAACAAGTAAAATTATTTCTCTCTCACTGGGACAAGCCGTGGGGGGGGGGGGGGGGAGCATCCTGACTATGGCCATTGAGCCTTCATCATTCATGCTACGCCATTCCTTCAGTACCATCATGCATTATGGGGAGGGGGCGCTAAAGAAATAGGCCCCTGTATGGTGGAAGCTTGTCCTTGAAAACATAATTGAAGTTATAGTGGCTTTTAACTTTGTTTTTATTTACAGAGCTACTTGAAAGCAGAACATTTATATCTAGAATAGCTTAAAATAATTGTGCTGCTGCCAGATGTGTTAAGTGTCCTTAGCTAAGCAAGGCTTATATTTATGTTTCTTTTTATGAACTAGGAAATGATGACAACAGTTGTTCTCCACTCTCCCGCTGTCCTGCAGAATGTACTTGCCTAGATACTGTAGTTCGTTGTAGCAACAAAGGTTTGAAGTCTTTGCCCAAAAGCATCCCAAAAGATGTAACAGAACTGTAAGTAGTACAAGAATTCCCTTTTTTAAACTTCCAGGAATAATATTTGTTTCAAGAATGATTATGAGTGCTTTTGATAAGTAAGTAGCACTATTGGGCAGTCCACTACTCCAGAACCTAATTCTGGCTTGCTAAATATTTTTGAGGGGAACCTCATGTATCTTGTTAATATTTTGGTACTTTACCTTTTGAACATGGCTCTTCGGAAGCTATCCAAGATTGGACATCTTATACTTTTTCTACTGTACCTTAGGGCATGTGATGATGCAATAATTTTTTTGGGGGGGGAGGGGACATTTAAAATTTGACTCTCCAATGGAGTAACTAAACCAGAAACCTTTTTAACCAAATGGCACCTATTCATATTCTGAAAATCTCTGGATTATCTGAATATATATTTTATTTGTCAACAATTCAAATGTGTAATCTTTAAAGTCGTATGTGACTTGAGCATAAATAGCTAAAGGACTGTCTTGAACCTTGATGTCCTCTAAGGCCCTTCAACTAATTCTGTGCACTCAGAGGTTAGGCAGGTAGTGACCAGACCTAGTGCCTTTTCAGTAATGATGCACCATCTTACCCAGGGAGGCTCACCTGAAGTTGTATTTGTTTTGTTTTCATGACCAAATGAAAAGCTTTTTATTTGATCTGGAGATATATAATTTGATATATTAGAGAATTTATGAAACACATTTGCTCAAGATGTCAATTTTGACCATCAGTGAAATACTAAATGTTCAGCTTCCCTGGCTCAAGATGATTAAAGTTCTGACAAGCTGGGAAGCACTGACTACCGGATACTTGGATGTTTCCAGAACAGTGTTCATATGTGTGCAGAAGATTCCAATAAGACCAAATTGTAATTGTACAAAGTTAGTGAAAAATGCAACAATGAATACTTCTAAACATTCTCCAAGTAAGACCTAAACACACCCAGAATTCAAGCAGGACTATATTGGATGTCATAGGCTCAAGGGTATCTATGTGTTCATGTCTGCTTCCCCCGCCCCCAATCAGGTCCTGATATTCACCCAGTTGTGACATATTTTTAAAGACGAACTGCCTCACTGTTGCAGCAAAGATCAAAAGTAGCTAGTAAGCATGGCCATTCAGTTTTCTTTCACACTGAGCAAGTATTACTTAATTCATAATTATACTCTATAAAGCAATACTGAGATACAGCTAATGCCCTTTTGGGGCAACAGGACAGATGTGTTTATATCAAATAGAAACTAATGGTTCACCATGGTAAAATTATTTCTATTAACCAAGTGTGCAGGTGTGCATCTGGCTATTAAATTGGTGGTTGATCTCATCCATTGCCTGGTTTTCATATCCCTAAAAGCAAGAAAGAAATGTAGGCAACTACAGCTGCAACACCATATTTTATTTATTAAGTTGAGGATATCTAGTATGGGCCTTTTATTGCTTTACTCTAAATATTGTCATCATGGAAGCAACTATTAAAATTTAAATTAAATAATAATTGCATTCTAACTTTTTTTTTGTAGTTACTTGGATGGAAACCAATTTACCCTTGTCCCCAAAGAACTTTCAAACTACAAGCACTTAACTCTTATGTAAGTAGCTTCAGAGCATCTCTATATTCTGATGTTATTTAAATTCTGCTCTTTCATTAAATGAAATTGTTTCAAGAAAACATAACATGCACTGAACCTTTTACATGTATAACTCTAGAGCACATTTTAGAAATGGTGTACTTTTAAGTTACTGATCACAGCACAATACATTAGGTAGCAGGAAACAGAAATCCCCATTATCTACTCCAAAAGATGCAAACTCCCACGAAATGCACCACAGCATTTGCAGGGTGTAGTTGCTTGTCACATAGATGAAGTACAGTATTAGAGAGCATAAAGGCATTTAAGTGTATTCAGTTACAAAGAGAAACTGGGATAGTTTGTTTGGAACAGGGTTATACAGCAGTAGATGATGTTACAGTTAGTGAACATTGAGAAAGCACAGTACTACTTACCTGTTTTAGAGAAGCCTTTCTAAGAAGGCTTGCTGATTATTATTATTATTATTATTATTATTATTATTATTATTTTAAGTAATCTCAGCCACAACTGCAGTTTCCAAGTTAAGCTTCAGGAGAATATCACACTAGAAGCAGGTTTACCAGGTTGCATTATGTATAAATAAAATCAAAATGTGATTGCATCATATAAAACAGAATGGTTCATGATGTGAATTTAAAAACACATCATTTAAGAAATGTTGCATGCATAGCTGCAGAATTGCAAGGGCATGCATTTATAATTTAGGAGGTTACTAGACCAAATGCACATTTTAATTAAAATAAACACAGGTCTTCAGAGAGCAAGGTCAATAGGTAACATTGGAAACTATCCTTGTATAGTTACTAGCTTTATTTCAGAAAGGCAAGTATAGGTAATACAGCAGTATTTGTAGGAACTATCCATTACATCCCAGGAAATAACCTGGATATTTTCTTTATGTTTTCTTGTTTGGTTTGGATTAGGGCTGTGCACGGACCCCACCTCCCGATCCAATCAGGATCCCGATCTGGGAGGTCCGGATTGGGCCCAATCCGATCCGCCTCGGATCTGGATCCGCTCCGGATCCATGCAGTGCCCTCCCTCACGCTCTCCCCGCTCCCTCCCTCCCTCCCCCCCAATCACCCTGCTTACCTGCTGCCTCCTCCGCCATCGTCCTGCTGTCGTCTTCCATCCTCGCTGTGGGCCGCCGCATTTCCTGGTCGCGGTGGGTGATGATGTCACCTGCCGCGACCAGCAAATGCAGCACTCTAACCAACTAGAGTGCCGCATTTCCTGGTCGTGGCGGGTGACATCATCACCTGCCGCAACCAGGAAATGCGGCGGCCCAAAGCAAGGAGGCAGGACGACACGGGACAACGCGGAGGAGGCTGCAGGTAAGCAGGGCGATTGGGAGGAGGGAGGGAGAGAGTGGGGAGAGCGGGAGGGAGGGCTCTGCATGGACTCGGAGTGGATCCAGTTCGCGGATCCGCTCTGGCCCGATCCGGGCCCGATCCATTTTGCATCAGGACCAGATCGGGCCAGCCCAAACAGCTCTGGATTCAGGATCCAGCAATGGATCCAGTCACAGCCCTAGTTTGGATTTCCCCCGCTCTCTTTTTGCTATATTTGTGCTCTTGTTTGTCTTTAGTCCTATATAAGTCAAATGCTTTCTGGGTTCTTATGCTGCATGTAGCAATATAAACTGAATGACATTTTGAATATAGGATTAATAATACTACATTTACTAATAAGGTTTTTTTTTCAACAGCTGTGCTATAACTTAAAGAATTTTTGAATTTATTTTTTGTAGAGATTTAAGTAACAACAGAATCAGCACACTTTCTAACCAGAGCTTCAGCAACATGACCCAGCTGCTTACTTTGTAAGTGTATATAATGAAACTTTGAAAAGAGTACAGTATTTGTCATCTTTAATAATAAAGCTACTAGCTGATCTCGATTTTGGGTGTGTGATTTCAGCAAAGAAAGCCATCTGCAAACTGGAATGGTCTACTTATAGCTGTGTAGTTTGCGGTTTATAATGTGAACATTAATTCTTGGTATACTTTCAGAATTCTCAGTTACAATCGTCTCAGATGTATTCCAGCACGGACATTCGATGGCTTGAAATCACTTAGGCTGCTGTAAGTAGTAGTGGTCTGTTCTTCATTTGATTGTGCATGCTACTTGGAGAATTAGACTTGAATTATAATATTACTCAAACAGTGTGGTTGCCCCTTCCCCGTGACTTTATCCCATGTTACTATAGTAGCCTGAATAGCAAAATCTGGCAATAGATATTCCTCTGCCAGTAGTGTTGGAGCTAGGTTATAGGGGGTGATTGTATAGGAACTTCCCACATGATCCATCCCCCAGTGATTTTGCCATTTCATATATTATCAGATTGGTGGTAGATTCAGCAATGTGAAGTGCCATCTACCCCACTCAGGTATTATACAAACTGAGCCTTAGTATTTTCTTATTGGGATAATTGCTATGGCGTCTGATGGAATCAAGCTATAACGGCTTTAGTAAGTAAACTGCTGTTATTCCATAAGTAAATAATTTACAGTGCTACATGCAGGTGAACAATTTATAAAGTAAGAACTATAGTTCACAGTAAAACCCGTGCCATTTTCATTCTTGAGTTTTAATCCAACTCTCCTGACCTGTTAGAGCAAGACAGGCTCTCTACAGAGACAGGGCAGCAAGAAGACATGACACAAACCTCGCACCCTATTATGAAGTGGTCCTTTCATTTCCTTATCTCCCTCCGCCCCCATCATAGCAAGCAGAACTTCATAACGAGCAGAAAAAGAGAATGGACTTCTGTTGCACTAGGGTGAGAGACACAGTATCTGTATACTGTCATCCTGTTGCCCTAGATCTGGCACCAAAGCACAAGTAGAATGTAAAAGAAGCCAAAACCGTATCCTCTTAAATTGGGGTGTTTTAGTGGTGGAAGTTTTTCATCTTAATGTTCTGCAAAGTGGAGTGTTCTGTTGTCCATAATATTGCATAATAGACATTCCTAAATTTTGAAAGCAACACACACTCTAAGATGCCCAGCTTCTGACAGGGTTCTTGTTATGCCTTGTGCTGAGTCCTGGTTGTGGAAGGCTTCAGCTCACACTAATGGGTGAGTTGTGGCCTGGTCATCTTCCCAGACTACCTCCCCTCCTCTACCAATCAGTGCAAAGCATGGTCAACTTGGGATGGGTCAACAATTGAGATGGGCCATAGCTTTTTTACAGTTCATCCCATGCCTTTATAAAAGGAAAGCCTTCAGTTCACTGTGTGCTTGGGGTTTTTTTTCAAACTATATCTAGTAATTACTCAACAGAACTAAAAGTTAACATGTCTATGTTAAGAGCAATGTTTATTTTATGTAGATACATCCAATAAATCTCTAACAGTATGTAAATATGAACTGTGGACATGTCATGAAAATAGTATGTTTGACTGGATATGTTTTGAATGTTTTAGCATTATTTGAGATGACACTGTGGCTTTCCAATTAAATCCTATTCACCGGTCAAGAGTGTCTCTTTCTGTCTGTCTGGAATTACATATTGCATCTTCCGCTTCGCCGTCAACTGAAAGCAGCAACCCAACTTCTCCTCCTCTCTAATATGGTCATGTTGCAAATTTCCCTGTCTCCTCCATTTTCTTTGCTGCATGTAGTGGGAGGAAACACTCAAATGTGTGACATGAAATGTGGTCATTTCATGTCACTCCTTTGGGCTTACTAAACATTATGGGACAGATGGGATGAGATGTTAGGCGGCTGCTTCTGGCAGTGGTCATGCAACAATCACAACATATGTTTTTCCTGTTTCTAAGAACAAAGGCTACATTCTCTTCAGATTAAAAATAAATTATAAAGACATGTCCTGGGAAGGATTTTAAGCTTACAAAGAACAAACTGCAAATCTACTGTGCTAAATTTGATGCCATCAAATAAAGAACTTCTGCTTCATCGGCTTCTGTGTACATCAATGTTTTTCCTTTGCTTAGGTCTTTACATGGGAATGATATTTCTGTTGTCCCTGAAGGTGCTTTTAATGATCTTTCAGCATTATCCCATCTGTGAGTATTTAGTCAATAATATCATTAATACTCTGACTGGGCAGTTCACTAGTTAGTGAGATCAATACCCTTATCCTAAACATTTGTATCAACCAGTTCAGGGAAACACTAGTTGTAATGTGCCTACACTATGCCTAGATAACACTTTTAGCTAGTAAACTTGCAGCAGTTAGTTGCGCCCATCATAAGAATGTGTTTACTGGAGCAATTCCTCTCGACATAGGGCAATGAGTTGGGCTATATATTCATGACAGAAAAAGAGGGGAGAAACAGGTTCTCAGAATGCTTAAAAGACTTTATTTCAAAGCCTTTGTGGCAATTGGGTATGTGTTGTCCAACAAATGTAATTTAATGCATTTTTAATATTACAGCCCCTGAAAGAACACAGGTCGAAATGCGTTGGGCTTTGAAATATAGTATTTCAGGCATCCTGAGAACCTGTTCCTCCCCTTTTTTCTGTCCTGATTTGGATGCTCTCCTCTTGGTTTTTTGTTTCTATATATTCATGACCATAAGCAATTAACTGGAAAGGAGGGTGCACAACTTAAATTATTAGGTGGGCTCCCAATGGGAAATGGGCAACAGGTAAACATTTATTTGTGTTCAGTTCTTTTTCCGTTTTTAATGATCTTTCAACCATCTCTTAAATCTGACCCATAAGTGAATATTTATATTAATATTCTAACTGGGCATGTCATATTTAGACATGAACCAAAAAAAGCTCTATAAAAATTGACACTGAAATTGACAAGTGTCTCAAGGTTCCCTCAGTCCCCTAAAACAACTTAGTGGAAATCATTGTTTGTTTCAAGTCTCTCTCATTGAGGTTTGCGAAAGGAATTTATTATTGAATTCTAGAGTGATGGTTTCCTTGGACTTCTTGCAAAACATGATTTGTTTATTTGTTAACTAATTTAACATTGTCGCAAGCATTTATGTGAGTCCCTGATGTTGGCAACAAAATGTTAACTGGCTAACGGTGTAAATGTTTACACTGGAAATCTGATTTTCCCTAATAATTAGGTTTCTTGACTGTATGTAGTTGATAGCTGTCTCTGATGATATCACCTAGTTTCATTATATTTCCTTTTCATCACCAGAGCACTTTGGGGGACAGAGGGTTTTTGATCCCCTCTGTTTGGAATTACAGCAAATATGAGCAATTAATTGTTCAGCTCTTTGTTTGCATAGAGAGGTTACAAGTGCTTGGTTTCCCCTTGTGTAAGGGAATGCAGGATTTCTATTCCATGTTTCCTTTCTCTTTTCAACCTCTACTACTTAAGCTCCTATTTCAGTGCATCTCTTCTATAGAACAGAATACACCTGCACTATATTTGATATGGTCAGCCAATCCCAGAGGCCATACATTACATTACTCATTTCAGTACCTAATTACTTCCACTGAAGCACTAATTATACTGTATGTTCTTCTTTTAACACATTTCCTCAAAATACAATTAGTTTGCTTCCAAACATCCTTAAGAGTTTGCACTGCTAGCAGGACGTTACTAGCTTGGAGATATTCCAGTTTGATTTTATGTCCCAGAGTTCCAAAGGGTACATGTGTCTGCATGAAGTGGGGGAGGGGTTTGCAGGGCAGCAAAGAGGTGCTAACGTGTTCCCATGCCTATTTCTTTACCCCTTCGACACAGCTGGATTTCTTCCAATCTCAGAACTTTACTGGGGGGAAAACAGTAAAAAAAAGGGGGGGGGGGAAAGGAGAGGGCATTTGGGAAATTTGCAAGCACAGGAAGAGATAAGCATCCCCACCCTCCGCTTGCCAATTTTCTCCTGCCCGTAGTCTTAACCCATCATTAGCATTGTGAGAACATGGGTTTGTGAACCCATGTTTGCTTCCTAATGTTTCCTTTAGCTCTCTAAAGATAAACCTTTTATAAAATTATTCAGGCAGTTGCTTCCCCCAAGTTCCCTTGAAGCCATTTTGAACCAAAGCTTCATGTTCTCTTTGCTACAGCTTTCGAATGAAGTGATGCAGCAGCCTTAGCTTTGGAGTATTTTCTGTGACATTTTCATTTAACCCAAGCTCTGTGGGAGAGTGAAAGAGGGAGAGAGAGAGAGAGGGAGCATATGAAATAACAATTCTGCTTTTTTGTTCTGAAGTGCCATTGGAGCAAATCCACTTCATTGTGACTGTAACATGCAGTGGCTGTCTGATTGGGTAAAGTCAGAATACAAAGAACCAGGCATAGCCCGATGTGCTGGCCCTGGAGAAATGGCTGACAAGTTACTTCTCACCACTCCATCTAAGAAATTCACTTGTCAAGGTATGGTTTTCTGAAAAAAACAATATTGTCATACTCATGTATGCTTAAGAATTTCAGAACACAGCAGTTAACCAGGACAATAGGTGCCTTAGCTGCTGATTGATCAGTACAGGATGTTCCCCATATTAATGTAACCCAAAGAGAGACATTCATACTCTGAGCCAAAATGTTAACAATATCCAATTTCTTGATGATGACAACTGGCAAAGCACCTATCAGAGTTTTTTGCTGAAGTACCACACCAAGGATTATTGCTGATCTATACTGCATTTTCTCTGAATGAATCAGTGAATTTTACACATCTTGTGGAGGCAAACCCAGGGTTGCCAATAAGTGTACACTCAACAAGAAGCTGCAATTGGTTAGAGTTTGAGTGTACCTGGATTACACGTGCATTTACAAGCACAGCTTTACACGTTTAAGGGGTACAATTAAGAATGTAATATGTGAAGTAGCACTCACAGGTCCCCTCTACAAGGATTCGTTTTTGCGCCTGGTTAGGCGATTATGCGCATAATCACAGAAGCGCATTTACGCCTAATCCCTCTGCACGAGAGGCGGCGAAGCACATTAACAGATGTCCAAAATGCACTTTACAAGTAGTTAATGCGCATAAGCGCTTATTCACACAGTCAAAATGTGCTTTAACGGATGGAGCAAAATAAAACTCGCTATTTAACGCGCATTCGATAATGCGCATAATCGGGGAGATAACGTGTCTCTACGCCCGATTTGCGCTCTGTTCTTGTAGAGGTAATTTTTTTAATGCGCCTTGAAAGAGCTTTAAATGCCTCTTGTAGAGGCACCCACAGATAATGTCAGGATGCCTAGAGATTCACTGTTCTAAATTCTGTCTCAATTGTATTTGTTTTACTTAAAAATATAAATGAAGAAGAAGTAGGCATATATTCTAATTGGTGTCCTTGGGAAAAGGAAATTTCTACAGCAATTCTCTTGTGGCCCCTTACCCCCTTCTATGTCTGGAATACCCATGTGGAATTGATTGTTTTGTAATCGCTTTATTACTAAGCCATTTTTGTTAGTCATATGACAGTTCTAGAAAGAGATGGGAGGTGGGACACTTGGATTATCTATGTTTTTAATAATTAGGTGGAGTGTGACTTGTTTCTTGCTATGACTACAAATTCCGGAATTATGAGTGGGGACATTCTTTACTTTGCCCTTATGTACAAGCCCAGAATTGAGAATGAAAAATGTTGTCAACAAAAGCTTGCTATTTTTGTAATCAAAAATTTTGTTGTGATTTCAATGAAAGATCTTGTTACCAGGGGCAGCAGTGCATAACTGTGTACAATCAAAAATAAAAATAACCAGTTCAAAGAACATTTGCTAAATTCTGAAGTATAATACTCTACATAAATTATTATTAGAAGTACTGTGAGCACAAAGCATATTTCCATTGATACCCTTTTCCTAGAATATTCACCCTTTGCTCATGTACAATATTTCTTTTGGGGTGTTGTGTCTAATGGACTTTCCATTTTTTCTACTTCTGGCATTTCACAACCCACGCCCTGCTTCTAGAGATTCCAGGGCCTTGTGGTTTTCTTATATCAGGTAAGAGTGTAAAGTGCCCTGAATTGGATTTCAGTTTAGGACAAGACCTTCTGACTTCCCCTCTATGTTTCTCAAGCAACCCTTTTTCCAAAGGCATGCATGTTGTTGTAGATCTCCCCACTCCTTGCTTGGATAATTTTTATGGATGAGTTTTTATTATGTGCTTTAGCAAATGCACCCCCTGGCATTCTAAACAGCATTTTGGTCTTTTAAGGCTATGGATTATTTACCCTGTTAAATTATAATTGTTAATTTAACCATCTCACTGTATGTTACCATCTCACTATATTCTTCACTAATCTTTATGACTTTGATGCCTTATTTTCCTATCCTGTCCCTTCCTTATATTCGAAAGCTTTGGTAGTAGTATTGATGAGCCTTCCAATTCCTTGACTACTTGCTTTCATTCTCTATTTTTGTAATTTCTTACTATCTTCCTCTCCCACTCCCACACATGAGTATGGTTGTAGTCTTCTTCTTGTCCTTTCTGAGCCCTCTTCCCGCCATTGAGTTCTCTACATTGGTTTCTTTTTTTTTAATGGCATTCAGCCTAATGCCCAGATCCGGAACCTACAAGATTCAGTTCCTGTAGTAGAGGGGTAGATACTTGTAACAATAACTTAGGATGCTAACACTTCACACAAGCAGAATCACATGAAGTGGATAAGGGCTTGCACACCTGCTGTGTCAACATCACCAACATTTTTCAAGCAAGCACCCAATGCTATACCTTCCCAAGCCCATAGACTCCACAAAAACTGTTAACATTCCTGCTCCTGGGAGGGAGAACTAGCAAAAAATACTGAAATTGTGCTTTATTACTTTGATATCCATGCCCCAAAGCACTGGGATTGGAGAGCCCTCCAATGTGATTATAAGCTGTAACTGTCAGTCACAAAACTATATCCCTTTCCCTTCCCCCTCTCCTCCCTGGTATTTGTACTTACATGAAGAGCTTGAGAAGAAATGCATCAGTTTTTGTAGGCACACTGTTTGGATCCCTGCATCCCACTGAATCACTAATAAAACCTTGGGAGGGTTCATATTTGCTCCTCTTTGGAACACAGTTCAATTCAGACATCTTTTGAATCACCCCTATTCATTTCGGGATTTAGGCGAACCCAAAGCACACCCTAGTTATTACCAAGATTTCCAACTACCTTTTTCTTTAAGAGTTACCTGAATTCCTGTCAACCAATTCCTGGTCTTGAATAGTGTTGACTATTCTCTCCTCTTAAATCCTTCCCCATAATGCTTCAATTACGCAGCCTTTTCCTGTTTTTCCTTCAATCTCTCTTTTAGTGACAGGCCTTCTTCGTGTATCTTACCTTTCATATGAGTCCTGTTCAGTTATGTCCTTGGCTCTCATTGTGTCTTTTCCATATTTGGAGGACCTCCAATCCAACTCAGTTTCTCTATCCCAACTCTCTCACCTTGTCCTGTCAAATATCTCTTCACTGTTTTCCTTATAATTCCTCCTGCAACTTTTCCTGCCCTTGTTTATGAAGGTAGATTTATTTGCACCCAAATCTTTATTTATAACTCTCAAGAGACATTGTTAATTCCTTTGCATTTCAGGTATGAACCTTGGAGTCATTTTCAGCTCCTATATTTATTTCTACCTCACACTACTTTTCCACTACTTTTCAGCCTTCGGCTTTTGTGCATCTGTTGCCCTGATCTCCCTATTGCTTCCGCCTAGACAACTGACAATGTCATTGCCTCTCTGCTGAGTTTTCCTCTCTCTCTCTCTCTCTCATTTTGTTCACCATTTTTGTGCTGTCATTTTATATTTGTCCTCTCCTTAAGTTGTTGCACAGATTTCTTGCTACTTTCCACATCAGCTTCAATCACCTAATCCTTACTTTTTAAAAAATCTTTCCCCCACACTCCCCGTAGTATCTCTGTCCTCTTCATTCTCCCCTAAATTCCCTTCTTTCTTTGTGTAAGCCCCTTTCTCCCATGTCCATCTTCATGACTTGTATTTTATACATTTAATTTGAATCCATTTCTGCAAGGAGTTTAGAGAACAATATAGACAGTCATCTCCATTTTCTCTGTGAAATGACTCCTCAAAATTGGCTAATTCACAGTGTCTTTAGTGGACTTCTACAAATTCATAGCCCATTTCAGTTCTTCCCATTCCTTTAGCAAACCTCTTCCTTTCCATTTTCTGCCTGTCAATTTTGTCTTGCCTACAGTTTTAGATTGCAAGAACTGGTGGTGTGTGTTCTGTGTTCTAATCGTCATCTAGTTACACACACAGTGTTGCTTAGTGCCTAACATGAATAGTGGGTGCTAAACATGGTTAAAAGGTGCTTTTCTTGATCATTAGCATTTTGTTTAAAAAGCAGATGTTCTTTGTTCATGATCCAAAAGTCTACATGTATAGCACAAGGAACTTAAGTGTTTTACACACAGATATGGAATGCCTTACGCGTGAGCTTGTGCTTGGATCTTTTCCATACACAGCAAACTTTGTGAGACTTTTGTGCATATAATGCAAGTGATCAGCTCACAGTTGCATTCTCTAAATTGTGGCTTCCCTTTTTACGGAGAAACTGTGTCAACTAATGTTAAAAATAAAACCTCAGGACATTTTTTTTTCTTTTGGAACTAGCTAACACGACAAATGTGGAATAAGATTTTTTCCCCCACTGTCTAATCACTCGTGCTTTTTTGTTTGTTTAAATAGGACAGAGGTTTTGAGTTTTCTTTACAGTTTTACCTCATGAAATACTAACCATACAGGAATCCAAAATAATTAGGATGTGATTTTTAAGCTGGAGTATATTAGTCGTTGAAACTTTTCTTTCTTAAAACAATGATTTAATTACATAACCAGGATGATCGAAATACTGGTATTAAATCCACACAGCACCTTGAGGCATGATAAACAACAGATTTACACAAAGTGTTCACAATCAGTGATTTTCATAAAAAGGTGAAAGAGCGGCATTTGTCTATCGATTTCCTCCGAAACTGATGGTTTTCATTATTTTTCATCGTATGGAAAGCATATGTATACAAACATTAATCACAGGAATATTGCAAAGAAAAACAAATATGCAGACTAATTGGAGAAAATGTAGAAATAGTTCCTTTCTATCTAGTGGCTGAGCTCCGGTTCTAATTCTTAGAAGAAAAACAAAAGAGGCCCAAACTGAATGCAGTGCTGTCAGACATATTTGTCAATTCAGGTGCCTGCTCTGTTTATGTGTAAAGAAAAGGTGGGGTGGCTCTAAATTTTTATATTATTATTCCGACAGCAAATTTTAAAAAAATGTAAAGGCCAGGATGCTGAAAGTATAACAGTGTTGGCACAATGTAAGTCTCCCTGGGGAGGGAATTCAAAGGTGGATGAAGCTTAGATAATGTAGAATGTGAAACTATTGCATGGTTCAAACCTGGGCAGACATGAATGAATTTGGGATGATCTGCCTAAAACATTTTACTGCCTCAAAGTAAGCTATCTAGGGGCGGCCCTACCTTCCTTATGTGTCTATTAAACTTGCAGACTAACTTGACAACCTTTACTTGACAAGCACAGGTTACTAGTAACGCCATTCTAGTGATATATGCTCCATTGTTACAATTGTGTATAGCTGTGGGATTCATTTTCATGATATACTCCATGTTGTTTCAGGATAGCTTAGAGCTAAACTGCACTTGTCACTAAAATGTGATTTAATGTCCCATGTGTATTTTTAAACTGAAAATGGCAGCTTCTGGGAGATCGAATTAGGACAGGGACTACAGTGGATGGGAAGGGGAAATCCCCTTGCCTGGTGCTGCATCCCAACAAAAAATCCATTGGCACCCGTATGCAATAGCAGCTTTGGAGGAGTAATTTTCCTTGGGACCATGTTGTCCCAGTCCTGAGTCAACACTCAAGCAGCTGTTATTTGCATTTAAAAGAGGACATGATGGCATGTTTATTTTCCGTTATTATTATTTATTGTTATCTAGTATTGTATTCAATGTTATAACAATTTTCTGGGAAATCCTAAAATACTGTTTAAGAAACAAAAAGCATGCAGATTCTATAGGAAAGAAGCAGCTGTTTATAAATGATACAGTTGCTTAATCACTCAGTCTACTTATAACCCCCACAAAAATATTGGAGGACTGCTCTGAAGCGTAAACTACACTTCACAATTGCAGATCCATTTGTTTAAAATGCAACTAATGTATAATGTAGGGGAGTAGCGAGATCTAGATTAATCACTTTTTCCTACTTACCTACCTTCTGGTGTTAACTTTATTTTCCATCTGAGTCCTGGCTGAGGGAGCATTTTCAGGGGCAGGTGTTACAGGGAGGTTTCAGCTCCCTTTACCTGCCTGCCCCCTTTACTCCACAAATAGGGCCCCTCACATTTTGCATGACTGGGTTTGATGCAAGCTTAAACAAGTCTGTCACCATCATGAGGAGGGTGATCTGAAACTACTTTTATAACAGGCAAAATCAGTAATTTGGGGTTCCTTGGAGGACAAAAGGCGGGCTATAAATGCAATAAATAAAGAAATAAAGAAATTGCTGAATTCATAAACTAAGTCCTTTCCTAGAAAAATTGACTTTATGAAACTTCACATTTCTTCAACCGTGGTTAGTTGTTTTAAAGAGCTTCTCCCTCCTTTCCTGACTCTCACAAACATATGATATTTATGTCAGCAAACACAAACCGTACAAGCGAACACCCTGTTGAGGTAAAGTGTGACTTCTCATTCCCAATAATACTTAACATTTTGGCATGTGTAGAGTGAATTATTGATTTATAGTACAAATTATTGATATATACCACAAATTATTGATATATACAAAGTGACTCACATAAAAACAAAATGAAAATAAAATAAAAACAATTAAAATATAGTAAAAATGAGAAACAGAATAAAATACCAAAGCATAATTAGGAAGGGGAGACAGAAATTTTTCACAGACTAAAAATTAGACAATAACTGGGTTTGGATGGCACAACTACCAACAATGGGTTAGTCAACAATTGTTTATTGTGTCATCTGTCAGGACTTTTTCACACCACAGCTGTTATTTGGCTGAAATAACCAATGCAAATAACCAACATTGTGCAGAGTTGATTATTTGTACAACCGTTGGTTATCGCGTTGTTGACTACTTTGTCGCACACGATTATTTTCAGTGACTACAGAGACTCCTGGCAAGAGCGACCAAAGTGGTGGCCACTCTAATCCAGCCAGCAGAACACACAATGGCTGATGGGATACCAGCGAGAGGACTGGGGGTGTAGAGCAGGTGATGTGTCAATCAAGCACACAGTTGGCTAATAGTCAATGCGATACTGGCCTTAATCCACACCACGGTTGATTATAATAATGTTGTGTGGGAAGTACCCTCTCAATAATAAACCATGGAGTTAAGCCACCATTGACTATTATGTTGTCTGAACGTACCAACATGTTTTAAAAGTCTTAACAGATCGTATTTCAAGTCCAGTCTGGATCTTTTGATTATGTGTACAGGTTGCTTGTTATTTTCTTGGTAGACTGGTCAGCCAGCGTCTGAGACTAGAGTCTTACAGTCTGGTCTTCATATGAGAGCAACAACCACTAGAGTACTCTCATGTTGTGTAAATATTGATTTGGGTGTGCTAGGCTTGTCTCGGAATGGTGGTTTGTTGCTTCAACTTAATTGAAAAAAAGTTTGATTAAAAGTAATGATAGGCTCCTGTCTGTGACTATGATTTTTTGTTTATTTGAAGGTCCAGTGGATGTCAACATTCTTGCCAAGTGTAGTCCTTGCTTATCAAATCCATGCAAAAATGATGGAACTTGTAATAATGATCCTGTAGATTTCTACAGATGCTCCTGTCCATATGGTTTCAAGGTATGGAGAACAGGTGGTTTAATTTTATTGATTTATTTAGCATTATTTATGAGCTGTCTTTCAGGATGATCTCTCCCATTTGTCGACGTAGCCCAGTACTTACTACTCTGGCTGGCAATTCCAATGGAGATCCCACTTTTTTTTTACCAGCTCCATGGGGTGGGGGGTGAGTGGAATTTCAATTAAAAAAAACAAGTAAAGCGAAAGCTTAAACCCTCCTCTCCCAGATTGCCACCATCCCTTTCCAGACTGTGACCGCTTGTGCTTACACGAAAATAAAGAAAAATAGCCGCCTCAGCTACACTAAGTAGTAGAACATGTAGTTTGGCCCAAGGTCTCAGGCAGACAGATGTCATTCACCACTCTGTTACCTAACAGGGATGCCAGGAACTAAACTTGAGAGATCCCGCTTTCTAAGCGTCTGTTCTGACACTGAGCAGTAGCCTCTCCATGGGGGCGGGGGGGGGGGGGGAGAGAGAGAAAGAGAGAGAAGCAAGAATATCAAGAGAGTGGTGGAATATATATCTTTGCTATTCTATAAGAAAATCCAATTTGCCTCCCTTCTATACAGTCTCACAATTTTACTGTTTTATCCCTAGGGCCAAGACTGCGATGTTCCAATTCATGCCTGCATTAGCAACCCTTGTAAACAAGGGGGGACTTGTCACTTAAAAGAAGGCGAAAAGGACGGATTTTGGTATGTTGTTTTTAATCTAGGAACACGGAAAGAAGCCCCGTGGAGTTTGTAAGGCTTGCTGAACTAGCAGAATCCCCCCCCCCCCAAAAAAGTCTGTGTATGCTATTAATCTTTGATCCCACAAAGTAATGAAAGGAAGTGATGTGTCTTGATAAACACAAACCCACAGTGGTGACTCTTCTAAGGCTTCTGTAGCATTCAGGGTGCAAAATAACATCAATGAGCTTAGTGTGCTCTGGAAGTTTTTCATTTTTAAATACGTTGTTATTAGTCAAGGCATAACAGGGCAAGACAACGTGGTGTTGACTCTATTATGCTAATTAATAGCTAGTCTCACAATTCAGCTGTTCTGTGAGTTATATCAACAGACAGCTTGTAAATGATCAGATGTAAATCCCACTGAAACAGAAAATTAATGATTCATTGCCAAACCAGCACACCAGCGGATAAACATGCTGTGAGCATTTTTAATCTAGAGTTATTTAATCAAACAGTACAAGTACCCCAGATGTACCTCATGAATTATGAAATAGAGTTCTTTAATAAATGGATTCAATAATTTCAAATAAGAATTCTGTTCCATTCCTTTAGCTTGTTAGAAACATTCTTAATTCCTTCTGTTCATTAAGAAATTATCCTCCTTTTTTTACATCTTAATTTTAGCCAAAGGTTGGATTGCTTTCTATTTGAAATTAATTTGACACATTTTAATATCATGGTAAATTCATGTTTTAATCACAGCTTCAAATGACTAAAATGTATACGACTCCAACAATATTATAAAATATTGGTGTCTTAAAACAAAATCAATGCACAAAGCAAAAGAGGTTTCAGAAAATTAGTATAATACAAGATTCAAATGGAGCTACCACTATGCATACTGAGATAAAATTTAATGAAATAACTAATACATTTATTATTATATATTATTATATATAAAAATAATAATAAACACCAAATAATATAAAAAATTAATAATATAACGCATAACATGAAACTTATTAATATAATGCATAACATAATTTTTTGCCAAAATAAAAACTAAATAGTCTACAAACACTAGATAGAAACCCACCCACCCTACATGATCAGTAGAAAAAGTGATACATGTAGTTTCTATCTAGTGATTGTGGGCTATTTAGTTTTTATTTTGGCATAGCTTTGGCATAACTATGTATTATATGTTATGTCAGTGGGCTGTATGCAGAACGTTAATAGGTGTATCCTAAGTATCAGTTTATTTTATTTATATATATATATATATATATATATATATATATATATATTAGCACCCACAGAATAAATACCCAAGAACAAATGAATCAATAACTAATACAATTTCTGCCCCAAAGAATCTACATCCTTAAGTACTGAGATTTCAGCTCTTGTACACACACACACACACACATGATGTGTCTACATCCATCCATTCCATAATAGGCTACAACTTTTGAAAATCATATTCAGATGAGTAACATATTTGCAGAACCAAATCTCATTGTTAGTGCTGCAAAAGTGGACACAAAGTTTTCATTTAATTGACAATTTCCCAGTTTACCTACCAATTTTTACTAATTCTCTGATTTTTCTGACTAGGTCTTTTTATATTTGAAAATTTGTTGGCATATAATGCCCCTGAACAGAAGAGTTGTATGAAAAACATCATAAATGCTGCAAAGAAAGAGAAATAGGAAATACAATGTCCAGTTGAGATACTTAAAGCAGAGATAGGGAACCTTCTCTGCTACAGCATCTTCTTGTTTGGGAGCTTTTGCAAAGCAGCTCTGAAGAGGAAGCTGGCTTTAGGAATGGGGTTCTTGTTTCTCTGCTGTGTTGGCCTCCCATAGGAAAACCTCATCAGACCAGCCCTCCTAGTTTCCTGGTTACTCTGAGCAGTTGACACAATAAGCTAAATACAGCCCATTCGATTCTTTGCTTTCCCAGGGAACTGGGAGAAATTAAGCAGTTGTAGAGTCATCTTTGAAATACAAGTGGCAGAAAACTTGAAGTGCATCTGACCGAAATCTGGTTAAGAGCACCTTTTTTAGCCTACTCTGTGGTGGTGCCAGTGACAAAGAAACATCACTACTCTGACACTGTTGTCTTCTTCAGTTTGGAACCCATGGTGGCCCACTAAGATCTGTTTGCTAAGCACTTCAAGGATAAAGTCACTTGGTCTAGATGTTGCTACTTCTGCAGTTCAATATTTTGGGCCATCTTAAGTCCCTTGTTTTGTGATGAGTAGATGGTTCCTGTAGACTGGGTAATTGGAGGAGTGTAGGTTAAAGTGTGTTTGCTTGGCTTTCGCCCTTCATGGTTTATAACATGCACTCTCCCGGAAGCATCAAGTTTGCATTCTGGGGATGCTAATGAATCCACCCTTGTCATTTGATGCCCAACTGGCATATGTGGCACCAGTGAAAGGAGATGCACCAGCTGTGAAAGGAGATGCACCGGGGCAGAGAGAACCTACTACTGCAATGTGTTGTAAGTAGAGCAGCCCTTGAAGACTGCTCTGAAAGTACAGTTACTAACTTGGACCAGTCAAAAGGAACACTTCTTGCTGGTTCTCAAGTATTGACTATCAGTCTGTGTCTGAGCATAATTCAAACATCTAGTATTTATTTTTAAAGCCTTAAATGGCTTGGGACTATAGATGTAAAATTTCCAGAAATTTTTCAGGCATGGAAAAAACCATTTACTGGAAAAAGACGGGCATTTTCAGAAATTTCTTTTAAAAATGCAATATTAGTACTTTTTACAGATTGAAAGTCACTTTGTTACTTTAGGAACATAAAATGTAATTATGTACAAGTTGGTTTGGCATAAAATTATCACATTTGAGAGATTAAAAGTACAGTGTATTCAGTCTCAATCTCAAGTTTTTATTGTTTGCAGCCAATGGCCATCGCAATACAAACACAAAGCACACAAGTATAAAACAGAAAAAAAAACATTTGATACACTAAAACAAGTGCATTATAAAATGATCGGGATTTAAAACATTCTTTCTGTTTAACCCCCTTAAGATTTGGCAGTAGTATGGTTTAGAAAGGCTGCTCTTACCTTTCTTGCAGCTAGCGCAAATAAAGCTATCCTATAGCTGATGAATTTGTCCACATCAGCCATCTAATTTTAAAATCATCTGATTGGCCTTCTAAGGTGGTCTGGAAAGGGCGAATACATTTAACCCTGGACGAATTATATAATGGACAGTATACTATATAATGTCCAAGATCTTCAATATGTCCTGATTCGCATATGCAAAAGCGCTCTTTTACAGGTCTATTAGACAATCAGTGGGCATCATTTGAAATCAGAGCTGGGTAAATAATAATAATAATAATAATAATAATATAATAATAATAACAATTTATTTCTTACCCGCCTCTCCGTCTGGATCGAGGCGGGGAACCACAACATGATAAAATACATAAAACTGATTAAAACATGACACATATTATTAAAACTGCATAAAAAATCCTAACAGGGGAAAAGGTTAATTCTCGCAAATAAGTAGCCCTTTTATGATCTGTTTTGATTTCGGTATACCAAGTAGCAAATTCAATTCAATTATTACAAATTGAATTTACTTTTTAAATGTTTTACTTTTTTTTTTGTAACAAATGGAACTACAAGCGCCTGAACTGTAAGGAACCTCTTTGGTTTTGCCAGTTTATGGGGAGCAGGCAAAAATAATTAAAACAACATCAACAGAAGAAGAAAGCCTCAACATTAGTAACAAAGAAAATTATTTATGTCTCTGCTAGTCCTCCACACTGTCAAGAAGACATAAAGCACCCATTCCCATGAAAAGTTTTTAGAAATCATTTGAAGAAGTAAATATATGAACACCTTGAGCCTATCTACACTCCTGCTTTAAAATGGTTTATAACAGTTTTAAACAGGTTAATAACCATTATTAACCACTTTAAAACTGTTATAAACCGTTTTAAAGCAGTAGTGTAGATAGGCTCCTTGTCTTAAACATTTTATTCATCATGCTAAAAGAAAACATTCCATAATCCATTTTTTTCTTCATTTCCTCCCCTCCCCCTAATTTTTCAGAAAAAAAAACAAAAAAGGCTTTGGGGGGGAAACCGGGGGAGGGGGATTTTTTTCTGAATTTTTACGTTTTTTTCCTGGGCCTTCACATCTCTACTTGAGACCAGGATGTCAAAATGGCCACCACCTCACACATGCAGGGGGTAAAACCTAGACTCAGCTTTTATCACCTGTGAGAACTAGCTCAAAGACATAAAGATAGATCATAGATCTGATCAAAAGCAGAATAGGGAAATGGAAAAATTGCAAAGTGCTCGGTGGAAAAGTGGTTAGCGGTTAATTTTTCCTACATGCCTGAAATTATTCACTCCTATTGAAAAGGGAGAGATTTGAATTTCAATTGAAAAACATTAAACAAAAAGATAATTTGGCAGGGGTACATGCATTTTTAAGCATCCCTGTTTAATGTTTGGATGATGCTCATGTTTGAAAACAGCATATTTTCCTTATTTACAGGTGTGCCTGTGCAGATGGATTTGAAGGCGAAAATTGTGAAGTGAATATTGATGATTGTGAAGATAATGATTGTGAAAACAATTCCACGTGTGTAGATGGAATTAACAACTATACTTGTTTGTGTCCACCTGAATATACAGGTAGGAAAAAGAAAAATCTTGTTCTAATACCTCTTAAATATCATGCCAGACTGTGATATTGATTCCCTTTTCTCCTAGTTTAATTAGCAAAATGTGCCTTTACAGTGCCTTTTAGGGTTGTTTTAATTTATCTCTTTGTTTAGCTGCTGCCTCTGAGATTCTTAAAAGTATTGCTTGATAAGAAAATGCACATCTTGCAAAAGCAGAGCACAGAAAAAGGAAAAGCCCTGTTTTTCACTAATCCCTGGACAAACACGGTTGTCGGATTCACCTGTCACGTTACTCCACCCTGTGAATGAGCCACGGTGGGTCAGTTGTTCACAGAACAACCCACAGTATACCTGACAGGCGATAACACTTGCGGTGGCTTATTTTCCCCCTCAGTCCTTCAGACGGCTCCGGCACATATCCCAGGCACCTTTACATCAGAACCCATTTTGCCTATTTGTCCCGCCCCCCTCCTCACTCTGATCACTACATCTTTTCATTTGCCACCTTTTTTCTTTTTTTTCCGCAGCGCTTTCAGAGTATGGAAATGAGGTCGTCTTTTGCTTTCCCCACCATTCCTTTGCAAGTGCGCAAGAGCACACTTTCACCCATCCAATATGTATGGCCTTGCCTTGTTAATTTCCTTGTATGTTCAAGCTATCAAAGGGAGTGCTGAAGGGAGAGAAGTAGGTGCACCAAAAAGGGGGGGGGGGGAACATGTCGGCTTCGGACGACACAACAACCCACCAATGCTGGCTGTCCATGGTGGGTTGTCATGTCGTGGGAACCTGGTCAGTGTGCTGCCCATTGAAATTGTTGAGGACTTACTTCCCAGAATTGGCCAGGATCCAGAAGAGCCATTTTTGTGCATTTCGTCATGAGTGCACACTTACAGTTCCAGTTTTACTTTCGTTTTCACACCCATACTATTCTTCTACACCAAAATGCAATTCCCTTTTCAAAACTTGCAGCACATGTTTAAACATTATTTGTAGTTTGAGTGCGGGGACATGCTGCTTTATCAAATATGGAAATAAAACCTACATATGTAGTTCTGGTGAATTGTGACAAAGGTAGCATTGTTGTGAAATTCCACCTCGGCAAACTCTCACGTGGCCTGGCTCCTTGAAGTGGGGTTGTGTGAGTGGGGCTCAGCAAGCTCGCGGGGTGGGTCCTGGCTAAGCTCACCAACCCCTAGACCAAGGTGTCTAGCTGAAGATGTTGCAGGGGGGTTGTGTGTATTTCTAAATAAAGTGAACTGGATAATCCAACATGACAGCCCAGGGTGGGTTACATAACCCCTAGGACACTGCAGTGTGTGCTGTCCATCATTATGAAGGTGCAAGTTCGGGCTAGGGGTTACTATGACTTATTGTGCTGTCTGAACCCAGGTGGCATGGGTTATTTGACGGTTAAACACTTGCATAACCCATGATGTATTTTAGGATTATTAAAGGGATATTTAAGTTTGTGTTTTCTCCAGCACACATCCCACCATAAGTTCTATATATCCAACAAACTCACAGTATTACCTGAACTAAACCATTCTTCTTGAATTAACATAGATTGGTTTTGGTCATATTATATCATCTTACCACAGCTGTGTAGGACAAGGAAGTATTTTGAAAATAAATTGTCAAGTATGCCTTGAACTAATTTTGCTAATTATATATATTTTTAAATGTAATGTAAAAGTTACTGGGCTGAATGGACATGTTGATAGGAGATGTACTAGGTTGTGTGTTTAGGTTTTGAGGGACCGTAAAAAGATAAAATGGCAATCTTTCATTTTAATATACATCATGCATGACAATTATTAAAATGGTTAAGAATGGATAACTAGTTCAATATCTGGGAGAAATCTGCCATTTCATCAGTGAGTATGAATGTTGGAGAGCAATTGTCTCATATATCAGCGGGTGGGGAACTTGTGGCCCTCCAGTTGTTTTGGACTACAACTCCTACCATTGGCTACACTAGCTAGACTGATGGATGTTGTAGGCCAAAACAGCTGGAGGGCCACACGTTGTACACCCTGTTGTGAATGCAGTGCGAGCTCCACTTTTTTAAAGGCCCTTGAACAAGAGGGTGCAAGGTGGGTGAACATCCAAGATATAGACAAAAGGGGAGAGAAGTCTCAGGATGCTAGAGAGAACATTTAATTATACAAAAGATACTCTCCATCATCAGTGGTTAAGCATTTTGAGCTAAACATGATATCTTAGCATGTTGTGTGAACCATTCCAACCATGGAGGCTACATAACCACAATTTAAACACGCTGACTAACCATTTTCTGCAAAAGCGTTAGCAGCCTAATCATGGCTTCGTGGGTTGTCTGAACAGGCCCATTCTTACCATTTGCTTCCTTGTCAGGTAGAGAGCCAGTGAGGAGGTAGGCAGCAGCATCTGTTGCTCTTTTTATCAGCACCACCATTGTCTGGGCCAGTGAGAGCCAGGTGAAAAAGCAGGTTGCAATGATGAAGAGCAGGAACAACTCCAGGGGGCTCTTGTCAGTAGGTCCCTGCTGGGGTGTGAGCCCAACCATGCCTACCATTGATGCCAGCAATGCAATCACTGTTGGAATGATCTGAATGACAGATTAACCACCTCTTTATAGATCACAACATCTAGAATGTGACTCCAAACTTAAGGCATTTTCAGAAAACAAAGATCTGAATTCCCCTGTGATAATTTACCTGTTACTAAACAGCTGGGCCTTCAGCTTATCTTCCTTGCTAGGGCTATGTGTATATTCTAAATATTATTGGCCTGGAATTCATGATTCACATGTAGCCTGGACTTCCAAAGATTTACAAAATGGGTCAAAGTGTGTTGCAAAGGAGCTTCATGGTGATGTTCTAAAGGAAGGTGCCAGAATAAAAAGGAAAGGGAGCAACATTGGTAAGAAAGTAAGTCAAGCCATGCTGGATCAGATCAATCTGCCCCACACACTCAGGTCCTCTGGGAAGAATTTGCTACGGCCAGCCAAAACTAGGCTGGCATCCATTACCCAGAGGACCTTCTCTTCTGCTGCTCCCAGATTGTGAAATGGCCTGCTGGATGAGATTTGTCAACTTAATAGTTTCTTTGACTTTAAGAAAGCCATAAAGACCGATCTCTTCCGGCAGGCCTACCCAGTTGAATTTTAAGAGTTTTATTGGTATTTTAATAATGTATTAGTTTTATGTGCTTTTAATCAGTTTTATGTATTTATATTTGATGTTGTTCCCTGCCTCGATCCAGAGGGAGAGACGGGTAATAAATAAATAAATAAATTTATTATTATTATTATTATTATTATTATTATTATTATTATTAGACTATCTGGTGCAGCATTCTGTTCTCACAGAGGCCAACCCGATGCCTATGGGAAGCCCCCACGCAGGACATGAATGCAATAACACCCCCTACCGTAACACCACTATCCACATGCTTGTTTATACTCTCAAGGAACTCTAAAAGTTTGGTGAAATCAGACTTGCCTTTGCAGAGGTCATGTTGATTTCTCTTCAACAATATTTGCCTCTTCTATATTCTAGATTCTTTTATCTTTCATAACACTTTCCAGCAAATTACCCAGAACAGACTAGCCTGTAATTTACTGGATTACACTTCTTAGTCCTCTGTTACAGAGGCTGTTCTTAGGAACATGTTACATATAGCTGTGTTAGATAATTGAGTGGCATATAAATATTGTAAATAATAATAATAACAATAATAATAATAATAAATAAATAAATAATAACATGATCAACAATTTCACATTTGAGTTCTTCAGGGGATAATCCTATCGGATTGCTGCCTGCTAGATAGAAGCCTCCAATCTTAGAGGCTTCTGAGTATCCAATGCCATTGCTGGGCTGTTGCTACCAGGGCAGGAAGAACGATGGAGGGGATTTTCGCTCCTCCATCCTCCTCTTTTGTTTCCTCTAGACGGCTATCTGAACCTGTCTACAGAGTTGCGCTGGCAGGGACGGGGAAGCCACAGGATACATCATATCCCAACCTTCCCTTTCCCTTCCCCACCCACCAGGATGCCCCCTTTTGACCTCATGTTAGGTCACTTTTCTGATTTCAGGAAACAGCTGCTGCTTTTCTTTCTGTGGGAACTGGGTTGGGTACTGATGGGAGACGGATTGGAACAAAGAGTCCCCCTACCCAAAATCGTTAACAGTGTACATGGTTTTCGGACGGAGACTCCAGCATATCCTATGGTCCCTGGGACACTCTACCAGGACCATAGGATGGCTCTGTTAAGAACTCTTGGATGAATAACATCTGGACTATGTTTTGGATGGTCCAAGCCCCAGCCAGCATGGCCAATGGTCAAGGATCAAGGGTGTTGTAGTCTAAAACATCTTGACAGCACCAGGTTACTTCCCCTGGTCTAGAACTTCATTGCTGTCACCACTATTTCCCTCAGGTGTGCTGACTGAAAATATCAGTTCAGGCACAGGTACTTTGTGTGTTTTACAGTGAAGACAGACCCCCAATGACAATTTTTTTGCTGTCTCCTTATCTTTTAACTCCTTTGTCATCCAGTGGTCCAACTACTTCCCTGGTTGGTTTCATGCTTTTGATGTATTTAAAGACTTTTTTTAAAAAATGTTGATCTTAATGTTTTTAGCAATATTCTCCTCAAGATCCTTCCCCCCTTTATTGTCCGTTTGCATTTATTTTGTGCAAATTTGTGTTTCTTTTTGTTTTCCTTGTTTGGGCAAAACTTCCATTTTCTGAAGGAAGCCTTCTTTTCTCGAATAGTTTCCTTGACTCTGCTTGTTAACCATGCTTGTGACCTCTTGGGTTTAGTGTTATCTTTGCTGAATATTCTGTCTGAGCTTCTGTTATTGTGGTTTCAAGAAAGCAAGTGTTCTGGAGAGATTTGTCCCTCCTGATTTTCCCTTTCAACTTTCTGTTTTTACTTATCGCTTTTAAAAAACAACAACATGTCTTCTTTTGAAGCCAAATGTGACTCTGTTGGACTTCCTTGGCAACTTTCTACTTTGATAGCAGTGTGGTCATCGAGCCAGTTGGTTCAATAACACTTGCATCTTGCATTAGGTCCTGGGTGCCACTTAGGGTTAAGTCCAAGTTCTCCTCCTCTCTGGTCAGTTCCATGATCAACAGCTCTAGGGCACAGTTATTTAGGGTATCGAGAAAACGTTGCCTTTTTGTGATGAACAGAACATGTATTTATCCAGTCTATGTGAGGATTATTGAATTCACCCATTACTACAACCCTTTCTCTTTGGGATGCCTCCAGCTTTATATGGAGGAGCTTCACTGATAATGAAAGCATTTGATTTGATTTTTTGAATCCCCTTTCAGAATTTATCCTGAATAAATAGTCTGAGTGTATGTTCTCCTGTAAAAGCCCTTGTTTTATTGAGTTTCATATATTAGGATCCTTCACCTTTGACGATCTGGTGAAAAATGAAATACTGGTAGAAGAAAATGAAATTATATACAAATTTAATTAAAAATAAAGCTCTTTATTCCAAAATGGCACTCAATATGACAATAAAGCATTGTTGTTCCCCTCCTTATGTTAATTCTTGCCAAACTCCTTCACATTTTTGTAACAGTTAAACTTGGTGCATCTATGAATGCTATAACTGAAAACTGACAATTGGTTGTAATCTTTAAACTATTTTATTCTTAAGACATTGCAAGACTTCAGTAAAAGTAGCTTAAAGATAAATTCAAACAACCCATGTTAATGTGGTAGCTGGAAATCCAAGTGAGTTGTTACTCAAGGTTACTTTATGACAAAGTGGTGTCCTGATCATCCCGCCTTTTTTTTTTACCATTAGCTTCTCTTTTTGAAAAGGTCTTTCACAGCCATGTCCGGACCTTGGTCCTTTCACAGATTTCAGAGACATGGATAATCTGATTAATTTCCTATTGAAGTGGAACACTCAAGTTTTGCTGGTCATGGTGATTTAAAACTGGATTTTATGTTTTGTCTTACTTTGTTTTCCTGCCTTGTATTTTTAGAGGTGCTCTATAATTTGGAAAATCAGTGTGGCAGGAATAGAGTGTTGTGTGGGATTCAGTAGTCAGTATGCAAAAGGGGCATAGCATAGCTCAGTATATTAATTTACTAAGTTCCTACAACTGCATATTTTGAGGTCTAGTTTGGTCAGAAGATAATTAAGGCTAGGACCCTCTTTTTTATTACTGCCATGCCCGTTGTCCTCTCTTTGAAATTATCCCTTCGGTAATGTGGCAAAGGGTGGCAGAAATCCAGGAATGAGTGCAGTGTCCTCATGCAACACTCATACTGACCCCAGGGCAATGCCAGAGAAAAAAACAGGCAGATGTTTGGGCATTTTTGGCTGATGGCTATTGGTTGAGGTGCCTGTGTTTTTTGTTTGCTGGTTTTAATAATGTGATTTGTTTCTTTCATACCAAAGACGGGAGTCTGATTTTGAATAAGGAATACATTTTATTCATTATAAATATTTTAGACTGCATTTCCATTAAAAATTATCGTAGCCGTTTACAAAAATCGAAACGATTCAGTGAAACTATAACATATCAAGACTGGCCTAATTAAAAAGCAGAGCAAAAACATTTGGGCACGCCTTCACGAAGAGGATTAAGATGGAGCTTCCAAAGAAGGAGGTCCGAAAGTTATAGAGGCACAGCAGAAGCGACTTCTTTTCTTGTGGAAGATAATCCAGAATTCACACGTGATCAAATATTTAGCAACGCTTTGCTAGTAGCTCCCAGTAGGAAGGAGAACTCATACGGGAGGAGGCGTTCCCTGAGGCTATAAATGGCTTTAAAAGTGAAAAATAGATTGGGCCCAGAAACGTTTTAAAATAGGTGTTATGTGAGAAAATTGCCTTACTGTTGTTCAGTCTGGAAGCAACTAAAGTGTAAATGATACTGACCAAGTCTTTGTCTTCCAGTAGCACATGTACCTGGTATATCAGCAAAAGCTGGGCCATAGTTGCAATTCTGGGCGTCCAGGAGTAATGCTAGGTCCAGTAGTATCCCCAGACTACAAACGTGGTCCTTTATGGAAGTGTGTGATCCCATTCAGAACTAGTGTGTGATCCCATCCCAGCTAGGTAGTCCACTGAGTCCTTGCACTAGCATCAATTCTGTCTTAATTGGATTAAAATTTATTCACCTTCATCAAGTCCGTCACTGGTTCTGGACAAGCATTCAAAACAGCTATTGCTTCATCTGATGAAAAGGAGAAACAAAGCTGGATGTTAAGAACTCTGTTTCTTACATTTGCTTTCTTTTAAAGGCTGCACTTTCTGTTCTACTAGTAGGTTTTCAGCTGTATTCGATTTTAACTGATTTTTTAAATCCCATGTAATAAAGACTAACCCTAACCCATACCTGGAAATTAACAGTATATAGATAGTGACTCTAAAGGCCTTGTGAATGAGTCTGGAAGAACCAGACGCAGTAGCATTGCTGAAGCTGGGATGATGTGAATCTAATCAACCCCTTGGATGGAGGGTCAGTGGGAGCCCCATGTGGAAGTGAGATATAAGAGTAATAAATAAAAAATATGATGAATCAGCTGCATTGCAATCCGGGCTGGATAGATTTGGCAGACTTTTGTTTGTTTGCGGAAAACACCAGTGCCCTCTAGAGTAGCCTTCCTCAACCTGGTGCCCTCCAGAGGTTGGATTTACAAATTCCAGAATTCCCCAGACAGGTGCAGGTTGGGGGAAGGCTGCTCTAGAGGGAAATGTACAAAACTCTGGTGAGAATTTCCAGTTAAAACGTTAAATAAAAATGAATCTTATGTGTCTGCTGTAGATTTTTGAACATCATTTGACTACAGTTGGTGTTGGATTGAAAAGCACGGCTTATCTTTGTTTCCAGCAGCACGAATCCTGTGTCAGTACTTTGAAGAATAACAGCATAGACAATACCAATGTGAAATTGCTCTGTGAATTTTTGCAGACCTGAATCATAAGCCCATGGAAAATACATAAGAACAGATAACACCTGCTGAAGTGAAACATTTCCAAGTTCCCCTTACTTTATTTCTTGTGTACTTTAAGCTCTGTCTGGTTCTCTTAACATGTTCACATTTGTAATCCTTTTGAATGTCAGGATCATTAAGTGTACATTCTGTAGATTATCTGGCCATTTTTCTTGCTGTTCATTATCACCTGCCATTAACATCACAAAGATTGATAGTTTAGCAAAGTTCTTTCTCTGCCAGCAGTAGCACACACCTCTTCTTTGTTTTGCTGTGCTGTAGATTAAAAATGAAAAGCTTGCATCACTCTTGCTACATCAACTTAGCTCTTCTGCTGCTGTTAATTGTGCATTAATGTATATGTTTATGCTCTTTCAGTACAATGTAAACGTCTCTTTGTCTCTTCTGTCTTTGTCACTGCAAGCTGCTAATCTGAATGAAGTGGAAAAAGGTTAGTTGCCTTTTAAGCCTATTTCATTACATTGGTTTCTCTTTTCTCTGTTACTTCAGCTTCCTCATAAGTATATGGGTTTCAGCTACTTAAACAACCATCAAAAGATAACATTTAGGGCACTCATCCAAAATGATTACAATAATTTCCCTAACAAACAGATATATTGACACATGTTGTTATGACCGTTAAAGCAACTACAATTATTAATTTTGAGGTTCTTCATGCTTCAACATTTTTTAAAGTTTATTTTTAAAATTAAAATCACAAAACATGCATATATTAACAGGAGCATATATTTCTCAGGATTGAACTTGTTTGTCTAACATAATCTATATACGCATATTTTCTGGTTGTTAATTTAGGCCAAGAAAATGTGGTGCTTAGATAACAAAATATAAACCAGGGTATTGTCAGCATATTGATGACAGCAAACTCCAAAGTTCCAGATGATATCTGTACCTATACAGTGGAAAGTATGTGTGTGCGATATATATCCGGAAATGTTTACCCACTTCCAGATGAGTTAGAAACTTGAAATTTGGCATCCTGATAGGTCTGGTTGCACAATGTACCAGAAACATCTAAAAACACTAAATTTTGGGTTTTACGTATTTTTAAAGAATTTAATAAAAAACCTAGGCTTATGCCTACAACTCCCAGCATGCCTTAGGTGGGAGGTCAGATTTACCGGCCTTTGGCAGCCATTGTGAATGCACAGATGTGTGGCTGCTGCATGTCTTTCACAACCCAGTCTCCTAAGGTTGGTCTTGAATAGTCAACCCAATTCCACATAAAAGGAAACAACCCACATAAATGGGCTGCATCCATTTGTGGTGTCTCCTCCCACCCAGCATGCATGTTTTTAAAATCGTAACTAGATACAGCAGCATGACTTTGAAAGGCCAAACTCTGAACATACTCAAAGGCATCCTGTCCTGACATTGCTGTTTTCTGAGATTCCAGGGGATGTGCATGCGTGGGAGGGAGGGAGGAAGGGGAAGCACTCTGTGCATGCCCAGAAACAGGTCCAATAAAGGGGGCAAGTGCCCGGCTCGGCCCTTCAGTACAGGCTCCTGATGCCAAGACAGTCCCAGCAGGACTTGGCCTGAGCTGGGCATGTCCACTGACAGCCACTTACCTCCCCTCTTTGGTGATGCTGCTCCTTGATGCTCTATCGATGAGCAGCATCAGCAACAAGAGGAGGGAAGTACCTCTCAGAGGACTTGGGCACCTGTGGGCCATGAAAGACATGCTGGAAGGTGTAGTACTGGCATGTAGAGTGGCTAATTTTAAGTAAAGCATGGGTTAATAGGCCAGGTCACTATCTCTCAATCCTAACTCACTGACTGTCTTTGTTCTCCTTCTAACTGACTTTCTCCAACTGCCGCTAACCCCCCACCCACCATTCCATTCTAGCCTTCAGCTATATCAGTCATCCCTCCATTCACTCTTCTGTTTCAATGGGATAGTCAGGCGTTTACATAAAAATCATGAACGTTAGTAATTCCTGCATCTGTCTTGGAATGTTGTGGTTTAGTTATGACAAAAACAACAACGGAGCATAAACAAAATCTCATCAAGTTAAAAGGCCTTGGGGGGGAAATATTCACTTGTCACTGGAAATCCATTAATGCAGTCACTAGGCCAGCCTGCCTGGGAAAAAGAAATCCACAAGCAGGGTGCCACAACTCATAAGGCCCGCTGTCCAGTTGTCTCCTACCACACCTCAGATGTTGTTCAAAGACGAACACATTATTCAGGGACAATAAGCTTATGCCTACAACTCCCAGCATGCCTTGGGTAGGAGGGAAGACTTATCAGGCTTTGGCAGGCATCATCTGGTAGCGGCTCACCCTCCTGGGCCTGAAGGTAGAGCGCCTGGGGCAAGCTGCCTCAGTCGCTAGAGCCCATCAAGAGCAGGTGGGACGGAGGGTGCAGCTCTGGGCCTGTTGCCAATGGCAACAAAGCTAACTGTCAGTCAGCAGGCTGGCTCCCTCATGGCCTACCTATGGGCACCGATTGAACAGTGCAGTGTGGATTGGCTCAGCCAGATTTCACTTCCCATGTGTCTCAGCGGAAGGACTCCCATTGGGCAAGTCCGGCACCATGGTGAAAGGCATGCTGGGAGTTGTAGTTTTCACTTTCTGTGGGTACAAGGAAAACCATGGCAGCAGTTTTAAAGGCGAGAGAGAGAAAGAGAGAGAGAGAGAAGAAACAAATTTAATTTGTTTTAAAGTTACCTCACAGGCCTAACATCAATCTACCTTGCAGGGTTGTTGCAAGGGTGAGTGAGGAAAAAAGAAACAAATGTAGTACCGGCCTACTGCTTTAAGATGATTACCTCACAGATACATATCTTAGAGGGGCCCAAGCAATGCTGAGTATATCAGCTAGTCTTCCTATAAATAGATAGAATTTTAATAGAATTGGTGATAATGCCAAGTCCAAGACTTAACACCACAACCTACAATCCATTTTGGCTAGATGGTGGTCTTTTGTAAAAGTGCTCTTAAAACTATTTTTGTATTTCTGCGGTCTGAAATTTCGTTGTAAAACCTACTTTGACTACATGACATATTGTTTGTTAAAAATAGCTCTTTTGCTTTCTATGTTTAATAATTTATATTTCAGACTAAAAAGCAGTCAGTGCAATAGATTCTTCATGCTGTGTCTCTACATGGTATAATGTTATTTCTGGAACTAAAGGCCTCAACACTCAAATGTCTGAAGGTTCTGTACCTATTGGCAGTTTTGATTAGCTTAGAACAGCATGGGCATTATCACATAGCCATTTCACTCATTCCGACACCAATAGCATTAGAGAAGTTTTTAAAATGTGAAGGACCAACAAATCCACAAAGAAAGAACCTCTGTGACCCTTTGGCCACTCTCATTTTGCTTTTATTCATACACTAGATAATGGACCCGGGTTAGGAAGAGCCCTTAGTTTGAAACAACAAAGACGTACACACCTGTCTAGACTTGGAGGCATTGTGCCTGCTCCATTTGAATGAAGCGATGCCACTTGTGCCCCTAGGCATGTCCTGTGCCAGGGAGTTTCCTGGGTGCTGTGTTTCTAAATACAGAGCATGATTTTTTTCCACTCCATTTTGACCCCTAAATATTATCCATTCAACTTCAGAATGGTCTCAAATTAAAGCTGCCGATAATTGCACCCCCGAAAATAAACTGACAGCTTTGCAATTATTAAAGTTTATAGTAATTTGTATCATAGAGCTGAACGGGTAGCACTACATGATCGCATGCATGGGTGGTGTGTGTGTGTGTTTGTTGTGGGTGAGAGAGATGGGGTGTGTTGATTGAGAAGGGGGATGGGTGTGTATTGTGTGGGGGTATTTGGGGATGGACTGTAGTGTGAGGGATGCATGGGGTTGGTGGTGTGTTATATGTGGAAACTGAACATTTTTGTTTACTATACCGGTCTGTCTGTAACAGTTTTAATATAGTTTTAATTCAAACTTAATACGAAGTTTTGAAATTCAAAGATTTGGTAAAAGAGCTGATAACAAAGTTACTAAATCAAAAGGTGTACACATGGTTGTGAATTTTTTGGCACAGGAAGTTTGTATTACTTTTCATCCAATTCCCGGTGTTGTTTATTAAGTTCTAGCAATTTTATAGTCCTTTTTGAATGGTTTACATTTGCTTGTTGCATTGCTGAATCGTCATGCCAAGCTTGGTTGAAATCGATCAAATGTTATTGAAGGTATAAGTACATAACAAAATTGCTTCACTGTCATTTTGTTTCAAGATGGCAGTTGAAGTGTTCGCTATGCCTAAAACCATCCCAGATGGAGGTAGAACAAATCTTTAAACTTTCATAATTATAGATCAAATGGCGTAGAGGTAATGATGGTCTTAACATTTCAATTGGCGCCATTTTGTTAAATTGTCACTATGCCTAAAACTAGGGGTGTGCACGGACCCCCCGGATCGGATCGGGACCCGGATCGGGACCTCCAATTTTGTCACGGATCGGTTCGGACAAAATCGGAGGCCCCCCCGGACCGGATCGAGTACGATCCCGATCCAAAAATCGGAAATTTTTGGATTGGCCGCCATTTTTTTCCCCATAGACTTGCATTGCAATGCAAGTCTATGAGGAAAAAATGGCGGCGGGTGGGTGAGGGGGGGCCTAACTCCCTCCCCCCCGGGGCCGTCCGCTGTGGACGGCCCCGGCAGGTAAGCCCCCTCCCCCGCGCTCCCTCCCCCCCCTGGGGCCGTCCGCTTCCATCCGCAGGCGCCCGCGGGCGCCCGCGGATAGAAGCAGACAGCTCCGGGGGGGGTAAGCCCCCTTCCCCGCCACTGCTTACCTTCCCGGCCTGTCCGCTCCCGTCCGGCGCCGGCGGCTACTACCAGCGGGCTCTGCGGCCTGCTCTAGAGTAGCGCGCCGGGTGATGACATCACCCGGTGCGCCACCCTGGAGCAGGCCGCAGAGCCCGCTGGTAGTAGCCACCGGCGCCGGACGGGAGCGGACGGGCCGGGAAGATAAGCAGGGGGCACGCGGAGGGGAGGAGGGGGGCCCTTACCTTCCCGGCCCGTCCGCTCCCGTCCGGCGCCGGCGGCTACTACCAGCGGGCTCCGCGGCCTGCTCTAGAGTAGCGCGCCGGGTGATGACATCACCCGGCGCGCCACCCTGGAGTAGGCCGCGGAGCCCGCTGGTAGTAGCCGCCGGCGCCGGACAGGAGCGGACGGGCCGGGAAGGTAAGGGCCCCCTCCTCCCCTCCGCGCGCCCCCTGCTTACCTTCCCGGCCCGTCCGCTCCCGTCCGGCGCCGGTGGCTACTACCAGCGGGCTCCGCGGCCTGCTCTAGAGTAGCGCGCCGGGTGATGACATCACCCGGCGCGCCACCCTGGAGCAGGCCGCGGAGCCTGCTGGTAGTAGCCACGGGAGCGGACGGGCCGGAAAGGTAACGGCCCCCCTCCTCCCGCCCCCTCCTCCCGCCCCCTCCTCCCCCCCCCCGCTGTCCACTTTCATCAGCGGGCGCCCGCTGGCGCCCGCCAATGGAAGCGGCGGTGGGCGCCAGTGGGCGCCCGCCGATCCGCCAATCCGCCGAACCGGTTCGGAGCCTTTTCGGACCGGTTCGGATTGGATCGGCCGATCCAGCTGTCGGATCGGAAATCGGATAATTTATCCGATTTCCCACTGGACCGGACTCGGATCGTGGATTGGGTCCGATCCAGTGCACATCCCTACCTAAAACCATCCCAGATAAGGCACAACAAATTATGAAAGTTTTGTACCAATTGGATGTAAGGCGTTCAAGTCCATCAAGAACATACAAACACCTCCTTTTATATATATATAGAAGAGAGGATTACTGATTTTTTCCCAAACTGTTGAAAATTGGTTGAGTTCAGTGACAACTGTGACAAAGATTAGTATATTTACTGTTCACATGAATTGCTTTTGCTTTGCTGATCTACCTGGCCCTCTCCTGTGTGTGTGTGTGTGTGTGTGTGTGTGTGTATCACTCCAAACGCTCTGTGTGTGTGTGTGTCCAGTAGATTTTTCATTTTGCTTATCTTCCTTTGAACTACAAACCTTCATGTCGTATCACAAACTGCTTATGAAACTATTCTGTTTCAAAAGAGGTTTGCCCTGCAATATGGGGACTGTTGTTCAAGAAAAACAAGGTAAATCACCTTTGTGCACATAGAACTAGTTGTACAGTGCCTGGATCCATGGCTGTTACCTTACAGCAGCCTTCTCCAACCTCGTACTCTTCAGATGTTATGGCCAATGGCTAGGAATCCTTGGAGTTGTAGTTCAAAACATCTTGAAAGCACCAGGTTGGGGAAGGCTGTCTTACTATATGCTTGACATTAATTCTAGGCAATTGACAGTTTATGCTAAAGACTACAATTCAAATGATTAATCAAAACCAGAGATGTTTAAAATCAGTTTTTGAGAGTCAAGAGTTTTTCCCAGTGCAAAAGTATTTGGCACTGATTAGCTTGTTGCGACTATATAAAACATGGTTTCTCAAATGTGGTCACAGTGGCTGCATATGGCGACTGAGAGCTGCAGTGTATTCACTAAGTTGTAAAATGGAAGGGAGGACAGTGCAGCAAAGGGAACGGAGCAATGAATGCTGGATGCAGGAAGGCTAAGTGAGAAGGAACATAAAACCATTGCTGGGGTTGGGGGTACACTTGTTCCTGCTCAGGCCCTTTGAAAGTAGAGTTGGAGCAGGTGTGCATCCCTTACCATTGGCGATCCCTACCTTTTTTCATATAAGTCAATAGAGCAATATTTGTTCCATTGAGAAGGAAAGGATCAGCAGTCAGGAGAACCATTGATGGGGAGGCTATATCTGTGATTGCACCTGTGGCCAGAGTTAAAGATCAGTTTGAGACCCACTGAAAGAACCTGATTGTGGCCTTTTTCGTATGGGAACGGTTTCCCTGTCCCTACTTCCTACAGGGGTACAGTAATACGTTTATCTTGGAGCAATGTAGATGGGGCCAATACCAAGGTTTCTACCTATTCAAATATCATTCTCTTCTCCTAGCTAGGCATCATTCTGTCATTGGCCCACACAAATGTTTCCAAGATGCACATGCTTCTGGGTGTCATGGGAGAAGCTATGGAGAAGAAACTCCAGCCACTAAGCAAAGGGTGAAATAGGCCTGAGTGAGTTCACATATAGGGTGCTGTAAAAGTGGGACACGCCTGTAAAAGAGGCTTGGAATCCCTTTGTAATGATATAGAGTTAAGATGTCCTTTATTACAGTCGACAGACCAAAGGCATCACAGATATTGTTAACTACATAGGGAATCGTGAATATAAAAGCTTTATTAAAAAAAAAAACTTTTATTCTAAAATACTCTAAAATAATCAGGCTGATATTAAAGCTCTTGTTTGTATTGCCAAATTCAAAAACTTGGCCACCTGTTCTGTTATTGCCTTTGACGAACTTTGTAGTAACAGGTTTAAGAGGTGTTCAGGTGATCTCCCTGGGAAGGCGTGTATAATAGGCCAGATTAAATCAGCTCTGGCCTGGCGATAGTATTCACAAGATAGCAGAACATGAGTTATTGTTTCCACCTCAGATTCATTGCAGGGACAACATCTATAGCACCGCTGGATTTTCTTAAATCGACCCTCCAATAATCTAGAAGGAAGCACATTAAATCTGGCTAACGTGAAGGCACGCCTATATTTTGGAATTGATAGCCATTTTAGATATTGTGCTCCATTGCTGTTATTATGAAGCGTCAGCCCCAAAGACAGCGGGGAGCAAGGGCCCTTAGAAGCCGTTCCTAACTCCTGCCCATCAATATCCAGTAGTCTTTGCTTAGTTATTGTTCTGGCATTTTTTAATCCTATTGTAAAGAGGTACGGGATTGATAGTCCTATGCTAGATGTGTCTAAAATCATTGTAGGTGGGACAAAAAGCATGGCTCTCTTTAGCCGAGATATATATTAACTTTATTAAACAATTTTTAAACCTCAGCTGCAATATAAGATTTTTTAATGAGTTGATTAGACAGTTTTAGTAGGATGACAGATCTACTGATGACTTGGCACAGCAGGAACATTTATTGTCAATCTGCTAAGCAACTTCTTTGGAGCAGTCTTACGTGTCTGTCTGAATCTTGCAGGCTTGGTTTTTATTGATGGCCTAGAGCATGTCCAAGTATATAAGCAAACAAGTTTAAATGGCAGTTTTGTGCATAAAGAAATGTCGCTGAAGAAAAGTCTGAAAGGCGAGTTTACACTAAGAGGGGTGGGGGAGAGATTACCATTTGCCAAGAGTTTTAGCTTACAAGAGCTGTTTGGTTGTACAAGAGTTGCTATAGGAATACATGGCGGATACATTTCACTTCTAAGGTCCTGTGGTGTTCTGGTTGTGCTGATTGGATATACTTTGTTACAGGTGAGCTGTGTGAGGAGAAACTGGATTTCTGTGCCCAAGACCTGAACCCCTGTCAGCATGACTCAAAGTGCATCCTGACGCCCAAAGGATACAAGTAAGTCCTGTATCCTCATAGTCCGCTTTATGTTTTTAATCACTGCTTTGTTCTCCTGAATGGCTGCGGGCTTTGTTTTCATTGGGGTGAATTGTGCTGTCAGTCCTCATTCACAGGAGTTGTGATCACAGAATAATGGCTCAATATGTTTTTCCTTTGGTTTGCATGGAGCCCCATGTAATAACATGAAGATTCTCTGTTCGGTGACCAGTTTCCTAGCAGTGTGGATTAACTACAGACAATGAAAAACGGAGAGTTTTTATCCCGTGCAACAATCCACACAAAATCCTTTCAATTTCTTGGACTAGGAAGTGAATAATTACGTTAAATTAAAGCTGGATTATGAAGCTGCAATTACAAGATGGGTTATTAGCGAGACACGTTGAAACCCATTATACAAGAATGAGATTCATCACCAGGAAAGCTAATCTTTAATTAAATTGACATCCTTATTATCATTAATTAGTATGCACTTGAAAAGTAGTTTTTCCATGGACTTTTGGGAAACCTGCTGCTCTGATCAGCACCTGCTTTGTGTACTTCGTTTTGTTATGCCAAAATTACATCAGGGCCACTTGTGAGTTGTCATTCTAAGTACATTTAAATACTGGTTTATCTTTTAAATTCCTGACTTTCCATTGTTAATTCATGCCAGTTTGTTAACCTACACCTATGAAGTAGAACCAGTCTTTTGATCAGCATGGTCAACTAGAGTGGGAAATCAGATGTGGGGGCATTAATACTAAAGCAATAGAACAGGCTCTACAGCAACCCAAACAAAGCCCACAAGCAGCCATGTATGTAAGCCAATACTGGGCTTTGAAAAACCTGTTTTAGTTTGTTGCCTGGGGCTGTTGCCTGGGGCTGTCAAAACAAGGGGCATTGTCAACCACAGGGTTAGGGACCTGCTTTTGTCTTTGTGGACCAATGTATGGTGCATCTGAACAAAGAGAAATGTATTGAAAGAATGGAGGATGGGTAATGTGGTACAGCTGATAAAAGTAGGGAGGAATTTCCCTAATGATCAGATAAGCCAGTTCTGTAGGAAGCACGTTGGTCACTTGTCACATTGCATTTTTATTCATGGTGAATGCACCCACAAGTGATGCCCTAATTGAAATCTTTTAACTTGTTTAGGATTTATACCTGTGTAACAGAAACACTGAGCCAGGCCTTGGTTCTCATAGAATCGTGTCAAACTCATCAGTAACCTATAATTGCTTCCTGTATTACAGTCTTTCGTATTTTAGCAATGTTACAGGCAAAGCACAATAATCAGGAATTCTCCAGCGACTCAGAGAGCATTCCTTAACCTTCTTCTTTAGGAGGAGGAGCTATCTTGCCTTCCCAGACCAGCTCTGCTGATTCTTATTTCAGAAAATTTACCACTACTCGATAAATATCCAGAATTATGAAAGAATTTTTAACACAAAATCACAGTGACATAATTAACCTCTTATAAATTAAGGATAACTTATTTACTCGCATATCTTCTTGGTCAAACAGTAGACTGTTCTTATTCAGGAGGTTTTAAAACTAGGGGCTTTTCTTGGGGAGAGGGCTTCGGGGGCTTGTACATTCAGCAGCAGAAATTGCTCCTTGCAAGGGGTACAGAAAATGGCAGCATGAACTAAGCAACTCTGGAGACCATCATCATTGGAAGGTACAATGCTCTCCCTCAAGCAAGAAGTCCTAGAATATCGTTAAAGAAATATTGTTCCATATATAGGTCTTAGAGAAAGGCTGTATCAAGAAAAATCTCTGGGAAAGCCAGATTTCAGAACATTAATTTTTAAGTTATACTTTAAAAAAGGTCAACAGTTTGGTTCCCCACCCTCACAGTATAATAACAACAACATATATATATATATATATATATATATTCATAAAAGTCAAACTGATGCTGCAGTTTTTATTTTTCCTAGTAGCAGTGAGTTCCACAACAAAACTTGCTTTCTTCAAGATAGTTTTATATGGATGTCTAATCCCACTTCGGAAATTATTAAACTCTGCCACAGACCTTAGGAGGTCTGTAGGATAAAACAGGTCATGGAGTGGGGAAACCACTTTTTAAGAAGGGCTCTGATGAACTGAGCACAATCAGAGAAGAATGATCAGGTGGTATAGGGTCTGGAAACCAAGTCCTTTGAGGAAGAGCTGCTTATGTTTAGCTTGGAGAAGAGAAGATATTAAGGGGAGACATAATCACGATCTTCAAGTATCTGAAAGGTTGTCATGCAGAACATGGAGCGACCTTGCTCTCTGTTGCTCCAGAGGGTGGGACTAGAACCAATAGGTAGAAATTGTAAGGAAGCAGATTTTGGCTAAATCTTAGGAGAAACTTTCCACCAGTGAGAACTATTCAGCAGTGAAAACTGTTCATCTCTGGAAGAAAATAGGCAGTAAAGTGGAGGCTCTGGAAATGTGGGGTAGGCGCCAGAGTGGAGCAGAAAATTGTGCTAGAAAAGATTCACAAGGAATGATATTAAAAAATCAATCAGATTCCAGGTTATTCTCAGAGTGAGAACAGACCAGTTTGAGGGATATCCGAACAGAAAGACTAACCACTGCCTGCCTGAACTCCAAGGTAGTTATAAGATTCAAAACAAAGAACTTGATGGCTTAGAGAAGCAAAGGGACAATGGTTGGGTTCTGGCAACTGAATAGAAAGCTTTAGGACTGGATCATTTTTCTCACCGAGACTTTTCATTGGCCAGTTCAAAAGAACTCCCATGGATTATTTGGCAGAGTGGTAGTATGGCAATCAGGCAGGCATTTGCATGTTTTGCCTGCTTGCAGTGAACAGTCTTCTTTAATCAAGGAGGAAGCATTCTGTGTCTCCTGTGCCTCTGTGGTGCTTCCAGTGCCTTCACAGCATTCCTGATAGTTTTCAGGCTGTGCCTTCCGGAGAAAATGGATTCTTGAGTCAAGGTATCAGGATAATAACAATTAAATCCACAGCGCACAGCCATATATCAGAGAGTCAGCTCCTCTGTAACACAGCCCTAGTAGTCCAATTCCAGACTGGCTTCATTGCTATGCCTCTAGCATAGCAAAATATTGTTTTCAGCAGTTCCCCACCCCCAAACTTTTTCTGAGGATCTGACAAACTTGGTAAAATAATCTTGACATTTACACTAAAAAAATGTGGAGTTAAAACTTCATAGGTAACTGAGCTAAACCTATTGTCTCATTTTTTTCATCTTTGTTAGATGACAAAATGTGTTTCTGATCATGCTAATTTGATATAAAATGTACTGTTGGTTCAGTCACTATTTTCAAGTAAAAATATATAACCCCAAAGCAAAAGTTCTTGGAATATTTGTCTGGTTCTCTCCAACTAAGGTTCATATATTTGCTAATTTTGAAAAAGTATGTGTGTACTCCAGTTGAAACGAGAGGTGTCAGAATGATTCATGGGAACCCTCAAGATGTACAGTCTGAATATTTGATATAATATCATATAATCAGACAGAGCAGCAAACAAGACAAAGCCTACGAATATTAAATTGTGGTCTCTCATGCAAAGCAAAGTCTTCAATCAATAATACTAGCTTTCAACACTAAGATCTAAAGTATTTTATTTAAAGTCCAGTATAATGTATCTTGAAATCTCAAGATATTTTTTCCCTGACCACTGCTACATTTTGTAGTAATTTGAAATGACACCAGTCATCGTTTCTCTCTTTCTTGAGCCTGCTGCTTAGTAGTTAGGAATTGCATTTACCTTGTATTTTTTTCCTTTCTATAGATGCAATTGCACACCTGGCTACGTAGGAGAACATTGTGATATTGACTATGATGACTGCCAAGATAACAAATGTAAAAATGGAGCACAGTGTACTGATGCGGTGAATGGTTATACATGCAAATGCCCTGAAGGGTACAGGTAAGAGCAATTAAGTATCTGTTATGTCATTGGGAGTGGGGGGACTTATTTGATGTAATTGTGTCTTCCTTTGCACCTAGTGGACTGTTCTGTGAGTTCTCTCCACCAATGGTCTTGCCTCGCACCAGCCCATGTGATAACTATGAGTGTCAAAATGGAGCCCAGTGCATCATCAAAGCCAATGAGCCAATCTGTCAGTGCTTGTCAGGTTACCAAGGTGATAAATGTGAAAAGCTGGTCAGCATAAACTTTGTGAACAAAGAATCCTACTTGCAAATTCCTTCAGCAAAGATTCGCCCTCAGACCAATATCACTCTCCAGGTAAAGTAGCTTATTTTCATGCTTTATAATAAGCTAATCATAAAATATCTAGTTAGTATGAATCACTCATGTACATAAAAAAAAAGTGTTTGTTTTAAATGAGTCTGATCATGATTCTGACATTGTTTAGAACAGGGTTAGACAACCTGTGCCCTCTCAATATTTTGGACTACATTCAACTCCTACCAACCCTAGTCTACAAGGCCAATGGTCTAGGATTATGGGAATTGTAGTCCAAAATGTTGCCTACCCCAGTTTTAGGACATATGTTCAATATCACTTACCATATACAGTGTTTAGGGCCAAACTGTAAAGCAGTGAAGGTGGTGGTTGAAGGGAGGAACATATTCAGGGCAGAAGGGGCAAGTGGGGGGAGGGATGTCTAATCCTTTCCTCAATGGCTGCTTTTCTCCAGCATCTCCCTAACCCTAGCTGCTTTTTTCCCTCTTGGATTTCTCAAATATATGTTTGCCACAACGAGTGGGGATAATTGGCTGAGTAAGGAAGTTCAGGATAAAACCAGTGGATGTGAGGAAGAGTTATGCTTTCCAGGGAAGCCACTTTGTGGCTAAACCAAGATCTGTATGGTGGCCCTGGCCCAGCTGCACTCACGGTTGACACTGCGCTGAAGTAGGGCAATGGCTCTCTAATGTGTAGAGAAATTGTCACATAAAACTGCAGTTCACTAATCATCACATAGTGAGAACAATTTTTATGACCAAAGCAATACCATTTTTAAAAGAAAAGAAATAACACCTATGGGTGATTGTTTGGCTGTAGTAGCTTACTTTAAAGTGAAACCGTTTAATTTCATTGTCTTCTAACAACAAAAATGGTTTGTGACAAGATTGCCACAGATGAAGACAGTGGAATCCTGCTGTACAAAGGTGACAGAGATCATATCGCAGTGGAACTGTATCGTGGAAGGGTGAGAGTCAGTTACGATTCAGGATCATATCCAGCGTCTGCCATTTACAGGTGAGCCTATAAATGATAAACCACATTTTAAAGAGATTCTTCTATTTGAGGTGCTCGATCTTTCCCCTAAATAGATACTGGCAGTATATATACTTTTCTAAGGATGTGTTATTTCAAAACATACCTTTAAAATTTGTGAGATTGAAATTTCACAAGATGCTGTACTTTCCAGGGAAAACTGTCTGTAATAGGAAAAAATGATAGTCAGGGATGAGTAACCTCTTTCAGCCTGAGGACCAGATTCAGTTTCAGAGAAGTCCTTGGGAGATGCATTCCAATGGTGGGTGGGGCCAAGGCAAAAGGGGCGAACCTAAAAATATCAGCATATTGTAGTTTAAAGCTCTTACAGACAGTAACTAAAGCCTTAGGAGAGGCATTTCAACATTTAGAGTGGGTGAAATACTGTACAAAGCCAGGAAACCACCATATAATTGATGGTTGAAGCAAAGGGGATATTACTAGGGGAAGGGAACGTGGCCTTCTGGGGAACCCTAGAGGGCCAGAGATGGACCACAGGTGGGTCAGATCTGGCCCCTGGGCCTGAGTTTAAGATCTTTCAATAAATGTTCTATCTAGTCAGGCAGTACTAATACTGGACCATGTTATAGCAGCCATGACATGAAGGGCTGTTTCAGCTCCAGTGTGAGAGATGCCACATTGTATAAATCAAATGCTACAAAAGGCAACACTCAGAAACCGTTGTGTGAACAGCTCAGTGTTTCCCAGAACTTAGTACCTATGCTCTTAGAATCACTGGGCTGGATCAAACGAACCATGAGCGGAGGGGAAATAACCAGAAGTCCATTTCCACACACACAGTTGTGCAGCAGTTCAGGCTACAAATGCAAGCAAAATTCTCCTAAGCCAGGCTTAGAGGTGAAATTTGTAAAAGCCCGCTTCAATGATGAGGTAAGCTTTACAAGGCCCTGATTTCTTCACCAGCTTGCATTAAACTCAAAAGATAGCCTGCTCCGCATCACACAGGGAGTCGTGGGGGAGTCCCTGGTGAGCCTTCAGTGCTGGCGCAACCTATGCCGCCACCTGTGGCAAAAGAGCATACACCTGCCGTTGCAAATGCCCCCGTGCACCCGCCATTGCCCTCACATCAACCTCCCTCCCTCCTCGTCCCACCCGCTGCTATATCTTCCTTCCACCCGTCTGCCCACCACCATGTCTGTCTCCTTCCCTGCTCTCCCACTCCCTCCCTGCTCACTGGGCCTAGTCGCCTTTTGCACTCAGACTGCAAATAGCAGCCATTAGCTTTTGCCATTGAGGGATCATCAGGCTTCCAAGCCTCTACAATCCCTGGCTGACAAATAACAGTGAAAGGCCACCTGTAGCTGTGAACCGTTTTTGGACATCTTCCAAATTACCAAGAGCAAAACAGAAAATACTTAGAACCGAAGTAGTGTGTCCATATCATATTATTTTGAGGAAACACTTCTGAAAATGATGGTTTTAAGAGAATGCATACGTATTTGTGAGAGATACCATGTCTGTGGGTTTATGTGAGAATGAATGAATTGAAAGTCTTCAAATCATTTACATTAAGCAAAGTCTCTCTTGTTCATGAGCTAGTTTGGCCAGGACAGTCCTTGCCCACATTGTGGTGTGGCAGAGGCAGTTTGATGAAGAGAGTTCTCCCAGCCTACCCCACTAATTGGTAGCTGGAGCGACGTGAACTGTGATAGAGATGGGAATGCACAAGCAAGAGATTCAGTCCTCTTCCCTCTTGCAGGGAGCGGGAGAGTGGCAAGGTTCACACAACATACTAACCCACACTCAGTGGTTGAGTGTGGGTTGTTGTTGAACTGTGGGTTGCTTGTTGAACCATAGGTTAGTGTGTTGTCCAAGCCCAAGACATTTTCCACAGGGTGATTGGTTGACCATTCAGTGTGGCTTATTTTTCTCAAACAAGTCACCTTGAGTACTCATGGTTTCTTGTTGGATTGTTCAGGCCACACTGCATGGTTAACAAGCCACCCTGTGGGAAATAACCTGGGTTCAGACAATACGCTAACTTACGGTTCAACAAACAACCCACGGTTCAAGAACAACCCACACTCAGCCACTGAGGCTGAATTCGGATGACATATTAGGCAACGGAGGAGGGGGGGAACAATTGTCAGTTTTGTTGCTTATTGTGTCGTATGGGGAGTAACACACAACGCACACACAAGTGACAGTATGCTAATTGGGCAATTTAAACAACAGAGGGTAACAACGGGCTTGCACATTGTTTAGCCCGAAGCCCCATTGTTTAATGTGTTGTCCGAATTGGTCCCCCCCCCCCTCTCAGCGGACTATTCCGTTTGAGAATAGAGTTCTGCCAGCCAGAGCTGCCGAAAGCCCCCGGCCGCTCTATACAGCCAGCAGAACTCACGGTGCATGCTGGGATATGGCTGGGGGACTGAGGGAGGGGGAGGGAGCAGACGCTGCAACCAAAATGGCCGCCGTCCGTTATTAGCAACCGGGGCGTTTGCCGGTGCTGAGCAGCGCTGGCTGCAGCATGTCATGTGTGGAGCTCCGCCTGCCTAACACACGGTCAGTACGCTATTTACCCCTCCATTGCCTAATATGTTGTCCGAATTCAGCCTGAGTGTTGCTTAGCATTTTGTGTGAACCCAGCCAATGAGTCGTAAGCTGTACCGTGAGAAGAACTGATCATAAAAGGCTGGGGTGGGGAAATTGTGGGGAGGGAAAGAGCTGGAGCCACCTTTCCACCATCACACATTTGTCTTAGAGATGAGAATTTCAGCTACTATTATGGATATTTTAGATTGCTACCTGCTTATTTGAAAAAAAGGATTTTCAAATAATTAATCTCAAATGGAATGAAAAGATTAAAATCATTCTCTGGGAAATAATGCAACACTGCTAAGAAATAATATCAAAAGATCCAGGTGTTAGTAGATTTGTATAAATTCCAAAGAAAAATTGTCCCAGTAAAATTCAGAATTTTCTATAAAATAAAGGCAGACTTTTAATATTCCTTTAAGAAAGCACTTTAAAATGCTCTGTTCTTCTTTATGATGCTTTGTTTATAGTTCTAAAAAAGTACCATAAATTGTTCAACCAATATATTATTTTCCACATGCATGCATTTAATCACACTGAATAAAAACAGGATTACTCTATACAAAAGAATTGACATAAACATTAAAGCACAAAGGGGAATTAAGATTAGATGATAGATAGATAGATAGATAGATAGATAGATAGATTGTATTTTTTTCTTTACAAACCTAGAAGAGATTGAAACTAGATCCTTGTATTTGAGGAACTGGAAAGACTCTGAGATTATTGCTCTTGGGTTTCTATTTTAGTCTACTTCTGCCAGCTATTTTCTGGGAAACAATGAGCAACTAAAGCTCTGCATTATTTCCATCTTTGTGTATTCCAGTTTCCTTAATCCATTACAGCCACCTATTGGCTGTCTTTTTCTCTAGTCAGCTTTGAAAGTTGAATGTAAAGTGCCTTCAGCTATATTATCCTACTTGTTTCAGTCTTCCATAGAAAGGCTGGGATCCAAAGGACCAACTGGAAAACTTCCATGTGAACACTAAATCCCTTCTCCTTTTGCAGCTTTTATACTACAGGAAGCTGCAGCCTCTGGCCCAGCACAGAGGCCTGCAATTGAAAAAGGAAACTGTATGTACCTCTATATGCAGGGTTCTTTGAATACCAAACATTCTTACCAAATGTTTTAAGATACTGGTGACAGGGATGGTTGCTTCCCAAAGGTCAAGGTCACCCAAAATTCAGGAGCTCTCTTGTGAACATGGCATTCCACTTTTGCAGGGGCTTTCCCATTCTCTTCCATAAATAGGGGAATTATAAACACAAGGATTAGAATAGCTCTGCAAGCATGGATCTTTTCTGTCTCTAGAGGAGAACAGAAGCTCCTGTATGCATGGGGCTTTCATGTATTCCTCATATATGAAAATTTGATACAGTTGGGTATAGTAGAATAGGCCATTACATATGTGGGATTGAAAGAGCTAAATCAGGTGTGGGCAATATGTGGGCCACATGCAGGTTAGAGCTTCCCCCCAAAACGCCAGCAATGTGCAGTAGGATTTGGAAGGGTGAGTGTGCATGATGTGTAAGTGGGTATGTACGCATATGTGTGGTGTGTGTTTGTGTTTATGTGCATGCATGGCCCCTGATCAATCCCTATGCAGCCCTTGTCCAAAGGAAGTTGCCCACCCCTGAGCTAAAGAGAAGCAAAGATGCAAGCTGCCCTGGCTAGCCAAATAAATGGCAAGGTTAGAACAACAGATGTCTGAGAACCAAATTAGGCAGGATGGTAATTGTGTAATTGCAATTAACATGGCTAGTTTTTAAATTTTAAAAGGAGCTGTGCTGCTCATCCCAAAAGGGAAACTTCCATTGGTGCAAATGGCTCCAGAGAATAGGCTCAAAACACACGTTTGCTCTTGATGCACCTGATGGTTTCCCAGAATTTGTGGGGTGCTTATCCTTTATTCCCCTTTGTTGGTACTTTCATCGTCTCTGTGATAGTTGGGAGGGACACGGCAAGGTCTGACAGAGGCTGCCTCTACAAGAGGCATTTAAAGCTCTTTCAAGGCGCATTAAAAATGTACCTCTACAAGAACGGAGCACAAATCGGGCGTAGAGGCACGTTTTCTCTCCGATTATGCGCATTATCGAATGCACGTTAAATAGCGAGTTTTATTTTGCTCCTGCCGTTAAAGCGCCTTTTGACTATGTGAACAAGCGATTCTTCGCATTAACTACTTGTAAAGCGCATTTGAAACAACCGGTAAGGTCACCTGTTGAGTGCTCAATTACCTCCTGCATACAAGCATTTACGATAAAGTGCTTCAGCGATTATGCGCATAATCGGCTAACCAGGCGTCAAACGGAATCCATCTAGAGGGGGTCAGAGAAGTACTGAAGATACCCAAACTATCAGCTGAACTAGGCCACCATTGAGTTTAAATGCAGTCTTCAGGAATTGCAAACCCACAGATAAGAAAGGATTATGATCTAAATGTGTTTGGCGAAGGAAGATGCAAACCAAGGAGGATACATTACTGGTTTCTGGGTAAATGTCTGTACCGTAATATGTCTGTCATATGAAGTCAATCTAGCATTGATAAATGCCTTTAAATAGTAAGAGGCAACAGTTCAGGATTACAGGTTCTGTGCTTTGGTTACTTAAATTATATTTTGACTTCCTCATCTGTAATTATGTTGAAAGCAACAGGGATGCCACATCTCATGATACCTGAACATCTAGGGAGCACACAGCTGATGACAATTGACAATTTGGAGACAGATTGAAGATAGTTGACAAGGCTATGCACGCCTAGAGAATTGTCTTGGTTGATTTTTTGTAGTTTTCCGAATGCTAAATGCCTGGAAATATCTGGCCTCACACTTATGTGTTTAGGACAAAACACATATACCCACACATACAAATATCTCAGTACAATATCTCAGATATTAAAGAAGTTATATAACCTTTATTCTTGTTTCAGTGTTGAGACAATCAATGATGGGAATTTCCACATAGTTGAGTTACTGACCATGGATCAGATTCTGTCGTTATCTATTGATGGAGGAAGTCCCAAGATCATCACCAACTTATCTAAACAATCCACTTTGAATTTTGACTCCCCGCTCTATGTAGGAGGTAAGAAAACAAGTTATTTCTATTGTAGATATGAATAGCTTATGGATCTTGGGAAAAGGCAATCTGGTCATATATTCCAGCTAGTATTCCAAGTGAAAAGTGAAAACAATATTATTTTAGTAGTTTTGCAGGGGTATATTGTCTAAATATACATGTGGGAACTCCTCAATGAATGACTGTCTTTGTGGAATTGGAGAAATAGAGTATGTTGGCCATGTTCTTTTATACTGCAATAGGGAGCACAGAGAGAGAAATTGATTCTCCCTTTATTTAACTTTATCCAGAAGACCCACTGAAATTCTGGTATCATTCTGTTTAAGGGATGACACTATTAATATTACCGAAAGTGTAGTTAATTTTTATCCTCAATACAAATTAAGAACTCCTTTTTGTCTCTTCTGTGTTTTAATTTGTGTTCTTATCATGTATTAACTTCTCGTATTAGCTTTTACCAGTTTTATTGTATTAACTTCCGTTGATCTGTGACCGCAATAAACTATTTATTCTATTAAAAAATCCTGCACTTATAATTATTATTAATTACATTTATATACTGCCCCATAGCCGAAGCTCTAATTGTGATATGTTCCTTAACTAATCACAGTTATTTATAGTGCATTTATTAATTATTACGTTTATATCCTGCCTTTTTCCTCTGGCAAGAAACCCAAGATGGTTTACACAGTCTTCCTCCTCTCCATTTTCTCCTCACAACAACCTTGTGTGGTAGGTTAGGCTGAGAGTCAGTGACTGGCCCAAAATCACCCAGGGAGCGTCATGATCATGTGGGACTAGAGCCCATTATCTCCCGAGTCCCAGTCCAGCACTCTAAACACTACACCGCAATGGCTATATTAATTATGCAACGGTGGTCTTCAGTTTAGCTGTGGTGGTTCAGGTACTGATGTCCTCAAGGTTGGATTATTGTAATGCATTCTGTGTGGGGCTACACTTGGACTTGGTCCAGAAGCTGCAGTGGCAAGACTGTTAACTAGGGCCTCTTTCCAATAGCAAATTACAACCTTGCTAAATTTATATCTATCTATCTACCTATCTATCTATCTATCTATCTATCTTGAAGAGGCTTCCCAAGTGTAAGACGTTATTGTTAACATACAACACTCTACACAATTTGGAAAGGTTACCTTAGGGGTCACCTCGCCCCTTATGTCCTTGCCTGATCTGCAAGCCTTTGAGGGAGGAATTTGTGAGGGTGCTACATGCTCCTGAGGTTCACATCTGGAGCACTTGCTGCAGTAGCATTTTGTGTTGCAACAGTCACCCTCTGGAAGGTTTGAACACTTGTCATTACAGGGGCCCCCAGAGTTCTGTTGTTGAGATGTCTTCTTAAGACCCATCTCAACAACCTTAAGTGTGACACAACCAAGTATGGTCCCTAGCACACAGTAGAGTGTGTGTTGTTATTTCTGATTAACATTTTTGATACTATATCTTATTGCTGTTTTGATAATATGTGTTATGTTCACACTTTGACACCTCCGTAGAAAGTGGTATATCAATGTAAATTAATAATAAATACAGTTATGGTAACTCATTTCAAGTCATGAATTGATGGCTTGTTTTCTAGGTATGCCTATGAAGAACAATGTTGCTGCACTACGCCAGTCCCCAGGTCACAATGGCACCAGCTTTCATGGCTGCATTCGTAATTTGTATATCAATAGTGAACTCCAGGACTTTAGGAATGTCCCACTGCAAGTTGGAATTCTCCCAGGCTGTGAACCCTGTCATAAGAAAGTGTGTGTCCATGGAGCCTGCCTCGTGACTAGCCAGTCAGGCTTTACGTGCGAGTGTGATGGAGGATGGACTGGCTCACTTTGTGATCAGCAAACCAACGATCCTTGTCTAGGAAATAAGTAAGTCCTTGTTAAACACTATTTTCTAATGCTGAGCATTTACATTATGACAGGTTTTAGATCTCTTCGCCATTTCTTTTTACAGTATTAATAATCTAACGGACCCCTTTAAAGTCCTAGCTAAAAATAAAGTTAATGCTTTATTTAAAATGACTCCAGTTTAACACTAAAAATAGGTTTAATTGGTATCACATTCCCAAAATTTATTCTGATACAAAAACTGTTAGGGTATGTTGGTCCATACAAAGTTAACACATTTCTTATTGGGGTATCAGGAAGCCGTAGAGTGGAAACATAAAAGATGCATAGGTGAAATACTGGAATGGGCTCATAAAAGAATAGAAAACAAAACAAACTGGAAAATGCCTAGGTGAAATACTGGGCTCATAGTAAATAATGGAAATGGTCCAATATACCCCAACAGTCTAATAAGGTGGTGGTGGTGGTGGTGGTGGTGGTGGATGAATAGAACATTATAAATAAGAAATCAGTGTTGCAAGCTTGCTCTATGAGAGTGTTAACGCCTGTAAGACAAAGCTAACCTGGAGCAGAATCAACCCCCTAGGATAAAATTCATTCTTGGGGTCAATTTGATCACTTTAATGCTTTAAAATGAGTTTGTTTGTACACACAAGGATGTAAAGAAAAAAATATTTGAAACACACACAACACATACACAAAATGAAATTTATTACACTGGCAAAATGTGAAGTTATTTTCTATATTCTATATCCTAGTTTGAGAAGCTTCTGTGGATTGAAAGGACTCCAGATAGCTTAGGTGTTTGGTAGTTTCACTTTTCCATTCATTTCCATTGGGATAAATTGGACTCCTGATAGCTTAGTAGATTAAACTATATATACTGAAAAGGTGGGGAGGGAGAGATGGAACACCACAGTATAACTATGGGAACCATGGGCTTTATGAAGTGGTTCAAGTTTGCAAACAAAGTTTTAGAAATATATCAAATAGCTGCTGTGTCAATAGCAATCCTATTAGCTTGGGAGGATTAACAAGTAGTAATATCAACTTTTGGAAGTCGCCATTTTTAAAAAATAAAGCGACAAGTAGAAAAGAGGAGACATTTGAGATGTTCCTACCTCCTATGTTTATCTTACACGATGAAGGAAAGAAGCTGGGATCAGTAGCGTAGGTAGGGCTGGATCTCAAAGCTAAGGTCTAGGCCTCCGCAGCCCATGGGGCCCTCAAATGGCCACCCAGAAAGCAGCAGATGATGAGGGTGTGATGCCGCCCCTTTTGGTCCGCCTTTATTTCTCCTATTAAATCAAAGGATCCCAACTATGGGGTGGGTCATCAGAATGCTGCTCACTGACTCTGTGACTCACTGACCCTTTTTGGCCTCATAGCAGCCAGCCCAGCACTCCATATTTCCCCTTGTCCTTCACTGCTGCCACCATTGACCACTGTAATAATAACAACAACAACAACAACAACAACACCTCTCTACCTCAGGTATCCTAAGAACCCAATCCAGGTTTTATAAAACAGAATAATTTTTATTTAACAAAAGTAAGTTTATGCAGTTACAAAGCTTATGGTTTCATCAGGTTCAATACCTGTTTGTTTCATACAGTTTCATTTGCAATCTTGCCTACGCTATCCCCTATTTTACACTTTCTCTTCCCAATCACTCTGTTTCCCAAAATAACAAAACATGTTGTTCCTACACTCTCTCTACACCCTTCCCAGTCCAAACCCCAAATTCAACTAACTCACACTCCTCACATACAATCTCTTCTGCTTCCCTTAACTTCTCCCCCTCGCTACCAACAACCAATCCAAACCTTTGAACCACCAGCCAATCAACATTCACTTCATGCTCTCCCCCCTCCCACTATTTAACTACTTACCAACCTTGTATTTAAAGTCCACACAGCACTTATATTCTAAATGGCAATAATCAACAACACATTGCAAATACTGAGATTACATATAACAGGAAATAAACAGCAAGACATCACAGGGGGCAATGGCAAACAGGACTGTTGTCTGCACCTGGGCTGCCGTGGGCATGCCAGGGCCCCAACTGAGGTGGCACTAGATGCTGCAATATCTTTCATTTACTTTTAAAAACATTTTATAGTCCGTGGCCTGTTTCGGACGACACGATAATCAATGGAGGGGGGAAGAGGCAACCGTCAGTTGTGTTGCTTATTGTGTCGTGTGGAGGGCAACACACAATGCACACACAATTGACAGTACGCTATTTGGGGCAATTAAACAACGGGAAAAAACAACGGGCTTGCACGTTGTTTGTCCCGAACTCCGGGGTTTTAAGTGTCGTGTGGAGGGAATCCCCCTCTCTCCGTGTATTATTCCACTCGGTCATAGAGTTCACCGTCCGGAGCAGCCGAAAACCCCGGCTGCTCCGATACAGCCGGCAGAACCTGTGGTGAATGATGGGATACGGCCAAAGGACTGAGGAAGGGGGGAGGGAGGAGACGCAGCAGCCCAGAAGGATGCCGGGACTTTCGGCCGCGCGACGGTGGGAGGGGCAACATGTCATGTGGCGAGCACCACAAAAATAATAGTATGCTATTTCCCCCCTCCATTGCCTAAAGTGTCATCCGAATGCTCCCATTGGGTGTGTGGCTGGGCATGTAGGCGGTTACAGATGCTCATTTGATTATTTTACTTTAAAATCCTATGCCCCCTTTCTAAAATAGAATAGTGCTCTTTTCCAAGTGTGTTTGGCATCAGGGCAGCAGAAGCAAATTAATTTTATTCCTGTATCTATGGTTGCACTATGATTTTAATGGAGTTCAAAATGGGAAACTACACATGCTCAGAGTTTTCTTTTGTTTAAATTAGGTTTAGCAAGCTGTTTTCGTTCGTTGTTTGTTTTTGCTGAGACATATTAAGAATGTCGAAGCAGTTGTAAAACATGAAATGGCTTTGGGTGTATGGAAATGTTAAATGTGCTTTACAACTGAAGTAATAATACACGTGACCCTGTAAAGCCACCCCACACCTACCACCCTAAGACCCTTAAGTTCAGGATCTAAAATTAGGTAGCTTCATCAAGATATGTTATCTGTAATGGGAACTCCTTGGAAAGCAATGGAAGGAATCCTGCATAGGAACAGATACTGTGTGTCTGCATTTACTCCTTCCTACAAACTGACAGAACAAAGCAAAACAATTTTCTCATATTGTGATAGTCTGTACAAGAATCTTATGTAAACCGCCCAGAGAGCTTCGACTATGGGGCAGTATACAAACAATTGTAATAAAATGAAAAATGAAATGAAATGAAATTGCTTTCCAAGTCTAAGATTTCTCAATCTCTCTTAGGGCCAAAGTACAGCAAATCTCTGTTGTTATATCTAAGAGATGTATGAACGCATCTCCATTTCTTAAAATGCTTTCCAGGTAGCAGCCATGGGTGGGGTGGTGATTTAGATTGGGACTACTGCACCGGGAGAAGGGGATTCAGCCATTTCGCCAGTGAAAATTGTTCCCAGACCCAAAAGCATGGTCGGAAAATCATGTCTGTGTATGTGAGGGGGGGGACACCTAAAGCAGGCTGTGTCTGAGGACCTGTTGCAATCCCAGTGATTATAATCTCCCCCCCCCCACCACCAGCAGCTGGTATTTGCACTTTTAAAAGCATGCATGTTAAATACAAGGATATCACATCAAGGTTGGGTCTGAGGTTCTGTATAGTGCCACCTTGCAGTATCTGTGAAAATTATATGTTTAGAAATAAAGGGTCTGTCTTGTGAAGGTGATAATTACACCCACGATAATAAAGGAAGTAAATGACTTCCTTTTTTCTACCCTCTGTTTTTTAAGTTTGATTTTGAATTTAAATCTCACCTTGTCTTTGGTCAAAGTTCAAAAGAGCCTTCTCAGGGGATACCTGTCCTTCATATCAGAATGTAATCACTAGGTTGTTTTCAAAGTGTCTACGGACCATAGCACAATAACTTTGATTCAAAGCCCCTTTCCACTGTAAAATAAGTCACAACATAGAAGAGATTCATTAAAAAGAGAGGTGGACGTTCTAGACCATGTTGCAAAAGAATGCCAAAACCTAGGGCAGTTCTTCTTGCTCTTGCATCCATAAGAGTGGAAAATTCATTGCAATTTCCTGCTGAGCGTCTTTTTTCCTCATAAAAGGTTTTGTGGGCGAGGGGGAGAGTCAACATTTTACAGGTAAGCTGTGCTGCTTCTTCTTCTTTTCCTTGTTAAACTTTAACAGCTCTTTCAATTTGAGTAATTTTCAGCCAGTTTTTGCATTCCTTGCTCCCACAGTGTTTCACGTGCACACAAATGCAAAAACCCTGGTTGCTTGAGGAATGCAGAATTTGGTAGCTGTACAGGTCTTCCATAACACATCTACAGTGGCAGTATTCCAGCACTAACAAAATAATAGCCTGTGTGCTTCTTTATCCTTGCACTAACCTTGCATACCAATTAGTCTAATACAAACTGCTTCAACATGTCTTACTGAAAAAGTGCAATCCAAAAAGAAAAGGAAAAAAAAGCTATAAGCAATTTCCTTTTTGAGTACAGTCCAAAGCATTTATAGTTAATGTCGCCTAGCCTTAGGTTGGATGAATAATTCATTTTTATTCTCTTGGGCTTGTCTCCCCCTGTAGATGTGTGCATGGTACCTGCTTGCCAATCAATGCATTTTCATACAGTTGTAAATGCCTGCAGGGACATGGGGGAGTCCTCTGTGATGAAGATGAAGGACTGTTTAACCCCTGCCAATCCATCAGATGTAAACATGGTAAATGCAGGCTTTCAGGCCTTGGGAAACCGTATTGCGAATGCAGCAGCGGATACACTGGGGACGGCTGCGATAAAGGTAAATAAACAACCAGATTATCATCATTTCATGTAAGAGGGGGAAATGTCAAAACATTAAAAAAAATGAATCTTGCACGCACACAGTACATTTTTGTTTGGGATCTTTTAAATTTCTTTTCCCTGTTACCCCCCTACAAACTATACAGCGTTTGTCTCAAATGATTTTTTAAAAACAAAATAAACTTTAAGGATTTTGAAAGATATTTTTTATAAATGGTTCTTGAATTTAACATTAATACCTGGAAGATTTTTTTCCCCTACAAAGATTTTGCTGTGCAAACGTATTTTTTCTTTATTCAGTAGCGACTTTTTGCTATATTTAAACTGCCACCTTTTACCTGCTATATCTTTCTGTATTTATTGTTTCTCTGCCTTCTGCAACTGCGAAGCCAAATCCAATGATTCTGCTCCTAGTTTTATCACAAACTCTACTTTTGACCTCTCATCTTCAACTGATTTATCACAGCGAATTATACAGGTGAGATGGATGAAAACAGGATGACTTTTTCTCTCCACTGTCTTGTTCTTTTCTCTCCTTGTCTATCAAGGCTCTTTCACTACTCCTGTCTTTTCTCTCCCCGCCCCCACCATCTCTTTCATTCTTGAGCTGACATTTATTTATTTTGTACTTTGCATCAATGTGACTAGAATAGAATATGGGGGCTGAGCTTTTAAACCAGATGTCTCCTGTTTAAACTGATTTTATGCCTCAGCAATTTATGAAGTTACTGGAATGTAGCTTCTATTAAATAACAGATCGAATAATATTTAACTCAAGGTCTAATAAATGAAATTGCATGCCATCTCAAGCACTTCCCAACAATAAAAGAAACCAGCTGGCTATCCTGTTAAGAATAGATGATGTTTATTTTTGTAATAAAGAAAAAGATTTACATTTTAATTTTCTTGTCATTGTAATAGTAGTGTATTTATGCTTTAGATATAAATCATCACTGAAAATAAGCCACTCTGAAACTGCAATCCAATTTTAATCCTGTATATCAAAGCCATTATTTTTCTAAGTTAAAGGAAATGTAAAACAGAAACTATATTCAGAAGCATTTTATCCTGTTAGTAGATACCATTTAGGGTTGATATCACTACATGGTGTGTCATTTGGTGGGTGTTCTTTTTTCATGTTACAGAAATCTCTTGTCGAGGGGAACGAATCAGAGATTACTTCCAAAAGCAGCAAGGTTATGCCGCGTGCCAGACGACCAAGAAGGTATCGAGACTAGAATGCAAAGGAGGCTGTTCAAGTGGGCAGTGCTGCGGGCCGTTGAGGAGCAAGAGGCGGAAATATTCTTTTGAATGCACTGATGGGTCCTCTTTTGTGGACGAGGTTGAGAAGGTGGTGAAGTGTGGCTGTACAAAGTGCCCCTCCTAAACGTGTCCTATTTTCCCCACTTGTCGTTTTTTTAAAAAAAAAAATATGTTGTATACTTATTGATCATGCCTCGGACTAATTAATGCTTCATAGTGGAAATATTTGAAATATATTGTAAAATACAGAACAGACTTATTTTTATTATGAGAATAAAGACTTTTTTCTTCAACTGCAACAAAAAAAATCAAGTGCTTGAACTGAGACTTCTTGTAATCGAGGAGATCTGGAGGAAAAATAAATAAAATAAAGACCTGGTAACATTTCAACAGTGATGGGGAAACTTAACTGCTTTTTAACACCAACCATTCTTTATAACATGCTGAAGATATACAGGCACTCTGTTCAAGTGACTTTCAATCCTACCATCTTATTGATGAAAATAATCAATCAAAATAAGAGGCTTTTGTTTTACTACTTTGACAGTAAGTTTTGAGTTGGGTTTTACTTTCTTGACAAGATCATATCAGTCTCTTGTAGGGCGTGGAAGGAAGAGTGTTGGCTGAAAAGAATCCATTCTGGAAAGTTTAACAAATATGTGATCCATTTTGTATGACATACGTGATGAAGTTGGAAAATGAGAGCTCTTGCCTCGCAAATAGAAGAGAATGCACATACCCTTTAAATCTCCTGATGTATTCTTTTATGTTGGCATGTTAGCAAAACAGAAAGAAAGAAATCAAGCGTTTATCTACCCTCTTCCAGTATTAATTTTTTTTGTAATATAAATGTTAAAGGGATGATAAAAATAGATTATTGTTGGGGAAATTAGGTATAATATGGAGTTTTGTTTCTATGAGTTCTGAACAGCTCTATACAGTATTCAGTTTATTGAGAAATATTTATTGTATCAAAGTACACTGTACTTAACATTTAGGCCACCCCTTTTACTGTTTTTCAGTGCTTTAATATATATTAATTTATATTTGTCCTGATATTTTTGTATTTCCTGTTCTTGCTGTTTTGGGGGGGGGGGTTAAGACTTAAAATCAGGATATTTGCAATAGGACTAACATAGCATGTTCTCATGGGGTAAATAGATTTGGTCTGGGTTAATTTGTTTTCCTTAGCAACCTATCATCTGCTGTCACTGATGGAATGGGGTGCTGGAAGCAACAACAGATTGTAGTTTTCATCGTAGCAAATTATTATGACATCTCCCAAGTCCTTTTAATGTATGAGGAAAAAATGTCTTTACAGTAGATGGCAAGTGTATAGAAGTGATCATTCCCTAAATATATATTCTTTACAGAAAATGAAATGATGTGTAGAAAATTACACTAGAAAGTAGACCTTTACAAACTAATATTCCCTTGGAGTTCCTTGCCTTTAAATAAAAAAGAGAGGTTGTATTGCCAAGAACTGTGACTTTTCCCAAATATTAAACCTGCTTTACTTGCCCTAATGTTTCCCTTTGTTAACATGTTGCTGCTAAATCACAACATAGAATTGGTAATAATTATTCATAGTGGGTTGTGTTCTTTTCTCAGTAAATCTCGGGGTACCCTGTAAAAAGGGGTTGGTTTTTTTTCAATTTTTTTTAAAAAAGAAAATTTTGATGTACATGTGTAAACGGTGTTGCTTTGTCTGATTTGGACTGATATCAGTACCTTTACTGATGTTTGTAAATTAAACAGATACTTACTTCGGCGCCAGCTCTTACTTGTGTTCTTCTAACAAGTTTTACTTGCTCAACATCCTTTCATTAAACAACTTTAGCTTTTTTTTAAAAAAGGAAATTTGGCAAACGATCACAATAAAAACTCATCCAGGATGTATGTTGCTAACAATCAAAAGGAAGAATTTTCATGGACGTATTGCAACCTTAGTACTGCTCACTAGTGTAATCTCCAAAGGAATAAAATCATGCTATTTTTCTGGACATTAGCTGGAATTTCTGCTGGGAGGGAACTGCAGGCATTATGCTGTATTTTAATTCCATATGTACACAAATTGGTTGATAATAATAGCATATCGCGCAACACAGAGAATTTAATGGATGTTGGAAGGATGGATGCTAAGGCTTGTTTCTCATGTCAGTGTTCCCCAACACAAGAGTGCTCCCCAAAGTCACTTCATTGTCCAAAAATGTAATATGGGCAGGTTGTTAGGGGGGGAAAACCATAGGTCAATGGCAGAGTTCATGCTTCCCATGCAAAATGTCCCAGGTTCAATCCCTGGCATCTGGTACCAAAGGATCTCAGGAAGCAGGGCTGGTAAAGACGCCTCTCTGAAGCTGCTGCCAGTTGAGAGTAAACGGTACTGGGCTAGATGGACCAACTGTCTGTCTCAGAATAAGGCACTTGTCTACACTGACTGGCAGTACTCTAGGGTTTCAGACAGGAGTTGTTCCCAGTCCTATCTGAGTTGCCCCAGGACTGGAGATCAGAAGGGGAAACATAGGGTGACCATATGAAAAGGAGGACTGGGCTCCTGTATCTTTAACAGTTGTATAGAAAAGGGAATTTCAGCAGGTGTCATTTGTAGGCATGCATCCCCTGGTGAAATTCCCTCTTCGAGCTTTATCACACCTACATTTCCCCCCTGGTTTGCTTCTGTGGGTTCCCCCTCCATTTCCTATGCGACAAGCATTTTTAATTACACCTGATCGGTATCGCTGCAATACCTGCCTGTTCCAAATTTCCGTTTTGGACTTTGCCTGCAACCTGCAACCTCAGGGCGAGAGAACAGCAGGAGGTGGACGACGTCATGCGAGTCCAGCGCTGAAGAAGTGGAACAAAGTCGGGGTGGGTGAGCATCAAACCGCGAGTGTGATAACGACCTTTCTCACAACAGTTAAAGCTGCAGGAGCCCTTTCCTCTTTTGTATCTGGTCAAGAGGGCAGGGCTCCTGCAGCTTTAACTGTTGTGAGGAAGAGGGAATTTCACCAGGTGCTGCATGCCTACAATGACGTCTGCTGAAATTCCCTTTTCTCTACAATTGTTAAAGATACAGGAGCCCTGTCCTCCTTTTCATATGGTTACCTTAGGAAACACATTTCTCTGGCTTCTGCCATCAGCCAGGAGACCTAGGGCTACTGGGAGGCAATACCCCCTGCTTCCCAAGAATAACAACAAGCCAAGTGGGAGACAACCTGGCCCCTTCATCAGCCAGAGAATCAGCAGCTGCAGGGAGCTTACTTCCTCCTCCCTGCCAGAAAGGACACTTGGCTCCAATTTACAGTGGCCCTGAAACAGCAGAAGGAAGGAGAAAGAAGCTCTTGTCCCACCCTTCAGCTAAAGGAACAAGACCCACAATTGCTATTCAAGCAAGAACACCAGCAAAGGTAGATCAGCTTAGCCTAACCTGCATTTGGATGCTCACTTGCAGCTGACCTCCATGTTTTAGCCTTGATGGGCTGATCACCTTCCTCTTCCATTTCCCTCCACTTTCCTCTGCTTGTATGTCTTGACATTTTAATTTGTAAGCCTGATGGCCTCTATCTCTCTTTTTCATTGATGTGAGATACTTTGGGCTGCAATAATTGTCGGGAAAACAGGATAAATGTGCAATACATAAATAAACAAAACTATCTGGAAGGGCTGGGCATCGAACCTGGGAGTTTCTCATGCCACACACATGCATCGGCACTTAACGTAGAAAATTACCCTAATTCAAATCAGAGGTTTTTTGTAATAATTCCCAGAGGGAATAGCTGTGCTAGCCTGTTGAAGCATGATCATTTAAACTTTATTGCTTAGCCAGGTACTTCATACGATTTTAAAAAGGGAGCACAGCGTCCCTTTCCTCACAGTGTAGTAAAAATACTTTTGCTGAAAAAATATTTGGCTTAGCAAATTCAAATCTATCACCTATGCCTAAAATCATATTGAGATAACAGCATTTATTTAGAAAGTGAGGCATGGGGTGCAGGGGAATGCAACAAGCGATGTATTTCTGGGTTGTTTTGCACTTCCCCTTCCTAGAACACTGGAAAGGATTGCATTTAAACATCAGTTTTCTTTAAGAAGGTGACAATACTAGAGTTTTCTAGCGTTTTGTGACCTTTTTGTCTATACATAGATTTTTTAAAACCCACAGGCAGCACCAGTCCTTTCCCCTGAACTAGGAGAAGCCCCTAACCAAGTCCTAAAACTTACTTTTCAGTTATCCATGTTCAAATTGGACAATCCAGTTTTAGCCCCCTACAACTCTCCAATGAATGTGGTTGCTCTGGAAATGTAATTTGAATCACATCTCCAGTTATTGCCTATTATCCCCCAGTAATAACAATGCCATATCAAAGCCTAATAAAATCACCATTTTACATAACAGGACAGCGTAAGTCACAGCAGCCTTAACCAAATAGTTTCTGGCCTTATGTTAGAAGAGCTACAGTAGGCACTTAAATTTGAATTCAAGGCACTTTGGTAGCTATATGGGAACTTGCCAAATCCTGAAAAACGAAATTCTGATACCTGAGTTGGACCCAGCAGATCCAAAGGTTGGTCCGCACAGAAAATGGTATAATCCATGTTATGCTGCTATTCCATGTGCTCACAGGTCTCCTGCCACTGAGCAACACATCCAAACATGCTACCTAGACAAGAAATAGCTTCCATGTCAAAATACATTTCTCTCTCTCTCTCTCTCTCTCTCACACACACACACACACACTCACACACACTCACACACACACACACACACACACACACACCATATTAAGGAATTAAACATTTAGAAGACGTTCTAGAAAATACTTATTTTAAGATAGGAAGCATTAAGGTTGAGACTCTCCAATCCAAAGGACAATCAGTAAATCAATGGCTAAGAAACCCAATCACTGTGTGGCAAACCCCAGAATGTAAAATCAAGAGACTCTGGTAGAAAACTCAAAATCAAAGTACAGCAGATCACTTAGGAAAAGAGACAGCTCTCCCAAACATGCATCCTATTATCACATATACGCACCCCATGTTCACTCAAACACCACCTGATAAATGCAGCTGGTGGCTGTCTCGTGTCCTTTTCCCTAGGGCCTTGGGGTTCCACTCACCAGCTTCAGCAAAGAGAAAACCTGGCAGGCAGATGAGCAAGCAGACTTGATGCAGGCATGTTTATAAGTAGAAGTGTTATGTTGTTTAGAGTGCAATCCTATGCATGTTTAGACGGGGGGAAAGTCCTATGACTCCCAGCATTCCCCAGTCAGCTGGCTGGGGAATGCTGGGAGCTGTAGGACATTTTTCTGTCTAAACGTGTATAGGATTTTGCCCCAAGGACCTTTAGGCACACCTCTCCAAGCTGGTTAGGAGGCTGGGCTCAGGGGCATCGTTCCAGAAAGAGAAAGTTGCTCATGGAAAGATGACCTTTTGTATATAGTTCATTAATAAAATAATTCATTGGCTATCTCCTCTGACCAGCTCCTTATTATGGGCTGCCTCTACAAGAGGCATTTAAAGCTCTTTCAAGGCGCATTAAAAAATTTACCTCTACAAGAACGGAATGCAAATCGGGCGTAGAGGCGCGTTTTCTCTCCGATTATGCGCATTATCGAATGCGCGTTAAACCACGAGATTTAATTTGCAGTGGGCGTTAAAGCGCCTTACCACCGTGTAAACATGCGATTCTCCGCATGTCAACAGTTTAAAGTGCGTTTCGGTCGTCCAGTAATGTGCTTCGCCGCCTCTCGTACAGAGGTATTAGGTGTAAATGCGCTTCTGCGAATATGCGCATAATCGGCTAACCAGGCGTAAAGCCGAATTCTTGTAGATGAGGCCTAAGACAGAAAGCATAACATGCTACCAGGAATGAAGTCAGAAAAAATAAAAAGGAGGGAGAAAGAGGGAAATGAGAGGCAGAAAATGAGAGGTAAAAGGATGGAATGTTCAAGACCCAGGAGGAGTTAGAGCTCAGTGCCAATGCAGCAAAGTCCTGGAAAAGATTTAAGCAGGACTTCATTATCTGCATGCAAGCCACAGGAATGCATGAAGAAGATATTTCTGTATATAGCAGAGAATGTGGCGGTAGACCTACAGCATGCTGTGCAATTAAACTAAGAGGAACAGGCTAGTTTTTCAGTAGTTCTAAACAAATTTGAGGAGTATTGCATACCCAAGAACAACAGAACTTATGAAACATACAAGTTATGCCTCGAGGTGTAGCAAGAAGGAATCAATCAAATAATTCTTTACTGAGTTTAAATTGATGAGTTAATCTTGTAACTATGAGACCCTGGGTCATTAATTAAAGATCAGATCGTTTGGGAGATGGCAAACCACATAAATGACTTCTGGAAGACTCTGATTTGGCTACAGAAAAGGCAATCGAGATTGCACAAGCACAGAGGCAAGGATGCAAGTCAGAACAAAAAGAACTGCAAATGTTTCCACTGATGTAGGAAATGCAGGCAGAGAAGCCCCAAAAAGTCTCAATCTAGCAGAGCCAGGTTTTCACAGAAGGAACATGGAGGAACAGAATGCAAAAGAATAAGGAAACCCACATCTACTTGGATGCACTAATCACATGTCTGAATCCAAACTTTAGCTCGAGAAGTGAATGCAGTGTGGAGGCAGTCACACTAGGAACCTTGCACGTTGCTCTGTCGCCCCAATCTCTATGGCAACAAGACTGGGGGCGGCTCTTGAAATGCTGGCCCTTGCCCTGTTGCCATGGAGATCACTGAGAAAGATGCGTGGCGGAGTGGGAATTGTCTCCGGTAGGCAATCCTTTCTCCCAGCAGCGCCTCTTCTGTGCCCATCAAGTTTGGCTCCAAACTCAATGGGCACAGAAGAGGTGCTGCTGGGAGAAACGGTCGCCTGCACTGGAGAGGATCCCCTCCCGGCGACATGTCCTTCTCAGTGATCTCCATGGCAACAGTGCAGGGTCCAGCATTCTAGAGCCACCCCCCCCCCCTGTTGCCATGTCAATGACTGAGGCCGCATCAGCGCTGAGCCACGTCATTGCATAACGTGGCTTGGCCCTGATGCCTCCTTCGCTGGAGTGGGCATCGAGTGCCCTGACACACGAGGAGACCAGTCCAAAGCCTCACAGGAGCAGGAGACTTGGGGGCTGGTCTCCTCGTGTGTCAGAGCGTTCGATCCCCACTGTGGCAAACAACCCCTCGCCGACAATCACGACAGGTGGTGGATGAATCTTTTCCTGTCAAGAGGAGATAGGGCTCTGTTGGGACTCCTTCCTGGAGCCCTGTTTCCTGCTGACAGATGGGATTCATCCGCCACTGGGAGACTCGTCTCTCCTCCACTCTTCGCTCCTTCCCCTGTAATGGCGGCACCGGTAAGGTGAACACTAACCAGCGCCAGCAGTTGATGAGGAGGGCCTAGAGATGGGGGAGGAGAGATGACACCTCAATGGAGAGGAGGCAGTCCTCTCAATGGAGTGTCACTTCCATGTCAACCAAAGTGCTCATGGATTTGCCATCCATTGAGTGGACTATTTCCTCTCCATTGGCTAAAGTGTCGTCCAAACGTGGCCAATGTCTCTTTAAGAAAAAAGCTCTTCAGACAGGGCAGGGTTAACAGCAGGTCCAGATTTCAGAAGGCCTCCAAGCTGTTGGCAACTGCTCTCTTTGCTCCATGAGTTTCAAGAAATTATCTGTCCAGGGTCCTGGAATGTCTCGCCTAGAGATGTAAAATTTCCAGAAATTATGAAGCCATGGGAAAATAGGGATCAGGGCCGGGGAGAGGATGGAAATTTAGGGGGAAATTCAAAAAGAAGCAATTTTTGTAGCGCTCGTTACAGATCTAAAGTCACTTTGTTGCTTTAGGACAGCCCTCCTCCTCATGGAACACTCCAGATGTTTTGGACTTCAGCTCCCATCAGCCTCTGGCAGCATGACCAAAGGTCAGGAATGCTGGGTATTGTAGTCCAATGCATCTGGAGGGCACCAGGTTGGGAATAGTACTGTATTATACACAACTTGTATTGTGTATAATTTATCTAGCAGCAACATCTTTTTTTCTCTCTCTTTTTACTCTAGAGAAGGTGTTGGGATCAGAGACAAAGTTTATTACTATAAAAGTGCACTCTCCACATGGCAGGCACTTAGAGCAATGTACGATAAAAATATTAACACTTCGCCTAAATCCCAAGGAATAAAAACACTGCAGAAATAACAGATAGAAGTTTGCCCGCCAAACCCTTTCTGTTATTTTAGTAGATCAACTATGGAGAAATTAAATGCAATTCTTTGTAATCAGAGTGTGTGGGAAGACGCAGTCTCCTTTAATTGGGCTTCTAATAAGCTGCACACAAAATGGTGGCGTCCATCGCTCATTCAGTGTGTTCGAATGTAAGTCAGTGCATGTGCCCTCAAAAAGAGTCATGTGAAACTCTGACATGTGTTTTTCAGTTGTTTGTTGCCTGCTCTTCCTGTATTGCCCCCCCCCCCCAGCCCTTTGGGGGATCGCTGGCCAGGCCTGCTGTGGCTGGAACCTAGCCATCTGGAATGGATTAGTGAGGACGGGAGATTTTTCTCAGTTTAGGCTTCGACTGCAAAGAGTCCAGAGGTCCAGAACACCTGGCAGAGCAAACTCCTTTTTTTACCAAGCTTCACCCTTTTTATTCAACACCCGATACTTATTTCCCCTTAGATTACCTCTTTAATTTCTTGTGGAATGTAAGTTACCATTCTTTATTGTTTTGTCAAAGAAGACAGTTTAATAAAGATTTGTTGGATTTAAAGAACAGGTTAGTGTTTACCTGGCTGAAAAGTACCCATGACCAGGGTACATAGCCATGGAGACAGCACATTTATAGTGTAGTTATCCGGGCAGCTTTTATTTCACAAAATAACAAAAATGCTACGGGGCAGACATCGTATTGAAAGCAGAGAAGGAGGAACAGAGTGAAAAGTAGCCCTGGAAGATCAAGTTAGGCAATTTGAAAAAAAGAAGGGGGAGAATTGAGGGGAGGAGGATCTGAACATATTAGGCAAACACCCAAAACCTTAGTGGCTTCTGAATGACTTCATCACCATTAAAGGAAATGAAGGCGTTTGAACAAAAGAAACATCTCTGAATGAGAGTTCACACTTGACCTTTCTTTGAGAGGCAAAGAGCTTGGTTTTCATAAGGTCCCTTCAAAAGTACGCCATGGGGGGGGTCCTTCCTATCCCCTCCCCCCATGTATTCATTCTTTTTCATTAATTGGAGATGTGACAGTCCTTGATCTTGCCCATCTTATCAAGAGAGGTCTAGAGCATATTCACAGGCCTTTAAGTCCTCCCTTGAGACTTGCCTTATCTCGTAAAGATATTTATGCAGGGATTGTGTTTTCTACCTTGTTTAAAATCTTTGAAGTGGCAATAATCAGTCCTTGGCTGCTATAATTGTCTCACACATAGTTCTCAAGAATAGGAATGTTACTTTTGAGGGACTTGTATCTGTACTTGCTTTTCACTAAACACCTGTTGTAGCCAGATAAATGTGATGTGTACAAAGTTGTACGCTCAGCCACTTGCAGAATTTTTAGTAGGTTGAGCGCCTGCCTTTTATTTAAGTGAGTCAAAAACTGACTTAAATTTAATTAGCTTTGCAAATGACCAATGCTTCAATATGCCTTTCTGAAATACAAAAGTATATAATTATTTATATTTTAATAAACAAATGCTACTGCTGTTCTTAGAAGGAAATGTCATTCTTTTTTTAAAAAATAAAATAAACTTTTTAGTTTTAATTTTGCAATATTTATATATTTTTCTTAAATACATCACAAAACAAAAAAGAGAAAAATTAAATAACATTGGGAGAGATAACAAAAAACAATTAGATTTTTATTTATTGTTATGATAATACAGTGGCCGTTATTCAATTTAATTTGTTTAATAGACTTCTGCTCATATGTTAATGTTATATTATCCTCTCAAATAGAAAACTCAGGTGAGTGCTGACAGATGTGGAGCAAAAACTCAACTCCTTAGAAACAAAGAGGAATCAGCATACTCAGGGGAAGCCTGAGGTTGGCAGAAGTACAAAAAATTAAAACAAAAAATCAAGTGGCAAAAAAACCACCCCACCACCCCACCACCTTATGAGAACTAAGCATGCTCAGTAACTGAAGGAAGTTCAGTGTCCATAGGAATAAAAAAATTGAAAAGATGGGAAGAGTGGAATATTTGCTCAAGCTCCTTACAACTTACAGGAGGAGGGCAGTCGTGTTGGCTGGAACCCTGAAGAAGCACACTCCTGATAGGAGGTAAGGATACACTACAATATTTTGTTGCAGGTTCAGCTTGGACGGTCTGCTGTACATTAATCTTATCTTCACTGGAATTAGAAAGCTGAAAATGGTAAAACAAACAAACAAACAAACAGCAACTGGAGAATACCCTTAACATCTGTGTCCAAAGAGGTCAGATATTATTGCTTCAAGACACACAAGGTAGTTCCATCAGCTCCTCTGGGTGTGGGTGAGGTTCCTTTGGGGGATGGGTCCAACACAATTAATGAATTGTCCCCTTTGGCAGTTTGACCTTAATTATTTTCTCTCCTTAATGATGAGAATTGTATTCTATCAGGTGGAGATAATAAATTCTGGCCAGTTTAGTACACTTCATGGTGCTTACTCCATAATACGTAAGAGGGAATTGTATAAAAGCCATTCCCAATATGAAATCATGCTCTAGCATGACCCAGATACAGTACCAGGATAAGGCTATGCCCATGAATGGACAAGGTTGTCATGACAGGAACACATTTGGTTTCAGAGCCTATTTGGTGGTGTCCTCAAGTACACCTGTTTACTTTCTCTAGTATCAATGCAAGTAAAGCAAAATTCAAGCTGGACGTTACAGTCACTGTTGAAAGGGATCCCAATTAGGCTGACCATCTGAAAAGGAGGACAGGGCTCATATAACTTTAACAGTTGTAGAGAAAAGGGAATTTCAGCAGGTGTCATTTGTATGCAATTAGTTCCTGGTGAAATTCCCTCTTCATCACAACTGTTAAAGGTGCAGGCACTATACTAGAGTGACCATATACAAAAGAAGGCAGGGCCCCTGCAACTTTAACTGTTGTGATGAAGAGGGAATATCACCAGGAACTAATTGCATACAAATGACACTGGCTGAAATTCCCTTTTCTCTACAACTGTTAAAGTTATATGAGCCCTGTCCTCCTTTTCAGATGGTCAGCCTAATATATACATACAGTACATACACAGAGAAAGAGAGTGATTTCTTGCAATATACAAGCTATATTTTCAGATACACTGCACCTGCCATCATGATGAGCATTTTGCTAGCAATAGAATAAAAGCTGCTACGTAGCATTGCAAAAGTAATATAAGGAAAAGGGCACCCTGTATTCAAAGTAAATGTATACACAAGCTGCACAGATAAATTTGGAATGAGAGCAACTGATTTGGGAAAAGAGTATCCTGTTAACTAATTGCCCAAGGTCAGCCTCCTCATATAAGAGGACTGACATCTCTACGGTAACATAAAACCATTAAGTTGTCCTTTGATCTCACACCTTCTATAGAACCTTTAAATCAATTAACCATGAAGCTACTCACTTCTCTTCTTTACAGCACATAAAACTTCTTTGGTGTGCCTGACATGTTACTCCATTATAGATCAAAGCTAGTAGAGCGCTCCAAATCCAAGTAAGATATTTATGAGGTTTATTCTTCTCCCACCCTCACCCCCATCCCAAACATCCACTTGTTGCAGTCACTTGAATCCTAGGGATGGAGGAGAATGGCATTTTGATCTAGAGTTAAATGAAAGCGTCAAGAGTATTTAATAGGAAACAACTGATTTGGGGGAGGTTGCTGGGGAAAGCAACTGTAACTACATACATCTAAACCGTTTGAATATTAAGACTACATATTCTTAAAAATACAGATACAATTTCTGGATTTAGTCAGAACACTAGTGTCCTTTAATTGTGGCTGAGTATTATGCAGTGTTGGAGAGATAAGCCCTTGATTAAGTCATGATTTCAACTCTATGGCGTTTGTAAAAGCCACATCACATTACATTTTCTTTAAACATGTAGAGACACAGGCCATTTTTACACCAGGCTGTTTGCCTGGGATGTCCCCGGGCTGGTCCCTGTGCGCCGATGGTGTGTATTAAGTACTTCCGGGATCGCCCTCCCTCCCTCTACATCCCTATGGTGTAGAAAGGGCCAGAGACAGAGAGACAATTATTCTCCCAGGTTGTATACACCTAGACTACCTATTCTGTTACAAGTTTGCCATACTTTTATGCCACCAGTTTGAGCATTTAACCTAAACTGAAGTTCAATGCTTATATTTTGTGTGCAAGAGTTAACAGAAACCAGAAGTGCCATTTTAGATTGCAGTGAAGTTGGTCTTGAGTATTTTAGTAGTAACTGTTCTTATTTTCTCTCTATTATTTTTTTAAAAATAACTCACAGTTATAGTAGTGTTACTAACTTTTTTTTTTAGTCAACAGAGCTTGTGTCTTTGCCCTAGCACTAAGGGCAGCTTTTTATTTCTTTGAAACCTTGTTCAGGCCTTCACCAAGAGCATGTGGGAAAGGCCCGAGGCCACGTGCATTACTTCCATGTCTGGCCCATTGTCCCTGATGGCTAACAGCCTCAGATTTCTGTGCATTGAGTAGAAAGGTCTAAAGGGGAGGTTCTTAGCCCAGACAGCTGAACACACATAATTTTCCCTGTGATCAGGCAGATCATACGGAGGATTCTAAGAACATTCAGTCAAATATGTGATGATCCCCCATTCAGACCTGCATAATGAAAGGTTCTGAGGCTGCAGCCAGCAGGAACAAGGACATTCCGAGCAGGGCTTGGTGCACAGGGCTTGTTCATTCACACATTCTGGGAACGTGTGAACAGGGCTTGACCCAAAATACAGATGCTCCTGATTAATACATTTGGGTAGCATCCCCTGCGTGTGCTTCCTATCTATCAATCTTTTGTAAATAAACAGATATTACAAAAGTGTTCATGGCATTCTCATCAAAAATTGACTTGGTAAAGGCATCCTGTGAATGTCTCCCTTGGGAGCATGGGCAATACATTTTAATCATGAGGAATATGTAAGTTTATATTTGCCTGTGAATAGGAGAAAACTTTTATTCTATCACTAACCTTTCTCTATATAAAGGACACACCATTTTGTAAGATTTGCTCTTAATATTTTGTGCACTTTTTTCTGAGCTGGGATAAAATGGATAAAAATGACTGAAGGAAATGGCCCATCTGACCTACTGGACATTATCTTCCATTTTCAATATGCAATTTTTTTTTAATTGTCTTTTGTTTGGAAATCCACAAACATGACAGTAGCAGCTGAACAATGACCAAGAATTTACACTGAATGGTACAAAGGGGAAAAGTGGAAGGGGATGAGATAGTGCGTCAGCACCCCCATCAGGTGAAGAAAATATAAAACTGAATGAAAGCCAAGAACCTTCCATTGCTTCACTTCTTTTTCTAAAGTATGGCCCCAGTGAAAGTGGCTTTCACTTATGAGACTCCAACTGGCTTTCTTTTAAGTCAGTTTCTAGTGTAAATGTAGACTATGCCAGGTGGTTCCAGAGGGAGAGCTCCTAGCGCTACCAGTTAGAAGGCATTGTGCAGCAATTCCATCTTTTCCACCTTAATAAAAACAATTCTGGTAAGGAACAGTTAAAGCTGCAGGAGCCCTGTCCTCTTCTGTATTTGGTCACTGTTATGATGAAGACAAAATTTCACCAGGTGCTGCATGCATACAAATGACACCTGCTGAAATTCCCTTTTCTCTACAACTGTTAAAGATACAGGAGCCCTGTCCTCCTTTTTATATGGTTACCCTAGACCTAGATCCATTCCAATCAGGTTTCAGGCCTGGTTATGGGACGGAAATAGCCTTGCTCGCCCTGGTTGATGACTTACGCCGAGGAATGGATGGGGGAGTGCAACCCTTTGGTTCTTCTGGACCTCTCAGCCGTGGTTTTCAATACCATTGAGCATGGTGTCCTTCTGGATTGTTTATCTGAATTGGGCTTGGAAGGCATGGTTTTAAAGTGGTTCTGGTCCTTTCTGGAGGAGTGATCTCAGAAGGTGGTGCTGGGGAACTTCTATTCCACCCCATGGCCGTTAGCCTGTGGGGTACCGCAAGGTTCATCTTGTCCACCTTACTTTTTAACATCTACATGAAACTGGTGGGAGAAGTCATTAGGAGGTTTGGGCTGAAATGTCATAGATATGCAGAGGATATTCAGCTCTACCGCTCATTTCTATCTGCTCATCCCTGGGAGGCTGTGGAACTCTTGAACCAGTATCTGGAGGCTGTTTTGGGGTGGATGAGGTGAACAAGCTGAAACTTAATCCAGACAAGGTTGGGAAACCAACTACTTTGGATGAAGTTTTATATCTAGTCTTAGATGGGGTTGGATGCAAGGCGGGTGAGTATCCAAGATGTGCACATCTTAGATGGGGTTCACTCCTCATAAAAGACCAAGTACGCAGTTTGGGATTCCCCCTGAACTCTGAGCTAATGGGGAAAGCCCAGGTGGCTGCTGTGTACAGGAGTGCAGTCTACCAGCTTGCCTCAATTATCCAGTCATGTCCAGGCTGGACGACTGCAATATGCTGTATGTAGAGCTGCCTTTGAAGACAGTTTGGAAACTTTAGCTGGTGCAGAATGCAGCTGCCTGAGTATTGGTGGGGGCGAGGTGATGTAATCACATAATGCCTGTACTGCACCGACTGCACTGGTTACCTGTGTTTCCAAACCCAATTCAAGGTGCTGGTTTTGAACTTTAAAGCACTAAACTGTTTGGGACCAAGTTACTTAAAGGACCAACTTCACCCATATCAGCCTGCCTGCACTTTAAGATCAGAAAGAGAGAAGTGTCTCATTTACCCACCCATGAAAGCAATTAGGTGGGAGATCACAAACATGAGAGGTACTTCTCTGCAGTGGCCCCACCTGTGAAAAAACTCCCATTGGAGGTCTGCTATACACCATCCTTGTAGGCTTTTAAGAAGGCGTTGAAAACATTTTATTTTACTGTGGCCTTCTCAGGATATGAGTACTGTTATTGCTATTGCCAACATTGTTCTTGCTGATTTTATTGTTTTTAATTGCTATTTTATTGTGATTATGTTTTTATTGCTCATGTAACTTTAACAGTTGTAGAGAAAAGGGAATTTCAGCCAGTGTCATTTGTATGCAATTAGTTCCTGGTGAAATTCCCTCTTCATCACAACTGTTAAAGTTGCAGGCACTATACTACAGAGTCCATATACAAAAGAAGGCAGGGCTCCTGCAACTTTAAATGTTGTGATGAAGAGGGAATTTCACCAGGAACTAATTGCATACAAATGACACTGGCTGAAATTCCCTTTTCTCTACAACTGTTAAAGTTACAGGAGCCCTGTCCTTTTCATATGGTCAGCCTATAAATGCTGCTGCTGAGCAACACAACGGACGATTGTTCCCCCCTCCCTTGATTAGCGTGTCGTCTGAAACAGGCCTAAGTTATTGGCAGCATTCAGACGACACCATAAGCAACACAACTGACCATTGTCTCCCCCCCCTCCCCGCTTGCCTAATGTGTTGTGGGAAATCAGCCTGCCTCTGTCTAAACGTGCCTAGGGTGGCGCCCTAAACGGTTCGCCTCCCGTCTGAGAGGCCTCTTATCGACAGTAAGACCATCATCATCATCATCATCATCATCATCATCATCATCATCATCATCATCAGGCTGGGCGCCTGGGCGCCTTTCATCCCGAGGCCGGGAGGTGGGGGGACAGAACGCCGCGGCCGCGCGCTGCTGCAGGCGTTTCCCTGCGCCTTACGAAGAAGTTTGGCTCGTCCGCTGCCCGTAGCTTCCTTAGCAACGGATTGGAAGCTGCGGCCTTGCCGGGAGAGTCCGTCCTTTCTTCCGTCCGGGAGCTAAAACGGTGGTGGTGGAGGGGCGTTCGGTAAGGGATGGGGAATAGAAGTGACACCCCCCCTGCGCCGTGAGGAAGAAGGGTCCCGCTCTCCCCTAGCCAGAGCCCGTAAATAATCCCTCCTGCTTAGGCCCTTAGGTATAGGTCGCGCTGACCCCCCCCCCCCACGCCTCCTTCGGCTTCGTCTAAGGCAGGGGTGGGCGCCCTCCAGGTTACCCTGCCTCTTAGCCCGCCTGGGGCGGTTGGGCGTTGTAGTTCAAAGCATCCGGAGAGCACCAGCTTGCAAGGGTTAACACATGCTTAACTCTGCTTTAATTCATCGGGAGACTATATGTGCCTGGGGGGGGAGGAACCCTGCTCCCTGAACATGTGCAGAGTACCTAAGGGGAAAGGGGGGGGAAGGTCTCCGAGGAAGAAGAGGCCGCCGTTTCCAGGCTGACTTTAGTATCAGTAGCTCTTACGAGTACACAAACCCAACCCCATTAATGCAGGGCGACCCTATGGAAAGGAGGACGGGGCTCCTGTATCTTTAAGAGTTGAACAAAGAAGGGAAATTCAGCAGGTATCATATGTAGGCATGCAGCACCTGGCGAAATTCCCTCTTCATCACAACAGTTAAAGCTGCAGGAGCCCTGCCCTCTTATGTATCTAGCCATCCTAGTATAGCTCCTGCAGCTTTTACTGTTGTGATGAAGAGGGAGTTTCACCAAGTGCTGCATGCATACAAATGATACCTGCTAAAATTTTCTTCTTTATACAACTCTTAAAGATACAGGAGCCTTGTCCTCCTTTCCATTTGGTCGCCCTGCATTAATGTTTACTTGGCACTGAGCCCTACAAGCTTTAATAAGGCATAATCCCATAAGGACAATTTCACTAGGATAAGACCAGGGGTTATCAATTCCAGCATCCCTTTTCCCAACAGAGGCCAGCCAGATGCTTCAGGAAAGCCCATAAGCAAAGATGAAGGAACTCCTTTCTACATCCCCCAGCAATTGGTACTCCTAGGTACAGGGTAAAAAGAACCTCCCTGTTCAGAGCAGTCACGTGGCTAATTGCTATTGACACACACCTTATTTCCATGAATTTGTTAATGCTTTTGAGCACCATCTGGTCGTTGTCACATCTTGTGGCAGTAAATTCCATTTAATGATGTTTTGTGATGTCATTAGGTGATTCTCAGTTCTGATATTATAAAAGAGGAAGAGAGAGAGAGAAAAAAAATCTTCATCGTGTGTAAGTGTGAATACAATTGTAGCTCAGATGTTAGGCGTTGTTTATAGACAGCTCTACGCTTCTTAGAACCTGCAAAGTTGCAACAGATCCATGGCTAACCCTATATGGATCCCCTCAAATGTCCCTAGACAAATAGTACTTCTGATACAGAATGTAGTGTAGCCCCATATGTTGTTCTTGTCTTCTGTTCTTGTCCTTCTATTAGAACACTTGCTTCAGAAGCTGTGCTATTGAATAGAAAAATCAGAGTGAAACCAACCAACATCAGTTTTTCATTGCTGCAGGTGACCACACAAAGTGTCCCAAAGAGGTATGCAACAAACAAAGAAATGTGAAGGCACACGTTTGAAAAATGGAGTGGCTGGTATGTTTCTTTACTGTTTAGTTCAGCTGGGCTGTATTTTATTTATCTTTCTCAATCTTGATTATTTTTCATTATGTTAACCTAACAATGCAAATTCTCTGATTTCATCTGTGAGGTCCTCTTGTTTCATGTTTTTTTATATTGTAGGAAGCATTGGAAAAAGAATTTCTTCAGGCTCTCAAATGAAAGAGAAGACTGTGACGCAGAAAAGAAAGACATTGTCTACTTCATCTACTTCTCCGGATTCTGTAATTAAGCCACAGCCCCGGCCCAGTGACAGACTTAATCCCAAAACAATTAATCCGGTATGTATAACTATAACCTAAAGAATTTACATTGTGATGGGGTTGATCGTAACCCCATTTTTTATGCAAGTAATGTGTAAAGACAGACCAAATCAAGGGGTAGTGTTTTTTTTAAAAAGAAATGCTGACACAAATGGAAGATAAGCTGATAAGCGCAATCCATGTTGCAGCAGGCTATTTTTTAAGGGTAGTAAGAATGTGTGTGTGTGTGGGGGGGGGGGGGTCTCTACAGCTCCCTACTACCTTAATATTCTGCTATTTTCCTACGGCTGCTTCCCAACAGCCAGACACTGGCAAAAAACTGTACAGATCTTGTCCAATATGCCTTATCCCTGTTTAAGAAACTTCACTGACACTAGTACTGTATTACTTTTCTTATCTGAACTGTGTCTAGCTGAGTGATAAAATACCTCATCTTATATATCTTTACGTGCTGTTTTATGATGGGGAGAAACTACCCTCATTGGCTGCAGTCCTATACATTTGGGTCTCCAATGTGGTTCCCATGGAGATTTTTTGGGATCACCCTTCCCCTCCTGATAGTTATTTTATTCATTAAGATTTTCTAACTTCTTTTTTAACTGGGAGGCTGGTATGCTGTAAAGCAAAAGTGTTGTCCTCCAGCACTTAGGGTTCTTCTCATTAGGCTCGTCAATTTGTCTTCTGGGAAATGAGTATTCTGTGATCAGCCATGCCATGATAGCTATTTTATGAATGGGCAAGCCCTACCCCCATGGCAGCAATTTTGTGAGAGTGTCCACAACCCTCTCTCAAATTTCCAAATGTGCCAACTAACCTAAAAAAGGTTGGGGACCCCTGCTATACACACTTATCTGGGAGTATGTTCCATTGACCTCATGCATAGGGTTCTGTTAACCCCTGTATGATTTTAAAGAATAGACTTGTTCCTTTTGACTTTTGTACTTTTGCAGTACAAGACCATTTTTCTTACGTGGTTGCTTGTAAAAGTTGATGTCATCGCAATTTGACAAATGTAGTTGTAGCAAACACTTACATTCTGAAAGGTCATTGTGTACCATCCAAATTAAAATGAGCTAGTGGGACCTGCAACTAAATGTTGCAGAATTACAGCCAAGCGTTTGCAGGATGCTCCATTCCGTTCCGCCTACCTCTCTGGTTTTCTATTCCTCCCAGCGATCTGCATTCCATGCCCACTGAGCCTACCTGATTGGGCTGGTTTTTGTGTGTTTTTTCCCCCTTCTGCAATCTTGTGTGTGGATGGTACCACTTTGGCTGTGTAATGAACCATGTTCAAAATGAGTTTGCTGCTTGAATATAGGGTTGTAATGATTATCATTACATAAAAGAGAGGTGAGTTGTTAACAATTTGAGGCTATTGGATTATTTCATCATTCGAAACATATGTTCTGTGCTCCTTAGGGACAGAAATATGTATATCAGAAAAAACTGCTTTAACCCACACTGGTGGGCTATAAATCAAATAAACAATTGTCCCAATTTTTCCTTGTGACTAAATATACTAAAATATTTATACCAGAGCAATTGAATTTATCATATTTGCAGTGAATTTTGGAAAACCCTATTTGGAAAATCTGGTAAATAACATATTTCTTCAAAATTCTAGACATCCTCCACCTATCTTTGTAAATGTTGATATTTTACAGATAAATATGGAAATGAAGGTAAAGTTTGGCCTCTAGCTGGCAGCATTTAGCGGTTTGGGGAGTTTGTCACTGAATGTTTGAATTTTCAGATATTACAACTGTTCTCTAAGATTGAGTTTGGACAATCGCACAGAGGGAAGATGCCATCGTGGCTTCTCCCCACGCCCCTCTCCATGCTGCGCGCATGAGCACTATTTGCATAATCTCTCGTGATGCAGCGCAGGCTGGTGTGCTGTTCAAACCTGGCACGGGACGCATCAGGATGTACTTCAAATGCACACTACAACCCAGGACGTGCCCAGAGATTGCAGGATGGATACGATACCACCCCTGCTGCACCCCTGCATCAGGTTCGGACAACGCATCAACCCCCACTGCATCGCAAGGGGATTAAGCAAATGACAGCTACGGCGGGGGGAGGGAAAGGAACCATGATGGCTTCTTCTTCTTGCACGATCGTCTGAACATACCCTAAGTGTTAAGCATACCCTGTAAATGCCAACATTCCCTGACTTCTGACTTGTTCATTCTCCCTCTCAAGAAGTAACTTTTAATAGCTCAGCCATATGTTTTGTGTGTCCCCTTGTGAGCTCTTTAGTTCAAAAGACTACATTTTGTCTGGGAAAGTGAGTTAGGAATTTAGTAAACTAGGACAAATTGCACTTCAAATTTTCCTCCCAAAACCTTCTGTTCAAATTATTTATTTATTTATTTATTTATCTTTATTTATTACATTTATATCCCACCTTTATTCATCCAGGGAACTCAAGGCAGCATACATAATCCTCCTCTCCATTTTATCCTCACAACAACAACCCTGTGAGGTAGGTTGGGCTGAGAGTCTGTGACTGGCCCAAAGTCACCTAGTGGATTTCCATGGTTGAGTGAGGACCTGGATCTCCTGATTCCCATTCCAACACTTTAGCCACTACACCACAATGGCTGCCATGCCAAAGGAGTGTTCATAGTCTCTATATACAATAGTGTGAAACATCCTGAAATCAATAGTCACCAGTTTTCCTCTGGTTCCTAATCTAATCAAAGCATCATTCTAGTTTGTTTGAATACGCAAAGACTGCAAGTGAATAGGGGGCAGGAGAGTGCACACAATCCTTGCCTCCAGCATCCCTGCATGTGAGGACTTCCCTTCAAACATTCACATACTGAGGGACGAAGAGGGTTTCTGGACGCGTTGGTCTGAATGCACTTAGAAACCTCCCTGCAATTGGGAATCCTGCCTTATTAGAGTTTCCAGTTGCAGAAGACTTCTAAACAATTTCAGCCACACATGCTTAGAAACACTCTTCAGATTTTTGTGCTCAATGTGTAAAAGTTTGAAGAGGAATCTCTCTGGATGGGGACCTTGGGGGTGGGGTTTATGTGTGCTTCTGCCCCCATACTCCTAGCTTTTCAGTGTTCAGGCAAATGCCTAAATAGGGTTTGTTTTGCCTGTCGATTGGCTATGAAAGCCTAAGATTTCAACTGACCTTTGCAAGAAGTATTTTAAATTCCATCTAAAGCTTAGGTCCTTTATGAAACAGGAACAAAACAATTCTCCTCTCTCTCTTGTGAACCTGGAAGTTGCCCACTCAAGACCATCACTATTCTTTTGTGAGTCTTTGTAATCAAAGGCTATAACTGCCCCAGCTCTTCTGTGTTGGATGAGTCTCTTATTTATTGTTTTCAAGTGACTTCAGAAGCAGCCTTGCTGGCAAACACCTATGTTCTTGAGTTCCTAGTTGATTGCCTGTACTTACACCTCTGAATCACTGAACTCCAGGAAATTACAGAAAGGCATCTTTCTATGATAGACGTAGCCTAACTCAGCTGGAAACCTGGCTTTGAGTAATCCTTTTTCTGCACCCAGTGTTTAGTGAGCTCTAGCTAGTAAAACCTTGCTGAAGCTGAGGAAAGTGTCCTTCCTTTGGATTTACCCTGATACCAAGGATCTCCACATGCACACACTCACACACACACACCCATTTTTCAAACGTAACTTAAGGAAGGAAAGGTATAATTCCCTCTCTGTCTTTCACCAGCTTTTCAGTCCCTACCTGGAAGCTGAAGCAATTCACTGTGTAGTCTCCTTGCAACATCACTTCTCATTTCCTGTCACTGGGACAACCCTCAGTAGTTAACTATTACATTGTCCTTTTGTTATTCATTATCTGGAAAAGACCAGATCACGTCTCTTTTGCTCCCTGACTTAAAAGGATACTCTGCTACAGATCAGATGTTCCTTACGTGATCAGACATTATTCACACTGTACATTTGGAAAATGTGCTAGTTTCTGGGCCAGCTCTACCTGGACAGACAGCAGTGTGACCCCTGTCAAAGTAGAACCAGGTTTATTGTGGGAAATAGTTCTCCTAGCACATTTGAGGTAATTTTTCACTCATTCATGTATCAAAAGTTTTCCCCTGGACATAGAGAAGCGGTTTGCAGATGTGTATAGAGAGACATTTGTCCCAAAGAAATGCAGTAACATATTACAGGTTGCCTCTCTTGAAGATGGAGTCATGAACAAGTCAGAGGCAATTGAATCTCAATCTTAAACGTTGCGTTAGCCACCTAGCAAAACCTCAGTATTTTCTTAAGATTCTAACTGTTAGTACCTTAAGTATTTTAATTTGAGGCAAGGAAAGAAAAAGTGTCTTCACTCAACTATCCAAACCAAAAAACGATTAACGTTTGATTATTTTTTTGAAAGTTTATTTTATTAATGGCCAAGGGACTCAGCCTTTGCCCATTATTGTAGCCTTCTTGAGATCCTCTTTTCTTCCTGCTGTTACGGCTACCTCTCTGTCTTCTGGCCTTTGCGGAGATGGAGAGGACAGGCTTCTTCATTAACAGGAAAATGAGAGAGCTGGGTGCACAGTGCCCCTGATTAAATAGGGTGGCACTATGGGGGCTGTACACACAGCTTTTTCCCTGGTGGTTGTCATGATCGAATTTAAGGGAAAATGGTACTCCTCTCAGGTGACATGGCAAGTGCTAAATTACAAGATGGCATAATAGCAATTTTGTCAGGTTTTATAATTCTAACCTTGCTTGGAGAAGTTGCGAGAATTTCTTTTAGAAATTAATAATAAAGTATAAATAGTTTATTAATAATAAATAGTTATTACATGGACAGCAATCGATGCTGTCCATGTAATAACTATGAGGTGGAGCATGGGAACATGTACTGTTTTCCTGCAACTTTTATAACAAGGCTAGGGATGATCTGTTACGCCCCATTATGCAGCGTTTTTCGGGATGTACCAGGGAAACCCTATTGGTTAACCTTCTCCAGGGCTCAAATAAGTACATAACCCTGCAAGTAGCAAAATTCCTCTGTGCTGCGATGAGGAATAGAATTCAGCTGAGTAAGTGATGAGCTACAGGAAATTGGAATTTTTAAGTATTAATTAACGAGACACATGGTGCATAGATAGTAAGAAAAGATCGAACACGCTTACAACATGCTTAGGACTCGAGGGAAAGTATCACTTATTCTATAGAGTTTGCTGAATATTCAAAACTTACTTAGCCTGCATTTTAACTTATAAGTTCCCCCCCCCCCTTATGTTCTGTTTAAATCGCAGTTGTACGGTCTGTGGACTTTTAACAATAAAGTAGTAGTAACTCTTTCGAGAATGACATCACCTTAAGTTTTAAAGTAGTCATACCACTATCCCTATTTTTCTCAATGTGGCCAGGTTTTAGATTTATTGGAATTTTATTTGGGGATCGCAAAACTCCTGGTGGTATTAACTGTTTATAAAATGTGATATATAATTGGTCTGTTGACTGTAAATAAAGAATTGAAGTGTATTCTGATTAGTGCATAAATAACATAATTAATACCGTTTTTCTATGTATTTGGTAAGATAAGAAATTCTTGTAATTAAGCATTCTTGCTTATCACATCTTATTTTCCAAGCTGCCCCAAGCATTTGATAAATCTTCTGTTGCCTGCACTCTTTCATTTTATTTTATGTTCTGATTTTTTTTATTTTGGTGATGTTACTTTGTAATATAATTCCTATGTTAGATATGCTGTTTTGGAAAACATAACACATAAGGTATGATCCAGCCAAATCTAAGCATTTTCAAGTCCTGTTGATTTCAGTGGAAAGGATTTAAGATTGAATTAAATAGGAGTGAAGAGCTTAACTTTGGCTGGAATGTGCCTGAGTAGTGTTGTTAATATAATTGGTATTTTAATATTTATAAACACACCTTCAACTTTTTGTTCTAGTTTGGTGTCCAGTCAAGAGCTCCATCTGCCTTTGCTGCCATTTACTCCAAAGGGGGCATTCCTTGCAGGTAACACTTGGGGGCCAGAGGTGGGTGAGCAAAATTAATGTATTTAAGCAATAGGCTTTATATTATCAAGCGAGCATTGCTCTTGAAACAATAAAGATAGTGCAACTGAACAATGTTCAGTTGCCAGGTGTGCTGTTTAGGCTGCAATCCTATGGTCAGGGGACCATTTCTCTTTTTCCGCCTGGAGAATAAGATTTGCCATCACATGCTTCATTACAGGTGCAGAAACCTATACTACCTTATTGTTCTGCTTTACACATCCCTCAGAATGGTGGAGGGGGGAAGAGGAAAGTGTCCCAGCCCTGAAAGTTGCATGCTTACTTCCCTTCTAAAGTGTAGTGTGTAAGGTGATATGAATGTTCTGTCTCTGGACCTTGATCTGTGGCTGCTCATCCACACATAGCAGTCATGATATTGCAACCATCAAGTGGTGAACATGCATCCTTGTGAATAGACCCTAACATACTCTCCCTAGAGAGGCTTGACTCACCTCATCATTGACTCACTGTTCTTCTGTTATGCCAGTTATACCAACTGTTCCTTAATTTGTATTCTTTTGGGAGTTTTTGCAACTATTTAAAATTGTTTTATTATTCTATTGAAAATTGTGTATTTTACGATAATTGTTAGCTGCCTTGGACATGATTTATGGAAAAGTGAGATATAAATAATTTAAATAAATGCATACGTTTGTCACAATCTACAACTTGCTTACATTGAGCACTCCTCTAAGTAAAGTTGTTTTATTCTTGGACACATCTTAACCTTGTTGGATTACAGCTTCACCTGAGCGTTAAAGTGTGCTTCTCACCTGCTAAGATTGTAATGCAGTTACCTTGGTGTAAGGCCTATTGAACTCAGTGGGTCTTACTTCTCAGAAGACATGCAAAGGATTGTGTTGCGTGTGGATAAAGCATCAGAGAGCAAACAAGTACAGCGGTGTCCACAATAGCATGACCATAAGAGTACTTCAGTTACTTTGTATTTATAGTTCTACTCCATTTCTGCTTTTGCAAACCTTTTTCATACATACAAAATTGTAAAATGGGTGTTTTAGCATTGCAGCCATAATTCAGATATTGTTAGTGATGGTAATACATTTTGTGAAGCCCCTGTGAGATTTGGGATGCAGTCCATGGAAATACCGTGTTGTGCTCCCGCTCCCTCGTTCCCAACTCTGGAATACCAATGTAAGCATCTGACACCTGTGTAAATTGGTCAGGCAGTTGTAGCACCACCACCACTGGGGCTTCCTTGTTCCCGCTTGGAAGTTCAATCCTTCATGCCAATAAAATAGCAATTTAACATGCTGCTGTTAGTAAAAACATTTGTGTTCGATATTTCATTAAGAATATAGGTAGCCATAGCTGTTTGTTAATACAAACAGAAGTCAATGATCTTTGCAGCTGTTATAAATTGTCTGAACTGCATATTACTACACATTGCGTTGTTATTATTCTATAATGGTTATTAGTAGAAAACTTTTGTCTCTGTTGTTGCTGTTTGAATAAAACTTAATTGTGTTCAAGTAGAAAGCATAACCTATCCTTTATCTGGAGTCTCTTAAGGATATTTTTATAAGGTAGCATTGAAATCTGATCTTAATAGGGCAGTGGAAAGACATAGAAAGTATACCCTAACTCATGTAGTTAAGATATACTTCGGAAACAATATGTTAAAATCTTTGGTATGAAGTAAAAAGGGCAACTATCAATACTGCCTTGTCTTTTACTATTGATATTTAACATTTTTTTGTTTCAGGTTAGTTCATGGCTCTGTAAAACACAAACTTCAGTGGGATTGTCATCCTGGAACCCTTCAGTTTGATCCTCTTCTTATAACTTTAGCAGAGGTAAACCTTTTTTGCTCTTATTAATTAAAATAAAGATGATGCCACTCTTTTTCATGTTATATTGTTTGTTAATACAGTGTCCAAAGATGGCAGTCATGCATAGATGAAATTCTCTGGCTGTTTTTGCTCAAAGTGCAATGGGAGTCTGGGATTAGCTTAAAAAACCCATGACATTACTTATTAGCTTTGTTTTTAATAGATAGAAATTAGGGGAAACCATGTGTAAGCTTTTGAAGAAAAATGGGGGGGGGGGAAGCCTTGGTGAAATCTGTCCTTAATATATGTAATCCTGAAGGAACCAATATATATAGCAAGCTGGTAATATTCTACCCCAATAGGACACCCTTCCCAACATGTAGTTCAGTTTTGTCACATTCTGTCCAGAAGGAGCATTATCTTTCCTTCTCAAGGCTGAATGTGCATACTCGTATCCTTGTTTGGGCAGTATTCATTTATAGCTCAGGGCGCTATTTGAGTGTACAATATCCTGTGGAACGTTTACATTAATTCCACATCTGACCTGAGATCTATCTGGCTTATGGAAAGGCTATCTAATGACCTATCTAATAATAAATATACTTCCAAGAAGAAACAGCATTGTGGGCAGTTACCAAACACGTGAATGAGTTGATTGGTGCATGCTTTGTGCAGTAGCACCTCCAAATTACTTACCTGATGTTTTGGTATTTATAATTTCTTCTGCTTCTGCCAAGAGTGACTGAAAAGAATAACTGAATCTCATAAAGAGCTCCTTCAGGCGAGCGTTTTATTGCACGCTCATGACTGGGCACTCATGGATTTTCACGGGTCCTTCTCACAACATTGTCTGCCTCCTTCCCTTTCTAGCCTTCTTTGTGCCACAAAAAAAACAAAACACCCCAGTAAGTCCAACTTCTTTTTAAAGATGGAAGTTGCCGCTATCTCCTGCTGTGTGCAGGAGAAGCAGCGTGATCAAAACAGTCCACTGAATGGGCCACATGCACGTTGTTTACTTCCTCTTTTGAAAGAGGAAGTAACGAGGGACAGATGTGTGGGAGAAAAACGACGGTAAGCAAATGCAGTTTTCCCACATGTGATGACGATGAAAATGTAAATCTAGAGCTGTAGTAGCAGTATGTCAAACTGAACGTAGAATTTGTACAGGCTTTCAAAATTTTCACAGGCTTTCAAAATGGTTTTGATATGTAAGGCTTGCTTAATTTTTCTTTTTATGTTTGATGTCACCACAAGGTGGCATGAGTGTGTTTTGAATGTCTGTAATGAAACTCTAGTAGCATATACTGTTGCTTGAGGGAGTTTTAAAGTGTTCTTAATGTGTGAATATGGGGCAGCTACATATTAATGTGATGTAACTCTGTGGCAGGGGCTAAGAGAGACAAGGCACCCGCATACATTTGTATCCAAGGAGGGCTTTAAAGAACTGCTTTTGGTGGAAGGTGCTGCTCAGAAAGCCATTCCATTGCTGCCCCGGCTTGTGCCAGTGTTAAAAATTGCTTTGGTATGTCTCTTTTTCTTTGTGAAATCTAAGAACATCTTAATTGTGTTATTTAAGAATTTTGGTGATGGTTATAGTCTCCAGTGCATGTTAACAAAAAGCTAAATGAAAGCCTCTGCATGGAAAATCAGATTACTGCAAGAGATCGATCAACTGATCTTTCTCCATCTGGATTTTAATCCTGCTGAGTCCTACAGGTTTTCAGTATTGGGCAACATGCTATATTATATCTGGGTTGGGACCAGCATTATCATAATTTAATTATTTATAACAGAAGGGGCTAAAGTATGCTTGGTTCTCCCTCCACAGATGCTCCCAATTTTTACCTTCTTTCCAAATGCAATCAGAAACATTCCGTCCCCAGCACACTAAAACTGTTCCAAAAGCCCAACCACTACATACATTGTGAGGTATATAAGCTGCCTTTCAGGTTGATGTGGGAAGTGGGTGAAAATGGCCATGGCAGCCATAAGTTTGTAGGCTTGATCCTGGAGATGTGACAAAAGAGTGTTCTGCATTTCGGCAGTGAATGCTTAGGGAAAGGGAGAAGTCCCATTACGGTGGCTGAGGGCTGATTAGGCTCTTGCATTCATGGGAGAGTACCAGTTGGGGGTCTTAATTGTGCTAAATCGTTTGGGATAAGGATTGCAGAAGTACTGACTGTGATACTTTCTGTAAATCCAGTATGTAACCCCATTATTTTTTTAAAAATGTGTGAATGCACTCATATTGAGAAGTGGAACCCTATAGAACAAATATGGTGAGGTGAGCAGTGGGACAGAAGTACCTGAAAAGCCAATATAGTATTTTGAATTGTAAATATTTAAGTCTGGAGCACAAAAAATTGACTTCTGCTATTTGGTGGGAAGGGCAGAGAAGGGGTGCGGGTGGGGAATAGTCAACCTTGTGTTAATAGTCAATTCCACAGATGACTATTATGTCATGTGGGGACTAAATAGTCATCCGTGGAGTTGACTATTATTACAAGGTTGACTATTGTGTCGTCCGAACGCAGCCGATGTGTAGCCAACCTATCTGTCGATTCTTCTCTGTGTTACACTTCTTGGTAGCTGCAGGAATACAAAACTACTTCTAATGAGGAGGTTTTAGGGTTATGATCTTGGCATCACATTACTAGGAAGTAAGCCCCATTGAACACAGTGGGACTTACTTTGAGTAAACGTGCATAAGATAAAAGAAAGTCACATGCAGTATTGATTTTAATGGGACCTACTTCCAAGTTAAAAAAAAAAGCAATGATTGCAAGCTGAACACTTCTCAACCTTTATCATTGTGGATGCAACAATGAACACTTTGGTGTACTCTGTGGGCTAATTATTAGTCTAGTCAAGCGACTCATTCTACGGAACATGCAGTTGGCAGAGAATTCTTAAACTTAGATGGACATTGGGTTAATTGTTTTCCCTTTTTCATAAGGCCCACTCTGATGGTGAAGTATTTGAAAGGGGACTGAATGCTTTGGTGCAGCTAAGTGCTGTTGTTGGCCCTTCTCTTAATGATCATCTGAAGCATCTACTTTCAAGTGTGAGTACAATATTTAGCACATGCTTTCCCGCCTTTCTACTGTGACTTGAAAAGCATTTGGCTTCAGGTTACAGTATGTAATGGATTGCATGAGTAAGTACATTTAAGTATGTGTGGGTAGACTTCAGGCTTGTGGGATGTACTTGTTTGCTAGAACCCTGAGATCCATACGACTGGAGCCTGGTGCAAACAGCACACACTTTGAATTATAGAACTCTGAGCCTAGGAATTAGTTTTGAGTACAGTCCTTCCACACAAAAAAAACACTCCTAGTTACTCCAAGCTTTCTTCAGTTCTGTAATATAGTTCGGAGGTGTGTGTGTCTGTGTAGAGTCATTTTGCTGCTGCTGCTGTTGTTAAATAACTGGGTGTCAGAAATCCTTGTTGATCTCTTGTAAATCACCCAGAGATCTACTGTTAGATCCGTATCTAGATTCTGTCCACCTCTGCATTAAAGGCATATTGGCAACTGGGGCCCTCTTGAAGTTGACCAGGACTGCACAGCCTGTGACATGCAAAACTGAATATGGCTTATCAGCCATGTTTTGTGGCCTGGAAGATGTTTGATTTGTGGCCCACCCCATGTTTTGCAATCCCAGGCAGGCAGCAAATACAAGGTGATCAAGGTGTTACTGGTGGGACTCAACGTGTTGGATCATGATTTGTGGAAGTCTAGGCTAGATAGATACTACCATCTCTTCAGCCCTCCAAATCCATGTACTTAAGATTAGGGGTGTGCATGCCAAAAAATATCGTTGTTTATCGTTATCATCATTTCAGACCAAAAAAAATATTGTCTTCATTCATATCGTAGGTGAACCGTATCGTCTTCACGATAATTATTGTGAAAAAATAATATTTTTTGCAGCCCTATTTTTAAAGAAAAAATGCCTATAACTTCTGTATTTTAAATGTTAGAGGCTTGAAACTTGGTCACAGTGCTTATGGGGTAGGCCTAAGTATGTGTATGAAATTTGAGATCGATCCCTCCAACCCTCGATTTTATATGAATTTTTTAAAGATCGTTTCAGTTCTGACAGGTCTGAATGAACGCACGCGGCGAGCTGTCATTCTGATCTGTCAGACCTGAAACGATCTTTAATAAATTCATATAAAATCGAGGGTTGGAGGGATCGACCTCAAATTTCATACACATACTTAGGCCTACCCCATAAGCACTGTGACCAAGTTTCAAGCCTCTAACTTTTAAAATACAGAAGTTATAGGTATTTCATTTGGCAGTCCGATAAAACGATAAAATTGCCCGAAAATTATCGTCTCCGATGATTATCGTAGGTTTTTCTATCGTATAGTTATCGTTAAACGCATGCACGATAATGATCTTATCGTATCGTTATCGTACATTTTAACGATACAATACACATCCCTACTTAAGATTGCTTCTTATCAGTCAGTATAACCAAGGCCACATTTACAAACTATTTGACATTTCTTCATGTAATTAAGACAAAGGAGGATACCGGGATAATGTTTAAATAAAAACCCCACTTTTGTTTTTTACTTTTACTACAGCTTTCAAAGAGACAGATGAGCAAGAAGTTCAAAGAGCAAACTGCCGAAGCTTTACAAAAGCTGGAACAGTATGGTGGAAAGGTAAGCTAAATCGACTGCAGCAAACCGAGGCTTAATTTTTCCCCCCCCTTTTTTCTGAACTCCTTTGGTAGCGTTAATTCCAGGCATGCTATAATGCTGCTGTGTGCCTACTGAACCATGCTGGGATGTGACTAGTCAGTACTGCATCTAGTTAGCTTTAGTTTCTCTGACCCAATGAATTAGTTACTTTATATACTGAAAGGTGGCTTGGGAGTGATGTGGGATTGATGTGCAGAAGTGAATTGTTCTTGGAGCTCTTCGTGGGGGAAGGTCTCTCGGTGTCTGAGGTGAGAAAGAAGATGGGCTGCTGCAATCCTCCCCACCCTCCGTCCTGTGCCCCCCCTTACCTTTACATTTGTCGTCACTCTAAAGAGAACCACATGCCGAGAAGAGGAGGCTGTGAGACTCTCGTAGGTTTCACAAGATCTCGTGGGAGTTCACATGGGTTTCGTGAGGAGATTGTATGGGTCTTGTGAGAGCTCCCTGGCTGCTTCTTCCATCCACATGTGATGATGGAAGGCTGCTCTAGAGAGCCCCGCTGGCGCTTTCTTGCTGTGGCAAATGCCATGGTGGGAGAACAGCTGGCAGGATTGGAGCAGCCATTACATTATATTGATGTTACACCCCAATTCCAGAGTCGTTGGAATAGCATCCATAACCACTGAATTAATTTTATGCTTGGCTCATACGGCATCAACCCTAAAAATGACAAAAGACTACGAGGTGCTGTGGCCTCTTAGGACTGCACAACTATGGCCATTCTATGGAAGGACTTCAGTCTAACATAAATCTCAATAGTTGCACAAAGTATAGGCTAGTTTGTTATATGCATGCAATTGTTTGATTTTCCCTGCAATTGATTACTAGGCATGTCACATTGATTCCATTGAAAATCATTCATTGTGTTTGAGATGATGTTACATTCTGACTCTTATACAACTGAGCACATATGGTAAAGCTGGAACTCATCAGTTATTGTGTGTATGGGGGGGGGGGGGTGGAGAATAATCCAGCCCCCTGCTTCCTTTTCTGTAGAACTAACTGTAGGATTCCAGTTTTCGTAAAGGGCTGTCTACACATGTGCTTTTAAAGGGGAACTAAGTTCCTTTTCACACATTGGCATCATGTTTTCTCCAGCTAAGAATACATATACCACACTGGATCTAAATATTTTCCTTGGTTCAAGAGAAAGAGAGTGGAGTTCATAGGGCTTTTTTTTCTTTTGGGTGTGGTTGCTCCAGGTTTCATGCCTATCATTTTAGATCAATTTTAGTTGTATCAGTTTAGACAAACTTTATTTCAGCATAAACCTAGTACTTATTATATTCAATTTTCATTTTATCAACAGGAAAGTTTAACTATTATAAAATCTAAAATTCCAACGTATTGTTCAGTTTCCTCCTGAAGAAAGAAGTGATGAAGAACCGGTTTGAAACTATTTGGTGATAGTTTTCCACTGTTCTCTATCTTTCAGGGAAATAAAGGATTAATATTAAAAAAATTAAGATGAATGTTAAAATGAAAATGTATTCAAGACATTTAATTATGAGTAACATCAGAAATGGCATTATCGTTTTTCCAGCACTTCTACCAGGAATTGTTAATCAATCTGTCTGTTTTGTTACATTAATAATGGGGTTATCCGCCTTTATCAAATAATTACCACCAAGAAAATATGAATACTTTACTTGCTGTGTTTACATGTTCTTAAATTGAGGTATAGGATAAATTTAACAAATGTGATGCGCTAGAAATTGAGGACATAATCCAGCCAAAGTTAAGCACTTCATTTGGTAGAAGAAAGGTAAGCATCTCCTAAACTTATTAGTACTTGAATGTGTTTAATGTTGCCTGGATTGTGCCCTTATTAATTTATTTTTAAGCAGTTATCGAAGTCACAGACAGATATTTATTTTTATATCTTCAGATTAGGGAAATGTTTCTTTCCCTAAGGGTTCTGGAGAAGAAAATGTATAAAAGATGTTTCACTGACACCGAGACCTGTCTTAGTGCAAACATTTAACATGCTAGGGTTATTTAACTCCACATTGAAAACATAGATTTTAAGTATTAAAGGATAACTTAAAACATTCAACAAGTGCTTCAAGTGTTAAACTTTTATATAATTAATATGTTTTGTGAACATTTACTTCACAGATGTTCTTTTAAAAAATGAACAAAACAACAAATAGCTGTGTTTTCGTTTATTATAAAATGTGCACATTTAATTTTCACAAACAGACTACAGCAAATTTCAGGTGTACACGTATTGTACTACTCGTATTCCTACACTGGTGATAGCAGAGCAGCCTTCAACATGCCTTCCTCTTCCATCTCTACACCAGAATAGATGCCTGCTTTAGTTTTGCAAAAATAATTTGCAGCATTCTTCGCACATCTGTAAGCTCTTCAGATCCTTTGTGCAGAAATGTTACAATTAAGGTTGGCATATGTCTTGTACCAGTAGTTATAGGCTTCTGGACAGACAGTAATTTAATAATGTCTTCTTTGCCAATGCTGGGGAAACATGACTTTTTATAACTTACAATCCATCCTCAATGTGTTGGAGCCTGGGGAGAAAGGTAGTGACTGGGCCAGCCTATATTGCTTCCCTCTCCCATCTTGGTGCATGCATTTCTTTCTTGGTCACATCCAAAAGCCACATGCCACATTATTCCCGCTACTGATGTGAGTTGCTTGCATGTGAATATGCCGCACGCAAGCAAATGCTCCCTTAATTTTCATTCTTCCCTTAGTCTGCCAGCTTCCTATGCTTTATACAGCATTCCATCTCTGCCCTTTATATACAATAGCAATGGATCATGGCCATTAAAAAAAAAAGTAGTTGCGCCTTCTTCTCAAAAATCCACTTATAATCCATTGCTTCTAAATAACTGTGCTAATATTCCTGTTGCATACTCACACTACTCTGAGTATGCAACAAGAAAACAAATCCTTTGACACAGTTGATGCTAGGATGTCTGTGCAGCTATGTTTCCTGAGCAGTGAATACTGGAAACTTACAGAGCATTCTCTTCTTTCATACTAATTAGCTGGCCAAACTTGTCCTTAGAACGCAGTATTTAAATTGACTCTTGCTTTATTCAACTAAAGAACTAGTAATAGTAAACTAATTTATATCCTTTATTTAGGGGCCTAAAACTTTATGTAAATTTCTGGCTGCATTTTAATTTAACTGGTAGTCTTGAGGACAGAAGATGTTTGCCATAGGCAGATATTAATTAATAGATTCATTTAAACTTTATACTATAAAAAGAACTTTTTCTACAAAATGAGTAGATCATGACTGTTTTAAAAAAATTAAATTACAGGTCACTGCATCAAGATACTGAGAGCACAATTCTTCCCCACATGGGCAGGATCTGCATATAGCATAATGGTCTCTGTTCTCCCCACCCACCCGGACACCCATGTGGGCACACGCACACACACACATGCCTATTTGACAAATATGCAGTGTGTCATATCATTATGGGTAATAGAGAACCTGTGCATGCCTCCTGTATGTTTGCCCAGCTGCTCCCCTCAGCCAAGAGCCACTAGTTTCCAGAGAGGCAGCTTGGATGCATTCAGGCTTCCCGTTTCCAGTAATGACCTGGTGTGATGTCACATGTATGGTGAGGGAAGGTGGAACAGAACTGTACTATGCCCCGTGGAGATCCCAACTATGCATGGGATAGTCAGTTGCACTCAAAGTATAATTGGCTGTGATGACCTATCACTGAGAATAGGGTAAAATGGTGTTAATACAAAAGGGGGCATGAAATCACATAGTTTTATATCCTAGAAACTATTTAATAAAAATGAGCACTATATCCTGCCCCTTTCCATCTCTCCTGGACCTCGGTCTTTCAAGGTTGGGATGGCAATAATGCAGTATTCATTTTGTTGTTTTCTTTGGATTGTTCTCTGAATCAAATGAGACTTTAAGAACAACTACAAGAGCATTTGTTTAACAGGACTGTTCTACCTGAACTAGTGAAAAAATACAGTCTCAGTAGGAAGGCTTTAATTAAACAAAGCTTATTTGCATTATACACATCTCAGTGTAATCCTGTTTTATGGGAACGGTGGCAACAGCTTTATGGATTTGGTGCTGCAGAATTGTTCATATTGTCCATTAATTGAAGAGAGAACTGCATGAGGTTAAATCACATTTTCAAAGAGCTGCATGGAACGCATTATGTTTTCATCCTGTAGGAAAAACGCATCGTCTCATTATCTGAGAAAGAGACTTGAAAGCTGAAAGTGAAAATAAGTCAGAAATGTCTAATTATTTTATCAAGCAATAATTTCTCTTTATGGGGGCAAAAAACATAGCTTAAAAATGTATTCATATGCAGCTGAAATTTGGATTGGGATCCTTCAGGTGTGCCCCAAGTGGGATTTTTGATTATTTTGTCTCTGACCATTAGATTTGCCCCCATAGCATTATCCAAAAAGATGCAAGTCTTCTGTTGGTGCAACTCCCCTGTCTATTTAAAAGCCACTTTATTCACCCTGTGCATAGCCGATTTATTTACTGGACTGACTTGTTTCAGGAAAACAAAATAAAATATTCTTCGCCATGCTTGCAATTAACACATAGAACTTGGTGATGGGAACAAAAACTATTAATATGTATGAATCAAAGGAGCAGCAGGAGCAGCAATACACTTATACAAACTGTTGGGTAGAGGGTTTAGGGTTCTGTTGGGTCCATTTAAATATCTTCCATTATTTTGGGGTGTTTGAAAACAGACTATAAGGGATTTATCTTCAGTCACCTGCGAATGGGATAGGGCAAGGATGGATGCATTTCTGTCTCACAGTCTGACGAGGAGAAGTGGCAAGTAGGGGAAAGCATATATATAAGCTGCAATCTTATATATATTTACCAGGGAGCCATAAAAATGTCAGAGCCATGCTGGATCAGACCAGCATTCTGTCCACAAAGTAGCCAACCGGCTGTCGACTGGGAAAGCCCAAACAGGAGCCTCCTGCCCATGTTCCCCAGCAATTGGTGTACATAGGTTTAGGGCCTCTGATCCTGGAGGTAGCACATAACCATCCGGACTAATAGCCATTGATAACCTTCTCTTTCAGGAATTTGTCAATGGGACTTACCTCTGAATAAATATATGTAAGATTGCACTGTTAGTGACATGTTTGAAGACTGCTGTCATCACCTATAATTCTGCCAATAGGATCTGCTTACAATCTGTTACAAATAATTTCTGGAGAAAACACTGTGAGGAATGTCAGGAGTGGTGCCATGAATGTTAAATTTGGCTATGTTATACAGTTGTGAACCTAGAAATTAAACAGGCTGCAATCATATGCATGCTTAACTGGTAGTAATTACCCTTGAGCTCAGTGGGATTTACTTTTGAGGCTGACCTAGAGGAATGGTGGACTCTTCCAAGCTTGACATGCTCTAGCTCCTGCAGCAGGTGGGACTAGATGGCCTACAAAGTCCCCTCTGACTGTATTAATCTATGCAGTAATAAAAGTGTTTTATAAACTCTTGCAGGAATTTATAAAATATTGTATGTGCAAAGTTTTACATCAGTTTCGTAGTCGACTTTTCACTCCCCCATGGCTTGCAACAGCTATGAGGTTAGCCCCAGCTACTCACTTTTTGGCAGCTTTCAATGAATTCATCTATGGTAACTACACCGTCCTTATTCTTGTCCATTTTCTGCCAAAGAAGAAATTTTTGGTTACGTGATGTCATCCTCTTGTTAAGACTGCCTTTTTTCATTACTGTTTGAAACGACAACTGTGTGGAAATTGTAGCATAACACCAACCAAAGCTGCTTGCAAGCTTGTAGCGCAGGGTGAAAATCTGCCTGGGCCCACAGCATCTGGCCCTCCTGGGCCCCCACAGACGTACGGGGTGGATTTTCACCCAATGGCTCCTGCAGGACAAAGGGAGCCCAGGTCTGGGCAGGACTTACTTCCACCCTGACCTGCGCACACCCGTTGTCCTCCTTTCCCCCTGCTGTGGTAATGGCAGCCGCCATTAATGCAGAGTGGGGAAATACACAATTCCCCCAGGCTTGGGGAAATTGCATTTCTCCCCTTCCCAGCCGATGGGAGCCTAAAAGACCCTATTCACATCGATGGGGGGAGGGAACATGATTTCCCAGCCGCCATTAGTGTGGAGGGTGAAAAGGCGCAATTTCCCAACCTTGGGGCAACTGCATTCCCCTCCCCCGCCATGCCAATCTTGGCCTTAAAGCCCTCTGATTGGCATGGGGGGAGGGAGGCAAAGCACACTTTCTGGGGCCTCTGTAAAGTGTGCAATTTCCCTGCATGCCATTAGCGTGCACATTGCTGAGTGCCCTTGCGGGCTGGGCACCCTGCGAGTTTTTCAGTCATTACAAGATTGTTAGCTATCATATTTTCTCTGACAATCACAGGTTTTTATATGTCTCAAAACATCTAATCCAACTAGATGAAAGCTGCCCGGCCCCAATATAGGTAAAACAAAAAAACAAATTGGGGAGGAAGGAGTAAATATGTTTGCTCAGTAAAGGAAGCAAATTTCTTTTCCCTAACAATGAAAGTCACCAATGTGATGTTTCTAAGATCATCATTTCTTCCTACTGTGAGTGGATGAATCCTACCTGGAAAAAGGTTTCCACGTGTTGTCTTGGGGCATCGTCTTTGAGAACAGGATAAGTACATTTCCCCATCATATCGTATATAGCTTTCATAATATCCAGCATTTCCTGGTCGGAGAAAAACAAGTTAAAGTGAACAGAAAAGTATGCGACAAAAAGGTTTGCGTTTAGAAGATAGAAGCCCTGCTAACCTAGAACTGAAACCCTACTAGATAGTATTGTGTAGAGGATTGTTTTGAAATGATTAAAAAAACCAGCTGCTGCTGATTGGTTAATTAAACTGCTAGTAATCAATCTTCAATCATGTGATGGATGCTTCTCCCCAGCTGCCTTTTCAAATCAAACAAACATGTTCATGTGGAAATTTATTGGTGTCTCTAGATAATGTTTGCCGGTCTACAAAAGCATTTTCTGACTCCCAATTTCTCACCTCTATCTTTCAAAAGTAATGTGCAAAGATAGACATGACAAGGAAATGAAGACTGGAAAAAAATGCCTCTGTTCAACGATCATGATAGCAAGCCTTATTTGGATGCTCAATAAATAATATTTAAAGTAAGGATTTTTAAATTTCATTTCATTTATATGCTGCCCAGCGGCTGAAGCCCTCTGGGTGATTCACAAAAAAACCAAACAAAAGCACATTTAATAAGTGTTCGTTTAATGACCATTGTCTTTGAGATTTACTTTTTGAAGGTGCATACACCGCACACAGATGAAAGGGATTCATTCTAGGAACAGCCTTATTGCTTGATTTTGCTATCTAAATAAACTGGCTGTGTGTCTGTCTTTGGGCCCATCTACACTCAAGAGTCCTTTCGAGAGGGGTGATTGCGTGGTTTCCTGCTTCCGCGATTGTCGCTCACGGGGCACATGCGAGGGAAGTTTCCTGTAAGTAAAGGCAAGCCACTACAGGAGGATGTGTACTTCATGATGGTAGCTCCGAATGTGCATCGGCAGAAGTGGGCGGGGCTAGGCAGATGGGTATGGGGAACACATTTTTTTTAAAATAACTCCGAGGTGCACACCAGCGCAAACACAGCAACACGGGGGCGGGGATAGGTACTGTGTCAAAAATGCGCTCCTGCGCATTGATATGTTTGTGTTTTAAAAAAATACACACAGTCGATGCCAAAATACGCTGATAACCAATCACAAAATGTGCCGGAAATGGCAGACACCCACTCCCGCGCACGTCTGAAACTGCTGGACATGCCCCTGACAGGTTGCCTGTTCGCTGAGCCGGGAGCTCACGTCAAATAGCAATAGCTTATTGCTGTCGGGATTGTAGCAAGAGAGCTGGAAAAGCTGTGACTAATCCAGTCAGATATTCCTGAATAACTGAGGGGTCGACCTGAGATCACCGTGGGAGTAGGTGAACGTCATGCGGCCTGGTACGGACAACCTCAATATTATTCCGAAATAAATGGCTGGTGTGGATATAAGGCCTTTGTCTCTGTGGTTGAACAAGAGTGAGGAGGGGAACAGTGGGGCCTTGACTGCAGTAGCAACCCAAGCAGATGCTTAGAGTCACCATATTTTCAGAGATCCCAATGAAATAACTTGAGACTGGAGGGATTGTAGCATGAGACACCCTGGCATTTTTTTTTCAGTTTGAGGGTAAATTCTTTTGGCAAATATTGTGTATGGTTATTGGGTGTAGATTTATCCCCAATGCTAGCACACCTGTATATGGACCAGTGAGAACAGCAACATATTCTATCTGTCAGTAATGAATTCTTAGAATACATTATTATGTATAAGATTTCTGGATATTATATTTTTCTCCTAAGAAAAACTAAAGGAATTTGGACATTGTCAATAGGCTACATTACCAAGTGAGAAGTAGAGAAGTATCCTGGATTTATACTTTAAAACCCCTTATAAACCCTTTAAAGAACTAAATGAATAAGGCAACATGCATTAAGGAAGTGCAGTGTCGATTCAAGAGAGGATGATGGATTCAAGAAAAATGACGGTAAGACAATAACTTGGTTAAGATGGAAATCAGACTCCACTTTAAGTAGAAATGCCAAACCTGGCCTGAGCACAACGCCTTTGTGGAAAACTACCGTAGGTATGGCGAGTCAATTCTGAGGGCTCACAGCTCACTTGAATGTCAGGCTGTAGTGATTGCAACTAAAAAGGCGACTTCCCAAGTGAGTAGGTGAAGGTCAGTGGTAGCAAGGGGTTCAAATAGCTTGCCCGTCAAAGCTTTAAGGACCACAGATAGACTCCAGAAAGGCACCAGCAACTGCAATGGTGGCACAAGGTTCTTTATGCCCTTCAAAGAATGAGAGAAAATTGAACCACTCGGAAGCGGATCATTGGTAATATTAGCCAAATACACACTAACTGAAGAAGGCTTCAGACCTTTTAAGAAATAACTTCAACAAAAGAGTGTCCCCTTGCTTGTTCAGATGCCACAGGATAGCTGAGTTGTCTGTATGAACCTGAACGTGATGGTTGTGAAGATAATTCTTGAATGAGAAAAGAGCCTTCTATACCGCCAAGAGCTCCAGAATGTTGATATGGAGCTTTCTTTTGGATTGATCCCATTTGTCCTGTATCCTCAATGGACCACAGTGAATGCCCCAACCTAGAAGGGAAGCATCAGTAACCAATGTCCTCGATGGGGCAGGAGGTATGAAGGGCATTCCCTGAAGGATATTCTCTTGCTCTGTCCACCGCAGTATTGACCTTGCAATGGCCCCGTATCACCACTGTAAATCACTGAGCATTGGCCCTTGTTGGAAACTTCTTCAGGAACCAATTTTGTAGTGGTTGCATACAAACTCAACTACCACAACTATCGCCACCATGAGATCAAGGGCCCTTTGAATGCCGACGGCTGTTGTCACTCGGCTTTGAACTAATCTGTGTGTGAGGGCAACTACGGTGTCTGCCCGATCTTGAGGGATCAAGAATTGCACGAATGGGTGAGCATGGGCTTTCTTTGAGATCTTTTTTGCTGCTGAGATGGATAGAAACCAGCTGGGGAGGATCTGTCTGACCAGTGGCTAGAGTCAGGAACCTTTGATGTACCTGAGGAAAAGTATGAGTTGCAGCGGAGGACTAATAGTATATGCCATTGCTGTGTCCACAGCCTCAAGGGTGCTATGCCAAAGAATAGCCTTTAGGCGACCCGAATGATTACGCTTTGTTTTTTAGTGAAGTTCATACAATGTGGGCAGGTTTCTACCACATGGGCATCTCCCAGTCACAGAAGGTACAGCGAATGACCGTCAGTCAAGGATACTGCACTGAGTATACTTCCAAGAAGGAACCTTAACTGCCATACACCCCCTTGACAATCAGTGACCATGGGGGAAAAAACTAATTTTTTTAAAAAAACAAATAGGAAGAAAAATGACAGAGAAGAAAGGAGAAACAGGGAGGAAAAAACCGCTAAATTAACTCAGCTAGAGTTACACTTTTGAAGAGCGGAGCTCCCAATGAGGCAACCAGCTAGGCGGCCGAAAAAGAACTGAAGAGATAGGCAGAAATCCACTAGGCCATGCACAGTATCTAAAAACACTGCTGAAAACAACAGTCCTGTTCTTTTCTTTGTGGTTGTGGTAAATGGCTGCTATAGACAGAAGGAACGCTCTAGACTTTTTTGATAGTGGGTTTCACTCTGGGTTGCTCAAGCAGTTTTTTAAAAAACTGTGCAATGGTTACATGTTGGATATTCCTGGCAGATTACTAACACAAGGTTGTTTTATTTTTCTACATGTTTCAGAATGTAGGAGGGGATGCTATTTACCCCCTTTTTTCCCTTCAGCTATCAGCTGCATGATGAGGATTACAGAGTTTGTATAGATAATATTTACTGGTAAACTGATTTTTTATTAGATTACATTTATCTGATTATTTGGGTAAGGTATATTATTCCAAGTATCTCTAAGGTTGTGTATCTTGTTTTACAAGTTTCATGTAGGAAGTTTAACGTCATGAAAACATTGTCTTAGTAAAGGACTGTTTATATGTTCCCACTGAAGAGGACCAGTTTGGTCGAAATGTGTTTGGGACATAGGTATTGTGTATTTATTTGTACAGTCTTTTGATTTGGAAATCAGTGTTGTAATTTATACTGATAAACTACTAATTGTTTTAAATTTTGTGCAAAATATCAGTATTTATATTTTAAAAATGTGCATGCTCAATTTTAGACCTAAAACTCAGGACTGCCACATGAACTTAATGACAAAGGACTGGATCCAGATTTAGGCATATACAATTGGGCTGATGGAAGTGATCTTTTTCCACACCTCAATCCATCCAATCCCCTGAAAATGCTACACACAGGATCAGGGGACTCTGGTGAAAAGGGTGAGCTTTGATGTGGGGAGGTGGGATCCCTGAAAACTGGGCAGAGACACCTTCCATGAGCAGAGCCCTTCTGGAAGGCAGGTCCTGGATCCCAGCCAAGAGCTTTCAAGTTCTGGTGAGTGAAACTGACTCCTTACCTCTTTAGTAACATAGCCATCCTTATTTATATCATATAAATTGAAAGCCCAGTTGAGTTTTTCCTGCACTGTTCCCCGGAGCAAAATTGAAAGGCCCATTACAAAATCCTGAAACAAAGAAAAAGAAAGAAGGCTTTAATATGTTTTTTTAAACTGACATGATAACAGTACTACAAAATCAAAACAAAAAAAGAAAAGTCCACAAGGCTGTCACGTGAAACCCCTATTCCTCAAACAGAATGGCCCTGTTCAGAAGACATTTTACACCACGGTGGTTAAGGCTTTTTGGTTAACATAAAAGCCTTAACCTCCGTGGTGGCTTAAAGTATCTTCTGAACAGAGCCATTGGCAGCTTTGCCTTCCTCCCTTGCATGGAAGAACTGAAACAGTAAAGGTGACAATCCAAAGTTAGCTACTTTTATAGCTAAGCAGACATACATTTAAATATGTTGAAATCTGATTTTGTATGAGAAGGTAGTTTGTCTTTGGCACTTTTGCATTAGCAATATACAATAAAGTCAATTAATTTAGCAATATAGTGTAGTAATAAAGTTTCATCCTAGGAGGGATATATCTCATATCTTACAGTGAACAGAAGTTAATTACAGAGTCCAATTAAAGAGGGTTAACAGCTCTTTTGCAGACTTTATATATGTAGGGATGTATTTAAGAGCCACCTTTGGGACCATTTGTGAGTATTCTTTCTTATTGGTCTGGATTCTGTGGACAAGTATCGCGGTCTTCTCTGTACACAGGAAAGGCTAGGGATGCCTGAGAAATCTGCAATGGGATCAAATGGCCTGCAAATTCCCCAGCAGACAGGCTTTTCCCAAGTTGCACAGATTCCACAGACTTAAGGGCCATTTTTTTTAAAAAAAACTTTCCGGAATTTTATGCAAATTTAGACATAGAAAAATATGTAAAATAAAAGAACACTGAAAATATGCATTTCCCCCATAGGCTGAAGTATGAAAATGCACATGGGGAGAGGGGGGGAAGGTTTTGCACATTTTCACATTCATGGACTTGCGCAAATTTTGGGAAGTGGGAAAAATACTATTCTGCCAATTAGAGGCATAACAAAAAGCAGCTGCTTCTGTCGCTCCCAGAGGGCATGCCAGAACCGTAGGAAGGCCAGGTGCTATGTGTCTGCTGCTCTAGGCTTCCACTGTGCAGAGGTGCAAGCCAATGGTGTGTTCACTCCCTGGAGGGAACCCTGACAACAGCCAGAAGGAACCTTCGCCACCTTGCTGCCTTTTTCCCCAGACTCCATTCGTCTTTAGGAGGAAGGAAAAGCTCAAACCAATCTTTGTTTTGATGATGGAAAAGGGTTAACACAACGGAACCCCTCAAGCTCATAAAAAACTCTGCTTCCACTAGCAGGGCCAGTTTGGGAGGTAGACCTTCCCCAGAAAAAGATTTTGAGATTGGATCCCACCTCCTGCTCCGGGGAAAATGATATCCCTAAACGTTCTTGAATTCCCTCCAAGACATATAAAAGGTAAGAATTTGTGGTAAGAAACATCCTACTCTGCCCTCCAGCTCCTTATTCTTTAGGAAATTTACACTCTGTGGGTTGGATCCAACTTTGCTGTTGCATCTGCGGAACAGATTCTGCTGGAGGAATTAGACTTTTGTGTCCTCCCCCCGCCATCTCCAGTACACTTTCCAAATCTCCAGAGCAGATCTGGACGGTGTGCTGGGGAGGGGGGGGGGGCTCTGCCGGGAGAAGGTGAAGACAGGGAAATCCAGTTCCATCATCAGCAGTATCTCTTTCACAGGACCCATCCCCAAGTCCTTGTCAAAATTCTGATTGCAGTTAATAGTTTTAGGAGTTGGCCATGAACTTCTGACATCCTTAATCTCACTAATAGGAAAACAATAGTATTCAAGGGAAGGAATGAGAAGTGTTATTTGTCTCAGCAGCCCCCCCCCCCCATGAGAAATGGGTGACCAGTTTCAAAGCTGGGTGGCCTGTCAAAAGCAGTGTGTGATCTAACCACAATGGGTTTAAAATGAAAAAGCTTACAAATTCCATGTGGCTAGCAGCTCAGCAGCTTTTTGGATTTCAGCCACTGTCTCTTCTTGGGGATTTTTCCTAGTGATAAACTAGCCACATCAGTCGAAATGAGTAATTGCATTTCATGTATCTGTTTTTAACCCTAAAACAACAACTATCCAAATCAGACTGTGATATGCAGGGGAGCAGGATTTGAAACTTTCCTGCTGCAATTGTAATAACTCATGTGCAAACACAGACACACAAGCTACTGTTCATCCTAAGAGAGAAGTTGGCATATAGCGAGTTGGAGGCAATTTTTATTGGGACTGTGGCATGGGGAAAGGGATTAAATCTCCCCCTCCCTGCACACCACAGTTCTGATCCAGACAGCTGTTATTTGAGGTCCCCTCTACAAGAATTCCGGTTGACGCCTGGTTCTCTGATTATGCGCATGTTCTCACAATCACGTTTATGCCGAAATCCTGTAAACAACGTGTGGTGAAGCGCATAACCGGCAGTATGAAACGTGCTTTAAAGTGGCTGAAATGCAGAGAATCACTTGTTTACATGGTCATAATGCACTTTAACGGCCGCGGAGAATTAAAACTCGCTATTTAACACGCATTCGATAATGCGCATAATCGGACAGATAAAGCGCCTCAACCCCCGATTTGCGCTCCGCTCGTGTAGAGGTAATTTTTTTAATGTGACTTGAAAGAGCTTTAAATACCTCTTGTAGAGGCACCCTGACTTGGAAAAAAAAATGTGAAATGCATTTATGCACCATCAAGTCTGGCCTGGAGATCATATAGGAAGAGAGAAAAGAAGACTATTCTGTTGATAAAGCAGCACAAATTGGTTTGGAGGAGTAGCATAGGAAGTTGCATGGCCTGGTTTGGATGATCATACCTCACCTGAATAAGCCAAGATATGCACACGCCTTTTGCCTGCATGCTGTGTCCTCGCACAGCCCCTTCCTCATTGGCATGCAGCAATAACCCAGGAAGTCGTCAATTAATGACCATAACTGCAGTGTCACACTTGTGCAACAGTTATGTTATATGTATGTGTCGAGAGAATATTTCAGGTGTGATCATACCAATAGCTAAAATGAATTTTCCTTGATTGATTGATTGATCGTAACCCTACTGCTTTCAATGATTTCATTTCTCTATTTTATGAGAGATAGAACTGCCTGTGATGCGAAACGGACAGATGTTTAAATCAGAGAAGTTAAAGAGTCTAGGGCCAAAACCGCAGCAGGCTTCCGGCCCAGTCTTTAAGCAACTGTTCTTGCTTAGTATACATTGCATCAATTAGCAGTTTTAATCGTGTAATCGACAGAAGATATATCTTGTCAGCCCTTTGATTGTATCTGAGAGTAACCTTTGATTTGACCAGCCCTCATGCCCACCCCCTTAGAAATGCGAAATGTGCATATTCTTGACATGTATAAAACCATGTGCCGTGTTTCAGTATGCCAGTCAGAGCTCTCTTCTCTGGCTCCATCAGCTGATGAACTCCTATTAAAGCTTCTTCTTTGGACTGAATCGTATGTGAGTATTCATTGGTCTCCACTGCAAACTGAGTTAAGTTGCTTGCGTGAATCTGACTCCATTTGAGTTAGTGGAAGGGTGGTCACCAATCTAAGGGACTTCCTAGGGTTATCCCTAGACTATATAATTAGGCCAGCTATTGTATCAACACACAGAATGGAATTAGAGAGAAGATCTTTCTCATAAGGGATCTAGCTCTTTAACAATTAAGTGACCCCTTTCTTATAAGAGGGAGTCACTAGACCACCCAAGAGGGCTCAAATTTCTATAACAATTTGGTTGCCGCGACTCAGACTTGCAGTGGACATCTCGAAGGGTCTTTTGCTTTCCAGCCGGCCCCAGGAGACGAGATTAAAGTGCCTTGGTAAATTTTTAAACCATTTTTTCCTCTCTCTTTTCCTACTCTCTTGGACCCTGGAACCGACCCTCCGAGACGGTAAGTACCAATGTGGCTGAGTAGCAGCCAGACTCTCATTCTGGGGGAAACGGAACCACTTTGTTAGGTTGGGTGGAGGGGAGTGAAGTTTCTGGCTTTGAATGAACGAAATCAAGGTTTTTATTTTTTTGAGTGAATGCCAAGTCATATACTCTCTAATGGGCGAGAAGTCTGACTCCACATGACCCCAGGTTGACTGCATTAAATGACAAGGTATTGGTGAATGTTGAAGCCAGCTGCTGTGTTTTCGTGGAAGAACGTGTTCGGGGAGGGTAAGAGCTCAAGAAATTCTGTAGACAACCCAACTAACCTTGGGAAGCAGGGGGAAGATTGTGTTAGTATCGCGGCCTCACTTCCAGGAGGTCAATAACGACTTTGGCCCCTCAGTACCCCAGTTTGTGAATTGGGTTGGAGTCCCAATGTCTACAAGATAGTAGTTGGAATTGGGTTGGAGTCCCAATGTCTACAAGATAGTCGTTGGAATTGGGTTGGAGTCCCAATGTCTACAAGATAGTAGTTAGAATTGGGTTGGAGTCCCAATGTCTACAAGATAGTAGTTAGAATTGGGTTGGAATCCCAATGTCTACAAGATAGTAGTTAGAATTGGGTTGGAGTCCCAATGTCTACAAGATAGTAGTTAGAATTGGGTTGGAGTCCCAATGTTTACAAGATATTAGTTAGAATTGGGTTGGAGTCCCAATGTCTACAAGATAGTAGTTGGAATTGGGTTGGAGTCCCAATGTCTACAAGATAGTAGTTGGAATTGGGTTGGAGTCCCAATGTCTACAAGATAGTAGTTAGAATTGGGTTGGAGTCCCAATGTCTACAAGATAGTAGTTAGAATTGGGTTGGAGTCCCAATGTCTACAAGATAGTAGTTAGAATTGGGTTGGAGTCCCAATGTTTACAAGATAGTAGTTAGAATTGGGTTGGAGTCCCAATGTCTACAAGATAGTAGTTGGAATTGGGTTGGAGTCCCAATGTCTACAAGATAGTAGTTGGAATTGGGTTGGAGTCCCAATGTCTACAAGATAGTAGTTGGAATTGGGTTGGAGTCCCAATGTCTACAAGATAGTAGTTGGAATTGGGTTGGAGTCCCAATGTCTACAAGATAGTAGTTGGAATTGGGTTGGAGTCCCAATGTCTACAAGATAGTAGTTAGAATTGGGTTGGAGTCCCAATGTCTACAAGATAGTAGTTAGAATTGGGTTGGAGTCCCAATGTTTACAAGATAGTAGTTAGAATTGGGTTGGAGTCCCAATGTCTACAAGATAGTAGTTGGAATTGGGTTGGAGTCCCAATGTCTACAAGATAGTAGTTGGAATTGGGTTGGAGTCCCAATGTCTACAAGATAGTAGTTGGAATTGGGTTGGAGTCCCAATGTCTACAAGATAGTAGTTAGAATTGGGTTGGAGTCCCAATGTCTACAAGATAGTAGTTAGAATTGGGTTGGAGTCCCAATGTCTACAAGATAGTAGTTAGAATTGGGTTAGAGTCCCAATGTCTACAAGATAGTAGTTAGAATTGGGTTGGAGTCCCAATGTCTACAAGATAGTAGTTGAAACACGTGTGTTTCAAATTGACAGAAGACACATTGTCTGAGAGTGTGTGCACTCCAGACTAGCACAATATGTTGTTTCAAGTTTTTAAAACTGCAATCAGACCCTATACACCATTTGGGTAGAGGGGGGTTGCCTTATTTTGTCAGGTATTATTGACTCTGATGAGTAATATGCAACTTAACATTGTTTTGCTGAAAAATAGAAGGTCTCAATGAAGCCAAAAGTTTCCCCTGCTTGGACATGGAGTCATACTTAATAACTTCCACCACGTATTTCATCTGCATGGCTTTCTTGGGATACATTTGACGCTGTTTCCATAAAGTTATGGCCAATTTTTAAGGTGACGGTTAAACACTCTCATTCTCCTACTGAAATCAATGGGAATTAAAAGAACTGAACTGTACCTGGATTGTGCCTGTTCATGTGACTATGTTCAGATGACACTGAGGGCTCTGTGGTGAGCTTAATCATGCTTCTCTGTGGTTAGCTCTAACCACAAGCCATACACTCACACACAACACTGTTAATGCTGTTCCCGGTTTCCTTAACCGCAAAGCAGTTAGATGAGTGCCTGAGTCCTCCAAATGTATCCCATCAGCCCCTGCGCTAAGAGAGCCATCAGTTGCGCAATTCAGGCTATTTAGACTGCTCTATACTGCTAGCTTTATGATTTTGGCCCCTTAACTACCGGTGCGTGTCAGACGACACCTTAAGCCAAACATAGTGCCGCTAACCCTGCTGCAGAACAGGGTTAGTGAAGCCAACCACAATGTTGTTAGCGGAGGCACCCGATTATGGAAAATGCATGTCAGACGACACCATTAACCCTGCTGCTTAACCAAACCCCCTTAATCACCATGGTTAACGGTGTCGTCTGAACGGGGCCATTGATTACACCCCACTGATTTCAATGTTACTGCATTGTAGGTATGCTTAACACTCTTGAATATCTTGTTTAGAGAGAGGCAGTAACCACAAACAATGTCTGGGAGCACCCAACGCTTTGGTTGGATCCAGGAGTTGCCTTCTGTGGGTGGAAGGCCTCCACTCATAGAACCCCCCCCCACACACACACACACGATTTTTGGGAATCCCGGTTTCCTCTGCCACACCACAGCTCACTTCAGCAAGGCCTCATCACTCTCTGTGTGGTATTTTAAGGGGCTGGAGGGGCTGCAATAGGAAGGAAGGGGAGAGACGTCCACTTCCGCTAACCCAGGTTAACAAGTGTAAATCTGGATTCAGTCCTATAGCACTGTTGAAGCTAAGTGGGTGGGGACTTGAGCATGCTCCGGTAAGCTGCTCCAAAATTTCTAAAGAAGAGCAGGACCTAGTTTAATAAACAGATAAAAATAACAGTAGCGATCCAACCAGCATTAAGCACTTTTCACTCTCACTGATTTCAACAGAGGAGTCAGGCATGCACTTAAACCATTCTCCTTAAAGGCAGTGAAAATTGAAAGTCCTTAACTTTGGCTGGATCATGCCCATCATTCTGATCTGTGACTTGCAAATTACATACCATGGAAGCCTCACAACCTACACAAATGGAGATGACCAGTGACAGAATTCAACACATACAAAATACCACATTATATTTAAATATTATTTATTTACTGTCTTCAGTTGACTACTCTGTTACTGGCTATGTTCAGAAAATTCTTTTCACTGTTTATAAAAACAAAGCAAAGGGGGTTTTTTTTGGTGAGAAATACATAAACAGAAATGGCAAAGGATACACCTATACATTTCAATAACTTTGTAGTTATAATGCAACAATGGCTCAAAGGACTCTGCTCAACGAAGTTTTACTACTTATCATGTGACTATTCTGTTGTGATAGGAAAGAAAAACCAGATACGTGGTTGTTCTGCACTGGGCTGGCACACTAATAAGGTTGCATCTGAAAATAGCTCTGTGTGTGTGTGTGTGTGTGTGTGTGTGTGCATTCCTTCATTTTTTTTCCAGATTCATATTTCTTTCTGGAATCTCTTGCTCTTTACACAACTTTGTTTACAAGCACCAAAAAAATATTTTTAAGCTATAAGAAAAAGATGTCAAACAGCCCACTTCCTTAGATTTTGCTCCAGACGCGAGAAATCAGCAAAATGACATAGGAAAGATAATGAGGACACATTTTAAAGCTCTGGCGCCACCACCTTCCGTCTAAGCTGCTTCTGACCTTAGAAAAAGAAAAGACGCAACGTGCCAATGGTGCAAATGAAGGCCTCAATCTTTCTCCTGGTTGGTAACACTCCAAGCTTCCCCAAAGCTGTTTTGACGTGAGACTCCACTTACAAGCAGCCAGGGATAGGCCTGGGAATTGCCTGTGATCAAATAGCACTTCCAATATAAACCCAGCAATATGTTCCATAGAAATTTGTTCCAAATGAAAAGAATCTGCAAGCAACGCCTCAAACAGCTAAACAATTATGACTCTGTTGATTTCAAGAGGTTTAACACCTATTTTACTATCCACTTAGCAAATGCAACTGTGTCATCTGAGGCAAATAGGCAGAAATTATTGTTCCACCCCAGCAACACAGCAGATTTATCTCTGATCCTAGGAATGTTTATCCAGAGAAGAACATTCCACTGATGTCAAAACAGCTTACATGTAGGTGACAGAGCTTTGGATCACAGACCTAAGGGGTTTATCACCATATTGCCACCAAAGGTTTCAAAATTCTGAGATGGGTCATTATTTCTGGCAGGAACTTCCCCTGTTTTTCATGGCAAAAAGTCTAATTTTGATTCATTACAGGCTTATTTACACAAGCATTACCTTCTGTTGATCGAAAACATGATGCTACCAATCTGGTATTGGGCTCAAACATACCCCAAGAAAGCCACACAAATAACATACTGAGCGAAGTCTTTAAGCATGACACCATTTGCAATTAAAAAAAGAAAAAGCATGCCTTTACTGAGACCGTTCCTTTTCTAGAAAACAACATAGTTGCACATAAGTCATTGTGGTCAAACAATACCGCACAATGTAAAGGACAAAAACATATGATATGGGATCTACCTGACCCACAAATATATATATTTTTAAAAACTTATTGTGCCATTAACACAATACATAGCACAAGTATAATAGTGCAATAATCATGAGTTTTGATTAACAACAACAAACCTTGCAACCATAGCACATCTACCCAAGTGGCCTATGCAAAATAACCACATGTCACAACTGCATGAGTCGGACAAGCAAAACAGTTACATGAAGCACATCATTGGTGCCATTTTCTGTCATTGTGTCAACCGCAGAGATGATCCCTTCCCATATTCTTGGTGCCAGTAGTGAAGCTGCCTCTCTTGACATCCCAGGCAAGGTAGCTATGCATCTAGCAGATTCAACGTGGGGTTTAATCCTAGGTCTGGTAGGAAGAGATGTCTTTTGAGATAATGAGCAATATCAAAGAATATATTAGAGAACAGAAGGTTTCCTTCAAAAAATGGAAGTCTTGCCCAAATAAGGAAAACAAAAGGGAGCACAAGCTTGCACAAAAGAGTCGTAAGCAGACAATAAGAGATGCAAAAAAGCATTCTGAGGAGCATACTGCTAACAATATCAAGGCCAACAATAAAGAATTCTTTAAAAATATCAGAAGCAGGAAATCAGCTAGGAAGAGAGTTGGACTGCTAGATGACAATGGAGTTAAGGAAGTATTAAAGGAGGACAGGGAGATTGCAGAGAAGCTGAATAAATTCTTTTCACCTCTCTTCACAGCAGAAGATATAGGACAGATTCCAGTGCCTGAACGGATGTTTTCAGGAAGGGAGTGTAAAATTGAGGCAAATAGTGGTGACAAAAGATGAAGTTCTCAATCTCATTGAGAAATTGAAAGTTAATAAATCACCAGGCCCAGATGGTATCCATCCTAGAGTTCTTAAAGAACTCAGAAATTAAATTGCTGATCTTCTAACAAAAATATGCAACCAGTCCCTAAGATCAGACCAGAGGTCTGAAAAATGGCCAATTTAACACCAATTTTTAGGAAGAGATATAGGGAAGATCCAGGAAATTACAGGTCAGTTAGCTTAACATCATTTCCAGTTAATTAGATTGAAAGCATTCTTAAAAATAAAATTAGTAAGCATACAGAAGGACAAGCACCGCTGAAAAAGAAGCAACATGGCTTTTGTAAAGCTAAGTCCTGTCTCACTAACCTTTTAGAGTTCTTTGAGAGTGTCAATAAATATGTGGACAGGGGTAGTTTGGAAGATATTATTTACCTGGACTTCCAAAAGGCTTTTGACAATGTCCCTCACCAAAAACTCTTTAGCAAACTTAGCAGTCATGGAATAAGAGGAGAGGTCCTCTTACGGATCAGTGGCCAAGTTTGCTGACAACGCCAAATTATTTAGGGTGGTTAAAACAAAAGGATTGCAAAGAGCTCCAAAGGTTCTCTTCAAACTGAGAGAATGGGCATCAAAATGGCAGTTCAATGTAAAGGTAAGATGATGAACATTGGGGCAAAAAAAAATCCCAACTTCTGGCATAAGCTGATGAGATCTGAGCTAGCAGTGTTTGATCAAGAAAGAGATCTTGGGGTTGTGGGGGAGGGCTCAATGGAATTGTCAACCCAGTGTGCGGCTGCTATGAAAAAGGCAAATTCCATGTCAGGCATAATTGGTCCTTGTCTACACCAGGGATTTATCCCAGAGCCATCCCTATGTCATTCCTGTGCATCCACATGGTGCACAGGGGATCCCAGGGGCAACCGGGGACAACCCTGGGATAACCCTGGGATAGCAGAAACTCGGGATATCCTGGTCCTAAAATGGGCATGGCACTGTGCGATGTGGCACCGTGCCCATGGGGGTGGGGCGATAGCAATTTTGGCATCCCCAGGATGGCGGGGGGGGGGGGGGTTGAAGCATGGTTTTTTTAAAACCTGTTTCTGCAGGATCAGGGCTGCACACATCTCCACTTTTTAAAAACTTTTTTTTAACTGGCAGGCGTGACATCCCTTTCCTTCTGGGATATCGCACTTCCATTTAGACACTGGGCGAGGATCGCGGAAGCAGATAAGTCCACAATCCTCCCCCCTCCCGACATGGCCTTGGAATACTGTGTATAGTTCTGGTCACCACACCTAAAAAAGGATATTGTCTAACTTGCCCTTGTTAGCTATTTTACTAACACTCTGTATTTTAATATTCCCTCTGGCTGTGAGGAGTTTTTATTGTGTTTCTGTAATGCGCATAGCCTGTCTGGTTAATAAGCCATAAACTGTTGTTGTATAGCTGTAAAAGTGCAGAAAAGGGCAACTAAAATGATCAAGGGGCTGGAGCATCTCCCCTGTGAGAGAAGGTTACAACAACTGCAATTGTTTAGCTTGGAGAAAAGGCGAGACCTGAAAGAAGTGTACAAAATTATGCACAGCAGTAGAAAGTGGACAGGGAGACATTTATATCCCTCTCTCACAATGCTCCCACCAATCCCATGATGCTGATTAGTGGGAGGTTCAGGACAAATAAAAGGAAGTACATCTTCATATAGCACATAGTTAAACTATGGATTTCGGCACAACGAAACAGGGATGGCCACCAATTTGGATGGCTTTAAAAGAGAGTTAGACAAATTCATTGAGGATAAAGCTATCCATAGCTACTAGTCCAGATGGCCACTCCAGTATCAGAGGCAGCATGCAAGCAAACATGGGTTCCCTATCCACTACTTCAAACACACGTTTATCCTAGCTTTAAATCACCTCACGAATTGGGCTTTCGTTACACTTGTAACGTGCAGTTAGGTATTGGCTAACATCATAGTACTGTTGTGTAGGATACTGAAAACTGGAGTAGACCCTGATCCAGCCCAAGGTAGACACTTTTAAGTCCCATTTATTTGAATGGGCAGATCTGAACAGATGCTTAACTCTTTTACTAATATCAATAGGACTTCAGTTGAAATTGGCTCCTAATTATTATAATCTTTATCGTTATTATCCTATAGACACAGCTCTTTGTACGGCAACTTGTAATCGCATAGTTGATTGGTGGTGTTTATACCACAGTTGACAAGAACAGAAAGAAATTGCTGGCCTTACCTCAAAACTCACACATCCACTGTGATCCGTGTCAAATGCATTGAACAGAAAATGTGCATATGTTGTAGAATCTGCAATTTAAACAAGGTTGTGGCTGCATTAACGACGTCTTTAAAAAAATCTGTATCATTAAATTAAGTTCAGTCTTTTCTTCACTTCGCCCTCACCAATTATTCTTTTCTTTTCTGAGTAAATATTGGATGAAATATTTACAAAAGCTGACCAAGGGACATCAGCTGGACATCAGCTACTCTTATCTTTGGAGCATAGGAAGCTGTCTTATACCGAATCAGACCATTGGTCCACCTAGCTCAGTACTGTCAACACTGACTAGCAGCAATGGCTCTCCAGGATTTCAGGTAGGATTCATTCCCATCCCTACCTGGTGGTGCAGGGGATTGAACCTCAAAGCAGGTGCTCTACCCTTGAACTCTGGCCCAGATGAGCATAAAGTCATATACATTACACTGAACCTGTTCTAACAACACACTGAGCCATGGTTAGGCCTCTAACCCTTCTGAAGCAAATGGTTAGTGAGTGTGTTTAAACCATGGTTATGTAGCCACCATGGTTAGGAATGGTTGACACGACATGCTAAGTAATGGTTTACATGATACGCCAAATCATAATGTTTAGCTCAAAATGCTTAACCACCGTGGCTTGGCATGGCATCTGAACAGGGTCATTATATAAGCTTTAGAATCTGTTCTTCAACCCAACAGGTATAATAGATTTGGAATATTACACAGAAATTGTTTATAGATCTGTAACATTCTAAGAAGACAGTTGCTTAACCACATGGTTAACACTCCCACTGAATTAAATGAGATGCAAAAGTACTATGATTCTGCTGGATGGTATCTAATAATAATAGTAATAATACTGCATTTTAAACATTCAAAGTGCTCAGAAATGTACTTCATAAAATTCATTGTGTTATGGAAGTTACATGGACATATTTATGACCATCTGAAGGGAGGGAAAGGATTTTAGGAGAGTCAAGATTCAATAAGGTGCAACAGTTCTACATGCAAACATTCAAGGTTAAATTTCAATCTATCAAACTACATTTTTAAGATAATCTTTTTTACACCTCATAAAAACCACACCGACATTATCAAGATTGATTAATTTTGTTTGGGGTTGGTTTGGTTGGTTTTAAGGTTTGCTGTTTTATTGATTATTGTTTTTAGAATGGTTGTTCAGTGCCTTGAGGGTTCCATTTTGAACAGAAAGCTGTACAAATATTTATGAAGATTTGTAAAATACAAACATTTACAAATACTTGTATAATACAAATCTTTTAATAAACAAAGTTAATCTGTTTTAAACCACGTGATTTGTGACTCTGGCATGCATACCTAAAACAGAGCCCTAATTCATTTTTTACAATTGTTAACATACAGAATACATATGACTTGGCTGGAGATATGGCTACACTCTGAGGAATGATCCCATTAAACAACAACAAAAAAAGATTGCCTCAGCTAGGGTGACCAGATCGCCCTGGGTTTCCCGGTCCTAACCGGGAAAACTGGGGCGATCCGGGCCGACGGGGGCAGCGGGGGCAAACCGGGGAAAAGGTCAGCTCTCCTCCCGCCCTAAAATGCCTGCGCTGCTCCCCATTTACCAGCTTCGGCAGGAAACAAGTGCTCAGCGTTAGGGAACGTCAACAAATTCCTTGTCTGGTGGCTAACTGCTTTAGCCACCAGACAAGGAATTTGTTGACGCTCCCTAATGCTGAGCACTTGTTTCCTGCCGAGGCCAGGACAGCGCGGGCATTTTAAAGCAGGCTCTTCCTCCTCCTCTCCCTGCTGCTGTTCCTGTTCCTCAGGCACCTCCAGGGAGCCCAGGAGCAGGGCAAGAAGGGTGAAGGGGCTGCAGGGGGTCACACGGCGGTGGAGGAGATCGGCGGTGGTGGCTGAGGACCCGTTAGGTCCGGGCTGGGTTTTTTGGGGGGGGGGGTGGCTTGGTGGAGGGGGGTTGTTTCGGGTGGGGGGGGTAGGGGTGTCTGCTTGTTGGCCGCATGGCGGGCGGCCTTTTTAATTTTTTTGTTTTATGTGGGGGGGGGGGTCTGCTTTGGTGGGGTGGCCATTTTGGACCGGGATTTTGCTTTCCAAAATCTGGTCACCCTACCTCACCCCCTTCCTAAACTGTGCTCCTGATTTCCTATTTTTACAATGTTATACACAAGAGAATGAAATAGTTTGCTAGCTGGCTACATGATATTAGTTTTTTATAGTTTCTTCCCTATTAATTTATACCTGATTTAAAAACAAAAACTAGAAATGTGTTAAAGGCTGTTTTATATTATGCTATTCCTCAGATTTCTGCCACTGAAAATGATCAAATGCTTTAAACCGCACAACATAAAAACCAATAAAGATTACCAGCTGTATCAGACCTGACTTTTATAGTGACCTTTCATATTTTTTCAGATAATTCTAGTGATTTCACAGCCTTTATTCAGTAAAACATCCAAGGCAGTGAAAACAACAGTGATTAAACGTAAGCTGAAGGATGAAGTACTTAAGCTTTTAATTAGAGCCACTTAATGTCATTTCTCTCCCACTAAATATGGAATAGAAATCAGAGGAGGAAGGGGTGGATTTTCTAATGAAGCATGGTTTGTCTTTAGCAGCCAGTAATCATAACTATTATGACATATTAACATTCTCACAGGTGGCAACAGTGAACATTCACTGCTGGCAACTTCACAGTGGCCACCATGTTCAGCAATCCAGTCCAACAGATTTCACAGAGGAGGCCAAGTCAGATGTTACTGAAAGAATAGGCAGAACTACACAGTACAGGGAACATGGGGCTATTCCTTGCTCTCTCCTGTGTCCAGTGTAACATTGCACAGTCCCCCATCCAGGACAAATTACATCACACCTTTTTGTGCAAAATGTGACGACGGCCACCGACTTAAACAAATTAACGGACGGTGACACATGCCCTGGTACTGTCCAGGTCAGATTCTTGCAATGTGTTCTGCGTGGAGCTGCCCTTAGAGACAATTCTGAAACTGCAACTGGTACAGAATGCAGCAGCAGCTACCACATGCTAGGCACTCAGATCCTAGGACTCCCATGCTGAGTTGCTTACATCGGCTGCCTGTTAGTTTCCAGGCTCAATTCAAGTTGGTGGCTTTGGCCTTTAAAACCCTAAATGGTTTGGGAGCACTTTATCTGTATGAGCCTGCCCATGCATTCAGATCAACTTCAGAGGCCCTACCTACTCGCCCACTGGTCAGAGCCATTAGGTTGGTGAGGGTTCGGGATAGGGCTTTCTCAGTGGTAGTCCCACACCTCTGAAACTCCTCCCTCCCCAGAGAGAGATGCATGGCAGGGGGAGGAGAAAAACACTGTTTGATCAGTGTTTAGATTCTATTTTTCACATTGTTATCGGCCGCTTTTCACATCAACAGAATACAACATTTGCATGGCTTGAGTTTTGAACTGCAGGTCTATTCTTTTGGATATTTTTTTCCATCTAATTGGATATATATATATATATATATATATATATCCTGGAACTACACATTTTGTGTGTGGTTGAACATTTTGTATATGTAAAAGAAAATAAAAGAAGCCATGCTGGTCCATGAAAAAGTATCCCAAGTTCACAATTGGACAATACTTTTATTAGGACCAAGCTAAATCCCACAAAATTGTGCTGTTTCAGGAGCTGGTGTTTTTCACCAAAGGCAAGCAGCAGATTAGTTTCTCAGAAAAGGAAATCAGCCATTGCTTCTCCTCCCCAAATGCATTACTAGGTATAATCTGATCCCTGCAATTCCTACCACTGACTAATTCATTTAGACTGCAAAGCTCCCTTCTGAAACTTCTGTTGTTTCTCAACAGGTAGGCCTGGTGTCCAGACAACGTCTTTCCATTTGCAGCTGAAACCCTCAATTCTTTCCCTGGCTCCTACAATGGCCCATGTGTCAAAGGGTCATTAGAAGCATAAAGAGCATGATTGCTATTTGGGGTGGACGTGACCTGCTCAGCTTGCGGTCCATGCCTAGATTCTGCTCTCCAGACAGCACACAATAAACACAGGGACCTCCACAAGAGGGTTCTTTATTACTACAACAGATGAGAAACAACTGACTTCGGAGGAGCTGCACCCCAACCCCAGTTACAGCTTCTGTACCTTTCTGCATAACAAGCAATCCTCCCAAGAAAAAATGCAGTGCCTTAAATACGGATGTCACGGGTGCGCAATTGTGTCCGGGAATCTGACAGACTCCCCTGCATCTGCCTCCCCAGACCCAACTGGACACCAGCCCTGCGTTCACAGACCCATGCCCAGTGAGTGCTCGGCAGCCAGCCATCCTCATCTGGAGCCTCCAATGTATGCCATAATGGAGGCTCCGGAAATCACGTATTTCCCACCCCCGTTGCATAAATGAGGGCCGTAGAGACCTCATTTATGCAAGAGTAAAGGTGTGAATGCTCCGTCCATGCCTTTACTCTTGCATAAATGGGACCTTCATAGCGGCCATGTACACAAGGGGGAGGGGGAATACATAATTTCTGGAGTCTCCACTGTGGTGCGCAATGGACGCTCCAGATGAGGGTGGACGGCTGCAAAGCACTTGTTGGGCCTGGTGAATGGGAGCAGCCGGCAGGGTGAGTGTCCAATGAATCGAACATGGGTGAGTTCGACCATTCGTAGCCATAAATACTCACCTTGTTTCTGGGGAAGAAAAACCTCAAAGTATTTACACTTATTTACGCTATGAGGGAAGTTTAAATTTAGAAGACAGAAAAACAAGAGTGTAATAATTTCATTTTAAGCTGATATTAACAGCATGAGAAAAACCTATAGAGGTACATAGGAAAGGGCCCTTATACCAAGTCAGACCCGTGGTCCATCTAGCTCAGTATTATTAACCCTGGCTGGTCGCGGTTCTCCAGGGTTTCAGGCAGGGTCCCCACCTCCCTCAGCTGTACCTGGATATGCTTTTGGGTTGTTTCCTTGTTTGTTTTTATTTGAATTTCCCTTTTTAATTTGGCTGTTGCTGTGGGTTAACAAAGGACGCCAACAAGATCATCCATGACATCTAGTAATGGCTTGATTTTGGATGACATTAAAAAGGGGATCAGACAAATTCATGGACGATAAGGCTATCAATATTTAATGGTAATGATGGCATATATTAATTCCATCATTGAAAGCAATATGCCGCTTTGAATATCGGCTGCTCAGGCAAACAAGTAGGAAGATGCTGTTGCTCTTGTGTCCGGTCTGTGGGCTTCCAGTAGGTATCTGTATGGCCACTGTAAGCACAGAACGTTAGCCTGGATAGGCCTTTGGTTGTATCCAGCATGGGTCTTCTTATGTTAAAATAGGTAACTATAGGGTGACCAGATAAAATCCAGGTCAGGGCTCATGTAACTTTAACAGTTGTAGAGAAAAGGAAATTTCAACCAGTATCATTTGTATGCAATTAGTTCTTGGTAATAATCCCTCTTCATCACAACAGTTAAAGTTGCAGGGGCCCTGCCTTCTTTTGTATATGGTCACTCTAGTATAGTGCCTGCAACTTTAACTGTTGTGATGAAGAGGAAATTTCACCAGGAACTAATTGCATACAAATGACACGGGCTGAAATTCCCTTTTCTCTACAGCTGTTAAAGTTACATGAGCCCTGACCTGGATTTTATCTGGTCACCCTAGGTAACTACTTTTTGGGCATTCAATTAAAATTAGGAACAATTAAAGCTTTTAAAATAAGGAAGAAACGTAATGGGCCAATTTGCATGATCAGATAAGCCACGGTGGGCTACAGTGTGTGCCAGCACATGTGGGTGGCCTTTCTGAACATTCAAGCTGTGGTTTGTTGTGTCATCTGAATCCAAGCAGTGGGGGTTGTGTAAGGGTTAAATAACCCTCACATAACCCACAGCCTGTTCTAGGGTTATGTGAGGGTTGTTTAACCTTTACACAACTCCCATTTCCTGGCTTCGGATGACATGACATCTTGAATATTAAAAAATCACCCGACACGCTCCAGCTGATACTATAACCCACCATGGCTTAAACAAGCCATGGTGGTCTGCAGTGATAACGTGAACTGGGTCAAAATCACTTCAGTTAGCTCCACAGAAATTTGCTACTCTTTTTTCAGCATGAGGAATTAAAACTAAGGGCCAATCCACTAGGACATTCTGCTACACAAGGCATATGGGTGAAAGAACAAATGCTCTTGAGTGGCTTCCATTCATTTCATGCCCCCCCCCATTCGTTTTCCCGTATTGTATAGGAGAACTTCCCAGTGGATTGTTCTGACAGAACAGAACATGAAAATATGATTATAACCTGGCTGTGTGCCTTATATAGCCGACCAACTGTAAAGAAAAAAGAAAAATTAGTGAGGCTGGTTGCAGGGAGAGAACAGATGAGGCACTACAATAAATGCTAGGGAGGGAATCTGCATAACAAGAGAAACATAACAACTGGGCGATTGTGTTACCCACACTATACTGAAATATATAAGATTCAGAAATGACCCAGGGATAACGGAAAACTGCCAACTTCATTGAGAAAAAAAAGCAACATGTCAAGTGAAACAAAAGAAAGCCCATAGAGATCATTGGAGAATCAACAAATTTATCCAGCTTTAGGCTTTCACCCACACAATTAAACTACTTCCTACATTTCCCACTGCATAGGTTCTGTAGGAGGGAAATAATTGAGAACCCATAGACCCATATAGAGCTTATAAAAAAATGTCAACGGTGTTGCCAATTTTCATGATCTGATTACAAATAGAAACAGATTTGCGGATTCTTAAAGCTCCAACTTTCATTTTCACAATTAATGAGTCGTTTTTCCTTCATTGGAATGCCTGAAGCTGGCAGGGTTAAGGTCTTCAATGGGAGCTTGGGATGCCATTTCTGATTTTGGAGGTAGGGTGACCAAGAGGGAGCACAGCCAGGTTCAAAGACAGATTCTTAGGCATATAAAAGATTAGACTTCAAGAATCCCAACAGAAACAAAGCTACTTTCTTTGTCAATGCTTCATTATATCTATGGCAATGTTGGCAATGTATGTAAGTTATTCACACACACACGTTTTTTAAGGAAAGAGATTGTTGTCTTCAGCACACACGCCCACAATACAGGTCTACAGCCAATGAACTGGCCAGAGATATAGGTGTTGCTGAGGAATCATTGACCTGGTTCGCACAATTCCAGGGTAGTTATCAAGCCACCATAGCTTGTTAACCACCCAATGCTTGCCAGCCAGAGTTCCATAATTACTCTTCCCTGTGCAGACTCAGGGAACGTGACTTGTTGGGTTGGGAAAGAAACCACCTCACAGCTCTAAAACAGCCCGTGTCAATAAGCCACCCTCGCCAGGTTTCCACATCATGAGAAGCTTTGCCGGCAAGGGTAATTATGCAAACCCAGCCAGCACACGCAGAGCGGTTTATAAACCACTGTGGCTTGTTAAACCACCCTGCAACCATGCAAACTGGCCTGTGGCCATCACCCTCAGGGCTTGAGGAGAACCCTGGTTTTAGTACTCTTCTCCACTGCAGATTTACAAAGGGCCATGCCTTCCAAAATGCTGCAAACCTCTATCTGCTTGGGATGGCATTTGGGCCTCAGGATTAATTAGGAAAAGAGGGAGAAATGTCACTGGATTTGATATTTCCCATTGTTACTGAACAAGAGCCTTTGGGACGGACTGGACTATAAATCCACACAAAGAAACAAATTGCAGACTGCGCTTTTGTAAATAGCTGTTGCTAGTAGGTGTGCTCAGTCTTTAATTAAAGCCCCAAAGTACTCCTGTCCACCCATTAAGAAGTATGAAAGGTTTAATTAACTAGAACAACAACCTGTTTAGGCCAGATTTCTAAGCAATTACAAGCAATTGGTTGTGCATGCAAACAAGACTAATTATCCACAGAGGAGTACTCACCTCCCTGTGGGAAGAACTGGGCGTAAATTTCTTTGAAGGTCTCTTCATTAACAACCCCACTGGGACATTCCTAACAGAGAAGGCAAAGAACTCGTGAAAAATGTGCCCATGCAGGATTTGTCCATGAGAAATTCACGGTTTCAACGACGTAGCACACAAAAACAAAACCTTTCCTGCCACAAGGAAGCAAAGGCCAGCAGAAGCACCATTTCCTCGAAGAAAATTGATGCCTGGCCCCTTGTCTCTGACAGAGTTGATGGGCCAATTCACATGATCGCCGCAGTTGCGTGGTGGATTGGGACACTTTTTGAATATTCACACTGCAGCAGGTGCATGCCGTGGCTTACTATGTTGTGCAAACCTGGCGAGGGTGGATTATGCGAGGATTAAACAACCCTAAAGCAGCCTGAGGGTTATGTGATGGTTGCTTAACTTTCACTGCATAAGCCACTCTTGCCAGGTTTGCATGACACGATAAGCCACGGTGATATTCAGAAGGACAAGCAGCGCACAGTGGGCTTCGGTGATCATGCAAAACCAATCATTGACTACAAGGAGAAATGTGAGCAGCATTTTTATATTTCAGAACAGGCCCACATTCTATACATTAGGAGAAATTGAACTATTGACTGCTATGTTCAGAAAAAAATATGATATACTCACTCAAAGATACTGGAATGATAATTGGCTGGGCAAAGTAACTCCATTAGTTTAACCATCCCATTTAGCCTCCTTTGTAACAAAATTGAGATCTCAGAATGAAATGTGACAAACACAGGTAAGACACTAGTCTATGTTTCTAGTTTCGACTCCACCTTGACCTGTACACCCATTTTCAAGGGGCCCAGGAAAGATGCAGAACATACCACAACATGAGCTTTGGCAAGGTGACTGAGATATACGAACAAAGGTTGGTGAGCTTGTTTAGGGCACTATTTTATATTCCGAATTTCTACCGCCACTTGACACACACCCCAAAGGAGGCTAGAAAATATGTAGAACATGCTGTGAAGCGACACCACCTGGCATCGCTTTGCTGTAATTGATATATATATATATATATATATATATATATATATATATAGTGTGTGTGTGTGTGTGTAAGTGATTTCAATCCAAGAGTATTACTGGGTTACATAACATAGCAATATACAATCAAGCCTATAAAAACATTAAAATAGCCACTTAAAAACCAATCAACCAGTAAGCCTCTGCATGCATTATGCAATATCTATTGTTTACTATCTAGTTTACTATGGTTTATATTCAGAATAGGCCTTTCATGAAGAAGTTGGCGAACTTGTAGAGGTTCCAAGTCATGAAGAGGGCAGGCAATTTTCATCAACGCCCCTTCTCTCTGCAGCCTCCTGTGCCACTTCCCATGGTGTTCTAGAAGAGCAGGTGGAGGATCAGCAAAAATCACTTCCCCCACTTTCATGAGTGGGATGTTCCATGAGTGGAACTCTATTAACTGGATCTCTGGATCCAATCCTATATATCAGAAGTAGGCAACCTTTTGGGTTCATAGGCACAGCTGGAAATTTGAGAAACTGTCCTGGGCACAACCATAAAATGTCTGCAATGGGTGGGCATGGTTAGTCACAAAGGACAAGTATTCATGGGAAATTAAGATGGCATCAACTAGAGGTTCCCAATTGCAAAGAAGAATACATACATACATGGAATAGGGTATCTTGGTGGGCACCAAGGAAGGTGTCTGGCAGCATATATGTGCTTGTGGGCATCACACTGGCTACTCCTGCTGTATATTATAAAGGTATGCTTTATCACGCTTTTATCAGTTTGTTGTTTAGATACCATCTTGCATGGGGAAACACGATCTGTGTGCTCTAATGCCTTTAAAGTATCCAAGTGGTCAGTTACACAAGCAGACATCCATACTAATATACTGAAAGAAACCAGCAAACCAGGATCAGCTGTGCAAGATCTGTCTAGAGACAGAATCAAAGTTCTGCTTTCTTGGAAATTTGTCAAAATTCTGAAACACAAGAGGGCAGTAACGTGCTTAACGTGCTCAAAAAAGCCCCTCTTTTGAAACAAAACCCACAAAAATATTCAGTATTTCCACATCCTACCTCTCTATGCTACAGACTTTATAAGCAGCCATATAGTTACCTGTGTGGAAGGAGAATAAATAAGGATAAAAGACAATTTATCCATTTATTAGCCTCTCAACGAATACATGGGATTAGAACAGGGGATGGAATTTCATTGTGCAAATTCTGTAGACAGAAACCCCACCTGGATTCCGAGTAGAGAGCAGATGTTTAGCACATGCAGTGCTACATAAATGAAACTGCCTCAAAGAACTAGAAACATCAATTTTATTTTCTGAATAAGCAGTCAACACAAACATTGCTCAGAAATATTGTCCTTTGCCAATTCAGCACAATTTTACTATGTTTCTGTTTCCATTCCTAACATTCTGCCATATTCTATTCTAGTGTGACCAAGAAAAAGAACTCACAGCAATGGGGCTGGCTGGGCTACAATCTAGAATACAGTTAAGAAAGGGCTAAACCTGATTCTCCTGGAGGCACCAGGTGACAGGCTTTGCTCCTCCTCCAGAAAGTATCTGTGAATGTACCCCTTTACTTTATCCCATGTAAGTGAAAGACTATTTATTCTGATCAGGAAAAGTAAAGTTGTATGTGGGATATTATCACGGTGGCAAAACCCATTTACCATATTTAACACTAGGTGACTTAGCTTCCACTAACAGGGAACACCTAGGTGTCCTTGTAATATTCAGACCCTTCCTCAATTGACATTCTGCCCTTGGGAAATATGGGACTTCTTTTCTTTGTAACTTATTTAATACTGTTCATCACTCCCGGCAGCTGTCCTGACATTGCCTGTGCCCCGGGGTGGCTCCAAATCCACGTTGCATCAGTTACACGATGCAGCCGCAGATTCGAAGCCACCCTTGGGCAAAGAGGCAAAGATACGCGGCTGAAAAGTCGGGGATTTACGCTATCTTTTCCAGACAGACTGACGGCAGCCTGGCTCTTCCTCCGGTCTGTCTTCGCTCGGAGCCACACTAGGGGCATTCCCGGGCAGAAGGCGACCTCCTGTTGGTCTCCGGAAGCCAGGGAAGGGGGCGGCCACAGCAAACCTAATGGCCACTGGAAAGCCCCCGCTGACTCCCCACATTAGGACAAGTTGTTGCTGCTTTACACCAGCAAAAGCCGGGGGTTTAACAACAGAGCAGCAATGTAAAAGCATAATAAGAACCCTGCTGAATCAGACCAAAGTCCTATCTAGTCCAGCTTTCTGTTCCCACAGTGGCAAAGCAGGTGCCTATGGGAAGCCTACAGGCAGAGTATGAGTGTAACAGTACCCTCCTCCTCGTGTTTCCAAAAAACTGGTATTAAGAGGCATACTGCCTCTGATATTGGAGATCATATATAGCTACCAGGACTAGTAGCCATGGATAGCTTTAACCTCTATGAATTTATCCAATTCCCTTTTAAACTGATCCAAATTGGAGGTCATCACTACATTGTGCGGCAATGCATTCCATAGTTTAATTATGTAGTGCGTGAAAAAGTACTTCCTTTTTTCTCTCCTTAATCTTCCACCATTCTAATTTATTGGATGACCCTGGCTTCTAGTATTATGTGAGAGGAGAAAAAAAGTCTCCTTATCCACTTTTACCTTATCATACATAATTTTTTACACCTCTATGATGTCTCCTCTAACTTGTCTTTCTTCTAAGCTAAACAGCTCCTCACAGGGGAGTTCCTCCAGCAACTTAATCATTTTGATTGTACCTTTCTGGACCTTTTCTAGCTTTACAATAACCTTTATGAGGTGTGTCTAGCGACCAGAAATATATTTCAAGCATGGTCACACCGTTTATTTTCTATAAAGGCATACTGACAGTTTTAATTTTTATTCTCCTGATGATCTCCAACATAGAATTTGCATTTTTCACTGGAGTCAATATTTCTTTTGAACTATCCACCATGACCCCAAGGTCCCTTTCCTAGTCAGTCAGCATGAACTCAAACCATATAGCATATATATAGTTAGGATTTTTTTTGCCCCAAGGTGTATCAGATCCTTTTGGAGTTCTTCATTAGCCCTTTTTGTTTCCAACACCCTAAATAATTTGATGTCATCAGAAAACATGGCCACCTCATTGCTCATTCACGAACAAGTTAAAAAGCACTGATCCCATACAGATCCTTGTGGGTCCCCACTGTTTATATCCATTGCAGGAATTGTCCATCTTTGCTTCCTGTTCTTTAATATGTTGTTTAACAAGTTTGCAAGTCCAAGTATACAGTGTTGTGAGTAACATGAAACACTGGTCAAATTTGTTTTTCTTGTTATTTTTGAAACGATGTGCTTGTTTTCCCAGTAGCAACTATATATCTAGGGAATTCTGATAATAGCTAGAATTGTCAAAGGCTTATCTCTTCTATGGTCACCAAGTAAAAATGGAAACTCTGGACACCAAAATGATCATAAAACCAGTTTTGATTGATTATATACATATATATTCAGTCAAAACTTATATATATATATATATATATATATATATATATATGCTGGTTTAATGAAAAGACCAAAAGTAAAATAAAAATCAGGCTTTTTACCAGGAACTTTAGCCACTTCGTTACAGCTAACAATATTACTTCCACTCACAGTCTCTGTTATGGGATCATGACCTTCCAGGACAAGATAGGATTTAATCTTTTAAAAATAGAAACCAATCAGTAACACAAGATGGAAGGGGGAAAAAAAGAATCTACTTTAAAAAGTGGCTTGCCCAGACCTATATTTTGGTATCTATTACCTTGCTATGTTCCAGCCAGCTTGAGTACTCAAAAGCTGTGGGTTAATAAGCTACTCACAATAGCGTATTTTGACAGTAAGTTACTGTTATCTTCCACCTGTTCAGACAAAGAAGGTCCTGTGTGTAATCTGAGTCATCCTCACATCCCCTGCCCTGCTGTAATCCTCCTGCCTGAGCAGTGCCGCTGTTTCACTAGGCTGACCTTCTGAAAAGGAGGACAGGGCTCATGTAACTTTAACAGTTGTAGAGAAAAGGGGATTTCAGCCAGTGTCATTTGGATGCAATTAGTTCCTGGTGAAATTCCCTCTTCATCACAACAGTTAAAGTTGCAGGGACCCTGCCTTCTTTTGTATATGGTCATTCTAGTATAGTGCCTGCACCTTTAACTGTTGTGATGAAGAGGGAATTTCACCAGGAACTAATTGCATCCAAATGACACTGGCTGAAATTCCCTTTTCTCTACAACTGTTAACGTTACATGAGCCCTGTCCTCTTTTTCAGATGGTCAGCCTAGTTTCACCCATTGACAGCATCACAGCTACGGTTTGTTCAAAATATAATATTCCATCCATCATGTTTAACTCAAAGACAGGATTGACCTACTGATTAAAGCTTGCAGCTATTAAAAATAAATATTTCAGTTCTGGGGGTTTGGCCTTGTCGGTTAAATACAGACAGGGTTCTATAATTGCTCACTATTGCTGTGGGGTATTTTTAAAAGGGGGACATAATTTCAGTTGGTCCATACAAACCCAAGGGATCAGCTCTTTCAGGCCTGCTCATTTTCACCCTTTCATTCGTTTTCATTTTGGTCATACTGATTAACTACCAAATCCCCTTAATTATAGTTTTCGATTTGCTTAGGGCAAAATATGCACAGTTCTTGGCAATTAAAATATCATTTCAGCAGAAATAATTTCACCAAAGTTTGCACTGAAAAAGGCGTGTGTGGTGAAAATGAAGATTAATTATTTTATTAACTGAAATATGTTGCTGCTCTGCATGACTGCTGTGAGCCCCAATTCGTTATGTGTCAGGCACCCTGAGATCCTCAGTTGGGAGGAACTTTAAATGTTCCAAATTATTAAGTGTTATGAGGATATAGTGTTGAGTCATTTCATTAGAGTTTCAGCTCTAAGACCAGAATTAATGTAATTTTAGTGATATTATCCCTGGTACGTGCAAGGGTATACATTATATATGAGAATGTGCTTATGTGGAGGTACTCATGAAGGATCCCCCCCACTTTTCTCAAATTACCTGTGCTTGATTCAATTATGCTGCACACCATTTTTTAAAAACTTCAATTATCTGCTGTTATCGGGAAAGCGACAAAGAGCGAGAGAGGTTATAGAGCTATTCATTTAATATCCTGACGGCTTCCGTAAAAATTATTCTTGCTTTCTTGTTGTTTGTGTGTGCTTATTCTGCAGCCAAATGTAAGAATTAAGGAGGACTTCTATCGCTGGCAATAAGCCAAACACTTATTTATTTATTTATTTATTTTTGTAGCTTTTTGGAGTGTTGTAGTGGTTTGAAATGTACAGATTGTGTGTATGTTGTATGTTTTTGCTGTTTTAATTTTTGTATTTTTAATTGTTTTAATCCTATGTAAACCGCTCAGAGAGCTTTGGCTATGGGGAGGAATAAAAAAGTAATAAATATAAATAATTATTTGAGATAATATTCTAGAACACATAGGTAGAGAAGGTTCAGGGTGCAGAGTTTTAACTAGCTCTGGTCTTTGATATATATAGGGCAGGAGCCAGCTGTGTTATTCTCCTAGACATTGTGCTAGCAGAAACTAAATTCTGAACTGTGCAAGGAGTTACATTTGGCAAGCATGATTACACAACTGCTTGAGCATCACGCTTGTGCGACAGCTTGCACAACTGGCTGTGCAAACAGTTATGCCTCATGCTTGCACAACCAGTTATGCAAGCATAATGCACGAATGCTTACACGACAGAAAGATTTGGTGGAGCTCCACTAATTCTGAGTTTGTGGAATGACACTGTTGGATTCTGCCCATAAATTTAGTAGATGAAGTTTTTCCTTTCTGTTCATATTCAGGCCTAGAGACGTTTGTGGTTTTATTTGTGTGTCAAACATAGCACTTTGGCCTAGAGAAGGCAATGGACCTTTGCGTTCCAACACCATCTTCTGGGAGGGAACAGCATAAGTTAAATGGCAGAGAAAGGCTGTTCTCCCTGATACACAGAGACATGTGTTTGCTTCAGAAAACAATATATAGTTGAGAACATATTAAAATGTAAGTCTAATAAACATCACAAATTTATATAATCTAGGTGAACAGTGAATAATTTAAATTTATATTTGCATACTGTATTTATTATAAAGGCATCCACATGTAATAATACAGTACAGCTGTCTAACCTGGAGGTTATCAAAACATAGATAACTGTGACGCAGCTGTCCCTGTCAATGCCAGCACACCAGTTTCAACTAGTGGAATGCACTCTATCCCATGGAGGCCACATGGACAACCATTAACAAAGCTGGATTAACGAGCAGTGAATCAGATCCTTCAGGGGAATCTAGAACAGGTCAAACACCACCATCCCATACACAGATGAACCACACACCAGCAGTACCTCCATCTTTTCTGGGTTGAAGTTTCGTTTATTGGTCCTCATCTAGCCCATTACCACGGACTGCTACTGCCTCACCTTAATCTATTTTAAATGAGAGCTAGAGCTGGGTGTCATCAGCATATTGAGGGCACCCAACTCCAGCCCCCCTGGTGACCTCACACTGTAGTTTCATGTAGTTAAAAAGCATAGAAGACAAAATATGTCAACTTAGAATGCCACAACACAAAACCCAATCAGAAGTCCTCCTACACAACCTTCTGAAGACAGCTGTCCAGAACCAGGACAATGCAGTGCACCCCCCCCCCCCCCCAGTTCCTAATCCAGAAAGATACCATAATCAATGACAATGAAACTCACTGAGAGGTCAAGGAGTAACAACAGAGTCATACTTTCCCTATCCCTTAACCTTTGAAGGATACTGTCACATGTTTCTCGATCATGGTAATTCCCATATTTATACGTATAAAGCTGATTTACACTGCTGTTCCATGGCACATCTAGCTCAGCACAGTCTACTTTGACTCAAAGCAGTCTTCAGCCATGGTACTTGCAATGCTTTTAGTTGAAGATGGTTCCAGGGACAGAAGCTGGAACTATCCTCATGCAAAGCAGGTTCTGTACTACTAGCTAGGGACATCTGCCAAGGAGCACAGAGCTCCTGTACTTTTTACAGTTCTATGGAAGAGGACATTTCAGCTGTTGCAAATTCTCACCTATCTGTGATCAACTACAATGGCTAAAATTAATTTCTCTGCACAACTGGAGCCTTAGGGCTTGTTCAGGCGCGCATGGAGGAACCACAGAGAGGGGAGGGGGTGTCAGAACTATGACAAGTGGGCCTGCCACACGATCACCCTCTGTGGTCAGAGCACTTACCTTCGTATGGTTTAACTGTGCATCCCACCATCCTCCAGGCACTGAACAGGTGGGTAGCAGCCACTCTTTTTGGAAAATGGGGAAAAAAATATGGCCACGGCACCAAGAGCGTTGCTGGAAGTAGTGGATGCTTTTGCCACGGAACGCTATGGTTGCTGCTATTTTTTTCCCATTGAAACAGCCTGAAAAAACCATTTATGTCTTTCTTTCAGTTGAGCAAAGCTCCTGGGGTGGTTCACAACAATCAGAAAACAATAGCAAAAGCATTTTTTTTAAAAAAAAAATGAATAGCATACATCAAAATTAACTTGGCAAGCGCAATAAAACAAAGCAAAGCAATAAAAGTCAGCAGAATCAATAAAAACAATTGACTGAAGCTGGTGTTTTATTCTAAAACATTTCACGTTTTAAAAACTGTTCATATTTGTATATGTTTGAAATTTTTGAAGCTATAGAATTTTTCAATTTTAGAATTTTTTTTTTAATCTATAAAAACGTATAAACTGGGTGCACTACAAGTGATCATTTATCTTGCTTTGGAATGCTGTATCATGTGCATCGCATTGCCTGCATATTGGTTGATGAAAGCAATGAATTAAAACTGGTGCTGATGACGTGCCGGAAGGCCTAGGCAGATACAGAGGTCTTCAAGAGAGGCAAAGAAGATGGCGTTTGGCACCAGGCAGGCTTCCCAGGGAAGGGCATTCAATAGGTGGGTCCCTCTGCCTGGTCACAACCTGTGTGATTTCAGAAGGGGTGTGTGGGAAACACCCAACGGAACGTCTTTGATCACAACTGCAACATTCAAGCAGGCTCATGTGGGAGAACGCAGGTGCTGTAGATCCCAAGGTGCTTAGTGCAGTAAAGGTAAGTACCAGTGCTCTGAATTGTACTTGGAAATGGACTGATAGCCAACGTCTAACATTTAAGAATCGGCGAGAGCTGCGTCTGATGCCCTTTCCCAGCAGTTCTACTTGGACTAATTGCAGTTTCATGGTAGTCTTAAAAAGGCAGCCCCATGTACTGTTATTATCTGTACCATCCTCATACTGTTCCCATGTTGCAGTCTTAGCCACTATACAGCGCAAACTCCCCTTCTTGCCCCTTCACAATAAGATAGACATTTCGTGTGACTTGAAACAATCAGAAAATAATGCAGGCAATGCTACTTTCATAAAATTAGCATCCGATTCAGAGAATAATGTCATTTATTCTTCTGAATTTCACAGGTTTTGCATAGGCAATATTTGTTCAGATACTTGAAGGATGGGTTATAAAGCTAACATTGCCCATGGTACACATACTTCCCACACCCACCCTGGTCAAACAGGTTTTGCAGGTCTTTCTAAAAACCTTTGAAACCTGTGAGATGGCATTACCAAGTATTCAGCAATATTTTTGTGCTGAGGACAACCATAATTCCATCCAGCTTTCCATTACTTTGCTAATGCCTCCAGCAAAGCTTATGAAGAATTAAATGACTGACATGGCCCTCTAAATAAGCAGATTCACCAACATTCAGCTGGGACAGATTTCACAAACAGACAGACAAGCTGTCTGCCTGAGCCCTTGGGGCAATTCTTCCCGCTTTATATCACTCCCTCTAACACTCAACAACAAAGCTCTAATGCTTCTTAGATAAGGATACATTCTTTTTATCCTTGAAAAGTAGTTTGAGCCTTATTCCTATTAAAGGCAAGTCATAAACACAAACCAATATTGCTCCTACCCATCATCAACACACCATCCAACAAGGTTTTACAATCAGACTGCTTACTAAGGACAACAGTTACATAAGAAACCTGGCTCATGTGCATCCCATGTAACTTTACAAACTATTAACTCCTTCTACTAATGCCTGGTTAGCTGCTGGGGGGCGAAGAGAGATGTAATATAAAACAGTTCACAGAGAATTCTTCAGCTATTGGGGGGAACCCTGCTTCTCTGGCTCTGCAAGGGAAATGACAGACATACCAATGAACTGAATGCTGGCTCAGCCATTCAGGTCGTTATCACACAGACGGTTTTAAGCACACCCACCTCGGCTTTGCTCCACTTCTTCAACGCTGGGCTCGCATGACGTCGTCCCCCTCCTGCTGCTCTCTCACCCTGAGGTTGCGGGTTTTAGTTTCTGTTTTGACTTACCCCTCAACGGGCAAGGTCCGAAACAGGCAAAGTTCAATAGGCCAAGCTGAGGTATCGCAGCTATACCAACCATGTGTGAATCGAAACACTAGACTCGAATACGAAACAGAGGGGGAAGCCGCAGAAGCAACCCGGGGGGGGGGGGGGGGAATAGTAGGGCAGGATCTACACTACTGCTTTAAAATGGTTTATAACAGTAGTGACAACTGTTGGGGCCCAGGACACACTCCATATACAGTTTTCAAACTGTTTTCAAAGCGTCATATCCTGCTTTGTGTAGATCTGGCCTTGGTGTGATAAAGCCCTGAGGCTTTCCCCTTCCCCATATTTAAAGAGGGATTGCCTGGTTCCTTTTTTAAAATTTATTTTATGTTGATGTGCTTATCCATTCTCCCATCATCTTAACTTTTTTTTAAGTGCAATGGTGGGTATTTGGAGGAAGGGTGTTCTGGTTCTGTTTCAGATACATAGAGCCATCTTTTTAAAGAGCTCAGCCTTGAATAGGGAGGGTGCATTTGACTTGAACATAGTTAAGCAGGGTTTGCCTCAGGCAACTGCTTGCTGGGGGATAGCAGTGGCAGCCTCTCTGCTGGTCCTTATGACCTCTCCAGTTGTTCCCCTCCACTGGAGGACAGAGCTGTGTATGCCACACAACCTGTCCTGGGCATCCACACAACCAGTCCAATCTCCCTAAACAAACCAGCTCCCTCAGATGTGGTGGAGAACTAGTCCATCGCCAGTGCTGGAGCAAGATTCAAGTGCCAGTCCAGCTGGCTTTCGCACATGGAAAGGGGAGGGGGGGCGCCTTGTCCTTTGCCTCAGGCAGCGAAATGCCTTCGGCCAGCCTTGTAGCGAGGATGCTTCCAAAGTGGTATCACTGCTCTAAAAGTAATGTACCTACTCTCACTACACTTTCATTTAAATAACTTAAGGAACTCTACATGTATTAAGCAAATAAATAGCTGCAAATAAATAACTTGGCAAACAATCTGACTGAAAAAAGCAATCCCAAGGACATCATGCTCTGCTGGGAGAATCCAGAGTTCTTGTTTTTCCAGTGCATGCCCATCACTCCAGCAGGAGATCCGATGATGTTATTACGAACAGCAAGGGAGGCAGGAGCTGTAATTAAGCTTAATGTGGCAGAACGAAGAGTTCAGAGAAGTTGTACCAAATCTGCTGCTACAAACACTTTAGTAGTCACACAGGGCACATGCAGGTGGGTGGGTGGGGGGGGAGAGAGAGAGAAAGAGAGAGAGAGAAACTTTACTCTCAGCCCCCAAGCCAGAATTGTCTTCTTGTTCTCTTTTATTCAATAAATCACTTCTAGTTTGGAAGCTTAGTTGTTGTTTATCTTTTTAACCCAAGATAGTCATTCTATTATCCTTTATAAAGAGTGATTCAATTACTCAGAAAAGAACAACAGTTGAGCTGCTGGTTCCAGAGACAGACTCCCTCTAGATGGATTCCGTTTGACGCCTGTTCCTCCGATTATGCGCATCTTCTCGGAAGCGCTTTATCGTAAATGCTTGTATGCAGGAGGTAATTGAGCACTCAACATGTGACCTTACCGGTTGTTTCAAATGCGCTTTACAAGTAGTTAATGCGGAGAATCGCTTGTTCACATACTCAAAAAAAGCTTTAACGGCCAGAGCAAAATAAAACTTGCCATTTAACGCGCATTCGATAATGCGCATAATCGGAGAGAAAATGCGCCTCTACGCCTGATTTGCGCTCCGTTCTTGTAGAGGTAAATTTTTAATGCGCCTTGAGAGAGCTTTAAATGCCTCTTGTAGAGGCAGCCACAGACCCCATGCAGACTGATGCTTAAGGATACAATCCTATGCATGGTTAGGCAGAACCGGCTGGAGAATGTCGGGAGTTGTCAGACTTTTTTCTGTTTAAACATGCATAGGATCATGCCCTAACTGTTAAAACATTACATCTAAATATCTATTTCAACCTTCCCCAACTTGGTGCCCCCCCCCCCCCGATGTGTTGGGAGTACAACTCCCATGAGTTGTAATTTGGATGAGAGCTGTCGTTCAAAACTTCTGGAGGGCATCAGGTTGGGAAGGGCGATTTAAATCATGGCCAAGCAGAAGGAAAGGAGGCGGAGCAGCACAGCAGGGCATATTGGGGCGGAAAGAGGAAGACACGGAGCTGCAGCAGCATATGGACTCTTTCACCTTTGTTCTACCTGGCCAGATGCAGAGGCCCTGTGGTCTGGAAATTAGGCGGAAAGAAATCAAGGGATGTATAAGATACCCAACGTCAATGCTCATTATGGGGATAAAGCAGAGGAGAGGAGATTTACGAGGCCTAGACTTTTAAAGCCCTTTTATATCAAGGAAAATGTCAAGAGTTGAATAAGGAATCAAAATATCTTGGGGGGAAACTGAGTATGCGGAAAAGAACCTGTTGTTTATTTTTTTCCTTTTTAAAAAAAATGCCTTAAAACAGAGCATTCTTCAAAGACTGTCAGAGCAAGAGGACCTTCTCATAACCCCCCTCAAGAGAAACACTACACCATGCCATTCGAGAGCAGGGATCTTCTTAAATTGTTCAAGAGGTCCCCCGAAAGTGAAATGTGTTTGCTCATCAGCAAATGCCTAATAATGAGAGCAAAATATTGCAGATACAATGATGCTTCAGGCCATTCTTCCAACCCACAAGTAACTGCAGTCTGTGACAGGTGAATTACGAAAGCCAATCGGCATTGCCCGGAGCAGGCCTGAATAACTTGTGATCCACCAAGCTGAACGAAGTCTACCAACCACCTATTGTGGCTCGTCAGGTGCCTGATAATGCCACACTCCCACCTGTTTTGCAGTCCCAGGATAGTGGCAAAACCAGGAGGTTTATCAGCCCCTGATAGGCTGTAATGCATGACACCTGAGTTGCATTCCTTGGGTACGTTTCACATTTTTCAGGCCAGATTTATACCATAGAAAGACGACATGTACCACATTGTGAATTCTTGTGTCACAAGAGTCATCTGAAAAATCGCTCAGTGAGTTGCAGCAATTTAATGCAGTTTATGTTTTCTTTACTGCTAGTATTCTAAAACATACAGACTCCGGCTCCTCCTCTCAATGGACCTGGAGGTTCTACAAATATGAAATGAATCTACATGCAGACCCAAGGACTGGTTTAATAGTCATAGCTACCCCACATGTCTGGTGATTCTGAGTATCCCACAGACTAGCTCATTACATCTCCCCCCTCAGGCAGATTCCTCCTTCCTTTCCTCAAACCATAGTTGGCTATTTTTGCCAACCTCGAGCAAACTATATACTGTTTACTGTTAATGAAGAATTGCTTCCAAACCACGATAAAAACTCATGATTTGAAATAAGTATGCAAATCATAGTTTGGCTTTGGAGCCCATTTTTTGTTAGCAGCAAACAGAGATTGCCATCTTTAAACATTCCATTGAGCTGTGGTTTAAGCAACCCAGGCAATGGAAGAGAAATCCACACACAAGACTGGAGTGAAAAGAGTGTGACCAGGGCCCCAACTACACAGAGAAACTTTCCAATGTGATTCCATTGAAAACCATGTTTTCATCAAATTGGATTTACTCCTCCCATGGTATACCCAGCTGATTAAAGTGTCATATAAAAAAAAAGACCCACTTTTGCCTGGCAGACTGCAAAGGGCATTAAGTTCGGGCACATGTGAGTGGAGTCTCATGGCTCATTTCAGAGCACAGGCTCATTTGGGGGAAAACAAACAAATTATGCAAAGGTGCTGTGTTCATTGAGATCACATAGACTCCCAAACCACATGGAAGCCGGCATGACAGGAAAATCTGTCATAAAATGTCTTTGCAAAAATGCAGATTTTACAGCATGAAAATGCGCACTTGTTGCGGGGTGGAATGAACGTCATGTGACACAATAGTTTGTGAGGCTCAGTAGAACTGGAATAAATCCCCTGTGTAGATGGGGCTCAGAAGATTAATTCCTGCTACCCCTTCATGCATCTACTGAATGCATGGGGAGCATTCTAGATGGCATGCTCCTTCTGGAATTTTCCTTCTGGAATTAACTAGAATAGTTAAATATTACAGACATTCTACAGGATGCACTGAGGCAGCCAAGGATCCAGAGATGGTGGCCTTAAAAGGGGAAGTCATTATTGAAAAGCCTCAAGTGATTTGCATAGATTCCCTACCTTTTGGGGCCCTAGATCTAACGGGAGCAGGGATCTTCTCCACATATAAAACATGGGGTTCTGATTTAAACATCAAAAGGGACACATGAATATGGGGATTTTAATCCTCCCTGCTTTACCTTCCTATGGCTAGGCTGACCATCTGAAAAGGAGGACAGGGCTCCTGTAACTTTAACTGTTGTAGAGAAAAGGGAATTTCAGCCAGTGTCATTTGTAGGCAATTAGTTCCTGGTGAAATTCCCTCTTCATCACAACTGTTAAAGTTGCAAGGGCCCTGCCTTCTTTTGTATATGGTCACTCTAGTATAGTGTCTGCAACTTTAACTGTTGTGATGAAGAGGGAATTTCACCAGGAACTAATTGCATACTAATTACACTGGCTGAAATTCCCTTTTCTCTATAACTGTTAAAGTTACAGGAGCCCTGTCCTCCTTTTCAGATGGTCAGCCTACCTATGGCACTGTTATCCCAGATATATCACCCATTGAGCTAATGGATGGTGGACTGGTAAGACAGGGGAAGGTTCAGCTCTCATCATCTTGCATGCCCTTTTGATGCTAAAATCAAACACATCCTACCGATCCCCATTTATATATGAACAGAGTAAATATGTGCTTAAACAGATGTGGCTGGCCACATCATGCCTAATTTGTATAATAGTCAACAAATCCCTGTAATATGGCGCCTGAGAAACAGCTTCAAGATTGGTCAGGACTTTAAAACTATCTCTATGATTGACGATGGGGATATAGAATGTGTTTGGCCATAGGCAAATAGTTTTGCCCTGGGAAGTAAATTGTAAGTATTAAGAAAATCTCTCTTGAGTGTAGAACTCTGGTATATTAAGTCACAGTGTGCCACTATAAAAAGCATTCCAAGTACCAGTGTACCTGTGACTGTAATTGTGTTCACGGCTGGCAGTGATAGTTCTTGCACCTCTGTAAATGTACGACAGAAAAGCACGATACAACTTTCTTTATGGAAGTGTGATAAGTGACCAGTCTCTGAGCTGGCAAATGTTTCATGGAGGACAAACCATAGATTACTTCTACACCTATTGGCAACAATCCAAGACAGAGTTACGTGTGCTTAAATCCATTAAATCAATGGGCTAAAGCATGCTTAACCTTTTGTTGATTTGGAGCCATTGGCTACGCTCTCCTATTAGCTGTATCATTCTATTATTTAAAGACGAAATGAAAATAACCAACAATAGCTTAAACACATACAGCTATGCCTCCTAAAAACCTAGGCTGGCCAAAAATGGATGTCCTCAAGTGACATATGCAGTCAGTGCCACCTCTAGGTTTTTGAGAGCCCTCAGGCCCCCTCCCTCAGTGAGTCTCTCTTCTCACTGCCATTGTTACCAGCTGCTATAGGTCTTCTTTCTCATCATCATCATCACCACCTATATAGTCAATAGACAGAGAGCCAGTGAGCAGCTAGGCAGTGGCATCTCCTGCTCCTCCTCCTTCTCACCACCACTGTCTGGGCCAGAGTGAGAGGCAAGTTGCAATGGTAAAGAGGAAGAGCAACTCCAGGGGACTCTTGTCAGTGGGGCCTCTGGTGGTATCAAGTGCTCAACTATGCCTACCCCAGTTGTAATGAATGTTCAGAGAACTAAGGGGGTATCTACACACGAGTTTTTTGACGTTTTATAAGGGTTATGAAAACTCTTTGGGCCACATGACGCACTCCCTATAACGCTGTATATCTGAGGTTTTTTAAAACTCACTTCAGTTATATACAACGGTTTCACTTTTAATAAATCGTTTTAAGTAAAATAATGTGTCCTTCCTTACCATTTGTAATTCCTGGGGGCAGTGCTTCCTTTACTGGTGCCCAAATGCTTAGCAGTTGATTGGTGGGGAAGAAAAAGGAAGTGGACCAGTGAACTACAACACCCACAATGACAGAGGAACTAAGAAGGAAGTGTGTAACTGAACTACAACCCCCACAATGCCTTGCCCTAAATTCATTGAAAAACGAAAGAGAAAAAGACAGGGCAGAACAGCATGTGACCGCATACATCGCTTTAAAGACTGAAGACTGTTCTCCTGTAACGTGAGTACTCAGTAATGTGGCCTAAGACGTTTTAGAACGCACCTATTTGGAACGTTTTAAAATACTTTTTAAAACGTTCCAAAGGACTGTGCGGATTCCCCCTTAATCGTCAGCATTCATACCAGAAGGGAAGAAATATTATTTCTTAATTCATTTCCAAGCAGTCATAATTTACTTGCCATTACCAACTACTGATCACCTTTAAAAGGGAAAGATTTGCTCCTTAGATTTACTATTTTCTTAATATTGGACATGGTCCACCCATTGGTTTCAAAAGCAATTAAGCACACAAACTTAGAAGAACTTACAACGCCTGAGTCGCACGTATATAAATTATATAGTTTATCATTAAGAAATATTCACAATACTCAAACTCCATGATCAACGTTCTAGTCCATGTAACGTTAGGCCTATTCACAAAAGGGCAAGGCCACAATTCTATAACATTAATATGCAAGCATGGGTCAACTGCAAAATCTCCCAAACAGAAACAAATTTCAAATGTATTGTTAAGGCAACCTAAAATAGGTCTTAGCCCGATCTCACAATCAGCATCATACAGTACACACATTACAGAATAAAATGGAACAGAAAAAAATATACAAGTACAAAATAATTTCTAAAAATCCACAGTTATAGACCCCCTTTCTTAGGTAGCATCAATGTCTTCTAGGGCTTCCCTAATCCATGCAAGCATGGGTCAACTGCAAAATCTCCCAAACAGAAACAAGGAAACACGAGAAGACAGTCTAAAACTGCCACATTTGATACCTAGGTTTGCATTCGGTTTTGCTAGAGCCCATATATATTTCTAAATTGGAAGGGCATGAATATGTGCTTGAAGCCACATCACAGTGCCCCACTGGGAAGTACATCTCTCTACATTACTTCACTGGGAAACATGCATGTGTGTTATGATTTGAAATTTAGATTATATTGCTAAGAAGAGAATTGGGGGGTTAATTTGCTTGGAAGGTTCCTATTTAACTAACTACTTGGGGGAGGGAAATATATAGAAGTATAAGGGATTTTTTTCCCCTTTTTCCTTTTTAGCTGTGAGAAACCTATCAGTGGCCAAAAGAGAAAGAAAGGCTGCATGCCGGGCGCATGCTTGATAGTCTGGGCAATTTACTGTGAAGTGCCTCTTGTACAAGGCATGCCACAGAGCCATTGGTTTGAAAGGTTAATGACTGCAGCAATCACCGTTTCCTTTTGCAGCAAGTGAAGATGACAGGAAGCCAGTTACAAAATGGAGCTCTCCCACTGTGATGGCAGCTTGGCAATGATTCATCCGCAATGGCACTGAAAGCTGGGAAGCCGGAAGACACTGGGAGCAGCCTTAAAAGCCTGGCGAGCTGAGGACCCTCTTAAATCTATTCTCCAATTGCAATGTAAACCCCTTTTTAAATCCCCCAAATAACTCAGCTAAAACAACAAAGCAGACTAAACAACAGAAGCAGTTTAAAATGTCTGGACAAACGAAGACATTTTGACCTGGCCCTGAATTAGGGTGACCAGATCGCCCTGGATTTCCCGGTCCTAACCGGGAAAACTGGGGCAATCCGGGCCGACAGGGGGACTGCGGGAGCAAACCGGGGAAAGGATCAGCTCTCCTCCCGCCCTTAAATGCCCACGCTGCTCCCTTGCCTCTGCAAGAAACAAGTGCTCAGCATTAGGGAGCGTCAACAAATTCCTTGTCTGGTGGCTAAAGCTAACTGCTTTAGCCACCAGACAAGGAATTTGTTGACGCTCCCTAATGCTGAGTACTTGTTTCCTGCGGAGGCCAGGGAGCAGCGCGGGCATTTTAAAGCAGGCTCTTCCTCCTCCTTTGCGTGCTGCTGCTGTTCCTCAGATACTAGGGATGTGCACTGACCCCCCGGATCGGATCGGATAGCGGATCGGAATCGGACCTGGGGGGTCGGATCAGATCGGAGGATGGTCGGATCGGATCAGACCCAATCCCGATCCGCGGATCGGATGTCCGATCCGGATCGGACGCCATTTTGAATGCTTTTTCCCATAGCAAAGTATTGTTTTACAAAAATGCCTATAACTTTTTCATTTTTAATGATAGAAGGATGAAACTTGGGCACATTGTAGACTGGTTAGGGATAGTTATCTGTGAGAAATTTCAGAAAGATTGGTGCATGCGTTTTGTGGCAATTAATTTTTTAATAAATAACCAGGAATGCCTATAACTTTGTCATTTTTAAAGTTACACACATGAAACTTTGCCACATGGTAGGTGGTACCTTGGGAGCTTTGACAGATAAAAAAGGGAGGGGGAGGTGGGGGAGGGGGGTGCAATTGACAGCCCAAGCCTCTGTGGAAAAACTTTTATAACTTTTAATCTAAAAAAATTCGTAGCCACCAAATGCCTGGACCTATCATTCTGAAATTTCTGACAGACAACTACCCCTAATCCATCTACAAAGTGAGCAACTTTCAAACTTCTAACTTTTAAAATAAAAAACTTATAGGCATTTCTTTCCTCATTGTTTCAAAAATTAATTGCCACACAAGGCAAGCACCTATGTCTCTGAAATTTCACACACATATCAAGCCAAGTGTTACCTGTAATGTACCCAAGTTTCCTGTTTGTATCTTTAAAAATAAAAAAGTGGGAGGCATAACTGTATTTACCCCACTACTACCCATTTTTCTAAAATTAATTGCCACACAAGGCAAGCACCTATGTTTCTGAAATTTCACACACATAGGTCTCAAGGTACCACCTACAATGTGGCAAAGTTTCATATTTGTAACTTTAAAAATGACAAAGTTATAGGTGTTTCTTTCCTCATTGTTTCAAAAATTAATTGCCACACAAGGCAAGCACCTATGTTTCTGAAATTTCACACACATATCAAGCCATGTGTTACCTGTAATGTGCCCAAGTTTCCTGTTTGTATCTTTAAAAATAAAAAATGGGAGGCATAACTGTATTTACCCCACTACTACCCATTTTTCTAAAATTAATTGCCACACAAAGCAAGCACCTATGTTTCTGAAATTTCACACACATAGGTCCCAAGGTACCACCTACAATGTGGCAAAGTTTCATGTGTAACTTTAAAAATGACAAAGTTATAGGCATTCCTGGTTATTTATTAAAAAATTAATTGCCACAAAACGCATGCACCAATCTTTCTGAAATTTCTCACAGATAACTATCCCTAACCAGTCTACAATGTGCCCAAGTTTCATCCTTCTATCATTAAAAATGAAAAAGTTATAGGCGTTTTTGTAAAACAATACTTTGCTATGGGAAAAAGCATTCAAAATGGCGTCCGATCCGCCGATCCGATCCGATCCGGATCGGATCTCGGCGGATCGGATCGGAGGGTTGGTCGGATTGGATCAGATCGGATTGGATTTTTCCAATTTTGAGGCGGATCGGATTCGGATCATGGATCGGATCCGATGCACACCCCTATCAGATACCTCCAGGGAGCCCGGGAGCAGGGCAAGAAGGGTGAGGGGGCTGCAGGGGGTCACGCGGCAGTGGAGGAGATCGGCGGTGGCAGCGGAGGACCCGGTAGGTCCGGGCTGGGTTTTTTGGGGGGGCGGGGGGCTTGGTGGGGGGGGTTGTTTCTGGTGGGGGGTGGCAGGGGTGTCTGTTGGCCGCATGGCAAGCGGCCTTTTTAATTTTTTTATTTTATGTTCGGGGGGCTGCTTTGGTGTGATGGCCATTTTGGACCTGGATTTTGCTTTCCAAAATCTGGTCACCCTACCCTGAATAGATTGTAGACAGCACCTTTCATACCTCTATGTTTTAGCCTACAATTCCCATCAGCCCTAGCTGGCGTAGCCAATGATGAAACATGATGGGAATTGCAGACCATGGGCATGTCTGCACGGGGTATTTACTCCATCATGGCTGCGAAGTGTCTCACCTTGGTTTAGGTGACGCAGCCGCCAATTCATAGCCACACTGTGGTAACTGTCTCGAAGTTGCGCATTTTCATGGTGCCATTTTACAGTGTGTTTTAACTTTGCTCTGCGATTGCCATGGCTCTTTGTACGTGTGTCAATGGTGGGGCGGGCATACTTTGGTAGGGCAGTGAGCATACTTTGGGCACTGATTGGCAGGCGGGAAAGTTGTACGGGATGTGGGGAGAGCAGAGGTCTCACCATGTTTACCCTTCATATTTCCCTTCCATTGGCAGTTTGGCAAGTGCATGAGCAGAGGGTCTGGCGGATTCCTTTGTCAGCCCTTTTCCGTCAAAAAACCGCTCTGTTGGGAATGTGAGCTCAATTGCTGCCTCTGGCTTTAAATATTCATTAAGCGCTGGGTAATCATGCTTACTCTAAAGTAGGGATGGAAGAACTGAGCCCTGGGATGTGTGGAGGACTGAAGGATCAGTGCTTTGTAAACACTTCCCTCTCTCTCTCTCTCTCTCTCTCTCTCTCCCCCTCTCTCTCTCTTTTTTCCCCAACCCCTCTCTGGGCTGCAGCCACAGCTAGGGGAGGAAAGGAAATGCAAGAACAGCTTCTTCTTCCTCCGTTGTTTTTGCTGCTGCTGCTGCTAACACTGCTCTCAGTCATTCAGGGCCTGGACCAGGGCAGCGTCTGCTAGTAGTAGTAGTAGTAGTAGGAAAGATCCATGCTTTGCAAACATCTCTCTCTCGCCACTTCCTTTCCTGCCTGCCCCCTCAGGAAGCCACACCTACAGGGGGCAGGGAGAGGAAAGAAGATGTAAGAGCAGCCATGGTACTGATATTAGTAGTAGTAGTAGTAGTACTGCTGTTGCTCATTCATTCACAATATCAGGCTTACAGGCGCCCCTCCCACCGCAGAGAGAGAAAGAGAGAGAGGGGGGCCCATGAGGATGGATGTTTACATGTCTACTCAGAAGTAACTCCTCCATTTCATGTTATGACCACACAAGTGAGGTCGAGGGGGAAGCCTATGGATTCAAAGCTTTGCAACTATGAGGGAGTGCAGCTGAGAGAAGGTGGGTGCCCGTTGATTCGAAGCCGCGTGGCTTCATAGGTGTACAGAGGCATCCTTTCACTGCTATGGAGCTGAGCAGGAGAAGGGGAAAAAAGACTATCACAGCTCCATCGTCAGCCACTACTTGCTGCTTATTAAGGCCGTGTAACCAATCCTGCGAAGTTTCAGGGCAGAATATTCCATCTTCAATCTTGCCCATGTATCACAGTGGTTGTCGTTTTGCAACTGTGATGTTGTGGGTTTTGTGGGGGGGGGGAGAAATTAGCAGTGAAAGTGGTGTTGTGTAGACACCCCTTACAAGTTAACCACCCATGGTCTATGTTGAGGGTATTCCAAAGTCAAGGCGCCATCACCGAAAAGACCATCACGTGTGTGGTTATGCAGTAAATGTCAAGTGAACTGAAACATATGTCTGTATTTACTTTTGTTTTCATCTTGCCACAGAACCTTTGACCCGTTCCTGAAAACCCGCAGCATACTGACTATTGTCAAACTGTGTTGATTGGCAAAGAGCTCCAATAGAAATTTTCCAAGTTCTATCACATGAAATATTTTTGATGCAGCATTGATTGTATTTATCATCAAAGAGAAATACTCCCGTGGGAGGGAGGATTCAGCAGAATCTATAAATAGTAATAACAGCAAAAGAGGAAGGCAGAAGAAAGCCTGAAGACAGAAGTGAGGAGGGGGGAAGGAGCAGCAACTGCACAGGACTGTCAGAAACATTCGGTGTCCATTTCTGTTCCAAGCTGCACTGAATTCAATGGAAGATATATAATAAAGTGTGCAACTTTCTTAGTGAAATCAATTGGACTTATAAATGCTAAAGTAAGGTTGAATCACACTCACTGTTGAGAGTTTGATTTGGGTCTTCGAAGTTCAGGTTGCTGCAAAGCATACTCTAATACCCAGTTCGGTGCCTCTGTTCAGAGGTTTTATCATATGCTCAGCTTATCTCTTTTGTAGTGTTGTTACACAGACATGACATGAACAGTAAGTAGAAAATACTTCCAAAAGCTCTATGAGTCAAGTTCCTTCATACTCTGAACTTTCATAATATTTCTGGCAAATATATTAGTGATTTCATCCTAACTTGACAAGATTAACAGCCTTGAGACTTGAAAAAATATCTTTCAGTCGTTGTGACTGTCCTTGCTGCAGTGAATTGATCATAAGGTAGCATTCAGGGGTCATTTTCAACGATAAGGCGGTTTTGGTGATGCCATCACTATATTCCAGAATCAAAAGTTAGAGATCTGCACCAAAAGATTTGTCTGGCAATTTCAAAGCAGTAAGTGAACTTCAGTCTTCCTCACTGCTCCAGCCTGGCCATACGTAGCTCTCCTCTCTGTCCATCCCACATTACAGTTTTCTTTCTAAGTCCTACTTTTCTATTTCTATTTCCCCTCTCCTTTCTGTGGATTGCTCCCTCTTCGAAACCTCCTTTCCTAGACTGTTCTGATCCATTAGCCTGTTGCCTTCTCGGGTTCCTGCTTCCTCCATTTCTAGACCTTTGATTCTTTTACCGCTCCTTTCCTAGGACTTTCTGAGCATCTTATCCAATAGCATCTGGAGACACCCTCTACCCCACCCCTCCATTGTGACGTTAGGGCAGTTCAGCCAATCACTGCCAGAGATTGTATCACCACCATCATGTCACATCCCTACGTGCATTAGTATCTTGATGACAGGTCAAAGTCACCTTGTATTTTATTGGCAGCTCTGCAGAAGGGATCGGCATATGAATTCCATCCACTTCCTAATTTTTATGAATTTGATGCTACTTGAGCTCATGGCAAAGTCAACAAGCACCACTTACATTTTTGAACCCTCTGTACAGGATCTGAAGCTCCTTCTTTGTGAATCTGCTTTGTGCTTCCAGAAGTTCAAGGGCTTCAGGTCGATGCCGCACAGTGGCCATTTCCATTTCATCTTCTACACTGTCTGTGAGACCAATCAGAACGAAAAGTCAGCAGAAATAACCCATATATGGGAATAGTTCTCCCATGCACAAATGATGAATAAAATGAAGCAAAGGGGATGTGGGAGTGGACAATAATTATAAACAACAAGATCATCAACATAAAGGCAGCACCTAACAGTATGTAGAGCTCCTTGTGTCTGAGAATCTAGGTCTTTAATAAAATTACATTCTACTACTGGGAGTGGTTGGTTATAGCTACCTAATGGTTTTTTTCTATTTAAAATTCTGTATATTAAAGAAATCCATTTGCAAAACCTTATATACAACCCAGATACAGAGACGCTAGCTCTGATCCACTCATGACTTTAGCATCTGTCCTTCAAAGTGCAAGTATGAATCACATTGTATATTGTCCCCAGAGTCCAAGTCGAAGTGGTCCATCAGCACATTTAATTATTCAGTTAAGGTGAAGAACTTAGATTTAAGTTCATTTTGGCTGCGATTCTATACATACTCACCTGAGAATGTAAGAATGGGGGAGAAATTTGTTCAATTTGCATTTTATTATGAGCTTACCTAACTTCACCACTATGCAAAGTGAAACTGGGTTATCCTTTAAAATTGGCACTTCTCCAAATGCTGCAGTTCATTCCCCAATTAAAACATGCATACAGAAAAATAAACATTTAAAATGCATATCAGGAAAATTGCTTGCAAAAAAGTGTACATTAGTCAAAATGCATGTATGAGAAGAAATATGCACAAAACTGAGTATGAATTTTCATGAGAACTGTAAAATATTTTTTAAAGTTGGAGAAGAACTGAATTTAAGATTGGAAAAACGAGAAACTGAAATTGACAGATTAAGTCCCATTGAACTAAATCAGACTTACTTTTAAGCAAATACGTATAGGATTGCACTTTTATTCATATTCATGTCGGCAAGACTAACAGCCCACCTGATCCTACGTGTGTTTGCCCAGAAGTCCCACTGAGATCAATGGGACTTACTCCTGTTACAATGCCATACTAGGAAGGAAGGATAGATTTCTGATTAATGGGGCTGTAAAACAGCCGAAATCCTAGGAATGGTACACATGCAGATGTTCATCACTTGACCATTGCTTCAAGCAATATGGGAATGGGCCATCACAAAAATCACCACAATCAGAACGTCCATGTCGCTTCACATTACTGTGAATGTAGGGTAGGACTGTGGCTCAGTGGTAAAGCACCTGCTTTGCATGCAGAAGGTTCCAGGTTCAATTCTTGGCATCTCCAGATAGGGCGAGGATAAGAATCCTGTTTGAAACCCTGGAGAGCCATTGCTGCTACTCAGTGTCAACAGTACTGGGTTAGAAAGACCAAGGGTCTGACTCAGTGTAAGGCAGCTTCCTATGTTTCAGTGGAGGCAATGAATACATTGAGCTGCTAGTGATGCATGTGTGAACCAACCCCAGTACATAACTCAGATATGAACTTAAATCAAATTAAGATAGTAGGTACAGAGTCACCCTGAGGCAAATCTTTATGTAAGGAAAGTCTCATTAAAAAGCCTAATATTTCCATGGATGAAAAAGATACACAACAGATAGGATGATAGCTTTTATTGGATCAAGGGCACCCACTGCACGTGGAAACCTCTGCACCTACTTTCAGAGCTGGAACACCAGTGCAGGGAGCACAACTAGATGATGTCAGGGAAAATTTAAGTTTAAGTTGTCTAAAAGTTGATTGGACAAAAGTTTGAGTGTCCAGAAGGACTGAACAAGCCAGCTGAAGTCAATGAGCAGAGAGAGAAAGTTTTTTCTATGCAGCAGAGAAGGTCAATCTGATAGTGGGAATGTTTCTACTAGGATAAGATAATTGAATATGCTGAGCTAGGGTCCAGAAATGTGTATATAAATCAGCCTATAGAAAAGACTGTGTGGTGGGTCAGGCTGGAGTTATTTGGAACGGAGACTGTGTATGAGAGATTTGATGGAGGACTAGGCTACGCTATAGCAATACGGAAAAGCCTGTATATATCTGGAGAAACCAGTTTTTGCCTTGTATATATTTTATATTGGAACACAAGTAAAGGACTTGTATTATACACCATTTGCTGAGTGTTAGTATTTCTTCAGCTATTGGGATTTTTCTGGACTTTATTGCTTACTCAGCGCACGCAGCGCTTGTCTCTTCCTACCGCTACCACTGAATCCTTTTTCTGCAATCAGAGCAGACTTTACAACCACCATAAGCTGGCTCTGATCCCCAAAAGGTGAAAACTGCTATACGGGATCCCAAGTTATTTGGTTCTCTGTATCCAAACATCAAAAAGATGCAGGACTAGGGGCATAAAACATAAGAATAGCCCAGTTGGATCAAAACAAAGGCATATCTAGTCCAGAATCCTGTTTCCCATAGTGGCAAACCAGATGCCTGTATTATTATTATTATTATTATTATTATTATTATTATTATTATTATTTGCATTTATATACTGCCCTATAGCTGAAGCTCTCTGGGTTGAACATTAAAAATCCGTTATACAAAATTTAAAAAGCATAAAAAGCATAAAACAGATTGTAAACACAATATCCATTTAAAACAACTATTCTGTGTCAAACAACAACAACAAAACCCTCACCATATGCTGTTAAATGCCTGGGAGAAGAAAAAAGTCTTGACCTGGTGCCGAAAAGATAACAACGTTGGCACCAGGCGAGCCTCGTCGGGCTGATCGTTCCATAATTGGGGGGGGGACACCACTGAAAAGGCCCTCTCCCTTGTTGCCATCCTTAGATGTTGAGCGTAGTGTACAGGTAGGTTCATGTCGGGAGAGGCGTTCCGTCAGGTATTGTGGTCCCAAGCCGTGTAAGGCTTTATAGGTTAAAACCAGCACCTTGAATCGGGCTTGGAAATGTACAGGCAGCCAATGCAAACAGGCCAGAGTCGGTTTTATATGTTTGAATTTTCTGGTTCCTGTTATCAATCTGGCCGCTGCATTTTGCACAAGCTGCAGCTTCTGAACCATCTTCAAGCGCAGCCCCACGTAGAGCGCATTGCAGTAATCCAACTTGGAGATTACCAGAGCATAGACAACTGAAGCCAGGTTATCCCTGTCCAGATAGGGGCATAGCTGGGCCACCAACTGAAGTTGGTAGAAGGCACTCCATGCCACCGAGGCCACCTGAGCCTCAAGTGACAGAGATGGTTCTAGGAGAACCCCCAAGCTACAAACTCGCTCCTTCAGGGGGAGTGCAACCCCATCCAGAACAGGCTGAACACCCACCAACAGCATCTCAGTCTTGTCTGGATTAAGTTTCAGTTTGTTAGCCCTCATCCAGTCCATTGTCGCAGCCAGGCACCGGTTCAGTACATCCACAGCCTCACCTGATGAAGATGAGAAGGAGAAATAGAGTTGCGTGTCATCAGCGTATTGATGACAACGCACTCCAAAACTCCGGATGGCCGCACCCAACGGTTTCATGTAAATGTTAAATAGCATGGGGGACAAGACTGATCCCTGCGGGACCCCATACTGGAGAATCCACTGGGCCGAGCAATGTTCCCCAAGTACCACCTTCTGGAGCCACCCCGCTAAGTAGGAGCGGAACCACTGCAATGCAGCGCCTCCCACTCCCAACTCAGCCAGTTGTCCCAGAAGGATACCATAGTCAATGGTATCAAAAACAGCTGAGAGATCAAGGAGAATCTACAGAGTCACCCTCCCCCTGTCCCTCTCCCGACATAGGTCATCATAAAGGGCGACCAAGGCTGTTTCCATGCAAAGCCAGGCCTGTAGAAAGTCCTCAAACAGGATATAAGGCAACAGCCCTATCTCATTGGTGTTCCCTTCCAACTGGTATTCAGCAACATTCTGCCTTTGATCCTGGAGTAGCTACTCATGGCTTTATCCACAAACTTGCCTAATCCCCTTTGAAATCTGTTTCACACCCAAACTAAGTGTTCTTCAAATCATCCACAATAGAGATATACATGATTGGCTTATTTACTCCAGTGTAAGTATGCATGGCTCTGATTCAGATTGGGACTATGGAGCTCTGGGGGGGGATTTAAGCTGTACCCACCCCATTTTCATTCCCGAAATGCCAATGGAGATGGTTTTCCCTTTTTTACCCCTCCATGGGGTGCTGGGGGTGGAATTTTAGGATGAAAAGTGGGGGGGAGCTTAAATATTTGGATCAGGATCTGGAGCACCACGGTCCTGATCCAATTTAAGGCCATGCATTCTTACACTTACGTAAATAAGCCAATCACGCATAGCTCTGATATGCATGATGAAAGGACATTTAATTTGGCACTTAGCTGATGGCCATGGAACATATACTACAGATCAGCACCCAATTCCTATTACCAGGATTAAATAATGGTGGTGGTGGTGATAATGGTAATAATAATACTGGGTGCCTACATGTAAGTGCTTTAAAAATATCAGTAAAAACAAAAGGAATCACATGCAAACAGCTTTCTCCTGTCATTTCAGATAAAACCAAAGTATTGGGTCATTTACAACCTGCTCTTATGAATTATTAGTCAGTTTTACAGCCTGAACTTATGAATGATTAGTCAGCTGTCCCAAGGACTTCAATGGGGCTTACTCCCAAGTATGCATAGGATCACCTTAATGGCAGAACATTTGATGGAAATGAAAATTAGACGGAGAATCTGCATGCTGTCAAGACTGAATGAGGGGAAAACTACACCTTACATTGTTCTCGCCCACTCCTGGTTTTCTTTAACCATGTAAATCAGTTGCAGTGGGTTTCAGGTTGAGTGCATATTGTGAGAGGCGGGAAAAGAGAACGATCCATTACTTTTCTTCTAAGCCAATTGCTTTTCTCCCCAAAAGGCAAAAGACAGGGGAACCTGAGCCTTTTAGCCCTTGGGCAGGCACACATCTGGGTAGGAAAGAATTAAATCTGTCCTTCCATCCCCACCTATCAGGCACTTCACCTTATTTATTGCATTTCTATACCGCCCAATAGCTGAAGTTCTCTGGGTGGTTCACAAAAAAACTAAAACCACCCAAAGGTGCTTTACAGGATAAAAGGAAGTCCCGAGAAGGAGGAATAATGGAAATAAATCTAACATGGAATTCTGCCCTGAGCATAACACAGGGCATCAAATCTGGAACTTTGTAAACTGTGGGGGCAGGGGTAAGGGCAGCAGAGGGCAGGTCTTGAACAAAGACCTCCAAGAGTCAACTTCCTGCATCATCACTCAGCGGCGCTCTGGTCCCTCAGTCACCCAAATAGACGCCGCTCTCAGAGTCAATGGTGCTCTATATAGGCTGCAGTACTAACCTGTCAGCTGACCTCACTGCCTCAAGATGGTCAGATGACCTCACAAGCCAATGGAGACATGCCTGGTTCTATCAAACCTTTCCTTCCAAGCCAGCTCCGCATTGAGTGAGGTCGTTAGGGGTTTTGGAGTTGGGTGCCATCTGTATGATGATACTCAGCTCTACTTCTCTTTGTCATTGGAGTCAGCTGGGGCAGTGAAGGTGCTGGACCAGTGCCTGGAGACTAGGGGTGTGCACGGACCCCCCGGATCGGATCGGGACCCGGATCGGGACCTCCAATTTTGTCATGGATCGGTTCGGACAAAATCGGAGGCCCCCCGGACCGGATCGAGTCCGATCCCGATCCAAAAATCGTAAATTTTTGGATCGGCCGCCATTTTTTTCCCCATAGACTTGCATTGCAATGCAAGTCTATGAGGAAAAAATGGCGGCGGGTGGGTGAGGGGGGGCCTAACTCCCTCCCCCCCGGGGCCGTCCGCTGTGGACGGCCCCGGCAGGTAAGCCCCCTCCCCCATGCTCCCTCCCCCCCTGGGGCCGTCCGCTTCCATCCGCAGGCGCCCGCGGGCGCCCGCGGATAGAAGCGGACAGCTCCGGGGGGGGTAAGCCCCCTTCCCCGCCACTGCTTACCTTCCCGGCCCGTCCGCTCCCGTCTGGCGCCGGTGGCTACTACCAGCGGGCTCCGCGGCCTGCTCTAGAGTAGCGCGCCGGGTGATGACATCACCCGGCGCGCCACCCTGGAGCAGGCCGCGGAGCCCGCTGGTAGTAGCCGCCGGCGCCGGACGGGAGCGGACGGGCTGGGAAGGTAAGGGCCCCCCTCCTCCCCTCCGTGCGCCCCCTCCTCCCCTCCGCGCGCCCCCTGCTTACCTTCCCGGCCCGTCCGCTCCCGTCCGGCGCCGGCGGCTACTACCAGCGGGCTCCGCGGCCTGCTCTAGAGTAGCGCGCCGGGTGATGATATCACCCGGCGCGCCACCCTGGAGCAGGCCGCGGAGCCCGCTGGTAGTAGCCGCCGGCGCCGGACGGGAGCGGACGGGCCGGAAAGGTAAGGGGCCCCCTCCTCCCGCCCCCTCCTCCCCCCCCGCTGTCCACTTTCATTGGCAGGCGCCCGCTGGCGCCCGCCAATAGAAGCGGCGGTGGGCGCCAGTGGGCACCCGCCGATCCGCCGAACCGGTTCGGAGCCTTTTCGGACCGGTTCGGATTGGATCGGCCGATCCAGCTGTCAGATCGGAAATCGGATAATTTATCCGATTTCCCACTGGACCGGACTCGGATCGTGGATCGGGTCCGATCCAGTGCACATCCCTACTGGAGACTGTAATGGGTTGGATGAGGGCTCTGTGGATTCCAGGAACTGGGTAAGCGACCTGTTCTGGATGAGGATGCACTCCCTTTGAAGGAGCAGGTGCATAGCTTGGGAGTACTCCTAGTTCCATCGTCGTCACTGGAGGCCCAGGACTCTGTTGCCCAGAGTACTTGGGGCCAGCTTTGGCTGATCTGCCAGCTATGGCCTTTCCTGGACGGGGACAATCTAGCCACAGTAATGCAGTGCTGGTAGCTTCCTGATTAGACTACTGCAATGCAATCTACATGGGGCTGCCCTTGAAGACAACTCCGAAGTTGCAGCTGGTGCAAAATTCAGCAGCTAGACTGTTGACCATAACAACATGAAGAGAACATATAACACCTGTCTTAAAAAGAATTGCATTGGCTGCCTTTACGCTTCCGGTCAGAATTCAAGGTGTTGGCAATGATTTTTAAGGCCCTAAATAGCTTGGAACCTCGGTATTTGAGGGAGTGCCTCTCCCTATGCCTACCTGAGATTTGAGATCTGTTGGAGGAGTCCTTCTCTGCGTCCCACCAACACGAGGCATACATTATAGTGGGACATGGGAGAGGGCTTTCTCTGTGGTGGCACCCTGCTTGTGGAACGCCCTCCCCTTGGAGGCCTGACTGGCACCAACACTGGTTCATTTAGGCGCCAAGTTGAAACATGGCTTTTTATCAAAACTTTTGAGGGCTAAAGCTGCACATAGTTTTAATTGTTTTTAATTGCTTTTAAATTTTCTACTGTTTTTAGCTTGTTAATGGTTTATTACATTTTTAGCACTGTACATTTTTTATTGTTTTATGCTGTTTGATTTTATCTATACGCTAACGATACAGGAGCAGGATACAAATGTTATAATAAATAATAACTTGTGAGAAACTTCTCATTTGTAGTAGCAACACACACTCTATTGTAAGGGTCCCCAGAGTGGCACCCGTGAGGACTTCCTATGGCACCCACAAAGCTCACCCCTCCCTGCCCCTTCGAAAAAAAAGTTTTAAGAATTTTTTTGGAAAATGTTAGTCCAGTTTTGTCTCCCTTTCTAGCCTCTAGCTTTGTTCTTTCTTTCCCACTCACCCCCTTGCCTTGCTGTTTTCTCCTCCCTCCCAGCGTCTAGCCTCACTATTCCCGCCTCCTCTTTAGCTCACTGTTTCTTCCCCTCCTAGCCTCTAGCCTTGCTCTTTCTCTATCCCTTTGCCTTGCTTTTTCGCCTCCCTCCCAGCCTCCAGCCTCTCTATTTCTCTCCATCACCCCTCTTTAGCTCACGTTTGACCAGCCTGTTCCCCAAAGCAGCCATTATGTGACTAGTCACTTCCTCCAGGGGAGCCATTTTGTGGTGGTGCCCACAACAGTTTATCAAATTCCCAAACGTGCCCACAGGTCCAAAGAGGTCGGGGACCCCTCCTCTATTGCTTTGCCTGCTTAATCTGGAGTTTGACTACCATCCCATCTGTGGCCCCATTTCCTGTCTCTGGGCCATGTGACTAATCCAGCCTTCCCCAACATAGCGCCCTCCAGATGTGTTGGATTTCTGAAGGATGCCAGGTTGAGGAAGGCTGGACTAGTGTCTACCCATGTCAGTCAGGGCCCCACTTCAGCCTGTCAAAAACTAAGCTCCAAGCCTGACAAATATAGATTTTATTAATGTTTTTCCATTGAGGAGTTAACATTATATAGGTCAGAAATGCTGTGCCCAAAAGCCTTCACATAACAAAACTGTCCACTATTTTTGTTTTGTTCTCTGATAGTTCCTCTTTTTCATGCCAGCAATATACTTAAACAGAAGTCAGCATTCAGAGTACAAGTTATTTAAGAACTCCGGGACAAAACATTAATAAATCTTCTACCTTGTTTTAGGGTAATAGTTGATCCTTCTATAGAAAGGTAATCTGAATAAAAAATAATAATCTCAAAACATAACACAAACATGCGATGTGCCCAGCTTCATTGAACTTATTCACAAATGAACTAATTAAATAACAACATTGAAAACCTAAACTTTAGGCTCTGACCTAACATTTGCCATTACTGAGTCCCATGAAAGCATCAGAAATTGTTAATTTGGTAGAACTGGCTAAACTTTATAAGGAAAATGCAAATATAGGGTAAATTCCAACCTAAGTCATACTTAGAGTATACCTATTTCAATGGGTTTACTCTAAGTAGGCCTTACGTTGGATTTTACCCATAATATTTTAGTGTCTGAATATTGTCTCATAATAATAATAAAAAAATCCCCACAAAATTGACACAAAATTGGGTGGGATCGCTAATACCCTGGAAGTCACAAACAAACTCCAAAGTGATCTTGATAGGGTAAAGCGCCGGGCTGAAAACAACAGAATGAAATTTAATAGGGATAAATGCCAAATTCTACACCTAGGAAAAAGAAACCAAATGCACAGTTACAAGTGAGAAGGATCTTGGAACTGTTGTAGATCACAAGCAGAATATGAGCCAACAGTGTGATGTGGCTGCAAAAGGGCTGCATTAATAGAAGTATAGCTTCCAAATCGCGCAAGGTACTGGTTCCCCTCTATTTGACACCGGTTAGGCCTCATTTTGAGTATTGTGTCCAGTTCTGGGCACCACACTTCAAGAAGGATGCAGACAAGCTGCAAGGGGTTCGGAGGAGGGCAGCGAAGATGATCAGGAGTCTGGAAACAAAGCCCTATGAGGAGAGACTGAAAGAACTGGACATGTTTAGCCTTGAGAAGGCAAGACTGAGAGGAGACATGATAGCACTCTTCAAGTACTTGAAAAGTTGTCACCCAGAGGAGGGCCAGGACACGGAATAATGGGGTCAAGATACAGGAAGCCAGATTTTGGCTGGACAGCAGGAAAAACTTCCTGACTGTTACAGCAGTACAACAGTGGAACCAATTACCTAGGGAGGTCGTGGGCTCTCCCACAGTAGAGGCCTTCAAGAGGCAGCTGGACAGTCATCTTTCAAGTATGCTTTAAGGTGGATTCCTGCATTGAGCAGGGTGTTGGACTCGATGGCCTTATAGGCCCCTTCCAACTCTACTATTCTATGATTCAATAGTTCTATATAGAGTTAGCATGTCAGAGTTCTAGCTTAGCCTTCTTCCCCATGTGCTAGTTTCTTATGTGGCAAGAACCGGTTTCACAGGAGAGCTTTCAGATGTCAACCCTGACCTGCAGCACAAAATGGTACAGACCAAGAACAGCCTTACCACATGATTCTCCTGCATGTAAATTGACTCTAATTCTGTGTGCTGGATTGTAACTGAGGTGTTAGAAATAAGCATTAGTCATTTGTGGACTGTAATCTCCATGAGTATATTAAAATTCGTCTCTAGGTTAAAACCATTTATTATGGACAGCACAGTGAAAATGTAGATCTTCAAAAGTAAAAATTAAAGGCTTTCTATAATCTGCACATTTCGAATACTGCTAATTTGCATTTGAATATTAAATCTCCCATTTCTTATTACAAAGGAAGGAGCACGGAGTGAATTTCAATATTCAAGAGGCCAACAATCCTGAATTTTCAGGTCATGACAAACAGGCAATGAACTTTTGCTAAAACCTGCCATGCAAGTTCAGTGTAACAGGTTTTTGTTTTTTTTTAAGCTGACAAGTTTCTGTTCTGCTAATTTATAACTTAAAAGTTGTTCAGGTCAGAACTAATTGAATGAAAGGGCATCCTATTAGCATTCAACTAAATGGCTATTTCATCCCTGCATATTCTGTTTCTCATAAGCATGGATCTCCAGTCTATGCTATACTGCTGTCTTCCTTCTGAGAACCAGTCCTAAAGACTGAACAAGCAGGGATCTGCCTATAAAGTACATTCTTCTAATTCCACAATAAGATGTAAACATCATAGTCTAAGTTCTTCCTCTTAGAGCAACCATTTTAAAAGCTAGCCTCCTAGTTAAACAGGAGAAAATTGAGACTGGGGAAAAGGGACCACTATCCCTATTGTGGGAAACGTGTGGTCCTCCAGCTCTTTTGCCCTACAACTCCCATCATCCCTCACCATTCATTAGTTCCTGATGAATTAGTTCTTCATCACAACAGTTAAAGTTGCAAGCACTATACTAGAGTGATCATATACAAAAGAAGGCAGGGCCCCTGCAACTTTAACTGTTGTGATGAAGAGGGAATTTCACCAGGAACTAATTGCATACAAATGACACTGGCTGAAATTCCCTTTTCTCTGCAACTGTTAAAGTTACATGAGCCCTGTCCTCCTTTTCATATGGTCAGCCTAGTTATAGGCCAAAACATTGGGAGGACCACAAGTTGTCTGGCACTGCAACCACCTTTTTAACTGAACTCCAAGAGAAGCAAGATGTTTCCCACAAATGATATCACCTTTGGGGGGTAATGAATATAAATGTAAATTTCTCCAGCTTGTTTGTTTTTAGAAAACAGTATTGTTAAATGGATCTTCTAATTCTCTGCTAGAGCCGTTATCTGGAAAGGGGAAAGGAATGCAGTCATCTGCAACCTTTCTCTCTCCCCAAAGGAGGTATTTGATCTGACAGGGTACAGTCCCCCCAAAAGAGGTGAATATGTGCCTGTAGCAGTGGGCCTTTAGTAAGCAAAATATTAGTAAATAACTGTTGTGGGGAAAAATGATGAAAGCAACAATAACTGAGAATGCTCACAAATTCTTATTATGGTTTCAAAATGCTAGCTAGGAAGCCTTTGTGGGAAATTATTTCCAATCATATAAAATTTTCTGAGGACTACATCTCTGTGCAGTCTTCAGAAAACCCCAGCACCTAAAATAAATACGTGATGTGCCATGTTTATCATTATTACATGTGTCTGTGTTCATAGTTTTGACGCTCTTGTCACAATCTGCTAGGAAGCTCTTCTTTGCAGACTTTCTGAAAAGAATAGGAGCTGAGCCAGAGTAAAATCCTTAAGCCAAAACATTTTGGACAAGCCATGAAAATTCCACAAGAATTCCAGTGATTGTTGACTGCAGAGTCCATTGCTCATTGTACACTTACTGACAGTTTTGGCCTACTTCTCACCCAGATGGTTTGATATTTGGCAGACTTCCTACCACCTTAAACTACAGGTGAGGATTTCCCTCACATGACTGAATTCTCCTCTGTGTAAGTGTGTGTGCGTTTATGAACACACACATACAATTCCTGAACGTAGAAAACTAGCATATCAAGAAGGGTTCTACCCTAACTGCCTTCTGTGTAGAAGAATTTTTAAAAATATGATTATATGGAGAAATATTAAGAAATGCCAGTCTCCACCTGCAGTTTTGAGACTTTTTTTCTTTTCTAAATCTCCATCCAGGGTAAGTGGTGGAAATTTGGGAAGCAAAGGGGGGGATTGTCCCATCCCAGTGCATGCTAGTCCCAATCCGACTTGGGTGCTGTGTACAGTTACTCTACAGTACAAAAAAAAAAGAAAGAAAAGAAAGAAAGATAAGCCCAGCTACACTTAACATATTATGTAGTTTGACTCTCACAGTGCTTTTGAGAGGCATGTAACTGTAGAAGGAGGAACAGGTGTCAATTGAGGAGAAAATCAAAACAAAGCCTAAAACTATTTTTCTTCATCATAAATCCTTAATATCTGCACCAATCTGTATGAAATTGCAGATTGCATCTATTTGTTTGATATTTAACAGGCTTCATTCATTCAGAAAGGGCAACTACATTTACAAATTCCATCCAATTTTTGTAAAAAAAAAAAGTTATAGCTGTTTGTTGATTTCCTCTATATAAGTCATTAGCGAGACATAAGAAGCCTTGGATTTTCCAGTTCAAGGTTCTTCTTTGGACTTTTGGGCCATGCACCAAGCGGTCTGAGCTGAATTAGCCCACTTTCTGAAGTGGGGACCAAGATGATATTGTCTTCGGTGCACACTCCTAGTTAGTGCTTCAGTTGTCAATAGGTCCAATGTTGCTATAGTTAACTGTGACCTCAAACATTATGCTAAAAAACAAAAACAAAAATCAACAATGGTTAACTGCATGTGGTTAAGAAGTTGATCCCATAATGCATATTTGGGTAAAGGTGTGTCCAGGTCCCCAATCTGAAGTTGAAGATCACTGTCCTAGAGCACTCCTGTCCTAGAGCACACCTAATGTCTCCACATTTCAGGATTGGAGAGATGACTTTTGGTGAAGGCCTCTTCACCGTTACTGATCTTTGGATATGAAGAACGCTGATAAGGTCCCCAGGTTTCCCCAGAACACGGTTTAAAACGTTGAACCTGGCAGCTTCACAGAACATCCTGGAAGCCCCTTGTTGTAGGGTCTATCAAGCTCAGCTGGACTCTACAGAACATAAGCCATAGTAGCCTTTAATGTTCAGATTTTAATATTGTAGGCCCTCAGACACTTCAAGTTATTCAACAAATATCTAACACATATGGCTGATTATATCAGCAGTCTTTCCCCTTTTTTAAAATAGAGGAAAGTTAGCAGAATTGTGTTTAAAATATACTTTGTAACACATACAAAACTAAACACCAACATTTAGCAAATGAGAAGAGAAAAACTTGCTTTGAATATCAGGAGATGTCGTTTTGGCAGCTGAACAGGGAAAGAGCTTCATAAGCCGCTCTTTAATGCTGTGTTTGGTACTGCTCTGGCTGTAGAGGAAACCTAGAAGATATGTTATCAGGGCTGTTACATCTCTCAAGAATAAACTTGCATGCTGCACACTAAACATTTGCATTTGGAGGGAGGGAGCACAAGGGACCACCAAGTACACATTCCCAGCTGAGAAACATCCAGAAGACAACAAAATCTCTTCCTCTTTCCCTTTGTTCCATACCTGGGAGGCTTTTGTACAAATCCTCCTCCCAGCACAAGAAATACATAAGTCAGTGCAAGCAATGGCATTAACTCTTCTTTAAATGAGAGCCAGATGTCTGAGTGTCTGTGTGCTTTTCAAGATTAAATGGCAAAATATTGACAGACACCTCCATAATTGCTTTAATTGCATGGTGATTTAATAATGAAACAAAAATCCACTTTGTTGTCCCCTATGATGTCTAAAGCTTTGCTACTGAGCCGCATCAAACGATTTGCACATGTTGTTCATTCAGGAGCTCTGATAACCACCTGGTACTTTTGCCTTTCTTTGATATGCACCAATTCCCTGGTTTTTCCTGTATCATTTCATGAAAATAATGACAGTTCTTGAGGGCTTTTTCAAGTACAGACTAAATTAAGGTTTAATATGGCTGTTTAGTTGTAATAAAAAAATGAATATCGCTGAAATATCAGAGAGCAACACCATGAAGAATGAGAAGGATGTTGGAATGTAGTGTTAGCTTGAGTTTATGGGGAAAGGCAGCCCGCCAGAGTTTGCCTTGCATTTTCCAGCCACAGATTATGACAGATAATTAAAATAACATTACATTTTAACGTAATTGTTACAGAAGGATTTTTTTTGCACTTCATTTCCAGCTGACCACACTGTTTCCATTTTTGCTCCTCCACACTATGTGTATATACACCTGCCAACTAAGGATAATACTCCATGCATATGATGAAATTATATTATGCCATAATAAATTTGCTAATTTTTGAAGTGCAACAAGATTCTTCACTGTTCTAAGTAAAGTAAGCAATCATTTAGATGAGTGTTTTCTTTCAAAATGTTCCAGGGAACCATGAAATGCCTTGGTAGCCTATCATGGGAATCTATGCATCAGAATTGATAAACCTTTGCCATATATTCATCTTCTCTTTGATCTTTAAGGCCTATGGTCTTCTGACAATAGCACGAGTTTGACCTAAAGCCATGCATTTATAGCACGCCTATCAGAAAAAACTAAATTGTATGCTGAAATTGAAGATTTCATCAAGGACTATTGTCTGTGTAGCCATGTTTATTTTATCTGAGATTATTCCAACTTTTCTTTCAGAAGTTATAGTTTAGAAGAAACTAAACACTTACCATGCACTGACTGATATATTTGGGGAAAGACAACACGAAAGAAAACTATTCCCTTAAAACTAAAAACGTAAGAAGAGCCGCGTTGGATCAGAACTAATAGTCCAGCATTCTGTCCCCACAGTGGTGGCATCGAAATGTCTATGGGAAGCTCACAACAGGCCATAAATGCAACAGCACCATCCCACTAATGTTCCCCAGCAACCAACCCTCAGAGGCACATTTTCTATGATACTGGAGATAACATATAGCCATCAGGAGTCATAGCCACTGCTAGCCTTATCTTCCTTGAATTTCTTTAATCCCCTTTTAAAGCCATCCAAGTTGGAGGCCATCACTACATCATGTGGAGCAAATTCCATAGTTTAACTATGTGCTGCTTAGAGGCATACTTCCTTTTGTCTGTCCTGCATCTCCCACCATTCAGCTTCATGGGATGATCCCAGTTTCTAGTATGATTAGAGGCAGAAAAAAATTGTCTTATAACTTTGTCTATACTATGCTGTCCTGTGCCTGGTTTTATTTTTATTTTTTAAAAACCCGACACTGCTGCAAGCAATGTATTTAATGTCACAGTTTGCCTCTGAAGACATCTGGCTGGTAAATGTCAGGTTGCCTTTGCAATTAGTTTACTCACATGCTGATATGCATAAAATATCTTAGAGAACTCGTGTAGCATAATGTCTACAAGACGGAGCTATAAATCAGGAAGTCTGTGATTCAAATCTAATTTTTGCCAGAAAGTGACTAGGTGATATCAAGCAAACACTTTTTCCCAGGATTAGGCCGCCATATGTAAAATGGGGTAATAATTCCGACCTGCTTTATAAGTCAGTTGTATGTGAAGCACTTCAGAATGCTAAATATTGTTAATAATATTTGGAGGGGGGTGGTACTAGAGAGTCGTGGGGAACACGTGACTACTGCTAAAAGAAGCAGCCCCACATCTCTTCCTCCCTTCTTCCCTATTAATGTTCTATAAACAAAATGGCTGCATTCGGACAACACATTAGTCAATGGTGGGTTGAGTAGCCAACTCACAGTTGGTTATTTTGTGGGTACTCCCCACACAACATATTCCTACACAACTGTGGGTGGGTGGGGCTGGCGTTGAGTGGACTAATAGTCAACCTAGCATTTGACTGACACAGCCCCCGCCCCTCTCCCGCCCCTCCCTCCTCCTTCAGTCATCCCAGTTCTATCCCAGCAGCCTTTGCAAGTTGCACCAGTTGTAGCAGAGTGGCAGCCGCCACTTTGGTCGCTCTTGTCGCCTGCCTCTATGGGCTTGTGTTTTAACCCACTCACCACACGCCATTAACACACTCACCCCTCCACACAACACTTTAAACAACTGGCTTCGAGCTAAACAACTTGCAAGCCAGTTGTTTCTCTCAGCTGCTTATTTGGGCGGAATAGCATACCGTCAGTAGTTTGTGAGCGGCATGTTACCCTCCACACAACACAATAAGCAACACAACTGACGATTGTTTCCCCCCCTCCCCAGTTGCTCAATGTGTTGTCCGAATTCAGCCAATGTGTGCTGTGAATTGCATTGAGAGTGCTCCATCCTGCAGGTGGCAGCCAATTGCAATGCAGTAGCAACACAGTGGCTGCATTCAGACAGTCTTCGCAACCCTTTTGAAACGTTTTAAAACTACAGTGTAGATTGCTTCTTTCATAACAAGGGTACCAAAGCATTCAAATTTCTAAAAGCAGGAGAAAATGAGGATGAAACATAAATGATGAGAACAAAGGGTATGAAAAGGGGTTGGCCTGAGAGTGGAAAGCTGAGAGTGGGGAACAGGGGCCATGGGCTGCACCTTCCGCCTCCCAACATGTGCATCATGGCAAAGGGCAGATCAGCCTGGCCTTGTACATCAGCCAATACGAGGTTCATCAGATGAGCGTTTTATCCCACGCTCGCTACTGCCCACTTACAGATGTGCACGCGTCCTTTACATGACGTCTGCCTCCCGTGCGCCTCCTGCTCCTTGTTTTTCCATCGCAAAATATACCTTTTTTATCCGACTTTTTTAAAAAAACAACAGAATGTGCTACGATCTCCTGCTGTGTGCAGGGGAAGTGGCATGATAAAAATGGCCCTTGAATGGGCCACCTGGTCTTTGTTTACTTCCTCTTTCCCCTCCGAGAAGAAAGAGGATGTAATGCAGGACAAAAGTGGGGGCGGAGAAGGAAACGTGATTTCCCCCCCCACACCCCGTATGATGACAGTCTACATCATTCAGAGAAGGCACAACTGGAGGGAGTTCGCTTCACCCTTCCCTGCAAGAAAGAACATCTATGAGAAATGAGACCAGTAGCCCAGAGAAGTTTGTTTTCCTCTTCTCTCCCCATTCCTCTTCTCTCCCCTTTTGATTCATGTCTATCACATTGTGGACCTGCAGGCAGGGAATGCCTGTCTTACAGCACCTAGAAAATGTTAGATGATTTAAACTTGTTCACAGCAACAACAATGGTTGGTGCTTTGATTCCAGGACAAACAGACCTCTCTGTGTGTTTACGTATACATACACACACACTCACACTCACACAAACAAACATAATTGTCTTTTTCTGCTCCCTCTGCCCTCTCTTATTTCAATTGTGGATGATTCACCCTTTCCATTGATTTACTCAACAAAAGAAATTGAGTAGACTTCATGCTCCATAATTTACAGTCCTGTTCTGTTTCCATGCCATTGCTTTGAATGATGGCATCTTCTTCTGAGAATATGTCTGCAGAAGAGTACTGGACAAAGTAGGCAACTAGTGTTTCTTTAGAGGCGTTGTGCCTCCTGTGAATCAATAAATACCATAAAATCAGCACTGAGGATTGAAGCAGCAGTGAGAACGAAGACAGACTATTTTTGATGGTATGAAAATGGGCCAACAGTTCCCACACACTACCAGGTAGTTTCAAGTCTGAATTTTCTAAAGGATAGTTTGTGAAAGAGTAATTGATGTCGCCACAATCTTCTGGAGCTATGCCTGGAAAGACATTTCATTGGTGTTGTTGTTTAGAGAAAACAGAAGGCAGTTTGATTCACCCCATGTGTGTGTTCATCTCATTTTTGCCTCTGACAGGCTGGTTTCCGCAGGCTTTGTAATTTCAAAAATTGACAAGAATTGTTTGACCAGAGATAACAGTGAAACAAACAAAAAAAAAAGGGGGGGGGGGAGAAAAGAGAAAAAAGTATGTGTGTGTGAGTGTGTATATCAGTTTGTGCACATACATCATAGCAAGCCAAACCTCTATCAGCTTTCAAAACTAATTACTGCTTTCAGCTTTCAGCACGGCAATAATAAGATGAATTGTCTTCCAATTAACAATTTGTAATAAATGGTCATCAAAAAGCGCATCATCAGACGAGCATTTTATCACATGCTTATTACTGCCCACTCACGGTTTTTCATGGGTCCTTTTGATGACAATGTCCGCCTCCCGCACGCCTCCCGCACTTTCTTTTCTTCTTTCCGCCACAAATAAGACCCCGGTAAATCCAATTTTTTGGGGTGGAGAAAGCAAAATGTGAAGCCATTTCCTGTTGTGTGCAGGAAAAGCAGTGCAATAAAATCAGAAAAACTAACACAAAAAATAAGATTGTCAAGGGGACAGGAAAGAAAGGAAACATTCACTGCTGATTGGTGGGACTTTATTAAATACACAAATCAAGATGATGCAACAGTACAAGTCCCAGCTGCTGCCTTTCAAAACTTGTGGTTACAATGAATAAGGGGGAGGGGGGAAGTATATGGATAACTAATTGAACTTACTTGCATGAGCAAAGAAAAGGTAAAAGATTTTGTGTGTGTGTATGTGTGTGTATTTCTGTATCTTTCTTGCTAAAGTTGAAAACATCATAACGAAATGTATTATATTATGTATGATTTGGTATACTTATCCATGAAGTTGTGTTAAAATTGTTTGTAAAGTTGTTTTAACATTGAAAATCAATTAAAAAAACAAATTAAAAAAACACCCACTGAATGGGCCACGTGGTTATTGTTTACTTCCCTTTTTCCCCTGTGTAGGAAGTATCATGGGAAAGAAGTGGGGGGGGGGGGAAGCAACGGTAAGGAAACATGATTCCCCCCTCTAATAGTGGGGCTGCTCGCATAAAAAAACATTAAGATCTGGGAATTTGTGATAAGAAGGTGTTGTAATATTTAAGTGCCTATACATCAAAGATAATGATTTCATTTAATTATTTCTTACATGTAGTTTAATGTACGTATACTTCAATATATATCAATGTTGCACATTAAATTTAGAAATGAAGAATACTGTAATAAAAGTTACTAGCTCATATTATTAGTTGTTTTCCTCTATATAAATAGAAAAAATCAGCTATTTTAAACATTGGATGAGGCAGTTAAATGTTTGATTAGTGAATGAATTTTAAAATAAAAATAAATAATTTATTTTATCATTTTTTTACATTTTAAAAGCAAATTTATTAAAATACAGATTTTTAAATAGTACCATTGAATTTTTTGACCAAAAATACATTTTAAAAGACACCTCAGCTACTTATTCATGCCATTTTAAAATAGAATCCACCATGTTGAAAGATGGCAGCCATATTGAATACTAATTGATTTTTTTGGGGGGGGTCCCTATCTTAAATGACTTATAAAGGCCTTAAGTAAACGCGAGCAAAGTGGCACCTTCTTATCACAAATTGCTGGATACTTACATGAACAGACCCAACTATAATGATGCTCAAAGTTATTTACAGCTCAACTCTAGGCACCTGAAACATTCCAAGGATGTTTTACTGATACCCAAACCTTCCAGATACTAACAGACAGCATGCACAAAAAATTACCTAGCTTATGTCATCAGTGTCTGGACTAATTCAAATCTACCAGCTTTACTGCAAAATGATTCAGTTTAAGAGAATACTCAGAGAACAAGCAGATGAACTTCATTTTGGATCAATTGGGGTTGATTTAGGGAAGCAAACAGCTAGGGTGGGGGTGGTATTACCTTTCCCTACGGGTGCACAGTGGTCTCATTCCAAGTCAGGGCTGCACACACACATACAGACAAAATAGGGTTGAACTACATGCTACGTAATTGACTGAGAGTTTGACCCTCAGTAAGGGGAAAGAAATCTTAAGTGGCCCACTTCATCTCTACTTGGCCAAGTGGGCCTCTTTTTAAGATTTCCCTCCTCCCCGCTTCATGCTCAGCACTGAGAAAAGCACAAATGCCTCTGATATAGGTGTGATGCAATGTCAGGGGCATCGGAGAGGGATTGAACTGGTGTCTCCCTTGCTTGCTGCAGCTACTTGGAATTCACTCATTTCCCCCTTGCTGAGTACCAGCTGACTGCGGCAAGCAAACGGTGCTATCGGCTTAATACCCCTCCATGGTTTCCAATCTAGTGATACTACTTTAGGGCTTTGAGGGGACTAAGATAGTTGCTCCCTAGCTGAGGCTGCATGGTGTTCCTCTCAGGGCCACAGCTCCTACCACTAACAGCATCGCTGCTCTTTGCCCCAGCCTGTAAGACCCCACGGACAAGCGCATGGGAGTAGGACAACAAGGGCACTTTGCCCAGTGTCCACGCAACTGGAGATGGTCCTGCATACCTCAATGTATTGTGTTGCTCACCCACACAATTCTCATCAGAAAATGTTTTGGAACTGTTATATTTTACAATACAAGAGATTCAATTTGTATGAGCTTTGGAACTTAATTGAAAGCTGTATCCTGAAACCTTCACATCAGGGACAAAATATTGAATACTTTAGCATCTTGCACCTCTAATAAGCCCGAAGTTTAACTTTCTTATTCCTTGGACAGTTTTTTTTAAAAAAAAACATTTTGTTAAAGATTTTATTAAAAGGTATCTGGTTTCATATAATCACAACGAAAGTTAAATCCATTCATGCTGTTACTTTAGCTCTGGAAATTGCTTTAAATGTTGGCATTGTTCACAAGCATTCTGCAAAGCATTTAATCAGTTTTACTTGGTTGCTTGTGAATGGTATCACAGAAGTATGGAAATATTAATTGAGAATAATAATAAAAACATGTTGAGCCACTGGACTCCTTTTCAAACAGTCACCCTGCTCAGGATATGGTGTAAACTGGCCTCTCCCCTCCCCTCCTCTCGGACAAGTGGCCTGCGCGGTTTTCTCCACGCCGGCTGAGAGGGGCAGGGGCAGGGAGCTCAGATTCCTGGGTCTGAGGTCAGAGTACAGTCTCCGATCTCAGAGCCAGGAATCCAAAATATCCTATGGCCTCCCAGACTCTGTCTAGGGCCATAGGATTGCTCCCACAGCCACACATCTATTGTGTGTATAATAGGCATTAGACTCAACAATAATTCCAAAAACAGTTACCACCAACCAATCAGAAAATAAATCCTTTGCCAGGAAGGTTTATAATATACTAGCGAACAGACTGTCATGGGGTGGAATAGCCCTTTGTTTGATACAGAAGAGCCTTCCTTCAAGCAAAGTTACACAGTTCACAGAGTTGGACACATTAGACCCACCCCGTTTGGGTCAAGTCACTGCTGCTGGCACCTGTAAGCATGGTGCCAGCCATGGTGCAGCCCTATAGTCCCCTGAGGTAGGGATCTGTTCACTCCTTTGCCTTGAGTAGGGGCTGCAATGTCCCTCAGACTACTTCCTGTTGGCTCCAAACTGCATCAACTGCAAAGCTATGCGCTAGTTTGGAAACTCATGTGTGATGCCAGAGTCAATGTAGAAGTCAACTTGATGTCAGTGTTCTTTTTTTAACCCCTGTAATGTGGGGGCCCGGGGGGGGAGTGGAATTTCAGGAACCAATCAACTGGGGGGGGGGGGGAATTTAAACCTCCCCTCCTAGAGCGCAGCTGTCCCAATCTGGTTCAGGGCCCTGTGCACTTAGTCTAGAGCAAAAATTATTTTTTAATTTGTTGTTTTTAATCTTCATTCTTTTTCCTGTTTTATTCCTGTGTGCACCACTCCAGAATCTATTTAGATATGGAGCAGCATATAACAATTGCAAATAAATAAATAAATAAAGGGTCAGTTGCATGCTAGTGATTAACATTATGAATAGTTTTGCCCTGAGTTCTAAGTAAAACCTGGGTTGGAACTGTTCCAAATTCTTGCATGCTGCAACGGCTACGAAAATCTGACGTGGACTTATCCATATTACTAGGAACGACTCTAAAGAGATGGGGAAATGTTCATTGATCACTGTGAAATTTATTGACCACTATTATAAACCATTAAGGCTGCAAGCTTCTTAACCATTTGCTATGACACAGCAATAAAGCTGCGCAAATAGTTCATTTATCACTACAAGCTCAGGCAAATAAAAAGATATGATGGTCAAAAAAGAAGGCCTCAGGCTCTGGAAAGGGCATTCCATAAACGCAGCACCATGTCTGGTCAGACCCTCTCTGGTCACCACCTGACTAACCTCTGAAGGTGGGAGCATCTGGAAAAAGGCTTCCAATGCCCGGGTCAGGTAGCCATGGGAAAAGGTGGTAAATTTAGCAAGCGTGAATAAAACAGAATTCATAAAGTGCTATTCTTTTCCCAAGATAAAAGAATGACACTAAAAATTATTCACACATAATAAATAAGCCCACTTGTTTGATATGAACTAAAACATTTTTTGCTTCACTGGGCTGAATTAATTAATCCCATGGATAAAGTAACCCATATCCTATAATTAGAAAAATGGAAACTTGTTTGATTTGGAAAGCTTTCCTGATACCCTGCCACCATCAATCACAGTCAATTTGTTATTATTACTAATTATTTTACAATGCAAAGTATGTTAAAATTGTTTTCTGCCCGAAAGAACCTATCAGCAAGGGGATACAAACTGCTGCAAATGCATCCATGCAAACATTTTCAAAGTTGAATAAAATAAGCATCTTTGTTCAGATTTATTTATTAAGAGCATTTTCCTCACAACTTTCCTTTTGCAACAACAACAAAAAAACCACCCCAAGGTGTGAATAATCAAAAATTTTAAACATAACAAAATATCAAACTAAAAAATAAATAAAAACAAGCCAACACAGAGAGGGTCAAATGGGCCTCCTGGTGTACAATGTTCCACAGCTTGTGTGCCTTGACAGAGAAGGCTCTATCCCACAATCCCCTCTCCCCAACTAGGCTTTTGTTAGCTAGTTGGCTTCAGGTACATAGCAGTATTTCTGCTCAATTCACTGGATTTACACATTGGCTCAATTCGGACGACACGATAGTCAATGGTGGGTTGACTAACCCTAACCCTAATCCTAACCCTAGGGGGCACTCCCCACACAACATGGTAATAAATAATCAACTGTGGTGTGGATGAGGATCAGTGCTGAGTTGACTATGGCAGCATTCGGATGACACAATAGTCAAAACAACTGACGATTGTTTCCCCCACAACAGTTGTTTATTGTGTCGTCCGAATTGAGCCATTGACTATTGTTATAAGAAATAGGCCTAGGCGCTAGCCTGTCTAGAGATCATTTCTGCAATATGAGGCAGAAACAACACATTCCAATACATTGAATGTGGTCTGCACGATCAAACCATGGGATATGCATATTCAATGTCCAGCCACAGCTTGTTGTGTTGTGCAACCTGTGAATCATGGGTTATGCGATGGTTAAACAACCCACGGTCTCCATGCCTGGGTGTTGAATGTTCAAAATGGCCACCAGCACATGCAACAGTGGCCGGTTTGATCATGCAAACCAGCCAAATCTGAGAATCTTGCCCTCTTCCACTGAGACCTATATGCTCGTCCCCTTCTGAAAAATCTTGAAATGGCACTCCCACATAAAAGCCAAGTCAACAAGTTGAGAAATGAGGTATCTGGTGCAGAAGGTAGCAGCATGCTGACAGGGGAACTCCAACAACAGGTCAAGGGTTAAACCTCAAGTCATCCTTTTTTCAAACACCTCACCATATTATTCACACACAGTACATGCTTCAAAGAGGACCGTGGAATTAATTAGAATTTATCGTACATAATGCAGTGGAAAGTTCCTGACCCAAGGGGTTCAACAGATTTATTTCATATTGCCTTGACTCCTGAAACCTGTTTTCCATGACACATCCTTCAAAGAGGTTACATTAGGATGGCCTTAAATTGCAGATGAGATTATGAGTACTGACAAAACAGGCAGATCTATAGTGCCGTATTTTATTGCCTTGTCACTTTTAATGAAAAGAACTCTGTTCATCAGCCTTTTGGAAATTAAAAATGCCCCACATTAAACTAGACATAAAAGACATTTCTCTCCTAAGTAAAAAGAAAGATACATAATACAGTAAGCCTTGCAGGTAGATTATCCATGAGGATTTGTTAAAATTGTGCTGATAAAGACCATTTTAAATACATCAATTCTAAGTAGAAGTAACTTCAGTTTACTCCGGAATGGCTTGCAATTTGCTCTAAAAGTAGTGCCAGCTAATAATGACCATTTTACACTACGTGGGCCCTAACCCATGAGAATCTATATGCAGAAATGTGGGTTCAAATGCCCTCCTTTACTAGGGGCTGTCTTCATGGTGCCAAGTTGGCGCCACTCGACTGCCACTTGTACGGGGTGGCGGCGAGTAATACAGATGAAGAGAGGCAGTACGATTTCTGGCGGCCATTAGTCTCGCTGCCCCACCCCCTGCCCAGGTGGACGGCAACCCCATCCGCCCAGCCATGCCTCTGCCACATCTCCGGAGTGAAGATAGATGGTGGATGCGCTGTACTCATCTTGCTTCAGAGAGAAAAATCAGGATAAGTCCCTGACTTCCCCCCCCCCCCCCGCAGTTTTGCCGGAAAGCCCTGGGGTGGGTGCGTGGCAGCTGCTGCATCGTATAATCGACGCAGCACCACCACACACCCATCTTGGGGCTTTCTGTACATTTAGACAACCCTCTAGTTGTCATGCCTCCCCTGGAGGAATCCTCATCAGAGAATGATTTGGAGCCTCCTGAGCCAGATGTTTTGGGGGGAACGAGCCATTTCATGGGATCTTGGTGCTGACCAATAAGGTCAGTCCCAAGGAGGGCTTCAGATCTTTCCCCTCAAAAGGTGGAAAGCTCTGTCCCTAAGTCAGAGGGGGATGCTGTGCCGCCATCCAGCCCTGAAAGTATGGGCTAAGACCATAGTTAGATAAAGGAGTGCCTGCTTGCAGAAAAAGACTCAAGAATAAAGGGCTTCTTGGCGCCAAGGCCCTCCTCTTGAGTAGGACTTTTTGCCAGAAGGCCTCTGATGAACTGCAGCTGAGACTCTGTGTGTGTGTGTGTGTGTGAAGGGTGGTTCTGAGAGCTCAAGCTACAAAAGCTTTCAACTGAGACCTCCTGGCTGCTAGAAACATCATCTGTCTGCCAGCTCTAGTCCCTTCTATCCTTGTTATCCAGGCTTTATTTCATGATGGATCCTGCTGATCTTGGACCGCTGCTTGACTCTGCTGCTTGGAGTGCATTTGTGGTGGACAGCTTACCTTGGCCAAGCCTCAAGTGCTTTTCGTAGAACTCTCCTTCTTGACTGGTAACACTGTGCTCTGCCCCTTGCTTGAACTGCCCTCTTGTTGGACATGCTGCACTTCTGCCTGATTGCTGATTTGCTGTTGGGCTTGCCTCTTGGTTTGCCCCAGCACTTAGCCTGATCCAGCCATAGCAAAACACTTGTTCATCCAACATGTGAGGAGCGATTGGGATTGTGCCTACTGGCTGGCTGTGCTCCTAAACACTGATTCATCCATTGGCCATGACCATTGCAGCCACACATGTACCTTTAACGAGAAAAGACCCTATTTTTGTACAGCTGGATGCATGTAGGGTTCTTCCTCACATTTCAATATCCTGAGTGGCCCATGGTTTCTAGTCCTGAGAAAGAACCCGATGCATCCACATAGATTGCCAAATGAGGTCGGGGGAACCAGGTGGTGTAACATATGATACTTCTGCATTGTACAAGCCTTGCTGAACCAAGGGTAAGTACTGTCTACTGTGAAGAGGTTAAAGGCCACCAATCAATTAAAACATTTTAGCTGATTAATCATTTGCCTTTTAAGTAACTAGCTGATTAATCAATTACAATTAATTAAAGTGCCCATATGACGTCTCAGTGTAAGCATGCCAAAAGGAGTGTGAGACAATTTGCAACTTAATAAACCAAAAGCTACTGTTCATTATCTGAAGGAAAGGCCATCTTTAATATTTTGATCTCCTGTTACAGCAGCACGTCAGAACCAAAACGCAAAAAATGATAACTAACAAGTACACTGTTAATTTTCTCAGCCCATCAATTACAATTGGTCCACACACTACTGAACCTGCTGAAGATTTAGCTGATTATTATACTGAATGAATTAATACAATTAAGGTCACATCTAGGCAGGTGGAGATAGTCGAAGGATAGATTCAAGACACTGTTCTTCCACTTCACCATATGATCGGAGCTGTCAGAATTATTGGTGCTGAGCATATGATGGGCACAGAAAATCCTCACAGAGAACTGTTGCGTGCAAGGATCTCTGAACTTCGATCTCAATCTTCAAAAACATAACATCGTCACCTCTCTCTTCCTGTGAGAAACAGCCTCCACCCTCACCCCCAAATAAAATACTACTAAAACTACTAGCAAGAAACTACTAGCATTATGAAATAAGGAAAACATAGTTCCTTCAGAGTTATGCAAGCAGGACTTTGAAGCAAAGCTTGGAGTATTTCATTGTAAAAATAATTCATTAACTGGTAAAAGAGTATTAGAGAGCAATTGTACGCGGTAACTCAGAAGTACGTCCCACTTTGCTCATGGGGTTACACACTTCAGACCTAGAAAGTATGTTTAGGATTTCAGCTTGATTTGTATAAAGAAAGGCGATGAAGCTTCTATTCATGGCATCCTTATCGTTTTCCCAGAACTATCCACTCATAAGAGCACCAGTCTCACTTTCAACCCAGCAGGACATTCTGCAGAGCCAATTCTTTGGAGCCAATAGCAGGACTTGGTTCTCCCACTGGCCTTCAGGTTGCTGTTTCCCAAAAGTTTATGAAATAACTGACAAGAAAAGGAAATAAAACTACAATGAAATACAGTTTGATGTTTTATGAAGATTAGACCCTAGAGTCACAGAACATTTGGATTTACAGCCAAAATAATAAAAGAATCAAAGATTTTAAATGTCAGGCAGATGTCTGTTTGTGCTGATTGGCAAGACTAATATCAGAAGTTCACATTATATTTTGCCCTGATCATAAAAATGTCATTGTTATGTTACTCCTAGCAGATTTGTTACCAAGGTCCTTTGGCATTCAACTGTCTTTTACTAGTGGTTAGCAGACACATAATCTGATGTAAAATGTTAGCAATGTATAGTTATTAATCACTTAGAAATTTGCAAAGTGCTTTACAATTTTAATGTGGTTACTTAAAGGTGAGCTTTTATTCATGTGGATATTTATATCCTGCTCTCCAGCTGAAAAGGATTAATTATGGATGGCGCCTTGCTCAAGACTGGCTCACAGGTCAAGGGATACTACAATTCAGATCTCCCAGGTGCAAATCCAACACACCATGTCTGAAGCACTCTGGCTACTCCACAGCCAATAAGAACTCCCACCCCCTGATGTCCATAGAACTCTACCATTTGTTAACCCCAGGAACCTATGGTCCTCCAGACATTGTTGGACTCAAACTTTCATCTACCCGTGCTAACATGACCAATGATTGAGGACGGTGGAAATTGTAGTCCAAAAGCATCTGGAGAGCGCAAGTTCCTCATCCCTGCCTTAACCTCACCAACTAGTTCCAGTTCTGCATAGCAGTCTGTTTTCAAATAATCTAATCCAGAATGAGATAAGCTTCCCACTGTGTCTTTACACTGAGAGGACTTTCTCCTTCCATAGACTCAACAGGATAACCCAGTTCCAAGTATCTTCACCAGGAGTTCAACATCCATGCACCAACTGCTCTCCCCTTCCCATTCTTCATGAAAGTGGTCTCCCATTCTTCTTCCAAATGAAACAAGGATGGCATATCACAAACTGGTGCCATGTGAGAGAATTGGGTTGGTATACATTGTGGCAAGGCAATTCTCATGCGGACACCACTGATGCCCTTGTGTTGACTGCAAAGCCCACACAACGCCTGTACTAGTCCCTGAATGTGGTGCAGGCAGGCAGGCAGGCAGGCAAGAGAGTAGTAGGATGGGCTTACAGGAGAGCATTGAGTTTGAATACATTGTACAAGCACTTCCAAAGTCTCCCAAAATGTCCGTGTCAAAACAGAAAGGGAGAATTATGCTCTACCACAGAGCTGCTGCAGAATCAGTGAGTATGACATAAGGATGGAGGAGGAGGAGGAGGAGGAGGAGGAGGGATGGCTTTGTCAATATATTATGTGAATTAGAGTAGAGGATGTTGTGAATAGAGAGGAGTACCTTATTATCATGTGTGAAACGTTGGAGAGTATGTGATCTGCTGCGTCATACTGGTCAGGCAACAGGATTTGGGGGTTTCTCTTCACCTGGTAAGAGAGCCCTTCTCTGTCAGATGGTGGCATGCCCTTGTATCTTGATCTATGAGCAATATTTTTTTAAAAAACCTTGGGTCTATGAAGCAGGATGAGCACTCTCTCAGAGAAGAGCCAGCATAAGACCTAGGGGTAGGGGGCAGAACCTCAGGCCCAGGGGACAACTCTGACCCACCTGAGATCCCAATCCAGCCCTACAGGATTCCCCAAACAGCCCCTTTCCCGCCAACCATTATTTGTTTGGTGGTTTCCTGGCTTTTCTACAGTCTAAAAGGTTGGGATGCCTCTCTTGAGGCCTAGTTACTGGCAGTAAGAGCTTTAAGCCAAAATATGCTGTTTTGCCTCAGCTCCACCCACCACTGCAATGTGGTCCCTGAGCAAGGCAGTGCAGAGGGAAGGCAGTGGGCCCGGGGCCTGCGATTTTGAGGGGGGCACTCCGACGAGGAGGTCCCCCCCCAGCTTACACTACTGCTTCCATAGTGTAAGCAGCCCGTTGAGAAGCGAGGAGCCCGCCTTGTGGAAACAGTGCAGAAGCCGTCTGTCGTGGATACCATGGTCAGGATACAAGCTCCAGAGGGCTATACCACATATGGGGTGGGGATATATGTGCCTTGAGGTGTTGTGAAGCAGGTTCAATATGAAGGTGTGACGTAGAATGGACATGTTGGTGGGCACGCCCCCTTGGGGCGGCCATGTTGTCCTCCTTTTTTAAAATGGGAGGGGGCACACACTTCCCATCTGGACTGGACATATGACCAGCTCTGCACGGCCCTGTCCCCGAGAGGTTCTTCAAAATAACCCAGAGTACAGACAGGCCCATGGCTATTTGGCATATCTTTATTCGTCATTGCAGAAGAACTGGGACTAAGCAGCAACAATATCCATTAGATATGAATATGAGGCGACTGAGGTAGAAGGAACTGCAACCAACCTTTCATGTTGCTTCACTCAGAATGAAAAGTAAGAAAAGATAAACATTTTAAACTCCAAACCGCTTTCCATTTCAAGTGAAACAATATCACACTTGCTTATGTGGGCCAATATATACATTTTCTGTTATGAAAATTGCATTCCATTGTGACTTAGAGAAAAATAAATAATTTCCTTCGGAGTAACAGATGGAAAAAGCAGTTAGTTGGTATCACGCCTGGACTTTTTTCTTTTATAATGTTTCTTCTTAGTGCTAGACTAAAAAAATCTAATTTCCTCTGAACAGAATGCATGTTATCATCCATCACAGCCCTTTTGTGTTGGATGCTCACTAATACTGCTCATAACAGCTTGTAGTGATAAGATTGCCATGTTGTGATGCCACAATATCTAACAACAGATGGCTGGTGTCCTAATCAAACAGACACAAATAAAATCTGTGCGTGAGGAACAATATAAGCAGTTCATGTCAGGTTTTCCTTTCAGGATCTCCTGCTGCTGGTCCACCCTCCCCACTTTTCTCTTTTTGTTGGAGCTGGAGTCTATAAATCTATTGCTTAATGTCTTCGTGTAACTCTATAACTGCCAGCATTTGGTTCTTAAGCATATTAACAGTACTCTCAGTGACTCCTGGTTGGAGCTGCTCCCTTCAGGTGCAATAGAGGATGTTGTCCCATCGCCAGAGTCCAGGGCTCGCCCAAGAGATTTTCCTGCCTCTGGTGAAAGAGAAGATGCCTCTTGCCATACCACATCCAGAAGTTGACAGTTAAATCTGTCTTCAACACTGGCGATGACGGCACAGCATCCTCCACTACACCTGAGCACAGCAGGCTACGTTGGGGGGGGGGGGGAGGGAGGGAGGGAGGCCACATGACATACACAGTTGTTCTCCCTTCCTCTCACTCACTGCTCCACCTGGTCCTGCTTACTGCCTGCTGGAACAAATGCTGCTAGGAAGCAGCGGCGGTGCCAGGGTGCATCTTGTGAGCACACCATGTCTGCTGGAGTGTGTCACCTGCGCAGGCTCCCTCTCTCTTATGCATTGGGAGATGGCAACGGCAGACAAACATGTCCCCTGGTTCTGAGACCCTGAAGAGGAACCAGATTCAGATGAGGGCACAGGTTAGCCCACTTTGCGGGCACTCTGTTCTATCTGTTCCCAGTCCCAAGACATAGCCCTCCCATCAACCTCTACCTCTGAGCACAGTTCCCCTCCAGCATATCTGACCCCTCAGCTATGGACTCTTTATAAATTACACTGAGCATCCAGCAGGAGAGGAGCCACTGGAAGACCAGCCCTTTAAAGGCTGCAATTGGCTACACACCTTTGCTAAGATATCTTTCTGCAGCTCAGCTAACGGAGCACACCATGAGCTATCCACAGTCCTGATTGCCTGAACCTGCTGAGACAAGGGGCTTCTCTCTACACCAGGCTTTTTATCCCACAACTTTACCAAGGCTTCTGCTTCCAGTTTCTCGGCAGGATTAAAAGTAGCCCTTCCCCCCTTTTTCATGGGGATTTCCTTATTTATGAGTTATACATGTTTCATTATAGAGCCACGAAATGGTGCTGTGGTATAGCTGCTGGTATAGCGCAACTCTGTCATTACACGTTGAGATTCAAACCACCATTTTTAAATAGCTCATTGTCCCTGTTACAAATAAAATTGCAGAAATGGTCACAAAGAACGAGCGAGTCCCCTGGCAGTTGACGACATCATGTAAAGGACCCACAAACTTCCATGAATAACCAATCTCAACTGCAGCATAAAAACCTCGTGTAGAGAAACCCAAAGACTGTAATGAACTGGCTGACCTTGACCTGCCCTGATATACTATGACTAGGGACTGCAGAACCCGCGGGATGCTTGACCTGTGAGTTCGCCGAGCTCTGCTCGCCCAACTCTATTCCGGGGAGACGAGCCAGCTGAGTGCTCTGTGAAATGCACTTTCCAGGGCCTCCAGAAACTGCGCAATTCCTTCAGCATGCCATTAGCGTGACTGGGAGAATTGCGCACTTTCTAGAGGCCCTGGAAAGCACACATTGCCTTCTCCCCTCCACACATCAATCGTGGCCTTAAAGGCCCTTTTCAAACCTTGCATTAAGAAGGCCTTTAAGGCCACCATCGGTGTGTAGGGGGAAGGAGGCAAAGCACACGTTCACGGGCCTATGGAAAGTGTGCTTTGCCTCCCCCCCCCCACCAATCAGGGCCTGAAGAGCCCTCTTAATGCAAGGTTTTAAAGAGGGCCTTTAAGGTGTGGGAGGGGGGGAAATGAGATTTCCCCAAGGCTGGGGAAATCATGTATTTTCCCCTTCCACTCTAATAGCAGCCACCACCATTAGAATGGAGGGGGAAAATACACAATTTCTCCAGCCTTGGGGATATCACATTACTTCCCCTCCCCCAGTGTTAAGGCCCCCATCACCGGCAGGGGGGAGAGAAACACAATTTCCTGAAGGCTGGGGAAATTGTGTTTTTTCTCTCTCCACTAGAGTGCTGGCTCAGAAGGATGGAAATGGCCAGAGGGCTCAGGAGAATGCCCTGGCGGGGTGGGGTGGGTACCTTCATCATCTGCTGCCTAATAGTTGGGGTGGGACAATGTAATTGTCTGGTCAGTTACTGTGAATATTACAGGGGGTGGGATAGGTGCCACCTTGTCCTTTGACACTGGCAGCAAACTGTAGGTCAGTACTACCTACATTTGCCCTCTTTCTGCCGCCTGGGAGAGAGAAACAAGCCTCCAAGAAGGGCAGTCTTCTTCGAATGTCTTCTTTAAGAATGCAGCTGGTTGAGGAAGGAATCCCTTTTCCCACAGCAATAGCCTCTAAGTTTGGTGCTACAACATATAAAAGCATATCTGAAGAAGCTTGCTTCTCGTGAAACGGGTGGATAACCGGAAGCCTGTTGTATTTTATGTATTGCTTGTCGTAAATAGTAGCCATATATATATATATATATATATATATATATAATCAGTTTGTTTTGTAAACTTACATTCCTCATTGCAAATAATAGCAATATATATAAAGAATTGTTTGTTTTGTAAACTTCGTTTGCAACAGTAGTATTGCAAATAGTTTGGTTTAAAGATTATAAATGTTTGCTCTTGATTAAGGACTGTAATGTTGAAATCATTTTTCATTTAGTTGTATAGCTTGTTATAAGCAGATTATTAAACATACAGTGTTCAAAAACATACAGTGGATATAAATAAGTTTTCATTTACCCCAACTTTGATAAATAGTTTTATTATGCTGCAGTTGTGTGCTTTGTGAAAAGCCCTAGTGATGCCATCTTTCTCTAGCTGCTGGGAAAGGACAGAATAATGGTGAAGATGGAAAGAATGAGCATGGATTATGATGAACCTGATGGTTACCCCCCACCCCATAACCTGGTACATGAGGTAGGCCTGCTTTCCCCAACCTGGTACCCTCCAGATGTGTTGGAGAGCATGTTGGGAGTTGTAGTCCAACGCATCTAGAAATCACTGGCTTGGGGAAGGCTGAGATAGGGATGTAGACGAAATCCACAATGGATTCAAATGAGATCAGATTTCTGTGATTCTGACCTGTAGATTCCGTAGTGGGCTGGCGTTTCATGAGCTGTGTGGATTCCACAGACCAGTTTTGTACTTTCCAGAATTGTATGCAAATTTAGTTGTGCAAAAATACAAAAAATACAAAAACCCTTCCGAAAATGTGCATCCCCCCTCCCATAGGCTAAGGAGGGAAAATAAACATTTGAGGGGATTTGCGAATTTGTGCGCAAGAGGACATTGTTCAATCCAAACACAAGTTCAGGCAATTGAGAAAAAATCTAATTCTGTCATTGAGTGGACAATGGAATGAAAGATGCCTGACAATCTGGGAGACACAGATGGAATGGATTTAACAAAATCCGTAGATCCCTAACCATGGACAGTCAGTCATAATTCTGCTGAAGACTTTGGGGCTATGGATGGCTATACTGAGATCATTTCTGTATATCATTTTCCTTAACTGCACCACTAATTAGCAAAGTTATTAACTATATGAACAAAGAAGAGTTTTGATTCACAGACACTACCAATTAGAAAGGCGGCAAACTCAGATTTACTAAGGTGGAATAGGGGAAGAAGGCAATTTTTCCAAAGAACAAAATAATGACCTGACAACACCTTCAAAATTCCCTGGTTAATAATATCTAGAAGGCAAAAAAAATAATTAAAAATATAGCCAATGCTCATTTGTCAATTTCAATCAAAATGTGAAAAACCCACATTCAAAATTACTTATATTTTCAACATCACTGAATCTAATTGCTTATTAACATAACTGTTTATTTAACTGTGAGAAGTTGACACCTCTGAATGAACAAATTTGCTGCCTATCTTGTGTTTCATGAAAAATAATATGTATGGCAATCAATCAATATAATCAAGCAACAGTGCTTCAGTCTTTAGATGGGTATCCATAGACAACATTTTGTCATGCATTGGTGGGAAGCCATCCCCCATCCTTTGGGTCTCACAATGGGAGGAAACTATATCCTCAATATCACAGATGAAGAATGTAGGGGCATACTTGTTGGGGCATGCCAATTCCCCAACAAGTATGACAAGGGGCATACTTGTTGGGGCATGCCAATTCCCCAACAAGTATGACAAGGATCATCTCCTGAAGCCCCCCACTCCACTAATGAATGCTCAACCCTCTAGTTCATACGCATGGCACAAGATCGGTACCCACCCCGAGGCGGCTGCTTTTGGGCATCACTTTAAGCCATGATGGGTTAATAAGCTACTTACAGTAGTTTATTTTGAAAACAAGCTACTTTTATCCTCCACACGATCAGACAAAGAAGCTACTGTGCGTAATCTGAGTCATCCCCACGTCCCCTGTCCCCTGTCCTGCTGCGGTCCTCCTGTAGGTGAGCAAAATAACCCACTGCAACCGGCGCACAACACAATAACCCACTGATGCAGACAAGGGTTTAAAAAAACTCCCAACAGTTGACATGATAACCCATAATGGGTCAAATAAATGATATAATCGGTTACCATGATGTCCAAACCCAGTCAGCGTTTATTCTTTTGGTTAAAAACACGTTAGAAAACACAACTGTCCTACATGATATCATCAGAAGTTCAAAATAAGCCCCAGCTGCTTCAGTATATGAAATGGCATGCTGACAAGAGCTTTAACTCTTCTAGTCCTTGGCAAGGGAGTTAAAGCCTGAAGAAGAAGAAGAAGAAGAAGAAGAAGAAGAAGAAGAAGAAGAAGAAGAAGAAGAAGAATGAGCAACTCACCATAACAATATCATTCTCTAAAGGAAAAAAAAAACTGGACAGGGCTTTTACCTGAGGACTGCACGAGGAAATTGGAGCCTATGGGGAAGAAGGAACTGGTTCTTTACAGGGCCAGACCTTGAATAGTAAGTTGGTCAGTCTGGGGTATCTGACCAAGGGGAGAGAGAAAACCATAGGTCAGAGGTCAGTTCTATCAGCAGCCCAGGCAGATAAGAGCAGGACGTTACTCAGTGGGGAAAAGGACACAGAGCCACAGAGCAGAGCAGGAACAGTAGGTGGAGTACAGAGAGGAATGGAATCTGTGAGCTGAATGCAGTAGGCACTTTGCTGCATGGAGGAAAGTTGCCGCCAGGAAAAGGAGCTTATATAGTGCCAGGAAAGGTTACTGACCAATCATGGCTGCCTCTTCACAGCGCCTCTTCCGGCACGCAGCAGCGGCGGCAGTCAGCGCCGCGCATTGATGCTCCTGCCGCCAGTCTTCACGGCAGGAGCGCCACAGCTGCTTTTCCTGTTGCCGCCGCCGCCGCACCTGCCCAGCATCAGCTGGAGGGGCGGCAGGAGGGGCGGCCCACCTACTCTAAGGTAAGTGGGTGTTTTTTTAAAAAAATTAAAGTTGGGGGGGAGGACAGCGGAGGAGGTGCAGCGAGCTTATGGCTCGCTACTCCATCCCCTTCCCTGCCCAGCCTGCTCCACTCTGAAAAAGGTCAGGCTAAATGCCCAACTTTTTTAGTGCGGAGCAAAGGGCCTTTGCCCCTACACTGCCTTCCAACTGCAAGCAGTTTTGGATGATACAGATTTTCTAGACCCATTTCAAATTGGCTTCAGGGCAGGATATGGAGTTGAGACTGCTATGGTCGCCTTAGTGGATGATCTACGCTTAAGTATTGACGGGGGAGTGTGTCCCTGTTGATACTTCTGGACCTCTCAGCGGCTTTCGATACCATCGACCATGGTATCCTTCTGGAACACCTGAGGGGATTGGGACTCGGGGGCACTGTGCTTCAGTGGTTCCGGTCCTACCTCTCGGGCAGGTTCCAGATGGTGATGCTTGGTGATAGCTACTCCTCAAAGAAGGAGCTGCTATGTGGTGTACCACAAGGTGCCATCCTATCCCCAATGCTATTTAACATCTACATGAAACCGCTGGGAGAGATCATCCGGAGGCATGGGGCAGGGTGCTATCAGTATGCTGGTGACACCCAAATATATTTCTCTATGCCTTTGACAACATCATCAGCTAAGGATAGTGTGTCTCCTCGGAATGAATGCTTGGAGGCGGTAATGGGCTGGATGAGGAAAAACAAACTGAAGCTGAATCCAGACAAGACGGAGGTGCTTATTGTCAAGGGCCACAACCTGGGTTTGGAGGTGTGTCAACCAGTTCTGGATGGGGTTACACCCCCCCTGAAAGACTGTGTTCGCAGCTTGGGGGTGCTCCTGGATCCATTGCTCCAAACGACAGCTCAGATAGATGCGACTGCCAGGAATGCCTACTATCAGCTTTGGCTGATACGCCAGCTGCGCCCCTTCCTAGAGTTGGAAGACCTAAAATCAGTAGTGCACGCGCTGGTAACTTCGAGGCTCAACTTCTGCAATGTGCTGTACCTCTGTGCCTAGACCAGAAACTTCAACTAGTTCAAAATATGGCAGCAAGGTTGGTCACCGGTACATCTAGGGGTGACCACATTACACCAGTTTTAAAATCTCTTCACTGGCTGCCAATTAGTTTCCGGGCGAAGTACAAAGCCCTACATGGTTTGGGTCCAGGTTACCTACGGGATCGCCTTCTCCCATACAATCTGCCCCGTATGCTCAGGTCCTCTGGGAAGAATTTACTACGGTCAACAAGAACTAGACTGACAACCGTTACCCAGAGGACCCAGATTGTGGAATGACCTGCTGGGAGAGATTCGCCAACTCACCAGTCTTCAGGAATTTAAAAAAATCTATAAAGACTGATCTCTTCTGGCAGGTCTACCCAGATGAATTTTAAAGTGTTTTATTGGTATTTTAATGATGTATTGGTTTTATGTGTTTTAATCAGTATTGTATTTTATGTTTGATGCTTTTCCCCGCCTCGATCCGTTGGGAGAGGTGGGTAATAAATAAATATATTTATTATTATTATTATTATTATTATTAACCCAACTGCCACCATTTCGAAGCCACCGCGAGGCAAAGTGCCCGTGAAAAGGTACCCATAGTGAGGAAGGATAGAGAAAAGCAAAGACCCCTTAAAGCTACTTATTTGATTCATATTATTTACTTTTATCCTGCCTTTCACCCTCACTTACTTGGCCTGTGCTTTCTTTCCAGCACAGATAAGGTTGAAACAAAGTTTTTTTTAGCATCCTGAAAACCTGCTTCTCCCCCCCCCCCTTTTTTTTTGTCCTGATTTGGATGCTCCCCTCCTTTTGGTTTTTGGTTTTACAGTCCAAAGTCCCACCACAGCTTCTAAAAAGCCAACCGTTCAAGGCTGATGGCCCTGACATATGTGCTTCATGCTTATCTTTCTCCAATTCCAGTAACTAAGTTTAGCAGCTTTCCCCCCCCCCCCCCCCCTAGTTGGGACACAGCACATGGAGTTTGACACCCAGGCACCAACTAGCCTATGCTCACTCACTTCCCACCTAGGAGAAGAAATTCTTCCTCCTACCCCCTACACCTACACACACACAACACACACAACACAGTACCTAGTTGTAGTAGCTGCCAGCCAGCCAGGAAATACAAAACACATGGACCAGGGCTATAGGTATGCTGCTATTCCATAGGAGCTTTTGTTTTAAGTATCTTTTAAAGTGGAATAATTATGTTATCTCCAATCAGAGATAACAAGGGAATTCATTCACACTCGGTACATAATAGAGGAAACTGGGAGCATCCATGTGAAGGTGGTAAATTCAAGACAGATAATAGGAACTATTTCTTCACACAGCACTTAGTTAAACTATGAAATTTGCTACCACAACATGTAGTGACAGACAGAAACTTAAAAGGGGATTAGACAAATTCATGGAAGATAAGGCTAAAAATGGCTATATATTTCCTCTAGGATCAGGCACAGTTTACTTCTGAATGCCAGTTGCTGAGAAGCGCAAGGGATACGGTTCTACTGGAGTTTTGGTCTGCTTGTGGGAATAGAACACTGGACTAGAGAGGCCTTGGTCTGATCCAGCAAAGCTCTTATGTTCACATCTTCTCTCCCTCAATTGACTTGAAAAATTAGAAAAACTACCCAAAATGTGGGTGGGAGAAATCCTGCAAACAAGATCATGCGAAATAGGACACGATGTGCGAATTTACTCCATCTTGTACTCTGGCAATCCAAATTTGGTGCCAAAGAGAGTTGCATTTCCCAACTTGTTTAGGTCAAGCAAGATTTATACAAGTTGCAGAATGCAGCCTTTCTTGGTGCAGAATCTGGATTGCCTGGGCACAATGTTTTTATTTCTCTACATAGAAGCACCACCACACTGCCCATAGAATCCTATTGTCATAAGAATAATGGCACAATCTCATGTATGTCCCTCTGAACTTCTTGGATACAAATGCCATAAATGTTTGATGCATTTCTAAAATTTATTCACAAAGGTGATGCTTGGATGATTATCTGCAGCTTCATAAACCATGGTTTATGAAGCCGAAGATGAGTGCTGTATCCATACATCCCTCCTTTTCTGTTGTTGGCTAGCTTCAGTGTGGCTTGCTATAAAGGGAACTCTGGCTTAATACCGATTAATGTTCCTGGGTTATATCTTAGTTTGTTGGCATTAAAGAGAAGTTCCTCAGTTCAGACATAACAGGGAATGTTGGCTTAAAGTAAAAAGTAGGATCTTCGTACCCAAACTGGTGCATGATGAAGGTGTGGAAGGGGAGGGGGAGAGCTTGTGATAATGGAACTCATACATCACTTCATAAGCCATGGTTTATGAAGCCATGTACAATTGACTAAATGTGACCAATGTGTACTTACTTTTCTGTCCAGTCTACTGAACAGTTTTACAGTTCATAATAGGTTTCTTTCTGGTTTTGCCTCTCATTCTTCATAACAGCACTCTTCCCATATTCCCATAAGCATCATCCATACATTTTGTCTTCTGTTGATGGTGTTCCGTTCTTAAGAACCCATGTGCTTATAATTCTGAAATGCTTCCAGAGTTATGTGATAGAACTAGATATTTTAGTTTTCAGATGGCACTTCTTGCTTTGATCATTCGTTTGTCCAAAGTATTAAAAATGCCATTGTCTATTAACACTGTTCGAATGATCTAAAATAGAGAACGCAATCATTTCTGAAACTGGAAAAGCCAAAAGCTCTGAATGGATTGGTCCAATAATATTCTGTCAGCTGGGGGGCAAACATCTACTGTTGCAAACTGAATCCGTAAGGAGGACTATTAGATTTTTAAGGAGACAAATATTGTAGGCAACAATTTACTCTCTAGAATGTTGTGCATCTAAGAAAGAAGCAAGAATGGTATCAGTTATTTCCAAACTCCATGCTTGTTTTTACATGCAACTGTTACCAAGATGTGATTGATGGGTAAAGGCCCCTGGTGGCCATTTAATTTCATAATAATTGTTTCAGAATTGCTACAAAACATAGCTTGGAGGTGTTCATTTCCTTGTTTTCTCAAGCGACCTTCCCAAGAGGATGTGCAGTTAAAAGCTACTTTCCTTAGACAGTGTTAATGCTAGAAATACATACTCTAAGACATTGCTTTTTAAAAGCACAATGTGTTCACATGAATACTGCTGTTATTCCTATTTGTTATTTCCCATGAGACACAGCAAATATTTAAAGTTATTTTAAGTTTCACAGTATTTTAAGCACTTTTAATATGACTCTCTTTAACAATATACCATTTGTTCAGAAGCAGTCCCAGGTTTGCCATCAAATGTACACCCAGTGCAGCTAATCCTGGCTTTGATTATTGCACCTGCAGGATGCATGTTCCCAAATATGGGTTACTAATTCATGTTACAAGTACAGTGTTATATACTTAATTTTGATTGTATTCCCTAAAAAACATATGCGAAGCATTTGCAGAATTTAAATTGATGTTCTTATTGGGGAGCATGTGAAGTATGAAGGGTAGATTCAAACTTAACTGAATTTGCCAGGGAGCCCCAGCCAATCTTAGGGCACTTTTACATGACATAGTTATCATGTGCTCATGATTGTTTAATTGTTTTTTAGGTTTGTTCTGCCATTTTAAAAATCACCAAAAATGCAGTAACAAAACAAACCCACTAAAACCTGCCATCAACGAGGTGGTGCAATTCAAGTATCACGCGATATTGTAGAAATCTTGCAGCACCGCCTACTGGCTGTGTAAATAAAACATAGGGAATGTGCCCACAAAGGAACTGTGATAAACAGGGGAGGGGGAGTGCGTGTATTGTGCCCATTGTAAACCTGCAACTCTCCAGAAGATGAAGCCCCAATAAAACTGTGAAATTTTTCCTTAATGTAGAGAAACTCTAGGTTTCCCCAACACCTGTCTGTGACATCTACCTGAATATTTGCTCAGGACCGCCTAATCATGGAATCAAAATTAGAAGGAACATCAGAGGATTAGGTCATGTCACATTCAGGGACTCACATCCAGGACTCCCAAGTACAGAGGGGAAATTTGGAACACTGGCTATTGAGAGAGCTGCATCCATAGAACATGCTGAATTTGATCACTCAGTTATGCTTCCACTGCCCCCCCTTCCTGAAAAACAAGTTGTCTTCTTCCTTAAAGGAGAAGGTGTAGTATGTGCTTTGCCCCAGAAGGAGTATAAGGTATCTGTAGGGGTTTTTTTGGAGGGGGAGTGTGATTCCCCACCACCACCCCATTTTTGCTCATGAGATTTACAAACTCATATCTGCAGTGATGGGAAGGTGAATAGAATGGAGTGTGAGTGCAGCCCACTGGTAGAATGCCAGCATCTCAAACCTTCTTGACACTAATGAGCCACCATAGAGAGATCTTGGGGGGACAGTGTAAAAGAAGAGAGATGGAGCTCCATCACACCAGCGGTTTCACGCATTCTCGCCATGCCTGATATCCGGTTTTGCAGTGCAGGACTCACATGATGTCGTCCCTGTCCTGAACCCATTTCGCCTCTTTTCCTCTGTTTTGCGTATTATTTTGGTGCAGGGAAAGTCTGGATTATTTTCCCGAAGCAACTTCAATGCACCCTTAAGCCTCCGTCTAGTGCTGCTCCCTTGCTTTTTCCTTTGTTGGGTGTGTGTGCTTTGAATGGAGTCTTGCTGATGAAAAGGGAAAGGGGAGAGTGAGGCGGTTCTCCTCCTCCAGCACTCCCCGGTGTCGAATGTTAGAATGAATGGACTGAAGCTGAATCCTGATAAGGCAGAGGCCTTGTGGGTTGGTGGTTCTCAGGTCTGGGAATTGGGGTGTTTGCCTGTGCTGGAAAGGGTTGCACTCCCTCTGAAGGAGCAGGTCCATAGTTTGGGGGTGCTCCTGGATCCATCTTTATCACTGGTGGTCTTGGCGGCCAGGAGCGCCCATTATCAACTTCAGTTGGTATGCCAGCTACGACCATTCCTGGACAGGGATAGCCTAGCCATGGTCATTCATGCACTGGTATTAGTGCACGATTAGACTACTGTAACACACTCTATGTGGTTCTACCCTTGTGCGCGGTTCGGAAGCTGCAGCTTGTGCAGAACACAGCAGCTAAGGTTCTCACCAGGACCCCTAGCTCTGCCCACAAAAAAACTGTGCTAAAAGAACTGCACTGGTTGCCTGTTAGCTACCGAGCCATGTACAACGTTATGGTATTATCCTATAAAGCTTTAAACAACTTGGGACCAGGATACCTAGCAAAACGCCTTCCCTTATACACACCCAGACAACATTTATGATTGTCAGAGGAGGTCCTGCTCATTATTCCAAGACACACAGAGTGACGAAGAACCTCGACAGCAGGCCTTCTCTGTAGTGGCACCCACCCTCTGGAAAACCCTCCCTCGTGCGGTTCAGGAGGCGGAAAATATAAAATCTTTCAAACGCCTCCTGAAAACACATCTTTTTAGACAAGCCTTCCCTGGAGTATAACTTTTTCTGATTTTGTATGATATTTTTAAAATGGTTGAAGTTTATAATTGACCTTTGTATATTATGGTTTTGTGAACTGCCCACGGAGCCTTGGCTCTTGGGCAGTATAAATATGCAATAAATAAATAAATAAATAAATCCTTGACACTATTTTTATTTTAGGATTCTGAAATTAACCAAAAGCCTGTGTGGGAGATGTAAAGGAGGAGTAAGAGATGAGGTTGGAGCAGATGGCGTTCAAGATCCCTTCCAACGCTATCATTCTATATGGATTGTATTAGTGGCTAGACCCCAGACACACTGAGTACTCCATTTTAAAAGCTGGTTGTCGTGATATATTTCACGTGATTGGTCAGAACCACCTCAACACCTGTACAGGTTGACAGAAAGCATATATTGCTGTAAGCATGAGAGTTCAGGATGGTCTTGGCCCTTCACCACACCTGATCTCCAGGCACTGGATCTTCTGTCTCTGTGTGTACTTTCATATCCCAATGAGCAAAGGCTCTGTACCATGCCGGATCACTGAATAACTGAGGTCCACAAATCCTGCCACCACATGGGTAGGTCCTTCCCTGTGCATATGGAACCCCAAAACATGAAGGTCAGCACAGCAAGCGTAGAGCCATTGGACTCAATCCTAACACCTCCTCCTCCTCCTCCTCTCTCTTTCTCTCTGTCTCTCTGTCTCTCTCTCTCACACACACTATATTCACGTTGAAGCCATGGCTTTAGCAATTATATTAGAAGAAACAGTTCCCAAGCCAGTTTCATCCTGCAAAGTTACAAAAGGAAGCTAGACAAATACACAGCATATTAATGTCATTGTAACTATAAAATGTCTCTCCTCTTTACTGAGTCATTATTTCTTTCAAAGCCCTCATTATCTATGTGCCGTGAGCAACTATTGCAGATATTTTGTATTTGATACTAAACTGCATGGATCACAGATTGGATCAGAAAAAAATAGCTGCCATTAAAAATGCTGGGGAAGAACAGCAGGGGAGGGCTATTACCCTCACTTCCTGCTTGTGGGCTTTCCAGAAACACTAGGCTGATCCCTGTTGGAAACAGGACTCTTCTTATGTTCTTTTCTAAAAGGGAGCATACGACAGGCTTTTGCAACAATCTAGGAAAGTAGCCAACCATAGAACTATATATTTTTCATACTAGAATACATGTGCACAATTTAGTAAACATGCTGCAGAAATGACTCAGAGCTATTTATTAAAATTGCATGCCTTTTCTTCAAGAGCAATCCAAAGTGACAGACATGCTGTTTATCATTAAACAGATATGTCTTTAAAAAAAACACAAACCAGACAAGCAGAGCTTCAAGAGAACAACAATGTCAACTTGTTTTTCATTAAGCACATTTGTGCTTTGGAAACACAGTAGGAGTACTCATAAATTCAATCATACATAATACATGCAAATACACATGAGTAATTAATGCCTTTATCTGAAAATGCCCATTTACTTACTGAGACAATGAGCCTATCTACACTACTGCTTTAAAACGGTTTAGAACAGTTTATAACAGTTTTGAGAACTGTTGGGGCCCAGGACACGCTCCACATAGTTTTCGAAACATTTTCAAAGTGTTTTATCCTGCGTGTGTAGATAGGTGTATGAATGAGCCCTAGACACATTGAGCCTATCTCTGGGTATGTGCATGGTATACTCAAGAGTTTGAAAATAAGAGGTATCAGATAGGTATAACTGATGGAGATTGGAGACTTAGGGCTGCTGTGGCTCCCTGCTGAGCATGGATTTTGTAACTGGCATGTTGCTGTGGATTATTATTACATTATCATTATCATTATCATTATTATTATTATTTGCAGTTATATACTGCCCCATAGCCGAAGCTATCTGGGCGGTTTAACACTGAACGCTAAAAAAACTGTACTCCTGTGTTAAGGGCATTTCTAGAATATGTACAAACATCAGGCAGTATCCAATACTGCTGTTGTGCCTCCGCTTGTTTGGTTGCACCCACCAGACCAACCGCTAGCGCAATAGGAACTAGTGCTTCCTAAAGCAAGCCTGAAAATGAATGGAAACACGCATTTCCAGAATGGGACGGGTCAGCAGAGCTTCTTTGTCTGAACTCCACTAACCTGCCTCGTTCCAGAAATGAGTATTCCTGCTCATTTCAGATCACTTCAGAAACCACAGTTCCCAAAGTGGGCAGCATTGGATACAGCCCTTATAACAATAAGAGTATCCTGGAAGGGTTTTCCACCCCCTTCTCCTGAGGAAAAAAACAAAACAATATCCTCATGATTCCTATAGGCACAGGGACTTTTGCAATATGCCACAGGTCCAGTCTCTTCATATATCATTGCCGTCCTGGTCTGTGGCTTGGATTAGTTCATCTTTATGGCTCGGTTGTAATAGTTCATGACGGAATGATGAAAAGACATTTGGGGTAGGGGGCAGTAGCTCCTCTTTGCCAGAGATGACAGTTACCTCCTTCGGAAGAATATTTGGTAATGGTAGTCCTAATAAAAATGTGAACCATGACATCAAATTGATACTTGAAAAATTAAGAAATCTCCAATTTTTGTATTTAAAAAGTTAGACAACTAACACAGCTAGAAATTTGTTTGTAGCTAATAAGTTCTCAGAAAGACAGTTTTTATGTATAGGGTTTTCCCCCCTTGCCATATAAGCTAGAAAATGCTTTAATACACATTCAAAATCTCTCCCCTTAGATCTGTACAGCTAATATACATCATAATATAGTAAGTGAATGTGTTGGTTTAAAACTATGGATTATTTAGGCAGGAATAGTTGTATAAATTATGCAAAATACCACTATTACTTTAGCAAATTATCTAATATACAACCCAAAGAATAAATGTTCTGGCTATTTAGCAATCCTTTACATTCCTGCATTCATTCAAGTCATTTGTTCTCTTCCAAAGGGAACGTTGATCAAATCTATGTTATTTATATTATAAATTTAAAGTAAAGATTATTTTCTTGTAGTAGTACTTTCCCCCAGAATTAATGATAGGATATAAATAAAGTGTTCGTGCTATGGGCAGCAACTTTCAGTATTTCATTCCTCCAAAGAAAAGAAAAGGATTAGTTAGATTTAGCAATTTAGCAAAAGAAAAAATAAGAAGTTATAAATGACAGTGGATTCAGTTCACTTTCACAGCTGGATGCATGATCTTCATAGATAATAAATTATCCTTTATGTGCCCTTGAAACACAAATATACCAATTTCTCTCCAGGAGCGCCTGGATTTAGCAGTTTCAGTGTGACAGCCATTGCTCATTCACAATCAGTTCTGGGAGTCTGGAGATGGTGTGATTGGAAGTATTTCAGAAATCTATCCATTCAGCCTAAGGCAGTGGCATCACCCAACAGAGCAAACAACACAAATTGTAATTTCTTCTAACACCATCCTGAATCTTTTATTTTAATCACCAAATTGCTAATTTTGACACCCAGTTTATATTATGCTAGGAGGAAGAATATGCAGAAATTAACTTAAAATGTTAACACATGTTGAGTTCAATATGTTCAAAGTAACTGTTAAGTGGCCAGTGGTGACTCCAATATTTTAGGAGCTCTCAGAGAGCATACTTGTTGCCTCCCTCTTAATCTGAATGAGACAAGATATGGCTAACCAAAATATTTCTCATTCTTCTTCTGACTGACTCTGACCTTCCAGGGTGCTCCATGCAAAGCAAGAATGTCAATAAGGCCCTACTCCAACTGGATTCCCCAACTGGACAGGAGCAGGCAAAAGGGACATCACGGCCTGCTCCAGCTGGGCTGCACCTCTTTCAGAGATGTGAGGGAGCAGGGCCATCCCACCAGCCCTGCTGACTGCCTACTTCATTTTTTCCTCTTCCCTCCCCGTTGCCCTTTCCATGTCTTTTTTAGATTGTAAGCTTGGGCTATGGGCTGTCTTCTTTGCTGATTGATTGCAAGCTGCTCTAGGAGACTTTTCTGGCTGAGGAGCGGAGTAAAAATACTATAAATAACTAAATAAATGTTGTTGGACCAATAGGCTCTTTGTTGTCCTTAGAGCCCTGGCAAGTGCCCAGATCTGCCACTGCCTGGAGCTAGCCCTACAACTGCCAGTTGCAAAAGGAGAAGGGCTGTCTACTCCAAGGCAAGGGCCTGAGGACAAAGGGCTGTTGGGAGGCTGCACCCTCTCTTTCCCTGGAACGTCAGCAAAAGAAGATCAGCCTGGCTCCAGCTGGATTCTAAATGCCTCTTAAAGACTCGCCTCTGCACATTCCAGCATTCTCAACTGATCTTACTTCTAACTGCTCTTGTGGTCTAGTCTGAGCATGGGACCTGTGTTTTCATCCTCTTTATCTTGCTGTTTACACCTTGCTTTTATAATTTGATGGCTTTTGGCTTATCCTAGTTTTGTTATGCATAGTTTGTTTTAGTCTTTTGGTAAAACACCCTGGGGATATAAGTGAAGGGCAGTATAAAATATTTATGTATAAAGAAATGAAGAAATAAACTAAATAGTGAATTATATACAATGGGCTGGATCCAGACTAAGGAGGGATCTACACTACTGCTTTATAACAGTTTATAACAGTTTTAAACCATCATAAATAGTTTATAACTGTTCTAAACCGTTCTAAACCGTTTTAAAGTTAAACCATTGAAATCATGGAGCTTAAGTCATGACTAACTTTTCACATTGATTTCGGAACTAAATTCAACTAACAGATCGATTTTGTACATCTCTGCTCAGAAGTAAATTGCACTGTGTTCAGTGGGGCTTACTCCCATGTGAGTATAAGATTCTGTTGTTAGTGTGGAACCAACCCAATACCTAATTAGTGTAAGCTTTCCAGAAATAAGGTAATAATAATTCCTGTGAAGGCACCTTAATAATTCAGAAACACATATCTATGTATGCTAACCTGTTAATATTAAAAACCTAGAATGATGGCAAATAGCATACAAGTGGAACCCGTATGGCAGTGTTGCAGCTGGTATTCAGGATTCCAGCCAGGCAGCTGCTATACAGTCTTCCAGGATACTCCATTCCATTGCCTCTCCCGCCCCATTGACTTTTGGTTGTTTCAGCCAACAGTCAGTCAGTATTCTATGGCCACTGAGCATGCTCAATCCTCATTGCACAGTTCTAGGTTGCCCCCCCAAAGGATTCCCCCCTCAATCTTGGGTTTTCCCCAACCCTGCCAAAACCTCCCTCTCGTGTGTGGGAGGTGCCATCTTGGCAACATATGAATCCATGCTCAGGGAATGTCTGCTATTAATATAGGACTGTAGCAGGGCTGGTTAAAAGAAATATATTACCCAGAATATATAGTTCAGGAGCAAATAGTCGTAAGGAATATCAGAGAAAAGTGACTTCCAGATTGTTTTTCCAGAATCGGCATGGCAACTTTCCTATACTTTCGATTTGGCATGTTGTGCTTACCCAAAAGTGAAAACTTTAAAAAGCAGGCGTAATGCAATGCAGTATGGAAAATTCTGGGCTTCCACTATGAATGCAGACTGCCTGGAGAGTTCCACTGTCACCCCATCTGGAATAAAAAGGAGGGGAAACAGACAGGTTTGCTATCTCTTGAAATCAAACAATTTAATACCTAGGTAGGGCCAGGATAGGGACCTCTGGGTTTGAGGTCAAGACAGTGGCAGAATCCAGAGTGGTCTTGAGCTGGTCTGCAGGATAGGAGGTCAAAGAGGTCACCTTTCCCCTTGCTTTAATTGCAAAAGTTACCTGAAAACTAAAAGCCAAGGCAAGCTGGCTCACTGGTTCACTGGCAACTCTAGAGGTGGGACCTGTGAGGGATAAATACCCAAAGGTAGATGAACTCTAGATGCTATTTGAGTGATCTTGGGGACTTCTGTTCATAGCCCAGTGAACTGCTTGGAAGCACCTGATTCTGTACTACTGCTGATGCTAACCAGGTGTGGGGCTGATTGGGGACTGGATGGAAGACCACCAGCAGCACATCCTGTGCCATCCATTGTATTGATTATTGTATCATGTGGGGAGGGTCACACAACTGACAGTATGTTATTTTGGCAATTTAAACAATGGAGAAAAATGGGCTGCTCTGTTGCTTATCTCCACACCCATTAATTAAAATGTCATGTGACAGGCCCCGTTGTTGAATCTCCCTCGTCGAGCGTATTATTCTGGTGGATCATAGAGTTCTCCAGCAGGAGCGGCCGAAAGCACCCCGGCCACTCCTGTACAGCCAGTAGAACTTGCAATGCATGATGGTAGGCTGACCAGATTTTAAAAGTTAAAATCCTGGTCCCCCCCGCCCCCCCACCCAAAACAACCCCCCCACCAAGCCACCCCCCCCCAAAAAAAACCCAGCCTGGACCTACCGCTGGGTTCCTCCGTCGCCCGCGCGGCCGCGCGGGGTCCTCTGTCGCTGCCCGCGCGGCTGCGCGGGGTCCTCCGTCGCCACCCGCGCGGAAGAGGCGGGAGAGGGCCGGATCCGGAAGTGACGTAACCGGCCCTCTCCCGTCTCTTCCGCGCGGCCTCTGGCCTTTCTGGGGCTCGTCGCAATGGCGACGAGCCTCGAGGAGCCCGGACGCCCGCGCGGAAGAGGCGGGCGTGGGTGTCCGGGCTCCTCAGGGCTCATCACCATCGCGATTGAGCCCCAAGGAGGCCAGAGGCTGCGCGGAAGAGGCGGGAGAGGGCCGGTTACGTCACTTCCGGATCCGGCCCTCTCCTGCCTGTTCCGTGCGGCCTCTGGCCTTACGAGCCCGGCAGCGGCGGCAAAGGCGGCGAAGGAGCCCGGGAAGCGGCCGCCCCAGCAGGTAAGAGCCCCCCTTTGTGCTTACCTGCAGGGGCGTCCGCTTCCCGAGCTCCTCCACCGCCTCCGGGTCTCGCTGCCACCGCCGCGTGACCCCCCGCCACCCCGGTTTTCCCCCGGTTGGCCCGGTTGGCCTCTGGATTCCCGGTTAGGACCGGGAAATCCCGAGCCACCTGGTCAGCCTACATGATGGGATAGGGGAGGGAGGACTGAGGGAGGGAGGAGCACCAGCAGCCCAGAAAGACGCCGGGACGTTCAGCCATGTGACAGGGGGAGGGGCAACATGCGTGGCGAGCACCGGGGAAATGACGAACGGTGAGTGTGTTATTTCCCCCATCGTTGCCTAATATGTCGTCCAAACGCAGCCACTGAATTCAAGGAGACCTACTCTCAGGTAAGTATATATAGAACAGCAGCCTAAGAGTTCTATGTAAGTTGTTTCTAAAGGCTTAAATCGGTAAAACAAGGTTTAGATTCATCCCAGGCCTTAAGATCCTTCAGAACAATTTAGTAGCTGTGGTACAAATGACCTGTTTGACTTAACAATGGGTATAACCACCCAAATCTGCTCTAGAAATAATCTAGAATAACACTGAAATGTATATTGAATAAGGCAGAGAAAGTGTGGGAATGCAGTATTTAGTATTGGAGGCAATAAGCGCAAACTAAAGCCACTTTAAAAGAAACGCAAATCAACTTACTTTTTTAGTCCTTTTATACATATCTTCAGAGAAGGCTACCTAAAACTGTTTAACTACAAACACCTCCTAATGCTAGGTGGCACCCTTTCATTATAATGCAATAACATGTTTTCTTCTGTATTTTTTTTTATTGTATGTGGACTCTGAATTTTGATATGGTTTAGGGCCTCAGCATGTCTTAATCTGGCCCTGCCCTCTCCCCAACATGCACACATAACTTGTACAATTATAGGCATAGAGGTCTCCAGGAAATGCCAACTGGGGACTGTAGCTTATTCAGGCTTATTTTAAGATTGGGCTAGACCCCAGATGGTTTGCTGTCTGATCCAAAATGGGAATTTCAAACATCTGGAATGCACCTTGCATTTTGGAGTTTGCCATATCTCTACTCATGGATGTATTTCTTGTAAGTAAAGTAGTGGCTTCTAGAAGTATTGTCTTGTGAAAGGGCTCACAATATATCCTAATGCTACACGCAACTAGATGCGGCTTTCACAAGTGAGTACATTCCTTCTTTAATCCTTCTCTTAGAAAACAGATGGGGACATAGGTTGAATATGTTAATATGAAATGCTGCTGCGCTTCTTATTCAGGCAAGGAAGCAGAGGGTTTATTGAAGAAGACATCACGAAATAATACGTTAAAATGGCCAATGGGGAGAAAAATCAATGAAACAGTTTAAATTTGTATCAACGCCTGATGGGGCAAGGGATGTCTTCACACAAAAACACAACAAGCTAAGATGTATTACTTATTATTCTTCCTTAGTCGAGGCAGTTTGCTTTCTGAAGATTTATGGCTGGGGAAGATTCTGCCTGCAGTTGATGTGGATTGTACAGAACACAACACGACCAAACTACATTTGTATTTAGTTTCTATCTGAGCATGAATGGGATGATTTATTGGTAGGCCAGGGCAGTGGGAACATACATGTACTGAAAAAGGAATGGAGGAGACGGCCCCATAGTGAGACTCCAACAACAATTAGTTAATTCCAGGTATATCAGCTCATAGCGCAATCTTCCAGGGGAGTACTTCTTCACATAAGTAATATATGAAATCTGCCACAAGCTGTGGTGGTGATCACTGATTTCAATGGCTTAAAAATGGAATTAGACACATTCAGGGAGGATAGGCCTGGCAGCAGCTATTAGCCATGAGACAGTATTCTTCAGGGACAGTATTGCCACCAAATACCAGTGACTGGGGAAAAATAGCATAGAATTGTTTCCTCCATCTCCTTCTTGAGGGTTGCCAGGAGGCATTTGGCTGGCCACTGGAAACAGGATACTGGACTAGATGGATCCAGCAGCACTTTTCTTATGGTCAAAGGCATATAAACAGGAGGATAGTGCCGTTGTTCAGAGTCTGGTACTACTCCAGCTCTATTAAATGCAGCCAATATTTTTTTAGGAACAAAAAGCTGCCTCTTTTTGCCCTCAACGGACTGGTTTTATATTTGTTAAACTTGTGCCTCACAGAGCATCATTACCATTTCAGAGTGGCAAAGGGCTCAGATTATACGAACAAACTTAAATGCTTGCAAACGTACAGTTGTGGAAGTTGCCTTAGTTTACCTTGTAGCATGTCTTGTATTTTTGGCAGCAAAAGGCATTTTATCTTGCTCACCTACAACTTTGCATTAAAAATCAAAACTGCTATTATTTCCTCAAGAGGATTTGGTGATGAAGAACTAAATAGAGAGCTACACCCGTTAAGAATGCATGCTACTGAAATACCAATGGCCTTTTCTTGTTAAAAATAGCTTCTAAGAGAAATTGCTGCTCAGAATAAAGGGCATGTGGTTTGTTGCACTTATTTAAACGCGACAGGTATAATGTCTCAGTGCTTATTAACCCAATTTGAAATAATATTGCAGCAGAAATTATATGAGGTGCATTCATAACCTACAGTTTGCATTAGTTATAATGGGAGTGTATTCTTAACAAACTACAGTTTCTCAAATATTTAGCTGTCAAGTCCCTCTGGTATGGAAGAGGTTGATACAATATCACTGTGCCTAAGTCACATCAAAAAAATGACATGCAGATCAGTCTCCTGAACACTTCTTCCTATCTGCTCAACAAAAAAGGACATGAAAATGATGTTCAGTGAAGATGACAGAGTTGGGAGTGGGGTCAGTTGTCTATGTGTGAGGGACATGGTGGCTAAACTCTGGAATTAAGCCCTGAACAGGTCTGCCTTGGAATCTCCAACCATTTCCAATAATCTTTTGGAGGATAATATTGCAGGAATTCCATCAGGCAACCGAACCAAGAGTGGAATGTCAGCACCAGAGCTCCACACAGCAACTTGATGGCAACAAATCCACCTCCTGGATGCACATGGCTTGGTGAGTGACTGGTTTTATAGGCTTGGAGATCTCACTTTCCACCCGATACTGATGACTGGATACTGAAACACCTAGAATTGGAATCTCAAGAGTGAGTGACATATCAGCCACTTTGGGGGGGAGTCTTTGGGTTGAAAATCTGTATGCAAATTCTATTAATTTAAAATATTTATATACCGCTATTCAGATTTAATTCAATGAGCTTGAATAACAATAATGACGAAGGAATGTCTTCCATAAATTGAATGCCATATGGGATATCTTTATGGAATGCTTTGATTAAGCAATATTGCCTGAAAACAGCATCTGTTGTGATCTGCTTTTACTCTTGTCTCCTTGCCCAAATGACATACAAGAAAACCTCCCTCACCCTTTACTTCCCACCTTTTGTTTCTATTTTATCTTACTACCTTTCTACTTATCTGACTGAAAACAGAAGACTGGCTATTCAGTAATTTTAGAGAGGTCTAACAGGGACATATTTTAATCTATTTCCCTTATGATAGTTTTGTAGCATATGATATATCTGCATTTGTTTATTATTATTATTTTTAAAAACCATTGTTCTAAAGTTAATTATAATGCTTCTCAATTTCTACTATGTTTTAGCATTATTGTTGTAGATAAAGAAAAATCTTAAACAGCTGGTAGAAAGAACACTTCCAACTTGCCAAAGATGGGAACAAACAAGCTTGATTCCAAGACGGCAAACATATCCGCCAACATTTACCAGATGAAAATAGGGACATTTTTTATCCCCTTCCACTATTACATATTGCTGAAGGCACTTCTATTGCTACTGTATACTTTATTCCTTAATTCTGCAATATCCTGTTCTAACCAAATGACCCAAACTCCAGATTTCATCCAGATTTCTGAATGGATTCTGGTCACATCTAGACATTTGCAGAAAAGTCTGAGGATGGCCCCAGACTAAGACTCACTTTGCACACTGTTTCCAGTTCAGACACAGACAGAACAAGCGGAGTTCCCTATTCTGGTCTGAAAAATTGTCTGTTCCTTCTGTAAATTGAGGTTGGCCCAAGCTCCAGTTGAGATGGAGTTTGGAACCATCCCTAGTTAAAAGATTGATTTCAACCTTTGAACAGCTTTGTCTTTCATCTCTAATTCTATAAAACTGTACACTGGTGGAACAAATATCCGCCCAATTTGATTAGCAAAATAAAGGAACTAAAATAAATCAGACAAAACCCCAAAGCGTTCAGTTGATTCTATTCTATAAGGATATTGCTTCAGAGTGCTCAATATGCTTAAATGAAACAGCAAGTTAGAGAAAAGGCTATGACGTCACTTTATCTTTGTTCAATACTTAAAAGACCAGAGAGTACAGACAAACATGATTTAATAAATATCGATATCCATTGTTACTGTGCAATTGGAAGTGACAATGACCTTTATCACAGAGTTAATTAAGACAATTTAGCCATAGAGTTTTGGATTACATGGTGCATCTTAATTAAAAAATCCCAACTGCATTTTTTGGAGTTTGTAAACACAAGCTCTGTTTGTTGTATCTTTAGCCCTTCATGATGGCATTTCAAATAGTTACAGCATAGCTTTGAAGGTTTTGTTTTGTATCATAACAACGGAGACAAACATTTTGCAAGGCCACAAATAAGGTACTTTGGTGTCTTGATCAGACTGCTGAGAGCTAGTTTGCATGTCACACAGAAACAGAGAAGCATAAGTGAGAAACGCTTTTGGTGCAAAGTCAAGTGGTGACCTGTGGATCTCATCCATGAGTCCCACTTTTGGATCATTCAACAGAAAAGAGAAAAGCTGAATCCTGAATCCCAGTTCTCATCTACGCTTCTAAATGAGGCAGCACTCTGTGGATCTGGAATTGCTGTCAGTTCTGATAGCTGCTATAGATACTTGGGACAGGGAGTCTACTTCTGACATTTGTTCCGCCTTGGATATTCTAAAGAAGGGAATGTTCTTTCAGAATTTCCATACTAATTGAGCAGATAGTAGCTAGGTTCACACAACATGCTAACCCACCATGGCTTATCATGTTGTCTGAATCCATCATGTTTTCCACAGAGTGGCTTATTAAACCATGCAGTGTGGTTTATTTTTCTCAAACAAGATACCTTATAACCCATGGCTTGTTGTTGGGTTGTACAGGGTGGTTAAAAAGCCACCCTGAATGAGCAACCCTGTGGAAAACACACTGCATTCAGACAACACGATAACCCACCATGAGGAAAACATGCTGGGGTCAGACAATACAATAACCCACGTTTCAACAACAACCCACACTGGGTGGGTTAGCATGTTGTGTGAATCCAGACAGAGACTACGAGAGAATGGGTTCACAACATTCGCTGGCTGCTCACTCCTACCAGAAACAAAAAAAATGGTACTCAAGACAGCTGAACAATAAATTCCAGATTAAAAACAAAATCTTAATTAAAACATAACATAAAAAGAAATACAATTAGAAATACAATTAAAAACACAACGATGTTCCTCCTTATTGTAATACTCCCTCTAAATATAAAACTGAATGTCATGGAGAAGGTTTCTAACCATGTTGGTTTTTCATGTACAGGGAATATTTTATTAGAGGAGAACATTCAGTCATCTGAGCCCCAACCTGTAGTTCACCACCTTAGCGAAAGATCATGGGATACATTACTGGTTTTGTTTGTTTGTTGTTTTGTTTAAAAAGCATATCATGAAGAGAAGAAACAATGAAATTATCTTTGTCACCTTGAAATCCACTCCTCAACACAGTGAGGAGAGGGTGATGCCCTATTTTATTAATTTAATTATAACTGGGCAAACGCTATGAAATAATCATTAGGCTCATTTTTCAACAGAAACATACAATGGTGTAATGCAGTAATATTTTACTAAGGAATGTTTTGTTTCATATCCTCCCCCCTCCCCAATAACTACCTGATATAGAAGGTTTACTTTTAATAGACTATTGGTGTGATAAACACTATTCTGGAAACACGTTTATTAAAAAAATACTATTGCAGCGGTTTAGGAGAGGTTCCTGCCAACTTCAAAGACTACTAAAAAGACTCAAAGATAATTTGAGCTGCCAGCAGCAATCAATCTTCAAATTAAAACCGGTTTTTAAAACAATTTTAAAAGGCAAGTATTTTTATTATGTCATTCCTCTATGGAGTTCAGATGGAATACATGGAATTACCTCATTTTTCCTCACAACTACTCAGCGACCTAGCTTTGGCTGAGTGATAGATCCTGTCCCAAGGCCACTCAATAAAAGCAATAGATGAGTCCAGGCCTCCCAGGTCCAAGTTCAATGCTCCACCGACTTCACCACATGGCTCTCAGTAGTAACCTTTGGTAGCAAATCACTGGTGGTGGTGGTCGTGCTTGTGACATTTGCTACTTGGTAATATTTCCTCCCAAATTATTCCAAAGCATCATTCGCAAAACTTTACGAACTTGCTTTAAGGAAACAATTCCTTTGCTATTATGAATGGAAGAAACTGTTAGATGACAGAGCTTACAATTGTCACCTGTGTCTTGATTGCCCTGTTAATAGTCTCATGTGTTTCTACTTATGTAAGCAGAAGTAGAGAAGTTTGAAATGTTAACTGGGCTACTTTTCTCTCACCCAAACTGTTCAACTGCTTAAGCTTTATATCATAGCATAGAAGAGGGTTAGGCAACTTTGGGCAGTATCGTATATGACGTAAGTATGACCTGTAGTGCATTGCCAATAGTGTTAGCTGGCGTGATGGGTTTTCCGGGGAATCCCACTATGCCTGCTGCTACTGGCATTGCACTACAGGTTTCTTACACTAGTGCAATATAATTTATATTAGGACTTGTGTTGCATTGGATACTGCCCCTGACACCCTCTGGGTGTTTTAGGCTACAGCTACCATAATCCCTGGCTGTTGGCCATGCTGATTAGGGATTATGGAAGTTGTAGTCCAAAACATTCAGGGGCATTAGGTTGTCTACCCTTGGACTACAAATACCATGTGCAGGTTTAGTGTCAGAGAGAGACATAGAAAAGTAACACTGCAAGGTCTGGATAATCTTTTTGGAATATATACATAAATAGACATACACTTATTCAATTCATAAATAGACAAACACTTATTCAAGTCTTGTATCTTTTTAAGTGTAATTCTTACATATTTTTATTTTATATTGTTGCTTCACCTTTTATCCAATTTTATTCAGTAAAATTTATTCATGCTGGTGTTTGTTCCTTGGACAACAGCATAGTATCTATTGTGTTGTTTTGTGATTGTTTTAGGATGGCTTAAGGCCATCCAATGTAGAGCAGGAGGAGCAGTGGAGGCAATGTTAACCTCCCTGTTCCTCCTGCTCTGTATTTTGGCTAGACAGGCTTTTTCGCCCATCAAGCTGGGATGCGTCAGAGAGGGAGGTAAAGAGGCTGAGCAGGCTTGAGGATACATTGTAGGTCGGCCTCCCCAGTCCCCTCTCTGCCCACTGACATGCCCATGTTTCCCTCCTTTCCGAGGTTGCTTTTGCAAGCTCAGAGAGGCAGATGGCACAGTTCTCTCTGCGCTGGCTGCAAGGGGGAGAGGAAAAGGGAACTCGGATTCCTGGGTTCAGGGTCAGAGCACTGTTTCCAACCTCAGATCCAGGAATCTGAAATATCCTATGCTCCCGCCCCAGACGCTGACCAGGGGCCATAGCATTGGTTCCTCCATCACTTTTTATTTGGTTGTAAGCTTCCTTGAGTGCCATTTTTCTTGGTGGAAAGGTGGGGTACAAATCAAATAAATAAATATAAAAATAACAGGAAGAACTTGTGCTTCTATAATTGGCTATTTGGTTGCTGGCTACACAGTGTTAATTTGTAGTTCATACTGGAGTTTTGAAAGTCTTCTTCCGACTCACCAGTTTATTATGTTTCTATTTTTGTATCGTATGAGAAACTAGAAGACATTTTAATAAATAAATTTTAGTGAAATAGAAATTTCACTAAGCAAACTGCATTGAAAAAACCGAGAAAGGACATGTAGCTTTTGCTTCTTAGACACAACATAGCAGATGGATGTAAAAATGGGAGAAGTATGTGCATGTGAGAGAGAGACAGAGACAGAGAGACAGACTAGAGCGTGCACAGTGGCTAATATTTGTATTTACGTATATACATTTGGATGTATAGTTTATAAAATATCTGGTGTTTTGAGTTCATGGTAGCTTTGTTGGTTTAACAGGCCTATTGAGAACCTAAACCACTGTTATTAGAAGAGTTGCTAAGCAGCAATCAAGGGTTAACTAAAACAAAAACACTGATCATGTTACTAATGTGAACCAAACTAGTGCCTAGATCCCATTTTCTGTGGTCTGTCCCCATCTCTGCAATTTCCCTCTTTTCCAAGTCCTTATTCCCTTCACTGCACTCCTACAATGTTGCCCTCACTTGTCACCCGGTATTCCACCTACTCGTTCACTTGTAAATACTGATTAGGATCAGTTACTTTTTGGGGGTGGGGAATAGGGTTAATTCACATCCTTACAATCAAGATATTCTATGGAGCACCAGAGTTAATTCATTCAACAGTTTAGGTCAGAGAGGCAAAAGACTGACTTAGCAAAAGCCATTAACTCACCTTTCAACTTCAAAGGCAAAAAATGCCTACTAAGCACTCATTTGCACACCAAAGAGCCAGGCCATGGCCAGACAGCAGTTTTGCAGCTTTCGTTTCAGCATATAAAACAGCCTGACTCATGCTGATGTGCCTCATACCTGGAGATGTATGCACAGACCTAGGGATTTCTCCAGTTAGATACTTACCTCAAGCTTCACTTGCTGGGCTCCCATTCTTTGCATATGGCTGGGCCAAGGGGATAGTGGATCATAGCCACTGTTAATCTAGTACAATTATACGTTGTGTAGGCCACAGCCTCCATACTACAGCAAGAACAGCCCTACTATCTTGATTGTGGCTACTGCTCTAGAAGAAATTGTTTAAGGACTGGCACTACCGTTCCAATGTTTATACCACTAAATTATTACCTATGCTATTTCTTATTGGTAATACAGAGCTTTTATGAAAGTTTCCCCCTTCAAATTATAAATTTTGATATTGTATATTTGTTTTACGTAACTCTGTATTTAACACCAAAACAATAGAATAATTAACAGAATGAAGTCGAAGATGAATATTCATCAGCTTGTATAAAATACCTATTCCTGCCACATTGCTAGCTAATTAAACAGGATCAGGGTAGTGTTCTTAAAGCTTTCTATAAAAGCATAGCCTTTAGCAACAAGATACGTTCTTGCCACTGTTAGAATTTCACACTAGTTGCAGTTTAAAGGCTGAATTATTTAACAAGTCTTAAAAAGTGAAAGGCTGCCAATTTCACTTTATTAAGTGATTATGCAAATTACCATTAGTAAAAAAAACATACAATGGAAAAGAGAAGAAAATGAGGAGAATTATAACTTTAGGCATTTGTGGTATACTCTGTACATGTGCAATTTGTAATATAAACAATTGGGGGTGCCTGGGAGAGAGATTTACAATACAATCCTAAGAAAGACTACTCAAAAGTAAGCCCCACTGAATTCAGTGGGACTCCTGTGTGCATAGAATTGTGGCCTTAATGCATTATAAAACCGAATGGTTTCAGTTTCCCACAACACCGGAAAGATACATTTGTGTTGTGCATACTTTAACTTTTAAGATCAGATTTAAATAACAATGAAAAAAGTGTAATATATTATTAGGTGTTACTTTTTGTACTCATAGTTTACCAGAGTAATTAAAGAGCTTCCGCAGTCAAACCAAGGAGAACATTTGCTTAAAAATATGGTGGCCCTTTCCACAGAAATAAATCAAATACTGTGTAAGCCAATATAAATGGATGGATATGCATCCACACCAAATACATATATACATATTCCAAACAGCGTTTGGAAGTGGTTTAAAATATTGATCTACACAGATTAATGTCAGACCTATCCTCCTCCTGTTCTGAAGTGATAAAGCAGTAGAATGCAAACAACCTGTTTTTTAGAACTCAGTTGTGCGTGAAAGAAAGAAGCCACTGAATAGTATTAACATTAATATGGAAACAGAAATATGCCTACTGTACAAAGCAACAATCTATATGCACAGAGATATTTTCAGTTACAAACTTTTCTGCTAGCTTGAAAAGGTTGTTGTGATTGATTGATGGATGCATATACATATTGTTTTCACTCATTCCCTGCAACTAGTTCACTGTAAAAGGTAATATACTAAAACTGCACTGATTAGAATAGGGGCAATAAAAACAAGATTTGTAGCCCATAGGTTAATTAAACCATAAGCTGCTTGGCAAAATGGTATTAACAATAGATTTTACACCCAAAACAGCTAGTGTACTTACACAGCCTCTTTCAGAAGACCAGAGACTCTCTACCTACAAAGAGCACAAACCAGAGCGACCACTTTACCTTCTGAAAAATCAATCAGTCCGAGAAAATGGAGCAGCTTCAGAGACGCAAATATAATCACAACAATACCCACTGTTTGCAGTCCCTCGGACTCCCATTCCAAAGTCAACATTCTTCGAGCAAACAAACCATTCCAGTCAGCTGTCAAGCCAGTGTGCAATCTGAAGGAAAGTTGAGAGGATTTTACCGGTATTTTGCTTCACACACACAAAAGTTGCAGACGCAGTGGAATGGGCTGAGGAAATTAACTGACCGCACAGGTGAAGGCAAAGTGTTAAGTGAAGCCCCTCATTTCACGCATCTCAGTGTTGTTTGATTTCAGTATTTCCCCTCAGAGAGCTGAAGTGGATGGACCCCTTGACACGGCATTGTATCCAGCAAGTGCTTTTACCCTTGAGCTGCTAGGAGAGCATTCCTTTCAGAACTCGAGACTTTGCTATATCAGTTCAGAAAAAGCAAGCCTCTCAGGGAAGTTGCACTAGAGAGCATGCAGCAACCAGCACTGTTTGATCAAGGGCTTGCAGTCTCATGCCTCAGACTTCAGCTCTAGCTGACAAGAACGCTGCTTTGGAGCTTGTCAAATACCAGATTAATCATCGTATCAGTTCACAGCTTTTTCATTTGTGATTTATCAGAATATGTTGGCTGCTGGATTTTAGTAGGTGTTAGCTGCAGATGTACTGACGGTGTAACCAAGGATTCAAACAGACATGTTGCATATAGGGCTTCATCCTGGCCTTTGACACATTACACAGAGGCAAAACTGTGTTTGCCCCCAAGCCCACTGTGGGGAGCAATCCCCCTGTTTAACTGCTAGCACAGGTAAATTACCAGGATAGCTAAGGTAGTTTCTGTCCCAAAATCATTCCAGAAACAAGACTGGAAAGGATCCAAATAATCTGTATTCACACAAGAAACTGTGAAGCTAAATTGTGTCATGGGCTCTAGCACATTACTAAAAAAATAAATAAGGCAGATTAGAAACAGGGTAAAAGTTATAAAATCAGAGAGAGGAAGACTTTTTTTCAGGTGCGGATTTGCAACAACTTCCTTAAGAGCTGTCGGAAAGTCACCCTCTTCCGCAATCAGGACTAGCTCCAGATTTTTGTGGGTCCTGGGCAACAGAGTAATCGTATCAGTACACCCCTTTTGGTGCTGACCACTGGGTGCTATATTCCTTCTTCCTCTAACCACACCGCTTCCATCTTTTGGCCCTTCCTTCTTTTAACTTAAGAGAGGTTTTGTCCATGATGAAATTCCTCCTTGTCAAAGAAAAAAGAAACAAAACTTCAAGCCAGACAGCAAAATGATTTGATATACATGGAATTACCTCACTTAACCTCAAAAGAGCCCTGAGAGGTAGACTAGGACAAGCAATAGTGACATGCCACAAGGGAGAGATGAAAAGCTATATTTACTCAGGTTGATGCTGATCCAGATTCTAGGTTCATTTTAATAATAAAAATACTTCTGAGACTGAAAATTGATTCCTCTATCAGTAAAGGAATAGCTGATAAGAAAACTAGAATGAGTGATTTATGATTTGACCCACCATCTGACTAAGAAAGATAGTCAGTGAAGAATCACAAGACTGATTTGGGGCTATAATCTCATATAAATTGATTTGGGAGTATGTATGCCACAGTTGGATTAACCACTAGTTTAGCATGTAGCTGTCCGCAGGGGGTGGGTCCTCCTGAAACCCTGTAACACCAGGCCTGTCTGCAACTCAAAACCCAAAAGGCCTGTTCTAGTTGATTTTACAAGCTAAGGTGGACAGAGATCAAGCACACATCTCTAAGAGCCACAGGTTGCACAACTTGAAAAGTAACTATTGGAAAATTGCTAGACAGAATACTAGCGCCAACCAGTACCAGCTCTGAAATAACTATCAGATTTAAAACAGTCTAGATATGGGCAGCCGTATCCTGAAAATTGCTCACAATGGGTTTCTAAGAGTTTTAATCCATCCTCTACTTAGCCAAGATGTAACACGCTTCTAACCACTCAGAACAGCTCCACTGGACAGGACCAAGAAGACATAGAGGCATAGAGGAAGTCCCCTCCCCCCACTGTTGTTACCACCACAGATTAGGCCCTAAAATAGGCTCTAACCAATGTTCAATTGGATTTGGTCTAAATTGTCCACCAGCTGTGCTCTAGCTGTTGCTCCACTTGTTTCACTTCCAACTTTTCAGTTAACCAAGGAGATTACTTGGCTCTAGGAGCAATTGCATCTTGATTCTTACAGCCAGGAAAATCCCCCAAAGACATGAGGAAATTATTTGGATTCATACGTTTCCAGGGGCAGGTTATCTTAATAGACCTTCCCAGCCTTGCAGAGGTCAGACAACATCCTTAGCCTAAACCTAACCAGACAGAAATCTGTTCAAAACGTGGGAACCACATCTAGTTCCCCCACCCGCAGATCACGCTCTTCTTGCCTAGAACAGAACACTAGAACGAGTATATGACCTCCGGTGTTTGTTGGGCCCGATCAAATCTAAGGCAATGGACTTGTGGTTGCACTTGATACGGTGGCTGTGGTGTAGGTGTTTATTATTTCTTCAAAATGTTTTTATCCCTCTTTCTCATTAGGATACTTTATGGCTTTAAAATATTTTAAAAAACACATACTAAATACATAAAAAATACAAAATGGCTAACAATGAGCCTAGGGGGTTCCAAAACTCTCCTTGAAATGACCACTACGTTTCACACAGGGAGATGGTTGCGTGGTAGGGTGAGGGGTGCACCAACAGAATCCCAATTCTGTCTTGAAGGCTCAATTTCCAGCACAATAACTCTGCAAACTGCACAGCAGTGCATTTAGAAAGGGAAAAGGAATCCCAATAGACCAGGGTTGCATCCCTTCCCTGTCCATTAAATCTAGAGGGCTGCTGCACTCAGAAACCGAGTAGGGAAAGGTGTGTGTGTGTGTGTGTGTGTGTGTGTGAGAGAGAGAGAGAGAGAGAGAGAGTTACACCTCTACCTTCTCCCAGCCAGGTCCCAGTGATACACCTCAGGTCAGTATTCTCATTTAGAAACAAATCAACTTCACATTCAGCAGCACTATTTGAAAACCTGGTGGGTTGATGCTAATACAGCTACCTGCATTCCAAGCGGAAAGACCGGAAGGAGAGATATCACATGAATGTAAAACATACATCATATACACCCACACCCACACCCACCAGGGATGGACAGCATGGCGCTCACGGGCATAAAGGTGCCCCCAGACATCTTCCTCTGTGCCCACTGAGGCACACCCCTCCTCCCAATTTTTATTTACAACCATTTTTACATTTCTCCGTGGCAGCAAGATCACTTCACTGTAGTGTAGTGGCTAGAGTGTTGGACTGGGAGTCAAGAGCATATCATATTCTCCATCCTGTCCTCATGGTTTATCTGCTTTGGGAGAATGAGAATTTCACTTGCACTTTCTGCCTCCTTAGGGAGGATGTGGCGTTAAGGCTTAGGAGCCTTAACTCCTAATTTCCCTGCTTTTTGGTGCTTGGCTGAAAGCTCTAGGGCCTTCCAAAATGTTGTTTTGTAAACCGTAGGTTTTTTTTTTAAAGAATGTAGTTTCTTGAATGCACATGTGGAGTTCTTTGCAAGTGGGTCCTATCTGCATGAATATAGGGAGGGTTAGGAACAGTCCCTGCCCTTGGGTTTTGCAAAACTGTATTTTAGATCCTTGGATCTTTGGATTGTAGCTAAGATATGAGTAACAGAAAACTGTTGAGCATAATGAGCATTAGACTATTAAGAGGATATTTGGGAAACAATGTCTGCTTAGAATTCTCCCATTTCATTCAGTTCTACTAGTTAATTCTTATTGGTTATTCATCTGTTTCTTGGTCTAAAATCCATACAGATGTAACAAATTACTGCAATATTCATCTCAAGAGTAAGGAAAATGTAGATCTGCTCATGTTTTCAGTTTCCTATTTGTGTTCATTTCAGTGAATAATGCCACCTGCGGTTATCTCAAGTCTATTCCAGTCCAATTATGTCAACTATATTGGAGAAACATCAGAGTACATTATCAGTTTGCAGATGTTGAATCTCATGCAGAGATGGATGCAACAAGGCTCATGTTCCAGTTCCCATAACATTGATAAAAATGTGTGCTCAAATGTCAAGATTAGAGGAAATTGGTGAGTCCAAAAAACATGGGAAAAGTTTAGTAGCCTTTGTGACTAAACTGGATGGTCTTAAAACACTTCAGGAGACTCTTTAGAGGTATTCTTCATATGGGAGGGGACAGCTCAGTAGTAGAATACTTGTATTACACATGTAAGTTCTCAGGTTCAAACAGTGATATCTCAGTTAGCAGGCCAGAGAAACACCAAAGTCTGAGCCCTTGGAGAGTCATTGCTTGTCAGGGAAGAAAAATACTAGCTTAGATGGACTAGTCACATCTGCTAGCATAATGCATCTCCTTACATTCTTAATTCTATTGTGTACAGAGAGTAAGAAAACACAGAACAGGTTAGAGAAGAGTTATCACTGTGGTCAAGCAACTGACAGATTCTATATGATCCTGGTCTTCCAGTTATGCATCATGCTTTTGGGATTCCTCAGAATATCTGCCACTTTTAAATGTCAGTGTGTTATTTATTTATTACATTTTTATATTGCCCAATACCTGAAGCTCACTGGGAGGTTCACAACAATCAAAACAATAAAACACAACATGAAAAAAATACAATGATCATGGGTGGTTGCAGGGTGGCTTAATGCCAGCACCTAAACCCAGTGCAACTTCTGCCGCCCCCCAAACAAGCCATCCCAAGAACCCATAGCTTGTAGTAGGGTTGTTTAAGATGGCTTGTTATGATATCTGAACCTGGCAGTGTTGCTTCAACAGGGGTTTAAAATGGCGAGAAAGCTACTTGGCAAAAGCAGCAGAAAACTCTGCTAGCCTCTCCTTGTGATCTTGCTAATGCTGCCGCCATCCACCTTCTTCTGTTGCCTCTGCCTTTCTATATTTTCTATTACATAACCACTAAATGGTGCTGTGGTATAGCGAGATTGCAGAAATACATGGAGGGTTTCATGCCGCCATTCAGATTATACCAGACTTTTCTCATTAGGAAAAAAACAAAACCCTGGTAAAATGGTGGCAAAGCATGGGAGAGGCCCTGGAGGATGACAACATGGTGTAAAGGACCCGTAAACTACCTTCAGTGAGCAATCATAAGCATACAATAAATGCCTCATGTAGAAAGGCTCTATCTGGTGTAAAATCAGGAAGACAAACAAGAGGATATATAGGAGGGTAGACAAAGTCCAGGGGTCGGGATCCACATTGTCCCCACCAGGGACCCCACCTCACTCCCACCACTGAAGTTGCTGGCACTGCCATTAAAATTGCCAACAAATTTGTGATGATGGCAAAAAAGTGGTGATCTTGCAAAGAAACAAGGTGTGTGGCAAATGGCCAAAACACCTAATGTTAGGATGACCATATGGAAAGGAGAACAGGGCTCATGTAACTTTAACAGTTGTAGAGAAAAGGGAATTTCAGCCAGTGTCATTTGTATGCAATTAGTTCCTGGTGAAATTCCCTCTTCATCCCAACAGTTAAAGGTGCAGGCACTATACTAGAGTGACCATTTACAAAAGAGGGCAGGGCACCTGCAGCTTTAACTGTTGTGATGAAGAGGGAATTTCACCAGGGGCTGCATGCATACAAATGACACCTGCTGAAATTCCCTCTTCAATACAACTAATAAAGACATGGGACCCCTGTCCTCTTTTTGATATGGCCACCCTACCTAATGTGGCAGCAAGGGAGCAGCAAAAATAGCCATGGGCACTGCACATGACCAATGGGTGATGGGTAGCCCACCACTGATTCTAGTAGCATTAACATTAGTAAAAGACCATATATCTTACATAATTATTTTCCAATATCCTTGAGCTCTGCAACACCTCCAGCACACGGGGAAAAATGCTCTGTTTTTAGCAAAAGACCCCACAGCACTAATCCAGCCTGTGGAAGTTTCCCAACTGGCCCGCAATGCCTTCTTTGATTCCTCCAAGGGGTAAAGGCTTTGAGGGCTGGAGAAATCCCTACTGTTATTTTATATGGCGTATTTATATCGTGGTTTAAGTTTTATGCTTTAAATTGTACTTTACAGTTTTAATTTTGTTGAACCGCCCAGAGAGCTTTGGCTATTGGGCGGCATAGAAATGCAACAAATAAATAAACACCTCCAAGCTGTGACTAGAGATAACAGCGGGGCTTCCCCTGAACGTGAGCACCCAGCAGGGGAATCCGCACTCTTATCTACAATTGTAGACTGGAGATAACGGCAGAGGATGCAGTCAGGGGTTGCATTGGGGAAGGAGCAGCATCAGTTAAGCATCCCTGCCTGAGACAGTGGCTGACGCACTCTTCTAGCTATTGGATCAGTCATGGTGGCATCACTGTGTTCCAGCCTCCGCGAATGGGGGAAGCCAGTGCATAGTGAAGAAGGGTTCCAATCAACACACTGGCCGCACAATGCATTGACCAGGAACCAAGTGATGTCATAGACACGTACCCTGACCTCATTTGGCACATGGAGGAGTTATCCAGTCCCCCAACACTATTACGTTGCCAATCCCTGATGTATAAGATTGCAGCCTAAATCCCATTGAAACCAATAGAACAAATTGCTCACAGCTAACTCAAGTTTAATTGCTTGTGACAGTTAGAGGGATGAGGGCCCACCACAAGGGATCCATGCCTTGGTTCCTAATGCATACTCATGATCCTTGTCCTGGTCTTGCCATAAGCCCTACACATCCATAAGTCCTTATAAGGGGCAGCGGCAGAACTCCCAATGTCACGTATGTCCCAGGCCCCATAAACCCTCTGGTTACAATTAACTTTAGGTGGGTTTGGGCCTTTCTCTCAGTTATTTGGTGCCAGTTTGCCATTACCTGGACTCGCTTCTGCTGTATCTGTTGTAAGGTACAGGCAGCAGAAACTGAATACACTGCCAAGGTTGAGGGATAGCATCTATTTGCATAATGGTACTAATAAAAGGTTTTCTAAGTGACAAGGACACATTAAAGCCTTAATTGACTGGCATGGGAGGACAGTTCACCATGAAATAGTTACTCCACCACAACCACCCCTTCTCCCCAAAAATGGGAAACAGCTGATGAATCACAATATTCTGAAATGTTAAATTAATTGCCCTTATTTCTATATTATGTCCACAAAGACTGTCAGATTGCAAGCACGTTTCTGTTAGTTTTTAAACTAACCAAAGAAACTAACAGAAAACTGAGTGTACGGAAAATTCATCTTACAATCTTCTGTTTTCATTTCCAAATAACCAATTATTCTGTTCAGTCCTAAAGATACAATTATATGGCTTTGGTCTTCTTCTAAAGTACAAGATCCTTCTCTTTGTTTATAATATTTAGCAAGGGTTTTACACACAAAAGTGTTTTCAGTTTAAAGTAGAATGGCTTACTTTGTACAAATTATGGTTACAAGCTGGATGGGAGTAATTTTCTCACTTTATGCATATCAAGGCAAATATTTCCAGGATTCATATTCTTAGGAGCCACATCTCTTGAGTATCCTTCTAGTGTTATACTAGAAATATCCAGAAATGTAAAACTGGTACATGGATATTTCATTTACCTCAACCAATTATTTTAGAGTGGAATATTAGATATAATTTAGCTAATTATTAATTATTAATTTATCAAAAGTACAGGAAACCTTCCCTGTAATTACAATGTCCTAGAATAGTAATTGGTGTTATCCTGAGGCTCACATTACTCCTAACTAGATATAGAGTGTCAACGCACTGGAGGTTTAATGCACATCTGCCGTGACTTTGATCCACTTTTTCAGAGCTGGACTCGCTCAGGGCGAGAGAACAGCCCGACAGGGACGACGTCATGCCAGTCCAGCGCTGAAAAAGTGGATCAAGGTCGTGGCATTAAACCTCCTGTGTGATGACGCTCATATACTTAAGCAACAGAAATTAGTGAAACAAGCAAGAGCAGTGGGAGGCATTACAGGGTTTTTGCTGCACTGCTAAAAAGCTAGGATGAGCCAAGATGACTTTATTGGTATAACCTGGTATAAGTAGGGAAACAATGACTAAGTTTAGATCAATGTGCTTTTCCATACGATTTTTGAATCCTAAAACCTTTATAGTTAAAACTGCTAAAACAGTTTTAAAATTGCCCCTCCTCACTAGAAAAACCATCACAGTAACAGTCAAATTGCTGCGTTTCAAAACTTTTAGTAAAATATAAATCTGTTGTTTTAGCCTTGGTGTGTTGTCTTGATTTTCTCCCCATGCTCAATTGCCTTAACCACAGTACACGATATAGAGAGTTTGGATGGGTCAGTAAGGAAGGCCGTGGGAGATAACACACTCACAGAGGACAAAGGGCTATCTTAGCATAGACAGGCAGGAAACTAAACTTTCCGTTGATGATAGCAATGAGGACCACAGGACAGGTTCATTTGGCTGATTTCTTCACCTCCTGCTTTCTTTCTTTCTCAGTCTTGTCTGGATTGGGTTTCAGTTTATTAGCCCTCATCCAGTCCACTGACAGCTACTTACACCCTCTCCTTGGTGATACTACTCCTTCATGCTCTATCGAGGAGCAGCATCAGCAACAACAGGACGTCTCAGAGGATGTGGGCACCTGAGGGCTGCCAAATGCATGCTGGGAGGTGTAGTACTGGTATGTAGAGTGACTGATTTTAAATAAAGCACGGGTTAGCAAATCAGGTCACTATCTCTCAGTCCTAACTCAGCCCCCACTTTCATGACCTCTCACTAACTGCCTTTGTTCTCCTTCTGACTTTCCCCAATGGCCTCTCACCCCCCCCCCCCCAACACCATTCCATTCTAGCCTCAGCTATCAGTCACTCCTCCATTCACTCTTCTGTTTCAATAGTAAAGTCAGGCTTTTACATAAAAATCATAAACTTTATCCAGTAATTATTGCACCTGTCTTGGAACGCTGTGGTTTAGTTATAACAGGGGGGGAAACGGCAGCATAAAAATATCATCAAGTTAAAAGGCCCTGGAAAATATATTGGTTTTTTAAAAAAAATCACTTGGCTCTTAAAAGTCATTAATGCAGTCACCAGGCTAGCCCTCCTAGGAAAAATAAATCCTTAAGCAGGGTGCAACAAATAAGAAGGCCTGCTCACCCACAACACCTCAGATATATTCAAAGATTAATGTTATTCAGAGAGTTATGTTTGTACCTACAACTCCCAGCATGCCTTGGGCAGGAGGAAAGACTTATCAGGCTTTGGTGGCCATCATCTGGAAGTAGCTCGCCATCCTGGGCCTAAAGGGAGAGTGCCTGGGCTGGCTGCCTTGGTTACTAGGCACCATTGAGAGCAGAAGAGAAGGAGGTCACAGCTCTGGGCATGTCACCGATGGCAACTAAGCTACCCGTGAGTCAGCCAGCCAGCTCCCTCGTGTAGTGTGGACTGGCTCAGCCAGACTTCACTTCCCATGAGCTTCAGCAGCAGGACTCCCATTGGGCAAGTCGGGCACCACAGCAAAAGGCATGCCGGGGGTTGTAGTTTTTGTTTTCTGTTGGGGACAAGGAAAATCATGGCGACAGCTTCAAGGTGGCCCTGGCCATGCGTTGAGGGTGAGAGGTGGGGGAAAGAAACTAATTTAATTTGTTTTAAAGTTACCTCACAGGCCTAGGACTGCCCTACCTTGCAGGATTGTCGTGAGGGTGAGAGAGAGAGAAAAAATAAATTAATTTAATTTGTTTAAAAGTTAACTCACAGGCCTAGCACTGGCCTGTGTTCTGGCTGCTTTCCTTTTTTCATAATAATAACTTCAGAGCACATACATACAACAGTTCCCCGCGTCCAATGAGATCCGCTTCCCTACTATATGTTATTTGGATATCTGGGAAATGCCGGGTATATTGAAAAATATTTTAGGTTTGCATCTGTTTAGAAGTTTAGATGGCTGCTCCGGCCAAAGCACGACGGGAGGTATAAGCATTTCAGGTAAAACAAAAGATGTGGTTTATCACAAAGCTCTAATTCTTATTAACGCAATTTTCCATTGATTCTAACAAGACAATTTACTAACTCAACCAAACTTTTAAAAAAACCAACCAACCTAAAGATGAATAAGTTGCAGAGAAATTTATTATTTATCAAATAAATGTTATAAACATTATTCATGGACCCGAGCAACGCCAGGCATATCAGCTAGTATCTTATATAACAAAAGCATGTTTTAAATGGTCAAATAGAAATGAGAATATGCTACATCCTGGGGAGGGGGAAATATTTTGTATAACTTACAGGCAAGCCCTTTGACAGCCTTTTGGCTACACTATATTACTAAAATCCATTTTTGCTGGGAGAGTTGATTGGTACCTCACCGTGCCCTGACACATACACCTTCATAAACAATAAATCATTTGTACTCCTCTCTCGCACACATTCCGATCTCTGTGGATTGTGCTAGAGAAGAAAAGTTTGTGCCGGGCAGAGCGTAGCTGGAAATCAGGGATCCCTGCTGGCAAAGGTTGTTTTGAAAGCAGGTAGAACAAATAAATATTGCATATCTGATGTTCTCTCTCTCGTCCCTTCCCTCTTTAATAATAATAAAAAGCTTTCAAACATTGTTGTCTGCTGGTGGGGCTTGTCTTGGCTTCTTCATGTAAAACTTATTTAGATTTACGTTTGCTTTAGCTGAAGCCTGGCATCCATTATGGAGGATAGGGAGATAGAACTTATTCTACAAAGTGTTGTGTGGGGGGAGAATCATCCAGAGGCCATTCAAACCAATGGAGATAAAATAAGCATCAAGGTAGTTAGGTGAAATAAAGAGGTTTAATAAATCTGTTTAATATACCACATGCTACAGTGCTTGCCCAAAATATGGCACTTGTCAACAGTCGTGAGGCTATGTTGATAATTTTCTTTGCATTCTGGAAAATATGAAAAAAAAAGCAAATATAGGGCCGGTTCAGACAACACACTAAGCCATGGTTAGGCTGCTAACCCTTTTGCAGTAAATGCTTCATGAGCCACGGTTAGGTAGCTACCATGGTTAGGAATGGTTCACGTGGTACGCTAAGCCATCATTTTAGCTCAAAATGCTTAACCGCTGTGGCTTAGCGTGTCATCTGAACAGGGTCATAGACTACCTAATGGCAATTGTCACAACAATTACTAGTGTAACTCCATAAATATGGACAGTCACCACAGTCAGGAAGAATTGTCAACATCCTCTTCTGTAGTTAGTTAACACATTTTGGACATTCACTATACCATATATATGATATGATACGATAAGTTGCAAAAAAATGGTGAATGATTTCACCCTTGATGCTAACTAGGGATCTTAAAAAATTTAAAGGGGCAGAGGGAAATGTCAGAAAATTCTGCTATTTACCAGTAAACCTCAAAGCCATCTCAGTGTCTTCAGAAAGTGTCCAAATGACATTCTCATTTCCATAATTTACCAGTACAGGAGGTCTTTCCTGCCAGGGATTTAAATATCAAAACCAAATATCATTACACAAATCTTTCTGGCATTTCCCACTGGGCCTCACTTGTTTTTGACATTTGCTGCAACATATATATTTATTAAACAATTAACAAGGCATGTTCATAACAAGTCACTTAAGAGACGGTTATGTGTAAAGGCTGGACTCACAGCACTTTCAGGGTTTAAGTTGAACCAGGCTTCACCAGAGCTTAGCCTCTGAAGCCACATCTGGTACCAGGGTTCATTTTAGGGGAAAGATAACATCAAGCAGTTATGAACTTTGAGCGTATGCAGAGTGCTTTCCCTGTGCTACAGGAAATCCTCATACAGATCTAGGATTCAGAAAAATTGACTTCTGGGCCAGAATATGTGTTGTCCAGGCAGGCTTGATGCCTGTTCCCATTGGAGCTTACAAATTCTTAAAATGCAGTAAATACTGTAAAGTACCATATTCTTCATCACATGTTATTCATGAAGCCATATTATCTTGTACTTAATGGGATTTCTGCTGTACCTCAGTTTATTTGCTATTTGTTGCAATCATATTGAACTCTGATTTGAATTTTATCCATTTGAATGTCAAGCTCTTAATTTTGTAAGTATGGCTAAGTATATGAAAAGGAGGACAGGTCTCCTGTATCTATAACGGTTGCATAGAAAAGAGAGGTTCAGCAGGTGTCGTTGGTATGCATGCAGCACCTGGTGAAATTCCCTCTTCTTCCCAACAGTTAAAGCTGCAGGAGCCCTGCCCTCTTTTGTATCTGGTCTCTAGTGTAGCTCCTGCAGCTTTAGCTGTTGGGATGAAGAGGGAATTTCACCAGGTGTTGCATGCATACAAATGATACCTGTTGAATTGCCCTTTTCTATGCAACTGTTAAAGATACAGGAGCCCTATCCTCCTTTTCATATGGTCATCCTAGGCTAAGGGACCATGATTGCATTATAGCTGGAGGGAGAAACCTAAGGCTGTCCAGGTGTTGTTGGACTCCAAGTCCCACAAAACCCATGGCCAATGGTCAGGCATGATGGGGGTTGTAGTTCAAAATTTGAAGAGCCACAGCATCCTGCCCTACACTATGGTGCAGTGGCTCACATTTGATAGGATGTTTTATTTTCAACCTATGTTCTTATAACAAGTGGGACCACACCACTTCAGCACAGGTGGATTTCCCCAACACAACATAGGGTTAGATGCACAGGACTGGATGTCACTTTCAATGGAACTTCAAAGATACATGAGGTCTCTCAAGGTCTGGATTTGGCAAAACTGTGGCTAACTTCCTCTGGTAGCTTAGCCAATTGCTTTCTGTCTCATTGACAGGGCCAGATCTACACCAAGCAGGATATAATACTTTGAAAGCGGTATATGGAATGTGTCCGGGATCCCAACAGTAGTCAATACTGTTATAAATTATTATAAAGCAGTAGTGTAGATTCTACCCGGGTCTCCCTCTTCTCACTGAATATCTGATCAATATTCAAATGTCATTAATGAGATTCTGGATTAGTCTCCTTTTACCTTTGTGGTACAGGCATTAGGTACTTAAAGAGTCTAGTTTGGCTAGTTTGGCTACCTCACACCATGGAGGAAGGAGGACAGTTTGAGGCTCTCTCATAGTTCTGTCTATCAGGATGCAGTCTGGATACGATTAAAGAAAACTTGCCCTGATACAGGTTAGAGTGACATTAACTGATCAGGAACACAAAAGGAGGAATTGTACAAATTTCAGTGTCTCCTTTGAAAAGCAGAAGTAGTGAGAACAATGGGGAAGGTATGTCAGAGACATAAAAGCTTTAGCATTTCTGTTGCTTTGCCAAGAGAGTAAGAAAAAAGGAGGAACAGATTAACCTCCTGTTGCGTCAATCAGAATGGACTTTAGACTGAACCAGTTGTTAGATTGCAGCAACTTTCAATCTATTTATCTGAAATCTAGAGATAAGTATATAACCGTCAAAATTGCACATTTTTTAAAAAAAAAACTGGTGTAAGGACAATTTTGGAATGAACATTGAAGAACTCTACTAATAGTTTCAGCTCTCCAAAAATTCTCTGATAACAGAAAATATTTTTTCTGTAATCGCGGATAAAGAAGCAATGCTATTGATCAGGGAAAGCAGACGGCTATTTTAAGAAGTGAAGTTGGAATTAAGGGCCATTCCACACCTTACATAGCAACAAACATAGTGTTGTCACCAAGTGCGCAACATTTGGCAAGAAGCTGCAGCCAATCCTAGCTCTCAAGTGAATGTACCTGTACAATACACAAGCTTCTAAACATGTTCCTCTTATCCCTGGGTGCCTCTAAACGAGAGGTTTCCGCCTTGTTGACTTTGCGCTGACAGGGAAGCCTCTAAACGAGCGGTCGATATGACTTCACACTGGCCTCATCTTTGTTTACATGCCGAAGCCGCCAGGGCGAAGGCATATCGACGCAAATGCCTTTACTCCGACTCTAAAAAAGTCACCATTTAATGCGATTTTTTAAAAGTCGGAGCAGGCAGCCCAGGGAAAGGGGGTAGAGCAATGAGCCATAAGCTCGCTGCACCACCTCCGTTGTCCTCCCCACCCATTCTGTTAAAAAAAAATTTAAATCACTTACCGGAGAGTAGGGGAGCCAATACTCCCAGCTGCCCCTCCAGCTGGCGCCGCACCACGGCCGGCACCAGGAAAAGCCCCCGTCATGCCAGAGGTGTTGATTCACCACGCAATGCCGGAGGTGCCAAGGCGCTGCGCTCCCAACATCGTCAAGAGGGCCCCCATGTTGCATTCTTAAGTGTACACTTTTAAATGTTGTAACTGTACACCCACTGAAATGCAAATACTTTGATCCATCTCTATTTGCAGACATGGGTGTTACAACTGGTCATCCCGGCTCGGTTCAATGCACATAAAAAGATGCCTCGAACCAGTTAGACAGGACCCTGATGTGGAAGAACATCAGCTATACACATGGAAGACAGTTTCCACATGCATATCTCCATGGTAAAACAGGGCAGATGTGTGACAGAGCCATTGTGAATTCCTAAACTGAGATGCAGAATTCTGTGTACAAAGAGAGGGTCCTGCAGGCATTGGCATCTCCATTTAACCATACCCACACCCATAGAAAAGCTATATTGCCAATGTGATATTGACAGTATTCCCACCCCCTTCGTTAAGTGTTCAGATTTTCCTCCTTATTTTTTAATGAACCTCCAGTCTTTTACCTATGGAGACATAGTGAAAAGAATGCAGGCAACATTCTACCTGATTGCCCATTAATCAGTGAATCTGCTGCCAGCTTTCCCATGTTCCAGTCAATGAGCACCCTACAGCCACTTATCTTGGGGGGGCATCTACACAGAACTTTTACTCCGGTTCTACTCCACCCCCAAGTGAGATGACGCATGCTCCGCTCCATAGCCAGCGCTATGAGGTTTTCCAAAACTTGTTTTGTGATGGATTTCCCTGCCACTGTGGAGTCAGTGCAGTTTGGGAGTCTGTGGGGCCTCAGTGGGCTGGTGGAAGCAGCGCTGATTGGCCAAAGGGAAAGTCGCGTGGGCGGGGATGTGGTGAGAGCAGAAGGCTAAACATGGCTACCTGGAAGTAACTCATTGCCTTCCATAGTACTTTGCCGAGTACAGAAATGGGGAGGGGAGTCAGCCCTGCTGTTTTGAAACTGCGCTGTTACAAACGTGGGCTGAATCGCTGCCTTTCCACTCTTTACTGTTTCACTATTTTCCAGTTGTGCAATTGCTGAAGCCTGCCCATTCAAAGCTTCACAACTATGACACACAGCTAGCATATGAGGAATAAAAAAGGAACACTTTCTGGGACATTACAAAAATTATCCAACAAATTTTAAGGATATAAACAACCTGGGCCCAGTTCAATTAGGAATCAATTTAGCAATCCAAATATCCCCTTCTAATTTCAAACTATATTGTAAATCCCCCAATCACCCACCATAAAGATTTCTCAATTTTGAAACATATTACACTGTTATACCAGATTATGCAGGGTCCCCCCTCTCCAAAGTATGTACCAGTTTTTACCATTCTTTCTTTCTGGTGTAAGCAAAGGTGCCAGGCTAAAGAATGACCTCCACGTGAACTCTATTCTCCACAGTAATCTTCAGCCCATGATGGAAACTGCCAAGGAATTTACCCTACAAACATGCAATAATGTCACACAATTGCGGGATTGGGATCTGTTTCAACAAGAGTTCCAGCATTGCACTTGGAAGCTGTTTCTCCTCACTCCATTCTCAAATTGACTTTCCAACAACCTGTTGCAGACCACAGATTTAAATTCATTAGGCCTAATTTACCAGGAATTCATCCTGAGAAAACACTATTTTAATTGGTTGATAGACTCATCAAGCCATAGCCAACCCTTTAGCTGTATATTTGCAGCCAACCAGGACCTGTTGATGCCATTTCAGGCAAATAGCAAACAAAGGTTTATCAAGCCTAGGTGTACTCCACCTTTGGTTCGTATTCAGCTTGTGGGTCACAAGTTGTGTAGGAGTATCTTAAGAGCAAGGCCATGCTTTTGAAAAATCCCCACTCCTTACAATTTGCATTGCTTGGTTGACATTCTGGGTGAATTGTATAGATTGCTTATAATTTAGTCAGGCCAGCTTTGTTAGTTATGGAAGGCAAAGAACTATGAGCCCAACCTGTTCAAAAGCCAATACTGAGAAATCACCCCATGCTATTCACTTCCTGGATCATGTACATGAACTCTTGCTAAACCACTGTAGAATGTCAGGCTCAACAAGGTTATCTTTGTAATTTGAGCTGTCTGGGTACAATTGCAATACAAACAGAAATAATATAGACAGTGTCATCAAGGTTTCTCAGTAAAGTTTTAAGTTTTATCTATGCCACCAAAGCCCCTAATCTCCCCCAGGTTTTATTGGGGATGTAAAACTTTCCCATAAACTCTAGTGAATGCTTAGATTTTTGCAATAAGCAAGGAAAACCATTTACAGGACTAAATGATTGCGCAAGGCACAAAAATTACTTAATTTTTTTTGTTTCCCCACGTTTTAGAAACAATTTCTCAAGCAAGATGGGTCACAGGCTCCAGCAGTTTCAAGTAAAACCAATCTTGAAAAGTGCTACATGAGCTGTTTCATGCTGGCTTTTTAAATAAAACACTGGAAGATTCAAGAGTTCACTATGATACAGCATCTGTTTGGTACAAACCTGTTTGGAAACCGTAAATCAGCAGACTTTTTTTCTTTTAGGAGATGTCAGAAAAGTTAAAGGCCACAATAAGCAATAAAGGTGCTGCACAATATGTGCCTTAAATGCATTTTGTGGGTATCTATTAACCGAAGTTGATGAACTGGTGGAGGATGCATGCAGCATTTACACACACACACACACACACACACACACACACACTTTTCAGTTTGTCCCAGTAACAGTGATTAATAAAGCTTTCTATGTTTTCCCCTCTAGTTTTTCCTTAGAAAATGTTTTTCTTGGATAGAAGAAGAAAATAACAGCACCAACTGGATGTGTACCCCAGAAACTAAGAGGTACATCCACAAGCAGGGGGGGCTTAGAATATATACTTGAAATTATCTTTAACCTGAAGCCTGAAAATACCTGCCTGCCAGGCAAATAGGGATGTCAGAGAAATGCACACACACACACACACAAAATCAAACTAGTTTGAATTTCTATTAATCCAATCTGTCAAATCTGCAGCAGACTGGCTTTTGCTGAGTCACACAGATGTCCTGGATTTGCAGACTAGTTTTTGTTGTTGATGATGTTTACTTTGGGGGGGGTGGAGGTGGATTTGCACAAGTGTGCCTTTGCAAACAGGAATAAAATTCTCATATAAAAATCCGATTCTGTCAATGAGAGGATGATGGAACAAGTGATGCCTGACAATCCCTGACACACAGACAGAGGCTGCCTCTACAAGAGGCATTTAAAGCTCTTTCAAGGCGCATTAAAATTTTTACCTCTACAAGAACGGAGCGCAAGTCGGGCGTAGAGGCGCTTTAAATATCCAATTATGTGCATTATCGAATGCGCATTAAATAGCGAGTTTTATTTTGCTGCGGCCATTAAAGCGCATTTTGACTATGTGAACATGTGATTCTCCGCATTAACTACTTTTAAAGCGCATTTCAAACAACCGGTAAGGCCACCAGTTGTGCGCTCAATTACCTCCTGCATACAAGCATTTACGATAAAGCGCTTCAGCGAATATGCGCATAATCAGCTAACCAGGCGTCAAACGGAATCCATCTAGAGGGGGTCAGAATGGGTTTAACAAAATCTGTATATCCCTACCCACAAAGACAGCAACTTAGCCTATGTGGTGGGAACTATCTAAAGGAAACTGGAACCCTTTCAGATTTTTTTTTGGCTCTAGCGAAGTTGTAAATTTATGTGGCTGACCAAGATGGATAACTACATCTTATCCTTGCCAAATGTATAGAGGCAATGAGACAGGGACCCACTATTTCAGCCTTTCTTTTCTCCACCCATTGGATATAGCTGGAAATTTGTTTAATTGCTTCCTCTTCCTATCCTTAGACCAATGACATCTCATCCTGTCTTCTTCAATGCAACATGGTAGAGATATTCTAAGCTCCACCCAGCCCAGCCCAGCCCATTCTTATGAATACAAGTATCTGATGCTGGAAATTTACTTAAAACCCCATCCCCATATCTTCAACATATTGCAAGCCCAAAGAATTTCAGATTTATTGATTCTGCCACACCTAGACCCTGTTGCATATCTTGTATCTTAATAAAGGGACAGCCATGGGGTAGCTCCAACCTTGGCCCTTACCAAATTTTAATGAATATATGTTTTAAAAAATCATTTGTAAGTAAAATAAAAAATCTTTTCAAGTTATAAGTAATGAAGCTATTTCACACATTACATATTTATTTTGGATGTTCTATGTAACATTGATGTAATAGGTCAATGTGTATATTTTATATGAACCTTACATGTACATGTTCCCTAACCGGAGAAATCCTTAATCCTAGATTGGATTAAGGACTTCCCTTGTAAAGGTTTGTCATCCCTTGTAAAAGTTTGTTTTCTATTGTCTGATACTGACAAGTACATATCTTTCAGAACATCTAAATTCCTTGTCAATGCTCTACAGATTCATATTACAAAGTTTAAAAGCTGTATGAAAAATTACTCAACTTTTGATGGTCCATTAGTAGAGTTTTAAATTGTATAGTATTTTTTTAATGTAATTGTGTATAATGGCAATTTGCTAAGAATCAATAAAGTTTGCTTTGCTAAATATTACCGACGTTGCAGTTACCCTTGAGGAAACTACATTACTTAATGGATACTTGTGGTTTGATGGCCTGATGCACTGCTATGCAGTTGGCCACGCGTAAGAGACAGGCTCTCACACTTCTTTTTCCCCACAGCTACTAGTGCTGGAGGACCACCAGGCTGAAGGAAGTGAGGCGGGGGCTTGGGAGACTGATAGGTAGTAAGGAGAATTGAAAGTGGTTTGGGGGCCAGGTAGGCCGGGTTTCCATTGCTTTGAAAATAATGAGCAACCTTCTGATGCAAGCCAGGGGTAGCGTACTCATCTCTAGAAGTCATGGGATAATTTAGCAAGATATGAATGAATGAAAGCAGTTTCCAGATGAGTAAGTATCAGGTCTCCGGTCCCTCAGGCAAGCAGGGAAGGACAATCCATATAAGGGGTTCCAAATCTGGACAAGGGACAGCGATGATTTCTGACATGATCCCTCAAGCAACCACCAAAAGAGAGCTAGTCCAACCTTGGATCCTAGGTTGGTAGCTCAATATGGTCAAGGCTTAAAGAAGATCACGGGGAAAGGTGAACCCTCAGACGCGAGGAGTTCCATGCCACTGCTTTTGCACAGCTAACTCCTCACTGCATGAGTCCAGACAGAGGAAAGATGGTCCAACAGTCAATGATGAAGCCTAGTCTGACAGTGCATGGAGCTGATGACAAACAAAGACACACAATCACAGTAACTTTTATGGCAAGTTCTTATTAATCCAAAGTTCCACTTAGGAGGGAGCATGTACAGAGTGCCCCGCAGAGTCTCACATGATTATGTATGCAAACAGGGAGGTATTCTGGGAATGCAGAGCAGATGTTCCTAGCAAAGGCTCCTCACCTTTGTACCAGCTTAAAAAGGGAGGCGTAGGCCTCTTCCAGACCACTTGACAGACAGGGGCTTTGGCCTTTCAGCAACGTCCCCTGTCCAAACAGGGCAGCACTGCTCAGCCCACCAAAATGACACTTCAATCTGGGAGACCCTTCTACAAACACCACCCTTTCTCTATCAAATTTTTGTGGAAAGCTTCTCTGCCAAGGCCAAAACTAGCAGGTGGCTGTGGGAGTAGAGCCACTCCCCCATCCTGAGAACACTGACAGAGATCAATTCACACAGATTCTGACATTCCAGAGGCCAAACAGGCCCAAAGACTTCCAGACTTCCAGACAGAAACAAACTCCAAAGTGATCTTGATAGACTGGAGCGCTGGGCTGAAAACAACAGAATGAAATTTAATAGGGATAAATGCCAAGTTCTACACCTAGGAAAAAGAAACCAAATGCACAGTTACAAGATGGGGCATACTTGGCTAATCAATACGACAAGCGAGAAGGATCTTGGAATTGTTGTAGATCACAAGCTGAATATGAGCCAACAGTGTGATGTGGCTACAAAAAAAGTAAATGCTATTTTGGGCTGCATTAATAGAAGTATAGCTTCCAAATCGCGCAAGGTACTGGTTCCCCTCTATTCGGCACTGGTTAGGCCCCATCTTGAGTATTGTGTCCAGTTCTGGGCACCACACTTCAAGAAGGATGCAGACAATCTGGAGCGTGTTCAGAGGAGGGCAACGAGGATGATTAGGGGTCTGGAAACAAAGCCCTATGAGGAGAGACTCAAAGAACTGGGCATGTTTATCTTTAAGAAGAGAAGATTGAGGGGAGACATGATAGCACTCTTCAAATACTTGAAAAGTTGTCACACAGAGGAGGGCCAGGATCTCTTCTCGATCAACCCAGAATGCAGGACATGGAATAATGGGCTCAAGTTACAGGAAGCCAGATTCCAGCTGGACATCAGGAAAAACTTCCTGACTGTTAGAGCAATACAACAATGGAATCAATGACCTAGGGAGGTGGTGGGCTCTCCCACATTAGAGGCATTCAAGAGGCAGCTGGACAACCATCTGTCAGGGATGCTTTAAGGCGGATTCCTGCACTGAGCAGGGGGTTGGACTCGATGGCCTTATAGGCATCTTCCAACTCTACTATTATATGATTCTAATTAAATCTTAACTAAAAAAAACTACAAGAACCCACAGTAGTGCCTTAATCATCCCTGACAATAAGGCCCAGTTTGCAGACATTCCTGCTCCTATGAGAAGGACAATTAGGCTCCACACGTCACCACGCAGTGAGGCATCCCATGTGCTGTAGCTTGCAATGATGATGAGACCCTTTTTTCCATGTTACACGAAAGAATAGGGAAAAGGGTTTTCAGTGAGTTGGAGAAAACTACCAAATCCACACTGTGATTCACTGCACAAATGTGGCTCACATGTTGGCTGCAAGATGAACTGATTTAAATATATGGTGGCAATTACTTTGCTTACCAGCCCTAAAAGTCTCAGATGATGTAAATGGGGGGGGGGGGGATCCAGCTAAGCTAAGCAACCATTAAAGAACCAAACCAAACAAAAAACAAAGATACAAATGAAAGATGAGAACGGAAGAGACCCCAACAGGTACAAGAAAGCATTCAGTTGTCTGAGACCATCTCATTTCAAGAGGAAATTCTCCCCACCCATCCCCTCCTTCCTCTTGTCCGATTTGAATTACTTGAAACATGGTGCTCTCAATTCAGTGCTATTTGGTGTAGCCCACGATTTTATTTCCTCCTCACTAACATGCCAGTCCACTTTAGTTTTGTTCTAAATGCCTACAACCATGGAGGCAAAGGAAAGGGCTTACCAGGAAACTGAATCACCAAAGTTCACTAAAAGATGGCCTACTCTGGAGTAAAGCACAACATTGAAATGAGGTACTCTTGCTTCTCATCTTGTATCATAATCAGAAATGTATGCTTCCTCCTTATCCTTGACTCTAAAGGGACTTGGTCATTGGAAATGACACTTGAAAAGATCATACTTATTCTGAGTAGCAAGTCTTAAATTGCTGCACTTCTCTGTCTCTATTTTAACCACATCTTTCTCACAAGCATATTTTCACAGTTCTGAATTGCTGCCAGGAAAAAAAAAGATGCTTAAAAATAGGAAACATTTTGCTTTGAGAGCAGTTTCATTCTTTCGTGGAAGTTGCTGGGATAAATTGAAGGAGAAACGTACTCTTTTATTTTTCTTCAAATAAGAACTGGTGGAGGCAATCCTGAATTCATCTGTACATTTCAAAATTCCCAGTGAAACTGTTTTTTGTTTTTTTTTGCACGTTTACCACCTTGGTGATTTCAAATAAAGATGGCAGTAATTACCAAATGAGGTGATGGCTCTTTTTATACCATGTCCTTCTAAATTTTTGAAAGATAATAATTAAATTTAATCAGCTGATTAGGCAACCAGTAAATCAACTTCCCATTGCTTAATTTTCTCCAACAGTTGATATCCCAAAAGTCCTACTTACCTACTCACAATTATGTTGCAGCCAGTAGAATAATTAACAACGTTGCAAGTCACACTGGGTGAAATCCAGAACCATAAAATCTATACTTTTGGTCCATATAATTCAATGGGATGTGAAGTGGGACTTCAAATGGAAAAAAGTAGTTTTTCATATATTACTATTACAAGAAAAGGAATCCTGCCCATGGGCTTTTTCATGAAAGGGGGATTAATTTCCATTTAGGTTTCCCTAAGCTTATGTATTAGATCAAATTGAGAATTAATGCTATTCACCTACTTCCACCAGACAATTACACAAGCTTTAATGTGACACATCTTTTGAGTCTCAAGGCTGAATTGAATTAACAAGAGGACAATCAATTTGTTTCAGCCTTCTGATACCATTGCTGTTTCATCATTTCAAAAGTCTCTCTCATGCCTGGTACTGAGAAGGACTTAGATGAATAGTAAATTTGAGAAGGAATGTTCTTAATTTATGTAAACCAGTATTATGATGTCTAACGGAGTAGGAAAAAATATTGTTAAGTTCTTTTGCATGCTGGGCATTCATCTTATTTGCCATCTCATTCAGAATTATTTACGTGGTGAAACAAACATGAAACCATGAAATTTAAAAATAAAAAAAATGTAGTAGTTGTTTGGCATTTAGTAGTCTTGGCTTCCTCTTATCCAGTGGAATCACAATAACAACGTTGTGCAAGGCTACATGAGAGCAAGACTCTCATCCTCAATAGGTCTGGGATCACATGGTCAAGAATGGACATGCTGAGGAACAACCAGCAATCCATAAAGTGGCAATGCAGAACCTGGAGTACTCAGGACAGAGATGAGGATTCCAAGGGATGAAGCAAGAGAAAGGAATCTGGGGCCAGAAGAAAGAAAAGATGGGCCACACTAGCTGGGAAGGGAAGTTGGAATTAGTACATGCCCACCCACTCAGCGATAGCTCATCCTTATCTCTAAGTGTTCTTAAACAATGCCACCATTTGGTGGGCACATCATTCTTCCAGGCACATGGAAAAAATGGTCCCTAAAATACAGGATTGCATATATATTTTTTGTGATGGCTCAAAGCCAGATGAAACCAGATGGAGTACTAAATTCTAAAGACAGTCATTTCAGTGGGTTGCACAACTTGCTTATGATTAAGGCTGGTGCATCTGTTGGTAACAAAACATATTGTTGGTCCAAGTTTGGATGGTGAAAATAAGCAATCACTCATAGAACTTCCCCTACCCTCCACATCTCATACTGAGATGCACATATGTCTTTCAATAGCTTACCCCCTTTTAAAACAATGCCTTAAGAAATACTTCTCTCCTTATTTGCAATAGTATACACTAAGCTGCATTATAACTAAATGAGATGCAACATCTCTCAGCCTTCCAATAAAATTATAACTTAACCTTGAGACACTGCTGTAACTGTTCTTCCGTTTTCCCTTAGTGGTAGTTTTTACTATTCCTTGGTAAATTTCCGATCTGTTATGTTGTCATAAATTGGCATCATTTCAGTAAAGCTTTCTTCAATTCCATATTGTAAAATGCAGACTGGAGCCTTTTTCTGTCTGGCCAGAAAAAGAAGTGCTTCAGAGTCACTGACCTGGTTTGCACATAATGGCAGCAAATCATGGGTTAATTATAATTAACCCATGATTTGTTGAGTTGTGTGTTGTGCACAACCAACTTCCACTTCACTTAAGCAAGCTCTGATTGGCCCAATTGCAAGATGTTATGTGACGTGCAAATCTATCAGTTGTTTGTCAGTTAAACTACCCAAAGTTAACCTACCATTAGACCTACAATTAGGTTTTAGGTAAACTTTCATTTGTTTAACTCACAAATAACGCATAGTGTCCGGGTTCACATGTCATGCAACAAACTTTTTCCTCAGCTCTTTGAAAGCATAGATAGAAAACATGACTCAGTGATCTAGTGGGTGAGTTTGCACATGGGAACCATGGCTTTATCAGCTGCATGCTAGTGCATGCTGCCTAATCCCAAGCATGGACCTTCCAACCATGATTTGCTTACCATGATGTGTGAACTTGGAACTTTGACTTGTCTCTCCCCCAACAAACCAGAGTCATAATCCAACAACAACAAAAAAAAAACATGGGCTCTCTAGCTCTGGCTTGTTGATTGTGGGAGAGAAAGGCCAGAGTTCTGAATTCACATGTAATGATAAACAATCATAGACAGAAAGTCCATGATTGTTTAGCTGCTTCCTGCTGGACCAGCAACGATCAGGCAAACTGGACATACAGACCAGGTCATTGTTGACATTACATTTCACCAACTAGAAACTTCTGGGGCTAGCCTAGAGAATAGCAATAAAGGCTGAAAGGGAAAGCCTCACATGTCAGTTCTATCTTCACTGCAAGGACCAGACATATCAATCAATGTTGCACGAATATTCTCCAGTGAATATTGTATTGTGAATATTGTGAATACTGGTGCTTTGAGATGCCCGCTGAACATCCCAGGGTTTACCCTTCTTGCACCTGTCTGCTGGTGCTCTAGTGCTATATTCTACTTGCCTGTTTTGTTTCTGACACTGTGATCCCAGTCAACCAGGGATGAAGATGTGAACATTGTAATGTAATGATGCCATGTCGTCAGATTTGGCTATATGAAGACATCGCCAATCCATTTCAGAAAGATGACTGCAAAACAGTTTTGTCTGCTGAGCCCTGAAAAGTCATCAAAAGGGGATGTGTTTCACATAAGGTGAAAAATTCCTGTTTCAGCTCAGCTCTAATCCAAACAAAAAATAATAATATGGGGGCGGTGGAATAAAATGGTGAATATTTGTTTTCAGAAAGTTTAGGAGCAAACGTCCTGCTGTAACTATGCGAACAAGAAATGAGAAGAAATACTGAAACAGAGATCTCAGTATGAAAAGCATATTCATACTGAGCTAAAGTGAATTTTGTTGATTCTTAAGCAAGAATACTTTATTCCTTTAGCAAATGAAAAAAAAACCTAAAAAGAGGAATGTCATGAATATCTATGATGTTCTGCTCCTGAAGTGAAAAGCACTTATTCACTATTGTGGATAAGTGTTCTGAACAGCCAGCAGGTTTGCAAATCTTCCCTTTCGACATACGTGGGCAAGCCTCTAGCCAAAGTTAAGTACTTTTAATTCCCCTTTATTTTAGTGGGAGAGTTAATCACATTCTTTGCCTCACTGGGAATGAAATATGCTCCATATGGCTATTGCTTGGGTTTACACAGATTAAACCAAATCACAAATATAGATATTAAATGATATAGATCTTAAAAAAAAATACAACCTCTCTGGAGTTTGCAAGTGGGATGGATCTAGAACAGCCTTCAATTTAGCAGATCTACTCCTGCCACATTTTAGCCAAAGCTTCTAACGTGAGGCTGCCAAGGTGTCTATGGCCTATCGTGCTGCAAAGGACAACACAGAGACCAGACCAGATATTCCTAGAAAAGTATTTACTCTTACACTGTTGGGACATTGTTGTGATTCAAAATTATCATAGCGAAGAAAAATAAAAGCCTTCACATGTCTCACCCTATCTTAGACATCACAGAGAGTGAGCATGGAACAGTGTGTGGGAGAAAAAGTGGTCCGAAGACAAATCTGATCATGGGTTCACAAGTTTATTCAGTGATTAACCTGATTCATTCAGTGGACAGCTTCTTCACAAATCCATTTTAAACAGATTATGAATTCAGTATGGAGATAGCACCACTAGAGATTGCCATACTGTTGCCAAACAACAACAACAGAAAATATTCCAAAATGTTTTATATTTGCTATTGCTCTGTGGTAAAGAACAGGATCACTTGTCTTTGAAAGAAGCCTTGTTACACTGAGAAACTAGGAGAAATCTGCATCACCATTTGGGTTAACGAGTGGTAGTAGAAAACTGGGAAGCATAATACTGAAATCTTTGCATGATGAGCCATTTAGGTGTGGATAAAGCACTGGACTTGATAAGAAAAAGTGTTTTTATTCTCACTTAGCTAAGGAAATTCAGAAGAATTAATATTTGGATGATGTATATAACTTGGGATTTATTTATTTATTAGCAAGGCTATCAGCTTAGTACAAAGTAAGGTACCTATATATCCAATATTTATTGGTTTTCTGTCACTGGAACTTAATTGGAAAGGCCTAAGCCACATACTGGCAATATCCAATTCTGGCATGGATATTGTGGGATCATTATTTTGCAAGCCATGGTTAACCAACCAGATCAAGGAGATGTGTTGTATGTGTGTGTGTGTGGGTACTAAGGTATGAAGTCCTAAGGTTCAAGAGCTGGCAGGGTCTAGCCCCCAACACCATCCCCAATTCTTGCAGCAGCAGGTACATGGTAGGGGTGATCAGTCAAATTTAGAGGGTCTAGTTGCTTTCCCTCAGCAATATGTTATTTGGCCTGAAGGAAAGCAGCAAATATTGACACCACAAAGCAAGCAGCAACTAATTCTCCAAGATCACTTGATGCCCAACGCAGGAGGATTCTGGTCTGTGATATGAGTATCCTGGTTTGAATTATGTAAAGGGGTACGCACAATCTCATCCTTGCATCAAATAAGGCATACAGAACCTCCACCCCATGGGCTGGATGCTGCCCACAAGGTACCTCAATCCAGTACCTCCCTGAGTCTCTTCAGGGGCGGGGCTTAGTCTCCGAGTCCCACCCCCTGTAGGAATCCCCTCGGAGCACATCATTGCAGGGATGCCACTGCTAGCGCTTGGTACTCAGAGCCACCCCTGCAGTTATCTCCAATCTCCAATCCTGGTCCTTAAGTGCATGTAGGAGTTCTGTGCATGTAGGCGTTCTCCATGCCTTCATCTGCATGTGCAAAGTACTCTTTCTGATAACGGACAAAGGGATGTTCATCAGGGAGATGTGGTACGGTGCATGACGATGGCAGTGGGTAGGGCTAGCCTGCACAGCCCCCTCTGTGCATTCATTGAGTGCACAGGGCAAGAACTGTTTTTGGGTGGGAAGGCAGATTGCACTCACAGGCTGGATGACAACTTTGGACGTAGCTCTACTCTCTGACATCATCCCCTCTTCTCTTCTTTTCTCCATGCTGGGAGAGGTGTGGTCAGGCCCTGCGCAAAGCAACTTGGTCTGTGTCGGGGAGAACAGCTACTCTTCCTGGCACAGGCCAAGTCCCGCTGTCCCACATCCCCACTGTTATCTCTGATCTGAGATCACCCCTGCTGGCATACCACTGAATCCTGCCACCCTGCATCTCTGCTGTTATCTCCAATATGAGATTGGAGATAACCGTATAACAGTAGGGTTGGCTCTGAGCACCGAGTCCTGCAATGATGTCCTCTAAGAGGATTCCCTCAGGAGGTGAGACATTTATTGGAGAAGCATGGCAGTGGTGGCCAGTTGTTGCGGTGGCAGGGGCTAGCCCTCATGGCCATATCTTCATTCGATGTGTGGAGGGGATCCTGTATATTCCTTTTTAGAATTTCTCTCTCCCATTACAGGGAGTAAGGTGCTTGGATGATAAAATCCATGTTACACACACACACACACACACACACACACATATATTCACATTTCTTCTGTTATTGGCATCAATGAGTTGCTAGTACCTGCTGTTCCTTGCTGATCCAAGCTAGGAGATCTGCATGTGCAAATCAGGGGCCCAATATAACCTCTGAAAGAAGACCATAATACAAACTGATCTCTAACATCTGTTCACCATTGATAGTAAAAATACAAATAGCTCTCTCAAGGAACTCCTCTCATTTCACAACAGAAATCTCAAGGGGGCAGAACTTTGGGAGAAAGGGAACTTCAGCTGCTGTTTCATTATTAGACCTCCCTCACACCTAATTCTCCCCTAGTATGCCTCCTTTTTTTTTTTAATCTCTGAGGCAGAAGCACATCACCTGAATAGCTGCTCCTTCGCTCCTTCACTCTTCCGCTCCACTCCACTCCACTCCACCCCTCCCCTTCTCTTTCTCCCTCCAGTCAGGTCCTGCCAGATGAGCACTTCAACCAGACTGCTTTTCTGCTGGGTAAAAATGGAATGACCCTTTAGTCTGGCTCTTTGGGGGCATCGAGGGAGTACTATCCTGTCTCTGCAGAGATTCAGGCATTGTATGATTTTGAAAAACGATTTCAAGCCTGGGATGCAAGGTATGGGTTTTATATCGAGGCTTGGAGCCGGCTGCTGGGAGAGATCGCTTTTCCCCTGCCAGGACCATTCAAGCCCCCAGTTCCTTTAAAACTACACAGAGGCTTAGGGCATGTTAAATGTGCTTAGGGAAAACAATCCAGACTTTTAGCATTCTAGGAAAGGCTGGGGAAGAGGTGGGGTGTCAGCAGGACAGGCACACCGTCATGTGAGTACCGTGCTGCAAATCCACACACCAGGCATGGCGAGAGTGCACTTAATCACTGGTGTGATGGAGCTCTTAGATTGTACTATTTTACAATTCCCCAGAACTTTAGGTCTCAAGTTATTCTAACAGCAATTGTTGCATTGTTTACTGTCTTATCAAATTAGCATTTTTAAAGATCTGCAATATAGTCTGATGTGCCCAAGGCAGTAAACCAATTAAAACAGAATTCATAGCTGACACGATTGATCATTTTTACTAAAGCTCTCTCTCTCTCTCCCTGCTTGAGGAATTGTGGCACAAAGCCCAAGGAGCTTTTAGATCTGTGCTGTATTTGATGGGATTAGAAAAGTATTCTCAAGCTAATGAGAATTCAGTAAGAGTTTCTATTTTGGCTAAAATAAAAACCAATGTAACACAATAATCACTTTAATACAGGTCATATTGATATCTACTTTAACATTTTGTTCTCTGTAGCACAATCTGCACTTCTTTAGGAAAATCATTCTCAAGAGTGATTTGGAAGGTTTTCTTGAGCCATCTCCTTCCACCCATTATATAATAATAATAATAATAATAATAATTATTATTATTATTATTATTATTATGTATTACCTGCCTCTCCCTCTGGATCGGGGCGGGGAACAACAATAAAAGCAAACGATATAAAATATATAAAACTGATTAAAAACATATAAAGACTAATACATTATTAAAATATCAATAAAACTCTTGAAATTCGACTGGGTAGGCCTGCTGGAAGAGATCAGTCTTTATGGCTTTCTTATATTCTGGAAGACTGTTAGTTGGCGAATCTCTCCCGGCAGGCCATTCCACAGTCTGGGAGTGGCAGAAGAGAAGTTTCTCTGGGTAACGGTTGCCAGCCTAGTTTTGGCTGACTGTAGTAAATTCTTCCCAGAGGACCTCAGTATGTGGGGCGGATTGTCTGGGAGAAGGCGATCCTGCAGGTAACCTGGACCCAAACCATGTAAGGCTTTAAAGGTAATGACCAACACTTTGTACTTCGCCCAGAAAGTAATTGGCAGCCAGTGGAGTGATTTTAAAGCTGGTGTAATATGGGCACCCCTAGGTGTACCAGTGACCAACCTGGCTGCCATATTTTGAACTAGTTGAAGTTTCCGGACTAGGCACAGAGGTAGCCCTATGTACAGTGCATTGCAGAAGTCGCGCCTCGAAGTTACCAGCCCTTGCACTGCCATCTTTAGGTCTTCCAACTCTAGGAAGGGGCACAACTGGCATATCAGCCGAAGATATACCTCTATTATTGGGGCTTTATTACTAAGAAGCAGCAGCAGCAGCCTAAATTATGTTGTTGCATCTGTTCTCTCCTTTACATCACCTACAGGTTTTGGGGTGCTCCCCTTCATTAGCTGGACAAAGAGAGCAGGAGAGTGTTGACCAATAGTAGGCTAAGCCTCATTTCATAAACAAGCTACACCATGTGGGACTATATAGGGCCATCTTCTTCAATGTGCCATTTCCCCACTCTGGGATGGTACCTTAGAATCATTTTCTAAGCTAGCAACTATACCGAAGAAGCAGTTTCAGAAGTCTCAACCTGCAGGAGACACAGGAAGTGCTTCCTGTCTCCTGTGTACTTCGTTATTGTGCTCTCTTGTTGAGAACACTTTGCTTCTCCCACTGTTGGATATGTGTGATCTTCATTTCAAGCCTTTCAAAGAAGTGTGAAAACAGAAATCATGAGTTACTCATACTTTCTGCTACCCTTCCAAGTTTCAAAGACCAAAGCTTCTATAATTTATGGGACTGGGGTGGGGTGGGGCAGGTAAGCTTTCTGGAAACAGGTTTTATTTTTCCCATTCCTATTCTAAAGTATTTTCTTCTTGGAACAGCTACAAAACTGAAATGATCCATATAGAGGACAAATACAGAATTGATCTAGTATGGGATTAGAATGGCCATGTGTTCTGCTTTCCAGTGGACAGCCCTCTATTTAAACATGTCTTCTATTTGAAAAGCTGTCCAATCCAAGTCTGGTTTAAAGGGAAATAAAGAAGCATAAGAAGGGAAATAAAGAAACATAAACAGGGCTTTGAAGTTGCCCAGGACAGCAGACTGTGCAGGCCCACAGAGCACCTTGTTATAGCCTTTCCCACTGTGTTGAGATGTCTTGTATTTCTAATTAAGTTATAGTCATAATCTATACATTTGCATTTATACATATAAATTAGCATATCCAGTTTTATGCAAATATTCTCTCTGTCTTTGGTAGCCACTCTACGTGGGATTTATTTATTTTACCCATTTATTAGCTGTCTTTCAATATCACAGATTTCCCAGTTTAGGTGAGGGTAGGGGAGAATGGGAGACTTGAATAGCGTGTGTGTTGGCAAACCCCCAAAGAGCATGTTGAGGTAAGGGTTGCTTCGGTACAGTCCCACAGTGCTGGAGAGACTGGCAGCTAGCCAAGGAAATCCTTCAGCCATTCTGGGATCAAGTTCTCTCTGAGATGGTCAGCTTGCATCAAAGGTATACTGCTGAGGGGAGTTCATTCTTGTGTATAGGAAATTAGATGTTATAGAAAAGATTCAGTGCCAACCCTCCTGCCTCACGTGCGTGTTTTCTATATAAAGGGAAAGTTTTATATGGAGAAACATTCCATTGTATAAGCCCCCACCTGTTACAGCCCAGACATAGGTGTATCACTTCAGTGAAAGCCTGGCCAAAAATACAGGGCTTGAAGTATGCTGAGGCCTTCATGGGTGTGATGGGGACAAGGAACAGGGGTTCGCCTCATTTCAACTTCCTTTTTAACAGGTCTCTCATTTTAGAGAAGGTTCCTCTTTTGAAGTCAATTGTGACTGTTTTGGACTTCCTTGGCAATTCCTCCACTTAAACATATATTAAATCTAATAGAACTGTGTTCACTGCTTCCAATTGGTTCAACAACATTTACATCTTAAACTAGGCCCTGGGTGACACCATTTAGGATTAAATCCAGGGTCGTCTCACTTCTGGTCAGTTCTAGGGCGCAGTTGTTTAGGGGACTGAGAAATTTAACCTCCTTGTCATGACCGGAACATACATTTATCTGGTCAACATGGGTGTAATTGAAGCCATCCATTATTGCAACACTTCCTCATTTGGATGCCTTCCTGATTTCATTTCCCATCTCAAGTTCACCTTGAGTGTGCTGGTCTGAGGGATGAAAGCATGCTCCTATTACTAAATCAGTTTTGGAGTCTGGTATTGTCACCCACAGTGCTTCTGCGAAACAGTCTGCCCTTTTAGGTTTTCTAGTGTGCTTGACACTATGCCCTCTTTGACATACAGTGTAACACTTCCTCCTGTAAGCCCTACCCTCTCCTTCCTAAGAGTTTACATCTAGACTTGGCCATATCCACTGCTTCTCTCCATTCCACCAGGTTCCCATAATGCCCCCTATATCTAGGCTCTCCTTTAGAAACAGGCACTCCAATTCTCCCATTTTGGCTCAGAAGCTCAGTGTCCCTTCGCAGATGTGTCTGGTGTGTGTATCTTTTGCTATGGCAGTTAGCCTCTTTGACTGGCTATCATGTTTCACCATATGCCCAAGGTGTATCTCCTCCACATCTATTTTATTTTATTTTATTTATTTATTTATTTTATTACATTTGTATACCGCCCCATAGCCGAAGCTCTCTGGGCAGTTTACACAGGATTAAAAACAATTAAAAACAATATACAAAAATTAAAACAGCAAAAACATACAACATACACACAATCTGTACATTTAAAACCACTACAACACTTCAAAAAGCTACAAAAAACAAAACAAAACAAAACAAACCCAGGCTCCTCAGATATTGCCAAATGCCTGAGAGAAGAGGAAAGTCTTGACCTGGCGCCGAAAAGATAACAATGTTGGCGCCAGGCGGGCCTCATCAGGGAGATCGTTCCACAATTGGGGGGCCACCACAGAGAAGGCCCTCTCTCTTGTTGCCGACCTCCGAGCTTCCCTTGGAGGAGGCACTCAGAGGAGGGCCTTAGATGTTGAACGTAGTGTTTGGGTAGGTTCATGTCATGAAGACTGCTCTCTTCCGGCAGGCCTATCCAGATGAATTTTAAGATGTTTTTAATGATGTATTTTTTCTTGTTTTTAAAATTTTAACTGTTTGTGATCCTTGTGTTTTATATTGTTGTTGTTCCCCGCCTCGATCCAGAGGGAGAGGCGGGTTATAAATAATAATAATTATATTATATTATAATTATTATTATTATTATTATTATTATGTCGGGAAAGGCGTTCCATCAGGTATCTACATCTGGACAATCGGAAATATTTTCATCTTCATCCCCAGGGATGATTTAATCCAGACTGAATGCTTCCAGTTATTGTTGGCTTCCCCCCAAGGTTTAGTTTAAAAGCTGCTCTGCCACCTTTTCTATGTTCGGTGCCAGCAGTCTGGTTCCATTCTAGTTCAAGTGGAGTCCATCCATCTTGTACAGGCCTACTTTGTCCCAAAATGTTCTCCAGTGCCTAACAAATCTGAACCCCTCTTCCCTACACCACCATCTCATCCACGCATCGAGACTCCCCAATTTTGCCTGCCTAGCTGGACCTGCACATGAAAGGTAACATTTCAGAGAAAGCCACATTGGTGGTCCTGGTTTTCAACCTTCTACCTAGAAACCTAAATTTGGCTTCCATTGGTATCAACACGTTCCATGACCATTGACACCACCCCAGCACTATCTACGAAGCTATCTAGATGCTGTGTGAAATTGTGGCAAGTACTACAATAGTACTACAATAATGGAATGTTGTGAAGGAGGAGGATGGATGGGGGGCCAGTTAAGAGAGGCAATTAGAAAATGGGAGTGGAGTTAAGCCTGGTTCTGTGAAGAGGGTGCTGTATTTGTCAGTGGAACAGGGAAAGAACTGGATTTGGAGAGAATGACATGGGACAGAATGGGCATGAGGAGAAGGTAGATTGGGAGGCCTGCAGCTAAAGAACAAGACAGAGAAAAACACAAATCACCAGCTGTCTTAAAGAATAAGATACAGATCTCCAATGACCATTATTCTCTTAATATTTATAAATATGGCAAACATTTACCAGTGTCTGCTGGAATTTGTCCAATAACTATCTCAGATTGTCCTATAACAAACCATCACAATATCCATAACCTTTGCACCAAGTAGGCAATTTCCCATGCCTACCTGGTCTACCTGCCCGTCACAAACCCAGCTATCTATGTGTCTAATGGTCTAATCTCCCACTACCACAAATTGCAATGTATTTCACTGATCAAATGCTGACCATTTGATATAAAATACTGTCAGGTATACATTTATTAAAATAACATGCCAAATACAAATATCAAATTGTTTGATATCCTGAACAAATTTCAGTTTATTAAACAAACATTCAAACAAACATTCAGAGATAAATTTTGTGTAGGGAGCCAACTCATGTCAACTCAGTCTAAGATTAGAAATGCCACAGCAAGACACAAAGGTAAAATGAAATGTTACATGAATTCAGGGACATAGGTTGCTTCCACACTAGTTATTTAGTCAGGAATTACCATTCTTTGTTCACAATGTTCTATGGTGAATCCAAATGAAATTGTTGCAACCCATTGAATTCCATGATTTTCTGTGTTGTCCTTCTGTCTTTGTTCAGATCTGATTTTGGCAATATATTAAATTAAAATGCAATTGTACTACTCTAGCCTTTGTAACGCAGGATGGCAAAGCACTATTGAGGTTTTTAATGGATACTATCCCTTTAATTAAACATTTCCTCCTCATGACTTCCGTCCCAGTTCAAGTGAGGGGGTCACAATGGATTGCCCCTTAATTGCTCATTTCCTGTACCCTGAAAAGGAGGCTATTACTAAATTAAGTTTTTATACTATTTGTTTAAATTAGCAATTACTATGGTTGCAATTGTTCTAGAAACTAGTAATTAAAGCCTACCCCCATGTAGGAAATAGGAACATACAAATGCAGTGTTCCTGCTGTACAGGAAGTAATTCAAGGGGCAGAAACTATGTCTAATTAAAGGAAAAGTTGTGGAGAACCTATGCTGAATGGGATCTACTTGTGAGCAGGAAGTTGGCTATGGGAATGGGTATTGCTGGATAATATAGCACTACAGGAAGTACCATGTGAAACCACCTCTTTAATCCAGTTTCCATCTACTTGTGAAAAAGCAATGTCTCGCAAGTGAAAGCAACCACAGAGGGTCTAATTCCATTCACACAATTTCCAGACATATTGCAGTAAATTTAAAGTAAATTCAATAAAGATAATTTTACTTACAAGCATCTAGTTGGTCAAAAGAATGGGAAAATACTATAAAGATTCAAGTGGTAACAGCCAATTTTTGCCTGAAAAAATAAGTATTCTTACTTAATACATTGATGGGAGCCAAATTATTCCTTTTATAAAGAGCCTTGTTATAACAGCAGTAAATGTTGACAAAAGAATTTATTACACCCGATTGCAAAGTACTTTGCTCTACAACAGTAGATTTATATTTTATAAACATCAGAAAAATAAAGAATTTCCTATTTTTCTTCTATTTGAATTGCAATTCATAAAATAAGTGTGCCTCTACAAGAGCGATTTAAAGCTCTTTCAAAGCGCATTACCAATTTTACCTCCACATGAACAGAGCGCGAATTGGGGGTTGAGGTGCTTTTTCTGTCCGATTATGCGCATTATCGAATGTGCGTTAAACAGCGAGTTTTAATTTACCGCGGGAGTTAAAGCACCTTATGACCATGTAAACAAGCGATGTCAACAACTTTAAAGCGCGTTTCATACAACCGGTAATGTGCTTCACCGCCTCCTGTGTATAGGGATTAGGCGTAAAAGCAATTGGGAGAAGATGCGCATAATTGGCCAACAGGACGTCAAACTGAAATCTTGTAGAGGGGACCTAATTTTGATGACTCCAGCTTATACAACTGAGCTGCAGGGAAAACTACGTCTCTGAATGCTTTCACCCCCCCCCCCCCCAATACCTCCCCTCCAAAAGGTATATGCCATGGAGAAGGCTAGGCTGAACCTTATATACTAGATTTCTATGTTTAAGGATTTTTTATTATTATTTTAGGGACAGCAACGTTTACACAGCACCAGCAGCGAGAAGTGTAGAAAGGAAAGCTTTGCCACTTCATTCTGCTGATTGTATAAAGTGTCTCTGCAGGCATTCTAATGGATGAGGACCGGCATATCTGCTAGGTTTTCTGAGCTCAGTTTCAACTCCTTTTGTTGATTATCTTTATGAGACTTGCTGGCTATAAAATTTTAGGGTCTCTTTATTAGTATCTCTTTATTTGTTTCATTTTAGTCTGCCTTACTCATAACATTAGGAGCTTAATAATTTAAAAGAAAAAGGATAATTATGATGATTCCGTGAAACAAACCAAGGAAGTATCCATCATTATTTCTAGGGCATATTACATTAAAATATGGAGTGGAGGAGAAGAAAGAGAGGACTTGGAATAGCCTCTGTCAAATTCACAAAACATTTGCAATCCTTTCAATAATTATGAGGAGTTCATCAAGTGGGTTTTCTCTCCTGAGTACTACAAAAACGACTATAAACAACTTGGCAATGACTCTGGCACAACCAGATAAACATTGTTTAGTATTTATTCATTTCTAATAGGCAGATAGTTTAACATTTAACATTTATTATGACATAACCTAACCTTTCTTGGACCAGAGGCCACTTTGTCGGTATCATCCTCAGCTGGCAGATACACACACGCAAACACATCAACTACAGAGGGGGATTAGTGTAAATAGCAGGTTCACGACAGCATGAAAATTATGGGGCAGCAGTAGTTTCATGACATTTTATGCGAAGCTAAAACTTATACGAGATCAGCATTAATTGGTCATTATTTCCACCATGATCATCAGTGTTTGGGGATAAAAAAAGGTGTATTTTAAAAAGAAAACGGGGTGACATGCTACTATAACCAATGGTAAGTCTCAAGACCCACAAAACCTTCAATCCCTTTAACTGCTTCCGAGAGCATCATCAGACGGGGGGGGGGGGGGATCGTGTTTCCCCACCGTCACTTTGCCTCCTCCTGCTGTCTCACAATAGGGACAAACAGCTTCCTCTTTCTTCACACAGGGAAGAAAGAGGAAGCAAGCAACGGCCACGTGGCCCATTCAGTGGGCACTTTTATTGCACTGCTTCTCCTGCACACAGCAGGAAATGGTGGCAAGTTTTGCTATAGGCCAAAAAATCGGATTTTCTGTCTTATTTTGTGATGGAAAAAAGACCAGAAAAAGCGGGAGGCACGTGGGAGGCGGACGTCGCCGTCAAAAGGACCCACAAAAAACCGTGAGTGGCTAGTAATGAGAGTGCTATAAAATGCTCATCTGACGATGCTGTTAGTCATACCCCGCTCCCCACCCAGCTAATTTTCCCAGCCCCCAATTTTCAAGCTGTATGTTTTCAGACAATTTTCCCTTCATCCTTAACTAGTAAAATATACAGTTTCTTTCCCTGATAGGAATGTAATGCTTGACTGCACTGTTCCTGTTCCAAACATCTGTGCAGCTAAAATATAAATAACTCCCATCCACCCAAAATGAAGTATTTGTAACCTGAATCAACCAGTGTTTGCTTCTCGCCACTAGGTTGCTGCAATTTCGAGGCCTACCGTTTCTTAAAGGTTTACAAATGTGTAGGACCTGTCTTTTCACTTTCACAAATACTTCAAATACTGATATGGATGGATAAGCTTATTGTTAAAAGAGGGAGACAAGACAAAAAGGTTTCTAGGTAGATAGATGTGTTTATGGATGCACAACCTAAATGCTACATTTTCATATACCGGTAGTAACCTCTCAAGCGCCAGGCCTCCCCATCCAGCTCAGCCGAAGCCCCTCCCCAAAGCCCCAGACCTCAGAGAAGGGCAAGGGAAGTGACTTAGATGGGAGCTGCACTTGGAATACATTGAAGTGGTGGTTCCTGAAGACGCCGCTCCCTCTGCACCAGTGTTGAGCAGCAGATAAGAGGGAGCTGCTCTGGTGTTTACTCTCTGTGTGCTGGGAAAGGGGCTCTTCTCCTCTCTTTCTGAATCACCAGCTTGCTTGGATTCCCTTCTGTGCACTGGGAGAAATAGTTCATCCACCCAGGTGAGTGGTGTACAATCTATCCTGGAGCGGGTGGATTCCCCTAATGGATCAGACGTCCTATCTCTCACACAACTAGAATCATGTGAAGGGAGAGCAGGACCTACCACCTAGCCTCATGACTCTCCACAGGTTGGGAGGTCTGCAGTGGGCATCCTTCTCTATCCGTGGAGACTCCCCCAAGTGATTTAGAAATCTAAATCAGGGTTCTGATTCACATAGGAAACCTACCTCCATAGAGCCAGGTCCCTTACTTTACACTTTCTTGGCCAACATGTGGAAAGCAGCAGGGATGGAAGAAAGGGGTGGGATTAGTGAGTGCATCTCCACACTCTCCCATTCATGTAATGCAGGGATGCAGAACCTCTTTCGCCCCAAGAGCCAAATGCCATTTTGGAGAAGCTCTTTGGGGGATGCACTCCAGGGTGGGTGGGACCAAAGGCAAAAAGGGTGGAGCCAAAATACCAGCCTACTGTAGCTTAAAGCTCTTATACTGCCAGAACCTTAGCCATAAGAGAGGCACTTCAACCTTTAAGAATGGGGGGAAAGTGAACAAAAACTGGGAAACCATCAAATGATTGGGAGAAAGAGAGTAAGGCCATGAAAGGGTTCATGGCCACTTGAGGACCCTGAAGGGCCGGATTGGGACACCAGGCGGGCCAGATTTGGCTCCTGGGCCTGAGGATCTGCGCCCCTGATGTAAAGGCTACAGACTCCTGAACAAGGTTGCATCCTGCTCTTTTAAATCCACAGATCTCGAATCACCAATGGAATAAACAGGATTTGTGTCTCTTAAGCATCATTCTTAACTAGTTTGGTTTACAACCAAATGATGCTCAAAACGTTGCCTAACCTGAACGTAATTGATCCAAATGAGATCTATTTTCATTGTACTCACGGGATGCACTTTCAAGATAGGAAAATACATCTAAAGCATTTTGAACAGCTTTTAATAACTTCTGAATGTACAATTGTGTGTTCTACACTAAATTAGATAAAAGATCACCAAGCATACGTAAAATAAGCAGGACTTCCCAAAGTATTACACAGGTTTTCCTTCCTTCAAAGCACAGTGCTCTGAAATGAACAAAGAGTTTTCATTCCAAGTAAATAACAAAAGAATTTAACAAAAGTAAATGGCATTAATGTCCAGTCAACCATATATCAGAAAACAAAACTAACTTTGTATATTCCCCCACCCACCCAATTACAGAATTCAATGTAAAACATTAGTACTGCTCATGATTAGTACTGCTTTGTGGTCTTGTTTGATTCCCATATGCAAATCTGTAGATTTGTAAATTCAAATGACAAGCAGACAAGGAGTACATAAATATGGTTAATAAATAAATAACTATTTTCAGAGTTTACTATAGAGGGCCCTCTAAATCTCCAGCGCTCTATAGGGAAACTGACCTTGTAAAGAAAAAGACTGTCATGAAATTTTGTATTGCTTTGGGAATTGTGGAATACAAAATCTGCTTAGAAGAATCTAATACATTTGGTGAGAACTAATTGTGTGCTATAGAACATGCCAACAATCATTGGAAAACTACTGGATTTCCATGCTAGATATGCCAGTGGTCCTAACCAGAAAAAACAATATAAAAAGGGTCTCCAGTGGAGTGGGAGTAAGAAACTTGACAAATCATGGTTGTGTTACAACAACACAACACAAATATTTTTATACAAGGCTTTTATTGCATGCATCTTGATTGTTTACTCAAGGAAATTTGCAGGTCCTTTACATTACATCAGCAACCTCCAGACATCTCCCATGCTTTTTGAGCTTTATTCCACTTTTAAAAAGATTGGAGATAAGCCGATAAGAAATGTTAATGCAAGATACAGCCAGAGTGTAAGGATGGCATTGTGTTATAATACAGCCACTAGATGGCACTGTATAATTAAACTAAATATCGCCGAGAAAATAAGTTTTCAGTTCAAATCACATGTCTGCCATGTAATTCCACAAAGAAACCAGAAGCAGAAAGCTCAAATAAGGATGAGGGATTTCAGCCTGATATGGTGAAGCCTGGAGAGTATAGGTAGTATTCTACAATGTCATACCACTAAGGCAAACTAGTACAACACCGATAGTGATAGCTTGCGTAATGGGTGTTGCCCTAGAATTCCCTTACACTTGGATTTTCCATGCCCTTTTGACTGCTAACAGATTGATATCACAACATTGGAAGGATAAATGCTCCCATCCTATAATGCAATGGAATGAAAACCTTATAACTCTTTCAACAGTTGAACCGGTAGTGTATAGATTCCACCTGTGATTGGATATTTATTTGGATAGTTTGTCAGCTTTTGTTGAACTTTCTGTATAATTCTTATCAAGCTGAATTTTATATATTTCATAGGCATACACTGAAATTGATATATTCAAATATATACCATTTTTTCCTTTCCCTCTTTTATTTTTGGGGGTTTTAATTGAAATTTTTACAATATAAAATTAATTTGAAATGTTTTAGCAAACTTATAGTAAAAGAGAGATGATTGGGATATTAATTGTATTTCAAGATTTATTCAATTTATGAGTCACCCTATAGACAAAGATCTCAGGGTGACGTGCATAATAAAAGCAAAAATAAAATGAATGATATAACTACATAATAAAACATATTAAAAAGTATTGTTTTTAAAAGTAGCAACAAAAAAAATCAACATTTAAAGTAGATAAATGAGATGCTAAAAACACAGACAAGGTTACTTTAAAATGCAGCATTAAACATATTAAAAATAAAGCAAGCACAGTAAAAAATATGTTTAAAAGGCCTGGGAGAATAAAAAAGTGTTTTGTCCAATGCCCAAAAGTCAGTGATGTAGGCACCAGGTAGCATTCTAACATTTGAGAGCTACCACAGAAAAGGTTTGCTCACGAATAGCCAAACACCAGACTTAGTGTGTGAGGCAGTTGGAGCAGGGGCTCAGATGACAATCTCATGGCATGGGCAGGAACATATAAGATGCCAAATTACAGCACAAAACATGTACATTGGCAAAGAATGAATTCTTTTCTCAACTGATCCCCCAAATCAGAGAAGCTCAACACCACCAACAAAAACAACAATGTGAAACGTATTTTGATACCCTCATAGTAATTAGCTGAAAGAACTCTGATTTCAGTTATTTTGGAAACAGCTCAACTGCTGAGTTGTTACAGAATGTTTATGAACATTCAAACTTCTGAGAATTTGTTTTAAAATATGACAGAATAAAAGGACTGAGGACACTAAGTAAACAAAAAGGAGGCATTATACATAAAATTACAGAAAAAAGTTTGTGAGTTCCCCAGCCCCCTCAGTATTTGTGGAGTTTCTATGTTTTTTTTACAGCTCTTCATTCCTCCCCATACATAGCAGACATAGAACAATCTATTTAAGAACAGTAAAAATTCAGGATATATTATGCAAAATAAGAAATGCAAATTTAAGTGGCATAATTTATTAAGGTTGCAGAATTTAGCTTTTCCTAAAGCAGAATATATGAGTTTCCTTGAGGCAAGATTTTCTTTGTTAAGTATACATTACATATAGTTCTTATCTGACTTGATACATGAAAGGCACTTTTGAAGTCCTCCTCTCAGAATATTTTCAGATGAAGTAAAGCAGGGATTTCAGTGAACCAATGCTTGCAACTGTGAGCACTCTAAAAACCTGCTCTTGCAATGACGGGCAATAAACCCACAAAAACAAAAAGTCACCAATCCCTGGTAAATTCAGAGCATGATATCAGCATGTGCACCATGACTATATGGGAACTATAGCTCGGAATCAGATAGGGAATAATGTCGTAAACATTCTGAGGATGAGGTTATACCAATATAAAATATTTGACAGATGAATGCAGCATTCATTGGTGTACAGTCACTCACCCCTTATTCATAGCAAATTCTGATGACACCTCACCAACTCTCTTGTTCGTAGATCAGATCCATGTGAGTCTGACTTCCCAATGGCCTTCTTTCCGACATTACTGGAAAATATGAGATGAGCCCAAACAGTGTGTTGGTCTGCTCCAATACTGGAAACTTGGCAAGGGTGATGTAGAGAGGGAATAATGGATGGCTCTCATGTGCCTTGAGGTGCCTCATGTTACCACGATGATTCAGGAAGGCAATGAACTTCAACAATTCCCATTCCACTATCATAATCGAAGAAAAAGATCCAGTGCATGAGAATGTTGCATAGAACATTAATAGAAGCAGGTCTAGTGTCTCAGATCAAAGGTCCATTTAGTCACTTCCTGTTCCAAACAGAGCAGACAGGTGCTTCCAGGAAGCCTACAAAAAGAACTTGAATGCAACAGGCCTCCCCTCTACATTGACTCAATCTTTTAACAGATTCACAGAAGATACTTGGAAATTATGAGACAAGAGACAAATTCTTCAGGTTTGGTGACCACCTTTGTATTCATATATTCAAAATCACTTCTTTTCTTGGGGCATCAATGTAATGTTTGCAATAACTTAGCCAGGGACATCCCTAGCAATTCATAAAAGAACAGATGGAGCCTCATGGAGCTGTTGAGAAATATTCATTGCTGCTGAGAAGTGTGCTATTTTATAAAAACATCAATATAATGAACAACATTTCAGCAAAGGGGAAAAACTAGCAGGAACTGGCAACAACTAAAAGAAAATCTATGGCAGATTTTGATCCTTCTATGATTATGATAATTAACATTAGGGTGGAATTTTTGCTTACCCTATTTATTTTGAGTTTGAGTTATTGTGTGTGCAGGGTTTGGGGGAAATTAATGGAAGGAAATTGATTTGAAGGAAGATCTGGTTAGGGAATTAAATGGAAGCTAATTGGAAGAGAAACTTTTGCAGTGATTTGGGGAAGTGATGCAAATTAATTGAAGAATATATTTGGGGCGATTTGGCTAGGAAATTAACTGGCTTGCCTTCTGTGAAATTTAAATTCTAGTCATTATTTCTAGATTTGTATCTATATGTATTAGCATAAGCAAATATGTATCCTTTTTTTTTTGGCACTGTGTAAGTGGCCACAGTATCCAAGATCCACTGAAGGCAATGATCTTTTATTGAACAATTTAGTGAGATCAGACAAGAAATACAATGGAGAATCAGGAAACTATAAGCCATCTCTTCCAACGCTCCAATAGCCACTATTTTAGTAAGGTCAAGGTGCAATTCCTTCTAGAAGCAGTGAATCCATTGTAGCTTTAATGGGAATATACGGTAACATTCTCTGATTTTATGTTACACAGATTTCTTTATGGTACAAAATTAATAAAATCTGCTGAAAATATAATTGTGACATGTATCCATTTCCCCTTTGGTTTCAATTAGTGACATGTTTCTTCATCTCTTACCCTCATGTACAGTTAAATAAAATCTGTTTAATTTCACCTTTTAGCTATAAAGGTGAGAACAAAATGTAATAAAGTCATCAGACGGCTTCAGATTTCATTGTTAAATCACTTACAACTAAACTTTAAATTTAAATCTTTTCAGAGGAAAAAAAGGTGAGCCATTAACATTTAAAATTACCTTAAAACATGAATTGTTTGAAATGTTTCATCCTGATGTTTTTTCCTTAGCTATTGATTTTTAAACAATATACCTTCAGAAATGAGGCGGTTTAAGGGATAGCTAAACTGAAGAATGCCGCATGTCTAATGATAGTCATGTTACCTTTGCATCATAACGAACAGCCAAGTTCAAAGGTCTATGGCATGTGGGGATCTGTGGCCCTCCAGATAAACCAACTCCCACCATGGCCAATAACATTCAACAACATCTGGAGGACTACAGATTCCCAACCATTAGTCTATGGGATAGATTGGAATCCCCCCCCCCCCCAAACAGGGTATACTTGTGATTGGTTGTTGGGGGTCACAAAGGCCATAAACCAGCATATTGTTAATATATTGTGCTTAAATCCAATGAAAGGCCTAACTGGCTTAAGCCTTATTGGCTTAATCATGCCTGCCATTGTGCTGGATTTTTAATGGAAAGCCATGTGTCCCAAAATCTCTAGGACACATCAGTCTCATGTGCCTAAATTTTTGTGAGTTGGAACTTAATGGGTCAAAATTTATTAAAACACACACACACACACACACACACACACACACACTTGAAATGCCCATGCCATTGTATTCAGATATGCACATAAGGCACCTCTGTTCCTCTAGCTGTGTTTACTGCTCCCATTTACTGCTAAAAAATATAGTCAAGAGGTTTGGAATCTGTAGTCTATGGTACTCTAGCTATCCAATTTAAGGCCTCCCAGGATTTCTCCCAATAAAAAGACAAACACAGAAAGACATACTGGCAGGCTTTCAGATGCTATGGGTATATTTGGTTGGAGCGGTCTTCCCCAACCTGGTGCCTTCCAGACTATATTTCAACAACAACTCTCATAATTTCTGGCCAGCATGGCCATGAGAGTTGTAATCCAACGTGTCTAGAAGGCACCAGGCCGGGGAAGGTTAGGTTCAAGAAATTAATCTCAGAGAATGAAGCTGAGGTATATATTAGCCAAGTGTTACAGTCTTTTGATAGATATCTCATGATATTACAAAACAACCACCATTTTCTAAGTTGCATATTTAAATGTTATACACACACACACATCCATATGTCATCAGAGTTAGCAAAACCAAGCTCTGGTCCCAATTCAGTCTGGTTTAAAAGCAGTTGATGTCACATTTCTCAGTCAGAATATGAATTAAGTAATACATGCCCTGTCCTAAATGTCAAGTAGCCTTTAGCACAATTCAAATATCCTTTAGTTAGCAGAGTCTTTCTTGCAAAGTTAAGGAAACAATTTAAGAATTGTTTTATATTTTAATCCACAGCTGGCTCAGCAATTCTCAATTCTATCTTGAGTTGAAGAAAACTTTCTATAAACACACTCTGATTAACATATTCTGTTGTATTTACTTAATGCAAAATCCAAGTGAATTTAACAAATAAATCTTAATGCACATGTCAATCTTTATTGGAAGTTAAATGAATAAATGGGAAAATTATATATATTCAGACCCGCACTGAAGAATTGTTCGCAACCTGTTAAAAGGATGCTCCTTTCCAATGTACTATTGAATGTTCTCAGAATTAAATATCCTTTAAGGTATCTCAAACGAGGTGATAAAAATCACTAATCACTTATGAAAATTTAGGTTAAGAATGTTTCAAAATCAGACTAATTGTTTTACATTCTTAGCATAAAAACATTGGTGCGGTGATAATAATAACCATGTCTGATCAAGCTATTTAATCATTGAATTCCCAATAGTTTCGATGAAGCGTTGTGTAAATTGCATAGCCTACTTTGAAATACTTCACCTAGAAATATAAATTTAGCTGCTTAGGCTGCAGTCCTATACACATTTACCTGAGAGTAAGTCCCATTGAACTCAGTGGGGCTTACTTCTCAGTAGACATGCCTAGGATTGCTCCGCTAGACTAGTATCCTGACTGCCATAGTAAGCAATTTAAATAATGCCAACGCTATTTAACATACAGCCTTTTGGTATTCCACACTCCTGAAAAACACATTTGAAAGCCAAACTTCTAACAGTTTTGTTTTTCTTTTCTTTTCTTTTTTTTAAATGGGGGCCAATTTAGATTTGGCCTGAAATTCTGGGAGAGTACTTCTCAGTTCCCCACATGAAGTAAAGAGCAGCTTCATGGGGTCAATTCACACTGGGAAAACAGCACAGGGGAAAAGGTTACATCCCCCTCCCCACGGACTACAGCTGCAATCTGAATTGCCCCCTTCCCCCATGACTGCATTTGCCATTTTAAAACACACACCTGATCCAACCATGGCTCTCCTGATGTCTCAGCTAGTTTGCCCTAAGGTTGGCAGAAATCTTATTAAAAATACAACTACTGGTTTGGGGATCTGCTTATGTCCCAGGAGCTCCCATAACGGGGATAGTAGATCCATGTATATCCAAAAGAACTGGAAGAGTGGAATGTTTTGAATCATCTGTTTCACTTTCTCTGTTTTAAGTTAGTTTCTTTACTACAAAATTATCTCCCTTGAACAGTAAGATCTCAGAATGAAAGGTAGCACACTTGCCCAGGTCACACTTCTGTTTCAAGTCGGTTTTATTTCAGACATTAATGGAAAGCCTAGGAGTATTTCTTGCTTCAAAGCTGTCCCTGTGGGGTGGCCTCAGTGGCAAAGAGTTCTTATGGCTAGCTATGGCTGGTTCACCAGCTACAGCTCTGTTCACGGACCAAGATAATAAGGCAAAAGTAGTCCATGTTCTGATAACCTCCTGACTTGAGTATTGCAGTAAGCTCTATATGGGAGGTCCCTTGAAGATGGTTGGAAGTGCAGCTGGTGCAGAACGCAGCTGCCCACATGTTGACAACAGAAGTGAGATGTGTGCATATTATACCAACTTTGAAATCTCTGCACAGGCTGCCAATGAGCTACCAGGCCCAATTCAAGTTGTTATACAAGTGTACAAAGCCCTAAACAGCCTATGGGGCTACCACACATGATAGAGCCTTCTCGGTGGGGGCACCCTGTCTGTGGAACACCTTTCCTGTAGACTTGGCTATCCCCAACACTGTTGTCATTCAGCACCAGGTAAAGATGTACTTATTTATACAGGTTTTTAGGATACAGGCAAGTGTTCCATCTGTTTTAGTGATGGATTTATTGTATTTTATTATGTATTTGTAATTTTAGAGTTATAATTTTAAAGCTCTTTATATGTTAGATTGTTTTATATGGGTTATTCACTGTCCTGGGCTCTTTGCAAGAAGAGGCAGGATAGAAACCAAATAAATCGTTATCATCGTACACTCCACTATGCCACTTGCATACTTTTCCTGTAGGGCCAAGGACATGGAACGCCTCTCCCAAACCCAGAGAAATGAGGTGGAGCCAGCAACAAATATGTACCATAACTTACAGTATATCCTATGGGTATCTGTGCATTTTGCCCCCTTTTTTGCTGCGTCTACCCATGCGATACGACTTGAGCAGCCTGATCTTAATTATTATTATTATTATTATTATTATTATTATATTTATTTATATTCCACCTTTTTCCCAATAATGGGACTTAAGGCGGCTTACAAATTAAAACATATTATTTACTCAGAAATTATACCGTAAGTTCTTTTTGCTTGTGGTAGATTTGTAGTCTGTACTCTACACATGCTCTGTTTTTATATTATTCCAATTGTACTGAAAAAAAATAAGATGCCAGGGCTGAGCTTTCATGACTCCTGGCTATCTTTCTCTTTGTTGTGACTTGAGGCGAGCACTGAGAAATCAGCTTTCTACAAACAGAACACACACTTATTTCAGAGGTGCTCTCATTTTTTTTATTCAGGAAATAAACACACCTCTTTTTTTCAGCTTCCTGTCATGAACAAGTTCCCCACCCCTAATATAATGATGCTGCAAGGCAGGCTCCTATGGGGCTGAAGGTCTGAGGTGCAACTGCTGCAACAGCCTTTCTCATGGAAATGGCTGCAGTATTAGGCGAGCTGTGACCTATGAACATCCTGAATTTTGCATACAGTTTCCCCATTCGTACTACTACTGCTACTAATTTTTAACAATGCACTAGCACTGCTAATGATGGAATATGAGCAATCATTAACGGTATTAATACTAGTATTGATAACGTTGAGCACTTATACAGTATTCTATTAATTTTATTACTTTTCTAATCCGCCTAATAATAATCTAATCTAATAAACATTGGTGGGGCAAACATTGCTGCAGCAGTGATGGTGTAGCCCACAAGTTTAATTGGGCAGTTCTGTGTTTAAATGTGACCTCAGCCATGAAATCTCTAGGTGACCTCAGCCAAAGCACTAACTGAGCTTCTGTACACAAGTGATTTATTGCACACTCATGTTTGGCAACTCACAGATGTTTGCGGGTCCTTTACAAGACACTGTCAACCTCCTGGACATCTCCCAGGCCATCCCTGGAAATCTCGCTAAAAACAGAGCTAATCTGGAATTTAAAATAATCATGGAATAAATTCTGCCACTACGTGTCACTGTTTCATTGAACTTTGTGGAGCATTGCCCAGAGGGAAGGTTTCAATTACAAATGGCATGGCTGTTGTTGGATGCTGTCTGAAGGAGCCTGCGGAGAGAAAAAAGCCTGGTAATGTTGAAGGTGTTTTTCCTTAATGTAGAGGCACTTACTATCAGCCTTCGCCTCTGACTTCCCTGCCCTCTGGGGACAATAAAACTGGCTTACCCTAAAGCATTATTGTAAGGATGATTGTAAATACACATGAAACACTTTGAGCTCTATAAACGATATATAAACACTAAGTATTATTGTTATGACTGACAAACTTCTCAGCCTTACAATGGAAATGGGCATAGCACAGCAAGCACAGTACCAATCAGCGCCACTGCTCAAAGTGGGTGGAGCCATCCTCATAGCTGGCATATAGCCCCCAGCGGGCTTGCCAGGACACACACACACACACACTCCATTCAACCACCTAGGCCCTTTCCGCACCGTAGGTGTGGAGAGGGCGGGAGGCGGGAAAACCTGGAAGTGAGCACTTCTGGATCTGCCACGCTGAGTCCACACCACGCAGGGCCATGCAGAGCTGGTCATATGCCCAGGCCAGATGGGAAGTGTGTGCCCCCCCCATTTCAAACTGCTCATTAAGTATTTTTTAATCAGTGGCCCTGATTCAGTGCTAAATACATATATGAACTGATCTCTTCTGGCAGGCCTATCCTGTTGAATTTTAAGATGTTTTAATAATGTATTAGTTTTAATTTGTTTTTAATGTTTTGTCTATTTTATGGTCCTTATATCTATATTCATTGTTGTTCCCCGCCTCAATCCAGAGGGAGAGGCGGGTTAGAAATAAATATTATATTATTATTATTATTATTAATTATGAACTAGAACAATTTATAAAAAAGGTAATGGGAAGCACTGTTATTCAAGATGTAACACATCCCTTCTTCACATTCGGAATTTAACGACGGGCGGTTTCTGCGCTGTTTCGGCAAGGCGGGCTCCTCGCTTCTCGATGGGCCACTTACGCTACGGAAGCAGTAGCGTAAGCTGGGGGGACTTCCTCATCGGAGTTCCTCCCTCAAAATCGTGCCCCCCCGGCCAACTGGCTCCACTGGCTCCTCCTCTGCACGGCCATGGCACCAGGATGCGACGGCCTGGGCTTCTCTCGGGCCATCGCAACTTGTGGCCGCCATTTTGTTTGTTTTTAAAATGAAATAGAGCACAGGAGCACTCGTGCGCAAAAGTCAGGTTAGTTTTTTTAAAAAAAAAGTGCACGCGCCCCCCTCCCCCTCTCCCCGCCCTCCCCGGGGTGGCGAAACTGGTGCCACCCCCTCCCCTGCTGGGCACGGAGCTGCACTGTTCTCTCCATGCCCTGTTTGCAGCCTCGCTTACTCACGGGTAAGCATGGCTGCGCCCGGGATATGCGGCCACACCAGCCCCCCATCTTGCCCTTGTTCCGGGAGCAGGGAACGAATCGGGATAATTGCATTCCCTGAACTCCCGGGAAAATGGAGGGCTGGCCCCTGCCTGCTTGCGGGAGTCCCTGTGCGTCATGCGGACTCTCCGTGAGCAGGCAGGGGCAGCCATAGGGAAAACAGCTGGTGTGGAAAGGGCCAGACACTCATCCCATTAACACACATACATTTTATGCACTTCAGACAAATGTTTTGAAGCATGCTTGTGACTGGCCACGGGATATTTTAACGGCACTGTGTTCCTCCTGCGCATCTCCTGCTCCTTCAGCCATTTTTCCGTTATAAAATAATCTTCATTAAACATGACTCTTCTGAACTGTAACGTTATTTGTCACGATTTCCTGCTGTGTGCAGGAGAGGTTTTGCTATAAAACATCCACTAGAGGGTGCTATCCCACTAAACTGAATGGGCCACGTGGTTGCTTCTCTTCCTGCTCTCTTCCTCTATGTAATTGCAGCTCATTGCAAAAGCGGAAGAGATGCAGCTTCAGAGCCAACCGTAAGGGAACACGATTTGCTACCCACTCCCGCCTGAAGGAGCTCTTTGAGCTTTCACTGCTGAGAAATGCCTTTTACTGACTGGATATAAGAGCTGCAGAGGAGAGATAAGAGTTTTTCTCTGCTTGGGAAGAGGCTAGTGGGCCAGATGGAGAACTCCTGCAGGCTTTACCTGACTCACAGTCCAGAGGTTCCCCATGTCTCATCTGGGCAATGGGGCTGTGCGCCAACACACATTGCACCTCTTTGGAGGTCCATCACCAAATGACATCAGTGCTTTTATTTTCTTCCATAGGAGTGAATGGAAATTACTCACTTATATGAGAGGAAGTACTGGGGTAGACTCAGCAAAGAGTAAGTGTTAAAGATATTTCCTGCACACGGTAACCCCATAATCTGTTGTTGGGGGTGGGGGAGAGAGGTTTGCCCCTTTCTGACTACGAACCAGATTGTGTATCTGGGTCCTACTGAAGGACATAATATTGTAACAGAACTCACGTCCCTAGACATGTAACTAGATCCAAACAACAAGACGAGATTAATATAAATTTATAAAATAAAGGAAGGGCAAGTACAGAATTCAGTTAATAAAGAAAGGGGAGTTAAGACCTGTAACACTGATGCTAGCATTTAAATAAACGCAGTTTCAACAAATGGTAAGAGTACCACAGTAAGTCCGTTATGCTCCTGTCCCTCTTTCCCCAACCTGCGGAGGTGTCCCTTCAGAAAACACAAACCCCTAAAATCCTGTTTCCTGCTTCAGTCAGGCCTGACACAGCACAGATTCTTTACTCTCTCAGGAACAGTTGCTTCTTCTGTTCACAGTAAGTCCTCACTTTCTCTGTCAGATCTGTTACTCTTGGTCTTCTGCTTTCTCGGGTGCTTATTCTCTACTTCCTCATCTGTTTTATTCTTTCTCCCACGAAGACTTTCTTTAGCGTCTCTCTCAGTCAGCCACGACTCCTTCTTCTCCCCTCCCATCAAATAAACTGTCAATATTCTTTTTCCATTATCTGGCAACTTGCTTGTATCTATCTGATACTTACAGCTCCTTCTACAGTATTTTTATATATAGTTGCTTCCCCAGAGTCCCTAAGTACATACAAAGCAAGAACAACAAACCCACACTCAAACCCCCCACTTAGAATTAGATTGCTAGAACTCAACACGTAATTAGAGTTATTCAAAGTTCCAACACTGAACTGATAAGAAATCAGTGTTTAATGAACTGAAATTAATGCCATTCATGGATTAAATATCTTTTCTATACTAATCTCAGATGTATTATACACATCAATCATCGGGCCACGTTGCAGGTGCATGTTATACCCATATTACATTAAAATGAACAAAATCCCATTAATCTCCATTGTGTTACAGTCAAATGCTAGGTGATTTGAAACGTCTTCTAACAGTGGTAGGATTCAACAAATTGATCTGGAATGAAGGCAATGTTTTGGTAGGTGACCAGTTTAATTACTTACAGGGATTTGAAATGTTATCCTGCCCAGAAACTTGCTTGACCACTTTAATTTACTGGCCTTAAACAAGGATATCACTAAATCCAGCTACTCAATGTTTGGCCAGTATTTCCACATTTTAGCTTAATATTTGCAAGTTAATTAAATGCTAATATAAAAGTATCAGTCATATGACACCCAAATGTGGGTGTTTCAATTACTTCAGAATTTACAGCTCATCGAGTTGTGAAGGGTGTATGGAAACTTTTATGAAATTTCTAAACAGTAATTAACACATAATTAATACCAGAGAAAGTTCTGAAAATGATGCATTTCATTAGAGTTAAACAGCAAGGTAAGTGCCCCAGGCACTCACACATGCATACAGATGCATTTCTCAATTTAAAAAGCTGCACTGAGGTATACAAGATGTTAAACTGAACTGGACCATGAACATGTATTTCCCTCACAAATACATGCCCTTGACCCATGGCCTCTGATTCTGAGGGCCCTGTTAGGAAACCACAAGGTATTAGCGGGCTCCTTGCCCATCCTTCCACAAGTAGCAGTTCGTCATTCTGCAACATAGCCCAAGTCTACTGCTGAAACTAAGCCAAGGCGGACAAGAGGGGAGGGGGAAAACTGGGGCAATTTGCTAATTAGTGGCTTAGGTCACTGGTCTTCAAATGGTTCAGACCCAAGACTCACCACGGATTACCAACCTGAAACATGGGATCCACTTTCACAATTTTCTCCATACCCAATATGGCGGCAACAGCTTTGCTGTGACCCATCTGGACTGATCCTGCGAGCCACTTTTAGGTTGTGACCCACAAGTTGAAGACCACTGCTTTAGATGATTAAAGCATTGGTGTGCACACAATATGAACTATTTTTGCTATGTGAAATATGTCCCTGAGCATCTGGAAAGCAGGGGGCTGCTTATTAGTTTGGCCTGTAGAACTATAGAATAGTCTGTCTCTAATCAACCGGTAAGGTGAGGTCTTTATGTCTGGGCAGCAGTAGAGATAAGAATAGTCACAGGCAAGCGTATGATTGACCTAGGTTAGGAGCAGATTCAGAAACTAGATCAGTTGCATTTTTCTCATCCGATTTGTATGTCCACTTCAGCTTGCACCACCAAACTACCTGACTCATTTTTAAATTCTCCTACTACCCTGCCTGCTTTCTTTGTGACATTCTCATATTCGGAGTATACTTTATCCCCTGCAACTGATGCGCCACCAGCTAGGTCACCTGTTCCACTCCCACCTTCTTTATTTTCTTTCACCACCCGTCAAACTGATCCAGCCTCTGCTTCCCAGTTCCACGCCGAGCATTTTTCTCCTTTGTCTTGTAACTTAAATAAAGTACAATACATCTGACTATAATGGGGAAGTAATGCCTGCTCAATCAGCTGTTGTCCACATGCTCACTGTTGATGGGCAACTTGAAGACCCCTTTCAATGCCTTCCTTCTTACAGTTCTTTATCTTTAAACAGGCATTGGACTGCGCAGCCCTTCCAATAGAGGCCACATTCAAACAGAGGTCTGTCCTCTGACGACCCTTCAAAAATAGGGCTATCCTCTGCACAGTAGGACACATAGCTATACTAATAAAAATGTGAAAGCCTAAGCAAATGTTGACAGTGAATATAGACTCAAGTGTATCCTCTCCCTAGCACTCCCCGCAAAGCAGAATTTAGCCTAATATATACCCTAGCCCTCTGCAAATGATACGTTCAGACCTCTAGCAACAATGATCTGCGCCTCCAGCAGCACGCTGGGCAGAAAGGAAGGTGGAGTAAAAGAAAAAGAGAGGAGTTGTTGGCAGAAACAAGGGGGGGTGGGACGGGGGAGGCAGAGAGCGAGAAACAGGCTGGCCCCAGCACTTTTAGCTCTGACCCCATTCACTACCTCTAGGGTTGACATATTCTGAATCCTCAAAGCCGGTGACAATTTTTAAAATGTATTTATTTATTTTTACTGGAAGCAAAATTAAAAGTAATGGTGTGGGTGGGAGTTAGAAGAGGAAAGGCTGGGAGAGGGGAGGGCTCAAAGGGAGAGTGGTGGTGGGGAATCGCCTAATGCAATCAGGAGAGGAGCAGCAGCAGCAGCAATGCAAAGCCATTTTTGCTAAGCAAGTGTTCCCATTGATAAAACAAAAACAACACCCCCCCAAAAAAAGTTTTGCTTAAAAGGAGCTACGAAGCCTTCGGCTATATGGGGTCTGGTCTAGAGCTGAAAGGATTACCCACCTGGCTGGAAGGGGGTCTTTCATTGAGTCACTCGGGTCTCTGAACAGGCAGCAAGTAGCCCTACTCTAAGTAAAATAAAAAGTAATGGTGTGGGTGGAAGGGAGTTAGAAGAGAAAGGGCTGGAGGAGAGAGTAGGGGGAGGAGAAAGCGATCACAAGAGGGGCAGCCGTAGGAACGCAGAGCCCATTTTAAACAACGTGTTTCCCATGGGTAACCCCCCCCCCCCGTGGTTTTCCTTTAAAAAAGGCTATGGGGTTTAATCTGCAACTGCGAGGATTACCTGGAAGGGAAAACACAGGCTGCACAATAGCAGTGGCTGGTCAGGAGACTTTTTTCTTTTATTGTGGCTGCCTCTACACGAGACATTTAAAGCTCTTTGAATTCTCATTAAAAATTTTACCTCTACAAGAGTGGAGCGTAAATCGGTAGTTGAGGCGCTTTTTCTCTCCGATTCTGCGCATTATCGAATGCGCGTTAAATAGCGAGTTTTATTTTGCTCCGGCCGTTAAAGCACATTTTGACTATGTGAACAAGTGATTCTCTGCATTAACTACTTGTAAAGCGCATTTCAAACAACCAGTAAGGCCACCAGTTGTGCGCTCAATTACCTCCTGCATACAAGCATTTACGATAAAGCGCTTCAGCATAATCGGCTAACCAGGCATCAGACGGAATCCATCTAGAGGGGGTCTGTTTGACTAAATCACTGGGCTTTCCCAGGCTTAGCAGAAATAGCCCGACTGCAGCAGGCAGCGCGGCAGCCTGAGGAAAGCAACCATGTCTTTTTCTGCTGTTGCTCCTCCTCCTCTGCGCAGGCGCAATAACACGACTCAAAGGGAGTGACTCAGCCCAGCCTGTGCAGGAGCGGCAGTACTCTGAAAAAGGTGTGCACGCTTTTTTCCTTCTGCTGCAGTTACGCTGCTCAAGGCGCCATTTTAGAAATCAGCCAGCCAGACTGGGCATCCAGGATTCTTGTCCAGCTGGTCGGGACATTCCCGGTATTCCGGGATGTATGGCAACCCCACCTCACCCCCAGATTAACCCTGTACACACACAAAAAAGGCTTTCCCTTCTCTGGCCTAATTCATACAAACAGAAGACAAGAAGAGTAGCAGAGAAGTGTTTTATAGCACGCTCATTACTAGCCACTCATGGATGTTCGAGGGTCCTTTTGACAACACTGTCTGCCTCCTACGCGTCTGCTGCTCCTTCTGTTTTTCCATCACAAAAAAAGACCCAGAAAATCAGATTTTTTTTGGCTGTAACGAAACTTGCCGCCATTTCCTGCTGTGTGCAGGAGAAGCAGCGTGATAAAGCTGCTCATCCCTATTGTGGGACAGAAGCAGGAGGCAATGGAACAGTAGGGAAACGTGATTTTCCCATCTGATGAAGCTCAAGATGGATAGGCTGACCATCTGAAAAGGAGGACAGGGCTCATATAACTTTAACAGTTGTAGAGAAAAGGGAATTTCAGCAGGTGTCATTTGTATGCAATTAGTTCCTGGTGAAATTCCCTCTTCATCACAACTGTTAAAGGTGCAGACACTATACTAGAGTGACCATATACAAAAGAAGGCAGGGCTCTGCAACTTTAACTGTTGTGATGAAGAGGGAATATCACCAGGAACTAATTGCATACAAATGACACTGGTTGAAATTCCCTTTTCTCTACAACTGTTAAAGTTATATGAGCCCTGTCCTCCTTTTCAGATGGTCAGCCTAAAGATGGATAACTTGGGAAGTTAAAACTGTTGTTGAATTGTACCATAGTGCAGATAGCAGATTGCAGGGAGGTGGGGTGGATATTTGCCCCAGTTCTCGGCAACTGAATTTGTTTGTTGTTCTTTCTTTTACATAGTGAGGTCAAATGCCAGTACTCAAACTGCACAAAAGCGTTTATCAGATGGTTGTCACGGCCAAAAGCATTGTTGCTTCAGGTGATGATTGAAGTTATTGCCTACAAAGCTTGCCTTGGAGTTCCATGCCAAGGTATGACTGACTGGGCTGTATTCAGCAGTGATTTCTTTGTGTACTCTGGGCAACAATACATTGTTCAAAAAGGAAACAACTTTGGCTTTAAAATGATTTCCAATTAAAGGAGGAAAACACATTTAGGTTGGTTTCATTTGCGATAAATGTATTAAGTGCCCATGAGAGAGAATGGGTCTGGGAATTAAATTAAATATTCTCTGTATAAATTAGCTCAGAAAACATCTTAACTTCAGATGAAGGTACTTTGGTGGTATTTTTATTTAACCAAGCCTGTTTCTAACTTTTCACAAGGGGGCTGTAAGCAATTGCAGAGTAGGAATATCGCATGATTCCATAACCTAACACAGAATAACTTTGTTCCATCTCAGATGTGGCATGGAGGGATAACATGGCCACCTTTTAGAGTGTGTTTACAGTAGCTAGTATAGTTTTAGAAAATACTATCTAGAAGTTATTTTGAAATTAGTTTAGGTTGGAATAGCAAAAAGGTTTTAAAACTTGTTCTGTTGGCTTTCTAATTGTCATTACTCAATCTCCTTCTCCTTCTTCTTCTTCTTCTTCATCATCATCATCATATATAAAATAAATGGAAGTGTTTGTTTGGATGTCCTCAATGGACTCAAAAATTGAACATCCAATTGTTTGGAAACTTTTAGGATTTGTTCTACCTCTATCGTGAATGGTTTCTGGCATAATGAAAAATTTGACCACCATCTTGAACTAAAAAAGGCGGGAAACAGAAGTTTTTAAAGATGTACTTCTTCGATACTACTTGATTGATTCCAACCAAGCTTTGCATCTTGATTCAGCACTCCAGTGAGCAGATTTTAACCATGCAACATTCATAATTTTTAGACATTAAAAAACAAACAACCCCCCCCCCCCCAAATATTGGGGTGGGGTGGGGGGAGACCATGTTAAAGTATGAAAAAAAGAACAAGCACAGTTTGAAACTAGAGAATATTAGTAGGCTGAGTTATGGGCCTGCCCCCTCCCCTCTGCTTTGGGGCAGCTTCATCTAAGGGGATGGCGTGGATAAAGCCCTCCCTCAGGGGTTTATAGGGATGGACCATTGCAGGGACCGTGCCTAGGCATCCCAGCCAGCAGGCATGCCTTCCGACAGGCAGGACAAGCACAATATGTCCAACTCTGTCAGCTATTTAAATGTGCTTGAAGGCTTCTCCGGCTGCATTTGGACATCATGATAACCCATGATATGTTAATAAGCTATGCACAGTAGCACATTTTTGAAACAGTCCATGATCCCCAGCCACATGAACAAGCAAATTAGCTACTGTTTGTAGCTTATTAAGCAACTGTGTATAAGTTGACTCACCACCTTCCGCCCCTTATCCTGTGGTGCTGTTTCACCTCTAAAGCACTGGACGTTTACAGTCAGGAGGCACCCAATCGAACATCAAAACCCTGCGCACTCTCCCTGCTTACCTGCTGTCTCCTTGTTGCTGCCGCCTGCCGCTGCTGCTGCTTCCTCTCTACTGAGAATCAGGCCATGAGGCCTGGTTCTCATTAGTGAGGAAGCAGCGGCAGCGGCGGATGGTGGCGGCGGTGACGACGAGGAGGCAGCAGGTAAGCAGGGAGAGTGGGGGAAAGGTGGTGAGTCCTTTTCCCCATAGACTTGCAAGTCTATGGGGAAAAGGAGGGTCTCCGGATCTCCATCCGGAGACCCAGATCCGGTTCTGGAACAGATCGGGGGAGGTCCGATCCGGTCCGGATTGGCCCCGATCCGGTGTCCGGATCGGGACCAGATCGCGGGGCTGTGCACAGCCCTAACAATTACCCCAGAGGAGCAAAAATCCCTGGTGTACAAAAAAAGGCTAGAAAACCTTGTGGGATGCAAAATTGGGACAGCGCTTCATACATAGCCTTCCCCTGAAGGGAGGCACCTGATCTAACAACCAAACCCTACATGTTTACTCATTAAGGAGTGAAAATCCTGAGTGTCTGGGGGTTTGCAGGTTTGGGACAACACTTCATACACAGCCTCCCCCGGTCCTGTAATTTTGTCCATTTGCTAATGCACAGTGGCACACTTTAGCAATTGGGCTACTGGCAGCTTAAGGGTTCCTTTTACTTTTTTTGACACTATATCTAGCTGTGATCCTGCTATGTTGACATTTGCTTTATAGAGTCATGTGGTAGCGATTTGAGACACACTTGCCGTGCAACATTGTAACCAGTGATTTAATTCACTCTACCCAACAGACAACATGATAACCCATAATGGGTTAAATGGCCCCTACAGTGGGTTATTTCAAGGAAATAAGCCACATGGGTTTAAAAAAATCCTGCCAGATGACACGATAACCCATGATGGGTTAAATAATCTACCATTGTGAGTTATTATGTCATTTGAACTCATCTCTGTATCAACCTAAAGGCAATTCCAACCTGTGTGAAGCCAAGTCCATTCACTAGTATTACATATTTCAAACAATGGTATCTGCTTACAGTCCATTTCTAAGAAGTGTAGAAGTATACTATCACAAGGAATCGTCTTTGAGTTCTAGGTGACAGAAGGCTACACAAATGGATATGTATTGCCTTCTCAGCAATATGTATTGCTTACTTCCGTCCTGTAAGCTGTACTGATCTTCATTAGTCAATTCTGTGGCTTTATAGGCAGACCTATTGTGTGACCTTGAATGATATTGTGAAGTCATTATCATGACAATTTGTCATGACAAGCATAATCAATTTTTAAAATGTTTACACCAAACCTGTGGCCATATAAAAGTGTAAATGAGGCAAACCAAAAAAGTTTCCCCCCCCCTCTATTAAGTAAGAGTAGGCAAGATGGAACTACATGGGTGCCTAATTACTTGCACTCTTTATGTTCTCCCCATCTGTAAGGAAAAGGAGCTGTAAGTATGTCAATGAGCAACATAATTTGGCAGACTGACATGTCCCCCCCCCAGACTGTTACAAGAATAAATCATGGAGGAGTAGCTCCTACCCCACTCTGGTAACTTGGATCTAGATCTATTAACTCTTCTTTTGACTGCTGTGTTCTCTCTCACACTATCCTATCATCTGTCGCTCTTTTATTTCCATAAAAAGCCAAAGTAATACTTAGTTAATAATAAATAAATAGAAAGAGAAAATAGAGTAATAAATAGCTAATATTATTTATTCCTTTATTAAAAGTATGTTTCCCACCTATCTTAAGGTTCCAAGAAGCCTTACAACAAGATTTAAAGTTAATCGATCCAATTAAACTAGTTAGCCCAAACGTTTTGACCTTCTCTATTCAGCCTCTCAGCAAACTATGAATACTCACTGCCAACATTTACATTACATTAAGAGCACAGTTGGGCTTAAAGGGAGGGAAACGTAGCTTAACTTGGGTCTTCCAAGGAGAAGTTTTACTGTTTTATCTGAAGTTCACAGCATAACATTGCTGCTCTCTGCTGGTGAAAAAAATAAAATCAAAATAATTTTAAAAAATAACAAAAATGTTTCCCAACCTTCCCATTTCTCTTAGCTAACTGGTTCAATAATAAGGACTCATTAGAATGGATGAGCTATCACATTCCAAAGGATGAGTTCATCCATTACAATGGATATCATACTAATCACATTTGTAATAGCATTGTTATATTCAACAACATATTCTGTACAGCACAATGATTCAAAATGCAAGATCATAAAATAGTTCAAGATGTAATCTTATAAACACTTACTAAACTCAATGGGATGTATTTCTGAGCAGCCATGTATAGAATTGCACTATATGTGTGTCATAACAACACAGTGTATTAATGCTTTTCAAGTTTCCAGTGTGGTATGTAAAGCATTAAAAAGTTAATAAAACCAAGAAAAATTAACCAACAATATTAAAATTCCATCTAAAATCAGCAGCAGCACACAAAAATATTAAATATTGCCAGATACATACTGGAACAGGAAGATTTTCTAAAACACAATAAAGATGAACAAGGTGAGGGATTCTAAAACATCACAGCAGACAGGGCCTGTCCATCTGTCCTCATTGCCCAATCCTTCCTAAGCCCTTATGGACAGATGAACAGAACAAGGCAGCAGAAATTTGAAGTAGCAGAATGGTCTGGAGCACTTTAGACTGCATGTGGAGGATGCCATTTTGTAACGTGCTGGGAAGAGGGCCCATTTCATCTGAGATATCTAATTGAGGCTGTTTGCATCCCCTCCCCTCCAGGTATTGAAGACAAACACTTAGGCAGAGGTAGGTGCCAAAGGACAAGAGTGAAACGGTTCTTAGCCTGTGGCTTATAACCTGCAGCATCATTTGGAGAGAGGAACATCGCTAGCTGGGAGTCATTTTCTATTATCTGTCTCCCCAGGCTTGACTGCCAGCTGGGGCGGGGGGGAGGGGAGAGAGAAAAAGGGAGAGTCTGGTGCGTGGCCCAATGGAATGGCCACGGCCCACGGAGTAGCGTGACATCTGCATTCTAGTGGCTACTTCTAGGCATTGGATTATTTGAGGGGCTTCATGGCAGAGCCACAAACCTTCTATCTCCTCAGACTGCCCCAGCAAACGTCAGCAACAGAGCCAAGAGAACAGAGGAGCAGGCAGTAGTGAGCGTGTGATAAAACCCTGGTCTGATAAACCTCTAGGTAATGCTTAGGGATTAATTAGATGTTTTCTAATTTTCAGGGTGGGTATCTCCCAGGCCCAAAAAAAGATATTAATGACACCAAAAAGAGTTTTTTAAAAAGACAAAATTGCATTTTAGGAAGTTGCAAAACAGTCTAAAGTGGTATGTGCATGTATTTTATTTTTACTTATTTATTTATTACATTTCTATACCACCCAATAGCTGAAGCTCTCTGGACGGTTCATAAAAATTTGAACCTCACAATACAGCATAAAATACAACATAACATATAAAAGCTTAAAACTACAGTATAAAAGCACAGCCAGAATAAAACCAAAAGTTGTGTTTTCTTTGTTTAAACCTGTTGGTCTGCTACGTCACAACTACGAAGAATTTATTGGAGTTCCCTAGAGACATATCAAGCCAAAAGTGTAATTTCCAATTAATGCTAATATGTTTGTTAGTACGCAGAGACATAGTTAGCCAATTCAGCCTTCGTTCACATAATGAACAGAAAGCTCTTCCTAGCATAAATTTTTCTGATTCGCTTTTCACAAGCCTTGCATCGTGCTGTCTCTAAGGTCTAATGATGGTTGTTTAACACTTGTAAAGCACTTAAAATTTTCTAAGCACTGTGTAAGTAAAAGATACCTTGCAGGTGGGTGGTGTGATCTGAGATCCCACTGAGTCTTGCCTAATGGGTCTAGCCTAATCTTTTTAAAGCCATCCAATTTGGTGGCCATCACCACATTTGTGGTAAGAATTTCCATAGTTTAACAATGCTATATGCAAAGAATAACTTCCTTTGTCCTGAATCTCTCGCTGTTCTGCTTCATTGGAATACTTCAGGATCCAGTATTATGAGTGGAAGAAAATCTCCTCCCTAACCATTATTCACACCATGCATTATTGTATAAACCTTTATCAAGTCTCCCCTTACTTGCCTTTCTTCTAAGCTAAAGAGCCCCAAACATTACAACCTTTCCTCATAGGGAAGATGCTCCAGCCCTTTGATCATTTTGGTTGCCCTTTCCTAAAATGTGGCATCCAAAAGTGTTTATATCTTGACCCAGACTATCAGAGCTCTGGGCTACAGTTGAGAAAGTTCCTGTGTTGGGCAAGGTTTCTCAGGAAGGTATCAATTCAGTGACTTCCTTATAACCAAGACATGAAGTGCATTACAAGGGGGAAAACATCACAGTCAGGTTGAAAGGTGACATACTTGCAATTAGCAGTGTCAAGATTAATTAGACTCACTGTTACAGTATTATCATTAAGGCACCTTCAGGAGTTCCTCATTTAACAGATATAAATATGTTGTCACTTATCAACTGGATAAAGGTGACAGAGGGCAGGCCGCTGTGCACTGTCTATGTCGAGGGGTTATGTAACTGCGTGAGGCAGTTTCTTTTTCCCCCCACCATAGTTCTTACTGCTGTTTTCAATTTGGTTTTATGATGTTATAGTGGTTTTATTATTTGCTGTTGGTTTCATCTTCATTTTATTTCATGCTGTTTTTTTGTTTATTTCAATGTATGTTTATACTCTGTGTTTTTTAATGTACACTGCCTATAGAACTTTGGTTATTGGGCTGTTTAAAAGTACAATTAATAAATAATAAGAATAAATAACACTGGTCCCTACCCATAGATCTCCAGATAAAGTTTTTAATAAAAACATGAAGCCAATTTACTGGTTGATTTTAAGCATATTTAAAAGGGGGGTCTGGGGACATTTTTATTTGCCCAATTTTTTTATGCACAAAGGCTTATACACTTCTACACTTTTAAATTAAATTTAGTAGTTACTTTCTTAGATAACTACGAAACAACTAATAATTTGTGCCCTTCTTAAATTAACAGTTGATTTTGCCAGATCTCTTTAATTATAATCCATTTCATTTCGTCTATAACCAATGAAATTACCAAAGCTCCCTGAGCAGCTTACAAAGAGTAAAATCCAGTCCAGGAAAACTCCTCCACCTCCGTAATATGCAACCCAAATATACACTAATATAGCAGAGTAAATCTTGACATAGAATTTGTTTTGTAATTAAAGGTTTTTCAGAGCAGTTGCAAGATGTCAAATAAATGGATTTTAAAAAGCCAGAGAGTAGTGACTCCAGCAAAAAAATAAAAATAAAAAAGTGAGTCCATTGGAGTCTTGCTTACTTGGCACCTTAGACCTGACCTCTTCAGACAATTGCTGGAGATGTGGTGCAGCAGGAGCGGTCTTTATATCATATTGTGGTGATGGAGGGCGATAGTGCCATTCTGGAAAAAGGGCTTGGTTTATGTCTAGTCCTCAACCCAAATCCTTGGGCCTCATGGAGCCCTTGGATTCCCTATATGCACCTGTGAGCCCTGAAACCACCCCTGTTCCCAGCTTCTTCCATACTTCATGCCACTGTGAATAGAAAGAGAAGATATGTTTGCATGAGGTGTGAGGATGGATAGATGTTGTGTGTGACATTTGCATGAAAAAAGAATTGATAATCAAGGGTAGAAAGAGAGAGAGGGGAGAGAGAGAGAGAGAGAGAGAGAGAGAGAAGGTAGGAGACAGAAAGAGAGAGAGAGAGAGAATCCACACCCACTGGTATGTGGGCCCCAGCCACTTCTCCCAAGGGAATGAGTCCCTTGACTTAAAAAATGTCTCCCACCTGACATAAAGCAAACCCCAAATTTCAAAGGCAGTGCTGGTGGCCAAGAGGCCAATCTTGGAAAAATGGAAGGCCAAAATGGGAAGAGTTATAGATCAATGGTCTTGTGTTCTCTTTACCCTTGCAACCAATGATGAAAAAGTGACCTATATAAAAAGAGAAAATCCACATAAATGTGAAGATACTTGGCAGAACTTCCTTGACCTCTTTAGGGATTGAGAGGCTATGTAGAACCTCTGTTTATCTGGGGCACCTCACAGAGAATCTTAGAAAATCATCCCTCGCGGTTTTTTTGTTTTTTTTTACTGTACTCTTTTCACTCCACTATTTTTAACCAAATTATTAACTTAGTTACGTGTGGGTGATTTGGGAATCCTGAGGTCAGGGTCCTGGGAAGTTGGAAGGACATTTAAAAGGGCAGCACAGCTTTATGAGAAAAGGTTGGCTGGGTTGAGGAAAGAAAGGGTTGAATTTACAATGGATCAGAAGTTTTGGAATGCAAGTTCTTTTACTGCACTGTTACATTTCAAATCTTTAAAACTGTGAATTAAAGAGAGAAAGAGAGAGAAATTACAAAGCTTCCATGGGCCAGAGCCCACGTCTGTCAGAATGTTGTTTTTGCTGCAGTGGACTAAAGGAAGCTACCTTTTACGCAACAAAATAATTGTTTAGGATGCTGGTTGTCAATATCTGCTTAGGGAAATTTTCTTTACTTTTTATTCAACATGAATTTAGAAGAAGGAGCAACGGAAGGATTTTATGACAGGACTGTATAAAAAGCTAATATTAATTCAGCACTTTGCTCAGCTTGGGCTCTTATGGATTCATTATTTAAAGGTACACTGGGGAAAACTACACATTTGTGTAAACATTTTATGCCAACAAAGAGTTCTGGATGCTCCTCACAAGGAGCTAGAAGGTTGTTTGCATTGTTAGCAATCCTATTATTAGGAGATATCATGCAAAAGAATGGCAGCACATAATTATGTAGTTGGGGAGTTGATTTAAGGCACATGGGGAAACAGGGGTCAGAAAGATCATGCATAGCATTGATAGAGTCCGTTCAACAGTCATAGGTAATTTTTTCTACAATAAGGATGCATATAAAATCACTTTGAATGAAGAACAACAGCAGAAACCATAATTATGAGCAACTGGCAACTACTGATGTTAAATCTTCAGAGACCAGTTCTACTGCAGAGGGTGTTATGGTAGGGCAATTGCCAGGACCTCGTGGGCAAGCCACTAGGTAGGCCAGAGAAAGATGGACAAATCTTCAAATGAAGGCACCACATGGTCATTGTTTTCACTCAGGATTAGCTAAGTATGCTATTGCCTTCAATTGCAAGTATCAGATGCCTAATTCTGTATTCTTGTACCCACTGGTAAAACAGGTTAAGTTGGCAACCATGAGAGAAAAGGCCTTCTTGGTACTAGCCTCACAGTTATGGAATCCCCTTCCAGTTGACATTCATTTTGCCACTTCAATACAGGCCTTTAAGAGGGCCTTCAAAACTTTTAAAATATTTCTGCCTTTCCTCAAGGAACTGATGTCTGTGTGACCCTAAGCAGATGTTTGATACATCTGTTTGATGTAGCTACTGTACACTTCCATGATCTACCTAATGTACCATTGTTTCATTCATTTTCTGTATGTTTTACATTGGCCCTGAAAAGCATCTTATAAATAAATTATAAATACTACAATTTATGTGGTTTGGCTGAAAATTGTATCTGATGAGCACATGAGAAAATGCAAGAATTGATGATGTAATCAAACGTAGACATTGTAGATTACATGTAATCTTGAAAGGCAAACTTGATCTGCATGAGTCATTTGGGCAACAGACTCTGAGATGCTCTGTCTGCATACTTCACCTCCCACCCCTTGTTAGCTAAAGAAGCTCATTGGTGATCTATTGCCTAGGGGACTATTGAATCCTGAAGCCAGACCTCTTGGCCAGAGAAAAGGACATATTTTTAAACTCCTATCAACTGTCAACTTTCACTTCTAAGCAATTCCAGTTAAAAAATGGCATGCACAACATGCAATAAACCATAATCACCAACACAGTCGGCAAAATTTATCCTAATATGTTCCAATCTCCAGGGAGTGTGGTTTGTAAAGTCAGAGTCAACCTTCTCATAAACAAAATAAAGCATTTGTTTTAAGCAACCGATGCAAGAGAAGGCAATATTTTCCAGCCTCTGATTTTAGTCTGCCACTTGCTCTCACAAATGTAAGCCATCCCAAAAAGCAATAGATTTCACCTTCCCCCTGAACTATAATACTTTTTGATTTGGCCAATTTCAATCCTCACACAATGAAATAGGAAAAAAAAAATTGGAGCAAATATTTTGGCCCATCCTTATGAGACAACACATACAAATATTGACAGGAAACGTCTAGAGCTGATGAAAGCATTATGTAATAACTTGGATCAAAAAGTCAGAAGCTTCCAGGTCTTGTTTGTGACACACCATCAACTGCCTCTTTCTTTGCAAACGATAGTTTACCATTGAACAAAGATCCAAAAACACAGATTGATCTTGATTTAGGATATTGATTTGAGCCCAAAGTATTATTTGTGCAACCTATAGTTTGCTGCAGAATGACAAACTGCGGCTGCTTGTTAAATCTGAACTGCACCACTGTGTCATTAAACGAAAATGAACTATAGAGTGTCACTCTGACATTTTGCTTCAAGTGTAAAAATGCCCATGGGCCTTCAAGAGGTTCATAGACCTAACTCAACCTAGGTGCAGCCATCCATAATTTATAACAGAGCGGGACAGAGAAGGAGAGAGAGGGGGGGGGGGTATGAAGAAGTAGAGTTCCGGATGGTCATCTTGCTATACTCTCTCTATTAAAAAATAATTGGAATACATGAATGTGCATATCTTTACATTGGTGTGCAAGATGGGTGGGCATCCAAGACCAACACAAAATGAGAGAATAATGTCAGGATGCTGTAAACTAATTTATTGCTGAAAATCCCGGTGCATCTTGGTTGTACAACAATGTCTGCAGAAATTATTAACAACAAATTGTCTTGTAATGGTGACTAATGGCCATCTAGTTGCCATTACAAGATAATTTGTTGTTAATAATTTCTGCAGACATTGTACAATCCCTGGAAGGCCTGATAAAAAGCAAGAGGCCGAAACGTATCGGGCTTTTCCAGCAATAAATTTGTTTACAGCACCCTGAGATAATTCTCACTTTTTGTTCATGTCTTTACATTGTCCCGCATGCATCAGATGCAGTCAAAAAACATGTTTTTTTTTTAAAATATAGGACATCTATAGAATCATTGGTCTGTCCTGCCTAAGTAAGAAAGCATTTAATGTAAAATTTGAATGAACATTCTCTTAAAACCAGGGGTTCAGTGAAATGCAGTTCTCTCAACTGAGACTAGCACCACATAAGGGAATTATTTTTAAAATATTAACTCACTTTAGAATTTCATTTGCTTTTGACAAGGACCATTCAGGTTAAAGCTAGATAATAATTAAGGGGAAATGGCCTTAAATTACAAAAGGTTACAAGTACTTGTAGTTGTAAAAGTGTATGGTAATTAATGCTGAAGTACTACTGTGTGTCAATTACAGACCCACTTATAGTAAAATTGAAAGAATTATACTCCAGAGAGGTGTAAATCTTCAATGTTACCCAGTCCTGCCTTTCAAAAGGTAGTATTTTTAGTGTAAGCATTTTATTCAAGTCTACAATCCTAAAATAGAGTAAGTGACTTGGTTTGCATGACATGATGACCCACCATGGCTTAATTTACCTCCAGGGGTTATTGCATTGTGCCTGGCACCTGTAGTGCAGTTATTGCATGGTGCCCATGGGTGCCCAGCTTAAAGTGGCTTGTCGTGTCATGTGAACCCAGGCAGGAGGGGTTGTATGAGGCTTACTCAAATAACCTATGGGTTGTTTTAGGGTTATCTGAGGGTTGTCTTTTAATTAGTTTTATGCATTTGACTTATATTGTATTGTTGTAATGTTATTGCCCGCCTCGATCCAAAGGGAGAGGCGGGTAATAAATAAATATATTCTTATTCTTATTATCATCATCATCTATCCCTATTGCCTGGGTTCACACGACACAGCAAGCCATGGCAAGCCAGGTAACCCACGTGACAGCCCCTGTGGTTAAGTTAAGCCACAGCGAGCAGTCGTGTCATGCAAACCAAGACACTGATTGGCAGCTGCCCTCCAGGGTTTTCGGCAGTAAATTTTCCAGCCATACTTGGGAGATATGGGGATTAAACCAGGAACCTTCTATATGAAAAGTATGTGTTTTATGACTGAGCTATGGCCCCTCTTGGTTGCTGAACCCAAATGAATCCAACTGAAGATAATTGCTTTGTTTACAATGTGACAGCCCCCACATGGAAAATGAACCGAGGCGAGCTATCATGATGTGCAAACAGGCTCAGTGTCAACAACACTGGGCTAGATAGACCAATGGTCTCATTCAGTATAAGGCAGCAAGCTTCCTATGTTCCGAACTATGTTGGGGAGTACCACAGTCAGAAAATGCGATGTTTTAGGAAGAGAGCAGCCTTTCCTTTTACCATGGGAAGAGAAAGAAAAATCACATACATCAAAGTCACCATCTAGGACAATACCGTTGTGCTCTCTAAATTACTGTTTCTGAAAATCTACTGGTTTAGAATTAATTTTGGATGATGCGCATTTGAAGTTGAAGAATTCTGTTCTTGGAGTTTCTTTGAAACTGCAGTGTTCAAAGAAAATAAAACTTTGTTCAAAGTCTCAGTCTGTTATTCTCTTGTCAATGTTACCAAGAACTGAAACACTTCATTAAACAGAAGCAGCTAGATGGTGCCCATGGGTGCAGGGAAAGAATTCTGATGAAACAAGAAATAATCAAGAAACAAGAAACAAAAAATAAAAATTGAAAGAGAACCAACTAGCACAAAAGTTCTAATTTATAATAGAAAAAAGGGGAAAAAAGAACATCTGAGGAACGAGCAGCATTAATGAACACAGCTGTAGTTTTCCAACAGGTTTGACTCCACATGGAAGTTGACACTGTACCTATAAACTGTGAAATCTTTGAAAGGACAGGTATTATATTGGCTTGTAGACACTGATAACTATAAGCTATATTTTAATATTTGGGACACCAGAATTTCCTCATTCCCATACATGACCACAGGGTAGTTTGGCAAAGAACAACGTGACCCAGATGTTGATTCAGATGTTATTCATCAAATGCTACTATGAAAAAGTGCAGGTAGAGTATCAGAAGTAAGAATGGGTTTTGGTACGAATCACGTTCCTCTGAAAAAAGAAAACCATCTTTGGTTCATTGTCCCCTGCCCTTTATTTATTTATTTATTTATTTATTTTATTTAATGGGTTTATATACTACTTACCACATTTAAAAGTATTATCTAAGCTGTTTTAGAAAAAAAACATTATAAATTAAATACATTAAAATAGAACACTTATAAAAAAAAAACCATTAAAACTAAGTACTCAGAATGCTATAATTAGCCTTCAAACTGGGCAATGCAACTGGTGTAATATGTCCACAGCCAGACACCTGGCAGCATACTGGCTGCTCCATTCAGCACCAGATGCAGTTTCCAGAACAAGCACAAAGGTAACCCCACCTGAAGCACAATTTGGGCCTTAGTAACAAGGATGAATCTAGGAGTATCTTCAGACTACATATCTGTTCTTTCTGAGTGAGTGCAATCTCATCTGGAACAGTCAAGGTCCCCAGGACCCACCCACTCATAAAGTTTTCATCTTGTCAGGATTCAGTCTCAGTTGTTGGTCCTCATTCAACCAATCACTGTGTCAAGCCACTGATTCAGAACATGCATTACCTCTGCTTTCAGATGTCAGAGAAATAAAGCTGTGTGTCATCAGCACACTGATGACACCTTGCCCCAAGTCTCCTATTGACCTCCCCCAATGGCTTCATATAGATGTTGAATAGACAAGGTGGTGCCCTGTGGCTCTTTCACAGCATAATGGCCAGGGAGCCAAGGCACAAAGCTATTTTCTGGAACTATCCCTCCAAGTCAGAGCAGACCCGCAATAGAACAGTGCCCCAATTTCCCAACTCACGGAGATGACCCAAAAGAATACCATGGCCAATGGTATCAGAAGCCACTAAGAGATCAAGCAGTATTAACAGGGTTGTACTCCCTTTGTTTCTCTCCTGCAACAGGTCATCCATCAAGGCTACCAAACCCGATCCTATCCGAAAGCCATGCCTGAACCGAGAGTCCAAGAACACCTGCAGTTGCCCAGCTGTTCCATGGATAACAATACCTCCCCTTTTCAGACACTATCATCCACATGAACCTAACTGCATGGAGGAGAGTGGGGGCCCACCCACCAGCCCTGTTTCCGCCATCACATTCCCTGATGTCCCTGAGACATGACAAAAACAAGTGGGAACTAAGACCAGTTTCCTTTGGGCTCAAGCTCCATGAAAAGGAACAAAAGTGCTTCCCCTTGTCACGGTTCTCCTGTGGAACTCCCTCCCTCCCAAGGGCGGCCATCTTCTCTCCCTCTCTGTTGTCCTTCCACCATCAGGCAAAGACCACTTTATTCAAGGAGGACTTTGGCCTGTAAGTGGGTCTGTTGGGTTGGGTGATGTTTTTAATTCTGCAATTGTTGTGTTTTTCTTGTATTTTAATGCATTGTTTTCTTGTTTTAATCAATTTTAATTGTGCCCATAAGCTGCCTGGAGTGCCATTTTTTATTAAATAGAAAGGCAGGGTACAAAACAAACAAAAAAGGAAATAATAAATAAATAAATACAGCAAGATACAAAATCAGTCATGATTGCTGTGCTAGACAAAGTGGATAGGAAAGTCTGGCAGGACCTAACGATTGTAAAGGAGTCAGGATATTTATTTATTTATTTATTCATTGAACAGATTTATATATCACCTTTGAGCAGAGCTTCCAGGGCAGTTAACAAAAATACAAAGGTAAAATACACAAAGAGATTTATACCCTTTTGCCAGATTTTCATATTGTATTCATGACAAATTTCCCCCTAAGGTGACATTCAAAGCACACTGAGAAAGCCCACAAACAATGTCAATAAGAACGGTGAACACTTGGCCACAGCATATGGGGCTGGGCCTGGCTGGGGAGTCTCTGCGAGAGACGTGTGAGCACTCTGTTGCTTTCCCAAAAGGAACTGGTATTCCGAGTCCCTGGGGAGAAAAGATTTTTTTCCAGGTGGGGAAAAGCAAACCAAAACTCCACTGGGGCTTGCTGGGACTGTCAACAGAAACCTTTATTGCCTCCTTCAATGCCAGGAAGCCATCCCAGAATAAGACCACATGATGACACAATGACATTCCCAAGGGGGTTCAGGAGGGGAAATTGTGGCTTCCCAGTAGCCACAAGGAAGAACCATGCCACAGATAAGCCTCCTATTTCTGAATGAAATGGGGGAGCATTTAGCTGGGCATTATTATTATTATTATTATTATTATTATTATTAACTTGCAGAGGGGCTGTTGCTGTCTTTTATATGGAGGAGCCATGCTGTGGCATGGCTACTTTATCATTTCAGGAGTCTATCTCAGCTTAGAAGACATGTGTGATCATTTTAGGCATAAACAGGCATATCTCATCATTTTTATATATCACGATTAATATTTATAGCCCGTGGAGAGTGCTGGTTGAGGAATGCTGGTCGTAGTAGGACATTTTTCTGTCTAAACGTGCATAGGATTGCTCCCTGTGTTGCACTGCTTGAGAAGCAGATTCTAGACTCTTTCCCAGCGTACCATTAAAGTCCAAGATATGAGCAATTCAGTGCTGGGGTGGAATGAGAGTGAAGTGTTTCTCACGTGCCATAAAAAATGTGCAATCCAGTAGAGGCTTCTCCCCAGTAGTCATAGGGTTAGACACCAAGACTGTAACCCAATCAATCAACTGCAGAATCTTAAAAAAGAGGGGAAACAGGATGAATGGTACGAAGATTACATCAAACACGTTATTCAAATGTCACCCAGCAGCAACATGTTTCCAAAACCCAGTTCTCTCTCTGCAAATCATTTTTGGTGTCAGTGCCTGAGTTTGTATCTGCCAATTGCTTCCCCAAATCTCTGCAGTGAAGTGGAATCTTACATAGTCTATTACACTTAGGGTGACCATATGAAAAGGAGGACAGGGCTCACCTAACTTTAACAGTTGTAGAGAAAAGGGGATTTCAGCCAGTGTCATTTGTATGCAATTAGTTCCTGCTGAAATTCCCTCTTCATCACAACAGTTAAAGTTGCAGGGGCTCTGCCTTCTTTTGTATATGGTCACTCTAGTATAGTGCCTGCACCTTTAACTGTTGTGATGAAGAGGGAATATCACCAGAAACTAATTGCATACAAATGACACTGGCTGAAATTCCCTTTTCTCTACAACTGTTAAAGTTACATGAGCCCTGACCTCCTTTTCATATGGTCAGCCTAATTACACTACATACAGTAAAAAAAAAGGCTACCATATTTTGGCCACAGTGTACCCTAAGGAACAGACAGGAGTTGCACTATCACAGAGTCCTGAAGGGAAAATATAATAATTTATTTTATATAGATCAGAAGGATTCAGCCATTACAAGGGTGCCAAAATGTGAAATAAAACCTGTTGTGTTCGTCTTATTTGATCTTGAATAACACAAGGAGTCAGGCTTGGAGCTTCAACTATGCTTCTTTATTAGGAAACTTCCAGCAGCTAACTAACTAACAAACACATGAAAAGGGGCTTGTCTGAAACTCCTGCTGGCAGCCCCAAACAATCAAAACAGGAGCAACTGATTGTAGGCACGCCAGCCAATCAATCATTCAATCGTAACAAATACATTACAAAACCCTTCTTTTTCCCTTACTGAAAAGTAAGTGCTCCGGATCGAGGTAGGGATATTTTAAAGCTCTGCCACCTTGCATGGGCACAATCCAGACCGAGTGCCTTATGCCTGCAATTTGCATTGCCAAACAGGACCCCTGTTCTTACTTTTGAGTAAGAAAAAAGCGCACATTTGCTAGGTACATCTTTAAAGTAATGTGTGGTTTGATGCATAATCAATCCTATGCTCTAGGCTGTGTTGTAGTTGACATAAAGGTTGCTGTTGGCGCATCTGCTTGATTCTTGATGGAGGACAAACCTTCCACAAGCAGTTGCACAGTCTACACGAGCAACGTTTGAACCCACATATAGAATAAAAATACCGTAGCTATCACACCAGCTACAAAATGAAGGCAGATCAAGTATTACAACTGACATGAAAGCAATACCCCTTGACTGTGCTTCTGCCTCTTATCTGGACAAGGGAACGGAACACTGGAAGGGAAGGGAAATTGTCTTCAAGTAGTTTGAGATGGGGATAATATGGTCAAAAGAATTGGCTTATGGAAGTGCTCAAGCCACTCAGTACTAACCAGGATGTGATGTGATTATTTGGTGGAGAGAGAGAGAGAGAGAGAGAACAGAATTTTGATTGAATGGGAAATGATTGTATAGCTTCCCCTTTATTTATGTATTTTATACCAATATTTATGGAGAGGAGCATCTGTCTCAGTATCTCCCTTATTTTGTTCACTAGGACCAATTCACACACTTGTTTGAAGAACACTGTATGTGCAGTTGAGCCGTGGTCATGAAGGTATTCCCACAAACAGACACACACAGACAAATGGTACAATGTAGTGGATGGTGTGGGTACCTGATCTGCATAATCCTGGCTTCTTCTCCCCTCCCCACCCCAGAGCAAGATCACGACGGGACATATTCATGCACGGTTATACACATCATGAGCCACCTATAGTGTACTTGACATCACAGGCACAATAGAATGCACCATAGATTCAGTTTAGTAAAAGCATGTTTCAGTAAGATTCAATAAATGTATGAACTAGCTACGTGATTTAGAGTCCTCTGAGAACAGCCATCTATCTTTGTAAAACTTTGATCATGATTTCTTTGGAGAGGAAAGGCTATACGTCTACATAAACACATGAGATAATGTTCTTAGCTGCGGATAGGATAGTCAGCCTTCTGATAAAGAGCTATTACTAATCACTTGATGACTCAGAGAAAGGTGCAAAATATCCCGGCGTCAATGACTAAATCAGGAGCACCAACAGATTCAATTTCATTATGCAATACCTGTCACAAATGTATGAAGCCTAATACACATTACACAAACACAGACTAAGAAATCCAAAAATTGTCTAATATTGATTGCTCCTCTCCCTTTTGACATGTGACCCTGAAATTCAGAGATGAGAGCCTTCTCTTCCTCCTGAGCTTATGTATAATTGTATGTTGTCACTCTTTTTTAAAAAAATGTCTTGTTGGTTTGTGATGTTGTGGAATCCTCTGGAGGAAGGGCAGTTTATACATTTTAAAAATAAACTTGGGAGGAGCCTTGTTCTGGGCGTCAAAGGCAGTCTAACTACTTCCAAAGATCAGGATGACTTCAAAGAGAAATGCCCACTTTTCTAGGTCAGGGCATCAACCAAGAAACTAAATCCAGGACGGGGCTTGGCAGAAGGGAGCAGCCTAGATTGCTTGGATTCCAAAATGACAGGGGCCAGATCTACATCAAACAGGATATAGTAGTATGAAAGCGGTATATAAAAGACAGGAGCCACACCAAGTAGGATATAGCAGTATATGGTATGTGTCAATGGGCTCCAACAGTTGTCAGTGCACTTCAATACCGCTATAAAGCAGTAGTGTGGCTCCTGCCTTTTATATACCCCTTTCGTACCGCTATAGCCTGCTTGGTGTAGATCTGGCCAGGACCACCAGGGATGGAGAACAGTTTTAGCACTGCCCCATTGTGAACCCATCTACACTCTTATGAGGCAAAGTAGCAGTACAGTTTTGCCATGGAAGGAAAACTGCCCTCCACCCTTGATACCGGAACAAGGCAAACCCTTACTTCTCTTCCTCCACTACTTTGCTAAATATTGCTATGCTGGTATGAGTTGCTGCATTGTCAACAAAGTATGCAAATATACGACTCAAAGATCCATCCATCTAACCTAACTTATTGGTGGGAGGAAATGTGGCATTATACTGCTAAAATATGCTTGCATGTGTTTGGGAGCACAAAAAGGTTAGGGAACACTATTCCCATTTTTACACACATCTGCAAATTATTCTTAAGTAGGGCTTCCACAGCTGGGAAACCATACTTGAGGGTTTAGAGATGAGTATTAAAGATGCTATAGTCATTGTAATTATTACAGCTTTACTCTCAAATGATGGATTCTGCTCAATTAGCTTTGCTTAATCTGCTTCAGTTGCTTTTTAAGCAAATCAGCATTCCAGTTTTAAACACTAAGCACATTTTGAAGCATATGGTATCAGCAGAGCAACTGCAACCTTGGGCATGAGGTCAGTAAAGTTTAAAGAGGAGATTGAAAGCTTATGCCTAAAGTAAATCTAAATACAGGTTGTGAAAATGCTTTTAGACACAGATGGCGATTTTTGTGAATTGCGCCTCACCGATTGCCATGGCTTGACAGGTGACAGATTGCTTTCGTCTTGCCAGTTTGGTTTGGCAACATCACCTGGACTGATATGCAAAATGTTCATAGCTTTCAGGATTATTTTATGTTTGGCTGATGAGGTGCAAATTAATTGAAATTCTTAATGCACATCAAATGACACAGTACTAGCTTGAGTGGCCAGACAGCATACTTTCAGGATGGAACCGTAGCCATGTCATTATATCCAAACAGTCTGTTTCTGAGGAAAAACTGAAAACCTTTATTCATCTTTATTTCACTTGCTTCTACTTCGAAGGCTCTTCTTTGTATCCCTCCACTATCAGCACGTGGAAAAGGGTATTTTCAATGGTGGCACTCAGAGCATGGAAGAGCCTCTTAAGAGAAGTTAACCAGGTCTCGTCACTGTCTTCTTCTAGATGGTTTTATTTCAGCAAGCTTTTCAAATCACGTTGCCTTTGAAATTGGTTTTAGCCAGCTGCTATCCTATTGCCACTTGATGTAATTATTTTAGATGTTTTAATTATTTTTATTAGTATTTGTTGTAAAGCTGTGAGCTCCCTTCATTATAGTCAGTATAGCTAAGTGACATAGAAAATCTGATACAAACAAGCAGACAAACTAGAAAGACAGAGGTGGGAAGTCACAGGCAGCATAAACATACAGGCTAGAGCTGCCCTAAATAATTTTGCTGAGATGCTCAGTTTGTGCAGGGCTTACCCAAGTTCTGGGAGCAGGCGGTTTCTCCCTCTGCGTACCTCCCCTTTTCAGCCATAGCAGGAGTGAGGTCACTGGAAGCAACAGTTGTGGTTAGGTCTGCACAAAGACCACAAAGCTACTTACTTATCAGAATCTTTACAAGGAGGGTGGAAGGACTTTTTCAGCTTTGCAGAGTCCCCTTCCCCACTTAGCTGAGAATCATACTTAATTGTTCTATACACGGCTAATTCCCGTCCTGTTTCCTTGGCTGTTACTGTGCCCAAGGCATTTTGTAGCACCATATTTCTAGGACTTGGGTGGTGGTGTTGACACAATCTAAACACAGTCTTTTGATTTAAGTGGGTTTACAAGATATTTAATAGTGCAATTTATTTTAAGATAATTAAGGGAATTTAAAAGTATGTGTACACCAGTAAATATTAAAGAGTGTTCCAATACAAAGTTTATCCATATAATAATCTCCTCTCCAAGAGAAGCAACTGCCAAAATGTATGGTTAAAAGAAACATTAGCCGTGTTATACCTTCAACAATTAGCCAACTTAGACAAACCCATATTAAAGAGACTGCACTGGCCCCATCCTCTAAGTCCCTTTGCAGGTCTTCCCACTCAACATGGGGAGGTCAAAGACACAGAGGGTGAGCCTCATGTGTTCATAATGCTTGAATAGGGCTTAGGTCTTCCTGAAAAGTGTTTTTTATATAATGGTTGATGACAAGCCTGTTAGATTAGTTCTGTGTTTTTCATACTGCCTGGGTTTAGGGGAGCATTACCACATCAACCTTCCTGCTAAGGAACCTCGGGGCTTCTGCCATGGAACCCCTGCATGCTCTAGAAGATTTCGGTGAATATTCTGGTGAACCTATTCAGTTCATGTTAGATTCGTGCTTACCCTGGATCAGCTAGAATGAACCCCCAAATACCCCCAATACACAACTGTAGATTGCAGGGGAAAATAAGCAGTGGGCCAAACCTGATGGTAAGTGAAATGTAATCAAGCATTTCATGTATCTGTATATCTATTTGTTAATTAGCAGTTATGTGGGCACTAATTAGGATCAGGACCATGGTGCAAAAGGGGGTTAATCCCAACCATCACCACCACCCATCACTATTTGCTGTGAACTTGGTGCCACTATTTGCCATGCCAATAAGTATTTGCCATGGCAAATACCAGCTTCAGGGGTGTTGGTGTAGAGACTACAGTAAGGGAAAAGGATTAACCCCCTTGACCCCAATCCTGACTCCCCGCTTCCACATGCACAACAACCTACAATTGTGGGTTGTCGTGATGTGTGAACTGGACCAATATTTAGCCAAAACCTGAACCTCACAGAGTGGAAAATAAGTCTCTGGAGTGGAAAATATCTCTCTGGCTTTGCTACTGCTGAGATACAGGATTTTAATTTCACCTCATCTGTGACTCACAATCTAAAAATAAACCTTTAGATGCGCTTCAAGATTCTCAAGTTCTGGTTTGTTTGAGCTGATTAACATACAATCAACCTTTGGCACAAATGCTTAATTAAAACTCCTAGTCAGAAATAGATATGGAAAGCTGCCTGACCTTTTTTCTTCTTTTTTTTAAAAAACAGTAACTCTTGACCTAGTATGACACGAATAAAGGAGGTTAAATATTTTCAGTGAGCTATTTTTGCCCTCTTCTGTCTTGCAACTCTGAATACAGCATATTGAAAGTGGGTGGGCGGGGGGAAACACTGTGATCCAGTAACCAAACTTTTTTTAAAAAAACTTCCTGCCTCTGATTAAATGGAATGTACCAACAGTCTCTTTAATGTCTGGGGGATGGGTGGAAGTATTTGTAATGTCCCAATTACTGTCTTCTGTAGTTTCTTTATTAATAGAGTCATGCAGTAATTTGTACCTTTGAAAATAAAAACACTCCTAACCTAAAAGGTTAATCTTACAAGCACAGAGGATGATAGTTGTTATTAAGTGTTAATGGAAAGGCACTTCATGTGTCCTTCAGAGGCACTCGGCTTTATTAAATATGGAAGATACTCACTCAAGAGGTGAATCCTGGCATTTTTTTAAAAAAGTTTAGGTCCCTTTCTACCTTTTGTGTATGCATATAACATAGATAATATCACACCTCAATACATGGATCTCCTTAACACACATTCTAAACATTCATCTCTCCGTACTCTTTCCTTTCCCCTCCCTCTGATGCCCGCTCTTACATCATCTGAGATCCACCAATATCCTTGCCATTTATTTGTATGTTTATTATATTTGTACCCTGCCCATCCATAAAGGATCTCAGAGCAACAACCCTAGCCTAACAACCCTTACTGTTCCTCACAGCAATGGATGACGTATGTTAGTCTGAGGGACAGTGAGATATGTCTATGGGAACTTGCCAAGGTGACCCAGTGAGCTTAATGTTTGAAAGGTAACTTGGACCCAGGCTTCCTCAGTCCAAGTCCAGCATTCTGTCTGCTACACTGTGCTGGCTTTTTACTTCCTTTTATGCATAAATATTTTTTTTCAGACAGTGTATGCCATCATTTTTCAGTATTCCTCTCAATATTGATCTATGTCAGAAGGGCCAACGTAAACAGCCTCAAGAAAAGAACTCAAAAGGTGGTTTGTAAGTCATTACCTTTTGTTTGCTAAATGAAAGTGTAAAATTATAGATTCACAGATCAACCTAGTATTACTATCCCCGCACGTTCTGGAACACTCATATATTGTAAGGCATTGTCAGGAAAGGAGGGGATGTTTATGCTAGCAGAATCTTTCAAAATGGAAAAAGTATTTTATAAACTAAGCAAATAATGTCTGTTACAGATGTGCTATGTTGCATTTATTCAACATATGCATGCATGAAAGACCATGAAGTTATGTAAAATTATATAATTACATTAATACTGCATTCAGGTAACACAGTAGTCAATCGTGGGTTAATAGTCAACTCCACGGTTGATTATTGAGGGGGTACTCCCCACACAACATGATTATAATCAACTGTGGTGTGGATTAAGGCCAGTCAATTGTGTGTTTGATTGACACATCCCCCCTCTCCCCTCCCCCAGTCCTCCCACTGGTATCTATCAGCCATTGCGAGATCTGCTGACTGGACTAGAGTGGCAGCTGCTGCTTTGGTCACTCTTGCCAGGGGAATCCGTAGTAGAAATTGGCTCTATCACCAGTGCAGGTATCGTTTCCTCAACTACCACTGGAATTGGTGAATTTAACAGTGGTGGTGGAGAGGGAATCGTAACTTTTGCGGTTGGTTCGGGTATTTTAGGATGCTTATCTTTTTCTTCTTAAGTTGGTTGGTGGAATGCTTGGACATTTTAGCTCTCCTTGAGAACTTTTTAGCAGTTGCTATAGCAAAAGAGCATCCTGGTGTTGGTGGGTGTGGTCCAGTATTAGTTGCTTGTGTAGGAGAGGGGTCCTTAGAAGCCATAGTTGTAGCAGACCCCAGTGAAACCCTGCCAGGATCTCCCTTAGAATCCACTTGAGTCTATCCGCTTGGTAAATGAGAGACAGGGTCTCAGTGACGTCAGACTTAGAATAAGCAAAGTGAGTGATGATCCATTGGGGGAAGCCTACTCCCATACTGTGGACGCTCACGGAAGGGAGCCTTTAGGACCAGATACCCACTGAATGGAGAATTGGGGCACAATGGCAACCCTGAAAAGAAATCCAACAATTTCTTCTATTTAATTTTTTTTTGTAATTTAGAAAAAAAAGAAATAATTGTCCAACTCAGCTACTTGTCCGGAAAAATGGCCAAAATTATGGACAAAGTTCTCGACGAGGCGACTCGCTAGGCAAATGGGCAGGAACCGACTGATGCATGCGCAGTCCAGTGGTGGGGGAGGGTTCCTGCCAAAAAAGCATTCCTCAGCTATCAAAGTTTCCCGAAGTTGGCACTGCGCAGGTGCAGAGCCCATATGTGTGATGCACAGAGACCACGAAGAAGAACCAGCTGTTGTTCAAGTAATCAACTCAGCACAGCGTTGGTTATTTGCATTGGTTATTTTGGCCGAATAAGCAACTGTGGTGTGAAAAAGACCTGACAACACAATAACCAACCGTTAACTGTTTAACCCACAGTTGGGTATTTTGTTGTCTGAACCCAGTCTAAATTGTATCCAATGTTGTCTGTCTGCCAATAGAACAAAAACCGCTGGTGGAATGGATTTCCCCTCCCCTCTGTAGCCTGACCCTATGCTCCCCCAATCCGCTCTAGATGGTTGGGGAAGACTCTGGAGCAGATTTGACAGACACGCAGGAGGCTGCATTATGAAGGAGAGCAAGGAAAGTCCCCCTGTGTGAGCGGAAGGCCACTTGCACAATGTTGGATTTATTAATATTATTAATTATTGATGTTGGTGATGATGATCTGGATTTTTTTTGCTATTGATAGTTTAAAATTGTTTAGATATATGTGTGTTTCCGTGTATGTTGTCTGCTTATATGTTTTTATGTAAATAGTCTTTTATACTATACATAATGTATTTTTAAGGTTTGTGAACTTTGTAAACAAGCCCAGTTGAGCAGTATAGAAATGTAATAAATGAAATGAAATGATTACATTGTACGTGGCATTTTATAGAAGCAAAAGATGAAAGAAAAGGCGTCTCTCCAAGCATATTTCAATTTAAATTTCAAGAGTAGGACAGACATCAAAGGAAGGGGAGGAGGAAAAGGGAGAGGGAAGGGTAACAGGGGAAAACAACACATGTTGTTGTTACACAGATGCTGGGTTCCCATGACTGGGGGTGTCTTCGTACCCACCTGACAACCCCTATTGCAAGTTATGGGCCGGTAGAAAGTCACCCATACTATGCTACAAGGGGGGTTGGAAGACATGGCAACCTATGCTGCATTGCGACTAATTATGCAAATCACGATTACGTGACCAGTATTTGAGGAGAAAGAACCAACAATTGTTTCTTTCAGCCCCACAATCGTGCAAACCCAGCCATGGTTAAGCTGCTTCACAGATCTAGGGAGCTATAATGCATAGAGTGTTGGGCAGCTCAGGGGTCTACCTGTTGGAAAATGGGGAGCAAGTAACAAAACTCACCCCCACAGGCATCCTCTTGTCTAAAAGTAAAATGTTTTCCTTAGACTAAGCAATGGAGAAACTTCTCTGTTACTTTGCTTAAGGGGCTGTTTTGAAGGGATGCTTTGGAAAAACTGGGAGTGGGGCCAGAAGTCCACCTCCCATAGAACATAAGCAAGGGGTTCATTTTTGACAGAGAGAGACTGATTTGTTTTTATTTTGTTTGAGGGGGAGAGGATAATTTCCGAGTTAATCCCAGGTGACCAGGGGAGAGATTGCCCATCTAATCACAGCTATAGCAGGATTAACAGCTAGGGCAGGGTAAGACTGACAATGCTGAAGGTAAAGGCTAGAAGTTTTTCTTGGGTGAGGAAGGAGATGGGAACCCAAAATAGGGATCTGAGAAGAACATCAAAGATTTGAATAATGAGATGTGATTTATTTTGCCAAAGCTTCCTTGTTTAGCCTTAACTCCTTGTCAAGATATTTCCCTACTAATTTTAAATCAATGTATAGTGTGTTCTACTTTCACATTCCTATAAAGAATCCTCGAAGGCTATGTGTAAATCTTCAGAGCAGTTCAAAGCAACTGTCTAGGATCAAGTTAAGGGCTTCCCAGAAAAAAATGTTGTCAATTGCCGTATTTACAGAATGGTTTGTTTAAACTGAATGCTTTAGCTGTTCACTTGTTTACTTTCCAGCAGTTTGGGGTGGGGGGGGAGGGAAGAGCAAAGAAAAGAAAAAAGGGCAGGCAGGTGAAGGGAGAAGGTAAGAAAGCAACATCAAACAAACTCAAGATTTGACACTAGATACTAATACAGGTAATTACCATCTTTAGACCCAGACAAATTGGGATTCCTAGCAATCCATGAACTGTCAGGAAGACATAAGCCTATGCTGCATAAACACTGAATAACTCAGGTCTACTGTTTACCTCTCTTTTGTCTTGTTTAGCAGCTGCATTCTGCATCAGGGCTAACAGGCATTGCAACTAACTCATTCCACTGGTTTCATTGGGAATTACTCACTATTAATTTCAGCTGAACTGGGGCCAATAAGATGGCAGGTTGAGGTTTACTCCTGAGGATGTGAACTGCTCTCTATCTCACAGCACCAAAACATTATCACCCTTTTAGCTTATAAAAACGTAAGAAGAGTCTGTCTGAAGTCTGACATTTCCACTAATGCATCGCATTTGCTAGAAAGTGGTAGAAAGATCACCTTTCTTTATAAAAGTCCATCACCCAACGAACACCATCTAACATAGGCATAGCTTCCACTGTGATACTACTGACAAAATAGATCACAGATATATAAAACGTAAGTATAACATGCTTGGTAATAGAACCTATCAGACCATAACTAGAGTTGCAACTGTCCAGAAAAAGCATATACAGTTTTTGTGCTTTTAAGACCACAAGCGAAGCAACTCATAGCATGGTGATGAACATCAATGCCTTCTAATAGCTGTACATTAGCCCACTTTTAAAGACACAGCTGCAGAGCACGGTTGAAAAGTTAGTAACTATCAGCTATTCAATGCAAAAACAGATTGATGGTAGAAGAATAAGGCTGAAACTTGTGCAGTTATATGGAAGTAAGTCCCTTAGAACAAAGAGTGATTTACTTCCTAGTAACTATGTACAAGTGTGCTTGCGATTATTCCCGCTTTATAGCTGTTGTACAGCTATATGTAATCTTTGCAGAAACAGTGTTTTTCCTCCCCTCAACAGTTCAGCTCAAAAATGCTCTTATGTCAATTGTATGCAATTAGTTCCTGGTGAAATTCCCTCTTCATCACAACAGTTAAGGTTGCAGGGGCCCTGCCTTCTTTTGTATGTGGTCACTCTAGTATAGTGCCTGCAACTTTAACTGTTGTGATGAAGAGGGAATTTCACCAGGAACTAATTGCATACAAATGACCCTGGCTGAAATTCCCTTTTTTCTACAACTGTTAAAGTTACATGAGCCCTGACCTGGATTTTATCTGGACACCCTAACACAGTGTCCAACCAGCTGTTGCCCAGGGACCCACAAGCAGGACATGAGTGCAACAGTGCTCTCTCACCCATATTCCCCAGCAACCGGTGTATATAGGCTTATTGCCTCTGCTACAGGATAATGATGATGAACTAGCAAAACTGTTCTTTTGTTTTAAATCAAAACAGCAGCCAGTCTCTTCAAAGCCAGTTTATTTGTCAATAATACTTTTCTTAGTAAACATTTATTCCCATTTAAAATGGCAGAGTCTTTTTAAGGCCCTGTTCAGATGACATTTCAGGGACTGTGGTTAGTGAAACTGTGGTTCTCTGTGGTTCGTACTACCCCCACGTGGTGCTGTCACACATGACACCATAAGCCTGCCTGTTTTCCAATTTCCTAAAACACAACCAATTCAGCTATGCTCCAGGGTCCTCGGCATGCTCCACCCCATATCCCAGCATCCTTTCCGGTACACGCGCCTGAGCAGCCATTATCAGGCTGTTGCTTTCATCCAAATCGACGCTGTTTCCGGCGAGTGTGTCGACACAGAGGATCTGGGTGCTGCCCCCTCTCTCACCATCCAGGACACTCACCGCCATTTCCTTTGCCGACAGCTACGAACACAATGGCCACTTTCCCTTTCCCCCGCAGCCATTTTGATTGGCAACTGACAGGTAGGAATAATAATCTTACGGGCCCTGGGGGGAGGGCAGGTCAGTGAGAGGGGATTCCAAAGGGCTTTCACTTGGATATGTGAGGGATCATAGCGATTAATAGACGTGGGGCCATAATGGGCTTGCGAAGTGCATGTAGCGCTTGGGAATCGGCCCCAAGATCGCGAAATGGCAGCCGGTGTGGCCATAGAAGCATGGCAGCAATTGGCAGCGGAGATCCAGCTTGCTAGCTAGAGGGTCCTAGCTGATTAAGGCCACTCTTGCTGCCTAGCTCTATGATACAGGCCCATACGCCCCAGGGGGATCGCATACAACACTTTAAGCCAGGGTTACAGCCGCTAACCCTGGTGCAGAACAGGATTAATGAAGACAGTCCGACTGTGGTTACAAAGTGACCAGGGTTTAGCAAAATGCATAGCGCACAACACACTAAACCCTGCTGCTTAACCAAAATCCCTTAGCATGTCGTCTGAACAGGGACAATATCTCATTTGCAGAAGTTTGATTTCTAAAGATTAGAAAGAATGCTACACTTATTTTATTGTTTATATGTCTTGGAGTCTTTCTGTATATTGGTTCAATATATGTGGCATTGTTTAAAAAAGACTTTGTATTACATATTTTAATAACTTGGTGTTATAATTCATTTTGCATTAATTCCCATGCTGCAGAGAGGATGCAGCTAAAAAGCATTGTTTTTTGTGGGTTTTTTTGGATGAAATCCTATGCATGTTTAGGTAGAAAAAATGTCTGCAACTCCCAGCATGCTCCAGCCAGTATGGCTGGGGCATGCTGGGAGATGTAGGCATTTTTCCTGTCTGAATAGGATTGTGCCTTTAGTATTTTCTACAAATATCTTTGTTTTGATCTCAATGACTGTTAATTCTCAGCTCTGTGTTGCTAAAGTGAGACCCTCCTTTTGGGCTACTAATTGAACCACAAATATTATGGTTTTAGAAACTTCCTTGGAATTTTAGAGAAGCATCTTATGATTCAACTCCATTATTCCAAGACATTTAGCTATAAAGTACTACTGCCACTCTCTGGGCCCCAGAGGAATTGTGCACAAAGATATAATGTATTCATTTGCTGCATGCATGTTAGATAAAACAATTTGACAAGTGGCTTGGCTGTATGCACCATTGCACCGTAAGTCCAGGTGAGGAAGTCAATATTTAAATGGTCTTTCAGGTAACCAAACAAAACCTTCCTTCACAGTGAAACCTAAGGGTCATAAAAGGCATTACTTTAAATCCTTAGCTACACTTATGTCTCTTTATTCATTTTTACTCTAGATCTTAAAAGCCCCCTATCAGAAGTTCCAGGGACAGTGCTAAAGCAGGGGAATACCTGCTCCTAAAAAGACACATGAGCCTGACTTTTGCAGAGCTGGGGAGCGAGGGCCCCTCACTCCTTCCACTGCTGTCACATGATCTCATGATGCATGCGGCAGTAAGCTGCCATGTACATGAAGTTCTTGAAAGTAACTGGCTGGTCACCTGATTTGGGTCCCAACCTTAATACCATAACAAAGCTTTTGCTTTTCAAAACCAGATGTTCTTATTAAGGAACATTACCCCGAGGATCTTTATTTCAACAAACTGAAATCTAGAGGAAATAATATATATGAAGAATACTGAATAACATTTGAGGGATTGATTGGCCAATATCTGATTGATTTTAAATAAAAGATAATTACAAATGAATAAATATTCTCAAAGTTCAAAAGGTTTGCACCGAAAGCACACACATGTAGCGGATGCATAGTCCTGATAAGTTATCTTCTTTACATCCTGATCACATTGTACTAGCTTTTCAGTTTACTAAATTCAAGTAGTATAATCTTCAAATTTGAAATAAATAAATAAATAAAATTGGCATCTCCAGGGTACATTTTAGAAAAGACTATTATTCTTCTTTGCTGTATAATGACTGAAACAATAATGCTATTAAACGTAATACACTTTACATTGAAATTACATTCCAACATCCCCAGACATCTTTCAAGAATGTGTTAGGAAAGCATTCCTTCCAAAGCGTTCCCTCAGCTGGAAGTCTCATAGGAAGAATATTGTTAAAGAGGCAAAACATATCCAGAGGAGTACTAGAAACAAGACCAGCAAGAGCATTCTGCTGAGCTGCCTAACAAACCTGGCAATCTTACAGAATTCTTCAAAGTAAAGTCAGTGTGCCATTTCTTAACACTCCTACAAACAATGACAGCCACCTTGTGAATCTGCTATGGAAACATATTGGAAGGAGTACTGCAACTGTTCAGACCTAAGTAAACGATACAGAAACAGATCTGCCTAACTTAAAATGTAAGTACAATTATTTACAAACCTGAATTTTAATGATATACTTAACTTCTAACACCGTGTTTCTGAAAGAAATCAATGGGCATGTCATAGTCCATCATGTCACTGAAATGAAGGCAGGTGATAGAAATTTTTGCATAAAAGTAAACACCCAGTTATTTATACCAAAATAGGATGCATTCTAATGGACACACAAGCTCTCGCAAATAATCTTCTTTATAGAAATGCGCTGGGTACCACAATTATTGAAGGCACCATCATCACCCAAGCTGCAATTGATTAATGCTATTTACATGCGGGTTTCTTAAATGCACAGCACAGAACAGAAAAACACAGCCTGCTGTGAACTTTCTCTCATGTACAATTTATTGTAGAAAAGATTACATTTCTTTAAAGAGTTATATAAACAGGATTACTTTAAGCCAGAGCAGCAAACTTACATCTTACTGCTTTTGTTTTTACTGGTTACACTATAAAACCTTAATCTACTCACAGCAGATACTTGATGTTATGTGCACAGATATTGTGTATAATGCAAGCTTATGGAATATTTTGAAGGCATCCCATGGCATTTCACATGCATTCAAAATATTCCACAAGCTTATATTATACACAATATCTGCACACATGATATCAAGAACTTGGTAGCTCAACAAACTTGAGAAAACAATTCATCTCCCTACATTATCTGCTAGGCAAAGAATCAGTTTCTGGGCTGAGCTAACTGTGCAAACAACGCAGCTCAACAAAACAAAAAGATCAACTTTTTACCAACTTGCATTGCAACAGACAAAACTATGTGCAAACTAAAACTATGAAGCAGCTCATTTTTCCACACATGTGTTCTGTATTGAAAATACAGTACTAAGGAGGAGGAGGAGGAGGAGGAGGAGAAGGCACACGACAGATTAAACACTTGGCAATGAAAATATGCAGTTACATGACTCTGCCCAGCCAATGATAATTTTTTCTCAACCAAAGTTCAAACATTTTAATGACTACTGTACACAATATCAAAGCAGAATGATTAGATAGTTGCCACAGCCTTCACTCTCACACAGCGTTATGATCTATAATAGTATAGCACAATTTGTATGCTACTGTTCTTTTTTTAAAAAACAAAAAAAATTGGAGCCATCCTGTTAATACAAATTCCACAAAAGCTGGGTAATGCAATTACCAGGATCCTTTGCTAAAGTTTTCTTCCCTCCACATCCCTCTTTCCCTAAAACACTTGGGAATATTTTCAATGTCTCTCACAGTTCAGCTGCAAGAACAGGGGGGGGGGAGAGAGAAATATCACTTCAAGTTGTAACATTTGCCTTGAAACACTGACAGTGTGGGTGTTGCTCAGAGGGTGACTCAGATAGCATTGTAAAAGTCTTATTAGCAGGTTCCCTTCATAACGTTGCTCAAGGTTCACCATTTAGAGAACGAAAAGTAATTTTAGAAGCCACTCTCTTACCTTCTAAGCCAGAGTCAATCAGCCCAAATTGTTCCAACACCTTAACAAAGAGCACAATCATGACCAAGACGGCTATCATTTCAAGCCCTTCCAGGTTCATGTTGAGCTAGGTCATGGTCTGGCACAGCTGCTGAAGAAAAAGCTCGTCCGCCTGGCTTTCTTTGTAAAGCCATTAAACTACATTAAGAAACCTACAGCAGCAAGGGAAGGGGGGGGGGGGAAGAGAGAGGGAGACCGGATGCCTGACTGACAGAGTGTGAATGCATTCGATCTACACGAACGGAGGCCAGACGTGGCAGCCGGATAAACCCTGGCCTGTCAGGATTATCCGTTTGCTCATTATCACTCTGACACACAACAACAGACATGTGTAGAGAAAAGTACTGGTCGCCCCAGGGCCCAAGAGGTCACCCAGCAAACGTCCCCTGTAGAATATGACGCGTCTTGAAGTGATAGCTACACAACTGGGAATATTCTTTCTTCCTCCCTCTTATGCCAGCCCTGCCGATACCGTAGCATTGTTGTGGATGTTCAGTTGCCTGGGTAACAGAAGCTAACTAATACATGGACTGGCATTGGATACTGAGGGACTGAAAGGCTTTGTATCAAAGGATGACTGGGAACGTGCAAATAGTCAAGAAGTTTATGATCAAATCTTCAATATTCCTTTCTTGAAAACCAACACTGTAAGCTTCTCTATAAGCTACTGTATAAGCTATATGTAAATATTCAGACAACTGTTTGTGAAGAGGTAACTTACAACATTGTGCATGTAACCACTACAGGGAAGAGAATTTTACACTTCTCCAACCAATAAGAAATCTGGGAAGTGGCTCCTATGGCTAGTATAATAGCCTTGTGTGCCCCAATGAAATTGGATTTCTACCTGCTTGGGGGCACTACCCCAAAATATTAATCTCCACCAAATACTGCTCTAATATGTCAATGTTACATAGACCTCACTAATAACATGACATGCATCTGTCTTGTAAAACATAAGATCGCAAGCCTAAAGTTTCTTTATAGAAAGTGTTGCTGAAACCGGTAGGACTTTTGGTTGAGTAAACAGAAGTGAACAAACATGTTTAGTTGTGGGCTGCAAATAACTTTTCCATGGATTTGTAGATGTGTAATAGGTTTAGGGAATCTGTAAGACACTGGGGGATCTTAAACCATGGACCACTTTACCCATTATACAAGCCTTCTTCAACCTGGTGTCCTCTAGATGTTTCGGACTTCAGCTCCCTTCAATCCCAGCCAGCATGGTCAATGTTCAGGAGTGCTGGGAGTTGTTGTCCAAAACATCTGGAGGGCATCAGCTTGGGAAGGCTGTGCTACTACATGGTCATGATAGCTTGCTGGAGGATGGAGCTGCTGGCCTGTTGCTGTTAGACTTCAGCCCACTGTTATGGATGGGTACAATACACTATGACAGCTACCAGTAGGACTAAGCATAGAACACCGGAATCCAACGTATATCAAGACTGGCCATTGGTCCATTTAGCTTGGTATTGTCTACACCAGGGCTGGGAAACATCAGGTCCAGGGTCCCAATCGGATCCTCCTCAGTTTCAGAAATGGTCATGCCTCTGGCCCCGCTCCCATTCCTCCAACCACAATCTTTTAGTGGTTCCCCTTCATTTGTCCAGTTTTTTCCCCATTCTAAAGGTTGAAATGCCACTCCTAAGGCTCAGTCACCGGCAGTAAGAGCTTTACATTAAAATGTGCTGGAACCTTTTGTATTTTGGCCCCACCCCTTTTGCCTTCAGCCCTACCACTACTGGAATGTGGCCCTCAAGAACTTCTCTGAAATTGAATTAGGCCCTTGAGGTGAAAGAGGTTCCGCATCTCTGGTACACTGAGTGACAGAAGCTTCCAAGGTTCCAGACTGGAGTCCAGGAGAGTAGACAGGAGTCTTTTCCAGCCTTAACTGAAGATGTTGGATATTGAACCTGGGACTTTTTGTCTACCACTGAGCTACAGCCCTTCTCAAAGGTAACTCAAGGAGCCAAGAAGTGTCCACCTGATCCTCTTCACTTTGGCTGGCTGCTTAGTCTGAGCTGCTCTCAGACTGCTGATCTATGCTTCCTGGCTTGATGGCATACCTGCATCCCAACCAAACTACTTGCTTGCCTAACTCTGACAGGATGTCATCTAGAGAATTCTCCGCATCTGTGCAGAATTGTAATTGCCCAAGGTCCTTGTGGGAAAGCTGTGATACTTAAAATAGTTTAAAATCTATTCACTTGAGGGATCATACATTTTCAAGGGCAGTTGTCTTATGCAGTGATGTGAACAGAACTGGGAAGCAAATTGTAAACAGACTATTTGAGTCACTTTCAATACGACGGGTGCTGATATTACACACAAAAGCTTCAGACTAACGTTCACAATTAGAGCTCAAAGTGATGTTTCTCCTCCTCCTGCACAGCAAAATTGTGAAAATAACTGAAACATTTCAAAGTTTTTAGAAAACTTTAAAACATTTCTCATAAATTGTTTTAATCAGCTATTAAAGACTTTGAAATCATGACCACATGAATCAATGCATATTATGATTTAAAGTGGTGGATATCATTTCATATACACAAGCGGAGTTGCAGGTACTAGTAATTATTCAATTGCCGCACTTTTGACTTTTTAGAAAATATAAATTAATCAGGCTTGTGTAGGCTGACCAGATAAAATCCAGGTCAGGGCTCATGTAACTTTAACAGTTGTAAAGAAAAGGGAATTTCAGCCAGTGTCATTTGGATGCAATTAGTTCCCGGTGAAATTCCCTCTTCATCACAACAGTTAAAGGTGCAGGCACTATACTAGAGTGACCATATACAAAAGAAGGCAGGGCCCCTGCAACTTTAACAGTTGTGATGAAGAGGGAATTTCACCGGGAACTAATTGCATCCAAATGACACTGGCTGAAATTCCCTTTCTCTACAACTGTTAAAGTTACATGAGCCCTGACCTGGATTTTATCTGGTCACCCTAGGGTTGTGTCTACTTTGTGCTAAATTATATTTTAAAAAAGAGTTAACTCAATTCCTTCACCAAGGAACACCAAGGGGGCCACCACCTCACGCAGCAAAATCATGCTCCCAGGATACCTGCATGGCTTGTTTTCGAGGGGGAAAAAACTCCTGTGTACTTTGTTTTCAAGAAAAAAATGCTGGGTGTTATTTTTGTTTTTGTTTTGCTACCACCACAAATTCGGTGGTGATGGGGGGCATAAAATAGACAAGGAACCACATGCAGCCTGTGTGTTGTCCAATGCCCACCTCTGCTCTACTCTATAGCTCCTATTTTCCATGAGTGAAATCTCAGAGGCCACGGAGACAGGCTTTCTGTGATGTGGCACCAACTTTATGAAGTCTACCTGGGCCCTTTCTGCAGATTTCCCCCAGGAATATAAAAGCATGGCTATTCCAGAATATGTTCCTGGAGGGCAGATGTAAATAGAAGTGATACTAGTCTGGTATTTATTGAGCAATGTTGTTTGTCGCTTGCCTGTATCTTATTTTTTATTGTTACTCCATTGCTAGGTTTTTTTTAATATAATTGTATACCATTTTGAGTGCTACCAACAGCAGAGAATTACAGCCTCAAAATGTTAATTAACTAACTGTATTTCCTATCCTGCCACGCCCTGGAGATCATGAAGAAGATAGCATTTTAACAGGAAAGCATAAATGTGAACTATAAGAATATAACCAATCAGTTCAAAAATAACAAACTTGAACCTGCACATTAAAAGGCACTACAAATCCTGGTTCAGATCAAATGCTAACCCATGGTTTATTTAACCCATGATTTGTTGCCTTATCTGAGGTTTGTCTAGCAGACAAATAAACCATGGTTTGTTTTTTCAGTGCCTGGGTTGCTTGTTTCCCTCCTCCTTCACCTACTCCATATCTTCATCCTGAATGCCTTTGAGGTACTGTAGTTCTGTCATGGTTTTCTTTTCATTACTCTTGACTGCCACTTCTATAACCTGGCAAAACAACGCATTGTTCTGGGTTCACAGGTAATGACAATAGCTTTGGCTATTGGGCGGTATAGAAATGCAATAAATAAAATAAAAATAAAATGTTTTAAACAACCCAGAGCTCACTTTCAAACAACAAACCATGGTTCTCTTTCTGGGTTGTTTGTAATTAACAAACCATGGTTTGGAATGCAGCTCTATTCACACATCCCAACAACCCAGAACTCAACAACCAAAACTATGGGTTGGGTTATGTACTAACCAGGCAATTGTAAATAAAACAGAAACTGCAACGTAATGCACCACTATCGTTTCAGGTGAACTCTTGATATTAACGAGGATCCAAAGGGTTGCATGTGATATACTGTCTGTACATGGGGCTTCTCAACCTCCCACTTCTGGTGGCAAGTCCACCCCACTTTCAACAGCTGGAAAGCTTTCAGTGTGGTATCTATGAAGTGCGAGGGGCTGCCCTCTGAAGGGAAAAACATCAGCATCACCATGCAAGCACTTTGCATGAGCCTTGTTAGATCCTGGTCAATACCCGTAACGTATATGGCAATTTCTCTTTAAATGACAGGAATATCCCAGCTAAATCATGAAATCCAACAAATCCTATTTGAAGATTCCTTCCAAAACCCCATCCTCTGGCTGCAATGTATTACTCCATGCTAGGTGAACTTTTATATGGCTGAAGGTAAGGTATGATTGTCCCTGCTCAAATAGTTGCTAAAAGTCTAAATAAAAAGTGATGGGTTCAAGATCAGTTTATGGGAGGTAATATTGTACGGTAATGTCTGTGTGTGTTTTTCTTTTGAAAAGTAGCTGTATGCTTTAATACCAACCACGAATTAACAGTTTGAATCCTGAAACGCGAAGTTCTATAACCAAAGAATGTCCCGATATGTTTATCCCACAATGATGTTTTAAATCTCATGTTGACTGAATGCGTCTAAGTATTCATAGTTTACCATGACAATTCTTAAACTGTGAATTTAGAGGATTAGATGGAAAGGATTAAAGACAAAAAGAAATAAATAGTTGTAGATCTGCATGAGGTTTTGTTTTAATGTTTCTTTAATCCAGAAATACCAAAGGATTTTGAATTTGTAACAGAAAATCTGTTTGCTGTGTGCAGCACACGCTTTATGTTTCATGTGTGTACAAAAAAATGGACAGTTACATCTAAGGAAGAGGAGAGGGTGAATTATTCAGGAATTGGTAGAAGGTTCCATTCAGCCAAACACTTGGGATCCCTTGCCCCAAACAGCTCAACTGTATCTAAGGGTGCCTCTACAAGAGCGATTTAAAGCTCTTTCAAGGTGCATTACCAAATTTACCTCTACAAGAGAGGAGCGCAAATCAGGGGCCCAGGCACATTTTCTCTCTGATTATTTGCATCTTCACATGCGCGTTAAATAGTGACTTTTAATTTACGGCAGGAGTAAGAGCGCCTTATGTCCGTGTAAACAACTTTACGAGGAGGCGCATTAACGATCAGAGTGGGTGGGCTGTGGTCGTGATGTCATGGATAGAACTGTCCCTTCGCTGGGAAAGCCTCCCACTTTTTCGTTTACTTTTAAAAAATTAAAGTTTATTTTAACTCCCGATAGAATATTTCATTCATGGAGACACTGGGCCAGATGGAGGTGGTTTCACAAGAAGTAAAGGGGGGTAGGAAGGATGTGTGGATGTGCGCATAATTAGCAATCAGCTCACATATCGTCCCCTTGCTTCTTGCTGGGTTCCTGACCTGAGCTGTGTGTGTATGTGTGCGTGTTTGTGCATGCGTATGTTTTACAATTGTTGAGCTTGCTGGGAAGAGGAGGGGGAAGGAATGCAGCAGCATCCCTTTGTCTGTTTTGGCGTGTGTGTGCGAGGCACATTCCCATTTACTCCTGAGCAGGTCACTTCAAATGGCAATTGGGGTGAAGGGGGGGAGACAGGTAGCCAAACCTATTAATTAGGTCATTCCTGGCAGGTAACCTAGGAAACCAAAGGTGGGAGATTCTGGTAGGCAGGGAGAATAAAGGGAGGGAACCTGTTTGGGGAGTTCCTCCAGGACAAAGCGCATTACTTTCAACAACATTTGCATGCGATTCTCAGCATGCCAACAACTTTAAATCGTGTTTCATACAGCCAGTAATGTGCTTCAATGCCTCCTATGTATAGGGATTAGGCATAAAAGCAATTGTGAGGAGATGCGCATAATCGGGCAACTGGGCATCTAAACAAAATCTTGTAGAGGGGACCTAAAATTAATACATGTCCTTTTACTTATCACATCTGCATCCTGCCCTTTCTCCCATTTTACAACAGACCTGTAAAGTATGCTAGGCTGAAAGATAGTAACTGGTCCAAGTTCATCCTGTGAATCTTATAGCTAGATGTGTATTTGAAACCAGATATTCCTGGCCCAAGTCCAGTGCACAACACTACTTCAGCTGCTTTCTGGAACTGTTACTACCCCATAGGGGTATTATGATGATTTTCAATTGATTCAGAAATAACACGTTCATTTTTGTTTGATTACATTTATTTTCTTTTTGCTTCCCTCAGCTTTCATCTGATTTATTTAGCCATGCAGTTATTCTATATATAAATGGGAGCAAAACATTTTTCTTGGATTTTTTAATTCTATTTTAATTCAGGGCAGTAGTACGTATTACATTGACTATTCTTTTTTATAATTTATCTTGGCAAACTAACAGACTGAAACAGTTCCCCTCTGTATTGCACCAACAACTTTAAGGGCATATCAATACAATTCTGTTTGCCATGAGTATTTTTAACGACAACAAATAGATATCATTATGCAGTATAAAACAGGCAAGGGGAAATCATTTGGGTGGAGTCCAGATGCCATCCCCCAAATCCTCCATGAGACCAAATTACATCATTTGGTTTCCAGCTTCAATGCATGTGGGCTTCTCCCATTGGGGAAGACCCGTTCACAACAATACGGCCCTAGCTGGAGAGCCAAGTCAGCGATCCACCTAGCCCATCAGCTGGGGTGGTTTTGCCTGCAAATGGGGCAGGCCAAACTAAGTTAGCTGCCTTGAGCTCCATTTTTTGGGTGGAAAAGCAGGACACAAAATAAATATATGAGTAAGTAAGTAAGCTGGCCAGGGCGCTGGGTTAATTGTGCACCAGGGAGCCAGCTTCACCGTTTGCAGGGATACCTGGCCAGGGAATCCATCTGGCGCCTGGGGAGGAGGTGAAGCAGGCTAAGCAGAGCTGACTAGGCAACACTTCGCCCGGGCTGATGCAAAACATTCCCCTTCACCCCCAGCTTCACCAAACACGTGCTTTTGCTGGCTGAGGCCCTGGGTAGAGATTGCTTCTTTGCCTGCAGCCTTCAGCCGGGGAAGGACTTCGTGTGCTGCTCACCCTCCCAAATGGGAGGGCAAGTAGCACACTGAGGAAGGGGAATCCCTGCTGTTATGTCCAATCTGTGACCCACCTCTTATAAAACACTAAAAAAAGACAGGTTACTTACCTGTAACTGTAGTTCTTCAAGTGGCCATCTATGCATTCACACATTATAGGCTCTGCGCCTGTGTGGAGCCATGACTCAGAACTTCTATAGCTAAGGAGCGCTGGTTTTGTGAGAACCCTCCCCTAACGTCCTACTGTGCATGTCCAGAGGGATTCCTGCCCATCTTCTCAGTTCCTGGAGACCGACTCGCTGACCTCGAGGCCGAGGATCTCTATCGATGTTGGTAAGGTAAGTAGACACCAAAGAGGGGATGGGGGGATGGTTGTGTGAAAGCCCAGATGACCACTCAAAGAACTACAGTTATTACAGGTAAGCAGTCTGTCTCTCTTCTTCCTGGTCTCTGTGCATTACACATTATGGGAGATTAGCAAACTGACTTTCTAGAGGAAGGCCTGTGCCATACGAAGCACGTGGTCGGTGAAGTGGAAGGAACCCTGTGATGGGGAGGAGGCACGGCCATTTGTCTCCACAGAGCTCTCTGGGGATGATATTGAAGGTTGGATTGAGACCCCCGAAGAGGAATCAGGGATGTAGTCTCCCACTGATTGGGAGGAGAGCAACATGGGATCATTGCCCCTGGGCACGTTGGGGTTCAGCGGTGGCAGCAGTGGGCAGTCTGAGGCTCAATCAGACCTCGGTGTTGAAGGCCCTTGTTGTGGGTCTCTCGGTAGACGAAGGAAATCCCCCTTGGAGGCACCGGCAGGGGATTTGATTTGAAGAGGCAGCTGCTCAGATGGGCATGAGACTGTAGCGGTTGGTTGGTGTAATTGGGGGTGCATTTGTCTGTGTCTGTGTTTGCCTTAGCAAAGTCCTTGTTCTCCAGAAATCTGCCAAATTTGTGAGTATATTCTTTTAATTTGCTTTGGTGAATGGAGGTTTGTGTATCTGTTTAACTTTAACTTTCTTAAATTGCTTTAATAAATGTTTTAAAGCTATAACAGTTTCATTACATTTTTGAGTCTGAATAAAATCAATCATTCTGGGTGTCTATTTCCAGATCTTCTTTCACTTACAATAGAAGAGAGTTTAAGGAGTATTGATGGAAGGTACTGCAGGAACCTCACGCTTCCAGGCAGCCTATGCCCAGTGCCCCTTAAAATAAAAATCCCCTGAAAAATCCCCTTACACAAGTAATTCTGGGAATGCACTTTGTCCAAAGGAAAACCAGGCAGTGTAGGGATTGGATTGCAACAATCCTCTGATGAGTGGCCCCCTCTCCCAACTTTCGCTTCTATGTGGCTATCACATAATAGCAGAAATTTAGGGCTGAAACTAAGTGCCCCATTTTGCCACATCTTTTGCAGGCAACTAAATGGCGGGATGGTTGGGGTGAATTTTGGAGGTGGGACACATTTACCATTGCACCTGCTCCTCGCAGCCGCCGCCAGCTGACAGCCACCAGGCCCCCTCCCCTGTTCTATTACCCCCGTGCCTGTGAGTGACATTACATTGTCACCTAGCATAATCCACATAATCGCTTACAGGGGCGTTATGGCAGACAAAAGAGCTGCCGTGAACTGGCAGCCACTGAGAAAAGCTTTGCTATCACCACTGCCTCTGCAAAACAGGTGTGGTAGAAGGGCAAAAGGGGTAAGCAGATTTGGTCTCCCCTGCCACACATAAGCATCTAAAGTGGGCCAAACTTTTGATGCATTTATATTTATATATCACATGGAGATAGGACCTAACCTTCAAGGTTTCCTGCTGTCACCCACTAGCTAATATCACCAGGTTTGGCTTCTTTCATAGTGCACCATCTAATAATAATAATAATAATAATTATTATTATTATTATTATTACCCACCTTTCCCTCTGGATCGAGGCGGGGAACAACAATAAATATAAATACAGAGACCATAAAATAGACCATTAAAACAAATAAAATTAATACATCATTAAAATATCTTAAAATTCAACTGGATAGGCCTGCTGGAAGAGATCAGTCTTCACGACTCTCTTAAATTCAAGAAGACTGCTAATTTGTCGAATCTCCTCTGGCAGGCCATTCCACAGTCTGGGAGTGGCAGAAGAGAAGGTCCTCTGGGTAACACTCGTCAGCCTAGTTCTGGCTGATTGAAGTAAATTCTTCCCAGAGGACCTGAGTGTGCAGGACGGATTATACGGGAGAAGGCGATCCCACAAGTAACCTTGACCCAAACCAAGTAGGGCTTTAAAGGTAATAACCAACACTTTATACTTCACCCAGAAGCTAATTGGCAGCCAGTGGAGTGATTTTAAGACTGGTGTAATGTGGTCACTCCTAGGTGTACCGGTGACCAACCTGGCTGCCATTAAAATTAATTGCCAGCCTTCCTAATATAAAGACTACCATGTTTCTCTTCACCTCTACTTTCTGCCTCACTAGGCACCTACATGTTCCACTTAATGATAGAGACAGATTCAAGTAACTGCAGGTTTTGTATTTCCAAAAGAAATGGGGGAACATTTTTGTCTCAGTAGCCCTCGGCGCAATCTGAAATCTATTTAACACCTAACACATTCTAATCAAGTTCACCTAACACCTCCTGTGCTGTTCAAAGAACAGGCTTCAGCACCAAACCCGACTTGTTCTCTTCTCCCATCCCCACCCGAATTGTGTTGTTTTACTTCCCGGCTAAAGAAAATTTCTGGGAACTCAAAAGCTTGCTCGCTTGCACCCATTCCGTCTTTTTTGCAGCTGAGATAGTGGAAGCTTTTGCTTCCATTTTCAATTAGTCTGGTTTGCTATTATGCCTGAACCTGGAATTCCCAATCTGAAATATGGTTGAGGGAAACATCAAGAATCAGAAACCAATTTGAAGTCGGCTTGTTTCCCTAAACCATAGCTTAGGAAAGGGGCGCTTATTAGTGAAAGACTAACATCAAGAGTCTGGGCTTTTCGACTTGTCTCCCCTATCCTCCCTACCAGTCTGATAAGGCCTGCTGCCTGAAGACAGTGCTGGAAGGGATGCTTGATGGAGAGAGACTCAGTAATCTCACAACTTTGAGCATATGTTGGACTTGAAGGAGGACTGACAACCTTTATCTCCCTGCCTAAAAAATGGGGAAGGGACTGAGAAAGAAGACTCAGGTGAGAGCTGGGTGGAAGGCGGCCACAACTGAATGGTGTGGTTGCCAAGCAATGTGTGTAGGTTAATTGTGGAGAACCAACTCCATGTTGTCCTGCTTTGGCTGTTAAGTCCCTACGCTAAGCATATACAGGGACAAATCCCATAGGTGAGACAGTTAAGCAGGCACAGCATTACCAGACAAGTAGGTGGTTTCCAGAAAAGAGGCCTGAGGTGCAGCCAAGGTCAAAATACAGATAAGCAGTAAGATACAATGCACAGTCCAAGGAGCAAAGTCAAGAAGGAGTCCAAGGGTCAGTAACACAGAGGATCAATCACAAGGCCAGGTCACAGAAGTAAGATACAATGCACAGAAGCTGGTAGAACTAGGCTAGGCTGAAACTGAAGACTAACATAGCCAAAGTGTCCTGAGACTCACCTAGGGCTCAGCTACAGTTCATTATAGCCCTCTAGCAAAAGTCCTACTCATGAGGAGGGTTTTGCTCATGAGGAGTCCTTTCCTCTTCAGAAATCTTCCTTTATATTCAAGAATTCATTTTCAAAGGTCCTCTACTGGCCTGCCTCTTGAGGTGACAACACTCTTGGGGGCCAGAGAGTCACTCAGCCTCTGCCTCAGAGGTGGAATCCCCCACCACTTGTAGGGATGGACCTGTAACACTTCCCCCAAGGGCCCAGCTCTTCTAACATAGGTTGTTCTGGGGCGCTCTTCATCTCTGGGAGCTTTAGTTTCTCCTCTGAGGATTCCTCCGATGGGGGCATGATACATGCTGCCTCTGTAGAATGGAGATCTATTTGACCTTTTATTTCATATATTTTTATTTCTGTGTGAAACGTTATTTTTTCTCCTGTTTAGTGCTAAGCTGTTGGAATAGGGGCACAATTGGCAATTTGAGAAACTGTCCTTGGCATCACCACAAAATGGCTGACATAGGATGTGTCCCAAAGGACAAGTAACGTCCCCAAAATACTATGTACAAGGCAGAGGTAGGGTTTGAATCTGAACATAGTAAACAACTACTTTGAACTCATAGTTTTCAGCACCAACAGAAACCTTTTACACAGCAATTCCAGCTGCCAGTAAGAAAATGTGTCATTTTATTTTTTACAAAAACATGGGAGGCATAGGGCACCTTGGTGGGTACCATGAATGGTTTCCAGGTTCATATTGGTAGCCACAGGCACAATGCTGCCTAACACTGATCTAGACAGTGAGTCCACATCATTAAATGTTAACTCCATTCATGACTAAAGATTATTTTTGCAGTAAATCTTTCTGGGTTTTGCCTGCCTTCGTGGACCTTTACATGATCCATTGAGCATACTTCTTAGCAAATAAGATCAATTGAAATCATATTCTTTTAAATCATTCCACTAATTCTCAGATTGTACCTCTCTCCCAATAACATAATGGCAGAGTTACATGTTTCATGTTCTTTGAGGTAGTATCTAAGGGTCGAAATAGATGTCACAGCGGCAGACATATATATCAGACTTAGGTTGCTGCCAATACCCTATTGAGCAAGGGTTGGGAGAGACTAAATGCACAGCTTTGTTCAGTGATGGGCAATCTGTGGGCCTCCAGACGTTTTGGCCTACAACTCCCAGTCCAAGCCAGCATAGCCTCTGAAATCCTTCTCTGCATCATTTTTCTCCTAGTAAGGCTCCATGACCAGAAGCCTGAAGGGAAAAAATGGTTGGGGAGAACAAGTTTTCAGGTTTTATACTATTTTCATTGCACTGAATATTTGATTTTTGCGTATACCACCCTGAAATCCTTTTTTGGATGGATGAGTGGTCTGTGGCTACCAATATGACCCCGGAAACCATTCATGGTACCCACCAAGGTGCCCTAACCGGGAAACCTGGGGTGACCTGGGCCAACCGGGGGGCGGCGGGGGCAAACCGAGGCTGCGGGGGGTCATGCGGCGGCGGCGAGCAGCAGCGAGCAGCGGTAGACCCGGTAGGTCCGGGCTGGGTTTGGGGGGGGATGGGTGGCTTGGTGGTGGGGTTTCGGGTGGGGGGACAGCCACCTTCGCAGCCTGTCCCTCAGTAGCACGCCGGGTGATGACGTCATCACCCGGCGCGCTACTGAGAGACAGGCCGCGAAGCCTGTTTCTCAGTAGATTCGAGCACCAGAGGGAAGCGGCCGCCCGTGCAGGTAAGGAGCAAGAGGCGGGAGGCAGGAGGGGCCCCCCACTTACCTGCTGGGGCGGCCGCTTCCCTCTGGTGCTCAAATCTACTGAGAAACAGGCTTCGCGGCTGGTCCCTCAGTAGCGTGCCAGGTGATGACGTCATCACCTGGCGTTCTACTGAGGGACAGGCCGCGAAGCCTGTTTCTCTGTAGATTTGAGCACCGGAGCGAAGCGGCCGCCCCGGCAGGTAAGTGGGGGGGGCCCTCCTGCTTCTTACCTGCTGGGACCGTCCGCTGCCGACCGCTGGTGCCTGCGGGTGCCAGCGGACAGCCCCAGCAGGTAAGCCCCCTCCCCCCCTAGCTGTGTTTTTTTGGGGGGGGCTTGGTGGTGGTGGGGTTTGTTTCAGGTGGGGGGGTGGCGGGGGGTTCAGATCTCACATGGCGGGTGGCCTTTTAATTTTTTTTAAATGTGTTTTGGGAGAGTGGGCACGTCCCCTTTGGGCGGTCATTTTGGGTGGCCATTTTGGACCGGGATTTTGGGTTCCAAAATCTGGTCACCCTACTGTAAATAAAATAAAATGTTACCTTGTGTGTTTATTTGCACTGGCAGCTAGGAAATTGTGAGCTAAAATTGTTACTCAACTCTGAATGTTCCTTCTATTTTTGGTATGGCTTATAACCAAACAATAATATCATTACTACAGTGCAACACACAAACAAATAAATTGGAGGAGGATATGTTTAACTTGGAGGAGAGAAGATTAGGAGGGGACATGTTAATGGTTTTCAAATATTTTACGAGCTGTCAAGGAGAAGGTAGAACAAACATTTTCTTTGTTGCTCCAGAGTGCAGTACTAGTTTTGGCTAAACGTTAGGCAAAATGTCCTAATGGTATGAGCAGTCCAAGAGTACAATAGACTCTTAGGAGGTGATGGGCTCTACTTCACTGGAGATATTTAATTGGAGGTCATCTGTCAGGGATGTTGTAGCTGCTTTGCATTGCAGATCCTGAACTGAGCAGGAGGCCAGACTTGAAGACTGCCAAGATTCTTTGTAACTCTAAAATTCTGTGATGCTCTTATTCTTCCAGGCTTTCTCTCAGACTGCCAGTCCTGACTCAGTATTTCAAAGTGGACTAGTTTGTTACTGTGGAAGAAATGATATCAAAAGAGATGAAGAATTCACAAAAAGAATTCCATTTCAAAGAAACCTGATGCAATGCCTCATGGGGATCTTTAAATTTTAAAAAATAGTAGACATAAAAGGATCCTTTCATAAGATTTTGAAAGAAAATTGTCATTCTGTTGTCAAGGCTCGCTTCATCTTTATTTTGTTCAAAAGGTCATATCCATATCTAAATACTTGGCAAATAGTTAATTCTTCTTTAGCTAAGCTGCACGGTAATAATTATGTATCTGGAAAGTAACAGACAAGTTTGTAATATATATATATATATATATATATATATGTGTGTGTGTGTGTGTGTGTACCCATATTAGAAAAGTATAGTATAAAAGTATATTAAAAGTTATGTTATGAATTTCCTTTTGCCTGGAACCAATAACAAGACACAGCTTAAAATAGACTGAAAGACTCTTTTATGCAACCTGATGTGAAATGCTGTTGAGGTTGCCTGTGGACTTATATGATGAAATTTCACCCAAACTGTGAATATAAATTGTTGAATTTCACCAAATGTCCAGTCAGGAGAGCCCCAACTGGTCTGTAGTGGCAGCAGATGTCTCTTTCAGTTTTGGACAGTCACTACAGAAAAAGTTCCATATGACCTGAGACACTGCATTTGTACTGAAGGGGTTGTTGAGGTCCTATAACGTTACCAGCTGAAGTGCCCAACAAAAAAGAATAAGATCTAAATATTTTCTCTTTTGAAGGGTCCATTGGTCAAACTACTTTTTAGAAACATTTTTGTTAGCCAACAGAGATAGCAATGTTCTGGAAAAAGTTGTGTCTTTCCCCTTTGCAACTGCTAAGATGCTTCAAAATGTTTTATATACATACATAGTTGACTGTTTTACAGCAATTAATCATATCTATATTTCAGTTTGTGCTTCCCTCAAGTTACTTTTTATGCTTTCTGGAAATATGATTTGGTAATACACTACAATCTGAATAAATAAACGTATTCATTCATTCATGATCAGCAACCTCACATGGACTGCTTCTGGACTTACCAGTTCAGGGTGCAAGCAGAGGATCACATGTTTGAATGTTCCCTCATAAAAAAAAACCCTTGGACATCCAAAACAGACAAATCAAAGAGAAAGACTCGAAGGGTGCAATTCTATGCAACTTTAGACAGAAAAAAGTTCTACAACTCTGGGGAATGTTGTGAGTGGCAGACTTTTTTCCTGTCTAAACATGCATAGGATTGCTCCTTAAGTTTGCCTTCTCCATGAGAAGGCTTCAGTGTTTAGTAAGATTTTATATGGGACTTTTCAAACATTCAACATATACAACTGTAGTCTCAAGTAGTATACTCTACCTTCATGATTCTGGCCCTTCCTAATGTGTTGCATAAATTGCTTTGCTTCAGACAGTAATTGTGCTGTAATTTCTATAAAGAAATTTAAGATGTCTTGAGAAAATTTCCAGCTAGAATATGCCCACATCTTTAGTGACATCACCCAAAGTCACCTGGTTACATGGTAAAGTAGAGATGAGATCTCTTATCCAGACTCACTAGATCTGAGGACATAAGAGAAAGTTTAATTCAGATTTGGAGCCAGTACAGGGCAGAGTGAAATGTCAGGTGGAAATTCATGGTTTTATTCAATTTCAAATAGGGGTAGAGAAAGAAAACTGACTATTGTTTTGCCAAACCAGTTTTTTATAGAAACTGTGGAAAGAATAAGAAGGCTTTATAATACGTATAGCACAGGAATGAAGATATTTATTCATGAATTACTATATTGTCTCTCTAATTTCATTCATGAATTTACAAAACATGGATGTTTCTCAAGGGCACCAAAAATGCTGATGGTCTGGATATGTGGTTCAACAACAATCTGATTCAGTCCGGCTCTTCTTAAGTTCTTATATTAAGTTTTAATGTGAAATTTGGATTTTATATATGTTTTTATTATATGTTACCAGTTAGATTTGCACATGAATAACATCAGCTTTTCAACATAAAATGTATTTTAACTCCATCCCATCCGTTTTGCAGATTTCTCCATTCCGCATCACTCAGAAACTGATGGGGACTGGATGTACTTTGTATTTGAAAAGCCGTACATTTCAGGATTTGCAATGTGTTCTGCAGAACAGGAAACACACATCCGAAAAAAGTGATATACTTGAAAAATGTGCAAAGAAAAATGTGTCCATTTAGAAAATGCATGCAACCATACTTTAGCAGATGTGCACAAAAATGAATACAATTTGAAAAATGCAGACAAAAATACACAATTTATGTTTTTTTTAAAAAAAACCCTGCTAAAATCCATCAATTAAAAAAATATGCATGGAACTGGCATGAAGCGGACGTGGAGGTAGGAACAGAGGATGTCTGGCAAATCTGACCATCCCGAATTTGAGGTATACCCTCTAATAAAGAAAAGGTTTGCTTTTTCTCCTCTCTTTAGGCCCTAGCACTAAAGGTAGTAATAGAATAGCTTTTCTTTATTGAAGCCCTTTGCTGAAATCCTGGTGTCTGAAACCATTGGAGAGATTTGGCATTAGAGATTCGACTTTGCACATTCACCTCTGGTGAATGAAGCCTACGATTGGGCAACATCCAACCAGAAACAAACAAAAAGAGAGCAGCAAAAAAGCCCCCCTCACCCTACCCCACCCACCATTTTTTAGAACAAAACAACTTGACAGAGAATGATACATCTAAAATGCATTGAAGTATACTTGTGGTGCGAAAGATGGTAGAAGGAAAGATTACAATAGTTTATATAGACGCATGGAGCAGGGTGAATAGGATGGAGAATCTCAAATGTGCTGATCACTAGTGGGGAAGTGATGGACAGTAATAGAGTAGGAGATGCAGCTGAGGCTGGGTTTGTATTAATCATCATACGGACATACTTGAAGACAGAGGGGATATAGTATTCATTTTTTTGTATCTGCTCCATTCATTCCCTCCCATTGCCTTTCACTCTTCATTTGCTATTTCTAAAGCTATGTAATTGCATTCAGATTTATGCAAACAGTTGGGAGTGCGTTTACACTGACATATCCCCCTTTCAGTTTTCAATTAGGAAGCTGCTGGCATGCGCCTGCCTACGTTTATTGGCCAAGCAAAGCTATTTAAATCCCGTCTGCTCCTTCCAATGATGTGGGCTAATAGGTTTCACACTGCAAAATACATTTTATCCATTGCAATTAGAGCACAGTGAGCAAATTAAGCAAGAGAAAGGTGTTCCGAAATATACAGGCTTCCATGGTAACTCCAGCAATGATGATAGAACGGATTCCTTAACGCCATGTTCTGCTTCAGGTTTGTGCCAGCAAGCCATGAAACTGGTCCAGCATTTCACACTATTTATAGAGTAGCTACCACTGCTACAAATGAAATGATGAGCAATACACAAGGATAGAATGTGTGCTATTAGTCTGTGATGACACAAATGACCATTTCCGTCCAAGAGGAAAGCTTCAGTGTAAATTCAACAAGGTTTACTAAAAGCCTGATCTTAGTAGAAGACATACATATGGTGGGTGTTCAAGGAGCCTGTAGCTCTAATTAAATAACCAACTGAAAAGAATTGACCTTACATTGTACTGAACTGACCCTGACTATAAGCTGTAAACTTACCCTAAGACAAAACTGAATATGCAGTACTATGGGATATAACAGGTCCAATAACACAAATGGAAGGGAGCCTTTACGCAGGCCAGACCAGGGTCCAGACTTTCATATATTATGTACCTGTTGGGCAGATTTTTCCTCTGTTAGCAATATAGGAACTCACTCATCCCAGGATGCAAAGATCCTCAGATGCTGGATATTCAGCATTTCTTATTAACCATCTGCCATTTGTGCATTATAACGAGCAACTGTAACATTGCCTAGAAGAACCTCACGTAGAAGATCACTGATGGCTATTAGAAGACGGTAAATGAGTGAGGTTTTCTTTCAATAAATATTTGCGAATGAAAACAGAATTCTGTTGCACATTGGTAGAGAGAAGTAAACACAGTCAATGGTAGCATACTTTGTTTTAAACACAGTGTACACAGATGTTGACCAGCATTTGCCACACTGAAGCCTAGATAATAAGACTTCTCAGTGTGTCCTAAAAATTTGCCACGGCTCTTTCAACAGGTGTATAAAACTATTTTTTCATTATTTTACCATTACTTCAGATTGAATTTATCAGCTCTCTGTGGCTAGTCTCAAAACTAATGCATGTGATTCTACAGCACCAACCCAGACTAGACCCTAATTCATATATTGCCTCCAGAGACCAGTACTATAATAAAACTTTGTATTATCTAACAAGAGTTCTGCACCTGAGGCTATACTAGAACTGGTTCGATACACATTATGTTCAGCGCAGCAAACATTTATGTTGGTGCTGGTTGTCCCGACAGCTAGATTTTAATTTCTGGAAAAAAAGGCATCCGTATTATTTTGGTTTTCTGCTCCATTTTCCCCACTCAAGCTGTCATTTACATGTCATATTGCAGAGCCTTTTAACAAGATAAGGTGATTGTTTTCCAACATACATTGCATAAGACTGGCTCCTGGTATCACACAAACCAAAGCTATTATCAAGCGGTGGTGGTGTTGTTTTTAAAACAAAGAGTCTGCTTGACATTCTGACATTAAACAAGACAGCTAGAACTAAAACATTAAAGCAACCAACAACACGTAGGGAAAATTAGGGCCATCAACCAATTAAAGAAATTTAATTCTACTGGCTTTTAATGTATAAATTAAATTAAAATAAATCAACATTACTGAAACTTTAATACCAGTGTATTTTTCAGATACTGATGAATGAATGAAAAAGTCTAATTTAACAAAAACTACTATTCTTTGGTTAGAAAGAATTTTAAACAACCCTGTAATATTTTCTTTTTAATTTCTTATTACAGTAATACCCCAGAATCCAAACAGTCTAAATTACACATGTATGCCCTGAAATAAAAAAAACCTCACAAAAAACATTTGTCCTCATTGGGATTAAATTGGCTGCCTCTGATCAAAAGTTTGGTTCGTTCATCTATCCATTCTAGGGTGACCATATTTTGGAAACCAAGAAGGAGGACAACATGGTCGGCCACGGGGGCATGGCCACCAACATGTTTGCCCCCAGGGGTGTGTCCAGCACCAAAGGGGGGGCCACCTGAACATAGCCTTGGTCATATGTCTGCTTTTACAGCACACAATTAAGACAAATCTGTTCTACATAACATTTGCAGCTTTTGCTATACTTTGTTGCTATACTCTGTGTGATACATTTTCCCCTTCCCTCAAATATCTTTTCTGATTGTATTCCCACTCTGCTGCAAGCTGCTGCTTAACATGGCTGGCTGGCTGTTTTATTTCTGAAGTTTAATTTTTAAAAAAACGTGTGTATGATTGTCACAAGTTTCTCTACTCTAACATTAGGGTGGGTGTTTTGGGCGGCAAACACTACTTTGCCCATTCACACTTTTCACATATACATTAGCTTCTCAAGGCTTTTGCATTGGCACCACTTTTCACATCCAGACTTTGAACTCCTGTCTATTTCCCACACAAACATGTGACCTTGAGACCCTCTTTCTAATGCACTGTGTTGCCTGCCAGCACCGTGGGGCTAAGTTACAACAGGTGTCTCTGGGTTGTCTGTGCAGCCTCTGCTGTCTCTCTAAGTCATGGCAGCCAAACCAAAGCCTCCAACCTCCAACAATCAATCTCCCTCCCTCTTCAAAACTCTCCCAACAGTCCAGCCAGGCTGCACACTTGTACCCTGTGGCTGGTGGGAAGGGTGCCAGCTTATTGCTTGGTCATGTCTAGTGACTCTTACTTTAAAAACCACTGCCACCGCCAGCCGCCTCTGCCTGCACTAACACACTGGACTCTGAGACGCTCTTAAAAGGCTCTGTGTGGCACGCCAGCCTCTCGGGGCTCAGCTACAGCCATCCCTGAGTTGTGTCTTCAGTCTAACTGTCTCTAAGAGATATGCCAGCCAGCCAAAGCCACAAATCTATCTATTTTTCTCTGACACGCACTTCAAACGTTCTGCATTGCATGCCAGCAGTGCAGACAGAGCCTAGCTCTCAAGTGAACAAAGTGAAGTGGAAGGGAAGGGGTAGCAAAGCAAAGCAACAACATGCCAGGTTCTAACATCCGCATCAACAGGACACCGCAAAGATGAGAGCCTCTCTCTCAACTGACACCTCACCGTTGGTCATGAGAGTTTTTTTTTCTAAGAATGACCCTTCATCACCCATGATGTGGAACTCTGAGAAAAGGCTTCTGGCCCATTCTGTTTTGCCCTGTGGGCTGCTTTGACTGACCTCTCCTTTCCCACATTTTGATTTGCTGCATAGGTGTGCGCAGCACTTTTCATTAGGGTGTGCGTCCAGGGAATTTTTTTTAAGGCAAACATTTATTGAATACTCAATCATAAAGGACATTATTTTATTCATTTATTTCTTACACACTGTAGATACTGATGCCCTGCTCTGCATTTGGCTTGCTGATGGCGGGAGGGCCATTGCAGCTGCTCAAGCAGAGGCCTAGTGGCTGAGGAGGGACATGGCTCCTGGCAGAGGGGCTCCCAGCAGAGCAATTCCTTTTCATTCCTGTTGCCGGGAGCAATGGTGCTCTCTTGGAGGCAGCAGTTCTTTGGTAAGGCAGCGGAATAGCAGGAGGGCAGCCAGATGGCCATTCCCACTACATCTGAACCCCCCCTCTGGATCCCTACTCAATGCCCCCCTCAATTCAGTGCTTATTGCTTGAGACATTAGGGTGTGCCTGGGCACACCCATTGTGCACACCTATGCTCTGCTGAGCTCCAGGTGCCCGACTGCCCACCAAATCTGCAACAGGAAAGGTGCCAGGCACTTCTTAGCTAAAAACTCGAGATCCCCTTGATGCCAAGGGCTGAAACTGGTCAAGGTGCAAGACCCCAAAGAGGAGGTTTGACAACCTGAGTTTGAAGGGTATGGCTCCAGTGTTCTTTAAAAAATAATAATTTTAAAACCTCAAATTTTAAAAATTCCTAAAAAATCAACGAATGAACAGATCTACTTCAAACTTGGCATGGCAAAAGCCCTACTTAACGGCTATCACGGTGCCAAGTTTCATCTCTTTAGCCTTAAAAATTATGGGTTGTTTTTTTTTTTAAAAAAATAAACCTCAAATTTTTAAAAATTCCTAAAAATCAATGAACGGATCTACTTCCAACTTGGCCTGGCTAAAGCCCTAGTAAGTACTACTATGGTGCCAAGTTTCATCTCTTTATCTTTAAAAATGACAGAGCTGTAGGCATTTATGTTCATTCTCATTGCCTATAAAGTAGAGCTGCCCTTTGGGTCGGGGGGAGGATGGGAAAAATCTGGATTTTTCTCCAAATTTCATAATTCCCCCCCCCCCCCCAGGTTTGTTACCAAAAATCCCAACATGTCCTGGTTTTTCCTGACATATGGTCACTGTACAACCTATTAAGGGTTGCATCCTTAGATACCTTTTACAATCCAATTCAACTAACACATGGGATTTCCAGCCAGAACGCAACCCACTAACAGAAAGGGAACTTTTCTCCAGCATAGAATGCAGTGAGGGAAAAACCTTCACATGCTTAATTTCTGCTTGCCACACAGCTATTAAAGTCAGAGTTCTTTTGTCAGAAAAAGGGTTAGCAGTTAACCAACTCCCTTGTCTGAATCATGAGCAGGCCCTGCTTCAGGTCAAATTAATAATCTGAGGCTCCTGTGATAGGAATGTCTCATACATGAGGAATCAGCATAGCATCCAGCTAGTCCTTCTCCCACCATTTCCCTCGCTAACCCTCTGCCACCTTCTTCCTTCCCCTGAGTCATAGATCCTGGTCCTTTGTCAGGACAGAGGCATTCAGAAAACTGGGAGTTTCTCTAGCAACCTTTCTTGTAGTTGATAAGTCATCCTCTTGATGTTAGGTTTGATTTTTGAGGAAGATGACACTATCAGAACCATTGGATGAAGTTTTCAAGTGAATTTAAAGCCTTTTTATGCAACTGAGGGATAGGAGGTGATGGCCCTGAATGGAAATGTATTCAGAGGTATATGTTACTCTCTGCCTAAGATTGCTTAAATTCAAAGTGTACTGTGGATTCCATGTGGAGTCATGTGCGTTTAGTATTCAGAATGGAGAAGAAGCATGTTAAATGTTTTTTCTTTGAAGCACATCGGGAAATATAAGGAGGACAGATAGATTCCCTACTGCCAACCCTTCATTTCACAGTTAGGCCTCAAACAAATTTCTTGAGAGCTTTACTTTTGCAAAATATTGCTTACTAAGCAAGTTATGGGTTACATTCACTGTTTTCTGTTTACAGATATGAATTTCTCAAAGTATTAGGCCTAACTAGATGTTAAAACACAAACACATGTAACAAAAGCATAACTGATGGCTCCTTCAGCAGGAATAACGTGGATGTGAGTTCTGGCCCAAACACTACCACGGGCTTTTACACTGAAGAGTCTGGGTCTGATTCCGAGTCAGAGAGGGATGATTTAGACGACAGCATTGTAATGGGAACCTCAAGACCTGGGAATCTGGTGCAGGCTGACTCTGCAATGGATTCCATGAAAGAGAAGGCATCATGTCACACCAATGATTTAGTACTGCAGATGGTGGACACAGGGACAGCATTCAGAGGAGGAGGAGGGTGGATCAGCTCTCTCACCCATGGTGAGATGTCAAATCAAGAAGGAGGAGCAGTTACGCTTCTCTGGGTTTATGGATTCAGGTAGGGAATGGTCTTTACCTTATTATTTAAAGTATGCCAGATCTGAATTCTCTTTATCAGTGTCATGGATTCCCATTCCCTCCGGCATTCACACGTGCTGGCAAATTGGCACGGGACACTCAATCAGTGAGACTTCTTTTATTCAGGGAAATCCCATGGTGAAAAGCTTAATGGTTACACACTTCCAAAAACACTTAAAGCTGATTGATGGTCAGAAAGCATTAGGCTTCAAGATAACATACAGTCAAATGCTTTAACAACCTGTTGGCATCTCAACAGTTCCAAAATGGGTTCAAAACCCGACCAAGGGAGGGGAAAGATTCCAGATAGGCTCCTTCAGGCAATCTCAATGGGGAATTCTTGAAAGGCTTAACAAACCAACCCAAGGGAGCTAGTCCAAACGTGGCCACACATTGGTAACTCAGGGAACATGGCTAAAGCCTAAACAAGATCACGGGGTGGGTGAAAATTTCAGGCCCAAGAACTCCCGTGCACGTACTGAGCACCTGGGACTTCCTGCTGGCAGGGAAAAGTCCAACAGTCAATCCCAGCCTGCCGTATACTGAGCTGACCACAAACACACAATCCACAACAAATACGAGCTCAAGTCTATGAGAAGCCTCACAGTACTTTTTACGGCACAATCCTTAGAAATCCAAAGTCCAAATAGCAGAGAAACCATGTGCAGAGTGTTTTTAAAGACCCAAATGGTGATGGATCCAAACAGAGAGGGATTCAGGTCGTGAGTCGAAAGATGTTCCTAGCAATGGCTCCTTGCTTTTGCTCCAGCTTAAAAAGAGATTTCAGGCCTGTTCAAAACTACTTTACAGACAGGGGCTCAGCCTGTAACTCATGCCTGTGTCCAAACAGGACGGCACTGCTCAGCCCACCAAGATGACATTACAATCTGAGTTACTCCTTCAACAAGGAGTCCCCCCCCCCCCACTTCTCCATCGGTTTCCCACAGAAGTCTAATCGCTTCAAGGCTGAGACAGGGAGTGAGTGAGCAACTCCTGTGAAAACACAGGCATTCCAAACTAGTTCTAATAAAATCTACCTACAACCTGCAAGACCTCCCCTGGCCTTGCATGAGACTTATACCTGACAGACTGTGAACTCTTGTTTATGTCAATCTGGGAACTGGTTTATGTATGTCAATCCTTTGTTAAGAACTACAAGACTAAAAACAATTTACTTCTCTGGAATTAAGTGAAGGGATCCCTGCTGTGAAGAAGCCAATTGTTTGGGGTATGTATTTAAAGTTTTGCAAGCTACTTTACAGATCTTTGGAATCTGTATCTATATAACTTGATCTATGGAAATAAAAGCCTGAAGGCAAGGAGGCCTCTCCTGTTGTATTTACTAAGAGAACCAGGGAGCCAGGTTTTGACATTAGAGTGCAGAAGCAGAGGGGATGTGGGATGCTTAACCCTTGCATTTTGCACTATAAATTGTCCTCTAGTTATTTCCCTTCCTCCATGGAATTCCAAGTAGGTATTTACCTTCCGAACACATGGGGGAAGGGTGTTAGAGAAGAAGCAGGGAGAAAGGGTTAAGCACCCCACAATGCCCCTTTTCCATTCCAAATCCCTCCCTTCCAAAGCAATTTTCCCCTAAGAAATTCTGCAGTCAAGCTTTCCTTACATGCATTTTGATGCAATGCTTGGAGAAATCCATATTTGTACACACACACACACACACACACCTGTAGTCTGCTGAGGTCAACAAATCTAACTCAAAAGTGCTGAGCAACATGTAATTAGACCCTTAGGAAAGATGGAATAATTGTCACACATTCATACTGCCTATTTAAACTTTTTATTTATTTTCTCGTTATTTGCTTTTTTTAAAGTATATAATTCATTAAAACATATAGGCCCTTTAGGGAAGGAGGTATTTTGAATTTCCCACATAGCCTGAACTCCTGGGACGTATCAAGGTAGCTGTTTTTCAGTATTCTTTTCCTTGAAAGGAGAAAGTACTGAAGACATCATTAATTGCAATAAAGTGTCGATTTCCAAATGGAAAAATTGAGCATTAATGAAACATGAATTCACATACAAGTCACAGATCCTTAATTTGTGGTTGGGTGGATAGAGTCCTACCAGTTGAAGTGAACGTCATCCAATGTAGAGATGCTGCTCAGCGAATGAGAAAGGCTTGTTCACTGCCCTGTCCATGCTCCCGCTACTGACCCCCCTTCTCCTTCCCCTCTATTGTGCACTACTTATAAGCCGGCTATGCCACTATTGTGAATGAAACAGCACTACTGTAAATGGGAAAAGGAGGCTACTTATGATGAAAACAGCCCTAATGTGAATAGGGAAAAAGGGGGGGGGGAAGGGCGGCACCAGCCCTTGACCTAGGTCATTGCTAGGTCACAGAAACAGGCATACCCAGGATTTAATGCGGAGGGACGGGGCATTCTGCAATGCAACCGCTTAGGAGCCACGTTTAATGAAAAACAATGCACTAAAACGACTTTCCGAAAATGCGCTTTTTCCAGAGAGAAGCTGCGGGATTGCTGCGGGTTGGCAACTGCGTTATGTCATGAACGGCCCCAATGTGCTCTCCCTCGACATTAAAATGTGTGTGTAGATTGGGCGCAGAGGTGGCTTCTCGAATCCAGATAACTCCATGCACCCCTGTCCAGGAAGGCTGAGACTCAGACTTTTCCACCTGCTAACATTCAGACTGAAAGGAACATTTCTCTCAGTCCCCACCAACTGAAAGTGAAATTTGTATAATACTCCACTTACTAGTCCAGTGGCTTAGAGTAGTCACTAACCATCAAAAGCCATGGCTGGGGCACTCTTTATAGTTTAAAATGTGGCTATATTTACAACAAAACAAGATTGAGTGATTTTATCCTGCATGTTGCATAGCATTATATAGATAGTCGAGACCTTTATTGTGTTGAATCATGCATGGTTGGTTGCAAGGCAGGATCTCACTCAAGCCTCATGAAAATAGTTGTTTATGGCACATATTGCATGCCTTTGTTGTTTATGGCACATATTGCATGCCTTTGCTTAAAACCTGAAGTTTGCAAAGATGTATGGAAATTTTATTTATACCCCTATTTTGCTGCAAATGATTGCAAATTACATGTGTCAGGAAGAATAGTGTGGCTATAAAATGCAGAATAACCTACTTTAATTAAACTCTCTCCAGGCACAGTTTTGTCATTCTTACCTTTACGTTAAGAATAGAGTGTTACTTATGAACTAGTCCTGCTGACATTATTCATGGAATTATTCACCAAACAACATTAATCCAAATGACAGAATCAGAATCTTGGAAAATATTTTCACTGTATGTTGATAAATGTCCCTTTTTGGAACCATCATTACGAGTTCACTATATTTACATAAATGTATTCAAAGACAGATGGGCTGGGAATAAACATTGCTAACTAAGAGTCTGAAAGACAACAAAACATAAGCCAAGCAAGGAAATATTTAAATATTCTATAACTTGTCATGTCACAAAGAAAAAAATATTGCTGATTCCATCTGAAGCAATTAAAAAGCAAATCCGATAAATCAAAGTAAGGACCCTTGGGTATTATATATGATACAACTGATTACTATATTAGCTCTATCAGAAAAATATACACTTGAACTAAAAGTTGCTCAAAAGTTCTCTAAACTGAGTTAAACTACTTGCATTAGCAATTCATATCAATATACAATAGTCAGCCTTATTTGTACTCATTAAAAAGGAATGAAACAATCATAGAATAGTAGATTTGGAAGGGGCCTCTAAGGCCATCAAGTCCAACCCCCTGCTCAGTGCAGGAATCCACCTTAAAGCATCCCTGACAGATGGTTGTCCAGCTGCCTCTTGAATACCTCTAGTGTGGGAGAGCCCACCACTTCCCTAAGTAATTGTTTCCATTGTCGTACTGCTCCAACAGTCAGGAAGCTTTTCCTGATGTCCAGCCGGAATCTGGCTTCCTGTAACTTGAGCCCATTATTCCGTGTCCTGCATTCTGGGTTGATCAAAAAGAGATCCTGGCCCTCCCCTCTGTGACAGCCTTCCAAGTATTTGAAGAGTGCTACCATGCCTCCCCTCAATCTCCTCGTCTCCAGGCTAAACATGCCCAGTTCTTTCAATTTCTCCTCATAGGGCTTTGTTTCCAGGCCCCTGATCATCTTTGTTGCCCTCCTCTGAACACGCTCCAGCTTGTCTGCATCCTTCTTGAAGTGTGGTGCCCAGAACTCACTTTCAATGTCTATTTTCATGTAACTACAGAAGTGAGCTTCTGGTGTCTTCCTTGCATTCCTTTTTAATGAGTACAAATAAGGCTGACGATTGTATATTGATATAAATTGCTGATACAAATAGCTCAATGTCAGCTTATTTATTCGTTTACCTTAATAAAGGTAAATAAAGCTAAGTACACTTGCCTAACGATTCAATATGAAAAATGTGTGTGTGTGTGTGTGTGTGTGATGTGGGGGAGGAGAATAGAATAATATAGAAAGGGGCTGAAAATAAGACAGCATATATCATAATGGCTTAGCATAAAGTAAATGTGAGGAATCTCTTTCAGCCCAATGGTCGAATTCAATTTCAGAGGAGCTCTCAGGGGCAGGACTGAAGGCAAAGGGGATGGGGGGGGTGAGGCCAAACACAAAAGCAGTAGAGCCAAAAATACAAAAAAAACCCCAACATACTATAGCTTGAAGCTCTTACTGCCCATAAGTAAGCACTAAGAGAGGCATTTAAGTCTTTTAGAGTGGGGGAAAAACCGCACAAAAACTGGAAAATCACCAAATGATTAGTGGTTGGGGTGGGGGGACAGTGGTGGTGCCTGGGAAAGGAAAAAAATACTTCTTCACACAAAGCATAATCAACTTAAGGAATTTACTGTTACAAAATGCCGTGGTGGCAAATAGCTTTGATGGCTTTACAAAAGACCAGACAAATTAATCAAGGATGTTGTTGATCAACTGCTAAATGGAATCCCTAAATTCAGAGGCAGTAGACCTTTCAATTCTAGATGATGGGGACAAACAGCAGAGAAGTGCTGTTGCCTTCATGCCCTTGCTTGTGGACTTTCCAGAAACACCTGGCTGGATATTAATGGAAACAGAAGTCTGTAGTAGATGGGCCTGTGGTCCGTTCCAGCAGAGATCTTTTTTATCTTTCTTTAAGGCTGCAATCCTATAAGCTTGCTGGGGAGTAAGCCCTATAGAAATCACAGGGTTCATTTCTGAGAAAGCACGCATAGAATGATGCTATTAGAACCTGGCCTTCAATGGTGGTTTAAGTAATACAACAAGAGAGCCAACAGAGAACAATGTACATGAATAGATTAAGGCTGAATTTGGACGACACAATAAGCAATTGTGGGGGTGGAAAACAATCGTCAGTTGTATTGACTATCGTGTTGTCCGAATGCTGCCATAGTCAACTCAGCGCTGATCCTAATCCACACCACAGTTGATTATTTATTACCATGTTGTGTGGGGAGTACCCCCTAAATGAGCAACTGTAAAGTTGATTATTACCCCACCACTGACTATCGTGTTGTCTGAATGCAGCCTAACGGTACCACAGGCAGTGCTGAAATCCTGAAACAGGGGGCATTTGTCAGCACTGCCAAAAAACAACAACCCCTTTCTGAAAAACAGTGAGTAGTTTGGATCAGCTGAGTTTTTAGAACCATCTTATCATCTTTTCACATGTCCACGATACATATCAGGCTATGCGGGCAATGTTTCCTATACTTCCAATAGCCAAGGGACATTATTTTTCTGAATTAAAATACAAACAAGCTTCAGCCTTATACCCTCAAAGGTTTACTTTTACAGTGTTTAAGGGTATAAGAATTACTCATCTTCAGAGAAGACTACTCACTGTATTTCTGCATGAGACACTATTACGGACATGCTTCTTGGCTGGAAAGAACCAGACCCATGACTCATGCAGAGATACAGTTCTACTGTAGCTCTACATCAGGATTGATTGGATGATCCAATTTAACCCCCAATGGAGTAAAATTACCCATCCCTAACAGAAGAAAGAGTTAAAGTCAGACAACTGAATAAAAAAGAGGCGGCAACCTCTTGTGCATGGATACAATGGGCTCAGTGGAAGCTTTAATTAATTTCTCACAGCACACTAGCATTTTTCCCATTAATATGTCCCAGAATACATTAATATGTCCCAGGAGTGCAAGAGGAGAAGGGCCCTGTCAGATCTGAGCTATGAAGCACAAAAGTTCTGCCTCACCCATTATAGCCAACTGTGCTTACAAACCTGCAGGAAGCTCTGATTTTTAAGCATTTTACTGTTTATTCTAAATGGGCATGAACAACCAAAAATCTTAAAATGCTCTTATGTTGCCTCTGAACATTGATTGGGATTAATGAGGAACACATTAATTTAAATATCATTGACAGGAATAAAGAGCACTCAACTAAAGGGTTAATTATGTTCCTTTGGGTTAATTACGTCCTGCAGAGAAGGTAGGAAAGAGAAAAGTCTTGTTTGGCCTCCGCAATAAATTTAACACAGAGCAGGAGATTACAAGGGAAGTGAAGAGTCTAGCAACAGCTGTGACACCAAAGCTCAGCTAAAGAACTTCCACATTATGTCAAAGAGGGTTATTAATACATCACATAACAATATTTAGCATTTTTCTACCAGTTCAGAGACTTTTCAGCATGCTTCATAGACATTATTATCTCAGTAATCCTTACATTAACCCAGAAAGATCATTATTATTATCCCCATAATGCATATATGGAGCTGAGGGTGAGTCCGCCATGTTCAGCTAAGGCCACCTACTGAGTTCATGGCTGAGGTGAGATTCGAACACTGGGTTCAGAGCATAATCTGCTAGCCATTACGACAGCTGTCTGACACATCGATATGGCCAGACAATCCCATAGAAATGTATTAACAGATGAAGCTGCCTTATACCAAGGCAGCCCATTATCCTAGTATTGTTTAATCTAGCACTGCCTCTCCGGAGTCTTTTCTCAGCCCTGCTATGAGAGATCATGTCATACAAAGAACATACCCTACCACTGAGCTATGGCTGACTAATGGTCCATTTCCACAACCTTCTGCTCGAGCTACCTTACCACCAATGCTGCATGTGGAGGTGATCATGTGCAGGCCAACAGCATGCGTAAAGATCTTTCTGCATTGATTTTTAACTTTCCATTTTTAGATGGGGTTTTAGTGCTGGCAACTGCATGATGGAAATCAACGTGCACAGAGGTCTGCCCAAGCGCTTGGCCAACACCTGTCTCTCTCCATGCCCAATATGGATAATCAGAAGTCAGCACAAGCTGTAGAAATGAGGCTACAGGCAGTCATGAGAATGGGTTTGTCTCCATCAAGACAACAAGCCTAGGCAGTATCAGTTGCATCTGTTTCTTGATGTAATGAGAGGGCTGCCTTTGCCCACCTGCACCTTTGGTTCTAACATGATAGTTTAATCATTTTATTCCTCACGGCACTGTTTTTAAAAAGGAGCCAAAGTCTGGTAAATTAGGGGGTACACATGCAGCAAAATGTGGGTCTCAAGAGAGAAATGTTAACAGAACTTAACTAATGTAGAATGTGGGGTGGCCTTAAAAAAAAAGCTTTAATATATACAAATCATAGGGCTATCATCTCTCCCACTAGCTTGCCATCTCTGATTGATTGCTATTAAATTACGTTTTACCTCCTGTCCAGATTAAATACATTTATAGCTCAGCGCGACACAATGAGAGCAAAGAATAAGTGGCAATTACATTATCTATTTTAGTCTTCCACATTAACCATAATTTAAACACAGAAACAGGGAGCTAGGTGGGAAGAGAGGACGATGAAATCTAAAGAAAAGGAAAATTGTTAATTTGACCTAATAATACAGCCCACTTTAAGCTACAATAATTTGCAAATAACATTATTCAAACATTGTGCTTTTTGTCTCAAAGGGCTCCAAATCTCAATCAATTTATAGATGCAAGAAATACATATATTGCTAATTTGAGATCCTAATGGGATACTTCCATTTCTGGTAGAAATCGATGGCTAGTATTCAAAAACCAGGGAGCATTATTAATGTCTAATGATGCTCCAGATGTCTACCTAGTCTTCTGTCCACTTCCTTATCTTCTGAATTGCTTCATAGGAGATGCACCTTCAGAAAGGTTGGGAGAGAGGGAAGTGGCTAAAAACAATGTGGGGGGGGGGAATGAGTCCTTTACTAGGAGAGAGCCTTCCAAATGCCTTCCCCAGACCTCCAAATAGCAGTAAGGACAAAGTTGTCTCAAGGCAGAGTTAAAGGGTGTAGTTGTGACATCAGCAGCAACTTGATCAATCTTCGCTCTCCGCCTGCTCATATATTTAAAAATGGCAAACTGAGCCATGCTGTAAATTTCATACTTTCTCACAATCTGATGGGCGTATCACTAGCGCACATATGGAAGAGCTTTCAGAATGCCGTTCACCAGTTAAATTCTAGTGCTTTTGGTGGGGGTGGATGGGTAAGGACATATTCAGTCAAAACGAATTAATCCCTTAGCACTGAAATAGTACTTCTACATATCACAACATTTAATTGAAATCAAATTTGAAGCTTATTTGTTATGTAGAAAGGAGAGTCCTCATGTCATTGAAATAACCACAGTCATTTTATGTGCCATTCTCCTGAGAAATATTAAACAAAGCCTTCAATAATTGCTGTTATTTCAGCTCTGCCTGGCAATTTTCCACTGTATTAATAGGTATTCACGGCTGACACTGATGGAAAAATGTACATGTCTAGTTGATGAAACTTTTACTTATTTCAGTCAACTCTTTATTAACACACCTGCTATCTAAACAATAGCTTACTTTTTATTCTTTCCCCCCATTAATAACTTGACAGGCTTAGAGCTGTCTGGCTAACACGCATACTATTAAAATCATAATAAGCAAACAAGATGGATGATGTGGGGAAGATAGTTCCCTAATGATGTTTTTGAAATATTTTAATCAAAGTCACATGCAAAAATATCAGCAGCAGGAGTGTCTGAAACGACACTGAGAATTTCAAGCAGGCTCTAGAACAGAACTGGGCAACTAGAACAAGACTAAAATGCCATTGCTTCAAAGCCCACCAAACAAGCTACTGTCTGACACAAAGGTACATGAAGTTGTAAGGAAATAATAGTGCTCCTAGTTGAAGGTTCACCCACAGGAGACCTTAGAACAGAGGAGGGCAACAAGGATGATTAGGGGTCTGGAAACAAAGCCCTATGAGGAGAGATTGAAAGAACTAGGCATGTTTAGCCTGGAGAAGAGAAGATTGAGGGGAGACATGATACCACTTTTCAAATACTTGAAAGGCTGTCACACAGAGGAGGGCCAGGATCTCTTCTTGATCAAGCCAGAATGCAGGACACGGAATAATGGGCTCAAGTTACAGGAAGCCAGATTCCGGCTGGACATCAGGAAAAGCTTCCTGACTGTTAGATCAGTACGACAATGGAACCAATGACCTAGGGAGGTCATGGGCTCTCCCACATTAGAGGCCTTCAAGATGCAGTTGGACAACCATCCGACAGGGATGCTTTAAGGTGGATTCCTGCACTGAACAGGGGGTTGGACTCGATGGCCTTATAGGCCCCTTCCAACTCTACTATTCTATGATTCTATGATCCACGTGCTGCATATGCTCCTCCCCCGGACATTTTTCCGGCTTGCAATACCACACAAGTCGCCACCACAAAACTGCTACATTTTCATTTTCAAACAAGGTGCGTGGGCAACACACATCCTGTTTTAATGCAAATTCACTCTCCCTGGCACTTCCGGAAGCATGACTGTGCATTTAAAAAAGGCACGTGCTCCCATCATGCCTTGCTGTAAAGTAAAAATGCAGCCATTTAACCACCGCTGAATTTTTGCTGAATTTTGGTGATAATTCAGCAGCAGTGATTTCGGTGAGGGATGGGTTGTAGCCCACAGTGGGTTCCAGAGTGTGTGTGTGTGTGTGTGGAATTGGCCACTGGACCATCTGAAGTTGCCCACCCTTGCCCTAGAACATAAAGCGTTAACACCTGGGGGGGACAGGGTTGCATGGCTATCATGCTACTTAGATGGACACCTAATCTTAGAGCTCCTGTGCCTGCCCACCCTTTCAACCTTACAAACTGCACTTTAATCTTCAGCTTTTTACACCAACAGTTTCTGTTACAGAAATAGGCAACAACAGATCACTGTGGGAGGAAGTTTGCAGACAAACGCTTCCACCCCTGTCCACCTTGATGGTTTAAAAAGCACATCTGGAATGTGAATGGTCTGGGCTTTGTTGTTAAAAGGCACAGAGTACAAAATGTTCTTGTGAAGTAGTGACCTAATGTTATAATACTTCAGGAAACCCAAAGTCACCTGGCATATAAGCAATCCTGCGTCACCTGATATTTTGGAATCAGTGGATTGCATGGTGGGGGCTGGGGCGGTCATCTAAAGCACAAGAGCTGGCTATAATCCTAACCAAGAATTGCTCACTAAAAGTAGAAGACTCCTTAGGCAAAACTGAGGGGCAAACCTCCAGCTTACATTAGTCTCTGTTTATGCCCCAAATTAATCACATCTTCCTTTCATGTCAGCCATGTTTGAGACCCTAGCTCACTTTAAAATGGAGGAGGTAGTGTTGGGTGGAGATACAATTGCTCTCTTTAATCATAATTTGAATAGAGGTGCCAATATACCTTGACCACCCAAGGTATACAGCATCCTAAAAAGTCTCCTTGACAAACTTGGCTTAGCTGATTTGTGGAGAGTGTTGTATGGGGAATGAGTGTGATTATACCTATTACACACCAAGGCATGGGTCATACTCAAGAATACTCAATACTCAAGATCTCCTCTTGGAGTTTCTCCACGTGGGTTACTTATTTAAGCTGGCAGATCCTTTACATGACACTGTCACCCTACAGGGTCTTTGTGGCCGTTTCTGCAGCTTTATATGTAACAGGGATAATGAGCTATTAAATAATGGCGATTTGCACTACAACCACAGTGCCATCTAATGGCTGTATAATGAAACATATAGAACTTGCAGATAAAGGAACTCTCCTCCCCCCAGGAGAATAGTGTTTAAGGGGCCAATCTTAATCCTGCACAGAATCTAAAGGCCAAAGCCCCAGTAAAATTGCAGGATATAAGGCCTGGTATAAAGAAGCTCATGTTCACTATTCTTCTACCAGCTTTAATTGACATGGGCATAGAATTGATCGATGTCTCTGACTATGCTCCCATGTCACTGACAAAACATTTGTGCAGAGATTGCATCCAAGCTTGCTCATGAAGCAGCTTTTAAAAGAGACAGTTACTGAAAGCACAGGAAATGTCTGCATGGATAATCAACGTGCTACAGATTCCATGTCGTTTTTGTGGCATACTTTGAAGGCTGTTTTGCGAGGGCTGTTCATCCAAAAGGTCTCCCTCTCAAAACCCCACCACCACCACCAAATACATGGGAAAATAGGAATAAGGAATTAGCAAAGGAAGTGAGAACCCTTGTAGAAGAATACAAACCAACAGGAAAATTGAATGGCTTAATGGGCAGAACTTAAAGCCCTCAAAATTGGCAAAATTCAATACTCCCTAATCTATCTGAAACACCATTATTATGAATTTGGTAACATGGGAACAAAAGTTCTATCTAGAACCTTTAAACAAAAGAAGGCTAGAACAATTATCCTTGCTAAAAAAAAATGGAGGGGAACAACAAAAACAACAACATACACTAAGCCTATTAGCAAAACGTTTCAGGAATTCTATGTGGACTTATATACATCTAAGAACCCAGATTCTTTGAATGCAGAGACCTTTTTAAACACCCTGGACATCAAACCAATTCAGGCTGAATATAGATTGGTGTTTAGCCAACCCATAACAGAACAAGAGGTCATAGGCTCTTATTATACACCTGAAACCAGGCAAATCCCTAGGCACTGATGGTTTACTGAGGAAATTTAATTAGGCTTTTGCCACTTTAGTTGTGCCATATCTCCTCAATTCAATGTCATTCTAGGGGGCTCCAGGATCCGGAATCCTGGAACAGGCAAAATTGATTAAGATCCTAGGAGTGGTAAAGTTTGTAGATTATCAGGCTCACACTATCCAATCATACTGCTTAATCAGGATGCCAGATTGTTCACATCCATCCTGGCCAAGCAACCGAACCAATTCAACACATAATATATCCACACAGACCAAATTGGCTTTATGCCTAGTCATCCATGAATTGCATCAAGCATAAAGCCAGTTTATTTGAAAGGAATCAAATAATTACATTTACCAAAACACTACCCACAGAAGAAAGCTTTCTCCAAATGCTAATGTTATTTGAAAAAGCATGTTTACCTCAGAGGAGCTTTATGAAAGGTCTAGTATACAAACTATGTAAATGGTTGGTTGAGCTCACCTATGGAAACTTATGGGGGCTAAAATTAGCATGGGGATAATATTTGAACACGGCCATGATGGAATACAAATGGTCTCAGATTTGGCCTTTTCACATTATCTTAGTACAAATAAGGGAAGCTACTATGAAAGTGGCCCAACATTGGCATTTCACCCCAATTAAAATACACACTTTAAAAAGTTGATAGAAAACATTTAAATTTTTTTTTAACAAGTCATCCTTGTGGTGGAGAAGATGCAATCAAACTGGCTCCTCAATTCATATGTGGTATTTGTGCCCATTATTTAATGACTTTTGGAATCAGGTTCTGTCGATTACATGGGAGATAACTGGGCAACAAATCAAAGCTTGGGGAGCCTTACTTTTACTCTCAGCTTTCAAAGATGAAAACAAACATCTTTTACATAAGGGTTTGTTTGCCATAATGCCTGCAGCTGCCAGTCTTGAGATTCTGTTGATATGGAAATCCTCAACTGGACTCTTGTTACAAACGTGGCTGAACAGAATATGAAAAATTGCTCTCTCTGAAAAACTGACACACTGATTGAGACTTATGAAAGGATTGAACTGAGACTTATTTATAGAAGCATGTGCAAATTCACAGCCAGCTACACTCACCCACCCATCTGTCAGTACAATTCAAATTTTGGAACGATATACTACGAAACTGACCACTTTGTTTCCAATACTACCTAAGGCTTTTACAGGTTTTGTTACCATTTATATTAAAAAATCCTAAAAAAAAAATACTGGAGCCCTATCTGGGCCAAAAGTCGACTCACACATTTACAATATTGAAAAAAATGATTTCATCATAGTTGAAATCACACCTCAGAATTTGTGTGGAATGCAACTTTTGTATGACTGAGAAGAAATGAAAAGGACCTCTTTCAATCAGAATAGCCAGTCAGGAGACTGTAGCCCTGTTCAGGTATTACTCACATGAAAGAGAAATACAGAGCCACACATTTAGCGTCATGCCCCCCTCTCCCAAGGTAGCATGGCTCCTCCCTGCCCCTCCTCCGTCAAGGAATAAATTTCAGGGTTCTAAATTGTGTGGGGAGCATCCATGGACATAAACTTGTCCCCACTGCAGAAGCTCTCCCTAAAGATATGAGAGGCTGGGAGGAGCTGTAACACCTCAGGAGTAGGGCTAAATATGTGGCCCTGAAGCCCACTATACCCCCATTGCTCTTTCACACAATTGACACATATACAGGACTTGTAACTCACTCCTTATCTAAAGCCAGAGGGTTTATGGTACATTATTTAGCATCTAGACATGTGTTTATCAGAACCTAGATGTGGAAAGTTAATCTCCCTAATTCCTCCAAGGCCTTTGATAACTCCCCTCTTTTCCTGAGAGCTATGTTCTATCATCCACAAATTAATCCCTTTGCTCTCTTTGCACCATTCCTCCTGGTTCACACTGCTGACCCTACTGCTGATCTTTCCTTTTCTTCAGCTCCCTCCTCCTTCTATAGTTCACTTCCCTCCTATTCGCAGCCCTTTAAAAATGTATGTTAACAAAGCAATACTGTAACCCTATGTGCCTTCACAACAAGTGGTCACATCCAAAAACTGTATGTAGCAGGTCATGTATTTTCTGCAGTTTTATATTTCACCAGTGGCCAGGTGTTAAGGTAGCAGAGAGCAACGGCAGTTCCTCTGATGGAGACCCCACATTTCTGGCTGCTCTCCATGGGGAAACAGGCGTGCTCCGATTGTAGCTATTTCTTGAGGAATATCCCCCCTCTGAAAATAGCATAATGATCTTATCAACTGTAGTATGGTCATTCATCAAAAATAAAACCAATCATCACTTTTCTCAATTAATGCCTAATTAGGAAACACTCTTCTGAAAAACCAATTCTCTTTGTAAAATCAAAGCTGTATTTGTCAGCAGCTGTTCTTTTCTGTGGACGCATCATTTTGAATACAAATCAGTCTTCTGGGTGGATGTCAAATGATACATTCCATGCAGTCCAAAATTTCTCAGATGAAAAAAAAGAGACGCTGTTATCAACACGTGAGTGGTTGTGGCTTGGCAGGCCAATGAGTGTGACCCACAATTCTAGATGCAAATATACTACGAGCAGAAAGCAGGACTGATAGCAGGAAAAGTACCTCATGTGAGGCTGTTCTTGGATATAACAAACAGTCCATTATACAGCTCAGGATGTGCAATTCAGTAAGTCAAGTCACACGCCACAGCAAAATGAACAAAATTCCACACTTTTCTAAACTGGGTGAAAGTGAGCCGATCTACACTACTGCTTTAAAATGGTTTATAACAGTTTTAAACCAGTTAATAATGGTTATTAACCAGTTTAAAACTGTTATAAACCGTTTTAAAGCAGTAGTGTAAGTAGGCTCCGTGTCTCCTCATCAGTAGCAACCAGTTATGCCAACAGTCCACCCAGCTGCAAAGCAAAGGCCCCTGGCCTCCAACTGAGAAGTTGGCACAGCTGTAAGCCCTGCCCCGACAAACTGCCTGAACATAAGAGGAAGACTCCATGTGATTGCCAACCCTGATAAAGCAGGGCTCCTGCTTTATCAGAACAACTCCCCCGCCCGCCCACCCACGCACCCCTTCAGACCTTCCTTCTCGAAGCAGGAAGCTCAGGCACCAAAAGGATGGAGATGTTGGGGTGGGGCTTCTGTGCATGCTTCACATCCCCTCTCCACATTTAGCTCCCACGTGATTAGTCTGAATGCTTGCATAGGGCAAGCGCAGGATGACACAATAAGCAATAGCAGCAGGGAGCGATGGCACTGTGCCTGCTGGCTCTCACCAGTTTCCCAAGCAAGCGAGATACTAATGCATACACAGCAGGCAGTCTAACATTTGCGATTTTTCCCAGGACAACGAATCGCCAGTGATTATGAGCAGACATGCACAAAAGTCTAGGATGATTGGGACAGTTGGAATTTAGTCACTTGCTAAGGAATTTATGCTTCTCCCATCAGTATTTGAAAACTTTCTTGAATAATAATAAGAGAATTCTTCTACTTTCCGTGGAAGCCTATGCTGACTCTGGCTCCCATCCCTTGGATAAACGTCAATGCCAAATTAGATATTACAGAGAAGACAGAAGTCTCCTGACTGCTGAACGCAGCTGTGGAAGGCCTAGAGTTTGAGTGGAAGAGCGGTTGCTTAATCCTTTTCCCACTGGCTGGTTTTCTATTCAAAATCATTCTTCACTCAGGCTACCACCCTACAGAGAGAGAGATTCAGGCAAGCACAGTCGTGCAATTTTGAGCAGAAAAACTGGTCAGGGCGAATGTGTTAAGCAGCTTCTCTCCTATCATTCCTCACAAAACCAGAACTTCCAACAGCTGTTTTTATTAAATAAATATATTTTTTAAAAGTTTTGGAGATTGTTATATTCATCTGCTGTGTGATATTTAATTTGGGCCTCAGTTCGTGCCAAACAGAGCTCTGAATCCTGAATCAGTGTATCCCACATCATTTCTTTCACAGCTCTCTTTCTCTGTGCCCTAACTTTCCTCTCACTTGCCACAAAATCTTTATTCTGCTTGGTATTACCGTATTTCTTCGATTGTAAGACGCCATCGATTGTAAGACGCACCTTAATTTCAGTACCACCAACAGAAAAAAAGCTTTGATTCTAAGTGTGGGGAAATCGCCATCGATTCTAAGACGCACCCCGTTTTTAGAGGTGTTTATATGGGGAAAAAGGTGTGTCTTAGAATCGAAGAAATAGGGGTAGTCAACAATAGTAAAGTCATGTAAAACAACCAGTACACAGTGCGCTGGTTAATAACAATACTTAGCATTTATATAATGCATTTCAGGAGCTCAAAGCATATATATTATATACTTATTCACATATTTATTCTATGAAGGCCTGTATCATCATCATCATCATCATCATCTCTTCATTGATGCTGACAGAATAGTGACTTGTCTGGGACCATCTAGTCTGTTTGTGGATGAAGTGAGACATCTACACATACAGTATGGTTATAAGAGTTTAACATGTATATTTTATATATAAAACATATAGTGTACGTGTATCTGTGTGAGAGAGACTGTAGTTTGGAGGAACAAGATTGGACATGCCTTTACAGGAAATGTCACTGTCAAGATGACTAAAGATAAGAGAGTCGGTGGGTTTTCAATCTTTTTTTTAATTTCAATACATTACATTAAGCAGTATTTAAATAAAATTTATCTCAGGTTATAGTTCATTTTGTTATACCTGTGGCATTATGGCATCCAAATTGGCATATAGCAATCTCTTAGCAAACTACATACTTACTGGATAACAAAATGAATTACTGCATAACAAAACATATCAAGTTCTATGTAAGTAGTTTAAATTAATTAATTAATCAATCAATCAATCTCTACTACTAGATTACAATGTGAATCTAGTCCACAACTCTTATCTTTTTGAAATACAGAACCAACAAAAGCTCCCCCCAAAAAACTAAAACAAACGAACAAACCAAAACCCCCGCCTCCTGTGTCAGAGTCCAATCTTATTCATGTTTTTAATAGGAAGTACAGCCCCCTGAGTTCAGTGGGATTAGAGTTACCACTAAATTTCTCCTTAAGCAAGATTTTAAGGTGAATTTAGATAATTAATTTGGGTGAAATATCTGTGGAATTTCGAGAGAAGCAACAACCATTTTGAAAAGACACATAAAGTTTCTCAAAGGAGTCTTGGAGATCCCCAATCTGAGACCCACATATTAATGCAGATTGTGCCATCTGCCTTTGAGCAACACTGAGCACTGTTGGGGGCCCAACACTGGTGAAGAACCCCCCCCCCCGAAGTGAGTGAAGTTGATGAGATCTGGGATTGAGTGTGTTTATGGTCATATACTGTCATGAGGCAGTCTGAAGAATCTTCCTCTGAGGAGGAAGAAGTGGCAGAGACTGCAGCCTCGCCCATTCCCCAGGATTTACCGGAGGAGGAGGAACAGCAGGGAGGGTCCTCTGAAGAGCCTTAGGAAAGTCACCCTCTTCCACCCCCTGTCTCCAACGAGGAAGATTCTGGGTCTGAAGGGGTTTGTCCGGTAACTCCCCAACAAAGGCGGAGGCTCAAGCGTGCGGAGCAAGTGTGTCCCACAAGACACAGCATGAGATTGAAAAAAACAGAGCACAGCTGATGCAGGCCTTAAATAAGATTGCAAAGGAATGTGGAACAGCTGTGAGAACAGGCTCAGGTGAATATAAAAGGGGAAAACAGAAAGCAAGGTTTTCGTTGGGAACAACTGACGTATTTGGCTCCTGACACTCCCGCATACTTCTGGCTTGCAACCTGTGGACTGAACAACCGGCGTGACTGTTGACCCTGAACCCTGGACTCCGCTCATATCTGGTTTGACCTTCGGCTTCAACATTTGGACTGACTGAATCTCTGACGTGACCCTTGCTTTGGTAAATGGACCTTGTGGACTGCTCTGCATTTCAGTGTAAGTTCGGCACTTGACTCAGACCAGGGGGTTAATCTCTGGAGTATAAATAAAAACCTTCAAACGAATAAGTTCTGGCGTCCGTCCCGGACATACTTTGATAAGGGGTTTGGCTAAAGTCCCAGATTGAAAACTGTTGTAATACAACATATACTTAGAAGCAAGACCCACTACATTCAATAGGACTTTCCGCTTAGCAACAGATGCACATACTTTCTACGAAGATGAAAGGTGTCTTATAAGTCTTATTGAATATAGTGGGACTTGCTTCTGAATGAACATTTATAAGATCAGGCTAGATTTACTAAGGATTAAGCAGGAAGGGACGTAGCTAAGTGAAAGCTGGGAGCTTTTTACATGCAAAAGCTCCCAGCTTCAATCCATGAGATCTTCAAGTACGGGTGACAGAGACTCCTGTCTGAAAACCTGGGGAACCACTGCAACACCAGTCAGTGGGCCTATCTACACTACTGCTTTAAAACGGCTTAAAACAGTTTATAACAGTTTAGAGAACTGTTGGGGCCCAGGACACACTCCATATACAGTTTTCAAACGTTTTTCAAAGTGTTTTATCCTGCGTGTGTAGATAGGCTCAGTGTAATCAAGCCTTCCCCAACCTGATGCCCTACAGATGTGTTTGACAATGACTCCCATCATTCCCATCCAACATAGTATTAGACTGCAGCTCCCATCATCAACACAATTGTGACTGTAGATGTAGCATGCAAGCCAGTTATGTCATGGGTGTGATAGCCATCAATGTCAGTCAGGGTGTTAAAATAGTGAGCAATGTTGAAGGCCAGCTGGATAAGAAAAACCATGGTTTCGTTCTGAAGCCAGAAGAGGCACTAAAAAACCATTGCACAACTTCAATGGACACAATTTCTTGGGGCTCTCAACAGTCCAAGAGTGATTTATGTCATAAAGAGCCTCTGGGCCAGAGGTGGAAGTCTTAGAAGAGGATAATGCTTTATGCATTCGGTTTCTAACTTGACAGTCATGCTGCAGGGGTCTTGTTATCAGCTTGTATTTTTAACAAATGCAGAGCCACCCTTCATAGCTTCTTTGCTGCCCTCTACAGCTCATAAGAAAAATAGATGAACTAGATGCAAAAGCAGGCAAAGCAAGGGTTTTCCACAAAGTGACTGAAAGAAAGAAAATCTACCTGGAATTAGGTACTGTTGACAAACACTTTCCAGCATTACTTCTCTAATCTGCTTCACCAGGAGATTTGAATACACGTTCTTAGCAAAAAAATATCGAAACTTGAAATCCCACATATCATAAAGATGCTAGGTTCACTGTTTTGATACATATTTATTCGGTATATTTATGTTATTTTTTAAAGTCTCCCTTTCATCTCAGGGCTCCTTCTAGGGTTAAATGGATTATTATGGCTTCAAGCCATTAAGGGCCTTGGCAGGTGCTGCAACAAGACTCCTTTGAAGGTAATATCAATCTCGGGGTTATATGGGAGATGCCCACAATGCAGCTTTTCCCCATGCCAACATCACATGTCCCCAAAACTGGAGTAATACAACAATGGGAAGGAGCTCCAGTACAGACTCCTCCTCTCATGTAATCCAGTGCATTTTATGTTACCCGAGCAGTATGGAACGGAGCCATTGCTGCACTGCTTGACAAATTATTGGGTTTTACAGTTTGGCCAGAACCCCCCCCCCCAAATGTTGAGAGTTGGGGGGTGCCTATATGGCCCATTTAACCCATCGTGGATTCACAGTGGCGCTGCATTGTTCATATGACGCAGCCACCACATCGGGGCTTTTACCCTGAAACTGCACTTTTTTGTAATGTGGTTTTACTACAATTTTTTATAGTTCCTCCGAGGTCACCATGCTGTTTCTCATCTGGCAGTGGTGGCCTTGATTCAGGTTAAGCCAGCAGGCGTTGCTGGAGGCAGATGCAAGTTCAGGGTAAGTCCGTGGGGGGGCCTGACAAGCCAGATAGCCCGCGCTCCCTGCGTCCATCTATATTCATCATTTCCGCCTCGCAGCAGCGATGCTGCAGTGTTTTGAGTGAATCGGCTACAAAGCGGTGGTGTATAGACACCCTGTTGGTGATTCTTAGAGAGAGAGAGAGAGAGAGAGAGAGAGAGAGAGAGAGAGAGAGAGAAGGCAGCGGGTATGTTACCTCCAAAGTACCTGCAGTATTCACAACACCACAGTTACTTCCTCCACTCTCCCTCCCTGAAAGCAGACTACTCGAGAAGGGGAACTTTGGTTGTCTCATCAAAACAGCTGTCTGGTAATCTTAGTTGCCAATGAAGGCTTTACCAAGGACACATAAATCAAACAAAAGTCCTGGCTTATTACAACAGGATTCGGAGTAGGGAATAGCACAGTCCGGACAACTCTCAAAGCAAACTGCTAACAGCTTCAATTTGTGGATCATTTATTAGGACTGATAATGTATTCCCTAACTGCTGAAATAGGAAGATTAGCTGAGTGTATTCTATTAATGTAACCACTACTAAACTTTTAGATGTAAAATAGATGTAAGTGGCTCAAGAGAGAGAGAAATTAAAATAATGTTAAGATATAAAATCCCTGGAATCAAATTTATCTATACTAGTTTTTATTTTTGAAGTTATACTTGAATTAATATTGCAGGCAAACATTTCTTATGACATACTTAATTTTTTTATTGTTTTTTTGCAAAAAATTATCTTGCCCTACTGAATGTTAGGTTGCTTTATGATAATGAAAGCACTATCACAATTAAGCTTAAAATAGCATCATAAATGTTAAGTTGTAGCTTTACATGTCTTAATTAAAATGGAACATCTTTTACACAAATTCCAAAACAATAAAGAAAAATAGCTCTTATCTATAGTGCCATTCAAAAAGTCTTAACTACTGTGTTTTTTAAAAGCTTCACTGAATATGGATATGAAAGCCATGTTCCTTGCCGCAGGGTTTAATATCCCTCATTTGATTGCTTTAATTAAAATGCAAATTTAGTTATAGTGCAGATGTGGAGACAAAAGCTTTGAGGAATAGAGCATATTATATCTAAAGAACTATTAGCCTACATCATAACTGATGAGATTACTGTCACAGAATTACAAAATTAACATTCATTCCTTCTGAGCAATGCAGATATTATAAATTAAAGGAAGACTACATTACCACCTAGAGTTTTAATTTCCACAAACTTCACTTCAAAACACTTAAGAACGTACTGTGAATAGAAAAACTTCCTGATTGTAGTATATTAAGAGTTTCAGATTAAAGTATTGTGCCCTCTAATGGTACAACTCCCTGAGAAAAAACAAGCCCTCTGACTTCAGCCTATGTAGCCTGCTATCCTAATTAAATTGAATTTCATTCAGTGCAGACCTGTATGAAAAATGAACCTCTCCTGTGGAAGCACTAATGCTTAGCAAAATATGGCAAATGCACCTTGCTTAAAAAGGTGAAGTTGGAAAAGTACAAGCTTAATGCATGCACAGAATTCACCCCTGCACTTTCATCTTTGGGGGAGCCAGCAACATGAAACATAAGTTCACTGATGCAAAATAAGCCTAGGACATGATCAGTTAGTCTAGCTACCAATAAGAACTGGACATGAATGTGTAGCAAAGGTTTCAAGGAAGTGGATTTACCCTAGGAAGTTCTGCCCACACTTGGGGCACATCTACACTGCAAACCCATATGAGAATCCTGAGAAGTACAGTTTGGTGAGGGTTATGGGTCCCTTCAGATATTATCTGTGTGGTGTGGAAGCTGTGGAGTGTGTGCCTTTCCCGGGCCACTCTGGTACTGAATCAAAATCTAGTAAAATGTCAGAAAATCCAACATGGCAACAGCTATCCATTCCTTGGTTACCTCTTACTTAGACTACTGCAGTGTATTTACATGAGGTTGTATGTGAGGAGTGTTTAGAAACTTCAATTGGTGCAAAATGTTGCAGCTAGGTTACTAATCACTGCACAGTATCTGGACCATATTACACCTGTCATGAAATACTTGTACTGGAGGTCAATTAATTACCAGGCTCAATTCAAGATGTTGGTTTTAATCTTTCAAGCCCTAATTAGCTTAGGATCTGGCTATATAACGGACCACCTGTCTTGTTATGGACCTCTCTGGTTATTAAGATATGCAATAGAGATCTTCTTGAGGGCAGAATTGCCCACAGTGGCATGTTTGGGAGGCACACATGAAATAGCTTTCTCCTGTGTTGCTCCCAAGCTGTGGAAAACACTCCCTACAAACTACAATTGATCCCCACTCATTGGGCTTTTAGAAAGGGTACGAAGGTGCATCTTTTTAATCTATCCTTTTAAATTATTATGTAGTCATTTTAATGTTTCACAGCTTTTAATTTTCTTGTTTCTTATTATTTTTAGATTTTATTGTTTAAAATTGTTGTGCATCATATTGATGGCATTTTGTCAAATAAGTTGCTATATAAATATTAATAATAAATTCAAGAATATATAAATGGTACACATAGTAGAAGCCCAAGACATCTGGGTTCCTCTCTGCAATTATTCCCAAAGCAACATGGGACCACTCTGAGAATGTACGAACTGGGCCTATTTTCATATCTTTGAGTCGGCATGAGTTACAGTAATTACCATCTCATATGACTCTGTGGGACAGAAGTTTGATGTAAGTTCTAGTTAGGACAATTGGGAAGCTACAAATTCTAAACTGGGTTGTCATCTCCCTCAAGAAATGCAAGGTGTTCATCATAACTAGGAATGGGTGAGCTCTCCTGGCTCTTAATGGGTTGATTTAGAAATAAACCAAGCTATCTCCCACCCTAAAGGGGGAAATAGTCCCATTAATCTTTGACCCAATCAAAACCAACCTAGTACTCACCACAAACCCATATGCCCTTCTACTCAATGCTGATCCCTTAACCCCTCCTGTTCCCTTCAAAACCCCTCGCTCCAGTGCCAGAAGCAAGCAGCCCCAAGGAGAAGGGAGGGACATATCCCGCATACAAACACTCTCTCTGGTACCTGGTGCACTACACAAGTCTTTGGAAATGTAGCTTCCTCAAGGGCTACTGCAATGTCAGGACCTTGCAGCATAGTGCCCCAGGCTCCAGCAATGGGAGGAAAGGAAAGCCTCCCTCTCTTCCCCATTCCCATAGCTGCTTGTCATTGATGGCTGCACCAACCAGGTAAGTAGGATTTAAAGAATAGGGGATTTAGAGGGGACAAATGTTGGGAGGCCCCAGGATAATGAGTTCAGCAACATCTCTAATCCTATCCATGAAGATAAACAGTAGAACAGTAGCCACCTTAGTTTTGCTTCCACCGTTATTTTTCTACTCAGTCTTCTCTGAGCAGAACAGGCCAAATATATGCAATTTTGTTAGGCAGGAATGCTAAGACGTAGCTCTAGCAGGGAACTTTTGCTAGACACATGTATGTGTTTTCCTATATAATGAAGCCTCATATCCATAACCATTTTATGGCCACTATCTTATGTATTTTTTAAAAAACAAATAAATTAAAAAAGGAAAGTGTACGGGAGCTTTAACATCCCAATTAATATGGGATTAAAACATAGCACTACAATAGCATGAGAGAATAACATCACATATCCCTCCCTTCCACCACATAGTGTGAACCAAGACTTCTATGTGAGCACATGATCGTGCAGTGGCCCAGCTCAAGCAATTTCTCTCTCTCTCAAAACACAAATCTGGTCTCCATGCAATCAGGCATTCAAACGCCAGGCCTGGTTCATACATAGGCTACACGATTGGTAGAGAGCAAGGACTTTCACCACTCCTCCACCAAGCTATTGCAGAGATGCCCCAGATGAACATTATCAACTGGGACTCACTGGCTCAATTCGGACGACACAATAAACAACTGGTGTGGGGGAAACAATCGTCAGTTGTTTTGACTATTGTGTCATTCCAATGCTGCCATAGTCAACTCAGCGCTGATCCTAATCCACACCACAGTTGATTATTTATTACCATGTTGTTTGAGGAGTACCCCCTAGGGTTAGGGTTAGACCCACCATTGACTATTGTGTCATCCGAATTGAGCCAGTATCTCTGCACACCTCATAATGGGCGTTAGTATACTTAGAAATATAACTACAATAGGAGCATAGATAATTGCCACACACAAGCTCAGACTATTTGTCCACCTAGCCCAGTATTATTTACTCTATTTGGCAGCAGCTTTTAACTGGAGAAGCCAGAGATTGAAGCTGGAATCTTCCACGTGCAAAGTACGTATGTGCCCTGAGAACTCGAATAAAACTATTAACCATACAACTACTGACATATTCTTCAATGAAGTGATTTAATATAAGTCCACAGCCAATTAAAATTCACAGTAAACTAGGAGCTGAGATCTCTTGTAGAGGCATGTGTACTGCATACAAGTAAAGACAACATTGTATGTATATTGTATGTCAACATTGCTGTGACTTTCTAAAACACTTTTGACTCACTTGCTACTACAATTCCCTTTCATTTGCTCACAAGCTATATCATCCTTATGAAGAAGAAATGTTTAATACTATCTGTGGATTCATTTCTTTCCTATTGTAAATCTTGCTCTTGGAAACTCTAAGCTGCCAGCGAATGATGCATCAGTTTTGCATTTAATAAGGTTTCCCACTTATTGTACTTTAACTCATACACCAATGTTGTGATTCTTTTAAGATAACTCAGTATTTGCTTTGGAAATACTCTGACCTAAATATGTGACTGGATGGTTTGCAGGACTGTCAATGTTATTTATTTAACCTATATATTCCACTAACGTGTAAATGTTTGAGCATAAATTTATCACAAAGTCAAATCTTTTCTGCCTTCACTGAAGTGATGTCTGGAGCAGACCGGCAGAAATAATGGGGTGTGCTAAAATAAGTTCTTCATACAATGTGTAATGGTGAAATGTATTTCCATAAGATAAGGGAGGTTTGTCATGAGTAATTGGGGGAGGGTACTGTTTGAGATAAATTCATGTAAATCCTTTTGAGTTGATTATGGATTATTGATGTTTTTTTTTTCTTTTTTAGGGCTTTCTGGATCCTCTTTGGCATGAAAGGCCTTCTTCTGTTATAAATGCCAACAGCTAAAAAGTTTCAACAGATTATTGAAGGACAATTTACAGAATTTCTATTTAGAAATTTCATTGTTGCTTGTTGATCAAAATATACCAAGAGTCTACGATATTTCTAAATAACACAACCTATTCTTTTTAGACTTTCATTGTACTGTTATCTGATATGTTGTTCTATGCATGTTGGCACAAGGCAAATCTCACAGAATACAATGGAACTTACTCTCGAGTAAAAGAGCACATTACAACTGAAATCTCATTTAACTTTTGATTTGAAAATTATAGCCTACCGAGAAAGCAGGCTGGAAAACACAAAATACCTTCCTCAAGTTTCACTGCCATAATCAAGCATGCAAAGAGTTACAATGTACAAATAATTTTATACACTATAGATTTTTTTTAAAAAATCTATAATGCCCCATTTCCTTAATTACTTCTTAAGGGCAATTAAAAAAACACCAAGAAATAATTACAGGAAAGTTTATCACACATTTAAACTCTTATTTTGCAAGGTATGTCTATTGTGCTCTGAAAAGGGCACTGTGGATAAACCTTGTCACAAGTAATTAGAGAAGGGAAGAAAAAGAGGCACAGATCCAAGCTCACATTGATATAATCAGTGTTTAAGTTGGCTAGCAGCACAGTTAATTTGAACGAGAGATACTTTGAGGTGAAAACATTGTGCATGCCAGCTGAATGCATTAATAAAGCTGCTATTCCCAAATGTTTCATTATTATAATTAAACTGTCATCAAAGGATGAGAATAACATCAATACAGTTTATTTTGCTCTTTTAATTCATGGCATCCCAGTCTGAGATACAAACATTTACCCTTATTTTCCTTGCACATGTGACCTAAACAATGAATTAAATTACAGAGTCTCTTAAAGTAATCATTTTTCTCAAGATACTTAACCTCTAGGCCACTGCTGTGGTGTTTAAATTTAAACACTCACAAAGCATCAGGTCCTTTCACCTATCGATACATGGTTTTGTAAAAGGCACCATTGCTAATTTTAATGTTGTTCAAATGTTACATTTCCACGACCAAGTCCAGCTACTATTGGTGCTCCAAACAATTAAACTTCTCTAGGAACACATACTTGATCTAACCCAATATCTAGTGAAAATTTAAACAATTGTGAAAAATCACACCAGCAAATATCAGTTTTTAAACACTTTGTAGACAGCATATTCTATGCCAGTTACAAATACGCAGAAGTGGATGGAGAGTTAAGCCTCCTACCTCTGCTGTAGTTCCTCTGTTTCATTAGCATGAAAAAGGTCACCAACATAGCTTCCATCTTCACAAACGTCAGCCCCAAACGTGCTGATTCTTCATGCTAAGATCTGGTATTCAGGGTTTCTTTGTCTCAGAGTGCATTAAAAACAATAAACTAACTGTGGCAAACTAAGCACAGGAGAATTCTACAGCTAAGTTACAGGGCTTCCCTACCTTAACTGCTTGCATCACACCTGTTGGCAATATACATATTTCAGAGCTATGCTCTCTCTGGCTTCCTAATTTTGATTCATCTGCTTTGGGGAGTTCAGAGATGTGCTGCAAAGGGAGAGATGGAATGCAACCCAGTACAGCCCCATTGTCTCTGCAAATTTAGGTTAATTGAGCTGTCTGTACTGCTCTAATGTCTGCATTGGTGTTTATTTATTTATTTATTTATTTATTTAATTTCATTTCTAACCCGCCTCTCCATCTAGATCGAGGCGGGGAACAACACCAAATATAAATATAAAACAATAAAGTAGATAAACCGTTAAACAGATAAAAACAAATACATTATTAAAAACATCTTAAAATTAAACTGGATAGGCCTGCCGGAAGAGAACAGTCTTCACGGCTTTCTTAAATTCCAGAAGACTGCTAATTTGTCGAATCTCCTCCTGCAGGCCATTTCACAGCCTGGGAGCAGCAGAAGAGAAGGTCCTCTGGGTAACACTCGTCAGCCTAGTTCTGGCTGACTGGAGTAAATTCTTCCCAGAGGACCTGAGTGTGCGGGGCGGATTATACTGGAGAAGGCGATCCCGCAGGTAACCTGGACCCAAACCATGTAGGGCTTTAAAGGTAATAACCAACACTTTATACGTCGCTCGGAAACTAATGGGCAGCCAGTGGAGTGATTTTAAGATTGGTGTTATGTGGTCACCCCTAGGTGTACCGGTGACCAACCTGGCTGCCATATTTTGAACTAATTGAAGTTTCCGGACTAGGCACAAAGGTAGACATATGTACAGCGCATTGCAGAAGTCGAGCCTCGAAGTTACCAGTGAGTGCACTACCATCTTTAGGTCTTCCAACTCTAGGAAGGGGCGCAGCTGGCGTATCAGCCGAAGCTGATAGTAGGCACTCCTGGCCGTTGCATCTATCTGGGCTGTCATTTGGAGCGACGGATCCAGGAGTACCCCCAAGCTGCGAACACAGTCTTTCAGGGGGGGTGTAACCCCATCCAGAACTGGTTGACACACCTCCAAACCCAGGTTGTGGCCTTTGACAGCAAGCACCTCCGTCTTGTCTGGATTCAGCTTCAGTTTGTTTTTCCTCATCCAGCCCATTACCGCCTCCAAACATTCATTCAGAGGAGACACACTATCCTTAGCTGACGATGTTGTCTAAGGCACAGAGAAATATATTTGGGTGTCATCAGCGTACTGTAGCACCCCGCCCCATGCCTCCGGATTATCTCTCCCAGCGGTTTCATATAAATGTTAAACAGCATTGGGGAAAGGATGGCACCTTGTGGTACACCACATAGCAGCTCCTTCTTTGAAGAGCAGCTGTCCCCAAGCATTACCATCTGGAACCTGCCCGAGAGATAGCACCGGAACCACTGAAGCACAGTGCCCCCTATTCCCAATCCCCTCAGGCGTTCCAGAAGAATACCACGGTCGATGGTATCGAAAGCCGCTGAGAGGTCCAGGAGTACCAACAGGGACACACTCCCCCTGTCAATACTCAGGCGTAGATCATCCACTAAGGCGACCATAGCAGTCTCAACTCCGTATCCTGCCCTGAAGCCGGTTTGAAATGGGTCTAGAAAATCTGTATCATCCAAAACTGCTTGGAGTTGGGAGGCAACTGCCCTCTCGATCACCTTGCCCCAAAATGGAAGATTTGATACTGGCCTGTAGTTATTAAGGTCCAGAGGGTCCAGGGAGGGCTTTTTTAGAAGCGGCCGTACTACCGCCTCTTTTAAACATGTTGGAAAACTCCCCTCCATGAGAGATGCATTAATAATACATTGTAGATGTGATCGAACTGCATCTCTTCCCTGGACAGCAAGCCAAGAAGGACAGGGATCGAGAGGGCAAGTCGTCGTCCTCACTTGTCCAAGCAGCTTGTCCACGTCCTCAGTATTCACCAACTGAAACTGATCCAGTGTAATTCCACTCGCGGAGTTACTGGACACTCCATTGTCAGCTTCTGCTATAATGATGGCGTCTAAGTCGGCTCTTATCCGAGAGATTGTATCTGTGAAATGGTCATTAAAGGCATCACAGCGAACTGCCGAAGGCTGTAAAATCGGGTTCGGGGGGGAAGGTGCCTGAGTTAGACCCCTCACCACCCTGAACAGTTCTGCTGGACGCGAATTCGCAGACGCAATGCGTGCAGAGAAGAAAGCTTTCTTCGCTGCACGTATTGCCACTCCATAGGAACTAAGATGTTTTCTATGTCGTGTCTTGTCAGATACAAGTCAAGTTTTCCGCCATCGTCGCTCCAGTCGTCGTCCTTCCCGCTTCAACTCCCTGAGTTCTTCAGTATACCAAGGTGCCTGATTAGGAGCGGGTCGGAGAGGACGTTTGGGGGCGATCATGTCGATAGCCCTAGTTAGATCTTGATTCCAACTGTTAACCAGGGCTTCTACAGGATCGTCGATGATACCAGCCATAGAACCCTCTAAGGCTTTCTGGAATCCAAGAGGATCCATCAGCCTTCGAGGGCGGACCATCTTAATCTTAATCGGTCCGCCACCCCTGCAGGGGCGGGTGGTAGCTGTGATACTAACCCTGACCAGAAAATGGTCTGTCCATGACAACACGGACCTCCGCCCACAGGTCTGTCTGTTCGGAACTGAAAACAGCATCGAGAGTGTGACCTGCTGAATGTGTAGGTCCAGAGACCAATTGGGATAGGCCCATGTTTGTCATGGATGCCATGAACTCCCGAGCTGCACCTGACAAACTGGTCCCGAATGGGATGTTGAAGTCACCCAGGACCAAAAGCCTGGACGAATCCAACACCAGCTCCGAGACCAGTTCCGTGAGCTCGGCCAGGGAGTCTGATAGGCAGTGGGGTGGCCGGTACACTAACAGAATCCCTAGTCTATCCCTGGTCTTCAGACTCAGGTACACACACTCGATGTGATTCAATTCACGGACAGGAAGTCTGGTCAGGTTAAGATTATCCTTGTAAACCACAGCTACTCCGCCCCCCCGCCCACTTTCCCTCACCTGCTCACTGACACAGTACCCAGCTGGGAGGGCCTGGACCCATGTCGGGCCACTGTCATCTCCCAGCCAGGTCTCTGTGAAACATGCCAGGTCGGCCTTCTCATCTAGAAGAAGATCATGGATGATGTTTGTTTTATTTTTAACCGACCTGGCATTACATAGGAGCAAAGAGAGGTTTTGTGTGTGGCCTGGTTCGTTCTCCAAGATCCCCGGGGTAGCAGGGCGACTGGAAGGTAAGATAGGTGTTAGATATCTATCTCTCTTTCCCCTGTAACGGCATTTCACCCTGCTATCGCTATATCTCCCTTTGCCCTGCACAACACAAATTGCCACTCCCTGACACATTCTAACTGCCGTTCAGCTGGTTCCAATGTTGTCACTCCAGCCTCTGTTCAGCCTGGGCTTCTCAGAAGGAGGGTGAGGGAGGGGAAGGCTACAATGTCCTGTTTGCCTCTTTCTTTTCCTCTCCACTCTGCTGTTGTCACTCCAGCCTCTGTTCAGCCCGGGCTTCTCAGGAGGAGCGTGGGGGAGGGGAAGATTACAGTAGATTTTACACTATATGAAGGATGGGCTGGCCTCAGTGTATAATGTAATAAGAGCAAAGGTAACATCATGACTAACAGTCCCTAATTCAAATCTCTCCACAATTATGAATTCAGCAGGTGGCCTAGGACAAGGCACTGGAGTGCTTAGGATAGGGTTGCAAGTAACTTAATTGAGTGATTGACTCTATGAGGGGCTGACAGTAATATGGAGACAAATATATTTTGCTATGAAAGCTTTAATGAGAAGGTATTCGGAATTAGATCTCTTTTGACAAGCTTTGAGTCATTTTTTTAAAAAACAACAACAACAACACCGTCTAGTTTCAAAGGTTTAGTCTGTATTCCGCTTTTACAAGCAAAAAAGCAAGGAAAAGAACCCCAATGTTGGAAGGGCAAACTATATCTGTTCTGCCAACAGGATTCAAACGGGATGACATTTCCACTCGAGGAAGTCAAAGATTCAGTGGATGTGGTGGTGCTGGTAACATCTCTTTATCTGGCAGCAAAAGCTGCCAAAAGTCATTTTCATTTTTGTATAGCAAGCAAGGAAAAGTATAATTAAATATATGTTTCAATGTATATACATGATACACCCCTCAAATTCTTCTTCACTGGTTCCCCTTTTGTTTTCCTAACTAGCTATTGGTGTATCTGACATGATGAGATACCTTGGATCTTATTGATATATAGGACACTGACGGACAGTTCTGAATCGCTAAACTCAAAGAATAATGGACGAATGTATGGAATAAAGAATGTGTTGTTGAGTCTTCAGAAGGATAAATGGCCCATGTAAAGCCCAAGAAAAGGACCAAGAATAGCAAGATACATTTCTTTGGTGGAATGGAGCCAGTGATCACTTCTGGACTCAACCTGATGGTATGGAATGCTGGAATGCAATTTTATGACAGAAGCAGTTATATACAGAACTCAGACTGCAAAGTTTGGGTCACACTTGGGTAGAGCACTGCACAGTGCTCAATAATGCAACTTCTATGTGCAGTCTTACTTCTCTATGCTGTTCCATTCGTGTACATGACGCATTACAAAATTTCATAAGTAAAACCAAAGGAAAAAAGACACATCTTTGCCTCCAACTAGGTTAGAATCTAAATTTTGGTAATGGGGAACACAGAACAGGAAAGATACGGTAAGGATACCAAGGGATCTATTTGAGCAACTGCAGTCAGAGGACATCTTGATATTATTTACAGTTGGAGATGAGGTAAAAGGCTTAAGCCAAACACTACACAGAAAAGGGAATTTTTGAGGAAGGATCTGGAAGTGGGAGTGTGGTAGCATCACGTACATATTCATGAGGAGCTCCAGCTATAGGGGCAACAAGCCAAAAGGGATGGAATGCTCTGAGAAAATTGGGACAACTGAGAAGGGTAGTGTTGCAAAGTTTTCTCCCACACACACACATAAATGCACACACTGTCCATCAATATAATATATATTTGCACTAGCCTGCAATGTTTTACCACCACCACCACCACCACCCCAAAAAAGAAAGAAAGAATATTATTGGTTAGTACTTTGCACTATGCCAATGTTATACATTCAATGAATATTCAAATGCAAAATTCCTGGTGAATTTGCAACATCAAAATTGACAGTCCTGGTACCTTCTATAGTAGAATCCGCTAGTGGGATACTTATGCTACTTATTGAAACATCATAATCACTAGCAGCACCCTTTCAGTAGCTGACTTACATATATCCCAGGGCAGGAAATATTCCTTCTTCAAGTGAAATAGGCGGATCTGGATTATTATAGTTATGTTATTATAAGCCCAAGTCAGCTGTACATCTGTTCACCTGTAGGACTACTGTGTATAGTGGGATCTGCATGCACATGAAAACCCCACCACAAGCGTCCCAATAGCCCCATCTTCTGGTTAGACCTTTGTACGTTGAGGGCAAAGTCTGAAGTGGGCTCTGTAGGCGTTATTCAGGTACTTACAGAGTTCCCGCAATCATGAACCCTGGCTTATCAGGGTATAACTGGAATGCTTGACATATCTGAGGCTGAGACAGAGCCTTCAATTATTTAGGCTCTTATGATCCCATAAACAAAATTGGATGTTTAAAGAAAAACAGTTCTAAATTGTCTTTTATGAACTGAAAATGTCCAGTTAACACCAATTCACAACGAATGCACAAGTTCTTGGATTGAATATGGATCTGTGTGGCATGAGCCTCTTAGAGGAAAGGCTGAGACAGATACCTGTACATAACAGAAATAGATGCCCCTTTTTTGACATGGTCTCCATACAACAACATTGCCATTCTAATCAAGTAAAATCTCACCAATAGGGTCTAAAAATGATTTATCTGGAATGGTGACAGGGCACGCCTCAAACAATGAATGTTACAGGCTTATTTAAAATCATACCACATCCCTCTGAACTCTCTGAAATATAATTATTTAAGCTTATTTTGCCTCTTCCTACACCTCCACCCCCAACTGTAAATCCTTCTTGCCAAACTTGCACTAGCGAAATGTTGAAATAAATATATGCCTTGGGTTCGAGGCCTGGATGCTCCTGTAGAGAATCATAGTAGCATCCACTTGTGCCAGGAAGCATGGCTATTTTGAAAAAGAAAAATCTCCTTTTGAGGATGTCAACTCTTTTACTAAACCCTTTTAAATGCCTTTTGTGGTTTTGTAAACACTTCCAGTCCAGAATCCCGGTCTGTCTGTTTCCATAAAGGCTGCCAACCAAAATATCATTATTTCCTACTCTTCCTACCATATTATTTGAAAATTTTGCCTTTTTTCAAATGTGACACTTTTTTGTCAAACAAAATCTTCTCAAAGTATAATTGTTAACATCTTTCTGAAACCGGATGACAGACTTATTCTAATGCTTATGTGTAGAATTGCTTTTTCCTCCACAGTGTGGCAGCAGAGCCTTTAGAAAAGGAGAGGGGTTCAACATATAAGAAGACACTATGGCTGAATATTATAGCTGAAAAATAAGCTGGGACTAGATAATAATAATAATAATAATAATAATAATAATAATAAATTTATTTCTTACCCACCTCTCTGGATCGAGGCGGGGAACAGCTGTAAATATAAAATATGATAAAATACATAAAACATTTTAAAAACATGGTACACATTATTAAAATAGCAATAAAACATCCTAAAACCATCCTAAAATTCCACTGGATATGCCTCCCAGCTATGGCTAATGTCAAAAAGCGGTTGTTAAAGCTGAGAAAGTCAAGCTTTTGGTATTTATATTAGGGCTGGCCAAAATGGCCAAAATGGAGGCTTCATACCGCTTGTCTGTTTATTCTGCTTTCCAGGTGCTAAGTGCTGATGGGGCAAGTTCAGCCCCCTGCTCTCCTTTCTTATAGTTCTTTATCTTTAAACTAGACTTGATAGAAATAGCTCTTCAAATAGAGGATGCCTTCCAATGGACGGTAATCCTCGGAAAGCCCTTCAAATAGAGGACACACGGCCATTCTAGACTCAGGTGCCTGGTTCGAGCTCCAATTCTTGTCAAAAGGCTTCAGCATAGGACATTGTCATGTATAGTGTTTGGTATAATGAACCAATCAACCCAATAGCTACGCATGGACTGTGTTAACAAATTTGCTGGTTACTAGTTCAAACAAATCAGTGATGTTTTGCTGTTTATTGCCAGTTATTTATATGATGCAAGTATTTGTGATGTTTTGATGATGTTTACACCTTTAAGATGTATGTGCTGTGTGATTTCAAATACAAGGTTGGAAAGTATGTAAATCTAGTGAGAGAGTGGGGAGGATGTGTGCAATGAATGCTGATTGGCTGGTGGTACAAAGGTCTGGATTGGCAGTTAGCAGGATCAGAGGGAGGAGTTAAAGGGAGCGAGAGAATTGTATATGAGAGAGTGAGGGAGTCAGGGTTAGGGTCTGTTGAAGAGAGTTGAGATCTGGGGTTTGTCTGTGGAGGGTCTAGATTTACTGTAGGAACAACGTATTTTATTATTTCGAGGAACAGAGTAAAGGGAGGAGAGAGAGTGTAGTCCAGAGGGTAGAGTAGGCAGGGTTGTATATGGAACGGTACTGAAACAAATCAGCTTGAACCTGATGAAACCATTATGCTCTTTAACTGCATAACCTTACTTGCTATCAATAAACATTTTTTTGTTGCACACTGGAGTGTTTTGTGAGGTACCTGAGGTGGGGAGTACAAGATTCAGTGGTGGCAGCGGAAGGGAAGGTGTGAGTATAGCGTGCTCGGCTGGGCTGCTATGAGACCAAACAAGGGTGGCAAGTCACAGAGACAGTGAGCAACACTCTGATGGCCCTTCCATTGCTGGGATCCTTTGACTTATAGGGAAGAATAAAGGATGACCAGAGGGGATGGCATCACAGTTACTAGTTCAAACAAATCACCAGCACAGCAACGAGAATGCCAAGCCACATGCCATAATACTAACCTGCTTGGCAGAGGTCCAAGGCAGAGCCAGAAAGTGCATGATGCAGGAATTGTGCTGAAGCTAAGTAGATCTCATCAGTTTTTGGATGGGAGGCCACCTAGGAACTCTGTGTACAGAGTCATGGAAGAAAGGTGACATTTCTTGACAATAACTAACCAAGCCATTATTGGTGTTTGTCCATTATTAGTGCTTGGGGGAAGAAGGGGTGTTTGTCTTTGCAGAAGGCGCAAGAACCAAATTATTGCTGTCTTCTAGAAAAGCCAAGTGGAAAGGGAGGGAAGCCACAGCTCCCTTCCTTCCCCACATTCTCTGTGGAGGAAAGGGAGGGTTAGTTTCTCTCCCACAAAACAGCTTTTTGCAGGAAGCACCACCAGCACCTCACTGCTGTCCCCCACCTCCTATAACAGTGAGGGAAACCACCCTTCATTTCTTCCATGGAGAACATGGCTTCCCCACCCCCCTCACATGTTGCACTTTTGCAAGAGAGGAAGGAAAAGACACCACTCTTCATTTTCTCCCCACATTCCCCACAGAGAACTTAGGTTTACAAGTGATATTCTTCTACCACTTGTGGGGAGATAGGGACAGCAGGAGAAAGCAGTTGCTTTCAAGCCTTGCTGTGGCCTGCCTGGGGCATCTGAACAGCCACTGGGAAAAGGGTGCTTGGCTTAATCCAGGAGGGCTCTCCTTAGCATGAGGCATTCTCTCTTCTGGGCTCCTGTGTTTTGCTGGAAGTGTGGGTGTTCACTATTTATGAATGCGTTTGATCTGTACCCAGCCTTTCTACGAAGAAAAATGGCACTCAAAGCAGCCTGCAAGCACAAATACAACGTGATAAAAACCAGTAATAAAACAAATGCATTAAACACACAGTTAAAAACATAACTGATTGTTAATGTCAATTGCTCACTTTGGAGCAAGCGACTACATTTAGGAAACCTTGGCCTCTACTCTTGGAATTATTGCTCTCTTCTTTGAAGTGTTTCCTGTGTTGGTGCTGTGAACCTACCTACAGTCTGCTTTCCACATTCATCTCAGTAACAAAGCTCAGGCCATGGAAACTGTCTGGAGCAGTTGGGGTGAATTAATCTGATTCAAAGACTTGCTGGGAGAACATGAGGGCTGTTCAACATTTAGTCAGTACCACAAGGTGATCCCTAATCAGTACTTAATTTTAGTGCATTATCATAAAGTGATATGAATTAATTTCATAAATCCTTAATGACTGCACTTTAAAGAATTGCGTGTCCGCTGCCTCGAGCTATTACATGCCCCTGTTCTTATTGATCCAAGATCAATCCTTCACTTACGTGAAAGGTTCATTGTTACATTCCCATCGTTCAATTAAGTTTTCTAAATACCCAGATAACCATTTCCTGTATAAAGATTACTCTGCTTTGTTTAAGGCAAGCAATTGCATTAAAGCTCTGGACTTCTAGTCTCTGTAGTTTAGCCTTGCGTGCTTATTAAATATCTGGTGAGGTGGAGCCCTGCTAGGGATTGGGACCATTATATGAAAGGTTTTGACTCCTCCTTACCCCTGTGTTGTAATCCTGACCCAAGTCCCTTCCTAGCTGCTATCTGTGTTGAGAAGTAACTTCTCAGTGGCACCAATGGAAGCTTCCCTCCAAATACTAACCAGCTGCTTTGAGGGGTGGGATTTTCATTGCCATCGCAGCATGGGGTTAAGGTTTTGTTTTTCAAAGCCTTCCCTCTCTGTCCTGGCCAACTACCCAAGGGAGAAAAATTAAGCATGCAAGTCTAAACTACACGTTTACTATAACATGTAGTCTGATACTTATTAATGGCTTGTTCAATTTGCTAGATTGAATGTAGGATCAGGTGCAAAGACCAGCAGAATATCCTGGTATTGCACATGTGACATGATACCAAATAGATTGCACCAGTTCAGAGATGTGTGTGTATGTGGGTGTCCATTACTGTACCAGTCAGAAGTTTAGTAGTGGGATTGCAAAGCCATTGAATAACATACAAAGGCAATACTGCAGAGCATCTTTAATACGAAAGAGATGGTTTAGGTATATATATTTTCATACTGAAAAGGAGAACTGTTCAATTTGCAAAGTAAACAACTGGCAAATTGTTACTGTTTCAAGTCAGAATCTTAAGTAAAAAAAAAATCTATTCATATAAATGGTTTTTAAAAAGGTCAGGGGGGTGCCGGGTGGGGGAGATGACAGCCTAAGAATAAACCCTGGCTTATGACTCAAAGGTTGTTAAAAGGTCAACAAAGGGCCCCTTTCTGCGCCCGGCTCGCCTGGGTGCGGGGAGGGTGTTGCGGTGGGGGTGGGGGACGGGCGAGATGGGAGCCACCCATTGGTGGGCTCCGCAGGTGCCACCGGCGCTGGGAGGGGACTCAGGGAGTATTTAAGTCACTCACCCCTCCCAGCGGCCATGCGTTCCTCTTTCGGGGGCTCCCTCCCTCCCTGTAGGCAGCGTGGGTTCGCTGGTCGCTCATTAGGAGGGCCAAGTAGGAATTTTTTGCTCATAATCAGCTTTATGTTGTGAGTCTTTTTGCCTACTTCACACTGTAAGACAGGTAAGGAGCAGTAATTAGGTTGATCTGGTTAATATTGTTTCGGTCACAATTTAATGGCAGGTTTTGCAGACATCCGGAGCGTTGCTAGGGTCGGTGAGCATTCACAGGCACTGTTGTGGTGATGGGTAATGCCTGAGGCCCCTCAGCTGTGAGCTTTACGGCGGCAGCTGGAGGGATAAGGGTTACCTTCGAGGCTAACCTTTCTCACCCACTCGGAGCTAAACGGCACGAGGAGGGGTCGACACCGGAAGGTCTCCCTACCCCAAAAGGGGGCAAGCCTGGGGGGGGGTGTTTGGAATCACGCCATCTCTCAGGTAGTGAATGGCTCGCCCATGGTTGAGTAGAATGTCCGCATAGGTTTCCCATACTGCAGATCTTTAATAAAAGTGGCCCTGTTTTAAATCCATTTTACTTGTCTCGCCTCATTATTTCACACCCTACACTTTCCGCAATGGAAATTCCTCGGTTTGTTTAGCTGCTCCCACTAGCAGGAGTGACTGAGCAGCAGATACCAGCTTGCTCAATAATGATAGAACAGAATTCTCAGCAATTGTGACTCAACATGACATGCAGACTGGCTTGTGTCTCTTGAACTTTAGAATTTTGAAGTATTATTCAGCACTAGTGCATTTTTATTTTCTAAATGTTGGAAGTTATTATACTGTGGCTATAAATCCAAGAAATGAGTAGCAAATAACAGAAACTGGTTGTAGTCAAAAGCCAATATTAAAGCAAAGAAATTGATCCTTGAGTGCTATATGTGACTCTTCACCTCCTAGAATGGATCAAATCTGTTTCCATGATCAAAAAATCAAGAGTAGATCAAACTTCCAGAAATCCACCACAGATCCTCAGAATAGAAGCCAAAGCAGTCAAGCACTTTGTTGCAGACAAGATGTCACGGCCATCCATGCCAATGTGCAAGCAAAGCTATGACAAATGCTCCCCAATGTTCTGGAAAGAGCTGCTTCGTAGTCCCTTTAGACATGCACCAGAGATTACTTCAGTATCTGCACCATCAGATTCTACAGATCCCAGCATTGTCAGCAAAGGGTTCTATTTATAGCACACTTCCAAGCCGCCGAGGCTGACTGAAATTATTTGTCTAAAAAGAATTATGCTACATGAACATGATCAGTCATATCGTAAACTCCTCCGCCCAACGTCTATATGGCTGTGAGCAAAACTCAAAACAGTAATATACATTATTTCCACGTACGCAAACTGCACAGAGCAAAACATGATAATTATTTTCAAACAGGTTAGGTGACCTCAAGACTGTGAGAGTGGAACATTTCAGAGTTCCCCACACTTCTTGTCTGCTTCCTTGATATCCAGCAATACCTTGCTTTCTATGAACCTGTAATTGTATGTGCTCCTAGAAATTGCTGTGGTGGTGGTGATTTGAAGTACAACTATCCTCAGGGGTTACATTTAGGAAGGGTGGGGGATTCTTACCACTATCCTATATTTCAGACCACCTGTAATTATTCCTCAAGGGCACCTATATTTCTAGCCAACACATTTGTCATGGATTAGATCAAAATGAATTTAGTCTAGCACCCTGTCTCAACAGTGACCAACCAGATGATTCAATACAGTTCACAAGCAGAGTATGAAGGAGACACTGCTTCCCCATGTTTGACTCCCAGTCCACTTTCTGGATATAGAGATTCTGCCTACCAAAAACTATTGTTAGATTCAATTAAATTGGCTTCTGTATTAGGTATGCACGCCAAAGCATGGAACGGTTTGCTTTAAAAACAACAAAAAGCTGGGCTGGGCTGGGCTGTCCTGTGTGATTGTCTTTGCTCCGATTTTTATTTGTACGGCACTTACCGTATACCGAGTATAAAAAGGTAACCTCCGCTAATATTCTTAAAAATGCACTGGACTTTATTTATTTATTTATTTTTGCAATTTAACTTGAATGTAATCAAAACTGGGGGGAAGTAACAAGCAGGATAGCGCAGGGCTCAGTCCTGGGCCCAGTGCTCTTCAACGTTTTTATTAATGACTTGGACGAGGAGGTGCAGGGAATGCTTATCAAATTTGCAAATGACACAAAACTGGGTGGGATCGCCTATACCCTGGAAGACAGAATATAGTATATCTTGACTTCAGCAAAGCTTTTGACAAAGTGCCCCATGATATTCTGATTCACAAACTAGTGAAAAGAGGGCTAGATGGAACAACTATTAGGTGGATTCACAGTTGGCTACAGAATCGGACTCAAAGAGTGATTATTATTATTATTATTATTATTATTATTATTATTTATTACACTTATATACCGCCCCATAGCCGAAGCTCACTGGGCAATTAAAAAAAATTAAAAAGATTGAACATTAAAAAGACCATATACAAAATTCAAAACCATAAACATAAAACAGCTGTCACTAACCACTTTAAAACATTTTAACTGTTAAGCCTGGCCACAATGTCAATCAAACCTCAACTTGAGCTGCTAAAATGCCTGGGAGAAAAGAAAAGTTTTGACCTGGTGCCAAAAAGATAACAGTGTTGGCACCAGGCGGGCCTCATTGGGGAGATCATTCCATAATTGAGGGGCCACCACAGAGAAGGCCCTCTCCCTTGTTGCCGTCCTCCGAGCTTCCCTCGGAGTAGGCACCCGGAGGAGGACCTTTGATGTTGAGCGTAGTGTACGGGTAGGTTCATGTCCAGAAAGACGTTCCATCAGGTATTGTCTTTATAGGTTAAAACCAGCACTTTGAATCAGGCTCGAAACATACAGGCAGCCAATACAAGCGGGCCAGAATTGGTCTTATATGTTCAAACCTTCTGGTCCCTGTTACCAATCTGGCCGCTGCATTCTACACAAGCTGCAGCTTCCGAACCATCTTCAAAGGCAGCCCCACGTAGAGCGCATTGCAGTAATCTAACTTGGAGGTTACCAGAGCATAGACAACTGAAGCCAGGTTATCCCTGTCCAGATAGTGGCGTAGCTGGGCCACCAGCCGAAGTTGCTAGAAGGCACTCCATGCCACCGAGGCTACCTGAGCCTCAAGTGACAGAGATGATTCTAGAAGAACCCCCAAGCTATGAACCTGCTCCTTCAAGGGGAGTGCAACCCCATCCAGAACAGGTTGAACACCCTCCATCCGGTCAGAGGAACCCCCCACTAACAGCATCTCAGTCTTGTCTGGATTAAGTTTCAGTTTATTAGCTCTCAGCCAATCCATTGTCGCAGCCAAGCACTGGTTCAACACATCCACAGCCTCACCTGATGAAGATAAAAAGGAGAAGTAGAGTTGTGTGTCATCAGCGTACTGATGACAGCGCACTCCAAAACTCCGGATGACCGCACCCAACGGTTTCATGTAGATGTTGAACAGCATGGGGGACAAAACTGCCTCCTGCGGAACCCCATACTGGAGAATCCACGGGGCCGAGCAATGTTCCCCAAGCACCACCTTCTGGAGCCGACCTGTCAAGTAGGAGTGGAACCACTGCAATGAAGTGCCTCCCACTCCCAACTCAGCCAGTAGTGCCAGAAGGATACCATGGTCGATGGTATCGAAAGCTGCTGAGAGATCAAGGAGAATCAACAGAGTCACACTCTCCCATCTTTCTCCCGACATAGGTCATCATACAGGGCGACCAAGGCTGTTTCCGTGCCAAAACCAGGCCTGAAATCTGACTGAAATGGATCCAGGTACCATTATCAATGGTACCTTCTCACATTGGGGGGAGGTAATGAGCAGGGTACCGCAGGGCTCAGTCCTGGGCCCAGTGCTCTTCAACATTTTTATTAATGATTTGGATGAGAAGGTGCAGGGAATGCTTATCAAATTTGCAGATGACACAAAACTGGGTGGGATCGCTAATACCCTGGAAGACAGAAACAAACTCCAAAGTGATATTGATAGGCTGGAACGCTGGGCTGAAAACAACAGAATGAAATTTAATAGGGATAAATGCCAAGTTCTACACCTAGGAAAAAGAAACCAAGTGCACAGTTACAAGATGGGGGATACTTGGCTCAGCAATACGACAAGTGAGAAGGATCTTGGAATTGTTGTAGATCACAAGCTGAACATGAGCCAACAGTGTGATGTGGCTGCAAAAAAGCAAATGCTATTTTGGGCTGCATGAATACAAGTATAGCTTCCAAATTGCGCGAGGTACTTGTTCCACTCTATTCGGCACTGGTTATTCCTCGTCTTGAGGACTGTGTCCAGTTCTGGGCACCACACTTCAAGAAGGATGCAGACAAGCTGTAGGGGGTTCAAAGGAGGGCAACGAGGATGGTCAAGGGTCTAGAAACAAAGCCCTATGGGGTGAGACTGAAAGAACTGGGCATGTTTAGCCTGGAGAAGAGACAACTGAGGGAAGACATGATAGCACTCTTCACATTCTTGAAAGGTTGTCTCTTCTCTATAATCCCAGAGTGCAAGACGTGGAATAATGGGCTCAAGTTACAGGAAGCCAGGTTCCAGCTGGACATCAGGAAAAATGTCCTGACTGTTAGAGCAGTACAACAATGGAACCAATTACCTAGGGAAGTGGTGGGCTCTCCCACATTAGAGGCATTCAAGAGGCAGCTGGACAGCCATCTGTCAGGGATGCTTTAAGGTGGATTCCTGCATTGATCATGGTGTTGGACTCAGTGGCCTTATAGGCCCATTCCAATTCTACTATTCTATGATTCTATGGCTGCTTGCTCTTCTCGAGATCTTTGCCCTTCCTGGCTCATAAAAGCAGCCAGCAGGGGACTAACTGAGTGGGTAAGTGGAGTGATCAATGCCTCCCTTTGGCAAGGCTTTACCACTGCTTGAAGGAGGCAGTGGTAAGACCACAATGAAAAAGCCCTCCTTGAACCCCACCGTATTGAATAATTACCAGCCAGTTTCCAATATTCCATTTCTGGGCAAGGTATTGGAGAGTGTGGTGGCCTCCCAACTCCAGGGATTCCTGGATGAGATGGATTATCTGGATCCATTTCAATCTGGCTTCAGACCTGATTATGGGACAGAAACAGCTTTGCTCACCTTGGTGGATGACCTACGCCGGGAACTGGACAGGGGGAGTGCATCCCTGTTGGTTCTGCTGGACCTCTCATCGGCATTCAATATCATCCATGGTGTTGCATGCATAAGGTGATGCAAAATGTATTGAAGATTAAAATACAACTATGTCCAGAGTACTTTTTGTTGGGGATAATAGACAAACAGTTGATGCAAGGTTATGGAACTTTATTCTTATACATGATAACAGCAGCAAGATTAATATATGCTCAGAATTGGAAGACTGAGAAAGTACCAACAGAGGAGGAATGGCTATTGAAAATTGTAGAATTGGCAGAAATGGCAAAACTCACTGTGATAATAAAAGATAAAACAACAACCGGGTTCATAGAGGAATGGAAGCCTTTGATGGATTTTTTTAAAAGAAAGAGAAGGGAACGGCATATCTGCATGCAGATTCAGCGATTAAATTGGAAGAAAAACAATTGTTAAAGATAGGGAAGTCGGGAAATTCACTCACTATTTTGTTTAATTTTTTATTAGGCTTATTTTGATAAAGCATTAAGAAAACGTAGATATTTTTGTTTGTTGGAGAAATTTGGAAGTCCATTTTAATGTTGTATTGCTGTATTGTTTGTGTTTTATTTTTGTCTGAAAAATAAAAAGTTTTAAATTCGAATACCATCCATGGTATCCTTCTTGGCTGCCTTGCTGCGATGGAACTCGGAGGCACTGTTTTACAGTGGCTCCATTCCTTCCTAGAGAGGTGGACCCAGAAGGTGGTACTGGGGGACTTCTGCTCAGGGTTCAGTTTTGTCCCTGTTGGGAGAGGTTGTCCAGAGTTTTGAGGTTTGGTGCCACCAGTACACTGATGATACCCAACTCTACTTCTCCTTTCCACTCAACTCCAAGGAAGCTGTTGCAATGCTAAATTGGTCTTTCAGAAGTAATGTACTGGATGAGGGCAAACAAATTGAAGCTTAATCCAGAGAAGACAAAGGTGCTCCTGGTCAGTCGAAAGGCAGACCAGGGAATAGGGATTCAGCTTGTGCTAGATGGGGTTACACTCCCTGAAGACACAGGTTCGCAGCTTGGATGTCCTACTCGATTCAGCCCTGAGACTGGATGACCAGATCTTGGCGGTGGCCAAGAGTGCATTTGCACAGTTAAAGCTAGTGTGCCAGCTGCGCCCTTTCCTAGAGATGTATGACCTGGCCATAGTGACACATGCCTTAGTTACATCCCGTTTGAAATACTGTGACATGCTCTACAAGGGACAGTCTTTGAGTGTTCGGAAACTTCAGCTGGTTCAAAGAGCTGCAGCCAGATTGTTGGCCCAGGCTGGTTACAGGGAACATACAACTCCCTGTTACAACAGCTCTACTGGCTTCTGGTCTGTTTCTGGGCACAACTGAAAGTGCTGGTTGTCACCTATAAAGCCCTATATGTCTTGGGTCCAAGTTATTGAAAGACCATATTCTCCCATATGAGCCTGTCCGTATTCTGAGATCTTCTGAGGAGGCCTTTCTCTCAGTTCCACCAACATCGTAGGCATGCCTGATGGGTACACGGGAGAGGGCCTTCTCAGTGAAAAGCTCCAAGGCTTTGGAACTCTCTTCCCAGGGAGGCTAGACTGGCTCCCACTGTGTTACACTTTCGGAGGCGGGCAAAAACTTTTGCGTTCTGGCAGGCTTTTGGAAATACTCTGGATTTAATGTATTGGCTTTAAAAAAAAATGTTACTGCGTTTTAAAAAAAACTTTAAAATGTTTTTAATTTTACTGTGGCTTTAATTCTATTTTAACTTTTGTAGATTTATATTTATATATTTTAATTGTATATTTTTTATCTTGTAAACTGCCTTGTGTCCCAGTACTGGGAAAAAGGCAGGATATAAATATTATAATGCTGACAATAATAGTAGTAGTAGTAATAATAATAATAACACTTTACATTGTATCCCAGATATGCAAAGGTGATCTAGATGACTTCTTTCACCACGAGGATCAAGCCTATACCCCGGAACTGTGAAAAATGAGGAGCCTGAGAACAGGAACAAAGTCTGATTTGTTGCACTGTTTGAATGAGCTCACATCTGTGAAAGAAAATTTCTCCAATCCCATAGCGCAGATAACCATTCTTGATGGTGCTGCCATCGTCAACATACTGCAACTAGGGCTTGCAAAAACATTCCAGGATTATGACATTGATGTTTTGTTCCCTATATCAAATCACAGCTTCAGTATGTAACAAGATTAGACATCATCTGGGGTGTGGCATGAAAGCTTGAAAAGTGACACATGCAGCAAAACGGGGAAAGGATTTCGGAAATGTGTCGAGCCATCAAGTCCAGTCTTCAAAAACTGGCAAGAGTTTCTTGGCATTGATGGCAACAAGACTGAGTTGTTCTCCTTCTTGGCAATGATGCTAGCAGACATTGACACTAACAAACAGATGATTCCAAACATTACTGATGTGCTTTGTGTAAAACATCAACATGTCTTGGGACTGGCTCTGTGCTCACACAAAGAGGCACACACTCGCATCCTACTCCACTTAAGTGATCCTGTGTAGCAAGAGTATAATACAGTCCGACATTGTAGTTCTGGCCGTAACATTGGCACAGCGCCTGCACAATGATGAACTATGGGTGGCATTTGGAGTTGGGAAGAACTTCTGCTTCCTTGCTGCTCATATAAGTTAGCAAGAACTCTGGGTCCTGATCGATGTATCACCTTGCCAATATTCCACGCAATTACTGGGTGTGATCCTGTGTCCTTGTTTGGAGGCAGGGGTAAAAGGACTGCATGGGACACCTGGAATACATATGGAGCTCAGCATTCTGTACCTTGGCTGACAGGCCAAGACAGAAGGCTTGAAGCCACTGGAGAGATTTGTAGTTTCGCTATATTCAGCATATCAAAAGGACTGTCTACCAGGCTGGGCTCTGCTGGGCCCAAATGATGATGGCAATGCCACAGCTTCCCTCGTCAAGTGATTGGGGTGGAAGAAGAATGGGGAAACTATGCTGGACAACCCTACCACTGGCCACACAAGCTTGTCGGGGACTTATACGATCTGGCTGCAAGAAAGCCTGTAGAGGACATTGCAAGTATCACAAGGCTGCTCTACAGTGTACTGCCTTTTGTTTTTGTGGTGCACTTTGTACTGACTAATAACATTTGGGGTGGGGGAAGGTCCAACGGTATCCAAGTGTATTTGACTTTAAAAAAAATAGTGTGGTAAGCCTGGTAATGACAAAGCTGTATTTACATGAAATAAACGGCAATCATTCTGTTCTTATTTTAGTTATGTTTTTTCCAATGCCTAGGTTTAAAAAACAGTATAGGTCTATATTCTGTTACAGAACCTAAAGATTATTTCATTATTAACTCCCATTAGGCCTTTTGTACACTTCTAAATTTTTAATTCAACTAAATCAGGGCTCAAACCCCCTAAAATAGGCACGCTTCTCCAAAAATTGAGGAATTGTCAGTGCAGATGGTGGCCATGTTTCCACCAATTTTGTTACAGGGCAAATCTGAGATGGTCCTATAGCCCCAAATATTCAACACCTTGGAGAGCCATTGCTGCCAGTCAGTGTCTAACAATACTGTGCTGGCATGATCCGACTATGGCAGCTTCCTATGTTGCTGACCCACAATCCTCCAGTCAGCTATGGTGGCTGGGGGGTTTTGAGAGTGGCAATCCACTTCCCCACACATTGGGGAAGACTGTGCTACTCTCTCAACCCTGAACTGGAATCTGAATTAACACCCTTGGTTATTCTTTGCGATGTGATACATGAGAACAGAACATTCAAATGGAACAAACAGCTGTACTTCATACCTTTTAAGTTCTCATACCTTCAATCCCAACCTGAAACAGGGGACTTACTTTTCATTTAATTTGTTGCATGTCTGTCTCTACAAGAACCACACACAAACCAGGACACTGTTCCTATACGTTAATATTTGTAGAGCAGAGGAATTTTCTTATTGCTCATGCATATATTAAAACTACTGCACCTGGCAAAAACCTCCTCTTCTACACAATTTAACATAAAGAGACAACTTTGCTTGGCGATGGTAGGAAGGATGGGAAGGCATATGTGGCCCATATTTACCAGTATTCAGAGAAGACTGTACGCTGACATGTAGCTTTGTTACAACTTATGCAAACGTGTGGTATTTCAAGATTAATTCAAAGAATAAATCTATTTCATACAGGAATGCCCCACAAAAGTATTACTGATTGCATCATGACTGAATAACATGACCATCTAGATTAAAGGAGCCCACCAACCATTTATAGGCCCACCTCACTTTTTTCTGTCTGCCACTGGAACTCCAAAAACGGGAAAAGAGGTGTTGTGAAGTACTTGCCAGAGCACATGAAACACAGCTGATGGGCTGCATTTGGCTTGGCGAGTCAACAGTTGTGCAAGTTTAACCTAAAGAATTTTCTTAATAAAAATATTTCAAACTATTAAATTTTTAAAAGTTCTTTTCAATGCAACAGAAACATCACTTTAAACACTGTCTTCCATCCTTTCCATTCTAAATACATCTTTTTTTGTGCTATAATCTAGCAGGCTTTCTGCTGTTGAGATGCACAGGCATTTCTGTTCTGAATTATTTAAATGCTTTTTAGATCTGGCTAGAATTCATAAAAAAACCCTGACATTCTGACATCTCTCATCACTTTGATGTGCTACCAAAAGAATAAACATTTCAACAACCTGATAAAAAATGCATTACTATAATCCAGGAGGGTAAAAAAATATGGCAAAACAACAGAGCTGGAGACATAAATGGTAAGTGGGAAGCTTTGAAATAAATATATATTATTCTGGAACAATGAGCAAAAACTAATTTGGAGGATGTATTGTTTATCTGAAGTATACAGATACGTTTAAGTTGTACTCTTAAAAATAATATTGTAGCTGCACCTGGCTTTCTCTTTGCCTATGGGCCAGTACCGGCCACCCCGCTGCCTATCAGACTCCCTGGCCGAGATCACGGAACTGATCTCGGAGCTGGTGTTGGATTCACCCAGGCTTTTGGTCCTGGGTGACTTCAACATCCCATTCGGGACCAGTTTGTCAGGTGCAGCTCGGGAGTTCATGGCATCCATGACAAACATGGGCCTATCCCAATTGGTCTCTGGACCTACACATTCAGCAGGTCACACTCTCGATGCTGTTTTCAGTTCCGAACAGACAGATCTGTGGGCGGAGGTGCTAAATACCTCCGTGTTGTCATAGACAGACCATTTTCTGGTCAGGGTTAGTATCACGGCTACCACCCGCCCCTGCAGGGGTGGCGGACCGATTAAGATGGTCTGCCCTCGAAGGCTGATGGATCCTCTTGGATTCCAGAAAGCCTTAGAGGGTTCTATGGCTGGTATCATCGACGATCCTGTAGAAGCCCTGGTTAACAGTTGGAATCAAGATCTAACTAGGGCTATCGACACGATCGCCCCCAAACGTCCTCTCCGACCCGCTCCTAATTGGGCACCTTGGTATACTGAAGATCTCAGGGAGTTGAAGCGGGAAGGACGACGACTGGAGCGACGATGGCGGAAAACTCGACTTATATCTGACAAGACACGACATAGAGAACATCTTCGTTCCTATGGAGTGGCAATACGTGCAGCGAAGAAAGCTTTCTTCTCTGCACGTATTGCGTCTGCGAATTCGCGTCCAGCAGAACTGTTCAGGGTGGTGAGGGGTCTAACTCAGGCACCTTCCCCCCCGAACCCGATTTTACAGCCTTCGGCAGTTCGCTGTGATGCCTTTAATGACCATTTCACAGATAAAATCTCTCGGATAAAAGCCGACTTAGACGCCATCATTATAGCAGAAGCTGACAATGGAGTGTCCAGTAACTCCGCGAGTGGAATTACACTGGATCAGTTTCAGTTGGTGAGTACTGAGGACGTGGACAAGCTGCTTGGACAAGTCAGGACGATGACTTGCCCTCTCGATCCCTGTCCTTCTTGGCTTGTTGTCCAGGGAGGAGATGCAGTTCGATCACATCTACAATGTATTATTAATGCATCTCTCAGGGAGGGGAGTTTTCCAACATGTTTAAAAGAGGCGGTAGTACGGCCGCTTCTAAAAAAGCCCTCCCTGGACCCTCTGGACCTTAATAACTACAGGCCAGTATCAAATCTTCCGTTTTTGGGCAAGGTGATCGAGAGGGCAGTTGCCTCCCAACTCCAAGCAGTTTTGGATGATACAGATTTTCTAGATCCATTCCATTTCAAACCGGCTTCAGGGCAGGATACGGAGTTGAGACTGCTATGGTCGCCTTAGTGGATGATCTACGCCTGAGTATTGACAGGGGGAGTGTGTCCCTGTTGGTACTCCTGGACCTCTCAGCGGCTTTCGATACCATCGACCATGGTATTCTTCTGGAACGCCTGAGGGGATTGGGAATAGGGGGCACTGTGCTTCAGTGATTCCGGTCCTATCTCTCGGGCAGGTTCCAGATGGTAATGCTTGGGGATAGCTGCTCTTCAAAGAAGGAGCTGCTATGTGGTGTACCACAAGGTGCCATCCTTTCCCCAGTGCTGTTTAACATTTATATGAAACCGCTGGGAGAGATCATCCGGAGGCATGGGGCGGGGTGCTATCAGTATGCTGATGACACCCAAATATATTTCTCTGTGCCTTCGACAACATCGTCAGCTAAGGATAGTGTGTCTCCTCTGAATGAATATTTGGAGGCAGTAATGGGCTGGATGAGGAAAAACAAACTGAAGCTGAATCCAGACAAGACGGAGGTGCTTGCTGTCAAAGGCCACAAGCTGGGTTTGGAGGTGTGTCAACCAGTTCTGGATGGGGTTACACCCCCCCTGAAAGACTGTGTTCGCAGCTTGTGGGTACTCCTGGATCTGTCGCTCCAAATGACAGCCCAGATAGATGCGACGGCCAGGAGTGCCTACTATCAGCTTCGGCTGATACGCCAGCTGCGCCCCTTGCTAGAGTTGGAAGACCTAAAGATGGTAGTGCACTCACTGGTAACTTCGAGGCTCGACTTCTGCAATACGCTGTGCATGGGGCTACCTTTGTGCCTAGTCCAGAAACTTCAATTAGTTCAAAATATGGCAGCCAGGTTGGTCACCGGTACACCTAGGGGTGACCACATAACACCAATCTTAAAATCACTCCACTGGCTGCCCATTAGTTTCCGGGCGACGTATAAAGTGTTGGTTATTACCTTTAAAGCCCTACATGGTTTGGGTCCAGGTTACCTGCGGGATCGCCTTCTCCTGTATAATCCGCCCCGCACACTCAGGTCCTCTGGGAAGAATTTACTCCAGTCAGCCAGAACTAGGCTGACGAGTGTTACCCAGAGGACCTTCTCTTCTGCTGCTCCCAGGCTGTGGAATGGCCTGCCAGAGGAGATTCGACAAATTAGCAGTCTTCTGGAATTTAAGAAAGCCGTGAAGACTGCTTTCTTCCAGCAGGCCTATCCAGTTTAATTTTAAGATGTTTTTAATAATGTATTTGTTTTTATCTGTTTAACGGTTTATCTATTTTATTGTTTTTATATTTATATTTGGTGTTGTTCCCCACCTCGATCTAGATGGAGAGGCGGGTTAGAAATGAAATAAATAAATAAATAAAAATAAATAAATAAAATATTCTGGCAGAAGAGAGTGGTAATCCGCTAACATTTTGATAACCAACACATTACATGAAAGTACTGAATCCAGTCAAGTCAATGGGATTTATTTCTAACTGGTTGTATTTTACCTCATTTGCTGTTAGCTGCCCTTGGGCATCATTCTGGGGAAAGGACAGAAAGATATTTAAATAATAAATGAACAGAAGAACTGTCCTGATCCAGGATAAAGAGGGGAATCAAGCGCAAGAAAAGAAAAGCTCAAAGCTCTTCTGCCATGCCCCTCCATGAAACAATATATTTTACTCAGTAGAAGGTGAAGAATATAATTATTGATTAAATTTCACTTCCACTAAAGTCAGGTTGGCCAGTGGCCCATTAACATAAAAGGTCTTCCTCTTCCTTACATAAAATAGCCAAATAACAATCCTTTAAGATCTGGTGATGCAGTCTTGTTCCATTTTTTCCCTGTTTACTGAGGTGAAATTAATAGGGGCAAAAAATATACCATTTCCTGTAGTGATGTTCACCTTATGAATTGTCCTATCTAGGGAGAACTATCAAGTTACATTGTTGGCTTCTTTCCATCAACAGCTAAAAATGTACTTTCCTACAGGTATTTCTGACTACTGGCTGATATAAATTATTAGTCTCAGGGCTGTTTTCACTGTGCCCAAAAAGAGACCCAAGACCTGACTGTGAACATGTAGAGGTCCCCAACGCAACACCTGTGGGTACCTCCAGTGGCACCCTACTCCCTGCCGCCTTCAAAAAAATTGAATAAAAATCTAGGAAATCATTAGGATGCCAGGTTCTCCGTCCTGTTCCTGAACCTGCTGCAGATCAACTGCTGGTGGGCAGGCAGAGAAGGAAAGAGTTGCTTTCTGCCCCCCCCCCCAATCTTCCACCCACATAGACCTTTCCCCTTTGCTCTCTCTCTCTCTCTCTCTCTCTCTCCCCACTCTCAGCCTCTAGCCTCACAATTTCTCTCTCCCACACCTCTTTCATACACTTTTGACTAGTATGTGACTAGCCACATCCTCAATGAGAGCCATTTTGTGGTGGCGCCAACAGCAGTTCTCAGATTCCCAAATGTGCCCACAGGTTCAGACTCTACATCAGGTTGGGAACCCCTCATGTTGAGTCTGATATAACTCACAGGTCTATGCCGAAGTCTGAGGGCATAGGCCTGGTATTATGCTGATGTATGCTGCCCAAGCATATAAAGGAAACTTCCTCAACCTTGTGCCCACCAGATGTTTTGGACTATAACTCTCAGCATTCCTGACCATTGGCCATGCTAGCTGGGGCTCATGGAAGCTGAAATCCAAAACATCTGTACAACATCAAGGCTCTGTGAACAACATGCAACTTTGAATCTCCCTAGAGAAAACTTATTTAAAAACGTATTCAAAAATGCATGGGTGTCACCCACGTTTAAAGCGCTGGCTACAGTAACCACTGGTATAATAATGGTATGCAAGCAGAAAATATGTTTGCTATATAAATTGTGAACCTGTTGTCAGACTCTGAGGTTTCCAGTTCGAGATCTAGTTGCTCTTAACACATGCAGATTTCACCGATCTAGTGCTCTTATCTGGTGAAATCGTCGGTTGCCAATCCCATGAGATACAATGACCAGACATATCATTACATCTAGCTTGCTTGCCTAGTGGCATGATACTCACTCTGAGGTCCTGGGTTTCTCCTGGGAGAAGTTTTGGGTTCAATTCCCAGATGAGGCCTAGCACTGGGGAAAGACGGGCCAGAGCTCAGTGGTAGAGCACATACTTTGTAAGCAAAAGATCACAGGCTCAGTTCCTAGCATCTTCAGGCAGAGCTAGGAAAGCCCCGTTTGAAGCCCCCCAAGAGCCACTGCCAGTCAGTGCAGATGATACTAAACTAGATGAACCAATGATCTGAGAGTGCTTCAGGACGATGAGCTTCTGGTACTACCAATCAAAAGGCATTGTGCAGCAATTCCATCTTTCCCTTCTTAATGGATTTTCTGTGGTAAGTCAAAACAAATTGAGGGGAGGTTTACAAATGGAAGACATTGGCTCATTTCGGACGACACGATAGTCAATGGTGGGTTGACTAACCCTAACCCTCATGCTAACCCTAGGGGGCACTCCCCACACAACATGGTAATAAATAATCAACTGTGGTGTGGATGAGAATCAGCGCTGAGTTGACTATGGCAGCATTCGGCTGATACAATAGTCAAAACAACTGACGATTGTTTCCCCCACACCAGTTGTTTATTGTGTCGTCCAAATTGAGCCAGTATCTGGAAACTTTGTAAAATTTTGTGACTGAGGCAGGGCAACTGCATAATAAAACAGCCAGTGTGGTGTAGTGGCTAAAGTGCTGAACTGAGAGTCGGGAGATCCGGGTTCTAATCCCCATTCGGCCATGGAAACCCACTGGGCGACTTTGGGCCAGTCACAGATTCTTAGCCCAACCAACCTCACACGGTTGTTGCTGTGAGGATAAAAAGAGGACTTTTGTCCCCTATGCGGAGGGAGTGGGTCCCTGGGCGCAATTTTGCCAATCCCCTCTGATAACTCCTTAATCCAGTAATCAATCAGATTTGTGACAAGAAGGAATCAGTGGGAGGCATTTCCAGGTCACATTAACTTCCATATGCTGAAATTCCCCACCAGTCATAGACCGCATTCAGACGACACAACAGTCAACCCTGTGTTAATAGTCCCCCAATGCGACATAATACTTATCCGTGGAGTAGACTATAAACACAGGGTTGACTATTGCTCTTGTGTGCCCCCTGCCCTCCCCACTGAATGGAGGTGCTGGTTCCTGTTTTCCACAGTGACACGCAACAGAGAAAGATGCAGGAGAGCCGCCCACCCCTTCAGTTCTTCGTGCTGAAGGGGCGGGCAGCTCTCCTGCTTCTCTGCAGTATCCCAATATGGAAAGCAGGAACCAGTGCCACCATTCGGTGCGGGGGGGGGAATGCAAGAGAGCTGCTCCCAACCACCCTCTTCTGCCATGCAGTCTTCCCTCATTTGTGGATATGGAACATGTGGAGAAGGAAGCTGTCAGAAGAGCTCTTCAGCTCTTCTGACCGTGTTCTCCACACGCACCATATCCACGAATGGAGAACGAGGCGTGGTGGAGGAAGACTATCTCCTGACAGCCTGTCAGGAAATTGTCTTCCTCTGCCACGCCTCGTTCACCTCAAAGTGGTGGCGAATGGGGAGGGGACTCTACAATCTCCTGCCGCTTGAGAACAGCAGGAGATGCTTGTGCACCCCGCCCTGATACTGGCAGAAGGATATCTCCTGCAGTTTGACATTATATGTCAAACCATGGGAGACACCTTTCACCCTCCCTGCCCCACGATCCATTTAGATATCGGGTCAAGGGGATGGTTGTGCAGATAGTCAACTCTGCACATGATTATTTGCGTTGGGTATTTCAAGGAAATAACCAAAGGTATTGTGAAAAAGGCTTGACAGACGACAGAATAGTCAACGGTTGACTACTGTGTCATCCGAACCCAGTCATAGTGTGGTCACCTTGTGATCCTATGGCTGAATCTGTATGAATTAACAAAACATACAATAAAGCATTTAAGGGGAGAAAGAGGGTCAGCAAACCTGAGCTTTGAAAATTCAGCCTAAACAGTAATTTGTCCTGCATATTTATTTACGGGGGGGGGGGGGGGGGGCGCTGTTGTGTTCAAATGCAATTTGATTCACGATGTGCATCAATAAATTCAATTTATAAGCACAAAGGCCCCTGGGCTCACTGTTTTCCACAAAAGCCATTCATTTCACATAAAAGTCCTGAAGCAAATAATAAAGTTCAATCTGCCGAATCCTAATGATAACAAAACGGTAAGTATGTCATTTGAGCTTCATCTGCAAAGAAAGGAAGTTATCTACAAACTCCTGAAATATTTTTGAAGGCTGTAAAAAAGTTTTAACAACAATAAATAGCTTGACATAGTGTAGTTTGTTATAAATGGCATTAGCTGAAAATATCAATGAAAGAAGTAAATGCAACATTAAAGTGTGTGTTAGCTAAAGGGCTTTAAGAGCTAAATATACATTTTGCATAATGCTGTAGGTTTTTAAGAATTATTTGTATGTATTTTATTTATATCCCACCCTTTCTCCTAGTTGGCAGAGACATGGTTTTCATTCCACCCATTTTTTCCTGACAACAACCCAGCAAAGTGGGTTAGTCAGAGCGGGAGTGATTGGCCCAAGCTTAGCCAATGAGCTTCATGGCTGAGTGGGGATTTGAACCTGAGTCTTCAGTCCTAGTCCAACACTAACCACTATAGCATGCTGTAGAATACCATGCGATTTAAAAAGTTATAGATCAGTAAATGGAACCTCATTTCTGAAAGCACACTTTATTATTTACTTATTTATGTGCTGCCCAACTGACTTGGGGTGGTTTACAAAACCCACCAAAACAATGAAATAATCAAAACAATAAATACAAGGATTAAAATATTAAAGTGCCAGTTTACTAACCAGATAATTGGATTAGAAATTAACTGCCGCCTGAAAGAGAAAGGCCTTAACCTGGCATGTAAACATATACAGTGAAGATGCCAGGCACATCCCATAGGCAGGAAGGCTTGGGGAAGGGCGCTACAGAGAAGGCTCTTTCCCTGGTACCCACCTGTCTCACCATTGCGGGCAGCAGCAATCAGAGAAGAGCCTCCAAAGATGATTTTAGCAATTGAGTAGGAGCATATGGGAGAAGGAACTCTTTCAGGTAGGCTGGTCCTAAGACGTTTAGGGTTTTAAAGGTCAGCACCAGCACTTTGCATTGGGTCCAGGAAGAGACTAGCAACCAATGCAGTTTTCACAGCGCTGGAGTAGTATGTTCAAAATGGCCAATTCCAGTAAGCAGCCTTGCTGCTCTATTCTGTGCTAACTGAAGTCCCACATATAATGCGTTTCAATAATCCAGGCCAGAAGTACCAGCGCATGGATAAGAGAAGCCAGGCTGTCTCTATCTAGGTAAGGTGGCATCTGTTACTTCAGCCAAAGTGGTGCCACTGAGACTACTTGGGCCTCAAGTGACAGAGCTGGATAAATACTTCTGGATATATTAGGAAGTGCCCCCTCACTCCAAATCTAATTGAAACATGTTAAAAATAAATAGCGAAGCCCACACAACCTAGCATCCTTCTGATATGCTAGCATGCTCCCAGTCTGCAATCATTTAGTCCACACCAGGCATGGACAACCTGGTGCTCTCCAGAAGTTTTGGACTACAACTCCCACAATCCCTGACCATTGGCCATGCTGTCAGGGTTACCTTGCATTGCATTTGTCAAATTTCAGATGATCTCCCTGCATCACAGAAAATCCCCCACCCCCGCAGTTCAGTCATTGCAACATATGAAGTTCTATGCACATATACAGCTCTTACTTTAAAGGGGCCTGTGGCGATACCCCACATTCTGCTCCCTAAGTATGTCTGGCTGTGTGAGTCTAGAGAGGTGCCTAGTTGGCCGTGGCTGATGATGCTGAGGGGAAAGAGGGGGAGGAGTTAAAAAAGATAAAAACAGATGGTAGGAGGGTGAGGGGAGTTCATTGGAGGGGAGTGTGGGTAGTATAGGGTAGTTGTTGGTCAGGAGTTACATGAGGAGTGAAAGGAGTTATATTACTAAGGGACTAGAATGGTTGTGCTATTAAATGAAATAAGCAGGTTTGGTTTACATTGACAATAACAAAGTTCTGTCCATGTACAATAAACTTTTCTTTGGTTTGTTACCATAAAACCACATGTTTGCTCGGATTCCTCACCTGCTTCAACATAGGTGTTAATGAGATACACCTTAACGAAACGTTAGCTCGCAACATCCACAAGCAGAACCTATTTCCCAAAGTCTTCGCCTTGTTCCCTCACTGGGAGGGGAAAGGTAGTGTTATTTTGCCCTTCCCTCAGGCTTATTATTCAAGTGGTGGTGCTTGTCTTGAGAAGGGGTGCTCACGACAGGGCCCTGTGGTGGCACAGGGTCCTTTGGTAGAATGGGGTGTCTGTTTGGGAAAGCATCCCCTTAAAACACGCCAAGGTTTATATTTTACATGTTATGTTTCTACATACAAGCCCAGTTCAATGTATACCACTGTTTGAAATTGGTTTCAGATCATGACTAGTTCTAATCCTGGTGATCACGTTCCACACTTTGGACATTACGGAAACTCTAGTTAATTAACTCAGGAAGTCTTCAATTGCAGCATGTAGAAAAGGGAGGGGAAAAGGGGCAGCTCAAAGTCAAGGCACGTGGGCAAAAGGGCTCATGCATATCTCCGCTCAATGTTGAAACGTTATGCCTGAACTTGGCCCACATGACACTGGTTTCAGACGCATCTTTTATATTTTTAACAAGAGTATTTCAGATAGATCTTTGAGGCAATCTGGTTTGGATGAGGCCCCAATCAGATCCTGTCAGAGTTTGTATTTTGTCTCAGGAACAATCTTTACCAAAAAATCAGTGGTGGCGGTGGAGGGAGCACCTTGCCACTCCTGAAAGAAAGGAAAAAAATGAAGTGAAAACTGGTTGGCATGCACATCCCCTTTCTTCCACACCACTCAGCAAAATAATGCATGGTGAGTTTGCTATTCCCCCCTCCACTGCCTAAAGTGTCGTCCGAACCCTCCCATACTGTCATCACACGGGGGGAAATTGTGTTTCCTTACCATCGCTTCTCCGCCCGCACGTTTGTCCCTCATTACTTCCTCTTTCGATAGAGGAAGTAAACAACCTGCACATGGCCCATTCAGCGGGCTGTTTTATTGCGCTGTTTCTCCTGCACACAGCAGGAGATAGAAGCAACTTCTGTCTCAAAAATAATTTGGATTTAACAGGGTCTTTTTTTTTTTTTTTTTGTCGCATGTAGGCTAGAAGGGGCGGGAAGCGTGCAGACCTGTGAAAATCCATGAGTGCCCAGTAATGAGCATGCAATAAAATGCTTGTCTGATGATGCCCTCAGACATGAGAGAGAAGCAATGGGACTGGACAACTAAAAGAAAATTGGGATTAATGATGGATGCAATTAAATCTTTACTGGGAGGCAAGTCCCATATGGCCCTATAGAGGAGCCTCCACAATGTACTCACCTCCATTAGACCCAAAGCAGAATGACTTTAATATCCTAGCTAGTAGCAGCTGCATCTTACCTCCTCCATTTTTACTCTAGAGTAAATGCAGGGGCACAAATGTCTCTGCATGAGAGAATTGCTGCATATGTGTGAGAGAGAGAGGGAGAGAGAGAGAATGTGACAAGACAATCTTATACATGTCTACTCAGAAGTATGACCCACTGATTTCAATGAGGTTTATTCACAGGTTACTGAATACAAGATTGCAACCTGAGTGCATGAATGTGTGAATCATTTTTTCTAGCTTCTTCCCCTCCATTTATTTTCTTGACTTCCTTTTCTGTGTAATAGATGTTGCAGCTGGATCCAAATGCATGTCTTTGTTTTGCTGTGATCTCCTTCCTTGTTTGGCGTTTATGATATTAAAGTAACTTGTCTCAACTTCCCCTGGCTGACTTGCTGACGGAGCAAATAATTGGTTTTGAAGTGTTGCATGCATCAGAGACACTTTCTTTTGATCTTTACGTTCACTTGCATGCCTCAGTTTGTCCTTTCTGAGCAATGGGTTCCTGCTGTGGAGTAGTAGACCCCTTGGCTCTGCCTACTTCTGCACCATCAGCCTCAATGGGCACCAGCCATCACTGCATAAAATAACTCTACTACTTTCTACTAGACCTTATGATTATACCAAAGCTGAAAGTGGTATATACCTTATGACAGCCTTTCCCAACCTGCTGCCCTCTAGATGTTGTGGACTACCACACCCAGCATTTCCAACCATTGCCCATGCTGGCTGGGGATGATGGGAGTTGAAATCTAAAATATCTGGAGAACACAAGGTTGGAGAAGGCTGCTTTAGCTCTATTCCTGCCTTTATTTGAATATGAGCCATGTACTACATTTCTGTCTCAACTGCCTCCCCATTTTAATTGGGCAATCCAACAAAAAACGAGTTCTTACTTACAAATGGAGAGGGAAAACTATATCAGATAAACAGATATGTTCTTGCAGCTACATAGCTACAAATTAATTTAGAGAACCAGATGTTAGATAGTTTTAAGCATAACTGATTTTATCTGTATTTGATGTATATGGTTCCTTCTGTTCTTTAAAGTTATGTTATAATCTATAAATACGAAGACCAAGCTACATGTTACTTTAAAGAGGCAATTAGCACCCAAATCTTTCTTTTTTCTTTACTCAAAAGTGCAGGGGACCTGAGATAGATCAAGACTGCAGTGTAGAAGGGGAAGGACATGTAACACTTTGCTACACTGTCAATTTAATCCAGATTAGATTTCAATGACTACAATTTAAATTGCCAAAATAATGTTTTCAAGCAGTCATCCATTTGTTGAAATGGAACACTTCTTGGCAATATAAATTGTAATCGCATGGGAATCGGGACCACAATGGAGATAGAGGAAAGGGCTAGAGCCCCACCCCTCACACCTGATACAGACTGGATCCCTGATGCAGATCAGATCCCCTGTACTTACTTTGGAGTAAAAAATGTATAGTTTGGCCAATTGGCCTTTGTATGGTATCTTAACCATTGGGAGTGTTATGTCTTAATCAAGGTTTAAATGCCTGGTTTCAGATCTTAGTAAGATGGAATTCCTGGTTAGGGCTAACAGAGGTTGAAGCTGAGAAGAGGAGGAAGAAATTTCCATCAAGAAGGAGAGGAGAAAGGGGAAAGAAGCATGAAAACCTGGGGACTGCACTTTATTTCTTAGCTATGATAGATCATGGCAATCAAACTACAATATACTAGGCTTGAAAGTGTACCCTAAAAATAATGTAGGGTTCCAGTGCAGATACATAGGGATGTCTTGGTTGCAAATCCGTGTGGAAAGGTGTCCACCTAGGCAGGAAGCCTGTAAGTCAAATGTAAGTGGTTCTTACGATTTCATGTTAAACTGAAAGCTTGGTTAAATATAACTCTGGCTGCTTTGTTTCAATACATAATTAGCAAGTGTTCAATAATTAGCAAAGATGGTCCATTTCCCTCCATGATTTAATTTTAAACCTTGTCCATCGTGAAATTCTAAAACGTTTTGTCTGGTCAATGACCAGGATGCAACGAAGACTTAAGTGCAGTAATTTATAAAAAACTTTCTTAAAATCTTATTTAAGTAAGGCCTTCATTGGCCCTCAGTGACAGCCAAATTTATTCTAATACAAAATAAGCAGCATGCAAATAATAATTAAGCACTTCTATTTACATCTGTTTCAATAGCACCATTTCACAGAAGCACATAAACGTCTTTAACACAAAATAAGAACCATTGAACTCATGCTTCATTTTAATGGCCCGTTTTCTGTTAATCGAATTATGTATTTTACATGCCACCAATGGAAGGAGCCATCCTAAGAGGATCTTCTGTGGATCCTTTGGATCCACCCCTATGTATGTTGAGCTGCACTTTCCTCATGTGCTAACCTAATTATTGCAGTTCACTGAAGGGAACATGTAAATGTTTCTCAAGTTTACTATTACTGCCCATTAGTTATAACATTCTCTGGGTTCTGTTCATACATGGACATTTTTGAAGATATTCTCAAGAATCTGAATCCTAAGCGAACAAAGAGAAGTGTGCTTTGGAATAATGTTGTAAGACTGCAGCCTAATTCATTTGGCAAGCGCCAACCTATTCCTGATTCCACTAAGAACTGTTGTTTCTCATTCACTCAAGGGACAAAACTAGACCTGAAATGAAATTTTGCATCTAACGTGAAGATTTTAAAAATGCAAATAGCATCAGCTAGGATGGAGACTAACATTTTAAGAGGATCAGAGCAATAAGAAATATGGAATTTAACCCTTTCCTCCCCTGCTGCGGACCTGAGGAAAATCCATCATCGGAAGGTGTTATTTGATTTGAGGGAAGACCCTCAATGGCATAAATGAGGATTCATCCCCCAAAGGTAGAGGCAGTGCTCTGACCTCAGAAGGGAAAGTCGGAGATCTGACCCTCTCTTCCCTGCAACCTCACAACCAGCATGAAAAGAACCATACCAGTAGCCTCAAGGTCAGAAAATAGACAGAGAGGAGGAAAAGGGGGCTTTTTGGTGGGTGTGATGAGACCAGAGCGACCAGGATATTATTATTATTATTATTATTATTATTATTATTATTATTTACATTTATATACTGCCCCATAGCTGAAGCTCTCTGAGTGGTTTACAAAGATTAAAAACATGGAACGTTTAAAAACCAATATATAAAATTTAAAAGCATAAAAAGCATAAAAACAACTACAGGCCCTGGTTCAGCACATCCACAACCTCTCCTGATGAAAAAGAGCTGTGTGTCATCAGCATACTGATGACAACACACTCCAAAACTCCAGATGACTGCACCCAATGATTTCATGTAGATGTTGACCAGCATGGGGGACAAGACTGACCCCTGCGGAAGCCCATACTGGAGAATCCATGGGGCTGAGCAATGTTCCCCATGCAAATATGGGTTCTCCCACCGAGCTATGGTGATTCTTCCACGATCATCCAGGGAGCTTTGTGATTGGGGATTTGAACCCAGGTCTTTCTGCTGGTCTCTCCCTCCCTCCACTATTTATATACCATCCAATAGGAAAACTTCTCTGAGCAGTTTTCAAGCACTCTAACCATTTCACCATATTGGTTCTCAACTGATAATGTTGTTCAAATTTCTCCAGTGAGCTCATGGTAGTGTTCATGCCATTTCAGCCTCACAACAAGCCTGTGAGGTATGCTAGGCTGAGACCTAGTGGCCTGCCTAAGCTTCCTTCATGGCTGAATGGGTCTTGCCCCCAATCTACCATTTTATCTACTATATCACACTGGCTTTCTAATTATAGAAAGAGAGACCTTCAACAGTATACATATTCTGAAACTACTGAGAGGGCAGAAATGCAACATAGTATTAACTTATCATAATATCAGTTTAAAGAGCTTTTTCTTGTATATTCAAATGCTTTGACAGGCTTATCTATGTAACAGATTGTCTGGCTGCCTGATTTTACCCAGCAGAGAATACAACAAAAATTAAATTAGCTCTAATACTATTAACTTACATTACTGGAATCATTAATGTGCTGCACGTTTTGGATCCAACTGACACGAAATGTCTCTTTATTGAAAAGTGAGTGCATAAAAAGGTCAGAAATAAACCTAATTTCCCATTAAAGATTGAGAGATAAAAGATGTGGTTGGCACACACATATTTGCAGCTGTATAACGGAAGTTTTCTCTTTGAGAAAATGTGCAAGAAAGAATTCAGAAAGAAGAAGATACTAGATACACAGTACAAGATGCCTGCAGATGAAGAATTGACTAGTTAGTCCCAATCAGTCTCTGGTCCCCTCTACAAGGATTCGCTTTTGCGCCTGGTTAGGCGATTATGCGCATAATCGCAGAAGCGCATTTACGCCTAATCCCTCTGCACGAGAGGCGGTGAGAGGCGGCGAAGTGCATTAACAGATGTCCAAAATGCGCTTTACAAGTAGTTAATGCGCATAAGCACTTATTCACACAGTCAAAATGCTCTTTAACGGACGGAGCAAAATAAAACTCGCGTTTTAACGCGCATTCGATAATGCGCATAATCGGGGAGATAACGCGCCTCTACGCCCGATTTGCGCTCCGTTCTTGTAGAGGTAATTTTTTAAATGTGCCTTGAAAGAGCTTTAAATGCCTCTTGTAGAGGCACCCTCTTTTTGCCCCCTTAGGAACCGTTTGCCAATTCACAGGTGCAACTGGAAGAATTCCCTGTTAGGGTCTACTGTAGACCCTGCCCTTCTGACACCCTGGCCCACAATACCTAGCCCTTCAATCTACGTTAGATGCTTACTTGTTTTGTCAATATGCAATAGTTCTGTTGGGATATTCAGAGGCAATGAACATCATTTCAAGTTCTATAAATTACCTCTTGCTGTAATGCCCTTGGATATATTCAAGGCCTTTGATTGTGTGGAATGTCATATTTGTTAGGAGTTTTAAATAAGATGAGATTTGATCAGAAATTTCTTAAAATACTACATAAAATATACAGCGATTCTACAGCAATGATTAGGGTAAACAATGTGATTTCACACAAAACAGATTTGAGGAGCGGTACAAAACAAGGTTGCCCTCTTTCACCATTATTATTTATTCTAGTATCGAAATCTCTGGCACAAAACCTCAGCGATAATCCAAATATTAAAGGGGTAAAAATAGAAAATGAGGAATATTTGCTAGAGCTCTATGCAGATGGTTCTGATCACAGTTCAGCACCCCACCAAAACAAGAATTAGATAACTTGAGTTCGGTAGCCGGTTTGGAGGTAAATTATAGTAAATCAGAGATAATGTGTCTAAATTATCCCCTAACGGCACAGAAACAACTTTCTGAATGGATGGGGATACCGTTCTGTCATGTAAGTTTTAGGTATTTAAGGGTCCAAATTACTACGAATCTAAATGAATTATATGAAGCAAATTATATTTTTAAAAGTATGGAAGACTATTAGTTCAGAGATAAGGAAGTAGAAGCAGCAGTAGTTATGTGTTACGGATCGCTTAGTTGCCATTAAAATAATGTCGGTTCCAAAATGTTTTATTTTTATTTCGCACATTGCCAATCTGGATACTAAATAGCTAATTATAACATTGGCAGGGACGATTAAATTCTTTCATATTTGGCACAACCCCCCCCCCCAGGAAATGCAAATCACTCTTATATAAGCAATATAAGAAGGGCGGGTGGGGAATCCCAAACTTGACAGGTTATTATGAGACTAATAAACTCAAACATAATTTCCTTGCTGGAAGGAGATGTTTCTAAACAGTGGGTCAAGATGGAAGGGATAAAGTGTGAGGGAATTTCAATTAGTGTCTGACCATTCTGGAAACATAACTTTCGGTTATTAGAGCAGATACAGAATCCATTCACATTGACAACATTGAAAGTGTGGAAATTGAGAATGGAAATATTAACTCCAGGGCTCTCGCTGTTAATTCTGATTGATCACCATCCATTCTTTGAAGGCAGATTAACATCAGTGGAAATGGCCAAGTGGAAATCCAAAGGATTTTATCACCTCATGGATTTCTTTAAAAATGGGCCATTGATCAGTCAGGAACAACTGAAAGACCAATTAGGCCAGGAAAGGGTACAGTGGTTTAAAATAGCACAAGTACGCGCCTTTCTCTCAGCCAGCAATACAGACTACGGCTACCAGAAATTTGACTGCGTTCGAACAGGAGGTGGTGAAATATATAGGAGCAACAATGGGTTTAACATCTAATTTATATAAGTGGATTGTAGCTCAGGAAACAGGGATAAGTGACCCACTCCTAATGGTGTGGAAAACAGAACTTGGAATTCACATAGTAGAAAAAAAAAATGGAATGCATTTTGGGGCAGGTGTCCATTTAAAACTATATAAATTAAAATAGGGAATTAATTTTAAAATTGACCCACAGATGGTATCTCACAGCAAGGAAATTATCAATGATGAGCCCAGGGACATCCCGGTCTGTTGTGGGGGATGCTCAAGGCACAGGAACATATTTACATATACGGTGAACCTGTCCTGCAGTAAATAATTTCTGGATATTAGTCTTTCAAGAGATTAGTTCGGTAACAGGACAATGGGTTCATACTCTCCTCACCTAGCCTTGCTAAATTTATATATAGGATTAGATATCAACCTGCCAAATAAGGAATTAGTGAGTCATCTATTGTTAGCGGCAAGATAGCTGATAGCCAAGTATTGGAAAGTCAGCATATACAGCGCTATGGAGAACATAGGACTAAGGCCAAGAGGTTTCCTTCTCAAGAAGTCTGAAAGAAAACTTGGTCTGTAAAAGAGCGACCCAGGGTTTAAGACTGGGGAATAATGAAACAAAGTGTATTAAAGCAAGTTAATGAATATCAATGTTGAAACCAGGTGGAAAATGAAACTGGAATTGAATGTAAATGTATGGCTTATTATTTGACTTGGGTAACCAGAATGAAAGAACAATAAAATTATTTGTAAAAAATGTTTAAAAAGAAAGAAAGGAGAAGGTTGAGACACAGTACTAGATGTCTGCAGTTGAAGAATTGGCTGGCTAGTCCCAATTGGCATGTGAAATTTTGTATGCATTCTCATACACAATCTCTTTTTTGCTCTGCATTGCCCCCTTAGGAACATTTTGCAAATTCACAATGCTGTAGCTGAAAGGATGTAGGCTTTTGCTCTATTATGATGTGCTAGCTAAATAATCTTCTTTTCTCCACCCATTGATGCATTCATTGCCTCTGAATACCCCAAAAGAACCATTGCCTAATGATAAAATAATTAGCAAAAAACAATTTCTCACTATTTCTGCCAAAGGTAAGCAAACCCAATCAAACATAATAATAATAATAATAATAATAATAATAATAATAATTTATTTCTTACCCGCCTCTCCGTTTGGATCGAGGCGGGGAACAACAATATAATAAAATACATAAAACTGATTAAAACATAACACACATTATTAGAACTGCATTAAAACATCCTAAAAACATCCTAAAATTCCACTGGATATGCCCGCCGGAAGTTCCAACCCCCCCATTCTACTTTCTTCTTGGCTTCTCCTTTCTTCAGTTCTGTGTGTGCTTCCAGAATACGTTTTTATAGCACCATCACCCTGCCTCATTCAGAGAATTTCACGGGGTCCAGATGTTGTTATCGCCACTGTTCAGAGTTTCTCAAATCCGATTTTGAGATCACTGTCTATTTGTCCCATTTCTTGTAGTCACTGGGTCTCTTGACCAACCACCTCAATATTCCTCTCTTCCTTTTCCAACAGCATACAGCCTGATCTAAGAACGGGGGGGGGGGGGGGATTTGTGATCCTCCAGATGTTTTGGTCTATAACTTTCATCATCCCTCACCATTGGCTATGCTGGCTACGGCTGATTTGAGTTGTAGGACAAATCATTTGGTGGGCCACAAGTTGCGCACTGCTGACTTAAAACACTGAGATTTTTTTTTCAGAGCTCTCATTAGCCTTCTCTGCCTTCTTTTTCTCATGTCCTCTTCTATACATACAAGTTATTGTTTCTCAGTTAATTGTCTACTCAGTATCTTTATGTTATCCTTCTTGCTCTATATCCTAGAGGCTATCTGTACACACCGAAAGCCCCGGGATGGCTGCACAGTGGCGCTGTGTCAATTATACGATGCTGCAGCTACCTCACAGCCATTGCAGGGCTTTTCTGCAAAACTGTGAAGCAAAAAAGTCAGGGACTTAACCGAACTTTTTTTTCGGAGAGAGGCAAGTATGGCACATCCGCTGTCTATCCTCACTCCGGAGTTGTGGCAGAGGCACAGCTGGGCAGATGGCGACCCGATTGGTCACCATCCACCCAGGTAGAGGGCAGGGGGCGGGTCCAGCCACCGGAAACCTCACACTTTTGCTGCTGTGTCAAGTTAGCTGCTGCCAACCCAGAGCAGCAAAAGCATGGAGGTTTGCTTATCGTGGCGGCATCCCACCGCCATATAGGCAGCCCCCTAGATTATTTTCTTTGTTCTCAGCCTGCACCACACTTCAAGAAGGATGCAGACAATCTGGATCGTGTTCAGAGGAGGGCAACGAGGATGATTGGGGTCTGAAAACAAAGCCCTATGAGAAGACATTGAAAGAATTGGGCATGTTTAGCCTGGAGAAGAGGAGGTTGAGGGGAGACATGATAGCACTCTTCAAATACTTGAAAGGTTGTCACACAGAGTAGGGCCTGGATCTCTCTCGATCATCCCAGAATGCAGGACACAGAATAATGGGCTCAAGTTACAGGAAGCCAGATTCCGGCTGGACATCAGGAAACGCTTCCTGACTGTTAGAGCAGTACGACAATGGAACCAATGACCTAGGGAGGTGGTGGGCTCTCCCACACTAGAGGCATTCAAGAGGCAGCTGGACAACCATCTGTCAGGGATGCTTTAAAGTAGATTCCTGCATTGAGCAGGGGGTTGGAGTCGATGGCCTTATAGGCCCCTTCCAACTCTACTATTCTATGATTCTATGACTACAGCAGGCGTTAGTCCCACTCATACATAAATCAATCCTCCAGAATTGGAACAGCCAACTTTTTAATTACCTGAACAAGTGAACATTCTGAGCCGTCACACCAGCTCAGCCAATCTGTGTCAAGAGGCTTCAACACACACACACATACAGTGTTAAGTCATTCTTGGATAAGTTATACTTTTGTTACCCCTCTCATCCCATGATTCACAACTTCACTCCTCTTTTATCCTATCACCAGGAATTCTATTTTCTACTTATTTTTTTGCCTAGCCTTCCAAGTAAAGAATAGGCAGAAGAAACAGATGAATTCCCACGCAACAAAATATTGGAACTGACAAGTTACTTTGCTGTCACAAACAATTAAATTCACTTGCAAGTTTTTTATTCCCTACTGTAGGGAAGGATTATCTAGTGAGGTCAAAGAAAGTGTTATTTTTTAAGTTTTAAATGTTTCCTAAAGAAGTGAGGGAAATGACCAGTTGTCTGTGTCATGAAAGACTGTAAAAGATAATCGCATGGTTGGAACTTTATGTAAATAATAGCAGAAGGTGGTTATTTTGTCATTTAATTATCCTCTGAGCTGAGCAATGTTTCTAGTTTGATGGTCTCTATTGCTCTGCAAAATTCTGTACGATGATTTGGGAGAACTGGGTGGTGTAATAGGCAGCACTAGTTATTGTGGCAGAAGTCACATCTGCTTGGCTCCTAACATACAGTGAAAAAGCAGAGGGCAATGGTAAATCACCTGCCAACACTGTCAGATAAAATAAACTACCTGAATAGTATGGCTGGCTAATGCAGAGGGACGTTATCTGAGGAGGTTAAGTAGGCCAGTAGTACAGGCCCTTAAGGAAAAAGTGACACATTTAAAACTAAACAAAGGGAAAAGAAGCAAATGTAAAAGGCAAGCAGAAATATAAGGCGGTCATAGCAATTTCACTTGGCCAAGGGTATGCTGTGATAGGTTACACCTAGACGATTCCTGATTGCCAACTATTTTGAATTTACCATTAAGAGGCCTTGGCAGAAGTGACAGCAATATTGCTCAATTAGCAAGGGATGACATGGTAAGGTCCGTGTCCTAGATCGCTAATAGCTTCACAAAAATACTATCTGGTCAGTGGCTCCTTGTTTTCAGTTATGGCCTTTGGAGGACTGGTAATACTATGAGGAAAGGGTATTTAACTGGAAAGATTTTCAGCACAAGAATTACTAGCAACATTAGATTATACAGGCCTGGCCCAGCTGGCTTCCCCACACGTTAGTTATTTGTATTGAGAGGGCTCTTGAGAAGCGCCATTCTGCCATGCCCGGCCCCTGGCCTGGGCGTAGGGAGGCTTTTGAGGGGGGGGGGAGAGAAAAGAGATGTTCCCGCTCCTGATTGGTAGAGCGGGAAAGTGGCGCCACTTGGAAAGGAGGGGTGGAAGGCCATGAGAAGGTGAGCCACCCCACCTTTCCTTCTCTTTCTTTGCCTGGCTTCCTCCCGGCTCTCAGTGTGAGTTCGCTGGTTGCCTGTTGGGGCAGAGTAGGAATTTTTTCTCATGTTCTGAATTGGCCACGAGTTTTTTTGCCTACTCCACACTGTGAGACGGGTCAGGGTGTAATTAAATAGGCAATTTGACTTATCACTTAACTTGGTCGCATTTTGAATCTGGCGGATAGGAAGGGGCATCCAGAGAGGAATGGACATTGGTGAGCATTCACAGGCACTGTTCTGGTGACTGGTAATTCCTGAGGCTCCCAGCTTTGAGCCCCGTGGCCTGGCTTGGGAGATAAGGGTTACCTTTGAGACCAACCCTTCTCACCTACTCAGAGCCATGCGGCCTGGGGGGAAGATGACACCGGAAGGTCTCCCTACCTCAAAAGGGGGCAGCACGTGGATAGGCGAAGTAACAGCGCCTACTCATGGTGCAAGAATGGCTCGCCCAAGTCGGGGAATTAGGGGGCCTGTGGATAGGCCTATACTGGATGCCCCTTTGCAGATCTTTAAATAAATTGTGGCCCTTGTTTAACCCATTTTCTGTGTCTCGTCTCTTTATTATCTCCCTCCGTCCGCAATTGCCATAGAAACATACACACCCAAGGAGATTCAGGAAAGACAGAAAGTGGACTTCTTAAAAGATATTTTCTCATTGATGTATTTGATTTCTCTCTATGTATTTAATTTATAGCTAACAATAATAAGACCAAGATTAAAACAAAAGTGAATTAAAACTTTCATAAAAATTAAAAGCAGAATTACAAACACAAGAATAAAATAAAATAAAATAAACAGCACCCAACGAAATACACCACCGCCCTTCCAGCAACAGACCCTTTTTAACTTTTATTTCTGACCTGGAGTCCACGCAACACTTTAACACTAATTACTGTTAAGGGAGAGAAAAAAATGTGTTTATGTAGGGATACATGGTATGTGTGTGAGTGTGTGTGTGTGTGTGAGAGAGAGAGAGAGAGAGAGAAAGAGAGAGAGTATTGGTGGTGATCCAGATTAAGAGAGAGAAAAAGAGTTTGATCCTGTGAAATACATTTTTGTTGATGCTGAAAACTGTTTTAAAGGAGGTTTCATGATGATGATGATGATGATGATGATGATGATGATGATGTTGGGGCTCAGAACCAACTCGTACTCAGTCTTTTGGGCTTTACTTATCCATTGCCTTTCATGGCAGTTACTTTATGGTGATGCCCCAGGACACCCTGACAGCCTTGAAGTTGGTTCAGTAATGAACCCTAACCCATATTGTGTTTGAATGGCTTCCTCAAGGAGGCTTGCCTGGTGCCTACATTGTTATCTTTTTGTCACCAGGCAAAGAACTTTCTATTCTCCCAGACATTTTAGACTTTAGTGTTTTATTTTATGGCTGTTTTAAAATATAGTTTATATGTATTCTTGTGTTGTTGTTGTTGTTGCTGTTTAGTACTATATTATATTCTTCTAGCTTTTTTAATCCCTCCAGAGAACATCACTTATTGTGCAGGTAAAAATATCATCATCATCATCATCATCATCTAAACTCAACTCAAGTCGAAAAACATTTGCAAAGCCATCAACACCAATGCAATACCCATTCTCACATATTCATTCGGAATCATACACTGGTCGCTCATTGAACTCAAAGAAATAAACAGACTCAATCACACCGAACTCACAAAACACCGCATGTTCCATCCCAACTCATGCATTGAAAGAACAACAATCAGCAGGAAAGGAGGAGGAAGAGGTCTGCTAGACATTAACACAATGCATGCTAAACAGATAAAATCACTCAGAGAATTCTTCCACACTAAAAACATCTCCATTCATAAAGCCATAGTAACAGCAGATAAAAATTAAACCCCACTCAACCTAGCACTACAAAACGAAGACCAAACATGACCACTCACACTCACAGAGAAAAAAAGAAAAATGGGCACAAAAAGCACTCCATGGGAAGCACTACAACATAATACAGAACCTACGAATAAACAAAGAACAATCGTACGAATGGTTCAGGAAGGGTGAGCTATTTCCAGAAACAGAAGGATTCCTAATAGCTATACAGGACCAAGTTATAGCCACCAAGAACTATCAAAAATACATAATAAAAGATAACAGTGTAACAACAGACCTATACAGGAAATGGCATCAGTTCCAAGAAACAATAGACCACATAACAGGAGGATGTAAAAATTCTGGCAGTAATGGACTATACAGACACAATACAGCTGCAAAAATAATTCACCAACAACTGGCCATCAAATTCAACCTTATCAAACAATCTACACCATACTATACATACCCACCTGAAACAATCTTGGAAAATGCAGATCATAAAATATACTGGAGTCACCTTAGTCACCGGCATCACATCAAAAAATTATACAGAAAACCTTCAGAAACTGGGCCTACCAAAATACTTCCACACCAACATCCAGAAAGCAGTCATGCTTAAAACATGCTCAATTGTCAGGGAATTCCTGAATCTGTGAAAGACAGCATGACTTGGCAAAGCCCGTCATGTCCGTCTAGAAAAACCGCCACAAGCGAGAAAGAGATGAAATCATCATCATCATCATCATCATCATCATCATCACTCAATTAGGCTCAAGCCCTTGGCTTTTCAGAACCCTGCTGTGCAGATGTATTTCCTGTATTCCTTGTTGTTATCAAACCTTTGTTTCTGCAGGTAAAGTCAGGTAATGTGCTACAAGCTGTCAACTCTACAGCGTTGTCATAAATTGGTTTATTTTTCAGGGAACTACTTGTCACATAGATATTCTGCCACTACAGCTAGTTATGCTTATGAAGAACTGAAGATAATCACTGTTTTTTCACTAGGTGAATAGGAGCTGCCAGGAACCTCCAACATAAGCACCAATCAGTCAAGGGAACATATTCTACATATATTGTTGTTAGTCTGCTATGGGACTCTGCCGTTCTACTGCTGCTAGAGGAAGAATTAAAATGAACTGAAGTTCGATCTTTCCAATATGTCTATTCTAGGCTGACCATATGAAAAGGAGGACAGGGCTCATGTAACTTTAACAGTTGTAAAGAATAGGGAATTTCAGCCAGTGTCATTTGTATGATAGATAGATAGATAGATAGATAGATAGATAGATAGATAGATAGATGATAGATAGATTATATTTATTTATAACCCGCCTCTCCCTACGGATCGAGGCGGGGAACACAATGCAGATACAAACATGACAAAGTTAAAAATTTTAAAACAAGAGAAACACATCATTAAAACATTTTAAATTCATCCGGATAGGCCTGCCAGAAGAGAACAGTCTTCATGTCTCTCTTGAATTCATGAAGACTGTCAATTTGTCTAACCTCCTTCGGCAGACCATTCCATAGTCTGGGAGCCATAGAAGAGAAGGTCCTCTGGGTAACACTCGCCAGCCTAGTTCTGGCTGGCTTGAGTAAGTTCTTCCCAGAGGACCTAAGAGTGCGGGGCAGATTGTACGGGAGAAGGCGATCCCGTAGGTAGCCTGGGCCCAAACCATGTAGGGCTTTAAAGGTAATAACCAACACTTTATACTTTGCCCAGAAACTGACTGGCAGCCAGTGAAGTGATTTTAAAACTGGTGTAATGTGGTCACCCCTAGGTGTACCGGTGACCAACCTGGCTGTCATATTTTGAACAAGTTGAAGTTTCCGGACCAGGCACAAAGGTAGCCCTATGTACAGCGCATTGCAGAAGTCGAGCCTCGAAGTTACCAGCGCGTGCACTACCGTCTTTAGGTCTTCCAACTCTAGGAAGGGACGCAGCTGACGTATCAGCCGAAGCTGATAGTAGGCACTCCTGGCCATCGCATCAATCTGAGCTGTCATCTGGAGCGAAGGATCCAGGAGTACCCCCAAGCTGCGAACACAGCCTTTCAGGGGGGGTGTAACCCCATCCAGAACTGGTTGACACACCTCCAAACCCAGGTTGGGGCCTTTGACAGCAAGCACCTCCGTCTTGTCTGGATTCAGCTTCAGTTTGTTTTTCCTCATCCAGCCCATTACCGCCTCCAAGCATTCGTTCAGAGGAGACACACTATCCTTAGCTGACGATGTTGTTGGAGGCATAGAGAAATATATTTGGGTGTCATCAGCCTATTGATAGCACCCCGCCCCATGCCTCCGGATGATCTCTCCCAGCGGTTTCATGTAAATGTTAAACAGCATTGGGGAAAGGATGGCACCTTGCGGTACACCACATAGCAACTCCTTTTTTGAAGAGCAGCTATCCCCAAGCATCACCATCTGGAACCTGCCCAAGAGATAGGATCGGAACCACTGAAGCACAGTGCCCCCGATTCCCAATTCCCCCAGGCGCTCCAGAAGGATACCATGGTCAATGGTATCGAAAGCCGCTGAGAGGTCCAGGAGTACCAGCAGGGACACACTCCCCCTGTCGATACTAAGGCGTAGATCATCCACTAAGGCGACCAAAGTGGTCTCAACTCAGTATCCTGCTCTGAAGCCGGTTTGAAATGGGTCTAGAAAATCAGTATCATCCAAGACTGCCTGGAGTTGAAAGGCAACCGCTCTCTCGATCACCTTGCCCAAAAATGGAAGATTTGATACTGGCATGTAGTTATTAAGGTCCAGGGGATCCAGGGAGGGCTTTTTTAGAAGCGGCCTTACCACCGCCTCTTGTAAACATGATGGAAAGCTGCCCTTCCTGAGAGATGCATTAATAATATGTTGTAAATGTGATCTAACTGCATCTCCTCCCTGGACGACCAGCCAGGAAGGACAGGGATCGAGAGGGCAAGTTGTCTTCCTCACACATCCAAGTATCTTGTCCACATCCTCGGTACTCACCAACTGAAACTGATCAAGTGTAATCCTTCTCGCGGAGTCACTGCACACTCCACTGTCAGCCTCTGCTATAACAGTGGCATCTAAGTCGGCTCTTATCCGAGAGATTTTATCTGAGAAATGATCGTTAAAAGCATCACAGCGAACTACCGAAGGCTGTAAAATCGGATTCAGGGGAGAAGGAGCCTGAATTAGTCCCCTCACCACCCTGAACAGTTCTTCTGGACGTGAATTCGCAGACGCAATGCGTACAGAGAAGAAAGCTTTCTTCGCTACACGTATTGCCACTCCATAGAAACGAAGATGTTCTCTATGTCGTGTCTTGTCGGATATAAGTCAAGTTTTCCGCCATCGGCGCTCCAGTCGTCGTCCTTTCCGCTTCAACTCCCTGAGGTCTTCTGTATACCAAGGCGCCCTATTAGAAGCGGGCCGGAGAGGACGTTTAGGGGCGATCATGTCGATAGCCCTAGTGAGGTCTTGATTCCATCTATTGACCAGGGCTTCTACAGGATCGTCGACGATACCAGCCATGGAACCCTCCAAGGCTTTCTGGAATCCAGAAGGATCCATCAGCCTTCGAAGGCGGACCATCTTAATAGGTCCGCCACCCCTGCAGGGACGGGTGGTAGCTGTGATACTAACCCTGACCAGAAAACGATCTGTCCATGACAATTGGACAGATCGCCCACAGTACCGTCTGTTCAGAACTGAAAACAGCATCGAGGGTGTGACCTGCTGAATGTGTGGGTCCAGAGACCAATTGAGATAGGCCCATGTTTGTCATGGATGCCACGAACTCCCGAGCTCCACCTGACAAACTGGCCTCGAATGGGATGTTGAAATCGCCCAGGACCAAGAGCCTGGGCGAATCCAACACCAGCTCCGAGACCAGTTCCGTGAGCTCGGCCAGGGAGTCTGATAGGCAGCGGGGTGGCCGGTACACCAACAGAATCCCTAGTCTATCCCTGGCCTGCAGACTCAGGTACACACACTCAATGTGATTCAATTGCCGGACAGGAAGTCTGGTCAGCTTAAGATTGTCCTTGTAGACCACAGCTACTCCACCCCCCTGCCCACTTTCCCTCACCTGCTCACTAACACAGTACCCAGCTGGGAGAGCCTGAGCCCATGCTGGGGCACTGTCATCTCCCAGCCAGGTCTCTGTGAAACATGCCAGGTCGGCCTATGCAATTAGTTCCTGGTGAAATTCCCTCTCCATTACAACAGTTAAAGTTGTAGGCACTATACTACAGTGACCATGTACAAAAGAAGGCAGGGCTCCTGCAACTTTAACTGTTGTGATGAAGAGGGAATTTCACCAGGGACTAACTGCATACAAATGACACTGACTGAAATTCCCTTTTCTCTACAACTGTTAAAGTTACATGACCCTGTCCTCCTTTTCATATGGTCAGCCTAGTATTCCCTTCTGCCTTTAAAGTACACTTTGAGCCTATCTACACACACAGGATAAAACACTTTGAAAACATTTTGAAAACTGTATATGGAGTGTGTCCTGGGCCTCAAAACTGTTATAAACTGCTTTAAACCGTTTTAAAGCAGTAGTGTAAATAGGCTCTTTCAAACTCTGCTACATCTGGTTACAAAATGTCTCCTGCTTTGACTGACTCCTCCCATTTTCCCTTGGAGACCATATACCTGGAACTCAGTCCCAAATACTTTTTCATAGTACTACCTCTTTCTCCTTAAAACTATTTTTCCTTGAAGCCCTTGGTTTAATTCCGTAATTCTCACCCTCAACTAAAACCTACATATGTATACCGCATTTGTTCAGAAGTGTTCCTTCTTCTCTTTCCCCATTTTTGGAGAAGAGGGGAAGGGGTTAACTTCTATCCTGTTCAGCCTCAAGCATGATATTAGGCAAGCTTCCATTCCCTACCACCCCTTATCTGGAGAAAGGAACAAGTTTATACAATCAGAACTATCAAGCAGTAAAACTTTTCCTAGATTGTATGATGATGATGATATTTATTTATATCCCGCCATTTTCCCAGGGCTGGGACTCAAGGCAGTTTACAAAGCTAAAACATGTACAATTAAAACATATAAATATAACTTTACAAAATTTAAAATAGAATTAAACCTACAGTAAAATTAAAAACATTTAAACAATTTAAAAATAGTAACAGATTTTAAAAACAAAGCAAACCCATACATTAACATAGGTCCAGAGTATTTTGAAAAGCCTGCTGGAATAAAAAAGTTTTTGCCTGCCAGTGGAGTTCCAGAGCCTTGGAGCAGCCATGGAGAAGGCCCTCTCCTGTGTACCCATCAGGCGTACCTGGGAAGTTGGTGGGCCTGAGAGAAGGGCCTCCCCAGAAGATCTCAGAGCACAGGCAGGCTCATATGGGAGAATACGGTCTTTCAGATAACCTGGACCCAAGCTGTATAGGGCTTTATAGGTGATAGCCAGCACTTCGAATTGTGCCTGGAAACAGACCGGAAGCCAGTGGAGCTGTTTTAACAGGGGAGTTGTATGCTCCCTGTAGCCAGCCCCCATCAACAATCTGGCTGCAGCTCTTTGAGCCAGTTGAAGTTTCTGAACACCCTTCAGAGGCAGCCCCACGTAGAGATTGTACCACCTCAGGCTGTGGAGGTTGCATGTTTGAATCCTCCCTTGTGAAAAACTCCCTTCATATAGAACTAGCATGTCAGAAATAAGATTAGACTGAACCCTTCCAAGATGCTAGGTATTTAGGCGTTTCATTTTTTTAAAATGGGAGAGGACTCAAAGAGGCACCCCCCACCCCACTTGACAAACACACCTGCAGCCTGAAGTGATAGGTTCAAAGTAAGGCAGACACTTGATTACGCTAATTGCATAAGCTGGCCCTTGCCTGGAATGCTGTAAACGAGTTTATATGCTGAGTGAACTTTTATCATTGCAGCCTTATATTGCGGTGCCAGTATTTTACTATTACAGATATGCTTGTGTTCATAACCCTTAGTAGGTCATCACTAAGAACTTTTTTCACATCACTGATGAGCAGAATCCCCAGATCAGCCATCATGTTTCTTTGGTGCTTTTCCTCTCCACTCGTTTATTAAGTTTTTAAATACATTTTTAGTCTAGTTGAAGAAGGAGTAAGGGAATAAGTACCCAAAAAGAAGGGTTTATGTTAACTAAACAAATTGGCAAAAGGTTCTAAAGGTTTCAGTCATTAAATTTTCTTTTGAGTGGACTGTTCCTCTCCTGGAACAAAAACTTGTATATCTTTGGGCTTCTATAATGTATAAAAATGATCACAAGGTTTAACAGAGTATAGATATATTGAGCTGCAGTAACTGACATCTACTTTTTGAGTCCATTCTTCATCTTGAAACATTTCTCTGTCTTGACACATACTAGATAACAAAAACCCTTGAATCGCGGTGAAATTCGTCTCTCTACCTGCCCCAATGAAAGGAATAAAGTCACTAACTAGAATCAGGAACATCTGTTCCTGAGGAGGAAGACAAAAAGTTTCTGGTCATTAGGGAGAAGAATTCTCCTCAGAACAGCTGCTCTTAAAATTAGTGCATCAGTGGAAAGGAAGATGTGAGGAAGGCAGGTTTAAGTGGTATCCCATGTATTCCGTCCGGACTTTCTCCCTTCTAAGGCAAAACACCTTTCCACAATCAACATTATAACAGCTGCTGGGATATGAACAACCTTTGTGGCAGAACAGGAAGCCAAATGAGCATTCATCAGACACTAATGTGAGAGATGAAAAGAGAGTGAGATGCTCAGCCACTGCCACTTGCCAGGCACATTTTAACGCCTGGTTTGTCACTTCAGTTCCTCTCCGGAGCAGCAACCCAAGGACTTCCCACAGCCTATTTCTATTTTTCGTACCTAAAGAAATTGTCATGATAAAATTCATTGGTAACTGCTAAAATCCTATTTTTTAAAGCTATGCACAATTAAAATATCGCGCTAAAAAACTCAAGTGTCATTTTGACAGTGAAGCCAAAGCTGCTAGAAGAAAATGTCAATAAAGTTGCATGTAAGGAAACATTGCTATAACAAAGCAGGAGCTTTCCCTTAACTCCTTCCTCCCCATGTATGGGAAGAATTTGAGCTCACAAGACAGGTAGTCAATTCATATGGACGACAGGCCCCCTCTGCTATAGGTCACTCAACCCGGTAAGCCGGTTGGGATGGGAAGAAGGGCAAGGAAGGCTCCTCCTGTCTGACATTCCCCCTCCTCTCTGGACCTTTGGAGCCTGGGATGGGTTTGGAGTGTGGAGGCACAATGTGAGGAGGGGAAGGGAGGCAGAAGAAATATTTGTAGGCAGAGAAATATTCAAACTCCTGCTCCTTGTCATGTCCAGGATTCACTTGAGAACAAAAGGTGTAATTTAAAAACAATTTCTTGTGGTTGATTTCTTTTTTTAAACCACCTAACTATAGCAATGTCATCAACAGAGACAGTTACTTTTCCAGCAAAAAGGAATTGTACCTTTGGTATGCATGTAAACTACATAGGCCCATTTCATCCTTTGAGGTTGCGCAGAGGCATATGCATACTGCTGTGGGAGTGCAGTCACTGCATTTGGGGCACACATATCATCTTCCACCCAAGAAAACAAGTGGCAGTAACAGGGCCGGAGTAAACATCCCCTACTCATGTGCAGTGATCCTGATCTAGAGGGTCAGCTGTGTATTGTTTAACATATCGTGTAATTTGACACTGGGAGTCTCAAGCTGGGTTGCCACCAGGCTTCACAGGAGCCATCTTCATGGTAACGCATTGAGAATCATTTTCATCTTTTCTCAGCTTTTTCCTGAAATCAAGTTCTTCTTTCTGGCCCTTCCCGGCCAGCGCGATCGTGTCCTGCTTCCAAGCCAGCGTGACCTTGCTCGGCATCCCCGCGAGATTGACCAACATCCCTGTGATCTTGCAGGGATGTCAGGCAAGATTGCGCCAGCCGGAAAGAAGGACATGATCATGCTGGCTGGGAAGGAGGACGCAATCATGCTGGCCAGGAAGAAAGACACAATCACACTGAAGAGCAGGCAATGGTGGTGGCAAGTATATGTCTGCCCTCTGTTCCTGGACCGCAGTAAGTCCAGCCCTCCCAGGCACTGCATGCTGGAGGTTGTAGGTTGTACCAGGGCCTAGGGCTGTGCAAGAAAATGGTGGATCCCTCATAAAATGTCAGATCCACCATAAAATGGACTCTGAGCCTCAGATTCGAATATCCGAGGTTCAAGATTTGCACAGCCCCAATTGCTATATTGCTAAAGTTACTACTGCTATTGAAAGTGGTAGCAGGGAAGGTGAGGTAGGAGTTGTTAGGACTGTAAAAGTAAAAGATGCAAGTTACAAATGAAGAGCAGAGAAGGGAGCTGCAGGATGCTGCTTTGGCACTTTAGCAGTATAGCGATTTAGTGCTGTAATGATTTAGCTGTATGGAGACTTTAGCAGTAGAGAAATTTAGCTGCGTGGCAACTTCAGCCACTACTACCCTCACCCAAGCTCATTCATTCATTTGATGGCTGAAAGAGATTTGAAACCAGGTTTCTTTAATCCAGCTCTGATATGCTGTGCTGTCCACTGTTTGACACTGGCTCACAATTATTTCATTAAATGATAATGTTAGGCTGTCAAAGGTACCAGGGCCTATGGCTACACTATTGTGTATATTTCTCCCACTTTTCAGTTATATTTATTTGATTATTTATTTATTTATCTATTTGATTGATTGATTTATATCCTGCCCTTCCTCACAAGGAGCCCAGAGTGGTTATCTGTACTTTCAAATTTTATACTCTTTTGTCATGGCCTTTGACTTGCGCAATACATGTTGATGATGGTTTCAGTACACTGCTCAGTGTTATACATTTGTTCTGCAACACAATAACCACCATTAAAAACATTGATCTACATTGTCTTTGCCACAAAATGCTTGAGAAAATACACATTATACGTATAATTATTCTGCCATAAAATTACTGAAATCCATCTGGCAATTCAGGTTGTTCAATTACCTTTCTACAAAATCTTAATGAAACAAGAAGGTTAATCACCATACTTCAAGACTCTTGTGCTGTGTGTATGACTGGGCAATTTGTCATACTTTTCCAGATAGTCACGCCGTCCTTTAAAAAAGAGAAACTCTGCCAGTAACAAAGAGAAGAGTGCAATAAACGACATGCGGCAGATGCTAAATCGGCCCAGCAGTTTTAGAGAGCTTTTATTTACACGTAGCAATAGGTCTACCCTTCCAGGAAAATACATTCTTACCTGCATTCATCTGGCTAATCTCTAGTCCTACAAAATTGTGTCAAGTGTATTTCCCCCCCCCCCCCATTTTAAGATTTGAAAGAATTCACCTTGTTGATTTCTAACAAGAAAAACAAGAGGGAAATAGGTAAAATAACCAGAGAGGGCTAGTTCAGTGTTTTGAGGGCTTACATTTGGACAAGAAGCCTGCTCATGCCCAAGTGATTCTTAATGTATCTTCACTGTTGATCATCTGAGCATACAGAGAGCAGTAGGGAGGATGGGTTAAAAAATGGACACCGTTGCATAGAAACGGAAGTGACAGTGAGTCCTCATAGGTGAACGTCCTCACTGTTATGAATCATCATAACAGTGGCCAAAATGGGGCATTGCATCCAAGTAGTGGGCTTGTTCAGTCCCAAAAGGAACATGCTGCTCTCTTTCTGTGCTCCTTAGTCTATCCTCCATGCTGTTCTCCTGAGCATGGAAAAAGCAAATTAAAAAGCACAGCTTTCCATTAAACATGCAGGGATCTTGAAGAGCTATCTGGCTTGTCATACAATAGCTCTGAATAGAACATGTACTGCAATGTCACTGAGAAACAGGGAACGCCCAATGATATAGCCCGGCCTGTACTACCAACTTTTCTGAGCACTGACTTCAGCACCTTTACCAATGTGAAGTACAGCATTCATGGCTGCAAGGGTTAAGTTGCAAGCTTATGCTGGTGAATAGAAACATTCCTTATGATGTGCATTTAAAACAAAGCCAACCCCAGAAATGGATCTTTCAGGGACACTTCCATGTCCCACATCCATTGCAATTTTGGTTTTTGAGTTAACTCAGTTCACTAGAAACTCAGTTCTGTCGCAGAGTATATCCTTTGCAGTTAGGGATCTCGGGTAGTAGGGATGGGAATTAGCTCTGTTTAAATCTTGGAGAGGCCCTGCTAGTAGGAGTAGGTAGGCAGTTCTGAAGGACCAATGGTCTGGCTCAAATTAAGGAAGCTTCTCTGCTCATCGATGCCACCCAACTTAACACTATGGGACCTTTGAGAAGTGAAACACAAGAAAGACATGGCCACATCCACCTTGGGACGAATATGCAATGGTAGCCATTCTGGGGGGAAATTATCCTGATACATCTAACCTATCATGGATATGTGCACAAGTCATTGGTCTCTTTCCTGTTCTCCATATTTCATATTTTTTGGAAGAGGAACTCATGAATCCCCCCTATGCAGGGAAGCACAATCTCCATATAAGGAAACAGCTCACAGATCTAACCGTGTGGAGAGATGCCACAAGTTCCATTGTGGACATTATTAAAAGGCATGGAGAGCATCATGTCCCTACACTTCCTCCCTGTAACACTGAAGGCCCCTCTGAGTCAGTCTGACATTTTCACTTTCCCCTTTCTTACTTAACCATTCAAGTTTCATTTTTACTAAATGTATCCCTTGCTCTGTGGGCACTGCAATTGCTGGATTCTGCTTCTGAGCAGATCCCAAAGAAGCCCCTTTGAATCCTATACTTTTAAGTTGTCTTTACCACCATCAGTCACGTAGAGGAAGGCATGAGTCTGTCAACAATTTCCTATTTACTTCAAGTGTATCAGAACATAAAGCTTCTTTCGTATTTTATTCCTTTTATTTATTTAACCAACAATGCTCCTGGGAATTCCCATTTGGGCTTTCTGTCAGACAGATGGCCAATGGGTTGCAAAGCTATGGTTGTTTTGTTTAAAAAGGGGAAAAAATAGGGAAAACCTCTACTGTCTTGTATCATATCAATAAGCCCTCCACCATAAAAAAAAAAGTATCAAACATACCTCTCTGAAAAAAGCCACCCCAGCCACCCACCCCAAAATCTCTGGAAATAGCTGGACGGAAACAAGTTACCCACCGCCTTATTTGCCGAACTGACCCAGAGATTTAAAGATTAAGAGACAGGGTCTAGTAAGGTGCCGGGGGGGGGGGGGCGCTCGGGCGTGATATGATTTCCCTCATGTGTTCTAAGGCTCCATTGTATGAAAGGGTGGGCAGCATCACCACCTTCTTTGCATCATGGAGCCCTCTGCACATGTGATACCAGGCCTAGTGCAGTGCAGGGAACTCCCCTTGTACTCTAGAGCTTGCTTTCCTATGCCAAGAAAGCCATTGCTGCCAAACTGCTTGCTGGCGACTATGCAGGCTATCCTACCTATTCCTATTCATGATTCCCACAGCATCTTGGTAGGCAAATGAATCCTCCTTCCTCTGTCCCTGATTGATAATGGGATCCTGGCAATTTTCCCCTTCCACACTGTGGCTGTAACAGTACAAAAAAAGGAAAATGCAGACATAGCATTGAGTCTTTAGTGGATATACTTGTACATCATGTAAGATTCTGTTTCACCTAAAAAGGGCAGAATCATTGGAAACTACACAGGATGACCTAGAAAGACATTTATTCTTCATGCACTCAGATGAAAAAAATCTTTAGAGAACGAACCTCTTATACACTCAAGATTTATCATGAAGAATAAAGAAAGAACTCACATGGAGAAGTAATGTGTGGCTAATGTAGCATTTATTCCTTTTAGAAATTAAAAAAGGATGATACCATGGGATGACAAATTAATAGGGGTGTGCACGGACCCCCCGGATCGGATCGGGACCCGGATCGGGACCTCCAATTTTGTCCCGGACCGGTTCGGACAAAATCGGAGGCCCCCCGGACCGGATCGAGTCCGATCCCGACCCAAAAATCGTACATTTTTGGATCGGCCGCCATTTTTTTCCCCATAGACTTGCATTGCAATGCAAGTCTATGAGGAAAAAATGGCGGCGGGTGGGTAAGGGGGGGCCTAACTCCCTCCCCCCCCCGGGGCCGTCCGCTGTGGACGGCCCCGGCAGGTAAACCCCCTCCCCCGCGCTCCCTACCCCCCCTGGGGCCGCCTGCTTCCATCCGCTGGCGCCCGCGGGCGCCAGCGGATAGAAGCGGACGGCTCCGGGGGGGGGGGGTAAGCCCCCTTCCCCGCCACTTACCTTCTCGGCACGTCCGGCGCCGGCGGCTACTACCAGCGGGCTCCGCGGCCTACTCTCAAGTAGCGCGCCGGGTGATGACATCACCCGGCGCGCCACCCTGGAGCAGGCCGCGGAGCCTGCTGGTAGTAGTAGGCGCCGGCGCCGGACGGGAGCCGCCGGGCCGGGCAGGTAAGGGCCCCCCTCCCCCCTCCGCGCGCCCCCTCCTCCCCTCCACGCACCCCCTCCTTACCTTTCCGGCCCGGCGGCTCCCGTCCGGCGCCGGCGCCTACTACTTCCAGCAGGCTCCGCGGCCTGCTCTAGAGTAGCGCGCCGGGTGATGACATCACCCGGCGCGCCATCCTAGAGCAGGCCGCGGAGCCTGCTGGGAATAGTAGGCGCCGGCGCCGGACGGGAGCCGCCGGGCCGGAAAGGTAAGGGCCCCCCTCCCCCCTCCGCGCGCCCCCTCCTCCCCTCCACGCACCCCCTCCTTACCTTCCCGGCCCGGTGGCTCCCGTCCGGCGCCGGCGCCTACTACTACCAGCAGGCTCCGCGGCCTGCTCTAGAGTAGCGCGCCGGGTGATGACATCACCCGGCGCGCCACCCTAGAGCAGGCCGCGGAGCCTGCTAGTAGTAGTAGGCTCTGGCGCCGGACGGGAGCCACCGGGCCGAGAAGGTAAGTGCCCCCCTCCTCCCCCCCCCCCGCTGTCCACTTTCATCGGCGGGCGCCCGCTGGCGCCCGCCAATGGAAGCGGCGGTGGGCGCCAGTGGGCGCCCGCCGATCCGCCGATCCGCCGAACCGGTTCGGAGCTTTTTCGGACCGGTTCGGATTGGATCGGCCGATCCAGCTGCGGGATCGGAAATCGGATAATTTATCCGATTTCCCACTGGACCGGACTCGGATCGTGGATCGGGTCCGATCCAGTGCACATCCCTACAAATTAAGCCTCACATGGCTGAATCCAATGATCTGGGAGAAAGGTTTTAGGCTTATTCTGTAGCACTTTTAAAATGTTGAGGAAAATTACATATATTTGCAGCTTTGGAGAATCTCAGCAAAAGCTCTAAGTCCATGTAAGAATTAGACAAATAATGGGAATAAAAATAAGGCATGGAAAGTTTAATATATTGTGATGCAACAAATACCACATGTTTTGTAAAGGGGAAAAGGTATATCCAGGATCTATCTAAAATATTAAATAGAGTAACCTCATGACTTCCAGATTGTACATAAAATAAAAGTTGTCAGAGGCCTGAACATGTCCTGAATTTCTAGTTTTCTTTCTTTCTTTCTTTCTTTCTTTCTTTCTAGCTTTCTTTCTTTCTAGCAGGATCCTTCTTCAGGAAGGAGAGTCTAAACCTCTTCTTGGTTCTAGGAGAAGAATGTAAAACCAGATACTTCACAACTCCTTTCTCCTCCTACATGCCTTCCCCTCCTACCCTTTAGGATCCTCTTCTATTTACTTAGGGGGGATTTACCACAACCCTTCTATAAGCTGAAGTACTCCCCTTAACCTCTTTCACTATTTTCTAATATTAAGCCAAAGTTCTTTAGATTCCTGTCCCTATCTCAATGGATCTCTGGCCTCCCAAGAGCCCTATTCAGGCATCCTAAACAAGGTAAAGGTTAACACCTGAGGAGAGGGAGAGCTCTAGCAATGCCCTCTCCATCACATTTGTTACCCTCTCTCATGGAAGGTGAATTTCTGAAGAGGAGAGCCTAAGAGCTCCATCACACCAGCGATTTAGTGCACTCTCACCATGCCTGGTGTGTGAATTTGCAGCACGGTACTCCATGACGCCATGCCTGTCCTACTGACACCCTGCCTCTTCCCCAGCCTTTTTAGTTTTTCCCTAGAACGCCTAGTCTAGATTATTTTCCCTAAGTGTGTTTAACACGTGTTTAATGCTCCATGTAGTTTTAAAGGAATTGGGGGCATGTGCAGTGATGGGAGTCTTGCTGTTGGCTTGAATGGATTGCATTAGGTCCTGGCAGGAAAACGTGATCTCTCCCAGCAGCTGGCTCCAAGCCTCAATATAAAACCCAAACCTTGCATCCCAGGCTCCAAAGCATTTTTTAAAAATCATACAACCCCCAAATCTCTGCAGAGACAGGATTGTACTCCCTCGATGACCCCAAAGAGCCAGACTAAAGGGTCATTCCATTTTTGCCCGGCAGAAAGGCGGTCTGGTTGAAGAGCTCATCTGCCAGGACCTGACTGGAGGGAGAAAGAGAAGAGGCAGGGTGGAGTAGAGTGGAAGAGCAAATGAGCGAAAGAGCAGCTTTTCAGGTGAAATGGATCATAAGCGTGACATGCTTATGCACCAGAGGTAAAAAAAAAACCGCGGAGGCAAACCAGGGGGGGAAATTAGGTGTGATGGAGCTCTCAGTCCATGGGGGCTATCCATGCATTGTAGAACACTATAACATCAGTCTTAGTGAAACTCATTTTTGCACTCCTTCAACATTCCTCAGAGATTTTGCTAAAGAATGAACCCCCCAAAAGCACTTCAGGATTTAGCTATATGTGAAATTTCAGCATCAACTTCAGCCTTTGTATCCTCGCAACAGTGAAGGTAAAAGGGTAGTGTAGGGTAAGACACCGTGACTTGCGCAAGGGTGAGTGGAAATGTGAACCTTTTGTTGGTTCAATAGTTTAACACACATTACACTAAAACAAATTAGTAAATGTGTTACAATTACTCTGTACTTTTCTTGGATGAGTTTCAGTTGGTACAGCTCGATGATGTGGACAAGGTGCTTGGACAGGTTCGTGCAACCACCTCTGTATTGGATCTTTGCCCCTCTTGGCTTATAAAAGCTATCAGGGATGGAACAGCCGGCTGGGCCAGGGAAGTGATTAATACCTCTCTAAGAGAGGGAGTGGTCCCAGACCTCCTGAAAGCGGCAGTAGTGAGACACCTCCTGAAAAAAGCTTCCCTGGACCCAGAAAATCTTAATAACTTTAGGCCGGTGGCAAATGTTTCATTCCTGGGCACGGTCCTTGAGCGGGTGGTTGCTGGCCAGCTCCAGACACTCTTGGATGAGACTGATTATCTGGATCCATTTCAGTTGGGTTTCAGGCCTGGTTTTGGCATGGAAACAGCCTTGGTCACCCTGTATGATGACCTATGTCGGGAGAAAGACAGGGGGAGTTTGACTCTGTTGATTCTCCTTGATCTCTCAGCAGCTTTCGATACCATCGACCATGGTATCCTTCTGGCACGACTGGCTGAGTTGGGAGTGGGAGGCACTGCATTGCAGTGGTTCTGCTCCTACTTGACAGGTCGGCTCCAGAAGGTGGTGCTTGGGGAACATTGCTCGGCCCCATGGATTCTCCAGTATGGGGTTCCTCAAGGGTCAGTCTTGTCCCCCATGCTGTTCAACATCTACATGAAACTGTTGAGTGCTGTCATCCGGAGTTCTGGAGTGCGTTGTCATCAGTATGCTGATGGCATGCAACTCTACTTCACCTTTTCATCTTCATCAGGTGAGGCTGTGGATGTGTTGAACCAGTGCTTGGTTGAGACAATGGACTGGATGAGAGCTAATAAACTGAAACTTAATCCAGACAAGACTGAGATGCTGTTAGTGGGGGGTTCCTCTGACCGGATGGAGGGTGTTCAACCTGTTCTGGATGGGGTTGCATTCCCCCTGAAGGAGCAGGTTCATAGCTTGGGGGTTCTCCTAGAACCATCTCTGTCACTTGAGGTTCAGGTAGCATCGGTGGCACAGAGTGCCTTCTACCAACTTCGGCTGGTGGCCGAGCTATGCCCCTATCTGGACAGGAACAACCTGGCTTCAGTTGTGTATGCTCTGGTAACCTCCAAGTTAGATTACTGCAATGCGCTCTACATGGGGCTGCCTTTGAAGGCGGTTCGGAAGCTGCAGCTTGTGTAGAATGCAGCGGCCAGATTGGTAACAGGGACCAGAAGGTTTGAACATATAAGACCAATTCTGGCCCGCTTGCATTGGCTGCCTGTATGTTTCGAGCCTGATTCAAAGTGCTGGTTTTAACCTATAAAGACAATACCTGATGGAACGTCTTTCCCGACATAAACCTACCGGTACACTATGCTCAACATCAAAGGTCCTCCTCCGGGTGCCTACTCCGAGGGAAGCTCGGAGGACGGCAACAAGGGAGAGAGCCTTCTCTGTGGTGGCCCCTCAATTATGGAATGATCTCCCCGATGAGGCCCACCTGGCGCCAACACTGTTATCTTTTCGGCGCCAGGTCAAAACTTTTCTCCCAGGCATTTTAACAGCTCAAGTTGAGGTTTTTGATTGACATTGTGGCCAGGCTTAGTAGTTAAAATGTTTTAAAGTGTTTTAATGGCAGCTGTTTTATGTTTATGGTTTTAAATTTTGCATATTGTCTTTTTAATGCTCAATCTTTTAATTTTTGTAAACCGCCCAGAGAGCTTCGGCTATGGGGCGGTATATAAGTGTAATAAATAATAATAATAATAATAATAATAATTAATAATAATACTTGGAAATGGCCTGAACATGATGACAATAGAATAACTGCAATGTTACCTTTCTGCACATAAAAGCTGTTTAAGGTAATAACTCACTTCTGAATTTCCTGTAAACAGCAGTACATGCAATTAAATTAGATGCTCACAATAGACTACACTGATTGTTTGAGGAGCTTCAAACCCCTTCGCCAATACTCCTTTTGGAGGAACAGTTTTGCACTCACATTTGCTGCTCTCTATTGAATGGAAGACTTGGAACATGAAAACCAAAATAGTCTCTTCATTACAATGTGAGGGGGGGCACTATAACAATCGTGCAAAAGGAAAGAAGAGGTAAGTGACCCTCCTGCCACCGTTCTAAGTCATTTGGGGACTAAATCATACTCTCCAAAAGGGCTCTGAAATGGCCATTCCAAATTCATCATCTGTAAATAGGTTGCCAAATTGGGGGCAAACATTTTGTTCCAGGCTTCAGAGTTAAGGCATGATGTCTTCTCAAGCCAATAGCAACCAATATGTGATTTGGGAAAGGAACAAAATCATGGACCCAGGCTCAACTGGTGCTGACCCCTCCCCTATTTTCATTGCAACGTTTGCAGGCATTGAAAATTGAGGGCATATCCGAGGGTGACATTTTGTTTCTTCCCTCTTTGCGCAATTCTTATAGCATGTGTTTGGAGGGAATCCAACAGTGCTATTCCCAAAGGACACTAGTTGGCAGCTACCTTTACTTTTTTTTAACCCAGAAGCAGCCTAGAATGACATTATGCAGTGCCATAGCACAACTTGGATGGGGACTTCTGAGTTTTAAAAAATAAAGAAAAGATGTCTCCCAGCACTGACGAGAACACTATATGTTTTTTCACCAAGGAGCTCCCAACAGAGCAACATTACATAACCACATGACATTGTAGTAGAGCAGCTCTGAGTAAAAATATGGCAGGTAGTGGGAGAAGCACTTTGTCTGGTGACGTTTTCCTCCCAACGATGAATTTTGCCCCCACTCACCTTCCCACCCAAACCCTCTAATTGTTAGGTGGGGATCTCCAATTAAAAGGTGATGGGAAACATTTCTCCACCAGCTCTCAGAGAGCCACTGCCAGTCAGACTACATAATGTTGGGCAATATCAGAGGTGGGCAACCTCAGCTCTCCTGATCATGTTGGACCCCCCAACTCACAGCAGTCCCGGCCAGAGTGGCCAATGATCGGGGATGGGGAGGCAAAGATCACCTCTGTCCCTTCTTCTGCCCTGCGTAAGATGATTGTAAGCCTTTGCGTTTGTGGGCTTACAATAATTGAAGGCACAATCAATAGGATTGCATCATTAGTGATGTCTGTTTTGGCCCTCCGTTAAACTTGGACGTTAGATCTGTAACTCCCATGTTTGATCACAACACTCTTTCTTGTATTTCAGTAGCATCACACTGGCCACCAAGCTTTATATATATCTAAGATGTTTTCCTGAGGAAAATAAAGTGGAAGAATAGAAGGAAATGATTAGAAGAGTATGACATAGAGCTCAGAAAGAGCAATTTAAGGTTGGATGGGAGAAGCCAACAGAGTAGGCAGTATCCAGGGAAATTTTATTTATTTTTTTGGAAGCTGTCCACCTGCTTTACACGTTGTAGAGAAATTAAACTATATGATTTGTGCTATCTGTAGTAAGCAATACCATGTATTCCTTTTTTCTAGAGGCTTCACTCTTTTATTTTCTTTTTAAATTGGATCTGCCACAAGTAATAATACCTGACTGTGATGAGTAGCTAGGTACGTTGATTGATATCAAAAAGATCCCTTTCGCATCCATAATCCCTTTGGGATCTTTTTAGTTGATGTTTACAATTTGTAAGGCACTGAGAAGATGAAAGCTGTATTTGAGTCAGAGTGCATGCAGTACAGGCCACTCTTTCAGAACATGAGAGAAGAAAACATATTCTAGCAGATGTTTTAACCTTGGCTGATCAAAACCGGATCCACTGTACTTTGTTGAATAATAATGCTTTTATTAAGACTTGTTTTCAAAATAGTACAGCTATATTCAGAATGCTAACTTCTAAGGATGTGTTCAATCCTCTTGAGAAATTTCAGTAATTTGTCAGAACTTTTTTGGTTTCCCTAGAAATTCCTGAGGTGTTTTGCCTCTCAAGAAGCTTCCAAATTTGCTTCACATTCCACAATAGGAAAAATCTAGTAACAATATTATTTAGTATATTTAGACATCCTTTCTGGCTAAGTCCCCATAACAATAAAAATAATAATAATAAACTAATAAAAACAGTAAACCATTAAAAAAACCCACCTTACAAATGAAAGGCCAGCTTAAAGAGATACACCAAAAAGCAGAGAGAGAGACAACCATAGGCACACATTTTACAGTTTGGAAGCGACACACGCAGAAACCCGTTTCACGCGTGCCCATCAAGCAGGCCTCTGCAAGAGGAGGCAGGGCACACCATGGCACATGTATCTTACAATAAAGTCTCAATTGATGAGAACACAGATAATGGATGTGTGGACACTGCAATTAGAGTAAAATGCCATTGGCCTAATTAGGATGCGGCAATATCACATTAACACTTCATTAGAGTGTTACAACCTTCCTATTCACCCCAGGACAGAGGGGCATGATTAAAACTATGCCGTTTTACATTTTTTTTGGCATGAATAGAAAACGTAAGCATGATACCTTTCCTCCTATACAGACATGAAAGCACAGAAGAATCAAACAGCATCCTGCCATTGGGAAGCCCGATCAGAATGAAAACAAGGCCATTTAGCCCAAACACAGAAAATTTAACACAAAGAATTTACATATTTGGCACTAGCTTAAAAATAAGTAAATAAATAAAATCTATTTAAAAATAGCTGAGATACAGCAGGTTAAAGATTTCTCCTAGTTGTGCAGATTTCTCATGGTTGTGATTATTTATTTTTCCTTTCTGTTTTCTCTTTGCCAGTTGAAATGCTCTAAAAACTACAAGGAAACTAGAGGGGTCTCATCCTTTCTGGCTTGGTTAAAATCTGTGATGTATTTGTAAAATAAGAGGTTTTCAACTTCCAAATTAAGTGAATTGTTTAAAAGTGAGGGCATATCCTTTTGTAATATGTACTACTCAGTGGCTGAATTCGGACAACACGATAGTCAATGGTAGGGTAATAATCAACTGCACAGTTGCTCATCTAGGGGGTACTCCCCACACAACATGGTAATAAATAATCAACTGTGGTGTGGATTAGGATCAGCGCAGAGTTGACTATGGCAGCATTCGGATGACTCGATAGTCAATACAACTGATGATTGTTCCCCACCCCCCAGTTGCTTATTGTGTTGTCCGAATTCAGCCAGTGTCAGATGGATTTTTTTCTAGGCAAAGCTTCTTTGCTGCAAATGATGGCTGCTGACAGAAGACTTGCAGTTACTGTAAGCACAAAGTTGTGGGGTGGAGACAGCAGTGTGTGTGTGTGTGTGTGTGTGTGTGTGTGTGTGTTAGAGTGACTGATTGTGTGAAGCGCTTTGTGGAAATGCTTCTGAATACTTGTGTTTGCCTGAAGGGCTTGTGTGTAGTTCCTGCAAGAATTTAAGCCTAGAGTGACTGTGCCCAGACTACTCAATAGAGCTTAATTGCTAAATAAGGATTTGAATCAAGTCTTCATCCAATATTCTACATGTTAATCATTTGTTCAAGGAAAGTTGCTACATAGGAAATTATCAATGCAGTAGCAAGTACCGATGCTGCTGAGGTTTTTTGTTCCCAGCAATCAACAAAAGTGTAGTGTTTTTTGAAAAATGTGTATAGGCATATTTTGAGACCTCAATTAAACTAAAAGTGCAATACTGTACAGTATTCAGCAGTACATTCCATTGAGTTTAATGGGCTTAGTCCAAGGTAAGTGGATACAGGATTACAGCTTTAGATATGTTTTTTGGTCAAAACCAACCCGAGAACTTCATGACTAAACAAAGAATTCACGATAAATTTGCCATGCCCAAAATCTGCACATCTTTCAGTGTACTCTTAGACCTGCTAATAATCTATTACAGAGCCATGGCAAAGTTACCTCCATAGCTCTGTACAGATATTATGTAATTCTGTTAATTTTGGTTTCAAAAGCAGGGTAAACAAAATTTAATTTTTTTGTTGGATTTCCAAAACAAAATACAGTGAGAAGAAACAAAAACTAAAGACATTAGTACCCGCCCTGTTCCCTCCCCACGTTTGGTCCATTTCAGATTTTTTCTTCTTATGACTTTCATATTATTATTATTATTATTATTCCAGGGTGATATATTAATTGATTATTTGTTTGTATATCTATATTCTTCTTTTCATGAGCACCAAAAATTTTTGTAAGCTTCTGCCATAGTTATTCTGTTCGATTCTTTTTTCATATAATCTATGTATTTTTGCCAATCTGTCCTGAAAGTATCTCTTTTCTGTATTCCTCTATGTACTCTTAGCTTCTGTGTCAGCTTTTTGTTTATTGCTAGATCCCAAATTTTCTTTTTCCACATAGTTACTGTCAAGATCTGAGCTGTCTTCCAATTACTTGCTATCAATTGCCTTGCAGCTGTCAACAAAAATCCAATTAATACTTTTTCTATTATTTTTCTATTTTCAATTCAATAAAGCTAACTCTGGTGTTTCACAGATCTCTTGGTAATTTTTTCTATTTCTTGAAAAATCTTATCCCAAAACTTCCTAACCTTTCTACATTTCCACCACATATGAATTTGGGTTCCATTATTTTCACATCCTCTCCAACAAAAAGGTGACAGATTCTTACCGATTTTTGCCAACCTCACAGGAGTCAAATACCACTTCTGGACTAATTTTAGCGCACCTTCTTTTATTCTTTTATTATTGTGGCTATATCAAAATCCCCCGATTCTCCATCCTCAATCTCCTCTTCAATGTCTCTTTCCCATATCTGTTTTATTGGTACATTTTCCTACTTTATTAAAGTTCTATATATCTGTGTTATTATTATCTTATCTCCTACTTTGTAGTTGTCTATAAATTTTCCCATTCTGTTCAGTCTCTTGTACTTTGCTTTATTATCTTTCTAATTCTTATAAATCTACTAATTTGTATTCATGCTATCCATGACATTCCTATATTTTGTGTACGGTTGCTCCATATTTCCTGTGTTATAGGTTGTTGCTGTTCATAAAAAATTCTCGTTTGAGTCAGTCCTATTTCTTTCAACTTATTTTAGCTACTGCTTTCCATTTTATGTCAAAGTCCAGATGAGCCCAAATTGGTGTTAATGGAGAGATCCCTGGCATCGATTTCTCTTTTCTGAAATGCCATACTTTCAGTAATCCTTTTATTGTACTTCCTTTGTTTCTCATTTGTTGTTTTATACATTTTCTACTATAAAACATATTCTGTATTTCTTCTTCCTTTAACCCCATCACTTCTCTTTCTATTTCTAACCATTGGGTACTTGCCCCTTCCTTTATTATTGTTAATAGATGTCTTAATTGGCATGTATCGTAATATGTTTTTAGGTGTGGTAGACTCGATACTCCTTCTTACACAGATCTGTATCTAAAAACTTTCACTGTTCGTGGTCTTTTGCTCTTAAAAATACATGTAAAAGAATTTAAAATTTAAAAGAAAAATTAAGGTGCTAACAAAATACATGCACAAAAATACTTATGCACAAAATATATGGAAATTGTAAACTAAAGTGCCTAACTTTAACTTCCACTTCATGTAAGCAGTAAATATATTCTACACTCTCGCAAGGCCTGATTCAGATGCAATATGAAACTATGGCTTGTTTCCTACACTCTGGTTTGTTTATACATCCAAACTCAAACAGGCTCACTAATCATGGTTTATTGAGAGACAACAGACCATAATCTGAAATCATGGCTTAAAGTTGACTTGTGAATCTCAAATTGATTTAACTTGGCTAGAAATCAGTATCCTGGCTAAATCTTCGTTTGTTGCATCACTCTGTCCCCCCACTGCCCACCTGACTAGAGAGATGCAAGTGAAGAAAAAGTCAAAAATAAAATTGCTCATGTGGCTAAGAGACTCTTGCTGGCACTTTCATAGAATTTTCATTCTGCCCAGCAACAGGTTCCTTTCCCTGTCCACCTCCACACTGATAGGTTCTTCCTCGCCAAATTGGCTGCCTCAGCAGTCTTGTGAGGGATACTTTTCTAAAGGACAATTTCTTGTACCTAATGCTGGATATATGTTAAAAGCACAACTTTGCTTTTAGCAAGTTGGACCAACAGTTCAAAGAGTACAATGGCATAATGTAACCACCATATCCTACCTCAACCACCTACTTCACACAAAACTCTTGTTTTTGGCACCCCCCCCAAAAAAAAACTTTTTCTATTCTACATTACTGCCAACACTTGTTTTTCTACTTGCTCACCAATAAAGGTTTAGTACTGTGAAAAGTGTGTCTTTATTGAAAGTTTGGCCACGGCAGGAAGGACTTTTGTTCAGGAGAACTAGGAGGAAAAGTTTAACACAAGGGTTTACAAGCTTTCATGGGAAGTGTCTTGAAATAGGAGAACGGAAGGATGCATAATGACTGTTTTGGTGGTGGGACATGGCACACCCGGCCCGAGCTGCCTCTCCCTGCCTTTCCTGCTCTCAGGTGGAATTCACATCCCAAATCTCCCCAATCATGTATGCTTTGTCCCTGGAATGGGCCTTTCCACTGATCAAAAATAATGGTGTGTGTTTGTGGAGAGAAGGGGATCATAATGGAGAAAATTGTCCAAGGCGTCATTTGGGAAATACTTTCATAGTCAGGAAAGATGCTGTCGGGGGTGGAGGGCAGTGGAATTAAAAAAATCTCAAAGTAATATAACTGATTATGAACTATTCACGCAACTGTGTTCATGTTCCTCATACTGTCAGTTGCTCACTTCCGGCATTACTAAGTCAATCATTTTTACCTTCTGTCAGCCTTGGAAGCAGCTGCCTTGATAAATATGCAGTGAGACACATATTAAAGATGGTCATGAAAATTCTAAGCTGCTGCGACAGAAGAAAACATTATTTTTCAACGTCTTAGGGCAGCGGCTGGGAGAGAGATTTCCTTACTGACAATAGTATTTTTATTTCATCTCTCTCAGGCTGCCTCTACAAGAGAGTTTTAATGCTCTTTCAAGGCGCTTAAAATTTTTTACCTCTACAAGAACGGAGCGCAAATCGGGCGTAGAGGCGCATTATCTCTCCGATTATGCGCATTATCGAATGCGCGTTAAACAGCGAGTTTTATTTTGCTCCGGCCGTTAAAGCGCATTTTGCCTATGTGAACAAGCGCTTATGCGCATTAACTACTTGTAAAGCGCATTTTGGTCATCCCTTAATGTGCTTCGCCGCCTCTCGTGCAGAGGTATTAGGCGTAAATGCACTTCAGCGATTATGCGCATAATCGCCTAACCAGGTGCAAAAGCGAATCCTTGTAGAGGGGAGCTCAGTCAGTGATAAAAACACAAGGAATTGTTTTCTTTCACTATTGATCATTAGTTTTCTCAGCTAAAAATTTAAAAAATCCAGAATAATTACATGAAAAAAAATCGAATCATCTCAGAATTCTATTTGATATAACTTGTTTTTTTTTTAAGGTAACTACTGTTATTAAAGCATTTTAAACCATTATTCAGATTATTTAAAGGATTCCTTTAATTAATTTCTAATGTGTGTAATTCATTACATACTGGGGAACTTAGGTGGGAGGGTGCTGTTGCACCGTGTCCTGCTTGTGGGTCCTTGGTCGACAACTGGTTGGCCACTGTGTGATCAGAGTGCTGGACTAGATGAACCCTTGGTCTGATCCAGTATGGCTCTTCTTATGTTCTTACTCTTATTAACTTTGGGGGAAAAGAGTAATACTGACGTAAAAGATAACTACAGAAACATGGACACAGGTTTAACCACCCATGTGTAAACTAAGCACAGCCAGTGTTGCCAAGGTCAACATCTGAAAAGGAATGCCTACACATCTATGCACATATGCACCCCCTTTTCAGACATCCCACTGAACAAACAGGCATCAGGGACTGGGCTGGTAGGGACCAGCCACTGGGCATAGTCCCCCTCTTCTTTGATGTGTTTACCGTACCCATGGAGGGAATGACTGAAAGGGTATATAAGGAAGGCATAAAGCACTGGGATATTCTCCTCTGCAAACCCCATTGAAATGAACAGAAGTATGCTCAGAGCACAGCACTTGATATAGTTCTAATATTCCACCTGGGCTTCTCCTTGCATAGGCCTGATTCCCACTTCCTGCCCAAGATCTCATCATCTCTCTGCCCTCATCACAGCCACAGGCCCCTGGATTTCTTATGCAAGTCTTTTCCTTTGTCTTACCACAAAGCTCCCTCTCTCCTGGAAGCTGTAAATGTGGTGGGTGGAGACTTTTCTAAAAGGGTCTCTACTGGTTTTTATAATTATGTGCTCAGGAGTTCTGTCTTTAGTTTTATGAGTGTCAGCATTTATATGCAGATTGTATATTATGGATACAATCCAGCCAAAGCTAAGCACTTTGATAGCCCACTGATTTCAATGGGACAGTTTTACGCGTACGCTATAGCTGCATTGTGTCCTATTTAAGGGATGTATGCTTTTTCACAAAAGAGGTCTTCTGATGACTGCACATGGTAATTATGATCAACTGATACTTCACAGACAACTGTAGTACCTCATTCTGGGATCTGGAAAGAGTTTTCAGGGGAAACGTATCAGATAAGAATCAAGTTCAGAGTTTGAAAATTGATTAAGCACACATTTCACATTATTATTTTGCTCTCCTCATTATTTCTTTTTGGGAAGTAAAGCATCATCTTGATTAGAGCTAATTTTAACCTGCAATCATTTATTTAGGAAGCACTGCATAAAATTTACTCTACTAATAAACCATGTTCTGATCTGATCCCAGGGAATTGAGGGGCCCATCCAGATGTTTTTGCCCAACTCTCCTCTGCTGCCAGTGCCCCCCTCTTGCCAGTATACATAAGTAGCCTGGGTCACTACTCAGAAGCATCAAGAGGCAGCTGGACAGCCATCTGTCAGGGATACTTTAAGGTGGATTCCTGCATTGAGCAGGGGGTTGGACTCGATGGCCTTATAGGTCCCTTCCAACTCTACTAATCTAGGATCTAATCTATGAATCTATCTAGTCAGCCTGTCGACTAGGGAGCTGGCTCCCTTGCTCTTGTTTGTGTTTGGCCTGGAAATCACAGTTTGATCCTGTTTCCAGTCCTGGTTTGCAGGAAAAGTGCAGAGCATGGTTTGCCTGTTTAGACAAAATAGCAAACTACGGTTTGCCTCAAACCAGGTAGCACACGGTTCTACATCTACTCTGGTAATGTGCAAGCAGACATCCCAAGACTAGACAAAGTGGGGTGGTCCTTGTTTTTCTTCTAGTCCTTGAATCTCTGGTAGGTGGATACCGCATACATATACACACACTTATAGAGTTTATTTAGCATTGATTAGAAGAAAATGGAATGCCCTCATTGTCAGCTGAAATGACATTGCACTCACCTGGGAGTAATATGACATTGATTTCAATGGGATCACATTAGTCTTCATGAGACTTACTCACCACTGAACATAATGGGAGATATTTATGAGTTGTTGGAGCCCATCCTAATGCACTTCAAAGCAAACCCTATCCATTTCAATGAGACTTACTTCCTATCACATGTGGCTCCCAACTTGTCATGGGGAAGCTCCCTCTGGCCCAAACTGGATTGGCTTGGAAAGCAGCTGAACATCACAAAGTAGGGCAGCTAATGGCTGAGCCAACATGAAATCTTTCCCTTCTACCTACCCAACTCCCCACCGATCCTTTAACTCACTCCCCCTTCCCTCTCACTGCACTTACAAGCTCCAAAGGCACTCTGGTTTGGGCACTGGCAGTGATGGCAGAAAGCCACAGGGAGAGAGAAAGGGTGGAGTGAAGTTCCTCTCCCCGCTCTTGTCTCTGATGTGTAGTGTACTGCAGAGGACATAGGAGCTCTGGGGAATACAATTTTCCCAATGGCTACTGCAATGTGAATAGGCCTTTTGAAAACTAGACTGCACACAGACTACTTGTGGCTTTGTTGTCTGCTGTGCTTTATGCAGTGTGCTGGCCACCGCCATCCGCTAGAGCTAACCACCATCTGCTGCACTGCCAGTAAGTCAGGTTAATGGGTGAGGAGATTTGGAAGCTGGCAAAATCAAATAGGTGTTGGAGGGGAATTCCTCTCCAGCTTGAATTAAAATTGAAGCTGGAGAAGAATTAGGGGAATTTTGACCTCTTAGCTGAGGGAAGTATTATGGAACTCTATCTGGACAGATTTGGCCACATCACTCATTGTGACTTTAGAGATTCTCTGACAGTCATCTTTATTTAGAAGAGGGGAAAAGAATGGGTTGGGATCAGGATCATGAATGGGATCTGAGACTATGAAGGACGGCGATGGGAATGGAGGGAGAGAATGGCCGTGACATCCACAGGCATCTGAAGACTGGACTAACTTGGGAACTCACAGAAGGGCAGGACATATTTTTCCTTATTATGATTTATTTTTAGAAGCCCAGGAAGCAGAATGTCCAGGCAGAGCACAGATGTTAGAGCACATTATCCTATTGCTGCTTCCCCTCAATTAAGGTCTTCAGAGGAGTAAACGCAGAGCTCTGATTCGAAAGGAGGAGGGTTCAGAAAGCGCTTGCAGTCGTGACAATCTACTTTGCCTCAACAGACTGAAAAGGAGTTCAGACCTCCAAGTCTTCCCAGTCACTGAATCTCCCAGCTCCCATTCCCCTGGCTGCTACGCTTTGTGCTGGTTGCCTTCCCTCCTCCTCCTCCTCACAAGGTAAACACAGCAGGTTAAAACCCCTGTCATCTTCCCCCACAATCCAGCTAGCCAGCCCTGCCCCTTCTTTGTTGCTCTGCCTGTGGCTGCAGTATATAGTTCAACGGTTTTGAATAGGGAGTGGATCAGGAAGTGGCATTGGGCCAGATAGGGGTTCCTTTGGGATGCCAGATGATGATGATGATTGTAGAAACTCTCCATTTTTGTTTTGTTTATGTAACAAAAGCAATTAAAAATAATAAATTGACAATTCAAGGCTGTACAGACATCCTAGGAAGATGCAGTCCCTTCACATTCTGCCCTCTGTGTGTATGTGTGTATACATGGTGTAGGACTGGGACCTAACATTCAAGCTCTAGTTCAAGAAAAGTGATGTCATGGATAATAAAATAATAATAATAATAATAATAATAATAATAATAATTCAACTGACATCCTGCTATATACAGAATGCCCTAGGTGACGTACAAAGTTAAAACAATTCAAACAAAATAAAAAATCGATAGAATACCATGGGCAGCATTAAAATGTTATGAACAATTTAAAAAGATAAAACAATTAATAAAACCATAGAGCATTAAAAAACAGAGCAGAGAAGACAGGAAAACGCAGCAGCAAGTCAGTGTGTAGCTTCAGCTTATTTGTGAAATAAGCTTAAACCATAGAAAAATTCTGTTCCTGCTTCCAGTCAGCCCTATTAAAAACAATGGTCACTTTCAATTCCCTGCTGATTTCAGTGGGAGAATCAAGCCTTTTCCCACTTACCTCTTGAGGCTTTTTAAATGTGTTAAACTCTGGCTGGATTGGGCCCACTGCTTGGATGTAGGCTGTCCAAAAAACTGCAAGGACAAGGATCAGGAGGCATGAATCTCTTGGGTTGGGGAGTGGAGGGAACGACCAGGGAATAAGAGTCAGGGATGGACGCCAACGAGACAAAGCTGACTCGGCAAAGTACATGCCTGGCCCAGAAACTGATCAGGGGGAGTGCAGCAGACTTTCCGGATGGTCTGGAAGGACATCAAAGAACTGGGAACTCTTCAATTTGCAACCCCGAGTGCTCGCCACAAGGAGCAGCAGAACGCAGATCCAAAAGTTGCTGGTTCTATCTCCAAATATTCTGACAAGTAATTTGTACTGCAACCTAAAGGAATGTGGTAAGACATCAATTTGAGGAATACCTGAGAAGGTATATCCTTGTTTGGCTACCAAGGCCCTAAAAAGTAAAAGAGTAATATTCTGCCAGCAATGATGGGAATTTAACACTTGTTGTACATTGGAATGAAAACATTCCAGTGTACCAAATTCGAGAGGGGGGGGGGTTTAAAACTGTCAATTTTTTTAAAAAACAAATACGGGAAAAGATACATACAATTTTAACAGTCCTTTTTTTTCTACATACAACTAATGATATGAAGTATTTTATTTTGATAGTCAAAGGAATCTTGGAATTTGATTTGAATCTTTTCCAGCCATTAGGTTTATTTTACATAATAACTGTTATGTAAAAACTCATTACAGCCCGACACACAGTAGTCTCTTCCATTAATGTGGAGATGCAATTATAAATATTAATACTATACACACACACATATCTTTTTCAAATTTCATGCTTATATAGACGCAACTCATATTGGTGATTTTAACAAGAAAGAGAAAATACATTGCTCCCAAAATAGCAGTTTGTGTTAGTGTCACCTGGAACATGCCGTAGCATTATATCAGCTAAACTATTTGTCTCTGTCACCTGACAAAAACGCCTTATCCCATGCATATCACAGCGGGGAAAGTGTATTTTCTAAAGTCTTATTTAGAAAGATAGATGGCCTCTCTTCTGAAACTCAGGATTTTTTAAAAAAGAAAAAGCTGCCACCTGGACTCGCAGTTATTTTTACCCACCTTAAAGCAGAGATTAATCAACACAAGCACATACACACCTTACCCCTTAACAAGATTCCAATTTCAAGAGCACCGCTGTATAGAGAGATTACAGAAATTTTATAGACTGTAAATACTCTAAAACCCAATCTTTTCAAAACTCTCTTCCTGATAGAATTTTAATGTCATGCTAACAACCAGCAGCTGATTTATATTACAAAACTAGCTCTGCTTGCCAACTAAGATAACATGAACATCATTCATACATTAAAGCCTGCCTTTATAAGCCAGAAGGAAACCTAATGGACAAGATTTCTCAATACACTTCCCTCCAAACAATATGAAAACACATCTGCATATTTAACAGCACGGTTCCAATTTATATTATAGGCTTAATATAATTTAACACAATTTACAGATGCCTCCATAGTTTGCTGCCAACAATCCATAAATAAATTTGTTACATTGACTCCCTCCCTAGCATTTTACTAACTGAAGACTACCACAAAACAGAGCAATTGAGTAAGCATTGTAAATGAAGAGAGTACAGTGTTACTACACTGCACATTTCACGATAAAGAAAAGAGCAGTCGTTACCTGTATGGAGAGAACCTGTGATTAGCCTGAGAAGATACTGGGCAAATTTCAGTATTTCACGTTTACACCGTTTTCGACATCCACTCATCTTATGCAATACGGTTGTCCTCTGAGGAGAGCCAGAACACTTTTGCTAATAAAGTGAATAGTTTCTGACAGGGAACTTATCTCCCAGTTTTTATCACAGTCTGCCTTTTCAGAAGCTGCTTTGTTAAAGCCAGACAAACTCCTTTGGATTTGCTTGAAAAAGGAGATTTCTTTAAAGGACTAGAGAGGTAAAGAAAAAAAGAATGAACTGACAGAGTGGGATGTTGAACAGGATGGTCACACTCAGGTCCCCCTGTAACTGCATAGACAGGCTGCCTTTTGTGATGAGCACTTGTAGTCCAACTGGATGTAGGATAGCAAAGATTCACTTTCCCCAGCAGTCTCTTTAACAGACACTGCTGCAACCTCACAGACCATTCAGTCAGAGGCGGGGCCTGTAAGCCAAACTCTACACACAGAAATTCGTCCTCATCAATGAATCAGCATGTAAGCAGGTGGGGAAAGAACAGCAAGGCACTCCATCTGAATTCTGTTTTGAAAGGGGTGATGTGGGGAAGAGAGAATGAGCTACCACTTTTCTGCCAAAAAGCAAATAAATAGCTGTGCCACAATTATTATGCAGAAGGAAACTATGAACGTGTGCTAGTCAAGGTCAGGTTATCTGCACGGCACAGTAAGAAAATCTATAACCATCCATATCAAAAGCGATCAAGGTAAAGGATATTTGTTTCTTGTATAAATGCTAAGTGCTGACTTAAATTGATGACTCCCACCCTGTGTGTTTGATTGGGTATGAGCACACCGGGCTGAACAGTAATTACTCTCCTCTTGGGAGTCATCAAAATGACAAGGCTAAATCCCACTGCTAGTTGTAAAGGTTGTGGAAGAGCCAAACTCCATAGCCCACCTCAGTGGAGCAAAAAGTTTCAACTGAGGTAAAACTCAGGATACAAAGAACTGTTGCATGGGCCAACAAATAGGTAAAGCATATCTTATAGTAGTACTTGCAGAACAAATGTTTCCAAAGCGTATTTCTACTGTAAAGAAGATGTTAAGCGCTATTAGCAAGGTCAGATTTAACAATAATGTACTTGAAAATTGTTATATATTTTTCTTACTGTTTATATAATAGGCCCATCGATGTACATGCTTGACACACTAGCATGCACTCCAGTGCTATAGTAAGCATTATGTGGCTAATTTATAATCTAAATTCAACAGAGTGGAAACAACAGATGGAAGGGAGGAGACACAGAGTAGCAGAGACTAAACATGTGCAAATCCAATTACACGTGCTTAGGTTTAGCTTCAATCACGAATAAGGCCTAAGGTGTTATCTAAGTGCCAAAACAGATATTATTTTCGTTTGTAATCTAGAGTAGGCATAGGGGCCCTGATCTGGATTGGGGCTTTTAAGATGTGGATCAGGGGCCCCGTATCTACTCTGGAGTAAAAATGAAAAAGATGTAGCTGCTCGACACGGATTTAAAGTAATGTCTTCTTTGGCCTAAAGGCTGTCATAGAAGAGATAGATTTCTTTGAGCTGGAGTGCGAAAGCACAGATATGTCTAGGATAGAGCTTCAAGTATAAGTGGCAGCGAGGGATAAGTAGTGGAGTCATTTATGGGAGTAAGAGAACTTTGGGCCGCTGTGGATGGTGGAGTTGAAAGTCACTGAAAGGAACATGTCAAGATACAGGCAGATGGTAGGTGACAAGCTAAGCCATGCTAAGCTGGAAGGGAAGGAAAATAATAGTTGCACCAGAAGACTGAGGTGTAACAATGGAACATATGAAAGGAGAAGGTTTGCAGTAGTGGAGCCCAATGGTGACCAGAGAATAAACAAATGTTTTCACTTGAGGAGCAGGGGAAGAGTCAGAGGGAAATGATTATTTTCCCCTAAACATTTTCTGATTCTGAGCTTCTCTCCATGAGCAATTTATTGCATGGTCATGATTAGCCGCTCATGAAGGTTTGTGGGTCCATTATATGATGACGGTAATCTCTAGGGCATCTCTTGCGCATTCCCCCAGAAATCTCTCTAAAAAACGAACCCCAGAGATAATCCGTTATCTACAATAATCGTAGGATTAATTCCGCTACTAGATGGTGATGTTTCATTGAGCTTTATGAAACATTGTCCAGAGGGGAAGTTTTCAATTACAAATCACACCTTCACATTTGAAGGAGCCCGTAGGGAGAGCGGAAACGCCCGAGAGTAAAAGACTGGTAAAGGGCGGGGGGGTTTCCCCCTTAATGTAGAGACGGTCTCCGTTTCATAGTGAATATCATAGGGAACAACATCTTAAGGTTTTAATTAACCCTCACAGCAGCAGCCACCGACATCTGTGGTGCCAATGCCTCTCAGTTGAGGTCCACAACTCTATTTCTACTTTTCATCAAGCCCAGTTGAGGCAGTGAGGTCTCTTTGACCACATGCCTGTGCTCAGTAGTGGATAGAATTTAAGATCAGTCCAAATAAGGCTGAGTTGATGATAATGGGGACACAGTAGACCACTTGGATTGGGATTTGCCTATCACACTCCCCTATAAAGGCCATATTTGTAGCTTGTGAGTACTTCTGGATCAAGCCCTGCTGTAGAACTCCTAGGTATTAGTCATCAAGCAGAATGCCATCAAGACACTTCAATCAATATGGCAGCTGTGCCGGCTGCTAGAAGACAGAGACCTGGCAGCTATTATTCAAGCTTTGCCATCTTCCAGGTTTCCACCAAGGGTGTGATGGGGGACAAAAGACAGATCTCCAAATGCTTTGGACTTCAACTCCCACAATTCCCTACCCGCATGGCCAATGGTCAGGAATCTTGGGACATGAAGTCCAAAATATTTGTAGATCTGTCTTTTGCCTCCCATCCCACACCCAATGGAAATCTGGAAGAAAACAAACCTTGAATAACAGCTGCCCATGCCTGGATTAGATTACTCTAATAAACTAGTATACACTTTTCCAGCTGGTATCCCCCAGATGTTTTGGAGTAAACTGTCAACAGCCCTACCCAATACGATCATTGGTTAGGGATGATGGAGTTGTAGTCCAAAACATATGGGCACCAAGTTGGGGAAGGCTGAGCTAGTACATGATGCTGCAAGATGGTTTGGAAGGTTCATCTAAGGCAGAATGCAGCAGCCCAGTTGTTAGCAGGTATGTAACATACACACACAATCCGTTTTGAAGCACCAATTCATTTCCAGACCCAATTCAACATTCTGGTTCTCATCTTTAATGTTCTAAATAGTTTGGGTCCCAATTATTTCAGCAATCATATTCTCCAGTATGAGCCCATCTGTGGCACTTAAGATCTTCTGATGAGGCCCTCATTTGAATTCCCTCATATGGAGTGGCTAGATTAGTCTCCACTCCGTTGATTATTACCCCACCATTGACTATCGTGTTGTCCGAATTGAGCCATAGTTTCCTGCCCGCTTTTACTCCAAACGTCAGAGAAGCTAAATAACACTAACGCCAGAGAACTGCAAATCAGTGCAAAGTAAAAATAAAAATGAGTAGGAGAGCCCTAACTACGCTATCTTGAAAGTGCGCAACCGCGCAATGGCGCAACTTCAAAATGGTGCAGCGACTGATACCACATTCACAACAGGGCAGTTTTGAAACAGCAGGGCTGACTCCCCTCCCCGCTCCCCTCTGCAATGGAAGGCAATGAGTTACTTCCAGGTAGCCATGTTTAGCCCTCTGCTCCCACCACACTCATGCCCCATTGCCCTTTGGCCAATCAGTGCTGCTTCTCCCATCCCACGATGAAGACTGTTAAAGTCACATGGACCCCCCGGCTGCACTGAATCCACAGTGACAGGAAAATCTGTCAAAAAATGAGCTGAGGCTAGTGAGGGATGCTAAAAGCAATAAAAAGGTTTTCTTCAGAAGAAATAATAATAATAATAATAATAATAATAATAATAATTCTCAGCTTTAGCCTTCCTGACAGCCTTCCTGCACTTCTGTGCTACTTGTTTGTTCTCTTCTTTTGTAACTTGGCCTTCCTTCTACTTCCTGTATGTATCCTTTTTTATTATTATTTTCAGGTCATCTCTAAGTTTTTGTGGAACCACACAGGTTTCTTCTGTTGTCTTCTATCTGTTTTCTTTGTTGGAATTGTTTGTAACTGTGCCTTTAAAATTTCCTTTTTTAAAATCTCCCACCCATCTTGGACTCCTTTTCCCATTAGGGTCACTTGCCATGGGACCTTACTTTTCATAGTTCTGAGTTTATTAAAATCGGCTTTCCTGAAATCCAGGGTAAGTGTATGGCTACACTCAGCTTTTGCTTTCTTTAAAATCAAGAACTCAGGTGTGACGTGGTCTCTTTCCCCCAGAGTTCCCGTAACTGCCACTTTATCTACTAAGTCATCCCTATTGGTCAGTATCAAATCAAGGATAGCCGTTCCTCTAGTTCCTTCCTCTACTTTCTGTAGGAGAAAGTTTTCGACCACACATGTCAGGAATTTCTTGAAGGGGCTACTTTTGGCAGAATTTGTCTCCCAACAGATATCGGGGTAATTGAAGTCCCCCATTACTACTACATAGGATTTCCTTGAAACACTGGCAGTTTGCTTTTCAAAAGTTTCATCCTCATCTTCTCCTTGATTGGGTGATCGGTAGTAGACTCCGACTATCATGCTCCTTTTATTCCTTGCCCCATTTATTTTAACCCAGATGTTCTCGATGTGGCTCCCAGGCTCATCCTCTTGTATTTCTGTGCAGGGATAAGTATTTTTAACATGAAGTGCGACTCCACCTCCCTTTCAATTTCTTCTGTTCTTTTTGAACAAATATCCTTCAATTGCTATATTCCAGTCATGGGAATCATCCCACCAAGTTTCAGTTATACCTAGAAAGTCGTATTTGCCTTCAGGTATTAAGAGTTCAAGTTTGTTCTGTTTGTTTCCCATACTCTTGGCATCAGTATATAGACATCGAAGAACATGTGCTTTATAGTCTGTCTTCTTTCCTACATCATTGCAAACACTATTTTTGGGCACTATTGGAACTGGTCTCTCTGTTATGGTGCATAAGGCTTCATCCATTGTTGACTCAAAGTTTACGTCTCCCGCCCCGTAGGATTCAGTTTAAAGCCCTCCTGATGAAGTTCTTCATGCTGTGACCAAACACATTGTTCCCAGCCCTTGTAAGGTGCAACCCGTCCCTTGCCAGCAGTCCATCTTCCAAGTAGCATAGCCCGTGGTCCTAGAATCTGAATCCCTCATGTTGGCACCACCTTCGTAGCCAGTTGTTCACCCAGAGTATTTTTCTTTCCCTTTCTAATCTTATTCCAAGAACCGGGAGGATGGATGCAGAGTGTCTTCTAGTTCTTCTGCTCCTAACTGTCATCCTTTTCCAAGGAGCTCCCTCTTCATTGGCTTTCCTCATCTCAGCATTCTCCACTTCTGCTTCAGCTTGCTGTTGCTCTTCAATCTCGTGTTTCTTGTTGCTGTTGCAGTTCCACCATTCTAAGAACTCTTCGCCTTTCTTATTCCTTGGAGGGTGGCCACTCGCCGCTCAAGTACTTTCACCTTTTCTTCCAATAGTGCAACCAGCTTGCACTTGTTGCAAGCGTACACCATGTTGATCTCAGGCAGGAACACAAACATTGCACACACTTTGCAGGTCACCACCACTAGAGTCTCCGTTCCATCCATGGTCTCTATTTCTGTTTTGTTTCTGCCTTTCTGATTGCATTGGGATTGCCTGTGTTTTGTCCTGTCCTCTCTGAAAGTGAACAACAGAGTCCACTACTGTATGAGTGTGTCTTACGAGAACAAACTTTTGTTAAGGACCTCCCCCTTGACCTCTCCTGCCAAACTCCCCCTGCCAAACTCCTGTTTACTCTCCCTGTTCACTCGCTCTGATCATTCGCTCTCTGGGAGCTGGCTTCCTTATATTCCTTCTAGTCCAGCTGGGGCAATTTCCTCTTATCTGCTCTGCTCAGCTAGGAGTCAGGAAACAGAATTAAGAGATTTTGTTTTGTGTGCGCGCGCTGTTTTCCTGTTGTTTATAGGTTTTAAATGTGTATTTTTTATATTTTACTGGTAATTTTAATTTTGTAAATCGCTCTTGACATTTGTATGAAATTTGTATGAAAGAACAATACTGAAATGCTTTCAACAAATAAAATGTGGAAAGAAAGTGGCAACCACACCCCAACATACTAAATAATGAGATGTTTTACATAGTATTTTCAAACTTGGTGTGCTACCATTCTTGTCAATATTTGTGAAAACGTTGCCATGTTTGCATTCAGAGCACTTGCATCCTGGATTGAGTAGAAAAATTAAAAGCACTCTGAAAAATTTGATTGTCTTATTTTTTTTAAAAAAATTAACTTCCCTCAAAATTTCTTCCTTCCAAAAACAAAACACAACCTTAAAGCAATTATCTTAAAGTGGTTTTACATAATGGGTGTGTTCAGATGACACACCAAGCCATGGCTAGGCTGCTAACCCTTTTGCAACAAATATTAGTGTGTTTAAACTGCAGTGGTTAAGCAAGCCATAGTGGTTAGCAATGGTTCATATGACACGCTAAGTCACAGTTCACACGACACGCTAAGCCATAATGTTTAGCTCAAAATGCTTAACCACCGTGGCTTAGCATGTTGTCTGAACAGGGTCATTATGAGGAACTGAAAAAACCAGGAAGTGAGGCCTACTCATGCCATTGCACAGAAATGGCTTGCCTTACTGTGGCAGCTTTCATGGGCAAAGTGGTCTCCATGTGGTAATTGTTTCATGTGCTTTGATTTTAAGAATTCTTCTACTAGCACTTCGATTTCCACAGAACTATCATGTGTGTGCTAAAAATTGCAAAGAATATTTCAAAAGGAAAAAGTAAATGATAAATGGCAGTTCAGTTGATGGACAAGAACCAAATTAGCTCTTTTAATATCCTCATTCATTATTTACAAGTAGGGATATAGGATGCCCAAGAATGCTAGATTGGAGAATGTTATAAATACCCAGGAGAACAAGATCTGTTATAAAAAGGGATAGCAATTGTTGAATCAGAGGGAGCAGGTAAAAGTAATTAAAGTTTGAAAATGAGAGACTTTAAATAAAGGGAATAAACAGTAACAAACCGCCTAAAAGGAAGCAGAATATCAAGGCAAGAATGGTCACCGAAAGCTAGATATAGATTTGCAATGCATTATGGCAGAAGACAGGGAAATCAATGTACGTGTAAAGATATACAGATAAATGAAATATGCAGTTCATATAATACTATGCATTGGTGGGGCTACAGCTGGTGATCTATACAAATTGCACATCCGTAATTTTCCATCAACTTCAGTTTATGATGAATAACCTTTGTCATCGGTATGGGCATCATCTAGCCAAAGTTAAGTACTTTTAAGTCCCATTAATTTCAGTGGGAACTTTCCCACTGAAAGTATGGATGCGCAATTCATTATAGATTTCCATTGGTAGCTCCACTATTGCATAGCATTGTATTAACTGCATATTTCATGTCTTTGTGTATCTTTGCACTTACATTGATTTTCCTGTCTTGTGCCACGATGCATTATATTTCATCAGAGTAGATTGCAATGTGTGCTTAATACTCCCAATGAAATGAACAGGACTTAAAGTGCTCAGCACTGGCTGGAACATGCCTACTATGCTTGTTCAATAGGCTGGAAACACCTCCAAACATTTCATGTATGCTGTGATTTCACTGGGACTTTTCTGCGTGTGTCTTTTTTGCAGGATTGTGGCCAGAGAAAGTCAGAGGCGTAGATAAAGGGAGCGGATCATATTTTATTTATAAAGGACCTGAAATTACAAGGTAGTGTATAATAAATTTATTAAAAAGACAATAAATAAATAAATAAATACAGGCTCATCCAATTGCAAACTAACCAATACAATAAGAAGGGTGAAGCAATGAAGGCAAAAGGTGGCCATGAAAGGGTATGTGGAAATAGGGACTTTGAACCAAAATCTAAAACACTTTAAGGGTTTATAAAAGGAAATGCAATGTAGAAAACATCCATTTTAAACAGCTTTTTTTAAAAAAGAAGAGAGATATTAAGAGGTGGAGAATTTCATGCATAGAGAGAACCATGAACACATGGCCAAAGATGAGACAATGCTAGTGATGGCAACACCCCCTTCCAAACCAGGAGGGAGGCGTGCCTTTGACATAACCAAGCTACTTCCCCCAAACAATGAGGCGATCGCTTGTCCTATGTTGAGGCAATCAGGATTAAGTGTGTCCCCTTCTCTGTCCCAGCTACCTACATAGTCCTTTAATCCTCCAGCAAGCGCAACTGCCGTTCCCTCTTCCCTTTGACTCCACTTATCAAGCTAGTGCAGTCAACAGCAGCATCCTGGGGATGGAGTGAGCAGTGAAGGAGAACCCTTTCCTTTCTCCCTGCAGCATGTCGCCAGAGTATCACCACTGCCTCTGTCAATTTGGTAAGCTGGGTCCAAGGGAAGAGTTGGATGGAGGGGAAGAAGCTTGGGGCTGGATGAATGGAAGGGGGATTGGAGGGGAATTCTTCTTTGACTCTGATTAAAATCTGAGCTGGAAAATATGCATTCGGTTTCATTGGGGGAATTAATGTAGGGATCATACTAATAGCCTCATAGTTAATCAGCATAAGCCAGCTGGAAAAAAATGGGGTGTGTTTGGGTGAATTTCTCTCTGGAATTACAGGGGATTTCCAGCAGTTCTGACAGGTTCTGTAAGTTCCCTCAAAGCTAGAGGACATGGTAGTCATGCCCAGAGGACTCTAGACACAGTGATGCACCAACAACAAAATTGGTGAATATTGGCACCTTAAGGCACCTTGGCAGCCTGCATATCATGTACCAGTCCAAATGATTTCATGTATGTGTTATGAATCCAGAGTCACCGGCTGTGGATGATAAAGGTCCTGCTGAAATTGATGCACCCAATGAACCTGGACATCTGGAAATTCCATGGAAGTACAATCCCCAGATTCATCCACTGAACTTTTCCAGCACAGTCTGCCTGAGCCTACGGAATTTAAAGTTCTAATTCTCTGAAAGTGAAACAAATACCCAAGCCTCCTTCATGAGAATAGGGATCTACAACCAGTGTGCAATATATTCCATCAGGCTGCAACATGGGGAGAGATGGGACGTAGGGCCACTCCATCAGCTCTACTGAAGGACCAGCTCCATTGTCCCTTGCCTCCCCCATCTGTCACCTGGCAGCTGCCACTCCATTAGGCTACAGCAAAGGGAAAATTTGGAAGGAGGGGCACTCCATCAACCCTGCTGAGACACCAGTTCCATTTGGCTCCTTCCTCTTCCTGAAATCTCTCCATTCCAGCTGGTCATTATAAGAACAACTGTTTAACTTTAAGAACTGCTGCCTAAGTTTTTTAAAAAATCTTTTCACTCCCCACCCCCGTGTGCTGTGTCTTTTAGATGGCAACCTTGTGGGCAGGAATTCTTGTTTTTATTGATCATATCTTGATCATATGTAAGCCACTCTGGGAGTCTTTTGGTGCTTTAAATAAATAAATAAATAAATATTCATGGTCTCAATAAAAGTTGTAGGACAATGCCTCAATTGTGCATTCAGTTACCTGAAGCTGTATGTACTCTGTTCTTAGGAAACTTAGGATAATTCATTCTGGTTTTCCGGTACTGGGTTAAGGAACTAACACCCTCAGGTACTGGAAGTCATATTCTACCCCTTTCTGACTTCTGAGATTTCAGCAGGCGTTGTCCACACATTTGCAAACATATCTTCGTAACCATAAGGACTAAAATGGAAGCTGAAATTCTTAGAAAGCAAAATTTCCTGCCCAATCATACATTATGTATCTTTTCAGCAGTCACACAGAATTGTAGGATATGTGTCCCTGTCCAAGCTTATTTTCAGTGTTATTTAAATACACATTAGTAGTATAGGATTATAATCTGTACAAATCAAAATATAAAGATATGGGGAGCAGAAGACACCAGTAACTTTATTTATTATTAGTATAATTACCAAACAGCTGTCAAGGTTAAACTGATTCATATAAGTTTGACCTCTTCTAGCTGCTTAGTGATCATTCATTTTGAACTCTCTTGATGTTTCTTTTGCAGCACATTATATTTCTACAGCAAATTCCCTTTGCAGCCTCTCCTCAGAGGTTTAGGTTTGATGGTTGGATTCAACTCCCAAAGAGGAATAACAAAATGTTTTAATTCTAATGTTCAGGACTTTCATTATTTGCAGGTTTAAGCGTATAAAATCTATTTCCTTTCATTGCATTTGGATCCAAAATATCATCACTAAAGTGGGTGGTCATTTGCTATTCACACCTTTAACCATGTGTTAATATCATCTCCTTCATAAACCCAGCCCTAGGAATGGACAGATGTGTTTAACCCATAGGTCTGTTCCATCTCATTTCTACATTAATCTGTCAATGTTGTTTAGTCTGCACAAAAAATCGTATTTAAATTTGTAAACCTTTTCTCTCAAAAAACATATTTTAAATGTGTTGGGGCAGAATCCAATACTGCCCAGCCGCTAGCGGAGCTGATTGTTGATTCTGGTCTGGATGCAGCTAGCCCCTTTACGTTTGGTCTGCAAGCGGCCCCTGCAGAACCACGATTTAGTGCTTCAAGGGGGTAAGCCCTCAAATGAGCAGAAATGTTCATTTCTAGAAGGGAACAGGTTGGCAGATCTCTGCCAACCTGCCCCCTTCCAGAAACAAGCGTTTCTACTCGTTTGGGGGCTTGCCTCCCACAGGAGATGTTGACCAACGGGGACCAGAATCAGCAGCCAGCTCTGCTAGCTACTTGTCAGCAATGGATTCTTCCCATTTTCACTGAAGATATGCTTTTTTTAAAGCATCCCCTTCCCACAAAAAACTGCTCTATAAAATGTATTTTATGGATAGCTAAAGGTATTATCTAATGGTGGGACAGTGCTAGTGCTAATGACGTTGTGCTAGCATTGATTTACGCTAGCGTAACTTCATAAACACTAGCACCACATTATCATTGGAAACTACCCTAACTTCCAATCTGCAGGTTAGTGTGGGTCTGGGAAGTTTGGATCAGACCAGTTCGTACTGGAATTCACAATGATCTAACTCCTCACAGGCCGATGGAATTTTACGACCTGATCCTAGATCCTTATCTGTGACATCACAGAAAATTCTGGGGCACACTCATCTTTTAATATCACAGAAGAAGTGAGCATACACTTCTGTCACATGTAAACAAATATAAATGGATATGCTTGTTGGCTGCTCTACGTTCTCAGAGTTCACACGTAAGGGTGCCTCCTCCCATGCAACTGCTGGGGGGGATCTGCTTGACAGAGTACTGCCATCGCCATGGAAATCTCAGGGGCTGGATTTACACTGCACATATGGATGGGGAGCTTCCACCTGAATGCAGCCTGGCTCCAGCTCAAGCCCTAGCATGAGGAGAGAATATCTCCTTGTATGAAGAAGATAATTTGTGTGTGGGGGGGGGGTGAGAGTGGGGGGACCCTGAAGTTCCTTGTGTGGGTGTCATAGCTCTCCCATTAGTTGTGCTTAAAAGTAAGTCCAGACACTATTCAGTTCAATATCTATATTTTTCAGAACATCACAGCCTGTTCTGTTACGATAACATAGCCTGGAATGTCTCTATTTGAGATACTGCTTTATAATTGTCTTTTTGGCAGTCTGGCTAGCTAACATAAGCACACAATCCCATTTCAGTACCTAGCATCTGGGAACAACAATTATAGTTATAAGCAATCTACAAATTCAAAATTAAGCCTACAGGCCTAGTTCTAAAATTATGCAAAAAATCCCTGATGTGTCATGCTGGAAGCATATGAGTATACCACCGGGGGCGGGCGGGGAGGGGGTGTGTGCGAACGACAACAAAAAGGGAATACTTCTGAAAACCAGATTCTCTGTTGCTAGTTCATGTGCTGCAATTGGCTGGACAAGTGAAAATCTTTTTTTCTGCTCCCATGTCCTTGAGTTCACTTCAAGGATTCATTTTCACACTGCAGCCTCCGGAAGATTATACTGGAGACAGTTATCTCCGACGACTGCTGTAAAGCCCTCAATGCCACCCTCACTTGCCTGATTAAATATTCACAAGAACATAGGAGAGCTATGACACCCACACAAGGAACTTCAGGGTCTGACCTTCTGTACTAGAGAGAGCTCGAGAAACAAGCGCAGCATGTAAGAGCTGCAAGACAAGAAGGGGCGTAATGCAGCTTTCATGTTACACTTTTAAGTACTGTGCATGCACTGTTAAATTCTCACTGCAGATGCCAGAGTCTCTTAATGCACCATACGAGCCGAAGCCCTCTGTTCCAGCCAACAATAAGACCTGACGGCATAGACAATGACGCTAATAGTCATTCCGGACAAAAGTGGAGGATTCCACCTAATGCCGGGTGAGACTTAGATTTATTTACATCGCACTTGTTGAGCATTCAAACCACATTACATACATTATCCCAGTAATCTTTGCAAAGATCATGTAAGCTAAGCCAGTAGTATTACCCCCATATGGCAAATGCCGGCTTAGACAATAGTGCCATACCTAATGCCACTAAGGAAGTTGATGGATGTAGAAAAATTCACATTCTTTCCTCTGCAGTGTAGTCCAAAAATGCATTGTGTCGATCCAGATTAAGAAACCAATTCTAGCAGTTTTCATCTCTTCTAATGACGGGTCTTTTGCAAAGTCTTAACTGTCCATTCAAGATCAGGCCACCCCAAATTACTCTGCATTACAACAGGGATAGTTCTCGACTACATAGTGTTGCTTGGGAAATTTGTTTTCCCCACCAGCTATGGTGAGGATTGCAGCTGAGCTCAGAGGAAACGGGGTTCTGAGGGGCATGGCAGATGACATCAGCATTCCTACTAATCAAAAAGAGCTGGCTCTGCATCCCTGTGAGTCCTGGCTCCACTACACTACTAAGTTTACTACATAAAGTCCTCTTAAGATATAAACACACACACATTTTACATAGTCACTAGCTAGCTAACAATCGTTTTGGGATTGTAGATAGCTGTCTATCCTAAATGAGTGAAAATGTGTGTGTGTAATATAAAGTGCTATGTACATTGATAGTGCTATCTAAATATGTAGGTACATACTAATAATATTTCAGAATATGATGATGATGAATCCAATTCAGATTGCAAATTACTTTACCTGCTGGAGATGCTGGAGAATGTATAAACAATGTCAATTACTCCTTTTAGAAAAATCTATCTTTTCAACAGAGTTCTGAATGAATGTTGTTGGTTCCTTTCAGTTGCAGCCAGAGTCTGTTGCAACTGAAGGTAGCAACAGAGTCAGTTTATTACCAGTGTCCATTCTAGTTAATCTTATCCTACATCAGTTGCTGTTGAGCAAAAAGCCTCCCACATCCCTTCAGTCATTCACCTAGACATCAGGTTTGTCAATATTGAGTGTCCTTAAATTATGGATGAGAGACCTTGTATATCAGAGAGATACCGTTGGTGCTATATTATTAAAGAGGGAAAGAGGATTCTTGAAAAGACAGGTAAGAGAGAAAACTAGGAAAGGATTTGTACCTCTTAACTTCACAACAAACTCTGTGAACAGGAAATGAGGTAACTTGTTCGCAATTCCATCAGCAAGCAAGAGTAATCAGCTGATGGACATGCATTTGTGCAATCAATTGGTGGATATGTCTGTGTGTCCCAGTCCCTGGTTCCTCAAAATACACATTAGCTAACTGATGCTGTGCTATACACTCTGTTCCAGGGATGGGGAACTTTTTTCTGCCTGAGGGTCAAATTTAATTTTGGAGATGCTCTCAGGGGCTGCATTCCAGTGGTGCATGGGGCCAAAGGCAAAAAAGCAGAGGCCAAAAATATCCGCACATTGTAGCCTAAAGCATTTCCTGCTAGTAATTAAGCCTTAAAAGAGGTGGCTCAACCTTTTAGAATGGGGCAAAATTGCACAAAATCGGAGAAACCGCCAAACCGGGGACGAGGCCAAGGCAACAGAGCATATCCGTGTCGGAAATCCTGGAGGCCTGAATTGACACCCCAGGCGAGCCAGATGGAGCCCTTGGGCATGAGGTTCTCCTCCTTTGCCCTCTGATGTGCTCAAAGACACAAGGACAGGTGTGGGTTTATAGCAGCATGAATTGTGTATGCGATTAAGAAAAACCTGATATGCCAAGAACAGGAAAGAAGGGAAACTTCAGCCAAATGAGATGAATGATTTACTAAGAGAAGTCCGTCACACGGTATAAAGAGAATGAATTTCTTCCGCAGCTTTATCATAGCAAAAGCGTGAAAATCACTAGCTACTAAAAAGAAATATTTAAGGACAAAATAAAACCTAACATTTCTGATGCTATAGGCATATGGTACTTAACTGCTTTTTTATTACATTTTAATGGCCTCACGTGTGTTTGTACCTGACCATGGAAAGCAGCAGTCCAAGGAAATACGGTTATTATTTAACAAGCTGCTTATGTACAACAGACGGGAAATTATCATCTATTGAGCAGCTCCAGGTGCTTTTCCAGCTCACTAGTCCAGAACTGATAAAGCACCTTCGTGATTGGTAGCTGTGTTGCACTTTTCATTTCCTTCTCAGTTCTGCTACATAGTTCAACACTTAATTTTCAAAAAGATGTATCACTTGGTGGTGAAGAGGTTGAACTATCAGCCAGGAAGACCTCACTTCAAATCTCACCTGAAGCAGAATCTCACCGTGGCTTTAGGCAAGCCACTATTCTCTCACGTTCAACCTCCCATCTATAATTATTTTGGATAAAAATACTGGCCTAGTTCACAGGGCTGTTGTAAGGAGATAAAGCACTTCAAACTCTCAAGGTCTTCCAGACAAGGCTTTGCAATTGTCCTGCCTCATTCATGGAATGTTACAGGAGGCTCCAGACATCGCTGACTTCTCTTTGTAACCCTCCCATATTTCCCCATCACGTACTCTGTCTTGTCTTTTCCTGCAGATAATCTGTTTTAAGGAGAAAATAATAATAATAATAATAATAATAATAATAATAATTTATTTCTTACCCGCCTCTCTGTTTGGATCGAGGCGGGGAACAACAGTGAATATAAAATCTGATAAAAAAACATAAAACTGATTAAAACCATGGCACACATTATTAAAAGTGCATTAAAACATCATAAAAATCCTAAAAAAATGGATGCACAATGCATTGTAATTGGTAGCGCTAGGTACCCTCCATCTGAAAGAACCCTCCGAAGAATGGCTAAATACATCATGATGATGACGACAACTTTGGATTCATGCTTTCATGTACTACACATTGTCAGACCTGGCTCCCATTCAGTTCGGTTCCAGATAGGGTATGGTAGGTAAAGGCGTCCAACAGCCAGCAAGAACAAAGTCTCCTGGTTGGTTAGAACAGCACGCAAGCCTGACTCCGGTAGTACCATCTGACTGACTCTGGGGATTCATGGAAAGATGCCTCCTTGACTGTTATATTTCATCTTTTTGTAATTCCCTCCTCTGGACAGAGCAAGGTAGAGTGGTGTACAAGCTGAATCCCCACCAACTTTCCAAGCCCCCACTCCACAGCTTCACTCACTGCCAGGCAGCAACAGGAAGGTCTATTGCAGCTCTAATTTGCACCTCCCACCCCCAACGAAAACCACAATCCTGCCCACTAAAAAATGTGAATCCAAACACATTTTGAGGTGAGTGAAATAATTCCAGATTGTCATTTCAAGCCTGGCTTAGAATCAGCTGAATAACCTAAACCTTTGTGTGATTCCAGATTGTGCAATCAACCAGTCTCAAACACAGAATTTTAAAGGGGGTCCAGACAACATCATTGCTTATTTGTAACCATCCCGTGTTTCCCCGCAGTTTTTCTGTCTTGTACCTTATGATAAAAGGGCCACTGATGGGAAAAAGGAGTAGCTGTACAATGGCTTTTGATTGGTCTCACTAGGAGCTCTCTGTCTGGAAGCACCTTTTACCCTTGGGTGGACAGATCATCCTAACTGGTCCCCCACTCTTAATGGAAATAGTAAATCTCTTCTTAACAGTGATGCATCCATGACAAAGAAGTAATTAATGGCTCCCCCGCCCACATATCAATCCTCCCATCTTGAAAATACAGAAACTGGATTTAGTGACCTGCTACATATGTTGGGACTAATACATATTTGGACACAAAGTCAGCCATGAAATCTCAAGTTGTACCTGGCATGTATGATGAATGAATCCCCAGAAATATAACCTTATGGCTTCTCAACATCAAGTCCAAATCCACCTGTATTGGCTCTCAGGCAAGAGGTGGGATGATCAGTACACTAACAGCCTCCTGATTGACAGTTCATAATGTATTGTATCTTGGATGGGGTGTCTGGTAAAGGAAACAGAATCCTTGTGGATCACAGCAACTATACCTCCCCTGCTTACTGACTCTACATTGCTTCTATATGAAGTATCCAGCTAGGAGCAATAGGGACCAAACAGGGCTCCTTGCCTCACCCAGCCAGGTCTCTATGATACAAACAGGGTCAATCTTTGCATACCTGACCGTAACATGTAGTGGTTTTATTATATTTTGGATTGACTTGGCATTGAAAATGAGCAAGCAAAGGATCAATGGGAGGCTGACTTAAGCTCCCGGGAAGTGAAAGGCTGTGTAGAGGTTAAAGAAGGGAACGTATGAATTTGTCTAACTTTTCTTCCCTAACCAATTTTGCTACTTCCCTTGTGGCTTATCTTTCCCTCTGCTAAAGCTCAATTGAAAATGACAAAAAAGAGAAGATATTTCTGTACAAAGTATCTTATTCCTCAAGACTAAGCCAAGGTAAATAATAAAATATTTTAACATGCTTTTTGCTAGATACCGTTACCCAGAGGACCTTCTCTTCTGCCGCTCCCAGACTGTGGAATGGCCTGCCGGGGGAGACTCGTCAACTTAACAGTCTTTTAGAATTTAAGAAAGCTATAAAGACTAGTCTCTTCCGGCAGGCTATCCAGTGGAATATTAAAATGTTTTAAAGATGTTTTTAGGATGTTTTATTGCTATTTTAATAATGTGTACCATGTTTTTAATTGGTTTTATGTATCTTATTATATTTTATATTTACTGCTGTTCCCCGCCTCGATCCAAATGGATAGGCGGGTAAGAAATAAATTTATTATTATTATTATTATTATTATTATTACAAATTTTTAATTTACAGTGGTCCAGCAATCTATAATTTCCAATTCCTTGCCCGTAAACATCTTAAGTGCTAAAATAACTTGATGGGTCTGTGATTGAATAGTAAATCCCACTCATATTAACTCCAGAATTTTGGACAAACTTGGGAAATTGTATCAAACCCCTTCAGATCTATTTCTGTTGCATGGTTTACAACTACACTGTTTTTGTTCTTAATATGTTTGTATTTAATTTGAATATTCTTATAAGGTTTGGTTGGTTTGATTGTTTCCCCTACACCTCTTGCTTGGGGTGTATGTCTAGGCAGCATAATGCAGATTTGAATTAGTATTATGCATCGTATACATGGTTGGGTCAACGGCACATCTACAACATATTATTAATGCATCTCTCAGGGAGGGGAGTTTTCCAACATGATTAAAAGAAGTGGTAGTACAGCCGCTTCTAAAAAAAGCCCTCCCTGGATCCCCTGGACCTTCCGTTTTTGGGCAAGGTGATCGAGGGGGCGGTTGCCTCCCAACTCCAAGCAGTTTTGGATGATACAGATTTTCAAGACCCATTTCAAACCGGCTTCAGGACCGGATACGGAGTTGATCATAGTAGATCATCCACTATGGTTCCCTTAGTGGATGATCTACGCCTGAGTGCTGAAGGGGGAGTGTGTCCCTGTTGGTACTCCTGGACTTCTCAGTGGCTTTCGATACCATCGACCATGGTATCCTTCTGGAACGCCTGAGGGGATTGGGAATCAGGGGCACTGTGCTTCAGTGGTTCCGGTCCTATCTCTCAGGCAGGTCCCAGATGGTGATGCTTGGGGATAGCTGCTCTTCAAAGAAGGAGCTACTATGTGGTGTGCCACAATGTGCCAGCCTTTCCCCAATGCTGTTTAACATTTATATGAAACCGCTGGGAGAGATCATCCGGAGGCATGGGGTGGGGTGCTATCAGTATGCTGATGACACCCAAATATATTTCTCTATGCCTTCAACAACAGTGTCAGCTAAGGATAGTGTGTCTCCACTGAATGAATGCTTGGAGGCGGTAATGGGCTGGATGAGGAAAAACAAACTGAAGCTGAATCCAGACAAGACGGAGATGCTTGCGTCAAAGGCCACAACCTGGGTTTGGAGGTGTGTCAACCAGTTCTGGATGGGGTCACACTCCCCCTGAAAGACTGTGTTTGCAACTTAGGTGTACTCTTGGATCCTTCGCTCCAAATGACAGCCCAAATAGTTGTGATGGCCAGGAGTGCCTACTATCAGCTACGGCTGATACGCCAGCTGCGCCCCTTCCTAGAGTTGGAAGACCTAAAGACGGTAGTGCACGCGCTGGTAATCTCGAGGCTCGATTTCTGCAATGCGCTGTACATACGTCTACCTTTGTGCCTAGTTCGGAAACTTCAGCTAGTTCAGAATATGGCAGCCAGGTTGGTCACCGGTACACCTAGGGGTGACCACATTACACAAGTCTTAAAATCACTCCACTGGCTGCCAATTAATTTCCAGGCGAAGTATAAAGTGTTGGTTATTACCTTTAAAACCCTACATGGTTTGGTCCAGGTTACCTGCGGGATCGCCTTCTCCCGTATAATCGGCCCCGCACACTCAGGTCCTCTGGGAATAATTTACTTCAATCAGCCAGAACTAGGCTGACGAGTGTGACCCAGAGGACCTTCTCTTCTGTTGCTCCCAGACTGTGGAATGGCCTGCTGGGAGAGATTCGACAACTTAGTAGTCTTCTTGAATTTAAGAGAGCCGTGAATACTGAACTCTTCCAGCAAGCCTACCTAGCTGAATTTTAAGATGTTTAAATAATGTATTAGTTTGATTTGTTTTTAATGTTTTATCTATTTTATGGTCTTTGTATTTATATTTGTTGTTATTCCCCGCCTTGGTCCGGAGGGAGAGGCAGGTTAGAAATAAATTTATTATTATTATTATTACCCCTTTTTCTATGGATTCATCCAACAATAATATTCTCAGACCTGTTGCCTGTTTTGGACAATGTCATTGTCATATTGATAGTAGAAAATAATGTTTATTCCCTGTTCAAAAACAGCCATGTCTTTAAATGATATAATCCTGAATTATTTAACTGTACCTCATGTACAATTGAGAAAACGGTGCATCATCTCACATATCCAGTTGCTTAAGTCCCACTGAAATCAATGTCTTGTTAGTTGCATTAACTTGAAGTTTCACTAGTTTCAATGGAACTTAAGTGTGATTATGTCTCTCTGGATTAGGGCCAAAATCTTTGTATAACAGCATACGTTGTTCCTGTTTACATGTCACAATAAGCTACCATGAGTTAAGCCATTCATGGATTATTTTCGGGTTAACTGAGAGTTGTTTAACCGTCAAATACCCTACAACGCCTGGGTTTGTATGACACAACAACCCACAGTATGCACCCGCCACAGCTTCCCAATTCAAAATGGCAGTTGGCATGCATCTCAGAACCCTGTGGGTTAATTAACCCATAGTGGCTCATCGTGACATGTCAACTGTCACTTAAATATCCTGGGCTATCCTTACAGTTAGACTGGTATGTCTATTGTTGAATGTATTATACATAGTACAATTTCCTGAAATGCTTTGAAGTCACCTAATTGCAAGTAATGCCAATGCAGGAATCACAGCTAAGATTCCCAGTTCCTCTTCACACATTATACTAGAAGTAAGAATGTTATTGCATGATGTAATGGGAGGGTGAATAGGATGGAGTGAACAAACAGAAGTACCTCTTATGACGGATGAATGAAAAAGCAGTTGAAAGGAAGAGTCAAAAGGGTCAAATCTCTCCAAGACGCTTGGAGGTTATTTAATACTTCAATATTAGATGCTCCGCTAAACTATAGATTAGCAAAGGTACAAACAAGCCAAAAAGTATGCCATCATGGTAAATGAATAGAGTCAAGGAAGCTATCAAAGGCAAGTAATGTTCTTTTCAAAAACATGGTGTCGTGACTCTGGCTAACTCTCTAAAGTTCTTGCTCACGACTTCAGGTACACTGATACACAACAATAACAGTGAGATTTCTTTTATTGTAATCACACGGAGATTCAAAGCATAACGGTTTCATTTCTGCAAACACACACTTGAAGCTGAAGACGGACCACACAGCTTTCAGGTAGAACGGCTTAATGAGAACAGCACTCACTCAGGGACTGACATTTAGAGATTAACTCTAGTCCTTAGAGGGCAGGAGCGGCCACGCTGCACTGGAATCCTCTGGAACATAGAGAGACTCTAGGATTAGGCCTCCTAACAGTAGTATAACGGTCAACTGGCAACTAAATCTTCACTCAGCCTGTCAGGGAACGCTGAGCTGACCACGGAAGCCAGAAGCCAGGAAATGAACCTCTTCGACCTAGGGAGCCTTCCCAATTCACGTAGCTTTAGCTCTGAGGAAGGTCCTCTCACAGGTCTCACACACACACGAGTTTCAGAACAGCAACGATCAGCTTCTGCCTCCCTCTGCCCGTAACTTTGGCTCCATGGAGAGAGACAGCAAGCTATAGAACACGAATCCAGAACAGTAATCTCAAGTCCAAATCTATGAAAAGCCACAGTGCACTTCTCATGGCAAAGTTCTTTAGAAGTAACAAGTCCAAACATTAACAGAACATGTATAGAGTGCATCTCACAATTCCAAATCAGAATAGTAACTCACAGCAGTAGCAGAGCAGCAAGAGGATAGACGAGATAATTCCTAGCAACGGAATTACTCTCAGGACAAAGGCAATATAGTGTGGAGGCTGGGCAAATTCTAAGCTACTTTGATAGACAGGGCTTCAGGCCTGTAATCTAAACTCACGTGCCAACAGGGCGGCACGGTTCAACCTCTTCTGATGACGCCACAGTGTGAGGAAGATAGCCCCCACCTTTGCAAAGCATAGTTTAATTCCCAGAGAACGTTCAAGGCCTTCGGCCTACCATTTGAGATAAGCACATACCAGAGAAGCAGAGATACATTTTCTCATGACAAATTGCCAAGTCTTCAGTCCACAATTCACAGGGCCAGCCCTGTGAATTGTCTATGAAGCATCTGACACCCAACATCTTCCCCTCCCCAAAATGTCCTCTCAACTTGGAAAACTCATACTCCTCCCCCCAACTCTCTCCGGCGCGCAACGGAGATAGCTAAGGGAAAAGAGAAAAGCCTCCAAGCAGGGAGAAAAAACTTTCTACACAGAACATTTTGATTTAAGCTCTAAAAATCAACAATGACATTTTAAAAATATTTTGTATATGGTAAGAAACATTAAAAAGGCAGAATCAGAGCAAAACATGTGGTATATAATACAGAACAAAACTATTGTAGAAATGACAAGGCAGTAACAGCAAAATTCTAAGTTTCAAATCAAATGAACAGTGTCTTTAGCAAGGATGAGAGAAAAAAAAAAGAGTTCTAAATTTTCTGAAAAACGAAAGCTGATGACAGGTGGTTTTTTTTTTTATTTTTTTATCTTTACTCCCCCCCTCTCTTCTCCTTTTTGAAGCGGCTTGTATTGGCGAGGAAAACGAAAGTACAATTCGCAGATAGATCTCAATTAGCAAAAACGATGCGGTGGAGGGGTGTGTGTGAATCTTTCAGGCTGATCATAAATTTTCTTACTGGAATGCAGGCAAAGGTTTGTAAAATCCAAGGAACAGGGAGATACTACTTACTCTTTTGAAGAATTTATACAGTCTCGGTGTTGAAGAGAATTACTTGCAGGTCTTTTCGAATTTGAGGGAGAACTCCAGCGGGAGATATCTGGACACAGCAGGTCTTGGCTTTGGCTAGGAATTATCTCGTCTATCCTCTTGCTGCTCTGCTACTGCTGTGAGTTACTATTCTGATTTAGAATTGTGAGATGCACTCTGTACATGTTCTATTGCTGTGTGGACTTGTTACTTCTAAAGAACTCTGCCATGAAAAGTGCACTGTGGCTTTTCATGGATTTGGACTTGAGAGTACTGTTCTGGATTCGTGTTCTATAGCTTGCTGTCTCTCTCCATGGAGCCAAAGTTACGGGCAGAGGGAGGCAGAAGCTGATCGTTGCTGTTCTGAAACTCGTGTGTGTGTGAGACCTGTGAGAGGACCTTCCTCAGAGCTAAAGCTACGTGAATTGGGAAGGCTCCCTAGGTCGAAGAGGTTCATTTCCTGGCTTCTGGCTTCCGTGGTCAGCTCAGCGTTCCCTGACAGGCTGAGTGAAGATTTAGTTGCCAGTTGACCGTTATACTACTGTTAGGAGGCCTAATCCTAGAGTCTCTCTATGTTCCAGAGGATTCCAGTGCAGCGTGGCCGCTCCTGCCCTCTAAGGACTAGAGCCGGATGGGACACACTTTTGACAAGTTTCTCACAAAAGACTCCTAATAAACAGTGGTGTCATACTTTGAGTGATCTTCCAATGGAGGAAGTGATTATTTATTCTTCAGAAATTATCTGGGAGTTTGGGATAAACAGTGAAATGGCCACGTTTGTAGATGACACCAAAATTTCGAAGATGGTTAAAGCCCAGGTGGATGTGAAGAACTCCATTAGAATCTCTCAAAACTGGATGAATGGGAAACAAAGTGGCAGATCAGTTTGGGGTTACCCAGTATTGAGATTACCTAAGACTACAAACATGCTGGGTAGATAGATGGTGTCGTTGATCAAAATCACCACATGACACCCTAGAGACTACTGGTGTATCATGTGATAGCTTGGAATGATAATAGCATTGCCCTGTATCAGGTGCCTCTGACAATGTTTTTGAACCACTGATGGATTTTTGTCAAGTCCCAGTTCCAACAAAGTCTACCGATGTAGATACCCCCACCCCACTCTTTAGTTCACTCTTGACTAACCAGGCCCCTGCAGCAGCCATTTTATGGCTAGCCACATCTTCTGTGGAAACTATTTTGTGGTAGTGCCCACAGCAGTTTTTAAAATTCCCAAATCTGCTCAAAGGTTTGGGACCCCTGTAAAGTATGTCCATTGTGGGTAAGCTGTCTTTTAGGGAAAAGTGTCTGCCATTATTGATCTTCAGATCGGAGTGTTTCCTAGAACAGAGGTTGAAAACGATTGCTTTAATGGGGGTATACTTGAGGAATTTAGCCTTTGCAGATTCCTAGATGAAGTGACCTGATCCACACTTCTCAGACTAATCTTTAGATTCAACCTTCGTTATCCAGTAGATTTCACACTTCTCTGAATTTCGTGATGCAGTTCTCAGGTTTTCAAACACATAAAAATATGCATTGAAATACTTACTTTGAAATATATATTTTAAATCACATTTGTGTAGAAATGGAATTAAAGTATGGGTAAAAATATAAGAAAGTGACACGGATCAGAAATAGGCAGATTCACCCATCCCTATGCTGTAAGTTCCAGATGTCCAGTCACTTTTATAGTATACAATCACGTGCCATACATAATTGTCCACTTGTGGCTGGCAAATTTATTACTTGTGCCAAAGCAGGACCTAGCTTCAGTTTGACTTTTATTGTGATAAACAGATTTTACCAGAACATCAACCTTTCAGAACTCAATCCTGTGTGAACTCCAGGGAGTAAGGTTTCATACTAGCAGAGAAATACATCACAAACCCTTTTAATGCTTTCATGAATTAAGGAGGTTTTGATTTCTTCCACTCTAGTACAATTATTTCTTTATTGCAATCAGCAATCCATATTTGCAAGTATAATAGGATTTGTTTTATATACCCCTCAAAAATACGCCAAAATAAGCAGCACCATTTTTGCACATTCTCCTTTTCAGAGAAGAGGGTCTTTGTTCAGAGAACAGGTTCTCCTGTTCAGACCATCGCCCATACAGGGCGATGGTTACGATGATGGGGAAGGGAGCGGCTGGAGTGCTCCTCTTCAACACAGAAGAATGAATGACATTCAGTCATGAATATTTGCAGTGTTTCTTTGCTTCACTCCCTATAGCAAGTGTGCAGAATCTTTTTTGGCCTGAGAGTTGAATTCCAATCTGAAACAAAGGCTCATGGGCCACATTCTCGTGGGAGATTGTGCTAAAAGCAAAGTGGGCTGAGCAAAAATGTCAGCCGCAGAGAAAAGGTGTACTTTGAGAAGCACAGCAGAATTCTAAGCCTACTTGAAAGTCATCATGTGATGGAAATGTACATGTGAACTGGGCCATTAGAGGTTTGATGAAGAATGCACTACAGCAGCTGGCTTATAGACTCTGTGTGTTCTTCAAGAGAAACTATGGATGGAAATATGACAGAATCTTAGATTGACACAAAACATCCTACTGAGAAGTCACCAACTTTTATTAAATTTCATGTGTGTGTCGTTCATAAATCCTTTCCCTGAAATCAGATTGTATCATTCTTGAGCAAAAAATGATTACAGAAATATGGATTGGGTAATAAGTGTCAGACTCTATCAGGAGAAAAATCCATGACAGGCTCCAATCCAGAGGATTGCTGAGGGATTTTATTGCTTTCTTAAAAATATTATCATCCTACTCAAATATGGTTAAGGAAATAGGATTACCAGCTACAGTCTCAATTGTCCATATCATTCAGCAATGCAAACCCAAGGCCTGCAGTCTGTCACTCTCAGTATTGTTGAAGGTACAATTCTGATGTCCTTGAGATCTTGTTACAACTGTGGCTATGTATGCTAACTAGTATTGCAAGTGTGTGTGAGGATGTCCTTGAGTTACTATTGACTTGCAGCCTTATTCCTCCCTCATCAACCCTGTCCACATAGATATACTATCTCCCATTTCTGGCCAAGCCCCTCCTAGAAATAAATATGAAATATTATGTAAAGAAAAATATGTTGGAACATTACACCTGTCCTCACCCTGTCAGAGAATTGTCAACACTCTCACAACGTTACAAATCTTTAAGTCGTGGGTTCTTTGAGCGAACCCATAGGAACACAGGAAGCTACCTTATACTGAGGTAGCTTGGTTCATTTAGCCCAGTATTGTCAACTTGGACTGGCAGCTGTGGCTCTCCTGGGTTCTATGCAGGAGCTTTTCTTGCCCTTTTAAAAAAATTGTTATTTGTATTTTAAAGCTTTAAACTCTTTTAATAGTACAGCAGGTTTAATTCTGTTTTTTTGTGTATTTCTATGTTTTAACTGTATGTGTTTTAAATTTGTAAAGCCGATTTGAGTCCCATAATAATCATAATAATCCCGCAAGGGGTAATCCCGCAAGGGGTTACACGGGAACAGCATACCCATGGACCCGAGCCAAGCACCACTAGTCAGGGCTAACCACCCTGTTAGTGCAAAAAAAAAAAAAAGTTCCAGAAAATAGGAAAAAAGCTTTGAACGGTCAGCATCAAGGCTGAGAACGCTGCACGAACCTAGCAGTCAGCCAAAATGGAAATGAACAGGCAATGAATAAGGAAAAGCAAAACCACCCAATCTTCCCCAGATGTGTTTTGCCCGTTCCACCGGTAACCACCAAGACAGAACACCCAAGACAACACTTAGCTTGGTCAGATGAACTGAACCATGATGTTATGCGTTGTTACTATAAAAGCACACAACTCGAAACAATAGCATCGGATACCGAACAGAACTTCATCGACTATTCCTGGAAATCTACCTCCACCTAAAGGACACTGTAACAGAACAAAGACTAATCGATCAAAAAAGAATCATAATCAACAACAAAAGACTAACCTGAACATGAAATTCAAAAAATTAAAGAAGAAATAGCACAACAAAACACCAACATGAAAGGCACAGATATACCAACAACAAGCACAGCAACCGTAGACACAACAACAACTTTTACTGGGCTTAGGTTATGTGACTTTATCTAGGATGACCATATTTTAGAAACCAAAAAGGAGGACAACATGATCGACCCCCACAGGGGCGTCCCCACCAACATGTCCACCCCCAGGGGGGGGTGTCCAGCACCAAGGGGGGGTGCCCACCTTAACATAGCCTTGGTCACATGTCTGATTTTACATCACACAATTAAGACAAATCTGTTCTACATAACATCTTAATGTTAAAATCAATGAAATAAGTGAGACATCCAATGTATCTGAAATTAACTTCACTCACTCCAGCTTTTGTAGCTTTTCTGTACTTTTTTGTGTACTGTGTGATACATTCTCCCCTTCCCTCCAATATCTTTTCTGATTGCATCCTCACTCTGCTGCAAGTGAGGATACACTTTCTACTTGTCTGGGACCCACACAACTACAAACACTCACCATGCTTCTTATTTCAGCCACCATGGCTCAAAATGATCATGTGAACCAGTCACTCTCTGGTAATGCATGGACTTGGTGCAGAACTTAAAGAGGGAACCCTCCAAGCGCCTGAATACAAAAGCACTGCAAGATGGAAGATTGCGATGCCCTTGAGAAAGTTTTTTTTAAAAAAAATAACCCCAAACGCGTCAGAATTGGAAGAAACAACATCACAATTTTAAAATCCTTTCTTGTTTGGTTTTGTACCTCTTCTACGAGTTCACCAGATTTCCATACTGAAATTACATTATCTCCCTCCTTTTGAGAACCATTGGGAATATTTTTCAAAAACCCTGTCCCTGCCCAGTGCTGCTTTTTGGGTTGCTGATGTGTCTCCATCTGGTTTGCGCAGGAATGATTTCTGTTTTTCTATTAACTTCTTGCTCAGAAACTCATTGCCCTCACACTTGTCTTCCCACCAAGTCAATTTGAGAAAAAGATTCTTCATATAAGAAAGTCTATCTGTGTGCTTCTATGATGATGTATCCTTTCCTCTGCAGAGCAAGTCTAAATCATAAGGTGTGCGTGCTGAACAGGCTTTCCACTTCACCTGTTTTTTTGAACTCTGGCCAACATTTTACCTTCTTCAGAGTCTTCCCTGTCGTGGTGCTTGCCTCTTTTTTCTGCTCATGGGAAATATGCTGCCATTTGAAAATGAAGGGTACTGTCCAGTTGTCATTTGTGGCTGATGGCTTGCCTGACTTCCCCCCTGACCTACAGTGTGCAGGGCTGCCTCTACATCCATTAACCCAGAAAATGTCATGCCTTGACCCTCAGTTGCCTCTATCCACTCCTTTAATGTTCAGTCTTAAGATTTGTCTTATGCTTCTAGTATTTGTTAGAAGAGTGAAACAAGTGAAAAGTTTTCTTTCTTTCTACTTGTTTGGGACCCACACAACTACAAATACTCAGCAGAGTTCAATCTGTAAATCCACATCTGCAAAGTTCCCCCTTAAACAACTTTATGCTCTCCGACAAGTTGCAAAAACCCTTTCTCCATTCTGGCAGTTTTCCAACTCTCAAACCATTTCTCTCCAGTCCCCACCCAAGTGTGCTAAAAGCTAGTAACTGCAAACCACCACAAAGCATTAAGCAAACAGTTTGAAGTCATTTGGAAAACCTGACAACTTAAGAAGAGCCACTCCAGATAAAAGACTATAAGCATCTCTACACCAGTGATATATGGCACGTTCATGACTGGCCACTCACAGAAGTTTGCAGGTCCTTTAGATAGCACCATCAACCTACAGGACATCTCCCATTCCTTTCCATGGAAATCTTGCTCTAAGAAAATCCGAAGATAAAGTGTTGGTTATTACCTTTAAAGCCCTACATGGTTTGGGTCCAGGTTACCTGCGGGATCGCCTTCTCCCGTATAATCCGCCCCGCACACTCAGGTCCTCTGGGAAGAATTTACTCCAGTCAATTTACTCCAGTCAGCCAGAACTAGGCTGACGAGTGTTACCCAGAGGACCTTCTCTTCTGCCGCTCCCAGGCTGTGGAATGGCCTGCCGGAGGACATTCGACAAATTAGCAGTCTTCTGGAATTTAAGAAAGCCGTGAAGACTGCTCTCTTCCGGCAGGCCTATCCAGTTTAATTTTAAGATGTTTTTAATAATGTATTTGTTTTTATCTGTTTTAATGGTTTATCTATTTTATTGTTTTTATATTTATATTTATTGTTGTTCCCCACCTCGATCTAGATGGAGAGGCAGGTTAGAAATGAAATAAATAAATAAATAAATAAATAAATATTCTGGTTCTTTTGAAATAGTGTGGGTTTTCCCAGCTTCTAAAGTCAAAGTTGTGCTATAAAGCAGCCACTAGATGGCACTGTCCAATTTAAGGCTATAAGCACTGAAAGGAGGGGAAGTTTTCAATTACAAACGACGTGGTCGTCCTTTTCCACCTATCACAATCGTGCACAGGAGCAGCCCCAGTAAGGCAATGTGATTTCCACCTAATGCAGAGATGCTCTAAGGCTGCAACCCTATGCACACTTATCTGGGAGTATGTCCCATTGAACCCAATGGGCTTACTTCTGAGTAGACATGCATAAAATTGCACTGTAAGGGCTGGTTCCAATCTGCATGGTCATTAGATCAGCAAAGGTTTCTGATTCCCCATGGTTTGGCAACAGCAACAACAAAATGACTCCCGTTCCCTCCCCAAATGATACTGCCGAAATGAAGAAAGCTTGGAGGTAACCAGGAGTGGATTAGTGTGGAAGGTCTGTGTTCAGTTCTGGTACTCCAAACAAAGTCTTTGGCTCAAAGGTTTTTTTAAAAATAATTCTAAGTGTATTTTCTTTCGCACCAGCCTCTGGTTGGTCGATCTCAAGGTTCTAGTAAAAAAAAGAAAAGAAAATACGAAGTAGGTCTTGGAAGCCTGAAATGCGTTCTCCCAAGCATTACTTGATGGACTGTAAGAAGATGCTTTGCCAACTTTGCGCCAGCTGTGAAGGTTTTTCAGAATATCCATTTAAGTCATTTTGCAGCAGGTTATTGTTAGCTAGGCAGTTCTTCAGGCTACATGGTTTTCCTATAGTCACAATGTTCAGTGGCTGTCTGGGAGGTTTCAAGACAAACAGAGGGAAGTACAGTACCGTCTAACATTTTACAGAAGAAAATAACATGATATGCTTTCCTCTTCCCAGTTTCAATGGAAGGCTGGAGTGCATTCACAGTGGGCATGGCCACTGACTGTCTGGGAAAGATAGGAGTTGCAGCCCAACGCGTCTGAAGGGCACCACGTCGGGGGAGGCTGCTGTACAAGGCTGCATAACTAAGAAAAAGGGTGTTCAAATTGTATACTTCAGTGGGCATGTTTCTGGTGGTCAATGTTTACGAAATTTAGGTAGCACATGAAAGCCAACCAGAGATTATCTGAAAACAAGGCTGTGTATGGAGGTGGTTTCAGATGTTTTTGGCTCCCAGAGGGTCACACTGAACGGAGTGACTTTGCAGAGCCTCTCATCTGCATATTACCCATCCCAGCCTGCAGTATACAAAGGTTTGGAGGGGAGGGGAAGCTGTAATTATCTGATATGAATTCCATCCAAAACTCCACTGGGTTGTGTGTGTGTGTTTTTTGAAGGACATTCCTGGATGACTTGTAAAGAAAAGAAATCTCCGTCTCTAAATTAATGATGACCAGCATTCAGAGCCCTTTGATTCAAAACCAGTGCGTCTTTTAAAAGGACAAGAGAGGAAACATACACATTTCCATGGCAAAACCAGTTTTGACTTACAGGGACAGTGGCAGCCTTCCGTATGCGCAAATGATACCCTCGTCCAGGCACTGTGCCCTCAGTGGCAAAGGGTAGCCAGAACCCCAGGCATACATACATCGCTTAAGCTGCCACCTGCCTGACTTCTGATCTAATAATCTTTACAGTTTAGGGAAGAGGAAGGTAAAAGCACTCTGTGATTGCTAAGTTCTCTCACCAACCTACTGTCAATCAGTAATGTTTAAACTTCAGTAGGGTCTGTGGGAGAGTTCAGGGTTTTAAGCCCCATTTTCCCATGACCATTATTGGGTGATTTTGAGCCAGTCATTTATCTTTCTATTGTCTTTCCTCCCAAAAACTCTCCCAGAGTTTGGGGAGCATAAAATGGGGATCACTTATGTATGAGTTCCTTGGAGATGAGATACAAAGTATATACATGAGAAGTGGGGTACATATTGGAGCCATACGTCCATGGCTATGGTCTTTTGATTAGATTCAAATACATTTTGCCTTTTTCGTTAATTGTGCAGTCATAAGAAGCTGACTCAAAAGCCAATCCATTTGTAGGTCTAGGCCTTACATGATTCTCCAAGGAAACAGCCATTTTGCAGTATAGAGGTCTAGGAAATAGTTAAATTTTAATGAAGATATCCTCACAAAAGCAGAACTATAGGGTGTGGGGAGTTTTGATTTGATAAAACCTCCATTGGAAGTTTATGTTTGCAATTGCCATTTAGAAATGTACGTCAAGTCCTCCCCTTTCTTTCTTATATGGGGCTAATCCCTTTTTTAATTGTATGCTTCAGTTATTAGATTAAGTTTCTGTTTTGCCAGTCTTTCACAATTTACTTTAACTCCAGTGAATATCAGCTGTTTTAAAATACGTGTATGAGAAACACACACAATCATATTGTTGGATAACATTGTTACTGGACTTCCAACGGCTTTTGAAATGGTCTTTTCTGTAGTTTGTTTGGTGTACATTTTATAAGATGATGCATTTTGTTTTACCCATAACAATAACACCTAATTTTGGGGGCCATCTTTCACACACTTCCCCAGGACAGGAGTACCTTCCATGGAACATAGGATGTTTCCAGATGGTGGGTTCCTAACACTAATCATTAGGAGGCATTGTGCAACTATTCTGTCTTTTCTTACTTAACAGATTTTCTGCAGTAAGAAGAAAGATACAAGTGGTTATGGGAAAACATAGGAGAGCTACTACAAGTAGAAGTCGACATTGTGTGGCTCTCCTGTAAAATTCCATGGATGTGGTAGGACAATGGCACAATAAAAGCCTTATCTGGAGGCATCCTTAGAAAGATTTAACCAACAAGTCCAAGAAAATGGGAACATTTCTACTACTGAGTGGAGCATTTCTACTAGGAATGAATGGATTCACCTAAATTCACTAGGGAATTAACAGAGTAACCAAACAAATTTGCAGGATATTTTCTGGAACATAAAAAGCTGATGACAGCAGTAAGAACCTTGACTCCCAGTTCTACGAGTGTAGCAATATAATTGATGTATGCCATGACCTACAGGCATCAAAGGGGCCTGCTACAGATCCATTTTTGATGGCAGCAGATCCCATCCTGTTTTAGTCAAATAAAATAAGTTTTATTAGACTATTTTAGTCTAATAAAACTATTAATAATCATATTACCCTATTTCTTTGATTCTAAGATGCACTTTCCCCCCCATATAAACGTCTCTAAAAATGGGGTGCTTCTTAGAATCGATGGCGATTTCCCCACACTTAGAATCAAAGCTTTTTCCCTGTTGGTGGTACTGAAATTAAGGTGTGTCTTACAATCGATGGCATCTTAGAATCGAAGAAATATGGTACTAGTTTATTTTTGCCCACCGGTGATTTCTGTCAAGAAACATTTCCTTGTGTTCTATATTCCTTTATGCACATATGCACAGAATCTTTCCACGTTTAACTTGCATGCAAAAAAGGTGAATTGATACAGATCTGAAATTGTTCATTGAATAATAAATGAGAGGCAAAAGAGATGCCTCCAATATTTTTAATAACAGAGGATACTGTCAGTTACATACATTTAGTTATAACATTGTCTAGAAGTATCTGCAAAGAGTGAACCAGCAGAAATATTTCCTGTGGGGAAATCGCGCAACACATGAAGGCAAGGACAGAAATTAAAAAGAACTCTGTTGGTTTTGTGGCTTTCAAATTATGAAGTGAATGATTGGCACCCCCACCTCTGCCAGTAGCAGGGGACTGCCTTGGGATTTGCAGTATTATTTTTGGGAGAGTTCTGAATTTGCTCACAATTGTTGCTGCTCCCAAGGACCCTGCAACCTGCCTCACATGGTGGGTGCTCCATTGGCAAGAGGGAGTCCATCTCAAGCTCTCTCCTCTTTCTCCTTTTCCGCTTCTCCAACTTTCGTCACCATCCCTGACACCAGGAGTCTGGGAAGGAGGGAAAGACACTTCCTTCCCTCCCTTCCTGTCTGCCATAGAAACCATGTAAAAGAATTGGACAGAGGGTGGAGAAGCCTTCTTATTGAAGGCAAAGCACTATGCGCTGCCAAGGTTCATATTCCCACCCAGAAAATTGTGAATTTCGGTGATATCACTAGTTGTAACTTCAAGGCTACCCAGAGGGGACTGGAGCAGAGCACAGGTGAAGGGTCTGCAAGGCAAAAATTGGAAACCGAATAGTTGCTCCGGCTATCAGGTAGTACATTATATTTTGAATATCATTTTTTTTAAAAAAATCATCTCATATTTTTATCAGCTTCAACTAATACGCCAGCTGAAACCTTACCTGGATAGAGCCAGCTTTGCCACAGTTGCCCATGCTCTGGTAACCCTCATTTCGATTAAGGTAATGTGTTGTACATAAAGCTGTACCTAAGGATCTGTGCCCCAGATTATGTGTTTTTGTACCATGGCAGTACTGTGAATCACTAGGTCCATTTTTTATGCTGTGGTCCTTGGAGCATACGGTGGTTTAGGAGGCAATCTGAATAAAAAATCTTTGAAAGGTACAGTATAAATTAGGGGTGTGCACGGACCCCCCGGATCGGATCGGGACCTCCAATTTTGTCATGGATCAGATAAAATCGGAGGCCCCCCGGACCGGATCGAGTCCGATCCCGATCCAAAATCAGAAATTTTTGGATCGGCCGCCATTTTTCCCCCCATAGACTTGCATTGCAATGCAAATCTATGAGGAAAAAATGGCGGCAGGTGGGTGAGGGGGGGCCTAACTCCCTCCCCCCCGGGGCCGTCCGCTGTGGACGGCCCCGGCAGGTAAGCCCCCTCCCCCGCGTTCCCTACCCCCCTGGGGCCGTCCGCTTCCATCCGCAGGCGCCCGTGGGCGCCCGCGGATAGAAGCGGACGGCTCCGGGGGGGTAAGCCCCCTCCCCCCTGCCACTGCTTACCTTTTAGGGACGCCCGCTCCCATCCGGCGCCGGCGGCTACTGCCAGCGGGCTTTGCGGCCTGCTCTAGAGTAGTGCGCCGGGTGATGTCATCACCCGGCGCGCCACCCTGGAGCAGGCCGCGAAGCCCGCTGGTAGTAGCCGCCGGCGTCGGACGGGAGCGGGCGTCCCTAAAAGGTAAGCGCCCCCCCTCCCCTCCGCGCGCCCCCCCTCCCCTCCGCGCGCCCCCCCCCCGCTGTCCGCTGGCGCCCGCCAATGGAAGCGGCAGTGGGCGCCAGCGGGCGCCCGCCGATCCGCCGGAACCGGACCAGAGCCTTTTTGGATCGGTTCGGATTGGATCGGCCGATCCAGCGGTCGGATTGGAAATCGGACAATTTATCCGATTTTCCTCTGGATCGGATCCGGATTGTGGATCGGATCCGATCCAGTGCACATCCCTAGTATAAATCTTAATCATAAAAAGGGCACAGGATTGAACCTTCCCTCTCCATCACCCCCATTGCAACCCGCAATTGATCTGTGCGGAATCTAAACTACTGTTGATGGGGCTGAGAGAACTCCGACCGTGGCCAGATTGGATGTTGCTGGTAAGAAGTGCAACGTTCCACCCAGAAGGGAAAGGGAGGAAGCAAATGGAGAGACACATGCACAGTGGGGAGGTGGCAGTCCGTCTCCGTACCTCCCTATAACTGTGACACTGCGCAGTTAGAGATAAAGTTTTTTTTAAAAAAATAGAGCAAGCCCCCTTCTCCTCCCCATTGGGCGGCAGGTCCGTGAGTAAACAAGAGACCCTTTTTAATCTTTCTTTTAACTTTCTTCTGCCTTTACAAGCGCCGAGGCTTGCTGGTCCGCCCTCTCCTCCCCCTCCTCCTGACCAGCCATGGCGACCAATCAGGTGTCACTATTGTCCAGGACACACTTCTGGCGCAACACCGGAGCAAGGCGTCAGACCGCAAATGCGCATCTGCCCCTTGCTCGGTGGAAAAAGTTGTGGTAAGTGCCTGACTTTTTAAAACCAGAGCTCTGGGGGTTTGCCCCTAAATGGCTTTGTGATGGTGGCTGCATCATATAGATGACCTCACATCACTTCAGATCCACCCCCAGGTCAAATCCCTTGTCAAGACAGGCCCCCTTTCGTCACTTTGCTGGAGGGGATGTGGGAATGTTGGGACACTGATCCATATGTGGTGGGACTGTTCCCAGATTCAACACTTCTGGTTCGGAGTATTTGGGGTGATTTCAGATATTGTTAGTTGCATCATTGTGCCAGAATCCCTCTTAGCACTATTATCTCTAATGGATAATGTAAGAGGCAATTTGCTGGTTGCAAAATGAAGGGGTGGTTCACTAATATCTGGAAAATTGCACTTTCAGAGAGAATAACCCACCATAGCAAAGTTCTGAAAGGGGTGGCCAAACATGACCACTTCATGGAAATCTGGTTTCCCTTCATTGCGTTTATCAACAAATGGATGGTGGCCTATAAGCCTCCGATATCCTAAACATCATTCTAGAGGGGTCTAATTAAATGAGCAATGCTGTAGGGACATTCTACTGTTCATGTAATTAAAATGAGAATGAAAAGAGTTTCTTTTTAAATTTTTTGTTTGAACAGTTAACTGTTGTTGTATTTGTTGATTATAAGCTCATTGTACAATGCACAATAAATGTACTATGCACAATAATTGAATAAAATGAAGTTTTAAAAAATGAGCTCTAGCCCATGTTCGATCAGACTCAGCACGAGTTTTCCTTCACCTGTGTTCTAGCCATCTCCCCTCTTGCTTCATTGCCCTCAGCTCAGGTGTATACCAAGGAGCTGGCCGGGCTCTGCTCAGAGGGAGAGGACACTTGGGCGCAATCATGTCAACCGCCCGGGACATCTCTGCATTCCACAGAGCAACCTGCCATACCAGCAGGAAAATACCCCAGAGGCCCCTGAAATCCATTGGAGTCCATTAGCCTCCGGGGTGGATCATTTTAATAGGCCCCCCACCCTAGCAGAGGGGAAAGGCTGCCAAGAGTGATCTGACCATGGCAAGGGGATAGATGTTAATTCCCCCACTTTCAGATCACCATCCTCCTGCCCAGTTGAGAAAACTAGCTCAACGTGTGTTCTTTTACATGCATTGGGCTGATGACATGTTGAGACAGCCCCATGGTTGTCATGGTGGCCATGAAGTCCTGAGCCACCCCAGATACAGCAGCCTCGGCATGGAAGTTGAGATCCCTAAGAACCACCATCCTGGGGGGCCTCAACACCAGATCCGAGACAACCTCCATCAGCTCAGGCAGGGAGTCTGATGGGTAGCGGAGTGGGCGGTACACCAGCAGAATCCCTAATCTGTCTCAGGTATCCAGCATGAAGTAGTGACACTCAAGACCCCCACTTGAATGAACAGGAAGCCTAGAGAGGGAGATCGTATTTCTATAGACCATGGCAACCCCCCTCCCCGTCCCTCAAGTTGGTGTTGGACCTGCACCGAGTACCCAGGAGGGCAAAGTTGGGTGAGAATAACCCCTCCCAGTTTACCCACCCAGGTCTCAGTGATACATACCAGGTCAGCCCCCTCAGCCACAATCAGATCATAGATGGGGGAGATTTTGTTTTGGATCCACCTGTCATTCAGCAGCAGCACCAACCCTAAGGGCAAGCTGGTAAGGCCGCCAAGAACCATCCGGTTGGGGGAAGAACCAGAAGAGGGGATCTCTGTAAGAAATCTAGCCCCTCTTCTCCTCACCTGGCCTGTTGTTCCTCCATCAGTATACCTCCCCCTACTCGCAACCACAGTTATATGGGCACACCTTTGTCCCCCCCTGAGCTCCCCAGGCACATATTTAAAATTACAATATATAAAATGAAATGAAGTAATATAAAAGAGAGAGCAGCAGCTAAGGAGGAGTAGACGAAGATCTGCATGTGTTCCTCAGCTCCTGCCCTCTGCTGCTGCAGCGGCTGCTGGTTGCTGCTTTGGCTGGTTGCAGATATCCTCACAGGCAATAGGGCCGGTCTGTTTCGCCCTTCTCTGTGCGACTCAAAGTGTGACACTAAGTGCACACTTAGCGTCGCCCTTTGCGCATTGCCGAGTCATGCACAGAAGCGCTGCCTCTGGCATCCTTTCCCTTACGTACCTGCGGAGGAAGAAGGAGCAGCTGGTTAGCAGATGTTAAGCTGGTGATGTCCAACAGGTAGGAGGGTAGCTACTCTGAAAGCCCAACTTTCCATGTCTTATGCCAGTTTATATATGCTACCTCCAATATCAGGGGCAGGATGCCTATGGGCACCAGTTGCTGGGGAACATGGGCAGGGAGGGTGCTCATTGGCCATGATATGAACAGAATGCTGGTCTAGATGGATCCTTTGTCTGAACCAACATGACTACTCTTTTATAAATTTCATTGAAATGAATGATGCTTACACAGATGAAACCATAAAATTATGACGCACACTATTATCCAGGAGCCATTGATGGAAGAAAAAGAAGCCCTGACTTCCTCATTCTAACCCCTGAAGCTAATCTCAAACAACAGAAACTCAACCCCCGCATGTAGAGACCGACCATGCAGACTGAAAATTATTTACCTGGGAAAGGTGAGAATGCCTTCTTTTTCACAATAGGGTGCTGTGGAAACTGACTTCATTATATCTGCATGCAGTTTGCCTACCATTTTGGAATGGCACTTGCTGCCCCAGGCCAGTTGGAAGCTTAGCAAACTGTTCAAGTGATACATGCAGACTCTAGAAAAAGGGGAACAGGTTTTTCAAAGCTAATGCTTCCTCTGTATAAAAAACACACACTGGCTCAGTTCGGACGACACATTAGGCAACGGAGGAGGGGGGGAACAATCGACAGTTGTGTTGCTTATTGTGTCGTCTGGAGGGCAACACACAACGCACACACAACTGACAGTACGTTAATTAGGCACTTTAAACAACGGAGCAAAACAACGGGCTTGCACGTTGTTTAGCCTGAAGCCCCGTTGTTTAAAGTGTCATCCGAATTCAGCCCCCCCCCCTCCGTGGACTGTTCCGTTTCGGAACAGAGTTCTGCTGCCTAAAGCAGCCAAAAATCCCCAGCCGCTCTATGCAGCCGGCAGAACTCACGGTGCATGCTGGGATACGGCTGGGGGACACACGGAGAAGCTGCAACCAAAATGGCCGCCACAAGTTCCTAGCAGCCGGGGCGTTTGCCGGTTCCGAGCTGCGCCGGCTGCAGAGTGTCGTCTGTGGAGCTCCTCCTGCCTAACTCATGGTCAGTACGTTATTTACCCCTCCGTTGCTTAATATGTTGTCCGAACTGAGCCACTGTCTTTAAAAAAAAGAAAAGAAAAAATTCTCCCTGGTGCACGCTACATCTTAACAGTAGATATTTAATCTAACATACAACATATTTGGGATCCACAATTATTATTATTATTATTTTGCAACAGAGCAGTGTAATAGTCATATTCAATATTAAAGCCAGATCTGAAACATTACCTGTGTGGTGCAGTTGCTGCCATCCCTGGGGTTGCTCCCAGAGGACTTTGATAGAATGTATAAAAGCACAACTCTATTGGATGAGACCATTTTGATATTGTATTGGGTTTCCAATAGTGCCTCAGAGAGGCTCATAAGCAGAGTGTGCCCTGTCTGTCCCCAGCACAGTTCAGAAATTGATTGCTTCTGAACACTAGAATCCCAGTCAGCCATTAACTGACCTATCCTATTACTGCACGGCTTTCCCTTTTTCACAGAAAAGTGACCGGAGACCAACCACTTACAATCCTTTCATTTCCTTCACATCCCCCCATCTTCCCCTTTCCTTCCCTTCACATCCCCCACTTCTTATTCCTATCCCACAGCCCAATGTCCTTGCCTTGCCCCGCCGTCCCCCACCAGCCAGTAGCGAAGTAACAACACAGAAATAAAAGGAAACTGTTTATTGGCACACAGAGCAGCTAGTTTGGTTTCTTTTGCTTGCTTGGAACTGGGCTTGCTTAATGCTGTGTTGAAACTACTCAGCACACTCTGTTGCTGGGTAGATCTCGGAAACAGAGATCTGCCGGCTGGAACAGAGTGGCAGCAACGGTTTGGACTGCTCTTGCCAAGCGATTCTTTAAGTGATCTTTAAACCACTCTTTGAGACACCGTAGAATGCCAGATGACATAATAAGCCATGATGGTTTAAATAAACCTCACTGCAGACTGTGGCCTGGTTCAGACGACACGACAATCAACCGGGGGGGGGGGGGGGAAACAATCGTCAGTTGTGTTGCTTATTGTGTCATGTGGAGGGCAACACACAACACACACACAACTGACAGTATGCTATTTGGGGCACTTAAACAATGGAGAAAAACAATGGGTGGCTCAGTTGTTTATCCCAAACTCCATTGTTTAAAGTGTCGTGTGGAGGGAACCCCCCTCTCTCCGCATACTATTCCATTCGGTCATACAGTTCACTGGCCGGAGCAGCCAAAAAAACACCCAGCTGCTGCGATACAGCCGGCAGAACTTGCGGTGCATGCTTGGATACAGCCAGAGGACTGATGGAGGTGGGAGGGAGAAGATACAGCAGCCCAGAAGGATGCTGGGACTTTCAGCCACGCGATGGGGGAGGGGCAACATGCCATGTGGCAAGTGCTGCCGCAGCACCGCCAAAATAAAGCACGGTCAGTACGCTATTTCCCCCTCCGTTGCCTATAGTGTCATCCGAATTCACCCTGTGGCTTACCAGGGTGGATTTTTTTGGCTAAATAAGCCACCGTGGTTGGGAAAAACCACCTGCAGATGACACAATAAACCATGGTGGTTTATAAGTAAACGTGAGTAGCTTATAAACCACCATGGCTTAAAGTGACATGCGAACCAAGCCAATTATGTCTCCTGTTGAAAGCTACTATTTTCCCCACTATGTTATCTGTTTCCCGATGTAGCAGCTTCGGATTGGACCTCACTTGCCTTCTTCGTTTTTTAAAGTGCAGTATCTGATCACAGAGCTCTTGATGCTTTGCCTAGATATTGTTTTCTATTTGTACTGTAATTTCCTTGAGATTATGAATTAAAATACTAAAAATAAACAAGTTTGCGGTGTATTTCAGCATTCTGTCATATCAATTCTGCCCTCTTAGTAAAACCCCATTTGCTATTGGGGTGGGGCAGAAACTATATACACCCACCAAGGCTTTAGTACAGAATGTTGCTTCAAAAATTCTCCTACAATAAATTGGGTTAGACAGCAAAATGTGACTGAGCAGTAACCACAGGATCACCAGCAAACCTAGCTAGAAAACACAGAACGCTTCAAGCGTTCAATTTCAAGTCTCGTCTTTGGGAAAGTGAAGGCTTTGCTGTCAGAGGGCGATTTATGAGATACTGGGAGTTGTTGGCTGCTTGCTTGCTAAACCATACAAAAATCAATACAGGAGACAGGCCATTTTGCTGTAAGTGTTTTAATCTATTTCTTTCGAAATTACTTCCACATGATCACACACACACATACACACACACACACGTGAGGTAGCATACTAGGTTCAGGAACAATTATGTTTTGTTCAGGCCCATTCACACAAATACACTGCTTGATGTCCCATCTTTCAGTAATGTGCAGGTAAATTTTGTGTCAGGTGAACTAGTTATGGGGCTTAGCAAAAATATCCCCCTTGGGGATTTTCAGCGGCTTTAAACCTCTCATCCTTGTGTAAATACCACCCCCTGCCACACCTGTAATTAAATAATGGGGGGGGGGGGGGGAACAGACATAGGCTCAATTCGGACAACACAATAAACAACTGGTGTGGGGGAAACAATCGTCAGTTGTTTTGACTATTGTGTCATCTGAATGCTGCCATAGTCAACTCAGCGCTGATCCTCATCCACACCACAGTTGATTATTTATTACCATGTTGTGTGGGGAGTGCTCCCTAGGGTTAGGGTTAGGGCTAGTCAATCCACCATTGACTATCGTGTCATCCAAATTTAGCCATAGTTAATAATGAAGCATTAAGCACTGCCTGTAGTTCGACCCTGAGCAGATGTCAGTAGACAGGTAGATCTGTGTATGTTATCTGATTTGTGATGGATGATAAAGATTGATCTTGCCATTTTAAAGAGGGCTTTCCAAGAGAAAGGAATGCCTGAGCACCATTAATATCTATATCATTGCCATGGGAACAGAATCAGGCCATGGGAACAGGGCCAGAGTCTGTCCTCACAAGCCTCTTAGGTCGGGGAAATGGCCTACAGTTCTCTTGAAGCAAGACAGCCTTATATCATGGGCAAGGAGAGCACAACTAAGAAGGAGCTCCCATGGGGCATTCTGGACTCTTCTCCACTCATGATATGAGGATACGCATACCCTCCATACCCCCTGGCCTCACAGAAGAGAAGTCTTGCTGGAAGAACAACAGAGAATGTGGATAGAGCTACAGCCCCCTCACCTCTAGCCCCAGAGTTTTGCTTTTTCAATTTGGGGGCCATCTTCATGACCATGGGATGAAAACACATTGCGGTATTATCCGTAGTATTAGGAAATTGAATTTGCTTCTTCTGTGTTACGCGGCGACGGATGCCTCCCCCTTCAAATCCCAGCTTTTCAGTGCTTGAAATAAACATACTTCAGGGTTGGGGGCGGCGGAGTAGAACTACATATCATCAACCTTGTTTGATGATGCTTGTTTCCCACCGCTTGTTTCCCACCGCTTCCAGGCTCCCTATTGCTTGTTTCCCACCGCTTGTTTCCCACCGCTTGTTTCCCACCGCTTGTTTCCCACCGCTTCCAGGCTCCCTATTGCTAGTACATTATTTTGAATGGAAAGTAGCTAATGCACTAGAAATAGTCATTTCTTGAAGGAAGAGTAGAGTCTCCCTCCCCACGAGAGCACCCCACCAGCACAAATAAGCCCCAGTCAGGGAATTCGAGCTTCAACCCTTTCTCCTTTTCTGACACTTCTCCTAGTTCTAATGCCTCTCATATGTGTGAATTCCCATTTCTATTGTCATTTTCTTCATAGCCCCAGACCATAATCTCTGCCAATGTTTGTCGATGCTGCCATCTCATGGCCATCAGCTTCATAGCTACACTTTATTTTTCCAAAGTAAAACCACCGTATTAATTAGACTAGAGTCCTGCTGCCAATGTCTTGGCTAACATCAGACTGCTGGATAATGACCTCCCCACTCTCCACGCTGTTCCTGTTGCCTATCATCCTCTCTATTCTGCAGGAGTCCAGCGCCCAATCCACTCTTTCTCCCTGCCTCTCATAATATAACCTTCCACTTCACATTTTTCTTCTCACTCCTAATCTCCAATCCTACTTCATCCTCTTGATACCAACCCCAACCCCACTCTTTTATCCTCCCTTTAACCACTGCTGCCAGAATCTCCCCTGAATTAACTCCCTCTGACCTGTGTCCATCTCTTCCTCTCTATCGCTGAAGCACACATTGTATATGGCGAGGCTTCATCACAAGCACAATACAAAATGTCTCGATCTCCGGCTGTAATATTATTACCGAGTACATCTTGTATTCATCTGCTGCATTGCCCCTAGCTATACTTCTGCAGAAGTTCGCCCTGTGTTCACCAATTAACATGGGGCCAGTTCAAATGCTTACTAGGCAGCGACAGACCTCTACGGGCAGAATGCCCCCTTCCTTTCCCCCCGGCACTTACAGTATCACAAGATGTAGGTACTCTACATGGAGACCCCTTATATGTATGGTCACTCCATTCATGCAATTTTTTACCCTTAGAAAACAGGGAACGATCTCTTAAGTGAAACTCAAGAAAGGTTTTAAAATATTCAGCTGGGATTTTTTGGGTGTGAGAGCTGATGTCAAGGGTAGGCATAGTCAGGCATCTGCCAAGGAAACTCCTAGAGTTGCTCCTTCTCTCCACCACTGCAACCTGTATCTTCACCTGCCTCTCACTCTGGCCCAGACAACAGTGAGAAGAGGAGCGGAAGGTATCACTGCCTACTTGCTCACTGGCTCTTTGCCTGTCAAACAAGCAAGTGCAGCTGGAGGCAATAGTGGTAAGCTCAACGCCCAAGAGCCCTCAAAGACGTGGAGCCAGCACTCAATGTAGTCCAATTCCTTATTATAATTGTCCTTTGAATTTTTTCCAGGAAGAACGTTTGAGCTACCCTCATAACATAATCCTAAACATGCCTACTCAGAAAACGTTACTAAGAAGAATATAGCTTAAGCCAGTCTACCTGTACAGTAAAGCCCAGTCTTATTACCTTTATTCAGAAGTAAGTCCCACTGAGTTCAATGGAACTCAGAGAGCTTTTGTAGTACAGTAGCTAAGAAAATGAGCTACAATTCCGGACATCCCTGGTTCACATCTCAGTTCAGAAATACAAAGACTGCTTGTAAGAATAAAACAGTGTAAATAGCACTTTATTTAGTTGCAAATTAGCATGACAGGGAGAGCAAGGCAATTGCCCCTAGACAGAGTGGATCCGAGGTTGGAGACAGCGTGCTGATCTCAGACCCAGAAATCTGAACTCCCTCTCCCGCAGCTGGCATCGAGATTGCCATGCCAGCCTCCTCTCGAAGGTCGCAAAGGTGACTTAGGAGGAATGGGAAAGGGAGTGTGCCAGCGGGTAGGGATGGCTTACGCCATATCTCCAGCCTTCCCCATTCCCAATGCTTCAGCTAGACGGGTGAAAAAGCCCATCTAGCTAAATTGCAGAGTGGGAGGTATGGCAGAGGTGAGCATCACTTCCTCCCTGCCTCCCTCTCTGCATTGAATACTCGGAAGTCTGAGTTTAGAGGCTTAGGAGTATCAAGAGCAGATCCAATAGGATTGTGCCCTTAGCGGTCAGATTTGCATCATTATTCAGGAAATATATGAAAAAGTTTCAACGGGAAATTTGATTTAAATCAGTGATCTAAATCAACCTTTCATTCTTGCTGTTCTATATCATGATCGGTCATTGATTTGAAGCCACCCTGGATTAATAGCACCCTCAGAATCTAATCCTATGGATTTGCTCCCCTTAGAAGGAAGCCCCTGATCTCAGAGGCTTCTGAGTATTCAGTGTCTGGCCAGGCTGCTGCCAGCAGGACAGGAGGAGTGATAGAGGCTATTTTCACATTTCTGTCCTCTTTTTTTTTTTTTTAAAGTATCCTCTAGACAGGCTTTTGATTCTGTCTAGAGATGGTGTGCTGCTGGGGGTTGGTTCAGGGCTGGAGAGGCCATGGGATTTCCTGTATCCCAGTCTCCCCTCTCCTCACTACCCACCAGAATGCCCCCCATTCCCTCCCCCAAAGTTGGGAAGCAGCCAGTCTGGTTCTTTCTGCAGCAGCTACGAGTGAGCCAGGGACTGGAACTTAGAGAATGCCTCCCAAAGTCACAACAGTGTCTACAGCCTTAGGAGGAGAACTCCCAACAACCCTATGTTACCTGTATCACTCTCACAGGGACCTTAGGGTTGCTCTCTTAGTTTCCTAAGAGAATACTCCCAATTCCTGGTATGAGGTTTGGTTAGTTGTGTGCTTGTTTCTCTTTTCTTTTCTTTTGGTACGTATATTTCTGTTGCTTCTCTGCTTAATGAAATCCAAAGTTTTCCCTGGATGTGGTGTAGCGATGAACGAATCTGTCTCTTCCCAGTCCATATCACTTTCACCTGGGTTCTCTCATAAGTCAGTTCCACCTCGTTTCCACATTAATCTATGAGTTTATTTTTAGAAATACATTCACAAAATATGCATTTAAATACATATTCCTAAATGCATTTTCTCTCAAAATATGCATTTCTAAATGTTTTCGCCCAAGATGCATGTTTTAAAGTGGAATTTCATGCATCTTTGAGCCAAAACTGTGTCGGAACATCCAGGAAACTCAAGCGCTGGTGGATACCTAAGTTCTGATTGAGACACTACTGTTCCCCTTGGCAGGAGGGAAGGGAGGGTAAAGCGTGGATTTGAGATGGGCTGTGGGAAATAATATGATAGCAGCAACTAAAAAGGGGAAACTGCACAAAGGGATCAGCCCGAAATAGAGCAGCTGCACCCTATATTCTTTGGGGTGTATGGAGGAAAGGTGTTTTTGCCACGGCCAGTAAACATCTGAACTGGTGGTTATCCGGGAATCACTGCTTCATCCAAACTAGCCCACTGTCCAAGGCCTTGGCATGAAATTACAAAGTGTGGGTGCATTTTATTTCCATCTCTCTAACTCTCTCTAACTCCTGTGCATGATGAAAAGCTGGCAAGGTGAGTGGCTGGCTATGAGTTTGAGCCAGTAAGCCTCCCGTTCAAATCCCACCTCCCCCATTAACTCACAAGGTGGCCTTAAGCAAGCCTCACCCTCCATTTTTAAGGTGTTATTTGGAGATAACAATACTGATCTACCTTACATCCATTTATTTCTTTTCAGATTTCTTTTCAGACAACTCTGATTCAAAAGCCCTCTAGGTGTTTTGTTGTCATAAGGATTACTAGTTTAGTATATGTGAAGCTCTTTGAACACTCACAAAGCTCAAATTATTATCTCAGAAGCTACAGGAAGAGAGATTGTTTTACTTTGCAAAAGCACTGTTAAATCACCATCTTATCAATATATAATAGATTCCAGCAGAGGTCATCCCATACATCTGCAGAAGAGCAATCTGAGGACTAGTGGGTGCAATTACAATCAACCCGCTGAAGTCACTTTAAATTGGTCCCCACAGTAAGCCATTCACATGCAGCAGCTCATCCGTGTGGACTGAATGATTTTCTTCACTGCACTGCAAACAGCAAAAGGAAAAATGTCTGCAACAGTATGAGGAAATATCACCTAACCCACATAACATACACAAACATAAAAGCTGTGCTGGATCAGACTAAGGCCTATCTAGCCCAGCATTCTGTTCCCAATGTGGTCAGCCACATGCCTATTGAAAACCTACTGCCAGACATGACCACAATAGCACCCTCCAGCTCATCTTCCCCCACAATTGAGATTCAGAGGTATTCTGCCTCTGATACTGGAAGTAATATACAGCCATCATGACTAGTAGCCATTAGTAGTAGCAATCTTACTAGACAAGTGTCATGGAATAGCATATCCTGTTGCTATCCAGATATTGTTGTTATTATTATTGTTGTTATTATTATTGAACAAACTAATCACTCTCTGTACAGATAGCCATTCCCTAACAAATAACCTACAAATGCAGTAAGAATCACAAGGGGTTGTGTTTCCTGCAATCTAGGATAAGCATTGCTTTTGATGTTCTCACTTTCTGTATGATCAGAACTTTGTTTTGTGAAGACGCATTCAAACCTGTGTGATCTGACATCCCCACCACCACAGGCCCACCTCTGCAGTGTGATATGGTATGTAGCAAATGTTCCAATCCCGAGCAAAGTCCTGGAGTGGGTGGTTGCGAGCTAGCTCCAGGCACTCTTGGATGAGACTGATTATCTGGATCCATTTCAGTCAGGTTTCAGGCCTGGCTCTGGTACAGAAACAGCCTTGGTCACCCTGTATGATGACCTATGTCGGGAGAAAGACAGTTTGGAGTTCGTTGTCATCAGTACACTGCTGACACGCAGCTCTATTTCTCCTTTTCATCTTCATCAGGTGAGGCTGTGGATGTGCTGAACCAGTGCCTGGCTGCGACAGTGGACTGGATGAGGGCTATAAACTGAAACTCAATCCAGACAAGACTGAGACGCTGTTAGTGGGTGGTTCTGCTGACCGGATGGAGGGTCTTCAACGTGTTCTGGATGGGGTTGCACCCCCCTTGAAGGAGCAGGTTCATAGCTTGGGGGTTCTCCTAGAACCATCTCTGTCACTTGAGGCTCAGGTGGCCTCAGTGGCACGGAGTGCCTTCTACCAACTTCGGTTGGTGGCCCAGCTACACCCCTATCTGGACAGGAATAACCTGGCTTCAATTGTCCATGCTCTAGTAACCTCCAAGTCAGATTACTGCAATGCACTCTACGTGGGGCTGCCTTTGAAGGCGGTTCAGAAGCTGCAGCTTATGCAAAATGCAGCGGCCAGATTGATAACTGGGACCAGAAGGTTCGAGCATATAAGACCTACTCTGGCCTGCTTGCATTGGCTGCCTGTATGTTTCCGAGCCCAATTCAAGGTGCTGGCTTTAACCTATAAAGCCTTACAAAGCTTGGGACTACAATGCCTGACAGAACATATTTCCCGACATGAATCTACCCTTACACTACGTTCAACATCTAAGGCCCTCCTACGAGTGCCTACTCCGAGGGAAGCTCGGAGGTCAGCAACAAGGGAGAGGGCCTTCTCTGTTGTGGCCCCCCAATTGTGGAACAATCTCCCTGACGAGGCCCGCCTGGCGCCAACATTGTTATCTTTTCGGCGCCAGGTCAAGACTTTCCTCTTCTCTCAGGCATCTGACAATATCTGATGAGCCTGGGTTTGTTTTGTTTTTAGGTTTATAGCTTTTTAAAGTTATTATAGTGGTTTTAAATGTATGTGTATATTATGTGTATACTGTATGTTTTTGCTATTTTAACTTTTGTATATTGTTTTTAATTGTTTTAATCTTATGTAAACCGCCCAGAGAGTTTCAGCTATGGGGCGGTATACAAATGTAATAAAATAAAATAGAAAATAAATAATCTGGGTAAAAAACTTTCACATTCTGCTACATGTGTAGGTTGGTTTTAATAGCATGTTTTCAGTTATACTGCTTGATTATCATTATGGAGATATTCCTTGCATTTCAAGTTTGTTAATAAGATTTCTTTTAGGCTGCAATTTTATTCTGTTTGTATTTTCTCTGGAGAACATTTCCTATCAATGGCAGTATTCAATATTTTGATATCGCCAGTGGGATTTGGGCTGCATCACCATTTCATTAAAGATCAAGAGTGACACATTTGCTTTCTGTAAGTTAAAGCACCAACAGCTCAAAAGGGGGAAATGAACAGATAATATGTGTATCGTTTGACAGAACCTAACTACTTAACAAGTAAATGTAGTCATTACTTTTTCTGAGATCCACATTGACAACTTTGAAAATAGCTGTGATCAGGTATATCTGTAAACCCCAGCAAGGTATAAATAAAGCAGCCACCATAGTTCTCCAAAGCTGCAGGGGCATCCCCAGCACACAGGACAACTCATAATAATAATAATAATAATAATAATAAAAATACCAGAACAGGCCAGAAGGCATAAGGCACCAGTCCACTGGCAATACCATTGGCAGGTTCTGCACACTTTCGTTCTCCATGGACAGGACTTTCAGAGCTCCAGCTAGCTCATCATATCGCAGGCCACAACAAACTAATGAGATTTTAAACAAAACAAAACAGTGCCACCCAGTGGTAAGCCATTTTCAATCTCCAAAAAAAAGGGGGATTTAAAATGCTTTAAATAAATGAACAAACTACTACACCTGTCATCTGCAAAGATCCTGTCTGACATGTTCTGCTTCTTGCAAACAGAAAAATGAATTCAATCTATCGAGGAACCCATAAACAGTCTGAAGGCTTTGGACATAATTTTTTATGTTAACTGTATGCCATTGAGAGGGAAGGATTAATTCCCCCATATGCTGGGGTCCTGATGAATATCAATCCAATTGTATCCAGGATTAAAAAAAAAATTTTAAGTTCCTGCAAGCCTCTTAAGTAATATAACATGTCGTTTGGCCCCAAATGCATGGGTCCTAGTAATGAGTGAGCAGGCGAGCAAAAAGGTGGACTTCATAGCATTCCTATATGCTGTTTGAGACCTGTGTAGTTTGGCTTAACCAGCAGCTTCATAGTTAATTAAGCAGGTCTTTCAAACTGCTTAATTGGTTCCAAGCAAGTACAGTTTGATATGTCAACAACTGCACATTGCCAAGTCTTTGCCAAATTGCCTCATGAAGTGAAAGAGATATGGATGTTGTGCCTTGATTCTCAAAGAAGAGCTGAGAAACTCCCCTTCCCAAGAGCTGGAATATTGAGGCCCTGGTCTCAGAAAGGGGCAACTGCTTCAGGCACCTTTGGGAAAGAGGAGCGTTCCTTCTCTTGTGTGTGTGTTGACCTGTTACCTCCTGAGGGGGATGGAGAGAGGCACTGCCTGCCAGCTCATGAACTGGAGGGAGGCATCTAGCAGAGAAGCTTATAAAGATCTAATCTGCAAGTTTTGGGCTTTGGTCTCGCTCCAAGGGGCAATGCGTACACTACCAACTGAAGAACTTTTGCTGGTCCCGGGTGAACAATTTCTCATACTCTGTTGTAGTAGACAGCGTGATAGACAAGAGTACAGTGTGATCAACAACTGCTTTGTCAACTGAAGAGAGAAGTGAACTTTTTTTTGCATATATATTCTGTATCCATTTTCTATCAATAAACTATCATCCTTCTGCATAAGTGGATTTGTTCCATCTTGGAATTCAAAAGAATCTAATTTAACCGGGGCCTGACAGAAACAGAAGCCCAGATCAATACAGAAGACGTTTCGAACATTTTTATTGCACCAATTATCTAGTGCAGGGACAGGGAACCAAAGGCTGCCCACTGGACCTATGGAAGCTTCAGGGAAGGCCCCTCCAGAGCCCCACACTCCTTAGATAAGATATAAGGGGCAGGAGAGCAACCAAAGCTCTCATCTTCATGGAATGATCTGGCAGGGACTGAGGATTGGACACTGTAGCACTTCAGGATGTCATGAGCATATGCAGCTCACAGAAATCCTGAGAAGCAACAACTGATGAATGTCTGAGAAATCACCCTGAGGTTTTATTCCAGATTAATACAACATCCAACATACTTGTGAATCAGGATCTTCATGATTATGTTATGTGGCTAGGTTGCAATGAGTTGCTAACGCCATCACTTTGATGTGCCCACCTGGGTTTTACATTTCTCCTCATTCCTCGTGCCAGGTCAGAAGCCCCTCACACCATTCTCCTGAGCAGCTTTTCCAGGTGGCATGGTAGATGAAGGGGGGGGGAGGTGCAGTGTAAAAGTAGGGCCTCAGCAAAGAGCACTTTGAATCATGGGACAAGCCAAGAGAAGCCATTCCTTAGCTGTACTATTTCCCAGTGGTTGCAGGAAAAATGCCACAAGATGGATTACATTAATTAAATCCTGTCCTTACTACTGTGTTGACGGCACTGGTTACTCTGTCAACAAGAAGAAAATAAATGAATTGAAGGCGCAGCAAGGGGAAAAAAAACATCAGAAAAGTAAAAGTAGCTCTGGCATTTAGATGGTGCTTTTGAGTGTTCAAATTATTTCATAGGCATTTATTTCACCAGTCCTTACAACAACCTTATGAGGTAGGTTGGTATTATTACTAGGGTGACCATATGAAAAGGAGGACAGGGCTCCTGTATCTTTCACAGCTGGACAGAAAAGGGAATTTCAGCAGGCGTCATTTGTATGCATGCAGTGCCTGATGAAATTCCCTCTTCATCAGAACAGTTAAAGATGCAGGAGCCCTGCCCTCTTTTGTATGTGGTCCCTTTAGGATAGCTCCTGCAGCTTTATCTGTTGTGATGGAGAGGGAATTTCAACCAGGTGCTGCATGCATACAAAGGACACCTGCTGAAATTCCCTTTTCTATCCAACTGTTAAAGAAACAGAAGCCCTGTCGTCCTTTTCATATGGTCATCCTGTTATTAGCCCAATCACGCAAAAAACAAACAACCTACTGGCCCACTCATCAAAAAAGTGAGTGCTAACTGTCTCTTGGTGAGGGAAGGAGGCCACTCATTATGAACTAATGTTTTTTTAAAAAAATGCAGCTACAGTTGCTTATCTGCCAGCTCTTTATTTGTATGTTCTGTGCTTTCCCTACAATTCTTGCGGTTAATAGTAGCCGGAGCTCCAGGAGCTCCAGAGACTCTTTGCAAACAACACACTACCCTATTTTCTCTCTGTATAGCTGTAATAGACATCACACTGGAGTCAGTTGTATGAACAATCATATGGCCCCCCAGTGGGTGACCCGGGAGTCAATCTGGCTCCCCGGGCCAGAACCGTCTACCACCCCATTTTACAATATGATAGTTTTAGAAGCTCTAATTCACCTTGTGCTTATATGACAGGGATGAGGAAAGTGTGGTCCTCCGTATGTTGTTGGACTGCAACTCCCATCATCCTTCACCATGGTGGCTGGAGCTGATGGCAACTGGCTGGGGCTGATGGAAACTGCAATCCACCAACATCTGGAGGGTCACGCATTCCCCACCCCTATTATAAGGGAAGTTGGGGAAGGGGGGAGGAAAAGGTTATGAGAGATCAAACTCCAATGACTTGAGCAATAATGCAAGTATAAGATAATTTTTTACAAAATATTGAAGTCCATCGTTATCCTGACTGATTTCATTTATTTAAGCACACAAATTCTATTGCTAATAAAGATTCCTTATCTGAGATTATCTCAAGAAAACTTTTGAACCAGAAGAACAACAAGATTTAAAATTCTGCAGTTAAGGAGATTATACCAACAGTGAGATTAAGAAGGTTCTTTTAGAACATGGTTCTCTTTAGGAGTGTGCATCGGATCGGATCCGATCCACGATCCGAATCCGATCCGCCCCAAAATCGGGAAAATCCGATCCGATCCGATCAACCTCCGATCCGATCCGATCCGATCCGACGAGGTCCGATCCGGATCGGACGCCATTTTGAATGCTTTTTCCCATAGCCAAGTATTGTTTTACAAAAACGCCTATAACTTTTTCATTTTTAAAGATAGAAGGATGAAACTTGGGCACATTATACACTGGTTAGGGACAGTTATCTGTGAGAAATTTCAGAAAGATTGGTGCATGCGTTTTGTGGCAATTAATTTTTTAATAAATACCCAGGAATGTCTATAACTTTGTCATTTTTAAAGTTACACACATGAAACTTTGCCACATTGTAGGTGGTACCTTGGGACCTATTTTTTTATTTTTAAAGATACAAACAGGAAACATGGGCACATTACAGGGAACACTTCACTTGATATGTGTGTAAAATTTCAGAATGATAGGTCCAGGCATGTGGTGGCAAGGTGTCTGCACACACCACTTTGAAGACTGTAGAAAATTTCTCCTGTAACGATCCTAGCGAGAGAGAGAGTGATCCTAGGCTCAGCCGTTCTGCTTGAGTGAAAGTATCAAAGCAGACACGAGCCAAGTGCTACTTTGTTTCTCCTTTTGTAATGGATACTAGCTCAGTTGCAGCCAAGCATGCAACGATCAAAGAGATGAGAGAAAGTGTTTCCTTCTTCTTCCCGGGAGGCGGGAGGGTGCAACTGACAGCCCCAGCCTCTGTGGAAAAACGTTTATAACTTTTAATCTAAAAAATTCGTAGCCACCACATGCCTGGACCTATCATTCTGAAATTTTACACACATATCAAGTGAAGTGTTCCCTGTAATGTGCCCATGTTTCCTGTTTGTATCTTTAAAAATAAAAAAATGGGAGGCGTAAATGTATTTACCCCACTACTACCCATTTTTCTAAAATTAATTGCCATACAAGGCAAGCACCTACGTTTTTGAAATTTCACACACATAGGTCCCAAGGTACCACCTACAATGTGGCAAAGTTTCATGTATGCAACTTTAAAAATGACAAAGTTATAGGCATTCCTGGGTATTTATTAAAAAATTAATTGCCACAAAACGCATGCACCAATCTTTCTGAAATTTCTCACAGATAACTATCCCTAACCAGTCTACAATGTGCCCAAGTTTCCTGTTTGTATCTTCAAAAATAAAAAAGTGGGAGGCATAACTGTATTTCTCAATGGGAAAGTGCTTTCCAATGATTTCCTATGGGCAAGTGCTTTCCAATGATTTCCTATGGGCAAGTACTGTCCAATGATTCCCTATGGAAAAGTACTGTCCAATGAATCCCTATGGGCAAGTGCTGTCCAATGAATCCCTCATTGTTTCAAAAATTAATTGCCACACAATACAAGCACCTACGTTTCTGAAATTTCACACACATAGGTCCCAAGGTACCGCCTACAATGTGGCAAAGTTTCATGTGTGTAACTTTACAAATGACAAAGTTATAGGCATTCCTGGGTATTTATTAAAAAATTAATTGCCACACAAGGCAAGCACCTATGTTTCTGAAATTTCACACACATAGGTCCCAAGGTACCACCTACAATGTGGCAAAGTTTCATGTGTGTAACTTTAAAAATGACAAAGTTATAGGTGTTTCTTTCCTCATTGTTTCAAAAATTAATTGCCACACAAGGCAAGCTCCAATGTTTCTGAAATTTCACACACATATCAAGGCAAGTGGTACCTGTAATGTGCCCAAGTTTCCTGTTTGTATCTTCAAAAATAAAAAAATGGGAGGCGTAAATGTATTTACCCCACTACTACCCATTTTTCTAAAAATTAATTGCCACACAAGACAAGCACCTACGTTTCTGAAATTTCACACACATAGGTCCCAAGGTACCACCTACAATGTGGCAAAGTTTCATGTGTGTAACTTTAAAAATGACAAAGGTATAGGCATTCCTGGGTATTTATTAAAAAATTAATTGCCACAAAACGCATGCACCAATCTTTCTGAAATTTCTCACAGATAACTGTCCCTAACCAGTGTATAATGTGCCCAAGTTTCATCCTTCTATCTTTAAAAATGAAAAAGTTATAGGCGTTTTTGTAAAACAATACTTGGCTATGGGAAAAAGCATTCAAAATGGCGTCCGATCCGGATCGGACATCCAGTCCGATCCGATCTGACCATCCTCCGATCCGATCCGATCCGACCCCCCAGGTCCGATTCCGATCCGCTATCCGATCCGATCCGGGGGTCAGTGCACATCCCTAGTTCTCTTGGCTAAAATACAACGTGTGCAGCTGCTGCTGCTACTACTACCTCAAAGTAAACATGCAGGACCTCAGTCTGGATTGGGACCACAGAAAGTGGCTAAGAGAGGTTTAAACCGTCCCATCCAACCAATTCCCTCCCCCTACTCCACAAATTCCTCTCTGCTAGGGCTGGGAAAAAAAGGGGGGAACAAAAGGTGAAGACTTAACGCAGTTTAGCTCTCAGAATCTAAAGCCTCATCTACAAGAATTCGGCTTTACGCCTGTTCCTCCGATTATGCGCATCTTCTCGGAAGTGCTTTATCATAAATGCTTGTATGCAGGAGGTAATTGAGCATTCAACAGGTGACCTTACCGGTTGTTTCAAATGCGCTTTACAGATAGTTTATGCGGAGAATCGCTTGTTCGCATAGGCAAAATGCGGTTTAATGGCCGGAGCAAAATAAAACTTGCTATTTAACGCGCATTCGATAATGCGCATAATCGGAGAGAAAACGCGCCTCTACACCCGATTTGCGCTCCGTTCTTGTAGAGGTAAATTTTTTAATACGCCTTGAAAGAGCTTTAAATGCCTCTTGTAGAGGCAGCCTAACAGACAACTCTCAACTCCAGGAGGTCACCATCTCAATTTTTTATCGGATGCTGATAATTAAAGGTCTACATAACAAAAGTTTTAATGAAAGTTGGGAGAACATGGTAGTTACAAAAATCAGTGAAAATGAACAGAAATCAGGGTGTTTTTTTAGAGAAGTAGCCAATTCTGTGTGTGTCGACTTAAAAGATTCTCTCCCATAAATTAATGTATTTTGGTATTTGATATCAAGAAAATTCATAGTATCTTTAAAGACAACAGATATGTTTGTTGGTGTTGTTGTTTAATAGTAGGAAATATTTTATACATGTGGTGGATGCGTCCATATTCAGACATATGGTGTTCAAATTAACAGAGATATCCAGAGAAAAGTAAGGAAAGAACAAACATTACAACTAAAAATATTGTTGCTCAAACTTAGTTATTTAAATAAACGTTAAGTATATTGTGCAATGGCATATAATCTACTAATAGCTATTAAACTGGTCATAGGTAAAAACAGGAGAAATCCTAAAACACATTTTTGTAAAGAATGAATGAGTCAAGTCTGGCAGTTTGCACAATTGACTAAATGAAGAGTAAACTACATGTTGCATTAAAGGTGTAGCATGTAGCTGCCCTTCTAGGTTTTTCTTTATTTACACGCAGGCGTGCAGAGCTCCAATCTGGATCTAGACTACTGTGCACAGGGAAGAAGAAATTTAAGCCTTCTATTCCAGTTTCCTCTTGGTATCTCCCTCACACACATTTGGCAGATGGAAGAAGCGGAGGGGGAACCAGTGGAGTTTTCCTCCCCCAAACCTCCACGTAGTGCAGTACTGTCAAATTTGTAATTTTCTAACTTTTTATATTGATATTTCACACTTATACTACTACAATAATTAGAACTATAATTGTATTGTAATCCTACTCTGTGTGTGTATGCATTTTGTGAGAAGGGGACAGCTATTTACGGCCTGAGTTGCAGAGTATTTTCATGGTGTTCCATGCATGCAGCAATCATGCCCAAAATATTATTAGGGGCCATACTCTGAAGTGCGCTTAGCATAAGGTTTAATTCAGCCTGAATGAAAGAACTGTTTTCGCTACATGTTAAAGTGGCAATATAAAGCTAAGACGCTAAAGTACATAGAATTATCTTTAGCTAGGCAGTCTTCAACTATCGTGATGAATATTCCAGCATCTCCAAATGCAAGTTTATCACATAATTCTAAACTTGTGTGGACACTCTTCCCAGAAACCACATAGGACAACACATGCTACTAGAAGCAATAAATGTCAGAAACAGAAACAGTAGGCTATGCAATTACCTCCACAGACAAATTTTCACTGGAGACAGATGAAATTATAATAGCTTCTAACAGAAATATAGAATTTACCAGATGGTACACAGAGCTACTGGCTTGCTGCCAGAAGGGTGTTCATTTGTCAGACACTGCCCTGAATTTTATATCCATTTTCAGCGCTAAGCACAGCAACTAGTCATATCTGCTTGGAGAAAATGTTCAGCAGCCAATATTTTAAAGTTTCAAAGCTGTGTCTTATGATTAATTATTCCAGAAAATAATTAATGCATGACTAAAATATACCAATTCTATTATGGGAGAAGCGTCTTACAGGAGACCTTATTAAATAAGTACTTAAGAGATTCTATAGTACCACTATAGTATCCTTACTATATAAGCAGAATATTCCATAAGAAGGATCACTGTGGTATCTTGTGAGTTCTGCCATCCCAACCTCTCCAGCTGTGAAACAAGTAGGACATAGCACCCTTGCTCATGTTTCCTCGCAACTGGTGTACATAGACATACTGGCTCAGACACCTGAGGAAGTATATAGCCATCAGGGCTGTAGCCATTCAGAGCTTTATCCTCAATTAATTTGTCTAACCTTCCTTTTAAGGACATCCAAGTTGATGGCCATCAATATATTGTATGGTGGAAAATTTCATAGTTTAAGTATGCCCTTTGTAAAAGAAAAGAGCTTTCTTTTATCAGTCTGGAATCTCTCACCAATCAGCTTCATAGGATAACCCCGGGTTCTAGTATTATGTCTCCCTATCCACTCTCCCCACCCCATGCATAATTTGTACACCTCTATCATGTCTCCCCTTATTCCCTTTTTTTCTAAACTAAATAATCCCAGATGTTGTAACCTTTCCTCAAAGGGGAGTTGCTCCAGCGCCTTGATTATTTTAGTTGCCCTTCCTGCACTTTTCCTAACTCTACAATATCCTTTCTTAAGTGCAAAGAGCAGAACTGTACACAGTATTCCAAGTATGGTTGCACCATAAATTTCTATAAGGGCAGTATGATATTGGCAGTTTTATTTTCAATTCCTTTCCTAATTATGCCTAACAAGGATTTTTTTCACAGCAGCAACTCCCAGGGTCAACGTTTTAATGGAGCTGTCTACCGCAACCCCAAAATCTTGGTCAGTCACCACTACTCAGGTCCCATCAGCGTATATGTGAAGTTGGGATTTTTTTGCCCAATGATGCATCATTTTATTATTTCCTTACACAGAACTGCATTTGCTATTTGGATGCTCATTCTCCCAGTTTGGAGAGATCCTTTTGGAGCTCCTTACAACCCCTTTTTGTTTTAACCAATTTAAATAATTTGGTGTCATCAGCAAACTTGGCCACTTCACTGCTCACTTCTAATTCCAGATAATTTATGAACAAGATGAAGAGCACTAGTCCTAATACAGATCCCTGTGTAGCCCCACTATTTACTTCCCTCCAGTGGGAGAATTTACCATTTATTCCTACTCTCTGCTTTCTGCTCTTTAACCAGTTACCGATCCATAAGAAGGCCTCTCCTCTTATTTCATGACTGCTAAGTTTGCTCAGGAGTTTGCTCAGTTTGCTCAGGTGAGAGACTCTGTTAGAAGCCTTTTGGAAGTCTGACTAAACAATGCCTACTGGATCACCCCTGTTCACACATTTATTGACACTCTCAAAGAACTCTGAAAGGTTTAGTAAGACAAGACTTACCTTTGCGAAAGCCATCTTGATTCTTTATGCTTACTGGTTTTATCTTTAATGATGCTTTCTACCAATTTATTTGGACGGCAGCCTGGAAGGCCTCAGGTAAGTGGGAACCCCTCCATCCCCTCTTGTGCTCCTTACCTGCGGCCTTCCGGGCTGCCATCCGCTGCCCTCCACTGCTCCGGACTACTGAGAACTAGGCTTTGACATCATCACCTGCCGCACAGGCGCTGTACTGAGAACTAGGCCGCAAAACCTAGTTCTCAGTAATCCGGAGCAGTGGAGGACAACCTGGAAGGCTGCAGGTAAGGGGAGACCCATGGGGACCCCTCCCTCCCCCCTCGCGCTCCTTACCTGCAGCCTTCCCCTCTGCTGCCGCCGGTCCATAGTACTGCTAAACAGGCTTTGTGACCTGTTCGTCAGTACAGAGAGGCGCTGAGAGATTACGTTGTCACTCGGCGCCTCTCTGTACTGACGAACAGGCTGCAAAGCCTGTTTAGCAGTACTATGGACTGGCGAAGGCGGCAACGGTGGGCAAGGAGCGCGAATGGGGGAAGGGAAGGAGTGCTGGCCCAATGTTTTCCCTATAGATTTGCATTGGGGGAAAGCTTTCTTTCCCCCAGTGCAAATCTATGGGGAAAACACTGTTATCGTATCAGAACTTCCGATGTTTATCAGATTTCTGATCCGATCAAATCTGGGTACCCCCCGATATGATCGGATCAGAATTTTTTTATATTGGCATTTCCGATAACGATATGTTACGATAATTTCGGCCGTGCACATCCCTAGCCAACAGCTACATTTTTCCTTTTTTTACTCTAGAGTAAGTGCAGAAATTCTGATCTGAATTGGGATCCTAGATAGTGGTGTGGGTACCCTTCCAGATCAGGCCCCCGCATTTGCAATATATATTAGCAAATAGTGATCTGTTAGCTTAAACGGATCACTATTTGGCAATATAAAGTGAGACAGAATGCTAGAAAAGTGAATTGGAATGTTGGTAAGTAATGTAAGTAAAGATTACAAAATGGAATGAAAAGGTGCTAAATATGGGGAAATGTGCAAAAACGGATGCACAGGAACAACCCATCATCCCAATGCAAACCCAAACAAGCATAATCTAGCTCTTCAATGAATTCAAGATGGGCCTCAAGGGTAGGCATTGTTGGGCACCTGCCAAGAGATCACACCCGAGCAGGGCACCACTGCCAAGATCCCCCTAGAGTTGCTTCTCCTCTTCACCGTTGCAAAATGCTTGTTCACCTGCCTCTCACTCTGGCCCAGGTAACGGTGGCAGTGAGAAGGGGAGTGATAGGTGCCACTGCTTACTTGCTCAATGGCTCTTTTGCCTGTCAAACAAGCAAATGATAGGAATGCCAGAAAAGAAGGTGAAGAGCGACAGCAGCTGTGACAATAGGGCTGAGAAGGGAGACTCACTGAGGGAGGGAAACCATTTGAGGATGTGTTGCTCAAGAGCCCTCAAAAATCTGGAGCAAGCACTGAATGAATTCCGATTCCTTACTTATAATTATCCTTTGACATTTTTTCAGGTGACATATGAACTACTCTCACAACAAAACCCTAAGTCTTTCTACTAAGAAATCTTTACTAAGAAGAATATAGCTTAAGCCTACTGACTTGTGTGGTACAGCCCAATCCTATTATCTTTACTCAGAATTAAATCCCAATGAGTTCAATGGAACTCAAAGATCTAGTGTTGTACAATAGCTAAGAAACTGAGTTACAATTCAGGACATCCCTCATTCAAAACTTGCATCTGTCACAAGTTGACACTTTCGCCCCCAGCTTCAGCCCCAAGTACGTTGGACTCAAGCTGCACTGACTACCTACCCTTTCTCAGAACTATTTGTCCCCTGTGAAAGTCGGGGCGGGGAGGCAGGGAGCAGCTGAAGAACTTTCGGGCAGTGGTGGGCTTACCTTTAAAGGTAGCTGAGGGATTTTTTTGTTTAAATAGAAAAAAGAAATTGTCACCAGTTCAAACAGTGGCTTGGCTGCTCTCAGCTACGTCATAACATTCCTTTTGAAACTGAAGTCAGAATAAGCCATGGGAACAATGCTACCTCATGACATAATGTCATTTCCATGGGGCATTGTTGGGAAGATAGTTGCTCTTATTAGCCCAACAACAACACACCCCTCAGTAACTTCACATTTAAAAGTAGGTTCACCCCCACCTGAACATTCTTCACACACCCTGAAGAGTAATCCAATTTTTGAAGCATTTTTGCTTCACCCCCCCGCAAAAACTGAGAATTGCTGTGTCAAATACTTCAGCACAACTCTGCATTAAACACTCTATAGCACAATAGAAATGCTTATATGGGAAGTAAGGCAACCCCAGCAAACTACTTGGAAGTAAGCATCATTGAACACAAGACCTATTTCACAGGAAATATAATTATGATTGAATGCAAAGTCAATTGATCAAAGTGAGACCTACAACTAAGTTGAACTGATCAAGTCTCAGATCCTGAGGTAAAGTGAAAATATTAGATACCCAATAAAAAGGCAATACAGTAATTCAGATAAGAGGAACTGAAATATTATTGAAATAAAACACACTTTGCTTCGGTTTATGAAAAAACATTGAGTGCCTTATGCTATCAGACCCATATACTAGCCACATACATCCTTCGCAAATGCAAAAAAAAAAAAAAAATGTGCTTTATACTATACACCACAAGGTGGTGATCATTCAACACAGAGTAGCTCCTCTTCTGAATAAATGCAAAGCATAAACTAGCTGTTACATACCTGATTTCAGCTTCAAATATAAATTTTATGCTGCAGTCCTTAACATTCAAAAAGGAAAGTCTCATGAAAATCAATGGGATTTTCTTCAAAGGGAAGGTGTACTAGACCAAGGTGTTCAAGATTTCACCCCATCATGGGTGTAGTGGAGAGAGACTGAGTAACGTCTAGGGGCTGAACATTTTTCACCTGCCCTGTCTCACTCTTTTGCCCTGAAGCCTCATAAAAGCAGTTGCCTTTAAGACAGTGGTGGAAGGGGTGTTTGGTATAATCTGAATAACAGTAATGAGCTGAGCCAGATTGAAGGAGGATTGGCAATCTGTATTGCCCCAGGTGAGAAGCAGGGAAGGGACCCAAGTAACATCTCAGAGGACAACTGCCAAGAAGCAGGGTATCAATGCTATCAATTATGGCATCTTCCTGGGTCCTTTGAGTGAGTGGGTTGTGGCTCATAGTCCTTTGCTAGAGGGATGTTCCGAGAAGGTGATCCTGGAGGATTACTGCACTAACCTGTGGGCTTTGGCTTACATGGTGTCAAAGGATTTTTCTTGCCCCCCCATGCTATTTAACATCTACATAACACTGTTGGGAGAAGTAATTCAAAGTCAGGCTGATCACAAAGTGCCCCCCCCCCCCAAGAGACCTACTCAGGCAGAGGCACTTTTTTGCAAAGGTGAGTTGAAGAAATTCTGAAGACTTCTGGGGCCGGGGGGACATACCTTTTTCTCAACTGGTGAGTCAGTTGGTGAATCTTCTCTTTTGCTTTTTAACTTTCCCTTTTGCTTTTTAACTTACCATTTGACCTTGGGGCTGTTTTGATGACAGTGTATTGGCTCTGCTAGCCCCCAAACCCTGCAGTTTTGCTCCTGCCTGGTTGTGCCATGTTATCACCATGCCAAGGAGTGAGTGTGGGGTTTATATGGATCATGGGGGGAGCTGCCCCCATCACCTCTGCCTGTCCCTCTCTGGCTTTTTCCCCCTTACCTCGCGGGGTTTGAAGCCAATGGAAGGAAGAACTCCCCCCCCCCCCCAGCAAAAGGGAGGCACTTCTCTCCACCCAAAGGCAGAGCAGGGGTGTTCCAGCAGCCATGCAGCTTGCCAGCCCACTCCCTCCCCCTGCCTGGGCAGAGCAATCAGGGGTCGCCATCTGCCCGGCCACCGTGACCCCGACGACAGATGGCAATGTGCCATTCTCACCGCGCTCCAGACAAAAAGGTGGGAGTAAATCCCCCATGTTTTTGCTTCGGAGCTTCAGGGGAAGCCCAGGATGCCTGCGCAGTGGCTTCAGCATCGTATAATCGACGCTGCACCACCATGCACCCACCCTGTGGCTTTCATCGGGTATAGATAGCCCCCCCCCGGTGTGTCCTTATTAGCTGATTACCTGAAACTCAATAGTTCTTTTTATCACTTCAACCATCTTCACTATTGAAGTCTATTTCAATGGAAATACTGAACACAATACAACCAATTGCAAGCATATTTTGATTTCAAAAGCAGATATTTAACATTTCCCCACTGAAATTAATGGGACTTAACAGTGGCTGGATAACCTCCCCAAACTATTTACTTTCTGTTAATCAAAATGTCATTTGATGTAATTTCCAGAAGCTGTTTCATTTTGTTTTACGACGTAACTGAGATGTGAATAGATATTCTTGTGTTCATTTCCCAACTCCAAAATGTGAAGAGAGGAACGCAGACCTTTAGAGGCAACCTTCATTAAGCTGTGTATTATAAATAGTTCAGCTTAGCAGAGAACAAAAGTATGGTGCAGACATTGAGCCCAGCCAAAAATAAAGGATCTAATACATTGTTTTAAAGACGTTCTTTCCTCTCCCCCTCCCCTTTTTTTATTTTTACAATCTACAGTAATTTAATCCCTTTCTATATCCTTTCAAAACCCAGAACAATGAAATGAATACAAACAAGTAACTTTTTTTTTTAAAAAAAAGGGGATATTGAAATTCCAAGTCTTTGTGACTCCAGCCTACATCCGCTGTGGTGAGTCTACGGATCTCAGCTAAAAAACAGGAATCTTTGGATCAAATCCCACCAATGCCACAGACTCACCAGGTCAGCCTTCCCCAACATGGTTTGAGTACAACAGCAGCTTAGTGTTTGTGAATCCCTTCGAAAAAATTTTTAAAAGTTGTTTTATTTATTTATTTCACATTAAATATGCTGTTGTACACTTGGCCCTGTGTTATGTAAATTTTAGACTATGCAAAGATTGTGGTGCCCTATAGATATTTTGTCATTGGCCATGTGGCCTGGGAATGATGGAAGTTGTAGTCCAACACATCAGGTTGGGAAAGACTGGACTGTAATATATTTATGCTGTAGACTTAAACCAGTTTAACAAACATTCCTTCTTCCCAGGAACCCTGAAAACAGTAGTGGTCTACAGTTCTCCAACCACAGAGCAAAGAAACCCTAGAGTGACACACAGGTTTATATTTCTATAGCCCAAATCAAATCAAATACGTTTATTGCAGTCTATGACCAGATTGAAAAAAAAACAAGGTGTGCAGGATATATTTACAAAAACATATACCGCAACACACACAATGACATACAGAACAGTGTATCATCCATGCTGAGCAAATCAAAAACAGGTTAATTGAGCTCTCAACTTAATTGCAACAGAAAAAAACCTTAGCAAGTTGTACAGTAACTATGAGAATGTTGTCAGTTAAACAATAAGATACATGAAACAGATTTTCTCTGCCAGGAAACCTAGATAATAAAGGCACAATCAGCTCTCTCCTAAAATCAATGCAATACAACAAGCATTACAGTCTCTAAATCCGCTGAACTATAGGGACAACACAAGGTTGCCATGAAGAATTCTTATTGAATCTCCTCTCTAACATGGCAGATGCTACTAAAGCATTCATATGGGCCAGTGTAAATGCAACCTGAGGCTTACATAAACGAACAGTTTTTAGATAGTTAGACCCTTTCCTCCCAATTGGGGATTGAATGCCAAAAACGAAAGCAGAACAAACTATCTGCCAGGAATATCAAATTTTGCCATCCAATATTGTACAATCTTAAGAAAATAACTTCTTTTGCTTTTACGAACCCAAAGCAAAGTTCGAATGGAGAAATATCCACTTCCATTATTTTTCAGTGTTTAGCATTCAACCAGCTATTTCTATAAGTGTCTTGCAAGATCATAGTACAGTAGCAAGAGTACTGTTAGTCAAAAATTTTTTTTTATCCATCTTGATAAACGTCAAAGCTGTCCATGCTATGGAGTTTAATCCAGTTTCCAAGCGCAACATTACGTTAGCCACACACTTATAATAATTGAGGAAAAGTGACGAGTCTTTCAATGTCATTATTTATGCCCTGTATCCAAATAGCTGCCCCATATAAGAGCTGTGCTATAATCTTAGCATGAAATACCTGTAAAGTCACATGTATTAATCGACCACCCTTTGTAAAATAGAATCTTTGGAGAGCTCCTAGGCTATTACACATCAACAAGAGTGCAGAACATCTTTGATGGCTCCATTTTAAAATATGATAAAAATAAATATCAAGATATTTATAACAAAACACTTGGATAGCCTCATATGAAAACTACAATTTGATTATTCACAGTGTGAATATGGGGTACTCTGTCTCTACATTCTACTCTGTTTACCTGGCATGAATTACCTCTGAATATGGTGGCATTCAAGTTGTGACCAGCCTAGAGTACTGTGGCCCCATTGAACCCTTTGCCTCTCAATATAATATTTTGGGGACCAAAGAAGACATTATTTTAAATACCTAGCTTGCTGCTATGTCTTTTTTCTTTCTTTTCAAGTTTACCCTAAAGTGAGCACAGCCCCCCCAATCCAGATTGGGATCCTAGCATGGGAGGCATAGGGGCTTTAACTCCCCCACCACCACACAAACTATGGACCCAATCCAGAGTACCTCCTCACCCTGTGCAATTTATATTGCAAAATAGTGATAAGAGCTGTAAGCTACATCTTTAAAGTAATGTTTGGGCTTTGGCCCTCAGAACGTCACAAAAACACATTTCCCAGGATTCCTCCAAAAAAGCTATGCTACTTAAACTAGCATACAGCCAGCATTTGTAGTGTAGATCTGCCCTGATGGAAAAAGATGAGCAATTAAAGCTGTCTTTTGACTTAAAATACAGTTTGGGATGTTAAGCTTGAATTTATTTGTTAAATTTATATAACCCCTAACTGACAAATGCCCTCGAAGTGGTTTACAATAATAATAAAAAACCCAAACAACAATAAACAACCACAACAAATATAACTGAAATATCAAAATATTTAAACATGAAAAATATTAAAGAGCTAGAAGAAAAATTAATAATCAGAACAAGAGATTAAAGATTAAATACCTGCTGGAAGAGGAAGGTCTTAGCCTGTCACCTAAACCTATACAGTGAAGATACCAGGGGATCTCCCTGGAAAAGCTATTCCCAAGATTAGAGGTATGGGGGGGGGGGGACTACACACAAGGCTCTTTTTCCTGGTAGCCACCCACTGCACCATTGTGGACAGCGGCATCCAGAAACGAGCTTCTGAAGACGAGCTTAGCAATCAAGGAGGAACATATGGGAGAAACCACTTCCTCCAGGAGAATGGTCCTAAGCTGTTCAGGCCAGGGCTTTAAAGGTGAGTATGAACATTTTGAATCAGGGTCCAAAACTCATGCAACTCGTGCTGTTGACACAGTGCCATGACTCAGCGTTGATGGCCTATTCTGCACTAAGTGCACAATTCTATGCCTATTCAGGTAGAAAAAGGCCTACAACTCTGAGCTTTACAACTCTTAAATTAAAATACCAAAATGTAAATAATTTTGAGTCTTTCAATAAACATATAGCAATTGATTGTGTGATGAAACCAGGGATGCCTGCTCAGAATCATACAACGTATGTTAGTTGCACCATACTAACGATCTGTTTTATACTCACAGTCAGTTAGGGAAAGGGTGGATTATTTAATTTTTTCAATTGCTTGCATTGGGAATTGGGAATTCCATTTCTGATCCTATCCATCAGAAATTGTATAGTACTTATTCAAAGAAAATTGGGGGAGGGGGAAGACATGGAAGAAAGCATTATTCCAGTCAGCGGTGGTATGGAAAACTGTTCAAACACTTTTTAAATTCACAAAATGAATCATTTAAAAAAGACTTGGAATAAATCATGGTTTGCATAGGCAGCCTAAGCATGGGATTCTGGGAGTGCTCTCTCTCTCTCTCTCTCTCTCTCTGTTTGTGTATAGCCTTGACTATATTCTTGAGATATCTAAGAGAAGGTTGCTTTGGTGACTGTGATGTTTTAAGTATTCTATCATATTTGGGCTATTATTTGTGCCTCTGAATTACTCTTGAGGTTTATGACTGAGGTCTGTGACTTACTGTCAGAGCTTGCCTCAGCCCAGATGGGTTCTTTAACTAATTAATGTTCTTATGTAGCGTTATATTATATGTGGGTTACATATCCAATATTGTTTCAAAAGTTAATCCTCCCACTTAGGTTAAATGAACTCAAGAATTATAGCCTTTGCAAAAATATTTTGGGTAATGTGATACTAAACTTCAATTTTCATAAAGCTGTACAGATGGATGGTGAGATAGTCAAAGTCCTTATATGTACACCAATAGACGCATTCACCTCAAATTCACACATGTTATTTCAGAATTCAATGGTAAAACTACAACAAGAAGGAATCATTCAGAAAAGCAAAACTAAATGGCATCTTTTTATTCATTAGTGGAATGATAAGGTCCAAGATGCAGTTCAAGCCAATCTTTTATTAGGAACACTTGATAGGTTTTTAACTTTAATTCAATTTTATTTATTTATTACTCATTTTCATGTTTGTTTTATTATCTTTATTGTTAAAATGGATATTTTAGAAGTGATGATCACATTTTCTGTTTAATTATAGTATTACCTAAATAATAAATATATAGCAAAAAAATTTTTTTAGTGGTAATTCAAAATTTCAGCCCCCCCAAAAAAGTGGGGGGGGGGAGAAATGCAGACTAAAACTATCAACCATTTATTCATGGGTCAGTGGGTTTGAAAAAGGTATGCCCAAGAGTATGGGCATGCCCATCAGACTGTTAATTTTTTAAAAAAAATCCAATTGAATTATACAAGCCTTTATGCAGTATCATCAATTGCTTCTATAACTCTTCTCAATTTAAAAAGATATTGGCAATGAAGCATGGGGATGGATGATGTGCCATTTTTGAAATGCAAGGCCAACATCCCCACAGGCAGGGAGAACCAGCTCTGTGACTCTCTGGATTCAGGTCATCTTTATTAGTAGTTGTTATAAACACATGAGAGCTCCACCTAAGGGTCAAACTAAATGCTACTTTCCTTACCCCTCACCTACCCCAGTCAAATATAAACATGAAACACAACCGTAACGTAAGGTGTAACAAGCTAAATATGATGCCATACTCTGCTTACCCTGACTACATTCTGGAGGTCCGCCTTCCAATTTACCTCTCCAAGAGCATGTCTCAGCTCTTGCAACACAATCAAGAGAGATTGGAGTCTGGATTATTTTTTTCTTCTTTTCTTAAATTAGACTTTACATTAAAAAATAATCACACTAAGTATTTATATAGTGCTTTTTGTAAGTGTCAAAATATGTCCCTCTCTCTTGGTCTCATGATACTAGAACTCCGGTCACCCAATAACACTTATTGGCAGTAGGTTCAGGACTGACAAAAAGAAGGCGTTCAATGCATTATTAACTTATGGAATTCACTGCTACAAGACATGGTGAGAGAGTCACTGGCTTATTAGACAATCGTGGAGGATAGCAACCCCCACGACTCTGCTTGCACCCCTGGAATGCACATCACATTCTGCTTACATTCCTCACAGTATCATGTGGCCTGGCATCACTGAAGTCTCTGTTTGGTGTTCCTGAACGAAGGCTTTGTTACAAAGTTGAAATGATCGTCCCTCACCCTGAATTAAAGCAAGGCTGAAACACATATGTGCATTCTTCAGTTACAAATAATGTTCTACTACAAACAAGCAAGACTTGGACTATTTCAGTCAGATTACCTCCCATAATATTACAAAACAGCATACAGAGTGCCATCCTCATCCAGGAATTCTGCAATCCACACTTCAGAAATAATACATTTAAATCAGTTTATGATTCTCCTATGACAAAAATATTCAGAGTGTAGCCAGTGGCCATGTGTCTTCTTTGGGATTACATTTTTTTTAATCACTAATGGTTAACTCTTTCCTTTGTTGCCTGATTATACATTCCTATTATTATTGTTGTTGTTGTTGCTGTTCTTTGGCCATGCAAATAGAATTCAGTTCATTTTTGTTAAAGCCAAACTAATTAGATAGCTTGAAATGGAGAAAGGCATTCACACGTCCACACAGTTAAACCGCTTTGTGCCAACACATTAGCCTTCTCCCATTAAAGAGCCTTCTGCAGTCTGCACCATCTGTGCTACCAGCTGGCACTGGGCTCCAAATATAGCTCTTCAATTGCAGTATGCAATTAGATTTTAGTATAAAATCAATTGTCGCTTAAGTGAATTATAAAAATTAAAAACCGGCTTTGCAATTGGGTTTCTGTGATACGATCTTCATAATCAAGATTTTTTGTTTGTTTATTATTTTATTCCATTACCGAGAGCTTCCTGCTGCAGAGGCGCACTCCCACGGAAAGCATCAGGGCTATCAAGTGCTGGTGGAGCACTGTGGCTATTCGAATGAGCTACAAGTATGGCAAATTTGATTCAGTTCATTTTTGATCGGGACTTACTCGGTTCGCACTTTCTGGAACAAACATGGACTCACACACAATCTCCGGCCAAAGTCTGTACATTTGTAACCTTGTAATATGATTTGCGACCCCCCCCCCCCAAAAAGAGAGTATTTAACTTCATGTGAATAGTTGGAAAATGTGCATGAAAATGCCTGCTTTTAAAAAATGCGCGCAAATACACTTTAATCAATGGGAGAAGAATGGGTGAATATGCTAACCCGGTTGAAGAGATGGTCAAAGATGATTCAAGCCTCATTTATGGAAAATGCTCTTTGAATCAGAAGCACTAATAGTTTAAAGAAAGCAAGCTAAAAGATGTGCTATGTGCTAACAATGCATCAGCCTTATGCCCTGATCCTGTGCCTTGAGTGAACGTTATTGAAATCTTTAAACGCTGACCCTATACATGTTTACTCTAAAATCCTGTTTAGTTCAAACAGGTTTACACCGAAGTCACTGCGAACAGGATTGCAGCCTCAGTCTTGAAATGATGCCGTGAGACACAGAAAGAAAAGCTGTTTTGCAGGCAATAGAAATTTTCATTGCACCACTTTAGGACCTTGGACAGAGAACTCTGGAACCTAAGCAGTTCTCTTGCAATGTGGCTGTCGCCTCTTATCTAACCATAATCTATATAAATACTAAATCAACATATCCAATACAAATATTCAACAAACATTGTATTCAATATAAAGATTAAATCAATAATATTCAAAAGCAGTAACACTGCCTGCTATGGAGGCCGCCTCTTCCCCTTCCCTGTGACCCAAACTTTTGTGCTGCAATTGATTGTATGAAAGTAGAGATGCCAACTGCTAGGGGGAGCATTGGGGCTTCACTTTTGCAAAAGGTGCAGCAGGGGACAAAATCAGGTAATACACAGGAAGCTACCTTATATGAGGTCAGATTATTTGTCCATCTAGCCCTGATTAGCAGTGACCCTCCAAGGTCTCAGAGGTCTTTCAAATCACCCGTACTTGATCCTTTTCTTTAACAGGAGATGCTAGGAACCAAATTTGGGACTTTTTGGATGCAAGCTGTGTGTTCTACCACCCATCTATGATCATTCCCAATTTGAACTTGATAGCTAGAATTGTGTCCTGAATGAGTACCAAATTTTATTCCCGTATCTCAATCCTTGATAGAGATATTATGTTACAAACAATGGGAAATTTAAATCAAAGGTTTCATTTGATTACGCCAATTAATTAATCTCATTATTTCTTCATTATTTCTTGTTTTAGGGGCAGCACATAGCAGACATGACAGACGTGAAAGATCCTAGAGTTTCACTTCACATTACTATAATAAGCACAGCATTCTACAGTTGTCAAACATTTTATCCTTATACACAAATATATGATTCTTTTCCAAAACCAACTTTCTGCAAATTACCAATTAATTTTACATGGCATCAAACCTCAGCAGATGACCCTTACAAGAATATTTATAACTATAAAATATTTCTATACAAACACCTCCCAGGTGTTGGATTTATTAATAGCTGACAAGGCACCCGTGTCAATGTCTGTTTCATTTGTTTTGATGCAAAGGGTTTATAGTTTCAATCTCATCTTAAAAAGGACTGATTGTTTCAAAGTCCAGATTCTACTAAATATGAAAACTGACTTGAACTCTGTCACAGGATCTGTGTTTGCTGGGGCAGCTATACGTCAGAGGGTGCCAGATTATGGTGAAGAGCACAGGACAAAGCCAGTTTAGGGTTTCAACAAGCAGGGGTTTATTCCAAAGGAAAAGAAAAACAACACCGTCCGGGTTGCCTTAACCTCACACTCTCTTTCCTCATTGGATGTGTTGTATCCAACGGTGGGTTTGTGCTGCCGAACAGTACTTCTGCTTGCACAAGGGGGGGGGGGACACTCAATTTTTGCTGTTCCCTGTTTCTCTCTGCAGTCCCCAATGTCTCCCCGAAAGCTGTACTTCAGGGCTGGCGAACCTCTGGAACAGTGTAGAATATCGTGTTGAGAGCTGCTGTAGACAAGAAGGGATTGGTGAATATCAGAAGCCTCATCTTGTGCAAGCCTTTGTCTCTCACTGGTCTGAATTACACCTTCCCTGAAATCTCTTGGCCAGGTGGAGCTGGATATGTTGCCATTCATCTTGCTGTTGCTTCAATTGAGCTTCCCAACTGGGATGCAGCTGCAGGTGTTATTTCTACGGTCGCTGATTGTGCTGCTGAGCCCGCCGAGGTGTTGGCCTCAGAAATGCATTGTCAGCCCTGCCTTAGAGCACTTCCCTGGGGGTTCCTTCTTTCACCCCTTAGATTCCTGCTTCCATTCGGGCATCTTCACACCCTCTATTCGCGCTTCTTCCTCCCTTTGCCCTGCTTTGACCCTTACATGTTGCACTGACCAGCTCCACCCCTCAGTTCTCATTTCAGTCGTGTTAAGGGGTGGAGCCAGAGGGTGCAACATATAAAAGGACATGGTGGGGGGGGGGGTGCTGCTGCTGAAAGGCTGAGGAGTGGGGAAAGCAAAAATAAGTGAATTAACTAAAGGAGGGGGGGTTTGGTCACCCCATTTTTAAATTGCCAGCTGCATCAGGGATACATGTTGGCTTCTGGGTATTAGTGATCTACACCTCTCATCTTGGCTCCTCACTGTTTATAATCTCTTTCCTAGCTCCTGCCTCCATTTTTCCTGCTGTGTCCTGCATTGCCCCTGGGCCCCCTCCGATGGCAAACTCCTCACCTCATGGTCCACAGACTTCCATCAATGTGAAACCGAAACCAAAAGGAAAACACAAGACTCTTCACAAGCGTTGCATTCAATCCACCATTGCTTAGTGCTCCCGTAACACTGAAGGCTCCCAGCCTTTCACAAAGCAAAATAGGCTTACAAGCTCATAAGGGAAAACCGCACACCATGGATCTCACTACAGAATGTAAGAGTCCTCATTATCTGCCTCCATAAAGAACAAACCCATCCAGAGTAGCTCTTCAGGATCTCCTATCCACGAAACTGAGGAAACAGATGAACCACGACTGTCAGGCGGCAAGAAATGTATTGGATACCCCACAAGCATTCCAGCCTGCCACTCATTAGGGAGAAGGTAGGATGTGGTTATACAATTAGGCAGGTTAGGTATCTTTTAAAAAAAAGAAAAACAAAAGATGAGCAGTGGTCCTAAGGATCTTTATTCAAAAGCAACCCCAAGGTAAATTCCTTTTAAAAGGATCATAGGGAGCAATGCTGGGAAAGACTTTTGACTAAGAACTTGGGAGAGCTGCTGCAAATCAGCATAGACGATATTGTGTCAAGTCTGATACAACGTCAGACAAGCCTTGATTTATACGAAGGGGGCTTTCAGGTCCTTAATGACAATTGTGCTTTCTTTTGCATGGCCATTATCCATATTCCACGTTCTGCACTTTAATATATGTATAAGTGTGCATGTGTTAATTTTGCACACCATCAACATTCCATCCCTCTATTCCCCACCTATGTACAGATTCCCAGTTGCAGTTCAGCAAGGAGGACTTTTGTGTGGTGGTGTATACACAAACTACCATATTAGTATTTAAACTACTTCTATAATGCTGGACATCCCATGTTTTCCAAGCAGTTTACTTATGATACAATATAAAAACAGTATAGAGGAATCAATACCTTAAAAACATCACAACAAGAGCAGTCAAAGAAAGCAATGTCATAATCAATTACAAGTCAGGGAAAACCTGAGGTAACAAATGCATCTTGAAGAGGCATTTGAAGCTCGCCAGTTTCCACCTCCTGAACCACATATGTGAGAGTGCTTCAGTTGGTGGGTTCCACTATGGAGAAGGCCCACTTACGTGCTGTTACACTCTGTTGACCATGGAACAAGCAAGAAGACCTCCTTGGAAGACCTCAGGGGTCAATTTGGTGCATATCAACAAGGTATCCTGGCCCTGAGTTGTTTAGGGCTATGACTATCAGCAAGAAAACCTTGATCATGACTCAGTAGCTAATAGGCATCCATATCCATTTATTGGGGAGACCAGTGGCAGTTGGATTCTGATGGTACATTAATTACATACGATTCTGACAGATGCTTGACTTCTTCTCAGTGTCAGCTTTTACTCCATCTGTCTATCCCATTTTATATTAACCCATTCAGAACTTCAAATCCATTAAAAAAAATTGGAAATATATTTTCTCAATTTGCCTTTTAATGCCCTGAAAGATAACAATGCAATTGTATCAAGAATGTTTCCTGGTTAATTTGTGATATTAAGTGATCATTAGGGTTTCACTGGAATGATTGCTCTCATGGAACAACAGCAACAACACCTTTAACTTGGTTTTGATTATCTACATGAGAAGTTACTCCTGACAAGAATGCTGTGCTTTGGAAATGATTTACCTGCTTAGTCAACAGGAAACCAAATATGGTACCTTATAAAGGGCAAGTTATTGTTTGAGAATTATATAATAATAATAATAATAATAATAATAATAATAATAATAATATATATATATGTAAAGGAAGTCCCCTTGAATTCAGCAGTGATTGCTTCTGAATAAATATAGTTTGAGCCAGAATGTTAGAATCAAGTTAAATTCTAGATTTTACTCTGTGGCGTAGTAGGAAACAAAAATCCCACTGAAGTAGATTAATGGAATGGCCATATTCACAGGAAATCATTCACTGCCTAATCACTCCCATTGTTTAATAAAATTAATTCATTAAACAAAAACCCTACATTTAACAAAACATTAAGGCTCTAGAACTTTCAACCAAGCACCAAAAAGCAGGGAAACTGGGTGTTGAGGCTCACGAGCCTTAACACCACCACATCCCTCTAAGGAGGCAGAAAGTGCAAGCAAAACTCTCATTCTCCCAAAGCAGATAAACCACAAGGACAGGATAGAGAATATGATATCCAGAGGTTGTGGAAAACTGTGGGGTTGTGGAAAACTGATGACGAACAACTTAGGGCCACATACTTCTCTATTTTTAGAGCATCTCCTCATGTTGAGAGAATTGTAACCCAACACGTCTGAAGGGTACCAGGTTGGGGAAGGCTGTTCTAGAAACGGGCAGGCAGAATGTAGATCTCCAGATGTTTTGGAGTTCAACTTGTAAAAGCTCCTCAGAATGCTAAGGTACTTTATTCTTCACGCGTGAACAATAAAGTATCTTAGCATCCTGAGAACCTGCTTCTCTTCCTTTTTTTACCCTGAGTGGATGCTCTCCTCCTTTTGTTTTTTTGTAAAAGCCCCTACCAGCACGGCAACGATCAGGAATGCTGGGAGTTGATGTTCAAAACACGAGGATATATCTATTTTCTGCCCACATCTATTCTAAAGTATGTTTTCCAGCATTAAGATATGTGATCCATCGAGGAACTCCAAAAGAGGTGCATCACTTTAAATAGACTGTATTAAACCAAATGAAGCAACAATGAATGAATCTTGAATACCTAATCCAGACATTTTTTTCAGACGTTATAATTAGTTTTCAACACATGGCATAGGTTGTCTGTTTATTGAATATCAGATATATGGTGTTGGCAGATTAACACAAAGGACTTTTCTTACGTGTTCAGGAGTGTGAGATTAAAGGCAGAGCTATCACCTAATTCATGCGTAAAGATTATTTTAAAATTAATAATGAAAATGATTTTTGTCTCCCCCATAATACATAATATAGGAGTTACAGTGCAACATATCTGGAAAGGATGTGGAAGGAGTTCAAGACAGCCAAACGAAACCTTTTCTACTTCTCTGTCACTTTCATGAGATGATGTATTATAGAGTGATTGTGGGGAATAAACATTATAGTTTGTATAAACACATTTTAAGAAAAAACTTTGGCTCTTTGAAAGGCAGGATATTGACCAAAAATTGAAAGTGCTTGGCACATACTCTGGTTCTAGATCTGTGAATCTAGAAAAGCATTCCCCAACCTGCTGCCCTCCAGATGTTTGAGATTACAAGGCCCAGCATTCCTGACCATGGGACATACTGACTTGCAATGATGGGAGTTGTAGTTCAACATCTTTGGAGGGCACCGCTTTGGGGAAGGGCTGCTCTAAAAACAAGAAGTAGGTGGCCCTAAGTTGTTTTGTAAACTGTAAGTTTTTTGTTTAATGAATTTCATGGCTTTGTGTAAGGGATGACCAGAAGTTATACAGTTGACAACCAAGCCAGTGTCAGCCAGGATGTTAAACCATCTTGACATCCAATATAAAATCAAAGCTACTGTTATGTGTTGAACCCACTTTTCAAATTAATAAATGAGCCTCAGAAGTTATGCTCTGATGATACTCATTTGAACTTTTCAATAGCCAGTGTCCAGAGATAAAAGCTTTTTATGACTCCCACATGAAAAGGAAGCATTTCATGTTTTGTGTCTGTATTTGGAGACAACTTGAAAAATTGTTCTACTGGAATTAAAAATCCCTGATTAATTCTGGAAGCACATAAGATGATACAGGAAAATATTTTATATTAGAATAAGTTACAGTTTACTATGTTAATTATTATAGCTCATTTTATGCTACATGCTTTTTCTTCCTGTTTGGATTAAGTTTCAAGCCTGCACAGGCTGCATTTCCATCCATAGATATTTACTCAAAAGTAAGACCCATTGAATTTCCTTGATTCTTGAAAAGCATTTTGAGACTTCACTAGAAGAAATCAAGTAGCCTTCCCCATGAATAATCAAATTGCAATCTGCTCCTCAAAGTTCAGCTTGATGTCTTGCTACATGCTGTTGCCTCCTTCTCTTGATTGAGACTAAACTCAAGAAGGTCCTGCGGAGAGGAAGCCTTTTTTCCTCTGCTGGTATCCTTTTCTATCCCACCATTCCACACAGTGAAAACCACAAGCCCAGGCAGTGCTCAGCTAATGCAACTGATATAAGCGCTATTGCCCTGAGTGGAGTTTTACTGGCAGCGTGCCCCAAGGATGAGGCTAAAAACATGTAATATTACAGGTTTCCTCATCCCTCCTAGCAGTGCAATTACTGTCTGTCCCAATTGCTTCCTGGCATTTTTAAAAACCTCTCTCAAAGGGGGGGGAGAGGTAAGTTTTTAATCATGCATTTCAGTATTCAGTCCACAGCTCCACATTCTTCATGCGACAGATGCTGGCAATACTTAACAGAATAGAGTCAATCCCAGAGGTCAGGTCATTTTAGGAGTTTAAAAACGATAATTAATGATCCTTACTCTGAACCAGAGGTTAAATCATTGTTTGGATTACTGCAGTGTTTTATATGTGGGGCTGCCTTGCAATTGGTCTGGGAACTTCATCTGTTCCAAAATAGGGCAGCAAGATTGTTAACGGAAACTGGTCAATATCAACATATCACACCAAGCGCTTGTGATCTGCTCTGGCTGCCAGTCCATTTCTGGGCCAAAATGCTAGTAATAACCTCCAAAACCCTAAATGGCTTGGGATAGGTTATCTGAAGGATTGTCTCTTCCTATATATCTCCCCAGACCCTACGATCATCTTCAGAGGCCCTTAGCCGGGTGCCCCTACCAAATGAAGTAAGGCAGGTGGCTATTACGGACACAGACTTTTCCACTGTGGCACCCCCAGTTGCAGAATGCCCTCCTCAGGGAGGCTCCCCCGGCATCTACATTCTGGTCTTTTCAGTGCCAGGAGAAGACCTTCCTATGTTCCTCAAGAACTGTAGTCTTTCAGGTTTTGTTGTTTTTAAATGTATTACTGTATGTTAAAATCTTCATGCCGTTGCGAGTTTTTACTTTGGCTTTATACTGTAGTTTTAAACTTTCAGACGTTTTATATTATGTTTTATCGTGCTGCATTTTATGTTTATTCTGTTTGATGCTTTTACTTTTATATTGCAGTTTTAAGCTTTTATATTGTATTTTATCAGCTGTATTTTATTGTTCAATATTTTATGGTTTTAATTGTTGTGAATCACCCAGAGAGCGTCAACTATTGGGTGGTATAGAAATGTAATGAATGAATCTAAACTCTGCTAGATGTCAGATGCCCACATTGATTGTATCCATGCTTAAGGTGCAATGCTATGTATGTTTACTTAGAAGTAAGCTACACAGTGCTGAATGGGCTTGCTCCTGGATAACTGCACAGAATTGCAGCCTTAGTAGTTAAACCTGAACTTCACATGCCTACTGAAGTTCTGAAAATTCTCATCAAACACCCTGATCATGAATAAAATACCTGGAACTAGAGCGGTTTCTGGATTTCAATTAATTTGAAAGTTGCTGCCAAGCTAAAACAACAACTGGAATTCAGAGGGAGATCAGTGGGGCTTTGCACAGCTCAAGGAGATCTCCAATTTTGTCTAGAGCAAAGGTGCACAATCTTTTTGGCTCTGACAGCCACATCAGGTGTCTGCTGGAATGGTGAGGGCTGCACATGTATGTATACACACATACACACATGAATATATATTCACATAAAACTCATGTGCACCACTCATTTACTCTCTCTCATGTACCACTCACTAAAATTTCAACTCTTGTCCAAGGGCATTTCAGAGGCAAACGCTCCTTCCAGAAACTTCAGTTCACAAACCACCCAGTCATCCAGGAATCCTGGTTCCTAACCTTTCTCCCTCCTGTAATCCACTCTTTTGCTGAAGGATTCTGTCATTCCACACTCCATTACTTGCATCACTTTCAGGGGTGTGGGGATGGGGTGGGGGCCATTCTAGGAACAGACTCTACAGTTTCTGCCCTAGAAATCTTATTTGTAGTGCATCGTAGGAAGAAGGCAGGAGCCTTCTATGACAGGAACAACTGAGTACATTCCTAGAGCACAGCCCCCTTTTTTTCTGGGGATCTGTGCAGGGAGGGCTGCCAAACGGAGATGGGGGAGGGGTGATGCCTGCAGACTACGGGTCACACAAGGTGAATATGGTGGGCTCTGCAAGGACAGAAGCGAAGGAGAAGTTTCAAGGAAATTTAATTTCCTCAACGTGAATTGCAAAGTTCCTCAGTGAGGATTTGTGCATCTCTATGACTGGAACTATGTTTTGGTTATATTCATGGTTGTTATTTTTAATTAATGTGTTTAGTGGTGGGGTGAAAATTCAACTTAAGGATCACTCAAGAGAAGCAGTTAAATAAATTGTCTGCAAACGGGAGATTTAAACAGGAAACAAGTGGTCTAGGAGCTGAAGAACAGGATTTATAGTTGCGAGTTCTGAGTTCACATCTAACCTGCCATAGCTTGATAGCATGTTTGGATAATTTGTTTTTTCTTACCCTCAGTTTCCCAACAGCAAAAGGAAAACAAGATGGGCCCTGCAATAAAATGTTGCAGTGTATCCCTGGTATATGTTACCTGAGCTTGTGGCCAAAGAGGTTGAAAAAAAAAGTTACAATGAAAGACAGGTGTCCCTGCTCTAACTTGGGTCTTACTTCATGTTCTGTATCATCATTGGTGGCACAGAGTGCCTTCTACCAACTTTGGTTGGTGGCTCAGCTACGCCCCTATCTGGACAGGGATAACCTGGCTTCAGTTGTCTATGCTCTGGCAATCTCCAAGTTGGATTACTGCAATGTGCTCTACGTGGGGCTGCCTTTGAAGACGGTTCAGAAGCTGCAGCTTGTGCAAACTGCAGCGGCCAGATTGATAACAGGAACAAGAAGGTTCGAACATATAAGACCTACTCTGGCCCGCTTGCATTGGCTGCCTGTATGTTTCCGAGCCCAATTCAAGGCTGGTTTTAACCTATAAAGCTTTACACGGCCCAGGACCACAATACCTGATGGAACGCCTGTCCCGACACGAATCTACCGGTACACTATGATCAACATCTAAGGTCCTCCTCCAAGTGCCTACTCCGAGGGAAGCTTGGCAACAAGGGAGAGGGCCTTTTCAGTGGTGGCCCCCCAATTATGGAATGATCTCCCCGACAAGGCTCGCCCGGTGCCATCACTGTTATCTTTTAGGCACCAGGTCAAGACATTTCTCCCAGGCATTTAACAGCATATGTTGAGGGTTTTGTTGTTGTTTGACCCAGAATAGTTATTTTAAATGGATATTGTATTTATAATCTGTTTTTATGCTTTTTATGCTTTTTAAATTTTGTATATCAATTTTTTAATGTTCAATGTTTTAAATTTTTGTAAACCAACCAGAGAGCTTCGGCTATGGGGCGATATATAAATGCAATAAATCATCATCATCATCAATCTTTTTGAACATTTGGAAGTGTAACCAGTCTGCATATAAGTCAACAAAGGATGAGACCTCTGCATGCCATACAGTGTTTGGTTTGACATGAAAAGAGCTGCATTTAAAACTCATCTCTAGTCTGCAATATTAACAGTGGACTACTTTGCAATGTTGCCTTCCAATCTTCTAGGGGCTATAACAATGAATTACACTGCAGGATTATTGCATGCTAGTCTCTCAGTCAAAGTTACAATTTGGGGATAAAAGCAATGACTAACAATGCAGGGTTGTTGTAAGCTTTTGGCTTCCACCCAATCCCTAATCTGCAATAAGGGTATAATATTTCTAGACAACACAGGGTTGTTTTACACTGACCTGCAGCGTTCAGTATAAAACACACCTGAGGGCTGTCATAAATCACTCTCCTAGCCACAGCCCCTTCCAACCTGCAATATAGGGGCAATGAACTGTATTTGCTTTGGAATGTTATTATTTTTAACGTTTCACACAAAAGAAGAACTGAGTTATACAGAGCAGGAACACTTCTCTTTACTGCTCCCTTTTGGGATTTTTTTGAATGAAGGGGTCAGAAACATTGAAGCCCATTCCCAGCTACATTAAAATCTTTGGTTTCTCCACTGATTTCTATGGATAGCTCTCACTTTCATCCTTTCAGACATTAAAAAAGGGTTTCAGTGTGAACTAGGAAATGTTCCGTACAGACAATGAGATGGTTCTCTCTACGCTTTTTATATCTGTGCATCTCTTCCTCTGCCCTCCTTTTCCAGACACTCTATCCCTCTCCTTGCAGGTTTTCTGTCCCCCACCCCCATAGTCAGCCACAATTTCATGTGCAGTGAGAATGTTCAGTCCTCATTGGACTGTTTTGGGGAATTTCAGCAGCCCTTAGAAGTTTTTTTTTCCTGATTTTTCAGCAAAAAATAATCTACTGAGACTTCTCTTTTCTGTGTGGCTGTTGCTGTGTTCTGTTTGGATGATAAGAAACGGAATATAAGAAAATGATGATTTCACAGGGTTGTTTTGTGACTAAATATGGCAATACATTAAAGCAGTGGATGGCACCATCTCCTACTGCAGGCAGGGAACCACACTTCTAAAGTTCCCTATATATAAATTCTCCCTGCAAGTAGATTAGCACAACAGGGAAACAGCTAGGCCAGAATCTTCTTCCCTGTTGTGCTTGTTTTCTATTGGCAGGCACTTTTTTTTTTAGTATGGGAGACAATTCAAAAATGTTATATCTCACCTTCATTTTGAAATAGTACAGTTTACTCTACCACCTCATTCAGCTGCATTTGTGGATCAGGCTTGAGAATCCTTGTTGAAGTTGATCAGCATTTGTCAGCCTATCTACACTACTGCTTTAAAACGGTTTATAACAGTTTTGAGAACTGTTGGGGCCCAGGACACACTCCATATACAGTTTTCAAAATGTTTCCAAAGTGTTTTATCCTGCATGTGTAGATAGGCTTATTATCTCTATATTGCCTATGTAGAGGGCAGCACCAGGCTCAGGGAACAGTGGGTTTTATAGATCTATTTAGTGATTGCTGGCTGAGGCAGGATTTATAGCACAGATTTCCTCTTTTATACCTTTAGCTCAACCTTAGTCACACCACCATCTTACAGATACAAAATATCCTGACTGCTTCTTATGGATCCCACGATGATGGGGTTGTTCAAGAGACAAAAAAAATTAGTCACACAGTTCTTTGGACTGTGGCCACTCTTTCACCAGGGAATATCCCTGTCTCTTAATTAATAGTTCAATAAGGAAAAGTACCTCTGGAACTTGGATGTGCCCAGACAATCATTTGCATTATCCAACAACAATTTCTGCACATTTTCATAAAAATGCCATGTTTCTTGCGATCTTGTTGAAAATCTTCCATCCTCCATTTCATCTCAGGGTCAATGATGCCCATCCTAAACAACAACTTATATGTTTAGTTTTTTTGGAATAGAATTCATCATCAGAGTTTTCTGAGCACATTTTTAGCTACAAGGCTCAATGAACTATGTAAATTAATCCCTTTTTTATTCACTGTCATTGGAATCAAAGTTTATACTTTATATACGAATCAGTGGCTTTGTCTTTTATAACAAAATTTAATTGCATTACATATTTATAACGGAAAACAAGAATAATATTTTCATCTGGTTCAAACAACATTAACATTTTAGGATTATACACAAATCTTTAATTCCTTACCTTGATCGGTTGTTTAGGCAAACGAAAATGTAATTTAGTCTTATTATCCTTTCTATTTTAGATATTTCCCCCCTCTTACATTTGTGTTCTAAGTGAGTGTTGCATCCTTCTAGCTGGTTGCTAAAAGACAGCTGTTCTGCCTTGGGGGGGGGGGGGATGAATAATACCACTAAGAATGCTTTATTCCACTGTCACTCAAATGAAGAAAGGCAGCTGAAGCTATTTGTAACATAGGGTTTCTCTCTCTCCTGTTATTCCTTACAGTATCATTAACTTCGAAAGTGTATTGTTTACCCAGGGAAACAGTTATGGGAGCCTTAAAGGACCATGAGCTCACTCTCTCCTCACCTAACAGGAAAAAAAAACTCAACTGCTGCCTAAACCATCACTTGTTTCTATTGCATGGGCCTGGCATCAGCCACCACAGAGACAGCAGACACCATGACCTTCAAGCACAGGATGAAATATCTAATCCACTCCTCCCACCCTTGGTGCCAATGAGACCAGATGTAAATTTTATTTCTTTTTCTTGTACTTTACATGGGAATATTTGAAGAATTTGTATATTTTTAAGATAATTTGACACTAGTACCTGAATACAAAAATTAAGGTTGCCAGGTCCCGAGGCTAACCAAAAGATTGTGTCTTGTCAAAAGAACATACGAAGGTGTCTGCTGGATCAGACCAAGGCTCCATCTAGTGTAATGTCCAGTTTCCACCAGCCAGACATTTCCAGGTAGTCTATAACAGGGCATGAAGATAAAGGCCCTGCCCAGCTATACTCTTTAACCCGCAAACAACTGGTATTCCATGACATATCACCTCAGAACCTTAGCTACCACAACTAATGACAAAACCCATCCTCCATTTTAAAAAAAAATGTCTAAAGCTATTTAAACCACTATATAGCAGCCACTATATTTTAAGGCAATGAATTTCATATATTAATTATGTGTTGGATGAAGAAGTACTTTCTTTGGTCTATCCTGATTGTCCTGCCAATCACTTTCACCTAGTAATCCCAAATTCTGGTATTATGAAGGAAAGATAAAATAGTTTGACATTTTATTTCATGAATTGTAGTGATGTTTTAATATTTCAGATTATTGCCCTGGTATTCCAATGTCTGGAGGCTTCAAGACAGGGTAGGCTACAAATAAATTGAAAGTGATTGGGGTCCAAAGGTCCAAGTGTGAACTGCATACATGCTCTGGAATATCTGAGCCTCACCTTCCCACTGGAACTCCTCCTTCATCAGAAAAGCACCCATGAAGGCTTATAGCCCTTTAAGCATCCCACCACAGTGTAAAGAGCTGCAGCCAGAAAGTGCAATTGGTACAAACTCTGTGCATGCTCAAAAGCATTTTGGATATACACACAAGATGCTTTGGATCCCAGACAAATAAATAAAATAAATTCCTAACACATACCCATATTAAAAAAAAATGTGAACATTTCTGAAAGGTGCCTAAATAAAAAAGAAGAATATAGATGGTATATGGGTATAGAAGTGTTTGCAATATACAAGGCTTTTTGGGGAGACACAGGCCTGCTATCAATCTCAATCAGTCTTTACCTAACAGCGGAACGTTTGCTTCTTCTTCATTTTTCACTCAATGTTTTTGGCCTTAAATTAACTGTGACATTACTTGTGCAAATAAAAACTGAATTGTTCAAACAGTTCTAAAACAGGGATCATTTAAAGAATTGACATTATCATAAGGGGTGTTCAAATGAATCAACTCAGATGCTCAATGAATACATGAACGAACAACAGGAAGGTACCTACTGGCCATGTGCCTCAAACATGCTGGTACTTTCCCCTGGTAATTCCTCCACTACAGTAAGTATCCTGGCCCATCAGGCTTCTCAATCAGACAGAGGGACCATATGCTTGTAGGTCTCCTTTCTCACTAATGCTTCATGCACGGGTGATAAATCTTAGTCAGCCCAAGGGCCAAATTCCAATCTGGGAAAGGTCTTGGGAGCCACATGCCCATCTGTGGATGGCGCCAAAGTAGGCAGGGCAAAGATGTGCTTCTTACTGATGTTAAGCCTACTCAGAAGTCAGCAAGACAAGACTTTGCATGTCTACTCAAATATATTTCTCTATGCCTTTGAGAACAGTGTCAGCTAAGGATAGTGTGTCTCCTCTGAATGAATGCTTGGAGGCGGTAATGGGCTGGATGAGGAAAAACAAACTGAAGCTGAATCCAGACAAGACGGCGGTGCTTGCTGTCAAAGGCCACAACCTGGGTTTGGAGGTGTGTCAACCAGTTCTGGATAGGGTTACACTCCCCCTGAAAAACTATGTTCGCAACTTGGGGGTGCTCCTGGATCCATCGCTCCAAATGACAGCTCACATAGATGCAACGGCCCGGAGTGCCTACTATCAGCTTCGGCCGATACGCCAGCTGCGCCCCTTCCTAGAGTTGGAAGACCTAAAGTCAGTAGTGCATGCACTGGGCCCAGGTTACCTGCAGGATTGCCTTCTCCCGTATAATCCACCCCGCACACTCAGGTCCTCTGGGAAGAATTTACTCCAGTCAGCCAGAACTAGGCTGATGAGCGTTACCCAGAGGACCTTCTCTTCTGCTGCTCCCAGACTGTGGAATGGCCTGCCGGAAGAGATTCGACAACTTAGCAGTCTTCTTGAATTTAAGAGAGACGTGAAGACTGATCTCTTCCAGCAGGCCTACCTAGTTGAAAACATTTTAAGATGTTTTTAATAATGTATTAGTTTTATTTGTTTTAATGTTTTATCTATTTTATGGTCTTTGTATTTATATTTATTGTTGTTCCCCGCCTCAATTATTCAGAAAAGAGCAGGACTGAATTACTTGGCAGCACTTTCAAATAGTATCCCGAAAACCAATCCCCCTTTGCCATAGACTGTCTAACCATTGACCAACCAGCCTCTAACTTCAGAGTGGCTAAGCATCCGGCACCCAGCACAGCTGTAACACATTAATCTGCCCAGCTGAACAGCTCTTTTAACTACAACCCCTCCACACACCTCAAAATAACATATTTTCCAAACATATGCCAAAGTTCTGTGCCAGTTTTGTGCTGTTTTGTGCCACATATACCAGGTTTTGCGCCATCACCCATAACTGTGTACTGATACATCAAATGTAGCTTTGTAGTTAATACACAAAGAAAACCCAGCATTGTCATAATACTTCAAGACCTGTGCCAAACTTTTGTGCTAGTTTTACTAGTACTCAGGATTTGTGGCACAGAAGAGCACAAAACAAGTATAAAACATTGGCACAGGTATGGAGGTATTATGACAGTACTGAGTTGTGTGTGCGTCAACTATCAACCCATATTTTATGTATCCGTACATCATTGTGGGTGGCGGCACAAAAACCAGGCTTTGTGGCACAAAACTTTAGCATATGTTTGGAGGAGATACTAGCTTGGGGCATTTGTAGTTAACAGAGACCGGCTGCACTGTGACATCACAGCAGCTCAGCCACTCACTGCTAGTCAACACATCAGAACACTTGGGGCTGCAAATACTACTTCTAAGACTTATGACGGGGCTGTTTTCAGAAAAATAAATGCAGATTGTCAAGTCATGCCCCAAATTTTCAAGATTATTTTTAAAAACTTTTTAAAGCAAAAGCTGCACTAACAGCTTTGAGCAGCTTACATCTCTGAGTTGGAAATGTAGGCCTAAAGGTCATGTGATTAAAATGATTCCTGGCCTGTACCATTTGAGATTATGGATGTGGAGGGGGCAGGGCGGGGCGGGGGAAACCCAATATGTTTCAGTTCCCCCCCCCCCCATGGGAAAGAATACTACATACAGAAAAGCAGCAGTTAGACCACTTCATGGTACGCTAATTTTCTATGTGCAAAAAGGTTTATTTATTTATTTATTTTAACACAAGAGAGGTTTAATCATGTCATCCCCAACCAGCAATGTGACGTAGAGCAGTCCAAGAACAATTTCTCTACATGTTCTAGTTTTTGTGTAGACATGGCTTTAGTCACAAAAGCATTTATTTGGGTCTTTTTAACATTGTCTTCAAAAGCCTTAGGGCTACAAATCATATGGGGCAGTTATTTTTCCACATAATTTCCAAGAGATTTATTTTTCAGTTGAAAGTCACTGGAGAAACCTGTGTCACAAGGTATGAAATCAAGCCTCAAAGCATAAGACGCCAAACCTTCCCAAAGGATCATTTGCTCCTGCATTAAAATATCAAATTATTATTTTGCTGAATAATTGAAGCCATATTTAATGGAATAATCAGCAGCAAAAATGTTCCAATTGACTATCATGCTTTTCATTACTTTGGGCAATACAGCAATTCCAATTAACTAAGTGCTTTTCCTCACACAGCTAGTATTCAAGAATCCTCAGCTCAGTTTCTGAAGTTATTGGTGAGGAAGTAATCATAAATACTACAAATACTAATAATAATAATGGGATTCTGGACCTTCCAGTGTCATGCAGATTGATGAACAGATAAAATAGACTTTTTTGCTACAGTTTCCTAGCTTCACTAATATAAACAGAATAGAGTTGAAAGGACACTGACTATTTGAAATACAGAAACAAAATGCAGACAATGCACAGATTGCCTTTTTCAGACAGCAACATCTTCCAAATTCTCGCAAAAGACAGCTTAATGAGAAATTTCAGTTCAGCATGATTTCATTGTGTGTGTGTGTGTGTGTGTGTGTGTAGGGGAGAGGAGAGGAGAGAGAAAGAGAGAAATCCATATATTCTCTCTATTCACGGAGCACCCAGTAAATGAATTGAATCCAGATTTTAGCATGAGGAACTTGGCTGATGGAAGTGGACTCCCCCCACAGCCCCTCACCCATGGCAGCCCCTATCGCCCTCTATCCCAAAATGCTACACAGAGGGGCATGGGACCCTGCTGAATTTCAGAGGACCTTGTGATGCATGTAGTGGGGAAACGGGGGATCCCTGAAAATTGAGCATAGGCCCTTTCCATGAGCAGAACTCCATGGGTAAGAACAGGAGCTCCATAGGGGACTGTTGTGGGGGGGAGAGAGGGGACATGGAAATCTGCTTCTGTCAACCCAGTTGCACACAACTAAATCTAGTTCCAATCTTATGACTGTCTTCCTACATCTGAATTCCAGTTTGTGAAAAACATTGTGCCTAACATCTGGGGCTATCTCTATAAATTGCAGAAGGCTATCCATGTTATTTTATCATAGGAAAACCAACCATAAGTCCTATGGAATCATAGATTAACACATTCATTGTGACATATGCTTTTGTGGGCTAGAGCCCACGTTGTCCAATGCATGAAATGTTCTCCTAGGTTAGTGGGTTTATATACACATGTGTGAAAAGAAGCAAACAGTAGCAGCAGCTTGGACTTCACTGCCTGACTGGCTTGATCATGACGTTTTATTTTAAGGTACTTCCACAATGTTGCATTGTGGAGAGCTCCTATTCAAAGTCCCAGTCAACCACACCCTTTTAAAAAATATTTCTCCCTGCTGCTACTATTTTATGATTGTTAATTGCTTTTATTGCGATTTTAAGTTTTTGGAATTTTAATGTTATATTGTACTGATTTGTTGCAACTCACTTTGAGAGGGTATTCACTCTAAAACATAAGCTAGAAATAAAATAGTAAATGCAATTATTATTATTAATAATAATACTTATCAACAATACTAAACTAGTTCCGATATAACACTAAACACTACAAGGAGAAGATTGGAAGCATCTGCTTCCATTTTCAACTAACCACACTATGTTCTAACTGGGAACTGCAGTCAACTACGGTTTATCAAAGCAAGTTAGGGTGAGAAATCAGTTTGACATTGGCCTGTTCATACAAACTGTTGTTTAAACTAAACACAGTATGTCCTGGCTCAGATAAAATTACAAACTATGGATAGTTGAAAATAGAAACGGATGCTTCTGACTACCAGAGGAAGAGAGGGGAAGGGAGTTTAGTATTACTATGGTTTAGCATTATACACATCCAAACATGGTCTACTGATATGGTGAAATTTTGAAGTAGCTTCCTGAGACCAGAATATTGGGGATCTGATCTTGCAGAACAGGGTTTCTGATACATATCAGCCCAGCGTACAAACCCAAAATAAACCAATTACCAGCCTTACGTATTTAATCATTCCACTGACAAATTTAAACCAGCATTATGCTACATGTAGCTAAGAACTGCTAGAATTTAAACAGAATATTAGTCTCTCCCCAATGCTTTCTCAATCCTTGGGTCAGCAAGAATGGCTGACCTGATTTTTCTCAACCCTCTATAGCTAATCATTACTGGGTAGAGGCTGGGCTTGCAAAATGTCATCCTGATGAGTGCAAGGTTCATAAAAGCTGCAGCTAAAATGGGAAAAGATCAGAAGATTTCCTTTTAAATGTGTCAGTCTCAGCTGCATCAGCAGAGAGATATCTGATTACCGGCAGTTGGAAACAGAAGAGTCGTGGCAAGCTTTTAAAATTAGAGTAATTACAATGGCTAATTATGTGGGTTGGAGTTTCAATAAACTAAATTGTAGTTTTAATGTCTGAGCCATTTGAGAAATTTACACTCACTGGTACTGAAACCAAACATTTATTTTTCTATAACCCAGCTACAACTAATATGCTAAAATTAGCAAAGGAAATATATTATGCCAGTTGTAAATAGCAATTCTACGTGACACATGAAAAATGTCATGTGAAAAAGTTTTTTTCTCATATACCATGGCTGTTTCAAAAATAAAACTCAGGGAAATCATATGTCTCCTCCCAATCAGGATTCTACAAATGCAGCTGCCAGGTTGCCACCAGGAATCTCATCTGGGCAATTACATTTTTGGATGAAAAACCCTTCCCCCAAGTTCTCCACATATTGAAGAAGTGTCAGATGGGTGGGGGGAAGGTCTAATGTTTTGTGCTAGGAAATAAAAACAGACCTCGCTTTTCAGGTTCTCCAGCCTGGTCATAGAAAGGAAAGAGTCCCCCCCCCCTTTTCACTTCACCCAGGGTCAAGGAAGATAACAATCTCTTCCTGTTTCCAACTGTCTCCAAAGTGAAGCATAGGGAGACTGAACATCATGGCTCTCTCCCAATTATCAGAGGACTAAAGGGAGGACAGGGGCAGCCCCAGTTTGTGCTGGGCTTCAGGTAGTCAGAACCTACAGAGAACTCAAAGGAGGAGTCTCAGCTCATCCATATTCACATGCAATGTTCCATGTGCACATGCACACACACAATTGTACCTTTAATCCACGCCCACTACAAAATTTCTGGCTACTGCTCTGGATTTCACTTTGGCCAAGACAGATACCTAGTCACATATAGCAAGTGATTTAGCGGTATTTAACCCAAAAGATCAAACCAAGAGTAGGCCACGTTCATGATGCTTGCTAACTCTTAGTGCATTCATTTCTGGCAGTAAAACCATTTATTTAGCACATAGTTTAATGTTGCTAGATATTTTTTCAGCAAATTATCCAAGTTACTCATTGGTTGAGACTTCATATGCTTCTGTCAATGAACATGCAAGTGCCCTTCCTGAATGAGGATGCCAATAAATGTACATTTATTTCAGCTAAAAGTTGAGTCAGTTGTTGAACCTGGACATCAGTCGGGATCCCAAACATTTTTGTGCCAGGCTCAATGCCTCTATTAGTCAGAATCAATGTCAACAAGGCTCTGTCAGAAGCATCACTTCTACACTGTAACCTTGTGAATTAACATAGAAATTTTTGGTAAGCGCTTAAATCACAATTTTCAAGATCAGTCAAGAACACAACATTCTTTAACAAGGGCAATTTCTAAGCAAATTTTGTGATGAAACTTTGAGATGAAAGACGTTGAAAAATGATTCAAAATGAAAAAGAGTCTCTAAAATTCTCCTTTAAAAGATAATTGAAAGCCATTTTAATGACAGCCATCCATTAAATTGAATTCACAAAAAGGTCCTCCTTTCATTACCTAGAAATGTTATAGTCTGGACTTTTTCCACTTCTCTTACACTAAAAACTAAGATTCATTTCTATCGGCATAGCAGTGTTCAGGTAACAGCCACTTTCCAAACACAATGTCACAAGCTGATGATAGCATGATTGGCATGTTATGCTGGTGAACCAACATGTGGCAGACCTATGGAGATATATTCCACTGCTGACAATATGCATCTTTGCCTGATGTGGTATAGTGATAGCTCATAAAGGTGTCACATGACACTCAAACAGATGAATAAACTGTAAAATGGGTGAGGAACTGTAAGCGAATGGAAGAAAAATCCTGCTGAATCAGACCAAAGGTTCTTTTAGTCGAGCATCCTTTTTCTAACAATGATCAGCCAGATGCTTCTGGAAAGCCCACAAGCAAGACAAGAGGGCCATAGCCCTATCTTGCTCTTGTTCCTCAGCAACTGGTATTTGAAGGCATGTTGCCTCTGAACTTGGAGGATGCATATCAACGGTCATGTTTTGTATCTGCAGCAACTGGCATTCAAAGGTAACTGTCTCTGGAGGTTCCATTTAGCTATCATGGCCAACAGCTGTTGACACATTTATCCACCATGAATTTGTCTCACTCCTTGTTTTGATAATATCCCGGGATTGCACAGAGAATATAGTATGTGAATCAGTAGTACACATATCCACCATTACACAAGATTTCTTTTCTTAAGGGATGTAAAAAGCCAACACGCCTTACCTACCCACCTGCTCTCTCCGTGCATATACTTTTAATTAACAGGATAGCATCCTCTTTGCGCACTATAGAACTGGAATATCCAAATCCAAGCTTATCATGTAGCAGTTGTAGCCATCTGTGCTAACCAGACTGCAGCCTTACCTACCTTCTGACGAACAACACTGAAATTCAAACATAAACTTCAAGATAATCACTTTTCTTACACAAGCAATGGTTTAATGTGTTAGCATCTCAAAAATTCTCTTAAATATGGGCAACAATGATTAACCATTTTTGGATGATGGTGCACAATGGATCTCAGCACAGAATCATGCTTCTGTTTTATTAACAAATCAATTTAACTTTATGCCAAGCATTTGATAGCAGAGCTTCCTTTTCAAGTGACTGACAAATGACAAAGATAGTTTTTAACTGTGCAATAACTCTAAACATACTGTGAAAAAGAGAAGGTGATGTTCAAAGAAAGCACAAACGCCATATCAAAACCTATCCATACCCTTATTAGTAGCTGTAAATGTTTGCTGACAGTTATAATACGGCAAAACAGATAAGTGGGGCTTGTTCTTTTTTTTAGATCAATTAATAAAAAATCAGACATCTATACAATCCCTCCATTATATGGGCAACAACAATGGCATAGGTATGTATGAAGCACAGCTATCAGGTTTAAATTTATCAAACAATAAGTTTGATTTTTTAAAAAAATTAAGTACATATTTGCTAGGTACATTGCTAGGTGCAGATCTTTTCCAGTATGGTATTAGAAACATTGTTGAAGTTGCTATGAAGTATTTTTTAAAAATAGCAATGACATGGGTGTTTTGCTGAACCATATTACATAAATTCAAGAGTGGGTTTTAATTATGCTGAGAATTTCCCCTCCCCATTCAAAGTGCTTGCCCCCTGCCCCACTACTGAAATCAGAAATAATGCCCTTGATTAAAAGCCCAAAGGGGGGGTGGATGGTGGGGGGAGATTCTTTGCAGGAAGACCCATGTATCCATCTATATTTGGGTCATGGATTTGAAATAATTTGTACAGACTGATTCTTTAAACTGCAACATATTCTGAAAGTTTTTTTTTTACAAAATGAGTTTTTTAAAAACTTTTCCCATCTTCCATTAATGTTATTTCACCTCATACCACTATATTAGAATTCCCATTTAAAAAATGTATGTACTTGATAGGAGTTCTTATCAGCACTGCAACATGGAAGTTCTAGCAACCAATTACAAAATCATTCAAGAGAAGCAGCATTTTCTGACAGCTATTTAGAGTGTGCTTGAGTACTTCTTTGGGTTTTCTCTGAATTGTTTCCATGGACAATTACATTTCACATATATCAAGAAACTATTGTATTACAACCTATAATTATTCATCAGTTTAAAGAAAAGTGTCCCTCCAACCATTTTATTTTAACTCCCAAAGCCAAAAGATGTAGAAATAATCCACTGATTTAAAATAGAGTTCCTGTGTTTCAAAGTTCAACTGTGGCCATAAGCAGTTAAACCTGAAACAAGACCTAGAGAGGTTGTTTTCCAACGCAAAGTTCCTGCAGCCACGAGCTGTAGGCTTGAGCGGAAGCAGGAACGCTGACCATAGGCTTAGTATTATGCTTGGCTTAGCCAATCCAGAAGTCTCATATAACCTGCCAATCACCAAGGACAATGTTGCACAACTCAATTGCTCTAAGTGCTTAAAGGGGTTCCCAGATTTGAGCACCCAAAGCACCAGCCCAGCCCATGAACATACTGGTTTGAGCCCCAGAGTCCCTATCATATAACTGTGAGCATTGGATATTTCACATCCATGAGCCTAGGTTATCCTACCATTCTCCACAAATACAAATCCATGCACCCAGACACACATAGTATAGAAGAGAACGGTTACATTCCCATTGGTGTGACCATGGTGGTCTCTCTTTTTGTACCAAGTTTAAACTTGCTACGATTGACCAGGAGTGTCCCAGTCAGGAGAAAGGGTGCAGACCCAAACATGTATTACATTTTGACACCCTTCATAAAGATTCCCTCACACATTCATTTTAACATGCTTAAAATCCTCCACTCAGTCAGGAATCTACCACAATTGGGGTCCCTGGAGAGGATTCCAAGTGTGTGTAACTTAACACTTGAAGATCCTCCATCAGTCTCTCCTGCTCAACACAAGAAGGTCAGGAGTAGAGCTAACAGGGTCTGGGACGTTTGGAGTGAGGATGGCAGATCTCCATGTGCTCTTAGAATTACTTCTGAAGGGGGGTTATTTTACTTCCAGTTTGGGTCTCGCTATGCAGAATAGGTTGTCTATCCCATTTCTCACATTCTCCAACCAAGCTAAACTGATATATTTCAAATTTAAAACACAATTAATTTTTTTCATGAAGGAATTCATGAAATGCTATTTTTAGGAAATTTTATTTCAAGGAAACTAGGCTGCCACTTCAACCAGATTATTGTAATGTTTTGTAACCCTGCAGTACTTCACATACATTGTAAGAACTTAAGAAGAGCCATGCTGGATCAGACCAAGGGTCCAGATAGCCCAGCATTCTGTTCACACAGTGACCAAGCGGCTGTCTGTGGGACGCCCATATGAAGAATATGACTGCAATAGCACCCTTCTGTTGCTGTAGGGGGGATGTAGTGTTTGTGATAGGCCCATTCTTTGAGCCAGGCCAGGATTTATGAATGACCTGCAATTAAGCACAGATAATCCATTCCAGGTTTTGTAGCAGGCGGGCAATGCAAAGGCCAGTCTGCCTGTAGCTTCCTGCAAAGAAGGAGCACTACAATAAATATCTACCACCTAAGTTTTGTGTGGACCCAGATTCCTACTTCCAAGGGTCCCAGGTTTGTGGACACAACACCTCTGTCTTTGCTATTTCTCTCCCCAACTCTTTTACTTGGCTGTTTCTCCCTCCCACCAGCCACTAGCCTTGCTCTTTCTCTCTCCTCTGACCCATTGCCTTGCTCTTTCCCCCTCTCTCCCAGCCTCTCCCAGCCTCTAGCCTCACTATCTCCCCTGCTATTCTTTAGCTCACTTTTGACTAGCCTGGTCCCCACAGCAGCCATTATGTGACTAGCCACATCTTCCCGGGGAGCCAGAGCCTTAACAATACAACATTTGAGGTAGACAAGAGTTCAAGATTCACAATAAGTCCAGGCAAAAAAGTATTCTGAGCAATTAAGACGATCTTGTTCTCAACAAAAGCTCTTCAGACTGTGCACCAGCTTAAATACAGGGGAGTGGCCACTAAGGCTCCCCTTCAGATGATTTCTCCGGATAGGAGAACCTGGCTCATAAACGATCACTACGCCTAAAGGGACATCTCTTTTCCACTCTTTTCAGCTGGCACTGTAACCTGTGTGACGTCCTTGAGTTCCCCTTCCCTGCAGTCTTCCTCCTGCATGGTTCTCACATTCCCAGGCCTCCCTCACCATCAGATCTTGCAGCTGTGACTGTTAAGGAGTATCATCCTCTTTAGGATGATGGGAAACTAAGCAGAGATAACCTCCCAGGACCTGAGCTTCCCAGGACCTGAGCTTCTGGCTCTAAAGCCATAGGGCCTGCCGTGGCACTGGGACTAGGCCCCAAATCTAGCAAACAATCAAATATGCAATACTACAACATACTGCTCTTTGATTAGTCAAAATGTGAAGTATTATGGCATGGTGATTATACAATAAAATTATCTGAAGTCTCAATGGGGTGGGGGAGTGTTTCATTTGACCAGCATTTTAAGCGAATTGACCTAATTTGCACTTCCTGGATTAATATGTACACTTCTACGAATTTTACAATGTAACTCTTGGCTCAAATATTGCATACAAAACAGCACATACTCAGGAAATCTGTTTATAAAAATCAATGTATTATGTAAATATATATACAAAAATGTTCATGAAAACGGTATGGAAATACATCTGAATTTTAATTGTGTGTGTGCATTTTAAAAAAAATGCAGACTGCTGTAGCAGTGGGAGTTAAACACACTTCTAAAAGGAGACTTGTGAAACTGATGTGGATTGGAAATAGACCTATTTATCCATCCCTAGTCTTGATTATCTGAATGTTCAGCAAATAATATCCAGTGAATATTCCATGTTGAAAGGAGAATTTTGAGATTCATTTCATATCTACTTGGAACCAGCACCCAGGACTACTTCTGAGCCCATGGGGCAGCTTAACAGCTGTACATTGCAATCCTATGCATATTTGCTCAGAAGGCCATTGAACCTGAGAATAAATCCCAGTGAATTATGTTTTCATAGGATCATAGCCTTTTATTTGATCCTATGCATTTTATTCAGAAGGAGGGAAGACTGAGTTAAATGGAATGTACTCCCAGGTAAGCGTGTAGAGAATTGCAGCTATAATTCCATGACTATCCTGGAGGAATTAGAGATCAGCTCCAAAAGCGTATCAAATCCAGGATATTTCTCTTTTGGTGACTTTAGAGGTTTTCCCATCTTTGTTATACTGGAACATTTGTCGGGCATTCTGCCCATCCCTCCTCCCGCAGTGTTGATAATTGCTTTTTTGACTCTTGACTGAGGGTGGGGAGGTAAGTTAGTAACTAACTTCTCAGGCACATTTCTTTTAGATGGTTTATGCCCAACCATTTTTTTAAAAAAATGTTTTACTTGAAAAATGATAAATTGATGTTTTTGGAGAAAGTCCATGTTTGCTGCTTAGCACTGAAAACCAGACAAATCTGTCTTACTCTGTGCTTATCAACAGCCCTGTAACATCAACTGCTTTGTGTGTGAAAGAGAGAGCGAAAGATGGGTAGAGGGGGTGGAGAATAGAAGGCAGGCACATCCCTGGGTTTATAGATACACACAAACACCTGCTTCTGTGTGTGTGCATGCATGCATATGCTCTTTTAATATAAAGTTCACAAAGCCATTTCCATAATAAAACTAAGCAATTGGAACACTGTAAAAACCTGAACACCCTTAAAACATAAGATTATTTTCAAAACGCTTAGCTCCCTGTAGCCTGGTAGTATTTAAATGTTTTCACCTGTTTACAAAAGAACTCTAGGGAAGACAACCAGCAGATTATTTCTCAGGCAAGTTTGCACAAAACTAAGCAGTCCTTCAGGTACGTCTCTCCCAAGCGGATAGGACTTTAAAGGTTTAAAACCTTGAACCAACTAGAAGCTAGTGGAGTTGTTTCAGCACTGGCAAGATATGTTCTCTATCGGTTAATAACCCAGCCACCACATTTTGAACCAACTGTGGTCTGTTTCTAATTTCTATCATATGTCCTTTAAGAGACATATACTTAGGTAACAATTCTATTACTGTTAGCTGTGACGCCTCCCTCTACGACTCCTATATTTTTCTCAGTATAATTCAAAAGATCCCAGCTATGGAGCGGCGTCAGGGTGCTACACACTGGGTGAATTCGGACAACACGATAGTCAATGGTGGGGTAATAATCAACTTTACAGTTGTTCATCTAGAGGGTACTCCCCACACAACATGGTAATAAATAATCAACTGTGGTGTGGATTAGGATCAGCACTGAGTTGACTATGGCAGCATTCAGACAACACGATAGTCAATACAACTGACGATTGTTTCCCCCTCCCCAGTTGCTTATTGTGTTGTCCGAATTCAGCCACTGTCTCTGTGACTTGTCGCCGTTGTCTGGCCTCACAGAAGCCCAGCCCAGCAGCCTATCCTCTCACCTTCCCTTCTGCTGCCACCATTAAATACCTGTACTCCACCTTAGGTACTTCACAAACCACACCAGAGTGAACCAAAATGAAGATTTATTAACAAGTAGTAAGGTACTGCAGTTATAAAAGCGTAATGGTTTCCTCAGGCACAAAGCATAATGGGTTCAGTACAGTTTCTTTAAATGGTTGCAAAACGTTTTCAAAAATGCTTCAGTTTCAACCCTGCCTACTCTACCCTCTAGGCTACACTATCACTCCTTCCTCTGTCTACTCCCCCAAAACAACAACCCACACAGATCTTGCGCTATCCTAGACCCTTCCTATCTCTGACAGACCCAAAACCTAACAATCCACGTAGATCCTACACTATCCTAGAGCCTTCCTGTTTCTGACGGACCCAAAACCTAACTCTGACACACACAACACTTCCAGTCCCACTCATCTAACTCCTCCCACACTCTTGCCAATAGCCAATCCAGACCTTTAACACACCAGCCAATCAGCACTCACCTCACATCCTGGTCACTCACTTCCCTTCCTACTAGCATTTACCACCTACCATCCTGGTTCCAGTATAAACACAGTAAGTACTTCTTTAAACAATAAACATTCTTAAAAACATTACACATACCTACATGTATACAGGCATAAAACAGCAAAACATCACATTAACCACCCAAAGCCTTTGGGTATAAATATCAAAATCTGTAAGTTTATGAGAAGTTCCATTACCCTGAGTCCTGGAGTAAATGTAAATGGCCAAGAGTTCAGAAATAAGGAAATTTGCATTATATTCCTTTCGCAGACACAAGGTTGAAGAAGGCACTGAAGTCTACTGAAATCATATAGGAACAGTACTATATGTGAAAACAGCAATTATTACAAGAATGTGGGTTATCTCCATTTGCATTCTGTTCATTTAATGGAGATTTAATTTAATTGCTTCGGGATTTTCCTAATTATATACAGACTATGTGAGCATTAATTGAAAACAATGAAATAGCATTCATTAAAAATAATTGCAAAGCAGCAGCACTAAAATGGGAATCTATAACAATCACTCACAGAAGTACATTTAAACTAACCACTACAAGGGCTAAAAGAGTTTTAATAAGAACTTTTAAATTAATATTTCATTCACCTGAATTGAACCCTTCTAAAACTTCTTCCTTTAGTGATAGATATCCTGCTTTGTCTTCAATCAGTCACTACTATCCCAATTTTGAATTATTCAAGAGTAACAACTGGAAAGACACCTAAAACGGTAAGACAACAGATGAGGTTCTGCAATCTGTTGTTTTTATGCTTATGCTGGATATAAACACTGCACCAGTGTGGGGGAAATACACACTACATAGCCAATTATAGCATGTCAGTCTGGGCAAAAGATGCTCAGTCTAACAACATCAACTGCTCAGGATTTCAGAGTACCAACTGATTTCTCAAGGATTTTTATCCAAATTTCATTCACCACAAACCCCCTTTTCACAACCTCCCAATAATGGAAGCTGTAGTCCCACACATATGGTGGGCACCAGGTTGGGGAAGGCTGATATAAGGTGATTTGTTATTGGGGTGAGGGAAAGGAAGCTCTGTCCCTTTCTTACCAACCCTCACAGACAGTTCAAGAATGGCCCAAGAAACCAGCAAGTAGAAGGTCTCATGGAACAATGATGATGGTGGTCAAGTATTTTTAGTTTATTTTTTACAGACTTTGCATGAGTGACTTGAATGGCAGCTTGATAAGCTGAAATGTTGCAGGTAAAGCTTTCCCCATCACTCCATCTCCATTGGCAGGAACAATATTGCCTGTTTTATTTCTGTCTGTCAGGCTCCTGTTAAGGGCACAGAAGCAGAACTATTTTCAAGAAATTAGAAACCCTAAATGAATCCATACAGGTGAATGATCAAATATCGAGCACTTGGATCTTACAGCAGTAAGGTACACATCTGAGATAATCAGGGCTGATCTACATGTTCAGAAAAAGCATGTGGTACAATTAAGATTACCAACTGCACAGAATAAACAACCTGGTCTGCTCCTGAGCCTTAACAGCCGATTGACCTGCAGATATCAGTAGACAAAGCTTCCCACTGCATTGGCTGATATAAGTATTCTTACCTGGCAACCCGTTGAGAAATCTCAAGAATGGCTGCCAGCAACCCCCTGGGACCACACCACTGACTATGAAAAAATGACATGACAGAATGCTCCCAATGCCTTTCTGGATCAGTTATCCCTCCTCATCCCACCTTATCATGGAACGCTCTGTGCTGCTCTTTGCAGGTTTAGAGTTCACACCCATGAAGAATAGCATGGGGATGTTTGTAAGCAAGCAGCCATGCCTGAGTATCTTAATAAATGGGTAGAGTTGCTGAGCTGGGAGAGCACCAGCCTCTCACCTAAAATAGAGCCTTCTCTATCTGACAGCTGCTACACCAACCTGGAAGTGGAGCACCATTCAGTGACTGCAAGCTCACCTCAGATTAACTTGGAAATGAATCAAACTCTTCTTCAACAACAACAACGATCTGGAAGACTCCTGACAGTTTTTCGGAGCCAATCCAATACCACCATGCACGTGCTCCTTTTTACAAAAAGGTAAAGATGCTGTAGAGGAACAGACTACATACAACAACTCTCAGGGGCAAATTCTGAAGGAAGAAAGCCCACCTGAATGGGGGATACATGGTGGGTGGGCTCCTTAGCCTTAGAATTTGCCCTGGAGCCTCTTTACTCTACCCCATAGGATCATGTTTGGGTGGTGGGGGTGACACCAGAGATGCGTGTGGGGAAAAAATGAGCACTCCCACCAGCTCAAATGGAAATCCAAACTGGAGGAAATTTGGGGGTGGGGGAGGAAGTCTTATTAAAAAATAAAACTTACCTTGGTGTTGAGATTGGCTTTAATTTTATCTCATTTAATTTATTACATTTATATACCGCCCCATAGCTGAAGCTCTCTGGGAGGTTTACAAAATGCAAGTTTACAGCAGAAATATCACAAAAAATATTCAACAATATACTGCAACAATATACTAAAGAACAATATCATAATAATCAAAAATATACTAAATACAAGTTTACAACAAAACAGAACAGATAAGGGGGAAAAAAACCCAACTTGGTTGGAATAACATCTCTCCCCCCAGCCTTGCTTTTAAAGGGTACCTCTTTACAGGCACTTTGCCTTGCTGTGGCTTCGAAATGGCGGCAGTTGGGTTACATGACGCTGCCGCCAATTTGAAGCAATCTAGGGGCAGAGGCCCTTTGCTCTGCATTAAAAAGGTAGGGCATTTAGCCCGACTTTTTTCAGAGTGGAGCGGGCTGGGCTGGGCTGGGCAGGGAAAGGGGTGGAGTAGCGGTCCATAAGCTTGCTGCACTGCCTCCGCTGTCCTCCCAATTAACTTTTTTTTTAAAAAAAACCACTTACCTTTGAGTAGGTGGGCCACCATTCCAGCTGTCTAAATGACACCCCCCCAAAATAATTTGATGTAAATTGTTCCTCCATTTTTTAATAGGGGAAGAAAAGGTCTCTCCATGGTGGGAGAAAAAATGAATTACTGTAGCAAATATTCTGCTAAAAATAAATTTCATCCAAAATATTCACTGTAATTATAAGATGTAAGAATGACCAGATACCCTTATGTAATAATTCTAACTGTCAGAGCCAGGCAGGGTTGGATTATCCAAATCTAGACATGGATGGTGCATTCTCCACCCAACAATTCTCAAGTGCAAATACAAACAAGAAGCTATATACAGGCAGCAGTCCTGAACATTTGCACACTGGTTTGGATAAAGTAAACTTCCCAAGTCCAGCAGCCCCAGTTTTGAATTGTCCATGTCCTTACATCAATCTTGCAAATAAGGCCACAAATTTACTCAACCAATGACCATTATTTTTATTATTATTATTTTCCATTTCTATACCACTCAATAATCGAAGATCTCTGGACAGCTCACAAAAATTACAAAACATAAAGACAAGATAATAAAACATAATATGAAAATTTTAGTATACAAAAATTAAAGCAATTTAAACAGTTAAAAACTACTTCAATAAGTTACTACAACTGATAAAGATCGCTGACATAAATGTCCCATCATATGCCATTAAATGCTTGGAGTACAGGACTGACTTAACCTGGCAGCAAAAGATGACAGCCATACATTATTATTACTAGCCATATGTAGCCAAGGCAAGGAACAAGAAGAGAGAGAAAAATAATTGTCTTCATCTACTTACAAAACCTTTCCTGCCTGTTCATCTGGAATTAATTCTATTCATCTCAGGCAAACAGTTGAAGAGTGGTACATGATAGCTTATTGATTAGTTCCCCAAATACATGTTATCTAATGTGTGAACAAGGTCACAGTATAATCTGGATCCTACCTGCAATAGTCTCACTTACTCATTATGAAGCCTGAAACTGATTCTGAATTTTCCAATTCTCGTAAGAGTTTGGTTTAAAAATCAAGCTATTGGTTTACTGAAGTATAGTTGTGGCCTGAGGAGGGAGGAGTGAAATAGGAAGAAATAGTAATAAGCAAGCTCTTTTTTCACTACTGCAACGGGGTACATTTGCTAGCACAAAAATATGACTTTGCCACTCACTCCATGCTGTACAAAGTTATAACAGGGTTCATGTTTAAAGACACTGCACTGCCATTTTAAGAGTAAGGTATTTATTGTAATGTCTGTTTCAACACATTGTTTGGATATAAGAGGCATGGCCAATAGAGCAGGAAAAATGCATATGTGCATATAATAACATTAAAAAGGTGTTCTGTCTATTGAAGGTCTGCACAGCCTATAAGCTAAGCCAAAACAAAACCCATCAATAAAATAATTAGCTGGTTCAGATGTGATTTAGCATTATGAGAACAATCTCTAGCAAACTTTGGGCTCACACACTCTCCCCACTCCTCCAGCAGGGTCACAAGCAGGAGTTTTGCTTCTATTTTTGGTCAACTGTAGTTTGCAATGACATCCAAACTCAAACTGTGGATAATCTTACATTTGGCTAGAAGAAACAAACCAACTTCAAACCATAGCTGATGAAGTTGGGTTGTTTCCAGCAATTATAATTAGCCACAGTTTAGGGTTTGGATATCATGCTGAACTGTGGTTTATCTAAAAATAGAAGCGAAAACTTCCAATCTTCTCCTTCCAACCACAAGGAGGAACACGTGAACCTGAGGTTCATTTTAATTTAGCGTTGTCCAAATGGAGCTATGGTGGCCTGCCAGGTGCATGGCAATTGTTTCAGTATTCCCAGACAGACAGCAAAACAGAAGGTTTATCAAGCGGATCGAGGGCTGCCTTGCACAGTGGATGGGTCACACCTTGTGCAGCTCTGCTCTAGCACATATGTTAGTAACAGATTTAGTATATTGTTACGGTTACTATAAAAATAAAAAATACACTTAACCATGGAAATTGACTGTATAGGATTTGGATACCTCTTTCCAAAGCGTTGCTATGAAAACCTTTTTTTCTTCTAACATGATTTGGTATTTCCTAATGCAGGGTATCAAGCATACACACAACACTTTATCTGACCAGTTGGAGTACCCAGAATGGCCTGTTGCATCCTTGTTCCACTTCACACTATGCAAGGCTTTCCAGGAAGAAAATGTGCTGTCTTGGGCCACGGCAGCAGAGTCTGCCATACCATCAGATACTATTTGCAATGTAGCCTGGCAAGTACTGAGGTGAGCATAGCATCCTGTTAAATATAGACGAATCTGCAGTCAAAGGAAGCTTATATGTGCCCTAGGGTTCCATTGTTTCAATAAAATGAAGATCAAAATTATCTCGCATAACACTGTAAATACTGAAGGGCTAGTACTCAAATAAGTATCTTCTGCAATTGAATTTGCATTGCAGAAAGACAGGCGTTGTCTTTTCTTCAGAGCATTGAGGGGGCTGTGAGAATGGCATCATTAAATACGGCTTGTACACTCACTTTACTCTCAAATCTGATAGACAGGTTTTACAAGGTTTGCAGTGTATCTCTTTAAAATATAAATCTGTCCCTGTTCCTCCGATATTTGGGATTATGGAAGAGAAAGATGAAACATACTGAACGTAAAGCCATGACCAGGGCAACAAGATTAAGCATTAGCCATCTTCTGCACTATTTTTAGTGGAAGGACAGGATATTAATTAATTAATTAATTAATTCTTAAAAGCTAGATGCTGACTCATATATCATCACATAGAGTTCTGGTGATAAAGCGAACTAAACTTTCCAGGACTGTATCCAGCTGCAGATGTAGAATTGCCCAGGTTCAATTCTCTCCCATTTTTTTTAAAAAAACTTTCTACACAAAAACCTGTCTGCCGGACAGAACGATGCATCCTAGTTTTCCTTGCCATAGTATTTATTTATATGCAGGGAGATCTTTCTGTGAACAAGAGGGGTAATGAAGCAAGGCAATTTCCCAACTACACCATGAAGTATCAGCTTGGAAACGCTTCAGCACTTGATTTTGTTAAATGTATAAACTGGCCCTAGGTATTACATTGCCATCCTACAAACATGCAACATGGACATTTGGAAGCAGGGTACCAGAAATAGAGAACATTTAAACAAGAACAGACAAGGGGGAAATTCATTGGGGGAGAACCATGATTTCTTACCCTCATCTCAATATTTTCTACCAATAAACAGCCAACATATACAAAACTGAATCCCATAAAAACAGAAGTCCTCACTATATCCTTGGAAAAAAACATATGAGTTAGACTAAATTTTAAAAGTTGCAAAAGCAAGAAGTTCCTTACGTGTGTCAGTAGTTTCAATAAGAAAACAGCAAAACTAATTTCCTTTTCATCATTAAACCTGACCTGTCTTTGTGTAATTTCTGCATTACAGATGATTAAAATAGTGTGATGGTTACACTTTTGTTGATTGTTGCATTTCCTAGCTTGCTTGCATGTGCTTACTAAGAGATATGCCATACTTCTATACCACAGTGGAAACCTTTTGGGTTCAGTATAAATTGCTTTGTAGCTTCTTTATGTTCCAATGAAAAGTAGGAAACCTACAGCAACTTAATACATCTACATTTTATTATCCTATGAATTTATTACACCTGTCTGAAAGATGGAGTTGGAGATGCTACATCAGCACATTGCGCTTGCTGGCATTGAGAGGCAAAGTGCTTTGGATGGGCCATTAACTTTGCCACACCAGCACTTTGCTAACAATCAAGAGGCTCAAAAGTAGTCTAAGGGGCACATGATACAGTTGCATTGTTAATGGTAAGCATATCCCAACCTGAACAAGGCTTGGGGGAGACTGCCCCCAGAGCCCCATGTAAAATGCTCTGCACCTCCCTGTAGGATAATGGAATATAAATAAAATGCTTAAGTAACAGTGGACACTCTACCTTTGGAATGAGCTGCCATTGAAGGTCCACCATGCCCTGTCATTGCAGGCTTTTAAGAAGGCCTTGAAAACATATTAGCTGAATTCGGACAACACGATAGTCAAGGGTGGGGTAATAATCAACTTTACAGTTGTTCATCTAAGGGGTGCTCCCCACACAACATAGTAATAAATAATCAACCGTGGTGTGGCTTAGGATCAGTGCTGAGTTGACTATGGCAGCATTCGGACGACACGATAGTCAATACAACTGACGACCGTTCCCCCCCACCCAGTTGCTTATTGTGTCGTCTGAATTCAGCCACAGTTGGTTATTTTGTGGGTACTCCCCACACAACATATTCCTACACAACTGTGGGTGGTTGGGGCTGGTGTTGAGTGGACTAATAGTCAGCCCAGCATTTGACTGACACAGCCCCCTCCCCTCCCCCTCCCCTCCCTCTTCCCTCAGTCCTCCCAGTTCTATCCCAGCAGCCTCTGCAAGTTGCACCAGTTGTGGCAGAGTGGCAGCTGTCGCTTTGGTCGCTCTTGTCGCCTGCCTCTATGGGCTTGTGTTTTAACCCACTCACCACACGCCTTTAACCCACTCACCCCTCCACACAACACTTTAAACAACTGGCTTCAAGCTAAACAATTTGCAATTTGCTTATTTGGACAGAATAGCATACCATAAGTAGTTTGTGAGCAGCGTGTTACCCTCCACACAACATAATAAGCAACACAACTGACGATTGCCCCCCCCCCCAGTTGCTTAATGTGTTGTCCGAATGCAGCTATTATCTTACTACGGCCTTCTTGTGATATGACACCTGTTGCTGCTGCTATTGCCATTGTTGTTGTAGCTGGTTTTATTGTTGGCTTTTATTGTTGTTATTGCTATTTTATTGTGGTTTATTTGCTCTAAGCCACCTTGGGAGGGCTTCTGCCCTGAAAGCCGGCCAAGAAATGTTATAAATAAATAAATAAATAAATAAAGTGTTCCGAAGCCATCTGAAACAGAAACAATCTGCGTGCGTATGTATATGTATATATATATATATATATATATATATATATATATGGCATCCCTACTCCTTTGTAGTCCATCAGCTTTAAATCTTTTCTTTATACTCGTACATCGCCCCATAACAAGGCTTATTGTCTCCAGCTCTGGAAGAACATAAGCCAGTGTGCAGGTCAAAATGCAAATACAGTAATTTAAGGCCAACTGGCTAGGAAGTAGCAAGGTTTCCATGTGCCCATAATTTAATATTTCTTTCATATTCCAGCTCAATTCCAGCTCAATTCAGGACATGTAATGGTTGGGTGTTCATTCTTTGCTCAAAAGAAAAGAAATCCCAATGGACAAAAGGAATGGTGAGATGATATTTATTCACCACTTGTTGGTTAGGATAAACTGAAAGTCTCTCTTACAGAGCAATTCATAGCAACATCAACCTCATGTCACTTACATGCCACTTTAGAGACATTTCCTCTAGCACAGCTGAATTTGAGCACAAACGGAAGTATTTCTAGGGGGAGAACCCTAACTTGCAGAGGAATTGAATCCTCTTTCCCAGGAACCCTTGTGTTTACAAAGAAGGGGCAGTCTGAGTAACGTCCCCTTCAAGTGTCCTACTCTTCTTGTCCACTTAGTACAGTCAGTGGCTGGATTGCCTAGCCGTACTTTGTCAGGTTAAAAGGTGGTAACCCAAAGTAGTAAGGATCGGTGCTGGCATAAGACATTAGGCTGCCTGAAGCAGAAACCAAATGCATGTCCCTCCCTCCAGCTTGGGCCAACACTAGCTGTACAGCTCATGCTGTCACTTCAAACAGGTCACTTCTCCCTTCTGCATGGCACGGCCCACCCTGATAGGGAAATAACTAGAAAGTCTCAATTATGCTAAAACAACCCCATTAAATAGTACTCAAACCCTATCTCCTTGTTATACTGCCTGAATATGTGTAAACCATCCTTGTTTGCTTGTTATTTGCAGCCCAACACACATTCCCATTGTAGTTATAGGCACCAGGTAGAAGAATGCATGAAAGCTTCAGAATTCAAACCCTCCTATTGTATTCCTCTGACTCTGCAATTCAATATGTGGATATGCAGAAAGAGAACCATGCACAGCAGGGAGTGTCGTTTAAATACCCATGGCTGCCACATGTATTGCCGAAGAGGCAAGCTGATTTAAATTAAAATTTTATCTGGAAACTCCAGCTCTTCAGGATTTTCCTCTGTTTTCTAGTAAGAACACTGGAAAAGGCACCAAGGAAAGCCCCCTGATGATTGTCTAAGAATCAATACATTAACCTTTCAACTCACTGTTCATGATTTTACATGATTTGAAAGTAGTTTTGAATTTCTATTTTCTGCCACTTTCATGCATGTACTTATGCTCAGGAATAATTCAATTTTCTATGGAAATACAGTTCACTAAAGATGCACCCATATATGAGAATTTACATGACCCAGCACCATTCTGATAGAGCTCCTGGATCTCAGTGAGATGAGATGTGCGATGCTCAATGATGGCTTTTCAGGCACTTGAACACAGTGCAACAAAGCAATCATTACTTACAATACAGACGTTGATTATTCTTTCTTCTACTATGCCATGTCTTTAGGGTATAGTTAGACAGAGCAAAATGAACATCTGTGTCACAGGTGATTATGGTCAAACAGGATTTCCATTATTTTGTAATACTTTGAGGTTTTGAAAAATTACTGTCTATACACAGTAACATGTTTAGGATTGAGGCCATCACAATCAGATCCAATGTGTAACATTTGTAATTTAATTCATTAAACAAAAAACCTACAGTTTACAAAAGAACATTAAGGCTCTAGAGCTTTCAACCAGGCACCAAAACACAGGGAAATAGGGGGTTAAGGCTCATAAGTCTAAACGCCACATCCTCCCTAAGGAGGTGGAAAGTGCAAGTGAAATTCTCATTCTCCCAAAGTAGATAAACCATGAGGACAGGATGGAGAATATGATACGCAGAGGTTACTGTGGGGTTGTGGAAAACTGATGACTAACAACTCAAGGGCCGCATTTTTAGAGCATCTCCTCATGCTGGGAATTGCAACCCAACACATCTGACGGGCACCAGGTTGGGAAATGTTGTTCTAGAGCAAAGGTAGGCAGAATGTAGATCTCCAGATGTTTTGGAGAAGTAGGTGGCCTTAAGTTGTTCATCATTTTAATGTCTGAATAACTACCTGGATTAGGTGTGCAAGATTTATTCATTGTCGCTTCATTTGGTTTAAGACAGTCTATTCAAAATGATCCACGTCTTTTAGATTTCCTTGATGGATCATATATCTTAATGCTGGAAAACATCATACTTTAGAACAGATGTGGGCAGAAAATAGATCTATCCTGATGTTTTGGACATCAGCTCCCAGCGTTCCTGCTCATAATGGTAGAAGCTTTTATGAGTTGAATTCCAAAACATCTGGAGATCTACGTTCTGCTTGCCCTTGCTCTAGAACAGCCTTCCCCAACCTGGTGCCCATCAGATGTGTTGGGTTACAATTCTCTCAACATGAGGAGATGCTCTAAAAAAAAAGAGAAGTATGTGGCCCTAAGTTGTTCATCATCAGTTTTCCACAACCCCACAGTAACCTCTGCATATCACATTCTCCATCCTGTCCTCATAAAGCAAATGGGCACATGAAAACTTATTATGGTCTGCTTCTTTCTTTGTCTTTAGTAGTCTGCAGTCCAGACCTCTTCAGAAGGGGGAATAGTGTTATGTGGCTGGGGTCAGTCTAAATTATATCCAGGCATCCCATACTCAGTGCCACTGATCGCAAAGAGATTAAGGATTTCCCCCAACTCTGTAACACTTGAAGTTAATAGGCCTGTTGAAAATAGATTTTAAAACATAAGCAGGAAAACTGGGAATTGCCCTTTTAACTTGTTAAACCAATGAAAACATGCCAAACAAGAAGTCTTAAGATATGAATGGTTTATAAAGAAAAGTAAATGCAAAAGAACATCAGATACAGAAGTGAAATGTGAAACATGCAATGATTAGAAAGAAAATACATGTGTACAGTATGCAAAATATACTACAGTTTAACTGTTGCTAAAGCCTATTAGAAAAACAGTGTACTTAAAACAGTGTACTTAAAACTTACAACCGGCCGAAGCTAGTTAAACAAAGTGTTTGAAGCTTTCAAATTTATAGCAGTATGGTCCAAACTCTTTGAAAAAAGGAAGTGAGCATTGTGTGTCTATGAGGGGGGTGGGATCTCTCCAAGGAGAGATCTGAAGACCAGGTTATCATGGATCCAGAGGAAGGTTGAAAGAGATCTCTCCTAGAATCCAGGGTGTAGAGCTCAGCAAAGTCCAAGTAGGGAAAATTAATCCAGGTGGGGAGTGTAGAAAATATTTTAAAATGAAAAGCACTATGAAGCCCAGCCTTCACTAGTGAGCAAAATCAAATAGGGGGCCAAAACGACACCAAGCTGCTCAGGAGCCAGCTGCCTGGGTCAGAGAAACTGGGCTTGGGGGAAAAGAACCCTAAATAGCCTCAAAGCCAAAGGAAAATATGTTCCAAAAGAGAAAAGAGGACTCTTCTTCTCTCAAAAAGGGAGGCAAGGACCAGGCTGAGTCTGCTTCTCAGACTTCAGGCAGCAAAACTCCCTGCCCTCAAGGAAAGACAGGCCTGCTTATGAACTAAAGTTTCACCTCCATTCAATTCCATAGCTTTCTTGTGGTAGGGTCTGCTCACGCTGAGGGGATTGCTTGTCCATATATATATATATATATATATATACACACACACACACCTGAAATTAGCAGGAGTTTCTGCTTTTACTCCAGATGGCTGTTATTCCATCCTCCCCCTCCCCCTCCGCATTCTGAGTGCTGCATTATGAACTTCCATAGGCTTTTATTAGCAATAAAAAATATTTAAAAATAAGTAAATTGGATTTTAAAAAAAGAAATCCCATTCCAACAAGTAGAGTAGAAAGGGAACGCAGAAACGACAATGGCTAATATATGGCAGCCATCCTGGCCCCACCAGAGCTGGACGCAAACGGTTGCCAATATTTTCTCGGAAATACTTTTGCGTGACCGAGGTTTTCCTTTTCTTTTTTTCTGCTAACTGCCCTTTCTCCCTCAATCTTTAACCAATCTTCCTGAAATTTTCAGGTTATGCAAAATAGGCATTTCTTTCTGGCGTATGTAAATTTCAGAGAGATTGATAAAACCGTCTTGGTTTTATTACAGTTAGAATGACCCCCCCCCCAATTCCTCTTTTCAATGGTGGAACCTTTTTTCCCCCTTTCGAACCTTAACTAAGGATGCACGGCTGTGCGTCCTTAAATAAAGCTATTTGGGGCATTAAAAACAACTCTCTATAATTTAAAATAAATATTTAGAACCAAGTCCTGGGTTCATGACATTAATCAGGAATTTTGCTCATATTTCTAGAGTAATCAGGATTGTACTTGTACATATCAGAAATGCAGTCAATTATATTACTATGGTGTATTTCAGCTGTATAATAATTCAATTTGAAGTGCATCTCAATTAATCTCTGCAGTTTAAGAATAAGTTGCAAGAAGAAAAACGCCACAAATATAGTTTTGTTCATTATCCAATCATGGAACAACGGCTTCAAAATATGTTTCACCTACAAATTAAGTAAGTATAAAATGAAGAATTGTTTATCTATGATTCAATGTAGGGATATTCATGTAAAATGTATCCATTAATTATGCCAATCTAACAAACTCTGTCCCAAGTTGTTAAACCTATGAAGCAAATCACATGTACTTAAAGGGGGGTTCACACAAACACCTTCATTTGTCAAAAGCTCATGCAGCCAGTTTAGATCACTCCAGATACAAATACACACTAGATGGCTGTGTATTTACCATGCATGAATTCATGTGACGCATCGGTATGTACATATGGTTGCTTTCACACAGCCACTGAACACCCAGTTAGTGTACTCCATCTGTAGGGTGTGAGAATAGCCAACATGACTCTTTATGCCTCTCACATGAACTAACAAGGATGTGAGGCGATGCATATGAACTTTTAACCTCCATTAAGGTATGTATAGCTTTAGTATAGGATATACTAAAATGGTCAAGAACCAAAGACCCATGAAACTAATTCTGCAAGTCTAAGTTTTGTTTAAACTCTCTCTCTCTGTCTCTCTTTCCTCTCTTAAAACAGCAGACCTCTACTCTCATATGCTATGGCAACGTGCCTTTAAAACAGAGAAAATTTTCAAAAGCAATTTGAGATGGAGGGTGGTAGCTGTCAGGCATAGCAAGTATGACTTGGAGTAATCACAATATCTTGTACAACTTTGGGAACAAACCAGGAGAAAAACAGAACTCACTAAATAGATGCATGTTCAAAAATCATTACAGCAGAGATTACCACAAAAATAAAGGAAGAGCCATTTGTTTAATAAATTGGCCATGCTTATTTCCCTTTAAACAGCAACCTAACATACAGAATTAACCTATGAAGCATTTTACTAGTGCTAGCTCCAGTATTTCGGAGGCTATTTGGCAAGGCACCCTCAAAAGGCCTTCTTACATGACATGAATCAGTGGGAACCCCATGTTTCATGATGAAAGAAAACTGAGATATGTGTCTGCTAAACAAATAGCATCCTGGCATGCAGAAATTTGGCTGGTCAAGCTTTTCCAGCCATGGAGATACAGAGAATGCATCACCTGCTATATTTTTATGTGCTGGCTGCTGTTAAATGTCCAGAAGTAGAGTAAATGGCAGGGAAGATAACAACCCCAGTCTAAACAACTTTCAAGCTGCCTTCTTATTTCAAAATAAAAATGCTTGATAACATGTATGCTTTTCAAGACCCTGGATAGGATTTTGGGAGAAAATGAATGCATAGTATTTTTATTTTGTCATATCAATCTGAAAGTTTAAGTGGATGTGTAGTTTAATAAGGAATTTGATTACCATTAGGCATTAACGGCCTGTTTTGAATTACATAAAATTATATCCCCATGGAATTATTGCAATTGCAACATGCTCCTTGATGTCCTTGTTTAATTTCTAAATTCACTATACCTCATATGAGACTCACTTCATCTGAAACATTCTAGGATTATCAATCCAAACTCAGAGATGATTAGGTAAGAAGGGAAGATTCAGTCAGTGTGTCTTCTCCCATCATGGAACACTACTCTGGAAAATGGAACTGCTAGAGGAATTCTGCCTTCTTTGAAACTCTTCATGGTACAGGAGTCATTTAAGGTCTCCATTAACACATCCTACTGACTTCCCCAAGAATATACCTATGCCGACTCCTTCCTTTCTAAAGTTCTAAAGAAATACTTATTTTTAAGTGACACTAAGCAGCAGAAGACAAGGCTCTTGTCCTAAATGCATTTATTTTGAATTAAGGTCCTACTGAAATCGATGCAATTTGGGGTGAACACAAGTGATTATGTCCTGATGTCCCATGAGGCACCTTTAATTTTGGCATCCCTGGTAATGTTGCCACTCATCCACTTCTGATCAGGTATCTTGGGCTTCATCTTCATGGCATCAGGAATGCAGCCAGGCGCCCCCCCCCCCCCGCATTTGCACTTAGTACGTACATCTACATGTGCCGCCGCCACGCCCACTAACTCGAGCACAAGCGGCAATTTTAGGGCACCTGGGAGCATCCGCCCCCCTCTTCCAAGGTACATTTTTCTTCTTCTTTGTAATTTTTACTTGTTTAAATGGGGGAACAAGGAGGAGAGGTCTGCAGAGGTGCGGAGCTGGTGCAGTGAGCTTATGGCTCACTGGTCCACCCCCTTCCCTGCCCAGTCCATGGCGACCAATCAGTGGTCACTATAGACTGTGGCACGCCTCCAAGAAGGTCCGGAGCAAGAGTGACAGACAGCAAATGCCGTCGTCGCCTCGCACCAAGCTAAAAAAGTCGGGGTAAATGCCCGACCTTTTTAGAGCGGAGTTTTGGGGCTTTGCCCCTAGATGGCTTCGGAGTGGAGGCAGCGTCATGTAGACCACCTACCACCACTCCAAAGCCACTGCAGGGAAAAGTGCCCATCTAGAGGTACCCTTGGATGTGAACAGAAAGCTTAGACAAATGATCCAACTAGCCCAGGCTGGCTTGCTTGTCTGTATTATCCTACCTGCAAAACGCCAAGGAGAAAGAGATGCTGATCTATGGATTACCTAGAACTAATCAGACCGATTTACTAACAGTGCATTCCCAAGCATGTTTACTCAGAAGTGAGTCCCAGTGAAAACAACATTATTTTCTCCCTAGTCAGTTTGCTCAGGGACAGGGTAGCAGCCTATTTAGTTCAATGCAAACACTTCTAACTTGCCACTTAACAATGGCCACCTGTATTCCTCCCCCCCACAATTCACCTCTTCCAAATAAAACATGCTTAGGATGCCTATACATTAGAGTTGTCGTTTTATTAACTGGCTCGGCTCCTGAGCCTTTAATAGCAGCCTATGATGGAGAGATTTAGCAGGGGGGAAGCTTTTCCAACACTTTATTCCAGCAAAAAGATTTCTTTAAAAAAAATATCTCCTGAACTTCTGCAAGGTAAAGGCACAAGAGCAGGCTAGGGGGAAAGTTGGCAATTCTAGCTAAAACAGTGACAAGTCAAGGAGAAGAGATGTCTGAGGAATCTCCAGAGAAGCAGTTATGCCTAGAGTAGAAGTGCCCACCACCATCTACTCCGGGAAGGGCAGTTGCAGGATTGTTGCCTGCCTGTATCTTTTATCCTTTGCACGTTTACTCGGAAGAAATCCCCACCACTTCCAATGGGACAGACTCCCGTAAATAAATGTGCGAAGGACTAATACCTGATTCCAGCTGGACATCAGGAAAAGCTTCTTGACTGTTAGAGCAGTACGACAATGGAACCCATGACCTAGGGAGGTGGTGGGCTCTCCCACACTAGAGGCATTCAAGAGGCAGCTGGACAACCATCTATCAGGGATGCTTTAAGGCGGATTCCTGCATTGAGCAGGGGGTTGGACTGGATGGCCTTACGGGTCCCTCCCAACTCTACCGTTCTATGATACTATAAGTGAACGGAACGCGTGTTAGCAACAACGCTATAAAGACAAACTGAGCGTTATCTACGACGCCTGGGCAGTCGCGACGACGAGCTCTTCATTTCATTTCAATTTTTTTTTTGTTTCATTTCAAGGAAAAACAAAAAAGTACCAGCGAGGTTCGCGCAGAAAGCCGCACACGAGCCACCGCTGCTGCCGGACTCTGCGCCCCGCGACACCAAAGCGTTACATTTGCTCTTCCCCCCCCCCCCCCCCCGCCGGCAAACTAAGTCACAGGTTGAGATTTGGGTTTTTGCAAAAGCTCACGCGCGGGGCAGGCAAAGCGGGCAGGCAAAGCGGGCAGGCTGGCACCCCCCTCCTCTCCCCAAGCAAGCCAGAGCCAAAAGCCCCCAACGTGCTGCTGCTGCTGCCACCACAGCCCCTACCGCCTGTCGAGCTGGCTTCCTCCAGCTGCGCGGAGATGCTGGCCACCCTCCTGACGTTCATGGCTGGCGGGGTTGGAGGCGCGTGGGGCACAATGCACAAGAGCCGCAGCCGACCAGCTCCCGAGTCTCCGCGCGCTCTTTTTGCACGCGGCGGCGGCGACGGCGGCAGAAGAGCAGCGCGGGCGCGTGGCCGGCTCGCCTCACAGGGCAACGCGCCAAGCAGCCGCCTACCCGCCTGCCTCCCGCCCGCCCAGCTCCGCGTAGGGGGGGGGGACCCCTCCCACCGGCCGCGCTGCAACCACCTGCTGCCCGCTTCCCCCGCGACGAGGCACCAACCGTTGCGAAGTGGCTCGCCTGGAGAGAGGCTGAAGGGAGAGGAAGCCCCCCTGACCAGCCGGAGAGGTCAGCAGCCTCGAGCCTTTGCGTGCGTTTTGCTCACAAGGAAGGGGGCCGCTCCCTTGCGCACCCGCTTTCTGCATGCGGGCGTGGGAATGGGCCACAAGACTCTGGTCCTCCCGTGTATGCTGACTTGGAAGTCAGTCCGTTTAAGGAAACACGGAAAGGACGGGGGCGGGGGAGTTGCGTTCGGGGTTTTCTCTCCATCCACACTGCTGCTTTAAAACGGCTTAAAACTGTTCTAAACCGTTTTAAAGCAGTAGTGTACATAGGCTAAGCAGAGGATGAGAGGTATCCGATTTATTTATTTATTGCATTTTTATACCGCCCTATAGCTGAAGCTCTCTGGGCGGTTCACCAAAAAAATTAAACCATGAATGAGCAGATGTGACAACAGAAGGGTTGCATGGGTAAGTAGAAGGGACTCTCTACTTCCCTCCCTACAGTAGTGCATTTGAATTAATTCCTATATATATATATATATATATATTCCTATGGGTAGAGCCACAAATCCTATGCACATGTATCTGGGAGTAAGCCCCATTGAACTCAGTAAAGTATGCCTAAGAATGCAGTGATACCTAAATAAATCCCAATGGAGTGCAATGGAGCTTACTTCTGAGTAGGCACGTATACATTTTTTCCAAGCGAAAAACCATGTTGTCACAGCCAGAAGTGCAATGCTAGAGGAAAAAGATGGTCTGAGCCACTTCCCATAAAAAGCAATTCTCCTAACAGCAAGAATGATTTCACCCTGATGCCGGAAATGTTTGACGATATTGAAAATCAAACCCCATTTAATGCAATATCAGTTACGCTTCTTTTGAATTAAAAGGGGTGAAATAACCAGACATGAAGGACGTTCCCTATGATGGCATAAAGAATAGGTCGTAGCAGAGGCTCAATGATGAGGAAAGACACCTAGGCAGAGGGAGGCCTTTGGTTTGACGTTAATGGAATAAAAATTGGTGTGCACCTTGGTGATCCCCGTTACATTTACAAACTTTTTCATATGGAGGTAGGTGGATGGGGAGATATTTTTTAAAAAATGTGTAATTGAGATGTCATAATGAAAGCTGGTGTACTCAGCTCAAAGACATATTTCCAAGAACCCCCAGTAAGATTATTGCAATCTATCCTCGAACGTTGAAAGGTCACATTGAAATAGTGCCATCTACATATATTCTGTGTTTCAGTTCTAAACATCTCCTGGACTTCCATACTTATTTTTAACAGAGGGAGAGAGAAAAGACACAGAACGCATGTCTTTTTTGTACAACTGTGTCTCCGGTGCGGCCTTTCAAACATAATGCTTTACGAGTGAAATTAATCTACTGAGGTGGAATGGAACTCTTAAGATACAAGAGCCCTTTTTGAGTCTGGATCCAGTTACCCTTCTTTGGGACATATTCTGTGTACCAGTGCAGGTTATTAACACAAATAGGTGTGTAATAGCATGTCAGTCAGAATTCCTCTGCATTTGCCGATTCAAAACCACAAACGTGTGGTCTGAAGAGGTGCAGCTGGACACAGTTTAATACTTTAGTAAGAGCGATGCCTAGTAGACTAAGGATGCAGTCCTATGGGGATGGCCATATGCCTCTGAACTGGGAGGCTTAAGATCATCCAATGCAAAGCAGGAGGAGCAGGGAGGCAATCTTTACCTCTAAGCTCCTCCTGTTCGGCATTTTAGCTAGGCAGGAGTTTTCATCCATCTTGTTGATGGAGGCTTGGGAGGCTTCTGAATATAGCATAAACCAGCCTCCCCATTCCCTTCCCCACCCATGGGAATGCCCCCTTTGCCTTCCCTCTGAGGCCTTTTTGCGACCTCAAAGAGGCAGCTGGTGCAGTTCTCTCTGCAATGGCTGCAAGGGGGAGGGAGAGAGGAATTCAGTCTCTCAGATGTGAGGTTGGAGTGGTGTTTCTGACTAGGGGCCATAGGATTGCTCTCTAACTTGGTATTGAAGATACAAATCCCTGCAAAAGCCCAAATCCCTTGTTAGTTTTACATATGACAATCAACCTCCACCACCTCCCTGTTCAGGTGTTTTCTTGAATTTGTGGGGGCTTAACGTGGGTAGAGCAATGGGCTGTGCACGTTGACCCTAGCTTCATATCTCCAAGCATGTGGCCCTGCCTTACTCATTTCAGCCCTTGTCATGTTGAATTAGCTGTTAATGCTACTCCCATTCAAGAAAACGGGAGCATAATTCACTTTCAGACCTTGCAAACTGGACATGGTAAGGGCAGATCTCAGAGCAAGAGATATATGCAGCAGGGGCAGCCCTGTCATTTTATCCGCTTTAAGCCCAAGCATGTTCAGGCGAATGCTTGAATAGGGATATGGCGTTGGGTGTCACCTGCATATTGAGAACACCATACTATCATGATCCAGATTGAAATGGATCTTGATAATCCATGTCATCCAAGAAAAAGAAGCAATGGGGGATTTCCTAGTGAAAACCGTTTCCTGCCTTGGCTGGAAGCCAATGGCAGCATATATGTTGGGGAGGGAGGTGGTTGTTCAGCAGGAAAACCGGACCAAGGCTCCTCAGCCACTTTTTCTTCAAAATAAATGTGGACAGATGAAGCATGCTTCTTTTTTTTTTTAAGTGATTATTGTAACATGTTGTTTGCTCTAATCTAATGCACATGGCAGGACTGTTGGTGAGAGGGCCAAACTTGTGAGCAAAGCCTACACAGACAGACACACACTGTAGCCCTCACGTGATTCTCTGTAAGACAGTTTCTCTCCATTCATCCCCTAGCCATTTTCAAAATGATTATTTTAAATATTTGGAAAACATCTGTTATTCTTAGAATCATGAACAGTAGGGTTGGAAGGGGCCTATAAGGCCATCGAGTCCCTGCTCATGAAGAATTCCACATTAAAGCATGCTTGTCAGATGGCTGTCCAGCTGCCTCTTGAATGCCTCTAGTGTGGGAAAGCCCACAACCTCCTTAGGTCATTGGTTCCATTGCCATACTGCTCTAACAGTCAGGAAGTTTTCCTAATGTCCAGCCGGAATCTGGCTTCCTGTAACTTGAGCCCATTTTTCCATGTCCTGCGCTCTGGGATGATCAAGGAGAGATCCTAGCCCTCCATTGTGTGACAATCTTCTAATTTTTATTTTAAACAAATCCAGATTCTTTAGTCTTGTCCCTAGGAATTGCCTTCTGCCAATTCAATTGAATTGAATTGCCTTTTACACAATCCCTTTAACATCTAGGCAGGATCACATGATTGCCACAGCCCACCGTGGCTCATTTAAGTCCCATTGGATTGCATGCTGAAAGCCATTGTGAACATTTAAGTTGTGGCACATGTTGTCATGGCTTATCATGTGTGAATCCACTGAGGGTGAGTTGTCGCCATGGTTAACAAACCACCCACAATCCCATAGCCTGTCTTGGGTTGTGGGTGGTTTGTTGACCACAGTTCACACTTCATTATAAGCTGCTGCAGCCATCCGGCATGTCATGAATATTCACAATGGCTGAAATAAACCATAGTGGGCTGTGGCAATCATGCAATCTTTAGCAGCTTCTTGTCTCCTTTTTAACATTTGGTAGCCTATATGTGAAGCTCACTGGCAGCTGACAAACTGCAAATATTTTAAATTGTTCTATTTAGACCCTTGACTTCCCCAAAGAAATAGGCCAAGATTATTTTAATGTCTCCCCCTCCCACCACCCAAATGTGGTGTGTGTGTGTGTGTGTTTGTGTGTAAAACAGGAAGTGGAAAGAAGATTTTAATAACATCCCAAAAATTCAATGACTAATGTGGTTACACATAATGGTGTCCTGCCACAGTATAATGGAGTAAAGCATTTGTTTTTTTAGAAATTATATATATATATTCCCTTTTTGTATGTATGCAATCCCTCTTCACTGCTGAGCCTGAGGGTGCATAGTTATTCACCGCATTGACCTGTCACATCTGTTACCTCAGACCTGACACTAAAGTCACAGCCAGTCTCAAGAAGGCAGCAATTATTTCTGACTGAATAGCTGAGTCTAGAACTTCTGCTGAGTGCAACTTGACAAGGTCCGTCTACCTTTGGGGTGGGGGTGGGGGAGTGGGTGATAAATATGTGATGAAAAAGACAGTCCCAAATCAGTTCTGAACTATCCTTAAAACCACCCTAGTGCATGTGTTTGTATATTTAAAAAACGTACAATTGAAACCAGTGGTTCAGAGATTAAAGACACACATGCAGACACAATGTCTTTATTAAAAATGATCCTATTCTCTTTTACGAGGACAGCCGATTCCTCAGTTCTAAAATGAAAACTGGTATTTTGTTTTTTTAACATTACATGAAGATGGAAAGAGAACAGAAGTCAAGACAAGCACATAAACACAAGCCCCCTTTATCTGATTTATGCCCCTCATACATGCTTAATTAATTTACTTTATAATTTATAATGTTTAGTAAACTGTTTAATGAAATCAACAAAAGGAAGTTAATCTGGGTCCCTTGTATTCCTTTTAGAGGAGAGCCTGTGAATGGCCATACCCAATCTAATGAAATAGCTGAAATGTGTAATTATCTGGTTCAGAATAAAATTTGTCCAGCTCTATTACAAGTCAAACACCCACCTCAAGTACTTCTCTAGTTTGGAATGAGATTATAAACAAGTGCAGTTAGCATATGGCAGCCCAAGCCAGCTGCATTATAAAAGTTATTTAAGATTAAGCATTGTTATTAACTGTGAATGATCTTGTTTTATTTTGGAAAGACAGTGAGGCCTGAAAGATATGCAGAACCATAACAAGCATGCACAACATTAGATGAGCGAAAAGATGTAGCGTAATTGCTGTTTGGATCAGATCAATAATGGCTCCAGGGACAATAAACAGGAGCCAGGGTTGAAAGCATTAAGAAATTGCACCAATACAACCTCCATATCCCTATTGTCACTTTCACCCTTTGCTAGTGGTATGCAAGGCTTTATATTGTCTTAGAAAACATTATTCCATTGTATTACAAATAAAGTCCCATTTTCCATAAATGTACTTATTTAATTTATTACATTTAATATACCAAATTGTGATCCTAAGACACCACAAAGGTATCTCCCCAAAAATTAGAAAAATATAAATTGTTCTCCAATTATCTTCCTTTTCATATCCATGCAAAGCTTAGACATGAAACAATGTCCAAAATTCTGTAAAACCAGATAATCCTGCATAATGACAAATATTATTAGCAATAATAATACTTAATTAGAGCTGGTGTAGTGTATTGGCTAACGGGGTTAGCCAGATAAAGATCTTCCCCTAACTATGAATTCACTAGGATGTATTAAGCAAGCTACTATCTGAACTTTGGTCTCCATTCTGCAGTAGCAAGATTATAATTGTGATCTAAATTGCAAGCTTGCGGAGAGAATTACTGAGCTCAAATGAAGCAATCTGCGGTGTTAAATAAATGCTAAGTATGAATATAATTAAACAATCAGTGCATATTTTATATATGTTTTAACAGAGGTAAATTTACTCAGAAGTAAGTCCCACTGTGTTCAGCAGGGCTTACTCCCAGGTAAGTGTGCATAGGATTGCAGTCTAATAGTAATAACATATTATGATAGATTCTAGGAGCTTTTCTACACAAGGCTGTTAATCCATAATATCCACTTTTGGTTTCATCGTAGAATTGAGAACCAAGCACTATACTAAGAGTGTTTCCTTTCTTGTTTTCCACTACATAACCTCTAGGTGGCACTTTGGTAGAATAACACAATTACACAAGTGGAAAAGCATTTTCTTTCATTTTCACAAATTGTACTGCATTTTCCCTGCTCTGAGAAATGCACTGAAAGCCCTGTTTAAAAATAGAAGCAAAACAGGAATGTCGCAACTTTGTCTAAAGAACCTGCAAACAACCATGAGTAGGGAATAACAAGCTCAGGAGAAATGCCTTGTATAGAAAAGCTCTGGAGCACCTAGGCACCATACAAAATTGAGTATAAGTCCTACAACTGAGATTTAGAATCCGAAAGGATTAGATTGAACACATGGTTACTTTCATTGAATGGTCAGGCTGTATTTTTTTTTCTTCATTTGATTGCCATTTGATCCCACCATTTACAATTTTCCCTCTGCACTCAAATGTACATATATCCGCCAACAGAGGATAACACTTCATGCATCTAATCAAATGGACTTTAGTCCACAAAGAGTTATGACAAAATAAATGTGTTTATCTATAAGGTGCTACAAGACTTTTTGTTGTTTACGCTGCAATAGACTAACACGGCTACCCTCTGGATGCTATTAAAAAGATTAAGAAGGCACCACAAACAGCTAGCAGCCCAGACCTGCAAACTAGTTGAGAAAGCAGCAACAAAACCTGTTCTCTGTACTTTTCCCCTTTTGGAGAGAGGGGAAGCCAGAGGCCAAGAGGTCTTTGCTTCGGTCTTTCATCTGTACCCTCACAGCTTAAGACATCAGCACTCTGAAAGTGCTACCTAAAGACAGTGGGCGGGCTCGCATGTAATGAGAAGCCACTGTGAATTAATTTTTCCATGGGACTTCTAATCGAGGTGGTGGCTGTCATTTTAAATATTAGAGCCATGGCAGGAGCTCACTGTAGCTTGTTCAACCCAGTGAGGGTAGGTTGTTGGGCGTGGTTTACAAGCCACTTGCAAACCTAATGGGTTCTGGGTGGCTTGTAAACTATCCCAATAACCTACCCTCATTGCATTCACACATAAAGACAAGCTACAGTAAGCCCCCACTACAGCAACAAAACCCACAGGGAATTTTTACTCATGGTGGCTTATGGTTACATGAAAACCTGGTCAGTACCTGCCAGATACTGATTATATATTTGGGGGACTATGGACCATAGTCCTCCCCCCAAAGAGCATATAAGCTCTTGATTGGATGCTGCAGGGGTTAGGGTGGAGCATCAATTAAACTTGTTTTATATTTGACATGTTGCCAATCTAGCAGTCTTGATACAGGTACAAAATGTTTTCTTTGTATCCAGACGTTTTTCCCAGTAAGAACTGCAACACTTTTATTTGATTTAATGTGGAAAAATAGTCATGGGAGACTGCAAAGTTGAGTGGAGTAGCGGCCAGGGGGGGAAAGAGGAGAGGGGCTGCCTGACCCTTGAACCACTCTCGAAATCCCTTCCTCAGTTGATTTCCCCCCAAATGGAGAAAAATACCGACCTCTTTATCTTTTCCCGGCTTGTAGGAAAGTTTGGGTGAGGTAAATTTGAATACACAAACATAGACTCCCCCTTTTAGCATTTTATTTTGTTTGTGTTGGAACGTAAAAAATAGAATTTAGTATGTTAAAATTTAGGAAGTGAACTTTAATGTTAAATATTAAATAACCTGACTTTAATATTAAAGGAGAAGCATGCTGTCACAGGTGATTTAAAAAAAAAAAACCCATGTAAAATGAGCTATTGTTTACTTGCAATTTAAATGCCAAGTGGCTAAAATATACACATTTTAATGTTCTTAAAAAATCACATGACATTTTCTCAGCCCTTAGCTATTTTAGATATGTACCCAGGTACTACTGAAAACTTTAAAATATTTAACGAATACAGAATATTTAAAATTATGAGAATTTTTATAAGCCACAATCCTTCTCTCTCTCTCTCTCTTGCTATACTTTGAATAATAATGTTTTTTAATTAAAAAAACACACACACACAAAATTGTGTTGTCATATATATTTTAATGGTGTAGAAGTGTAGCATTTGAACCATTTGACAGATCAAATTTATGATTTTCTTGTCAGTAACCCTGTTCAGACAATATACTAAGCCATGGTGGTTAAGCATTTTGAGCTAAATATTATGGCTTATCGTGTTGTGTGATCCATGATTTAATGTGTTGTGTGAACTATTCCTAACCATGGTAGCTACATAACCAGTTTAAACACGCTCACTATCCATTTGCTACAAAAGGGTTAGCGGCCTAACCATGGTTTAGCATGTTGTCTGAACAGGCCCAGTCTTTTACTAGCTCAAAGTTTGTGGCCAACTGTAAGGGAAAACGTGGGGGTGTTTAGAAATGTGAAGAATGTGTTACAAAAGTTATTATTTGGAGTTGCAAGTCTGGGTGAGTATAGAATGAGTGGTGAGTGCTGATTGGTTAGTTGTTTGGAGAGCCTGGATTGGTGGAGTGTGTGAGAGTGGGAGGAGCTGGGGAGCAAATGGAATATATATATGTCAGACAGAGGGAGAGCTGATGGGGTAGTTTTGGGTTGAACTGAGGAGGGGGATTGGTTGTGGGTTGAGCAGAGTGAGTGACTCAGTTTGGATGACATATTAAGCAACGGAGGAGGGGGGGAACAATCGTCAGTTGTGTTGCTTATTGTGTCATCTGGAGGGCAACACACAATGCACACACAACTGACAGTACATTAATCAGGCACTTTAAACAATGGAGCGAAACAACGGGCTTGCACGTTGTTTAGGCCGAAGCCCTGTTGTTTAAAGTGCCATCCGAATTCAGCCCCCCCTCTCTCCGTGGACTATTCCATTTCGGAATAGAGTTCTGCTGCCTAGAGCAGCCAAAAAACCCTGGCCGCTCTATGCAGCCGGCAGAACTCACGGTGCCTGCTGGGATACGACTGGAGGACACAGGGAGGAAAGGCTGCAACCAAAATGGCTGCCGCAAGTTCGTAGCAGCCGGGGCGTTTGCCGGTTCCGAGCAGCGCTGGCTGCAGCATATCGTCTGTGAAGCTCCTCCTGCCTAACGCACGGTCAGTACGTTATTTACCCCTCCGTTGCTTAATATGTCGTCCGAACTGAGCCAGTGAGTGAGTGAGAGAAAGAAAGAGTAAGAAAGAAAGAGTATCTAGTGAGGTGTTTTGATTGATTGATATTGAGAGGAAACAGTTTAGCTTAAGAAACATTTTGAAATATAGAAGCATTATACTTGAAACCAGTAAGCTTACTGTGCACGCAATATACTTTATGTTAATAAAACTTGTTAATTTCATCCAACTGGTGTGGTCATTTCAGGTGTACCTGAAGAAGATACTGGAGGCAGCGGGAACATAGATGCTTGTCTGAGGCCAGGTTGCTGGGTTGTAGAGCTGTGGGGCCTAATAGTAAAGGTGGGACAGGGGCAGCAGCAGCAAGGTGGCTATGGTAAGTTGATGTTTTAATGTATTGTATGCTTATTGTATTTTTATGGTTTTAATTGTGCATTACCCGGAGAGCCTTGGCTACCAGGCAGTATAAAAATGTAATTTATAATAACAGTAATTGTGAAGAAAATAACTTTTGAGAGTGGCCTGCTCTGCAAGAGGAGTCGCTTGGCGGGAAGTGGGAACCTTGGAGCTCAAGGGGGAGGGGGGTGGAGGAAAGAATGTTGGCCTAGTTTCTGATCTGGTTATCTCAAGCCATACCAGCCAAGGTCAGGCAGGTGGCTTGCCCTAACGAACTTCAGCTTTTCAGCTGTGAGAAATTAGGGAGGGCTGGTTTCCATAGCAATGGAGTCAGCCCTGGAAAATATAAAAAAACGATGGCTTGGAAGTGGTCCGGCATCTCTTCGGGGCAGAGGCTTCGCTTGAAGACGATCTCCGGCCGGCCGGATCAAGTCGGGTGTTAGTTAGGATTTTATTGTTTTATAACCTGCTCGGTTTGGGGTTGCTTGGCACTTTTAAGAGTGTGATTGATTGGGGTCCTAATTGTTTCATGGCTTTTTCTTGTTTGTGCTGCTAATACCAAACCTACCTCATTCCTCTCTAATCCTTCCCCCCTTCCTTTCCTTCCCAACCACTTAACCCTATTTTGCCATTCTGCTTGTATAATCTCTTCTGATTTGACCAAGGCCTTAACTTAGACTAGTTTATGAATAAACTTGCTTTGGTCCCTAAATTCTGTGTGGTTATTTACAGCGTTGGCTCAAGCCAGCTTTGGCTGGGGGACTGGGTGGCGGGAAGGGGAACGCCTTGCCACTGCAAGGAACAGCTCCATGTTTCCTTGACAGTAATAATAATTTGACACTAGGGAAAGAGCTTTTTTATTTTCTCAGGCCTTTTAATGTAATCTGATCTATTTTATCTTGGCTGGTGAGTTTTATGCTTTTATGCTGGTCTTATACATTCTGCTGTTTTTAGTGTATTGTTGTACGCTTTTAACTTGTGTTATATCTTGAAATATAATATACCTAACCTTCTGTGACATCCCTATGTCTTTATAGTCACTTTGAGTTTGTTGCTGTTGCTGTTTTAAAAAGGAACACCTACAACATTGTTATTTCTTGCCAGAATTTGATGAAATTTGCAGGCATAGTTCTCTCTTCTGAGGATGTGATGCCTACCAAATTTCAGAGAGAGAGGTTCAGGGTGCTTTGTGGAATCACAATGTTTACAGCTTGTGGGGTGTTGAGGAATTTAATTGCACCCCTGTAAGGGTGTGAGGTTTTTTGTTTATTGTTTTGCTTTGCCAATTTGTATAAAAATGGTATACATCATAGGTGTGTGTGTGTATATATATATATATATATATATATACACACTTCTGAAATTTTACAGGTTACATGGGTTAGGGCATTATGATTCATGAAAAACAGTCTGAGGCTTTGTTTTGTTTTCTGCTCACGTGATACCAATGGGCAAGTTTATCCTGGTAAGAAGAGCCCTGGCTGGAAGCTAGAGTTTTCAGTCACAAAACTACATCACCTTCCTTCCTGTTATCGGCCCTGCCTGTTTTCCTTTTACTGATCTTGGAGGTGAAATGTAACCATTTTGAACACTCTGAGACTTTTTGACTCTGTGTTCGCACGTCACGCTAAACTATTCTGAGAAGAAGCCATGGTGAGTGGGTGACTTGTCCATTACTTGTGACAGATAATTGTCCACTCAGTGTCTTCCTGTGGCTTCTTTTTCCCTTAGTCCCTCTCCAGACCACTGATGGCATGTATCCCAGGGGCTTTTGTGGCAGCAATCCTTGTTTCCTTGTTCTGTACATCAGCACCCTTTTTGCAATTGGTCTGCCATGGTTGCCAGCGACAAGGCAAACAACCCCCCACCCCCGCTGCATCAGATCAGAAAAAGGAAATAATGTTCTGGGTCCTTATGAACATAGGAAGGTACTTGCATATTTTTTATTTTTCCTGCTATGAAATTTGCGCTGGTTTCCCCACCATTCACAAAGGGTTCTTCTTATTATTTATTTATGCTCCTGTGCAAATGTGAATAACCTCTGCTAGGAATTTTGCGTAAATTTCCCTTCTCTATTACTGCTCCGCAATGAGATTTATGCAAATTTCCCCTCCATTCTACTGCTCTGCAATGTATTTTGTGTACTTTTTGTGATCCACTCACTACTCTGTAACCGTCATGTACATCTGACAGCTAGCAATGGAGCTGGTGACTACAGGAGAGAAGGCAAGATGAAATTTACAAGGACATTGACATAATTTTGTTTCAAGCACAAAGCTTACTTTGGTGGAATATGAAGCAGCATATATATATATATATATATATACACACACACACACACACACACACATATATATATATATATATATATAGCTAGCAAGGGATGGGCCGAGGTGGAGGACATTGACAAAGGGTGTGTGGGGATGTGTGTGCGAACTGAACAACAGTGAAGTTTGTGACTGCATTCTGCTCAGAAATTATTGCCTATTTGCAATCTGATGCAAGATGCGGTGGGTGGGGTGTTCACTTGGGAAGCGCTGAAGTGGAGGATGAAATTGACAAGGACATTTGCAAGAGGGGAATCTGGCCATGTCCGGCTCAATAGCAGGCAAGCGATCTTGTGTGAGACCCCAAACAATAAATAAAATGGTGTATGTGTTTCTGCATTCATAAGGACTCGGGGGGGGGGGGGGAATCCTTTTTGCAATCTGATGCAGGAGTGGTGGTGGGGGAGTTTCCCTCATTCCCAACAACGCATGGAAAAATTGCCCTGCCAGATTTGGAGGTCACACTAAGCCACCCTGAAAACAAGCCACCCTAAACAACATTACTACAAGCCATAGGGTTCAAAGGGTGACTTGTTTATGGAATACTAGCCACAATAGGAGAACTGCTCTGGGTTCAGACAACATTGCTAATTCACTCTGCTCACAATTACCATGGCTTAGCATGATGTGCAAACCTAGTCTCTGTCGGTGTCCTCTGAATCTTCAAGCCAGATCCCAAGCTTCAGGAGCAGACTGATTTGCTTTGAGCCACTTTAGGGAAACCCTGCTTCACCTTGGCTAAAGCCTGAATATGCTCCAAAGCAGCCAGCTTTGATTCTGGCATGTGTCTGTGTGTGTGTAGGGCTTTCATTTCATACAGTGTGGAATTGGTGTTTCTGTAGAGATTTGTTGTTGGTTCTAAAGAGGGTGACGCTACCCTTCGTGCTAACATTGTCATGTTCAGCATCCACCAAAGCCGATTTGCATGCAGAATTGCCACTTTGAGGATTCAGTGCTCAAGATCTAGAGCTGACCAGCCACGGAAACAGCATCACGTCTACTGTTCCCTATTCAGGTGCTGGAGAGTACACTAATGAGTACACATCTCCAAAGCTTTTATAAAGAGTGCAATCTTATTGGGATTCCCATCAGCCTCGAGACTCAGAGGCTGACAGGGATCCTATGCAGAGTGGAAGGAACACAGAGGTTGATGGAGATCCTATGCGGAGTGGAAGGAACACAGGTCTTCACCTCTGTGTTGCATCTTAGCTAGACAGGCATTTTTGCCCATCTAGCTGGGGCTCTGTGGAGAGGGAAGGAAGGAGACTGGGGCAACCGAAGGGGTGGGCAACTTGCAGTCTTCTAGATGTTTTGGCCTACAACTCCCATCAACCTAACCAGCATAGCCAATGCTGAGGAATGATGGGACTTGTAGGCCAAAGCATCTGGAGGGCCACCAGTGATGAAGTGCTGGTGGTATAGAGTGATGAATATAGTAGCAGAAGACATACATCAAACTTATCTTCTGGCTCCTGAAGGTCCTGAACCAGTGACTGCTTAAGCAGATGAGGATACAAGAGCAGCAGTAAGAGGAGCAGCAGTAACTCTTAGTCAATGGCTGAATTCAGACGACACTATAGTCAATGGTGGGGTAATAATCAACTTTACAGTTGTTCATCTAGGGGGTACTCCCCACACAACATGGTAATAAATTATCAACTGTGGTGTGGATTAGGATCAGCGCTGAGTTGACTATGGCAGCATTCGGATGACACTATAGTCAATACAACTGACAATTGTTCCCCCCACCTCAGTTGCTTATTGTGTTGTCCAAATTCAGCCAATGTGTCAGTCTACAAGGCAGCAGAGAATGGCTAGAGCTCAAGGTGATGGGGTTCTCTGATCTTTGGGACCAGGCTATGAGCAAACTCTAATAATACCTTTGATTAAAACAACATTTGTTACTACTACATACTGATCTTTTCTTTATAATCTTGTCCTATTTCTTAACGCTTAAGACATGAGAATTGTGTATACTGTAGCATTATTTAATTTACCATAATCGTACTCTAATAATATTCATGGGATGGCATCAAAGCCAATTCTATTGTTCTTCTGAAGACTTGGAAAAGAGCCGCTGTATAAATGCATTTCAGGTTGCTTGAATTACCATGGTATTCCATAAAATGCATTATCTGGTGATTCTTATTCTTACATAGTAGCATTGTTTTCAAGCTGACAGTAGTGACAGGGAAGATAATTGAATGGGTACAGTGAACTACAAGATGTTTGAAAAAATTGTTTGGCTCGGTTAATTATATTTTATAAAGAAAAAAAAATCTGTCATAAAAGCTGGATGGTTGATTTGTGAATACAGCTAAATTCCACAAATTGCTGTCTCTTTAGCCATACTTTAGCTAAACTGGTGATGAACTGGTGATGAACCAGTTTTAAATACATTTCTTTTCATGCTAGTTCTCCTCTCAATGAATGCCTTCTAAAAATATGTATTGAAAAAGTATGTATCTACTACAAGAAAACATATATGGGTTGTCTGCATCATTTCTACTGTCTCCTAAATGTATATTATTAAGCAGTCCCTTTGGCACTCTTGGTAGAGTTGAGAGCCAGGAGGAAGCAGGAGGAAGAGCTACAATTCAAATATCCTCAGAATGATTTGGAAGATGTGGGAATATGTTTTCATTTTATTTGACCGTTTTTCTACAAAACGGTCCCACCCAAAGTTAGAATGGAAATATATACACCGAGGAAAGGGTGGGAAGGGTGGGTGGATGGGGTGGAGGGTGAGATATAACAGCAGCATTAATAGCAAATTTAGATGGTTGAGTGCCAACAGGATTGGAGTCCAAATAAGGCCACTGAGAAACAAGAAAGACATATCAGAATGCTCAAGGGAACTCTGAAGTTTGTGAAAGTACAACACATTAACAAAACAAACAAACAAACAAAGGGGGCAACCAGTCCCTGTTCCCCCCCTCCCGCCACCCTGGAAGTCCAATCAGGACTGAGCACATTTTATTAATGTATTAATTTATGTATATTTTTATACCGCCGAATAGCCGAAGCTCTCTGGGCAGTTCACAACAATTAAAACCATAAAATATTGGGCAAAAAAACCCCATAGCTCATAAAATAAAATACATTTTTTTTTAAACTACAACATAAAAATAAAAGCAGCAAAAGATTTAAAATACAGTGCCAGATAAAACAAACTGTGGGCTCGTCCGCATGGGGCATTTAAAACGATCGTGGCTCATGACGCATGCCCCTGTCCGTAGCTAGCGCAGGTTTTCATGCTGTAAAATCATCCCCCCCTTTTTTTTTTTTACAAACTGGTTTTCTGATGGATTTTCCTATTGTGGTGGCTTTAGTGTGGTTTGGGAGTCTGTGTGACCTGAACTGCCTTCGGTGCGGGCTGTGGGGAGCAGTGCTGATTGGTGGAAGGGGAACGTTGCATAGTGGGAGGGATGCGGGAAGAGCAGAGGGCTAAACATGTCCACTTAGAAGAAACTCATTGCCTTCCATTGCACTTTGCCGGTACGGGAGCAGAAGGGTCGGGATAATTGCTTTGCCTATTGCTTTTAGAAATTCATTGAGTGCCGGAGTGGGGAGTGAGCGAGCCCTGTCGCTTCAAAGCTGCTCAGTTGTGAATGTGCTCATAACTTCAATGATTCTTAAAAGGGATTGCATTACAAATAGCCCTTATGTCGTGACTCTAGCTAACTCTCTAAGCTCCTGCTCACGACTTTAGGCACACTGACACACAACATTAACAGTGAGATTTCGTTTATTGTAATCACACGGAATTCAAAGCATATGGTTTCATTTCTGCAAACACACACTTGAAGCTGAAGACGGACCAGACAGCTTTCAGGTAGAACAGCTTAATGCGAACAGCATACACTCAGGGAATGACATTTAGAGTTACTCCCACTCCCCAGAGATCAGGAGCGGCCACGCTGCGTTGAATCCTCTGGAAACAAAGGAAGACTCTAGGATTAGGCCTCCTGACAGTAGAACATCGGTCAACTGGCAACTAAATCTTCACTCAGCCTGTCAGGGAACGCTGAGCTGACCACAGAAGCCAGAAGCCAGGGAATGAACCTTTGTGACTTAGGGACCTTTCCCAAATCTCGTAGCTTTAGCACTGAGGAAAGGTCCTCTCACAGGTCTCACACACACACAAGTTTCAGAACAGCAACGATCAGCCTCTATCTTCTCTGTGCCCGTAACTTCGGCTCCATGCAGAGAAACAGCAGGCTATAGAACACGAATCCAGAACAGTAATCTCAAGTCCAAATCTATGAAAAGCCACAGTGCACTTTTCATGGCAGAGTTCTTAGAAGTTCTAAGTCTAAACAGCAATAGAAAATGTTCAGAGTGCATCACACAATTCCAAATCAGATAGAAACTCAGAGCAGCAAGAGGATAGACGAGATAATTCCTAGCAAAGGAATTACTCTTTAGACGTAGCTAATATAGGATAGAGGCTGGCTAATTCTGAGCTACTTTGACAGACAAGGCTTCAGGCCTGTAATCTAAACTCTTGTGCCAAGAGGGCGGCACGGTTCAACCTCTTCTTGATGATGCCACAGTGTGAGCAAGAGAGCCCCCACCTTTCTAAACAACATTTCATTCTCACAGAAAGTCAAGGCCTTCGGCCTACAGTTTGAGATAAGCACAGAATAGAGACATTTTCTCATGACAAATTGCCAAGTCTTCAGTCTACAATTCACAGGGCCAGCCCTGTGAATTGTCTATGAAGCACCTGACACTCAACACCTTATTACTGCTTGGAAATGGTGACCAGCGGGAGAGGCGCTGGCTAAACCTGTTTACTTGGAAGTAACTCTCTTCAATGGCACTTCACTGACCATGGGAGGTGGGGAGGGGGTGGGGAGCCAACCTCCACTCATGCGCAGCCCCACACCTATGTAATTGATGATGTTCAGTTCTATTGAGAGACTCCGCCCACACAACCTCAAGCGGATACTGTTTCTGATGCCCTTTGTCCCAAGAAAGCAGGGCTGTCTCCCATGAATACACTGCTTTACTGTGTGTCCCATTGAGGAAGCAAATTCGATTTCTTGAAAATTTGGATTTAAACGTAATCGCCTCATAAAGGGTCTCCATGTAGATGTGGCCTGAAAAATTAAAATTAAAAAAGGTTAGGGTTAGCCCCTGCCAAAGGAAATGAGGCGGATGGCTATCAGGAAAAGGTATTTTTCTACTGTGGCACCCTAGCTGTGGAATGAGCTTTTCTGAGAATTTCACCTGGCATTGAAGTGAGCACCACAAAAAGAGAAGGCCACAGTTGTACTGTCAAACAACCACATCAAAAGAACCCAATATGTATTTATCTCACTGTGTATATTTATATACAATGATGGATCTGAGTGCATCCCGAAGCTATGAACCTGATCCTTTAATGTGAGTGCAACCCCCTCCCAAACAGATTGAACAACTCTTAGCTGGGCAAATGAATCACCCACAACAGTACCTCCAACTTGTCTGGATTGAGTCCCATCTTGTCTGGATTGAATCTGGATTGGCCCCTGTCCATTACTGCACCCAGACACTGGCTCAGAACGCCCACGAATCTCTCACCTGTCTTTGATGAAAACAAGAGGTAGAGCTGGCTCATCCACATGTTGGTGACACCTCAGTCCATATCTCTAGGGGAAAAAAACCAGCAGTTTCATGTAGATGTTAAATAGCATGAGGGATAAAATAGAGCCCTATAGCACCCCATGGCATAACTGCCAAGGAACAAGGCAATAGTCCTCTAGTACCACTTTCTGGAATCTGTCACCCAAGTCAGAGCAGAACCACTGCAGTCCAGTACCTCCAACTCCCAGTCCAGGTAGCCTACCCAGAAGGTTGCCACGGCTATTGGTATTGAAAGCTATTGAGAGATCCAAGAAAATCAACAGCGTTGCACTTCCACTGTCCCTGTCCTAGTAATGGTCATCCCACAGGGTGACCAAGGCAGTTTCCATTCCAAAACCAGGTCAGAAGCCCAACTGAAATGAATCTAGATACTCAGTTTAATTCAAAAGTATCTGAAGTTGGCTGGCCACCATCTGCTCAAGCACCTTGCCCAGGAAGCAGATATTAGCAACTGGCCTATAGTTGTTAACATTTTCTGGGTTCAGATTAGGCTTTTTCAGGAGTGGCCTAATTACTGCCTCCATTAAGGAGGCTGGCACCATTCCCTAATTTAAGGAGGAGTTGATACCCTCTTGGACCCAGTTGGACATCCCCTCCCTATTAGACATAAAAATCCAAGCTCACAGGTGATCGACTGGACTTGGCCAAGCAATTTGTCCACATTCTCATGTCCCAATAACTGAAACTCTGGACACAGCTACTAATGGAACTGCATTATTCATGGTGTCCAGGTCATGACAAATGCAAGCAACTTTATCTTCAAAATGCCATGTGAACTTGCCACAGTGTGCTCCCAAGAGTTCCACCGTCTCTCTCCCTGGTCCAGATTGCAGAAGGCCATGAACCATTCGGAAAAGCTCTGCTAGACAACACTGAGAAGATGCCACAGTGTAGGCTCGGTAATGTGTTCTACTCTGTGCTTGGTCAGACTCTGCACGAGTCTGACCACCTGCATTCTAACCTGCATTCTAACCATCTTCCTTTTGCTTTATTGCCCTCAGCCCAGGAGCAATCATGTCGACTGCCCTAGTCATCTCTGCATTCCAGCATAGCCACGGCTTTGACAGAACCATCAGCTATATAGGCAGAAAAATCCCCCAGAGCCCTCTGAAATCCATAGGAATCCATTAGCCTCCAAGTGCAGATCATCTTAACAGGCTAACAAGAGTCTAAATTTCAATAGGAAGTGATCTGATCATGCCAAGGGGATAGATGCAAATTCCACCAATTTCAGAACACCATCCTCCTGCCCAGTTGAGAAAACCAGATCAAGAGTGTGTTCTATATACGTTGGGCCAATGACATGTTGGGACAGCCCATGGTTGTCATGGAGGCCATGAAGTCCTGAGCTGCCCCAGATTGCATGGCCCAGCATGGAAGTTGAAATTACCCAGAACCATCATCCTAGGGTCCTCAACACCAAGTCTGAGACCACCACCATCAGCTCAGGCAGGAAGTCTGATGAATAGCGGGATGGATGATCCAGTAGCGGAATCCTAATCTGTTCTGAGTACCCAACATTAGATACAAACACTCAAGATTGGCATTCGAAAGAACAGGAAGCCAAACAAGGGAAATAGAATTTTGTAGACAACAGCAACTGCACAGAGTACCCAGGAGGGCAAAGCTGGGTGAGACTAACCACACCCGGTTCCCCCACCCAGGTCTCAGTAATGCACACCAGATTGGTCCTTTCATTCATGATTAAATTGTGGATGACAGAGATTTTATTTTGGACTGACCTGGCAATCAACGTCAGCACCACCAGAGCCGAGGGCAAGTGGTATGGGAGTCAGGAATCATCTGGTTAGGGGAAGAACCAGAGGAGGGGATAGGCGTAAGGTGTCTAACTCTACTTCTCCTCAGCTGGCTTGTTAATCCCCCAACACCATACCCTCCCCTACCTCTGACCGCACTTATAGGGGCACTCACATTGCTCCCCAGGCTATCCACTGAATTTCCCAGGCCCATGTTAAACAATTAAATTTAACACAAATAATTATGGCCACCACAAGGGCATCATCTTAAAAATCCACACACCAAGCATATCTAGAGTGTGTTCATAGGCAGAAGCCAAACCATCATCTTGAGTACTTCTTGAGCTTGGGCTATAAGGTAATGGCCATCTACCCTCAGGCACTCATTACTCTCACCCAAGAGAAACCACAAACAGCAGCCCACATGAAGCATTCACTCTGCAAGGGGATGTGCATTTGGTGACAGCTACTTTGAAGTAGGGAACCAGATGTAATCAGTTCCAGGTCATTCAGTATGCCATGATGTCTTGTGTTAAGTCTCTGCCTGGCTTCGTATCTCATCTGAGAACCACAGGTGCTCTTACCCTTTGGCTCATTCCTTTGTCCAGTTCCAAGATTTATATTACCTGAATGGGAGGGAGATGACAAAAAAAAAGCCTGCAATCAGGAGCCCCAGGTGAAGTCAGGCAGCCAACACACCCTGCACCTGGCTCCTCCCTGAACAGTTCTTGTCCAGGCCTAAAGTTTACATTACCTGGATGGGAGAGAGATGGTGAAAGAAGCCTGCAGTAACCCCACGTGAAGTCAAATAGCCTGCAGCAAGCTCCTTCATAAACACATCTGGGCCAAGCCCAACCTGGTGGGAAGGCAAAAGCTCAACTCCAATAAGACACACCAGCTGAAGTTGAGTAGCCAACGAAGCCTGAAGATGGCTTCTCCATGAAACAGCTTTTGTCATGGCCAAGGCAGAATACTACATGGATTGGAGGGAGATGGCAAAAGCTCGCCTCCAATAAGACAATACAGCAGAAGTTGGGAGGCCAACGGAGCCTGCAGCTCACTCAACAAAACAGCTCTTGACCTAGACTGAAAAGAATACTACCTGGAACAGTGGCAATGACAAAAGCCTTCGTCCATTTAGGCACCCCAGCTGAAGTCAAATGGACAATGAAGCTGTTTTGTTGAATGTTCCTCAACAAAACAGCTCTTGTCCTGGACTCATGCAATAAGACACTCCAGCTGAGGGTGGGTGGTCAACGCACCCAGCAGCTGCTCCCATACAAATTGTCTGTTGTCCAGGCCCGAGCGCAATACCACCTGGCTGGGTGGAGACAGAGAAAGCTTATGTCCAATTAGGCACCCCAGCTGAAGTCAGGTGGCCAATGCAGCTTGCAGCTGGTTCCTCAACAAAAATGTTCTTGTCCACGCTCGAACGGAATACTACTTGGCTGAGGGGAAATGGCAAATGGTCGCCTCCAATAAGACACCCAATGTGAAGTCGGGTGGCCAAGGAAGCCATCCACTGACTCTTCAACAAAATATCTATTGTCCAGGCCCGAGTGAAATACTCCTAGATTGGAAGATGGCAAAAGTTTATCTTAAATATGTTGCCCAGCTAAAAAAGTGTAGCTAAGCAGCCTGCAACTGGCACCTAAGCAAAACAGATATTTTGACGCCTATGTGGAACTCTCCCTGGGTGGGTGAAGATGGCAAAAGCTCACTTCCAATTAGGCACCCCAGCGGAAGTCATAAGGCCAAGACCACCTGCAGTTGGCTCTTTCTGGAAAGAACATTTCTCGAGTAACAAGGGAAATACTGCCTGGCATGGAGGGAGATGGTGAAAACCCCTCTCCGATAGACATCCCAGCTAACCTTGGGCAGTCAAAGCAGCCTGCAATTGGCTCCTGAACAAAACAACATTGTCTATTCCGAAGCAGAATACTAGATGGATTGGAGGGAGATGGCGAATGCTTGCCTCCAATAAGACAATGTAGCTGAAGTTGGGTGGCCAACGAAGCCTGAAGATGGCTCCTCAACAAAGCGGCTGCTGTCTCACCCTGAGCGGAATATTACCTGGCTGGAGGGATATAAGAAACAATCACCTCCAATATTATACCCAATGTGAAGACTGATGGCCAACGCAGCATGCAGCTGGCTCCTCAACAAAATATCTGGTCTCCAGGCCCGAGCGGAATACTACCTGGCTTGGAAGGAGAAAGAGAAAGCTTATTTCCAATAAGGCACTCGTGCTGAATACCACATGGCTGGGTGGAGATGGAAAAAGCTCATGGTCAATTAGACACCTCCTCTCAAGTCAGGTGGCCAATGAAGCCTGCAGGTGGCTAATCAACAAAACAGCAATGGTCCATCCTTGAATGGACTACCACCTGGCTTGGAGGGAGATGACAAACATTACCATCCAATAAACTTCAGCTGAAGTTGGGTGACCAACAGAGCTTGCGAATTGCTCATCAAAAGAGCTGTTGTCCAGGCCCAAGCGGAATACTACCTGGATGGGTGGAGATGGTGAAAGCTTACGTCCAAAGTCGCAACCCAGTTGAAGTCTGGTGGTCAATGACGTTTGCAGCTGGCTCCTCAACAGCTCTTGACCAGGCACGAGTAGAATACAACCTGGATTGGAAGGGGATGCCAAATCTCACCTCTAATCAGACAATACACTTGAAATTGCGGGGGACAATGAAGGCTCCTCAACAAAGAACTGCTGTCTCAGAGCGGAATACTACTTGGTTTGGTGAAAGATGGTGAAACTTCTCCTCCAATAACACCCACCAGATGAAATTGGGTGGCCAAAGGAGACTGCAGCTTGCACCTCAAAATGATTGATGTTGTCCAGGCCTGAGTGGAATGCTACATGGTTAGAGAGAAATGGTGAATGCTCGCCTCCAATAGGACACGAACTGTGAAATGTGAAGGCCAACTGGCTCTGCAACAAATTATCAGTTGTCCAGGCCTGAGTGGAATACCACCTGGCTCGATGGAGATGGCAAAACAACACCGTCAATTAGGCGGCCCCACTGAAGTCAGGTGGCCAATGAATCCTGCAGGTGGCTCATTCACAAAACAGCTGTGGTCTAGCCCTGAGGAGAATACTACTTGGCTTGGTGTGGGATGGAGAAAGTTCCCATTCAATAAGACGCTTCAGCTGAAGTCAGGTGTCCAATGGAGCCAGCGAATTGCTCCTCACCAAAGGAGCTGTTTTCCAGGCCTGCATGGAACACTATCAGCGTGGATGGAGATGGCGAATTTCACACCCCAGCTGAAGTGTGGTGGCCAGTGACGTCTGCAGCTGGCTCCTCAAGAGCTCTTGTCCAGGCATGAGTAGAATACTACCTAGCTTGGAATGAGATAGTGGATGTTCATGTCCAAAAGGGGGCTGAGCGGAATACTACCTGGCTGCTTGAAATGGTGAAAGCTCACCGTCAAGTAGGCACCCCAGCTGATGTCAGGTAGCCAATGAAGCGTGCAGGTGGCTCATCCACAAAACAGCTGTTGTCCAAGCCTGAGCTGAAGACTACCTGGCTGGGTGGAGATGGCATACGCTTACATCCAGTTTGGCACCCCAGATGAAGTGAGTTGGCCAACGAAGACTGCAGCTGTTTCCTCTACAAAACAGCTCCTGTCCAGGCACTATGTGGTTTGGAATGAGATTTTATTTATTTTTAATTGCGTTGCATTTATATACCGCCCCATAGCTGAAGCTCTCTGGGCGGTTTGCAAAAATTAAAACTTTGGACATTAAAAACCGATATACACAATTTTAAACCATAAAAGCATAAAACAGACAACGTATAAAAACAGTATACATTTAAAACAGCTGTGAACTCTCAGCCAGGCATAAATATACTCAGTATATGCTGTTAAATGCCTGGGAGAAGAGGAAAGTCTTGACCTGGTGCTGAAAAGATAACAATGCTGGCAAAAGTTCATCAATAAAAGGCGCCCAAGCAGAATGCTTCCTGGCTTGGAGGGAGATGGAAAATTTCATCTTCAATCAGAAAATACAGAAGTTGGGTGGCCAACGAATGCTGAGGATGGCTCCCCAACAAAACAGCTGCTGTCTCCGTTGGGGTGCAATACTCCCTGGTTTGGTGTGAGATGCTGAAAGTTCTCCTCCAATAGCACCGTGCAGCTGAAGTTGGGTTGACAACGGAGCCTGAAATTGGTGCCTCCACATGATAGATCTTGTCCAGCCCCGAGCGGAATACTACCTGGCTGGAGGGATATGGCAAATGCTAACCTCCAATAAGATACCCACTGTGAAGTCTGGTGGCCAATGCAGTCTGCAGCATGCTCCTCAATAAATATTTGTTGTCTTGGCCGGAGCAGAATACTATCTGGCTTGGAAGGAGATAGCTAATGTTCATCTCCAATAACATGCCTGAGCGGAATACAACCTGGCTGGGTGGAGATGGCAAAAGCTCACATTCAATGAGGCTTTCCCACCGAAGTCAGGTGGCCAACAAATCTTGCATTTGGGTCAACCAAAAGAGAGCTGTGATCCAGCCCTGATTGGAATACTACCTGACTTGATAGTTGATGGTGAAAGTTCCCATCCAATCAGATGCTTCAACTGAAGTCGGCTGTCCAATCAGGCACCCGAGCGGGATATTGACTGGCTGGGTGGAGATAGTGAAATCTTACATCCAATTTGGCACCCCAGCTGAAGTCAGGTGGCCAATGAAGCCTGCAGCTTGCTCTTCAGGAAAATATACATTCTCCAGGCCCGAGGAGAACACTAACTGGCTTGAAACGAGATGACGAATGTTCATCTCCAATATGGCGGCTGCAGTTGGCTCAACCACAAGAGAGCTGTGGTCCAGCCCAGAGTGGAAAACTTCCTGGCTTGGAGGTAAATGGCAAAAGTTCCCATCGAATAGGGCGCTCCGGTCTCATCAAAACAGTTGTGGTCCAGGCCCAAGCTGAATACTCCCTGGATGGGTGGAGATGGTGAAAGTTTATGTCCAATTTTGCACCCCAGCTGAAGTGTGGTGGTCAATAACATCTGTAGCTAGCTCCTCAACAGCTCTTGCCCATGCCTGATTGGAACACTATGTAGCTTGGAACGAGATAGCAGAAGTTCATGTCCAAAAGGCAGCCAAGCAGAATACTACCTGGTTGATTTTGATGGTGAAAGCTCATGATCAGGTAGGCACCCTATTGTCAGGAGGCCAAAGAAGTCTGCAGGTGGCTCATCCACAAAACTGCTGGAGTCCAGAGCTGAGCAAAATACTATCTGGCTTGTAGGGAGATGACGAACATTCCCTTGCAATATGATGCACCAGCTGACATCAGATGTTCAATGCAGCCAGAGAATTGCTCCTCACCAAAAGAGCTGTTGTCCAGGCCCGAGCGGAATACTACCTAGGCCCCCTCCACAAGGATGCGCTTTTGCGCCCGGTTCCGGGATTATGCGCATTATCGCGGAGGCGCATTTACGCCTAATCCCTCTGCACAGGAGGCGGCGAGAGGCGGCGAAGCGCATTAATTCATGTCCAAAAAGCGCTTTAGAAGACGTTAACGCACATAATCGCTTGTTCACACCGCGAAAATGCGCTTTAACGGCCGGAGAAAAATAAAAGTCGCTATTTAACGCGCATTCGAAAATGCGCATTATCGGGGAGATAACGCGCCTGTACGCCCGTTTTGTGCTCCGCTGGTGTGGAGGTAAAATTTATAATGAGCCTCTAAGGCTCATTAAACGTCTTGTGTGGAGGAGGCCCTAGCTGGGTAGAGACGACGAAACCTGAAATCCAAATTTGCAACCCAGCTGAAATCTAGTGGCCAATGAAATATGCAGCTTGCTCCTCAACAGCTCTTGTCCAGGACCAAGCAGAATGCAACCTAGCTTGGAAGGAGATGATGAAAGTTAATCTCCAACAAGGCACTTGAACAGAATACTACCTGGTTGGGTGGAGATGGGAAAAGCGCACCATCAGTTAGGCAGTCCTGTTGAAGTCAGGTGGGCAATGAAGCCTGCAGGTGTCTCATCCATAAAAGAGCTGTGCTCCAGCCCTGAGTGGAATACTACCTGGCTTGGAGGGAGCTGGAGAAAGTTCCCATCCCATAAGACACTCCAGCTGGAGTCAGGTGTCCACTGCAGCCTGCGACTTGCTCACCAAAAGAGCTGTTGTCCAGGCCTGAGTGGAATACTACCTTGATGGGCGGAAAGAGCGAAAGCTTACATCCAATTTCGAACTCCACCTGAATTCTGGTGGACAATTAAGTCTGCAGGTGGCTCCTGAACAACTGTTGTCCATACCCAAGCGGAATACTACCTTGCTTGGAAGGAGATGGCGAAAATTCACCTTCAGTTAGGAACTCTAGATGAAGCCAGTTTGCCAATGAAGCCTGTAGGTGGTCTTATCTGCAAAACAGCTGTGGTCCAGCCCTGAGCAGAATACTGCCTGCCTTAGAGGGAGATCACGAGCATTCCCATCTAAGAAGACGCTCCAGCTGAAGTCAGGTTTCCAATACAGTCTGTGACTTGTTCTTCACGGAAACAGAAGTTTTCCAGGCCCGAGTAGAATACTACCTGGCTTTGAAGGAGATGGCGACTCCCACATGCAGACAATACATCTGAAGTTTAGTGGCCAATGAAGGCTGAAGAAGACTGCTCAACAATTCAGTTGCTTCCTCAGCTCGACTGGATTACTACCTGGTTTAGTGTGAGATGATGAAAGTTCTCCTCCAATAAAATACCCACTGTGAAGTCTGGTGGCCAACGCAGCCTGCAGCTGGCTCCTTCAGAAATATTTGTTCTCCAGACCTGAGGAGAAGATGACCTGGCTTGGAGGGGATCGCGAAAGTTCATCTCCAATAAGTTCCCCTAGCGGTATACGACCTGGACGGGTGGAGATAATGAACATTCCCTTCCAGTAAGATGCACCAGCTGAATTTGGCTGTTCAGGGGAGCTGGCAAATTGCTCCACACTAAAAGAACTGTTGGCCAGGCCCGAGCAGAATACTACCTGGGTGGGTGCAGCTGACGAAAGCTGAAGTCCAACTTCACAACACTGATGAGCTTGATCCTCAACAGCTCTTGTCCAGACCTGAAAAGAATGCTACCTAGCTTGGAAGGAGATGACAAAAGTACCTACAATCTGGAACCCTAGTGGAATAAGACGTGACTGTGTGGAGATGGTAAAAATACACCGCATATTAGGGGCCACTATGGTAGTCAGGTGGTCAGTGAAGGTTGCAGGTAGCTCATCAACAAAGCAGCTGAGATCCAGCCCTGAGCGGAATACTACCTGGCTTGGAGGGAGATGATGAACATTCCCATCCAAGACGACACACCAGCAGAAGACAGGTATCAAATGCCACCCGCGGATTGCTCCAAACCAAATGAGCTGTTGTCCAGGCCTGAGCAGAATGCTACCTAGCTTGGAAGGAAATGAAGGAAGTACTTCTCCAATCTAGCACCCGTGCAGTATACTGCCTAGATGGATGGAGATGGCAAAAGCTGACTGCATACTGGACAACCACATTGAAGTCAGATGGCCAATGAAGCCTGCAGGTGGCTCATTGACAAAGCCGCTGTGGTCCAGCTTCGAGCAGAATACTATCTGGCTTGGAGGTAGATGATGAACATTCCCATCCAATATGACTCAGCAGCTGAATACGGGTGTCCAGTTCTGCCAGCGAACAGATCCAAACCAAATAAGCTGTTGTCCAGGCCTGAGTGGAATTCATCCTGGGTGGGTGGAGATGACGAAAACTGTAGTCCAAATTTGCAAACCTGCTGAAGTCCGGGGTCTGCTAAAGGCTGCAGTTTGCTCCTGAACAGCTTTTGTCCAGGCCCGAAACAATTGCTACCTAATTTCGAAGGAAATGATGGAAGTACATCTCCAATATGGTGCCCGAGTGGAATGCTACCTGGATGGATGGAGATGGCAAATCCTCACTGCACACTAGACACCCCTGTTGAAGTCAAATGGCCGATGCAGCCTGCAGGTTGCTCATCAAAAGATTGGTAGGGAAGAGACGAAGTCTGGCGCTGGTTGACGTGTGTTTTTTATTTCAAATTAAAAGCTCAACGTTTCGGAAAAAATCCTTCCTCAGGAGCTATAAACAAAAGTATACATTCTTAATCAATAAACAATATGGACAACACCTATCACAGGTTAGACATTCTTTTCTTTTGTACCATTCATCAATTTTTATTTGTCAATATATTTGCTAGATAAAAATACACATATGAACTATACATGCATGTTTAAACTACACAGACAATTCCTTAAATACCACCCATGTAGCTATGTTCTTTTTATTCTAAAACAGTTCCATATTTATACTGTTTATCTTCAAACGACAACAGGATACCTTCTAATAGGCAACCTTTGCCATCATATAAATCTTATAAGTAAAACAAATTTTCTTATAAGTAAAAAACGGCTACCTTTAAAACACATGTCACAAGTTGAACATTCCTTTCTTTTATACCATTAATCACTTCTTAATTGTCAGTCTATTTGCCAGATAAATGCGCCAATTTGAAATATGATTAACCTTGTTTAAAGGAGGGCTGGTTCATTTGTTATCATTTTTTCAGAGATAACTACCTTTATTTCCAATAATTATTAAGTCCCTCTTCCAACAAACACACAGACAACATAACCCTGTGACATGCATTATTTACAGACACAAAATTATTTGCCTTACATTACTGTTCACCCATTTAAAGCCTTTGTCCGTCCCAAAATCTCTTTAAAAAATACAAACCTGTGTCTCCACACACGTTGCCTAGAAAAATTAAGAACTTTTATCAGAATAAAACTCCTTACACAATTTGTCTTTAAAGGCTGCGTTCTTTCTGCGAGTGTCCGTCTATAACAGTGAGTCAAAGTCAGCTGTTATGTATTGGAGTTAATGAGCAAAGTTTTACAGCTGCATTCTGCTGACCCCCCCTAGGATGCTGACTGAACTTAATTCCCCTTTCCTGCCAGCCCGAGTAAACACATTGTGGAGCCATCTCTTATTGCCTATAAGTTTGTAATTCCAACGACTCATTCAGTCCTTCTGGTGTAACGAATTTTAAAGTTAACATCCAAAATACCTCTCTTTTACTTAAACATGCCCCTTTCCCCCTCACCTTCTCAATGGCCCAGAAAACAGTTGACTCTGGTTTATGATTTTGTTCCATAAAATGCTTAACCAGAGGTGCCCCTGTCCTTTGATTCCTTAAATTATGGAGATGTTCACCTATCCTCACTTTCAGTTGTCAAGATGTTTTGCCCACATACATCTTATTGCATGGACATTTGATGACATAAATAACTCCCTCAGAGTTGAGCTTTTTTCTGAAACGTTTTTTCCGAAACGTTGAGCTTTTAATTTGAAATAAAAAACACACGTCAACCAGCACCAGACTTCGTCTCTTCCCTACCATTCAGCATTGGTGCTACACCCTTCGTAACACGACTGCTCATCAAAAGAGCAGCGGTGTCCATCCTTCACCAGAATACTACATTCACAACACTGCTGAACTTGATCCTTAACAGCTCTTGTCCAAACCTAAAACTAATGCTACCTGGTTTGGAAGGAGATGATGGAGGTACAGCTCCAATATGGTACCCGAGCAGAATACTACCTGGATGTATAGAGATGGCAAAAACTCACTGCATATTGGATACCCCCGTTGAAGTCAGATGGCCAACGAAGCCTAGGGGGATATGGCAAAAGAGCACCGCATACTGGGAGTCCCCATTGAGGTCAGTTCACCAATGAAGCCTGCAGGTTGCTCATCAACAAAGCATCTTGGTCCAGCCTTGTGCAGAATACTACCTGGCTTGGGGGAAATGACGAACATTCCCATCCAAGACAACACACCAGCAGAAGACGGCTGCCCAATGCTGCCAGCGAATGGCTCCACACCAAAAGATCTGTTGTCGATGCCTGAGCATAATACTACCTGGGTGAGTAGAGATGACGAAAGCCGAAGTCCACCTTTGTAACACTGCTGAAGTCCAGTGTGCAGTGAAGGATGTAGCTTGCTCCTCAAAAGCTCTTGTCAAGGCCCGACACGAATGCTACGTAGTTTGGAAGGAGATGACGGAAGTACAACTCCATTATGGCACCCGAGCAGAATACTACCTGGATGTATAGAGATGGCAAAAACTCACTGCATCTTGGATACCCCCATAGAAATCAGATGGCCAACGAAGCCTGCGGGTGGCTCATTGACAAAGCAGTTGGGTCCAGCCTTCAGCAGAATACTACCCGGCTTGCTTGGAAGGAGATGACGGAAGTACATCTCTAATATGGCGCCCAAGCAGAATACTACCTGGATGGATGTATATGGCAAAAGCACTTTGCATATTGGATACCCCCGTTAAAGTAAAATGGCTAATGAAGACTGCAGGGAGCTCATCAATAAAGCAGCTGAGATCCAGCCCTGAGCGGAATATTACCTGGCTTGGAGCGTGATGACGAACATTCCCACCCAATATGACTCACCAGCTGAATACAGGTGTCCAATGCTGCCAGCGAATATCTCCACACCAAAAGATCTGTTGTCCAGGCCCGAGCGGAATACTACCTGGGTGGGTGGAGATGACGAAAGCTGAAGTCCAAATTGGCAATACAGCTGAAGTCCAGGGTCTAGTAAAGGATGCAGTTTGCTCCTGAACAGCTCTTGTTGAGACCCAAAACGAATACTACATAGCTTGGTGGAGATGATGGAAGTACATCTCCAATATGGTGCCCGACCGGAATAGTACCTGGATGGACGGAGATGACAAAAGCTCACTGTATATTGGATACCCCTGATGAAGTCAGGTGGCCAATGAAGCCTGCACGTGGCTCATCAACAAATCAGTTGGGTCTAGCCTTGAGCAGAATACTACCTGGCTTGGAGGGAGATGAAAAGCATTCCCATTCAATATGACATACTCGTTGAAGACGGGTGTCCAATGCCGCCAGCGAATAGCTCCACACCAAAAGATCTGTTGTCGAGGCCTGAGGTAAATACTACCTGGGTGAGTTGAGGTGACGACAGCTGAAGTCCAACTTCGCAATACAGTTGAAGTCTGGGGTCTAGTAAAGGGATGAAGCCTGCGCCCGAAACAAATGCTATCGAGCTTGGAAGGAGATGACGGAAGTACAACTTCAATATGGCACCCAAGAAGAATACTACCTGGATGTATAGAGATGGCAAAAACTCACTGCATCTTGGATACCCCCATTGAAATCAGATGGCCAACGAAGCCTGCGGGTGGCTCATTGACAAAGCAGTTGGGTCCAGCCTTCAGCAGAAGACTACCCGGCTTGGAAGATGATGAATGTTGCAATCCGATCCATCTCACCAGCCGAAGACAGGTCTTCAATCCTGCCAGCGAATAGCTCTACACCAAAAGATTTGTTGTCGAGGCCAGATTGGAATATTATCTGGGTGGGTGGAGATGACGAAAGATGAAGTCCAACTTCGCAACACTGCTGGAGTCTGAGGTCTAGTGAAGGATGCACTTTGCTCGTGAACAGCTCCCAGACCCAAAAGGAATGCTACCTTGCTTGGAAGGAGTTGATGGAAGTACATCTCTAATATGGTGCCCAAGCAGAATACTACCTGGATGGATGGATATGGCAAAAGCCCATTGCATATTGGATACCCCTGTTAAAGTCAGATGGCCAATGAAGACTGCAGGTAGCTCATCAACAAAGCAGCTGAGATCCCGCCCTGAGCAGAATATTACCTGGCTTGGAGTGTGATTACGAACATTCCCACCCAATACAACTCACCAGCTGAATACAGCTGAACTCCAGTGTGAAGTGAAGGATGTAGCTTGCTCCTCAAGAGCACTTGTCCAGATCTGACAGGAATGCTACCTAGCTTGGAAGGAGATGATGGAAGTACATCTCCAATATGGCACCCAGGCGGAATATTACCTGGCTAGGTGGATATGGCAAAAGAGCACCGCATATTGGGCGTCCCCATTGAGGTCAGATGTCCAATGAAGCCTGCAGGTTGTTGATCAACAAAGCATCTGGGTCCGGCCTTGTACAGAATACTACCTGGCTTGGAGGGAGATGACAAACATTCCCATCCAGTACTACACACCGGTTGAAGACGGGTGTCCAATCCTGCCAGCTAATAGCTCCACACCAAACAATCTGTCGTTGAGGCCCGAGTGTAATACTACCTGGGTGAGTGGCGATGACAAAAGCTGAAATTCAACTTCGCAACACTGCTGAAGTACAGTGTGCAGTGAAGGAAGTAGCTTGTTCCTCAAAAGCTCTTGTCCAGGCCCGAAATGAATGCTACCTAGGTTGGAAGGAGATGACGGAAGTACATCTCCAATATGGCACCCGAGAGGAATACTACCTGGCTGGGCGGAGATGACAAAAGCTCACGTCCTTATTATTATTATTATTATTATTATTATTATTATTATTATTATTTCCATTTATATACCGCCCCATAGCCAAAGCTCTCTGGGCGGTTTACAAAAATTAAAAACATTGAGCATTAAAAAAATGATATACAAAATTTTAAACCATAACAAACAAAAAAACAAGTTATAAACACAATATCATTTAAGACAACTATTCTGGGTCAAGCAACAACAAATTCAGAGTACAGTTGAAGTCCAGGGTCTAGTAAAGGATGAAATCTGCTCCTAAATAGCTCTTCTCCAGGCCCGAAATGAACGCTACCCAGCTTGGAAGGAGATGACAGAAGTACATCTCCAATATGGTGCCCGAGCAGAATACTACCTGGATAGATGGAGATGGCAAAAGGTCACTGCATATTGGATACCCCTTATGAAGTCAGATGGCCAATGAAGCCTGCAGGTAGCTCATCAACAAAGCAGCTGAGATATGGAACTGAGCGGAATACTACGTGGTTTGGAGGGAGATGATGAACATTCCCATCCAAGACAACACACCAGCAGAAGACGGGTGCCCAACACTTCCAGTGAATAGCTCCACACCAAAATATGTGTTGTCAAAGCCCGAGGGTACCACTACCTGGGTGGGTGGAGATGATGAAAAGTGATGTCCAATGTCGAAACACTGCTGAGTTCGCTCCTCAACAGCTCTTGCCCAGGCCCAACACGAATGCTACCTAGCTTGGAAGGAGATGACGGAAGTACATCTCCAATATGGTGCCTGACCGGAATACTACCTGGATAGACGGAGATGGCAACAGCTCACTGCAGATTGGATACCCCTGATAAAGACAGATGGCCAATGAAGCCTGCAGGTAGCTCATCGACAAAGAAGGTGAGATCCATCCCTGAACGAAATATTACCTGGCTTGTACGGAGATGATGAACATTCCCATCCAATATGACTTACTAGCCAAATACAGGTGTCCAATGCTGCCAGCGAATAGCTGTACACCAAAAGAGCTGTTGTCAAGGGCCGAGCGGAATACTACCTGGATGGATGGAGATGGCAAATGCTCACTGCATACTGAATACCCCCGTTGAAGTCAGATGGGCAATGAAGCCTGCAGGTGGCTAATTGACAAAGCAGCTGCATCCAGGCTTCAGCAGAATACTACCTGGCTTGGAGGGAGATGACGAACATTGCGGACCAATACAACTCACCAGCTGAAGACAGCTGCCCAATGCCTCCAGCGCATTGCTCAAAACCGAAAGAGCTGTTGTTCAAGCCCAGGGCTCATACTCCATATTCAGGTCTTTTTTAGGGACTTTAGGGTTCATCACTCAGAGCTCTCTGTACTGAGGAACAGGCAGGCAAGCCTGTTTAGCAGTATTACGGAATGATGGTGGCGGCCATTGGTAAGTGGTGACACCTGGGGAACCTTCCCTCACTCCTTTCCCCCCAACTTGCGCTCCTTACCTGCAGCCTTCCCCGCCGCCGCTGCTATTCCGTAGTACTGCTAAACAAGCTTTCCGGCCTGTTCCTCAGTAAAAACCCCTACCACTAAGCCGGTTAAGGTCAAACCAAAAAACTCTTTTCAATGCATATTAATTCTTTAATTTCAATTCTTAGCTTGTCTTTTAACTTTAACTCAACTTTTAAGTTCATCGATTATTTTAGCTATGTTAAACAACCAAAAATAAGTTTTTTGATTTGACCCTGGATGGGGTATGGCTAATTTTTATTTATAGTCAAAATACAGAAATATACAGAGTAGTTTTACACCTCTACTCGGTATCATTTCTTTTTAATACTACCTTTAATATTACATATCACATTTAACTTTGGTTAACAGTTAATTGGTCCTTTTACTACTTTCTTTTCTTTCTTATCAGACCTCTAAAAAAAAAAAAGAAATTATTAGAAAAGATGCTTTTTCTTTTCAGCGCAGATGTAATACATGATGATGTTTGCTCAAGGAGTTTGTCAGCTGCACTCTTTTTCTGGACTTCTTCATTTCTTTTCATAACCAATTTTTTCTTCATATCATCAAAAGTCTTCTTCTTTTCTTCACTTTCTACTCTTAAGGTTTCTTTTTTTTGCCCTTTCTCTTTCTCCTCATCTTCTTTAAGTCTCTTTTCTCTCAGCTTGGTTTCCTTTAAGTACTGATGATACTTACTTCTTGCATTTCTTCCATAGGCAGTGAGCTTTTTTGTGATTGGAACACAAGAATGGTTATTGCCATAAAACTTCAAGGCATCTATGACATTCAATCATGCATTCAAAGCTCTTTCTTTCATAGCAGCTGTCTGCTCTGTAATCACATGTCCAGATGTTGAAAAGCCTCTCTCAACATCGCCATTACCATGTGGCAAGAAAGACAGGCTTTAACGACTTTTGTTAAGTCCTTGTATTTGGTGTCATTCATAACATTCTTTACTTCAAAAACTTCTTTCCAAATTGTTTCAAGGTCTCCGTTATCGATTCCTATGAGTGTTTCTGCTCTAATCATCTTCCACTTATCGATCGGGCAGTCTGTATGGACATCAAAGGACATCATCCTTGCCACTTTCAGAAGTTTTGTTTCACTGCTGGTAGCTTTGCGAGTTTTTGGATTTAAGAAAGCCATATCATGAAGGATAGAGTCTCTCTTTATATTGCATTTCTCCTGGAGGTATTTCCTAGACACAATGAAGTGTTTCTGAACTTTTGACTTGAAGCTGAGGGCTTCCAGTTCTTTAACTTTTTTTTAGCTCGCTCTGGACTTCCTCACTTATGTAAATGCTGTGAGGGGCTGTTAAAGAACTGCTATCAAAGGAAAAGTCCAGATTTATCTCAGGTTTCCAAACTCTATTACTAATTTTCCTCAAAAGTTCCTCCAAATGCTTGTACAGTACATGCATCATGGGAGTTTATTTTTGGAAAATCAGAGAGTACTCAGAGAACATCTTAGCACTTGAGATGACAAAAAGAATTTCAGCTTTCATCAGAGGATTTTTTAAGTACGAAGAAATGATTTTGTAGGACTGGTTTTTCATCAGCAGTGGTACAAATTCTAGAAAGTATTTTGTTACAGAAGGCCATTGCTCAAGGAATCAAACAGCTGCTGTTCCTAGTGTCAACCACCTTGAGGAGACATGTTTGATAAGAACTTTGGAAGGAAGCTGAAGATCATGTTGAATATTGTGAAAGTCTTCAAATCTTGCTGGGAACTCATGAAAAAAAATGTAAACCAATACAACAAGTTCAGACACAGATTCCCCAAATTCATCCAGGCCCTTTTGAAATGCATTGTGGAGATGGTGAAGGTTACAAGTTCCAATCTGCACAAGACCACGCCCTCTCAATGCTTCAACTTCATCACTCACCAGCCTAAAAACCATTTTGTCTACATTTGGCCCATCACTACCAAGTATTACAAGTTTGAGTGGCGATAAATTGCTGTCATCAAGGGCTTCATTTAATTTCTTCAAGTCCTCTGCAGTTGCATGGCCAATAAAAAATGTCCTGAGATGCCTACTTTCTACCTTTTGAGATTTGTCAGACCAAAATTGAATTTTGATTTGCAGTTCTTTATGTCCACCATGATTTGTTGTCTTATCAAAGCATAAGCTGAAATAAGAATTCCTCACGTCATCCACTAGTTTATTCCAAAAATAAGGTCCAAGTGCATCTGATACAGGGTATGCAACTTTGGCTGCAGAAAATGGAAAAGCAGTGAGATCTAGTCAAGGGAACATAGCTTGAAATGTTTCTTTCAAATCAAAGCAAGATGTATAAGAGTAGTGACAAATAACACATTTCATGGTCAGGATCAGTTCTGCACAAATGGAGGAATCTGTCGGATGTCAGGTGCTTCATGGACAATTCACTAGGCTGGCCTAGTGAATTGTGAGTTGAAAGCTTGGCAATTGTTGTGAGAAAGTCTGTCTCTATTCTGTGCTTATCTGTGGCTGCTAGCCGAGGCCTTGAGTTCCTTGAGAACGAATGTATGTTTAGAAAAAGTGGGGGCTATCTTGCAAGCTGTCTCTCACATAGTGTTGTCATCAAGAGGAGGTTGAACTGTGCCATCCAGTTGGCACATGAGTTTGGATTACAGGCCTGAAGTCCTGTCTGTCAAAGTGGCTTGGAATTAGCCAGCCTCCATCCTATATAGTGGAACGAGCAAAGGGGAGGCCCTTTGCTAGGAAACATCTGTTCAGCTGTTCTACGGTTACCATCTGGTTCGATGCTTGCCAAGAAACTCGTGTTTGGGATTCTATCTGGTTTGGAGATGTTGGATGCACTCTGTACATGTTCTGTTGCTATTTGGACTTGGAATTTCTAAGAACTATGCCATGAAAAGTGCTCTGAGGCTTTTCATAGATTTAGACTTGCAGATTACTGTTCTGGATTCGTGTTCTATAGCCTGCTTTCCCTGCATGGAGCCAAATTACGGGCACAGGGAAGCTCTGAGGCTGATCGTTGCTGTTCTGGAAGTGTGTGTGTGTGTGTGTGTGTGTGACCTGCTAGAGAGCCTCCTCTCAGAGCCTTTGTTACAGGCAGAGGGGTTTTCCTAAGTCGAAGAAGTTTGTCCCCTGACATCTTGCTTACGTGATCAGCTCAGTGTTCCTGGCAGGCTGAGTCTAGTTTAGTACAAGATAGATCTGTGTACTGTCAGACTTCATGCACTTCTGTGCTGGGGTTTCTCCTTGAGTTTTGCTCGTGTTCCTAATGAGTCAGTGTGTGTGGCTGCTGCTGACTGTTTCGCATGGGACGGGGGCCCACTCTAAATGTCTCCCCCTGAGTTACTGCTGTTCACATTAAGCCGTTGTACCTGAAAGCTATCTGGTCCGTCTTCAGCTTCAAGTGTATGTATGCAGAAATGAAACCGTTATGCTTGATTCCGTGTGATTTCACAATAAAAGAGGTCTCACCGTTTTAGAGTGTGTCAGTTTGCCTAAAGTTCATGAGCAGAAGCCTGGGGTAGGCTTGCATCATGACAGAATCCTTCTCACTTACCATCATCTCACTTCTCACTTATCATCTTCCTACTGTAGACTGACCCGAATCAGGCCTACGTTCTTCATTGCTTGTTGAAGTTTCTAAAGCTTTATTCTCAGATGGTGAAGAAATCAGTTGTGATGTTGAAGTTGCAGTAGTTGAACAGACCCCAGGTCCTTGTAATGCTGAAGAGGCAGTTTAACGTCGTACCCGGGACGAAAGGTTGAAACTTACCAATTTTTAACGAAATCGGGCCTGAATTGCTGCAACTTGCCTAAAAGATTATACTGAAAATCATAAATTATTCAAAAGAAAATTCATATACCTATTTTAAGGGACTTTAGGGACCTAGGATAACAAAATGGAACTTTTAGGGACTTTAGGGACCAAGTGTGAGTCTTGCCTGAGGCCCAAGCAGAATAATACCTGGGTGGGTGAAGATAACACTCCAGAAGAAGACGGGTGTCTAATGCCGCCCGCAAATTGCTCTAAACCAAAAGACCTAATGTCCCAGCCCAAGGGGAATACTACCTGGATGGGTTGAGATGACGAAAGCTGAAGTCCACATTCGCAATACAGCTTCCTTCTAGTAAAGGAAGCAGTTTGCTCTTCAAGAGCTCTTGTCCAGACCCAACAGGAATGCCACCTAGCTTTGAAGGAGATGATGGAACTACATCTCCAATATGGCGCCTGAGCAGCATACTACCTGGATGGATGGAGATGGCAAAGTTCACTGCATATTGGATATCCCTGTTGTAGTCAGATGTCCAATGAAGCCTGAAGGTAGCTCATCAACAAAGCAGGTGCTTGGATGGAGATGACGAACATTCCCATCCAAGACAACACACCAGCAGAAGATGGGTACCCAATGCTGCCAGCGAATAGCTCTACATAAAAAGTGCTGTTGCCAAGGCCAGAGCGGAATACTACCTGGCTGGGTGAAGATGATGAAACCTGATGTCCATGTTCGAAACACTGCTAAGCTTGCTCCTGAACAGCTCTTGTCCAGGCCCGAAACAGATGCTACCTAGCTTGGAAGGAGATGACGGGAGTACATCTCCAATACGGCGCCTGACCGGAACACTACCTGGATGGATGGAAATGGCAAAAGCTCACTGCATATTGGATACCCCTGATGAAGTCAGGTGGCCAATGAAGCCTGCAGGTGGCTCATGGACAAATCATTCGGGTCTAGCCATGAGCAGAATACTGCTTGGCATGGAGGGAGATGAAAAGCATTCCCATCCAATATGACACACCCATTGAAGACGAGTGTCCAATGCTGCCTGTGAATGGCCCCACACCAAAAGATCTGTTGTCGAGGCCCAAGCGTAATATTACCTGGGTTGGTGGAGATCACGAAAGCTGTAGTCCAGTGTGTAGTGTAGGATGTAGCTTGCTCCTCAAGAGCTCTTGTCCAGACATGAAAGGAATGCTACCTATATTGGAAGGAGATGATGGAAATACATCTCCAATATGGCGCCCAAGCAGAATACTACCTGGATGGATGGAGATGGCAAAAGCTCACTGCATACTGGACACCCCTGTTGAAGACAGATGGCCAATGAAGACTGCAGTTAGCTCATCAACAAAGCAGCTGAGATCCAGCCCTGAGCAGAATACTACCTGGCTTGGAGGGAGATGACGAACATTCCCATCCAAGACAACACACAAGCAGAAGACGGGTGCACAATGCCGCCAGCGCATTCCTCAAAATCAGAAGAGCTGTTGTCCAGGCCCGAGCAGAATACTACCTGGGTGGGCGGAGATGACGAAACCTGACGTCCAAATTCACAGTACAGCTGAAGTCCAGGGTCTAGTAAAGGATGATGCCTGCTACTGAATATCTCTTGTCCAGGCCCAAAACGAATGCTTCCTACCTTGGAAGGAGATGACGGAAGTACATCTCCAATATGGCGCCCAAGCAGCATACTACCTGGATGGATGGAGATGGCAAAAGCTCATCGTGTATTGGATACCCCTGATGAAGTCAGGTGGCCAATGAAGCCTGCAGGTAGCTCATCAAGAAAACAGGTGAGATCCATCTCTGAACGGAATACTACCTGGCTTGGAGGGAGATGACGAACATTCCCATCCAATATAACACAACAGCAGAAGACGGGTGCGTAATGCTGCCAGCACATTGCTCAAAACCAAAACAGCTGTTGTAGAGGCCTGAGTGTAATACTACCTGGGTGGGGGGAGATGACGAAAGCTGAAGTTCAAATTTGCAATACAGCTGAAGTCCACAGTCTAGTAAAGGATGCAGCTTGCTCCTGAACAGCTCTGGTCCAGGCCCGAGACGAATGCTATCCAGCTTGGAAGGAGATGATGGAAGTACATCCACAATTTGGAGCCCGAGCGGAATACTACCTGGCTGGCTGGAGATGGCAAAAGAGCACCACATGTTGGGCAACCCCACCACAGTCAGGTGGCAGGTAGCTCATCGACAAAGCAGGTGCAGTCAGGCCCTGAGCGGAATAGTACCTGGCTTGGATGGAGATGACGAACATTCCCATCCAAGACAACACACCAGCAGAAGACGGGTGCCCAACACTTCCAGTGAATAGCTCCACACCAAAATATGTGTTGTCAAAGCCCAAGCGTACCACTACCTGGGTGTGTGGAGATGATGAAAACTGAAGTCCAGTGTGTAGTGAAGGATGTAGCTTGCTCCTCAAGAGCTCTTGTCCAGACCTGAAAGGAATGCTACCTAGATTGGAAGGAGATGATGTAAGTACATTTCCAATATGGCACCCGAGTGGAATACTACCTGGGTGGGTGGAGATGTCGAAACCTGACATCCAAATTCACAGTACAGTTGAAGTCCAGGGTCTAGTAAAGGATGATGCCTGCTATTGAATAGCTCTTGTCCAGGCCCGAAACGAATACTAACTAGCTTGGAAGGAGATGATGGAAGTACATCTCCAATATGGCGCCCAAGCAGAATACTACCTGGATGGATGGAGATAGCAAACGCTCACTGCATACAGGACACCCCCATTGAAGTCAGATGAGCAATGAAGCCTGCAGGTGGCTCATTGACAAAGCAGCTGCATCCAGGCTTCAGCAGAATACTACCTGGCTTGGAGGGAGATGACAAACATTGCGATCCACTACAACTCACCAGCTGAAGATGGGTGCCCAACGCAGTCAGTGCATTGCTCAAAACCAAAAGAGCTGTTGTCCAGGCCCGAGAGGTATAATACCAGGGAGGTTGGAGATGACGAACATTCCCATCGAATATGATTTACCAGTGGAATACAGGTGTCAAATGCTGCCAACGAATATCTCCACACCAAAAGAGCTGTTGCCAAGGCCCGAACGGAATACTACCTGGGTGGGTGGAGATGACGAAAGGTGAAGGCCAGTGTGTAGTGAAGGATGTAGTTTGCTCTTCAAGAGCTCTTGTCCAGACCCGAAAGGAATGCTACCTAGCTTGGAAGGAGATGCTGGAAGTACATCTCCAAGATGGCACCTGAAAGAGAATACTAACTGGATTGATAGAGATGGCAAAAGCGGAACGCATATTAGATACCACCATTGATGTCAGGTGGCCAATGAAGATTGCGGGTGGCTCATCAACAAAGCAGCTGAGATCCAGTCCTGAGTAGAATACTACCTGGCATTAAGGGAGATGACGAACATTGCCTTCCAAGATGATGCGCAAGCAGAAGACGGGTGCCCAACGCCGCCAGCGCATTGCTCAAAACCAAAAAAGCTGTTGTCCAGGCCCGAGTAGAATACAACCTGCCTGAGTGCAGATAGCAAAAGAGCACTGCATATTGGGGGGGGGGGGCACAGTAGTCAGATGGCCAATGAAGACTGCAGTTAGCTCATCAACAAAGCAGGTGAGATCCATCCCTGAACGGAAAACAGCCTGGCTTGGATGGAGATGACGAACATTCCCATCCAAGACAACACACCAGCAGAAGACGGGTGCCCAACGCAGCCAGCGCATTGCTCAAAACCTAAAGAGCTGTTGTCTAGGCCCAAGCAAATACTACCTGGCTGGGTGGAAATGACGAAAGCTGATCTCCAAGTTCGAAACACTGCTGAGCTTGCTCCTCATATCTCTTGTCAAGGCCGAAATGAATGCTACCTAGCTTGGAAGGAGATGACGGAAGTAAATCTCCAATATGGTGCCCGACCGGAATAGTACCTGGATGGACGGAGATGACAAACGCTCACTGCATATTGGATACCCCTGATGAAGTCAGGTGGCCAATGAAGCCTGCAGTTGGCTCATCAACAAAGCAGGTGAGACCCATCATTGAACGGGCTTGAGGGAAATGAAAAGCATTCCCATCCAATATGACTTACCAGCTGAAGACAGGTGTCCAATGCCGCCTGCAAATAGCTCCACACCAAAGAATCTGTTGTCGAGGTCCGAGCGTAATACTACCTGGGTGAGTGGAGATGACGAAAGATGAACTCCGAACTTGAAACACTGTTGACGTCCACTGTGTAGTGAAGGATGTAGCATGCTCCTCAACAGTTTCTGTCCAGACCCGAAATGAATGCTACCGAACTTGGAAGGAGATGATGGAAGTACATCTCCAATATGGCACCCACAGGAATACTACCTGGATGGATGGAGATGGCAAAAGCTCACTGCATATTGGGCACCCCTGATGAAGTCAGATGTCCAACAAAGCCTGCAGGTGGCTCATCGACAAATCAGCTCGGTCTAGCTTGAGCAGAATACTACCTGGCTTGGAGGGTGATGAAAAGCATTATGGGAACACACCCGTTGAAGACAGGTGTCCAATGCTGCTCATGAATAGCTCCACACCAAAGGATCTGTTGTCGAGGCCTGAGCATAATACTACCTGGGTGGGTAGAGATGGCAAACGCTCACTGCCTACTGGACACCCCCGTTGAAGTCAGATGGGCAATGAAGCCTGCAGGAGGCTCATCAACAAAGCAGCTGCATCCATGCTTCAGCAGAATATGTTAGTATTTTGATGCACTGCACTCTCTGAGCATGCATGGAGTGCAAGCACACATCAGCGGAAAACAACAGAGGCCACTGGTAGCAGGCAGATCTCCTGGTTGCAAGAAATACTCAGTCACAGTAGAGTTTTAAACTACTAAGCTAAGTTTACTATACAAGTATATACAGAGCAAGAGAAGAAACGTTTTTCTATAGACACACCAACTGGACACAAACTCTCTCAGCACTGTTTCATCACATGTCATACATTTATAGCATTATGAGCCTATCACAGTGTCGATTGCATATCCCCTTGTGTGTTGCTATGCCTGAGAGTCCAGCAGGAAGAAAACCAAACGACTTTGGTCAGAGAGCTATCCAGCTGCACTCTATTTGGCAGCTTTACAAAACCTTGAGATGGCAATCTCAAATGGTTCTTACTTTCTCCGTTCCAGAAAAAACTTCTTACTGGACAAGAACACATTTCACCAAACAAAAACTTGACACCCTCCTTTTTTCTGTAACTAGAAACATTTTCATTCAGCTTGATACAGCATTCCAAGCTGTTTAGTTAACTGTTCATGCTTTTGTACATTTAGGGGTTTTGTTAGTACATCAGCAACATTTAATTCTGTGTTACAGTAAATAAGCTCAATTAACCTATCTTGCACAGCTTGTCTCACATTACAATTTCAGAAGTCCACATGTTTACTTCTTGTGTGCACCTTTTCAGATTTTGCCATATGGATACAGGTTTGATTATCCTCAAAGACTTTGTTTGGAGTCTTTACCTGTAATTTAATGTCTTTTAGTAACTGTGTGAACCAGATTACTTCTGTGCAGGCTTCAGATAATGCTGAAAACTCAGCTTCTGAGGTGGACAGGGCTATTAAATGCTGTTTTCTGGATTTCCAACCCACTAAACTGTTGCCCAGTTTTATTGCAATCCCTGAAGTGGATTTTCTATCTTGATTGTCACCAGCCCAGTCACTGTCTGTATAACATTCCAAAGACAACGTGTCTAATGGTTTTAACACCAATGATACGTTGATAGTGCCTTTTAAGTACCTGAGTACTCTTTTAACTGCTTGCCAGGCACTATTTGTGGGTTTGGATACAAATCTACTCAATATGCCAATTGTGTTGGCCAAATCTGGTGGGGACCATTGAGCAAGTTAGAGCAAACTGCCTATTGCAGACTGGTATATGTCTTCGTCACAAAACTGTGTGTCACTGCTATCATATTGAAAACCAGCCACCATAGGGGTTTTTACACTTTTGCATTCTTCCATATGGAATTTTGCTGGCAGATTTTTAATTTTCTGTTTCTGACTTAATACATTTGCCCCTTTTGACTTTGTGACTTCCACTCCAAGATAATCATGTATTGGGACCAAATCCTTTAACTCAAAATATTCACCCAGTTGTTCTGCAAACTCTTTAACCTGATTTTTAGTTCTTGCAATCAAACAAATGTCATCTACAAACAATAACAACCACATTTGTTCATTGTTGACACCTTTTGTATACAAACATGGGTCTGCTATTCCGTTTTTGAACCCAAGTGACTCCAGTGCATCATGCAAACACTGATTCCAGTTTCTAGCTGATTGTTTTAACCCATAAATAGCTCTGTTTAGTTTATACACAGATCCTGGCACATGTGACTCATAGCCAGGAATTTGAGCCATGTAAATATTCTCCTGTAGCGGTGCATTTAAATACGCTGTTTTTATGTCAACATGGTTTACTTGACAATCATATTTAGCAGCTAGAGTTAACACTACTCTCATGGATTCAGCTTTTACTGTGGGTGCAAAGGTTTCATCATAATGCACATTTTTTTCTGTGTGAACCCTTGTGCCACAAGTCTTGCTTTATATATTGTTTCCCCTGACACAAGCAGCTTCTTTTTGAACACCCACCTGCAACCAACCGCTCTTTCATCCTTTGGTAGCATTGTGGGGGTAAAAACATTGTACTTTGCCATAGCTTTCATCTCCTCATCCATGGCTTTAAACCATTGTTCTTTTTCTGGTTGTGACAGCTTTTGAACATCCAAAAAACTGTCTGGTTCGTAAGATATTTGACACACTTTTACTTCACTAGCTGTGTACCTTTCAGGAGGAATTCCCTTAGTGTACCCCTCTCTGAATGTCTGGGAACAAAAACACTGCTGGTCTCTTCCTCCTCCTTCTTTGGACTTGAAAGAGCTTGGCTAGTGGAACTGATAGTTTGTTTCTCTGTTGGCTGTGGTGTTTTATCTATGTTTTCCTGCATAGGTAAACATACTTCACTGCCATACAAACGCTCCCAGTCACACTGTTCCTGGAAGTCCGCTGATCTGGAAATAATTATATTTCCATTGCCTGCATAGAACCTGTATGCTTTTGAACCTGGTGCATAGCCTAGGAACTTCATCTTCCTGGCTTTTGGCTGCCCTTTTCTCCTAGCCACCTTGGGAATATGCACCCAAGCATTACTTCCAAAAACTTGGAGATGAGCCAGTGATGGCTTCTTCCCAAACATAAGGAAGTACGGAGTGGTATCAATGGCTGAGCTCCAAAGCTTGTTTGCAATGTAATTGGCTGTGAGCATTGCTTCACCCCAAAAATGAGCATGCAGCCCAGAATCTGCCAACACGGCATCTTTCATAGTTTGCAGAACTCCATTTCTCCTTTCTGCAACACCATTCTGCCATGGTGAATGTAGGGCAGTCCATCTCGCTGAAATTGCTTTCTGTCTGAGCCACTTCTGGAATGTTTCAGCCATGAACTCCCCCCCCCCCTCTGTCCATCTGCAACTGCTTCACTTTGGTGGAGAATTTACGCTCCACCCAGCTCAGCCAATCCTTGAAAGCAGTAAAAGTTTCACTTTTGTTTTGCAAAACATAACAAAAACCATATCTGCTGTAATCATCCACCAAAATTAAAACATACCTCGCCCCTCCAAGTGTTGTGGACATAGGACCAACCAAATCTGCATGTATTAGTTCAAACACTTCTGTGGCAACTCTGCTACTCTTTTTACAGATAGGAGTGACCTTGGATTTGGCCACCTTACATGTAATGCAGTCTAAATATTTACTACAGGCTTTTACATTTAGCCCTACACACATGTCAGGTATTTTGTTGAGTACTTTGAACCCCGCATGCGCTAATCTTCTATGGAGTAAATGTACACAATTATCATGCAAAGGTGTGTTGTCCATAACAGAATTCACATTTCTAGATTCTTCCAGACCTTTAGGCAACATCTCATAGAGACTGTTCTTAAGCACACCTAGGGCTACAACATTGTTATGTTTGAGCACTTCACATCTGTTGTTAAAGAACGATATACAATATCCTTCATTGTCCAAACAGGACACACTCAACAGATTGTGCTCCAGACTTGGCACGCAAAGTACCTTGTTTACAGTCTCACCAATACATGGTACATAAACAGAACCTTCTCCAGCGACGGCGGAAAACTTACCATCCGCTAACGTGATATGGTCCCGGCTAGTAGAGTGTAGACTTGTAAACAATCCCCAGTTGTTCACAATATGCTGACTGGAACCACTGTCCATCAACCAGGTACACTCTGGGTCATTCTTTACAGCTTTAACCACAGAAACCTTTGGTCTTGCAGGTTTCTTTTTGCTTGTCACTGTTTTCTCCTTCATTTGGTTTGGACAATTCCTCCGCAGATGTCCAGGAAAACCACAACGAAAACAGCGTCTAACAGCAAACACTTTCTCCTTATCTTCGCAAGCTGTTTGTTCAATGGGAGTATCTCTCGGCTTGGCAGTCTGCCTCTCCAGCCTTTTTTGTTTGTCCTCCAGCAGTCGTCCGGTCAGAAAACGAAGCGTCAGCTCATCTTCTTGCATAGCCTCCAGACTCATGACAAGGCTATCCCACGAATCATCCAGAGAGCTGAGAACGACATACACTTTGTGAGATTCAGTGAAGGGCATGCCACGCTCCTCCAGGTCTGCAAACAACTGCCTCATCATGTTGAGGTGTGCAGATACACTGGCTCCTGGTTCAAGTTGTGCTCTGTACAATTTCCGTGTTAGCACGACTTTGCTAGCTGCCGTTCCTCTCACATAAATCGCTCTGGGTGTTTTCCAGCATTCTTGTGCAGACACCAGCCCTCTCACATTAACAAGTTGGTTATCTTCTAAACACAAGATAATGCTGGCCAGGGCTTTCTCTATGTTTCTCTGTTCCTCTTCATCTGGCTGGGCAGGAGGATCACTGACAACCGTCCATAAATCTTCCCTCCGTAGATACTGTCCCATTTTAATGCTCCAAGCCAGATAGTTGCTTTCATTCAAACGGGTCAGGGGTAAACCACCCATCGACATACTTGTTGCCATCTCAAATAACTGCACACAGATGTCTTGCTTGCTTTTCAGCTCTTAGCCCCTCCAAGGCACACAGCAACAACACTCACCAAACTGCAGATTGAGAAGCCACTCTTCACTTCCAGGATTCTCATGACACTCTGCCACCACACAGGGAGTCCTCTAGGCAGACTGGGCCCATAACCTGTTAGGATTTTGATGCACTGCACTCTCTGAGCATGCATGGAGTGCAAGCACACATCAGCAGAAAACAACAGAGGCCATTGGTAGCAGGCAGATCTCCTGGTTGCAAGAAATACTCAGACACAGTAGTGTTTTAAACTACTAGGCTAAGTTTACTATACAAGTATATACAGAGCAAGAGAAGAAACGTTTTTCTATAGACACACCAACTGGACACAAACTCTCTCAGCACTGTTTCATCACATGTCATACATTTATAGCATTATGAGCCTATCACAGTGTCGATTGCATATCCCCTTGTGTGTTGCTATGCCTGAGAGTCCAGCAGGAAGAAAACCAAACAACTTTGGTCAGAGAGCTATCCAGCTGCACTCTATTTGGCACCTTTACAAAACCCTGAGATGGCAATCTCAAATGGTTCTTACTTTCTCAGTCCCAGAAAAAAACTTCTTACTGGACAAGAACACATTTCACCAAACAAAAACTTGACAGAATACTACCTGGCTTGGAGGGAGATGACGAACATTGTGATCCAATACAACTGACCAGCTGAAGACAGTTGTCCAATGCTGCCCACGAATTGCTCCAAACCAAAAGACTTGTTGTCCCAGCCCGAGCGGAATACTATCTGGGTGTGTGTAGATTAGGGATGTGCATGGCCAGAAATTTTGGAATCGGAACGGAACTACCAGTATTAAAAATATTGGATCCGATCATATCGGGGGGTGCCCAAATTTGATCCGTTATCCGATAAATATCGGAAGTTCCGATCCAATTACGGACCGCCATTTCAGGTGTTTTCCCCAAAGGCTTGCATTGGGGGAAAGAAAGCTTTCCCCCAATGCAAGTCTATAGGGCAAAACACTGGGCCGGCACTCTTTCCTTCCCCCCACTCACGCTCCCTTCCCCCACTCGTGCTCCCTCCTCCCACTCACTCACATTACCCGCCACCAGCGCTGGCCCGTAGTACTGCTAAACAGGCTTTCTGGCCTGTTCCTTAGTACAGAGATGCACCGAGTGCTGACATCATCATTCAGCACTCTCTGTACTGAGGAACAGGCCGGAAAGCCTGTTTAGCAGTACTACAGACCGACTGCGGCAACGATGGCCAATGGTAAGGGGGGACCCCTGGGGAACCTTCCCTCTCTCCCTTCTCCCCCCACTCACGCTCCTTACCTGCGGCATTCCCCACCACCACCGCCTGTCTGCAGTACTGCTAAACAGGCTTTCCAGCCAGTTCCTTAGTACAGAGATGCACCGAGTGATGATGTCATCATTCGGCGTGTCTCTGTACTGAGGAACAGACCAGAAAGCCTGTTTAGCAGTACTACGGACCAGCGGAGGCGGCAGGTAAGGAGCATGAGTGGGGGGAGGGAGCGTGAGTGGGGGAGGGACCGCAAGTAGGAGGAGGGAGGGAGTGCCCGCCCAGTGTTTTTCCCCATAGACTTGCATTAGGGAAAAGCTTTCTTTCCCCCAATGCAAGCCTATGGGGAAAACACCTGAAATGGCAGTCCGAAAATCCGATATGTCCGATAGTTATGGATATCGGATCCGATCACATATGGCCTCCTTAGGGAATAATTGTAATCGGTTATCAGACATTGGACCCGATACGATACACATGCCTAGTGGAGATGATGAAAGCTGAAGTCTAAATTCGTAATACAGCTGAAGTCCGGGGTCTAGTAAAGGAAGCAGTTTGCTCCTCAATAGCTTTTGTTTAGACCTGAAAGGAATGCCACCTAGCTTTGAAAGAGATGAAGGAAGTACATCTCCAATGTGGCGCCTGAGCAGCATACTACCTGGATGGAGATGGCAAAAGCTCACTGCATATTGGATACCCCTGTTGAAGTCAGGTGGCCAATGAAGTTTGCAGGTAGCTCATCAACAAAGCAGGTGAGATCCATCCTTGAACGGAATACTACCTGGCTTGGACGGAGATGACGAACATTCCCATCCAAGACAACTCACCAGCTGAAGATGGGTGTCCAATGCTGCCATCAAATAGCTCCACACCAAAAGAGCTGTTGTCAAGGCCTGAGCGGAATACTACCACGGTGGGTGGAGCTGATGAAAGCTGAAGTCCAACTTTGCAACACTGATGAGCTTGATCTTCAACAGCTCTTGTCCAGACCCAAAAGGAATGCTACCTAGCTTGGAAGGAGATGATGAAGGTACATCTACAATCATGTGCCCAGGCAGAATACTACCTGGCTGGGTGGATATGGCAAAAGAGCACGCCATATTGGGGGGGGGGGCACCATAGTCAGGTGGCCAATGAATACTGCAGGTAGGTCATAAAAAAAGCAGAAGATGGGTGCCCAATGCTGCCAGCAAATAGCTCCATACCAAACGATCTGTTGTCAAGGCCCGAATGTAATACTCCCTGGGTGGGTGGAGATGGCAAAACCTGATGTCCAAGTTTGAAACACTGCGGAGCTTGCTCCTCAAGAGCTGTTGTCCAGGCCCAACACGAATGCTACCTAGCTTGGAAGGAGATGACGGAAGTACATCTCCAATATGGCACCCGAGCGGAACACTACCTGGGTGGATGGAGACCGCAAAAGATCACCCCACATTGGACACCCCCGGTGAAATCAGATGGCCAATGAAGCCTGTATGTGGATCATTGACAAAGCAGCTGCAGTCCAGCTTTAAGAAGAATACTACATGGCTTGGAGGGAGATGACGGAAGCTCACCTCTGATAGACAACGCAGCTGATATTGGCTGTTCAAACTGCCTGCACCTAGCTCCTCATGAAAGTAGCTATGACTAGGCCCTAGTGCAATATTACCTGGATGGGAGGGAGATGGTGAACATTTGCCTCCAGGAAGACACCCAATGTGAAATCGGGTGGCCAATGCAGCCTGCATCATCCTCTTTCCCGAAAGAGCATTTCTCTAGGCTCAAGTGGAATATTACCTAACTTGGGGGCAGAACATGGCAGCTCAATCCAATAAGGTGACTTTGCTGAAGTTGGTTGGCCAATGCAGTGTGCAGCTGTTCCCTCAACAAAACACTCTTGTCCAGACCTGAGTGGAATACTACCTCGCTGGGATGGAGATGGCGAAAGTTCACCTCCAATAAGACACCTCAGCTGAATTTGGGTGGCCAAGGGAGCCTGCAGCTGATTCTTCACAAGAACAGCTCTTGCCCAGGCATGAACAAAATACTAACTGGCTAGAAGGAGATGATGAAAACTAGTCTCTAATCAGGCATCCCAGCTGATGTCGAGTGGCCATCAAAGCCTGGAGCTGGTACTTCATTGAAAGAGCATTTCTCTAGTTCGGAGTGAAATACTATCTGGCTGGCTGGGAGATAGCAGAAGCCAGCCTCTGATCAGGCCCCCCAGGTGACATCAGTTGGGCAACACAGCCTACAACTGGCTCCTGAACAAAACATCTCCAGGTCTGAGTCGTATACTACATGTCTGGGGAAAAGATCGCAAAAGGAAGCCTGCAATCAGGCATCCCAGCTGAAGTTGGGGGCCAACAGAGCCTGCAGCTGGCTCCTTCCTGAATAGCTCTTGTCCAGGCCAAAGCGGTATATTACCTGTGTTGAAAAAAATATTAAAACAAAAATGTGTTATTTGCAATGAATGATTTTACACACACACAGTGTCAAGAATCCAAGTAACTGCAGATCAAATTCTTTGTGCTCGTTGGCTTTAACACAGGCCCCCAAATGGCAATCCACTTTTGAGACTGCAATCCAGCATCGTGTACATACTATCGCTGCATTTCATGTGAAGTATCCTGAGACAGTTGCTTGTCTGTAGAGATTATTGTAGAAATTCCCATAATTATCTGGTCAACTTGCACTGTATAAAGGAAGAGGCAGACCTAAGGATAGCAGTCATATGTAGAAAGTAATAATGATTGTTAGGAAAGAGTTTACATCTAAAGATTCAGGCTGATAGTCTTTTATTTAGGGCACAATCTTATGTGTTGCATCCTCATTGGAGAAAAAGTGCAATCCTATGTACAGCTATCATTAGTTAATTTCTTTGGCCATCAAGGTGATCTTCACTTTTTTTATTGGGTTCAGAAGTTCTTAAGAAGAATAATCAGCTTCAACTCTCTTCAGTGATAGAGAAAATCTCAGGGAGAATATCAGAGCAATCATTATTACAGCTATGAGCTAATGAGTATCCTTTGAGCAATTCAACAGATGCAACTGAATGGAAACGACTTCATCTCTTCATCTTAATAAGCCGAACAGTGAAGACAACTGCAGTCATGCTAATTGGAAGGTGAATGTTAGAAGATGTAGAAAAATAATGAAGAAATTGTTCAATAAATGTGTAAAAGCATGCCAAGATGTGTCATGAAAAGAAACAGTCTACAAAATTGAAAGACTGCATAAGGTACTCTAACGGATCCTTCCATTGTCCTAATAAGCACCATCTAGTGTCTCTTATGTTGTTAACTAACACCTCACTGGCTCAGTTCGGACGACACGATAGTCAATGTTAGGGTAATAATCAACTTTACAGTTGTTCAGCTAGGGGGTACTCCCCACACAACATGATAATAAATAATCAACTGTGGTGTGGATTAGGATCAGTGCTGAGTTGACTATGGCAGCATTCAGATGACACAATAGTCAAAACAACTGACGATTGTTTCCCCCACACCAGTTGTTTATTGTGTCGTTCGAATTGAGCCACTGTCTTGTTTCAGGTGGGCTGTGAGATGCCAAACAAAGGAGAAGAATTACCTGTGGCAAGAATCTAGTAATAAGTCATAGATACTAACATTCCAGGCAGCCTCAGCTGGCTCAGGCTATGAAGAATTTGTTACAGCTCCTGTTCAGACTTCCAGGATAAAGGGATGTTACTTCAACAGAAGTCTGACTTCAGCTGAGTACCTGAATAACAAAACAAGCCTAGTGAGGGCATGACCCAATGAAATCTAGCAGAAATGGAAAGGAGCAGTCTTGCAGTCTTGGTCTTCTGTGTTAGGTCACTGGGGAGCAAAAAGCTTGAAAAGTGGGTGGGGAAGTGAGTTGTGGATTCTGGCTACTTTGGTTTGTGAATCCTGAACTCTCAGACTCAAAAGCCCAGTCAGGCATTGAGTAATTTCCGTCTGGATTGCCTGTTGAGCACAGTTTTTGAGACTGTGCCATGGACTATCATGGAGTTTATCGGATCCCTGAAGCAGAATCCTAATTTGTAGGAGCCCTCAGGAAGAATTGAAACAATGGTGGCCCTTGTCCTTTCATCTGTTGGCATTTCTCCAAGTGTTGTTTAATTCTCCCCATTATGCCCAAACGTCTGGAATTGTTTTTTTTTTTAAAAAAACTCCTTCAAAACACAAGATTTTCCACCCAATGCTCACTCAAGAATCAACACTGAAAAGTATCCATTTATAGGGGAAATATTTGTAGTGACTTTAGCAGTCACTTTCTCCCAATTTAAAAGGCATTTGGACTAATATACTGCTCTTAACATACTGATGCTAAGTTATTTTTAACATACTGTAAAAGGGCAGACAACCAAATCATTATCTCATCTTGCTCCAACCAACACCAAGAATACATCTAACTCAAATTTGTTCACGTTTAGTCTAAGTTGGCACTATGTGTTGAGAAAAAACTGGCTGATAATGCAAAAAAGAAAAAAGCTAAACATTCAAGAAGCATATCAACAAGGGAAGCAGCCTGATACTGAATGGGGCCATTGGCCCATGGAGTGCATTCATGTATTATTGAGTGGCAGCCATTGTGCAAGATCCTAGGCAGAGGATGGTTTGCCCATCCCTGCTGTCCTGTATTCTTTACCTGGAGATGTTGGGCATTGAAATGTGAACCTTTTGGCATGAAAATATGCATTCTCCCACTGAATACATCATCTCCCTCCTCCATCATTCCAGCCTCACCCTTTATCTGAATTTGTTTGAATTAAGGCTTCTTTCTGTGGGGAAAAAAGTAGGGTGACCTTCATCTGCTGCCTTTGTAGACTATTCAGAAGCTCTGGATGGCTCCTTCTGTTTTAAGTTTAAGGTGGTATCTTTTACCAATAGCTACAAAATGCTCAGGACCTACATTTTTCAGATTGTACATTTTTCCTATGTCCTATTGCATTCTCAGCAAAAATGACTGAATAGCTTGTAAAGTCAGGAAGTTCTTTGTAATGTTTAGTCGAAATCATGTTTAGTTTCATAACCCAATCGCCATCCTACCCCAACTGTAGAACTTCCTTCCTTTGGAATCCCCAACTGTGCTTCAGAGGGGCCAGTTGAGTGTTTTGTGTTTTAAGATGGCAGAACCTTGAGGGTCTTGTCTTGCTATTTCTATATTTGAGAAAGTTTTTCATCTTTTAAAATAAAACATGAGACCTTGGAATATGATGCGTACAAAAGTTAAATAATATACATGAAACAAAAATGCTCTATTCCAAAGAGTCTGGGATGTTCTCTGTTCTATTAATAATTCTCTCAAGTATGTATCAAATTGATTTTCCTATTAAAGCCTATTTTAGCATGTTCATGTAGCCTGTGAATTTATGGTTCTGTTTGACTTGATTTGGTTCCTACTCTTAAAAAGGATAATAAATTTGCCATTAATTTTGAGTGTATTCCATTTGCTCTCAAAGTGATTTCTATTGTTTCACCTATTGATACAGCTGTTCCTGCCAAAATACTCTCCTCCCTCAAGACCACATATCCCTTTTATTTGGAAAGCCAGCATATAGCTATCTACAAAACTATTGGAATCATTTTAACAAGTATGTCTTTTCCCCCATCATCTTTTTTTTCAAATTGTCATTGATGAATGTGTGGATTCATTTATAATGTATTTAATATATTTCTAGTCTGCCTTTCTAGATAAGTATCCAAGGTGGTTGGCACAATACATTAAAAAACAATAAAACACCACCCAAAACAAAAAGGCAGACAAAAATTAATACAACAGTGGCAATACATAGATGCACTCCCACTACACAACTACTCACCTGAATACTACTGGCTTTACTATGTGCTATAAATACCGTCAAAATCTCCATGGGGAGTTTTAAAACCGGGTCCCACCATTGAGACGGACCTGTTTAACTCCTGATGAAGAGAGCACCTGGCACAAGTCCTCCATTAATAATCTCAGCACATGAGCAGGTTGGTATGGCAGAAGGCAAACCTCAGATGTACAGAATTGTACATGAATTGGAGTAAGAGTTAGGGGTAGAACTACGCATTCAACCTGGCTGTGTTTTGTTGTTGTTGTTGTTGTTCGTTTGTTTTTAGTGAAGGGAAGATTTGGGAGTGGGGTTTGGAGCAAATAAACAAAATGAGTAGGAGGCCCCTCCAATGCTGTAGGGCTGGCTTACCACATTTTGAAGAAAGTACAGTAATATGCATTATCATCGAAACCTCTCCCCCATAAGTCCATCTGAAGTAAGTGAAATAATACTCATTATCATCTGCTCCCCACCCCATAGGACTATATTTGAGTGCACTACGGACCGGATCAGTTGATCAATCCCTAGGCAGACATATAAGAACGTTCCCCCATAAGGAGGAAAGCAGTCGGAAGAGAGGGGGATTTTGAGTGAAGAAGCAGGAAAAGAGTTGAGGCCCTTTCATGCCTGACGCTTCTCAGCCTCTAATCCACCCCTGAAAGCTGTTTTCCCAAAGGGACCTTATCCAATGGAGGACATGACCTTCAGCTTGTTTCCTTTCTGAACATATTTTCATCCTCTTGCTTTGTACATTTCTGTCCAAGGCAAAGACAGCAAACTACACAAGAATCTGCATGATCAACCCCCCACCACCAAACTTGAATTCCCTTGTAAATTTTCTAGATTTATCAAGGACCAAGGAAATGGAAAGCCTTTATAAACAGAATTATTATTTAACTGAATTCAATTCATGGCTCACTGAATATTTCTGAATATTTTTGTTCCTCTGAGCAATTTGTACTAGTAAGACATTTCTAGTACATTCTTGCAATGAGGAGGACTGCACACTTACAATCTTGCAAAATATGACCTAGCTGCTTACTAACGTCTACCCATATTATCTTGGTTCTTACTGTGGTCTTCTTCGAGTCATCCTTGGCTAGTCTGAGTAGCCACATTTCCTTCAATGTTGTTGGCTGACCTTATGAAAGCTGGCAGAAGCTCACTGATGCACATTCAATGTTTGAAAGGTAGCTATGAAAGATTAAAAATGAGTAAGAATGCAAATGAAATAAACAATTGCTTGGTGTAAGTATGTATGAGAAAGTATGCTATTTTCAAGATGGCTGCTTGCTAAAATAACCAATATTTTGAACAGTAAGGGTCAAAGCAAAATATTTAACCATTAAGCAGGGAGAGCTGAAATAAAATAATAGTGCTCCCCCCAAGGTTGTACTCAAATATTTATGTAAATGATTTTAAAACAGGAGTTCTTGAAGACTACATAGATTGTACTGCTGATGTGGCTGGCTCACTTTTCTGGCAGTCAAGAACTCATATTTCTCTACTATTCAGTTCAACTTTCTTTTCCTAGATCACAGTAACCTTAATATAATCCTTTTCCTTCACCAAGTATTTTGCTATCATAATAATATTATTTTTAGTTTTAAACAAGACACTTCAAAAACTTAAGTGTTGAGATGTAAAAGAAAACTTCATAGGGGATGAAAGGTTTGAAGACAATTGTGAAGCAACATGCTCGGGTTATCCCACCTCTCACCAAATGTGCAGAACAACATTTATTCCATTTAGGATACCAAATGTGGGGGGGGGAGAACCCACATGGATTTCCAGCTGCTGCCCCAGGGAGGTCTATGGAACTCCCTGGGGCAATGCCATCTCATCTATATAAACTATATAAATCTTTAACCACAAAACAAATGCCACCAAAAATAAACCCTGTGTATCTTATATGCCTCAGCAGCCTAGTAACTAAGGAGTGGACATGGGATGGACACCACCACTACCTAAACAAAACGTAGACATTAAGGTCATAATCCTATCGACTGCACCCTCAATGATTTGAAGCCCCAAAACTCAGAGGCTTCCAAACATCCAATGCAGGGTGGGAAGAGTGGCAGAGACAGTCCTCCCCTTCCTGCAAGTTTTACTAGATGAGCTTTTCCCCCATTTAGCAATGGCACTTCAAAGGCAGAAAGAAGGAGGCTGGCAGAGTCTCAGGATAATTTATACCTTACCTTCCAGCCTCCTCCCCTCCCTGCCCACCAAAACACCCACTTTTCGCCCTCTCTGAGTTTGTTTTTCCGGCTTCAGAGAGCAGCTGAAGCGGTCTTTCCACACTGACTACTCTGGAATGGGGGGAGGTGGGGAAAGATTACCAACTCCCCTTCTGAGGGGGAAATCTCCAATATCCTATGGCCCCTCAGACACTGCCTAAGACCCACTGGATTGCTTCCAAAGGGAATTATTTACATATGTGAATCACATGCTAATTTTCAAATAATTTGTTAACATTAACTGCACTAAATATCCTTGTTTCCCATACTTAATAAGAGAGTCTTCCCTGCTAATAACTTAATAGCTTCCCCCTCAAATCAAACCCCACCCCAGTCAGTCCCTCACAACCAGGAACAGATATTGTACAGCAGGATTCCCCTGCTTCCAGGTCTTCCTGTTGACTTTGGCCAACTGGGTTGGTACTGTTTCAGGGAAGACATGCTGAAGTGAATGCCCTCTGGTCAACCCACTGAATGAATCCTTCTGGTGATGGGCTCTGCTGGCTGCATGAAATTCCCTGTAACTTCACACACAGCTCCCAACAACCATTAATTGTCTTCCTTTGTCAACAACTGTCCTGTCAAGCCTGGTGACTCCAATGTCAGTGGGGAGGTGAATCCGCTCTGGGTTTCAGTCCAGAATGGATTCACCACCTCACTGACATCAGAGCCACCAGCCTACACTGCAACTGACTCTAGTTGTCTTGGACAGACTCCTAACGGACCTTTTAAAATCTCCTGGCCAACATGTTCCTTATGGAATTTCTAACTACCAATCACCTGTGTGAACCGATCTGACTAATCCAAAGAAAGGTAACTTCAAACTCATGTTCAAGTCTCCCTTCTATAGCAGTTATAACCAAGGCAACCACAGCTGTTTTATGCCCCATGCACAGTAACAAAATTTGGCTTCTGGCCTTCTCATATATTATAACACCCTCAGGGATTATTTGAGGTATATAAACATAACAAAACATAAATAGATATAAATACAGAAAAGCAAATCAGAGTTACAGCTGTGTTTTTAAAAATGGGGATCAACCATTGCTGCTCCTTTCTCTCAAAATGCATTGCTATGGATAATTGGCTACCTCCACCATCTACACTGGCTAATTCACTCAGACTATAATTCTTGTTAACATGGCAATTTCTATGAACCACATTTTTTCTTTCATTTTAAATTCAGATGCAGGTATCCAATTACAGAACATTATATGTGAAAACTACCCAAATGTAGAATGGCTGCAATTTTCTTTACACAAGATACCCAGATAGGAACCACATGAACCTCTTCTGCAAATCATCCCATATTTCACATATGGTAAAAAATCAATATAGCCATAAAATAAACACTTTAATCACCCGTCATGAAAATCAAACTTGACAGCATTAAGTCTTAATCTGACTGTTTAGCTGTCTTTCTCTTTCCAAGACTTGGAGCTTATCCTGCTCGTGACATCATACATTACATTAGATTGTTATGTTTGCATTGTAGTGTAACCTTAAAGGCTCCTTCCAGTTTTAAAAGACAAAAACAAACCTCAAGCTCTAGTTGATCCAATGAAAGATATAATCTGACTTGTGTGTACGAATGCTCAAGTGTAAATCCATTTTTACAAAGAGGATCAACCAGATTTTCTTGCTCGTATTCAGAATAAACATTTGAACATACCTCCTGATCTGACAAGGTTCCTTTTTACCCTGTCATGTTGTCTCAAGACCTTTATTTTAAGGGAGCAGTATCCCCTATAAAATGAATGTCCATTAGTCCTAACATGACTTTCTATGTACCTTATTTGCAGATGAAGCTGCAGACCACAATATAACCTTTTCTATAGAAAGTCCCTCTGTGCTGAACTGAAGGATACATTTTAAGAGATTCTCACTGACATCAGTTGGGTTGCTTTTTTCAAAACTAGCGGAACAGTAGAACCCAAGAGAGCATTCAGTGATGGGGTTTGTGAAACAGCAAAAATAATAGAAAACTCTGCAAGAAAAACTTGGTCAGGCGGCTCTCTGGAAATCATCAGTATAGAACCAAGTTTTCTGATGAAGCCATGCTGATATACAACAGAGGAATGTGCTTCTAGTGCCATCCAGATTTTTGGACTACAACTCCCAGGATTCCTGACTATTGACCAGCATGCTGGCTGGAGCTGATGGGAGGAGGTCGACAACTGGAGGGCACAAGCTTGGGGAAGGATGACATATGTGATGGATATACTCTAATGCAATAGGAGGTTCTTGGTGTGTGTGCGTGTGCGTGTGTGTTGTTGTTGTTGTTGTTGTTGTTGTTGTTGTTTTACTTGGGCCTCCCTTCTAAACTTCACATTTTGGGGGCCCTTCTGTGTGTACATTTTCATTTTGTCATCACCTAATACAGGGGTGGGGAACCTCAGCAATGGAGGGGGGGGGCAAATCTGGCCTTCCTGGGGTCTCAATCTAGTCCTCTGGGGTTCCCAGATGACCATGCCCCATTCTCTGCCCCCTGCCCCCCTCAACCATCATTTGGTGGTTTCCTGCCTTTTGTGCAGGTTTCCCACGCCCTCCCCCATTCTAGAAGACTGGAATATCTCCGTTTAGCTCTGGCCAGTACAAAATTCAGCGACCCAGCTGCTGACCGTGTGATGTCACCAAGAGCATTACATCAGTGCTCCAGCATTTAAGTCCTGGTTTAATTAATACAGCTCTAAAACACTTGGGCCCATAACATCAACCCATCTCTCCTCTTTTTGTGACTTGGCGGGTTTTAAGGGCTGCTTCCTATGTTTCATTTTGCAATTAGCTACAGCTATCTAATGACAAATAGCACATGCAGACTGTGTGAAGGACACTCAAATGTAGAAATGGCTGCACGATAAACAGCTAAGGGCCACATAAACCTAATCTACAAATCCTTCTAAAACTATTCCCCTATGGCAAAAGTTAATACAGCCCCCAAATAAACCTTTTCAATCACCTGTCTTGAAAATCCATCTTGACAGTGTTAAATCTGACTATCAACTGTCTCTCACGTGGCCAAGACCAGGAGCTTACTTGCTTGTGACATCATACATGACATCAGAATGTCATGTTAGGTTCAATCTATGTATCTCCATGCCAACAGTAGCAGCCAGTAAACCGCTGAAACAAGATATCCATCAGCCTGACTCTTCAGCATTTGATGTTTGATCTTATAACCTAAGCCTGAAGAAGAGTTTACTGTAACATGAAAAGCCTGTTTCCAGTATTTTAAACAAACAAATCCAAAAGTATTGTGATTTTACATTGCTGTAAACCACCCTGACTAGCATGTAGACACTAAAATGGGTGGATAGAAATTTCTGCATAAATAAAATTAAAAACGCCAGCTGATCCAGTGAAAGGTGTAATCTCGTGTATACTAGCGCTCTAGTATAAATCAGTTTTGACAACAAGGGCTAACCAGTGTAATATTGCTTGTGTTCAAGATAAACATTTAATGCAACATCCTGGTCTTAAGATTTCACTTCTTTGTCTGGTTGTCTCAAGGCCATTTTTTTTATAATATAAAAGTCCATTGGTCATAAAAGATCTATAGGTTTAATCTTAGACTAAACTGCAGAGTTTAATGTAACCTCTTCTATGGAGCATTTGCCTAAAGGCCATAGTCTAAATCCTCAATGGAAACAAAGCTAACCTGCATGTAAACCATTATTATTATTATTATTATTATTATTATTATTAAACCCTGGTCTCTTCATCCCTTTCTTCTCTGTATTGTCTTCTCCACCCACTTCCAACCTATCCAGATTTAGAGTGAAAGCTCATTGGGAAAGAATTGGTCTGTTTTGTGTGTGACTCAAGGCAAGACCAAGTACACCATGATGGCACTATTCTGCATGTCTTTTCTATCAGGGAACAATGGAAAACTCACTCCACAAGGGGGCAAAGTGGTTATCTGGATCTACAAGGCTGTATTACTGTAATGGATTCTATGCGGGGCTGCTCTTGAAGATGGTTCAGAAAATGCAAATCGGTGCAGAATGGGGCAGCGGGAACACTTGTGGCAGCCAGGCGTTCAGATCATATTACACCTATTCTGTACCAGTAACACCGGCTCCTTATTAGTTTTCTGACCCATTTCAAGGTGTTGGTTTTGGCCTTTAGAGACTCAAAGAGTTTGTGCCAGGCTATCTAAAGGGCCATCTGCATCCACATGAGCTTGCAAAGTGCTAAGAACAATATCTGAGGACCTGCTCTCTGGGCCACCAATAAGAGCTGTCACATTGGTGGGTATTAGGGACAGGGCCTTCTCAGTGATGACTCCACACCTTTGGAACTCTTTCCCCAGGGTACCTATGGCTTGTCACTGATGGCTTTTAAGAAGACTTTCAAGGCATTTTATTTTATTCCAGTCTGTGTTTGGAGACTCTGCTGTGCAAAATGAGTGTTTAGTTTCTGCTGTGTTTATTTTTAACTCAATGGTTTCAATTTAATGACTTTATGTACTTTTTGTGTGTTTAAAATTCCTTGCAAGCCATTTTGTGAGGGCAGTGTGCCCTGAAAGGTGAGCGAAACATTCTTTAAATGACTGAATAGAAATCACCATCTTCATCATCTGCAGGTTTCTCCACACATGACAGAGGTGAAGGCAGTCTTTAGAGAACCATGTGAAACATTAAAGAATTGCGTGAAAAGCCCCTTTGGGCTGAATGAAAAGATATATTATAGGAGCTTCTCAGTGGCATCTATTGGGGCCTTCTTTTCAAAACCAGTGGAGAGCTAGAAGCTGCAGGAGAATCCAATAGTGGTGTTCATGAAATAGCAAACATAACAGAAAAGTATAAGAAAGTGTCAATCAGGTGGTCACCTGGAAAACAAATCTTCAGTATAGATCTGAGTTATATAATAAAGCAATGCTAATTTAAAACAGTGGAAAGTTCTCCTGAAATTGGTTTTACACTTACTTGATATTCCAGTATAAATGATAGATATAATATATGTGATGGATAAACTATAGTGCTCTGGGGGTACTGGGGGGTGTATTACTTCACATTCTGGGTGCCCTGCTGCATGCAGAATTTCATTTTGTCATCACTTGATACATAACTATTTTTACTCAATCGGACCCAGCAAGCTGTTCTTACATTCCGTTCCCCCGTGATGAACATGTAAAGCCACCCTATATGAACCTATTGAGCAACAAGTTCTAAAGAATGCTTACCTTGCTAATATGTATGCCATTCTTCCATCCCTACTCAGCACTTCACAACGCAACAAGCATTCAGCAATGTAATGGACTGTACAATTAGATGCTGATTTCTTTTATTTCTCACTTATCTTGGGGAACATGAGAAGCCATTAATTTTTTTAGTTAAAAAAAATCCTAGGGCAATAGAATTTAATATTTCCTTTTAAAAGCTGCTTCATACAGCTAAATATAGTAACTGTTGCAAAGGACTGTGATTTGAACTATGGTAAAATCTCACTTCTGGTCTCTCTTCGAGTGTGAACAAATTGCTTTCCATCTGCCTCAGCCCCAACCCAGCTACAACATTGTTCTTATGCAGGAGCATGGCTTCTTGTCAATCTCTCAATGGATCGTGAAGCTGGAAATTGAGGTATGTCAAGGTAGGATTCAGCTTGTGGACTACTACCTAGCTCTGGCAAAGACATCACATCACATCAGCAAGGAAGCCTATTATTGCAAAAGCAGGTCTCTATACAGGCTCCCATGCCAGGCTTGCTCAGAAATCTGACAAACTAGGTGATTCTCCTCAGGTTGGTCTTCGTGAGTGGTAACTAGGAACTGCCTTTGTCAGTTATGAGATTTACCACTTCTTTTCTACTTCTTTTCTACTTCTTTTCTACATGAGGAAGCTTCAAATTACTTCTCCCTCCATTATTGTTGGTCATTGCATCTCAAACAGAATATCAGAGTGCTGGGAAAGATACCAAAAAAAAGGGGGGGCAACTAAAATTATCAAGAGGTTGGAGCACCTTCCCTATCAGGAAAGACTAAAATGTTTCTGTCTTTTTAATTTAGAAAAAGTAACTGAATGCTGGTGGAGGGATGATACACTGTTATAAACAGTGTGGAGAGAGCAAGATCTTTTTTTCTCCCTCACATGATACTACAACTTGGGTTCACCCATTGCAGTTCATTTGCAAGAAATTTTGAACTGAAAAGAAAATATAAATTCCCATTAGGAACATAAAATTCCCATTAATCATAGCAGCTAATTTGAACCCCGATTTCAAGAGCAGCATACCTTGCAGTGCCAGATGCTAAGGAGAAACAACAGGGATGAGTTATCCCTTACGCCCAATGTTTTTCAGTCCCAAGAGCCATCTGACTAGCCAGGGTTGGAAATAGAACACTGGGCTACAGATGGAATTCAGCCTGATCCAGTAAACCAAATCCTAATGTTATTTCACCCACACTTGCTTCTGCTTAATTCAAGACCAGGCAAGCAGAAAGGAAAGCACAGAGGACTAAAGCCTACACTGGTGTGGGTTTTAGCTGATGTTGGCCAGCCTAACTTAACCACATTGGCTCAGTCTGGACAATACGATAACCAATGGTGGTTTGAGTAGTCAACCGTTGGTTAAATAGTCAACGGTTAGTTATTGTGTTGTCCGTCGGGGGGGGGGAACCCACAGTTGACTATTTCCTCAAAATAGCCAATGGAGATAACCAATGTTCTGCAGAGTTGACTATTTGCAAAATCATTGTCTGTCGGGCTCAGTGGATTATTTTGCAGGGTTGAGTGGACTACCTTTGCTGGCTACAGAGTCCCTGGCAAGGGTGGCCAAAGCAGCAGCTGCTACTCTAGTCCAGCAAGCAGAACTCGCAATGGCTGCTGGGATAGCACCAGGAGAACTGAGAGAGGAGGGAGGGAGGGTAGAGGGGGGGCTGTGTCAGTCAAACGCCGGGTGACTATTAGTCCATCCAACACCGCCCCAAACCACTCCACAGTTGTGTAAGAACATGTTGTGTGGGGAGTACCCCCTTTATCATCAACCCTTGGAGTTGACTATTACCCCACCATTGACTATTTTGTGTTGTCCGAATTCAGCCACTAACTTCACTCTCAGGTCATATTCACGTGCTGTCCCTGTGGTTGTGGGGATTTCCTCACAAATGGCCGTCGCAAACTATGGGGAGCCTGCCACATGACACGTGAACCAACCTCATGGCATGTTAAGCCCACTGCAGAAGGTATGTAAGGGTGAGTGGGCGCTTTACATGCTAACCCACCATGGATAATTTTTAACAACCCATAGTGGGATAGTGTGATGTCTCAACAGGCCCTCATTGGTTGAGTGTGAGTTGTTGTTAAACCATGGCTTTTTGTTGAACTGTGGGTTACTGTGAACAAGGACATTTTCTGCACGGTGGCTTATTAACCATGTAATCTGGCCTATTTTTCTTGAACAAGCCATGTTGAGAACCCATTGTTTGTTGTTGAGTTGTTCAGGGTGGTTGACAAGCCAGACTGCATGGTTAGCAAGCCACATTGTGGAAAATATCTTGAGTTCAGACAACATGTTAACCCACAGTTCAACAAACAAACAATGGTTCAACAACAACCTACACTCAGCCACTGAATGTGGGTTAGCATGTTGTGCGAACAGCCCTCATGAGTGTTTTTCCATGCATTTTCTGAAGGAAACGTATAATTGAAGCTGCAATGAGACACAAGCTTGATGGAGCAGGGACAATCTGTGGGATGGGCATTTGGAGGATTGGGCTTGCCTCCAGGCTCCTAAATATATGCACCTTAATGTTCATAGACATCAAATGTGTATCTTATACCCTGCAAAAATAGAAGGTACATATTGCACATTCAGAGTCTACTAGAGGTGTGCAGAGTGGGTCTCCTCCACTCCAAAATTTGGGGTGGAGTGCCGCTGAGTGGGTTTTCCACTCCGAAATTCAGGCAGCTCCCTTGCTCTGTGCTGTAGGATTAACCATAGGAGAAACCTCTCCATTTTTGGATAAGAGCTATGGGAATTAACCAAAATGCTTACAGCTCCCTCATTTTTAAAGATAAAGAGATGAAACCTGGCATGATGATAACTGTTAAGTAGGGCTTTAGACATGTCAAGTTTGAAGCAGATCTTCTCATTCATTGATTTTTAGGATTTTTTAAAAACTTCCCTCTCAACACCCCCCCCACACACACACACACAAATAGCAGGCACTGCAAGTGTAGAGTGAAATGTAAAGAAGGATTGGAATGGAAAGATAATGAGATTTATTTTTGTATTTTTTTTTTAAAGTGGGGGTAAGAGTAAAACACACACACTCACACTGTAACACACAAAGGGTGAGTCTGATGTGGGTCTAAGGTGCAAGGAACTTGGGGATTGAAATGCACAACTAGCATACAGAATGGGGGTAATAAGAACACACACATACACACTATAACATACAAGGGGTGAATCTGATGTGGGTCTAAGGTGCAAGGAATTTGGGGACTGGAATAAACAACTAGAAGAACACACACACATGAACCAAAGAAAACCAGAGACACAGAGAATGCAAACAAATAAAAATGAATGCAAGCAAACAAGCAGAAGCTCTCTCTCTCTCTCTCTCTCTCTCTCTCTCTCTCTCTCACTCACTCTCACTCACTCTCTCCTCCTTCCTTCCTAATGCTGCGAACAGCTTGCAAAGGAATAACTTCCAGGGCAAGGACAAATGGGTTATATCATTTGCAATCCCTCCCCCTAAGCACTGGGATTGGAGGGGGAACAGTTAAGAGACTGTGGCTATTGGTTAGCCACAGATGTCAATCTCAAAACCTGAGCATTTTCCTTATATGGAGAACTGTTCCGTTGACTCCCACCGACTAAATACAAGCCTCAGAGAGACCCTAAAAACTTTTCAGATATTTTCGGGGTGGTTTGGAGGTCTGACAGCTGTTGCTCCACACCGAAGCTCTCCAGCGTTTTTTTAAACTACTCACAATCCGATGTGCAAGATCAGACCACCGCCAGATCTCAGAATGGGTGGAGCAGAGCGCATACCCCTAGAGTCTACTTGCCTTGGGGTGTATGGTATATGCAGATGTTACCTCAAAAACATGATGTTTGTGCTCAGTGAAGTGATGGGGTTAGCAGGGAGGGCAACTCCCACCATTCATGTCCATGTTGGCAGGGGCTTCTGGGAGTTGAAATCCAAAACATTTGGAAAACTACCCACTCCTAGATTAGGGAACAGAATCACCTCCTACACACACATATGGATATCTCTGTATGGATCAATAAGACCTTTTCACAGGGCTTTTGCCTTTCTTTACTATAATGCTTGCATACTTTGCTCAGGACTTTATCTAAAATGGAAATTTCACCCTTTGACATAAATTCGGTACATAGAACTTGCATTGCAGAAAAGGTGATGTACAAATCAATACTTTTGTGTTATGCTAGCTGTGTTTTATTTTACTAACTACTTCACATAATTCTCCCCTCCTTGCCAGTGTGGCTGTCATATAGATTTCCTCATTTGAGTGCCCTCTGCAGATGAAAGGGTTATCCTGTATAACAACTGTCCTACAGTATATTTGCCAAACCTATTTTTAATCCTATTAAAACCTTTGGCTACAGTTTCAGTATGAAATATCAATATTGATTCAGAATGTATCCCTACCCTTCACCCCCACACTCAACTGGTCTTTCTTCACTGGATAGCTTAGATTCAGGACAATTAGTGGGGTAAGAATTGAAAGATTTGCCAAATACATGAAAGGTATCAAAAAGATGCATTTTTCTAACACATGTCACCTTAGACTGTATTGATCTGGGATTCTGATTCTGTCAAGTCCCAATCAAATTAGAATCTGTTTATTACTGAGATGAAACAAAGCCACTTGTACAAAAATTACGGCAGTTTGTTGATAGAAAATGGATGCAGAATAAATATTCAAAGAAAGCTCACGCCTCTCTTCAGTTGACCAAGCAGTTCTCTGTCACACTCTTTCTACTCTGAGGCCCCTCAACAAAGTATGAAAGGTCATTCCTTCAGGATCAAATTCCTCCAAGCGTGACATGCGCACATTGCCCCTTGGAGCAAGACCAAAGAACAAAGCCTGTGGATTTGCTTTTATAGGTGTCTCCTACCAGCTCAGGAGTTAACAGGATTGCACACAGAAACACATTATCTTCCCAGAAGCAGGGGGCCAGGCTTGCTTCTTTCTTAAAGGTTTTCAAAGCATCTCAGCACATGGGAAGCAAAGCTTATTTCATCTTTCAGGAGGCAACAACACTCAGCTGGGCGCAAAACAGTTTCAAGGCAGTCTGTGAATTACAAGCCTGTATAAAACAGCTTCTTAATTAACTATGAAGCTGCCAGATAAGCCAAACTACACAAGTCTCTAAGAGGCTACTCACCGGCATATAAGAATGTTGTGAAGTCCACCCTTTTGCTCACTCACCAACTCACTACAAAGACGTAAAGCCAATTGTATATGGGGGAGTCATCTCAGAAATGCATTGAGAATCTACAAATCCCATGATCCTGGAAGGAAATCATGTATCTGACCATGCTCAAACCATCCAGAGCTGCTAGGTCAGGAGGCTGGCTAGCTTGCCTCTTGTAATTCTTTCCTAGTGCTGTTAAAGGATTGTTTTACTTGCTAAGTGAAGATTGGAAAGAAATTTTGTGGATCTAAAATTGCAATCCATTTTGGATCAATCCAAAATAAATTGCAATTATTTGGGTAGGTGTGTATTTGCATTTATGACCCTCATCGCCACCCCAGTTCTAGTGCTTACCCCCATGCTTTTAAAGGTTTTTTTTTAAGGGGAAAATTGTAAAATGTAATTTTAAGCTATTTTGAACCTTAGGGAGAAGGTAAGATATAAATAATAGATAAATAAGTGCCCTAATATAATCTGAACATGGGTTATGTGTGTAACATTTGCTAGTAATTGGGGCAATGACCAAAAGATTTTTAACTACACATGATCTTTTTTTAGAAAGGGACCTGAAGACTCCTTTGAGAAATTAGCCAAATCTGTTCATTCCTTAATCCCAGGTGACATATGCTAAAGTAGAAGAAAATTAAATTAAATGACCTTAAAAATGGGTTATAAGGATATGTAAGCAAAAGATGAGAAATTGCTTGTCATGGCAAAAGAGGAGAAAGGTTAGATTTAAATTTGATCATTCTAAAGCAAATTCATAATGCTATTACCAAGGATATTATCAGATAACAGAGTTAATATCTGCAACAGGTTATCTGAACTTATAATTAAAAAGAGGGATGTATTTTGAACAGTCTACGCTTCTGAAGTCTGACATTCAATTTCAGACTATGAATAATTTTATGTGCTTTGTTGCACTGAATCCAGCTAATGCTGATAATAATTTAATACAACTGATGCATCTTTGACATGAGGGCTCAAATTAGTTTATTGGATTTTCTTATGCTGGTCCTTGTAAAATGCACTGACCCAAAATACTTGCTTGAATTGAATAACTAATGCAGAGAACAATATGATAACTGTGATATATAATATTTTTTAATTTTTTGTTTTATTTATTTATTTATTTATTACATTTGTATACCGCCCCATAGCCGAAGCTCTCTGGACGGTTTACATAGGATTAAAAACAATTAAAAACAATATACAAAAATTAAAACAGCAAAAACATACAACATACACACAATCTGTACATTAAAAAAAAAACCACTACAACACTTCAAAAAGCTACAAAAACAAAACAAAACAAACCCAGGCTCCTCAGATATTGCCAAATGCCTGAGAGAAGAGGAAAGTCTTGACCTGGCGACGAAAAGATAACAATGTTGGCGCCAGGCGGGCCTCGTTGGGAAGATTGTTCCACAATTGGGGGGCCACCACAGAGAAGGCCCTCTCTCTTGTTGCCGACCTCCGAGCTTCCCTCGGAGGAGGCACTCGGAGGAGGGCCTTAGATGTTGAACGTAGTGTTTGGGTAGGTTCATGTCGGGAAAGGCGTTCCATCAGGTATTGTGGTCCCAAGCCGTGTAAGGCTTTATAGGTGAAAACCAGCACCTTGAACCGGGCTCGGAAACATACAGGCAGCCAATGCAAGCAGGCCAGAGTAGGTCTTATATGTTCGAACCTACTGGTTCCAGTTATCAATCTGGCCGCTGCATTTTGCACAAGCTGCAGCTTCCGAACCACCTTCAAAGGCAGCCCCACGTAGAGTGCATTGCAGTAATCTAACTTGGAGGTTACCAGAGCATGGACAACTGAAGCCAGGTTATCCCTGTCCAGATAGGGACGTAGCTGGACCACCAACCGAAGTTGGTAGAAGGCACTCCGTGCCACTGAGGCCACCTGCGCCTCAAGTGACAAAGATGGTTCTAGGAGAACCCCCAAGCTACGAACCCGCTCCTTCAAGGGGAGTGCAACCCCATCCAGAACAGGTTGAACACCCTCCATCCGGTCAGTGGAACCACCCACTAACAGTTTATTAGCCCTCATCCAGGATTGAGTTTCAGTTTATTAGCCCTCATCCAGTCCATTGTCGCAGCCAGGCACTGGTTCAGCACATCCACAGCCTCACCTGATGAAGATGAAAAGGAGAAATAGAGCTGCATGTCATCAGCGTACTGATGACAACGCACTCCAAAACTTTGGATGACTGCACTCAACGGTTTCATGTAGATGTTGAACAGCATGGGGGACAAAACTGAACCCTGCGGAACCCCATACTGGAGAATCCACGGGGCCGAGCAATGTTCCCCAAGCATCACCTTCTGGAGCCGACCCCCCAAGTAGGAGCGGAACCACTGCAATGCAGTGCCTCCCACTCCCAATTCAGCCAGTCGTCCCAGAAGGATACCATGGTCGATGGTATCGAAAGCCACTGAGAGATCAAGGAGAATCAACAGAGTCACACTCCCCCTGTCTTTCTCCTGACATAGGTCATCATACAGGGCGACCAAGGCTGTTTCCGTACCAAAACCAGGCCTGAAACCCGACTGAAATGGGGCTATTTAGCTATTTTCCTCCTTTCTCAAGTTGCCCCAGGGCCTACAAATACTTGGAGGCAGCCATGCTGTTAATTCCATCCCAGTCCATTGAAATCTTTATTCTGCTTCTTACTGAAACCTGAGATGGTGCCCCAGTGTAGCAGATCAGGCAAATATTTCAGATTTGCACCACCTTACTCCTGCTGCCCAATTTGGAATTTTATTATTTAAATGCCTCCAAGAGAATTCTGGATTTTTTTTCTTTTAAAAAATGGGATTCTAATAGCTAATGCAAAGGTGCTTGGCCTTTGGCATGAGAGCAGTTAAATTCATCTTACCTTTGAAGCTTTCCAGAATGGAGATAGAAATGCCGGGTCATTGGTAACTGATGGCTCATTGGTACTCTTTCTGATAAGAACAGAATCCAGACAATAGGTGCCAGGTTTTCCACTTGGGGCATCAGGAAGCCAGTGCCCAGACTACATTTATATTAACATGCCCCTCACAGTAGTGTAAAAGCAATAATAAAAACAATTAGGGTAACCATAAAACAGCTTGATAATAAAACCAGGTATACCATCAGTTAAGGTAACAGAGGGAGATTCCTAGATCATAAATACAATTAGATGTGTTTTGACAAGACATACTCACAAGGCATGATGGAGCCAGACAAATACTTTTTATATCACAGGCATGGCTGGAAGATGTCACAGGATTCTAAAATGTTTTTATATGTATGTTGTTGTTACAGCCATTTATCATGATAAGAAGTTTGAAATTCAACATTATTATCTATTCATTTAAAATAAAATGGACCCTTAGAAATGTAGCATAAGGGAACATAAATTAAGGTAGTAAAAACAATCTACACATGTTTCATGGGCTCTAGAAGAGCATATAAAGGGGGCTCTGAACACATGGAATTCACTCAGGAAGAACTGACCCCATCTTTAATTGCCTATAGAATGAGCCTGGTAAGCTTGAAATTGACTATAATTGAGACAGGTCGCACTTTTGCTCTGCTTAGAAGCCTTGACTTAAGATGATGTTGAATGTATCACGTGTTTGTACCTATGCATGTAAAAGCCTCCTATTTAATATTGTTATACTAATACTTTACAGTAAAGAAACAAAAAGACAGATCTTGTCTGACAGAGTGATTTCTGGAAATAGAAAACTCTGTGTGACCTACATTTAGCATGAAGACTTTAATCTTACTTTAAGATGGCATCCGGTTGCATGAGGAATCTGAATATAAACACTGAGAAACTGCACCCTGATTACAAGCAGTAGCTGATATCCATAGGGACTCCATAGGGAAGGCTTTTTTTCCCACTCATTGGCGGTGGCCATAAGAGTGGGGGGGGGGGGAAGCCTCTATGGAGTCCACCCCAAACAGGCCTTTTCTAAGGCCCTGTGATGGGAGCGTGCAAGGGGGGGCTTCTCCAGGACTCCTGAAAAGTACCCCCCCATAATGCCCTCCCCATGGAGCCTCAGAAAGGGCCTATTTGGGACTGACTCCATAGAAGCTTTTTTTCCTCCACTCTTATGGAAGCTGCCAATGAGTGGAAGAAAACAAGGCTTTCCTATGGAGTCCCCACATGCCATGGGGCTTTAAAAAAAGGTCTGTGCTGATTTCTCCCTCTGGCTCCCTTCCCTCTGGACTGTGGCTCCTGAACGGCTGTAGCTCCCAGACAGTCCCAGCCAGGAAGTGGAGTCCAGCAGGGAGTGAGTCACATGGCAGCAGCAGTCTACTACTCCCAGCATGCTCCCTGCTTCCCCTTCCTTTCTCGGGTCTCAGACTTCTGGTAAAAGCAGGGATTTGGCCAGTTGTAATTTAAGTGATTTAAAAAACACAGTCACACCCTTATCCAGTGTCAAGCTTCATAAATTAAAACCACATTTATCAAATCATATTGGCCTGGTTCAGATGTCACAACCAAGCCATGATTTGGCCATCAGGAACATGTGATGAGTTCACTTATATACCTCTTCCCCTCACATGCACAAATTCCCCACTCCGCTTCCTGGTTCAGAGTAACCATGACTTGCCATAATGTCCAAACTGGGCAAACAGTGGTTATTGCTAACCATAATTTGTATCCAAATTTGAATCAAGCTCTACATTCTTTATTGTCATAAGAAAGCTTGTGTCCAACCACTGCTTTCTACTTTTCCAGTTGTACACTAAAGCATGAACTGGAAAATTTCTGGGCATTGTGGACTAGTTAATGCTATGTACTGCTGTTACAGTCGAACATGATTCTGGCTTGTTGATGGGAATAACCTTGGATCAAGTGAGCATGACTTAAATTAATCAAATACAACTTGAAGCAGCTGAAACTAGAACTGCTGCTAAGGTAACTGATATTTAAAAGGCAAATTTTAAAATGCAAAGGAAGCTAATTAGTGGACTCGGACATTTATGCCCTTGAAAGCAGATGAGAACTGACATTTTTTTAAATCAACAGTGCGTAGATTGTCTCTGATATGCATATGAAGCAAGGTGAAAAAGCCTGCAAGAAATATGTCGAGTTGACTGGATGAATAACAGCCCAATCCTATATATGTTTCTTCAGAAGTCAGTCCCATTAAGTTCAATGCAGTTTGATCTTAACCAAGTGTGCATACAATTTGCAGTATTAGAAAAAATGATGACTGTACAGGGAATGGGAAAACTAGGTGTTTATTATGGCCAGATTCACTTTGCTTGCCATCCCTATATGAACTTCTTGGGAGCATGTGTCCTGTGGGCATGTTTTAGGGTGTCCAGATCACCCGGGGTTTCCCGGTCCTAACCGGGAAACCTAGGCCGATCTGGGCCAACCAGGGGGTGGCGGGGGAAAACCAGGGTGGCGGGGGGTCACGCGGCGGTGGCAGCGAGCAGCGACGAGCGGCGGTAGACCCGGCAGCGGTGGCGGCGGAGGAGCCCGGGAAGCGGCCACCCCAGCAGGTAAGTGCCCCCCCTTGTGCCTCGCGCTGCTTACCTGCAGGGGCGTCTGCTTCCCTCTGGAGCGCGAGGCGCGAGGGGGGCACTTACCTGCTGGGGCGGCCGTTTCCTGGGCTTCTCCGCCGCCACCGCCAGGTCCGCCACCGCCAGGTCCTCCACCACTGCCAGGTCCTTCGCCGCCACTGCCGGGCCCATGAGGCCAGAGGCCGCGCGGAAGAGACGGGAGAGGGCCGATTACATCACTTCCGGATCCGGCCCCACGCAGAAGAGACGGGAGAGGGCCGGATCCAGAAGTGATGTAATCGGCCCTCTCCCACCTCTTCCGCGTGGCCTCTGGCCTTATGAGCCCGGCAGCGGCGGCGAAGGATCTGGCGGTGGTGGAGGAAGATCCGGCGGTGGCGGGGGACCTGGTGGCAGCGGCTGACCCGGCGCGGGCGGCGGAGGAAAAGAACCCAGTAGGTCCAGGCTGGTGTTTTTTTTGGGGAGGGGGCTTGGTGGGGGGTTTGTTTTGGGGGGGGTGGCGGGGGGGACCGGGATTTTGGTTTCCAAAATCTGGTCACCCTAGCATGTTTGCCACTGTGATCATAGAAATCATGCAAGTACATATAGCATTTAAGTGGAAGTGCTCATTCAAACAATTGTACCTCCATCCAAGTATGGTCCATGTCCCCAACACTTCCATTTGGGACACAAGAGAGTGGTGGAAGTAAATATTTTCAATACATACTTGCACATGCAGACTTTTAGAGCAATCCACCAGGGCTTGGTAAACCTCCTTTTCTTTCTTTTTTTTTTCTTTTCTTTTTGGCTGCCTGCTTGGGACTGCACAAAAAAAAGGATCATCAAATTGTTAGTAAGTGTCCTTTTGCATTGGAGAGCAAGTGTGCTGCGGGCTCCATCGTTTAAAAAAAAAATGGTGGGTGCGGCGAGCGTGATGTCCTGTTTGCTTCCAGGACATCCCGCTCCCTGAGTATAAAGTGGGCAATGATCCCGGAAGCAAGTAAGTCCAGGATCGCCCCTAGGCCCTCCCTCTACACCCTTAAGTGTAGAAAGGGCCTGGGTTCTCTGGGAGAGGGGTAATGAAGGAGGCAAGGGGTGTGTGACAAGCAAATGGACTTCCTGCAGAGGGGCTAGTATAGGAGAGGTTATGTTTTACCTCTCCAGATCTGCACAGTCTAGGGTGTGATTAAGTTGAAGGCAGGGGTGTGTTTCTGCCACACCAAAGAGAAGAAAGGAGGAGGGGGTCTTCACAAGATTCCTCTTGTGTGAGAGAGTGAAGCTTCTTTGGGTCAAAGAGTCCTAACTGGTGGCTGTCTGGAAGCTGCTTATACGCCCAAAATTTGAGTTTAGTTATTGAAACTCAAACAAGGGCAAGAATCCTGTCTTTCCTGGCTCACTGAAACGGAGATGTGTGTTAAACTGCCAGCCTTTCCTTCCTACCTGCTTAAACAAGCAGGTAAAAAAATCATGTTTCATGAGAAGATTTACTGGTGACTCTCTCAGATGGACATGTTGGATAGGCTGACCATATGAAAAGGAGGACAGGGCTAATGTAACTTTAACAGTTGTAGAGAAAAGGGAATTTCAGCCAGTGTCATTTGTATGCAATTAGTTCCTGGTGAAATTCCCTCTTCATCACAACAGTGAAAGTTGCAGGCACTATACTAGAGTGACCATATACAAAAGAAGGCAGGGCCCCTGCAACTTTAACTGTTGTGATGAAGAGGGAATTTCACCAGGAACTAATTGCATACAAATGACACTGGCTGAAATTCCCTTTTCTCTACAACTGTTAAAGTTACATTAGCCCTGTCCTCCTTTTCATATGGTCAGCCTAATGTTGGAGCCCCAATGTAAATTGAAAATAGGATCAAAGGAGGGTAAGAGGCCAACAGGTGAAGTCAGGAAAATATTGATTATGCCAGAGGAGGCAATGGCTTTGTATCAGGTACACCATTCTGCTTTGAGTGTTGGCCCTGGCATTCAGAATAGCAGACTTCTCCTGCGCCTTTCCTAGCAGGAGTGAAACCTTCCATTCCATGTCAAAAACAGGCAGAACATTGGGGGGTCTGGCAACACCATTATATATAGTCACTGGGTTGCCTTTGGCTAGATAAGTCACCAATTTTGCAGACCTGTCTCAATCAACTGATGCTTGGAAGAATGTTTGGCACACACAATGGCTGAATTCGGACAACACGATAGTCAATGGTGGGGTAATAATCAACTTTACAGTTGTTCATCTAGGGGGTACTCCCCACACAACATGGTAATAAATAATCAACTGTGGTGTGGATTAGGATCAGCGCTGAGTTGACTATGGCAGCATTTGGACAACATGATAATCAATACAATTAACAATTGTTTCCCCACCCCCAGCTGCTTATTGTGTCGTCCGAATTCAGCCAATGTCTCATTTTGTTTCAGATAATAGTGTGACACCAAATAAAGCTCAATGTGGACCAAACTGGTCTTGCTCACACTGAGTAGGGCAGCCCAGAGATCATGTGATCTAAGCTAATAAATGGAATGATGAAAGGGGAAAGCATATATAAGGATAAAAGGCACAATCTCTTATAGAGAGATTAAGAATTGAAGCAAGAACTAGGTTAAAAAGCCTGCTTTGTCTGACATAAATAAAAGACAGGAAACAAGCTTCTTTTCGACATGGAGAATAGATGAAAACTACACAGGTGAAAAAATACGAATTCCCTCCTTTTTTGTAAGAAATTATATACTTTTTTTAATGGGGGGGGATGTAGGTGACAAAAGGAACTCTCAAATGGAACAAACGTTGCCACTCTAAAAACAGGACATCCTGGCAGGTCAGCTAATCATGCCTCTAAGGTTCAGCTTTGCACCTATCACTGGAACAATAGCGCCACCCGCATTATGCTACTATCAAGGATTCAGATGCTACTGTTCTGGTGCTGCAAAGTATTTAAATGGGCATGTAATTCTTCCTCCCACAGAGAAGATTAGGCAGGTGACTAAACAGGAGGTTGACGCAGGCAGCAAAACGTCTCCAGCCAAAACTTTGCTCCAGAAGTGCCAGAAGACCATGAATCACATGTGACAGGAGAAGGGAAACATATGATGAAAAGTTAACTGGGGCACTGTTTCCTTGTTTGTATGTTTAATCTCAGTGCCTTAACAATCACATTTCTGTGCTGCATGTTATTTAAGCTAGATTTAATTCTACCTCTGTTGTATGACTAATATAGAATAGACCCCTCATTTGCACTTATAACGGCATTGGTGGTGCGTGAGAGCCAGTGGGGGAGAAGTATTTGCAATACTCCTGGTGAGAGATGAAGTGAGCAAGAACTAGCAGAAGTAGGTTTGACTGGCTGGGAGATACATGCTTTGATTGTTCTGTGTTGCTTGATGGGCTGGCAAGGTGGATGTCACATACGTGACCAGTGGGTGGTTATCACCACGAGCTTTAATTTGTGGTTGTGCTGGGCTGGCCGTGTGTAACTCACTGGATGAATGGAAGTGTGTGAGGTTCTGAGTGTTTGAGGGCACGTTTGAGTTGTGGGTGTGGGAGATGGTTTGGTGTGGTAAGGATGTGCTTGGAAAACTCTGATTCAGGGACCCACAGAGGTGGCACCTTTATTCCAGTGACTTGGGGCAGAAGGAGATATGGCAGGAGGTCAGGACACCAGAGTAGAATGGGTTACAGATGGTTACACCGTTCCATTTCTCCTCCCCTCCCCAAGCTCTCATGTACCTGGTAGCAGATTCACTGAGCCCTCCAGTGCTGCCAAGTCTTGTGGATGAGAAGGCCAATCTGGTGTGGATTACTGAGACTTGGATATGTGAGCTGGGTGCAGTTGATCTGACCCAGCTCTGCCTGGGTACTTGGTGCAGCACCAACAGAAGCAGGGGAGTTGGGGAGTGGGGTGGGGGAGTCACCATGGTTTACAGAACTTCCAACTCTCCTACCAGGAAACCACTCCACCTCTGAGTACACTGTGAGGGGTTGCACCTGGTGTTGAGCCATGGAAACAGATTTGGGATGCTGCTGATGTATCACCCACCCTGCTGCCCAACAGCCTCCCTTCTGGGTAACGTTAATTTCCATGCGAATGCTGTGTCTGGAGCTTCAGCTCGGGACTTCATGTCCTCCATGACAACCATGGGACTGTCTCAGTTTGTCATCGGCCCAACACATGAAGCAGGGCACACCCTTGATTTGGTGTTTGCCCTGAGCTATAAGATGAGTAGTCTGAAAATAGGGCTGGGGGGTGATTTCCAAGTAAGCTCATTGTCATGGTCAGACTATTTCCTGGTAAGATTTGAACTCACAGCATTACTTCATTCCATTTGGATGGTCCACTCCAGGAGATTGATAGAATCTAATTGTTTTCTGAATGCTCTTGGGGATTTTCCGGTGGAGAGAGCTGGCGATCCATCTGAGGCCCTAGTCTCACTCTGGAATGGTGAGTTGCAGAGGGCCATTGGCTTGATTGCACCTGACACCCTCTCTGCTTCCTGATATACTGGGAAGCTGCACATAATGAAACCGGCTGGATGTTGGCTATTGCACAAATGGTATAAGACTCAAAACAAAGATGACTGAGCATGCTCTAGAATACACAGTCGTTCCTATCGTGTGGCCGTACAGGCAGCAAAGAAGGCTTACCTCCATTGCATCTTCGAGTAGCCGTCCAGCAGAACTCTTTCAGATGGCCCAGGGCTGTTAACACTCTCTCCAGTGAAGGGAGCCCTGGTCCTTTCAAGGACATGCTGTGACCTTTTTGCTTCACACTTTGAGTACAAAATGGCTTGTCTCCCCAGTGCAGGTCTAGTCGAGATGTCTGATGCCACCATCTGCCCAATTTTGTAGGATCAATTTCAGTTGTCCCAGCCTGATGACTTGGAGAAGGTGCTTGCAGCCGTGCAACCAACCATGCGCTCTCTTGATCCTTGCCCTTCCAGTCCAGTAAGAACTAGCCAAGAAGGTATGACTGGGTGGGTCAAGGGAGTGGTAAATAGATCCTTGCGTGAAGGGACAGTTCCTGCTGTCCTTAAGGAGGCAGTACTGTGACCACTCCTGAAGAAATTCACTCTGGACCCAATGGTATTGGACAACTACCACCCAGTCACAAATACACCTTTCTTAGGGAAGGGACTTGGGAAGGTTGTGGTGGAGCGTCTGCAGGCACTCTTGGAAGATACTGACTATCTAGACCCATTCCGGAATTGGGTTTTGACCTGGTTATGAGATTGAATCAGCCTTGGTCACCTTTATCAGGAGAGGTACCAGGGGAGTGTGACCCTGTTAATTCCGCTCTATCCGTCATTGGCTTTTCATACCATCAACCGTGGTATCCTCCTGGATCGTCTCTGTTGGTTGGGCATTGGAGGCACTGTGTTACAGTGATTCTGATCTTACCTGTGAGGCTGATTTCAGAGAATAATATCAGGTAAACATTCCTTGGCCCCTTTGCAATTGAGCTATGGGTTCCGCAGGGTACTATCTTGTCCCAAAGGCAGTTTAACATCTATATGAAGCCACTAGAAGCAGTCAATAGGGGATTTGGATCCAAGTGCTATCACTATGCTGATGACACTCAGGCCTATCTCCCTGTAACAACTGAATCAGGTGCAAGTCCTGGATCAGTGCCTAGACTCAGTGATGGGCTGGATGAAGCACAATAAACTGAAGTTGAATCCTGGATGACAGAAGTCCTGTGGGTGATGGTTCTCGGGATCAGGAGATAGGCTCATTGCCTGTTCAGGATACCAAATCCCCAGTATCTTATTTGGGAATGTTTGTGATCTGGGGCTACTCCTAGATCCTTCAGTGTTGCTGGATACGCAAGTGGCCATGACAGCTCAAAGTGCTCTTTACCAGATCTGACTGGTATACCAGCTATGGCCTCTCCTGGACAGGGATAGCTAGGCCACAGTGGCAGAGGCACTAGTAACCTCAAGACTGGATTACTGCAATGTGCTCTAAGTGGGGCCACTCTTAAGGCTGGTCTGAAAGCTAGAGCTAGTGCAGAATGCAGCGGCTTAGTTATTGTCAGGAGCTGCCCCTTTTCAGAATGAAACTCCTTTCCTGAGGGAACTGCACTGGCAGGCTATTCTCTTCCAGGCCAGTTTAAGGTTTTGCTACTTGTATAAAGCCCTGTATGACTTGGGACCAGGATATTTGAAAGAGCGCCTTCTCCTTTATCAACCTGCCTGGTCACTGAGGTCATCAGACAGGATAGACTTGGTTGGAGCCTACCTGAAGTAGAACCTTCAGTGTATTGGCTCCCTTTCCATGGAGCTCCCTGCCTTTGTAGGTCAGGCAGCCACTGATATTGCGTTGTTTTTGGTGCTTGCTGAAGACATCTTTATTTCAAAAAGACTTACTTGATTGACCAGCCACAGTTTTTATTGTATTCTATTTTCAATAACTTGTAACATATTGCTTCACTCTTTATATGTTTTAATAAGGCTTTTATTCTTTTTATCTTTCATTGTTCACTGCTCTGGAATCTGTTTAGATGTAGAGGGTATATCAATGTTGTAATTACATAAATAAAATAAAAAAGTCAAAAGAGATTCAATAAATTGAGTTGACATTTCTTGGTGGAGTTTCTTATACCTTTAAGCTGATGCCAGATTTCACTTAAGAGTGAATTAAAAGTTAATGTGCAGGTACTTCCCAAGGCAAAACCACCAACAAATTCCAAGGAAAGCTGAAAGAGTTTCCAAAGGGAAATGAGATTTCTTAGAGGTGGGTTATATATTAGGGATGTGCACGGCCCTCCAGAATTGGATCAGAATCGTAACTTCTGATGCAGACCTGAATTGGTTTGGATCGAATTGGACTTGCCTCAAATCGCTTCGCATCCGATTCTGATGCTAGAATCGTACCTCTGATTCGAGCATCGATGCCTATTTTGGGACTTGAATTTTGGGAAAAATACGCCTTTAATTTTGTTATTTTAAAAGATAAAAACATGAAACTTGGCCACAGTGCAGATGCCACATAAGTAGTCATGTCTGAGAATTTTCAGAAACATTGCTGCTGGCGTTTACTCGCAAAGAAGTGTTAAAGTGCAGGTTTTCAGGCTGCTTAACTTTCTCATTTCTCAAGATATGTACATGGAAGTTGGGGACCTTACAGATGGGCTGTTGGTAGTCATCTGTGGCCAATTTCAGAGGTAGAGGTGCAGGTGTTTACTCTCAAGGTACTTTGAAAAAATCAGATTTTCCAGGAAATCTAGTCCATGCAAAATGTTATTAATTTCTCATTTTTAAACATACACACATTAATGTTGGAGTGATCAGCAGGATTGGATGATGAAGCTGTCAATTCCACCCCCTCCTCCCTTCTCCCCCCATCGTGCCCAAGTTGCATGGTTTTTTTTAAAAAAAAAGATATAGGCGTAATGCAACCCATTTTTCAAAAATTCATTGCCACTAAAGGCCTGCACCAATGTTTCTGAAATTCCTCATACATGACTAATTACATGGCATCTGCAATGTGGCCAAGTTTCATGTTTCTATCTTTTAAAGTAAAAAAGTTAAAGGCATTTATTTCTCCAAGCCAGCCCTTAAGGAAAAACTCCTAAAATGGAAGTCCAATTCTCCAATGCGATCTGATGTGAATCGGATCAAAAAATTGGATCAGAAAGAATCGGTGCTCCTTGGACTAGCATTGGAATCGGATGTCTGATTTCCCTCGAATCATATCGGAATCGGGCATCGGATCCAATTCAGTGCACATCCCAATTATATATCCCTAGCAGACACATTCTAGAAATGAATAAATATTCTGCTCCCATCACTGTTTCACATCCCAATCAAAAACAACTCCCAAAACATATGTTGTCTCACCTTTGAGCTCTGCTCATAGTTGACTCTCTGTTGAGCTCCGAAGACAGAACAGAATCTGTCCCAAAACATTTGATTCTATGAAAAATAAATAGAAACGTACAAGGAGTTCTTTTCATGAGACAGTAACATATATTGGAATGCCACAAAGGGCAGTACAAGAAAAGTTGCATCTATTTCCACCATGCAAATTCCCCTTTTTAAAATGACAGAACTGTGAATCGCTATGCTCTTTTTATTTATCAAACTGCCAAATCATCATGAAGCTTTGAAAATCTTGATTAGTCTTCTAGTTTGCTTGTATTGGGCGCATCACATTCAATATAACAACCACCTGAGCCTTCCCAGTTTTGTCAGGTTTTATACTATTCTATTCCCTCGCTTTCCTGACCACTTCACTTCATTCTCACGCAGCTCTAAGCTTTTCCTGTGGCTAATTTAATTTGATCTTATTCAATTTTGTTTGTCGTGGTCTCTCTCTGAATACGTATAATTTAAAGCTTTTTAAACTGCCTTTCTATTAAAATAATACCCAAATGGCTGTAAAACATATATACTAGTACAAAATTACAAATAGACTATTAAGCACAGCCACTTTATCTATCGATCTTTTAACATTACCAAATAAGATACAAGGGCTATGATATCCTGAACAGTCTTTACAAGGGGGGCCAGTGATGTTCTACTGCTTTAAGTTATAATTGTATTGCAAGGTTTGTTGATTATGGTATGCATTTATTTATATATGTCTTTATAGAGAATGCAAACGGTTAAGGGAAATGACCAGGCTGAAATGTACTTACTGTTAGTGGTTATAGGTCTTGGTAAGTATAGAGTGATTGGATGGTTGTGGGGGAGCGCCTGGAGTGGCTGGCTGTGTGCCTGAATGGAAGGTGAGTGCTGATTGGCTGGTTGTTTGAGATGCTTGGATTGTTTGACAGAGATAAAATGTGAGGAGTTAGCTGACTGAGTGAAGATAGGCTCAGTTTGGATGACACGATAATCAACGGAGGGGGGGAAGAGGCAACCATCAGGTGTGTTGCTTATTGTGTCGTGGGGGGCAACATACAACACACACACAACTGACAGTACACTATTTTGGGCAATTAAACAATGGAGAAAAACAACGGGCTTGCACGTTGTTTGTCCTGAAATCCGTTGTTTAAAGTGTCGTGTGGAGGGAAACTCCCCCTCTCTCCGTGTATTATTCCACTCGGTCATAGAGTTTGCCGGCCGGAGCAGCCGAAAAACATTGGCTGCTCCAATACAGCTGGCAGAACTTGCAGTAAATGATGGGATACAGCTGGAGGACTGAGGGAGATGGGAGGGAGGAGATGCAGCAGCCCAGAAGGACGGCTGGACTTTCAGCTGTGCAACGGGGGGGGGGGGCAACATGTTGTGTGGCGGGCGCCGCAAAAATAACGCACCGTGAATATGCTATTTCCCCCCTCTGTTGCCTAAAGTGTCGTCTGAACTAAACCGTATTGAAGTGCTGGGAGGGAGATGAGAGAGAGATGAGTAAGATTAGTAGGAAATAAGGGTGAGTTGGGTTTGAGTCTGTCAGGGTAGAGATAAGGAAGAGTAATGTGTTTTATTGTTTTAGTGGAATAGATTGAGGGAGGAGTTCCAGGGAAGACTAGAAAGGGTAGAGCAGGCAGGTTAACAACTGAAGTTATATTTGAAACATTCTAAAATAAAATATTGAATTGAAACCATTATGCATTTTACCTGAGGAAACCATTAAGCTTTCATATCTGAAATTACATCTTGTTAATAAATTCCATTTAACTCATACTGGTGTGATCTTTGAGGTACTGTGAAAGAGTGCAGTTTTATATGGTGGAAGTGGAAGGGAGATTTTGGGGCTAGGGTGCTGAGCTGTACAGCTGTGGGGCCTGAGAAGAGAGAGGTGTGTCACAGGGATGGTTGCAGCATTCCAAACCCTTGACACCTATACCTTAGCTGGGTCCTTTGATTCAGAAGAGGAATAAAGCAGCAGTATAAGGTGAAGGGTCATCACAGGACCTGCAACAAAATTCTACAGCATGGAGTACTTCTGTTCATAGTTCTAGCCCTTCCCATTTACTGAACAGTCTATCTATTCCCACCACCTTGATTTTCCATTCTCCCTCCACAACAGTCACACAGCATTCTGTGGTCACTGTACATCAGGGGTCCCTAACCTTTTTGCACCCATGGGCACATCTGGGAATTTGAGACCATGCTGAGGGCACCACCACAAGATGCCTAATCAATGTATCATCGCTTTGGCATCTATCTGTTGCATCTATGGATCTTAGGCTGCGTCTTATTCAGCAAAATGTTTTGTTTCATGTCATTGGGCACCACATATTTAAAAAGGGATTATCTAATTTGGCTATTGTTTGTGGTGCAATATGGCTAATGCTTCTCTTAAACATATGATTTGGCAATGCTCAGTAACTGCTTCTTTTGGGGAGGAGATTATTACACAGATAAATTTTGTACTGGAACAACCATTAATATTCACTGATGTGCACACTTTTTTAATTTATTTACCTGCTAGATAGAAATTAACAAATGGTTGATGTAAATGGATTCTCTGCACCCTTTTGACAGCTAAAGGTTAATATTACAACATTAGACGTAGGGATGTGCACGGCCCTCCGGAATCGGATCGGAATCGCAACTTCTGATGCGGACCTGAATCGGTTCAGATCGAATCGGACTTGCCTTGAATCACTTCGGATCTGATTCCGATGCAAGAATCGGACCTCCGATTCGAGCATCGGATGCCTATTTTCCCCTATAGACTTGAATTTTGGGAAAAATACGCCTATACCTTTGTTATTTTAAAAGATAGAAACATGAAACTTGGCCACAGTGCAGATGCCACATAAGTAGTCATGTCTGAGAAATTTCAGAAACATTGCTGCTGGTGTTTACTCGCAAAGAAGTGTTAAAGTGCAGGTTTTCAGGCAGCTATAACTTTCTCATTTCTCAAGATAATGTACATGGAAGTTGAGGACCTTACAGATGGGCTGTTGGTAGTCATCTGTGGCCAATTTCAGAGGTAGAGGTGCAGGTGTTTACTCTCAAGGTACTTCTAAAAAATCAGATTTTCCAGGAAATCCAGTCCATGCAAAGTGCCATTAATTTCTCATTTTTAAACATACACACATTAACATTGGAGTGATCAGCAGGATTGGATGATGAAGCTGTCAATTCTACCCCCTCCTCCCTTCTCCCCGCACCATGCCCAAGTTTCATGTTTTTTTAAAAAAAGATATAGGCGTAATGCAACCCATTTTTCAAAAATTCATTGCCACCAAAGGCCTGCACCAATGTTTCTGAAATTTCTCATACATGACTAATTACATGGCATCTGCAATGTGGCCAAGTTTAAAGGCATTTATTTCTCTAAGGCAACCCTTAGAGGAAAACACCTAAAATGGAGGTCCGATTCTCCGATGCGATCCGATGCGAATCAGATTTTAAAAAAGGATCGCAAAAAATCGGAGCTCCTTGGACCAGCATCGGAATCGGGAATCAGATGTCCAATTTCCCTCAAATCATATCGGAATTAGTATTCAGGTGGTATATAGAGTCCACCTCCAAATGATACTTATTTGGATATTTGATCAATTTTTGTTGAACACCATGTATAATTGCTAGAAAGTTGTATGCATTTGAAACAAATCCATGAGTATGTGTATAAAAAAGTGTTTTTTTTTAATTAAAAAAACCAGGCTAGGATAGTGACCAGGCAAAGATGTGCCCACTTGCCATAGAGCATATCAAGAGTAAAGGGTTCCTCATGAGTAGGGCCCTCTTCATGAGGTGGACTTACTTCACAAGCCTCTAAATGTGATACAGCTGAGTCTTGGGTGGAACTCCAGCATATAAGCCTTCTGTTTGAACTGGCTAGCTCTTATAAACAACATATTTCCATCCGTTCCAGTGCCTTGCACAATTGCTTCCCTGACTTTGTCTTGTGACTGAATGTCTGTGCTATTTATCTCTGGACACTTGCTTGACTCTGCTTTTTGGGCTGTGATGCTGTTTGACTACTCTGTGTTTGGATCTTGGCTGTGCCTCGGCCTTTTCTTCTGGAAGCCACTCACTTGTCTGGCAATAGTGTGCCTTAACGATTGCTTGTATGTATCCTGAATACTCCTGTCTTGAACTGATCCCATACTAGACCAATTTCTCTGTCGTTCACCTTTATTTATTTATTCCTTGCTTTGAATTGCCCTTTAGACTGTGCTAATGCTGAGCCATAGCATGACAGGGAAGCTGTGATAGTCTGTTGCAGCAAAAGTGGCAGAGTCCCATGGCATCTTAAAGATTTATTGGCGTATTTTTTTTTGTGTGGGCTACAGTTCACTGTGGTGTGAGTGTGGATACACAATTGTCTCAAGCCTTGTTCAGGTGCCCAGTCTGTGTAGAATGTAAAATGTGTGAGGAGGAGGAGTGCTCTGGCACTGCCCCTCCTCATGTGTTTCTATCATCCTGTAATGGTGGAGGGTGATGGCCTGAAAAAGGAGGGCATCCTGTATCTGTGGAGACCCTCCGTATAAGTCACAACGCTGGTAAACCAGTGTCCTGATTTGCATGGAGAGCCTCCAGGGATGCAAGAAGCCCTCCTCTTCAGACTGTTGCCCTCCATAAGTTAGGCTGATCATATGAAAAGGAGGACCGGGCTCCTGTAACTTTAACAGTTGTATAGAAAAAGGGAATTTCAGCAGGTGTCATTTGTATGCATGCAATACCTGGTGAAATTCCCTCTTCCTCACAACAGTTAAAGCTGCAGGAGCCCTGCCCTCTTGACCAGATACAAAATGACATCTGCTGAAATTCCTTTTTCAATACAATGGTTAAAGATGCAGGAGCCCTGTCCTCCTTTTCATGTGGCCATCCTACTGTAAGTAGAGAGTGATGGAAATACACGAGTGTGGCAAGGCTAGAGTGCTCATTTTCCTTGTGTGTGCACTTCTTACATAAATTGAATGCCTCCATGACACCACTGATAATTAACAACACAGTGCAATTGCCTATACAATGCTGTGAGAGTTGCATATTTCTTATTCACCCTATTGGTCATCTTTGGTGAGGACAAATGTTCCTTTTAGGCTACAAGTGGCTAGCATGTGTATGAGTTGACCAATAATGTTTGTGGATTTATTTTGTAAGGTTGTTTCATTTTCATATTTTCATTACTTTTTTAAACACTCTTTTATTGGACCCAAGTTGGCTCAGGACAGATCATGTAGTCTTTTATTGTAGAGCTCTTGACCAGATACAAAAGAAGGCAGGGCTTCTGCAGCTTTAAATGTTGTGAGGAAGAGGGAATTTCACCAGGTGCTGCATGCATACAAACGACACCTGCTGAAATTTCCTTTTCTATTCAACTGTGGGGGTTTTTTGTAGCTTTTTGGAGTGTTGTAGTGGTTTTAAATGTACAGACTGTGTGTATGTTGTATGTTTTTGCTGTTTTAATTTTTGTATATTGTTTTTAATTGTTTTTAATCCTATGTAAACCGCCCAGAGAGCTTCGGCTATGGGGCGGTATACAAATGTAATAAATAAATATAAATAAAGATACAGGAGCCCGGTCCTCTTTTCCATATGGTCCTCCTAACATACATTAAATCAACAAATTTTGATGCCACTTCAAGCAGTGGTGGAACTGGAATGAACAGCCTGTTCACATCCTGTCCCATACAAAGACCTAAGGTGAAATGCTTTTTTTTTTTGGTTTCACAGATGTAAAAAATGGAGAAAACCCTCTGGTGCCTTGTTTACTAATGGGAAGCCCCCTGACCCCCCAAAACTATGAGAATTCACATCCCCCTGCAAAAATGGCCAGCTCCCCACCACAAAAGCAGGGAGGTTCATTGATACAAGTGCCTGGGTGGCCAGGTGTCCTACTTTACAGAGGACAGTCCTCTAATTTGGAGAGCTGGCAAAGGATAGACTTCTTTTCAAAGGCCTCTATGTGAAGGGGTTTCTAGTCAAAGTCTAGTTCAAAGTCCAGGGATCATAATAAGCAGGGAGAGCAGGGCCCTTGAGAGTTGCCCATCAGCACTGACCACCTGGCAAGATGTGTTGTATTTTTATTTAAATTGTGTTACTCTACATTTGCATACACAAAGGCATACAAATACATGTATATATAAAAATGTATCTATGCAAATATTGTTAAAATTGTGATGCATTTCCTCTTTTCGGGCGACAGGTAAGAAGGCCATCCTACCTAGCCCTAACTTCACAGTGCAATGGCAGAGAGGAGAGGAGCTGCCTTCTTGCTGTCTGTAGCCTTTCTACAACAATCTTGTTGAACTTTTGTCCTTACCCAGCAGGTATCTTCTTCTTAAATTCTTATGCTAAGTAAAGCTCGCTTGCTGAATTTCTCAGGCAGGCTGCTGTTAAAGGACAGGAAAGGCAGGCTGCTGTTAAAGGACAGGCGAGACATCTTGAATAATGGAGGGTGGGGGCTAGATTAACTAGATTATTTTGGCAGGAGCACACCACCAAGAACAAAGCAACTGTACATTTCAGATACAGACAATAAACTATATTAAGAAATAATGCAACTGTTTGTGACTCCCTTTGAATCCCAGTTGCACAATGATTCATAGAGACAAAGGAGTTTTTTTCCATTATGTGGAACGTTGGTCTTTTCAAATCTGTACTCTGGCTCCTTGAACTTGCAGAACTATCCTCTTCCAACCTCCTGAAACTGGAATCTTTCCCAGTGCTAAGATTATACACCCCAGCCTGCCCTTTCCTGGTTTGCTCCTGTACAGTAGTGTCATGTTAGCTTTTTCTTCAATCCCTCGGTACCTCTCTGGTTGCTAATAAAGAATTAAAGTGCTCTCTTCCCCTTAATTTGTCCCTAAGCACTTTTCAAATGTTAACGCTCAGAGATTTACAGTCCTGGAACTTTCTCTGTTTTCATGCATTTGAACTTCAAAAACTATGAGCTCAAATTACGATGACTCATTGGCATGGCTGTTTTTGTTTTCTTTCTCGCATATATGCACAGAAAGAGAGCGAGTGAATAAAAAACTAGTGAAATTAAAAAGTTTTAAAATGCAATAGCTTGCCCTTGACCGTAATTATTTGCTTACATTTTAACATCCTTCTTGTTAAACTATTTGTGTACAGATGGTTTTAACAAAGGAATGTTAAGAATATGGATTTTATTTTTATTTTTATAGTATACATTTCATCTTCATTGGCAATACATATAGTCCCTTCACATTTAAGATTAACAGATGCAGTGGAGAACATTGCCTGTAGTAGTAAGTTTTTTAAAAAATATTTTATATAGTGCCATGAGTGTGCATTGTGCTTTACAGAGCAGAAGAGGACACGTCCCTACTTACAGTCAAAAATCCGAGGAAGAGGAGGGAAGTGAGGGCAAAGTGGGAAGGAATGTTAAGTCCTTTCAGTTACATGTATTTAACCTTAGCTACAGGCAGGGCTTGGGAATCGGGAGGTTCTGTAAACGACTTCACAGAAAAGATGGGTTTCATATTGGTGGATTCATGCAGATGTTCTAGGAGTCAGTTTCAATCATATAGGGTACCAAGAGAGAAAGGGTGGAGATCAGGGCTAGCCCAAGTTGTTTTGCTGCCTGAGGTGAAAGACAAGCTGCCCCCCTCCCTGTCCACATTCCAGCTACAGAAGGCAACTGGACCGGCTGTTGAATGCTTACTTCAATGCTACTGATGGGGCAGCATCCTCCAACTCCCCTGAGGCCAGCAGGCTAGTTAGTGCATGCAGGGCAAGTCTGCCTGAAACACACTGATCTGCCCTCCAACAGAGGGGAACAGCCTGGGGGCTGCCACTGCCACCCACTCCATGCCACCCAATCTGTTGCCTGAGGTGACTGCCTTGCTCTGCCTCATGGTATGACCTCCCCTGGTGGAATCTTTTGAAGGAGCAGGAGACCTTTATACAGCAGTGGGACTGCAGAAGTGAAGGTCATGGGCAGGAATGTGTTGGGATATAAGAGTAGAATGATGGCCATGGAGGGCTTTGAAGGGAAGAACAAGGAGTTTGTAATAGATCCCGGAGTAGTCAGGAAGACCGCATGGGGATTTAAGGAGCGTTGTCATGGAATTTCAGCAGGTGCCGTTTTTTGCACCCGTACATGACACAATTCAGCTGCTAAAATTTCCCACTCTACACAATAATTAAAAGTACATGACATCTGTTTATGTAAGAAGACTTCCTTAGGAGAGAAGATATCAAGGCTGCAATCCTGTGTTCATTTCCTTGGCAATAAGTCCCATTACGCTATGCATGCAGTTTAAATGTAGTGATCAATAGACTACAAAAGCTGATTATAATTTGCAAAAGTTACTGGCGAGTAAGATATCTGCAAGCAAATGAGGAAACAAGAGATAAGAAAAATATAAGGGGTTGTTCATTTTTTGTCCCTCTACCTAGACTGTTTGTTTTCTGTATGTAAAGGAATGTCTGATCAGTTGGGCTGTAGGAATGGTGGGGGCCCCCCAAGGTTTTGTGGATCACAGAGAAAGCAGCTGATGGGCTGTGCACATATGCACTTGAAGGTCAACATTAAGCATGCCCTGTTGGAAATCTCAGCCTAGACTAAAGGCAAAATTAACATTTCATTTGGTGCCACTAATAATAATGATGATGTGCTGTTTTGTGAGATGGTTTGGTTGAGAGCTTCCGGTCCATTGGAAATACATTGAGATGTTGTGAAGGTAAATGAAAGTCCTGTTGATCTGTGATATGAACACACGTACACACACACACACACATTGGCTGCATTTGGACAACACAATAGTCAATGGTGGGTTGAGTAGCCAACTCACAGTTGGTTATTTTGTGGGTACTCCCCACACAACATATTTCTACACAACTGTGGGTGGTTGGGGCTGGCGTTGAGTGGACTAATAGTCAACCTAGCATTTGACTGACACAGCCCCCACCTCTCTCCCCACCCTCTCTCCTCCCTCGGTACTCCCAGTTCTATCCCAGCAGCCTCTGCAAGTTGCACCAGTTGTAGCAGAGTGGCAGCTGCCGCTTTGGTCACTCTTGCTGCCTGTTTCTATGGGCTTGTGTTTTAACCCACTCACCACACGGCATTAACACACTCACCCCTCCACACAACACTTTCAACAACTGGCTTCGAGCTAAACACCTTGCAAGCCAGTTGTTTCTCTCTGTTGCTTATTTGAGCAGAATAGCATACCGTCAGTAGTTTGTGAGTGGCGTGTTACCCTCTTCACAACACAATAAGCAACACAACTGATGATTGTTCCCCCTCTCAGTTGCTTAATGTGTTGTCCAAATGCAGCCACAGAGTTTCATTTAGTTCTAGTATATGAACATTTCAACTTTATAAGGAATTTACTTTTAAAAAACAATGATTTATTCCCCCAATACCCAGAGCTTTCAAACATTCAGCAGGGCTTGCGTATATGCGGGCTTTCTTTTGCTAAAAGAGATCGCTTAGGAACCACTGTCAATGTGGCTGCCTCTTCTACTAGCTAGAAAGCTGGCTTCTTTCCAGGATTGATCAAAATATTTAGGAGGAGAAGATTGGCAAAGAAAAATAATGCTTTCTGTCCAACATGAATATGAAACACAAGCTCCAGAAGGATTGATGAAACTGGCAACCAACATGAAATTGTCAGCTTGTACACAGATGATACGCTGAATGTTAATAGATCAGCAATTGAACCTTCTTCACTAGGATTGCTGCAGAAATTCTCCCCTGTGCTTTTTGCAAAGGATTAGTTAACAACTCACTTTGCCTTTTGGGGCTAGCTTTTAATTGTTTGCTTAGGACATTTGTATCATGTCTTTCTGGTAAGAAACCCTGGACAGCATACATGGGGATTATCTCATGTTAGCTTCACAACTCTCTTTAGGCTGAGAGATAATAACTAAGCCAAGGTCATCCTGTGAGCTTCGTGGAATTGAAACTAGGTCTATCGCAGCCATCCTTGACCTGGGGCCTTCCAGATATATTGGGCTACATTTCCCATCACTCCCAGCCAGCATGCCTGCTTGTTGAGGATACTGGGAGTAGAGGTCCCCAGGTCAAAGAAGGCTACTCTATCCAGGACTGCATACCCAGCTGTTATATTATATATTCACACTACATTCTGACACTTCTTGAATACACATCTATACTTTGGACATAAGCTGGTTTTAACAATATAATCCTATGCTTGTCTACTTTGAAATTTCACTGATTTCAATGGTATTTACTGCCAGGTGAGTGTCAGATTGCAGCCTAAATCAGTTTACCGTCACGATGTTTCCACAGAGAACACTGGAAATGGTTGTTCAGGTTGGATAGGGGCATGGGAAATCACAGGAAATGCTTGTTACTCATAAAACTACTCTTCTCGGAGTGCCTTGGAAATGCTGTCATGGTTAAACTGCTTTAGCATTTAAACCATGGGCCTGTCTGAGGGGAGGTTTGACACAAATCAAGTAAACTTCCAAACCTGATGAGTCCACTGAACTAAAATTCCCATCCATTTTAGATTTGGTAACGTGTGAAAATGTGTTAAGAGAGAGAGAAAGCACCCAACTTGCATGAGAAGACTCAGATTCAAATCCCCACTCGGTAAAGAAACTGGCCAGGTTGCTTTGGTCTAGGTACTGTGTTTTCATCATAAGCTGCTTCCCAGGATGTAAAGAAGCCTCCCCCAACCTGGTGCACTCCGGTTGTTATACCATACTATAAGTTCAGCTCCCATCAGCCCCAGTCAATATGGCCCAACAGTCAGGGATGCTGGGAGTTGTGGGCCAAAACATCTGGAGGGCACCAAGTTGGAGATGGCTGGTACAATGATAAAATAAGGGAAGTGTTGTGTCTAATTCCTCTCCCCTTGCTCAGGGCGAAAGACTGTTAGACGTTAATTCAGAATCATATTCTGAACTCGAACAGACATTCCAGTCCATACCAGAAGGGGAAGATGTGGTTCCCATAGCTTCACCTTCAGTGGTTATCTCTCCTGATGTAAATAACCCTCTGGCTGATAAACAGCCCTCCACTTCAGAAGGGGAGGGAGAGAGTGACCTTAGAGATGCCATTTTCCGTAGGAGAGAGAAACGCACACAGATCAAAGAGATCAGTAGGTGGCGTTCAGAAAGATTAGTGGCTCAGAAAAAGCTTGATATGGATTTTTCTCAGAAGTGACTCTCTCTTTCTCTTGAATTGATCAACTGTGTTGTTTGCTTAGCTAAATTACGCCTTGGGGCAAAACACTTTCTACTTTTAACTCCCTTAAACTGGAAGGAAGGGGTCATTTGCTAAATAAAAGATTGATTGCTTTCCTAAGAGGCCTCCTTATTGACTTCAATGAATGCAAGGAGTTAGAGAGTCACGACAGGAAGAGACCATGTATGCTGCCTTCCACTTTGCAGAGGAAGGAAAAATGTAGGGTGGGGTGAGAAGGAGGGAGAGATGCGCCTAGTTTGCACTATCACTGCAGCCCACCGTGGCTTAAATAAGCCACGGTGGGTTGTGGTGATTGTGTGAACTGGCCCAGAGTGTAAATTCTGTAAGCATGAATTCTCCTGGGTAGTAAAGATGCTACTTACCACCACTATTTTAGGGAGTTGGAGAGTAGCTATGGATTCCCATAAAGATACATCTGTACTTTATAATAAGCATGGATGTATCCCCTGAATCGATCCCTCCCTTAAAATTTAGCCTATCATTATATATTTAAAGATTCTAAGCTTGGGTGAGCTCTCATTTATAAGGCATCCCATTTATCTGCATTTTATATTATAAGGCTATTTGTTTAACAAGGTTAATGATACCATTTTATCATTCACCTTCCAAGCCATAAGTTGTGATACACTTTGTCCTAGGCTACAAATCTTCTGGGGCTATTGCATAATTGGCATAGTTCTTCAGGTTCATTGATCACAATCTAATATGTTGGCAGAGTTCCCTCAGTTTTAGCTGTCAGCTAGCAGAGATAAATCGCTGAATGTAATTACTTTAAGAAAGAGGGAATGTGCACTAAAAAATATTTTGAATTCTCTTCCTTTTGAAGAGGACTTTCTTATGGCAAGAGCTCTTTTTGAAAGATTAATCAATATCTTTACGTAATGGTTAGTCATTGTTATCACCTGTTCTTTGACTAAGAAAGTGAATTGCCAAAATTCATAGGTCTGAATTCATAGAGCATTTCCAAAGGCCAAGCAAAATTACCTCAGACCTTTGTTGTGGACCTGTGTGGAGACCTCAGCCTCAGAAACCAGGGAAAAAATTATCCCTCATAAAAGTACACTTTTGAGAAGAGGAAAAAAGAAACTATGTGGAAATGATAATGTTGCTTCTACTACTGGCAACTGAAAAAAACAAAGTTGGGAGCTGTGCTACTCACAATTTAACCGTTATTTGAATGTGTAGGCAAACAAAGCTCAGTCCGAGCAAAGACAACCCAGGGTGCAATCCTATCAGATCTGTCCTTGATACTCATAAGCCTCCATACTCAGAGGCTCACAAGTATCCAGTGCAGAGCAGGAGGGGTGGGTCTGTTGTGCTTGCCACTCTGCAATTTAGCTAAATTGGCTTTTTCACCCATTTAGCTGAGATGCCGCAGAGGGAAGGAGGCTGGGAAGGCCTCTGGATACAGCACAAGCCAGCCTCCCTAGTCCTCTCCCAGCCCACAGAACCACCCCTTCCTCCTGCTCTCTGATGTCACTGGCACGGTTCTCTCTGCACCACCTGCAAGGGGGAGGGAGCTTGGATTCCTGGCCCCAGGTTGGAATGCTGTCTCTGACCTTGGATCCAGGAATCTGAAATATCCTATGGCCCACCAGACGCTGTCCAGGGGCTAGAGGATTGCTCCCTCTTGCAGACAGTACGATTCCAATTTATCATTTTCTAGGAATGCTTGCAAAATTCTTCCCATGAAAATTTCTCCCCAAATTTTGGAGCATTTATTTCCCAGCCAAAACTGCTCCCAGAGTGGCTTAGATTTGATCAACAAAAATAGGAATTATCTGGGCTGCTTCACTGACTAATTTTTTTTGAAAAAAATCACTCCAAACAAGCCTCCAATATCCAATTACAGTTAGCACCAAGTAACCACCTGTATGGAGTTAACACCTTCTCAGGAGCTTTTTAAAAATGTGTTTTAGTGGGTGAAGTAGTCCAGGAGATTGAGTATTGGAAATTGTGTTTTGACAACCCATACATTTACCAAACACCAAAGGTAAGAACAATAAAACAACTTTTTAATGTAGCAGGGATGTGTGAATTAGGGAAAAGTTCATGACTCATTTGAATGGTCTGATGAAAATTTCTTTGAATGATCCCCAAGGCTTTGTAGAAGAATGCACATGTCTTCGCTGAGTTATCTGTTTAGTAATGCATTCATTTTCCATGGTTCCATTTTTTATTTCTGACAGTGCAATCCTAACTTAAGTGAGTGTGGAACTGCAGCCTGTTGTGTCCAGATGACTGACGCACCATTTGCCACTGCAGCATTCGACTCCTTCATGTCTCTTCAGCTCCTGCATCACAAATATTCACAAGTGCATTAACACTGTAAACAAACACACACACAAGGCAATGCTGAATGTAATCAGCTGCAGTTGCATCAAAATGCTTGTTGTGACTTGTGTTACCCATGTGCATACGATAAACCACCACAAAAAAGAGAACTTGGCTTGAGTTTTACATAGGGCTGCATCAAGGTTGTGTGGTGGTTTGTATTACTGAGGAACCCCTGATACGCTTTTGTGAGGACTCCCAAGAACAGAGTTTGAAAAGCTTTGATTTACAGCAATGGGGGAAGAGATACTATTGGTAAACAATGAGAAAACACAGATAGGTACGAATTTACATTTAAGCAGATTCTCTCCCCTCTCTCCCCCTGCACTCCCTGCCAAAAAACATATAAGCCGGTATCATACCACATATAAAAAGGCACAAGTCATTTAGCAGCACTGTGCAAACCTACATGTCAGTGTGGTGCGGTGGTTAGAGTGTTGTACTGGGAGTGGGGAGATCTGGATTCTAGTAGTCACTTGGCTGTGGAAGCTCACGGAGTGACTTCGGGCCAGTCAAAGACTCTCAGCCCAACCTAGCTCATGGGGTTGTTGTTGTGAGGATAAAATAGAGCAGAGGAGGATTATGTACAACATCTTGGGTTCCTTGGAGGAAAAAAGGTGGGATATAGATAGGCTGACCATATGAAAAGGAGGACAGGGCTCATGTAACTTTAACTGTTGTTGAGAAAAGGGAATTTCAGCCAGTGTCATTTGTATGCAATTAGTCCCTGGTGAAATTCCCTCTTCATCACAACAGTTAAAGTTGCAGAGCCCTGCCTTCTTTTGTATATGGTCACTCTAGTATAGTACCTGCAACTTTAACTGTTGTGATGAAGAGGGAATATCACCAGGAACTAATTGCATACAAATGACACTGGCTGAAATTCCCTTTTCTCTACAACAGTTAAAGTTACATGAGCCCTGACCTCCTTTTCATATGGTCAGCCTAGATATAGATTAAATAAATAAATAAATAAATAAAATATTTCCTGAACATATTTTTTGTTGGAATGGTGATGGCAGGGGTTCACACCAAGAAAGACATATACCTAAGAGCTAATTTGTTCTTAGGGTTCTAAAAATATAATAGTAGGATGCTCAGCTAATTATATGTTCTGGATACATTCAGGGAGCCCTGGGTGCAAAGACACAAGGGTGGGAATACAGCATTTTGTGTGCCTTTTATAACCAGGTAAAGTTTGATTTGCCAAGACTTCACTTTGTGGTCTGTCATTCAGCCACTTGTGCTATCCATTCTGTTCAATACTTCTAGTATTTTACATCTTCATTTTGTTGGGACTATTGCAACCTCACTTGCAAGTTACTGGAAAGGATCAGTGCTGCAGTTAATTAATGGGAATTTTGGACACAGCTAGCTTTAGGATCTCTGTAGCCTACAATGTGGTTTCCTGGGACTTCTTCCTTTTGCCCCCCCCCCCCCCCCGTGAGCTCCTCCAGTGCTGTGAGCGTTTTGCTCTCTTGCTCTGCCCTGTGCAATGGAACAAAAAGTAGAATAAACAAACTGTTTTTGAAACTCTATGCTGTACCTGCATTTTATATGTAAGAACGTTTGTGAATAAAACCATTTTACCTTTTCTTCAGCAAAGAAGGGGTGGTCTTGTTTTATTATTATAAAATAGCCTGTGTGCGTGTAGGTCTGGTAAACACTCATTCTGTTTTGCCTTTTTGTTCTTTCTCTGATAATTGCCTTTCTTACAGGAGACACCATTACTAAATAACCCCATCGCATTTGCTCTTGGGTGTTTGTCGTGCTACAATTGGCTGTTCCAGCAATCTGAATCTTCTTTGCAAATTGCAAATTGTTGGCATATAACATAGGCCTCCGGTCCAATTAGCTTGTTTTTAGGGCCTTCCATTAGGCATTATGAGACAACCGCCTCAGGAAGCAGATACTGGGGAGGGCAGCATTGGCAGTACTCCAGCCATTGCTCCTGAGCCCCACAGCCATCCCTCTGTCCTGCAAGACAGTCTGTCCTGCACCTCCTAAACTAACGTGCTGACTTCAGGTGTGATGGCAGTTGCGCACCTGTTGGTAGGGCTGATTCAACTGCCAGTCCAATTAGCGTCTATATGTGGAATAGAAGAGAGTGTGTGTGTGTCATTTTGTCCTTTGCCTCAGGTAGCAAATAGTCTTGGGCCAGCCCTGACTCATACACCTGAAGTTAACGAGTGTTGCTGCATTATCAGTTTGGAATCCTAGTCCCAGTGCTAACACAGAAATAGGAATACATGAAGTGGGAATGTGTGAAGTGGGCCGTATAGAAAGCACACTTTGGTGACACAATATGGGGTGCTGTTTTTTTTAAAAAAAAGTTAGTATGGAAGTATTTGTAGCCACTGTTACCACCAGTATAAGTACAGTGCTGGACCTGAAGAAGGATGACAGGTTCAAATCCAAGACTGCCTTTTGATCAGTCACTAAATGGTTTCCTTTTGCGAGATTAAGCTTGGCCCTTTACATGAGCTTCCCTCCCTCCCCTTGAGCTGCAGTTTCTGTTTCATTATACCTCCACTATATTGTGATGTTCTTATAGCGCCACTTCCTCTTTACACAGACAAATGCAAACTGATTTGAACTGCTTCTTTTTGTTGGCTAATTATTTCTGATTCCAATTAATCCACGGAAATGGTTGGAAGGCACAAGAGAAGCGCTGGAGGTTAACGACTTCATGAAAAGAGCCCACACATTTATGTGAGTAACCAGTTTCATTTGCAGCCCCGTGTGGGGAAGCCCTGAAGTAATTCAGATGCTGTAGAAACCTCAGCCATTTTGGAAGTAATAAGTAGTGAAATTGATGAAGGGGATGGAAGCGCTGAATCCCAGGCCTATAGATGTTTTCAAGAAAGCATATTATATGCCAACAAGCAAAAGCAAGTATCAAATTAATAAGTGCTGTTGGTGGCCAAAAACAAGTGTGAGAGAGGCAACTGAAATAAGATAGGATGAGGTGTGTAAGTGAGTAAAGGCTTTGAATGACAGTGATATGCCCTAAATAAAACGTTGAATGCAGTATATGAAAAACATTTGTAGGTCACATGTCATATTTCTGTTGGAAGTGAAAAGTTGGAATCTGAAACCAGTCCTGCATATCATGTCAACCACATGTCCTTCACCCACTAACCCTATTCAGGTGTTTCTGGAAGGGCTTAATTAAACATGTGTGAAGGGAAGGGGCCATGCCATGTAGCTCTCACCCCAACATTAGGGTGACCAGATTATGACAATCAAAATCCCAGACCCCCCCCCGCCACCCCCACCACCCCCACCACCCAAAACAACCCCCCCCACCGCGCGCCCGCGCCACCTCCCCACCCGCGCCGTGCTGCACCACGCCGCACTCCTTATCTGGGTGTCTGCTTCCCTCTGGTGCTCAGAATCTATTGAGAAACAGGCTTCCTGGCCTGTCTCTCAGTACGCGCCGGGTGATGATGTAATCACCCGGCGCGCTACTGACAGACAGGCCGCGAAGCCTGTTTCTCAGTAGATTCCGAGCACCGAGGGAAGCGGACGCCCCAGCAGGTAGGTGCCTCGCACTGCCCGCCTCCCGCCAGCGCCGCGTGACACCCTGCCACCCCGGTTTTCCCCCGCTGCCCCCCGGTTGCCCCGGATCAGCCTAGGTTTCCAGGTTAGGACCGGGAAACCCCGGGCCATCTGGACACCCTACCCAACATTATGCATACGATGTCTCCCCTCTGCATTAACATCTGGAGGGAAGAGGACTATGCACATAGTGCCAAATCCCAAGGGCTCCTCTCCTACACCACTCCTGCAATGTATAATAATAAAAAAAGCAGGTGGGTGGGGTGGGGAGCAATGACATTTTTTTTTTCTTCATCCATACCTTACTAAAGTGACCTCCACGTCCAGGAGAATATATGTCCTTCAGTGTAGAGTAACCACAATCGGCCCTTCCAATTTGAGATTAAGAGGGAGTTCAAAGTGAGAGGATGGGTTGCAGACAGATTTGACACTGAAGTTAGAAATCAAGCACTGAATAAACATTTTTTTTCTGCTAGCATTCAGCTAATATTTCAATCATTTATGTTATCCTCAACCTTGATCTCATTTCTAATCCTGCAGCTTCATTATTCTGGGAGACCTTTCAACTTGTATTTGCATAGTAATTTTAGAGCTTTCTTTTGCAGCCCTAATGTCCTTAATCTGGTGGGCTTTTTTGTTCCTGTGTTTTTTGCCCAGCACATCTGCTTTTTCTTAACCCAAGCTGGGGGAGAGCTTAATTATCTCTGTCCTTGTATTCTATTTCCATAATCACCATGTCTGTTGAAAACAGAACGCTGCTTTTATATTTTTATTTAGTTTGTATCCAGTTCGAGCCCTAAGGTTCTGAGTGGCTTACATAAACATTTTAAATTTGACATTATTTTCAAGAAGTGGGGAGGGGGGAGAAGTCCCTAAGGGTATAGTCTCATGCATGTTTAGCGAGAGAAAAAGTCCTACATCTCCCAGCATCCCTCCAGCCAGCAAAGCTAGCTGGAGGGAAGCTGGGAAGCACAGGACTTCTTTCTCTCTAAATATGCATAGGAGTGAGCTCTAAACATTACACTCCTGCAACATCCCTCCTTCCCATTAGTCAGTGCCTTGTAGCAATTTTGATGCATGTCTGTTTTATGAGGGAGAGATTACATCCTACTGGCAACCCTTAGTTATCTGGCCAGTAGTAACTGGAGCCAGGTCACCTTTCCCCTTATGTCTGCAGCAAAGGGTCACTGAAAGTATGGCAAAGTTTTCTAAGACAAAGGGAGATAGGGCAAACTCCCAGCAGCTATTGGTCCTCTAGCATTAGTGGTACCCAACCTTGAATCCCCGGGTTGACTATAATTCCCATAATGCCTGCTCATTGGCCATGCTAGTTTGAGATCATCAGAGTTGTAGTCCAACATGTTCTGGGGACCAAAGCTTGGGAACCACTGCCCTTGTTGATGCTGGGACCAGGCTGATCCTCTTACTAATGGAGTTCTTGCTGAGAGTGCACTTTCTCAACCAGGTTTGTGTAACATGGGATCTACCAAGCTGTACTCAGATCACCAGTCATGTGTGGTACTTCACAATTGCCTGCCTTTGTTTTTGTAGTCCCCCAGAGACAGCCAATGTGGGTAGATTATTGAGTGCCTGGTGGGCTGCCCTGCATGGCTGGTGGGTCAGGTTTGGCTTCGTAGGTCATACATTGGGCAGACGTTGCTTAAACCATGTCTGAAAGGTTTTGACTCCTGTTGACAAATATTTCATGGTTGTTTTCTACCAGCATAGCCTATCTGCATTCTGGTTCTCTTCTTCCCCTGATATTTACTTTAACTTTGAAATGGATTGCACTGAAAAAATAAATCACACCTTGATAAGTCATACGCTTTGATTTGCCAAGTAAATCAATTTTAATTAAACTTTATACACTGAGGAATTGAGCCTTTCATTTTTTTTTTCTGTCTGGCTTCAGCATCTTTGTCAATACTGAAGAGGAGAACTGAGGAAACAGACGGTATGCTGTGATTTCTAATCATTGTTCATCATCATCATTTTCATTGCTACATTGCCTAAAGATTCCCAAACATGCCTAGAGCCTGGAGCTATAGGATAAGGTAAAGAAAGACAATGGCTCAATTCGGACGACACAATAGTCAATGGTGGGGTAATAAACAACTTTATAGTCATTCAACTAGGGGGTACTCCCCACACAACATGGTAATAAATAATCAACTGTGGTGTGGATTAGGATCAGTGCTGAGTTGACTATGGCAGCATTCGGATGACACAATAGTCAAAACAACTGACGATTGTTTCCCCCACACCAGTTGTTTATTTTGTCGTCCGAATTGAGCCAATATCATTGACCCTTGGCCCATCCTGAGGGACCTAAGGTTGTAATCCTTATGTACTCCATTTGGGAGTAAGTCTCATAGAACCAAATATTCATTGACTATTACACTAAAAACACCCAGGAAAGTCAGTTATGGCAAAGTGAAGGCTACTGTTTAACACAGTAACCTGTATAAAGGATTTTGTTTATTTCATGTTTTATTTTGAGTTTGTGCCAGTCAGTGTCCTAACTAGGCATGAGATCCAAGAAGCAGCAGATTCCAACACAGCATTCATGGTCTGTTTCAGGAGTCATGTCATGACCTTGGACAGCACACTGCAGAAGGTGCTGGCTTGAGTATTCTAACATAAGGAGCTGTTGTCCCAGCAAAGAACTGTGGTCAACTGAGGGCTTAAGAAGGCTGGCAAAGACTGGTCTTTCAGTGGTGCCACCCCCACTGGATGCAGAGTGAATTTGTTGGAAGTCTGGTGTCTGTTTCTTCAGTCTCCTGCTCTTGCATGGCTAAGGAACAGCAGAAGCTACAGCAGAAGTACAGTCTGATGGGAGAGCTACGTCCTCAGGCCAGTGGGTCTGAGGGCACCCCCTGAAGTAGAGGGACTTGTGACCTGTTTGAATCAGAGTCTCATCGGGGTAATGCGGAACCTTAGAACCAGGGAAGATGACACACAGAGTCTTGAGAAAGGGGTCGAAAATGGACAAGGGTATGAAGTATTAAAGTTGAAATTTATTTTTAACTGCTCCGAGTAATCCAATGTGCATATAGCTATTTCTTGATCTCTTTAAGTCTACTAACCTGCGCACATGTCATCTGGGAATAGCTTCCATTGAACTCAGTGGGCCTTCCTTTTGAGGATTGGGAAGCACATGTCTAATATATTAAAGATACTATCTAGTCTAGTGGTTTTCCAGTGTTTTGTCCACTAAGTCACAAAGCATGTTCTAGAATGCATGCTCAATTCATGCAGAGTCCTGGCTAGCCCTATCAAGCCTCATGCTAGCTCCACTAAACCTGAGAGTGCACTTTTGAATTTACCTTGTGGCTCTTTTCCGTAGGAATATTGGTAGTGGTGGACAAGCAGCTGACTTCAAGACAGCTAATCTGCCATTGCTAATCTTCTAATGGGGGATGGCTGAGAAGTGTCCCAGGAATTCAAATGTTCCTCAGAACTGTTGAAAGCCGTTGGTTTCATCTTTGAGCAGTAGGTCCCTTTGTTTGATGGATTAGCGACTCTGTCAAAGCCCTGGGCGACCTCTAGAATGGGTAATTGACATGATCACTCCTAAATGCCCTCACTTATTTGCTAGAATCCAAAGGACTCCATGGTTCTGTGTAAAACTAGGTGCAATGACACAGCTGGGGTAGTTTATTTATTTCAGATATTTTAATGCTGCTTCTCAGCCAAAAGGCTTCCAGAGTGACTTACCTAAAATTAATTAAACAAGACAGTCCTTGCCCCACCAGCTTGCAATCTAAAGAGACTCAGCAAACAAGGCAAAAGGAATGGAGAGGGAAGAGGGGAAATTATTGGAGACAATGATTAGAGAAATGCTGGACAAAGACTTGCAGAGATTCTAACCTAACAAATGGTACTGCCAATTAGAGGGCCTACTCCATGGCAGCATTGTAAGCAAAGAAATTCTACTTTTTACTATCACTGTGTCCAAGCATTGCCGGCCAATGGGGCTGTTTTTATTGGAGAGAGGAATCTTGGTCCTCACAACAGTTGGGAGATACCCTCAGGGGTCTGCTCTTTGCAAAACACTATGTAGATAAAATCACTCATATTGATTCCAACTTACATTGTGGGTGACCTGTGAAATCAATGGACATGTCTTCTCAGTTATGGCATGTAGACATTGGAATTCCCTCCCCTAGGAAACCTTTCTAGTCCCTTCCTTGCCAGCTTCTAGAAAAATACCAAAGAAGACCATCCTGTTTTGTTTTGTTTGTTTTTGAGTTCTTCACACTGAATGATCTCCAGCCCTGATTGGATTGGATTGTCTTATTGTTGATCCTGGATGCTTCTTCTTTTATTAAAAAAAAATGTTTAGTGCTATTCATTTTATTTGCTTTTTGGTAATTTAATATATTTTAAAAATATATTTTATTGTTGTAAGCTGCTTTGGGGACTATGTCTGGCTGAAGTGGTGTATCAGTGTTAATATAAATGTATTGCATCTTAAAACCGCAATATAAGCAAGAAATTGCATGGCTGTAAAATTTACTGAAAACAACAGATCATGCATTTTCTTAATTATTGTCAAGATAATAACCTTTGCTGGTTTCCCCCCTCCCCCATATTTATTAGCTCGTTTATTCAACCCAGATATGCTGAACAAGACCACTCTTGAGGCCTTTGTCAATGTTGTTCTCTTTGCCTAGAGACTGACCCAAGCAGTTGTGTTCTGCTGACCGTTTTTGATCTTTCGATACCATTGAAACATATGAAGCTGCCATATACTGAATCAGACCATTAGTCCATTTAGCCCAGTATTGTCTACTGACTTGAATCAGCTCTACACCATCTCTGCCCAAATTTGTTTCCATCCCTGGAACCCAAGGCGCCTTAAGTGGAGATGCTAGAGACTGAAGCTAGGGCCCTCTGCATGCAAAGCATTTACTCAAGCACTGATCTATGGCCCTCTCCCATTGCTCATCAGGTCTGGGCAATCTGACTCCAGGAGTTGGTGGGAATTTGTAGGAACACTCTTGGGTGAATTTGTTCAATCCCAGCTGGAAAAGCTTGACATACATTGATTGTTTTTAACCTCTGTATCCTATATTTTCTCCAAAGAGCTATAGGTGTTTTTAAAAATCCTCCACTCCACCCCATTTTATGGGCATGGGAACAGTTCTTAAAATAAACTGTATGAAGATAATTACAAGAATTCATGATAGTTTTATAATACAGATTTTTTCTACTAATTGTAGTTAAGCCATTCAGTCCTACAGTGATATCTGACGAGTTAACTGTATTGTCAGACTCACTAAAACCTGTGATCACCAAGACAATATTGGTTGTATTGATTGCTATCTGTGTTCCTGTGAAATGTTGTCCATTGTCAAGCAATTGAAACTGTTCTGTGATGAGTTTATAATTCATTGCAAAGTCTCTAAGGTCTGACTGGAGACCTAATTAATCCAATTATCTTACACTTAAACTAACAACACTTTCAATTTTGTATCACTTTTTAAGACTGAAGTCCTATCTATATACACTTATTTAGGAGTAAGCTGCATGGAATTCAGTGGAATGTGTGTGTTAGGGAAGTCGAGGAAATCTGCATCGGATTTCTCATCATCAGATGAGTTAGGATTTCTATAAATCCAATCTGTGCATTCCACAGCAGACCAACTTCTTCTGAGTCACATGGATTCAGCAGACCTGCAGATCCATTTTTCACTCTGTGTGTGTGTGTTCATATGTGTTAATGTACATTAGCATTGATGCTAATGCAAATTCGTGCAAATAGATAAAAAAATCTAGTAAAAAATTAAAAACCTGTTTCCTAGGGTGACTATATGAAAATGGTCAAAAAGTCAGGGCTCCTGCAGCTTTAACAGTTGCGATGGAGAGGGGATTTCACCAGGTGCTGCTGCATGCAAATGACACCTGCTGAAATTCCCTTTTCTATGCAGCTGTTAAAGATACAGGAGCCCTGTCCTCCTTTCCATATGGTCACCCTACTGTTTCCATCAATGTGCGGATGATGCAACAAAGATGCCTGTCAATCCAGAAATGCAGACAGAATAGAATTAACCAAACCTGTACATCCCACGTGTGTGAACGTGATCCAAGATGGAGGGCTCCTAGCACTAACAACAGAAATTGTGCAGCTATTCTGCCTTTTCATTCTTAATGGATTTTTTTTTTCTTGTACGTAAAAAATTGGAAGATGTGGTGGGAGAACACATGAGAGTTAAAAGTGGAATATGTCATTGGCTGAACCCTCTGTAAAATTTGTGAATGAGGCAATGCAATTGAACAATAAAAGCATTGACTGGAAGCAATCTGAGACAGTGGTGTGGGAGTTACAACCTGAATTGATATGTATTGAACCCATGCTATGTGTGGGTTAAATTTGCCAGTTTTCCCAGGAAGAACTGTTGTGTCTTTAAGAGCTGCATGATGTGCAAAATCTCCACAGGTGAAGCTTCTCAGCATGTGAACAAATGCACCAGCTGAATTTCTGCCTCTTATGTTACCTGTTCGAAGGAACATGTGGCAAGCATAGCATATGTATATGTTGCTAGCTTTCTGGGATTAAAATGATCAAGAAACGTTGCCTTAAAACGTATTCATGATAAATCGCAAACAACGGAGGAACAGCCTAATCCTTTTATCCCTTGTCTAGTTATGAATTATTTCAGTAGTGTTCTAGGCTGAAACATTTCACACTCTCCAATTGGTATTTAGAAACAACTCTGCATAGTAGAAGCAAAATAAAATTTAAACAGATTGTGATAGGAAAAATATTTCAGCGGTTTCCCTCCAGAGATATCACAAAGTTGTTTAACATTCCTTCATCCAATCTGTTTTCTGGTAGTGGGTGGGGAGCATGTTAATCTTTTAGCAGTTCAATAATACACATTAATTTAGTTGCATGTACTTAGGAATGTATTGGTATAGCCCACTCATATTTTCCTCATTGCCCACAGGATCAGAGAGAATTATTTTCTAGCTATTTTATTTGTTCCACAGAAGCAAGAAGTGGAGTAATTGATTTAGAAATGCAAAATTGGACTTCTAATTGCAGTGGATAATAGCAATTGTAATGGAGACCCGAAACATAAAACTGAGTATTGCAATCTATTTACTCCAGCAAGCGATTTACTTCAGGTATTAATTTTTTAAAAATAAAACTCGTAAATCCAGTCTAACTAGCCAAATCAGTAATAAATCACCTCTCTGGAGAGAAATTACAATGAAACAAACCAAAAAAAAACCCTCTATGGGGAAAAACAACGACCCTACACGTCTTTGTAATAATTCAGTGCAACATTCTAAGGAGTTTAATATAAATGTGATCTAGGTTTTGGAAGGTTCTACACCTATCTACACACGCAGGATAAAACACTTTGAAAACATTTTGAAAACTGTATATGGAGTGTGTCCTGGGCCCCAACAGTTCTCAAAACTGTTATAAACCGTTTTAAAGCAATAGTGTAGATAGGCTCACTGTCTAAGCATCCTATAAAGTGGCAGTATGCTCAGAGGGTGAGCGTACATTTTAATGATACCTTTCCTATGAAAAATAATTTGCAAGGTGATCTTATACACATTTACTAGCCCTTCTTTCCTTTTTATAGCAGCCTGATTTCCATGAATTAACTGGGTCAAGCTTTTTCCATCACTTCATCTTCATGTAAGGAAATGCTTCGTTTGCCAAATTTCTGCATGCCAGGCTGCTGTTAAAGGCAAAAGAGAAGAGTAACAAAAATTGGCCACAGTCCCTCAGCTTCACAAGCAATGGTACCCCCCCCCCCGAGATAAAGGGTGCAGGAGATGCCCTTGAGAAAAATTGCTTTATATAATATGGTTTGGTCCCAAACCTTTGCCATTTGAATAGTAATGCAACTACTTCCTTGAGGCAACCTTGGTCCTAACTACGAATTCACAATAACCTTGGTGCGTGTGCTTCACTTAGAACTTCACGAGGTATGAAATGATGAAGTGAGGGATGACTGCAGGGCCCCATTCCCCACTGCTAATGTTCAGGCTTGCTGTGCAGCCTGTGGCTGTGTGTGTGTTGAACCTCAGGCCCATGGGCCAAATCTAGCCTGCCTGCAGTCCCAGTCTGGTCCTCCAGGGTTTCCCAGGTGGCCATGCTTCATTCCTCTAGCCTGATCCTTCTCCCACCACCTCCGCCTAGGCCAGAGAAAGAGAGAAGCAGGTTAACAGCAGGTTGCAATGGGGAAGAGAAGGAGGAAGTCCAGGGCCCCACTTGGTTGGTACCCAACCATCCCTAGCATTGACTGGCCCTGGTGCATGCATTAGTAACTAGGCTGACCAGATAAAATCCAGGTCAGGGCTCCTGTAACTTTAATAGTTGTAGAGAAAAGGGAATTTCAGCCAGTGTCATTTGTATGCAATTAGTTCCTGGTGAAATTCCCTCTTCATCACAACAGTTAAAGTTGCAGGCACTATACTATAGTGACCATATACAAAAGAAGACAGGCCCCCTGCAACTTTAACTGTTGTGATGAAGAGGGAATTTCACCAGGAACTAATTGCATACAAATGACTCTGGCTGAAATTCCCTTTTCTCTACAACTGTTAAAGTTACAGGAGCCCTGACATGGATTTTATCTGGTCAGCCTACATTAGTATGTGTGTACGATCCTTTCACACAGTTGCTGAATGCATGGCTGGGGAAGAACATGACCAGCAGCACAGGATGTCAGCAGCACGGTGCAGCATTATGTATCTTGCTCCCACAATCCCCTGATGTGTTCACTTAACATGTCAAGAGGTTTGAGTGAACCCCCCCTCCTACTGTCGTCCCTAAACTAGACACTAGGACAATAGATAGGGTTGCCAGCGTTTTTTGTTTCTTCTGCTCTTGTGCCTTTATCTCCATCGCAGGGGTCGTGTCGCTTGCTAAATGTGTGTGCATGTCTGTCCGACATTAAAGATAAATCCAGAAAAAGGGGGCCAAAAAGGGTCGGGGCAGGGAGGAAGCTGTTAAGGGGATGTCCTCAAATTCATGGGTGGTGTCTCTGTATACTTGAGGACTATGAAGTTCAGCCCCCTCCACTCTTCTTGTAAAGGAGGAATTACAAGAGAGGATAGACAAAACCTGGTTGTATGTGAGTACCAAACATCACTGAGGAAGATGTTCTTTCTGTTTGAAGGTTACCATGGAAACTTTTGTTGATTCGGTCTCCAAATGTGCTAATTGAAGTTACATAAATTACAGGATGTCCTTCCTCCCCTCACACCAAATATTTATTGAAGAATCTGAAAGCTGCTATTGTCGTTTTTTAAATTGTTCATAATAAGATAAGAATATATGTGGTTTACCAACATAAATACTCTAATTCAATATAGAAGGGAAATGATTCAAAAACATATTTGACTTCTGTTTTGGTTGGCTTCTAGATCACATGGCATTTATTTAGTACATTTAATGTGTTCAAAGTGGTTCATGCACATTCTCTCAAGAACCCACACACCAGCCTTGAAAAGTAAGTCAGTATTATTATCCCCATATTACAGATGCTAGATTGAGACTAAGAAATAATGGGTTTCTTTAAATGAGCAATTTAAAGCACACTTGTGACTGGCCACTCACAGAAGTTTGCAGGTCATTTTGACAACATTGTGAACTTCCTGCACATCTCCTGCTCCTTCCCCGGATTATTCTGTTGGTGTTTTTTTTTTTAAAAAAAACTTGAATATCCTGATTCTGAAATATCTCAGGATTTCTTACTGAGATCCATTCCAATTGCATTTCAGGCCTAGTTATAGGATGGAAACAGCCTTTGTCACCCTGGTTGATGACTTACACTGGGGAATGGATGGGGGGAGTGCAACCCTGTTGGTTCTCCTGGATCTCTCAGCGGCTTTTGATACCATTGACCATGGTATCCTTCTGGATCATTTATCTGGATTGGTTTCCAGTCCTTTCTGGAGGAATGGTCTCAAAAAGTGGTGCTGGGGGACTTCTATTCCATCCCATGGCCATTAGCCTGTGGAGTGCCGCAAGGTTCTATCTTGTCCCTCATGCTTTTTAACATCTACATGAAACCATTGGGAGAAGTCATCAGGAGGTTTGGGCTGAAGTGTCATCAATATGTGGATGATACTCAGCTCTACCTCTCGTTTCCAGCTGCACATCCCAGGGAAGCTGTGGAACTCTTGAACCAGTGTCTGGAGGCTGTTTTGGGATGGATGGGGGTGAACAAGCTAAAACTCAATACAGACAAGACGGAGGTACTTTGGGTTAGGAAACCAACTACTTCGGATGGAGGTTTACAACTGGTTTTAGAGGGGTTGCACTCTCCCTAAAAGACCAAGTACGCAGTTTGGGAGTCCTGCTGGACTCTGAGCTAACTGGGGAAGGCCAGGTGGCTTTGGTGTCCCAGAGTGCATTCTACCAGCTTAGGCTGGTACGCCAGCTGTGGCCCTATCTGTAGAAGATGGACCTTGCCTCAGTTATCCATGCACTGGTCATGTCCAGGCTGGACTACTGTAATGCACTGTACATGGGACTGCCTTTGAAGATGATTCGGAAACTTCTGTTGGTGCAGAATGTGGCCGCCTGAGTATTGATGAGGGCACACAATGCCTATACTGCTCCAGCTGCACTGGCTACCTGTGTGTTTCCAAGACCAATTCAAGGTGCTGGTTTTGACCTTTAAAGCCCTAAACGGTTTGGGACCAAGTTACTTGAAGGACCATCTTCACCCATATCAGCCTGCCCACACTTTAAGATCAGAAAGAGAGGCCCTTCCCATCTGCCCAACAGTGAGAGAAAGTAGGTGGGTCTCCATGCGGGAGAGGGCCTTCTCAGCGGTGGCCCCACACCTGTGGAACAAACTCCCACTGACGATCCGCCATGCACCATCCTTGTAGGCTTTTAAGAAGGCCTTAAAATGTTTTATGTTACCACGGCCTTCTCATCAATGAATACTGTTTTGCTGCTACTACCCTTGTTGTTCTTGATGTTTATTGTTTTGAACTGATATTTCAGTTCAAAACAATCAACATTGTTTATTGTTTTGAACTGATATTTGACTATCTATGCTACTGTTTTATATATTGTTGTAAGCTGCCTTGGGAGGGCTTCTGCCTGGAAGGAGGCTAAGAAATGTTTAAAATTAATTAATTAATTAATAATACTGTGTGCACTGAAGTTGCACTACAAAACACCCATTAGAGTGTGCTGTCCCATTCAAGTATATGAGCAAGGAAGTTTTCTACAATGGACCATGTGCTCACCCTTCTCCTCTCATGTAATTCAGCTCATTACAGTTGCGGAAGAGAAGCAGGCAGGCCTTTAAAATGTACTATTTAAACAATTTTTAAAATTTACATATGGCATAGGCCTTTTAAGGCAATATTCCAAATTAATCCCTATACAGTCATATTGATGTTATGTGTTACCCCTATACAGTTATAGTAATATAATGTATATTTGATGTTATAGCCCCCTGAAGAAGGCCTTTTTTAAAAAAAAATATTGGCAAAAACTGGTTGGGAGTGAATTAATAAAGTATCTCAGCATTCCAAGAACCGCTTCTCTCTTCTTTTTAAACTCACATTCAACAACAGTTACTATAGGATGGTGGTGAAAAGAAGATTAGTACGCCTTAAAACATTATTTTAAGGTATGCCTCAAATCTCTTCAAAAGGCAAAATAAGGAGTGGGATTTATCAGAAGCAGTTCCCACAGCCAAAATAGGGGTGGAATACAGGCAATAGGAGCATAAACTTACATCCTGAAACAGGGTCTTTGATCAATCCTCATGAGTTCTGAGGCTCTTATTATTCTGAGGTTTTAAAAAAAGCACAACAAAGTCTCTGAAAATGCAACTGCTTTTTTGCCATTACATTGCAAATATATCCAGGTGCAGGACTTTGAAATGCCATTTCAGCTCTACTTTTTTCCGAACACACAGAGAGGGCTGGATCCAGATATTGGGCTAATCTACACCTACAGACGTTTTGCAATGGAGGAGGGATAATTGCAAGGTTTCCCACTTCCATGATCATCACTCATGGGGCACACGCAAGGGAAGTTTCCTGCAGGTATAGGAGAACTGTTGCGGGAGCACATGAGCCCTGTGACAGCGGTCCTGAATGTGCATTGGCAGAAGAGAGCGGGACTGGACAAATGGGTAGGGGGCACGGATTTTTTTTTTAATACCTCCTTTGAGATGTGCAGACACATGGCAATGCAGGGGGGATAGGTACTGTGTTGAAGATGCGCTCTATTAAAAAAAATACATGTCGGTGCCAAAACACGCCAATACCCAGTCAAAAAATGTATCCAAAATGGTGGACGCCCACTCCCGCACACGTCTGAAACTGCTGGACATGCCCCTGACAGCGGGTTGGCTGCTGGCTGAACCGGGAGCTCATGCTGAACAGCAATAGCTTTGGGAAGGGGGAGCACACCAGCTGCAGACATCAGGATTGGAGAGAGAGAGACAGAAAAGCCACAACAAATCCGGTCAGCCATATTCCTGAATAACTTAGGGGCAACCCGAGATCACCGTGGGAGCAGGTGAATGTCATGTGGCCCAGTAAGGATGACTGCGATATTATTCAGGAATAAACGGCCATACTTAGAGTATATTCAGTGAAATCAATGGAATGTGGGTTAAAAAAACAAACCCAAACCCTATCTCAATCTCATCTTGTGGTTTACTTGGCTTAATGTCTCAAAGTGCCTATTTTCATTCTGCCTTCTCTTCCTCTTTGCATATTGAATTTAACTGGCTGTTTTTGGCAAGCTTTACAAAATGAAGTCTTCTTAGCAGTTGTATTGGATTGCACATATTTCATTAAAGAACTTCACATTGAATTAACTCATTTAAAGTGCACACCTATGAATGTATTATTAACTTGGCATTGTAAAAAAAAATAATCAGAATATTTACTGCTGCTGGAAAATTCCAGAAAGTAAGTTGCTGGGTTTCTTGGAGCAGAGACAAGAGGAGAATTTAGAATGATAATTTTGCCTTGATTGCGCTAGTCTCTCCATTCCTGCTTTCATTACAGACTTGTTCACTTAATATTTCAGAAATATTTGAAACAGACACAAAGAGGCATTAGTTGTTCTGAGCAGCAATGAGTGAGTTATTGTGCTGCAGTTGCTGAGCTGTGAACCTTCTCCGGTTCAAATCTCATGAACTCACATGCGCCACAAACTGCCAATCTCACCTTCCAATCTCCCAGTCCCCAATATGGAGATGATAATACTGATCTACCTGAGAAAGAGCGAGAAAAGGCTTGTTCAGATGACACGCTAAGCCATGGTTAGGCTGCCAACCCTTTTGCTGCAAATGCTTAGTGTGTTTAAACCATGGTTAGGTAGCAACCATGGTTAGGAATGGTTCACATGTCACAGTGGCTCAATTCGGACGACACAATAGTCAATGGTGGGTTGACTAACCCTAACCCTCACGCTAACCCTAGGGGGCATTCCCCACACAACATGGTAATAAATAATCAACTGTGGTGTGGATGAGGATCAGCGCTGAGTTGACTATGGCAGCATTCGGATGACAAAATAGTCAAAACAACTGACGATTGTTTCCCCCACACCAGTTGTTTATTGTCCAAATTGAGTCAGTAAGTCATAATGTTTAACTCAAAATGCTTAACCACTGTGGTTCAGCATGTCATCTGAACAGGGTCATTGTGGGCAAATGTTTAGTTTCAAAAATCTTAAGGGCTAGAAAGTGTAATGCTTGGCAAGCTTCCTCAAAATTCCAGCAGGGTGTTGTTGTTTTTTAATAATACGCTAGAGACAGACAATAAGTTCCCTGCATTATTCCGCTCACATTTGTATCTAATAAATAATGAGATTACATTCCATCCAACAACATTTTCACAAGTAGTCCACTGGATGCTTTTGGACCACAGCCATAAAAAGGTCATGTTTGGAGGGAATTTTTTAATTATTATTTTGTTTGGGGGATCACCAAAAATCTCTATCATCCAGATAAGGTGCCTAAGAAAGCAAAACTTTCATGCAAAGAAAAATGAACTTCAGCATTATTGTTTATAGAAACCTGCTGCTGTTCCCACCCTTCGTTCAGGAAGATTTACATGTAGTGAATAACAGATGGAGGAATTGCATGAGCTAAAAATGATGTGAATTTTGAGATGTCTCATTGCAGATGGGTATTTTTGTCCATCAGGAAAGTGGGATGCCCAGGAGACCTTGGGTAAAGATAATAAAAGATACTGCAGAGAGCAAAAGTTAACTGTTAAGGGAGCCAATTAGCTAGCATCTGAGAGAGCAGAGTCCAGCACTTCCACTGGTTTCCCCCAAAATGCTGCCAACACTATATAAAGAGTCAAGAATGTTGCTATTTTGCAACAGGGCTATTGGGGCATCTTTCTATATAAAACTGTATAGCTGGAGTTAATTGGATACCAATTCACCAAACCTAGAATCTATCAGACATGAAATAACCTCAGACAAAATCTGGGTGCAGGGAGATGATCGTCATTTTCCAGAATATATAAAAGGTAAATTTTATATTTATCCAAAAGCCCAACAATTATATTATTCCATGCTTGTGAGCTGCACGACCCAGGAGAAGATGTAGAGGAAGTCCTTTTGCTGCACATCGATGGCTTGCTGCCAAACCTTTAGCTCATTATAAGACAACTAATTGGTTTGGTTATTTATTGATAAGATTTTTTAAAAATTTATAAAACACTCAAAGCAGTTACAAGTGTGATGTTCATTTAGGTTTAAGGTCCCAGACTTTTCCTTGGATTCAAGTCAGCTATTATTAGACACCAACCATCATAAACCACTCTAATGTCTGGATGTGAGATTTCTCCTGATCAACATGATGGATAGATGTGCAAACATTGTCCGCCTCATTTTCCTTTACATCTGCCCCTGCCAGAGTGGTGCAGGAAGGGTTGAAGAGGAGGTGGACAAATCTAAAACTTCCTTCTTCTTCATTTGGGGTTTAAAATTAAAGTGTGACCAGAGCCTGAAAGAGATTCTCATTGGCTTATAAATTGTTACACATGTTCCTAGTGAAAGAAATTGAGTCGAAGCAGCTTCAGTTTGAGGCCACAACACAGCTGCATTTGCCCACTCTTCATACAGATGGAGGGCTCCTAGCACTAACAACCAGAAGGCATTGTGCATTGTCTTCCTTAACAGATTTTCCATGGTAAAAAAATGCAAAATAATTGGTGGTGAAATATGGGTGGTGCAGAAATGTAATAAATAATACCCTCAACACAAACAGTGTTAAATGCAGATAATTGAATGCACCAATTTTGTTGAACCTCTGAAATAAAAGATACAACAGGGTTCCTGATATACAATCAGACTAAACCACATTAAATTACAACCATCTCTTTCTGACACACACACACACACATTTGGGTACAATGGACGGAGGCAGAGGAGACATGGGCTAAGAAAGCAAGCCTTGCTGCAAACCAACATAACATCAGACCAAAGGCTTAATTTAGTCCACAACCTTGTATTCCACAGCAGCCAACCAGTTTCCTCTGGGAAGCCCACTAGCAGGACATCTGGGCAATAATTTTCTCCCCCTTTTGCTCCCCAGCAACTGGTACTCAGAGGTCTGCTACCTCATATCCTGGAGAAATATAGATAGCGGCTAGGCTGAAAATATGAAAAGGAGGACAGGGTTCATGTATCTTTAACAGTTGCATAGAAAAGGGAATTTCAGCAAGTGTCATTTGTATGCATGCAGCACCTGGTGAAATTCCCTCTTCATCACCACAGTTAAAGCTGCAGGAGCTATACTGAAGTGACCAGATCCAAAAGAGGGCAGGGCTCCTGCAGCTTTGTTATGAAGAGGAAATTTCACCAGGTGCTGCATGCATACAAGTGACACCTGCTAAAATTCCCTTTTTTATGCAACTGTTAAAGATACAGGAGCCCTGACCTCCTTTTCATATGGTCACCCTAAGATAGCCACTATGATTAGTAGCCACTGATAGCCAGTCCTCCATGAACCCTCTCTCACCTTTTCTATTGCCCAAAAAACAAAAGAACCTATCATATGATGAAAAAGCACGTGAATTGTTCCTTAGAGCCTATCTACATGTTCAGAAAAACTAGGTGGTACCGTCCTTTTGAGAGCACTCAAGATAGCTTCCTTCATACAAAAAACAAACCAACAAGCTCCAGATTGCACATAGAAAACTTAAACATCAGCGGAAAGGAAAGGCTAAAATTATTGCTCATGAACTACTGGCTTTCCCTGGGCAAGGGGAGTTTTTGAAATGGGGAAGCATTCAATCATATAATTCCCAGGTTGCATTCTCAAATGGAACTGTCCCAGAAGGGCTACACCACATACTTTTTTTCTCAATAGGTCTTAAATTCCTCAATCAGCTGTCCACTCCATTTACATCTTTCATTGTTTCAGAGTGGTTAGTGAAGTTGGTTGTTTTATTTGGAATCTGTCACAGAAAACTGTTGGATAAGATTTCCTTTTTAACCAATTGATTACTTAAAATCAAATCTCTTGCACACCAGGTGGCTTCCCGATTTTTGTTTTGCTTAGGGAAGATCGCTACCAATTTATGGCATGGATTCATACTTTAAGCTTCAGTAGTACCAATTCAGGAAAGAAGCAACCTGGAATGATGTGATTAAAAAAGGGGAAAATATGTATGATGTATGTTAGGGCTGTGCATGCCCCCCAATTCGTGTCGGGGACCGTTTCCAAACCCCCGAAACAGCCCCGATTCAACTTGGGGTGTTTCAGGGGTTGCCTGCCTTGCCTCGGTGCTGAGGCGAGACTCAGTCCACCCCCCCCAGGTGACTCGGCCTTGCAGGCCTGCTGCCTCATCGCTGGCTGCCGCATGGCCAGTGACACAGGCTGCCCTCATTCCTGGTGCCACCAGTCACCGTCAATGCTGGCTGCTGGCGTTTCCTGGTCGTAGCGAGTGATGCAGCAGGCTCCAGCAATGTCGGTGGCTGTCGGCACCGGAAATGAGGGCGGCTGGTGGTGCTGGCCATGCGGCAGCCAGGAATGAGGGCAGCCGGTGGCGTCGGTGTTGCAGCGGGCACCGGCGATGAAGCAGCAGGTAAGTGAGGAGAGCAGGGAGAGGGAGGTGAGTCCAATGGACTCATCAGCATCTTTCCTGGGAAAGCAGGAGTGAGGGCCCAGCGCTACTCCGAATTGGCCCGAGTTGCCCTGAAGCTTAGGTGCTATGTTGAGAGCCAAAGGAAGAACAATCTTACCTTTAGGATTGTATTAATTATGTTGTTTAAAACAAGAATGTTAGAGAACTCAGATCAAACTTTTGAAAACCATCAATCATTAATCCTTTTAGTATTTGTATGGTATGCACTGAAGCAATTTCTTCAGTAACCCACCAAGCCCCTCCAAACCAAGCCACTAGGAAATTGTATTAGTAGCAGCAAATTCTGATAATTAAAATCAAAGCATTATTAGAATGTCTTCACAGCTATGCAAGTTGAAAGGGTAGTGGTATGTCCTGCAAATCCATTTTCCTCGTATAAAGGCAGGATCTACACTACTGCTTTATAGTGGTATTGAAGTGCACTGACAACCGTTGGGGTCCATGACACATCTACACCAAGTAGGATATAATACTATGAAAGTGGTTGATGGCATGTGTCTTATGGGCCACAACAGCTGTCAGTGCACTTCAATACCGGTATAAAGCAGTAGTGTAGATCCTGCCTCCATATACCACTTTCATACCACTTTCATAGTGCTATATCCTGCTTGGTGTAGATCTGACCAAAGACTTTACCATACCAAAAGGACAGGTTTTTCTCAGAACCATCATGCATGGATCAACAAGTTTTCCGTGTTGCTAATCAAGTGAGGTTTCCACGTATAGCATAATTTGGAGGCATACAAAATGATGTCCATAGCATCAAATTTGTTCAAGTTGCACATGCCTCTTAATGCAGTCACACATGCAGAGGCCTCATGCATTATTTTAACAGATGGCGAAAAGGACAAGCTCCACTGATCATTTGATTCATTATAAGGAACCTGTTCCTTATAATCCCCATTCAACCTGTTCTGGATGGGGTTGCACTCCCCCTGAAGGAGCGGGTTCGTAGCTTGGGGGTTCTCCTAGAACCATCTCTGTCACTTGAGGCTCAGGTGGCCTTGGTGGCACAGAGTGCCTTCTACCAACTGTGGTTTGTAGCCCAGCTACTCCCCTATCTGGACAGGAATAATCTCGCTTCAGTTGTCTATGCTCTGGTAATCTCTAAATTGGATTACTGCAATGCACTCTACGTGGGGCTGCCTTTGAAGACAGTTCAGAAGCTGCAGCTTGTGCAAAATGCAGCGGCCAGAGTGATAACAGGAACCAGAAGGTTCGAGCATATAAGACCTACTCTGGCCCGCTTGCATTGGCTGCCTATACGTTTCCGAGCCCAATTCAAGGTGCTGGTTCTAACCTATAAAGTCTTACACAGCTTGGGACCACAATACCTGATGGAACGTCTCTCCTGACACGAACCTACCCGTTTACTACGATCCACATCGAAGGTCCTCCTCCGGTTGCCTACTCCAAGGGAGGCACGGAGGGTGGCAACAAGGGAAAGGGCCTTTTCAGTGGTGGCCCCCCAATTATGGAATGATCTCCCCGACGAGGCTCGCCTGGCGCCAACATTGTTATCTTTTCGGCGCCAGGTCAAGACTTTCCTCTTCTCCCAAGCATTTAACAGCATATGATGTGGGTTTTTGTGTTTTTGTTGTGCTTTGACCCAGAAGGATATTGTAATTTTAACTTGTTTTTATGCTTTATGCTTTTAAATTTTGTATATCGGTGTTTTAATTGTTCAATGTTTTTAATTTTTGTAAACCGCCCAGAGAGCTTCGGCTATGGGGCGGTATATAAATGGAATAAAATAAATAAGTAAATAAGGAATACATTCTGCAAGACACACATCTGAATATTGTACCATTAATAGGTACGGGACAGCATAAGCTCAAAAAAGTAACAGTGTTTTCATGTCTTAAAAACAAAACACAAATAATAATAACAAGATGTCCCTGTACAAAGGAAATTTTAAAAGCATGTTAGGAATGGCAAACTTTTTCAGACTGTTATGTATTTCCTCCTATGACACATCCATAAACTGACCAAAACAGATAAGCTATGGTAAACAAAATTTTTATCAGTTCAAATTCATGTGTTTAAATTTCGGAAAGTGCTATTAGGTGCCATTAACCAGCTATTTTTGTTTTTGCCTTGTAGGTCTGAATTGGATGATTAACCATTTTTTTAGTGATTTTGGCTATAGTTGTGATAAAATTCTGTATCCCTCTGATGAAGACTCTTGAGGTTGAAATGCATCTTGGTACAGGTGGATGTGTACTAATGTAGCCTACTAAATGACTATTAGAAGGTCACTAGGTGTGTAGACTGTTTAGCTTCTATTTTGGTATAATTTTATATGGTTTATTATATAATTAAATTTTTTACAATTACTTTTTTATATTTCGTAGTATGGATTAGTTTATCATATTTTATTAAAGTTTATTTTATGGTAGCTCCATCTGAATTTTGTACTCTGTAGGTTCTTTTAAACCCATTTTGCTTTGTGTGTTGACTTTGGTTTAGGAGAAGACCTTTGTTATTTCTAGGCTGCCATTTCCTGCATTCAAAAGAAAACTTTTTTTTACATAAAAAACACATAATTACAGGTGGGAACTGCAACTAAATGTTGCACTGTGGAGTGCTCCTGTTGAAGACGCTAGCCAACCAGCCATGTCCCCTTCCAGGTTACTCCATTTGATTGCCCCCTCCCACATGGATTTTTGTTCCCTACTTCCAACAGTCAGTATTCCATTTCCACTGAACATGCTTTGTCCTCATCACCACCACTACTACCACCCCTTCTAGTTTTCCCCTTTTGTTTGCATTTTTGCCAACTGTAGGATTTTCCCATGCCTTCCAATACATCCCTTTTACGTGTGGATGGGGCCATTTTGGCTACATGCATACTTGGAGAATGAGTTTGCTATTAGTATAGTGCAGTTTTGGTCAACTTATGACTCTCTGGATGTTTTGGCCTACAGCACCCATCAGTCCTAGCCAGCATAGCCAATGGTGAGGTTGAGGGATGATGGGAGTTGACCACTCCTGGTATACAGGATGATAATGCTGTTGTGGATTCTTATGTTACCTGTATTGCATTAGATTTCTCTCTTCAAGGTTGATGCTTAAAACTGCATGTTATTCTTGTTGGCAATTTGATCCTAGCCAGTCAGGAATCCTGCAGCCAGCATGATTTTGTCACAAAGCCAATTCGGAGTGAGACAGGGAGGAAGCAGTACTGTGAAACCTTCAGCCCCTGCCCCACCGTCAAAATTATTTAACAGGTACTTTTTCCAGAGAAGGACACCCCATCCCATTTTGAGTCTGATTTAATGGCGTCAGGAAAGTGTGTGCCATCATTCATTCCAGTATTGCAATCTGCAAGAGAAATATCATAGGTTACATATCTGCTACCTCAACTGGAAACAGGTAGAGTTGAGCTGGGTTCAGTACTTGAATGTCCACACTAACTTTTGCGGCAATACCTCAGTTGACATTGCATTTTAATTTGGGTCATCACCACATGTAAACTGACTGGGCAGTAGAATAAACTGAAAACTCCCTTTGCAGTGAACAGTAGTGGTGCGTTTCAGAGAAGCTTGTCCACAATTAACAAGCTTCTCATTCAGGCACTTCCAAAATCTTTCCAGAAATCATTCTGAACACTCTTGGTAAACCACTGGACTTGACAATACAGACGCAGAAAAGACTTGCCTACTCTTAGCACTTCCTAGTAGCAAATATTAGATAGCTGCTTTTGCATTTACAGTTGTCCATGGAGTTCTATCTGCTTCAGAAATCCCTTCGACAGAGGACAATATCATTTGTTTGCACTAAGTAGTCCAACAATTGCCAGATTTTACCATACTACCCAAACCAAGCAAACACACACACACACTGCTTCTTTGGACACTTGGTGACTACTCAACAAATATTTGCCAACTGAGGGAAAAGCTGCTGAATATTCAACATTCACAGAGGGGACTTCTTTGAAGAAGTTTTGGAAGCAAAGTTGTTTTGGGCTGTAATTCTATCCCCCCCACCCCCGCAGAGATTGTAGCTACTCGCTCTGCAGCAGGAACACATGATCTAATTCATACCTGAACAATTTACCATTTCTTAATGTGTCCATCCTAACTTTATCTCACAAAGCCTTGATTTATCTCACTGGCCAATGTACTTGGCCTAATTATTAGGGCTGTGCACAGACTCCCCAATCCAATCTGGGAGGTCCGGATCGGGCCTGATCAGACCCGATCAGACCCGTGTCAGATTGGGCCCAATCCGATTTGCCTTGGATCTGGATCCGTATCTGCTCTGGGTCCGTGCAGAGCGCTTCCTCCTGCTCTCCCTGCTCTCTCCCTCCTTCCCCCAATCGGCCTCCTTACCTGCAGCCTCCTCCGTGTCATCCTCCACAGCGGCCGGCCTCCTCGATGTCGGCCGGCTGCTTTCCCAGTTGGATCCAATTGGGCCCCGATCCAATCTGGATCAGGCCCAGATCGGGTTGGATCAGCCTGATCTGCTCTGGGTTCGGGATCTGTATCCGTGCGCAGCCCTACGAATTATGTTGCCACTAATATTAGCTTCAGTTCAAGCTTACCAAGGCACCCACTTAACATACGATCTACAATATGCTTCCTATCTTAAGTAGGAGCCATAGTAAACCTTAACTATGGTTATTAGTACTTATGTAATGGCTTAACCATGGTGATGCCCAGTAGAAGAATGCAGACTCCAACAAGGAGAAGGTGGAGAACAAAACACACAGTGCAGTAGCTGGCATCAGTTTCTTAACCACGGACAAGCAACTGCAACCATTATATCTGCACTGGCCCTGAAAGCTTCTTATTCCATTTTTTTCAGAGAGATGTAAAGACTGGTTTTGTTTCATTCAAAATTTGGTTTTGTTTCATTCCTCCTTGACCAAATACAAAAGAGGGCAGGGCTCCTGCAGCTTTAACTGTTGTAATGAAAAGGGAATTTCACCAGGTGCTGCATGCATACAAATGACACCTGTTGAAATTCTACAACTGTTAAAAGATACAGGAGCCCTGTCCTCCTTTCCATATGGTCACTGTATTAATTAACAAGACTGGGACCATGCTATTAATGGTTTTCCACACCCTATTTTCCTCAGACCCACCATTATAAATTTGACTGTATTTATATTTATAGGTTCATATGTCACATATTACTTTTCTGACAAAAGAGAAATAGATATTAAAACAATCTTGTGAATTCCTTATTTTGTTTCCTTTTAACTGCAACATTATTTCCTGAGTTCAACTACATATGCTTTGGTACTTACATGTGCCATTGAAGATGACATCTTGCCAAACTGCTTTGAGCATTTCTATTGCGTTCACTAATTTCCCCATACAGCACTAGCTGGAAGCTTGGCTTTCTTTTTGCCTTCCATTCTTAATGCTGTGCTGCCCCCCTCCTCCTCCTCCTCCTCCTCCTCCTCCTCCTCCTCCTCCTCCTCCTCCTCCTCGCTTTTGCTTGCAAAAGTTCCATTTTGATATGGAGATGTGGGATTGGGTAGATCGGGGCAGCCAAGATTTTGGGCCAGTGGGCACATTTGGAATTTTGAGAGTATTATGGGTATTCTCACAAAATGGCTGCCATGGGGTGGGGTAGTGGTCTTGCCCATTCACAAAATATCTGCCATGGTGGGCATGGCAAGTCACAAAATACTCATTTCCCAGAAGTGAGACTAAACTGGTGAAACTTAAAAAAACAAGTAACTTGCCCAAACTACAAGGCAGAGCTGGATGCTGAGCTTCAAAATACAAACCCACTGTTTTGAACCCAAACAGAAATGACAGCGAGCTAGTCTCTCAGTTAATTTGTTTTTTTTTAAAAAATAATTTTAAAAAGTCTCAGGAAAATAAACCAGGGCCAGGAAGCCTGGAGGGCACCGAGATGCTGAAGGACACCCTGTTGGAAAAGCCAGAGGTAGATCATAAATGGGAATACTTTGTTACTTCAATGTTTACTACCTGTGTCAAGTTTTAGCATATATTTAATTTCAGATCTGTGTAAAAGGCTTATTTATGAAACTCAGTTCAAACAGTCACCAAGTGAGGACAATTGGCCTCAACTGAAGGGGTGTTATTTAATATATTTAGACCTTGACTTTAAACCAAAAATGTTGTGTGCCTAGCAATGAAATTATTATTACTATATATGCCAGGAATATGAGTGTCCACGATTATCACTTTCCAGTGCCTTTAAACAAATGGTAATAATGCACACTAACAGCAGGCTCTACACAAACTGGAAAATCTTGTTCTTGTGAAAAATGCACACTCACTTCCATGGTAAGATACTCTGAATATGCAACGTCTCTTCTTGTCACCACAGAAACAATCATGAAAAATAATAGAAGTTACACACGGCAGTATGCATAACCTATGAAAATATGTATACAGATCCCAGGGGAGTCATTAGAAAGCTTGTTAGGTACTACATAACAGTTGCAATTGGCAATGTAGCACATGAGAAGAAGCCACCATAATACTATAGGTTGGATCCAGGATTAGGTATGTGTGATTGGGTTGGCAAAGGCCGACTTCCCTGCCACTCCTTCCTACAAGCAGACATCTTCATCCCTCCAACATGCTATACGAGGGGTGGGTAAGCTGTGAGAAGGGAAATCCCTTATAATCGGATGGAGGCACCTTCCAGGAGCAGAGCTGACCAAGGAGATACCTCCACATAATTTGGGGGGATTCCCTCGTCCTCCTGCATCGCAAGCCTACCTCAGTGGATCCAATCCAACGGGCCCAATCCCATACAAGAGGTTGTAGCTCAGTAGTAGATGGCAGGCTTTGCATTCTCAATTCAATTCCTGGCATGGCTGCAGCTACTTCATACCAAACTAGGTGGACCAATGGTTTGACTCAGCAACTTCCTACAGCCTATTATCACTAAAAGTTAAACACCTTTAATTCGTTTAATGGGAGAGTTAAGCACACACGTTTTCCACAGAAACCAATGAGACTAAAGCATGCTTAAGTCTGCTGGATCATGCTGGATCAAGCAAAAAGAAAAAATGTGTACCCCAGACTATTTCCCTCCAAAGCTTCAGTGTGTTTACTTTAACTGTTTCCTGATGGCTCCATCTAGTGGCTCCATTATTATTACAGGAGACAAAGCTATTTTGACTTCAAAATTGTATTCTATTCATTGTGGATTTAAAAACAAAACAAAATACAAAAACAAAATCAGTACTCAAACTGGGTTTTTACCTTACGTTATTCACATCCATTTCCTGTCAATGAGGGCAATGGTGAATTTTCCCATTGATAGCCTGGCCTCCAAGTGAGCAGTTGATAATTCTGTTCCAAGACTCAAGGGAGTTGCGTTCTGTTAGTTCAGGGGTGGGTAACAGAATGAGCACTTTTACTTCTCAGAACAGAATCCTCTTTTGTTCACTGAAAGGTCAGGGCACAATTCTGTAAATTCATCATTGCCCTCCTTGACTGGCAGCGAGTGTGGATAACCTGGGATGAGAATCCGGTTTCCTGATGGCCTGTCATTGCTGCGCAAAGAGAGGGGTGACCCCTCTCTTTTTACAGCATTGAGTGAAACTCTTCTCTGTATTCTTGATTTTTTGGCATTATGTAAGTGCTGCACACCGGAATGATATTCTTGACTTGGAAAAGCCAATACTGTTTAGACACTACTTTAAAACGACAGAATGTCTGGAATGGTTGTTATAGTTTTGAAAAAACAGAGGCTGTATTTCAGATTTTATCTCTTGTATTAATCAATCCCACTGACTTTTAATCATATTCTGTGTGATACAACCTGTCAACATTCCCACAATCAGGCCCCAATTCAGTGTTAGTGCTACGTGAACTTGAGAAACATTGATGTTTCAATAGAACATTTTTTAAAAAATGACCCAAGGCAGCTAACTACCAATTAAAATAAGAACATAGAATTCACTTAAAACATTAGTGATGAAAAAATCCCACAGCAGTTGGCATTAGCCAGCAGCATTATGTAGCTCCGTGAGAGGGCCACAGAGAGGGCCCATCGCAGAAAAATCAATGTTCCTCATTACCATAAACCTAATGATCAAAGGTGTTTACTACTTGAAACATAGACACTATCAAAGATTGTGGCCATCACATTGTGTTCAAAACACTATGAATTTTTGTTGCGTTTTTAAATATGCTTTGAAAGAGCATTAAAAATACGCACATGGGTGGTGCTAGATGATGCTTAATAAAATGCAAGAGGTCTCTGCCCTGAGAGGCTTACAATCAAATAAGGGACGCTTACAATCAAATAGAGGAAGGGGAGGGTTGCGAAGTTGAATTGAAGAAAACTCCTGCAACTTACATTTTCAACATTCTGGGTAGAGAAATTTAAAATGAAGGGATAAAAGTTACCAGGAGAAGGGAGAATACACTTTTAATCTTGGGTTATATATTAAGGAGCTTTTGCATGAGTGGAAGAAAATTGCAGAAAGCTTCCCCAATTTTTGCAAATCCCCTTCTTTCTGATGCAGCCCCTGCATCACATTCCATCCTGTTCCAAAGGTTCCCTCAAGACTAGTTAGATTTTCAGGGGCACAGGCAGCTGCAGAGGGAAGGGGAAAGCCCCATTCCTGAATAGAGCCAGAGGTTAGCATCTAAACCACAATTTCATTAATAGTCAACATTGCTATTTTAGAAAATAGCTTATTTAAGAGAATGTATTCGTGATTGATGTCAAACTATATTCAAACAACAGCTAGAAATTAATTATACGCCAAAATTTGCAAATTATATTATTTAGTATGTGTTTCTGGGGAGATACAGTATGGAACCTCTTGGAACCATGAGCTGGAATCCATTGCTTGTGACGGCTTCACAGTTAATATAAGCTCCTAATAAATTTAGGACATGTTCTGATTTTGTATTGAAGAGGCTTGACCTCAAATGTCAGATGTTTCCCCAAGTTTGCTACTTTATACAGAAACGAAGCCTTTAATTCAGTACGCTCAATACTGAGCCATGTGTTTGACAGGGGTCACAGAGGCAGTATCAAGAGATTATAATATTTACTTTGATGCACTTGAATTGAATTGATTTTTTTAAAAAACTAGGCTTTAAAACAAAGAGACAGAGTACTTGGCATCTGCCAAATATGTATCTCCCAGCTAATAGAGACAAAAGAATACATTTCAATTTGAAATGTAGGTGACTTAAGCCTAAAAGCCTTGTGTGGTTTCTTAAGCCACTGTTAACAGACTTCTGGAGAACCAACCAAGCCATCCTGATATGACAGAAGGACTATGAAACAGGGAGGTAACAAGGCTTTTTTTCAATGCAAAAATGGCAATCTGAAGTCAACTGCTGTCACCTGAAAGGATATATAAAGGGAAAATTCAATATCAATTTGTTCTTATAAAGGTGGGAGCAAGTCACTTATGAAGTTGATTTAACTGGCTTTAAAAAAAAGAAGGGAAAAAGAAGAACCAGTTAACAGCTTTTACTGATGGAAGAAATTGTAGAAATTGTTTCATTTTCAAACCAAAAGACATAAAAAGGTTAGAGCCGGTTAAAACTGTCTTTAAAAATGACGTTTTGATGGATGACTGGGTGGAAGACAGATAACACATTATCTTCAATTAATGGAAAAATTGACTTCAAAGGAAATGGATTATTCCATTAGGAGAGCATCAATGTGGTCCAGTGTGTTGGCTTCATGACTTCATCAAAGCAAATTGTAGCCACTGAGCATTCTCACTCTTAGCCTCAGTTTTGGCCTGTAAAATGGAAATACCACCAACATGCATTATAGATTACTGATAAGATGAAGAAACATGGCAATGTCTTCTGCTTACTAAAGGTTTTTTTACTGCTTTTATTAAATTGTCCTTAACAGTTGTTTCCCCTGGAATTCACTTCAAAGAAAACAAAAATAATATGTGGCAAAACTCAAATCTAACTTGGAACATGGACCTAAAATTTTGGGCTTGCACTTCTTGAACAACAGCCCCCACTGAACGCTAAATATCTTTTGAAATGGAGGGTGCAATCCTTTGCATGTTCAGACAGAAAAAACCATTCAATTCCCAGCATAACCCAATCAGCATGACTGGCTGGGTTATGCTGGGACTTGTGGAACATTTTCTATCCAAACATCTATAGGATTGCACCTGGAGTGTTTTTTAAAAATCGCAAGCATGGGGTCTTATGCAAAGGAAAAATGTCAAAGTTGCTACAGACCAAATGAATCATCAATAATTCCAGGATAATCTTTGAAGTTAGTTTTAAAGAAAATACGAGGAATTTAACGTTTTGAACAGTTCATTGATCAGGATAAATTAGCCGGTCACTAAGATATCAAGAGGGATGGGATGATAGAACTGAATAACAGAAAACTAGGCTGCTGCTGTCCATCTAGCCTTGGGTCCACAGGCAGCAACCCTGTGCATATACAGCCACAAAATAATAATAATAATGATAATAATAATAATAATAATAATTTATTTCTTACCCGCCTCAGTTTGGATCGAGGCGGGGAACAACAATGTTCTACTCTGAACAAAAACTTCAGAGCATAATGATTCACAGTCCGACACAGATTGTTGTTGTGCGTTCTCCATTAACTACTACTTCAAATGTACTGAAAAATAGTACAGCAGGGATCTCCCACCTTTTTGGGCCCATGGGCATATTTGGAGTTTTGATAAAGTGGCGGGGGCGCCACCACAAAATGTCTACCATGGGAGGGGTGTCTAGTCGCAAGATGGCTAGCCACAGAACAAGAACTTAAGACACAGCTAGTATATCAGACATGGATCATCACAATTTACGTTGGAAAATCACATCTAATTAAAGCTTACATTATGTCTATATTCTGCACAATAAAAATTATAGACCCAGTGTTTTCATTGCACAAAATTATGGATCTAAGATCTGGACCTTTATGATTTTTATATGGGATGCCAGCAAAATAACTATCATATCAGAGTACACACCTGTGGACATGGTGGTGGTAGTGGGGGACAACCCATGATTTGTTGGTGAGCTGGGGGGAAATCTTTTATAAAGAACATATGTTAAAATTGGAGCTGAAAACCAGTTCAGAGGAAGGAGGGGAAGATGTTTAGGACTTTGGCCCACAAGATTTGTCTCCAGAAATACAAGTTCTGATATTTACAAAGTTAACACTCTTGTTCCACAGGAAGCATCCATGAGCATTCATTTTGTCAAGTTCAAGGCTTGGATAATACGCCCCCTGGTTGTCTTTTCAAAAAACTGTTTACTGTAACTTGGTTTGAAGGTAGCAGTACAGATGCGACAGAACAGCCTCGAACACATCCCAGATCAGGGCTGGGCAATTTGTGGCCCTTTCGATGTTTTGGCCAACAACTCCCTCCAACCCTAGTCAGCATAGGCAATGGTGAGAGATTATGGGAGTTGTGGTCTTCCAGAGGGTTTAGCCTACAAGGTGCCCACCGCCCTTCCAGATACAGAAGCCTAACTGATCAGAATGGTTTCTGTGCAGAAACCTCAAACTGAGTTAGAAAAATGTCTGGATAGTAGCTATAGCCAACACCTTGGAATTTACAAGTTTGCAGTGCCCTTTTTGGTAACTGTCAGTCGTCAGTTCTGACAGTTCATTCCCACACACGTCTACTCAGAATTAAGTTCCATTACCGAACTGCAACCTTTGTTTGGATTCCTGGATCCGAGGTCAGAGACACTGCTTCAACCTTGGGCCCAGGAGTCCGAACTCCCCACCCCCCTCCCTTTTGCAGCCAGCACGGAGAAAACAACGCTGGCTGCCTCTCTGAACTCACAAAAACAACCTCAGTGAGGGAAATGGGGCAGTTCTGTGGCCCAGGAGGAGAGGAGACTTGGAGGCCAGTTTACGAAGAATCCTCTGACCTCTCCATCCTCCTTAGCTAGACAGGTGAAAAAGCCCATCTAGCAAAAATGCAGAGGAGGAAAAGGAGGGCAGAGGCAAAGCTCACCTCTGTGTCCTCCTGCTCTGCATCGGATGCCTCTAAGTCTCCAAGTCGGCAGCCTGATAGGGTCGTGCTGTTGGGCACGAAAATGTACGCCAAGATGTAAATGTAAACTGTTAATTGCATTTTCCTACTATTTAAATCAATAGGGTAATAAGAAAAATGTAGAGAAAATTATTTATTTTACATATTTAAATATAAAAGTGAAATGTGTTGGACGTACCTAAGAAAGAATGTTACATATATATAAAAAAGTGTCCAATTCTGTACCTCAAAACAGAACCTGATGATGGAAGATTCACAGAAGAGCAACAGGTCTTTGTAACAATGTCACAGCTGCACTTCAAAAAAGTATAAAATGTCTTCACATGGCCAACCGTCCTTCCCCGATATTCTCCCCATCCAAAGTACTCGTTTTTTTGTAAACTGTGGGAAATTATTCATAGTATAAAAGGAATGCTCCTTTTAAATCTGTTCAAGGATCTCCAGTAGCACTACACAGTAGTTTCATGTTTCCACAACCCAGTCCTGATATTGCCGGTGCTGTCAGCGCTGAGTAATATCCCGTCTTGGGCACTGCTTTTCAGTGGCCCATTCTGGACAGCTAAATTTAAACCATACGACTTCTGCTGCCCTTCCAGCTCCACTGCTGTTGGTTTTCTCAGTACATCCTTTTTGAAGTTTGTGGGCCCTGTCTTTTCAGTATTTCTGTGGCCTTTTGGAAGAGTGCTACAAGCGTCGCTGCTGTCTTGCTGGGATTGGTTATACTGCCGCTCTCTGTATGCCAGGTAAGCTCTTCGGCTCCTTGAATGCCCTTCGCTGATACTCTGACGAGTTTTAGGCAAGGCATTTTGGATGCTTCCTTCTACGCTAGTGGGAACATCGTAAGCATACTCGCGCAAGACCGTCAGTCTGCTGGCACGGTGTCCTTTACTCCTGTTTTTGTGATGGCGACCTGGATGCCCATTTGTCCGTAAAGGTACCTCTAAAGGGACCACGTGCATTTTGATCTCATTGTCTACTGAGTGTTCAGTCAGGCTGTTATCAAGTGGAGGGCCGGTGTTCAGTGCTAAGGTGCCTGGAGGACACTGAGCTGCCGCAGCCTGTATATTGGTTAATTTACAACCTTGAGAAGAATTTTTTAAGCTTGATGCACTTTTATTGGTGCATGACGACTCTGCACTGCTATTGGTGCATTTGGCAGGTTCTCCATTTATCCCACTTGCACTGGAAGAGGGCTGAATATTAACTTGCACTGAGTATGTGGTCCTTCCAGGGCAGCAGGTTGTTATCCAAGCATGTCTGACATCTTCTCTGTTAATACAATGATGTATTATTAGAAATCCACTAAGGCTTAGACACATGACTCCAAAAAAGCAGCTAAAAACCAAATTCAAAGGATAATATAAAGAAACAGCAAAGGCCCCCAAAATCCACAGAGCCACATACAGAAATAAAGTGAGGCTCACACCCACAAGCTGAGCATGGAAACTATGCTCGTTTTCCAAAGCTGAAGTGGAAACCAGAGACACAGACATTGAATCTTGATGGTTCAGGTTGCCATGTTCATTGGTTGCTAAACGCTGCTGCTCCTCAGCTGGCTCTTTAAGCTCAAATTTACGCTCTGGGTGCCTTTTCAGTTGTATAAATATACTGAGAAAATACATGCAGTTTACGAAAATGATGAAGCTAGCAGGTCCGTAAAAAGCTCCCAAGCTTGGTTCCCATGCCATCCAACAACTGCAATAAAAAGAAGCAAATCCTGAGAAAGACATCCACTATAACATACTTTTAATAATTTAACCATTTTCAATTGATTAAAATCCACCCAATTTAGCTGTGTAATATAGTTGTTGAAGAGTCAGTCCCTACATCCGCCCAAATACACACCAATAACACAATACTCACTAAGCTGAGTTAGGTCTGTTTCCATAATTCCTTATATTTGCAGCAGCTGTTATCCCACAAACTATGATGGGGATCCCTCCACCAATTAGGTAGAACCTGAAAATAGTAATAAAAAAAGTTGAGAAGTAATGGTAGTAACAATTAGAGAAACATTTTGATAAGGTTGAAGTGGATCATCCTTAGAAAGAATGCCAAACCTATAGTGCTAATGGAGAACTATGGCCCAATCCTTGTTTACCTTTTGAGATATCACACAGACAAAAGCCTCTAAGTGGCTTTAAGTGACTGCCAGTCTCTGCTGCTCATTCATCCTTACAAAGGACAATGTCTCATGGGTTTTAAAGCAATAAGGACATCTCCCTCTTTGTTTGGTTTCCTCCTTCTCTGCAGCAAAATCCAGCAAAAGTGACTGGCAAAAGTGCAAGTTGAGGAAAGGGCTGAAATGAGATGTTGAGGAAGTGCTTCCTGCCTGTCTCTTGTAGACTAGCAGCTGCTACAGCCACTAGGATGCTTTCTTCCATATGGTGTCTCAGATGTGAACATATGAACCATGGCTATGTGTAGGGAATGCTAATAGGACTCACCAAGGAAGGGAATTATCACTTATATAGAGGCTCTGGTGAAAAGTGCAACCTGTCAAACATGCATTTACCTACACCCTACTATAAGCAGACACTTTGAAGTAAATTCCACTGAAATTCTTGCATTTTCTTCTCTCTGTACGTACAATTGCAACCTTAATGGGGTTCTAAAGGAGCCTGTCATAAAATGCAAGAAAGGCATATACGCCATTGGTTGTTTTCTTTTTCAAACCTCTTATTTTTAATCTAGGGTGGAGTTTTGGCTGCTTGCTCACCTGACTCAGCTTGCTACTAGAAAAGCCTGTGGCTTGTTAGTGAGGCCACAGATCACAACTGGGACTAAGAGCATGACACCTCTGCTGCAAACCTCTGTTTCTTGGGAGTGAGCAAATGGGGTGAGCAAAAGGGGCATTCAAGACATGACAGAGAGGCTACAGAGACTTAAACGGGTTGACTCCTATTCTCTCCTGCTGATCCAAGTGTGAACAACTGATGCAGCCATAGGAAATGTTGAATGGCTCTCCAAAGACTATGAGTTGGGCGTACAACTGGTATTTTCATCAATCCTTCCTGTCAAAGTTTAGGAAACTGATAGGGAAAGAAGCTACTGAAAGTGAACAGCTGACTACAGAGATGGTGTTGTTGGGAAACATTTGGTTTCATAGATGGCTTACGATTCCACTGTGAAGCTCTCCTTGCAGATGGAATGGTACATGTCAGAGAAACTGGAAAGAACATTTTTCTCAGGAGTTAGGGATATTGGAGAAATTTGCAATGGACTCAAATGAATTCAGATTTCTATAAATCCAATCTGTGGATTATGCAGGCGACTGGCTTTTCCAAATTGTGGCATGTTTTTTCACTGGGGGGGGGGGGGTATGCGCTAATTTGCCTTAGCACTAATGGAAGTACAATTAATTTCTGGTAAAAAATAACAATCCCGATTTGGTCAGTGGACAAATGACAAAATGAAAGATGCATACAATCTGTGAGACACAGAGTGGATTTAACAAAATCTGTACATCGTCAGCAGGCTTTAGCCATCTGATCAGGAAGACTTTAAATGAACGCGGGGGGGGGAGACAGAAGCTCAGAGCTGAGACAAGTATTAGTGACAAGAATACAAGGGTGGAAGGAATCAAGACAGTGGCAGCGTTCAGATGACACAAAAACCACTGTTGGTTAGGAGTCAACTTTCAGTGGAATGGTCATCAGTTGGTATTTGTGTTGTCTATTGGGCAATATCCACCCCACAGTTGACCTTTTCGGCAAAAAAACCACTGGAGAAACACAACCGGCCGCAGGATTGACTTCTTGCACAACTGGTGTTTTTTGTGTTGTCCGAACTGAGCCAGCTGTGTTTTCAACCTGCTGAGTTGACTTTTTCGCCTGCCGACAGAGTTCCCAGGCAAAAGTGGCCAAAACCGCGACGGATGCTCTGCTACAGCCGGCACAACTCGCAGAGGCTGCTGGGATAGCACCGGGAGGACTGAGGCAGGAGGAAGGGTGGGGAGAGGGGTGGAGGTTGTGTCAATCAAATGCTGGCTTGAGTAGGAATCCATCCCACACGAGCCTCTCCCACTCCACTGTGAGTTGACTGCTCCACCCACCATTGACAAAAGTGTTGTCCGAACGCAGCCAGAGAAGGTGGACCTCGTAATTTGAAGGTACTGTTAAATATCTATTTTGTTTGTCTCTGGGATGATTGCAATCTGCTCCTCTTCATCCTAGCTATCAAAACCTGAAACATTATAGTTGTGTAACCACAGTCAATGAGTGCTCATTGCATCTTCCTGGAGAATGGTCTTGAGTGGAGTGCTTAGACCTTGTGCTGTTCAACATTTTTATAAATAGCCTGGATGATGGCATAGAGGGGCTGTTTTTCAAATATTAGAAGAAACTCTAATAGTGAGAGCTGTGGGAGGTGGTAAGTTATCCTTCGATGGAGGTATTTAAGCAGAAGCTGGGCAATCATCTGTCGGGGTGCTGTAGCTGCATCCTGCACTGCAGAGAGTGCACTGAATGGGGGTCAGGCTAGATTATTTCTAAGGTACCTTCCAACTCCTAGGATTCTATGAAATAATTTGACTGGTTGATTATCATTCTTCAAATAATGACTCATTATTTCCAATGTGATTTGGGTACATACAGAAATGACCCATATCGAGCCTTAAATGTTCCGTAACAGATAATCCTCTACTACTGCCTTCCCCACCCTGCTATCTATGTTGGCTGGGGCTGGTGAGAATTGTAGTCGAAAATATCTGGAGGGCACCACATTAGGGGGAGGCTGTTGTATCGTAGTACGTGCAACTGAACTGAACACATGTCCTTCTCCTGTAACTTTCACCTACATTTTCCTTTCTTCATAGCAGGGACCTGTCATCTTCTTTGCTGATCTGTGTGACATGCTATGAGCTCTGAGAATGCTCTCTCTCTCATCATTTCTGCATGGAACTTGTAGCACTTAGTATTCACTTCAGAGAGAAAGGAGATACAAAGAAGGAATTCTCTGTGGGCTTTGATTTAGTAGCAGCAGCAGCAACATTTCATGATGTGCATATTATAAGTCTGCATACCCACACTCCCTCTTTGTATTCAATGAGAATCATGCCTAGTTGTACAATATTTGGATGGAAGACCAAAGTGAAAAGGACCTGAAAGGCCTCAGATGTGTCAGGATACGACTTGTCAGCTCTTCATGGCTTCTGAAAGAACGTAATTGTATTTTGCAAATATGTTTCCTTCGACTATGAGAAAAAGCTAGAGTCATTGGGCCAGTTCGAACAATCAAACAGCCCACTGTGGCTTGTTTTTGTATTATGCAAAGATTGTTTAACCATCATAGAATTCACCCCCCACTTGGTTCAGATGACACGAGAAGCCACAGTCACAGCTTGAATATTCAAAAGTCACCCAGCATGTGCTGCAAGCCACCTTGCCTTAAAGAAAGACGCCACGGTGGGCTGCAGTGATTGACAAATCCATTGACTACTTGAGGAATTATGATGAACATCATCCACCAGGAACATTTAGTGCAAAATCTCCTGAAATTAATGGAAGCTGCTCAAATGGTCATGCTGGGTACACAGGAATCACAGGGAGCTGCCTTACGCCAAGACAGAACTGTTTGCTGATCTAGCCCAGTATTGCAGACTGGCAGTCGGTCTCCGGGGGCTCAGGCAAGACCTTCCCCCTCACCTGCTACCTGATCTTTTAAGCTGGAAATGCCAGGAATTGAGCCCAGGATCTTCTGCATGCAAAGTACACACTCTATCATTGGGCTATGCCTGTGCTCAGCTCCTCCAATAATCAGGTCTATGCAGGGAATATTAGAAGTTGCTTTTGTGTCTTGTGCTTTCTTATTACTTTATACGACCAAGAGAAAAAATATGTTGTCTGACCAATTAACATAGCAGGTTTATGAAGTTCCATTCAGTTTCGAAGAAAAGCTAATCAGTTTCTGCCACCTTGTGGACAAAGCGAGATTAATTTAATTTAACAGACAATGGTTAATCTGAAGGGAAAATCAAACACACATTTTAAATACTTGGGGTGGGGAAGCCACATGGAACAAGAACAACAAACAGGCGGGGAAAGGTGAAACAGCCCCTCTAGTCCTCATTAGTCCTCTTGAAGACCACTCAAGTTCACAGTTTAGTTCATTCCTGGATTCAGCCCTGGAGGCCCAGGTATCAGGGGGTATGTGGGCATAGCTATGGCTGGTGTGCCAACTGCTCCTGTTCGTAGAGATGTGGGACCGGGCTGTGGTGACAGAATTATTATTATTATTATTATTATTATTATTATTATTATTATTGTTATTATGCCAAAGGAGGCTAGGTTGGCTCCCTCTCTGATGTCCGCTGGCGAGCAGGCAAAGACAGTTATATTCAGACAGGCTTTTGGCATTTAAGCTATTAAAAGGGTTTTTAACAGGTTGGGTGGTGTTATTTCTTTTTACTGATGCGTTTTAATTGTCCTTTGATTTGTTTTTAGGTTTTAATTATATTTCTATTTTTATTTAGCCACACTGAGTGCCATTTTTGGAAGAAAGGTGGGATATATATTTACCAAAAAAAAATAAAAGGATAAATAATATTAGATGGGGGAAATTACATATATAAAAATGTCTACATCATCCTTCTAGAGCCTTTGTACTACTCAGTGTGGCTTACAACATTTTAACATCACAACAGTATCACATATAATAAACATACACAAAAAGCAGGAAACACAGATAAACGCAAACGTAACCTTTACATGAACCTTTGCAGGCAAAAAACTGCCAGACTAAACATGTCTTTACAATTACCTTTATTCCAGTCAGTCCCAAGTGTCTATAGTTATAGACACACACACACACTGGAGCTGGCAGGACACACACATCTATACTGCCAAAATTACTAGTGAGAACTGACAATCCAGAGCAAGTGGACAGAAACATGGACCAGTACACAAAAGAGAGACAGTTAACCTGTGGCAAGATGTGAGGTCTAGAGATATGAGAAAGGCAGAGTGGGTAAGTGTATAGTTAGCAGGGCATATGAACAAGGACAAAGGCTGGAGAAAATTTTACTGAATATAAAGGAATATGATGAAGAACTGAATTTAAGTTAGTCTTACAGATCAGGGGGGTGAGGAGAAAATCAAGAGAAGAATGAGGCTATAAAAGAACACATTAGAACATAAGAACATTCTGGATCAGGCTGAAGGTCTATCTAGTCCAGCACTCTGTTCACACAATTGCCAATCAGCTGTCGGCCAGGGACACTGAATCCACATGGCATACAGGAAGTGTAGGCTACTTCGACCTCTTTATTGGTCTATCAAAGTATTGAGAAGAGACCAATACAAAGCTTGCCTAAAAAGTCCACACTGTTGCTGGAGACAGAGCATAGGATGGAGAAGAACCATCTTCTACCAGACTACTCTGGTTGTCAGTGGAGTCCTCCTCTGTTTCCCCTACCCCCACCATCTGAAGTCAGTGAGGTGGCATATCACTTACTGATTTGAGTGCTATTTAGCCCAGTAGAGAAATACTAAGAATGGCATACTAAATAAAGCAGAAGCTGAACATTATTTCTCACCTCAGCATTGGTCTAGGAGGTGGTGGTGGTTCATCAGGATCGTGACACCTCTTCACTTTCCTAGTGACTTGTTTATAGATGTTCCTGGAAGTGACTCCCATCCACAGTAATGTGGAAAGTGTAGAATAGTGCAGGATTATCCCAACCTGGAAAACAGGTGTTAAAAAGTAAAACATTCATGTAAGATAAATATCTTTTTAGCTCTTCATATGCTTAACATACACATCAATGCATTATTTCTTCTGCTTTTAACTACCTTTAAGCCAACATCTGCTTGTTTAATTCCTATGTGTACATTTATTAACTTCCAAACTACTGGGCTTGTTTTGTAAAGATGGGGCTATAAACTCTGATAAGTTAAGAAAATACGCTACAAAAATATAAAATGTACTTAGCAGAAGTACATGGAAATCTACAATTTGGCTGAAATGCAGCTATCTGTGAGAGGCTGCCATACATTCCCCTCTTAATAAATCATCTGATATATTTGCTTTATATTATGTCCTTTTATCTCTCTACAGGAATAAAAGGGACGATTTTCATGCTGCAATTTGTTCACCACTACAGATATCAGAGTAACAAAATAGTTGCATGCCAAATCAGTTGTAAACGGTGCATATTATATTGTTCATTGCTAGTCCTTTTAAAATACAAACAGGAAACAGGGATCCAATTCTGTTTATTTTCAGACTAAACTACATGGCGCATATATTTATTTTCAAATCTAAATGATTCCTTCATCCACAAAGGACTCTAGGGTGGTGTACTTAGAATTTATTTTTTAAAAAAACAATACAATATAAACAATAAAATTGCAACAATAAAAGGCATAAAATGAATAATCTAAGAGACCAACAAAAATAAAATACATAAAACAAAAGTTTAGTTTAACCTAAACTTAATTTTTATCACTTATTTACTGAAAACCGCCTGGGCAAACTCAAAAATACAGTCAACACTAATGATATCTCCTTCAAGAAGACATTGGCTGGTTTCACACGACACATTAGGCAACGGAGGGGGGAATAGCAGACTGACCGTGCGTTAGATAGGCGACGTTCCCCACACGACATGTTGCTACTAGGGATGTGCACTGGATCGGACCCGATCCACGATCCGAGTCCGGTCCAGTGGGAAATCGGATAAATTATCCGATTTCCGATCCCGCAGCTGGATCGGCCGATCCAATCCGAACCGGTCCGAAAAGGCTCCGAACCGGTTCGGAGGATCGGCGGATCGGCGGGCGCCCACTGGCGCCCACCGCCGCTTCCATTGGCGGGCGCCAGCGGGCGCCTGCCGATGAAAGTGGACAGCGGGGGGGAGGGAGGAGGGGTGCGCTTACCTTCTCGGCCCGTCCGCTCCCGTCCGGCACTAGCAGCTACTCCCAGCGGGCTCCGCGGCCTGCTCTAGGGTGGCGCGCCGGGTGATGTCATCACCCGGCGCGCTACTCTAGAGCAGGCCGCGGAGCCTGCTGGTGGTAGCCGCCGGCCCCGGACGGGAGCGGACGGGCCGAGAAGGTAAGGAGGGGGTGCGTGGAGGGGAGGAGGGGGCGCGCGGAGGGGGGAGGGGGGCCCTTACCTTCCCGGCCCGGCGGCTCCCGTCCGGCGCCGGCGCCTACTACTCCCAGCAGGCTCCGCGGCCTGCTCTAGGGTGGCGCGCCGGGTGATGTCATCACCCGGCGCGCTACTCTAGAGCAGGCCGCGGAGCCTGCTGGTGGTAGCCGCCGGCCCCGGACGGGAGCGGACGGGCCGAGAAGGTAAGGAGGGGGTGCGTGGAGGGGAGGAGGGGGCGCGCGGAGGGGGGAGGGGGGCCCTTACCTTCCCGGCCCGGCGGCTCCCGTCCGGCGCCGGCGCCTACTACTACCAGCAGGCTCCGCGGCCTGCTCTAGGGTGGCGCGCCGGGTGATGTCATCACCCGGCGCGCTACTCGAGAGTAGGCCGCGGAGCCCGCTGGTAGTAGCCGCCGGCGCCGGACGGGAGCGGACGGGCCGAGAAGGTAAGCAGTGGCGGGGAAGGGGGCTTACCCCCCCCCCGGAGCCGTCCGCTTCTATCCGCTGGCGCCCGCGGGCGCCAGCGGATGGAAGCGGGCGGCCCCAGGGGGGGTAGGGAGCGCGGGGGGAGGGGGCTTACCTGCCGGGGCCGTCCACAGCGGACGGCCCCGGGGGGGGGGGGAGGGAGTTAGGCCCCCCCTCACCCACCCGCCGCCATTTTTTTCTCATAGACTTGCATTGCAATGCAAGTCTATGGGGAAAAAAATGGCGGCCGATCCAAAAATTAACGATTTTTGGGTCGGGATCGGACTCGATCCGGTCCGGGGGGCCTCCGATTTTGTCCGAACCGGTCCGGGACAAAATTGGAGGTCCCGATCCGGGTCCCGATCCGATCCGGGGGGTCCGTGCACACCCCTAGTTGCTACTCCGTTCCTTGAGCAGCTGAAAGTTCCGGCGTCCATCTTGGTTGCAGCGTTTCCTCCCTCCCACCTCCCTCAGTCCTCTGGCCGTATCCCAGCATGCACCGCAAGTTCTGCCAGCTGTATCAGAGCAGCCGGGGGTTTTCGGCTGCTCCGGCTGGCAGAACTCTATTCCCACACGGAATAGTCCACGGGGGTGGGGGGGTGGGGGTGGTGTTTGGACGACACTTTAAACAACGGGCTTCCGGCTAAACAACTTGCAAGCCCGTTGTTTCTCTCCGTTGCTTAATTGGGCGCCATAGCGTACTGTCAGTTGTGTGTGCGTGGTGTGCAACCCTCCACACGACACAATAAGCAACACAACTGACGGTTGCTCCCCCCACCAGTTGCCTCATGTGTTGTGAGAAACCAGCCATTCTCTTCCCTCACCACTTGCCCCTCAAAGCCTTTCTACCTATCTCTTCCTGTCGTTGTTTCACACTGAACTTGTATCTTATCCCCAATTGCCAATTTCTTTCATCTCCCCCCTGCTGCTTATACATTCACTTACTCCTATAACAATTTTCCCTCTCTTATCCCCTCCCATCATTTTAAAAATAGTCTAATTAAAAATATTATCCTTGCTTCCTAACCACCTCCCACTGCCACATCTGCCTATGCAGTGTGCCTAGTCCAGCCATGGCACAGGGTGGTCAAGCCAAGAGGCACTGGGCAGTCTGCAGCACTGAAATCCAACTGAAGGCTGGCTGAGACCCACTGGTGGATCCCGACCCACAGTTTGAGAAACACTGCTATAGATAGTGGTTTTCAGTCGGTGCTTTGTATATGGATTATTCTCTAGATCAGTGGGACTGTATCCTGAGGAGACGTGGGTTTCCTTAATTATCTCAGGAATGGCAAGTAAGGCACCTTGACCACCACTTCCAACCTTCCTATACAGTGTACAGGCAACATGTTGGGTTCAACATGTTCCCAATCTTCTATAGCGCTCAGGAATTCTTTGGTAGAGGAATCTGTGTGGAAAAGGTTCTATGAGGGGACAAAGTTTGAAAAGTAGTCTAGATAATGCCATTCTTCAACTAAGTACAAAGCCTCTTTAAACAATAAAATATGCTCTGAACCCAAAGTTCCAGAACAGTAACAGTTCTGATTTTGGTTTAGTAATTTCCTAGAAGATAATGTGTAACTGCCAAAATGTAACATTGCTGCATGGGAAAATGTCCAATAAACTTTGAGAACATTATGGTCTCAACCCACAAGCTCTTTTATTACAATTTCTTTATTGCAGTTCTTCCAAACACACATTTCACTTACTGCTTGGCAGATGCTAGCATTTTTGCTCTGGGTTATGCCTCCAACAAACATCACACATGTCAGGAAAATATGGAAGCTGAGGTTAACTAACATATGCCAACTTTTAAGGCTGATCCTGATGACACTGTTAAACAACAAAAAACACAGCAGCATTTCACAAAGATGCCCAAAGGTCATTCAACAACACAACACTATTTAAAAAGCTAGAATCAGGGTCTCATCATCCTGAATCTATGTGGGCCTTTATTATTAAAATTTAAATGATCAATGCTAAATATTGTACAAAAACGTAAAACATAAAATGGACTTTTCAAGATATGCTTTTAACTACCTTTAAGCCAACATCAGCTTGTTTAATTCCTATGTGTACATTTATTAACTTTCAAACTACTGGGCTTGTTTTGTAAAGATGGGGCTATAAACTCTGATAAGTTAAGAAAATACTCTACAAAAATATAAAGTGTACTTAGCAGAAGTACATGGAAATCTACAATTTGGCTGAAATGTTGCTATCTATGAGAGGCTGCCATACATTCCTCTCTTAATAAATCATCTGATATATTTGCTTTATATTATGTCCTTTTATCTCTGTACAGGAATAAAAGGGACGATTTTCATGCTGCAATTTGTTCTCCACTACAGATATCAGAGTAACAAAATATAACCTGGGATAGTATTATGGGCTAAACCACTCACTGGTTTCATATTTTTCCTTCAGGGAATGCTTTTTACATCAAACTTTTCTGAACGAAACTTTGCTTTTCTGCCAATGTCTCTGTGAATTGCAGGGATTTTAGGACATATTTTAGGGTACATGCTCAATTCACATAATATAGCCATGGCTATTCAGCTTTAACAAGCTATGTGAACAAAGCATGTCCTAGAACATAGCTAACATTTCCCACATCTGCACATTGTAGCAGAAATTAGTAATAGTTATGGGTAAGCTTCTTTTGGGAAAGTTTGTTCACCTTTACTGCTCTCTTACTAAAATATCTTTGAAGCTTCCAAATAACCTTTGGCCCACTGGATTTCTTCAAACATAGTCTGAAAACCACTGAGTTAAATAATTAGAATCAAAGAATAAATTAGACTCTCAGAAACCTATGCACTACTATCCCTCTAATACTAATATCCACTATATCCGCTGAATAGTAACCCAGATTTTAAGGGACAACAACAACAATAATAATAATAATTCAACCATCATGTTGGTATATATAAAGTCAAATTAATAAATAAATTAATCCATATACAAATATATATAACAAATGATTGGTGTTTGTTATTTTCATATTTATGAGATGAATTAAACTGCTTGTCTTTAATTTTTGTGGATATAAAATTTGTTAAATGTATTTGTAAAGTGTTTTTGGAATTCATTTATTTATTCATTTTGTATGATATATTCCAACTTTATTGTTGATTTTTTTATTGTGTTTGTTGTTGGGTTCTATTCCTTTTTGCATTTTACTCCAAAAGGAGTACTGCAGGGATACAAAAGATAGTGCTTAAATAACAGGTGTCACTTTTTTGGGGGTAGAGGGATGTGGACAAATGTCCCCTTAATGGGACAAGTCACTTAAGTGTAGCTAGTGGTGCCCCTATGTGTCACAATGTGCTCCAGCTCTACAAGTTGAAATATATCAAAGGCGGGAATGAATCTGGACCAGATTTTATTATGGGTATGAGCTTACTGAATAACAAAAGTTGGATAACGTTCAATATTATCAGTGCCGACCTGCTACTACATACATATAGCGACCCGAATTTGACTCAATATTCCTTGGTTTTATCCAGCTACCACAATATAAATTCAGAATTATGTTACCTGTGGTGATATATGTAGCTAATTTTGATTATCAAGAGGCACATCAGGAGAATCACAGCAGAGACATAGATAACTGGATGTAGAAGGTCAGCTGACTGGGCATATCTTGTCAAATCCTGACAGTAAGGCAATACAATACATAGCATTAGTCCAATCAGTGTCTCCATTTGACCTAGGATAATTCATTATGGATCCAAAAGACTGGGTGTAAAAAAAAAAAGCATATAACTTGGTTGCAGTGAGAACAAAATTCATCCCCCCTTCAGTCTCAGCTTAGCACTTTAAAATTCAATAAAACATACTTGTTCCTCCTGAAGTTCTCAGCTCCATCCCTTAGTCAGGAGTCCCCAAGGAGGGGAAACAGTTATGGTAATTGAAGATGGGATCATAATGAAGATAGAGGGGGAATTATTAAGACTGTATGAGCACTTAGCACAATGCAATAGCCAAATTTAGAAAGTTAATGATTGAGGGTTGTGACACTCTCCCAAAATTAACAAGGTTAAAATGTTTGCCTAAATCTATCCATTTCGATATATCCTTGTCAAAAAGACGACAGCAGAATGTTTATTCTTGTTCCTCCAGGTGGCAGAGTTATATTTTACTTGAAATCTATTACTTCTTTAAATATACACTAAACTGTAGATAATGTTTCAGATTTTTAAAAAGTATGTTATTCCTTTCTGCAAAAGGATTAGATGTAATTGTAAGAATCAAAGCATGAGAACATTCAGTTCTGGGATTAGGTTTTTAAAATACCTACCTACCAGTTTTATTTTATCGTTCCATGTTAACAGCTTCACAGACCATGGCATCACATGCTATTTTTTAATAGAAAGATCTCCCATAAACCTGGGAGACCAACTGATACTGAATATCCAAAGACACAACAAAAAGCAGAATTTATGATCACACTTTAATGAAGAACCTGGTTTTTTATAAAGTGTTTGAAATTATTTCTCATAAGTTATTTATTGTTATACTACTTTTTCAGTGTCCAAACTATTTTCCAATTCGTATCTTATCATAATGACCCTTCTGAGCTATATTAAGATTGAGAAAAGCCTTACAATTAACTTCTTATAAGTTAGTAACACACAAATATTTTACTAACTCACCTGTCTACACATCAAGGTGTCAGAAAATTGTACCGTACCGACAGGAGAGAGAGAAAAATCTAACTTACGAAGCCTGAGCTGAAGGTTTTTGCCCAAGGTTACACCAGTAAAATAAAAAGGGATCTGACCCTGGATCTCTCATACCCAAACCCTACACTATTTACAGCACTACAGTGACACTTCCCATTGGCAAGAGGGTGCCAACACGTATAAGATACATAAATAATCATGGAAGCTTTTCACCTCTGGATACAAAAATCTATTCACCATGGAAAATTGGATAAAATTATCACCTCACATACCATCAGGACTGCATAGTTACTAAGCGAGTAGCACTGTATAGTAGTGACGTTTTCATCTGAAGAAAGAATGTGGCACCCATCTGATTTCCAACCTCCTTGTCCATTCAGCAAATCAAAGTCCCACTGTACCGCAATAGCATCTGCTCCATGTGCAATGCGCCGTAACGTCACATTAATTGGAATGTGCTGATGGGGTAGGTTTAAGCCATCTTGTTTTGTTATAAAGAAAGGAAGAAAAAAACCTTTTCTCTTTATACATGCTGAAATTAAAGCAATGCCATTTTAACAGTAAAGACAAAGACACAGAAACACACAGCATGCTATTGTCTAAGAAAGCAGCACTAAGTTGATGCATAATTTGCAAGGAACAAACCTATTTTTGTGAGGATAACTGGTGTGACCACACTGAGACGTCTTAGGTCAGCAGCTAAAGTTGTTGAATTGCCTGTTGCAGGGAAAAGTTTCCCATTCCGGAATGCAATAAGTTGAAGCTTGTAGACAGTGTCATCTGTTGGCCTGATTTCTCTTTTGTGTTTTTGTGAAAAAAGAGCAGGTGGCAATTGTATAGAGGCCTCCACAATAGTGTTCTGCAAAAAAACCCAAATAGGGTGAATACAGAAGCAAAAGACAATGCTTCATATGTATCATCTCTGCTTTGATAAGCTGCCTTCTCTGTCCACCAGTGTTGAGTTTTGTTTTCCTCAATATGTGCTAAGGGGTGGCCTGCTTAGCTTCACAAGGAGAAGCTTCCATGTGATTGATTCACCATGCACAACCTGTAATGAACACCAGCTTTAAAATCGCTCCACTGGCTGCCAATTAGTTTCCAGGTGAAGTACAAAGTGTTGGTTATTACCTTTAAAGCCCAACATGGTTTGGGTCCAGGTTACCTGTGGGATCGTCTTCTCCCATACAATCCGCCCCGCACACTCAGGTCCTCTGGGAAGAATTTACTAGAGTCGGCCAAGACTAGGCTGACAACTGTTGTTACTCAGAGGATCTTCTCTTCTGCCGCTCCCAGACTGTGGAATGACCTGCTGGAGGAGACTCGTCAACTTAACAGTTGTTTAGAGTTTAAGAAAGCTATGAAGACTAGTCTCTTCCGGCAGGCATATCCAGTGGAATTTTAGAATGTTTTAGGATGCTTTTAGGATGTTTTATTGCTATTTTAATAATGTATGCCATGTTTTTAATCAGTTTTATGTATTATATCATATTTTATATTTACTGCTGTTCCCCGCCTCGACCCAAACGGAGAGGTGGGTAAGAAATCAATTTATTATTATTATTATTAATGCCTAGTATAGTTTGACATGCAAATCCTCAAGCAAACAGAGAGGTTTTACAAATGTACCAGATGTTCCTAGAAATTTCCATACAAATTGCTGGGGATGGGTGGGTGGGTGGGAGGTCCATGTGGCTAAGGTAATGTGGAACATTTTGCTAGAGCTGTGCTTCCAAACACTTCATTAAAGAAAAGAAAAAAAGATTATTCACCCAACTGTTAAACCAAGGGTCTATAAATAGTGCTTGAGCTTGGTAATGAGTTATTCATCCTAACTAGACAGTGGAAATTAGGATTCTGTGTTAAACCCCACTGGAAAATGGGAGGATATGATGGGGGTGGGGCAGAGGGGTGGCTAAACAAAAACAGAGCAAAGCCCCCATTATAAGGCCTTTCATTGTGTTTTGTTTCAGGAAAAAAATAAGAAGCTCCCACTGCAAGCACATCATTCTCTTGAATCCTCCCAAACAGCTTGGGGGCCAAACAATGGTCTGAACTGAAATAACCCTCTAAATGCCACCCAATTGTTGGAGGGGTTGAGTCAACCTTAGTGGGAATACCTAACAAATGACTCTGGACATGCCTCTGCGAGTTTCTAAAAGATAAACACTGCCCCCACTTCCCTAGTGAGTACATTATATATAACTAGAGAACACAGGTGGCAACCATGGTTTTCCCCAACTCGAATTAAGCAGCTTTTAACAATTAAAATACTTCCCCTGTAACATTTCAAATTTCTTGCCATAGGCAGGCTCTTCATTTTTGCACCCACCCCAACACAGGATATCATTTATGTCAGGGCACAAAGCTGGTTTGTTAATCCTGGTTTCTACTAATTGTATGAACCCAGTATCCTGGTTCAATCCTGGTTCATTGCATTGCTCCGTTCCTGTTTCCCACCAAGCTATAGACACATGAGGAAAGAGAGTCCCAAAAACAAAACTGCTCTCATAGCTAAGAGATGCTTGCTGGTGCTTTAACGGAAGGCTTCCTCCTCACTCTGCCTGGCAACAGGCTTCTTTCCCTATCCAGTTCCTCAGTGACATACGCTAACTTTTCAGTTCAGCTGCCTATCTCTGTAGCAACCTCATGAGGATCCTTTTAAAGGGGCTGTAAGCACTTCCATCAATATCTAACAATAGATCTATGTTAAAAGCACACCTCTTGCTCTCAGCTAACTACAAGTGGGGCCTGTAATGAAATGCTGCAGTGTAGCCTATTTCCTAAAAGGACTGGCCCTGTTCAGGGTTCCAACCAGCCATTCTCCGCAAGCAGGGCATTCATTGCGCTCTTCACCCCACTTTTACTTTCTCAACTGTCACTCTACATTCTGTAACTATTGAGCATGCTCAGTTCTCTTTGGTTTACTGTTTTGTTTTTATTGGTTTGGGTAGTTTTGCAAACCCTGGGGTTCCCCTGAGCATGTCAAAAGCTCTCTCTAGTTTCTTAATGGCCCAAACTTTGGTTACAATCCTGATGGCATTCACCAGCTCGTTCGCCATTAGAGCAGGAGCAGTGCCAATAGTTCAACAGATCCAACAGCAGTTTTATTTCCTAAGGATATTGTCATTAATGCACAATAGTTAAATGGAACTTTCACAATGTCCGTGTGCATAAATACCAAATGCTTGGGGGGGGGGGGGATCAGCTTTATATCTTGCTTCTGTACTGCCTAGAGGCATCTCTGGCTGGCTGCTGTTGGAAACTCAATGCTCCACTAGATGGTTCGTTTCCACAACAATTTTGTTCTTATATTTTTAAACGTATACAAGTTTCAAGGGTTTGACAGATGCAGGTAATTGTCCACATCTTCCAATAAATTGGGGAAATATTCCTTAGATGTGAAACAATGAACTGAAAGTAGCAACTGCAAGTTATCACTCACCCCATTTCCGAGGTTACAGAATGTTGGCTGTAGAACAGGGGATAAACGTAGAGGAGGGAGGGAAACTCTTGGGTGGTCTCTTAAAATTTTTGAAGAAGTTATTTTGGCATTAAATTCAGCTTCTGATCTTTTTAACTTTCTCCTTACATCGATACAAAATACCTCTCTGTAGCATTAACTCATAAACTACCTCACACAGATTCTGTATATCCAGGGAAATTAAGTAGTAAAGCTATTCCTGGGCTGCACCACTGAAGCCCACAGGGAGGGGAAACTTCCTGTGTGGAGAAAACTAGCATTTTGGGGGAATAGGTTGACCCTAGCCTTCTCCCGGATACGTTCAACATGTACTGGTGTTTTTTTGTTTTGTTTTGTTATGGTTCAAACATTCCATTCCCCAATGGCAAAGTCGAAAAACAAGCTTCATTGCTTGATTCTGCTGAATGTACAAAGTGCCACCCACCCACCTTAAGTGCTAGACTTGACAATGTATTTGAGACATTGCACTTAAAGCCCAGTTGCTTATCAAGACTTCCGTCCAAATCTCTTCGACCATAGTCAGGCATTCCTGGGCGGTCACTTGCTGCCACTTTCTGGAACACGGTGCAGGTCATTCCAGTGAAGCCAGAACTTTTTATTACATAAGCTTCCATGGCAATATTTGGAGAATACTGTAGAAATAAAGCATAAAATGCTGTGCTGAAGATGCAATCATTGGCCTTCAAATGTTATATAAACATCAGAAAAGTATCTTTAAAAATTGATACACCGACTGGCTAGAATACACAATTTACACTCACAAGTCCAAATATTCTAAACCTGACTTACAGAGCTCCCACTAAAAATGGGAGTTTAGTTTAAAAAGAAAAATACTACTATTAAAATAAAGTAATAATAATAATAATATTTATTTATTTCTTATTCGTCTCTCCCTCTGGATCGAGGCGGGGTACAAAGTAATGGCTATCAATGAATAAAAAATGTGGTCATTCCTACCGTTGAATAAACCTGAGCCCCATTAGCTAGCCGGTATGTAGCAATCCTTTGCAAGCACTGTACAATTCTAGTGCATGCTTTGGCTTCCCTCTGTGCCATCCACAAGATGTGTTCATCAGCTAGCATTATATTACTTGCAATATCAACCATTACATCACCAAGCTAGTAGAAGGAAAAGAGCAAAAGCATGGGGATCGTGTTTATATAGTTCTTCAAATATATATTTTGTTCTCCCACCCCACCCTGAAGCAAATCTCTGATCTTTTTATTGGGTTTTCTCCCCACCCCTCCTCCAAGGAGGCCAGTACCCAGGTCCTCCTTCCCCCACTTTACATTTACATTAAGCAAAAACCTATTGATATAGGAACAAACAGCATTAGCAAACGCACCTATTAAAAACGTGTTAATTCACATTCACAGTAACTCAAGTTGTAGAGTAACAAAACCACTACCCACAATTCTATTTATGATATATTACGGACTGTTTCAAGATATAGTACTGTTCCCCAAGTATATAGAAGTTCTCATGCCCATAGTTAAGTTCTTCAGCTGCAGTTTACTGCCAGAGATTAGAAAACAGGTTCCTGTCCTGATGAAATGTAATACTTAATAATAGTTTGTCATCCATTTTACAAGCAGAGCTTTCCATAGAGGCTTTTCAAAGGATGCAGTGGCTACAGGGTGAACGGAAAGACCATCAGAGCAGAGGGAGGAAACAGCAGTCAGGCACCCTTCGTTGTGTCTGGATTCATCCCTCCCTCCTGCTACCGCTGAGGCCATCAGAAGAAAAGGAAGCCGGAGCCCTCCCACTGTGTTCAGATCCAGTTTTGCTGAACTGTGCAACTAAGAACCTAGTACCTGAAAAGTATAAGCCTGTGGGCAGGGACGGTCTTATTTCTTATGTTTGTAAGGCTCTCTGGGAGCCTTTTTGGCTAAAAGATGTTCAAACAAACAAGAGCTCTTCTGCAAGCTTCCTTTTGCTCATGGTACTCAGATCCAAGCTCCTATGTATGCCAGCCCAAACTCCCTAGGAGGAAAGAGGAGCTAAGCATGTACACTCTACACTCTAGAAAGTGGAGGTTGTTTTGGTCGCCTTGGCGGATGATCTACATCTGGAAGTGGGCAAGGGGAGTGTGTCCCTGTTAGTTCTGCAGGACCTCTCGGCGGCTCCCAATATCACAGAACAGACGAAACAAAACAGGAAATATCCCCAACCCTAAGCAGTATAGCAGTGAAACAACTGAGATGGGTTTTGCCGGTGATAAGTATATACTGAAAATCTGGTGGTAAAATTATTTATCTGTGTAACTAAAAGCATACATTAAAACAGTAAGAGAGAATACATTGTGGCTGTGCTGTAACAGCATAACCATACTAAAGATAACCAATACCAAATTAAACCTAACACATTTTGACATACAGCCTTCCTCAGCGGTCTAGTCAAAGGAAATGGTCTAGTGTATGCCACAAAATAAACAAATGTATGTATACAGATACAATTTATGCAATATTCCTCAAAATTACCAGCAGAGAACACTGCAGTGTTTGAACCTGTGAATATAAAAATGATATTGCGTTTTTTAAATTTTAATTGTGTTTAAAAACTCCTGCTCAAGAACAAATTAAACATCCTGAAGGGATCTCGTAAGTTAAAATTTTGCCAATTTATAGGTCTTACCAGATCTCATCTGACACATGTACAAGCCAAAGCATGTACATGTGATACTAGTGAATAGACTGTAAAGGGGCCTTGAAGCTCCACTGAAACAACTATTTTTGAGAGTGGCAAAAATGGGGAGTCCTCTTTGACACTATGGCTGTTGGCCCTCCATATTCCATATTATCCCCCATGCTATCTATCTATCTGCAAGTTCTAGGAGAGATTGTCTGGAGTTTTGGGGTTGTTGCAGGGTAATTGGAGGGTTGTTTCACTCTCCATCAAGCCATACTGCTTGGGTTCAGATGACATGACAATCCATGCCCAAGCTGTGATTATGGAAATTGTCCTGGCACGCGTTACAATTTAATAAGCCACAGCGCCTTATTTTGGTTGTGCGAACCGGCCCAATGCGTTCTGACAGAAACACTTGTGTAGGCACAACAAATGTTATTACTAGAAACAGTCGGAAGTGGTTCTGAACAATGGATTATGTTGCCATACAATTTTAGATTCCAGTTTTCAGTAGAAATACTCTTTTATTACAGCTGGATAAAGTGAGAGCAATTCATGAATCTTTATTTTCACTTCCAGGATACTGAACATTTCCACTCAATAGAAAGCTAGCACACTTGCACTTTTTAATCACTCAGCAAAGCAAAACATAACTAAACAGGGTTTCACCAAGTAATATTAAAAGTACACTGTCTATTATCAGATTTATACTACTCTGACAAACACTGCTCATGAATTTTTCTCTGGCATTTTTATAGCTTTTATTGCCTTCAAGCAGTGGCAGAACAGTGTCAGATTGTGTCAATCTGAACTTCATACATAACAGCAGGAAAAACATCATCCTTATAAATCAATAAATCATCTAGTAATCTGTAGCCCATACATACTTCAGGTCACATTAACTCAGTTACCAAGGCTGCAATTCTATACACATTTACCTGGGGATAAGTCCTATTGGACACAAGGGGGCTTATCTCTAAATAGGCATGTATAGGATTGCACTGTTATCGAAGTACTTAGATTGTTCCACAAACATTCTACGAAATTGTAACGCTACAGATCTTGCCAATATAATTTTTTCAAAATAATCTTTGTGCTTTTTAATTTAATTTTTAGGGTGCTTTTTAATTTCGAACATTCCAACATGTCTAAACAGGAAGATAAAATTCAACAGTGAAATTGAAAGCTTTTTTTTAAAAAAAAAACACAGGCAGATTTTAATCCTTAAAAGCTATAGAAAAGTGCTCTCTAATTGAGTTTCTCCGTAAAAATTGCTAGAACATTTCAAAGAAAATGGTTTGGAAATTATTTGATAGTATAGTTGAGCTTCAGCAAGGACATTTTAAAAAAGATATGTTTAACTATAAATAATTACCTCTTTGTACTTCTCAGCAAAACTGCCAAATTTTTCTATCATTTCAGCCACAAAAATAACATCCATTTTGTCAGAAAAGTTTGCCGCTTCAACAGTATAAGCTAATAGCTGTCGAGCTGTTGTTACAGCGTTAGTGAGGTTCACGGGCATCTGCAATAAGTACAAAAGGGCATAACAAATAAACAAACGTTATAAATAACATAACCCAAACAAATCAAAGTGCTTAAGCAATTCAAATTAGCAGCAACCATAAAGGCATGTATTTGTGAATTTCAAAGTTTATTAATTCAGGGCTCAATCCAAACTGATCCGCCCTGGGCACTCATAAGCCTCTCAACTTGGAGGCTTACAAGTATACAATGTAGAGCGGGAAGCAGGATGTACCTTCCATCCTGCATTTTAGCTAGATGGTCTACTTTGTCCATCTAGTGGAAGCTTCGAGGAGGGGGGAAAAAGGAGGCTGGGGAACATCTGTGTCTCCATGTCCCCACTCTCCTCCCTTCCCCACCCCCAGGAACGTCCCCTTCCACCCCCTATGAGTTTGTATTTGTGAACTCGTAGCAACAGCCAGTGCAGTTCTCTCTGCACTGGCTGCAAGAGGGTGAGGGAATCATCATCATAGAGTTGGAAGGGGCCTATAAGGCCATTGGGTCCAACCCACAGCTCAATGCAGGAATCTACTTTAAGCATACCTGACAGATGGTTGTCCAGCTGCCTCTTGAATGCCTCTAATGTGGGAGAGCCCACCACCTCCCTAGGTAATATAGAATCATAGAAGGTGGGGAGCACAGTTTCCTGGCTCCAAACTCAAAGCCATATCTCTGAGCTCGGAGCCACGAAACTGAAATATATTGCGTCCTGCAGACATTCTCTAAGAGGCATAGGGTTGCTTTCTTAATCTACCTGTAAGCACTTAAACAAAAAGCTAGGTGAAACCTGATTTTCTAAAATCTCAGAAAGAACAAGAACCTTCTCACCCATCATCACACCAACTATCCAGTGGGACAGAATATTAGATGCTAGTTCCTGCTTAGAGATGGTTGCTTTTGTTTTAAGTGTGTAGTTCTTTGTGTATAATTGTATATTTGTTTATAAATTATGTGAGCTGCTTTGAGGACCGTGGTCAAAAAGCAGGATATAAATTTACTAAATAAATTTCAAATTTATCCTACATAATACAATAGAAGCAGCAAATAAGCTGAATGAATTGACCGACATCTGATATTTTATTGCACAAGAATGTAAACTTGTATGTTATGAGGAACTCTTCTTCAGGGAGAAAGAACAAATAACTTTTGATCCTTCATGCAGTACTAAGACTTTTAGCATTCAAAAAATATATAATGAGCAACAGGTGTTTTCAGCCTGTTATGACTAGGGATGGATCAGTCTCATTCTTTCTCATGGCATTTCCCCATATATGTTCATTATTAAGTCTGTTCTGCGCCACCACCACATGCAATTCTTACAAATATAAACTGCTTACAAGATGACCTGAGGATAAATACATTTGAATAAATGTTATCTGCTGGCATACTCAAAATGGGGCTGCAAACTCCCCTGGGAGTGATGGGACATGATATACCATCCTTCTGAGGGAGGCTGTAGAGGGGCAGTAATTTCCTTTTCTGTGCAATATCCCTGGGAGGGACAGCATGCCATTGCATCCCATCTCCCCCAGGTGCATTTGTAAAATAAAACAAAAAATGTTGCAAACACATACTGACTTCCTTCCCCATTCCCATTTCCTCACCCCCCAACCTGGAAAAGGTGCTCTTGAAGGTCAAATAACCATGTAGGATAGAATTTGATACAACATGAGGGATTGCATCTGGAAGAAGAAATTAACAACCTATCCCAAGTAGCCTGCACAGAAATTACTTAGGTGCACACAAAGAGCAATTTCATTCCCAGCATAATACTTTAAATGGTCAACACATGTTCTTCAGATGGTTGATAAGAAAATCTCTTTATATGAAAGTGTTTATTTCTTATGATTTCACAAAAGATATGGGGAAAGCGTAAGTAACCTGATTAAACATATACAGGACTCGAGTGGCATCATTTGCATATTGGCAGCGAGAGTAATCCTCTCCAGCCCAGAATCCTCCCCTATCACATCTGCGCCAAGCTCTTTTCTCATCCTGAGAGTTGCCAGTATATATCCCAGTGCCAGCCGAGTAACGAGTGCACAGCAGGTATGCAGTAATGCCTGCCAACGTTCGGGGCCACCTAAAGAGTTGAAGGGAAAAATTAGACAAATTTACACAGCTGCCATGAAAAAAATCAGTAAACAGAAGAATTAAGGACTACATTACAACAAAACAGAGATAATTCAGATCTACATCATTTCTGTGAAATACAGAAACGGTCTCTTTGGCTAGACTTCTGAGTAGTCATACTCTCTGTGTTTATAGACTCCTTCACAATTGGGGGGGGGATTATACTCCCAATTGATTGAGAAGTAATTACATGCATCTTTCCGCAAAGGGATTTGTTCACTGTTGTGGGAATAATTCCATATTAACCTTTTGTATTGAGAAACAATGTCCCCTGCAGAATTTGGCAACATGCCTTTATATAAGAGGTCAGCAATTGGTCCTCTAAATGCCAAACCCTGAGGTAGAAGAGGGGTTGGGTAGATAGTCATCTATGGCAAAGGATTTGGGAAGACATTTTGGGAGCTGAGGCAGAGAGCCTTGGCCAGTGTGGCTCTCCAACAAGGCTAGTTGCTGACCAGGGTGTCAGTTTCATAGGAAATCTTAACACTTTCTACTGGTCAGAACCAGAACGTAAAGAATGAACAAAACTGAGGTCTTCAGACAATACTTTCACATGTCCCAGACGATCCACAGGCCATTGTTCAGAAAAGTAACACACAGGCAAGAACCTTGCTTGAAACAGCAAGCTGGTTTTTAAACTTGGAAAGTGTTTTAGGGGGCAGGGTGTGTGTGCTCAGTATGAATTAGGGAGGCTTGCCTGCAATCTCAAGAGCAGTAGGAGGAGGGTGTTCCGAACACAAGTGAAAATGACATCGGGTTGGATCCAGATGTAGGCACCAGATTTAGGCTGGCAGAAACAGACTTCCCCCTACCTTCTTTCCCATGGCAGCCCTTTCAAATGCTACCTAGAAGATTAGAGGATCCAGCTAAATGGGGTGGGCTGTGGGTCGGGGGCAACAGGGAATCCTCCAAAATTGGGCGGAGGTACCTTCCATGGGTGGAATTCCACTCACAGAAGATGCCTCTATCTGATTTTCTCCTTCCTCCACAGCACAGTCTATCTCATTCAGCAGGGAGTCCTGACCTTCTGAGGAGCTTTTTCAGGGGCAGAGGGGCTGCCGTGGCGAAGAGGGGTGGTTAAGCTCACTTCTGTTAGCCTAGTTGCTGCTGGCCAGATAAGCAACATGATTTTAAGCGAGAAGTATTTATCAAGAAAATGTTTGCAGTACATTGGCAAAGAGCAACAAATTACATTTAAAAAGAAAGTATACTGTCTCCTTGGAATTAAGCAGTTGTTTAAGCTCCCTGTGTTTTGTTGTGTAAGAACTATTTTGCCTTATTCCTCTCCCATCTTTGCAGTAATTTAATGAAAGTGAAATCAGACAGCACTGTAATTCAAGTCACAGTAATAACGGTACTTGTCAAATAGAGTACTAAACACTTTGACTTCTCTCAGAACCCGGACAAACATTATTCAAGGGATTATGTTAAAGAGCTTAAAAAGTAAGACCTTGTGGAAAACTTGTTAAATCTTTCAATGCATAACACAGAAACTTAATTTAATTACTTGAAGATTGAAGAAGTACATTTTCCCCTCACGTCTTTTTGTTTAATAAACAAAAGTACAGTGAGGCAAAGTAAAGTACACCGATAAAGGTAACCAGAGGTAAGGTGAGCTATATGAAACAGTTCCTTTAATAATCTAAGCTTGCAATCCCATGCATGTATTTTTGGTTGGGAGTAATTCCCATCGAACTGTTGTGACTTACTTTTTAACAAATATGCATAGGATTATACTGAACATCAACGAGACTTCAATGAGGCAACAGTTCTACTCCCCCCTGCTATTTTTTTCTTTTTCTTTTTGCTTTAGAAGATTGCTATTCATTTTCATCAGTTTATCAAATTAACCACATTTTTATTATCAATCATGCTCAGAAGTGCCCTGGTGGAAATCGACAAATGAACACATCATGCTTATACCAAAATTATGTAATGATCTACCTGAGGCTACCCAACCCTTTCTCCTACCCACTTCCTACCAGTCTAACAATCCCAAAATAGTTGTAAATGGAGACCTCACAAAATCTGGTATGTATCTTTCTGAGGAGAAATACTTTTATTTTTTCACTTTTGGATCTAAATTCACTGAGCAAGTGATTCTCAGTGAAGCAACATGCAAGTTTAGCTAAAGTTTTCAATGAGCCTCTTCCAATTTATTCTAAAGAAAATGTTTATAGTGAAAAACTGAAAGGTAGTCTTTCCATTAAGTTCAAGATTTACACTGCCTTTCTTTCTTGACCCACTGTTCTCTCAGCTGCTAATATTTCTTCCATAACTTAGTGTTTGCCTGTGAATGATTTTAACCATCTAATTAGATAAAAAATCTTTTAATTGCATTATGTATTTTAGGAAGACTTTAAACCCTCAAGACAGATAATTGAAAATCATTATCATTTAACAATGGAAAATACTCATGTATTGTATATTGATATTTGTCTTAAAATCCAAGAGACTATTTATAATATTGATTTATATTGCTAAACCTTTATAAGGTTATTAATTGCACTTTAGAGTAGACAGCTTTAAAAACTAAAAAAGGCAAGGGATTGAAAAACCTGCCTTCTCTACGAAGAAAGGGTAAAGCATTTGGGGGTTTCAAAGTATAGATAAAAAGCTAGGAGGAGGGAGATAATAAAGCTTTATAAGATTATGAATGGAGAGGGTGGAGTGAAAAAGGAGCAATATTTTTTCTTCTTCGCATATAATGCTAGAACTTGGGGGTCATTCAATGAAATTGATAGGAAGTACATTCAGAATAGGAAAATAGAACAAAGAACACTTACTGTGAAGATTCCTTATGATATGACAGAGAAATCCAACAGTGAGATAACTCCCTCCCTTTTGCCCTGGAAGAGCAGGGACCATGTGACATAGACCTTTGCTCTAGGCTTGGTGCCAGCTGACTTCACCACCAGTTCCATCTATGGCTGTGTGTAATTGGAGAAGTCCTCAGCTCTGATGATGAAGAATTAGGATGGATGAGAGGAGAAATTCCCCACCTAAGAAGCAGACCTGGCAGACACTGGAGTATGAGCTAGAAGTGACATGCTGAGGAAAAACTCTTGAGTTTAGTCAAGCTGTACGTAACTCAGCCGCCCATCAGAATAGGGTGTGGTTTGGATGCCTCTGTCAGAAGGAACCTTCACTCTAAGTGTCCAATGTTCGATTCTCTGGTGTGAGTGAGGCATCCAATTCTTGGATTCGCCTTAAAAAAACCAACACCTAGATTGGGGGGGGGGGAAAGGAAAATATAGGGCTGAGACGTTGGGGAGAGTAATGCAGGTTGCTTACCTGTAACTGTAGTTCTTCGAGTGGCCATCTGTGCAGTCACACATATGGGCTCGCGCCGACGCCGAGCCGACCTTCGGGAAACTTCCTAGCTAGCTTAGACTTTTGGCGGGAACCCCTCCCCCCACCATCCTATCGCGCATGCTCAGGGTTCCCGCCCTTGACTTACCTCAGTTCTCTGAGACCGCTCGGCCTCGCAACTAAGGCAATAGTAAATTAACCAACACATGAGCATGGCAAACAACTTGACCATCAAACAGCGATGCCAAGAGGGGATGGTGGGTGGGTTGTGTGACTGCACAGATGGCCACTCGAAGAACTACAGTTACAGGTAAGCAACCTGCATTTCTTCTTCGTGGCCTCTGTGCATCACACATATGGGCGAATAACAAGCAGAGACTTACCGGAGGAGGGTAGGCATGCTGGTTGATCACTGGCAGATGGAGGAGAGGACTGCTCTACCAAAGGAGGAGTCCTGTCTGGCCCTCACATCCAGGCGATAATGCTTAACAAAAGTGGAAGCATTAGTCCATGTGGCCGCTCTGCAGATGTCAGGAATCGACGCCCCATGGAGCAAGGCCGACGAAGTGGCCTGTGCCCTGGCCGAGTGTGCCGTCAAACGAAAGGGTGGCTCTTTTTTAACAATCTGGTAAGCCAGGGCAATGGTTTCCACAACCCACTTGGAGATGCGTTGTCGGGACACCGCCATGCCCTTATGCATACCCCCATAACAAATGAACAAATTGCGTGACTTTCTAAAAGGCTCAGTCCTTGACTTATAGAAAGCCAATGCCCTTCTAACATCCAAAGTGTGTAAGGTTGAAGACAAGGGGTCTGTCGAAGACTTGAAGAAAGTGGGTAAAACAATGTCTTGACTTATGTGAAACTTGGAGGAAATCTTAGGAACGAACATAGGATCAAGCCGTAGGACCACCTTATCCCTAAAAAACTGTAAATAGGGGGGAATCTATCAGTAATGCGGCTAATTCAGAGACACGTCTCGCCGATGTGACTGCAACTAGGAAAACAGTTTTAAGTGTCAATAAACGAATATCTATTGTTGCCAATGGCTCGAAGGGCTTTGCAGTAAGCACCGTGAGCACCAGTGAAAGGCTCCATTGGGGAACCACTGGGCGAATTGTGGGAAATAAGTTATGCAACCCCCTCAAAAAAGCCCTGGCCATGGGGTGAGTAAAAACCGTAAACCCGTTGATCAAACCATGGTTGGCCGCAATGGCGGACAGGTAAACACGAATGGACGCTGGTTTCAGGCCCAAGGCGTGCAAATAGTGAAGGAAGGAGACAATGTTAGACATGTCCGAGGTATAAGAATCAAAGGCGTTGAGGGCAGCGTAATCTTGGAAACGTTTCCACTTCTTATCATACGAGAGTCTAGTGGAGGGTTTACGAGATGCCTCTAAAATAGATCTTACTCCCTCTGGGAGAGCAAGATCCCTCCAAGACGCCGGATTCTCCATGCTGTCAAGTGTAGCGTCCGGATGTCAGGATGAAGGATTCTCCCGTCCTCCCGTGAAAGCAGATCGGGGAGAAGCGGTAGGTGCCACACCTCCGACCCCGCCAGTCTGAGTAGCGACGTGAACCAAGGTTGCCTTGGCCACCACGGCGCTATCATGATCACGTCTGAGTTGTTGCGTCTGATATTCGCTACTGCTGTTGCAATCAGTGGAAACAGCGGAAAGGCGTAGAGAAGTCCTGTGGACCAGTCCCACTGAAGGGCATCTCCCAACGATGTCCTTCCTATGCCCGCTCTGGAACAGTACGCCGGGCAGACTGCATTGACAGCCGTAGCAAAAAGATCGACGTTGGGGGTCCCCCAACGGGCAAAGAGACGGCGGAGTATGCGAGGGGAGAGTTCCCACTCGTGCGTGTCCGTGAAGGATCTGCTCAGGTCGTCCGCTTTGGCATTCTCCGTTCCTGCAATGTGTAGCGCGGATAGGAACATATCATGTGAGATGGCCCACTGCAGGATGTCCGTCACCAGCTGCAGGAGGCGATGGGAGCGTGTCCCGCCCTCTTTGTTTATATACCACATCACCGTGGTATTGTCGGTTAGAATCCGAACATGATGCCCGCGAAGCCGAGGAGAAAAGGCTTGCAGGGACTTTTTCACTGCCAGTAGCTCTAGCATATTGATATGAAGACGAGTCTCCGAAGGTGACCATTTTCCTTGTGTCACCAGATCGCCGCAGTGCGCTCCCCATCCGTCCAGGGAGGCGTCCGTCGTCACCACGCGAGACGGCCCCCGTGTGACAAAAGGCATGCCTTGGGTGAGGTTGTGCGAAATCGTCCACCACTGAAGAGACTGCTTGATATGCTGTGGTACGGTGAGTACAATTTGTCGTGGATTTTGTATTGGTGAGTAATGTCGGAGCAGGAACTGCTGGAGAGGCCGCATTCGAAGCCTTGCCCAATGGACAACGAAAACGGATGCTGCCATAAGTCCTAGCAGTCTTAACATGACGAAGCTGGACTGGTGATCTCTATTAAACATACTATCCGGTGGTCGGAGATGGATTTGTGGTGTCTCATATTGGCGCAAAAAGGAGCAGGAAAGGAAAGACTCTCCAGACTGAACTACCTTGCTTGTTCTTTTAGGTGTTTAGGGAAGGGATTGCTTACGTGTCTTGTGGTGGTACTTAGCAGCTGGAAGCCCCCAAAGCAGCAGATGCTGGTAAGAGTAGGCTATAGAGAGGGCTTCATTTATCATCGAGTAGGACTAGGCAACTACCACAGCCCTCCCCTGATGAAATTGTCACAGCTCCCTTATTTTCTTGCAGAATGTGGTGTGGGCGTGCATGCTCCACCATGGCAAATTCAGTGGTGGGAACAGGCTGCAAAAGCAGCCAGGCCTCTTAGCCAGAGTCCCCAAAAGCCTGTTCATTTCTTACCACACAGATATACTGGCTGGATATATTTGCTTTTTTCCCCCGGAGAGGGGAAGCTGAACGTCAAGGAATAGTTTTGGCACTACAGTGGGCTTTGTAGTCTGTAGCTAAGATTTAATTAGAAATTGGCTGGATGGGTTTGGGCCTATTTGGCCTCTGGAATGTTAGAACTGGTGTGAGCTTACCTCTGTCGGTGTTCTCAGAGCAGAGCAGGGGGAGTTACCCTACTCTCCATCCACTTGCTGACTTCGGCCTTGGAAAGAAGCTCTCTGAGAGAATCCAACACAGAAAAGGGTGGAGGTTTGCAGAAGCATCACCCAGATTAAAGCATCGTCCTTGGGTGCTGAGCAGTGCCGCCCTGTTTGGACAGGGGCATTACTGAAAGGCCAAACCCCCTTGTCTGTCAAGGGGCTGGAGGAGGTGTACACCTCCCTTTTTAAGCTGATGCACAGGCAAGGAGCCTTTGCTAGGAACGTCTTATCTGCAAGGCCTGAAAACCCTCCCTGTTTGCCTCTGGAGACATTCTGCACCTGAACTCTCCTAACTGGAACTTTGGATTACTAAGAACTTGCCATGAAAAATACTGTGAGGTTTTTCATAGACTTAAACTCTTGTTTGCTGTGGACTGTATGTCTTTGTTTGCCATCAGCTCAGTGGATTTGATCTATGATTGTTGGACTTTCCTCTGCCTGGATTCATGCAGTGCAGAGATGCCAAAGTGCTGGTACTGAACTCCTTGCAACTGTGAGTTTATCCCTCCCTTGATCTTGTTTAAGCCTTGACCATGTTGCCTGGAGTTACCAACATATGATCTGAGGTTAGACTAGCTCTCTTTGGGTGGTTTGTTAGGCCTTTCTTTGGTTGCCTGAAGGATCATGTCAGGAATCATTCACTTCCCTTGTCCGGAACTGGAACCTGTGTATGGATTGACCTCCCTTTGTGTTTAGACCCGTGGAGATGGCAACAGGGAAACCACGTCGATGGGGATCTCATCACCGTAGTAGTGATTAGGTTTTAATTGTTCTGGAATTTCTTGGAACCTATAGCTACTGACCATCATCTATATGGTTTCTGAAGTGTGCAACCATTAAGCTTTTGCCATAAAATCTCCTGCAATAAAGAAGTCTCAATGATTTGGGTGTTCCATTTCAGTTTGCCAGAATGTGTGCTTGCCTGAGGGACCAGGAAACCTGACACTGAAAGAGAAGCCAAAGAATACTGAGAAGAGGGAAGTGAGGGTACAGGGGCTATAGCAGAAGGAAAACAAGTTAGAAGGTACCAAGACCCTAAGAAGGAAAGCTGTTAACAAACAGGGAGGCCCTTTGTGAGAAAAACACACACACCAGATCTATAGAAGTGGTTGTCGTGCTAGCGAGTCTTGGGTGAAAAAATGGAAGAACTGAGGGTAGAGCCAGCTGGCTCTAGATCCTAGAGCAAAGACCTAGGTCACATGGTCTCTGATTCTCCTGGGCAGGAGGGAAGCTACCCCACTGTTGGATATCTCTGTCATACAGAACAGAGACAAAATCAACTTGCTATTTTACAGTTTGCCATGGCGAGAAATAACTGGATTCTGTTTGTGAATGATGCAGTGGTAGGAAAGTATATTGCTGATTAAATAATAAGCTAGTCAAACTAAAATGGATCACTTCTTTATTTGCCTTAATATACTATTTTTTCCCCTGAGAAGAGATACATTTTACTTCTATTACGTCAATATAAAATGACTTCTAAGCAGAAACAAAATAGTCATTTCCAGCTATGCACTAGCCATCCAAACCTAGAACAATAAAGGTAAATGTTCCTAGGTGCATTTACAGCCATCTGCTCAGAATAATCTCCTTTACAAGTCAAATGCTGATTTCCGTACGGCCTCAAAAAGTGAAAAATAATTCTTCGTTATTTCTCTTTCTATACTGCCTTTGCAGTAAATCCTACTCTAGCAAACCCCCTGATAAAATGACGTTTCTAGAAATTGTGTTTCCTTCCAGTGAATTCCAAAGGGGCAAAATCCTATTACACTGAACAATAACTGAGCAGCACAGGTTAATTCAATAGAAAACACTCAAAAATAAGCTTTTGCCATCTGGTTTTACCTCTAATTGCGAGTCCAAAAATGAACAATTCACAATTGTATTTAAAAATGATTTAAATTGCAATGCATGCCTTTCCACAAACACTACCTGATATGTTTTTATGTTCTTTAATTTCTGCGCTCAAGATAGCAACTTCTACAAATGGAGAAGGCTCCACCAGGTAAATGACCAAACTAAAAGAGGAGAGACATGGCTCAGATCCAAAGAACTATGTAGTTCTATATAATTTTACACTCTCACATCCCGTATCACACACTGCTTTAGAAATCTCAATAACAGTTGTGATGCTATATTGTGTGTGTGTGCGGGGATGTTATTACAGAACCAAAAGTTCAAATCTCCCTTAGGTGAGTGTTACACAGGATTCTGGATCTAGATCTTATTGAATAGATAACTAATCAAACCCTATTACATATTTTGAGTATATAAATGTTATCCTCAGGGATAAATCTTACTGTAGAACTTTACATTGCCACTCATGGGTCAGTTCTGGCAAGCAAGAAATGCTTCTAGGTGAAAAGGGGGAAAAGCTTTTGACAGCTTCAAGGAAGTTGGATCTTCTGTTCCCTTTTTTGAGCTATCAATGTCTCACAACTGATTAACACAGGGAAATGTAAGCAAGCAGCCTAACAAACTACCTGTGGGTCTATGCGCAAAGCTATCTTACTGAACCCAAAATTCAAATCAATGAATTTCACAAAATGCACCCTATGTTTCTCAAACATCATGGTCCATGGGTGATTTTCCCACAGGGAAATGATATCCACACAGGAAATCATACTGGGTAAAATGATCCTGAATCGGGGATGAAAGGGAAAAGCTACTAACAAACATCAGGAAAGGACAATGACTATGACAATTTACTTCACAGTATGTGACACTGCTAAAAAGTGTAACAGATGTAAGTTTTAAAAAGGAGTTACCTTACACAAAGAGAATCTAATTGTTATAGCTGGCACCTCCAGAGGCAATGTGCTGTTAGAGTAACCAGCAGCAAAGAGGTCAGAATGAGAAAAGGTGAAGAAAGAAAGAAGTACAAAATGAAGATGGGTGTGTGCAATGTCCAATAGCAAATACTCTCTCTAAGATATAGATACTGGTTGATCCATCTATTGCACTCTGCTTGAACATAATTACTTTATAGTAATTCACACACTGGTTGTCAAAAATACAAATTAAATGAACAAATAAACCTTCCAAGCTAAGTGATGTCCTTGGATAAAGTTTCACATTTCACCCTGCACCAGCATCTCCTGCTCAAATCAAATCAAGGCTACATATTGTATATTAATACCATCATATTAAATTGCAGGAGTTCTTCTAAATGATTGTCCTAAGAGTTTAAGGAAGTCCTGGAACTTTGAACTTATCATTCCACCAACAAGCAGGCAGAATAAAAGACATTGGCTCTGCATTTCTTTATCTAATGCAATTGAGAACTATGATAACCCAGTCTTTGTTATCATGAAGGAGAACTGAATCTGGTAACACTTGAGCTCAAAAGCAGCCTATAAGAACAGCCAACATATTCTCCTTCAAAGCTGTCATCACCAACCTGAAGTCGCCTTTATTGTTGACAACCCTTTCCGGTGGGCAGTACTGTGCAGAGCTGTTCAGTACCACAATGTCAATGGTCCTTGAATTATTCCCACGTCTGGTATGCACATGACACCCCCAGTTTCCAGTAGATCCAGCCTGGATATTTGAGATGGTCAGGGCACTAAGGTGATAGAGGCAAGACCAGCATTCAAAATAACATAAAACCATTTTTAAAGGGTGAACTCTGATTAGAAAGTCAAGTTACTCAGCCTAGTTTGAGTGCATGCATATGAAAGCAGTGTGCACTCTCACACATTAAAGACAATTCAAAGCCAACTGTATTATTGCAGTTAGAAGTATCCTCTTCCAAAACACAGCAACAACTAACCTACCGACTAACACACCCACCAATTTATTGTTCAAAAAGTACTGAATAATATTGGTGTTTGCCAGTGAAGCTCTAGTAAGCCTTGTTTTTCTACTTTTCTTAGCTTTTACTGCAAAAAAAGCATCAGCTTTTATGTTAGAAAATATTTGTCAAGTTCAACTGATCAAGAAAATTGTGATAATTGTACAATGGGCCAGTAGGCCTCTGTACTCGAAGAGAAGACAGAGGGGATACATAAGGAATGAGTCTCCAAGGGATTGCTTTGCAAAAATATTCAGCAAATAACTTTAGAGGATGGTTCAAATAAAGATGAGAGTTGACAGTAATGGAACATGTCAGAGAAGGTGTCACAATCATGTTGCTAGGTCACAATCATGTTGCTATGATCTTCCTACTATGCACATTTTATTTATTTATAATGGGAAACAGAAAACTGAAGAGGAAATCACAGACAAAACATCACCTTGCAATGAGTGAGCAGTTATGAATCATGTTTTTTTCAACAAAAATTCCTTGGGATTCATCAGTTTCAACGATCTTCCCATCCTGATACCATAGAACCTGCATGTCCTGGTCAATATATGAAGCCATGCACTGGAAAGGCAAACTATCTCCTTCAAATACAACCTGACGATGAGAGGGATTCATGTAGAAAGATGGTAATTCCAGAGGGGGATCTATATTCCATTAAAATAAAACAACATGCACTAAGTTTTATAAAGACTGTTATTTACCACAGGATAATTTTTAATGTTATTAAAACCCAAATTCAAAACAGGTGCATTATTGACAGTTATGTCTGAAGGTTGGATATACATCAGGTGTGGTTCTCTCAATGGATTTCCCTTGTTTATCCCCAGCAACTGAGGTATATTTCCTCAGACTTGGAGGTTCTATTATTATAGATAATCGCTGTTGACAGAGATACCCTCCACAAATTTCTTTAAGTTTTATTTATTTATTATTGCATTTATATTCCGCCTTTTTTCCTCCAAGGAACCCAAGGAGGCATTCATAAACCACCTCCTCTTCATTTTATCCTCACAACATCCCTGTGAGGTAGGTTGGGATGAGAGTCTGCGACTGGTCCAAAGTCACCCAGTGGGTTTCCATGGCTTAGTAGGGACTAGAACCTGGATCTCCCGACTCCCAGTCCAACACTTTAGCCACTACCCCACACTGGCTCCTGGGATATGCAAACTGGTGCCTTTCAGATGTTTTGAATGACAAATCCTTGATCACTGGCCATCCTGGCTGCAGTTGATGGAATTTGTAGTCCAAACATCTAGAGTGTACTAGGTTGCCTACCTCTGGTCAAGTCTCTTTGTAAAGCCATTTAAATGGTGGCCATCACTCCATCTTGCAGTAGTGGATTCTTTAATTTAATAATAATTAATTATTTAATGAAGAATGCTTTCCTTTTGTCAGTCCTGACTCTATTGCAATTGGTTTTAACGGATGATCCCAAATTCTAAAGCTGCAAGGAAGCAACATTTTTCTCTCTCTCTTATATGTGCATTCAAGCCCCTCTTTGCCCTATAGTTCAAGAGGTCTCGCAGAAACACAACTTTGTGCTGGATTACAGCCACACTGATAATGATTACCATCTGGAGTTGGTGCAACAAGGGTCAATTCTTTACCTACATGTTTCAATGAATTAAAAGGCTCTACTGACAAGCTTAGCAGTTTTCATGATTTTTGTGACCAATTAACGATTGGCTGTCCTGTCCATTTCCTGACCAATACTGCCTTCATTCTGACATACCTTTCTATTCTGGATTTGCATCCTTTTACACACCCAGCAGTTAGTCAGGGATCTGTAATCTACTAGAAACACTCAACATGGTACTGAAGAATTACCATGCTAGCTAAATTTTTTTTTAAAAAAAAACCTCAACAGCAAGCAAGCAATACAAATAGATAACTGATATAGATCTTATTTAAGGTGTTCCATCAACATTTAAGCCAATTTCAAAGTTATGCTTTATTTCTCCCCCCCCCCCAAATAATAATTAAGAACAACAGAAAAAGAATAGGATACAAAATGTATACAACAGATTTTATGTAGCTAATTAATACAATACATGGATATTTTAAAATATATATATATATATTTATTAACAATTATCTGCTTCATAGAATAGGAAGTTATACATGTTTCACTACTCGAAGAGAAATTATGGCTTTGTTATTACTTCCTCTGAGGTATGTCACCTATAAACTTTGTTTTAATGGGAAGGGGAGAACAGCTATGACTTATTAAACAGCATATGCTGAAAAAAACAAGAGTTTCATTTAAGTTCATGTCCAGGCATGTTGGTTTATTGTGAGAATAAATGCAAAAGCACCAAATCAAGAGGAAAGCAGAAAATAAATGTGCATTTTGGCACAACCCAAGAATACATGTGTTATAGTTTCAGCATCATTTGGTTGTAATGTTCTTACCGCATGTTAGAAGCCCTTGTTTAACACTCAAAAATGGTTGAGCCTGCAGTGACTTGGGATAAGCACATCTTGTCTCACGAACAGTTATATTTCTTTCTTGCAACCACTGTTGCATCCACAACATATTACAATCACACAGGAGATAATCAGTCTGAAATTCTCTGGAACACACAAAAGAACAGACAGCATTTAAAAAGGCAAAATCCTATTGAAACTAGTATAAATTCAGAGTACATAACTGATCTGCTTCAAAATATCTGTAATCAAGAGAGAGCCCAACTCTACTTTGCTGAAAATATTGAACTATGAATTTCAGCCTTATAAATAATAAGTACACAAATATTTTTACTAGTTAACTTTCTTATGCATGATGATTCTTAGCCAAATGAAGCAATACAATGGCCTAAAAGAACCACCACCCTCATTCACCAAACCTTCCATACCTACTTGTCTGGAGATAATTGTTATTTGTTTACAGACAACCAGATAAGTACTAATTTGCAGTTTTTAATTTTCTTCCTTTTTACTGTTTTATTCCTATTTGCACTGCACGGGAATCTATTTAAAATATGGAGTGGTACATAAATATCATAAATCAATAAATAAAACTTATATGCATGATTTACACATGCTTAGAACAACATTAGAACTGCTTATAAAGAATTTTAGATTTTAGTAGACAACTTTTTTTAGTTGAAAGGTTAGTATGCCTACTAAAATACTACCTTCAAATAATATACTTGGTTATATATGGCACTGAATTTTAACACCAAAATCTAGTGAAGCATTAAAGATCACACAGTCTCTCACACAGATTTGTACTTACAGAGACTTCAGTGAAGTAAGATGATCAAATGTCCCTTGTGCAAGCGATGAAAACAAATTTCCTGAAAGATTCCTAGAAAATATGAAAGCACTGACATTACATGCGTACAAGCGGGCTTGAAAAAAACAAAACGCAGCTGTGTGAAGTGCTCTAGTTCTGGGTTTCAGAAATTTCGTTCCATTCCTCCTCCTCCTGACAGGTTTCTGTTTTTCCTTCAACAGTCAGTCAGCATCTCATGCTCAGTCTTCGCTGCACTGTTTTGGGCTCCTCCCTGAAGGTTTTTTCCCCCTAAAGATCTTTCATGTTTCTGCAAACGGTGGTTTCCCCCCGAGCCTGCTGATACCTCCTTCTCGTGTGTAAATGGTGCTGTTTTGGCAAGAAGTACCGGCACTCGGAGAACTGACGTAGCTAATGAAATACAAACTCTTATTTTTCAGTCCAGTGTAAATCTGTAGAGCTGTATTCATATTATGGAACATTGGATTTAATATTAAGTGGTAAATAAAGCATCCTCAGCAAAATGCCAAGAACCAGTGTGCTTGCTTACCTCCAACCCCCAATAGCATGCTTTAAATCTGTATTGTTACAAGAAACAACTGAAAATCAGATTCCAGTATTTTCTCAAACTCGGACAATACAGAAAGGCAGAAACTAGCATAATATATTTTAGGTATATGTTCCATAATTTCCTGCATATGGCTAGGTAGATTTAGGGATTCATGGTAGTACTGCATTTATGTTGCACCAATAACTGTGCATAATTGAACAAAAAGTCATTTAGTGCTTGATAACTAAATGCAAACTATAAGGTAGCACACCAATGAACTTTCTAGTACGTTTAAAATGGGGCATATGTGTAGCAGAGAGTGGTGGGGTGAAAAGAGAAGCAGGAAATTCACTCAGATCAATGTTTTTGCCAAAAGGTATAAGAGAAATCATGAGCTGCAATACAGGTAACAGAGTATATAGTAAAATATGGTGAGTAATGAAATGAGTAGTAAATACTAAAAATGAAAAATTACTACTAGCGATGGAGGGACATTCCAATGCAATCTTGATCTGATCAACAGACTGTCTGACAATACTGAGGGGATTTATTGAAGGGTTTATTGAAATAATAAAAAGCTCAAACGATATGCACACCAAAAATTATATTTAACAGAATGATACTTACAGTCTAATGAGGTTTGCAAGTCCTTTAAATATATCAGCATTCAGGCATCCTATTTGGTTGTTTGTTAAGTCTCTGTTAAGAAGGGAAAAGATCTGGAAAATTTTTGCATTTCAACATATAATATGTACCTTACCAAAATTCTATTTAATCTAACGGCCCAATGATTGTGAATGCTATGGATAGCATCAGAGCTACGGAAAGATTTCTCACTGGACAGCACACCTAAACACTGATTGGGTAATTTAATTCATGTATGTACATACAAACAAACAAACAAAACAGCAATCAGATCCAGAATTAAGGCACCAATTTTGGTAATGTCCCAGCAATAATTCTAATTAAAATGAAAGGGAGAGACAGGGCTTGTTCAGACAATACACTAAGCCATGGTTAGGTTGCTAACTTTTTTGTAGCAAATGGTTAGTGAGCATATTTAAACCATGGTTATGTAGACACCATGGTTTGGAATGGTTCACACGACACAATAAGCCATAATGTTTAGCTCAAAATACTTAACCACTATGGCTTAAGTGTGTTGTCTGAACAGGGTCATAGTTAAAAAAACTGGTTGTTCAAAATACCAGACTTACAGGGCAATCCTATGCATGTCTACTTCGAAGTAAGTCCTAATGAGTTCAATTGAACTTACTATCTAGTACATGTGTATAGGATTGCAGCTTTCAGGTCTTGAAAATGCAACTGTCTGGAATAATCTGAAACAGGGCAGAGGGGAGAGAAGAGCACATCAGTAGTTGTGTTTCTTTTCCTTTAAAAAAACTCTAGCTCTTGGGACTTCTTCAAATAAGCAGAATATCTTGACTGGGTTCGGACGACATGGTAACCCACGATGGATTATTTAACCCATTGTGGGTTATCATGTCATCTTGTCAAGAATTTTTTTAAACAGGCTGAAATAACCCATTCTGATAACCAATAGACTGCAGTACGGGTTATTTAACCCAATGTGGGTTATCGTGTTGTTTGTCGGGCACCGTAGGTTAATTTGCTTGACTATAGAGTCATGCGGCAAGACGGGATCATATAGCTGCTGTTGCTCTATAAACCCTTGAAGGTTTGCAGGATTGGGGAACATATTTCATAGGCAGCCTCCCCTAGTCAGGAGGCACCTAATACACTTTCAAAATCCTGTGCAATTTCACCCAGGGGAGGGAAAATCCCTGGTGCACCAAATAGGGGTGGCACAAATACACCTTTGGAAAATGAACAAAAACAGCCAAAAATGCACATTTCCCCATAGCATAAAGTGCACAATTGTGCAGGAGCAAATTTGCACAAACACAAATTTGCAACTGCACAAAATCACATTTGTGCAAATCCGTACTTGCTCAATTGTGCACTTTAGGCTATGGGGGAAATGCACATTTTGGGGTGTTTTTGCTTATTTTCTGAAGGTGTATTTGTGCCACCCTCCTTTTTGATGCACTCCCGATTTCCCTTCCCCTGGGTGTAATTGTGCAGAATTTTGAAGGTGGATCAGGTATCTTCCCACTAGGGAAGGCTGCGTATGAAGTTTGGTCCCAATCCTGCAAACTTCTAAGAGTTTATTAGTGCCACCTCCTTTTTGGTGAACCCAAGGTTTTTCCTCCTCCGGGTATAATTGCACTGGGTTTCAGTGTTGGATCAGGTGCCTCCTAATTAGGAGATGCTGTGTGTGAAGTGTTGTCCTGATCCTGCAAAGCCCCAAAGTTTTATAGCCACCTCCTGCTTTTGGGTGCACTTAGGATTTTTGCTCCTCTGGGGAAATTGACAGGATTTTGTTGTTGGATCGGGTGCCTCCTGACTGCAAACCTCCAGCACTTTAGAGGGGAAACAGCACTACTGCTTGGGTGGGAGGGATGCAGCCGGTCAGGGGGAGGGGGTGAGTCAAATCACACACAGTAGCATTCGTGTGGTGGGGGATTGTGGACGATTTCAAAAATAAGTTACTGTGCATAACTTATTAATCCATCACGGGCTATCACGACGTCCAAACGCAACCTCCGTCTCTGATTTTAGTTGTCCTTTTGTGCGCCTTCTGCAAATAGAACTATGCACTGTATTCTAAAACAGGGAACATAGATTTAAATCTAACAGCAATAAGATACTATGAAGTAAGAGGCTTCATTGCCTATGGCTTAAGGTCTTTTTTCAAAGATCAGGGGAGCTTTAATTCAGGCTACAGGTAAATTTCTACCTCCTGACATTTCATTTAATTCTAAATTAACAAGTATAAATACTTACAATCTTTTTAGAGACGAAAGTCCTACAAAAGCTCCTGGATCTATAATGCTAATGAGATTGTTCTTAAGGTCCCTGTTTGAAAAAAGAAAGATTTCTTGTAAAAAAGAAGGTGATCTTATGACTGAATTTTCAAGCTAGATAACAGTTCATAATATGGGAAGAAAGCGCCACCCCCACTTCTTAATATTTCCTTCAGAAAAATGAGATAAGCATGAAATCTTTCAACTGACTGGCAGCCTAGGTTGCTCCTTGATAGCAGCCTTAAATAGTCAATTATTTTTTTTCAGGTGTTAACATTTCCTCTACTACCCTGACTCACAGCTGAAGAACCTGAACCAAGCTAGATACAAAGGATGACCATAGAACTCAAACAAACAAGTGATACAATTCTCCCCCACACGCAGAGGGATCTCTACAAAGCAAAATAAAGCCCTGCTGTCATCTCCTCGGGACACATGGCAATCATCCTGGACTAAGGGGGAGAGGGTAAGCAGGACAAACTATGCATGCATGCGTGCATGCATGCGGAGAACCACCATATTTTATTGGTTTATGTTTTGCACTAGACCCAGGCCTCAAAGTTTTAAAAAGGAAATACAAGTGGGATAACCCACATTGCTATATCACATGCGGTGACCGTGGTGGGATAACTTATGCAGGGGGCCTATACTTTAGAATCAGAATCTGGTTAAGAAGTGGACTGGGATGGTTTAGAAGCAAATCCAGTTGTCAGAAGCCAAGGGCTTGAGAGTTTCTCATCCGATGGCAGCCCAAGTGTGTGTGTGTGTGGGGGGGGGCTGGTTTGGGCCTGCACAGGATGAAGAATGTCAGAATGGAGAGAGCACAATTCTGCCAAGATTGATGGAGGGGAACAGGCTGAGGGAGTTGAACACTCCTGACCAGCTGTGAGTTTCATAGAGGCCCTGGAACCTCTCTACTGCCTGGTGCCCTCTCTTTCACCTGGATGTAGGGTCATTTTAATTGCCCAAGATACTGGCTTACCTGTATTTATTTTAAATTAAAAACTTGAGCTTTTGTCTGCTGTGGAACTGTTACCAGGAACTAGAGCAAGAGCTGTCAAGGCTGTGTTGGGATATCATCTTAAAAGCCCATAATGCTCCCTTGCCTGGATTTCTTGTGTCCCTTGGTTTTTGGTCTGCCTTGATACACACACCATGGAGATTTCAATGCATAAAATATTGTTGGACTGATCTCTGCCTGCATGTGTAAATTCTAGTTTTGTAATTTGCTCTTGGACCTTGAATTTCGTTCAATTTCCTGACTGGGCTTATTGTGACCCTTGCCTTGTATTCTGAAGTATATAGATCCCCACTAGGAAACTATTGTTGGACTTGTACCTGACATAGTTGTAGTTATTAGCCATGAACTGTTTCTTGAACTAAGCAACGTTCTTATAGGTTTTGCTTTAGCTATATAATTTATAAGAAGTTGTACCATTAAGCTTTTGCTGTGAAATTTGCTACAATAAAAAGTCTCACTGATTTTGGTGTTCTGTGCTTTCAGAAAGTTGGGCCATGACACACAAGCACACTCAGCCAACCACAAATTATTCCCCAAATTGTGCGGTGTACCAACAACACATACACCTGTGAACGGACACTAAAGCAGGAAGGGGAGAAAAACAGCTCCTATAGGGATCCATGGGTGCTGCACCCATGTTAAGAAGGATTGAGCTCATAGGATTTATATCACATGTTAACATTTTATTTCTCTCTCAATGACACAAAGTTTAAAAATAGTACTGAAGCCATTATGTCCAATATAATAGATCTTTCATGTCTGAATTCCGGTATAATTCTTTTTGATCAATAATATATACAGCTTAAAAGGACAAAGGGCAATATGCTATTTGATAGTACTGCTAACATAAATTCTGTTGCGCTAGCGTAAGTGACCTCCAGGGCAATGCCAACATTTGCTTGCACAACTGATTTCCCCAGAAAACTCATTGCACCAGAAAATGCTATTGGGACTGTGCTAGAGGTCACTTATGCTAGTGTAATGTAATTTATGTTAGCATTAGTGTTGAATAGGATACTGCCCATGGATACAATATTTATGGCTATAAATAAATTACCTCAGAACAAACTGCCTCAAGAGATGAACACTTCGTTCTTATTACCTTGTTCTTCCAACTCATTACTATACAACATATGGTATTCCTTTTCTCCCCAAATCTCAACATGGCTGTAATTGTCTTGATTAACGTCACATAAATGCCGCCAAACTGCATAACCATGATGAAGTTGTAACTGTCTCATTACGAATTCTATTTTAAAATAATATTGGGCTAAGCCTTCAGGGATGGGGCAGTGGCTCCCTCATGACACCTGCAGATCTCATACTTGAAATTTTGCTTTGACTACTCCAAGCTCTGGTGGCACTTGGCTTCTACATCTGTTTCACTTCCAAGAAAAGATATTGATTAAAGCTGACCAGAGAGAGAGAAACAGTAAATATAAATCTGGGGGAAATATTTGAAGCATGACAAAATGAAGTTCACACAGCTGTACAACGATAATAGCAAGTAAAAAGAGCTACTATCTATTGTGTTGAGGAAAACTTCAACTACACTGGGATTAGTAGCAAGTGTACAGGCCCTGGGGGATGCTGTCTAACCCCATACTGTCAATTGAGAGGCAAGAAGATTCTGTAGAGACAGGCCAGCAGCCCAGTCCCTTGGGATATGCCAACACTACAATGTTGGGAGATAGTGGAGGGTTTCTTTCTCAGGCTTTCCATGTCTCTCCTTGCAAAGTGACCTTCCAATAAAACTAAATGCTGACTAGGGCTGCAGAAAATCAAAGTGATTTGATAAAAAATGCATCTGAATCAACATACAAGTTGCCTGGCAGCAAAGCCAATTAAATACTTAAAAAACAGCACCATCAAAAACATCTTCAAAACAATTCTGTCAACACATGTTATAAAAAGGTGACTACAAAATGCTGTTTTATAGTCTCTCTCAGTATCTGCTATTCTTAAAATAGAAAGTATTCACTTCCTACTTGAACAAGCTACTAAGTGAATCAACATGTATTCAGTCAATCAATTAACAAAACCTCCTTGGATATATGGTTATTAGCTACAAAGGTCATCATTACAACTGCCAAAGTTTGTAAAATGTCAGATTTATACTCATTGGTGACAATTCAGTATAACATTAGACATATAAGTGTAATAATAATAAATAATAATAATAATAATACCTATGCTCGTTAATTCTAAGGGTTTGAAAGGCCTAACTCTATGTTGGATTGTGACATAAATAACCTAGAATGTTTACTTACTACATCTGGCACTACTTTGTGATTCTGAGGAAAGTGTCATATTGAAGGTGAACACAAAACTGAGAAATAGATTAATCTTTTCTCCAAGCACTTTTCAACTCTTATTAAACTGCATAAAAATAAGAACGTTTTCTTAATCATTAAAAAATGCAACTTTTTTGTTCTTGAGTATTCTTTCGAAAGTCGTATAGTTTTTGAGTAAAACATGGATAAACGTCACACATAACCAATGTCAACACTGATTTTATACGTTCAAATGAAACTATCTCAAAAACTAATGGCGTTAACAAAAATGTGTAATTACAAGAAGTATTTGTCATGAAATTTGAAACATTTCAGAAAAAAAATCATCTCAGTAGCATAAACGGGTGAGAAGTTAGGCATATTTAAATGTGGCAACTACATAATAGCGCGGCAGCCATATTGATGGCATCATCACGCAGCCCCCCCACTACTGGAATTTTGTAAGACTCACTTTTCTGAGACACTTATGTCATATATAAACAAAAAATATTCACAAAGCTTTTGCACTCTTCGGATAAATAAATCCTGGTCTGGCTTTGGGACTACTATGAGTGTCCATCTGAGAGAGGCACCTTAATGCCATAGCTAGAGCATTTCTTGAATTTATGATTTCAGTGCTATAGAAGCTAAATCCCTCTACGATCCAAAATCATGAGAGGCAACAAGATAGAAAAAAAAATAGTAGAGTGAAACTAATTTTTTAAAACAAGTCCATAGAAAAGCAGATGTCAAGAAAAACAAAGAAAAAAACAAAGAAAAAGAGTTTTCTCAGCTACGCACGAAAAAACACAGCGAAGTTCCCAACAAGTGCACTAGTAATGGCGGTGGAAAGAGAACTGAGGAGATAGGCAGGACCTACAGGAGTAAGATGGTGGGGGATGGTTCCTGCCAAAATTCTCCCTCAGCTATGGAAGTTTCCTGAACGAGGCTCCGTGCAGGTGCAGAGCCCATGTGTGTGGTGCACAGAGACCACAAAGAAGTCCTTTATTCAAATCTCACTCTTGGCATGAATTCACCTGGTGGCCATAGCCAAAACATCTGGAGGAACATAAAGCAGCCTTTATTTTCCTACAGTAATATTATGTATAATACAGTTTGCTCATAAAATTATCATTATATTTTAAGAATTTTAAAAGTAAACTCAGTAAATTTGTAATCATTGTCCGAACAAACTAAGCTCCACTCCTCCCCCCCTCCCCCCACAGTCAGTGCGGACAGAACTACACCGGTGACCTCGGAGAGGAGGGAAACGGTGTCTGCCAGTGGGTGGGTGGGTGGGTGAGCATACGCCAGATCCGCAAGTCTCCTTCCTCCCCCTCCCTGCCACCTCAGCTAGACAGACGAAAAAGCCCGTATAACTAAACTTCAGAGCAGGAGACGTTACAGAGGTGTAAGCCTCTGAATCTAGGGCAGATACATTAGGATTGCGACCTAAAGTTTAAAGTATCATAAATATCATCAGCTGCAAGATTTCAACTCCTGAGATACTTGGGGAGCTTTCCGGATTACCAGTTCCATACTTCTGCTGATAAACCTACTCAGCAAAGCATGAAGCAGTACCAACATGATTTTCAAGGTAATACTTTGCTTGAAAACTTGAAGAGAGTAACTGTATTAGCAATACACAAATCTTCCCTCCAGAATGTACCAGCTAGTGTAGTTGTCTAGTTCTTTGATTCCTTCAGCATTAATTAAAAACATAATTCTTTAAGGTCAGAAGTTACTTTAATCTTGATATTTGGCATAAATGCTGTAGGCTATTTCTGACCTTTTGTGGCTCAATACTCAAAGTTCATCTGCTTCCAAAGGTAAGCTCTGCAGTTATTGAAAAGAGAATGGCTACTTATAGCAACAGAAATGGTGAGGAGGGAATAAAAAGAGAACAGGTCAAGCTGGTATGCTAAAGAAAAAGTACATTACTGTCAAAATTATAGGTTTATGTTTCTGTGTTGTGGTTGTTTTTACCCCTTTTCACTTTCAGACGCCATTCCACTCAATCTCCAAACTCCCCTATTGCTCTGTTTGATGGGGTATCCATATCCTGAACTTATTTTCCATTAAACCAATTGCAAAATCCATTTTTATTGATGTTTGGAATAAGAAAGCCAGTGATGTCATGACTGTTTTTTCTCTTCTATATCTTTAGACTGCCAAGTGGGAGAGTGTGTGTACAAAAATCACACTGACTGAGGATGCTTCACACTTTGGGAAGTATCTAATAGGAGGGGTTCATGCATACCCAGCCCAGTCAGCCAGGTCTGCGCGTGGCTGCAATTTAGCACTTCTGGGAGCAAGCCCCAATGTACACAAAAATGCTGGTTTCTGGAAGGGGCAGGTCGCACTCCTTCTAGAAACCAGTGTTTTGGCATGCTTCAGGGCTTGCTCGCGGAAGTGCTATATTGTAGCCATACTTGGTGGGGCTGGACACATGCGGACCGCAGCTGGCTGTGCACACACTGTCCCTATTAGATACTACCCTAAGTGTTTACTTTAGAATACCCACTTGTAAAAGTAGTCATTGCGGCTTCTCCCCTTGTCCCAAGGTGTGTGACCACAATTTGCATAATTACCCACAGTGCAGCAAGGGTTGCTGCAACAAGCCCCCCTGACAACCCATGGCTTATTCTAGGGGTTGTTCAACCCACAATAGGTTGCAGTGATTGGGTACAGAGCCACACGGCAAGAGCAATAAAACTCCCTGCTGCTCTTCTCGATCGTGCCTGCTGGTGCTGCTGCAAGCCTCCTTTGCCAGTAACTGTCCCTCCAGTGTTGCCCCTATTTCTTTTTTTAGTCTTTCTTCATTTTTAATACATTACCAGTATAGGCAAATTAGTTTACGTGTAAACTGTAAAGACTATAAAATGAAGAACTCATAGAGATGCAGAGTATATCAGTGACCTGAAAGGAGGGGGGAAGAACTGTATAATGTATAATTGGGAACTAGGAGGGAAATTCTTTAATCATAAAAAAAAAATCTCAAAAATCTTTCAACGAACAATAAATTGGTGGAAAAAACATTGGTGGAAAAAACACCCTATGATTTATTAAGTTGATTTTGTTATGTCTGAACTGACTTTTTGTGATACCTCTTTTCATGTCATATTATATCAAGAATGTCATCCTGCCCAATAACACAACTATGAATGGAAGAACCTTGGCAATGAGTATCAAGAGCAGGTTTTGGGGAACATGGGACTGCAGGGAGGGTGGGAAATTGCCCCGCTTTCTGTTCTGCTGACAGAAGCCTTCTGCTGGTGGACAGAAACTAGTTGGATTCTACCCACTGTATATAGGATACTAGAGCTGCAATCATATATACACTTTTAGGGGAATAAGAAAACTGACTACGACTTACTTACGAATAAATATTCATAGGATAAGATGCTAACATGGTGTCATACCTATTTAGAAGCACTGAAATATCTTCCTTCTTTCTTACGTGAACTACTTTTTGAAGCAATTAGTTATGGTTCATATGTTCAGCAGGAAACATATTCATGCAAGTACAATTGCTAGAGCATCTTAATTGTTTTAAAACAATCCAATATATTTAAACAGAACACTTAAAACAAAAAATTAAAAAGCTTACAATCGTTCAAGAAGGCTTAATCCAGCGAAGGAACCATTCTTCAATCCTGATATCTTATTGTTGCTCAGAATCCTATAAAATAAACAATGAAAGAGCATTATGAGAAGATTCCTAAGAAACAACTATTTAAAAACACATACCCACAATGGCACTGAGTAAATGTATCTTTCCTTTCAAATAAATGTTTTCAAATAAGTGATCTTACATAGCCCGTAAACAGACAAAATTCTACAGTATCGAAGACATGCAGGTTGTATGGCCTAGAGTTTTGAATCAATATCTTTGGGTTACATAAGGCTTTATTTAATTACAAACCAATATGGTGTAATTGTCAGCACAACCAGTTAGAATACATGTTTGCTCAACACATATATTTCAACTTGATTTAAATTAGAATTATCCTTAGCAATTTCAATCAATCTAATTTAAATCAATTATTTCATATCAATTAGTCAATATAAGCACATGGCTCTGTACAATTTAGTTCTGAAATACTAATATTATCTCCAGAGAAGGATTTTCCCCCAGGACTAGAGCAGGGGAAAGAAGGGGTTAAATTCCTCTTCCACACCTGTTCCAATGCTGATATCAGTGCCCTCACCCGCACCTGCTGATGCAATCTGCATTAAAAAAACACCACACCAACAACCTGATAATAGCTCACCATCGTGCCAGGCTGGCATTGGGAGTGTTCTCCCAGGAGCACCCCACCCTTGTCTGTTTTAAGATCGGTGGAGTTTAACCTTCACTGGAGGTAGTTCCTCACCTCCTGAATAAGCTTGAGTGACATTGGCGATTGGTGTGTAATATGATTTTGATGGAGCAAGAGCCAAGGGTGGAATCAGGCTTATGACATTGGGTCAATCGAGGCAAACATGGTGTTCTGTAATTGCACCAAGAATATGAGAGTGAGGACTGCTGATCCATGATCCAGATGAATACAGAACTCCCACATCATAAAATCCCTAGACAAGGATGAATCTGTCACAATGGTGGACCAGAGGTTGCCTTTCCTTTTGTTATCAACTGTGGCTGGGAAGGGTATAGTGCATAAGTTTCTGACTTGTGGTTTCCCTCCATCCCTCCCCATTGTGGAGGGATGTTACTGCTGTATGGAGCTACCCTTTACCAGGTGAAAGCCAACTACTGCTGGCAGTGTGTAGTGACAATTTGGGGCTGCTACTTTCCTTTCTTGGGCCGATGACCAGAACAGATGAGCAGAGGTACAGCGAAATAAACTTCTTACCCCTCAGATGCATGACGTCTAAAGGTGCAATCATAATCTCTTTGCCTCAGAATAGAGCCCACTGACTGTGATCTGAACCTTCCCCATCTAAAGCAGATATAGCAAGGTAATTGGAGTCCAAGGAAATGTGACCCCTCCCCCGCCCAAATATTGGAGCTCTTTCTTTCTTTCTTCTTCTTTTTAAAAGAATCATAATATCACCTTCAGTTTTCTGCCTAAGAGCATGAAGAAGGGTGGGAGGTATTTGGAAATAAAACCAATTTAGACCTAAGGCTACTCCAAGTAGGTAAAGAGCGGATGCAAAAGAATGAGAGGATCCTCCTCTCTGGGAAAGTCATAACATTTGTTTTTATTTGCCCCTGCCTTCTGCTGGAAGAGTTAACTCAGGGGCAGGCGAACTTTTTGGGCCCATGGGCAAGGCAACAAAATGCCTGGCATGGGAGGCATGGCTAGACACAAAAGACAAACAATCTACTCAGAAGTCCGAGTACATGGCAGAGGTAGGTCTGAGCCTCAACATACTGAACAACTCCTTTGAATGCAGTTTTCTTTGCCAACAGAAACCTTCCCCCCCCCCCACGCCCAAAGCTGGCCTACTCCTGCTCTTACTAGCCCACCTGCCCACACTGCTCCCTACCCTCATGCAGCAGCTTACAAGATAGAAGTGACAGGAATCCTTTTCCTCTTCTTTTTCTTAGTGCCTGAGAGCACTGAAGAGGAAAAGATCAGCCTGCAATCACCGATCATCTTCATTTGTGTGCCTACCCAAGTTAACCCCTTCCTGCCTGCTCCACTGGCCTAATGACCAGTGGAACTGCTAGGACCTCCACATAAAGTTTCTCCTCTCCTAGTGCTCTGCTCGCCCCAGTGCTCGGCTCGCTCTCCCCCCTCCTCGCTTACTTCCCCAAGGCAATGACACCTTTTCTTTCTTTTTTCTCCCTTTCAACTAAAAGAGGAGGAAACTGCAGTTGTGTCCAGAAGCTTCATTTTTCTAGATTGTCTCTACATGGCCAGAGGAGCCAAGAGGCATGCTGGGCAAATCGACATGCTGGGCGACTGCACCCTTGCTCTGCAGTGTGCCTGAGCTTTCCTAAGAGAGCAAGCACTGAGAAGAGAATAGTAGAGAACAGATGAGAGAGAAAGATAGTGTGGGGTGAGTGAACAAGCAGAGAAAAGGAAACAGTGCACGGTAGAGGGAGAAAAAAAGAGTTCATGGAAGGAGTGAAACTGGAGCGGGGAGCAGCCAGGACTGTGTACATGAGGTCCTCCAGAGGGCTTCTTGCTCAGGGAACCCCCTCAACCCTGGCAGTGCCATTGCTGCTGACCAAGAAAAAGAGATCATAGAATCATAGAATAGGAGAGTTGGAAGGGGCCTACAAGGCCATCGAGTCCAACCCCCTGCTCAATGCAGGAATCCACCTTAAAGCATGCCTGACAGATGGTTGTCCAGCTGCCTCTTGAATGCCTTCTTCAGTTGTCTGACTTAAACTGAACATAAGGCACAAATATTCTATAAGTAATAGAACAAAAAGTAACAGTTATACCAATTTACAGATTAAATACATAACTAGAATGTGATTTACAAATTAAATAAATTAGAACATGAAAGTACATTTGAGTTGGAAGTTTCCCTTGCAGGCTGCTGTTCAGCAATAAGGGTTTAATACTATTATAATGAATTCAGCTCAAGGGCTTTATCTTCCCCTGGGTCATGTTGATTACTTAATTTGCTAGCAGGTTTTCAGCAAATCATAGTTTCCCATTTCACCTGAACACAGCAAACCACAGTTTGCATAGACATTTTGCCCATGAATTAGGATTAAAACCACATTCAAACAAAACAGCTTCTAAATCTCATACTATGTTTATCCCCAAGCCAGAAGTTGGTTCTATAGTTGATATTTTATTCTTGTTTATTTTATGGCCACATATATAATGCTGCTAGCTGCTTTGAGTGCCTTTTCAAGCAGAAATGGCAGCTTTTGTGAGTATTTTGTTGTTAACAAAAAAGTGCATCTGAGTGGCTGAACCAGTCCAAGTGATGGAAAATTACGATGAATAGTGCACTGGGTACTTTTCTGGAAGAAAAATGTCTAACGTTGGCCACAATCTGAAGACTCATGAGGCTAATTTCATTAATTCATTCATATATTTTCATCGAATTGGTCCATTAGGTAGCTAAACAATAAAAACCAAAGACATCATCATGATAAAGCCAATAAAATATCAAAATATGCAGTGAATCAAGGGGAGTTTTATCATGCTCTTTCTTTAACTAAAAGCCCTTCCCCTGCAATACTGTACGGCAAGCGGCTTTTGAAACTGAGGTGAGTCTGAAGAGCAGTTTGTGATGTGACGTAGGGATCAAAGAGTAAAAAAAAAAAAATCAATTATGACTACTGTGAGTCTTTTGCGTAAATCAAACTAGTTCTTTGGATACCAGCCATTATTAATAGTAGTATATATCATATCATAATATGAAAGGGTATTCTAAGAGGATATGTTACCTCCTGTACAATCATGAAAGATCTTTCCAACTAAAAACAGTGGCCACATGGAAAGCCTTCTGAAACATATGTAAATATTTTTCTGGGGAAAGTTCCAGGGGAAACTGTGAAAGAAACATTTGACGAAAAGAAACCATCACAGACTTGCACAGTAACTATTTTAAACTTCATCTGCCGAAGTTTGACAGTATACACTGTTCCCCATCAAAATATTTCTACATATAAACTCTTTTCAAAAAATTGTTATTCATTGCTGTTGTCAAAAGATTTCGTCTAGTTTGGCACTGAACCTCCCAGCACTCAGAAAATCATGCATCACACAAAGAAAAATATGGTACCAAGTGGAAGACTTTCTCCTCTAAATGAGACCTATAAAAACACAAATGACTCCCTTTTTATTTTCTGCACGTCATGAGTGAACTAAAGCAAGAGCTTTATGCTAAGATTTTACAGCAATATGAATGAAGGCATTATGAGTAATAGCAAATATTGAGAGAGCATATTATTAAATACTATTTTAAAATGTGAGCCCATTCATTACAGGTTGTATCCATTTGTGTGCCTCTGCTCACAGAAGGCTCTTTGCTCCAGCAGAGAATTCTGGGCTTCCTCAATATTCTAGACTCCTCAATGGATACCAATTCATACAGGCATGTTCCCCACTTGTCAATATCCTTGTCAGTTTCATCCTCTCCTCATTATTACTTGGTTATGGGCCAGCAGAGCCATATTTCCCTCTTGTCAAACAACTTGTCAATGCCTCCACCCCTCACTGGGAAGTGATTTGATAGCTGTCAGTATCAAGCGTGCACAAATTACTCACTGACAGGTTGGGAAAAGGGGAGAAGATCACCCCTAAGCAACCAGATAGGGTTTGAAGTGTTGAACTGACACCTGGGGGTGCCTCATTTCCATTGCATACTTGCCTGAGTCACAAGCAAGTGCTTTTAAGATAGATTTAGGGTTCACCCCCTTTTAGCAGCTACCATGTAACTCCAAACAGGGCACACCAGTCCTTGCAGCCAAGCCAGCTCATCAGTCCAAGCAAATTGTCTTAAGCGTAAAGGACTCATTACTGCATCTCAGATTGTAACCATTGCCTACTTTGGACCTTGCATGTGCTTCTGGACCCTCCAACCCTTTACTGCCACTTTGAAACTTGATTTTCAGCCTGTCTCTGATTCTATACTTGCCTCTGGCCCTTTGATCCCTGTCTGCCTGACCTGGTACCTGACCTTCAACCTATCCATGACTATTATCTATTGCCACTGGCCCTTTGTTCCTAATTCCTCTGACCTGGTACCTGACATCTTGCCTGTCTTTGACCACATTTATTGCCTTTCTGCTTGTTGCCTGCCTGAACTGAACTCTAGTTATATCCTGTCTTGGAGCTAGGCCAAAGCCTGACAGATGCTGACAGTATTGTAATACTGGTTCCCAACCTTGTCAATTATAAAGACACAAGTTACTTTAAATTAACCAGCAGCCAATTACCTCAAGGTTTAACAAAAATATACTAAAATCAAGTCTAGGCAACTGAGTTCTGTCTGATTCCCTACAGCGTTCAACTTGGCTCTTTTCTTTTGATAAGACAGATAAACTGGTGTTACACTTACTAGCTTCAACTTTTTCCAGCCATGTGGCAAACTAAAAGAAAAGTTATGCTCAAAGTAAACTTTATGAATAAAAAATTAAATATGGTAGTTTTTACTACTTGCCAGCATTAATTGAACTTCTTAGATCAAGAATAGGCATTAATGTGCACTCAGAAACCTTCCTTGGTGTCCACTGAGACACTGTATTCCTCCAAATTTTTATTTTAAAAATATTTTAAATTAAAATAAATTATTTTCTTACTGGCAGCTGGGATTGTTTTAGCCATTCCCATCTTAATTTTCCATGAATGCCTCTGGACTGGTTACTTGTCCTTTCTGCCTAGCCATGCCCACTCATGGCAGGCATTTTATCACTCTGCCCAAGACAGTTTTCAAATGTCCAAATATGCCCATGGGCTCAAAAGGTTGCTTACCCCTGTTCCAGCTCCACTGATCTCTCTCTGAGAATTACTACTGAAATAGGTTTTTCACTCTTAAAAATTTATCAACTATCATAGATAATTTATTAAGGCTCCCCTTGTCATGATTCCAAGCCTGCCCTCTGATGCGAGACAGTATAGATGTCTGTTGTGTAATCCAGAATACTTTATTCAACAAATAAACATCTCTTCACACCTGAAGGGAATGTGAAAGCTAGAGCTATCCTCTAAGCCTAATTTGGCTAACAAAGCTAGGCAGTTGCCTTCAACTAAAGCAGGACTGTTTCCTACAGTCCAACAGGCTTTTGGAAGGAGCCTCTCACAAACCACTTCCCAAAGGGACTTTCTCCCACCTCTTCTCAACTCCACCCACTTGACCCTGCGGCGGACTCTGGGATCTGTCAACTCGGATGCCCCCTCCCACTCAGTTCTCAGGAAAGTGTGTGTGTGTGTGTGTGTGTGTGTGTGGATATGGTCTCTGAGCCATCTACATTCTCTGTGATAAGCTCGTGGGAAGATTCATCCTTGGCTCCTAAAGAGTTTTGGAGAATCTCCTCCCTCACTTCCTGAGTTGGCTGGTAAATTCCTCCTTCTTCTTCAGATTATAAGTCTGATTGAACCCCTTGAAACTCCTTCCCCCACACTAGGGAGGCCTGATCCTGACACCCCTATACATAATTTAGTGCTGGAAATTTAATTTATTCTGTTTTAACAGTGGACTTAAGAATACTCTTAACATTTAAATGAAGCAACAGACGTCATCTAGCTATTACTGCAGTTAAACAGAAATTAGTAAAAGACAGGACTGTAAACGCTATGGGCTGCTGAAAACATAATATTTATGGCATACCCTTACTGTAGATAAGGATCTGTGAAGCACTTTGGGTTCATAAAACCTAGAGAGTCACTTACCCTACTCCATAAAGTAAATGAAACTCAAACTACACGTTAAGTTAATTATGCAGTGAGGCTTTTTGTTTTGTTTTTTGGTGACTCTAGACTAAGTGCATACACCCCCATTCAGACTGGGGCCACGGTATATCAAGAGGATTAACCTCCGCCCCACCATTTGTTCCCCCAATCTCCCCCATTAACATCAATGGGGATTAAACCGCTCCGAGGCATTTTAGGACACAAACAGTGTGTGTGTGTTGGGAAAGGGGGTTAATCCTTTCCTCTCAGTGCACGTTGATTCTGATTTGAATCGAGGCCATGCTCACTTACTCTAGAATAAAAAAAAGATAAGCCTCAGTTACAAGCTGTTCAATTAACCTTAGGTGTTGACCCTGAGAAGAGGCCCATTCTGCTCTTCCTGCTCCAGTACTAGGACACAGCTGAAGATGTGAAACTACAGAAAGCTCCAAAACAAAGACCTATGGCTGAGTTACTCTTGAATATTGCCATTATATGGCAGTATGATATAGACAGCATTCAGACGATACGATACTCAATGGGAGGGGAGGGGTAAACAATCATCCATTGTGTTGATTATTGTCGTCTGAATGCTGCCATTAACTTACGGTCCGTTGCCTCTTCCCCCCTCCGTTGCGTAAAATGTCGTCCGAATGCTGCCGATCAGCAACACAACAGACGATTGTTGATTATCATGTCGTACGAAACAGGCCATAGTCAACAGAATATTAGGCCAGGATATGAGGGATCCAGGTTACAATCTTTTTTCAGTGATGAAGCTCAGGGTCAAAACAGCCAAGATGCAGAATCTGATATTCCTATTTTAAGTTAAAAATTGCTATGAGACCCTGAAAATTGGATCAGAATAACATAGTGGCTCAGTTCAGATGACACATTAAGCAACGGAGGAGGGGGGGAACAATCGTCAGTTGTGTTGCTTATTGTGTCGCCTGGAGGGCAGCACACAACGCACACACAACTGACAGTACGTTAATCATGCACTTTAAACAACGGAGTGAAACAACGGGCTTGCACGTTGTTTAGCCCGAAGCCCCGTTGTTTAAAGTGTCGTCTGAATTCTGCCCCCCCTCTCCGTGGACTATTTCGTTTTGGAATAGAGTACTGCTGCCTGGAGCAGCCAAAAAAACCCAGCCGCTCAATGCAGCTGGCAGAACTCACGGTACATGATGGGATACGGCTGGGGGACACACGGAGGAGAGGCTACAACCAAAATGGCCACCGCAAGTTCCTTGCAGCTGGGGCGTTTGCTGGTTCCGAGCAGCGCCAGCTGCAGTGTGTCGTCTGTGGAGCTCCTCCTGCCTAACGCACGGTCAGTACGTTATTTACCCCTCTGTTGCTTAATATGTCGTCCGAACTGAGCCAGTGTGTGTTTGTGTATTAACTATATGCTCTCTCCCTTTGCTCACTCCATTCCACGACCTTCCTGTGATCTAAACAGGCTGCATTCTGGAAGCTATCAGCTACAGGTTCGGGGGATTGAGAGCTTGATTGCTAGCACACAAGCATACTTTGCTCAGTTGCTCTGGGGTCAGCCCTACCACATACCATAGGAAGAGAAAAAGCTTTAAGACTGAGTGCATCAGTACTCAAGGGAAGCCTGTTTGTGGCCAAGTGATATCATTTAAGGGGTCTCTGGTCATCACCTCTCAAAGGCCAATACCAGAATTCGTTTTGCTCCACTTTCCTGAAACAATGCTTTAATAATTACTGGAGCCACTGGAGCAGCTGAAGTGGGAAATCAGATCAAGCTGTGAACCTGCTTCTATTTAAGTATTTTGAGTTGATTTGTGGATCAGACTGTTATGCAGAGAATTCAAAGTTGGGTGTGGAATCCAGTACCACATTCTCCCCTCCTCCAATATTCCCGTTAGTTTTGGGGCAGCCAATCAACCCAGGATCCTGGCTGCCTGCTTAATAATCTACTACTGATAACACTATATCAAACATTGATTCTTTCCAGGAGATACAAATAAACCAGCTAAACAGAAAGACAGAAACAGATGGATGGCTGTCTTCATTCCTATTCCATGTAAAAGATTCCTGGTAAGATGTTTTCAAATCCAATGAAAAAACATGGGAGAGATGTGACTCACTCTACTCTAATACACCTTAAAATATTCATTCATTTCATTGTTCTTTGTAGTGTAGCTTCTTGTGCTGTAAATTTTATGCTGTATGTGAAAATCTCTCTCTGTCCTGAGCAGAACTTGTGCTTAATCCGATGACAACTATCAAAAACACTACAAAAACGGAGGCTGGCACCTCTTAATTTGATTTTTTAAAACAGGGGTTGGCCATGCAGAGTTTGAGGGTGCACTACTGCCTGCCAAGATTACCTTGCACTCCCCCTCTGCTGTTTTCCCAAGCTTCAAATGTGATTCCCCCACATACAGTGCACATCTGCACCACCAAAGAAAGCCCTTAGATGTCAGCAGATTAGATCCCAATCTGCTGACTTCCTCCTTAGGGCTTCAGAGGTGAAGTAGGCAGTGGGAAGGAAACCCGATAGGAAGATGCATGCGGGGGAGGGGTGGAATAGAGAGATTCCAGGTGATGGGAAGTGAAAAGAAAACTGTTGTGAGAAGGAGGGGCAAGAAAAGTGGGAATCCAGAAAATACATGACTATGTGCCAAAATGCCAAATGCACCCACAGCCCCCTCCCCCCCCCAAATAGAAATGTGCCTACTGATTCAAATAGTTTTCCTACCCCGTCTTAAAATCATCTCTTGCACCCTTTGGGGTGGTGAGGATGGTTCTTTCATAAGAAGAGATCCCTCAGTTTCCAACACCAGTTAAGCAGACACCTTTCAGAGGCTCAGGAACATAGTATGAGTCATCCAATTCTTTGTCCTCAGCAGTTAGTACTCAGGTGAATACTGCCTCTAGATATAGCCATCCTTGCTACTAGCCATTGACAGATCTATTCTCTGTGAATTTATCCAATCCTTTCTTTTTTAAGGTACATTTAAGCTAGTGGCTTTCACCACATCCTGTGGTCAAGTTAATTATATGTTTTATAAAGCACTTCCCTCTGTTTTTCCTTAACTACTGCCAACCAATTCCACTGGATGTTTCTATATATCACTCTTTATACAATTTTTTATTTCCCCAAACCTCACAAGCCCTAGCAATCTTGTGAACACCTATTTTTCTATTTTAAATGTTATACACAGTACCTGTAAAGAAGCCAGTAACACTTGCCAGAATTAATAATGAAATCCATCTTCTAAACTATCTCATAAACAAGTGGAACTCTCCCAGTTCTCAACAAGTTAAACACACCGTATACTTTTCAAAAACACCTTTCACACAGGAGGTGATTTTACTAGTAACAGGAACAAATATAGCGGCCTTTCCCAATCTGGTGCCCTCCAGATATTTTAGACTACCAGCATTCCTGACCATTGGCCATGATGGCTGGGCCTGATGGAACTGAAGTCCCAAATATCTGGAGGGCACCAGGTTGGGGAAGTTTAGTCTGATCCTAAACTTAAAGGCCCAGCATTCACTGCAAGACCAATTTTATTACAGTACTAGTCTCTTTTTGCCTATAAAGGAGGGTTGGACTTAGTACAACATGAATGACCAATATAATGTCAGCATACAATGTCCAACCTTATCAGTGACTTGGTGCCATATTGCTATATTGCAGCTGTGCCAACAAGTTGCTGTTGTCAAATATGAAAACTTGGCCAAGTTTCAAATTGACATGAAATATCATTTCAGCTATAACAAACAAATGTTTTTCTGCATGAATCATGGAAATTCTTTGATAAAGATCTTGCATTGTTCTGCACAGAGCATATAGATGTGCTTCCTATGAGCCACATCTCTATTATTTTTTTCATATGCCCTTGTATCTCCTCTATACACAAAATGCTAATTCAAAGTTGATATTCTAAAAATTCTATGAAATATCTTGGCCATCTCTCTAACCATCTTTAAATACTTCCTAACTTTCCTTTTGTTGTGTAAAAGTTGTGTGAAATTCACACGCTAATGCAACGAATCTTCCATTTTTGGGCAAGGTGATTGAGAGGGCATTGGATGATACAGATTTTCTAGACCCATTTTAAACAGGCTTCAGAGAGGGATACAGAGTTGAGACAGCTATGGTTGCCTTAGTGAATGATCTCCGCATGAGTATTGACAGGGGAAGTGTGTCCCTGCTGGTACTTTTAGATCTCTCAGCGGCTTTCGATACCATAAACCATGGTATCCTTCTGGAACGTCTGAGGGGTTTTGGGAATTGGGGGCACTGTGCTCCAGTGGTTCTGGTCCTACGTCTTGGGTAGGTTCCAGATGATGATGCTTGGGGATATAGTTGCTCCTCAAATAAGGAGCTGCTGTGTGGCATACCACAAGGCGCCATCCTATCCCCAATGCTCTTTAACATCTACATGAAACAACTAGGAGAGATCATCCGGAGGCATGGGGCGGGGTGCTATCAGTATGCTGTTGACACCCAAATATATTTCTCTATGCCTTCGATAACAGCATCAGCTAAGGGTAGTGTGTCTCCTCTGAATGAATGCATGGAGGCGGTAATGGGCTGGATGAGGAAAAACAAACTGAAGCTGAATCCAGACAAGACAGAGGTGCTTCTTGTCAAGGGCTCTGACCTGGGTTTGGAGGTGTGTCAACCAGTTCTGGATGGGGTTACACTTCCCCTGAAAGGCTGTGTTTGAAGCTTGGGGGTGTTCCTGGATCTGTCACTCCAAATGATAGACCAGATAGATGCGAAGGCCAGGAGTGCCTACTACGAGATTCGGCTCTTGCGCCAGCTGCGCCATTTCCTAGAGTTGGAAGATCTAAAGATGGTAGTGCACGCACTGGTAACTTCGAGGCTTGACTTCTGCAATGTGCTGAACATAGGGCTACCATTGTACCTAGTTCGGAAACTTCAATTAGTTCAAAATATGGCAGCCAGGTTGGTCACCGGTACACCTAGGGGTGACCATATTACACCAACTTTAAAATCACTTCACTGGCTGCCAATTAGTTTTCAGGCGAAGTACAAAGTGTTGGTTATTACTTTTAAAGCCCTACATGGTTTGGGTTCAGGTTACCTGCGGGATCGCCTTCTCCCATACAATCCACCCTGCACACTCAGGTCCTCTGTGGAGAATTTACTTCAGTCAGCCAAAACTAGGTTGACAACTGTTTCCCAGAGAACCTGTCACCCCCAGTTTCTCTGGAATGGCCTGCTAGAGATTCGTCAATTTAACGCTCTCTCTGAGTTTAAGGCAGCTATAAAAACTAGACTCTTCTGGCAGGCCTACCCAGATGAACTTTAAACCAAGAATTTTAAAATGTGTTGATTGTTTTATATACTCTTTTAATTAATTTATGTATTTGATCTATATTTTTATTGTATTAATGTTTTTCCCCGACTCGATCCAAAAGGAGAGGCGGGTAAGATATAAATGTATTATTATTATTAACATACATTTTTACAACAGTGGCATAACCTAAACATACAAATTCTCATTTATCTTTCTTATTTCAAAGAAATGAAAAACTTTTTCCAATTGTTCATCTAGTCAATCGTATCAAAATTGAGAAAGTCAATTTACTCAAAACTATAATCAACCAAAGCTTCTGCGCTGTTCATCAATTGAGGGTGATTTAGGTTTCTTCCCATTTTTTGTATTTTAGCATTACAATATTATTAACAAAATACCTATTTACAGAGTATGCAAAGTTATCAAGATTGTGAGGAAAGAGAAGAAAGGATGAGTCTACATACTTGAAAAAGTAGTATGATTCTTCAAGATTCATCTTCAAATCTTACTGAGATCTGAACTTAATCACGGAATCTGAACTTAATCACGGAAGTTGTATATAGAAACATACATACAACCCCAAATTAAGCATCTATCGGTATTATATAGACTAACAGCTCTACCCTGATATATAACATCAAAGTACTAGATGTTAGCATCTGTGTGTGCCAGAATTAAGATGCAATCTTCATTCTACACTTTGAAACTTTAGGTCACAATTCAGAGAACATCAAGAGTGCTTAAGTCCCATTGACCTGATTTGCACATAATGGTAACCCATGGTTTATTTAACCAATGGATTGTTGAATTCTGATTTGTTGTGATGCGGGAACCAAAACATGCTAACAAACCTTGGTTGGTTAAACATGAACAACCCAGAAAGAGAATCCATTGTTTGTTGTTGTGTTATGAGTTCTGGGTTGTGGTTACACGTGAACCTAGAAGCATGGGTTATTTCACCAGGTTACAAAGGTGGTAGGCCAAGAGTGCTCTCCCATGGCACTGCAAAGGCATTTGAGATAGAGGGGGTGGGGGGAGTAGGCAAAGGAGGAGAGAAACAAACAACCCATGGATGAGAAAACAAACCATAATTTGTTCAAACTTCTGCCAGACAAATCCTGGGAAGGAAGGAAACCAAGGGTTAAATAAACCATGGGTTAGCATTATGTATGAATCAGGTCATGGATAATAGGACTTAAACACACCAGTCTTTTTGTGAATTGCCTCCTTGGACTAGGAGAAAGGAAGAAGCCAGATTACATACCAGATTTTCAGTTTTAAAAAAATTAAAGTTTGGGTGGAGATAGACCTATTCATGTTTTCGCTGTTTTCTTTTTAAATCAGAGGAGATGTGCCCTCTGATATTAGAGATGGGAACAATGCCCAAATGATTCTTGGAATGACTGTAGAAGGAAGGGGTAGATTTGCTGCGGCTTGTTTTATTTTTATAGGGCTTCCTTGCATCTGTTTTTTTAAGCATAAGCCTTGTATGCCTTTCATAAGTGACATGTTTATTATTTATTGCATTTCTTATTATATGTTCTCTCATTTCCTAAGCAAGACTAAGTTGGCAGTGCCAAAGAATGAACATCTTAGAGCTGTGCAGCATCTGAGGTATACTGGACTGTTTAACGCATCATATTAGGTGTACATATCCCTAAAGTGTAATACAAATGCACAGCGGTATACCTATTACATAGGTCTTATGTATTAGGAAACTAACACCAGTTGTCCATTTTTAGACCCAGTGCAAACCCAGATTTTCCACCAAATGATGCCTTACTACTGATATTTGTAAGCCACTCTGGGAATTTGTTTGGCTAAAGAGTGGGGTAAAAATGCTTTAAATAAATAATGGCAGCATTCAATTGCAATGCCAAACTATGGTTTGGTGTTACATGCAGAAGCAGAACTTGAAGTTCACTCTCCTCCCCTTGTCCACTAGTACTTCTAAACTGACCTCCTGTTTGCTTGCTGTTATATCTAAATGAGACAGGCTATGATTTGCTCAAACCATAATTTGCTGTCAAATCCAGATCACAAATCATGGTTTAAGAGCAAACTATGATTTGAACAGCCCATGGTTTATGGTAAAATAACCCTCCAGCCTTAAGAACGTAAGAAGAGAACAAGGGTTCATCTAGTTCCGCACTCAGTTCATACAGTAGCCAACCAGCTGTCGACCAGGGACCCACAAGCAGGACACGGTGCAACAGCACCCTCCCACCCATGTTCCCCAGCAACTGGTATAAATAGGCTTACTGTCTCTGATACTGGAGGCAGCACATAGCCATCACGTAACCATTGATAGCCTTCTCCTCCAGGAATTGATCCAACCCCCTTTTAAAGCCATCCAAATTGGTGATCATCACTACATCTTGTGGTAGTGAATTCCATAGTTTAACCATGCGCTGGGTAAAGAAGTACTTCTTTTTATCAGTCCTGAATCTTCCACCAATCAGTTTCATGGGATGACCCCGGGTTCTAGTATTATGGGAGAGGGAGAAAAATGTCATCCTATCCACATTCTCCACACTATGCATAATCTTGTAGATCTCTATCAGGTCTCCCCTTACCCTCTTTTTTCCAAGCTAAACAATCACAGCTATTGTAACCTTCCCTCATAGGGAAGATGCTCCAAGCCCTTGATCATTCTAGTTGCCCTTTTCTGCACTTTTTCCAGCTCTACAATATCTTTTTTTTTTAGCCAAGTAATGTCCACATTGTGGGACTATCATATTCTTCTGTTTCATTGCAGTCCTATGAATCTGAAGGATGAACACACATCTATGCGGCAGGGAAAAGGATGATTTATCCATCCTATGGAATCTGTGTATGTTTCTGATCTATGGATTAATTTAAAATATTTCATTCTCCATCCTTTTTAGTAAATATTCCATAGCAGCTTGCAATATTTAAACAAATTAAATAAGAAAACAGTAAACTTCACAGAGCACATGGTGTGAATGTATCTCATGGGGTTCTGTATCTCTTTTAGGTTATCTAAAAGATTGGTTTATGCAAGAGAAGGGTACCTAAACTTTTGACATCCTCTTCACAAGTCCTGTTCTGGGTGCCCTTACCAACTGAAGTGAGGTGGCTGGCAACCAGGAAGACAGCCTTTTCAATAGAACTCCACTTGAAAGTAGACATGCATAGAATTGTACTGTCAATGATCTTAAATTAGTGCTCTTTTTAGTTTCTATTAATTGGTGCTCATGGTTTCAAGTTTTAAATCTCTTATAAGTTACCTTCAATGTGTCTCTGAAAGGCTGGGTACAATTCATGTAGATAAGTTAGGACCAACCAACATGCATAATTGTTACACAAGTTCTTAACTTCCAACCTGAAGAGCATTTTGTAAAAGAACCTGAAAGTTCAAGGATGCTTTTGCAAAGCATTGCTGCTCAATCCCACCTACATGCATTTTATTCAGAAAAAAAGCTACATAGAAACCAATAGGACTTATAACCCAATCTTCTGAATGTTCCATGGGAAAACTAACTTTCTAATTAGGTTTCAGAGCAGGCTGTGGGCTTTCTTCCAAGCAAAGCAACAGCAACCACACACCTAGGTTTAGGCTATAAGCCTGTGAACAGGAGACATCCCCCTCACCTAGCTCTAAAGGTTACTATTATTTATTACACTTATATTCCACCATTCTGCTAAGATCAATTTATTTATTACATTTCTGCAGTTTATGTGGTCCTTTTGTACTTTTACCCACACAAAATCCTGTGAAGTATTTAGGCAGATTATATTCATGTGCCGTGAAACCTAAATTAAAACTTCATGTTCAGAGGTAGTGTACCTGATCCTGGAGACGAACAAGGGGTTAGTAATCACTGTCATACTCTTCCCATAAGTTTCCCAGAGGCATCCGACAGCCCATTTTCGGAAATGCATAATATGCCTTCCAATTTATGGTCTAGGGACTCCCAAAGTGGTCGAATCCTAACCTGAGGGTAATCACACCAGGGAGAACAGTTTTCTTTCCTTTTCGGGTAGAAGGGTCAGCGGGGAGAGGGAGAAAGAAGAGGGAAAATCAGAGTGAAGAGAAGGACAAACATCTGTCAAGGATGCTTTAAGGTGGATTCCTGCATTGAGCAGGGGGTTGGACTAGATGGCCTTATAGGCCCCTTCCAACTCTACTATTCTATGATTCTATGAGTGTGATGGGGGGAAGGGGTCTGAACCAGCAAAGGCAGGGGCTCTCGGGATGCTCATGGACCCGTGGAGCCCCTATGCATGGGTGGGACCCATTGTTTTCCCAACGCAGTAACGAAACTTGGTGTGGGAGTGGGGGGGTGGAGGAAGAGATGAGATTTGTTGCTGTTGTTAAGTTTATTTATTAAAAATTAAAGCCCTTTTCATATCGTGTGTACTTTAAATGTTTTAAATATTTTAAAACCGTACTATGTCCAATTATATTTTTAATTTTTGTATATCGCTATGTGTTTGAACTGTACATGTTTAAATTTGTAAGCCGCCTTGGATCCCATTATTGGGGGAGAGGCTTGATATAAATATAATATAATAAATAATATGACGGAGCATTCCGCAATAAAACCAATTTAAGAGAGAGAGAGAGGAGGGATCTCAGCAGCCTTCCCCTTTTCCTCGGGCGGCTGCTGCTGCTCGGCGTGGGTGGCCTCCATGAGGGAAGCAGACGGGCGTGTGGGGCGCTACTCACAGGGTAACCGTCCTGTCGGGAAGCGCGCCGGGGGGCAGGACGTGGGCCAGATCCAGGCTGCTGCAGACCACCTTCCCTCCTCCTCCTCCTCCCGCTTCGGCCGGCGGCGAGGGCTTGCTGCTCCTGGGGCGGCCGCCGCCGCCGCCGCCTCCGTCCTGCTTGCAGCCGGCGGGCAGCACCGAGGAGCCGCCGCCGCCGCCGCCGCCCACCAGCGCCAGGAGCAGCAGCAGCAGCAGCAGCCGCAGCCGCCCAAGCGGAGGGGTCCGGCACGGAGCCGCCATGGCCGGGCTTTCGAAAGCAATTCGTCTCCTTCTTCTTCTCCTCAGCGAGGGGGGCCTAAGGCGGCGGCGGCGCCGAGCGCTACAGCCGGGCGGGCGGCGGGCAAAGTGGGCACCGGGGCAGCCGCCATGAAGAAGGGGACTGGGCTGAGGGGAGAGGGAGGGGGGAGGGACGGAGGGAGGGAGAAGAGAGAGCCGCCACTCAAAGACGTCGCCACGGAACCTTCCGCCCCGCCCCTGCCTTGTGTGGCGGCCGAGCATGCGCACGCCTTGCCCGTCCTGAGCACGCGCAATGCCGCGGTCTGAAGCTCTCGCGCCCTGTCCCGGCTTTCGGGTTTGGGCCGTTTTCGTGGTGGGGGCGGGGTTTGGAATCCGGAGGCCCACACGCAGTGGAGACTGGCGCTTCCGATTTTGGCGGGGCTGCGAATCCACGTCGGGCTTCAGTCAGAACCGCCCAGGAATCTGAAAGAGGTTTATCCGAGGTGCTGGGCCTGCTTTGGGGACGGGGCGTAGCGCCTTGGAGAGCCTCCTTTAGACTTCTGGGTGGTTCTGACTGAAGCCCCAAAATGGGTTCGCAGCCCTGCCAAAGTCGGAGGCACCAGCCTCTACTGAGACCACACCTGGGTTATTTGGGCGAAGGTCGAAGAGGTGATTTCTTCGCCCTCCTTTCCTAATCAAGCAAGAACCTCCAAATGTGGTCAATGGATTTTATATAATTTCTCTAAACCTTCAATAAAATTGCAAATAACTGTGATGCCTGTCTCGATGGTCCAGTTCCACCAAAATGACTGCTGTTACCTTCCTCACATATGTGAACGGTGCTGTTTTAGTTACATGAGGTCCTGCCACTGGTAGAACTGAAATTGGCACAAGTGGGACCTGTAACAAAATGCTCCCTTTTCAAAATTGTAGATGTTTTTAGACTATAGTTCCCATCAGCCCTACCCGGCATGTTCAATGGTCAGAGATTATTATTATTACTATTATATTTTTATCCCAGCTTCCCCCCCCCCCCTTGCAAGGAACCCTCCTATCCATTTTATCCTCACAACAACACTGTGATGAAGTCAGTAACAGCCCAAAGTCATCCAGTGAGGGTGCCTCTACAAGAGGCATTTAAAGCTCTTTCAAGGCGCATTAAAAAAATTACCTCTACAAGAATGGAGTGCAAATCGGGCGTAGAGGCGATTTATCTCCCCGATTATGCGCATTATCGAATGCGCGTTAAATCGCGAGTTTTATTTTGCTCCGTCCGTTAAAGCGCATTTTGACTGTGTGAATAAGCGCTTATGCGCATTAACTACTTGTAAAGCGCATTTTGGACATCCGTTAATGCGCTTCGCCGCCTCTCGCCGCCTCTGGTGCAGAGGGATTAGGCGTAAATGCGCTTCTGCAATTATGCACATAATCGCCTAACCAGGCGCAAAAGCGAAGAACCCGGATCTCCTGAAGCCCAATCCAACACTCTAACCACTGCACCACAGGTTATGAAAGTTATACCATAGATAACAAGTGTAACAATATGAATCATAGAATAGTAGAGTTGGAAGGAACGACTGAGTTCAGCCTGAATGGGTTGTGCCTCTTGGGAGGAAACAGGAAGTAGTTAAGGATGACACCCACTGCTTCTGGCTTGGGGAGAGAGAGTTCTATTTAAAAAACCCTCTTGTTTTAATAAATCTTAAAACTTTGTTTATAAAGCAGAAGATCCTATCCATGTTTAGGCAGAAAAAAGTCCTGCAATTCCCAATGCTGTCTGATTCTATAAGGTGCAATCCAGCAACTTTGGAACAGCCAGGAGCCGTCTTTCTGGTAGCATTTTAGGACTGCAATCTGATACACTAGTGAGTATGGCATTTATGACTAAACACGAGTAGGATTACATCTCTGAACACTATAGAACTATTGTTGTAAAAATCTGATCTATGATTTTCACCCCAAAACACGTCCATTTCCCTTAGACGCACCTAACACACATCCTACACGTGTCTCCTGACTGTTTCCCCAACACTGCCCCCCCTGCACACACTCACAAGCACGCTTCAGCCCCGACTCAAATTTCCCAGAAATAGCTGAAACCTTCCTTTTCCCCTCCCCTGAGTGCCGTTCTGCTTGAGTAAGAAGTGAAAGTGGCGAAACCGCAGATATGAGCCAGGCTCTTTCATGTAGTTAACAGTTTACTTTGCAGGAACACTTTGTATCCACTTTTGTAAGAGAGCCTAGCTCAGTTGCAGCCCTGAGTGAAAGGATCAAAGAAATGGAGAGAAAGTGTTTCCTTCTTCTTCCTGGCTTGTCGCCTCTAAGCGGGAAAACACTCTCAGGTAAATGGCTCCAGAGGCCAGGAGACATGTGCAGGGTGGGTGACTCATACAGGTATGAGTATACCTGAGTGATGTCATCGACAGTATGCCCATATAAGGAATGTATGACCATGTAGGGAAACCAGGTTCTCGCCGAAAATCAAATGAATACCTCTGAGTTTCAAACAGTAATGGGGACAGGTAAACGGCTCCCGGGCACGATCCACCAAAACGTGCCCTCTTACCCGGTCTACCCGGGAGTAGCGGTAGCCGGAAATGATTTTTTGGGGGCTATAAACCAATGGGATGAGGGCTAATGTCATGTGACACCTGAAGTATAAAAGTATTTGTTTGAACCTTGGCGTGGTGTGACTCTGGAAAGCAGCGTTAGCGTCCAGAAGTCACCTATTCTACGCAGAATAAAATCAGTTTCCAAAGCTTCAAGAGGTCTTTCATCAAGTGTTTCATATTTGGACTTTGGACACTTGGAAATAGCATAATTTATGCAACACTATTAATGCTTGCTTGGAAGTAAGTCCTATTGTCCCAGTAGAGCTTGTTCCCACGTTAAGTGGGTGTAAGATAGGTTGCAGTCCTATTCAAAGGGGTTAGCAGCCTAACCATGGTTAGGCTGCAAACCCATTTGCAGCAAATGGTTACTGAGCCTGTTTAAACCATGGTTATGTAGCCACCATGGTTAGGAATGGTTCACATGACACACTAAGCCATAATATTTAGCTCAAAATGCTTAACCACCATAGCTTAGCATGTCATCTGAACAGGGTCACTGTATTGCTGCAATCTTATGCACTCTTACCACTGAGTAAGCCCCACTGAGCACACTTGGCTTCAGCATAAATGTACATATGGCTGGGATGCATTGGCCCTTTCACACATTTCATTGCTTAAAAGTATACACCAAAGTATCAGTGCAAGAATTGATGTTTGAAAACCTGGGTGCAATGCACTCATTAGCAAAGTAATGATAGGAAATTGTCTCGTGCTTCTTGCTGAGGTATTCTCTGCCAAACCTCAATTTCTTTGAAATAGCCCCAACATTACATGAGAGATCAAGAGGGAGTTGGAGAGAAGAAGGCATTTGTAGTTCATGGCAGATTTCCTAAAAAAAAAAAAAAATGTTAATAGCTATTCTTACTTGTTCATTAACTGTGGATTTGACATATATCTGTTTTAACTTGTAATAACTGCCCCTGTGCAGAGGGCTCTTCCCCCCGCTAGATTCATTTGCAGTACTTTGTGTGAGCTCATTTGCCAGGGGGTTGGGGGTGGGTAGGGGGAGGCTATGACAACATGGGGACAACATGACCTGCCGGGAGGGATCCGCCAACTCACCAGTCTCCAAGAATTTAAAACAGCTATAAAGACTGATCTCTTCCGGCAGGCCTACCCAGATGAATTTTAAGTGTTTTTATTGGTGTTTTATTGGTATTTTAATGATGTATTGGTTTTATGTGCTTTTAATCACTTTTGTGTATTTTATGTTGATGTTGTTCCCCGCCTCGATCCTGAGGGAGAGGCAGGTGATAAATAAATATTATTATTATTATTATTAACAGACAATTTAATATAATTTGGTCATAAGAGAAATAAGAAACTAGCAGCAGCAGCGCTGGAATGTGGGGGTAGGATTTTGCCAGCCTGCCTAGTTATTACATAGGGCAGGTACGGCCTACCTAATTGTTACATTGGGGTCCCTTGCATTTAATTTCACGTTTTACTTGTATTAGATTAACAGAAAACAACCAAAATATTTAGAAAAATAAGGGCTCAATCCTATGATCCTGGAAGAATGCTCCAGGGACCGTAGGATTTTTCAGGGTCTTCCTCCTGAGGCCATAGACACTGCTATGACCTCTGGAGGGGGATTCTGCATTCGAATCCCTCCCCTGCTTCTTTGCAGCCACTGCAGAAAGAACCATCGTGGCTGCTTCCTGAAACTGCAAATGCAACTCTAGGGAGAGGAAAAAGGGGGTGTTCTGAGAAGTGGGGAGAGCAGGGAGGAGGAGAGGCCAGGATATGCTCCACCTCCACCAGTGTGAGTCCACTAAACAGGCTCAAAAGCTTGTCTTGCGGAAAAAGTAAAAAAAGAAAAGAAAAAAGGAGGATGGAGAGGTGAAAATCCCCTCCATCCCTCTTCCTGTCCTGCTGGTAGCTGCTCAGCTGGTCATTTGACACTCAGAAGCCTCCAAGGCTGCCTCTACAAGAGAGGTTTAAAGCTCTTTCAAGGTGCTTAAAAAAATTTACCTCTACAAGAACGGAGCGCAAATCGGGCATAGAGGCGCGTTATCTCTCCGATTATGCGCATTATCGAATGCGCGTTAAATAGCGAGTTTTATTTTGCTCCGGCCGTTAAAGCGCATTTTGACTATGTGAACATGCGCTTATGCGCATTAACTACTTGTAAAGCGCATTTTGGTCATCCGTTAATGCGCTTCGCCGCCTCTCGCCGCCTCTCGTGCAGAAGGATTAGGTGTAAATGCGCTTCAGCGATTATGTGCATAATCGCCTAAGCGGGCGCAAAAGCGAATCCTTGTAGAGGGGACCCAAGATTGGAGGCTTCTGTCTAGCAGGCGACAACCCACTAGGCTTGCACCCTAAGTTATGAGTCACATTGTGTAGCTTTTCTTCTGAAGACAAGACAAGAAACATTTACCCATTTTACTCATGTTTAATTCCTTGACAATATGCTACATATATGCCTATGATATGTTTTGTGACATGATGTGTTTGAGATCATACGCTTGAGTTATTGGTGTTGCATCTGAGCCTCTCATTGATAACTCGGCTCTGTGCATATTATTTTGTGCTTGGGGTACAGTTATAATAGATGGATAGCAATGGCTTGTATTATCTTTTTTCTGTTTAGCTTGGAAGAGTACTCCTAGAGGAAGCTTTATTTGTTTAATTTTTCTGTATTGGGCTGGCTATTTAAGTGTCTGCAGCAGCACTAATAAAAAGGGGGGGAAATGGAATCTTTACTCAAATACGTCACTCCTGTGGGCAATCAGGGAATTTTTTGAGGAACATTTGGTTTCCTAAGCACATTTACTAGAGAGTATTGTGACTCTCTCTGAGCAAACATCCTTAGGAAACATTTTACCAAATGGCTATTTAGGGCGCATTCCTATTGACTGCACCAGTCTTCTAGAATTTAAGAGAGCAATAAAGACTGATCTCTTCTGGCAGGCCTACCCAGTCGAATTTTAAGACTTTGTTGATTTTAATAATGTATTAACTTTATATGTTTTTAATTAGTTTTATGTATTTTATATGTATTTTACATTGTTTTTTTTACTAATGTTGTTCCCCGTCTCGATCCAGAGGGAGAGGCAGGTACGAAATAAATAAATAAATATAGTAGTAGTAGTAGTAGTAGTAGCCCCTGAACTTGGAGGCATCCGAGTCTCCTATGCTCTTCCAGCTGAAGCTGACAGGGTGGGAGAAATGGCAGAGGCAATCTTCACCTCACTGTCCTCTAGTCTCCTGTTTTTTTGCTAGATGGGTTTTTTTAGCCTGTTTAGCGAGCGGAAGGAGGTTGGAGGAGGCTTGGGATAACCTGTATCCTGGCCTTTCCGGTTTTCTCCCCTCCCTGCCCACAGGAACACCCACTCTCTCAAGGCTCTGAGGTTGCTTTTCTGACCTTAGAGAGGCAGCTGGCTGTGATTCTCTCCACGCTGGCTGCATGATTGAGGGGTCCAGGGTTGTATCTCTGACTCCCTCTTCTAAGGTCAGAGCGCTGTCTCCAATCTCAGAAAGGTTTTATGAACCATCCTATCATCCCTGGGATGCTCTCCTAGGGACTATAGGATTGCTCTGTTAAGTAATAATATGAGATCATTGAGGCTGAACTCTTATAAGCTGTTATCTGGGAATAAGTCCCATTGAATTCAGTAGGGCTTACTTCTCAGTAGATCTATTTAGGATTGCATTGTAAGTTGGCCTAACTATGGTCTCCTAGAAATTGTATAAATACAAATATACACTGCTTTTCAGCTTTTAGTTCACATATGGTAGATCAAATGTTTGTGTGTATGTGTGTATAGATTTTGGATTTTTTTTTTATTTTGTTTTCTGCTCTACAACCTCCATTATCCGTCTGTTGAAAGAAGAAAACAAAACAAGATAGTTTTATGTGTGTATATTTGAATAAGAAGAGATCTGGCAGTCCTTCAGAACTTAAACAGAGATAAACAGGAGCTTTCTTATATTCTTTGGGAATTTCAACCTGTTTTCAACTTGTATTCATCCTTAACTTCCCTAAATTTCTTTTCTTGATTCAAGTCTCTTTTCCCACATAGACTTTGCCCAAGCATCAAAAATATTTTTCTTCAAAGACAGTTTTCTGTTTCCTCCCTTTCAAGGGCAATCGGAGATTGTTCTTATGCTGACTGGGGATGATGGGAGCTGTAGTCAAATACATTTGGAGGGCACGGGGATGGGGAAGGCAGGTGTAGTAATTACAGTAGAGAACTTGTTCAAAGTTAAATGCCCCATTAGCGGTGAAAGCAGCTCACAGGCTAGCCTCAGGCAAGTTTCTCATTCTCAACCTTACCTACCTCACAGGACTGTTGTGAAGATAAAATTGGACAACCCCAAGCATGACACCCCAGCTCCTTAGAGGAAAGATGGGATGCATAATAGTTAGACAGAAAGATAGATTCCTCCCTACGTCAAGTGTAGCAGTCACCAAAAGTCTATTAAAATGCCAACAACCACCTCAGTAGAATTTCTGCATTTAATACATATTCTAAACTAAAGGAAATAACTTTGATATTGGCTGTCTGTCTAAGCAGGAGCCAAGACGTGGCCACGTTGAATATTTATTTATTCACTTATGGCATTTGTGCAACACCCTTCATAACTATTTATCCCAGGGCAGCATACAGTACAATTTAAATTCTAATACAACAGTAGGATGCCAAATTATTAAAGCTTTGTTTTTGCAAGCACTCCACCTACACTTTTATAGCTGCCAAGGCTGAAACTTACACAAGAAGTTCTAAGTGCTGTAATGAACTCAGCACCCTATAATTATTATTTATAAATCACCCTAGTTACATTTAAGAGGGAACTCCTAGCATGTGCTCCATGCTTTCTGCAAAATAGAAATATTACTTTTTAGTACTGACAAAGCACCAACAAACCAAAAAATGGGGAAATTAAGATGTCTCTCAATTACAGGACGCTGTGGAGATAGCTACTATATCTGAAAATCTATATGGTGGTTCAATTAATTAACAATCCTGTAAAGATTAACTCAGAACTAAGCCCCATGATACCCAGTAGTACTTACTCCCAGTTAAGTGAGTATAAGATATACCCATTTAGTTGATAGTAAGCTCCATTGAACTCAGTGGGACTTTTTTTTTTAGTAGATATGTGTGGGATTGCATTGTAAGAGCGCAAACCTATGCATGTTTAGACAGAAAAAAGTCTGACAACTCCTACCCCTAACAACCCTAACCACATTAACTCTAACCCCTAAAAAAGTCTTCACATTCCCCAGACAGTAAGATTTATTTCTGTCTAAACATGCATAGGATTGCATCCTAAATCTCCTTAATTCAGTAAGACTTCAGATTAAGCTCTGAATAATATTAGGCTATATTTCTTATCTCTCATACAGCTCAATTTGATATACTTTGGAGTTCTGGTTGCTCAAAAAACGTCTGGGTTTCAACATCAAGCCACTTCCCATTTGCTCAATAGCCAGCCTGATGAAGAATGCTGAAGAACCCGAAAGCTTGTTCAGTATTTGGTGTTGTTTTGGTTGGTCCTATTAAATAGGCTGACCATATGAAAAGGAGGACAGGGCTCATGTAACTTTAACAGTTATAGAGGAAAGGGAATTTCAGCAGGTGTCATTTGTATGCAATTCATATCTGGTGAAATTCCCTCTTCATTAAAACAGTTAAAGCTGCAGGGGCCCTGCCCTCTTTTGTATCTGGTCACTCTAGTATAGTGCCTGCAACTTTAATTAATGTAATGAAGAGGAGTTTTCACCAGCTACTAATTGCATACAAATGACGCCAGCTGAAATTTCCTTTTCTCTGCAACTGTTAAGGTTACATGAGCCCTCTCCTCCTTTTCATATGGTCCGCCTACTATTAAAGCTACTGTCTGAACGTGGACCAAAAGTATCTTGAACAGGGGAGGGCCCGGGAGAAGAGAGTCGTTCAACTATCTCGGAGGAACCGAGGCACGGTGGGAATTGTAGTTTTCTTTGCTTCCAATCTCCTCTGTGAGTGGAAGGAAAGAAATACAATTGCTTCCTTCCTCCCTCTTTCTCAGTGTTTTGTAGTTGAGCGCGTAGACTTGTGGAACGTGTCCGCTCATTGGTCGGGACTCTCCTGTGCCAGGAGGCGAGTGAGAGGAGGGGCTTTGAGTCAGCGTTTGCACGTGGCTGTACTGCAAGCAAGGAAGACGTGTGTTGGCAGTTTATGGTGAGTAGTCTCGCAAACAGCGCCAGTAGCACGTGGACATCTGCGGTTAGATCACCAGGGAATCTGTGCTGGCAGCAGTTTATATATATATATATTTTGTGAACAGCCCAGAGAGCTTTGGTTATTGGGCGGTATAGAAATGAAATGAAATGAAATAAATAAAAAGATAAACTAGAAAGTTCAATGTTTGAACTGCAAATCTTAGTCTAGCAGCCCCTCCATTAAAGCAAGTGGCTGCATCCTCAGAGTTTATGCTGGCCATATGAAAAGGAGGACAGGGCTCATGTAACTTTTAACAGTTGCAGAGAAAAGGGAATTTCAGCCAGTGTCATTTGTATGCCATTAGTTCCAATTCCCTCTTCATCACAACAGTTAGAGTTGCAGGCACTATACTAGAGTGACCATATACAAAAGAAGGCAGGGCCCCTGCAACTTTAACTGTTGTGATGACGAGGGAATTTCGCCACGAACTAATTGCCTACAAATGACACTGGCTGAAATTCCCTTTTCTCTGCAACAGTTAAAGTTACATGAGCCCTGACCTGGATTTTATCTGGTCACCCTATACATAGTTGAGTATGCTTGCCAGAGCTTCTCTAAACCTCTTGTGCTCCCCCATGGATCTCAGTTCCTTCTCTTTTGGCTGCAATGCTATAGCCACTTACCAGGAAATAAGCCCCATTGAACAGAATGGGACTTCCTTTTGAATAGACTTGCATAGGATTGCATTGCTGAACTCTCTCGCCCAAGGATCCTTGTTATAGTCTGCAAAAACTTCTCACTTGACAATAATGCTGATTAATGTTACCCTGGCATATGATCATCTCCCCAGTTTGCATATATATTGTTTCCAAAATTAGCATTTGTTTTCCTTCGATATGGAGTTTCGGCACGCATGACCATGGTTTTAGATGTGGTAACATTCTTTCCTTCACAGGGATGTATTAAAACAAATGAATACAGGAAGGTATTATTCTGTGGGAACAGGATTGTTGGGTGGGGGAAGGGCAGGAAAGACTAATAGGACTTAAATCTATATCTAACTACTCAAGGCATAACCTGGATGTAAACGTACCTTTAGTTTTTCAGATGTTGCCTGATGTCATTACGGTTTTGGAGCATCATTCTGAAAATCTAGGCAATCCGCTCTGGACAATTTAAGAGTTTTTCCTATGGTGCAAATACTGGGAGGGGGGAGTGTGCCCATTCCCTCTTTGGCTGTGTTAAAAGAGAGGCGAGGAGTGTAGTCATTCCATGTTTTGGAGAGTTTAATTTTAATACTTTCATACTACTTTCATACTACTTTCATACTACTTTAATACTTTCATACTACTTTCATACTACTTTCATACTATCATACTACTTTCATACATCTTTCATACATCTTTCATACTACTGGCTGATGGCTGATTGATAATTGAAACTTTTAGGGTGAAGCTGGAGGAAGATAGCATTGGCCATGTTGAGATTCAGTATGGGATCCTGTAGCCAAGACTTTGACCCATAGCACTACAGCAGCATTTCCCCTAAATATAGTTGTTTGAGCTTGGCAGAAACAATACTACTGATACTAGTCTGCCTTCTTCAAGATGAAGGTGGGGAGAGTTTTGAGTGGCAAGAAGGAAGAAATGAAGCTCTGAAAGCAAGAGAGTAAGACGAGAAAGGAATAGGATAATTCCCACCACTCACTATAAGTGGTAGCTTTGGAATGTTCATTTCAAATGCAAGAGTTATGGAAAAGTTTTCTAAATCTGAAGTTAACTATAGTCTGGAAACAGTCTTGCATGTGATTACAGGTAAACTGCTAGAAGTTGCAATTAGGGGAAAGATTACTTCAAAAACATGTACCCTAATCTTTTATTTATGAAGTCATGTTTGTAATTAAGCAGTCTTTACTGGAGGTTGTCAGTGGGATCGAAAGTAAGTTACAAATATTTTTCTTTGCGGAAAAATGCGTTCACTTTAATACTGTCCTGTGGCTATCATCCGAGTTGTTTACGTACTTAAGAAATAATAATCATGTGTCTCACCATTTTTGCTGAGAAGCACTGAGAAATTCAAGGGGCATGCTACAGGGTTTACACAGTGCGATCCTGTATGTCTCTCAGAAGTAACCCCATTGAGTTCAGTGAGACTTACTCCTAGGGAAGTGTATAGAATTGCAGCCTTAGTTTCCTTTGCAAAAAAGAGTACTGGAGGCTTATGATGTCTTTGTAATACTACTTTCAGTTACAAATATGCAAACAAACATATTAAGAGTTATTTAGTCTCCTATAAGCAGACAGCAGAGTTGATAATCCTGCCACAGATTCCCAAAGAGCAACTGCATCCTAAGGATGTTTTGGCTCCACCCAAACTGCGGCTCTCTGTCTGTAAAATTCAAATTGCTTCATCTTTGCACCCTTCCATTACCTGAAAAGTGTGACCTTCCAAACTGAGTGATCTGGTTTGGACGATTGCAGCGGTGGAAGGAACTCATGGTCCCTTTCCCTGCCCTGACATGTGTAGTGTATGGAACCTCCATTTGCGTCTTCTCCAGCAATGCTATAGGGTTGGCACATTATGCGAACCCGGTGTAGGCCACAGCAGTTGGCAGTTTGTATTCCCCCTGCAGCCTCTGCTGCGTATCATGGGTTTTAGGGTGGGCATGAAGCAAAACCGCCCTGCATCCCACACTGTGTTTTCACGACACACCAACCCCCACTGCATCACGGGAGATTATGCAACGGTCGTGCACCCAGCATGCTGCAGGGCGGGAAACACAGTGGTTCCTTCCCCCACTGTGATCGTCCAAACCTGGCCAGTATTACATTCCAACGGCTGGAGTTTTCCAGCTATCGGGCAAACATCTGTCATTAGTGCCAGTGATGAAGCATCAACCTAATAAAGCCATCAGCCTAATAAAGGATAGTCTCCCAATATTACTATAGTTATTTAATACAAATAGTGAATAGAGCTGGACTGAATATTCTTATCTGGGTTACTATTTCTTTTCTCCTTGATTATTGCTGTAGTCTCAAGCGCCACACAGTGACCTGGTTTGTATGATTTTCTGTAGTACACGCCACTTCCATTTTGTATATGGAACCTCTGACTGGGCCGATTAGAGGTTGCGCTATGTCATCCAAACCTGGTTTCGCACGACATATTAGGAAACATATTAGGAAACATATGGGGGGGGGGAAGCAACCGTCACTTGTGTTGCTTATCGTGTCGTGTGGAGGGTTACACACAACGCACACACAACTGACAGTACGCTATCCCGCCCAAATAAGCAATGGAGAAAAACAACAGGCTTGCACGTTGTTTATCCCAAACTCCATTGTTTAAAGTGTTGTCCGAAACCAACCAACCTCCCCCCTCCCCCCCCGTGCACTATTCCATATGGGCATAGAGTTCTGCCGGCCGCAGCAGCCGAATACCCCCAGCTGCTCCAATACAGCTGGCAGAACGTTCAGTGCATGCTGGGATACAGCTGGAGGACTGAGGGAGGGGGAGGGAGGAGATCCTGCAGCTAAGATGGACACTGGAACGTTCAGCCACTCAACAGACGTCAGAACAACGTGTCATGTGGGGAACACCGCCTACCTAACTCACGGTCAGTACGCTATTTCCCCCTCTGTTGCCTAATATGTCATGCGAAACCAGCCTATAAATTAATCTGGGTTAAACAACCCACAGTTAACCAGACAACTAATTGTAGGTTAATTGTGGGTTGTTTAATCCACAATTAACCTATGGTGCCCAAGTTTGGATGACATATAGACCAACCTCTGGTCTGATCAAAGGTTGCGTACGTGAAATGGTGGCAGCACGCACCAAGATGTTGCTCCTTAGTCAATGTGTTATGTACCAGGACAGTCAAAACCAAGATGTTGCTCCTTAGTCAAAGTTGGCGAGGCTGAGAATGAAATGTAGGGAGGTTACTGAGTCCAATACAAATGAAGGAAGGCAGATGGGGAAACTGTCAGGCAATAGGGGAAGGGGCATAAGAGGCAAGCCTAAGTTAACAGTTACACAGACAAAGACTCAGGATTGACCTGCCAGTATTTATAGCTAGACTGAATAGTAGCAATCGGCTGCCTAGAAGTCGGACAACTATGCCTCCCAGCAGGGGAATACGGCCTCTTTTCTCATCAGTAGGCATGTATGAGAAATATGTTTCAGTTCATTTTTTATCTGGATTTAGCTCGCTTGCAACTTCTGGACTGAACACCGATTTGAGTCCAATCTCTGGCCAAAGTCAGTACATTCCCGGGCTTTCTGTGAGATTTGTGGACTCCCCCTCCCCCTCCCCAAATGTGTTCAATATCCTGCATGGATGATTCGCACATCCCTGTCACAGCTTCTGACTTGCCAGCAGAACCTTGAGTGTGCATGCCAGAATTCTATAGGTTCTCTAATAGGGGAGGATTGGGGACCTTTCAAGTGCTGGCAGACTGCTGCTGAAAAATATGTCATGGCTTTTAATGTTCTCATTCTTTCTTTCTCTGATCAAGAAAAAGAACTCTATAGGCAGCAGCAAAAGGAAGATATTCCTGTCTGTTTGGTCAATGCCCCTAGAGTAGTCAAGGAGTGTTGGTGTGTGTGTGGAAAGGGGCACTGTTCATGTCAAAATAATCTCATATCCTTTTACTCAGATGCACAGATTAGCATGCACAGAACAAGGATGCATGCAAATAATGGTTTGATCAAACCAGGAAGTAATTTAATTAAACTGTATTTGAGGGAGGAGGAGGGGGGAGCATGTGAGCATAGGGCCCGTTCCCAAAGCTCTAAACCAGGGGTGAGCAAATGTTAGCTCTCCAGGTGTTTTGGACTTCAACTCCCAGAAGCCCCTGCCAGCATAGCCAATGGTTAGGAATGCTGGGAGCTTGAAGTCCAAAACATCCGGAGATCTACTTCTTGCCCATCCCTACTCTAAACCTCCTTCCCCAACCTGGATCCTTCTGGATGTTTTGGACTACAACTCCTGCCTGCCCCAGTCACTATGGCCTTCTAGTCCAAAACATGTAGAGGAACACTTGTTAAGGAAGGTTGCTCCAAACCATGGTTTGCGGGATTGCTTTGACTGCAGCCATATACCCACCTCCCCACAATCAAATGGTTCAAACAGAATAATGGGGGCTACGTTCAGGAAAATTGATACACTTTGTTAGTCCCATGCTGTTCATATACGTTGGCCTTGTCAAGCTGAAAAGTATGAAAGACTGAAGAGCAATAGGGGAAACAGTGTGAACTCTCTCTCTCTCTCTCTCTCTCTCGGATTTGTGGAGAAAATACAATCCATAATCCTAAATCGTAATTAGTCTATAACTGTCCTGAAAAATGACAAGAAAATGAGGAGAATTGTGCCTTATCTCTGTTTTCTTTTAAAAGGAAAGTTATTTAGAAAGATTGTACTTAAAGGAACCATAATTTTAAATTTTATTAGAATTGCTTAAATGCCTCCCTATCTGTACAAACTACATAACAATACATTCAGCATGAAAAGAGATGCTTTTTATAGAATCTCTAAATTTACATTTGTGCAGATAAAATGTGTGGCAATTATAGTAAAATGTATATGTTTTATACACTGCAACTGCCATTTTGAGCCTCTTTTCCCCAGGAAAATGCAAATTGGTCCATTTATCAGTGGGGTGAAGTAACATGACGTCTGTGTACTTATCTCCTGGTGTAAGTAAAGTAATAAACATAACTGTTAAATAAAATGGAAACAAAGTGCATTTTCTTTATTAGTTTTAACACAAACAGTAGCCACAATAAATGCTATTTTCTTACAATTGATTTTATAACCAAAGAAAATAAAGCCTACCAGCTACTAATACATCAGAGTTTTTGCTTATCGCTGAAGAATAAGAAAATTGTATTCAGTCTCGTTGTTGATTAGGTTTTGCTAGATAGAGGGGTATTTGCATTGTGAAGTGAAAACGGCATTTGAAAGAGAACATTCTTAAGGAGGCTAATGGCTCATCCACTCTATATCCTCAATATGAAATGCCTTATGAATCGTAACGCAATTTGGTCAAAAGCAGGCATGTTGATATCCTAGAACAAAATTCACAGGGAAAGTCAAACAACAATTTTTATTAAGGCCAGCAAAGGACCACAATATGATGTGTGAGCTTTCAAGTTACACATGACTCTCTCTCTGGCTGGGAGGATTCCTGCCAAGTGTTTCATACCACATGTTGTTTTTCCTCAGGAGCACTTCTATCTGTGTTCAGCTCATTACTTGCACACGCTAAGCAACTGTTTTAAATGGGCCCACGTATCAGGTATGCATGTCAAAGGCACAATTTCCTTTACTTAAAAAATGACGGTCCCTTATTGGTAGCCTAGCTGTTGTTTATTATGAGGTATTAACAAGTAAGCTTACTGTTAATTTTTTGCCTCCCTTCTTAAATTGTGTCCCTGTAAAACTGGGATGATTTTACATTATTTTCTTTACTATCACTCTTAAAAGTACTTGACATAAATGCCCAAAAAGTCTACTGATGAGGATAGTGGATGTGTGAACACAGGGGGTTGTTCCCAATCCTCTAAACCAGCTTTCCCCAACCCCAGGAGCTTCCAGATGTTTTGGACTACAACTTCCATCGGCCCCAGCAAGCATAGCCAATGGATAATCTTTTGCTTCCTCCCCCTTTCCCCTGACTGGCAATGTTTGGAGGCTTCTTATCTCCTTGAAACTGGGAAGTAGGGAGCTGTGTTTCCAACTGATCTTTTCCTAGGAAGAAATTGTATTCCCCACTGGTGATATAAAGAACTATTGGGAGGGTAGAGTATCTGCTTTGGATACAGAAAGTTCCAGGTTTGATTCCTGGTATCTCCAGGTAGAGCTGGAAAAACTCCTGCTTGAATCCCCGGAGAGCTGCTGCCAGTCCGTGCTGCCAGTACTGGGCTACATGGACCAATCGTCTGACTCTGTATAAGGCAGCATCTTCTGTTCCTATTGCCTGACAAGTGGCACTCACTGGCATGGTACTGACGGGGCTTGTTCCCTTTCCCTCCCCGGAGACAAAGTGTAAGACTCTGCCCAGAAGTGCGGTAAGCAAGAGGGACAAGTAATGGGGGAAATGGTTTGTTATTGTCATGGCCCCTCCTGAGGAATCTTCATCGGAGGATGAAGCTGACTCACCCGGGGCTGCAGACACTTTGCCTCAGAATCTACCGGAGGCAGCATCGGAGGAAGAGCGGGGCTGTGCAGCACAGGAGGCAGAGAAGCCCCAGGAAAGTTATCCTCCTCCACCTCCTGTCTCCACGGAAGAAGGTTCTTAAGTCGAAGAGTGTTAGCCACCCAGTCCTCAGCAAAGGAGGCGTCTAAAGCATGCAGAGCAAGTGTGACCAGCAAGGAGAAGTCTGCGACTGCAGAGACGCAGCACGGTGGACACCGACCTTAAATAGCTAAAGCTGAGTAATGAGACATAGCTGGGGATGGGTGAGTCCAGGCGGAGACGCTGCTTAAAAGCCTTGGGGTGCGAGGTTTTTCTCTGGTGGAAACAACCGACGTGAAAGCTGCCTAGCTTCTGTTCCTGATTCTAGCTCCCAGCTCATGGACTCCTGCTTTGGCTTTGGCTTTGGCTTTGGACCTGGCTCATGGACTCTCCCTCTCTGGCTTTGACTTTGGATTTGGACCTGGCACATGGACTCTCTCTCTCTGGCTTTCCCCCTGGATTTTGGACCTGGTTTGTGGATTCTGGACATTGTATTCCTGCCATAGGAGCTGTATTCCTGCTATAGGAGCTGGGACGTTCCTGCACTTCAAACTCTGCAAGAGTTAATATCTCCTTGCTAAAACAACCCGAAGCGTCTCTGCTGGCTGCATTCCCAGAACGACCAGATAAGAAATTTGCTGGCTGGTTTCCCAGGAAAGACCCAGCGAACACAACAGTTATAGCCATAGTATCTTTTTATATCAAAACTGGGAAACTGATTTAAGTGCTGCTCACAAGCCAGGGTATCAAACCAAGATCTAATCTTGGTTTGTAAGCAGTGCTTAAACCACAGTTTCCCGGTTTGGACATTATAGGAAAGTGATTTAAACAATGGAATTTGCTGTTGTAGATGTGTAATATGTTAATGACAGATGCATTTGGAGCCATAGATATATGTTGCCCCTCTAGATTTAGCTATAGGACTACTTTTGTCTTAGTTTGCTGAAGTCTAGAACTATGTTTGTCTACCAAAAAATAGCTAATCCAGCATTTTGATGGACTAGAAAAGGGGTCCACATCATCCTGATGTGGCTCCTATAGCCTCTGGCTGACACAATTCATGGCAGCAAAAACATGACTGGTTTGCCACAAAAATTTCATTGAGATTGAAAACAAGGAAGATTTGGATGTTTTGGGCTTCCTTGGTGGACTACTGCCCAAAATCTGCAGCAAATGGCAATTTCTGCCTCCCCCTTGGTGCAGCCCATATAGTCCCAGAACCAGGGCAGGATTTATTTACCCCGAAGAGTGCAAAATCTTTGTGAATATTTTTTGTTTATATATGACAGAAGTGTCTCAAAAAAGTGAGTCTTACAAAATTCCAGTAGTGGTGGTGGTGATGGGGGGGCTGCATGATGACGTCATCAATATGGCTGCTGCGCTATTATGTAGTTGCCACATTTAAATATGCCTAACTTCTCACCCGTTTATGCCACAGAGATGAAAGTTTTTCTGAAATGTTTCAAATTTCATGACAAATACTTTTTGGAATTACACATTTTTGTTAACGCCATTAGTTTTTGAGATAATTTCATTTGAACGTTTAAAATCAGTGTTCCCATTGGTTATGTGTGACGTTTATCCATGATTTACTCAAAAACTATACGACTTTCGAAAGAATACTCAAGAACAAAAAAGTTGCATTTTTTTAATGGGGTTTTACTCCAGTGCTTAGGGAATTATAAGTGATATCTCGTTATACGTCCACTTTCTCAGGATTGTATGATTTTACAGTTTATCATACAGGGCTTTCATTTCAACAGTATCCACCCTAAATATCTCTCGATCTGCACAGATCATTTTGAACATGTTCAACTGTGATTTTTACAGTTGAACATGTTCAAATGTTCCTTACAACCTTTCAAACAGGACAAGTATGATGATATATTAAAAAAAGACAATTTATTAGGTTGAATTGTTTTTAACAAATGTAAATTTTTGCTGAAGATTTTAAAAATAATTTACAAAATAAAAACTATGTTTCTGTGAGAAGGGTTAACAAATAAATTTCATTGGATGTCCTCTCCACTTTCATTGGAACTGCTATCATCGCTGTCAAAATCATTTTCCTTGCCTTCTTTTTCACTGTCCTCTTCTGTGGCCGTTTCAAGATTTTCTGGGAGTGTTGGACCACCGTACTATTTTATGTGGTACCTGCCATTTTCCAAATACCAGCTGTGTTCAGTAGGATTGAGCCCATCATCAGGTTTTCTACAGTCTGCTCGTTTCCACAGCCGTGACTCTGAATTGCTTCTTTTAATCTTTTGGATCAATGCAGGTTTAGATGGAGGCAGTATTGTTGGGTCAATCCCTTTAACTTTGGAGAATGCCTTAGACTGGATCTTAGGTGTTGTTTTCTTCATAAATAGACTGAATCTTACTTCACTCACAGAGGAGTATCTAGGGTGGCTATACATGGGGAGGGTCCAACAGGATTAAAATAGCCCCCAGATCCTCTGAAGGTGCCCATCCCTGGACTAAAGTTTCCCATTGCATTTATATCTCTGGTGGAAAGAAAATAGATCTTTAAAAATGCTGAGTCTGGTTTAAAATATATTTCCCTGTAATCCATATAACTTGTATTCAGATCTTCATTATAATTTTTTCATAACTCCTGATTGCATAATGCACCATTCTGCTTTTGTGTTTGAGACTCACATCCCCAGATTCATGGATTCCTCTCCTTGCACTGTCTCCGTGGATAATCTTCTCTGGAATATGATGGCATTGAGTAAGTGCTTGGTCTGCCCTACACTTTCTGGAGACCTTTTCTATTAGGTGTCTGCAAGTACAGTATTTAATTTAGACTTCATAAAAAGTTATTGCATGTTAATTAAATACCACTGCGAATTAAATAAATACCAACTGCACATTAAAACATATTTGCTGAATATTAAAAGCCATAGCATAGGTTCATATCCATTTCCCAGTAACAGCTCTATTACAGTTGTTAATCATAAGAGGATGTTTAATAATCAGTATTCAAATAACAGACATTAACCGTCCTATTAAATCGAGATTAATTGTGCTATGGGGAATACTAATTTGAAAGGTTACCTATTTTCCCTACCGACCTGATCTTTCCACAACACCCTTTTTTCATTAAAATCGGTGTTAAAGACTCTGTAAATTTATTTCATGTGTCGTTTAGGATATACTTATGACACGTTCTGAATACCTGAGCTAAAAAAAATCACATTTCCCCAATAGTAATATTCTTGCCGGTTGTCAAATAATATTAAATAATGTTATCTTTGGTAATAAACATATCACACACTGCTTTGAAAAGGTTACTCCATGGATGACATTCAGCTATTCCTCTGGATCTTTAAATGAAGCTCGGCTTCTGGGAAGGGCCTTAGCTTAGTGACAAAGCACCTGCAGGAAGTCCCAGGTTCAGTCTACGGAGTCCTCAGCTAGAGCCGGAACAGACCCCAGTCTGAACCATAGAAAGCCGCTGCCAGTCAGTATAGATAAGAGTGAGATAGATGTCTGGCTTAGTATGGGCCCGCTTCCTGGATTCCATAGGGCTATGCACACGTTGAAATTGCATAAATAACACACTTTCCAGAAAAAAATATATCCAATTAATCATGGCACTTAAGATGTTAGCCTTACCACAGAACAAATCGTCCTGCCACTTCATCTCTTTGAAAACTGGTATTTGAGGATACTTTCACTCTGGGTAGTGGTTTTACTCTTCTTTCTTCCCAAGTACAAAAATTTGAAGTCCTTTCCAGTTCCTCTCTTCTCTTTTTTAGGGTTTTTGCCTTCATGCTTGTTTTTGAACACCCAGAATATCTAACTAAACAAAATGCTGACCTGGATGGACTTTGGTCTAATCCAGCAAGATAATGGGGAGAGTAATCCCATGGACCCTAGATAGCATAGGATAGCTCAGACTCTTGGATCCGAGGTCAGAGACAGTGCTCTGACCTCGGACCAAGGAATCTGATCTCCCTGCTCCTTTCACCTCACAGCTGGCACCGAGAGAACCGTGCCAACTGCCTCTCTGAGGTCACAAAAGCAACCTCGGAGGGAAAAGGGGCGGTTCTGTGGGCAGGGAGGGGAGGGGACTGGGGTGGCCAGCTTATGATGAATCCTTCCCAGCCTCCTTTGCTCTTGCTCTGTTGAGTCCCAGCTAGATGGGTGAAAAAGCCTGTCTAGCAAAATGCAGAGCAGGGGGAGCATGTAGGTAAAGATTGCTACCACACTCCTCCCGCTCTGCATAGGGTTCCTGGCATCCCGAAAAGATGGTGCCCTTATATTCTTAAACATCATCTGTGGCAGACCATCACAAATGCAGCCATGTGGTTATCCCTGGACGACTGGTGTGGCCTAGGTGTCCCCAATTGTAATACATATGCTGTTGCACTCATACTTGAACTGTTCTTCCCTTAACATTGCTTTCTGTATCTAAAGTATTATTTAGGGCTGTGCACTGACCCCCCGATCCAATCTGGATCCCGATCTGTCAGGTCCGGATCGGGCCTGATCCGACTCAGATCCGATCCGGATCCACGTACAGCACTCCCTCATGCTCTCCTCGCTCTCCCCCTCCTCCCCCACTCTCCCTGTTTACCTGCTGCCTCCTTCGTGTCATCCTGCCGTCGTCCTCTCCCCTCGCTATGTGACGCTGCATTTCCCGCTTGCATCGTGTGATGACATCACCCGCCGCGACCGGCAAATGCGGCTCTCAATCTGGATCCGGGAGGCCCGGATCAGCCCGAACCGCTCTGGATTCAGGATCTGGATCCGGATCGGTGCACAGCCGTAGAATTGTTTTCTAAATGGCCCATGCTTCCTGTATGGGCTTCTGAAGAAAATATCACTTGAGGCTATTTGTTTTGTTACGTAATCAGAGATTTCCTCTTAAAACGTAGAGTTGGAACACATGGGGTCAGTTTACACAATCACAGGTATGCTTAAGCTACAGTGGCTTGTTAATTACTCTTTGCATGCCAAACAAATTTACACAATTACTGTCACTAGCACAGGTTGTTGTGATGTCTGAACCGGGAGAGGGTGATTGGTTGGGATGGTTGGTTAGAGTAGTTAACATACCACCCAGAATCCCATGGCCACTGCAGGGAAGGTAGAATACGGAAATAATTTTGATGCATAAAAAGTTGTTGGAGAAGTTGTCAGGAGAGGACAGAATTACAAGCTGCTAAATTTAATGTCAGTACTCGCTAAATTACTTGAACAATTAGCAAAGCAGCAGTAGCCAATTTGTAAAACCTGCAAAGAAAAGGAGGTGATAAATAACCTAATGCATTTGTAAAACAGGCAGAAGTGGAGGGGGAATAGGTCCTATTGAACTTAATGGGACTTCAGAGTAACCATAAAGCTGTGTGCCAGGGCTACTGTTTCAGATTTAAGTGCGTTGGAGGAGAGGTTTCACTAGGTGGCAAAGTTTTCAGCAAGGCTTAAAGATCAGTTCTTGCTTATAATCAATGGCAACAAAGCAGTATCTTTTAAGAGCATTTTTGTTATTTCTTGATTATATCTTGTATAATAGTATAGCAGTCTTGTTGACCCAGATCTCCCTTGCTATTTTTACACACACACACACAGATATTTCTATATCGTTGCCATGCATAACTAATACGAAGGCTAGGTTGAGAGCCTGTTACTATGATCACGTGTAGAACTAGTGAGCTTCCCAGAGACTTGCTCTGAAACATGAGGTGGACTCCTGTAAACCCTTTAGTCCTGTGATGGCTTAATAAATAACTAGCTTGACTTGTGCAGAGCATCTCCACGTTAGTTTATTATTGCTCAGTATCATACTTTTTGGGCTTTTCCATGGGTGCCTGGAAAAGCTGGGTGCAAGGCCGACTGAGAGTCCATTGGACTCACCCGTTCCCCCCCCCCCCCCGCCACTCCCCACTGCTCGCCTGCCTGCCGAGGCCTCCACTTGCACTGGCGAGCCGCCCAGCCTCCTGTCTGGGCTTCCCCCATTCCCAGCCACTCCCTCCCAGTTCCAGCTGTGTTTATATATCCTGTTGCTTAGCAACACAAAGTTCTTCGCTCAGAACCTCCAGAATGCCACACATTGCCATGTGCCATGCATTGCCGTAGTGTTAGAGAGAGAGAGAGAGAGAGAGAGAGAGAGAGAAGTGTCAGATCTAGGGTGACCATATGAAAAGGAGGACAGGGCTCCTGCATCTTTAACAGTTGTGCAGAGCAGGGCATTTCAGCAGGTGTCATTTGTATGCATGCAGCACCTGGTGAAATTCCCTCTTCATCACGACAGTTAAAACTGCAGGAGCCCTGCCCTCTTCACCAGATACAAAACAGGGCAGGGCTGTTCAGGTTCTGATTCGTGCATGGGATTGAGTTATTTTTTTCATTTTTCGGGTCTGGAGATTTGCGCAAATGGGATTTCCCCCCCTTCATGTCTTTAAATTTGCACAAATGTGGGTCGAACCTCTTTTTACCCCCCTTTTTTTAAATTGGGGGTCCGGTGCAAGTGTTCTCCTGTTCAGCCACTATCTAGCCCTGCAAAGGCATATTTCCCTTGTAAATATCCTTGTCAGTTTCATCCTCTCCCTTGTAAATATCCTTGTCAGTGTTATCCTCTCCACACTGTACTTCATTTAGCTCAGAGGTGCCTATTTCCTACTTGTCTAAGAACTTGTCGGTTTCATTCTCCACTTTGGTGTTGTTTCCCCCCCCCCCTTTGCTCAGAAGGACCCCCATTTGCACAAATTTAAAGACCTGAACGGCATTTTTTTCCATTTGTGCAAATCATGGGACCCTCCCCCCAAAGTGTCTATTTAACGTGCACAAAATAATACAGAATCTGGAGCGAGGAATCCACTGCAGTCTGCCACTGCTTTTTGAAATGGAAATACTGTGAAATCCTGTCACGCTTAAACGGAACAGGATTCCCAGTATCGCACATCCCTAGCTAGAACTGGTTTGTCAATATGGATCAACACAATGGAATTTTGGACTCTCCTTTAGTCCAAAATGGCTATGGGGATTGTCTAGGCTGACCATATGAAAAGGAGGTCAGGGCTCATGTAACTTTAACAGTTGTAGAGAAAAGAGAATTTCAGCCAGTGTCATTTGTATGCAATTAGTTTCTGGTGAAATTCCTTCTTCATCACAACAGTTAAAGTTGCAGGCACTATACTAGAGTGACCATATACAAAAGAAGGCAGGGGGCCCCTGCAACTTTAACAGTGGTGATGAAGAGGGAATTTCACCAGGAACTAATTGCATACAAATGACCCTGGCTGAAATTCCCTTTTCTCTACAACTGTTAAAGTTACATGAGCCCTGTCCTCCTTTTCATATGGTCAGCCTAGATTATCATGATGAGCACCTTCACTTCAGCACTCACTCAAAAGAAACCGAAGTCTGTAGAGCTACCCCTGGGACTTCTGAGCAGTTGTGGAAGGATTTGATTGGTTGGGTATTATGGGAAAATATTGCATTTATAGCTGAAATAAATCAAATATGGAAAATAAACTAAATGTTATATGCTAGTTGGAGGGAAGTTTAAACAGATCAGATGAATGTACAATAAATAGAACATGGTCTAGGTGAGAGAACTTCAATTTAGCAGCAGTTAATTAAAACAAAACCTAAATAAAGAAGCTCCACGTGTCAGCAAAACAGAACTCTGTCTTGGCATTAAGCCACCAGCAGAATAGCTTTCATCACTTGAACTGTGGAACAGTTCTGCTGAGATTCTTTTATAGTACTTGATGTATGAAATATAAAAATAGTATTTGTCCTAGACCTTGTGGAGATACATGCATGTGATTAGTGTTCATCCTGTACGTATTTACCACATTGGAAATGACTGGTCTATGCATTTTTTGTATGTCTGGAGTAATGTTGGTTAGGTGCAGGGTAACTTAGTCCTAGCTTGCAAAGCTGTTTTTCTCTGTGCCCTCAAAGTTCTTCTAGAATAAAATAGACTGTATTGCTGTATCCACCCAGCTACTTGACTATTACCCTTTCTTTAGGATTAGCACAAATTTATTTATTTATCTATTTTATTACATTTGTATACCACCGCATAGCCAAAGCTCTCTGGGCAGTTCACATAAGATTAAAACAATTAAAAACAATATACAAAAATTAAAACAGCAAAAACATACAATACACACACACACATCTAAAACCAGTATAATAACTTTAAAAAGCTATAAGCCTAAAAACAAAACAAACCCAGGCTCACTTAGTAGCTCACTTCAGATTTTTTTAAATAATGTTTTTATTAAAGATTTTCATATATTTGACAACCATAAACATAACATAGTGTAATATAATATATTATGATATGGTATACCTCCTTCCCTCCCCCCCAAAAAAATAAATAATAACAACAACAACAAAAATACATACAGTGAGTGAAGTTTATTCCCCTTATTACCTTTTTAAATTCTTGATACTATAAATTTACTAAAAATAAAACTTTGTCTTGCAGCCGCTATTTAGAGAGTTACTAATTGTTTGGCTGCAATAGATTAATTTTTATTATAGTACAGAGACAATAAGAATAGTTCTGGGGTAAACCGAATACATTCCTTTGTTATCTGTAGTAGTTCCTGATGTACCGTATGCCAGAACTGTTGAACCTGAGGGCATTCCCACCAGAGGTGATAATATGTACCTTTGGTGGAGCATCCTCTCCAGCAAGCAGACTTCCCATCTGAGGTGATGTGAGCCTTTTGCACTGGAGTTCTATACCATTCATCGATGTAGCGTCTTCAAAGATGTTTCCTTAATGCCTGCTGAAACTGATTTGTAGGGTTTTTGTATCCAAAGCTGGTTCCATGGGCTATCTGGTATATTAACGCTAATGTCTGTCTCCCATACCATTTTCAGTCCCTGTAGGGAACCTGTTTGTCCTTCAACAAAGGTACTATATAGGTGAGACACAATTCCCTTCCCTGTAAACCCAGTTGAGAGAATAATTTGTTCAGTTGCCGTTCGTGGCCTAGTAGCATATAATTGGGTCCCGCAATATGTGCGTTAATTGTATTTATTGTACCCAACTTAAGTTCCATCATCGTACCTTAATTTTCAGCTGATCTATCGTATAAGGAGTGTTATGTATATAAAAATCTCTTAAACGAAACGGGCCATAATCTGCCCACTGTTCTATTTTTCTTCTCAACCCTTCATCTAGTAGTCTGGAATGTGTTTGTAGTGGAGTCAATGGAGAGCACACTGGTGCTAATTTAGTCTGCCACCATTTCCAAATAGTAAAAGTTGTTAATGTATATGGGTTTTTAATTTGGCGGATATATCCTATCTTTATTATTCTGTGAGGTACAGCCCACATAGGGCACATCCCCAACATCTCCTGCTCCAATCCAATCCAATTCTTTTCGTTTCTCATTATTATGAATCCCAGTTGTCTTCATTGAAATGCTTCATAATATATCGATAGGGAAGGGAGTCCCCAACCTCCACCGGCAGTTTTTTTATAATAATATTTCATTGCAAATCGAGGTGTTTTGCCCTGAAAAATAAATTCATTTATTTGCTTTTGCCACTTTCTTAACATTTGAGGCTGGATAAGAATGGGCAGGACTTGCAATGGGTACAAGGATCTTGGAGTCATTTTCATCTGAATTGCTGCTATTCTTCCTAAAATTGATAATTTTAGTTTTGACCATGACCTCATATTTAGTTTAATCTCCTTGATTAATGGTTTATAATTTAAATTAAACATTTTGCCCATATTATGTGGTATTTGTATCCCTAAATATTTGAATGAAGTACGACACATTGGAACCTGGAGGGTCCTACACACATTTAATTGCTACTGGGGAGGTATATTAAAAAACATAATAACTGATTTCTCGAAATTCACTTGTAGGCCTGCCGCTTGTGTAAAAGATATCAATTCTTGTTTCAATATTGATGCTGATTGTTCCGGTTCAGATAACATCACTATAATATTATCTGCATACATATTCAGTAAATGTTCTTCGCCTCCTCCCCGGTAGCCAGTTATAAGAGTGCTAGTGCGTAAAACATTAGCTAATGGTTCCAGGGAGAGGGCAAAGAGCAGAGGAGATAGTGGACAACCTTGTTTTGTCCCTCTTTCAATCGACATTGGTAATGAATCCATCTGATTTGTTCTAATTATGGCCCTGTTTGTAATGTATAGACTTGAAATTGCTGCAATAAATTGATGTCCCAATTGATATTCTTGAAGAACTTTTAACAAATGTGGTCATTCAAGACAATCAAATGCTTTCAGAACATCCAAAGATAATAAGGCTAAGGGTTGTTTTTTATATGAAGCATCCCAGATTATATTCAATAGTCTTTGAATAGGACCTGCAATATGCCATTTTGGAATAAACCCTGCTTGATCCTGATGCACTAAATCTCTTATAATATGATGTAGTCTAGATACTAATATAGAGGAGAACAATTTCTAATCTTGATTGAGCAATGTTATATCCAGTGGAATTTTAGAATGTTTTAAGGATGTTTTTAGGATGTTTTAGGATTTTATTGCAGTTTTAATAATATGTGTCATGTTTTAATCAGTTTTATGTATTTTATCATGTTGTTGTTCCCCACCTCGATCCAGACGGAGAGGCGGGTAAGAAATAAATTATTATTATTATTATTATTATTATAGGGCGATACGATTCCACCTGGGTTAAATCATTCCCTGGGTTTGGCACTACTATAATACGAGATAATTTCCATGTGTCTGGGATAGATCCCTCCCTCCCAAATGGAATTAAAAGACTTGTAAGGTGTGGACATAATGTTCCTCTAATTTTTTTATAAAAAGAACTTCCAAACCCATCAGGGTCTGGGCTTTTATTATGTTTCAATCTTTTAATTGATTGATCTACTTCCTCTTTTGAAATGGGTTTATTCAAAATATTGCGATGTTCTGGGGTCGCAGGTGTAATACCCCCGAGCTCCAAAAATGTTGTGCCATTTTCTAAGTTAGGATGTGTTGATTGATACAGTTTTTTATAAAAATTTGCAAATAATGTATTAATTTGCATTTGATCCAAAGTCTTGCTACCATCTTCTTTACACATGGAAAGTATCTTTCCCTTATTTTTCCTCTTTTGTAGATCTCTTGCCAGTAGTCTTGTATTTTTATTTCCTGACTCATAATAACGTTGCTTCATATATATTAGTGATTTAGCTATTTTTCCATATTCCAATGCTTCCAGTTCTTTAAGTTTGTATTCTAGTTTTCTAAAGGTAATTCTGGAGACCTATTTTTTTGTGTTTTGTTTCTAAGGCAGCTATATCCTTTATTATATTTTGTTTTAATGGGTCTGACCTTTTCTTTAATTTTATTGTTTCAGCAATATATGTTCCCCAGATAGTAGCTTTCATAGCATCCCACAATATATAGTGGGATATCTCTGGTGTGGTATTTATGTTAAAACATTCTGTAAGAGTGCACTTTTATGTTAAAACATTCTGTAAGGATTGTGCACTTTTTTGATTTTCTAATAGGCATGAATCTACCTGCTGCACCGGGTGTAATGGACCCGGATTTTGTATATGAAAGGTTAATTCTACTGCTGCATGGTCTGAGATAGTCTGAGGTAATATATCAGCCTGAGATATGTCTGGAACCAATAGAGTGGAAATCAATATATGATCTAATCGGGAATATGTATGATATCTGGGAGAGAAATATGTATAATCCCTAACTCCTGGATGCATCCATCTCCAGGTTGCATGACTCTGGGTGTTGTATTGCTTCTATCCATAAAGGCATCACATGTCGAGTTAAAAATCTCCTGTTACTATGATCTCTCCTTCAGCAAATTCTCTTTGTTTTTAAAAATATTTTGGCCATATATGAGTATCGATGCACATTTGGCACATAAATTGTGGCTATTGTTATAGGGAGCTTGCCTATTAGACCTTTTTAAAAAAGATAGGGACCTTCATTATCCTGCTTAATTTTTTTTTTTACTTGGAAATCAGAGTGCCTAGCTAAAATTATTGCCACTGCCCTTGCATGATTGGAACCTGGATCCACAAACTGGTCACCATAATATGAGTGCGTAAATATTCTCCCGTTTTCCCTTCCTGCTTTATATATTACCTGTAAACAAATAATAGGAGGTCTTTGAGCCCTAAGAAAATCAGAAATTCGCCTCCTTTTAACAACATCCCCTAAGCCCCTGACATTGAGCGTTACAATTGTGACATCATTCTTTCCCATGTTTAGTTGTTATGGTATGATTGTAATTACAGTTTGAGAAGAAATCCGGTACATCCCACCTAATTTCAGTATAGTACATTCCATTATCATAACTAACTATATTCATATTAACAGTCAATCTTCACTCCCAATTCACAATAAACCCAATTCCATCCCTATAGACCCTTGCCCCCATCTCCGTCACTTCAGATGACCCCCCCCCCCAGCAGCCTTCCCCAACCAGGAACCTCAAGAAGTGTTGGACTATATTTCCCCCATCTCCAGCCAACACGACTGGGGATTGTGAAAGTTGTAGTCCAACACATCTGGAGCATGCCTGGTTGAGAAAAGCTGCTCCAAAGCACGCGGAGGCAGGTGTATATTAATCCGTGACTTGGAGGCTCCAAAACTCAGATTAATACACACCCGGCTCCACGTGCTTTGGAGCAGCCATCCTCAACCAGCCACACTCCAGATGTGTTGGACTACAACTTTCATAACAGTGTCCACCTCTCTTCACATTTGCAGCAATATTGCATAATTTGGCTTCAATTGACTTTTTTTCCTTGTGCACTACCTAGAATTAATCTCTGGCTTTGCAATATAGACCGTCATGCTTCTCTTTATTTCTGCTCCATCTTTATCCACTCAGGGGCCTATGTGCTTTGGCCAGGGCAAAAGACTGATCAAAGTTTAAGATGACCTTTATGTTTTCAGAAATGGGAGTCAACAATCACTTCTTCGTTCCAGAATAATAGTTATAATCTGAGAACTGCATCACCTACCACTGACTCCTTCAATCTGCAATCACCATTTTGTAAAGGAGTCTATACTGTAGACCTCATGGCCAAAAGATTTGGGCCAATTTTGGAACTTTTCTGTCTCTTATGCCACCTAGCCTGATGAAGAGTTCTGGAGAACTCAAAAGCTTGCATACGCTTATGTGACATTTTGGTCGGTTTTAATAATTTTTTTGCCTAACTCTGGATTTTGGATTTTTGACTCATGGACTGACATAGTTATCTTTACTTTTTGTTTTGTTTTGTTTTATTTTAAAAAGTGAAGATCACTGCATGTAACAGAAGCTATCTATGTTTGTAAGTAGGGCAGGTTCAGAAGGTAGGACCATTTTTCTTGACTGCAATACCATGTTTCATATTGGCTCAATTCGGACGACATATTAAGCAACTGGTGTGGGGGAAACAATCGTCAATTGTTTTGACTATTGTGTCATCCGAATGCTGCCATAGTCAACTCAGCGCGTCGTCCGAATTGATCCATTGTTTCATTAAAGTACGGCTGGTGTGGTTTGATCCAAGGGGGTAGTATATCACCCCACATCTCTGCCTTGGGACTCTTAGCCAAGCTGCTGTAGAGTGCGTCTCCTCTATATTCAGTTGGTGGTGGTAGCTAACAATTCATTTGGGCTATTGTGGGTTTAATTTAGTGACAAAGGTGGTGGACTTAGATGTCCAGTGTTTCCTTCCGACCCCCCAGGATTGCCAGAGTGGGTAAGGATTGATGAGGGACCCCAGGGTATGTCAGCAAATTATAGTTAACACCTTCCAAACCAGAACCAGAAACCCACGTCAAGCCTTGGTTTGCCAGATCATTTCTAATTGCATCTTTTGGTATACACGCACGTATTTTCTTTCCTAAATTGGTTTAAACTTCAGCGTACCCATGGCAAATTAGTGATTTTCTTGCTTTTCCACAAGAAGTCTTAGTAAATTAAAGCTTGTGCTCTTTTCCCATAATTAGATGAAGAAGAGATGTCAGGTGAGCTTCGCTCAATAGGTCAATGGCTATCTATTAATTAAGACAGTGGGAATGAACTAAAACAATCAAAACGTTGGAGCAGTGGTCAAGAAAGAACACATACATTCTTAATAGGCTGGTGAAAAGGCTTGGGAAGTCATTTCCCAGGGCAAGTTGTATATTTTTAAGCCCCATCTATTTAAATAGAAGAGATTTGCAGTGCAACCCTATAGATTTTTCCTCTGAAGGAAGCCTCATTGAATTCAGTGGGTCTTAGTCCTGGGAAAATGTGTGAAGGATTGCAGCATGAAGCATATACTTTAATGCTCCCACTATAAATCAATGGACTAAAAATGCTCTTAATCTTTATTCCTACATTTGTCTAGGTTGTTCTCATGGTTAGTTATAAAGCATGTCAATAGTGCATCTGCTTCTGTTCCAAATGCAAAAAGGACTTTCTTGAAAACACAGCTCTGCAAACCCGGGACGGGAGTCTTTCAGCATCTGACAGAGAGGTATCCATTTATTTATTTATTGCATTTTTATACCGCCCAATTAGCCAAAGCTCTCTGGGCGGTTTACAAAAATTAAAACCATGACAACTATTTAAAATATAAAATAACAACAGTATAAAAACGTAGCATAAAAATACAATTTAAGAGCACAAGCAGGATAAAAACAAGCAGCCATGCAGAAATTAATATAGATTTAAAATACAAATTTAAAACAGCAAAGTTAAAAATGAAAGTGATAAACTGTTAAAATACTGAGAAAATAAAAAAGGTCTTCACCTGGCGTCTAAAAGAGTATAACGTAGGTGCCAGGCGAACCTCTCTAGGGAGCTCATTCCAAAGCCAGGGTGCCACAGCAGAGAAGGCCCTCATTCTGGTAGCCACCTGCCTCACTTCCTTTGGCAGGAGCTCATGGAGAAGGACCCCTGAGAATGATCTTAGGGTCTGAGCAGGTACATATGGGAGGAGGCGTTCCTTCAGATAACCTGGCCCCAAACCATTTAGGGCTTTGTATGTTAATACTAGCACTTTGAATTTGGTCCAGACCTGGACCGGCGGCCAATGAAGCTGGAAAAGGATTGGTGTAATACGGTCTTGTTGGCCAGTCCCTGTTAGCAGTCTGGCTGCCCTGTTTTTGTACCAGTTGAAGTTTTCAAAGGCAGCCCCACATATAATGCATTGCAATAATCCAGATGAGATGTTATCAGAGCAAGGATAACTATAGCTAAGCTATCCATGAGCTTTGTATGCCAAAGATCTAGAGAGGAATAATAATAATAATAATAATAATAATAATAATAATATATTTATTTATTACCCGCCTCTCCCAACAGATCGAGGCGGGGAACAGCATTAAACATAAAATACAAAACTGATTAAAAGCACATAAAACCAATACATCATTAAAATACCAATAAAACACCAATAAAACACTTTAAAATTCATCTGGGTAGGCCTGCCGGAAGAGATCAGTCTTTATAGATTTTTTAAATTCCTGAAGACTGGTGAGTTGGCGAATCTCTCCCGGCAGGTCATTCCACAATCTGGGAACGGCAGAAGAGAAGGTCCTCTGGGTAACGGTTGTCAGTCTAGTTCTTATTGACTGTAGTAAATTCTTCCCAGAGGACCTGAGCGTGCGGGCCGGATTGTATGGGAGAAGGCGATCCTGTAAGTAACCTGGACCCAAACCATGTAGGGCTTTAAAGGTAATAACCAACACTTTGTACTTTGCCCGGTGATGTGTGAGGTGCTAGAGGGAAGGAGTAGGGAAGGACTCAACAGATGTGGATGGGTGAATGTGTTGCGGTGTGCTGAGGAAGGAAAGGGCTCAATTGACATGGTATGCCTCAATTTATTTTCTGTAAATTAAAAAAACAACCAGGAATATTTTTTTTACCTCCCATCCCCCGATAAGTTATTTTTTGATGTGCAAGAAATGTTTTAGCATATGTGTATATGGAGAAGCATTCAGCCGTACGATTCCTTCACCCGCAGTCTGAGATGGCTCAGTCCAGTCGCAGGGTTATCATCTCAGTGAAAAGTAGGCTTCCATTAAAAGAAAAACACACCTTTATGCTGCAAGAACAATTCCTTATACGTTTCTGTAAGCTGCTTGGAAAATGTGTGGCTCTCTGGGGGGGAAAGCTCCCTCTAACGCTGTTTCGCCCTCTTGATTTATGCATTTGTCATATTGAATGTTAAATTGGATCAGGAGCCACATTTTTCATTTAGAAAATGCTTTGGCTCCAAAAGAAATCTGTCCCATCCTACGTTAAGGCAAGAGGTAGAGACTACAAAGTACAAGATAAGCAAAAGAGCAGCAGAAATCCTATATTATATTGATTCTACTTAACACTGTCCTTAGGGAAGTATTCCAAAGAGCATCACATGTGGCATATAAAAATACATTTGTTCTTTTCTGAGCCCCAGTCCCTTCAGAGGTGGAATCCATCCCATGTGGATGGTCTTACTGTGGTCATAGACATATCATAGTGAAGAAAAGTGCTTGGAAGTTCCAACTGGTAAGGTTTCTAACTGGAGCCATCAGTAAGGAGCATATAATGCCAATATTATGTAAATTGTAATAGTTCCCTGCTTGCTTTGGAGCTCAATATCTGTCTATCTAAAATTATTTCTAGGCTGCCTTCAAGGGTTGAACCCTTAATTTCATATCCTGTCCCCTCTCCGCATGAGTGTGGAAGGGCACAGCAGGATGCCCTTATGTTTTGCATCAGTTTTTCACTTTTGTAAGCTACGTTGAATTTCAGTTTGGTGGTACGTCAAGGTAAACAATCTTTTTAAAGAAAATTGGCACAATCCTATGCAATATGTGGGAAGAGGTAGGAACCCAACACAGGGCTTGCTTCCATTTTTGATGGGAGCCCTGAGTTGAAGTAGGGATGTGTGAATCTTGTTAACTCTGTTTTGTCCGCGTTTTGCAGATTGTCAGGTGTCTTTCGTTCCATCATCTGCTCATTAACGAAATTAGGGTTGTTGTTTTTAGCAGAATTGCATTTTACTTGTGCTAATTCGCATTAGCACTAATGCACACTTTCCCTAATCTGCATTGCCACATTGCAAGAACTGAGGCTACCTCACATTTTACAACAAAGTACTCAGTTTATAATAGGGGTGTGCATGGACCCCCCAGATCGGATCGGGACCCAGATTGGGACCTCCAATTTTGTCACGGATCGGATCAGACAAAATCGGAGGCTCCCCGGATCGGGTCCGATCCCGATCCAAAAGTCGGAACTTTTTGGATTGGCCGCCATTCCCCCCCCCCCATAGACCTGCATTGCAATGCAAGTCTATGAGGAAAAAATGGCGGCGGGTGGGTGAGGGGGGGCCTAACTCCCTCCCCCCCGGGGCCACCCACTGTGGACGGCCCCGGCAGGTAAGCCCCCTCCCCCGCGCTCCTTACCCCCCCTGCCCCCTGCTTACCTTTCCTAGCCGTCCGCTCCCGTCCGCCGCTGGCCGCTACTACGAGCGGGCTTCGCGGCCTGCCCCTAGGTAGCGCGCCAGGTGATGTCATCACCTGGCGCGCTACCTAGGAGCAGGCTGCGAAGCCCGCTTGCAGTAGCGGCCAGCGCCGGACGGAAGCGGACGGCCAGGAAAGGTAAACGCGCCGCGCACCCCCGCCCCCTGCCCCCTGCTTACCTTTCCTTGCCGTCTACTCCTGTCCGCCGCCCCTTGCCCCCGTTGTCCGCTTCCATCAGCTGGCACCCGCCGATGGAAGCAGACAGCCCCGCTAGGGAAGCCCCCCCCCCCCGCTGTCTGCTTCCATCGGCGGGCGCTCGCTGGCGCCTGCCAATGGAAGTGGTGGTGGGCGCCAGCGGGTGCCCGCCGATCCATCCAAACCGGATCGGAACCTTTGCGGATCGGATCAGATTGGATTGACCGATCCACCGGTGAGATCGAAAATCGGATAATTTATCCGATTTCCCCCTGGATCGGATTTGGATCGTTGATCGGATCCGATCCAGTGCACATCCCTAGTTTATAATATGCTTTTAACATGTGGCTGAATCCGCTTCATGCTTGATTTAAGGTGTTAATTTAGAACTAAATCCTCCCCTTTGTGGTAACTCTTAGTTTAGACAAAATATTTGTAGCATGAAAGAATTCTGGATACTTGAGCTCATGGTATTGGGCTGAGAAAAGGGCATTTTCTAAGTGGAACTTCCCTGTTGTTTGGGACTCTATGTTCCATCATTTTTTCAAGCTTTTGGATTCCCCCAACCCTTTTCTGAGAGGTGAGGGGGTATAATTTGTATAACTGGGCCTAGAAATGAAGTCCAGGTTGATGATGCTTTACTTACCAATTTAGTATTCAATAAGAGAATTATCTAACTGCAAAGAACTGAAATGCTTACTTGACAGTTTTAAAATGGCATCTCTGAAGAATTCCCGTATTTTCTTCATGCAAATAGTATTCAAATCATTTCTCCAGTGATTAAAGAGCATTAGGTAGGCCCTCGGTTAAGATAAATGTACCTTTTAAAAGTGTGTTCTATCACTGTTTAAAAGTAAAGCTCCAGAGCAAAACGCATGGCATTGCCAGCAGCTTTAGTTAAAGCTAAAATTAGCCATGCTGATTAAATGGATTTTGCATAACCTTAACCATTAATCCCTCATATTGGTTTTTTGCTTTGAAAATCCTAGAACACCCAATAACAGAAGGTGGCTTAGCAACTCACTTTTGAATGCTATTTTGGTCAGAATAAAGCTGCTGTATAGCCATTAATATTGACGCTGCCCTTCCAACAAGACAGCAAACCTCTTTCCGGCATGCTCTTGATGAGCTAAACACAGTCTCATTTCCAGGGCAAATAGCATTGCATATAAAGCAGGAAGAACTTAAAACACTTGTTAAAAGCATACTCCTTTCTCCTTGCCGTCTCCCACAGGATGTGGCAAACATGCATCTATGGTTCCATCTAGAAAGAAAGAAAAAGCAGTTGGAGGGAAGGGATTATGAGGAAAAGAGGGGAGTGGGGAAAAGGATTAAGCCCCCTGCCCAAGCCGCAAAACTCAGCACCATTCTGCATGTGGTGTTTCCCTCGAGACTAACTACCCACATCTTCTCCAAAGCATAGCTGTCTTCCTGCTGGGCAAATGAGACCTTGATCCTGGTCACTGGCTCTGCTGTCATTTTATAAGGACATAAGAAGTGCTATGCTGGACCAGACCAAGCATCCATTTAGGCCAGCATCTTGTTCACACAGTGGCCAACCAGCTGCCCATGGGAGGATCCGATTCAATGCACATCCCTATGCTAGATAATCAGCTTCGTCCAAAATGGCTTGGAGTTGTGAAGCCACCACATGCTCCAGGACCTTGCCCAAGAAAGGCAAATTTGACCCAGGGCAGTAGTTATCAAAACCCTAGCATCTAAATTTGTTTCTTCAACTAGGGCCTCACCACAGCTTCTTTCAAAGCTGCAGGGACTTCACCGTCCCTCATGGAGGCATTTATCACCTTGGAGGTCCAGATATCCAGCCCAGCCCTGGCAGATTTCGCAAGCCAGGATGGACAAAGATCTAAAGAGCAAGTAGTAGGCCTCAGTCCTCCAAGCAGTTTGTCCAGGTGAAATTGTAGTGGAAACTTTGGGATGAAGGTACTCTAGATAGGCTCCCTCAACCCTCCAGGTGTGCTGGCTGGGAGTTGTAGTCCAACACATCTGAAGAGCACCAGGTTTGGGAAGTCTGCTCTAGAATGGGTGTTATTGTTTTTTGTCCTATTTTACTATGTAACCCTCTTTGAAGACTTTGTGTTGAAAAGCAATATATAAATAAAAAATAGAGACCATATACCTCTGAATTTTGGGGTGTAAGAAATCAGTTTGTGGGCTGGAGTTTGACACGTTTTCCTAGGATGGTACCACCAGACTTTGTTTCGGTTCCCACTGTGGTGCCCAACTCAATCTGCAATGAGTCAGGCCAGTTTGTAGATTTTCCAGGAATTTTGCGCATTTGGGGGTGGGAGGATCTGCACGTTGCACAAATTACAACCAAATTTGTATAATTTGTGCAAGTTCGGCCACATATTGTGGACCCTTCCAAGAAACAAAAAGTGTGCGAAAAGGTTCCCGCAGCATGGCCGCAGAACTCTGTCGAACCAAACAAGAAATGGATTTCCCACTGATGGACATCCCTGTTCTGAATGTCAGTTGCCAGGGAGATAAACAGTCTGGAAATATTGTTGTCTACATGCCTGGCTTGTGGGCTTCCCAGAAGCACCTGGCAAACCAGCTATTGGAAACAGGATACTGGGTTAGATAGAATTTTAGCCTCATGCAGCCAGGATCTTCTTAATGTTCTAGTTGGACAGGAAAAGCAGACGCGTGTGTGTTGAAGGACTGGGTGTCCCAGAGCCTAGGATATGTGGCTTTATAATTGGATTCCTGTTCTAAGCACCGTAATCCATAATAGCGTTAGGTCTCCTAAATATTGGTGCTGTTGTGTTTAATCCCCCTTCCCTTGGGCTGAGTGAAGAGCTGTCAGACATTCATTCAGAATCAAATTCTGAGGTTGAAAAGACATTCCAGATGCGCGATTTCGTAGGAGTCAGAGATGCACTGAGGCCAGAGAGGTGAGAAGGCGGTCGGACAGATCGATTGCTCAGAAATGCCTTGGTCAGGACCAGTCTAGTAAAGGCAGTAATGGACTTTTACTTTTCTTGAAAAGAACAACTGTTTTGCTTGTTTAGCTTAATCCTGCCTTGAAGGCAAGTCGCTTAGAACTTTCAGACTCCCTTCTGATGAGGGAAGGTGTTTAGGGTCTGAATAAAGTTTTGTTGACTCCTTACTTAGCAGACCTCTTTTTTGACTTCAAAGAACGCAAGGGAAGAGAGGGTCACGACAGGTGCCTTCGTCCCTCTGTGAGGTAGACTGCTTAGGGCAGAGGGAGAGGAAATGTGACGAGAGATGGGAGGGGGGAATTGATGATTGTGGTTTTGTCTTATACAATTGTCTTTTTTTCAGGTTGAAAAGTCAAGCTGGTTATCTCTGCCGGAGTCGATCAAATGTGTCTGTGTATAATATCTGTATATCAAAGTAATTATATCAGTATATTAGGAGTTCTTTAACGGCAAGTTCTGATAGCACCTCTTGCCACTAATCTATTAAAGGGAGAATTGTGGCTTTTCAGAAGTGGAGGGCTGTTTTTGCAATGAGGGCTGAACATATCAGCATTTCTTATAGCAGTTCATCTCAAAACGGATAGTTGAAAGCACGGACTGATGGAGAGCATGCTTATTTCTGATTCCCCACTCCCAAAATCTCTGGAATAATTGGAAATGGATTTGAGGGATTAACTGGTCTTTCAGCTCGTTTCCCCCGGTTCCTTTTAGAAAAGTGTCAAATGCTAAGCTATTATAGAGAGACAATTATTATAGATCCCAGTCACTACAGTTTTGCCCTCCAGAAATTTTGAGGAAATCAGTTAGTAGGAAAATTATTAATTAATTGAGTACTTAGTGTTCTGACTTTTTAAAATATCAATTAGTGCTTTTGCCCTCCGTGTTCAATGCATTACTTCATTCATTGTTTTAAACATCACTTTATCAGCAACGAACCCAAATGAGCTGACAGTTGTGTTTTGTACACACATACACACACGTATATATATATATATGCACACACAAAATTGATCGATACAACTCGCTTGACTCCTTCAGCATCATTGATCATGTCATGTTCTGCTGAATAATTGGCTGGTAAAATTGGGTTTTTAGAAACTAATGATTCAGTGGTTCATGGGTCAATTCAGTAAGAAATTGAACTTGGTTGGAACAGAGGATTAAAAAAAAATCACTTTTTTTACAGGGACGTCACATTTCTGGCTGCGATAGTTTCCCATTACATAATGCCAGTTCATCACTACATACAGTATTTAGAGTATGCAGAAATGTTAGAGGGTAGACGGTAGGGTGGATTTTAGAACACCATCTGTCCCTTCAGGCAATTCACAGTTGTAGTGATTTGTTTTTTACTGTTCTGGAATTTCTTAGAGCCTATAGCTACTGACCAGCTATTATTATTATTATTATTATTATTATTATTATTATTATTATTTTATATTAAGCTTTTACTGTGAGATTTCCTGCAATAAAGAAGTCTCACTGATTTGGGTGTCCTGTGGTCAGTTTGCCAGAATGAATGCTTGCCTGAGGGACCAGGAACCCTGATAGGGAAAGAAAACCGCTGGAGGGAGGATCTCCATCTTAGCCTATTCCTTCATTTTGCAAAATGGGTATACTACTGGCTTACCTTGCAGGAGTGTTGTAAGGGATATTGATAAATGTATGTGGAGCTCTTTGAAATTTTGACATTGTCTCTTGAAGTGCTAAATGTTACCAGTACTAGCATGAGATTCTTAGAAATCGAACTTCTGTATCAAATATCTTAAAACGTAAACTGCATTTCCAGTAAATATCTCTCTGTATCACACCTTTCTGAAACAAACCTGCTGCAATTAGTTTTATCCTTTGAGCTGAGAACTCAGAGTGAATACGTTGCGCTATGATTTTGGAACATCTGGGCAAAAGACGTTTGGTATGTATAAGTGGCAAAAGTTATAATGAGAGGGGAATATTGGGCATGGTCCAGCCAAAGTTGAGGATAAGTCCCCTTTGATTTAAACTGGAGAAAATTCAATACATGCTTAAATCAATGGACTTCATCTGCATTATGCCCAATATTTTTCTCCATATATGAATCCTTTTGAGTTTTTAAACTCTTCTCGTCAGCATTTGACAGAATATATTTTTTTAAAAATTGGCACATGGCATTGTGATGAATCTATGAACTGTGTATTGTAAAATAGTTTGGAACAACATTTTTGAAATTTAGCTCATGCTAAACCTGTCTTGGCTTCCAAAGTATTTCGCATCTGTTGGGCATCAGCCATGTCCTAGATAACTGGGGATAATTGCTGGTGGCAGAAATTCTGCTTCCCTCTTCAAATTTCTAAGGCCTAGTTCATACAAATAGCAGATGAGGTGGCAAGACTGGAATATAACACATCAGTCTGCAGGTATCGCTGGGTAAGAGAAACATATGATCGCTTATTTCTCCATATAAATCTTCCTGCATAATCACTTCCCACTTCCAAACCTACATTGTAAGAGAGAAGAGTTTTAACTTGTCACGGATAAGGCTGTTTTTCCTGAAATTCTAATTGTCTATGTGTACAGAAGTTTTATATTCTCCATCAGCAGTCTGAAGTGGGACAGTTCAGGAAAAGTTTTTCTACTTCCCAAGCTCTTTGAGTCAATTGGGCTTTTAACAGGCAAAGGGAATGTCCCCTCATTCACAACTAACATGTGAATTAGTTTGACAGGTTCTTGTGGACTACGTAGAACTGTCCTTCTGTTAATCTCATTATGAGGTGACTAAGGTTTTTTTAAAAAGAGATTTTCATCTTGCATTTTTCCACAAGGACTGAGAGCACATACTCTGTTCTTGGTCCATCAAGTAACTTCTCTACCTATAAAGTGCATCACATATATCCGGAAATGTTTACCTACTTCCAGATGAGTTAGAAACTTGACACGGTGACACAGTGATAGGTCTGGCTGTACAATGCACCAGAAAAATTTAAAAACACAAATTTTGGGGGTTTAAGTATTTTTAAAGAATTTAATAAAAACCTAGGTTTACGCCTACACCTCCCAGCATGCCTTGGGCAGGAGGCCAGACTTACTGTGCACAGGTTGGTGGCTGCTGCGTGTCTTTTACAACCACGACTCCTAAGGTTGGTCTCGAGCAGTCAACCCAATTCCACATAAAAGGAAGCAACCCACATAAATGGGCTGCATCCATTTGTGGTGCCTCCTCCCACCCATTGTGTGGTTTTAAAATGTAACTAGATACAACTGCATGACTTTGAGGGGTCAAACATGCTCAAAGGTATCACTGTTTTCTCAGAATCTGGGGGAAGCAAGTGCGTAGCCTTTGCCTTTAGGAGGGAGGGAGGAAGGGGAGGCACTCTGTGCATGCCCAGAAACAGATCCAACAAAGGGGGGAAGTGCCCAGCCCCAGCTCTTCAGTACAGGCTCCTGATGTAGCACTTGGTGGGTGAGAAGCATAGGCCAAGGCAATCCCAGCAGGATTGGCCGGAGCTGGATGCGTCTACTGATAGCCGCTTACCTTCCCTCCTTGACAATGCTACTCCTCAATGCTCTATCGAGGAGCAGCATTGGCAACAAGAGGATGTCTCAGAGGATGCAGGCACCTGTGGGCTGCCAAAGGCATGCTGGGAGGTGTAGTACTGGTATGTAGAGTGATTTAAAATGAAGCATGGGTGAGCAAACCCTGACTTCTCACTAACTGTCTTTGTTCTCCTACCTGACTTTCTCCAATTGCCACTAACCCTGCCCACCATTCCAATCTAGCCCCAGCTATATCAGTCAATCCTCCATTCACTCTTCTGTCTCAATGGTATAGTCAGGCTTTTACCTAAAAATCATAAACTTTATTCAGAAATCCACAAGCAGGGTGCCACAACTAAGAAGGCCCGCTCTCCCACCACATCTCAGATGGTGTTCAAAGATTAACATGTTATTCAGGGACCTAGACTTATGCCTACAACTCCCAGCATGCCTTGGTCAGGAGGGAAGACTTATCAGGCTTTGGCAGCCATTATCAGGTAGTGGCTGGCCTTCCTGAAGGGAGATTGCCTGAGGTCAGCTGCTTAAGTTGCTAGGCCCCATCAGGAGCAGGAGGGGAGGAGGCTGCAGCACTGGGCCCATTGCCAACGGCAAACCATCATCACTCAGCAAGCCAGCTCCCTCACGGCCTACCTATGGGCACTGATTGCACAGTGTAGTGTGGACTGGTTCAGCCAGACTTCACTTCCCATGAGCTTCAGCAGCAGGACTCCCATTGGGCAAGATGGGCACCACAGCAAAAGGCATGCTGGGAGTTGTAGTTTTTGTTTTCAGTGAGGACAAGGAAAATTATAGCGACAGCTTCAAGGCAGCCCTGGCCATGCATTGAAGGTGTGTGAGAGAGAATGGGGTGGAAAGAAACTAATTTAATTTGTTTTAAAATTACCTCACAGGCCTAGGACTGGCCTACCTTGAAGGGTTGTCATGAAGGTGGGAGAGGAAAAAAAGAAATGAATTTAATTTAAATTTGTTTTAGAGGTTAATTCACAGGCCTAGCACTGGACTGCTACTTTAAGATGATTACCTCACAGACATATATTTTAGGAGGCCCAAGCAATTCCAGGTAGAAACTTGAAATCTGACACGCTGATAGGTCTGTTTGTACAGTGTACCAGAAAAATCTAAAAACATGAAATTTTTGATTTTAAGTGGCATTGACCATCCTGTCTCTCTGCCAAACCTGTTAAATGTAGATATTATACAGTAAATTATGCCAATAAGGTATTCTATGTTCTGGCTGCTTTCCTTTTTTCATAATAATAACTTCAGAGCACATGCATACAACAGTTCCTTATGTCCACTGAGATCCACTTCCCTACTACTGTATATGTTATTCAAATATCTGGGCAATGCCGGGTATAGTTTGCATCTTTTTTAGCTGGTGGAAAGGGTGTTGTGTGTCCTGATTGTTTTTGAAGTTTAGATGGCTGCTCCGGCCAAAGCACGATGGGAGGTGTAGGCATTTGAGGTAAAACAAAAAATGTGGTTTATCACGAAGCGCTAATTAAAAATACAGTTCTTATTAACACAATTTCCCATTGATTCTAACAAAGCAATTTATGAACTCAACCAAACTAAAAAAACCAACCAACTTAAAGATGAATAAGTTGCAGAGAAACTATTTATCAAATAAATGTCATAAACATTATTCACAGACCCGAGCCACGCCGGGCATATCAGCTAGTATTCTAATAAAACCTTTAGCGATATTACACAAATGTGTTTGGGGCAGAGGACGGAAAATGAAGGTATGCTTGTTGATTGTTTTTAAAGTCAAGTTTTTGCCTTCTGGCTGCTCAGCCTCAGTGCTAAGAGGTGGGCACTTTGAAAATTGTGTATAGTTAATATTGAATTTTCTTTACCTGCTGGGAGAAGTGACAGCTTTATTTTCACAGCATGATTAGTGCTGAAGAGATGCTTAATGTTACATCTGGATTTAAAACCTTGGGGTGTATCAGGGACTCAGACCAAGAGTCTAGGCTCTATCCAGGTAAGCTGTCTAAGCCTCAGGGCCCTACACCTTTAGGTGTTACAGAAAGAGGGCTTCATGCATTTACTGAGGCATGGGGCCATGCTCTTGGCCTCCTGTACAAACATGATACTTGGCACATGTGTTAGCAGGGAAAAACCATACATATGAGCATCTGCTTGCATGCAGGCTCCCTTGCAATTGAGACACCCAATTACATGGAAACTTAGGTGTGAGGTGCTGTGCGCACATAGGTTTCTTCCCTACAGAAAACTAAACTAACGTGTGGAAGTCTGCCGGTGGGGCCAGGATAGCCAGGGGCAGGGGCAGGAGTGCGGTCCTATTCCAGTGGTAGTGTGATTGACTACTTCCTTCTAGTTGACCACTGAAGGAAACGGGTATGCAACATCAGTCCAAGCAATTGGCAGCCAGTATGAAGCTCCAGGATTGGCTGAGCTTGGCTGTCTACCCTTATTTGATAAACAGGATGGTACCTTCTGCCAGCTGTAGACTCCGACTCTAGGAACTGACTCTGTAAGCAAGTTATTCCTGTCCAACAAACATTTCTGCAGATAACTGCTGCATATGAAGAGTCTTGCTCACTAAATTAAGTCAAACAGATAACTGAAAAAAGACAATAGAAATTTATAGTTTACCCTGGAATATCTCTAATATAATAATGTATGCCCTATATTGAACCACTAATAAGCTCACTGAATTTGCTGATTTGCATATATTCATCTAACTGTACGGTGCAGCCAGATCTGTGCGCTCCTGGAAGTTTCTAACAGCATTGCAATCTGTTCTGCAACTTCTTAAGATGAACGTCTACCTAGAACACTTCAGAGATGCATCGTTGTGTTAAGTCACATAATGCACAGAAGTATTTTGAATCATTCTTGTATACTTCTGGGCATGGACTCGCATAGGTAAGTGTATTGTGTGAACCAGCCCACCATGAATATAACAGGCAAAATGTCACAGATGGCAACTAACCTTTTTCCCAATTGTTGTAATCAGATGGATTTCTGCAAGTCATGTCTGCAGTTAGCCAATTCGCACAATGCAGCTGTTCATATGAGGGCCTATCTAGAAACAATTGGGGCTGCTTGCTTTTAGGCTAGGGTGGGGGAAATGTTTTCTGTGAACAAGTCATTTATGAGCTATCTCCCCGCCCCATTGCCAAACTTGGAGCCGTCTAACTAGCTTCTGGGAAGTTTGTTGGATGTATGCCTGACTAATCCCAAGCTACAAATACAGGCATATTCTGGACACCTCCTTACATGTATCTCAAGAAGTGGTATGGAAAAGTAATATGAGAAGCAATTCTGAGTGTTAACAGAATGATCTGGCAGTTTAAAGTTGTGGGTTATCTGAGTTGCCGAAAGCAAAGATAATAATTTCAAGTTGTGACATTTACTAGGAAATTGCCAAGGGCCAGTTTGGCTGTAGGAAATATTTAACAGGCCTGCGGGTATAATAGACATGTATTACTGTTGGAGATAAACATTTCATTTTTAAAAGTGTAGCATTCCGCCAGTCCTAGCACTGCTTAGTGTGAAATAGTTTCCATTGCCTTCAGTGGGACTTTTTTCTATGTAAGCATGCTTAAGATGGTGATGATGATGATTCATGCTACACCTTTCTTTTGGAGTATTTAGGCAGCTTGCAAAAATAAAATAATGAAATATCAAGATAACAATTAAGACAACTAAATTAAAAGTACAACCAGCTGAAAACAGAACAGGCTAGAAGCAGCAACTGCAGAAGTAAATCCTGATTTGTAACCAGAATCGGCTGAAACAATACTGTCTTGACTTCCCAAAGCAGACAATAAAGAGGCCTCTTGGGAGGCCAGTCCAAATCTTGGGGGCCACAACTAAAAAGGCACTCTCCAAGGTACCTGGGTATGGTACATCTGATGGTGGAGGGACCTGTAGCAGGGTGTTTACAGCTAAGTTATCAGGCAGGCTCAAAGGGTGTGAGATTATTCTTGAGGTATTCTGGCATTTAGGACTTGAAAGGTCAGACCCAGCATTTTGGTGTGTTTGGGGAGGAGTGGACCAGAAAAAACACCGGCTTTCAGCAAGCTTTTATGGGGAGAAAATCCTGAGCCGAATGCATGTTTTTGCTGGTATTCATACCTGGATCATAAAGGCTGGAGCAGGAAAAGGGACTCCAACTGCTTAGAGTATTTCCAGTCTGCCTTCAAGCTTGAAATGTAAGGCATACACCACCAGCACACATATTTGGCTGAAGCCCTGCAGTCTCGCACCCCTCCCGCGGCTGTCACTTATTTACTTCTGCCTCCATCTAGGGGGAAACAAAAGCAAAGTCCCTGCCCCCACCCTGCTGGGTGCATGAACTTTTCCCCAAGTGGAGGAGGAAAGTGGAGGAGGAAAGCAGTGGTAGCAAGTGATGGTAACTGTGGAGGAAAGCAAGATTGCAGGACTTCAGCCAGCCCTCAGCTTGCCGATATGTCTGGCAGTTCAGGTTTGAAAATACATTTGGAGTACATCTAAAAAGCATACTCTTCGTCTGAAACGACCCACAACTGAATCTTTGTTTGTTTTAAATCCTCTCGTGTACCAATTTCCAAAGGTATGTCAGAGGCTTTAATCCAGCTGTGTAACTATTGTAGGCTTTATAACAGTACTGTGCTTAGGGACACACATGTCTTGAGCCTTTTCTGGGCATCGGGCCAAGGCTGAATGTCATAGCTATGATGTGTGTGTGTGTGGGGGGGAGGAAGTATAGTTTGGTATTCATGCATTCCTCTGGAGTGTTCTCAAATGCCTTTTAGAAAGCCATGTGGCTCATATGAATGTAACTTGAATAAGCAGTAGCTTGGCTGCAAAGCTTTTATAGGGCCTGGTGTGTGCCAGTTGGCTTGGTCAGCTGACTCTCTTCAGGTCTAGACTGCCTGGCTTCTTGGGGACCCAGAAGTCTGGTGGTAAGGCACTAGATGGGACTGGCTGCCGGAGGCCGTGATTTGAGAACCCGCTTGGTGCCTTACAAAATGCACCAGTTGTCAAGGAAAGCCCACAGGCTGCATATTCTGCATGCACTAATGCCCTGATTTGAATTCCAAGCAGAGCTCTGAAAGAGCCTAGCCTTGGAGAATCCTTACCAATTGTGGTAGACACTACTAGACTGGATGAATCAACGGTGTGTCTCAGTATAAGACAGCTTCATAGGTTCCTACATTTAATGGAATGAAGGAAAGTATTGGGGACACACTTCCATCACTTAGGAGAACAGCTGTAATGCAGTGGTAGAATTCTAATAGGTCGGCCATCTTGCAGAGGTGAATATCCATTGTCAGTCTAAACCTTAATAGGATGCGATTTGACCATGGCAAAAGAATAGCAGGAGAAACTCACCATCCCTGAATCACTCGCCCACTTGACAATATGACTCCCGGCTTATATGCATCCATCTGATGACATGTTGAGAAGGCCCCATGATTATCATGGCAGCCAAGAAGTCCTGAGCTGCCCCTGACAAGGCAGCTGTGGCATGGATTTTGAGGACTGTCAGGAAATTAAACCTGTGAGTCCATAGGACCAAGTCCAAGACCACTTCCATCAATCAGCTCAGGTAGGGAGACTAATAAAATCCCCAATTGGACCTGAGTGCCCAAAGCTGGTAGAAACACTCAAAACTGGCACCCATATGGATAGGAGGTCTTGAGATGAACCACAACAATCCTCCCGTTCCCTAAACCCAATCCATTGAGCTCCGATGCTTTAACTGAGTGGTATTGTTAATTGTTTTCTCTCTGAAAGCTTAGAAATGTTAGTATTGGTCCAGCCTGAGGCTCCCTTCAGACAAATTAGTATAAATACTACTTGGTGTTAATTTGGGACTGTTAATGCAGAACTGTTAATGCCAACCTTCATATGGGCAATGATTAGTACCTACCCATGTAGATTACTGTTAAATTCATGGCAATTTATAATCCATCCTGCTTTTTCCTTCCTGTCCCTCTTTTTTCCTCTCAGGCATAATTTATGGCTAGAATTCAAATGTTCACACACACAAAAAGGGAGCATGATACATAACCCCTCAATTACAGGATGTGGGGGAAAGGCTCATGAAAAACCATAGAAATTGTATGGAGTTAATGTCTTCTAGTTCCCGTAGCTACTGTGCTATTTTTAAGCTAGAGCAATTTCAAATGCTGGGATTGATCACTTCATATCAGAATGATCAAAGGAATGGGGGCTGGGGAATCTGGATTTGGCCTATGAAAGAACTCTAGTAAATGTCAGTGAAGATGCTTGGTTGATTCTGTTTGTCTTTATGGGATGGAGAAAAAACTCTGATCCGGTTCTCATGACGCAAGAGTGGTTAATAAGCCATGGTGACTTGACCACCCTGTGTGTGCCAGTTGCGTCCCAGCCGGATTTACATAATTACCCTCCTCAGACACAGCTTGTTGTGATATCCAAACCCAGAGAGGGTGAGTGGTTGGGGTGAACAAACAATCCGGAACCCATGGCCTGTTGTAGGGTTGCTGGGTGGTTTGTCAACCTCCTCCCCCTCCCCCCAATACCCAGCCTCACTGGGGCTGCCTCTACATGAGAGGTTTAAAGCTCTTTCAAGTCTCATTAAAATTTTTACCTCTACATGAGTGGAGTGCACATCGGGAGTTGAGGTGCGTTATCTATTCGATTATGCGCATTATCGAATGCGTGTTAAATAGCGAGTTTTATTTTGCTGCAGCCCGTAAAAGCACATTTTGACTATGTGAACAAGCGATTCTCCACATTAACTACTTCTAAAGCGCATTTCAAACAACCGGTAAGGCCACCAGATGTGCGCTCAATTACCTCCCGCGTACAGTCATTTACCATAAAAGCGCTTCCGAGAAGATGCGCATAATCGGAGAACCAGGCATCAAACTGAATTCTTGTAGAGGGACAGTGGGTTTGGATATCATGACAAGTCGTGCCCAGTGAGAGTAATTGGGTAAATCACATTGGCACGCACAGGGTAGTTAACAAGCCACAGTGGCTAATTAATCACCCTCATGTCATGCGAACCAATCTTCTGTGTGTTTGTATATAAAGCACACACACAAGACACTCACATGTGTATGCATTAGTGTGAATAACATTCAGAATGTGCATAAATACGTGGTTAAAGGAAGCCATGGAAATTTTGCTTAGATCAGCAACATAATCCTTCGTTCAGTCAGGCAGATTATAAGGAAATGTAAGCTGTGCATTGCACCAATCTCTGTCTATCTGATATATATATATATATATATATATATATATATATGGGGTAATGTTCTCCTGAATATGCAAACTGACTCCATTATTTTTAGTAAACATACAGAGGCAAGTAATTGGCTTTTTGGCTGAAGAGTGGGGTAGAAATATTTTAAATGAAATAAGTAATAACTAGATGCTACGATCAACAAATGATGAATGTATGTGTCTGAAGTGGCTCTAAGGCTTATATAGCTCATATATGGTTGCGTCTCCTGAAATGAAGTCAAAAGTCAAATCCATTGAGCACGTAGAATATATTTTGTTGTGAGGAAAAACAAATGAACCAGAAAAACAAGCCCAGAGTAGAATAGTGACTCTTCCAGATGTACTATGATTTTATTTTCATTGCTTGTTGAATATTTGGCAAGGATGAGTTAAGAGCAATTCACCGGCTTTGTTACATTTGCTGTGACAGGTCCAAGATACCCAAGCAAATTTTCAAAGGAACTGATGGAAGAGGTGTCCATTTTCCCAGGAAACTTTAGAAAAGCCAGCTGTTTAACCATAAACTCCCCCTTTTTGTGGTGTTTACAATTATCTTCTTTAGGAAGAAGGGGGATATATGTGTGGTTTCATCTTTACTGCACATCTGTTCAAATTTCTCTGAACTGAACTAAAAGAGGATGAGAGATCAAAAGAGCTGAAATTGAATGAGATACTGGATCTATCCCAGATACTTTTTTTTTTGTTAAGTAGACAAGCTCTGAGATTAATTTTTTTAAAAAAAATCCACACTGTGCCATTCTAAGTATTGTTTTTTTAAATCTCTCTTTCATTTATGTGTTCAAATCAAGCAAGAGACAGGTATGCTAAAGAGAAGCTGCATTGATCTTTTCTCCTTCTTCTGATTCCATTAGCTCAGCTTTGGGGCAGGTGTGTGTCTTATGATAGTCTCAGAACAACCTAATAATCTCCAGGCATCACTGCACATCTTTAATAATGCCTGGAACAACAAATAGTATAAAAGCATACAATTTTTTTTAAAAAACCCTTTTATTTACTAGATTTCAAACAGGCGTTTAGATTACTTTGTCAAATTAAACTACTGCTGTGGTACTTATCTTGCTTCACAGGTGCTTGCAAAACCATCCATTAATGTTTTGCAGGATAAAAACAGCGTGTACAATAAACAAGTGTTTCTTAGGAAAGGAGATGACGAATGGAGAAATACTTAACTTATAATGGTATTGCACAAATCTTTAGAAAAGTTTGTTGCCTACTTTCTTGGAGGTACAGTTGCAGCTGAATCACAGATGACTCGTACAGGAAATGCTCTGATGGAATTTGTAGCGGTAGCGGTGAAACTTGTAGTGATTGGCTAAGCGACCTTATGTTGAGAAGATCTTAGGAGAGGAGGAATGGTCGGAAAGCATGAGAAAGCTGGAGAAGCAGAAGGGTCCAAGAAAGAACGGAAGAGGAGTAAAAGAATTGGAGTATAGAGCGGTTGATAGGAAAGACAAAAGCAGAAGACTGAAGGGAGCCATACGCATGGGGTAGTATCCAAAGTTAAGTCCTACATAGAGTACACCCATTGAAATGAATGGACTTGTTACTTAAGTCTCATTCATTTCAATGGGTCTACTCTATGTAGGACTAACGTTGGATACTACTCATTATTCGTTTTATTTTCTTTATTAACATTTATGTACTACCTTATTTCTTTTTTTAAAAAAAACTCAAGGTGGTGCACAACAATTTTAAACTATAAAATCTTAAAACAATAGGAAACAGGAACATTAAAAACATTGAAACAACTGCATAATTTAAAATGCTAAATTTTAAAAGATGTATATTCACGCCCTTTTTTAAAAGCCAAGAGAGTGGAGATCAATTGTAGTTTCTGCAGGAGCACATGCTACAGCTTGGGAGTGACACAAGAGAAAGCCATTTCATGTCTGCCTGCCAATCACTCCTCTGTTGGTAATTGTGCCCTCAAGAAGGCCTCTCCTGCAGATCTTAATACCCCAGCAAGTTCATAGCGAGATAGGTTGTCCCTTAGATAGCTAGGCCCTGAGCTTTTTAGAGCTTTTAATGTTAAAACCGACACCTTGAATTGACCCCGGAAAGCAACTGGCAAAAAAATAGGGACAGAGCGGGGGGGTTCTATGGCTTCAAAAATTCAAGAAATCTTAACATCTCTAGGAAAACAAATGGGCAAAAAGGAGAGCTGCATGTTATCAGGAGCTACAGAGGTGAAGAAGGCTAATGTTCCAAAAAGGATCAGGAAGAAACATTGTGGCTACCCCGTACCAAGCTGTCCTACTCAGTAGCTGCTTCTGGCTACTTAAATTAGCAGCTTCCCACATCTGGGATTAGCAGCTTCCCACATCAGCTGTTGACGGAGCAAATTAGGAATCTAGTGGGGTCTGCTCTATGAAGTTAGGCATAGCCACTGAAAAGTTTTTAATTTTTGTAAACCTCCCAGAGAGCTTTGGCTATGGGGCGGTATATAAATGGAATACATAATAATAATAATAATAATAATAATAATAATAATAATAATAATAACAACAATAACAATAATAATAGGTGGGCTGGTGTGGGGCAGCAGCAGCAGCAGCGGCTCCTGCTGCTTCCATTTCCTCTCTGAGAGCATAGGGTGGAAGGATGGTCAGCCACTTCATGAAAGCCTCTCCTGTTCGGTCCAGTATGCTGAAAGCTGGTGTCAGGGAGCCCCTTTCTTCCTCAGATTTCACATCTGTGGGAGGTGAACTCTTGCCTTCATGTTCTGTGAACCAAGTCAGAGCTTGGTTCTGAATTCTGATTGGCCAGGCCTGTTGCACTATCCTCTACTAGCTATTCAACATTTAAAGGTGGCAGAGTAACAGCAAATACTAGGGAAGAAACATAGTAAGAACAGTAAGCGAAGGCTGCTGGATCAGACCAAAGTTCTATTTAGTCCAGCATTGCGGGTAGTGGAAGGTGAGAAATAATGACACGAGACGTAAAGTATGGATTTAAACAGGGCCACTTTATTATAGAATTGCAGTATGGGAAAACCTATGGCGGGCATCCCACTCTTATTTGAGCAAGCCATTCACCACCCGTGAGATGGCGCGATTCCATTCGCCACCGCACGGGCTTGCCCCATATGGGGTAGGGAGGCCTTCCATGTCGACCCCTCCTCGCGCCGTTTAGCTCCGAGTGGGTGAGGAAGGTTAGCCTCAAGAATAACCCTTATCCCTCCAGCTGAGGCCGTAAAGCTGACAGCTGGGAGCCTCAGGCATTACCCATCACCACAACAGTGCCTGTGAATGCTCACCGTCCCTAACAACGCACCGGATGCCCGCCAAACCTGCCATTAAATTGTGACCGAAACAGTAATTTACCATATAACCTAATTACTACTCCTTACCTGTCTTGCAGTGTGAAGTAGGCGAAAAAACTCATAACATAAAGCTGATTATGAGCAAAAAATTCCTACTTAGCCCTCCTAATGAGCGAGCAGATAACCCACACTGCCTACAGGGAGGGAGGCGCAAAAGAGAGAAGAGGGCGAAGGGAGGGGGTGAGTAAAATATATACCACTCAGTCCCCTCCCTCCGCCAGTGGCACCACCAGGGAGCACACCAATGGGTGGCTCCCTGTGCGCGTCCCGTCTCCCCACCCCCACCCGCAATGTCTTTCCCGCGCCCAGGCTTGCCTGGCGCAAGGAAATTACCCTTCTGTTCACACAGTGGCCAACTGGATGACCGTGGGAAGCGCACAGGTATGACATGGGTGCAACAGCACTCACCTGCTCATGTTCGCCAGTGACTGGTATAGACAGGCACACTTCCTCTGACAATGGAGGCTATATAGAGCCATCATGACTATTACCATTGGTAGCCTTGCCCTCCATGAACTTGGCTAGTCCTTTTTTACAGCCTTCCAAGTTGGTGGATATCACTACATCATGTGATAGCAAATTCCATAGTTTAAGTATGCACTGTGAATAAGTACTATCTGTCCTGAATCTCCAACCAATCAGCTTCATCGGATGACCCTGGGTTCTAATATTATGAAACAGGGAGAAAAACGTCCCCTTATCCATTTTTTTCACACATGCAGTTTTATATACCTCTGACATGTCTCCCCAAATTTGTCTCTTTTTCTATGCTAAACATTACAACCCAAATATTGTAACCTTTCCTCTTAGAGGAGTTCCTCCAGTTCCTTGAGAACTTTTCTGCACCTTTTCCAGCACTACAATTTTTTATGAGGTGTGGTATGCCAAACTGTACACAGTATTCTAAGTGTGGTAGTACAATAGGTTTGTTTAAGGGCAGTATCATATTGCAGACTTGTGCCATTCCGTTAGCTGGGCTCTGGTTATCTTTCATTGCCCATTGCTGTCAAGCATTATGGAGTTCAGATCTGATTTCTTGTTCCTCCTGGTCGACCACTGCTTCCCTATTCCAGTCAGAGGAGGGAGCTGCAGGCATTTCAACCAGGATATCAGCATCACAAACAAGAATCCTTCTGATCCTAGGGAACATGATCTATGAGAGCCATGCTCCAAAATCCATTACACTCTCTCAGTTTGAGTAGCTGGTTGTGGAGGTAACCCACGTGGGTTTCTGGACTGACTTTCTACTTTCCAAACTGTGGTAGACCCGGATGCCTGAGTTAGCACGGACCACAGACCCAGTTGTAATTCTTATTCTGATGAAGCTCCAGGATCCTGGAAGAATAACAGTGCCATCTTTTTGAACCAATAGACTGGAATGGTTAACTCTTGTCAGATTTATTTCTTGCCACTAAATCTCTTGCGCTTTCTACCTCTCCATTATCCTTTTTCTCCCAATTTTCTACCAGATGCAGCAGTTTGTCACTTTCCAAGGTGAACAGCATTGTTATATTCTGCCCGTGTTCTTAATGTCTCTGCTCCTCCCACTCTTATATCTGCCGATTTAATTAATCTGCCATCCCCTCCCTCTTTCAGCACATTAATGAAGCTACTAAATAGGATCAGAAGTAATACCATTTTCTTTGTAACGCATTAACAGCTTCTCCCACCCACCCTAAAGTTGTTGTTTATCATCACCCTTCATTTCAGCCAGCAGAAGTGTTTATGTCCAATTTAAGCAATTTTTGCAAGACATTCCAATCAGCGTTTTCATCAAACCCGGCTATATCATAGTGCTGGCCTAATGCTTTCCAGTTCTCTCTTTCGTATTTGCATAAGAAAATATAACACACCAGTCTCAATGATTTTGTTAGTACACAATATTAAGAGGCTCGCTTTTTATGTCGTCATTAATCATGACAACAGTGGTGCATGTAAATTGTCTATGAGAATCCTCTACCCCATATGCAGTAGTTCTTCCCAACCCCCTAAGGATTCCTAGCTAGAGCTCAAAGAGGCGACCTAGAAATATTTAAAATATAAAATAATAAACAGTTGTTAAAATGGGGAAAATGCATTTTCATCAGTAGATATGAAAGATATTTGAAGCAATTTCAGATTTTCAAATGGAAATGATGTTTTCAAGAGTGATGCCTTCACAAGACAATACGTTGTAGTGTCTAGAATGTTATATTTGGAACAGGGAGGCCTGTGCTCAAGTCCTTGCTCAGCCATGACATTCATATAGTGACTTTTAGGCCATTTACTCTCTTTCTCAGCCTAGCCTCTAACTCACTGGATTGTTCTGGGGAGAAATGAGACCCAAGCTCCATGAAAAAGAATGGGATGTAAATGTAATAAATAAGCATTGTAGACCAGGGTGAGATTTGCCTAAGACAGATCTAGTTGCTGTACAACTTTTACAAGGATTCTTAAACTTTAATAGTTGCTTACTTTACAGTTGCACAAACAAGCACATAAACTTGTACATTGGGGTCTGACCAAAGCCAAAGCCAATGCCAACTTCAGTCATAAATGTAATACTTGTTAGAGATTTACAACAGTGGATCAACTCTCCTGGGTGAATGTTTTCTAAGTCAAAGGGTCCATGTAAAGGAAAGCAATACAGCACAAGCCTGGGATTCATTTAATAGAGTTTGACTTTTTTCTTTAGTTTTCCTTTTCCAAAGGTACACGTTGCCTGTGGCCCAATAAACATGAATGATGACCTTAGCATAAATCAATATGGGTGTGTTTTAATACTGTCAGAAGGGAAATAATTCTTACAATGTCTGAACAATAAAATTGCAATGGTGCCATCTAGTGTGATATGCTTAAATATATTTTAACTACTGGAGGCCTTTGAGTTTCCTCTTGTGTGAAGAAAGTATCTTTGTTCTTGGCCTGGAAGAGAGAATGGGGACCAACAACACCTCAGCCTTTTTCTAATCAAAAGGTTTTGTCTTCCCTTTTGACATGGATGACTTGAGTATACAGGAAGTATAAGGTCTCACTTTAATGTACCAGACTGGAGATACGAATGCTGATCTCCATTGCTGTTGTGAGCCTGGCCCATGGGCAATCCAGGTTAAGTTAACCTGGGTGATTATCCTGCATGTGTGCTGGGAGAGATGCTGATGTGCTGGAACACCTCCCTCTGAAAAGAAGTGTGGCCCAGTCTACATTGGTCCTCTGTCACGGATGCCACTATGTTCTCACAGAGCCTGGGCATCTTAGTCACAGCAAGATCAATGTATTAATAAATTAGTGGTGGACCACAGTGTTGTGGCTGCATTGAGACACCATGTGGAGCAAGTCAAAGTAACCATCGTACAAGGTGGTAGTAAAATAATGGAGCCGTGCAGTATCACTTTTGCTGTGCTCTGTGGATTTTTTAAAAAGTGCTTTATAAAATTCCCAGCTGTATAGTTTTTATGGATAGCTCATATTTCTATCTACTCCATAGTAGATAGAAAACATATTATGGAGGGAATTTGCCCATGTTTATGAGGGCATAATTTTGTGTTTGATCATGTTGCCCAAAGTTCAAAAGTACACATCAGGGGTGGAAAGCTTCTGGAAGCAGCGAAGAGTAACACAAACGTGTCCTCCTTGAAAAAAACAACAAATAAGGACAAGGGAGGTTTGCACAAATATAATGGTTCAATTCAGTATCTTTTCCATGCCGTGACCACATAGTAGAGAAGGGGAATTTGTTCCCCTCGTTTCTACATAGTCTGCATAATATAGGAATGGGTGGTTTGTGGCCCTCCAGATTTTTAGCTCTAGCTACAGTAGCCAATGGCGAGGGATAATGGGAGTTGTAGGCCAAAACATCTGGAGGACCACAAGTCGCCCACCCAGTGTCGATTCCAGGTTTTCGAGGGTCGTTGAGCAAGGCACCCTGTGTGGGCCTCTTGTTCAGTGAGTCTACCTTCTCACTATCACCATTTGCTATTGCCCCTCATCTTCCTTCTCATTATTTCTACCACTTGCTTGCTTGGCAGGTAGAGAATCAGTGAGGAAGTAGGCAGTGGCATCTACTGCTCCTCCTTCTTTCCACCACTGTTGTCTGGACTAAGATGAGAGGCAGGTGAATAAGCAGGTTGTAATGATGAAGGGGAGGAGCAACTCCCGGGGGCTCTTGTCAGTGCAGCCCTGCTAGGGCGTGGGCCCTCAGCAGCTGCCTGACCATGCCTACTCTTGATACTGGCCATGTGTCCACCCCGATGTAATATAATTTGGGTCCATACATGTGGTCCCTCAAGTTGTACAGTTTTATCCCCTCAAAAAAGCATGTGGAGGATCTTCAGGTGGAGCACCTACTTCACAAATTACTTTAAATATACATGTCAGCTCTTCCAACATTTGAAGGTCATTGATGAAATGGGTCACAGCATTGTTGTGATGAGAGATATACCTCTTAGACAGAAGCAGTAGGGATATGACCGCACTAGGCATTAGCAGCTCAGTTTCACAACTCTGTATTATATAAACAATTGGGCTAAATGACTGTAATTAGAATCTGGCTCTCAATAATTACCTTGATCCTCCATTCTATTTGGCCCATTGACATGGTGACCAACTAGTTTGTCCACAATTTGCAGGATTAAAAGGAGTCAAGCCTCATTTTTTCAATGGGTTGTCTGTTCCCTACAGCTCTATGCTGAATGGTTGCGCTTTAGTTTGGGGATTCTCTTGGACTGCTATTTTGAAATAGCAGACATTCCATCATATTTGATGGGATTCTTTCCATTGGGGAGCTTTAAAAAAACAACACCTTCAAATGAGGGGTGTTGGGCTACCCAGAGGCCTATATCTTTTTCACAGGACAACATTCTTAGGCTGATCCCTGAAGGAGGAGTCACTGTAGCTACTCTGCCTTCCTCAACAGGAGTACAGAAGGTTGAAGACTGCCCTCTGAACCTGAGGCATTCAGGTTATGAATGAAACAGGATTTATTCCCGAAGGCTAAAGCTCCTGTTCCAATTCTCTTTCCTCTCTGACTGACACTAAATCTACTTGGAGCAAAAGGAAGAGCAGAACAGGAAGTCCTCGCTGGCTGGCTGACTGATTGTTCTAGTACCATGGCCTCAGCTGCCTCTGCCAGTATCAAAGCCACCCTCTCTTCTCCCGTAGCCTGCAACTGGAATCCGAAAAATTCTTATTTCCCAGGAGAGTTTGCTTGGGGTGCAGCAACAGCAGCATACCAGATTGAAGGTAAAAACATTTTAAAAAATACATTTTGCAACTGGAGTTTGTGGTAGAGGAATAAAACAGGCTGTTTAAAATGCTTTGTCCGAAATAATGGTTTATGCATCAGAAATATGGAGAAGATGGTACTTGAGCTGGAGTTTCATTATTGCCCTTGGCTATTAAGTCTTAGGTTGTTCTAGATGAGTTCTCCACCCATACTTTTCTCTTCCCTCCGGCAGCAGCAGAACACAAGAACCTACTTCAAAATACCCAATGGGATGGACTAATGGGAATGAATTCCTCTAGATCTCAATGGCAGTCAAAGATAGAACAAAATGCGAGCTGATTACACTCCTTTGTAATCTAAGATTATATTTTAGGTATAAGCTGATTTTATTTATTTATCTAGACAATTATACCCAACCTTTCTACAACAAAATCAAACTCCAGGTGACTTACAGTTCAAAATCTAAACCAGGGAACTGAAATTGAGTGCTTTGTATACACTTTGCCTGCTTGGTTTGCCCTTTGAATAATGAGTAAAGTGGAGCAAAGAGTGTGTCCGTGAATGCTTTCCAGTCCTGTATCTTGTAGGAGAACATACAGATTGAAGGGAATACCAGAAAAACACCTGCCATTCATTTCAAGCGCTCCAGGTAGAGTCTGCAAAAGTATTTAGGATTTGAACTGCTCTGCAACCCCAAATAAGCCTTTGGCCACCCAAGTCATTGATCAATGCCAGTAGCAGACCATGCCCTATGAGTTGCCCTCAAAGTGTGGCCAGTCCAGGACTTTGTTTTGACTCAGAATTACGCTCAAATGGATTTCCCCCAACTCCAGCCCAGAATAACTTTTATAGAACACCTACAAATATAGAAATGGACTCTGCCTCTGTAAAATAATCTTAAAGATACTCTAAATCATACATAATGAACCTATGGCTTCCAGATATGCAGTGATGAAGTGGTAAAACAGGCTTGGAAGAGGGGTTACTGGGTTTTGAAGTGAACAGGCTTGGGTGGAGAGAGTAGAACTTGTGAATGGAGCCTAGGAATGCCCAGTTCAATTCAGCTTATTTCACTGAAAGACAAAGCTCCCAGTAGAACAAGCAGTTCTCTGCAGTTGCATGTCCCCATAGCTTGTTTTTGTAAGTAACCTACTGATAGCCCAGAAAGAGAACCCATGGTTTGTTACTGGCTTGTGAACTCTGGGTTGTTCGTAGTTAACAACCTATAATTAAACCATAGTCCAGAGTTCGCGCTTAACGACAATTCAGAATTCAATGTTAACCCATACTCTGCCACAAACTAGATCCTTATCACCTGCTCTTGGTTTTGTCTGTCTTTTTACACATGCTCTAAAATGTATTTATTGGCAGACTTATGACATAAAACCAGCTATGTCCAATATCCACTAATAGTGCTGGTCTTCAGACTCCCATTTAGAATTCTTTGCTTTTTTTTATTATAATAACTCAAACGGAAAAGTACAAAAAATTAACGAGTAGAGAGTTCAACAAGACGTGCATTTTTTCATCTGGTTTTCAGCTGAGGCTATCCAATCAGCATTACACAATCGGCAGAATCAAGTGGTAAAGTTGCACATGAACTGAAGTAATTCAATCTGCAGTTGCTGGGTGTATGTGTATTCTGCCATAGACAGAAAAGATCCCTTCCTGAACATAGAAAATTTAGGGGAGAGAAAGGTTGCTGAAGTTTGTAATTACTTGGTTTGGAATACAATACAAATTCGGATGGTAATCCCCAGGAGCCCCATAAGTCTTAGGACCAGCAGGTGGGGGGGGGGCTCTTCCCCTGAAGAGGCCTAGTCTGTCTGGTTCTGTTCCTGGTGGCAGGAGCATTCAGATGTGCAAGTCCCCAACCTGCAGGCATCGGTGTGACCTTCAGTGTTTTCACTTGCCATGTGAAATGAGCTGCTGCTAATTTGAGGCCTTCTCCCAGCCTTTGGGCTGCAGAGGTGGGTGGGGATCATTCCAGCAGTTGCACAGTGTTCCCTGCCGTCTCACTAGGTTGGGACGAAGGCTGGCTACTGTGTTGCTGAGGCAATTGGAAGGCCTCCGCCATGCAGGGTAAACCATCTATTCTGTACCCACTACCCATTCCTGAGTGGGGGGCTCCTTGGCTGCCACTCAGCTGAAACACCAAGAGAGCCTTACGTGAGCTGTGTCCAGAGAAGGAAGCCCCCTGGCTACCTTTCCATCTGGCTGCTGCTTAGTTGGCGTGTCCAGAGTGCCCTTTGGTCAAACAGAGCCAGTCCAGATGAGCAATGTCTGCACTTCCTTTTCCATGGCAAAGGGAAATGGGCCGGGGGTGTCTTTCACTGCCATTCAGCCAAAACTCTCAAATTAGTAAGAGGAGGAGTAGGCAAGCACAATTTTTGTCTTGGCAGCCAAGGCTAGGCAAAAAAATATGGAGCCCTGCATACATTGTATAGTCCAGGAAAAGTGTTATGCCATCAGCAGAATCAAATGGTAAATTTGTCTAGGGGGTTATTTAAAGCAAACATTTACTTTTAACTTTGTCTCTGCATTGCCTAGACATAGATAAGGGTTTGTACCCCTACATCTCTTGCTTGGGCATCTTTCCCTATATGAGAGGACTTGTGTAGTAGTGAAGCACTTCTTCCCAAATTAAACCCATGAGAGGGAATGAATGCTCCTTATCTTTGTCTTTGAGTCTGGTGAAGTCGTTAAATACAGCAATTTGTTAACCATTAATTGATTAGCGAGAGTCATAAAATCCTCCCCAGTGGTTGGCAGAAGCAAAGTCCTTTTTATTTTTATATTATTTTTTGCAATCATGGGGAAATATATCACATGACGGGTGGGAGGGATGCACATCCGGGATTCAGGGCTTTAATGAAACAAGGCCTGTGTCCAGTTGCAGCTTTGAAAGACCTAACACTGGAGGACTTCACCTGTCTTCACACTGTACTTTTGCTAGTTTAGCAGAATAACTGTTACCTTAAAAAAAAAAGTTTGAAGGGCCATCCTCATGGTGCTAGGTAAGCTCTAATGGTAGTTGCAAGTCTTATTACCCAGGGGTATCAGGGGAAGACTCAAAAGGCCACTCCATTAATACAGTTCAACTTTCTATGATGAAGTTGTAAACAGATGTATTCTAGATTGGGTTTACTTTACATTAAGCTTAGAATCGTAATTTGCACGGCGTCGCACAAAAGCAACTAATAAGTAACAATACTTATGATGCATACTTATGGGCTGTTCTGTGATGCATATACATCTGCAAGCCATCCTCTCTACAAACGTTGGGTGGACCAGGCCCCCCCCCCTTATGCACCTGCTCCCGATAGCCACTGTACATGCCATCTGGTAGCCAGATTTCTTAATCATGTACGTGTTGCTAAGTTTCTGTTTGTAGCAGCCATTTTGTCATCACACATGCACAGGATCATAAGGGGATATGGGGGAGCAAGCTGGCAAAATGGTGGCCGTTGAGGAAGTAGAGAAAGGTCTGATGAAAGTCGAGGGGAGAGAAAAGACAGTGGGCTGGTTGAAGACAATGTCAAGGCGAGCTGTGGATTGTGTATTACCTAGCAGGGGGAAGACCCCTAGACCCTAGATCAAAAGCAGTCACCTGTTTTGGCCCATTATAACAAAGTTGGAATCCTGCAGTCAAAGTTATATCTAGTACTTTCTAATCAATGTGTGATTTCGCATTTCTGTAGCATCTGGCTTTGTGCCAACTCTCACGACTAGTTTTTTCTTTTCCACTCGTGCTCCCTCCCTTTCTCTCCTATTCCCTTCATTCCTCTGGACCACTCCCTTGGCCATACTGCAGCTATCATTCCCTACTTGTCTTGGCCTGCTTCCTCTTCAAGCTCTTGGCTTCCTGCCTTTCATCTTTCGCTCCTAGGATTTGAGCAGCTCAGCTAGTGGCAGAGCCTGAGCTATGGCATTAGGACAACTCAGCCATCATCAGCATCACAAAGTCCTTGAATGCAAGGATGGGCAGAATTCAGTCTTGTCTGATCAACTTTGTGTTTTGTTTTTACTAGAACCCGAAGATCCACCAATTAGAGCCAGGTACAAAAGATGTAGAATTAAATAACAAGGTGCCTCTGAGCCTAGGGATTTATTTTCTGTATCAAAGTTTAATTGAGCTTACAGTCCTTTCACACAAAAGTCAAGTCCTGATTACCCAAAACTTTATTCATTTCAGTAGTCTAATTTAAGCAGAAAACATATTATTGTTGTTGCTACTGTTAAACAATTGGGAGTCAGAAATCCTTGCCAATTACCCAGAGATCTATCAATAGATCCTTCCCCACCTGTGCTTTAATTCATTACAATATATATTCTGACTAATGTATTGACAGCAGAATGCAAGAGATTCATGATATGTTCAGAAGCTGAGACTAGTATTTTAAAAATAGGAATAGCATAGGAACCTACCTCATTGGTCCATCTAGCTCAGTTTTGTCATCTATACCAGGGATAGTCTGACAGCTTCTTCCCTTGGCCCCACCTCACCCCCTCTGCTGGGAGGAAATAGCACTTCTCTCCAATCAGCAGCTGCTTAGCAGAGAGAGGCACTTGCTTTTATTTATTTATTTATTTATTTATTACATTTGTATACCGCCCCATAGCCGAAGCTCTCTGGGCGGTTTACATAGGATTAAAAACAATTAAAAACAATATACAAAAATTAAAACAGCAAAAACATACAACATACACACAATCTGTACATTTAAAAACCACTTCAACACTTCAAAAAAAAAAACAAAACAAACAAAAAAAAAAACAAAACAAAAAAAACAAAAAAAAAACCTACAAAAACAAAACAAAACAGACCCAGGCTCCTCAGATATTGCCAAATGCCTGAGAGAAGAGGAAAGTCTTGACCTGGCGCCGAAAAGATAACAATGTTGGCGCCAGGCGGGCCTCGACAGGGAGATCGTTCCACAATTGGGGAGCCACCACAGAGAAGGCCCTCTCTCTTGTTGCCGACCTCCGAGCTTCCCTCGGAGGAGGCACTCGGAGGAGGGCCTTAGATGTTGAACGTAGTGTTCGGGTAGGTTCATGTCGGGAAAGGCGTTCCATCAGGTATTGTGGTCCCAAGCCGTGTAAGGCTTTATAGGTTAAAACCAGCACCTTGAACCGGGCTCGGAAACATACAGGCAGCCAATGCAAGCGGGCCAGAGTAGGTCTTATATGTTCGAACCTACTGGTTCCAGTTATCAATCTGGCCGCTGCATTTTGCACAAGCTGCAGCTTCCGAACCACCTTCAAAGGCAGCCCCACGTAGAGTGCATTGCAGTAATCTAACTTGGAGGTTACCAGAGCATGGACAACTGAAGCCAGGTTATCCCTGTCCAGATAGGGACGTAGCTGGGCCACCAACCGAAGTTGGTAGAAGGCACTCCGTGCCACTGAGGCCACCTGCGCCTCAAGTGACAGAGATGGTTCTAGGAGAACCCCCAAGCTACGAACCCGCTCCTTCAAGGGGAGTGCAACCCCATCCAGAACAGGTTGAACACCCTCCATCCGGTCAGCGGAACCACCCACCAACAGCGTCTCAGTCTTGTCTGGATTGAGTTTCAGTTTATTAGCCCTCATCCAGTCCATTGTCGCAGCCAGGCACTGGTTCAGCACATCCACAGCCTCGCCTGATGAAGATGAAAAGGAGAAATAGAGCTGCGTGTCATCAGCATACTGATGACAACGCACTCCAAAACTCCGGATGACTGCACTCAACGGTTTCATGTAGATATTGAACAGCATGGGGGACAAAACTGACCCCTGCGGAACCCCATACTGGAGAATCCACGGGGCCGAGCAATGTTCCCCAAGCACCACCTTCTGGAGCCGACCCACCAAGTAGGAGCGGAACCACTGCAATGCAGTGCCTCCCACTCCCAACTCAGCCAGTCGTGCCAGAAGGATACCATGGTCGATGGTATCGAAAGCCGCTGAGAGATCAAGGAGAATCAACAGAGTCACACTCCCCCTGTCTTTCTCCCGACATAGGTCATCATACAGGGCGACCAAGGCTGTTTCCGTACCAAAACCAGGCCTGAAACCCGACTGAAATGGATCCAGATTCCTTGTGAGGGAGACTGCCCGGGGCAGGAAGCTGCTGAGTGATTCAGCCCTGCTTCTTTCTGAGGCTTGTCCTGCAGAGGCTTGTCCTACTTACTCCTGAGTAGTCATGATGCTCATGCTTACTTCTGAATAGGAATGCTGTTTGAAAGTGCTGCTAAGTAATTCTGTCCTGCTTACTTCTGAGTCTTGTCCTACTTACTTGTGACTAGGCATGCAGAGGCTTGTCCTGCAGTCTTCTAAGTAAACATGCTGTTCATGCTTACTGCTGAGTAGATATGCAGAGGTTTGGCATATGGGATGTTTATTGCAAGTGCTACTGACTAATTCTTTCCTGCTTACTTCTGAGTAGACATGCCTTCTACAACAAATCTTTCCATAGGAAGAAATGGGATTTTTATGTGATGTTTTCCAAACATCCTGCTTTTGCCTGTGCCCCCATCTACTTTGACCTTGCCCACAATTGGAATGTGACCTCCAAGAACTTCTCTGCCATACAATCCAGTCCTTGGGCATAAAAAGGGTTTCTCACCTCTTGCCTATATTGTCAACAGCTCTCCAGGATTTCAGACAGGACTCTTTCCTAGCCTTAGATCTTTTGGATGCAAAGCATGTGCTTTTTCTACAGTACAGTATAGAGTTGGATAGATGCATTTTATTTATTTATTTATTTATTTTATTCCATTTATATACCGCCCCATAGCCGAAGCTCTCTGGGCAGTTTACAAAAATTAAAAACATTGAACATTAAAAACACCGATATACAAAATTTAAAACCATAAAGCATATTATAATTACAATATCCTTTAAAACAATAATTCTGGGTCAAAGCACAACAACAACAACACAAAATCCTCATCGTACACTGTTAAATGCCTGGGAGAAGAGGAAAGTCTTGACCTGGCACCGAAAAGATAACAAAGTTGGTGCCAGGCGAGCCTCGTCGGGGAGATCATTCCATAATTGACAGAAGAATGCAATTCCATTGACAGAAGAATGCGAGTGATTCATGGCATGTTCAGAATCTGGGCCTAGTATTTTTAAAATGATTCATGCTGCTAAAAACCACCATCTTTCAGTTTTGTTAAAATATTTTGTTCTTCCCCAGAATAGTGAAAGTTTGAAGAGTTAAATCTTTCCATGGGGAGAAATTGAATCTTTAATTGATGTCAAAGTTGATGTGTTAGAAAACTTTTCCTGCTCTGAGGAGCTGACGAAAATACGATTGCCTTGAGTCACCGAACCACGGGAAAACGTGAACTTTGAGAGGCACTCAAAGCACTTTGATCTAATAATTGACCTACTTTGAAGGTTGTCCCATATTAAAGTTCAATTTGCCGAATAACCCTTCGTAGATATATTGTTGCGCTCGAGCTGTGATAAAATTCTGTAAAGAACATGAGACGTGACCAAAAGCCCAGTTGCGGAAGGGATATTACATATTCTAGGAATGCTTTAAGTGTCTGCAATATGCTTAACCTTGCATTAAACTTAGATTTAATAAGACAGATGTGTATTAAAGTACTGAATATACTTCAGGGAGCAATTTGGCGTCAGCTAGGGATGGGCTGGATGACCTCCTAATAGGTCTTTTCCATCTTTAATTTCTATTATACTAATTGATTATTAAAACTCTTTTTATTGAGGGCTGGTGTATAACTATTACATAGATATTAATCTTGCAGGCTAGCTGATATTTAATTCATAGACATTCTAAGCTATAATGTCCCTTTAATTTTTGAGATGGGAAACTCTGAAAAATCTTTCGTATTATAAAGACTGGAAGATTTTAACCCACTTTGATTTCTGTGATCAATACAATACTCAGTGCTAGATATTAGCAAAGTTAAAATAATTTGTGGTCAAATGTGTAAAGCATACACACACCAAACAAACCCACAAATCATACCGGAGGCTGCAATTTGCCATCTTCCAGCTCTTTACTTTGAACCATTCCCATTGAACTCATTGGGATTACTCCTGGAGGAAGTAGTTTGAGGATTGCAGTTTCTTATTTAGTAACAACATGCTTTTGCATTCTCATCCCCGTGCCTAGCAGAATTTAGAGTGTAGACTCCTTGGAGCAGAGACTTGTCTTTATTGCTATTCCTGCTTCGAAGAACTTAGAATTTTACATGCAAAGCTAACACTGTGATGTAATCCTGATCTGAAAATTGCAGGAACACCTTTTCTCTGGAGACAGTGGGTGGAAAAGGGAATCATCACATTTGATCAGTCAATTGACCAAATAATGAGTTCCTCACATTTGCTGAGTTTCAGCATAAATATTCGATCGCTAACAGCGCCCAATGGCAGTATCTCCAGCACACTTTATCCGCCATAAATGCCCCATCAGCTATGAGTGCCTCAGAGACACCAAAGCTGTTGGAGGACTTAATTAACGCAACAAAATCTGACAAACCCACTATAATGATGTACAGGAGTCTGCTGGCTTGGGACAAAGTTCACACAAACAGTTAGAGAAGAGTGGAACAGGGAACTGGAGTACTAAATACATCCAGGACAATGGAAACAGTCTTTGGCTTCCACTCAGCGCATTTCTCCAGACCTTAATTCAGCAAAAACGGACACATCACACGTACTGGACCCTACAACGGTTGTTAAAAAAAGACATCTAGCAACCTCAGATAAATGCTGGTGCTGTAACACTACAGGTGCTTCATTGGTCCACAGGATGTGGGCGTATCCAGTGGTGATCCCTGTTTGGCTAGATGTTATTGTTTGAATTAATTTTCTTACTTGATGCATCATTAGACATCAAGGATGTTCATGCACTCCTTGATTGTTTTCCATTTGTGTTCCATTATGTTCCATCTCTCTGAAGGTAAAAGGGAATGGATTTTACAGGCCTTCATGATAGCCAAGAGGATGATCCTTCAAGGCTGGAAAGAAAAATCTCCCTTATCCATAATACATGGGACAGAAAGTCTTACATCTCTAGCAACTTATGAAAAAACATACTATTACCGACAATTCTGATCCAACAAACACATGGACATTTGGTTTGCATATTTAGAATTATATGTGTAGTGGAAACTAAACAGAGCAAAACACAGGTTGACATGTGATTATTTGGGGGTTGTTTTATTGTTGTTAGCTTCTAAATTACTACTTAAGGTGTTATGGATCCTATGCTGTCTTTGTTTCATTTTTAAATTGAATATAGATAAAAAAGGTGTAGTCTGGCATCTTGTATCAAGTCAAATAGATGCATTTTTATCACAAGTCTGCAGAATATATACTTCCCTATGGGTGGCTTGCTGTGAAATCCAGTTAGCTACTCTTAGAAGATCCTGCCATGAGAGTTAAAGTAGTTCTAGCTCAATTACTTTGTAATGTGAATGTAAAACTAGGGATGTGTATCGTATTGTTAAAATGTACAATAACGATACAATATGCTCTTTATCGGGCATGCGTTTAACGATAACGATACGATAGAAAAACCTCCGATAAATATCCGATCCGATAATTTTCAGCCCGATTATATCGGATTATCGGACTGCCATATAAATAAACCTATAACTTCTGTATTTTAAAAGTTAGAGGCTTGAAACTTGGTCACAGTGCTTATGGGGTATGCCTAAGTATGTGTATGTAATTTGAGATCGATCCCTCCAACCCTCGATTTTATATGAATTTATTAAAGATCGTTTAAGTTCTGACAGGTCAAAATGACAGCTCACCACGTGTGTTCATTCAGACCTGTCAAAAAGTTGCAGGATCATTAAAAACTTCATATAAAATTGAGGGTTGGAGGGATTGATCTCAAATTTCATACACATGTCTAGCCCATGTTGCTACACATATATGCCAAATGTCAGACCGATCCCTCCACCTCTGCATTTTATATGAATTTTTGAAAGATTGTGCAACTTTTGACCTGTCAGAACTTAAACTTTCTTTAATAAATTCATATAAAATTGAGGGTTGGAGGGATCGATCTCAAATTTCATACACATACTTAGGCCTACCCCATAAGCATTGTGACCAAGTTTCAAGCCTGTAACTTTGAAAATACAGAAGTTATAGGCATTTTTTCTAAAAATAATCCAGCTCTATAGGGCACAATGGGGCTGAAAATTAAATATCGAATTTCTGATAATTATCGTGAAGATGATACGATTAACCTATGATATTATCGGAGACAATAATTTTTTTGGTCCGAAATTCCGATAACGATAAAATGCGATATTTTCGGGCATGCACATCCCTATGTAAAACTATACTGGCCAGAATGCCCATTTACATTACAAATGCCTCCCTTCAGCTTCTTCACACATTCACACTAATAGTGGGTGAGAGACTCAAAGGTGATTTAAGCCTCACTGATGAAAATTCTCTAAGGCCATAATGCCTACATTGAGACTTCATTTTGTTTCCCCTGGGTGCTGTAGGGTCTATAGTAATGGGGAGGAGGGTTGGGATTTCTAATAGAATTCTCATATCTCTCACCAAATTATAGCTTTCAGGAATTTTGGGGAGAAGCTGTGGTAGTTAAACTAGTATACAAAAAGATACATTTTTGTAATGGTTGATATGCATTAAGAGTGTAAGCTGAGCACCAGAAAGCACTTGGGAGCCTTGGACAAACCAATGTCTTCTGTCAGTCTCTTATCTGCAACCTTAGAGGATGGTTATAAGAACCGCTGAGTTTGAGTATGCAAATCGCTTGAAATGTGCTATGTCAAGGCTTGCTCTCATTATTGTCTTCAAAGGAAAATGAGGTGATCCCAACGTTTATACCTCAAATGCACCATGGCTAAGGGCTACATTGTACATGCATATGCATTCTACAGGAGGGAAGCAGATCCTTATGGATCACTCATTTCGTACCATGAATAAAACTATTGATCATTTATCCATGGCTTTGCCCCTCCTCCCGTCTCGCTTCTCTTGCCTGTGACCTTTTGCTCAGCCAGCTTCACCCACCTTAATAGTCCTACTGTCCTCTGCTCTCTTAAAAGATTCCACCCTTGCTCCGGGAATGGTCTCTCCAAACACCTGTGTGAAACCTCCTCTCTACTTCAAATCCCTTCTCAAAACCCATCTTTTCCATGAAACCTTAAAACAAACCCCTAGTCTCTTTGGCCTAGTGTAACTAAACAGACATTCCTTTAAATCTGTCTCTAACAGCTATGCCTTTCTCCCACCCCACCCAATTTTTACTCTACAATTCATGCAGGGTCCCCAATCAGGATTGGGACCCTAGTATGTAAGAGGGCTTTTAAGTTCTCGATTGGGCCCCTGTGCTTACTTTAGAATAAAAAAGACAAAAGACATAGCTACTAGATCCAGATTTAAAGTCATGCCTGTTTTGGCCCTCATTTCTGTAACCGAAATGATCACACGCTCTTCCTCTGTTTACCCCATCATCATTTCTCTTGCCTACCTCCATTGTCTCTCCTGTAGAGTGCGAGTTCCTCAGAACAAGGACCTGCCCTCTTATTACTTGGTAAAGCACAATGGATCCGGAAATGGCACTGTGGAAATAAATTAACAAACCAGGCCTTTGACATTTTCAGTACTCCACACTCAAGTTATCTCAGTAATTCTTACAACAGCCTGAAAAGGTAAGGCAGTATTATTATCCCCAAATTGCAGGGGAAAGCTGCTTTGCTAAGAGAACAGCAGCTTTCATATGGGTCCACCTTCTGAGCAGAGGTGAGATTTAAACTAGGGACTTCCTGGTTCACAGCCCAGTCTCTTATTCTACACTAGCTCTATGCTTGGAGAATCAGGATTTTTTTTTTAAAAAAAAGGTATGCATGATTGCAGCCTATAATAACATTTTAAATAGTGACCTCTATCAAAGACTTTGAAATCACTATGAAATATCTTTAAACTATCAGGACACAAAAATTTATGCAAAGGTTGCAAAAACCTAGTGTAAAATTTAATTTGGTGAAAACCTTTGCCGTTTTTTTTCCTGCGGACGCTTGTCTAAGCGAATGGCAGACATTTCGCAGAGGCGCTGTTACATTAATTCATCTTCTGCATGCCTAGGGCCATGGCTTATAATGGCATTTCCTTTCTTTCTAACAGTCTGTCAGGACTTTCAAAGGACATCCCAGACATCCATAAGTGCCTGTTTGCTGGATGAATCCATCTTGTCCTGAAGGCTCTCTTTGATACGGACATATATTTTACATTTAGCCCACCTATATTTGAAAAAAACTCCCCACTTTACTAATCTGATATCAGCCTCAAATAGACCCCCAATTAATGTTTTTTTCAACAAACAAACAAAACAAAACCGGAATGAGGTAGATTTGATAAAAACTCCAATTTAATGGAATTGCATATAGGATTATTATTCATAATAGTGGGCTTCCCCTATACAGGGGTGGTATCTGGGACTTGTAGTGATCCCAAACATTTGTTCCTATGGGGTCTTGTAATTCTCTGACAAATAGATCTGTGCACTTTTCCCTCTAACTCAAATGCCCGAGGGTGTGAATAAAGGAAGAAAAGAATTGAATGATGAATGCCTCCTTATCTTAGGCTGGAACTGCACATTGTGAGAAACATGGAGCTGCCACCATAACTGTCAACCCTGTGTCAAATTCTCCTTTCCCCCTTTCGTTCACTGTAGCATGTTTTACAAATTACACCATGCCCTAATCTCATTCCACTGTGTCATTACTTGTCTCTTCCCCTCCCCCCACCACAGTCATTGACCAGGTTTGCCGGACATGAGGGTGGTTAATCAGCCATGGTAGTTAATTAAACAGCCCCGTGTGTGCCAGCTGACTCATCAAACGACCCTTGTGGGGCGTAGCTTGTCGTAATGTCCGAATCCGGGTTCAGATGTCATGACAAAGCACACATGGCATGGGTAATTGGGTAATTTGGGCAGCATGCACAGGGGTGGTTAATTAGCATGCCCCATGGTTTATTAACCACCCTTGCGTTGTATGAACAGGCCCGTTGACTAATAGGGGCAAAGCAATACTCAGTCTAACAATATCATGAAACAGGCTAAGTTGAATGACATGTCACACGTTGGTGATATTTGGATGCCCTTATACCATGGAAGAGCTGTGTGCCATCCTCTCCCCACCTTTTCACTTTGACTTGATGTCTACCTGATCTGAAGCCCTTTTTATTAAAATCTTCACCTTTTTTTTAAACCACCACAATTGGAAGTAGAATTGAAACTAATGATAGTGAAGAAACACGCCCCCAACCTTATGTCAATTTGGATTAAGCTCAGCTAAACCACACACCCCCTTCATAAAACTCAGTAAACAAATGTTATTTCAGAGCCCATCCAACTCGTGATGACATCATTGGGAACTAGTGATAGTTACCAAAGAGAGTCTCCCCTTTCCACTAAATTTAACTGAATGTAGTTGCATCAATGAGTGAGCTTATATTGAACAGAGCTGGGCTCTGTTATACCAAAGTGTTCTAAGTGTCGAATTCTTGGGAAATATTGTTTCCCAGCACCACACAGGCCTTATTAATGGAAGCACAAGGACCAACGCTCAGCAGAACTCCTGCCCACTTCTTCCAAGTCAGTTTGTACGTGCAGGGGTTGCTATGACAATGAGGACGGCTGGTGCTGAGGTGGGCCCAGAACCCATAACAAGTCAGACCCTATCCATCAAAGCATTTTTTGCACTCAGTACATGATGGGCTTGGATATTCTGAACTGTGGGAGTTTATTTCCATATACACCATTGCTAGCTGAAACATCACGGAATAATCAACCTTTTTATGGTAGAAGAATGCATGCCATATGAAATGGCACGAGTTAGAGGGGAAGTTTTACATATTTATTATATTCCTTTGGTGTTGATTATGATTGTAAACGTGTAAGAGAGTTGAGAGTGGGAATTGCAGTATCAAGATGGCGGGGGGAGAATGTTGGTGAAGAATTTCCCTGTCTCTTACAAAGGTTCACAAACATCTGGGTTTAGGTAAATATGTATGTCTGACATGTAATCACCTTTATGTGGATTTTTTTATGGCATTCAAGCAGCGAACAACACCATGAATAAATACATAGCATAATACCAATAATTCTATAGTTCAGAGAACTCCACTTAAAACTGAAGATGTGAACAGAGTTCCATATTATTTGCTTACCAGGCACCTGGATCTGTTTGTCCGGTTTATGTGATTGCATTATTTTTACATTCAACTTGTGTCTTTTCCATGTCAAAAGTGTAACAATTGTTTTGTTTTTAATCAGGAGGCTGGGATGCAGATGGAAAAGGCCCCAGTGTTTGGGACACGTTCACCCATCAGGGAGGAGATCGGGTTTTCAAGAACCAGACTGGTGATGTAGCTTGTGGCAGCTATACTCTGTGGGAGGAAGATTTGAAATGTATCAAACAGCTTGGATTGACTCATTATCGCTTCTCTCTTTCCTGGTCACGTCTGTTACCTGATGGGACGACAGGTTTCATCAACCAGAAAGGCAATTGTTCCTTTAAAATAGAAAGTTGTGCTGCTTTAATTCAAGGTTATTGCTGCAGCCTGGCATAATTAATCCAGTGTGCTATTCTGCAGTGCAGTTTTGGAATTGCAACTTTGTTCAGAGTAATTATGGAATGATCTTGAGTTAAAAAAGGGGGGTTGAAAACCTTGTCCTAATTAATAGTCCAGTATACTCCTGATAATGTGATTATTATTTTTAGATAAGTATACAGCTATATGGTTGCTTTTTAAAATATTGCATATCAATTATTCTTATTTTTTTATGCAGTACCATTAATTAAATAGCACTTTAGAGAGCTTCATAAGCCAAAAGGGAGAAAAAGAAAGAAAGACAAGACGTCAAGGAACTTACAATCTATGTTCTGACAGGGGAAGAGGGAGGAGAGACAACAGAGGAAAGGGTGATGCAAAAGTAACAAAATACCATATTGGGTTGGATCCAAAGGGCCATATTGGGTGGAATGAAAATAGCCAGCTGTGGTGATTCGCAAATGCTTGTGCAGTGACAAGTGGGAAAGTTTGCAGTGTTAGTTCATGCAAATCCTGTAGGAATCCTTACACTTCTACTTGGGTCAGAGTTTGCAAAGCTTTTGTGCAAAAATGGTATTGGTTTTAGTTTAGCTTTTCTTATACCACACTCTGATGCAAGCTGTGAAGCAGGCCTTCTGGAAATAGGGAAGCCGTTTTCACTATGTAGAAAGGGCACCTTGAATTCAGCCCATTGGGAAGGATTAATAGGCGAGGCCAGGTGAATGAAAGGTGAAGAGGAGTTGTAAGAAGGGATTTGATATTACAGGTCTATACCGCCCAATAGCTGAAGCTCTTAAATCCACAGTCATTCCTTCAAACAACGTAATTTGAAATGTATTTCAATGTATTTCAGTCCTCCAACCTCAGCACCTTTAATTGCCATCAACTCTGGAGCAGCGTAAGGACTTCAAGATGTGAGGGGAAGCAAGGGAAGAATGGGTGATACCATTGAACAGAGCAGGAGGCTTTATGCCATCAAGTCTCCTATTCTATTAAATGGTATCACCCATTCTCCCTTGCTACTCCTCGCACCTTGAACTCCTTACGCTGTTCCAGAGTTTATAGCAATTAAAGGTGCTGGGGTTGGAGGAATGAAACACATTGAAATATATCCTAAATACGTGTTTGAAGAAATTGCTGTGGTTTTAAAAGTCCATTACGATAATAGACAAGCCTTGCCTCATATGCAGGTATTAGTTACTTATTGACTACATGGAAACAAAGTCAACCTAGGTGCTGATGGATGTGTTGATTATTCCCACTTTGCTTGACATGGAAATAGAAGAGTCTTCTCCAGCCTGGGAAGACCCATCAGATGTTTTGGACTTCAGCCACACATCAGCTCCAGCCATCATGCCCAACGGACAGGGATGCTGGGCATTGCAGCCTAAAACATCGGGAGGAAACCAGGTTGGGAAAGAATGGAATAGAACTTGGGTTGAGGCCATGTGGGAGGACAAAAAGCAGAGGTGCTTTTGCCTACGGAGAAGCGAGCAGGAAAATAAGCAGGAATGAAGGTGGAACACGCACGCTCGTATCTCTCCTCCCTGCCCTCCCTAGGGTTGATATAGGTCTAGGAGTGCCATTCCAGCAGGGGCTTTTGTTCAGACAGATCTTTTCCAACCCCCTTTTTTTCTAACCTGGCCTTGCCTGAGATGAGGAGAGCTGGGGCAGGATCCAGTGCGGACCTTCCGTGCGTGGCTGGCTTTGCCAGCCCAGCGCGCCCAACCCCTACTGCTGGTGGCCATGCTGTAGCACTTCCAGGAGCAAGCCCCAAATCTGTTTGTTTCTGGAAGGGGCTTTTCGCTTGTTTCCGGGCTTGCCCCCCAAAGTGTTACATCGCGGCTGCTGGCAGGGGGTGCTGTGTGCATACTGGGGCCAGCAGAGACAGCCGCTCATGCCCCAGGACCAGCGTTGGTTGGCTTCATGTGGAAGGCCCCAGTTGGATCCTGTCCTTGGGTACCTTTAGACGGACATTTTCCATCGAGTTGGCTTTGCACTGGCGGCAGTTGGGTTGCATGACGCTGCCGCCAGTGCGAAGGCATCTAGGGGCAAAAGCCCTTTGCTCCGCTCTAAAAGAAGTCAGGCATTTACCCCGACTTTTTTTTAGAGCGGAGCAGACTGGGCACGGAAGGGGATGAAGTAGCAAGCCATAAGCTTGCTGCACCGCCTCCGCAGTCCTCCCCCCCATTTTAATTTTATTTTTAAAAAACTCAACTTACCTTCAAGTAGGGGGACCACCGCCCAGCCGCCCCTCCAGCTGTCACTGGGCAGGCGTGGTGGCAACAGGAAAAGCTGCCGTGGCGCTCCTTACGTGAAGACTGGCGACAGGAGTGTCAATGTGCGGCATGCTGCCTGCCGCCGCCGCTGCGCACTGGAAGAGGCGCCATCAAGCTGAGGAGGCCCTTGGCTTTATTCAGTTGACGCTGCGGAGCCAACTGCTGCACCTTGCTCCTCATGGGAAGAGCTTGTCAACGGTGGTGCATAGAGTCCCAAGCTCCCTTTATCAAACCATGCCTTTCTACCCTCAGCCTGTGAAATTGCCAAGCATTTGCCTTCTGTGAAGAGCACTTCCTAGATACTGAAGCTTCAAATACGTATTCCCACCCCTCCACTCCCTCCTTATTAAGCGGCAGCACTTTTCAGATAGAAAGCACCAGAGCCTTTGCTGCTTGACAGCACCGGGGTCCAGAAGAGGTTATGCCATTTAGAGGCTGGAGAAGACGGATAAGTTTAACAGACGCTCGTAAGATGGCAGTCAGAGAAATCGTCCTACTTGTAAATTCAGTTGTAATTTTTTTAGAATACTTTTCTCTGGCTTGGTTCTTATTGTAAACACTTTTCTGATTAATATTATGAACTTTAAATTTAACAAAAGGGCACTGGAAGCTCTCCTAGTAGGTTGGTTTTCATTAGGCAGGATCTCGCTTCTCTGGAGCAGTGATCTGTTGAAGCAATTGTAACTGCATGGCATGGAAAAGGCCACCATCCCCAGTATAAACATTTTTCCCCCAAAGAGCATGAAGAGAATTAGAGACCTCAGAGCAATGCCCTTTAAAAAAAAAATTGCACAAACTGATTCACTACCGATTTCACACCTAAAGCATGGGACATGGGGGAAATCTTTTTTTATAAAAACCATTTGTTTTCCAACTACAGAGAATTTTGGCATGTGTTAAAAAGCCATTTTATTTTAAAGTAGCAACATGATAGGCAGGGATAAGGGTGTCTGTCCCAGAAAGCAGATTTTGAGATATCATTGCTGGGTGGCTATTGAATTAATATTGTTATTATTGATATTGTAATAGTTTCAGGCACTATACTAGAGTGACCATATACAAAAGAAGGCAGGGCCCCTGCAACTTTAACTGTTGTGATGAAGAGGGAATATCACCAGGAACTAATTGCATACAAATGACACTGGCTGAAATTCCCTTTTCTCTACAACTGTTAAAGTTACAGGAGCCCTGACCTGGATTTTATCTGGTCACCCTATTGTAGACTTAGAAAAAGTACAGGAAAAGGCAATGGAAATGATCAAGGGGCTAGATCAACTGCACTATGGAGAATGTTATATTATCTGGGACTGTTAAGCTTAGAGAAAAGGTGAATAAGGGGAGACACGAAATTAGACATGGTATGGAGAAAGTGGATAGGGAGACATTTTTCTCCCTCTCTCATAACACTAGAACCCGGGGTCATCCATGAAGCTGATTGGTGGGAGATTTAGGACAGATAAAAGGAGGCACTTCTTCACTCAGCGCATAGTCAGATGTGGTGATGACCACCACTGTCATGCCACCACTGGAGGAGTCCTCCTCAGAAGAAAAGCTGAAGGCCCCAGAAACTCAGGGCACCCCAGACCAGGGACTGCCACCAGACCCCAGGAGCCTGAGCCCTTGGGGGAGATGGTTGCAAGACCATCTCTGTCAGGGGAAAGGGATTATGCCTCTGAGGCAGAGGCTGAGCAACCACCTGGCCCCCAGGAGTATCATTGCCTCAAGCAACAGGCAAGTACAGCTCCTGTACTTGCACACCTCCAGAAAAAGTCTCCTCAGGAGAAAGTAACTCCTCACGAGTAAGACTCTGGAAAAGGAGGCTTAATTATGGCAGCTGAGCTCTGGGTGGGGTCCAGCAGGCTTTGGGCTTAACATTGTTTACAGAAAATCCAGCCAGAGTTGGAACAACCTGGTCCATCTTGCCTTTGTCTTGTCTCCTGAACCGTGCCTGTAATTGATGACATGTTTCCTGATCTTTTGGATTGCCTAACGACTCTGCTTCTGGGTTTCGTGACATACCTGACTGATTTACCGTGTCTGACCTCTTGCTTGACCACTTCCGTTGCTGCCTGTTTCTCTTGCCTGACTGGCCTGGTTCGGATGACACAATAATCAATGGAGGGGGAGGGAACAATCGTTAGTTGTGTTGCTTATTGTGTCGTGTGGCAGGCAACACACAACACACACACAACTGACAGTACGCTACTTGGGGCACTTAAACAATGGAGAAAAACAATGGGCTTGCATGTTGTTTATCCTGAATTCTGTTGTTTAAAGTGTCATGTGGAGGGAACCCCCCTCTCTCTGTGTACTATTCTGTTTGGCCATAGAGCATGCTGGCCGGAGCAGCCGAAAAAAACCCAGCTGCTCCGATACAGCCGGCAGAACTTGCGGTGCATGCTGGGATATGGCCGGAGGACTGAGGGAGGTGGGATGGAGGAGACACAGCAACCCAGAAGGACGCCGGGACTTTTAGCCACGCAACAGGGGGATGGGCAACATGTCATGTGGCGGGTGCCACATTGCTGCCGCCAAAATAATGCACAGTCAGTATGCTATTCTCCCCCTCCATTGCCTAAAGTGTTGTCCAAATTCACCCACTGTTTTCTGACTTCTGCCTGAGCTGAGAGCACCTCTGTTGTAACCTGAACTCCATTGGCTCAACCCCCTGTAGGCATGACCATATACTGACTCCTGCATTTACAGCTTACTACAGCCAAAGTAGGTCAAACACTTTGGATGGCTTTGAAAGGGGGCTAGATAAATTTGTGGAGGATAAAGCTATTGCTGGGTACTAGTCCTAATGGCTATACGTTACCTCCAGTATCAGAGGCAGTACTCCTCTGCACTGCTCTTGCACTCACTTTCTGCTCTTGGGTTTCGCACAGACAGCTAGTTGGCTGTTGTGTAAATAGAATGTGGGTCTAGTTGGGTGTTGGGTGTGATCTAGGGTGACCATATGAAAAGGAGGACGGGGCTCCTGTATCTTTAACAGTTGCCTAGAAAAGGGAATTTCAGCAGGTGTTATCTGTGTGCATGCAGCACCTGGTGAAATTTCCTCTTCATCATAACAGTTAAAGCTGCAGGAGCCCTGCCCTCTGCTGCATCAGGTCAATAGGATAGGAGTCCTGCAGCTTTAACTGTTGGGATGAAGAGGGAATTTCACCAGGTGCTGCATGCATACAAATGACACCTGCTAAAATTCCCTTTTCTATGCAACTCTTAAAGATACAGCAGCCCTGTCCTCCTTTTCATTTGGTCGCCCTAGTGTGATCCAGCATGGCTCTTTTTATTTTCTGATCTACTGAGATGAGACTCATGCTTCCATAAAGCCAATGAGGGCAAAATGCAATGGAAGAGAAGTGGGGAGGGGATGGGGAGAGTTACAAGGTGTAATGGGCATTTCTGATCACTTTCCTTGCCCAGACACGAATATACCTTTCCTGCCGACCTTTAACGGATTCAGTTATTCTGTAGGTAAAAAAACCATCAAATTTGGTTGCAAAAAGGGGAAAGACCTGTGTCCCTGGCTACGTTTATGTCAAGATCCATGCAACGTTTGGTGGCATCTTGCCTCAAATGCTGAATTAAAAGCAGATTGGCTGGAATGCTTGAGCTAAGACCAGCCATATGGTACAGCTGTGAAAGCAGAATCATTTTAATACCGAACACTGTCTCAGTAAAGGTAATGTAGAGCAAGACATCTGGACCCGAGTGGTGGCTGTTTCTGATTGTTTAACATTAGTCATCAGAAAGCCAGAAAAAATGGGCCTTAGGGCCAAAGTGCACATTACTTTAAACATGTAGCTGTGATATATGTTGCCAAATACGGATCTAATCGCTTTAAGGGCAATACAAATTCCAGGTGTGGGGAGAACTGATCCAGACTGGAACCGCAGCAGGGGGCCAATCTGGATTGGGTCCCCTGCACTTACTCTAGAGTAAAAGGAATGACTAACATCTATTAGATCAAGAAAGTCTTCAGAGCCATTAATTTGGACACCAGCCTGATTCACTTATACTTTCTCAGGCTTGTAATTAAGATTCTGGAATCTGTGACAGTATGACAGTTCTGTTCATGTACTTTGATCTGTGATTGCTTAATGACATTAATATGTTACCATTTGGTGCTTCAGTCATCAAAGCACAGACATGTATAGGTGAAATAGCCTTTGATTTACCTACAATATAAATAAGTTATGGCCCAAGTCTAGATTTTCAAGGGGGAAACTTGAAACATGGCTAGATTTTCAAGGGGGACACTTTTGAAGTATCTATGGCTGAACACACTCTGCTTTATCCCAATCAATACCAACATCTGGCCCTTGAACACAGCTAGCTAGGAGGACTGACTGATACTGGGGAAGGGAGAGAATGGCTATATGTATCTTGGACAGGTATCCTTAAGTGCCAGAAGTTATCAGAGGCTGATTGTTTAAAAACAAACAAAAACACACCAAATGGCATAGAAAACCTTTGTCTGCTTGACTGAGGACAAACACAAACTTTGTTGTCTTGCTTTCTTTTTTAGGAGTTGATTATTATGCCAGAGTGATTGACAACCTGCTAACGAATGGTGTGACACCTGTGGTGACATTGTATCATTTTGACTTGCCTCAACGTTTAGAAGATCAGGGTGGCTGGAGATCAGGCGCCACAGCGGAAGCCTTTGATGCTTACGCCCAGTTCTGCTTCAGAACATTTGGGGACAGAGTAAAGCTGTGGATCACCATTAATGAGCCATATGTTGTTGCTGTGCTTGGCTATGAAAAGGGTACTATGGCCCCAGGTGTTACAGAGCCTGGTACTGGAGCGTACCTGGCAGCTCATAACATGATCAAAGCACATGCTGCAGCCTGGCACAGTTATGATAGATTATTCCGGAAAAAGCAAGGAGGGCGTGTGTCTATAGCGCTAAATTCGGATTGGGCAGAACCCTTCAATCCGAATTCCCCTGCTGACCATGAAGCTGCTAAGAGGTACATGGCATTTTCCCTGGATTGGTTTGCTACCCCAATCTTTCTTGATGGCGACTATCCAGCCATCATGAAGTCCAAGATTTCGGCTGTATGTCAACAGCAAGGCTTTCCATCGTCAAGGCTGCCGGAATTTACCACCAAAGAGAAGATGATGATCAAGGGCACTGCTGATTTCTTTGCTCTACATTATTATACGACCCGCAAAATTAAACACCAAGATCATTTACGCAGTCAGCCAAGTATGTCTGCAGACAAAGAAGCAGAGGAAGTAATTGATCCATCCTGGCCTGTTGCAACTGGCAGTACTTGGCTGGCTGTGGTTCCGTGGGGTTTACGTCGGCTGTTAAAATACATTAAGGTATGTTACTTCTGCCCCTCCCAGTGGGTTTATCCAGCTGCTTTAAGAACCAACCACTACTAAAATCTCATATGATGGTACTTTATGATTTAAGATCTTTATTGTTTTCAAACAAAGATAAAACACAAACAATAAAACATACAAAAGTAAATGGACTTCTGAATTTCTCCAACATACAAAAATATCTATGTTTTCTTTAATGCTTTACAATTTTTTTTTTAAAAAAGAAACAAAATAGTGAGTGAATTCCCTGACTTCCCTGTCTTATCAACTGTTTTTCTTCCAATTTAATTGCTGAATCCACATGCAAATATATCCTTCCCTTCTCTCTCTTCTAAAAAAATGATCAGAGGTTTCCATTCCTCAATAGACCTTAATGTTGTTTTGTTTTGTTTTTCGCCGTGAGTTTTGCCATTTCCGCCAACTCTGTCATCTTCAATAGCCAGTCCTCCTCTGTTGGTACTTTCTTACTCTTCCAGTTCTGAGCATATATTAATCTTGCTGCCGTCAATATGATGGTACTTTAAAGATTGAAATAACATAAATTTATTTTTTTTGGGTATTTGTGTGAATCTAGGTAACAATAGTGTGTCACAGTCAGTGTACCATGTGGCAGCCCTTCACATGGCGATAGGGAAGCGCTGACGTTGCACATGTCACTGTTTGAATGGTGTGCGATAAAGATCGTGTTTTCATGCCGCCTTAACCCACCCACAGAGTAACTGAGTTGGGGCCAGTTTTTCCATAATGTACTCCTGGGCAGCATTTCTTTTGATGATGGTTTCCAAATACAACGGAAACAGTTGAGGCCCAGTATTGGGAAAAAGGTGTGATACAAATAAGTTTAAATATAATCATCATCATCATCATCATCATCAACACCACCACCACCACCACCACCACCTCAAATGAATTCCAGAAACGATTTGTGACCTCTTATTCCCACCCAGAGGGATTTAAATCCATACTTAAATATTTTTGTTTACTTCCCATTTAGAGAAAGAAAGTACATTTATACCTTGACAGTTCAATTAGCCCTTGGGGTGCATACAAACAAACCTAAAAAAGCAGCCCTCGCTATGCTCTTTCTCCCATGAGACGAGACTATCCCCCAGGCCTGGCCCAAAGGAGGTCGTCTCCTGAAGCAGGGACCTGCCGCACTGCTGCTGCCTCCTCCCTCTCGCTCGTGCACCAGCCCGCCACCAGGTAGCTTCCTTTTCCAGTCGCGGACATGCCCGCCCACCTGACCAGCGCTGCCGTTAAGCTGTTTCCACCTTTAGGAGCCACATGGTACCTGCGCCTCCAGCGAAGTATTATGAGAGATTCTGGAACTTCTGGGACTTCTCACGATTGCCCGACCCTGCACAGGCGCCACACAGCTCCTGAGGGCAGAAGGACCTTACAGACTGTGCGCTGGTGGGGTGGGCATGTGTGCCTGCACCAGGAGAAATAAGCTGGCTGGCTGTACAGAATTTGTCCCTTTTTTGTTGGAAGGCAGCCTCTCTGAACCAACTTTCAAAAATACAAGGTTTAGGAATTCTTGAGGCAGCAGAAAGCAGCAGCCATTACACTTTCTAAGAATGCCACCCTTTTTAAAGGTAAGTTGTTTTGTAGAAACTTGTATAGTGAATTGTGCTTATGGCTATGAAGCCTAATGCTGATTGGCTGAGCTGATTCAGGGAACAAAGCTGTTCAGGGAACAAAGTGTCAGAATGTTTGCAGTTCTGCAAGGAAGGGTTTGCCTGCAAGGGAGGAGAAATCGTCTGGCTCATGTGTGTTTTATGGAAAGGAATCATTTTGTGGGGCAGGCTGAAGACTGGAAAGAGATCCTAGGAGGGTACCTAAGAACGGTTTGATGAAAAAGAGAGGGGGGACATGGAACTAAAGTGACTTATGGTCAGCTGGGACAAGGGAGACAGGAGCACTGGGGAGAGAGGCCAAAAGACAGTTTGGTAAAATAAAACATACTGCAGTATCCCTCTGCCCTGTTGACTGTGGATAATTATTTTTATGCAATTGGGAATGTGAATCCCCGTCTTGAATCACTAGCAGTTCTGCTCCCGTCATGTTCTACACATCCTACACAGCTTCAGTGAAATAGCGGATTGTCAGGTTAAAAGGTGTCACCCCTAGTGAGTTGTCATTCAGTTGCGGAAGACATTGATGTGCGTGATACAATCTGCCCATGCCATACCTTGAGCTGCCTACCTCTAAACTCTGAAATCCGCCCCACACGCTCAGGTCCTCCTGGAAGAACTTACTATAGTCGGCCAAGACTAGGCTGACAACTGTTACCCAGAGGACCTTCTCTTCTGCCGCTCCCAGACTGTGGAACGACCTGCCGGAGGAGACTCGTCAACTTAACAGTCTTTTAGAATTTAAGAAAGCTATAAAGACTGTTCTCTTCCGGCAGGCCTACCCAGTGGAATTTTAGAATGTTTTGGGATGTTTTTATGATGTTTTATTGCTATTTTAATAATGTTTGCCATGTTTTTAATCAGTGTTATGTATTTTATCGTGTTTTATATTTACTGTTGTTCCCCGCCTCGATCTAAATGGAGAGGCGGGCAAGAAATAAATTTATTATTAATTATTATTAATAATATTATTATTATTATTAAATCCAAGGACTATTGTGCTTGGGTCATTTTTAGTAAGACTATCATCAACTGCTCAAGGCCTGGCCTATAATATGCAATATGAAAGAATGCCCACTGCCATAGCTTTGAATTGTAAGATCGCAGGAACAGCCATTTTTATTCCAGTACCTAGATGGGTATGCAGTATATTCAGATAATTTCCACCAGAGGGATTTGTCATGACTTGCCAGGACCAAGGGGTTAAAAAGCAGTGGCAATAAAGCAGATGCTAATGCAAAAAGAGATATTTTAGTATTCTCATTAAAATAAGTAATTTCTCTGTCTTCATGGATATTTGCACAGTTTTGCTTTCCCATTGTTAGTCATAAAAGGTCAGCTTGTGGAAAATTAAGTTAATAGGGTCAGTGCAATTTGATGAAAACTAGTTTTGGTTGTAGCTTAAAGTAGATAGAGGGTAATGCACCTGATTTTATGGGCTTTTCTTAACATCTGTTCTGAATAAAACTTCTGTTCCCTCGTTCTAGGATACATATAATCACCCTATAATTTACATCACCGAGAATGGGTTTTCCCAAAGTGATCCTGCTCCACTCGATGACACTCAACGTTGGGAGTATTTCAGGCTGACTTTACAGGAGATTTTAAAAGGTACAATTTAAAGATGATGAAAGATCAATTGTGCAAACTTAATATAATTTTCCTATGTGCCTATTTGCATTTAGCAATGACTAGTGATTCTTGAAGCTAATGTACATCTGACAAAAGCACTGTGATTGGAGGGGGAAATGTTTAGATAGGAAAGAGAGTAGCATTAGCCCTTCTGTGCCATCATAGAATGGAAGGAAAGGAGAAAGTTTCCGCACATATTTTTGGGAATTGCATCCTTGCAGTCTGGGTTCATAATGCAAAAATGATAGGCCATGCTAATTGATGCATAGGGAGCTGTCTGTAATTGGGAAGCATAGGAATCTGCCTTATACCGAGTCAGAGCATTGGTCCATCTAGCTTAGTATTGTTGACCCTGACTGACAACAGCGGCTCCGTTTCAGGCAGGATTCTTTCCCAGCACTACCTGGAGATACCAGGAATCGAACCTGAGACCTTCTGCATGCACAGCAGGTCCTCTACCACTGTGCTACAGTCCCTCTCCAATTTGCTTCTGTATGATCTGACAGAAGAAAATTGAGTTTAGAACTATTGATTTAAAAAGGACTGCCTTCCTAGGAGGAGAAAGACGTTAGAACCAGGGCAGATAGATTCCAGCTGAGCCTTGTTGAGATAGGGCAGGCGTTGGAGGACACTGGTAAGTCAGGAGTGGAGCTAGAAGGATGATTTTGTAGCCCCACCTTGTAGCCCCGTGTCCTCAGTCCCCTCCCCTCCCCCCCCAGAATACCTCCTTTCCCCCCATTTCCATGCTCCATTTAACAAGCATGGAGAGATAACCAATAACAGTTCTCTACACATCAGCTACAAGAGGGAGGGGGGGTTCTAGCTATCTGACGACATTGTTATCATTGTTATGAAGCATGAAACAAAAAGAACCCCGGCAAATGCTCTTAAGTAACGGTGCTTTTTTCCAGTTTATTCTTGAATATCCGACCGTTGGCCTTTTAAATCTGGCTGTGAACCCTCGCCCAATCTCCCCCCTCATTGAAATGGTTCCTAGTAGGACTAATGCTCACTTTGCCCAGGTTGTGTGGCTCTAGACGTGTAAAAGTTTCAACTTCTGCCAGATTTTCTATTACCCTGTTGAAGTTAAGATGCTCGGCAGTAGTTTCTGTGGGAATAATATCAAAATCAAGCTGTATAAAGACAGTTCCATTGATCCCCCCCCCCACCGATGGAACAGGATCAATTTAAGAGAGAAACAAATGAATTGCCTCCTCCCCTTCGCAGCATAAGAGGCATATTCCAAGATTTCGATGTCTGTTTTTTGTCATTTTTCTCTCTAACAAAACCTAACTTTTTAGGCATAGAAATATGCCTCAGCTAACAAAACAGTCTAGGACTGCTGAGAAGGTTTCTAATGGCCCAGCTCTAGGCTTCTAATGACAGCTCACCCCTGGCAAGGAGCCATCATAGTTATTGAAGACTTTAGTGAAAATAGTCAAGGCAGATACGTGGGAAACAATCTGATCCATGGTAACAGGTTGGCTGTTTCCATCTTCTAATCTACAACAGTCCAACATTTGAAAAATTATTTTCCTTCGGCTCCAGCGAGAAAGGGGAAAGAAAAATAGCATTATCACTTTGGAATGAAAGAATTATGATTAAAAAGGGACTAGACAAATTCATAAAGGAGAAATCTATCAACTGAAATTGGGCATATAGTTAAATAGAACTTCAGTTTCAGAAGCAGAGTGAATCTGTGAATACTAGTGGTGGGGGAAAGGGGCTCAATAGAGGATAAAGGTTGGGGTTTTCCAAAAGCATTAGACTGGCCAATGCTGGACTAGATGGGCCATTATTCTGATTGAGGCAGGCTCTTTTTCATCTGTGCTCTTACGTATTTTGGGGTCAGCCTAAATGACCTTTTGGAATTACCTTGCATCCTAAACCTCCGATTGCAAAGTCACTGAGGGTCTCTTTCAGCTCTGCAATTCTTGACTGTAAGGTTTCTGTAAGTAAAGCTATCTGTATAAGATGCCTGGAGGCAACACCTGACAATAGATAGATGATGGCTGGTAATATTCTGTTGATGTGTTTTAAAGGGATGGGGTCAGAAGGGAAAGTTTAGACAATTCTGGAAGGGGGCTTACCCCCTCTCCCTAAGCAATGTGCTAATTGAGTCTGGGGTTAGAGGAATAAGGGGAAACTAGACGTCTGTGTAAGGGCTGATACAGATGTAACTTTAAATCCATATCTAGCAGCTACATCTTTTTTCATTTTTACTTAGACTGAGTTTGGACAGCATGCTGAGGCTCGTCATCGGATATTTAATGCATGATGAGGTTGCACATGTAACCCCACTTGGGAATTGTCATGTCATGCAACCCCAGCAAGCATGAATTATGTGAGGGTTAAACAACCCTTGCATAACCCTAAAACAGACCATAGGCTCAGATTGTATTGTTTAACTCTCATATAACCCATGCTTGATGGATTCGCAGAACACGACGTCCCCCAAGCAGAGTTTAAATATTCAAAATGGCAGCCTCACAACCTATGGGTTAAATAACCCATGGTGGCCTGTCATGTCACAAGGGTCCTGATCCAGATCAGGTCCTTAGCATGGCGGGGTGGTGGTGGTACGGGGGCTTTTAAGATTCATATTGGGAGCACTGCCTTTATTCTAGAGTAAAAATAAAAAGAAGGAAAAAGGCATAGCTGCCGGATGTGGATTTAAAGTAATGTCTGTTTTGGCCCTAACAGTCAGTCTATGTTAAAACTCAGTCGAAAAAGGAGGCAGAGAACTGACTTGTTTTCTGTAGGAATCTATGGGCTCCCCTGTGTATCTAATGGAGAGCAGGAGTATGTTGGAGTGTGAATGCTGTGAATCCTCATATATGGGTAAATAAACCTTTTATCACAGAAATGCCCAGTCCCCAGTGCCGTCCTTCTAAGGAAACTGAACTCCTTCCTCAAGAACTCTTGAGGAAGTGCTGGAACCCCTGAATCTTCTCACTACTCAGGGCGCATGCGCGTCACAGTGCTTAGCAGGGAGCTATGGTGTCTCCCTAAAGGCACAGCTAACCATTCCCCCTAGCCAGAGCTTGCCTGGGATTGGAGTGAAATTCTAATTAGTTCCTTTTGCTGGGAGGGGGAGAAGGGAAATACAAGCGAGTAGCAAACGTTTGGGGGGGAAATCTGTGTTCTTCTGACTTGGTTGTTTTGGCTGATAAATTGCTACCCATCTCTCGCAGTCATTCCTTTTCATTATAGTTTTGAGTTAAGGCAGTTTTGTCAGTTCCTGTGAGGGGACGTCTTGTCATTCCAATGGTCTCCAGATAATGAAAATGCAAGTGTATGGAACGAATATTACAATGTCAAAATGAAGCCCTGGCTCTGCACTTCTGTGTATTTGCCTTTACAATGTCAGGGCAAAATGGAAACAAAAATATTGATCAATAGAACGGAGCATTAGAAGTGACTGGATAAAATGCACACAACGCATTATGTGTTATGAAGTCCTATTAATATTAAATGCAAATAACATTGCCGGGTTATGGTGGAGGATTTCAGCTTGAAAACACGAGACTGTTTTAAAGCACAGGCTTTAAATGTGAACCTATGCAGCTTTATGTTTTATTGCCAGATCATATAGCGCACATACCAGATCTGACCTCCAAAGCAATTTGAGCTGGCTCCTGGCATTCTTTAAAATTAACTACACATTACTGTTAATTTGAATGACAATGCTGATGATTTTATAAAAAAACAGCCTTTATAGGCCACCTTTTGATAACAACCTCCAAGATTGCTTACAAATTTTTAAAAAACAAAATGGAAATTAGAATAGTATCTTAAAGTAATGAAATTCAAAGGAAAATATCAGCAAACGGTTGTAATAAGAGAGGTTATCCCAAAGGGTCTCCAGAAAACGGTTTCCTTGGACTGCTGAAGGGAAGGAGTGAGGTGGGCAGACCTTGGGAGGAAGCTCCATGTCTGGCACCACAATGGAAAGGGCCCTATGTTTCCTCATCGTGTGTCACGCAATGGGAACACCGGGAGCAGGGGCTTCCTAATCAGATCTTAGCATCCATGTAGGCTGCTGTAGGAGCAGGAAATCCTTCAAATGCATTTTACCACCTACCACTTGAAAGGTCAAAAACACCATTTCAAATTGGCCCCAGAAACTAGCCCAGCATCCAGTTTCTAACAATGACCCACCAAATGTCTCCAGGTACCCCACGGACCAGGCTCAAAAGCAACAGATTCCTCTGCTGTTGCTCCCCAGCAGAGAATATTCCGTGGCACACTGCCTCGGAACCTGGACGTTTCCTGTAGCCATCATGGCTAGCAGCCATTGATAAACCATGAATCTGTCTCATTCCCTTTTAAATCCATCATCACATCATAACTAGAACAAAGTAAGTGTAATCGAGGTTTCCTGATGTCTATTTTAGATTGTAAACTCTTTGGGGCACGGACCTGTCATACCTGTCCTTTGTAAAACACCCTATATATAGATGGTGCTGTATCATGGTCATCATCATCATCATCTTATGGCAGAGAACTCTATAAATTATGTATTAGATGAAGAAGAGTTTATTTTGTCTGTCTTGAGTCTATTGCCAGTGATTCCAAGCTCTACTATTATAAGAGGAGAAAAACGTGTCTGGATCACTTTCTACATGTTATGTGTAACTGTATAAAATGTCTGCCGTATTGCTTTTTAGTCATCTTTTTTTTCTAAACTAAAATGCCCCAAGTGTGCTTACATCTCTCTTGACAGAAAAGGTGATCCATCCCCACTTTGTTGTCAGTCAGATGTGGTGGCAATGGCTAAATCATTCTTCTCCATGAAAGGATGCAGCTGGGGAGGCAGTCTAAGCTGGTAAAATGCACTCTTGGTTATTGCCAACACTTGAGCATCCAAGAGCAATGTCAAGTGCAAGAGCACCTCTAATCTGTGACACTGAACCTTCATCAGTGACCCCAGGGACCAATTCAGAGCATCCACTCCCCACCCTCCACCCCCAGGATCTGATGGAAAGGAGAGATAGAACTGGGCTAGGTGGAACAACAATAAGGTGGATCCACAGTTGGCTACAGAATCGGACTCAAAGAATGCTTATCAATGGTACCTTTTCACACTGGGGGGTGAGCCCAGTGCTCTTCAATATTTTTATTAATGATTTGGATGAGGAGGTGCAGGGAATGCTTATCAAATTTGCAGATGACACAAAATTGGGTGGGATCGCTAATACCTTGGAAGACAGAAACAAACTCCAAAGTGATCTTGATAGACTGGAGCACTGGGCTGAAAACAACAGAATGAAATTTAACAGGGATAAATGCCAAGTTCTACACCTAGCAAAAAGAAACCAAGTGCACAGTTATAAGATGGGGGATACTTGGCTAAGCAATACGACAAGCGAAAAGGATCTTGGAATTGTTGTAGATCACAAGCTGAATATGAGCCAACAGTGTGACATGGCTGCAAAAAAAGCAAATGCTATTTTGGGCTACGTTAATATAAGTATAGCTTCCAAATCACGTGAGTTACTGGTTCCCCTCTATTCAGCACTGGTTAGGCCCCATCTTGAGTATTGTGTCCAGTTCTGGGCACCACACTTCAAGAAGGATGTAGACAATCTGGAGTGAGTTTAGAGGAGGGCAACGAGGATGATCAAGGGTCTGGAAACAAAGCCCTATGAGGAGAGATTGAAAGAACTAGGCATGTTTAGCCTGGAGAAGAGAAGATTGAGGGGAGACATGCTAGCACTCTTCAAATACTTGAAAGATTGTCACACAGAGGAAGGCCAGGATCATTTCTCGATCAACCGAGAGTGCAGGACATGGAATAATGGGTTCAAGTTACAGGAAGCCAGATTCTGGCTGAACATCAGGAAAAACTTCCTGACTGTTAGAGCGGTACATTAATGGAACCAATTACCTAGGGAGATGATGGGCTCTCCCACACTAGAGGCATTCAGGAGGCAGCTGGAAGTGGATTCCTGAATTGAACAGGGGGTTGGACTTCAAGGCCTTGTAGGCCCCTTCCAACTCTACTATTCTATGATTCTATGATCATCAACATACTGATAGCACTATACCCCAAATTTCCAGACAATCTCCCCCAAGGTCATGTAGGTGTTAAATGGCATGAGAAACAGAATGGAACCCTGGGGTATCCTGCAAGCCAAGGGCAATCGGGAAGAGCTGCAGTTGCTCAGCACCATTATTATTATTATTATTATTATTATTATTATTATTATTATTATTATTTAGCACCATCAATGTACATGGTGCTGAACATAGTAAAACAATAAAATAGCAACACCCCGCCACATAGGCTTACATTCTGATAAAATCATAATAAAACAATAAGAAAGGGAAGGCAATGCACCAAACAGACACATGGGACAATAAAACCAACAGTATAAAAGTAAGATCACAATCAAATTCTAAAAGCTTTAGAAGAAAGAAAAGTTTTCAACTGAGCTTTAAAGACTGTAATTGGACTCGTGGTCCGCAAATGCTCTGGAAGAGAATTCCAGGCATAGGGGGCAGCGAGGGAAAATGGATGAAGCCGAGCAAGAGAAGTAGAGACCCTTGGGCGGGTAAGAAACATAGCATTCAACGAGCGAAGAGCACTAATGTGAAATAAGAGAAGAAAGATAGGAAGGAGCTAGACTGTGGCAAGCTTTGAAAGTCAACAGGAGAAGCTTATATTGGATTCTGAGATGAATTGGAAGCCAATGAAGGGATTTCAGGAGAGGAGTGACATGATCAAAGTGATGGGCCAAGAAGATGATCTTAGCAGTAGAATGATGAATAGAAACCAACGAGCTAACATGAGAAGAAGGAAGGCCAGTCAGGAGAAGGTTACAATAGTCCAGCCAAGAAATGACCAAAGCGTGAACAAGAGTCTTGGCAGAAGAGATAGATAAAAACGATCGGATCCTGGCAATATTATATAAGAAAAAACGACAGGACTTAGCTACTGCCTCAACATGAGGAGTAAAGGGGAGTGAGGAGTCAAATATGAAACCAAGACTACGAGCTTCCTCAACTGGATTAAGTGTAACATTATTAACAGTAATTGAGAATGAAACCTTCTGGAATCTAGCCTCTAAATAAAACCAGAATGGCTGTATTTTAGTAAAGCAACCCAGAAGGACTTCATGTTCAACATTGCTGAGAAATCCAGGAGAACCTACAGAAATACATTATCCATGCCCATTTCCTGTCAAAGTTTCTCAAGTGATTGAAGCTATCCCAAAACTAAGTTAGAAGCCAGATTGAAAGAGATCCAGATATGTTTTTTTTAAAAAATTTTTTTAAAGGCTTAGTTAATGAGCTTTAATATAAATGGGATTTCACCATTACATATTTAGAACACATTACAAATTTAATATCGAAATAATATTACTCAAAGATCATATCAAAAACCTGACACAAAGCACAAGAGAATATATAAATCAACCAATCATACCTCTCTACAGGAAGAGAAAAAAAACGTCAGAAGTACCCTTTCAGTTGAACTAATGCAAGAACTACACAACACTGATTCATATGTAATTTCCTTGCTAAGGTTGTTTGTTGTTTGTACTTACAAAATGAAGCCATGGAAGCTACAATCGGACCACAAGCTAAACAATTAGCAGACCACATGACCATATTCAGCTAAGCAACAGTGTGATGCTGAAGTTAAAAAGGAAAATGCAATTCTAGGCTGTATCGACAGAAGTATAGTGTCAAGATCACCAGAAATAATGGTTCCACTCTATTCTGGAAGAAGTGCTGAGAAAATTGGAGCCAAAATAGGAGACTGAGAAATAAGGGGGAGGTGATATCGTGTTTGGGGGAATCCTGAGATTTGTAAAAGTAAAACACTTAAAAAAAAACCTTAAAGGGCAATGCTCCCTCACCTCAAGCAGCCTATCATGGAAGAGAGTATGGTGTCTGACTGAAATCCTCAACATGCACAATCCTGTTCTGTGAGACTATACTGCAACATTTTGTTGCAGCAAGTCACACTTGTATAGTAAATTACATATGTAACTTGTAATAAAAATTCCCATCATACTACTGCATTCACTATTTGTTATCCATCAGTGTCTGAAAGTTGTAGCAAAAGCACAACAACAACCCAGTTCAATGCTCGATGTTCTAATTGCTTGGACTTTCACTAGGTTGTTAAATGTTAATCCAATTGAAGATGACCAGGGTTTCGCTTAATCCATCATTTGACCATTTCTTAGCAGGGAATTAGAGTTAAGTCTGCCCTGACGTAAAATGGTAAGTATTTCTGGTTGGAGAATGTTCTGGGGAAGTGTAATGTATTTTGAGCAGCAGGCATGTTTGTTTTCTGATTAGAGTTGGTACTTGTAGCTGAAGAAATCCTGGAGTTTTCACAGAGGTCTCAAAAGAACTCGTCTTTAGGAGAAATTAAAAAGCCTGTGGATTTTCAACCTAAAGGGTAATTTAATTCTTCATATCTGGGCATGAAAAGAGTGCTTATTCCTTCATACAATTTCTCAACAACAATGTTACAATTAAATATGGTTTCTTCTGATTATCCCCTGCTGGGAGAAACTTTTTTGTTATTGCTCTATTTTATATTGTAAAAGTAAAGAGTTTAAAGGTCATTTTTATAGAGGTTTTATGGTTGACTCCCGATTTATGCATCCCTGGTTGCTAGCTCATATGCACAAAATATAAAATTAGCTGCAAGCATCAAAGAACTAATGATGGCTGTCACATTTTGGGGGTTGTTTTTGAGTGGGAAATACAAGTGAGAAATTTAAAACTGCAGCTGTTACGTTTGAAAAGTGCTGATGGCAAGTTTGGAATCTTCAAGAAGTCATGGACAATTACTACTACTACTATAATTATAATATACCCTTCATCAGTATACAGAATTTATCAAAACAACAATTAGAACAAATTGCCAAACAACAATAAAAATACACCTGGCCAGTTTGCACGACTACCACAGCTTAAACAAGTAATGATGGCTTGTTTACGCCAGGGTGCATGCCAGGCAACATTTGCTTAATTATTCTCCCTGGCATGGTTTGTCTTGTCATCCAAACCCAGGCAGCATGGCTTGTTGGAGGGGGTTAACAACCCTCACATAACCCAACAACAGGCTATGGTCTCTACCTCCGTATGCATTTCTGAGACCCCAGAGCTGTCCTAGGGACGAGGTGCATGACCCCATAACTCAGGAGTAATGCAGATTTCTAATACACTGGGCATCAAGAGTACTTTTAAAGGTGACCAGGGGCATTGCTATGCACTTAAAAGATTCAGGCCCCAGGCCCACTGGGTACAAATCTGCATAAGTTTGTGATATGCTGATTTATATATTTATGCAAATTTAGGAATAATTATTAGGATTTACTTAAATTTCACAGAAGGCAAAGCCAGCCAGTGAATTTCTCATTCAAATAATCTCAAATAAAATAAATTATTTGATTTGCACCCCACCGAAGATCATCCGAAATCAGAAGTTCCTCTTCAGTTAGAAATAATTTGCAATCTCTCGTGTCCCATCCCCACGTCTTTCTCTTTGCCTCCTGTAGGAAAAGTGCCCCCACACCATACAATTAAGTTAAAAGAGCATCTTCCATTGGCATCAATAAACATTTGTGGCTCTCGGAAATAGTCCCAGGGCCCAGGAAAACTGTTCTGGAATTGGTGCTCCATGGGCCCCTGGCCTAGAAATGCCCCTGATGGCGACCCTTTCTTTACTTCATTACTTAGAGACACAAATGGCCCGGCTATTAGGGGAAATATATATAATTGGGGAAGAATAAGATGCATACCAAATTTCAAAAGCTTGCTCTTGGTTTAATAAAGATGAAAGTGCAACATAACAGTGTATTTTTAAAAACACGGATGGTGGTTATATTTAAGACGTCATAATGTTAACTGACATGGGCCAAACAGTTAACCTGCTTGCGGGATGGAATCGGCAGGGACGTAAGCGCCCTGTTGGATTCTGCCCATTTTCAGAGAGGTTTTGCAGGGTGCAGAGTAGAACCTCAGCATGTATTTACCACATTCATACCCCATGCTTCTTCCAAAGGGTACGAGATGCTTTACATGGGGGGTTCCCCATTTTCATCTTTACAGCAACTCTGAAAGGTAGGTCAGGCTACCTTTCAGTGGCTCAATTCGGACGACACAATAAACAACTGGTGTGGGGGAAACAATCGTCAGTTGTTTTGACTATTGTGTCATCTGAATGCTGCCATAGTCAACTCAACACTGATCCTAATCCACACCACAGTTGATTATTTATTACCATGTTGTGTGGGGAGTACCCCCTAGTTGAACAACTGTAAAGTTGATTATTACCCCACCATTGACTATCATGTCGTCCGAATTGAGCCAGTGAGTGGCTTTCCCAAGATCACCCAGTGAACGTAATGGTTGAGTAGGGATTTAAACCCCACCTGCCTGCTTCCTGCAACATGTTACCGTACACTACATTTCAAGGGATAGCTTTAAATTCTCAACCTTACCTCAGAATTAACACATTTTTTTGATTGTGGGAATTAGAAATTCCCTGGGACCTCACTGGCATTCAATTAGCCTTAGGCACCTTGCCTGCCTCTAGAGTTCACTTGTGCTTTATATGTATTCTTCATCTTTCAGTAGTGAGGAGTGTGTGTGTGTGGTACAGACTGTAGACGGAGTATTCTCTGTAACTGGAGGTGGCAGTGTTTTCCTGTATCCATTTCATATTCTCTTTTAGTCAGAGAAAAGTCTACTTTAATTCTTTCATCTCTAATCTATTGATCTTAAATAAACTCTGGATGTACACCTGTTGCTGGCTTGTAATAGGAAAGGAAGATTAACATGATATGAAAAATGTCTTTTATTTAAACAAAAAGCTTTCCCAAAACTTCGCTTTAATTAATGTGTCCTGTATTTATAAATGTTGTTGTTGTTTAGAAAAAATGCCCCCACCCCCCCAAATCTAGTGTGACATCAGAACGGCATGCGCAAAGGAGACTGGCTTTGATCTAATTTGAAAGAAATCCTTCTTCATCGGAAGATAGGAGGGAAAGAGAATACAGAAGTGTTCACTGTTCATTTTTGCCATTGGCTTCTGAGCATCTGCAAATCTAGGTGCTTTGCAGACAGAAAGCACGGTGATGTGGCTGCTGCTGCTATATCACTAATAACCTTAGTCCCAGACCCCAGGCAACCTTTCTGTCCCTCCTGGGGTGAGGAAGTAGTTTACTGTCCTCCGTAGTGAACGAAGACTGCTAGTCTTGCAGAATTTGGCTAATCGTCAAGAGATTTTTGCAGCGCCCCAAGATCAGTCCTAGCTGAGTTCAAAGAATAAATATGCCTCATAGTTCAATTGTACTTTGTTAGACTAGCAAGGATGAAAATGTTCCATACAACACAAATATTTGGGGAGGCAGGAATTAAAATATCATCCTCTAGAACACAATATGTATACAGTTATTTTTTAACATATACTGCCTTTCTGCCCAAAATTGGTGCTCAAGGCTGCTAACTATTAAATGCAGATAAAAAATGAAATCTTATTTACCACATAACATAAAAACACAACAATATGAGAAATAAGCCAATTAAAAACACCTTCAACAACAGACCAGTTTATATGTGAAGTCCTGACTGAATAAATAAATAATAATAATATATTTATTTATTTATTTCCGTCTCTCCCTCAGGATCAAGGCGGGGAACAACATTGATACAAATGACATAAAATACATAAAACTGATTAAAACATACAAAATTAATACATTATTAAAATACAGATACAACTCTTAAAATTCGACTGGGTAGGCCTGCCAGAAGAGATTGGTCTTTATGGCTTTCTTAAAGTCAAAAAGTCTATTAAGTTGATGAATCTCCTCCAGCATGCCATTCCACAGTCTGGGAGTGGCAGAAGGGAAGGTCCCCTGGGTAACAGTTGCCAGCCTGGTTTTGGCCGACTTTAGCAAATTCTTCCCAGAGAACATGAGTGTGTGGGGTGGATTGTACAGGAGAAGGGGATCCCACAGGTAACCTGGACCGAAACCATGTAGGGCTTTAAAGGTAATAACCAACACTTTGTACTTCGCCTGGAAACTAATTGGCAGTGGAGTGATCTTAATGCTGATGTAATATGGTCACCCTTAGGTGTACCGGTGACCAACCTGGCTTTTTATATGTGTGTGTATGTTTTTAATGATTTCTAGTTGGTGTTCTGTTCTATTCCTGGTTGAAGTTTGGCGAGGGTTTATAGCCCAGTGGTAGCGCCCTTACTTTGCATGTAGAAACCGCCAGTGCTTGCTCTCTCCAGTTAAAAGTACCTCAGGTTTCCCAAACATGGGGGGGGGGGCTTTGTAAGCACATTTAGCCAGAGATGTGCTTACAACCCCCTTTCAGATTCACACTAAACACATGAAAACCTCTAAAAGCAGCCAGGAGTGTAGGGACCGGGTGGTGGGGGTAGCTTGCATGTCCCCCTCCAAGTGTTGCCGTTGACCGCTTGCATAGGGCTAGCAAGGCAGCTTCATATGTTCATACATGCGAAGAACTGAAAGTACCATTAGACGTTTGGCCACACACACATGCTCTGGATACCTGAGCCTCCACCTGTCCCTTCATAACGATACTGGCAAACCCAGGTTTAAAAGGCCTCACAACCTATATTTTCATAGGACAGAATCAACCTTTGAATATTAATCATGACAGCATCCTAAGACAATTGGTATGGACTTGCTGTGATAATTCAGAGGGGTGGGGGGAAGGCTTATTCACTAAACTATTCTGGATGAACTACAGAGAAAATTCTGTCCTGTGCCTTCATCTTTCCAGCTCTGCAGAGAAGGTAATCCTCCTTCTTTTTCTGATGTGTTTATCTTCAAATCTATGCATTGGAAATTCATGTAATAACAAATTTAGAGATCATAGAAATCTTTTGTGTGTGTTCAGTTCAGAGATCTTGGGATATTGGTGTTGAAATATTGGTAATATCTGATGGTAATTTTAAAACTTGGGTCCGACATAGTTTGGAATACACCCTTTCTATTCCCCACCTTATGTAAAAATGGAGGGAAGCTGCTATTCAGATTCTTTTCTGTTAGTGTGTGTATATCTATTGGAGTGGTGTGATGAATAATGGAAGGGAGCAAGGACTTTTTAATGGTGGCCCCGAAGTTGTCAAATTAGCTTCCTGAAGGAGGCTCATAGGAATACTGTCCTTTTAACATTTAGGTGGACACACACACATGTAAAACACATTTTTAAATTAGATTGGGGGGTAATTTTTTCCTTTTTTCTCATTTTATATAGTGATGGATTTTGTTTGACTTTTCAGTCTATAATTTCATTGTACTATAAAAGTTTTTAGAACTGTTTGCCAGTTCATCATAGGATATGGTGGGTTTTAAAAGTTTAGGTAAGTAAAATATAACAGGTCAATCGGCTCTTATAATTGATTATGCTTCATTATTGCTGTAATAAGCATATATATTTGTATTCTTGATTTTATATATATAATTTACCTGTATTCTTGATTTTTCTTTACTCTTTCTCTGTTGTATGATTTCATTATTTTTTCCATCTTGGCAGCAAGAGAGATTCTGCATGCAATACTGCTTTAGTCCCAAAAGTTCTGAAGGAGAAGACATATTTCATAATTTTCAATTCGCAGTATACAAGGAGTCTTGTTTTCTGAATAAGTATTGATCTGCAGTTTGCAGAATATGGCAAGCCTGAGAGCATTTCTTTTAATTAAAAGAAATAGGCCTGGATGATGTTGGTGGACAGCAAGACTGGCTTTGGTGTGTTTGGTTTGACAGCTCTTTTTATTTGCTCTAGACTGGAATTAGACAAATGACAAACTTTCACGTGCGATACATGCATGACAATCTGAAGTCTTTCACACAAGTGTCATTTGGATGGAATAAATTTTCTTACATAGTATTGAGGTCAGGCGAGAGGGCCTTGGCAGTGAGTAGTGATGAGGTGGAGTTTTGTCCCAACGAGGATCTGCTCCATGAAAACTCCTCGAACTTGTTTGTTGATATGGATCAATGCAGCTGCCTGCAATTTTGGACGGTCCTTGGTCGTGTGGCTAAGGGGACTGTCATGATGAGCACTTGCACTTCAAAATTTCCCATTAAACCACTTTGGAGCATAGGAGATGGCCTGCTTAGCCCAGGGACATCTCAGGGCAATGATAGGCTCGTATTTTGAATTCCCAGAAGCCTCTGGTAACTTCACGGTGGCATCATTTGGTGACATAGTAACATCATGTCCACTTTTCACATGGAAAGCCTTTTCACCCTGCCCTGCTGGGCCTCTCTGCACATCTGAGGTGGTTTGCAAAATCCATTACAAAGGCCATTCCAAAATGCATTATAACGCATTCTTTCTACTCTCTACCCAAAACATTTTGAGAGTTGAAGCTAGCCCTTAAGCCACTCCCTGATTGTGAACAGTTTTAACAGCATGTGACTGTGTGGCACGACCCTCAGCCATATCTTACAGCTCTAAAAGTCACAAATGGATGAAGAGTGGTTGGCCTTGGTCATGTGGTGGGGGCTGTTCATACATTCCCAAAAGTGTGCAGACTGAACATGCAGTGGGGCAGCAGGGTCACTCTGCACATCTTGGCCACAAGACCCAGTTTTTCCTCCACATCGTGATGTGTAATCCACATGCCAGGAAGGTGTATTGGTTGCCTCATCATATACTGAAAACAGGGTGATCCTTACTCCTCAAAATCGGAAGAGGGGGGAAAGTACAAAGGTATTCACTGCATACTTTTATGTGGACATTACATTAATGAGTGGAGATGAGGCAGAACAGGAGGCGTGTCGGCAGGCCTAATTCTTTCTTACTTTGCATTTGGCTAGCATACCTTTTTGAGAATGTGTGAATAAGGTCATTATCTCTTTGCCTAACGAACCCCACAGGGTGGTTGTGTGCATCAAATGAGATACGTGTATATAGTAGTCTTCCCTGACTTGTGGGGCTGGCTGGCTGGGGGATTCTGGGATTTGTAGTCCAGCACAGCTGGAGGGCACAAGGTTGGGAAAGGCTGGTATATTGTAATCAGCCATGATCCCTTTGGATTAGATATAAAACTATAAAATATAAAAATATAAATAGTGATTGCAGCTATGGCAAACGCGAGAAAATGTTTGTAGGTTTTGGCTGCACAGGTTCAGCTCTGTCTCCTTCACATTGCACATGTAGACCCTCCCAAACCATAAGATGCCTTCCACAAATAGTATGTGCTTATTTTCTCCATGTAATCCTACTTGGATACACCATATACTTAGTGGAGAAGCCTTGGTGTGAATCAGACATTTGCACAGCTTCACTCTTTTCTGTGATGCTTGTTTCTTGAAAATGCTCAGCCACCAGGAACAGTTGTGCTCATGATGACTTGGAGAAAATGTCAGGCTACTTCCCACTTGTATGGAGACCACCTCAGGAAGACTGTGCAAACTGGGCACATGGGGACCACCATGTCAATAGCTAATGTTACGTGGATGGTAGAGGTGGTTGCACATGCAGCTCTTCTACCACAGGAAGAGGTTCATCGGCTAGGGAAACATGTGAACTTAAGCTATTCACAATTCTAGCAGCCAACAATGCTGTCTACAGCACTTTAATTTATTGCCAGTTAAACCCCTGAGCAGATGAGAGCTAGAGAATTCTAATAAACAGGTATTTGAATTGCACCTGATGTTTCCCCCCCTCCCGGTTCTCCTTATTGAATATGCTGACTTTTTCACTGAAAATGGCTGCTTTCCATGCTCACAAATCTTCTGTTTGTCTCCTCCTAGACAGTAGGCACTATAAAGTTGTCATTTTGTGAACAATGCTTACAAAATGCCACTCAGAAGAAATCCCTAGTATTTATCCTTAATCCTCTTTATTGATGCTCATATGTTTAGTTTCTGTCTGTCTTCTACTATTGCTAGGATTACCACCATTGAACCTACTGTGCGTTCAGACAGCTCACAATCAGTTTTAGTTTACAATCTCTAAATCGCAGGCATCCCCCTCCCTCGCTCCAAACGCTGTAGATGTGGGTCCAGTTCACGTGCTCGGCAGCACCCCCATAATTGCGTATGGGAGCGGGTAGGGTTGTCGGGTGGCTCACAAATGGCGGATATGGAAGTGCCTTGGGCCTACACACAAAGCTGCTGAGATTTGCGCAGCATGGAACAGGACTGCCTGTTACCACAACATTGCAGTGGCCCACGTGTTCAGGGGGCATGGAGTATATAACCTGCTTATTTTGTAATGTTCTTTGATACGTTGCCATTTTTGCGGTTTTGATTTTGAGTCAATGCCGCTTTGGAGGCTTTTTGTCATGACATCTTCTTCACTACGCTGAAGTCCCCTTATCCTGTTGTAGCTTTTCCCAACCTGGATCCCTCCAGATCTGTTCAACTACAACTCCAGTCAACCCCAGACAACATGACTAATGGTCAGGGATGAGGAGAGTTGTAGTCAAAAACATCTGGAGCGTTGCTTTCCTGCAACTAAGCTTAAGCATGTGGAATTGCAATAACCACAATCATATTCTTCCTCTGTTTTGCCCTTTCTCCACTTCTATCTCCTCACTTTGTTATCTCCTTTGTGTCTATTTCTATATTGTAAGCCTCTTGAGGCAGGGATCTGTCATCTAATTTTTTGGAAAGCACCATTTTGGCACTGTATAAATGGTTGGCACTATATAAATAAGTAAAACAAATGCACTTTTTAATTAAAAATAAATAAATGTCATGACTAGCAGCCACTGATAGACCTAACCTCCACGAATGTAACTAATCTTTGTTTGTTTGTTTACCAAGCCCTCTAAGCTATTGGCCATGAAGTAGCTGAGTGACTCTCAGCCATGCCAAAATTGAGGAAATCTATTTATTTACTTTTATCCTTTTGTTTTTTGAAACAAACTTCCCAAATCACCTAATGCAAGAAGTACAAAATACGATATTGCCTCAGTTGGCCAATGGAAGGAACTTTGGAGACCCTTGCCTTCTACAAGCTGTAGGGTGGCTGCCCAATTATGGATTTATGGATCAAGGCACCATGGCAATGGAAGAGGGACATGACACTATAGATGTCTGAGTTGGGAAGCTGGGTTTAAAGTACAAAATATTGTCCGAAAATGGAATATATAGATGTTGGAGTAGGGACTACCATTGCAATGTTAAAAAAAAAAGTAAAAAAGAGAAGAAAAGCAAGAAAGGAATGAATAGTAAACCTTAGAAAATGTCACTGGACAGTGAAAGAGAAGATGCTATTTCAATAAAGGAACCGAAGGAGCTGTCAGTATGAGTTGAAGGACCAGCAAATTGATGTCACGACACTCCAAGAATGAATAGACCTTGTGGGAGAGTAAGTGTCCCATGGTATCAAAGCTAACACAGAGATCAAGGAAAGAAAAGTTCTGCAGAAGGGGCCCTACAAGAAAGAGATGGGTAATGCGTGAGACAAGACAAATGAGGTACTCTGCCATACACCTGAAATGGTTCTTTCAGCTGTTGTGACCACCCATGGTGGTTAATTAATTAGCCGGCCTTCCTGATACAGTGATTAATGGCACGATGGGTGTAAATAGATCTATGCTAATTAATTACGTGGCTGTCACCAGAGTACTTAGGCACAGTCGTAGAGACTGAGAATAAGGTTCACTTTGTATACAAGAGTTCTCCTTTGTAGGTATACCCTTCACATATGATGATGAGCAGTCACATCTGTGATGGTGTGCGCACAGTTGTCCCGACATGGAAGTCATTTAGAGAAACTATATATATATATATATATATATATATGTGTGTGTGTGTGTGTGTATGTAAATATATGATATATCAATGGTGTGTTTGTACCAGGTGTTTTCATACAACCTGTTTTTCATACATGCAAAAGGGGAGCATGGTATAGACTGCACAAAGGCATTCTTCATGAAGCCAGTGGAGGCTGGTGGCTCCAAGTTTGGTGAGTATGCGATGCCACTCTAGGTTTTAGTCAGAACCAGCCAGAACTCTAAAGGAGCTATCCAAGGTGTTCAACCCTATCCTGAATTTAGCTCAGCACGTTGGGCAGCTCCTTAAGAATTCTGGGTAGTTCTGACTGAAACCCAGGAGGAAAGCACAACCCCTACCCTCCACTGCATGAAATTGCCCTTAAAAGAAACTCGAAAACTGCAGTTAGTACGGAACACAGCTGCTAGAATCCTTACTGGGACCAACTGTTGTGAACCTATTGCACCAATTATTTGATCTATTTCTGAGTTCAATTCAAGGTGCTGGTGATTTACCTATAAAGCTCTATGTCTGGGGTCCAAATACCTGAAGGAACATCTGCGCCCACATCAGCCTGTTTATCTGCTGATGCTCTCCTCCATGCAGACCTCAGGAAGGTGGCAACCAGAACACAAGGCGCTCTGCATGTGGTACCTCATTTGTAGAACTCTCTCCCTAAAGAAGCTCACCTGGTACCGACTCACCTGTTGTTGTTGTTGCTATTAGTATTGTTATTGTTATTGTTGTTATTATGGTCCAGTCCTTCTAGGCATTTCAAGTTGAAATGTTTTAGGCTGTGATCCTATAGATACTTACCTTGGAGTAAGTCCCATTGAACTTAATAGGACTTAGCTCTGAGTAGACATGCACAAGATTGTGCTGCGTATCTGTTGATTGGGTAGGGGGTGCTTTTAAAACCTGAATCTTCTGTATTTTGTACTGAGTTTTCATGGGAGGGTTAATTTTGATTAACCATTGTAGTCTACTCTTGGGTGTTTGTGATTTCGGGCAATATAGAAATACACAACTAAATAAACAGGCTGCAAGACATCCTTTAACCTGATTCTGTTTGTCCTCCACTTCCTATCTTCCTGAACATAATCATACACTTCATCAGAGAGGTGGAAGCATGTTGTACACGGAGTGTAAACTGAACCTTTCAATTTTCTGGTCATTGTCCTCCTCTCCCTTAATGAATCCTGCATGGGAATGATTCACACCTCTATTATATGGCTAACTTTTCTACAAAATCTATGAATGTAGAGACCCCCAGAATGATCCTAGGCACTGGCTATTAGTCATCACCCCACCCCGCCCCACCATCTTTTCCTTGCCTTCCACACACTACAGACAACATTTTGGAGGTGTAGGTATAAGAATGCTATTGCATAAATTCAGCATTTATTAATAAAATGTGAAATAGAACTCCAAGTGTGCAATACTGAAAGACAGAAATGTGTGTTATGGAAATGCACAAAGATTATTTTGGGCCAACGAGGAACAGAAAAATGAAATGAAATGTGACAAGGTGATTTGAGCAGCTTCAGCCTAAGAATCCAACCTCAGAAGCCTCGTCTGCTCCTCTTGTTTATCAGTAGTTGGTTATCCTTTAGCTCCTGTGTTCTTCACACTGAATTGAGTAAAAGGGAGGAGTGTGGACTTTCAGTTACCTTACACGTAAGAACCTTTCTCCTCCATAGCCCCTATAGGAGTACCATAAGCTTTGTGTGAATGCACCTCCTTCACCTGAAGATCACCTGGGTAGAATGACACAGTTCTGCGTTTGTGCTTAGAGCAAGGTTTGAATTAGTCCCATTCTCCAAAGATAAAGAGGCCGTTGTATGTCTAAAGTGGATAATCTGCTTCCAGGGCAACATTTAGTTAAGAGTCTTCCACTTGCCCAAAAAATGAGTTGAATAACTGGTGCAGTATGGCAGCAATATGCAATTTAAGCAAGAATGTTGGGAAATCATGCCCACGGCCTAGAAATAATGAGCTCCCGACGTGTTTTCTAATCAAAGTATCGGCATGGAGTCACCATGTTTAGCAAACATCCTATCATCAAGGAAGCAATACATCAAAAGTTCACCATGGATATTATTTTTGTGCCTCACCTTTATATTACATTTGCCTCCCTTCGCACCCTTTCCCTTTCATAATAGCTTAAAGCCAACCCCCTCCCCCAACAAACCAGTAGATGCGTGCGAACGGCGGCCCTTATCACATTTGTTCCAGCTTCGGCGGACCAAGAGCCATCCCTGTCGTCCTCAGTTATCTTTGCACGCAGCGCTGTTTTGAGCAGAGGTTTAATACACAAAAGATTGTTTCCCCCAAGATTTAGGTACCTCATAAATCAAGCTGACAAGTCACGTGGCAAGGTTTCCTCTCCTGTTTTGTCTATAGTATGCAGAGAGATTATACAGTAGAGTCCTCAGTGGCTTATTGTCTAATAATGTCAGAGAGGGCTGCTGCATTCTTCACACGCTATAGCAGACTCTACCTAGGCAGTTCTTTACCTAAATATTTGTGTGTGTGTGTCTGTGAGACAAGTGGTAGAGACTGCTGCTCTTTCTGAACATTTAAGCTTGCTGTGAAATCAGCACTGGCTTAAAGCAATCACATTTTGGAGCTTTCCTTTGCAGGAACATTAGAACTTTATTTTTCACACAATGTTCTTTATACAGTGATTTGCTCCATGTTGGCATGTTGCTAAAACAATCTTTTTGTATTGAATTAATAGCACACCTGTTTCTCAAAATATAGAAAACTCACTCATTAAACATAAAAATTCATCACATAGTGCCAGTTTGGATGAACTATTGGGTTAAACAGGGCAGAAGAGAGGTAGGTAAGGATCTACTGGCAGATCTCGTGATGTTCTGAAGTAGATTGGCAAGTTTTTCAGACTCCCAATTGTTTCACAGTAGCAACAACAAATAGCCCACTCTAAATTATACTGCTGAAATGAAGAAAGCTGGGGCAAGGGGGACCAAATTCCTGGGCTCAGAATTCTTTAATTCTATATATTTTGCACCAGGTTCTGGTGGTAGATCTTACAGGATCTTTCGGTAGAACTTCAGGTCTGAAATTTGCCAATCCCTGATGTAGATACTACAAGCAGTGGCAGTAAGAATCATGACCTGCCCAGGCTTACTGGATAGCCAGATGTTTACATGCATAAACATCCTATGTATGGAGGCCTGACTCATACTGTTAATAACCTAGATAAAATCACGGAAACGAGTGTATGATCCAGATCTACATTCACTGGCTAATGCCTCTTGGTGTGAAGGTATTTGATACAATAACCTTATTGAAACTAAGCAGGTCTGGATCTTGTGAGTACCCAGATGAGGTACTTTTGTTCCATAAACAAAAGGTGAGCTAAGGTAAAAACCAGTGTGATGTAGTGATTAGAGCGTTGGGCTGTGACTAAGGAGACCCAGGTTCTATTCCCTACTTGGCCATGTAGCTCACTGGGTGATTTTGGGCCACTCACTGATGCTCAGCCTAACCTACCTCACAGGTTTGTAGTTGTGAGGATAAAATGGAGAAGTGGAGGAGAAGGAGAATAATGTGTGCCACCTTGAGCTCCTTGGAGGAAAGGCAAGATACAAATGTAACAAATCAATATAAATGTGTTTCTTTCCATTTTTCTTCCAGCAATTTACATTGATGGTGTCCAACTGACAGGCTACTTTGTATGGTCCCTTTTGGACAACTTTGAATGGACTTGTGGATACCGCTCTCGATTTGGACTCTTCCATGTGGCCTTTGAAAATCCAGCACTTCCTCGTCTTCCTTACAGATCGGCCATCGAATATGCCAAAGTCATTGCCAACAACAGACTGGGTAATTTAGATGGGTAACAAATTTCCGTTAACAGTATCAATGGACTACTTTCAAAGGAGCCATGTGATGAAATATTTTTTTAATCTGAATGTTGGTTTTCAATACCAACATGCAGATTAAAAATACAAGCAATAGAAGGAATCAGAACAATAACTACACAAAAAGGAAACCAGACTTCCAAAATGTAAGGTTCATGTTGAAAAAAGGAAACTGAAAATGCTACAAATGTCAAAGACATTTCTGGCTATCTATGTGTTTCTTAGTCCTAACACAGTGAAATAATAAGCAAGGAACAAGCGAAACCATCCAAATATTTGCTTACCTGTTAAGGACAAAACACATTTTTACAGCTCAATATCTGTATATTTATACAAAACCAGATTTCTAGATAATGATTTTTAAAAATTTCAAAACTCAGTATACATTTATTCAGTTTTGAGATCTGGTACCAAAGTAAATTAACTGAAGTCATACCAATACAATGGATATTGCTTTCCCTTTCCCTGAATGGTGAGAAATTCAAAGAGGCATTGCTTGCTTTGGTTGAGCAAAGACTTATGGTGTCTTTGTAGTATTTGTTGTATAAGAAGCAGAGCCTATTGAAAGCAAACGGACACTTCTACAACAGGCAACAAATTCTCCAACTCTGTATTGGATTTCCAGAGAGAGAAACGTTGCGCCGCAAGAATGCCTCACCTTTAAGACCGCTGCAACTGTGTAGCTCTTTGTGCATGTTGCTGGACATTTCTGTGTTTTGAATGAATACATGGACAGGAAGTGGCGGTGAGCAGCCTGCTTAACGAAGGATGGTCCAGCACTGAGCAGAAATTCAATAGACAATAGCAAGCAACTAGTTCACAGTGATGAGATTGGTACTTTTATTTTTAAATCTTCGCCCAGGTTAATCCAAAACGTTGGCTTCTGCGATCTATATAAATTATGCCGCTGTATAGACTTTCTCTAATTTTGCAGTTTACTCTGCGTTTTTTTAAAAAAGTTAATCATGGGGAGGAGCAAGGAGCTATGCAGGCATTGAAGCACTTCCACAACCACTGGAAAATGTTGACATTAACCACACAGTTTAGAGCATATCATCATGGTCACAAGGGCTAGAAACTTGGCGGATTTTTTTTTTAAAAAAATGAAAGCTAAGATACGAAGGAAGCTCAGTTCTGCACCCAGTCCACATGATCTGCTTTCCCCCATCTCCAGCAAGAAGGCAGAATACACACACACCCTCCCCAACTATACCACACGAAATTGCTAAGCTTCGGAAGGTGTAAACCTGCTTGCCTCCAAGGAATAAGGCAGAGAAAAGGAGCTACCTGGCACCCAAGGTGTCCCTCCTGAGGCTTTTCCCTCTACAAATGGTTAGCAAATGAGTTCTGTGGCTGTGTCAGAGCTAACGCTTTTGCTAAGTGGCTCCTTGTAAAGGAGCAACTAGGAGAGCGTGAATATATTGCCCAGGAGCTATTTAAGTTGCTCTCAAGCAAATGTCATTTTGAACAGAACTTGGTTTGGAGCAATTGCAGAATAACTGAAGGGACACGTACTCCTGTCCGCTAGTCTAGAAAACGAGGCATTGGTTGGTGAGCAGAATAGCAGGATTAGTGCCGAACAGGCCAGCAGCCTGCTTCCTAAGATAGGGCAGGTGCTGTGCCCAGGGCTGTGCCTAAAAGGCCCTCGCTGAAGGAGAGCCTTGTACACAGAGAAATGGCCTCCCTTCACCTACCCCTCTGCCTGCTCACAGCCTGCTGCAACAAAAGATCCTGTGTACAATCCCACAGAGCCCCCTTCCCACTCCAGCAATGGAAGAAAAGGAGTTTTTAAGGACTCCATATACAAAGGAAGCTTTTACAATAGGAAAAGTAATCTTAAAAAGTGTTAAATCTTTCCTAGATGAAAAAGAAATCATGCACAGTGCTGATTGCTTAAGAGGTTTTTTTTTCTTTTTAAATATGCTTTTTAAAAAATGTATAGTGCTTACATTCTGCAGCTGTTCACAAAAGACCAGAAGTCTAAAGTGTATAAGATTGCTTGGCTTTGTTCCTCTGTTTTGTGTAAACCCCACATCTACTTTACCTGTGCAAATGGTACATCAAGGTGCTCTGCTGGGATTAAGATTTTCTTTTGCTCCCTTCGACACGTTGTGTTGGTGGAGGAACGAAGAAAAGAAGTGGTAGCTCTTGGTTTGTCCTGGGAGTGTATATATTTTTAACCATATGTTTCCATTACTTATCAAATAACAATGTTCTCATTTTATAGAGGATGTTAGCAAACTGCAGAAGAACAGTCTTCCATTCACCCCTTCCATATCCCACGCGTGCGCACACAGACACCTGCCAGTTCCAAACGGCCTATCATACTCTTCTTCAACACTCTGTCACACTATTGTGCGATGAAGAAAGAGAACCCAGGATGGGGCTATATCTGGAGCGAGGAGTAAGCCTGATTAGTAGTGGTTGGGATCAACAGGAGAAGGGAATAGGTGAGCCCCCATTCCCATGTTGCCCCTGTGTGTATGCCTTTAGTGTCACATACAGAACTGAATAACAGCCATTCATTCCAATTGGGGAAAGTCAATATCACAATTCTTCATAGGGGTGGGGGAGAAATGACATTGTGGAGGAGAAAGTGAGCTGAGGAATGCACTCTCCCCCCCCCCCCGCCCCAGCTGAGCTGGTGTGTGTGAGTGGTGGATCGTGTTGCCAGGCAGGCTCTTCCTTGCCTTGCAGATGATAAGGGCCTGTGTGAGGCTGGGTATCGAGAGGCTTGATCCACGCCATCTTCTTTTAATATGGGGCTAGGATTGCATGAATTGGGCTGCCAGGCATTTGGCTTACGCAATGACTTATACACGCAGCAGAAATGATGATTAGTGTTTACTACATTCACCACGGAATGGTGATCCTGGGCCAGAGGAGTGTGCAAACTGCCCTTTTAATTAGGGTGAACATATTTTGAAACCAAAAAGGGAGGGCAACATGGTCAGCCCCCAAGGGAGTGGCCCCACCAACATGTCCATCCCCCAGGGTGCATGTCCAGCACCAGGGAGGTGGAGTGCCCACCTGAACATAGCCTTGATCACATGTCTGATTTTACATCACACAATTAAGACAAATCTGTTCTACATAACATCTTAATGTTAAAATCACTGAAATACGTGAGACATCCAATGTATCTGAAATTAACTTCACTCACTCCAGCTTTTGTAGTTTTTGCTGTACTTCGTTGCTATACATTCTCCCCTTCCCTCAAATATCTTTTCTGATTGTATCCTCACTCCGCTGCAAGCTGCTGCTTAATAGAGCTTGATGCCGGCTGGCTGCCTTTTTATTTTTAAAGTACTTTTTTAAAAACTTGTGTATGATTGTCACAAGTTTCTCTACTCTAACATTAGAGTGGGTGTTGAGGGCCCATTCACACTTCTCACTTATATACATATCATGATGCCAAGTTTCATCTTCTTATCTTTAAAGATTGTGTGTGTGTTTTTTAAAAAAAATTAAACAATTTTTTAAAAAATTCCCAAAAATCAACGGATGAACATATCTGCTTCAAACTTGGCTTGGCTAAAGCCCTACTTAAGAGCTATCACGGTACCAAATTTCATCTCTTTATCTTTAAAAATGACATTTTTTAAAAAATAATAATTTTAAAACCTAAAACTTTAAAAAATCCTAAAAATCAACAGATGTACGGATCTGCTTCAAATTTAGCATGGCTAAAGCCCTACCTAAGGGCTATCATTGTGCCAAGTTTCATCTTTTTATCTTTAAACATGACAGAGCTGTCAGCATTTTTGTTAATTCCCATTGACTATAAAGTAGAGCTGCCCTTTGGGTGGGGGGAGGATGGGCAAATCCAGATTTTTCTTCAAATTTCATAATCCCCCCCCCCACTTCCCAGATTTATTACCAAAAATCCTGACAAGTCCTGGTTTTCCTGACCTATGGTCACCCTACATGGTACGTTCAAACATGTAAAAGTCATCCTATGGCCCTGGGGGGGAGGCATAGGATAGACACCACTTCAGCTTTGGAGCCAGGAGTCCAAGCTCCCTGTCCCTTGCAGCCGGCCCAGAGAAAACCACACCAGTTGCTTCTCCAAAGTCGCAAACGTGATCTTGGAGGGAAGGGATGTTCCCGTGGGAGGGGAGGGGACTAGTGAGGCTGCTGTATGAGGAGCCCTCTGGTGTCCCCAACCTCCTTCCCTTCCCCTCCGCCATGCCTCAGCTAAATGGCCGAAAAGACCTATCTAACTATAATGCAGAGTTGGAGCCAAGTATACTGGATACTCACAAGCTTCCAAGTTTGGAGGCTTACGGTTATCAAGGTCGGATCTGATAGGGTTCTGCACTTAACATTTTAGTCATCAAATAATAATAATAATAATAATAATAATAATTTTATTTCTTACCCACGTCTCCCTCAGAATCGAGGTGGGGAAACAACATCAAATATAAAATACATAAAAGTGATTAAAAGCACATAAAACTAATACATTATTAAAATGCCAATAAAACTCTTAAAATTCAACTGGGTAGGCCTGCCGGAAGAGATCAGTCTGTATGGCTTTCTTAAAGTCAAAGAGACTATTAGGTTGATAAACCTCCTCCGGCAGGCCATTCCACAGTCTGGGAGCGGCAGAAGAGAAGGTCCTCTGGGTAACAGTTGTCAGCCTAGTTTCGGCTGACTGAAGTAAATTCTTCCCAGAGGACCTGAGTGTGCGGGGCGGATTGTATGGGAGAAGGCGATCCCGCAGGAAACCTGGACCCAAACCATGTAGGGCTTTAAAGGTGATGACCGACACTTTGTACTTCGCCTGGAAAGTAATTGGCAGCCAGTGAAGTGATTTTAAAGCTGGTGTTGACTATTGACTATGCATGTATGAGCCAGCCCCTGGTAATAAATGCATGTTAAATGCATGCGCTAATTAGAAGCGTCTTCCATTCCATTTAGTGAAGGAGATGGGAGGAGACGGTATCTCTCAGAACTAAATTCAATGTATCTCCTCTTTTAAAGATAATTCCACATATCGTGTTTGTGTAGACCACAATATAATCATTACACTCTACCTTCTTAGATCAAAGACACCTTGATTTCAGGATGTCTTTCATGTTAGGGTGCAGGTACTTTTTTTTTGGCAATGAAAATACTATCACTTACCCGGGAGCAAAGGGTAAAATGGCTGAGTTGCATCCCACTGATATTAAAGTCAATTTACTGAACTAAAAGGAAATTAAAGTAAACATATGTAAGATTATAAATTCTATTTTGTGTCTTTTGTGTTTGTAAAACTGTTTGTACCTAATTGCACAATAAAAAAAATCTTATATTGCATAACTTTAAATGTAAATTATGTTTCTAATTTATTTTATTTGTGTTTTAAGCAGCCCCACCCCGTCTTAGTTTACAGTCTATCTTTATTCACTTTACCCTCTTATATTATTATCTAAGATAGAAGAGTTTTTGTTCCTTTAATTAGGACATTGGGTAGAATATTATTTATCCTAGTAGGCATATTTATATGTTTTACTATGAGATGAATAGGCTATACATTTTCTCAGCAAAGCAATATTAATATTCTCTTTGTACATAATATACTCCAACACATTTGGCCCATCAGGTGAAATAAATATTCCAAATGTTGGCATACAAACCCACTGAAAGTGTTGGGCTTTAAAGGACACCTCTCTCTTCCAAAGTTTTATAATACAAAGGGCAATTCACTAATTAGTACTGTAAATTAGTGTTGCCATGAGGTTAAATGGGGGGGGGGGGGAACCCACCCAGCCCCTGCAGTATTTCAATTAATGTTATTTTTAATTGCTTGTATTAGCATTTGAGAACAAGATTGATTAGCTTTTGGCCATCAAAGAAACAGTTGAAGCTGTTAAATCCTGAATGGGAAGTTGTTAATTATACTTGAAATCCATATAAACTGATTTAGAAGGTCATAAGAGTACAGTAGAGTAGGTGTGTATTTGAGCCTGTTTTTATTTAAAACTCAGGAACAGATGCATCTGTTTTCCTATATCATGGAAATGACATCTCCAAAATGCACAACAAAAACTGTTCTCGTTGACGAAGGGCACAATCCTGTGCATGTTTAGACAGAAAAAAGTCCTACAACTCGCAGCATTCCCCAGCCAGTGTGGGAATTATAGGACTTTTTCCTGCCTAAACATGCATTGGATTGCGCCCAAAATTGCTTTTTATAAGCTTTTCCATTTAAGGCATGTTCCCACCCTCAATATGTGATCAAAATAGCAAATATCAAAACTGTAACCAAGGCCTAGTTCATACCACAGGTGAATCCTCTCCGGGTGTCAGTCAAAACCAGTCAGAATTCTAAAGGAGTGATAGCTAAAGTTCTAGCTGGTTCTGACTGAAACCCATTGACATTAGAGCCACCAGCCTCTACTTGGCTTGTGTAGATCCTCTGCGTGGTAAGAAGCCTCCTTGTGACAGTAGCAGCTATTTCTTCTGACAGGTTGTAAGTAAGCTAGAGAGCCTCAATCCAGCCTCTTGCCTACTCACAATCCTGCAATAGCTAAATTGTTCTTGGAGCAGTGACAGAAGAACCAGGGTGTTTCTGCACCCATGGAATTTCTTGGTTCCTTTCTGCTACTGCAAAAAAATAAACCAAGTGCTTCCAGAGGGTGAGCAAGTGGGCAGATGGCAGCACCCTCCGGAAGGGATGGATTTGGGCTCTCCAGCTGATATTTGTTAAAACCAATAGATGGAGACTTCTGACCATGTGGAGGGTCTGTTTAGGCCTGCTGAGTGAACAAGGCCAAAGGCTGTCAGCATTTGGAGTTTTGAAGGGCGGCCAAATCTTTGCTCAGGTAAGCATAATACACAAATGATTGCTTCCTTAATTATTGACTTGCGTCCGCTTTTAATCTTACTTTGGAACAAACTGAGGCACCTTTAAAACACAACTTCAGGCCTGAAATTGTTATATGCGTCCAAAATTGGGACAAAAGATTCGTTGTCTAGCCACATGCTCCAATCAAATACACACATCTGTCTTAGAAAGCACATGAAGGGTATAATATCTGAAGGATCTTTAGTGCAGGGGCCAGGGGTCATGGCTACCCATTAAACTCCTATGTTATAGATTCCATTTATCCTTACAAGGGTTGTCACTAAAGACCCTACAGCTCAGTGTATGGGATCTCTTTTTATGGGGGAAATGTCTCCCTATCATTGCTTTTTCTCTGAATCAGGCCTAACACCAGTTTTTGGAATCCTTGGACAGACTCTTTGGCCCCCCCAAGAGCCAGTCAGTGCCCCCCCAGCACCTACTGTCACATGGACAGGGGGTCCAAGTGACAGTGGGTGCTGGGGGGGGGGCTCTGGTTGGTGCTCCACCAGGCTGCAACCAGGAGCAAACGAATGTTGGCTGGGGAGGAGTGTTAACCCTTTTCCTGCCAGCTTTTTAACCACTCAAAAGAGCCCTAACAAACTGTTTTCCCCCTTTGGGGGTGGGGGGAATCAACCTGTTCATATCTGTGGAGAGAAACAACCAGAGGGAATGATTTTGAGTGGAAGAAAAACTTAAGCAGACAGTTCCATGCTGCTGCGCTTAGAACTGCTTTTCATTTTATAAAACTGTCAAGACCCTGTTCACGTTTCTTCTGTGTAATCTAGTTTGCCCCTGGGTCTCTGGCCCTCTTCCCATGTTTGTTTGTTTGTTTAATTTATTTATTACTAGCAGATATTGCCAGCATTGCTCAGATCCCCGAATAACATTAATCCACTTTCCTCCACTCGCCACTGCACTCCCTCAAGGAGTAGCATCTACTACAAGTGAAGGGAAGCGAGACTCAGTGGATGTGGGCAGCTCTGGGCAAGGCATGCTGGTATGTGTAGCCATTTCAGAGATCTCAGGTGATCCCCTGAGATCTCTGGAATGCCTACACCTCCTAGCATGGCTTCAGCAGAATGTAGATGGCCCCGTCCCCTGAAAGTTGCTGGGAGTTGTAGGCATCAGCATAGGATTTGTTTTAAATTCTTTTAAAATAGTTAAACTGCAAAAATTTGGGTTTTGGGGTGTTTTTGGTCCATTGTACAGGAAGACATAGTGTCGCAAATTTCAAGTTTGTAGCTCATATAGAAGTGGGTAAACATTTCCAGACATACAAACCCACAGACATACGTTTAGCTTTATACAAGGAGATTATGTTTATTTGCTGCCTTTTTTCTTCCTCCTCCTCTCAATTTTATCCTCACAACAACCCTGTGAAGTGAGTTAGGTTGAGAATCACAGCCTGGGCCAAAGTCACCCAGTGAGCTTCATGGCTGATTGGGGAGTAGAACTTGGATTTCCGCAGTCCATCATTCTAACCAGTAGATCACACTGGCTCTCCACATATAGAGCCAACGTAGGATGAGAAAGGGGCCTGGGTCTCTCTCAGGGATAGAGATGGCCCAGCGTATCAATTCAATTGCTTCTGAACATCCTCAACCCAACCACAGAGCTCGGGTATTCTGGAAAGCTGCAGACAATGAAACATATACATGCTCTGTGATAGAAATATCAGAAGACCACATTCATCATTGTCTTCGGGCTTTAGCTAAGTAAAACCAAAAGGAGAAGAGCTTCCACTCAAGGTAAAAAAAGGAAGAGAAGCAAGTTCTCAGAATGCTAAGATACTTTATTGTTCACGCCCAATGTGTTTCGGCCTATGTTGTTTTTTTAAGGCCTTCAGCGTAGGCCCAAACGCGTTGGGCGTGAACAATAAAGTATCTTAACATTCTGAGAACCTGCTTCTCTTCCTTTTTTACCTTTAGCTGAGTAACCCTAGAACATATCTGTAATACTGAGCAAGAAGATTAAAGAACATATGAAGACAAACCAAGAGCCTGAGCATGGATTGTTATGCACTGAAACAAACATTTCATCTAAGATTTTTATATATAAACCTTTGGCTGTTATGTATTGGATTTGTGTTGACACTGGTGATAGGGTGACCAGATAAAATCCAGATAAAATCTCTAGAGTTGTAGAGAAAAGGGAATTTCAGCCAGTGTCATTTGTATGCAATTAGTTCCTGGTGAAATCCCCTCTTCATCACAACAGTTAAAGGTGCAGGCACTATACTAGAGTGACCATATACAAAAGAAGGCAGGGCCATGCAACTTTAACTGTTGTGATGAAGAGGGAATTTCACCAGGGACTAATTGCATACAAATGACACTGGCTGAAATTCCCTTTTCTCTGCAACTGTTAAAGTTACATGAGCCCTGACCTGGATTTTATCTGGTCACCCTAACTTACAATATTCTAAATATCACTATGGTTTTTAAATAGGTTTTATTACTGCAGTGGCACCCATTGATATGAACATTGATATTTTTGTATTTCTGTATTTTAGAGTTAATATCTGGATTGTTTTGAACACTAATTATTCCACTGAGGAATACCATTGGTCAAAACGTGTATGGAGTGTGTATGGTTCATTATAGTGTTCTAGAGTTTGACTCATATTGGGAATTGTTTTTAGGTAATTCACGATATTAAATCATTTCAAAAGCACCAGCATTAATATTACTATTATTTTTGCAGTATATTGTCACCAGTGTACCCAGCCCAGTTGTTTTGTTCTCTGCCTTTCTAAAACAAGCCCTTGCTGTGCTTTAAAACCCAAATTCTGCCCCTTTAAATCTCCTGCAAGGCGACTGCATCTCCATTCCTTCCATGTTCTTATTACCCATGCCCTTTCCTCACCTGCTGTGAGGCATATCTGGTTTCCCACTCAGCAGAGCAGCTGAGGGAAGGGAGTGAATGTCAAGGCCCCGGGGGGGGGGGGGGGGACATAGAAAAGGAATTTCACCGGCCTTGTCTCCTGCTTTACAAGAGAATATAGGTTTTTTTAAAAAACAAGTGTATACAAAAGCAATTTCCCCCTTCAAATTATAGGTGTGGAAACAGGCAAAAAGAACCCACAGGACGATATCCGCAGTTATTGGAATCAATTAAAAACAAAGATAGGACCAGATTCCCAATGTTAGCTTTTAGGAGTCTGCACCATATAAAAAGAGATTTCTACATTGTTGAGGGGTGTGTGTGTGTGTGTGAGAGAGACAGACAGACAGACAGACAGACAGACAGACAGACAGACCCTGCTTCCATTGCCAATAAAGGGAAGCATTTGAATAGTTCACTAAAAAAAAATCATCACAATATTCCACACAATTCCCAGATGCTCTTGTGGTGTTCTGGGAGAAGGATGCGTTGGCCTTGTGTTTGATCTCAACCTGCCCTTTCAGTTAAGCAGGACTGCAATTACAACTGAATAGAATATTTGCTCTGCAGTGAAGTGTATAGGAATCTAATTTAACTCATTCGCATGGGCTAATTCTGGGTACGAAGTCCACTCGAATGTTGTGAGCTTCACAAGTGAAATAGCCAAATGAACCAGAAAAAGTACTGCAGCTACGAAGAAAAACGAGCTATAATATGCATCTGCTCAGTTGATCTGGAACCAAATTGCTGGCTACTTTTTGATGTGGTAAATTTTCATGTAAACATTTTGTTTGGATACATACATATGTGGTGAGATGTATTTTCCATGCCAGGACAAACCCTAACGCTCGCTGATGTGGCTTTAGTCCAATAAGCGAGCAATCCCATTGTCCCTAGACATTGGTTGAGGAACCATAGGACTATGGGGTTTCCCGCCTCTGAGGTCGCAGACAGTGCTTTGACTTCGGAAGGGGAAGTCAAAGATCTGACACACACACGCACTGGCCCCCTTGGAAACAGCACAAGAACTGTGCGGCTGCCCTCCGAGGTCTGAAAATTGACGTCAGACAGAAGGAAAAGGCAGGGAGGGATGGGGAATGGAGAGGCAAGGATATGGGCTATCCTGAGGCTATTCCAGCCTCCTTCATTCCCCCTCTGAAGCTCTGTTGCTAGATGGGTAAAAACAAAAAAGTCTGTCTAGCGAAAAATGTAGGGTGGGAGGACAGGGAGACAAATCTCACCTCTGCCGCTCCTCCCACCTTGTGTTGGATGATTAGAGGTCTCTGGGTTTGGAGGATGTAATTGATAGGATTGCACACTAAATGGATATCATGACATGAAAAGTGCATGGTATACTAGGGATGGGGAACGTGTGGCCTTCCAGGTGTTGGTTTGGCTACTCTGGCTGATGGGAGTTGCAGTCACTCAACATCTGTTAGGCCATATGTTCCCTACTCCTGCTTTGTACAAATGAAATAGTTCATGACATAAAAATGTATTGCTTCAAATTCACATTGTGAATTGACCCTATTTCAATTGAACAAGTTTATATCGAAGTTGGCATCATCCCCATATTTCACTTGAAGTGACATTCGAGGTGAATTTGGAAGTTTTTACTCAAAGCAAAGCAGGTGAGGAATTTTGAACAAAGATAAAATGGTGCATTCAAATAGAGAATTCACCACACAAACACAATGTAGTAAAATCATCTCTTCAGTAACTTCACCATCTTAAAATAAATAAATAACAGATGAACTGAACCAAAGCTTTTCAATAAATAAATTGTGAGGTTTTCAAGTTGTCTCAAGAGGATCCTATAGAATTTTCAGTGAGGTTATAAGGGGGGGGAAATGTTGGCAACCCAAAATTGCTCTTTCTTTTGAAGTAGATTTGCAATTTTCTCTATTAACATTTTTCTAACTATAAAGGAGCAACAGCATTATGCACGCATAATTAATCCATTCTTCAAACTAATTTTTGACATGTTGGTCAGTAAATACTGTGAAAATCTGTTTTCCAAAAGCTGTTGTTTAAAGTCATGTGTTAAAAGCACAAGGCAAACAGAAATATGTGCTTCATTACTACAAGCCCAGATAATAAATCTAACAAAACAGAATTAATAGTCTCGAATTATCAGGTATATACTTCACCTGGAGCACCAGATTCAGTCACAATTGCCAATACGTTAGCAATTGCCCTTGGAGTGCTATCATTCATCGCGCAAACTGTGATAAACTTCATAGGGCAAAAAAAAAAGTGTGAGAAAATAATAACGAAGGTGAAATTTAATTATTTCAAAAGCAAGAATGTATGTATGTGATAATCTTGGAGGAGCTTTTGAGTGGAATTTCAGTAAATAAAATGCTTGTACTTTATGCTCGTTATTAACACACTTCAAAATGAAACTAATTCTATCAAAAGAGATGAGAGGGAGGATTAATCTGGGAAATATTTTGAATTTCCCTCATGAGATGTGGTATTTCCACAAAATTAGCTTAGGGAGTACCTGGGAAAATGAAGCTGCTGCTGCTGTCTTCTGTAGCTCAAGATGTTTTTCAGCATGTAATTATGTTTTGTCAGACAGAGGACAAAATATATGTGAATTTTACAAAGAGGGTTAGAAAGGAAGCCCTTTCTCATATACAGCAGTGTGATGGGTTTACACATCCCACCTGCTCCACTCTCCTTAGACTAACAGTACCACAGAAGTTACCCCAAACAGAAATATGAAGCTTGCCACAGTTGGTGTGTGAAGGGCTGAGAAAAAGAGATGACTTCCATCAGCCAAAAGCAGAACTCAAACTAATATGGGGCTGCTTTATAGGGAATTGATAAATTTAAATTCCCCCTTCCCCACCCTGCTATTAATATATCAGGTATTGCGAACCAGTAGCCAATGAGCCAAATGCAGTCCCAAAGTAATATTACCTGGCTTAGTAACTGTACTAAGTAGCGAAAAGTTTGTACATAAAGTTTCATGCATAAGAAAACAAACAACGAAGAAAATAAAAGAAATAGTCCAGACTTCAATAATTTATCTCTCTTTGAATGTTGTGTGTAATGCCTGACTATATTATTTATTTATTGTTTAAATGTATAGCCCACCCTTCACCCTATGGTTCCAGGGAGGGGAGGATACATATCAGTAAAACAATATAAAACAAACTAAAAACCAATATTTAAAACATTAGATCATATAATTCATCCACTTCCAAAGACCTAATCCACACCAAGCAGGATATTGCACTATGAAAGCGGTATATAAAAGGTAGGAGCCACACTACTGCTTTATAGCGCTACTGAAGTGCACTGACAACTGTTGGGGCCCATTGACACATACTACACCACTTTCATACTGTTTTCATAGTGCTATATCCTGCTTGGTGTGGCTCCTGCCTTTTTTTCCCATTTAAATCTCTCTGAAAACGGGGTGCGTCTTAGAATCGATGGCAAAGAATCGCAGGTTTTTTAGGGCTGTGCCTCCTCGGCCTGGAAGGAGCACCTTCTCCTCAGAAAGGGGTGGCGGCGGTAGAGGTCTCCTCCTCTTGCCTGGGGGTCTTCTGCTCCTCCTCCCCCTCCTCCTTCTCGTCGTCTTCGTTGTGAGGAGAGAGAGGCTGAGGGAATGGCGGGGGGGGAGCAGGAGCAGCAGCAGTCCTCGTGCGGGCGCACTGGAGGGGCCCTGCCGGGCAGAAGAGTGTCTCACAAAGGGCCGCCCTCCCCCTTCTCTCTCTCTCTCTCTCTCACACACACACACACACACACACACACACACACACTCTCTCTCACTCTTTCACTCTGTCTTCCTCTCACGCGCCTTGTTCTCACTCTGCACGTGCAGCCGCTTCCCCCTCCCCATGCCTTCCCTGGGCACGGGCAGATGCCTCGCATATGGCATCCCCAAAGGGATAAAAGTAATGGAGGGAAGGAAACGTCGTTCACCGCGCGCACGTGGGATCGCAGACTTGGTCGCATTAGCGCCGCGTTTCCAGGCCGAGGAGGCTGCTGGCAGCGGCACTGATGGTGAGGACCGGGGCAGCGATGGAGGTGAGTGGGAAAGGGGAGGAAGGGGAGGCATGCACAACCCTACCGTATTTCTTTGATTCTAAGATGCACTTTCCCCCCCAAATAAACGTGTCTGAAAATGGGGTGCGTCTTAGAATCGACGCAAAGCTTTTTCCCTGTAGGTGGCCCTGAAATTAAGGTGTGTTTTACAATCGATGGTGTCTTAGATTCAATGAAATATGGTACCACTTTTATACCACTTTCATAGTGCTATATCCTGCTTGGCGTGGATTAGACCCTGGTTAAAGAGATGTGTCTAGATTGGCCAACAAAATACATGCAATGAAAGTGCCAGATACGCTGCACAGGGGAGGGAATTCCACAGTCATTTCTGCTCCACAACCATGTAGTCCTTACTGCTAGATGGCACACAGTTTAACGTACAGAGCCTGAGCATTGTGTGGAAAGACGTAGTTCCACGCCCCAAACCACTATGCACAAATGGAGACGCTCATACATCGGCCAGCTCTGATATACATCATGCCTTGATGAAAGACAGCCTCATAGATACCAGTTCCCATTTCTCCTTCATTATTTAATGACATAGCATCCCACATCTGTGGGTGCAATTGCCTAGCTCAGGCATAGGCAACATTTTTGGGCAAACAGTACATCTGACAGTTTGAGAAGCTGTCCTAGGCACCACCACAAAATGGCTGCCATGGAAGGTGTGGCAAAGGACAAATAACATGCCCCAAAAGATGGCATGCAAGGCAGAAGGTGGAGCTTGAGCCCTAACATTCTAAACAGCTCCTTTGAACTCACAGTTTTCAACACCAATGGAAACCTATTCCAGCTGCTGTTAAGAAAACACGTTAATTTTAAAAAAGCAAGTGGGAAGGAGCGGCCACTAAGGAAGGTGTCTGGAGGCACATTGGTGATGGTAGATATGTTGCCTACCCCAGGCCTAGATGGGAAAAAAAATTCCTTTTATTTTATTCAAATTACTATCAATGATGTACAAACATGATTTTTTTCTGTAATCCATATTGGGCTCTTTCCAGAATTTCCTTGGTGAAATCAATTTTGGCAGAATCATAATACATTTTTTACATTGAATACCAATAACCTTCTGTCAATCCTGCTTCTTAAGAGTATTTGCCATACTGCCTGTTGACCAAACAAAAGCAAAAGGCCAGGCTCCTAGCATTTATTTTAGGCCTGACAACTCCAGGTATTCCATATTGTCTGTCAATCAAAGGTGTTGATGTTCCACATCCCTATTATCTTTTGAATCAGAAGATGACACAGTCTCTCCCTGGCTGGCTCTTCAGGCACTGACATTCCTGGTTCAAGCCTGGAATCCCTGACAGATATTCACTGGGTTTGCACATCACAGTGGCAAATCATGGGTTATTTAACCTAGGGTGACCAGATTTTGGAACCCAAAATCCCGGTCCACCCCCGCCAACAACCCCCCCACCAAGCCACCCCCCAAAACAAACCCCCCAAGCCACCCCCCCACCCAAAACAACCCCCCCACCAAGCCACCCACCCCCAAAAAACATCAGCCCGGACCTACCGGGGTGGGTTCTCTTCTGCTGCCTCCGCCGCCGCCGCCGCACCACCGCCGCCGGGTCCCCCGCCGCCGGGTCCCCCGCCGGCTCGTAAGGCCAGCGGCCGCGTGGAAGAGACAGGGGAGGGCTGGATCCGGAAGTGGCGTAATTGGCCCTCCCCCGCCTCTTCTGCGCGGCCGCTGGCCTTACGAGCCGTTGGGGGACCAGGCGGCGGCGGCGGGGGACGGACCCGGCGGCGGCGGCGGCCCCGGCGGCGGCGGCGATGGCGGCAGCGTGGCGGCGGACTTGGCCGCCCCAGCAGGTAAGTGCCCCGCGCCCTGCGCCTCGCACTCCTTACCCGCTTCCCTCCGGTGCTCGAATCTACTGAGAAACAGGCTTCACGGCCTGTCTCTCAGTATCGCGCCAGGTGATGACGTCATCACCCGGCGCGCTACTGAGGGACAGGCCGCGAAGCCTGTTTCTCAGTAGATTCGCGCACCGGAGGGAAGCGGACGCCCCTGCGGGTAAGGAGCGTGAGGCACGAGGGAGGGCACTTACCTGCTGGGGCGGCCGCTTCCCGGGCTCCTCCGCCGCCACCGCCGCCGGGTCTACCGCCGCTCCTTGCTTGCTGCCACCGCCGCATGACCCCCCGCCACCCCGGTTTGCCCCCCCGCACCCCGGTTGGGCCGGTTGGCCCCTGGATTCACGGTTAGGACCGGGAAACCTCGAGCCATCTGGACAGCCTAATTTAACCCACAATTTGTGGGGTTGAGTGCAACCCAGTTCCACTTATTGAAAATCTACGATCACCCTGATCATAGATTGTGAGTGTGATGTCTTAACCTGGACACTCTGAAGTGTTTTAGAGTTATAATACTCAGAGTTAACCCACAATTTGTTATTAGGTGACGTGTGAACTGGCCCTATGTTTTTTTTAAAAAGAGCAGATATAAGCATGAAAACATTATTACTTCTGTTGTAGTTGCAATAGGAACCCAATATCTTGTGTAGCAGCATTTTTCTAATGTCTTTATCAAGCATTGTTTAAACAGCCCAGTATTTCTCTGCTCAGAAGCTGCTACTGCTCAATTGCTTGCCTTACTGATAGGAAGGAAGCTTTTATAAAATATGACCTTTTCATGACAGGTTCCTTATACATATTGAGACAGACCTGCATATCCTACATGCTGGATGTTATTGCAGGCAAGAGCCATGATTTAGGAGCTGCCATTCTGGGGATCCAACCGCAATCCTTTTTATGGAGGTGGCTTTCTAGCATTTTTGTATTAAAGCCCGAGTGTCAGGCAGAACTGAGTGCGTTTCACAGACCTCCCTGTGGTAATAAGGCTTTGTGATAGGAACACTACCCGAGAGCCTTTGGTTTTCTTGTAAATGCATATTTACTTGCAAAATATAATATAGGGCTCTTATTACTTTAATGGACTGTGAACTGATTTGCTTGCGCTGTCAAAATGTACAGAGAGGATGGCTCAGAATATATTTTTTTCTTGCATTTTTTTTTTAAAAAAGGATAGGTCTTTGAAAAGCTTCCAAGTCCTATATGTTCCAATAAACCATTTTCTTACAATAAAGTCTACTATTAGCTGCTCTCTTATTGATTCTCAGTTGCATTTAATCCTGTTAGGATCACCTTTACTGAAACATAAAAGATGCTTTGTGATAATGCTCGAAAGGTTCAGGAGTAGAAGATAACTGGCAGGCGGGGGACATGAGAGCTTTTTTGTCATTCTGGTGACAACAGCTTTGCAATGCCACCATATTGTGGTGGAGTTCCCAACCAGGGGAGGTATTTGGAGAGGAGAGTCCCTTCTGGCAATGGGCATGTGTGTGTTTGGTTAAGAGGGCAAAATGAGGATCATACTTCAAGAAGCAAGCCATGGTTAGAATCCCAGTGAAGGTTCCCCTTTCTATCCCTTTTGGTTTCATCTTTTAATCTGGAAAATTATGAACGCTCCAGACATCCACAAAATAAGTATAACACTAAGGTGGTTTTTGTAACCATCATGGTTACCAAGTCACAGTTTTATTGTTTTAATAATTAAATATGTAGGAAAAAATTCTTATCTAGCAATGTTGCATAGCAGTAATGTAACTTGATAGTGATGTAGATTGCTATTAACATGATTTATAGATTAAATTAGTCACTCACAATTGGTGGATACCTGATTTGTATTTTCCTATTTAAGTGACATTTAGTGTTACCCACTGGGATTTATTTATTTTTAAAGAAACTAACTCTTGACAACACAAAACAAGGGTAAATTTCAGCCATATTAAGTTTCATCCTTACTATGAACACTGCTTCCAACATATGAATAATGCAAAAATATTGATAGAAAAGCCAAAGGACATGAACACAAGCCTCCAGGTTCAAAAGAGCAGATTGTTAAAAACAGACAAATTGCTAAAATGGTAAAAATGACCAAGGGTTGGATCCAAACTCAATCATACTTAGAGTAGTCAATAGGTCTTAAGTTAGTCATAATTAATGAGTCCCCATTGATTTCAATGAATCTACTCTAGTTATGGCCAAGTATGAATCTCACCCCATATATGGCATCAAGTAATCAGAGACTTGTCAAGGACCATGGCCATTCTTTGACAATAATTACAAGAATTGGTTGACATGATAATATTTTCTTTGATGTGAGTTTATTGGTTATTTTTATTTTAAATCTTTCAGAATTTATAATCATGCAAGATACAAATGGCTGACAACTCTCACTGCATCTCTTTAGAGATGTTTCAGATGTTTCTGAGCATGTGAATCCATGAGTGGATCTGTCCACGTCCTCCTCTTGAATTGCATCATGAGCTATAAATGGCAAGCTGGGCCATGCTGGGGGTGTCAAACATCCCCACCATCTTGTTATTATCAGGTAATGTGGGATATGCCCAGCAAGCTAGCGGCCAGGCTTCTTCTGGGAAACCGGTTCTCTTTTATTAATGAAGACATCTCATAGGAAGGAAAATTTCATTGCTCAAGCCAGCCTGCAAATTAAACAATATGGCTGAAGGAAAAATAGCTATGGAGAGGAGAATGCATAATCATAGTCTTGTCAGATTGGGCATCGAGGGATACAGAGATATAGGAGCCTTTTATTACAGTTTATGGGTCCTGCTTTCCTAAGCTATTGCATTAGCAATAAATTCTGGTTTGGATACTAATTCGATGCATTTGAAAACCATGCTAAGGAACACGTTTTGTTCCTGTCATGGAAATATGGAGAAGAAAGTCTACATATCATTTCTGTGGCAGGTTGACATCTACCAAGATTTATGCTCTTTGAAAACCTCTATTCTTGCTAAATGTACTGCATATGTAAGTTTCCTGTAATTTACTCAGAACTTTGCTGTCACAAATAATGTTAATATGACTGTTTTGATACGGCACATAAAATTTATTTAATCGGCTACCTCATTTTGAAATATATTCATTAGAAGCGTTGAATCAAAGCAGGGTAGTGGGGGAAAACATGTCATAGCACAAAGCTATGTTCATTTTGAGGGTGATGGCATTTGTAAGTCACAAGGAATGAACCAGTTGAATAGATTTTGGTCAAATATCATGGCATTATTCGGATGGTAGGATCTTCTTATTGATTGGACACTGGTTGAAAATTTAAAGCTTACGCTACATTTCACTAACACCGTGACAATGAAAAGCATGAGCAATGGTCTGTCAAATGTGAGAAAATTGCACTCTCCGAGTAAATAAAGGCACTGCTCATAACTCTATAAAAGAGTGACGGCAACATTTATTCTGGAATTAAGCAGTAATGAAACCGAGGCCATGTTCTCTGCTCTGAAAGAATGTGTTAGGGTTACAGTGCGAAAGCAACATGTTCATTACCAGCTTTGTTCAAGACGACATGACTAGAATCCACGTAAGAAAGGATTGTATGCCATAGGAGGTACAGTTAATTCTCCTACCTTTTCTTCTCTTACTCTCCCTGGTAGATGCAAAAATCAGGATATATAAAACTTAGTAGAAGTGAGACATGGTCATTTATTTTCATAAGGAGAGCCACAACGCCTTGCTGGGAATCTCCTTACGGGAAGAAGGGCTTTAACCCTCCAAGATCCTAGAACCATTTCTGACAAAACATATCTGGTACAGTCAGTAAATCACAGGGTCAATACATTAACTAATAAATTACTCAACTGAATATATTCATTTATACATTTATTTAACCATACATTAAAACATAAAATACAAATGACAAAAAAATAAAAATAAAAGAGCACACAATAAAGAGTAAAAAACCACTACAGAAATGATCTAAAAGTGCAATGATCTAAAAGCACTAAGAACAGTTCTCCAAATGCCTAGAAGAAGAATAAAAAAAAGTCTCCGGCAGGTACTGAAAAGACCATAATGTAGGCACCAGGCAAATATCTCTAGTGAGGGCATTCCACAAACGGGTGCCACTACTGAAAAGGCCCTTTTTCTTGAAGTCACCCGCTTTGCCTCATTTAGCAGGGGGTACTTGGAGGAGGGCCTCAGATGATGGCCTTAGTGTCCCAGTAGGTAAATAGGGGAGGAGACACTACTTCAGGTAAGGTGGCCCAAGTTGTTTAGGGCTTTAAATGTCAAAACCAGCACTTTGAACTGGGCCCAGAAATGGACTGGCAACTGGTGCAGATGGCAAAGTAGTGTAATAATATGATCACATCAGCCAGTCACAGCTGTCTAGCTGCCCTATTTTAGACTAATTGAAGCAGCTGAATTTCATGTCCATTGATGCATAATTATGCTTGTTTTCTAAATCTCTAGTGCAGGATACTTTCCAGTTAGTATGTTCAACCTCTGCAGAATGTTTATTAGTTCTGTATTTCTCTAACCACAACAGTTTCAGCTTGCCCATGGATAAGTCTAAGTATGTGTTAGCTTCTGAAAGCTTCTCTCACTAAGCTTTGAAGTTTGCGATTTAACACAGACTGTGATTCCTAATGGCCAGGTGCTAAACGAGGGCTCTCCTAACCATATTCACATGTTTTCATTATTCCATCATTACAAATGTATATAGAGGCTGGTTTCGCACGACACATTAGGCAACAGAGGGGGGGAAGCACCCATCAGTTGTGTTGTTTATTGTGTCGTGTGGAGGGTTACACACCACGCACACACAACTGACAGTATGCTATGGCGCCCAAATAAGCAATGGAGAGAAACAATGGGCTTGCAAGCTTGAAGCCCATTGTTTAAAGTGTTGTCCGAAACCCCCCCCCCCTCTCCATGCACTATTCTGTGTGGGAATAGAGTTCTGCTGGCCGGAGCAGCCGAAACCCCACGGCTGCTCTGATACAGCCGGCAGAACTTGTGGTGCATGCTGGGATACGGCTGGAGGACTGAGGGAGGGGAGGGAGGAGACGCTGCAACCAAGATGGATGTTGGAACTTTCAGCTGCTCAAGGAATGGAGTAGCAACATGTCATGTGGGGAGCACCGCCTACCTAACGCACTGTCAGTCTGCTATTTTTCCCTCCACTGCCTAATATGTCATGCGAAACAAGCCAGAATTTGCCTCCTCCAGGTCTTTATGCAAATTGTACAACTCCGAGATACTCTTTAGCTATGCCTGCAGCTGCATAGGAACTGCTTATCCAAGAGATGCTCCCATACAATCTGAATGACCCAGCTGTGTAGGTAGAATTGACTGCATAGGTCTTACCCATGGAGACCCACATGCTGTGCCCCACCCAAGTGGTTGGGTTGTTTAGGCATACCTCCAGCTGTATAGAGTTCCCTCACAGATAAGTGACTCCCATGTATCTGCAGGTACAGCTAAAGAATTATTTCCTAACTTGGCACCATCCAAATATATTGAACTACAGCTCACTTCAACCACAGCTAACTGAGGATGCTGGGAAGTGTAGTCCAATTAATCTGAGAGTGTCAGGTTGGGTAAGATTGATCTAAACAGTATCTGAAAGTGAGTTAAAGCATGGGATTGAGGGAGTCCAGGCTAAGTCTGAATATGTGGTGAAGTAACTGCTATAATGAATGGCCAAAGCCCAAGCTTTCAATAATGACTTTTTGGTATGATGCTGCAATGGGCTTTTCTACATAAGGCATTTATTGTGTGCTCGTCATTCCTATTCACAGTTGTTTATGGGTTCTTTAGACAAAGTGACACTCCAATTTCACTTTTGTGTCTGACCAGCACTTTCAGCCGGTATTTTTAGAGCAGAAAAATAATGTGACATTTAATTGTGAAAGAGAACGAAACCGCAAATTCCTTTTGTGCATTTGCTCTATTCCACTATACCAGAATGCCACCTAGAGGTTATGTAGCAGAAAAGCAGGACGGGAAATGCTCCTAATGTAGTGCTTGGATCTCAATTCTGCAACAAAACCAAAAATAGGTACAGTGGATTAACAGCCTCCCTGCCCTGAATCCTGCCTCATTTGATTACTACTTCCCTCCCTCTTTACCCTTAATTTTTCCTAATCTTGCCTGAACTTAATTTGTATGTATACACACACACCCCAATCCAGCCATGTCTTCCACAATCCTGCTTGCCCCTAACAGATAATAACCCCGCTTTCTAGGTTGGAAGGGAGAAATGGCTCTTTTTTTTGGCTTTATTCAAAGAATTGAAATGGTGGAGGACACAATCCTCCACAGACACCCCCAAATTTAATGCTCTGTGCCAGTTTTGAAGTACTCTTTCTGGAGCCATAGATATTCTCATTAGCCCTCGCCCAGGAGAATGGATGCATATATCCCTTTCCATCCTTACATAAAGAAAAGTACTACATGTGTGTTGTGGGGATGGGGAATTGCCACAAAGCTTTAGAAATCCCTCTGACTTTTGTGTATAATTTACAGTACCATGCCTCCTTCCCGGGAGATAAAATGCTGAATAAAGAAAACAGCTGTGGCTAGACAAGTTATATGGTCTACATTTGCAGCTTACGGAAAACCCAAATAAGCCATTTAAGCCAATTAGGTCTGTACTACAAGTCATTCCGCTGTGTGTTGTGTGATATTTTCACTCTCCTGACACAGCCCATATATTTCCTCTAGCTATGTTCACTCAGACTTTCTTTTCATAAAACTGCCAAAGAACAGTTGTTACGCTTTTTCTCTATCTTGAGCACACCGAAGGTTGATTTCTTTCTTTTTTCTTTTTTTTTTACTGCTGTCAATTACCCTCAGATCTCCATCTCTGGCCTGTGGTACGTCACCCATGCTGTACAACAGCTCCGTAAGAAATAGACTCTTCTTAGCCTAAGCCCAAAAAGTTTTGGTTGCATGTGCCCCGGAGTCACATCTGTGCAACTTGCTGGGAAAAGCAGCAGAACATGCTATCTCCTCTGTGGGGTATCGGAGAATCCTTTATTCTGCTATTACTGCTCGTAGGCCTTATCACTTTCAGGTGGTGACAGAAAATCATTAAAAACTCAAGTCTCTACTGTCCAGTAATGATAAAGAAAATATTACAGCATATCAATTACTGCCTGGGAATTGACGTGGAAACCCAGCAGCAGGCAAACCAACTCTATCGCACTTATGAAGTGTTTGTGTTTTTGTTAGCAAGGGAGGTTACCTGCCTGAGAGGACTCAGAATTGGTTAAAAGGATTTTAAACCCAGCTAAAATAAAAATACCAACAGGGTGGAAAATTCAGCACAGTCCAGCTAAAACTGAAATGTTGTGCAGGATATAGAACTAATAAATAAAGGAGACATTTGGTGAGAATCAGAAATGGAAGGGGTTAAGAAGTAATGTGGAAAGTAATTGGACAATTCAATCTTTTCTCTGTGCCCAGAGGTGTCTGTTTGCAGCTCTGTATGTTTAGGATGGGAGGTAGCAAGAGGGAATCCCCACACAGCATAAAGTGAGTACATGGGAAGGAGAAGGAAAGCTGGGAGAGGAAGGGCTTTTCTACACAAGCCTTTTATCGTGCGCTTGTGATTGGACACTCATGGAAATTTGCAGGTCCTTTACATGATGTCGTCAATTTCCAGGGCCTCTCCTGTATTTTACGACCTTTATCTTTATCAAGTGTGTGTACCTGAGTCTGAAGGCCAGGGACAGACTAGGGATTCTGTTAGTGTACCGGCCACCCCGCTGCCTATCAGACTCCCTGGCCGAGCTCACGGAACTGGTCTCGGAGCTGGTGTTGGATTCGCCCAGGCTTTTGGTCCTGGGCGATTTCAACATCCCATTCGAGGCTGGTTTGTCAGGTGCAGCTCGGGAGTTCATGGCATCCATAACAAACATGGGCCTATCCCAATTGGTCTCTGGACCCACACATTCAGCAGGTCACACCCTCGATGTTGTTTTCAGTTCCGAACAGATGGATCTGTGGGCGGAGGTATTGAATACCTCCGAATTGTCATGGACAGACCATTTTCTGGTCAGGGTTAGTATCATGGCTACCACCCACACCTGCAGGGGTGGCGGACCGATTAAGATGGTCCGCCCTCGAAGGCTGATGGATCCTATGGCTGGTATTGTCGACGATCCTGTAGAAGCCCTGGTCAATAGATGGAATCAAGACCTAACTAGGGCTATCAACACGATCGCCCCCAAACGTCCTCTCCGGCCCGCTTCTAATAGGGCACCCTGGTATACAGAAGACCTCAGGGAGTTGAAGTGGAAAGGACGACGACTGGAGCGTCGATGGCGGAAAACTCGACTTATATCCGACAAGAGACAACATAGAGAACATCTTCGTTTCTATGGGGTGGCAATACGTGCAGTGAAGAAAGCTTTCTTCTCTGCACGCATTGCGTCTGCGAATTCACGTCCAGCAGAACTGTTCAGGGTGGTGAGGGGTCTAATCCAGGCACCTTCTCTCCTTAATCCGATTTTAGAGCTTTCAGTAGTTCGCTGTGATGCCTTTAACGATAATTTCTCAGATAAAATCTCTCGGATAAGAGCCAACTTAGATGCCATTGTTATAGCAGAGGCTGACAGTGGAGTGCCCAGCGACTCCGCGAGTAGGATTACACTTGATCAGTTTCAGTTGGTGTGTACCGAGGATGTGGACAAGGTACTTGGATGTGTGAGGAGGACGACTTGCCCTCTCGATCCCTGTCCTTCTTGGCTGGTTGTCCAGGGAGGAGATGCAGTTAGATCACATTTACAACATATCATTAATGCATCTCTCAGGGAGGGGAGCTTTCCATCATGTTTAAGAGAGGCGGTGGTAAGGCCGCTTCTAAAAAAGCCCTCCCTGGATCCCCTGGAACTTAATAACTACAGGCCAGTATCAAATCTTCAATTTTTGGGCAAGGTGATCGAGAGAGCGGTTGCCTTTCAACTCCAGGCAGTCTTGGATGACACTGATTTTCTAGACCCATTTCAAACCGGCTTCAGGGCAGGATACGGAGTTGAGACCGCTTTGGTCGCCTTAGTGGATGATCTACGCTTTAGTATTGACAGGGGGAGTGTGTCCCTGCTGGTACTCCTGGACCTCTCAGCGGCTTTCGATACCATCGACCATGGTATCCTTCTGGAGCGCCTGGGGGAATTGGGAATCGGGGGCACTGTGCTTCAGTGGTTCCGATCCTATCTCTTGGGCAGTTCCAGATGGTGATGCTTGGGGATAGCTGCTCTTCAAAAAAGGAGTTGCTATGTGGTGTACCACAAGATGCCATCCTTTCCCCAATGCTGTTTAACATTTACATGAAACCGCTGGGAGAGATCATCCGGAGGCATGGGGCGGGGTGCTATCAATATGCTGATGACACCCAAATATATTTCTCTATGCCTTCGACAACATCGTCAGCTAAGGATAGTGTGTCTCCTCTGAATGAATGCTTGGAGGCAGTAATGGGCTGGTTGAGGAAAAACAAACTGAAGCTGAATCCAGACAAGAAGGAGGTGCTCGCTGTCAAAGGCCCCAACCTGGGTTTGGAGGTGTGTCAACCAGTTCTGGATGGGGTTACACCCCCCCCTGAAAGACTGTGTTCACAGCTTGGGGGTACTCCTGGATCCGTCGCTCCAGATGACAGCTCAGATTGATGCGACGGCCAGGAGTGCCTACTATCAGCTTCGGCTGATACGCCAGCTGCGCCCCTTCCTAGAGTTGGAAGACCTAAAGACGGTAGTGCACGCACTGGTAACTTCGAGGCTTGACTTCTGCAATGCGCTGTACATAGGGCTACCTTTGTGCCTAGTCCGGAAACTTCAACTTGTTCAAAATATGGCAGCCAGGTTGGTCACCGGTACATCTAGGGGTGACCACATTACACTAGTTTTAAAATCACTTCATTGGCTGCCAGTCAGTTTCCGGGCGAAGTATAAAGTGTTGGTTGTTACCTTTAAAGCCCTACATGGTTTGGGCCCAGGCTACCTGCGGGATCGCCTTCTCCCGTACAATCCGCCCCGCACACTTAGGTCCTCTGGGAAGAACTTACTCAAGCCAACCAGAACTAGGCTGGCGAGTGTTACCCAGAGGACCTTTTCTTCCATCGCTCCCAGACTATGGAATGGTCTGCCGGAGGAGATTAGACAAATAGCAGTCTTCATGAATTTAAGAGAGTCATGAAGACTGCTCTCTTCCGGCAGGCCTATCCAGATGAATTTTAAGATGTTTTAATGATGCATTTTCTCTTGTTTTAATTTTTTTTAAACTGTTTGTGATTTTTGTATTTTACATTGTGTTCCTCGATCCGAAGGGAGAGGCGGGTTATAAATAATAATAATAATAATAATAATTATTATTATTATTATTATTATTATCCTGGCTTTTTTAAGATCAGAGAAAGTGTGGCACTTTCTCTATAAGCGTGACCATCCACTTTAATGGCGACGTGAACTTCCATAATTATGCTATACCACAGTGCCATCTAGTGGCTGCATAATGAAACATATAGAACTTGTAGTTAAAGAAAACTCCTGAAAATAGCCATTGTCAGCTCGTGTAAAGTAGCCGATCTTAAACCTGCAAACAATCTGGAAGCAGAAGCCCCGTTTATGCTGTAGGATAAACCCCTGGTTTAGAGAAGCTCATATTCATTCCATTATTAAGTCATTTCTGGGATAGATATTTGGGCTATCTGGAAGCATATGATTACTTTTGAAGATGTTATGTAATATTAAGGTGATTAGTTATATCACAGCATTAGTGTATTTATTTACAACATTTCCCAGGCACCTTTCTAGCTATATGGTGTATGAGACAAATAACTGTCTACTAAAATCCATTGTGTGGTCTACTGTGTTGTTGTACTAGAATCTTATGATCCATCAATGTGTTATGCATTTATAAAAAAGAGATGCATGTACTGATGGTATATCAAGAGTTAAGGGATAATTCTTCTGTATTCTTGAATAGACATTCAAAGATTGTGTTGGATGATAATACTTATTTGATTTGAAGAGGAATATGCAATCATGCTTAGGAATATAAGAAGTGCCTTGTTGGAAGAGGACAAAACTCATCTAGTCCAGCAGTCTTTGCAACAATTCCAGCAACCAGAAGCTGCCAGGTGATCCTCTGGAAGCTGAGTAGTAGTTCACCAGAGGGACTAAAATTGATATTTTGCACCTGTACAATCCCTTAGGTATTCCTGGTTGCCAAGCAACACTAGCCAGCAACAGTTAGGGCTGGTTGAATAGAAGGACAGGGAATCAGCACAGGGGCTATTTAAATGGCTTAAAGACTCTGAGGTGGGGCAGAAGCACAGGATAAAACCTTAAATGCTAGAAGCTCAGGGAGGAGTGGCTGGAAAGAGCGGGACTGAAGAGGCTCAGGAGGAGTGGCTGGAAAGAGCAACTGAAAGGGAACAAGAACAGAAGATAAAAAGGGAGTTAGCAGAAAGAGGAAAAGAGCAGCTGAGTCATTAGAATGCCAAAGAGCTGAAGCAGAGGAGTGGCTGTTAAGTAATAGAGGAGATACCTCCAGTGCAATCAGCAGCAGTGAGGAGCACAGACGAACAAGTGGCTAAGAAAAGACTGGCTCAAGATCAGTAACAGATTATCCTGACTCTACAACTACTTACCTATGTCTAGCATCATTATGTTGGCATTCTCTTTGATCCTGCAGATACTTTATTGCTTTAAGGACATTCAACCTAGCCATGCAGTTACTTACTGAAACCATGGACCTTCACCCCGATCCTGTCAATACTTACCCATATTACACTACAGGCATCCAGCCTGAACCTGCAAATGCTTACCTTCCTGCATGAACATTTATCCTGATCCTGCAGCTACTTACCTTTATCACTCTCTGAACATCTATCCTGGTCCTGGAAATACTTGCCTCACTTGGTGACCTTTCATCCTGGTTCCTGCAGCCAATTATCAGTATTGCTCCAGAGACTTTTCGCCTTATCCTGCAACTACTTACTACAATTCCCAAGAAATGAGTCTGATCCTGTAGCTACTGACTTGTCCTGTGCTGAAAGAAGGATTAAGAAAGTCTATAGTTGCTGCATTTAAATGGTCATAGGACAAGAATGCATTTGGGATGAGAACAGGAGAAAGTGGAACACATGTTTATAACCAAAATGCTGAGAAACAAAGCTAAGACGCAATCGCAAAACAACCCAGGAACTTCAGCATAATCCAGCAAAAGCCTTTTCAAGGAAATGTTTAACAGGCCTGTGAAAACTACAGTGAGTGGTGGGGGCATTCTGCTTTAATGGGGGAAGAGCTCCAAAGAATGGGTGCCACGGTAGAGAAGACCCTGATTCACACTTGGGGATATAACTACAGTAAGTGATGGAAGGCGGAAGAACCCTCTCCAGATGATCTTAATCAGTAGGGAGGCAAATATGGAAGAAGGAATCCCTGAAGGTATGCAGGATGCTGGCCTATTTAGAGTTTAAAATAATAATAAAAGAGACAGGGTGCTTGCTATCAAATTGACTGTGGGGAGGGCAAGAGTAGGTTTGCGAAGAATGACCAGGAGCAAATCAGGTTACACGTGCTTAAATTTGATTACAATTGGGGATGAAGGCTAAGACCTCACAGGAAACATAGGGTTTGAGGCAGGATTTGAAGGAAGAGGGGCAGAAAGATATACTATATTCTGTTTAGGGAATTAGTTTGATGCATGGGGTAAGGATGGGCGAATGGACAGAGCCATATTACAGAGTATGAGGCAGCTTAGGGTGATAGAGTATGAAGAGTGAATGTCATGAGCAGGGAAACAAGGACTGGAAAAGCAAAGGCATGGAGAGTTTTAGGGTGCAATTGATCCCAGTGAGCATGGAGGACTTTTTCTGTCTCAAAATACATAGGGTTGCACCTTTAAAGGTAAAGATCAGATGTTTGTGCTGTACAAAGGAGAAGGTTCTTGTACATGGCCTCCTTGTAACTGGTACCATTTATTATCTCCCTGCCCCCATACCAATCCTAGGTCAAGAGGAATGACCTATTTTATTAAAATCCGCTTTTAGTCTTGTCATTTTATGCTGTGTGTTCACTAAAATTTTAATCGTGCCGCCTCTTAATGTGTTAACTGTTATTGTTTATTGTTTGTATGATTTTTTCACTTTGTTTTGTTACGTTGTTTTTTGTTATTGTAAGCCACTTTGTTTTTTATTTTATTTTAATAGAAATAATACAAATTTGAAAGAAACTAAATATAAATTCAACAAGGTGCCATGGTATGAATAGCTAGAACTGCTGGAAGCTTAAACACTCCATTGTACTCTTAGAAAAATAAAATAGGAACAGATTTTTTTAAAAAAAGCCTCTAAAGTAGGACATGATGAGCTGATCTTTGTTGATGTGAATGGGGTTTTCCCCCTCCCCCGTCAGGAAAGTTTTCAGAGACTGTTTTAAAAATGACAAAGAGAGAAAAGTGAATACACTGATTTTTTTTAAAATCAATATTATCAAAGCTTATCATCAGGGTTTGATTCAGTTCTTCCCCCCCCCCCCTTTCTGCAATGAAATGTTTCATGTTGTAATGTAATAGAATTAATAAGATCTGATATGCTGACTTTTAACGGAATTTCATTTTTTTAAAAATAGGCACATAAAAATGCCTCCCTAATAAAGTTCATTAGAGAAAATAGAAGATTGTATTATTTCATCATTAAAATAAAGAGATGGATAATTAGGGTTATGTGATATGTGCAGTGAGTGAAAATTACCCCTTCCTAGACGAAATGATTTTGAGGTGGCAAAAGCCCTTGGAGGGAATTCTAAGAGAGATGAAAAAGGATTTCCCAGACCAGGGCAGCAGGAGCTTACATTTAAAAACCGGTTGCGTCTCTTTTAGGGCCTGCCAACACAAACACTGTCCTGTACCACTTTCAAGTGCAGATGGGAGAATCACATTAAATAATTCCTCCTTGGACAGTATATAGAAAACATGGGTCAAATCTACACCAAGCTGGATAGAAATCCTCCTTGGACTATATATGTATAGAGAGAGAACATAGATGCCAAAGAAAAGTTTCTGAGGGCATTTGTGAAGTGCTCTTTGATGGCTCCTCCCCCTTACAAAGTACCCTCTGATGGCTCCTCCCCCTTCCTGTGCCCCAAGGGCCTAAGCATTCATCCTGGGACGCAACAGGGGGAGGCAATAGTGGGTACTTCCTAGACCCAGATGGAGACTTTTTTTTCCTGCAAGGGGTAGACCTGGGGCGACCAGGTGTGAAAGTGACACTCCACACGTCATCTCCGCTGGGGAGATGGCTCTCCGAGGGTGTTGGTGGGGGGGGGGGTGTCTTTTCCCCCACGGAAATGATGTGCTAGTTATTTTTAGTTGTCTAAAATGTTTTAAAATAAATTAGTCAAGAACAAACAAAAGTACAAATTCTCCATTATGAGTATTTTAATAGTGTTCTGTTTCATCTTATCTTTGATATGTATTTAGGATCTAAATAAATACATAAAGATAAAATGAAACAGTACACTATTAAAATACTTATAATGGAGTATTTTTTGTTTGTTACGTTAGATTGATATCTCACCCAATTATAAGGACTTGGTCAGTTGAGTATTTTTCTGTTCCAGAGGTTCACAATCCACTCCCTTTGTTCCCTCTCTTACAATAATAATAACCAGCCTTAATACACTAATCAGTCTTACTCCCTTTTATAATTGTTTTGTTTCACGTTGCCTGGAACATCAGTGCCACCATCTGAGCTTCCCTATACAAGGCTGTTAATGGGTTATGTCACAGGATTGAGACCCAAGCACTACACAAGGAGCATTTCCTTTCCTGCTTTACTGCTACATAACTTCTAGGTGGCACTGTGCTATAAAGGAATAGCGCAAATACACAAGAGGAAATCACACTTTAGTTCACTTTCACAATTAAATGCCACATTTTTTCTCGTCTAAAAAAAGAAAAAACACTCGGCCAAAGGGCTGGTTAGACATGCAAGCGAAACTGGAGGGCCGTGGTGTAGGCTGACCAGATAAAATCCAGGTCAGGGCTCATGTAACTTCGACAGTTGTAGAGAAAAGGGAATTTCAGCCAGTGTCATTTGTATGCAATTACTTCCTGGTGATATTCCCTCTTCATCACAATAAAGGTGCAGGCACTATACTAGAGTGACCATATACAAAAGAAGGCAGGGCCCCTGCAACTTTAACTGTTGTGATAAAGAGGGAATTTCACCAGGAACTAATTGCATACAAATGACACTGGCTGAAATTCCCTTTTCTCTACAACTGTCGAAGTTACATGAGCCCTGACCTGGATTTTATCTGGTCAGCCTACCGTGGTGTCTTCTAAAGAAACTGTAAGCAACTGTGAGTAGGAAAAGATGAGCACATGATAAATGCCTCATGTTGAAAAGCTCTCTGTCTCCACTGCTGCCTGCTCCAGTAAGCTTAGGCTGACCATCTGAAAAGGAGGTCAGGGCTCCTGTAACTTTAACAGTTGTAGAGAAAAGGGAATTTCAGCCAGTATCATTTGTATGCAATTAGTTCCTGGTGAAATTCCCTCTTCATCACAACAGTTAAAGTTGCAGGCACTATACTAGAGTGACCATATACTAAAGAAGCCAGGGCCTCTGCAAGCAGACTCTCATGACATCCCTACAGAGAGGCCACTTCCTCCTTGCTCTCTGCCTGTCAAGCAAGCAACTGCTAACAATTATTTTAAAAAAAGAGGATGAGGAACGATAGCAGCTGGTGAAAATGGCCGTGAGAAATTAGACTCACTAAGTCAATAGGTAGGCTGTTGAGGATGTCTTGCCCAAGGGCCCTCAAAAACCTTCAGCCAGGTTTGTTTTGGAAGATTTTTTTTTACCTCTTGTAATTTTTGTGCCATTAGTCTTCATTTTGTTTTTGTTATTGTTATTTTTCTGTCCTGAACATTATTTGTCAAGGCCTTTTCTTTCTGTTTTATCATTTCCAGTTATGGCAGTTGAAATACGATTCATGTCAATGTCTTCCCTGACTAACCATTTTTACTGATAAAAATATAAAATAAATAAAATAAAAAAGGAACTTTCATGTCAATCTGAAGTTAGTTTGTTTATGAATAATACTGTAAACTGAATTGTATTAAGCCACATGTTTATGGATGAGCCAGCATCTGAAGCAGATAATAAATTAATTTTCTGATACAATCAAAATGAAAGGTGGTTTTTTTCAAAGCTCAGCCACTACTATTCTGTAATGAATGGGGTGGGTGAAATCTGCAAGCTAGTGGTGTCAACACTGGGCTGATGGCTGCCAGGTTACATGCATTAAGGTATATGTTCTGACTCCCATCAGGAAATGGATCAGAACCTGGTGGACCAGTGACAAATAACCCTAATAGGCCTGAGGGATGGAGGCAGAGGAGGTAAGGTTCAAGGGTCTAAAATAATCTAATTTATTTATTTTATTTATTTTATTACATTTGTATACCGCCCCATAGCTGAAGCTCTCTGGGTGGTTTACATAAGATTAAAATAATTAAAAACAATATACAAAAATCAAAACAACAAAACATACAATATACACATACATTTAAAACCACTATAATAACTTAAAAAACCTATAACCCTAAAAACAAAACAAACCCAGGCTCATCAGATATTGCTAAATGCCTGAGAGAAGAGGGAAGTCTTGATCTGGTGCCAAAAAGATAACAATGTTGGTGCCAGATGGGCCTTGTCAGGGAGATGTTCCACAATTGGGGGGCCACCACAGAGAAGGCCCTCTCCCTTGTTGCCGACCTCTGAGCTTCCCTTGGAGTAGGCACTCAGAGGAGGATCTTAGATGTTGAACGTAGTGTTCGGGTAGGTTCATGTCGGGAAAGGCGTTCCGTCAGGTATTGTGGTCCCAAGCCGTGTAAGTCTTTATAGGTTAAAACCAGCACCTTGAATCAGTCTCGGAAACATACAGGCAACCAATGCAAGCAGGCCAGAGTCAGTTTTATATGTTCAAACTTCTTGGTCCATGCTATTAATCTGGCTATTGCATTTTGCAGAAGCTGCAGCTTCTGAACCGTCTTCAAAGGCAGCCCCACGTAGAGTGCATTGCAGTAATCTAACTTCGAGGTTACCAGAGCATGGACTACTGAAGCCAGGTTATCCCTGCCCAGATAGGGGTGTAGCTGGGCCACCAACCAAAGTTGGTAAAAGACACTCTGTGCTAACGAGGCCACCTGAGCCTTAAGTGACAGAGATGGTTCTAGGAAAAACCCCAAGCTACGAACCTGCTCCTTCAAGGGGAGTGCAACCCCATCCAGAACAGGTTGAAGACCCACCATCCGGTCAGCAGAACCACCCACTAACAGCGTCTCAGTCTTGTCTGGATTGAGTTTCAGTTTATTAGCCCTCATCCAGTCCTTTGTTGCAGCTTTGTCAGCACATCCACAGCCTCACCTGATGAAGATGAAAATAGAGCTGCATGTCATCAGCGTACTGATGACAACGCACTCCAAATTTCCAGATGACCGCACTCAGTGGTTTCATGTAGATGTTGAACAGCATGGGAGGCAAGACTGACCCTGAGGAACCTCATACTGGAGAATCCACGGGGCTGAGCAATGTTCCCCAACACCACCTTCTGAAGCCGACCTGCCAAGTAGGAGTGGAACCACTGCAATGCAGTGCCTCCCACTCCCAACTCAGCCAGTCATCCCAGAAAGATACCAAGGTCAATGATATTGAAAGCCGCTGAGAGATCAAGGAAAATCAACAGAGTCACACTTCCCTTGTCTTTCTCCTGACATAGGTCATCATACAGGGCGACTAAGGCTGTTTCTGTACCAAAGCCAGGCCTGAAACCCGACTGAAATGGATCCAGATAATTGGTCTCATCCAAGAGTGCCTGAGCTGGCTTGCAACCACCTGCTCAAGGACCTTGCCCAGGAATGGAACATTTGCTACTGGCCTGTAGTTTTTAAGATTTTCAGGGTCCAAGGAAGATTTCTTCACTGCCGCCTCTTTCAGGAGGCCAGGGACCACTCCCTCTTGCAAAGAGGCATTAATCTCTTCCCTGGCCTAGCCAGTTGTTCAATCCCTGCTAGCTTTTATTAGCCAAGAGGGGCAAGAATCCAGTACGGAGGTGGTTTCACGAACCTGTCCAAGCACTTTGTCAACATCCTCGAGCTGCACCAACTGAAACTCATCCAAGAAAACAGGACAAGCCTGTGCTCTGGATACCTCATTTGATTCACTTGCTATAACACTGAAGTCTAAGTCCTGACGGATGCCAAAGATTTTACTCTGGAAGTGCCTAGCAAATATATTACAGTCAAATACGGTGATATGTTCTACTGAAAACTCAAAAATCACTGAGGTCATTGCCAAGTAGCCCATCTACTTGTAGCAAACCGTATTAGGGAGAATGGGTCAGGAAGAACCCAAGTCATGAGCCAAATAATCCATCCAAGGAAAGGCCAAGAGATCTGGGAAGCAGGGGAATATAGTCTTGTAATGTGAAACAGGAGCTTAGGCATGAAGCCAAACAGGTCCTTGCTCAAGAAAATAAAGGGCCCCAGCTTAACCAGGAAATATTTAAGGCTGACTCAGGAAGAACCAGTGGGGTTCTATGAAGGAGCGAAAGTATTCTAGCACTGCCTTATTCTTCCTTCTCTTTTCAAATGGATGAGCACCAATGTGTTGAACTGGAGGCACCCAGTTTAAATCTCTGACTCTGCAGTCTCATGTGTGTGGTCTTGAGCACACAGAAGGTTCTGAATGTTGTGTGGAAAGGATATAGCCCATGCACTAACACTAGGGGGGTGTCTTCATGGCACTGGGTTGGCACCACATTTCTTGGAAACCCCACGCTTTCTGGGCAGCCATCTGGGGACCGGAGCTGCGCCCACCTTCTTCATGGTGGAAGGCAACCAATCGCATGTGGCCTTCCACCAAGCACTGCTCCGACCATATCTCCGCTGTGACTCAGGAGCAAGGCTTTGGCATATCTTGACACCAACTTGCACATCCTCACCTTGCTCCAGAGAAAAAAGTTGGGGTAAGTCCCCGACTTTGTTTCTCCGCATCTTTGGCAGTGGGTGTGCAGTGGAGTGGGTGTGCGATTGCAGCTGCATCATATAAATGCTGCCCTGCTGCCAGGCACCCACCCTGGAGCTTTCTGAGCATTTAGACAGTCCCTGGGCTGTGGCTGGGTCAAGGGGTCTACAAAGTGACCAGCAAGGAAGCCTCTTGATGCAGTGATTCTCCTGGCCTCTAGAAAAGCTTCCAAGTCAAGTTTCCTCACTGATCAGTGCCAGAAGCTTCTGCTGCTGATGTTCTGGGTGGTCTTCAACGTTGCCTCTGCCTTACCTTCTCTTTGCCAACCCTTTTGGCTGTCCACACAAATCATTGCTGGGCAACAGAGGTTACCAGTGTGGTTAAGGTGCTTCAGATGTTTTTTTTCCTTCACGTGGCGGATTCAGAGTGTATGATGAACTAGACCTTAGTAGTTATATACCTTATCCTGATCCTTTTGGAAATAGAGGCAGGATCTACGTTACTGCTTTAAAATGGTTTATAACAGTAGTGACAACTGTTGGGGCCCAGGACACACTCCAGATACAGTTTTGAAAACGTTTTCAAAGCGTCAAATCCTGCTTGGTGTAGATCTGGCCCTAAAGCTGGTTTTGAAAAATCCAAAGCCTATTGGTGCAGAATTGAACCCACAGTCGCATCATTGATGGAATTGGCCTGATGGTGTCATGCTAATAGGGGGTTTTTTTGGTCTTGTTTGGGTATAGTACAATTTTTTTAGCCACAAGGCTTTGACTGTGAATGTAAACTCATTGCACATAGGCCATGGGAAAAATATTATACAGGTGATGGGTAGATTTTTTTCAATGTAAATACTCCAAACCATGCCATATTCCCAAAGTGCACTGAGCGAACAATCCTATGGCCCATAGTCAGCATGTGTATCTTCCCCTCCACGGCGTAGGCATTGCTATGGCCTCCAGAGAGAGATCTGGCTATGGATTCCTCACTCCACCCCTGCCCCTCTCAACTGCCATGGAAAGCTCCCTAGTGGCTTATTTTCCCACCCTCAGGAGGTGGAAGAAGGTGGGATGGGGGAGTACCAGTGGACAGGAAGGGAAGAGTGCATGGCTCCAATAGCGTCTGAGCCCCTGCCCCCAGCAACAAGTGTCAGATGGGCTCAGGGGCCTGTCTCAACAAAAAAGATTAGAGGCAAAAAAATAGCTTCTATTGCTCTGCTTTCCCTGCTGGCAACAACCTGGCAGGTCTTAGGATGGACAGAGGGCTCTCAGGTCAGAGCCTTTCATCATTTGGGCTGTAAACTCATAGGATTGCCCTCTTAATATGAATGTTAAGTTGACGTATGCATGTATTTTAAGCAAAAGAGATTTCAAAGATACATCATTTCAAAGTATAGGCTATAGAAATAAGAAAGGAAAGGAATGTTTGCGTGAATTTTGTTCAACAAATAGGTAATACCGTGATTGCCACCATTGTTTTAAAATGTTATGCCCAGAAGACATCTTTGTACTGTTAAACAGATGGGTCCTTTTTGCTCCATTCACTAATGTTTTACTAGTAACTAATTAACAGGTTTACTGCCAAAATGAGCAATCAAAAGTGTTCAGGAGCTTCGACCAAAGCTGTCTTTTTGCAATTACAACGACACGAAACAATTTGCATGATGGTTTGAGGCTAAATATTGTCCCGATCAAAACTTCTCCTGCTGTTTTCAATAAAAGTTGACAAATAGGAATCTGAACCCTGCCGGTTAATTCTGTTGTTTCATACCTCAAAACTTCAGCCTTAATTAATATTAATTATTGGTAATCAAATGAATTCTACATTTGTGAACCTTGGATGTTTTACTTATACTGCTGAATCTGTATTTAATTTCTGCAATTGAAAATGGTTCTCACTCCTCGGGAAGGCTGCAATCCTATCCACACTAACCTGGGAGTAAGTCCCACTGAATTTGAATAGGCCATACCTCTGAGAAGACATGGCTGGGATTGCTTGGCATAGTGTAGTAATAAAATAAATCACAACTTTGTGTTTTCCTACATGTCCCTACCCGAATCACAAACTAGTCTGGAATGAAAAAGCCTCCCCCCATCCCTAGGCTGACCATCTGAAAAGGAGAACAGGGCTCATGTAACTTTAACAGTTGTAGAGAAAAGGGAATTTCAGCCAGTGTCATTTGTATGCAATTAGTTCCTGGTGAAATTCCCTCTTCATCACAACAGTTAAAGGTGCAGGCACTATACTAGAGTGACCATATACAAAAGAAGGCAGGGCCCCTGCACCTTTAACTGTTGTGATGAAGAGGGAATATCACGAGGAACTAATTGCATACAAATGACACTGGCTGAAATTCCCTTTTCTCTACAACTGTTAAAGTTACATGAGTCCTGTCCTCCTTTTCAGATGGTCAGCCTACTCATCCCATTTCTTCTAGTTATGAGCTAAAGGATTCTGTTGCTGTGCTGGTAAACCTTCTGGTTGCTATATACAGTGCACATAGCGCATTGAATTGCTATAGTAAGAACAAAGTTTGGGACTCAGTGAAACATGCTGGTGCCAGTGGAAGTGCACAGAAAGGGCCACAGAGTTACTTATTATCACTTATTTATTACATTTATACCCTAGTTTTCTCCAAAGGATTTCAAGGTGGTGTACACAGTCTCCCCCATTTTTTCCTTGCAACAAAGTCTGGTGCAGTGGCTAGAGTGTTGAACCGGGGGTCGGGAGATCTGAGTTCTAGTTCCTACTTGTCCATGGAAGCTGATTGGCTCTCAGCCCAACCTACCTCACAGGGTTGTGGTTATGAGGATAAAATGGAAAGAAGGAAGGTTATGTACACTGCCTTGGGTTCCTTGGAGGAAAAAAGGCAGAATATAAATGCAATAAATAAATATAAAATAATAAACAACCCTATGAGGTACGTTAGACTGAAAGATAGGAATTCTCAACCTAACCTGGTTTCAATGATCCTCCATTTTTTCTCTCTCATTTTGTCACTTATTGAGTGCTTACGTTATGGTGTTTTGATATTGTTTTACTGTTTGCAATTTCTGATGTTATTTATCACATATGTCTAATAGCTGTTCACAGCTTGGAGGGTTGCCTTTTTTTGTTAGTTTCTCTGTTTACGTCCTTGGTTCTAGTGGGAATACATATTGGATATTTTCTGTTCGCGTTTGGCTCACCCTTCTTCTCCGTGGGTGTTTTGTTTCAACATGATGCAATCTCTTATGGCTGCAGTATGTGTGTGGATGCTTTAACTGCATGAGCAGGACCTACTGCAAAGATCTCTTTCACCTGATCACCAACTCACTGGAAGGTGAGGGAAGCACCATATGATCAACCCCAGTCTACCCTTGTGCGCATGTGTATAAATGTGAAGGAAGCCTTAGTTGTGTTATTTTTCTAATCTTCTGCTCTCTTCCACCTCAGTGGTATTTATCTAGATGTTCGTGGGAGATTTTTGTCTTACAGTTTAATAAAGCTAAGATGTTTGAATGTGTTAACTCTTGCTAGAGCCTTAAAAAATAATTATAGAATGAAAATTGGACTACTGATATTCACTCAAAAGGCAAGGTGATGTTACCCTAAAAGTATTATCTTGGTACTAGGATTTTTTTGTAATACCAGAGATATATTTATAGATGCTTCCATACAGGAAAACTAGTAGGCATTGCTTTAAGACAATTTATTCTATTTTATACTTGTTAACAAGGTCAGTGATCCATGAAGATGATTCTTCTTTGGGTTTTGGTGTCTCAGAGTTTAAATTAACGGTTTGGGAGTAAGAGTGTATTACTGTGTGCTGAATAGCTAGCAATCGTTTAAATTCAACAAAACTACACAGAGAGACTGGGGCTCTCAAGGTGCCCAGTTAGAACTGTGATTGGCTACCAATCATTTCACCCCCTCGTTTGTGTTAAAATGTGTCATTGGGAACAGACATTTGTAGGATGCTGTTTACCATATGCTTGAGATTCATGACCTCAGCTAACCCACTCCCCCCTCGATATGAAGTTGTGATATTACTATCTGTTCACATATGAAATAAGCACATACATTAGTTTTCGATCTAGCTGACCTTTAAAGACTGTTAAAGGAGAAAGGGACATCAGTATGTTGCATCCAAACCTTTAGGGACAGTTGATGTTATCCAGTATCTCCAAGGACTACGCAGCAATATAGTGTTTCTCAAAAATAATTCAGATACTATGTCAGTGAAATAGAAATCACAGATTGATGATCTCAGGATCAGCAAGGAAGTAAAGCTTTGACCTTGATGGGAGTTTAAGAATTCCTTACCAACAGTCATCTGGAACATAATTAAAGGCATTTTACCATCATAAGCCCGGTAGAATGCAAACCATCATTTCCGTACACTGAAGAGACAGAGATATTGCTTTTATAGCTGCAGAGCTTATGGTCAGGAGTGATATGAAATATTAGAAATGTGACAGTTTTATAATAATTTTATACTTACTGGAATAATTTTCATTGGTGGGTGGGTGTTTCTTTTTTTGGCTTTGACTATCTGGAATAGCTTTAAGGATTTCTCGCTGTTCAGCAGCATTAGAAGCTTGCTGTGTTTTTCAATTTTAGGGTAATAGTTAGTAGAGAAGTCGCAAGAAAGAAGCTAATGATGTAGAATGTTCACCCTCACTTAAAAGAGAAAACAAGAATTTGCAGTTGTTGCCCTCTAGTTTAATCTCGGTTCCTTTATTATACATTTCATATTTTAATATAAAGTATGCCAATTTCTGTATATTCATCTGGATTGTAAACTAGCAGACGTTTGTAGATATTTGCACATTCTGCACTGCTAACTCAGTATGTAAATGGGATACTACTGGTGAAGAATACTACTTAGCTTGTTTTGGGTTCCTTTTTGAAAATGTTGAGAAGCAGCTCCATTTTCCATTTTTTTTTTAATTTGTATTTGTATTGCTTTAATGCTGTTCTTCTTTGTGGTTTCTGTGCAGTCACACACATGGATTCTGCGCCTGCACGGAGCTTGCTTCGGGAACTTTCTATAGCTGAGAAAACTTTTGGCAGGAACCCTCCTCCACCGTCCTACTGCGCACGTCACAGAGGGTTCCCTCCCAATCCCTCAGTTCTTCTTTGACTGCCATTGCTACACTCATAGGGAACTTGTTAGTCCTTGGACACTGTTCTTAGCTGAGTTTGTCTCTTTTTTCAGCTTCACAGTTTTTCCCCTCATTGTTTTCTTCTCTTTTTCATTATATTCCCCCCCCCCCCAAAAGATTTTCAGGTATTTGTTTTCCACGCTTCGTGATCCATGATTGGCCTTGCGAGCACCGTTCAGAAAGTGTGTTCGTTGCGGAGGAAAATTACTACCTTCGGATGGACATAGTCTATGCCTGCTTTGCTGGGGCGAAGGGCACAAGGTTGAGGCTTGCCATTTTTGTCAAGCTTTTTCAAAGCAAACTCGACATCACCGGGCTGGCCGCGTAAGGACCGAGCTGTGGAAATGAGTCCTGGAGGCTACAGATCCAAGGATATCGGATGTGCCCGCGGTGCCTCAGGTAGAACCATTGGCTGGGCCCTCTACGACCCCTACCAAGGTGGTCAGAGAAGGAGAAAAGACCCTGAGGGATATGCCACTTATGCCAGGTCATGCTTTGGCCTCGTCGTTGGTGAAGAAATTATTGAAAAAGGCTCAAACACCGATGGGAACTGAGCATAAGAAAAAGAAAAGGAAGTGCTCAGATACTATGGTGGAAAACTCTGCCAAAATCATGAAGGGTGTTTCAACACTTCCCCCTATGTTAGATTGAAGAATTATTATTTTCGCCTTCCAATGAGGCCAGATCTTCTTCACCTGCGACACGGGCAGATACATTATCCAGACCTGGACACCCTACAACTGACAGCTTGGAGGCTGTTCCCTTGGGAACTGACTCCCAAATGATCATGCAAATACAGAGGGTGCTGGAAGCAGTGTTAAAGCCAGCTACATGGTTGTCATGTAGTAGAAAATGGGAGAAATTTAAGGACTATGCACTATCAAAGCAGTTTGAACCCTGTTCTTGTTCCATTCAACAAATACTCTCATTTTTATTATCTCTAAGTGATAAAGGTTTGCAGTTGTCCTCCCTAAAGGTCTACCTGGCCACCATATCCACTCATCGTTCACCGATTGATGGCTTCTCTGTTTTTTCTCACCCTCTTTCACAGTGTTTTTTGAGGGGCCTGTGGAATCTCAAACCACCAGTACGGCCACCAACACCATCATGGAGTCTTTTGGTGGTATTACATGCACTGTACCAAACCGTTTGAGCCTTTGGCTACTGCAGACTTGAGACTGCTAATGTGGAAAGTGGTTTTCTTGGTGGCAGTTACATTGGCAAGGAGGGCGAGTGAACACTCTGATCTTCGAGTAGATGAGCCCTACCTGATCTTCCACCGAGATAAGGCAGTTTTACGTCCACAACTACAATGAACCAACATATGGAACTCACTACCAGAAGATGTGGTGTTGGCTGCTAGCTCAGATGGCTTTGAAAGGGATTAGTCTAATTCACGGAGGATAAGTCTACCAAAGACTACTAATCATGATGGCTACAGACTACCTCCAGGTTTGAGGCAGTACTCATCTGAGTGCCAGTTGGTGGAGAGCAACAAAGTGAAAGAGGGCTGTTAACTTCCCAGAACAGATTAGCCACAGTGGGAAACAAGGACTAAATGGAACATTGGTCTGATCCAACAGAGCTCTTCCTATGTTCTTAACTGACCTGGAGAGGTGGTGGTTTGCTAAGACACCACAGTTCCATCCTGAAGAGGCTCCAGAGGCTTGTATGAAGATAAACAGCAACAAACATAATGTAACAGCCCACTTGCCCCTCTGAGACTATGAGGATTATTTCCCCTCAATCTGTTATTTTCATCGTTCCCTGCTAAAAGGGCCGTCGGCCCACAGGGCAAATAGCCAGAGAGCCAATGTGGGACAGTGGCTGGCATGTTTGCTTTGGACTAGAGGGGGGATCTTGGTTCAAAGTTATGTGCTACCATGAAACTCACTGGGTGACCTTGGGAAAGTCACTATTAAGGTAATCTCGAGGCTGGGGCAGGTAGTACCTAAGTTTAGACCTGTGAAGCATGTTTTCCAGAGCTCCATGACTGGAAGTGCAATAGGCAAAAGGTACTGCTCTGATGGTTAGGTAAGGGCAGAAGGCTGGGTGCCCTAGTATTTACTCCAGACCTGGCCAATCCAGCCTTCAGTCTGCCTACCATTTGCCGTTGCTTATGTTGCACTCCTGCATTCCTGCTCTGTGCCCCAAAGATGCATGGTACATAGGAGTACAAGAGATTAGGTCCTGGACTCTGACACTGAGTTGTCTGGTTCCAGCCCTCACATAGTCTAACCTGCCTCGTAGGTTTGTTGTGAGGATTAAATGAGATGGCTTCATGTAAGCCAACCTGAGACCCTTAGAGTAAGGGGAGGATATAGATGTGATTTTAAGAATAAATGATGCCATGATTTTATACTATGCCTGGAGTCAATATAATGGTTTTAAGTTCCGGCTTAAAAGCTGGCACAGTGTGCATCAGTTTTCAATAGACTTGCACCCTGATCTGACAAGGGAGATCTGTACCCAGAAGCAGCAGCAGCTATGTATTTGGGTTCATATCCTCATCTATATGTCACATACCTTTTGAAAGGAACATGTGGGACTACTAGGGTCATCTGATTAGGGTCATAAAGGGTACATCCTAAAGGCAGATTGAAGCACACCATTTACTTTCCAAAATACTATTTCATCATTTTGTCTCAGGGCATACCTGTGCTCTAGGCATACCTGAGGATTGATCAGACCCAGACATGCTTAGTTTTAGAAAGGTTGCAGCATTCCATGCCTTCAAACCACACCCTGGGATGCATTTATTCTTATACTTCCAGCCAAGGAAACAGTATCATCTTCAGGCTCCAGCTTCCAGCTCAAGCCACTGACTACTGGGATCCTGCCTGAGGATCCTGATCCTTCCTTATCTAAATTTGCATGTGCCTGCCCCAACTTTGCTTTCTTCTGATAGGCTAGGCAAAAGATAGTGATTTCCTCCTCAAGTTCATCCAGCGTCTAAACTAATGTAAAAATAGTTCATGTTTGTCAGTGGATATGCCCTTAGTTCTGTGTTTCCACATTTTGAAGTAAAACAAACTGATAATGTTATTTTATAAAATGAGCTTGTAGCTAAATTTAAATTCTCTTTCTTCCTTAAAATAATAATAATAATAATAATAATAATAATAATAATAGGGTTAGATTTTCTCCTGACACTTGGTAATACGATCAAGTGATTGTCTACTGAAGTCTATTTAAAAATTGCATGAACTGTTCCAAAGCATTTGACACAGCTAGAGAAATATCACTCTTGTCTGCATACTACTGCTTACATAAGCAGAACGCTATTTTTCAAGTCAATATCTGGGAGGTATGGTTTCTCTTTTAAATGTTCCAGACAAAGATCAATCAATGAGTTCAACTGCTTTTACCCCATTTGTCTTTGAAGTCCCCATTATCTGGAAGAAAGAAGATGGCATGTATAGGGCGAACTGAATCTCGGTATTGCTGTTCCCAAAAAAATATCTGCAGTAAATAGCTTTGATGTTCTTGCTCCTGAAGCTGTCAAATCTTGTTAAAGCTGGTGTGTGTGTGTGTGTGTGTGTGTGTGGGGAAGCAAGTCCATACTATATCATGTGCTATAGCTTGTCCCAAACAAGCAGAATCCTGTACCTTGGTCATGATTTGGCAAGATGAGCAACACCCTTCTGGAAAGGTCTGGCCGCAGAGAGCAGGCACGTTTACACCAGAATGCACTCAATAAACCAGCACAATCATCAGCCCTGTTCTCTGAGAAGGGCTGAGGGGAGGTCTCGCTCTAACAGAGAAATCTCAGCAGATCAGTGATCTGTCAGTGTCTCTTCAAGGGAAATCAGGGGTACTGAGCTTCTTTCCGATTGAGGGCCAAATTCCATTTCATAAAAGCTCTCAAGGAGCCCTATCCCAGAGGCAAAATACAAATAATAATAATAATAATAATAATAATAATAATAATAATAGCATATTTTAGCTTGAAGCTCTTGATTGCCCCTAACTAAGCTGAAGGAGATGTATTTCAACCTTTTTAGAATGGGGGAAAGAACGGCTCAAAATCTGGGAAACCATCAAATGACCAGTGGTGAGGGGAAAACGGGGTGGGGCTGGGAGAAGCCATAACAATCTAAACTGGTATTAAAACCATACATTTGCAGTGTAGATGCCCTTAGGCACCTCAGTTTCCCCTCAGTTTACATTACATTGGCCCACCTGTAAAAATTATCAGTTTAGGCAGCAAACTCAGGACCCACACCTGTAGGTTTTCACGCACACACACTCCTCCCCAAATGTCTATTCTACCTGTATTCAGCACCAGACAGGAACCTGAGCCAGACCATCAAGGCTAGTATCAAGCCACAGGTAAGGAGGATCGCCAGGGGGGCTTACCTGTTGGGGCCCGTCCACTGCCATCTGCTGCCGCCCGGGCGGCAGCGGATGGCAGCAGATGGGCCCCGGCAGGTAAGGAGGATCGTGAGGGTGGAGGGGGGAGGAGGGGGGAGGGAGGGGGCCCCCACATACCTGCGGGGGCATCTGCTGCCTTCACCTGTCGTAGATCTACTGAGCACTAGGCTTCGCAGCCTAGTTCTCAGTAGAGTGCCAGGTGATGATGTCATCACCTGGTGCTCTGAGGACTAGGCCGTGAAGCCTAGTGCTCAGTAGATCTATGGCAGGTGAAGGCGGTGGACGGCTCCACAGGTAAGGAGGATCGCCGGGTGGGCTTACCTGATGGGGCCCATCCGCTGCCATCCACTGTTTCCCAGGCGGCAGTGGATGGCAGCAGACGGGCCTGCAGGTAAGGAGGATCATGAGGGGGAGGAGGGAGGGGGCTCCCACTTACCTGCTGGGGTTGTCCGCTGCCGTCTGCTGGTGCCTGCAGACAGCCCAGCAAGTAAGGAGCATGAAGGGGAGGAGGGGGCTTATCTGCTGGGGTCGTCTCCTGCCGTCCGCTGGCACCTGTGGGCGCCAGTGGATGGGAGCAGAAGACCCCTGCAGGTAAGAAGCGTGAGGGGGGAGGGACAGGGAGGGGGAGTTAGGCCCCCACTCACCCCCCACTGCCATTTTCCCCCATAGACTTGCATTGGGGGAAAGCTGTCTTTCCCCCAATGCAAATCTCTGGGGAAAAATGGCGGCTGATCCGAAAATTGGACATCCAATTTTCGGATCCGGATCGGGTCCGATCCGATCTGGGGGACCTCCGATTTTGTTCCGATCTGATCCGGAACAAAATTGGGGGTCCCGATTCGGATCTGATCCGGGGGGTCCGTGCACACCCCTACCTGAGAGTGCTTTGGCATGCAGTAGCAGCTATGAGTGAGTAAGCCTCTTTGGTACTCAAAGGTATCAGGTTTTTAGCTGTGTAGATGGTTCAGTAATTCATGTGGAGGGTGACGGCGTGCCACAGGCTGGACTATGGATCCCTAAAGGCCTGTTTAGGCCCTTGGGTCTTTTATTGGACAATCTGCTTTTCTAATAGTGCTCTGTGAGGTCCTGAAGCAACTAGGGCTGAGAATAAACACGGCTAGAGCCTAAACACTCATCTCCAGCTCCTATAAAAGGGTTGGGAATGGAAGGAAAAGAAGGAGGAAGAAATAGGAAGAGGACTTACTCTGAGCCTATCCACATTGCCCTTAAAACGACTTATATCCTGTTTAAAAATGTTTTTTTTAAAGTTGTTTCATTACGTGGTAGGACACACTGAGCAGTACTTACGTTTCATAGTGATTGCTTCCTCCGTTCTCAAAGTGTTCACTGGTGTATTACAGGGTTAATTCCTGGACTCTTCTTCTTTAGTTTTTGTTTTGCTGGCTGCTTGAGTTACGGAGACAGAAGTGGGTGTGTCAAGCAGCCTGCAAAACAAAAACGTCATCGGAGGAGACCACCCTAGATTGCAATTGGCTACAGTTGTCCCAGTAGCTATCCTGGCCACAGGCAGGGACTGTAGTTTGTGGATCCCATAGATATACCTGAACCTGGAAGGGACTTTCATCATCACGGTTACAGGCAGCTCATCCTAATCGGTGCTGAAGGAGGCACTCTCCTATTAGGTGAGTGATCCAGGCGTTCGATTATAGTTGCTGAATCAGGTGTTGGTCTTGTGCCCTAGAGGCTAGGAAGAGGGAGAAGAACTGGCATCAAGGATAGGCATGGTCAGGGCAGGCAATGAGAGAAGGATTGGCATCAAGGGTAGGCATGGTCAGGCACCTGCCCAGGGCCCACACACGCTAGTCCCAAGGAGTGGTATTTCTTCTTCAGCATTGCAACCTCCTTGTTCACCTGCCTCCCGCTCTGGCTGTGATAAAGGTGGTGGTGAGAAAGAGAAGCAATAGATACCACTACCTACTTGTTCACTAACTCTCTGCCTGTTAATCAAGTGATGGCAATGATAAGAAAGAGGATGAGGAGCAATAGCAGCTGGTGAGAATGTAGACGCAGTGAGGAAGGAGACCCAATGACAGTGCCTTGCCCATGAGCCCTGAAAAACCTGGAGCTGGCACTGATCGGGAGTTCAAGCACCGAAATCCAGCCAGATGGGTCACTGTCCCATGAACTTGCTTGAAGTGGTACAAATAGGCACAGAGCATGATTCCTATCTGTACCCTTTAAGTGACCCATTCATGGATACAGATCTGCTTTTATCCTTGCTTCCTCCCAATAGGTACTGGCTGATCCCTCCTTGACAGCTTACCCGGGCCTTGGAAGTCTGCATGAGTACAAGCGACAGGAAAATAGATGGAGGATGAATGGATACCAGGGGTGGGGGTGGGGGAAGGAGAATGACAAATTCAATTCTGACTTCCTTTTTTCAGTGGTACAGTAACTTGTACACTCTTCTTGTACAAATGAAAATACATGATTGAATGAGTTCAGATCAGCTGACCAAATTATAACTACAGTTATTTGATAACAGGCTGTAGATTGACTTCAGTTGATGCTTTCAAAGAGTTTCATTTTGCCTCTCTAGCTTCTTCCAAAAACAATTTAGCTGGCATCTGTCTTGAACTCCATAGATCATTGTAAATGTTTGCTATCCAGGCTTACCTCTGCTTCAAATGGCCTGCTCTCTCTCTCTCTCTCTCTTTAATAGTTGAAAATATATCCCTGCATGAATCTGTGACAAGGCTGAAGGGAACCTGATTGTCGTTAGAGAGTTAGGGCCACCCTTCCCGTTGTGCTTTATATCCTAGAATTGACAATAATCAAGTTTATTTGGGATGCAAAAGTTAATTACATTAAAAAAAAAGGTTGCAATCCAACTGAGTTATGTTGTTTTTAAATGTTCCATTTAAGTTCTGTGGGTGATCTATTTGTTATCTGCAAATATTTGGGATGCCACATAACTTAGCTGATCAATTTCATCTTAATTGTTCCCTTATTATGGAATGAAGGAGATTCAGAAGAACCAGCCTCACCAGGGTGTATTAGGGACTTTACAGTTGTTTCACGCTCTGACAGTACTCCTCATATGGAAAGCAGGATCATCGTGCTCAGCTTTATTAAGTAACAAGATGCCCACCAAATGTGAGCATCGAATCGATCCATAAATATAATAAGCTGTAGCTGAGGGCCAGACTAGAAGTGACATGTGATGCCATCAAAAATGGCAGCCATATCTCTGCTTTCCTCTCTGTAATGTTTAGACTAAGGCCCTTTCCACAGGGCCCAGCATGAGCGAACCCGGAAGTAGCTACTTCCGGGTTCGGCACCCTCAAACCGCATACAAATGTGATGGTCTGGGCTTCTCCTGGGCCGTCGCAAGTTGCGGCGGCTATTTTTTTAGATGATCCATGGAGAGTGCATGAGCGCTCCTCTGCAAACGTAAGTACTTTTTTTAAAAAAAACCGCTTGCAATCTTATTTCCTCCCCCCGCCATCCTGGGGATGGCGATTTTGGTGTCCCGCCTCTCCCGATGGCCTCAGAGCCACGCGGTGCGTCTCCGTGGCCATTGGTACTGCTGTGCTTACTTGCTCGTAGGCGCGGAAGCACTGGGGTGGGCGGCCACATCTTCCGTGGTCCCGGGAACTTCCTGGGACTGCAGAAAAATTCAGGATTTTTCTGGTTCCAGGGAACCAGGAAAAATCCCGTGCCCACCCTGGTACTCCCTGTGCATCATGCAGACTCACAGGGAGTAGCCGGGGTGCATCCCAGGCCTTTTGCCTGGTGTGGAAAGGGCCTAACATATCCATGACATTCTGCATTTCACTGGCTCTCATCTCACTCTTTGTCATGTTCTGACAGGAAGCAAGTATTAATTACACATGTGGCCGCCATTTTTGGCAGCACATGTAGCATGAAGCCTAGTTTGGCCTCATGCTATATTATCAGGTGAGTGCAAGTCCAGCTGTCATTAGTTTATTTGTCTATACTTACTAATATTTCTATGAACATAAGAAGAACCCTCCTGGATCAGGCCAATGGCTTATATTGTCCAGTGTTCTGTTCCCACAGTGGCCAACCAAATGCAAATGGAAAGCCCACAAGCAAGATCGGAGTGCAATTGCACCCTCCTGTTCCTGACCCATCGATAGGCTTATCTTTCATGGATTTGTCAAATCCCCCTTTAGCACTGTTGAAGTTGGTGGCTATCAATACGTTTTGTGATAGCGAATTCCATGGATTAACAATGTGCTGTGTAAAGAAGTAATTCCTTTTGACATTCTTGAATCTTCCACTATTCAGCTTCACTAGATGACCCTGGGTTCTCCTACTAGGAGAGTGGGAGAAAACCATATGCCTGTCGACTTTCTCCACACCATGCATAATTTTGTGCATCTCTCTCGTGTTCCCCTTTACTTGCCTTTTTCAGCCCCGCAGGGGGTCCCAAAGCAATTCACAAGACTTCAAAAAATCAGTTAAAACTTAACCAAAATGACTAAAAACAGCGTCATCATAAAATAAAATAACTCGTGGGAACCAGACAGATAAAAGCACACCTAAAAGTGTCTGTCTTTAAATCTTTCTGAAAGTTGTGAGGGAAGGCGCCAAACTTTGGATTAATTGAGCACAAGATACTGGGAAGCTCTCCCACACAAACCCATTCAAATTTTCCTCTGATCACACAGAGTAGGATTAGCTTTGTGCACAGGCCCAAGACAATAGATGCAAGAAAGGAGTGCACCTGTTAAATAATGCTACCTCAGGGTATTGGTGGCAGTTTGGATGTGTGAATGATACCCCACAAAAGAACTCCACCCACATAGAAAGTTAATATGACATGGAGGCTGGGCAGAATCCTTCCCAGGCGTTATATCTGTGGGGCAATTTTAAACTCAGCTAAGAACTTCTGACTAAATTTGCAATGAAGGTGGGGGTGAAACTTCCTCAGGTTTTTCACATTTTGGGGGAAGGGTGCAAATTTCAGGGATGGGGAGCAAAACTCCTCTGCATTCCTCTTGGGCTGGCATATGCCCTTTTCACCCCCAGACTGATGCTACGTCATGAACCCTATTCAGAAACATCCCTCACGTATTGGAGGGGGGAGGAGCCATGCTGACTAGCCCTTCCCCTGGTGTCTGTGTGACTAGCTTAAACATGTTCAGGGAAGCAGCTTTTGAATCCTGCGTGATTTGTTTCGATATTGCATGGAAATGTTTGTAACTGTACATGTGAAGGATATCTCCCTGAAGACCTTCATACTGTGTGTGTGAATGCAAGGGGTAGGGTTAGTTGCCACACGCAATATCAGGGTGGGATCAGTCAGTGTGGCCCAACTGTTTCTTCATGAGTTTGTCTAACATGTGAGAGATACTTCTCAATAGGGTTATGAGGGAGCATCATTCCAAGTATTCTGGGGAAATTATTGTGGGAGGTTGTTTTTAGTTTTTAAACTCCATTTCCCCCCTCCAATAGCGAACTTGTCCTATCAGTTTGGAAGTGAAACACAGCCACCCAAAAACAAAATAGGGGGTTGTGCATACCCTTTAGGTTCTCCAGATGTGTAGAAGTATATCAGTTTATACATGAAAAGGAAAAGGAAATTTTAAGAACTAAAAAAAGGACCAAGAAGAACCTCTGAGCTTACAGGACCTATGGAGAGTTGGGTTATCAGCTGAAAAATAAAAAGAGGAGTGTCTGCGGTAGAGAAAGTAATTTAAGGAGTGAGGAGACACTGGAACATTTTGTTGCCGCTCCCGCTTGTAATTTCTTTTAATTGCAGAACATGGTTTTTGTAATGCAGAATCCCTGTGCAGAATGAATTCAGATCAGTCAGGTCCTGAGTTTCCATATACAATTTTGAATATCATCATAAGTTGGAGCATGGATATTCCGACGGAGAGGACTGTGATGACAGTATCAAATAATTTCATACACAAAAGGAAATGCTTTATAGAGACATGGTCTGACAGCTTTTCTGTGTTGCGTGTTCTCCGGCTGTCAGCATCCACTTGTAGTGTGATTTTGTATAATCTGCTTAGATATTCATGGGAAAATGCAACATTCATATCCCTCGCTACTGCCAGATTTATTTATATTGCATGAGTTGTGGGTCATCTGAGCATTTAAACACTGAGCGAGTGCATTCTTTTTTTCATTTTTACTGGTCCACAGACAGGTATTGTGATTTGGCTAGGCGGGAAAGGATCACGAGTCCATCCCTGAATTAAAATAGAATGATGTTTCCTAGGGAACAGGGATGTTTTCTGAGATCGCGAGGCAAAGTGGACGGAGCTCCAAATGTTAGATCGAATTCTTGCAACTTGTCTCTAATTACGGGATGCATTCTGGGATATTTGAAAATCCATAGAAAGGTGGGAACGTGTTCAACAGCAAACCAGAAGAAAGACACCATTCACCAACAGAACATCTAGGACTAAGATACATCTACACATACTTACAGTATCTGGTCTATGCTCCTCTTTCCATAGAAAATGGCAAGCACCCCACTTCTCCATGCACATAAGATGATGTGTGGGCCAATGGCTCCATGCATACCAGTCTATGTGCATAGGCCTGAACCTCATTATCTCCCCACAATTTTTCCAAGGTGGAAAAAATCACTCAAAATGGGCCCACATGCTCGGTCCATCATAGCTACAGGATCCCCAGGATCTTTCCAGGTAGGGCTGCAAAACCTCCTGAATGAAACTCTGGAGAGCCGCCGTGAGTCAGTGTCAACAATACCAACTGGGCCAATTGTCTTGCTTTGAATAAGGCCGATGTCATTGGAAAACCTTGTGGTGCTTTGCAGCCCCATTGCTATGGTGTAAACGTGGCACAAGAACTAATGAGATTAGGTAGTGTTGCTCGAGTTGAATAAGGATTGCATAGTTGAAAGCACACATTTCTCAAAAGTAAAATGGGTCTCCCTCAGGCAATAGGGAAGGCATCAATGCCTTCTACGAGGTTATTTTGCATGCCTTGACTGAGCCATGAGAGCTCATTCATACACCTAACTCCAGTGCAGGAAGCTGCATGGGGTGCCTCTAGGCGGGCACCTTTCCCCGCAGTGGCTTTGGGGTGGTGGCAGGTGGTCTACATGATGCTGCCACCACTCCAAAGCGTTCTAGGGGCAAAGCCCCAAAGCTCTGCTCTAAAAAAGTCGGGCATTTGCCCCGACTTTTTTAGCTTGGAGCGAGACGATGACGGCATTTGCCATCTGTTGCCCTTGCTCTGGAGCTTCTGGGAGACGTCCCACATTCTATGGCGACCACTGATTGGTTGCCATGGGCTGGGCAGAGAAAGGGGTGGACCAACAAGCCATAAGCTCGCTGCACCACCTCCGCGCCACCGCAGATCTCCCCCACTTGTCCCCCCCCCATTTAAACAAGTTTTTTTTAAAAAAAACTTTTCTTGCAAGAGGGGGGGTGGATGCTCCTAGGCACCCCTAAAACTGATGCTCGTGCTCTGTTGGACGGGTGCGGGTGCAGCGGTGGAAGGAAATCCTGCCGCGGCGCTCCTTCCACTGTAGATTGGCAGAAGGAGTGCCAATGCGGGGAGTGCCGCCTGCTGCCGCCGTGCTGCCGCCCCAACTCCGTGAAGATGAGGGCAGGATTGCATCCTAAAACTTTTCATTTGGGAGTTACCACTGCGACTCCCAAATCCAATTTTGCATAGGCATTTTGATTTCTCTGGGATCTGTCCCCCTGGAATCTTAAAGCACATTGTGGTTTCTTGCGGTCCGCTTTCCTTTGACTTGTGAGCAACCGAGCCTGGCATTAGAATGAAAGTTGTATTCCCGAAGCGAGGTAAGATCAGATGCTCTGCATAAGGTCACCACATCCTTAAAAAATATCTTGGCAATAATTGAGAAGATGTCTACTACACGTTTACTTGGAAGTAAACTCTACTGTGCTCATTGGAGTTTAGTTCCAGGTAAACATGTAGAGCAGGGGTGCAGAAATTCAGGCCAAATTTGCCCCTCCAGGGTTTCTCAAAATACTATGCTCTCTATCCCCACCACTTTTCTCCAGCGATCTCAGAGAAAACAAAATGCCTATGCAAAATTAGTACTGCCAGTCTTGGTAGTAAACTTCTGTGCTGGGGTGGCCATGTGTCCTACTCTACAGAAGAGAGTCCTACATTTGAGGGCATCCTTTATTTGAAGGACTGACCAGTCCAATTGTGGGTTAAAGAAGGGAGAGCAGAATAAGGGCCTTGAAGTTTCCCATCAACACTTAGCTCTTGGACAGTAGATTGAACAGGTACACAGGGGCATCTCTACATTAAGGGAAAAACACACATCCTTACCAAGCTTTATTTTCTCAATTCTTTCCACATTCACTACAGGATCCTTTAGATGGCAACCAATGACGATCACGTGATTTGTAATTGAAAACTTCTCCTCTGGGCAATGCTCCATAAAGTTCAATGAAACAGCATCATCGACTGGTGGAATTAATCCTATGATTATTTTAAAAACTGCATTATCTCAATTTTTTTAAAATAAAAGGGATTACTGGGGAAAAGCGCAGGAGACATCCTGGAGGTTGACAGTGTCATGTAAAGGACCTGCAAACTTCCGTGATTGGCCAATCATGAACGTGGAATAAATCACTCACGTAGAGATGCTCCAGAACTCCTGAACAAACTCTACTTCACTATAGTGAGATGTAGCACAGTTTTATTGAAATTATAGTATTTATGCTCTCTCTCTCTCTCTCTCTCTGTGTACATTATATGCAAATCTGTCTCATCATTTGTCCTCTTTTTCGATGATGTGTTTCCTCTTTTTTGGCAATGTGCAAGTGGCCAAACTACTCAATGCAAGGGTTTGGGACAGAATCTTTCCTGCTTTCTGAGTGAAAACTAAGGAATGAACAGGAATATACACACAGTTTATCTGTATATGATGGTTCCTATAGAGGCATGAGCTCAAAATACTGCTACTGCTATTGGGTGAATTGGAACATTCACATACTGGCTAACTGCACTGGTTCATACCCGTGGCATCTTGATGCAAGCCCAGCCTGGCCATGACCGCAGCAGATCTGTCCTCTCTTGTGGGGGCTACCACATGTCTGAAGTGACCTAATGTGTACCATCACTGGTTGTATTAGTCAGTAACTCATAATTAACTGTGTGAGCTGCCTTTGCTGAAAAGCATTGCTGTAGCCATCAAGAGATGGATATGTATGTTTCACCCTGATCCAGCAAGGAATAAATGTGTGTGGCAGTAGCTTTCCTGTGCATATAGCCAATGCAGATTGCACATATGCATTCCCATCACAATGTTCATCCAGGCCCAGTTAACCTACTGGATGAGTCTTTTATACATCTCCATCCACAGTTGGTATTTTATGGGTCTCTAAATGCTCACTGCTTGGTCTGAATTAGGACTAAATTTGAGAATTCCAGTTCTAAGAAGATGAACAGCTTAAGCTTGTTTGTTTTGATAAAGAAAAAAAAGAAACATCCCCCAGTCAATTACTAGGAGCCATTGCATTATATCTCCATTTTAAGCCAGTATTTTTTCTCTTCAATGCTTTGTGCCTGTAACTTATATTCTTTATATGAATCATACTTCTTTTTTTAATGCTATCCTTTTTGCTTGGGAGAAATATTTTGTAATTACAGTCTCTTGAAACACACCAGCATAAAGCGGAGAAAGAAACATCCCCAATTCTATCAGCGCTGGTGTTAATTATTTTAAGCAGGCTGTCATTTATGTTTTCTAAAGTGGATTTTGTTCGTGCAGTCAGGAACATTGCTTAGTGCAGAATTAATTAATCATTATAAATACAAAACCTGCAGTATCAGCTCCTGCATTCAGGAAGGTTTCAAGAGGCAAGGTTGAAGGAGTCAATAGGCTGCTGTGGGGAATCATTTTTTCTCCATCAGACACAAGGACAATTAAATTATGTACTTAATCTTTACAGGGACACTTATTTCAAGTATCATTGGATATATATATATATATATATATATTCTATGTGAAAAGGATGCATCACTTGGAATGAATGTTTCTAACAACACAGTGCCATAAAGAATAATGTGACATTAAACATGAGTGGTAGTGGAAATACTGGAAAAAATAGATATATTGGAATCCTAGAAAAAACAAGTTAAAATTCACTTAAACGCTTAAGAGTAGTAGCAATCTCCAGCCAATTCCAACCCATAACCTGGGACCCTCATTGCTACTACGCTAGCCATTTTGTCTTGAAAGGCTATCCTTCATTCACTCACTTTTTTTTTTTTTACTGATCATCCAGATGATGTTGTCAGACTGTAGGGGGACTTGTATGTGTTCATGGAGGATATGCAACTGCGTCTCAGCTTGTCTAATGTGAACAAGAAGAGCCCCTGTGCCTTTAATTGAAAACTTTCTGTTTGCAGATTCAGCCTGTTCTTATAGTATTCTGATAAGCATCAGATGGGAATGAGTGATGGTTAAATTAGTGTTGATAAATGTTTCTTGAATAGCATCTCTTAATTGCCTCCATGTTTGTTTCTGTGCACATATGGGTGAAGACGCTAAGTACTAATTTCTTCACTCTCTTTCTCTCTTATTTTTAAGTGAAATATCACTACGTTGCTATGAAAATAAATAGGAAAAAATAGCAAGAGGAAACCCAAAATTCTGTTCCTGCAGGAAGAGAACAAACATTGGTATAATTAGCAGATAATATTTCAGGGGCAATTCATCACCAATCCCACCTGTACTCACCAGAAATCGACGAAATGGATGAATCTAAAAGGAGGAAACTTTGGAGTAATGTTGCTGGAAACCTTTGCTAAACACTAGTTTGTAAATTTATATTTCTCAGGGCATATCCACAAGGAAAACATCCCGGTTTAAATAATCCCTGGGAGTTGTAGTGCCATGGAATGGTGATGGCAGAGATCTTTAGTGGTGAATACTTTGCTCTGCAGCAAACTAAAACCTCCCAGGATATTTGGGGGATCATGAAAATTAAACTTGTATTAAACCACTGTATAAACCTCTCTCTTTCTCTCTCTTTCTCTCTCTTTCTCTCTTTCTTCCTTTTCTTGCTCCTGCTCTACTTTCCTCTTCATACCCATTTTTGTACTTTTTTTTGGAAAAGGAAATTTTACTGCTGACACTGCTGAAACCTACCTTAGGTCAGGAGGTGACCAACTTGTGGGAAACCTATGGCCTACAGAAACAAAACCTCATGCTACAAAACTTCCTGCCAGCTTGAGGCATTTTGCTGCATGAGGCAACAGTCAAGGTCATGTCCCTCTCCTACATTTCATGTAGAGAAACTGACTGGACTGGCTGTTGAATCTTACTTCAACTTCAACATCCTCCTTCACTGCACCTGAAGGTAGCAGGTTAGTTTAAGAGGTTTTGTCATGTCCAGGATATACTCCAGTTCATTGAACTTTCAAAGAAAGGTCCCAGTTGGTTGACACTCATGTGGGGAAGAAGTTGCATCGTTGCGGCACCAACATACACACATCTATGGTAGATCACGTCACTGCTCACACACACTGCAGTGGGAAGCTCTAGATGATCCTTGACCATTTTCTGAATCTGCCAAAACTTTTGATTTCATTTGAGAAGCCATGGATTATGTACTAAAACTTGAATTTGCCATTCTTGTATATATTTGAAAAGGGTTGTATGTATTCAGTGATGCAGACTTTCTAAAACGTTGAGGTTGATCCGATTTAAATCAAACTGATTTAAATCACGATTTGAATCACTTCTCTGAAGAATTCAATTTTAATTATTTAGATCTCAATTTAAATCACAAGCAAGGAAGTTTCTATTTAATAGGTTTTTTTTGGTAGAAGTACATTATCTATATAAGAATATGACAGTATGAAGCTTATTACTCAAGATCTACCAGACTGATTCTGCTCATTTTTGCTTTAAACCGAAGCTTGAGCAGTTCGAAAAGTTCAAAGCTGAAGTTTTATGAACAATTAATTTCCTCCATGCCAAACAGACAGGGCAGCCCCTTTGCCAGCAGGATAACAGATAGTCCTACTTGGGATGGAGGCTGTTGCTACTAGCAGGAAGGAACAGAGGCAGCCAATCAGGATGTGCAAGGGAGGGGCCGGGGGCCATGCTGCATTCAAATTTCAGAGGGGGATTCACTATGCATCAGCCACATTTGCATTATTCAAGAGCATTCTAGTGACAGAACTGAGGGGCGAGGAAGCAGGAAAACATCAGGACTATTAGTGTGCATGGCGACATGGGCTTTACACTAGTTGTTTGATATAACCTTAATACATATTCAGAGATATTGGTTTCATAAGAAGGTAGGTAGACACTAAGAAATTATTCTGAATTGTTTTCAGATTAATTTTCATTTTTTAAAAAATGGGATGATAATTTGGTCCTTCTGGTACTAAAGCAGAATGAACTTGTGAAGTCATTCAGGAGATGAACCAGCTCCAACTATTCAATTAATCATGATATTTTTTCATGTTGTGCCAGAATCACAACCACCAAACTGGCTTTTAAACTGCACTAATAAGATTGTTTATTCGTCTGGCTAGTTTTCTTCTTCAACAAACAACATTAACAAAACACACACATGATTTTTTTCAGTTTCATTTTTTTTAAAAAAAAACCCCACACATAAAACCAACAAAACATCCACAACACACTAAAAGAGGACAATATACAGAGTTACAGTGGATTCCCGATTTCCCCCCCAGCAAAGACATGAAAACGTACGTTTCTTGCAACTGTCTCAACCAAAACAGATTTCCTTTCTCTCTTTTACCTTAACCCTTACTTCTTATTCGTTGAATCCACAGATAAACAGTTCATTTTTTTCTTGCTCCTTCACAAAGTCTATAAGGGGTTTCCATTCAAGTCTAAATCTATCTCTTGACTTTTCCCTAATTATTGACGTAAGTTTTGCCATCTCCAGTATCTTCAAAATCCATTCATCCATTGTAGGTAACATTGTACTTTTCCATTTTTGCGCATATAGCAATCTCACTGCAGTCATCATATATAATTTTTTGAATAGTTAATTATTTCAGTTTTTAGAGCAATGTAAAGTTCTTAAAAAAAAAAAGCATGCACTTCTGTACACCACCTGCAGTGCAGAACAGGACTGGTCAGATGATCTTCCATCATCATAAACTGCAGTTCACATATGTATAGACTATAATTAGAATTTGTATAATTAGTATTTAGGATGATATCTTTGACCCAGGCTCTTTGTTTTACTAATTGTTTTAAGAAAATTTCAAAATCTGATTTAAACGTTTAAAAAAATGATTTTTATTAACTTTGGAATACACACAGCTGTTTACCTTGCAGTAGCTTACCACAATGCACATTTTACTGGGTGTTAATCTGGTTGTTTTGTATTGTGCTGGCAAACTGGTGAAGAGGCTTTTATCACTGTCCTGCTTCCGCTGTTTTATAAATCAGGTGCTGTTACACTGTAAAACTCTGCTCATCACTTGGCCAATACAGGTGACCACCTTAATGAGTGGTTATCCACACATTGTGATAAGTCACCCAGTAAATGATTATATTCTTTTCTTCATGGACAATATTTATGTAGTGTTAGAGAAGAACAAAGCTTTATTCAGAAAAGGTTATTTTGAGATATCCTATATCTACATTTGGATGCATGGAAGCCCCCCACCGTGAGAAATTTCAGGAAACTTAACAGTTTTTTACTTTCATTGAAATTCCTCAGATGTTTCTCCTGTACAATGATCTCCAAATTAGCCACCAAATTTTGCTTTTGGCAAAATCTAGAGAAAGGGAAGAGAGAATTTGTTTGGTTTGTGTTTCAATACCAAAGTAATTTGTACTTCCCAAACTAATATGTGATCTGGAATGCAATTATTCAGTTTTCACTCTTCTCTGATTAAAAAATGCATAAATTGCATACACTGGGAGAAATGCATAAAATGCATATGAATTTTCATTATGACATTTTACTAGCTGATATTGAAATGGGATGGAATGAGCTTGAACTTCAAAATATTTGAAGCTTTAGAAACTGAAACAGATTCAACCATCTTCACCATTTTACTCACTATGATATGTGTTTCTTCAGAACATCCACTACTGGTAAGAGGTACTACATCCAAAGTACAGCTTGACTAACAGCCTGCATTCAGGTTTTCTTGGGACCCAGATAGCTACCCTCCTTGTCACAGAGAATAAGGTGATCATTGGCTACTAGTTATGATGGTTCTAGAGAGTCTCTGGTATCAGGGGCATTATGTCACATTATTATTATTATTATTATTATTATTATTATTATTATTATTATTTACATTTATATACCGCCCCATAGTCGAAGCTCTCTGAGCGGTTTACAAAAGTTAAAAGATTGAACATTAAAAGTCAATATACAAAATTTAAAAACATAAAACATAAAAACAGCTAACATTGAAAACATTTTTAAACTTTAAGCCAGGCCAAAATTCAGTTAAAAACCTCAACTTAAGCTGTTAAAAATGCCTGGGAGGAAAGAAAAGTTTTGACCTGGCACTGAAATGATAACAATGTTGGTGCCAGGCAGGCCTCATTGGGGAGATCATTCCATAATTGGGGGGGCACCATAGAGAAGGCCCTCTCCCTTGTTGCCGACCTCCAAGCTTCCCTTGGGGTAGGCACCCGGAGGAGGACCTTAGATGTTGAGCGTAGTGTACGGGTAGGTTCATGTCGGGAGAGGTGTTCCATCAGGTATTGTGGTCCCAAGCCGTATAAGGCTTTATAGGTTAAAACCAGCACCTTGAATTGGGTTCAGAAACATACAGTTGGTTGGTACACAAGTGGAAGAGTGCTGTTGCCCTCATGCCTTTGTTATGGGCTTCTGACAGGCATCTGGCTGGCTGCTGTGTGAACAGAATACTGGACTAAATAAACCTTTGGTCTGATCTAGCATGGCTGCCCTTAATAATAATAATAATAATAATAATAATAATAATAATAATATTTCTTACCCGCCTCTCCGTTTGGATCGAGGCAGGGAACAACAGTAAATATAAAACACAATAAAATACATAAAACCGATTAAAAACATGGCAAACATTAAAATAGCAATAAAACATCATAAAGTACAGAACTTATGATGTGCAGAACCCTCCATCTTATCACAACAACTTTAGCCTCCTTTGAAATTCAAATGGTGCTTCTCTCATACAGGGACCTCCCAATGTGCCTTGCAATGTAACTTTAGCAGTGGAGGCCTATGGCTCTGATTTCAGTGAGCTGAGAATCCACTCTGGGTTTCAGTCAGAACCAGCCAGAACCCTAAAGGAGCTATTCAAGGTGCGAGCCCCACCCCAAAATATGTCCAGAACCTTGAACAGCTCCTTTAGAGTTCTGGCTGGTTCTGACTGAAACACAGAATGGATTCACAGCCCCACCAAAATCGGAGGCACCAGCTTCCACTGGACTTAAGGTGACAGTCGGTGGTGATCGTACATACCTGCCTTGCCCCATCCCTTCCAGTGTGACCTTCTGCAATGGGGTGGTTGCCTTGGCATACATTGAATGGGCAAGGGATGGGCCCTTGCCACGTTTTGAGCATTGAACGGTATGGCTCTGACCATGTGACACATAGGGTTAATTATGCAAGCTTCCTCGGTTTTATCGTTTATTGTAAAATAGATTATTTTATGATTTGTATTACTGCAATTATGTTTCTAATGGGGTTTTAATTGATTTTGAATCCAATTAAAACATCCTTATTTTAAAGCACACCTCAGCTGCTGCCACTTGAAACTGTGCCAGATTGACAGACTGTTCACTCGTCATGTTACCATATTACTGTGCCGGATCTGGAAGTGGCCCCTCTGTTTAATGCATTCCCTCAATTATTCGAATGGGTTTTCTTTAAGGTACTGATGCTAAAATCTTGAACATGCCCAAAACAGACCTGATAGGCAAATATGCTTATGCAATGACGCTGTTGTACCTTGGTCTGCCTTTATGGCTACAACATGCAAAACCAATCTTATGAAAAGTGTAAATTCTTAGAACTTTGCGGGATGCTTTGAGCAGGAAACTTCATGCCAAGTCTTGGACTTCTGGAGAGACACTAGAATTTCAGAGATTCAGTCTTCATAGTCATTAATGGATTGGTTAACTGCCCACTCAGTCGGATGGTTCACATGCTTTCCTGGCTGATTATCCTTTGCCATGTCTGCTCCACCATGTATGTATTTTATTTATTTGTAAGGGCATCTTTACATTAAGGGGAAATCGTGTTGCTTACCTAGGGCATTTTAGCTTATGCTTTTTGCTGTGATTGTCATAGGCTGAATTACATCGATGCCGAGGGGTGACCACGAGGTTTGAATTGAATACTTCCCTTCTAAGCGTACTCTGTCCACTTCATCTGGTGGTCGAAGATCCCACTTTTTTCAAATATTCTCACTTTATAAGTGGTTCTTTTCATAATGGAATTTTCAATGGATGCTGCGGGAGATGTCCTGGCTGTTCACAACGTCATTTAAAAGACCCGCAGACTTTTGTGAGCGGCCAATCATGAGCATGCAATAAATCACTCGTTTAGAGCAGCCCTAAGATTTCTGTACCACCTTTACTACAAGAGTGAACCGGGCAATATACAGCAAGTCAAATAAAAGAGCAATAACAACGTAAAAGCATAAAACCCCAACCATATTAGAACAACATTGAATCTGTTACATAAATACGGTGTGATTCAGGCGCTCCACGGGCTGTACCCATTTCCTTCTTTCTTGAGAGTCTGTGAATTTAGACTCTGCACTCTCTTGCCTCTGTGTGGAGTACCCACATCACATTTGCATGCTAGAGAGTGGAGAGTGACACATGGCCTTACTCCTCCACCATGGGAAGAGGATCACTGGCTGGGTCAGCAGTGAACCAGCCTCATGACTCTCTTGATTGCTAATTCTTTGGGCTCAGGCAGCACAGAGGGCCAGCTCTTCAGTCACTCCATCAGGGTGGTTAAGGGAAGAATGACCCCATGGGAAACATGAAGGGGTGGGGGAGTACCGCAGATTAGTACAGAAAGCTAGACCAATATGGGACTGCTGAGAATTCTGAAGCTTGGGGGTGTAGCCATGAAGGGATTGAAACAGTATATGCTGGGGTTTCGATGAGCTAACTCTCTTGTAGATATCAACTTAGATTATCCTCCAGGGTTCATATGCACCAATTACCTTCTCAGTAAACTGTGTACAACAGAAGGCGTAAGCTATTGCTCATTGGGTGTCAACATAATTTTTTCCCTGTTCTTTTGAGTGCATTAACCGTAGAGGGGATGCTCAAATACTGAAGGAGACACAATTCATCCCCTTTCAATCAGAGGGCTGAATTCAATTTTAGAGAAGCTCTTGGGGGCTGCATTCCGGGGGGGGGGGGGTGAAGGCAAAAAAGGGTCAGGGGCAAAATACCAAAAATACCAGTCTATTTTAGCTTAAATCTCTTACTGCCTGTCACTCAGCCTCAGGAGAAGCATCTCGGCCTTTTAGAATGGGGCAAAACAACACAAAAGTCTGGAAAACCCCAAATGATTGGGGGTTGAACGGAAAGGCGCATGGGCCATCTGGTGAAACACAGAGGCCTGGATTGGCCTGTGGATGAACATCCCTATTTGCATAGTACAATTGCTGCAGGAAATCACTGGTTCTACATCTATATTTCCTGCAGTGAACATCGTATTATATATGTGAGCTTACATCTTCAAACACTCATATATATGGATTTTAAACCTTGGCACAGTCAGTTTAACATTGGCATTCCCAGTACAGTGTGGCATTGCCACCCAGTCTCCATTTCCAGGGATTAGAATAAGGTACATTTCAGAGTTACAAACAGCCCCTATGCTTGAGGTGCTCAGAATTTATAAGATATTCAGAATTTGGTACCCTAAGGGACTGTGGATTTATTTGAATGAATTTCAAGGCTTCTTATTATTTATCTTTTAAAAAAAATTGTTAAAAGACAATGGAAAATGTCAATAAATGACTGTTTTAAAAAAATCAACAGAACAGTAGGCCAGACTCTGACTGCTGAGAACTCAGAAGCTCTCTTTGAGAGAGGCTGTGTTTGGATGTAATGATAAACTTATGAAAACAAGTCAGTTTTATAAACTATGCCTTGAACCTGGCTTGTTTCCACAACTACAGTTAAGATTAATCACAGTTTGTCTGGGTTCAGATGTAGCTGCGCTGGAGGAAGGGGGGAGTGCATGAGCTCATTCTTAAAATGCTAAACCGGCATTACATCCAAACTAGCTCAGAGGGAGACACAGATGGAAAAGGCTGGAGGGGAACATAGGAAGCAGAAACACCTGGTTTCCTTACTCTGTTTGTTTGTTGTCTATTTTTGCATACATAATACCTCTCCTTTAGTGATTAATCGCCCCTAATGGATAAAAGGGAGGGGGGATGGAAGGTATACAGAGAATTAACTGGAGATAGAGCCTTTTCCATTGTGGCATCCTTGTTATGGAAGTCTTTCCCAGGAAGGCTGGGCTGGCACTGGATCAGATAACGTCGATGCCATGTGAAAACCTTGTCATTTCTTCAGGCCTTTTAGATGTGTTTGTTTTAAGAGCTTTTCTACACAAGGCTGTGTTAATCCACTGTTTCATCGCAGAATTGAGATCAGAGCAGTACATGAAGAACATTTCCTTTCCTGCTTTTCCACTACATAACCTCTAGATGGCACTGTGGTATAGTGGAATCGGAATAGCACATTACACAAGTGGAAATCATGTTTCCTTTTCTTTCAGAAATAATATCACATTTTTCTGCTCTTAAGGTACTCGCCGAAAGTGCTGTTTAAAATGGGAAACAAAACTGGAGGGTCATGATATCATCTAAAGAACCCATAAACATTCATGAGTAGGGAATGATGAACACACAATAAATGCCTTGTGTAAAAAAAGCTCTATGTTTGTTTTATGCAGATATTCTCTCTTCTGTGCTACTAATTACTATCGTTGGGGGTATTTTTTTTTTTAAAAAGCATATTGTTTATGCATTTTTAATCATTTTTGGAGGGCAAGCTACTTTGAGAATCATTAGATCCAAGAGTGGGGTGTAGTGTGCTTAAATAAATAAATAAATAAATATTGAGAAGAGATAAGTTAAGCAGAGATAACAACAGAAGGAGAAAAGCAACCAGTAGCTCTACCATCCCATGCAGCCTTCTCTAGCTGTTTCCAGGCTAGTTTCACACTTCTCAACTCTCATTTGCAACTATGGAAGCTTTTCTTTCTTTTTTTCTTTCACTGTTGCATGTGTGTGTGGAGACTTTTGGGAAGAAGGTACTGGGGAAGGAAGGATTAACTCTCCCCTGCCCATTCACAGTGGTCCCAATCTGGATCAGGCCACTGTGCAATTACCTTAGAGTAAAGAAAAACAAGACAGGGTGCTGCATGCAATGTAATGTCTAGTTTGATCCTCAAGGTTAGGGCTACATGGCTTTTTGCTTTTTTTAATGTGAAAGTGGAATATGTAGTACAATGAATGTTTTTCAACATAAAGCAAAATCTCAAAATAGACATTTCTTTTAAATAAATGTGAGCTTCAGTGGTGAGTGGGAATCATTCAGTTGAGAAAATTGCCATTTCCCAAAGAATGTTATTGGTCTTTAAATGCAACAGCCGGATTGTCTCCCAACAGAACCCAGTTTATTGGCTGTTGGGTCTATCCTCCACTGTTGTTGAGCAATTTCTCCATGCAAATGTTCAAAGTAATGTCATTTCAACATTTGTGGACTGTTTTTGATGATAAATTGTATCGCTCCAACCCATTAAAAGCTGTTCTCAAATGCATTTCAAGCAATTCCTTATAATCTCATGAATGTCTTGGATTTATTATCTGGCTGCAAATATGTTTAATAGTATGGAGGGTTGCGGGGCACTATCTATCTAATTATCCATATTTTGCTATTTATAGCGATATAGACGTATAAATAGGTATCTCATTCAGCCAATGCGATGTGCATATGACTCAACTAGAAGCTGAATTACTGTTGTAACCTCCAATCATTTCCAGCACCGTCCCTTCCATTCTGTTTTGCCTCCCATTCATGTTTGATCTAAAATTAGACCATGAGTTATTTTGAGCAGGAGCTATTTATTTCTACATGTGCTGTGAAAAGAGCAGCACACCGTCGGCTTCAAATTTCCACCAACTCTGCAAATGCTGAGTATTGCCCATCCAGCAAATCCAGCACTCTACATTAACAGGTGCAGAAAAGCATTTGGGATTACATGGTGTGCAAGACCAGACACAAAAAGCAGAGGTATACTTTTCAGTAGGCAAGGTTCAGATCTCTCCTCCATTAATAATATGCTTGCAAGGATTATTTTCAACCCTCTATCGCTTTATCATTGCAGGTAGGACTATGTGTAGACTAGGGATGTGTATCGTATTGTTAAAATGTCCGATAACGATACAATATACTCTTTATCATACATCCGATTAACGATAACGATGCGATAGAAAATACTACGATAATTATCGGAGATGATAAAACTCCTACGATAATTATCGGATTTTTATCCTTTTATCGGAAGGCTCTTTCTCTGTTGCTGCCACATAGAGGGAGCTAGAAGGCGGGATGTGCTTGCTGAGACTGACTGATTCAGTGACCAATTGTTAAGCAAGGTTTCTAGCAGGCTCCAATCACAATGTTGGAGGAGGTCTGAGTATAAAACCCCCACCCTTGGGTTCTCCATCTTTGCTGGGAGTAGGAGTTGAAGGAGAAAGGTGGATTTGCTGGAGGTCTGTGCATTTATTATTACTGCTGTGGCGATTGTAGATTCTTCTTCTATCTATCTTTCTTCTTGCTTCTTTCTTTCTGTTCCCCTCTGTGTCTCAGGTTCGTTCCTTGTGTGTGTGCTGCTTCTCTTGGTTCAATTGAGGGTTCGGTTAGCGTGATTGGGGCGGTCTGTGAGTGTGTTGTTGTTCCCTTCCTTGTTTTCCTGTTATAAAAAATACCCCCCCTCAAAATACAAAATATTTTTTTATTCTCTCTCTCTCTCTCTCTCTCTCTCTCTCTCTCTGTGTGCGTGTTTGCTTGATTGGCTGTGGGTGTGCTGGTGTGTCCTGTAGCCAGCTACACAGGAGCACTACACATCTGTGGCCAAAGCAGCACACAAATTCAAAAAGTATGGGCAAAGCATACATTTATTTGCATCATTTAGCACAACACAGACCTCCCTTCACCTTCCTCCTTCATTGCAACATCCGTCTCTGACTCTAACCAGGCTGCAAAAATGACTAACTGCATTTTTATTGCCTGAAAAATTCAGCTTCCCCTCCATCTTTCTTTCTTTCAGCTCATGTAATTTACCCATAGAGACTGGGTTGTGAAATGCAACATAAACTAATACCATGCACGGGACCATCTAGAACTTTTTTTAAAAAAAAAAACCCACCACAGTTCACAATATTTACAGACGTGACTTATCAGCTAGCAAAGCCCCCAGAACTGCTACAGTAATCTGTCAATTGAATTTATTTTAGCAAAATGAATTCTCCTTCAAAATGGAGGTACTCTATTGTGAAATGAATTCTGCAGAGCTTTCACACTTGTTAGTGACACATTAGAAGTTCACTGATAAAGGTATTTTCTAAGTTCTAAATTATAGCTATTTCTGTGTCAGTGGACTGAACAATCCTTCTTACCAAGCATGACTCTATTCGCCTACTCCTAAACGGCTGCCAGTGTATAGCTCCTTTTAATAGAAGAGAAATTGTGGAACAACAGCAAAACCACCTTAATAAAGAAAGCACTCTAGAGAAAGGAAAGTTCTCTGGGGAAAGGAAGTATATAGGTTGCCAGCTAGGACACCAGAGCTGAAAGAGTTCCAGGACTTCTATACAAAAGCCAACATAGTGTTGCAACTTTTTACTTATGACTGAGTAGAAAGGGGAGTATTTTTCATGAAATTTTTCAGCAGTGCTGAAACATGCCCCCTTTATCAGCATTCCCCCCCCCCCCAAGGATTGCTCTGAAAATGATCAAAAACTGTTGCCCATAGAGGGTGAGAAGAGAACAATGCTTCACTTGCCCTATGATGTCACCATATAGCCACTTCTTATTGTCAACGTATATCATCATGCCATTATCCTGTTCACACTATGTGATCTCTGATTAGCTGTGGTCACCAATGTGATTAAACCGGAAAGCAGGGGACACAGTATTCCAGTACAAAAATGACATCACAGCAGCAACAGAAACAAAAATAAACAGGCTTGAAAGAAGATGAACGTTCTATTGATTAAGATTTTGGTGAGAAATATTCTGCCCACGCCCTGCCACAGCTCAATTTCAAGCCCAGAAATCTAAATGGGCAAACACTTGACACTGGCTGAATTCGGACGACACAATAAGCAACTGGGGGTGGGGAAACAATCGTTGTATTGACTATCATGTCATCCGAATGCTGCCATAGTCAACTCAGGGCTGATCCTAATCCACACCACAGTTGATTATTTATTACCATGTTGTGTGGGGAGTACCCCTTAGATGAACAACTGTAAAGTTGATTATTACCCCACCATTGACTATCGTGTCGTCCGAATTCAGCCACTGTCTTACTTTAATTATTAGACTAGATAATAGTGAGCAGCAACTGAACTTCTTCCCGCCATCAACACCCACTAAAGAAACATTTTTAGTTATTAGCTCTACTAAAAACTAGAGAAAGTCCTGCTTCCATCTGGCACAACACAAGACAATTCCCCCTAATACTATAATGAGAACATATAAAGAACTCCAATATGAGTTTAACTCTTCCAACTTAATGTTTGACCTTTCTTGTAAAAATAATAACAATACTTGGAGATAAAGAAAATTTGAAAAATTAGATTCATGATTAATAGTTGCCTTTGATATTTGAAAGGGTCATTAGAGCAACGGATATGCTGACGTGAGGTTTGTTGATCTGAAGGCAGGAAGGGGAGAAAGATCAGAAACAAATAAAAAAAATTGTTAAGTAGCATTATTGAATTGCAAATATCAATTATTATGCTTGTATGGATGAATAAATATTATATCAAAATCACTTTGGCAGGCAGCCTGAATGGATAAAAGTGATGGAATCCATATCAGAGCCCTATTTTAATTTGCGTCTTCCATAACAACAAGAAAAACAACAACAACCTCATTCCTTTTGTGTTTATGGCCAATTCTTGTATGCATGTTAAAACCAAACATAAGAGCACATGGCACCTCGGCCCGTTTTTCTCCAGGTTTCGGCAGCGATGTTTCTATTAGGGATGTGCACTGGATCGGACCCGATCCACGATCCGAGTCCGGTCCAGTGGGAAATCGGATAAATTATCCGATTTCCGATCCCGCAGCTGGATTGGCCGATCCAATCCGAACCGGTCCGAAAAGGCTCCGAACCGGTTCGAAAAGGCTCCGAACCGGTTCGGCGGATCGGCGGATCGGCGGGCGCCCACTGGCGCCCACCGCCGCTTCCATTGGCGGGCGCCAGCGGGCGCCCGCCGATGAAAGTGGACAGCGGGGGGGGGGGGGAGGGGGGGCTTACCTTCTCGGCCCGTCCGCTCCCGTCCGGCACTAGCAGCTACTACCAGCGGGCTCCGCGGCCTGCTCCAGGGTGGCGCGCCGGGTGATGTCATCACCTGGCGTGCTACTCTAGAGCAGGCCGTGGAGCCCGCTGGTAGTAGCCGCCGGCGCCGGACGGGACCGGACGGGCCGAGAAGGTAAGCAGGGGGTGCGTGGAGGGGAGGAGGGGGCGCGCGGAGGGGGGAGGGGGGCCCTTACCTTCCCGGCCCGGCCGCTCCCGTCCGGCGCCGGCGACTACAACTACCAGCAGGCTCCGCGGCCTGCTCTAGGGTGGCGCGCCGGGTGATGTCATCACCCGGCGCGCTACTCTAGAGCAGGCCGCGGAGCCTGCTGGTAGTAGCCGCCGGCGCCGGACGGGAGCGGACGGGCCGAGAAGGTAAGCAGTGGCGGGGAAGGGGGCTTACCCCCCCCCTGGAGCCGTCCGCTTCTATCCGCTGGCGCCCGCGGGCGCCAGCGGATGGAAGCGGACGGCCCCAGGGGGGGTAGGGAGCGCGGGGGAGGGGGCTTACCTGCCGGGGCCGTCCACAGCGGACGGCCCCAGGGGGGGAGGGAGTTAGGCCCCCCCTCACCCACCCGCCGCCATTTTTTCCTCATAGACTTGCATTGCAATGCAAGTCTATGGGGAAAAAATGGCGGCCGATCCAAAAATTTACGATTTTTGGGTCGGGATCGGACTCGATCCGGTCCGGGGGGCCTCCGATTTTGTCCGAACGGTCCGTGACAAAATTGGAGGTCCCGATCCGGGTCCCGATCCGATCCGGGGGGTCCGTGCACACCCCTAGTTTCTATTATCATCACATAATCTTTTTTTTTTTTTTACCCCTTTCCCAAATTATTTGATGTTGAGAAGGCAGGTGTCAGGATCAGGCCTTTTCTCCCTAATGTGGAGGAAGGGGTTTCAGGAGGTCGATCAGACTCAGAATCTGAAGAAGAAGCAGGACTAGAAATTTATCAGCCAAGACAGGAAGAGGGGGAGGAGATCCTCCAAGACTCTTCAGGAGTCTGTTATTCTTATTGTTGTTATTATTATTATGATGATGATTATTATTATATTTATATCCCGCCTTTTTCCCAATAATGGGACTCAAGGCGGCTTACAAATTAAAACATGTACAGGTAAAACAAATAGCGATATACAAAAATTAAAATATAATTAAACATAGTACGATTTTAAAATATTTTAAAATAAAATTCAAGGGGGAATCTTCCCAGGAGCTTATCAGAGAGAATGCCAATGACTCATAGCCCATCCTCCCCAGTCCCTGGGAACTTGGCTTCTGTCAGAGGGGGAGGGTACTTCAGAGTTGACAGTTCCCAGAGTTGACCGCAGGGTCAAGCGAGCAGAGTTGCGAGTAGGTGAGAGGCGGTCTACCATGCCAGCCATATGCCAAAAACTTCTCAAGAAAAACCCTCTCTGAACTAAAGTCATTCTGGTACTGCACGGGAAACTCTCCCTTTTAGTTGAAAGAGCAACTGCCTAGCTTAGTTAGCCCAATTAAACTTAGAGGAAAGCTCCTAGCATTCTCCCTTCAGGTGTGAAGAGATGCTTATTTGCTGAACAAAGCTTTGTGGATTACATGGCAGGCCTCTTTATTGTCTTCAGAATTCTGTGCAAAAAAGGGAAAGGGGAAAAAATCTGTGTGAATGCAACCCCACATGTTCTACTTTTCCCATTGTTGCTTAATGCACTCTTATGGCACAATCCTATGTTTGTGTTGGAGAGGTGAGAGGTGGGGATCTTTTCATAGTGGCAGGGATCTGAGATTGGAGCTCTGTCTCTGACCCTGGAGGGAGATTTCCAGTCTATCAAATTGCTCTGGGATAATGTCCTAGGGACCATAGGATTGCTCTGGTATTTTGGCATCATGTGCTTTCCTGAACATAGTAAGACTTTTGCCATATAAGTGACTTGCTGCCTAACAATCTTTACATTATAACTTCAGGATGATTGCTGCCGATATCTCAAAAAGTATATTAAGAGAAAACATGAATATATTAGATTCACCCTCATTTTAACTTGATTCATTCTAGTTAACCTTTGTCTATTCTCCTCTTCTTATTAGGACCAAACTACACTTTACTTTACCTGTGTAGCACTGTTTCCCCCCACCCCAAATTTCCAGCACTGGGAGGCTGATCTGAATTGGGAATCCAGCATCGGGGAGTAGGAGGTTTTAACCCTTTCCTGTCCATTTTGGTCCCAATCCGTATCATGGCCTGCACAGGAAATTTGTTTTTTTAAAAAAACAAATAAAAAATACCCAGCTTCATTCAAGGTTAGAATCACACAGAAAAGGTAAAGCCTATTTTTTCTGCCAATTCAGTGTTTTTATGGCAGTGACAAACAGGATTAGAGTTTGCCAACTTGTATATCAGCATCTGACTGTCTTTTAGAAAAAAAGACAGAAAAGAGAACAATGGCTTTGCTGAGAATGTATCCTGAGGAAGGCTGGTTGGCTAATAAAGACCGTACCATTCATAATCTTGCTTATGATGCTGAAATGAATGGAAATGAGAGGAAACTTTTTGAAGAATAGATTTTTCGGAGGAGTTAATAAAACTAACTGGGATCAAAGCAAGGAAGCTTAAACACGGTCTAAGGTCAAGAGTTTTGTTTGAAGAACTTATCGTTTGGAGATGTCAACATGGAAATGAAGGAAACATTTTTTTATGTTGCAATTCAAAACCTTAATATTCCATTGTTAAGAGATAATAATAATAATAATAATAATAATAATAATAATGATGGTCTTCAACGACCCTTTTCAAGTTAGCTATTACATGCAAGCTCATGAGGATTCAGGATATAAATATGAGGGGCAGTGTCTAGAGATATAGGAAGCTTAACATCTGCCGTATAGCCAAACATTTCTTCTCATTTGAGACAGTCAGAAAGGTCTGGTGGGTAAGATTTTGATTGAAGAATATGCTCATCAAAAGTCCTTAAGGGCAGAACCTTACGCATGTTTAGACAGAAAAAAGTCCAACATGGTTGGCTGGGGAACAGAGGAATTTGTAGGACTTTTTTCCCTCTAAACTTGCATAGGATGCTCCCTAAGAATCCTTAGAAAGTTTTTGGTTTCCTCCCCACAATTGTATATGTATGTTATGCTTGTATGAATCAAATCTTATGTCATGTAAATATTCAGTTTATTTTTTTAAAGTAAAGTTTTTTTGAAAAGTTAAATCTATCTCTTGAGATTTTTCACTTAAAGAAATATAATGTCAATATAATACTTGTTTGACCTACAAAAGGGAAAAACAATACATATGCCTTTTCTTTGTGGCTAATTCTCACACATTATTATTACTATTATTATTATTATTATTATTATTATTATTATTATTTCTTACCCGCCTATCCCTTCAGATCAAGGTGGGGAATAACATCAATACAGACAATATAAAATACATAAAACTGATTAAAAGCATGTAAAAATTAATACATTATTAAAATCAATAAAAACTTAAAATTCAACTGGGTAGGCCTGTCGGAAGAGATCAGTCTTTATAGCTCTCTTAAGTTCTTGAAGACTTGTAAGTTGGCGGATCTCTCCCGGAAGGCAGTTCCATAGTCTGGAAGCGGCAGAAGAGAAGATCCTCTGGGTAACAGTTGTCAGTCTAATCTTGGCTGACTGTAGTAAATTTTTCCCAGAGGACTTGAGCGTGTGGGGCGGATTGTATGGGAGAAGGTGATCCAGCAGGTAACCTAGACCCAAACCATCCTATTTAACACAAGTAACTTACGACTTGTTTTGCTAGTTGGCTATGAGAAGGTAGGAAATGAAATGTGACACATTGACCAATCACTGCAATTACTTTAGAGTAACAGATTTCAGTGGCATCTCCACAGAAGTGTGCTTAGAACAGAAACCTTGCTGGGTTTGAGTAGTCAGTAGCTTTGAAGTCATTTTGGGTTGTATCAAAGACAGGGTAGTCACGGAAATATAATTAAGTACTGCAACTACCAGATTACAACTATTATCTCATATTCTTTTATTATTGTTCGGCAATATTCATGTTTTGATTTCTTACACTCCCATTTTGCTAATGTCAGTTCCTTCCACATTTTCATCACTGCACCATCATTCATCATGACTATGGAGCTTTCCATGAAGGGGGCATCCAAGGGCAGTTCTCTCCCTACAGGGAGAGCTGTGATCAATGCCCCCTGGAAAGGACTGTGGCCTTACAAAGTTGACAAAGTGCCTTTCCAATAACAGCAACAACACTGCTTTCTGTAGCTCAGCAAGAGTGCAGAACACACATGCCTCACTGCGATAACATCAGACCATAGGTCACACCCAAGGACTGACATTATCTCTCTGCAACACACACACTCCCAGGATGTCTTATTAATTATATTTAATTACATTGCAATTAATGATGTTTTTCAGCAGGTACTGAGCTAATTTTACAGAAGCAAGACAAATAGTGGCAACTCTCATTTTTGAGCCTGATGTTCTTCCATCAGTCCAACACAGTCTTTTATTTCAATTCACAGTTACCCTACACGCCATCTCGATGGGCATCCCTCCTCCTCCTCCTCCTCTTCTGAATTTTTGTTGTTACAGTAGGCAGGCAATATAGAAATGTTGACCCTAACTACAAAATATTGTCTGTGCATGGCTCCTTGAGCAGCAGGAAGTTCCAAGGGCAGCCACTATAAGGCCTGCTTCTTTGTGAGCAGAATTCCCTGGAGGTTGTTGTATCCCCATTTAGTTTCCCAGTGCATGGTGGGAACATCCCTTGGTTTGTAGAAGAAGGGCCACTTCCTTTGCAATGCATCCTTACCCTGCATCCTCGTCATGGGAAAAACTACCAATATGAAATCGGCAATCCTATACATCGCTGCTCAGAAGTAAGCCCCATTGAGTTCAATAGGATTAAGTCCCAGATAAGTGTGTATAGGATTACAGCATTGGAGGGGGTTGTAAAATTAGTGCAAAGAGGTTTTTTTTTCATAGCTCAGGGGAGACATTCCATGGCCATGAGTCATAGTTATGGCCAGGGCTGGCCCTAGGATAAATAGCGCCCTGGGCGAGGAGTGCCTTTGATGCCTCCCCACTCCTAGTCAGTTTGGCAGGACCACCCAGAGTATTTATGGGGCCTGGTGCAGGTCTGATGTCCATCAAGAATGACATTGCTCAAAACCTTGGGGTCTCAACCACTGTGCTAGAGTTCACGCAAGTTCAAAAAAACCAAATTCTGAGCAGGGACGATGTACCATGTGACACAGTGGAACTTTCACAGGTTTTACTTATAAACCCTTTTTGTTTTGTAGAAGTTCCTATCCTTTGGTAAACATTCTTTATTTTATAATATCCATTATTTTTATCTTTAAAAATAATTTTAAAAAGTTATAAATAAAAACGGTATCTAGCTGACCTCTTATAGCTTACGGCTTCTTCTTCTTCTTGTGCTTATATGTTAACTTCATGTCAGCATAACTAAGTTGTCAAGCATAGAGGATTTACTAAATTCAAGTAGGATTACACTGTTAGATACCAAATGGTAAACCAATCATAAACTCACTAAATCAGCATCACTTTTTGTTGTATTAGAACTTGATGTTTCTTTGTGCATAAACAATTTGAAAGTTGCTTTCTAATATAAAAGGAATGTGAGTAATTAAAACACACACACACACACACACACACACACACACACGAGTAATTTAAATTCACTATCTAAATTTTTAACATGGAAACCCCATAAATAAGGAAGCTGTTAAGCCTCATCAATATGTGGAACTGTTTACTTTCCAACTTAAAACTTCACAAGATCAGTCTTTTTATCTTTATTAGACAGTGAATTTGCTCTCTGTTTTCATGTTTATTCATGAAAGGGAAGCTACTTTCATTTGTTACAAAATAACTTTTTTAAAAAAAAGAAATGTTGTATCATGGGAGTCCCAAAACACATGCCTTGGCTTTGGTGTTGTAGATGATCCTCTTTTGTCCATGAAAGGCTTTTTCTGTAAGGGAGGTAATACTATATAGGTTCCATTTTCAAAGTGGAACTGTCACTACAAGGTGACTTTTTGCTCTAGTACTGATATAAAAAAGTAGTCATGTTAGAGGAGTAGGGTGACCAGATAAAATCCAGGTCAGGGCTCATGTAACTTTAACAGTTGTAGAGCAAAGGGAATTTCAGCCAGTGTCATTTGTATGCAATTAGTTCCTGGTGAAATTCCCTCTTCATCACAACAGTTAAAGTTGCAGGGGTCCTGCCTTCTTTTGTATATGCTCACTCTAGTATAGTGCCTGCACCTTTAAGGGCCGATCTACACAGTCCTTTGGAACGTTTTAACAAGTATTTTAAAACGTTCCAAATAGGTGCGTTCTAAAACGTCTTAGGCCACATTACTGAGTACTCATGTTACAGGAGAATAGTCTTCAGTCTTTAAAGCGGTGTGTGCGATCACACGCTGTCCTGCCCTGTCGCTTTCTCTTTTGTTTTTTCAATGAGTTTAGGGCAAGGCATTGTGGGGGTTGTAGTTCAGTCACCCACTTCCTTCTTAGTTCCTCCGACATTCTCTAGCAAGTATAGGGCTAAGAATTGTGGGTGTTGTAGTTCACTCACCCACTTCCTCTTTCTTCCCCATCAATCAACTGCTAAGCATTTGGGCACCAGTAAACGAAGCACTGCCCCCATGAATCACAAACAGTAAGGAAGGACACATTATTTTACTTAAAATGATTTATTAAAAGTGAAACCGTTGTATATAACTGAAGTGAATTTTAAAAAATCTCAGATATGCAACGTTATAGGGAGTGCGTCATGTGGCCCAAAGAGTTTTCATAACCCTTATAAAACGTCAAAAACCTCGTATATAGATCGGCCCGAAGAGGAAATTTCACCAGGAACTAATTGCATACAAATGACACTGGCTGAAATTCCCTTTTCTCTACAACTGTTAAAGTTACATGAGCCCTGACCTGGATTTTATCTGGTCACCCTATAGAGGAGGTAAAGTTATATGTTCTCTAACCTATAATGAAAAGAAGCATACAATGGACATAATGATGTGTTATATACTAATGTGTTATATACTAATATGAGTCACCCATTTGACTTTAGCCAAGAGTCTAAATTGCAGGAATGCTGCTAAAAAAGAAATCTCCATGGCTTGTGATCGATGCTTCACCCATAGCATGCTGAACTACTCACCATCTGGGTTTTAGAGCTGAGGCAAAATGGCCCCCAATTTTGCTGGGAGTATAAACCTCCACTTATCAAAGGGTCCATCTCTTTTGGATTAAAACACTTATTTGCCTTTCACATACAGAGCCTAGAAGAACTTTACATGGAGAACAGCTGTGATGACAATGCTTGGTTCTACAGGTTATATAAGGAATGGTGCGACTGCAAACCCAGTTCAGAATATGGTGCTTGGAAACTGAACCAGGATTCTGAACCAGACCATCCCCCTTCCTTTCCTGCAATATCATTCTCCCCTGAACTGTGCTATAGAACTTGCTCTTATACTCTGCTCCATGTACCTGGCCTCAGCTGAAGTGAAACCCTTTTAACTCAGAGCAGCCTGCATGCAGTAGAACGGACTATTTGGTAAGGTGCCACAAACGACTTCATAATAAGCAGAAAAACAATTTTAGATGGAGTTGACCAAGTTTTATTGATGCCAGGCGAATTTTATGTCCAAGCCAGACAGATAAACAGACTTCCATTTTAAAAAATGGCTGTTGGTCTGGAACAAGAATTGTAGCAAATCTGTATTATTTAAATTGAGCAAATACAGAAACATATATCAATTTCTCCTGCATTCATTTTTTTAAAAAAATGTCAAGTTCTTTCTCTCCCGAATATGAACTTTGTGAATTTTGGTAAACTGTACTGAAACAAAATTCTCATCCATCTTCAGCTGTCAAATTCAATAGGCCCAGCTGTTACCAGCGTGGAGAAGATTGCGAAATACCTACCTGCGATATAACTATTAAAGATGAGAAGCTTGTCAAACAAAAGCAGTGGCGACCTTAATTAAGCACTAACATGGCTAAATACACAGGGATTCAAACCCAGACTTATAAGAGCAAAGCACTCAGAGTCCTGGGCTTGGACAGGTGAAACTGTCAGTTTTTATTTCTTCCACATTTGATTTTGTTAATTTCAAGTTCTTTCCGTCTTGAATATGGGGAACTTTGCATTTTTGCATTTTTATTTTTTTTGTAAATTCTTATCAAAGCTGAACTGAAATAAAATTCTCACCCAGCCCTTCTTGGTGTGCTTGCTTTTTGAAAGAAACAAATAACTAGCATTGGGAGTCTTGAGCTGGTTTGGAACCATGGTGACGGGAGGAGGGTCGCTTTATGCTAGAACTGCATGAATCTGTCAAGTCCGATTCCACTGTTCTCATTTTTCCAGCATTATGTTTGTTCTGTCCCATTTCTGCATCAATTTGTGATCCCCCCCAAAAGACTGAATGAAAATTCATACATATTTTCATTCACGTTTCTCCTAGTATCCGTGTGTTTTGTACGCATTTTTCCTAATTCAAAATTTAAAAATCTAATATATATATATATATATATATATATAACAAGTGATGTCCCCTCATCTAATGCATCCCATAGTATTTCATATTTTTGGCATGTTTTGATTTGCAATTTGCATCGTAAAATTCAGGAAAGTGCAGGCATCACAGAAAATAACTGAGTACCAATTTGTGTGTAGTAGGTTCAGGCGGTGCAAACTGGATAAGTTTGCATTTCTCTCCTATCGCTACTTTGTTCCCACCACCATAGGGCTTTCTTCCCATTGCAAAGAATGTGTGTGTGTTCAGTTGTGATCAGGGCTGCTGAGGAAGCAAAGGCTTGAAGCTGCTGTCCTTCCACACCATGATCCTGATCCGGGTCAGGGACTATTTCCTTTTTAAAATTAAGTATGCCAGGCCTAGCTCATCAGAGGGGTCATACATCCGTGGCTGAGTACCTGATTTGTATGCAGAAGTTCCGTGGTTCAATCACTGGCATCTCCAGGTAGGGCAGGAAAACTACCTGAAAACCTGGAGAGCTGCTGCCGCCAGTCAGTGCTGACAGCACTGAGCTAGATGGAACAGTGGCAGCTGCAGAGTTTCCAGTGTATGTGAAATGAATGGATTTATATTTTCAAGAACTTCGGGTTCTCTTCCTCCCCTCTCCTTCTTCACAAACACCTCCATTTTCTTGTGTCTTCTGCCCTGGTTACACGCTCAGATGCACTTCAAGCCAGGCTTGCTCTCCGCAACATGCTGAGATTGTACACCATAGTTAGTTTCTTAATGACGAGTTTTCCAAAGGATGCTTCTATTTAAAGAGAAGGTTTATCTCCTTTGCCAGACAAGCTCTTTCATCAAGTAATTTAGTTATAAACTTTCTGGAGCGCCTGCAACATTGCTGGCATTCCGATTAAAAGAAGCTTCACACTTTAGATCTGTGTGGAATGTCCTTTGGACTGTTTTTCCATTTTTCTTTTTTTCATTTTGATGCTGATTATGTTTTTAAGAAAATGCATCTCTTTTCTCTCCTCCCCCAGTTTGTTTGTTTGTTTGTTTGTTTGCATTTCCTGAGAACATTCTCAGGCCTGGAAGGAACATCATATGCATGTGTAGCAAAATTGGATTAGCAAAATGTCATATGACACAAAACTACCTAAGCTATGAAAAGACAACCATGCGGCACTGCATACAAAATTCAGAACAGGCTCTGGGTGAAGAGTGCTGCAGTTGGGTCATTTTAGACCCTGGACTTAATAGTCCTGGGATGGGGTGGGTTTTTAGGCAGCCATATGCATGACTTCCATTGCGAAGCACAGAACTAACCGTTTTCTCCTCCCCTATCCTCACCAACTCTTTACATCTATTTCTACATTCCTGAACTGTTAGAACAGGGGCGGGGCATTTCAAAGCAATTCTGGAGCCAAATTCAAACCAATTCTGGGGAAGCTCTCAGAGTTCACATTCCAGTGGTGGGCAGGACAAAAGGCAAAGAGGGCGGAGCCAAAAGAGGGTGGAGCCAAAAATGCAAAAGATTCCAGTACGTTGTAGCTTTAAAGCTCTTATATTGCTGAACTAAGCCTTACGAGAGGCATTGCAACTATTCCTCCCCCCCCAAAAGTCGGGGGGAAAAACACCCAGTACAAAAGCCAGGCAAGCCGCAAACAATAGTTGGTTGGGGAAAAGACGGTGGGACCACAGGAAGGGGACATAGACACCTCGGGAATGCCAGAGGGCTGAATTCTCCCCCCATCCTCCCAGTGTTAGAACAACAGCCAAACTGTTTGCCATCCCTGAGCAAAAATAATAAATACCTGAATAGGAGCAGTTTGGCATTTTAGACTCACTGAAATCATAGCACCTGAATTGAGGAATCACATGGAGTTTACTTCTGTTTCCCAGACACCCTCGTCACCTGCACCTCTCTGGGTGGTAATTCGTGGATTCCCTGGGCGTTTGGGCCCTGAACCTCAGCCCCAAAGTCCAGACCTCACTGGACCACTGTGGGTGAAGCATTGCAAGTAAGGCAAACTAGCTGTGGCACTGTATTTCAATGTTGATGCTCCCAAATGGTAAAAGGGTTCCAGGTCTTTGACTTTATGACCTAATGAACTAATGTGCAGGTTGCATTCCCAGTTCAGACAAGGACTTAGAAATGGACTGGATCCCCTTACATGTACTCCAACAGGTGAATGGAGCTCTCTGCCCAGGGGATGCATTTTAAGTGATGTTAACACTGTTGCAGAAGAGATTGGCTGAATTTGTACGACACAATAAGCAACTGGGGGGGGACAATTGTCAGTTGTATTGACTATCATGTCGTCTGAATGTTGCCATAGTCAACTCAGCGCTGATCCTAATCCACACCATAGTTGATTATTTATTACCATGTTGTGTGGGGAGTACCCCCGAGATGAACAACTGTAAAGTTGATTCTTACCCCACCGTTGACTATCGTGTTGTCCGAATTCAGCCAGTGAGTTTGGAGGAGTAGCTAAGCATGTGGGTTGCGAGCAGCAAAGTCCTTGGATCCAATGTTACTGGAAATAGGAATTTCCTAGATGTCCCTAGGTAAACAACTACTCTCTCAATCACGTTGCAATGGGCTGAGGAATTGTAATAATACTTGCCTGCCTTATTGTAAAGATTGCTAATAGTGTATATGAGGTGCTTTGAAGGCTCAAAAGCACTATATATATCAAGTATTATTAGGGTGTGACCCATGCATATTTAGATAGAAAGAACTCCTATGCTAGCTGGGGAATGCTGGGACTCATAGGAGTTCTTTCTGTCTAAATATGCATAGGATTGCTCTTTTAATGTATGAAGCAGCCCTGTATAGCTTGCAGACAAGTCATAGCCAATATTAATTAAGCTTATATGACTTATTTTATGTAAATACACACACACACACACACACAAATCCATTCCAGCTTTCCTAGGTTATTTTGCCAATTAATAAAAAGCAGCTCTGTGGTTTAATGCTAAATTTACAGCATAGATCAGTGTTTTGTTTTATTTTGCTTTAATCATGATTAACGATGTTATTTATTTATTTTCTTCATGGCATTTTGACATAGTTTATCCACCTTTATTCTTAACAGCTTTTCTGGCGAAGCTTTTATTTCTCCCAAACAATCCTTGTCCGTTTATCCGGAGCTGCTGCTGCTGCTTTTGATAGTTAGCTCCGTTTAAATTGGCATGTAGTCGCCTGACAATCAGTATACTGATGGAAAGGACAACAAAAACTCAACGGCAGGTATGGTCATGAGAGATCGGCTTCTTTCGGCGTTCTGTCTAGTCACTAAACACATACAAGCACTTCCCATTCTTCCAGCTCTTGACTGAGAGCTCAAGGCCCTGAACTCTTCATGCATGCAGCCCTTTCAGATAATCAGCACCATCACCAATCAGTTGCAGAACAGAGAGAACAGATTGCAAGGACTAAATCCAGTCCTCAGCTTCCCCTCTGAATCAGCTGATTGCCAGTATCACAGCCCTTTCAGAAGATCAGTGAGAGTGCTAATGCGAGTCAGAGTGGGGACTAGATTTAGTCTCCTCAACATTTCATCCCTTCTTAAAACAGCTGATTAGCACTAGCATTGATCTTTCAAAAGGATGATGTATCTACAGTTAAGAGCATAAGAAGAGCCATGCTGGATCAGACCAAGGGTCCATCTAGTCCAGGATTGCAACAGTACCCTCCTGCCAATGTTCCCCAGCGACTGGTGTACATAGTAATACTAGCCCTGATACTGGAGGTAGCATATAACCATCAGGACTAGTAGCCATTGATAACCTTCTCCTCCAGGAACTTATCCAACCCTCTTTTAAAGCCAACCAAATTGGTAGCCATCACTACATCTTGTAGTAGCAAATTCCATAGTTAACTATGTGCTGTGTGAAGAAATACTTACCTTTTATTCGTCTTGAATCTCCCACCAATCAGCTTCATGGGATGACCTCAGGTTCTAGTATTATGAGAGAGGGAGAAAAATTTATGGGCTGGCCTTTTGTAACATATGAGGTTCCTTGCCTATTAAAATCCATCTGGCAAACATGACCTAAGAAAGCTCATCCACTGGCTCTTCTCCTGACTTTTGCATGTCGAGCCCATTGCATGGAACATCTATGCACAAACAGCTATAGGCACCACTTCTCAGACCTTCGGCTCCATGCACCAAGGTCAGGGTCCAGGAGTCGGGCCAGTGGGGCACACAGCATCAGGGACATAGTCTCAGATTTCCCTCCACCACACATTCACTCTACACATGGAGAAGGCCCGAAAGGTAGGGTGACCAGATAAAATCCAGGTCAGGGCTCATGTAACTTTAACAGTTGTAGAGAAAAGGGAATTTCAGCCAGTGTCATTTGTATGCAATTGGTTCCTGGTGAAATTCCCTCTTCATCACAACAGTTAAAGTTGCAGGCACTATACTAGAGTGACCATATACAAAAGAAGGCAGGGCCCCTGCAACTTTAACTGTTGTGATGAAGAGATAATTTCACCAGGAACTAATTGCATACAAATGACACTGGCTGAAATTCCCTTTTCTCTACAACTGTTAAAGTTACATGAGCCCTGACCTGGATTTTATCTGGTCAGCCTACCGAAAGGGGATCTGCCATATTTCTTTTGAGATTAAGTCTCTGGGTAGCACAAGGAGTAGAGGATCAGGGCAAGAAACACTCTGAACATCAATGCAGAAGTCCTAAAAAGCTTCAGCATTTGTTTCATTTAGATTTCAGGAAGCTACCAACAAATTATCAAGCGACTATTATTGGCATGTTGATGAAAGTATCTGCAGTACCGTGTCGTGGGACTGATATTTTTCATGCGTGTTTTGTATACTTAAATAAGGTTTTAATTTACTCTGGGTGGAATTGTTAATGACTTCATTAATACCCTGGCACAAATGATGGTTACTATGACTTGTAGAGTGTGTGTGGAGGGGTGGGGATTGTATATTGTGAGGTCCTCTGGGCAATGAAATATATTTCTGTGCTCTGTACACAGAGAGCCAAATTGCTTGTTACGCTAATTACATAGTGTGTTGATGAAGGTTAGCTTTTTGTTTACCCTGATATCAGCGGAGGCTTTTTTCCTCCTTTTTTTTTAAACTCCCTCCCCACAAGGATGGGGGAGGGGGAGATTTCAAGGAAAAAAATGGTCATAAAAAAACGGAATCATCCAACCCCAAGCCACTGAACTTCTCCGATTTCCACCAAGAAGCTCATTTTAACCCATGTCCTCATCAGAGTGTGAGCTTTATTTTTTAAAATTTTCACGTGAAAATTCAAATGCCCCTTTATGCACATTTTGCCAAATGTATGCATTGATTGTATGCATATTTGAAATGTATGCATTTTGTCCCATTAATTAAAGTCTGTTTGTGTGCATTTTTAATGTATACAGTTTTGGGGCACTTTTTTGTGTGTGGCGCAAACCACATCACAAGGTTGGAAATGTACGGGCTTTGACTGCAGATTGCATTCACATCTGTGTTTGGTTCTGGGAGGTACGAACTGGAAAAATTCAGGTAAAAAAAAAGAACTGAAACACATTTCTTATACACACAGGGCTTCCACACATGCCTCTTCCCAGCTTGGTTGCTTCAGTGGATGAATGGATGGGTGGTGGTGGGTGGAAACTGAGCACGAAAAGCTTTAGCTTCGTCATTTCCCAATTTCACGGGTGAATTTAAGACTACAAGTGAAGAATCTGGGTTGGCAACTTTACTCTGAGTTGTAATGTACCTGAAATACTAATGGAGCCAAATTAGGTGCTTAACTGATGATCTCTCAAGATGAACTGAGACCACCAATCATTTATGGTGGTCCGCAAAGATCTCCCTAAACCACCACCTTCTACTATTTGCCTTGGACTATGAAACCAGGTATACTACACAGTCGGTAGACTGGTTGGTCACAAATTGTGCAAACAAAGTAAAGGAACACACTCAGTCACATAATAAAAAGCCCAGCCTTTGACCCAGTTAAGCTAACAAATTTAGACTCAAGTTGATTTATTCCTAGTGAGAACAACGAGACTAAATTGATTTAAAACCGAGTACTTCAATTTAGCTGGATTGTGTATAAGGCTGTTAGTGTGTGTTAAATTATTATTGAGAATGTATTTACTGAGATTTAATTGTGTGATATTTGTCTTCATACAAACTGTCATTACCCTTCAACAGATATTCATAGCAATCAGTGAGTATTTAATTAACATATAATAACTCTCTCATACGTTCTAAATTAAATCCTTTATTTAGACATGTCATTTAAAATGCAACTGGAGATTTCCCTCTTTGTGAAAATAGTATAATTTATTGTGGTTTTGTTGCCTCACAAATATATAAGTGGGTTTCGTAGCTATGCAGAACAGTCATGAACGGGAAAGGGGGAATTGTCAGACGTGTTTTGAAAGTCTTTATTATAAAGAAGTGTGCTCAAAACACAAGAAAAGCTGAAAATGAAGGTTTGTGGAAGATATAGAACCATGCTGCTCATATTATTTTATTTACATTAAACTCTTATCATACCAGTGATAATATCTGATGTCATCTTTTTAAAAATTAATTAATCCATGTCATTTTCCTTTGTAAAGATGTGATCCTATGCATGTTTAGACAGAAAAAAGGCCTACTACACCTCCCAGCATGGTAGACCTGATTTGAAAATGCATTTGCTGCGCTGAAAGGGTACGCTCATTTTAATACCTTGGAGTAAATCATGGGGGGAGGGGAATGAAATGGTTCTGAAAGTTTATTAGAGGGAAACTGGCTGTTGAGTAGCGAGCACTCGTGTGTTTATTATAACATTTATATCCCGCCCTTTTTCCTCTTGCGAGGAACCCAAGGTAGGTTACATGATCCTCCTCCTATCCATTTTATCTTCACAACAATCTTGTGAGGTCGGTTAGGCTGCAAGCCAGTTACTGTTTCAGTGAGCTTCATGGCTGAATGGGGACTTGAACTCTGATCTCCTGAGTCCCAGTCCAATATTCTAACCACTACACCACACTGGCTCTCAATAATTGCTAATATATTTCTCTCCCTCTTTCAAACTTTAATGCAGTTTTTTTAATGCAGTTTTAATAATGTGTGTCATGTTTTAATCAGTTTTATGTATTTTATTATATTGTTGTTCCCCGCCTCAATCCAAACGGAGAGGCGGGTAAGAAATAAATAATAATAATAATAATAATAATAATAATAATAATTAAACTGCCCCCCTGAGCAGTTTGCACATAGGGTTCTAAACTGTGTGGGGAGCCTACATAGATAGAAAAGGCTCTGTGCTGTTGAGGGTGATGAGGACCATGAGAGGTTTTAACCTATAAAGCCTTACATGGCTTGGGATCACAGCACCTGACGGAACGCCTCTCCCGACATGAACCTACCTGTACACTACATTCAACATCTAAGGTCCTCCTCCAAGTGCCCACTCCGAGGGAAGCTCAGAGGTCGGCAACAAGGGAGAGGGCCTTCTCTGTGGTCCCCCCCCCCACTTGTGGAACGATCTCCCTTTTCGGCGCCAGGTCAAGACTTTCCTCTTCTTTCAGGCATTTAGCAATATCTGATGAGCTGGGTCTGTTTTTGGTTTTTAGGCTTATAGCTTTTGATGTTATTATAACGGTTTTAAATGTATTTGTATATTGTATGTTTGGCAGTTTTAATTTTTGTATATTGTTTTTAAATGTTTTGATCTTATGTAAATCGCCCAGAGAGCTTCGGCTACGGGACGGTATACAAATGCAATAAATAATAAATAAAATAATAATGAGAGAAGGGATTGAGTTAGTTTGCTTATCTTCACCCTGCCCCTCGGTGTGTGCACTTTGTGATGAAACAGAAACACCTGAATAGGGCTTGTAACATTAATGTAAGTGGGAGAAGAACGTGTGTGAGGAAGTCAGCCTAAGCCAGGGCAAAGGAAATTGATTTTTTCTTTTGGGGTGGAGGAGGGAGTAGAAGGGGAAATTAACTGGACGGATTCCTAATCATTGGGATACAGATTTGAGAAAGGGTACATCTGAAAGAGTACAGGTGTGAGAGCATTATCTAAATGGGAAATTCGTTTTTTGTGTGTGTGCTGGTGGGGAGTCAACTGAAGTGTTGTGTATTTCGGTTATTATTATTATTATTATTATTATTATTATTATTATTTACATTTATATACCACCCCATAGCCGAAGCTCTCTGGGCGGTTTACAAAAATTAAAAGATTGAACATTAAAAAACTGATATACAAAATTTAAAACCATAAACACAAAACAGCTGACATTAAAACATTTTAAACTGTTAAGCCTGGCCACAATGTCAATCAAAACCTCAACTTGAGATGTTAAAATGCCTGGGAGAAAAGAAAAGTTTTGACCTGGTGCCGAAAAGATAACAGTGTTGGTGCCAGGCGGGCCTCATCGGGGATATCATTCCACAATTGGGGGGCCACCACAGAGAAGGCCCTCTCCCTTGTTGCCATCCTCCCAGCTTCTCTCAGAGTAGGCACCCGGAGGAGGACCTTTGATGTTGAGCGTAGTGTACGGGTAGGTTCATGTCGGGAAAGGCGTTCCATCAGGAATTGTGGTCCCAAACCGTGTAAGCCTTTATAGGTTAAAACCAGCACCTTGAATTGGGCTCGGAAACATACAGGCAGCCAATGCAAGTGGGCCAGAATCGGTCTTATATGTTCGAACCTTCTGGTCCCTGTTACCAATCTGGCCGCTGCATTCTGCACAAGCTGCAGCTTCCGAACCACCTTCAAAGGCAGCCCCACGTAGAGTGCATTGCAGTAATCTAACTTGGAGGTTACCAGAGTATAGACAACTGAAGCCAGGTTATCCCTGTCCAGGTAGGGGCGTAGCTGGGCCACCAACCGAAGTTGGTAGAAGGCACTCTGTGCCACTGAGGCCACCTGAGCCTCAAGTGACAGAGATGGTTCTAGGAGAACCCCCAAGCTACGATCCTACGGTTGGGATCTGTGTGGGAAATCAGCTAGTTTGCCACATCATTAAACTATGGAATTCACCGCCACTACATGTAGTGATGGCCACCAATTGGGATGGTTTTAAAAGGGGAATGGACAAATTCAAGGATAAGGCTATCGATGGCTACTCGATCTCCAGCATCAGAGGCAGTATGCCTATGGACACTAGTGGCTGGGGAAAGTAGGCAGGAGGGTGATGTTGCACTCATGTCTTGCTTACGGGTTTCCCTTGGGCAGCTGTTTGGCCACCGTGTAAACAGAACGCTGGACTATGGACCCATGGAACCAGCATGGCTCTTTTCATATTCTAAATTGTTGTGTTGCTTCAGCAAATATCAGGTCAAAAGAGAATAGTTTTATGTTTTGGGACTCCAATTCTTTGCATTCAGTTCCAAGTCTTAGGCAACTCACTGGTCTTCATTTAGTCCAGACTTCTGTTTTCAACAACTAATACCTTGTATTGATGGTGTTGCTTGGTGGCAGAGGATTTAAGAGATGCAATCTTAGATGGACTCCATTTCCTGGTTGGTTGGACTTGGCCAGGCTCCATCACCTGACCTGTTAGGCTCCACGTCAGCCTGCAAGATCTCGGCCTCTTGACCTTTGGCCTTCCAGGCTCCACCTCTTTGTCTGCCAAATTCTGCTGATGGAAATGACTTGTCATGGTGGGTGGGGCTTGTATCACTCTCACTTTTTGGAGACACTAGCATAATAGATATTATCTTCTGCTGATGTGTTTTCTTAGTTCTATAATTTAAATCATTTGCATTAATGTAGCTGAACTGTCTTTTCTGGATTAACGTATAATGTGCGTTGCCTTGATACTTTTCAGGTGAAAGTCAGGATATAAAATGAAATCAAATCAAATAATAATAACAGTTAAAGGTGTATGCATTATACTAGAGTGACCATATACAAAAGAAGGCAGGGCCCTTGCAACTTTAACTGGTGTGATGAAGAGGGAATTTCACCAGGAACTAATTGCATACAAATGACACTGGCTGAAATTCCCTTTTCTCTACAACTGTTAAAGTTACATGAGCCCTGACCTGGATTTTATCTGGTCACCCTATTATTAAACATTGTACATTAAAACATATGTTCAAATGGAAACTGTATCCTACTAATATGAATTTTTGAAAGCTTTACGCAGCTCATGAGTGCATCACGAATAGCCCAATCTGAACCATGTTTTACTTGGAAGCAAGTCCCACTGAGTTGAACAAAACTTCGTTCATTCTTAGTTATGTGTGTTCAGGATTGCAGCCTGAATTAACAAATTTAAAAACACTTTGCTATTTCTTTCCATAGATTCCTTGTAGCTAAATGTGATTAATGCATTTGTTGGAAAAGACCGACTCTTCCAACATCTTTCAGCTTGCAAGGAAGAATATACCATCTTGATAGTTTATAATATTTTTCTTTTCTTTTCCTTCCTTTTCTTTAATCTATATTTTCTTCATGGAGGTTTATCTCACTATAGAACAACAGTTATAATTTCATAACAGCTATTCATCAAAACTGGTATTTCCGAGACCCAAATCACCACTTTCTTGGGCTACAAAGTCAGGGAGATGCAGCCCCTCATACCTCCCCCACCACAACACTCTCTAAAAAATGGCTGCCGGCAAGTTATAGGTTTATCTCTTATATGTGAGAGCACTCCAATAAATCACTTTTGCCTGCAGCAATCATAGATTATGAGCCTTTCATTATCATGAAATAAGCCCAATAGCCCACTGCTGTTTTCAGAAGATTGAACATTCCTGGCTATTTTGCTCTTTGTATGAGTACACAGAGCTCTCATTTTTCAGGAGCTATTGTTACATTTAGCCTTGCTGTCACTGGGCACCTTCTTACAACAGTAATGATTTCTACAAGTCATGAAACATCAGGGTGTTTTGTCAACTCGTGGCATCTGCAGCACGAAAGAATGAAGTTAATTTTAGTGCTTTAATGCTTTCCAATCACTCTTGCTTGCCTTTTCTTTTAACTCGCAGCACTCAGAAGTAATCCTGAAGCACTGGAAAACTAATCCAAGTGGAACTTGTTAGGGATTCTGAGGTGTTTGCTAATCACATTTAGATCCTGTCTTTCCTCCATAGAACACAAGGCAGCATAAATTCGGTTATCTCATTTCACCCGACACAACAACCCTGTTCGGTAAGCCAGACTGAGAGGCAGCGGGTGGATACAGAGAGCCATAATTCAAAATAGCACTCTCTTAATTAATAACCATTTATCATAAATGTTTGCAAGGCATTCCATAATATAGATCATGCACCCCATATTTTACCTGGACATCTTTTTTCATCCTTGGCAGGATGGTGATGGTTGAATACAGTTAACCATTGGCAAGTGGCATTTGACAAAGATAATTTACGCTAAATGTGCACCCTACTTCTATGCCTCTTCAGAAGTCCAGGGAAGCAGGCGAGACGTAAAGGGGACAGGAAAGGTTACCCTCACTGTTTGTCACAACGGTAAAGGTGATTGGCATAGCTAGTAGCTTTGTGCACACACCATGGTAAGTACCCACTTGGTAAATGACAGGGCTGGCCCAAGGCAGAGCAGCTAATGGCACCCCCTGCCCTCCCTTTCCCTAAATCAAGGTATCTTTGGCACCTGAGGCAGAAAATCCCACATGCCACCCCTCCCCAACAATAATAAATTCAGAGGCAGGAGAGCATACACGTTTTCCCTTTACTGCAGGGATGGGCAGCATGTAGCCCATATATGCCCGGGAGAACCTCCCAAATGTTTTAAAACTTTTTTTGGTAAACAAAATGGTGTATGGAATGACTACAGAGCGCCAAAAGGGTAAAATTAATTTCCCCCTCCCATTTTAAGCACCAGCCATGGGGTTGGAGGGCAAAAATGGGCCCTGGACTGCCCGAAGTTGCTGTCCCCCCCGTGCTCCAGTCCCTTTATTATGTCAATTGTCCCTTCCCTTTTGCTGTATTGTGACTCCACCCCTTCCCTTTACCATGTTGCACCCCCTGGCCCTTCCCTTTCCCCTGCTGTACCAACTTCTTGCATTGTATTGCATCACCCCACCCCTCTTCCCCTTTCCTTTACCACCACTGCCACATCAGATCTCTGGAAAGTTGTGCAGCCAGAGGAAACGACTGTCGTATTTCCCAATACCCCTCGTTTTATTGGGAGACAATAAAGAGGTATGCTATGTAATCCACAAAGCTTTATTCTTTAGGCAAGATTATGTAAACTAAGCGAGACAATGGTCTTTTCAAGAAAAAAGGAAAGTCCTTTTCCAGTACGCTTTAACTTCAGGGAGGCTGGTTCTGAAGAAGTTTTTGGCGAGAAGCTGGCTGGGTTGACCTTCTCTCCCCTTCCTTTCGCTCCGCTCACTTTAGTCTGCGGTGGATTCTCAGATCAGCTAGGCTTTTAGAGCCCTCCCCCTCGGAAGAACACGGATTCCTAGCTTGTGGGTCCTTTACACCCTCAGAGATAAGGGCTGGCGAAAGTTCATTCCGAGCTGGTGAAGAGCCCATGAGAGTCACCTCTCCCGCTCCCCATGCAGGCTGGTATGTTTCTGGCGCCATCTCTTCTGCATCAGAATCTGGCTCTGATTGATCGCTTGAAAATCCTTCTCCCAGCCTGAGGGGAGCAGGCTTAGTCTCAACAATGACCAGTGTGGCTCCCACATGGCTTTCAAGAGAGCCTGCCTGACAGCTCTGTGACTGCTATCAGTGTGAAACAGAGGGCGGGCAGCTGCTCTGGAGAACCTTGCTGGCTACTCTCTCACTGTGGCATTTGCCACAGTGGAAGAGCGGAGCTGCCAGGGTTCTCCAGAGCACTTGCTAACGTCACTGAGCTAGCAGCTGCTCTGATGAGAGAGCAGCTGGTGGGGCTCTCCAGAGCACCCACTGGAGGCAGCGGTGCCAGACCCTCTTGGCGGGGTGGGGTGAGCAGCGCAGTTTGCTGATCCTCCTGCTCCGCCACCTGAGGCAGGGGTTTCCACTCCTGCGAGGTTGTACTGTGGCTTATGCCCATTTAGAACACATACAGGGAATCCTCAAACTGCATGCATAGGGGATCTCTGTGTAATCAGGGATCCTTGAAAAGCATGAGCTGGTGGTGAAAAGCATAATCAGCTGTATGTGTTGGGGCTTGTAAGAAACGCATAGACTTGAAGGCAGAGCCTGATGTTACACCCACATTTGAAGATGTAAGGAGCAATTGTATTCTAAAAATCGAGCGATTGCACCTGCTCCCTAAAAGGTGGCTCTGCTCCCTGATTGGGGCACCTTTCTTCGTTCAAGATTCTAAAGTATCGAAACTAACTGCAGTTGTCAGACTAGACAACTAAACTAGAATTCTCAGGTTGGTTCTGGGTACCCATAAGAGCTAAACTGGAGTAAAACTGAGTTCAGTGTTCTAGTGTAGACATGCCATTTATGTGTTTGCTGGCGTAAGGTTGTAGCATTTGTAAAACAATCATGAAATACAGAGGGGGTGGGTAGTTTATGCAAATATATTCAAAATCATGGCTTTAATCATTTTCTCAACCAAATTGCTTGAGGGAGTCCTCAGCAAGGTAATAGGTAATTTCAATAGGTATCCAACACACTTTAATAATTATGGCCTTTTTGAATCTTTATTATAGATTTGTTAACATTGCCCTAGGTCTCCAAGTCAAGCTATGCCTATAGGGCAGTGTGTGTGTTTGTGTGTTACAGTTACTCTTTCTTAAAAAATGCATTAGCCTATAACCTAGAATAGAAATCATTTGATCTCCACCCCGGCCAAATTATATTCTTGATTTTGCAAAATCAAGATGGTGCAGGCATAAAACAAAGCCAAAGAAAGATGAAAGGAAAATTGACTTTAAAAGCTGATCGAGTGAACATTGAGGGATGCTGGTTGCAAACTCGGATTTATGCCAGTACAAATAGCACTGTGGCAGACATTTGCAAGGATTTTTTTTAAAAAAGGAACTGTTGTGTCAGGCTTGTATTTACATTTCTGATACTCCTGGAATTATTAGATAGCTGTTTTCTTTAATCTTTCCATATCAGCCACAGGCGGCTTGTACGAGTCCTGTCATAATCACTATGATGGGAACGTTATCCAAGTGGCATTCAATTCCATATGTATATATGTGTTGTTGGGTGATAACTATGTTTGAGGGTGATATAAGACTCTTTATATAAACAGCATTTTAGAAGTCTACATAACATCTTGGCTGGAATAAATGTGTAGAGGTAGTGAAAAGGCACATTTCAATGGAGAAATATTTCAAAGTCAAAGTGTACTATGGAGGTCTTGTGAGCTGTAAGCAAACAGGGATGAGATAATAAAAGGTAAAGTTAAACTATCCTACGTCCTTCATTTCTTTGCGCTGTTCAATGCCAGGGTGCATTCAATTCTGTTCTCTCCTAAACTGACTTTCCCTCTCAATGATGTGTCTTTGAAATTACAGTTGAAAGCTTCATTCAAACTGCCTTTATGAAATGAATTCAGCAGAGGCCACAAATAAATAAGTTCTCAATGTCTATTATTTTTAAAATTAATTTGCCACATTTGTATAGCACCCTTCCTCCGGTCCGGCATCATGTGGTCATCCTCCCAAAAGCCCTATTGAGGTAGTTTAGGGTGAGCTACAGTAACTTCCCAAAACAGCCCCTGCTCCACTTCATTTAAGTGTGTGGGTTTTTCTCATGTTTTCTCAGCTCTCTATCCACTGACCATACCGGCTTTCAGTGTTATCTTGATATCTTCCCATCTAAAGATAACGATAACAGAAAAAAGTACCTTTTGAGGATCACAGATCTTGCAAGCCTGCATCATCCAGGTTCCATGAAACTTGAGATGGGCCATAAAAATGTTTCAGGTCTTGAGAAATCCTTCTTGAAAATGCCAGCTAGAATGCCTCCCCTAAATTGCACTTCCTGACCAAAACATTAATCATTTTTATTCATGCATTGGTCAACTAACATTTGTGTTTATTTGCCATGTTTTTTTGGATGAGGGCCGGTATTGCCCCAGGTTAAAGAGTCTGACAGCTAGAACGATAGTTAATAAATTCATTAAAGCATTTTTTACCCTGCTATTTTGCTGAAAGAGCTTCCAGATCAGCTTACAGAAGATCACTAAAAACAAGGAAGTCACAGCCTGTAGATTTGCAATCTAAAAGACATGGAATAAAAGCAACCCCCCCCCCCCAAAACCCTTGGGGGAGGGAAGAGGAAAAAAGCAAACTGAGATACTAGTTTTTAAAGCTTCCGAAATGACTGGCTAAAATGGAAACATTTGCGTGAGAGAAGTGAAATAGGGTAGGCACTGCCCTCCCAATCTCTCTCTCTGCTGCTGCCAGAAGGAATGGCTGAATAAAAGTTGAGGGAGCAGAAGAGCCAAATAGAACTAGGCCCTTTCCACAACAGGGAGCCTATCTACACTACTGCTTTAAAACGGTTTAAAACGGTTTATTACAGTAGTGACAACTGTTGGAGCCCAGGACACACTCCATATACAGTTTTCAAAATGTTTTCAAAGTGTCATATCCTGCTTGGTGTAGATAGGCTCAGGCTTTTTGCCTGGGATGGCCCCTGGCTGCTCCCTGTGTGCCGATGGTGTGTATTAGGTACTTCCAGGATCGCCCTTCCTCCCTCCCTGTGCGGCGATGGCATGTATTAGGTACTTCCGGGATCGCCCTCCCTCCCTCCCTCTACACTCCTATGGTGTAGAAAGGGCCCTAGTCTTTAGGCAGAGCTGAAGGAGCGTAACCCGGCTTCCCATTTCTCCCTTTTCTGCAGTCCCTGCTTTCCCCCATAGTTTGCAGCTTGCAAGGATAGGGTTTCAGATTTCTAGTCCAAGCGTTTTGGTTACATATTTTGGAAGATAAATAGTTACTTACGTTTTGGTGCGTTTTGATACATTTTATAATATATAAGTTAAACTCAAAATGACTTCATTGGCTATTTATTGCTGGAATACACATGGCAGAAACTGGGCGCGCAGGAGGGAGGCGTAATTCTAAGAGTGGAGTCTTGCTCCAACCCATCATAATAAAGATATTCTAAATTGAATCCCAGGCTGGTGAGATTATTTTCTGTGGAAAAAGAAGAGCTCCTGGAAGGCTTCTAACCATTCACACTTGATGGGTTATGTTCACCTCATTGATTCATAGGAGCTGCTGGGAGGCTTCCATCCATCCAGGCCTGATGGGTTATTTTCACCTCCGTGGTTCATAGAAAACTGCCTTAAACCAGACCGGAACATTTCTCCATTTCGCCCAGTTTTATTAACTGTGGCTAGTAGCAGCTGGCCAGGGTTTCAGCTGAGAGTGTTGCCTACTACTTGGTCCTTTTAACTAGATACGCCTGGGCTAGAACCTGCATGCAAAGCAGCAGGTACGAGGTTCTACTCTTCTTACAATTTGAGCACTTTTAAACATTTACTTACAAGTCAAATTTGAAAGGGTGAATGTTTTTTTTTAACCACACCTTGATTCAAATGGAGGGTAGGCCTCTGAAAGGCAAAAAATATGGTTGCTGAATGCTTTTAACTAGGGGTGAGCAATCTTGGACAGCCCCCCTTCCTCCAGCCACTAATCGTTTCGTGGTTTTGTAGTTTTTTTATGTAGCCCCACTCCCAATTTTAAGTAGTTGAAATGCTTCCCTTACTAGCAGCAAGAGCTTTAAACTAAAACATGCTGGTAGTTTGGGGGTATTTTGACCCTTTCCCTTTTGCCTTAGTCTACACACACCGCTGGGATGTGGCTCTCAGGCTGAAAAAAAGATGCAACAGGCCTGCATTTAACGGTTAGCCAGCCAAGCTTTAGGTTATTAGAAATGGATCGCACAATCCTCAAGGGGCCTCAGTAATACAATCCCTGCTGGAGTCAAGGGAGAGGCACTCAGCAGACTACTTTGAGGATTTGGTGGCCTCTGTTTTATCGTAGCATCCAGAATGACTCATACAGAAGCTGTAATATTTGGGGGTTGTTTAAAAATCAATTCATTACGCACGTTTGGTACTCCTAGCTGGAAGACACTTGAAAATTGTGAAAAATAAACTTGTTCTTCATCTTGTGACACACTGCAAGCTGTGGCATACAAAATAGCCCACGACCAAGATGATTTCATTAAGTTATTAGATTCTGTGAGATTAATATTTACAACTGGCAGTGCCCTGCATAACAATGGAAGCTTTTCTTTGGTACAGCTATTTAAAATACGGCGTTGTGGTCGTTCTTATCGTTTACTGCCAGAAGAGTGTAATAAGAAAAGAGCCTCCTCCAACCCAACAGCTGGGAAACCCAGCTTCAGAGATAAGAGAGGTTGTGCGAGTTGCAACAAAAAGTAAAATGTCCTGATTTCCCCCCTTGCAAATAATGGGATCCACATGGAGATGCAAAAAGCCAATTTAACAAATTTATACAGGCATTAATCTTATGTTTTAAGCTCATCTTTCGTGAGTACAGAACTAATTCATGGTCATTGTAAATTACCTTTACTTTGGTGGTTTGGAATAATCATGTGGGTCTATTCACGGACAATAGAATTCAACTTTTTCAGACCTGGGACCCGTCTTTAGCCTGAAACACAAGCCAACTTTTAATTTTATGCCATATATATTTATCATTCTCTCTCTCTCCTCTGGTTCCTCTTCTCTTTTTTCTTCTCTCTCTCTCTCTCTCTCTCTCTCTCTCTTCCATTTCCTCTCTCCCTTTCTCATTCTCTTAATAAAGAAAGGCAAAGAAGATGGACCTAACAAACACAGGGAAAATGGTGCTATCGTTATTGTGACCCATTTTAAATCTGGATGTTTGGGCCACTTGTGGTCACCCCTCCTCCAACGTACCAGTTGAGGACAAGGGTTGTTCCAGAACAAAAAGTGGTACATGTGGAACTGTGTTCTGCATATTTTTAGAGGGTTTGGGGGCCAAGTTTTGTATAAATCTGACAGGAAGAATGTTTACGATATGTTTATGATATCATGCATGTTTTAAAGTTCTTTGGGGCTGTGATGAGGTGAGATGAGTTAAAATAAACGGATGCTCAGGGCTGCGTTATCCTTTGAATGTTTTATTCAAAACCTTTGTCGATTTTCATTGGTAGGTTCAATAATTAAAGCTTTAGGGTGCAATCCTCTGCATGTTTAAAGAAAAAGTCCCCACAACTCCAACATACTCCAGCCAGTTTTTGCAGGCCGAGGCTGGTTGTATTCTCTTTTTTGCCCATCACGTCTCTTTTGAGAACAGCTGTTGGCAAGTCACAATTGCTGCTGGATAAAGCACTTTCAACAGCTTTGTTTGGAGAGTGCAATTTTTACTGTCTCCCTGTAGAAGTAATGGAGAGCTTTCTTAACACGGGGGAAATACATCACAAATGGATCTGCATCGGTTTCCCCCCACAGCGCCTGTGGCATTGGGTATCTAGCAACACATTGTGGAATCAGAAAGCTTGAGGCTACAGCTGCTCTTCTCCAGAGGTCTCCATTAGAGTTTGCAACTCTATATGGTTTTTACATACTTCTGTCAGGCTCTGGATTTACATTGGGAATGGCTCTACTTTAACTTAAATACGTCCTTAATGACACAATCAATTTTGATCGTGTTGCTGTTGCGAGGGATGCAAGTCTGCCTTAACATAAGTTATATGATACTATCTGCCCCACCTCCGCAGGCATGTTTTACAAAAGCCGTTGCAGACAATTGTGTGTGTGTATATATATATATATATATATATATGCATATGCCAATCATTTTTGCATGGTGAACACCTCTTTTCAATGTGCCTCAAGGTGGTGCTAGTGATTTCTATAAGTTAATTACATGTTGTATGGAGTAGTTCTTCCATTTATGTGTTTACTGCCAATCAACTTCACTGAGTAACATTATTGAAGGAGGGCAGGAGATCTTTTCTTCTTTCCATTAATCATTTCTAACATATATCACGCAAAGTTTCATATATTTCATAAACTACAAAGCCCTGAGTGCTTTAGAGTTTTATTGTAGGGAAAGTACATTGATCAATTTAATTTCTCTTTTCTGTACCTTTTTCTATCTATGTGATATCCGTTTTGAAATAAGAATAGCAGCTTATCCTGTCTATTATTCCAAAAGCCTTTCTTCTGAAAAAGCCTCCATGTGGGGATATCTGGTTTTCCTATTTACTACACCCTGCAGCATTTAAGTTTTTTTAATCATTCTGAAGGACATAAACCATTGTGCAATGCTGATCTGAATCATTGTTGCGCATCACATGCATACCGTGCATCACTCTTGACTTCACTGTGCATTCATAAGAACAGGCAATCTCTCTAAGCAGTATAATGCAGATTTGAATCAGGGTAGTACACCACCTGATCAATTGGCTTAATTGTGAGTGAGAGAGAATGAACGAATGAATGAATGGTTTATTCAAAGACAAATAGAGGTTAATACAACAAAGCTGATAAAAAAGCTAGTGCAAGAAGTTAATGCATAATAAGAACACAAATAAAATCAGAGGAGCCAAAAGAGAAACCTTCCTAATTTGTACTGAGGATACAAAGAATTTAGCTACCTTCTCAATAATACGGATATGAATCATTTCCCTTAAACAGAAACATCTCATAAGCAGAAAGTTAACAGAGTTTCAATGGATCTTCCAGGTGGCGTTCTTATTGAAGAGAGACTCAACCGCTCTCTGGGTTCCCCATAAAAATTCAGTATACATTAACATGGCCAACAGGCTCTATTTTTCTGATTCCACAAGGACAAAGTCATTTGTTAAGTAGAACTGTGTTGAATTGGCTAGTTAGGAAAGCAGAGGGCATTACATTAGAGCCAATGAGCATACACGCTTTGCTACATTTGAAAACAGTTAACGTGTGCACGTATTGGGCTCTAGTAATTCCATAATTTGAAAGATTACTTACAGATAGTGGAGAGCAAGCCTTATCAGCTGCAGTTCTTAGATGTTGTAAATCTGGATCTATTATTGCTTGTGTAACAGAGAGCTGAGGCTTCTTCAGACCACAGTCACCCAAAACCTCAAGGAAGAAACCCAGTGTAAGAATCTTCTTTTCCACAACCCACATCTACTAACTGACAAAGGAATCAGAGTGCAGTAGAAACGTGGAGATGCAGCTCCCATTTCAGGGCATGTATCCAAGCTTTGCATTCAACTGATTGTTCACCCACTTCCAGGTATATAGCTGCATTTCCCAAAATGTTCCTATGGCAACTAGATTGGATCTTTTCCACTTGAGTATTGAAGCCAGAAACCCATAAGGAAATGCTAAAGGTAAGTTGACTGACTTGGCTTTATAAGTTTGAATAGCAGAAGGTATAAAAGAGACACCTTGTGTTAAAAGCAAACTGAGGTGGTCTGTTGACTGCACTTAACTGAATGAATTGCCTGCTTTGGTTGTTTGGCCCTGGAATCTGTATTTTGCAGTTGGTGATCGGAAGCATCCTTGAAGGGGTCCGATCAGCCATTGCAGGGCACAAAGAGCAGCAGAGGCAATCTTTACCTCCCTGTTCTCGTGTTCTGCAGATTTAGGTAGACGGTTACTTCAGAGGGCGAGGGAAGGAGGCTGGAAGAGGCTTAGGATAACTCATATCCTGGCCTCTCCAGTCTGCTCTCTTCACTGCCCTCTTTCCTCCTCCTCCTCTGAGGCAGCTTTTCTGACCTCAAAGGGCAGCTGGCGTGGTCAGGGCTGTGCAGAGTTGGTAATATGCCTAGGCCAGATGGGAAGTGTGTGCCCCCCCATTTCAAAAAAGGAGGACAACATGGCCACCCCAAGGAGGTGTGCCCACCAACATGTCAGTTATACATAACACCTTCATATTAAACCTGTTCTACAACACCTCAAGGCACATATATCCCCACCCCGCATGCGGCATGGCCCACTGGAGCTTGTAGCCTGACCGTGGTATTCACGACGGACGGCTTCCGAGCTGTTTCCACAAGGCGGGCTCCTTGCTTCTCAATGGGCCACTTACGCTACGGAAGCAGTAGCGTAAGCTAGAAGGGACCTCCTTGTCGGAGTGCCTCCCTCAAAATCGTGGGGCCCAGGCCAACTGGCCCCACTGGTCCCCCCTCTGCATGGCCCTGGGTGTGGTTCTTTCCATACTAGCTGCGAGGGGTCGGGGGCAAGGTCATATCTCTGACTTCCCCTTTCAAAGTTGCAGTACTGTCTCCGACCTTGGAAGGAGAAATCTGAACAATCCTGTGGTCCTTTGTATGCTCACCCCTGAGCCATAGGATTTCTCTCTTAAGAATTTAATATGAGAAACATGTTCTGTTTCATTACCATTTCAGACCCACTTGTACCTTTTGCAGTCTTGTAATAAATGTTAGGGCCTTGGACTTACTATAATTTATAATCAAGATGGTCTTTGTACAATAGGCCTCAAAAGCAGACAATAAGAATTTAAGGCCTGTCTTGGACGACAAAAGCAGCACAATATCATCAGTACGCAACAACAGGGGAATTTTTGTAGCGAAAAATTGTGTGATTCAACAACCTAGAAGTCAGAAGCCTTATCAGTAAATTAAAAAGTAATATTGCCCTGTCACCCTGGCACTCTGGTGGCAAAAACTAAGTTTGAAACCTGGGTCTGATGCTCACATCTCACTTGCCTAGATGTTTGGTAATTCAAGCATTTAATGAGAAATATTATACATTTGTTTCTAGAGGTTGTCTTTAATTTGGACAAAGGAATAGGCAGGATCTACACTACTACTTAAAAACGGTTTATAACAGTATTGACAACTGTTGGGGCCCAGGACACACTGCATATAATGTTTTCAAACTGTTTTGAAAGTGTTATATCCTGCTTAGTGTAGAGTTGTCCGTAGTAATTTCTTGGGACTATGTAAAATCTGATATAAGATCAAAGAAGGTAGAGAAGAGCTTGCTACCAGGAATTGAGGTATATTTCTGTGCCAGATGAACTAATGCACTGCAATGGTCAAGAATAAGAGTTATCTGCTCTGAATTTAACCTATGATACTGTTGTCCCTGATCCAAGTCAGAAACACGTATTTGAAAAATCTGGCATATATTTTCCCAATAACTGAAAGGAGGCTAAAAAGTCAATAATGAGCCAGATTTATCCTTCTTTTTTTAAAAAAAGGGTATTATAATAGGTTTGATCCAAACATCAGTGAAATACTCAATTCTAATAATAAGAACAAAAGTAAGTGGCCACATTCTGGGATAGATTTTAACAAATGAGGAGGTACAGAATGAAGGCCTGGGCAATTAAATTAACGATTTCAATGAAAGTTACTGGTTGCTATGTAAAGTCCCAAACCTGTGTGGAAAGACAACAAACAGCAGATTGATGATAATTCCCCAGCGCCCAAAAATAATGTGTCAACCTTCATTAGTGTGGCATTTATGCATGAATTCCATTCTTCTCTTTCAGCAGCTCTTTTCTTTCGTTGAATAGTTGTTTACATTTCATAATAGGCCTCAGGTAAACATTTGGTTTCCTCCTTACAGGAGGTGGGATATAATTGGCTGATTTGGGTCTTGAGTAAAGCACACTCAATAGTGTAGTGGAACCAGGGCTCACAGGGATGCAGCGACGGCACTTTTTGATTAGCAGGAATGCTGATGTCATCTGCCATCACCACTCTCATCCCTCAGAATTCCCTGTTCCCTCTGAGTTTAGCTGTGGTCCTCATCTTAGTTGGCGGTGATGATGGTGGGGGAATGAATTTTCCCAGCAACAATATTTGTTATGATGCAAAGCATTTGGGGGGTGATTTGATCTTGAATGGGCAATTAAGACCCATTAGCTTTACAAAAGACCTGCTTCTGGCAGAAATCTCCCTTTCCCTCTCTCATAATACTGGAACCCAGGGTCATCCCATGAAGGACAGATAAAAGGAACTACTTCTTCACATAGCGCAAACTCAAATTATGGAATTCGCTACCACAAGATGTAATGACGGCCATCAATTTGGATGGCTTTAAAAGGGGGTTGGACAAATTCCTGGAGGAGAAGGCTATCAATGGCTACTAGTCCTGATAGCTATATGCTACCTCCAGTATCAGAGGCAGTATGACTATGTACACCAATTGCTGGGAAACATGGGCAAGAGGGTGCTGTTTCACTCAAGTTCTGCTTGTGGGTCTCCAGTCGACAGCTGGTTGGCCACTGTGTGAACAGAATCATGGGCTAGATGGACCCTTGGTCTGATCCAGCAGGACTCTTCTTATATTTTATGGGAAACTGGTTTGTTGATATGGATCAACACAGCTGCCAGAATTTTTGGACTCTCCGTGGGGCTATGGTTATGAGTACTGTCAGGAACAGCACCTGCCATTCAAAATTTACCTTTGCACCATTGAGGACACTCATGATCAAATTCTTCTCCCTGAAGTGCAACCAGTTCCTGCCTTTCCACATCCACTTGCCCCAACCCCTGCTGTTGATATTCTCAAATACCTGCTGTCTGTTTGGGACACTGATCTTTGACACAGATTTTGCATCCAAAGTGGAAAGTCCTGGATATCGTACGTTTCATAGTTCTGCAGGAAGCGGGTGGTAGATCGCAGCTAACATAATCCTGATGACCATGGACTTTATTCTTCCATTGTGCTGCCTAATCTCTTAGCAGCATTTGGTAATAAAATCCTTGCTCGGTGCAGACTGCTTCCAGCTGTACAGTTGTACGATTCTATTACGTTGTTTGATTTACTGATAGCAAAGGATGCTGGAAGGGTAGTGATGGCGGTATTTGCTAAAATCTGCCAGCTGTGCTTTATGTACTGGCAGTCATGAGATTGAGATACCTTTTCCCATTGTGCCTCGACAGAGAAGTCATTTGTCCTGAAACAGCCAATTTAAACTTAGTTTCCCTTGTAAACGCTAACTTGAGAGTGTTAAATAGCTCCCAGCTGAGACCTTGTGAAGTAAAGTTGAAATGTAATACTGCTGAAGGGGAAACAAAATGCTTTTTGAAAGGGCAAGATGTTTCTTTAAGAAATATTTATCGAGAAACTTACATTGTCTCTGTAACACAAATGACTGAGGGAAACCAGATCGACGCATATGTGACACCATAACACCAAGGCTGCGATCTGTGGTCGAAAGCTGCAAAAAGAGGAATACGTTTTAGAAAACATTGTTATATTGGATTTTTTGGTAAAGGGAAGGGTGTATTATTGAAGGGGCTATCCTGTGGAAAACACAGGTGCAGTTCAAACTGGGTTTCATTGTGGAAAAGTGAATGTAAACGTGAACATGACGAACGAAGGTTTGCAATCATTTGAAGCATACAGGAACATTCTTCAGAGAGCAAAGTTACCTAACAAAGTTAGGGTGATCAGATAAAATCCAGGTCAGGGCTCATGTAACTTTAACAGTTGTAGAGAAAAGGGAATTTCAGCCAGTGTCATTTGTATGCAATTGGTTCCTGGTGAAATTCCCTCTTCATCACAACAGTTAAAGGTGCATGCACTATACTAAAGAGACCATATACAAAAGAAGGCAGGGCCCCTGCAACTTTAACTGTTGTGATGAAGAGGGAATTTCACCAGGAACTAATGGCATACAAATGTAGGGTGACCAGATAAAATCCAGGTCAGGGCTCATGTAACTTTAACAGTTGTAGAGAAAAGGGAATTTCAGCCAGTGTCATTTGTATGCAATTAGTTCCTGGTGAAATTCCCTCTTCATCACAACAGTTAAAGTTGCAGGGGCCCTGCCTTCTTTTGTATCTGGTCACTCTAGTATACTGCCTGCACCTTTAACTGTTGTGATGAAGAGGGAATATCACCAGGAACTAATTGCATACAAATGACACTGGCTGAAATTCCCTTTTCTCTACAACTGTTAAAGTTACATGAGCCCTGACCTGGATTTTATCTGGTCAGCCTATACAAATGACACTTAACATGCAGAAGAATTGGCTGATGACGGCAGCCATCTCTGGTTCCTCCCCTTGTTTTCTGGCTGCACAGTCCTCCTTGCTTCACAAAGTAAGCAATAATAATAATAATAATAATAATAATAATAGAAAATCATAGTTATCCCCCATGTTGATATAGCCTCATTTTCACCTTTATCACATGGGCGGCTTGATTCACACCCGCCGTGACTTTGATCCAATTCTTCCACATGATGTTGTCCCCCTCAGCGGCTCTCGCGCCCTGAGTGCTCCTTTTTTCCTCCCTCTTTCGAAATATCCCTGAATGGGGATTGTCCGTTTTCTCCCCTCCTCCTAAGGCTTAGCTGAGGTATCGGAGCAAAACTGACCACGTGTGATCAAAGGGCTCCACTCGCATAGGAAATGGAGGAGGAATCCGCATTAAGCAAAACGGGTAGGTGTGATGAATGCTCTCAATTATAGCAGCAAAGAAGAAATACATTGGTTCCGTTCCACTTCAGAATGCTTTCAAGTGCCCTCTTATGTGTTGGGAGAAATTGTGGCATTTGGGACCAGCAGCGGAGGGTGGACTCAGACTATAAACCTTCCAGGAACTGAGCTGAAACCTCTACCCTGGAGCCACTGCACTTCCACCGAACTCAGGGACTCTCTTAGGCCTAAGATCATTTTTCTCCTCATTCTTCCTGCTTCCCACTGTGCTTGGTTCCTGTCCCTTTTACTGCATCAACTTCCCCTCCCTGTGAAGTCCTGTCTATGGAACAAGCCACTGATAGGTGTACAGTTTATATAGGCTGACCATCTGAAAAGGAGGACAGGGCTCATGTAACTTTAACAGTTGTAGAGAAAAGGGAATTTCAGCCAGTGTCATTTGTATGCAATTAGTTCCTGGTGAAATTCCCTCTTCATCACAACAGTTAAAGTTGCAGGGGCCCTGCCTTCTTTTGTATATGGTCACTCCAGTATAGTGCCTGCAACTTTAACTGTTGTGATGTAGAGGGAATTTCACCAGGGACTAATTGCATACAAATGACACTGGCTGAAATTCCCTTTTCTCTACAACTGTTAAAGTTACATGAGCCCTGTCCTCCTTTTCAGATGGTCAGCCTAGTTTATAGCTTCTCGCTCTTTAGTCTTGCTGTTGCTTGTTCCAGCCCCTCTTCTGGCCCTATAAGTATTTCCTCATCTTCTCGCAGTCATCCAGTCTGCTGCCTTTTCTGTCGCCTCCTGCTGGATTCAGATCTTATTTCTCAGCCCATTCCCCCATATTGTAAGGGATATACCAGCAGGAATCCGCACATATACACAGCAGTCCATAATCATGGTCCTCAGTATGACAGGCCGCATATACCTCACCACTTTTTCTTTGAAGAATTTATTGCTGAAAACAAGAACCAATTCTTCTCTTGCTGAATTTTCCCACCGGTTTATTATAGGGATGTTTTGGTGAGAGGGGTGATGGTTTAGGAATCTCCGAAGCCCTCATTTTATGTTACTGCTATAGACTCCCTTTAAATCACAGCCCTATGCCCCCCTTCCCCCTAGTGCCTTTCTGTTGAAACATCCCATCGCAGTTTAATACTCTATAGCAATAAAGTTTAACAAGCACCTTGGGTTTCTATTACAGAATTATTAAAGGTCTCCTTCCACATGTTTTGATACTGACATCCCATCCTGAACACATTCACTTGGATGGTTAAAGGAAGTTAATTCTCTCTGTGTGTATATATAGTCAAAGCTTTACATTTGTTGCAATAGACTGTGGTAACTGGACCCTTGCTCCTGCACCTTTAAGAGCAGCTTAACCGGCACACAATAGCAGGTGGCCATGCTTATGTCCATTTCATGGACAGTTTCATCTGCGGATGCCCACAGGTTAGGACCATTGGAAGCTACCTTATACTGAGTCAGACCCTTGATCTAGCCCAGTATTGTAAACACTGGGTGGCAGTGGCAAGGTTCCAGGCAGGATTCTTCCAGCCCTAACTGTAGATGTTTGAGAATGGACCTGGGAATCATCTTCTGCATGCAAAGCAGGTGTCCTATCGCTGTGTCACGGACCTTCTGACTAAGCTCGAGAGATTAGGCTCACACACATACACACACAATGCCAAATCATTGGGATTCCTAGGCTACATCCCTGGTCACTGGTCAACAAATAATTTTTTAAGAGGGGCCATATTGAATTGGGCAATGGTTCAAGAGCAAACAACATTGGCTCATCCATCCACTCATTGCCCTGTGAAACAGGGAAATTCCCCCCATCCCTCACACGCACTTTGGAACTGCAACAGATGCCTTGGCAAATTCAATGTGAAACAGACTCTTGCTTCTTCAGTAAATGTATAGGAAAAACAATTTGGACAGATGCAGCATCCTCCCATCAGTGGAGCGCTTGTGAAGCTCCTCCCCCAACGCAGCCATACACAGGTAGTAAAAACACAAGAGTTCTATTAAAGGGATGTGTTTAGATCCTTCAAAGTCTGGAAAGGAGTGTCTGAATAGTTAGCCTTTGTTTCTGTGTAACTGAGGTTCTGTGCCATGCAAGTGGGTAGAATGTTGGAGTGCAAAGAGTCAGGTTTAAATTTTCAGTTATCCCTGAAACCCCCTCGGTGACTTTGATTCTGATATACTACCTATACAGCATTTAATATATTTTACTGTGATTGAATTCTTATACTATTCTGCTATGTATTGTATTGTTTATTGTTCATGATTTTGGCTAAAACCTACTTTAGGCTGCCTAATAAATTTGATTTAATTTGAAATAAAGTAGAGGTTTGTAACTTCCTTTGTAAAAGGAAGGGGGAGGGGCATCACCATCCGGCCAAATTAAGTACCTTTAAACCCCCTTGATTTTAATGGGAAAGTTCAACACATGCTCCAGTCTCTCTCAGTGCAATCAATGGGAATTTAACGTTTTAAATTTGGGTGGGTCATGACGTAACTGATTAAGCTGATGAGGAATATTGTTTGTATTTGTGCCGTTAGTTGATGACGTTTTTAAAAGACTGCCGCCAATATTCATACCTTTAAAAATGAGCTTTGGTTTGCTTTCTGGGTGTAGACCTTTTCTCTATTTCAACTCTCTCTCCGCTCCACCCCCCCCATCCTCCTTTCTTTTTTGCAAATAATGATTTATGCAAAGTCACCAAGACAGCTATTGCTTCCATTGTGAAGTTTATTATCTTCAAGATGAACAGACAAGTCATTAAGCTCTCGTAGAAGGATTAGTGGAAAGAAAGATCAGTGCATTGTGATTTTCTGGTTACATGGTTCGATACAATGACGCTTTAAGGAAGTAAAAGCCAATTTTAGCACGGTCATTATGGGACACTGTATGTCATCAATAGGCAGTTATAAATATTAGAACTGATAAGAGTCGCTTTTCCGTAAAGGGACCTTTCTATCATGCACCAGCTGAGTGAATAACACAGGGGAATAATTTATGAAGAGTATTCTGTTTCTGATTTTATCTTTCATCTCACCTAAAAAATATGGGTTTTTGAGATACATCTTTGAATCTCAAAGGAATAGGACAAGACAACTTTTCTAGCAGGCTCTTTTTAGGTTATATTGTGTATTTCTTTATGACAGATGAGTCTTTAAAAAACAAGCAAGCTAATTAACCCATTCCTAACAAGACACACTGGCTGGGTTCAGATGACACAATAAGAAACTGGGAGGGGGCAGTGAAAGAGTCAACCATCCGTTGTGTTGGTTATTGTGTCATCTGGAGGAGGACAAACAACTCAAGGTGCGTTAATTTCTGGAATTAAGCAACATTGAAAAAACAATGGGCTGCTCTGTTGCTTATCCAGAGACCTGTTGGTTATTATGTTGTGTGGTGGGCTCCATTGCTGATTTTCCCATGTTGCGTGCATTATTTCAGAAGGACATACAGCCCTCTGGCAGGAGCGGCTGAAAGCACCCCAGCCGCTCCTCTGCAGCCAGCAGAACTTGCATTGGCTGATGGGATAGCCCTGGGAGGATGGAGGGCAGAGCAATGGATGACGGGGGCAGGGCAACGTGCCGTGTGGGGAGTACTAGTGAAATAACACACCGTGAGTTGGCTATTCCCCCCTCCATTGCCTAAAGTGTCATCTGAACCCTCCCACGATGTATTTGGCTCCTGATCTAATCTCCTTAGTAAAGGGAAATGTAGTTTGCCATACCCCAGAATTCCCCACCCCAGATACTACATTGTATTAGATCAACATAGGGAAACCTGTGCCTTTCTAGACATGGTTGGACTCCCACTCCCATCAACCCCAGTCAGCATGGCCAATGGTCATGGATGATGGGAGTTATGGTTCAATATATGGTTACGGCTCAAAGTTTTCATGGCACATTTGCAACATTAGCTGAATTCTGAACATTTGTAGATATCTCAGCTCTACACTTGTTGACAGACTATGCTGTACATCAGTATTTCTCAGATATGTGATGTGGGGTCTACATCTGCAATTTTGATCTGGGATTGGGAGGCAAGAATTCGAGAGCCAAAAAGAAATATATTAAAAGTGAGCACATGCAAAATGTTTTCCCCTTTCCATTTGGCAAGTGCAGCCACTCCCTCCCACAGAATTAAGAAGGGCTAACAGTGCAGTTGACATTGATTTCCATAAGCCTGAATACCCTGCAGACTCTTTTTAAAAATTAAACATTGCCCCCCCTTTTCTTTGGCAAGTCTGTTAACTAGAGAACACACATATCTAATCCTCATTTTCCAAACGTCTATACAGCAGCTCTGCACAATTGAAATACCCCTTTCCCCAGCTCCCTTCCATTACAAAGTCTTTGGTCCCCTCTACAAGATTTCAGTTTGATGCCCGGTTGTCCGATTATGCGCATCTACTGACAATCGCTTTTATGCCTAATCCCTATACACGGGAGGTGTTGAAGCGCATTACGGGCTGTATGAAAGGCCCTTTAAAGTTGTTGACATGTTGCTGAAAGTAATGTGCTTTGTTTCACCCTTTATTCTCCCCACCCACTAGAATCTCCCACCTTTGGTTTCCTAGGTTACCTGACGGGAATGAACTGATTAACATGTTCGGCTACCTGTCTCCCCCCCCCCCCCTTCGCCTGATTGCCATTTGAAGTGACCTGCTCAGGAGTAAATGGGAATATGCCTCGCACACAGACGCACCAAAACAAACAGGGGGATGCTGCTTCGTTCCTTCCCCCGCCTCTTCCCAGCGAGCCCAACAATTGTAAAATGAGGGCAACAATATGATTGCTAATGATGCGCACATGCACACATCCTTCCTACCCCCTTTACTTCTTGTGAAACCACCTCCATTTGGCCCCGTGTCTCCATGAATGAAATGTTCTCTCAGGGGAGTTAAAATAAACTTTATTTTTAGTTCACATAGGTGCTTCCATCTGGAGAGATGGAGAACAAGGAGGAAGTTGCCAGGAGGATACAGGAAATAAAACTAAATGAAAAAGTGGGAGGTTCTCCCAGTGAAGGGGCAGTTCTACTATGCATGACATCACGACCATCTGATCATTAATGCGCTTCCTCACAAAATTGTTTACACGGACATGAGGCGCTCATACTCCCACGGTAAATTAAAACTCGCTATTTCACGTGCATTCGAAAATGTGAATAATTGGACATAAAAAGCGCTTGGACCCCTCATTTGTGCTCTGCTTTTGTAGAGGTAAATTTGGTAATGCGCCTTGAAAGAGCTTTAAATCGCTCTTGTAGAGGCCCCCTTTCTCTGTTCTTTGTACCCACCTTGACAAAAGGCTTTATTTGTACCAAAGTACAGCCAAGCAAGCTTCTGTTTTCAAAACCCTGGCTAAAAAGGCTAGGAGAAACAGTCTTTCCCTCTATTCCTCAAAGAACTCTATTCCAGAGTTTTCTGCTTCCCTGCAGCAGCTCTGTCCTCTTCCCCCACCCCTCTCAATTTGCCTCTGGAGGACAAAACAGAGGGAGTTGGTGCAAAACATTTGCTTTTTTCCTTTCTGGTGTGAAAAGTGGGAGAGAGAAAATCCAGCTGCAAGTGGGCCTGAAGAACGAAGAAGAACTTTTCAAAGGCAGAGAGGCAGGAGGAAGCCAGCTAGCAGCATGCACTAAATGAGCTAATGGAAATAAAAAGTGGGTTTGAAATTGTCCCTGCCTTATCCCATCCAATCAGTCTGTCAGAAGAGTGTGGGTGAGGCAGGTTTAAAGATAGCAGCAACCTATTTTTGCAATGAACTTTAGCTGCTTAATAAGGAAAACACTGGCTCAGTTCCGACAACACAATAATCAACGGAGGGGGGAAGAGGCAACAACAATAAGCAGTTGTGTTGCTTATTGTGTTGTGTGGCAGACAACACACAACGCGCACACAACTGACGGTACATTATTTTGGGAAATTAAATAACGGAGAAAAAATACGGGCTATTCAGTTGTTTATCCCAAAATCCGTTGCTTAAAGTGTCGTGTGTCGGGAACCCCTCTCTCTCCGTGTACTGTTCCATTTGGTCATAGAGTTCGATGGCAGGAGCAGCTGAAACCCCCCGGGCCGCTCCTATACAGCCGGCAAAACTTGTGGTGCATGATGGGATACTTCCAGAGGACTGGGGGAGGGGGGAGGGGGGAGGAAGGAGACTCAGCAGCCCAGAAGGACGCAGGGACTTTCAGCCGTGTGACGGGGGAGGGGCAACATGGCATATGGTGCACACTGGCAAAATAATACGCGGTGAGTGTGTTATTAACCCTTCTGTTGTCTAAAGTGTTGTCGGAACACACTGGAAGTTTAACAACAACAACTCAAGACTAAAAGAGCAAGACAGATGGGTAGCTTCTCCTAGTTGTTTGACAGAATTAAATTCTTAGTAATAATATTGGCCTTAATTGTCAACTTCTGAGGCACTTTTTAAATTTGAATTATGGGAAGCCCAGGAACACCCCCAAATTTCCTGCCCCAACATTTGTTGGAAAGAAAGGTCCAGTGAAGGTTTACGGTGGTGGGGGTGGGGTCTCTGCCCTGGCCTGGCCTAATATATGCAGCTCATCTGGGAAGCGTGTTTTACGCCTTTGAAATAGTCCTGTGTCACCATATCAGAAGTTTCTCACTAAGGACCCAATTCTATGCATGTTTAGGCAGGATTCCCCGACCAGTCCTGCTATTTTATTGTTATGAGAGGAATTACTGTTGTTATCAGTGATATTTCCCCATTCTAAAAAACAACAACAACAACAATGATTACTCAAGGCAGCAAACAGTACATTTGAAAAATAATAATTAGCAGAGATCATTAACATATTTAAACTACAAAAATAAAACCAACAATCAATGCAAAGAACTATCTGTACAGTAGTCAGAGATCAAATTAATAAAACCATATTTAAAGAGCTTGCTGAAAAATATGCTAGTATTATTAGGAAAGTTGGTATTATTTTGCATTATTTTGGTATTTTTAGGCTGCAGTCCTGTACCCACACATGGGAATAAGCCCCAATAAACACATCAGGACTTATATCTGAGTAGACATGCATATTGATTACAATGTTAAAATATCTATGAATTCAATAGCACATGCAGTTTGTAATGTAAGTTTGAAAGTGTGCCAACTTTGCTGGAAACTTCCTTTAATATATTTTCTTCGTTCTACCCTTAAGCACCTATTTTTTATAAATATATAAAAGCAGACAAGGTTCATATATTAAATGACATTATAAATAATTCAAAAACTTCCCACATTGAACACTTTATTTCCTATACATTTAAAAATGATTATATTATGAATCTGAATATCTGTATCCCATTTCCATAAGTAAGCTCATTTGTATCTCTCAAATGTTCATGAATACCCAAGATGTGAGGAAAAAAAATAATGACAGGAAAACTATCCCTTTATTAGGAGCAATCAGTAGGTTGGATCCAGATTTAAACATTCTTAGAGTAGACCCATTGAAATCTAATTTAAGTCCTATTGATTTTAATGGGTCTACTCGAGGCATGACTAAGTTTGAATTGAATCTTGGTATATGTGAGCTTTTGAGTTATATAGAATTGCTCCTAGTGTTGCATGTAAAGTAGGGATGTGCACGCCCAAAAATATCGTATCGTTATCAGAATTTCAGACAAAAAAAATTATCGTCTCCGATTACACAATAGGTGAACCATATCGTATCGTATCAGATTTCTGATAATTATCAGAAATCTGATATTATATCATTTCTCCATTTTGCCCTAGAGAGTTGATTTTTGAGTCAGAGAAAGGCCTAAAACTTCTTAATTTTCCAAGTTACAGGTTTGAAACTTGGTCACAGTGCAGACTGAGTGTTGCTAGTCTTGTGTGCCAAATTTTAGAACAATCGGTGCAAGCGTTACTCGGAAGTAAGCTTTCAAATACACTGCTTCAGGTGGCTGAAATGTGGTCCTTTTTCAAGAGACGTCATCCAGTAATCATGGGCATCTCACAGATGACCTTGAGAGGACTCATCTTTGCCCAATTTCAGACACACAGCTGCAGGCGTTACTTGGAAGTAAGCTCTCAACAACATGCACTGTTTCCATTAATGCACTCCATGTTGCTGCTGCTGAGACTTATAGGTATATATGAATACAATGAACTTTCCAAACCTGTAGATAAACCTAGGCAGTGCCTTCTATATGCAGTCATAAAAGTAAAATGTGTTAATCAGAAGATGGTGAACTGTGGCTGCTTTGTCTCATTGATTAGACTACGCATGTCTGCAAATTAAAAGGATTGGTGGGTAGGGGAATAGCACGGGCTTTTCATTGATTTTAGAGCCATCCTTAGCAGGCAGGGTCTCACTGGGCCAGGAGATACCCCTGTGGTGCGCGAACTGGCAGGATCCCACAAGCAGCACCGCACAGACAGTCAGGAATTACGGGCGTTAAATTGATTTTAGAGCCAGTCTTAGCAGGCAGGGCCTCATTGGGCCAGGAGATACCCTTGCAACGCAGAAACCTGGAGGATCCCACTAGCGCCTATGCGTGCATGGCACAGTGAGTGGATGTATTCCGCTGCAGTAGAACTGCTGCCTTGACTCAAGAGATTAGGCCACGCATGTCTAAGTACAAATGAAATAAAAGGATTGGAGGGTAGGGGTGTAGCACTGGTGTAACAGTTGTTTCAGCCAGCCTTAGCAGGCAGGTGGGCATTTCTTCATGCCAGAGCTGCACACATTGGCTGGAGCAGTGGCAAATAAAACTCACGTTCGGGGTAGGCACTTTGCCAAATTAATATAAGTCATGTTCAGGGTAGAGGTAGGCACTTTGCAAAATTAATATAAGTCACATTCAGGGTAGAGGTAGGCACATTGCCAAATTAATATAAGTCATGTTCAGGGTAGAGGTAGGCACTTTGCCAAATTAATATAAGTCACGTTCAGGGTAGAGGTAGACACATTGCCTAGACCAGAGTCTAAAAAAAAAATGTGTGAGGTGGATGCTTCTGCAGTCCCTCAGTAACGGACTCCATGACCCAGGGACGTAGTGATGAAAAATAATAATATAGGAATCTTTCAACTCACGGCTCCCTATAGCAGTCCCTCCAGACTGAAACATTGGCTGGAGCAGTGTATTTCAAAGAGAAATAAAATGTGTAAGAGGGATGCTTTTGCTTTGCAGTCCCTCACTAAAGCAGTCCCTCCAGACTGGAAACATTGGCTGGAGCAGCATCTTTCAAAAAGAAATAAAAAGTGTGAGAGGGAGAGACAGCCACCCCAGAACTGTCCCCAGCAGCAACATCATCGATCCTAGAGCCCGAGCCACCTCGCCTAAGGCGCGCCTTACTGGTTTCATACTGGTACAAAGTGATTGAAAATGAAATTATTATTTATATTAATAACAATCCTTTGCAAACAGTTTGTGTGCTGCTTTGACCAGAGATTGTGTAGTGTTATCCTGTGTTGCAGGCTACAGGACACACCAGCACACTCACAGTCAATCAAGCAAACACCCCCCCCCCCATAGAGAGAGAGAGAGGGAGAGGGAGAGAGAGAGAGAGAGAGAGAGAGAGAGAGAGAGAGATTGTTTTTTTAAAGAAAGTTAGACAGGGAAGAGGACAAAACACACTCCCTCAGTCACAGTACCCCACTAACCCTTCAATCAAATCAACCAGAAAATGTATAAAAAATTAAAAACTATAACTCAAACACACAAGCAACGCACAGCCAAATGAACCTGAGACACAAAGATGCAAGACTACAATGAATCTCTAACAATTCACCACCAAGTAACTATAAGACCCAGGAACCAGGAAAGAGCTCCAACAAAATCCACCCTTCTCCCCTCAACACCTAACTCCCAACAGAGCTGGAACACCAAGTGTGGGGGTCTTATGCAGGGATATCCTTAGCCCTCCTCCAACATTGTGATTGGAGCCTGCTGGAATCCTTGCTGCACGATTGGTCACTGTCTCATCAAGCACATCCCACCTTCTAGCTCCATCCATGTGGCGGCAAAAGAGAAAGAGTCTTCCGATAAAACGATAAAATACAATAAATATCGTAGGATTTTTTATCATCTCTGATAATTATCGTAGGCTTCCCTATGGTATCGTTATCATTAATCATATGCACGATAAAGAGCGTATCGTATCGTTATCGTACATTTTAATGATACGACACACATCCCTAATGCAAAGGACAAATTAAAAAGGAGGCGGGGAAGAGCGATATTTGTGGCAAAGGTTTCAGGGCTGACAGAAAATGCCTCACCTATTTATCACCCTATTCCCAGGCAGAGAATAGGTGGCGATTTGGAGGGCACTGAAATTTGCTCAGTTTGGTGGCCACTGGTGGTGGTGGCAGGAGCAAAAAAGTGAACACAAAAAGTGAAAAAGAAACCACTTCCAGTGGCACCCCCCACCCCCCACCCCCCGCTGAAACCTGCTGGCAAATCCCACTGTTCCACCTTGCAATTGACCTCTCATCCGTCTCTACCCCACTGAGAACTTCTGGCCCAGCCTTGGTGTTCAGTCTTATCTCCTATTTGTTTCTGCCAAAAGATGGCCATGAAGAAATATGTTCAGGTGTTAGCCTGCAGACAGGTTAGACCAGCCTTCCCCAACCTCCTGCTCTCCAGATGTGTCGGACTAAAATGTTGATGCTGGCTGGGGAATTCTGGGAGTTGCAGTCCAATTTGTCTGGAGGGCACCAGCTGGGGGAGGCTGGGTTAGATGTATGTCTTGTGCAAGCCATTTCAGTAGTGGAATATGGGTACAGGGAAGCCATTGAACCCCTCCCCAAATCTTTCTCTTGCACTAATTGAAATCTGTGGGTTTCTTGTAAGGCTGAAAATAGTATTAAAGAACATTGTGGCAGTCCTGGTATTAGCAAAACTAGAGATCAATATCTCTGAGTACCAGATTCTGGGGGGGCAGTGAGGGAGGGCTGTGGCCTATATGCCCTGCTTGTGGGCCGCCAGGGGCCATCTTGCTGGCCACTACTGGAAACAAGAGGCCGACGTATCCGGATCTTCAGTTTGACTCTGATACCGCAAGGCAGTTCTTGTGGCTTTTGAAGCAGGTCCTTTTTACATAATACTGTTTGAAAGTATTTGCTCTCTTTTTTTGCTGTAAATTTTATTCTGGGACAGTGAACTTTATGTATTTGAATGGATTATTATTCCATGGGTTCTGTTTTTTATTTTACTTTGTTTTGCCTATCCTCTAAAGAATAATGTTAGACATTGCTTCTGTGTATTGTACTTGATGGATCATGCTTTCTTTCCTTTTTTTAACCCCATTACATTATTATCTCTTTTTTTTTTAGTGCTGAAAACATTTCCAGTAAAAATCCTGTTTAAGAAACCACAGGAAACTGCCATCAAGCATATGCATTTCCAGATTTATTTATCTTATTGCAATGTGAACCTCTATTACCATGTGTACCCTTTTAAAAGCTTCTGGAGTATAAAAGCTTTTTACCATTTGGGTGGTTAGCTATTTTATGTCCCTGCTTTATGGAATCGTATCGTACTTTGTCAAATTCCCGTCTATAATTATTAGCGAAGCCTAAATGACAAGAGTTCATTTCCTGACACCTTGTATGACAGCAAACAATGTAGGTATTTCTTCTTCTCTGTGAATCGCTTGCAATATAGACTAATTGGCATACTAATTGACTTCTACAATAATTTAGGATTATGGTTTATTGTTTTAAGGTTGTTAGGTAGCATACATTTATCTACTAGCAGGCAGCAGGTGTTGCATTTTTGAAAAAGGCTAAAATTGCTTTGACTGTTTGATGGGAGTGATATGCAGGGAGGGGGCCCAGTTTAAGATTTCATTTGAGTGGGGAGTCAAAGTGATTTCAGGGAGTTTGTGTGGGGAAATTCAAAGGAAGTTTCCAAGGCCTACAGTGCAAAAAAAGCTATGGAATTTAAGAACATCTCTTTTGTTTAGATTATTTTTTATACTTTGCTAGTGAAATACTTATCATTATGACTAGTGTACGGAAGGAAGACGAGTAAATGCAATGATCCCTAGAGCCACACTGCTTTGTACAAGGCCAGCCCTGACATGCAGCCGGGTAAAACAATGTGCTTCGGATAGCACTATGTTGCCGGGTCGGGGGGTAGATACAGGCAAGCATTGGTGTTTTAATGATGCGACAAGACCTTTGAGAGTGTTGACTCTAGCAGGGGGAAGCCCCCCACCCCGCTTGGGCTCTACTTCAGAACACAAAAAGCCTTGGCTTGGCACTGTTGTATGTGTGACAGCCATTCCGTTATGTGGAGGCTGGGCTACCCAATCTATGGGAAGGGGGTGAGGGCAGCTTCAACTTCCACCACAATAAGCATTTCCAAGTGCAACACTTATTTCCACACACCCCCCCCCCCCGGACACGATTGCCAACTATTCACGTACATGCGAGAAAGGTAAGCTGTGTGCTCTCAGGAATACCATGGGGAGTGTGTGTGTGTGGTGGTGGGGAACAGCAACCTTCTTACCTGCTCCACCTGAATAGCTCCGCCTCTTAATCCACATTAGCCCCTTTCTAGTTCTGGTTCTTGGACCGTGTCTTGACAGCGGCGCGTAGGCACCGTAAGCCCTGAAACCCCACATTTACGCTCCTTCCAGTTATCTGCATCGCAAGAAGAGCAAGTGCGGGGCTTCTAGGAGCCGCTGTGCCCGTGCAATGCCGTGGGTCATTGCACGGGCGCTGGGGCACATCTGTAGGCTCCCCTTTTTCAACAGGTCCTCCACGTCCACCCCCTCCCCCTCCTCTGTCCAGCTTGCTCCTTTTTAAAAAAAACTCTTTGTCTTCAACTGCAAAGGTTCACAGTGATAGGGAGGCAAGGAAGCGGTCACACTTTTACGGATATAGATAATCTATAGCATCATTATTAATATCATCAAACCATCATTACTATTTTTTAAAGCAAATGGATTCGTGCCATTTGCATGCCTGTCGAATATTAATATGAATCCTTTGCATTTGAAAAAGGAGCACTTTTCATACGGTAGTACTTATATAGTACTTTTATAGTATTCAAAGTCCTTAGCAGAGCCCTGCAAGGTTGGGATTCTTATTCACATATTGCAGTTGGGAGGCTGAGGCAGGAGAGAACAGCTTGCCTAGAGAGTTCGGGAGCGAGGCAAGATTTGAACTGGGGGTTCATGGCTTATGCTGCTACTCACTAGGTTACACTATAACTCTCATACATAATAGTGGTATCTGTGATTTGAAGAGATAGAGATGCTCCAAAGCGATGGGCTCTTCATGTAGGGCTTAAAACATGAGTACAACTCTTCTCCCTCCCTTAAGGACATCACTGGCAATATGTTTGTAGGTTCTGTACAAATAATTTCAGCATATAGCACTACTTCCCCCCGTGCGAACATCATTAGTTTTTTTTTTAAAAAAAACCACAACCTTGTATGTGAAATTTTAGACCCAGAATGACCCTTTCCAGAAATAGAATATGTGCAGCCAAATTCCTATGCAAAGTATATATTTTACGCTCAAAGTTCAAACTTATGCTCAGTTTCATTACTCAAGTGCCAGTAGTTAGAACCTTTAGCTTCTATTCACTTCAGGCCAACCAATTACATCGCCCCTGTAAGCTTTATTGACCTTCACATCTGACTCATCAGGCTGCTGAAATCCATGAGGTACCCAAAGTGATGCTTAAATAACATTGAGGCTGTGCCACATACTGATAAAAGACAGGAAGTTCCAAGTTATCGCTGACACTGGCCTTTCTACCCGCACTTGAGGAAAAGGAACAAAAAAGATGTCGTCATTTGAATTAATGAGTTCCATCTCAGTTTTAATTCTCTTTTGAGTGTCTTGAGATACTGGCTGCACTAGTCTCTGTCTTTGAGGAAATCATTATAGAAGTGGATTGTGCATTTTGTTTGCCTGTCTGGGAGCTCCCAAAATGCAGGGTGTATTCCAAAGAGGGACAGGTGAGATTTTCATTCAATTCAGTTTTTTAAATATATATATATATATATATATATATATATCAGAAATTAACAAAATTTGCAGATTTCTTCATAAATGGAACAGAAAACACTTGAGATTTTAAAAATTCGCATGTGGGTGAAAGCAAAATCGAAGATTTGTCTATCCCTAAATGGCTTGTGTAGATTTTGAATATTTCTTTTGCTTGGGTAAACACTTCAGTTTGCCACAGAGGTTTTGTACTGCATCCAATCTAAATATAGTGCAGTCAGTATCTCAAGACTCTGGAAAAATAGAATTGAAGTTGAGCGAATCTTTATTAATTCATATAATAGCATCTTTTCGGTCCCTTTGCTAAAGCACGGGTGAAAGAGAAACAAAGCTACTGTCAGACTGAACAAGAACCTGAAGGTCAGGACCTGAAACCTAGCTTAATGAGGAGCCATTGTAGCTCAGTAGTAGAGCATATACATTGCCCAGTGAGCAGAGGGGCAATTTAGAAATCTCTCAAATAAAAAATTATCACTTGCAAGCCCTGGCATCTTTATTGTGGTAAACTGCCCTGGGAAGTCTTTTAAATAAAATCTCCAGTCAAAAAGATTAGATAACGTGAAAGCTAGCTGAGTGAAGGGTCTTCAACCTGTTCTGGATGGGGTTGCACTCCCCTTGAAGGAGCAGGTTTGTAGCTTGGGGTTTTTCCTAGAACCATCTCTGTCACTTGAGGCTCAGGTGGCTTCAGTGGCACGGAGTGTCTTCTACTAACTTTGGTTGGTGGCCCAGCTACGCCCCTATCTGGACAGGGATAACCTGGCTTCAGTTGGCCATGCTCTGGTAACTTCCAAGTTAGATTACTGCAATGCTCTCTACATGAGGCTGCCTTTGAAGGTGGTTTGGAAGCTGCAGCTTCTGCAAAATGCAGCAGCCAGATTGGTAACAGGGACCAGAAGGTTCGAACATATAAGACCGCTTCTGGCCCGCTTGCATTGGCTACCTGTAGGTTTCTGAGCCCGATTCAAGGTGCTGGTTTTAACCTATAAAGCCTTACACGGCTTGGGACTACAATACCTGATGGAACGCCTCTCCCGACACGAACCTACCCGTACACTATGATCCACATCTAAGGTCCTCCTCCGGTTGCCTACTCTGAGGGAAGCACGGAGGGTGGCAACAAGGGAAAGGGCCTTTTCAGTGGTGGCCCTCCAATTATGGAAGGATCTCCCAGATGAGGCTCGCCTGGCGCCAACATTGTTATCTTTTCGGCACCAGGTCAAGACTTTCCTCTTCTCTCAGGCATTTAACAGCATATGTTGAGGGTTTTGTGTTGTTGTTGTTGTTTGACCCATAATAGTTGTTTTTAAATGGATATTGTATTTATAACCTGTTTTTATGCTCTTTATGGTTTTAAATTTTGTATATCAGTTTTTTAATGTTCAATGTTTTTAATTTTTGTAAACTGCCCAGAGAGCTTCGGCTATGGGTCAGTATATAAATGCAAATAATAATAATAACAACAACAACAACAACAACAACAACAACAACAACAATAATTCTAGTACAAATACTAAGAGTTCATGCTTGGCCAATATTGAAATCCAATAGAATTCGATGCTAAATTCAGAGATCACGTTTTGTCAAAATTCAGTAAATATGCAAATATTTAGAGTTCCTGTGACATCAAATTAACAAATAAGAAAAATTTGACAAACTCTGGGACCCAATTAATTTTGCTGTGCTACCCTTGAAAGGGTTTTGTTGTTGTTGTTGTTTATTTGATCGTTATTTCTCCATTAAGCTGACAACGGGGTCTGCCACAGTTCTTGATGTCCTTATAAAGCAGCTTAAAAATGAAATAAAAAATGTATCCAAAACCAACCATAAAACACTCAAACAGACGCACAATACTTAAGGGTCAGCAGTAAAATTCTCAAAACTAATAAAGCCGTGGGTAATAAAAACCTTGATATTTGTTTTAAGTCACTTTTGTATTGGCAACGCTGACAGTGTTAATGGCATTTCTGTAAAGGGCACTTGGGGGGCTCCTTTGGTAAGAGAAAGATCGGGAGCGATGTGTCCTATGGAGCTGATGGGTTGTCGCAATCTATTGTCCTGGAGAACAGATTACTAGATTCATGGCTTCTTACTAGACAAAACTGTTCACGGCAGATAGAATTTATCCTGAAAAGTTGCTGCATTCTGCTGGCTGGCACAAAATACTCTCTAGCGCTCCATCTTTCAGTTGTTGGCAGGTACTTAAAAAAGGAACACGGAGAGAACCAGTTTACGCTTATGGGTCCCAAACCTCACTCACTATTACAGTTCTTAGATATGTTTTAAAAGATATTTTTTTGCCCCAAATAGAATATTGCATGGCCCCCTTGGGGACAATTAATCATTCTCGAGTCTCCAGATATGTCATCGGCATGATACAACACTCAGGAAATCTAATGCTTTTTACTGATTGGGGTGGGGGAAAGTTTTTCCTCCTTTTTTCCTTTGGTACATTTTGGATGTAACTATTTGTCAATGTGGCCTACATCATTACAAAGTTGTCCAGTGTGACACATCTCAGACAACAAGTTCCAAAGGAAAACAATGATAGCAAATAGGGCCTGTAAAATTGAACTTCGCACTTAAGGGCCTTTTGTGGGGCAAGCCTGGATTACTACTGAAAAGACATTTGAAATGGAGCCATAGCCAATGCTGGCATCCCAGTGTGATTATATTGTGTATTGTGCTCATATTTGCAAACATATGTTTGGGCCGACTTGTTCACACTTTACAGTGTTACCTTATATTGTCAAGTTCTAAATAAGGCTGCAGTTCTAAATTCACTTGCTAGGGAGTGAGCTCTGTTGAACACAATGGGTCTGACTCCAAATCTGCATGCATTGAACAGTGCTGCAGAGCAGCATTGGTATACACCTAAGCAAGTAATGTGTGAATTGGCCCTAGGACAATCATACTGCTCAAGCATTCCTACCACTAATGTAATGTGATGCAATGACTGGTGAACTTATTTCCCCCACCGCATGTGCTGGTGACTTGCTGGAGGAGTTGCATTATCACCCTCACTGGCATGGCTTGCTGTGTCATGCAGAGTGGGGAGGTTGGCTTCTGGCTTCTGCGTAGTTTGTTAACCAAAACAACGAGCCACCCTTGCAGGATTCACACGACACAGCAAGCCATTCTAGTGAGGGTAATAATGGGGGGGGGGAAACCTGCCACACACGGCAGAGGAAATAACCCACCGTAATGTATTTCCCCCTCTGTGATCATGCGGACAGGTCCAGTGATTCAGAAATGATGAATGTCTGCCTGTGGCTCAGCTATTAAAAGTATGGAAGATATCATATGTGGGAATTGCCCACTGATGTCGTCTTCCCACCTCCATCTATTTCCCCTTTCTCCGTGCTGAGGAGAGGTGCAGCGTTTTATGCCACTTCTCCGACCGCAGCCAAGTCCCCAAATTCGCACACTGCTTGTATTCCCAGTGGGGACAGTAAGCAGTTTGTACCAACAGAGTAGTAGAAAGGAATCTAATTGTCTCCACGTTCTCCTTCCACCAGGTACATAATGGCTGGTGCCTGATGTCATTTGATATAAGTGGGGAAGAGCTGTGTGGCATCCAGTCCCAGCAGTCCAATGCAAGAGGCCATCTACAGACAGACTGGCTATGGGTGTAATTTGAGGAGAGAAGGGCTTACCATCATAGTCCCAGAAGACAGTTTCCCTGGTTCTTCTACTGGCAGCTTGGTGGTTATAATTTTAGATGGCATGCAATCTACACATACTGATAAATGTAGGAGAGGACAGGAATGTTGATGTGAGGAAGCATACAACCATACAAATCCCTGCACATAGTCTCATAATGGTAGTCCCAGGAAGTAGTCTGCACATGATTTATGTCAATGCATGTGTAGACCAACTATTACACACCCTGCTAAGCATCCTAAGTTCTTTAAGATTCGTTTTTATTAGCACTTTACCTCTTATTCCTGAAATACAGCATGATGGGATGTACCTTAACTTTTCTACTGACCTGTATAACCTAAATATGTGTTAAAATGTGTGTGCGGTTTATGTGCAGGAATTAATACATTTGGTAGGTATACAATAAATTTGCCTTGAAACTAATAATTCCTGTAGGCAAAGTTAGAATTGAATTTGCTCTCATTCATTCCTTGTTTCCTCTGCCTCTCTCTTTCCTCCCTTCTGTCTGTTGTCTCACCGCTGCGGTTGAAATTTAGGTTGCTGTTTCCTGGAGTCAGAGACCTGCCTAATATTCTTAGGTTGCTCAGTAAAGTGCCATGTGCATTGATGTTATATAATAACAAGAGGAAATGAAACGATCTTTAACACACACACACACACACACACACACACACACACACTAATTAGCACTTGCATTGACTTTATTTTAAAAGTCCCCAGAAGCAGCTCAGGCAGACCAGTCTTTGCCTGGATTACGTGGAAGGGAATGGGGCTGTCACAAAGGATTCTTTGCACTTCAAAAACTGATGATTCTGTAGATCTTCTCAAATATGGGCATTTGTCTTAAATTCTCCTAAGGCTACCAGGAAGAGGTTCTGGTTGAGCAGATGAAAGCCAACATGAAAAATTGTACCTGCAGAGGTAGGACCTACTCCTGTTGTACTTCGTCTCCCCTGAACAATTCCATTTTGATACTGAAAGTGAAAGATGACGTGGCAGTTTTAAAATGGACTTCCTACCGTTTGATCCAAACAAGAACACTTGTCAAAGACATGCTCTGCAGTGCTATCCATTTATGCTAGAAAGGTGAAATGCGTCCCCTCCACCCCCTCTGATGTGGAATCTGAAGGGCAATGTTTTAGCAGCTAACACCCTGGACTCTGAGGCTGGAGGGCCGTGGCCCTTGGGCAAGCCCTTAGTATAAGACGTGTTCTATGCGCCTCAACCCCTTTCATTTAAAAAGAACATGCCTGTAATCATTGATGATGCAAACTTTATAAATTACACGGCAGAAGTTGGAGTGTGGTGGCCCCCCAATTGTGGAACGATCTCCCTGACGAGGCCCGCCTGGCGCCAACATTGTTATCTTTTCGGCGCCAGGTCAAGACTTTCCTCTTCTCTCAGGCATTTGGCAATATCTGAGGAGCCTGGGTTTGTTTTTGGTTTTGTAGCTTTTTGGGGCTGTTGTAGCGGTTTTAAATGTATGTGTGTATTGTGTGTATGTTGTATGTTTTTTGCTGTTTTAATTTTTGTATATTGTTTTTAATTGTTTTAATTCTATGTAAACTGCCCAAAGAGCTTCGGCTATGGGGCAGTATACAAATGTAATAAATAAATAAATAAATAAATAAAATAAATTGCTATGTTAATGAGGTAGTTGTGTTTTTCTTTTTTGTTTATGACTGTTATGTCTGGTCGATTGCAAAGTATTGTCTTGTCCCAGAATGGTTCTGTCCCCATAGTGTGGCTTGGCTTGACTTGTTTGAGTGTGTCTGGATTTCCTAGGCTCTGAAACCACCTTTCTGGAAAGCACTTGCTGGTTGCATGATCCAGGAGGCCAGGTTCTGTGAGTGCATGGGGGGATGGCTGCCAAGGGCCCAGGAGTGTCCCTGATCCTGCTACCCTCTTCCTCCTCCTCCTCCTCTTCCTCCTCTTCTTCCTTGCCCACTTGGGAGCCATCAATGGCCAACCTGAAGGCTCACGTGGGCCCATTTCAAAAGGCCTTTTTTTTACTTGCGTTTTGAGTAGCATTGATCTGAATCAATCAGACACTGGCAAGGAAGGCACAAGGTGGTCTTTACCTCATTTCTGTACCCTTGTCGGCGGAGTCCCCATGGACTGCATCTGATTGGTTCAGAACGTTGCTACTCGAAATGTTAGTTTAAAAAGTCAGCTTAAAAAAACACGGAGGGAGGGGGGTTGGATGGCCCTGCTGACCGGAGGGGGGGGGGCTTGGCTGGTAATGGGCCTGGCCAGCTGATGCATGGCAGGTTTCAGAGGTGGTGATGGTGGCAATGGGAGGGGGCTGCTGGACGGCTGCAATGGGGCTTTGGCAGCAGTGGGGGGCAAGCTTTAGAGGTGGCAGCAGGCTTACGCAGCAGGGGCCCATCGGCAGCACTATGCTGAAGGCACGTGACGTGGGAGTCAGCAAAATGAATGCTGGTCCCCGCAGCCAGTGTTGTCCCTTGCCACCAGCTTGCTTCCTTCCTTCCTTCCTTCCTTCCTTCCTTCCTTCTCTTGCTTGCTCCACTGCCTCCTCTTCCTCCTGCTTTATTGGTAGAAAATGAAACAAAACTCCCTTCAGCTGTTGGCCTGAGATGCAAAGCTTTCCACCGGCGGTAGGCAACTATGGAGATCTTGCAGGTTGCCTGCAGAAGCAGAAAGAGATAGAGGAAGACGCAGCAGGAAGCAGGGGGTTGGCAGTGAGAGGGATTGAGCTTGCTTGTCCAGGGCCCTGCAGAGCTGGTCATATGCCCAGGCCAGATGGGACGTGTGTGCCCTCTCCCCATTTCAAAAAAGGAGGGCAACATGGCTGCCCCAAGGGGCCATGTGCCCACCGACATGGCCGTTCTACATCACACCTTCATATGAAACCTGTTCTGCAACACCTCAAGGCACATAGATCCCCGGCCCCGCATGTGGCATATGGCCTTCTGGAGCTTGTAGTCTGACCATGGTATTCATGACAGATGGCTTCTGCGCTGTTTCCGCAAGGCGGGCTCCTCGCTTCTCAATGGGCCGCTTACGCTATGGAAGCAGTAGCGCAAGCTGGGGGGGACCTCCTCATTGGAGTGCCCCCCTCAAAATCGTGGGCCCTGGGCCAACTGGCCCCATTGCCCCCCCTCTGCACAGCCCTGTGTAAGGACTATAATTTAAATAGAAATAAATAAATAAATAATTTAAATAGAAATACAGTACATTGTACCATAATATCATACCTCCGCACAGCCCTGTGCTTGTCCAGTTGTGTAAAAGCATTTGCATTATGTTCACTGCGCAAGCGCTCTCTTTTTATGCTATGCCTATCTTCCCCCTCGCTTAATCTTTAACTCCAATAAATCAGGAACAATTCCATTGTCTCAGATTTTTCCGACAGAAAAAAAATATTGCAATGCGAAGTATTAACAACTCGTACTATTTAAATAATTCTGTCCCTCTGTCATTATTTCCCTTCTATTGCCTTGCTCACCTTCTCCCAAGAGATTAACGTCCCTTTCACTATAGCTTGGCCCTAAAGATATATTCCCAGTTCACCTCCTGCCTTTGTTCTTTCAGACATTCGAGTTCTTCTTTTTTCTTTTTAATCTTACTTTTTATAAGATTTTTGTTTCCTCTTTGGATTTCTCATTTTAGATGGATGGTATCTAAATGCAAATATCCAAAGAAAACTGCATAGACGTGAGGTAAAATATTTTAGCAATGGAAGCTGAGCACATTGAATCAGTTTGCACATAAAGTTAGTACTAGATAAACAAACACCTAATAGTAATCCTTGGTAAAAAGAGATTAGTTTGTTTTTAATCCAGATGCAAATCCCTTTCTCTCCCCCTTTTCCCAAGCATATAATTTCCTCCCTTATTTTTATAGATATAATAAAATGTAATAGCATTATTCAAAAAGAGTCTATTAGACCAGCATTTGTACACTGTATTCTGGGGAATCCTGGAGTGTCTTGGACGCTCCTCAGTGAGTGAGAAGATCAGCAATGACAGCCAAGTTTCCCTGAAAGAAAGTTTGTCCTCCACTACTGATCCTCCCTTTCAATGTGCTGCCACAGGAAAATGGGGACATGTCTCAGTTCATAAGGGTTGATGGGAAGGCTCTAGAACTGAGTGGGGAACCTGTGTCCCTTGGCATATTTTCCTTTGTCTCTCAGAGTTACTTGTCTTTCCTGATGCTGCAGGCCCACTCTTGATTTCCAGATCATGTTCTTCTCTACACGAGGCTAAAATCCTGCACCCTTCCTGGGGCTTCTGCTTCCGGATTCCTTGTGGGATTAAGATTGGCTGCTTTACACATGGGTTTTTCATGGGTTTTTTTTTCTGGGCAAGTTCTATACGTTTCATTATATAGCCACTAGATAGCTGGTGGTATAGTTGCGATATAGCAGGATCCTTGAAATTCACTGAAAATTTATGGCGCTCTAAAGCTGCTACAATGGCCAGAAAGCTATGGAGGGACCCTAGAAGTTAATGATGTTGTGTAAAGGACCCACCGAAAAAGAAAGAAAAAAAAGTGAGTGGCCGATCACAAGCACACCATAAAAGCCTCATGTAGAGAAGTCCCTCCTCTCTGGGTATTAATTCCTCTTCCACGTCATCTCTCCGTCTCTGTGTATGAGAAAGAGAGAGAGAGAGAGAGAGAGAGAGAGAAGTAGAGAAGGGATTAGGTGGCACAAAGAGAGAGTTATAAAATAAGTAAACGATGCTGCAAACTCCACTTTCTTTTACTTTGGTTCCATCCACTATTGATACTGTCTCCATCCAGAATACCACAATGGTACTGCTGAAAAATGGAAGAAGGAATGCATTCCTGTTGCCAAGGCAACCATTAGACCAGGGTAAGCAAGTGTCACACATGGTTGGTGGAATGTCTATGGAAGTGCTCATCTGAACGCTCACCAAATTGCATTGCACACTGGATTACATCTGCATTCGGATGTGGATGCAGATGTGGATGACATTCATCCAGTATCAGAGGCCTATATACACCAGTTGCTGGGGAACATAGGTAAGAGGGTGCTGTAGCACTCATGTCCTACTTGTGGGTTTCCCAAGGGCAGTTGGTTAGCCACTGTGTCAACAGAATGCTGGACTACATGGACCTTTAATCTGATCCAGCATGGCTCTTCTTATGTTCTCATCCACACTGCATCATTGACAATGGGACACCCATTGCTGTACACATTCTCCCCCACTATCATGTGGAACTACATGCAATTGGAACTGGATTGAAACAATCTTGCTGTGCACTGCTGGCAAGTAATGAACCCAGAGCAGCATAGCAGTCAAGGAGAGTGGGCCTGTTTGCAAGGGGGATAGAGGAGTTGTATGTTCCATCTTTCTCACTCATCCAGCATGACAGCAGTGGGATGGCTTTATTTGTTCCCAGTGTTGATGACATGTAGCTAAATTTGAGTGGCTGTGCATTGCACTGATCATCATTATGCGCACTCTGCGATCTCTGGCTGGGATCAGGCACTGGAAAGCCCTTTCAAATAAAATGCTACCAAAGCACAGCAGAAGGTTGGGGAAACAGTGGCTACAAACAGGTGCAAAAATGCACGAGAAAGTACCTAAGAGGGGAGTTAGTGATGGGGTGCACATTCGATGCAGAGATGCTTGACTATGCAAATTCCCCTGCTTGAATTGTTGTGTACAGAATTGAGACAAACACAGTCCACCTTGAGCAGGTCCAAGCTAATTCTGTCTGCAGCCCCAGCCTCTTGCAAGCTGCTACATTGTCCCCTCTCCTCCCTAGTACAATACCCCTTACCTTGGGGAAGAGGGACAGGACATCAGAAGGTGCAAGGCTACAACAAAGACTGGAAGGTTCTGGCAGGCTGTATGAGCAGGGGGAAATGATATGCAGGACCTTCCTCTTCTGCAGGAATTGATGCTAGGCACGTTGTTTCCTGCTGGAGAATCATGGGTTCTTCCAGTTCTGCTCTGGACTCCCTGCAGAAAAGACTACCTACCTACTGGGAACTCTGAGAGTGGCTATGAATGTTATAATCTCATTGGACCAGCCAAATGGGCTGTTTCTGTCTGGTTTAGCAATTGGCAATATTCATGGGAAAATGTCCTGTTCTGGCCCATCAGGCTCCCTGGGACTTGGGTCCTCTGAGGAATGGCTGGAAGCTAGAGGAAGTAAAGCAGGGAGACACCAGAATGGTAGTTAATAACAGGAACTGTGCCACATCTCTCACCTGCCTCCACCAACAACTGAAACATTTGCGCTAGGAAATGTAGATTTACACAAACAATAGAAGAAAATAAGGTGTACACTCCTAGATTGTTGATGGGAATGTCAGTTCCTGAAATATTACATGTTGATCCCATTTGAAATTTAAATCTACACTACTCTGATAAACGTAAGCAATGTGAACAGTGTCTCAGAAGAACTTGTTTCACATGTGACTCTTAAGAAATTTATGTGGGTTGCTCTGTTTGATAGGGATAGGAATGAAGAGGTTTTAGCCAAGATGAAATGGTATATATTATGGCTTAACCGAGCCCACCTTGATGTCTTGTCTTTAGAATTGAATCTGTACAAGCTGTTGCCTTTGGCTTTTTAAAAAACTAATGCTGAAATCCTTCTGTTACATTATTGGTACAAAATCATTTGCTGGGTAGTTGTGATGATGAAGACAGGTCATTATGTAACTGCATTATTATTATTATTTTTAGCAAAAAGGATTTTACTTTGAAGCTGGTAAATATTTCCTTATTTGTTCTCCTTCGCTTAATTTAAATGTAATTCCTTCTTTTAAGTAACCTTGCTACATAAAGTATGGTGCTTTATTCCGGTATTATTAGAAAAGCGACTGAACACACAAGGACCCACTTCCGATTGTTGGCATTTGAGAAAGATGTAATTACAATGCTGCAAAAAAATAAAAAAATAGTCCTACAATTAGACCAGCTTGCAAGATTATTGGTGCGAAGTAGGGAGGGAGTGCTCACAAATTCTGGAGATGGAATCACTCATGGCTTGCTGAGGTTGCAAAATGTAAGCAGCCTGAAACATTGCATATAATTAAGGCTGTTCTGTCAGCCCTCCAAATCTCAGCTCTGTGCAAAGACCATAGTGCTGGCTGTAAAACACAGTGATTATCACACTAATAATATCTGCTAGCTTCATCCGCATTTATTTGTCTAGATATTTGTTTTCCACTTTCCAAGGCGTGGGCCTTCACAGAGCAGTTCCCAAGAGTTGAAAAACAATACATAGGTTAAAAACAATTTTAAAAAACACTAATGGGAATCTAATGGAACTCCAAAACCTCTGTGAATTTGGAATGTAATTTGATACTTTAATTTGAGGTGCCCAGAAAAGTCCCAGTGGTAAACTGCAGCTCTTGCTTGCTTTATACATATGAACATGCTTATAGTGAGTCAGAGCATTGGTCTATCTCAGCCTTCTGCAACCAAATCCCCTCCAGATGTTGTGGACTACATATAATTCTCATCACCCCAGCACCACGCTGGCTAGGGTGATGGGAGTTGTAGTCCAACACATCTGAAGGATAACAGGTTGGGGAAGGCTGGTCTATCAAAGTCCAGAATTCTGACAGCCATCCTTCAAGACCTCCAAAGAGAGATTCCTAGCCCAGCTTCTCAGATCCTGTAGCTAAAATAGTGGTGTCTGAACGGCACACTGAGTTAATTATGTTATGAAATGCACTATTGAGAGGGATTATCTTCTCTCTATGCTTTTGTAGAGCTTGGTAGGTGGAGATATTTACTTAATACCTTTGATGGTTGCTGGCTACTCTAAGTCATTGGGATTGTGTCATATCCCACCAGCCTCAGAGTAGGATGAGGGAAATGGCTTTGGAATTTGCATCTATCCAGGGAAAGAGAAAAAAACCCCAATTTTGCCCTAATTGACTAGAAGCAGACATAATGTGTGCTGTTGCTTTTGGGTGGCTGAGATTGTACTGAAATTGCCTATCTGGGTGTGTAACTGCTTCATTTATATATTAAAATATAATAGTTATTATAATAAACAGATGCTATGAGAAGTCTGCAGTATTCTGTCTTCACAAGAAAATTGATCCTATAAGTAAAAGTCTGTCCTGAGTCTTCCTTCCACTCAGAGATGTAAGGAGCATTAAACTCTCCTTAAGAACCACTAGCTATCATCAAACACATAATTGCGTGAGTGTAGGGTGAAATAAAGAGACGAGACAACATGTTTGGATTTAAATATGGGCCACATTTATTAACACAGATCTGCAATAAGGGGAAAACCTAAGCGGGCATCTAAGTAATGGCTTCATACAGAGCCGTCCTAGGAAAGGGCAAGCCATTCTTGCCCCGTGGGGTGGCGCCTGCCATCTCGCCACTCCAGGGGCTTCCCTTTTGGGTAGGGAGGCCTTCCTGCGTCGCTACCCTCGTGCCACACGGCTCCAAGGATGTGAGTAAGGTTAGCCTCAGAGGTAAGCCTTAACCTTTCAGCTGTTGCCGCACGGCTCCCAGCCTTGGGCTTCAGGCTCTACCCCTCACCACAATGGTGCCTGAGAATGCTTACCAGCCTCCACCCACTCTAGATGCCCGCGCCTAACCGCCACAAGGGGTGACAAGCGTTAGCTTAGTCGCTCCCCCCCACACTACCTAAAATTACTTCCCTCAAACACCCCTGCAGATCCGTTAAGAAAATGTCATTACCCTTGTTGGACAAGTGTACACCGTCCTGCCTATACAGCTCCCTCCTGGTTCGCGCTATCTTAGGATGCCGCAGGCTAATGTCACCATGTGCAGTAAGATCCTTGTAAACCTCTGTGTTCACCCTTCTCCTGGCCCGCTCCAATGCCTTGGTGTCGCCCCCTCTACCCCACGTAACTCTCCTTAAGAACCACTAGCTATCATCAAACACATAATTGTATCATATGAAAAATGGGTGAGACCCAATTCATAGTTTTTTAAAGCAAACATTTTTGATACAAAAAGGGACTTTCAGTGGCGGCAGCGGGAGGTCCTAAAAGATTCAATGAACAATAAGAATTCTGTTGGATCAGACCAAAGTCTATCTAATCCAGTATTCTGTTCCCATGGTAGCCAATACTTATGGGAAGCTCACAAGGGTGACATGACCACAACAGAACCTTCTTGTTCCCCAGCAAGAAGGCATTGAAAGGCACACAGCCTTCGATACTGGAGACAATGGCTGAATTCGGACAACACATTGGTCAATGGTGGGTTGAGTAGCCAACTCACAGTTGGTTATTTTGTGGGTACTCCCCACACAACATATTCCTACACAACTGTGGGTGGTTGGGGCTGGCGTTGAGTGGACTAATAGGCAACCCAGCATTTGACTGACACAGCCCCCACCCCTCTCCCCACCCTCCCTCCTCCCTCAGTCGTCCCAGTTCTATCCCAGCAGCCTCTGCAAGTTGCACCAGTTGTAGCAGAGTGGCAGCTTTGTGTTTTAACCCACTCACCACATGCCATTAACCCACTCACCCCATCCACACAACACTTTAAACAACTGGCTTCGAGCTAAACAACTTGCAAGCCAGTTGTTTATCTCCGTTATTTATTTGGGCGGAATAGCATACTGTCAGTAGTTTGTGAGCGGTGTGTTACCCTCCACACAACACAATAAGCAACGCAACTGACGATTTTTCCTCCCTTGGTTGTTTAATGTGTTGTCTGAATTCAGCCAATATATAACCATCATGATTAGTCGTTATTGACAGCCTTAACCTCTCTGATTTTAACTAACCCCCTTTTAAAGCTATGCAAGTTGTTGGCCATCGCTACATCTTGAGGAAGTAAATTCCATAGTTTAACTATGGCTGAATTCAGATGACACAATAAGCAACTGGGGGAGGGGAAACAATCGTCAGTTGTATTGACTATTGTGTCCGAATGCTGCCATAGTCAACTCAGCGCTGATCCTAATCGACACCACAGTTGATTATTTATTACCATGTTGTGTGGGGAGTACCCCCTAGATGAACAACTGTAAAGTTGATTATTACCCCACCATTGACTATCGTGTTGTCCGAATTCAGGCTATGTGTTGTGTGAAGAAGTCCTTCTTTTTGTTTGTCCTGAGTCTTCCACTATTCAACATAATTGCATGATCCTGAATGCTAGTATTATGCGTGAAAAAAACATACTTCTATACACTTTCCCCATGTCATGTTATATACACCCCTTTCATGTCTTCCCTTACTCACCTTTGTTTTTAACCTAACTGTCTGAAACGTTACGCTTTTTGTCATAGGAGAGTCGCTGCAGCCCCTTGATAAGTTTGCTTGCCCTGTTCTACATTTTTTTGAGCTCTACAATATCCTTTTAAAGGTGTGAAGCTCAGAACTGCACGTTGTATGTGAAGTGTGGTCATACCATAGTTTTGTATAAAGGCATTGAGATTAGTAATTTCATTTTCAATCCCTTCCTTTATAATCCTTAACATGGAATTCGCTCCCCCCCCCCCCCACAGCAGCTGCACACTGGGTGAGTGTTTTCATTGAGCTGTCCGCCAAATGGGCTGTCGGGTCGTGCAAACAGCCCCAGTCAATCAAATTCTGCTCTAGAAGACATTACCAAGGGCAAATAAAAGTAACTGAAAATGGAGGCAGTGTTTGCTTTCAGAGATTTTTCAAGGGACCTTTTTCGTGCCGGGGAGAGATGTGCCACTTCAGCCCACATGGCAGGTGACTCACGTCCCAGTATGTATTATTCTGGCCTGACTATGCAGCACCATTTTTGTTGCGCAGAGGGGAGAGCCACTCTTCTTCCTAGTAAATGTAAAACTGTCATGTAGTCAATTAAATTTGGCTACATGGTGATGTCACTGAAGGCAAAATAGGTGAGGATGCTTTCTTATTCAAGGAGAGGTGGATTTTGCAGAAAGTAAATGTTTACAAAATGTGTCCCTTGCTTTGGCTCAGCATTCCCCCCCTCTTTTTTTTGAGGAATGGTCTTTCTGAGTGCATGTGTTTGTGAGTAACTCGCACAACGCAAAGGGGGGAGTGCTGAATACAGACATGGATGGCACACTCAAACTTCCCAATCCCCATCATAGCCTGGTATTGGTCATGAGGAAAGAAACATGGCTTTAAGCCCCGAGGAGTTCACTTTGTCCCCAGTGAACAGCAAAACCTTTTTTTTCTTTTGCAGAAAGGATCACTCACCCCTGTATGTTTTGTGATGGATGGCACAACTTCCAAACTAATTATACAGATTGAACTTTGTATTTAATTATTTCTTTTATTTCTGAGGACAGAGATGGCAAGAAAACAACGATATCCTACCCTATAACCAAACGTTTTTGCTTTAGCAGGAAAAAGCAAAGGCTGATTCCTTCAGGATTGTCAGCTACAGAGGTGGTAATTCTGGGCCATCAAAAACTATGAGATAAAAATCTGCATATAATTTACACACATTAGCATACACTCATGTTGCATTTTGCATTTTCACATCTGCAGGGGGCAAACAGCAGGAATATCCTCCTTCTTTGCATTTCTAGGAGGGTTCCCCCCCTTCCTGTTGCCATAGCTTTCCGAGGTATCACATTTTTTTAGGGACTTTTTTCCGTTCTTTCTTTGCTTTTGACCCTCATGCTGGTGCTGGGTCCCCTAGAAGCAAGCTTGTTTCTGAGGGCCTTTCACCATAAATGCACTACGTACAAAATTACAAAATGAATCATAACCATCCAAATAGAAACCTTCCTCCTACTGCGTCACTGCGCAGATCATGCTATAAGGGCATCACAATCCATATTTGTCCAGTGTAGCAGATGGAAGCCGCAGCTATGGTCAGAAAGAAATTAAAGCGGCTGCCAGCTAAATTGATATGGAGGAGGCATCCAAATGACCCACGAGTCAACCAGCATGCTTCCAAGAACAGTATCCTCTGCTGTGGTATCACTGAATTACTTTTCACTAAAATCTTAAATCACTACATTTCTTCTCCCAATCCTGCCTATCCGACACACACACACACACACACACACACACACACACACACACACTTCAGCCCCTGGCTCATCCTTTCTTCCACACGACCCCTTGTCACCCCATCCCTTTTCATCCCATCGTACACACCACACCAGTGTCTGTCACAAAATAAAAAAGCCAAAGATATACAGTGTAAGAGACTCGTTCAAATGTTCTTGATTGCATATCTTTGACCCTGTCTTACATCAATCTCCCTATAGGTTAATGTGCTTCATCTTTATTATAGTGAACCTCTAGACGGGCACTTTTCCCCGCCGTAGCTTTGGAGTGGCAGCAGGTGGATTACATGACGCTGCCGCCACTCTGAAGCTACGGCGGGGAAAAGCCCCAAAGCTCTGCTCTAAAAAAGTCGGGCATTTACCCTGAGTTTTTTAGCTTGGAGCGAGGTGATGACGGCATTTGCCATCTGTTGCTCTTGCTCTGGAGCTTCTGGGAGGCCTGCCACAGTCTATGGCGACCACTGATTGGTCGCCATGGGTAGGGCAGGGAAGGGGATGGACCAGCGAGCCATAAGCTCGCTGCACCACCTCTGCGCCTCCACAGACCTCCCCCTTTCTTCCCCACCCCATTTTAAAAAAGTTAAAACAACAAACAAACCCTACCTTGGAAGGCTGCCGCTCATGCTTTGCTTGGCAGGCGCAGTGGCGCCAGGAAAGCCCGCCGTGGTCCTCCTTCCGCTGTAGATGGGTGGAAGGAGCGCAAACGCAGGGTGTGATGCCTGGCGACGCCACTGCGTGGCCGCACCGGTGCGTGAAGAGGAGGGCCGAGTGTGCTAAAAGACATGGATCAGGCGTGGACAGAATGGAAGATGCTTGCTGCAGCTAATAGTTTCATATCCATTGCTAACTCCAGGTCTCTGAGGGCCCTTGGGCAACACTCCCTCCACCAGCCCCCTGACACGGAGAGGGTTGGGCCTCCCACAGTGTGCTGAGTGAGGGCAGGCAGGTGAGTAGGCAGGTATGCTGCTTCTCCTGGTTGCTGTCACTGCCTCCTTGCTTTTGCCTCGTCAGATGAAGACATTGGGAAGTTGACGGGGGCGGCTGCTGTTCTCCATCGTTTGCAAGTGAGTGGGCAGATCTGGAGGTCGTTATCACACGGGCGGTTTTAAGCACACCCGCCGTGACTTTGCTCCACTTCTTCAGCGCTGGACTCGCATGACGTCGTCCCCATCCTGCTGCTGGAGATGTCGCCAGCATAGGAGGGATACAGGCGGAGAGATACATGAGTGCAACACGGCACAGACGTGAAAGTGCCCAGGGCTCAACTCGCTAAGGAAACAGAGGGGGAAACCGCGGATGCAAACCAGGGGAAAAAAAGGGGTGCGGTGGAGCCCTATATCCCTCTGGTGCATTTATACCTCGTAGCACACACGGTGACATCTGTTGCAGTATTTTGGATAATATGGAATAAAAAGCAGGAAATAATGCTAGAAAAGCAGTGTACAGAATGTGCAATATGTCCAAACAGTTATAGGCACATTGCAATGCTGATAAAAGCACCAGTACAGATCTAGACTAGGCTCCAAACCCAGCGGAGCCTGGATCTACTTTAACTTTGCAATGGGCAGGGGGCTGGGTTGAGTTCACCGTTATGAGTGTACCAATTACAAAACAAGATGCGACCAATATGTTACGGAATTGGAAGTGCTTCACATATAGTATCTCAGTCATCTTTATAACAGTCCTCTTGGATAGGTCAATATTATGTTGCCCCCAGCCCCAGTTTGTCTAGTCAGTTTGTGACTGAGGTGAGAATTGAACTGGAGACTTTCTGGCTCACCCTCTTAGCTGCTGGGCGACAGGAGCTCTGAGCTCAGTGTGCAGAACGCAGTCCAAGGATGTACACTTTGCAGAATTTCCCAACCCATAATAAGCAGGTTTCTTTTTTCAACCTCATCAGTCCTAGAGGCACAAATGGTTCATTAGTAAATCAGCATTTACCTTCATCACAGAAGTACAGTTCCTGCCTCTGCCTCACAGCAGGGCCCTTGCCTTCCTCCTGCCCTGCCAGGATTTCAATCTGTTAGAGGCCAACAAAACGGATTTATTATATTTTATTTGTAGTTCCAGACTTCTGCCTTATAGGCTTCTCAAACTTACTGTTCCAAGGTGTAAATGAATTTGCTACTCCCAAACACGCAAGCGAAGGCCTTGTAATCACATGGCACTTGAATTTACAGCTCTGTGGAATTCCTGGTATATTGGTTGATGGGACACCAAAAAGATGGATTTTCTTTGTTTATTTTCACAAGTTTGGTAATGGCACCTTTCTTCCTCCTCTACTTCTCATTCCTATGTTTAAGATGTATGCTATCTAATGGCCTCTTCCAACCTACTTTTCAATTGCATTTATTTTATGCATTTCTACTTTCAGTTTCTAGTTTAATTAATTGATTTAGATTTTTAACACCTAATTTATTGTGGGTCAAATATGCCATTTTTTCTTTTGTTATAATCCACACTTCAGCGTTATATAGCCCCTTGCTATCTACCTCATGTTTTGAATGCTCTGTTCCCTTTCCTCCATCTAACAAGATCTTGTCTTATCCAATTTTTAACTGCCCTTCAAGGTTTTGTATTTTTATATGTCCTGGTGTTATCTCTAATTTGATCTGGATCTGATGTCAGGCCTTTTCTCAACACTGGAACTACACGCACACACTACAATTCATAGTCAAAATGTTCTTGTATTACATTTTGATCTGGGAACCTGAGAGATTGCTACTATTTAACTCAGCTGTCTGCTTTTATTAGAATAATATGCATGGGGAGATTTTAGTCTTGATGTGCATCGACAAATAATACAGATTATTTCCTAGATGCAACCTGAAATCTGCGTAGCACCTAGTAGATCTTTATCCAATTAAGGCTACAGTCCTATACTTTTACTTGGGAGTAAGCCCCATTGAATCCAATGGAACTGACTTCTGAGTAGATATGTATAGGATTGCACTGTAAATCTGTAATTTCCTTTTACACCCCATTTTAAAATTATGGCTAAATGTAGATTTTATGGCTTCAAGTTAAAGCCAGCTTCATCTTTCTTTGTATTACTCCCTTCCCCTTTACATAAAATACAATCTGATGAAGAGTTTTTGAGAACTCAAACTCTTGCATACTGTTTTGTTACATTTTGTTTGGTACCAATAGCATTTATTACTCAATTATGGATTTTGGAATATGGCATGATCATCTCCGAATACAAGGAAGAAATTCTATTCAGGCATTACATTTACAGTTCAGTTGAACATGCAAACCAGCCAAGTAGCTCCACCTCTGACATTGTGCGTCATGTACCCCTCCCCCCGGCATCCACATATGTCTGCACAGATGGGGTACATCTCCAGGAAGGTGGTATGTCTGCAGAGAGAGGCCTCCATTTGTACAGCTGTACCAGGAGAGGCTTCCACATGAGCTGGAACCACAAGAGAACAGGGCTACATCTTGCATGGAGGCCTGCACATGTATAGCTGTACATGTAGAGTCCCCCTCTCTGCAGAAATTGGCACTTCCAGGGGAAGGGATTATAGGACATGTGTGACATCAAGGGTAGAGCTATTTCCACATGTCCCCACTCCTGGCTTGTGTGTACAACCAAACTGTAAGTTTAATGCCTCAATACAGGTAGAGAAGAAATGGGTCAGTTTATATCTTAACTGCCTTTCCTGCTTTACACTGGAGATGTGGAAAGTGCTGTTGAACAGCTTATTCCATGTCACCAGGTAACACGATAAGCCTCTGGCCATGTAGGAGCAAACCACACGGTGGCAGGGCTCAGTTCCTGTTATAGCAGCTTCTTTCGTTGTCCTAATGACCAAGTGAGTTCAGAACTTGTATGACGTGACCTGACCTCTAATGTGCTTTGGAAAAGAAAAGAAAAAAGACTCTGATGGCTGAGCGGGTCCTGCCAGTGATCCTAGAATTTAGGCTTCTCTAAACACTCATTAACGTCTCAGTCCGTGACATCTTAAAAGGCCCAACATTACGGTCCCTTCATATAATGATTTGTAGATAATGAGTATGTGACATGCAGTTGCACTGAGATCATTGTGATTCTTATATAAATAGGGGGAAATCATATGCCATCCAGTCGTATGTTTTCATGTTTGAGCAGGAGTTGTGCCTTGACAGCGTACAGTTTCAGCTGTTTTGGTTAAAAACTAGTGATTTCAGTGGGGTAGATTTTTTTTTTCATGAAAAAACTTTTGCACAAATATGCACATTTTGTGGATCCATTGGCATCATTGTTTCCCCTGACTGCTGTTGCTTCTGCTTCGGCTTCAGTACAACCCTGCCCATCCCTGGCTCTTGCTCCTTCTGGATTAGTCGCATAGTGATCTTAGCCACTCAGGGACCATGCAGTGAATGGGATGATGTCACAATGCCACGTAGCCAATCACCTCTGGCTGCATGAGGACATCACCAAGGGCAGTGTAAATGAACAAGTGAAGAATATTCTGACAAAGAATGCCAAAATATTTCTGAAAAAGGGAGGAATTTTGTGACACCGATGAAATGTTCATGAAAAACACATGAATTGTTTGAGCTCAGCTCTACGCTGAGCACAGTACTGTGGACGTGAGATAAAGATGGTTTAAAAATGTGCTACCAACCTATTTGAACAAATACCATTATTCATAGGCATCAGTGACACTCCTTATTAAATCTTTAATGCCCAATGTTCTGGTTAGGTGCTCAGAAATTCTGTCAATGGCACCAACTAGGGCTGATAAGAGAGGCAGAGTTGTTAATGCATAGAATAAATGCATTAAATGTAGGCATAAAAAAAGAATGGAATTTTCATCTGGTCTTTGAAACTTTGTAAAACCATCGGATTTAGAACTAAAAAGAATTTGCTCCCCCAAATTCTCATCAAAATACTACTCTGTGAATTTCAAAATAAAATATTCTCCAGTAGTCTCTGAATATTCAAATATTTATCAAATATTTTCATTTTTGTATGTGACATCCAATAATACTCAATTTTAATATTGGATACTTGACTTGGATACTTGATTTCAATATTTGGTAGTTGACATGTAATTGCATTTAGTATTTGACAACTGATATGCAATGGCATTTCCTACTTGGCAGAAGCCAGGTTAAGTGGTGGAAATAGAAATGAGAAATTCCTGTTTGGCTCAGAGAGCTAGATAAATATTTTTTGGGGGTGGGAGTTAAGAATACAGGTGTACATAACAGTGTTGTATTCCCAGCTGGATAGTTGCAAAGTTTAGCAATCTCACTACTGATAGATAATATTCAGTGGATCAGTTTGCATGTCATGACAAGCCACCATAGCTTAATTAACTGTCGGGCTGCTGTGGTGTGTGCTGGCTGCCATTTTGAATATGAAAGCCCTGACTGGTGGTTGCTGTTGCTTGTCATATTGTGTGAACGTGCATGGCAGGAGTTGTGTGAGATTTAAACAAACCTTGCATAACTCATGGTCTGTTCTATGGCTGTTTAACCATTGCACAACCCCTGTTGCCTATGTTCACTGCAGCGTCCCCCAAGGGTTAATTAACCAATGGGGAAGGGTGGTCGTTGGCTGGGAGTGCTGTGCTGCTGGCTGAGCCTGAAGCGTGTTTGTTTGCCCCGCCCATCTCCACAGGTATTTCAGCCCTCAGGCTGCTGAAGGCGCGAGCCTGTGGGCAAGAGCCGAAGGGCGAGAGCAGCCGTTGGACCAAAACTGCAGCCGTGGATGAAGAGCGCTAAGAGAGGAGAGCCACCTGCACCCCACCCTTCCAGCTGACCACAATGTGTAGGGGAGCGGCAATTTGTGTTGTGCAGGGCAAAGGGAGATATGGCGTTGGCAGAGCAATGTGCCGTTACAGGGGAAGGAGAGATGGATATCTCACACCCATCTTACCTTCCGATTGCTCTGCTAACTCGGGGAACTTGGAGAACGAACCAGGCCACCCACAGAACCTCTCCTTGCTCCTATGTAATGCCAGGTCAGTTAAAAATAAAACACATATTATCCATGACCTTCTTTCAGATGAGAAGGCTGACCTGGCATGCTTCACAGAGCCCTGGCTGGGAGATGACAGTGGACCGACATGGGCGCAGGCCCTCCCAGCTGGGTACTGTGTTAGTGAGCAGGTGAGGGAAAGTGGGCGGGGGGCGGAGTAGCTGTGGTCTATAGGGATAATCTTAACCTGACCAGACTTCCTGTTCGTGAACTGAATCACATCGAGTGTGTGTACCTGAGTCTGAAGGGATTCTCTTAGTGTACCGGCCATCCCGCTGCCTATCAGACTCCCTGGCTGAGCTCACGGAACTGGTCTCGGAGCTGGTGTTGGATTCGCCCAGGCTTTTGGTCCTGGGCGACTTCAACATCCCATTCGAGACTGGTTTGTTAGGTGGAGCTCGGGAGTTCGTGGCATCCATGACAACCATGGGCCTATCCCAATTGGTCTCTGGACCCACACATTCAGCGGGTCATACCCTTGATGCTGTTTTCAGTTCCGAACAGAGGGATCTGTGGGCGGAGGTAACGAATACCTCCGTGTTGTCATGGACAGACCATTTTCTGGTTAGGGTTAGTATCACGGCTACCACCCGCCCCTGCAGGGGTGGTGGACCTATTAAGATGGTCCGCCCTCGAAGGCTGATGGATCCTTCTGGATTTCAGAAAGCCTTGGAGGGTTTTATGGCTGGTATCGTCGATGATCCTGTAGAAGCCCTGGTCGATAGATGGAATCAAGACCTAACTAGGGCTATTGACACGATCGCCCCCAAACGTCCTCTCCGACCCGCTTCTAACAGGGCGCCCTGGTATACGGAAGACCTCAGGGAGTTGAAGCGGAAAGGACAACGACTGGAGCGCCGATGGCAGAAACTCGACTTATATCCGACAAGACACGGCATAGAGAACATCTTCGTTCCTATGGGGTGGCAATACGTGCAGCGAAGAAAGCTTACTTCTCTGCACGCATTGCGTCTGTGAATTCGCGTCCAGCAGAACTGTTCAGGGTGGTGAGGGGTCTAACCCGGGCACCTTCCCCCCTGAATCCGATTTTAGAGCCTTCGGCGGTTCGCTGTGATGCCTTTAACGATCATTTCACAGATAAAATCTCTCGGTTAAGAGCCGACTTAGATGCCGTCGTTATAGCAGAGGCTGACGATGGAGTGTCCAGCGACTCCGCGAGTAGAATTACACTGGATCGGTTTCAGTTGGTGAGTACCAAGGACATGGACAAGCTGCTTGGACGAGTGAGGACGACGACTTGCCCTCTCGATCCCTATCCTTCATGGCTGGTCGCCCAGGGAGGAGATGCGGTTAGATTGCAATTACAATATATTATTAATGCATCTCTCAAGGAGGGGACTTTCCCATCATGTTGAAAAGAAGCGGTGGTACGGCCACTTCTAAAGAAGCCCTCCCTGGATCCCCTGGACTTTAATAACTACAGACCGGTATCAAACCTTCCATTCTTGGGCAAGGTGATCGAGAGGGCGGTTGCCTTTCAACTCCAAGTAGTCTTGGATGACACTGATTTTCTAGACCCATTTAAAACTGGCTTCAGGGCGGGATACGGAGTTGAGACTGCCTTAGTGGATGATCTACGTCTTAGTATTGACAGGGGGAGTGTGTTCCTGTTGGTACTTCTGGACCTCTCAGCGGCTTTCGATACCATCGACCATGGTATCCTTCTGGAACGCCTGAGGGGATTGGGAATCGGGGGCACTGTGCTTCAGTGGTTCCGGTCCTACCTCTCGGGCAGGTTCCAGATGGTGATGCTTGGGGATAGCTGCTCTGCAAAGAAGGAGCTGCTGTGTGGCATACCGCAAGGTGCCATCCTTTCCCCAATGCTGTTTAACATTTATTGAAACCGTTGGGAGAGATCATCCGGAGGCATGGGGCGGGGTGCTATCAGTATGCTGATGACACCCAAATATATTTCTCTATGCCTTCGGTAACAGCGCCAGCTAAGGATAGTGTGTCTCCTCTGAATGAATGCTTGGAGGCGGTAATGGGCTGGATGAGGAAAAACAAACTGAAGCTGAATCCAGACAAGACGGAGGTGCTTGCTGTCAAAGGCCGCAACCTGGGTTTGGAGGTGTGTCAACCGGTTCTGGATGGGGTTACACTCCCCCTGAAAGACTGTGTTCGCAGCTTGGGGGTGCTCCTGGATCCGTCGCTCCAAATGACAGCCCAGATAGATGCGACGGCCAGGAGTGCCTACTATCAGCTTCGGCTGATACACCAGCTGCGCCCCTTCCTAGAGTTGGAAGACCTAAAGATGGTAGTGCACGCGCTGGTAACTTCGAGGCTCGACTTCTGCAATGCGCTGTACATAGGGCTACCTTTGTGCCTAGTCCGGAAACTTCAACTAGTTCAAAATATGGCAGCCAGGTTGGTCACCGGTACATCTAGGGGTGACCATATTATGCCAGCTTTAAAATCGCTCCACTGGCTGCCAATTAGTTTCTGGGCGAAGTATAAAGTGTTGGTTATTACCTTTAAAGCCCTACATGGTTTGGGTCCAGGTTACCTGCGGGATCGCCTTCTCCCATACAATCCGCCCCGCATGCTCAGGTCCTCTGGGAAGAACTTACTGCAGTCGGCCAAGACTAGGCTGACAACCGTTACCCAGAGGACCTTCTCTTCTGCCGCTCCCAGACTGTGGAATGACCTGCCGGAGGAGACTCGTCAACTTAACAGTCTTTTAGAATTTAAGAAAGCTATAAAGACTGTTCTCTTCCAGCAGGCATATCCAGTGGAATTTTAGAATGTTTCAAGGGTGTTTTTAGGATGTTTTAGGATTTTTTTATGCAGTTTTAATAATATGTGTTATGTTTTAATCAGTTTTATGTAGTTTATCATGTTGTTGTTCCCCGCCTCGATCCAGACGGAGAGGCGGGTAAGAAATAAATTGTTATTATTATTATTATTATTAATGGTGGCTTGTTATGTGAACTCAGTTAACATTATTACCCTATTTGAAAGCTGAGAGCATATTTCATAAACACTCAAATCTTGGGGAAACATAGGAACATAGGAAGCAGCTTTATACTAAGTCTGACCATTGGGTCATCTAGCTCAGTACTGTTTATACTGACTGGCAGCAGATCTCAAGGGTTTCAACCTAGGTCTTTACCAACCCTACCTGGAGATTTATTATTTATTATTACATTTATATCATATAGGGTGACCATATTTTGGAAACCAAAAAGTGGGACAACATGGTCGGCTCCCAAGGGGGCATCCTCACCAACATGTCTGGCCCCAGGGGGCGTGTCCAGCACTAAGGGTGTGTGTGCCCACCTGAACATAGCCTTGGTCACATGTCTGACTTTACAGCACACAATTAAGACAGATTTGTTCTACATAACATCTTCATGTTAAAAAGACTGAAATAAAAAACAATGCATCTGAAATTAACTTCACTTACTCTGCTTTTGTAGCTTTTGCTGTACTTTGAAGCTTTTGCTATACTCTTTGTGATACATTCTCCCCTTCCCTCAAATATATTTTCTGACTGTATCCTCACTCCGCTGCAAACTGCTGCTGCTTTTAATAGGGCTGGCTGGCTTTTTTATTTTTAAAGTTCGAATTCTTTTTAACCTTGTGTATGATTGTCACAAGTTTCTCTACTCTAACATCTGGATGGTAGGTGTTATGGGCGGCAGACACTACTTCGCCCATTCATACTTCTCACATATACATTAGCTTCTCAAGGCTTGCACGTTGACAGCACTTCTCACATACAGATTTTGAACTTCTGTCTACTTCCTGCACAAACACGCGACTCTGAGACCCTCTTTCTAATGCACTGTGTTGCCTGCCAGCACAGTAGGGCTAAGTTACAAAAGGTGTCTCTGGGTTGTCTGTGCGGCCTCTGTTGTCTCTCTCTCTCTAAGTCATTGAAGCCAAATCAAGACCTCCAGCCTCAAACAATCCTCTCTCTTTCTCTGCCAAAGTCTCCTGATGGTCCAGCCGGGCCGCACACTTGTGGCCAGGGGTATTGCTTATTGTTTGAACATGTCTGGTGGCTCTTACTTTAAAAAAACTTCACCGCCAGATGCCTCCACCTCCTCTCCTCCTGCACACTCTTAAAACACTCTGGGTGGCAAGCCAGCCTCTCAGGGCCAAGCTACAGGTGAATCTGGGTTGTCTTCAGCCTCTCTCTGCCTTATGCCAGCCAGCCAACATCTTCAGCTTCCAGCCTCAAACAATCCCCCCCTCTCTCTCTGCCAGAGTCTCCCAACAGTCCAGCCAGGCTGTGCACTTGTACCCTGTGGCTGGGGTTAGGGTGCCAGCTTATAGCTTGGTCACATCTGGTGACTCTTGTTTTTAAAAAACTCCGCCACCAGCCACCTCTGTCTGCATCAACACTGGACTCTGAGATGCTCTTAAAAGGCTCTGTGTGGCACGCCAGCCTCTCAGGGTTAAGCTACAGCTGTCTCTGAGTTGTAACTCTGTCTGAAACTGATGCCAGCCAAAGCCTCCAACCAGCCAACAACTGCACCAACACTTGATTCTGAGACACTCTTGAAAGGCTTTGTGTGGCATGCCAGCCTCTCAGGGTTCAGCTACAGCTATCTGTGAGTTGTGTCTTCAGTCTAACTCTGTCTCTAAGAGATATGTCAGCCAGTCCAAGCCACAAATCTATATATTTTTCTCCGACATGCACTTCAAACATTCTGCATTGCATGCCAGCAGTGCAGACAGAGCCTAGCTCACAAGTGAACAAAGTGAAATGGAAGGGAAGGGGTAGCAAAGCAAAGCAATGACATGCCAGGTTCCAACATCTGCATCAACAGGACATCCACAAAGATAGCCTCTCTCTCGACTGACACCTCACCATTGGTCGTGAGAGTTTTTCCTCTAAGGACGACCCTTCATCGCCCATGATGTGGAACTCTGAGAAAAAGGCCTCTGGCCTGTTCCAGTTTGCCCTTTGGGCTGCTTTAACTGACCTCTCCTTTCCCACATTTTCATCTGTGGATGCCTCGCCTCTGCTGAGCTCTAGGTGCCCAACTGCCCACCAGATCTGCAACAGGAAAGGTGCCCTGCTTTCCCAGCACTTCTTAGCTAAAAACATGAGATTCCCTTGATGCTAAGGGATGAAAATTCTCAAGGTGCAATACCCTAAAGAGGAGGTTTGACAACCTGAGTTTTGAGGATATGGCTCCAGCAGTGTTTAAATTTTTTTTAAAAAAAAATTCAAACTTTACAAAATTCCTAAAAATCACCAGATGAACATATCTGCTTCAAATTTGGCAAGGATAAAGCCCTATCTGAGATCTATTATGGTGCCAGGATTCATTTCTTTATCTTTAAAAATGACCATATTTTATATATATATATATATATATATATATATATATATATATAACTTTAAAAAAAATCCTAAAAATCAATGGATGAACGGATCTGCTTCAGATTTGGCATAGCTAAAGCCCTTCCTTAAAGCTATCATGGTGCCAAGTATCATCTCAATCTTTACAAATGGAGGAGCTGTAAGCGTTTTTGTTAATTCTCATTAAAGTAAAGCTGCCCTTTGGCTGGGGAGGATGGGAAAAATCTGGATTTTTCATCAAATTTCATAATTCCTCCCCTTCCCGGATTTGTTACCAAAAATCCTGACAAATCCAGGTTTTTCCTGTCATATGGTCACCCTAAGTGGCTTACATGATTTCCCTCTCCATTTTATCTTCACGTTGACCTTGTGAGATAAGTTTGGTTGATAGTGCCAGGCCCAAAGTCCTCCAGTGAGCTTCATGGCAAGTGGGGACTAGAATCTGGATTTCTTGAGTCCCAGTCCAGCACACAAACCACTTCATCACACTGGATCTCCAGGTGGTGGGCATTGAACCTGGGACCTTTTGCGTGCAAAGCATGTGCTCTATCACTCAGCTAAAAGGTCTTAGGGGTTAGGGCTTTACACAAACAACATCTTCGCAGCTACTTATGTGTCAGGAAACATGTTTTCCAGTATATACCCTCACAAAAGCCATTTCAAGGAGGTTTGCCTGGGAGATTGGGACTGAAGGAAGGTCACCCAGTGAGTTTAAGGTCCGAGTGAAAAACTGAAGCCAGTTCTCCCCAGTCCAGGTCCAGTACTTTATCACTACCCTACCTTGGCTCTTGTAGTTGATGCCTATCAACATCAAAACAATACAGAGATGCCAAAAGTCTAAAGCACTCGTATCTTGAGATAAGCTTTCACATTCGAAACATGAACTCAAACATCAGATGCAAACATCCAGTCAGCATAGCAAAAAGCAGTGTGTCAAATTACAAGGATTTGGTTACCTGGTCACAACTTTCATGTCCAGGTATGTTCATAAACTTCAGCTGGTCCAGAAAGCTGTGGCCAGACTGTTGTCTGGGCTGGTTATAAGGAGCATGTGAGTCCTTTGTTACAACAGCTTCACTAGCTACCGGTCTGTTTCTGGATAAAATTCAAAGTGCTTGTTATGACCTAGAAAGCCGTATACAGCTTGGAACTAAGCTACCTGAAAAAACACTTTCACAAACCTGCCCCAATCCTAAGACCTTTAGGAGAGGTCCTTCTTTTGAGACTGTTGCCTTCAGAGGTGCATTTGGTGGCAAAATGAAAGCGGGCTTTTTCTCAGTGGCTGCTCCCAGGCTGTGGAACTCCCTGCCAAAGGAGGCTAGGTTCACTCCCTCTGTGCTGTCCTTCTGCTTTATTCAACTTGGCCTTTGGTGTTTAAGCAGGTCTACTGGGTCGGGTGCTGTTTGTATTCTGTTATTGTTGTATTTTAATGGGTTTCTAATTATTGTTTGTTCAGTTATTCTTTTTATCAAGTTTTATTTGTCATCGTAAGCCGTCTTGAATGCCATTTTGCTTGGTAGAAAGGCAGGGTGCAAATCAAATGAAGAAATTGTCAAATTATTTCTTCTTCTTTTTTAATGGGTAAGGATATCCAAGTACAAAACCCATGTGCCTCTTGTCAAATCTGAAAGGCCTGTGTGTGTAAAATCTGGCATGTGCTCTTTTAGCATACTTGGAAACACTGTTTTAACATGGATGGTTCAGATTTGCCAATATATTACAAGCAACGTTTCTGGTCACAGGGTAGGAAAAGAGGAATTGTTTGTGCAAGAAATAGGATTTAAGGGGGGGGGGATTGAAAGTAATGGAGCTTTATGCCATCTCTGTGATCTATGGCTTCTTTCTTAATTCTGTTACATTCAAGTGTGCTATTTTTCATTGCCATCTTTCTTGGAAAAGTTCTTTCGATGCTGTGAATGTTTAGCATTGATTTGGCACAGAGAAGTTTAGGAATGGCAGGCAGCTTTACTGCCACTGTGATAGGGGATATCTTCTGCTATACAACTCTTAAAAACAGAGAAGCTTCTGTTTGAGTCAGAAGCTAGCAATTCTGTCAGCTGTTTTACACATGTGTCGAAGTCGTTGCTGACAGCCTAGCAAGATCACTTTGAAGTTTGTTTCTGTCTTCCAGGGTATTAGCTATCCCACCCAATTTTGTGTCTGATAAGCATTCCCTGCACCTCCTCGTCCAAATCATTAATAAAAACGTTGAAGAGCACTGTGCCCAGGACTGAGCCCAATCTCAAACTGCAATCCTGCCCCTTCAGCTTGTACTTCACTTTTCCAGAGGGGTCATAGACCTGCTTTTGGGAGAAGACTGAGTCAAAGTAGGAATTGAGCACTTCGGCTTTTTCTTTGTCATCTGTTATCAATTTGCCATCCTCATTAAGTAGTTGAACCACCATTTCTTCCCTCTGTCTTTACCATTCACGTATCTGAAGCCTTTTTATTGCTTTTAGCATCCCTTGCCACAGAGCCTGTGTATGATATTTGTGAATACAGACAGCAGATACAAAACCAACAGGCCTAATTGGGTAGTGTAGAAGTACAAGTGGGAAATGTTTAGGAGTTTAGATTGCTTGTTTTCGTGGTCATCTTGAAAGGAGTGAATCTGCCCTTTAAGATAGCGAACAAATAATATCCAAATCGCACGCTTTTGTTGTAAAAATTGTATCCATGTGTTATAGGCCCTGCTTTAGATATTTGCATTGCTAATTTTAAGTCACCATAAACAGACAATTGCAGTGTGGTGTTGATTCCACTAGAGGGTTCAATTGTTCCTGTATGATAAATGTTTTGCCTAGTTGTTGCTTTCCAGTGTAGACTTTACTTCTTCGATGTCATAATACTGTAGACCAGAAACAAAAGCCACACCAGAATGAATCAATATTAACAGTTGTTAATAAATTATCTGGCAGCTGTTTGACTTCCTATTATTAACAGGCACAATTGTTTAGAAGAAACAAAAATCAAAACAAATCATAAATAAGCATGCTAATCAGCCTGGTCCCATGCATGTTTACTCTGAAGTAAATCCTGGTGAATTCAAAGGAACTTACCCCCATGAAAGTGTGCCCACAATTGTAAACTTAAGAGCCCCGATCCAGCAGCTCCAGATGGTGCTGGAGGAGCATTAGATCAGGTATATTTTCCACATAGGGATCTGCTTCCATGTGTACACTCAGTGGAGAACCACAGCTAATTCCAACTCTCTGATGAGTGTAGCATGATCCGCGTTGTTTTTAAACAACTGCTTGTCACACTTACCCTTGTCATTTTTAGATGTACACTTAAAATATCTTACACATACATCTCACACATGTAAAACATGTGAAATGAGGCCCAAGGATCACAGTATGTTATGTTATTATTAGGGCTGAGTCACATGTTCAGAAGATCTTCCAGGCCTGTCTAATCAATGCACGTTACAAGGATGCTATCTGAGGGCTCTTTTAGACATTGCACAGCAATTTGATGTTGTGTACACTTGACTCAACAGGAAGCTGCAGCTAACCCCAGCCCCCTGACAAGTGTATCAGTCTGATAAACATTTGCAAGTATATACTTGTTGCGTTCATAATGTGTGAAGTAGTGCTAATTGTGCCATTACTTGACCATATCAACTCAGACTATGATAAGGGGAGAGTTTTCCTCATCTTAGCCTACACGTTAGAATCATACAGTCATAGAATAGAACCCCCTGCTCAATGCAGGAATCCACATTAAAGCATCCAGCTGCATCTTGAATGCCTAGAGTGGGAGAGCCCACAACCTCCCCAGGTAATTGGTTCCATTGTTGTACTGCTCTAATAGTCAGGAAGTTTTTCCTGATGTCCAGCCAGAATCTGGCTTCCTGTAACTTGTGCTCATTATTCCATCTCCTGCTCTCTAGGATGATTGAGAAGAGATCCTGGCCCTCCTCTGTGTGACAACCTTTCAATTACTTGAAGAGTGCTATCATGCCTCCCCTCAGTCTTCTCTTCTCAAGGCTAAACTTGCCCAATTCTTTCAGTCTCTCTTCATAGGGATTTATTTCCAGAGCCTTGATCATCCTTGTTGCCCTCCTCTGAACCCTGCACCAGCTTGTTTGCATCCTTCTTGAATTGTGGTGCCCAGACCTGGACACAATACTCAAGATGAGGCCTAACCAATGCCAAGTAGAGGGGAACCAGTACCTCACGTGATTTGGAAGTTGCACTTCTATCAATGCAGCCCAAAATAGCATTTGCTTGTTTTGCAGCCACATCACATTGTTGGCTCATATTCAGCTTGTGGGCTGCAATGATTCCAAGCTCCTCCTTGCTTATAGCATTGCAGAGCCAAGTATCCCCTATCTTGTAACTGTGCATTTGGTTTCTTTTTCCTAGGTGTAGAACTTGGCATTTATCCCTATTCAATTTCGTTCTGTTGGTTCCAGCCCAGCGCTCCAGCCTATCAAGATCACTTTGAACATGAGGGAGGGGCAGTCTCTAAACTGTGCACATCTACAGTGGTCCTGTTCAATGCTCCCCCCCCCACTGCCCATGTTCATTGAATACTTGGAGGAGGAGGAGGAGGAGGAGGAGGAGATAACCTCTGAAAAGGCCTAAAAACTAATCATTATTTGGACAGATGGTTCACTGATGAACGATATTCCCTAGGGGAAGAAGTCTTTAAGCAGAAAGAGGTACATGAGAAGTACATATATTGCTGACAGAGAAGTGTGTGCGTGTTTAGAGCAGCTGTATGTATGTAGTATTCTAAGGAAATAATTAAAAAATGCTCAGTTTGGAACTATGGTTTACATTCCTCCATCACTCAGATTATGATGCCATTCTCATAATAAAAGATGGCTCCTTAGGGCCTTGGATGTATGCTTGCAGGCTTCTGTTTGCTGGTCTATGTCTCTGTGTGTATGTTGTGTGCTTTCAGGAAGCTAGAATCCTAGGGGGCTTGGTTTGAAAGCCTCAGTTCTGCAGAAAGCCCAGCAATCCCCAGCAGGGCTAACCATCTTTTCAAGTAAAGCTTTCTGACCTAAACCTTGGGTCCAGGATTATAGATCCACAATTGTCATCATCACATGATTTCTGCAACTGCATGATTAAACTTCACATGACCATTATAATTGCATGATTGAGTCTATAATCACAAAACAACATTCCATGGGAATTGCCTTTTAAATAGCCTTCCAAAGGGAGCAAATGATATGAAAACAATGATATTTTGCACAACAAGCTTTTTAGATAGCAATTTAATTTATAATTACTTTTTTCTTTACTTTTTTTGCAAAGTAGTCAATTATAAAAAGATAGAGACTTACTAAGATCTCTGTGTTTGTTTTTGATCAGGAGGTGAACTCCTGGTCTTGAATCTCTCTCTATTTATTCCCTCTGCTTTTGCTAATCTTCTCTCCAACTGGGTACCTGCTGCAGTGGATGAGAAAGCTTTGGGGAAGAGGAAATGAAAATGCAGGAGTACAAAGTATGGGTAATAATATTTATTAATGCATGCGGAGAACTATTAAATTAAAAAAATTAATAGAGGTCAAAAGCCAACATCTAATTCTCTTCAGGCAAAAGAGAGAATTTATTTAAAAGGTATCCACAGAGAAACATTCCACATTTGCTTTATGCACCAGAAATAGAGACATCTTCTTGACAACCAGTTGATGAAAGAGATGAAATGAAAATCAAAATTAACACTAAGCGGTTTGAGTAAGATGCATTTATGAATGATGCAAGAAAGCATTATATTGCTTCATAGAGGCCATTTCCCAAATGCTGTTGATATGATTTTGTAAAGATGCTTAGTGTAAAGCCAGCTTTATGTTCTCAATCAGCCCAATTCCATGCAGAATTAGGCATACGAAAGCTCATTGGATTCCATAGGCATAACCATGCCTCAATCCGCATAGAATTGCATTGCAGCCGCAGCACTGAAAATCTTGGCATGGCATTCAACTATATTATTATTATTATTATTATTATTATTATTATTATTATTATTTTCTGCCTTTTTCCTAATACTGGTACTCAAGGCAGCTTTACAAATTAAAACAAGTACAGTTAAAACTGATATATACAAAAATTAAAAATATAATTAAACATCAGTATTAAAATATTTTAAACACAAATAATTTTTTAAAATCCAATATATAAATAATGCATAAACAGAGGTCCAGACTATTCACTAAAATGCTGTTGGAACAAAAAAGTTTTAGCCTGCCTCCAGAAGCACACCAGGGAGCCAGTCTAGCTTCCCTGGGAAGGGAGTTCCAGAACACTGGGGCAGCCACCGAGAAGGCCTTCTCCTATGTTCCCACCAGGCGTGCCTGTGATGGTGGGGGGACTGAGAGAAGGGCCTCCTCTGAAGATCTCAGAGGACGGGCAGGCTCGTAAGGGAGAATACGGTCTTTCAGACAGCTGGGACCCAAGCCATATAGGGCTTTATAGGTCAAAACCAGTACTTTGAATAAGAGAACAAGGTGAAGATTGAAAGAAGGTCTGACCATGCAGAGCCCCAGTTGGTGGTTCCTGTTCAACAGGTGCCACATTTTGAATTTAGCAAATGTCAACGACATTGACTCTGACCAACTCATTTCTATATGTGCTGAGACATGGGCAAAGGGCTCTGTAACTACAACTCTTATTCAACAGCAATAGAGTTATTAATGCTTGTTGATCTGCCAAAGAACAGGGAACTGTAAAATAATTCATTTAGGGGAGCAAAGGCCATTATAAGCAGAGCTACTACTGCTACTGTCTCTGGCCAGGCAGCAATAGATGTGTGTGTGTCTTTGGCCTCAGGCCCACTGGCTAGAATGTTGCATCTATTATGCTTGCCAGTCTTGAAGTTGGAGGAAGGAGAGAGACATCATCTTAATTATTAAATTGTGGTGGTGGTTGTAATTGCCACCTGCAGGATTTTGATTTTTAAAATTCAAACATGAATCTACTGTGATTGTTTGACAATTAATTTGCTGTGATCCTCGAAGCTTCCCATTTTCCTTCTTCTCTTCGCTTCCCTGCTTCACCCCAGATAGACCCGCACATTTGAGGCACTATGCCACCATTAAACAACAGGAATTAACAGTGAGCACCAGGCCAAAGAGCTTGCAGAGCAGGTGGCTCTAGATATCTTAAGCAACAGAATCACATGTTACAAGATAAATGAATTAACAAAAACAAAGTAGCCAAACCATGCAACATAGTAGTGGTAGAATGCTTTATAGCGATCATTTTGACCTCTGCATCTCTAATTCTCAGTTCAATAATTGACAGTTCAATGCCTAAGGACTATCATCTATAATTACCAGCCTATGGTCAGTTAAAAATAAAACACATGTCATCCATGACCTTCTTTCAGATGAGGAGGCTGACCTGGCATGCTTCACTGAGACCTGGTTGGGAGATGATAGTGGACCGACATGGGCGCAGGCCCTCCCAGCTGGGTACTGTGTTAGTGAGCAGGTGAGGGAAAGTGGGCGGGGGGGCGGAGTAGCTGTGGTCTACAGGGATAACCTTAACCTGACCAGACTTCCTGTTCGTGAACTGAATTACATCGTGTGTACCTGAGTCTGAAGACCAGGGATAGACTAGGGATTCTGTTGGTGTACCGGCCACCCCGCTGCCTATCAGACTCCCTGGCTGAGCTCACGGAACTGGTCTCGGAGCTGGTGTTGGATTCGCCCAGGCTTTTGGTCCTGGGCGATTTCAACATCCCATTCGAGACTGGTTTGTCAGGTGGAGCTCGGGAGTTCGTGGCATCCATGACAACCATGGGCCTATCCCAATTGGTCTCTGGACCCACACATTCAGCGGGTCATACCCTCGATGCTGTTTTCAGTTCCGAACAGAGGGATCTGTGGGCGGAGGTAACGAATACCTCCGTGTTGTCATGGACAGACCATTTTCTGGTTAGGGTTAGTATCACGGCTACCACCCGCCCCTGCAGGGGTGGTGGACCTATTAAGATGGTCCGCCCTCGAAGGCTGATGGATCCTTCTGGATTTCAGAAAGCCTTGGAGGGTTTTATGGCTGGTATTGTCGACGATCCTGTAGATGCCCTGGTCGATAGATGGAATCAAGACCTAACTAGGGCTATTGACACGATCGCCCCCAAACGTCCTCTCTGACCCGCTTCTAACAGGGCGCCCTGGTATACGGAAGACCTCAGGGAGTTGAAGCGGAAAGGATGACGACTGGAGCGCCGATGGCGGAAAACTCGACTTCTATCCGACAAGACACGACATAGAGAACATCTTCGTTCCTATGGGGTGGCAATACGTGCAGCGAAGAAAGCTTACTTCTCTGCACGCATTGCGTCTGTGAATTCGCGTCCAGCAGAACTGTTCAGGGTGGTGAGGGGTCTAACTCGGGCACCTTCCCCACTGAATCCGATTTTAGAGCCTTCGGCGGTTCGCTGTGATGCCTTTAATGATCATTTCACAGATAAAATCTCTCGGATAAGAGCCGACTTAGATGCCGTCGTTATAGCAGAGGCTGACGATGGAGTGTCCAGTGACTCCGCGAGTAGAATTATACTGGATCAGTTTCAGTTGGTGAGTACCGAGGACGTGGACAAGCTGCTTGGACGAGTGAGGGGGACAACTTGTCCTCTCGATCCCTGTCCTTCATGGCTGGTCATCCAGGGAGGAGATGTGGTTAGATCGCAATTACAATATATTATTAATGCATCTCTCAGGGAGGGGAGTTTTCCATCATGTTTAAAAGAAGCGGTGGTACGGCCGCTTCTAAAGAAGCCCTCCCTGGATCCCCTGGACTTTAATAACTACAGACCGGTATCAAACCTTCCATTCTTGGGCAAGGTGATCGAGAGGGCGGTTGCCTTTCAACTCCAGGTAGTCTTGGATGACACTGATTTTCTAGACCCATTTCAAACTGGCTTCAGGGCAGGATACGGAGTTGAGACTGCTATGGTCTCCTTAGCGGATGATCTACGCCTGGGTATTGACAGGGGGAGTGTGTCCCTGTTGGTACTTTTGGACCTCTCAGCGGCATTCGATACCATCGACCATGGTATCCTTCTGGAACGCCTGAGGGGATTGGGAATCGGGGGCACTGTGCTTCAGTGGTTCCGGTCCTACCTCTCGGGCAGGTTCCAGATGGTAATGCTTGGGGATAGCTGCTCTGCAAAGAAGGAGCTGCTGTGTGGCGTACCGCAAGGTGCCATCCTTTCCCCAATGCTGTTTAACATTTATATGAAACCGTTGGGAGAGATCATCCGGAGGCATTGGGCGGGGTGCTATCAGTATGCTGATGACACCCAAATATATTTCTCTATGCCTTCGACAACATCGTCAGCTAAGGATAGTGTGTCTCCTCTGAATGAATGCTTGGAGGCGGTAATGGGCTGGATGAGGAAAAACAAACTGAAGCTGAATCCAGACAAGACGGAGGTGCTTGCTGTCAAAGGCCGCAACCTGGGTTTGGAGGTGTGTCAACTGGTTCTGGATGGGGTTACACTCCCCCTGAAAGACTGTGTTCGCAGCTTGGGGGTGCTCCTGGATCCGTCACTCCAAATGACAGCCCAGATAGATGCGACGGCCAGGAGTGCCTACTATCAGCTTCGGCTGATACACCAGCTGTGCCCCTTCCTAGAGTTGGAAGACCTAAAGATGGTAGTGCACGCGCTGGTAACTTCGAGGCTCGACTTCTGCAATGCGCTGTACATAGGGCTACCTTTGTGCCTAGTCCGGAAACTTCAACTAGTTCAAAATATGGCAGCCAGGTTGGTCACCGGTACATCTAGGGGTGACCATATTATGCCAGCTTTAAAATCGCTCCACTGGCTGCCAATTAGTTTCCGGGCGAAGTATAAAGTGTTGGTCATTACCTTTAAAGCCCTACATGGTTTGGGTCCAGGTTACCTGCGGGATCGCCTTCTCCCGTACAATCCGCCCCGCACGCTCAGGTCCTCTGGGAAGAACTTACTGCGGTCGGCCAAGACTAGGCTGACAACTGTTACCCAGAGGACCTTCTCTTCTGCCGCTCCCAGACTGTGGAATGACCTGCCGGAGGAGACTCGTCAACTTAACAGTCTTTTAGAATTAAAGAAAGCTATAAAGACAATTCTCTTCCGGCAGGCATATCCAGTGTAATTTTTAGAATGTTTTTAGGATGTTTTAGGATGTTTTAATGCAGTTTTAATAATATTTGTCATGTTTTAATTAGTTTAATGTATTTTATCATGTTGTTGTTCACCGCCTCGATCTAGACGGAGAGGCGGGTAAGAAATAAATCGTTATTGTTATTATTATTATTATTATTATTATTATTATTATGAGAGCAGAGGCAGAACGCAAACGCTGATGCACTTTACTTTTCGTGGGGAGTGACGTTTATATATCCCTATATCTTGGGATCAACTTAGTCAGCCCCTATTTTAAAATAACTCTTTTGGAGTAGATAACAGCATTGTGAATTGGCCACTGAAGAAGACAACTTGTCGAAATGCATTTGGCCTATGACTATTGTGTTTATTGAGCATGTCCTTTTAATATACTTTTTGAGTAGAACATGTACAAAAGTGCTCTTTGTAAAATGTATTTTGTATTAAATTTTATTAATGGTTTATTTCCTTAACTTCTTGGTTATTAACTGTTCAGTTTTTGGTTAAGGTTAGCACCTATTGTTTATGCTACTAGTTTTTGAATAAATCATGGTTAAACGTCACGCATAACCAATGTGAACACTGATTTTATGCGTTCAAATGAAATTATCTCAAAAACTAATGGGGTTAACAAAAATGTGTAATTACAAAAAGTATTTGTCATTAAATTTGAAACATTTCAGAAAAGATTTCATCTCTGTAGCATAAATGGGTGAGACGTTATGCATATTTAAATGTGGCAACTACATAATAGCGCAGCAGCCATATTGATGATGTCATCACGCAGCTCACTTTTCTGAGACACTTCTGTCAAATATAAACCAAAAATATTCACTAAGCTTTTGAACTCGCTGGGGTAAATAAATCCTGGTCTGGCTCTGGGACTACTAGAAATTAAAGCAGTTCAGTGCCCTCCTCTTCTTCCTTCCTTCCAACACCACCAATAATAATAATAATAATAATAATAATAATAATAGCAAGCATTTCTATGGCACTTTAGAGTGTTCAAAGCATTTCACGTACATTATCTCCAAAATCCTTACAATAGCTCAGAATGGTCTGTATTATTGTCCCAAAGTTCCTAAGAGTGTAAGATTTTAACTTGCCTAGACACTCATTAAATTCATAGCACTGGCAAGAATTGAAGCAAGGGCTTCCTGATTCTTTCCCAAACACAAACTGTACAGGGCTTTTTGCAGGACTGCAGGACTTAGGACTTGCTCACCAGTCACTTATAGTAGGCTGACCAGATAAAATCCAGGTCAGGGCTCATGTAACTTTAACAGTTGTAGAGAAAAGGGAATTTCAGCCAGTGTCATTTGTATGCAATTAGTTCCTGGTGAAATTCCCTCTTCATCACAACAGTTAAAGGTGCAGGGGCCCTACCTTCTTTTGTATATGGTCACTCTAGTATAGTGCCTGCAACTTTAACTGTTGTGATGAAGAGATGATTTCACCAGGAACTAATTGTATACAAATGACACTGGCTGAAATTCCCTTTTCTCTACAACTGTTAAAGTTACATGAGTCCTGACCTGGATTTTATCTGGTCACCCTACTTATAGGGACCTACCAGGAAGTCGACCCGCTTTATGGTATGTATGGCTGCCTCATTAGGACTGCAAGAATAAGGGTGTTGCCAAGCACTTGCAGGCCAGAACACACAGGTGATGACTGTGTCTGGCTTGATAGGTAACAAATTGGGCAGGGTTGGCTTAGACCCACTAAACCAGGAGTGTCCAAAAGTCTGAGACACACAAGACACACACAACGGCTAGATCTACACTATTGCTTCATAGTGGTATTGAGCTGCATTGATAACTGTTGGGGAACATCTTACATTCCATAAACTGCTTTCGTTGTGTTTTTTTTCCTGATTTTTATTCCACATTATCTAAAATACCTCAACAAATGTAATTGTGTGTCCTATGAGGTATAAATGCCCGAGAGGGATATAGCATTACCATGATGGGATCATCATGATTTGACTCAAGGTGTAGGTCTGGCCAACCTTTACACATGCAGTGAATACTAATTTTTATATTGATAATATAAATTCATTCATCAAAAATACTGCCGGTTTAAAAGACCAAACTCCAGAAAGCCAGGAAATTGGAAGCTAAGGCTGATGCCTTATCTGATGTGCTCCATGACCAGTCTTGATGTTGTGTAGGCTGACCATATGGAAAGGAGGACAGGGCTCATGTAACTTTAACAGTTGCAGAGAAAAGGGAATTTCAGCCAGTGTCATTTGTATGCAATTAGTTCCTGGTGAAATTCCCTCTTCATCACAACAGTTAAAGGTGCAGGCACTATACTAGAGTGACCATATACAAAAGAAGGCAGGGCCCCTGCAACTTTAACTGTTGTGATGAAGAGGGAATTTCACCAAGAACTAATTACATACAAATGACACCGGCTGAAATTCCTTTTTCTCTACAGTTAACGTTACATGAGCCCTGTCCTCCTTTTCATATGGCCAGCTTAATGTTGTGCAATGTCACAAATTGTGCTTATACCTATAGTTCCCCATGAAGCCCAGCCAGGGGAGTTTAGAAAATTAAACTCAGAGGTGGAGGATGGGATTTCATTAAGTTCAGCAGAGAGTGGTTGCTGTAGAACATGGACCTTCCAGGAGTGGTGAGGCTGGGTTTCTGGCAGACCCAGCCAGGCAATTCTATGGCCTGTTACTCCCTCTGTTTGGTAGCCTGCAGTAGCACCTGCGTCATGAAGCTAATGGGCACATGAAAACTGTTATTATGGTCTGCCAGTTTGTTTGTTTGTTTTTAGTAGTCTGGGATACACACTTCCTCAGAAGAGGGAATAGTGTTATGTGCTGAGGTCAGTCTAAATTATCTCCCGGGGTCCCTTACTCAATGCCTCTGATCACGTAGAGATTGAGGATTTCCCCCAAATCTGTAACTCTTGATGTTACTAGACGCCACCCCTTTGCCTTCCGCGCACCTGTGGCCCACGTGGCTGCAGAGGGAACGGACTGCTTCTCTGTCGACATCTTGGGGAAGAATCCAGGAGCCACAAAATATGTAGACAGATCAAGAGCCACAGTTGAACTGTCAAAGAGCTGCATATGACTCTCGGGCCACAGTTCTGGCCACCCTGCACTAAAACCAAGTCAAAGTGGACCTGTGCTTAAACTTTGAAGAGGAAGTGTGTGCAGGATATATAAACACAGCAAAAATCCTTGTAAGTTATTTGGATTCTCATCAGCTTATGCATTATTGTTAAGGGGGTGATTGTCAGTGAACCCTAGCTTCCTGCATACTCCTTTTATTTTCTTGGTGTGTTGGATAAAGTCTACGGAACATTGCTTCCCGTCCCAAGGCCACTATTATGGTTGACCTCTTCCTTGTACAAATTCTAGCCCCCTTCTTCTGTGTGGTTTTACTGCTCTTAGAAAAGTCCATAAGATTTATTATTATAGGAACTGCTCTCCAGACCTTGAAAACCACATGTCATATTAAGCAGAACTTACTCTTGTGCAAAACAACCTGGCTGAAGACAGGATTCCAAACTCATAATTCAAAGGGAACAGAGCATGGAATAACAAGAAGATCCATAGGCTGGGTATACACAATCTCTTCATTCGAGTGACTTTATGCTCATGGTGTAGAGGAATTCCACCCATTTTATTATACCTGAAAATGGTGGCAGCAATGCATCAGGGGAAATAACTAACCTTATTCAGGCATTTGCCTAAACTCATGAGGTCTTAAAGTGAGCAGAGGGTCAGAGCTGTACACACTAGCCCCGCTCCCTATGTCTCTGGGTGTGCCGGCATCATCCACTTCAGTTCATGTCTATGATTGTGTGGAGAGTTCTACTTATGTTCAAGTGAACTCAAGTAGAACTCCCTTTCAGACCTTGTCACCTTGCTGTTTCAACACAGTCACCAAGAGCTGAATTGAGAAAGGTGCACCCAGAGAAATAGGAGGCAGACCAGCATGCATGACCCTGATCCACTTTAAGCCCTCATGTGGATGCCTGAACAGAGCTACTATGTTAATTAATTTGTCCTCAATTTGTCCTCAGTCATTTGAAGTGGGAGTATATAGAACCACTAGATAGATAGATAGATAGATAGATAGATAGATAGATAGATAGATAGCATGCATTCTGTTCTCAGCTGTACCCCTTCAGGCTGCTGATATAAATCGGTTTTAATATTTGAATATTTGACCCACATATGAAGGGAGGTTTTGCGCCCATGGATAAGCAATACAAAATGAGATCCTCCACCTATGGCCTAAAGCGGTACAGTCTAGTTAACACCACAACAAATCTTGTTGGACCTTAAAGACTAACATATTTTATGATAGCATAAAGTTTTGTGGATTAGAGCTGCATGGAATGTCATCTTCTCTCGTAGATTATTCGTAATAAAATCTATTAGTCTTTAAGGTGCTACAATACTGAAATGGCTGAAACAGAGTAATATGACCCCTCAGGAAGGCTAGGCAAAGTGTTTCTTGATTCTACCGAATATAAAAAAAGGCCTAGTTCTCATTTCTAAGAATGAAATACAAGATTTGTAGCAATTAATGGTCACTTGCTCTGCAAAATACTCATGCTTTCCGTACTTGTTATTAATCACATTTATATAATACGGTTCCTCATTAGATAGAAGAATATATATTGGGGGTTAATTCTGAGGTAATATTTTCCTCTAAAGAGGTGTACATATGAAAAAACACAAGAAAAGGGAGAAAGATCCCCGAGTAAACATGGATAAGAACTAATTTTGACATAGGTTTGCCTTTCTGACACAACATTTTCCAGAGTTATTACGATTTGGTGAAAAGCAACCAAATGGGTGTTATCTTCCATTTTATTCTTAAGTGAAATTTTTAGGAGAACTTGGAAATTCATGCTTTATTGAAATATCTCTGAAACAAAAAAATGTTCATAAGACAATTAAAGATTTTCAATTGTGTGTATGCATACACATCCCTACGTGTCTCTGAGTTTCACCTAAGGCAAAGTTTCAAGGTGAATTTCTGTGACAAAGGTAGAATTTTGAAGGAAGCAAAGAATTTTATTAAAACTAGTGACATTTCTTCAGGAAGTTCTCCAAGAGAGTGTTGCCACCATTTTTCACCGAAAGTGAAATTTTAAATCAATCCAGAAGTTCCTGCTCGGGCAGAACATTTCAAGGGAAACACAAGTAATTTACAGAGCATTAGCAAATTTTCTCAGGAGGGATTCTGCATTTCTCTAAGTGATAGAATTAACAATTTCTTCAACTTCAAGTAAGCAGTTAAGCTTAGTGTGGAAATCAAGGCCATGTCTACACCATGCATATATCATAGGGTCAATCTTTAGGGCATCCCTCTGCATCCAAATGGTTCAAGCAGGGACAACCAGGGACAACCAGAGACTTTCCCCAGGATAACTGGGACCACGGATGTCTCAGTTTTTCCCGCAGTTCCGGGACACCTTTGAGGACTGCGGCTGCTGTGGTGCGTGATCACGGGTCATCCCTTCTTCCCCGCAAGTAGTGTGGTTCTGGAAACAGGCACAGAGCTGCATGGGGACAGTCCATGCCCATCGGGGATGGGGGAGCAGTTTCAAGGTGTTTTTTTAAAAAACTTACATGCGATGGAGCACAATTGTGGTTCCGACTCTGAAAAAAATGGCACCCGCAACATCCCTCTTGGCTTCTAGGATGTCGCACTGTCATGTGCACTCTGGAGGATGATCCTGGAAGCAGGACAGCCTGGGATCCTCCCCCCCCCCCCCCCGGTCCTGGAAAGCCAGCAGGTGTAGATGAGCCCCAAGTCTCATTCAGGACAACCCTGTATTACCATGTGCTTGGCTCTTTGATATTCGACGGTGTGGTCCTAAATCTGACCTCTACTTCACCCTTGATTGTTTCATTCAGTGTCAATATTTTTCAGTGAAATATTTAAACTGCCTTACACTTCTATAGCAGATGTTTCTAATCGCCTTATACTTCCAGTGCAGTTCCAACAGTTTCTATTATCTCTCCAACTAATTTACCCATGTGGTTTGGATGCAATATAATTTATTCCAGATTCTAATTAGCATTTCCTTCGGTGATGCATATTTCACTCTTCAAGAACTCCTACCTTCCATTCTCCCTCCTCCCCTTTTTTAAACCCACCATTCATCTGCATTGACAAATGGGTGTTATTTATGTCTTTTCTAATAGAAGTATCATTCAAGAACAGATCAGATTGCCTTTAACAATAATTCCATGGAAATTAAATCTGTTCCATTTACTTTTAATGGTATAGCCCTTTACTGCATTAGCACTTCATAAGTTGGGAATGAATTGCTTCTCTTTTTCAAGTTCATTAGACATTTCTGTTATCAAGGCAACTCAGTCATCTGTGTCCATATTTTGGCATCTGTTAAATTTAAATGAAGTTCACCCTATCCCCATGCAACCTCCTGGATTAAAATTTACAAAATTTAACACTTCTCTGGATCCTTGCATTTGATTTTTGAGGCTGCAATCCTATGCAAACTTTCCTGCAAGCAAGTCCCATTAAACTCAGTGTTGTGATACTTCTGAATAGACGTGCATACGATGGCATGTCAGTCTGTGACGTCCTAGGTTCTTAAATTTTAACCAATTAGTTATGTATCTATTACTCTAGGTTTTTAATTCATGAATAAAATGTGGAGTAAAAATAAACAGCTTAATCCACACACACTTAATTTTAAATTGGTTTAGTCCAATTGATCTCAATGAGATGAAATCAGTTTAAATCCTAGTACTTCCCTTAAAGTTGTAGCTCTTCATTGGTTTATTCTTAAATCTGATGTATACTATACAGGATGCTGGCCACAGACAAAGCTCTTCCTCAGATAAGCGTTTCATGGATGCGCCATGCCCCATCATATCTAAATACAATCACCATGTGTTTGTATTTAAATCTTTAATCCCACTCCCCATTCTCCACTCCCACTTGCATGGGGTAAATGGGATATTTTGATTATTTAAGGTGCAAACTGAAAATTCAAACTGTGTGTGTGTGTGTGTGTGCTTATAGTCAATGCTTGATTTCCCCCTGTATTCTTTTAAAAACAACCCATGAGACCAATGGCAGGCAAGCAGGCTGGCTGGCTTTCTTTCTCCCCCTAAAAATAAAGTCCCATGGCTATGTTTCCTCACCCACCCTTGGCATGTCCTGGAATGACACTAGCCAGGGGACATGTTGGAGGTGGGGGTGCAAACATGGTAGCAGCCAGAGCTCTTGCTCCAGATGTGGAGGCTTTACTTTTCATGCTTGTTGCTGCCATTGTATCTTCAAAATAAAATTAAAAAAGGACAATCAAGCTGCTATCACCAAGGGCCACCACCGCTCCCTGAAACAGTTTTAATCCTTTCAACTCCCACTCACCTCAAATGCACATTTTGATGATTCCCCCCCCCCCCCCAGTGTAGTGTAGTGGTTAGAATGTTGGAATAGGGCCCAGGCTAAAATCCCCATCCAGCCAGGAAGCCTCCTGGTTGACCTTGGGCCAACAACTATCTCTCGGCAGGGCTGTTGTGAGGACAGAACGGGAAGGGAAGAACCATGTATGCCACTTTGAGCTCAGACTCACACCCCAGCAAGGGCCCACTTTCAAGCCCCCCCCCCCCGGAGTTGTTCTCTTCACCATTACAACTGGCTTGTTCATTTGCCTCCTGGTCTGGCCCAGACAATAGCACCGGCGAGAAGGAGTAGCCATGATCCAAGCAGCACTAGGCAGGTGGATCGAGCCACCCTTTCAAATTCCTACAATGCCCCAGGGAGATACCACGGTGGGAACATTGTAGGGAATTGAAAGGTGGCTAGATTCATCCAGTGCCAGGCTGGGGGGGGAAGAGGAAAGGTGTGGGGCAGGGCAGGCATCAGCAGTGGGTGAAGGATCACACTATCTGATCATGTCAGCAAATATGTAGATCTGCAGGGTAGCTTGTGGATCCACCTTCTTACTGCTATTCTCACCAGCTGCTATTGCTCTTCATCTCTTTCTTAGCATTGCTGGAGAGCAACTGGGATCACTGCCACCACAGCCATAGAAGTCCATTAGCAGAGGAGGGCGGGGTGGTACCAAAGGACATTTTGCTTAGAGTCTCCTCAAACCTGGAGACAGCCCCTGCCATTTGGCAGCATAGGATAGAGGGGAAGCAGAAATGGGTGTTAGGTGTAGCAGGAATGGGTGTCAGGTGTAGCAAGACTTTGTAAAGTGTTGGCCCCAGGGGGGCAACATTCAGGCAAAGTGTCTTGGGCTGGCACTGTATGTGAAGCTTTTGTGTAACAGAAGGGGGCAGAGATACACTCAAGATCTGCCCCACATGGGGAGGCTATTTCTTGCATCTCTGCGTGAGTCACTGTTCTGGTACCTTCCAGCCACGAGGCATGCCCTGAATAGTATTGTCTGATGCAGAAATGCAGGAATGCAGGGAGTGGGCTCTTATAGCATTACACACTGTAAAAGTAGAGCTTTGGGGGTACAAGAATGAAACATGCCTCTCATTTTAACTCGTTGGGGGGAGAAGCATTTAAGCTATCAGAAGTGTGGGAATCGTCAAGTACAAAATGTTTCAGCTAAAATGCCCAATGGATATGTTCTGGATGATTTCTTCTGCTCTTTTCCACACTTTTAAAAATGCCTACAAGTCAGCAAATAACAGCAGTCAATGAAATTACCTTATTCATCAGGAGGGAGAAAAAGTAAAAGGAACAGATATAACTAATCACAATGGAAAAATCAATGATTGCATGTTTTCTTTTCTGGTGAGTTATAGGAAGCCCTGATCTTTGGAATAAGATGTATTTATACTATTTGCATTATTTATAACTGATTTAGATACAAAAGGAGCAAAAATGCATTCAGGCAACAGGGGAAGAGAAAGAAGAGAAAGATATCTTAATAAATTGCATTGTTCAGATGTACAGATACATACAAAGTCCTCCAAGGTATTTAATAAAGTAGGCCAGAGAATACTCCTTTGTGTATAAAACTCTCTTGCAACTACATTATTAGCTCTGGGGTGAGGTTTCCCAATGCTACTGAAATATGCTCAATTTAGATTCCATTTTATATGACTGAGCCTGAATAATTTTATATGTGTATCTTACATTTTAATGTTTAGCACTCTCTCTCTCTTTCTCTCTCTCTCTCATAGTTTAGAAGACCGTAAATGTCTTCCTTTCCTTTCTTTAAAAAGAAATATATATTCTTTGTGTTATATTTTCATTGTTCTTAATTACACTAAGAAAGGAGTCTGAACCAAGCGTAGCACTGGAAGATATATCTATTTATATTAGGGGTGTGCACGCCAAAAATATCATTGTTTATCGTTATCGTCATTTTGGACCCAAAAAATTATCGTCTTCATTCATATCATAGGTGAACTGTATTGTCTTCACGATAATTATCATGAAAAAACAATATTTTTTGCAGCCCTATTTTTAAAGAAAAAAATGCCTATAACTTCTGTATTTTAAAAGTTAGAGGCTTGAAACTTGATCACAGTGCTTATGGGGTATGCCAAAGTATGTGTATGAAATTTGAGTTCGATCCCTCCAACCCTCAATTTTATATGAATTTTTAAAAGATTTTTCCATTCTGACAGGTCTGGATGACTGCATGTGGCGAGCTGTCATTCTGATCTGTCAGAACTGAAATGATCTTTAATAAATTCATATAAAATTGAGGGTTGGACGGATCGATCTCAAATTTGGCACATATGTGTAGCAACATGTGCTACACATATGTCCCAAATTTGAGATCGATCCCTCCAACTCTCAATTTTATATGAATTTATTAAAGATCGTTTCCGTTCTGACAGATCAGAATGACAGCTCGCTAGACCTGTCAGAACGGAAATGATCTTTTAAAAATTAATATAAAATCGAGGGTTGGAGGGATCGATCTCAAATTTCATACACATACTTAGGCATACCCCAGAAGCACTGTGACCAAGTTTCAAGCCTCTAACTTTTAAAATACAGAAGTTATAGGCATTTTTCTTTCTGCCAAAAATATTTTTTAAACGATAATTATTGCGAAGATGATACGGTTCACCTACGATATGAATGAAGACGATAATTTTTTTGGTCCAAAATGATGCTAACGATAAAAAACGATATTTTTTGGCATGCACACTCCTAATTAAAAGGATTAACACTATGTGCAACCTTAGAGTATTTAACCTTCAAAAGCTTCAATAAAAAGCCATGTTTTAACATGGTGCCAAAATGAAGCCAGCGACGGTGCCAGTCGGGCCTCTAAGGGGAGGGTATTCCACAACTTGCATGCCACCACAGAGAATTTACATTTTCTTAGGGAGCAATTCTATGTCTCTGAGAAAGTGTCCCAGGAACCACGGGATATTTTGGAGTTCCCCTCTAGGGCCGCAAACACCTCAAGACCTCAGGAAGGGAAATCCTAAAGGGGATTATTTCCCCCCGCCCCTTACAGGTGCTGCAGAGAGCACTGTAGGAGCTTCCTCATTCAAGATCGGAACTGCGACCTTGGGTAAGGATGCAAATGAGGGGGCAGGGAGGGAAGGCACCAAGGATCCTGAAGCCATCCAGTTCCCTCGCCCCCAGCCCCCCTATGAGTCCACTGGTAAGAAAAGCAACAGAAAGGTGGTAAAGGTCGCTTCTGTTACTCCTTTTGCTCTGTGAGGCACCTGTTGGCAGAGAGTTGCCAAGTCCTTTCTTTGCAACATGTGTGTTTACTCAGAAGTAGCTCCAAGGGGACTTTCTCCCTACTAAGAAAGTACATAGGTCTGGAACGTAAGAATATGTACATTTAACTTGCTTGGATGCCAGCATCAGGTTCTTCTGTTGTGTAATGGCGTTTCATTTGAATTGTTACTTCTGAATCTCCAGCTTGTTCCACTACGTTCTTGCTCACAGATACAGGCGGGCTTTGAAGCACTCACTCACGGAGACAGGAGACAAAAAAGGTCAGACTAGTGGTGGTATCATACATGCAGTTTCTTGTGCATGTGGTTACGTCATTAGAGGCATCTCTAAAAAGAGTCGTACACATCACGTGTTTGGCTGTAGAAATGGAGTTCTTTGACAGATCTCACACAATGTTTTGGGAGCTCAGTGGTGTCCTAAGATGGTTAAGTTACTGCAAATAGTAATAATGGTGGTGCCATGCAACTGAGCACTAACTGAATGTGTCTGGACCCATCTAAATGTAGAGGGTTTGTAGTAGGGTGACCAGATAAAATCCAGGTCAGGACTCATGTAACTAACAGTTGTAGAGAAAAGGGAATTTCAGCCAGTGTCATTTGTATGCAATTAGTTCCTGGTGAAATCATCTCTTCATCACAACAGTTAAAGGTGCATGCACTATACTAGAGTGACCATATACAAAAGAAGGTAGGGCCCCTGCACCTTTAACTGTTGTGATGAAGAGGGAATTTCACCAGGAACTAATTGCATACAAATGACACTGGCTGAAATTCCCTTTGCTCTACAACTGTTAAAGTTACATGAGCCCTGACCTGGATTTTATCTGGTCAGCCTAGTTTGTAGCCCATTGTGATTAATGTCCTTCACTTCATTTGATCAACTGACATATCGCTACTTTCACTATATGTTCATTCGTTTTGTTAATCTCACTTTTCAAACAGTCCCTGTTGGTAGTGGAACTCTGCTGCATCTGGACAGGCAGAAAGCTGCTGTCGCTGATTCTCCTACCAGTGGTAGCAGATGGAAAGCCCCAAACTATGGCATTCCATGGTCGAGGCCCAATTTGGGCCTATCAGGTAGGCCAGCCCTGGAACTGGCATAGCTAATCCCCCCATTGCATTCAGTTATGGTGGGAGGAATGTAAAAATATGGGTCCATTGGGCTATACAGGCCAATGAAAATGCTCCCTGTCTTCTGTCCTGGCTGGAGTGAGCTAGGGATGCTAGGGATATGGCAGAAATCCTCCTCATTGGTTCCAACTGGCCAGACCCATGATTGCCCTGTTAGTCATTAAGGTGCCACAAGACACTTTGATTCTGCAGTGACAGATGAACAGAACTAAGCTTCTAGAATCCCTGCCATCTTGGATGTTAACATACATATGTGCTACAGACAGCATTCATGCCCCTCAAAATTCCAACCAGCCAGTCAAAATGTGGCATCTTGCTGATTGGCCAGCAAGATGTAATGCCGCACGAACCTGTCCATGAGTTACCTCTAGAGTCTTGCCACAGTGATTTATACTTTAATTTGTAATTCTCTAAGTGGGAGTCCCAGGTTGGGGCATGGTGTGCCAGATGGACTAGAGCAAAATTTGATCCCCCCTCTGGCAGTCAAGCTGTTGAGACTGAAGGTGGATCAGACTGTCCAATTACCTCCTGACATTTCCATAGTCGCCTCTAGTCCCCCCCACAGCACAATGAGTTTGAATATTTCAATAATATCTGTTCACCCTCAATTTTAGACCTGTTTTGAACATACAAAAGAGCCTTAAGTGATTGAAATACCAACCTTGGTTGGCACTTTGAAACTCAAAAGGTTTTACAAGATGAATAGCAAACTATGGATGACAGCTCCTGTGGAGCCATTATTGAATTGCCCTGGTGATGACTGCATTGCTTTGGATTTAGATAAAAGACTCCATACAAGACGAATGGAAGGAGAACATCAAACAAGACTGTGTCTATGCAGTGTCAGAAACAATCCAATTGAAGAAGCTGCTGATTTCCCCAAGGCAACGTACTATTTCTTCTAGAGTAATTTATATTAAAGAACTAAATATTGTATATTCATCGCCTATTTACGGACTTCTCTAAAAATACAGCTTCCCCTTGTCAAATGGTGTGTTTTGCTTTGGCTAGATAGGAAATACCAATATGGAAGACCTGTTAATTATTCTACATCCCACCTTTTGTTTAGTTACAATAGCAGGCTGTGTAAAGATAATAGATGGGAAGCGACAGTCTATAATGATCAGATAAAAAAGTTTAATCAGCAAATCAGTGGCATTCACATACCCACACTGTGCGCTTGAAGCGCTAGTGGATACAAAAGGAACGGACAAACAGCCCTTCCAATTCGATAAAACCCCATTCTAGAGCATTATCCATTACCCCATTGATAATATTCATACAAATTGGCTGGCTGAAATCCTGAATTGTCAGTTGCTTTGAATAATTTTATTAAGAAAGCAACTAACAAATTCATAAGCGTGTGAATGAAATCCCGTGGCTTTGAAAATGTCTGCATTCACTGGCTGAAAAGTACTGCTATGTGATGTCAGCAGAGCTGCAAACACTCTGACAAATTGTATTTTTTATTTATTTATTTATTTATTTATTTAACTATTTACAGGCTGAATTCTCCCCCATTCACAGAACAGCTTGGGTGACCATATGGAAAGGAGGACAGAGGGCTCCTGTATCTTTAACAGCTGTATTGAAAAGGGAATTTCAGCAGGTGTCATTTGTATGCATGCAGCACCTGGTGAAATGCCCTCTTCATCACAAGGTTGGTCACCGGTACACCTAGGGGTGACCATATTACATTAGCATTAAGATCACTCCACTGGCTGCCAATTAGTTTCCGGGCGAAGTACAAAGTGTTGGTCATTACCTTTAAAGCCCTACATGGTTTGTGTCCAGGTTACCTGTGGGATTGCCCATACAATCCGCCCTGCACTCTTAGGTCCTCTGGGAAAAATTTGCTACAGTCAACCCAAACTAGGCTGTCAACTGTTACCCAGAGGACCTTTTCTTCTGCCGCTCCCAGACTGTGGAATGGCCTGCCGGAGGAGATTCGTCAACTTAATAGTCTTTTTAAATTTAAGAAAGCCATAAAAACCAATCTCTTTCTGGCAGGCCTACCCAGTTGAATTTAGAGTTTTATCTGTATTTTAATAATGTATTAATTTTATATGTTTTTAATCAGTTTTATGTATTTTATGTCATTTGTATCAATGTTGTTCCCTGTCTCGATCCTGAGGGAGAGACGGGTAAGAAATAAATTTATTATTATTATTATTATTATTATTATTATTATTATTATTAACAGTTCAAGCTGCAGGAGCCCTGCCCTCTTTTGTATCTGGTCACTCTTTTCATATGGTCACCCTAAGAACAGCTCCCAATAAAATCACAACAACTTGGGAATACAACAGCAAGCAAGCAACCAGCCAAATATCTCAAGCATCCATTTAAAACAACCCTAACCAGCATAGCCAATGATGAGGGCAGATGGGAGTTGTAAGCCAAAACATCTGGAGGGTCACAAGTTGCCCACCCCTGTTTTATATCCATCCCTTTTCCCATTTCAACTATCCATTGCAGCTCTGGGAGAAGCAGAGAGAGCTCGTCAATTGTAACAGCAACGTATTAAAGTTATATAGTGAAAATGATCAATAGTTATGTGACAGGGCTCTGACACATGTGTCAGTGCGGCTGAAATGGGACATGTGGGGCAAGGAACCCACAAGTTCAGGAGAGAGCAGGTAAATAGTGTGGCCTTAGACAGGCAGATGTCTGGGTTCCAGAGCCAGCAACCACGAGCAAATGGGTCAGAGGCAAGCAGCATTGTTCAAAGCTTCAGTTCGATGCACACTTACGTGGAAATAAGCCCAACTGAACACAGTAGAAATTGCTTTCATAGGATTAGGATTGGGCTGTAAGGTAGACAAAGGTGGGCTCCTGAAGTGGTTGATAGTTGGTTAGATGGGAAGCAGCATAGCTTCCAGGCCGGCAAAGGCAACTCCAGATTCTATGGCAGCTGGAACTATCATAAGGAAAGGTAGAAAGCAGATTGCCAGGGTCTTTTCTCACTAGGGCCCTTTCTGCACCAGCCATTTTCCTCGGGGCGGCCCCTACCTGCTCGCAGAGAGTCCACATGACGCACAGAGCATCCCACAAGCAGGTAGGGGCCAGCCCTCCATTTTCCCGGGAGTTCAGGGAACATGATTATCCCGGTTTGTTCCCTGTTCCCGGGAGGGCGGTGAGATGGGTGGCTGGTGTGGGTGCCCATCATTGGCACAGCCGCGCTTACTCGCAAGTAAGTGCGGCTGCACCGATGGCCACGGAGCTGCACCATGCAGCTCCGAGGCCATCAGGAGGGGTGCGAGTTGCGAGGGCCCAGGAGAAGCCCAGGCTGTCGCATTGTGGTGCAGCTTCATCGCACTGAACCTGGAAGTGCTTACTTCCAGGTTGCCCTGCTTCTGGCCCTCCACACCCCCATGGTGTGGAAAGGGCCTAGGAGGCAAGCTGCTCAGACTGAAGCATAGCCCCTGGGCTGGGGCTTTATACAGCCAAGTGGTGCTGCATTGGCCTCCTGTATCATCTGAATAGGAGCTCATCTTCACAGTGTCGGCTCAGCAGTGTGTCGCCAGCGTGAGGTGCCCCCCCATTGGCGCGCCTTCCACCCATCTACAGCAGGAGGAGGTCAATTGTGGGCTTTCCTATAGGCGTCATTGTCAGCATTGCCCATGTGCGCGAGAGGCAGTTCAGGGGCACCTGGGAGCATCTGCCCCGCTCTTCCAAGGTAGGTTTGTTTTTTGTATTGGCCTACATTTTGGTTTTTTTGTTCTTTTTGTTCTTTTTTTTTAAAAAAGCTGTAAATGTGAAGGGTTGCATTACAGCTTACTGGAGGGGGAAAAAACAAGGGGGGGGAGGAATGGGGTGCTCCCTCCCTCTCAGAATATCCTCCCTCAGCTTCAATTTTTTTTAAAAAAATGAGGGTCAGCAGAGGTGCGAAGGTGGTCCAGTGATCTTTCTGCTTGTTGGTCCACCCCCTTCCCTGCCCAGCTGATGGGGACCAATTCTCGCAGCAGCTCTGGGCCATGGTCGCCTTGCTCCAAGCTAAAAAAGTCGGGGTAAGTGCCCGACTTTTTAAAAAGCAGAACTTTGGGGCTTTGCTTTTGGATGGCTTCGGGATGGTGGCAGCGTCATGTAGGTTAGCTGCCGCCGCTCCGAAGCCACTGCAGGGCAAACCTCTTGTCTAGATGTGCCCCAGGTACTGCCCGGTTTAAAAGATCTAGTTGGAGGCCCCCTGGTGCCTTCCAGTTTCATATCTCTAGAGGGATATGGAGATACACCTATATCCAAAGGATATAGTTAATATGTAACAGCTGCCTGTGTCCTGTGTGTGTGGGAGGGGAGAGGTTTGTTTCTTCTTGCAGTAACAGAAAACTGCATGCAGGGTGATCTCCAGGCAAATGGAAGGACTTTTAAGTCCCATTGATTTCACTGGGAGAGTTAAGAACATGTTTAAATCTCCCCATTGGAATGAATAGGACTTAAACAGGCTTAAGTTTGACTGGATTCTGTTCTTGGTATTTGGTGGGCATTTATTAGCCAACCTGAGTAATCAACGCCCTGAGTGATTTGGCAACCTATTTAGTGATATGGTGAAATTTTCAGTAGGGGTCAGTTCTGGCACCAGAATCATGTCTGCCTGTGAATCAAATGAAGATTGGAATCAGATCCCTACAGAGTCTGGGCCCAATATGTAGCCCTCACAAAATTTGAATACAAATTAAAAAAAATAAGAAAATAACCTGGGATTCATAAGTTACTTCTAGAGCAGGCTTGGGGGATGTGTGTTTGCATAATGCTTTTCTGTTCTAAAAGTAATATCCAGTATCCTATAATAAAGATTAAACTAATTCATTATCCTTGTTCATGGGAAGTTAAAGTATTTCTGAATTAAAGAGGGATAATTAAAGCTGGAATTCTATAGCCCAGGGATGCAATCTGTGTGTGTGTGTCCCGACCTCCAGCATTTACCGCCATTGAAAAAAGGGGGGAAATGCTCTAGGAACACGTTCTATGGTTCCTACCATAGTAGCGTTGTTCCTAGAGCATCCTTGAAATATCCTAAGAAAAGGTGCTTGAAGATTCTTTTGTAGGTTGCTTTTAGGAATAAGGCTTCTGTGGCAGGAACCATAAAGCCTGTTCCTAGAGTATATTTGCTCTCTTTTTTTGGGTGATTGGATTGGGGTGGCTGGGAAAGGGAGGAGGTTTCAGCACCTTGATGCTGTGACATTGAACAGATGCTGTTGCTGCAAGATGAAGATGGGCTGCTGCGGGGATGCGTGAATGGAAACATCTGTGTGGCCCCGGCCACCCCAGCAGATGTTGTGCGCACCAGCTAAAGCAACTAGCGGTCCCAATGGAGCAGACGACCATTGAAAGTTTTTTTAATTATTATTTTGCAATGTCTGTTTCTTTGTGTTAGCATGCCCTCTCATATAGATTTTCCATATTTTATGAGCAACTGTTGATTCCTTGCTCTGGGTGATGTTTTTTTTGAAGGCTTGGTTGGGTGACATGTGAAGCAGGGCATTCTCAGCCGTAGCACCATTGCTGTAGAACAATCCCTCCCCCCCCCGCCAGCCTTTTTGGGTTGGTTGAACTAGTAATTAGTAGAGTGCGATGCTACAGTGCATCAGAATGCTGGGAATTGCTTTGCTTTTTATATGTTCAAAAACATGGATCGTACATCCTTTCTTGAGCTTATGCTTTCCTTGATAACTTTTTGTCATTTTTTCCCCTGAAACCCAAAGTTTCAGGGAAAGTGGTTCCTCCACCCCCACCCTGTGCTTCTCACAGATGTTTTGTCTGCCTCTATAGCCAGGGTGGACAACTTGTGTACTTCCAGCTGTCTTGGCCTACAACTCCGTAATTCCTCACCATGGCTAGGTTGGCTGGGGCTTATGGGAGTTGTAAGGCAAGGCATCTGGAGAGCCACACACTGCTCACTACTGCTGTATAGCACAGGTTGCTTCCATAGGGTAAAGATATTTGAATTTGTCATTCATTCATTTCACTTCTCTGGAGGAATCATGCTGAAGAGCTTACGGTGTCGAGCCCCGGGAACTGGTTCCGAGCATAACTAGTACTTGATATCTGAAATGACTACAGCTCAAACTTTTTTTAAAAAAAAAAAAATATTTCGCTCTAGCCTGCGCCTTGAGAAATAAAGATATGTTAATCAGAGAGCTGCATAATTGGGTTCAGGATGTTCCATGGTCACCCTTGCTGGCTCTAGAGATAAAGGTACTTTGAAAGATTATGGAGAGATATCTGGAATTGATTCCAGGCTGACTGTGAAATGACAGATCTTTTTTCTTAATTACGCCAGCTATCAGTCTAACACCTGTACTTAACCATTCTGTCTTGAAGAATCCCTTTTGATATGTTTTATTGTTCCGCCAGACACTTGGCAGAGTAATGGTGCATGGATGTTAAGAGGTTTATTACTGTGGACTGAAAGCCTGATTCTAATCTCCCTGAGTTAACTCCAGGGCTTTCGGGACTGGCCTGCAGACAGGGCAGCCACAGATCTGCAGACATTACGGATTTGGAGCGGCACACACTCGCACCCCCCCTCCCACAGGTGAATGGCTAGGCATGTGTTTTTTTTGTGTCAGCCAGCCTGTGCAGCTCCTAATTAGGTGTGTTACAGAGTAATAGTCTATTACTTTGTAGTCTGGCCAACCTCGGTGAATTCATGTAGCAGTGCTGGCAGACAGTTGTCACCATTGTCTTCTGACAGCAATTCCATCTCCCTGCTGCCCGGCTCGCGACCATCTCTCGTTAAAAACACCACGACTACCCTTGCTGCAGCAATGAATCATACACAGAGGACTTCACACAAGCTGAGCTTATTGAGCTGTATTACAGGGAAATATATCTCAGATGGCTCCATTGCAGCCAAAACAATCTGTCATTTTTAATTCTTTCTGTCACCTCATTAGGTATACAGGAATACTGACAGGAAGGGAGGGGGGGAAAAGGGACCCAAAAAATTGAAACATTTCTGCAAGTCCAAATTCACATTTTAACCCACCAGATTACCAAACACATGCAATTTGGTGGAACATAGAACAAAATGAGATACTGAATAATAGGGGTGTGCATCGGATCGGATCCGATCCACGATCCGAATCCGATCCGCCCCAAAATCGGGAAAATCCGATCCGATCCGATCCGATCAACCTCCGATCCGATCCGATCCGATCCGACGAGGTCCGATCCGGATCGGACGCCATTTTGAATGCTTTTTCCCATAGCCAAGTATTGTTTTACAAAAACGCCTATAACTTTTTCATTTTTAAAGATAGAAGGATGAAACGTGGGCACATTATACACTGGTTAGGGATAGTTATCTGTGAGAAATTTCAGAAAGATTGGCTACGAATTTTTTAGATTAAAAGTTATTAACCTTTTTTACACAGAGGCTGGGGCTGTCAATTGCACCCTCCCGCCTCCCGGGAAGAAGAAGGAAACACTTTCTCTCATCTCTTTGATCCTTGCACGCTTGGCTGCAACTGAGCTAGTATCCATTACAAAAGGAGAAACAAAGTAGCACTTGGCTCGTGTCTGCTTTGATACTTTCACTCAAGCAGAACGGCTGAGCCTAGGATCACTCTCTCTCGCTGGGATCGTTACAGGAGAAATTTTCTACAGTCTTCAAAGTGGTGTGTGCAGACACCTTGCCACCACATGCCTGGACCTATCATTCTGAAATTTTACACACATATCAAGTGAAGTGTTCCCTGTAATGTGCCCATGTTTCCTGTTTGTATCTTTAAAAATAAAAAAATGGGAGGCGTAAATGTATTTACCCCACTACTACCCATTTTTCTAAAATTAATTGCCATACAAGGCAAGCACCTACGTTTTTGAAATTTTACACACATAGATCCCAAGGTACCACCTACAATGTGGCAAAGTTTCATGTATGTAACTTTAAAAATGACAAAGTTATAGGCATTCCTGGGTATTTATTAAAAAATTAATTGCCACAAAACGCATGCACCAATCTTTCTGAAATTTCTCACAGATAACTATCCCTAACCAGTCTACAATGTGCCCAAGTTTCCTGTTTGTATCTTCAAAAATAAAAAAGTGGGAGGCATAACTGTATTTCTCAATGGGCAAGTGCTTTCCAATGATTTTCTATGGGCAAGTGCTTTCCAATGATTTCCTATAGGAAAGTACTGTCCAATGAATCCCTATGGGCAAGTACTGTCCAATGAATCCCTATGGGCAAGTGCTGTCCAATGAATCCCTCATTGTTTCAAAAATTAATTGCCACACAATACAAGCACCTACGTTTCTGAAATTTTACACACATAGGTCCCAAGGTACCGCCTACAATGTGGCAAAGTTTCATGTGTGTAACTTTACAAATGACAAAGTTATAGGCATTCCTGGGTATTTATTAAAAAATTAATTGCCACACAAGGCAAGCACCTATGTTTCTGAAATTTCACACACATAGGTCCCAAGGTACCACCTACAATGTGGCAAAGTTTCATGTGTGTAACTTTAAAAATGACAAAGTTATAGGTGTTTCTTTCCTCATTGTTTCAAAAATTAATTGCCACACAAGGCAAGCTCCAATGTTTCTGAAATTTCACACACATATCAAGGCAAGTGGTACCTGTAATGTGTCCAAGTTTCCTGTTTGTATCTTCAAAAATAAAAAAATGGGAGGCGTAAATGTATTTACCCCACTACTACCCATTTTTCTAAAATTAATTGCCACACAAGGCAAGCACCTAAGTTTCTGAAATTTCTCACAGATAGGTCCCAAGGTACCACCTACAATGTGGCAAAGTTTCATGTTTGTAACTTTAAAAATGACAAAGTTATAGGCATTTCTGGGTATTTATTAAACAATTAATTGCCACAAAACTCATGCACCAATCTTTCTGAAATTTCTCACAGATAACTATCCCTAACCAGTGTATAATGTGCCCAAGTTTCATCCTTCTATCTTTAAAAATAAAAAAGTTATAGGCGTTTTTGTAAAACAATACTTGGCTATGGGAAAAAGCATTCAAAATGGCGTCCGATCCGGATCGGACATCCGGTCCGATCCGATCCGACCATCCTCCGATCCGATCCGATCCGATCCGACCCCCCAGGTCCGATTCCGATCCGCTATCCGATCCGATCCGGGGGGTCAGTGCACATCCCTACTGAATAACCTCAGTAAGTGTAGAAAGCAATTAAATATATAACTTTGCTTCAAAACTTGGCTTTATCGCAGAAAAGCTCACATCTATGAATTAGGGGCCTTGTTTCAGATTGCAGTGGTGGCGGTAGGGAATATTACTGAGCTGGGAGAGGGGCAAAGATTCAACAAAATCCAAAGGCCCTTTCAAGACACCCCCACCCCCCATCATGGTTAAGAAGCATTTCTTGTGACTTTTTTCCTTTTCGTTTTTATAGAACATCTAAGCATTTTTGGATATGCAATTAAAACTAAACGAACGTTTACTTTTTGTTTGTTTGCTTTTGAAGTAAGAATGTGTTTTGTTGTTGTTGAAGCAGGGGATAGTTTAAACTTTGGCATGGATACCTAGGCCAGACCACACCAAGCAGGATATAGCAGTATGAAAGCAGTATAAAAGTGGTACATAAGAGGCAGGAGCCACAGTACAGCTTTATAGCGGTATTGAAGTACACTGACAACTGTTGGGGCCCATTGACATAATCCATATACCACTATATCTTGCTTGGTGTGGCTCATGCCTTTTACATACCGCTTTCATACTGCTTTCGTACCGCTATATCCTGCTTGGTGTAGATCTGGCCATAAGTCCATTTGCTAGTTTATAATTAATTAATTAAGCAAGCACATTAATATTCCACCTTTCTTCCATCGCAGAACCCTAAGCAGCATACATGTGACATACAGGCAGCCTCCCATTCAGGCGCTGACCAGACCCATGCCTGCCTATCTTTGCCAAGGTGGCTAAGGGTGAAAGCCTATGCATGTTTAGACAAAAAAAGTCCTACGACTCCCAGCATGGCCATCTGGGGCATGCTGAGAGTTGTAGGATTTATTACTGCCTCAACATGCATAGGACTAAACCCTTAATCATGTGCCCTTAGGCCATGCCACAACAATGGTCCCTCAGTCTGTAAAACCACTGAGTAAGACAAGGGTACAAAGGTTTTATATTCCACCAAGATACTCCTGTGGAATAATCCCATATAGCCTGAAATAGTGTGAAGAGAAGGAGGTGAAGAAACTGTCCTTCTTAAATGACACCCCTGCTATAAACATGAAAAAGAACATAATATCCATCTTCCCCTGACACACAAATACACAAGCATTTAGAAGTTCTATGTCCATTAAGCAATCTTGACAAATCTCTGAAAATGTGCCACTTTCTGGTCTCTCACTCAGACTCTGTCTTTTCATCAACATTTAATATTTTATGTAAATACTTAATGGTGTTTTCTTTATTTTATCAGGGGCAAGACATGTGTCATAAGGCAACACTGCTCTCAAATCAAAATATTTACCCTGCCTGTAAATATGAGAGTAAAAAAAAATGTGAGCTATTCTCCTCACCTCCCAAATCTCTTACACACAAACACATAGACATGAACTTGCTTGTTTTTATGTCAATACATTGAAGTCTCATTCTACTGGAAGTGCTGAGTACATTTCGAGGACTCTGATCATTTTTACAGTAACACATTGAGTTTGCAATAATACTGTATATGCGCAGATGTAAAGAATGTGCTGACAGATTAAAAAGGAGTCAACCTATGTTTGCACAGTGTTCAGTTTTTTAATTTTTTAATTTTTTAAAATAAAAAACCAGACTACACCTGTCTATGAACAAACAGATTTGTTCAGGAACAGAACGAGCTCATAGTATATTACAAATCCCTGAGCCCTCCCTGGACTAATTCAAAATCCTGGGTTATGAGCACATCAGAGAATTTCAAGCTCTTGTTTTAATTGCAGTTAGTGATTAGTATGAATGATTGCCCTACTAACACTGAAAAGGTATGTCAGCCTAGATAGATTGAACATAATCTCTTCCAGTTTAGATGCAGTATTTGTACATGGGGGGAACCCTCCATTCTCATCCACCCTTAGTTCCATGTGCCAGCACCAAACCAGGCCATTACAGAAAATAGAAACCTCCCATACTCCCATTCAGCCTTCCCACCTCCGCTCAGTAAAAGGAACGTGAATTCTGAACTCTTCCCTGCTAACTGGAGCGTGACCTTAAAGAGCTTGTGCCCCAGTAGCATGACTTACAATGCCACCCTATATCTGTCTACTCAGAAGTATGCCCAACTGAGTCCAATGGGTCTTCCAGGAAAGTGTGTATAGGACTACAGCTTCACACATCGCTTTTCATCGATTGTAAAATATAAAATAATTCAACCACAAATAGGAATTATGTACATTTGAGGGGAAAATGCAAAATTATTATCCTACGAGTCTACTAGTCTCCACACATTTGACAGACCAAATTCACATCACGCTCACAAGATATGATGATGGCCACCAATTTGGATGACTTTAAATTGGGGTTGGATAAACTCTTGGTGGAGAAGGCTATCAACGGCTACTAGTCTTGATGGCTATGTGCTACCTCCAGTATCCGAGGCAGTAAGCCTATATGCACCAGTTGCTGGGGAACATGGGTGGGAGGGAGCTGTTGGACCGTATCCTGGTTGTGGGTTCCTAGTTAACAGCTGGTTGTCCACTTTGTGAACAAAGTGCTGGAGTAGATGGACTCTTGGTCTAATCCAGCATGGCACTTCTTATGTTTTCATGTTCATCTGAGGTAAATGGAAAATATTTCCCCCCAAAAGCTTAAAAAACAAAAACAAAATTACACTCCTGATGGTCTACCAAAGCGTTTTAAATTTACAAAGCGTGTAAAGGGTGATCTAATCTATGTTAAATATACACTCTTGCTTAAGAATTTTCAGAAGTGTCGTTTCTGGATCACATCAAGAGCCACGCAATCAAACAGGAATCAGAGCAAGCAGTAGGTCACCCAAAATTGGCCAGTGTTATCCAATGAACTACAATCTACTTTCTGTCTACCTCAGGTTTAGATAGTCCATTAGTTTGACCTAGCACTGCTGTTTTTATGTTCTTCACATACAAGATTATACACAGAGTACCCATGCCAACCCCACCAACCCCTTTGAAATACATAACAACAACAACAACAACAACCAGGAATTATGGGAAAATGTTCATCTCCTTTCTACAGGTTCACAAAAGCTGGTGTAGTATAATGGTGAACTGGAAGTCAGGAATTCCCTGGTTCACATCTTGCCTGAGCGACGTACGCTCAGTACGGTGGTCTTTTACAGAGGATAGTCCTCTATTTTTTAAAATCACATATGATCTGTAATAGCTTCAGCTATTAGAGGCTATCAAAATGTAACAAAATAAATGAGTAAATAAATATTTGAGGGGGTGCCAGAGGACTGTTTTCTAATTTGAGGCGTCCTCTATTTGAAGGGCTGTCCCATACTATAAATATAAAGAAACATCAGAAGGAAAAGCTGGGCCTTGAGGCTGCTCATCAACAGCACCTGGAAAGCAGACAGAGCAAAGCACACTGGTCATCTGGACACAGCCTACCACACTATGGTGAGATGGACTGTATTTCTATTTAAATAATTATAATTATTTCTAAATTTGCATGTATACATATACATTCTTATATGCAAATGTTATGCAAATCACTCTTTTCTGGTGCTGCATTTCCTCTTTTTTGGCAATGCATAAGTGGCCACCTTATCAGAAAGCCATTATTCTGCCATCTAGAGCCACAATATGTGAATAATAACCCTGGTCTACTAACTTTATAGGGCTGCTGTCAGCAGTACTGAGAGAACTAAATGAAATGTACCATATAAATGCTACGCATTATGCCCTAAAAAAGGGGACATTAAATATCTAGAGAATAGATATTTTCTGTAGATTCATAAGTAGTCTGAGACATGAAACAAATTAATGGGCAAAATGGTGACAAATTGTGGAACTAGTTGATAACTAACTAGCAACAACGATTTATGTTAAACAAATGAAGCGGCTCCCAACAGAGATTGGCCACTTGGGGAATAATGTAACAGTTGTCCCTGTGGGAAAAATAATTTGGTGCTTTCTTTGCCAGATTCTATGCCTGACAAGAGAGTCCCTGATAGTATGCATGTAGGCTTCATATGGATAAATGCTTACAGCTGGCATCTGGTGATAAAAGAGCAGATAAGGAAAGGGAAAGGGGTCCAGCAACTAAATATAGAACCGATTGATTGCCAAGCCACAATATTTTGACATTGTCATGTAAATATAAATGGCAATCTAAAATCCTGCACTCTCTCTCAAAATACCATCCTTTGACATCAGTAATGCTGGTGGTATATCTGCAAGTGAAAAAAGTTTGCCCTGTTCATTTTTGGAGGAAAATCATAGGTATTAGCAAAAGGTTAGCATTTTCGAGTGTATTTAGTGATGAGGGGCAGGAGGCAGAGTTCCATGGGTATGCCGGAGCACTTCTAAACAGCCTCAAAGTGGAATAGCAGCCATTTTATATCTCCCCCCTCCCCTAAATCCAACACAAAATGGTGGAAAATATCATGCCTTCACTCCATTCAAGTACAGAAGAGAATAGGGGTGTGCAACCTTGACTCCTACAACTGGCAGGCAATACAAAAGTTCTGGATTGGTATAAGTACTATTAGGGTGGCCATGTACCCTACTTTACAGAGGGCAATCTTCTGTTTAGAGGGCTCTCAGAGGACCGTCCTCTATTTGAAGGGCTGTCCAGTCCAAGTCCAGTTTACAAATAAAGAACCCTAAGAAGTTAGAGCAACAGGGCCCTTGGAATTGCCCACCAGCAGTCAGGCCCTGGACAACAGACTGAGCAGACAGACAGACAGACACAATCCTTCCCGTTATGGTATGATGTCCTGTATTTCTATTTAAATTATAGTCCTTACATCTAAAATGACATCTACCTATATAGATTAGCATATTCAGATATTATGCAAATCTGTGTCCTCTTTTATCCTCTTTGTTGGTTTTGAATTTCCTCCTTTTGACTGTGTGTAAGTGGACCCTCTAAGGAGGAGCCTGGCCTTTTGCCTTTGCCTGGTCAGCAGAGCAGTACCTCCTGCTGCTCAAGCTCCAATTCTGGTCACTGACATCCATGACCCAGAGTTGGCTAATGCGTCCTCCACATCTCAATAAGTGCACAGCAGCTCATGGCCTTGGCCTTATCCTGACAAACCCTGGCTTTTTGGAGTTTCTTTGGTGGGAAAGTACAAGGGCCTGTATTGAGAACAATCCGCCCCGCACGCTCAGGTCCTCTGGGAAGAACTTACTGCGGTCGGCCAAGACCAGGCTGACAACTGTTACCAAGAGGACCTTCTCTTCTGCCGCTCCCAGACTGTGGAATGACCTGCCGGAGGAGACTCGTCAACTTAACAGTCTTTTAGAATTTAAGAAAGCTATAAAGACTGTTCTCTTCCGGCAGGCATATCCAGTGTAATTTTTAGACTGTTTTTAGGATGTTTTAGGATGTTTTAATGCAGTTTTAATAATATTTGTCATGTTTTAATTAGTTTTATGTATTTTATCATGTTGTTGTTCCCCGCCTCGATCTAGACGGAGAGGCGGGTAAGAAATAAATCGTTATTATTATTATTATTATTATTATTATTATTAAGCACAGAAGCCTAAGAGAACCATCCATGGCTCTTTTGATCCTTCCTTAGGTAATCAATTTGCCAAATATTTGCCATTCAAACTTCTCACAAAAATGTCCTGTGGTTGGTAGAATGGAGAATCATTAAATAAACGATAAAGAGTAAGAGAGTTTCTTTTGTTTTTGTTTTTAAAGGACTTTGGGGTGAGCAGTATGAGATTTAGGGGCATAACCCCTCTCCCACAAACACATTACAGAACTTAAGCTTTTGGAAATTCAGTTCATGTTACATTATTGCCACTGATCTAGAAATAGGCTATAGAATTCAAAGTAATTAAAAATCATTGACTGAATCTATTTTCATTTCTATCAAAATGTTCAGTGATTTTTGTATACCATGCTACTGGTTCTATATTAAAACAGTAATTACATGGTCTTGGAAGTGTTGATAGAAGATCTCACATTCACCCTTTTAGGGGAAATGTTGGAGATGACGGCATATATAAAACGTCATCTGGCTGCCGAGTCAGGAGGCTGAAATCCAGGACCAGTTTTGACTAAGGCTGCAATCCTAGACTCATGTAACTAGGGCCCCCTCTATAAGATTTCGCTTTGACTCCTGGTTGCCCGATTATGTGCATTTCCTGATAAGCGCATTTACACCTAATACCTATATATGAGAGGTGTTGAAGCGCATTACTGGCTGAATGAAACGCGCTTTAAAGTTATTTACATGCTGAGAATCGCATGCAAATGTTGCTGAAAGTAATGTGCTTTGTCCCGGGGAACTGGCCAAACAGGTTTCCCTCCCTTTATTCTCCCCACCTACCAGAATCTCCCGCCTTTGGTTACCTGGGTTACTTGCCTGGTTAACCTGTTCGGCTACCTCTCTCTCCCCCCTTCGCCCAATTGCCATTTCAAGTGAATTTGAAAACTTATTTTTAGTCAGGGCTGCCTCTCCCCCCCCCCCCCTTTGCCTGATTGGAATTTCAAGTGAATTGCTCAGGAGTAAATGGGACTGTGCCTCACACACATACACACCAAAACAGACAGGGGGATGCTGCTTCGTTCCTTCCCCCTCCTCTTCCCAGTGAGCTCAACCATTGTAAAACATACACACATACACACACACACACACAGAGCTCATGTCAGGAACACAGCAAGAAGCGAGCGGATGATCTGTCTAAGCTGATAGCTAATTATGCGCACATCCTCACATCCTTCCTATCCTCTTTGCTTCTCGTGAAACCACCTCCATCTGGCCCCATGTCTCCATGTAAAAAATATTCCATCAGCGTACTTCAAAGAAACTTTATTTTCGATTCACATTGGGCCTCCTCTTCCTGGAGCTTCCATCCAGAGAGACGGAGAACAAGGAGGAAGTTGCCAGGAGGAGACAGGAAATAAAAGTAAACAAAAAAGTGGGAGGTTTTCCCAGCAAAGGGGCAGTTCTATGCATGACATCACGACCATCTGATCGTTAATGCACCTCCTCACAAAATTGTTTACATGGACATAAGGCGCTCTTACTCCCATGGTAAATGAAAACTCGCTATTTAACGTGCATTCAAAAATGCACATAATAGGAGATTAAAAGCGCCTGCACTCCTCATTTGAGCTCCGCTCTTGTAGAAGTAAATTTGGTAATGCACCTTGAAAGAGCTTTAAATCGCTCTTGTAGAGGCACCCTAGGAGTAAATCGAATTGAACTCAATGTGACAGATTTCTGAGTAAAGATGTATAGGATTGCATTGCAAGAGTATGTCATTTAAGAAAAAGGGTTACCCATGACTATATGACCTAGCATGTATATATGTCCCTTCTCTGGAATTATATCATCACATCATATACTCTAGGTAGGGCAAAGTTGCTTGTCATCTTCTTGAATAGGTTAGTAACATCCCCTTAGATCAGGGATGGGCAAATTTTGGGGCTCTGAGGGCTAATTCCCCCACAGCCAAAATTGCAACCACATCACCAAATTTGCTTCCCAGTTTGGCACGGTGGCAGCAAAACACACACACACACACAAACAAACAACCCCCCCCCCCACAGATTTTTCTTTAAAACAAGGTATATGGATCACATGCCTTGTTTTAAAGCAAACTACGGTCCAGGGAAGCTTTGGGGTTTTTTTGGTGAATTTCAGTGAACTTTCAGAAATAGTAGGGGCCACAAAAAAGGATAGAAGGTGTTGCATGTAGCCTGCATCTGATTCCTGTCCAAATAGAGAGTAGATGAGCATGGGGGATCAATGAAGCTGATTTGCAGTAGGGATGTGCACTGGATCGGAACCGATCCACGATCCGAGTCCGGTCCAGTGGGAAATCGGATAAATTATCCGATTTCCGATCCAACAGCTGGATCCGCCGATCCAGTCCGAACCGATCCGAAAAGGGTCCGAACCGGTTCGGCGGATCGGCGGATCAGCGGGCGCCCACTGGCGCCCACCGCCGCTTCCATTGGCGGGCGCCAGTGGGCGCCCGCCGATGAAAGTGGACAGCGGGGGGGGGGGAGGAGGGGGGCCCTTACCTTCCCGGCCCGTCCGCTCCCGTCCGGCGCCGGCGGCTACTACCAGCGGGCTCCGCGGCCTGCTCCAGGGTGGCGCGCCGGGTGATTATCCGGCGCGCTACTCGAGAGCAAGCCGCAAAGCCGGCTGGCGGTAGCCGCCGGCGCCGGACGGGAGCGAACGGCCCTAAAAGGTAAGCAGTGGCGGGGAAGGGGGCTTACCCCCCCGGAGCCGTCCGCTTCTATCCGCTGGCGCCCGCGGGCGCCAGCGGATGGAAGCGGACGGTCCCAGGGGGGGTAGGGAGTGCGGGGGAGGGGGCTTACCTGCCGGGGCCGTCCACAGCAGACGGCCCCGGGGGGGAGGGAGTTAGGCCCCCCCTCACCCACCCGCCGCCATTTTTTCCTCATAGACTTGCATTGCAATGCAAGTCTATGGGGAAAAAAATGGCGGCCGATCCAAAAATTTCCGATTTTTGGATCGGGATCGTACTCGATCCGGTCCGGGGGGCCTCTGATTTTGTCCGAACTGATCCGTGACAAAATTGGAGGTCCCGATCCGGGTCCCGATCCGATCCGGGGGGTCCGTGCACACCCCTAATTTGCAGTAGGTTCAGGGCAAGCAAGAGAAAACTCTTGCTATGTGATATAATTACAGATTTGATTTCACAATATACTGCTTTTTGTTATATATATATATATATATATAATTACAGATTTGATTTCACAATATACTGCTTTTTGTTATATATATATATATATATATATATATATATAAAATTATAGATTTGATTTTACAATATACTTTTTTTGTTATATATATATATATTTACAGATTTGATTTCACAATATACTGCTTTTTTTGTAAATTAATCTTGAATATGGTCAAGACCCAGCTTTTGAACTTTATTATGAATCTTACCCAGTAATCTCCCCTCCAAAATCCAAAAATGATCATGTCAGGGTTACAAAAGTCATTAATAATAATAATAATAATAATAATTTATTTCTTACCTGCCTCTCCATTTGGATCGAGGCAGGGAACAACAGTAAATATAAAATATGATAAAATACATAAAACTGATTAAAACATAACACACATTATTAAAACTGCATTAAAACATCATTAAAATCCTAAAAACATTCTAAAATTCCACTGGATATGCCTGTCAGAACAGAACAGTCTTTATAGCTTTCTTAAATTCTAAAAGACTGTTAAGTTGACGAGTCTCCTCTGGCAGGCCATTCCACAGTCTGGGAGCGGCAGAAGAAAAGGTCCTCTGGGTAATGGTTGTCAGCCTAGTCTTGGCCAACTGTTCTTCCCAGAGGACCTGAGCATGCGGGGCGGATTGTATGGGAGAAGGTGATCCCACAGGTAACCTGGACCCAAACCATGTAGGGCTTTAAAGGTAATGACCAACACTTTGTACTTCGCCTGGAAACTAATTGGCAGCCAGTGGAGCAATTTTAAAGCTGGCGTAATATGGTCACCCCTAGGTGTACCAGTGACCAACCTGGCTGCCATATTTTGAACTAGTTGAAGTTTCTGGACTAGGCACAGAGGTAGCCCTATGTACAGTGCATTGCAGAAGTCGAGCCTATTTTGGAGCAGAATGATTGTGTTAAATTATCACTGCAGATAAGAGATCAGATCCAGAGAAAGGCTACAATCTTTACACACTTATCTAGGGAGAAGTCCCATTGAACTCAATAGGACTTATGCCTGAGTAGACATGTATAGAATTGTGCTCCGAGTTAGTTGCACTTAGGTCTCATTAAAATCAATGCAAAAAAGTTAGTCATGCCTTAATTTAAGTCTGGTTGATTGCAATGGGAACTACATGGGTCCAGTCCATGGTCTTTGGGCTTTCAATTTTTAAAGTGAACTAGTGAGAAAGAGGAGAGAGCGTTGGAAGATCAGAATCAGAACTTCCTCATTAATGGAAAGTTCATCTTCCCATGCATAGCAAAGCACATGGTGGAAAGAAGTATATATATTTTCATTGTAGCCGCTTACTGCAAGGGTACCAGAACTCATTGATTTACAGGTTGTTTGAGACCACTGTTTCAAAATGTCAGTGGAGCCCAAGAATCTCAGGTGATACCATTAAGATGGTGTAAAATACCTCGAAATACCAGGAGATCAAACCAAGTAGCAATTATCTAAAACATTTTTTTCTTGGTATCTATTCCGATTTTGCTTTGGGGAGTGCTAACTCAGTAAATGCTTGCTATACATAAACAGAGCACTGGCTATAACTCTTCAACAAACTTAAAATCATCTCTAAGTGTTTTGCTTTGTTTGATAAAATAGTCTTTGGGGAGGTACTAATGGACACGAGCTAAAGATCCAAAGAAGGGGAACTTGATCCATTTAAAAGAGAAGAGCAGACTAAAAGGAAGCAAAAGATTTTTTAAAAATGCTGGTTCGTACTTTAAAAAATTGCTGACTTCCTTCAGTAGGTCATCTCACAGGTCTTTCTACCACATAATAGTGTAATTAAAAAGTGCTGATGCTTTGATCTTGCAAGAAGTTCCTCTTCTTTGGCCACCCAGTAAATCAAATATAAGTAATATTCAGTATGGAAACTTGTATCTTCTGTGAAGTCTTGAAAGACTCAATTTATAGTAAGTTTGCGGCAACAACATCCAACTAAAGCAACAGCAATCCTACATAAAAACGAATTCTCAATATTTTGTCCCATGTTCCAAACATTCTGTCACATTCTAGATTTCCCGTGCTGTTGGACTATCTCTTGTAGCAGGGCACCACCAACTCCCTTGCCTCTACACCCTGCTGCTTGCCAGGATGAGGGCCCTCATAGTGCCACGGTCTCTCTCAACTACCCCTGCCATAGGTATGCCTAGTCAGCTCAGGATGGCTGGCTGCCCCCACCTTCCGTAGTTTCAGCGGTGCACGAGCTGGCTGAAGGCATCTGAATGGTCAGGTTGAAGAGGTGGCGGGGCTTCCCCTGAAATTATGGAGCCTCTTCTCTCTTTGGTCCCACTCTGGTGGGAAGAGTGCAGGAGGGTAAGCACCAGCCTTCCTCTGTGCAGCAGGAACAGCAACAAGTCTCCAAGCGGCAGGGCTGTTTACAGTCTGTACAAAGCAACAACACTGTACACGCGGCCAAAACAACCGTACTTCTGTGTCACAGTAAGTCAAGTTCTGCAACCTGCATAAATTATGCAAATCAACCAAACTTGCATAACTTCTCTTATTTGCATAATTCAGTCAGCTTCTGGTACTCACAGAACTGCTGACCCATCCTCTGATTGCTAAGCAGTTCTTCTGCTATCTGGGATGTCACCAAGCAAAGGCCAGATATGTTTAACTTTAAGCATATCTCATAAAGGCTAGGGACTTGGTTTTTTAAAAAAAATTGTGAAAGCTGGGATGCTCAGGAAGTGGAATTCTGTGCTCAGAGGTACATTCTGTCCTTGTACAGAATCAAAGCATATGCCCAGCACTGGCATTGCTACTCTGGAACAGTTTATTTAGGCCCTAATTGCTTGTGGGATAGTTTGATATAAACTTATTTTGGAGGCTGAGAGAAATGAGGTTAACCCTTTGTTTTGGCAAGAAGGGTCAAACGTTGTGCAATGTACCTGCAGGATTTTGAAGGGCAGTAAAGACTGGCAAGTTTCAGAGAATGAATTGATTTCCCTTTTCCTTGCTTCACCTGTATATTAAATGAGGGATTTAACTGTGGGCTGCTGGGGATATATCTGACAGCAAAGGACAGGGAAGAGTAAGATAAGGGAAAGGCATGGGACGAGGAGGAGGAGAAAGTACTCTTCCTTCACCACTTCCATACATGCCAGATTTTGATTCAATTAAAATGGAGGAGAACATAGCATCATTGTATTAAACTGTTTTATCAAGGCATGTAAAAGTGAAGCATCATAAAGAATTAAAATGAGGGGTATTCCCTAAAAGGTGACCTATACATTTTTCAAATAAATAACAAATAAAACTATTTTAATAAGGTAACAATATTTTTTTTAAAAAAAAGTGAGAAAGAAAATTGATGTGTATTATATGCAGCAGGCACTGGGAATAACCAAATGTGCTGGGGCCAGTGATTGGTCTGGGAATAAACAAATCTGTAGCATGGTTGAAGCAAAGTGGTCCAGGACCTAATCAGTGCCTGGATAGGGGAGACCACTATGGAAACCCCAAGTAAGCTCCCCTGAGCTATCTGAAAAGAGAACAGGATATCAGTGTAATAACCAAATAAACCTAAAGGTTTATGTCTAGATTGAGTTCTGGACATCACTCAACCTTCCATGCTATTTCATTTCAAAATCAGATTTGATCCATATAATCAGTCTAAAACGCAGGTCCGCCAGCCATTTAATATAGCACCTGGAAGAGCACAATATAAATTTCCTGTGCTGTATTTGGTTTTCTGGATCATGGTTAATGTAGGCCTTGACCCCAGTCCAGCTCCAGGAGCACTTTAAAAGGGTATTTATGCATAACTAGTTTGCCAGAACTCAGGTGAGGATGTGCATTTGAATGCGAACCCCATTGAAAGCAGATCTCATAGACAGCATCTACACTTTATTTATTTATTTAGTTATCACAAACATTTGTACCCCACCCTTCAAGTGGGCTCACAGGGATCCTAAAAACAATAAAAACCAATTACACAGCTGGGTAGAACAATAAAATACAAGCAACAGCTGTTAAAATACATAAAAGAGATCTGCTTCATAAACTGCACACACTGGGATAAAATTGTCTCTGCTGCCCATCAAAGGCACAGGGGCGAATGGATCTGTCATTTTCACTTTCTTCCCACATTCATTTTTTAAAAAAAATCCCAAGTTCTCTTTATGAAGAAATTTGCAAATTTGGGTACGTTCTTATCAAACAAGAAACGAAACAAAATTCTCATCCATTCATACCAGTCAAATTCAGTAGGCACAGCTATTCCCTGTATCTGCTTGCCATGTAGCTGCTGGAGATGAGGAACCCCACAGAAAAAGAAGAGGTGGCAACCCTAATCCAACATCACAAAAAATGACTGAATACACAGCCAGACGTTCAAGAACTAGGCACTCCAAGCCCTCTGCCTGGGTGGACAAAGCTGTTAGTTTTGCTATCTCCCCCATTCCGATTTCTTTCCAACCTATTTATGGAAAAAAACTACAAATTTTGGAAAGTTTGTACCAAAAAACAAAACAAACAAAATTCCCATTGATCCCCAGCCAGGAAAACCTCTCTAGGCAAGCTATTCTATAACCTTGATGTCACAATGTGATGCCCCCCCCTCTCATGCCCCAGATGGCAAGGAAACATGGAGTGAGCAAGTCATTCGGTAAAGGAGCTTGCAGACAAGGCATTTATTGTATCATTTCCCTGCCTCATTCACGGAATTTTACAGGGGGTCCAAATGTCCTCATCTAATACTCACAACACTCTCATGTTTTCCCACCCCTTCATCCATTCTTTTTTTCTTTCCACGATAAATCCATTAAGGAGGAAAGATGGAGCAGTGCATGATGCCTTCCAACTGGTGGCATTGGGAGCCCTCCATCTGGAAGCACCCTACGTAAGTGAGCAAGACCCTGCTCTTCTACCCACAGGGTACTCTTAGAGCAACTTCACACACAAAAAAAATAGGAAATACAAAAGAAAAAAAAAGATATATTAAAATGGAAAAATGCACAGTAAAATATTTCCATAAATAAGCTAAAAGAGCAGCAATTTAAAGTATACTACAACACCTGGCAGCAGTAAAACTTTACACATTAAAAGCTTGCCCAAAAAGAAAAGTCTGATAGTGGAGAAAGGGTATGGGTGTTAGAAGACATTTCCCCTCTTTCTGTGTACTGTGGCTGCTGCTGCTTAAAAGGTAACTAAACGGAAAGCGGGAATGTGTTGTTGGTTTGGTGGGAGAACTTTAGAAATATCAAGGGTTTGCAGGGATAGGCAGTGGTATTTTCCCCCAAGCCCTCAGATCGGCTGGAAAAAGGATTTTAAAAATTCAGCCAGGAGGGTGAGTTGGAAGAATTCAGATTATTTCTGAATTAATCCAAGGAGAATTTTTGAGGGCTCATCCTTCTCTATTTTTAAGTCAGGCAGTAAGCCAAATGGGAGTTACAGCTCAGCCGTTGAAAACCAGTGGTCTAGCACAGCCTTCCCCAACCTGGTGCCCTTTAGATGTGTTGGATTGCAACTCCCATCTGGTTGGGAATGATGGAATTGCAGTCCAACACACCTGGAAGGCACCAGGCGTTTTGACGAAGCCTGCTCCCCTTGGGCTGGGAGAAGGCTTTTCAGGCGATCAATCAGAGCCAGATTCTGATGCAGAAGAGACGGCGCCAGAAACATACCAGCCTGTGTGGGGAGCGGGAGAGGTGACTCTCATGGGCTCTTCACCAGCTGGGAATGAACTTTCACCAGTCCTTCTCTCTGAGGGTGTAAACAACCCACAAGCTGGGAGTCAGTATTCTTTCGAAGGGGAGGGCACTGAAAGCCTAGCTGATCCGAGAATCCACCAGAGACTAAAACGGGCAGAACGAAAGGAAGGTGAGAGAAGGTCGGCCCGGCTAGCTTCTCGCCAAAGGCTTCTTCAGAACCAGCCTCTCTGAAGTTAGAGAGTACTGGAAAAGGACTTTCCCTTTTTCTTGAAAGGACAATTGTCTCGCTTAGTTTGTATAATCTTGCCTAGAGAAAAGTTCCTAGAAAATTAGAGTCCCTTCAGGTGGAAGGAGATGTTTATTGCCTGAATAAAGCTTTGTGGATTACATGGCAGACCTCTTTATTGTCTCCCAATAAAGCGAGGGGTATTGGGAAATATGACACCAGGTTGGGGAAAGCTGGTCTAGTGCAAAGTCCATATTCTTCAATACAGCCTGGCTTTTGCCACTCTTTGTATGTTTACTTATGCAATGCCATGCCAAAGTGGTAATGCTGGTTTCTGGAGCATTTGTGAGATTCTGTCGGGGCAATCACATAAAATAAAAAATAAAAAGAAATGCATGCAGTCCTTGAGGTCAGATCTGAATGAGACAAAATGCTTTGCAAACCTCAGAAGCCAGTTTCTCAGCAAGTTTATGAATGTTCTAGTAACCTCCTGCACCAAATGAGTTTGCAAGATCAGGGTTTTGTATAAGAGTCCAGATAATATGTGCTTAGGCTTACCAGATAAAATCCAGGTCAGGGCTCCTGTAACTTTAACAGTTGTAGAGAAAAGGGGATTTCAACCAGTGTCATTTGTCTGCAATTAGTTCCTGGTGGAATTCCCTCTTCATCACAACAGTTAAAGTTGCAGGGGCCCTGCCTTCTTTTGTATATGGTCACTCTAGTATAGTACCTGCACCTTTAACTGTTGTGATGAAGAGAGAATTTCACCAGGAACTAATTGCATACAAATGACCCTGGCTGAAATTCCCTTTTCTCTACAACTGTTAAAGTTACAGGAGCTCTGACCTGGATTTTATCTGGTCACCCTACTGAACATGGGTCGGTGGCCATCTATTTAAAAGCCCATGGACTTCCTTTGTGTTTTTGAAGCCATTTTGAAAATTAGTGAGAAAACAAGGGGGTATGGAAGACAAAATCTTTTATTAATTCAAGTGGAAAGGAATGGAGAGCCAGATATTAAAAACACAGTAAATCATAACTACACATACAAATTTCCCACCCAAATTTGGACTCAGAATTAAAGAGATTGTCTAATTAGGTTGTGACTGTAATTAAATACTTGAACAGATGACCATATGCCAACCACCGTCCCTCACCTAGTAAGATTACTTTACATACAGATGTTTCCTTATCCTCATCAACTATAGCAGTATGACAATACTCAAATGTAAATGTGGACTAACTCTCCTTTTTCACGTACACCTCTCTTGACTTAGACAGAATTTGTTTACTTGTGTATACAGCCAATCCTTCCCTTGTTTCCCCTTTTTTTCTTACTATTTTCTATGCCTGTAGCAGCGGTGTTGAACCTCTTTAAACCTAAGGGCCAAATTCCATTTCAGAGAAGTTCTCTGGGGCCACTTTCCAATGGTGGGCAGGGGCAAAGGGGTGGGACCAACAATTCCAAGCATAACAACATAATCTAGCTTAAAGTTCTTACTGCCAGTAACTAAAGCCTTCAGAGAGGCACTTCAGTCTTTTAAAATGGGGGCGGGGGCTAGGGGAAGAATGGTGTTCAGGGCAATGTGGACAGTGCTAGGGGGAAGGAGCGTGGCCTTTCTGGGGAATCCCCAGAGGTGGGACCTGGACCCCAAATGGGCTGAATTTGGCCCCCAGGCCTGAGGTTCTGAACTCCTGCTTTATAGGTGTGGAATATTACAGTATTAACCTTACAACTTACTGGGAACAAGAACAAAAAAGGCTGCTGATTCACACCTTATATAAGGCAAGCAATAGATGAGACTTCACTTCCTCTTAGGAAATCGCTGAAGAGAGAAGGGGGGCTAAGCCAGATACAATGGCCTCATCTACACCAAGCAGGATATTGCACAATGAAAGGAGTATATAAAAGGCAGGAGCCACACTACTGCTTTATAGCGGTATTGAAGTGCACTGACAACTGTTGGGGCCCATAAGACACATACCATATACCGCTTTCATACCGCTATATTCTGCTTGGTGTGGCTCCTGCCTTTTATATACCACTTTCATACCACTATATCCTGCTTGATGTGGCTCCTGCCTTTTATATACTGCTTTCATACTGCTATATCCTGCTTGGTGTGGCTCCTGCCTTTTATATACCACTTTCATACTGCTTTCATAGTGCAATATCCTGCTTGGTGTAGATTAGGCCAATGATGCAGTCCTGTAGAGGTCTAATAGGGGACTTTCCTTTTAATAGTCTTTGGCAAGATAGGAAGAAGTGCCTGGCTTTCTTATTGTCCTAGTGGGGATTCTATGGAATCATGAGACTGCTTGGGAACCTATAGTGCTGGTTGACACAATGAGTTTACACCACTAGGTAGTAGTCAAAAGGTTTGTATCAGCTTTACTCTAGCAAAATTACTTCAGTGAGCTTTCTTGATGAGGAAGGGAGAGAGGATAGGGTTACCAATTTTTAAAGTCTGAGCTGATGTTTCAGAGTTTTACTTTCCTTCTCAGGTTTTCTATACTGGACCTTCTTAACCCCTCCTCACAAGTTACATGAGAGGGTTTCAAGGGGTCGTGGGGCTGTGCTACATAGCTTTGCCTCAGCCAGGACGAACATGCCAGAGATGCCCAGCCCTACATTCAGCAGCCATGTGAAGGGACTTCATGTACATACCAAAGTACATGCAGAGAGCTCCATGTGACTGCCATGGTTTTTGTGATTCTAGAACCTTGGCAAAGGACCACCGTCATTCAAATTGTGGGGGGGGGGGGCGGGGGCAGAGGGAGAAGAGCCCTTTGATGCAATCATGCCATAAAGCAGGGATGGGGAATGTGTGGCCCATGGGCCTAACGCGACCCCTTGAGGCTCCGCAATCCAGCCCACAATCCTCTCCCAACTCATGTCTTTGGCATGATCTTCATCCCTTACAGGCCACACTTTTAAATCTCCCTGTCCAACATGCTGCGATGGCAGTTGATCTGCTTTGATAGGCTGAGGAAAGTGCAGGGAGGAGGGTATTATTTGTGTGTATTTGATTGGTGTGTGTGAGAGAATGGTGTGGTTGGGTGTGCGTTTATGTGAACGGCGTGTGTGTATGGGTATGACTGGCGTGAGTGGGGTGTGCACATCTTTGAATGGTGTGTATGTGTGAGAGAATGGGGTCTAGCCACACCCACTTTCTGCTCTGGCCACACCCACTGCTGGTTCCTCAGGTGGCAAACTGACTCTCTGGTCAATATAAGTCCCCATGCATGCCGTACAGTATCAGTTTTTTACTTGCTCCTATTATTCACATATACGTTTGAATAAGAGTCAAGTTACACAGGAATTTAAAAAATACTTTGTTACATAAGCTATAGCCATTTTAAAAGAAATCATTGATTTAATGTACTTAGTTCAGTGAAAAATCTGTTGGTTTAAGCTAACTGCCATTAGTTTCAATTAAAATGTATTGATTTGAGTAAATGTTGGTTAGATTAAATGGCGCTTGACTTTGGGGAAAAATGGTATTTGCTCAAGCAAAAATTGTATGAATATTTAGATGTTTTTGTGTGAAGAAAAGCTCTATTGACATCCATAAAAATGTATGGTAGAAAGAAAAATCTTTGAGATAAAGGAAACTATATTTATTTTGAAGACAATTTTTGGGCTCCAGGAATTCTGTGAATATTCTATACACCATTGATCTGTAAACCTGCCTTTTATGGAAATATTAAACATAGAGCACAATGCTATGCTATGTTTCTGCTAGGATTTGGAATATGTTGCCTTTTCAAGTATATTTTGAGACACACTTCTCTTGGGAACCCCATGCCAGTGCTCTGGGAGGTTCACAAAACTTAAAACCATCAAGCACAATTCAAGCAATAAAAGAAACTACAACATAAAAACACAATATAAAAGTACAACCAGGAGAAAACTGAGTAGCAATCGAGAGATTTACTAATTTAAAACAGCAAAGTTAAAAGACGATTATTTTTATTATTGATGGTAAATTGTTAAAATACTAGTAAAATTAAAAGGTCCTCATCTGGCGTCGGAAAGAGTATAATGTAGGTGCCAGGCGAACCTCTCTAGGGAACTCATTCCACAGCCGGCATGCGACAGAAGAGAAGACCCTCCTGACTTGACAGGAGATAAACCTGACCAGAGCAAAAGTGATGGGGCACTTAATGGCACCTCTGTGCAGGGTCAATACATAGACTACTTATGTACTTGGACTCCCTTTGACCTGGATCCATTATACATTAGTGGATGGGCAGACAGGAAAGGAGGTAAATGTGCCACTGCTCCTTCACTGCCACCAAAACAGAACCTCGACTGCCCAAAAGATGGTCACACAGTGTCCTTCATTCCACCTCATGCATCTCTTCCTCTGAGCATGCACTGCTTTGCCCCACCTCTTCCTCTCCCGCCTCCAGGCCAATAAGAGGAAGCAAAATAGTGCACTGGTAGCTAGGGGTGGGTGAGTTTTCAAGTCAGAAAATCGTGTTCAGTTTTCAAGGCCCCTCCTCATCGCAAGATGAAATGGCAGTGATGGGACTTCCATGACCTACCTGTTGAAGACCAGTGTTGTAGGCGCTATCAGATTATACTCATGCATGGCATATTTTGTAATAGGTCAGTGGTGCTCCCTCAGATATGCTGGATCTCAGATATGGGAGGCCTCATAGGTCAAACTGCACAGTGTTGTAGGTGGAAAATCAATGACTGCCCGAAGTCATCCAGTGAGCTTCATGGCGAAGTAGGGACTTGAACCCATATATCTCCAGTCCCAGCCCAACATTCTAACTATTCTACCGCACTGGTTCTCAGTGATTGACAGTTGGTTTCAGACGCCAATAGATATCTGTCTTTGGCAGCTGACAGAGAATGCATTGCATATGCTTTCCTCTCACTAAAAAGCAGGGTGCTGAATTCTGTCGTAGCTTCTGAACTCTACTCAGGAGTCGCTCTGTGTAAAAAGCATTCTGCAGTGAATGGTTCATAAGGTTACATAGGTTCATAAGGTTACATAGGCATGAATGATGGTTGCTGGATCTCTCTTCATCTAGGGAACATCAAAGCTTGTACATAAGATGGAACTAATACAAAACATGCTGTTACCTGACTCTCCAAAAGTAGTGTTGAGTCTATGAGCACCCAGGTTGTGAACTAAGTCAGCATGTACTTTACATGAAGAAGGTCCCAGCTTCAATCCCTGGCATCTCCAGGTAGTGCTAAGAATCCTGCCTGAAGTGCTGGTGATCTGCTGCCAGTCAGTATTGACAATACAGAGCAATACGGACCAATGGCGTGACTCAATATAAAGCAGCTTCCCATGTGCTTTTGCTCCCCCTTAATACGTTGACATTTCTAAATCCCATTGGTGATTGTAACACTGGAAGGGGTGTGACAGATATTCTCTACTTTTTGAGACTAGCAATTTGAGTGAGGTGGGAACTTCTGGGGGGACACACACACCATCAATTGCGAATATTCACAATTTCCCCTTCAATACTGTTCAACACGTTGCCTCTCCCATCTGATGCAACTTCCTCTGCCGTCCTGGATCAAGAAGGGATCGTGAAGTCAATGAGATGATGTCATGATGCTATGTTGCTAAGCGGATTTGGTTGCATGTTATTGAGGGCAATTGAGGACAAGTGTGGATGAAGGAACGTGAGGACAGTTTAATTAAACAAGGGGACATTTTCACAAAGAGTGCTAAAAATGCTGCAGGAAAGCCACGGCATAGTTTTGGCTTAGCCCTAGCTACTGGTGATTTCTCAACACTGATATCCCATACTGAGTCTCCTGGAATGCTGAGTAATATATATTTTGCTGAACTCTCAGCAATCTGCCTTGTTAGAGCCTCATTAAACACTGGCTGCTATGAGCAAGTGTTTGTGGGGATGCTGCTGCTAATGATGATGAGGGAACTTACTGCTCAGCAATTAATTTCTCACTTCCTTGCGATACTTCACAGATACTCTGCAGGCACAGCTTCCTCACAAACAGCTGCTAAGTAGTAGCCAATGTAAATGAGGTGTTAACAATGCTGTTTCCTGGGTGGCCAGGAAAACGGCGTCTTTTCTTCAGTCTCTTAATAGGAGGCTTTAATCAAGGAACTGCATGAGAATTCAGATTGGAGACGTTTATAGGTATCCTATGAGCTTGATTCAAACAGGAATGGTAGGCTTAATCGATAGATTGGTGGCAATTAACTTGGGAGGGCCTGGGGGCCAATTTCTGTCCCCTAGAACCCAGTGGTGGCTGCCCCTGCCAGGGCCATCAAAATTGTTGTTGAATTTCAGCAGCAAGGAAAAGGCGGCACATTTCCGCTTTAAAACAAAGCACGTGGGGAAAGCGTATCTTATTTTAATTCAAAGCCACACTCCCGAAAGCCCAGAGGAGCATGATGTTGCACTAAAACAAAGTGTGTGTTTCCTATGCATCTTGCTTAAAAGTGAAAATGGGGGCTTTTTTCTGGTTGGTGTACGCCACCGAATTTTTCCCCACACTGTTCTGACAAGCAGTGCCTGCCCAAATCCCCTCTTCGTGCAACCCATCAAGGTAAACGTGCTCTGCCTTTCTCTGCTTCTGGTCACCTTGTGGTCAATACATCACTAGTTATCATAAACGTAGAACTGATGCTAACAGTGGAAGCACAAACAGTTTGCATGCCCAGAACAACCGTGGGAATGCCACGTAGCTGTTTGCATGACCAAACTGTCAATAATATATCTTTGCTGCGAATCTCTTCTAATCATACCCAATGCAGAAGGGACATAATTTTCATTTTCAAATCCTGCTGCCCCATGAAATGAACACAGAATTTCGCTTTTGATAGTTGATACCTATGGTTGTTTATCGGTTGGGCTGTTTTTAATTTTTATTTTAATTGGGTAGAAACATAACCATTTATAAAACTATGTGTCTTTGTATTTAATTGCTTAGCCGTTTAATTGTTAACTAGTTTGAACATTTTTCATTTTAATAGTATTTTCTTTGTCATATGCATTTAGCAAGAAGAGATGGTTTGCTAATATATAACCAGAATGTATTGAAAAAATTCTAGGAACATGGGCCCTTCATGTTTGTTAACAATGATTTTTTTTTTTGCAAATGCGTGGTTTTAAACTCATGGTTATGCATTTTAAATATGTTCACTTATTATTATGTTTGAAACTCATTTTTTAAAATTGGTATGGTGTTTACGTGTTACTGTATAGCTTCCCCTGACGAAGATACTTCAAAATGCACTGGGAATGTTGAACTCTATTTACAGCTACTTGGCCTTGCCTGTTGCATTTCTCTCTGCATGTCTTTCTTGCAACATATTTTGTAGAGGAAACAAGGATAAATCCTTTTCTTTGTAACTTGTATGCAATCACAAAGAAACAATAGAGCATTTGGGCTGCTTTTATAGGCTCCTTGTAGCATTCCCCCCACCCCGCCTTTCCTCCCCTGGGAGGCGAAGTCCTTGCAGTAAGATGACTGAAATGGCCAATCTGTGTAAGAAACATGGGCTATAATTTGAAGTGAAAAACATAGAGATGGGCCTGGTTCCACTTCCCCCCTAAAAACATGAGTTCTAATTGGTGGCTTATCCCAGCCAGAGGTTATATTGCCTGTTCCTTCCACCCAACAGAAACCAGTAACCTGCACTGAAATGGTAGAAGAAACCATGAGGATTGTATGGAAACCAGCCCAAGGGAATTCTTAAGTGAAGTGACACGCACATGTTATGCAGCCTCTCAGCTGGAGAACATTGGCTTAACACAAACCCCTAATAGTTGTGACAACAATGAATTCACCTATTTATTGTTTTATGCTCCTCAATAAGTGGTAGGAAGCTCCAGGAGTAGTTCTTTGCAGGGTCAGTCTGCTTCTGAGGAAGGCTTTGGGATGAATGGGTGTTTGTTTGTTTGTTTGTTTGAATGTTTGCAAATATACACATTGAGTTGGCAGGCACCCAGATTAACAAGGCTAATATATAATGTAGCATCAATTGCCCTAAATCAAACAATAAGCCCTGAGCCCAGCTTCCTTTCTTCCAAGGCAGCTGCAAAAGCATAGACTTTGATTTCTTCATGGCTTCACTCCAACTGCCAAGTGTTCCTTCAGCCCTCACTTGAGCAGGTAGGGTATTCCAGTAGCAAGTAACCACCATCCATCAATGTTCATTTATGCAAGAATCGTCTCGCCATCACACCTACTGAGGAAGCATGTTTAAGTATCAGCTAAATAAGAGGAATGGACCACCTCCTATCTTGGGGTGGGTGCTATAAAATATATAGTACATGGATATTATGAGCATTGGAAAGCACATGAATTCTACATCCATTTGATTATGGCCAAGCAGCAAGTCACCTAGAGGATTAGGGTTACAACTAAGAGAGATTGGTGGTTGAGTGCACTTCTTATCTGCCTGACTTAAATTAGGTATTTTTTCTTAGTCCGAGATATACTGTAATATTCTATTTTACATAATGCTAAATCAAAAATAGAAAAAGATGCGGACAAAAGATTGATTTTTTCAATCTTCAGATGGGAAATGTGTTATGTACATCATATCAGCAAAAAATTATATATGAGGGTATCTTGAATTCATCAGTCTGGTGCCTGTCACTGTTTATTACAGTTGGAATTTTTGTTTTTCAAGAAGTATACCGAAGCGGCAATTCGGTACACACTTTTCTGGAAGCAAGTTGCATCGAACGCCATGGAGCTTACTTCTGAGTAGACATGTATAGGATTGCACTGTTAATGTAACACAGCAGTATTTATGATATAAAGAGATAGCATGTCAGAGAATGTCAGAGCCTATCTACACTACTGCTTTAAAATGGTTTAAAACAGTAGTGTAGATAGGCTCACTGTTACACACACACACACACAGAGAGAGAGAGAGAGAGAGAGAGAGAGAGAGAGAGAGAGAGATCAAGCAGACAAGGAGCATCTGGGTAGCAAAGGACTGACAGTGCAATAAGATGGAATTTGCTATACATAATTTGGCAGGATGGGAATTCAGGTGAGGCTATGGCTCGTGCCAATATGGAAAAGAATAACACAGGATATACATGAAGGACATCTGGGGGTAAGTTTCCAGCATGGTGCATTGAGATTTAACTGTGTGACCTCCATTAACATTTGTAGGATTCACAAAGCTGAATCACCATGTGGTACACTGCAAATGTACCCCTAAGTATTAAAAACACACAACAGTTAAAATAACTATAAATAGACATGTTCAGAACTGGGAAGAAACAACTTAGAGCTGGTGAGGCAGTACAAGGCATGCAGGAGAAGCTTCTCAGTATCTCAAAAGAAGGGGTTGAGGAGGAAGGATTCATTCATTGAGAAAATTTAATTATAGGCTCCAATATGGATATGATACCTTTCTTGAGCTAACACCTATATGGAAGATGCCCCAACTGCATAAGCAGAGGTTTTCTGTTCAAGCTTAGTGATGTGAAAGCAGCTAGAGGAGAGGCATACCACTAAGGTGGTGGTGGTGGGTGTTCATCATGTAAATTAGGATGAACTCTTAGAGCTTTCACCACTATTGGAAATGGAATGCTGGTCTTAGGTGGACCTCACCTTAAATCCAGCAACTAAATAGTCTAAGAGCCTTGGTTTAAAAATGAGGTGGTCATTACTATGTGGAGTGATTGAACAATGCAGCCTGTTTTAGATAGACTTTGACTCTAACAAAATTATTAGCTGTCTGGTCAGTAATAAGCAGCCTTAAATAAGCACTTCAATTGTGTGTGTGTGTGTGTGTGAGAGAGAGAGAGAGAGAGAGAAGAGAGAGAGAGAGAGAGAGAGAGAGAGAGAGAGAGAGAGAGAGATGAAAATATACATAAACATTTGGGGCTATATGTTTCACACTGTTGGTCCAATAAAGCTCAAACTAATAAGAAAAGATCCACAATGTATTGAAATAATTTGGGGGAGCATCACTGAAAAAATGCAGAATAGTTAGTACAATGTGTGGGGGGGAACTTATTTTTTTAGATTTCATTGATGGATAAAATTGTTCATAGAGGCTGAGGTGTGGTCTCTCTTCTGCATATTATATACCAACATTTTCCTCATTTAACCTGTTATCTGGCACGGATCAGTGATCAATCATATTTCTGTTGCGGGAACATTCATGGTGTAAAACAATATTCCCTTCATCTATCTGTTCACGTAGTTCCTTCCAAATATATGGGTCTTTAAATGGGTTGGTTGCATCTTGAGGGCTAAAACTAGAATACAGACGTACGTACACATACACACACACACACACACACACACACACAGAGTGCTTTTGGTAATAAGTAGCCTTCATTATTAAACATCTTAAGGGAGCAATACTATGCATGTTTAGACTGGAAAAAAAGTCCTACAGTTCCCTGTACTCCCCCCATCAGCATGGTTGGCTGGTGAAGTTGTGGGAGGTTTTTTTTCTGTCTAAACATGCATAGGATTGTGCCCTAATTCTATAAAAAAAGGAAAGAAGAAGCCCAGACTAACTAATAGTCAGATGTGATCACAAGGTGATGAAACAATGAGACAAATGGAACATATTCTATCCGAAGTAAGAGAACAGAAAATGAAAGAGAACTTAATTCCATGCCAATACTTTTTATTATGCTGGTATCTTGCTTCCATAGCTGCATTTACAAATCTACAAACCAGCGAAGTTGAAGTACAAAATTCTCAAAAACATTTTTACTTATTTTAAGTTATTGTCATCATTATCTCCTTCAAGGACAAATGTGAAGTCATCTTTGTCAGCTTGGATGTCATGCTTTTCTAATGGTATGTGTAAGTTCTCCTCAAGACCACTTAGAATTGCAGGACAATGGTTCCAGAACTGACTCTGGTGCTGGATTTCTACTCTCTCTCTCTCTCTGTAAGGTAAGTAGGGGTGTACATGCCAAAAAATATCGTCGTTTATCGTTATCATCATTTCGGACCAAAAAAATTATCATCTTCATTCATATCGTAGGTGAACCATGTCATCTTCATGATAATTATCATGGAAAAAATGATGTTTTTTGCATTCCATGTGCGTTCATTCAGACCTGTCAGAACAGAAATGATCTTTTAAAAATTCATATAAAATCAAGGGTTGGAGGGATCGATCTCAAATTTAATACATGTACTTAGGCATACTCCATAAGCACTGTGACCAAGTTTCAAGCCTCTAACTTTTAAAATACATAAGTTATAGATATATTTATATGGCAGTCAAATAAAATGATAAAATCGCCCGAAAATTATCGTCTCCGATGATTATCGTAGGTTTTTGTATCGTATCGTCATCGTTAAACACTTGCACGATAATGACCCTATCATATCGTTATCGTACATTTTAACGATATGATACACATCCCTAAAGGTAAGTAACACTACTGTCCTCCATCTGTAACCATCTGGATGGCAATGTGAACAATGAATCTGCTGCTGAAGGGAGTCAGTAAGGTAGACGTTGACGTGATTCTACTACACCCCTTTTGGCACAGAAAATAATGTAGGATTTCTAAAGATAACGCATTATATCTGCTGTGTCTTCAGAGCCATGCGGACAATGTGTAAAAATGTCCAGTCATTGTAAGACTTTGGAAGATATGTTGATAGTTTCTCCAGGTCGTGAAAAATGTCATTTGAAATTCTGGGCAAATCTGTACAAATTGAGTGCAGCAAACTTGCCATAACCAGCAAAAGCACTGCAGCATCACCGCAAGCAAAGGCATGAAGCCCAGGAAGTACATAACAAATGTTGTGTCTTACAGCAGGAGTAATTTGGCTGATAATACACCATCTTACCTTGATTGTTGTAATCCATGCTTCTAAAAGATAGGTGCAGCTATGTTGTGACACTGAGCAATGCTTAAGACCATGACATCTGTACACTCAGTGATGATTGCCTTATAGCCTTCCTTTGTTGTTGTGCTGAGCATGGGGCAACAGTCTAGTATCTGCTTCTTCTTGATTTGATAGAAGTTCTATAATGTTCTCAACATCATCCTGCATAATTCTCATACTACAATGATCCCCCCAGATAATTTCCCTGTATTATCTCTGTTTTCATTCTCCACACAGAGAGGATGCAGTTTTAGATGATACTGTTAAGAATCTTCACCACTGCTTTATCTTGTGGTTTTCCATAAGTTCTTGTAATGTGGAGCATTATTGCCATGCCTCTGCATTTGTTCTGCATTCTTTCTTGATAAAGTTCAGTATATATCAAAAGCAGCATTGATCCTTTTGTTTGGATGTCCTTTGCACAGAAGTCCTACACGCATCTGCTACAACACGACATATGACATGGTCACACTTCATTCTTCATATGAGGATCATGCCACTAAGTAAATATGTTGTTTCCTCTGGAATAATTTCAGCAGGTTGCACTAGTTTCTGAAGCTCAGCAGCTAAGGTAGATTTCATTGTTTTTTCTGAGTTAACCATAACATGTTGCTAATGACCAAGGAATTGGTCCAAGTGGATGGGCCAGGACATCTCTCATTGACAAATTACGACTCTGTGCAGTCAAAACCATCTGTACAAACAGAGCTCTGTTGGCTTTCAGCATAATTTCCTTTCTTGTAGTTGTTACTTATATTGTTCTGTGGAAGAAACTTGGAGAAGAAGTTTCAGGCAGGAAGACTATCACGATGACAGGATTCCCAAGATACAACTAAAAATCATTCCTACCCTCAACAGAACAGTAGAAGTTTAAGCAATAAGTATACACCTCAGTCTCTATAAACAATTTTATTCAATAAAAAAAATGATTTTTCCACGCATGGTTTACAGATTGTGCACAGTCTGCTCTGCACCTTTTCAGCGATGCTCCCAAAAATCATTTCAATATTTTATGGATATTTTCTGCTCAGTTTGAGCCCCTTTCTGCCCTAATTGGGCCCACAATGTGAAACTTATAGCCAGGGTTCAAGCATCATTTTTGGGTCTCAGGGATGTTTGATAAACATGTTCAGGTAGTTGGATTTGGTGAGCTTTTGCCTGCTTGTTCCCCCCTCCCTCCTCCCCCCAACTCCAACCCAACATCAAACTGACATCACCAAGTTGGGCCAGCTGGCGGATTTTTGGACTAGGCATGGAAGCAGAGGTTGGGACGGGAGTTATATGGCCCATGGCACTCTCCTCTCACCCTCTTCCTGCTGCTGCTGCTGCTGCACAAGCCCAACAGAGAGAGAGGGATGGTTGTGTGCCACGGCCACAGTGTAGAGCTGGTCATATGCTCAGGCCAGATGGGAAGTGTGTGCTCCCTCCCATTTCAAAAAAGGAGGGCAACATGGCCGCCCCAAGGGGGCGTGCCCACCAACATGTCCATTCTACATCACACCTTCATATGAAACCTGTTCTACAACACCTCAAGGCACCTATATCCCTGCCCTGCATGTGGCATATGGCCCTCTGGAGCTTGTAGCCTGACTGTGGTATTCACGACGGACAGCTTCTGCGTTGTTTCCGCAAGGCAGGCTCCTCACTTCTCGATGGGCTGCTTACGCTAGGGAAGCAGTAGCATAAGCTAGGGGGAACCTCCTCGATGGAGTGGGCCAACTGGCCCCACTGGCCCCTCCTCTGCACGGCCCTGGCTACAGTGGCATAAGAGCAGGAGGAGAGTTCTTCCACTGCACCACCAAATGTCTCCTTCTCCCTCCTGGGGCGCACAGCAACTTGCACACAGTGACCCACTGTGGCTGGGAGTCCGCGAGTTCCAGCAGGGAGTCCACGGTTCAGGTAACTAATGCAAGCTAAGGTGTGATTTCAGAAAAAATCCATAAAGCTCCAAGAGGACTGGATTTCCCCATGCTGGACATCCTTAGTAATAGAAATGTGTAAACCACACCCCTCCCCTCAAATATATCATGATCCCATCCCATACATATAATCTCATGAAAGGAAAGCAATACCTGAAGGAGCGCCTCTCCTAGCATGGACCTCCCTATATACTATGCTTATTATTTAAGGTCTTCCTCTGAAAGCTTCCTCCAAGGGAAGGTCAGAAGGTGGCAACAAGGGAGGAGGCATTCTCAGTAGTAGCCCCCTCATTATGGAATTATCACTAATATTGTTATCCTTTTTTGTGCCAGGTTAAATCTTCTTCTACTGTCAGGCATCAGCTAGCATATGATAAGACTTTTAAGCACGCCCTGGGATTTCTTATTGTTGATTGCAAAAAAATTCTTCAGATGTGTCATGCACATGCATGCATACTCATGCGTGTGTTAATTGTATGTTTACATGTTTGCATGTGAATGGTTTTTAATATGTGCAATATTGTATTTTTAAGGGTTTTTTTAAAAATCTTTGTGAACTACCCAGAGAGCTTTGACTATTGAGGGCATAGAAATGTAACAAATGAAATGAAATACTTAAATTACATTTTCTATATTTCAGCAATTATAAAATGCCTTTTCTCTCTAACGTCCTTTTCTTTGCTACTTTTGTGTAACACAATCAGCAGAAGAGTCCTAAAAAGCTTCCTGGCTATTTTGTAATTTTTAAGTTGGCCCTAATAAAGATATTATTACCCTGTTGCTGTGTTGATTTTTTATTATTATTCTAATGTAACTGCAGATATTTTGTAAATAGACCAATTCACTTCAAAACATGATTTTCCCGACCTTTTCCCACTGCAACACCATGAATTCATGAATCTGTTTTGAAAGCAGATAGGAGTTGCATGATGGATCCGGCAGCTTTTCTTCATAAACAATTCCCACAGACGTCGTCTCTACATTGGAATCCTGTTCAACTCCTTTTTGTTCATCTACTTTCCTAGTTAGTAAACTAGACCTTTAGGGTGCTTCCAGACAAAGCTTTTATGGTGACCTCGTCTTGCCTCAATCACGGCATTGTACAGGCAGTGGGGGTTTCCAGATGGCTTTGTCTTCAACTTGGAACCCTCCTGTGTTTTCCCTCTGCTGTTTCCCTCTTTTCTCCCACCACAAATAACCTGTAAGAAAGAAAAAAAACAGAATAGCTGCACAATGCCTTCTCATTCGTAGTGCCAGGAACAATTGTCTTGAAGCATCCATAACCACATATATTTCAGGCCCCTACATTCTACCAGCTGTACTCGCTCCCTCTCCCTCTGAAGTCAATGCTCCCGATTATAAAAAATACATTGTGCCCCTCCTATGCACGTGGAATTCTGGGATGGATAGGTCTTGAGAAAGCATGTCACAGAGGGCAGCACACTTTCTCTGACTAGAGAAGAGCCTGGGCCAGCAACTCACTGTTCAGAATGTTGCTTAGTCTGCTCTATACACACAAAAAGAAGGCAGTGGTTGTAGAACTATATCATACACTGGTGTCTAGCACCCAACCACTCAAAATACAAATATTTTGAGTGGTTGGGTGTTTAGTCTGCTCTAACACTACCTCTCTGATTAGTTTCAACCAATCTCAAAAGCTCAAGACAATATGTATATAGATATAGCCAGGAAATGAGTTCCCATATGTATGATCTACAGTTTAGCCTTATTTTCTCCCTTCATGGTAATGGGGTACAGACTGGGTGATCTCCCCACCTGGATCTCCAGGCCCTGGTAAAATGTACCCTTCCCTCCCTATCCACTATGCTTGGAAACCTCTTACAACTCCAATCTGCATTTTCAGTTTCTTCCATTGTTATTTTTTTCTTAAAAATACTTAAGGAGGTTTTGGGGGTGAAAACTACTCCTTGGCAAGCACGGTTAATAATTTTACTAGGATCAGAGGCGATCCAAAAAGGCTACTTTGTTTGATCACTCCAGATGGTAATGATCACCCCATTATTTTAGACCTGCAGCCCATAGTCTACTCAGTTAGTAGGGCTAGGGAAGACCTGAGCCTGAAATCTTGGACTGTTGCTGCTAGTTGGAGCAGACAGCACTGAGCCTTTATGGAGCAATGGTCAGATTCAGAACAAGGCAGCTTCACATATTCAAAAGTCTTTGCAATGTGCTCTGAGGCTTGCTAGACTTTTGCTATACTGGACAAACCTGTGGAATCAGTTCCAAAGATATTGGCCTCCCAAGGACATGCCCTACTGCTGACCCTAGAAATTCTAATTTCAGGCATCAACAGCTAAGATACCCCAGCAGGCTAACTCTCATGGAAGGGCAATTGGGAAGGTGGCACCCCTGAAATGACTCTGGCTTGGAAAAGATAACACCAAGCCCTCTCAGGAGGTTATTCAAGCAAGTAGGAATTAAATGAAGAAGAGAAGGGGATGAACAAATGAAGAGCGAGGAAATCAATGAAGGACAAAGAAGACGGAACAAGGCAAACACAAAATATCAATAGCAGGGAAAAATAGTTAGTTGTCTGGAGACATTACCTGATGGTATTTATGTGCCAAAACTTATACTGAAATATACTGAAGCAAAAACAGAGCTCAAGGTATACTTGGGTCAGCTCTCTTAACAGTATGATTGTGTCAGAGTCTCTACCAGACCCTGAAAGACAGTATTTCTGAAGCTTGACAAGGAGTAGTCAGTGAGACACTTAGACAAGCAATAAACATGAGCCCAGTTCAGGCGTCCCCCCTCACATGATTACAAATGCATGAAGGGGAGAGTAAGGCTGTGCCTACTGGCCCCACCCTATCTGGGTCCCCATCACCAGGCCCTGCCACCTTCCATGTGTTGGAGGAGGAACATCTGAAGTGGGAAACCTGCTCTACATGTGTAGATGCCCCGCACAGTTTAGAACACTGATCATGTAGGGTTACAAGGACGTAAGAAGAGTCATGCTGGATCAGATCAAAGTCCTGTTGAGTCCAACGTTCTGTTCACACAGTGACCAACCAGCTGCCTATGGGAAGCACACAAGTAGAAATGAGTGCAATAGCTCCCTGCTGTTATGTTCCTCAGCAACTGGTGTATGTAGGCATACTGCCTCTGATACAGGAGGTAATATATAGCCATCATTAGTAGTCATTGAACACTTTCTCCTCCACGAATTTGCCTAATCCTCTTTTAAAGCCATCCAAGTTGGGAGTCATCACTATGTTTTGTGGCAGGAAATTCCATCGTTTAACTATGCTCTGTGTGAAGAAGTTCTAGTATTATGAGGAAGGGAGAAAAATGTCTCCCAATCCACATTCTACAAGTCCTCTGGTACAGAAGCTGATCTTAGGAACAATTTGCATATTAGAAGACCAGCAATTTCAAACTTGAGTTCTTTGAGAACTCTGGGAAGGTTACCATCTGAGCCCAGTGATTTATTTACTTTACTTTTATTGATACCTTCTTCTTTTATCACCACTGTTTGCCTCAGTTCCTTGGGTTCCCTTCCGGAAAACATCAGTTCAGGCACAGGTAGCTGTCCTACATCTTCTGTAGTGAAGACTGATATGAAGAATTTATTTAGCTTCTCTGTAGTCTCCTTGTCTTCCTTCAGTACTCCCTTTAACTCCATTGTCATCCAATGTTCCAATAACCTCCCTAGCTGGTTTTCTGCTTCTGATATATTTAATAGGGATGTGCAGGGACCCCCTGGATCGGATCAGGACCTGGATCGGGACCTCCAAGATTGTCCTGGATTGTTCAGGACAAAATCGGAGCTCCCTCGGATCAGATCGGACCCGATCCCGATCCGAAAATCGGAAGTCCGATTTTCGGATCGGCCATAGGCTTGCATTGGGGGAAAGAAAGCTTTCCCCCAATGCAAGCCTATGGCTGGGGTGGGTGGGGGCCTAACTCCCCCCTCCCTGTCCCTCCCGCCTCCCCCTCGGGCTCTTACCTACCGGGGCGGCGGCTTCCCTCCAGTGTGTCGATGTACTGAGGAACAGGCTTCGTGGCCTGTCCCTCAGTAGCACACCGGGTGATGATCTTCTTGACTCCTTTCAACTTCGTTTTCACCAGTTTCCTTATTATAGAGAGATTTCCTGTTTTAAAGTCAAATCTGTGTTGGACTTCCTGAGTAATTTTCCACTTAAATATATATTAAATCTGATATCACTGTGGTCACCATTTCCAATTACCTCAACAACATTTACATCTTGTAGTAGGTCCTGAGTGACACCACTTAGGATTAAATCCAGACTCCATTCCCCTCTGGTTAGCAAAATTACCAACTGTTCAGGTCATCAAGAAATTTAACCTCTTTGTTATGATTGTAATATACATTTATCCAGTCAATGTGGGGGTAATTGAATTCACCCATTATTACAACACTTCCTTGTTTGGAAGTCTCCCTGATTTTGTTTTCCATCTCAAGATCACCCTGAGCATTCTGGTCTTGGGGAGCAATAGCACATTCCTAGCTCTAAATTGTTTTTGGAGCCAGATATTGTCATCCACAGTGCTTCTGTGGAAAAGCCTACCCTCTTTAGGTATTGTAGTCTGCTTGTCACTATGCCCTCTTTGACAGACAGGACAACACCTGCCCCAGTATGGGCTTCCCTGTCCTTTCTGAAGAATTTATATCCAGAGACGACCATATCCCACTGGTTCTGTTCACTGCACCAGGTTTCTGTAATGCACACTAGGTTTTCCTTTAAAACCAATAACTCCATCTCTCCCATTTTGGCTTGGAGGTTTCTAGCATTTCCATAGGAACACCTATACACGGCATCATATATGTGTATGTAAATACAAGTTATGGTGTATGCATACATTTTATTAGCCACTTTGGTTTGTGAAATAGACACAGTGATGCACAAACTCATTAGAACATTTCAGAAATAGAAATGGTACTGAGGGCCTTTATAAAAACAACAGCAGAAAGGTCCGTTAGAAATTGGACCAGCAAGTTGGAACATAATATCAGTTACTGTGTGGTTGTGATGTAATTCAACGTTTTGGGAAGAAACCTGGCAGAACATGTGGTCAGGCTATGAAATATCTTATCTGCCTGGATCCCGCCCTTCTGGTTGTTTTGATAATTCCAACTCCCCTTTATGATTGTAGAGCGGTTTAGTTGCTTTGTTTACTGTTGCTGCTAAAATATCCTTCTCCAAGCTGTGGAAACATTCTAAAAAAGTGACAAGGAAACAGCAAATTTCAAAGGTTTGTTAGGCTCATATATGCAGAAGCTGACTTTTCAAAAATATCTAGAGAGCCCTAATAAAAAGTAACCTTTTGGAAAAGTGGCACCCATTCACTATTTATTTTGAGATCCCTCTTTGACCTTATTTAAGGCTGTCACTGGCTCAATTCGGACGACACAATAAACAACTGGTGTGGGGGAAACAATCGTCAGTTGTTTTGACTATTGTGTCATTCCAATGCTGCCATAGTCAACTCAGCGCTGATCCTAATCCACACCACAGTTGATTATTTATTACCATGTTGTTTGGGGAGTACCCCCTAGGGTTAGGGTTAGTCAACCCACCATTGACTATCGTGTCATCCGAATTGAGCCACTGTCTAAGGACACAGTCCTCTGCATGTTTAACATCGCTGGCTGGGAAATTCTGGGATTGTCGGACTTTTTATTTTGTCTAAACATGCATAGGATTGTGCCTTAAATGTGTTTATTTGTGTTTATTGTAAGTTTCTTTGAAAGGTATAGTGAGGTTTGTAGCTTATACTTTAAAAAACAACAATCTATCCCTGATATCTTGTATTCTTATATTGTAATATGTGTTAAAAATATATAGACAGTTGTGGGATAGCTCTGTGGCTGATCTTCTGTAGAAAGAGACACCAACCATTAAGTGGCTACTATGCCAAGAGTGATCATGTGAGAGCAGCTGGATGGCCTGAGGCATAATTGCCTGTGTCCAGCCTTAGAAGAGGAAAAAGTCAGGGGTAACTTTAAGTAATGAGCACATAACATGGGGAAGGAAGTTATTTTCAGAGTGCTGGACTGAGTCAGATAAAGTGATTACGCTAATAAAGGTTTGACTTTTCTCCTTCACTTTCTGAAGAATAAGAGAGACTCAGGTTTAAGGAATAAAACGACTAAATTAAGAAGCTTAATAATTTCTGCTTTTAAGCTGATGCAGTTGCTTATGGAGGCGCTTAAGGTTTACGCCGGCAATTCCCTTGCATCCTAGGGATCAGGAGCGGAAGCTGATAAGATAACCCATGGAGTCAGAAAGTCGTGTCTCACTCCAGTAGCTCTGCCTTTGCAAAACCTTGGTCTCTGGAATGAGGATGACTTGAGTTCTCTGTAAGATGCACACAGTAAGCTGAGGGAGATATCCTGATGTTATTTGCTATTCAACTACATGTGTAGTGTTGGTGTCAGGAGCGACATTTTACTACTGCTCTTTTCCAATTTCCTTATCATGGTGAGGGGAAGGGAAAACATGGAAACTTCACTGTTGCCTCAAAGGCCGTAATAATATTAAGAAACCATCAGAATAAGTCTAGAAAATTATCCCGAGATCTGAGAAAGCAGGCAGAAAAATGGCTTCCAGCTGCTTCTCAAACAGAGACAAAGGAGGGAGGAATGGTAGAGACTTAATTAAGGGCCAAGACAGATTCTCAGGTGTTGAGAAAGGTAGTTAATAAGGGACCGTAAAAGCTCAAGAAATATGAAGCCACTAAACTTGGATCCTGTTATTTTTTTTGTCGGTCTAGAGCAGCCTTACCCAATTTGCTGCCTTTAAGATGTGCTAAAATCAAATCCCATCATCCCCAACCATGATGGCTAAGGATGATGGTAATGGTAGTCCAACACATCGGAAGATTCTGGGAGGCTAGGATCAGTAATTCAACTGATTCTAGTTCAGAGCCAGAATGGAGTTCATTCGGATATCATAATCCTTTCCATAATGAAGGGAGGAGTGTTGATCTGTTATGAACCATTTTGTCCGAGATTAAAGAAATTCCAATTTCTTAGCCTCAGGTTCCCATTTGATGTCATGTAGAATCAAATTCCAACATGGTAATTCTGACCCCAATACAAAATGCAGTGAAAGGTTGTGGAGTCCCTTGCAAATTTCATGGCTGCTGTGAGAAGCTGTGGTTGTTGTTGCTGCTTTTAAGTGTGTGTGTGTGTGGGGGGGGGGGAGGATTTAAAAAACCCTCTAACCAAGCTAAGCCAAACCCTTTGAATTTCCCCTGCCTCCTAGAAACCAAAGAAAACTGCTGCACCACTTTTGTGGGGGGTGGGATGGCTGCTTGTTAGCTACCGAGCCACATACAAGATTATGCTGTTTTCCTACAAAGCCCTAAACAACTTGGGACCAGCATACCTAGCAGACCCCTTATATATACCTGAACAACAACTACAATCCTCAAAGGAGGCCCTACTGGCCATTCCGAGACGAATGGAATGCCGCCATGCAGAAACTCGGCTGCGGGGCCTTCTCTGTAGTGGCACCCAGCCTCTGTAAAACCCTCCCTCATGCAGTTCGGGAGGCAGAAAATGTTACATCTTTTAAACACCTCCTAAAGACATACCTTTTTACACAGGCTTTCCCTGGTTTTTAATGTAGCTTATTTTACATTGCCTTTCTAACTTTTTAATGTTGAAATTTATATTGTTATTTTTTATGGTTTTTAATTGTGCACTGCCCAGAGAGCTTCAGCTAATGGATGGTATAAACATGTAAATAATAATAATAATAATAATAATAATAATAATAATAATAATAAATCCTTCCTGAAAGTGGGGGAGTTTTTGGGGACACCTCTACATGTAACTGCAGTATTGTCTAGTCCAACCTGAGCTTGGCCATCCACAGGCGTCATCTTCAGAGGCCCTCCCTGACATGCACCAAGTTGAAGTGGGGACTGGCTGGGAGGAACACCCTCTTCCTTGGTAACGATTCCCCACTTGTGGTGTGTTCTCCCCTCGGAAGGTTCGTCTGATGCTTTTTGGTGATCAGCAAAGACCCCATTTATTTACCAAGGCCTTTTCATTGAGATTGTTTTGATTAGGCTGACCAACTGAAAAGGAGGACAGGGCTCATGTAACTTTAACAGTTGGAGAGAAAATGGAATTTCAGCCAATGTCATTTGTATGCAATTAGTCCCTGGTGAAATTCCCTCTTCATCACAACAGTTAAAGTTGCAGGGGCCCTGCCTTCTTTTGTATATGGTCACTCTAGTATAGTGCCTGCACCTTTAACTGTTGTGATGAAGAGGGAATTTCACCAGGAACTAATTGCATACAAATGACACTGGCTGAAATTCCCTTTTCTCTACAACTGTTAAAGTTACACGAGCCCTGTCCTCCTTTTCAGATGGTCAACCTAGTTTCGATGAACCTGCTGTTTTAGATTTTACCATGTATATTTTTTAAGATGCCCCCTCCCCCACAATAAAAATCTATATGGAAGAGTAGCATAGATGCATTTAAAATACCACAAATTAATTGCAAGAGAGGAAAAAAGCCTATCCCGTGCCATCGAGTGGGAAAGGTGGGGAAGTTGGGCCCTTTGTGTTCATCTGACCTTCTTTGAATGTGCAGCCCTCTTTATATTCTTCCCTTTAATGTCCTGTTTTGAAGGATTTTTGACTTGCCAATGGCTACTCCTGAATCACAGTCCCTTGCTCCAGTGAAGCACATTTTCCTCTTCAGTGATGGCATATGTCCAAGGAGGGGAGGTGGTGGTATAGAGGGGCAGAGGGTTTCCTTTCCTTTATTATGAATCCATGGAGTCGGAATGGACCAAAACGCTATCTCAGCTCATCTACCCAAAGTCGCCACCATCCATCCTGTAGCCCTCCACTGGCCAACCTATGTAGTCCAGACTGCCCAATGACATGGGAAGACTGTGGAAATTTGAAACAGCACTCATAGCTTGCAGCCTGATGACCAGGTGGATTGTTCGAATCAATATGTGAAATTCAGCAACCTACCTGTTCCCACTTCCCCCATAGCCTCACTGCCCCATTGGATCAAGGAAGGGAGCCAGACTTGGCAGCAGTAGCAACTGTGTTGGGCAGCCTGGGCGCCATTTTCATCCTCCTCGATGTTCTGGGCCCAGCATCATTATGGGCCCGTCTGAATGGTGTCCACCACAAAATGATTAAATAAATGGATCATTCTGCAATAAGGCCCTTTTCTAAGGGGATGGGGGTGAGATGTTTTGTCAGGGAAAATAATGTCTCCTGAAAAAATTCAGCTCAGCTCAGCTCAGCTCTAGAGCAAACAAGGAAATTCTCTTTTCAAAAGATAGCTGCTTGTATCATGGAGGTCTGACTGGTGTGGGGCAGTAAATGCTTGTTGAGGGTGGGGTACAAGATAAGGAGAGAAAGAGAAAAGACAATGGTCTATTGCTGCTGTGCCACACAATCCTATCCTGTTGAAGAACCTTCCTCTAGCACTGTCTGGACAGTGGTGGGTGGGAGTCCCCTTCCCACCTCAGAATTCTAGCAAGCAAAGGAGAGACCCTATCCTTGCATTTGAGGAGATGCATGAATCAAGCCACCATGTTTTATGAGCTTTGTGTATTGCACTGCCGTGATGGCTTTTTGTCTGTCTTAAAGAAGAATAGAACAGTAACTGAACTCTTGACGCCACCAACATATAGTGTCACCTAGTACCTAGTCCAATGGTTGGAAGCTTGGCACCTTCCAGATGTTTTGGATTACAATTCCCATCATCTCCAGGCAGCATGGTCAATGGTCAGGGATTAGGGAATTTGGCATCCAAAAGATCTGGGGGGCACCCCTGGACTATCCTATATAATGGCAGAATCCATACAGTGCCTTTACAAATGTTGCTGTCTCACCTCATTTTTGCTTGTACAGTCAAGCAGACTGAGTTGGATAGGATTTTCAGAGCTGGGGTTGGGGTGGGGGGTCATGAAAAGGTCTCCTTTTATCACAATGAGAGGCTTCATGTTAAAATAGGGTCAGTCCCTTTTTTTAAAAAAATCCAAACAAATATCAAGCAGTAAGCATAAAGATCCAATTGAAAGATTAGGGTCTTAATGAAGCATGACATAACAGCCTGAGCCTCAAGGCATGCAGCTAAATTTAATTTCTGGGAAAAAATGTATAGAGGGAGGGGCAAGAGAAATAAAACAGAAACAACAGTATGTTGTGAGCAGGGCAATTTTCTCTCTTTTTTCCTCACCTCTTTTCTTGTCTTTTCTTTGACCATGACCCTTTCTGGGTAAGGATCTCCTTCCGCTGCTTGTCTCTGTGGCAGCTGGTGCAAAACGGAGTTCTCGGGAATAGAGTTTCAAAAACACGAAGTGCACATAAGTGCCAAGTGTTATTTTCGGCATTGGAAACCCTCCTCTCCTTGAAGAAATAGCACAAGGAAAGTTAAAAGCTGAAAAGACAAAGTCAGACAATATTCCATTCATGGGCATATAAAAAAACACACACAATGTTTACATGATCGTTCAAAGTATTGCTTGAAGAAGGGAAGTGGGAAAGAGACATTTGCAGCCAGGTTTTGGTAACACTGGTCCTTATCCTATCCTGAGATTCTTCTCAACAACTGAAGTACATCTCAATGACACAGGCATCTCATGTGACCTTTCCTTGTCCATTCCTCCTCTTCCTCCTGGCCCTTGGTTCTGTCCCCCTGCCAGAGTCTGAACCATAAGATCCCTTTGTCTTTTGTGTCTTCTGTTGTAAGGCATAATATGTATTCGTGATGCTGCAAAGATAAGAATCCGTACAACAGGGGTGGGCAACTTGTGGCCCTCTGCCTGATTTTGAATACCCTCTGCTAGTGGCCATTCCAGATCTCTGGCAAAAGTGATCTGCCCCTCCTCCAGCAGCAGAGAGAGAACTAAAGACAAGGGTGCTACCTACCACGGGCATGTAGGCCCCAAGATATTATCCCCAGGGGGATGTGGCCCTCAACAGCAAAAGGACCCCACCTCTGCATAACTTAACAATCCGTCTGTAAACAAATTGAATATTTTTGGCTAAGCAAGTTACAGCTGGGGATGTGCAGATGTCCCCTGCCCCAATATCACTAGTCTTATAGAATCCAATTTGAATTCCCTTGAAATTCATCAAATCTTTCTCATGAGTAGTGATGATGTATGAAACTGTTAATTTTGGCTTCACTCTAGTTCTCATGTTTTCAGTCTTAAATTTGGTCTGTCCTGTGTCCATATCAATCTGAGTTTGGTAGTTGTTGTTTTTACAAAAAACTGCACTCAAATTTGTCCAGTTTTATGTTAATTTGCCCTAATGGTTTTGTAAGCCATTTGGCCTAATACACATTTTTTGCAAGCAATTTCCCATAACATAATGTGCTTTAACATGATTTCTCTTAACATACATATGCTTGTGCCCACTTTCCCACATACACAGGTTTTAATTTGAGTACTTCATCGCAAAATTCGGAGAAGTGCGAATTTCAAAGGCTAGCTAAGTTTTGGTTCGCATATCGGTTCAAAAGTGCAAAATTAGGTAAAGTCCTGTTAAAATGTGACTGAAATGAATTTCTTCCCTGCCCTACTCCTGAGCAAGAATCTCCAAATTTGCAGCGAAATTTCATCATAGGCAACTTCGCTTACTGTATGGAAAGTTTCTCTTTCTTGCTGCATCCCCATCCTTGACATCCAATACTGCTAGCGATAGGCAGAGGATGGCACCTAAATTAATATGGGCTGTGGGTCCCAGGTAGAGATGTGCAGAAATTCAACCCAGAGAACATGTATTAGCCATATTGAAAAACCCAGGAGAAGACATCACAAGGTAATTCCTCCTATAGAGTTTTTTTTTTCCAGATCAGGAAGCAAGGCAGCCTGTGAAGCTGCAGAGCAACGGAGAGATATGTAATAGAAAGGAAATGAACACACAGCACTCTCGGCCACGTCACAGTGGTTAAGTAAGCTCAAAAACACCACAAAAATAAATGATAAAACACCCTGAGAATGAGGTTGAACAACGAAAGACTCTTCCATGGGAGAAGAAAATATTCAGGAAATTGAAGGACCACAGCATTAGCGCCACCTGTTCCCCAAGCTAGGGACAACTCTGCCCCTCCCACACCTGCCTTATAGAAGGTGCAAAATGGGGGTGGGGAGGCTCTGCCAACACAATTGGTGCTTTTGCCCCTTGCAGGGGCAGCACAATCCCCCCAAACCCTTACCAAAAAAAAGGAAAAGGAAAAAGTTTTTCCACAACCCCTTCCAATGGTGAGCCCTGCCTGTAAGAAATTGTTGAGAATCTCTCCTTCCCCTGAAGAAATTTAGTGAAATTGTTGCCCGTCCGTCCGTCCCGTTTCCCTGCCATCAAATAGGGTGGAGAATTTCAAGAGGCCCTTGGTGCTCATCTCTAATGCAAACCACTTCTTGCTGTAGGCTGACCATCTGAAAAGGAGGACAGGGCTCATGTAACTTTAACAGTTGTAGAGAAAAGGGAATTTCAGCCAGTGTTATTTGTATGCAATTAGTTCCTGGTGAAATTCCCTTTTCATCACAACAGTTAAAGTTGCAGGAGCCCTGCCTTCTTTTGTATATGGTCACTCTAGTATAGTGCCTACAACTTTAACTGTTGTGATGAAGAGAGGATTTCACCAGGTACTAATTGCATACAAATGACGCCGGCTGGAATTCCCTTTTCTCTGCAACTGTTAAAGTTACATGAGCCCTGTCCTCCTTTTCATAGGGTCAGCCTATCCTTGCTATAGTTTAGAATGATTGACTCTGTTACATAGCAGGCTGCCTTAAACTAGGTCCTCTCGCCCAGTCCATCTAGGCCAGCATTCCAACAGCTGACTTGCAACAGCTCTCCAGGGTCTCCAGCAGAGGACTTTCTTACCATCTGCTACCTGATCCTTTCAACTGGAGATGCCGTGGTTTGAGCCTGAGAACTTCGACATGCAGAGCATGTGCCCCACCCCTGAGCTACAGTTCGTCCGCTGCCTTCACCCTGAAGTTAAATCTGGACCAAATAGGCACTAGTGATGTTGAAGTAAATGAGATAGGAAGTGCCTTGATCTTCCTGGTCATAAGTGGTCATTTCGTGGTCATACATCCCATTACTGGGCCCTGGATCATGGTCATGAGTTCAAGATCTCATACTGCTTCTACCAGAACACATTGGAGACATGGTAGTTCTAGAGCAGCCTTCTCCAACCTGGTGCTTTCCAGGCATTTTGGACTACAACACCCAGCATTCCTGACCATTAGCCGTGCTGACTGGGGCTGATGGGAGTGGAAATCCAAAACATCTGGAAGGCATCAGGTTGGGAAAGGCTGTTCTAGAGGAACTTTGGACATAAATAAATAAATAAATAAATAAGCATTCAACATCACCATATATAGGAGATGGTGGAATGCCAGGAGATACTAAATGTATTGTGCCACCAAAGCTCTCTAGGATATCTTGAAATATGAGTATCTTCTACATCTGGAGGTCCCCATTTATCATCTTGCCTAAAAAGAATTAATGGAGGCCCCAATGGGCAGTGCCTCCTCTGCTGAGCTTATAAGGCTCATGCTATCTTTGTCAGCAAATAATTCTGAATAATCAGGTTTATTGCAAAAACATGCCAGGATTCTGTGGATAAGCTGCAAATGTTGGGGGGGGGGAAGGCAAATTAATTGAGAAAGTGATTTGCTGCCAGCCTGCTTCCTCTGTTTGGAATTTCCTAAGCGTGCTGTAACCAGGCGTGGTTGGTTAGATCCAACAGGCACACGTCCGTTGCATGAGCTGAATTGCTTGTGGCCTTATTCTCGTGACCTTATCACACTCACTTGCATGAGGAACACACACACATTCTGAAAGTTTGGCATAGCTTCAAGGACAGTTGAGAAAACAGTTCACAACTGCTGACCATCTGGTTATGATGAGGTCTAGCAAATACCTTTAAAAAGTTAGAGCTAGAATGTTTGCCAAAGTTTGCAGAGGATGCACAAAACAGGGGATGATGCACTGCATATGCATCCCTGGCATCCATAAAAATCATATTTCGTATAAGGTTAGCTTGTAATGTATAGATAATTGTGATATTTAGGGTTGGGGAGAGAAATTAGTTCATTTTGCATTTTAGAGCAATCTTTCTTAATTTTGAACTTTCAAACCAATATGCAAATCAAAACTTGTCTTTCTTTGGACTCTAATCTCTTCCCCACTTTTGTCTTCTGCTCCACCCAAAAGGAATATAAGTACAGGCAATGCAGGTGTGTCCATCCTTTCTTACCTGGCTTTTCCCAGCCCTCTGTTTCTCTCTGTTGTTGCCTTTGCTTTCCCTTTGCCTTTCTTCTGTTGTCTCCCCAAGTACTAATAGTTATTTATTTCTTTACTTATATTAAATTTGTATCCTCCCTTTCCACCAATTGGTGATCAAAGATCCTTGTGGACAGGGACCGAGTTTTTCTTTTCTTCTTTTCTTACATTACTCTGAAAAGTGCCTCATATATGGATGGCAGCAATTCACATAATCAACAAAAGCAATTCAGACATGAGTAATATCATGTCTGCTAGAAGGAGTGAAAGAAGTGCATGTCAAGGTACAACTCTTTGGGTGGGAGTGGGCAGATCTTCTAGGCTGCGTGGCACACTAGATACATTTTGTCAACTTTGGCTATGGGATGGTATAGAAATGTCAATCATCATCATCATCATCATCATCATCATCATCATCATCATCATCATCTCGAGTCTCTTGGTTTCCCTGACTCCATTGTGGAAGGCATACACAGCTGGCTTTCAAAGACTACAGACCAGGGGTGTGCATTGAATCGGATCCAATGCCTGATTCCGATATGAATCAAGCGAAATCGGACATCCGATTCCCAATTCCGATTCCAAACTGAATCCTCCAATCCACCCATAGGATTGTACCCATTATTTAATAAACACACTCTGTACTGAGTCTACTTTGAGATTGGCCCCTCCATAGGAGGAAATCTTCAAACCATCCTCTGATTTGAATTTGGCACCTTTCTATCTGTACCTTTTGAAATCCAATGGCGGACTCAATCAGAGGGAAATCTACAGCCTCTCTGTAGGCCTGTTTTGGTTGGTTCCTGGAGGGTATGGCTCTGAGTTCTTGGAAGATTTGTTGTGCTCTGGAACTGCTGAAGGCCAACAACTGAGTAAAGAATCAAAAGTGGAACCCAATAATTCTGTTGGGAATTAAGATAGCAATTTAGGTATTGTTCTAGGTTGCTGTTGGTGCAACCAGCTGGTCAACTGACTGAGAATGGTGCTGTAGACAGCCAGAAGTTTAAGCAAGACTTGACAGAACTGAGCAGTAAACTGTGTTCCTCTATCCTAGACAATATGCTCTTGTGATCCATGTAGGCAAAACATTTGTTCGATGAACAAGACTGATTGGATAACTATGTAAGGGGAAAGTTAAACTGGGGGGAAATTGAAATTGTTATCTTTTTTGTCTTTTTAGCTGGAAAATCTCTGACATGCAAAAGTCAATCGTTGCTTCTAGTACTAAAATATACTAAAACAAAAGCTAATTTCTATGATTTACAGGCCTGCTTCTTCAGATTATACATTTGTTGTTGTTTTTCCTGAAGTAATCCTGGACAGTAAAATAAACCCGTTTGCTATAGGCAGTTAAGACATTATCAAAGGTTTCAGTAGACTTGTCAAGCATTAACTATCCCTGACTGTCAGGCAAAAATGTACCATTGAAGGGAGCATTAAACATGTTCACCTGATTTGGCCAGACTCCTAAAAGACCGAGATCGACACCAAAAAGAAGTTAATTTCGGTTGCTTATACAAAATATTTTAAAACAGCATTGTAGGCAAAAGGAGGATAAGATCAGGAAAAAAAACATTTGCAGTTGTCATCAATTTTCTAGACCGAAGACTCATTATTACACCAGACATGCCTTTGAGGACCCACTTCATAATAATTTGCAATTTATTTGTATGGTAGTTGTGCTGCTGTTGCAACTCACTTTAGGTCAGACTGTGACCCATAGTGGATCTCAACCCAGTAGTTGAAGACCAGTGCCTAAGTAAGTTATATCTGGCAGGTAGCTACATGGGCTCAGGATGCGAATGTTGCAGAAAGGCAAATCTCTTGAGGCAAATATTGCTTTTGGCAAAACAAAAAACAAAACAAAAAAAGCCCAATAATTTGATCTTCTCTAGAAAATATTGGGGCCAGGCACAACATTTCCAGTTCTGTGATGAAGTGTTAAGGATTCTATAGTATTAGACTGAAGTGTCTTATGATGATAGTGTCCAAGCCTAGAAGGATGTGTCATCCTTCACTGGGCTGGAGGCCAAGGACCAGCCATTCCTGGCCTCCACTAGGATAGGTGCAACTTTTATTTATTTGTTTAATCCACCCAATAACAAGATTTTCCTGGGCAGGTTACAAATGGTTAAAAGAATATAAGAACTGCCATAACAATCCAAATAGCCAACTGTCTGGGAGAAACTAATGGTGCCATAACATTAGCAACGTTGGTGTCAGGTGAGCCTCCTTGGGGATGGCATTTCATAAACGGGGTGCCACAATCAAGACATTGCTGAGCCTGGGCTCCACCTCCAAATCTGTTTCTCAGGGCCCCAGATCTATTCCACAGAGCACTGAGTGTCCATTGGTGCCAATGTAATTAGGGATGTGCAGGGATCCCACGGATCGGATCAGGACCTGGATTGGGACCTCTGATGTTGTCCTGGATCGGTTTGGACAAAATTGGGGGCCCCTCGGATCAGACCTGATCCTGATCCGAAAATCGGACGTCCGATTTTCGGATCAGCCACCATTTTTGGTGTTTCCGCCATAGGCTTGCATTGGGGGAAAGAAGCCTATGGCGAAAACATGGCGGTGGGTGGGTGAGTGGAGGCCTAACTCCCCCCTGTCCCTCCCCCTGCACTCATGCTCCTTACCTGCCGGGGCCGTCCAATGCTGTCCACTGGCACCCGCAGGTGCCCGCGGATGGCAGCGGATGGCCCCGGCAGGTAAGCCCCCTTCCCCTCATGCTCCTTACCTGACAGGGCGGCCACTTCCCTCCGGTGCTGCAATCTACTGAGAAACAGGCTTCGCGGCCTAGTTCTCAGTAGAGCCCGGCACTCTACTGAGAACTAGGCCGAGACGCTCCGCCTCCCCCATCGCGCTCCTTACCTGCTGTGGCTATCTGCTGCTGTCCACTGGCGCCCGCGGGCACTAGCAGATGGCCCTGGCAGGTAAGCCCCCTCCTCCTCCTCATGCTCCTTACTTGCCAGGGCCGTCCGCTGCCGTCCGCGGGCGCCCACGGATGGCAGCGGATGGCCCCAGCAGGTAAGTCCCCTCCTCCCCCTCACGCTCCTTACCTGCTGGGGCTGTCTGCTGCCATCCGCTGCCCCCTTCTACTGAGAAACAGGCTTCACGGTCTGCCTCTCAGTAGCACGGCGGGTGACGTCTTCACCTGGCGCGCTGCTGAGAGGAAGGCCGCGAAGCCTGTTTCTCAGTAGAAGGGGGCAGCGGATGGCAGCAGATGCCCCGACTGGTAAGGAGTGCGAGGCAGAGGAGTAGGTCCGATCATCCGATCTTATCCGAATCGGATCAGGTCCTTTCGGACCTGTTCAGATGAGATGGGACGATCCAGAAGCCGGGATTGAAATCAGATAATTTTATCCGATTTTGGTCGGATTGGCTCCGGATCGTGGATCGGACCCGATCCGATGCACACCCCTAAATGGAATTTCTCTCTCTCAGTTTAATTGCTATGCATGGGGCAATTTTCAAGGGGGTTGCAGCTCAGAAGGGAAGAGAGCTTCGGCTATTGGGCGGTATAAAAATGAAGTGAATAAATAAATAAACAAATTAACTCTCTCCTCCACAAATGCCGCAACACCCCTCAACAAAATCTTCCCTAGCATGATTAAGCTTATTTAAAATAAAACAACAACAACAACAATCTTTTCCATTGGTTTGAGATGATTTGGGTCAAGATACAAATTAATTGAAGAATTCGTTTTCTTTGAGATAATTTGAATGAGAAATGAATTGGCTGGCTTTGCCTCCTGTGAAATTTAATAAATCTAACTAATTATTTCTACATTTGCATATAATGATAGAAACAAGCATATACAGATTTTATGCAGGTTTGTGTCCTATGGGAATCTTTTGAAGTGCCTCGCAGCTCCCCTGGGCACCGCTGAGAAGTCCCTCATTTTGGTGTTCAACGGTGGAAGAGAGGAGGAGGAAGAAAAGAAGAAATCTGCTGGGAGGAGAAGGCAGCTTGCTGCAGTGTAGAAGGAGATGGAGGTCCATGGCCCCATCAGGATGGGGAGCTGCCAGAGGAGCCCAGGCCAAGACCATTTCAAGCCTGAAATCAGCCCTACAGATGGTGATGACTAGTAAAGATCCACCTTGCAACCCTGTACTTTCCTCACTCTTCCTCACACTCTGAAGGGAAGAGCCCACAGGAAGGTATAAATTCTGCAGCAGGCTAGAACAGTATAACAGCAATTTTATAATGGAACATGATGCAACCTGCCTTTTTTTGTATATGGTCACTCTAGTGTAGTGCCTGCACCTTTAACTGTTGTGATGAAGAGGGAATTTCACCAGGAACTAATTGCATACAAATGACACTGGCTGAAATTCCCTTTTCTCTACAACTGTTAAAGTTACATGAGCCCTGACCTGGATTTTATCTGGTCACCCTAGCTAAACATACATAGGATTGCATCCTTACGCAACCTAATTCTGTGCTGGGTCATGGCCAGTTCCTTTAACAGTTTCGAGTGGGTCAAATATTAAACCTCACTGTAATGATGGACACTCCTTTGAATATACTCCCTTGGCAACATGTTAATCACTGTAGTAAGCATAAAATTATAGCACCACCTCCTTGCTGAGAAAGGCATGTTTTTCTTTGCTTATGAATTGATCCCTGCAACATTCCTCATGGGAATGCACCCCCCCCCCACACACACAGAGCAAACTGTTGGAGACACCTGAATTCATTGATTTAGGGGCTGCATAGATATTTGTCTACCTTGGTAGGAAGAAAGAAGGAGCAATTAATTAAGCATCCCCCCAGGGTTATTTTTCAAAATAGCAATGTAATTAGTGATGAGGAAATCTCTAAGGCTCACTGACTGTCTTGACTTGATATGTGACCCTTTAAACTTTTTTAAAAAAAAGAAGTTTTAGCTGCTGTTTTTGAGGGTATTAAGAAAAATAAAATGACTTTGGTTCATTTCTACATGGGGTGTTTGTGGGAAATTGGATGCCTTTATTCACTCCTTGTAGGGTTCCTGGATGCATCCGGGTAGGTAGTGCTTGAAATAGGATGATAAAGATCAAAGGAATCTGACCCAGGATGATGGTGTTGTAGTCCAACAATATCTAGAGGGCCACATGTTTCCCATCCCTCAACTAGATGGATCCTTGGTGAAACAAGCAAGGCTCTTCTTAGGTTCTCATCGCATTAACATTTCACTTTCTAATTTATATAAAAAAATATAAATACTTGAGGGAGCTATCGTCATCAACATTCATTGCAACTGTAATGAATGGTTCATGTTGGGGTGCCTTGAAGGTGAGCAGTCTGAGCTTTTTGTTTGTTTGTTTGTTTGTTTGTACATACACCCTGCCCTAGGAAGAACAAGCTCAGAAGGTGGATTCTTTGATGTGGCTCCACATGATTCTCATCTAGCTCTGTGTGGCCTGTTCAAGTGGTGGCTTGTGATGCATGCAAGCCAGATATCCTAACCTTTTAAAAGAAATCTTATATGGGGCAGAACAGAATCCTAGAGAATTAGAGCTGCATTGCATCATTCTCACAAAGCCTTATGGGAAATGACAACTTTGCTTTTTGGGATGCCTCAAACTGGGAGTTCAGTACTGTTGTTTTTTAAAAAATATTTCCTAGAGATATCCTCAAAGCTGCGTTATTCCAGAGTTTTACACAGCACTGCATTTAGTCTTATGTGGATTGTCATCTTGGTTTCATTGGAATGGGGGTGGGGGTAGGGTGACCAGATAAAATCCAGGTCAGGGCTCATGTAACTTTAACAGTTGTAGAAAAAAGGGAATTTCAGCCAGTGTCATTTGTATGCAATTAATTCCTGGTGAAATTCCCTCTTCATCACAACAGTTAAAGTTGCAGGGGCCCTGCCTTTTTTTGTATATGGTCACTCTAGTATAGTGCATGCACCTTTAACTGTTGTGATGAAGAAGGAATTTCACCAGGAACTAATTGCATACAAATGACACTGGCTGAAATTCCCTTTTCTCTACAACTGTTAAAGTTACATGAGCCCTGACCTGGATTTTATCTGGTCACCCTAGTTTAGACAGAAAAAGTCATTCAACTCGCTAACAATATCAAGGCCAACAATAAAGAATTTTTAAAATATATCAGAAGCAGGAAACCAGCTAAGGAAGCAGTTGGCTCTCTTGATGACAATGGTTAAGGAAGTACTAAAGGAGGACAGGGAGACTGCAGAGAAGTTGAATGAATTCTTCACATCAGTGTTCACTGCAGAAGATCTAGAACAGGTACTTATGCCTGAACTTATCTTTTCAGGAAGGGAGTCTGAGGAACTGAAGCACATAGTGGACTTAGGGTGACCATATGAAAAGGAGGACAGGGCTCCTGTATCTTTAACAGTTGCAAAGGACAGGGAATTTCAGCAGGTGTTGTTTGTATGCATATATAACCTGGTGAAATTCCCTCTTCATTACAACAGTTAAAGCTGCAGGAGCCCTGTCTCTTGACCATGTACAAAAGAGGGCAGGGCTTCTGAAGCTTTAACTTTGTGATGAAGAGGGAATTTCACCAGGTTCTGCTTATATACAAATGACATCTGCTGAAATCCCCTTTTCTATGAAACTGTTAAAGATACAGGAGCCCTGTCCTCCTTTTCATATGGTCAGCCTAATAGTGGTGAGAAAAGATGAAGTTCTCAACCTTATGGACAAATTGAAAGCAAATAAATCACCAGGCCCAGATGGTATCCATCCTAGAGTTCTCAAAGAACTCAGATATGAAATTACAGACCTTCTAACTAAAATATGCAACATGTCCCTAAGCTCAGCCTCTGTACCAGAGGATTGGAAGATGGCCAATGTAACACCAATTTTTAAAAAGGGATCCAGGAGGCATCCAGGAAATTACAGGCTGGTTAGCTTGACATTCGTTCCAGGTAAATTTGTTGAAAGCATTATTAAAGACAAAATTGACTGGATTAATGCATATTCCGGTCATGACAAAGAGATTAAATCTCTTGATGACCTAAACAACTGTGCCCTAGAACAGTTGGTCATGGAATCAACCAGAGGGGAGGTGACCCTAGACTTAATCCTAAGGGATGTTGCCCAGGACCTAATACAAGATGTAAATAAATATTGTTGTACCAATCAGCAACAGTGACCACAGTGCTACCAGATTCAATATATATTCAAGTGGAAAACTGCCCAGGAAGTCCAACACAGTCACATTTGGCTTCAAAAGAGGAAACTTCCCTAAAATGAGGGAACTGGTGAAAAGAGAGTTGACAGGGGGAATCAAGAGGGTTAAATCCTTGCAAAATGCATTGAGCTTATTCAAAAGCACAATAATAGAAGCTCAACTAAAATGTATTCCACAGGTTAGGAAAGAAGCACTAAGTCCAATAGGTCACCAGCATGGTTAACAAGCAGTTTCAGGGAAGCTATTGTAGAAAAGAGGGCTTCCTTCAGAAAATGGAAGTCTTGCCCAAGTGAGGAAAATAAATGGGAGCACAAACATGCACAAAGGCGATTCAAGCAAACAATAAGAGATGTAAAAAAAAAAAAGCATTTTGAAGAGCATACCGCTAACAACATCAAGGCCAACAATAAAGGATTCTTTAAAGATATCAGAAGCAGGAAACCAGCTAGGGAATCAGTTGGACCGTTGGATGACAACGGAGTTAAGGGAGCACTAAAGGAGGACAGGGAGATTGCAGAGAAGCTGAATGAATTCTTTGCATCGGTGTTCACTGCAGAAGATATAGGACAGGTACTTATACCTGAAATGATGTTTTCAGGAAGGGAGTCTGAGGAACTGAAGCACATAGTGGTGACAGGAGATGAATTTCTCAACCTTATTGACAAATTGAAAGCAAATAAATCACCAGGCCCAAATGGTATCCATCCTAGAGTTCTCAAAGAACTCAAATATGAAATTGCTTATCTTCTAATCAAAATATGCAGCATGTCCCTAAGCTCAGCCTCTGTACCAGAGGACTGGACGATGGCCAATGTAACACCAATTTTTAAAAAGGGATCCAGGAAATTACAGGCCGGTTAGTTTCTCTGTTCCAGGTAAATTAGTTGAAAGCATTATTATTATTACTCTGAAAAATAATCAACACGGCTTCTGCAAAGGCAAATCCTGTCCCACTAATCTTTTAGAGTTCTTTGAGAATATCAATCAACATGTAGACTGGGTGATGTAGTGGACATTGTTTACTTGGACTTCCAAAAGGTTTTTGATAAAGCCCCTCACCAAAGGTTCCTGAACAGTCTTAGCAGTCATGGAATAAGGGGAGAGGTCCTCTTATGGATCAGTAACTGGTGAAATGACAGAAAGCAGAGAGTAGGAATAAATGGTAAATTCTGACAATGGAGGGAAGTAAATAGTGGGGTCCCACAGGGATGTGTATTGGGACTACTTTTTAACTTGTTTATAAATGATCTGGAATTAGATGTGAGCAGTGAAGTGACCAAGTTTGCCGATGACACCAAATTATTTAAGGTTGTTAAAACAAAAAGGGCTCCCCAAGCTGGGAGAGTGGGCATCCAAATGGCAGATGCGGTTCAGTGTAAGCAAGTGTAAAGTGATGCACACTGGGGCAAAAAATCCCAACTTCAAGTATAACCTGATGGGATCTGAGCTGGCTGTGACCGAACAAGCAAGAGCTCTTGGGGTTGTAGTGGACAATTTGATGGAAATGTCAACCTAGTGTGTGGCCACTGTAAAGATGGCAAACTCCATGTTAGGTACTGTTAGAAAAGGAATTGAGAATAAAACTGCCAGTATCATACTGCCTTTATACAAATCTATGGTGCAACCACACTTAGAATACTGTGTTCAGTTTTAGTCATCACACCATATATATATATATATATATATATATATATATATATATATATTGTAGAGCTGGGAAAAGTGCAGAAAAGGGCAACTAAAATGATTAAGAGGTTGGAGCATCTCCCCTTTGAGGGAAGGTTACAACAGATGGGATTGTTTAGCTTGGGGAAAAAAGGAGGCTAAGGGGAGACCTGATAGAGTGTACAAGATTATGCATGGTGTGGAGAATGTGGATACAGAGACATTTTCTCCCTCCTTCATAAAACTAGAACACAGGGTCATCCCATGAAGCTGATTGGTGGGAGATTCAGGAGAGATAAAAGGAAATACTTCTTCACACAGCGCATACTTAAGCTATGGAATTCACTACCACAAGATCTGGTGATGGCCACAAATATGGATGGATTTAAAGGGGGGTTAGATAAATTCCTGGAGGAGAAGGCTATCAATGGCTACTGGTCCTGATAGCTGTGTGCTACTTCCAGTGTCAGAAGCAGTAAGCCTGTATACCCTAGTTGCTGGGACGCATGGGTGGGAGGGTATGGTTGCACTGTGTTCTGCTTATGGGTCCCTGGCCGACAGTTGGTTGGCCATTGTGTGGACAGAGTGCTGGTCTAGATGGACCCTTGGTCTGATCCAGCATGGCTCTTCTTATGGTCTTAAACCAGCCAACTTGGGGAATGTTGGGATTTGTATGACCTACATTTACATTACATTCACATTTATTACATTTATATGCTGCCCCATAGCCAAAGCTCTCTGCGGTGTGCATGTTCAAAGCAATAATATCACAAAACAAAAATAGGAATATACTACAACAATATTCAACAATATACTAAACAACAATGTCACAATAATACTCAAAAATATACTAAATACAAGTTTACAGCAAAACAGGACAGATAAAGGGGGGGGAACCAACTTGGCTGGAATAACATCTTTCCCCCTGAAGCAGCATCTCCCAACCTTCAGCTCCAGCCTTGCTTTTAAAGTCTCCAGGCGTGTTGTGGGGGGTAGGGGAGTAGGTGGAATAGCTCACCCTTCATGGCACAGCATCACCCCCCCCCCCTGAAGGAGTATCTCATAAGCATGTATAGCATTGCATCCTGAGGCCATTAAAACCATTGGTCTTCTGTATGCCTAAATCTGTGCTGGATTGTGGCCATTACAGGGAGTGGACCATTTCCCTGAACCATTTGGGGCTTTTTAGATCAAGGGGAGACATGTGAGTGTTTAGGTAAATCATGAATGGCATGTAGAGTGCGGAAAGATAAGCACCTAGTGGAGCTCTTTGACCGTACGTTCAATAAGGACTGGCAAAAGGATGGACTTCTTCACACAGGGCAGAATCCTTGGTAGTGAAAATACAATGCTAAAAAACAATTTTGTGCCCTTTCATGATCCCCCAAATTAGCTGCCTGAGGCAGCTGCCCCACTCTGCCTAACGATAGGGCCAGCCACCACTCACTTTCCTTTGCCAGGTCCATTTGCTAAGCCTTCTCCCTGAGTATGTTTTATCCAGGTCATTTCTGGCACCAGAGCTCTGCTGAAGAGCTGAGGGAGAGGGACACTGAGAAGATGCAAGGAATTAAACCATAGGTAAGCAGACCCCATCCCCTCATTCTATGCAATTGGAGCAATTTTGTGTTTTAAACAAATGAGTTGTGATGTGGGTGGAAGGAGGGGATCCCTAAAAGTTGGACAGACTGACCTTCTACAAGCGGAGCTCTTCTCTCCTGGAGGTTCCTTTTTCTCATGGAAGGCAGATCCTGGATCCAACCCCTTGTCTATACGTTCTGTTAGTTAAATGGAACCTCCATATACTCCTGAAGACCAGAAGTTGGGGGACAAACAACAGACAAAGGGATCACTTTCATGTCTTCCTTGTGGGCTTCCAGTGGCCCTCTTGGAAGCAAAATGCTGGACCTCATTCTGATCCAGCGAGACAATCCTTTTGTTCTTATGATTAATAACAAAATAAAAATACAATTCACATTTTGAAAACTCCTGGAGAATATCATAGAGAGGCTTTGTCAACCATTAAATAGAAATGTTCCAGTTGGACTGCATTCATGATTCCAACCAGCCACTTAAGAGGTAATGGGAACCAAGAAAGGTCTTACTCTTTTGTTAACGGAACTGTTCCTTCATCCTCGACGACCACTCCTGTAGGTATAGTGAACATTGTCAGCATATGCAAAATACATTCGCTTTACATTAGAGTCCAAACTTTCCAAACATTTTGCCATTTCCAGTTTAGTCTACTGGATTCATCATCTACCTATATATATATATATATATATATATATGCATGTTCCCAAGTAGGGGTGAGAAATCCATTGAGTAATGTAAATTTCCATTTGTTTGTTGTTGCTTCCTATTAAATTCTTTGGATATTTCCTGAGTCTGTAACACATGTTCTCCCCTCCCAGAACTTTTCCTTTTCCTATTGAAACTAATTTTTCTTTCCCCAAAAGTCCTCAGATGGTTCACCTAAGCGAAAACTTCCAAATCTACTTCAGAATTGTGCTTTAGGTAAAACTCTGTGGCAACTTATTTGTTTATTTATTAAATTTGTGTCTGCCTTTCCACCAAATGTCACTCACAAATGTACAACTCCAAGTCCATCTCAAGAAATGTTGCTAATCTATTTGAAACTCTTTCTTGATGTGCTCAGAATCCCTCATATGTTTTGCCCAAGTAGAACAATCCAATTTCACTTCAAAATTTTGGTAAGTCCAACTTTATTGGCAATTCAACAATTAAGCATGGTATTTTCTTTGCTCTGCATTACTGGAGAGGTAGAATTCAGGGTGGACCTAGCCTAACTAGTTATTATCCTGGGGTTTCAATATTTAACCATTTAGTTGTGTTTGATTCTCAGTATGTAATCTTCTCTTTGTGCTAGGTTAACAGAAACAATAGAAATATTTAGAAAATTAAATTTCAGTTTATTTGTTTTATTTGAATCAAACCATTATGCACATATCCAACCCCCACCCGCACACATTAAGGGTGCAATCCTATGGATTTTTAGACAGAAAAAGTTCTACATTTCCCAGCATCCCCCAGCCAGCCTAACATGTATAGGATCGTGTCCTAAATAGACTATAGCAGGCTCCACAATGCTACTGACTTTTTGTTGAATGGCTGTTTGGCTCTTGGTCTGGACGGTTAATGCTGAGCGATGGCCTGTGAGGAGATATAACTTGAGGTAAAGTGTTGGATGAAATTTCTGATTCATCAGTCCTTTCACTTTGTTGGAGTAGGCAAGCAAGTCATGTAGTGGAGAGGGAAGAACATTACACTTTATGATCTACAGGAACCTTCCTTCTTCTTGAGTTAGAATTCTATACATGCACATCTGACTACCTCCAATGAAAAGAGTGAGCCCATATGGATTAGATGTGTCCACACAGGGCTTTCCATAATTTAAATAAAAATAGTAAAAGGTTACGTTCACAAACTAAAACTAATTCATATTTGCATGTCAAACATTTGGTGTTCTCGTGTTTACAGAGCCATTGACATAATTTCAGAAGATCCTGGTTAGCATGTATTGATAACACTACAATAGGGTGACCAGACAAAATCCAGGTCAGGGCTCATGTAACTTTAACAGTTGTAGAGAAAAGGGAATTTCAGCCAGTGTCACTTGTATGCAATTAGTTCCTGGTGAAATTCCCTCTTCATCACAAAAGTTAAAGTTGCAGGGGGCCTGCCTTCTTTTGTATATGGTCACTCTAGTATAGTGCATGCACCTTTAACTGTTGTGATGAAGAAGGAATTTCACCAGGAACTAATTGCATACAAATGACACTGGCTGAAATTCCCTTTTCTCTACAACTGTTAAAGTGACATGAGCCCTGACCTGGATTTTATTTGGTCACCCTACTCTACAAGACACTAAAACAGCAACAACCTCTTCCTTTGGAAACTTGCATTATTATTATTTTTGCCAGACAAAATGATGCAAAGTGAGGACTCATCTACTGAATCTCAAAAGGGGTAATTTATGGTGATTTGCTTATTTTAACACTGTTGTTTATCCCTTTCCTGCTTGCGAATGGGCTCCGTTTGCTGACAGGAGCTTGGAATGCCTTTATGTTTAATCCCTGCCTTACCCTTTTCTTGATCAACTTTAACGCTAGGAACATAAAGGAAAAAACACGAGGCTATGCATGTTAGCATATCTACTGTGAATAAGTAAATAAGATTGCCTTAAGACGTAAGTGTTTTGGACACATTGGTCGAAGCTGAAAATTCGACATTTTCTGCATGTTAAAACTGTGTTAAGCTGTTGAATTGTTTTGTGATTACCAGGACACTTACCTCATAAGGATATTAATTATCCAGACATAAAAAGCCATACATTTCTCTGTGAAGAGAGCCATTCTGATTTTTTAAGTTATTTGAGTTTCTTTCACTTATGCCAGTTAAATGGATCTTGCCCAAGAAAAAAAAAACAGGTCTAAATGCAAATTAACATTACTGTTTAAATATCACAGACCATTTTCTCAGAGCCCAGTTACAATAACTAGTAATTATAAAAATTGCTTGCCTTGGGCTTCTAGCTAAGCCAGTGCTAAACTTGTCCTTTTATTAGATCTGTCAGGCTGAGTTAATTATCTTTATGATAATAGATGTGCTTTACCTCAAACAAAACAAATACCCTTATAATTAGCTTTGGGGGGGGGTAGAATTTTAATTTATTTATAAAGACAGATTTGTTTTTTACTTGTTTTTTGGGCTATTTTTTAAATATTTTATTTGTTTGTATTGTGTAGAAGTTCCATTTTACTTGTCTGCTTAGGCGTTCTTAAAGGTAGAAAAGATCCATTAATTTAACTGGTAGGCTCTACGGTTAAACAAGGTATCTCTTCTGGCCAGCAAGAAATCAATTTGGCTCTGTCTGTGTGTGGTTGTATGGAGTGGATAGAAGTGAAATGTTTTTATTCCCTGAAACTTACACTGAGCTGTCTTTTTAATCAGTACATTAACTGAATCTAGCAGAGGACCGTGCTTGATAGCACTAATCCCAGCCTAGTGATTCCTTTTGAATGCCTGTTTTGATGTCAGTTTTAAAGCTTTCCTGAAATCCCTACAGATATGTTACACTTGAGCCATATATATTTTCCATCCCTGTTTCTACAAAGCGCCTTGCAATTTCTGCCACATTCCTCCTTCTTATTTTACTGGTATTCCATTGACCTTATCCTGCAAACCTTCCCTCCTGATCAAATTGACTTAGCTGGCAAAGTTAAGCTACACATTTTCTAATATACGTGGGTTGTATGGGTGCATTATCTATTCTAGTTTTCAAAAGAAGCAACCCTCTCCTATATTGGGTTGATCACTGTGAGCGATTAAACACATTTCTTCTCATTATTTGGAAGAGCACAAAGAGCATAAAATTACCTTGGTGGATCATGACAAGATCCATCTAGGATTCTGTTTTCAACCTGAGCCAGACACATGGTTCTAGAAGCTCACCAGTAAGGCATGGTCATGATGAGCTTCCTTGGTATTCATCTCCAACATTTGGCAAAGAGAGGTATACTGCTTCTTTAACTGGAGGTTGCATTTGAGTATCACACTGTCTAGCTGCTCATATTCCCATCCTCCATTAATTTGTGAAATCCTTTTAAAAGAAATGATCTGTATGACAGGCACCATCACAGAACAGACCTGTGGTTATCCTATGACTACAAGTGAAACCTCTGATATTATGTGAAAAGCCATTGTCCTCCCGCTCCATGATGACTCTCTGAAACCTATCAAGAGAATTGCGGGCACTAGATGGGCAATACATGCAAGCATTTCTCCTTGTTAGCCACATTTCTGTGTTCTTGTGACCTATATTTAAACCTAGCCCGGCTTCCCTAATTTGGTCTTCAGAGTCGTGTTTCTTCAAATGTCTAATTATTTCAGTTTATTGATACTTAACAGTGTAAAGGTATGCAGGACAAATATAGCAGCTTTGCCCGCCTGATTTCACACAGAAGCCAGAACTCCAAACGGAGATGGCTCACTTCCGTGAGGCAGAAGACTTTATTAGATTAAGAGTGGATATATACTTTAAGAGCAACTAAAATCACACTAATAGCATGCATGCATAAAACCCAGTAAATAAAACAAGAACTCCTAATCAGAGCCTGTCTCTCACCTCCCCCCCTACGTTCTTGTCCATCCATGTCCAGAGAAAAAAGAGCCCCCTCTTCGTCCAGAGGCCCCAGTTATAACCCTTTCTCTTTCGACTCTCCCTTCCTCCCCTGGCAGCAGCTGGGAGCCGATCTACATGCTAGGTTTTTAACATTTTATAAAGGTTATGAAAACTCTTTGGGCCACATGATGCACTCCCTTGAACGATGTATACCCGAGGTTTTTTAAAACTCACTTCAGCTATATACAATGGTTTTTACTTTTAATAAATTGTTTTAAGTAAAATAATGTGTCCTTCCTTACTGTTTGTGATTTGTGGGGCAGTGCTTCGTTTACCAGTGCCCAAATGCTTAGCAGTTGATTGGTGGGGAAGAGGGGCTACGGAGGAAGTGGGCAAGTGAACTACAACATCCACAATCCTTAGCCCTATACTCATTGAAAGCTAGGGATTGAAAGAGGAACTAAGGAGGAAGTGGGTGACTGAACTACAATGCCCACAATGCTTTGCCCTAAACTCACTGTAAAAACAAAACAGAAAGAGATGGGGCAGAGAGTGTGTGACTGCACACACCGCTTTGAAGACCGAAGAATTTTTCTCCTGTAACGTGAGTACTCCTTAATGTGGCCTAAGACATTTTAGAATGCACCTATTTGGAATATTTTAAAATACTATTTAAAACGTTTCAAGGGACTTTGTAGATAGGCTCTGGGTTTCCCCATTTCACACCTCCAACTCCTCGGGCTGAGGTTTACAACCTTGAACAGATAAGGTGCTTCTTCCTGGCTTTGCGGCTTTTGCTCTCAACCTCCCTCCTCCCTCCAAGTGGTCTGGCCAAGGCTCTTTGTCATTTAAAACTTCATGCTTAACATATGAGACTAAAATTCCCAACTCCTTCACCCATCTCATCCCCCACCCAGCACAGTCTATCTGCTCTTCTTTACAAACAGCACAACTAAAATTTTGCCATATGAATGGTGTCCCTCATAATAAAGATTATTTGACAAGTAGGAAGAGGGGGGGAGTTATAATAAATACTCAAGATGTTGTCACAGGTTTTGGCCTTCTTAAATTGGAATACTCTAGAGTGAACTTTGCATTTGGTGAAGTTCCTGTAAAAACAATCACACAAACAATCATGACAGTGTTTGGCAAAGTGGCTGGGTGAAGTCTGATGGACAAGTCAGGACGTGGATGTCCAACGCTGGTAGATCTTAGCATGCTCTGAAAGAAAAGGTAGCAGAGGGCCATAGCCCTGTGGTAAGTCATGCAATTTCATGCAGAAGGCCTCAGGTTCAATCCATCGTATCTCTACCCAAAAGATCTCAGTCAGCATGACTGAGAAAGACCTAGCCCTGGGAAGGCCACACTAGCTAGAGCAGACAACAAATGGATTGATGCACCAGTGGTCTGGCTTAGTATATTCTTACCACACTACTTCCCCTTCCAGCCTCCGCCAGCTGAATTCATCCAATCAAGTCCTGCTTCACATTCAGCCAATAAGGGAGGAGTGAAGAATGCCTCCCTCCACTAAAGAACAAAGTTGCTGCATTCAGGAAGAGCTGCAAGAATCTTCCTATTCTAGCTGGCTCTTGCTTGCTGATTATAATCTGCTCCAGTTCGGTTTCCCCAAACTCCCAGCATGGATCTTGGCCCAGCTGGAGCATCTGTATCTGCCTTTTCCAACCAAGAGGTCAGGGTAGCATAGACAGAGCAATCAAATGTTATCGTTATGAAAACCTTTTGAGGACTCCTTCTTCAATCTGTGCCCTCCAGATGTTTTGGATTTCAACTCCCAGCAGCTCCAGCCAGCACGGTCAATAGTCAAGTGTATCAGGTTGGGGAAGGCTACTCCCAAGTATGTCAACAGAGAGGATGACACACCTGAGGCCACCCATTGAGCTTCATTGCTCGGCAGGGAATTGAACTCAGGTCCCCCCAGTTTCAAGTCCAACTTTGTACCCGCTACAGCATGCATCAATGTTTATGCCAGCCTTCTGTGGCAGCCCTCATAGACTTTGACAGCCTTCAAAATTCTGTGAAGGTGTGCCATAACTGAACGTACAAAGTTCTGGATATGATTGATATTTACTATCATGTCTGGTGCTCGCTCATTTCCACAACCCAGCACAATGCAGCATGTTTTACACACAAACGATGTAGAGACAGTGCTGAGGATTGAATTGAGAATGTGGTGGCAATTACCTTGAGCGGCAACTTTCCCAATATTTACAAGTTTTTCAATTAATAATGTAATTTCCAAGGTAAATAGCCAAATGAAAGAAAAGCAGGTGCTTGATAATGAAACAGATCATCAACACCATCCATAGAATATAGGTGTGAGAGAGGGAAAGATAGCTAACTGAGGAAGGGGGAGCACATAGAGTCATGTGAGATTTATGTAAGACTAAATGAGAAAATAGTCCCTTGCTTCCCCTCCCTCCGCCATCCCATCATAGTTCAGCTTCTAAGCTTCTTGGGTGCAGAGACCTGCCCTTTTTCTTATGTACGGATGGGGGAGTTGAGACTGCCTTGGTCACCATGGTTGATCACCTACACCAAGAACTAGGGAGTGAAAAGGAAGACTGGAACTAGTCATGCATATAATTTTGGGGTCCATACAGCAAATGGATATTGTAAAAATTGACTGTTCGGTTCTTGCTTCCTTCTCCTGGTGGTTTTCTGATCCCCCACCACAGGGGTCCCCAACCCATTTGGATAAGTGGGCACGTTTGAAATATTGAGTGTCATGGACAGTCTCACGAAATGACTTTCCCACAGCTTTTCCCACCCATTCTAAAAAGTTGAATTACTAGCAATGGGAGCTTATTTATTGGCTTAATTACTAGCAATAAGAGCGTTAAGCTAAAGTGTGCAGGCATTTATTTATTTTTTGCATTTCCCCACCACCACCTTTGGACTCTCCCCATTTGCCTTCAGCCTCACCCATCCCTGGAATACATAAGACCCCTGAGAGCTTCTCCAAAATGGAATTCGCCCCTTGGGCTGAAAGGGTTCAACACCCATGATTTAGACCAATACACTTAGCATGTGAAGGTCAGACGTGGAGCCAGTGTGCACGGCGATATTGACTGTGCCGCCTACACAGTTTCTACCATCCTGCACATGAATCGGTCTTTCGACAATCACATTTAGGCTGCAATCCTAGGCACAATGTACATGGGAATAAAACCCACTGAACTCAGTGAAGCTCGTTACATGCGAAATCAGCCCTTGTGTGTTTTCAAGTTTCCAAGTTACACAAAGTTATTGCTTACTTTTACACAAAGAGAAGATGCTCCAAGAAAGAGGATGTCGGTTTATCTACTGCATACATCTTATTCTATGGGACTAAAGTCACCACCAAATGAACAATCAAAGTTCTCTTTGATTACGATATAAACCCTTGAGGCCTAAATCTTACAAATGCTTTCGAACACAAAGGAAATTGGGCCTGAATAATCACAATAATAGTAGAAAGCATAATGCATCTAGGTTTTTTTTTTTAATTGTAATGCCAGAGATATGTTGAAAGAAGATTTAGAAGAAAGAAAGAAAGAAAGAAAATATATAAGAATGATCACTGAGAACTGATATCCCTGCTGAGTGAATATTTGACATTTTGCAAGGAACGTGCCTTTTGACACCCAGCATTCTAATTTTAAAAATTTAAGATCTTCTTTATGAGCTGGAGAGGACAACTAGATCTGCCTGATATTTAAGGAACAATGGTCGCTCAAGGTGGAAGAGGCAACTTCACAGTTGTGTATGGGCCCCATGGTTACCTCAAATGGGCAGGCATTATCATATGATATTCATTATATATCTCAAAGAATTCAAGGAAGGTCATTTAGTTCCATTAAAAGTTTGATAAATGTTCGGAGCAAACATAAGGCTTTCTTGCCAAGCCCTCTTTCTTAACTCACAGTAGAAATTAAGGGGAAGGTTACATGATTCTGTCCTGGCTTTGCTTCTCACCAACCTTAGATTCTGAACTCACTGTCAATTTCCCTTCCTTACCAACCCCTCCTTGAGAAATTTCGCTAGCCTCCCCAACACCTTTAGTTTGAAATTGGCTGTGTTTTGCCCAAATCAGAACCTAAACCACTTTCCCAAACCCAGTGTCCTCCAGATACATTGGATTGCAGCTCCCATCTTCCCCAGCCAGTATGGCCAATGGCCCTGCTGCTGGGGATCATGGAAATTTCAGTCCTATAAATCTGGAGGGTGCTGGCTTGGAGAAGGCTGCTCTAAACTCATTTCAAATTGCACTTCCAGTTTAATTCAGTGAAATTGTAGGAATATGTGGACTTCCTCCATGACTTTCTGAAAAATCTTACTACAATCTTTTGGGGTTGCCTTAAAATTCCTCAGATATTTTGCCTGAGAAGCCCATAAATTCACTTCAGTACTTCAGGCAAAATAAATCTGGTGGCAGCCCCCCCTGCTGGTAGTCATTTTACCTCATTGGCCATTTCAGCAGCTAGCAGAAACTATGCCGCTCAGCTTTTAAAAGATTTGAGAGAATGAAAGTGAATATATAGGAACATTTATCAGCCTCCAGGTTTTGGAGTTCTCTCCAATATCTGCAGCAGAAGCTGTACTACCTGTTCTGGTTTATCTTGTCATCAACACAACACAACAGCAGCTGAACAGAGATCCATCAGCATCAGCTGCTTCTTTAAAAAAGAAGAGAGAGAGAGAGAACAAATTATATGGACAGATTTCTGATGATATCTGATGACCTCTGCTGCTTAGGTCTGCATCTCACAAGCAGCAGATGAGGTGGCAAAACTGCATGTGAACTGTGCCACATCAGATTTTAGGTTGGCAGGGCTAACAGGATGGAGTGACCCCCACGAAAAATGAGATTATTACATTTTGACAAACTAGCACATCAGGGAAAAGGTTAACTTAGAACTCCTCCCCCTGAGACACACACACACACACACACACACACACACATATTAGGGCTGTGAACAGACCCACCGATCCGATCCGGATCCTGATCTGTCAGGTCCAGATTGGGCCTGATCCGACTTGGGTCTGTTCACAGCACTCCCTCCCGCTCTCCCAGCTCTCTCTCTCTCTCCCTCCCTCCCCTCCCTCTCCCTGCTTACCTGCTGCTTCCTCCACGTCATCATCTGGCACGAGTGGGAAAGCAGCTGGCCCACAGTGAGGAGGGAGGACAATGTGAAGGATGACGGGGGACGACATGGAGGAGGCAGCAAGTAAGCAGGGAGAGTGGGGGGAGGGAGGGAGAGAGCAGGGAGAGCGGGAGGGAGTACTTGACCGGATCTGGATCGGATCCAGATCATGGATCCGATCCAGCCCGATCCAGGCCTGATCTGATCCGATTTGGATCCGGGATCCAGAGCTCCAAATCAGCCCGATCCACTCCGAATTTGGAATCCAGATCCGAATCCGGTCACAGCCTATATATATATATATATATATATATAATCAGAACAGCCCTGAACAGGGTTCCCAAATTATGGTTTGACAGAATTCCTACTCCATGGGTGAAGCTCAGGATAAGTCATGTAGCAGAGCTTGATGGGTTTGGGTAGGTCATAAGAACATCAGAAGAGCCCTGCTGGATCAGACCAAGGGCCCATTTTGTCCACAAGGTGGCCAACCAGTTAGCTGTAGGAAACCTGCAAGCAAGACAAGTGCATTAGGGTCAGAGGATGGGGCCTGGTGGGTCAGGAAGTGGGGAAGTGGGGTGAGTAGAAGAATTATTGAACCATCCTTCAGTTTAAATATCTGATACACAACATTAGAGTAACATTCTGAGTGGACAGGTAAAATGTCTAATGATTTGCAGCCCTAGTTCTGGAAGGATGGCCGCTGTCTTTATATCTGCAGAATACATTTCATTTGATAAATATATGCAAGGCATTATATCTAGGGCTTCAGTCATATGCATATTTACTTGAGAATAAGTCTATGGGATTTATGTCTGACTAAATGTGCATAGGACTGGGCTGGATGAGATGGCTGGAGGCGGTAACGGGCTGGATGAGGAAAAACAAACTGAAGCTGAATCCAGACAAGATGGAGGTGCTTACTGTCAAAGGCCCCAACCTGAGTTTGGAGGTGTGTCAACCAGTTCTGGATGGGTTTACACTCCACCTGAAAGGCTGTGTTCACAGCTTGGGGTGCTCCTGGATCTGTCACTCCAAATGACAGCTCAGATAGACGTGACGGCCAGGAGTGCTATCAGCTTTGGCTGATACGCCAGCTGCACCCCTTCCTAGAGTTGGAAGACTTATAGACGGTAGTGCATGCGCTGGTAACTTCAAGGTTCGACTTCTGCAATGCCTAGTGCCTAGTCCAGAAACTTCAACTAGTTCAAAATATGGCAGCCAGGTTGGTCACCGGTACACCTAGGAGTGACCACATTACACCAGTCTTAAAATCACTCCACTGGCTGTCAATTAGTTTCTGGGCGAAGTACAAAGTGTTGGTTATTACTTTTAAAGCCCCACATGGTTTGGATCTAGGTTACCTGCTAGATCGCCTTCTCCCATATAATCCGCCTCACATTCAGGTCCTCTGGGAAGAATTTACTACAGTCAGCCAAGACTAGGCTGACAACCATTACCCAGAGGACCTACTCTTCTGCCACTCCCAGACTGTGGAATGGCCTGCCGGGAGAGATCCGTCAACTTACCAGTCTTCCAGAATTTAAGAGAGCTATAAAGACTGATCTCTTCCTGCAGGCCTACCCAGTCGAACGTTAAGACTTTATTGATATTTTAATAATGTATTAATTTTATATGCTTTTAATCAGTTTTATGTATTTTATATTGTTTGTATTGATGTTGTTCCCCGCCTCGATCCGGAGGGAGAGGTGGGTAAGAAATTATTATTATTATTATTATTATTATTATTAATCCCATAACAGACCGTTAGGATTATACAGAAAAATCCATGCTCAAACAACATGTAGTGATATACAGTGTAAGTGCAGCAATATGCACTGAAAATGGATGCAGTTCATGATCATGAAAAGGGCACTTGGAAGAAGTTATTTTCTCCAGTGTAAATGTTAAACCCTGATAACCATGACGCTAACCGTTCTGTCAAAGCTCACAGGCCCGATGTGTTCGTTTCTTGACATCCTAACTGGCCCCATAATTCTCATGAGAAGAGCAGCCTTCTCAACAATGTACAGTGAATAAACATAAACACAAAGGGTAGAAATAGGCCGATTTGCCTTTCAAGGAAGCATTACAGTAAAACCTTTTAAGTTCATGCCATTTGTTTTCCATTCAGGCTCATAAAAGTATAAATGCCACTAGCAGCATCATGTAGAATCTCACCATCCTGCGTACTACCAAACTGACAGATGAAGTGAAGGCCCTGAATAAGAGCTGGTATTTGATTGCCTCCTGTCTCCTGATTTTTTTCCTCTTACTATCCACAGAGGACTGACCATGGTAAAGAAAGGTTAAGGCAGCCTCCCCCAATTTGATGCCTTCCAGATGTTTTGTATGACAACTCCCAGGATCCTTGACTATTGGGTATGGTGATGGGGATGATGGAGGTTGAAGTCCAAAACATTTGGAGGGCACCAGTGTGGGGAAGGCTAATATAGAAGTCTAAGGGTGAAGACTCATATTTGTTCTACGTATAGTGGAAATGGTTTGAATAAACACTGGCTGCTTTCGGACAACACATTAGTCAATGGTGGGTTGAGTAGCCAACTCACAGTTGGTTATTTTGTGGGTACTCCCCACACAACATATTCCTACACAACTGTGGGTGGTTGAGGCTGGCGTTGAGTGGACTAATAGTCAACCCAGCATTTGACTGACTTAGCCCCCACCCCTCTCCCCACCCTCCCTCCTCCCTCAGTCCTCCCAGTTCTACCCCAGCGGCCTCTGCAAGTTGCACCAGTTGTAGCAGAGTAGCAGCCACCACTTTGGTCGCTCTTGCTGCCTGCCTCTATGGGCTTGTGTTTTAACCCACTCACCACACACCATTAACACACTCACCCCTCCACACAACACTTTAAACAACTGGCTTTGAGCTGAACAACTTGCAAGCCAGTTGTTTCTCTCAGTTGCTTATTTGGGTGAAATAGCATACTATCAGTAGTTTGTGAGCGGCATGTTACCCTCCACACAATACAATAATCAACACAACTGATTATTGTTTCCCCTCCCCCTCAGTTGCTTAATGTGTTGTCTGAATGCAGCCTCTGACAGGGTTCGCACAGCACACTAACCCACACTCAGTGGTTGGGTGTGGGTTGTTGAACCACGGGTTAGCGTGATGTTTGATCCCAGGACATTTTCCGCAAGGTGGCTACTTAATCATACAGTGTGACTTAATTTTCTTAAACAAGCCACCTTGAGAATCCATGGTTTGTTGTTGGGTTGGTCAGGGTGGTTAACGAACCACACTGCATGGTTACCAAGCCATCCTGTGGAAAACATCTTGGGTTCAGACAGCAAACAACTCCAACAACCCACACTCAATTACTGATCATGGGTTTGCATGTTGTGTGAACAGCCCCACTATCTGTTCTGAAAACCAATGCTTTAGGGGCAAAAAATGCATTACTTTAAATCCATATCTGGCAGCTACATCTTTTATACTCCTTCATCCAGATTGGGACCCTAGCATGGGGGGGGGGAGGCTTTTAAGACTCGGATCAGGGCCTTGTGCCTATTCTAGACTAAAAATGAATAAAAGACATAGCTGCTAGAAATTGATGTAAAGTTAGAATGCAGCAACACTTCCACTCCATTTTAGGATACATGCCCCTCTTCATCCTACATGTGATGGAAATGGTTTGAACTAGAGATGTTCCAAGCATTCAATCAAGAGTAGAACTGGAGTTAATCCCATCTTGTTCTCAGGTTTATGTTCACTATTCATCCTGATCTTGGGGATTGCTCCCTTTGCCCCAAGGCTCCCCAGGAACTGAAGAGAAGGATCCTGCCTCCATCACCACCAGTGGGAACAGTATGCACATTTTCCCACTAGAGGTGCTGGGACTTTTAAACACAGTGTAATCCCCAGTTTGAAAAGGCATTTTGCTGGGGGATAGAGCAGCTGAAGCTGCCTCTGCCCCTCACACGTCCAAAAGTAGATTTCCGTGGAGACTTAAGGCAAGGCAGGGGGAAGCAGGTCGCAGGATCAGGACAATGTCTCCCCAATCCTGCTGCCAAGCATTCAGTCCAGGTGCTTGCATTTGTGAACGTTTTTGATCGAATATTGGAGATGTGCTGATTATAAGGTATCAAAACTCTGTTGCTGTATCTGGGACATTGATCTGCAGCCGGGGATGTGTGATGTTTGCACCAGTACACAAAAATCGTGGCTATGCCTTACAGCCCTACTGCTAAGTCTAAAAGGTTCACCTCATTTCTCCTTCACGTTAGAAAGAAAGCAGAAGTTGAGAAGACGAATCCATCCATTATGGTTTCTCACAGTTTTTTTTTCCAATCTTAAATTTGGCTTGTCTTGAACTTAGAGAATTTGCCCAGTCTTAAGTTTGTTTTGTTCTGAACATTGAAGTGTTTTTTTGTTTTTTTTTAGGTTCACATTAAAATCCATAAGCATTGTTGTGCCCATTTGTCCTAATACATGCATTTTGTATGGAATTTTGCCTAGTATACCCTTTTACTTGCAAGTAATTTTCTTAATATAATTCATTTTTAACAGAATTTCCCCATATATTTCTACACATTTTGTGAATGGATGACTGCACTACAAAATTCGGAGAAGTGTGACTTTTGAAAGATAACTAAGTTTTGATTTACATAGTGAACAAACCTCTCCCCTATCCCTAAGTAGAAGACAATCTATATTTCTTTCCTGCCTTCCTAAACTCTTCTTGATCGCCAGTGGTACAGAACATGCTTCAGTCCCTGGCATCTCCTAGCCAGTTAATCTAAACTGACCATATGAAAAGGAGGACAGGGCTCATGTAACTTTAACAGAAAAGGGAATTTCAGCCAGTGTCATTTGTATGCAATTAGTTCCTGGTGAAATTCCCTCTTCATCACAACAGTTAAAGTTGCAGGGGCCCTGCCTTCTTTTGTATATGGTCACTCTAGTATAGTGCCTGCACCTTTAACTGTTGTAATGAACAGGGAATTTCACCAGGAACTAATTGCATACAAATGACACTGGCTGAAATTCCCTTTTCTCTACAACTGTTAAAGTTACATGAGCCCTGTCCTCCTTTTCATATGGTCAGCCTAGTTAATCTTGAATCTCAACTGGAGGCCTTAGATGGCTGCTGCCAGTCCAAATAGAGAACACTGAGCTAGATAGACCAAAGGCAGCTTGATATATGCAGAGCATACAAGATTTGTTTTATGAAGAGGTCCATACTTCAGTGGCATGGCGTCATGAAGAATGTCCCAAGTTCAATTTTTGGCATTGCCAGTTGGAGGATCCCCAGTAGTTTCTGGGAAGTTTCTTGCTCAAGAGTTCGGAGGACTGCATCAAAGATGTGTGAACATTACATGGGTTAGATAATCCAATAGGCAGTTTGTATGTTCAGTCAACATGTAAATTTCAGCTTTCAGCTCTGCCTGTACACCTGTGTTTAGCTACATCCCACTATCAAGGGATGCTTGTACTGTGAGCATTGGTGACTACCTCCCACTTCTACAAATAGCTATGTTTACAATAAACAGAAGATGATGAAAATCCCCTTGATAGTCTAACTCAAAATATTGTAATTACGTTCCCTCCTACAAACACACACACACACACACAGAGGCTTAGTTTCTGGCATGATACAAACGAACGGTGTGCATTTTAATCTTACCATTTTGACTTTGTGACAGAGTTCAGCTAACCACAGTATCCTTGATTCAACACCACCCACCGTTTCTATCCATTTTGTACTGTCAGAGGCACATCAAGCAGCCTCCGAGTGTAATCACATCAGAATCGATTTTCATGGCTGAGAGGAAAATAATGGAAATTTCTCTAATGTAGAAAATGTATGTGTTCCTTTTGGTTAACCAAAATAGACTATATATCAGGCCTGTCAAAATTAAGTTTTCTTGATTCAACGCCCTTACCCAGGCTTGTATACACATTACAAAGAAGACTTTCTGCAGACTACGTTAGCACGATGCTCAGTAAGAGTGCCTCAACATGCCTCTTGAAAAATGAACAATGTGTGAGACGAACGTCTGCATTCATTTCTCTCCACCATACCCCAGCAGAACGACACATTACAGAAAACGCAAGGTTGTGGTTTTGAGTTTCTGCATCTGTAGTACAATTCACCCCATGTCATTATGATGTGCATTTCCCCCACGTCATTGATGTCCACTGGTGATGCCAGGGAGATAGCATGGGGTAAGTTGTAGCGCTTTATTTATTTATTTACTTGATTGATTGATGACATTTATATCTTGCCTTTCTCCTGTGGAAGTCAAGGCAGGGTTGGTGTGCATCAGTGGTAGGCATCACTAGGCACCTGCCAAGGTGCACACACCTGTGTGTGTAAGGGGTGTGTGTCTACTGCTGACCCCTGGGGTCTTCTGGCCCTGTTACTCCCCTCATTGCATTTACTGCCTTTTCTTCTGCCCTCACTGAGTACATGACCAGTGACAAGTGTAGGCAGATGGAAGTGGAACAATCCGTGAAGCTCGAGTTTGTCAAGGTTCTCTGATTTCCATCTTGAAGCTCAGTTCACCTCATTCCTGTTCCTGAATGCAAGCTTCTGTTTTTTTTGGGGGGGGGGGATGGGAAAAGTGCACATTTGGGTGCGCATTTTTAACTCGCGCGCCCAATCGCGAATTCTGCCCCATTGACTACACTGTCAGAGCACCCAGTGTTTAAAGCACTGTTTTTTCCCCAAATGTGCACTTTTTGAACGAGGATCACAAGCTCTGGAATGTGCGAGCTTTTCTTGCAAAATGTGCTCAGGTTCATGTTCATGGATGCGGATGCAGACGGGGCAAGTTTTGGCCACAAATGAACCAAACACAAAATCCTCATCCATCCCTAGCTCTGAGAGAGACCACTAGGGATGTTGTGAGCACCTGACTGAGCCTGGGAGTCTGAATGACACCTCTGCATCTGCCCATCCCCCCTGACCAAGTTGGGCACCCGCAGTGTGTTTGCAGGCCTGCGCTCCGAGTGCCCGTGAGGCCCGGCAATGAAGGCTCTGGAAATGGCCCATATTCCCCATTGCCAAAATGGTGGCCTTAAAGGCCCCATTTACGTAATGGGGGGAAATATGTCATTTCCGGGGGAAGGCCGAATAGCTGCTGAGCATTCGTCTGGCTTTGACTGGCTTCAAAAGAAGCTTACACAGCCCAAATGCCGGCGGTGGGGTGAGCATCCAATGAATTGGACGCAGGTAAGTTTGCCCATTCCTAGTGTATGCTAGGTCTCTTTTCCCACAACTTTTACTTGTTAAAAAGAAAAGAAGTAACAAAACCTACCACCACCACCCCGGCCACCATTCATGATCTTCACTTGATGATTGTGGCATCAGTGAGCAAGCTGATTCATGTGCTTTCCTATGAGGCCAGTGAATTTAGTATCTGAATGGCAGATAAAGAAAAGCTGCTTCTAGCGCAGGGACATTAGAAGCATGGTTGTCTAGAATTTCATTGGTGGAGGCATGATGAACATTTCTGGGAGATCATCAGAGAAACACTCGCCCTCTCTTTTGAAATGTGATCGGGGGCAGTGGTAGGGTGGCCATGGGCCCTACTCTATATAGAACAATTCTTGATCTTAAGGGCTGACAGAGGATAGCCTTCTATATGAAGGCATCCCCTATTTGAAAGCCTGTCAAATCCCAGCCTGGTTTAAAGACAATGAACCATAAGAAGGGAAAGTCCATAGGTGAAGTTGCCCATCAGCACCTAGCACCTTGACAGCTAACTGAGAAGGCCACACAGTTCAGTGGGCACAGTCCTTGTCACTATGGAGAATGTACTGTATTTCTATTTTGGTGATTATCGTAATTTATAAATGTGCATCTCTACATATAGATTAGCAAATACAAATTGTCCTTTTGGGTCCTTTTTTGGTGAGGCATTTCCTCCTTTTAGGCCATGCATAAGTGGCCACCCTAGGCGGTGCAGGGAGGGGTATTGTAAAAAAAAGGGGAATGTTATATTTCCGAAGGCGTGAAGCACAGTTCTAATGATCCATAAGCAAAGATCAGACACCATGGAAAGGCTCTATAATTACTGCTGGGAAAACATAGCAACTCTCGCCATTTTTACTGTTATTATTCGCAATGCTATTAGGACTTGGATTATTACAAAATTTTGGCTGGCACAGATGGCTGCTCTGCTTCGAGGTCTGCTTTAAGTTGTGTTTTTTATCAGCATTCCTCTCTAGATTTTATAGGGATTGGGGTGATTTTGGCTTCCCTTTATTTGCTCGATAATTGTTTCCTTTCTTTAAAAAAAAGTGGTTTTTTTTACTTCATTAGCAGGAACATGCTTATGTTTATATCATGCTTCATTCATTCACTCCCCCCAACTTTCAGTAAATAGATTCAGTGATGCAATTTTACCTTCTGTTGTTTGGAACTGGCTCAGGGTGGCTGTTTCTATGCCTGTGGCAGCTGGAATATCAGCATTGATTAGAATTGCCAGACCAGTATTGCCATTGGGCAGGGTGAGGTGGACCTCCTCAGCTGGCAGACTTTGGGATGTCATTAAAGGGCAGCAAATTGTCAATTATTGGATTTATCATTGTTCTTCTTATTTTTTACCAGCATAGGGAGCGCCATTTTGATTTTCTTCCACAGGCACTACAGTATCTGAGATTGTCTCTGGGCTGACCAAATTTCATCTAAAGTGAATGTTCAAGGCAAACCTGGAGGAAAAACAGAGGACCTTCAGGGAAGAAACAGTTTTATCAATCTATCAAAAGATGTTGTCAGGGTGTGGGGTTCTCTGCACGCCCTAGTAGAAGCCCAGAGAAATCATTTCTGCACATTGTTAGTGAAGTTATACTCTGGGTTTCACTTACCTACTCCTAGTAATAGATGCCTGCCTGAAAATCCAGGTGATGAATCACTTGATAGGACGTAAGATCAGAGGTTGCCTCCTTCTATTTCACCTAAAGTGAAATGTCTTTGCAAGGTTAGTGGCTCTTGCTCCAGGCAAACATCCAAAGAAAACTGAGAGGGGAAAGTTCTATTTAAACTAGCAAAATATCTCTTGGGTACGGTTGGCATTGCAATTTTAGAATTTCCACTGTCTCGTTATTTTGTTGAGTCAGAAATAAGGATAGAACTTCTTCGTCACTGATGTGATTCCCAGTCCCCACCCACCCACCCACCCACCCACCCCATCACCTTAATTTTCTCTTCCTAAGTCATTTGTGATGCTTCCACAGTATGTGAGTTTGGTTGTCTTGAGTTAGCACCTTCTTATTCCTAGTGCTTTGGATTGCTGACGTTTATAAATCTCTGGGGGTTGTTGCTGCTGCTTTGAAGCCTTTGAATGTTTCTTCAGTCATCACTAGCTTTATAATAAGCTGCATTCTGTTTGTACTGTTTGCCACAAAAATAGCCTTTATTTATTTATTACATTTCTATACCACCCAATAGCCAAAGCTCTCTGGGTGGTTCACAACAATGAAAATCATAAAATACAACCTGATAAAACATACTATAAAAATTTTAAACTACAGTATAAAAACTTATAAAGATGAGTAACCACCAGCCATAGCTCACCACGGCTCAGCTTTATACTGTCCCCTGCAATATAATGCTTTCTGTTTATATTGGGCGAAATGCGTTCGCACCAACATATGCGGCGTGAGAGGAATGCAGCGTCTGCTGTCCGTGGACTTTGATAGAGTTACTATTTCAGGAATTTGTAGCAGTCATATGCTTTCCACGCTTTCTGCCTTCTATTCACGTCCCATGACAATCACGTGAAGTGCTTTGAATGCTTGAAATGTGCTTCATAAGCTGTTGTTGTCGTGGAGGAGGAGGAATGGAAAGTGGAGAGGTGGGAGACGCAGGCATCACAAGAGATGAATATAAGCCAGTGCCAGGACATCTGGGGCTTAAGGAAGGACATCACCGGAAAGGTGGGAGTTGGGCAAGAACTGAAAGGAAGGCCCCAGCATAAGAGCTCTAGGAAGCTGAACAGGGGCTGCAGCAAGGAGAAGCAGCTGGTGCACCTCAACAGACCTTTGGACAGCTGAAGTTGTAGGAGTGACAATTGTCTTGCTTCCCACACAGGTGCCAAGTGAACTGTGCATGGCACATGAAGATAAAAGTGGGAATAGAGTTAGCCAACCTATCTAAGTTAAGTTATTTTGACCCTGTTCAGACGACACACTAAGCCATGGTGGTTAAGGACCATGACTTAGCATGTTGTGTGAACCATTCTTAACCATGGTTGCTACATAACCACAGTTTAAACATGCTTATTAAGCATTTGCTGTAAAGGGGTTAGCGGCCTAACCATGGCTTAGTGTGTCGTTTGAACAAGGTCAATGTCAACATGAGGTTATCTTGTGCTACTATGTCAGGACTGGCCCAAAACATTTTGCTTCTCGAGGCAAAGGGCAAAATGCTTCCTCACATCCCTGATTCCACATTCAAAAGCCAACCAGCCTGATAGTTGACTCTTACTTCAACACTGCTGGCAGGACAACATTCTTCACTGCACCTGCGGGAAGCAAGGTAGCTTATGGAGGGCAGGCCAGGTTGTGTGGTGCACATGACTCTGCCCCAATCACCTTGCCACTGCTCTCTGCCCCTCCTTCACAGCACCTGATGCCTTAGGTGGCACCCTCTGCATCACTTTGAATAATGCTAAGGCTGGCCCTGTACAATGTACCTTGTCTTTCATGTGACTTCCCCTCTACTTTTAGATTGGTCCCATTGATGAGTATCAAACTCATCAATGAATATATCCAGTCATATCACACAATATGAATGTGACAATTGTAGCTTCAACAAGGCTATTTATTGCCATTTTAGATGAACCAGGTAGAGAAGATTTTAGTGAACAAACCAAAGAAGTCATTATCCCAGATTTATTATATTTTATTAAATATTAAAGCAGGATCAACCAGGATACATGACAAAATGGAATAGGGATTTTCAAACAGCAACGTCAATAGAATTGTGGAAATTTATGTGGAATCCGATAGATAAGTATGCTCAAGCTACACTGCTAAAAGAAAATGGTGTTAAGATGATGGTGCAGAGTTATAAGACCTCTGTAAAAATATTGAAGATACGGCAGCAGGTTTATTCTGACAACTGTTGGAAATATCACAAAGAGAGAGTCGATCTTTTTTACTACTGTAGTGGCAATGTAAACGAGCCTAGAGTTTCTGGAAACACATTCTAGCAGCTATACAGGATATTCTATATGGGCCTGTACCGGGCTGGGGGGCTGGGGGGCTTGTCCCCCTACATTTTCTCACTCCCCTATTTTTAAAAAATAAACAAATAATTAAAATCAGTTTACAATTTTGTCTTTAAAAGGTCTGCAAACCAGATGAACTGCCCTCCTCCCTCCAATAGATAGATAGATAGATAGGCTGGCTACAAGTCTGATTCTATACAACCACCACAGAGAGTCTTGTGGCACCTTAAAGATGACCAAATTTATTCTGGCACACACTTTCCTGACATTGTCCACTTCATCAGAGGCATGGAGTGTTAACCTCAAATTGGTAGATTTATATACACATGCTGTCGGGAGCAGGGGACGAGGTCTAAACTAGTCGTCAGAACTCCTTCTCAACACCTTGGTTTGGGAGAGCGTTTTTCTTTGAGATCAGAAAGGGGACAGAGGGAATGTAGACAAAATTGAGTTTTCCAACCAGAGATGTCTAGTATAAAAAGTAGGGATGTGTAGCGGATCGGATCAGATCCACAATCTGGATCCGATCTGGCCAAAATTGGATTAAAAACTGATTCTGATTCCAATCCTCTGAACCATCCAATCAGATCCAATCCAATGGGACCCGATCCGGATTGGAAAAAATTGGAAAATCGGACACCATTTTGAATGCTTTCCCCCATAGCCTAGTGTTGTGTTACAAAAACACCTATAACTTTTTCATTTTTAAAGATAGAAGGATGAAACTTGGGCACTTTGTGGCTGGGCTAGGGATAGTTATCTGTGAGAAATTTCAGAAAGATTGGTGCAGGCATTTTGTGGCAATTAATTTGTTAATAACGAACCAGGAATGCCTATAACTTTTTCATTTTTAAAGTTCCACACATGAAACCTTGCCACATTGCAGGTGGTATGTTGGGACCCATGTGTGTGAAATTTCAGAAACATAGGTGCTTGCCTTGTGTGGCAATTAATTTTAGAAAAATGGGTAGCAGAGGGGTAAATTAAAAGTTACAAAAGTTTTTCCACAGAGGCTTGAGCTGTCAATTGCACCCCCCTCCCCTGCCACCCCTCCCTCTTTTATCTGTCAAAACTCTGTGTTGTAACTTTTAATCTAAAAAATTCATAGCCACCAAATGCCTGGACCTATCTTTCTGAAATTTCTGACAGTTAACTACCCCTAACCGATCTACAAAGTGAGCAACTTTCAGACTTCTAAAATAAAAATGTTATAAGCAGTTCTTTCCTCATTGTTTCAAAAATACCTTGCCACTACAAGCCTGGACCTATCTTTCTGAAATTTCACACACATATCAACCAAAGTGGTACCTGTAATGTGCCCATGTTTCTTGTTTGTAGCTTTAAAAATGAAAAAGTTGAAGGCATAGCTGTATTTACCCTGCTGCTACCCATTTTTCTAAAATTAATTGCCACACAAGGCAAGCACCTATGTTTCTGAAATTTCACACACATGGGTCCCAACATACCACCTGCAATGTGGCAAAGTTTCATGTGTGGAACTTTAAAAATGAAAAAGTTATAGGCATTCCTGGTTCATTATTAAAAATTAATTGCCACAAAATGCCTATACCAACCTTTTTGAAATTTCACACAGATAATTATCCCTAACCCATCTACAAAGTGCCCAAGTTTCACCCTTCTATCTTTAAAAATGAAAAAGTTATAGGTGTTTTTGTAATACAATACTAGGCGTCCGATAACTATCCCTAACCCATCTACAAAGTGCCCAAGTTTCATCGTTCTATCTTTAAAAATGAAAAAGTTACAGATGTTTTTGTAACACAATACTAGACTATGGAGAAATGCATTCAAAATGGTGTCCGATACAAAATCGGACGTCCGGTTTTCAGATCGGAATTGGATCTAATCCGATCCAGCGGACCTCCGATTTTTTCCAATCCAATTTTTTTTAAAAATCTGATTCCTATTCCGATCCGATTTTTCCGTCCATACACATCCCTAATAAAAAGTTGCAGAGTTCGAGAGAGGGGCTGTGTGCTTAGTTCTGGTGTAGGTCTATCAAATCTAGATGGATGCCAGGGGGTACTATGTACCTGTGATGGGTTCCTGCATGGTGCATTTCCTCACTAGGGCTTTAGGTAAGGGGCCTGGATGCATGAAGGATGGCGTCTCTGATGTCAGTCTGGCTGTGAATCTGCCCTGGTATTCAATCAGAACCAACCAGAACTCTAAAGGAGCTATCTAAAGTGCTGAAACCAACCCCCAAATAGGTTCACCATCTTGGATAGTTCCTTTAGAGCTCTGACTGGCTTTGACTGAAACCCAGAGTGGATTAATGACCCCATTAAGATAGGAGCCACCAGCCTACACTGCCTGGATGACTTCATTGCATTAAGAACCAGGCAGGGAGTCCACAATTAGGCCTGCTGGGCACAGGATGGGAGCCACTCCCATATTCTCTGCTAACGGAGTAAACTCTTGCTGCCTTTTTAACCTTTCTGACTAAGCCTGTTTCTTATACCTTCCCAAACAAAATGGAAGTCAGAGTGCTAGCTGAGCCTTCCCCAACCTGGTGCCCTCCAGGTGTTTTGGACCTCAACTCCCATCAACCCCAGTCAGCATTACAAGTGGTCATGAATGCTGGGATTTGTGGTCCTAAACAGGTTGGGGAAGGCTATGCTTGTGCCTCTTGTGCCTTCTGGCAGGAAAGTTACTGCATTTCAACTAATTTGTCTGTTGTTTTAAACATTTATGAAAGAGAGAGAGAGAGAGAGAGAGAGAGAGAAGGCAATGCCCCCACCTCCTTTCCAGTCTGGGGGAAGTTTGGATCCGGCTGTGAACCTCAGAAGCTGAGGCCCATCTCTAATTACAATAGGCGAATCATTGGGATAATTTCTTCCACTTTATCTCTGCAATTCACTGGAGCAGTTAATTTCCCCAAAAGCTGGCACATCCTATCTCATTAGAAATTCTTCTTTGGCCTTTGAATATAAGTTCCTTGGGTTTTTTTCTTTTTCTTTTTCTTTTTTTTTTAAAGTTGTGCTGATAAGGGATTATGCGACTGGTACCTAAGATAACGCAAGATGTTTAACAGAAACTTGGCTTTCACCACTGAATAATTTGCCATTTTATGAAAGCAGCCTCAGCTGATTTCTTCCCTTGTTTCCATTCCTAGAGCCAAAATTCCAAGGCACCGCTGCATAAGAATAACATTTATTGGCGTTCATAAATCTGGCAAAATTTGCTTAGCTATATCAGGCATTGTTGATTTTTTTTAAAAAAAATCCCCCCAGATTGTGATGTATGGAGCATCTTCTTCTGCATGTTCCTTCACTGTCCTTTTTCTTTGGCATCACATCCAAAAAGCAACTGGAGCAGCCCCATCTCCCTAGCACCAGCTCAAATTTGCCCTGGGAAATTACAGTTTAATGCCATGCATGTTTACTCGTGAGTAAGCCAGATTGTGTTCAGTGGGACTTACTCTCTGGTGAGTGTGCATGGGATTACAACCTTACAGTGCAACTCTATATGGAAGTAAGTCCTAAATGAGTTTAATGGTGCTTACTCCCAGGAAAGTGGGTATAGGATTGCAGCCTCAATGTAGCAAGTGTGCTTGGAGGGGATGTTAGAAACGGGAGGACAAAGCTGGACAGTTCTATATGGTTTACCTTGTACAGGACAATGATCCGGCTGTTGAGCTGCAGACCTCTCTTTGCCCCACAGCAGTTCAAACCAAGGATATTGTGGGAATATACATAGTAGATTTTGTAATATGCAAAGGAAGATTGCCTCTGCCACAATGTGCTTTTGCCTGCTCATGAAAACTGGGGTTCACTGGGAAACTAAAATAAATTAAATAAATAAATGATTAGGCTGGTGAAGGAAGATTTTGTTTTACTGAAACATTGGTGATGCAATGCTTGCAATACAGAATAGTGAGAGATCATGGGGATCTGCTAATCCGGAGTTGCTTTGTCTTACTCCTTAATTAAAATAAGAACTAAAAAGATGAGGCACCAGGTGTTCATACTTGAGCTGCAAATGCCCTGGAATTCCCTGGAGCATGAGGGGGATTCTAGATGGTCCCCCTTATATTTATTTATTTATTTATTTATTATTTATTTTATTCCATTTATATACTGCCCCATAGCCGAAGCTCTCTGGGCAGTTTACAAAAATTAAAAACATTGAACAATTAAAACACGAATATACAAAATTTAAAAGCATAAAGCATAAAAACAAGTTAAAATTACAATATCCTTCTGGGTCAAAGCACAACAACAACACAAAAACACAAAAACCCTCATCATATGCTATTAAATGCCTAGGAGAAGAGGAAAGTCTTGACCTGGCACCGAAAAGATAACAATGTTGGCACCAGGCGAGCCTCGTCAGGGAGATCATTCCATAATTGAGGGGGCCACCACTGAAAAGGCCCTTTCCCTTGTTGCCACCCTCCGTGCCTCCCTTGGAGTAGGCAACCGGAGGAGGACCTTCGATGTGGATCATAGTGTATGGGTAGGTTCATGTCGGGAGAGGCGTTCCATCAGGTATTGTGGTCCCAAGCCGTGTAAGGCTTTATAGATTAAAACCAGCACCTTGAATTGAGCTCGGAAACGTATAGGCAGCCAGTGCAAGCGTGCCAGAGTAGGTCTTATTTGCTCGAACCTTCTGGTTCCTGTTATCACCCCTTCCTGAACATTTTTTGTTACCAGTTGAAAACTATTCTGTTTTATTTCCATGTTTGTTGCTCTGAACACTTGCATTAGCTGGAAAGGAAAGGGACAGAGAAAGAGGGAGGGAGGGAGAATGGTGTGTTTTTCCCTGGAGTGTTGTTTTCTGGAGCACTCCAGAAAATAAATTTCACAATTTCTCTTGTAGTTACTATATCTCCATTCTGAAGAAGTCAAGAATTTTTTACTCCCCCCCCAAACCTCCCCTAGATTTCTTGCTTGTTCATCTTCCAGAGTCTAATGTTTTAGTGTTGTTTATTGCTTTTGTACGCATATCACTGCCAGAATTATAGAAGGTTCAACAGTGCAATCCTATGTACATTTCCACACATTTAGGATTGCAGCCCCAACCAAAGATCCAATTCAATAAAACTGGGTCTGTTTCAATATGTGTACCCAGCAAAGTTGCTATCCTGAAAACAATTACTCAGATGTAGTCATGTCTCCCTCATCCTTCAAATGTCTCCTCAAAACTCATATTTTCCCTGGAGCCTTTGGCTTGTCCTCTTAGGCCTCAACAGCAATCAACATGAAATCCATATACATAACACTGTTATTCATACCTATTCATTTGATTCATATGACTTAAACTGTTAAACTTCCATGAGTCAATGCCTTTGATCTAATGTACACATAGAGTTCCTGCATGCTTCAGTATAGTAGGTAGGTCCCTCCCCACTCATGAAGAAACATTAATGGAGCATAAGAATGTAAGAAGAGCCATGTTGGATCAGATCACGGGTCCATCTAGTCTACTGTTCTAGTCACACCATAGATTTGCATAAAGGCAGTATGATATTGGCAGCTCTATTCTCAATTCCCTTTCTAAGTATGCCTAACATAGAGTTCACCTTTTTACTGCAGCCACACACTGGGATGACATTTTCATTGACCTGTCCACCACAGCCCCAAGATCTCTTTCTTGGTCACAACTAACTGAGATCCCATCAGGTTAGGCTTAAAGTTGGGATTTTTTTGTCCCAATGTGTGTCACTTTACATTTGCTTACATTGAACCGCATTTGCCATTTGGATGCCCATTCTCCCAGTTTGGAGAGATCCTTTTGGAGCTCCTCGCAATATCTTTCTGTTTTAACCACTCTAAAAAATTGTTGTCATCAGCAAATTTTGTCATTTCACTGCTTGTTCCTAATTCCAGATCATTTATCAACAAGTTGAAAAGCATTAGTCCCAATACAGATCTCCATGGGGCCCAACTATTTACTTCCCTCCCCTGGAAGAATTTACCATTGATTCCTACTCTGTGCTTTCTGTTCTTTAACCAATAACAATAATAATAATAAATTATTATTAATAATTATTTATTAATTATAGTAATTATTATTTATTTATTTATAACCCGCCTCTCCCTCCAGATCGAGGCAGGGAACAACAATAAATATAAACACAAGAGCCACAAAATAGATAAAATATTAAAACAAATAAAAACTAATACATCATTAAAAACATCTTACTGAGCCATACAAAAATCTCTAAGGTGCAACAGTGAAAAAGGGACACACCAGAGACATCTGGGGACGGACACCATGTATATATAGGTGTTTCTATGCAAATGCTAGAAGCCTCTGAGCCAAAATGGGACAATTGGAGTGCCTGGTTTCAAAGGAGAACCTGGACATAGTGGGCATTAAAGAAATCTGGTGGAATGGAGAGAACCAGTGGGATACAGTCAACTCTGGATATAAACTCTACAGGAAGGACAGGGAAGGGCGTACTGGGGGCGGAGTTGCTCTGTACGTTAAAGAGGGCATTGTGTTGAGTAGAGTAGAACACCCAAATGGGTCAGACTCTTCCACCGAAGTGCTGTGGGTAACAATACAGGACCCCAAAACCAATTCAGTGCTAGGAACATGCTATCGTCCTCCCAGACCAAAATGCTCAGGGTGACCTTGAGATGGAAAATGAAATCAGGGAGGCCTCCAAACAAGGAAGTGTTGCAATAATGAGTGACTTCAATTATCCTCACATTGACTGGAGAAATGCATATTCCAGTCATGACAAAGAGGTTACATTTCTTGATGTCCCGAATGACTGTGCCCTAGAACAATTGGTCAAGGGACCAACCAGAGGGGAGGCAACCCTGGACTCAATCCTAAGTGGTGTTGCCCAGGACCCAATACAAGATGTAAATATTGTTGAACCAATCGGTAACAGTGACCACAGTGCTATCAGATTCAATATATACTTAAGTGGAAACTGCCCAGGAAGTCCAACACAGTCACATTTGACTTCAAAAGATATTTTTTTTCTAAAATGAGGGAACTGGTGAAAAGAGAGTTGAAAGGGGGAATCAAGAGGGTTAAATCCTTGCAAAATGCATTGAGCTTACTCAAAAGCACAATAATAGAAGCTCAACTAAAATGTATTCCACAGGTTAGGAAAGGTAGCACCAAGTCCAAGAGGTCACCAGTGTGGTTAACAAGCAGTGTCAGGGAAGCTATTGTAGAAAAGAGGGCTTCCTTCAGAAAATGGAAGTCTTGCCCAAGTGAGGAAAATAAAAGGGAGCACAAACATGCACAAAGGCGATTCAAGCAAGCAATGAGACATGCAAAAAAAGGCATTTTGAAGAGCATACTGCTAACAACATCAAGGCCAACAATAAAGGATTCTTTAAAGATAGCAGAAGCAGGAAACCAGCTAGGGAAGCAGTTGGACCATTGGATGACAATGGAGTTAAGGGAGCACTAAAGGAGGACAGGGAGATTGCAGAGAAGCTGAATGAATTCTTTGCATTGGTATTCACTGCAGAAGATACAGGACAAATGCCAGTGCCTGAACTTATGCTTTCAGGAAGGGAGTCTGAGGAACTGAAGCACATAGTGGTGACAAAAGATGAAGTTCTCAACCTTATTGACAAATTGAAAGCAAATAAATCACCAGGACCCTTGGTCAGATCCAGCATGGCACTTCTTATGTTCTGATGTCCAACATGGGCCACAACCAATGACTCCACCCCGGCACTATCTACTAGGGATGTGTATCGTATCGTTAAAATGTACAATAACAATATATGCTCTTTATCGTGCATGCGGTTAACGATAACGATACAATAGGAAACCCTATGATAATTATCGGAGATGATAAAAAATCCTACGATAATTATTGTATTTTATCGTTTTATCGGAAGACTCTTTCTCTTTTGCCGCCACATGGATGGAGCTAGAATGTGGGGTGTGCTTGATGAGATTGACTGATTCAGTGACCAATCGTGCAGCAAGGATTCCAGCAGGCTCCAATCACAATGTTGGAGGAGGGCTAAGGCTATCCCCGCATAAAATCCCCACTCTTGGTGTTCCAGCTCTATTGGGAGTTAGGCGTTGAAGGGAGAAGGGTGGATTTTGTTGGAGCTCTGTCCTGGCTCCTGGGTCTTATAGTTACTTGGTGGCGAATTGTTGGAGATTCATTGTAGTCTTGCATCTTTGTGTCTCAGTTCCGTTTGGCTGTGCGTTGCTTCTGTGTTTGAGACTTTGAGTTATATTTTTTTCTGGTTGGTTTGATTGAGGGGTTAGGTTAGCATGAGTGGGGGTACTGTGACTGAGGGAGTGTGTTTTGTCCTCTTCCCTGTTTAACTTTCTTAAAACACACACACACACACACACACACACACATATATATATATATATCCCTCTCTCTCTCTCTCTCTCTCTCTCTCTCTCTCTCTCGCTGGGTGTGTGTGTTTGCTTGATTGACTGTGAGTGTACTGGTGTGTCATGTAGCCTGCTACACAGGATCTGTGTGGTCAAAGCAGCACACAAACTCACAAACTATGGGCAAAGCATACATTGTAATTATTAATCGCAATCACTTTGTAGCAGTATGAAGCCTGGCTCTGAGGCACGCCTTGGGTGAGGTGGGTCTGGGTCTAGGAGAGATGCTGTTGCTGCTGGGGACAGTTCTGGGGTGGCTGTCTCTCCCTCTCACACATTTTATTTCTTTTTGAAAGACGCTGCTCCAGCCAATGTTTCCAGTCTGGAAGGACAGCTATAGTGAGCCTTGAGTTGAGAGATTCCTGTATTATTATTTTTCATCACTACGTCCCTGGGTGATGGAGTCCGTTACTGAGGGACTGCAGAAGTATCCACCTCACAAATTTCTTTTTTTTAGACTCTGGTCCAGGCAATGTGTCTACCTCTACCCTGAACGTGACTTATATTAATTTGGCAAAGTGCCGGCCTCTACCCTGAACGTGACTTATATTAATTTGGCAAAGTGCCTACGTCTACCCTGAACGTGACTTATATTAATTTGGTAAAGTGTCTACCTCTACCCTGAATGTGACTTATATTAATTTGGCAAAGTGCCTACCTCTACCCTGAACGTGACTTATATTTGCCACTGCTCCAGCCAATGTGTGCAGCTCTGGCATGAAGAACTGCCCACCTGCCTGCACGGGGATGGCAGGCAGACTGGGTCATTTTAATTTTCAAGCACGATGAGTTCAAGGCGGTGTGTGAGGGTTGTTTTGATGGAATCCTCCAGGTTTCCTCGTTACCTGGGGTATCTCCTGGCCCAATGAGGCCCTGCCTACTAAGGCTGGCTCTAAAATAAATGTAACACCCGTGCTATTCCCCTACCCCCTAATCCTTTTAATTTGCAGACATGCGTAGAGTAATCAATGAGACAAGGCAGCAGCAGTTCACCATCTTCTGATTAACACATTTTACTTTTATAACTGCATATGGAAGGCACTGCCTAGGTTTAGCCACAGGTTTTGAAAGTTCATTGTATTCATAAAAATATACCTATAAGTCTCAGCAGCAGCAGCAGCAGCATGGAGTGCATTACCAGAAACAGTGCATGTTGTTGAGAGCTTACTTCCGAGTAACGCCTGCAGCTGTGCATCTGAAATTGGGCACAGATGAATCCCCTCAAGGCCATCTGTGAGATGCCCATGAGTACTGGACAACGTCTCTTGAAAAAGGACCACATTTCAGCCACCTGAACCAGTGTATTTGAAAGCTTACTTCCAAGTAACGCTTGCACCGATTGTTCTAAAATTTGGCACACAAGACTAGCAACACTCAGTTTGCACTGGGACCAAGTTTCAAACCTGTAACTTGGAAAAATAAGAAGTTTTAGGCCTTTCTGACTCAAAAATCAACTAGAGTAGAGTCTCTAGGGCAAAATGGAGAAACGATATAATATCGGATTTCTGATAATTATCGGAAATATGATACAATACGATATGGTTCACTACGATATAATCGGAGATGATAATTTTTTTGGTGTGAAATTCCGATAACGATACAATACGATATTTTCGAGCATGCACATCCCTACTATCTACTCGGTTATTTAGACAGTACTTGATATCCCCCTTTCTAAGCTTGGGATGAGTTAAAATATGTGGCTGAGGTTCTTTTCAGCCATTCAGGGATCTTAGCGCAAAGCTGCAAGACCTGCAAGTTCTTGCTGCATTTCTCCCCTGATATTTAGCCCTCTACTATAATTTTGTAAGGGGTTATCCCTCTGGGTTTTTCCTCCCTTTGCTGTGCTTTTGCTTTGGCTTCAGTTGCTATTTATGAATTATAAATGATTGTCTGAGGTAATTTAATAGAAAAGGAAGTCATTTCACTTACCATTCCCTCACACAGTTGCTTCACTCGCTTGTTTGCTGGTGCTTCATAGCTGGTGCTCCTCCTGCTCAGCGAGCTCTTCCTCCATGTAAGTGTACTTGGAAGGCCCTGAAGACAAACAATTGATACTCCACCCTCTCTGTTGGTCTCCTGAATACCAAGAGGTCTGCCAGAAGGATTATGGTTTGCCAGAGGCCCAGGGCTATGTTTGGCGGCCCCTTCAAACATCCATGGGACCTGGGCAGCTGTCTGATCTTGCAAGAGAGCTCCACCAATAATCACTGCTTCCTTTGTCCAAGGCTGGCTTGTGTCAACTGGCACAAAAATGATTTGCTGTCATTTCCTTACATAAAGAATGTACCAAAGTCAAAGGAAATCTTTCATCAAGTTATTTCAGATTTGGCATATAATATCCTTCACTGTAACTGATAATTACTTTAACGTTATTCAATAAGGACAGAATAAATGTGATGACATTTAGAAAGAGCAGTTCACTTTTTCCATAGTTCTGTACATTTCTCAGCCTGACCTGGTAAATACTGATACTCACCAGTAAATGAAAGAAACAAGGGTGAACTCGAGTCATTTATTAAAGGAACTTAGGGTGAAATCCATGCATGTTTAGACAGAAAAAAAGTCCTACAACTCCCAGCATGCCTGAGCCAGCAATGCTGGCTGAAGCATGCTGGGAGTTGTAGGACTTTTTTTTCTGTCTAAACATGCATAGGATTGCGCCTTTAGTTGTTCAAGATGTTAGGGCTAATGACTATTGCATACCAAGGTTATTTTCAACATTTGCACCTGAGCCATGGCAAATGTTCTTTACCAGTAAATGATGGAAATAATATTTGGTTAACTAGGCCATGCTAAATGACCTGCTTTACTGATAAACATTGGAAATCAAAATGAACATTAGTAATTTGACAAAAGCACTTGGCTGGCCTTGAGATTTAATGTTTACCAGTAAAGGTCAGCATTTTCTTCTATTTCCCCTTGCCTCTTTAAATCTAAATAGTTAAAATTCACTGTGCTTCAGGCATGTACTGTATAATATTGTATATATATATATATATATATATATATTCTCCAGAAAACATTGTGTATATTTAAACAGGAGAGATTTAAGCACATGTTTAACACTCCCATAAAATCATTGGGACTTTAAAGAATTTTAAAATGGTCAGATTTTGCCCTACATATATAGTCACTTTTATTCAAAGCCTCTTCATGGCACTTAATCAAAATGTTGTTTTAAAATTAATTTTATAAATGAAAAGCTCTGTTTTTGTTCAAGGGTTCTGCATCTTTTTGGCTTTGTTCAACAAACTCCTGCACTTTCTGTGAGGGGATTGCTGATGTCTTTTGTCAGCAAGACCGATGATATTCAATCTTTGATTTCTGATTCATTTGCTTCTTCCTTCCCTTTGATGAAAAGAAGGAGCGGCAGGCATTTCTACTCTCTTTTCTCCCGCCTCTCACTTGCTTAGTAGTAGTGAGACCCACTTTATGTGAAAGACATTCTGCTAGGCTTACAGACTCGCTCCTCTTCCTCTTCACTGAGCTCAGAGCTATGCAAGTGCTTCTAAGAGGGACATGAAAACCTCCTGTTTCTGCTTCCCATGTGAAATTATCTGTTCTTTCTTTCACTCTTATACTATCTATTTCCCTCTCTTCTCCTTGTATGCAAAATGAATCGGCAGGACCTGAACGTATGTGGCCTATGAAGAACCGGCCTGTCTGAAATCTGTACTGGACTAGGTCATAGCTTCAAATATATACAACTTGCAAATGGATACACACTTGTTCATGTTAAGCATGCTCCAGGGTGGCAGTGATAAACAACGTGAATGAACAACCAACTCTAGGACCTGGTGACATGCTAGCCCCAAAATGGTTTTTGAAATATTAAACTTCAACAGATGCAATTCTCTACAGCCCATGTAAGATTTTCAAGCAGCAGAACTACAGATCTTATCGCCTTCGGTCTGGGCCTTTAATCCTTCCCACAACTAAGGATAATGGATTTACCTTGGGTGCTGTCGGAAGGAAGGCTCCTAGCGCTCCCAATCAAAAGGCATTGTGTAGCTATTACATCTTTTCCTTCTTTGGGCGCAATCCAATAGTGATGCCTAGAAGAGGTGGACAGGTATCCCTTGCAGAGTGGGAGGAATGGCCCTCTTTGCCTCTGCACTCCTCCCACTCTATATTTTGGCTAGCAGGGGCTCTGCAGAGTGGGACAGAAGGAGGCTAGGGAGGCCTCAGGATTCATTTATTCCCTCTGCAAGGTTGCCTTTGTGACCTCAGAGAGGCAGCCCACACAGTTTTCTCCATGCCAGCTGTGGAGGGGAGGGGAACGTGGATTTGTGAATCTGCAGTTGTAGCACTGTCTCAAACCTCAGATCCAAGAATCTGAATTATCTTACCACACACCCGGGACTCTTCCATAGATATAGATATTTGGCAGGCGGGGAGGAGATGCAAAAAAATTAAAAGCAGTGGGAAAATAATGGGGGGGGGGAGATTACAAATGGAAGATGTCACCATCCCCCCAACCTAGTGAAATTCTGTGAACGAGGCAGATCAATTACCCAATAAAAGCCTCATCTGAAAGCACTATTTGTCTCATACTACATGATGAAATTTATTGGGAATCAAACTTGAATTTTGACTAATCAACCCATTCACCTCCCTGGTGTGCTTATTTCTTGACCACAAAGAGATGGAATCCAGACACTGGCACACTCACACAATTTTATAACATTTTTAGTATGCAGCATGATTTACAATACTCGTTCCCCTTCAGGACTCCCTTACGAGAAAAAGCCACACAAAAGTTCTCATGTTATCAATGGGGACTGAAGTGAAGCAACGGTCACTTGCCTCTAGAACCCTGGCCAGTTCAGGTCTAACGCGCCACCCTCTGGGCTATGCTTATCCCGAGTTGTGTAACCCTCGCTCTGTTCCAGGCTGAGAAAGAAGCAGAGAGACTTTACATCCTAGGAAACTGTCAGAAAAGGAGCAGAAGAGAGGATTGAGGGATTCATTGTTCTTCTCTCTCCTTCATTTAACTTAATTCTAGGTACAATTTTTTTGTCTCCGATGACCGCAGAGAAGAAGCTAAAATGAATCTGAATCAAAGACGGGCTAACTTGGAATTTCTAAATTTCTTAAACTCTAATTAAATGGAGGGCCAAACTCGATATGACAGCAGCAGTTTAAACATGGCTCTGTCTTTGGCCCTTTCTACACCATAGCAGTGTAGCGGGTGCAGCGCAGGCAATCCCGGGAGTAGCCGTTTCCGGGATTGGCGCTATATAAACACATCATGGGTGTGACGTCCTGGGTCATTGGTCAACGCGCCCGCAGTTTTGTTTTGGTTGGTGTGGAAAGGGCCTTAATCATATAAAACAAAGAGGTGTGGCAATGGGTAAGGACACTACAGAGCCCTCCCCACCTCACTTTCCCATAGCTCCCCTCTCTATGCCCTTTTCTCCCACACAGGGGTCTGATGCTGGAAGGGACCCTGGCTGAAAGAAAAGTGTGTGGGGAGAAGTACTGAGGTCTGTATGTGTGGGGAAAACATAGGATTGGGGAGGGATCAGCTCTTCAGCCACACGACCATTTTGTTTAAACAAGAAACTGGATCTCCCACTCACCTTTCTATGATGTGATTGGGGCTGCTCCATGTTTAACCATATGCAACAGCCACCATCATGTCTAGATAGGCTCTCAGTGTGATTGATTTCCAGTCAGAAATGACAATGAGACTCACTTCAAACAAAGCAAGAACTATTCCAAAGAAGCAAGAGAAACTTAATCAACGTCTCACAAATGTATTATATCAATCCCATTCTGGCTTCTTTAATAAATGAACCTTATCTCACTATAAAATTTAGAATATCCTTCACAACAACAACAACAACAAACAACATTAAGGCCTGCATTACAGCAGTTGGCTTAAATTGCTAAGATTGGGTCAAGGGCTCTTGAGAGTGATCATATAGCTGGCTCAGGTAGTCCCCTTAGTCCAAGTGGAGACCAGAGCCTCGGCAGGACTGCCAGTTAAACTTGTCTGAGAAATTTGTTTCAGGTAATTTTTGAGCAGGAGTTACCAAGTTTGCACCTCCCGGACTGAACTTGCTCAAATGCAGTTTGCAGCTGACCATGGGATTTGTGAACCAAAAACAAAAATTACATTTGACAACAGAAGTACATTTGAAAATGCTCATGAAAAAAATCCTTTAAAAAAAAATGCACACAAAAACTCTTTAACCTATGGAAGGAGAATGCATACATTTCAAAGATGCACACGATTGATGTGTACATTTGTGAAAATATGTACAAAAATATACACATTTGTTTAAAAGAACAAAGCTTTGTGACAAATCTGTCCTCGCCAGGGCTTCTATGAGATGGAATTCCAGTATTTAGGGGTGGGGTTTAGCCCACCAGGTAATCACTTCCACTCAGAAAATATAGTTTTTTACTGACTACGGTTTGGTAACAACTCCCTGAGATCAACCTCTTTTTTGCCTCCTGTCTTTTACTTTTAGTGTCTTAAAGAATGAACACTAAGCACACAATGCTGGCATCAACAAAAATCAAAACAACGTCAAGATACATTCCTAGAAACAAGGCTTATGAATAGCAAAACATCATAGTAAATATGGCATCTTACCCATCTTCGCAAGTCAAGCAAAGAGGTGAGAGCTGAAACCTTTGATCACTGGTCTGCGTTTTATACATGTCAAGGATTTTTACACATGTTTATCTGCTTACATTTATTCAGATGTGTGTTCCTTGTTAATACAATGGAAATATCTATACCTTACTAAATCTACTCCAAACATCTATATCTCTTGGTTTCAAAACCAGATTTCTAACTATAAAAATATGTCGGTGAGACAACGTCCATGACCATCATAATATGCAAGCGATATGTCAGTGACAAATGGATCACTTGTCTCAAAAAATAGTTGTATTTGTGTTTTAGCCTGGGAGAACTGATGTTTCCCATTTCAAGCATCCCTTCCTGGGTTGATTACATTTCTAGTACAACATTAGAACCTTCGTTATCAGCTATTTACCACTGTACATCCTGGCACAGATGTTTCATAGAATGTTAAGTATCAGAACAAGTTTCCCACAGGACTGTATGTCGAAAAACACTTTATTCTCAGCCTAAGAGTTCTGGGATTGGGTGCTTGGATAAATTCATGAAATCCTAATGCAGAATATCTTTTGATGCATTTGACCATGGAATTTTCTAACTGCCTAGCCAGGTCTCACTATTTGCCACTTGCAATTTGATATGGACATGAGATGGAACAAGCGTTGAGGTGGAATTTGGAGAACTTTGATGAGCTCAGGTTTTGCAGGTACACACATCCCTACCTGCAGGGGAAAAAACCCTCAAGGGACCTTAGAAAACCATGTGGATTTATCAGCTTCTAGGCCAGACCATCAAATTTCATCCTCCACGTCTGAGACTTTTCAGGTTCCCCCTCTCTCAGATCATTAATCCCCAGTCCTGTACAGAAAACCCAACCCAAAGTATGTCCTGACACATGAGTTGGGCTAGATAATAACCAAGAGAGCCCCATGGTTGACATGGTAGCCATAAAGTCTTGATCTGCTCCCAACAAGATGGCCTCAGCATGAATATTAAAGTTCTCTAAAGCCACCTGCCATGGTGTCCTCAATAGCATATTTAAGACCACCACCACAGCTCAGGAAGGTAGCACAGGTGTGCGCAGCTCATTTCATTAGGTTGTGCACCTTAAAGGCCCTGATTGGAATGGAGGAGGAGAAAGCATGCTTTCTCGACCCTCCACTGCTCCAATCGGGGCCTAAGGCCCCAATTGGAGCAATGGGGGTGAGAAAGCAAGCTTTCCAGGGCCTACGGAAAGCATGTAGTTCCCCCACGGATGTTAATGGCAGCTTTCCAGAGGCTTTCCCATCCCTTTAAAAGCCCCAATTCAAGCGTGGGGGGGAGCAGAAGTGCCCTGGGAAATTAGGGTATGCCTGGGCACACCCAGCAACCCTGTGCGCACACCTATGAGAGGTAGACTGTTAGAGAGTGGGGTGGTCAGTCCACCAAGTGAATCCCAAATCTGTCTTGAGTTCCCAAGAAACATTCATAGGTAGCTGATTGCTGGACAAGAAACTAGAATCCCTATAGATCAGGGCTGGGGAACCTTTTTGGGTTCAGAGCCTGCATTGCTTCCTGCTCCCCTCCAGCCCTTGTGATATAAAGGGATGGGGCCTTGTCCGTGACAATCAGGGAGTTGGCTTCACACTGTGCAGGCCCTGGTGGGGTGATGCTGGCTAGTTTTGCTCTGCTATGGCTTTCCCTTGCTAGAACGAAGCCCAGCAAGCCACTGGCTGTGCTCTCCCTTTGCATTCAAAATACAGGAGAGCAGCGCAGTGGGATTTCAGACTGCTTCACTCCTCCATCACTTTCCCCACATAGTAGAGGAAATGTTGCCAAATGGATAATGGGCTAGTGGCAGTCAAATGTTCAGCTGTCTATGATAAAATCATAACATCCTAAACAGCATATTTCCCTGGCTGAATTGACCTAGAAAAAATGTGACCCACTTTGACCTTAATAACTAATTATTAGTATCTGCCAGTAATCAAATAATGTGATCTTTTCAGAGGGCTGAGGGTATTATCACCCTCAGATGAAAACATCAGCTTTTAAGAGGAATGGAGCCGTATTTCCCACATGGATGAAAGTGGCATTAATCTCCTAACAAACAACAAATTATACATTCAGTGCTGATGCAAGTGAAGTCTATAGGATTTAACCTTAATTTGTAAGTACAAGATTTCGAGACAAGCTAATGGATGGGTCACATACTGCTATGTGTTCTTTCAGAATAGAAGGGGCTTCTATCTAGCAATGTAGCTGGGGTCATGCACAGTGAGTGAATACACATAAGGTTTTAAATGGACTGCCTGCTCTGTGTACATCCCTAGAGAACTTAAAGCCATATTTCCCAACTTTATGGCCTGGGATTTGTACAGCATGTATAATCATTTCCTTAACAGAAAGAAATCTGGTCATGCATCTGAGAGTCTTCTTCCTAGTCGAAAATGATATTGCACCAAGGGAGGAATGAAGTTCACCATACTAAGGCAGTGAGTTGCCCCAATACATTTTATCCAGACATTTGAGATGCAAGTCGGCTGTGAGGCATGAATCCCTTATGCTTCCTCTTCTTCTGGCTTCTCCATTATATCCAAAAATATAGAATAAAAAATGCAGTGTTCATATCTGCTCCCTGCATTGTACAAGCTACCGTCACAGCTTGCATAACTTACAATTTGTCTATCTGTGTGTTTCGGGAGGTGGGAGTAGAACAGAGAAGGTTGAGAAGCTTTACGATTCCTGATCCCAAGAGAGTGTAAATAGGCTTTGAAATAAGGTGGTTCAGTACTTGGGTGGTGTGTGTGTGTAACCTGTTTTCTATGCAAGCAGCAGTTAGGAAAAGGAGTATTCCAGTTCCTGTCCTTTGGATTAATGCTTAGGAAGTTCAATCATGCATTGCCAAAAAGAGAGGGCAATGATCTGCATTTCATTTGTAAACGTAGAGATGCAAATTTAGAAATGATTACTATCATCTAAATAGAAATACAAAACTTTTCACTATGGTGGGGAAAACCGCAACCTGTGTGCCTGCTCAGTCTGCTGCCCAGGTTGATGGGCAACTTCAAGGCCTCTGCTCAACCTATTTAATGCAGTTCTTTTTCTTGAAACTGGACTTGGACTGGACAGCCCTTTACACACAGGACACCATCAAACGGAGGCCTGTCATCTGACAGCCCTTCAAACAGAGTACTGTTGTCTGTAAAGTAGGCCACCTTGACACCTTATTAATGCTGAAGGCCTTTATCACATGTACCATTTCCCCCCCGGATTGCTTCTGTGGGTTCCCCCTCCATTTCCTATGCGAATCTAGAGTTCTGAATCACACGTGGTTGGTTTCGCTCCGATACCCCAGCTTGGCCTATTGAACTTTGCCTGTTTCGGACCTTGCCCGTTGAAGGATAAGTCAAAACAGAAACTAAAACCTGCGAACTCAGGGCAAGAGAGCAGCAGGAGGGGGACGACGTCATGTGAACCCAGCGCTGAAGAAGTGGAGCAAAGCTGAGGTGGGTGTGCTTAAAACCGCCCGTGTGATAACGACCTAAAACAGCAAGATGTTGCCACACCAAAGAATAGGAGTGATGGGGTAAAAGAAAGGGATAGTGGCACTTTTGCAAAAAAGAACCTTCACTCAAGTTGGTGCTGCTGAGGAGTCCAGTCTCAACTCCCGGAATGAACCTAGTAATTTTGATGGGGTGGGAATTCTACTGGAGAATCCTTTCCATGAATATTCACTTTTTTATTTCTGTTCTATGCCACTGTTTCCTTCAGCTACTCCATCCTCAGGACATCTTCACGCCATCCCACCCCAGTTGCTGCTTCTTTCTAGATTAGTCACATGGACGATTCCGCCCAGTTAGTGATCATGCAGTGAATGGAATGATGCCAATCAGATCTGGCTATGCGTTGATGTCACTGTGGGCAAATGGCATCAAGAACGTTTAATGCACAAGTAAACATTTGTGCATGGAGAGCTGGACATGGGGGAAAGGAGGGAGGCATTTGTTTTCTTTTATACACTACTGAAAATGTTTGCCCCAGCCCTGCCCCCCCAAAAAACCCTGAATAAGTTTGGTTCAGCTCAGCCTTTAATATCTGTTCTCTCAGATCCAGATATTTTCTACACACAGCAGCAGGCTGGATGCCATTGAACACCAAACAGATGGTGATAGGACAGTCAGAGCAGGGGGGGGGGGAGGACAGAACCAAAAATGCTCTAAATTATCTAAGAGACAGGCCAGATACCCAATATCACACGATCTACTTCACTTATGTATGGTAAATTCATACCATTAGAGAGCAAAAAATAATTGAGTTTCCATTTTGCAAGGCTTAATTTTCTTATCTTGAGCTCATCACACTCCTATAAAAGAAAAATCTGCTTGCTCATGAGGTGAGCTTTGATAATCTTTCCTGGAACTAGTATTTATTCATATATTTTTAGATTAAATTAAAAGAACAGGAAACCTTAGCAATGAACCCAATTAAAAACAAAGTGATTAGCTACGAATAACTGTAAAAGTGACCCAAAACAAGAAAAAAAAGGAAAGGCAATCAGTGTTCTTTAATTGACACAACAACTTTGCTGTGAAATTTAAAAGAGGGGCTGATCAGAGAACAATTTACAGTATGCTTCCTTTCCCCGTTTTGACGGCTTAGACCTCCATTACATAGTAAAATACTTTTGCAGGGGCTAGCTCCTGTGCTGGGATATGAATCTATGATGTGTATGCATTTGGAGGACTGTGTATAGTTCTTGTCACCCCAACACCAAAAGGATAACTATAGAGCTCAAAGAGGTGCAGAAAAGGGAAAGCAAAACCTTTTCCTGCAAGGGAACGCTTTTTAGGGCTTCTTTAGATTACGGGGAAATCGTGTTGCCTTACTAGGGCTTTGCTTCTTGCTTCTCTTGCGCAATTGTAATGGGCTGCATTACACGGGCGGAGAGGGGCGACCACATACTCTGTTGAAAACTTACCCTCCTCTCAGTGCTCATAGCCTTGAATGAGACAGCACCCTCTAATGGATGCTTTGTAGGGCAACTTCGGATGCACACAGTAGAAAATCCCATGATATTTCAGAAGAATTGGGATATCCAGAGGGTTTTTTTTAAAGAATGGATTAACCAGGAGAAGGCGCAGGAGGTTGACGTCATCATCCAAAGGAGCCACAAACCTTCGTGAGTAGCCAGTCATGAGCATGCCTTACTTTGCTTGTGTGAAGATCCCACTAGTTGAGAAAAAGGTAAGGAGGTTGGGATGTAGCAGAAGTTTATAAAATGATGTGTGGGATGTGAAGAAAGTGCATAGAGAGAGGTTTTCCTCCCTCTCCCAGAATCTGCCAATGAAATTGACTGGAAGGAGATTCGGTAATAAAATACTCAAGTATGGCGTCAGTACCTGGCATCCTATGGCAGTTACCCAGGCCCCAATGCTTCATCAGGGCCCGCCGCTGCTTACATCTACCTTCAACCCTCCATACCCTTTAATTCCCCACAATCAAATAAAGAGATAACAATGAGCCCAGCACGATGTCACTACTAAAAGCATGCCTCTGGGTCTCCATGCCAGAGGTTAAGGGAAGGAATGAGTGGTGAGTCAGGAAGTCTCCAGTGGAAATCGTAGCCCAGTCATGAAATCGCTGCAGGGTCAATGCCATGAAAGGAGGAAGCTGGGAAGGAGGCCAGCAGGGGTGAGCAGGATGACTCAGTACATCCAGCTGGATCGCCTGTGACTAGGGTTGCCACGCTTGAATCGCTCCCCACCCCCCACCCCCAAAAAGGACAAGAAAGAGAAATTCCTCAGGAAAAATGACAGGCCAGCATAAAATTTGCAAGAGCTCATTTTTATGTACAGATGCAAATGTATAAATAATTTCTACAGTTGAAATCGAACTATACAGTGGAGGCTGGGGACTCCGATGTCAGCGGGAAGGGGTTCAGCACCTTAGATGAGCTCCTTTAGAGTTCTGGCACATTCTGACTGAAACCTAGAGTAGATTCACTGTGCCACTGGAACCGGAGCCACCAGCATCCACTGGAACTACAATATAGTTCACTATATTGAGCAGGACTGTGACCAAGTGATCTGTGTGGCTGCCCTGCTCAAGGGCAAAGCAAACATTGGCAGCGTTCGGATGGCACTTTATGCAACGGAGGGGGGAAATAGCGTACTGACCATGCGCTATTTTGGTGGTGGCGCACCAGCACCCACCACAAGACACATTGCCCCTCCCCCCGTTGCACGGCTGAAAGTCCTGGCATCCTTCTGGGCTGCTGCGTCTCCTCCCTCTTACCTCCCTCAGTCCTCCTGCCATATCCCAGCATGCACCGCAAGTTCTGCCAGCTGTATCAGAGCAGCCGGGGGGGGGGGGGTTCGGCTGCTCTGAACCGCGAACTCGATGACCAAACTGAATAGTACATGGAGAGAGAGGGAAGGTTCCCTCCACACGACACTTTAAACAACGGAGTTCGAGATAAACAACGTGCAAGCCCGTTCTTTTTCTCCGTTGTTTAAGTGCCCCAAACAGCATACCGTCAGTTGTGTGTGTGTTGTGTGTTGCCCTCCACATGACACGATAAGCAACACAACTGATGATTGTTCCCCCACCTTCCATTGATTATTGTGTCGTCCAAATGCTGCCACTACGTTAAATGCTCTGCACGCAGCCATGTCTTTTGCTCTTTTTTAGTCTACTGCAAGTACAGGGCCTCTAATCCAGATTGGGGTCCTAGTATGGGAGGTAAGCAGGCTTTAACCCTTCCCACCCACCCCCACTATAGTCCCATGTGGATTGCCGGTGCAGGAGGGTGGGGAGAATTAAAGTCCCACAACCCACCATGCTAGGGTCCCAATCCAGATCAGGGGCCCTGCATTTACAAAAAACAAGGATGTCATTTCTGTTTTGTCCCTCTATCTGTTGTTCAAGAGATGGTGGGCAACTTCAAGTCTCCTGCTCTTCCTCCTGATGATTATGTTTAACCTGACTTCCAACTCAGGGACAACTTCAAATAGAGGCCTGACCTCTCTAAAGTAGGTCACATGGACCACCCTACCTGTGGCTTGGTGTAACAGGTGAGGTCAACACTGATGGCGCGTTAAAAGATTCGGTCACAGGCATGGACGGGAGTCCCAATCTGGTGTCTCCTGATGTTTTGGACTACAACACTCTGCATTCCTGACCATTGGCCATGCTGGCTGGGGCTGATAGGAGTTGGAGTCCAAAATGTCTGGAGGGAATCGGGTTGGGGTAGGCTGCTGCAAAGGAATGTAGAAGTCCCCAAAGGCACAAAATCTGGGCAGAAACTGAAGGTGACTTTCAACCTTCATGCCCTGGACTGAATTATTGGGAAGGAACAGAAGCAGGAACCGGCTTTGTGCCTCAAGAATTCTTTGAAGTAAACCATACACGTGAGACTGTTCACTTCTTCCTTACTCATGGCCCCTGGCTCGTTCCCCCCTCCAGTTACAGACAACTGTTCCTCTGACCTTATAAATATCTAAATGATTTAGATATCTTTCAGCCCATTGAGATAAAGAGATTATAATGTATGTGGAGTTTTCTAAATATTTTAGTTAATTGCTTTATCAATATCGGTAAATTTGAAGGCCTTAATGCGACAGATTTGGGGGATATGGGAATAACAGGAAACCTGAGTCTATTATAAAATGTATTGCAATTTTTCTTTCCTGCCAAATATTATGGCAGCTCTCTCAAAGAATCATCCTGTGTTTTCATTTTAAAAAAACAACAATGCTTTATCGGGGGTTTAAATTTGAAAAATATTGATTAGGGAGGGAAAACTGACACAGTTAATTTAGAAGATATTAGTTTTGGCCTTTCTCCTATTTTAATATGTCTAGAAGTAAATAAATAACTGTTGTACCGGAAAATACCAGTGTTGACATCAGATAAGTGGTACAAGGAGATTTCATGAGATTTTTGCACTGTTAATTAGCACAGTTCTATAGAATCCAAATGTAGTAGAATAATTAGTACAATAGCAATTTGGTAGAATAATTATAGTGCAATCCTATATGCCTAATCAATAGTAGGCCCCATTGACCTGATTCATACAACCAATGTGGCTTAAACAAACCACAGTGGCTTGTTTAAATCATGGCATGTGAGGTGCTATTTGCCTAATTACCTGCCCAAGCACAGCTTGTTGTATCATTCAAACCCAGGTGGCATGGCTTGTCCAACCCTCAAATAACCCAGCAACAGGCCATGAGTTATTTGATGAGGGTTTCTACCTCAAACAAGCCTGCTGCCTGGATTCAGACAACACAACAATCTGCACCCAGGCATGTAATTAGGCAAAGGGTGTGCTGCATGTAGTGACACATGCCATGGCTTAAACAAGCTATAGTAGCTTGTTTAAACCACAGTGATCATTTGAACTCGGTCAGTGAGTTGAATGGGCCTTACTCCCAGGTAAGTGAGTATAGAATTGGAACCTTACTGTCCCATTGAGTTCAATGGGTCTTACTTTCAGGTAAGTGAGTACAGAACCCTATTACTTGAGGTATGCACTGACCAGAAGATTCAGCTCACTGCCTGATTCAGAAAACAGCCCAATTTGGCTCCGACTGATTTGGAGACCACCACTTCAACTTGGGTTGGAATCTGAATCTCAATTTGGAAATCCAAACAATCATACCTCTCATTGACTATCATTGGAAATGCACAAATGGCTATACTGTTTGCCAGAACTGGATGAACATTACAGGTATAGTAGTCCCCCATGAAAGAATTATGCCTGTTGAATTTCATACACACATTCACAAGGGTGCATGCTTTTACATTTTGTTATTTTTAAAAAGGGAACTGCCAATAACTTTCTACTTTCATGGCAGAATTGGATGAAATTTGTAAGGGTAGTTGACACTTCTGGGCTGCCAAATTTAAGACGCGTAGGTTGAAGGAACTTTGTGAAAGAGCAGCCTTTACTGTTTGGGGGTTTCCAAAATGAAAGAAAGAAAAGATAAGAGATGCATTCATCCCACTACATTTTGTGTGGGCAATTGTTATGAAAATGACATGCAATGCACAGGTGCCCATAGTTAGGAAACCAGTAAAATTTCAGAAGGATAGGTGCAACATTTTTTTGTGTATGAAAGGGGAATGTTCAAATATTGAGGGGGGGCAGGGAAAGTGGTTCACTTCCCCTTACTCCATTGGATTTTTTGGCAATTTGTATGGAAATGGCATCTATCATAGAGGTGACCCTAGGCAGCAAATGTGCAAAATGTACCAGTCCTAAAAAGGGTTGTATTTCCACTACAGAGACAGGTATATAGTCAGGGGTGTTCTTAGAGTCATCTTTGTCATTTCCCCTCCAACTTCTTTGGTGAGCTTTTGCATCCCATCATCTGATCTGGCCACGTGACAGCATCAAATAGTCAGATAGGAATAACTGACTCGGTAATGCAGAGTTATAAGAATTAAATGTAGAATTGCCAATCGGTTTTTATTTTATTGTTCAGCACCACCAGCACCAGCCTAAGAAAAAATGTATTCTTATTCTGGCCCCACCCATAACTCACTTTTGCCGCAACCCCCCCTTGAGCTTCCACACATGACCTGACATGGCATAATTCCTTAAGCTAAGGATGGGCAGGAGGTAGATCTCCAGATGTTTTGGACTTCAACTCCCAGAAGCCCCTGCCAGCATGGCCAACAGGCAGGAATGCTGGGAGTTGAAGTCTGAAACATCTGGGCTGTACTTTGTGCCCACTCCTGCCACAGGCTGTCCCAGCTTTGTCCCATGTCCTAGATTGACAACTGTATTCCGAGTTGAAACACATTACTAAAGTATGTGTTGTTTTTTCCATGTATTATCTAAACTATTCTGGATTCATATCATGATCGCACATGCCCCTCCTCATGTGGATATTTCCTCCAGCTACCTCTTCTATATAAAAAAAGCCATTTGGGACAGTTTACATGAACAAAGAAAACTGTTTGTTACAGTAGATCCTAATGGATCTTTCTGAGCTAATCCAGACCATCAACCTGATGATCAGCTCCTTAAAAGTGTTCTGAGCAGAGCCTGATTCAATCAATCCCTGAAGAGCGACTTCAGGCTTTAGTGTCGGGTAAAGGAGCAGTGCTTGCTTTTTCCCCTCGGATCATAATGACTCCATTACAGTTTATCAGATCATTGATCTACAAAGTAAAGTGCATTTAAATATTCCATGACTTGATAGACTACGGTGTATGATCTCCTGAGTCATCTGCTCCTTCATTGAACCAATATAGTGTAGAAGCCATTATGTCATTTCTTTAGCCACTGATCTAGAAGATCGTTAAAGAAGACTTTGCAGCTGCTGTAAGCAATAGGCCTTGAGTGCCTGGCTTTTTGAGGACTCTAGCAAGAATTACATGGGCTCTGCCAACAGAATTCTCATTGAAATTCATAATGGTTCCAAGTGGACTGCCCGAAGGATCCAATGTTTCTACCATTTCTGACAGCAGAACAAAGATCATTTGAGCCAGGAGGGCTTATAGTTTAAGCATCATTGCTCTTGATTCAATACACAAAGAAGACCCCAGTCCAGCAAAGTCCTATGCACATATATGGACCTATATGCACAAAGTTTCCTTTAACAGTGAAATACACTGACAGGCCTGAATCCTAGAGGTGGAACTTTTCCTAACATATTTATATTTTGCAATTGTTCTCTGGGTGCCCCCCATCTTCTAGGCTTGAGAAGGTGGTTACTGAAGAAGAGAGAGCCTTTTCAAGCAAGAAGCTAGGTCCCGTCAGATTTTTAAATCCTGGTCTAGGAGAGGGCAAAGACAAAATGAGGTCAGTTTTGTCAGGATGTCTACAAACTTCTAGATTGTGTGTGTATAGTGCTCCAACCTCCCATTCTTGTTTTTTCTGCATGCCTGGAATCCAAAAATTGCCAGAGCTAGGGTGGCCATGTGTCCTCTTTTACAGAGGACAATCCTCTACTTGAAGGTCTACCAGAGGACGTTCCTGTATTCTGAAGGCATCCTGTATTTGAAGGCCTGTCCAGCCCAATGATAAAGACCCACCAGAAGGAAGAGCTGGGCCTTGACACTGCTTATCAACAGCCCCTGGACAACAGGCTGAGAAAGGCACGGCGATCAGGTGATCACAGTCTTCCAGACTATGGTGAAATGTACCGTATTTCTATTTAAATTATACTCATTCTTTCTAAATGTACATCTACACATGCAATATTTATGCAAATTGTTACCCTCTTTTGTCCTTGGTTCATGAGTATCCAGAGCCAAATGTACCCCACCAACCCTGTGTGCGTCAAGCATTTGTCACACTACATCACACGGATGGTGGGCCTGCATTTGGCTTCATGGTGCGCAAGTTGTACAGGCCTGGCTTTGATTTCCTTCATTGGATATATGCATTAACAAGATCAGATTTTTAAACACTTCGATGATCCAGCCAAAGTTCTTCTCTTTTAAGTCCCACTAATTTCAGTGCAGAACACATGCTGTAAATACGAAAATACCCACACAGGGAGAATGACTTACATGACTTAAGACCAGACCACTGGCCACAAATGGCAGGTTTGTGCTGATGCATCCAAATGTAATGACAGAGTGAATTTCTTGCCAGCCGTTTTTAATACATTCAGACATTTGTTACAAAGGAATTACCAACTTGACAAGGAAATATGACTAATTCTTGACACCGTCCCTCTCACTCCGGCTCCGTCTGTCTAAGTGCCCTTTTCACAATTTAACACGAGTTGCCATATTAATATTTAAACACTGCTAAGCTGTCCTAAACTGACTTCCCCCCCATAGCCAAACAGAGCAGGATTGGTGAAGAAAGAAAGAAATGCACAAGGGGATACGTTTTATGGGGCACTTGCAAAAAGAATTCACGCTTTTGCCTCAGCAGTGGATTTCTTGGGTCAATGCTACATTGAAACTGGTGTAGGTCACAGTTTCCCCTTCCTCCGAGACCCCAGCCTTGCTATTTCTCTCCCACCCTCACTTCTTCACTCTCCAGGGCCCCACAGCAGCCATGATGCGACCAGCCACTTCTTCCATGGGAGCCATTGTGTGGTGGTGCCTACAGCAGTTTCGCAAATCCCCAAATATGCCCACCAGTCCAAAAAGGTTGGGGACTCCTGCTTTAGAGGGATCATACGAATGCCAGCACCATGCCACAAATCATGTTCAGCATTCCAGGGAGATGTGCAAGCATGCATGTTTAAATCTATATCACGAGTTCTGTTAATTACCCAAGAAATCTGACATTTTAGCTGGCAACACTTCCTGCAATCTTTTACAAGAAGGGCACATTTTTAGTATTCTGCATTCAACTATAGTTCCTATTGTCTCATGACACTTCTTAGCAACTCTTTGATAGCCATTATTTAAATCTATTCAGCACAACCATAACATTCCAAATTCTGCTCTGCTCGAAGGTTGTTTTGAAGTTGCATCATCAGTGGCCTCTTAAGGGTTTCCCAGAGCTGATGAACAGAAATTACAAATAATAACAACAGGAGTGACAATATGCCTCCTCTCTCTAAGTCTAAGGTCTCCCTCAGGGACTCTAAGGCTGCAGTCCTGTACACACCTAAAAGGGAGTAAGTCCCATTGAACACAATGGTGCTTACTTCTGAATAGACATGAGTGTATTCTTTCCTACTTGTATATTATCAACACTATCCCTGGACCTTTTTTTTTTTGCTTTTTATTGTGAATTTAACAAAACAAAACAAAACAAAAGAAATTGTGAAAAGAAATTACATGCATAGAAATATCACTATACCATCAAGTACAACATTCCCCCCAAAAAGATAGGAAGAGATTATGTGTAAATTTCAAGAAAAGCAGACCAAATATCCATATATTTAGCCATTCGCAAGTGATGCCTATACACCACCTGTTCAAATGTTGATTGCATCGTTATATCCTCAGTCCATTGCAATATGGGAGGTGAACGCTTATCATTCCAATACTGGAATATCAGTCTTTGGCCCAGTTGGAATGTAGTAGAAATAATGGAAATTGACCGGCTGACTTCAAATTAAAAAAAAAATTGTGAAGCTACATGCATGCCCAAATCTAGCAAGATTAAATCTTTGCACAGAAGAAAGTCTTAGTGTGAAGGTTGCTGTCTAGAAGAAATCTGTTTTCAAATGGTCATATCTAGGAAACTAAAAGTATCAAATCACCTGTCCACAGAAATCTCCCTGTAAACTAAGCAGCATATAAATCCATGCCACATATTTTGAAATTTCCTTACCACATGCTCTGAACTTTTCCTTCCTGGTGTTTACTTATCTATTCAGTGAGGCTAGAAATCAATTGATGTATTGCATGCTCGGATTTTCAGCATCACTCACAAAACGTTTCTGTCATGAGGCAGTCTGAAGAATCTTCCTCTGAGGAGGAAGAAGTGGCAGAGACTGCAGCTTTACCCATTCCCCAGGACTTACCAGAGGAGGAGGAACAGCAGGGAGATTCCTCTGAAGAGCCCCAGGAAAGCCACCCTCTCCCACCCCCTGTTTCTAATGAGGAAGACTCGGGGCCTGAAGGAGTTTGTCCAGTAACTCCCCAGCAAAGGTGGCAGCTCAAACGGGCGGAGAAAGCTAACCCCACAAGGCAAAGCATGAGACTGAGAAAACAGAGCACAGCTGATGCAGGCCTTAAGTAAGATAACGAAGGAATTGCACGCAGCTGTGAACAGGCTCAAGCAACTATAAAGGAGAAAGAAGGCAGAAGCTAAGATCCGTTGAGAACAACCGTTGTCTTTGGCTCTTGACACCCGGCATACTCCTGAATCGGAACCTGTGGACTGAACAACCGGCTTGACTATTTTGGCTCTGGACTTTGGACTGCTCTAATACTTGGTTTGACCCTCGGCTTGACATTCGGACGGACTGAACTTTTGGCGTGACCTTGGCTATTGGTAATTGGATTTTGGAATTGCAAATAAACCCTTTAAACCATTAAAGGCCTGGCATTTTTCCCAGACATTCTTGGATAAGGGAGTTGGCAGGCTTCCTATACTAAGAGTCGTAAATACGACAGTTTCATAAGTTTTTTGTGAATTTCAGACGACATCACTCATGACCTTGACATGAAAAATTGCCAAGAAGTAGAAGATTCTCCGGTTGCTGGTGAATGCCAACTTATTTTCAGCATTCACAACATCACTTAGATTTATTGTGATGCAAAGGGTACAAAAAGGTGCAACAGTTCAATCCTAGATGTGCCTACTTAGAAGTGAGGCTTTATTGAATTAAATAGGTAAATGTGTGAACTGCAGGGCAATTCTTCAGTTCATTCTATGGCCCTTTCCACACCAGGCTTTTCGCCCGGAATGGACCCTGGCTGCTCCCTGTGCATCCGCATAGCACACAGGGAGTACCAGGGGTAGGGGCGAGCACGGGATTTTTCCTGGTTCCTCAGAACCAGGAAAAATCCTGATTCTTCCGCTGTCCTGGGAAGTTCCCGGGACCACAGAGGGATGTGGCCGCCCACCCCAGTGCAGCCGCGCTTATTCGCAAGTAAGCACGGCTGCAAAATGGACACAGAGCCTTACTGTGTGGCTCCCTGTCCATCAGGGGAAGGTGGGGCAGCAGTTTTGCCACCCCCGGGAGGGCAGGGAGGGGGTGGGGCCCACGTGTGTGTCTTTTAAAAAAAAAATACACTAACCCTGTGCACAGGAACGCTCCTGCACTCTTCTTCCTTCAGATGGCGGGTACGAGTTGCGACGGCCCGGGAGAAGCCTGGGCCATCGCATTGTGGTACAGCTTGAGTGCACTGAACCTGGAAGTGCTGACTTCCGGGTCCGTGCACTCCCGGCCCTCCACACTGCTATGGTGTGGAAAGGGCCTATAAGAACTCAGTCACAAAGAGGGTTTGTGACTTGGCTGGGGATGGGGGGGCAGGACAGGAGTGGAATAGTGAAGCGTCTCTGAAGGTGTTTGTGACGCCTGATGGTGAACACCGAATGGAGAGAGGATTTCCCGTGTGATCCCTGTAGGAAGCATTGCCCTTATACATTTACCTATAGTGATGTCAGCAAAAAGAGCTTCATTCACCCTTAGTGATGTCAGCCAAGAGCCAAATCTCTGCTGCATAGCATCAGGACACCATCATCTCTGTTTGTCATGGTTCACTTCATGAGGAAGGAAACTGAGGTAAACACAAAGCACAGGAAAGGGCATGGGAAGGGGCATCTCCAGGTAGGCCTGCCTGAAACCCTGAAGAGCCGTTTCTGCCGGTCAGGACCACAGCCAGTGCTGGTTCCAGATTCTGGAGTACCCTGGGCAAGTCCCCCTCCATGTAGGCTGACCAGATAAAATCCAGGTCAGGGCTCATGTAACTTTAACAGTTGTAGAGAAAAGGGAATTTCAGCCAGTGTCATTTGTATGCAATTAGTTCCTGGTGAAATTCCCTCTTCATCACAACAGTTAAAGTTGCAGGCACTATACTAGAGTGACCATATACAAAAGAAGGCAGGGCCCCTGCACCTTTAACTGTTGTGATGAAGAGGGAATTTCACCAGGGTCTAATTGCATACAAATAACACTGGTTGAAATTCCCCTTTCTCTACAACTGTTAAAGTTACATGAGCCCTGACCTGGATTTTATCTGGTCACCCTACCTCCATGGGCCTCCTCCCTCAGCGAGCCTACCTTCTCACTGCCATGGTGACCTGTTGCTATTGCTCCTCACCCTCCTTCTCATCATGGCTACCACTTGCTTGCTTGACAGGCAGAGAGCCAGTGAGGAAGCGGGGCAGTGGCACCTACTGCTGCCCTCCTTCTCACCGCCACCATTGTCTGGGCCAGAGTGAGAGAAAAGCAAACAAGCAGAGGCTACAATGCTGAGGATGGGGAGCAAGTCCAAGGTGGGCCTCTGCTGAGATGTAGGTAGGGATGACAGAGGAATCTGTTTGGTGGATACCACTCAGCACGTTTTCAGCAGCTCAGCACCCAAACTCTCTGTCACGCATCCATGAGCTGGCCCAACTTGTCACATGACGAATCAGCAAAGGTCACGGTTTTTCAGAGCTTTTCTTATTTGCGCAAATCACAATTTGCACAAAATCGCAGCCGTAAAATATTTAAAGAAATGGCAAATTGCACAAAATCATGGCCATTGCTAGCACAATTTGCGCAAAATTGCAGGCACAAATCAAAACTGGCCATTTTTAAATAAAGAGCCTGACAGATCCCGGGCTCCAAAGTTTCTGTGATTCAAGAACTGATCTGTCACTCAGCTCACAATTGCAAGCTGTGTCGAGGGTGCAGCAGGGATCTGTCAGGTTAAAAAAGGGCCAGATTTCCCTGTGATGGCCATCCCTAGGTGTAGGGCTTCTGCACATGCTCAATCAACCGCACTTACCCTTGACGCTGACCCTAACAACAGCAATCAGACTGTCATGAACTGCTTAATTTATGGGAGCCTGATTGATCTGGTTCCCACCTAAAACCAGGTTCAAGAGTGATGAAAATAATACAGATCATAAATGGATCAATTTAACAGTTTATTGAATACACAGAAGATGATATATGGAGGTAGAAAGAGTAAACAAAGAAAGTGCACCTCTCTTCGAGGTACAAAGCAGTTGTCCACCTGTTTTATGTTGAGGTCCCCACAAAATATGGAACACCTTTATTAGGGGCTGAAGCAGATTCTCCAGGCGGGTTCATGACTCCTCCTTAAGAGAGACCAATTAAATCCCTTTGTTCCCAAGGTTATATAGATCTTTGAGACATTTTGCCCTACCCTGGGAATTTCATGAAAGGCCAAGCTTTCCCAAGTGAAGGAAAGAAGGCTCCCAGGTGAAGGGATAAAGTAATGACAACACCCTTATCACTGAGAGCAGAGGCAAAAGATATGGAGCTACAGCTATCTGATACTAATTGGTAGGGATGTGCACGGACGCAAAAAATTGTATCAGAATCGGAACTTCATATTTAGAAAAACATTGTATTGGAAAAATCGGAGATCCATCGGATCAGATCCAATACCAATATTAAAACCTCAAACCCATCTGCCATGTAGGCAAGTTTCATGCTTCTATCTTTAAAAATAAAACAGTTAAATGTGTTTCTCTCCTCATTTCTCCTAAAATACCTTGCCACTACACACTTGAAGCTATGCTTCTGAAATTTCTCACACATGTCAACCAAAGTGGTCTCTCTAATGTGGCCAAGTTTCATGTTTGAAGGCATAACTTTCCCCCCTGCTACCCATTTTTCAAAACTTAATTGCCACCAAAGGCAAGCACCTATGGTTCTGAAATGTCACACACAAGAGTCCCAACATACCATCTGCAACGTGGCAAAGTTTCATGTGTGGATCTTTGAAAATAAAAAAGTTATAGGCATTCCTGGTTTGTTAGTAAAAAAATTCATAGCCATAAAATGTCTAGAGCTACCTTTCTGAAATTTCTCACACAGAAGTACCTCAAACCCATCTGCAATGTGGCCCTATTTCATGCTTCTATCTTTAAAAATAAAGAAGTTATAGGCATTTATGTAACACAATACTAGGCTTTGAGGAAAATCATTCAAAATCGCATCTGATTTTCTGATTTTTTCCTATTAAAATTGGAGACAAAAATATTGGATCGGAAAAAATCGGATGCCCAAGGGAGTGCATTGGAATTGTGAATCGGATGTCTGGTTTCCTCCGATTTTAATCTGTATCGGATATCAGATCCAATACAATGCACATCCCTACTAATTGGTGGGATGAGGGAAAGGTCAGAAAGCTTTGCTACTGAAGACACCTACTTTGGTTACCTGATGCCTTCTAAAAGCTGCTTCCTACATTTAACTATACTAGCTTCTATCCATGCATAATATGATCATAAATTATATATATATATATATATATATATATATATATATACACACACACACACACACACACACACACACTGGACAGACTTGTGAGAACTCACTAAGCTTCCTCACCATTTCTTCTGGTTAAAACCACTACACAGACTAAGGGAAAACAGCACAGACTGTATGGTGACCTTCATTGAGTTTTTCACAGGTCTGGTCATAGCTGGCCCTTATGGTGGTCCAGGAGCTCTCAGCCTCACACCACACTGTTCAAGGCTGACACCCAAGTTGGTGATGCAGCCGGGATTTCTGAAAGTAAACCTGCCCCTTCATACAGCCCTTTGAGAAGGAGTGAGCACCACCCACACTGCAGCACTTAACGGACCACCCTGCCCAACTTAATTCTCACCAAAGCTTTGCCTCCTTCTCCCAAAGCCTGTCTTGACTCCCCCCCCCCGCCTCCTCGGTCAATGAAGCAGTCAAACAATGCTGCCAACTTCAGCACAGCAACCATGCAACTTGTCTTTGTCCAACTTAATGCATGCCAGAGCTTTCCTTATCTGCTTAAGCCTGCCTTTCCAGTGCCTTCCTCCTCATCCCTCCCACCTCTGTCTCTCAATAGGGTGATCAGACAATGGTGCTAATTTCAGCTAATAGGCATTGATGGATCTATTCCCCATGACTGTATCCAATCCTTTTAAAAGTCGCTTGAGTAACATTTCTATGAACCTACAGCCATCATTGGATTCCCCAGTTCTAACCAAATCCTAGCCATGTTGAATGCCTCTACTCTAGAATCTGACATGGAAACCTGGTCTTCACAGTACCTGTCACCACAAAGATGTTGAACCATCAGCCCCCGGGCCACATTCAACTCTCTAGGGTTTCCCAGGTGGCATTCCCTTTTCCCTACATCTTTCCCGTAACTGCTGATCATTTGGTGGTTTCCTGGGTTTTGCGTGTGTGTTTTCCCTCAGTCCAAAAGATTGAAATTTCTCTCCTAAATGTCTCACTTACTTGCAGTGAGAGCTTTGGTCCTACCCATTTCGCCTTCAGCCCCTCTGCTGAAATGCAGCCCCCAAGAGAGTTCAGCCCTTGGGCTGAAAAAGGTTTGACACCCCCTAGTAACCTCATGGCAATGATGAAAAGCAGAGCAAACGTCTTGCTCCTGTATTCAAACTATTCATCAATAAAAGAATGCAGCGCCCAGGAGAATTGCAGCTGAAACTTCATGTGAAAAAAGGTGTAGGACGCTACTGTTTGAAAAAAAAATGTAGAACCGACTCTACCAAACCTTTACAAGGTTGTACATTATCAGCTGTCAGTGCCTGTTAGCAACAGCTTAATGGAGCGTGTGTTCCAATAATGGCCAATATTTAAACAAATGAACAAAATTGTCTTCATTTTGAAATAATGGAGAGAGAGCATCAGTGCAAATGAAATTTTGACATGTCTTGTGGTGACATCTATGACTACATAAGCCAGAAGCAAAAGTTCCTCAAGGCAGCTTCATCAAACAAATAAAAGTATTTCATTTAATGGAACATGGTGTGTGAACTTGTGCAACTTGGACAATATATATATATATATATATATATATATGTATGTATTAAAAATTGGAGGCATGACCATATCTCTCCTCCATTTGTGTAGAGGGCAGGAAGGGTTGGATGGGAGTGGAGGAAGAAGCGGAAAAGAATAAGGATTTCCTGCAGGACTTTAAAAAACGTGCAACAAGACACAAAATGTACAGTCCTGGGGGTGGCGGGGATGTGCAGTTCCAAAATAACATTTGGACATTTCAAAAATTCAAGACCAAAAGTTATGTTATGTTTTATGTTAGCTGAGGTAAAAAGGGACTGATAACAATGTGAAAAGTGAAATGAGTAGTCCAGGCTACTTTACAACCCAGACCCTGATGAAGTGTACCCCATTGCTCCTTCCCCTGCAGGAAAAAACTCCACACACACTCTGTGGCTACTCTCCACAAAGTCTTCGCTAATGTTTCCGAGATGGGAGAAATAACTTTGAAGACCCCTTTCCTGACAAGTCATATGAAGTTTTCAATGTTAGGATAAGAGCCGCAATGCCAGAAAATATACAGTCTGACATTCTCAACAGAGATCTTGTTGCGGAACAGCTAAATGAAACATTTGTGTCTGAAAGTATCACCACAGCACAACAGCCAGACTGGTCCCCAATGAAAAAAAGCCTCCTTGAAGCTATTTAAAGATTCTTCCAAATACAACAAGACAATACTCAGGGACAAGAAGAGAGAAGAGAGAAATATTTTATCTAGATTTATCTTTGTAATGAGAAGTCAGCCACATATTGACCTCACAGAGGTACTTGGGAAATATGAATTCTCAGCTTTCACAAGAAAATCCCCTTCAGTTGACATGGGAGATGCTGGGAAGTTGGCCCTTGGCAAGCACCCAATTTTGCCTACCCTAGATGCCAGCCCTGAAATCCTATAATTTCTTAAACAAGAGGCTTTGTCCCAAGCTTGAGGAGAATTCAGTTTTTTTGTCCTTGTGAGGCACATATGCATAGTATTAATTAAGCAAGATTCCAATCACAGAGTTCTTCTCTTCAGTGATCATGGCAGGGGCGGAGGGAGGGAACCTTCAGCAACGTAATATTTTATTGCTCCCCTATACTCTAGCACAATCTAGCAAACCCTTGTTACTGCAAATCCAGCTTATTTCAAACCTGTGATCTGCAAAGCTTCTTTGTATATACAGATTTCTGCTTAAAGAACAGCAACAACAAAACACATTGGTATGCCAGCTAAATTTATTCACATTCTGTCAGAGCTAGGTGTTCATATTGTAAGATGTTATTTAAGCTGTAACATTTTCTCAGTGTCTACCATATGAGTATGTCCTATGTAATAAATAAAGTAGGTCCATCTCACTCGGGCAGGTTCTACACTACTGCTTTAAAATGGTTTAAAATGGTTTATATCAATAGTGACAACTGTTGGGGCCCAGGACACACTCCATATACAGTTTACAAAACGTTTTCAAAGTGTTGTATCCTGCTTGGTGGAGATCTGTCCTTGGTGTCCTGTGGCTCATTGCCATTTACACATTATTCCGAGGCAAGCCTGCCTTTCTCACTGAATGTAAACACCAACCGGGAGCTAAAGCCAATCGTATACTCGGCAGGATATGTACATTGCATTCACATTTTTCTTCTGAGGTGTACACTCAAACATCTTTGGTTTGCACCTAAAAATGTAACATGGGAAGTGGCCTGACAGTCCTCACTATAATATTGTACACCTGATCTCTGTATTGGATTGATTGTGCAACAAGATTTTTTTAAAAAACAAACTCTGCCTAAAGGCTTACAAGAAAAAGATCAGCAGTGGGTCTAGGAATGAACCCAAATGTGAAATCACTTCTGACAACATTTCTTTCTGCTGTCTTAAATGACCTATAAGTGTACTCCTACACAAAGCCATGAAAATGAGGGGTGCTGCTTTGGGAGCCACACTGCCCTCAGAACATTCCCGGAACCCTATTCTGAATTTTCAACACATTACAAACATCAGTAACAATAGGCTGACCCTATGAAAAGGAGGACAGGGCTCATGTAACTTTAACAGTTGTAGAGAAAAGGGAATTTCAGCCAGTGTCATTTGTATGCAGTTAGTTCCTGGTGAAATTCCCTCTTCATCACAACAGTTAAAGTTGCAGGGGCCCTGCCTTCTTTTGTATATGGTCACTCTAGTATAGTGCCTGCACCTTTAACTGTTGTGATGAAGAGGGAATTTCACCAGGGACTAATTGCATACAAACGACACTGGCTGAAATTCCCTTTTCTCTGCAACTGTTAAAGTTACATGAGCCCAGACCTCCTTTTCATATGGTCAGACTATCTATCTATCTATCTATCTATCTATCTATCTATCTATCTATCATCTATCTATCTATCTATCTATCTATCTATCTAATGTGTAGGGTTTTTTCTTTTTTTCCTCACGAAATTCACAATTTTAAAACGGAGGGGGGGGGGAATAAAAAATAAACAAACATTATGGCTCACCTCTCCCAGTGTTCCAGCCAATGAGTGCAAAATAGGAGGGCTTCTGGAATTCTCACTCAAAAGTCCCCCCAAATTTTGGAATTCTGAATTCCTATTTCTGAAGTGAAACTGATGTACTTGGAATCCTGTGTTTCATTTTTTTATTTTCAAATTTCATCTAGAATGTTTTCTATGCACATAGAGCCTGTCTACACTACTGCTTTAAAATGGTTTATAACAGTTTTAAACCGGTTTAAAACTGTTATAAACTGTTTTAAAGTAGTAGTGTAGATAGGCTCATAGTTTGCTGCACCTTTTGATTTTTTCACTTCCTTTCTGTCTCCCCCCCACCCCATTTTTATCCATGTATATTACCAGTGTGCATATGGAGAAAACACTGCACACAAACAGACACTTGATGCAATCAAGATTGCCGTTAATCAAGATTGCTTTTGTGGCTGTGTTTCATCACTGCACATGTAATGATGGAGATGGGGGTGCTGTGCAACTGACGTGAAGGGATCAAAAGCGGTAGCACAGGGCACAGTCTCCAATTCTGGAACTGATTTGAGAAGTTCTCCGTTCTCTGGAAATCAAGAGAAGTGGATCAAAGGTCAGACTTAATCCTTGGTAAAAGAATTGAAAGGTGGGGTGATTGACAAAGACTAGCATTCATTTCTAAGTTCATGCTACTGCCGTTTAAACTGAAGTTTGCTCTGTCAAAATTACTTAGGCTGCAATCCTATACCCACTTATCTGAACATAAGCCCTATTTTACACAATGGAGCTTTACTTTGGAGTAGTCATGAATAAAATTGCATTGTTAAGGAGTCAAGGCTGAAATCCTGTTTACGCTTACCTGGTCCTTACTGAACTCAGAGCATGCATGTATAGGTTTGCACCAAAACAACTTTGATGCGAAGTCAATGTACAGCGTATATACCCATCTACCCTTCCCCCAGCACAGGATTAAGGGCCTCAGGCCTGTGACTTGGGCTTGTATCCTCTCCCGCTGACATTTACATTTTTTTCCCTTCACAAGTGGATTACATCTCAAGTGTGTTTCCCTCGCCCCACCTTCATCCTTAAGTGCTTTCCACATCCCTATAGTCGAAAGCTCTCGTGTCGAGAGGTCCCAACAGGAAGTGAATGCAGGGAGGTTTTGCTCTAATGAGAGATCCTTTAATCTACCTTTAATCCCACTCAATTAAAGCACCATTAATGACAGAAAAATCGTTATGTGCTGAAGAATAGGAAAATGAGAGGAAACAACAGGCAGTTGCCTCTCTCCATGCCCTGCCTTTCTTTCAACATCCAGAAGAACGTTGTTGTTTTTTTAAAAAAGAAGTCTTTAAATGAGATGGCATGAATCTCAAATCATGCTAGAACATCAGCAAATATAGTTACTAAAGTCAAATAGAAGAAACTAAGTGGGTTCATCCTAAAAGAAAAAAGTATTTATTTAATGTTAAATAATGTGTCTTAATTCATCCTCCCCACTCATGGATTGTACCGCACCCTATAATGAAAACTGTGGCACCTGTGATAAAATGTGGCACATTCCTGTTCAGGGTTCCTGCCAGTCAGTCATGCCCTGTTCAAGGATATACCTTTCCCTTCCCCACTACTCCACTGTTTTCTGTCCCCTACCTCCAAACAGTCAATTAACGTTCCACGCCCACTGAGCATACTCGGCATTGATCTGTTTCTGGGGAAATCTACACTGAAGCTTTGTAAAGTTTAGATTTGGTTTCGAGGACGCGTTGGGGCACATCACGCTAATCCTGTTACGTTTTATAGCAGTTTTTTTGCACCGGTTTCATTTGTATTATTACGTTTTTCCATTAAATAAATCATTTTATAAAGAGTAATGTGTCCTTACTTACCGTTTCATAGTTGCTGCACTCAAACCTCCAGTATCCAATTGCAATCATGGGGGCGGAGCATTTTGTTCCGCCGCCCAAATGCTTCAATAGTAAAATCTAAATTGAAAGAAAGTGAAAGGAAGGGGGCAGAAGGAGGAAGGGGGAGTGTCAAGAACAGGAAGAAGTAGCAACATTACAGGAAGAAACAAAGACAAGGATGAGTGTGCCCTTCCTTAATGAACAGAAAATGGGAGAAAGGATAGTTTACAACAGTAAGGACAACTAAATGTGGCATGTTACGTTTTAAAACATAGCAATTCACATCGTTATAATCTAGATTTCGAAACATAACAAACGATTGTGTAGATTCCCCCTTTAAGTTCCCCCAGCGATTAGGTTTTTCCCCCCCTAAACATTTTTGCACTTCTGCAAATCTTAGTGTTCCCCAGAAAATGCTGATATTTCCTTTTGCGCATGGGTGGTGCCATTTCAGCCACAGAATGATAGGCACTCAGAGAATTGAGTTCACTATTAGCATATATATGATGTGTTCTCCAAAAATAAGAATGATTCTAGTCCATTTTATCCATTTCAGAGTTAGATATTATTTTCAAGCAGTTTAGCATGGTGGACTTGGCTCTTGAACTGCCTTGGCTTGGAGTCTTTTTGACTGACTGATGAGATAAGGATCAGGGAAGGGAAGGGACAACCCATATAGTGGATAATGTAATACGTGAGCTGCTAAGGCCAAGTGGCACTCCTAGATTCTGATTATTTATTTATTTATTGCATTTTTATACTGCCCAATAGCTGAAGCTCCCTGGGTGGTTCACAAAAATTAAAACCATAACAATTATTCAAAATATAAAACAACAACAGTATAAAAAACATAGTATATAATGGATAGAACAATAACATACCCAAAAAGTTTAAGTATCTAAAATAGCAACCTTGTTTGCAAGTCACAAGAAGCCACGATTTGTTAAACTTTGGGTTATTGTAAGTGAAATGGGATTGAACTAGGGATAGGAGAGAAATTTGTACAGTTCACAAAACTGTGAACTTATCTCGTTTTACAGGTTTCAACCTATATGCAATCAGAAATTCAGCTATCCTTTGAAATGTAGACCTCTCCAAATTTTGCAGTGGAGTTCTCCAGAAACAACAACAACAATAAGCAGGTTAAAAATGCATATATTAGGAAAACATCTCACTGTGGAATAGTGAGATGCAACAGGCCGTTGACACAATCACTCCTGAGCATTCTCGTCACTCCAGAAGAGTCCACATCACTCCTTGGTATTCTGGGAAGCTGTAGGCAATGAAACAGGTTTAGACTAGGATGACCAGATAAAATCCAGGTTAGGGCTCATGTAACTTTAATAGTTGTAGAGAAAAGGGAATTTCAGCCAATGTCATTTGTATGCAATTAGTTCCTTGTGAAATTCTCCCTTCATCACAACTGTTAAAGTTGCAGGGGCCCTGCCTTCTTTTGTATATGGTCACTCTAGTATAGTGCCTGCAACTTTAACTGTTGTGATGAAGAGGGAATTTCTCCAGGAACTAATTGCATACAAATGACACTGGCTGAAATTCCCTTTTCTCTGCAACTGTTAAAGTTACATGAGCCCTGACCTGGATTTTATCTGGTCACCCTAGTTTAGACTACTACAATGCTGTCTCTGTGGAGCTACCACTGGAGATTCTCCAGAAGCTTAATTTAGTGGAAAATGGGGCCACTATATGACAGAGTACCATATAGGGAAACACATCTTTCCTCCCCTACTCTTCTCTGGCATCATAAGAGCTTTTTCTCTTTTGTTCTCCATATGTTTTTATATTGCTGTGAATGAAATGGGTACATATTTTTTTATTTTTTAAAAAAAATCATCAGTGAACTTAAGAAGAAAAAACTCCAGAAATGGTGCTACCTTTCCAAATAATCTTCTGCTTTTATAAAATGAAATGCAGCTCATTAAGTTTAACTATGTTGTGCTTGTATTTCAGGGCTTTTCTACATGAGGCTTTTAACCCGCTACTTTAACTCGGCTTTTGCTCCTGGATTCTCTGCAGGGTTAAGATCAGCTCTTTTATATGTGTTTTCCCCCCTGGTTTCTTTCTTTCCCTTTCTTTCCTGATGTTTTGTTGCACGAGCACCAGGTGGGGCTGCGGTATAGCAGAATTGTGCAATTACACTAGACTTTATCCCACCATTCACAAATAATACTAGACTTTCCTCGTTAGAACAAACCCACCAAAATGGTTCCAAATCACTGGAGAGGCCCTGGAGGATGATGAAGTTGTGTAAAGGGCCCACAACCTACTGTGAGTGAGGAATCATGAGCACACAATAAATGCTTTGTGTAAAAAGGTGCTCAGTCACATTGAGAACCAGGGTATGTTTTATTGGAAGACAGCTAAAAAAATCACTTCATGATAAAATGCTTGTAGTTTATACAGTGCAGGACAGATAACATGTGAATGAAAAGTATTCCACCCATAAGAAATGCCTTTGATAAGGTGATTCACATATCACTGCTGGAAGCTGCATCTGACGACTTACCTGTTCAAGCACATCAGGCTCTTCCGATCTTTTGCAGCTCAAATATTAGCATGCTGGGGGAACCACAAAGGAGTTCAAAATATCTTTTAAAAAGAAAATCTAAGGGGGCAAAAAGCCAACCAAACAAAAACATCGCAGTGGTGACTGAACTAGGACTGTGCAAGCCTTGGCCTCGGATTTGGAAATCTGAGGCCTCGGCAGCCATTTTATGACAGAACCACCATTTTATGATGGAATCACCATTTTAAAGCACAGCCATAGGTTCCCATAATGGGGAAACAAACTACAACTCCCTGCATGCACTTCCTGGAAGGGCTGGATGCATTGGGGCCCAGGAATGGCAGGCACTCATGGCCTCGCTGCTGCTGCCGCCAAGATCACATGCCAGCATGATTGCCCACCCACCTGCACCATCCAGGATGTGCCAGTCCCTGGAGGGGTTGCTGCATGGTCTGCGGGCACCCCGCAGCCACCTGCTTTCCCCAAGAGCCATCCACTTCTGGTAGCCCGGAGCTGGTCTTTCAGATATCATGTCCCCAAACTATAGGTAACAGACAGGAAAAAGGCAATCTGGTTGCCGCATTTTGCATGAATTGCAGTTTCCAAAAGCACTTCAAGAGCAGCCCTACATAGAGCTATTGCAGTAGTCTAAATAAGAGGTGATTAAGGTATGGATCACTGTAGCCAGAACTAACTTCTCCAGAGAAGGGTGTCGCAGTTGCACCAGCCAATGGTGGGCAAGGGTACTCCCGGCCTCCTGCATATTCAGAAACAATGCTAGATCCAGTTTTGTACCTGGCATGTATCCAGAGGGCCTTCTCTTCTGATGCTCCCAGACTGTGGAACGACCTGACAGAGGAGTTACGCCAACTTACTAGTCTTCTAGAATTTAAGAGAGCGACAAAGACTGATCTCTTCCAGCAGGCCCACCCAGTCGAATTTTAAGACCTTGTTGATTTTAATAATGTATTAATTTTGTTGATTTTAATAATGTATTAATTTTATATGCTTTTAATCAGTTTTATGTATTTTATATTGTTATACTGATGTTGTTCCCCACTTCGATCTGGAGGGAGAGGCGGATAAGAAATAAATATTATTATTATTATTATTATTATTATTATTATTATTATTATTAATTATTATCTGCCTAGTGGAAAGGTTGTACATTGCCTCAATAGGCTGGTAGATACTGCAAGAGAAGTAGTTGTGCTTCTAGGAGGAATATGTGAGCCTCTAACAAAGGAACCTCAGGGCTCTCACCGAACAGAAATCCCCGGGATTCTTTAAAGGATGTCATGGTAGTCAAAGATAATTTAAACTGCTGTAAATCTGTAGTGTTCAAATGCACCCGGATACCTAAAAGGCACGAAAGAACATGAACAAAAGAATGTTTGATTCATGTAAAATATTCTCATGAGTTTGAATATAATTAGAAGACCTTCAGGAATTTTAATTTGCACAAACAGAAATTTAAAATATGCACAATTTAACATGGTGCTATCCCAATTTTTCATCACGCTAACAACAGTGGCTTTAACCATTTTACCAGTATGACATTAATATAAGTTGGAGCAAATACAGTATTGAACCTTGGTTTTCCATCCACAGCATACACAAACGATCACTTCAACACCAGTTAATTTAAGTACTTAATTTAATTAACATAAGGTCTGGGAAATAATTTTAAGCTGAAGCCACTGAAGCAATAATTCCATGTATCTCATAGTCCCTGGAATTTAATAAGTGGTGCTGCAGTTTAATTTGGGGACAGCATATTTTTTAATATGATTAATAATACGATGCAAAGAAAATGCTCTTGTTTCGTTGCTCTTATTCCTTCATGTTTGCCAAACACAGAAAATAAATCCTAAAGGACTTCGATACTTTGCCTGTTTTCCCTTATCAAGGCAAAAACACTGTGGGTTCGATCCAGCCAAAACTAAACATAGTAACAGCACCATCCTATACAAGAAAATGAATACATCCCATTAAGCACAGTGAGGCTTACTCCCAGATAAGTGGTTATAGGATTGCAGCCAAAGCCACATCTTTCCCATTGAAATCAGTGGGACTTATACATGTTTAACTTTGTTTGGATTGTGCCCATTGTGTAGGGTGGCCGTATGGAAAGGAGGACCGGGCTCCTGTAGCTAAACAGTTGTATAGAAAAGGGAATGACAGCAGGTGTCATTTGTATGCAGGCAGTGCCTGCTGAAATTCCCTCTTCATCACAACAGTTAAAGCTGCAGGAACCCTGCCTTCTTTGTATCTGGTCAAGAGGGCAGGACTCCTGCAGCTTTAACTGTTGTGATGATAAGGCAATTTCACCAAGTGCTGCATGCATACAAATGACAACTGCTGACGTTCCCTTTTCTATACAACTGTTAAAAGTACAGGAGCCCTGTCCTCCATTCCATATGATCACCCGACTTCAGGTGAAATTTGGTGGAAAACTTCTATAAGAAAGCGGAAAGAATAGTGAGACTGTAGCCAAACCCACCATAGGGATACTCATGGTCAGTCTTGGTGCGGAGCCCTGGCCTCGGGTGGAATGAACATTCCAACCAGCTCAAGCCCCAAAGCTGTGAGCCACAATGTAGCTGAACTGAATCCCAAAGGTTAAACTATGAACATGTCATTTGGACCCTGCATCTCAATGATAACCAGGCAGCACAAAGGCTTTTAAATTCTTTTAATATGTTTTATCATTGTTTACATGATATTTGGTTTTGCTTTTTTACCTATGTTGGTGTGAGAGCTTCGGTTCTAGGGCAACCCATAAGTGGAATGAATTGAAGAATAAATAAATAAAAATAAAACAAAGGGATACTTATTTATTTTGCCACCAAGGGACATCACAGGGAAGGAAAGGAAGGGGCTCTAGGTCAGTGGTAGAGCACATGCTTTGCATGGAGAAGGCCTCAGGTTCAATCCCCAGATTCTCCAGATGGGGCTAGGAAAGAATCCTGCTGACACCCTGGAGAGCTGCTGCCAGTCAGTGTGGAAAATACTGGTCTACAGGGACCAATGCTCTGACTCTGTATAAACAGCTTCCTTTGTCCCTATGCAAAAAATACCCAAACTCCTTGGCTGGCCTACTGAACATTCAAGGGAAAACATCTTCCTGCGTTATCCCTAGATCACCTTTCGTATGTGTGTATATATTGGCAGCATAAGGTTGAAAAGTTGAAGATGGTACGACGGAGGCATTGTTTCCCGTGGCATACAAACACACTCGCCCATATGGGCCCACGGTCATCTCTGGTCTGACGGTTTCCGCAGATTTTTTGTCTGTCATATTTTCTACATCCTGAAAAGGATATTATTTGTTTCCAGCCTGACATTCAGCAGCAAAAAGCCACAAGTAGAGTGTTGTAATTTTCATCCATGTTAATAACACGAAAACCGCAACTAACCCACTAGGTAGCATATTTGTGGGTCAATCCTCAATTGCCTTTTTTAATGGCCCCTGTGACATTACTAGTCACTTGAATAAGCATGTCTGTATTGATTTTCTGAAACCACTAGGATCTTAATATATTGTTTCCTAATCTGACACTACATATTGGGGCATGTCGTATCAAGTTGATTCTTGTTATACCTGCCCCTCCCCCCCCACTCCCTACATGGGATTCTTTCTTCTTCTTCTTCTTTCTTTTTTTTGGCAACATAACACCGGAAGACAATGGATTCAGTAAATCAAAGGAAAATGAGCGATTAAGTACCTGATTTAATGCTGCGTCTTTATTCAGTTCAGATGGTCCTTGCTGTGTTGTATAATGCAATTCTGGGCAAGGCGATGTGATTTGCATGCAGCAGCCAAGCACATTATAAAAATAATCTTAAATTATCAAGAGCTACAAGAGACACGAGGGAGCTGAAGCTAGGGAATTGTATTCATATATCAAAGGCAAGGCTACAGTGGTAGTGTGTGGTGGGGGGGTGTCCCTTGATTTCTCATTTAAGGGAAGTGTATTTTGTTGTCTTGATGATTCTTCCCTAAAATCCTATTCAACTGGCATCCCATCTGGTATCTGGAGCAGTGATTCCAAAACAGCGTGCCAAGGCCACTCATCTGCCATGGGAGGACTGTCAGTATGCCATGAGAAATATCTCAAATAATTGAAAAGGCTCTTGAGACTCTGAGCATGATGTACCCTCCCAGAAGGGAGCCTGCCTATTGGCAGAGCATGTGCTTCGCATGCAAAAGACCCCACAGACAATCCATGGCTTCTCTTGGGTGGGTTGGGGATGAGCCCCGGCTGAAGCTTTTGGGGGGCAGTGGCTCTGCAAGACAGTATGGACAGTCCTGAGCTAGATGGACCAATGGTCTGACTCAGGCCTTTTCTACTCCAGGCTGTTTGCCTGGGATGGCCCCCAGCTAGTACCTGTGCGCCGATGGTGTGTATTAGGTACTTCCGGGATCACCCTCTCTCCCTCCCTCCCTCTACACCCCTATGGTGTACAAAGGACCTCAGAGTTCCTAATTATGCCATCCCTTGGCATCAGATGCGATTTGGGTCATTCAATCATCCATGATGCAGGTGCGCAGTGGAATGCCTGCTCCCCAAAGAAGGCCAGCCACTGCATCTCTGCCCAAGTTACTGCTCTGAATTTGCCTCCTTCCAATCAGGAAACATTCCCAGAACAGGGACTCATGCAGAAACACACAGGCAAGGCATTCTTGAGTGGAGGCAATTCTCACTCTGATGCACTCAGAATGTAAACATATTGTCAGCAGCGCACTTAAGTAATTTTAGGTTTAATGGTCTCACCGCTCCCTTCTTCACCAGGGAATATGTATTACTTCAAAAGCAGTAAGCCATCCCTGCTTCATCTGGGGGGCATTCTGCTAATTCTGCTGAGTGGGGCCCTGGACTTTTGCCCCAAAAACTTGCTCTGATGGGGCCACCGCCTACTGGAGCATGAAAGAGTGAAGCCTGCCTCTCATTTTAATTCAGAAAATGTGTATCTCAGCTATCAGTGGGAAACACTGTTCCAGAGTCATCAGTGCGCTTCCTTGTCACTGTCACCTTTAAACTTTTTTACTAACTTAGCAACTTCTATGTTTTCCATCATCTCTCTGTGAACTACAGGTGTCCTATGTCTTATCCTTCCAAAGTTTTTGGTGCTAAAACAACAAATTGCTTTCAGAAGTTGAACTAGGTCCATTGGTCCTGCTCTGTTACTTTGGCAGCTATTCCATATCTGGTGAACTTGATTTTCACCAACTCTTGCTCCAGCTAGGGATGTCAGAGAAATCCACAATGGAATCAAATTAATTCAGGTTTCTATGAATCCGACCTGCAGGTTCCACAGCAGACTGGCTTTTCCCAAGTCACATGGGTTCCATGGAGCTTTCTAGAATTTTACACAAAGTTTGTTGTAGAAAAATATGCAAAATAATAAAAAAAAACCACTGGCCAAAAATGTGCATTTCCCCCATAAGCTAAAGCATGAAAATTTATGATTTATGCGTTTTGGGGAGGATTTGTGTATTTGCACAAATTTGGGAAATTGGGGGGGGGGAAATCTGATACTGCCAATGAGCAGATGATGGAAGGAAAGGCAAATCTGCAAAACACAGATGTTACAAAACCAGTACATCCCTCGCTCCAACTGGCAGACCAACTGAAATCAGTAACAGGGTAAGGAGACAGTCATCTGATAAATGCAAGCGGCTCGTTCAGGATAAGCAAACAAAGAGAAGAAAGACACATGTATCTCCAAAGAGGCTGTTCACTTAATAACAGTATTATACTATATACATTTTTATTCCCTCCCCAATAATCCTGTGATGACAAACGTCCTTGGGAAAATAACAAGGTAATTGGCTCAGAAGGTGATGAACTATTGGAATCATGGTCCTACGCTTACCATGCAGGAGGCGGAGCATCTAATTTTGCAGCTGGCTGACGATAGTTGTCTTAAGTGACGGTTTTAAATGTTATCTAGTCTGGTGGGGCCACTACCTATGATGCTAAGGATTCAGCAAGTTACATTTCTTTTGGATGGAACACAAAGATCATCAGAAGAGGGACAAGACTAAACATTCCAATAATAGACTTATAATTTTTAATTGACATCTTGGCCAAATTATATGCCACATATTTGTTAAGGCAATATAGGATGAGGCAGTGCCAAATGATGGATAAAAATCTGTCCTTAAGCTTGGTTACTTAAGTGCTGGGTCCTTCTGCTGCTTGATCCATAACTACGTTAAGGTAAAGAAAGTTCATTGTTATGCAAACTTTGTTAGTTTAAAAGCTTCCTTTGATATGATTGATGGAGAAAAGCTATGGGATAAATTGGCAAATGAAAACGTGGAATATCACTTGCTTGTACTAGTTTGATACCAAACCAGGGTTTATAATAGGGCTGTGAACAGATCTGGATCTGGATCCAGAATCGGGGGAGGTCCAGATCGTTCCAGAGCGGATTGGGCCTGTTCTGGATCGATTCGGATCGATCCGGAGATCCGGGCCCATTGGCCTTCCAGGTCCCTGGGTGCCGGCTGCGCAGCCGGCACCCAGGGACCTGCAAGGCCAGCAGTGACCACCCTCACCACCCTCCCCCCACCACCCTCCCCCCACTCTCCTTCCTCTCCCTACTCACCCGCTGCCATTTGCTGCTGTCCACTCCCATCCACTGTACTGAGAACCAGGCCTCGCGGCCTGGTTCTCAGTACAGCGGATGGCAGTGCGGATGTGTCCAATCGGGGTGTGGGGGTGTGGGGGTGGCTGCACAACCCTAGTTTATATCATCAGATCTCTGTATTCCAACCAATGCAGGAGTGAAATAGGGCTGTGTCTTCTTGGCTTCTTGTCTGTTAAATCTCTATAAATGATGAAGTAGCAGACTGCTGTGGTGATCATTCCCCACCCCCCCATCTGCCAAAGATGGGGGGGGGGAGAATACACTGCATATTACTGTATGCAGACTGCATGGTGCTTTTGTCTCCATAAGCAAATAGACCTCCACAGACAGTCAGTAGCTCTTGGCACTTATTGTAAGAGAGAACTGCTAAAAATAAATTATGGGAAAACCAATGTAGCTGTTTTTGCAATAAATGATTGCAACAGGTATGGCATCTCAACTCCCAAAGGGCCAAACAAGTCAAATACTATTGCTATTTAGTAGAGTGTTGCGGTAATCCAGGAGGTTCTATTCTTATGCAGGAATTGGCGTCCCACTACTGTGGTCAATAATCCTGAACTCACTTTATGGATGATTTCCTTTCTGTCGGAGCAGGGTGAGGAATATCAGCAACTGGATGCAAAAACTTTGTGCAAGCCAGCTGGGCCTTTAGGAATAGATATGTCTATCTGAGTGTGCATCTCATTGAAAGCAATATATAACATCCACAAATTCTTGCTGTTCTTCCTCCTCTTCCATTTATTATATTAATACACTGCCTCCATTTATTGTAAAGGAAATTCAAGATGGCGAACAATGATATATTGTTTATTTATTACATTTTTAACCAACCTTCCCTTCCTGGAGCCTAGGGCAGCATACACACTTCTTATTTCTGCCCTCCCTCGTTTTTCCTCACAACAACCCTGTGAGGTTGGTTAGGTGGAAAGAGAGTGGCTGGCCCAAGGTCTTCCACTGAGCTTCCTGGCCCAGTGGGGATTTGAACCTATGTCCTAGTCTGATGCTCATTAGAATGACACCACAAAAATGGCAGAGACTAAACAGTGAGAAAGCCAGACCCCACCCATTGAAGTCTAGGGGACACTGAACAGGGCATCTGATTCTGATCTGAGTCTACTGGGAGGTAGGTATAGGAGGAGATTATCCTTAAGGTATCCTGATCCCAGGCAGTTAAGTGGCCAATGAAGAAATACTGGCCTTGTACATAGTAACTTGGAGGCTGGCAATATTTCTGTGCCTGCCTCATCCACAATTCTCAGAAAGAAGGGAGGGACTAGAAACTTCTGCAGAGCTTTATACTACTTGACAGTGGTTCTACTATTACTTTTATGTTTTTCACATGGCTCATTTTTAGATATATTTATTGATTATATTAATATTCTGCCTCTCCTCAATGGAATGCAAGATGATATACATGGGTTTCCCAAGCAATCTCCCTTCTGGGCACCAACCAGATGCATTGCTGCTTAGTTTAAATGAGGTTTAAAACCCACAATTCCTGAAAGTAGGGGTGTGCACGCCAAAAAATATCGTTGTTTATCGTTATCGTCATTTTGGACCAAAAAAATTATCATCTTCATTCATATCGTAGGTGAACCGTATCATCTTCACGATAACTATCGTGAAAAAATGATATTTTTTGCAGCCCTACTTTTAAAGAAAAAAATGCCTATAACGTCTGTATTTTAAAAGTTAGAGGCTTGAAACTTGGTCACAGTGCTTAAGGGGTATGCTTAAGTATGTGTATGAAATTTGAGATTGATCCCTCCAACCCTCGATTTTATATGATTTTTTTAAAGATCGTTTCCATTCCATTTGGCAAGCTATCATTCTGAACTGTCAGAACAGAAACAATCTTTAAAAAATTCATATAAAATTGAGGGTTGGGGGGGATCGATCTCAAATTTCACACACATACTTAGGCATACCCCCTAAGCACTGCGACCAAGTTTCAAGCCTCTAACTGTTAAAATACAGAAGTTATAGGTATATTTATATGGCAGTCTGATAAAACGATAAAATCGCCCGAAAATTATTGTCTCCAATGATTATCATAGGTTTTTCTATCGTATCGTTATCGTTAAACACATGCACGATAATGACCTTATTATAGCGTTATCGTACATTTTAATGATACGATACACATCCCTACCTGAAAGGAAGGCGACCTGACATGCTCCATAGAGTTTAGGATGTCTGTCCCAGTTTGGGAGATCTCCAATAGCAGAGGAGGTATGCCTATGTATACCCATTGCTGGGGAACATGGGTGGGAGGGTACTGGCTGTTACACTTATGTCCTGCTTGTGAGTTTCCCATAGGCAGCTGGTTGGCCACTGTGTGAACAGAATGCTGGAGTAGATAGACTCTTCTGATGTTCTTACGCTATAATGGAACAGAAAAGTGGAAAACACTGTGAAAGTTAAGGGGTAGGATTTTGACCCCCTTACTACTAATGGCTTATTTAATTCTCTTGCACTGGTAGCTCAAGAGCCCATCAGAAGCAAGTTAAGCTTAAAGTGGAGCAGACTGCTTAGGTTGTCTCGGAGATCGGGAGAACTTAAGGTGGGTAAGCAAGTCCATCCAGTTCTGAATATACTAGAATCCAAATTATATCCACTCATTTTGTATGGGGGTAGAAATATGGGACACCAGAGATTAACGTTGTTGTTGGTACCCTTTCAAAACAACAGTAATAAAAAATACTAATACAAGCCAAGGGAGGCTCCAACATGCAATAACTGGTGAAAAATAAATTTACCAGAGAATATACAGCCAAAGGTTTGATCAGAAATCAAGAACAAGAGCTCTAGCCTAGCTTTCGCCATAACATGCTAGTTTTCTAGGAGCAGGGAAATGCCATGCCTGGAGGAGCATTCAGTCATGAGACAGACCACCTACAATCTGAAATGGTGCTGCCCACTCATGTGTGCACTGTCTTAATAAGAATTAGGTTGAAGAGAGCAATTCTATAGCTCCTTGACAGTGTCTGAGGGTCCATAGGATACTGGGGATTTCCCTCTCTGAGCCCATAGACAGGCCTTTGTCTCAGCGGTGAAAATCTCCACTCAGATTTCCTCCCCACAGGCCCCACTGCTGCAAAAACTGCTGTAGCAGCTTCTCTCCCAAGGTCTGAGCTGACAGGGAGGGTGCATGACCTCTGTGTGTAGGGCATGGAGAGGGAGAGCAGAGGCTGCGGTTCCATTGGATCCAAAATCCTCTTGGCCCTGATCCCTGCCCCAGGTGCATGACTCATATAGAAGGGCTCAAAGGCCTGTCTAGTGGTGGTGGGGACGCTAAATGAGGGTGGAAAGGCTAAAAAAAAGTCTCTACAGTGTCTGCTGCTGCTCCTCTCGCCCTGCCTGCAAAAGTCTGGCAGGGTGTTGGATTCTCAGGAGACTCTGAGATCAAAGCCTTCTGTCTTTCAGACAGCAATCCCATAGGATTGCACCTATGTATTGTAGCCATGTACACATTGCAATAAAGGCAAGGGAAAAAATGTACGGATTTGCGTAACTTTTGCATGTGCTGATTTATTTGTATATGTGCAAATAATCACTATAATTTAAATAGAAATACAATACATCTCACTATAACGGGTGACCAGGTGCTAAGTGTTGAGGGGCAGCTTCAAGGTTCTTGCTGGCTCTTCCTCCTTGTGGTTCTTCATCTTTAAACTGAACATGGTCTGGGCAGCCCTTCAAACAGAGAACCACCTTCAAAGAGAGGACTGTCCTCTCTGAAGTGGGACACATGGCCACTCTCAGCCTAAGAGACCCTTTTCTTTCCTACGAAATTTGTCCCCTGTTTTATGCACAAACATGGTTACCGACATAGCTTTCAAGGTATTTGGATGATTTAGGCACATTTCTTTTGAGAAGATAAAGCATGTGCTTTGCTTGTACTCCTCCAAATACAAACTCTGCACAGTGCGCACACGGATATAATTATTGAGATGGGGAGCCTGAAGATGTTCCACTGTCGATTTGACTAACAGTATATGTGAAAGATTCCTCCTTCACCTTCTTAAGGGACATATATATTGGTCTCATATGAAAAAAAAAACTTTTTTTAGTGCATTCCTATTTGCTAGTGATATCAAGGATGCAACAGACAATTACATTTGTTTTGGCAGTGGCAAAGAAGCATCAAATGTCCTCTCCAAAAAACGAAATTGCATGTGTTCTGCTAAATGTATTCTGCTGAATGTATTGATGCTATCTTGATAAACAAATCCATGTCTCAGGTAAATTAAAAACCAATTGTAAGATTCTGGAATTATCAACTCTTGAATTTTACTGTGAATAGTATTTACTTTTGTTATTAACTGTCGTTACGCTCAACGGATAAACAATTAATGCTGGAAGTGAATAAGGAGATAAGACAGAACGTAGTCAACTATGCCTTGGCAGCAGCAACATGTTGCCGGAGTGATTTGGCTATGTATGCTGTAGACAGCAAACTGGATTACTGATGTTGTTTTATTGTAGTTTTATTATGTTTCATGTCTTCTTCTTCTTCGTCGTCTTCTTGTTTATATTCTGCTTATTGCCCTACGTTTAGAATGACAGTTGTATTTTGCATTTTGTTATAGCCTACGGCTAAAGCATATGAAAGTGAACAGACATAACTAAACCAAATAGAATAGGATATAATTTGCAATCTAGTTATCCTGTTATCAGCTATAGATCAAAGCCCAGCTAGAGTGTCAAGTAGTATTGACATCCAGCAGGACATAAGAACATAAGAAAAACCATGCTGGATCAGACCAAGGGTCCATCTAGTCCAGCACTCTGTTCGCACAGTGGCCAACCAGCTGTCGACCAGGAACCCACAAGCAGGACATGGGTGCAGTTGCACCCTCCTGCCCAAGTTCCCCACACCTGGTGTATATAGGCTTACTGCCTCTGCTACTGGAGGTAGCACATAGCCATCAGGACTAATAGCCATTGATAGTCTTCTCCTCCCCCTTTCAAAGCCATCCAAATTGGTGGCCATCACTACATCTTGTAGTAGTGAATTCCATAATTTTAACTATGCATTGTGTAAAGAAGTACTTCCTTTTATCTGTCAGGGATCTCCTATGTGTCCTGCTGACCATGTGACCTTCTTTATGGAGGACAGTACTGTATTTGAAAGCATCCTCTGTTGGAAGAGCTGGTTGGTCCAATTGAAAGATAAAGAACTGTAAGAAGAAAAGAGCTGCATGGGGCCTCAAAGTTGCCCATCAACAGTTAGTACCTGGACAGCAGGATGAGGAGGAGCATGGGTCATCTGGTAATAGTCTGCCCTCCTATGGTGAGATGTATTTCTAATTAAATTATAGTAATTATTTCTAAGTATTCATATATGCAAAACTGATACAAAAGCTATGCCCTCTGTTTTGGCAATGCATAAGTGGCTACTTTTAGGGGTCTGCTCTGCCCCGAAATTTGGGATAGAATTCTGTTGAGGCAATTCTATGCTCCGATTTTCAGTGCAGCTCCGTCTCTCCACCCCGTCCAATTACCTGTCGGAAAACTGCTCCATTTTTGGAGAACCGCTCTATTGTCATCAGTGGGAATTAACAAAAATGCATACATCTCCGTCACTTTTAAAGATAAAGAGATGAAACTTGGCAGGCTAGTAGCTCTTATGTAAGGCTTTAGCCATGCCAAGTTGGAAGCAGATCCCTTCATCCCTTAATTTTTAGGATTTCCCCCCCCCTCAAAATATTCCCCCCACACACACACACATTATAACACACAAAGGGTGACTTTGATGTGGGTCTCAGGTGCCATGAACTTGGGGACTAGAAGAAGAACTGTAGCACACAAACATGAACCCAAAGAAAACACAGAGAAAGAAAGAAACAGCAACACTCAAGGAAAAGCTCTCTCTCTCTCTCTCTCTCTCTCTCTCTCTCTCTCTCTCTTTCCTCCTTCCTTCCTAACACTGCAAACAGCTAGCAAAGGAATAACTTCCAGGGCAAGGACAAATGGGCAATATCATTTGCAATCCCTCCCCCTAAGCACTGGGATTGGAAGGGGGCAGGGAGGAGAGTGCGACTATTGGTTAGCCACAGATGTCAATCTCAAAACCTGAGCGTTTTCCTTATATCAAGAACTGTTCCATTGACTCCCAGCAACTAAATACAAGCCTCAGAGAGACCCTAAAAACTGATCAGACATTTTCGGTGTGATTCGGAAGTCCGTTGGCTGTCCGCTCCTCCCCAAAGATCTGCAGTGGTTTTAAAACCACCCAGGATCCGCTCCTCAAGATCAGACCACCGACAGACCTCCGAATGGGTGGAGCGCACACCTCTAGCTACCTTACCAGGATAGCCATGATAATGATAAGATATCCTTGTGCAGAGAGAAATAGCTGGTTAACAAAACATCCTTTCCCATTAGCTGGTTTTCAAAGCCCTTCTTTACCTGAGAAGCATTTATTATTATTATTTTCAGTTCCAAACATAAGAGCCCTTTTGGGTGGAAAAGCAACTCATACATTTTTAGGATAGATAGACAGATAACATTTCTGTTGCAGGCAAAAATAGTGAAGCTTTTGACACATGTACTTATGGTTTTGGGAAAGAGAAGTTGTACTCCCAAAAAGAGTGGGTGAGTAATACAAAGAAACAATTTAAAGAGTAGGACCAAAGGAAGAGTCTAGAGGAAAATGAGAAATGAAAGAGAGAATAGGAACGAGGGAATACAGGGAACCCAAAAGAACACAGATCATTTAGGAAGGACTTGTTTATTGAATGTATTTTGTATGATTGTTAAAACTATGATGATCCGTCTCAATTACTGACATTGTTTGGTTATATATGAATTGTTTGGGGGGGGGGTCTATTTCAGATTTATGTTTTTACTTTGTTTGCTTTATCTATACCATCTCTTGGGGGGAATACAATAAAATATCATTCAAAAATAAGTAGCCTATTTTTAGTCTGCAGGCCTCTGCTGTTTCATTTGCAGAAAACAGAATCATAGAATAGTACAGTTGGAAGGGGCGTATAAGGCCATCGAGTCTAACCCCCTGCTCAATGCAGGAATCCACCTTAAAGCATACCTGACAGATGGCTGTCCAGCTGCCTCTTGAAGGCCTCTAGTGTGGGAGAGCCCACAACCTCCCTAAGTAATTGGTTCCATTGTCATACTGCTCTAATAGTCAGGAAGTTTTTCCTGATGTCCAGCAGGAATCTGGCTTCCTGTAACTTGAGCCCATTATTCCATGCCCTGCACTCTGGGATGATTGAAAAGAGATCCTGGCCCTCCCCTCTGTGACAGCCTTCCAAGTATTTGAAGAGTGCTATCATGTCTTCCCTCAATCTTCTCTTCTCCAGGCTAAACATGCCCAGTTCTTTCAGTCTCTCCTCATAGGGCTTTGTTTCCAGACCCCTGATCAGCTGCGTTGCCCTCCTCTGAACCCCTTCTAGCTTGTCTGCATCCTTCTTGAAGTGTGGTGCCCAGAACTGGACACAATACTCAAGATGAGGCCTAACCAGTGCAGAGGGGAACCAGTACCTCACACAATTTGGAAGCTATACTAATATTCATGCATTTTTTTTCCTCAAAACCACTTCTCACTGAAGGTTCCTCCTCCCTAACATCTAGTTTTTTAGATGGGGTGAATTTTTCAAAGTGGAAGGACATTTGATCATGTGAACTCACCCACCCACCCAGGTAATCTGAGGTGGTACAGTCTGAGCCCAGACACACCAGACAGAGTTTCACCTCAGTAAGAATGAGGCCTCAGTCATATCTACGACTACCAGAATTTGAATTACACTCCTGAAACCCAACTATGTGGACAAAATGCTAGAGGGAAATGTTCATTGTCAGCAAATATGTCAGCACTATAGTAGAATGAAAAATAGCACTACATCTTTGGGCATTTTAAGTGATACCCTTCTGTTTACACTATTAGTTCAATCAACATTACTTTGCTGCTTGGTCAAATAATGACAAGGAGAAAACGTTTGTTCAGACTGCCTGCAAAAAGAGGGAAATGATGTTGGGCATAGAATGGCAGGAAATTATGTTGACTGATAACAACTATAATTAGTTCTGAATTACTTTAGTTGTTATCATGATCATTCCAGGAATGCAAAAGATCTTCGTTGAACCACGCTTTGTACCTTGGATAGCTCCTTTAGAGCTCTGACCAGTTCTGCTGACTAAAACCTAAAGCACCTTCACAGCCCAACTGGGACTGGAGTCACCAGCCTCCACTGGTCCTTGTGAGACTCTCCCCTGGGTATTATGACCATCAGAGTGTAGACTCATTTCCACAAGAATCAAGGACTTGTCCATGGTGGCACCCATCCTTTGGAATCCCTCTTGAGGGAAACTAGCCTGCCTATTTATTTATTGAATTTTAGCAGTCGTTTTTGATAGTGTTTCATTAGTTTGATGAACTGATGTTTATTTTATTAATATATTGTTAATACTATTGTCTGCTATGCAGGCTGTGAATTCTTTGACTTGTGTATTCTTCGTTTTGACATTAGCATAATTTTAAAATGCAGGTTTTTCATATTTGGGGAGGTTATATTTTATATTTGCATTCATCTTGTAAAGTGCCCTGATTCAGACAAAAACAGCGGGATACAACTAAAAAAACCAAATAATTTTTCAAAAAACGGGATCTAGTGATAAAAAGCCAAAGGTAGCATCAAGTTGTTCAATTGGTGTGGGGTCTGATCAGGTATGAGGCAGTGCAACCTGCCCCGTGCCCCGTTGCATACAACTATGCATAAAAGTTCCAGAGTGCCAATGTAACAGCCCACAAATCTGTAGAAAATGCACAAAAATCCAGCTCTGTCTTAGAATTCGATTGCCTCATATTTAAGTCATGCAAGGATATCAAAACTTTGGATTTCTGGGGCTGCCTTCCCAGAAATCCTTCTCCGTGCTCTCCAGATATGTTGGGCTACTCCCATCAGGCCAATGACTGGGGATGGTGGGAACTGCAGTCCCACCCACCTGGGGAAGGCAAGTCTAGGGGGAGATAGAAAGCAAGAAGTCCATCTGAGGTCAAGAATTCAAAAGCTGGATACCACTAACGTGACCTAACACATTAGATATCATGGGGGTGGGGAGAATAATGTATAAATTGAAGGAAAACAGCATGGATAGGAGAGTCCTTTTGATTCACAAATAGATTTTGCATTACTTCAACCCAAATGCTCTGCGTGCATTATACTTTATACTTGCCATAGGACTGCCATTGAAAAATGTGCAGGATCTCCCACCCCATGCCCTGATTTCATCACACTGGGCATCCCCTTGCCCCCACCTGTGACAGCCAGTGATTCAGAGTAAAGGGCAGGGAATGTGGTGCACGATGATGGCAAAGCAAAGACATCCTTGGCGCAGGGTGTAATGTGTAGTACTAATTCCAACTTCTTCTTTTGTTTTGGCCTGGAGCTAGACTACTGGCAAGTTATCCCACCACTGACGTATAGACTCTGTCGTTCTGGAAGCTCCATCCCCTCAGGGACTATACGTGGCTGTTAAAAGGAGAGCAGCCTTTTCCTGTGGGCATTGGTTTCTCAGGGGGAATGAAGGTAGGAAGGGTGAGGAGTTGATTGGGGGCTGCTCCTCAGAGTCTTCCTGTTCATGAGAGGTCCACTTCTCAGAGTCAGGGGCCAGTGGCATTTCCTGGGGGTCATAAGGATAGGATCTGAGATCTGAAGGCAGTGGGCCCCACATCAGAAGGACCAGGGAGTGGTTCTGTGTCGCCTTGGAGTCACTGGCCCCCTCCACAAGGATGCGCTTTTGCGCCCGGTTCGGGGATTATGCGCATTTTTGCGGAGGCGCATTTACTCCTAATCCCTCTGCACCGGAGGCGGCGAGAGGCGGCGAAGCGCATTAATTCATGTCCAAAAAGCGCTTTACAAGCAGTTAATGCGCGTAATCGCTTGTTCACACCGCGAAAATGCGCTTTAACGGCCGGAGCAAAATAAAAGTCGCTATTTAACGCGCGTTCAAAAATGTGCATTATCGGGGAGATAACGCGCCTGTACGCCCGTTTTGCGCTCCGTGCTTGTGGAGGTAAATTTTTTAATGAGCCTTCAAGGCTCATTAAACGTCTCGTGTGGAGGAGGCCACTATCTCTAGAAGCTCCTGGTCCTGGGTCATGACAATCCCTTAGTTAGCAGAATACCATTTGGAGGGGAGAAATGGAACAGGCCCCTTTTACCTTGTAGCTTCCAGGTTTGAATGAGGCCTCTAACATGTAGCATTGTGAAGTGCAAAGGTTGCCTTCCATGTTCTTCATCCCAGTAGGCAATTACAAAGCCGGTGGTTGTTTATATTCATGAAACCGGACTGAAGGCAGTGTATAGTCTCTTCTTGTGCCCTTTCCTGTTTATTCCTGATGCCTCTGACAGCTTCCAGGGTCACCCAGCTTGAATAAGTCACCTGGACCTGGGAACCAGCCAACGAATGTTAATGCACCGTCAATGTGTCCAGATCGACGGCAATCGATGGGACAAGCTTGCAAAGAATAATTAGAAGCAATGCTAAAGAAAGACTCCAAGTTCTGTGAGTGGAGTACAATACAGCTCATTAGTGGGCTTCCGAGGCCAGCGTCCCTTGCCCTTGGCAGTCCCAGCAGTCCCCAGCTTCCTTGGTCCGGGCTTTGCGCCATCGGAACTGGAGGGCGGAAGGCAGAATTGTTTGCACAATTCTTTTGCTGCATTTGGCGAGCATGAGCTGCTGGCACCGTGCAGCAGTCATTTGTAAAAAGGTATTCATCGCCGTGATTGGCTGCCTTGCTCCGCTCCGTGTAGCCAATTGCAACTCATCAGAGAGTTCTCAGGCACTCTTCATTGGCTTTCATTTGCATCTGGATGCAGCCCAAGATGTTGAATTGAATTCCACAGAAGCCCCCATGATTTGTTAGCCTCTGCTTACCTGAAGGACTAACTCAAGGGACTCTCTCTACATGCATTCCCTGAATTGCTGGTTTTGTTTCCAAGGAAAGACTTTTTGGAAGGGGAAGGGATTTGAAGTGGAGGAGGGGTGATTACACCTTTTCCCCACTCCCAGCTTTTCTCCAAGATACCCCAAGCTGCTCCCTCTCCCAAAATGGCATTTGAAAGGGAGGGAGGGAGGGGGAGCTCAGCTATCGCTATGCCTCCCAAGATCAGGGCAGGGAGTAGTTTGGACTCTGATTGCAACAATGTCTCAAAGTCTAGCATTTAACCTTTTCCTACAGGACTGAATGGCAGTCAGTCACCTATATGAATTAAGAGTTCATGAGTGTATTGTGGGACACTGCTGTGATGGGATCTACACTTGACCCCTCCACAATCTCCCAACCAACTTACTTGTTTCCCCCCACCACCTTTCCCCATGCAAGCATCTATTTGTCCCATAATGGGAGCCATAGATTCAAGGCAGCTGCTCTATCTGCATAGATGTGTCCAGTCATCAACATAGCACACCGCATAGTCAAGCTATGGAATTCACTACCACAAGATGTAGTGATGGCCACCGATTTGGATGGCTTGAAAAGGGGCTTGGATGAATTCCTGGAAGAAAAGGCTGTCAATGGCTACTAGCCTTGATGGTTATATGCTACTTCCAGTATCCGAAGCAGTAAACCTGTGTGCACCAGTTGCTGGATGCGGGGGGTTCCCTACCTTTTCCACTGCACTCCCGCTGCTCCCTGTGCCTTTAAAAAAAATAAAACAATGGTGCCCCTGATGGGCGTGACATCCCTGTTCCCTTCTGGAATGCCGTGCTTCCTGATTGGATACCCAGGGAGGATCGCGGAAGCCGGTAAGTCCTCGATCCTCCTCCTCCCTCCCTCTACACCCTTAGGTGTAGAAAAGGCCCAAGAGTTTGAACCAGGAAAAGGTGAATGAAGATGAAGAGGTGTGGCTATTCCGATAGAGGCAGGCTTGGTTCTCATTGGCTGGGGTAACCTAGGCTGACCATTTGAAAAGGAGGACAGGGCTCCTGTAACTTTAACAGTTGTAGAGAAAAGGGAATTTCATCCAGTGTCATTTGTATGTAATTAGTCCCTAGTGAAATTCCCTCTTCATCACAACGGTTAAAGTTGCAGGCACTATACTAGAGTGACCATATACAAAAGAAGGCAGGGCCCCTGCAACTTTAACTGTTGTGATGAAGAAGGAATTTCACCAGAAACTAATTGCATCCAAATTAGGGTGACCATATATTGGAAACCAAAAAGGAGGACAAGATGGCCGCCCTCAAGGAGGCGTGCCCACCAAACATGCCCAGCCCCGAAGGCGGGCCCAACTTGAGATGACCGCCCCCAAGGGGGCGTGGCCTTGGTCACATGTCTAATTTGACACCTCACAATTAAGACAAATATGTTCTACATAATACGTTAATGTTAAATTCACTGAAATAAGGAACAAGTGAGACAGTCAGTGTATCAGAAATTAACATTTATTTTTAGCTAATGTACAAATTTTAAGTCTTTTCTGCCTCCTGATGTGCCATGGAATATTTTTCACTGGATCTTATTTTTCTTAAAAGGGGTTGGGTGTTAAGCAAGAAATGGTGAAAGTCCTTACACGACATTTGTTTATAATTATATTTAACCTGTAATATTCCCTTCAGTGTCTCCACAGACAACTGGTTTCTTTCTTTAGTCCACTGCGCTTGCATCAGGGAGAAAATGCGCTCCACATTAGCATTGTGGGAGGGAACTGCAAAAAAGAACTGTGCAATTTGCAACAGCTCTGAGTGGCAGTCAATGCTTTTGGAGCTCTCAAAGTACTTTGTCCACTTCTGGTGGGCCATCAACTTCTTGAAGTCTTCGTCATCACTCCTGCGTTCTACAAATTTTTGCAGATTTGCAAACTGATCGAAGCACTTCGCATCATCAATGAGCACTCCTTTGTCTCTTAAGTATTGGACAGTAGGCTCCACATCAGGCCATGTTGGTGTCTCACTCAGGGCAATCCACATGAATATGGAGAACTCTTCCAGTGGTCTCATCCACATCTCCAGGTATTCAATGCAGGTGGAGTACTGACATTGCACTTGGTCAAGAAATGCGTCACACTCTGCAGCAAGTCCATCCTTACGATTTTTTCCCAGGAGTTCCCTGACTTTAAGGGTCGTGAAGTTCTGGGCCTTCCGTACACAAAGGATGTTGATCAGAATGTCTTTATGGCTTTTAACCAGTTTACTTTGGGCTTTTTGCAGGCTCAGTCTTCAGAAACTAGAGGTGAATGATATTATAGGAGAAGTGAAAATCCCTTCTCCTACCCCATCCCTCCAGAAGATCAGTGAATTCATCGGAAAATCTTAGGAGAATTCAGAGTGGTTCTGTGATTTGGATCACAGCTTCAGTATGCTGAACTATCCTTGTCGTTTTATGAGAGGGATATGAATTAATGCTATAGATCCTTCAAGATGCCATCAGTTGTGCCATTCTATGCTTTACAGCTGCTTAAACTAACTGAAATAATACCATCATGAGTACAGTAATAAAATGGAATGAACACATTTACATAGGACTAAGCACAATTTTGTTGTAGAAAAGGGTAATATAGTTTGAAATTAAAAAACAACAACAGTTTGCCTCTGTACCATCCACATGGCTGCATGGCTGCCCCCTGGCTATAAAACGCTTGAGTTGGTTTTAAAAAGAAAATAAATAAAATATACCCCCCACCCCCCGCATTCTCCTGCCAGCACTGTACCGAAACCTGTTTGACACTTCCACATTATCTGCTCCTTTCTGTGGGCCCCTGAACCTTTCCTACAAGGTCCTGCCCTACTCCACAACTGGTAAGGTAGCCAAAGGCGCTCCTCACCCCCCCCCCCCATTTTTCCTTTAACAGTTTAAAGCTCCTTTCAACAACTAGAAAGAGTGTGACCTACTGCACAAGATAAAAATTCTCTCCCATTCACAAAAAGAGGTAGCAGCTGTAGGATATCATAACACATTGTTGTTTTCAAGGTAATTGTATTGTAGTGGGAGAAGCCATCTCCCCTCCCATGTACATATGGAGGTAGCCATACAGTGAGGGAGAGAGAACTCTATAGCAACTTACAGTGCAATGCCTACTTGCAAGTAAAACCCAGTGAATTCAATGGGACTTACTCCCAGGACAGTGTATATGGGATTTTGTAGCCTTAGTAACTATGCATGCACTGTATCAATTTACCATGAAAATTAATAAAGAATAACGGCCTAAAACAGGAGACTGATCCCTCACCCCCCATTTCACATTCAACTCTTTTGATCACATGGCAGCTAGCGACCTTCCCATGTCCCATGCCCAGCTAGCACATACTTACAGGTGGCAAAGGCTGTGAACTTCTCTAAGCAGTCCCTGCCAATAATGTGGACTGGTAAGCACAATTATAGCTTCAAGGCCCCAAGGCACAATGGTGAACTCAATGGTGGCACTCTCAGACACCTAGAAGTAGATTCCAGAGTTACTGGTATCCTTCTGTAGGTTTTCCATCCCTGACAAGTTAATTAAGAGCTATGCTCTCCCACATCCACCTCCCTTCCTCTCCTTTTTAAAATTTATTTTTATTTTAAATTATTTTTGACTGCTTTTAAGGATAGAACCCTTACAAATCAAAACATGTACAGTTAAAACAAATAGCGATATACAAAAATTAAAAATATAATTAAACATAGTACAATTTTAAAATATTTAAAACATTTTAAAGCATTTTAAATACACATAACTAAAAATCCTAACTATAAGCAGTACATCCACTAGACACGTGTGTGTGCCCCCCCCACACACACTGTCCCCCTAAATGGAATACTTTTCAAGGGCTCCATGATTCAAATTTCTATAAATTTAAAAGTAATCAGAATCAGACAGTCCTGAAACTAATTCCATTTTCTAGCTATCCCTGCTCAAAGCTACAATGGAGGCACACTAGAGTTGATCTAAGATTTCTCACTGGCAAATGTTTTGAGAATCTGTCTTCTATGCAAGCAGAGAAGGGCTACTTGCTACATGAATAATATAATGAATAGCTTGACTCCTGGATCAACATTTGCAGCAGAATGAGGATCAAACTACACATTATTTTAAAGATGTAGCTAGCAGTAAGGTGGGAGGCAGGATCAGAGACTAGTATATAGGGCAGGGAGACTTTAAACCTTTGTCCCTCTCTCCACTGTGGTCCCAGTTCCAGATTGGAACGCACACTGCACCTTGGGCACACCTGCAGCTTGCATGGTCACCTGCAATGGCTGGAGCAGCAATGAAGATTCTCCTTGGGAGTAAGGCCCGGCTCAATGTGGGTTGCCCCAGGGTCTGCGCCGCCGCTGCTGTTGCTGGCTGGCTCCCTCTGCTCCTGCCTCGCCTCTCACCTGACTCTCATGACATGCCCTGGGCTCGTGTTGCTGCTGCCGCCTTCTGCTTTTTCTTCTTTGGCGCACATACGCCGGCCCCACCTCTTCCAGAACTCTCAAGTCACGAGACTTGAGATTTCCAGAACAGAGAGGCCGGGCAAACGTGTGCTTGGCTGGGCTCCCCCCTCCCCCCCAGCCAGTTGATTCTTGAAGCTTGCATTAAGAGGCCCTTCAGGCATCAATTAGCTGGGAGGAGGGGAGGGGCGAGCTGGGCACACATTTCTAAGGCCACTGGAAACTGCACAGATTGCTGGGCCATTAGGGTGGCTGGAGAATAACTGCGAAAGCACAGATATTACCCAGCCAGCCACACTAATGGTGGCAGCAATCTGTGCAGTTTCCAGTGGCCCAAACGTGCACCTGGCTCCCCCCCCCCCCAGCCAATTGAGGCCTGAAAGGTCTCTTAATCATGGAAACGCCTCGGCTGCCTCTCGCACCGCACCCGCGTCGCTCCCTTCACTTGCCTCTAGTGCCTTACTGGCTTCTCGCACTGCACCCGCCTCACCCACTCGCACCTCGCCTGCCTGGCCCACCTTACCTCACCCACCTCGCCAACCTCAACCACCGCGCCCGACCTCTCACGCCTCATCCACCTCTCGTGCTTTGCATGCGCCTGACTCGCCCGCACTGAGCCCGCCTCTCCTGTCTCTCGCGCCTTGCCTCTTGTGCCCTGGGCTTGTCCGGGCTTGTCCTGCTTCTGCTGCCGCCTTTTGCTTTTTCTTCTTTGGCGCACATACGCCGGCCCCACCTCTTCCAGAACTCTCAAGTCACGAGACTTGAGATTTCCAGAACAGAGAGGCCGGGCAAACGTGTGCTTGGCTCGGCTCCCCCCCTCCCCCACAGCCAGTTGATCTTGAAGCTTCAGGCATCAATGGGGGGGGGGAAGCGAGCCAGGCACACCTTTCTACCTGCGATGCCCCGCCCGCCACCACCCTGCCCGCAGCACCAGCCCACTGAATGCCCAACACACCACCCGCACACACACACCGTCAAACGCACATGCACCCAGCCGCCCACCCGAGCTGCCCAACCCCCCCCCACCCGCCGCGCTATCTACTTACAATTCTGCTGCTTCTCCACCACCTGGGTCTGGGCTCCCCGCTGCTGCTGCCGCCACCGGTTCTCCTCCAGTCTCCTCTCCTCCGGTCTCCTCTTCTCTGGTCTCCTCTCCTCTGCCGCTGCGACAAGCACCAGGGAGCCCAGACCCAGCACGGAAGAGGCGGCAGAGGCTCAAAACCGAAAGTGAGCAAATCTGCCTCTCCTGCCTCTTCTGCCTGGACATCCGGGCTCCTCGGGGCTTGTTGCCATTGCGACAGCCCACGGGGAGGCCGGGTAAGGGCTGGGCAGGGCAGGAGAGGCGGATTTGGGCACTTCCAGGTTCGGGCCTCTGCCGCCTCTTCTGCACTGGATCTGAGCTCCTTGTGAGTCGTCATAATGGCGAGAAGCACCGGGGAGCCCAGACCCAGCACGGAAGAGGCGGCAGAGGCCCGAACCCGGAAGTGAGCAAATCCGCCTCTCTCCCGCCCTGCCCAGCACTTACCCAGCCTCCCCGTGGGCTGTCGCAATGGCAACAAGCCCCGAGGAGCCCGGATGTCCAGGCGGGAGAGGCAGATTTGGGCACTTCCGGTTTCGGGCCTCTGCCGCCTCTTCCGTGCTGGGTCTGGGCTCCCCAGTGCTTCTCGCCATTATGACGACTCACGAGGTGCCTGGATCCAGCGCAGAAGAGGCGGCAGAGGCCCAAACCCGGAAGTGAGCAAATCCGCCTCTCCCGCCTCTTCCGCCTGGACATCCGGGCTCCTCGGGGGTTGTTGCCATTGCGACAGCCCACAGGGAGGCCGGGTAAGTGCTGGGCAGGGCGGGAGAGGCAGATTTGCTCACTTCCGGCTTCGGGCCTCTGCCGCCTCTTCTGCGCTGGATCCGGGCTCCTCGTGAGTCGTCGCAATGGCCACAAGCACCGGGGAGCCCAGACCCAGCACGGAAGAGGCGGCAGAGGCCCGAAATCATCCTCTCAGGCCCGGACATAATGGGAATTCAAGAAAAATCCCCCCGGACGCCATTTTGCCCCCCAAATTCCTGACAGGTCCGGGGGGATCCGGACGTCTGGTCAGTCTAATCCAAATGACACTGGCTGAAATTCCCTTTTCTCTACAACTGTTAAAGTTACAGGAGCCCTGTCCTCCTTTTCATATGGTCAGCCTAGGTAACCAGATGCAGGAAACAAGTTTTCCTTCTCACCCTGAAGTGTTCCTGTGCACACGCCATAGTTTTCCTCTGAGGTAATGGGGCATTTGTTCATTTATATTTATTTACCTATCTGTTGCTGGTTGTAAAAAAATTAATGTGTTTGTCTTTGAATTGTTTTATTTTTATTATTATTATTATTATTATTATTATTATTATTATTATTACTGAAAGCCACCTTGAGAAGGGGTTTGGAATGGCAATGTATAAATGCTTGAACTAATTATTTACTTGGAAATACTGTGGTGTTTAAAATACCTGCCCAGCCTCCAGGGCAGGTGTTTTCTGCCAGGGATCCTGCACTTAAGGCAATGTGTGTCTACACTACAAGGGGCTTTTCAGTACACGAGTCCTCCTTTTGTGTAAACCCCACCCATCACAATTAGAGGCATTTTGCAGGCATGTAAGATTGCTCAAAGGAAAGTACAATGAGGTAGCTGCAATACAACTCCAAATGATTAGAAAGGATGGGTATAATTGAAAAAAAGAAAGTGCCTCTATAGCATTGAACTCATGGATGTCACCTAATGCAAAAAAGAGAGAGGAAGAACACAAATCTGCCTAACCCCATCAATTACATCAAAGCATGAGGATTTCAGAAAGAGGAAAAAAATATTAAAATGGGAATCAAAGATGTAAAGCTTTTCATAGGTGAGGAAAATAATATATTCTCTTGTGTAATGTAGCTTGTGTGGCGCAAATGGCTGCCCTCCAGTATCCCCCCTTTCATGTTTCATTGATAAGATCATGCCTCATCTTATATAGTCTTCTGTTGTCCCTATTTATCAGGAACAGTCCTGATTTTCTGATATCTGCTTCTGGCAAACCACAGCCCCTGGTTTTTCTTGCAGCAACATTTCCCCAACGTGATGCCCGCCAGATGTGTTGGGCTTCAACTCTTATCATCCCCAGTCAGCATGGCCAATGATGGGAGTTGTGGTTTACCTCATCCAGAGGGCATCAATTTGGGGAATGCTGTCTCATAGAAATTCCCTTCTAAAGTATTTGGAATGGCTAAAGTGGCCATACTTCAGGGGTTTCCGCTGCCCTCCCCCTTCCTGGCTCACTAGAAGTTAAATCTCAAATCTGGGGGTGTTTTAACAATACGTTTTAAAATAAGCATTTCTGTCTGGCTGATAGGTGCCGCGCACTGTGTAATCTGTGTAATCTGTCGCTGTTGTCTGTTGCTTTGAGTGCTCTTTGGCAGACAATGCACCTTGGGAAAGCCTGAAAGAAATAATAAATAATAATCTTGTCTGTCCTTATACCACTGAGGCTCTATGTAGTGCAAGGTCTGCCATTTCACATGTTACAGCTGGTGAGCCCCTTGATATTGATTGGTTGATTACATTTATTACCATATTTTAAGTCAAACTGGATTCCGAAGCAGTGAGCATATTCACATTACAGCTCAAATCACAATCAGAAATCCTAAACTCAACATTAAGGATGTCTGTTGAGCCATATAATATATATAACAGATATAGTCAATTTCCAGCTCCTGGATCTGAACACAGACCAGAATGAAATTTGTGGTTACGAATCCATACATTTCTGAATTTTCAATTCATTCCAAGAAACAAACAAAAAAAATGCACAGATTTGAAAAATGCACAAAGAAAATGCATACATTTCCAAAATACACATAAATGTGCTTTTTAAATGTGTTTAAAAATGCATATGTTTATAAAGGCAAACATTAATGCATACATTATGAAAAATGCATATGAATTTCTGTACAGATCTTTCATTTTAAAAAATGCAAGCTTGTGGAGAAACAGGACAGAACAAGCTTGACTTCAAAAATACAACAGTCTTAGTGAGACCAAGATTGACAGATCTGTCCATCCCTAGAACATATGTTCAAAGGAAGCATGAGGGACAAAAACGTAAAGCCATGCTGCTGCAAAAAAAATAGTTTGACATCCTTCGTAAGATCCACTCTAACTACTAAGATTCTTCTTAGAAAGTGGGAAACCTGGAGTCAGATAGCTAGATAGGCCTTTCTTTAGAAGAGTGTTCCACAGTGAGGGCACCATAATAAAAATGTCACATCTCCTGAGGCTTAGGACCAAACTAGATGTTCCAGGGGCATTAAGCATATTTAAGGGACTGTCCCACTTCCTCCTTAGTTCCCCTTTCATTCCCTAGCTTTCAATGAGTATAGGGCTAAGCATTGTGGGTGTTGTAGTTCACTCACCCACTTCCTCCTTAGCCCGTCTTTCTTCCCCACCAATCAACGGCTAAGCATTTGGGTGCCGGTAAATAAAGCACTGCCCCCACGAATCACAAACAGTAAGGACGGACACATTATTTTACTTAAAACAATTTATTAAAAGTAAAAACCATTGTATATAGCTGAAGTGAGTTTTAAAAAACCTTGGGTATACATTGTTCAAGGGAGTGTGTCATGTGGCCCAAAGAGTTTTCGTAACCCTTATGAAACATTACAAAGCTAGAGTGTAGATCGGCTCTCAGTCTTCATGGTACCTGATCCAGTGGAGAATCTATGCTTGGAATCTGCTTTCATACACACACACATATTTCTCTGGCTGGATCAGCGTGACGGTGTTAATCTTTGCTCAAATATTGCCGATGGTCATTCATTCATAATCTCTGGAAGATGGATGTATTTTATTTTCCCTTTTAAATTCCAGAAATCTGCCCTGTTTCAGGCTGATATGAAGATAAAATATATTGGCTGGTGAGCTATGACAAGGGCTATGGTAAGGACAGCGGCTGCCGGCATGATACATTTGCTCTTCCAGTACCTTCCAACCTTTCACAGGTGCTTGTGTTGTAATGAAGACAAATACATCCATTTATTTCTCCAGGTTTTAAGGAAGGTAAAAATAGAGCTATTACAATTAAAGATCCCTTCTGGCATTTATTTGTATATTACCTTTCAACCACATCCTGGAGTATTCGTTCAAGGTCAAAATGGTCGCACAGGATTATGCCTGGTTTAATGGAGAGAAGTCTGGAGCCCGGGGCAGAATGAGAAGAGCCACAGATCTCTGCACCCTTAGGTGGGAAACCTGTGGAATGCAAAATGACTACCACGTGGAAAACAAAATGGAGCAGAAAGAGTCCTAGAAATAGGCAAAACACCTGTGAAGAAGCCTGCTAAAGAACCCCAAAAAGAATTCTCTCAGAAAAGTCCCATGGGGAAATTATAACCAAACAAACACCAATGTAGTAAAAACAACTCACTAGGAGCCAGGCTGCAAGGTCTGCTTATGAGAGAGAGTCCCTCAGAACTGTTAAAACTGGATCTGAAGCTTGCCCTGCTGCCTGGTTCAGGCCTGATGGAAGCTGGCTAGAATAGCATTGGCATTTTTTAAAATACAAATTTAGAACATGCGCTTAGTATCACAGGTAAAGTACAATGGGGTCAGAGGCGCGGACCCTGATGGCCAGAATTGTCTCTCCCTTTGTGCGGACCATGATTGCACCCTTGATTATACATTTTAAAAGTGGCATTGTTTACTTTCGAAATACCTTTTGAATGCTATGTTAATCCACCGCTTTTCATAAGACGTTCTACTATGCACAGCCTAAAATAGTAATTCAGTTTTGCACAATAGGCTGCACCCCCTCTGAAAGAGATCCGATTTATCTCGGCAACTGAGAAAATCTCCCTAGAATTTCATTCACAGAGCTTCAGCTCATCAGTCATTACGTCTTTTTTTCTTCTTCTGTGGCACAAAAATGCGAGAAGAGATGATCTTTTCATAAATTATGGAAGTTTTGATTTGGCAGTGGGAACACGAATGCTTCCCTATAATGAGCATTTTCCTGATGAATATTGCAATTATTATTTTATTAGTCTCTGCTAGAGGTACACCCAAGTTTACCTAGACATTTACTTGAAGAAGGACAAGGTCAATAAACGTGGAAAAGTTTTACACAGTCTCCATGACAAAAGAAGAGAGCGATTCTGACCAAGTGGTATGGCAGATTCTCAGCAATTGCCTAGCCAGCAGGAAGGCGAATTTCTTCAAGAGTGCACCCTTTAGAGCCCAGGGAAAAAAGACATTGTTAAGCAATTTTCTTGTTTCTACCAGCAGACCTTGAAGTGGAAATTAACAGTGGTGGTATTCTCTCCCACCCAATCCCCCTGTTCATTTGCATTCATTTGCATATGAATGCCCAGCTAATTGTTTTGAAGTAACAATTAAGAGAACAATAGAGGATAGAAAAGGGACTTGAGGCAGCAACTGACACCTGGGAGTCTGTATTTAAAAAGCTTTTACATATTTGAATTAAAAATAGACAAAAGAACAGAAACACATGGGCATAAAATTCATTACTACCCAAAGAGGGGGAGAACGGAGAGAGAGAGAGAGAGAGAGAGAGAGAGAAAAGGAGTCGCGTTTGCTACCACAATGTAACTGTTCCAAAGAAGGTGTAATGCATGCTGTGATGTGGTGAACTGTTTCACCATGATGCAGAGGGCCTTATTTTGGACACAGTCCCAAACAAGAAACTTGTATAGGAAATATACCAGTGCTTAATTTGAAGGAAAAGGGCTGTTGGGGCTCAAAACAGACTCCTCCCACCTAATCCCTGGGATGTAGGGACTCTCTGATTTAGTTTTCCTTGAACTGGTAAATGTGTGTCTACTTGGCCTTTATTGCAGGCTGCAGGGTTCAGAGGATTCAATGCTCATCCGCACAAATAATTCCCTACTCATAGAAAACTAGCATGTCAGGGAGAAGAGGTTTACCTAGCCATTTCCCTGACATGATAATTTTCTATTTTTTTGGTGAGGGAAGCATTCCTTTATGTCATCCTCCATCTGCAGCTTGATAATAGCCAGGCAGACATAGGCTTATCACCTTAGGCAGCTTCAGTATCAATTTCCAATTCCCTCTGTAAAAATTTCCACATCAACAAAGAGTCTTATGGCACCTTGTAGATTAACACGCTTTTATGACATAAGCTTTCATGGGCACAGTTCATTTCATCATGTGCATGAAGTGTTATCCTCAATTAGCAGGAATATATTCACATGGTTGGGAATTGTTAACAGTCAGATCACAAGCAATTGAAAATCAGAAAGCACAGACAGAGATAATTATCTTAACAGTGGCTATTTACAAAACAAGTTGTTGGGTGGTAACAAAGGCAGCCTTACATTGATGAGATGACTAACGCATGTAGTGTGATTAAGACACCTTTGTCCCTATTCAAGCCACAGGAGATAGAGGTGCTGTCAACAGCTAGGAACAGCCTATCTGTTAAACAAATCATGGACTGTTGCAGACGAGTGGGCAAAGCCCACCACCACTTTTACTTCACAACCTACAATTGTTTGTAAGTTGTGGAGTGTGAACCCCTAAATAACCCTGGACCACTGAGTCATTTAGGGGCTAAACAACCCAGCAGTTAACCCAACAACAAACCATGGATTAACTGCTGGGTTGATTAGCCCCTAAATAACCCAGTAGTCTACATTTGGATATCATGCTCCACAACCTATGAATGAGCCAATCGTGTGTTGTGGATTAAAAGTGGAAGTGGATGTGCCAGGCCTGCTCTTTTCTTCTTATTCATGACAAACCATGGCTTCTTTAATGAATGGGTTGTTGTTCAATGCAAAATAGGTTGGAGTCGAACCTCTTAATGAATTCCTGTTCAGTTGATTCACACTGAAATCTGTCCTTGAAGTATCTTTGTTGAAGAATAGCCAATTTAAGGACAGTGACAGAGTATCGTGAGAGGTTAAAATGTTCCTCCACTGATTGTTAACATTGTTGAATATTGCTGTTTCTGACTAAGCCTCTGTAGTTACTTAGGTGGAAAAGGTACATGCATTGTGCGCTAGTTTGAAGGCACAGTTATTTATTTGTTTGTTTGTTTGTTTTCATGGCTTGCAGAAACTAGTGCTGTACACAATTTTCATTGAGGTTCAACTTTTGCTTTGAAAGTTGCCATTGGGGCAGGGGAGTGAAATGGTAAAAAGCCCTTCCTCCCATTTTTTTTTTTCATGCGTTCATTTTGAGACATAGTCCTGTGTCTGTGAAGTCACTAGACTGGAGTCACATCTACCTCCCCTCCTTTTAATCCAGTGCAAAAAAATGTAGTCTTCACAAGCTCCTGAGACAAACCTGTATAAAGGTTTGGAGACACGTGCTGTAGAGTATTTTTGTACTATACAAGGATAGCATAAGGATTTTACCCCACGTTGTTCTATTTGTCTAGCTTTTCAATTTTGCTCATGTAGTTCTAACACATTAAATAGAATGTTATGGATGGAAAAATAAAGGTCTCTGTTATGGATGAATTATTTTTTTCCATCAAGTTGTCTGAAGGTTAGACAGTCAACACCTACAAATTACACAGATGTGTCATATTCCTAAATGAATTGTATTATGCTGGAACACCTATGAATACTAAAAGAGACCTGCCACAGATCTCAGTAAAAATTCACCTATGTCTAATTTATATGAGAATGTACTGCACAGAAGAAAATGACATACTTCTTAGAAACAGCATCATATTTTAAACTAGTGTTTATTTGTACTTGCATTTTTTAAACCCCAGAACCCATTTCCCAACAGGTGAATAAAAGAACGGCAGTATAGAAAACGTTATTATGTGAGTTTCTTCTGAAAAGAGAAATCCTTCAAAACAATAAAAACATAAATGTTCTGTTGCTAGGAAATATATATTCATTAATTCTCTGTAACGTGCAACCCAGTTAGTGTCAAGAGTTACTCTAACAACCAAAACCATATGCGATAAATCTCAGAGTTATGTACCCCTTGGGAACAAAGATGGTTAGTAATTCTGAAATGTTCATTACTCTGAAAACACTTTCCCGCGTTACCAACAGTGGCACGTTGCCTATGCCATTCTCCAAAACCTGTATCCTTCTTTCCACCTGTGTGGTCGTGGCAGAAGAGGCTCTGTAATTTCATAGGAGACTGGCAACCTTCCAATGTGAAAACATTCATGTTTGTGGAAAAGTTCATTATACATGCAGAATGTTTGAAAATAGCATAATTGGTTCTGCAGTTTTAAAAACAAGAAACAGGTAAAAGTGCAAGTTATTGTATAATTAAGACAATTACGCATAGAATGTGCCACAATGATTCAGACCTTCAGCCTATAACTTAAACCAATGACTGTGTGACGTTGAATGGGGAATATGATCTGCCATTAAGCCAACAACAACAACAACAACAACAACAATAATAATAATAATAATTAGGGGTGTGCACGGACCCCCCGGATCGGATCGGGACCCGGATCGGGACCTCCAATTTTGTCACGGACCGGTTCGGACAAAATCGGAGGCCCCCCGGACCGGATCGAGTCCGATCCCGACCCAAAAATCGTAAATTTTTGGATCGGCCGCCATTTTTTTTCCCATAGACTTGCATTGCAATGCAAGTCTATGAGGAAAAAATGGCGGCGGGTGGGTGAGGGGGGGCCTAACTCCCTCCCCCCCCCGGGGCCGTCCGCTGTGGACGGCCCCGGCAGGTAAGCCCCCTCCCCCGTGCTCCCTACCCCCCCTGGGGCCGTCCGCTTCCATCCGCTGGCGCCCGCGGGCACCAGCGGATAGAAGCGGACGGCTCCGGGGGGGGGTAAGCCCCCTTCCCCACCACTGCTTACCTTCTCGGCCCGTCCGCTCCCGTCCGGCGCCGGCGGCTACTACCAGCGGGCTCCGCGGCCTACTCTCGAGTAGCGCGCCGGGTGATGACATCACCCGGCGCGCCACCCTGGAGTAGGCCGCAGAGCCTGCTGGTAGTAGTCGCCGCCGCCGGACGGGAGCGGCCGGGCCGGCAAGGTAAGGGCCCCCTCCCCCCTCCGCGCGCCCCCTCCTCCCCTCCACGCACCCCCTGCTTACCTTCTCGGCCCGTCCGCTCCCGTCCGGGGCCGGCGGCTACTACCAGCGGGCTCCGCGGCCTGCTCTAGAGTAGCGCGCCGGGTGATGACATCACCCGGCGCGCCACCCTGGAGTAGGCCGCGGAGCCTGCTGGTAGTAGCCGCCGGCCCCGGACGGGAGCGAACGGGCCGGGAAGGTAAGGGCCCCCCTCCACGCGCCCCCTCCTCCCCTCCACGCACCCCCTGCTTACCTTCTCGGCCCGTCCGCTCCCGTCCAGGGCCGGCGGCTACTACCAGCGGGCTCCGCGGCCTGCTCTAGAGTAGCACGCCGGGTGATGACATCACCCGGCGCGCCACCCTGGAGTAGGCCGTGGAGCCTGCTGGTAGTAGCCGCCGGCCCCGGACGGGAGCGAACGGGCCGGGAAGGTAAGGGCCCCCCTCCCCCCTCCGCGTGCCCCCTCCTCCCCTCCACGCACCCCCTGCTTACCTTCTCGGCCCGTCCGCTCCCGTCCGGGGCCGGCGGCTACTACCAGCGGGCTCCGCGGCCTGCTCTAGAGTAGCGCGCCGGGTGATGACATCACCCGGCGCGCCACCCTGGAACAGGCCGCGGAGCCCGCTGGTAGTAGCTGCCGCCGCCGGACGGGAGCGGCCGGGCCGGGAAGGTAAGCGCCCCCCTCCTCCCCCCCCCGCTGTCCACTTTCATCGGCGGGTGCCCGCTGGCGCCCGCCAATGGAAGCGGCGGTGGGCGCCAGTGGGCGCCCGCCGATCCGCCGATCCGCCAAACCGGTTCGGAGCCTTTTCGGACCGGTTCGGATTGGATCAGCCGATCCAGCTGTCAGATCGGAAATCGGATAATTTATCCGATTTCCCACTGGACCGGACTCGGATCGTGGATCGGGTCCGATCCAGTGCACATCCCTAATAATAATAATTTTATTTATTTACCTGCCTCTCCCTCTGGATCGAGGTGGGGAACAACATCAAATATAAAATACATAAAACTGATTAGAACACATAAAACTAATACATTATTAAAATACCAATGAAACACCAATAAAACTCTTAAACTACGAGTGATATTGCTTATGCAACATGCAATAATGATTCCTTGCATTGTGAAAATCAAGCCAACACTTGGGGACAGGCTGCAATATCAATGGAAATCAAAAGACAAATCCATAGAATACAACGGATGAAATGTGCACGTTCCAGAGGCATGTGGATTTCACATGTCTTGTCATGGAGGGACAGGGCAAGTTCATCTTGCAAACGCCATGCAGTAAACGTAAAGGATGTGCAATTCAGGGTTTTATCACACACTCGTTTCTGGCTGGTCATGGTTCTTCGTGGGTCCTTTTCACGACGCTGTCTGCCTCCTGTGTGTCTCCTGCCCCTTCTGCTTGTTTTCCCGTCGCAAAAAAAAAAAGACCCAGAAAATCCGGCTTTTTCAGCTGTAATGAAACTTGCCGCTATTTCGTTCTGTGTACAGGAGAAGCAGCGGGATAAAAACGCCCACTGAATGGGCCATGTGATCATTGTTTACTTCCTCTTTCTTCCCCATGTAAAGAAAGAGGAAGTATTATGGGACAGAAACGGGGGGGGGGGGAAGGCAACACAAGACATGAACTCCATCACTGAGCTACAGTCCCTTCCATTTAGCCCAGTATGAAACGGCACATTGTGTTATTTCATTTTGGTGAGTGGACATCTCTCCTCCAACATCGCTACACGTGATTTTAACTGGTGGTCTTTCTGCAAAGAAGAACAAAACCCCTTTTAAAAAGTTAAATTCAAAATGGCAGGCTTAAGTGCTCACTAAGGTGGTAAACTGGAGTGTTGGGTGTACCGCTTCAGACTGAATGCTGCTATGTACCAAAACATTCCTTGCACATAAAAAATTAAATGTCAGGATGAAGGATTCTAGCCTAGTCTTCTCACTGACGTGCCAGTTTTCTATGTGGAGGTTTGTTTTAGTCCAGGAAGCATTCAATCATGTGAGCTTCTACCTGAATTCTGAAGTGGTACCACCCAGACATAGGTGAAAACTAGGCGGTACTTCTACTTAAAGAATTATAAGAATATAGGCTTGATAGTCCAAAGAGCTTCTACCAATCTGCCACGGATAAGACGTATGGTTGCCATAAACTACAGGGAAATGTGCAGGTCACCTCATAACAGAAAAGAGAACAATAATATATGTGATCAAATTAGTGGGCATGTCTGAAAGTGTTCTCATGTGTGGAGAACGTAAACTTTAAGTGTGCATACTATGTATTGATCCTCCGTTATCCAGCCTGGGAAGGATCAGGTATAAATCTCCAAAACAGGCCAACAAACAAACAAACAAACAAACAAACCAATCAGTGAATCAATCAATATTCTCTACCAATAAAATTCAAAGTTGCCTTTTCATGAGCAAAGCTGTGCAGATCCATATGAGTGATGGAGTAAAGGCCAGTTGGTACGATCAGCAGAATGGAGTGGTAAAGGTTTCCCTTGATTGTACCATTCGGCTGCAGGCACAGGGTTGCAAGTTTGGATGCTTCGCCGTTGGGAGTGAGAGGTGGGAGTTCCAAGCAAGTAGTAAAGCAACATGTTAGGAACAATGTTCACACCACCATTCTCTTTGAATTCATATTTTCCTATATGCAGGGCATTTTATGTCTGTATGTGTGAGTTTTCAAGCATCCATCCTCCACTGCACCCACCTTCATCTGCAGCCTAATATGGTAGAGTCCAAGAAATTTTCTGCCACTTGTTTCTACTGAATGTTTTAACTGAGCCTTGGACATATTCATCTATTTAACTGTTTTGAAAGGTGACAAACATGGTGAAACAAATTTAGTCGAAGATAAATTGAGATAAGAGATGAAAACCAACATTTGCCACGTTTCAAAATCTGTCAGAGTTTCAGGTTGGAAACAGAACATTTTTTGAATTTTAATCCATCAGATTAGGCATGAAAAGGCAATGATTAAGGATGGCTGTGCTATCTAACAGTAAGGGGTTATTTTTGTTCATTACATGGGAAGTCTTTCATCAGTATCTGTAAAAGGGACCTTTGTGGGAGATTTGGGAATGTGAAAATGCATTTTAATATAATCAATGAATTAATTGAATATTAATCGGTGAGAAGGCAGACAATTAGTCAACTCAGATTCAATTTACAGCCCCAAGGTGGAAGTAGATGTTACAGGAGATACAGAACTGTTGGAAAACAAAGTAAGGGGGGGGGAGTGTGAGAGAGAAACATCCTAGTTACCAATTCTTCTCCGTTTTGTGGAATGCTGTGGCTGTTTCTACACCGGCTGTTTGCCTAGGATGGCCCCTGGCTGGTCCCTGTGCTCCGATGGTATGTATTAGGTACTTCCGGGATCGCCCTCCCTCCCGCTTCACCCAGGGGCTATCCCAGGCAAAATGCCTGGTGTGGAAAGGACCTTTGTTGCCCTCTAGCCAGGGGGCATCACTTGTGGGAACTCATGAGCGCAATAAAGATCACACACACAGACACACCAGCTTTTTCAGGAGGCAAGCTATTCAGAGGATCAAACTAGCCATGACATAGGAATGCCATAATGGGGACTCCCAACACCTTTCCCTTTTACAGAATACAGTCACAGTGGATCCCAATCTGGATTGGGATCACAACATGGAAGAGGGAGGTGTAAGACCCCTTCCCAGCTCAAAATTGTTCCCCGCCTGCAGCCATGATGGCAAAGTTCAGTGAGAGAACAGTATTGGGGGGAAGTCCCCCTTCCCACCACAGCTGCTTTTTATAAATGAAAAATACGCCAGGGGTTTCAGTCATGGCTCTCCTCCATCATATCTAGTTTGACACATCAGCCTCAGTGGGCTGTTTAAAATTCAGCAATCACTGAAGAGCCCAGGGAAGCTTGTTCCTTTGGTGAGTTAGCTCGGATTAAGGCAAGGGCCAGAGACCATTGTGATGCATTGAAGGTTTACATACATATCTGCATTAAGTTTGAATTTCATACAGCGCAGTTTAGATTTCATATAGCACTGAGGCAGTAAGCCGATATACACCAGTTGCTGGGGAACATGGGTGGGAGGATGCTGTTGCACCATGTCCTGCTTGTAGGTTCCTGGGCAGAATCGACAACTGTTGGGGCCCAGGACACATTCCATATACCATTTTCAAACCACTTTCAAAGTGTTATATCCTGCTTGGTGAAGATCTGGCCCTGGTCAACAGTTGGCTGGCCACTGTGTGAACAGAGTGCTGAAGTAGATGGACTTATGTCCTGTGCATGTCTGCTCAGGTCAAGACTGAGAAATCTGGGGGTCTGCATATGGTATATGGCCCTAAAGTTCCTCGCCCCAGGTGTATAGGATTGCAGCCTCAGTGAACTAATTGGAAGTCTTTATCAATTTATAGTGCAATTCAATACATGCAATCCAATAGATGTAAGTCCAATTGGGCTTACTCCCATTAAAGTGTGTATATAACTGCAGTTTTAATCACTGATTTATTCAATGGAACTACTACTGATACCCTTAAGGAATCAACTGGTAATACCTTTAATAAGCTCTTTGCTGATAACTGCAATAAATGGCTGGTACATCAAAGAAGGTAACTGTTGATATTTTTAATGAAATAGTAACTAATTGCTGAGATTTTCAAGAATCTTAACTGCTGAAAGTTCTAAGGGATTAAATGCTGATAACTTCTAAAGAGATCAAATGCTGATATTTCCAATTCCAATGAATTAAATGTGGATGTTACAATGAATTAAGCACTGATTTCTTTACCAAATTTACTAATGCCTTTATTGAATTAATTGTTGATGTTTCCAATGAAATAACTGCCAATATTCCTATGAATTAATTCTGAATACATTTGATGAATTGTTGGCAAATAATTATTTTTCAATAATTACTGGTTTATTTTTACAACTACTGTGGTCATTACAATAATCAAACAAAAATGATGTACAATTTTTGATAACACCGAATGGGCATTTTTATTTGAAGATTTGAACACTTTTTATTTTATTTATTTATTTATTTATTTATTACATTTGTATACCGCCCCATAGCCGAAGCTCTCTGGGCGGTTTACATAGGATTAAAAACAATTAAAAACAATATACAAAAATTAAAACAGCAAAAACATACAACATACACACAATCTGTACATTTAAAAACCACTTCAACACTTCAAAAAACAAAAACAAAAAAAAAACAACAAAAAAAACAAAAAAAAAAAAAAACCTACAAAAACAAAACAAAACAGACCCAGGCTCCTCAGATATTGCCAAATGCCTGAGAGAAGAGGAAAGTCTTGACCTGGCGCCGAAAAGATAACAATGTTGGCGCCAGGCGGGCCTCGACAGGGAGATCGTTCCACAATTGGGGAGCCACCACAGAGAAGGCCCTCTCTCTTGTTGCCGACCTCCGAGCTTCCCTCGGAGGAGGCACTCGGAGGAGGGCCTTAGATGTTGAACGTAGTGTTCGGGTAGGTTCATGTCGGGAAAGGCGTTCCATCAGGTATTGTGGTCCCAAGCCGTGTAAGGCTTTATAGGTTAAAACCAGCACCTTGAACCGGGCTCGGAAACATACAGGCAGCCAATGCAAGCGGGCCAGAGTAGGTCTTATATGTTCGAACCTACTGGTTCCAGTTATCAATCTGGCCGCTGCATTTTGCACAAGCTGCAGCTTCCGAACCACCTTCAAAGGCAGCCCCACGTAGAGTGCATTGCAGTAATCTAACTTGGAGGTTACCAGAGCATGGACAACTGAAGCCAGGTTATCCCTGTCCAGATAGGGACGTAGCTGGGCCACCAACCGAAGTTGGTAGAAGGCACTCCGTGCCACTGAGGCCACCTGCGCCTCAAGTGACAGAGATGGTTCTAGGAGAACCCCCAAGCTACGAACCCGCTCCTTCAAGGGGAGTGCAACCCCATCCAGAACAGGTTGAACACCCTCCATCCGGTCAGCGGAACCACCCACCAACAGCGTCTCAGTCTTGTCTGGATTGAGTTTCAGTTTATTAGCCCTCATCCAGTCCATTGTCGCAGCCAGGCACTGGTTCAGCACATCCACAGCCTCGCCTGATGAAGATGAAAAGGAGAAATAGAGCTGCGTGTCATCAGCATACTGATGACAACGCACTCCAAAACTCCGGATGACTGCACTCAACGGTTTCATGTAGATATTGAACAGCATGGGGGACAAAACTGACCCCTGCGGAACCCCATACTGGAGAATCCACGGGGCCGAGCAATGTTCCCCAAGCACCACCTTCTGGAGCCGACCCACCAAGTAGGAGCGGAACCACTGCAATGCAGTGCCTCCCACTCCCAACTCAGCCAGTCGTGCCAGAAGGATACCATGGTCGATGGTATCGAAAGCCGCTGAGAGATCAAGGAGAATCAACAGAGTCACACTCCCCCTGTCTTTCTCCCGACATAGGTCATCATACAGGGCGACCAAGGCTGTTTCCGTACCAAAACCAGGCCTGAAACCCGACTGAAATGGATCCAGATAATCAGTCTCATCCAAGAGTGCCTGGAGCTGGCTCGCAACCACCCGCTCCAGGACCTTGCCCAGGAATGGAACATTTGCTACTGGCCTGTAGTTATTCAGATTTTCAGGGTCCAGGGAAGATTTCTTTAGGAGTGGTCTCACTGCCGCCTCTTTCAGGAGGCCTGGGACCACTCCCTCTTGCAAAGAGGCATTAATCACTTCCCTGGCCCAGCCAGTTGTTCCATCCCTGCTAGCTTTTATTAGCCAAGAGGGGCAAGGATCCAATATGGAAGTGGTTGCACGAACCTGTCCAAGCACCTTGTCAACATCCTCGAGCTGCACCAACTGAAACTCATCCAAGAAAACAGGACAAGCCTGTGCTCTGGATACCTCACTAGATTCATCTGCTATAACACTGGAGTCTAAGTCCTGACGGATGCCAGAGATTTTATTCTGGAAGTGCCCAGCAAATGTATTACAGCGGGCCTCAGATGGTTCTACCATGTCCTTGGGGCCAGCATGTAAAAGCCCCCGGACAACTCTGAAAAGCTCCGCTGGGTGGCAGGTTGATGATTGAATAGTGGCAGCAAAGTATTGTTTTTTTGCTGCCCTCACTGCCCCTGAATACAGCTTACCATAAGCACTTACCAGTGTTTGATTGCATCCATCAGGAGTTCGTCTCCATCTGCCCTCAAGCCGTCTCCTGTTTTGTTTCATCACTCTCAGCTCTGGGGTATACCACGGAGCCGTTCGAGCTCTACACAGGAGAGGGCGCTCAGGAGCAATCGTGTCAACTGCCCGGGTCATTTCTGCATTCCACAGATCAACCAGGGTTTCGACAGGAGAGCCAGCCCTATCAGCCGGAAAACTCCCCAGAGCCCTCTGGAAACCATCTGGATCCATTAGCCTCCGGGGGCGGACCATCTTAATGGGTCCCCCACCCTTGCAGAGGGGAAAAGCCGCTGTAAGTCTATTTGAAAATAAATAAATGGGTACAGCCTATTTATTTAAATCCTAAAGCGAGAGTACATGAAATGGTATATTATCAACAATGTTTTAGTTAAGAAAAGGCAATTGGCAGGGATGCCCATTATCTGCATTCTTTTTTATATTGGGGTTGAAAACTTTAGCAATGAACAAACAGAGAAAATACTAAAATTTGTGGAGGGGATGGGAAATTATTCAGAGAAATAATATCTGTGCAGATATTATATTTTGAATGGTCACAAAGCTATGCAGTCTTTGCAACAAATTAATGAATTAATCAAGAAATTTAGACCATTAGCAGGATATAAAAGAAAAACAGAAATTATTGGACTAAGAATGCAGTCCCATGAGATTGCCATTCTATAGATGGAATGCTCTGAGATTGGAGTTCCTGGGCAGGCAGGATGATAGAGGGATGATGCCCCCCCCCCCCGTTGTTGTTGTGGTTGTGGTTGTTTTAGCATATTTAGCTAGCTGGGCTTCTGAACTTGCCGGTGGACAGTGATGGGAATGGAGAGGGCCATAGATCCAGCAGACCATGGCCTCTCCTCTCCCTGCCCACCATTATCCCCCTTTCCCCTTCCTCTTCTGAGGTTGCAAAAGCAATCTTGGAAGAGGGGCCACCATGGAGCTTTCCATGGCAACTGAAGGGGGTGGGTAGGGAGAAAATCCCTGCTTGGATTTCTGTAGCTCTAGTGCGTGCACACACACAAGGGACAGAAGAGGAAGGGATACCCAGAGGGGCAGTCTGGGGAGCCAGCATGGATCCCCAGAATCTAAAGAACTGGATGGCACTGAAGGCCACATGAAATTATGCGGAGGGTTGCATGCGGCTTGCAGGCTCCAGGCTCCCCATCCTAAGTCTAGTGCAGCATAATGCAGGCTGTGACATCATCACATGTGCATGTTATTGCCCCTTCAACCAATGATATGTGCTGGAGGAAAGGAAACTCAAATACTGTGTGCTAAACTAGACCAACCAGGACTAAGAGAGAAAGGCAGACTGAGCAGCAACTCTAGCAGTAAGGTATTCATTGCCTCACAGGGAAACTTCCACTCACTTTAAAATAAATTCACTGACTTTTATTCTGGCCACTCTAAGAACATCAGTGAGGTCATCCTCTGAAATCTAGCGTGTGAAGGAAGCCCTTCCTGTGAAGGCCTCCAAAGCTGCAGTCACTTCCTTAGGTGCTTGTAGAAGACGACAACATGAGTGATGATTCTGAATTACATGTAGCCCAGTGAGTTGTCAGTGACAGATACACAATGTGCGCACTTGTCCAGGTCCAGATGTCACTGCTACAATTCAGTGTAGTTCTCCCTTTAGCATCCCACTGCCTGTAATTATGGTTTAACTTTCTTTTTAACACTTTCAAAACTCCAAGGAGCCACTTTATTACTGTCAGAGTTCTTTGAGAAGGGAAAGGATGCTATAATTTGCTGGTGCACATACTCAAGTTGTTGCGCTGATATGTAACGTTTCTTAAGTCAATGGAAAACGGAAAGCAATTTAGATAAGTGTAGCAAGGAGGGGGAAGAAAAAAAGAAGCATTTTGTTGTTGTGAGAAATGATATATTGTCATATCATTTCCTCTAGAAATGCTTCAGTTTATTTTCTTTTGGGTTATGATTGTCCCAAAGAGTAATCTTCAACCACAAAGGCTCAACTTTGCCTTTATCTGCAGCTGCTCTGATTTCTCTTTCATTCTTTTCTCTCTCGTCTCAGCCTCTCATTCACAAATACTAACCTCTACATTTTCCAAGTGACACGCACAGTTTTAGCCTGGCAGCTCCCACCGACTTTAATGAATCTTGATGCTGAGGATCATGCAGTTGAGTGATGGTTGCAGCCTACGTGGATGGTATGCAGTCACAGATCATTACGTTGTCTCTTGTCTCTTGCGCAAGCTCCAAGCAACAGCAAGAGTCTCCAGACAAACTAGCTTCATTTGCAATGGATTTAGCACAAAGTAACATTGGAACTGAAAGGAAGCCTTGTACTTCTCGCTGTGTTGCCCCTCAAGGAGGATTCCAAAGGTTTGCTATGCCTGGTTTGCTACGCACGTTTCCATCAAAGCATCCTTTTCCAGTGCTCTGGACAAATGACGCATGCCATATATTGATTAGTTTGAGGGCAGAGCAATGGACATAGGTGGGCTGATCGTTACGTGAGCTGAATCCGAGACCCATACACCATTGCACCCGGGGCTGCATTAGGACGTTCATGGAAAAACAAGGCAGGCATTTTAGGATCGTGATTCAACGCAGAGCAGAGTGCTGGCCTGGACAGGAATATGTGGGCAGGAATTCTCCTGTGTATCTCCAGGAGAGGCTTTAGGGATTGGCTTATCAGCACTTCACCCTAGTTCTTGGGGCAGCTGCAAAAGCCTTTACCTAGCCAGGGGAGATAAGATGGTACCGGAACAAGCACGGAACTGCTGCTTCAAAAACACATCTCCAGCCTCACAGTAGGGCAGGGTGAGGTGATGGTAAACTAATCCCTGAAGCGGATTCCATCCTGACAACTGTTCTGTATGGTGGTGGTAGGAAATCCCTTCCTCAGAATTTAATACAAGAAAGCATCCAATCTACTTTGCAAATGACCCCGAGCAATAGAATGCATAAGCCAGGGGAAGACAATTTTTGGTGTTCCAGATGTTTTGGCCTACAATTCGCATCAGCCCTAGTCAGCGTAGCAAATGGTGAGGGCTAATGGGAACTGTAAGGCCAAAATATCCCACCTTCCTGAGGAAAATCCCACCCCATTTCATGATTTAGCAGCTCCCTTTATAATGGCAGTCATGGAGTAAGACGGATGCCCAGGACTGCATTTCTTACGTAGCTTGCTAAGGGCTTCCCTGCCAACTCTGGCTGTTGGTCCACTCCCTTCCCATTCCCTCCCTAACCCAATCACCAGCTAAATCCTTCTTATTGAGATAGCTTGCCCTGATTCAGGGGAAGGTTGGGCAACTGCAGAAACCTTTATTATTTGAAAGGACAAGGACTTGAGAGAAATGCATTCGTGCTGTATGGGTCCAATGGGGGACTAATTCATTGAAAATGGACAGGTGACAACTGTCAAAGGCTTTGTCCGCTTGCCCCTGCCGTCACCTTGGAGAAAGAAGGAACGGGAGCTGGGACACAAGCACAAAACTTTTTGGAAGGCGAGTGAGGCTGGCATGCGAGGGTCTCAGGAGACATCAGCCATTTGAAACAATGATCACATCCTTTTTCTTTTTCTTTCAGGTGTGCAGCTCCCCCCCATCCCTTCCTTGTCCAAGCATTGAAAGGAGAAGTTGGCAGGCGGCAAGACGGTTTTGTTCTCACTGGCATTGATAGGAACAGTGAAGCGGTAGCTAACGTATGGTCAAAGGATGCAGTCACTTCGGGATCATGATCGTGATTGCTTGAGCAGAGACGTGTGATCAAAATATGGGGAGAGCCATATTCTCGCCACAAGATCTCTGCACCATCTGCATCACCCTGTCAAGCAACAAGTGATGTGTGGTGGAATCTTTGCAGGAGCTGTGGTCTCATGGATGATTGTATGCATTGGCTCCGTCTTGTGGATCAAAACAGGGAGCCTGGTCATATCGGTCTAGTTCTCCCTGAGGTGATAAACCTATGTCTGGGCTCTACCACTTCAGACTTCCAGTGAGGACTCAATGCTCTTTGATACAGAAACAAAAAAAAATGTGCACGTAGTATGGTGCCACGTCAGGGAGAATGCTAAGCTTCTCCCTGACGTCTTGTTTTCTGTATTCAGAGACATCTGGATGTTAGAGCGTTCCCTCATGGGAGCCCCCGCATGCAGTCCACAGCCGTGCAGCATAGGCTCCATTTTGCTGCCAAAATAATGCCTGTTTCCTATAAATAATACAAAATGTATTACAGAGCAATCCTAACTGGGGTCGTAGTGGGAGTGAAGTGATGGATCCTCTGCCACTTTCAGGAGGGCAGCTTTGCTGCATTTTTCAGCTAGGTGGGGAAGGTGGATCTCTTCGCTGGCCCTCCCAACACACGCACACTGAAAGCCATGGGAAGGAATCAGCTATGCCAGATCTAGGTTGGCACAGCTGAAGAACCCAATCCATGCTCCTCTAAGGGAAAGGGAGGGGCTCAGGGCCTTCCATTCCTACTGCCAATGCGAACAGCACGAGGGTACATTTACCCCTGTGGAGCTTCCTGCATGGGAACATGGGCCTTTGGGGCAAACAGAATGAGCATCACCACCAAGGGTTTAGGGTTGTTCAATTATTGACCCACCACTAGGCTGACCATATGAAAAGGAGGACAGGGCTCATGTAACTTTCACAGTTGTAGAGAAAGGGGAATTTCAGGTGGCGTCATTTGTATGCAATTCGTACCTGGTGAAATTCCCTCTTCATTACAACAGTTAAAGCTGCAGGGGCCCTGCCCTCTTTTGTATCTGGTCACTCTAGTATAGTGCATGCAACTTTAATTGCTTTGATGAAGAGGTGATTTCACCAGGTACTAATTGCATACAAATGACACCGGCTGAAATTCCCTTTTCTCTGCAACTGTTAAAGTTACATGAGCCCTGTCCTCCTTTTCATATGGTCAGCCTACCCACCACCATCCTCTCTCTCTCTCTCTCTCTCTCTCACACACACACACACACACACACACACACACACACAAACTAATCTGGGTACTTACTGGTAGAAAAGTGAGCAATAAATGTGATGATGATGATACCTTAGTGGGGGTCAAAACTTTTAGGCTGACCATATGAAAAGGAGGACAGGGCTCATGTAACTTTAACAGTTGTAGAGAACAGGGAATTTCAGCCGGTGTCATTTGTATGCAATTAGTTCCTGGTGAAATTCCCTCTTCATCACAACTGTTAAAGTTGCAGGGGCCCTGCCTTCTTTTGTATATGGTCACTCTAGTATAGTGCCTGCAACTTTAACTGTTGTGATGAAGAGGGAATTTCACCAGGAACTAATTGCATACATATGGCACCGGCTGAAATTCCCTTTTCTCTACAACTGTTAAAGTTACATGAGCCCTGTCCTCCTTTTCATAGGGTCAGCCTAGTCAAAACAATCATGGTACAGAAGATCTGTAATTGGACTTCTTGGAATCTTTTTATTATTATTATTTCAAAACAGTCATGGGTGCTGTTAATTTAATTATGAAACGTGTGTGTGTGTGTGTGTGTGTGTGTGTTGGGGAGTTAACCCTCAGTGGGAAACGTCCCATTTTGACCTTGTGGGGCTGTTAAGGGGGAAATGGCTTTCAAGTTGCAGCCAATATATCCAAGCCATGTTTGAATATGGATCATTGTGCAGTTACTGTGAAACAACTGATGAGCTCTGATCCTTGATGCTTGACCAGCACAATCCTGATTCACTTCTGTGGATCTTTGTACCACTGGAGCACTTCAGTGACAGAGCTGTTAAGAAATGATATCATTTAAGGGTGGTTTGCAAAGGCACCTTCAGAAATCATACTCACAAAAATGGAATTTTAATCAGGCTTCTCCCCTAAGGGTTCTGGGATATGCATATACAAGAGCCCTACTCATTATTTTTGGAGGGAAGTGATCATCAAAACACTTCCTATGGAGAGACATAGTTAGGGTTTTTAATACCAGCAATTCCCAATGTGTGTAGTGGCAAACACGAGTGTGCTGTGAGGGAGGCTGGTGTGCCTTGAAGAATCAAAGTCACCATCTGGGATGCATCCACCATTCTATGCCCCTCGGAACAGGAAGGCCTTGTGTAGTGCCGATCCCATTCCCTTTGCCAATACACAGGCAATAATTTCATCCCCAGAGAGGGAGTAAGAATGCACTAGGATTTCCTGATGCAGTCTGTACCACAGATGACTGTTGAGGAAGAATCTCAGAAGCATCACTTTAGCCGAAAGCATCCTGGATCCTTACTGCAGTGGTGGTGGGGGAGAGAGGATATTAGAAGGCAATATTAATGATCTACAGTTGTAAGGCCAGTAGCTGGAACCTGATCACACATAGCCAATGGTGAAGGATCATGGGAATTGTAGGCCAAAACATCTGGAGGGCCACAAGTAGCCTGTCCCTGTTCTAGTGTTAGCACATATGTGCTGACACAGTGCCTCACATGTACCTTTTCATATTGCCAGTGGCAGTTGTAATGCCCAGCACGAGCTATGGCAGAGAGCCATTTGACAATTAACCACCCTGCTTCCCAAAACCACAGAGTGGAATTAAAAACTCAACGGAGAAGAGCAGCCACAGAAATGTTTGCAAGAACGAGTCAAAAGAATTAACGCAAACAGAGAAGATATTCACCAACTAAAAGGTCATATGGTTGTGGATTTTGGTCATGTAGTTCACAGCAATCAATGCGAATTTTTGTGGGACTAAGGAGTCAACATTAAACCATTTTTAGGATTTATGAGCAAAACCACTGTCTTTGTAGTTCACACAGTTTCACAACAATCAAGAGAAGTTCCATGGAGGGTAAGGACTAATATTCATAAAACAACTTGGTGCCATTGCTCAGTTGTAGAGTGCATGCTTGCATACAGAAGGACCAGCTTTACTTCCCGCTATCTCTAGGTAGGGCAGTAAAAATTCTTGCCTGGAAGCCTGGAAAGCTGCTGTGTGTCAGTATTGACAATACTGAGCTAGATGGGCTAATGGTCTGACTCTCTACACCATAGGAGTGTAGAAGGCAGAGGGCAGGCGATCCTGGAAGTGCAATGACCCGGAATGCTCCCGGGCCGTTGCGCCACCATGCCTGCCATTTTGTGGCTTAGGCGGAGCATAAAAGAGTGCTCTAGTGCTCCAACGATAAGGTAAGTTTAAAAAAACATGGCGAAATCAATCCCCCTCTCTTCCATGATGGGCACGGAGCCACCCGGTGCGGCTCCGTGCCCATTTGTGCTGCCACGCTTACTCACAAGTAAGTGTGGCAGCACCCGGGATGGGCAGCCACATCTGGCTAGCATGTGCAGATTGCAGAGAATCTTATCTTACATTCTGAGATGGAGAAGAACTTTTGGGGAAAATGGTGCATGTACAGCTAAACATTATGAGCTGGACAAATTCATAGTCCAACCAAATAAATAGGAAACCTCAGCAAAATCGCCGGTTGCCAGATCTAGAGACTGGACCCTGACAGAGGAATTCTGCCAGTTGTGGGTTCTAGAACCCCTTTCCAACTTCACGTGTGTGAAATGAATTTATGCAATTAAAGGAATAGCAAGGCTGAGTAGTTGGCTCCACTCCTGGCAATGCAAGGCTTACCTTGGCCATGCCACAGATGTCCTCAGGTTAGGTGCAGCTGCCTGCAGGGGGAAAGTATACACACATAGACCTCCAGCTCCTGTGGAAGCCTATGTGCAGAGAGGTCAAGACACGGGAGCTTTCCCCCTGTAAATGTCCATGCCATTAAAGGATTGCCCCCACTGCTTCTTTAACCTTGTGGACTTCCTTCACACATATCCTTGATGGGGACTAAGGTTAAGGCAATACTGCGAACTGGCTACCTGAGAGGGATCAAAAAGCAGCAGAGGGGGGAATCTATTTCATTTGAACTAACCAGCCATGTCTTTGGCTGTAGACATCTGGGACCCATCTTGATGGAGTTGCTTTGCCCCTCGGTCTTTCAAAACCCTGCAGCATTGCAACTGCGGGATGGGAGAGGCAAATCCCCGCGACAAGAGGGAGTGTGGGCTTTCTGGGCAGTGCCAGCAGCCATTCAGCTCATCGAGCCCACCCCCTGCCATCTGCCTGGCCTTTCCACGCATCCTCCCAACCTACAGTGGTCCTCAATCTGCCTCCAGAATGCCCCCAGCCTCGATGGGAAGCAAGTTCACCACTAACAGATGGTGGCGACCTCGGAGTGATTGCAAAAGTCGCTGTGAGTTAGCAACTTTTAACTGCATAGTTTTTTTGGGGGGGGGGAAGTCCATGGTAGGTGTGAGTTGATGGATGCATTGTATAAATACTGCAGCATCACAGTGTAGCCACCACGGGGTATACAGGGTGTATAGACAGCCCCCTGCTCACACTGGGAGTGAGTATTTAAATGAGAGTTTCATTTAACCATCCCAAATCTATATTCTCAGGACGGACACCCTTTTCTCTCCAGTCATCTAAACAATCCATAGAACTACATTTTAAATGCAAAAATGAACACACAGCAATGCAGAATTCAGTGATTTCCCCTCTTCCCTCCCCCCCCACCTTGCCTTTGAAAGTCAACGTTGTATTTCTCATGGAAGTAACAAGAGTAGGTTTAGTTGGTTGGTTTTCAGAGGGAGAGGGAGAAGGAGAGGGAGAGGGACAGAGAGAGAGAGAGAGAGAGAGAGAGAGAGAGATTAAGAGGGTGAGCTTGCTGAAATCTAAGCAGCTGGCTTATAGAATTTTTGCTGCCGTTGCTCGAGTATGTCAGCATTATATAGTTCCTTGATCACTGGGGACGTTGCGATCTGTCTTCAGCTATTTGTGCTCCTACAATAACTCTAACTGCTAGCTTTGTGATTTCCACAATTTGTAGGGAAGACTAAACTGTTTCTGGAAACGGGAACAAAAAGGAGGTTTAAAGGAAGAAGAGAGAGAGAGAGAGAGAGAGAGAGAGAGAGAGAGAGAGATGTGATTGGGATGAGGGGAAATTACAATAAAATTTATGAAGCAATGCTTCCTTCTTACAATGAAGGGCTCTGTCCTACCTAAATGGTATTTCCACCGACATGGAGGGCCTTCTCTGTCCCAGCTGCATGGAGGCAGATATTGCTTACTCAGTGAATAGATAAAGACACCCTGGAGCACTTTATTATTACTTCAGATGCTCCAGGGCCCTTGCAAAAAGAGATATATGTATTTTCTCAAGGAGCTCCCAGAACAACAAGCAGGTGCTCTCTTTGCAACTGTGGGAGAACCCAGTAAATAGTGCCTCTTGGTGTCCTGTACTTTATGCCCTGGAAAATAGCAAGGTTTTCTGGGAAACTAATGGCAAGGCCTTCTCGCAGTCACTGTTTTTGGTAGCAGCCACCATTTCTCCCTATAACGCCCTGGAACTATGCTAAGCAGGAGGTTGCAGCAGAACGAGAGACAGAGGAAACTCCCAACACCTCTCCAATTTTGTCACTCCTCTGGAACTCACCCCACCGCTATTTTGGACTTTCCCTTTTGGCCATGCCCCCTAATTTTGAGGCAAACATTCAAGAGTTCAAATGTTCAGCTCAACCATAGTAGAAAATCAACTGACACCTTACACTAGGGACCATATGAGACTGCCATTGGTTTACTCTACATCGTGGTTGTCCTGTGACTGATCAGCCTTTGCTTCCTCTAAGTAATAAACTGTGTCATAGCCTGGCTCCACCTGGTGGTTTTAGCTCTGAGGACAAGGAATGCACATCTTCTCCTGTAGGTGTCCATCAACCCTCCCCCCCCCCCCCAAATCAGTAATAGACCAATTTTCCTGGGATATTACTATTTCTTAGGCACAGAACTCTTATCTTTAGAGACCAAGTAGAGCAATGACCACATCCTGGTGAATTTGAATGGGCCTATTGGCTGGGTTGTGCATTAATAAATGTGTTTTGTTTTGTTTTGTTTATTTCTGGCAGACCTGTTTGTTTCATTTTCCATTCATTATTGTTTCATTTGTTTATATGACTGTTTCATTCTCTTTTTTGGTTTATTTGTGAGTCATTTTATTTCTGTATTAATTACAGTGGAAATCCAGACTATTTTCTGATGCATATAACTTTGGTGTTTCCAGGCATGAGATTTTCAGACGTTCTCCTAGATTCTTAAGGCATCAGACCAGCCATGTTTCAGACAGATTGACAAAGGTCACTCCATTTTATAGGCAATTTAAACTGGGGTAACGTTCTCTAAACTTCCCATTGCTGTACACTTCAGATTGGAGAGTTCCATGCCTTGTCACTTTCAGAGTACGCCAAGATCCTTGACCCTACAGTATGTTCCCTGGAGGTATCAATTTACGAAGCAATGCCATGCTGTGCCTAATATCAGAAACTCTCCTATGAAAAACAAATGCAAGAACCGAAATGAAAGGATTTTCAACTGATTACCCTATTTGTTTCTGTATTTCCATTCATTTTCACAAAAATACATCAGAAACAGTGAGTTTGTTTCAATTTTCATTCATGCTATTATTTATTTAATCAATTTATGCACCTCTTACCATTTTTTTTAAAATTGTATTACAATTATATCCCACCTTTTTTCCTCCAAGGAACCCAAGGCGGCGTACATAATCCTCCTCTCCATTTTATCCTCACAACAAGAACCCTGTGGAGTAGGTTGGACTGAGACTGTGACCGACCCAAAGTCACCCCGTGAGCTTCCATGGCTGAGTGGAGTCTAGAACCCAGATCTCCTGACTCCTAGTCCAACACTCTAGCCACTACACCACACTGGCTTTAAAAAGATAACTCATGCTGGTTTATAATAGAAATGAATATACAACCCCGGCCTATTGGAAAGCTACACATATTCACTTGAGCAATCCTATGGCCCCTAGACAGCATGGGCGGGGGCATAGGATTGTTTGTTTTCCTGGCTTCTAGCTTGGAGCCCTGGCTCTGACCTTATCACCAAGGAACTGTGCTCCCCTCGCCCTCACAGCCAGTGTGGAGAGAATCGCACCAGCTGCATCGCCGTGCTTGGTAAATGGAGTGCAGAAGAAAGGAGACATTCCTGGGGGCAGGAAGGGGAGGAAACCAGGGCAGCTGCCTTATGCTGAATTCTTTTGCTGCCGCCCATTCCTTCCCATCCCCTCTGAAGTGTCGCTGTTGCATGGGTGGAATTGCCTGTCTAAGGGAAATACAGGACGGCTCCAGCAAGGAAGCAAAGATCACCTTCATGCTCCGGCCACAGCATTGGATATTCGGTGTTCGGAGGCCGCCAACTGTCAACGTAGGATTGTGCCCTAAGGCAGCTGCATCTAAGCTCCCTCAAACAGTCCTAGGTCCCCAATAGAAGAATTCAGTTTGGCGCCTGGTTGCCCAATTATGCGCATCTTCGCAGAAGCGCATTTACATCTAATACCTAAACACGACAAGCGGTGAAGCGCATTACGGGCTATATGAAAGGTGCTTTAAAGTTGTTTACATGTGGAGAATCACATGTTTACATGGCCAAAATGCGCTTCAACTCCCGCAGCAAATTAAAACTCGCTATTTAACGCGCATTTGAAAATGCGAATAATCGGAGATAAAAGCGCCTCGACCCCCGATTTGCACTCTGCTCTTGTAGAGGTAAAATTTGTAATGCACTTTGAAAGAGCTTTAAATCACTCTTGTAGAGGCACCCCTATATGGTATTTCTTACCCAGGGCAAGAGCTCTCCACACCATTTGGGTAATTTCCCTTTGAACCAGAAATAGTTCAAATTGGTCTGAGGTGGCATGATCTCAAATATTTACTGGATATTCTCTGAACACCAAAACATTTGCAAAATATTCATGTAATATGCGTTATCTATATTTGGCAAACATTGAAAAAATATTTTAACATATGGGAGTCAATATTCAATAGCGTTTGATGGATGACATGCAGTGGTATTAGCTATGAGAGTTTAACAGCTGATGAGATTTTATATTTTTTTTCTGGCTGCCAAAATCGAGAAGTAGGTTGAGATGCAACATAATTTTGAAGAGAATTTTCACCAGCCAAATTCAAATTTCAGCTTCAAAATTTGGACCCATTTTAAATGTGTGAACATGTATTTCTGCTCCATGCTACATAACACAAGTATTTCCATCAATTGTTTGCCCCCGTTGATTTTTCAGTAAAATTCAATGGTGGAAAGGAAAGAGAGAACCTTCTGTCTAGGAATGCAACAACTATTCATGATTCATGAAAATCACATATTTATGGCAAAGAATGTGTGCAACAGGGCTTTTCAGGCAGTTATTCCGGATCCACAAAAGAGCAATGGCTCGTTATGTAAGATGTTGCTCTGTTAAGCTGATTGCATAGAATGAGGAAGTGGTAGAGTTGAGCTGAACTTTGTCAGAATGCTTCTAATGATGTCATCACCATGCCCCATTAACAGAAGTTTAGAGGGTATCCAGACAACATCATTGTCTTCTACTCATAACATTCCCATTCCCATGCCCTCCCCATTCTTCTGTCTGTTTTCCTTGCATAGAAACCCCATTCACTAGGTGGGGAGAGAGCGCTAGGATCCCTTCTTCTGAAAGCACCTTAGAAGTAGGGATGTGTATCATACAATAAGGTCATTATTGTGCATGTGTTTAATGATAACCATACGATAGAAAAACCTACGAGAATCATTGGAGATGATAATTTTCAGGCGATTTTATCGTTTTCTCAGACTGCCATATAAATATACCTATAACTTCTGTATTTTAAAAGTTAGAGGCTTGAAACTTGGTCACAGTGCTTAGGGGGTATGCCTAAGTATGTGTATGAAATTTGAGATCGATCCCTCCAACCCTCGATTTTATATGATTTTTAAAAAGATTGTTTCCGTTCTGACACGTCTGAATGAACGTACGTGGCGAGCTGTCATTCTGATCTGTCAGAACTGAAACGATCTTTAATAAATTCATTTAAAATCGAGGGTTGGAGGGATGGATCTCAAATTTGGCACATATGTGTAGTAGCCAAGGCCCTGAGGAATTTGCCTTTACCTGGAACGTTGCAGTAGGTCATTTTATGCTAGAGGCAGGCTAGCAATTTACTTCCCCCTCATGAAGCTACTGCTTACTACTAGCTACTGCTTACAAGTCACCACTACCTTCTGGAGGGCACCAGGTTGGGGAAGGCCTTGTCTATAAACATACATTTCTTATTAGCAGGTTTTTGTCTGTCTATACAACAAAGTTCATTCCTGACTTGGCAAGGCTTTTCCTAGGAAATGTTAGGAGATTCCAGAGGGAAATACAGTGCTCAGCGGATATGCCTTTAAAAAGCATTTCAAAAGAAATTAGAGCAGAGGGGAGACAAATGTGGATTGCTTCACACATTAGGAGCTGCTCAGGCAAAGGAGTGGAGTCAGGAAAGACCTGACAAAGTGGAGAGGGGGCTGACTAGATGCTCTCAGAAGAAGGATCGCAACTAGCAAAAATAAAAGAGGAGAGACAGGAAAGTAAGATTGCCAAGTCCTGGCCTTGACCTGAAGTTTCAGGGGTTTAACCTCTTTCTCAGGATCTCCAGAGGAAGGAGTAACACTTTCAAGAGGGCAGGGCTCCTGCAGCTTCAACTGTTGTGATGAAGAGGGAATTTCACCAGGTGCTGCATGCATACAAATGGCACCTGCTGAAATTCCCTTTTCTATATAACTGTTCAAAGTACAGGAACCCTGCCCTCCTTTCCATATGGTCACCTACAAATGCCGATACCTTAACTGCCAGGCTTCTTCCCCTCAGAAAACCTAAAGAAACCTTGTACGGAATAGCAAGATCACGGAGAGCCTAGTCAGAATTTTATTTATTATCCCACCTTTCTGCATTTTTTTTAATGGTGCTCAAAGTGGCTAACAATCCAGATTAAAAACAAAATCTTAAAACACAACATAAACTCAAATAAATTAAAGACACAATTAAAAATACAACTACAAGAGAGATAGACAGCACTGACTAATTAACAATTCCCCAATTAAAATATTGTAATAGATGATGATGATGTTGATGATGATGATTTATTACATTTCTATGCCACAGCATAGCTGAAGCTCTCTGGATGGTTTACCTAAGATTAAAACACTTAAAAACAATATACAAAATAGATACGATAAATATAAGCAAAGTAAGGATGCAAATGAAGGTTGTATAACAATGCACTATGATAGACCTATTACAATGGCTCATCTAATGGCTGGAGATCAGACCAAGGCAGGATCTACACTGCTGTTTTAAAGTGCTTTATAACAGTAGTGACAACTGTTGGGGCCCATGACATACTCCAAAAAAGTTGTCACTACTGTTATAAAGTGCTTTAAAGCGCTTTAAAGCAGCAGTGTACATCCGCCCCAGGACTGGGTTCAGACAACATGATAACCAATGGTGGTTTAACCCACCATAGGTTTAACCCACCATAGGTTATCATGTTGTGTTTGTGGAGGTTTTTAACCAACAGTGGGTTATTTGGCCAAAATAACCAACACCAATAACCAATGCTGTGCAGAGTTGACTATTTGAAACACCATTGGCTATTGTATTGTGTGGAGGGTACTGTTGGTTATTTACTTGGCCACTGGTGGTTATTTCATCAGCCACAGAGTCGCAAGACAAGAGTGGTTAAAGTGGTGGCTGCCTATCTAGTACAGCCAGCAGGATAGATTTTTGGCAGCAATGGCTGATGGGATACTAGCGGGAGGACTAAGGGGGGAGAGAGGGTGGGGATGAGTGACTCAACTCTGTGTGGACTAATAGTCAACTCAGTGCTGATCCTAATCCACACCATGGATAATATTTTCATGTTGTGTGGAGAGTAGCCCCTAGATAAACAACTGTCAAGTTGGTTGTTACCATTGATTATTATGTTGTCTGAACACAGCCAAACAATTATAAATTGCTACCTTCTAGACTAGATCTTGGATTTGTTGTAGATCACAAGCTGAATATGAGCCAACAATGTGATGTGGCAGCAAAAAAAGCAAATGCTATTTTGGGCTGCATTAATAGAAGTACAGCTTCCAAATCACGGGAGGTACTGGTTCCCCTCTATTCGGCACTGGTTAGGCCTCATCTTGAGTATTGTGTCCAGTTCTGGGCACCACAATTCAAGAAGTATGCAGATAAACTGGATCGTGTTCAGAGGAAGGCAACAAGGATGATCAGGGGTTTGCAAACAAAGCCCTATGAGGAGAGACTGAAAAAACTAGGCACGTTTAGCCTGGGGAAGAGAAAATTGAGGGGAGACATAATACCACTCTTCAAATACATGGAAGGCTGTCACACAGAGGAGGGCCAGGATCTCTTTTCGATCATCTCAGAGTGTAGGACGTGGAATAATGGGCTCAAGTTACAGGATGCCAGATTCTGTCTGGACATCAGGAAAAACATCCTGACTGTTAGAGCAGTATGACAATGGAACCAATTACCTAGGGAGGTTGTGGGCTCTCCCACACTAGAGGTATTCAAGAGGCAGCTGAACAGCCATCTGTCAGGTATGCTTTAAGGTGGATGTCTGCATTGAGCAGGGGCTTGGACTCGATGGCCTTGTAGGCCCCTCCCAACTCTACTATTCTATGACTCTATGGTCGTTATCACACGGACGGTTTTAAGCACACCCACCTCGGCTTTGCTCCACTTCTTCAGTGCTGGGTTCGCATGATGTCATCCCCCTCCTGCTGCTCTCTCACCCTGAGGTTGCAGATTTTAGCTTCTGTTTCGATTTATCCTTCAATGGGCAAAGTCTGAAACGGGCAAAGTTCAGTAGACCAAGCTGGGGTATTGCAGCTATACCGACCACGTGTGATTCAAAACGCTAGACTCAAATACGAAACAGAGGGGGAAGCTGCAGAAACAACCATGGGGGAAATAGTAGGTGTGATAAAGCCCTATAATTCTTTAACCCATTTAAAACCAAGGTCCATCATGAGCCCTGTGGAGAACCTTTCCTCAGGGTGGGGACCACTACACTAGGGCATTCCCACCCCTATCACCAAATGTGGAAAATCAGCCCCTACCACTGAGCAATCCCTCCCTTCACTTCCACTTTCACCTTTAAACTATACCCCTTTACTTAAAATGCTTTCCCCCCCACCCAAAGGTAGCAGATCATTAGACATGAGACAAAACAAATCAGAGGTACCAGGAAAGTAAACAAAGATTTATAGTATTTAATTGAAAAGAAATAAGACAAGAAAGTTCATTATTTACTATTAATGTTACTCCTTTTAAACAGGGCTTCTATAAAATTACTAAACATGAGTGAGAAGCCCCAGTTCCTACCCCTAGCCATTCTTAAGGTAATTCCCCTATCAAACATCACCCCAGTTAACTCACAGGCCAAACAATGAGGGTTTGAAAAGTAATCTTCTCTCTGATCAGATTTGACTTCCACCTGGAACCTACAAATCTGTTGACCTGCCTTCTCCTGAAGTCTTCAGTTTTGGTCCATCCTTCAGCTGCTCAGTCCTCAGAGCACTACCACCAGCTGATACTCAGGCTTCAGCTCTTTCCTCTGAAGGCTGCTCTAGGAATCTTTCTCCCCCACTTACAGACCTTCTCCAACTTCTGCCTCACCTCAGCCTCCCACTCTCGTAGCTGCTCTTCCTCCTGATTGATGTCAGGCTCCCCAGCCTCCCACTAGGACGTTGATGATGCTTCCACCAGCAAACCCTCCTGTGACTTTCTCCACAGTGCCTTATATTCATTCCAGTCAGAACCCTCCAGCCAATCAGCTTTGGTGTGGCCAACATCTTATTTCACCACTCAGTTTAAAGTCAGGGCCCATGGGCATCCTCAGAATGTTCAGTTATTCTCCAATCAAATGGCACCAATTTCGACCCTACCTCCCCATATATAAGGATAGAAATCTGGCTTTATTTTCACTTCTTAGTGGTAACAGTAACTGCCAATTTGCCAGCACCATATTTACAATGTAATGTTCCTTAGGCACAAGCCTCAAGTAGAGAGCATACGTTTTTCTTTTACTGTTAACCTATTCGGACCCTCATTGATGGAAATAAAACATAAGTTACTTCAGTTTTACCTCAGTTTCTTCACAAGCCCAAACATGCATTTGGAGACCAACTTCTGAAATGTTTATCATATATTTGTGTGGGGTTAAGCTGGGACCCACTAGTGGAAGAGCAATGATCAAGATCACAGATGGGCATCTCGTGGCCCTCCAGATGTTTTGGCCTTCAACTCCCATCATCCACCATCATAGACTATGCTGGCTAAGGTTGATGGGAGTTGCAGTCCCAAACTTTTTGACAGTTGCAGGTTGCCCACCCTTGCTCTAGATTAAATCAAGTACTATTTATTACAGACAAAGGACTTCACACCAGTCATGAAAAACTAGGCAGGTTTAAATTAATACAATAGGTCTCTAGCTGGGAATGCCCCATATCTGTATAATTTTGCTTACTCCCAGATAAATGCAGCATTTATTTTATTTTTATTTTTTAAAGCTTCATTTACCATCTCAACAATTGCTTCTGTTTTTTGGCTTAGTATGAAAGTAACACCAACTCCAGACATGTAAAATACTTGTGCTGCAAAACAGATTTGGTTGGGGTTTCTTTTTTTAGGCTGGCTAGAAATTGTAGTATTATGGTTTGTTGAAATTTGGGCTGCTATCCAAGAGAGAATGAGAGAAGACCATTCTATTTCTAAAAAAAGCTCACCCCCCCCCCCGCCCATCTCTTGTCATGGTACTAAATATAACACCCATTGGTATGCTCTGCAAATTTGAAGTGGAGAGCCTCTTGAGCTTTCAAAAAGATGCATTCTTTTCTTTACTTCCATTATACAATCAGTTCATGTGCATTGTGTGTGCAATCTCTTATTCCAAGATGTATATCACATGCGCACATGCATGCACATCTTTTACAGCATAGCAAGCGCAATTTATCTCCCATTGGGGAGGAAGAAACCCAACATCTGCAGCATTAAATGAGCCTCTTGATGCCGGAATTGTCATCAGTGATGACTTTGACAAAATGAGCAAGCCATAATTTGCTCGCTCCCTTGCAAAGCTGAAACAGATTTTCGAATAAAACGCAAGAGGAGTTGCATATGGGGGTAAGTAGGCCTGCTTTTGAATAGGAACATGTGCAGGTGGTTGCTTAGCAGTGGTTCTAAGAAGCAGGACATCCCTAATTTGGAGGGTCGTTTGCATTTGAAAATGCTTAGCGTGAAGGAGCTATGAGTTCCCTGTGGTAAAGCAGGGCTTATGCTTGCCAAAACAGCAGTTATTTTTGTTCCACCATTAACTTGAACAAACCAGACAGCCCAAGGCAAAAGCAATGAGTGGTTTACACTCCAGTGAATTGGCCATTAATGGTGGCTTAGTAATGTATTGGGGGAAGGGGGGAGTGCTCTTCAGCAGTGGTCCCGAGGTCCCCTAGAGTTAATGATAAACCTGCGGAAACAGAAGCACGAGGAGGTTCTTGCTTTTACAGGTGTAGGCTGTATAATGGGGAACCTTGGAACCAGGTTTGAACATACATCCCAGTGCCTTTCTGCTTCTGAGCCTTGTATGAAGCATCTATTGGCAGTTCCTAAGATGCTCAGAACTAAGCCAGTAACCTGGCACATATTTCATGACACCCTTGCCTGCTCTCTGTGTCTAGTTTGAATCTATGTGCCCCTTTGCTTGATCATTCATTTACTCCTCCTGTTGCAACCATGCTTGTCATATATGTTTAATATTAATAATACCTACCATTTCTATTCTATAGCACTTTAGAATGTCCAAACGGATTTTCTGAAGTGGAACAACCAGTTACACTCCATGGCCAGATCTACACTGTGGCTGAATTCGGACAACACGATAGTTAATGGTGGGGTAAGAATCAACTTTACAGTTGTTCATCTAGGGGGTACTCCCCACACAACATGGTAATAAATAATCAACTGTGGTGTGGATTAGGATCAGAGCTGAGTTGACTATGGCAGCATTCGGACGACACGATAATCAATACAACTGATGATTGTGTCCCCGTCCCCCCCCCTGAGTTGCTTATTGTGTCGTCCGAATTCAGCCCTTGTGTCAAATCATGATGATCCCATCATGGTAACGCTATGTCCGTCTTGTGCATTTATACCTCGCAGGACATGCAATGACATTTGTGGTGGTATTTTGGATAATGTGGAATAGAAAGCAGGAAATAAGATTTATGGAAGGAGTATGTGTAATGTGTAATGTGTAATGTGCCCCAACAGTTATCAGTGCTCCTCAATCCCACTCTAAGGCAGTCGTGTAAACCTAGCCCATGCCAGCTCCTGCTCAAGACTTCTTAACTTCTCAGAAGCATCTGGCTGGCCACTGCAAGAAAATAATGTTGGACTCAGAATCAGTTGTGGCCCTCAGACTAATTTCAGAAGTCCTCTGCAAGGGATCAGGTCAGACCTCTGTCATCTCTGCCCCTCTCTCAGCAGTCTGCTGGACAGGGAGGAAGAGAGAGCAAGCACACATGTAAGAGGGGGGGAGGGTGTCAGAAAGAGCAAAGGGGCATGGAAGGGGGGGGAGAGAGAGAGAGAGAGAGGAACTAGGATGTCCAAAAGAGAAAAATAGGGGGGCAGAAAGAGAGAAAAAGGGTGCACCCCATTCTTGGCCCTGGCCCTGGCCGACTGGTTTTGCACCCTCCAACCACAAGCAAGTACCCCCTCTCCCAGCATGTAACCCTCCTGGGAGGAAATATTACCTCCCCACCTCCCCAACCGATAAAATGGTTCCTCACCCCTGACTTAGATGACATTTGGTCTGATCCAACAAGCCCTTTTGTGCCTATGCTCCTATTATGAGAATAATAGCAATTGTTACTTACAACGTTCAGGGCACTTCTAAGGTGTGTGTGTGTGTGTGTGTGTGTGAGAGAGAGAGATTGAGAGAGAGAGAGATAGAGAGTGTATTTCTGGATCCAGCCTCCTGGTTTATTAACATATTGCTGCTGCTATTTTCATGGGTGTGATCCAGCCAAAGTTAAGCACTTTCAGTCCCATCCATTTCATGAAATTGATGAGACTTAAATGTGCTTAACTATCCTAAGTATCTTTTTTTGTCAAAGCGTTGTCTTAGCTGTCATCTACTGATGTCAGAAAATAGTGCTGTGCTGCAAATAGTCCAATATAGGCCCATTCCGATGTGTTAATTGCCTTTGATCAGACTTTTTGGTTAAGAGCGTAGACGGGGGGAAACTAATAGGCAGACCTGTTATTCAAAAGCCATTATTGGGAAATGAAAGTGACAATTTGCTTTCTTGTCTAAATGACCAAATCATGGAACCCTCATTTCAGCCACTTGCAATTGGGCTACATATATATTGAATCTGGCAGCCTGGTGATATGCTGCGTCCAAACAAGAATGACCACGGGCTGTCACGGGTGAACACAGAGCGTCTTCAGAAATAGAACTCCTACAAAATGACTGGCTGTTTTCATTCTTTTTTCATTACAGCCTATTAGTCGAGTTTCTGAAAATCAGGAACGTAATCAGAAACTTCAAGAGTCTGAGCTAATGAGTGTGTCAGAAGTCAGTACAAGAAACAGCATGGTGTGTCTTGACACTGAATACTTAATAGCCCATCCTCAGAAGCTGTGGAAAACTATGGTAATTGAGAAACGAAGACTGATTGACTCCTACAGATGACTTTTTATGAGCACTGCACAGGTTGTGGTACACCAGGGATCTGTTAAACGCAGAAGATGAGACTGTAACGGGCCTTTTGTAGCTTTGCGATGTCAACACATCGTATACTTTGCTTTCATGGCTTTCAGATTCTGGTCTTTCCTAGACCTGAAAACTTGCTTACACATCCAAGCTTCAGATATTGTTATCTCGAGGTTCTTAGCCCATCTACACAAATAAAGAATTTGGGGTGCTCCAGCTGCAGGCACAACTGGCACTCTTAGGTTATTCATGGATTAATATGCCTCAATACACAATCTTTGTTAAATTAAAGACACACCGAGACAGAGAAAAACAGAGACAGAGACACAAACAGAGAGAGTTACAACCCACCCCAAGCCTTAGGATGGTGAATGAAGGAATGAGGGGAAAGAGCTTTGGGGTCCTTTGCTGAAGCACATTCTGGAGTACCCTGTGTCTCTGACATGAGGATCAGAAAATGAAGCCTAAATACATGTCATTGCAATGACCCAAGTACTGATCATGTTCACCCCTGGTAACCCATGCTTCTCCTTTTCCGTCCTCTCCCTTTGCCTACTCAGTGACCCACCTCCCCCCCCCCATCCTTTTGCTCATATTATTTGCTAAAGCACCCCAGCTTGGATCTTGAGTCGTCCTTCCACAAGACCTCCCACTGATGGAAGAAGGGATCAGCAATGTTCACTGATTTACCCTTGCCCCTGTAGCCCTCTGTGCCATTTCCCAGACTGGTCTGGCAGATCCACCAACCCTGTTGGAAGAATTGGGGGGCTGCAGGGGGAATTGGCCGAGATTGTCTCACCCCCTTATGCCAACAGGAGCATTCCATGAGTGCAGGAACTTATGATTCAACCAGGGGAGCTGTGAAAATCATCATTATCATGCAGTCTCCTTTGCCTGTAGTCACCAATTGTACGGATGTGCACACTCAAAACACGCACACACACACACACACACACACACAGTCCACATCCAAAATGTGAAAAATTCATTCCGTTCGCCTTTTAATGTGTACTTATCTAACATTGCACTTTCTACCCAATATGCAAGCTGAGACTCAGCCTTCAAAATTCACACTTCTCCAAATTTTGCAACGGTGTTCTCTTGCAAAGCGCATAAATCAGGGGAAAGTGCACAAAAAAATTATAAATGAGTGAAAGTGACATTAAAATACATTGCATTAAGAAAATTGCTAACAAACACTGTGTAGGTTAGGGACAATTGAGTACAAAATGCAAGCATTGGGAGAAATGCACATAAAAATGCATACCCGTTTTCCTGTAAATTCTCAACGTTTGGGATGAACCAAGTTTAAGACTGGAAGAGTGAGATACCAAAATTGTCAGATTCATCCATCCCTATATAAAACATGTTCACTTACCTGTCAGAGCAATAAGCAAATGATAACATCTAGCCTATTCAAAGATGATTCATTGTTCAGACCTATGCCTTCCATTTTCCTTTTCCCCATCTGCCCACTCTTACCACGTACACATGTTAGCTCAGTGTGAGACGTGAATTCAGTCTGTGAGATGTTATGGAAATAATAATAATAATAATAATAATATAAGCAGAATATGCATGTGTGCAGGTTGGTAGCTCTGATTTTGGTGGGGCTGTGAATCTATTCTCAGAACCAGCCGGAACCTTAAAGGAGCTATCCAGGTTTTATTTATTTATTTTATTGCATTTCTATACCACCCAATATCCAAAGCTCTCCAGGCAGTTCACAAAAATAATTTAGCTTCATTGAGCATATATTTCGCACCTATTTAGGGTTCAGCACTGTAGATCGCTCCTGTGAAGTTCTGGCTGGTTCTTATTGAAACCCAGAATGAATTCACAGCCCCACCAAAGCTGGAGTCACCAGTCTCCACTTTGTGTGATTGAGATGGAGTTTGCGAGGAGAAAAATCCCAATTGCTTACAGCCCCAAACCATGGATTTTAAATTGTAAGCTCCTTTATTTGGCTATACTACAAGCACCATGTGCACTGAAACCCCTGAATATTATTTATTTGTCTAACCTCTATAAAAACATGAATGCAGTTTTGGGCATTATGAAGTTTCACAAAGAAAACCATGGCTACTTTGAGGGTTTACCAAGACTCCAAAGCCTTTATCACACCTACCCTTTTTGCTTAATGCGGGTTCCCCTTCCGTTTCCTATACGAGTGGAGCCTTTTGATCACACCTCAGCTCAGCCTTAGGAGGAGGGGAGAAAACGGACAATCCCCATTCAGGGATATTTCGAAAGAGGGAGGAAAAAAGGAGCACTCAGGGCGCGAGAACCCCGCGAGGGGGACGGCGTCATGTGGAAGGATTGGATCAAAGTCGTGACGGGTGTGGATCAAGCCGCCCATGTGATAAAGCTGAGAACAGCACTCTGGGCTCTCTAGCTGAGAAACTGAAACAGGAGCTTGGAACTTAGGGCTTTTATCACACCTACCCAGTTTGCTTCGGCGGGTTTCCCCCTCTGTTTCCTATGTGAGTGTAGCCTTTTGAATCACACGTGGTTGGTTTTGCTCTGATACCTCAGCTCAGCCTGCTGAACTTGCCTGAAACAGACTTTGCCCATTCAGGGTTAAATCGAAACAGAAACTAAAAACAGAGCACTCAGGGCACGAGAACAGCGCGAGGGGGACGACGTCATGGGAGTCCCACGCTGAAGATCTGGATCAAAGTCGCGGTGAGTGTGCTTAAAACCGTGCGTGTGAGAACGGCCCAAGAAAGATAATGGTGTGGATAAAAGTCCTATATGATAGTGTCCAGACTTCTAGCAAGCCATTAACACACACATACCACCACCACCATCATCCCCATCACAACTTTTGTGAGTCCCCATTTGCTACTACTCTAATGTTAAAGATGTAGAGCTGGAGGGCAGGAGAGATATATATATCTATATATATAGATATATATATGCCTAAAAAGGGGCATTGCTTGAGCAGCATCACTTTATCAACTACAAGGAACAAGAACCCCACCACGGTATGAAGTAGGATCTCTTACTCAAGCCTGTCTCATTTTAAGTTTTCAGCTCTCTTCCTTTAAAGAGAAAGAGAGAGAGAGAGAGAGAGAGGATTTGCAAAACTACATATACATCAATGGAGAAAGTTTTGCAAACGTTATCTCATATGGAAATAATCGTTCACTCCATTAATTACCCTCTCTAAGGAAAAGTAAGGAGAAATTTGTTATGGAATCAGTCCACAAGACAAAAAGTCCCAGGCATCCATTATAGAATTTACTCCTGACATAGCACATTAAAATCTGAGAAAGAAAGCCTGATTTTACTGTAAAGTCAGCAGAATGCCACAGAACTAAAAACTCGCGCCTGCATCCCACTAACCACAGTGACGGTGAGTAACGGCTCTAACAATCTTGTTGGCCTTAAAGCTATCAGAGTTTTTATAGTCAGGCATTCTTTTTATTCCAGCCTCTCATGTATGCATTTCAGTTGTTTTAGCAGGATTTCCCCCCCCCCCCCCAAAGGCTTTGGTGAAATATTAGAGTTTTCATTCAAACCTTCAGGTCTTTTATACCCTGTAAATGGATGTGGCCCAGGCAGACTGTAAAAGAAATGTACTCTTCAGGTGGCCATTACCAAACAGAGCAGAGCAAAGACTTGCACTCACATGCCAAACAATTAATTCATTTCCGGGTAAATAGATGGCTGGGAGTGTGAGATTGTGTCCAAGGTAGGGATGTCAGAGAAATCCGCAACAGATTCAAGTGAGTTCAGATTTCTATGAATCTGACCTGCCGATCATGCAGCGGAACAGCTTTTCCCAAATCAGAGGGAGTCTATGGCCGTGTGGTTTTTCATGTGGGTGGGGGAGAGATTTGTGCAAATTTGCATTAGTGCTAATGTGCATTATGTGCTAGTTAATCCCATACTAGTGCTTATTTGCATTAACTAATGCAGATTACCGGAAGTATGCATCAACACTGAAGTGCATTAATGAAGCAGAACAACATGCTGTTTTAAAAATCCGACTCCATCACTGAATGGATGACAGACTACAAGATGCCTGTCAACCCGTGAAACACAGGCAGAATGGATTTCACAAAGTCCGTACATCCCTAGCCCGAGGCACCCATCTTCCAGGATGAACCAAGCTTGGGAAGCCGTTGTCCCCACCCCTACAACAATGTTGGAGTAAAGCAACTAAAAGCCATTCTGCAAATAATGTACAATGTGGTGGGAGACTGAGTTCTCAGGGTCCCCGAATTCCATCAGTTCAGACTGCAGTGGGTGGGTGAGTCATATTTTGAATGGTCTCGCACGTTTAAAAATGAACTCCTTCCTGCATGTAGAAAACAAGTTCACCAGGAAGGAAGGTTTAGCATAGCACCTGTCCTGATGTGCTACTTTACTATAGGGTGACCAGATAAAATCCAGGTCAGGGCTCATGTAACTTTAACAGTTGTAGAGAAAAGGGAATTTCAGCCCGTGTCATTTGTATGCAATTAGTTCCTGGTGAAATTCCCTCTTCATCACAACTGTTAAAGTTGCAGAGGTCCTGCCTTCTTTTGTATATGGTCACTCTAGTATAGTGCATGCAACTTTAACTGTTGTGATGAAGAGGGAATATCACCAGGAACTCATTGCATACAAATGACACCGGCTGAAATTCCCTTTTCTCTACAACTGTTAAAGTTACATGAGCTCTGACCTGGATTTTATCTGGTCACCCTACTTTACTACATGCAGGAAGCATTTCCCATTGCCATGAAGCTTTAAAGCGGCCTTCATTCCTTAAGGGCCTGCTTGCTTGTTCTCTTTCTGCCTTCTCTTCGCCCTCCAATCGGGGCTGGAGGGTAAGGACTCTACAATTGTGAGAATGGGACAATAGCTCAAGAGAGCTTCTCTGTTACTGCTTTTGTGGTCCTTCTCCTGTTGCTGCTGCTCTAGTCCTTTTGCTGCTGGAAGGCCAAAAAGAAAACAGTGCTCCTCATATTGGAAGCACCACCTTTCCCTCATTTATCTCCTCCCAAGCAACCCTTATCTCGTGATCTATGGAGGTGGTCTGGAGGTCTGGCGGTGGCATGCCAGGCTGATAGGTCTGTCAGGGAGCCAACAAGGACCCCCCTGCTTTGTTTGGTTGCTCCAGCTGGATCTGTTGAGGTTTCCCAGGGGCAGTGCCATCCTGCAACAATAGGCTGACCATATGAAAAGGAGGACAAGGTTCATGTAACTTTAACAGTTGTAGAGAAAAGGGAATTTCAGCCAGTGTCATTTGTATGCAATTAGTTCCTGGTGAAATTTCCTCTTCATTACAACACTTAAAGCTGCAGGGGCCCTGCCCTCTTTTGTATCTGGTCACTTTAGTATAGTGCATACAACTTTAATTGCTTTGATGAAGAGGTGATTTCACTAGGTACTAACTGCATACAAATGATGCCAGTTGAAATTCCCTTTTCTCTGCAACTGTTAAAGTTACATGAGCCCTGACCTCCTTTTCATATGGTCAGCCTATAAATGCTCAATCATGTAGAGTATAGATGCAAGAGCCCCCATTTATGGTCCTTTTATGGTCCTTCTAAACATTTTTAGAAATACCTCCTTCTCCTTTAGAATCAGTAAAGTTCTCCGATACTCTGTTTTCTAGGAACACTCACCCAGATGCCTCTGAGCGCAGAGTTACCAAGCACCAGGGTGTTAGCTTCCGTCTCAGGATTGCCAGGAAGTAATGTTCTGCTTGGCTTGAGGGTTTTTGCTATGAGCTCCACTTCTGAGCCACCAGGTTCTGCCCTCTGGCCCACCAGGTATTTTTACTGCCCCTGTACTAAGTGCACGTGCAAGAATAGGCACTCCATGCATTTTCATTCATCAAAGTCTCATTCATTTCGCTGTCCCTTGGCTTGCTTTTTATTCCTTTTCATACACTATTCAGATTTATTTCATTTGCATTTGTTATTCCCATTTGTTTCCCTTTTCCGTCGCGTCTGGCAGGAGTCCCAGCTGCTCTTCTCCTGCTTGTAACGGCTGTGCTTTCCACCCAATCGGCATGACATTTCCAAGCCTTCTACTACATTACACATTACACCAGTTTTAAAATCACTTCATTGGCTGCCAGTCAGTTTCCGGGCAAAGTATAAAGTGCTGGTTATTACCTTTAAAGCCCTACATGGTTTGAGCCCAGGCTACCTGTGGGATCGCCTTCTCCCATACAATCCGCCCCGCACGCTCAGGTCCTCTGGAAAGAACTTACTCAAGCCAGCCAGAACTAGGCTGATGGGTGTTACCCAGAGGACCTTCTCTTCCATCGCTCCCAGACTATGGAATGGTCTGCCGGAGGGGATTAGACAAATTAGCAGTCTTCATGAATTTAAGAGAGTCATGAAGACTGCTCTCTTCTGGCAGGCCTATCCGGATGAATTTTAAGATGTTTTAATGATGCATTTTCTCTTGTTTTTAATATTTTTTTTACTGTTTGTGATTTTTGTATTTTACATTGTGTTCCCCGCCCCGATCCGAAGGGAGAGGCGGGTTATAAATAATAATAATAATAATAATAATAATAATTATTATTATTATTACTACTATTCTTTCAAGGCGTCAGATCTGCTAAACATCAGATTGCTCTGATATGTAAGGCACTAGGGTGTATATAGGCTGACCATCTGAAAAGGAGGACAGGGCTCATATAACTTTAACAGTTGTAGAGAAAAGGGAATTTCAGCAGGTGTCATTTGTATGCAATTATTTCCTGGTGAAATTCCCTCTTCATCACAACTGTTAAAGGTGCAGGCACTATACTAGAGTGACCATATACAAAAGAAGGCAGGGCTCTGCAACTTTAACTGTTGTGATGAAGAGGGAATATCACCAGGAACTAATTGCATACAAATGACACTGGTTGAAATTCCCTTTTCTCTACAACTGTTAAAGTTATATGAGCCCTGTCCTCCTTTTCAGATGGTCAGCCTAGTGTATATGTCTCAAACTGGGGTATCCAGCAACCAATTTCTAGCATGGTATCTCCTGTGCCAACAGCACTCTGGCTTCTCAACAAACCAAGAAGACTAAACTCCAAAGGTTAAGGGTACCCTCTGGGCTTCCGTAGTGGCCTGCATAGCCAACTGAACCCTACGAGCGAATCCAGGCTGACCAGGCCCTATAAAGCCTTAACATCTAAGTCAGATCCTCAGTCTGAGCAGCTTGTCTCACTGACTAGCCACATAGACCCCCTGCTTGATCTGGAGCTTGACCACCAACCTGTCTTTAACCACATCATCTGATCTTTTGAATTCTTGAGCTTCTTCAGATGAGTGTGTTTTATCGTATGCGCGCAACTGGCCACTCACGGTTCTTCATGGGGCATTTTGATGATGCAGCGTTCCCCCCACATGTCTCCTTCTGCTCTTTTTTTCTGTCACAAAATGAGCCTCATCAAATCCAATTTTTTTTGGCTAAAACAAAACTTGCCACCATTTCCTGTTCAGTGCAGAGAAGCTGTACAATAAAAATGGGTGACATGGTCGTTGCTTGCTTTGTCTTTCTTCCCCATGGGAAGAAAGAGGAAGCTGCTCGTCCCTATTGTGGGACAGAAGCAGGAAGCAAAGCAACAGTAGGTAAATGTGACCCCCCCCCCCCCATCTGCCTGCTCCAGAATTTGATCTCCAGCCCATCTTAGTCTGCCTCTGGCCCTTTGGACCCTTGTCTGCCTGCACCTGAATCAGGTCCACAGTTGCAGCCTGTGTCTGGGCTTGTCCAAGGCCTAGCAGTGTTATTCCCATCTATGAATGCGGCTGAATTGTTTTTTGTTTTGTTTTTAAATTATTGCTATGTTCTGTTGAATTACTTGTCTTATTTTGGGTGCTTATTTCTACTATAAGCCACTTCCTTTTTTTATAAAGAAAAGCAGCACAAAACTTTCCCATTTATTATTATTATTATTATTATTATTATTACTACTACTACTACTACTACTATTTATTACATTTGTATGCCGCACCATAGCCAAAGCTTTCTGGGCGGTTTACATAAGATAGCCTAGTCTGACTTCGCATAAGGAAAGCTGAAAGTATGCCTATCCTTTCGATCCATCAGATCCTTTAGAAAGTATGCCAAGGTTCACATCCACACACCAGTATTTGACTATTGATTGGTTAGAAGTCCAAAGATCATGACACGGACCCCGTGTGCATAGGTAAGTATTGGAGGAAGCAACAGAGTGACGATTGGGACAGTACTTTCTAAATCAACACAGAGTACACTTGTTTGTACTGCGCGATTTACTGACTAAGATTTTCACCTAGTAGACAAATAAATATACCTAGCAGAGGGACTGTGGCAACATAAGCCCCATTGAGTGAGTGCTTCATTACATATTAGTCCAGTGGGGCCAAGCTACTCTCTGCAAGTTCAACGTACTGAGGGATGAAAGGATCAGGGATCAATTTATAGAGTGGTTTTTTATATAAAAAAAGCATAAAACAAACCCAAACCTGTCCCTGAGCGATGCCTTTTCTGGAAGCAGATGATTAGCTACTCTATAAAACATTTCCCCTTGGCCACTGTGGTGAGTGTGAGTATCTCATTGCACCTTCGCTGCTGCTCAACAAATGAGCTGTAGAAATGATTAGACCCCTAAATGAATATTTCAAAGGCAATTTCAGATGAGGAAATTGCCAGCATGCAAATGCAGATTTGAACTTTCCCCCCTCAAGAATAATAATAATAATAATAATAATAATAATAATTGACATTTGCATCCCACCCTTCCTCCAAGGAATGCACAGCCAAATGAGCTGTGATGGTGACCACCATGTTTGTTTATTTGCATAGAAAGAGAGGTATGTGGGGATAACCTAGGGTGACCAGATAAAATCCAGGTCAGGGCTCATGTAACTTTAACAGTTGTAGAGAAAAGGGAATTTCAGCCAGTGTCATTTGTATGCAATTAGTTCCTGATGAAATTCCCTATTCATCGCAACAGTTAAAGTTGCAGGCACTATACTAGAGTGACATATACAAAAGAAGGCAGGGCCCCTGCACCTTTAACTGTTGTGATGGAGAGGGGATTTCACCAGGAACTAATTGCATACAAATGACACTGGCTGAAATTCCCTTTTCTCTACAACTGTTAAAGTTACATGAGCCCTGACCTGGATTTTATCTGGTCACCCTAGGATAACCCAAACCCAATAAGGGGACATGGCTGAAGGAAGCTGATCTCTCCCCCTCTCCCCTATCTTCTCTTCCCGCACTCCAGCACCCCTCAGCTGAACTTACTTTACTTCCTGTATCTGGCTGGGAGAGCATGGAAAGATAAGTCAGGGCAGGAGGAAGGTTCTGGTCCTCTCATCCATATGCTCTTTTTTGCGTAAAAATTAGACACTCCTCCCCACCATGACTTTATGCATGAACAAGGCGGATGCCTGAGCAACAAATGTTGCTCTCCTTTGGCCTTGAGTGACAGCTGGGTTGAGGGTATAGTAGATTTTTAAAAAGCTATCAAGGCAAGGCTTAAAAATAACAAAAATGCAAGGAATGCATCCTGGCAGTAGGGATACAATATCTAATCTATATAGAGGGTATAATCCAGCACTTAAAGGTTCCATTGATTTAAATGGGAGAGAGTTGAGCATAGGCTTAAATCTCCTACTGAAATTGATGGGACATAAAAGCAAGTATGCCCAGTTTTTGCCCATAATTTGTACTTACTGGAACATGACCATCATTTCTGCACCAAAGACTTAAACTAAGTTTATGGTCAGCACCTCTTCATCTGGAGCCCTAGGAATAGTATTTCTGTGAGGGAGGGTAGGATCTCTTAGCAAGAAATCTCAACTGTTTCTCAAACTACAGTTGCCAGGATTCTTTGCAAGAAGCCATGAAAATTAAACTGTATTGAAACCAATTTAAGTTTGTCATGTAGCTATACCCAAGTCCTATAACATGGCTATTTCATATGGATTGGACAGTGATGGGCATTCATTCTCTTTTGCCCATGCATTGCTCCTCCATACACCATTCAAGCTCAACCAACACACAAAGGATTTCTTCCTCCTTACTTCCTGCATTGTCTCCTCTACGAACAGACAACTGGGCACTCTTCAGGGTCAGTACCTCATACTACATGTGCTCTGACCATCAGTTCCTGCAACTCCTTCACTCTGGCTCTCCAATATTTTGCATTGCTTCAGCCCAATTCCTGCTCCAACCATTACCTATTATCTGCTTCTCTATAGGCCTCACATACTATGTAACATTTAGGACACAATCCTACGCATGTTTAGATTAGGCTGACCAGATAAAATCCAGGTCAGGGCTCATGTAACTTTAACAGTTGTAGAGAAAAGGGAATTTCAGCCAGTGTCATTTGTATGCAATTAGTTCCTGGTGAAATTCCCTCTTCATCACAACAGTTAAAGGTGCATGCACTATACCAGAGTGACCATATACAAAAGAAGGCAGGGCCCCTGCAACTTTAACTGTTGTGATGAAGAGGGGATTTCACCAGGAACTAACTGCATCCAAATGACACTGGCTGAAATTCCCTTTTCTCTACAACTGTTAAAGTTACATGAGCCCTGACCTGGATTTTATCTGGTCACCCTAGTTAGATAGAAAACAAATAGAAACAGAAAAATTTGTAGGACTTTTTCTCTCTCTAAACCTGCATAGGATTGAACCCTTAATAATGTCTACTAGGACACTGCTAGTGGTCTTAACCAATACATATGATTCCTGCATGGAGCAAGGGGTTGGACTCGATGGCCTTATAGGCCCCTTCCAACTCTACTTTTCTATGATTCTATGATTTACTTGATGGTTCAATATGTCCACTTATTTTCTATTCTAACAGCGTATCCATTCTCTGAATATAATTTTTGACTCAGATGAGGGGTCTTTAAAAGTTTGGTCATATTTTGCCCCTTAAATTTATAATCCCTAAAGACTGGGTTCCACTTTAAACTTCTGGCTTTTGATCTGGCCAGATGTGTACCTTATAACACTTCTTTTGTCAGCCTTTGCCACAAGTGTGTGAGTGTGTGTGTGTGTGACAGAGAGGGGGGACTCTAACTTTCAGTATGTGGAATAAAAATGAATTGATTAAAGATTAAAACCAGATGAGAGATTATTTCCTAATCCCCGTAAAGGCGAGTACCAAAAGATGAGTATTAAGGGAAGACACACCTAACCAAGGAGCACTAATGGCAATTATAACAGATGAAGTGATGTTACTTTAAAAGGTGAAATGAGGGAAACCCCAGGGCCAAGCAAATCCCCACAACAACTGGGATGGCATTGATTGAAAAGAGACTTGATTATTTAACGAATCTTATGCATTTGATTTTTGAGAGATGCCGAATTCTTGGAAATCCAGTGTTACAGTGAACTGGGAAGTGGAAATTAATGAACTAAATTAAGAGACCATGTGGCGAAGCTGTGTTAAAAGATCACAGACCACAACTTTAGCCAAAACACCCATCCATTTTCATACCAAGGAATGATGTGAAGTTTGATAGTGTTGTTCTTAGATCATGGAACTGACATTTACTTACATCTTTGTAGTCCACTTTTTTGAAAAAAACAAATTCTTGATAGAATTTGTGACAGATTGTAAAAAAAGAATAGGATTATTGAACAAGTTTAATCTGAAGCTTACATATTCAGTACCCATTTTGGCTACATTAGTGCAAAAGTTGAGAAACTACCAAATATATTTTAATGGTAGCATGGTTTGGATTTCTATGCTGCATATAGTTTATATAGTATTGATATTGGTGAGGTTTTTTTAATCAATGGGAGAATAGCATATTATCCTTCTGCATGTATGCAGAGGGCTGTGATGCCTGGATAGGTAACAGAATGTATTTTATTGATTAGAAATAGATATAGATATGGAAACATTGTGTGATGCGTGGTCATGTGTGTGTGTGGTAAGGTTGTCAATGTCAATTACTGTATCTCTTCGATTCTAAGAAGCACTTTCCCCCCCATAGAAACGTCTCTGAAAATGGGGTGCATCTTGGAATCAATGGTGTCTTAGAATCTAAAAAATACGGTATTCAAATCAATTGCCGTAGGGCTCGCCCCTTCCCCCACCCCAAGAGAGGGGGGAGGAAGAGAGAGCCGGTGGGAAAAGGTGTTCCTTTCCTCCTCAGTTCGAGCGCTGGGAGCTTTGTGCTTTGGCCCCTCCCCTCCCTTTCCTCACACCGTGTGGTGCACGTGCCGCACGGCCGAAGGGGGAGATGACTAGAGAGGGGAACTGTTGGATTTGGGAGTAGCCGGGATGGTCGCGGTGTCGCGCCAGCCGCCTGAGCTTGGCGGGAGGCGAAGGCTACAGCCCAAGCAGATGGTAAGACTTGCCGGGGCTGACGCTTTAAGGAGTGCGGGTTTGATACAGAGGCAACAGGAACAGGAAGACGAAGCTGGTGCTTTGAAGACGAAGACGCTTTATTTAGGCGGGAGGACAGGAGCGGTCATGGATTGATAGTGAGTGACCAATGGACTCTGTTGTTAATGGGGAAAGGGGTAGCGGCCCTTCGTGCTCACGTCGTGAGGTCGGTGTAGTTTGGCGACCATATGGGAAAGTAGTCCCACTCTTTCGTTCCCACTTTCCCCCAACTCCAAATTTGACCGTTATCGTATTTATTTATTTTTCTTAGAATCAAAGCTTTTTCCTGCTGGTGGTACTGAAATTAAGGTGTGTCTTACAATCGATGGCATCTTAGAATCGAAGAAATGCGGTATATAGAGTGAATATGGTAAGTGAGTGAAGGGGGAGGGGGAAAGAGTGGATGGAATGTTAGTATGCTGCTGACTGATTGGTGGAGAGCATGAGGGGACAGTGTTTTAAATAGGAGGGTCTGTAGTCAGTTTAGGGAAGAGAGTTAGTGTCAGAGAGTGCAGGGATGAGTTGTTTGTTATTTGGGGGAGGTTGAGGGAGGAGTTGAGGGAGGAGTTGAGAATAGGATAGGTATAATAAAGAAAGAAACAATAACTTCAGTGCTTTATTGAACATACACAAAGACATCTCATCTACTGTTTTAAAGTGTTCTTAATAAATAATCATTTATTTTGTTCATCAAAATTCTGTGTGGCATCTACCATTCAAGACAGTCAGTGTGAGACAATAGGTAAATTATTGGGAATATATGGTGGTAGTGGGATTGAGAATGGTAGAAAAAAGCAGTATTTCCTTGATCTGGGCTTGAAAGTGTATATTGGGCAAGTTTTGAAGTGAAAGGATAAACCCCGTCTTATGCACCACAAATGTACCCATAGTCTCAGGGAAGGGATCCCTAGGGGAAGGGTATGACAAGGACCCAATAGAGTTCTTTTCCTATGCTAACCATTAATGCTCCAGATATTTTCCAGGCCAAACGCTAGGTTGAAAGGGAGGTCTGGACTGGAAAACAGGAGACCCAGCACCAGGCAATGGCTGGTGTGTGATGGTGTCTATGGGGGCTCTGTTAGGCTTCATGGAAATCACATTGGGAGTTGTAGAGGGATAGTGCACATGATGTTTTCCTGTGTTGCTGGTGGCGAACATTTTATAATTTGTTTGGAAATTGGTTAAAAACAGTAAAGGTCATGTTCACCTTCATTCACAGGTTGCCAAAATAAAATATTTAATATATGTAAATGGTTTTCTTTCTTTCTTTCTTTCTTTCTTTCTTTCTTTCTTTTAATGAGGTATCACTCATACCAGAGTGAGCATAAAAATACAAGAACTGCTTTGCTGGATCAGACCAACATTCATCTACACAATAATCCTGCCAGGTTGCATTTTGAATAGGGCTGTGCAAGCCTCGGGCCTTGGATGTCCGAATCCGAAGCCCGGTGGCCATTTCATGACAGATTCGCCATTTCATGATGGATCCGCCATTTTCTCACCCACTCCCAGGGCCCTTTACAGTCTATAACTCCCAGCAAACAGTGCCTGGGAGGGAGGGACTTACCAGGGCCCAGGAGCAGACAGTAGAGCTGCCTTCATTGCCACCACTGCCCGCTCCTCAGCAACGTGGAGTCTATCTTCCTGGCGCCAGTGCATCCTCCCGGTGCCTGGTGCTATTGTGCCCTTTCCAGCGTCATTGCATCCTTTCTGGGGAGAGTTGTCAGGAGATTGCCAGCTTCCCTGTGAGAGAGCCAGCAATCTTGCGAGATCTCTCCCCGGAAAGGATGCAATGGTGCCAGGCGCCAGTAAGACACACTTACTGGCACCTGGTGCCAATAAGACACACTGGCACCAGGAAGATAGACTCCACGTTGCCGAGGAGTGGGCAATGGCAGCAGCGAAGGAAGCTCTACCGTCTGCTCCTGGGCCCCGGTAAGTCCAGCCCTCCCAGGCACTGTATGATGGGAGTTGTAGACTGTAAAATGGAGATCCATCATGAAATGGCATATCAGACATGAAATGGCCACCAGGATTTGGATTCTGAGGCTTGCACAGTCCTAATTTTGAATTCATACTAGGTAGGGTGGTGTCCTGGAGTTATTCCTTTTGAATATATCCCTCCTTTCCAACAGAATATTGCTCAAGGCATCAAGCTACAAAAAGAAATTCATCAACATGCAAAATAAAACATATTTAAAGGAGATCATAAAAACCAAAGGAATAGACAGCAGGAACTATAGCTACAAACAACAGAAGACATCCAATTAAAGTTAGCCAACTGATAGGCCGAAAGCCAGACAAAAAGATCACTTCTCCCCCAACAGAATGTTCTCAAAGCAGGAGCAAGTTTAACCTCCCCAGAGAAGGAATCCCAAAGTCTGTCTGTGGCCCTTCTTATGTAACCACCAAACACACCTTTGACATCAGCAGCACACAAAGGAAATTTTCTCCTGAAGATCCAAATGTCCAAGCAGGCTCAGAATTGGCCGTCCTTTGGATACCCTGGTCCTAAGCCTGGTCCTAAGCCAAATGTCCAAGCAGGCTCAGAATTGGCCATCCTTTGGATACCCTGGTCCTAAGCCTGGTCCTAAGCCATTTAAATCCAGTTCTTGGAAGCAGACTGGAAATTTCCTGCTGTCACTTGTGTTGGTTGGTTCTTTCTATTCATTGGGGGGGGGGGGTTGGGGGTGGCAGCATGGATGATGAAGGAACATCTATCAGGGTTGATGTCCTCTGCAGTATCAAGTGATATTATTTTGCCATCAACTGTGCTACTGGGAATGCCTCCAATCCCTACTGCATTATGATGCCACTAGGCTGGCATTAGTGTAGTGGGACTGCAGGACTTCCCTGTAAACAATATGGATGGAATTGCTAAGTTAAGTGAACAGTAAAATAGATTCCGTGGATATTTGTTCCATAGCCAGAGGTGAAGAGCAAATAGTTCAGGTGCTGAGAGGGACACAGGGTGCTGCTGTTAGGGTGACCAGATAAAATCCAGGTCAGGGCTCATGTAACTTTAACAGTTGTAGAGAAAAGGGAATTTCAGCCAGAGTCATTTGTATGCAGTTAGTTCCTGGTGATATTCCCTCTTCATCACAACAGTTAAAGGTGCATGCACTATACTAGAGTGACCATATACAAAAGAAGGCAGGGCTCCTGCAACTTTAACTGTTGTGATGAAGAGGGAATTTCACCAGGAACTAATTGCATACAAATGACACTGGCTGAAATTCTCTTTTCTCTACAACTGTTAAAGTTACATAAGCCCTGACCTGGATTTTATCTGGTCACCCTAGCTGCTATGTTGTGGACCAGGGGCCCTGAGGTGGGCTCAATGGGGTAAGAGGGCCCGAAAAGAAGGCTGCCATCTGGACAGTGGGAATGGCTAGGGGTAGTGGAATTCCACTGAGCAATTTGGGTGTCAGAAGCCTCCACCCAGACTTACACAGACAACAGCCTCTGCTGCTTTCACGTGCACATAAGAAAAGGCAGGGGTCTGAGTTTCCTCAGTCAGATCCGTCATGGCTGTTCCAGAGAGGCTTACGTCAGTCTTCAGACCGCTTTTCCCTCCCAGAGGCAAGTGAGCAACTGGCCTAGCACCTTTCAGGTTGGCTTGCGGAGCTCGTGGCTCCCAACAGCGTGGCTTGGCTCCATCAGTCTGCCTCCTCAAGTGGCGGATGCTGGGAGGCCCAGGCAGCTGCCTCACACCCTGAACCTCACCCAGCTGTTCCTCCAGAAGATGCTGTGCATGCCAATGCATGGTTCTGCTCACATGATACCTACTGTAGTATTTGCTTCAGCAGGCACCACGCAGAGTAGTGTACAGTGGTGAGGCATTAGAGGGCAGACCCGTATGCAGGACCGGCCCTACCATTAGGCAGAGTAAAGCAGTCGCCTGAGGTGGCAGATGTTCAAAGAGAGACTGTGTGCCTTGGGCCTGCTCTGCACCCTCTCAGTTAACCTGCTGCCTTCATGTACAGTGGAGGATGCTGTCCCATTATCAATGTTGTTGATTCATCCGCCAGTCCCCTTGGAATGGGAGGTGGCGCTATCTTATTCTTCACCTCAAGCAGCAAAATATCTTTGGCTAGCCCTGGCTGTGCACACTAGGCAGCCTACACTGCGCCCCCCCCCCCATGCTAGACTGCTACCCACAGGTGTGGTGGAAGTTGGTGCCCTAACACTAGTGTTGAAGTAAGATTCAACTGCCAAGTCTGCTTCTGTATGTAGAATCGGGAGTGAGGGTGAGGAGCTGCCATCTCATCCTTCACCATAGGCAGAAATATGTATTGGGTTGGCCCTGCATCCTTTCAATCCCTGATGTGCGAAGATTCACTATCGCTACTCAGTGGTGAGATCCCCCTTTGCCCTCCTCAAAAGGGACTTCACCGATTTTTGACTTGACTTATTTCAGATCGGAGAAGCATCCATCCAGCACCTTGTGGCACATGAGCGGGCAGATTTAACTCAGGTTATATCCAGCAACCAGTAGGAAATCATCCCACTGGTTTCTGAATATAACCTGAATGAAATCTATCCACTGATGTGAAGTTGAAGGGGTGGTGGTGGTGATGGTTATAGGAATAAAAACAAGGCTGTTGCGTAATACCACCATACACTCGTCAGAGTGCAAACTAAACAGAGCAGAGCAACCGCCCATGTATATTTGTGTTCCCTTGAACTCTGCTGGATTCTGAGAGAAACAAAGGTGCAGTCCAAACAGACAGCATACCTCAGCCGCAGCCCTAAAGCATGGGGACGCATGCAGAGCTGGCATGCCATCCCTTACAAGCAACCCAACAAGGCTGCACCTTGGCCTCACCATGAGCTACAAAGTCAACTTCCACCATAAGCCCTGAAGGAATTTTTCCAGCAGCGGTTGTCTCCGTGTCAATTGCCTTTGAAAGCTGTCACAAGTAGTAAAAGAACAGAAAGGGAAGCTTGGGCTTTTGTCATGTCAGCTTTACTGCTCCAGCATATTTTAGAAGCCCCCCCCCCTGCACTTTCTGTTTGTTTGTTTGTTTGTTTGTTTTCCTGAATTGCATTTTAGGTTGTTTGCTCAATGTGATGGATACAATTTTTGAAAAAGAAAAAAAATGAGACTAATTGGCTTGCTTTAATGTGTGTGTGTGGCGGGGCGGGAATCAAACACCTTTTATAATTGCTTTCATATATGCATAAACGTTCCCTGCTAGTTTGCCATCAAGGTCTGCACTTGATCTGTCTCATCTGCTGCTTCTGAGATCAGAGGGTTGGGTACCCAGTGCCCCCCCCCCCTCTCTCTCTCATCACATATTGTCTTTTCAATATCACTCTGTAAGTATATTGCTAAGGCTCCTTTCATGTAAGTTAATAAACTTTTAAGAGATGAGAGAATTGCACCTTAAGCATTTACATTACCTGGCCAGCTTGTTAATGTGTGTGTGTGTATGCCCTGTGAGAAGACAGCACAGAGACCCTTTTCTAAGCTTTCCTTAAAACAGCCTTTCCCTTACAGGATTAGATACTCTCACACCGCAATCCTATACATATCTGCTCAGAAGTAATTCCCACTGAGTTCAGTGTGAGTATAGGATTGCAGCCTTAATGTTTCATATGGTTTGATGTTGATGCCAGGAGATTATTTACCATTCTGTATATAAAGAGCAGAACCACGTGCTTATCTTGGCCAATTTATACAATCAATTATGTTGGGATAACAGCCCCTTAACTTTGACATCTGATTGTTTACATATTCAAGAGGTGTTTAGAGGATGAAAATGAGAGATCAGAGATGTCAGGCAACATGAGAGACTCTTAACTCATCTTTCTTTCATTCTAATATATGTGAGCCTGTAAATGAGTGGCTGCTAAACTTTTTACTTTGAAGCAACCCTTTCTACATCAACACGTGTCCCATAGAAGCCCTATGCAATGCAGAAGATTCCGGGGCATATTTGAGGGGGGGCATTTTCAGGACTTAGAGGGCACTAGCAGATTTCAGCATCAAACCAAAGGGAAGAGAGAATACCATCTAGACAACATTCAATGCTCCCTGTTGGAAGGAAAGACCAGTCATGATGGGGAAGTTATTTTTCAGGAAAGCTTGGCCACCATTGCACATGCACCCCGCTAAGCTTCTGCGAAACTTTCTCTGGAACAAAGTTTGCCGCAAACCAGGTTCAACAGTATTCCCAACAAGCTGTCCCTTCAGCCCTACACACAGTAGGGTTGAATTTCTGCAGTGGGGAGGGTGCTGTACTCATGTTGACTGTCGGTGTGATTTAAAACCTGCACAGGTTTCTAAATTGACCAGGGAGCCTACGCAAGGGCAGCAGCTTCCTCACTGAAGAAATTTAGCCCCACTGTGTGAAGGGCTGCATGGCTGGGCCACTGGAAATGTAACGGAGAGGGCAGAGCCAATGGGGGCATCCCCACTCAACCTCCTCATGTAACGGCGAGTGCAGGTGAGGAACACCCAAACAAGGCAACAAAAGGGAAAACAAAGCATTGTAGCATCTTGGATTCCTTGTTCATTCTTCTGAGTACTAGATATACTTTCCAATGAGATCCAACTAGCCACTGTGGATAACACAATGGTGGACTATATAGACCTTCAGTCTGATCTAGCAGAGCTTTTCTTATGAAAACCAGGATCATTCTCTCAAGATAACTAACGTGAGGTGATAGCCATTGAATATTGGTTGATTGTTATTAACATGGTTGGCTGCCATATTGCATCAATCAACACCTGAACCTTTCCATCGCACGAGTTAACTGGCCCATGTGGGTACTTCCATGCCACTCCTTCACTGTCCACATGGCCAAAGTGGCGAGAAATAACCAACAAATATCATGTGGAACTTAAGCCATCACTGAAGAAATATGGGAGGTATGGCCTTGGTAAGGGAAGATCCTACACAGGACCCCAGCTGCTCTTGTGATGTGGAATGTCAGATGTTACTGATGATGGGGAACTGACAATCATACTGCAAAGCTAATACAGAAGTTAGGTATAAATGTCGTTTGTACTGACAAGCCCATCAACACTAGGCACACCAGTACAATTCTGCAATACATGTGGCTACATCATAGATACATTATTCAAAGTTGAAGCCCACCTTTTTGCACATGGCACCCAAGGCAGTTAACGACAATATTTATGGTCTCACCACAAGCCAAACTTGTGGTGACACCACTGATAGGGCAAAAGAGGTCTCAAGTCAGGGACTCGGGAAGCCAGACCAAATCCCTCATTTTATGCACCACCATGATGACTTGACCAAGGTAGAGGCTTGCTGGCTGTTACCAGTTGCAGGCTTGAGGGAGGTACTGCACCTTCCTGACTCAGCAGTTGTCAGACGACACAATGGATCAATGGGGATTTCATAAAGACTCAGACTGGGTCTGCCTCCTTAGTCTGAACAACCTGGTCCTTGAACCAATCCAAAGTTGCTAACAGAGTGCTTCTGCCTCCTCACTAGCTGACCTGTCTGCCTTGTCAAGGCCTGCTTTGCTTCACCTCCCTCAGCCAGCCTTCATTCAGTAGTGCCTGACTCTGGATGTAGCCGTGCTTCAAGACTGCCAGCCCTGACATCTGTCAGCTCAGATCTTTCGGATCAGCATTTTCAGCATCAAGTTACACCATGTGCAGTAGAGGAAGACAAAATTTGTTAAGCCTCATCCAAGTTAATGTTGTTGTTGGAAGCTCGTGCCTATTTCTAATATAGGGTTGTGACTTCCCCGAGCCTCAGACCCTGAGTCCCGGTGCCAGAGGGGGTGGACCTGGGAGCTCAATGATGGCATCTGTCAGAGCAATGGTGTAAGGCCTTGTGGCGTTATATATAGATTTCTCAATCCTTCACTTCTCAGATCACAGAGAACAGCAGGGATAAATGCTCCAGAGGGTGGAGCTTCAAGGCCCCAGCAATAACAGTGGGAAGATAAATAGCAGTGAGGATTCCTCCAGAGGAGAATCCTCTAGGCGATGGAGTTTGTAGGCCAAGACCTACCCGCGGGAAAAACCGAAGGAGACTCTGCAGGCCAGATTGGGGAGATCAGTGGGCCAGATTAGGTAGGCTGACCATATGAAAAGGAGGACAGGGCTCATATAACTTTAACAGTTGTAGAGAAAAGGGAATTTCAGCCAGTGTCATTTGTATGCAATTAGTTCCTGGTGAAAATCCCTCTTCATCACAACAGTTAAAGTTGCAGGCACTATACTAGAGTGGCCATATACAAAAGAAGGCAGGGAATTTCACCAGGAATTAATTGCATACAAATGACACTGGCTGAAACTCCCTTTTCTCTACAACTGTTAAAGTTACATGAGACCTGTCCTCCTTTTCATATGGTCAGCCTAGATTAGGCCCACAGACCGGGAGTTCTGCACCCCTGTTATACTTCAAACTGATTTGTAGTGCTGAATTCTTGCTCTCCTTGCCATGAAGTTTCAAAAATACTACACATGCTTTGGACCTTCCTCTTAGTAGTTCTCACCAAGAAAATAGAAAGATATGGAAAATGGAAGAACATGCTGGAAATGAGGAAAGAAAGCTGGGGAATAGGCTCAGCAGAAAATTATTTGCCCCCTTGCTTCTGGCTCCTCACCCTGAGATTTAACATCTCCCCAGGGACTCTGAGGAGACTTATCCTGAAATTTTGGGTCAACCCAATCCTAATTTGATGGACAGCTATGCCTAAAACGAGGCATAATGGTCACTGCAGAGCCAGCTAAGCAACTACACTACCTGTGTGCCTTCCATATTATACTATCCACCTACCATATTGTTATATTTTTTAAATATATAGTAGGGGTACAAATAACTAGGGGTGTGCAGATTGGGTCTTCTCCACCCGAAATTCAGGGTGGAACTCTGTTGAGGCGTTTCTCTGCCCCGATTTCTGGAGTGGGTCCCTCTCTCCGCTCTGCTGGATGGTTTGGTGAAAAACCGCGCCATTTTTGGGTAACCGGTATATTCCCATCAATGGGAACAAAAATGCTCACAGCTCCCTTAGTTTTAAAGATAAACACATGAAAAAATGGCACAGTGACAGCTTTTAATGGGGGCTTCAGGGATTCCAGCTTTGGAGCAGATCCCTGCATGCAGTGATTTATAGGGAATTTTTTAAAGTTCAAACTCAAATGTCCTCTCAGACACCTCTCGTGCCTTGATCTGTATGGCAAGGGAGGGGGAAAGAGAAATGAAGCAGCAGAATAAAACTAAAAGTGCTTAGCACTATAATAAATTAATAAATTAATATAAATTATTAAATGCCACAACAGCATCACACAGCTTTCCCATCTTCAGAGAGGACATTGATAGGAGCAGGGGCTTGCAGGGCGAGTAGGAGAAGGAGGCAAGGCACCCCTCCTCAGCACTGTTAGGCACATTGGAGCGAGTCAAGGCAACAACAGCTTCCCCCTATATGCGAGGAGGTAGTATGAGGCTTGGAGGAGGAGGAGGAGGGAGGAGGGAGACAAGACGAGGACCACCACCACCATGGACTGAAAGCCCAGCCAGCCAATGCTAATAATAGGAGTATTAAACCAAACAAACACTCACACACTAGCAGGCTTGGGATTTTGAAAAAAAAATTCCAGTGGGGAGGGAGTAGATTACAGAAAGACAGCACACTAGGAGTTTTAACGATTTTAAGAACGAGAAAGAGCTTAGAAATATTAGCAGACCAAGAGACAGTGGCTGCCTAGCTGGCTGCAAATCTCTCTCTCTTTCTCTCGCACACACATTTCTCTCTCACTAGAATGATGACAGGCAAGGAGAACAAAACACTATGATTGGAGGGGGGACAGGACGACAAGTGTGGCTAATGGCTATTGATTAGCCACAGCTGTCAATATACCCTCACCCCACTCAGCATCTTCCAAATACGGAGATATTCAATGAGACACACACACAGCATTGACACCTGAAAAACAGATAATTTTGGAGACGTGAGAAGCTCTGATTGGGCATATCTCTGCCCTGAAATGATTCTATTGGTTTAGAAGTGACCAACCCCCGCACTGGAAGACTGAATGCACCACGGATGTTCATAGTTATCAGATCATTGCGGGGTGGAGAGCACACCCCTACAAATGACAAGCAGCATGTCATCGATTTGTGAGGAAGTGGCCCTTCCATCCAAAGCCGCACAAAGTGTCATAGACAGATGTGTCACAAAAAGCCCACAAAATGGTCACTGCAGAGCCAGTTGAGCAACTACACTACCTGTGTGCCTTCCATATTATACTATCCACCTACCGTATTGTTATATTTTTTTAAATATATAGTAGGGGTACAAATGACAAGCAGCATGTTATTGATTCCTGAGGAAATGGCCTCTCCACCCAAAGCCGCCCAAAGTGTCATAGACAGATATGCCACAAAAAGCCCAATTTATTCCAGCAGTCTACGGGAGGGATGGGAAGAAGATTGTTCTCCAGATGTTTGGGGACTTCAACTCCCAGAGACCCCTCCCAGTCTGGCCAATGGTCAGGAATGCTGGGAGTTGAAGTCCATAACATCTGGAGATCTACTTTCTGCCCACCTCTGGTCTACAGTATCCTGGAACCTCACATGCCAATGCTTCCTTTCGCATGGGATGGGTTGGGATAGAGGGCGGGAGCAGCAGCTTCATTGCTCAAGGGGGAGACAGGGAAAGGCAAGCTGCAAGCTCACGCTGGGGCCTCTTCTCCTTTTCAGTCTTGTGCTTCTTGAATGCTCCAACAGCCACCACATGCCACACCCCACCACCCAGCCTTGGATTTGCTCAACTCTTGAGGGACAGAGCTGGCCAGGCTCTTTGCCGGTTCTGCCTCTTGCCCAGCTCCCATCTCCCAGCTCCCATCTCCCTCTCTTGCCTCCCTCCCAGTTCTATCTGCCCTGTCTGCTATCCCCTTGTTTGTTGCACTGGTGCCCCATCCTCCTCATTCTCTTCCCTCCCCAGTGCACTCCTTGCCTCCTGCCTATCTGGGCTGCCTTCTAATTTGCCTCCTCCTCCTCCTCCTCCTCTTCCTCCTCCTCCTCCTCCTCCTGTCTTCTGCCTCTATCTCTCACCTTTGCCTCTCCTTCGCCTCTTTCTCCCAATAGCCTCCTCCCTGAGGCTCTATCCAGTCACGCTTTTGATTCACCAGGGCTGCTCTTGTCATGGCCCCTCCATGCTGGCCTGCCTATCTCAGGCCTCCTGCAGGTCAGCCATCATCTACTCAGCATCCATATTTATCTATTTAAACATTTCTATACTGCCTTTTTTCCCTCTCGCACTGAGCCTTATGAGTGGGAACTAGAACCTGGACCTCCTAAATCACAGTCATACACTCTGAGCACTACTCCACACTGGATCTCTGCCAACATCAAATGCAAGTGGTTAGGTCTACAGCAGCCACCTTTAGTGGTTAGGTGGAGACGGCATCTCCCAGTTGAACCCCAACTCCCTGCTACACAAAGTGATCCAGTGACCCACAAGAGGCCCAATAAAAGCCAAAGGGTAGCACTTTTAAGTCCCATTGACTTAAAATGGAAGAGATTAAAGCATGATTTCTTATTGAAATCAACTTGGACTGTTTAGCTCAAGTCTATGCATATTTATTCAGCAATAAGGCTCTCTGAGTTCAGTATGACTTACTAACAAGTCAAGTATGCTCTACAAGTGCTGAACCATGTCCAGATGAAGATGCAGGTATCCAACTTTTGCTGTTTTGTTTCTGGTTGTTTCATTTTGCAAAGTTTCTACAAACACAGTAGTACAATCTACCTGCCATTGAAGTCCATGGCATAACTCACACAATCTTTATGTAGGTCACACTGCACTTTATGTAGGTCACATTGCACTTTATGTAGGTCACATTTGAGCAGTGCTTTCCTTTCCATGATTTAGTGCTTGGTGCAGAGAGACAACTCTATCACTGTACTGATGGAGAGCTCCCTGAAAGTACTTAACCATCTTAGCCAGTTGTTTTGACTTCTTCCTCTTCTTTACCGATCCTTGAAAACTTTTTTCTCTTAGATATCATCTTCAGCTTGTATCTACAGTATTCATTTATGATTTTACTTTCCGTATGCAGGCAGTGAGGACTAATCTAATCCTAAAATCTAGCTAAAAACAAGTTTAATTTGTACAGAGCCTTCACACTTTCCAATTTAAGAAGCAAATTGACTATTCTGCAGTACCGATACACCAACATCCTTCACTTTCCCCCTTGTAACAGGACCAGTGTGCTCGTCTTAATCTTCCCATTTGGCTCAGAAAATGTGTCCAAAATATCCCTGTAGAAATTAGGAAATGATTTTCAATATCATCAATACTGTAAATGCAATAATACATTATAATCTTCCACTTCCAGGCTCTTTCTCCATGCAAAACATCCCAAGGCAAATTGCAATCGATGCAAAGCTAAACTTAGCGCTGATGCATTTGCCAAGTGATGACCACATATTAGTTCATATCTGCTATTGTACAGGGGTCTCAAAAGTAATGGAATTGTGGTATGGTTGTTCTGGACCAGCCTTCCCCAACCTGGTTGTGGACTAGCTGGGGCTGATGGGAGCTGAAGTCCAAAATATTTGGAAGTCATCAGGTGGGGAAAGGTTGTAAACTGGACACTTTCAGAAGAAGGTTGGGGGCAGTGCACACTCATAGGATAACAGTTTTCACCCCAAATTGGAAACTATGGCCTACTTCTCACTGAAATGATACAGCCGTGTCAGGCAGCACCACTTCAGACCCCAGCTGGGGTCCCATGTATTGAATGTTCCTCCATGAAGCAATAAACATTCTCTTCATATAGAAATCTAACGTGTGTGGGAGAACGATTCTAGCCTCCCCTGGTATTTAGTTTTTTTATAGGGAAGGTTGTAGTTTTCTTCAGCCTATGAACTGGGCCTCTCACAGGACCAAACCTGAAGCAACATGGGAGACCATGAACAGATCTCTCAATTTTTAACATTCCCCCCCCTCAAAAGAATGGCAGGGCCCCAGAAATGAATCAAGGGTGCTGTGCTGAGAAACGCAGTTTAACCCTTCCCCTCCACAATGCCATTTTCCAAATATAAGTTGCTCCCCCTTCCCCTGAAGCTGCCCAGTTTGGGAAAATGTACCAGTGCCTGAGGAACCCTGGTGATCTTCAGAATCCCCTCAATTAGACGATCAGGAATGGCAGCGAAGGTCCCATGAAAGACAGATTGCTCACCACCAGCGAACTTCTGGCAAGGTGCAGAAGAATATTGAGTGTGTTCTAGGGCATACTCTCACTTCATGCAGAACAGCAGTCAGATCTGCACCCTGCATGAACCAAGTATGCACCCTAAAACACTCCCATGATCCTCTGCAGTGTCCAGGGTTTCCATGGTAATTGCACAGGGATTCCTCGAAAACAAGTCAATGTGGAGAATGTTTGAAAATTACTGACACAAGGCAAAGCCTAAGAAAAAGAAGATCAAGGGGACATCATGCAGTCAATTTTCAAACACTTGAAACGGTCTTCATCATTTGTCTCCATATGACAGATGTCTCCAATCTTTTCGGGTTGGTGGGCACATGGGCACTCTCACAAGAAAACTGCCATGGGGGATTGCTCATTCATAAAATGGCTCCCATGGTGGGCATGGTTGGCCACAAAACACACATTTCCCAGCATTCAAACTGATTGGCCACAAAACACACATTTCCCAGCATTCAAACTGATGAGAATGAAAGGAAAGTAACTTGTCCAAGGATCTAAGTACAGGGCAGAGACATGATCTGAGCTCTGAAACATAAAACCGCTCTTTTGAATTTGAGGGCAGCACTTTACTTCGCCACATGGCAGTGTCCCAGTTTAAAAAGAAACAAAAAAAGAAATAAAATTAAAATCAGGAGGAGCAAGGAGCCTGGTGAAGGCCAAGAGAGTGTCTGTAAGCTGGTGCTCATAAGCACCATATTGGAGCCCCCAGCTTTATGGCAATTTTAGGCTATATTAACAGAAGCATAGTGTCCAGATCACGAGTCAAGAATTAATAGTTCCACTTTATTCTCTATTGGTCAGGCTGCATCTGGAATGTTGTATCCAGATCTGGGCTCCACATTCCAAGAAGGACATCAACAATCAGGAGCATATCCAGAGAAGGGTCACCAGGATGGAGTAGGGTCTGGAAACCTATAAGACACAACTGAAATAGTTGGGTGTGTTTGGCCTGGAGAAGAGAAGATTCAAGGGAAACATGATAATGGTCTTCAAATATATGAAGGACTGCCATGCAGAAGATGAAGCAGACTTGTTTTCTATTGCTCCGAATATTAGGAGACACTTCATAACAGTAAGAGCTGTTCGAAGGTGGAACTGGCTCACTCAGAAGGTAGCGGGCTCTCCATTACTGGAGGTATTTCAGCAGGACGTTTGATAGCCATCTATCAGGAACACTGTAGTTGCATCGTGCACTGCAGATTCTACGTAGCGCAGAAGATTGGATTAGATGATCTCCAAGTTCCCTTCCAACTCTATGATTCTATGGAGTCTGGCCTCTCTTTGGCCTGGGCTAGGTCTGCAGTCAGTAGTCCTATGCTCCTCCCATTCTGATGCTGCTAGAACCTCCTTCCTTCCTGGTCCTTTTTTCTTTTCTCTCCTCCCAGCATTTCCCCACAGCCAACTGGTATCAATTCTATACCGCTGTCCCTGAACTGCCAAGGAAGCCTCTGAAACTGAGTATGGCCTTGCAGTGTCCCGGCTGGTATTAGTTTTGGAGCTTAGGATCTGAGGCAAAGAATAACTTGGTGGGGGTAGTGGAATACAGGATTTCTCCATTTTTTTAATTGCATCTAAATTCTCCTCTTACCAATATTTTTAGACGCTATGACATTATTGCTTTGGAAATGACAGCCAAGTCTGTTTTGCACGTCCATATGATTCACCAAGACTGAGACCCTGCTCTGTTACCCAGCATTTGCCGAAGTGCAAATATGGAATGGCAGACCATGTATTTTAAGGCTAAAAGGAAGTGCAGAGGACTGACTTGGCTAATTTATCAAAAGTGCCTCCTGCCCCCCCCCCCCTTAGGATTTTTGTTATTGGCAGTAATTGGGCTGCCTTTTTTGACACAAGAAGGAAGTTTTAGCACCCAGGCCATCTTGTTATTTTGACATCCACTTAGCAATTGGTCGAAAGCTGCTTGCAGAGGAACCACTTCAGGCTTTACTATGTATGTCAGATGCAGGTGCATAGATCCAGATAGTTAAGTTCTTAAATATGATGCCCACTAATGGTGAAAATGGATAGAATGGACAGGTTTAGAGTATGAGAGCTCAGAGGTGAGGGTGGGAAGCTCATGAACATTTATGACTAAACTGAAGAGTTTGTTTACTTGTGTATTGACCAGTCAAATGCCAATCTGGCTCAGCACTGCTTGAAACAGAATGGTGGACTAGTTGGAGCTTTGCTCTGACCCATCAGGGCTCTTTGTGTATTCTAACGAGTCCGTAATAACATTAGTAGTGGTGGTGGTGGTGGTGGGAAGCTTTGCTAGTTCTTTATCCAAGGAGCGATGGGAGCGTTCAAATATGGGAGCAGTCAAATACCGCAGTCTGAAAGGGTGCAGCCGAACATGAGCTGCAATATTCGCTTATACTGACCACGTGTTTCATTGGAGCACTGGTTGTGATTATCCAGTGCTTCCATTAAGGTAACTGGGTCACTTATATTATTTGTTCCCAAGGAGTAAAGAAGAAATTATAGATCTCTGACAATCTCTTGTGTGTTTTCCAAGGGTTACACGTTTTTTGAAAGACGCCAATGGCCTGTTCATATTTATTCCTCTTATAACATTTTGCATGTAGCTTCTAATTTTCAGATACTGTGAAAATGGTTGTTGAATGTTTGGATTGCTTTGTATAATTTTATCATGTGAGATAATTTTACCAGAGGATAAAAAAAAATCATAAAATTGTCAATACAAACTCTTATCCATAGGTATTTCCAGATGAAGTTTTTATCACACACCACTGCCCTGCCTCATTCACAAAATTTTATGGAGGTCCTGACGTCATTGCCTTCCACTTGTGTAGCCCTCCTCCCTTGGCTTCTTCATCTATTTCTCACTGCAGAAAACACATTCAGGACTAAAGGGTGGAATAGCTGCACAATGCCTTCTAATTAGTAGCACTAGGATTCCTCCATCTGGAATCAGCCCATGTCTATTCAGGAAGGCCTATGGGGAGCAGATCTGGCCTCCCAGAGGGATTTCACCCTTTTTCCTGGTTGGAGAACAGAACTGCCTGACAGTTTCAGTCAGTAGACTGGGCCTAACTCTCTCACTCTGAAACCCAATTCCATTTATTACTGGTGCTGGGTGGGAGATAGGAGTGGAAGAGAAATTTGTTTGGTTCAGAGCATTCAAAAAACCCATTATATTAGAATCATTATTTGCACACACACAAAAAACTGCATATTAGGCAACATTGGATTCAGAAATGCATGTATTAGGAGAAATGCACACAAAAATGTATACACATTTTCGTGTGAACTAAAAAAACATTCTAAAAAAATGGAGCTTAAGACTGGAAAAATGAGTAAGAGAAATGAAATGAAATAGACAGATAGATCCATCTCTATTTCAGAGTCAGTATCAGGGCCATGCAGAGGGGGAGGGGGCAGTGGGGCCAGTTGGCCCAGGGCCCACGATTTTGAGGGGGCACTCCGACGAGGAGGTCCCCCCAGCTTACGCTACTGCTTCCGTAGCGTAAGCGGCCCATCGAGAAGCGAGGAGCCCACCTTGCGGAAATACCATGGTCAGACTACAAGCTCCAGAGGGCCATGCCACATGCGGGGCGGGGATCTATGTGCCTAAATTGCAATCTTCTCCATGGCATATAATCTCTGGAGCAGAGGGTAAGGTAAAGATGATGATAGTTATTAATGATAATAATAATGATGATACCGTGAGGGTGATAATGACAATAATGTTTGATAATGATGATGGGCTGTTCTTTTGTTGTTGCTTCTATTTGTACAGCAACTAAAAAAAGTATTAATTACTGATTCAACATTGAGGTGTTGTAGAACAGGTTTAATATGAAGGTGTTATGTAGAATGGACATGTTGGTGGGCATTAAAAAAACATTAAAAATACTTAATGAGCACTTTGAAATGGGGGGGGCACACACTTCCCATCTGGCCTGGGCATATGACCAGCTCTGCATGGCCCTGGTCAGTATTAGCCTGTACTATTTGTTTTTTTATATATATTGAGCGTCTCTAAATGAGCAATTTATAGAATGCTTGTGATTTCCTACTCATGTAAATTTGTTGGTCTATTACATTACATCATCAACAGCCAGAATATCTCCCATGCTATCCCTTGGCAATCATGCATTTTTTTTTTAAAAAAAAACAGATAATGTGGTATTATCCAGAAATTGTGGGATCTCTCTACCGTGAGATTGCACTGTCCCATTAAAACATAACGGGGCCTTTCTGAGAAGGGAACAAATCACATAGTCGCAGATGAAGAAATGTGTCGCAATGATGGGAAAACTACAAGGATGAAAATCCTGGTAAGATGTAGGATGTTTCCTGTATGTAGAGAAGCTCATTGTCTCTCTAATCTCACTAGTTTGAACCCTTTTCGTTGTTCCTGATGAGCACCTCATATCCATTCTGATGAAGGAGACCTTCCTTGGGGAAGGTCCACTTTCAGTGGAGGATGCAAAGCAAGGTGTGATCAGATTATGAACAGACGATCAGAAGAGAATTGGAGGAAGGTAAACCAGGGACGCATGAGAATTTCATTTCAGTTTGCAAATCTGAACCATGTATGCTTGATGCAGCCCTCGGCACTGAGCGATCCAGTAAGGAGAAACGCATGTGTGGCTGTGGAACGGCCCCTTGCCTCTCCCCGTCCTCCTTTCGCAGCTCTGCACTCTGTTCAGGATTCAGCAGCATTGTGCATTTTGATTATGGCACCTGTTTGTTCAGCAGGCAATTTATTAGCTTCCTTTAAGAATCAGGATACCATTTAAGGCTTAACTTCTAATGTTTAAGGCACTTAAAGTGCCAGGTCCAATTTACTGATGGCTGCTGATCGATGGGTACTTTCTCTTTGGAGGTTATTCTCTTCTTTGGATTACCTCTCGTCTGTTCCCATGACATTTTTGTATGTGAGTGAGACCAAAGGGCTTCCTTGCCTCCGTGTCCAAGCATCATTTCTCCGTACTCAGTGCAGACTTGTAACACAGTCCCCCTCCCTCTCCCCCTCCCCATCATGAAAGGTCTTATCTGTTTTGAGAAACTGGAGGATTCATCAGTGTCCTTTAGCTTCTTTACGTGTGTTTGCTTAATCTCCTTACGTTTCTGGCTGCCTGGCAGTACGGCATTTCTGTATATTCATTATACGCCTTTAGACAGTGTTGCTTGTATGTGGGACCTCAGCCCCCTTCATGTATTCATTTTGGGGAGAGGGCTTCCCACATTTATTTATTTATTACATTTATATACAGCCCCATAGCCAAAGCTCTCTGGGCAGTTTACAAAATTTTAAAAGATCGAACATTAAAAAGTCAGTATACAAAATTTTAAATCATAAAACATAAAAACAGCTGATATTTAAAACATTTGAAACTTTTACGCCTGGCCAAAAATTCAATTAAAAACTTCAACTTAAGCTGTTAGAATGCCTGGGAGAAAAGAAAAGTTTTGACCTGGCGCTGAAAGGATAACAGTGTTGATGCCAGGCAGGCCTCATCGGGGAGATCATTCCATAATTAGGGGGCCACCACAGAGAAGGCCCTCCCCCTTGTTGCCATCCTCCGAGCTTCCCTTGGAGTTGGCACCCGGAGGAGGACCTCTGATGTTGAGCGTAGTGTATAGGTTGGTTCATGTCGGGAAAGGCGTCCCATCAGGTATTATGGTCCCAAGCCTTTGTAAGGCTTTATAGGTTAAAACCAGCACCTTGAATCAGGCTTGGTACAAGCAGCCAATGCAAGAGGCTCAGCATTGGTCTTATATGTTCAAACCTTCTGGTCCCTGTTACCAATCTGGCCACTGCGTTTTGTACAAGTTGCAGCTTCTGAACCATCTTCAAAGGCAGCCCCACGTAGAGCGCATTGCAGTAATCTAATTTGGAGGTTACCAGAGCATGGACAACAGAAGCCAGGTTATCCCTGTCCAGATAGGGGCATAGCTGGGCCACCAACCGAAGTTGGTAGAAGGCACTCCATGCCACCGAGGCCACCTGAGCCTCAAGTGACAGAGATGGTTCTAGGAGAACCCCTAAGTTACGAACTTGCTCCTTCAGAGGGAGTGTAACCCCATCCAGAACAGGTTGAACATCCTCCATCCGGTCAGCAGAACCACCCACTAACAGCATCTCCGTCTTGTCTGGATGGAGTTTCAGTTTATTAGCCCTCATCCAGTCCATTGTCGCAGCCAAGCACCGGTTCAACACATCCACAGCATTACCTGATGCAGATGAAAAGGTACTGATGACAACGCATTCATTTCAATGAGTTTACTCTAAGTAGGACTAACATGGGATACTACCCACAGCTTGGGGCCACTAATTTAAAATTTTAAAGTACAAAGAACACTGGCCGATTGCTGCATTATGTGATTTATTCAGCACTGATGCCACTGTTTTTACAGAAAATTGCATGGTCCATACAATACCAGACAAGACTTCCATTTTATAACAGGAGTGACACTTCCCCGCACCTCTCACAGTTTCCCCTTGAACCTATGAAGAATTAGATTCACCCAGATACCGGTTGAAAGCTGATGTTATCATAAACCAAGATATTTAAAGCCTGCTGGGTAGTCCATTAGCTATCCCTGCTAAGAGACCTTCAGCCTATTTCTATTTCTAATAGTGGTCAACTGTGTATTTGTTCAATTTACATGGGAGATGTTATATTTGGCTTCCTGTATTTTTATGGCACTTCACACTGCATGTAAAAGGGGCATAAAAACTTCATATTCTTTCTTTAAGTATTGAGAATGTCATAGCTTTCTGACTATAATACACAGACCAAATTACTTTCTTCCTGTAGCAATTTTGTGATTGCATTATTAGATTTCCCCCCCCCCTCATTCCCATGGTGCTGCTATATACAGCACTTGTGAAAAAGCAGCTAAGATTGCCCGAACGCACTTCCACACTGAGTTCCATTATGATACCAATCAGACCTGTACAGTTTGGAACCGGGCAAGTCAAACACAGCTCACCGGCCACTAGATGGTCAAGAACTGTCCCGCATCTTCTGCCTGCATAGGGCTGCAGAAATGTGTGTAGTGGGGAGGCCTGAAGTGGGTGATCAAGGACCTGGCAGATCACGAGACATTGCTGGTGGACTGTGATTGGCTTAATACACCACAAGGCGTATGAAATCCCATTAGATACTCTTGGAATCATGGAGGGAAGGTACTAGGGGTGTGCACGCCAAAAAATATCATCGTTTATCATTATCGTCATTTTGGACCAAAACAATTATTGTCTTCATTCATATCGTAGGTGAACCGTATCATCTTCATGATAATTATCGTTAAAAAGCGATATTTTTTTGCAGCCCTATTTGTAAAGAAAAAAATGCCTATAACTTCTGTATTTTAAAAGTTAGAGGCTTGAAACTTGGTCACAATGTCATGAGGCAGTCTGAAGAATCTTCCTCTGAGGAGGAAGAAGTGGCAGAGACTGCAGCTTTGCCCATTCCCCAGGACTTACCGGAGGAGGAGGAACAGCAGGGAGATTCCTCTGAAGAGCCCCAGGAAAGCCACCCTCTCCCACCCCCTGTTTCTAATGAGGAAGACTCGGGGCCTGAAGGAGTTTGTCCAGTAACTCCACAGCAAAGGCGGCAGCTCAAACGGGCAGAGAAAGCTAAGCCCACAAGGCGAAGCATGAGACTGAGAAAACAGAGCACAGCTGATGCAAGCCTTAAGTAAGATAACGAAGGAATAGCACGTAGCTGTGAACAGGCTCAAGCAACTATAAAGGAGAAAGAAGGCAGAAGCTAAGATCCGTTGAGAACAACCGTCGTCTTCGGCTCTTGACACCCGGCATACTCCTGAATTGGAACCTGTGGACTGAACAACCGGCTTGACTATTTTGGCTCTGGACTTTGGACTGCTCTAATACTTGGTTTGACCCTCGGCTTGACATTCGGACAGACTGAACTTTTGGCGTGACCTTGGCTATTGGTAATTGGATTTTGGAATTGCAAATAAACCCTTTAAACCGTTAAAGGCCTGGCATCTTTCCCAGACATTCTTAGATAAGGGAGTTGGCAGGCTTCCTATACTAAGAGTCGTAAATATGACACACAGTGCTTATGGGGTATGCCTAAGTATGTGTATGAAATTTGAGATCAACCCCTCCAACCCTCGATTTTATATGAATTTTTTAAATATTATTTCCGTTCTGACAGGTCTGAATGAACGCACGTAGTGAGCTGTCATTCTGATCTGTCAGAACTGAAACAAACTTTGATAAATTCATATAAAATTGAGGGTTGGAGGGATCGATCTCAAATTTCATACACATACTTAGGCATACCACATAAGCACTGCGACCAAGTTTCAAGCCTCTAACATTTAAAATACAGAAGTTATAGGTATATTTTTATATGGCAGTCCGATAAAATGATAAAATCGCCCCAAAATTATCGTCTCCAATGATTCTCGTAGGTTTTTGTATCGTATCGTCATCGTTAAACACATGCACGATAATGACCCTATTGTATCGTTCTCATACATTTTAATGATACGATACACATCCCTGGAAGGTACAGGGGCCACAAAGAATGCCACAAGCCAGGCCTCTCCCCCAGCTTCATTCAGTTGTGCCCCCTCTGTAGCAGGGCTGTCCCTAGGATAATATTTATTTTATTTATTTATTTATTTATTTATTCCATTTATATACCACCCCATAGCCGAAGCTCTCTGGGCGGTTTACAACAATTAAAAACACTGAACAATTAAAACACCGATATACAAAATTTAAAAGCATAAAGCATAAAAACAAGTTAAAATTACAATATCCTTCTGGGTCAAAGCACAACAACAACAACACAAAAACACAAAAACCCTCATCATATGCTGTTAAATGCTTGGGAGAAGAGGAAAGTCTTGACCTGGCACCGAAAAGATAACAATGTTGGCGCCAGGCAAGCCTCGTCAGGGAGATCATTCCAGAATTGGGGGGCCACCACTGAAAAGGCCCTTTCCCTTGTTGCCACCCTCCGTGCCTCCCTTGGAGTAGGCAACCGGAGGAGGACCTTCGATGTGGATCGTGGTGTATGGGTAGGTTCGTGTCAGGAGAGGCGTTCCATCAGGTATTGTGGTCCCAAGCCATATAAGGCTTTATAGGTTAGAACCAGCACCTTGAATTGGGCTCAGAAACGTATAGGCAGCCAATGCAAGCGGGCCAGAGTAGGTCTTATATGCTCGAACCTTCTAGTTCCTGTTATCACTCTGGCTGCTGCATTTTGCACAAGCTGCAGCTTCTGAATCATCTTCAAAGGCAGCCCCACGTAGAGTGCATTGCAGTAATCCAATTTAGAGATTACCAGAGCATAGACAACTGAAGCCAGGTTATCCCTGTCCAGGTAGGGGCATAGCTGGGCCACCAGCCAAAGTTGGTAGAAGCCTCAAGTGACAGAGATGGTTCTAAGTAATGCCCTGGGCAAGGAGTGCCTTCAGTGCCCTCCCCCCCATATTCAGTTTTGCAGGGCCACTCAGCCAATTTATGAGGGCTGGTGAAGGTGTGATATCCAGTGGGAATGGCATTGCTCAAAACCTGTTTTTTCAGCCACTGCGCTACGGTTTTTGCACAAGCCAAAGTTTGAAAAGCCACATTTTGAGCAGTGGCAGGGCACTATGCAACACCGCAGAACTATCAGAGTTTTCACGTCTAATCTCTTTTTGTTTTGTAGCTGTTCCTGTCCTTCGGTAAGCATTCTTTATTTTAAAATATCCATTGTTTCTATCTTCAAAAATAATAAAGATTTAAATAAAAAAGATATCCAGCTGACCTCTTATAGATTACGACTTTATTTTAGTATTATTCCTATAGTACTTATAGAGTTGTTTGTTTGTTTGTTTTTTGAAGTGCTAAGTGCTCGGAAATGTTGCCTCTAAGTAAAGCTGTGTTCTACTGATTTTTTTATCTACCACAAATAACAAAATGGAAACTAAAAAAGAAACCTCTTTTAAAGGCTAACTGAAGGGCGATCATTTAGTTAGGACCCAAACAACCTGTAGAACTCTGACAGAGAGGTTTGCCACCCTAGCTCACGGCAGGCACCACGTTAAAAAACACAACCACTGAGCTCAGCTAGGCACCCCCTCCCATCAGCTCAGAGCCCCGTATGGCTGTCCTACTCACACGCCCCTTAGGCCAGCCCTGCTCTGTAGCCTTCTTAAGGCTTGCTTTTTGCCCAGTGGCGTTGCTCCCTTCACCCCAACCTCCCTGCGTTGGCCAGGAAGGTCTGAAGGGACTAGCCTTATTCAGGCATTCTGTACCTGAATAGGGCAAACATGCAGTGCAAGGGAGCACTCCAGCCCTGTCCTTCTCCTTCGTCACATCCATTGCCCTCTACTCATGGAGGACAACTGTCCAATAAGGAGTTCCTCCTCTGTCCTTGGAAGCTCTCAATGTGATCCAGAATGCTGATTTTCCTGTGTTCTGGCTCGGGTGGAAAGCCTTCATGGAGAGAGGCTCTCCTCTTCAGCCAGATACCCTTTACAACTAGAGGGTGACAGATGTGTGAGACAGGAAGGGGGCAGGACTGGCATACATGTTTGCTCTATTCAGATACAGAAAATGCCTGAATTGGACTACGCTGTTTGGCTGAACACGGTTACAGTTCCCTACATGCTTGGGAACTTTGATTGCGTAAGGCTCTCGACCACGCAGATGTCCGGGGTGGAGGGGGAGGAGCCAGCACATGACTCTCCAGGTATCCGCCTTTCTTTCAATTTTGTAACGCCTGCATAGGGCTTGTGTAGTCCCTGATAGCTATTTGAGTTGGGTTCCACCCCACCCTCGGTTCCCTCTTCCTTCCCCTACTGGAGCTCAAGAGTGAGTTGAACCTCTTTCAGGTCAAGGGCCAAAAGAGGAGCTCTCCAAATTCTGTTTCCAAAAAGCTCTCAAGGACTGCGTTCCACTGGTGGGCAGGGCTGTAGGGGTGGGGCCAAAATTCCCAGCCTATTTTAGCTTAAAGCCAATACTGCCAGTAACTCAGTCTTAGGAGATGCAGTTCAACCTTTTAGAAAGGGGTGGGGGAGGGGACTGCACACATCTTGGAAACCAGCAAAGGATCAGTGGTCAGGGGAAGGGCATGGGGCTGGGGAAGGGGGAAGGCCCATCTGGGGAACCGTGGAGAGACACATTGGGACCTCAGATGGCCTGGGTCGAGACCCCAGGGCTGAGGTTCTGCACCCCTGACTTAGAGACAGATGTAAGGAGACTCTGGTTCTCTGGATCACTCCAAGTGCATGATGGGAGAGAGATGGGCGGATGGGCCTGACTGAGCGGACCAGGATAGACTGCCTGAACAAGCAACGCAATGCAAAGCTGGAGACCAAATACAGAGAGACACAAATAGGGAGTTGAAACAGCAACTAAAGAGGACATCCCAAAGGTTAGGGGATAGGGAGCTGACCCCTGTGTAACTGTTGCACTGTCCCCCGCCTTTTCAGTCCGAGGCAGGCAGGAAAACTTGGCAGTTATTGATCCCTTGGCGGGCTAATGGCTAATAGGGGATGTCGAGCAACTGGCAGGCCTCAAAAAATGGCTGGTAAGCTGTGTTGGGCTTGGAGCATCACAGGTTGGGTAGGGCCCATTTGGGACGTGGTTTACACAACAAAATGCAAGCTGACAATTAGGTAGTCACTGATGCATCACCAAAAAAAGTCAAAAGACAATACTGATTTGCATAAATGTTGCCTATGCTAATTTGCAGGTATAAATGCAATTTCATCCATAATTATTATAATTTAAGGTGAAATAGAATTTCATAGTGGGTAAGATTATTACCGGGCGCTCCGTGCAGCTGCTCAGTCTGCTGCCCAGGTGGTGTTGCTGGGCCAACCCTTCCCTTTGATGGATTTCTATTTTCAAACCAGACCTGGGCAGAACAGCCCTTCAATTAGAGGACAGTCCCCCATAAAAGAGGAAACATAGCCACTGTACCTGATGATGCAAAGTTTGCTATTTCAGCTATCCTAGGATGTGGGGTACAATCACCATGCAGGATTGCAAATGGACCCAATGAAACCACAGAGAAGTTGGTTATAGTAAAATGACTATCTGGATCCATTTCAGTCGGGTTTCAGGCCTGGTTTTGGTACGGAAACAGCCTTGGTCGCCCTGTATGATGACCTATGTCGGGAGAAAGACAGGGGGAGTGTGACTCTGTTGATTCTCCTTGATCTCTCAGCTGCTTTCGATACCATCGACCATGGTATCCTTCTGGGACGACTGGCTGAGTTGGGAGTGGGAGGCATTGCATTGCAGTGGTTCTGCTCCTACTTGGGGGCTTGGCTCCAGAAGGTGGTGCTTGGGGAACATTGCTCGGCCCCATGGATTCTCCAGTATGGGGTTCCGCAGGGGTCAGTTTTGTCCCCCATGCTGTTCAACATCTACATGAAACCGTTGAGTGCAGTCATCCGGAGTTTTGGAGTGCGTTGTCATCAGTACGCTGATGACACGCAGCTCTATTTCTCCTTTTCATCTTCATCAGGTGAGGCTGTGGATGTGCTGAACCAGTGCCTGGCTGCGACAATGGACTGGATGAGGGCTAATAAACTGAAACTCAATCCAGGCAAGACTGAGACGCTGTTAGTGGGTGGTTCCGCTGACCGGATGGAGGGTGTTCAACCTGTTCTGGATGGGGTTGCACTCCCCTTGAAGGAGTGGGTTCGTAGCTTGGGGGTTCTCCTAGAACCATCTCTGTCACTTGAGGCGCAGGTGGCCTCCGTGGCATGGAGTGCCTTCTACCAACTTCGGTTGGTGGTCCAGCTACGTCCCTATCTGGACAGGGATAACCTGGCTTCAGTTGTCCATGCACTGGTAACCGCCAAGTTAGATTAGTGCAATGCACTCTACGTGGAGCTGCCTTTGAAGGTGGTTCGGAAGCTGCAGCTTGTGCAAAATGCAGCAGCCAGATTGATAACTGGAACCAGTAGGTTTGAACATATAAGACCTACTCTGGCCCGCTTGCATTGGCTGCCTGTATGTTTCCGAGCCCGGTTCAAGGTGCTGGTTTTAACCTATAAAGCCTTACACGGCTTGGGACCACAATACCTGATGGAACGCCTTTCCCAATATGAACCTACCCGAACACTACGTTCAACATCTAAGGCCCTCCTCCGAGTGCCTCCTCCGAGGGAAGCTCGGAGGTCGGCAACAAGAGAGAAGGCCTTCTCTATGGTGGCTCCCCAATTGTGGAACGATCTCCCCGACGAGGTCCACCTGGCGCCAACATTGTTATCTTTTCGGCACCAGGTCAAGACTTTCCTCTTAGGCATTTGGCAATATCTGAGGAGCCTGGGTTTGTTTTGTTTTGTTTTTGTAGCTTTTTGAAGTGTTGAAGTGGTTTTTAAATGTACAGATTGTGTGTATGTTGTACGTTTTTGCTGTTTTAATTTTTGTATATTGTTTTTAATTGTTTTTAATCCTATGTAAACCGCCTAGAGAGCTTCGGCTATGGGGCGGTATACAGGTGTAATAAATAAATAAATAAATAAAGCCCAGGATAGTACACCCAGCCCCCTTTCCTTTTTCCTGTAAGGCACGGATTTGTTCGTGTTTTGTTTATGCAGTTTTGGCTTTTATGGATCATCGTATCTGAGCACTCATTATTGACACTAGCAATCAGGTTTTAAGTGCAGCTAAGTACACCATCTGGCTTGTCTGTCTTGTCTACTCCTTTGTAGACATACATGGAGATCTGCTAATCTAAGAGTGTCTGGAGCTCATTACAATTGCACCAGTTGCACAGCAATCAGCTTAGTCTGCATTTCCCTCATGAACCCTGATTTTCAGTGTTTAACAACTTGTGCAAAATTGCATCAGGCTAAAGCACAGAATACAGATTTTTTTTCTCAGCCCCCCCCCCACCACCACACACACATACATTTCCCCCCTTAAGAATTAAAAAACTTAGCAGGGTTTAATTGTTTCATTTGCAATCTTCCCCCCCCCCCCACCAATAACTGTCTGTGATAGCAGAACTCAATTCAGACATTATGCCAAACCATGGCTAAGGAAGCTTAACTAAGCTTGAGGTAATATTTATACATTTCATAGTAAATCAATTGACAAATCATGGTTTGCAACTGACAACCCAGAATCAGAAACCGTATATGAACTGCAGCTTGTGCAAACTGTGGTCTGGGCACAATATATAGGTTGACAAATCAGAGTTATGGCCATTGCTCTGCCTTCAGAGGCTGCTGACCATGAGGCAGGAGTGCCCTTACAAGGCTGACTGCTGGGGGGATGGAAAATGAAGGCAGACAAGACACTCTAAGGCTGCACTTTGGTACACACTTGCCTGGGAGTAAGCCCTACTGAACACAGTGAGATTTATTTTCATGGAATCATAGAGCAGAGTTGGAAGGGGCCTGTAAGGCCATCAAGTCCAACCCCCTGCCCAATGTAGGGAAATTGTGTTTCCCTGCCGTTGCTTTGTCTCCTGCTGCTGTCCCACAATAGGGATGAACAGCTTCCTCTTTCTTCATACGGGAAAGAAAGAGGAAGCAAGCCACGACCACGAGGCCCATTCAGTGGTTGTTTTCATCATGCAGCTACTCCAGGGCACAGCAGGAAATGGCGGCAAATTTCACTGTAGCCCCCCAAAATTGGATTTTCTCTGTCTTATTTTATGACAGAAAAAAGACCAGAAGGAGCGGGAGGCGCAGGAGGCAGACGGTGTCATCAAAAGGACCAGCAAAAAAAAGTGAGTGGCCAATAACGAGCGTGCTATAAAACATTCATCTGATGAGCCCCAAGGTGTAGATCTGGCCCAAGAATACCATCAATAATCCAAAATTCATACATATACTTATCACTGAGACCAATGTTTTGTATCTGTCATGTTCCTTCTCCTCTCATGCCACACTCCTTCTTCAGTGTACTGCAGCCCATGACATCCTCCGCCATTTTGGAATTACACCTTTATCATGAGTCACAGATGTGTGAACTCTTCATTGGGCATCTGTTCTACCAGGAGACGGTCTTGCAGAAAATGTGGGATCATTTAGGGCTACAAAGAGTAGAAGAGTGAATATTTCTAGCACAGGAGGAAGAATGACTCAGGATATTCTTTGATTCTTTGGAGCAAATAAGTGCCACGGCTCTTGTCATCTTTGTAAGGCAATCAGTAATGGCTTCATTTCTTGGCCCAATCATTCATTATAATAGCTCACACATTTACAAATGGGAAATAAACACATTATTGAACTCAACAGGAGCATTGCCATTGGCTTCAATGGAACCACATTGTTTTCTGGATAAAAATAGAGGCTGTCGTGAAAAATATGTACCAAACTATGTAAAGAATCCAGTTACATTCTTCATTCTTTAAAAAGAATGCTCGCTATCAAAGGGATTTGCTAATTAGCTTTTCTCTGGTAGATAGTGGCCTATTGTTCATGCTAGTCAATTTCAATCCATGAACTGTGTGTTCAGATCTCAAAAGAGACTTTCCATATTGTTTGCTTTAATACTATTATTTTCTACTTGCCTACACTGTTCCAATAATTGTGAAATTGGAAATATACTAGAAGGTGCAAGTGAACTGGATCTAATAGCTCTCATTAATGAACTCTTCTAGGAAACACATGAGGGTTATAACCTCTCCCAGAATGGGAAACATGTTTTTATGAAGAACGTACCTTTGAACAAAACTAGGCTAGCAATTTGATTGAATGAAGAGAGGTTACAGAAACGGTGCGCTGAAAACGTCGATGATGAAACCTTAGGAGGGTACTTCTTGGTATTCCTTCATTTTCCGAAATCATAAAATAGTATTGTAATGGGTTTTAAATGGCCCACTGTCCCAAATTAAGGGCATTTGGCCGTGGCGGGGGGTGGGAGTAAGAAAATAGGCAGAAAGAAGTCAATTGCATTCTCTACCCTTTTTTTGATAACCTCCTGATGCCTAGATGGAATTATGCAAAGGCAAACACTGGGTTTTTTTGTCCATAAGATGAATAAACTCATTCCTTTCTTTTTGCCACTGAATATTTTCTCATGTTTTATCAACTGAAAAGCTAGATGTGCATCAGTAATGTGTGTTTTTTCCTGTTCAGAAAGATGAACTTCTATTATTCAATTTTATACCTCACAAAGAATGCAGAAAATTAAGTAAAATATTTTTCGATAGTCAGAGATTGGATACTCATGGCTTCTTAGCATACAAACAAACAGAGACGTTTCCCCATCTTGTTCCATTATTAGTGTTTTTTTTAGCATCCTTTATTTTCTCTGGGTGCCGTCAAACTTAAACAAACAAACAGGAGGTGACAAGAAAGTGTCTTAGGGTGCAATCCTATGCATGTTTAGATGGGAAAAAGCCCTACAATTCCCAGCATCCCCCAGCCAGCGTAGCCCTTATGCTTCCTCTTTTCAAGCTTCCAGTATAATGAGTGTAGAGAGGGGCAGAGCAATCCTATGGTCCCACTTATGCAGCAATAATGTCAGTGCAGTTTAGTTGGGATCCTATGTACAGGATTCTTTTGTACAACTGTATCTGAAACGGAGCCACTGTATTTTATTGGTAAAACATCTACTGAGATCCATATGACCCTACCATGGGTGGGTGTGTTTTATGTACACAAATAAACGATAGAGCTGAGCAATCCTATAGTCTCGCCAAGCTACATTACACTAATTTACTGTAATGCTGCTATCCAATGCGCACTTATCCAGGAAGAAGCCCCTTCAAACACAATGGTCTGACCACAGAGTAGCTATGCAAGCCTTGCACTGTCAGATAGGATCCTTTGCACAGACATTCAGAAGAACACAGCAACAGTATGAGCTAGATAGAACATAGCACCTGGGGCTGCCACTATCCCAGCATCCATAGTAAGGTCATCAGCGCACACCAGTCCCAGAGTGGCATGCCGATGACACCTCCGCATTAGCCATGTGTGGCAGGGATGCCTCTGCGATATCACACAAACAATCTTCCAGAGACACAGGATGAGCTGCTATATATCAGGCAACCATAGGTGTGCGCAGCACATTTCACTAGGTGGTGCCCCCAGGGAATTTCATTAGGTGGGCCATTTCCCCAAATGACTGCAAATCTCCATGGCCCAGCCGTCCCCAACCGGGCGCCTTCTAGATGCGTCGGGCTATTGCGCTATGCTAGCAAGGGGGATTGTAGTCCCCACATATTTGGAGGGCACCAGGTGGCCATGACAGCCAAAGCACCACTTTACAGTCGAAGCTTGGAAGTGGGGTATGTTGGGGGGGGGTATGTTGGGGGGGGGGGTTGGAGTCCGCAAAGCAGGACCAATTTGGGGAGAGCGACTCTGCACCACTGCAAAATAAGAAGCGGAGCCTATGAAGGTGAGAGGGTGGGGAGTGTCCTTTCAAGCTGGCTTCCGCGGGGTCGGTCCATGACCTTTTCTAGGACCTCAGAAAGAGTCACCACCTCGGTGGCACCAGGGAGGTGGAGGAGGAGGAGGAGAGGGGCTTCGCCACCCTGGCCCGCGCACCCACCTGGCTGCAGTGGCGTGTGGTTCCTTGGCTCCGGCCACCCTTTTACTGGAGACCCTCTGCTTGCAGGCTGCGTGGCTCCAGGGGTCGGGCCTTGTGTCCCGCACCTGCCGGTGGCCAAGAAGAAGCAACAGGATGAGCTGGCACTGGGAGGGCTCGTTTCTGTGTCTGCTGCCGTCGCCCGACCTCCGCCTCGTGTGCGGCCTACCTTTCCTCTGTGGCACGTGCCTGTACAGATGGAGGAGCTTTGCCCCCAGTTCAGCCTCTCTTCAGTCTCCACCCCCCGTGTGCACACCTATGCAGGCAGCAAGAGTCCAGTCAACGAGAGCCTCTAGGAATTGCTGCTCTCAGGGGTATGAATCTCTGAAAGCTCTTCACATCCATAGACATCTCATAATTATTTAACGATTTGGCTGTACAATATAAAGAGAAGAAAGCATGGGCCATGTACTAGCATGCACATGGATCCTTTGAAAGGAGGCCTGCGTAACAAGCCTATGGTGGCCACTCCGCATTGCCAACAAAAGAGAACATGTATTTGCATGTGCAAATTTATCTGTGTCAATGCTCATCTAGAAATAATCACTCTAATTTAAATGGAAGTACAATACTTAGTGGGGATGACTGTGGCCAGGTGACCTGTACTCCTGCTCAGTCTGGTGTTGAGATGCTAGCTGCTGGTGTGCAACATCAAGGCCCCTGGGCTCTCCCTTCTTAGGACTTCTTGTCTCTAAACTGGACCTGGACTGGGCAGTCCATCAAATAGAGGATAGCCCTATGTCAGCCTTTCAAACAGAGGGCTGTTCCCTGTAAAGTAGGGTGACCAGATAAAATCCAGATCAGGGCTCATGTCACTTTAACAGTTGTAGAGCAAAGGGAATTTCAGCCAGTGTCATTTGTATGCAATTAGTACCTGGTGAAATCTCCTCTTCATCACAACAGTTAAAGGTGCAGGCACTATACTAGAGTGACCATATACAAAAGAAGGCAGGGCCCCTGCAATTTTAACTGTTGTGATGAAGAGGGAATTTCACCAGGAACTAATTGCATACAAATGACACTGGCTGAAATTCCCTTTGCTCTACAACTGTTAAAGTGACATGAGCCCTGACCTGGATTTTACTGGTCACCCTACCTGAGCATAACCTTGCCATGCTCAGAAGGAGCCATTAAAAATGTTGCCAACAGTGTCAGCTCCAGGTTTTTGAGGGTCCTTGGGCAAGACACCTTCAACTGGCCTCACCCTTCAGTGAGTTTAGCTCCTCACCACCATTGTTGGCAGCTGCCATTACTCCTCCTCCTCCACTTTCTCCTGATTGTCACCACTTGCTTGCTTGACAGGCAGGAAGATAGTGAGCAAGCAGGAAATGGCATCTCCTACCCTTCTTCCTCCTCACCACCACTGTCTGAGCAGGGTGAGAAGTAGGATGCAATGGTGAAGAAGGTGAGCAAATCCAACATACCCTTGTCAGTGGCCTCTTCCTGGCGCGTGGGCCGTTGGCAGGTACCCAACCATGCGTACCCTTGACGCTGGCTCTGCTTGACAATATACACTGGAACAGAGGCCAGTTTGAGCAGAATAATATGTGGGAGTAGGGAAAGAAACAGGGCTAATCTACACTAGGGTGACCAGATAAAATCCAGGTCAGGGCTAATGTCACTTTAACAGTTGTAGAGAAAAGGGAATTTCAGCCAGTGTCATTTGTATGCAGTTAGTTCCTGGTGAAATTCCCTCTTCATCACAACAGTTAAAGGTGCAGGGGCCCTGCCTTCTTTTGTATATGGTCACTCTAGTATAGTGCCTGCACCTTTAACTGTTGTGATGAAGAGGGAATTTCACCAGGAACTAATTGCTTACAAATGACACTGGCTGAAATTCCCTTTTCTCTACAACAGTTAAAGTTACATGAGCCCTGACTTGGATTTTATCTGGTCAGCCTAATCTACACCAAGCAGGATATTGCACTATGAAAGCAGTACATAAAAGGCAGGATCCACACCAAGCAGGATATAGCGGTATGAAAGCAGTATATGGTATGTGTCAATAGGCCCCAAAGGTTGTGAGTGCACTTCAATACTTCTATAAAGCAGTAATGTGGCTCCTGCCTTTTATATACCGCTTTCATAGTGCAATATCCTGCATGGTGTAGACGAGGCCTTATTTTCAGAAAAATCCAGATAGACAGGAGAAGACATGGCGGACTTCTGCAATCAGTTAGGATAGGAGAAGGCCTTGGGTACTGCTAGTCTCTGGAGAAAACTCTGGAGATGAGTAGTACAGTCCAATGTCTACCCTGAAGCAAGCCCCACTGGGTTAAATGGTGCTTCCTCCCAGGTAAGCGAAGATAGGATCATGGCCTTCAGACTGCAGTCTTAAATATCCTGGATTGGATTGAGATATAGGTCTGGCAACTGGACTAGCAAAAGCAGATTTCTCCCCAAAGCAGCCCTCCAGCCTGCAAAAATGTTACACAGAGGGTCGCAAGATTGAGCTGAATGGGGTGATGTGTAGTATAGAAGAATGGGAGGGGGATCCTCCTGAATTGGGCAGAAGCAGCTTCCAGGAGTGGAGCTCCCCTAACAGGAAGTGCCTTGCATGTTTTCAGAGATTCCTCTCTCCTCCCTACACCACAGCTGGACCCATTCAATAAGGTCCCCTGACCCTTGGTGGTGGGGAGGGAAGGGACAGTGGAGTCTGCTTCTGCCGGTCCAGTTACTCATGTCTAAATCTGGATCCAACCCCCTTACCCTAAGAATGGAAAAAAATAAGAAAAGAAAGAAAGAAATGCACTGATATAACTACATGTGTGGTCAAGGATTATGGCCAATTTATTTAACACACTTAGAGATGTAAAATTTCTGGAAAATTTGAAACCATGGGATTTTCCCCCCTGGGGTTTTAGGGAAAAAATTGAAATGGGGGGGGGGGGAAGCGTAAAATAAGTATTTTTAAAAAGACTCTTTAAAGATTTAAAGTCACTTCATTGCTTTAGAACAGTCTTGCCCTCCCTAGTGCCATCCAGATGTTTTGGACTTCAATTCTAATCAGCCTCAGGCAGCATGGCCAATGGTCAGGAATGCTGGGCATTGGTCCAAGACATCTGGAGAGCACCAGGTTGGAGAAAGCTGCTTTAGGAACAAGAAGCCAACTTTCTGTTCATAAAGTTATATTATGTAGAACCTGGTTTGCTCATAAAAGTATCGTTGCATTTAAAAAGCATTTGAAAGTAAACTCGGTAAATTTGTAATTATTGTCTGAATGAACTATACTTTTAAATTTAAGATACCAGACATGATTATTTTAGGAGCGAACCAGGTTATATATACATATATACATATTTTAGGTTCCAATTTTCTGTCTGATAAGACGGAATTTGAGCATGTAGTCCCTGAAACACCTGAATCCTCTTAGAAGCCAAAAGAAACAGGAAGACGTAGAGGCAGAAAAAGACTGGTGTACAACATTTGTTTCTATTTATAAGGAAATTTAGGGAAATTCCTAAACCTGTTCCTGTTTGTGGGGTGAAACTTAGGGTAGGGTGACCAGATAAAATCCAGGTCAGGGCTCATGTCACTTTAACAGTTGTAGAGAAAAGGGAATTTCAGCCAGTGTCATTTGTATGCAATTAGTTCCTGGTGAAATTCCCTCTTCATCACAACAGTTAAAGTTGCAGGGGCCCTGCCTTCTTTTGTATATGGTCACTGTAGTGAAACTGGATGAAATTCCCTTTTCTCTACAACTGTTAAAATGACATGAGCCCTGACCTGGATTTTATCTGGTCAGCCTAACTTAGGGAAATCTGATCTGAAGGAAAAGCCATTGAGATTTTACTTAGCTGGGAAAGACTCCGCTAAGCAACCATATTTAAGAACCTTTAAGCAATATCAATCTATTATTTGAAGAGTGACATTATATTCACATTTGTAAATAATTTCCATTAATAAACATCTTATTTTTTTGTTCATTTGGAGAGGTTATCTCTTGTGGTAGAGTCAACCTCATGTCTGTGCCATAGGAACCAGGCTACTGAGGTGTGTTTGTTTTTAGGAAGAGAAGATTTCTACTGGTGGTAGCAGTTAAAAGGTTTTATAGCTGAGGCAGCATTCCCTAGTGATGGGGCCTAATAGAAAACTTTAGTAAAAAAGCAAAAACAAAACGGAGTTAATTTTTTTAAAAAAAAATGTTGTATAGGTGGGATAACCCACACGCTGTTCTATCACATCTGACGAGAGTAGCAGAATAACCTACAGGGTTTTTTCACATGTTGGTTTTTGATTAGAACTAAATCAATTGACTGCTACAGCAACTAACAAGAGTGAAACCCAGGGTGACTCTATTCACATGCTGGGAAACTGACTTGGAGCATCCCCAAATATCTATCAGTAAAGATAAATTAGATCAATAATTCCAATGAGGAATAGAAGAAATAACTATGGTAGAAATTTTACAAATGGCTATAAAATCATTTCCAGGGATTTTACATTTCTAGGCTTTCTATAAATTATTACATATACGTTTTTGAAAAGAAAATATATCACAATCTAAAGCCGTTCAATTTTTTTTTAAAAAAAGTTCAGTCTTTCAGAAGAAAACAAAAATGGTCCTTGAAAAAAAAAAAATAGGAACTCCCCCCCACATACCCGACTGGAATTATTCTTCCCCCCCCCCCCCCCGGGCCATCACAGCTTTAAACACACCTACTTCAGAAACCTTGCTGGAATGCAGGCAGTCTATTGTAGAGTAAAACAGTACATAGCAGGCAAAGAAGAGCTTTTAGATATGAAATCGGGAGAGTGACACCTAGGCAATGACCCCTTGATACAAGTAAGGGGTGAGTAAACAAGTGTCTCTCTGGGCAAAGTTCTAAGATACTGCTGTGTGCTCAGAAAAGTAAGTGAAGCTTAGATTCTGCCCTGCCCTGATCTGATAGAGCAGCCTTCCCTAGCCTGGTGGCCTCCAGATGTTTTGCACTGCAGCTCCCATCAGCCCAAGCTAACATGGCCAATGGCTGGGCATGATGGGAGAAGTAGTACAAGACATCTGGAGGGCATGAGGTCGGGGAAGGCTGTAACAGAACCTGCTCATAACCCAAAGAAGGGTCACAAATTTATAAGGAATCCCCCCCTCACCAAAGAGGGTTGAACATGTTTTTTTAAAAAGAGTGTGAACTGTCTTGGAGATCATGCAGGGGCTCTTAGAAATTAAGTTATAGAAGGCATGTCAGTTTTAGAGAAAGCAGGCCTCACATACAGCAACTTGGAATCAAAAGATAAAAGAAGACAGAATTGCAAATCAGGAAAGGTGATGACTGTATGTTCAATAATATGAGGCGCTTTAAGCAAGTCAATGTTTCTGAACAGTTATTCCTGAGCAACTGTATCGACTCATCCAGAAAAGAAGCCAGGCACATTTCTAATCAGTATCCAACCAATTTCCCAGGTGTGAGAAGTGGCTTTAGTAAAAGTAAGCTCCTTTTTCTACAGTCTTCGGTGGGGAAGCAGTAAGAATACTCAGACATAATTCTCATTGTGTTCAATAAAACTTACTAAGTGAGTTTAGGATTGCAGCTTTAATCACAATAATGGATTGACAATGAAACAGGGACCCTTATACAACTGGATAGAACGTTTCATAAACTTGACAAAAGCGCAAAGGGGGATCAGAGGAAAAGTTTACTTCGCCTTGGGTACTGTGCTGCATAACTGTTTTGATCAAGGTTCAAACAACTGAGCGTGTTTGATGTTCTCGGTACAGATGAAGCCTAAGAATGTTTACTTAGAAGCAAGTACCTTTGCAATCAATGTGGCTTATGCCCAAGTAAGTGGGAATAGCATTGCAGCCTTGGACATATTGACATACATAGAAATTGTCTCTAGTCTGTGTAAATTCAAAGACTGTGGCATTTGGTGTTTACTTATGTTAAAGGCCACAATGTGTTGGAATTGATTCTCATGAAGATCTCACAAAAATTGCCATCTCTTTTCTCCCACCCTCACTGTTCTAACCAACTTATATTCATGCCAACTCTTATCATAATTCATATCAAGGCTTGACTGTCTCTGTTCACTTGTTCTTTGGTTATACCATTTCTTTGATTACAGATACTACCTCTTTATGTTCTCTATTATTACTCCCCTTATTCACTTGAGAAGATTTTTTTTTCCAGCACTCTTTTCTCCTTTGGTTTATACTCACTGGGACTTAAGTTCTTAACCTCACCATGTCCTAATCACTGTCTGATCTTAACATAATATAAACTGTAACAACAAGTTTCAATGAAGAATCTCAATTCTTGTTGGAATCCCTCTCACTTCCATTCTACATTTCTGTAGAGTCTACTGGTTCATGGTTGCTTCTGCCATGAACTTGCAGCATGGGCTCAGCCAAGCCAACTCTCTTTTAGCCTTACCCCACCTCCAGCCTCAATATGTAATATTGACTTCTTTTACAGGCTTGTAAAAATTACTGAGACATCCTAAAAACATTTCCATATCTAGCCTGTTTTCCTCCAGCAAGGATTGAAGGTAGGTCATAAATACAGGGAAACCTCTTGTGGATGGTTTGTTTTTTCTTCACATTGAAGAGGTCTGAACTAGATGATCCTTGTGGTCATCTGTGATTCTGTGACCTAAATAATATTGTTTAAACCACTGAGTACTATCAGCCAAATATTATAATTGGGATGAGACAACAGTGTACATAATACCGGTGCTTTAAGCAAGGCATGATTATTCGCTATCCTAAGTATTCTATAATATAGGGACAAAAACCGTCCTGCGAATATTATCAGAATGAAGAGACAAGATTCAAGATACTGAAATTAAAAAAGGCCACAACTTTGTTGGATGACATATCCACTGCTATAAGATCATATCTTATTTCTATGTGAATAACCAGCCCCCAAGTTGCTCCCCAGTGCTGGGACGAATGTTAGGCAAGTCAGTTCTGCCTGAATTGGCCTGGGGTTCAACAATAAAAGAAGGGGGCAAAATTACTTTCCCTCTTCCATATTTTTAGAGGCTGGGAGCATGATTTTCAGAGGGAAACTTAACCAAGTTCTTCAAAGTTCCATCAAGCTGGTGGCAGCTATATTAGATTTCCCAGAATGCCCCTCAGAATTGTTATTATCAGTAGTAGTAGTATGAAGAAAAACAGTTAGATTCTCATCAGCCAATGAGCAACAACTGTGCATTTATTGTGCAAATAGCCCTGTCATTTGGGAAAGGCTTTAAATGTGAATGCATGGTTAAGAGATTGCCATTAACTTCAAGTTAAAATTGCTGTGGAATGGTTTAAACATTAGCCAAGAGGCTGCCACAATTCTCCTGATGGATCATTTAATGCAGAGCAAAGGTTCGTCATGCACTGGTTAATAGTTACACAAGCTATTCATCCTTGATTAGGTGTTTCATTTCCATTTCTATAATTGTATGATAATGAGCTCACCTCCTTTTATTTTATTTCAGTGAAATCAGAATGGAGGAGGAAAGCAGAGGAAAAATGCCTTAAAGACCACAATACACAAAAGTTAGCTGTGACTTGGACCTAGATCTTTCTGAGATGGCAAACCTGTGGGTAAAAGCCAACAAAAGTCCTATTTAGAATAGACCTATTGAAATGAATGGTATTAAGTTAGTTAGGTCTAGCTTAACTTCCTTTGATTTCTGTGGGTCTACTCTAAATAGGACTTAGGTTTGTCTCAACAGTACCACTTCAGACTGTATTTTTAAATATTTGTTATAGAAATGTATATACCGCTTTCCACAAAGTTATCAAAGCAGTGAACGTATAATGTCATCGCTACTAAACAATACAACAATAAATCATTACCAATTAACAATAAAACCATACACTGTGCTGGATACTGCAGACTATCTGGTTGGGTCACACCTCACTTCATGCCTGTGTGAAGAGAAGGTCTTAACAAGATGTCTAAAGATCAAATATAGTCACCTGTCTAATGACAATTAGTAAAATGTTCCAGAGAGCGGGGGCTGTGACCAAACACTCCGCTGCAAGTGCTCCACCTGAGGTGAACCAAACAGAGACCAAACAGTGACCTGAGGTAACCTGGTCCAAAATTGTTTAAGGATTTATATGTTAATAACACCTTATGGACAGCCAGTCCAGTTCTTTTAGAAGAGGTATAACATGTTGTCAGAAAGATACCCCTGTTAGCAGCCTCGCCACTGCTTTCTGCACCAGCTGAGGCTTCCCACCAATGCCTCACTCTAAGGAAGGGCCCTCCAGCAAGGCATTGAGGAGAAGAGAGGCCTTCAGTGTGCTGCTCCTGCCAACAGCACTGGGGGGAGGGGGTTACTGCTAGGGATGTGCATTGTATCGGATCCGATATCCGATACCGATTAAAATCTATCGTAGAGTAACATTTCAAGATTTTGGAAATAATAAAAAAAAATACCTAGTGAGCTCCACCCTCAAATCATTTTTCATTGGTGCCAACTAAAAAGGTAGACAATGGAGAAAGATCTTGATTGATGAACATTACTGAGTGGTAAGAAGCATGAACAGCTAATGTAACACAGTGTTGGATATTAACTTGGGACAGAAAATATAGCTCACTGAAAAACAGCATTTATCCATAGACCGGGCATTAAAATGATGTATTAGACCTAAATGGAAATAGTGATGAACGTAAAAATAAATAAGTACTGCAATCTTGCAGAGATGATACTTAATCACTGCTTTGGATTCCTAGGTATCAAAGACTGCACTCCATGAATCAATTAAGCTGCCATAGTTAGGCTTAAGCCAGTTAGTACAGCTGAAGCAAATGATGTTATAGTCCAAGTGATCTACTTTGATTGATTAGGTTGTTGAGCATCAAACTGGCTCTTTAGAGCTCCAGTCATTTTCTAACATGGTTGTCAGGATCAGGCTGAACCACATCATAGCAAGCTTGAGTGTTTCCTCAAAACAGCATCCTTGCAGTCCATTGAGAGGACTGGAGATGGAGGCTGGAGTAAGTAGAAGATCCTGCCCTGTTGATCCAGCAAAGACATGAGGCCAGACTCCTCGGGTTTCTACCAGACAGCCTGTACAATCTAGAGGGCTGATACTGCACTCTTCTATTCCCCTTTGTGCATCAAGAGGGCTATGAGGCTTGAACTCACACAGTCCCAGGTAAACCACTAGGCTATTTGTTTGTTTATTAACTTGTGACATTTAATAGTCACCTGTCTACCAAAGGTACTCAAGGCAACGTGCATAAAACAAAATAAAAATTAATAATTAAAATACTAAAAATCCAACTATCAAACAGAAGAGTAGCAGCAAATCTGTTAAGCAGCAAAAAATGTAAAATGTGGGTGGGAGAAGGTTGATCAAGTAGATCTCGGGATCATTTTGCAGTAGATCAGCAGGGGTTTCTACCTCTCATTTGTTTAACAACAGCTAGTGCTGCTGCTAGAGATTCACCACTGCCCTGCAGTCTTGAGGGACCGTGAGCTTCCAATTCCAAGGAAGCTGTTTTGGTGCTAATGCGGTGTTTGTCTGCTGCCCCAGGGCTCTGGAACTCCCTCCCCAGGGAAGCTAGACTGGCTCCCTCCTTGGTATGCTTTTAGAGGCAGGCTAAAACTTTTCTATTTCAGCAGGTCTTTGGGGAGTAGTTCAGACGTTTGTGGATGTACTGCTTATAGTTTGGGTTTTTTAAATTATGTGTATTTAAATGTTTTTAAATGTTTGAAAGATTTTTAAATTGTACTAATATGATAATTAATAATAATAATAATAACAATAATATAATGGACTGGATGAGGGCAAACAAATTGAAGCGTAATCCAGACAAGACAGAGATGCTCCTGGTCAGTCAAAAGGCAGATCAGGGAATAGGGATTCAGCTTGTGCTGGATGGGGTTACATTCCCCCTGAAGACACAGGTTCGCAGCATGGGTGTACTCCTGGATTCTGCCCTGAGCCTGGATGCCCAGGTTTCAGCAGTGGCCAGGAGTGCATTTGCACAGTTAAAGCTAGTGCGCCAACTGCACCCATTCCTAGAGATATCTGACTTGGCCACAGTGACACATGCCTTAGTTACATCCTGTTAGGATTACTGTAATGCACTCTACATGGGGCTGCCTTTGAAGAGTGTTTGGAAACTACAGCTGGTTCAAAGAGCTGCAGCCAGATTGTTGACCAGGGCTGCTTACAGGGAGCACACAACTCTCCTGTTAAAACAGCTCCACTGGCTTCCAGTCTGTTTCCGGGCACAATTCAAAATGCTGGTTATGACCTATAAAGCCCTATACAGCTCGAGTCCAGGTTATCTGAAAGACCATATTCTCCCTTACGAGCCAGCCCGTCTCTGAGATCTTCAGGAGAGTCCCTTCTCTCGGTCCCAGCACCATCCTAGGCACGCCTGGTGGGAACATGGGAGAGGGCCTTCTCAGTGGCTGCCCCAGTGCTCTGGAACTCCCTTCCCAGGGAAGCTAGACTGGCTCCCTCCCTAGTGTGCTTCCAGAGTTAGGCTAAAACTTCTTTGTTCCAGCAGACCTTTGGGAAGTAGTCTGGACCTCTGTTTATGGGTTATTTATATATTGGATTTTTCAAAATTATTTGCATTTTAAATGTTTTAATGTTGTAGTATGTTTAATTATATTTTTAATTGTTGTATATCTCTTCTGTTTTAACCATACATGTTTTAATTTGTAAAGCCTCCTTGAGTCCCAGTACTGGGAAAAGGCAGGATATAAATATCATCATCATCATCATCATCATCATCATCTGTCAGCGACATAACAGCTTCTCTTCTTTTAACTTGCAGAAGAGCTTGGCCATGCTGTAAGTGAAGTTGCAGTCATGAGCAGCATCTTGATTTTCCCCAGCAGTCCTCTAGGCCCTAGAAACACTCTGTGGAAATCAAGATGAGTGTGACTGGAGCTAAAGGGTGGGATCCAGGATTTGTCTTCTGTGAGAGGAAGGACTCTGCACACAGAAGGTCCCCCTGGCCTGATTTTGGGGGATCTGCCCTCCCCACCCATGCCTTACTCCATTCAGCAGGGTCTGACTCTCTGGGTAGCATTTTCAGGGGACTGGGGGGGGGGGTAGGGAGAGATGACTTCCACCAGTGTAGTTGTTCCAGCAAAAATCTGGATCCAACCTAGTCTCTCCAGTATGGCCAAAGAAGAAGATCCAACTATGAGCCTATCTACACTACAGCTTTAAAATGGTTTAAAATGGTTTATAACAGTTTTGAGAACTGTTGGGGCCCAGGACACACTCCAGATACAGTTTTCAAAATGTTTTCAAAGTGTTTTATCCTGCGTGTGTAGATAGGCTCCTAGTCTCTCCAGTATGGCCAAAGAAGAAGTTGAAAAGTAGTAAATAAATAAAATCATCATCAGACTGCCACCTCCGACTGTGCTGCTCTCTGTTGAAGGGGGGGGGGGGAGGATGGCGAGTGCTGCAAGAGAAAGACCAAAGGGAGAGTGAACACTGGTGTGGAGAGTCTAATTGCCCAGTGATGGGGTGGAGGAGAGCATCTTTCTCAAGGCCCCCTCAACCCTGACAGTGCAAGTTGACAATAGCAAAAGCATAAAGGCTCTTTCAATTTGGCCTGTGCAAGACTTGGGCCTCCGAATCCAAAGGATCCATCATAAAATGGCAGATCCGTCATTTCCTTGCCAACTCCCAGGCCCCAGAAAAGTCTACATCTCCCAGAGTCTACAACTCTGTGTTACTGGCGCCAATGTGTCCTCCTGGTGCATGGCGCCATTCCGTCCTCCCTGTGCATGGCGCTGTTGTGTCCATTGTGTCCTTTCCATGAAGAGATTGCCAGCTTCCCCGCAAGAGATCTCGTGAGATCACCGGCTCTTGTGAGGAAGCTGACGATCATGCGAGATCTCTTCCCAGAAATGGTGCCGGAAAGGACGCAACAGCACCAGAAAGGATGCAATGGTGCAGTGCGCTGGGAGGATGCACTGGCACCGAGAACACAGAGATGTAGACTTTTCCAGGGCCTGGGAGTGAGTGAGGAAATGGCGGATTTGCCATTTTATGATGGATCCATCATAAAATGGCCTCCGGGCTTTGGATTCGGAGGCCCAAGGCTTGCGCAGACCTAATTGAAAGAGCCCTGGAAAGTCATTATGCTATTGCCAATGACGACAGCTCTACCCTCTGTTCCTGATATTCCCTCTTCATCACAACTGTTAAAGATACAGGAGCCCTGTCCTCCTTTTCATATGGTCAGCCTAATGGGAAGGCCAAGCCTGCTCCATATCCCTACTTAGTCATTTTGCTCTTTCACATGGTGGGTCCATATTTTGTAGCTATTGCTTAATTGCGGACAATTTTATTACAGTGATTGGTTATTGTCATCCTTCATGTTAGGGCAGCAAGGCCCCTGCACATTGGTGTAGCACTGGCTTGGGAATTTACTCTGTGATCCTCTCAACCCACATGGTGTCCAGCCGTAGCATGTAATTCCATCCACACAGAAGCTACAATGATGCAGCAATAGTAAGCATAATTTACCCCCAAGCCAGAACTTACCAGCACTTAGCCATATCACCCCATTTTTGAAAGGCTTCTTTCCAAGTTGGCCCAAATTTTGTTTTGGAAAGAAATCACTAACATATGTTATACAGCCTCAACTATTTCTGTAGGACTGCTTAAAACCTCAGCCCTTAATCCAAAACACCTTGTGACCACTTGCCCCTGCTGAACAGGTGGTCCTCATATTGGATAACATTGATCACCTTATGAGAGTGAGGACCAATTGACTCTGTCAAAGCAGATGGTGTTCATCATCTGTTAGTGACCAATCCAGGAATCCCAGCTTCTGGGGGTAGTGATTTCAGGAGCACAGGACACTTATAGGAACAGTTTTGAACATGCCAAAACTTGCTTTGAAACTTACTAGTGCATGTGGAGAGGCCTTGCTGAACTGGTGCATTTTATTTATTTATTTATTTAGCAAATAGCAGGTTGGAGCAGGGATAGGGGAGAAAATCAATGCTGAGATTATTTCTAGCTGCATTCTAATTGTACAGATTAGAAAAGCCTGATTATAAATATCTTACAATAAAACAGGTTTTAGAATGGAAATATTAGCTTGCACCTGCCTAACGTTATCCTGGCAGAAACACTATCATAAGATAAGAGGATGCAGTTTGTAGGGCGGAGGGGGGGCATGACATATACGAAAGCATTTGTATTGATAGGCTGCTGAATAGCTACTCAAAAGACTGACGGAATAAGACAAGTCCTTTAGAATGAAGTAAAATTTAATTCAATAGCAAAAGCAATGAAAAAAAACTGGTATTCTATTCATTTGCATGTTAGTTATTAAGCAGATGGGGAAACGAGTCTTCTTTCCCTTTAACTTCCTACAGAAATATAGAAATTTCAGTATTTACTGGAGCTGCAGCTGTAATTTGTCTTTCTCTGTTTGCAATTCTGCTCGTGCGATGCACACTTTGGAGAGAAAGAAAGGATTAAGTTGCTGTGAAATAGTGATGTATTTTGTGTTGTCGGTTCTGCTCCATTGTTCTTATGCAATCAGTCAGGAAGAAATGAGTAATAAATGGATCATATGTTCGCAGGGATAAAATACTTGACTCTCAGCTACTTTTGAGAGCATCTCAATGTCTAATCTGACAAGAACTAACCTCAAAATACTAGAAGTGACATTCCAGCTCAACTGTAACCGATGCCAGCCTTCACCAACTTGGTGCATTCCAGAATCCAGATGTGTTGGATCACAGCTCCAATCCTCCCCAACCAACATGGCTGTTGGCCTCTCGATATTCATGGGAAGGGAAGCACAGGACATTTGGATTCCCCCCCCCCCCAATCTCCTACGTTTGTTTAGAACAAACAATTCGCAGAGACTTGCTGCTCCTTTATAAGTTCCAACACAACCTTTAAAGCCAACCAAGACACCTGCTTCACTTTAATGCAGTGAGAGGCATTCACAATGGCTGCCCCACAGTGATGAAAGGACCTCGCTTCTGATAAACCTTGCTAAAGTCTGAGCCTGAAACAAAGAGTTCAAAAATATCAATTAAAAATGCTTTTCTATGTAAATTTGAGACTGATTCAGGAGAGACGTGCTAAGATGAAACATTGGTCGAAACCTCAAGGGAAGACATTTCTTAGGAAGGCTTTTCACATCTCTGGAGGCTCAAGGATGGAAAACATTATGCCAGTTCAAGACATTCCTGAGACCTGGAAGTTTGTGTGCATTCAGAGATCTTGTATGTACAAAGTCCCCAGTCAAATCCCCAGTCAGTTCAGTGGAGGGCCTGGTTCCCCATACACAAATTCCTTTGGATGCACAGAACTGGACCCTACAGTAAAGTGAATGCAGATGCCCTTAAGGATAAGGAAGTGCATGTGGACATTGGAACTCTGGTGCCCACATGAAATTGCAGGATTGGCTGACGTGCTAGAGGTGACTGGAAGCCCTGTTTATATCCGGATATGATAATCCTATGGTTTCTTTCCATTTGAAATAGGAGAAGCAAATATGCTCTCAGATATGGGTCTTTTTGATCATGTGGGCTTCAGCTCATATATATATATAGAGAGAGAGAGAGAGAGGACCCTTTTAGTAATTTTCTGAGGGTATACCCGTATGCCCTTCACACTTAGATCCAAGTTTACTTATCACATGTCCAGCTTACATTATTATCAAAAGAGATAAAGCGGTTCCAAAGGAAACAGGATTACCCATGAGAGTGATTAGATTTTAAATTACCAGAGTAAATAACAAACTTCCTGAGCAGCTACACAGAATATCTGGCTTTTCTTGAAATCTTGTGAACACAGGAACATTTATCAGCAGTTAGCAAAGCATGATTCCAATAGGCCTGGACTAATTACTGATCTTGATAGTTCAGTCTCCAGTTCAATGAGTTGTAATGATATACATAGGGTACCTCTAGATGGTTTATTTGCGCCACCTTGACTTTGCTGTGACGGCATTTTGGACAGACGAGCGGGGCGCAAATCAGACGTCTGTGCGATTTATAGCCTCCATTAATGCGCATTTCCAAGGTGTTGATTTACCGTGACTTTAATTTTTTCTCTGAAGTTTGAGCGCATTATCGTCATGTAACCCCACTGACCATTCGGATTAATGCTAATCGTGGGCGTAGTTTGGTGAGCAGGGCTGGTGATGTCATGAGTGAATGACTGCCCCTTTGTGGCTAGAGGAAGGGGGTTGGAAAAAGGATGTGCACTGTTCATTTTGACTAATTGAGGTCCGCTAAGGCTTTGTATCTACTCCATTTCACTCTCTCTTTCTTGCTGGGATCCTGGCTGGGAAAAGACAGGGGAACGTCTCTCCATGCGAGAGAGTTCCTGGCATTGAGCTGCCGTCTTGTGCGCTGTTACTCGGGAGTAAGGCACATTGAACAGGTGGGGGGACTTGCTCACCAAGAAGTGTGGCACAGGACGTGCTCTCATTTTGTCCCTAATTCAAGCCTCATTGAACTCTGTGGTTCACATTTCCTGGTGCTAGTGAATTTCATGTTCTAGTTCCTTTTACTGCCTGAAATCTTCTTCGGCAAAGCAGTTTAATACAAAAACAAGCCCGCAGGATGTTTCCAAGGAGACCCGATCTGCAACAGATTAACATCTGAAAGTCAAGCGATCTTTCTATCTTACAGGAAGAGACTGCAATGTAACTTGCTTTACTAGTTTTACCAGGTGGGCAGGGGCAAGGAACGGCAGGAAATGCAGCAGTGGACGGTACCAAAAGCCACTAGGGCGGTACTTTCCTCAACTTTTCCTCATTCTAGGCTTGATCTATGCTCCAACTATGATGTGAATCTATGCATATAAACAATTGTAAGGCACACTATATGGAGCCCGTAATGCATCTTCATGGCTCTCATCTATCACTATTAGACGTAAATTTGAATATAGGAAAAAGTGCATATTTGGAGAAACAGGCACCAAAGTGACATTGTATAGAGGGACCCCATAGCCATGTAATGAACATGTATTTGGGGGCAGTCCATTGTAATGAATGGTCTCTATTATGCTGTTACCTGGAACAAGCCTGACTGTAAAATGTTGCTCATAGTGTTTTGCACTCCCTATTTTCCCAAGTGAAAGGAAGTTCCAAGGGCCACTCTAGAAGCGGATTTGGTCAATTTGATACTTGTTAGCAAACTTTTTTAGCCAGCACAAACCCTCAAATTCGCATCCTCTCTCACTGGCCAAACTAATGCATGCACAAAACTGTTCCTTCAGCTCCCATCCATGCAGATGGAGTGTAATGCAAATCCTAGTGATTTGACGTACCCACCAGCCACCAAAGATCCCTAGGTCTCACCTTCATGGACTACAAGGCTATACAAAAACCTAGAGAAAGGATAGAGGAATATTTTTGCACAATCACAATGCAAGTTCACAGCACCATATTCTAAGGAACAGAAACAAAAATGCAATTCACATTCCTTTTCCCACTTCTGGGGTGGAGCCAGAAACATGCTGTTGCCCTTGTGGGTTCTTTGAATCCTTCATGGCTTCTGGAGCTCAAGAACCTTGTTTTTGGTTGGTCCATGAACCCCATTTCCAATGATACACCAGATACTGAAAAAGGGCATCAACTGTGTTACACTGATGCCCAAAGCTCACCCTGGGTGTATGTTGACGTAGCAGTGCAGTTCCATATCTTTAGTGCTTTGGCAGCAACATCCATAGTGAATGTGTAAAACAAACCAACATTTATGAAGTGGTGCTTAACACTGTGTGCACATAACCTCTTCATAAACTCCATTAGTGAACTCCAGGGGATTGTTTACTTGGACTTCCAAAAGGTTTTTGATAAACTCCCTCATCAAAGACCCTTGAACAAATTTAGCAGTCATGGAATAAGAGGAGAGGTCCTCTTATGGATCAGTAACTGGTTAGAGAACAGAAAGCAGAGAGTAGGAATAAATGGTCAATTCTCCCAATGAAGGGGTCCAATTCTTTTCAACTTGTTCATAAATGATCTGGAATTAGGAGTGAGCAGTGAAGTGGCCAGGTTTGCCGATGACACCAAATTATTTAAGGTGGTTAAAACAAACAGGGATTGTGAAGAGCTCCAAACTGGGAGAGTGGGCATCCAAATGGCAGATGCGGTTCAATGTAAGCAAGTGTAAGGTGATGCACGTTGGGGCAAAACACCCCAACTTCAAGTATAACTTGATGAGATCCGAGCTGGCAGTGACCAAACAAGAAAGAGATCTTGGGGTTGTGGTGGACAGTTCAATGAAAATGTCAACCCGATGTGCAGCCCCTGTAAAGAATGCAAACTCCATTTTAGGCATTATTAGAAAAGGAACTGGGAATAAAACAGTCAGTATCATATTGCCTTTATACAAATCTATGGTGTGACCACACTTAGAATACTGTGTACAATTCTGGTTACCACACTTAAAAAATATAGAGCTGGAAAAAGTGCAGAAAAGGGCAATGAAAATGATCAAGGGACTCAACTGTCTTCCCTATGAAGGAAGGCTACAACTAGGGCTGTGCACCACTTTGGATCCGAATCCTGAATCCTGAATCCAAGGCGACTCGGAGTGATTTGGAGGGCTTTGAAACAGATTCGGATCAAAACAGATCCGAATCAGTCGGAAGCGAATCAGCATGGTCCAAATCAATTTGGATTGTTTCTGACCTTTTTTCAAGTACAGACAGCCTGTCTATGCTTGCAACATTTCTTTTGTTAGAGTAGGGAGGGGGAGGAGAAGTTTGGAGGAGGAAATTGGCTGTTAAGTGACAGCTTCATCTCCCAATCCTCCTGAAGTCTTCCAATTCTCTCCAGCAGCCACCAATGGAGGAGGGCTTAAGAACAATCAGGAGGTTGAGCTTTTTTTGTCCTTGCTCATTGTGGGTTAGACTTGGTAGGAGTAGGGTGTTTTGGGCTAGCTAGCTTAGGTTTCTTGTTGGTGTGTGTTTTGGGACATTTCTTGAGCCTTCCCCCTTCTCTCACTGTTATCTCTTGCCTCTATGGCTGCCTCTACAAGAGAGTTTTAAAGCTCTTTCAAGGCGCTTAAATTTTTTTACCTCTACAAGAACGGAGCGCAAATCGGGCGTAGAGGCGCGTTATCTCTCCGATTATGCGCATTATTGAATGCGCGTTAAACAGCGAGTTTTATTTTGCTCCGGCCGTTAAAGCGCATTTTGACTATGTGAACAAGCGATTATGCGCATTAACTACTTGTAAAGCGCATTTTGGTCATCCCTTAATGCGCTTCGCCGCCTCTCGCCGCCTCTCGTGCAGAGGTATTAGGTGTAAATGCGCTTCTGCGATTATGCGCATAATCGGCTAACCAGGCGCAAAAGCGAATCCTTGTAGAGGGGACCTATTTTTCTTTCTGCTTCTCTTTTTTTAAAAATGCAAAATTTATATATATATAGAAAAATTCTTCTAGTTGTTAGCCTTTAGTGTGTTTGTTCCAATCCTTCCCCCTTCCTTCCCCTTCCTCCAATTCCCCCTGAAAAAAGCAAATTTTACCAGTTGATTGCACCAATACCACTACACCAAACTCTCTGGGATTTGGCAGACATGCTCAACCCCACAGCATCTATAATGTCTCCAGATTTTATGTTTGTATCACAGACAATGAAAAAGATATAGGCATTTCTTTTTTCCAATGCAAGTCTATGGGAAAATGAGAAATCTGAATCTCGATTCGGAAATCTGAATCTCAATTTGTATTTGGATCTGAAGCTAATCGAAACAGGTCTGAATCAGTCCAAAGCTAATCGGGTCCAATTTGGAGTGAATCAGGCAGTCTGCGCACAGCCCTAGTTACAACAGCTGGGATTGTTTAGCTTCAAAAAAAGGAGACAATGGGGAGACATGATAGAGGTGTACAAAATTATGCATGGTGTGGAGAATGTGGATAGGGAGACTTTTTTCTCTCTCCCATAATACTAGAACCCGGGGTCATCCCATGAAGCTGATTGGTGGGAGATTCGGGACAAATAAAAGGAAATACTTCTTCTTCACACAGCACATAGTTAAACTGGAATTCACTACCACATGATGTAGTGATGGCCAACAATTTGGATGGGTTGGGCAAATTCCGGGAGAAGGCTATCAATGTGATACCGCCAGTATCCAAGTCAGTAAACCTTTATGCACCAGTTGTTGGGGAACATGGATGGGAGGGTGCTGTTGCACCATGTCCTGTTTTGTTAGTCCCTGGCCGACAGCTGGTTGGCCACTGTGTGAACAGAGTGCTGGACTAGATGGACCCTTGGTTTGATCCAGCATGGCATTTCTTGTGTTCTTATCTTCAATGGGACTTAAGTTAGTCATGGCTTACTTGCCCAATTGAATTCAATGGGTCTATTCTAAGCATGACTAAATCTGGATCCAATGCACTGACTGTACTTGAAATAGCAATATAATACCTCTCACCATATGGGGAGCCTGTGACTTGTGGGTCTGCTGCCCAGACCAGTGTCCACATGCTAACTGTTGATATGTAACTTCAAGGCCCCGGTTCTCCCTTCGTATGGATCTTTATGTTTAAATTGGACTTGGATTGGACAGCTCTTCAAATAGAAGATGCCTTCAAACATAGGACTGTTCTCTGTAAAATAGGACACATGCCACTGTATGCATGCTGAATGGGGAAGTTTTTGCATATGCCCGAACAACAAGCTGAATGAAGCAGAACGCTATATGTATTAGAGCATCCAGTGGAGTTGCCATCAAAATTGAAGTGAATTTGACTAACGAGAGGAATTTTGAGGGAAGGAAGTAGAGTCTGACAAGATCAATCAAATTCCTTAGGAAGGAGAAATTCCTAGGTTTCACCTAAAGTGAACTTGAGGGTTCCTTCTTAGGAGGAGCATCTAAGGAATTTCAAGGGAAGCCAAAATATCAGTTGTTGAGACCAGCGAAATGTCAGTTGTGAAATATCCACACAGCCCTAGGCTCCATGGAGACTTGGCCTGTGGTCATTATTGACAACAAGGACTATTTCAGTTCACAGTTTAGAAGATAAGAAATGTTTGAATATTTTACAACAAAAAAGAAAAACAGAAAAACAAAGACATATGGGTTGTTAAAATTGTATTTTCCACCACAATTCTGAAACTTGAACAAGATGTACATCCTATGATAGTTATGGCTAGTCAGATGGCTCAGACAATTAATCTGGTTTCTTGTATTAAAAAAAAGAAAAGAAAGCATTTGGTGCATCAGAAATCATTACGACCGAAAACGAGAAGAACCTCTTTCCTCAGAATTCAAAGGAACTAAGTGTTTTTCAAGCTGATAAAAAATCGGCCAGCTAATACTTCTGGTGAGGATTGTCAGCCTTCCAACTGCCTGAGATGCTGAATCATGTGCTAACCATCCACTCTGAGACAAAGTTCTGCGCGATCTTTTTGTTACGGAACTTGAGATAACTCTTCTGGAACTCAATTTAATTCTGACATCCTATTCATCTTCCTGCTTATTTCCCATCGCTGACCCTGATCTTATTAAAAAATCTCAAGGAATGCCAGCGACTGCACGATCCTACTTTTTTTTTCTTCTTCTTCCTTTCTTTTTGACAAGTTGCTCTGGAATGTATTTAATACCTTAAAATTGTCATTGATTGAAACTAACAATTCCAAATGAGTAATTTAAATCTAATTTCCCTTCTATTTTTTTTTATTCTGTGTCTCGCCTGCCACACATTTGACATTTTCTAGAATGACTGCAAAAAAAGAAAAGAAAAAAGGACAATTTGGTTGACCATTAAAACAGAGAGCATCCTCTACCCTTGGGTCTGATTTATTTATTCTTTTAGTCCACTACAGGATGCAGATATGGAACTGTTGTAAAGAAAGACACTTAAGGGAACTTTGAATGCCTAAGGAGACATGATGCAGAAAACATGTGCAGTTTCTTGATATGTGTGTTTGTGTGTTTTACCTTAATGCAGCCACAGGAGGCTCACAGAGGGCTGAGTAAACCTTTCCCCACATGCTATCTGTCCAATAAAATTATTCTCTGAAAGCTACATATGAACACACAAAATGTGGACTCTGGATATTTTCCCTCATGAGCATGGCCAGCCCTACCGTTAGGCAGAGTGAGGCAGATGTTGAAGTGTGTAGGGGGCAGTGGTGAAAGGCTCCCCCAGATATTCTTCCTGAGCCCTCTGGTCATTCCCCTTTGTTGGAGGACTAGGCTATGTGTGCCACACAGCATGTCCTGTGCCCGTTAAACTAGCTTTCTGCCCTTGAGTGCAGTGGAAGGTGCAGTCCTGTTGTCAGTGATGAAGTAAGATTCAACTTGCCGTCCTTCTCTACATGACATGGAAGGGGCACCATCTTGTCCTTCACCTCAAGCAGCAAAACATCCTTGGTCAGCCATGCTCATGAGCTGGAGAGCAGCTTGGGGGAGGGGGGGGCAAAGTGATTTTGAGAGACTGGAAAACAGCCTGCAGAAAAAACCTTAAGCACCCCACACTCAGCTGCCCCTTTCAAAGTCCAAGCCCCCTAGAGCTGCACTTGTAGGGGGGTTCAGACCTTCACACACACACATTAAAAAAAAGCATGGGAAGCATGCAGTCTAACACCACTCACTGAAGCACAACACAGAAGCTCAGTTCGGACGACATATTAAGCAACGGAGGGGGGGAACAATTGTCAGTTGTGTTGCTTATTGTGTCGTCTGGAGAGCAACACACAATGCACACACAACTGACAGTACGTTAATCAGGCACTTTAAACAATGGAGCAAAACAATGGGCTTGCACATTGTTTAGCCCAAAGCCCTGTTGTTTAAAGTGTCGTCCGAATTCAGCCCCCCCTCTCTCCGTGGACTATTCCGTTTCGGAATAGAGTTCTGCTGCCTAGAGCAGCCAAAAAAAACTAGCCGCTCCATGCAGCCGGCAGAACTCATGGTGCCTGCTGGGATACGGCTGGAGGACACAGGGAGGAGAGGCTGCAACCAAAATGGCCACCGCAAGTTTGTAGCAGCCAGGGCATTTGCCGGTGCTGAGCAACGCTGGCTGCAGCATGTCGTCTGTGAAGCACCTCCTGCCTAACGCACGGTCAGTACGTTATTTACCCCTCCTTTGCTTAATATGTCGTCCGAACTGAGCCAGAGCCTATCCACATTGCCCTTAAAATGATTTATATTCTGTTTAAAAACGTGGCTTTTTAAGTCGTTTCATTACGTGGTAGGACACACTAAGCAGTACTTACATTTCATAGTGACTGCTTCCTCTATTGTCAAAGTGTTCACTGGTGTCACACAGGGTTAATTCCTTGACTCTTCTTCTTTAGTTTTTGTTTTGCAGGCTGCTTGACCGCCCACTTCTATCTCTGTAACTCAGGCAGCCTGCAAAACAAAAACAAAAGAAGAAGAGTCAAGGAATTAACCCTGTAATACACCAGTGAACACTTTGAGGATGGAGGAAGCAGTCACTATGAAATGTAGAAATACATTTTAATATAACGTAACATAACATAAGCTTACTGTTCAGCACCATGTGAAGCTGGGCAATACAGGGAACTACACACTCCTGGAAGTAGGGATGTTTATTAGTGCTCCTGCAGCATAGTTGTGTATGATTACCCTCATATAAGGTGGCCACTTACACATTGCCAGAAAAGAGGAAATGCATCACCAAAACAGAGGGCAAAGGAGGACACCAATTTGCATAATGTAAAAATAAGAACTATAATTCAAATAGAAATACAATAATAATAATACTAATATATTTATTTATTTCTTACCCACCTCTCCCTCTGGATCGAGGCGGGGAACAACATCAATACAAACAATATAAAATACATAAAACTAATTAAAATCATATAAAATTAATACATTATTAAAATCAATAAAACTCTTAAAATTCGACCGGGTAGGCCTGCCAGAAGAAATCAGTCTTTACAGCTCTCTTAAATTCTAGAAGACTAGTAAGTTGGCGGATCTCTCCCGGCAGGCCATTCCACAGTCTGGGAGTGGCAGAAGAGAAGGTCCTCTGGGTAACGGTTGTCAGCCTAGTCTTGGCCGACTGTAGTAAATTCTTCCCAGAGGATCTGAGTGTGTGGAGAGGATTGTATGGAAGAAGGCAATCCCACAGGTAACCTGGACCCAAACCATGTAGGGCTTTAAAGGTAATGACCAACGCTTTATACTTTGCCCGGAAACTAATTGGCAGCCAGTGGAGTGATTTTAAAGCTGGTGTAATATGGTCACCCCTAGGTGTACTGGTGATTATTGTGGAGAAGACCGACAGAGTGACCTGTGTACTTGCTCTGTCCACTGTCCATGTGCTCACTTCAAGGCCCTGATCCTCTCTCTCATTATGGTTCTTTGACTTTAAATCTGACTTGGACTGGACAGTCCTTCAAATGGAGGTTGTTTTCTGCTCTCTGAAATACAGACATGTCCTTTGTAAAGTGTGACCACCCTACCCTCATAGTAATGGTTGACTAAGGACCAAAACAAACATTACTTTAAATCCAAATGTAGCTGCTGCTGCTGCTGCTGCTGCTTCTTATATCAGGACCCTAGCGTGAGGGGAGGGAATGGGGGGGCTTTTAAAATCCAAAAGCAGCCTTTCACCTACTCCAGAGTTTTATTTTAAAAAGAATGGAAAAGAAAAGACCTAGCTGCTGTAGATTTGAAGACGTACCAGTAGTTTGCCCACAGTAACAGATTGGGATGTATGTTCACACGTGAACCATCGGGCACAAGGTTTTATGAACTGCAGAGGTGGCCAGGGAGTCAAAAGAGGAAAGCCAGCCCTGTTGCTGAGTGATAAATACATTTTCCTTCTCTTGCAGGAGGGGGCAGTCATGAGGTAGCTGGTAAGGGAACAGGAAATGGGTGTTGGTTGGGATGGCAGAGCAGCATTTAAAGGCCAGCGACAGCCCAGCTAGGGTGACCTCTACAAGAGCAATTTAAAGCTCCTTCAAGGCGCATCACCAAATTTACCTCTACAAGAACGGAGCGCAAATCAGAGGTCCAGGCGCGTTTTATCTCCGATTAGTCGCATTTTCGAATGCGCATTAAATAGCGACTTTTAATTTACCGTGGGAGTTAACGCGCCTTATGGCCATGTAAATATGTGATTCTCCGCATGTCAACAACTTTAAAGCGTGTTTCATACAGCCCATAATGCATTTCACTGCCTCTCATGAATAGGTATTAGGAGTAAATGCGCTTATCCGTATATGTGCATAATCGGGTAACCGGGCGTCAAAGCGAAATCTTGTAGAGGGGACCCCAGAGAGGTTTGCCTTAGCTGAGCCAAGAAGAAAACTAGGGTGCTTTTTAACCCCTCTCCTTCATCTGAGGACTGAGTGGGAGCCCTAGTCCAGATATAGTGTTCCCACTGTGTTCTGCTGTGATCCACCAGCATGAAGAAATGAAAAGCCACTTTTTGTCCAATTTCGGCTTTCCACGTGATTAGTATTAATTAGATGTGCTACAAAGTGTGCCTTATCTTCAGCTGAACTCCAGCCAGATGACTATGTTGGTGTGTGCTTGAAATTTTCTTTTCTTGAAATGAAGAATGGGATGACGATGCTTATCTGAGATCAAACAGGCTTCAGGTAGAGTCTACATCAGCAATGTTTTATAATACCTCAGAATACGGCTGGTATTGTAAGGAAGAAGAATCTATTTATTAACTCCTAGCCAACAGCGGAAACAATTGGAGCTGCGGACTACATTCGAGATTAAGCTTCTTCTCTTGAAATAAAAAAAGAAGCTGGCATAGTTAGCAGCAGTGATCATTAATTCACTCCTAAAGGAGGAGAAAGAGCAGGCGGAGGATCCTCTTCTTTGGCCTTAGTTGCAGATGGTTCAAGGCATTTTGGTACCCAACTCCCCACCACCAAATGCCCCATCTAGAAAAGTGGCTGCGCAAGGATGGCTAGGGACGGAGCACACGAATTATCGACGGATACAGCTTCACCGCACATTCTTTTATAGGTGTGATGGGAGCACTTCAGCATTCACACTTTCCCACCATGCTTATGAAAGAACCACTTTAGGAGAATGTATGAATTGTGCCATTGTTCCCAAGGGAGCCACCTGATAGGGCACGTGGCCAGTTCCTTGCTCTGTACAATGAGTCACTAGTAAACATTTAACTGACTGGATCCAACATGAGAATTCTGCACTGGCTTGGTTATGCCTCCTGAAACAATCCCGTTCCTTCACCTAAATTCATCTTTTCGTATCCTAGCACAGGGGTGCGGAATCTCAGGCCCAGAAATGAAATCTGGCCCTCCAGAGTTCTCCAGAAGGCCACACCTCCTTCCCCTGGCCCAACCCCCTTTCCCCCATCCACTGATTGTTTCCCAGCTTTTGTGCAAATTTCCCTTCATTCTAAAAGATTGAAATGTTTCTCCTGGGGTTTAATTGTGGGCAGTAAGATGCTAGGGCATCCCATCTCCAGCTACTCCATCCCTCATATCTGTGATCCAGGCACATGGCACGTACAATTTCTGTGTTTGCTGCAGCAGATGCTTTTCAAATGCCCGTGATGAGAGGTGATGTGGTTCTGCCTCTGATGGTGAAAAGAATTGCAACTACAAACCTTGCTGGGCACTGGAAAGGTGGTGAACCCGATACATAATTTCCTTTCAGAACTGATTTGCTCTGAGCAATAAGCTTTTTCAACCTGTGTTCCGAATAGTTTCCTTTTATCTTCTTTTTTTTTTTTTGCATTTTTCGGAAAGATATGATTTGCCTGTTATAGTTGTTGGTAGCTTCTTAATCAAAAGAAATAATTGCAAACTAGAAGTGCCATCTGGCTTTTATGTTATGGGAGAATATGCCTTCACCATCTCTTATTTACCTTGTCCCAGGGACTTGCTGAAAATAAACTATGTTTATTATTTGTCATCCAGTCCCAGAAAGGGCTATCCTTCTTTATAACTGAGAGGTGATTAGTGTCCATGCTAAATTGGTCTTCTACTTGTTTTATGGAGAGCCAGCCAATTCTACTTAACTGAACAAGGCGGTTCAGCAATATAGACTCCTATTCATGGAAGAATGAACTGCTCATTTTAGTTAGGCCAATTCTGAACTCAAAACTGAAGCCTCAACGAATAAGGCCGTGTGCTGTATGCAGGAGAAGCCAATTCTTCTACATAAGAAGCACTTCCTTACTTTCCCCATGAAATTAATCAGGGGAATGATTATTTTCTGGGTTAAGTCAAATATCTGATGCAGAGCCTCGTATCGTCTGAATGGAGCCTGACTTCCCCGTCTTGAGTACTACATTAATCTGCAGTTCGAAGGTCTGACATGACAGCTTTAAAGCAAACTAAAGTTTTTCAAAGTACTCTTGCAGAGATGGCAATCAGGTCACAGATCTAAATGTCACTTTTGTCTGCCTGATTTGCCCATTTCCAAAGCCATTTGGTAATTTTTGCCATTTTTATCTGCATGCATGAAGGGATCTGGAATACAGAAGCAATTGAGAATCATATTTAGTTTGTAACACTTCAATTAACTTAATTGCTGAAACATGCTTCTTTCCTAGTAAGTCGTTTAATCTGTTACTGTTACAAGGACAGGTATTAAACAAATGACCTGCACTAGCCCCCAAATGCCAGCAGCCAACAACAGTGCACTTCAGAGAATGCGATGTGCCTGCATTCACATACGTGACAAACAGCCTCAGGTCAAATTCCCTCCTCAACCAGCTTTTCCATGAAAAGAATGCTGCCTTAAAACGAAAGGCTAAAATATTGGAGGCCTTACAGCCTTGCAGAAAGCATCAACTAAGATAGGTGGAGACCTATCAAATTATGAACTGTGGGAGAGAAAGAAACGTTGCTCCCTTTCCCTAGCTGGAACTAGATGTTACGGCAGATACTGAAAATGGCATTGCATTTCCACACATAGTTCCCTCCCTTGTCCTCGTAATTTTCCAGTGAAACTGCCCCCGTGATGTGATATCAGAATGTTGCCTATAGCAGGTACTGATATCGAGTCTGCCTGGGAAAACTCACACAACCATGATGTTGCATTATGTGGTGGCTTGACTAAATGTTACATGGATGGGAAAAGAGAGAGCCTATCCACATTGCCCTTAAAACGACTTATATTCTGTTTAAAAACGTGTTTTTTGAAGTCGTTTCATTACGTGGTAGGACACACTGAGCAGTACTTACGTTTCAGTTGGGTTTCAGGCCTGGCTTTGGTACGGAAACAGCCTTGGTCGCCCTGTATGATGACCTATGTCGGGAGAAGGACAGGGGGCGTGTGACTCTATTGATTCTCCTTGATCTCTCAGCGGCTTTTGATACCATCGACCATGGTATCCTTCTGGGACGACTGGCTGAGTTGGGAGTGGGAGGCACCACATTGCAGTGGTTCCGCTCCTACTTGGCGGGTCGGCTCCAGAAGGTGGTGCTTGGGGAGCACTGCTTGGCCCCATGAATTCTCCAGTATGGGGTTCCACAGGGGGTCAGTCTTGTCCCCCATGCTGTTCAACATCTATATGAAACCATTGAGTGCAGTCATCTGGAGTTTTGGAGTGCGTTGTCATCAGTACGCTGATGACACGCAGCTCTATTTCTCCTTTTCATCTTCATCAGGTGAGGCTGTGGATGTGCTGAACCAGTGCCTGACTGTGACAAAGGACTGGATGAGGGCTAATAAACTGAAACTCAATACAGACAAGACTGAGATGCTGTTAGTGGGTGGTTCTGCTGACCGGATGGAGGGTCTTCAACCTGTTCTGGATGGGGTTGCACTCCCATTGAAGGAGTGGGTTCGTAGCTTGGGGGTTCTCCTAGAACCATCTCTGTCACTTGAGGCTCAGGTGGCTTCAGTGGCACGGAGTGCCTTCTACCAACTTTGGTTGGTGGCCCAGCTACGTCCCTATCTGGACAGGGATAACCTGGCTTCAGTTGTCCATGCTCTGGTATCCTCCAAATTAGATTAGTGCAACGCACTCTACGTGGGGCTGCCTTTGAAAGCGGTTCGGAAGCTACAGCTTGTGCAAAATGCAGCGGCCAGATTGATAACTGGAACCAGAAGATTCGAGCATATAAGACCTACTCTGGCCCGCTTGCATTGGCTGCCTGTATGTTTCCGAGCCCGATTCAAAGTGCTGGTTTTAACCTATAAAGCCTTACACGGCTTGGGACCACAATATTTGACGGAACGCCTTTCCCGACATGAACCTACCCGGACACTACGTTCAACATCTAAGGCCCTCCTCCGAATGCCTACTCCGAGGGAAGCTCGGAGGTCGGCAACAAGGGAGAGGGCCTTCTCTGTGGTGGCCCCCCAATTGTGGAACGATCTTCCTGACGAGGCCCGCCTGACGCCAATACTGTTATCTTTTCAGCGCCAGGTCATGACTTTCCTCTTCTCTCAGGCATCTGGCAATATCTGAGGAGCCTGGTTTTTTGTTTGTTTGTTTGTTTGTTTGTTTTTTGTAGCTTTTTTGGGCTGTTGTAGCGGTTTTAAATGTATGTGTGTATTGTGTGTGTGTTGTATGTTTTTGCTGTTTTAATTTTTGTATATTGTTATTAATTGTTTTAATCCTATGTAAACCGCCCAGAGAGCTTCGGCTATGGGGCGGTATACAAGTGTAATAAATAAATAAATATAAATAGTGACTGCTTCCTCCGTTCTCAAAGTGTTCACTGGTGTATTACAGGGTTAATTCCTTGATTCTTCTTCTTTAGTTTTTGTTTTGCAGGCTGCTTGAGTTAGGGAGACAGAACTGGGCGGGTCAAGCAGCCTGCAAAACAAAAACAAAAGAAGAGACAAAGTATTAACCCTGTGTGACACCAGTGAACACTTTGAGGACAGAGGAAGCAGTCACTTTGAAATGTAAGTACTGCTCAGTGTGTCCTACCACGTAATGAAATGACTTCAAAAACCACGGTTTTAAACAGAATATAAGTCATTTTAAGGGCAATGTGGATAGGCTCTGAGTGATGCTGACACCATGTAATATTTAATGTTCCTCTTAGTTAGCAGAACACTCTCCAAACAGCATATAAAGAATAACCATTATTGAGTAAGTCACAATACATACTAACTCCCCAACAATACCAGGTGAATCCCTTTATACAAATCATTGTAACACACAATCAAATTAATTGATACAATTAACACACATATAATTACAGAAACATGTAGTTTGTCCCTCATAATACTAGATTTCTGGATTGGTTCATTACAGAGTTACAGTAGTTTTATGACAGGCTTGCAGCACTTGGATCTATACTTACTGCTTTCAGGCAGGAGCTTGTTGCAAAAATCCATTACTCAGGGTCACACAAAGTTCTGATCTAGACCTAAGAAGAAGTTTGCAAAATCCCAAGATAAGTTTTCAAGCTGTGTTGCAAGCTATGATGTTTTCCCCTGGATAGTTGGCAGTGAGTTTTGTTACTAAATATATCGGCTTATCACAGAAGTGTCTCAAACAGTTTTGCTGTTCGTACAACACTGTTCTTACAACGCAATCAGCAGCCGCATATAATATATCTCTTGCTGGGCTGTACCACTTCAAACTGCAGGTGGGAGATTGTATGGTTGAATGCTTCCCATATAAAAGGTCTCACGGCACGAATAACAAATAGCCTACGGGAAGAAGGGTTCTAGCCTAGTTCACTCCCTGATATGCTCATTTTGGTGAGCAGAAGCTTTCTTTCATGTCGGAGAGCATTCAGGCATGTGGAGAGATGGGTCATATTTCAGTAGTAGAGCACATATGCTTTCCATGCAGAAGGTCCCAATCCATCTCGAGCTGAAAGGATGTAAGGCATCAGGACTGGGAAAGACCCCCTGCTAGAATCCCTGAATGGGTGGGTGGTTGGGGCTGACATTGAGTGGACTAATAGTCAACCCGGCATTTGAATGACACAGCCCCCACCCCTCTCCCCTCCCTCCCTCCTCCCTCGGTCCTCCCAGTGCTATCCCAGCAGCCTCTGCAAGTTGCACCAGTTGTAGCAGAGTGGCAGCCGCCGTTTTCATCGCTCTTGTCGCCTGCCTCTATGGGCTTGTGTTTTAACCCACTCACCACACACTATTAACCCACTCACCCCTCCTAGGCTGACCAGATAAAATCCAGGTCAGGGCTCGTGTAACTTTAACAGTTGTAGAAAAAAGGGAATTTCAGCCAGTGTCATTTGTATGCAATTAGTTCCTGGTGAAATTCCCTCTGCATCACAACAGTTAAAGGTGCATGCACTATACTAGAGTGACCATATACAAAAGAAGGCAGGCCCCCTGCAACTTTAACAGTTGTGATGAAGAGGGAATTTTACCAGGAACTAATTGCATACAAATGACACTGGCTGAAATTCCTTTTTCTCTACAATTGTTAAAGTTACACGAGCCCTGACCTGGATTTTATCTGGTCAGCCTAACCCCTCCACACAACACTTTAAACAACTGGCTTCGAGCTAAACAACTTACAAGCCAGTTGTTTCTCTCAGTTGTTTATTTGGGCGGAATAGCATATCGTCAGTAGTTTGTGAGTGGCATGTTACCCTCCACACAACATATTAAGCAACACAACTGACGATTGTTCCCCCCCCCCCCACTCAGGTGCTTAATGTGTTGTCCGAATGCGGCCATTGAGTTTACACCAATTGCTTCTGGAGCCTTCCTCTGCCAGCTATCTACCCTCCCTTCCGCCAAGTAAACCTTGGTGTTTTGGAGGGAAGGTCAAGGTGAAGCAGGTGGAAGAGGGCAGGGTGGGTGCAAGCGGAATTGAGTGCCCCTGCCTTGAATGTTTGCCAACCCCTAGCTCGGCCCCTTGATTCTCCTGATCATACAAACAACAACCAAGTTGCATACCATAAAAATGAATTCTGTTCCCAGGTCTCAAAAATGACCTGCAGACACTTTATTGCTAGAAACATTGCAGAAAACTATGGCATAATTTAGGCTAACAAGCAGCATTAAATGCATTGGGTTTTTTTAAATTATTTTTTTAGAAACCCTATTGTTATAAAACCAGTTAAATTTAGGGTTTTGCTGCATAATAGCATATAACCTATGAGCAGGGCTTTCCCCTCTAATAGTCTGAGCAGGTTTTGGCATCAGTCTTTTCCTTGTTATACATTTAGCTTATCATTTAAAGTACATTTGCCCGAGCGAGGCCAGATAAATAGCCGAAATAAACAAATAAATAAATAAATGGAATAAATCTGTAAGCTGGAGTAAATCCTTGCAATGTCAACAGACTGAAGGGAATGAACGGAATGAGCCAAGATGTCCGTTTTATGATGGGGGATTGGAAATGACATCCGCAGGGCTGGAGCCAAATGTGAGTTTTCGTCGGGCAATCCGGTTTAAAAAGCTGCCCCCCAAAAAAATTGAGGGGAAAAGGGGAGGGGGGAATAGCCATTTCAGTGAATGTTTCCACCACACCTAATAATAATAATAATAATAATAATAATAATAATAATAATAATAACAACTCATCACATATTCAGGTCACATAAACTCAAAAATGAGGGCATTGTTGTTGGATTGTTGTTTTCTCCCAGATCATAGCATGATTTCACATGGTTCTCCATTCAGATACACAGATCTGACTTACCTATGTAGTGTTCCCAGTTTTGAAATGAGTGGGGAATCTTCCACTATTCCCCCCCCAAAAAGGTGCATATATGCATATATTTCCCTTTGTTGATCTAATAATACCAAAGAACCTATTGCTTCTTTTCCTGTCCTATTAATATAAACAGTAAGAAGTGACCTGGGAGTGTCTATATGCCCATGGTGGCTGCACCGTGATGCTGTATTGTTTTCCCCGAAACTGCACGCTTTAGAAAGTTGCCAACTTTCCATGGCTTTTTCCTTCACTGCGAGGTTACCACCTTCTTTCCACTCCCTGTCAGTATTGACCTCGCTTTAGGTTCAAGCTGGTGGCTTTCCCGGGGTCGGATCAAGGCTCAGGGTTGGTCACCGTGAGCCGGGAAGACAAGGGCAGAGGGCAGGGCAGGCTCAACAAACCGAATGGCCACCGGTGCGCCGGCTTTTTTGGCTGGCAAGCCTGCGTTCCTTCCTGCAATCAGGATTTAGGGTTCCCACCCCACAGTTGTGATGCCAAGGGGTTTTGAGGGGAGAAGCAGCAAAGACGGTGGCATCAAGGCACAGCACCGTGATCCGCCGTCTTTCTGACTACTTTTTAATCTGTGACAGTTTTTAGGGATTCCCTCCTTGCCCTCACTTTTCTTTGTGTGAGTTCTGGGCAAGTTTCTACAATGTATACAACACCAGACACGCATTGTGCTTGTCTGCCACATCTTCCCTGCTCCAAGACTAGGCTGACAACCATTACCCAGAGGACCTTCTCTTCTGCCGCTCCCAGACTGTGGAACGACTTGCCGGGAGAGATCCGCCAACTTACCAGTCTTCCAGATTTTAAGAAAGCTATAAAGACTGATCTCTTCTGGCAGGCCTACCCAGCCAAATTTTAAGACTTGGTTGATTTTAATGATGTATTATTTTTATATGCTTTTAATCAGTTTTATGTATTTTATATTGTCTGTATGATGTTGTTCCCCCCCTCCCCCCGATCTGGAAGGGCGAGGCGGGTAAGAAATAAATTTATTATTATTATTATTATTATTATTATTATTTATTTATTTATTTTAAAAAAACATTGAAAGTGCTGGTTAGAGACAGAAGCAAAACTGAAGTGTCACGACATTGGGCCTAACTACACTACTGCTTTAAAACGGTTTATAACAGTTTTAAACCGGTTAAAACTGTTATAAACCGTTTTAAAGCAGTAGTGTAGTTAGGCTCACTGTCTAAAGAACCTGAAAACAAGTGTGAATAACAAATGATAAGTACATGATTCTTGAGATGTGCTGCCTCAGACCATATATACGTGGCTTGAGGGAGCTGCAGTATGCCCCTCAGAGATCTCGTGAAGCGCTGATCCCCTCTGTTATTGGTATAGGCATCCTGATGGAGGGACGAGTGGGCTGCTGTTCCAAAAGCTGCTCAAAAAGAAAAGAATTGCCACCATACAAGGGTGTGATAGAAGTTAAACCCAGAAACTGGCTTAGAGAGAGAACAAATTGGAATGAATCAATTGGAAATAACAGGCAGCTGGTGGGAGGTTTGTCTCTAGTCTAGGGACAGGAGTTCACCTGAATTAGGTTGTGCATTTTGAGGTGAGCCTCAAAACAAAATCAGATGGGGTAAAATGATTCAAGGAGATGGGGATTACAATGTCAGGGGACAGGCTTCTTACTTTTTTCTTTTCATCACCCTCTTTTAAACAGCTTTCAAAGCAACCAGGATCAAATCGAAAATGTCAAAATGAAACCAAAATGGCTACTCACAATTTAGCACCTATGAAGGAGGTGGCAGATCAGAGGCAGCTATTTTAGCCCATCCTTACTCTAGAGTGTCAGAGCCCCATCGCACCAGCAATTTAGTCCACTCTTGCCATGCCTGGTGTGTGGATTTGCAGCACGGTACTCACATGATGCCGTGCCTGTCCTGCTGACACCCTGCCTCTTCCCCAGCCTTTCCTAGGATGCTAAAAGTCTGGATTATTTTCCCTAAACGCATTTAATGCTAAGTCTCCGTGTAGTTTTAAAGGAACTGGGGGCATGAATGGATCGCATCAGGTCCTGGCAGGGAAAAGCGATCTCTCCCAGCAGCCTGCTCCAAGCCTCAATATAAAACCCAGACCTTGCAACCCAGGCTCTAAAGCGTTTTGTTTTGTTTTAAATCATACAACGACTGAATTTCTGCAGTCACAGGATTGTATTCTCTCAATGCCCCCAAAGAGCTAGACTAAAGGGTCGTTCCATTTTTGCCTGGCAGAAAGACATTCTGGTTGAAGTGCTCATCTGGCAGGACCTGACTGGAGGGAAAAAGAGAAGGGGTGGAGCGGAGCGGAGTAGCTAACGAGTGAAGGACCGAAAGAGCAGCTATTCAGGTGACACGCTTTTGTCTCAGAGGTAAAAAAGTGTGGAGGCAAACTGGGGGAGGGGGGAATTAGGTGTGATGGAAGTCTCAATGCTTCAACAGAGACCTAAAGAGAGAGCGAGAGAGCGGGGGAGGGAGGGAGGGAAAGACCTTATAATTAGTTTTAATCTTTCCAAATGAGTTTTTTGTTTGTTTTTTACTGGAATGTGTTCTCCCCCCCCCCCCCAACGCCTGTAAATTGAATCCTTGCTGTATAAAGGCCTGTTTTTAACAGTGCAATCCTATGTATGTCTACTCACAGATATAAGTACCACTACATTCAACAGGGCTTACTCTCAGGCCAGCATGCATAGGGGTGCAGCTTTAACATTAATTATGTGTTCTAACTTTGTCCCTCCATTCTGGGAATTGAAAATCCCAGACAGGGTAAGCCAGGCAGACGCTGTCTCTTAATGCAGAAACATCTGCCTCCCCTCCCCCACCCTGCTTTTCTGAATATTCAGGCCAAGGAAGAAACCTGTGTAACAAGATGTAACTAGCTAAATGAAGGATTAGTGAATCTACTATGGCTTGAGCAGGTGATGTCTTTCTGGCTTTGAAAAGCTCTGTGCTATTTTAGAAAGGGCTGGGTTCATGCTCAGAGCACATTCTCTGTCCATGTTCATTAGAGGGCAGTCCAAAGATCTCATTTTGACTTCCCAGGCTGTCAGCTCCCCAAAATCCATCACCAGATCCCCATAGACAATACATTATTCAGTTAAGTCCTGTGCAATAGACTGAGAGATTTGTGCTGAATGAATGTTCTTCCTTTAAAGTGCAGGTTTGCACTGTTTCAGCAAAAGGCAACTTAGGAAAATAGGTGAGTTCTTGAATGGGGAAGATTGAATGTGTTGATGAGACTGCAGCATGAGACGATGCTTTGATTCGGTCTTCCCCAAGATGACCCGAGCGACGTGCAAAATGTCGTTGGGACGTGTGGGGTCTTATCTGCATCCCTTTGCGCCTAAGCAAGATATTGTTCATAAACAAACACTAAACATTAACAATAATGCCAAATTTCTTGTGCCCGGCATTTGTTTATTTCTGCTAAGCAGAATCATAGTGGGAAATGTGCAGTCGCCGGGCTGAATACATAATTCATTCCCATGGGATGTGGACTGTCGGCATAATTTTAAAAAGAGCCAATCTAATCAGAACTGCAATATGTCTCTTTCTGTATCACTTCTACACCATCCCTTTATTCGAAAGTTTGGGAGTGAGGGTTTCAGAGAACTTGCCCTTTCCCCACAAAGCATATTGATTCTGCGGTCACTAAATGGCAGGGCTTGAATGCAAGTAGGTTGCCTGTGGACCAGTTCAGCCGTGGTTGGCAGCAGCAGCGGAGCAGCTTTTTGGTGGCTTCTTTCCATATTGTTCCAGTGCCTTTGGGATTCAGGAACCCCATTGGTCCAGGCAAATGCTGTGGTTCTTCACCACCTCAGCATGTCTCTCCAGCTCATTTCTCTCATGGGGGGAGGAGGGGAGAGACACAACAAATGGTCAAAGTGGGGTACATGTGACCTGCTGGCCCCGTGTTCCCCACGCCTGCATTAGATAAATTAGATTTTCAAAGCTTGTCCGACTCACAGTGCTTCAGCAGAGACTCCCTCTGTTCCCTGCTCTAATCAGCTAACACATTTCTCCTCAAGAAACATTGATTTCTGCTATCACCCGGTGTCAGGAATCAAGAGGAAATAGGTTTTCAACAACCAAAGTAATCTGCAGCCACTACGTATTGTGCGAGCTCCAAAAACCAATCTGAACATGTGGTGGTTGTGATAGCAATCCAACTCTGCCTGATGGACCCCTTCAGACAACCTGGTTGACCATGGTTGGAAACAAAAGATGGATGATCTTCGGTCTGATTTAGCAGGCAATTCTTACATTCTTAATCTACTCCCACATGATCTCTTCCATGAAAAAACAAAATCCATGGTGGTTGTCTGAAGCCGTTCAGAAAAAAGACGCTTGAGATGAGGTTGAAAGTGTAGAGGAGGCAGTTTTGTGGAAATATAGTACTACCAGGTGGACCTGGGTCTAGAACTGACTGGGGAGTACCTACATGGAGTTCTTTGATTCTACGTCACCCCCAGTCGATTGTATCAGATGACACAGGCCCCTCCCAGTATCTAACGCAACATTTCTTTTTCTTTTTTTAAACTCATTTTGTGTTGAATTTTCCCGTCACTGCGAATTCAGTACAATTTTTTTTTGGGGGGGGGGTCCGTGTGACCTCGGCTGGCTTCAGCGTGGGCTGGTGGAAGCGGTGCTTATTGGCCAAAGAGAAAGTGGCCTGGGGCTTGGGCGTGTAGAGAGTAGAGGGCTAAACATGGCTATCCGGAAGTAACTCGTTGCTTTCCTTTGCACTTTGCTGGGTACAGGAGCGAAGAGGGGAGCCAGCCCTGCTGCTTAGAAACTACGCTGTTGTGAACATGTGCTCAATCATTTCCTCTCCACTCTTTACTGCTTCACTGTTCCACAGTTGTGCCATTGTGCAGTTGGGTGCGTTCAGTACTTATGGCTTTCCTAGGGGCTGTCTAAATGCTCAGGAAGCCCCGGGGTGGGTGGGTGGTGGTGCGGCATGGATTATACTACACCGCTGCAATGACACACCTACCGTGGGGCTTTCTGCTGAAGGGAGGCGAGGACATGCAAGAGGGCATCAAGACAGCCCCAAAGCCTCACTCTGGAGTCGCAGCAGAGGCGTGGCCAGGCAGTGCCTGGTAGAAGGCAACCTGCAATTGATTGCCATCCATCAAGAAGAGGTTGGGAGTGGCTCCGGTCCCCAGATGGCCTCCCAGAAACCCGACACCTCCCTCCTTGGCATTAGGATTACTCGATGCCACCCCAGGGGAGGGAAAGCATGGTTTTTTTGAGGGATGTGGCCCCAACCCAGTGCCCTGAAGACACCCCTACTCATTTCTGTTTTTTACTTTGCACTATTTTGCAGTTCTCTGATGTCTGAATTATTTAGCTTCTCTGATGTTTGGAGTAAAAATGGGTAGGAAGCTATAACTCTGTGACAGTTTGCTGAAATAGGGCCAAATTGTGATTTTGATGTGCTCTCATAAGGGAACCTTCAGACCCTGCACAGGATCATTTGGGGTTTTTTCTTCTTCATGGAAAATGGGCATTTCCCCCTTCCTCCCATTTATCCCGATTCTGCAGTTAGCTCTGTTCCTTCTGTTCTTTTTGCTTTGGGCATTTACGCATTTCTGAATGTACACATTTTCAGAGTTGCAAACACGTTTTACTCTTTTCTTTGCAATTACACAACTGCATATTTCTGGGGAGGGGAGCTGGTCATTGTAAACAGGGAGAAGTGGCAGAAAAGGAGAAAGAGGTTGGAGCTCATATTCCCTGACTGGGGCTTATTTGCACTGGTGGGGTGCTCTCGTGGGGAGTGAGGCCCCACCCTTCCTTCTAGAACCTGCCGTTTTTAGTGTTAGTTGCTTTCCGTTCAGAGTAATGTACTAGCAGGAGGAGCCTGGACAGGGGCAGGAAACAAGCCTCTTTTATTTGTCAAGCTGCACCTGCCAGGTTGATGATGTGTAGTTCTACTCTGCCCCCCAACCCAGAAGTACATTTATTTCAAGTGCTGAAAAGCCAGGTTTTAGTGGGGGGGGGGTATCTGTCACTGTGTAACCCATATCCTGTTTAAAAACATGGTTTTTAAGTCGTTTCATTACATGGTAGGACACACTGAGCAAGACTTAAGTTTCATAGTTACTGCTTCCTCCGTGTTCACTGGTGTATTACAGGGTTAATTCCTGGACTCTTCTGGTTTAGTTTCTGTTTTGCAGGCTGCTTGAGTTTCAGAGACAGAAGTGGGTGGGTAAAACAGCCTGCAAAACAGAAACTAAACAAGAACAGACAAAGAATTAACCATGTATCACACCACTGAACATTTTCAGGACGGAGGAAGCAGTCACTATGAAACGTAAGTACTGCTCAGTGTGTCCTACCACGTAATTAAACAACTTCAAAAACCACGTTTTTAAACAGAATATAAATCAGTTTAAGGGCAATGTGGATAGGCTCCCAGATAGACCAAAGCCGATTTCCTAATACTGCGGATAATACCATGACATGATTTCCTTCTGTGGTTGTGAAGATGGCTCCTGATATGGTCCAAGTTCTCTTAGGACAAATCCCTTCCCTTCCTTGCTATTGCCCTCTGGCGAAGAACAGGTGAAGCTGTTCTTATCTGTTGCTTTATTTTCCAGCTCATGTCAGAGATAAAAAGTGATAGAACAGTTGCCAATGTATAATGAAAATTGATGGCATCTGTCAGAAGACAGGCAACCACCCACAAAGGCTGAGGCCAGAATTCTTTATTGGGGTTCATATGTCCTGTGATCATTTCCCCATCGACTTCCTTTTCTGAGCTTGCAGTAGACAGGTGAGTTATGTAGAACTAAGCCAACTCGGCTCCCGTGTTTCCTACACATATTACAGTGTCTGGCCATTATTTTTCTATGAGAAATCATGTCACAGGCAGTATGTTGATTTAGGAAGTAATGGACTTGCACTTGTATTGGGAGCTTTGTGAATTAGAAAGCATCTTACATAAAACATGCAACAGCTGACTGCCCCATCTTGTGCGGTACAGATAATCTTGTCAGACACAATCACATTGCTAAAATCATTCACCATCAAATGGCTGCATTAACTACACATTTCAAAATCAGCTCCGTCGTCCTTCTACAGATATACTACCAGCCAATTCCTGGGGCTAAACGCATTCTGACCAATGAAACAACAAACTACGCAAAGCAAGACTTAATAATGGCCAGGGCAACGAAAATGAGTAATGTTAAAAGCCTGTTGTCATGATCGTCATTATAGGTGCCTCTCATATATAACAAGGAAAAATAAAGCACTGGTCAAGGAAAGGAAACATGTGGACGCTTCGGGGAACTAAGACAAATCTATTCCCAACATGAGGTATTTTGAAAGAGGCCTGTGGTGAATATTGCTCACTCTGGATTTTCAGGTTCCAAAGAGTGGACAATATGTAGGTAGCAGTAATTCCTGAGAACTGTGTTAATTAATTAATTAATTAATTTACCTTTCCACCAACAATGATGCTCTTTGCAAACCTTTTCTTCCAATTTGGTTCATTATTGATTTGCTGGGTGGCTGCTGTGGCGCCATTTTCCCCATAGCCAATGCTTCTTTTGTTCTTTTCTGGATCAGTTAGATTGGGTGATCTGTCACTGGTCACAGCAAATCCAGGATCACATGGTGAGCGAGGCCTCATCTCGATGCTATGTCATCAATTCTGTGATGATGTCACTGAGGACAAGGGATGCCAATTGAGAATAAGAGCAAGAGAGAGCAATGTCAGGGGAATGTTTTCATTACGATACGGAAAATCAAGTTGTTTGTTTAAATGGACAAACATGATTGCAAAATAAAAAATGTGAGTCATTTCAGTTTAGCTGTATTCTGAAGCAAAGATTAGTTGGACCACCCTACTCTGCAAAAAACTGCCCTTCTCTACTTCTGAATAACTGCTGATGCTAGGTAGAAGCTTGGCGTTTTGCAGATAGTTATATCTTCCACTGAAAGCTTCAGCAGCTCCATTGAAGTGCATGGTACGCTCAGGAGGGATAACCGGCTGATTGAACACACCAGCTTCTGAGAAGGAATCATATTGCATGCAAAGTACAATCCAGACTAAGTTCATTGCATTTAGTTCCGATTGAAATCAATAAGACTTAAGTCATGATGAGCTTGTCCCACTGATTACAGTGTATTGAGTCTGGATCCAACCCATAGCATTTCATTTATGTGGTACTTTTTCCTAAGTTCTCAAAACACTTCAAACGTATTACTACCTTGGGGTGACTCGAGATGTTACCCAGATATATTGAAAGAGGGATTGCTTCTCGCTTCCTTTCTTGGCATTTCTGAGGTAATGGATAAAGGGGAAGCATTTAATTCCTCTCATGTGGGGACATGCATGAGTGCCAGATGAAGCAGCACCCTGAGAGGGAGACAGTGGAGGCTGGTGGCTGCAATTTCAGTGGGGCTGTGAATCTATTCTGGAGCTATCCAAGAACTCTAAGGGAGCTCTTGAAAGTGCTGTCCTCTATCCCTATCACATTGGGTGTCTCCTTTAGAGTTCTGACTGGAATCTGGAATGAATTCACAGATCCACTGAAATTGGAGCCACCAGCCTCCACTGGAGAGAGATGTATAAGTTCCCCATCTGCATGAGGCAGCAGAAGCATGTAAAGAAGATGTGCAGTTCAGTTGCCCATACCATTTCCCTCCAATTTCTCATTATAAGGGAGGAAGGACTTGATCCATTTTAAGGGACACAGGATAAGCTCAGAGGTCTTGTTAACGTTGGGCCCAAAAGCTAGTTGCAAAAGCAGGTGTTGGCGTGGTTTGTGCAGAAGTATTTACTAAAGCATTTTTATCCATATCCTCAGCTCAAAAAGTATCCCAGAGTTGCATACAATAATAAAAACAAGGTAGTACCATCCATCAGCTTCCGTGTTGCAAAAGTACATATCACAAAAGGAAAACATGATGGGGATGGAAGAGGTGCTACGCTGTTCATATCATAAGGCTGCAGTCCTGTACAACTAACCAAATAGGTAGATAGGTAAGGGCCGGTGCAGAAGACTCCATCAAACTTTACCCTGACTAAGAAATGGAACCCAGGATAGGCTGGTGGAGATGAAGGAAAGGGACTGCCCAGACCAGAGAGGAGCAAGCTTGATTTTCAGTGACTCGGTTGGACAAAGTGAGTCACAAAATTGTGAGGGAGCTAAACTTGTCCTCATTCCAGATAGTGGCATTTCCAGTGCCATGAGGCAGTTTTATCAAAATGTTATCCCTAAATTCACCTCTGTATGCTCTGTCATACAATAATGGATTGTTTATATCTGTAGGGAACCATAAAGAGTTGCATTTGGAACAGCACAACAGTGTGGAGAAAATCTGCGCTCCCTCTTTAGTGGCCCAGTCTTCTATAATGGGCATCCTACAGGGAGGAGTGTGAAGGTTTGAGGTTTACAGAGGCAAAGTAATAAAGTCAGGCCTAGAGGCCTGTTTTTTCTGTTGGGAGGGAGGAGGAGTTTCATCTGGTTATGATTCATTTCCCTGATTCATTAAGTTTCATTTCTACAGTTAAGTTTCATATCTTCAAGGCTGAAACAGTACTTTCCGTTTTGGGAGAGGAGTGCATAAAAAGCGAGAGGAGCCAAGTAAGCCAGGGAGAGCAGGAAAAGCCCAGAGCTTGAGGAAAGAGCAGGAAGAAGACACCTGAAGAAGTCTAGGTGCAGCTAGGGTAAAAGAATGTGCGTTTTTGCAACTTTTATTTTCTTTTAATGCCTTTGTATCTCTCAACTCTATTGACTATTCATTAAACAAAAAACCTACGGTTTACAAAACCAACGTTAAGGCTCTACAGTTTCCAACCAAGCACCAAAAAGCAGGGAAATTGGGAGTTAAGGCTCCCAAGCCTTAAAGCCACATGCTCCCTAAGAAGGCAGAAAGTGCAAGTGAAATTCTCATTCTCCCAAAGCAGATAAACCATGAGGACAGGATGGAGAATATGATATGCAGAGGTGACTGTGGGGTTGTGGAAAACTGATGACAAACAACTTAGGGCCACCTACTTCTCTTTTTGTGTTTAGAGCAGCCCTTCCCCAACCTGGTGCCCTCCAAAGGTGTTGGACTACAACTCCCATCATTGCAAGTCAGTATGTCCCATGGTCAGGAATGCTGGGACTTGTCATCTCAAACATCTGGATATGCAATATGATATGCAGAGGTGACTGTGGGGTTGTGGGAAATGATGATGAACAACTTAAGACCACCTACTTCTCTTTTTTAGAGCATCTCCTCATGTTGAGAGTTGCAATCCAACTCATCCGATGGGCACCAGGTTGGGGAATGCAGTTCTAGAGCAAGGGCAGGCAGAATATAGATCTCCAGATGTTTTGGAATTCAACTCATAAAAGCCCCTATAGCATGGGCAGTGAGCAGGAATGGTGCGAGTTGATGTCCAAAACATCAAGGTGGATCTATTTTCTGCCCATATCTAAACTGTCTAAACCAAATGAAGCGACAATGAATGGATCTTGAATACCTAATCCAGATAGTCCTTCAGACGTCAACATTAGTTTTCAACACATGGCATAGGATGTCTGTTTATTAAATATCACATATGGTTTTGGGGGACTAACACAGAAGATTTCTCTTACGTGTTCAGCATTGTGAGATCAAAGGTAGAGCTACCACCTAATACTTTCATGTGAAGTATGATTTTTAAATTAATGATCAAATGATTTTTGTCTTCCCCATAACATGGGAGTTTTAGTGCAACACATCTGGAGAGCAGCAGACTGGAGAAGGTTAGTTTACACTTGAATCCTATACATGGCTTCTCAGAAGTCAGTGCCACTGAATTCATTACGGCTTACCCCCAAGTGGTACAGGATTGCAAAGTAATCTCATCTGAAAGTAGTTCAAGACAGCCAAACTAAACCTGTTCTGCTCCTCTGTCACTTTGATGAAATGATGTATTGTGGAGGGATTGTAGGGAGTGAACAGTATATTTTGTATAAACACATTTTAAGAAAACATTGGTTCTTTGAAGGGCAGGAAATTGACCAAAAGTTGAAAGTGCCTGGCACATGTTCTGGTTCTACATTTGCATCAAATAGTTTCCCTTTTGTTATCAGTCATGTTGCTATATGCAAGATGTGATTGAGAGAAAAGTATTGGGCAGACCCTGTATTTGGTAAGGATATGGACTAGCATTCCCCCATCCTGCTACCCTCCAGATGTTTGAGATGACAAGTCCCAGCATTCCTGACCATGGGACATACTGACTTGCAATGATGGGAGTTGTAGTCCAACACCTTTGCAGGGCACCAGGTTGGGGAAGGGCTGCTCTAAACACAAAAAGAGAAGTAGGTGGCCCTAAGTTGTTTGTCATCAGTTTTCCACAACCCCACAGTCACCTCTGCATATCATATTCTCCATCCTGTCCTCATGGTTTATCTGCTTTGGGAGAATGAGAATTTCACTTGCACTTTCTGCCTCCTTAGGGAGGATGTGGCGTTAAGGCTTGGGAGCCTTAACTCCCAATTTCCCTGCTTTTTGGTGCTTGGTTGGAAACTGTAGAGCCTTAACGTTGGTTTTGTAAACCGTAGGTTTTTTGTTTAATGAATTTCATGGCTTTTTGTAACGGATGTCCAGATATTATACAGTTGGCAACCAAGCCAGTATCAGCCAGGGTGTTACACCATGTTGATGTCCGATATAAATCCAAAAAACTTTTGAACTTTTCTATAGCCAGTGTCCAGAGATAATAATATTTTTATGACTGCCTCATGAAAAGGAAGCATTTCATGTTTTGTCTCTGTATTTGGAGAACATTTGAAAGATTGTGCTACTGGAATAAAAAATCCCTGATTAATTTTGGAAGCACAGAAGATGATACAGGAAAATATGCTATGTTACAAGAAGTTACAGTTTACTATGTTAATTAGTATAGCTCATTTTATGCTACATGCTTCCCCCACTGTTTCGATCTAAAAGTAGCAGATTGTGGTCAAGTTTCAAGGCTGCACAGGCTGCATTTTCATCTGTGGATATTTATTCAAAAGTAAGAGCTATGGAACTAAGTGAACTCTACCCAATGTAGAGTTAGCTGTGACTGAACAGATTTAGGGCACAATCTAATGCAGGTTTAGACAGGGGAAAAAACTTTTTTAGACAGCATTGCTGGCTGTGGAATGCTGGGAGTTGTAGGACTTTTTCTGTCTAAACGTGCATAAGATTGCACCTTTCGTTGTAAGAAAGCCATTAAAGTTTATTGGCTTAGACAGAATGAACTGCACCAGATTGCACCAAGTGCAATACGTTTTGTGTGCAATATCAAATTGCATTGTCACAATCTCCTTAACAAATGTGACAAATTTAAGTTGTATATGGTGACCATAGGGAAAAAAAGGACACGGCTTCTGTATTTTTAACAGTTGTACAGAAAAGAGAATTTCAGCAGGTGTTATTTTTATGCATGCAGCACCTGGTGAAATTCCCTGTTCATCACAACAGTTCACGCTGCAGGAGCCCTGCCCTCTTTTATATGTGGTCAAGAGGGCAGGGCTCCTGCAGCTTTAGCTGTTGGAATATGAAATATATAAACAGAGCCAGAACTGGGAGACCCAGGCTAAAATCCACATCAGTCATGAAGCTCACTGGGTGAACCTGTGCCATTCGCCACCTCTCAGCCCTGCCTATGGGGATCAAATTGGGGAGAAAACCATGTACACCACCCTGAGCTCCATGGAAAAGGCAGAGTGGGCTTCATATGTAATATATAGAAGAAGAAGAAGAATTATGGGTTGGATACAGATTTAAGCTGAACCAACTGTCCTGGTGAAAGTGGACTTCCCTGCCCCCTTGTTCCCACGGCAGCCCCTCCAGTCCCTAGAAAATGCTAGACAGAGAATCAGGGTGAAGTGTGGTGTGTGTGTGTGTGTGTGTGTGTGTTTGGGAGTGGTGATTCTAAAAAATTGGGTGGAGAGACTTTCCCACAAGCAAGCTCTTCCTTTTGTGGAAGGTCCTTCTTGTGGAAGGCAGATTCTGGATCCCAATTTCCCCAAACAATTTATTAGCTTAGCTGATAGCTGTTTAACTTCTAATGGCATAGACAGGGTTGTTTAGAGTGTTTGAGGAACTTTCAGCATTAACTATTTTACATAATTGAGACAGATCAAAGTAGTTGATGAATGGAATTATAAATCACAACTTACAAAAGGATTCTTTCTTCTTGTTCTTTGTTTCATACTTCATACTTCAACTTTTGGGGAAAGAGAGGGCCTAGCCAGGGCCTTGGCAACTGCAGCCTCCAGCTGCTCCGAGTATCAACCAGCCGCTGGGTCAGGTTGTGGGAAAGTCTCTCTCTCTCTCTCTCTTTCTCTCTCTCTCTCTCTCTCACTCGCTTGCTCTCTCTCTCTCTCGTTCGCTCTCTCTCTCTCTCACTCTCTCTCTCACTCGCTCTCTCTCGCTTGCTCTCCCGCTCACTTGCTCTCTCTCGCTTGCTCTCTCTCGTGCGCGCACGCGTGCTCACTCGCCCGCTGCGACCTAGACCTTTGCCTAAAGCAGCCTCCTCGTCACCAGAGCAGGGAAGAAAGAGGCGGCAGTTTCCCCTCCCTTCTCCCTCCTCCCTCCTGATAATCTCTCTCGCTCACTCGCCCGCTGCAACCTAGACCTTTGCCTAAAGCAGCCTCCATCGTCCTCACCAGAGCAGGGAAGAAAGAGGCGGCAGCTCCCCCCTCCCCCCTCCCTTCTGATAATAAGCTCTGTGGTGCCGGGTACGCATGCGTTGCATTGTGAATTGGATAAATATTCATTAAAAATCAACCATAGGGAATTTTTAAAAAAGGAAAAGCATTCCATCAACTAGACTGAAGGCAGAAGAAGACCCCATCAATGAATTAAGCAGGAAGTCTATAATTTCCCTGGAAATCCTGGGTACAGAAAGTCGCAACCCGGAAGTAAATCTGACAAAAGCAGGGAAACAGGTTTGTGTTCCTTTTCTATCTTAAACTGCTCTCCTTCCCTCAATCTTTCACCAATCTTCTTGAAATTTTCAGGTAATGTAAATCAAACATTTCTTTCTGGAACCTGTAAATTTCAGAAAGATTGGTGAAATATTTTTGATTTTATGGCTGTTAGAATGATCCCTCCCCCAATTATCACTTTAACATGGTGGAACGTGTTTTCTACTGACGGCTCTTAACAATGGAGGCACTGCTGTGCCTCCATGAATATACCTTTTGGTTATTTTAATATACTAGTAAACTGTGTGTTAAACCTGGAGTGTCACTCACCCCACGTATACAGCCTAAACCCCATGTTATTGGGAAGGGGGAGGTAAAGGAAGGAAAGTGGGACTCTTAAAGAGACAGAAGATCCTTAAAGAGAAGCTCAGGAAGTCCAGGTCATAGGTGGGACCCTAACAGGGAGCTATGTGTCTCTGCATAGTCCTGTGTGTCACAGCCGATTTTGGGGAATGTCACAGGGAAAACACACAGTTCATGTAGAGCATGAATTTCCCCAAACTGGTGCCCTCCAGATATTTTGGACGGCAATTCTCAGCATTCCTGACTATTTGTTATGCTGGCTGGGGCTGATGGGAGTTGTAGGTGAAAGCACCTGGAGAGATTGGGGAAGGCTGATGGACAAGTCTTTTGGGACTCATTGCCTTCCATAAACTAGGAGAGTGACTTGGAACATATCCAACACTCTCCTGAAGCTATATACCACAGGGCAGATTTGCAATAGCAGGGGCAAGCTGTCTTAGAGTGCACCCCTCCATTAATGGACTTCTCTGCTTAAAATGAGTGCTCTAGAGTATTTCCCATCCTTATATAGCGGACACAAACAGAAGCTCTTGGAAAAGGTACTGCTCTGCAAAGCTCCTGCTCTTGGTTTGCAGTAGGCACCACTGGGTTTAGTAGTTCTGACTGGCAGCTGAGATAAGTAGATAAATGAGTTTCCATCTAAACTCTCATTCGGCACAAACTGGAAGCAAACAATGGTTGCGATGTGCATCGTTGAGGGAGTAATCTCATATGGAGCTGACACAGCCTGTGTAACATGCTGTGTGACCAGTTTACTAAAGTAAGATTGGCCAGAAAGGAGAGTAATTAATCATTATTCAGTGATAGCTTCTACTCTCTACTACTTGCTGGCTGGAGCGCACCACCGAGAGCATGTCTAACTAATATGGTACATTATTCATGCCACAGAAAGCTACAGTAACAATGGCATGGTCTCTTGGACAGTAAACAAATTCCAATTTTCAAGTGGGTGGGTGGTGTTTTCATTGTTTATAGGTAAACAGAGGACTTCGTTAGAAAGGCCGTAAAACAACATTAAGGGAGTACCATTTAGGGAAGGCCCAAGGGGCAGTCCTCTTCTCCCTGTTTCTCAGATTGCATACAATTAGCCCTCAGGTGCACGTCACTTACAGGGAATCTCACTGGTCCTACACGTTGAGGCCTAGTGCACAAAAGCAGCTTCTGAGGTACTGAACTTTTGTGTGGATTGTGCTACTTCAGCCTGCAGTGGATGCTCACACAATGGAATGCTCGATCATGAAAAAAGGAAGAAAGAAAATAAATGGCAGACCATTTCCTTGGCATCTAGTTTTCTATACAGAGGTGGTATGGAGCAGCATTTCACCATGTGGCCCCAAGTGCAAGCAGAAGCGATCTGCCCCAGACACAGGTTTAGCACCTCATCTATCGTGTTGTGAACTAATGGTCCTTTGAGGTTTAATTCAGAAACTAATTAATACATTTAAAACTCTTTGCCGTGGCTATATCCAGGGTCAGACTTTTGAACCAAACTGCATCCTGTACACGCTCTCCACAGAAGTCATTCACTCTCCACAAAAGTCATTCACCACCCTGCTTTTGAAATCTGTAATGTGTTCCTACATGCTAAACATTGTGCACATTTTCTTAATGCTAGGTAGCAATACAATTTTTACTTCTTTGCTGTGAGATACAGGCCATGTGTTAGCCAGCCCTTTGCAGTAACACTCCTCAGAAGCCTCCTTCATAGGGTTCCATCTTTTTGAACACATGTGCTGCAGCGCATGTTTTAGAGAACCTTAGCCAGCCATGGTTCCACTGCTGTATTCAATTACATAACGTTTATCGTATGCATTTTACATCAGTTGCAATTCCCAGCATTTCTGACCATCGGCCAGGCTGGCTGGGGCTGATGGGGGTTGATATCCAACACATCTGAAGGACAGGAGGGTGGGGAAGGCTGAGTTACATTAACACTGGTCAATATATCAATGTGTCATGTTTCTCCCTTTCACACAATGTCCAGACTAAAAACACACATAATTCACGTGGACTAGATATGTAGGTCTCATATGAACCCAAAAAACCAACTCTTGCCCTACAGATGTTGTTAGACTCCCACTTGTGTCAGCCCTAGCCAACCTGGCAAATAGTAAGGGATTGTAGGAATTGTAGTCCAATGAAGCTTTAAATCAGGAAATCGGACTAATTATTACATTGGGTTTCCTACCCCTTCCATCCTGCCTTCTTCCGAAGGTTATTGCTTTCATACTTAATTTGGGTTTATCTGGCCGGTAAATAAATATGCAATGAATAATGCATGTGATCCTACTCGGAGTATCGTCTGTTTTCACAATGCAGTGTAAAGGCCATGTTTTATCGCAGGTATTCAATATGTTTGTACGCTGCACACTGCTATAGAAACCATTTTTTTTAGAAAAGCTTTTTTGGGGTTCTGCTACATTCCAGTGTCACACTCAGGCATGACCAAGGATACATAGGTGAATAGATAGATCTATACCGAGATGGGCTGGTTCACTTCCCAGGGGCTCCCATTGAATTCTATGGAGCAAAGTAGACCTGATCAAAACTGGGACTCAGTTGTTCAATCTTTTAATTTTGTAAACTACCCAGAGATCTTTGGCTATGGGGCGGTATATAAGTGTAATAAATAATAATAAGAATAAGAATAAGAATAAGGGGTCCTGCATGGCAGTTTTAGATGTCCTTCTTTATTTAGTCTTGTAACGTACACATGTACACACCTAGGGCTCCTTCATGCAAGTGGGAATTGTGATCCAATCAGAATTCCTCCTCGGGTGGAGAAGACTTACCAAGGCTGGCCCTCACTTTAGGCAGAGTGAGGCAGGAGATGCTGAAGGGCAAGGAGGAGACGGAGCTGTTTGTACACACGGTGCTCCCTAAGCCAGCCTCTTGCCCTCAGGTGCAGTGGAGGACACTGGCTGCCCCATCATCAAGATTGGCAGATTCAACTGCCAATCTGGTTAGCTTTTGTATATGGGGTGAGGGAAGGCACCATCTTGTCCTTCACGTCAGGCCGTTAAATGTCTTGGCCCTGCCCAGGTGTGTATACCTGTCTGTACAAAGAGCCCTTTCAGAGGGACACTGAATGCAGAGATGGAGGAGGACACAGTATTGGCAGTGGAGGGTGAGGAAACACAGTGTGACCTCACAAATGCTCACCCATTCTTTCTATATGTGAAGGGGATCACAGGACACACACAGCGGCTATGTGCAGAACTGAGCATATAAATACCTTGCGTGTTACCAGCACACTACTCCCGGGGTCCCTCTAACGTACAGTCTCCAGCTCTCTATGAAACCGTCCATGATGGATATGTTTCTAGGAATGAATAAAGTATGAAGAGAGCTCTCTGGCCATAATGTGAGAATTACTTTAGATATTTAAAGAGAGAGATTTCAACTGTCAATGCTTGCCAGTTCCACACAACAAATTGGTTAAGACAAGTACTTAAAGCGTGCACATATTTAGAAAAATGTGTCTTACAACAGAAAAACTGATATGCTAAGCATTTTTTCCCAGTGGAAAAAGATAGAAAATAGATTCATAAGGTGGGCTGTGACTGTACAGGATGTTCGTAGTTTTTTCCCCAGGGTAAAATTTCCTTTGTCCCAACTTATTAACAAATACGCTATACCCCAATGAGGATGGGTTGCTTGGTGTCTATCAATAGAATCAGTATAGAATTGTTTCCCTAAGGGATTAATTCAACTTTTGATTCAATCTTGTGAGGTTTAAATTAAATCATGAAGTTACAAACCTCCAAGGAACTAGTGTACTGTTTGTGACCTTCTTTATTACTTTCTGCTGTTTGATAAAGTAGAGAAAATTGATTTGTAACACTGTGTAGTGGTGAGCTTGTGAACCTAGAATATCAATGTTGAATGCAAGTTGACAATATCAACTTGCACTGGAAGAGAGTAATGTAGAAAGATGAATTAGCAGTGAGCAAAATCAGGACCATTGTGCGCTTTAATATTAAATCTAGAATTAAGTTTAGGAGATTTTCTCCTACTCCATAAACAACTTTTTAAAAAAATAAATAGGCAAAATGCAAGCTACGTTAAGCATTTTTAGTCACATTGAGAGTTCAGCACATAGTATTCTATTATTTGGTTACACTAGATATATGTGCAGAATTATGACGTTAATTCATCCTATTTACTAATAGCAAACTCATTCTCTGAGTGCCAGTCTGTATATGGCCAATGCAGTACCATCCACATACAAGGAGGCTGTATCAGCAGGCTTGTGGAAAACCTGAGGTTTGCAGAACTAACCCCACCCCCACAAAAATTCTTTAGAAAAACATCTAAAAGGGGTGGGGGACCCAACAGCCTAATGAGAATTGTGCATACATATCTCACTTGTATCATCATCATCTTACTAATTCTTATTATATTGCTAACTATTATTAATTATTTAGAATTATTATTATTAATTCATCATTATCAGTCATTATTAATTGCTTTAATTGATACTTTTGTATGGGGTGTGTTGTTTTGCCCCAGGTCTGTATATGAACAAATGTGAAGAAAAATCTTTATAGGAAAAAAAATATCCTTACAGGCTCCATTTTATTTCCTGAAAAGAATCGTTGGATGATGTCTTTGTAATTTGGAGCGGCACCCAGGATATCTTTGCGGAACCTGTTGGATTTATTTTAATGCTGTTTCCTATACTATTGAAATATGTATTAGCTCTCTTTTTTTCTTTTGGCAAAGAAACCATCCTACTGTGGATCTTGGCCTGCTGAAATGAGGCCAAGGGACATTCTCTGTCACAGTTTGAACTCCACACAGACCACATCATTAGGGTGACCAGATAAAATCCAGGTCAGGGCTCATGTAACTTTAACTGTTGTAGAGAGTTGCAGGGGCCCTGCCTTCTTTTGTATCTGGTCACTCTAGTATAGTGCCTGCAACTTTAACTGTTGTGATGAAGAGGGAATTTCACCAGGAACTAATTGCATACAAATGACACTGGCTGAAATTCCCTTTTCTCTACAACGGTTAAAATTACATGAGCCCTGACCTGGATTTTATCTGGTCAGCCTACACAACATGGGATAAGGATGCTGACCTTGGCCCTTTCCGCACCATGGGACTGAGAGGGCGGGAAGCGGGGAAACCTGGAAGTGCCTACTTCCGGTTTCGGCATGATGAGGCCACACCAGAAAGCGACAGCCCGGGCTTCTCCTGGGCTGTCGCAAGTCGCGCCTGCGATTTAAAAAAAAAAAACACAAAAAAAACACATGGAGGAGCGCATGAGAGCTCCTGCGCAAATGTTAATTACCCTAAAAAAAAAAAAAACACCATGCACGATCCAGCCCCCTTCCCCTTGCCATCCTGGGGGGTGGCGATTTCGCTGTCCCCCTCCTGATGGCCTCGGAGCCGTGCGGTGCAGCTCCGTAGCCATTGGTGCAGCAGGTAAGCACCAATGGCCAGCCCATCTCGCTGCCCTCCTGGGAGCAGGGAATGAACTGGGATAATAGCGTTCCCTGAACTCCCGGGAAAATGGAGGGCTGGCCCCTGCCTGCTTGCGGATGTTCTGTGCGTCATGCGGACTCTCCGCGAGCAGGCAGGGGCAGCCCCGGGAAAAATGGCTGGTGCAGAAAGGGCCTTACTTTCCACTGTTACTGTTGGGCCATCATCCAGGGACAGGTGAGCACGCAAGAACCTGACATGCAGGTGCCTGTTGCATCCCGACATGGAAATCAGGGCTGGGGCTTATATAAGTCCAGCCCTCCTTTCTCACTGCCACACTTGCCATTTGGTAAGCAGTCAAAGCCAACATGTGGAGGAGGAAAGTGTCACGACTGAGGCCTTTGGGGCTTCGCTGAGCTGGCACCAGAGCACACTAGTCTGTGCACGTTGGGGACACAAGTTGCGACTAGCGGTGGGCAGCGGTGGCGAGTGGGCCATTGGCACAATCAGGCTTCTCGAGAGTTATGCAGCTGGGTGTGGGAGGGCTTTAGGGGCAAATCCTGGAGGGGGTATAGCATGGCTGTGCTGTGTTAGTCCCTCTGGTGGTGGCAGGCTGAGCCTTTTCTCCACAGCTCATGGGAGCCCACCTACCCCATCACTGACTCACGGTCACACAGGATATGAGAGAGGATGTCCTGGTAGTCCACTTCAACAGCTTCAACACAAAAAGGAAAGAGGCGGCAGGACTGACCAGGAATTTAATTTTCCCAGAATGTTCCCCTGCACTGGTGTCACACTTCTCTTTATTCTTTGTATGCTTCCTTTTGGCAATCTGATTTATTTTGGGAATTATATCACATCACTCTGGTGCTGATGATATATCCAGTTCTATCTTTCTTGTCTGTCTGTCTGTCCGTCCTTCCCTTCTTCTTCTTCTTCTTCTTCTTCTTCTTCTTCTTCTTCTTCTTCTTCTTCTTCTTCTTCTTCTTCTCCTCCTCCTCCTCCTCCTCCTCCTCCTCCTCCTCCTCCTCCTCCTCCTCCTCCTCCTCCTCTCTTTCTTGCTCATGGCGGTTTTTCTAGATGGACATGAGGGCTTTGCCAAGTCATGCTGTCTTTTATTGAGTCAGGAATTTCCTGACGATTGAGCATGTTTTAATTATGAGTGCTTTTTGGATGTTGGTGTGGATGTATTCTGGTCGGCCCAGTTTCTGGAGGTTTTCTGTATATTTTTTTGATGTGATGCCGGTGACTGATGTGACTAATGGAATAATTGTGACCTTTTCCTGTTGCCATCGTTCTTTGACTTCCATGGCCAGTGGTGTATATTTTTCTCTCTTTTCTTCTTCCTTTCCAACAACATGTTTGTCATTCGGTATTGGTATGTTGATGAAGTATGTGTGTTTTTCTTTTTTGTCTATGACTGTTATGTCTGGTTGCTTGCAGGGTATTGTCTTGTCCATATGAATTGTTCTGTCCCAGTATATTTTATGGTCTGCATTTTCCAAGATTGTTTCGGGTGAGTATGTATAGTATAGTATGGTGTAGGTTGTTTGGTAAGAGTGAAGTTGATGGCCAGTTGTTGGTGAATTATTTTTGCAGCTGTATTGTGTCTGTCTGTATAGTCCATTCCTGCCAGAATTTTACATCCTCCTGTTATATGGTCTATTGTTTCTTGGAATTTATGGCATTTCCTGCATAGGTCTGTTGTTATACTGTTATCTTTTATGATGTATTTTTGGTAGTTCTTGGTTGCTATAACTTGATCCTGTATAGCTATTAGGAATCCTTCGGTTTCTGGAAATAGCTCACCCTTCCTGAGCCATTCATATGATTGTTCTTTGTTTATTTGTGGGTTCTGTATTATGTTGCAGTGCTTCCCATGGAGTGCTTTTTGTGCCAATTTTTCTTTTTTCTCTGTGAGTGTGAGTGGTTGTGTTGTTGTTGTTGTTGTTGTTGTTGTTGTTGTTCTTCTTCTTCTTCTTCTTCTTCTTCTTCTTATTATTATTATTATTATTATTATTATTTTCACATCACCTATAGCTGTATCTGTCTGGATATTGGCATATCATTTCCAACAGAATATTCGGAAAACTGAATTTAACACACACATACCCTGCAAAACCTAGTTTTTCTCAAGGTAGTGAAAAGTTCAGTTGTGTATCAGTTCAGACATATGATAGTTGGTCTTATATCCAGAAGTTTTGCCAAGTCTCTTAAATAAAGCTCCCCACCCCACCCCCGGAAGAGACAAAGTTTGATTGGAAGCACGTAGAATCTTATTGTCAGCAGAGTTCTACCTTGAGCTTCATTCAGATGATGTCTACCCCTGAATGTTCTCATTCTTCTGCAAGGCAATGACCAATAGAATTTAGTTTCTGTTTGCAAATCATGAGAACATGTCCCATTCCCACTTTATTCCAGGCTTTCCCATTCAAACAAGCTGAAAAACAGGTCAAAAACAGAAGTGAGCTGAGATGAACTTTGAAATGACTGCTGGAAAATTTATGGGTGCTCAAAAATCAAAGGTTCTCCTTCCCTGATTTTGTTATCTAAACAAAATGCATCCCTATCTGGTTCCCCCTTTGCAAATAGACAGGATTTGAGTCAAATTTGTTAGCAGCAACTATTGCATGGAGAACTTTGTATTTGGCTTTCATAAGTGGGTCCATGTCTACACCAGCCTTTTTTCCCAGGGTCATCTTGAGGTCAACCCTGTGCAACCAGGGACAACCAGGGACTTTCCCCGGGATATCTCAGACTGCGGATTTCCCAATATTTTCCGTGATCCCAGGACCATCCCAAGGAGCATGGCCAGTGTGGGGTGGGGTGGCACCATTTTTGCCATCCCTGCGATGGCAGGGGGCTTGGAGCCCAATATTGTCGGGGATTTTTTTAAACTAACTTTTGCGAAGTATTGCAATTGCGCGACCAGCCCCTCTTCAGTAAAAAAAAAAAAATGTTGCCTGTGTCGTCCCTCTTTCCTCCTGGGATGTCGCATGGGCATATAGAAGCTGGGGGATGATTGCGGAAGCAGGTAGGTCTGCAATCCTCCCCCCTCCCTCCCACTACACCCTTAGGTGTAGATGAGTCCAAGGTCTCACTTTGGCAATGATGGCAGGTGCCCTGTTGTGAATGATCTACTGTCAACCATCCACATTCTTCACCTCTCCAAAAAGGATGTGGCCGTACCTCTTTTACTCCTGGTTGCTGGTTGAATTGTGCCGCTGCCCAAGCCACAAAGATCTGGAATTTTATACATTTTCAGTCTCTGAATAACTTGTTCTGCTTGTTCCTCTGTGATAAGGTCTTTTCAAAAGTTGCTTGTGTTTTGTAGTAAGTGTTGAGCAAACATGAAACAAAGGTCATCTAATTTGCTTGTTAAGTGCATTTCAAGCTTGAGGTAGTGGAGATAAATCCTCTAGCCATAACTTTAAAGATGTCCCAACTCCCAATAGGAACATGCCAGGCTAGATGTTTTCACTGGAGTATAAGGGTATGCTGGTGCTCACTTGATTTAATAAATCTTAATTTTGAAGCAGAAGGTTATTGAAGCCCTCGGACTGGGCTCTGCTAACTAGGGCTAGATCTACACTACTGCTTTATAGCAGTATTGAAGTGCACTGATAACTGTTGGGGCACAATCCACATCCCATATACCACTTTCATAGTGTTACATGCTGCTTTTTATTCCACATTCATAATGATTCGACACACGCTGTAGATCTGGCCCAGATCAGGACAGTGCAAAAAATCTAGTTATGGCCGGGCTAGGTTAGGGTTTGTCTATTTGAGCATCAAAGACATCTGAGAGTATGAGAAAAAAAACATCTTTACCAGTAAAAGGTAACTTGATGCCTTCCAGATGTTTTGGACTACAACTCCCATCAGCCTCAGAGAGTCTGGTTAATGGTCAGGGGTGATGGGAGCGGAAGTCCCAAATATCCAGAAAGCAGCAGGTTGCCTACTCCTGGTCCATACACTAGTATTTTTTATCCTATAGGATAAAACATATAGGACAGTATCCAATTCTGCCCCTGCCCTACCGAGACCTTCCAGGGAGCTCTGCTGAACTGTCCCATTCCATAAATGAGCATTACCTCTCATTTCCAGGATTACAGATAGAAGTGGTACTTCCCGTTGTGTCAAAGAAATGGCAGGGGTGCAACAGCAGTATTGGATACTGCCGATAGTCTCAAAATTAACTGTACAGCATTTACATTGATTCATTTCCATAGATCTTATATTATGTAACTACAAGGGACAAGAACAGACAAATTAAACTAATACCAGAGCAATAGTAGAGGGCAGGCTGGACGTTGTATTTGTGTAAGGCACAAACCAGGCTACAAGCTTTAGGATCACTATTTACTCTGAAGCTCACTATAATACATTTAATGCCCCAGACTACAACACAATGGATTTGAAGAAACACTACAGAAGGGGCGAACTGTATTTTTTCTAGTCTCATCAAATTTCTTTGGACTCGTTTTTTATATCCCCTACCCACTTTCTTCACACCATGCATAGTTTTATACACCTCCATCATGTCCCCCTCTTAGTCACCCTTTTTCTAAACCCCAAACATTGTTCCACCTCCCTGATAAATTTGGTTGCCCTTCCCTCCCCCCAACTTTTCCAGCTCTACAATATCCTTTTTGATGTATAGTGACCAGAACTGTGTGCAGTATTCTAAGTGTGATTTCATCAAAGATTTGCATCAAGGCATTAAGATATTGGCAGTTTTGCTTTTGAGTCCTAATTGGCCACTCACCACCAGCTCAGCCCCCATCAACATATATAGAAGGACTTTTTGCCCCCATATGCAAGACTGTACACTTGCTTTCATTGAACCATATCTGCCGTCCTAATGCCTAGTAAGGGTGCGCAGAGCTGGTATTCCCCGCCCTGAAATGTGAGGCAGCGATTCGATGTGGTATTCTCTGCCCCGATTTCCGGAGCGCCTCCCACTCTCCGCTCTGCGGGATAGTTTCGTGAAAAACCGCTCCGTTTTTGGGCAACCGCTGCATTCTCGTCAATGGGAATTAACAGGAATGCGCATAGCTCCCTCAGTTTTAAAGATAAACACATCAAAATTGGCACTGTGACAGCTTTTAAAGAGGGCTTTTGGAGCTGATCCCTGCATGCAGTGATTTATAGGGAATTTTTAAAAGTCCAAACTCAAATGTCCTCTCAGGCACCTCTCGCACCTTGATCTGTATGGCGAGGGAGAGGGAAATGAAGCAGCGGGAAAAGCACTATATATCTATATCTATATATATGCCACAATAGCAGCACACAGTTTGCTCATCCTCAAGAGAGGTCAGGAAGCTTGCAGGATGCGGAAGAAGCGCCCCTCCCCCACTGTCGGTCGGGCACATTGGAGCAAGTCGAGTCAAGGGAACAACAACAGTTTATCCGTAAGAGGCTACACGGGAGGAGGAGGAGGAGGAGAACCCACCCACCCCAGCACTGGAAGCCCAGCCAGCCAATAGGAGTAATAGTTTAACTGAGAAATAAACAGCCTGCCTTACTCAGGTGTAGAAGCTTCACTCACTCACAATGCCAGCCCAGCAACGCCACTGTGACTGACTTCTATGGGTCCAAGCAGAAAGGCCCAACCAGCCCTGCCCAGTGCGTTTCCTCTCCCACCACAGCCAGAACCACCTGCAGCAGTCAGTGTTTCCCACGCCTCATGGTGGAATGTTAGCAAAGTGTGCTTTATTAATTGTGAGTCCTGCCCTTGTGCACTGCACAACCCTAAAACACACAAGCATGCAGGTACAAGAAGAGGACACTTGTAACTTTGAAGTCAAGTGCTGCTGGGAAGGCTGAGCTTTGAGGAAGGAGAGCGACAGCACGTCAAATTGTTAAGGGGGAAAATCATCATCATCATCATCAACAACAATAATAATTGTGCAACCCAGACCTGCAAGGCGGGATGGGCAGGCGCATTGGAGGAAAAAAGCTTTAACAGAACAGGCAGGCACATGGGCACATTCTGGGGGTGGAACAAGTGAAACGAAGCGGAAACAGTCCCCTCTCTTTCTCCCAGCCTATCTACACTACTGCTTTAAAATGGTTTAAAGCTGTTTATAACAGTTTTGAGAACTGTTGGGGCCAAGGACATACTCCATATACAGTTTGCAAAACGTTTTCAAAGTGTTTTATCCTGCGTGTGTAGATAGGCTCTCCTCTCTCTGCAAAGAAACAGAGTCGTCTTGAGATCTCGTAAATCTCTCTCTCTCTCTCTCCTTCTTTCTCTAAACCTCACTTTGCAAACTAATGCCCCATCTCACTTTGCACTGTGTGTGCAATGATAAAAGAATCTCCCTCTCTCTGACCGAAACGAATGCCACAAGACCAAGAACAGCGATGCGCACGTGGAATCAAGGACCGTGAGAAAATTTCCTCCCCCGAACACTGCGATTGGAGAACAGAACACAGTCACAGACAGCACTGTGACAATCCCTAATTGGTTAGCCACAGGTGTCAATATCAATTATCAAAACTGCTCCACCCCATTTTCCTTATTGGGAGGTTTTCAATTTAGACACACCACACACATAAAACGCTCATGAACCTGCACATGGCCGGCTCAGACTCTGCTTGCTGGGGGACGGGGGAAATGTAGTTGGAAGCATTTGATACCCTTTATTTTGCTCAGCAAGGCTGATGCATGTCACAGATTATTTTTTTAAAGGAGGAAATTATCACAGGAAATGATTATACAATGAGTTAAAACACACACACACACAACCCCACACCTGTAGTGGCTGCCTGTTAACTACCAAGCCACATACAAGGTTATGTTATTATCCTATGAAGCCCTAACAACTTGGGACCAGCATACCTAGCAGACCACTTTCCCTTATATAAACCCAGATGACATTTAGGATCTTCAGAGGAGGTCTTGCTGGCCATTCTGAAATGAACGGAGTGTCACCATGAAGAACCTCGATGCCGGGCCTTCTCTGTAGTGGCACCTACCCTCTGGAAAAACCTCTCTCCTACAGTTCAGGAGGTGGGGAATGTAACATCCTTTAAATGCCTCCTGAAAACATCTCTTTTCACACAGGGTTTCCTGGACTGTAACTTATCTGATTTTATATAGCATTTTTTAGCTTTTAAAGTTTTAAATCAAATTGGATACTTATTGTATTTTATGGTTTTAATTGTGCTCTTCCCAGAGAGCCTTGGCTATTGGGCAGCATGTAAATGGAATAACTAACTAATTAAAGCAGTATATGTAGAGAAGGAAGGAATGCCCAGGTAGGGCTAACCTAACAGTTCACTCTCCTTTGTTTAGCATTGCTTTTACCACTTTCTCCCTACTGTACACATTTTGCAGTAGTTGCATCAGATCGGTAGTTTCACTTTATTGAAAATGTCTGTCACATAGGTACAAATTTAGAATCATCAAATTACATGGCTATTTTAGGTCATTTATAGATCAGGTCGTATACTACAGTGATTGAAGTTCTCATTACAGCCGTCCAAGGACACATAATCATTGCCTACTGGAATCTCACATCTAAAGGGCTATTAAGGTTTTATTTTTATTTTTTTTCCCAAACTGACCCCACTTTTTTACTAACAGCACAAACCACGCCTTCTGTTACGATCTGTGCTGGAAGGCCATCAGCGCTCTCGAGCGTATTTGATCCAATTGCTATTTTTCTTCCCCAGCGTTGAGTTCCTCTACTTGGATTCCGATCATGTTTTGTGTTCCCAAGGAATTGCTTTGTTATATTGTGTGGAAAGGCTATCGTTTCTAAGTACCAGTTCTCTTACCCGATATGGTACTTACCACAGCATGGAAGCAGAGGTAAAACATCTTCATCTAAAAGACATACAGATCTATGCTACAATTTGGCAACATGGGACATGTGCTAATATGAAATGTCTTCTTGAAGAATAGAAGCACTTGACAATTCATTTCGATGGGCTGCCCACGCAGTATGCCGAAAGATATATGTCCTAATCCAGCTCTAGTTGTTTGTAGTTGTACCTGACTAAATGTGCCAGAAACGTAGATGTGAACATCCATAAGTGCAATGAGGATAAATGGAATCTGCATTGAGATGCACATTGGACTAGGCTGACCATTTGAAAAGGAGGACAGGGCTCATGTAACTTTAACAGTTGCAGAGAAAAGGGAATTTCAGCTGGCGTCATTTGTATGCAATTAGTACCTGGTGAAATCACCTCTTCATCAAAGCAATTAAAGTTGCATGCACTATTCTAGAGTGACCGGATACAAAAGAGGGCAGAGCCCCTGCAGCTTTAACTGTTGTAATGAAGAGGGAATTTCACCAGGTACGAATTGCATACAAATGATGCCGGCTGAAATTCCCTTTTCTCTACAACTGTTAAAGTTGCATGAGCCCTGTCCTCCTTTTCATATGGTCAGCCTACATTGGACATATGTTTGCACTTCCCGAACCAGCAAGAAATTCATGTATGGAAACAAGGTTGTTTCCCAATCCCATCTCCTTATCTGGAAGGTGGTGATGGGTTGCTCACCAACTGTAAAATTACACATGAGCTTTGATATCTGCAAAGGAAGAACCATTTTTAAGAACAAAATATTTGTCAGGCTAATGGGTGAGCAAAACCAAACCAAACCTGACTATGATATGGCAGCTGTTTGAAAACAAAACTGCTACCACCCCCGTACAGATTTTTCTTCATGTCAGCAACCCAGAGCAAAAAAGGAAGTATTTAAAATTCAATCACTAAAATCGAAAGGTAAAAATCAGCAATGCAACTTCTCCTTGAACACATGATATACTAAATATTGATTTCTTAAAAAATAATTTATTGCTTTAATTTTTTTCCCTTTACAATAGAAGACACTCAAAATCCAGAAAGAAACAGCTGTAAACGTTTAAGTTTGGCATTCACACGATCAAAAGTTAAAATACCTGTATCTTCAACCTACAAAGCAATGAATGGCAAGAATTGCACAGATTGAGAGGGTGCTACAGTATGCAAAACAGAACTTGTGAAAAAGTTCTCTTTTTATTGCTAGTATCTACCTACTTAGGAGTACGAAGACAAAAATAAAAGAGCGGGCATAGAACAGGACACAGTGGAATCTATTGGAACACAATATGCTGGTGATAAAATGAAAGCAGCTGTCAGACTTAGCTGCACTGATCATGGGACAAAAATCAATTTCCCTACATTTAGGGAAGGTGAGGGAGAAATTACATAGGTAGGTATGTTGTATCGCCAAAAAAAGTAATGAATGCCAAACAGCAATAAGTGCACTCCACTTATACCATATCCCTGTTTAAAATGAATAACGTTCGGTGTGGGAGCTGCTGGAACCATGTAGGCAGAGCCCCTCCTGTGGAAATTTCTTACCCAATTGTGGTCCTATTGACCATTGTTTCTTGATGGAACATGTTCAGAGGCAGTATGTACCTCTGAATGTAGGGCATAAGGGTGGGGGACCCTTGTCTGGATTGCTCCCCAAATTAATTGGGCCTTGAATATTCAAGTCAAATGCAAGATCTTTATTTGAACACACAAAAAGCCCAATCTCTCACTTCCCAAAACCTTCCAGCTTTCCCCACTTACTTTGGAGACCAATATAATAGGTCTCATGGATGCCTCTCATAAGCAACAAATTATGCTCCAGATATTCCCAGTGCTTCCATTTCCACAAAGCAAGGTTTTGATTTTTCCTTGCAGAGTGGAGAACTGGTAAGGTTAGGGGAGCTGCAGAGGTGGGGTGTGTGCCTGATTTGAATTAGGTCTACCTGGTGCTGGCCTTGGCTCAAAATGAGGCCCATCAATTTGAGCAAAGGAGTCCACATTGCAAGCTCACTTCTTGCTAACCCTGTCTCTAATCTAATGCTGTGGACCCACAACAAGGGAGGGTCATTGCCTAGACGTCCTATTTGCCTATGCCCCTGAATGGTGAGCTAGATGGCCCTTCGATCTGATATTGCAGCACTCCTCTTATATTTTCTACCTGGGTGACAATTGAGCGGGGGAAACCGTAGTGATGCGCCCCATCTACATGGTTTCAGTTCACATGCCCACCAAAGGGAAGTTGTTCCCACAGGATGCGCATGCACATGAAGGGGGAAAATCCATCCAGGCACTGCTTCCACTTTCATGACTTTCAATAAAGGGCCAGTTATTTATAAGATATTAAATAGATATATATGTATGTTAACTTGGGTATGAATACCCAAGTACAAAAATACATGTGCTGTGTTGCGACTAGCCCTTTCCCACATGAATATGCATGAGAGCAGAAGCTCAGTTTGGGTTCCTTCACCTCTTCATACCCGAGAGTACTAACCATTTTGTCAAAAAGGCCCACCACTGATGCTGCAGTGCATCCCTACTACTACTCTCTGCACTCTGGATTGCTCAAATAGGCAAGTTATTACCTATTATACCCACCACCACTACTACCCTTTGCACTGGGGATGAGCCAGGCCACTTTGGGTGCAAAGTACCCCAATAAGGCTCACTGGAGCCCTGTTTCCCATTATCTCTAGCTACACCCATATCCAAGTGGCGCAAGGAGCCATTCGGACAATAGGGAGGTCTATGCATGTCTCTCATATTCCCATCGAACCCTCTTTCAGAGAGCGGGGTCTTCCATTCACCCGGACAGTCCCTTGAGCTGCCTTGCACTTAGGCAGGTGGAGAAGAGTGCTCTACTAAGCCCTGCTGGGATCCTCCATGTGCAATGCTGTGCCTGCAGTGGACTAAGATCATGCCCACTGTGGCACTAAAAAGCAATTTGGTTTTGGCAGGCTAGGAGGTTTTGTATACATTCTTTAATGCTATAAAGCGCTCTGGGGAATTTCTCGCGATTCTGTAAACAAGCAGTGAATGCCCTAAAGGAGAAAGTGAAAGGGAGGAACAACCTTGCGATGGATGCTTGAACTGAAACCCAACAGGGTAATTGACAGGAATTACTTTAATGGACAAGACGTAAGTCAGGTGATGGCTGCACAAGTTAGTCCATTTTATGGGCATGCGCTGTGCCAGCCCATGAACTCGCAAATGGATTCTACAATTTCTGATACGATCTGAAGGCTCCCACAATGTCATGGGCACCTCTAAGGCCATAATAGTGCATAGTTAAATAATAAGAAAAAGAGGGAGGAAAGAGCCACTGCTTCTGAAGAAAAAGAAAACTCTAAAAACTATTTTATCCCCAAATTAAAATACATTTAGCAACCTGACAACCGGTATGCATCCTAGGTATAAAATTTCCACTGGCCTTTTTATTATTTTAGTCACCTCATAATTTATAATAAATAGGTTAATCACAACCGATAAATATGCATCTTTAAGTAAACAAAGGAATGAAGAATGAGTGTTTATACAGGATGTGTACATTTAAAAATCATAGATAATCATTGAACTCTGCCAATGAAAAGATTACTGGCTTCAGGAACAGTGTTCAGACACACAGAATTATTGTAAAAACCATAACTGTGCTCTGTACCACAGCAATTTATCTTTATCAAATTAAAGTCACATCAATTAAAACGAAGTATTATTTTTAAAAAGGTTTCTGACTTCTAGTTGTAAAACTATCATCGATACATAAAATAAAAACACTCCTTAATGATTACCCATTGAAGAAGCTTTACATAAAATTATGATATCTCCTAGAAAAATGTTTAAATGAGAAAAATCCTCTCCCCCACCCCACCCTTAATAAATTTCGTATATATAAAACTGCTAAAGAAAGAGATGCAAAAAAAAAGGGGGGGGGGAGAGGAAAATGTGGAAAAAATATTACAAAGGAGATTAATGCCCTAGTTGGCTAAGATATGTCTTGCCAAAGGGCACGAACCAGCCAAAGTTAAGCACTTATACAGTACATTTCCTATGCATGTTTCTTCTGAAGTCAGTCTCACTGCATCAAATTGGACTTACTCCCAAGTAAGTTGTGCACAGAATTGTAGTCTTTAGCTCCACCGTATTCAATGGAGAGGTTTAAATATGTGCTTAACTCTCCTATTGAAATCACTAGGACCTAGTACTACACAGACACAGAGCTGGGAATCTCAGTGCTTCATTGTCTCCCTTGTCCATTGCTTCTCTGTTTCATGTTTCACAAAGCCCAGAATGAGAGGCTTGCTGTTGCCTCTGACTGCTCCCATGCCAGTCCTTGTAACATCTGTATCCTCTGACCACATGGTGGGAGGACACACCTTTCCTAACAAACCAAATGAACCTTATAAATAAATAGAAGTAGTTTTCCAGGAAATGCCCCAGTGATCTCATCTGATAATTTCACCATCTCTCGCCTGGACACTAGGAATCCTGGAAGCCATAGGACAATCTGCCTTTAGCAAACTGGGTCTCCAAACTTCCAGCATCCCATGAGGGTTTCAGCAAACGACACCAGAAACTTCAGACATTATGTCCAATGTAGGGCTTCCGTCAGGAGGTCACAGGACCTTAATATCATATATAATATGAATATATGGGAAATATATATATATATAATCTCCCAATCCAGATTCCTACGCTCCCCACAACGGGACAGGCATGAATATCCTGCTACATAACCACCCTACCTGCCTTAACAATGTTGGTGGAAGATTTAGGCCAGTTCTTTTCAAGTTGGCGGCATTTCTACCACCTGACATACTGTGAAATACCACTGGTTGAAAAAACACCAATGTCGACATTTCAACAAGTGGCAAAACACAGGAGCAACTAAGCCAGACCTGAACATCCTTAACTTTGGCTGAATTCTGGTCGATGTGATTAGATCAGCTAATTAAAGAAGGGACGGATGATGTGCGTAAAGCATCGATATTTTTGCACTCCACACACACACACACACACACTCACACAATCAAATATATATAAGCATAAGTTCAGCTTTCTAAATATGTTAGTGTACAATATTATTTTGCCTCCTATAATTACATTTGAATATTCTTGATTATGAAAAATTTCAGCAGTTTTTTTTTTACAAGAACGCTGCATTTACAGTGCATAGCTGTAACAAAAAGAGAGCATTGTCTTGTCAGATGGCATGTACACAAAATAAAAAGACTCCATTTAACATCTGTAAATACTTGACTACATTTGAGAATGTAGTAAATAATCTAACTGTACATCCAGCCCCCACCCCCACCCCGAACAGTTACCCTCAACATTTTTGTAGTGTAACACCGTGTCGGCTCAAAGGGGGAAAAAAAACATACCTAACACGCTGATTGTTCATGAGGGTCTTAAAATTTCTCTATGTTACATAAACATTTTGGACACTGACATGGATGTCACAATTAAAAAGACAAAACTATAAAATGCTATGGAAGTTTTTAACGCTTCCACATTTTTTTCTTGCCACCATAAGAAAAGCACAATAAGAGACATTGGGTTTTGCAGGATCTGTAGTTCTCTTCAGGATTGTCGCCATATTAAAACAACACGGTGTGAAAAGAAGCTTGTTTTAAAAATAAACAAACCAAAAAAAAAGAATCAAAACGCAGTGTGTCTTGGATGTCAGCAGCTCAAGTTTGAATTTGCTTCGTTTTGAAAATGTCATATGTACACGTTTGTGAGTTTTCATTTTTTAAAATGTATCTCTATGGAACTGCTGCCATTTCAAGTGGTTCCCACTTGGCACTCTCTGTGAAGATCAAAACCCACAACCTCATTACCCTGGGAAAGCAGAGCTGAGACCCAGGGGTACACAAATCCTCACACCAGTCCCATTTTGCCTCTTCATTCCTCAAGCAGCTGTGTCCATGTAAACCATGTTTTTTTTTGTACGGAGAGTGTAGAGTAGGAGAAACCTGTAAGCATGACTTCATTGTCCATTATTGAAGGACGTGACGTCCGTGAGGTATTCACCATCCCTCCATTATCCTTGGCCATGATGCACATTACCTCCGCAAGCTTCGCTGTGCCTCTTTAAGTAAACTGTCAAAATCCATGGAGTCATACTTGCTCTTAGTAGAAGCAGGATCAAAATCGTCTGAATTTGAATCTAGAAGAAATAATGTTCTTGATTACTTTTATGGAGCCTCCTCCTCAACATCATCATCATCACCATCCTTATATTTGTATGCCGTTTTCCCACACAAAGTGGCTCACAACACAAACAGCAAAACAAAAACAAGAATACATTAATTGCAATAATACATCATTACAATAATAACCCAAACAATTCATTCCAATAACACTCACATTAAAGCATTTTAATTACAAAATAGGCAATATCAACCCTTAAAATACACTGGGTTGAATCCAGATTTAGACCTACTGAAATCAATAGGACTTGAGTTAGTCATGACTAGCTTAAGTCCCATAATTTCAGTGGGTCTACATTGGTATTATTTATCAGTAATGCATAAGCCAGAGCCAAGACATGACAGCATGGATCTGTTCACACATAATTTCGGGTTTGGAATTGCACTGAGATTCATGAAACCCAGATTCTAATATGCATTGGAAAACTATAACTCATTGGCTACCTAAGACTACTTTATATTTGACAAATAATCGAACCCCTAGAACACTTTCGCCATGCTACTCATCCACAGGACCCAACCAACGTTATTTTTTAGTTATGTAGCCCCTTTCAAATTTTACCTTCACTGGTGTGTGCAGTGTGCCTCATCATTTTGTATGACTGGATGTGTGAGAAATTCACTACTTTGAAGGTTATTAAAAAATGGATTTACCCTTTTTTTGCATCTCCCAAACCTGAACATAGGCTCAAATGCAATTTACGGTCCATTAATTTCTGAGTTTGTGATGTGTTCCACAACACTCTCCCATGTTTAGTCATACTTAGAGTAAACCCAACCATGTTGACACACTGATCTTTAAATGTCCGACAACATGCACACATTTAAAAACGGTACAAAGAAAAGTGCATACATTCCCAAAATGTGCACAGACACACTTTAGTCAATGGGTGCATACATTAGGAAAAAATATGTTCACATTTCTGTGTGGATTTTTAAAAAATAAATAAAATCCAAGCTTGTGCTGAATCGGGTCATTGACATTTATATATATTTCAGTGGGGCTGCACACACACAGGACTGTATACTGTTATTTGGATGTGTAAACAAATATTCACTCCAAGTCTCTCATCGTTTAATAATTTTAGCTTTAGGTTAGCAATGAATATATAACATATAGGCTGAATTTGGACAACATGATAGTCGATGGTGGGGTAATAATCAACTTTACAGTTGTTCAGCTAGGGGGTACTCCCCACACAACATGGTAACAAATCATCAACTGTGGTGTGGATTAGGATCAGCGCTGAGTTGACTATGGCAGCATTTGGACGACACGATAGTCAATTCAACTGAGGATTGTTCCCCCCCCCCCCCAGTTGCTTATTGTGTCGTCCGAATTCAGCCATGGTGTGTTTGTCATTTCTTAATGGTCAGAGTTGTTCTTACAACAGCTTATAGAGCTAGCATGTTACAAACTCAACAACAACAGTTTTATTTACGGTCCATAGACCAGAGAAACAAGTTACAAACTCTTTGAATAAGATGTGTCGGCTCATTATTCAACAGGATAACAATTCTGATTGTTTCGAAGAAAGTCCCACTAACTACATTCCCTCCCCGCCTAAGATATTTATATACTGTGTGTTTTAAAACGTCACTTACATTTCATTTTTAATCTATAATAATGCAAGAGAATGTGTGTCTGTCTATCCATCAGCATCACAGCATGAAGACCATGAAACCTACGTACCTGAAACCTGGCATGCATACTAAGGGCCGAGGGACCCAGGGTTTTGCACTTTGGTGTTATTTTGTTTTTCAAATCCATTAATAAATTTGAATGTGTCCATATGATTGAAGCCTGCAGCAACATCTTCAGCCAATAGGGGCAGACATCCCTAACCAGCACATAATGTTGCAGTCCATACAGTTTGAAGTCAGAAGAGATTAGTAAACTGAAGGACAGTTATATCCCTGCTCTCTCCCCCGGCTGTGGGGCAACTCCTCCTTGGGAAAATGGACAGACTCCTCCTCAGGGAGCCAAAGAAGTGCACCATGGGAGAAGGTATGTATGGGGTGCCAGTGGGCATGACTTCACTCAGATTGGGTGGGCACAATGTGTCCATCTTTGACAGTTGTTTTTTTTATTGTATAATTTTTATTAGTTTTTTCGACAAAACAAAACAAACATACACATAATAATATATAAACAAACTAACTCCCTCAACTACCCCCGTGCACCCCCCCCCCCCCGAGACCTACTCACATTCATCCATCATCCTTCCAGAATTTTAATGATTCTTTTGAAGGCGACTGTCCCTTTCCCGATCTTAAAACATATTCCAAAAAGGGAGTCCATATATCTCCAAAATCACTCTTACTGGACATTCCCCTCATTATTTTCATTTTACATGTCAACATATCATTCAATGCTATATCCCAAATTTCTTTATACCAATCTTCTATTTTATAACTTCGTTGCCCTTTCCAATTTCTAGCAATCATTATTCTGACGGGTGCCAGGAGGTTGTTTACCAATTCTCTGTTAATTATATGCTTGTTCCCACTATCCCATATTGCTAGTAGAGCTAACTTCGGGTTTAATCCCAATTTACTTCCAATTATATCACTTATTTCTTTAAAAACCCTTTCCCAGAATTTTTGTACTTGTTCACAGCTCCACCACATATGAAAATAGGTCCCAACCTCCTGACATCCCCTCCAACAGTTCTTGGACACTTTTTTATCAATCTGGTGAAATCTTACAGGTGTTAGATACCATCTCCAAACTATCTTATAATAGTTCTCCTTAATTCTAATCGACAATAATTTCAACATTTTTACATTCCATATCCTCCCCCAATTATCTTCATTGATTTTTTCCCTTAGATCTTCTTCCCATACCTCTTTTATAACCTTAAGTGAGTCCTGAGATTCCTCCTCTATTAAAATTTTATATATCTCGCTAGTGAGTCCTTTCTTAGCTCTAGCTCCATCTTTTTTCCCTATTTGTTCAATTAAATCTTCAAATCTGGTATTGTTTCTACATTTCTTATTTTTCATCCTCCATTCCTCTGTCCATTTTACCAGTTGCAAACACTTGAACCACGCTATCTTTTGTCCTTTAAACAAATCTTTAATATGCTCACTATCCTTCATCTTTCCCATCCAATTCCTTAGCTTTAGAATATCTTGTTCTTTCAGTCTCACTTCTATCTCTGATTTTAATGCTCTTGGGAAGTTTCCCACTACTACCACTGGGGCAAGCGGAGAATCCCCTGGTATCAACTTCCCCCTATACTTCTCCCATATCGATAATATATTTTCTAATAATGGGTTGTCCAGTACCTTCCATTCTTTCTTCTGCATTTTATTAAAAAATATATTCCGCAATTTACATTCTATCTCTACTGTTTGCGATTCCAACCATTCCAAGTCTTGTTCCCCTAAAATAGCATAAATAGCATATCTTAACTGATTAGCAATATAATAATTCTTAATATTAGGAAGTCCTAAACCTCCTTTCTTTTGAGTCTTATACCATAACCCCTTGTTTATCCTAGCTCTTTTATCCCCATTACAATATGCATTAATCATATTTTGCCAATTTTTAATCTCATCTACTGAAATTCTAATAGGCAGCATTCTAAACAAAAAATTAACCTTAGGTAATATCTTCATTTTAATAACCGCTATTCTACCAAACCAAGAATATTTTAATTTTCTATAAGTCTGTAATTTCTCCCCTACCTCTTTTCTTAAGCTTACAAAATTAAGTTCCTCTATTCTTTCTAATTCTTTATCTATATTAACTCCTAAATATCTTATTATATTTTTATGTCTTAATCCTAACTTAGCTTTACATTTCTCCATCTCTTCCTTATTATAGTTATACAACATCATTTCTGACTTCCCCCAGTTAACTTGTAATCCTGTAATTTCCCCAAATTCTCTCAAATGTTTCTGAATCATCTCCCCACTTTCTAGGGGATCTTCTATTGTCAATAACGTATCATCCGCAAACATATTTACTTTAATCTTATATTTTCTTCCTATCTTTGACAGTTGTGAAAGTTTGCTTGAAGGCATTGCTGTCAAATTAAGGGCTATTCCAATCCATATGAAGCTGGGTACATTCACTAGTTATTTAATAAATTAACTCTTCATGTTTAGATTCCCCCCCCCCCCCCGCTTCACACTGATTTACGATGCCTTCTCTCCACAAATTTCTGATTAGGGCCTCATCCTTCTTCTGCACTTAGTTTATTTCCCCCCCCTCAAACTAGTCTCTCAAGTAATGAATCTGACAGCTGACCCCTACATCAATACACATTTTCTTTTAAAGCAAAGGCACAGCAATCTCTAATAGGAAAAACCCCCAGAAGGACATTTGTGAAGTTCTGCCGAGGAAAAGGCTTGAGGAGACATGATCAACATGGAAAGCTTTTCAAGAGCCCACTTTCAGTGATGAATAATGTTCAAGAAGGTCTCTTTCAGACAGTTTATTTTATACCCTAGATGTTCTGAGATACTAGAAACACCCCTGACTTCATCAATGTGGAAGATAAGTCAAATCAAGTCAAGGCTTCAATCCGTCTTTACTGGTTTTATCAGCCAGTGTTTGAACAAATGATTTGCCACCTTTTATATTTTCATCACTGGGCCTCTATCTCTCCAGCAGTCAGCTGCCTTTCCTCAGCTTTACACTATCTATTTAGCCAGTGAAGTGAATTATAGCATATTCACTTTGAACAATGCATATCGTCTTTATCATTTAGACTCTGAGAAGACATCAATTGGTTAGAGAAAATATAGTTTCCTACATCACACAAAGCAGAGGGCAGGGCATACAAAATGTCAGACACATGGAGGAATGGCATTCCGTAAAAATCATAATGACTGTTGCCCTTAATTTACAAAAAACAAACAAACCACAATTAGATTATTAACAAGGGATACAAGGGGTATCACTTTTCATCTTCCTTTTGGTAAGAGAAAAATATTTCCTGTCCTCCCAAATTTCACCTCAAGTGATTTAACCTTAATATTGAAATTTACATTTTATAGAATCCATCAACATTCCAAGGGCCTTGAGAAGCCATTATTAGGGAAGTCTTATCTGCCTTATGTAAAGGCACTGCAGTGGGAACATACAAATTTTGGCCTCGTAGCTCTTTGGAGGTGGTGCGTATATGAGCAAGTGTATGGCATGTCAACTTATACTGGACTTATCATGTGTGCTTGGTCACTAGTACAACCTGCAATCTAAACTACATTTACTGCCCCAGTGTTAAAGCCTTATTCATGGCAGTTCTGCATTAGCTCAAGAAGCAAGACTGTCTGAGGGTGAGGAGAATGTGCTAGTTATGAAGCATTGTCACAACACTCCACCGCAAGCAGACTGGGCCCCCTTTCACTTCATCTGCATTCCAATAATCTCAAAAATGACCTCCCATGTCTTCAGAAATATCTGAATCCAATTTAGAAAGTATATTTGAAACAATGACTGCTACTTTTCTAAACTTTGGGGGGAGGGGGGAGTCTAGCTAAAAAAAAAAAATAGAAATTTTGTAGGCATACCACATTTAACAAGCTGTAAATATCATACCTAGGTCTGCATAGTTAGACTTGCAAAATTGCCTTTGTCCACAAAAAAACAGCTCAAAGTCAGGCTCATTGGATCTGCGCAGAGCGTATCCATTTTCTAGAGCAGCAAACGCATCACAAGTGTAGCGGTAAGTGATGAAACCATAGCTATCTCTGTAATTGAAAAGAAAACACACAGTTTTGCACAACGATTAAAAAGTGTTAGCGCTTATCAATGTTACCATTTCTTAAAAAGCAAAAACTCCTCTAGGGCTCTGAGTTTGATGGCCAAACCCACCACATCCATTCATCAGCACAATTGTCCTGTCAGCGAGCTAACTACTTATTTCTATGACAGGAAATCTCAACTATAGCTAGATTAATAAATAAGTGTAAAAGAGGGGGGAAAGTCATTCAAAACATCAGGTTGATAACTGTCACAACACTTTCAGGAGAATTCTCAGTGCCACAATTCTACTGCCATCTTTTTTCTTTAACGTATGGAAATCTCTTAACAAGGAAAAAATCTTAAAGGCCACTTTTACCCATCATCCTGTAGATTTACTGTGCACTCCTCAATTTCACCAAAAACTTCAAACCGGTCCCTCAATTCTGTACGGGTTGTGTCAGGCACAATTTTACCAACATAAATTACGCGCCGTTCTTCCTATTGGTGAGGAAAAGCACAGAATTTCCACATGAATAATCAGGAAAGGGTGAATATTTGCATATAGATGCACAAAACTGAGGTGATTTATAATTCCAGAATTGCATCAAATACAGTCTAATTTGAGAGCGTAGCTCCATCTCCATCTCAAACACAGCAATACAATTCCATGAGAACATCTATTTTGGTACATTCCACTGTTTTTATCTGTGCAGAACAATATAATTTTAATTGCAAATTATCACATTTGTGAAAAAACTTTGTCACGTCTCTGTGCTAGTGGACAAAAAGAAGTGTGTAGAAGTCCAGATAATACCAAATATCAGGCCTTGACTAGACAGTTTACTTTATTTCTCTTTATGGTACCCAGTATAAGAATCAGGTAGTGGGTGTTCCATCCCGGCTATGGAAGGCTGTCCCTTAGACAACCTCTCTGGCTCCATCCTTACTTTCGGTACATGGCTAGACATGGCTCTTTAGAAGAGCTTTCTGCTTAACCTGTTGGTTGACTTGTTATCAAGAGGCTCAGCCTCTCTGCCAATTTGAGAATTCGCTAAAATGATTCCAAAGTCTCCATTTTGTCAGGGAAAGCAGATAAAAGCTGGCACTTGGGTATGCAGGGCAACAAAGCTGCAGGTATACTGTGTCTATCTTGCATTAACACAGATCACAGGAGTGTTTCACTCTATGCAAGGGGTGTGACACCACCAGAATGTGCAAATGCCTTGCTCTCTGCCAGGCTCCTAATGCATTCAAATAATCCGGAAACACCTTTAGATTGGCTTATCGAGAATCCTGATGGGGAAAGCCCCGTGCATGTAGCACTAGGGACCTACATCCAAAATATGCACATGCCTCCTTTTTTCAACTCTATACTCATGGTGGGTAAACTGAGAGACACACACCCTTAGTGATATAGATCCCATCACCTGCCCTTTTATAATGGGGGGGGGAACCTCCTCAAAACCGAGACTAACAATCAACAAAGAGCCCTATGCAGTTAGTTTGTGTTTCTCCTTCCAAGTTCAATACAGTCAGAAGTAGGGATGAGAGCGAAATCTGTTTAGTTCAGTTTTGACCAGAAGGGTAAGCACATCCTTTTCTGGAAATCCCCAAACTGTAATGGCTGCTTTTGCACAAAGTGCCCTGCACGGATTTATCTGAAACTTGGCAGGCCCCTGGCAAATTTCATCTAGAAATTTAAAACAGTCGTTGGCAGTTCCCTTACAAATATAAAAATGTCTAAAACTAAGGGCATATAGCACAAGCTACCTTTCACCTGTTTGCCTGAACTTTGGCATGCACAGTTCTAATTCCACTAAACAGAACAAAAGTTATAAATGTTTGTAAATTTCCAATGAAGTAATGGGAGGAGCGAAGTTTTGGACTTCTGATTCAGACCTGACCCGAAGTGGGCAGCCTCCAAACAGCTGAATTGGGCTGTTTTCCAAATCATCAAATCAGGGTCCAAACCAAATCTTGTATTGCTGCATACGTCTAGTATTTACCTTTTACATGTCTGTATCTGATTATTCTAATATCTGGCTGATTGCCTATCGCTTTTCTCCCACATTGGGTGCCCCAATTCTTGATGCAACCCTTTGGTTAAAGACCCTAAGAATATGTTTGTTCAAATGCATGTGCATGATTAGACACACATGGTAACACTGTCATTAAACTATATCAGCTGTCGTTTTTATTCTTTTTTTGTTAGAATTGGGTCGTTGATCTTTGGTAATTTTATATTTTTCTCTGACCTTTATCATCTATGCTGTGAGTCACCTTGAATATCGGAATTGATAACAACACAGCATTTCATTTGTAAATAAATCAATCAAGGATGTGTTTATTCCGCAGCCCAGTCCTTTTGTCTAGTAAAGAACTCTACTGCAGAAATTATAGCAGATGCATATAACCTGAAATATGGGTTGAACTGTAGGTTGAGCAAGTTTGGGATGAGTATAAATTAGAGCACCGTTACTGTCTAATCTACCTGCTCTTCAGCCTCTGAAGCAGGTATCATTTCCCATCTTTGCCCTAGGGAAGATGTGAGCATTCAAAGAGAGTTGCTTGCCTACATGAACACCGCTCCTGGAATGCTTGCAAGAAGGATTTGAGTGAGCACACCCGACTCGCAGCTTGAGAGAAGCGGTGCTGAGTTCACTCTGAAAGAGGGGAGAGAGAGAAGCAGTTCTCGGAATGCTACTTTATTATTATAATACGCCCAACGCATTTCGGCCCGTAAGGTTTTATTCAGAAGGCCTTCTTCAGGGGGTTGATAAGATAAGTCTGTGGAAATTTCTTAACAAAATGATCTCTCGTGATGTTCACTGGCGACTGTGAACATCATGAGAGACTATCATTTTGTTGAGAAATCTCTTAACAAAATACCTCAGCATTCCGAGAACTGCTTCTCTCGCCCTTTTTTTTACTTCAGTGGATGCTCTCCTCCCCTTGGTTTTTTTCGTTCTTGAGTTCACTCTGAACATGCAAATTGCTGCAGCTTAGACTTTCACCAAGGAATTTATCTCAGGATAGGCAGAGTCTACCCCCCCCCCCCCGAACTTGGTGGGGCATCTTTGTCCTGATAGGGAGAGGGTTTGCTTCTCCGGTGGGAAAAAGACGTTCTACTAACTTCTGGGAGTGCCTGCCCAACCTATGCTTTTCCACATTCTGTATTAAATTACTTGGTTGTTGTCCATGACAAATGTGTGGGTTATTTCAGCCTTTCCCAACATGGTGTCCTCCAGTGTTTTCAACTCCTATCAGCCTCAGCCAGCATGGATGATGGGAGCTGAAGGCCAAAACATCTGCAGGGCAGCATGCTGTGGAAGGCTAGGTTCAGAAACTGCAGCTTGGGCAAAATGCAGCGGCCAGATTGATAACAGGAACCAGAAGGTTCGAGCATATAAGACCTACTCTGGCCCGCTTGCATTGGCTGCCTATACATTTCTGAGCCTGATTCAAGGTGCTGGTTCTAACCTATAAAGCCTTACACGGCTTGGGACCACAATACCTGATGGAACACCTCTCCCGACACGAACCTACCCACACACTATGATCCACATCTAAGGTCCTGCTCCGGTTGCCACTCCGAGGGAAGCACGGAGGGTGGCAACAAGGGAGAGGGCCTTTTCAGTGGTGGCCCCCCAATTATGGAATGATCTCCCTGACGAGGCTTGCCTGGTGCCAACATTGTTATCTTTTCGGCGCCAGGTCAAGACTTTCCTCTTCTTCCAGGCATTTAACAGCATATGATGAGGGTTTTGTGTTGTTGTTGTGCTTTGACCGAGAATTGTTGTTTTAAAGGATACTGTACTTATAACTCATTTTTATGGTTTATGGTTTTAAATTTTGTATATCGGTGTTTTTAATGTTCAATGTTTTTAATTTTTGTAAACCGCCCAGAGAGCTTCAGCTATGGGGTGGTATATAAATGGAATGAAATAAATAAATAAATGAATTCCAGCGTGTATTGGAAACATGTTCTAACATGCTTGAGAGGCTTGCTGGTTAAAGGAGGATAATTTTAAACAAATAACATTAAAACATGTTTCCTATACACAATGGACTTTAATCACATTTCTGAAAAGGCTTCCAAACATTTCCCGACTACTCTTCTTGGGTTATTTCATCCAATCCAGGATCAAGAGAATAGATTCAAGGATACATGATCTGAAACAAAGGATGCTCCAATGAAGTATTTGTTCCCAAAATGGTTAGATAAGAGCACTGTGATTGAGGGCAACATGGCAGTGTTGAAGGCAACAGAACTCAAAAGACAAAGAAGTTTCACTTCCAAGGTCAATGGTTGAAATTGACAGATTGCTCAAACAAAAATATTATTTCCCTACCGATATCAGATATCTGTTTGACAGCCACCACACTGGCCACAGGGCAGCCCCTAAGATGAGGACAATGGTGAAATCCTCTCGTTGGATATATCTTCAGCCTCAGAAAAGCTACCCAAAAAGAGTATATTGTGCCAGGAACACGTAAGCACAGTCTCCCTGTCCTTTTCATACTTCTTGGCTTTATTTTAGTTGTCTTTGTTCCTAATGGCCCTGAATTGGAATCAGGGAGGTTTCAGCCCATAAATCTGGAAACAGTAAAGATTTGCATACACGCAGTAATATTCTCCCCCCCCACCCCCCGTTCCCAGAATGTCTTACCAAAACAAAAAACTTAACTGCGCTGAACCACTTGATAAGAAACAATTTGGTTGACACTAGCTATTGAACCTAAATGACTGACCAGATGGAGCATAACATAACAGCAGACTTCCTAATACACTTCATTTCAGATAATATATCTAGATTGGAGGGGGGGAACCCATAATATTTCACGCACCAATGTTGAAAATGTAATAGAGCTATGTGATAGGAATAAATAGTGCATATGCTTCCATGAGATCTGTCATGAGTGTGATTATTTCTGGCTTTTATTTCTCCTTCTTCTCTCTCTTTTTTTTAAAGGAAGGATACACCAGCCTCCTAAAACTGAATCGTTTTTTTAAAAAAAAAGCTTGGTAAAGTACAATTAAGGGAATAAGTAAAAACAACCACATCACAGAAATTCAAATTTAAAACTGAAATGTACCATATGTCCACCAATATGCAAGTCCGACAAGAGATTCTACTAACTATTCGCTTAAATGGCATACCATTGTGCTTAAGTATTGGAAGGCATACTGTGCACTTTGACTCTGGCACAGGCTTTTTAATAATTCCAGTAGGATTACAAGAAATTTCTTGGTAGTCTCTCTTATATGGGAACATACATTGATCAGGGTGAATAGAAGAAGTACAAGGCCAAAATTGAAACTATCTCTAAATGGTGAGATAGCTTTAGAATTGGGTGTTCTAAAATCCACATAAGGAATTCATAGAATCATAGAATAGTAGAGTTGGAAAGGGCCTATAAGGCCATCAAGTCCAACCTTCTGGTCAGTGCAGGAATCCACCTTAAAGCATGCCTGACAGATGGTTGTCCAGCTGCCTCTTGAATGCCTCTAGGGTGGGAGAGCCCACGACCTCCCTAGGTAATTGGTTCCATTGTCGTATTGCTCTAACAGTCAGGAAGCTTTTCCTGATGTCCAGCCGGAATCTGGCTTCCTGTAACTTGAGTCCATGATTCCGTGTCCTGCATTCTGGGTTGATCGAGAAGAGATCCTGGCTCTTCTCTGTGTGACACCCTTTCAAGTATTTGAAGAGTGCTATGTCTCCCCTCAATCTTCTCTTCTCCAGGCTAAACATGCCTAGTTCTTTCAATCTCTCCTCTTAGGGCTTTGTTTCCAGACCCCTAATCATCCTCATTGCCCTCCTCTGAACACGCTCCAGATTGTCTGCATCCTTCTTGAAGTGTGGTGATCAGAACTGGACGCAATACTCAAGATGGGGCCTAATCAGTGCTGAATAGAGGGGAACCACTACCTTGCGCGATTTGAAAGCTATACTGCTATTCATGCAGCCCAAAATAGTATCTGCTTTTTTTGCAGCCATATCACCCTGTTGGCTCATATTCAGCTTGTGATCTACAACAATTCCAAGATCCTTCTTGCTTGTTGTATTGATTAGCCAAGTATCCCCTATCTTGTAACTGTGCATTTGGTTTCTTTTTCCTAGGTGTAGAACTTGGCATTTATCCTTATTAAATTTCATTCTGTTGTTTTCAGCCCAGCTCTTCAGTCTATCAAGATCACTTTGGAGTTTGTTTCTGTCTTCCAGGGTATTAGCGATCCCACCCAATTTTATGTCATCAGCAAATCTGATAAGCATTCCCTGCACCTCCTCGTCCAAATCATTAATAAAAATGTTGAAGAGCACTGGGCCCAGGACTGAGCCCTGCGGTACCCCGCTCGTTACCTCCCCCCAGTGTGAAAAGGTACTGTTGATAAGCACGCTTTGAGTCCTATTCTGTAGCCAACTGTGGATCCACCTAATCGTTGTTCCATCTAGCCCACTTTCAGCTAGTTTGCTGATCAGAATGTCATGGGGCACTTTATCAAAAGCTTTGCTGAAGTTAAGATATACTATATCCACAGCATTCCCACAGTCCACAATAGAGGTTACCTGATCAAAAAATGAGATCAGATTAGTCTGACAGGATTTGTTCTTGACAAATCCATGCTGGCTTTTAGTAATCACTGCATTGTTTTCAAGGTATTTACAGATTGACTTCTTTATAATCTGTTCCAAAATTTTCCCAGGGATGGATGTCAGACTGACTGGTCTGTAGTTCCCAGGTTCCTCCTTTTTGCCCTTTTTGAAGATAGGGACAACAATGGCCCTCCTCCAGTCATCTGGCACTTCACCCGTCTTCCGTGACCTCTCAAAGAGTTCTTCTGCCAGCTCCTTTATTACTCTAGGATGCAGTTCGATGGGCCCTGGAGATTTGAACTCGTTCAAAGAAATTAGGTGTTCCTTGACCATTTGTTTAGCCATCTCAAACTGCAATCCTGCCCCGATAGCTTGTACTTTACTTTTTCCAGGGGGGTCATAGACCCACTTTTGAGAGAAGACTGAGCCAAAGTAGGAATTGAGCACTTCAGCCTTTTCTTTGTCATCTGTTACCAATTTGCCATCCTCATGAATTCAACATGTTTTGTCTATTTTCATGTCTTTATTATTTTATATCCCATCTTTCCTCATAAGAACAAAGAAGAGCCCTGCTTGGTAAGACAGTGGGTTCATCTATTCCAGTATCCTTTGACCAACAGTAGCCTGCTACATGCTTCTAGGAGTCCCACACACAGGCATGAAGAGACAGTACTGCCCTGCTGTTTGCCCCCAGGAATAGGTATCCAGAGCCACACTGCCTCTGAACATGGAGGTTCCATTTAGTGATAATGGCTAATGGACCTCTCTTCCATGAATGTCTCACTCACCTTTTCAGGGCATCTGAGACAATGGCCATCAGCACATCTGATGGCCATGAACTCTCTTCAAGTTCTGAGGTAGAGTTCCAAGGTAGTCTCCTATCCAGACACTGATCATAGCCTGACTAATTTACATTCAGCAAGGTTGCTGCATCATGCGTACCTAATGCGTGCTTTCTTTGGTACTTGTTCAGGAAAATGTATACACCAAGGCGGATACACAGGAAGGTTATATTTTTGCTTTGATATCCAGCAGACCACACTGTGGCAAAGAGGAATTTATTTTAAAAATCCTGAGGAACACTCTCTTTGAAACCTCAGCGTTTGGAGGTCTTCTTGCTCCAATGCATTTGTTAACGTTGGTGGACCATGCGTGCTCCTAAGGGATTATTCAGGCTTGCAAACTAACATTTCTAAGGGCCAAGCGGAACTCTCAAGCTAAACAAAATAAAAGTAACTACTTCGTGGAGGCATTTTGAGGCACAATCCTATGGAGCAATCCTATGGTGATAGTTGTCAGCTTCCAAACTCGAGGGCTGATGACTATCCAAGGCAGGGTGGCTCGAACACGGAGCCAATTTTTACCTCCCGCCTTGCATTTTTGGCTAGACACACAATTTTGCCTGTCTAGCCAAGGAGCTTCAGAAGGGGGGGGGGGATGTGGCGAATAGGGAGCAATGTAGAGCAGCTTTCATGGTCTCCTCCCCTCCCTGCCCCCAAGACCACCCCCTTTTTGCTCAGAGATGTAGCCGGCATGGAGAGAGGGGGCGGAGGGCGGGGAGCATTGTTTCTGGGCTCTGAGGCTGGAGCCCTGGTTCCAACCTCGTATCCCAGAAACTGAAAAATCCTCTGTCCACCAGGCATTGTCTAAGGGACACAGAATTGTGCCCTAAACAAATAAAGTGCCCATTTCTACATCTGAGGAGAAGGGCAGACAGAATAGGTATACACACAGAATGGGTTATAGCCAAAGCTGTGATAAGAAGAGGGGGGGGGGGGGAACATACCCTGGGTTAGTTTATAAAAATAAAACCTTCTTTGGTTTTGATTATTTTTATTTAATGCCAATGCTACCTGACACATGGATTACCCCAGAACATTTCGGGCTTGCATTTATTGCTTTCTTTTTAACAACATCTAATGAGTTACAGCTATTAGAACTGATAGATAGCTACATATCAACTGTGCTTTCTTAAAAAATACACACACACACACATGTTTTGAGCTGGTAAATCCAAGAATATAGAGATCGATCTAAAATTTGGGTTTTTGCCTTTACACTCAGTAGTCCCCCCATTTCAGTTTGGTGAATTAGTGGTTACTACTGCTGAATAATGATGGGAAAGCAGAGCATTTCTGTTGATTCCTCAAAAGGTGTGCGTGCCTGATGCTGTTTCGATCAATCAACAGCTGAAGTGGGAGATGGCCGGTTGTGCTCTCAAGGAACTTGATAGTCGGTTGTGCGATAAAGCAATTCATTCTCCCATAACGTAATTTGGTATCAGCAAAATTTGCACAGGAAGAAGAAGACGTCCACTCTTTGTTGAAAGACCTTAGGTTATGCATGGAACTACAGCTGAAGCCTCTTTACACACGTTTTGGAGATGGAAGTGAGAAAGGTTCCAAGAACTCTCTGCATGCTGCTGCTACAGTCAATGGCTCAATTCAGACGACACAATAAACAACTGGTGTGGGGGAAACAATCGTCAGTTGTTTTGACTATTGTGTCATCCGAATGCTGCCATAGTCAACTCAGCGCTGATCCTCATCCACACCACAGTTGCTTATTTATTACCATGTTGTGTGGGGAGTACCCCCTAGCTGAACAACTGTAAAGTTGATTATTACCCCACCATTGACTATCGTGTCATCCGAATTGAGCCAATGCCGTGCTGCTTATCTGAAATTCTGCTGTTTGTTCAAATGAAGTCCTCATTGTTTGGGCTCCCAAGTAATTTTTGAAAACGTTACTGGAGCCCCCAACTGAAGACATGCTATGACCTTAAGACTGAATCACACTCATTGCTTTGCTGGTGCTGTGTCTAAGCTGTTGTATCACACATGCCTAAATAGGAGCGTAGTACATGCTGTTTGTTTAGCTCTGGCAGCCTCTACTCTTGCTCCATTAACAAGTCCATTTGCCAAGCAAAATAGCTCCAATTTAATATATTGTCACTCCCAAACAGGAAGAAACAGTTCCAGGCCTTGCTCACACTTGGAACGTCAAGCTTACTGCATTACTGCTTGAAGAAGCAGGAGAGGTCAGTGCAGGGATGACAGAAGCTCAGGGGGAGTCAGTGGAGGACCAGAGCTGGTACAAGGGCGTGGAGAAAGGTTTGAAAGTGGTTATTGCTGTGGCCCCACTCAGCCAGCAAGGAACTTGAAGCAACAATAACAAAGGCCAAAACAAACAAACAGCCCCCACTGAGACTACAGCTTAAGGTGGTACGCTTGTGCTAATAGTAAATCTTAAGGTGGTACACCTGTGCTAAACAGAAAAATTGTGTCCATTGACATGGACACGGGAGGTTATATTATCCCTACAGATTGAAACTGATTTGAGTTATTCCTCTCCTGGCTAACTGTTGTTCTGCTAGGAGGGTTCAGAGAGAGAGAGAGAGAGAGAGAGAGAGAGAGAGAGAGAGAGAGAGAGATCCTATGGGCCTCTATCCATCCCACGCCCTATTGAGCTTTTGCTGGCAAGGCAAGTGGAATGACAGAGGCTTTTTCTTTTCTTTTGCCCCTGATCCTGACTAACAAGCCCTCTCTGCCAAGGATGGAGCAGGGGCTGAAAGGCCGTCGGATCCAGTGGATCTACCGCCTCTCCCCTCCCACTGGCCTGCCCCCATAATTCCCCTTTCCTCCCTTCCCGAGGCCGGGGTCCCAAACTTAGGACAAAGAGCCGCTTTCTGCAGTAGCTGGGAAGGGCTTGAAGAGTGGGGTGGGGAGATCCACCATCTGATCTCCTCTTCTGAAGTCAGAGCTCTGTCTCCGGCCTCGTTGGAGAAGATCAACTACATCCTATGGCCCCCAGGGTTTCTCTCTAAAAGTCTCTAACACAGTATCCTCAGCGCCATTATAAAACTACAGTTCCCAGGATTCTTCAGGTGATGCCATGACATGAAAACAGGCATAACTTTGTAATATAAGTATGCCCTGAGATGAACACAGATATATCAGTTGCTTAGGATCAACAACATTTTTGTCCATGCCACAGAATATGCTTCTTCTATAGTAGATTTTTATATTTCTATACATCCATATGCTATCTAAATTTAAGCTGCTTTGCTGTTTGCTATCCATGACAAAGCCCTTTTGTAATACATCTTCCAGTGGCTACTGAATGTAAAAAGTGATGATTTACAGTAGCTTTAAAATATTACATTTTAAAGGCAAAGTGAGCATTGAAATAAAGCACACTGGACTATAAAAGATCCGAATTATTGAGAAATGCCTGTGAAGAGATTAGCCTATGCATTTTGTTTGTTCTGATCAAAAGGGGGAAAAGTCATAGAAAAGGAGGTTGTGTGTGTTTATATTATATATATATATATATATATATATATACACACACACACACAAACACACACACACACACATTCTACAAAAGAAAAACAAATCTCTCCCAAAATGAAAGTTATCTGCATAGCGCTTACAATTGCTTTCTGCCTCTGCCTCTCTCTTTGTTTGGCCCTTTCCGTTTCCCGTTTTTCATATTCTTTGCGGTATTCTTCCCTCTTCAGCCTTTCATGCTGATATTCCTCATAGCTGTCATATCTAGGAGACATAACTTAATCATTAATGGCAAGCACCTGAATTTCCCAGAGGTACAAAGGAATTGTAAGAAATAGGTGTTTGTTTTTGGCATACGCAACCCCGCCACCTCCATCCAAACATTACGTAAACAATGTGACATGCATATAAATACGGAACACTCTGCTACCTGGGTCTATGACTATAGGGCGACCTGGATCGTGATCTTGAGTACAAGGGAGAACTTCTATATACTTGGGGTCTACAGTGACTGGACTCATAATAGTAAGAAGATCTGTGAAGAAAGAAAAAACGAACATTCAAATTTGGTCATAAAGGATGAACCTTGCACATTATGCTCCTATATGATAGGACCTATATCCATCATTAATTCCTTGCTGCTTATAATGATAATTTGTGTATTCACATATGCAATTCCTTGCTGAATCAGACCAAGGGTCCATCTAGTCCAACATCTGGTTTCTAATAGTGGCCTGCCAGATGGACTCCAGGATGATGTAGTACTAGCCATACACATGATATTCAGCCATTAGTAGGACATCACCTACTTGGGCTTGTCATAGCTACTATCCTATGATGCACTTATCTTCCACAGATGTCTTTAATCATTTAAAAACAACACACAACCTAAGGATCAAACTACACATTAACATTAATTACATAGGATGTAGCTGAACTTTCCCTTTATTTTTACTCTAGAGTAGATTTGGATCAGGATGGACACCCACACCCACCCACACACCTGTTTGCTGGCTTAATATCAGAGGAATTGCTATATAGATTAGGCCTAGCAACTTTCTCCAACTGTGCTTCACACACCATCATACCGACTGTAACTGTTCAGCGTTACTCTTCTCATACAGTACCTTGAGGAGGATCGACTGCATGGTGACCTTGATCTCGACCGGGAATATGGAGAACGGGAACAAGACCTGCGTTGAGGGAAGGACCTGGATCGAGAGCGTATCCTTTGGAATCTTTGAGAAAGTAAGGATTTGGGTGGAGACACTGAATCTCGGCATGGAGAGTTCAGGGATGAGCAAGATGGCGACAGGTCAAACAAAGAGAAGGCTTGCGTCCCATCCCACGAGCAGCACAGTTTGTCACTTTCATCTTCGCTATCGTCAAAAAGACCATCCATTGCTAGTCCTGAATTGATAAACATAGGTAGCTTGGAGAATTGTTCACCGCTATAATTACTGTTGTCCCTCAGGTCACTGGTCTTAGTGGTCTCTTCCTCAAAAACAGCTTGGCTAAGGTGACCAAAGTGCTTATTGAGTTCAGCCCGGATTTCCTGGTCTTGAAGCTGTTTCCAGTTGTTGTACTGCAAATCCTGCTTGCTCGCCTGCGAAGTCTCTCTCTTGTCATACTGGTTGTGTTGTTCAAAAGAAGAACAAATCTGACACCACCGCCCAGGCAAGCAGCCTTTTAATTCTACTTGCCTGGAATCCTGAAGTTCCTGGGATAGGTTGATGCGTATTTCTGTTTTTGAATTAACAGATTGACAGTAGTCATGGTCACCAAACAGCCGCAAACCAGGCCGCTTTGTCTTCCTCTCCTCATGACTGACAGACAGCACAGTTGTCTTTCTAAGCTGTGCATACAGCTCCGACTGCTCTGGACCCTTCCGAACTAAGCTATGTCCTTGAGAGCTGGAAGACTCACTGCAGCGGGGTTTTTTGGAAGGTGGCATAACAATCTTGCATGATGACTTTGGCTTCGGTGAAGTCCTAAAAGGGTTGTCTTGATTGGCTTTGTGAGGAGGGGTTGTAGGCGGAGTTAGGCCTAAGCAAAGCAAAACAAAAAAACAGCCAGGTCTAAGTGTGTGGCTTCTACCCTAGCTTTTCCAAAAACCAGGTTCTCTAAACAGCTGCATGATGCCATCGCTTCTTCCCTCAAATAGTTCCTCAATTAGTTAATTAATTAATTAAATTTATATCCTGCCTATCTTACTGATGCTATTGCTGCTATTTGGACAGGGGAAACAACTGTATTTGTAAGGATTGTTGGGGGGGGCGGTTTAAAGCCTCCACACCCACAATAGTGATCCAGATTAAGTTGGCTTTTCACTTGCTGCTAACAGCAGCAAAACAGTATCGGTGTGTGTGTGTGTGTGTGTGAGAGAGAGAGAGAGAGAGAGAGAGAAGTAAGGAGGTACACATAAATGTGCACATGTTTCCTGTTCTCACCTTTTCATGTGGCCCCAAAGAGTCCACAGTGGGCATTGTGGCTCCCATCCTCAGAAAGGTTAACCCTTTCTGCTGTGTTATACACACCAAAGATGCTATATAAATGATGAACAACACATCTTTTATTTTTTTTAAAAAAAAACCCAAACAAAATGACCTAAATGTGATGGCGTAACTAGGAGTTCTGTTGCAGCATGGTTCCTTCATGCTCCATTTAATAATGTCCAAAATGCTAGATTGCAAGGGAGAAGTACATGTAATGTGGGAGGGGATTCTCATTGCTATGGTTCTAAAGCTACTAAAAGTAATAGACAGTATCCCGCACTGGCAGTCTGTCATTGCTAAACGTGTTGAACTAGTGGAAGTGAATGCTAGCACAGTCCTGGAAAACAGCCCAAATTAGCACTTCTGGAACAGGACAGGTCAGTGGAGCTCCCTTCCATAAGATCTGGGAACTTGTCCTGTTCCAGAAGTGCTAATTTGGACTAGCTTCCAGTTATTCTAGCAAGCACAAGCTCCCTGTTGTGCTAGCATTCATTTCTGCTAGTGCTGCAGCTGCTGGATACTGCCCAATGCTTCAGCCCTCTCCCCAATACCACCCACTAACTAATATGATGAGAATGTGTAGCGTTTCAAATACCCAAACTAACAGGATCGATTCCCCAGCAAACACTATCGTATGTCCATCATGGATCTTGATTTTGGTGACTTATTTTGGTGGCTTTCAAGCTCTTGCACTACCTTGATGCCAACTATAGTATTTTATGAATAAAATGAGTTTGAACTAGCTCAAATGGCATTTATCATATAAAAATGTATACTGTAAATGGTAAATTTACACTGTAAGTTTAAACACTGACACAGTCTTTTCCACCCAACCCAAGTCCTTTAAATGCCAAAATAATTTAGGTGACAAAACCTGGAGAAAAGTAAATTTAGTATGAATTTACAGAGTGCTTCAGTAATAGATGATGCAAAGAGACTGCAGGGGCCAATAGCAATCGTACAATTTGACAGTTCATTAACATAATAAACCCTTCCTAACGCATGTAGAATACATTCTTAGATACAAAACAACTGAGTTCTCCTAAAGTATGGTTCTGCAAGAAAAGAGTAAATGAATAACGCTAATGAAATTGAAACAGCAAGTAAGCAATCCTAAAATGCACCCGAAAATCATGACGGAGAGACTGAAATTTACCCTCCCTTTAGCAAATAGAGGCTTAAGTAAATAAAGAGGAGACAAATGTCAGATCAATAACTACCAGGTTTTCCCCAACAGCATGATGTTAATTTACTATGCTAGATTTCTTTGTAGAGATGAAAGATCACACAGAGCCACACTGAAATCCCCAAAATGAAAGAAGTCAAAGCTTTCATCCCACTGCTGGTAGTTTTATGCAGTAGATGTCTGCAACCCTTTTGAGTTTCTTTCAGGTTTTATAAAAGGTGATGTTAATAGAATGATTTCTTTTTTTTTTTGACAGACTGTTGGGAACTAAATCTTTCTTGTTGAGTGGTAAATTGGGCAATGGAGCAGGGTTTTTTTTGGCGGGGGCAGTTGCATTTTAAAGAAGATTCAGAAATTTCCATCAGTGGAAATGTTTCAGTGAATGCTCAGATATGTTCCAGGGAAAATGTAGGAATTATATTTGCCGCCACACAGCAGAGGATTGACTTAAATAATGCTATATAGAATTGTTAAGTTGGCACTTGAGTTTCGCCATGCCCCAACTGAAAACACCTGGTTCAGAAAAGCATATCCAATGAGGGACAAATGTGTGACAGGAGGAGGAAGAGGAGGAGGAGGAGGAAAAAACCTGGCTTGGTAAGCTAGTTCTGCACAACCCTTGGCCACAGTCCGCAGCACAACAACAGCCAGTGTCACACAGTCCAGCTGTTGGAAACATTTGGCCTCAATAGCAACTCCAATGAATTTTGCTGCATCATAGCTATCCCAGGTGTATGCTGGCACAGCCTGGCACCCCAAGGCCACTATTGGTCTCCATCAGCCATCCAGGAAGCTGGGCTGCCATGCTGCTATTGCTGAGCAGGAAGCAGAAGGTAGGGGGCTCCGCCATCTTGCATTGCCTCTTTTGGCAATGGGGAAGTGGAGTAGATCTCGCAACTGGCAGTAGTCTCCAGTGGAACAGCTTGCCCAATGCCTCTGGTTGGGCCTGGCAGAAGGAAGCCATTGTTTGCAGCAGATGATGAGGAAAGGCCCTCATCACTGCAGGGCACTCTCAAAAGGTCACAAAAGAAGCTTTTTAAGCTGCCACAAATTTGGTTCAACTGGGAGAGAAGATGAGATAAAGTTGGCCACTGCATGAGTTATAAGCTGGACATGAAATAAAAGCTGGATTTTGTTTGAACATCTGAAAATAATTGTTATAAACTATTCATGTGCACATAAGAATGTCATTTAATAGCAGCAAGGACAGCAAGATGAATATATGTTGTTCAAAACAATATTCAACTGAGACAAAAACACAGAAAAATGACCCAGCACTTAACTTTTTTTAAAAAATAAATAATGGTACAACTTTCCTTTGTTTCATCATCATCATCATCATCATCATCATCATCATAAATTTATTTATTTGTTATCTGCCTCTCCCTCTGGATCGAGGCGGGGAACAACATTAAATACAAATATAAAATGCATAAAACTGATTTAAAACATATAAAACTAATACATTATTAAAATAACAATAAAACTCTTAAAATTCAACTAGATAGGCCTCTTCCATTCAATTTCAGACTCAAGGCACTTTGGGATTGTAACCAGGTTTTAGAGAGAGCGTTCTAATCAATTTAACTCAGTCACAAACATGCTAAATTTCAAGATGGGCAAAAGTAAAAGTTAGCCTGGTAAACAGAACTATTACCAGAAGGGCAGCTGTGTTAGTCTGTTACAGCAAAAACAACAACAATGTGGCACCTTAAAGACTAACACATTTATTCTGGCATAAGCTTTCATGGGCACTTCATTTTCTGATAAAGTGTTCATGTCTAGAAATGTTTGTTGTCAGAACTACGGCGATTTTTATGTTGTATTTTATCATGTTGTAATTTATGATTTTAATTGTAAACTGCCCAGAGGGCATCAGCTATTGGGCAGGATGTAAATGTAATAAATAAATAAACAAACAAATTATTAAGCAGAGTAAGGAAGTAAACCTTCAGTTGAAAATCCAAAGAATGAACAAGCAAATATTGCTATTTGTCCGAAATATAAATTACGTGCTGATCTACAGTACCGTACGTAAATGGACCTGAGTTCTGTGGCAGAATAGGAATACATACAATATTTGAATTGTCCAAACCAAAGACTACAGTTGTTTCTCCCATTATAAAGACTGAGTGGACCATTTATCATTGTTCACTCCTAACCCATCCATGTATTTTATAACATAGGTTACAGTCCATTTAAAAATGAGGATTACTAAGAGTAGGTATTATGCTAACTGCCTTGTACTGCTGGCTGACAGCTGTTCCACTGCGAAACTGGTCAAGAGTACTGGAATCCTGTAAAATTGAAATATTATTACACGCTATATATTGTTTCAGATTATCATTATATGCATGGACTATTTGTAAAAGATAACTACAATACTTGTGTTAAAGATAACTCTAATAGTATGAGATATGTCACCTGGGTGGTGATACATTTTTGGAAATATGTTTTGTATGTATGTAATTCATGTACAATTAATCGCATGATAGCAGTCATATTGATAAAATTTTAAATTATTTATACTACCGATTTGGTGTATGTTTGAGCATCTTTATTGAATACACTATACATGCATGATTGTAAAGTGGTGAATAATTACAGATGTGAGAGAATTACAGGAGAACTACATACATTAACTGAAATTAACCTTTGGAATTTAATTTTTTAGTGCTTTTTTGTGGTTGTGGGTTTTGACCCCAATTATTTTCACTATACCCAACCACTGTCTCTTCTTATCTAGATGGGATTGTGACTAACATTACTATCTAAACAGATTTAGGTTACAGGGTGTTTGTTTTTTTTCCCTCTTTTTTTTAACATTAAAGCAAATCATCCCAATATGCATCACACTGATTGTACAACCAAAGTGTAAAAGAAAAACAGCATAAACGGACCCCTTAGGCAAGCTCAGGGAACTTGGGCGCGTGGAAGAGGATGAAGTGGCAGCAAACCTTTCCATAAAAGTGATACCGTGGTAGGCAAGGGAAGGCTTGGTGGAAGAATGATGGCTTTGAGGAGGGGTTTATAGGGAGGCTGCATTTCGTGAAGTGGATGGGGTCTGCACCACAAGAGGTGCTTGCAAATGGGTTTGTCGTTGGGCCTGTTCAGACGACGCTTCAGGCTCTGCGGTTAGCGAAACTGTGGTTCTCTGGGGTTAGCACTAACCACAAGCCGTGCTGTCGCACACAACACTTTAAGCCACGGTTAGAGCTGCTAACCCTGCTGCAGATGGCCTGACTATGGTTAGTGAGCGAGCAAGGTTTAGCAAAACGCTTAACCAAAAGCCTTAACCAGCAGGGCTTAAGGTGCCCACAGAGTCACCACTGCATTTGATCCAAAATAAAAATCCAGACCAAATTCACTGCTCAGGTGAAACACATATAAAAATTAAAGGGAAGTTCAAATAATCCAGTTCTCAGGGGTGTTTTCCATATATTTTGTTTGTACACAGGGAATAAGGAGAGATGAGGAGCTGATATGTTTAGGGACAGGGAGGTGGAAAGCCTTAAACATAAGGGTTAGGAACTTAAACATGATGTGCAGGGACTTGGCACAGAGACTTAGAGCCTATCTACACCACTGCTTTAAAACGGTTTGTAACAGTTATTAACCGGTTTAAAACTGTTATAAACTGGTTTTAAAGCAGTAGTGTAGATAGGCTCTGTATGACCATTCACCTGCATTGAAGGCTTTTTGGGTTGAACCAAAGGCATAAATGCATAAATGAGCGAAAATGAAAATGAAACATACACAAAGACGCACACACGCATACACACACACACACACACACACACACACCTGTATGCAGAAGAAGAAGGTGCGGCTGATGTCACAAAGCCCTGAGGTGGTAAAATGGTCTCTACAAGAGTGCAGGTGGAGGATTTTAACAGATAGTCCCAGAGCCAGGCAGGATTTATTTACCCCAGCGAGTGCAAAAGCGTAGTGAATATTTTCTGTTTATATATGACAGAAGTGTCTCAGAAAAGTGAGTCTTACAAAATTCCAGTGGTGGTGGTGGGGGTTGTGTGATGATGTCATCAATATGGCTGCCGTGTTATTATGTAGTTGCCACATTTAAATATGCCTAACTTCTCACCCATTTATGCTACAGAGATGAACTTTTTTTCTGAAATGTTTCAAATTTAATGACAAATACTTTTCGTAATTACACTTTTTGTTAACTCCATTAGTTTTTGAGATAATTTCATCTGAACACACACGTTTAACCATGATTTACTCAAAAACTATATGACTTTCGAAAGAATACTCAAGAACAAAAAAGTTGCATTTTTTAATGAGAATCCTGGTCTGGCTCTGGGACTAAGAGGGAAGCATTCAAAATGGCAGTCTCAAGTAGTACAATATACACTATCAACTCATTCTGTTCCAGGTCTAGACCAGGTCTGATTTTAGATCACAAGAGATTGTAAATGGTCACTGGAAATGCTGACCAGGGCTGATTTGAATTACAACCCAACAACATCTGGAGGACCAGAAGTTGCCCATCCATTTTAAATGTACACGTGACATAAATGGGTACAAAATTGAGTTTGCAAGCATGAACATCATACACATGTATATTAGAGAACTAGGACTAGCTATGGCCCCCAGTCTGAATGCGCTCCCAGGGACAAACCCATATTTACCATGCTATAAAGGGTGAGAACACCCTTAACCGTCGGGGGGGGGGGAGTTTATACCATGCACTTAGTTAGCAAGGAAGTTTTATACTTGGTTCTTTCCCCTGATTCCCTTCCGTCTTTCGATCAAACTCTGCCCACTTCCCCTGAATCTAAACTTGGAGAAAATTTATCCCATATTTATTCGCGGCGAGTATCGCCTCTGCTTTGCCTTTACTCTAATCACAGTAATCTGAGTTCCATCTCATGCCATGATCCTAAATCAATAGTGCTAAAACATTCCGCGCCTTTTTGGATTATTTCACGCCGGCTGATTTTCCTTCGGCAAATGTGTGTACATTTTCGCGTCGACAGTGCAAGGTATATTCCGTGCTCTCTCTTGAACCTAGCAGGTTTTGACAGATTTATGTAAGGACAGATGGCCATTACAGGCTGAAGGCTGACAAGAGGCAGTTCAGAGCATTGTTAACACACTTGCACAAACTCTCAGCAGTGCGGCACTGTGCAGAATGTAATTCAGACTATAGCTTTTTTATTGCTGCCTATTTTCCTTTGTCAAAAGCGCCTGCTGTGCTCAGCAACAAATGGCTGCCATTACCCGGAACGTAATGGGTGTCAGACAAATCACGTAACACAAACAATCAGGAGTATGTAGGTCATATTTCAACGGAGCACAACCTTAGCAATATTTATGATTACTGCATTGAAATGTGCTCTATAATAAACAAGTACCTCTACATCACTCACACTTATGTACTTCTTCACTGCAAACCCACAAGAAGCAGGACAGACTCTACCATCATCTTCCCATCAAAAACAGCCTTCTTAATTGGTTTTGAAACTATATCGCCATCCCATCCCTCCAATACCGCAGCATAAAAAGTAGAATTGCCACCAAATTCTGCATAATGGGTGAACGGGAATGTGGAGGCTCCTGCACGAGCCAAACATTGGCTTGGTGGCATTTTGAGAAAAGCAAAACAACTGAAATCGAATACAAATTGCTTCCAAGAAGACTGCCCCGACGTCTTCAAGGAGGATCCACACATCTCTAAATTGCAACAGAGTTTGACCTGAAGCAAAAGTTCAAGGCCAACTTTGAAAGAAAATGCTTTCTTTAAATGGCCTTTTGATCGATTGAATGGCTTTGCATGTGTGGCGCTACAAGGGATGATTCAGGCTCTTTGAACTGCTTCCCTCTTGCCCCACTTCTTGTGCTCCCCAACTGCTCTGCCCCATCTGGCATATGGAGCTGCGCGCTGTGCTCAGGCTAGGCTGTATGCATCTACTGTCCCATGCAGGGCATAGGCAAAACTATCTCCATCTCTGTACCATGAACATCCTTGATCACCTCCATTTTGAAATATGTATATTTCTGCTCTCCTGGAAAATATGCCCACCGCATGCCTTTTTATGGATTAATAGAATACTGCCTACAACGCCATTCCCATTTATTCACCATCCAGTTATTCAGGACTTCCAATGGCCTGAGTTCAGAACATGCCGCACAAACATGAAAATGCAGGTTGGTGGGAGCATGGAAGGCCCTGGTTTAAATTTCACTTTAGCCATGAGCTCGCAAGGCTTTCCTCTTCCATATGGGAATAATACTATTGGCCTATCTTACGGGGCTATGGAAGGATCATGGTCTGTTCTCAGGTCCAGCTTGTCGATCTAGAGGGTGAGGCATCTTTGCCACCCCAAGGGTCAATTCCCTTCACGGATAATTTTCCAGGAGCTGCATGTCAGCAACTGGCAGCACCAAGGCCATACATTGCCCCCATCCATACAGCCTCATAAGCACACATGGAGAATCTCTTCCTATGCAGCAATGAGTCTTGAAAAAGACCTTCCATTGGAGCCCTCACCATGCTGCAATTAGGCTGGAAACATCTCCCACTGGCACCACTGGGGGGCTTTCTCAAGCCTAACTGATGGGAGGCCATGGGCTGATTAGGGTGGTCCATGGACCATCAGTTCTCCACCCTTGATCCAGGGGGATATGATTCTGGGTGGGTGAGGTGACCGCAGATAGCACCTGCTTGCTTTGTATTCAGGATCAGGGTGCAGATGATGAAAAAGAACCCTACCAAAAGACCTTAGAGAGCCACCACCCGTGAGAATAGAGAACAGGTGGTCCAATAGCCTGCTCTGCTATAAGGCAGCTTCCCACATCCCTGTTTAAAGAGTTATACAACTAATTCCACATGTCCCAAGAAATATTGGAATTGGGGTTCCCTAACAACAGCTCCCCATGCCACAGAGCAACCCTCTTTGGAAACAGAAGGGAGTTTCAGAAGCAACCTGCGATGTGGCATGGCCATTCAAATGGGGGGGGGGGGCAGGGGATTCAATATTCCATTGGCCACAGCTAAGCCCTTGGTGACACCCAAGGAAGACTTTTTGACTCAGACAACATATGTGAAGTGCTCTGAACAATCCCAGAGTGCTATATAAATTCCGTTATTTTGATTATAAATGCCACATTTATCTATCCAAATCTTGAACAAACCTGTTTCTTTTCACATTGATCCAGAATAGTTATTGATTGATTAAGTGGGCAACAAGGAAAATACAGATGTCAGTGCTTACTACACTATCTGCTCCTTAGCAGATTTAACCTGATGGACAAAATTTATCCAGACCAGGGTGCCCGTCTCCAGGCCCAATTCGCTAGCCTAGGTTTGTATATCTTGTGACCCGCCAAGTTGACTCCATTTACTGTGGCCTCCCAGCTGCTCAATCCCCCTCTTTCCCCCATTTTTTTGCTGCCTGGGACTGTTAAGACAGGGGTGTTGTCAAGAACCTGGCAGGAGGCAATACATGGCTGCCAGGATGCGTTCACTCTGGCAAGCCCACTCCATCAACTGCATAACACCAGCTCCCAAATACTCTTACCCCACTAATTCTAAGACTCATCCTGTGCAACGCCTGTTGGTACTGTTGGCAATTTCAGTGTCAAAATTTAACATGACTGATAGCACTTCAGTGTTAATGTGAAAACATCAGATAATGCATCTCGTTTGCGGATACATATTGGTAGGCTGGAGAGAAGTGTGTCTGCTGAACCTTCCTGAAGGCATGCTGCGAGTATCAGCATTATTTTTTTTTTAAAAAAAAACAGATTCTTTTACATCTTATGAGTTTAGAAATGGGATTATCAAGGGAAACATTATTTAAAGCCACTTAAGGCACTGAACACAAGATAATGGCCTGATTCAGTAAAAGAATCAGCAGGGCTTCTGTACGACACAAGACGGCAGAAGCTGGAAACGGATAATAAAATTAAATAGCCATCATATAATAAAGGACTACATGTCTGTTGAGCTGTCAGTTTAATCTTGTTGTTCAGTACAGCAGAGGATAAATATAGACCTCTGGAAATATCTAATAATTTACTAGATGCCATTCCCTCTGGTCAAACTTTCCTCCACCACTCCTTGCTCGTATCGTTTTATCAAAAGACAGGTTTGTGGACAGGGTGCGTGTACACACACATATAGATTTGTAGTGGCACTTGGAGTTGTGGGGAAACTCCAAACTATGGGAAGTGCGTGTATGCAAATCTATGTATTTACAGTGACTGTCCGGAATTTGGTGATGGCCTACATCCACATGTGAATGCTAACAATCCTAGACAAATGTTATGCCTGTCTGAAAACTCAATGATTCACCAGCAACTACTGACAGTTGCCTAAATGTCCTCTGGCTTCCAACCGTCTTGACTGCAAAGCTGTGTGCTGGGTACAGAAGTCTGCAGCTAGCAACTGTAGGCTTCAACCACACAGACTGTAATTAATACACTTTAAAAAACAAAAACAAAGTCAAGGAGTGACCCCAAAGGGTCTCAAGTTTCCGGTATCTAGGTTTCATGATCTTGGTGCTCTTTTATTATTATAGATGATTCACTGCTTAGCACCTTGGGTCTTTCTTTCTTTCTTTCTTTCTTTCTTTCTTTCTTTCTTTCTTTAAGGAAGGCAGGGTATATATTTTATAAACTGAATACATTAATAAACCAAATCAGGTTTTAACTTGAGTGAAAACTTGCATAGCTATGCACACTTTAGTGAAGAAGTACTTCCACAGGTATCTTTAACTTTGGCCAACGTGAAGTAATGATAGTGTCAAGAAGCACAAGATGAAGTGCGAGGTGTATTGTCATCCAGCATGAAGAGTGGTGCAGCTAAGGCTGGACTTTGGAGCTGAAAGCCAGGGCCCTACAGCCCATGGAGGGCCGAAATAGCCACGCAGAAAGCTGCTGGTAACAGGGTCAGTGGCAAACTGGTGTCACCACCTGGGACAGCATGGGCATGCCAGGGTGGGTTCTTACCCTTTCCCATAAGAAACAGTGTTTATTCCCCCACACATGTCCTTAGCATCAAACATCAGGCTTGATTTGAGTGAACTTAAAATACGAAAAGGCACCTACTCAGGGTCTTTCCTCTTTCTTTTTATCAGGGTTCGCAAACAGGTTTGTGTTTGTTTCTTTGCTCGCTCAAATGTATCAGATATGTAGAAGGCATAGTTGTTAAGCATGAAATGGCTGCAGTGGTGGAGGGGGAGAAATATTACTTGTGTACTTCACAACTAGAGTGATACACAGGCCATCTAAAGCCCCCCCCCCCACTCACACACTCACGTCCAGCAAGGCCGTTAAGTCTCCTACCAGAACGACTGATGTGAGATAAGAAACCACAGTTCCAGGAGGTGGCATGGGAAGCAGCCATGTTCTGGATGACTCCCAGATGATCCAGGGCTTCTGATGTTACTAAGTGGCACCTGGAAAGAGCGGTGCTGAAACAGCTCCCATGCCACAAATGTTGACATTGAAACAGGCTCTTAGTCTTCACTCAGTCAGTGTCCTGGTTTCCTGATGGAAGTCTGCCTCACACATCAGCAAAGTCAAGATCCTTGAACGCAAAGATTCCAGATTTATGCTTAAGCCCACACCAAAGATCAACTATGATTTTGGGATTTTATTCAAATTAGGTTTGCAGAGGAGTATATTACGATATTGCCTGTGATCCTTCAAGCACAAACAGAAACCTTCGCACTGGTGTTCTTTCATGAGCAACTTTAAAAGTCTTTGACTGAGTGCAATCTGACAAGGAAACTATTAAAAAGATGCTGTTTTTCACATGGGTTGATAATTATCAGTCACCTCTTGCTTCTCTTATGAGAAATAGTTTTCTTTTCTCTACTTTTCCAGTTAAACCGTGTTTTGTTTTGTTTTTGTTTTATCAAGAGTGCCCTCTATTATTTCTCCATTTGGAACGGTGATGGAGCCAATAGTAACAAACACATAAAAATGCCCATCACTGAAACAATAACCATGCAAGAAAAATTATTCCAAAGACCACAAATTGCTTGCATTCATCTACTTCGCTTCTTCCATACCTCCCTTCTCTCTGTCTATTATTCATGATTCTCCCATCATTATTTTTCCATTGTCAAAATTTAGAATGGACTCTCCTTGAAGAGACAAATCCAGAGGTTGGGTAACCCAAGCTGTACAAGGGGCATGCTCCCTCCATTCCTTCCAGTTACACCAGGGATGGGCAACTTGTGGCCCTCTCGATGTTTTGCTCTGTAGCACCCATCAACCTTAGCAAGCATAGCCAATGATGAAGGATGATGGGAGTTGTAGGCCAAAACATCTGGAGGGCCACAAGTATTACACCCTTCTACACTTATTAGTGCCTGAATACCTGGATTGGGAGATAAATTTGGGAGGGCTCTTTACTGAATGTCGATAAAGGATTCCCCCGCCCCTGCAAAGCAATGAACTAAACCTGCAGGCTCCATAAGAACCAGGACTGTCAAAACTTCATTGAAATGTTTTCAAATTAGCATCCAGACCAGGCGTGGTGGTGTGCAGAGAGCATTGCTATGATTGAACAGTTAGGTTCATCTTACTGACTGCTCAATAAAAGTGGAAGAAACAAGTGAAATTATCTCTGTTCCTTCCTTTTGTGTCTTGAGTCATGCTATACAAATTCACCGAATACATGATTCTGTATTTTTATTTTTTACTTCCACACTACTTTTGAACAGATGTGACTGGACTCCTAAGGAATTGCATAATTTGATTTTGCCCCTTGTCACAAGTAGTGGTTCCAACACAAATTTGACTCGTACAGGATTTCATTGAATATCACACTTCGGAGTAACTTAGGCCAGATCTACACCAAGCAGGATATAGCGGTATGAAAGCAGTATGAAAGCGGTATATAAAAGGCAGGAGCCACACTACTGCTTTATAGCGCTATTGAAATGCACTGACAACTGTTGAGGCCCATTGACACAATCCATATACCACTATATCCTGCTTGGTGTGGCTCCTGCCTTTTAAATACCACTTTCATGACGCTTTCACACCACATTTTCACAATGTTTGCATGTCTGGAGACAGGGGTCTGGATAAAGGGGTCTCAATCCAACTAAGTCAGTTGAACTTAGGTCACACTGACTTCAACGGGTTCAGTTAATCAAGACTTAATTTATGTCCCATTGATTTTAATGGGAAGTTCAATTAACTTAAGTCTGGATCTAACACAAGGGAAATGCAATCTTCAATAGTGCAGGATTTGGGTGGAAAGGTTTAGGACCTCAGCAGTTGTCGTATTGAATTTGGGATAGTCCGCAAGATATCTAGGAAATAAGGGATTGGCCTACAGGTGAATGGAGCATGGAATTGTGGCTGTTTGCTACTCATTTACTTCAAAGCCATTTTTGCCATGGTCATTTCCTGTTTCTCCAAGACATACACCACCACAACATTTAGAACAGCTAAGTTACAGATGCTGACAACCAATAGGTGACATTGAGACTTCACACTACATGTCTCTCAGCAAGTCTGTTTTATTTCACAAAGTAATTGTTTTAGAATATAGAGGTAGAACATAAAAATTGCTTCAATGATCAAACCACATTTGAGTCCATTTTAGTCTATCATTCTGTTTCTTAAGTAAGTGGCCAGCCAAATACCCCAGAAAGTTTAAAACAGAGCACAAAAGTGATGGTCTTTCCCTGTTTGTGGCACCTGTTGACAGCTGGCATCTGATATTTAGAGCTTTATTGCTTCTGAACATGATGTCTCTATTTGGCTCATAATTTTTAGTCTTATTTAATTCCAATATTTTAGCATTAATAAGGAATTAATAACATAAACAAATCCATATTGAGCCATTGTAATAAATCCTGGAATTAAATTTGGGACTTTCCGGTATTATGGTACTAAAAAATTCTAACACCCACATTGCCACCTTTAATACACCTTTATTGGTATTTCTTCCTACAGGTATATACAAAATAAACAATGAGAGAGGAAACATAATTAGACATTAATGTTAGCTAACTTGTCTCAGTGCTGTTCAGATACATGACAAATCTTCACAATCTCATCACACACCTAAAATTCCTCAAGCTTACTCAAAAAACCATTGGAGGGCCTGCCATCTTGAAATGCAGTGCAATGTTCTGTCAACAGTTTCAGAATATTAGAGGGAGCCAGACAAGATCAACAAAAAGTGGGCAAGCAAAATCTTTGAGTAGATTGTATGTATGTGTGTATAGGGGCGGGGGAATAGGTTCACTGATAGATAAAATAAATTTTGAACTTGCTGAAGGAACATTACCAGATATTCAGAATTCTAAACCCTTGATATAAAATTCGTCCTGCAACCTTTTAACAAAATCCCAGAAAAAAATATTTTTGATGTGCAGAATGGATTTTAGGATTCGGCTTTATCAATACCTGTCCAAAATATATGACTGAGGGAAAAAAGTATCAGTTGACTATGCAGTAATGTAGCCAGCAAGTTTGTGTTAGAAAAGAGAGGGCAGTGAAGAGAGAGAGAGAGAGAGAGAGAGAGAGAGAGAGAGAGCAAGATCAAGGAAGTTGCTATTTATATTATGATAGTTTGTGCTTCGATAGCATGAGCAGGCCCACTAATGGCCTTTTCAGTTGAATAGTGAGATCAAGGCAACCGCTATTTAAACTGTTATAAATAGAGCCAGGGCAGCACAAGAGGCACTAACCAAGCAGAAGATGCAACACTACTATCCAGCTATAGCTTGGAGTTGCCAAGGTCCATCTCTGAACTCTGTTATCAACCAAAAATAATGTTGGGGTTTTGTTGCTGAGGTCTACCTGAGAAATTTCTTTTCTTTCACCATAAATTGTTTGAGGGCCAGGGTACACCATTATCAGAATCAAGTAGTAAACAAAAGCAACAAAATGGTTGTTTGTTTCCAGGACTACGAACAGACATTTTAACGCTGAACTGACAAAAGTTCTTATGGGAGTGAAATGAAAGATGAGTGGATTGGATCTATTTAGAAGATTAAAAGGCCCTTTCTAAATTGAAATTGTCTGTTGACTTCAACGGAGCTGATCTGATCTAAATTATTTGAGGATTTGGTGCTAAGAGGGGAATCTTAAATTTATACGTTACAAATTGTCAGTGAAGATGGGGCTTTTCTAAAACTGTAGTTCTAATACGGCTCTTGAAGAATGTTTGCAGATACAAAGCTATCACTATTGTCTACATTTATCTTCCCCAATCTGGTACCCTCCAAAAATTTTGAATGTCAGTACCCATCAGCCCCAGCCAGCCTGACCAAAGATCAGTAATGTCTGGAGTTGATGCCGAAAACATCTGGTGGGCAGCAGTTTGGGGGAAACTGGCCTACATATTTGTCAAGCAGATGTTGCCACACTTTGGCAACATCTTTGTAAGACTCTGTAAGATTTGGAACACGTTTGGCAAAAGCCAATCATAACTAAGATTTGTTTTTTTAAATAATGTTACCAATCTTTGTGGGAGTAGCATATTTTCTTTAGCCATACTTAAAATTAGAGCCAAAGCAACTTCTCAAAATTTAAATGATCACATAACAATGTTCTGTATAGTGACAGAGCCAATATCACAACTCCTATGAGTTTTTGCAACACTCACCGTTCAGGAGGTCACACGAGTTGGCTCAGGGCCAAAGCAGACATGGCTTTAAATCCGTATGTAGCAGATACATTTTTAAAAATGTAAATGTAGAGTAGGTGCAACAGACCCAATCTGGATCCTAAAAGCCCCCCCCCCCACCTCCACACTAAAGTCTTGATCCAGAGCAGGGGCGCTGTGCCTACTCTAGAGTAAAAAATAATAGATGTGGCTGCCAGATATGTATTTAAAGTCATGTCTGCTTTGGCCCCAAGTCACCTATTGAAATCCTTTACTTACTTAACTGAAATTTACTTCTGAGAAAGCATGCAAAGGATTGCACTCTTAAACACTTGTTAGACTTTTGCAAAAAAGAAAAGAAAAGAGAGTACATAAGTACAATATCTGCAAGTTATGGAAGACTACAGTAAAAGCCTACAAGCATTTGAAGCTTGGATGGATCAAGAATGGGACAGACGTCCACAGTGAAGGTACAAAGTAGGGGTGTGCACGGACCCCCCGGATCGGATCGGGACCCGGATCGGGACCTCCAATTTTGTCACGGATCGGTTCGGACAAAATCGGAGGCCCCCCGGACCGGATCGAGTACGATCCCGATCCAAAAATCGGAAATTTTTGGATCGGCCGCCATTTTTTTCCCCATAGACTTGCATTGCAATGCAAGTCTATGAGGAAAAAATGGCAGCGGGTGGGTGAGGGGGGGCCTAACTCCCTCCCCCCCCCGGGGCCATCCGCTGTGGATGGCCCCGGCAGGTAAGCCCCCTCCCCCGCGCTCCCTACCCCCCCTGGGGCCGTCCGCTTCCATGCGCTGGCGCCCGCGGGCGCCAGCGGATAGAAGCGGACGGCTCCGGGGGGGGGGTAAGCCCCCTTCCCCGCCACTGCTTACCTTTTAGGGCCGTTCGCTCCCGTCCGGCGCCGGCGGCTACCGCCAGCCGGCTTTGCGGCTTGCTGTCGAGTAGCGCGCCGGGTGATCACCCGGCGCGCCACCCTGGAGCAGGCCGCGGAGCCCGCTGGTAGTAGCCGCCGGCGCCGGACGGGAGCGGCCGGGCCGGGAAGGTAAGGGCCCCCCTCCCCCCCTCCGCGCGCCCCTTCCTCCCCTCCATGCACCCCCTGCTTACCTTCCCGGCCCGTCCGCTCCCGTCCGGCGCCGGCGGCTACTACCAGCGGGCTCCGCGGCCTGCTCTCGAGTAGCGCGCCGGGTGATGACATCACCCGGCGCGCCACCCTGGAGCAGGCCGCGGAGCCCGCTGGTAGTAGCCGCCGGTGCCGGACGGGAGCGGACGGGCCGGGAAGGTAAGGGCCCCCCTCCCCCCCCCGCTGTCCACTTTCATCGGTGGGCGCCCGCTGGCGCCCGCCAATGGAAGCGGCGGTGGGCGCCAGTGGGCGCCCGCCGATCCGCCGAACCGGTTCGGACCCTTTTCGGATCGGTTCGGACTGGATCGGCGGATCCAGCTGTTGGATCGGAAATCGGATAATTTATCCGATTTCCCACTGGACTGGACTCGGATCGTGTCCGATCCAGTGCACATCCCTAGTACAAAGCTGAGGGACATAATAAAACTGGAGTCCATAACTTGTTCCTCTCTCTCTCTCTCTGATCTCATCTACAAGAATTCGGCTTTACGCCTGGTTAGCCGATTATGCGCATATTTGCTGAAGCGCTTTATCTCAAATGCTTGTATGCAGGAGGTAATTGAGCACTCAACAGGTGACCTTACCGGTTGTTTCAAATGCGCTTTACAAGTAGTTTATGCGGAGAACCGCTTGTTCACATAGTCAAAATGCACTTTAACGGCCGGAGCAAAATAAAACTCGCTATTTAACGCGCATTCGATAAAGCGCATAATCGGAGAGAAAATGTGCCTCTACGCCCGATTTGCGCTCCGTTCTTGTAGAGGTAAATTTTTTAATGCGCCTTGAAAGAGCTTTAAATGCCTCTTGTAGAGGCAGCCTCTCTCTCTCTCTCTCTCTGGCCCTTTCTACACCATAGGGGTGTAGAGGGAGGGAGGGAGATCCCAGAAGTACCTAATACACAACATTGGTGCACAGGGACCAACTGGGGGCCATCCCAGGCAAAAAGCCTGGTGTGGACAGGGCCTCTCTCTCTTTTTAAAGTTGTGGAACAACCTTCAGTCAAAAGAAAGGAAAAGTTCATGGCAAACAGCAATGCTGGTGGTTTTCAGGTAAGACAGACAAGGTCTACATTCTAGTGCTCATGATATCCCCAAAGCTTATACTTTCTGAAGGTAGAGATGAACAGAAGAATTGATTACTCCATTACTGCTTTGTGCTTTTGCAAACGTCATCTGGAGAAGGTCACTGTAAGCCACGCAATACTAAGCGTGATAGTCCCTTTGCTCTTACCTAGTAAAGGTTGTTTGATAACCTTTTCTCCTCTAGGTTAAACAGAAATTAACCGGCTTCTAAAACACTGATCAGATGGTTCAAGTCTTCTATTGTACACTGTATGATCCAGTTCACATAGATACTCAGTCTTCAATTACTTGAAAAATAAATTTGTGACATAACTGGAAAGCATTATGCCTGAGGCAATATTAAAGCTGTACCTGCAACGCCTGTGATTCTAACACATGCCAGTTGACGCTACAGCCATCAAGTAATGAACACATCTGTGTGAACTGGCTCAAAGTTCTCATGCAGGGGAAAGAGGGACAAAGGGAAAGTAAATGAAAATAGATATTTAGTGATATACAAGTCTTTCGGGGACCAGGAATTTATTTCAGATAAATTGTTTCCTTCCTTTTTCCTCCCCAGACATTACGTTATGCTATGTAACAGTGGAATCATAATTTTAAAGCAAATCTCATCTTAGGGAACTGTGTGAGGAAAAATCGTTGTTAAACTACATTAAAATTAACATCTTAAGAGACCACGGGAACATATCACTATGCACTTCATAATGTCAAGCTAGCAGTAACCCCCCCAACAAAACACAGATATACATATACATATATATCTAACATTGCACTTCTCACCTGCAGTTCCAGAGAGTTCCACACTTAAAGTTTGTTCAATAGTCTTGTTCTCAAATGGGGAACCCTTGGGATCACTGGAAGACAGGGCACATTTATAAAAACAAGCTGAAATGGAGTTGCTGTAGCCAAAATGTATTTAAAACCCCCCTCCCTGTTGTAAATATTTACAGTTCTTGATACTTACTTTGGTGACTCGGGCGTCAAAGGAAGCGATAAACTCATTGGTTTGGCTGAAGGGAGGGTGGAGGAGCAGGGGGGAAAATGGAAAACCAAGAATGAAATATTGCGAAAAGACTGGAGAATTTTGCGCACGTATATATTTTTGTAGATATCGTTGCTGTTTGAATTAGGCCAGATGGAACTGGACGGGGTGGCTGCTTCTGGAAAGCAGGAACCCAGCACCTCCTCTTTCCCCAAAGTCTTGTATTCTAAAATGAAGGATGCAAGACCACCAGCACACCCAAGTTGCTCCGCCTCCACTGCACTGCGTGGGCTGCTACTTGTGGGGGCACAGAAACTCACGGCACTGTGTTTTCAAACCAGCCTTCACAGACTAGGCACAACTGCCATAATTCCAAGACAGCATGGAATTATGGGAGTTGCAGTCCAACGCAACTGGAGGGTGCCAGGTTGGCGAAGGCTGGTTTAACCTGTAATACTACTTGCTACCTCGGGTGAAAAAAAAGAGGGGATGCAAGGCTGATTTCAGCAGGAGTCACCCTCCTTGCATTATGTCTAATTCTGGCACCCACACATATATTGCAGATAAATAAAAGGAAATGACTTTGGAACCCTTAAATGGACACATTCATTTCAAGTTAATGTATGTCAACTGCTGAGCCGCTGCGATACAAACCTGAAGAATTTAGAAAACGACCAAACAAAATGCACAGAACATACTGTGAAAATGTGCTGCTCTCACATTTAATTTAGACTACAGTTCACGTTTCGCTTGGAGACGACAGCGGCCGCATAACTACAAAGCAACAGAACTCCATGAATATTCAGTTGATTTTACTTGTACAATATACAGTTTTATATACAGCACTAGGAAAACAGGTTGCTTCTGTGAGGCCAAGACCCAACCAAATACGATCCAAGAGCTTGCAAATTGTTTGGCAAAAAGGGGGAAGAGAGTCGCAGATGGCTTAAATTGGGGTTTAACTCTGCCATGCTAAAACCCTGACAAGAATGAACAACAGTGTTTTTAGCTGTAAAAGTACGAGCCTTCTGCAGGGTTTGTTTGCTAAAATCAATTGTGAAGCCTATCTTCTGCTGTTGTTTTCAAACTACAGAGCATTCTTTAGTTGCCAGGGAAAGCAGTGACCCTAAGATAGGGTTGCCAGGCCTAAGGACCTCGGCCTTCTTCTCAGAGTACCCAAGAGAAGCAGTTCATATCAGGATGAGGGGGCAGAATCAAGTCAGCAGGCTATTTTCTGCTTGGCTTGAGAGATTTAGCTATTCAAGAAATCACCATTAAGCAGCATGGGACAGACAGTCAGCCTGATCATTCTCGGCTGCCACCAGGCTCCATTCTTATCCTAATCAAGGCCCATCCTGTGATCTACCACAACACACAGGACTATGTGGGTTTTTTTAAAAAAATCTAGAATAAGTACAGGGAGACTGATCTAGATCAGGGACCTAGATGGGAAGGGTGGCTTTGACGAATCCCTCCCCCACTGCAATCCTGATTTTTATGGGGGTGGGGGCACCTGTGATATATATTTTGCCAAAAATATATACATCTAAAGTAACGTGTGCTTTGTCTCAGAGTCTCAGGATCTGAGAAACCTAGGGGGTGTCTATACAATAGCAGGTTGCCGCCACAATGAGCTAAAACCTCATGGTTTTGCTGCTGCGGGACAGTGGTGGCTAATCCTGATGCCGCAGCAAAAGCACGGGGTTTCTGGCACTGGGCCTGCCCCCGTCCTCTGCCCAGGCAGACAGTGACCAGTCAGGGCTCGCCATCTGCCCGGCCACCCCAGAGTGAGGCTAGATGGCGGATATGCTGTACTGGCCTTGCTCGGGAGAAAAAATCAGGGTAAGTCAGCGACTTTTTTTCTTCAGAGTTTCAAGGGAAAGCTCCATGGAGCCTGCAAATCTGTGGCTGCGTCATATAACTGACGCAATGCAGATCTGGCAGCCACTGGGGAGCTTTGGGTGTGTACAGACAGCCCCCCGGTGTGGATCTGGATTGGGTGTTAGAGGAGAGGGGATAGTGCTTTTCCCCAGCTCTGTTTTCCTACTGAAAATTCCCCCCTGCTCCAACATGATATTTGCCCCATTAGTGGAAATCTGTGTATACCTGACGATCTCCCAGTGTGGAAAATAGTAACTGGTAAGAGGTTCATTAGGAAAACAGTGCAGGGGGGGAAACATTAACTCCTTCCCTCAGCATCACAGTCCCAATCCAGATTTACACACATGGCAGCTATTGGCTGAACATTTAAAAGAGATGGGAAATCTGATCATAGATCCCTGTACTTTCATCCAGTTTGGCCATTACTCAACCACTAGCATGCATGAAATACCTGTACTCAATTACTTTGGTTGCAATGTATACAACAGAATGCATGTGAAAGACGATCTGGAAGTTCTGTTTGTGTGAATCTTTTCTTTGTTTGTCCTTTATCTGCATGTTTAGCAATGGAAAGGAGGTATACGCGCACTAGAACTTTCCTGGGTCCGTCTTCTCCCAGTGCTCATTAAGAGCAATAAGGCCTCTCCCTCCATAATGTAATTCCTTGGCCACTTTATTGATTTCAGTTTCTTCTCCAGGGCATGAAATATGCTTGAAAAAGTCAGCATTGACATTTAGTCAGTCTTCAATAAATATATAGAATCACAACTATTGATTTAGTTAGGGCTAGGGATCAATGAGGAAGCCCCTCTTCCCCCACCCTTGTCTTATCCCTGAATCAACTCTCTGAGTAAAGGGATGGAATAAGCGGTGTTCAAATCACAAGGGCAAGGCAGAGGGGTCCCAGCCCCCTTACCTTTTGTGATTGCCCCTTATTTACTACTTTAAAAACAGCCGCACGGTTTGTCGAAATTTGCTGGGATCCAGAGAGCAGGGCTTGTTACTTATATACTGACGGACTCTGCTGGACAAATGCCCCACAATATTTTTTTTTCCTCTGGGTGACACTGAGGCATAATAAGAACAATTTAAATCACAATTCCACATACACTAAACATGGTTGATTTCATCAAGGCCCCCCACCCCACCTTTCCCACCATAATTCAAGCTCTGAGGGCAGACCCAATTTGTGGTATGAAACTGCTTTCAAGTAAATAAAACAAAACAAAGAGCCCTGATTGGTTGGACCATCCAGAGATAGAAGTGCTCAGTACATAGGAGGAACGGTCCAAAGTGGCAGGGATGTAACAGATTCCTAGCATCACTGGAGAAAACAAAATCACACTACAGATTTTAAAGACATCGCTGCTCCCAGGCTTGCTCAACTGGCATCATGATTTGGGGGAGCAAGAGAGTCATGGGGAAGTTGAGGGCAGGAGGAAATGAATGAGATTTATGTTTGTTTCCAACTCTGTTCATAAAAGCTGCAAGCTACGAACTAGAGTCTTGATCAATAATGCTGGAGCTCCCGATGTTACTGAGGCTAAGGTTTATCCCCTTTGGAAGCCGAGTCAGCAAGCGAGTTTTTAAAGTAGCCATATCTTTAAATACAGCTCTCCTTGGGACTGTAAGCTTTGAGGAAGGGATAGCGGAGAAAGGGAGAAAAAGAGCAATAGAGCTGAGCAAAGGGTGGGGCTGTCTTGCATCCTTGAAACCCTCCTGTAGGAGTTAGGAATAGTACCAAAGCCTCTTAATACACTGGAGGATACTAAACGTCATTACAGATGTTTAGTTCGTCATAAAGGTTTGTGGGGGGGTTGGTATTTTTAGTGAGCGAGAGAGGTGAGGATGGTTCCTACACTTGACAGTGTTTAGAAAATAAAACAATAAAATGGGGCTGACACATTTATTGCCTATTCAGAAGCTGCACGAAAGCTGTTTTTATTGTCTCTTAAGGAATACACTGCAAGTTAACAATGTCTTCATTTTAGCCTGGTAAAAAGAAAAGAGGCTCCCTGATGAACTGTCTTGCCCATCTTGTCCAGAACGGTAATTATTTCCTAGTGGCGCATCACTAGCTTGTGCTGTTGGAATCCAGTTAACCCTCCATTCACCCAGGGCTACAATTCCTTGGTCCTGGCTTGGTTTTCTTGCTATTGTCTTTATCATCTACTCGATATAGGGCCATTTCATACATGACATGTTGGCAAACCAAGGTAGGCCAGAAGTGTAGCCAATCATGGCTCCCTGATGAGCCCTCCCTTAAGATACATGCACCTGCAAATACATGCTTGTCACATTCACAATGCATTCTCAATGGAGTTTTTTTATAACACATCTTAGGTACACATCTAAAAATGCTTATGTGTGGAGATAATTTTTACTTGAGAGATCTTAAGACCTCTGCCCAAAACCAGTTCTTAGCACACAGTTGATGTTCTAAATGAGTGTTGATTACCATTAACAACAACAGGGTTGCATAAACCTTGACTACAGTTAAACGTCAGGTTTCTTGTGCAATATATGCATAGCTAATGTTTTCATTTTCACTAAGAGGGTTAATCAACTTCTTTGCACTGGTTTTCGGTGGCTTCCTGTGTTCCCTTTTGTAAAATTGTCTAAGAACATCTTTGGGTATTACATCAAGAGGCTATGCAAGCCACAAGACAGCCAATTTACTCTGCTTTTGCTATAATATAGCTGAAAAGGACGTGGCTGAGGCAGGATATGCAAGCCACTTCCACATCCAAAGCTAGAACATTCTCTCTCGGCACTTTTTTCCATACATTATGGCGAAGGCACGGTAAGAGAGGCCACTCAGTCACTTGTAACGCCAAAACCTGCTCTAAATTATGTCAGAAATGGGCCAGAAGCCAGTGTTTAAAAAGCTGTACTGGCTTCTGGTTTGTTTCTGAGCACAATTCCCATTAAGACAGCCTTTCCCAACTTGGTGCCTCCAGATGTGTTGCCATCCAACACATCTAGAGGTTGGGGAAGGCTGCCTTAAGAAATGCCTGTCCCACATCAGCCTTCCAGAACATTAAGATAATCTGCAAAGGCTCTCTGCCACCTGAGCTGAGGTAAGGCTGGGGACTGGGGAGAGGAGAGGGCCTTCTTGGTGGTGGTGTGTTGCTTATGGAACCCCCTCTGCAGGGAAGCTTAACAGGCTGTCATTTTGTTATCTTTTTGCTGCCAGGCGAAGACCTTCTGGGCTTTTCAAGTCTTCAAGTTCTGTTTGAACTTGTTTCAACTGCCATTTCAATTGCTGGCTTTTACTGTGATATTATCTTCTTCTGCTTATTGAGCTGGTCTTATTGTCTTTAAACAAACAAAATTGTCTTTATATTTTGTTTGTTTGGGGAGCGATTTCAACTAAAGGGCAGTGTAAAAAATGTTCCAAATCAAATAAATTAATAAAATTGGATGAATAAATAAAATCAATGGAATGCCCTTCCCAGGGAGGCCCGCCTGGCACCCTCTTGACTAGCATTTAGGCACCAGGCATGAACATTTCCATTTCCCCCGGCTTTTAAAAATAGCTAATGTTTTCCACTTAGAGCAGTTTTGATTTTACTGCCTATTTCAACCTTCCCCAACCTGGTATCCCCCAGATGTTTTGGATTCTGAATCCTGACCATTCGCTATGCCAGCTGGGGCTGATGGGAGCTGAAGTCTAAAACATCTGGAGGCATCAGGTTGGTGACAGCTGGATGCTTTATTTTATATCAGCAGCAGCAGCATTTTATCATACTTCCTTACTACTTTGTTAGCCATCCTAGGAATACACGTTAAGTCTGAAGGTGTGGGATATAAACGTCGTAAGTAAATACTATGTGCTTCTTCACACAGCGCACAGTTAAACTATGGAATTCACTACCACAAGATGTAGTGATGGTCACAAATTTGGATGGCCTTAAAAGGGGGTTGTATCAATTCTTGGAGGAGAAGGCTATGAATGGCTACTAGTCCTGATGGCTATGTGCTACCTCCAGTAGCAGAGGCAGTAAGCCTATATCCACCAGTTGCTGGGGAACATGGCTGGGATGGTGCTGTTGCACCATGTCCTGCTTGTGGGTCCCTGGTCGACAGCTGGTTGGCCACTGTGTGAACAGAGTGCTGGACTAGATGGACCCTTGTCTGATCCAGCATCAGGGCTCTTCTCATGTTCTTATGTTGAATCGATAAACAAATAAAATGCATCACAAAAGGGGATTGGAATTCAAGTACCAGTCCAGTTTCTGGGTTTGAACTGGCAGTGTTGAACTAGTCACCTGAGGGAGGTCAGGCAGGAGATTGGGCCTCTGCCCCCCTTCTCAGCACTGGCCGACCTAGGGGCCTTCAGGGAGATCAGCCAAGGGCAGTCCTTAATGGGAGGGACCACAGCTCAGTAATCGGCATCTCATGTGGAAGGACCCAGTTCAATCTCAAGCATTTTCATTGAAAAGGCTCATGGATAGCAAGGCTGGAAATGACTCCTGATGGCTACAATTTCGCTGGGGCTGTGAACCCATTCTGGGTTTCAGTCAGAACCCTAAAGGAGATATCCAAGGTGCTGAGTCAACCCCCCCCCCCCAAAAAAAAACAACAGGTTCAGCACCTTGGATAGCTCTTTAAAGTTCTGGATACTTCTGACTGAAACCCAGAATGGATTCACAGCCCTCCCTGCCAAACTTGGAGCCACCAACGCCCACTCATCCTGGGCTAGATGGACCAACATTTTGACTCATGATAAGGCAGCTTCATCCACTCAAAAGGACGGAGAGAGTCTGGCCATGTTCTCCGACTCCTGTACACACGTCTAGGTTGAGATTGCTCAGAGGTCTGAGCAGTTAGGAGACCTTCTCTTGTCGTCTACACATTCCCTTCATCTCTCTTCCCCACCTTTGCTTCCCCACATCCTCAGATTCCCAGGAAACGGGTCTGGCCACTTCCTGCCCTGACAATGGTTGCCCCAAAATGTTCTCCCTTGGTCCCAAGCCTACCTTGCAAATGATGCGTCTGCGAGTGCAAAATCGCCTTCTTTTTAGCAGTGCATTTGTCTCTGTTGCTGTTCCTGTTCTCTGTTGGCTTGGTTTGAGGAGGGTCATCGTTTGTGGTCAGATACTTGAGAAGCTCCGAGCAGGGACGCCTCTGCGGCTTTTGTGGCTGACAAATGCTCTTCGCTTTATTGCTCCATGAATTCTCAGTCTTAAGAAACAAGTCACAATAAAACGGAAAAGGGCGGGGAGGGGGGAGACAAAAGAAAGGAAAGCTGAAATTAGTGAACTGAACCCTATCGGAATGGATATAGGTTTTCTGAAGAGATGAGATTTTCAGTGAAGTGTTTGGTCTAAGTGTACTAGATCTATGAGCTGTGAATAATTGTTTGCAGAACAAGAAAAGAAAATTACATTTAAAATTCCTAAATGACATTTATGCGGCTTTTATTTCATTTCTCCTACATTTCAATGTTCCTACTCAGCAACATATAACTAACAAGACCCTACAGCGCCTTTACTATGAACGGGGAAAAAAATAAGCTGGTTTAAACCTTAATTTGCTGCTGATTGCTCAAGCCCAGTGCTCTCAACTCTCTTAAGTACCCCTAAAAGCTCTGTTTTCGGTTACAGTCAATGGCAACACAAACATTGTTTAATACAGCCTCACTAACAGAATTACGTCGCTGCCAGCATCTGAGCCCATTAATGGCCGACAACAGACATTTTCTGCTAAGGTTCCTGCATAATATTTTTCTAAGTTAGACCGCTGGTGATGTGGTGGCCTGGAATTGCATGTCAAACACATCAGCCTATCAGTAACATTTTAATGGCGACGTCTACTACTCTGCGCATAGGAAAAGAGAGTAAATAGACTGTAAAAATGCCAGTTCATTCTGCCAAAACAAAAAAGGCGCAACATGAATTATTCAGAACGTTCAAAGGCACCAGAGCAACTTCTCTGTTCGTTTGGGATATTTCCCGCCACCCCCAATAAACCATTAAGGGGGGGGGGGCGTAAAAATAACTTTAAATAACCAAACCACTTCTGCCCCTCCCAGAAGAATCTGAACGATACCAGGCCAGTGAATTCAGTGCACTTAGGTGTAATTCAAACCCTTCCTGGGATGGCACCAAGTGGTGGTGAAGACAGAGGTCAGCATCTCTCCCCTTCCCTCCCTCTCTCCAAAGGCATATTTGGAGGCCTAATTTGATGGCCTAATTTGGAGATTCTCCACCTTTGCACACATAAAGGGGGTGGGGTATCATGCCAATTGAACCACTGGGCAAATGGACCTCAGCGCACAGAGTGCCCCGTCATGTGACATGAGGAATGCGGTAAAAGTGTGGGACACCTGCTACTCCTTGTTCACTGGCCTGGTAAATGTTTCAACTGGGCCACACTTTGCAACTGAAAACATCGACCAAAAAAACACACCCCGTTTTATAATTATTCTTATAGGTAATGCATAGAACGAACGAAATGTTTGTTAAAGTCAATAGACCATAAAAATCATAAATACAGGTTGTTACTACATACAAACTTTACACAATACTCATAACAGACCTCAGAACTCCAAGCAACCGCCTCAGGTACCCATCATCTGAGCTCTATGCCAGGTAGTAAGGTGTAAAAACTTTGCAACTTGGATTGTAACTGTTTTATCTTTGGCCTTTAAGAGTATAGTTGTCAGGGCCTCGTTAGAGTGGACAGGATAACCCTTTAGGATTGGTCGCAGGAGGTCGTTCCTAATTCCATTATAACAATCACAACTAAAGAGCACATGTGTAACTGCCTCTACCTCTGAGTTGTTACAGGGACAGCATCTTTCTCCCATGGGTATTTTCTTAAACCTCCCCTCCAACAATTTCAAAACTCAGTACCTTAACCGCCACAGGACTTGTTCTGATCTTGTGATTGGCGTTTGCATGGTTGTGGGTGCTGAGGCCACTGCATTCATTGTAATTTAGCTGGGTGTTTGCTGGAGCCAACAGGAGCTTCTTAAGCTGCAAGCATAAGAGGAGGAAAGGTTTATGGCGTGGGGAAAGGGAAAGGGTAGGAAGAAAAAGAAATGAAGTTCTGCATCTCCATTTCTTATGTTTTGTTGTATCTGAAGTTCTAAATCACTGGCCAGCTCAGACACACATCTACATGTAAAGGGGCTACCCGTGATAGGAAATCAGGATAGTACCCATTAAGGTGTGCTGGATGTCTACATGTGGAGAGCCTATGACAGAGTTCAGTCAGTGAAGGTTGGTGGCTGTGACGTCAATGGGATGGTAAATCCACTCTAGATTTCAATCAGAACGAGTCAGAACTCTAAAGGAGCTAGCCAAGGTGCAGCTTGAATCGCTCCTTTGGAGTTTTGACCGGTTCTGACTGAAGCCCGGAGCGGAATCACCGCCTCATTGACATCGGAATTGCCAGCCTCCACTGAGTCCAATATGCACAGGCTGAAGCCATACATTAACCCATGTCAAACCTGGAAATGTCCACAGAATTTAGGCCTACACATGCTGGACATTATTCACACAAGCCCTGTGCAAATATTATGTTCAATCCATGAATGCCCTGCATGCCCAGAGGCAAACCTTGGAGAGCAGGTGGAAGCACTTTCACGCACCCATTGAAATAGAAGCTTGTCCAAAACAAGCAAATATTAATTAATGGCAGGAAAATATAGAGTATAACTTCCGATAGTCCAAGTTTGGCATGGCAGAACAACCAGGAATGCTAAAGGCATCACTGGAAAAGGCAGATATATTCTTTGTTCCAAGTTATCCTCTGCAGTCAAAGCAGCAACCAGTCGATATTGGATCTAATCAGCAGACCCTGCCTTTGTGTGTTGTGAGGATTGTATGCACCAAATTTGCCCATCCAGCTCCTGAAAAGTGGACTCAAATTTCTGCTCAGCCATGAAAGACCCTTGGGCAAGTCACTACATGTTGCTTCAAACATTTGCCAATGAAGCAAGAAATCTCCCTGTAGGATTGTGAAGGAATTAGATTTATTTTCAAAGTGAAGTAAAACCTTTGTGTACCCAGCAGCGGACTCTCAGATGGTTCATCTTGTGGGATCTTAATGTGTGAATAGTCCAAGGAGTGCCTGACATCCCACCAGAGTATGTTGTGTGAAGGTGAGAAATGTACCTGATAGCTTATTGGTGAAAGACTACTTCATTTCAGTTTTCTGTAAAGCAGACCATAGAAGGTATCACCATCATCATCTTTGTCTAGTACATGCCTTGCCCTTGCTAGCTGTTGCCAACAGGGACTGGCCCAGGTGCCACCCTCTTTGGGTGATCCTCTTTCTGTCTACCGAAAAGGCAGAGTTGGGAGATTCAAAAGAGTTCTTTGTGTGCCAGAGAGAGAGAGAGAGAGAGAGAGAGAGAGAGAGAGAGAGAGAGAATCTTCTCGGGCAAATGTATGAGGAAATGGTCAGTAGAGGTTGATTTTCTCCTTCTCCATTCCTCATTTGCTCTAAGAGAGGCATGTGTTAGCTTCCATCTTTTAGATGGGTTAATGCAACAGGCTATTTTCTGGAACAAAGAACAAAGGTGGAGCTCCTGGTCAGACATAAACCAGGTTGTAAGATGACCAGCTGTTGTCCCTTTGCACCTTTCTGTCCATGTTGACTTTAATGCCATGTAAACTCTGATTTCCTTAAATAAATACGGCACAACTTTTTGTTATTATAATTCTGCTCCTGGGATCTCTTGTCTCTCCAAACTCACATTACTATTAGGCCAAAGATACTGAGAGATTTGCACTATCCCTAACTGAAGGGGGGTGTCTTTTATGAGACTTCCACAATTCTTGGGGCTCCTTTTGCTTTTTGGGGGGCTCCTATACAGGGGATATACAGGTGTTCTCGGACTCCTATTCCAACAACTGAGATAGTGAGAATTGTATATATATATATATATATATATATATGTGTGTGTGTGTGTGTGTGTGTGTGTGTGTGTGTGTGTTTGTGTGTGAGAGAGAGAGTTTCGGGGGTGTTTCTGTACCCCGTCTTTGATCCCGAATCTTCACAAGGATTGTCAAGCATTATGAGCGACACGATGGTTCTGGTTCTGCATTAATTCCTAAAAGGAAGGAATTTTACCAAGTGGGAAATGGCCCTGTGCTTCAAGCCTAAGCACCTACAGAACAAGGAAGATAAAAAACCCACTTCACAGAGTTGTCAAAAAGATGAGCAACATAAGGCTTACAAAACCATTTTACACACTGAAAAGTGATATATTAGAAGTTATCCCTAGGCCAAAAAGGATGTTTATTTTTAAAAAAGGTATGCTGCATTTCATTTATGATTTTACAAATAAGAGCAGTGGGAAGCCTGTTTTGCCTAGGGACCACACAACTAATTTTAAATGGAGATTGTGCCCAGGGGCACAGGTAAAGACTTTCAAATTCATAGAGTCATGAGCATTTGCTGTCATATACACACAGGCACAGAACTACATACTATATTTCATGTACCTATACAAAGGGATACACATTTTCCCTTTTATCACCCCCTGCTTGGATGGAACCCAGGCAATGAGAAACAGCTCAAAGGGAGAAAGGTAATATAGGGCAAAGATGGGAACCTGTGGCCCTTGGATTAATTTCAGAAGCTCTGTACAGACAATCAGTTCAGACCTCTGGCAAGAAGGAGCTGTACCTCACCTGGCAGCCCACTGGGCAGGGAGAAAGATAGCAGGCAGAGAGAGAGAGAGAGAGAGGGAGAGACAAGGGGTGACAAAGAGAAAGAGAGAAGGGCCAGAAAAGAGGTGCCCTCACCCACTGTTGGTTCTGGCCCCATCCTCTTGGCAATTACCCTGGAGGGAATGCAGTCCTTGACAGGAAAAAAAGGCAGAATCCAATACTGCCCTAGCGCGTGCAGCCAGCCCCGCTAATTCCGATCTGCAAGCCGCCCCGACCACTTGCGGAATCGCTATTTAGTGCTTTTGGAGGCAAGGCAAAATGAGGGGAAAGACTCATTTCCAGAAGGGAGCAGGTGGATGGAGCTCACATAAGAGAGCTTTGCTGACCTCACCCCTTCCTGATACAAGTGTTTCTGCTCAATTCGGGACCTGTCTGTGGAAGCACTAAATTGTTGTTCTGCAAGAGGCCCCTACCAAAGTGAAATTGTTGGGGCTGGCAACATACAGACCAGAATTGGTGGCCAGAGTCGCTAGCAGGTGGACAGCATTGGATTCATCTCAAAGGCTCCCAGTCCTGATACAGGAAGTGGAAGGAAAAAGGACCGCCTTATTTTCCATCTTGTCATCTTCCCAAGTAGGAAATTCATTTGAGCCCATCTGCTTGCAGATCGTGAACAAAGGCAGGCATTGACAGGGTCCATTACTAAACTGACCTCTGGAAATCCCAGCTGGACGCCACCATTTTGTTTAGCTTTGTGAATACAAGGCTACACAACCTTAGTCACGGTCACGAGCTTAACGCCCCTCTCCCCGAAAGTGACTAGGAGAAGTAGTAGCAACAAAAGCCATGATGGATAACTCACAAAAATGTAGCCAGTCCTGGAGAGAAGTCCTCTTTCCAACACATGCCCACAAACATGGCCCACATTAAAGTGGTTCATGCTTAAGCTACGAAGAGCCAAACGTTGACCTGAATTTTTGCAGTCCTGAAATTTCCTAACTTGATACAGAAACTGCATCTGGCATTAGACACCATTTACCTACAATACAGGAAAATCGAACATAGGAAGACATAAAACTTAATCATACTTAGAGTAGATCCATTGAAATAATACTAGCTTAAGTTCCATTGATTTCAATGAGTCTAATCTAAGCATGACTAAGTTTGGATCCAACCCATGTTATTGAAAGACAAGACTGGATTTCAAAGTAAAAAACATCTAGACATTGGCTAAGGATTTTTTGTTTGTTTTGCCAGATAGAGCAAAATAATACAAATCTTCTTGGTCAATGATGAATTATTTCAGAAATGCACATTACAAGTCATTGTGATAGTCACATCTATAAGATACTAAACTTCTCAATTCCATTATGAATGAAAGATGTTTTTTAAAAAATGTCTTCTGGCAACAGAATCAGGTTTGCAAAATTAGAAAGTCTTTGCAGACTCTTTTTTATTTCCCTAACATCTCAGGAGACCTTCTCCAGATTTCAACCTTCTGAGCACTTTATCCCAGAATAGCTCCAACCATCTGAGAGGGACTACAATGGAATAGTGGGTTTGAGGAACCCTGTCTAAAAAACATAAAACATCACATAGAAACACCTTCCAGTGATTCAAAATCAGACTTTGAGCTCATCTAGAGGGGTTTTAGTCCAGATTTCATGATTTTTCCTGTTTTGTGAGAATTTGGAGCAGGAAATCTCCAAATATTAGAGTTCTAGTTCTTGCAATGTGTTCTAATAATCAAAATGACAGAGCTGACAGGGAGACAGAAATTCTCCCAAAGGTTTGCCAAGTTCTGTGGTAAATGTAATGGCTGGATCTTGTACTTACTTTCACACAACATATAGCAACAACTGAACTTCTGCATCTATTTTTAGGGATGTATGAGAATTTTGTTTCTGTTCGCAAATCAATAAAAAATGTCCCATGCGCAATCCCAAACGTGAACAGGAGCACTTTTTTGTATTCCAAAAATGTGCATGTTAAAATGCACATTTCCCTAAAAATATGCATATTCATGCTTCAATCGGTGGCGCAGAGGGGCACACACATTTCCTGTTCAAACAAGCAGAAAAACAGGTCAAAAACAAAAATGGGAGTGTGCAGAAATGAGCTTTGAAGTGATTTTTAGAGAATTTAGGTGTAGGCATGAAGAAGGACAGATGCCTCTGTAGGCATGGACAGATGTTCTAGAAGGTGCAGTGCAGCCTTCCACAGCCTGGTGCCTCCAGATGTTTTGGACTACAACACCCTGAATTCCTGACCATTTAGCCATATTGGCTGGGGTTGATGGATTTGAAGTCCAAAACATCTGGAGGGGCACAAGTTGGAAAGCTACCCTGATATTCTGAAGTGCTTTAGATATATCTAACAAAAACCTCTGGATTTCACTCATGTTGTACAGAAACTGGGATAGAGAAAGAGGAAATAAACACATGAGAGGAAACTGGAAGGCCCCACACACATCCTTTTCATTGACGTTTGTTGTATAATGGACGGAATCCTTACAACCATTTAGCAATGTAGTTATCATGATTTCTTTCAAAGCATCCAGAGAACAGTGTTTTCGAAAAGGTACTGAAAATTCTCTGTCAATATAACCTTTAGGCCAGAGGTGGGCAACCTTTTTTGTTTTGTTTTTTTGTCAAGGGCTGCATTTCCTCATGGAATTTGTTGGGGGGCTGCATGTCAGTGGTGGTAAAGGCCAAAGCTATAAGTAGGTGGGTGACCCATTTCCACAGTCTACCACCCCCCTTTTTTCTCTGTCCCTCTTCTTTCACACACAGCCGGCTGCCAGAGGCCTGAACTAGTTGCATGCAGAGCGCTTCTGAAATTAGGCCGAGGCCTAGGGCTGCAGGCCCTCTCACAGAACTATGCTTTATTTATAACAAACATTTCAAATACAATTCCCAGGAGGGTGACTATTAAACCTGTTTACACTGTAGAATAGAAGTGCCTTTAGAGTCATGATGGTATTTTACTGAATATCACTTAAGCTTTTCAGTTCACTGAGGAACTGGTTGACAACAGACTGGCTATTTCCTAGGGGCCTGGCCGGCAAGCAGTTTCACAGGAATGTTACTCCAAGGAGAGGATGGAGAGTGATTGGCTAGGCATTCTCTCCTCTTCCCCAAACTAAACAATCAGCAAGTCCTATTGCCAACGGGGAGTCAATTGTTTCTTCTCTAAGGGCACAATCCTATGCATGTTTAGAAAGAGAAAAGTCCTACAATTCTATGCTGGCTAGGGAACATTGGAAATTGTAGGGCTTTTTTTCTGTCTAAACATGAATAGGATTGCGCACTAAGAGACAGATTTGGCACTGGGGACTTCAGTTGCTGATCCCCATACAAGGGGAATTCTCTTCCTTTCACTCACTTGCTAGTCAAGTAAACGTTAACAATATGTAAGCCAGAACTGAATCCAACCTTTATTAATAAGAATCTTGTAACACATTATTAAAAGTGAAATTAACACACAGGTACCAGAGAGCCTCTTGTAAGAGGACATGCATTCAAATTCAGAGAGGATGAGGCTATCATTAACTACTAGTCCAGATGGTTATGTGCTACCTCCAGTATCAAAGGCAGTATGCCCATATATACCAAATGTTGGGAAATACAAGTTGGAGGTGCAATTTGTGGATTTTTAACAGACAGCTGGTTGGCTGCTCTGTGAACAGACCCTTGGTCTGATCCACCATGGCTTTTCTTATGTATAGTTCTTGTTTTCTGAATGCAATGTTAAGCAAGATTGTCAATCATTAGAAGAACATCCAACCGGTACTATAGATTCTTTCCAGTAGAATTCCTTAAGAAAGAGACTGATATTTATTCTGGACTTTGTCCCGAAAAGTTCAAAGTGTGATTTAGTTTTCTTTGAGATTTCAATCTAAATGAAAAGTCCAAACCTTACTGTGACTACATCATACCCATGCAGTGGATAGTGAGAGGGCACTTCCATTTCCCATTAAACAGTAGGAAGGTAGTTTCTTACTAGAGACGGCTCTTCTGCCTCCTGAGGTGGAGGGGTGCCGTCAGGCATTGGTGAAAGGCTAGCATCATTTTCATTGGTCACATCTCCATCTGTCAGTGCATCAAATGAAGGCAATCCATCTTCGTCCACAGGGATACTGTCCAACGTCTCTGTGAGAACTGCTAGCAAGTTTGCTTCATTCTCTTCATCTATCTTCTATACAAGCAGGGAAAAGGGCGAGAAACATCAATCAGGAAGGGATCATATGATTATATAGGCATATAAAACAAAAATTGGATGAATCATTTTTTTGTGAGAGTAAGCTGCAACTAACTTATCTAGGATGTTTGGGGGGGGGGTAAGACACACACATACCCCTATTTGAAGTTTCAACTGTTGTTTAAAATTTCACCAACCATTTCTCTTATTTTTAATCCAGCACTAACACATCTAGCTCAGTCATCCCAGACAGTTTGTCCTGTATCCAAGATATCTGTCTCTCTCACCCTCCCGCATCCACTGAACGTTACTTACCTGACCTAACAACACAACAGTTCTCAAAAATAAGACATTAAATGAGAACTATACAAGAAGAAAAGCTCCACATACCATTATTTCCCTACTACCAAATTTAATACTCAATACATAACTTAATAGTTCAATGCATTTCAAAGAAAAGCAATCCATGCTCTTATTATTAATGACAGTCTTGGTGGTTCCTTTTAAAAATAAATGTATTCTGCAGGTTGCCTTTGAAGTTGCCCTTTTCAGTGACGTAGTTTGAGTGCTCAATACAACTACCGTATGTGTTTATCTAATTTAGGCTGCAATTATAAAAAGTAGATTAATTCCTAATCAGATGTGGCTGCAACGTTAATTTGTACTAGATATCTTATTTCAGTACCAGGGACTTGTTTGTGTCAAATCCTTGCATTCCTCAACGCAATAAGTTCCAATTATCATACATATATTTGGAAGGCAGAAAAATAAAAGCACTTATTATATTTTAGAGATTTGTCACTGCAATTATTAATGACTTAGGGCTTGGGAAAACTCCCTGTGGAGTCCATGCAAAGACTTTGCTGGCAGCTAAATGCATTTTTTCAGAAAGAGAAAGAAAAAGGAAGCAATCTAGATATTCTCTGCAGATGTCACACTTAAATGGTTTAATACCAACCAGGAATGGGCAAAGAGTGGTACCTGAAACACAGTGGAAACCTCAAAACAAAAGAGTTTCTCAATAGAGATTAGTTGGGATTATTCGCAACCGAATTCCCTCCTGTGGAGTGAAATCCAGCGAAAAAGCAGTTAAACACACATTCAGTTAGAATGTTTGAGTATTTTCTTATTTCAAGGGGAAAACAAAAGTCCAATGTGTATTGACCTGATCATGTTCAAATTTAACCCTTGATATTTTGCTGTCATTATGCTTATTAGGAATCAATAAATGTTTAACAAAGAAAGAAAAATTTGGGAGAGTGTCTATGCAGTAAACAAAGCATCAATAAAGCTGGATTTTCTCCATTTAAACTGCTCTTTTTTGTCCTTCATGTTTCCTTGGCTGGTACACAAATACAGACTATATGAGAAAATCAGAAATAATTGGTTAGTTTGATTAATAACAAGAAACTAGGAACTTGTCCCTGCTCCCAGGTTTGCACAGGATTGGGCCTAAATGCAATGGATTGGAGCTATAGTACTATCACACACATTATGTCCAAGATGCCTGATTTTGTTGCTCCAATACAGAGTGATGTGTAAATAGGGCTTACAATCAGATAGTTGCACTAAAACCCCTTTTATCATGACTGATATGGTTGCCACAGCCTTCAAAGCTATACCCACACCAGTCAGGATCTGTGTTAGAGTTTCTGCCTACTGTGGAACCTCTAGCTGAGTGTTGTACATAATGGACTAGTGACATTCAACTCCTTGGGTAATCAAGTTGCCAATAGAATTTTAGCTAAGGGTGAAATGTGAAGGAAATGTCAAGGTTCCCCCTCAAGCAAAAAAATTGAAAAATTTCAAGGGAAGCCAAGTGAGCTTTGCTAAGGGCTAGCGAAAATTCTCAGTGGGAAATTTCCACGTACCATTAGGTTGTCATCAGATTTAACATGAAACAAAATTTGAAGTGAATTTGGGCATTCCTCTACCTGAGACATCTGAGGTTCAAAAGAAGTGGAAAGACTTCTCCTAAAACCAAAGAAATGTCTCAAGAGGCCTCTGTACATTCTTGTGATGATAAAAGAACCATGCAGGTAGATGCCTTTACAAACCTTTTAATTATACCTAATCCTGTGTTGAACTGTGGCCAATACATTAATCTCCCCCAAATGGAAATGGTCGTATCCTCTAACATCTCCTCCCATGTGAATCTGCTCTTTCCTTAAGATCAGCTGTTGCACCCCTCTTGGCTGTGGCACATTGCCTACTGCATGATTGGTAGCAAGGCACAAGAGGTCTTTCTTGGTGGGGGTGCCTCAATATGTGGAACCACCTGCCCACTTGTGTTCCAATGGAAATTGAAGACCTCTCTCTTTAGAAAAGCTTTTAGTTCTGCCTTTACTTAATTTTTTGTGAACAGCTCAGAGAGCTTCAGCTATTGGATGGTATAGAAATGAAATAATAAATAAATAAATGTTATATCTTGATGGTTAGTTTTGGCCCTTTGTGTTCTTGTTCATTGGGACTGCTTTTAGTTTCATAATTGTGTTTCCATGATCGATTATTATGTTTATGTCTATTTTATACTTTGTAAGCCACTTTGAGCAGCTACATTTTGGAGGGGGAAAGCAGGGTATACTTTTTTTTGACATCAATAAATAAAAATACCTGCGTACACAGCGTAATAAACTCTGGGAGTTCTTCCTACAGCTTGCTGCCACTACTGTTGTAAGCAGAATCTCTTGGGCTCCTCTCTTGACCGGAGAGGAGCACTTCTGTGGTGTCCTGATTTCACCCAGCTGCCAACCAAACCCTCCCGCAGAATATATATATAACCTCTTCCCAAGTCAGCGTTCCTTCTTCGATGATATGAACTCTTACAGAAGCCTCAGTGTTCCTCATTCTAATGCTCTGCATCTGCACTTACAAACAGACTCTGAAGCGTGCTGACATCCAAAGTCAGAATGTGGAGTGGACACTGGCCTGCCTCATCAGAGCAATTCCAATTAGCTTTTTTGCACAAGTTTCAAACAATCAAACACCCCTCAGAGGCAAAGCAAAGGATGTGACAAAGAGGACTTTGTTAAAACAATTAATGTCACTTCCCATTATTGCTCCAGTCCCAATTTACAGAGCAAATAAATCAACGTCACCACAGATGATGGCACACTACCCAGCCAACACATGTCTGTTCACAAATGACACGGCAGTGGGAATGCATTAAGCAGCGAAATGACGTTGGGAGATAACCTCCGTGAAGCTTAACCATGTGCTTGCTCCTAAACATTGTTTGGTACAGAAACATTTCTATTAGGTAACGTAGCAACAGCAGGACTGAGAAAAGGTAGAATGGGGAAGGGTAACGTTTTGCTCTTCTCACAGGAAGTTTCAGGGGCCTGTCTCTTGCAGGGTCAGTTCCCTTGCGAGAAGGGAGTACTGGGGCCTTTTGAAATCAGCTTATTTACCTTATGTGTGTGCGGTGCTGTATGTGTGTTTTATCTGGGTTGATTCTGCGGTGTTTGTTTTGGAATGGATGGGTGTTTTGCCTCTGCACATGTATATGCGTTTTTTCTCTGAGCATCACTACTTCCCCTTCTGTGAAATGGGTGTTGGAGTAGGAAACTGTGGGTTCTAAAGTGTTTTGTTACTGAGACCCGACCTCTGCCTCATGCAAATTATTGTGCAAGATGGAAATCAGTATTTTGTCACCAGCCACACCTCCCATGGCAGCCATTCTGTGAATGGGGACATGCACACATGGCAACAGTTTTGACCATGGGACTCTCAAAATACCAAATGTGCCACCGGCCCTAAAAAAAAGCTAGGCAGCCTCTGATTTACACAATGATGACAATAATAATAATCATTCTTTACAACATAAAAGAGGGCAGGTCCCTGTCCTGAGGAGCTTAGGATCTAAAATTCGGACCAGGAGAAGGGGAACAAAATGGAGACAGGGATTAACAGGGGAAGAATGTGCCATTGTTACATGTATAATCTACCTTTCCCTTTAAACATCTGAAGTCTCATTTTCCATACATTTATTTGAACAAGGTTCTGAACCCTGGGCGGTGTTTTGGGTTGTCCTTTCACACAGCATTAACCTAGTTTTACATTCTGTTTTTCATATTCCAATAGCTTTCCCCATAGTTAGTTACTGTAGAGTATGGAAACGGAGGACTAAGGGTTGTTGCAAAGACTTTGTGGGAAAAGATTTTGAGGGGGGATTTGAAAGAAGAGGAGGAGAGAGAAGTGGCGTTAGGTAGGGGTCCTGGAAGGCAGTTCTAGGCAGCAAGGGCAGCAAGGGAGAAACAGAGCATTATACCTTCAGCTGTCTTTAAAGCCGCATCAATCCCCCTCCAAAAACACATTCTTCTCTCATTTGCTCAGCCCGATTCCAACAGCAAATCCATTTTGTTTCCAGCTCCTATCCAAACTGCTGGGGCGCGTCACAAATTCCAATAGACAGTTGCCTTTGCATACCAAAGGCCATTAAACAAGCATCTTGAGCTAGCGGACTCTACAAAAGCCTTGAGAGGTCATTTTGCATACCTACTCCCCTGCCAAAAGTGTTACTGCAATATTATAATAGATCAATCTTAGGGTAATGTTCATTAAAATGTCGACTCCCTGCTTTGTGCCCATGGTGTGAGTCCTGGTGTTGACAGCGCAGGGAGAAAGCGGAGCTGAAGCCAAAAGCTGTAAATTTCACTATTCCAACACTGCCACTTACGAAGCTCATCTTCCACAGGGGACAGGCCAGCAATTATATGGGATAACCTCATCCTGGAGAGGACTGAATAAATCCAGACAGGTGCTGAGCAGGAGGTCAAGGAGCAAAATGCAGGCCCTGCACCTCGCTGAAATGATCCCATACATTTTAGTCTGGTTGGCCCCTGTGAAAGTGTGACAATATTCCATCTAAGCATAAGGAATCGCTAAATATTTGTGCAGCAAAAAAGTTTTGAGCGCCAGGTTTTTCTGACACAAAGTTACTGAAGTTCCCATCCATAAAATAATACTTCACAGAGTATTTAAAAAACCATGCTTTCCCAAAATTGACACAGGAGACAAGTAATGTAGCAGCCTCACCTTAGCATTTTCTGATACAGAAAAGACAGGAGAGGCTTTTTATGAATGAATTTATTCTTTCAAGAACCTCAGATGTGAGCCAGATCAAAGAGAGATTCTTTTTTGGACTGAGACAGAACCTTTTTGAAATAGCAGAACTTGTAGCCCTTGCCACAAAAAGGGATTTTTTCCCCTCTAAGCACCCTGGATATTTAATTCAGTCTCCTCCCAGCACCAGTTTCCTGCCCACCTTCTCTTTTTTGCTAATTAACAGAAGCAAACCCCAAACAATTAAAACAAAAATACAGCCACACTTCTGCTGCAACTCTCCTTGTGGAACCCACCAAATCGGAGGTGATGTCGTGAACGAGAAATATTCTTTCGCACTGCCAAAACCACCTGACAAACACCACTATGCCATACCTGAAGCATTTTAGATCAGCTTTACCCAAGACTCAAGTCATGGCAATATCAGTAAAAGATGGTGTTTGTGTAAGAAATCAGTTAGATGCAATCGCTGTCATCTAGTTCTCTTTCTTCAATGTCAGGAACTCAATCTAGAGATAGCATTTATTGCCAAATTCCTGACCACAATTATGTACCTAGGTACCTAGCATGTATCTGTGGGTAAAGTGAACAGCAGCACCAAATGCCTCTGTTAGCAAATGTCAACTGGAACTCACAAGGCAGGAAATATTCAAATAACAGCCTTCCTCTGCCATAATTTGATGCTTTGGTTTGGGTATAAAGTTAAGCTTTTCTGGCATTCGGCATTTTAAAAGAGGCTTCTAAAACTCTTCTGCCAAACGGCAACACACAAACACCCCTTGCATGTTTCATTGCTCGTAATGAGTTGTTGCAGTTCAGAAGTTTCCATTGTGGCCTGACAGTTAAGCTTCTAATAAACAGAGGAGCTACTAATTGACTTGTCTCACAAATATAGTACCTTGCTAGCAACCTGTAGCAACACATTTTACATACTTGGACCTAAAATCATTCAAGGTTCTTGCAAGCTGCTAAATGATTAGATTTCATTTGTGTAAACTGCCTGTCTGTTCCTCTCTTTGACACCAAAGCTTTGATTCTGAACACAAGAGAATGAATGAAAAGGAGAACGAGCTATCAGACTCTTGACTGTGTTAACAGAACTAAACGATAAGATACTATAGTGCTGGAACCAGTACAACTGTTGCAGACTTTTCCTCTCTCTCTCTCTCTCTCATATATATATATATATATATATATATATATATATATATATATATTGAAAGCACAGAAATGCAGTCAATTTGATTCAGAACCAAAAGGTCACTCTACTCAATTTATAGTTGACGCCGCGTGCAATATTGAGAAAACACCTGAAAGCAAACGATCTTATCAGCAGTTCAGGCCTCAACATTTACTGACTACATGAGATAATATGCTGATTACCAAATAAATGCATTAACTGTGTTTTGCACACAAGGGATGTTTAAATGTGTCGAGAACGTGATGGTGGCAAATGCAGTGCCAGCTCTCTTACTATCAGCACATCAAGCACATTTTTAAAATGCCGAGACACACTGTGGACTTCCCATCCAGCCCGTGCATTCCACAACAGACGGTGCAAAATCAGGGCAACACCTTAGACTGGAGATGACTTCTATATAGGCATGGCCGTGGTGTATTTGTCAATATGTAGAATGGACTGTGGAAACAAGGAAGATCCGGGCACCCTCACTCATGCCTGGGCTCAGCAAGCCGGGGCACATATGGGCACATCTAAGAAGCCTACACATGCAAGCCAGGCTCAGATGCACACATCTAAGAAGAGTGTCCGTGCAAGTTGGGTACGTACGTGACTATCTAAGAAGTATGTACATGCAAGTCAGGGGCACATGTGCACACCCTGCCCTTCAGCAAACAACCTCACATGCTCTTTGATGGCAGGAACTATCACTCTGCATACTGTTACGTTGCTGCCGAAGGGGTTGTAACAGCTAGCTCATGTTAATTGTAACCAGTCTTGGGCAGATTTGTGGAAAGATGGGAGGAATTCAATGGAAACATTGGCATCTTAGGTTAAAGTAGCATGCCACAAATACCTTTGCATACAGCTGGTCTGGGGGGGGGGGTCTGGGGGTGTGCTGGGAATTGCAGTCCAATACATCTAGAGGGCACCAGGTGGGGGAAAGCTGCCTTAAGAAGTCTCTGTCCATCGCTACAGCACTTTAACCTGCCTGCACTTGTGCGCTGCACGCATGCGTATGCAAACACTTCCACCGCCTTCTGTAGCCTGCAATCCATCAGGGAAGGAAGACGGAAGACCGCCGAAGAATTGCAGGAGGAGGAGGAAGCAGGGTGGCAGTGAGCAAATCTGCTAGTTGGTGATGCTCCTCCTACCAAATGGAAGCCCAAGCAATCCTGCAGATCAGCTGGCAGCAGCTACATTTCATAACGTTTTATCATTTTGTGACTGCACAGATGTATAGGGCTGCCCCCGATTTCTGCCTCATGCAGGATATAAGGGTAGTTTCAGAGGGGGTGGTATATGCAAAGGCTTGTGTATATTGTTATATATTATAAATGGCTCGGTATTCAAGTTTGATTATATATATATATATATATATATATATATATATAATCATACAGTTGAGTCCAACCCCCTGCTCAATGCAGAAATCTACCTTAAAGCATCCCTGACATATGGTTGTCCAGCTGCCTCTTGAAGGCCTCTAGTGTGGGAGAGCCCACCACCACCCTAGGTCATTGGTTCCATTGTCATACTGCTCTAATAGTCAGGAAGCTTTTCTTGGTGTCCAGCAGGAATCTGGCTTCCTGTAACTTGAGCCCATTATTCCGTGCCCTGCACTCTGGGATGATCGAAAAGAGATCCTGGCCCTCCCCTTTGTGACAGCCTTCCAAGTATTTGAAGAGTGCTATCATGTCTTCCCTCAATCTTCTCTTCTCCAGGCTAAACATGCCCAGTTCTTTCAATCTCTCCTCATAGGGCTTTGTTTCCAGACCCCTGATCATCCTCGTTGCCCTCCTCTGAACCCCCTCCAGCTTGTCTGCATCCTTCTTGAAGTGTGGTGCCCAGAACTGGATGCAGTACTCAAGATGGGGCCTAACCAGTGCCGAATAGAGGGGAACCAGCACCTCACACAATTTGGAAACTATACTTCTATATATGCAGATGGTCAAAAGGTGGGAGGTTGTACCAGAATGGGACAATCCAATTCCTATTCCAGTCCTGTTTAAAACCCTGTATATCATATTTATTCACCAATAACAGGTATTTATAGTCACGGAGCATGGGTCACTTTGCCTGACCAGTCTTAATAACTGCTTCCAATACTGATGGAGACTTTGATACTGTAAAAGCGGCCTGGCCAAACCTAGATACTAACAAATACTGCAGTTGCAAGTTTTTCCCATTCAGCCATAGCTGCCAAGTCGTATCTGGCATGCAGGATAAAAAAAAATGACAAGAACTCATCATCGTCACCCAACAGTTAATCCAAAGTAAAAATATTGCCATATCTGCGCATATCTGCCACGAAAACATTTTCTTACCAATTTTTAGATCTGGATTGTCCATAAAGTCAATTTAGCATGAGAAAATGGATAAAAGTATAACTGATGTGACATTACACATCTATAACTGTAGAAACTCTGAGGGACCCTACACGTTCTTGTATGTCTAGAACTTGGTGCCATCCATTTAACCAACCTAACCAAGGCGGGAGAACCGATGCAGATGAGGAAAAACCAAAATCAGTATGAGTCAGCAGTTAACCCCGACGCTATAAAGCAAGATCAGGAACACCAAATCCACACTGTTTAATTTGAAGTTGCATCCAGTTAGATTCTTGTAACATGTGGTACAGACGACTGCCTTTGGAAACTTCAACTGGTTCACAATATGGCAACTACATTGTTAAACAGGATGTATTCTTAGTACTTGTACCCATAGTATCTGAAAGACCGTATTTCTCCAGTGTGAACCTGCCTGTTCTTTAAGTTCATCCACATGTAGGCCATGCTCCATCTTCCAAGGTTAGATGAGTGGTGCTCAGGAACAGGATCTGTGGTAGCGACCCAGTTCTGGAATTCCTTCACAGACATATCCACTTGTTATCTTTTAGGCACCAAATTAAATTAGGTTTATTTTCCCGGGTCGTTTGCTTTTGGTCTCATTATTTTAAACTAGATTTTATATTTTGAGTCTGAGTTTTGATCTTATTGAAATGGCTGCAGTTGTCTTGAATATTTTGAAAATGGGGATGGGGGGCAAACAGAATACGAATTCTAAGAACCAAACATTCCCCCTGAGCAGCATTGGACATTTGGGACAGAGACCTCTGGGTCAGCCTTTCCTGACCTGGTTGAACTACAATTTCCCAGCATCGCCCAAACACTCTTTCCAGTATGAACCTACCAGTACACTATAATGAACATCTGAGGCCTTCCCCAAACTGCTGCCTCCGAGGGATGTTCAGAGACTAGCAACAAGGGAGATGGCCTGTTTGGTGCTGGCCCTCCAATTGAAAAAAGTCCTATCCAGTGAAGAAAGCCTGGCTCCAACTTTGTCATCTTCTCTGAACAAGGTTAAGCCTTTCCTATAGCATATGATGGCATATGATGGTTTTAATGTTAGTTTTTAATTGGGTCCCAATAGTTTTATTATTCATTGTTTTAACTGTTTCAAACTGTTTTAAACATTTGTATGTTAAAGCTTTTCATGTTATGTTTATCATGTTGTGAATCGCCCAGGGAGCTACGCCTATTGTGCAATATAGACATGTAACATCTGGATGGCACCAGGTTGGGGAAGGCCACTAATTTGGATGGCTTGAAAAGGAGGTTGGATAAATTCCTGGAAGAGAAGGCTATCAAAGTCTACTAATCCTGAGGGCTATGAGCTGCCTCCAGTATAAGAGGCAGTAAGCCTATATCCACCAGTTGCTGGGGAACATGGCTGGGATGGTGCTGTTGCACCATGTCCTGCTTGTGGGTCCCTGGTCGACAGCTGGTTGGCCACTGTGTGAACAGACTGCTGGACTAGATGGACCCTTGGTCGGATCCAGCATGGCTCTTCTTATGTTCTTATGTTCTTAAGGCTGCTCTAGATCTTGACACCATCAACCTGAACCAATTCTTGAAACCATGGCCCAGCTCTAAGAAGATCCATCAGTCCCAGTGATCACTACAAGGAGGAGGGGATCTGGAGCGCCCTCTTTCTTTCTTAGTCTTGGCTGTGTCCTTGCAAAGATTCATCTGGGTATCAAATCTCCAAAGCAGTCCAATGACACAGTCAGTTTTTTACCCAGTTAATAATTGTCCAGTTTTCATGTGGTACTTACAAGTTAATTGTTGTACTAGATGATCTAACGTTTCCTTGATAAAAAGGTTCAGGCTAAGAGGTCTGTAAATCCCTGGGTCTTCCTCTCCTATTTTAAAAGATATGCACTGTACTTGCCCTTCTCCAGTCATCTGGGACCATAACAGTTTATCCTCAGTTCTCAAATAGCTTAAACTCTGGCTCATTCTGGAAGAGTGAAAACTCCATGAAATTCAGGAGACTGCAAATCTTTAGCAACTAATAAAAGTGATACAATCAAATGGTATATCTAATTTATGTGTAGTTCATCCTTTCGGGCAAAAAAAAATAGCAAATGTGCAGAAACAGAGATCATGTTAGCAAACTAGCCAAGTTATATATGGCGATACCTGATCAAAAACCAAGACACTGATAGCAGTGAGGAAACCCTACCTACCTACCTACCTACCTACCAACCAATCAAGATAAATGATTTATTTTAACTAAGAAGCAACAGCTATGGAAAGCTGATGTTTATGTAATGATTTGGCACTGAATGAAGCTTGCTTATAGCAGTCATCTTTTCTAGTCTAGAAGAATTTCTGTTTTTTTTAAAAAAAAATCCTTTGCTTTCTTTCATTTGCTTCATTTATAGGAGGTTTTACTATTTTTTTAGAAAGTAACAAAGAGAAGGGGTGCAATAAAGGAAAGGATGATAAATCAGATTTGTGAAGTGTTGTTATAATGGATTTATTCAATATCAACAGAAGGATGGGACACTCATTTCAATATTTTGTAATTGTTTTATTGCTAGTCAATAAATAGCTAATAATAAAAACTGTGGCATGGGAAGTCACCATTTCAGATGTCAGCTTAGCTACAAATTCAATGGTCTTAGGAAAACTATTGTTCTTTCAGCATTAACTTTGTGAAATAGGAGAATACCAATACTGGGTTTTTGTAGAGATTACAAAGATAAACATTTTGTGAGGTATATTAAACATTTTAAATATGCTATATCAATTATATATATTATTATTATTGTTATTATTATTATTATTATTATTATTATTTATACTACTACTACTGAGGCAAATATCAATGCCACAGGATAGTTTCCTCCTCTCTGAGGTTCTGATGTCTTGTCATATTTCCTTCCACATAGGCTTGTCATCTTCATGCCTTCCCCAGCCAGGAGACTAAAATAGAAATGAGCAATGAACTGCACAGATATCATCATCACATGCCTAAGAGATATTGTATGCTTGCAGAGGTAGTCTGATTTAGATGTAGAAGGAATGCTGGGGACTATTTGGTTTCTATTCCTCCTTCCCCCACATATACCAACGAGACCATTACAGTTGCAGAGATTTTATTTTAAAAATATAGCCAGCTTAATCCCAAAATCCCAGAGCAAACAACATTCAACATGTAACATACAAAACAAAACATCCACTTAATGTTCAATTCACTTAGCAACCGGGGGGGGGGGGGCAATAAGGCTAAACATTCTCAAAGCACTCCCATCTTGACCTATGTTCCCATGACCTATTCTAGCCTTCTCCAACCTGTTGCCCTCCAGATTGTTGGACCACAACTCCCAGGATCCCTCATGGCTGGGTAGGTGATTCTGGGAGTTGTAATCGCACACACCTGGAGGGCAACACGTTCGGGAAGGCTGTGCAGTTGTAACAAGGTGCATAACTAAGCCTACACTTGTGTAACAGAAATAATTGCATATTTTCTTATTTCCCTGCTCATCCAGGCAGTGAGGTTTTTACAGAGTACAAGAATACTCTGTAAAGAGCCATTCTGAGAAGAAGAAGAAGAAGAAGAAGAAGAAGAAGAAGAAGGAGGAGGAGGAGGAGGAGGAGGAGGAGGAGGAGGAGGAGGCCGCCTAGCCCAAATAACAAAAATCATTTTCCAAACTACGCAAATCTTCAGCAAGAACACCCTCTAGGTCTGGGGTCCATGTGTTGACTGCAGGTGCCATGGCACCCGCACCTACAAAGCAATTCCCTGCCTGTCCCTTTAAAAAATGTTTCCTTATTTCCCCCACCCCTAGGCTTGCTATATTACTCTCATCAGATACACCTCTTTAGCTCACTTTTAATTGATCAGACCCCAAAAGCTAGGCTGACCAGATAAAATCCAGGTCAGGGCTCCTGTAACTTTAACAGTTGAAGAGAAAAGGGGAATTTCAGCTAGTGTCATTTGTATGCAATTAGTCCCTGGTGATATTCCCTCTTCATCACAACAAGTTAAAGGTGCATGCACTATACTAGAGTGACCATATACAAAAGAAGGCAGGGCCCCTGCAGCTTTAACCGTTGTGATGAAGAGGGAATTTCACCAGGAAGTAATTGCATACAAATGACACTGGCTGAAATTCCCTTTTCTCTACAACTGTTAAAGTTACAGGAGCCCTGACCTGGATTTTATCTGGTCACCCTACCCAAAGCAGTCATTATGTGACTAGCCACATCCACTGTGGGAGCCATTTTGTGATGGCACTCAAAGTGGTTTCTCAAATTCCAAAACATGCCCATGTGTCCGAAAAGGTTGGGGACTCCTGCTCTAGGTAACCCAGGGTGTCCAAACTTGATGCCTGGGTGGTGCTATTAAGAAGGCATACTAGGTAGATATTAAAAAGCTAAATAAGATATGAGAGGGGTGCTGCTCAGGAACAGCTCCACATCCAAATCAAAATCCTAAACTCTGCCCTCCCACATCAATCTGAAGGGGCAAGACATTGCCATCATTTTTGCCTATGGGGTCTACCTGTTGTCAGGGACAGGCCAGGGTTGTAAGAAGACATACACGGGTGTTGTAGAGTCTTCTAGTAAGTCTCTGAACAAGCTGAAGTGAGCCATCTATTAGGCCCTGCGTTATGTACTCCCTTGAACAAATCAGAAAAGAACTAAAGTTCAAATAGTACATCAAGAATACAACAGCCTTCATATATGAGGGGGTTCTGTTGCTAAAGTGACACAAAGCTGAAGTGGTATTCCAATCGCCTTCACTTATTTCTATACCACAACAAGAAAAACAAAACAAAAAATGAATTATACAGTATAGAAGAGTCAAACAACTTCTTCAACTTCCAAAGGCAGTAGCAGAGGAAGGCAGTCTATTATTATATGAATGTAGAATAGAGGCTCTGAGTAAGCCATAAATCAGCAAGTCCATGGATCAAGACATGCCTCTGCAATGAACCCTCTAGGTGGTCTTAGAGGAGAGCCAATCACACTCATTTATATTTCCCCAAATACAATAGAGGAATGATTGTACCAACCTACCTTACAGGGTTGTTGGAAGGATGGTAAGATAATGTATGGGGAAGTGCTTTGAAGATCCAGAAGTGCTTACGTAACTGCTATTTATACTAGAATAGCCAAAAGCCTCCTTCCGTAGTGTCTAGCCCACGTTTTTAAGCCAAAGTGAGCAATACCCTTGATTTAAGGCTGCCAGTTGCTGCCTAACAACTTTGATTATATATTTCGTCAATTTAGCAGCTTGTGTCATACCCAATATATCCCCTGGTATACACCCAAGCGAGGGTGTGCATGTCTGTGTATACAAACAAGCCTGCAGAACGTGTAACCCACCAAAACAAACGCAACCTTACTAGCCACACAGTCTCCTGTTTTTGTGGCTTGCCCAAGACTATAAAAATTAGGGGGAAGGGATGTCAGGCCCTTGGAGGGATATAATCTATTGCTGGGGTGGGGGGTGTCACACAAGATGCAGGCAATCTGTACACACACAAGAAGAAAAACCAGAGACCAAGGATTATAAATAGCTAAATGCATAGAGCGTAACAAGGATTTCTTGAGGGTGGTCCTTCTGCACAGTGTCTCATTTCTCCAAAATGTCTCAGTCTTCACAGTCATGGTTGATGAGATGAGTTTCACTCTAACCCAAAGAGTTTTGCTCATTTGCTCCCACGGTGCTCTTACAGCAACGACAAGATTGTAGCGCTTGCTGCAGCAGCACAGCGTTAAAAGGAATGGCAAAGCTGCATTCCTCGCATTCAGAGATTACATTTATGGACAGAAGTGAACAGGCTGCTCATTCTCTGATAGCCTTTTAAAAACAGACTGCCATTTGCTTACCACCATTCCATGTGAACGAGGTACGTGAACGTTCATTTTCAACCTGACTATACCTACAGAGAGGGAATGGCGAACACGGCTATCAGAATGTTCTTTTGAATTCGCAAGCTTAAAGTGCAACACATCCCAATTGCATGCTATGTCCTTATAAAACCACACACCCCTTTTCTGCCAGCTCATAAAAGCAAATGTCACGTCGCTACTTGCTTTGGAAGGGGCTCTGCAGCTACGGTGATAGAGACTTACAAAACGAATAGAAAATATTTGCTCCTAGAGGGAGCAACATGCTAGTTTGATATCGTGATAATAGGTACCTTCTGATATAATTGCAGTGTGAGGAGCTGGTGTTCAACAGTTGAAGCTCCCAGTTCAAAGTCTGCAGTGCTCCCTCCATACATGTATTAACAGAAAACTTTAAGGCCCTCAGATGTGCATATGAAACAAACTAGGGTGGGTGGAAGGGGAAAGAGCATTCAAATAATGGATTCACTGCTTGCCCACTTCTGACGTCCCCCGTTCTCAACTGGACAATTAGGAAGAGTGTTACATGCACTTTTCAGCAACGGCTGCCTATACGTCTTCTTTGCCCCCATGGTGGCTGCGCGGTGGAACTGCGTCTGTTACATAACACAGCCTCCGACTCGCAGCCACCTCAGGGCTTTTTCCTTCCAAGCAAGCTCACTACGGCCCTTCTACCATGTGACCTCACTCCAGCGTTCAGCCAGGGGCGTTCCAGGACAGATGGCAAGTGCTGGAGGCCAGGCAGAGGGTGGGCCCAGCAAGCCAAATGGCCGCCAGAAGGCCAGCAGTGCCTCCTGCAATTAGGATTACCTGCCACCATGCCGCAGCAGTGCAACCGTGGGGTTTAGCAGCAAGCAGCGCCAAAGCAGTGCCGTGAAAGCAAGTTCATGATGTTGGGTCTGAGGGAAGTATTTCCTACCTGGTTCAAATCCTCATTCAGCTGGGAGCCCTACACCAGGAACTGGGGCTTGATGACTCCCAGTGTTATGGTCCAACTGCACATGAAGAGAATCCCTACAGATTATTACCTGTGCAGGGTTTCTGTTTTCGGCAATAACCAGTTGGAAACCCTATGAGTGTGTGCTCCAACTCTCATTGCTTTTCTGGAAGAGATTCTGGACTCTAGAGCCAGTTTACCGGTAGGTGAAAATAGCTTTAGTTCTCCATACCCAACTTTTTCGACACACATGGTCTTTATTCCTATGAATACACCCATAAACTTTAAGTAGATAAGAGAACAACTGACTACATGGTTCAACCAAAAAGAGAATGACCCTACATGCTAAATATTGCAAACAAAGAGCCGGGTAATCTGGACAGCTCTGACAAAGGGAGTGAGCAGGATCTGCTGTTTACATTAACAATAAAACATTGCTTTGTAAATTCAGCAGGGAATCCTACACCCACCTCGCAGGCACTGGTTGGTTTATACGGTCGTGGTTTCCGGATCTTGAGGCAAGCTTTCCTAAGCCTTGCCGGTTCACACAGTCTGTAGCATTAATTGATAAGACATTTCAAATTATCACAGATAGAACATTCATATAATCTAAATCCGTCCCCGGATCAATATAATCTAAATCACAGTGCTCCCTGCACCTGCACCACCTGGATCAAGCAATCAACTGACAAGAAACCATGCATGTGCGAACCAGCGCCAAAGCTCACAGAGTTACCAGGGAAGGTGCAAAATCCTAGCTTATCCTACCCCTCAATTACAGAGTTAGGAATTAGAACGTCCACTCAAATTTTAACCTTGTTTTTAAAGAGGTGTTGTGGTTGTTTTGCAGAAAAAGGGGGGAAATTTATTCTGTTAATTATTTTCATTCATAATCAATGCTTTCCGTTAGAAAGAAGAATTAGGGTGCAATCCTATATGTGTTAAGATAGAAAAATGTCTTACAACTCCCAGAATCTTCCAGCCAAAAAGCTGGGAGTTGTAGGATTTCTTTTCTGTCGAAGCATGTATACGATTGTGCCCTAAATTAATGATATTTATTCACTGGCAGGTAGTGAAGGTGGGAAAAATGGATAAAATGCTATTTAAGGGCCAAACAGAACATTATGTTTGTCATGTGGTTTGGCCTTGCATGGTTGATTTTACTTTAATACATAGCTGTCATTTAATAGACAAAAGGCAAGCGAAAAATATCTAAGCATTTGGCCCACATTCCTGGAACTGTTTGACAGTTAACCTAGATCTGTGAGGGAATTGAAAAGCTGTTACTCAGGAGACACTCTCCCTATTTCCTTCTCCTCCTATCTGGCTATCCCTCCCTTCTCCTGGTCTTTTGTCTCTTTTGTATTTGATTTGTTTTCTATGGCGTGGCTGCATTATATGTTGTAGGGTTGGTGCTAGTTGCTGATAAACAGGTAGGGTTACTGTTGAGGGGGAGGGGTAGTTTTAAGGAGGCGTGGAGCTACTGACTGGTATTATTTCTCAGTATTAAAATATAAAAACTTTAAATAATAACACACACAGACACACCCAAATTCCTGGTATCCCATCTAGCCCAAGAAAGGTCAGGACCGTGGTGAGGGGATAGGGCTGCGATGGTCCTGAACAGAATGGAGCTCCTCCATACACATCTGTGCTTTGCAACGAGAGGAAAGCTTCTTCTATTGGTGTCGAGGGGTAGCCCACTGCTGTGCGTCCCCCTAAGCCCCCATTCTTAGAAGACCTGGGACTTTGAACAGAATGCTGCAGCACCACTGGACTTCCTCTAGAGTAAGGGGAAATGGCTGTGGAACTCTCTCATTGAGTGGCCTGATTTTAGATGCACGAGGGGAAGACGCTTCCACCCTTCTCATCCCACTAAATCAACAGCAGGAATAGTTGGAGGTCCCCTGAAGAACTCACATTTTCATCACACAGACACATCCGAAAGGCATGGTCCCACTGCCGTGCTTAGGGACACTTTGGGTATTGAACGTACCTGGTTGCTATTCCTACTTCCACTGCTAGGTCTATATGGCTTTCACCACGGAGATATGGAGGGCAGAGGTGTAACGTTCCGCATCTAAAAAAGAATCGTGTCCAACGGTGGCTTTCCATTTAAAAATGCAAGCTGTGTACAACCCTATTCTTTTCCCAACAGTCTAGTCTTTTATTTATTTAATGCATTTCTTGGTTGCCTTTCAAGACTGCAGCCTTTACAATGCTTAGAAGCAGTATGCCAAATGCTTCGGAGCAGAGCAGCCCCACCCCCAGTAACTCCAAAATTTCTGCAAGACTTTATGGGTCTTTACTTGTCAATGGGAGCAGCTGAAAGAGCGAGATTTGGTTTCACAGCTGCAAAGTAGTAATGCTTCCCCCTCCCCCTTCCCATCCCCTTCCCCCGCTAACTATTAGTTTGGGTCTGTAAAAATCCTGTTTTTATTTATCTGCTTCTACAATTTCAAAACAGCAGAGCTTGACATTTTGGCCTCTGACAAGTTACACTTAATATAGGGATGTTTCAGGGGCGGAATCCATACGGGGGGAGGGGGGGAATCTCTTAATACAAAGATAGGCTGAAACATTTTCACCACAAATGATTTGTTTCAGCTATCTCTCTTCCTCGTGTAAGACGGAAATCAGACAGCTTATTGGCTTAGCTTGTTAGGCCAGGTTAAAGGGATGCATAGCTGAAAAAGCTCTTACAGAAGCTTACTCGTGGGCTAAAAATAGCAAGCACTAGAGAATTATCTTAAATACTACCAAACTTGTTCTGTGCTGTGAATGCAGATAACTGTAATATGTTTCCTTTTTGGGAAGTTTTTAGAGCCTTTTAAAGTATGCTCGCTTTAGCCGACTATTTAATTAGTTTCTGATTCTGTTTGCCATTCCTCTCCACAGCCCCACACCCAAAATATATTGAAGGGATCCACCTATGAATCCCTTCTTATTTAGCTTGATCCTACTGTTAGCATTCTAATAAGCTGCTAGACCTCCAAGCACTTGGATTAGGTGGGAGAGCCCCTCTGGCAAGGGAATGTTAACACTCTGCCGTCTGCAGCAAGAGGCAAATCTAAAGGAACGATCTTCCTTCCCTTTCTCCTCTCTTCCCTGCCCAACACCACACCACCACCACCACAATGGGAAGGGAGAATATAACTCAGCCTTCCCCAATCAGGAGCCTTCTTGATCTTTTGAACTACTATCAGCCCCAGCTGCCATGTCCAATGGTTAGGGGATATGGGGGGTTGTAGTCCAAAACATCTGGAGGGCACCAAAGTTGGGAAAAGCTGATCTAACACATTCCATTTGCCAAGGCTATGATTGGCCACACCCAAATCTAAATCTGGAGTGTTCATCCTCCAGCTTGGAGCACATGAGGTCACAGCTCAGAATTGAAACTGGAGCCTGAAATGCAGGAAGAACTGTTCTACTGGATCAGGAAAGGCAGAAGCCCAGGTTCCTTGTATTTATACCTGGCCTGGCCAATTCAAGGCCTTCACACTGCCAGCCAAACCCCGTTCCCGTCTGTGCCTAAAGAGAGCTCCAGGCCTGAGCACAGAGTCCGCAGTAGTTCATGAAGCTTCAGAAACCGAGGTTATCAGATCATGCCACCACATTTCTGATACTATTTTATATCAATTAGTACACCAGCGCTACCCACGATGGATGAATGGACTTTGAAAGTTATGGAGCTGAGATGGCGAAACTTACGTCAATTATAAGGGAAAAGTCAACATCCGGTTTTAGGACTGAATGGAAACCTCTTATAGACTATCTGAAGGGACAAGCGGGGAAAATGAACTGTTTATCTGCGGATTCAACAATTGAGAAGGGTTAAGATAAAGGAGGGGGGAAATTGGTGTTTGTTTAGTGACAAGAATAAAGATGGTTATATATCTTTGCAGGGGGGAAATCCCGGAACCACCTTAACTTTGTATACGGTCCTCTTTTAGTATGTAGTTGATGTTGCCGATGTTTTGTTGTTTTGTGTGTGTATAATAAATAAAAACTTTAAAAGTCAAAAATAAATAAATTAGTACTTAACATTTGAGGTGTTAAAAATAACTGCCAAGGGTTATAGTGTGTTGGGGGGGGGGGGGAGCTTCTTAAAAGAATGCTGTGGGTTAAACTTGGTCTCACTCATTACATTTTTAAGGGTGCCTCAAAACTACTAAGTGGTTCAGGTATCGTTCCATCTCCCAAAGGAATGGTATGACTATGGTTCATGGTGGTCAAGGGATTTCTAAAAGTGAATTCTTCAGCAAACCCGAATTTCCACATTTATTTGGAGGGGGGAGCCATGACATTTAGACTGGCATAGAACCAAAATAAGTTTATAGCAGAAATCATAAAGCCTGCTCTACATATGAAATGGCAGAGTTGATAGGACCGCTTCACATTGCAGGTGGAGACTCATGTTTTAAAATCTTCCACTGCCTTAAAACAAACACAAACGCCTCCTTATAAACAGAAAAAGTAGGCTACAGGTAGGAGGCGGGGCTACAACCTCTTTCCCCAATATGCCAGCAGTTTGGTACTTGCAAGGAGGCATCCAAAAACTGCATTTACACTTGCAAAGTGACACAGTCCACTGAGTCACTGAATTTCAGAAAGTATTTTTCTCTCCCATCTACTTCTGAAGGTTGCCGCTCCCTTTTTAAAATCGTGTAACAGGAGCAACCCTGTCAACAGCACATTTAACTCAGTCCACAGAAAGCCTTAAGAGTTATGAATCACAACACAGAGAAAGCAGGCAGAACTCAATGGCACAAAATCCCTCCTCTTCATACATCACCTCTCAACACCTCTGGACATAGTTCTACACCCGAGTGTGATTAGCAGTCACGGCACGCGAGCAAATCAAGAATCTTGTCTCTGTAAGATACTTCCATTTATTTCTTTTTCTTCCCCTGGAGCTTTTGTGTCTTAAAACTGAAAGGCAGCATTGTAGTGATTGCTGAGATCACAGCATCCTGTGGATCCCCGTTCAAACACGTATTTTACCGTGTTTCCGGTGGGTGGGTGGTGAACTGGAGCAATTCCAATGACAGAATACTTTTGATTTTATTTTTTAAAGGAATTTGATATGTCCATATTAACATTTTGATATCCTGTCTCTCTTTAACATGGCTCTCTTCTTGTGCAGAAATCACACGTGATACATAAAAGGAGACAGGAGGATACATTTCGAGCTTTGAGCAAGGGCTACACATCACTCTGCCCACTGGGTTACCAAGAAGTTCAGCTGCCACCTGCCAGGTATACCTTTCACACTTGAGATTCTCAGTTTTGACCCAAAAAGGCTGGTTAAGCAAAGGTTAACCCTCAACCAGGGCAGGAAAGCTATTACTGACAGCTAACCTGGTTAAATATTCAAGAGCAACTCACCACCCCTATGCAAATGGCTCTCTCATTGCCATGTCACTATCCTAATCAAGATACCCAAAGCAAATTCTCAATGGGTCAATCCAGAGTTTCCATCCATGGCTGTTTCTACACCGGCCTTTTGTCTCGGGGTTGCCCCTGGGTGCCCCCTGTGCGTCCAAATGATGCCCAGGGACTCCCGGGGGCAGGGGGAATGGGCATGGTTTTTCCCAGGGTTAAAGAAATCCTGGGAAAACCCAAATATCCCAGCAGTCCTGGGACTGTTCTGAGGCAGCGGGGGGGGGGGGGGTTAAGGGCTATGTTTTGGGGTGTGTGTTTTTTTAACTGCCTTTTTCAATGGAGTGGGGCCTCACTCTTGTGTGACCAGCCCCGCTGTCTCAAAAAAAAATACCCCTCCACAAAATGGCAGCTATGACATCCCAGCTTCCTCCCGGGATGTCACGCGCCACATATGTACGCTGGGGGAGGCTCTTGCAATCAGGATATCATGACAGCCACCCCTCCCTCCTGGAACGCCAGGAGGTGTAGAAAGGGCCATGAACTACCACCACCAGTAAACACATTAACTGTTGTCAATTAGCATCCATTATGAATAGGAACCTTGACCCGAAATTTTGATTCAGCTTTTGAAACAGATCTCTTTTCTAGTAAGACAAAGTTGGGTTTCGGTCACGTAGCCTTTTACCTGCAATTAGCTACATTCCCCTCCCTCCTTCCTCAATTTCCCTGCACCTTTTATTTTGCTATTTGTTTAGTCAGGGCCCCGAGGTAACACACAGCCTGATGTTTCCCCGCCAAGCTTTCCAGGACGGGCAAAAGTCAAAGGAAACTGCAAGGGCCACACCATCGCAGAAGGCCAACGCTCAGCACCTGGAACCTATAGCATTCCAAACCTCCTCGGTAGAAGTGTTTTGCTCTGGACTAGGTAAATATTCTTGCTCTCACTTTCCCATTTTTCTCTGCCATATGACTGCTCTACACCTCACCGTGCCCAACCACGCGTCGCTACATTTTGCCTTGCCCCATTGCGCTCAGAACTACAATACCACCTGCCAATCCCAAGTGTTTTCTCTACTCCCTTACTTGACAGCAGTAACTTCTCTCCATCCATCTCTCTGTTTCTCAGTCTGCGTCAGTTATCTACCTAGCTGCCAAACCAACATGAACTGCCTTAAGCTAACCAACTGGTCCATTCTGTATCAGTCATATTGGTAATTTCATGCATTTTCAAGTCTCATGGCTAATATCCCCTCAATATACGTGTAAAACACAGACTCCCTGTGGGGCAACTTGTGTCTAAGCACAAGGTCCATACTTACACATGTCGATCATCGATTTGCAGGCATATTTCTCCTGTGATGTGCATTTTTGCATGTGTTTCTCCGAATAAAAGCATATGTTTAGGCATTTTTCCCCCCAAGTAACTTTCCCTAATATCATGTATTTTGAATTTATTTTCACTTATAAGCACATTTTTGTGCACAACTTTCAACAATATACACGTTTGAGGGTGCGCTTGGAGTACAGCATCACAAATCTCATGAATCATAAAAGTTTCAGTATATGGTGCAGCACTTAGTTAGGTCCATGCAGCAAAGGGAAGGGGACATATTAGACACACAGGCTTAGCCGGGATAATAAAAGGGTCATTACTTTATTGGCTGTCTTTTGAATAAGCTTGGCAGTAGCATAGGGCAGGGATCCTATTATCAGCCGGCCCGCCTGCTATCTGATTCCCCTTCCTGGCCTGCTTCCCAGGAAGCACTGGTAGTGTATAGCAGAAGCGCTAGTGATGTATAGCGGAGCCATGGGCTCACCACGGCAGAAACCAACCAATACCCTGAGAGGACAAAAGGCCATGCTCCTTTGCCTTGTTCACTCGCTTAAAGAGAATACGAAGAAGGTTCAGCAAGGCCAGGAGGCTCCAGAGATTGACAGTACACATCCTACTAAGGCATGGGCCTGGTCTACAGTGCAGCTTGGAACCATACAAGGCCATTTTGGGGGTGCCACCTCCGTTGTACAGTCAAAAAATCACTAGGAGCAGGTCAAGTTAGTTCACAATACTAAAGTAGGGTGACCATATGGAAAGGAGGACAGGGCTCCTGTATCTTTAACAGTTGTATAGAAAAGGGAATTTCAGCAGGTCTCACAACAGTTAAAGCTGCAGGAGCCTTTCCCTCTTTTGTATCTATATTAGAGTGACCAGATACAAAAGAGGGCAGGGATCCTGCAGCTTTAACTGTTGTGATAAAGAGGGAATTTCACCAGGATGCTGCACGCATACAAATGACACCTCTTGAAATGCCCTTTTTTATACAACTGTTAAAGATACAGGAGCCCTGTCCTCCTTTCCATATGGTCACCTTGTACTAAAGCATCATGATAATAAGGAAAATATACTACAATTATATATATATATATATATATATATATATATATATATATCATAATAATTGGTATCTCTATATACTGCTTTAGGACCAACCCCCCACCCACCTTCCAATAAAGGCAGATCAGTATTCTAATCTTGCAAAATGGGGGACTGAGGCCGAGGGATAGGGATTTGCCTAAGGCCACCTGGCAGACATGTCTGAAGCAGAGACTTCCATTCACACTCTTGGCCAAGATGCTGCAATGAACTAACTATAGCAGGGAATTGGAAGCGAATTCACATTTTGTCACATAGCCACCAGCATCAAGTGCATGACAGAATAAATGTGACAACGTTGCCTTTTGCCACCAAAATCCAAATCAAATAGAGGAATATATGATGGCCTCACAGCAATTAAGGCTTTTAAAAGCCAATAATGAGCACCTTGAATCTGGCCCAGAAACAAAATGATCCCATAAAAGAAATGGAGGGCACCCAACTCAGTTGAATGTGCAAGCTTAAGACCATAGCAAGGTTAAAGGAGGATCTGTTGCTCTGGGGTTGTGGAAAGGATTTGCTTTCTCCTGGAACCAACCATATCTGGTCCATTTCGACATGAATCTTGCACCCTTGCTGTTGTGCTAGCTAAGATCTTGTGCTTTGCTCAAGGTGAGGAATGTTATTTCTAGCACTGCAATCACAGATTCATATATCTCCACTGCCTCTCTATGCTAAAAAGCAGAATGGCGTAACAGGGCCACATGTCTTGCAATTGCCATTAAAATCTTCCATATGTCTTCGTTTGGAAAGTGCATTTCTTTACCCAGCCAGAAATTCACAGCCTCCCTTTTAAAAAAAACACCACAACGTTGTTGTGGGGGTGCTAAATGTTTCCAAAAGCTGCCTTAAGCTGCCAGGAGTAGTCTAGGAGGAAGTCCCACTGAATGCCATTGAACTTACTTCTCAGTAGACATGCATAGAATTGCATGGTGAGTGACATTTCTTTATCAATGTATAACTATAGTTCGAAAAGAGACCCAGAGGCCATCTAGTCAAATCCCATTCTATGGAAATGATACACATACATGCATTATATTGAGGATGCGTAAAAACACAGTGTGTAATATTACTCATTATGCAAAACCTTGGAGTAATTAGTGGCTGCGAATTTAAAGCAACAGATAAAGGTTTTTCTTCACGTTATGGAACCCATTTCCGTCGGATGTCATGATAGCCAACAGCGTTAAAAAAAAACACCAAGCCTTGGTATTATACATACTTCTGAATTTGCCCACGGTATCTGGCTAGCTGCAGCGCTACAGACCGCAAGACCAGTGGTCTAAGCAAACATGACAGAGCATACACAGATAGTACTGAAAAAGATGCAAGAAGAACTTAAAGAAGGAAGAAATTAACATGATTTGCTATTTTTCAAGTTGGGAATAGGAATATTTCTTTAAATCCACATGCAGCTTAAACTTTCCCATGGCCAAGCTGTAGAGACGTGGGACACAGAACTCTTTATCAGTTAAGAAAAGCCACCCTGGGGCTTTTTGGAAGCATGTGGTGGGATATAAATTGAATAAATAAATAAAATGCAACACTAGCCTTTTCTTACTCAAGGGCATCAATGGAAATTACTTTTCCTTCTCCAAAATCTGTATTTCAGATGAGAAACAATGAATAATGAGAGTGACAACTGGTTGAAAGGAGATGGTGTGAAGATAAATGAGGAGTTGCAAGCAATACAATTAAGGCTGAAATCCTACACACACTTACATGGGAGTAAATCCCATTGAACCCAAAAGGGTTTGCTTTTTAGAGACGTATAGGATTGCGCTGTACAGTAGTATCCTGCGATCATACACCCTGTAGTCTTGATACAAAGGTGGAAAGGATGTGAGCATAGCAATGTAGCACAGAATCCTAAATGCTACTCTGTGGCCTTTAGGAAAGTCCTTGACTAAGACCACAATTCTTTTCTACCCACCAAATGCACTATCAAATGACTTGGTTGTGATACTGGATAACTCTGAACGGAAGATCACATGATGGCATTATTTAGTTTAGTCTAACATACATGAATATACACACATGAACACATGCAAAGTGGGAAAAGATGTAGTTTGTGGGTACAAGATCAAAACAATCAAAAGTGAGCAAGCCACAATTATATCATACAACAGCAAAAAGAAGTACGATTTTTGTAAGCAATATTTGCAATCCTAGGGCTGTTTTCCCTTCCAGCCAAGTTCTCTCAACAAAAATTCCTCATGCATATAACCACATGGAGAAAGCATTGTGTAATTCATAAGTACATGGAAACACTTTGCAGCAAGAGCTGTCTCACAGACGGATCAATGGTCTGATTCCGTCTGCAGAAGCTTCCTATAGAAAAAAAAAAGTGGTGGAATGGTCAAGCCTAAAATCATGCATTTGGATTAAAAGTATGAAACTTGGCCCATTGATAACATTGACCCACGCTAAATATTTTTTGCTATGGATCCCAGTAAGCAATGCCCCCCCCCCAAAAAAAGGTAGGAGATGGACTAAAAGACAGAAGAACACACTTATCAATGAGCCTGGGCAAAAATTCTTACCACATGTGAAGAATAATGCTGGATGAGATTCCACAATCCAAAAGATGGAAAAATAGGTGATGTGCAACAAGCTTTTGGTTCTGTGTGTAATTACAGTTTCTTATCCATGACTGGCGCTGCCATGCAGCAAGAAGAAGTGACCTACTTAAGATAGCACTGGCAGGCCAAAATACAAACCTCAAAATGCTTTGTGTAGTCACCAACACCTCCAAGTACAGTGTCCTCCATGAGCTGCCACAGCATTGCTTCCAGCTGAAATCTTTATTTGAGCTCCAGATACTGATAAGTGAACTACCACCACGTCAATAGCAATGTGTATGTGTGTGTGCATACACATGTACATTGGGGCATAAGACAACATCAAGTATGGTACACCCAGGCCAATAATACCCAATGTATATTGTGACTATGGAAGTGGAGGTGTGCATCCCATAATAGGCTTTGGGTCACCCCAAGTCACAATCAAACCTCCAGTGCAGCATCTTCTATGAGATGGCATGCCATCACATTCATCACAATGCTGTGTTTGGTAGGCTGACCATATTTATTTATTTATTTATTTATTTATTTCATTTGTATACCGCCCCATAGCCGAAGCTCTCTGGGCGGTTTACATAGGATTAAAAACAATTAAAAACAATATACAAAAATTAAAACAGCAAAAACATACAACATACACACAATCTGTACATTTAAAAACCACTTCAACACTTCAAAAACTACAAAAAACAAAACAAAACAAACCCAGGCTCCTCAGATATTGCCAAATGCCTGAGAGAAGAGGAAAGTCTTGACCTGGCGCCGAAAAGATAACAATGTTGGCGCCAGGCGGGCCTCGTCGGGGAGATCGTTCCACAATTGGGGAGCCACCACAGAGAAGGCGCTCTCTCTTGTTGCTGACCTCCGAGCTTCCCTCGGAGGAGGCACTCGGAGGAGGGCCTTAGATGTTGAACGTAGTGTTCGGGTAGGTTCATGTCGGGAAAGGCGTTCCATCAGGTATTGTGGTCCCAAGCCGTGTAAGGCTTTATAGGTTAAAACCAGCACCTTGAACCGGGCTCGGAAACATACAGGCAGCCAATGCAAGCGGGCCAGAGTAGGTCTTATATGTTCGAACCTACTGGTTCCAGTTATCAATCTGGCCGCTGCATTTTGCACAAGCTGCAGCTTCCGAACCACATTCAAAGGCAGCCCCACGTAGAGTGCATTGCAGTAATCTAACTTGGAGGTTACCAGAGCATGGACAACTGAAGCCAGGTTATCCCTGTCCAGATAGGGACGTAGCTGGGCCACCAACCAAAGTTGGTAGAAGACACTCCGTGCCACTGAGGCCACCTGCGCCTCAAGTGACAGAGATGGTTCTAGGAGAACCCCCAAGCTACGAACCTGCTCCTTCAAGGGGAGTGCAACCCCATCCAGAACAGGTTGAACACCCTCCATCCGGTCAGCGGAACCACCCACTAACAGCGTCTCAGTCTTGTCTGGATTGAGTTTCAGTTTATTAGCCCTCATCCAGTCCATTGTCGCAGCCAGGCACTGGTTCAGCACATCCACAGCCTCACCTGATGAAGATGAAAAGGAGAAATAGAGCTGCGTGTCATCAGCGTACTGATGACAACGCACTCCAAAACTCCGGATGACTGCACTCAACGGTTTCATGTAGATGTTGAACAGCATGGGGGACAAAACTGACCCCTGCGGAACCCCATACTGGAGAATCCACGGGGCCGAGCAATGTTCCCGAAGCACCACCTTCTGGAGCTGACCCTCCAAGTAGGAGCGGAACCACTGCAATGCAGTGCCTCCCACTCCCAACTCAGCCAGTCGTCCCAGAAGGATACCATGGTCGATGGTATCGAAAGCCGCTGAGAGATCAAGGAGAATCAACAGAGTCACACTCCCCCTGTCTTTCTCCCGACATAGGTCATCATACAGGGCGACCAAGGCTGTTTCCGTACCAAAACCAGGCCTGAAACCCGACTGAAATGGATCCAGATAATCAGTCTCATCCAAGAGTGCCTGGAGCTGGCTCGCAACCACCCGCTCCAGGACCTTGCCCAGGAATGGAACATTTGCTACTGGCCTGTAGTTATTAAGATTTTCAGGGTCCAGGGAAGATTTCTTTAGGAGTGGTCTCACTGCCGCCTCTTTCAGGAGGCCTGGGACCACTCCCTCTTGCAAAGAGGCATTAATCACTTCCCTGGCCCAGCCAGTTGTTCCATCCCTGCTAGCTTTTATTAGCCAAGAGGGGCAAGGATCCAATATGGAAGTGGTTGCACGAACCTGTCCAAGCACCTTGTCAACATCCTCGAGCTGCACCAACTGAAACTCATCCAAGAAAACAGGACAAGCCTGTGCTCTGGATACCTCACTAGATTCATCTGCTATAACACTGGAGTCTAAGTCCTGACGGATGCCAGAGACTTTATTCTGGAAGTGCCCAGCAAATGTATTACAGCGGGCCTCAGATGGTTCTACCATGTCCTTGGGGCCAGCATGTAAAAGCCCCCGGACAACTCTGAAAAGCTCCGCTGGGCGGCAGGTTGATGATTGAATAGTGGCAGCAAAGTATTGTTTTTTTGCTGCCCTCACTGCCCCTGAATACAGCTTACCATAAGCACTTACCAGTGTTTGATTGCATCCATCAGGAGTTCGTCTCCATCTGCCCTCAAGCCTTCTCCTGTTTTGTTTCATCACTCTCAGCTCTGGGGTATACCACGGAGCCGTTCGAGCTCTACACAGGAGAGGGCGCTCAGGAGCAATCGTGTCAACTGCCCGGGTCATTTCTGCATTCCACAGATCAACCAGGGTTTCGACAGGAGAGCCAGCCCTATCAGCCGGAAAACTCCCCAGAGCCCTCTGGAAACCATCTGGATCCATTAGCCTCCGGGGGCGGACCATCTTAATGGGTCCCCCACCCTTGCAGAAGGGAAAAAGCGGCTGTAAGTCTAAACCTCAGCAGGTGGTGATCTGACCATGACAGAGGGGTTGATGTAAAGTCCCCCACTTTCAGATCCCCATCTCCATGTCCAGTTGAAAAAACCAGGTCTAGAGGGTGCCCTGCTACATGCATTGGGCCGATGGTATGTTGGGACAGTCCCATGGTTGTCATGGAGACCATGAAATCCTGAGCTGCCCCAGATAAAGTGCCCTCGGCATGAATGTTGGAAGACTCATGTAACTTTAACAGTTGTAGAGAAAAGGGAATTTCAGCCAGTGTCATTTGTATGCAATTAGTTCCTGGTGAAATTCCCTCTTCATCACAACTGTTAAAGTTGCAGAGCCCTGCCTTCTTTTGTATATGGTCACTCTAGTATAGTGCCTGCAACTCTAACTGTTGTGATGAAGAGGAAATTTCGCCAGGAACTAATTGCATACAAATGACACTGGCTGGAATTCCCTTTTCTCTACAACTGTTAAAGTTACATGAGCCCTGACCTGGATTTTATCTGGTCAGCCTCGTGTTTGGGCATTAGATACTGTAATGGATGTCTAGTATCCAAACATGTAATAGACTTCTAGTGCTACCACCATGTCAATAATAGCCAGCGTATGTATAAATGAGTAAGAACTGATGGTGTGCCCTGCAAACAATACTTTGAGCCACCAAATTCTACATCCAATGTCCAGGGGGTTGTCCCTGAGTGACATATCATCACATCTGGCCCGACGCTTTGTTTGGGCACAGGATACTGTTAAGCAAGGGAGTCCATGATTGGACACCCCATTCTTTGGTGGGAAAGGCCGTAATTTAGCTTGAAATATATGGATGTTCTTTCAAAAAGAAATATTTCTGACACTGGCAGAAGCCCCAACACATAACCCTGACATTATTATGGTGCTATTCGAAAGGTCTGTAATATTTCTGTATGGCAGAACCAGTGGATTCTGCAAAGTCAATGAGGCAAAGCAACATCTGTTCTCAAGAAGGTCATGATCCCTGGGGGATATTCCACCAACATAGAAGGCTCTCAAACACACAATGTGCTCAATCTATCAGGAAGGATATATATGGGATACAGTATTTCAAAGAGATCAAAAGTTCCCAAGTCTTGCAAACTGAGGTTGGGAGAGGAAAGGAAGATCTCAACAGCAACCAAAGTGAGCAGATCTTGGTCAAGCTCAGGAAAAGTGGTATGAACTGATACACTGTGGCTTGGATCCAGAATGTTCTTCCATCCGAGGAAAGTGTCTGGTCCATAGCACATTTTTATTAGCAGAATGGGGAAGGTGATTTTTCCAATTTCCCTCTCCCTCGTCGTGATGGAATTGTGAGGAATGAGCTATGCCAGGAAATTAGGCATTTTTTAATTTCATGTCCATTACAAGTTTGATGCTGGAACCCAACGTGTATGACTTGGTCAAAGGCCTAGTTTAACCACTCCCCTGCAGATTGAACTGGGCAAATTAAAAGTAGGCAAATTTGCTCAGATGTGTAACTTTTAAACAGACTGCAGAATTCAGCTTTTCAGGACTGCTTGAGCACAGTTGCATTTTTTATTATTAGCACGGAGTATACGTAACCCTGCCTAGGCTGTATATGGGGTGGGCAGCACTCTGAAGCCCTCCGCCTAATCTCAAAAGCCCTCTGCAAGCTATCAGACCTCTGCTCAGACCTCTGGCAAGAGGCCTTGGCTCTAATCTTAGCCACATTTGGCACCAACACCTCCCTCCTTTGGCTACACTCACCAATGACATCCCCCGAGGAAACCAATGAGTCAGCATTGCTACCATACTGTAGACTATCAATGTCTCATGGTGGCAAACCAGACAAAAAACCCTCCAAATCATTGAAAGGGAAGCCCGGTATGATAGGATGGATATAGATATATAAACAGTGGGAATTAATCCAGAAAGTCATTCATGAAACCAACACGCGCTCTGATTCCCCCCCTCGCCCCGCTAAAAGGTTTCTGTATCAAATCTTATACTTCTTAGCCGTTCAGGTCCGTAACTTGAAAAAGTGTTAATGTTCTATTCCAGGGAAACCCAATGCTATCTTTTAGCATTGTCTTTAAAGTACAGATCATTTCCACAGGTACAAGGGACAGCAGCTGGTAAGGAGCTGTCCTGTACCACTGTGGTAATTTTAAATTACCAACAACCCAGTCAGAGCTTCTTATTTGGAAAATGAGGACTTGCAGGAGGCAACTCGTTACCTGCGTTGAACATTACAGGAACAATGCTACCAGTACTGGCAGCAGATTGAGTTTTGTTGGCAGGAGGAAGTCAGAAGATAGACTAGATACTTAGTGTTTATTGAAGCAAGAAAATGAGAGATAAGATACAATCTCAGGTGAATCATAGATTGCTATTGGGAAGATGCTCAGGGTTATAATGCCTGGTGAAAGTGAAGGATCGTTAGACATTAGTCAGCTTTCAGCAAGTCCAGCTTCGTCTTAATTTTGCTACCTTGGGGGTCACTTGGCTGTAGGAAAAAGAATCCCATCAGGTGAAGCGACAACAGTGTTTTATTATTTGGGTATTTTTGTCAGCACATCCAGAAACAATTTGAATTGGCTCTAAGGATTCAGAAATACCAGCAAGATTTATCTCAAGAATTAGTGCACTGACAATTCAAAATTGGAAGACATTTTGAAAAACACCAAACCTAGTCCTATTTTTCTATGCAGCCATTGATCAATCATATCAAGAATATGGCTTTCTGTAATTTTCATCTCCAATTCTCAAGTTCTTTGCTTCCTATAAGTCACCAGTATTTTCCATGAAGTTTGATATGCTGCTAAAGCAATCCATATATCTTGAAGGAGTTCTTCAAAATAAATTTGTCAAGATTGAAGCCTGGAATGGATGCTGAACCAGACCAGGAAGAAACCATATGCCCCACATAAGAGCTGACTGGTCTCTGCAACAAGGTAATTTACACTACATGCTTACTTCACCGCTGCCTGACCTCATCCTCTCCTCAACTTGACAAGGACTGGATCTGACAAGGTGTTGCAAGGAAAAACAAACACACTCATTTTCCAACATAGCTTTAACAGTGTGATGTGGCTGCAATAATGGCAAATGAATTTTACCTGGCATCAATACAGGTACTGGTCAGACCTCACCTGAAATTCTGTGTCCAGTTCTGGACTCCACATATTAAAGATGATTCAGATAAACTGGAATGAGTTTAGAGAAGGGCAGTAAAGATGATCAGGGTACTAGAAACTAACTCCTATGAGGAAAGATGGGAGGAACTGGGTGTGTTTAGCTTTGAGAAGAGAAGACTGAGGGTAAATATGATAGCACTTCTGAAGTAACTTAAAGGGTTGTCACACAGAAGAGGGCAGCAACCTATTCCCTATAATCGAAGGCTGTAGGACATGAAATAACAGGCTTAAGGAACAGGAATGCAGATTTCAGTTGAACATCAGGAAAACCTCTGAATCATCAGAGCAGTCAGACAATGGAACCAACTGCCAAGAGAGGTGGTGGTGCTCCCTGTCAGAGGAGGCATTCAAGCAAAGACCAGACAGCCATCTGTCAAGGATGCTTTAAACTGGATTCCAGCACTCTGCAGGGGGATGGATTCAATGGCCTAAATTTCCCCTTCCAATTCTACGATTCTATGAAACCCGCAGAACTAAGGAACAATCCATTGACGGTGCAATATAACATCACCACCTGTGCAATTATTGGATCTTTTGAAAAATCTGGAAAATCCAAGTTATAAATCTCAGTTTCTCCGTCTTGAAAACATGATGGCAGTGTATCCAAGAACCTCAAAAATCAGAAGACATTAGCACATCAACTTTTACTCAGAAGTATTCCATGAGTTTAGCTTCACATCATGAGAAGGGAATGTGTGTTTTATGTGTAGGGTGAGCAGTCGCAACACTACTAGAAGACATAGCTTGTGACTATGATCAAATTGTGCTCTTCTGTTGCTAGACTAATATGCAAAATTGTCAAGTGATTCTCCACCTGCTGTTACAATTACAACCTGGTCCTTAGGGCTGAATTAGTTCATTTTCCAGATTGGTTAACATTCTCACCACCACCACCACCAATCTTTGATTATCCAGAATCCTAGATGAGCATGCATACGGTTCACTGAGACAGATTTATTGAAAAACTGGCTTCCAAATATTATGTTAAGGGATGAAGGGACGGCTCAAGGCCAGCAACCTGGCTGCCTCCTATACAGAAACAGAGAGAAGTCTAGGATAGCCCTTGTAGGAGATCATCTCTCTTTTGCTGACTCCGTGGAGATACACGTTTGTCATTCAAAGACAAATCTTAAAAGGGCATGGATCACTCTACATAGGTGTCCAGACTCAGTTATCAGTCAGGTACAGGCAGCATCTAGTTACCTCTAAGTGCATCTAAAAATGGAATTCTCTTTGGGTGTAATGTGGGCAGAGTATATTTTCTGGGTTTGGGGCTTTTTTCCCCTCCCCCCCTTGAGCACATATTGTAAAACGGTTTAGTGCAGGGAAGATTTCTCTCTGCAGAAACGGACACAAACACCTTCAGGACAGAGGCAGCAACCCCAACTCCAAAGCAAGGATTTCTTGAAGACAAAATTGGGGTAGATGGGCTAAGAGAACAGTGGCTGTTACTACTCTTGCTGAACATCTGTTCTTGGACATAGAGCAACAGTGTCAAGGCACTCAAAATTAATAACCACCACTTTCACATAAAAAAGGGATACGTGCATGGAGGCACCTCTAGCATCCGTCACAAAGGCAAAAAATATATTCCAGTAATGAGAGAAAAATTATAATTAGGTAAAATGAATGTAGAAGAAAGTCTAGCACAATAGCTGAAATGTGAGCCAGGAGCTTCCTAATTCAAATCTCACTCTAGGCATGAAGTCACCAAATAGCTTGGGCTGCCTTTAGATTGTTGTTAAGTATCACAGAATTAACATATGTCAAGTGTGTTGAACCTTTTAAAACACGACACAAAATGCACTGTTCTTGATAAGATGATGCTGGTGGCTAAGCTTCATTTGTACACAAGACATTTTCAAGCAGAAGAGGACTCTCAGGGAGTTTGGATGCTACACAATGGGTCAACAGCAGGAACCACAACCCATGCATTCTGTTCATGCACTTCCTATTAATTCCCCTTCATCACCAGTTAGACAATGAAATTTTAGGGGCACAGATGTGTTAGGCCATTGGGGAGGAGGCGCCCCCGAGTCAAGAGGCAGAACCTGCCTGACGGAGAGGAAACCAGGAAAACTCAATTCATGTACAATACAACTTTCCTATAAGGTTGCTGTTATAGGCTTTTGACAGCATAAGGCTGCCTTTTCCCTCCCCTCATTTTTAGCCCAACGTAGGAGAGCCAGGTGTACACAAACAGACTTTAGATGGTTTAGCTACTATGGTTTTTCCACAAGAAAGTTTTTCCACAGCATTATCATCCCGCCGTCCAATAAAGAGGTTTCCACAGTGACAAAAAATCACCACAGGCACAAAGGCTCATTGCTACGATCAGCTGCCAATTCCTCTTAGGCATTGCTTGCTGAGATTGTTCCAAAGGATGGGCCAATACATGAAAGTGTCTTCAAAACCATTTATTCAACGTGAAGCAAATATCTAGGGATAATTCAGGAGACGCAGCTGAAGCTGAATCAAAAGTGATCAAAGCTTGGATATGAAGTCATATCAAGATATTGAAAGCTAGAAATACTTTCATGCAAATTCGCAGGAATAAAATGGCCAAATGAACTCTAACTTGATGAAGCGGGGCGGGGGGGGGGGAAATAACCTACTACAGAAAGAAAATGGGTTAGAGACAGACAGGCTACACCTGTGGAATGTTAACCATCATTTGCCCCACAGAGGTCAGCAACGAACAATACGGATTTGAAAGGAGTGAGTATATGGAAACCAGGAAGGGAAAAGGTTCTATTTATATTTTCAGGCAGGTAGGCTAAGAACTGGAATAGCAGATGCAATTGCCAGATGAAAAGGGAGAGGTAGGAAGTTTTAAGCTTAGCAAAGGTTTTGCATGTAGAGCAAAAGGATTCCCTTGGTGAGCAAGTGGGAGAGGTTGGGTCCTTTCTTTTAGATGTCACCATTGGGATATTCAATTTAATTGTGCATTCTTCAGAGACAGGGCTCTGTTGCCTTTTCTCTTCATCATAATTTGTACCCCCCACCCCACCCAATCAACCTTTGCATAGGGAAAGATATAAAACGACATGAATAAATAGCTGTTTCAATAAGTATTTGTGTTCAGGGTGCACACAATAAGTCAGCCATAAGCCCAAATACCAACCTGAAGTTTCCTCAGTGTTGGGGGGGGGGGGGGAGAGAGAGAGAGAGAGAAAAGCAATATTATTCTCAGAGCTTAAAGGCCTGCAAATTTCCCCTTCACTGATTTCACTTTTTAGAAGATAGAGGTTATTAAATCCACCTTACAACTCTCCTGTATATAAAAATTCTCCACATGTACATTTCAACCTGTGTAGTCAACTAGACATCTTTTTTAAAATTATTATTGAACACACAGCTTGAACACACTACAAAAATGGCATGCTAGGACATCCATCATAAATCCTAGCATTCCAAGTTATATAAAGCAAATAAATTGTTAATACTCTTTAAAGTTTACAGGAAAATGTAGGATATTCACAATATCCAAATGGACTCTATTACAAAAGGAATTCTATACACACACACACACACTTACAATGCAATAATAATGGCAACATTAGCTGGCACTATTTCTTATTTCTCAAAGATCCAAACTGGTTAAATAAAAAGCTTGATCCTCTTCATCCTGAACTTTTAAAAGAGGGCTAATTAATTTTAAAAATACGCCTATATCAAATCAATTCCCACCAGATAGTACTGAAAGGAGAGAAAGCCATAGGCTCCCTCTACAAGAATTCGGCTTGACGCCCAATTTCCCGATTATGCACATCTTCTCACAATCGCTTTTACGGCTAATTCCTATAAACGACAGGCGGTGAAGCGCATTACCGGCAGTATGAAACGCGCTTTAAAGTGGTTGAAATGCGGAAAATCGCTTGTTTACATGGTCATAAGGCGCTTTAACTCCCACAGAAAATTAAAACTCGCTATTTAAAGCGCATTCGACAATGCGCATAATCGGGACAGAAAAAGCGCCTCAACTCCCGATTTGCGCTCCGCTCTTGAAGCGGTAAAATTTTTAATGTGGCTTGAAAGACCTTTAAATCACTCTTGTAGAGGCACCCATAAAAAGTTCAGATGTGCGTAGGAATATAGCTGCAGGCACACAAACAAGGGCAGAATCGGGAAGTGACTATCCCTGCTGCTACCACTAAAAGTTTAGGGCATCGGGAAGATTTGCTGCATAAGCCACACAGAAATGAAGGTGAGATGCACAAGTGTACTAACAGTGTGCTAGGCACAAAACAGAAAATGCAAGTAACCTAGACCCTAACCAAGGGCTTCTATATTTATATTAGGCAGATAAGAACACAGACAGAGACATACATGCCAGACACATGGAATGAGATTATGGTCTTGCTTTATTTGCCAACACATGCAGTGTACAAACAACAATGTGCTACATTTAACATTATGAAATTACATACATTAATTTACATCCATTACATTTTTGTTGTTTCTACAGGCCTCCTAACTAGACCGGCCATACAACGAGGAGACGGAAACGGAGAGCTACATCTGTGTCATACACGTCTTGTTTCCTTCATGCGTGTAGAGGGGCTGAAAGGCTGCGAGTGGAAGTCTTAATTTCCCGACCATCTACTGCATGCATGACTTGGCCTGGATTATACTGCTTGCTTTCTGACTGTGGCACAGTTTTGATCTGGATTAAATTGTGTTCTGTGAAGAACTGTGTAGATAGTATTGCTTGGCAGCAAGGAAATTTATAAGTACATGCAATACCTGTATTTATTTATTTATTTATGTATTTATTTCATTTATATCCAGTTCTTCCTACTCTCCCCAGTCCCTATTCCATTTCCCCACTTTTATTATGAGGAACACTAGATTCGGCTGAGAGGTACTGATTTATCCAGTTCCTTCAATGGGGATTTGAACCTGGGCCTCTCCAGTTCTAATCTGGCACTCTATCCACCACACAGCACAGGATAAACAAAGATATAACTGAGGCCTCAGTCCCTGGGTGTATAAGACCTCTTCCCAGGAAGCAGAGGTTTTTTTTGTGGGGGGGGGGGGAGTAGACAGACCTACTTCTTCGTGACATACTATATACTGTTCCTTCATGTGCAATATGCAAGCAAAACAGAAACGGGAGTGGGGAAGTATTAAATTATACTTGTCTATAATCTTTTATCATTCCATAATGGTGTTGCCATAAATTAATGCTAAGTGGGATGGGTCAGAAGGGAGACCACACGCCCGGGTTAAATTGCAGCATTTAGTAGCAATTAGCACCGATGTAAAATACAAAAATAGACCCAATGTTTAAAAATGGATACTTTGGAAATGAAATCATTAGGGAGCAAAAAAAAAATGTACGAGTTTAACCAATTAGCATTTGTTTAAGTAAATATTTTCTCCCCTACATATGGGCTAGAGGGGGGAAAATATCCTCCAAGAATTATTTATTTTAAAATAGCATTTGCTTTAATCCAAGACAAGAAAAGGAAGTAACCTACTACCCTCTCTTCCTTCACATGACCCTCCGTGCAGTTTCTAAGGAAAGAAAATATTTAGTCCAATATTATCGTAACACGGAATATGGCTCTATTTATGTGACAACCTGACAACATACAATTTCATGCTTGTTGAACTGATCTGTGTTATATATTCACTGTGAATATTATGAAGCCTCGCCGTTATAAATATGAAACAGTATACACTTATTCACAGTAACTCCAGCGGCAACAATTCAGAGCTGGATTGTCTGTGTTCTTATGAAGTTCCAAATGCCACCTTAAGAAGCTGCATCTCACTAAAACAGATGTGTGACCGAAGTGGATTTGCGATGACCTATGAGAAGGGAGGCTAATACATTTTTTTGCTTGTGTGGCAGCTGACTCTGGTTTGTATTTAGATATCTGACTTGCAAGAACACAGTGTCCTCACGGGGATTGTTTTAACACACGTGGGCCAAGACATTATGTTCATGTTCACCTCCCGACTTTAACTTAGCTGCCTTGCCCTAGATGAATATGGCTTTCTCTTCTTCTCACTGTCAGGTATGGGGCTTGAACCAGGAACACGGGAGGTCATGGTCCAATTCCTGACTTCTTGCACCAACAGCACTGTGACCAAAAAGATGGAATTGCAAGAAATTCTGAGAACAGAATCATTCTGGGCTCCAAAATCTGCCGTGCTACCTCAGTCTGGGCAAACCATCCACGAAGAAAGCCATTAAAAAATCCTGCCTTTTACGCCTTCTACACCAGATACCTGTTGCTACATTTTCTCTTCCCCAGAAAGCATCCTCAACCTTGGCCATTCCAGGGAGAGACCTGGCAAAACACGGAGGAATGCCTAACAGGATTACATTGGGCGATTGGTTACATCTTCATACCTGGTAATTGAACAAGGCCACTCACGCCACCCCATGATCGACCCTCAAAGGAGCCACCTGGAGCCAGTTTGGCTGCGAATCTCCAGGAGAGACAGGAAAAGAGCAATTTGCATGGACTTGCTTCAACCGATACACAATCTCGACTAGCACTGAACAGCACATTTCATCCACTTTGGGAAAGAGAATGAAGAAACAAACACACCTTGCACAAGATAGATAGGGGAAAATTTGCATAAATATTTTCATGCTGTGTACAGTACTAGCTTGAAATGCAGCAAATTGCTTGAGAATGGTTTTCGCAATGCACAGATCACGTCTGATGGCGCACGAGTTTATGTACAACTGCTGGGCAGATTTTTTTAACAATGTGTCTGCGGACACAGTATCTCCAGCCGTCCCTTTGTTTAGTAAACCTTGGTGTTCCAATGTAAACAGCAGCACCCACCCTGTCATTAGAGCCAAACATATGATTATGTGAAGGCCTGTCTCTCACTATAACCAACTGTGAGATTTGGGTATGGGAACGAATTTCTGGGTAAGAATTTGGTTTGAGTTTATGGGATTTGATGTCTTTGTTACACGCTGTGAGCCGCTTTTAGGAATTCAGTCAAAGTGTGGCATCCAAATCTACTAAATAAAAAAATACTGAATTTGCTTGAGAAAATAGTTGGCCTTGATGTCTGGGGAATGGTGGGTGTTGTCGTCTAACACATTTGGAGGGTGCCACATTGGGGGAAAGCCACCCTAGAATATGGTTGGGCTCATTCAGTCAATTCATCTGGAGCCATTTGGTCTGCAGATGGCTTGATTTGGTACCCTTACTTACTCCTGCTCTCCACTTGTAGGACAGTGTGATTTGGATTAGGCGAGAGACCCTGCCTTGGACCTACTTACCTTATGCACCCTATCCAGCAACAAAGGGCTGGACAGTCAGATTGAGAACGGAGTCCCATGACTCCTATTCCCAAAACTGGCCTGCCTGCAAGTCCTGTCATCAAAAGAGCTACTGACCCCACATCCCCTGTAGGATGGCTGAGAATGTGAGCCAGTAAGACTCCAGTTCAGATACTTCAGCCATGAACACATTTTGGTGGCCTTAAGGCAAGGGTGGGCAGAAAGTAGACTTCCAGATTTGTTTGGACTTCTACTCCCAGTATTCCAGATACTAGCATGGGCTTCTGGGACTTGAAGTCAAAAACATCTGGAAATGTACCTTCTGCCCACCCCTGCCTTAAGAAAGCCACTCTTCTCTCAGCCTGAAACCCCCAATCCCTAATATGCAATATAAGAACAATCCTGGCCTATATTACAGGCTGAGAGCCAAGGCGGAGATAGTGTGGCTTGCAGAAGGCCAACTAGTAAGTTCCAAGCCAGGGACCTCCTGATTTGTAGCTCAGCTTCTTAGCCACCACAACAGACAAACATGGCTGCTTTAAATAAATAAAAACATACAGAATTACCACACACTGAACTAATTGGTTAGCGACAGAGATCCCAGCTGCCCCCTCCCCTTTAAAGCAATTGTTTATATTTTGCTGTGTATGCTCTATTCAATCCTATTGAAATCCAGGAATCCTACGTCTCCTAAAATGAATTATAAAAATCACGGCAGCATTAGAGTTTATTGTTCTTTGAAGTTACCTTATCCCAAATCTACATCTTGGCTTTTAAAAATATATTTATTGTTATTCTAAACCCACAGCCCCTCCCTCCCTCCCTCTCTCTCTCTCTCTCTCTCTCTCTCCTAAAGCTACCCGATAACCACATACCGTACATTCATCTAGGACCTCAGTGGCTCTTACATGGACACTTTTCTGTTTTTATGATTTCCTCCTCTTTTATCCTACAGCAATACCATGCACGGCAAAATCCCATTTGCCTTAACAAAATTTCCATTGTAAAGGTACGTTTTGGAGGGATGCAAGCAGTTAAACAGCCTCAACGTATTTAGAAAGATGTATAAAGCCTTTAACGTGTAGTAATTAGAATTTCAATAACCTGCTTATAAAGTTCAACAAACTGTGTTTCTGCCCAGGATCACCATTTACATTGCCCTCAAATTTATTGCTATGCTGCCCACTCTCTGTGTCATAAGACTCAGAGAAACTTAGCTTATGTTTGCTGCGGCCCGAGACATTCTGCCATTGCTCTCCTCTCCACCCTCAATTCCATTAAGCCCCCTGATGAGCTTCATTCGGCCATTGTGCCATCTAGAACATTAAACACAATGTTGTGTTTTTTAAGTCTGCCGTTAAATCACAATCAGTTCCTATTAACAATCCGAAGCGTCTCCCCTTTTTATCAACAGTTACTTTATTAAATCCTTAATAATATAGATAGAATAGTTAGTTAATTTGTGTGTTGAGCCATGGATGTTAATTTGTAAACATAATAACATACTGCAATCATTTGCATAATAGCATTTTAATCTTTTTAGTAAAAGCTGTAATTCCCTACAAAGTACACTGCAGTAGAAACTAAGTGACTATTGGTAATAATAAAAAGGGCCTTAAAATTCTGATCCTATTATACCATTGGAACATACCCAAACTGCTTCCATAATCTCTGAAATGTTACTGTTCTCTGATTTAGGTGTCTGTGTCAAGAATAAAAATGAAGTATAACTGGTGGCTCTAGACTACTTCCTGAATGTAATTTAGTATTCACCAAGCACCAGCCCTTTGCAAATAGCTCAGAGGCTTCCCTTCAAAGGTTCAGAGCTCCAGTTATGCGTTTTGTGCTAGTAACACCAAGCAACTCACCTTCCTGACGGTTGTGCTGAATAGATGGCTATGATTTATCATGCCGAGATAGCACCAAAGGGTAGCAGCCATCAGGAGCCTGACTACTGGGGCTCCCTCCCCAAGATTATATCTCCTTAAACAGCCTGCCTTGGGCTACTAGTTTTGGAGGGAAATTAAGAAGTGCAATTAATACACACAAACACATCTATCCATATACACTGGAAGAGACCAGTTGAGAAAGCTCCATAGGCCATTCAGCCTCCGAGAAACCTATTAACACCAGTCACAAGACTCTGCAAAGAAAACACTGGGGGCTGTTTGAAAGTCAGGCCAAGTTGTTTTATGCAAGATCTGGTAATTCATTAATCAATCTGGCTGCAAACACGGAATGAATAACTTTGCAGGAGTGTGAGAGCCCCCAACAGAATATGCGAGAGCTTTAATGGTATGAATCTATGCAAATTACCCAGATGACTACAATAAAAAGAAGACACCCCCATTGTCGTCGCCATGCAAAACCATTCCAAATGGATACGAAGTCATTTATCTTCGTAAAATTTCCTCTTTGCCAAGAACAACGCGCCGTATATGCTTCCGCTGCGAATCCTTTCCCCTCCCCAACATCCTCATGGATTGTAATAAGCAGATTTGGCTGCCCACAGAGAAGCACAGTAGCCTACGTTGTGCTTTCCAAATACCTTACACGCATCACAGTCCTGGAAGTGCCTTGTCCCTAGCTGAACACAAACACACGCACATGCTCAACAATTCTGTGCAATTATAACGGGAGTGTGTCAACTGGAATCACGGTTCACTTTTTTTTAAAAAAAGGTAGGGAAGAAATTCAGGAAGAATCCTTTGGACAGGTAAAACTCAGCACCACATCAGATGAATGCATTCTCTTTCTTTATGTTTCTTGTTGAGACCGGCCGTTAAATTGTCCCCTCAAACAGCACTCTTTCCTGAGCAACAAGCGCGTGCATTCTCTTTTAAGAAAAATACAACTCATCTTTTACTCACTTGCCTCCCCCTGCCTAATGCTACCACTTTTCACATATTCATATATAATGTTGGGGCATATATTTATATCTAAAATTACCTCCATAGGACATGCTGGGTCTATTTCATTCTACCTGGTTTTAAATATGATTTTCAATATTCCTAATCTTGTACACGCACACCAGGCAGCCCAAAACGCACAGGATTCCTAGTGGCAGCATGGAAGCCAGATTGCCTCGTTCACCACTTTCTCCAAATTGGTACTAAAGTACTAAGCGGAAAGCATGGGGTGAGACTGCTGCACAGAAGTGCCTTCCAGGAATGGATAAGAGCTGATGGCAAAGAAGGGACAATTAGGAAGATCCAATAAAAAGGAAATCCAGCAAAAGTGTGAAATACCTGTCACCTCAGCCTAAACACAGTGGATGAAGAACAGAATGGCTGTTTTGTGCTCTGTACATGCAGGTCGCCCGCATATTTTGGCCTAGCTTTCACCAAGACAAGAAACCTGCATCTGGGCTGTACTGCCTCAGACTGCAGCTGAGGGCTTCCATGACTCAAGGCTTCTCTGCATACACATACACATACACACACACACACACACAGTCTTACTGCAGAATTAAGGCAGAATCTGTGTTCAAAACAAGCCTGTCAGGGCCAACCAGTCTGTATGTGGAACAGGCTACATTCATTCAGTGGCCAGGGAAAGCCACGTTTCTAATGCTCAGAAGCACTTTTTTAAAAATACTCCACATAGTTTGTCATCATACCAACAAAGGTTTGGGGGCCCAGAGGCATGGGACAAAGTTTAGCCCCGATCACACCAGTCTTACCATATGTTATGTGTAAGAGATTGCTACCTATTATTTATTGCTGGCGGACCCCAACCTGATTCTATATCTACAATCATTGTTGCAGGACACCCAAATTCCCAGTTCATCCATAGATATGAATGGGGAAGGGATGTTCTTCTAGATATTGCAAGCAGCTGGCTCTTGTTTAGCTATGAAAGCTGAAGTATTAAATTTACCATCAAGATGCTAGGAAATAAAATGAAATAATTGAACAAAGGTGAAACCTTGGGCCAAAATCTCTATTGAGAGCAGCATGAGGGTAAAATCCAGTTACAAGCTGTGTCTTCTTTGGTTCTTGGGCACCCCCCGTAGCCATAAAAAGAGCAGCAGAACAAGGAACTGTATTGTATGAATACTCTCAATATGGAGAGAACTCACACAGAATACAAGGGAAGTCCAACTGGAAGCAATGATTAAACCAAGAATCACCCTTCCCGAAATGTCTATTACTTCAAACCTGTCCTGCTGTGTTTGGGAGCTTCCTGCTTATTCTGAGGACCTCTCTGCCCCCTGACGGCACCACTAACTGGGAGCTGTACATGATGTAGCCTGCAATCTTATAACCCACATACCCGGCAGTAAGTCCTATTGGACTCAATGAAATGTATTCCCAAGTCAAAATGTAGAGAGTTGCACTCTTAAGCTTGTATTTCAAGAGAACCGTCGGCTTAGACTCTCTCCTTCATTGAGTCAAAAGTCAGCCAGATGTCAAAGCCAACCAAATGAAAGAGGTTCCCGTGGGCCGAGTTCAAGTTCGGAGAAGCTCTTGGGGGCCACGTTCCTGTGGTGGGCATGGCTGAAGGCAAAATGGGCGGGGCCAAAAGTGCAAATGACATGCCAACATCTTGGAGCTTCAAGCTCTGCTTGCCAATAACTAAGCTACAGGAGATCCATTTCAACCTTTTAGAATGAGGAAGAAGCTCCACGTTCATCGATAATTGGGGGAAAGGGGCCATGATTGGGCCTGTAAGAATTTAAAGCAAGTGGCTAGAATCTGTACTGGCCAGGCTAGCTGAGAGGGTTGCTAGGACTTGCAGTACATCTCATGGGCACCAGGTTGGGGAAGGCTGATCTACAGAAAGACCATCCTGTTTTCCTAATATCCACGTTAGATCAAACCAGCACTGTCTGGTCACAAATTCAGAGGTGAGGGAGGGGCACAAGATATGAAGCACTTGCATGGAGTCAGGGAGACTTTTGTTTGTTTGAGCTCAAATAAGATCCAAGGCATCTGGTAGTGCTTCGAGCAATATTTCACAATCCAGGTCTGAGAGAAGCCAGGAGGAGCTCAACTGCCCACTACGTCTTGCCAAAAATATGTGACTTCCCCGCATTTTACTACATAGATTCCACTCTAGTTAGAAACAAGCTACGTAGTCAGTAGTCTTGCCTTACATCTGTTGCTGAACTGGACCACTTCAGACGCTGCTCTACTTTCGTCGTCCAGTGGTAAGGGGCAATTTCGTATGCTGCCTGGCATGACAGAATTATGAGATTGGACTTTGCATTTATCTGTGTTTTGTACAATGTTGTTTCTACAACACATTTCAAAAAACGTAATATGGACCCTGATTTATCATAATTGGCCTATTTTCTGCTCACGGCACAGAGGGGGTGTTTTCCTGTATACACAGCAACCTTTTACAATTAACAGGTCACGTTCTATGGTCAAACAACAAAGATTAAAGTGCAGGTGTGTGGGTGGGGGAGAGAATCAGTATTTAAAATAAATAGAACTCCCCACGTGTAGAAAACAAGCATGTCAGGGCAAAGGCTAACATAGAATTCCCCCATGCGAGGCAATAATTTTTTTAGTAAGAAGATCATTCAAACATTTGATTTCTCCCGTGTGCAATTTGGTGGGTAGCATGGCCCCAATGACCTGTGGGCATGGATTTACAGGACATGCACCCCTGTGGGCTTGTATAAATAACCTGTTTGGCTACTATTTGTATTGATCTCTATAAATTTATCTCCAGTGGAATGACAAGAGTTCGTTATGCCTTAATTAAAAGCAAAAAGAGCAAACACCGTTACAATACTAGAGAAGACCCTTCAGTGGCTCAGCACATGACATTTCATTGTTTACCACCCAGTTTAGTATATCCACATAGGCAGCACGAGTATTGAACCTCTTTCAGCCGGAGGGCGAAATTCAGTTTTAGAGAAGCTCTTGGGGGGCGCATTCCAGTGAACCACAAGCCAAGGGCATGAGGCCAAAGGTGAAAAGGGGGGGAGGGGCAAAATACCAGAAAGACCAGCATGTTTTAACGTAAAGCTCTTACAGCCAGTAACTGAGTCTTCGGAGAGGCATTTAAATTTTTTAGAATGGGGGGGGGGGACATGCACAAAAGATGGGAAACCAAATGATAGGTGGTTGGGGGACTTCTGGGGAACTCCAGAGGGCCAGAGTAGGACCCGAGATGGGCCGGATTTGGCCCATGGGCCTGCTAAGAAGATACTTTGGGGGAGATGTGTTCTCTGCCCTATAGCCAGACACTAAATCGTTAGAGAAAGATTAAGGTTGCAACTGTAAGCATAATTACCGGGAAGTGAGCCCTACTGCACTCTACTAAGAGCTATTAGCTTCTGGACATACACACACCACTTGCTTGGGATGGGGACCGAGGGGAACAGTTTGGCATTTGGAATGCAGCCAGCAAAGGAGACAGCAGTGAAGAGCATGAGCTTTGCAACCGATTGGCAAGAAGGAGCCAGGATGGGCAGTGGGGGTGGGAGGAAGGTGAGGGCATGCTCTTTGCTTCTGGAGAATAGATACTACTTGAAAGGCTAGCACACCTCATCTGAGATGCCAAACTACCTGCGATGCGCTGTTTTGCATGTGTGTGTTTAAAAAACAACAACCCCTCTCTCTAAAGTCACCTGACAGAAGCTACTACCAGCCTCGCAGCAGGAAAAGGGAACACAGGTGCAGAAAATCCAAACATGCAATCCCTGATCTGAAATCTAAATGGTATAATCCCAGAAACTCTTTGCTCACATGATTTAACTGCGTGAGTAGCTGGGTACTACGGAGCCAAATATCCAATGTATTTGAAGAACACGGATGGACCTGGAACTGAGGGTTACGTAATTCTTCTAGATTCCTTTCAACTGTAATCCATACAGCCACTAGACTTAAATGGTAGACATGCAGCAGTCAAACCCACAAGGGACAATTCACATCAGCGCTGTGACGAGGAGGACCAACCTTCTCCCTTAAGCTATATTAAATCGGTCCTACCAAATGCTTACTCTGAGCAGCCCAATAGCGTGGCAGCCATTGTTTAATAGCTTACTTGTTTAATAGCAGCATAAATATGTGAATGCTAGTCATTTTATTCAGGGGCGCAAATTGCCACAAGTAAGGCACATAGCTTTCGCCCCAGCCAAAAGGGGCATTTGCCTGCCAGCCCGCTCCTAATATATGATGGAGGAACAAGATGGAACGAGCCCACTTTACCATGGGTGGGAACTGCATAAAGCAGCCTCCGTCTTCTCATGGCTGTAACTGGAAACGAACCAACCCGAAACGCAGCCAGGATAAGTATTACGGGCACAGGCTCCCTCCTTCTGCTGGGTTCATTGTTGAGCCTCCAATTGAATGACACATCCTTCGTGTGAGCCAAAGTAGCATTAAGGGGCACAAAATGCCCACCTTTCAAACTTACCACTTTGACTTCTCATGAACCAAAGGAGCTGAAGCGAGCTGTGATGTCCTCGTGGCTCCCGGCACAGCCCCGGAAGGGAGGGTCAAGGGAGGCTCTCCCTTCTCCCTCCCTCTCCTTACGATGGGCAAACTTCAGCCATGTTTGTAGCCCTCCTCCCATCCCAAGAAAGGATGAAAGACGGTTCAATTTCACGGCCTCCAAAGAAGTTTGCGAAGCTAGGGCCTGATGTTTCAGCTCAGCCCTAACCAAATGAAAGGACAAGTAATTCACTTCTAAAATACTATGAATCACTCCTTGAAAACCTAATCATGTCTTCTACCCAGAATGCTTTATAAAACCTATGTACAATTTGTTTAAAACATCCCATTTTATCCATCCAAGAGGATCTTGAAAGCAGCTGGGTATCAATTATATAACGGAACAATACAAAGCACAGCATCAATACCTGAATAAATGGAAAAGACAACTAGTTGTGGGCTCTCCCAAACGCCCTCGGAAAAAGCAAGGTCCTCACTTGCCATCTAAAGCCTAGCAGTGAGGGAGCCACATGAGCCTTCCTCGGGAGTCTGTGAAGTTGGCACAAAATTGGACTGGGTCACTCCATGCAGCATGCTCCAGTTAGCATGCCTGCTGATGCTTTCTGGACCATTTGTAGCTTCCAGATGCTTTTCAAAAGGTAGTTTAGTGAAGCGTGCATCACAGTAGTCTACATTACCCAGGCATGGATGACAGTGACCGGATCCCTTTCTGTCCACAGAGAGATCACAGCTGCTACACCTACCTAAGCTGGTAAAAGATGCCCCTGGCCACTGCCACCAAGTGGGCACCCAGGCACATTGTCCAACTTGTAAACTGAAAGAGGGAGTACAAGTACAACTAGAGGTTGTATGCCTACTCTTCGATCAGCTGATCTTCCAACCGGCAACACCTCTGTCATGTCTGGATTAAATTTCTGTTCATTCACCTTCATACAGCCTCATTCCAAACCCTCATCCATAACCCTACCACCACCAGCAGGGGATTTGATGAAAAGGAGAAATAAAACTGAGTGTCATCAACACTCTGGTAACACGGCAGCTCAGTCTCTGAGCATCATCACCTTCTGAGACATTTCCTCTGTGAAAAACCAGGACTGCCACAAAACAATACCCCCAACCCAGTCCCGACTCGGCATTGCAAAATCTGGAAGGTTCCCAAGCAAATGTGAAAAGTGGCTACTGCAGGATCATACCAAAGCCCATTTGCAATTAATGTGGAGCATTAATGCAAGCAATCGCATCTGCAAAGCTCTTCGCAGATAGGTCAATAAGCATCCTTATTGCATCTGTGAGGTAATGCCCTGCCCTGTGTGTGGATGTGTATTGGGGGGGGGGGGGGGACAGTGTGAGGGGTTCCACTCGCCATGTGTATATTTGCTCTTTCTATGTTTGGCTGATGAAGAAGGGTTTGCTGCAGGACCAGGATTTATTGGTCCCCTCTACATGGATTCGCTTTTGCGGCTGGTTAGCCGATTATGCGCATAATCGCAGAAGCGCATTTACGCCTAATCCCTCTGCACCAGAGGCAGTGAGAGGCGGCAAAGCGCATTAATGGATGTCCAAAATGCGGTTTAGAAGTAGTTAATGCGCATAAGCGCATATTCACACAGTCAAAATGTGCTTTAACGGTCGGAGCAAAATAAAACTCGCGATTTAACGCGCGTTCGATAATGCGCATAATTGGAGAGATAACGCGCCTCTACGCCCCATTTGCGCTCCGCTGGTGTGGAGGTAAATTTTTTAATGAGACTTCAAAGAGCATTAAACCTCTCGTGAAGAGGCACCCATTTACTCCGAAGAGTGCAAAAGCGTAGTGGATATTTTTTGTTTATATATGACAGAAGTGTCTCAGAAAAGTGAGTCTTACAAAATGCCAGTGGTTGGGGGGGGGGGGCTGCATGATGATGTCATCAATATGGCTGCCGCGCTATTATGTAGTTGCCACATTTAGATATGCATAACTTCTCACCCGTTTATGCTACAGAAACAAACGTTTTTCTGAAACGTTTCAAATTTAATGACAAATACTTTTTGTAATTACACATTTTTGTTAACTCCATTGGTTTTTGAGGTAATTTCATTTGAACATATAAAATCAGTGTTCACATTGCTTATGTGTGACGGGAAACAGCATTGTCGCCATGGATCCTGGGCAAAATGGCTGCCAGAATCGCTATATTCTGCGTCGTCCAGTATGCTGTCATTTTGTTCTCAGCTTAACTTCTGGGTATGTGCAGAATCCTGACTATGTGGCGTTAATGTCATACTGACATAAACTAACCACTGGCATGGCAGGCATATTATTTATTTATTTATTTATTTTATTCCATTTATATACCGCCCCATAGCTGAAGCTGTCTGGGCAGTTTACAAAAATTAAAAACACTGAACAATTAAAACATCGATATACAAAATTTAAAAGCATAAAGCATAAAAACAAGTTAAAATTACAATATCCTTCTGGGTCAAAGCACAACAACAACACAAAAACACAAAAACCCTCATCATATGCTGTTAAATGCCTGGGAGAAGAGGAAAGTCTTGACCTGGCGCTGAAAAGATAACAATGTTGGCGCCAGGTGAGCCTCGTCAGGGAGATCATTCCATAATTGGGGGGCCACCACTGAAAAGGCCCTTTCCCTTGTTGCCACCCTCCGTGCCTCCCTTGGAGTAAGCAACCAGAGGAGGACCTTCGATGTGGATCGTAGTGTACGGGTAGGTTCGTGTCGGGAGAGGCGTTCCATCAGGTATTGTGGTCCCAAGCCGTGTAAGGCTTTATAGGTTAAAACCAGTACCTTGAATTGGGCTCAGAAACGTATAGGCAGCCAATCCAAGCAGGCCAGAGTAGGTCTTATATACTCGAACCTTCTGGTTCCTGTTATCACTCTGGCTGCTGCATTTTGCACAAGCTGCAGCTTCTGAACTGCCCTGTAAACAAACCATTCTAATCACAGTTGGAACACTGAGCACCACGTCAAACTACAGATGCTACCCAACTAGTCTTTTACTAGTCCGACGCTCTACCACTTAATTGGTACGAAGGTCAGAAAACTCCCAGTTCTACTCTGCTGTGATGATAACCTATTAGATTCTGCCAGCCTAGAGCCATTAACTATCCGATTCTGTTCTGGCTCCATCCCTAAGCCACCAAATCCCGTTCTTGAATTCTTCCCTGTTCCCACCCAGTGGGAGGCATATTTTAGAAATCAAAAGTTAGCATCCCCAAGACACTGGGCCACTGGAAAAGTTGATCCTATCATGACAATTATTTGATATATCTTGTCATTTCTCCCCAGCAGCCTTCCTCAGCCCAGTGCTCTCCAGATGGGAATGCTGGGCATTGTAGTCCAACACACCTGAAGGGCACCAGTATGGAGAAGGCTGCTCTACAGGGTTAATGTGTAAAAATTATGAGCACTGCAGCTTGCAAGCAACGTCAAGAGTTCACAGCAGATAAAGACAACCCTCCAAGACATTACATTTAGTCTTTCCTTACCTCAAATATGTTTGACGATTCATTGGCGTACTGATTGGAAATGATCTCCGATTGGTCACTGTACCATTTGAGTCCGCCCAGAAAGCTGTCCGCATCCAAGTCATTCACATCTAGTTCGGAGAGGTCAAGTTCTGGAAGATCTGGGCAAAGAGGCTGGTCTTCACCAACCAGAGCAGCACACTAGAGAGGGAAAACAAACACGAAAAGGTACAGAAACGCTTTCATTCATTAGAGGAAACCGAGACTAACAACAGCACGTGAGAAGGATTATCGCTCCGTCAATGCACTTACACCACTCGGCAGGTCACGGGAGTTAACTTCACTGGGGAGGAGGGGGGAAACGCTGACTTGTACCAAAAAGCTTGGCACAGGTGTGTGTGTAGACACACGCACCAGCCTGCCTGAAGGGAGAGAAGCTGACCTTTGCCTTCCAAATCACCCTCCTGTGCTGGGAACAATCACTACCTTTTCACTCACATTCCCCAAAGTGCAGAATTCTTTCTCTTTTTCTTTAAAGCAAGGCGGGCAGGTTGCTACTTCTGATCTCTCAGTGAAGCTGAAACAAGGCATTCTTGGAGAAGATGCATGGCAGCAACCAAACAGAACTAGCCTGTGTCTCTTTCTCTTCAGCAACACCTGGCTGTTTTAAAAGTAGGATAATGTGGCATTCTAGACAGGGCAATCCTATGCATTTTACTCAGAAATAAAAATCCACTGAGTTCAAGTGGATTTTCTTCTTGGTAGGTGTGTAGAGCACCCTTCCCCAACCTGGAACTCAAACTCCCAATAGCCGCAGCCATCCTGGCAGATGGTCAGGAAGGCTGGGAGTTGTCGTCCCAAACATCTGCAGGGTACCAAGCAATGGAAGGCAGGGGTGGGCCACTCCAGATGTTTTGTCCTACAACTCCAGCATTGCCAGTGGGAGGCATAGGCCAGAACATCTGGAGGGCCACAAGTTCCCCAGCCTGGTGTAGAGGTTCACATCCTGAGGTTTGCTGGCCCACAAATGGTAGCCAATGAAGGGGAGCGAGGAGTAGGATGCCCTGCTGTGCTACTTACTCACTAGACATTTCCAGGGGAGGGGTGTGTGTGGAAGGAACCGAGGGTTGCTGTTTTCAGCAGCAGACATGCATCTCCAATAACATCTGGCCTTGGCGTAAAAGGAGCCAGAAAGTAGCTTGTGCTGCACCTTCCAAAATCAGCAGAAGATCCAGCAATGTGAAATCGGCCCCACACACATCATCCGCCTTTGCATTCCCCCACCAGACAGCTCCAAAATTATTCGCCACAACACAACGTCCTGTAAAGCTACTACAGCTAACCCACACTGCCCTCATAATAAGCAGATTTTGAAATATTTCTCATGGCACAAGGAAGCTGAGCCCTTGCCAAGTCATGCCCAAATACCTATCAATGTCACATCCCATTTACAGAGTCTCCCAATCTATACAAGCTTCACTTTTAGGTTACGGGCACAGTCTCTGAACAGCACGCTGCCAGCCAATCGAAAACTGGTCTCAGGCCAAACCAATAAGCACCGCTAATTGGTTTCTTTGTAGCTCAAGCTCAGGATAGGAAAGACAGGTCCCTGGCTTCACAACCATCTTGGAAGGTAGGACACTTCTATTCCACTTTTGCAGACAGGGAACTGGAGTGGGGGATGGACACGGAGGCTGACCCTCTGGTGTGGGGGATTGGGAACCCTGTCCTGCTTTGCCTAGCTCTGGGCACGTAAGCATGCAAACAGGGCTGGCATCTCCCCCCCTCCGCTCCATGCACTCCTTCCCCAACTGGGTCTGCACCTGTTGCAGATCCTTGATATGCCTCCTGGGGCCTACGGCTTCTTTTCCACGTTTCACCTATCGGCTGTTTTGGATTCAGGAGTAAAGACATGAAAACTGGGGGGGGGGGTGCTATTTAGGGAGGGCAATGTGTGTACTACACGTTTCACACCAAATATGATTATTCCTCAGGCACAGCTACATACACTGCCATGATGACCCCTACTAGGGAAGTCATCACTACTAGGTGGTGGGGCTGTCATGGTATGTGCAACCCACTCTTAAGTGGGTGAAACTTGACTAGTTACTGGGAGCAGTGTGGGAGCAACCATGCGATGGCAATGCCACTATTGCCGCAAGGATCTCAGAGATGGGGCCAAATCCATATATGAACCGTGGCGTGGGAAAAAATAAGTTTCCAAAGCCCTAGCCTATAGCTTCATTGGAGAACGAGTGCATTGCATGCAGAAGATATCTGGTTCAATCCTTGGCATCTCCAGCTAAAGATGGCAGCCAACAGGGCTGGGAGAGACCTCTGCCTAAGAATATGGACAGCGGTTAACAGAACAAACAAGACGGGGCTGAACTTCATATGGAATTCATTCTACATCAGAAAACAAGATGCTGGGTCATCATATTTCCTTTTCACAGAAATACTTGAAAATCTGCTATTTTATTTCATTCTACAACTTGGAACCAGGCTATGTGAATGACTGACATTCTTCCAGGTGAGCCTGCCCAGGTTTGAAGGTCTTTGAGAGAGGTCCTTTTCTTAGCCCCATTACCATCGGAAGCATGTTTGGCAAGGACGTGAGAGAAGGCCGTCTCAGGGGGCACTCCCAGACTCTGAAATTCCCTGCCAAGAGAGGCCAGGTTGGCTCCCTTTTGTTGTCCTTCTGCTGGTGGGCAAAGACATTTTTATTCAGACAGGACTTTGGCACATAAACAGGTGTCTTGCTCAGAGGAGATTTAACTGACTGGATACCATTTCTTTCTTTTATTGCCATGTTCAACTGATTTGTTTTTATATTTTAATAAAAATTCTGTTATTTATTATTATTAGCTCCCTTGAGAGCCATTTGGGCCAAAAGGTGGGACATAAATTTAATAAAGAAATAAATACTGTTTAAATCCTATGATTTTCATTCCGATCTCGTGACATTCACCATTTGACTCTGGAAAGTCTTCCTATGTAAGCCTTACATATGGACAGTCACTGCAAAGCAAACCTTGCAATTTACAGACTAATTTCCAGCACACTCCACCACTAACACCTTTAGGTAGTGACAGTCATTTATATTAAGACACACAGACCTTGGATGGCAGTAATTAAGGCTTGTGTAAACTAACCACCTCTTCAAGCAGGTGAAAGGAATTTGGGTCAATCGGACTGGAATAAACAGTGTGCTGGAACACCAAATACAGCAACCAAAAAAGTGAATGCATTTCCTTAGATTTCTCATCTTCGCTGACTTTACGTATCAAGTTGACACATCATCTTACTGCGCATCCAAAATTGTGCAGCAGTCAAGAGCAGGTATGGGGGAGGTGAAGGTATTGCTGCAGACTTTGAAAATTTATTTTCAACTACGTGGTCACAAACAAGACCATAGTCCATTAAAAGTTAAGATCTCTATAGTCCAACTGACTTTAATAGGACAAAGTTAAGTATGCGGTTAGTTTTCCAACTTAAATAGTTAAGACGTTGAAGTGCTTAACTTTGACTGTATCCTGCCCAGTGTGTCTGTAAGTATATAGCTACATCTTCACCCCGTCTGTGTTTTCAAGCATATTTTCACCTTTGAACACATTGGGGGGGGGGGGGAATATCTGGAAGCTCTCTAAACTGGGACCCATATGAATTAAGCTAAATCTATTACAGGAAAGATAACGGATACAGCAGTTATGTGGTTAAAAGCCTGGTGACAGCAATGATCAGGTTAGAATAGAGGTTTCCAATCTGCCACCTTTATTTCCTGCCTTTATCTGTAAAAAAAATGTTGTAGGCAGGCCAAAGAAAAAACACAACTAGATTTCAGAAGGCATGGGCTGCCAATCACCCACAAATGTGGCATAATAATAATAATAATAATAATAATAATAATAATATATTTATTTATTACCCGCCTCTCCCTCCGGATCGAGGCGGGGAACAACATCATCATAAAACACACAAACAGATGGCTTCCTTGATTCATAAACCTTCCCCCCTTTCCTTGAATGAAGTCAAATAAGGTGAGAGTATCGGTAACTCCAGAGCACCACCACCTCCCCCACCTCCGCAGACACATCCATTCCCCAGCTTCCATCATGTCACACATCAACAGTAAGTACACGTTTCTCGCTAAAGTTGGACTTCCGCAAAATAAACTTCCTAGAAACATTTGACAGGCAAACCCTACAAGAGTAAACCCAGCCTTGCATATTCTGCGTGTGACAACCTAATCGCAAGGCACACTTTGGGAAAGAGGAACAGGGTCAGGACACAGCAGCTGGCAAATGCTGAAATTTATCGTTCCACTGCCCCTGGTCAAGCAGGACAATGCAGGCAATCCGATAACAGGTGTAGAGAAAGGGAAACTTAAGGGTTCGAAGGTCAGTCTTTGACGTATCAATTCCTTTATTCCTATTCTTTGAAAGAGCCCAGAGCTGGGGGAGTCCAAGACCTGAGGTATACATGGACATATGGAGGATATGGTGCTTGCAGGGAAGTGTGGAATGAAAACACAAAGAAAACTGTAAAGCAAAATTAAAACAAAACAAAACAATAAAACCCTTTCCCCCACCTCCCTGTGTCCAGGCCTGAAGTTACCTTCCGTCTGCAAATGTTTTAATGCAGAAATGACCTTTTCCTGATACACAAATGAAATCTGTGATCTCATTAAAGGATAAGCTGGGTCTTTGCCTGAAAAGGTAGATACTCAGCATTGCTCTCCAGGTTTGTGTTGTGGAGGTCCGTGGCTTCACAACTGATGCCCTGGACTTCCAAAAGACCCTGCTGGTCGCTTTACTGTGTTTGGTTTGTAAAAATAGATTCTCTCTTGCTCTCTGTGCGCATTGCCTAGTTAAGCTGGCTGGATTCTCTCAATAAGTACACTTTAAAAAAAAAAAAAGCCTGCAGTGGCCATTTTGAAGCAATATAAGAAATAACTATTGGGGGTCAGAGGGGAGGTTCAAAAAGTCTTCCCATTACAGTTTTCATTTGTCTCTAATGACTGCAGCGTCACTTTTTAAAAAAGGGTGGAATAGCTGAAGTAAAGTATGTCCACCCTTGCCAATGTTGACAAGATAATAAAATCAATGCTTCTGGATATGGCACAACGCTTCTAATCTGAGACACATTAGTAGCAAGTGTTCCTGTTATTAATTTATATCTGGCCTTTGAACGATGCCAGGTTTAACACTCCAAGTCCTATAACTGTCCTCATCTGACTCGCAGATATTTGACGTTTGCCTATACATCTCTAACAGGTGCACCTTTCATGCAATGTCACTTTTTTTTCCTTACAGCTCACAGTTTATGGCAGTTTTTACACTATTATACCCATAATTTTGTAATAAGCTTTTAAGGGATAAAACAACCCCTAAACACAAAGGCTAATTATTGTGTCTTTCTTGGCCCTAGATCATTCCCACCCCTCCAAATGCTTAGTTAAAGAGCAAACAATAAATTAGCTTAACTGCATCAATGATAATGAATCATCATAATTAAGCATCAGTCTCCATTAACCTTTTTGGATGCTCATGTGCTTTTGAAGGTAATTTTTAAAACAAAATGATTTGGGAGTGGGGGGGCGAGGAACTGCATGCATGTCATTCAAATGGTATTAATGAAAACTATCATCTGTATTTAACAAGCTTGTTTAAAAGAGAGGAGATGGGAAGGGGAAGGTGGGGGAAGATCCTGAACGTGGACAATATGCTTAAAGCTAAAATGCACCATGTGGATCCTCCTGATCAATCTTTGCAGCCTCATCGTACATTCCTTCATTAAACAGAGCAACGCTGTGGGACGCTGATCAGCTACTGTGATGTGCAGGCCTTTATTAAGTAGCATGCAATCTCACTGTTACGAACAAGAGGATATCAAGTGTTTCATGTTGCAAGTAAATTTTGAAGATTTTTTTTTAAAGCTGCTTTTCAGTATCTTATGAGAGTCATACTTTAAGAAAAGAGTGATTCCCCAGAGCAACAGCAATAGCATGCAGCAGGTAATCAGGCTGGCTGCACACAGGGCAGGCTGCATGCCACTTGGAAAAACTGTACTAAAACGCCGCCCGGTCTCCACACAATTCACAAAGACCTCCATCCTTCCACTAAACAAGCAAAGTAACAACAACTACAACAATAATAATAATAGCTGCCTGGCATAAATTATATTTTTCTTGTTACAAGGCTGAAATTCCTGCAGGAACACTGGTGATTAAAATAGATCATCACCATTTCCACAGACACTGGTTCCTCAAATAAGCTCCTAGCAGCATTAGGAATAATGCATGATGGAAAAAACTGAGCCACAGCAGCTGAGACCCATGCAACACAAACCAAGACGACAATCCACCGGGTACTGCCAGCTACTCAAAAACAAATTAGGACTTCTGGAGCCAGTAAGTCACTCACTTACCGGCTTGACTCATAATAGCTACAGGACATATGAATTATCCATATCTATTCCACTTTACTAAGAAGTCAAAACAAGAGATGAGCAATTACAATATGCAAACAAAAGACAGCGGGTGAGGTGCAAATATTTTAAACATGGTTTTAGGGGGGGATTACATTCCGATCTTTGCCTCTCGCCATGAGAAAATAAAAATGTCTGTGCAGAAAATATTAAATGCTTCCACTCAAGAATATGTACCCCCTGCACTAAGTCAACATCTCTGATTTTTAAACAAACACACAGAGACACACATGATCAACAGCAGCTTTTCTTTTCCTTCCAAGGGGAACATTTATTGCAATCCTAGGCACACTTACTTGAGAGCAATCCTCCTTAAAGTCAGTGGGATTTATTGCTGAATAAATGGCCTGCAAAAGTAACTATCATTTGAGACTCTGTTTTGGGGATAATCAGGGACAAAAAGTTTCCCCAAGTTGTACAAACTTTCAAACAGCACACCATTTTTAACTCGAGGATTTTTTTTGGTCTGGTTTTGCTGATTGCAAACATTTAGATATCTTCAAGCCTCCAGCCTTGCACTCCAGACAGCCCTAGCTGCTTATTTCCTTCCCCACTTCTGCTTCTATTCACACACCCCATCCCATCCCTTTATGAATTGTAGCCAGCAAAAGCTGCAGTTTTGATGTATTGCCATCTATTTTTACTCAAGCAGTGGTGGCGGCGGCAGCAAACAGCACAAGATCTTACATAAATATAAAGTCCATTCTCATGCTCCATCCTGTTGTTCTCAGCTGCACAGCACCACTTAGCCATTTGAATGAATGGGACCCTTTAACCCAACCGGAGCAGCACCAGGACATCTCTCTCCAAACATTCTTGTGTAAAAGCCACATTCCCACAATTCAACCATATGCAATGAAACCCATCTGTCCGTACACGGGCATCTCTCCTCTGGAGCTAATCATCCTCTACAAATATAAAAGCATAGCTAGACAGATAATTTTAAGTTCAAGAACATGAAAAACAGAACCTTCCCCCCTCCTCCGCTGCGCTCCCCATCTCAGACATACAGACGGGGGGCCTTTTTCCAACCACCCCACTAAATGTCCACTGGAAAGACTTCAGACACCAGTTCATATCAGTATCTCGGAGCATAAATACTGCATATGACTGGAAAGGGAGTCAAAGCCAATATCAAAAATAGTTTCCAACTGCAGGAGATCCCGATGACAGGAGCCAGGGTGGGTGGCGTTTTGTTTGTTTGTTGTTGGGGGATGATGATGATTATTATTATTAATTTGCTCAAGGGACCAGAGAGCAATCTTAAAATAGAAAGGGAGAGAGGAAACTTACAGGATTAAAGAAAGGAGGCAGGCTCGCTTCCATTCCAAAAAAAAGAGGGCTCTTTTCTAGCTACTTTCACAATTATTCCGAGAGAGAGAAAGAGAGAGAGATTTTCAAAGCAACGCAAGCAAAAGAATTAGAATTAGAAGATGATGATGATGATGATGATGATGAAGAAGAAGAAGAAGAAGAAGAAGAAGAAGAAGAAGAAGAAGAAGAAGAAGAGAAAAGGAAGAGCCTGGAAGGAAACAAGCCCTCCGGCGGGGTGAATCCGCACAAGCCGATCGACCGTTCCCACCAGCCGCTCACCTCGATGTCACTCCAGGCAGAGTCCTGATTGCACATGTCCCACGCCATCCAGCTCCTGAATGACGGCAGCAAAGCTCTGAAACTACAATCCACGGCCAGCCAGGAGGGGTGGCGGGGGGGGGGGGGGGAGAGCGAGAGAGAGCGAGAGAGCGAGCGCGCGAGAGAGAACGAACAGACCCGCGCGCAGCCCAGCAGCCCCTTCACTGATGAGAGTGAACCGAAGGCACCTGTCTTACTACTGCTCCAGTCACATGACAAAGCGCTTTTTAGAAAAAGAAAAAAAGAAGAAGGAGGCTGGCCTGTCACTCACCCGGCCGCCTGCTCGGTCGGGTGCCGCCGGCCGTGTGTGCGCTACCGGCCCGGTGACGTCACGCTCCCGGGCAGACCTCGGCTGGAGCCGAGTCCAGCCCGACACGCGCGCCTAGACGCGCGCGCGCGCGCATACACACGCGCGCCTAGACACGCGCGCAGATCTTTCCAGGTTTCAGCACCTCCTTGGGATTTAAAAAAAAACAGAAAACAAAACCGAAAACACTGAGCGCCACACTTCTAGACCTAGACGGTCGCTATGCCCTCCATTCAAAGCCATTTACAGTATGTGTACGCGTGTGTGTGTCATATATATATATACATATATATACACACACACACACAATATATATATATATATATATATATATATATATATATATATAATCTCCCCCCTCAGTCCATTCTTTTCTGTTGCAAACCCAATCCGAAGCGACAAAGGGTTCTTTTATTTATTTCCAAAGTGGGGGGGAATGGGGCAGAGATCTGCGACCTGCTAGGAGAACCCCCTTGGTGCTTTTAAATTCCCAACTTGGAATGCAGGGTTGAGTTAGTGGGTAAACGTAGGGTGGCCCTATGGAAAGGAGGGCAGGGCTCCTGCAACTTTAAGCGTTGTACTGAAAAGGGTATTCCAAGCAGGTGTCCTTTGTAGGCACGCGGCACCTGGGGGAATCCCCTCTTCATCCCAACAGTTGACGCTGCAGGAGCCCTGCCTAGCGTGACCAGAGAGGACCTTCTCCTCCTTTTCATATGGTCAACGGTTTGCAGGGCTGAGGTTTTGAAGGCAAAAAAGAACATCTACCGGTGATGTGGGGAGTGCCGGGGGTGGGAGGGATCGTCAGTGTGATCCAGTGCTAAATGCTTTGCAGTGCTTCAATTTGGGACGCAAACCAGGAAAAAAAAACCTATTGGTGAGGGGAGGGGGGGTGCAGATCGTTCGCGTGATCTAGTACTAAGTTAGCACTAAGTGATTTCCATTGCTTAAGTTTTGGACACACACCAAAAAATAAGTACCTGTGATAGGAACTGTCTAGCCGGATCACACCAAAATCCAGCTAGTGCAGTATTACCTAGTGCAGCAAGATAAGTCCCACTAAGTACAATGAGCTCCCTCTCAAGTAAATAGGGATTAGGACTGCAGCCTTGGAAACTCACAAACCGGGCAAGCACACACACACACACACACACACACACACACACACACACACACACCACACAGGTTGGGTGTTCCCACCGCCCAGAGGTACACTGCCCCTATACATGGGGCTCCATTTGGTCCCATGAGCAACACTTCTTAATAGTCTTCTATGGCTCATTCAGTCAAACTGAACCCACTAGGCATTTTTTAAAAAAAGAATAAGATAAAATTGTATGTTAGTAAGCCCGAATTGAATGCTAAATTGTTGAATGAATTGTGTTTGGTTTTTTACAACATATATATTTACAAGAAAAAAGCTCCCACCAATGTTATCAATACAGTTTTAAAGTCTTTTCTAACATTCATGCTATGTAAAATTGCCCAGACTCTGGATATATTGAAAGAAAGAAAGAAAGAAAGAAAAGCACACTTTTTTTCCTGATCCTTTCACTGTCTGTTTTCATGAGGGCACTCCTGAAACCCGGTGTTGTTATATACAACTACAAATTCCTGCTTCCACTTTCAGATCAGCACTGTTGCTTTAAGGTCATTTTTGTTTAATCAAGATTATGTACTAGCCATGCTGCTGATCTGGGCGATGCATTTTATAGGGAGGGCACAACATGTACTCCCAATGCCATTAGGCACTCCAAAGATTGTTTTACCCTGACAACATTAAACAGGTGCATCTGTTTTATGATAACACAACAAAATGAACACACAACAAACCAAAGGCATCGTTCCCACAACAGGGAAAACAGGACTTTTCCCTCCACCTGAGTCTTGAATTTCTTTTCTTTCTTGTTTTAAGATTAAACGCTATACTTTTAATTAGCTGAGTGCCAGTCTCTCTTACAAATTCTAAATGTGAGATCAGTCATGCTGCGCTACTAGTTAGAGTCACACTACCAAAATGGATCATGCCTCTTTGTTATGAAATATTCATTGGGATTGTCATTTGCAAATTTGAGTATTCTAAATGCTAAATGAATACAATTATTATCCAGCGACTGAGCTGAATTGACAGACAAGAGGCGGAAAACTTGAAACAGTCATTTTTTCCTTCAGATTCTATGTCCATTCAAAATATGAATCAAGCAGCAAGTAAATGTTTAACCATTTACTACCTTTCTTATCCAGTACTACTACTACTACTTTGCTGACTGATACGAAAAAGAAGTTAAGCAACCAACATACAGAGCCTCCAGCTTCTATTTACATTACAAATCCCATCACACTGTCATATTTTCATCAAAACTGAATGATAAAACACAACATGCTTTTACTTTAGTCAATCTTAAAAAAAAACCAAGCAAAATATGACAAGCCCTACATAAAAGTGATTAATTTAATGATATATCTTTGTTCTTGTCATGAAAAAAAAACCTTCCAAATTATATGCTGATTTAATGATAAAACAGTAGTACATTATTAAGATCTGGAACAAAGGTTGTTACCTCTGCACTTAGAACAGTCATCTGTGAAGTAATGTTCAAGCAGCTGACTGGCGGAAATGGAGTAGTTTTTTATTAATAATTATCAGTGGATCCACGCTTGGTGAAATAGTCTTCTGCCATATCTACTTATAATTGTGTTCACTGACTGTACCAAATCCATCACTTTTATTTTTATGTTCCATTCACACCTTTTACAGAATTGTATTTATACTGCAACATCTCAGATTGCTGTAGGGAGGTGGGGGGCATTTTGACGTGCCCGTGTTGTTTTCTATTTTCTACAATTCCACTTCACTGCTTTTCTGTCAAATTAGCAAGTTAACTGGCAAATAGGTAACCACAAACTTAGAAACGATTCAGAACTGATGGGGAAAACTTACCTAGTGCATCCATTTCCAAGTAATAGCAAACAGAATACAAGGGCTGTAAGCAATCTAGGATTTTTTTTCTATGGAGTCACCCCACTTAGCAACAACCATTTTCAAGAACTCATATCAAAATTTTGTCCAGACAGTACATCTATATCTATGCCTGCAGAAACATTGATGACCTAACTCCAGTAAAGATTCCCAACAGAAAGGCTTCCCCCAATTTTTTCAAATTCAGTTTAGCCGAAATCTGAGTATTATAAACAGCTTCATTGGGGAGTTTCTATCATACTTCCTAAATGCAGTTTGCTGCTCTGGTAAATCTAATAATAAAAAGCAGGAACAAATAGAGGAAATGAGAAGAAAAACATGACTTTAGTGCAGAATTCTGTTTCAAAATGTTTTGAATCTTTACCCTGGTTTAGACATCACTAGATTTCTCTACACATGCTCAGTGTAATATGTGAAATAGTTCCATTGTAAAAGATTACATTTTAAAATATTTATTACATTTTTATCTTACCCATAAAATAAACTCAGGATGGCATTCATGCCCCCCCATTTTATCCTGACAACAACCCTGTGAGGTAGATTAGGTTGAGAGATAATGGCTGCATTTGGACAACACATTAGTCAATGGTGGGTTGAGTAGTCAACTCACAGTTGGTTATTTTGTGGGTACTCCCCACACAACATATTCCTACACAACTGTGGGTGGTTGGGGCTGGCGTTGAGTGGACTAATAGTCAACCCAGCATTTGACTGACACAGCCCCCGCCCCTCTCCCCACCCTCCCTCCTCCCTCAGTCTCTCAGTTGCTTATTTGGGCGGAATAGCATACCGTCAGTAGTTTGTGAGCGGCATTTTACCCTCCACACAACACAATAAGCAACACAACTAACGATTGCCCCCCCCCCAGTTGCTTAATGTGTTGTCCGAATGCAGCCAATGACTGGCCGAGGTTAGCCAATAAGTTTCATGATAAGGTAGAGATTTGAACCTGGTTCTGCTGAGTTCTAGGCCTAGTCTACACCTGCAGCCCTTTCAAGAGGGGGGAGGGATGATCATGGGGTTACCTGCTTCAACTCACTCAGCAACAGCTTCGGGAAGGGGGCACACCAGCCGTGGACTTCCCAATTGTAGCAAGAGAGGCGGAAAAGCTGTGAAGAATCCAGTCAGTGATATCCCAGGAAAATAGAGTGGTCGTCCCTAGATCACCGCGGGAGTAGGCCCGGGAGGGACAACCTCGATACAATTCTGGAATAAACAGCTGGAGTAGAAACGCCCCTAGTTTAACTTTCTTCCTATTCCACCACACCACTGTCTCTTGTTTGAGGGGATATGAAAATGTTTTTTTTTAACTAAGCAGCACTAAACTACACTGCAGTGCATTGTGTACTTATTCCTTTAATTGTCCATCAGATGGTGCTGTGCTTTTGTGTAATTCTACAATATCAACTATACTCATAACAACAAAAGTACAAAAGAACAGCAAAAGTAATTACAACCCTGGTAGGAGGGTCTTAAAAACAAATAAACTGGACAAAACAAATAAGCCGTATGCACACTTACTCAAGTGAGTCTCATGGAACTCAGTAGGACTGACTTCCGAGCAGACATGGGTAGGATTGCACTGTTAATCTCCCTCTGCCTTTATTTCACCTGCTAGATTATAAATTTTCAGGTGGGGCTATGTTTTAAAAATCAATTCTGTGTAGTGCCTAGTTGCTACAGGCATTTAGCAAATAAGAATGGAAATTTGTATCGTTTTGGTCTTGTTGTACAATCCTTTTTTAATCGTGGATGAATTCTTTGCAGCAGAAGTAGAAGGCACGCTCCCTTCCCTGCAGCATCTGATAGGGAAGGGACCTTGTCATGCTCCTGGCTCACATGATTCACAGGCTAGGGTGGAAATATCCATGGCTCTCTTTTCCATCCAGCTGAGGTCAATCTTTCCTCAGTTCCTGTTTCTCCAACCAATGCCAGCTAATCTCTCACGGGCAAGAACTGGAAATGTGATTCCTTAACCATTCATCGTTGTGGTTGCAATAATGGTGGTAGGACTATAGTGACAGTGATTTTCAAACTGGTACATTCCGAGCACGTGCTACCCAATGCAAAGTAAAGGACGTGTTTTCGGTGTTTGCTGATAAGAACTCCAGCTTCCGGTTTTTAAAAATTAAAGGCCAGGTTCCTGTCCTCATTATCGGAGAATAGAGACTGTGATCACTGACATCACTTAAATCCAAGAGGCAAAGCTGTGCTATGATGACTAAAGGGCAACAGAACTTTACTGAAAAGCTAGGTTAGCACAAATGGATGTCCTATATACAGTGTATTTACTTGTATTAATTTTTTATTAGAAAATTCACTGCTCCCCTCTTGTCTTCTTCATGTCTCTGTTTGTTTTCCACTCAGACCTTCTGTTGTGCTGCATTTCTGCCTTGTTGAGCTTTCTTTTCATTACACCTCCAGTCAAGCAGAACCAGCAACCGGTACCCCTCCAACCAAACCACTTTGTTCGCGCCTCCTCACAGTTACGCAGAGCACAAATCCACGCTTTGCAGTTGTGGCCATGCATTTGGGCTGTTTTTCACAGAACAGCACAGCAAAGAAACAAAATGTTGCTGGCTGACAAGGTTCACATTTTTCTCCTCCCTACAGCAGTACAGCAAGCTTTACCGTGAACAAATCAAACTGGGCAGCAGAATCCAGAGAGGTGCTATTTGTCTGCCCTGTCTCCATCTCTGTGAGTCTCAACAATTTAAAGTGCTGCTTTTAACCTTTAAAGCCGTTCACAGCTTAGGACTATCTGAAGGATTGCTTGTCTCCATATATATCTACTCATACCTTAAGATCTTCAATAAAGGGCCTCCTGTGGGTGGCCTACTATCTGAGGTGAGAGAGAGAGAGAGAGAGAGAGAGAGAGACTGACTTCTTGGTGGTGGCTCCCCAATTATGGAACGTTTTCCTCAAAGAGGAAATGCCTACCGAATTGTCTTTTTCGAACCAGGCAAAGATCTTTTTCTGTTTTCCCAAGCTTTTTAGATACTATTTTAATCTTGCAGATTTTTTATACAGCTTTTGTGGTCTTTTAGTTTATTACTTTAGTTTCCATTTTAATTGATTGATTGATTGTTTGAGTGAGTGAGTGAGTTATTATAGAACTGATAAAATGCTCCATATCAAGAGATATCAGAGTGGTGTACAACAAATTATTATTTATTATTTTCATTATTTCTTGTAAACTGGGAATGTGATTGAAGAGTGGTATAAAAATACATAGAATTAATTAATTATAACGACAACAACAACTTCCAGTCCAGAGCAGTGAAGGGTGGATGTCATTTTTATTTTATTTTATTGCTTGAAATGCAAAAAGCTAAGGGCAGCACTCTCTGAGCAGACATGAAGTGGAAACCCAAAACAGAAGCAAGGTTTACTGGATGGCAGGACCCACATACAAATACAGAGAAAGACTCACATATCTTCCTCTGATCAGATTTGCATTATTTTTCCCCTCAAGCAAAAACCCCAAGATGAAAATTGAGGTTTCTGCTTGGGCAAAACATTTTGAGGAATTTTGATGAGGAAAACAGAGTTTTTAAAAGATATGGGGGCTATCATATATAACCTTAAATCTAACACACATACACTCACACAATTACAATAACGCTCAAGAGTGCGCTGAGTGATTACAAAGCAACCATCATCTAGTTCAACCTTCTCAGCCAAGAATCTACAAACACCAGCGTTTGGCAGAAGGGAAGAAGGAATGGAGATGTAAAGGCTGGAAAAACCACAACAGTTCATGGCACCAAGATGACAACAGGCATTGGCTTTCTGCACTAAGTCCAAGCCACTGTCCCACCAAACCAAATTCAGTTCACCGGTCATATATAGAAATTGCCAGGGGCTTGATAAACCTGTTTTTGCTGCCTTTCCAGAAACGAAACAAAACGAGGGATGAAAGAGGTTTTTTCAATCACTAGTCTGGTTATAGTCGTGTGTAGTTCTTCTCTATAACAGAGTTTGAACTATAGTCCCTTGGTTACAAGAAGTTTGAAGCATTAGTAAATGAAGTATTCTCTCTCTAGAAGTGATACAACTGAAGTGGTTGTAGAAGTGGTACCTGAAGAGGTAATGGGATTACTTCAAGGATCAGGGCAGGTGTGTGCGCTCACACACTTACCTCCACACCAATCATCTAAAGCCTGTTCCTGTTTATGGATATTAATTACTCAAGTAATCCTTATCATATGCATGTGAATATTCATGAAAAATACTTGTTATCCACTATACTACGGGTAAAGCCACTAATTGAATTCCTACAGAAGAGTTAGTCAATGGCTTATCAGTTCTTCCCGTAGATGGGATATTTTCCAATACCAGAAGTGCCCCAAGACTATGACCTTCATTATCATTCCTCACAACTCTGGTCAGGGGTTCCATGCCTTTAACAGATGCCTACTAAGTAAAAATTCCACAGGTGAAGTCTGGCCCATTGCTACATTTCCACACAAGGAACAATGTCCCCTTGTTCAATCTGCTGTCTACGGGCTGTTGATGACCAACTTCATGGCCTAGGTCTTCCTTCTGATGGTTCTTTATCTTTATACCTGACTTGGGCAGGACAACCCTTCAACTAGACGATGCCTTAAATGGGGGACAGTCCTCTCTTTGAAGGGCTGCCAAAGAACCATCACAAGGAAGCGCTGGACCTTGATGTTGCCCATCAAGAGCCCCTGGACAGGAGACTGCGGAGGCACACAGATCACCTGGACACAGTCTTCCACATGATGGTGAGCTGTATTGTATTTCTATTTAAATTATAATAATTATTTCTAAAACTGCATCTGTACATATACATATGAAAATGTTATACAAATTACTGCTCTCTTGTTCTCAATTTTGGTGATGCGATTCCTCTTTTTTGGTTTTTATAAGTGTCCACCCTCGTTTCTACTTGTCACAGAGTTGTTAAAGACACAGAGCCACTGACAGGAAAACAGATCACACAACTCAGTCAGGCTGAGCCACCCAGCTAAAGAGAGGCAGGAGGAAGGCTTCTACCCCCTATCCCTGAGCTTGAGTCTTGCGTGCCCTGCCACTGAAGGCTGGTCAAAGGATTTCCCAGAAGCACTGTCCTGTTGTGGGGAGAGCTCCAGATGAACCCCCTCACATAGAATGATCTGCCAGGTCCACTGGAAAAACTTCTTAATGAATGGCGGGTGGGTGGGTGATGATCCTGGGTCATTGGGCAGGAAGGGGAAGCTGCCCCAGGACTTTCTGAGGTTAACTCTTCCTTAGGGCGCTACTACACAAGATATATATCTTCCTTCTTACAGGCCATCTTGCTGTTTAATGTTAGAACTTCCCAATTCCAAACTGTAGCCTATGGATATTTGGAGTGTATTTTGTGTTAATGTTTCCCAAAAGGCAGGGTCAACATCTATAGGGGTTTGAGGAATATACATAGGTCCAGAGAGCTGCTCTAGGCATACCTCATGAGACTTTCCATAACGTCTGTTTTGCTAGAAGTCCAACCAAATTACAGACTTGCCTCTGACTCTTAAAAACAATCCACAAAGCAACAATTATAGAAAAAAAGAAAAATAAAACCATACCAATAGCCAATCAGTGAGCCAATGATTAAAGTCACACATCCTGACTTACTGGCCATTATCACAGGCGTGGTTTTAAGCACACTCACTGCAACGTTGATCCAGATCTTCAGCACGGAACTCAGAGGACGTTGTCCCCCTTGCGCTGCTCTCGCGCCCTGAGTGCTCCGTTTTTCGTTTCTGTTTCGATTTAACCCTGAACGGACAAAGTCCGTTTTAGGCAAGTTCAGGCAAGTTCAGCAGGCTGAGCTGAGGTATTGGAGCAAAACCGACCACCTGTAATTCAAAAGGCTACACTCGCATAGGAAATAAAGGGGGAACCCGCAGAAGCAAACCGGGTAGGTGTGATAAAGGCCAAAGGGCGCAACCCTATGCACCTATGCATGTTTAGATAGGAAAAAGTCCTACAGCTTTCCACCAATTTCTTATTTCAAGGAATGGTGCCTTATTCAAACTTATATTAATTTTTCAACCTTTTATTAATTTTATTTAAATTAAAATTATTTAAGCTAAGTTTTGCTAAATGTTCCTTGAAATAAGGAATAAGTGACAAGCCTACTTCCAAGTAAGAGCCAGACTACTCTGATCGTAGCGTGCATAGATTTGCTGCCTTTATCTGGTTTGAGACAACAACAAAAATGGCATTGGCTATTTTAATCTGGTCCTTGGAGGCACTTAAAAAATTACGCAAAATTTTAAGGAAGTTGTGGTAAAATGTTTGCCCACAGTTTCACGTATATAGGAAATTGGTGTGGGTGAGGGTGGGGGTCAGTTCTAGAAGATATAGTCCAAACTTGAATATTACATCTCTTTTCGGATACTCTGTGTAACGTCTCAGCTATCGCTCAGCTGGTTATTACTGCTAAATAGCTCAAACTTTATTGCGAAGCCTGACCATCTGGGAGAAGGAGTTTGCGTAGCAATCCCCATCCACCAACGCCTCAAATACTTCCAGGACTACTTTCTAGAGAATAGAACGGCCACAGAGTACAAAAGCTGGCAGGCCCTGTGGTATACTATGGAAACTGGAGTGATTTAATATGCTCTCTACATGGCCTACAATGCAATGACTAAGGCCTGACCATGGTGCATTGCTCCATCGCCCCACAGCCTGGAGGGCCCCCAAATGACTGGGCTTGCAGTGGAAGTTGCCACAATGTCTTTCACGTTTGTGCTTTTAAACTTTAAGCAGAGGCTGGATGTCTTCTGGGGATTGACATTGGTGGGTACACGAAGTACTTTGCTCCACAGTGTGTGCCTGGCCTCGGTTTAAAAGCTAAAAGAAAGAAAGACCCACACATGGTCTTGCAGCGAATGCTTCTGCCAGCACTATCACCCCACCACCTGCTTTTGCAACCATCTGGTAAGAAGAGAGAAGGAATGCTTCGCACCTTGGATAGCTTCTGTAAAGTTCTGTTTGGGTTTTGAAACCCACAGCGGAATCACCGCCCCACTGACATTGGAACCGCCAGCCTCCACTGAAGAGACCTGGGCCAGATCTACACCAAGCAGGATAGAGCAGTATGAAAGCGGTATATAAAAGTAGGCTGACGAGATAAAATCCAGGTCAGGGCTCATGTAACTTTAATGGTTGTAGAGAAAAGGGAATTTCAGCCGTTGTCATGTGTATGCAATTAGTTGCTGGTGAAATTCCCTCTTCATCACAACAGTTAAAGGTGCAGGGGCCCTGCCTTCTTTTGTATCTGGTCACTCTAGTATAGTGCCTGGAACTTTAACTGTTGTGATGAAGAGAGGATTTCACCAGGGACTAATTGCATACAAATGACACTGGCTGAAATTCCCTTTTCTCTACAACTGTTAAAGTTACATGAGCCCTGTCCTCCTTTTCATAGGGTCAGCCTATACTTTGCTGCCTAGAGCACTAGACAAACTTTGTAAAACATTTAGGCGGGGGGTGGGGGGGCGGGGGGTGGGAGAAAGGAAACAGGGCCCATTTCTTCCCTTCCTACATTTTCATATGTGGGGAGGGAAGTGAGTGACCAGAAGGGTGAGGTGGGGAGAGAAAGCAGGGGGTGAAGCTGCCAGGGCAGTCTGCCCCACACCCAAGCCCAGTGCCTCTACTGTTACTAGGAAATCAAACTGTTCATTTAAGCGCTACCTAAAAGCATATACTTTAATCACCGCATAAAGGTCAGAAATAGCCTGATGGGATGGAACCTTCTAGAAGCCTCTGTTGGTGTTACAACAGTATGTGCGTTGTGTCTAAGGTTAAATACATGTTTGAATATGTTGCAGACTAGCTGGGAGTTTCCAGGGTTACATGAACATTCTATCTGTTAGTCCGTCATGACAGTTTGTACATGTCAGTACGTTGATGTCTTGCTAGCTTGGGGTTTTATCTTTTCTTTCTCTGTTTAAAAAATGATTGTGTTCATTAGCAAAGTTTAATTCTTGTGTATATTTCAGGCGCCTGTTCAATTACTTGCCAACAACCTGCCTGCCACTTTCAGAGTGGGACAAGTTCTTTTCCAAAGAAGTAAACGTGGTGATTGTGTTTCTTGCAACGCAGTGCTATATATGTCTACATAAAAATAATGCCTACAATGGGCCTTACTCCTTGGTAAGCACGTATAGGATTGCAGCCAAAATGCCTTTTGGCACATCCCTCCATTTCGCATTTTAATCCTACTAATTATTGTTATTAATAAGCACTGTTCAGACATTTTAATTGCAGATACCAATGTTACATAGATACACACTAATGTTTGCTCTACGTGTTTTGCCAACACATGTTCTCCCACTTTTACATTGCCTATAAATAGCGCAGAAATCCAAACCTTCAGATTTACATATTTCTCTTCTACTAATCCATACAGGAGTGTCTTTCTTTTATTTTCCTTTATCTATTCAAAGAATGATCTGATTGAAACTGGTGCAGATAAGAGAGTGTTTGCCATATTATTATATTAGCTATTTCACAATAGTATGTAGGATTGTTAGTTTTTTGTTTGTTTTGTTTTTTAAAAAAATTCATCTTCTTTTGTCTTCAACACAGCCAGAGACACAGAAATTAAGCAGATAAAGCTTTTTCCTGGCATGGAAATAAGTGGTGAGTAAATTTTCACAGAAACAAATTATGGTTTTGCTCAAACAAATAAGGAAAGAACTGAAAGTGCACCAGAGGGAGAAAGAAGAGGGAGGGTATGAACCTGAAGCCTTTCCCTAATTCTCCAAACCTTGATTTGTAAGATTAAGAACAGCACATCTGAACCAACAACAGAAGATGCTGTATAAAAGGAAATTATAATTGAGCAAGGGAGGGGGGAGGGCAAAGACCGATCAAGTCTCATCCCTCTCAGTGGAGCTGTCACCATGACTGGAATTCCCTCCTTTCTGCTGCCTAAAGGCATTAGAGCTTCTCTAAATGAGCAGTCTATTCCACAATCATTATTGGACATTCCCAGAAGTTTGCGGGTCCATTACATGATGCCGTCAATAGCCAGAACGTCTCCCATGTTATCCCCTGGAAATTTCACTTTTAAAAAAACTCAAAGATAATGTAGTAATATCTGTGAAATAGCAGAATCTCCCAGTATGTAAACTCAGCATTGCACTCTAATTACGCCACTAGATGGCCCTGTCTCATTAAAGTGAATGAAGCATTCAGAGAGGAAGTATTCAATTTCAAACCAGGTGGCCGCCCATGTAATGGCACCAATATAATCCCAGTAGAAAGCAGAAGCATAACACCCCGGTAAGGCAGCAGGTTTTTTTTTAAAAAAAACAATGTAAAGAAGCTCTTAAGCATGGCCACGGAGGAATAGAACAACACTAGTGGTTGCTACAACCAGCTGAAGTGTGTGATCCACACAGTTTGATAAGACCCATATTGGTCAAATTGATTTTATTGCCAATAGATTCTCTACTAGCACCATTTCAAGGGAAAGTATGAATACATCAAAGCCTTTATGGAGAAGGGGCTTCACATGCTTCACCTTCATACAAGATGCAGTGCAGGACCAAAACAGCCCTTACTTTAAATGCCTGTCTAGCAGCCACATCTTTTCCCTTTCATTTTTTACTCTAGAGTAGGCACAGGGCCCCCAAACCAGATTGGGACCCTAGCGTGGGGTCTGGATCGAGCCCTCTGCAGCCAACCTAGAATAAGAATGAAAAGAAGACAGAGCTGCTAGACACAAATTTCAAGTAATGTCTTTTTGGGCCCCTAGTCACCAATACAGTACTACAATGTAGGCATCGTATCCTTTTTATGAAACCATTTGTTTTGACACATCCTATATGGTCAGCCTCACCTGCACGAAGTGCTTTTGAGTGGAGGAACAGAAAGAAAGGCAACTGTAGTGCCCATGATCATTTCATTTTAAATAAACTAGTGGTAGCAGACAGACAGTCTTAGCAAAACATTTCTCATCTTCAAATACAAATCTGCCAATTGATAGATCTTCACTTTATTTGAGTCAGCTTTTTCTTTTTTGAACTTGAGCCCAGTGCTTGTCTTGTCTTATATTACAGCACAGTTTGATGCTGGATATAAAGGGGGGGGCTTGTCCCAATGTCTTATTTTTAAGAAACCAATTTTTGTTGAAGCTCTATGATTGTCTTGCATTCGTTGAATAGCAAAATTAACCCCACAGGAATTAATAAATGCAATCAAATAACCTAAAGAATATAAAGTGCAAGTGAACCACCACACTTTGAACACAATCCACTGGGAAGGTCTCCTGCACAGGCCATGTTGAAATGAATAGGAACTATGCTGTGCTCATACGTGACCCCTGGTCATTTAAATGGGGTTGTCGTAGGAGAACTTCCCAGTAGATTGTACACTGAACCAAATATGCAGCCTGGTTCAAGGAATGCTCACTTAGAGGAAATACATATTTTGTTCATTGGGATTTATTTCCAAGCAAATGTGTGATAAAAAAATCAGATTAAGGGGAGGGGGGGAGGCAGGAATGATGTATGGCTACAAGCAGTTGCAAAGTGGCAGCAGGTGGGTGTATTTTGCTGCGTAAGCCTTTCCCTCTCCACTGCCTTTCCCTTCCAAACCCATCTGGGCAGCAGCTTTTCCCCTACTGGCGGTGGCGGCAGCGAAGCCAGGGCTTGCAGGGTTGAAGCGCCAGGACTTTTTGCTTAGCAGGGCCGATGATGTCATGTGACACACACCTCCCGGGGAGGGGGGGATTTTCTGTACCCCTTGAGCTTAGCCAAATCCTCACAGTAGCTGGGGGGAGAAATGGATTTTCCCAGCAACAATATACTGTTGTGAGCTATCCCTGTTGTAATGCAAAATATTTTGGAGTGGTTTGGTCTTGAATGGGCAGTTAAGACCTATTCGCTTTACAAAAGATCTGCTCCTGGTGGGGATGAAAACTGACAGAACTGGTTTGTTGATGTGGAACAAAACAGCTGCCTGCATTTTTGGACGCTCCTTGGGGCTGTGGCCATGGGGAATAGCATGATGCATGCCTGCACTTCCAACATTTATCACTGCACAACTACTTACTGGAGATTCTGGATATGCATTTGCCTTATCGCTGGAGAAAGGGATTGCAGGGGAAAGGTTAAGCAACCTTCCTTCTATCTGCTGCATTTTTCCTCCAAATCATTCTTCCCACCTCTTGGCAAATACATCCCAAAACTTAGTATTGCCAATCACATTCAGCTCTATGGATACCTCTAGATGGGCGCTTTTCCCCACGGTGGGTTCAGAGTGGCGGCAGGTGATCTACATGACGCAGCCGCTGCTCTGAAGCCATCCAGGGCCAAAACCCCCTAAACTCTGCTTTAAAAAAGCCAGGCACTGACCGCAACATGTTTATCTGTGGAGCATGCCACAGCCGATGGCGACAGCTGATTGGTCGCCATCGGCTGGAGGAGGGCCGATGCCATGCACCCCTCTCTTCCTCCCCCTCCGGCTGTCCTGTTCCTTCCCCCTGTTTTTTATTGATGATGATGATGATGATGATGATGATGATGATGATTTATCTGTAGATGCAAAGGATCGCATCTACAGATTAAAAAAAATAAAAAAATACAAACGGGGGAATGAACGGGACAGCTGGAGGGGGAGGAAGAGAGGGACGCATGGGGCCCAAACTGGCTCACCTCCCTCTGACCTCTCTCTGGCTGCCCCGTTCCTCCCGAGTGCGGAGTTGCCACCCCCGCTGCCGCACTGAGCGCTGAGGAGGGGAGAGGAACAAGGCAGCCAGAGGGAGGTCAGAGGGTCCCTCCCTTCCTCCTCCTCTGGCTGCCCCATTCCTCTCCCCTCCCCGATGCTCCGCACGGCGGCGGCAGCAACTCCGCCCTCATGCTTCTTCCCTTGCAGATGCTGGGAAGGAGCGCGAGCATGAGGGGCCACGGCGTCAAGACGGGGTGTGCCTCCACAGCCTCAAACACCAGGCCTAGACAAGCACACCCCTCTCAGGTGTGCTTAAATACCTGAGGGAAGGGCAAAAGACCCACCACTTTTCCCTTATAGCAGAGGGGAAAAGGGAATACCACTTAAATACCTGAGGGAAGGGCAAAAGACCCATCACTTTTCCCTTATAGCAGAGGGGAAAAGGGAATACCATTTAAATACCTGAGGGAAGGGCAAAAGACCCATCACTTTTCCCTTATAGCAGAGGGGAAAAGGGAATACCATTTAAATACCTGAGGGAAGGGCAAAAGACCCACCACTTTTCCCTTATAGCAGAGGGGAAAAGGGGGTGTTAAGGGTTTTGAATAAGGTTCTCCTGTGAGTACGTTGGCTGAAGGTGCAATGATATGTGTTTCTTCATTAAACTGATAGAGCAGGTTACAAAGCCAAGCTGAAGCGTGGTTTGTGGTAGCAAAAATAAAAGAAAAATGTTTATTGTTGTTAACAGTTCTTTTCAAATCAATTTCACACCTGCCTATTCTTAACACTTCTAATAATCCTAAATCCTAATAATCTCTTCACACACACTCCTGACTAGATCACACACAGCTATCTTCCACACAACTACCCTCCTCCCAACCAACACACTAACTAACTATAAATCACTCTCTCACATTATATATACTCCTCCCCCCTCTCTTTCCCAGCATCACCAGCCACACATTCCACACTCTCCAGACATACTAACCAGACATACATAGGGAGATGGAAATGTGGTGTATCATCACATGGGGCCTAAGAAAGCACGTCCTATGAAAATGTAGCTCAGTAGGAATGGGTGAACCCACTAACGTCTGTGGGGAAATCCAGGCCACTTAGAGCCCCATGGATTTCCCCGGAGCCTTGCTGCGTCTGCCAGAGTTCATGGAGCAGGTCTCCAGTTTTCTAAAAATGCAATCTGCTAATGATGCCCTCCATTAGCCTAGTGTGGTAAAATTACAGCTGTAAATGGTGTATTATTTTACACCACACGCAGCTATAAAGCATTTACTTCTACGTAAAAAGTAGGCGAGCTGCCCCACGGGAACTCTTGTGGACACGGAGGTGAGTGCGGCCCGTCTGCTGGGGACTCTGGCTGTTGTATCCTTTGGAATCTGACCTCATTTGAGTCCACAGTGGATTTCTCAAGAGTAACTTCTACTAAAGTCACTGGGACCTATTTCTCAGTAAACCTGTCCAGGAGCAGAGCACAAATCATTTAAGCATCATACACAGCAATAATCCTGCTCTGTATTTGGGCATTTGTCCCTTTGCGGGCGGAAAGAGCAGTACCAAGGCAAGCTAAAATGGAGGAAACGTCAAGGAAATATCTTCTATAAAAGTTTGGATCAGTTTCAATTCAAGGTTTTTATTTGTTTTCGTTGTTCTATTCTGCCCCATTTACCCAGGAGAAATATGTAGTCACTGTGAAAGCAGCGGGGGCGGGAGGGAGAAGAGTTCAGAAATGAAATAGATGCATTTTCAGGTGGCAGGAGCCAATTTTTAGTTCTTAGTAACCAACAACCTCATTTTCAAAGTGCCCCAGAGGTTTCCATAGTGCTTGCCATAGATGAGAACTTTCAAAAACTATGAGAGAGAAATCAGTTAAGGCAGTGTAGACACCTCTTTCTTTGGACCCAGGGTTGTGCCTGGTCATTTAGATTGTGCAGGTTTTTCTTAAACACTTAAAAACAACAACCCTGCAAAACCTCTTTGACCAAGGACAATAGAAGGACAGATATAATGATAAAACATTAGGACTAACGATAGCTCTATGATGGTGGAACTTCATGTAACATGTGGATGCTGCTGAAAATACCATCCCTGTGACGAGTTCTCCAGTTTTCTCCAAAGTATAAGATTGCATATTCCGTATTGTGATATCATCATATTCTGCATTTCCTCACTGGTGCTCCATTGATGGCAGTGGGAAAATGCACAACTTGATGAGGTCATGTCTTGCAATCCGGCGGCAATGGGAGAATTTGACACACAATGCTTAAAAAAACCCCACTACGTTAATTACTTTTTGCATTTCTATTCCGCCCTTCATCCAAGGAGCTCAAGACAGTGTATATGGTCCCTCAGACACACATTTTATCTTAACAACCCTATGAGGTAGATTAGGCAAAGACCACCTCAAAGTCACCCACTGAGCCTCATGTCAGAGTGTAGAATTGGCATCTCCAGCTAGGACCTTGGAAAGCCATTGCTGCCAGTAAGTGCCAGCAATAGTGAGCTAGATGGAACAAGGCATCTTCCTGTGTTTGTATGTATGCTTTCCATTAATCATCCAATTCAGGCCAGTGAAACCTAGGAGGATCAGTAGAATGAACCAATCAGGGCTCACTTTGGCAAGAATTAAATATAAATCAGGAAGCTAATTGCAGAGATCATGCTATCCCCCTGTCCCCATTGGTTCTCTCTTTGTGTCATTTAAGGAAGTGAGCTATTCCTTAAACAGTCAATCAAACCTGTCAGATGGGACCTCCTTCAAAGCTTTTTGTATAAACTGATTAAATAATTTTAATTGATTAACCAACAGCTTTTTAGCTGATCAATTACACCAAAATCAATTAGATGTAAATAATTGTGTATATTGCCAAAAAATATACGAATGCTGCAATAAAGAAAAGGTATTGGGTTCTACCCTTAAAGGTAGCCTAAAATCATTTTAAAGAACTAAACTAAAAATCAAAGGCAATACTCAAGGATAGGAGAAAATGCCGTTTCGTATATTCTGTTTTTGTTTTTCATTTCCAATGTTTTTGTTCTCACCCTCTTCAGTAGAACAAGCAAAAGCTGATGGTGAAAGGCTAAAACCAGAGAGTCTGGGTATTTTCTGTTCAGATTAATATGTTTTCCGTTTGCTGCATCAGCATCCATTCATCAGGCTCCAAGCTAAGGCACCAGGGATGGGGAGCGTCTTCTCCTGATTGGCCAGATATCATCCTCCGCCCTGCCAAGCAGCAGTAAGCCTTTGCCCCTGTTTTGCCAGGCTCCCCCTCCTGATCTACTAGGTCCCACCCCGGCCCTGAGCCTAGAAATTCTACCCTGGCTGGCTGGCCTTGTTTCAGGCCACCACCTTGCTTTTGTGGGTGCACATCACAGCCTGCTTTGGAAGAAATGGCCTGGCCAAAATGCGATATGTGCTTGGTAGCATGGCGATGGCCCTGTGGGGGAGAGACCTACTCAAGGCCAGGGGAATGGTTTCATGCCCTACTTTGCATGCACACTTCATGCAGGATTATATCCTCTGTTAATTAATCCTCCAATAAAAGACCAGCTTTTTTATTTTTGTTCTTGGAACCTCGGCACAAACAAATAAGCACAGAATCAAACAAATTTAGCTTAGCTAAGTGAACATTTCCAAAAAAAACTAAAGTAGTCCTATTCTGACAACAATAAAAATCATATAATCACTGAATGCATGAAGTTGGGAAGTGAGAGCACGTGGGTTGCCCCCATTCCCCCAACCAGCATGTCTCTAACGAGCTCAAAATAGAGGCTACCTACGTTCAACTGTATGCGTTTAAGGCTCTTTTCACATGATCCTGGATTTCCAATTGTGCAGAGACAGACATACATAGGATCTATTCCAGCCTTCCCCAACCTAGTACTCTACAGATGTTTTGGACTTTGACTCCAAGCAGCCCCAGCCAACACAGCCAATAGTCAGGAATACTGGGGACTGTAGTCCAAAAACTCTGGAGGGCACCAGGTTGGGAAAGAATGGTTTATTCCAACCTTCAGCTGAACGTAGCCTCCACACTTTCAATGAACATATGAAGAAGACATTCCCCTTTTTCCAACCAGCCCCTATAATTCTGCCAGCACCAATCTTGGCACCCACCAGGTTTCCAACCCCTCATGATTTTTAATGCATTTGTTTTAGATATTTTAATTAAAAAACTGTTTTTGAACTGAGAGGCTGGCACACTGCAAAAGTCCTGATCTTTATTTCCAAGAATGCCTCTGAGCCCTATGTGGGATTAGTGGTTGGGGGTTTTTTGGGGGGGGGGGGGAGGGTTGCTTTTTTTTTTTTTTGCTTTTTCTGTGTGTGTGTGTGTGTTTTACCTGTGCATTTGTGTTTCTTTGAGCATCACTAGTTTGCCTTGTTTGATCCATAAAAAAGGAGGATTCTCCTTAGATTTTGAGTGGTGGCTATCTGAACATCAGATACCGCAACAACAACAACAACAACAACAACAATAATAATATATTTATTTCTTACCTGCCTCTCCCTTTGGATCGAGGCAGGGAACAACAATACATATCAATACAAAGACCATAAAATAGACAGAAAATTCAAAACAAATAAAACTAATACATTATTAAAAACATCTTAAAGTTCAACTAGGTAGGACTGCTGGAAGAGATCAGTCTTCACGGCTCTCTTAAATTCAAGAAGACTGCTAAGTTGTCGAATCTCTCCCGGCAGGCGACTCCACAGTCTGGGAACGGCAAAAGAGAAGGTCCTCTGGGTAACACTCGTCAGCTTAGTTCTGGCTGACTGAAGTAAATTCTTCCCAGAGGTCCTGAGTGTGCGGGGCGGATTATACGGGAGAAGGCGATCTCGCAGGCAACCTGGACCCAAACCACGTAGGGCTTTAAAGGTAGTAACCAACACTTTATACTCCACCTGGAAACTAATTGGTAGCCAGTGGAGTGATTTTAAGACTGTTGCAATGTGGTCACCCTTAGGTGTACCGGTGACCAACCTGGCTGCCATATTTCGAACTCGTTGAAGTTTCCGGACTAGGCACAAAGGTAGCATTGCATACATCAGCCAATGAAAGCACAGGAGAGCAAAGAGAAGGTCTTTATGATGCTCCTGTGCCCCCATTGTCCATGTCCTCTCAAAACATAAGGGGAAAAAAGTTCTTTTAAAATGGCATAACATGGAGTCTGCAGGTTCGCCCAGTCGGCTGCCATGGCACTTCTTTTTCTAGCGCGGCTGGCTAGGCTAGGCGGAAGAGAAGGAGACACTGCTCCTGGTGCCACTGCCTTCAATGGGGTGTGGGCCCACCTGGATTGTAGGGCCCCAGACCTGCCTAACTTAATAGAGGACAGGATTCTTACATTTGCGCAGCTCTGGTGTTAGCCAGAAGGACTTGTGCTGGAGAACATCTTGGATTGCACTCCATTAGGTGAATCTCTTCACTAGGCTCAGATTATTTTAGTTTATGAAATCTCAGCCGCATCATGCAAGCTTCCAACCCTTATGATAAAAATCTTTTAAATATTCCTATCCCATCAAACAAAGGGTGTGAGAGAATTTTCACCATCATATTATTACCAATTTATTACACCAAGGCTGCATACAATGAAGAAATGTCTGTGACGTAACCCCAGGGGTTGTTCTAGAGGTATATCTCCAGCTGTTTCATTCTCACATGCGTCCCTGTTTACAAAGAAGCGGAAAAAGATGTTTGTGCTCCAGCTCAATATAATATTACATTGTTTGCAGATTTCCTTTTAATGCTGAATGGGAGTGTGTAATGCAAACCGCAGGCTTATTCACTGGGGACGGAATACTGAGACAGCCTTAAGGTACATAGAGAAATGATGGTAAATGGTAATCCTTGACTGGAGTACAATGCCATAAAGTGTAACATAGTAGATATTAATTCCTGCCCAGTAAACATATTTAAATGTTGTCTCCTTCAAAAGAAGTGCACAGGAGCAAATAACGAACATATTTTGAATTTTATTTCGTCATTTTAATGAAAGGTGTTGTTAAAACTGGCGAATGATAATTTATTGTCAGAAATATTTCCAGGGGGGAAAAGGTCTTGCCAACTTTTTAGAAAGTCATTTATACAAATGAGTAAATCTTCCCAAACAATAAATAGGAAAGTCATAATTCTTCCAAATTTTGCTGAAATCCCTCCAAAATATGCTGATTTAGAAGAGACATAAACAACTAAAATATTTTAATCATTGGGAGCAAGGACTGTATAATAAATAGTCACATTTGGAAAATGACACATTGATATAAAATACTGTATCTTCTTCTGTTGGTGTTCAGAATCCCTAACGTATATATGACTTTTCCATGAGCATGTCCCAATGCTATCATTACCAGCATCTGCCCTTTCAATTATTATATTGTTGCATACTAGAAACATCTGCATGCTAGAAACTCTGGACTTTCTGTGCTTCATTCTGTATTTGTCTTTCTTTTCTATATAGACTGAGGTTGATCCACAAATCTGAGACTGGGTTGCAGATAAGTATCAGCCCACAGAAAGACAAATAAACCAGCAAGATCAACCCTACTTGCCAATGAGACCCAGAACATCTTGACTGATGGATCCAATAATCCAGGAACAGATGATTCCTCACTTTGGTCAAGTGCTAATTCCAAAGTTGAAAGGTATAACTGTGCACTCCCAGGTCATCTTCCGGTGTATACTGTCCCTGGCTTCTCATTAGATTAAATAAAGTCAAGTGTTTGGACTATACCAACTGAAAATGAAGAATTAGCTGAGACAAGGGATGAGAGTGATCATTTCATTTCCATTCAGTTTTGATAAGAATTTACCCAAATTCAACAGGTTCTCTATTTTCAGGACAAAAAAGAATTTGAGATTTAAAAAATAATAATGTGAGAGAAACCAAATCTGACATTTGCCCATCCAGGCCTAGGGCTTTGAATGCTTTGCTCTTAAAGGACTGGATTTGAATCTACGAGCCTATCTACACTACTGCTTTAAAATGGCTTATAAAAGTTTTAAACTGGTTAATAACGGTTATTAACCAGTTTAAAACTGTTCTAAACCGTTTTAAAGCAGTAGATAGGGAGCCTATCTACACACGCAGGATAAAACACTTTGAAAACGTTGTGAAAACTGTATATGGAATGTGTCCTGGGCCCCAACAGTTCTCAAAACTGTTATAAACCGTTTTAAACCGTTTTAAAGCAGTAGTGTAGATAGGCTCACTCTCTATGGCATATTCGACCTTAATTAGGGTTCCCACTTCTTTTTTTTCTGACAAGTTTCTCATCTTTAACAACAATATGGCAAGTAGGAACATCATGGTCCTCTCTATTCTGGGAACAGCTGCATCTATTTTATTTGGCTGGTGCAGATGGCTAAAAAAAATATTTCAGGTTATTTTTGAAAAGAAATGACCAAACCTCAGAAAGTTCTTCATAGTTGGGAAAGAAAGAATTTGGGATCTTAAAGATTTGAAATCCAGGAGAAAGCAAAATAGGCAAATTCACCCACCTCACCCAAATTCACAGCAAAGCTGGCGGGGGAGAAATGTTGTCCTCTTCATGCTCCAGCCCAGGAGCCCAAGTCCCAGGTAGCCCATTGACTTCCCCTGATCTGGCCCCATCTATCAATGTGGCCAAACCAGGCCTAAGTCTTTGCCTAGATAACAATATGGACGGCGCGTTGCCCTGTTATGTGATACCTGTTCCCAGCTTGCTCCGCTTGCTGCTCCATTCCGACAGAGCTTGCTTTCAACAGTGGCTAGTAAATTTTGGGCAGCCCCTTTCTGCACGACACTCTGAACTTCAGACCAACAATACCGGACACCAAGCAGGATAGGACACTTTGAAAACATTTTGAAAACTGCCTCTGGAGTGTGTCCTGGTCCCCAACAGTTGTCACTACTGTTATAAACCGTTTCAAAGCCTTACTAACTGTCCCAAATCACCCAGGACTGTCATGGTGACTAGCTGACTCTCCTGAGGCTGGGGCAGGGGACTGTGCCCTCACTGCTAACACCACTCAAGCCATTAGGAGCAAATTTAGGAAAACAAGTGACTCTGAGGGGAAGGTTTAAAGTGCCCCTACCCATGTGTGGTGGTACTGATCCATATCCGGCCCCATGTGCTTAATTGTAAGTAAAAAAAGAGAGTGTAAGCTGCCCTCTACGTATTTAACATTTTTTTTTTTTTGCAGTTTAGCCCTAAGAACAGCCTTCCCCAACCTGGTCCCTTCAGAAATTTTGATCATCAGCTCCAATCAGCCCCAGCTACCGTTACCAATAGTTAGGAATGATGGGAGTTGCCTAAGAGATATTCAGAAGCTCATTGTCTGATCTAAGCAGCAGCAGCCTACATGATGAAGGCCCGTGGCTGCTGGTGGGGCTTGATTTGTTTTTTTGGCAAAGGGGAGAAAATGAAAGGGGCTTGCACACGCCACATCCACTTGATAGAGGAGGACACAATCTAAGTGAGATTAAGTCAAACCCTATATATCCTTCAAACTCAGGACAAAAATAGAAGCCCTTAAACATGCATCATGGGAGTGCTCATCCAAGTTCCAGCAGCTTGTATATTCCTTCTCTGCCTGTCTCTTTCCACTCCCTTTCTGCCCGTTACCTGTGCACTGTCTGTATTTCTCTCTCTCTCTCTCTCTCTCTCTCTCTAAGGGCAACTAACATATCAGGGGGGCTGTTCGGAAGACACTTTAGACAACGGAAGGGTTAATAACACACTCACCGTGCGTTATTTTCCGGAGCGCGCCACACGAAATGTTGCCACTTCCCCCGTCGCGTGGCTGAAAGTCCCGGCATCCTTCTGGGCTGCTGAGTCTCCTCCTTCAATGCTCCCTTAGTCCTCCGACCGTATCCCATCATGCACTGCAAGTTCTGCCGGCTGTATAGGAGCGGCCGGGGTTTATTCAGCTGCTCCTGCCAGCGAACTCTATGACTTAGTAGAATAGTACACAGAGAGGGGGGTTCCTGACACACGACACTTTAAGCAACAGATTTTGGGATAAACAGCTGAGCAGCCCGTTGTTTTTCTCTGTTGTTTAATTGCCTGAAATAGCGTACTGTCAGTTGTGTGTGCGTTGTGTGTTGCCTTCCACATGACACAATAAGCAACACAACTGACGGTTGCCTCTTCCCCCCTACATTGATTATCGTGTCGTCTGAACTGAGCCTCTCTCTCTCTTCAAGGGCAACTAACATATCACAGGCCCCCTCCACAAGGATGCGCTTTTGCGCCCGGTTCGGGGATTATGCGCATTATCGCGGAGGCGCGTTTACGCCTAATCCCTCTGCACGGGAGGCGGCGAGAGGCGGCGAAGCGCATTAATTGATGTCCAAAAAGCGCTTTAGAAGACGTTAATGCGCATAATCGCTTGTTCACACAGCGAAAATGCGCTTTAACGGCCGGAGCAAAATAAAAGTCGCTATTTAACGCGCATTCGAAAATGCGCATTATCGGGGAGATAACGCGCCTGTACGCCCGTTTTGCGCTCCGCTGGTGTGGAGGTAAAATTTATAATGAGCCTTCAAGGCTCATTAAACGTCTCGTGTGGAGGAGGCCACAGAGGTTCTCTCTGGCAAGGGAATCAGAGGGGACTTGCTGTGAGTAATCCTGATCTTGGAACTCTTTCTCTCTCTCTTTCAACCAGGAGTGAAAGAGAGTGAGAGAGAGAAGGAGAAAGCAGTCAGGGAACACAACAGATTCCATTTTTTTAGGTGCACACTTAAAAAAAATAAATGAAATGTGAATGCAACAAACATGTTTGAAAATACAAGCATTAAAAAATGGTAGAAAACCTGTATAATATATGAAATTGTGCAATCTAGATCTTTTCATGTCCTTCTGCCAGTGTGAGAGCTTGAGAAAGAGATAGCAGGCACCATCAACATGGAAAGGGGGCACACCTTCAGTACATTCAAAGCATCTCTCTCAAGTTGGGGAAACACTGCAGAGTCCTTTGGCTGCTCCACCTGGACTTGCTGCTCATGCACAGAAAGCAGTAGGGCCATGCCAAGGCTCCTGGAGGCAATTACTACTCGTTACAGAACTCACTGATCTACTATCTTCAGAAAGCAGCAGTAGGGATGGTTCACACATGCACGTCCATCACTCATTGACTGTAGCATCAAAGCAATTGCTTGCATGTGTGAATGATCACAGATTAAGCGTCACAATGAGAACATCTCTGTTACCCTGTGTCAACCCCAATGATTTTCAGAAGTCATCAACCGATGAGAGCAAGTGAGACACTTGTGCATGTATGAACAAATACTAAGAATGTCTATATGCAGGGTCTTCACTTTTCACTACTGAATTATTTTACTGATCAACTTCCTACTTGTGAGAGGATCTTTAAAATGTTCTTTCAGATTTCACTGTCTAAATTAAATTTATGCCATCTGCAAATGTTGCTTTCCACTGCATTGTGAAAATATAATCGGGTTTTTTAAAAAACTGTTTTTTACTGTTATATTGTGGTTAACTTTGCTATTGTGAAAGTCTATTTCAAAACATGCACTTTTGGTCTCAATTTCTCTGATGATTTCATGGCCTATTACAACTGCCAGTTTTATGGGAGGTTCTTCCCCCCCCCCCCCGAAATATTTTTAAATGCACTTTGCAATTACACTTTAAGCATGTTTTGATCTAGGAATAATAGCTTTGTGGTATTGGATAACTTTAATAAAATTCCTAGATGATCGTAAAAATAAATATATATCCACCCTCAATAACATGGCTCTTTTTTGAAATTTTGAATTCTGATGAACACACTATCTGTTGCAGAATTATGCTTTGTAACATTCTTTATATAGTAACTCTGCTTGGTCTCATGTATATGGATCAAAACAAATTCCTGATGTCACTCCATTGCTTTGCCTTTCTGTAGACTCTTGTTATGAATAGCGCTATGCAAGGCCTGTTATGGGATATAACTAACACGTTGCAACTTGGAGAATAAGGGTCTGCCTTTAAATACACCAATTGAGAGGAAACAAGGAAGCCACAGAGTGTTTCTCCAGTCCTTTTCTCTGTCCTCTGCTCCTTTTAAAGTCGAGCAAACCGCTCACTATTACAAACAGAAGAAAATGGTGGACAGAGGGATGGTGGAGGGAAGAACAGGTTGACAAAGTTGAGCACTTTTAAATCCCAATGGTTAAACGTATTCTTTACCCTTTTCTTTGAAATCCATGGCACTTCAAGATACTTAGCTTTGGCTGGATCGTGGCCAGACATTTGCAATGTGCGCTCAACAATCGTTGGGGGCAACACTCAGGAAGCATATGGTGGGTGGTGCCCAGGCTGCCTCCTGTGCTAAATTAAGCAGTGTTATCAGCTAAACATTTAATAGATCGGGTTCAGGAGGCTTGTGGCTGTTTGCTGGGGATTTGTCTATGAAGTAATAAAGCACAGTTAAGGGATTGCCTGGAGCCTTCTTAGCTTGTCTCAGACTTTTGCTTACATGACATTAAAAAAATCAGCTTTGTTCAAGCAGCACGCTGAGCATTGTGCTGGAAGAACCACAATGAAACTAACACGTCTGAAAGGGCCTTGTTCGTCTTCATTTACTGCCATGATTAAGTCTTCAGGTCTTTATTGACACTTTTAAGCATTTTTAAGTGCTCAAAACAATACAAAGGATTAATGGAAATGCAAATGTCAATAGCAAAAACCGGCTGCAAGGTGAAATTAAAAAGAGTTTGGCTGAAAAATGCCTCACACACCTATTGATGGAGAGGCCGGATTAGAAAACAAATCTGGGGAAATAAAAACTATTCAATAAAAAATCAATTTCATTACTACCACCTATTCAACTTAATTTCCTTGGCATCTATATTTGTAATGCAGGTTGGTGATAGATCGGCACAATCACTTTTTAATTAAGCCCTACTGTGCTTTGTATTAAGGATACCACAAATCGGCATTGCAGCATAATATATCTGCCCATATGTTTGGTGGTTATCCCTTTGCATTTTGGTATTTAAAAGTTGTTCTCTTTGGAGGTAGTTTCCTCATTTTAACATCATTCTTGACAGCAGGCGCATGAAACAGGAAAGCCTCATACTTAATCTAAATGTGTCAAAATAGAAAACCCTTTAATATAATTGCTTTCAGAATATATGTATATATATATATATATATATATATATATATATATATATTCTGTTGTGTTATTTCATTATGACCCTCGCTATCTAATGTTTTAAGATCCAAGACTCGTCCTGTCTTGTACATACTGATGAGACAGGAAGTAACATGATGTTAGAAAATGGCATTTGACCTGCGCAGTTGAATGGCATATTAAATAGATGTTATCACATCACATAACAGAAATAACAAGAGGTTACAGAATGCTGGGAACTTGCTGATATCCAGAAGATTCCCCCCTCCCTGCCCCCAACCTCAAGTAATGGGAGCTTGAATGACAGCATTCCCTGTGTCTGACTCTTTACAGGGCAAAATTCGTGTTAATTACTAAAATGTGCCCGCCATCATCTTCAAAGGAAAGTGGGGGAGGGGAGTCTGTGCTGGCATGTATAATGTGGCAATAGGTTTTAATGCTGGAAGTGAAACAGTAGCTACATTATGCTATACTATTACTTATTCTCCACTCTTAGTAGCCAAATTAATCTCAAGGCCCTGACATTAATTCAAACTAAAGCTTATGTACCTTGAGTTTTGAATACTGCCTTTACACTATTTTTCTCTTCAACAAATAAAGCTTGACTACATATGAGCTGAACTATATAGGTCAAGTTGAGGATTATATGGTACTCTTGAAGAAATCTACTTCATTTCAATCCTACATTACAACATGGAGGGATTTAAGATGCAAGGAAGCCCACAACAGCATACAGAGATGAACGATGGTGGCTTCTGCATATGGTGAGTAGAACATTTGAAACAGGCATTAGTCCACTTGTAAGTTGTCAGTTCATCAAACTCTTAGAGCATTTGGTGGGGAGGGCAATGGCCATAAACCAAGGGTGCGCAATCACCCAGAGGATTTTGGCTACTGGGTCGTATAGAATTGTGAACCACCCAGAGAGCTTCAGCTATTGGGTAGTTTAGAAATGTAATAAACAAACAAACTTGTAGCCTTCCAGATGTTTTGGCCTACAAGTCCCATGATCCCTCACCATTGGCTATGTTGACAAGGGCTGATGAAAGTTTAGGCTGAAACATCTGAAGGGCTAGAAATTCTCCATGCCTGTCATGAGCACTCTCCTGTATTATAAGGCAGTAGTTTTCCAGAGAGTCCTTCAATGTGTTTAGAAGGTATTATTTCAAACTGCCTTATCTGGACTTGCAACAGGATCACTGTCAGCTTGGGAGTGCCTGCTCCAATGCACCTTCTGGCATACTATAATCGTTAAGGTTCCCTCAGGTTTCCTCAACACATGCAACCAGTTTCCTCAAACCAGGGCCTTTTCTATGGTGGCAACTTCCTTAGGGAATACCCTCCCAAGAGAGGTCTATTATGCTTGTTCCACTGAATACCTATCTAGGCAGCGTTTAAATCTTTGTTTATTTGAACAAATTATGACTGAACATAAGAACACCACAGCAGTTGTCTACATTAAAATCACAGCAATGCAAATACATAGGTCATCCCATGAAGCCGATCAGTGGGAGATTCAAGAAAGATAAAAGGAAGTACTTGTTCACACGGTGCATAGCTAAACCATGGAATTCACTACCACAAGATGTAGTGATGGCTACCAATTTGGATGGCTTTAAAAGGGGGTAGATACATTCCTGGAGGAGAAGGCTATCCACGGCTACTAGCCCTGATGGCTATGTGCTAACTCCAGTAGCAGAGGCAGTAAGGCTATGTACACCAGTTACTGGGGAACATGGGTGGGAGGGTGCTGTTGCACTCATGTCCTGGTTGTGAACAGAATGCTTGACGAGATGAACCCTTGATCTGATCCAGCATGGCTCTTCTTATGTTCTTAATAAATACAGAATACGATGCATGACTTTCTTTCTGTAGTAGTTTTACATCTATGAATTGTATTCCTAAATTGTTAGCTACCTCATAGGCTTTTGAAGTCCAGTGGATGGAATATAAATTAAAAAATAACACAAGACATTATTTTTATGTCTTGTATTTATTTTTTTGTATACCTACTGCATGAAACCATATATTTCCAAAATGAAAGCACTGTAGGTATTTTTAAATGAAAGCTGGAAGGGTTTTTACATAAATTTAGTAACGGAGAAGCTGGTGTGGGCAGGGGGGCAGGGATGTTGCTTGCTTTCCTGAATTAGAATGGGCACAAAATTATGTCTCCCTTTTGTACAATTTCTGATATCACACAACAAGCAAACGTGAAAGGCAAATAACCCTTTAGATAACCAGGGACAGCTCCAGGTGTTTGAAGGCTCTTGGGCAAGGCATCCTCAATGGCCCTCTCCCTCAGTGAGTCTACCTTCTCAGTGATGTTGTAACCAGCAGCTATTGCTTCTCATTTTCTTTCTCCTCAGTGCTACAATGTGTTTGCTTGACAGGTAGAGAGCCAGCGAACAAGTAGTCAGTAGCATCTAGGACTATGCATCGTTTTCGATTTGAATCCTGAATCCAAAGTGAATCGGGGTGATTCAGACCTCCCTAAAATAGATCCGAAGCAGATCAGGGGAGGTCCAAATCAATCTAAATCGATTCGGATCGATTCGGCGATTCAGACACCATTTTAAGTGTTCTTCTCCATAGTGTTGTATTGGGGGAAAGAAACACCTATAACTTTTTCATTTTTAAAGATATAAACATGAAAGTTGGGGACCTTGCAGATGGCTTGGAGCTACTCATGTGTGACAAATGTCAGAAGCATAGGTGCAGGCGTTTACTCACAAGGATTTTTTTAAAATGCAATTTTCCTAAGTGCTATAACTTTCTCATTTTTCAAGATACACACATGAAGGTTGGGGACTTCACAGATGGGCTGTAGATACTCATGTGTGAGTTTCAGAAACATAGGTGCAGGCGTTTACTCGCAAGCAATTTTTAAAAATGTGATTTCCCTGGCAATCCAAAGTGCTATAACTTACTAATTTTTCAAGATACACACATGAAAGTTGGGGACCTCACAGATTGGCTGTAGGTACTCATGTGTGGCTAATTTCAGAAACAGAGGTGCAGGTGTTTACTCACAAGGAATTTTTTAAAATAATCATTTTGCCCATACGGTAGTTAATGGGACATAGGGTTGTATTGGGGGAAAGAAACGCCTATAACTTTTTTATTTTTAAAGATAGAAACATGAAACTTGGGCACATTGCAGATACTCATGTATAGCAAATTTCAGATACAGAGGTACAGGTGTTTACTCACACAGAATTTTTACTTTAAAACTTCAACCATGGTGGAGGGAGAAGGGAGAAAGGGGTGGGATAGACAGCTTCATCCCCCAATTGTGCTGAACGCTCCATCACTGAATCCTCCAATCCTGCTCAAGTCTCCCAGCAGCCTCCAATCACAATGGTGGAGGAGGGCTTAGGAGGACCAGGGAGTTCTGCTACTCCGTTCTTTTTTTTCTCTTTGTGGGCAGACATTGTAGAAGAAAGAGTGTTTTGCTTTAACTGTTCTCTTGAAAAATCACTTTTTAAAAATTACTTGCGAGTAAACGCCTGCAGCTCTGTCTCTGAAATTTGCCACACATGCGTACCTACAGCCCATCTGTGAGGTCCCCAACTTTCATGCATGTAACCTGAAAAATGAGAAAGTTATAGCACTTTGGATTGCCTGGGAAATCACATTTTTAAAATTCCTTGCGAGTAAACGCCTACACCTATGTTTCTGAAACTTGTCACACATGAGTACCTACAACCCATCTGTGAGGTCCCCAACTTCCATGTGTGTATTTTGAAAAATGAGAAAGTTCTAGGCGTTTATTTCTCCCAATGCAAGTCTATGGGGAAAATTAGTCATCCGAATCTTGATTCAGAAGTCCGAATCCCACTTCGGATTTGGATCCGAAGTGAATCAGGGATGGTCCGAATCGACCTGAAGTGAATCGGGCCTGATTTGGAAGTGACAGATCGGAATCTGAAGCGAATCGGGTGGTCCGTGCACAGCCCCTAGTAGCATCTATCCTTCCTCCTTCTAATCATGACCATTGTCTGAGCCAGAGGCAGATAAAACAAGCAGGTTGCCAAGGTTGAAGAGGAGGAACAACTCCAGGGGAGTCTTGTCAGTGGGCCCCTGCTGGTGTGTTGGCCCTTGGCAGGTGCCCAACAATGCCTACCTTTGATGCTGACCCTGGGTACTACTCAACACAAGGACGTTAGCTAGAGTAACAGACATAAGCTTGGATACAAATATTAAAGACTCAGGGTCAGATGCCCCTTCGACCAGAAAAAAACCCACTGGCAACACAATCCTATGCATGCTTACACATAAGTAAATCCCACTGTGTTTAATGGAGTCTTAATTCCTCATGCTTTTTTTGTTGTTGTTTGTTTGTTTTTTGGATTGCCTGCAGAACACACATTCCCAGCATGCCTTTGAACACTAAGGCATGTGGAGGAGCACAAGAAATATCCCTGAGAAATACGATGAATGACTTGTACTTCCTGTTCTCTCTGCTTCTTCATAATGTTCAGAGAAGAACCTACAGCTCTCCTGTGAGATCTAGAGGCAGAGAAAACTCATGCTTCTCTTTGGAGGGGAGACACGCATGCATTCTTTTTCCAAACATACCAAGGGAAGCACAGAGAATAGGAAACACAAGTCATTTGTTGTGAGGATAAATAAAAGGGTTTATAATACAGAAGGGGGGTGTGGGTGCTTTTGCAAGGATGATTGCAATCACTGTATATGAAACAGTTTGAATATTTGCAGTGTGCTATATACATGCTAAGTATTGTGATGTGTGTCTGCTGAAAAAGTGCAACAGCAATCAGAAATCCATTCAGCCAGTTATTCCTGGAAACTGCCTCTGGATTCTACATTTGTAGACTTCAGGCTGCAGTAGGCCTGAATCTAGGACCTGAACAATGTCCGAGGGCAATTCAAGTTGTGAACCACTACCCCAACTCTGGCCAAAAGAGGGAGCTTTAGGAATTTGACCAGACCAGCAACTAAGCCAGCAATAGGTCCGAATGGGTCATGTGGTACTGACTGACCCCCCCCCCCATAAAAACTTCTATATCGAGCTTGCTCCCTCATTTGAACAACAGGGGGCACTGCTACCACTCCCATGCCTCTGTTCCTGCTTCCTGTGCCAGACTTTCTTCAGCTTTGTCTCTCCCTGAATTACCGCCATCTTGTCCACCACCCAAAGTGACAGGAAGCAGAACTGCCCAAATGGTGGGTAATACATAGAGACATTAATGCTTGATATGGGACTATTCAAGTTCATGTTGAAAAAGTAACAGAATTTACAAGGGACTGTTCTCAAATACGGATTCTAAAAACTGCTCAAAGTTTTCCCAAATTCAAAATAGGTCTATGTACTATTTCCAACTCTTCCTCTCTTCTACTGCAAATTAGATTCTTTCCTGGCTTCAAAAGGAAAGAGAGAGAGAGAGAGAGAGAGAGAGAGAGAGAGAGAGAGAGAGAGAAAGCAGTACTAAATGTATACCCTTCTGATCACTCGAAAAGAAAAGCAACACCAAAATAACTTAAAACACTCGCTACTGATTTTTTTTTTTTTTTGCCTCCCATATCATGCAAATAAGCAGACAAAAATATCTTCTGGGCAATTTGAGATACATACAAATATTGGTTATTTTAAATCAGTTGCTTGTTGCAGAGGACATTCAACTGCTTAATATGAAAGTCAGCTTCCTCTGGCATTTGCATGAAGGAGGACTCGGGGACTCCTGATTGCTCTGATAGCTGTTACATAAAAGGCGCCGATCATAAGATCACACACTTTCCGAGCTCAAGTGGAAGCGCATGTTTAATGCATGAGGGGCAGTGGAGAAATCCATGCGCTTCTGTCTGACCAAGTGGGCCCTGGGCTGGCCCATGAAAGCTAAGGGTGTAATGCGTTCTTTGCTGTGAACTTGTGGGTTTCCAATCAGATAGAGACCTGGAGTAAATAGACACGCCATGTACTTCTCTGACAGATTTAGGTCTCATGGGTGCAGTCTATTATCAGCAAGTGGGGGGGGGGGGGACAGATGGCTCCCTGTCCAGTGCAGGGAGCGGGGAAAACAGGGAGTTTAAACTATTCTTCATGGAGTTCTGTTTTCCTTGAGATTCAGTCTATGCCGCTTTGTCCTTTAGAGATACTTCGTTACACAAACAATCCTTTTAGCGACATCCTTGCTACAATCGCCTCGCAGCCTCGAGTTATTTATAACCGAAAGGTAGTGGGAAATGACACTGTTTGGCAGCGCTGGGCTCAGTATAGATGAAAAGTTTTACACATTAGAACCGTGAAGATGAAGAAATGGAAGGGGGGAGGGAAAACTCTCTTTCTTTGCCTTCAATGTATACCTTTCACGCACTAGTTTGCCGTTACTAATCATTCCCAAGGGAACAACAAACAAGAGCCATTCCGTTCGTGCAGCCACCTGTCCCGCTCAGGTCACACAACTGATTTTATCCCGTTTGACTTTTGAAAGCTATAAGGCTGTGAGATGTGGGCCCCCTCCACAAGGATGCGCTTTTGCGCCCGGTTCCGGGATTATGCGCATTATCGCGGAGGCGCATTTACGCCTAATCCCTCTGCACGGGAGGCGGCGAGAGGCGGCGAAGCGCATTAATTCATGTCCAAAAAGCGCTTTAGAAGACGTTAACGCGCATAATCGCTTGTTCACACCGCGATAATGCGCTTTAACGGCCGGAGAAAAATAAAAGTCGCTATTTAACGCGCATTCGAAAATGCGCATTATTGGGGAAATAACGCGCCTGTACGCCCGTTTTGCGCTCCGCTGGTGTGGAGGTAAAATTTATAATGAGCCTCTAAGGCTCATTAAACGTCTCGTGTGGAGGAGGCCGTTCTAAACCTCAGACCCTGACTGTTGTTTCATTCTGAACCTTCAGAAACGAGAGCACGCAGCAAACTGGGTATAGGATGAGGTAATCCAACCCCTTTTCCCCACTGTCCGAACGTAGATACTTTTACGCAGTGGCAGCTACTGACTCTGAAAACTGCCCCCGCCCTGCATTTTTCTTTTGTTGCAGTTCCTTAGAAACATAAATCTTGTTCCTTGGCAGCGACGGCTGTAAATGCCGCTCCACATGCCCAAACTGGTTCTCACTTGCAGGTTTAATTCACAGTAAGTGGCATGAAAGGAGGTCAGCACATTTTAAAAAAAATGAAAATGAAAAAATGAAAACCCAACCACTTCCACTCCATTTGCTTGGATCCATAATGGAGAGTCATCCTCCCTAATTTTTTTTTTTTTAAGCTGTTTCTTACCTTGAATCACTCATGTCGCTATTGACAGCTTTCTGCAAGGGACAGCAAAGCCCATTGGATTGAAAGAGAAATATTTGCAGAATCATACAGTCTTGTATCGAAACCTGAAAACACTAACATCAAAACAAGCTGATATTTGCTCCAACCGACAATAAGAAATCTCTTCTAGGCCCTTAGAAGAGGTTTAGCGTGTGTATTATTTGTGCTTTTATAAATGATTTGGTAAGGAAGAAGGCTAGAGGGATACCAGAGTTCAAAAGAACAGAGGCTCTGCGCATTGTGCAAAAGCCACAGAATTGAGCATTCTGAGAATCCCCTGGCTTTATATTTTTTGTAAGCAATTTCCCCCCTGATGAAATGCATTTTTGTATGTTATTTTCACTAATGCACACATTTGTGTGCGCATCTTGTGTGTGTGTGTGTGTGTGTGTGTGTGTGCAGATTTCCCAAATCCTGGAAAATGCAAATAGAAAAGTATAACCGTGTTTTGGTTTGCACATTGATTCAGGAAGTGTGAATTATGCAAGTGGACTGAACTGAACTAATTTCTCCCCCATCTGTAATCCTATTTAGGTACCCAGAAGGGAGTCTGCTTGGAGAGGCAGGAGGCTGTCCAAAAGTTTAGTAGGATCTCTTGCTTCAAGGGCAGTGAAAAACATTAACTACTCAAGGTCAAGAATCTCCCTTCCAGACATGGGGGGAGCAGTTATTATATGTTATTTTGGATGGATCCACCTGAAACCGATCTCAACCCAAGTCCAGGACCAGCTCCAAGCCTGACATGCAGGTTTTCAGGAGGGAGTGTGTTAGATATCATTTGGGACAGCCTTTCTGCTGGGGAAAGGTAGAGAGGAAAACATTGCCTATGAAGAGTCCTCCCTCTGAACCCAGATGGTGGGTCAAGACTTCAAAATATCACCAGTGGGGATGGGTGGGGAAGAAATTCCCTTGCAGCATCCTGCATGCAACATACATAAAGTATGGAAAACATGGCTCCATCTAGCCCAGTGCTTCCTACTCTTGACTGCAGTGGCTCTCCAAGGCTTCAGACGACTTTCCTGGCCCTCCTACTTGAGGTCCCTTTTAACTAGAGATGCCAACAATTGAACCTGGGATCTTCTACAATGTAGAATCGGCATGGAAAGCATGTGCTCTGCCATTGAGCCATGACCCTCTCCACAAGGGAGGATCATCTGGAATATCTTCAGTGTCTCGGGAATAGGGATTTTCAGATGCCCTCTTAAGTCATCCTTTTCACTTCCTTTTCGCTTCTTGGGGTTTATTTATTTATTTATTTGGATCAAGGCCGTGCTAGCATTCTAAATGAAAGATTTGAGAACTGTTTTGCAGTCTTATTTTTTAGCCATTGATATCCCTCCTCCCCACTCCCCCCCTTTCAACTTGGAGAATAGTCTTAACAGATGAAAAACAGATTGGCCCTAGTATAACAAGATTCAGTTTTTGGCCTGAATAAAAAATTAAACCATTATTTTGCTGTAATGAGAGTTTCATCTGAATATTAGAGAGCAGAATCTGTCCCTTAATTAGCAATTTTATTGGTTATACATGAGCCAGAACCAAATCTTGCTCCCTTTCTTTTAGTTATTATGATGGCACTGTAGCATTACAAAGCAGTAATGGGCAGGACTGTCTTATTTCTCTCCTGCTCAGAAATATCCAGAGATTTAACCATGAATTTACAATGAAGCAGATCAACCTGTTCAGTCATCACCACATAAAGTAAAGAATAATTTCTGTCTCTTGCACTCCCCCCCCCCCCCGGAAATTAAAAACTGTTAACTTTGGCTGGATGATGCCATTACTTTTCAGAAGATCTTACAACATTGTGTTAGTTATTGTATATACAGCACCATTTTTCCTTTCTCTCACCTTCTTTTGGTTTGTTTAGCCTTTCATTGTTTTCATAATGACCGGAAAAATACTTCCTAGACTGAAATGCTTTAATTGGTTTAATGAAACAAATAGGAAAGAGACAATCCTCCTCTGGTCCCTCACTATAGATCACACAAGCAGGTAACACAACAGAGGAAACAGTAGGAGCATTCACAAGTTTTAAAGTTTCAGTCTATATAACTGGATGATCAAGTTTTTTCATTGATCCTGAACACAGTGGGCTATGCATTTAGAACCCTGTGGTTTTACCTGAACTGATTGGTAAAATGTTTTATTTGAAATCCCTTAAGTGTTCAATGATGCATAAAATGCAAGGGACAGAACATGCCAATTTGGCCCACAGGCACAAACTGAGCACTTTAACTCATTGGCAGTCTTTTGATTCTTTCGTTTGTGTCAGGTATCGAACATCAAAAATCGGCTGTCAAATATTGTCAAAACACAAGTCCCATTGCATGTCATTTATCCAACACTTGTCAACTAGAAACTGCCAAATATTTAAAAAATTACTTCAGATATGAACATTTGATTACCAAATCCAATAAACTGTTGTCACATATGAAATATCTGTCAAATATCTGGTAAACAGTTGAAGAATATTCAGCATTACAACTGAAGACCAAATCTGAAGGACAAGTCTGATACAATATCTGTCTGGAAGTGAAAACCAGTTTTCCTTAACCTGATCCCCCCCCCCCCCGATGTGTTGAAAAACTGGGAGTTGTAGTCCAACACATCTGGAGGGCACCAAGATGGGCAAGGCTGATCTAAGGTATCTCAAAAATAACCTAGATTCTATAGCTGTATATGAGCCACTTGTGTGAGCTTTGTTCGTTCCTAATAGGGATGTGCACTGGATCGGACCCGATCCATGATCCGAGTCCGGTCCAGTGGGAAATCGGATAAATTATCCGATTTCCGATCCCGCAGCTGGATCGGCCGATCCAATCCGAACCGGTCCGAAAAAGCTCCGAACCGGTTCGGCGGATCGGCGGATCGGCGGGCGCCCACTGGCGCCCACCGCCGCTTCCATTGGCGGGCGCCAGCGGGCGCCCGCCGATGAAAGTGGACAGCGGGGGGGGGGAGGAGGGGGGCACTTACCTTCTCGGCCCGGTGGCTCCCGTCCGGCGCCGGCGCCTACTACTACTAGCAGGCTCCGCGGCCTGCTCTAGGGTGGCGCGCCGGGTGATGTCATCACCCGGCGCGCTACTCTAGAGCAGGCCGCGGAGCCTGCTGGTAGTAGTAGGCGCCGGCGCCGGACGGGAGCCACCGGGCCGGGAAGGTAAGGAGGGGGTGCGTGGAGGGGAGGAGGGGGCGCGCGGAGGGGGGAGGGGGGCCCTTACCTGCCCGGCCCGGCGGCTCCCGTCCGGCGCCGGCGCCTACTACTCCCAGCAGGCTCCGCGGCCTGCTCTAGGGTGGCGCGCCGGGTGATGTCATCACCCGGCGCGCTACTCTAGAGCAGGCCGCGGAGCCTGCTGGAAGTAGTAGGCGCCGGCGCCGGACGGGAGCCGCCGGGCCGGGAAGGTAAGGAGGGGGTGCGTGGAGGGGAGGAGGGGGAGGGGGGAGGGGGGCCCTTACCTGCCCGGCCCGGCGGCTCCCGTCCGGCGCCGGCGCCTACTACTACCAGCAGGCTCCGCGGCCTGCTCCAGGGTGGCGCGCCGGGTGATGTCATCACCCGGCGCGCTACTCGAGAGTAGGCCGCGGAGCCCGCTGGTAGTAGCCGCCGGCACCGGACGGGCCGAGAAGGTAAGCAGTGGTGGGGAAGGGGGCTTACCCCCCCCCGGAGCCGTCCGCTTCTATCCGCTGGCGCCCGCGGGTGCCAGCGGATGGAAGCGGGCGGCCCCAGGGGGGGTAGGGAGCGCGGGGGAGGGGGTTTACCTGCCGGGGCCGTCCACAGCGGACGGCCCCGGGGGGGGGAGGGAGTTAGGCCCCCCCTTACCCACCCGCCGCCATTTTTTCCTCATAGACTTGCATTGCAATGCAAGTCTATGGGGAAAAAAATGGCGGCCGATCCAAAAATGTACGATTTTTGGGTCGGGATCGGACTCGATCCGGTCCGGGGGGCCTCCGATTTTGTCCGAACCGGTCCGGGACAAAATTAGAGGTCCCGATCCGGGTCCCGATCCGATCCGGGGGGTCCGTGCACACCCCTAGTTCCTAATCCAATGAACAAGGGATACACATGCTTTGATTCAAAGGGTCCCATATGCAAGTGGAAAGCGCTTCCATTTGTGCCTGAGCGACACAGACTTTTGCTCCAACATGGCCTCCATGCTGCATCACGAGCCATTCTCACAATTTCACAACCTTCAGACTTGGCTTTTTATGGACACAATAGCTAGGACAGGAAAGGGGATGGGATAGAAGCTCAGATGCACACATGGAATCCTGTGTGCTGGATTCCCCAACGGTGATTGGTGGCTGCTACTTTTAAGGGCTTGAGCACCGATTTTATTCTAATTTTAGACTGCTTCCCTTGCTGATGTTGCCTTTAAAAAAAACATAAGTTTTTTTTTTTTGTAAACTATTTTGGATATAAGTACATAAATGCCTCTTTTATTTGAACCTAGAATGTGCTGATGCTGCAGCACAACCCAGAAGGGCTGGCCCTCACAATGAGAATGGAAGGGCAGCACAGCTTCTGAAAATGGCATCCTAGTTAATTCCAACTCTCCAACAAAGGATGCCTCTGGGGAAGGAGGCATCTCTCTTTCGCCCGGAGAGCAGAGGAAAATTTTGCAAACAAGGCTAGATGTACACAAGGATGCTTCAACATCATTCAAGGTAATTCAGCATTTGGGTGCCTTTGCCTTTAACAGCAACAAGTTGATACTTTCTCCATCGATGCATCCCCCTGCCTAGAGAAGATGCCACCTGCTGGGCTACCCAGCTATCTTGGCATCCTGTCTGGATGGAACTATCCCCAAAAAGACAACTATAAAACTGAACCAACTGTGTTTGATGGAATGTCCTTGGCTCTTTGCCAGAGTGTAATTCTTGATATCTCGTCTCATAATACCATATTGTACAAAGATTGAGGAGAAAAGAAAAATAACTATTAATGTAACCCTTAGCCATAGGGGTGGAAACATTTATAAATGAAGGGGGAAATACTAAATCAGCTTCACTGCTCGATTTTAAAATAAATGTTCTCCATTAATTAATTTTGTGACTCAGAGCAAATGTGCATGGTAGGAAACAGAGGACCCCGCTGATAACAATCTTACAGAATACAATAGTTCTGTTCATTGAGATATATCGCACATGCAATCTTTGGAATAGTTCCGGGGTGGACAAGGTGCTTTGTTGTATAACGTGTGGGCTTCTGACCTCCAAAAGTTCACTATTAACTCCATGGTGAAAAGTATTTTGGAGTCTCGTAATATCAAGAGATCAACGCAATTTAATATCTAAATTTGCCAAGCTGTCACAGACTGGGTAATTAGAGTGATTTGACATAAACGTGGTTATTAAGTATGAAAGCGAAGAATGTCATGTACCAGACAAGATGAACTGCATCTCACCCTTTAAAAGGGTGAAATCATCTGATGGAGAGCTGAATTTGCCAGAGGGACAGCTTATTTCATAGTCACTTATAGCTCACTAATCCTATAAATAACTGCCGCATCTCTAAACATACCACAACCAATAATAATAATAATAATAATAATAATAATAATAATAATAATAATGGGCCTACCAGAATACATCCACACCAACATCCAGAAAGCAGTCATAATTAAAACATGCTCAATCGTCAGGAAATTCCTGAATCAATAAAAGACTTGGCAAAGCCCATCATGTTCGTCTAGAATAACCGCCACAGTGAGAAAGAGAATTATTATTATTATTATTATTAATAATAATAATAATTAATAATACATATGTTTGCACACAATATTCGGATGGGATCAGGGGAGAATTAGAATGAACTGATAATTGGCTGGGATTCTACTAGATTCCATGTCAAGCAATTGAGAAGTTTTCACCTTTTTCTTAGCGGTGCTGATGAAGCAATTTCCCAGCCTCTTTGTACCCACATAGGATCAGTTTTTAAAAAAAAAGCAGAAAAGAAAGGTTATGTTGGAGGTATTGAGTCAGCACAATGAAACCACCAGAGACAAAATGGTTTCCCCTATAACAGGAGAGCTATGCCATCACTTCAGGTTTAGCAATCAAATGTACAAAATAGAAAACAATTGTTTCTAATGCACTTTTAAATTTTAATTCGTTTGTGCAATTTGCAACACTCTCATCAACCCCCAAAGAGGTGACCAGAACATTTTAAACAGTGGAACAGATATTAAAACAACACAAAGCTACAACCAAACAGGAATTAAAAGGACCTAATTAAAATCTAACAAGAATGAATAAAAATCTCTTCACTTGATGCTGAAAGGACATAAAATACAGCACAAGGTGAGCCCCCAAAGGAAAGGCATCACTATTGCGCGGACCATGAGTCTGATCACGTCTTGCCTCATCTCTGCAGAAAAAGAGCCCTGAAGAAGCAGGGCCAGCCCAAGACATTTTGCTGCCTGAGGCAAAGGACAAGATGGCGCCCCCATGCCACCTAGCAAAACAAACTGGACTGGCAGTTGAATTTTACTTTAGCCCTGTTGACGGGACAGTGTCTTCCACCATACCTGAGGGCAGCACCCTAGTTTAGGGGGTGAGGGACGGGCTGTGAGGCACATGCACCTTTATTAGGGTGACCATATGAAAAGGAGGACAGGGCTCCTGTATCTTTAACAGTTGCAAAGGACAGGGAATTTCAGCAGGTGTTGTTTGTATGCATACATAACCTGGTGAAATTCCCTCTTCATCACAACGGTTAAAGCTGCAGGAGCCCTATCTCCTGACCATGTACAAAAGAGGGCAGGGCTTCTGCAGCTTTAACTTTGTGATGAAGAGGGAATTTCCCCAGATTCTGCATATATACAAATGACACCTGCTGAAATTCCCTTTTCTATGAAACTGTTAAAGATACAGCAGCCCTGTCCTCCTTTTCATTTGGTCAGCCTACCTTTATCCTCCAACAGAGGGGGATGGCCAGAGAGCTGCCATTGCTTCCCCCAACATTTGCCGCCTGAGGTGTTTGCCTCATGCTGCCGAATGATAGGACCAGTTCTGTGAAGAAGGGTCTCAGAAGAGGATTTTAACATCCAGACAAGTTCACTTTTTCCCAGCTGTTTTGGGTTTTTAAAGGGGAAAGCAGCACCTTGCATTGTGCACAGGAACTAATTAAGATCAAATGCAGCTGCTTTAAAAGTGGCAAGAAATATTCCAGCCACCCAGCCCCAGTCAATATTCTAGCTGAAGTCTTTTACACTCAGTGAAGTTAGCAAACGGTTTTCAAAGGCAACTTCCTATTCAATGGATTGCAGTAATCTAAATGGAATGTTACTAGAGCATGGATAACTTTGGCCAGGCTATCTCTGCCCAGGAATTGCACTTGGGAAAGCGTCCTTTGCTGATGAAAGGTATGCCCCCGGAAGACACCTGATGCCCAAAATAGGCAAGGTCTAAGAGTACTGCAAGACTGCAAACCTGCAATAAGGATAGACAAATCAGTCTATTTCCAGCCCATGTCAGTTTTGTATGTATTCAATCATAAGTCCATTCTGCCCAATTTCTTTAACAGCCTGTGATTTTTTTCAGAAGCACAAAAAAAATCACATTTATGTTCATATGCAATTTACCCTTTAACATATACATTTTGAACGTAACTTTCACTAAAATACACATTTTTGTATGCAAATTCCTCCAATATACAGAATTGTGTAGGCAAATCTCCCCAATGTACATGTTTTTGGACACAATTTTTGAGCCAAGACCTGTATTGCAATATTTGGAAAACTGCTCAGACCAAAGGATAACTGTGATTGATCCCCATATTAATCAGAAAGTGCAAATTAGGCTGGTTGACTTTAAAACATGAATTTCTCCCCCATCCTTACCCTGTACAGAACAGGCGGAACACCATCTCCCTGGACAGACAAACAGCGGCCTAACAATATTTCCTTCACTATCAGGACCACCAAGAGGTTATTCTTGGCCCGATACAACTCCCATGCAACATGGGCCAATAAGAGATATTGTAGCAATAATGGACTTCAAGTGGACATGATGGGAAAGGCCTGATTCATGAGCAGAACACCCGAGTCAGAACCTAAGCAAGCTCCAATCCCCTTTGAGTGAGAGCAGACAATGCTGAAGGAGGGTAAAAAAAAGGGCTCTTCACTGGAGCTGTAGCAGCTATCAGATGGCAAGTTGTTACCATGACCAGAGACGCCTCATCATATGTGGAGCATCATTCATAGGAGCGAGTTTCATACAAGTCCACTCACACCTTCAGGAATGCATGCATGGGGAGCAGGGGCAGTTATGTCCACGTGCAACGCACCCCTGCGTGCTGACACATGTGTTATCCATGCCCCTTGCAGACCACCCATGCAGTGGGAAGGAGTCGTACACACATGGGGCTCCCCCATCCGAAAGAGAATCCTGATTGTCCCTTTGTGTTGAAGAACCCTACTTATATATATCTGCCTCCCCCCACCCATGCATCAGAGGCCAAGGGGGCTAGCCAGCAGGGAAGCTCCCCGTTCTGGATCATGCATTCATGAATGCATGAGGGAGGTCATGCAGATCCCCCTAGGCTCCTGAATGAACTGTGGCCAAATCACTCCGTTTATGACTCCTGCTTTTGCATGAGTGATAGCACTCAATCATGTCCTAGTATGAAGTCAAGGGGTGCATCTGAGAAAGAAACAGGACAAAAATGAGAGGATGAACTCAAACTTTGCTTTCATCATGATGAATTCCAGAAGAAATTAGCATCCTTACAAGAGGTAGGGGACAAAAAACCCCACCTAACTCCTGCTGAAGTTTAATGTACTTGGCTGTTCTCCAAGAAGCACTTACATCTTGAAGGGGGTGGCTCAGCATTACTCAGAAACAGAAGCAATCGCTTATAGGATTAAAATACAAATATAACTTTGTGGCCTTGCTTTCCTCCTCATGTAAAGGAAGTGTGTAGTAACTTTCTCACTCCTGACCCTAACCCTGACCTAGCTGAGATGCATTTAGGTCAGGACTAGGGAAGCAAACACACTTCTGTTTTCATGCTCGTGAAACTCGGGCCTCCCCCAGCGCTGGCTGAAGATAATGCCAAACCTTGGTGAATCACTGACAAGGCATTTTGTGATGAAGATTATGATTCCTGACATCATAAAGCTCATTTCATGCAGCAACACAGGCTGGACTCTGACCAGATTCGAGGAGAACATCACCCACACTGGCAAGAGCAGGAAGATTCACTCGTGAAATACACCTGCATTAAACCTGTCCTTGGCTATAAGTGTCCATAGTCAGTCTTTGCATGCCCTGAATGTTTAAAGCTGAAGGTCCAACACAGCCTTTTCTGCTTCTGAAAGAAGAAAAATCAAGTACTTTTCCTATGTTTTCAGGGTTATTTATTTATTTATTTATTACATTTGTATACCGCCCCATAGCCGAAGCTCTCTGGGCGGTATTATTATCTATGTATCTTCTTTCCCTGCATTCTGTCACACTGTAGTCCATTACATTCAAGAAGAAAAAAACCAAGATGGGGCTCTGCAGATAGGAGCAGTTGCCGCCTTTTTCCTTGGTATCCTTAAATTCATATGGAAGAAGGTAAATTGCTGCACTTGGGGACAATGTGTATTAGTTTTATTAGTTTTAATGTTTCATCTATTTTATTGCCTTTGTATTTATATTTATTGTTGTTCCCCGCCTCGATCCAGAGGGAGAGGCGGGTAAGAAATAAATAAATATATGATGATGATGTGTGGTTAAGGGCAAAACCTGACTTCTACCACTGACACTAGATGGCCCGGGTTTTGCTGGCAAGGATTTCATAGTGTATGTGCGCACCGTGTTTCTGTGTGCGGAGTACAAAAGGATGCACCGCACCACCCCCAATTCCCTCAGAATTTGTACAATATAAAAGCTCTCCCTCTGCACACACCCTCCCCACGTAATGACAGGCATTTTGCCAGCGAGGCAATGTTTTGTTCTGACATTCGCACAGGTTGCTAATTTCAAAACAAAGCTAAAATAATGGCTCTTTATGCTGTTTCTTTCCCCCAGACAGAGCTCCAGTCACAAGGCGCTGGAAGAATTTACCCCCTCTTGGATACCCCAGTTTTTGCGCTGCAGCACAAAGCAAAGGAGGTGTCGGGAGGGGGAGTGTTCGCTTCTCATTCATGCATTGGCTTGGTCACACGGCTGCCCACAGAAATTCTTTGCCCTTCCAGCATCATAAAAGAGAGTTCACAATGCTGTTGCCATTTATATTCCAGCGATTACGCAACTGACATTCTAGCTCTGAGCATCATTATATTGACTGAGATTTTGCTGGGTCAATTAAAGTGGATGTTTGGTTCTTTATACCATATAGATTTGGGGATGGGATGGGCGGGTGGGAAGACATCAGGTGTGAGACTTTTGCCACGGGCCAATGTTTTAAGGAATATAAAGCCATTGAAAAACACACCTTTTAAGACATCTAGTGTCTGTGTGGTGGTGGTGGGAGGAGACATACACAACTGTGCTGTTAAGCAGAGAGGAGACCGGGGGGGGGGGGTGTCCATGGATCCCTTCATGTTTTTTCTTTTACCTTTTCCCCCCACCTTTTGCCTTTCCCTGCCAAGCATTTCCTTCTCCCCATGCCGGAGAAGCGCAGAGGCATTCCAGCGGACATTAGGCTCACTGGCCCACCCCCTCCCCCTGTCTAGGCAAATGCCAACCAATCAAGGGTCGCCATCTGCCAGGCCAGGCCTCCACCACAACAGGCAGCAATGCGCCATCATCGCCTCGCTCCAGAGAAAAAGGTTGGGGTAAGTCCCCGACTTTGTTATTTTGGAGCTTTGGGGGAAAGCCCTGGGATGGCTCCACAGTGGCTTCTGCATCTTATAAACAACACAGCGTCACTGCAGAGCCACCCTGGGGCTTTCCGCATGTATAGACATCCCCCAGGAAAGAGGATGTTCTGGAATTCATTGTGGCCCTTCTAATTAAAGCTGTAAACCCATATCTGGGTTGTAGCACTTCAGACTGAAGGCTGGAGCTCGCATGACTGAAGGCATCCCTATAGCCCACCCCCCCATCCCTACACATAGAAAATAATTGTACATTTTCTTTATTTAAAGGAGTTATAATTCATCTTTGCATCAGTCCACCGGTCTTCAAGGCCTATCCTGTCAAGAAGTTTGGTCCCTGACGATCGATTTTCTATATGGAGGGGTTTTGACTTACTTAAACCTCCTTGTTTAGAGGAACCTTCAGCCATGTGATTCTCAACCTTCAGTGTTGCAGGCCATACATGAGTTTACTGCTTCAGTTAAGCCCAAGTCTAAACCCCACCATGTGGGTGGAGAAGGGCCCTTTGGCCTTCTGGATACAACCTACTGGGAGCCTCTCCCTTTGTGCAACACCCACGGCTAGGTGCATGGTGTGATTTTGCACCAGTACAAAAGACATGCAAAATGGGATATCAGTAGAGGTGTGAAGGGGTGGGTAAAATGGGGGCGGGGGGGACCCTGGGGAAAAAAATTAAAAATGGAATTTAACAAAATTTCCCAAATATTCCTGGGGGCGGGATGCATTTTTTCCTGTCAACCCCCCCTCCCTCATTTTTTCTGCTTCCCCTCCCCAGGCTTCAGCATCTCTAGGTAACATATACAGAATCAGGCTTCTTGGGACTTGGGGAAAAAACAGATAGAGAATTGAACAATTCAGAGAAAAAAGCACATACACACGCACACTTTTCTAAAAATCCCTGGAAAAAACTGGAAGGGGGTTGTTTTTTTGGGGGGGGGGGATCTGCCCCCTTTCTTTTGTTATTCCCACCAAGATCTCCACATCTCTAGGTATCAGATAGAGAGCTTCTTCGACGAGCGTTTTATAGCACACTCGTGACTGGCCACTCACGGATGCTCATGGGTCATTTTGACAATGCAGTGATCCTCCTGCACGTCTCCCGCTCCTTCTGCTCTTTTTTCTATCATAAATAAGACCCTGAAAACCCAACTTTTCTGATCTATAGTGACATTTGTCTCTATTTCCTGCCGTGTGCAGAAGTTGCGCTATAAAACGCCCACTGGAGGGCACTGTCCCACTAAACTGAATGGGCCACGTGGTCGCTGCTTTCTTCCCCTTTCTTCCCTGTGTGATTCTGCTCATCCCTATTGCGGGAGAGAAGCAGGAAGCGGAGCGATGGTAAGGAAACGTGATTTCCTGCCCGTCTGAAAATTCTCACAGGATCAGGCTGCTTGAGTATCTCAGTGCTCATATTGTTTAAAACCCGTCCCTGCGCCATATGATTGAAAGTAGGTGGGCAATGGCTGGTGAAATTTCAGAAGCCCTAGGGGTTGTGGCTAGAAAAGACCTCCAAGAGGACCAAGGGTGGGGCCTGAGTGCCCAGTATAATTTCCTGCCCCTTTCCACAAATAGCAGAAGCAGAATAAATTATGCAACTTGCAAATCACATACATTTGCATAATTTCACAAAAATGCTTAGTCAGCTAGTTTAGTTAGTTATTGCACTAACCTGCCTAAGGAGCACAAGGCAACATACATGGTGTCCCCCCTCCAATTTTATCCTCACAACACCTCTGTGAGGTTATGCAGAACAGGAGATTATGCCCTTGGCTATAAACTGCTCAAGCGGGTGTTAGTCAGGCAGCTCCAGTAATTTGGGGATGACACGGAGTGCTTGGCCGGCTCCATCACAAATTCTGCCACTACGTGAAGGTGGCATGTCAAGCGAGATGGCAAGAGGCAAGTGTGGGAAGTGGTGCTGACCTCAGCAGGGGTACAGTCAGGCCACTGCTGCCATTGGAGTACTCTGACTCCAAAGGCTTTTGGCCCGGGACCATGGCAGTATCTGGATCAAATTGGCCTCAGTCCTGAGTTTGGCGCAGAACTTGGATTGCCAGAATGTGGACTGCCCACAGGGGGCAAGGGACAAGCAAACCGGTGGTAGACTGAAGCCCCTCCAATCATCCATATGGAAGGAACTAGGCAATTCTCTCGACACACTGTGTGGCTGAACTGTAGAGTCCAAATTGCAATGGGCATGCATGATTTTAGCCATGCTGTGAAAACCTTTCATGGCGGGCCTGTGAGAGTTCTCCAAGCTCACCCTGTTTACCCAACTAAAGGACTCCCCTCTCTGCTTAAAACAGCTTTTTTGGATAGCACTAAGCGGACACATCGCTGCCACAGAATAGGCTCAGAGATGAGCTTCAAATTGTGCTTGGTCATATGTGGATTGAGCCTTCCTCCACATGTGGAGTAACTATCCCCACTGCCATTTTCCTTCCTCCAATGCCTTGGAATACCATGGTGATTAATAGATCCTCTTCAGCGGGAGAAGGTTTTTACAACAGCTCAGATCATTTCAGCTTTCGATAATGTGATAACAGCTCTGACGGGAGCTCCAACAATGCCAATGCCAATTGTCAACTCCACAAGGACTCTTTGGAATCCAGGAAGCCTTAATGTTCCTTCAGGGTCCCTGCCTTTACAATGCAATACCCAATACAGTTCTGGAAGCTGACACACTCCAGGTAGTGGGAAGGGGGCACAGAAACCATTTGTAGCTCATGATGCAGAATTTCGTAACTAGTTGACTTGTGGGTCAAAACTCTTCAGTTTGTAACGCTCACCTTTGCAACGAGCCAGGGTCAATATATTCGCTGTTAGGCTTGGAATTGATCATAAGCTTTGGAGCATGCACAGCAAAGTATTACACAGATCCTGCCCATATCTTCCATCATCCTACCGCTTAGATCCCACCCCCAAAAAGTACTTGTGAAGCAATCTCCTGAGCTGCTTCCCTTGTAGCCATTGCCATTGCCACTGCTCTAGCTCTATGAGGAGGACTCTGCAGTGAGTAGACATCATCATGCAAGTAGGCCACACAAAGCAGCCAATGAGACAGGAGGCACAGAGCATGGTAAGGCGAGATATCACGCTGCAGTACCTAATTCTAAACTACCATTCCCAAGATGCACCATGATATTGTGTAGGCACAAAACCTCTTGCATCAGAGGAGAACACTTGTGTGAGCTCATGTGGATGAATTCGTTGCTTTCCAAGTAAATAAGGAATTTGCTCAGGGTACGTTTGCTCATCACTATTTGTAGCCAGTTTACAGATTGAGTTGGGAGGCAGAAAGAGGCAGAGCCTGGTCGAACGTGAAGCACCTTGATATGTGTGTGTGTGAGCGGTTTTCTCTGCAAATCATATGCAGCAATGGCAGATTTGCTGCTTGTTGCAAGAGTCTGTTTGCAAATAAAGCAAATCATACAAAGGTACCATAAGTCTCAGATGCGCCAAAGGAAAAGAAAGCCTGTAGCGCTGCCCTTGGAGCATCTCACCACTCACTATTTTAATCTACAAAAATGAAAATAATAACACTTTTAACTGCAGGTCGGTTTCTTATCCTAATCCAATGCTGTTTTGGGCTCTATGAATTCTTCCACCCAAAGGCAGAAAATCGCAATATAAGCATGAATCTTTAAAACAGTAAATTGGCTGCTCAAGTGTCGCTGCAGGCCATGTACTCTTAAGTCAACAGTTTTAAAAGGGAACCTTGGGATCACTGTACTACACCTGTTACAGGACTATGGAATTCAACACCCACTGGTAAAATATGAAGATGAGAACCACCGCTCTGAAAGGGCCCATCCAAAGAAAATGATTGAATGGATGCATCTGCTTCATATGGAAGACTTCATACTAAAAAGCAGTTTGTGTCACAAAATACACATCTGGGGGTGGGGAGGGTATGTGGAAACCATATCAATGGAGCCATGGAGGAGAGAGCCTCACATGCACAACACGAATCTCCACCAGAACACTACTCAATACTATCGGATAAGTAGTAACAATGTCTTCAGTCAGAGAGAAAGAGAGATACAAAATAAAGTAAAAATACAACAACCCTGAATACAAGTACAGGTGTAAAAGATGGGACACAAACTCCATCATGTCCAAGCACTTCTAGGCAAACACCTCAGCTCAGGCACCCCAGCCCCAGGAGCATGAGACAAATATTCTAAGCTGGCAGGACTTCCGGATGGAAGTAAAACAAAAATCCAACAGTCACCTTGCCATAGGGCAAGAACCGTTATATGAGCCAGGAAGGGAAAAGGAAACTTAGGACTAGCATACCAAGCTCTACATCCCTGCACACTCTAGGAATCAGAAGAGAAGAAAAATGCACACAATAGGAATTTGGCCTGATTGCTCTCTTTTCCAATAGAGAAGATGATAAGAATGGCAGAGGAAGAGAAAGGGCCTCTTTAAATGAGCAATTTATAGCATGCTCGTGACTGGCTGCTCATGGATGTTTGCGGGTCATTTTGACGATGATATGAGCCTCCTGCGCATCTCCTGCTCCTTTTCCCGTATTTTTTGGTAAAATAATAAACCTCAGAACCCCCAATTCTTCTGAAATATGTCAGGATTTATTGGGATTTCCTGCCATGTGCAGTCAAAGTTGGGCTAGAAAACTCTCACTCGAGGGTGCCGCCCCATTAAACTGCATGGGCTTGGAGGTTTCACTTTACAGGCCACATGGCCGCTGCTCTCTTCCCGTGTAATTCAGCTCATTTTAAATGCAGAAGAGAAGCAGGAAGCAGAGCAATGGTAAGGAAACACGATTTCCCCCCGTCTGAAAGTCCTTGAAAACACATACCGAGAGAAGGGATAAGTTACGAGACAAAAGTGTAGATGCTATTATGCATGCGATGCACAACAGTGATTCTGATCTGTTCTTGCAGAAACATGTCCTGAACATGCATTGCTACGACAGAAGAAAATGGAAATATTCACAAAAATAATAAGATGGGTTTTGCTTATCCTGGTGATCAGGGCTTATTGTTCTGGAAGATGGTTTAGACAAGCCTTCCCCAACCTGGTGCCTTCCATATGTGCTGACCATGCTGGCTGAGGGATGATGGGAATTGCAGCTCAACACATCTGAAAGCGAACAGGTCCAGGAAGGCCTGTTTACATCCAAGTATGGTGGAACACCTGTACACCACTTGTGCCAAAATGATCCTAGTTACTGACCTTGCCTGTTCAGCATTCAATTATCTTAATTTTGCACCCAAAGAAAGTGTGTGTATTGTATGATTTTCTATCACAAACCTGTCTTTTTTCTATTACAGGGTGAGTACTGAATTTTATAAAATACCGAGTTGTTGTGGTCAGCAATGCTCTCACTTATGAATGCCACATGTGCATTTAAAGGGCTTGGTTTCCCTGCAAAAAGCAGGGAAGCAGGGAAGCTAATATTTCCTGATTATTTCTTCCTTCCTTTATTTATACCCCACCTTGATTCTAAAACATGGCACTCAAGGCATTCATGTGTCATGCAGGAAAGACATGTGTACATCAATTGGTACCATGTGCGTACACACACACACTCACACACACACACACACTATATATATATATATATATATATATATATATATATACTCACACATGCACACAATGGCTCTGCGATGGACACTCCTTCATTATTTACGTAGATTAATGCTTACACCGTGTGTGGTCAAGACCCTTTGGATAAGTAGCAATTTGGGATGGATAGGAAATTTTTTTTAGCTTCTCTTGCATGGGAGGATGAGACGTTTGGACTACAATGTCATAGCAGGAATAAAAAATAATCTCAATACAAAAAAGGCTTAAACTGGCTCTTTCCTTTGAAGAGCTACTCCTCTCCATGCTAGTAGGAATCCAATTAATTTCTTCCATTCTGGCCTGCAGGAGGTAGAAATGCTGCAGAAACCGCACAGTCAGCCCTTCAGGTTGGAAATGCCTCCCCACACAGGCAACCTCTAAAGTGCGTACTGCTTTCTCACTGTGTATTCTAGCAGGTGGCAACCCTTTCCTTTCAAGGGACTATAAATGGCCCCCCGTCCTTCAGAAGCATGGGGCAACAGGTCAAGCTATTATATCTAAGGATACACATGCAGGTATTATATATACCGCCTTTTCCCCAGGGCTGGGATTCAAGGCGGTTCACAAAGTACATGTACAATTAAAACATATAAGTATAAGTTTACAAAAGATAAAATAGAATTAAATCTACAGTAAAATTAAAAACATTTTAAAAATTTAAATGCAGTAACAAAATTTAAAAAACAAACAAACACACCATACATTAACATAGGTCCAGAGTATTCCAAAAAGCCTGCTGGAATAAAAAAGGTTTTGCCTGCCTCCAGAAGTGCAGCACAGAGGGAGCCAGTATGGCTTCCTTAGGAAGGGAGTTCCAGAGCCATGGAGCAGCCACGGAGAAGGCCCTCTCTCACATACCCACCAGGCGTGCCTGGGATGTTGGTGGGACTGAGAGAAGGGCCTCCCCAGAAGATCTCAGAGCATGGGGGGCAGACTCATAGGGGAGAATACAGTCTTTCAGATAACCTGGACCAGAGCTGTATAGGGCTTTATAGGTGATAGCCAGCACTTTGAATTGCGCCTGGGCATCAGTGTAAATGACACTTTACAGGATAACAAAACCATAGAAGGTCTGTGCCCCAAGGAGTTTGCAACATAAACTTATACATTCAGGGAGGCCACTGGTGGCATAGTCAATGCTAACATACAGCAACGAGAAGGGAGGAAGTGGTCTAAGGATGGGTTGAATGGGAACAAAGACAATGATACATACTTAGGCTACAAACCTAAGTGCATTTACTAGGAAGTAAGCCCTATCGAATGCAGTTGGGACTTACTTGTGGGTAAACGTGCGCCTGATTGTGCTGCAAAGTTTCACTAAAGTTGGGAAAGGCTTTCTGGAAAAGCTGGGGTTTGAAAAGGAACTTGGAGAGAGGCCTAGCACTGTGTAGGCGTTTGGGGAGGGAATCCCAGACATGAGGGCCAGCTGGTGAAACATTTAAGAGAGGCAAAACCAACCTAGAATCTTATAGCACCTTTAAGATGGACAGATTTATTATGGATTAAGGCAGGGGTAGGGAAGCTATTTTGGTCTGGGAGCCGAACTGTCCCCCTCCTGTGACTAATGAGGACCATTCCACAAATCTCCTCCCCTTCCCTGATGTCATCTGCCCTACCATGTCCATTTTGCCTTTGTTCATACAGAGAGAGGCATGGAGTTCTGGCCTCCCTCTGCACGGAGAAAGTTACTTGCCTGGTGCCTGGAGAAGTGGCTCCTCCAGACAATGGCTGAACAGGGACCTCCTCCACACAGTGCATGCTGTTCAGATTGGGGCAGCGAGTGAATGGACTCAGCTGTCACTGGGATGAATTGGGCCGAGGAGCAGTGCACAAAGCCGAATGCTCACTGTTATCTCCGATCAGTGGTTGGAGATAACAATGGGGATTCCCTGTGTGCCATTCCCCCTCCCAATTCAGAGGGCAAGTGCCACGCTAAGGGGAATCCCTCTTGTTATCTCTGATGAGTTAGCAGTGATCCCACCTCCTTAGACTCTGATCCCGAATTTCATCCGGCTTGAAACTTGTGGCCCTCCAGATGTTGCCAGACGATTAATATTTATTTATTTATTCATAACTCCAATCAGCCAAAGCTAGCATGGCCAACTGTCAGGAAACGACATGGTTACTCACCACACCAGGGCATGACTTGAGTGCTGAGATGGATAGATCTGTCCATTTCAATTTCTTTCTGTTTCTCCTTTTTCCACTCTTAAGTTTGCATTATCCTGTTTCTGTGACAGTTTTTGAGTTTTTGAAAGGCCTGCATGAAAATCCATGCACATTTCTCTCCCCATACATGTATTAGGAGCCTAATCTAGCCTAGCAGCTGCATTTTTGCATGTTTTTTTCCCCTAATATAATGCATTTTTGTTATGTTACATTTGCTAATGTATGCATTTTTGTATACATGGTTCCCTAATTTACTTGTTTTTATATGACTTTTTGGTTGGAAAGCGTGCATGACAAAAATTTGTCAAATGTTGAAAGACAACTACATTGGTTCAAATATTGGTTTGGGAAATGCAAATTTCTCCCCATCTTTAGTTTAATGGGAACAAACTCTGATTTATGGCCAGAATCCCAACAGATTAAAACTGAAAACTGTCGTTTCTGCTTCGTAATGTGTTTGCCAAACTGATCATGAAGAGGAGACTTCATACTACAGGGGGAGGTGGCTGAAAAGGAGAGAATCACCATACCCTTCACTTACTGGCCAAATAAAGGCTTCCAAGGCCTCAGGAGACACTCCAGGTATCCTGCATTCACCGCCTCACACACAATGATAGCAGGCAGAGGCTTCTCTCCTCACTGCCTCCAAAGCATTTCTTTCTGTGCTGCCTACAGCTGTGGGCAGAAGGCCTCTTGAAATTCTCCATCCTATTTGTTGGCAGAGTGATTTGACCATTTCAGTGAATGGTCAAAATCACGCAAATGGGGAGGAGAAATTCATCTACAGTTTCTCGGGGTGGAGCCCACCGTTAGCGGTATGTCTGGCACAGCTTCCTGCCTTCTTTCCATTCCTCCCCCCCCCACCCCCCAGCCAAAGGTTGGGTGGTTCTGCTGCCGTTGCAAGTGGTAGCCATAGCGCAACTGTGTTGGCAACCTTACACCATTTTGCATCCTCTGGAATGCCCCAGTCCCATCATTCTTCTGGGGCATTAGGTGTGCCTCAGAGAGACGGGGACAGGGAGGGGGGAATGACGGCTGCCTCAAAAAAACAACGGAGAATATTTGGAGAAATTTCTACAATGTGAAGTGAGAAAAAGAAGAAAAAACAGTTTTTTTTCCTCAGAACAATGTCTGCTCAGACATTTTGACGCAGCTTTAAATGCTGCTACACATCATTTTATCCCTGTGCCTCCCACCCCAGTCCATGATCCTCTAACTTCTTTGGGGTGTGGAAGGACTGTGGAAGGACCTGCCGGAGGAGACGCGTCAACTTAACAGTCTTTTAGAATTTAAGAAAGCTATAAAAGACCAGTCTCTTCCAGCAGGCATATCCAGTGGAATTTTAGAATGTTTTAAGGATGTTTTTTAATGATGTTGTATTGCTATTTTAATAATGTGTGCCATGTTTTTAATCAGTTTTATGTAGGGTGACCATATGAAAAGGAGGACAGGGCTCCTGTATCTTTAACAGTTGTGATGAATAGGGAATTTCAGCAGGTGTCATTTGTATGCATTCAGCACTTGGTGATATTCCCTCTTCATCACAACTGTTAAAGATACAGGAGCCCTGTCCTCCTTTTCATATGGTCAGCCAATATGTATTTTATCATATTTTATATTTACTGTTGTTCCCTGCCTTGTTCCAAACGGAGAGGCGGGTAAGAAATAAAATTATATTATTATTATTATTATTATTATTTGGGGTAGAAATGGAGTCACTCTTGGCATCTTGCTTACCCCCTACTCCTGAGATGCAAAAGGCCTCCTTCCGTGGGAATTGTCTCTTTGCTAGAAGTGTCTCCCTGCGTCTGCCCATCTGATTCCAAACAGGGGTGTAATGGGCAAAATGCCTTCATCCCTGCATTGCTCCAACATTCTTCTTTTCTTACCACTATTGAACTTCAAATAACATTGCATTTGGCATTGTTTGAAATGCCCCATGTAGCTGTAAGAGTCTTTATTAAGGGTTCAATATGTGTGCTCACCTCATGGCCTTACACTATGCACAAATCATTACCTCTGTTGTTTATATCACCTTCTTACTGTGACATTTCTGTACAGTGCTGAAAGACTATTTCTCCAGCCTATGACTTTGGTGCACTTTGCAATAAACTTTAAAGATCAGCCATCAAAAGGGCCAAACCAAAGTCCACATTTTATTGGCATGCAGGGTTTGGAAAAGTCCTGTATCTGCCAGAAGTAATATTTTCAGGTTTGTTTGGGGTTTTTTTGTTTGTTTGTTTGTTTTGCTTTCTTTCTTTCTTTCTTTCTTGTTCTTTTTTTTTTTTAAAGAACTTTTAAAGCATAGAACCACAATTGCAATCTGCAAACTTTTATTCCCTGCTTTAAATTATAATGCATAGGGCAGGCCAAAAGAGCCAGGCTATAAATATATTATCGCTGGCAATTAGTTTTCATGGAAATAAACCTTGATGTAATTACCCAGTGTTCCCTTACCGTGCTCTCCCTCCAAGGGTGTAATTTACACATGAAGCTATTCCGGAAAGAATGGGTTAATATTAGCAACACGTTGTACCCGGCGATGCCTTAAATAATCATCACATGGCTTCTGCAATCTGTTCCATGCTGTCAGCACTGGGTTAGTCATAATAATATCAGATAAGGGCTGTTCAAAGTGACATACTAACCAACATGTGAGCTGCATGACTTTCTGGCAGTAATGTTGCCCTTCATCTGAACTTTGGCTTAGATACTCAGAGCTGGTCTTAAAGTGAGTGAAGCAACTAAACGTCCCTGCCTTGCTTCGCATCTATGCTGGCAAGTCCCACTTACTGATGATGAAATGGAAGGGAGGCGCTCCAGTAAAAACACTGTATACTCTGAAATAAGAGACCTAATTTATAGTCTTTGGTGTTTCTTCCTAGAATAGGCCATAATTCCATAAAATACCAGGGGGATCTGATAACTCTATCTTGAACCTGTGCAACGATTCCAGTGCAAAACAGCTCTGGGATAAGGGCTGTTAAATTCTAATGGAAGAAATACAGCAGAGTACATTAGAGTCATGGGAGACCATAAGACATTAGGAGAAATATGAGTAAATATTCCCTGTGAAATAAGATGAGAGAACACGTGTAGCTTTGCCAGGGCAGCGGTCGATCGAAAGGCACTCCAGTTCACAAGAGAATACAGATTGTCCCAACTTTGCTTTCATAGCTTATAGCGTGACATCTTTTATACCCAGTCCCCAATGGCAAGGGAATGAGAGCTGTAAACATCACAGTAGGCGTTCAGCTGTCCTCAGTGCATCGGTGCATCTGTGTTCCAGTAACTACATGAAGCTGCCTGCAAGTCCTAACTCAGCTGCACTGAGCAAAGGACGACAGGGTCCGAGTCACCATTTTGGACTGGGGAGACAATGAGATTTCAAGCGGGAAGAGGAAGATTATTTGTTTATTTATTTATTTATATCACATGTATTCTGCCTTTCAAAATAAAACATTTGTCCAAAGCAGCGTAGAATATTCAAAGCAATATTCACAACCTTTACAATATTCACAACATTAACAACAATCATATAAAGAACAAAAAAAATGTAAAATATTACCATATTTTTGTCAAACTATTTTGAAAAATATAACAATTTAAAACCAGCATAAAATTTGCTCCTAAAATACCTAGCACCCCCCCACCCCCAAAGAAAGGGTTTTAATTAGGGATGTGCATGGCCGTATCGTATTGTTATCGGAATTTCCAATATTAAAATTTTTCAGATCTGATATTATCGGATGTTTTCGTATCTTATTGTTTCAGATTTCCAATAATTAATCGGAAATCCGATTATTATCATATGACGTCATTTTCGCCATACTCTTGCCTTGAAGAACTTAATAAATGGTTTAACTTTTTTATTTTAAAAGATAGAGACATGAAACTTTTTGAACTTTGCAGATGGGAAGTTGCTAGTACTGGCTCTCCAAGTTTCATGTCTCTATCTTATAAAAAGTTATAAGGGATCCCCCAAAACCCCACCCCCCACTGTAATATTGTTTTTGAAACTTGAAATTCGGTCACAGTGCAGACTGGATGTTGGTAATCATGAGTGCAAAATTTCAGAACAATATGTGCAACCCTGTATTTTATATGAATTTTTGAAAGATCGTGCAACTTTTTACAGCTCTGAATGACAGCTAAAGCCACGTGCATTCAGAGCTGTCAAAAGTTGCACGATTTTTCAAATATTCATAAAAAATACACGGTTGCCCCGACTGTTATGAAATGTTTCACACATGCCTAACATCCTTCCAACTCCACTGTCAGCGATTTTCAAGTCTCTTCCATTTACTCGCAAGTAAACTTGGGAAATGGAGGGATTGTTCTGAAATTTAACACACATGACTAGCCAGATTCCATAAGCACTGTGGGCCAGTTTCAAGTCTCAAATTTATAAAATACAGAAGTTATAGGCGTATTTAAATGGCGGTCCAATATTCTGATAAAATCCGATATTATTGGACTGAAAATTATCAGATCTGATAATTTCGGAGGGGTTTATATTGTATCGTTATCGTTGATTGGATGTCCGATAAAGCCATTATCGTATCGTTATCAGACATCAGAATGATATGATACACATCCCTAGTTTTAATCTCACCCAAAGACAGGTAAAACGGGGGTAGACATAGCACCCCAGGAAGGCAGTTCCATAATTGTTGGGCCACTATTGAAAAGGCTCTCTCCCTGGTATCCGTCAACCAAATTCTGGCTAAGGGATGGGGGTAAAGATTACTATCAAAGATTATATGCCCCACCCCCAAAGCAGCTTGTAAAATGACTTTTTAAAAAAGCAATATATTATAAGAGATTTTTAAAATTAATATCTTATAACATTAGCTATTTGTTTTTGTTCAGACAGTCTACCCCCACACTCCATCCACAGCTCTACTGCAAATGTGCTCAACTCCAATTCAGATCAAGGCTGTGGCATTTCTGGAAAGGACAGTTTAAGCCCGCCCGACAAATCCTGCCAAACTAATCTGATCTCATTTTTCGATCAGATAACCTCCCTTGTGAACTGTGGGAATGCTGTGGACATAATATATCTTGACTTCATTAAAGCTTTTGACAAAGTGCCCCATGACATTCTGATTAACAAACTAGTGAAAAGTGGGCTAGATGGAACAACTATTAGGTGGATCCACAGTTGGCTATAGAATCAGATTCAAAGCGTGCTTATCAATGGTACCGTCTCACACTGGAGGGAGGTAACGAGCAGGGTATCCCAGGGTTCAGTCCTGGGCCCAGTGCTCTTCAACATTTTTATTAATGATTTGGACAAGGAGGTGCAGGGAATGTTTATCTAATTTGCATATGACACAAAATTGGGTGGGATCGCTAATACCCTGGAAGACAGAAACAAACTCCAAAGTGATCTTGATAGACTGGAGCGCTGGGCTGAAAACAGCAGAATGAAATTTAAGTTTTACACTTAGGAAAAAGAAACCAAATGCACAGTTACAAGATGGGGGACACCTGGCTCAGCAATACTACAAGTGAGAAGGATCTTGGCGTTCATAAGCTGAATATGAGCCAACAGTGTGATGTGGCTGCAAAAAAAGCAAATGCTATTTTGGGCTGCATGAATAGAAATATAGCTTCCAAATCATGCGAGGTACTGGTTCCCCTCTATTCGGCATTGGTTCGGCCTCATCTTGAGTATTGTGTCCAGTTCAAGGCACCACACTTCAAGAAGGATGCACACAAACTGGAGCGTGTTCAGAGGAGGGCAATGAGGATGATCAGGGGTCTGGAAACAAAACCCTATGAGGAGAGACTGAAAGAATTGGGCATGTTTAGCCTTAAGAAGAGAAGACTGAGGGGAGACATGATAGCACTCTTCAAATACTTGAAAGGTTGTCACACACAGAAGGGCCAGGATCTCTTCTCGATCATCCCAGAGTGCAGGATACTGAATAATGGGCTCAAGTTACAGGAAGACAGATTCTGACTGGACATCAGGAAAAACTTCCTGACTGTTAGAGCAGTAAGACAATGGAACCAATTACCAAGGGAGGTCGTAGCCCCTCCCACACTAGAGGCATTCAAGAGGCAGCTGGACAGCCGTCTGTTAGGTATGGTTTAAGGTGGATTCCTGCATTGAGCAGGGGGTTGGACTCAATGGCCTTATAGGCCCCTTCCAACTCTACTGTTCTATGATTCTATGATTTTATGACCCATTTTTGTTCTAAAATTCCATCCCCTTGTGGGAAGAGGGGGTTAGAAAAAAGAAATGAAAAGCCTTGACTGGGTGGAATTGCAGAATGAACCCAAGTGGGAGGTAAGCTCCTCTCCTGAAGCACTATAGTCCCAATCTAAATTGGGGCCGCATACACTTCCAGGAGAGTAGGGAAAACAATCACCCATAGCTCCATATGCATGATTAGAACATTTAATTTAGCCCTCAGTAATTTATAGTTTAACAATTTGTCTCATAACAGTGAGCTAGCAAGGAAAACAAATCCCAATGAATTGTCACATGCAGACTGAAAATTGGGGCGGGGGGGGGTATAGTTTATCCCACTCTCCCTAAATGGTGCCCCTGGAAAGAATTAAGTGAATGAGGAAGAATACATGAAAATATACTTAGGAAATGAGAGAAAATGAGAAAAGGGGTGAGACACATTGTTTAGAGACTAACTCCAAAGAACAAAACAAACTGTAGAGTGAAGATAAGAACATTAATACAAAATTTGAAAAGTTAAAAATGGAACGACAAAGGAAAAGTAATGGAAGAGAAGTGAGCAAAGCCTGGACGTTTTTGCAAAATGCAGTTCCTGTTAATAAGCACTCTGACCCAGCTTCCCATGTGGATTTCCTTCCTGTATTAGAAATCCAGGCCGGGGCCTGGGATGTGCAGCAAAGCAGGATACAGGCAATGCCCCTTCCTCTGCCCTTTGTCCCAAACAGTATGAAGGCATTTCCACCTATGCTTGCCACTTTTTCCAAAAAATTAGGTACTTGGGTGAGGTCAGAGGGTGGAGCCCAGGGTGGTCCAGGGAACAAAGCCCAGCAAACTCAGGTGGGTCACTGGCAAAGCTAATAGCAATGGCTTTTTCCTGCAGTTGCTCCTAGTAACTATAGTGAGCTAGGACTGAATTGGAGAATGGGACAGAGGAGTCGTGCAGTGAAGCAGGAGCAAAAGCAATCCCCATAGATGCTGCAGCCACATCACCTTATTCTGAGACCACGTCCGCCTTTTCGGTCCATTCCTCCGCTACCCAGCATCTTTGTGCTCAGAGCCCAAGGTAGGCAATCTGGTGGCCTCCAGGTGATTTGGACTACCGGTCCCATAATCCTTGACATTGGCTATATTGCCTGGGGCTGATGGGAGTTGTAGTCCAAAACAACTGGAGGGCACCAGGTTTCCTTGCCCTGCTGTAGAAGGTAGCTCTGAGCAACTGAAGTGAGTAGCGGTTTAGTGATTTAGCGGCACTTTCACGCACATGTATGAGCTACACGTACGTGCACGTCATATAAAGGATGCCGGTGAGTTTTACAACAGTAAAAATCTGACAGCCATGCCAAAATGCTGACTTTAATACAAATATTCTAGCAACTAGCCCAGAGATCAAAAGATTGGCCAGGCCATTTTTTTCCCGGTAAGTTGGCAACCCTATTTCCATCTGCATTGACACACATATGGGGTTGCTCACTGACATCACTCTTGGCATGTACATGTGTCTGGGCTGAGGCGTGTGTTGTTGGCCTCCTGCCCTCAGACTTTGTGCCATGGTTCTGCCATGTTCTCTAAACTATGACGTCACTCAGAATACAAAGACAGTGCTTTCATATGAAGGCCTCAGGACTTGTGTAACATGTGAGAACACGAGAAGACCACCGCAGCTAGATCAGGCCAAAGGCCTTCTAGTGCCGCATCTTGTTTCCTGCTGTGGCCAACTAGGTACCTGCAGGAAGCTCACAAGGAGAACATGATGGCAATATGATGTCAATGCCTCAGACAGAAAACACGCTCACATCTACTGAAGTGCAAGGTATGGCGCATTCCTCTATCAACAACTAGGGCTATATTTACAGTACAAAAACCATATAGGCTTCAGGCCGGTTTTAACTGAGATGGTGGCCATCCAAGAATCCTGGGAATTGTCATTGACTATATCTAAAGGAGACGCCGAGCCCTCTCTTCACAGAATTATAAACCTCAGGAATCCCTGTGGAAAGGGAATCATGATTGAACCCATTTAGGTTTCTAACTCACAGTTGGCATTATGCTCAAAAGGAAGAAGGCAAGAAAATCGGCGAGAAAAGAGAGTTCCTTGGTTTCCTTAAAGCAGCAAAGGAGTCGACAGATGGCTCCTTCAGAGCCCAATCCAACTTCGATGGAAGTCAACGCAAAGGTTCTATTTGACGTCAAGTGGAGTTGAACGGGAGCCCCCCCCCCCATCATCAATCACTCAGCAAGGTATACACTGCCCAGACAGCAAATCTTAAGCCACAAGGAGTCACGTCTTTCCTGCCATGTAGGCATTTCTCATGGACGTTCTGTATTTATGCTAAATTTGATCAGCTGCCTGTTTTTGTGGAACAGGATCTCCAGTATGTACAAGTCATGTCACATTATTATTAGCTATGGTCTTTAGTGTTTTTCTTCCTCGGGGGGTGGGGGGAAGGTATATCTATAACAATGGCTGTCAGCTGGTATGATGTGGTATGTCCACTGCCGATTATTGCCCCTCGTCTGGGGTTCAGGATGTATATTGTTAATTTCTGGCTATATTTAAGTGGATGGAGAGCTTTCCAACTTAAACTAATACTGTGTATGAAAGATTTCTCCAAACCAACTCATTACCTCATTCCTACAAAAATAAAATGTCTCAAAACTTCCTAAAAACACCACTCTCTGACCTGGAAGTTGTCCCCACTATTCCCTGATGTGTAAGTGCACTCCATATTTACTCAGTGGTGAGGGAAAGACACTCTGTGCCAGCTGAGAGGCACTTTCTCCCATCTTCCTTTTACATTTCTCAAGGGTGTTAACATTGAAAACCGATGCTGTGGCTGGGCCTTGCACCAAACAGCATCTTACATTGAGAGTTGCCATCAAATTTCACCTAAAGCAAAATTCAAGGCAAACAATGGAGGTTCTGGCTTAAGCAAAACAGTTGCAGTGTTTGAAAGAAATCTGGAGGGGAAATCAGCAAGACTGGTGGAATTTCTTGGGTGGGGCAGGGGCAGAGGCAGGGTGAGGAATGGATTGCAATTCACTGCCTACAGTTCAGATCTAAACACAATATAGCCAAACTTAAATTTAAGAGCTAAGCTTAAAAGTTAGACTGATCTTAATGGAATAGTTAAGTGTGTACTTAAATCCCTCCCACTGAAGTGAATGGAACTTTAGAGTGTTTAGAAGTGCAACCCTATATGGGCTTTACTCAGAAGTAAGTCCCAATGAGCTCAACAGAGTTTACCCCCAGGTAATTGGATGCAGTATTTCTGTCTGGGAGTAAACCCCACTGAACACAATAGGACGTCTGAGTGCATGAATAGGCTGCAATCCTATCCACATCTAACTTTAAGTCCCAGTGAATGTAACGGCACTTACTACTAAGTAAAAATGGATAGAATTAAGCTGTAACTAAGATAAGTGTGCATAGTAGTATCATGTCAAAGTATCTGCTGATTTAGGCTCACTTAAGAAAGCATTATCATCATTTTAGATATGTGACTTTTCAAGAGACACATTTGAGAGGCAGGACTAAACAGGCATTCAAGAACTGCTCTCAAGGCCATCTTTGAAAAATCTACTGCATTTGTATCCACCATTTTTTCAAAGAATTCAGAGCACCATACCTGGGGGTTATCTCGTTTGATCTTCACAACAACCCTGGGGCTGTCTATACGTGGGGAAAGCCCCACGGTGACTGCAGATCTGCACTGCATCAGTTATCCGGGGTGTTCCCCAGTGGAAAGCGACTGCCGATTAGTCGCCTTTTGCCAGGAAAAGGGCAGGGGGTGGCTCCAGTACCAGGATGGCTGCAGAAAACTCCGCACTCCCTCCTAGGCATTGCCACCATGCTGGGAGAGGGAAACCGTGGGGGAGTTGACGGAGGCGGCGCCAACCCAGTGCTGTGAAGACAGTCCCCTGTGAGCCAACTTAGACTGTGGGATGGAGACTAGACCAGTCAGATAATCCAGTGATCTTCACAACTGAGAAGATGTTATCCCTGATCCAAGACAAAGGCCTTTATCACACCTACTACTTTTCTCCCGGTGTTTCCTTCTGCGGGTTCCCCCTCCGTTTCCTATGCCAGTTGAATCACACATGGTCGGTTTTGCTCCGATACCTCAGCTCAGCCTGTTGAACTTGCCTGATCTTGCCTGAAATGGACTTTGCCCGTTCAGGGTTAAATCGAAACAGAAACTAAAAATGGAGCACTCAGGGCGCGAGAACAGCGCGAGGGGGATAACGTCATGTGAGTCCCGTGCTGAAGAAGTGGATCAAAGTCGTGGTGAGTGTGCTTAAAACCGCCCGTGTGATAATGGCCAAATATCCTGGACTAAATCCAACATTACATGAGTGAACAATTGCTCATGGCAGAGGAGTTTCCCTTCCCTTTCTCTTCCCTGCAGCCTCAGCACACCCCCAAATTTGCCCTACAGATTCCGTAATTCTGTGGAGAAGATTGGGGGGGATGTGGGGGGAATGTGAAGAGGGGAGGGAGTCCTTTACCAGCAGTATTGTTATGCTGGTGGAAGGACCCCCATTAAATACATCCTTCTATCCCCTACATAAGACTGGGTTTATTGGGATAGCCTACTCTGAAGTATTGTCTCCCCCTGTACATAGTCTTGCAGGTGAACATCAAAAGGGGACCAGTGAGCACAAAACAAAATCATTGAAAAGGCCAGGAAAATGGTGTGTGGGGCACCCCCTCTTCTCAGCAGCCTTGTCTCCCCCCTTTTTAAACCTGGATGCCCAAATCTCTCTTGGAGCAAAAAATGTCAATATGAGCGTTGAGATGGAGACCCGTGCCAAGCACTGATTCACAGCAATGCTGTTTTATGGGAAGCCTCATTAGGCAGCATGAAGCTTGGAGCTATGAGCAGCCTCAAAGAGTTTTCCAAGCTTGCGCTGCCCAAAATCTCTTTAACCTTCAGAGTAATCTCATTAGTCAGGACAGGCCTGGGAGCTCTCTTTGCCAACGTGCCTGGCAACTGGTCATCAGAGGCAGGGCGGAATTCAGACACTCCGAATGACGGGTCCCTACTCCTGCTCTGCCACTAGCCATCTTTCCTGAGTTCAGTTTCTGCTTTCATTTGAAGGAAGCTGTAAAACTGGCCCTGCAGAAAGAAACCGAGTAGAAATTCATACTTGTGCAGAAGACTCTCATAATTTAGCAGATCATTAATCCCACTCTTCTAAAACAGGCTGTAAAGTAGAACTAAATATGCAAATCCTCTTGTGCTTTAAACTTTCAGCCTTCTGTCCATCCACCCAACCCCTCTATCTATTGTAAGGGAATTTGCCTTAGATCATGCTGTATACTAATCTACTCATGTAACTCAACTAGAGCATACAAGATTAATTTTTTTAAAAAAAGATGTAAAAATAACATTAAAGGCTCAGGCTATTAGAGGGCCTCAGAACAGTGGGTATTCTTACATACTTTATGATCTCTGATATGTAGGCGAGATTAGCAGCTCGTAATTTAAGTTCTTTATTACTGGAAGGCTGGCACGCAGATTCTGGCTGTTTGGAGCATTGGTGCAGATGAGGTTAGTTCATAGCCTGCACCAGCAAGCTAACACCTGATATACCATGAATTGCAATTTCATACCAAAAGGCAGTGGGCTGAAGTAAGAGGCAGCTGCAGCACAGGACACAAAGATATTTTGTTGGATAAGTATGAACAGCATGTGTCTCGACAATAGAAGGATTTAGATGACTGCTAACCATACCGCAGCTGTTGACAAGTTTACTGCCTAACCAGTGGTATAAGGTGCAAAAAAATCTCTTGCAAGTGCTAGTGGGGTTTGGTCTTGTGGCCACCTTCATTAACCTTGCTCATTTCAAACTGCCTGTCCCTATTCGGGATGTGTTTAAAGTAATCGGTGATTCATTTCACAGCACCCATTGTGAGACGGGAAGGAATGAAGCGGATCCCTGCTGCTTAAACCTTTCACCAAGACATCGTGCAAAGTGAAAGAAAAGACCCAATCCTTTTGTGAATCTCCTGCACTTTCCAGAGGGGAAGGGGAAGTTTATTTCGCTTTGCACAAGACAAATCTTTCTTTGTTTCTGCCTTCCGAAAATCCCATTGTAAAATGAGACCAGATTTTTTTTGGGGGGGGGGGATTGTTGGCTAATAGCTAGCTATTAAACTAGACTAGATTAACTTTTGATTTGATCCAGCAAGCAAGGTTTCGTTCTTCACTGATGTGGTAAATCTGTGCCTGGGCCGCACCATTTCAGATTGCCAGTGGTGGGGACACGATCAAATACTCCTCCATACAAAAATATCCCTCCAGTTGGGAGAAGGATCCTAGCCTAGCCCCCTCCCAGTCATGCTAATTTTCTAAATACAGGGATGGGCTTTGTTTGATTTTTGGTAAGGAGAAGCATTCAGTCCTTATGTGAGCCCTCATCTGTTGTCTGAAGCGGTATAGCTCAGCACTAGTTTGACGCCTTATGAGAACTAAGACCTACTAGGCCTAGAAGATGGATCCGCTGGCATCTAAAGCCCTTTATTCACTGCCCTTGTGCACTCCAATGCGTCTGGCCAGAAGGAGGTACTGCAGCTTCTGATCTGACATGTTCTAGCAGAGCTTTGCTTTCTCACCAGTGAGTCTGGTGACATGGTCTCAAATGGTGACGTGGCCCTAAATCTGCACAGGCTCCTTGTCTCCATAGTAAGGACTGGTGTGCCCCAATAATGGCCTTACTACTCAGTTCCTCTCTGTTACCTGCCTTCCAGATAATGCTCCGCTTGTGTCTGCTGCATGTCAGGCCCAACATGCCGCTGCAGTCTGCAGAAGATGCTTCTGACACGGCGTAGGTAACTGTTTTTCAGAAGCAGGCATTATAAAACCTTGCTGCTTTGCATGTGCAGTCCCTGCACCACCACACCACCATCACTGTTTCAGCTGACTAGAGCAGTACGGCTGTATTACTATTGCTTTAGCTTATGACAAAAAATAATAATGAGGGAAGCTGTGGGGTGCAGAGAAACCAAGGGCAGACAAGGAAGGCCAAGCCTCTTAGTGGGCCATATGGAGACGAGCCCCAAGGTTATAGTTCTGAGAGCTACGTACCAGAGAAGGAAGCAGGAAAACTGACTGGCTTTCTTCGCTTCACCTCCACACCTTCCCTTGCAGCTCATCCAGCCTTCCCCAGCCTGGTTCCCTTCAGATGTTTTGGGATGCTACTCCCAGAATTCCTGACCATTGGCCATGCTGGTTGGGCTTGCTGGGAGTGGAAATCCAGAACACCTAGAGGGCACCAGGTTGGGGATGGCTGCTGTAAACAGTACGCCTTAACTGGAGGCTTTCTCTGCAGTGCCAGAGTTCAGCTTGCAACCAAGCCTACACTCACGGATTGGCGTCCATGCTTAGCAGTCGAATTGCCCAGTGACAGAGGGACAAGGGGTCAGAACAGCACAACCTAGACTGGCAGATTCAGGGGGAAGAAAAGCAGGCGTTCAGTATGCTGGACCTGCTTTGAACACACACTCTCTGTCCTGACGACAATGCTTTCAAGCGAGGCAAGTGTGTGTTCAAACCAGTTCCGCTACAGTTTTGAATGTCTCTATCTGTATTTACTCAGGAACACCTGTGTGAAAGAGCAAGAGGGTGGGCAGTGGCCTAGTCCTCAGTCTATGGTTTTTTTTAAAAGCAGACTTTCCAACTGCACAAAAGCGCCATCGGTCACCCAACACTAAAAATAGAGCCAAAGGAACACAAAGTGTACTTTCCCCCTTCTTTACCCCCTGCATCAGTAGTGTGCGCAAGGAGTAACCATAGGAATCGGCAGCTCTTATCTACTGTAAAGTGACAATTCATTTAGAAATCTGCCCTTGTTCAGTAACAAAGTTAGCCACTGATTCCTGCTGCCTCATCAAACATGTGGTGCCAAAACTTGTACCTCTCAAACACTGTCCCCCCCCCCCCCACCGGTTCACAATAATTCTAGGTTGGCCACGTGTCCTACTTTAAAGAGGACAGTCCTTTATTTGACGGAATCCTCTATTTGATGGCCTGTCCAGTCCAAGTCAAGTTTAAAGTAAAAGTGTAAGGGGGAAAGCAGGGGCATTGACATTGACCATCGACCACTGGCACCTGAACAGCAGACTGTATTTCTATTTAGATTATAGCAATTATTTCAAAATGTGCATCTATGGGTATAAATTAGAAAATGTAAATACTATGCAAATCTATGTCCTCTTTTTGCCCTCTTTTTTTTAGTGATGCATGTCTTTTTTTTTACTATTAAAATTTATTATACACACACAAAACAACAAAACATCTACACATCAACTACACACTAAAAGAGTACCGTATACAGAGTTAAGGTGGTTCCAGGATTTCCCCCCTGCAAAGATATGTAACCATCTTTATTCTTGTCACTAAACAAACAACCAATTTCCCCCCTCCTTTACCTTAAACCTTCTCAGTCATTGAATCTGCAGATAAACAATTCATTTTTTTCTTGTCCCTTCAGATAGTCTATAAGAGGTTTCCATTCAGTCCTAAAACTGGATGTTGACTTTTCCCTTCTAATTGACGTGAGTTTCGCCATCTCTGCCATGTCCTCTTCTTTTGATAATGTAAAAGTGGCCACACTAGCCTTGAATGCTTTTCAGATGTCATTATGCTGGCCATTTCAATTCCAACGCCCTATCCCCAATGCAATGAAAGCATGAGGGCAATTTTAAAATCTTCAGATGAGTGATTGTTTTGGTGACCGTCAAATGCACTTGAACCTTCTGCTCCCACCTTCTCCAATTTTCACCAAGATTGCCTGTTAACAACGCAGCTGGAGGCATCAGGGCTGATGTCAAGGGTAAGTATGGTTGGGCACCTGGTGATGGCACGCACCCTAACCGGAGCCCTCTCAGGTTGCTCCTCTTCATCATCGCAACCTACTTGGTCATCCGACACTCATTCTGGCCCAGACAACAGTGGTGGGGAGAGGGAGGAACGCTAGATGCCACCGCCTGCTTGCACACCAGCTCTCTGCCTGTCAAGCAAGCAAGTGGTAGCAATGATGATTAAAAAGGTGAGGAGAGATAGCAGCTAGTGACAATTCAAGTGAGAAGGTAGACTCACTGAGCAAGGAGGCCCACTGAGGTTGTCTTACCCAAAGGCCCTCAAAAACACAGAGCCAGCAGTGGGTGGTGTAAACTGGTCCATTTCACACTGCAGTCAATAGGACCTGCAGACTTTCAGAGGAAACAGGAGGATTCCTGACACCGCGTGGCATTCTTGTTTGGGTGTTTGTGGCCTAAGGGTGAGAGGTATACATATGGGTTAAAAGAAAGCAAGATAACTATTTCCCTCTGTCCCTGTGTTAAAGCATCCCTGTATAGAGTCAGTCACTGACTTTGACTTGTGCTTGTCCTAGCAAGCAACTCCAAAAACTGTCTCCACCAGCTTCTGTTTTCTCCTCAGCCCATGAGTGACTTCTCGTTGCTTAGCCCTTCAGCAGAAATTAACCCTGGTTGCACAGGGCAGGCCCCAAGCCCTCTTTCCAGCAATTGTGCAGGACTTGCAGGTTCTTAAACCTTCTCCAGCCGTTTCATTTCTTCTAAGTTTATAGCAACTGCAGGACAAGCTCAGAGAGACTCCCAGTTTGGCTGAGTCTAAGAGACTATCTATACTACTTCTTTAAAACAGTTTAAAACAGTGTTATAAACCGTTTTAAAGCAGTAGTGTAGATAGCTCTAAAACAAGGCTTTCATGAACTAGATAGGCCAAGAGACACGAGGCCTCCAGACAAACTGAAGAACAACAGTTAGACATATTGATAGGATCAAATGGGTTCAAGCTACAGGAAGCTGGATTCCAGTGTGGGAGAACACACTACCTCCCAAGGTAATTGGTCCCATTGTCATACTGCTCTAACAGTCAGGAAGTTTTTCCTGATGTCCAGCCCCATTAACCCCTAGTACACTGTAAGAGTAAATATAAACATAACCTTCAACATATTTTACAGGAGCAATAAGCATTTTATCACAGAGCATTTTATAATTGTCACCACATTACAATCAGAGATGGGGGTGGGGGAGGGGGCGTCAGCCCATCAGTTATGCTTTCTGTATAGCTTCGGAAGGGGTTCATTGAGAGTATGTGCACAATGGCTTTGAGGGACAAAGTCATATTCTTTGCAGGGTCACCAAATTACAAGAACATTGCTACAACCTTCATTTACATACTGACTGCCAAATCCCATCGCTCCAACATTGAGATGCTCATTAAGTCAAGTGTTGCACGCAAAAGTAAAGGCAGGGCCTGACTCTCTATAGAAACAGAGAACACACCTGTCTGTACATTATAATATGCCACCATTGGCTGGCGGAGATCCCAGACCAGCTGTTTGGATTGGTTGCAGAAGAAGGAACATAGGGTGCAAGCCAGGCCTATGATGCACAACAGCAGGAGTACTTTAAGGGTATTAAGGATGTGATGAAGTGTTACCTGCTTGAAGATTAAGAGGAGGTTCAGCCACAAATAAGAACGTCTTTTAACATGATTTGGGCGATTTGCTATAAGTACGGGCACATTCTACTCTTATATCATTCCTGTTACATGGAAACCTGACATTGCCTGTTGCTTCAGTTCTTAATAAACATATACACATAACGTACATGTAATCCCCCCATTTTTCCAACTGCATGTCTTTCAGCTTTCCAACTGCAGTTTTCCCCCCAACTGCACATTTTGTGTCTGTCTGCACCATGGGCCACTTTGTCTAAACCCCAAAGATGTTAGGAATAAGGTTGAAGCGAAGCGTCTCAGATGCCTGCAAAGGCATAGCAATGATTTTATCGCATCCACATTTCACATACAAGTCAGGGCAAGTGACTGCTTTATGTTCGCATGTAATGTTATATCATATCATAAAACAAAATATGACTGTCCATTATTTTTACTACTAAAATCAATGGCGACAGCATTCCCATGAATTTTAATAGAACTTGCATTTCCAAAATAAAAGGCTGTGAATTCAAACACAGAGCAGAACTGTACAGTCATAAAGGTGGGTGGGTATGTAAAGCGGAAAGGCAAGGAATAAGGCTGGGCAGGAGGGGAGCAATTAAGAGGGAAAAGAGCATGAGAGATTTTGTTTTCATAGAAGTACATTAAATCCAAAACATCACTGGCCATGTCTATGCCTGCCAGATATCCCGGGGTCATCTCTAGGTCGGCCCTGTGCATCCATATGACACACAGGGGATCCCGGGATCAACCGGGGACGACCTAGAGATGACCCAGGGATAACTGAAACTGGGGATATCCCGTTTTTTCCATGGTCCTGGGGCAATCCTGAGGACTGCGACTGGTGTGGCATGGCCTCCCAGGTCCTTAAACGGGCGCGGAGCTGCACGGGGTGGCTCTATGCCCATGGAGGGGTGGGAAGGGGGAATCAATTTCACCATCCCTGGAATGGTGGGGGAGTTGAGCGCAGGGTCTGATGGGAAAGTTACTTACCTTTTTTTACCATGCGTGGCTCCTCTTTTTTTAAAAAAAAAAATGGTGCCTGCAACATCCCACTTCCCTTCCGGGACGTCGCACGGCCGTCTAGACGCTGGGGGAGGATCGTGGAAGCTGGTAAATTCACAATCCTCCCCTCCCCCTCCCTCTACACCCTTAGGTGTAGATGAGCCCACTGTCTGCAATAATGAGAAACTGTGAGCCCCGTAGAGATGGTCCAACTACTTTGTCAAGTGGTAAGGAAAATGTGAACATAGCTCAGGCGTGGCTGTATGGTGGAATGTTTGTCTGGAATCTTGACCTCAGTGTTGTCAAATGAACACATCTGGCTTGAATTTGAGGGGGGGAGTGACTGGGAATGACTGGAGGAGGACAACCATTTCGTTCAAAAAAATCCAAAAGATTTACCACTTGTAGGGGCAGTGACATGGTGGTCCTTGTTTAAAAAACCGATGCTAGCGCTATCACCTAGGGTGGCAAAGCTCTTCTTAGTAGCCAGGAACCGACATTCTCTTCCCAACCCCCCAACCCCACTCCACTCCGGAATGCCTGGATGTAACATCTTTCCATCTTTCCGGAGCATTTTAAGGAAACAACTAGTGGTACTAACTGGTGACTAATGAGAAGAGTTCTGCTAATGTTGATGCTACTATGCTACTATAGCCAGTTGCACTAAAATGGTTAAAAAAGAAACAAGAAAGGACCGACATAACCTACTGCTGCCCCTACAAATAGTAAGTCCCTTCAGGTTAATAAAGCAAAATTGCCCCTGTCCTAAATTCACCACCGGCTAATGGGTGGCAAATTTCGGAAGCATTTTCTATCAGCACTAGGTCTCTATCAGTTCTGTTATTGATATGGCCGGACGCTGGCCATACAAGCTGAATTTTTTTAAAAAAAATGTCTCCTCCCCACCTCTGGCAAAATGTATTTTTAAAGCCCTATGGAACAATTATCATTAGAGGAAATAAATTCTGGTTTTGAAATATTCAGTGTTCTCAAGCTAATATCCTGCTTACTGAAATAAGGAAAGTACAAAGTGAGTAAACACAACAAAATATTTATTGCATTTGTAATATTTCTTTAATGAAGCACAATAAAACTGCTTGGGACTCAAGAGCAAGTGATCCTTTGAAAGAGGGAGAATATAATCCCTCCCAGAACAGGTCGACCACCACTTCCGTTAGCCAACTAATCACCCATCAAGCTACACCATCTTCTTGTATCACAAACAACATAAAAAAACCTTCTATCAAAATGTTAAAACCTAACAAAGAAGATGAAGGTCTTAATGTAGTGTCCAAATGTTGAATAGTGGCATTGTCTGGCAGGCCTTTCTAGGGAGCTTATTCTACAATGGTGCCACCACTATGAGGCCCCGCCCTGAGCAAACATACATTTTACCTCCCAAATGGATGGTACTAGGAGTAAGGCCTTGCCATCTGGTTTTAAATAATGGGGTTGAATATACGTGCTCCCTAAGGAACCATATACAACTGTCAATATATTGTTATATACTCTCAATTTCTCTGAGCAGTGAGATTTTTCAGAGAGATGCAATAAAATTGAATGACAGGGTTTTGGAGATTTATGCTGACCACCAAAGACGCTTCCCTACAGCTCAGTCACAACTTTCTATTTCTCCCTCTGATTCATCCTAATTCTGTCATTCTTCCACCTGCCCCAGTGGGACAGTATTTTTTAAATCCAGAACAGCTGTCCGATTAGTGCCCTATGTATTGTAGTATGGTCGAATGCAGTATAACCAAAAAGTAAAAGAAAATCCCTAGCAATGGTACTAAGAGAAACACCAATATAAAACATCTCCTGAGAGAGAGGATTTATATTAATCACCTGTTGTCAAGTTCATCAAGTCATTCCCAGTTTATTAGAAGTTTTGTGCACTGTATCATCACCATTGTGAGCTTTTAGGTACCAGAATATATCAATCTTTATTTTGCCTCTGGCAAGCCAATGTCGATATCTCACCTTCCGATAATTCCTAATTAATAAGAGGGTGAGGGGAAAATTCTACTAATTTGGAACTCCCAGGCTACTAAGAGAGACTAGAAATCAAGCTGTAAACTTTTTTCTCTTTTTTTAAAACACACTTCTCTCGATTCATTGCATCCTATTTGAAATGAGCACGTTTAGTGTTTGCAAATTGGTCCCTTTGGGAATCCTAGACTTAAGCATATATAATAATACAAGTTGAAAACCACAATTCTGTCATAATCGTCTCTTATTTTGTTCTTTGAACTCCAAAAAGGGAGCATTTCTTAGTGAAGATTTACTGTGAGAATCTACTATTTACATAAACAATTTATGTCTGGAGTGCAAGTCCATTCAAGCTCATATAACCCTTTCAACAGATGAAGTCTTTTTAAGTCACAGGCTGTAAAGTTGAATACATTTGTGTGTTACAGTTTTCACTTCAGGTAATCTGTACAATTTTCTGCACAAAAGCCCAGCAGGTCAGCCTGAAAACCACTTAGAAGTGATTTAAAATAAAGAGAAAAATAATAGAACACTTTACATGAAAGCCAAAGGCTATCTTTAAAGAGTGGTATTTGAGATAGGTAACTTGTACGTATAGCGTGTGTGCTGAGATAACTGGAATATCAACAACAACCAGAGAGTATTTAACTCTTCCTCATCATCGATAGTAAACATTACTTCATCTTTTGCAAAACACTGTTGCGTGTGAGTCATTGAGAGTAGGGCTGTGCATGGACCCCCCAATCCGATCCGGATCCTGATCTGTCTGGTCTGGATCGGGCCCGATCTGACTCGGTTAGGATTGGGCCTAATCCGACTCAGATCTGGATCCGATCCAGATCCGTGCACAGCATTCCCTCCCGCTCTCCCTACTCTCCCCTCCCTCCCCCCACTCTCCTCGCTTATCTGCTGCCTCCTTCGCATCGTCCTGCTGTCGTCCTCTCTTCTCGCTGTGTGCCACCACATTTCCCACTCGCATCGGGTGACATCATCAGCCGATGCGAGCAGGGAATGCTGCAGCACACAGCGAGGAGAGAGGACAATAGGGGACGACACGGAGGAGGCAGCAGGTAGGCAGGGAAAGTGGGGGAGGGAGGGGAAGAGCGGGAGTGCTGTGACTGGATCCGAATCAGATCTGGATAGTGGATCCGATCCGGCCCGATCCGGGCCCAATCCAGTTTGGATCCGGAAGGCCCGGATCAGGCTGATCCGCTCCAGATTCGGGATCTGGATCTGGATCCGTGCACAGCTCTAATTGAGAGAACATTTCACCAGTGCTTTAGGTTTAGAACCAGTAATGCTTTAAATAACTAAGAGACTATCTCTACTTCTATATGTTACCACAATCTTTAAGATAAACCAGGAAAGATCTATTAAATATAATGCTGATCAGGAGTTTCCTTCAGGATAGAAAGAACGTGTGAGGCAAGAGAATGAGAATAAGCACACCAGTACTGCATGACCCCACCATCCCTGTTTTGGGTTCCCTCTGCATTTTGTGAGCAAGCGTCTGAAATGGAGAGTCTTTTGCATGTGTGTAGGCTCTTAGGATGGCTATTTGTCCTCTTTTACAGAGGACAGTCTTCTACTTGAAGGTTTACCAGAGGGCTGTCTTCCAATTTGAAGGTATCTTCTATCTGAAGGGCTTTCCAGTCCAAAGATAAGGACCATGAGAAGAGCACCTGGACACCTGGGTCATTATCTTCCACATTATGGTGAGATGTTTCCGTTAAAATTATAATAATTATGAGCTAGGTGGGCCAATGGTTTGACTTAGCATAAGACAGCTTCATAAGTTAATCTGTTCAAAAGAACTGCACAACCTTATCATCAATGCACACTTCCATCAAGTTCAGTAAACCTACTAGCATGTTCAGTTCTTGTACTTAGATTTTATTCATTTTGTCATCTTGCTTTATTCAATCATTATCCATCTAAATAATTGTTATGCCCTCCCTCTCTACTATATAGTAATCATGGAATTAGGCAGTTCTGAAAAATGAATGAATATATTTCTGAAGGGAGGGGGGGAGGGAGGGAGGGAGGGAGGGAGTACTCAATTTTCTGGCACAATTTCATTTCCCTTTCATTCATGATTGCTTTTACCCTGCAATCTCAGTAATTCTGTTGGTTATTATTTTGTACAGGTTTAATTGTGCAATAAATGTTGGTATTTTTGCTCCACAATTATTCTCTATATTTTACACATTTTGCAATGAAGGCAATCATATTCCCCCCTACAATCAGCCCAAATCCCTTACAAGCGAACGACTTGTTAACTGCCTCTGGAATGACTGCAGGAAATTTAATTTGGGTTAATCAAGCTGGGGGAGGATAAGCAGAAACAGAGAAAGAGAGAGAGAGAGGAAGGTCTTAATTTCACAAAATTATGACAACCCCCTTTTTTGTGAGGAGATGGTCCACATCAGCCTTCCCCAACCTGGCCCGAAGTTTCTGGGAATTGGAGTCCAACACATCTCGGGAGCACCAGTTTCGAAAGGCTGGACTCATTTTAGGGATAGGGTTCAGTACCTTGGATAGCTCCTTTAGAGTTCTGGCTGGTTCTGACTGAAACCCAGAATGGAATCACAACCCTACCAAAATCGGAGCCACCAGCCTCCACTGGGCATCCTAAATATTGTCAGACAAGAGAGACTACAAGATGCAGAGGGCTGGAAGTTCTGGCAGTGGTCTTGTGTTGCCTTAATCAGTAGTTCCATCATAAATAACGCTTTTACAAAATCATCTGGAATTGTGTGATTAAAAATTCACATTTCTAAGACAAATCTTGTCAATGGAAGAGAGAAGAAAAACTTGCCAAATTGATTTTTATTTGCAGCTTTTAAAATAGTTTGGATCTTTGAATGGCTCACTGGGTCCAATTGTACGAAGCGTGTGGAGGAAGTGGCACATTCTGAAGCAGCCGGTAAAATCTGCATACTTGGCAACAAGAGAGAGAAGCATTCCCATGATAATTGCCACAATTACCTATTATGGCAGCCTTCCCCAACCTGGTGCTCTCTACGCATTTTGAGTTACAACTTCCTGCATTCCTGATCATTCGCCATACTGGCTGGGGCTCATGGCAGCTGGTATCCCAAACATCTGGAGGGCACCATGTTGGGAAAGGTTGTACGATGGGATCACTGTCGGATTGTTCAATTACACCTAGAGCACGATGTGGAAGTCTCCTGAAAGCCTCTTGAAATTCTCCACCCTATTTGTTGGCAGAATTTCACCACATTTCTCCTGAGGCTGGAGAAATTATCCAACAGTTTCTCAGTTGGGGGCACACAATTAACAGGGCCTCTTTCCTTTTTTCCCCCCTTTTTATTTCTCGCTGCTGCTGCTGCTGCGGCTGTAAGCGGCAAATGTTTTGGCAGCCTGGACATTATTTTGCTATCTCCCCAATGCCCCTGACCTAGCAAAAATGGGAGGAAATGGCAGGTCCCACCACCACCAGCAGCACCATCAAACGGTAGAGAATATTCAAGAAAAAAAATCTACAAAGTAACCTACTACAAAGTTTTTTAGGGGAGTAGAAAAAATATTCTCAAATTTCTGCTCAACTCTAAACTGGTGCCCGACAAATCAGGCCAGCTTGGCAACCTTCTGAGGAAGCAATGTAATCTATCAATTTATAAAGAGAGATAGAAATATAGAAAACAGGCAAAGTATTATAACCAACTTTTCAGAGCTTGCATTCATCTCTCTTATTGCTACCGTCGGAAAAGAAAACCAAACCATGACATTCTGGCCAAATTAGGATTGCAGCAGATCTGAATGCCAGTCTCTAGCACCGCCAACAGGCTTTCAGCAACATCCTACATAAAGCTAGCTAGCTAGCAACACTTGTGCCAGTTCATTAGCAACATCATTAAATAAGAGAAGGAACGCTGACCAGGACACTGGGGTCAGGCTTTGACTATTTCAACGGTGCCATGTGATCTTTTATTCCATCTGTTATCAAAATATTCCAAGGTTAATCCCGTAAAATTACAAGCCGCCATGTTGGAGAAGCAGATACCATTTTTGCAACTCCATTGCGTCACTCATGGGTCTCAGTTGTTCAGTGCCACGAAACACAAATGACAGGCCAGCACTTTTTCAAGGGCAAGAAAACCTGTATTAGACATACAACAGAAGGATTCCCTCTCCTCCTTTGGCCTGGATCCATTGTTTCCTCACATGTGTGATTGCAATCACATGTGCTATTTCTTCAAGGCATGCCCTTCCCAGGGGAAATGCTTTTCGCAACCACAAGACTCGCCTTGCTAGGAGTAATGAAAATACATCCTTACAAGGACCACCCAGAACTGCAGGCATCCTCCCTTGTGGCAAGATGCTGAATTATTGCAAAACACAAAGCGGAGAAGAGGGCCCCTTCATGACAAGCTACCAGATGTTGGCATTCAAAAATTATTATCCATGGCTGGACTTTTGCCTGCCATGTGGACCCTTTCCTAACGGTTCTTGAAAATACTAAAAAAAATGGACACATTGTTAGTCACAGATATGAAGCTCCTGGATTTGGGGAAGAATAAGCATCAAGCATGCCCCCCCCCCAATTGTGGAACGATCTCCCTGACGAGGCCCGCCTGGCGCCAACATTGTTATCTTTTCGGCGCCAGGTCAAGACTTTCCTCTTCTCTCAGGCATTTAGCAATATCTGATGAGCCTGGGTTTGTTTTGTTTTTAGATTTATAGCTTTTTAAAGTTATTACAGTGGTTTTAAATGTATGTGTATATTATGTGTATATTGTATGTTTTTGCTGTTTTAATTTGTGTATATTGTTTTTAATTGTTTTAATCCTATGTAAACCGGCCAGAGAGCTTCGGCTATGGGGCGGTATACAAAATGTAATAAAATAAATAAATAAATAAATAAATAAATAAATAAATGTGTAGTTCACGGGCAGCAGGGTCTGCCTGAATGGAGTCCTCAGGTGTGTGTGTGCGTGTGTGTGTGTGTGTGTGTGTGTATACACACACACATATACAAAGGACTCTATCCAGGTGATCAGAATACCTGCCTTTGCAGGGTTCCCAATAGCATGAAAGAGTCCTTCATATATTTGGCTGTACATGCAGGGGCCCTTTCCATATGTTTGAGTGAATGTGCATAGATCATGCGCAGAGCTTGCCACCCACTGCAAGCATTAGGGCTCAAGTTGCGTTGCTCTGAAGACATAGATAGCAGCTATAGTGTTGTTTTTCTTTTTTACTCAAAGGCAACGGCAGGGAGCCTAATCCAGACTGAGACCTTAGTGTGGGGGATAGGGGTCTTTAACCCTTTGCCCCCTCACTGTGGGTCCACTCTGGATGAGGCCCACAGCAAGGGGGAAAAGGTTAAAGCCCTCCTAACCTCACTAGGGTCCTGAGCTGGAATGAATACTTATGACCTTACTTTTGAGTAAGAAAAGATGAAGTAGCTGCTAGCTATGTCTTCGAAGTAAAGTACAGTTTGACCCTCACTATTCATGGATTTAGCAGGGAGGTACAACATTAGTTCTAGGTGGACACAGAAGGAAGTTGTAAGTGGAGTATAAAATAGCACTACAAAAGAAAAAGAAGTCTAAACGAAGACCCCCTCTACAAGAATTCGGTTTGATGCCTGGTTCTCCGATTATGCACATCTTCTCGGAAGCGCTTTTATGGTAAATGACTGTATGCGGGAGGTAATTAATGCGGAGAATCGCTTGTTTACATAGTCAAAATGCGCTTTAACAGCTGCAGCAAAATAAAACTCGCTATTTAACGCGCATTCGATAATGCGCATAATCGAATAGATAACGTGCCTCAACTCCTGATTTGCGCTCCGCTCATGTAGAGGTAAAAATTTTAATGAGACTTGAAAGAGCTTTAAACCTCTCGTGTAGAGGCAGCCAAAGTGAAACATGGGGGGCGGGGTAAGGAGGCAGGATGGCAAATGTGTAAAAATGAGACAATGTTCGCAGAAACAGGGCTATTTTGGCAAGCATATTTGCTCCGAATACCGAAAGGGAAGAACATTCTGAGCAAGCTTTGTGGGTGTCCGCATGACAGGACCTGCATCTCTTGCCATAGTTTCCAAGCGCAACCCAAAGTTTTCGTCTTGGCACATAAATTGCAAAATGGTTTTGGCTGCACTTACACATTTCCCATCCCACTATGTTCTCTAAAGTATTATCAGTGTAGCTGCCCCAATACAATTGAGCCTAAATTTGAGCATTGCCATGTCATGCAAACCCAGGTGTCAGGAGCCGTTTGAGGGCTAGACAACCTCCAAATAACCCATGGCTTATTTTAGGTTTACTTGAGCATTGTCTAACCCTCAGACAACCCCTGCAAGCTGGGATCGCACAACACAACTGTTGGCAGAGGAGAGGCTGAGCTGTGTGAAATCCTATCTGAAGGAGCATGCTTTACCCTGGATCAATCACACTGGAGTCTCTCAATCAAAGGAACAAGAATGTTTGCATCTATTGCAGGAAATACATGTTGTATAGGGCGGTTCCCAACTCAACAAGGAGGGAGACCCAAAGATGTCTCCTCTCTGACAGGCAAGACCATGAAGAAGTAGGTTAGCAAGCTTAAGAGTCTCATTGTAGCATCAGGAGGAAGTTTAACATAAATTAGAGGACAGTGCAGAAGACCTGAAGTCCCTCTCTAAATCAATTCCCTTTCCATGCAGACATATCAACTCTTTTCTTTTCGAAGATAACAACCACCTATGGCAAGCCAGACAACCCTGGGCATGATGCGCCCATAGGTGCCCAGCACAACACAACAGCCCCCATTGGTAAATTAACGTACAATGGGCTGTCCTATCATGTGAACAAGGTGCTGTGCATTTTAGTGGGCTCAAGACAGATGCATACACCTTCACAGCTGATGCTTTCTATTTATAATATCTTCCTTGTGTTCCACTCCCATTCACACTAGTCATGCACAACACATATACCACTCGCACTGCTATTAACGTTTATGTCCCACACTATTCACAGACACAGCCTAAAAGTTGACTAATGTTATGAATGATAGAGATCCTCCTGTCCCTTCCTACCAACAGCCCCATTCAGTTCTTAGCCAAGTGTGTTGACATTTTTGCATATACTGCTGAGCAGCTGGAATATTTATAAACATTCCAGGACATGTCAGGAGTTGATCCATTCACTGGCTAGATGGTAGGGGAAAACTTGTAATCAATGTAGCATAGCTACACATGCCTACCTTTTAGCTGGACTGTGCAATATATCTTTATTAGGAGCACCACAGCTCAATGAGCTTGTCAGGTAACTCACTATTTATTTATTTTAAATATTTGCAGGCCACCTTTTAGGGTCAAACCATTCCCAAGGTGGCTTTCAGCATATCAATTCACCACATATAATCAAAAACAACTTAAAACCATAAAACACCGTAACAATAAAATTAAAAAAAAATAAGAACCTGCAATAAGACTGACAAACAACACTCAACCTAGCAAAAACAATAAAATCAGATAAATAAATAAATAAATAAAACTAGGGCAGCACCATAAATACAGCAACCTAATAAAATCCTTATTTAAGAGAAGCAGTTGCAAACAAAAGGGTCTTTAGGGCCTGCTTAAAGGTCTGCAGTGATGGAGCTTGGGGCATTTACACTGGAATATTACATTATTTGTATCTTCTGCACTGTTTAGAAACTTATCAGAAGCCTGGTGGCGACTGTCAGAAACAGGGTGCTGGGCATGCTCTGATCCAGCAGGGTATAAGACACAGGGGAATTTGGAGCATGAAATCTAACAACAGGGCCCGGGTGCTTATTTCTCCTTGCAACACTGGGGGAGAACTCAGGCAAAGTGAGCTGTTGCTCTCAGCTGTGGTGCCATCCAAATAATGGTCAGAGAGAGGTACTGCAACTCATCAGCCCAGCTGAAAAGACCAGGTGATTGGGGAACCCAATAGCCTTATATAAGCCATTGCTCCAAGCTTGTTTTCTCAGCCTAAGAAATTTGTCAAGGGGAGTCATGCAAACTAAATGGAAATGCATGTCCCCCATATTTGCAGGAGTATTCTTCAGCCCCTTTACATGAAAATGAGGGGGATTTGTTTATGTGTGGGAGGGAGGTTCCCTGAAGTATTCAGAGGGAGTTGATTACCTGGCTTTGAAGACCAGGCAGCCAAAGGGGTGGCTTCTTTATTTCATACGTGCACATACAGAAAGCCCCATTGCAGCTAATCATACAACAACCATGTCTGGGCTCTCCACTCTGCAGCCTCTACCCATGCCTCCTGGGACAGGATGCAAGAACACAGCATACGGAAAGCCTCCTGGTGATTACTGTATGAACAGTCATGATGGGCCTTTTTTTTTTAAGTGAAGAAAAACCTCAGCCACTTTGTCTTCTAAATCAGGTAATCAGCCATCCCATAAAAGACATCTGGAAAATTCACCCAAGTGCAATCTCTGTGGATGTGTCTCTTCCCCCCCCCCCCAACTGACAAATACAGCTGGGCCAAAAATATCAGCCCACCACTAATATGTATTCCTCCATCTTCCCTTGCCTCCCTTTCCCACGTTTCCCACTAGAATATCTGCCTGTCCTTGACTATGTACCTGTCTGCCATTGACCCCTCTGACCACTATTGGCTGCTCTGGGCCTTGACTTCAGCTTGAACTGGGCTACCTACCCATTTCTGGCCCTTCAGGTCTTAGTTTGCTGCACTGCATCCTTCGTTTGGCTTGATGTGGACTATATACTTGCTTCTGGACCTTCCAGTTGAACACTTGCAGTCCTGAAACTGCAAGGCCCTAACACAGAGTCTTCTTGTGTTAAAATTACCTATACCTTCTTAAGCATAATTTTAACAAGAAAACAATAAGTTCTGACTTGCCTGAGGCCACAAAAGAGCCCTGTAGCAAAAGGTGGGACCTCAATCCCTGACCCGAAGTTCAAGTCCATAACACCGAGTCCTATATTCCAAGGCCTTGTTTCCATTTTACATCTTGAGCAAGTTTCTTCTGTTCTGTCTTATGTTTTACCCCTCTGCTACGTCTGCGGCAGAATGTATTCCTGTGTCTCGTAATTACTTGGACAATTATCAACCAGAGAGTTCTTTTAACTACTGAGAACTGAAACCATTATTCCAGTCATTAATCTAGCTTTATGCTGCACGTTAAAATGGTCTTGTGTCTACCCCTCATTGTCAATGTCTTACGGCTCCGCTGCAGCATCTTGATTTACTGGTTGAAATGTTGGAACCTCATCTCACCGTCCTTTCCACTCCACGTGTTCTGCTGTTTGGCTGGGAGATACATTGACACCTTGATATATAAACTAGAGACTAAAGTAGAGCTGTAAATACTGCACGGAGATCTGTTTCTACATAGATCAAAAGAATCTAACATGATCTTTAGTGTGTGTGTGTGTACGTGTACAAGAGAAACAAAGGAAAATGAGACAGTTGAAACATCAATAAAGAAAAATATAATAATGTGCTTGAAAGCATGTTGAAAAGCTATGCGTGTCTAGCATGTATTAAAATCTGTTCTCTAGTAGCTGCAGTCTGAAGGATCATAATTGTTATTAAAGCTAACAATGGCATATACCAATTTGGCCCCAGACTTCTAAGCACCTCTATAGCAAAATGCACCTCTGAACAGAATCACTGCTGAATTTAAATAAGAGCCCCAAGTAGCAATTGCTGTATTTCATTCCTTGATGCTCCTGGTGCTTAATTGAGTCTCAAACTAAATATGCTGAATATATACTTAATTAAAATGTGCTAAAGAAATATTGCAGGTGCATTTTAGAAAAGATTGTTTGGTCAACTGAGATGTTTTGCAACTGTAATTGCATTATTGTTATTGGCATTTCTAAATCACTTCCTGCATTTTGCTTTGGAATAAATGTCTCCATAGCTCACCAGTATAATGTATTACAAGGCTATGAAACTGGAGGCGCATATTACATATTCATGTACGCTTGGCTTTAACCACTTACAGTAAAACAATGAAATGAGGATCATTATGCAGCAGGTTTGCTGAATCAGCACTCTGGAAACCATAAATACACCATCTATGAAGACCACAATGGCCACCCAACACAGCAACCAGTAGGTTGGCTTTCAAGACTCTACTACAAACGATATCCAAAGTAGAGTGCTAGGATTGACTTCATCACACCACCACAACATTGGATTTGCGGGGGGGGGGGGGGAGTGGCATTTACAGTCTACATCTTCTGATGCATGCACACTTTATACTGCAGTAATGGATATTACTTTTCTCTGAAAGCTCTTCAGTGTAGTAAAAGTGGACTAGAACTCCTAATTATCATCGCTGCAGATTCATTGTTGTGTTTACATTGGTGGCAGACTCAATTCCTGTCAAGGGCAGGGAAGGCAGTATATCATAACACAGCTGTAGAGTCCACTTTCTGCTCTGGCTAATGACTGAGCCTGAACCAGAACCTTTTATGGGGGGGTCAGGAAGTACCACGTGACTTGATAAAGGCTTAACGTATCAGTTTGGTGTCTGGCTTTGCTGTAGTTTCCTCCTTTGGCCAAAGTTGGATAGAGGCGCGCAGGTTGAATCCGCACCAGGGGCAGTAAAGCAGCCTGTCTCACAGGAAGAGAGCCAGGAAGAGAGACAATGATGTGTGAATTGTACAGCAAGACGTTTAAAAGTGTTGTGCCTAGCAGGCTGGCAGTGCCATTAAGCTGCACCTCAGGCAGGAAAATGTTTTGGGCCGGCACTGCTTTAGCACCTAGTGTTAAACTTCACTGCAAATATGCTTTGAAAATATGAAATGATGAAAATTCCTTATAGTTTAAGGTACACTGTATCAGAGAAACAGAAATACATACAGGCCTTATTACTAACCACAGTGGGTTATTTCCCCCACAGCAATACTTTCCTGATGACTGGAGTGTCAGAGACACGGCAATTTTCTTGGAATGTATCTTACAAGCCATTGGTACTAGACAGGAGAAAGGAGGAATGCCAACTGACTGTTTATGGTCAGGGGAAGAAGAAGGTTAAATTTTTCCACTCTAGCAGTTTAGTGATGCATGGGGATTTTTTTAAAACCGTTTCCATGTATTGCACTTCTGTTAATAGGCTGGTCCAAGGCATATGCTAGTATCACACAATGCATATTTGTTTTTAGCATTAATAATTTCTTTAATGACTTTTTTTAGTAATTGTGTCACATTTGCAATTTTCACTCCATAGATCTCCCATATTTTACAGTTTTAAAGCTCTTGAGGTTTTTCTTTTTGTGCTGGTCCATTATTTACGGCATTTATTGTGGCAGGGAAAGATGCCAATAGCAACAATGACGAATTATGCTGAGCAAACAAGTCTGTTAGTCAAGCTGGTCTATGGGTCTGAGACAGCCATCTGTGGGGTAGTCTGTCGATATCACTGGTGCAGTTCTTCCATGAGAGAGACAGAGAGATAAGGGTCACATGGGCATAAACAGACCAGATCCAGTTTGGCAAAATAGCCTCAACATACTTACCTTTATAGTTCTAGCATCATGAGATTTACTGCACCACTTTTATTTGTTTAAAAATGAATTGCCTTTTGCACACCGCCACCCCACAAAAAGCACTCAGAGCAATGCTCTATACTAAAGAACAAGAAAATACAATATAAAAACATCAATAATATACACAGTCAAATCTTGCAGGCAATGAAAACATGCCTAATTTGCAAATCAAAGTAATTATTGGTCAGAGAAAGCAAAACTTGTCACCTATAAGTGAAAACATAAGAGAGATGGCACTTGGTGGGTTTGGAAGGCGTAAGATGAGGTATGTCACCTATACAACCTAACGAAGACCATGATATTGTTGTCCCCCATAATACTTGAGTTACAGATAGGCAATACCAGCCATTTAGCAATGCTGCTAAATGGGCAGTTGACAATTAAACCACAAAATACAGCATAACATTATTATTATTTATTATTATTATTAATTATTATTAATTATTATTATTATTTATTACATTTATATACCACCCCATAGCCAAACCTCTCTGGGTGGTTTACATAACACCCATTAATTTCAATAAGGTTTGGAATGGGGATCCTACACAATCCCCATTGGAAATCACATCACCACACTGCTTGCTAATTTGCAATTCAATACACCAGTGAAATGCTTAGGACTGGGATGTTACCCAAATCACTAGATATCCTGCATGGCAATAGTATGTAAAAAGAAGATAAGAATAAATAAGGAAGCATACATTCCACTAAATGGGCAGACAAACCCAGTCTGTCCCAAATTAGAAAGGAATGCTGCTGCCGGAAGCCTAGCCACCACTTTAAGAAGTGGCAAAGCATTTCTCCCCTTCTTGTTAAAGAAAACCAGGGGTGGTTTTCTTTAACAGTAAGAATAAGGTGGGTCTCAGCCACCTTATTCTTAAAGGTAAGTCTGCAGCATCTCCACATGAATGTTTTGAGGTTTCATATACAAGCTCCTCCCAACTCCCGCCCAATATTTCTGGTAGCCCTGCCTTTTTATATCTGGTAAGCAGGAGAGGTAGATTGGCAGAAGCAATAGTAAGAAAGGTCCTTCAAACACAACCTACACAATTTACATTTTAAAAAAAAAGCTTTACAACTTCGGCTGGTGGCCCAGCTACGCCCCTATCTGGACAGGGATAACCTGGCTTCAGTTGTCCATGCTCTGGTAACCTCCAAGTAAGATTACTGCAATGCACTCTACGTGGGGCTCCCTTTGAAGATGGTTCGGAAGCTGCAGCTTGTGCAGAATGCAGCAGCCAGATTGGTAACAGGGACCAGAAGGTTCAAACATATAAAACCGATTCTGGCCCGCTTGCATTAGCTGCCTGTATATTTCTGAGCCCGATTCAAGGTGCTGGTTTTAACCTATAAAGCCTTACACGGTTTGGGACCACAATACCTGACGGAACGCCTCTCCCAACATGAACCTACCCGAACACTACGTTCAACATCTAAGGTCCTCCTCCGGGTGCCTACTCCGAGGGAAGCTCAGAGGTCGGCAACAAGGGAGAGGGCCTGCTCTGTGGTGCCCCCCCACAATTGTGGAACGATCTCCCCGACGAGGCCCGCCTGGCGCCAACATTGTTATCTTTTCGGCACCAGGTCAAGACTTTCCTCTTCTCTCAGGCATTTAGCAATATCTGATGAGCCTGGCTTTGTTTTGCTTTTAGGCTTATAGCTTTTTAAAGTTATTATAGCGGTTTTAAATGCATGTGTATATTGTATGTTTTTGTTGTTTTAATTTTTGTATATCGTTTTATTGTTTTAATCTTATGTAAACCGCCCAGACAGCTTCGGCTATGGGGCGATATACAAATGTAACAAAATAAATTAATTAATTACAAACTTCAGAGGAAGGCTTTCTGGTCATTCTGAAATGAAAGGAATGTCACTATAGAGAACCTTGAAGATGGGCCTTCTCTGTAACGGCACCCACCATCTGGAAAATCTTCCCTCGTGCGGTTCGGGAGGTGGAAAATGTAACATCCTTTAAATACCTCCTGAAAACATCTGTTTTCACACAAGCTTTCCCTGGGCTGTAACTTATTTTGTTTCTATATGATACTTTTAACTTTTGAAGCTGTCTATTATGGTCTGACTTGCTGTATCTTATGGTTTTAAATTGTGAACTGCCCACAGAGTCTCAGCTATTGGCCAGTATAAAAAATAAAAAACTAAATAAATAAATACCCCAACTCCAGCCCCAGATCATGCACTCACACTCATACCCACACCCACATACACACCTTCACAGATCTCACAAAAGTGAGCTGGGGATTTGGGCCTGGCATTTATTAATGTTTAACTGCACATACCCTCTCCAAAATTGGCAGGGCCAAAATAAATAATTCTAATAATAAACCTTTGCAAAGGAAATAATGACACGTGATATTAGGCAAAGCTCATTAATTTGCAGAATTCATACAGATAGCAGAATTCATCCATTTTTGGTGCAGAATTTGAAGGGTTTTTTCCCTTTACATTAAACATTGACCCCTACTGAGTATGTCAGAACACATGGGCTTACTTAGAGAGATAACTTATCCAGAGAAAGAGAGAGAGAGAGACTAGAGAATCAGGAGGGGGGAATATTCTATGTTTATTAAGGAGAAGGATTATATTGCAACACAACAATGTTGCCATTTAATTGGGACCTTCCAGCAAAACTGAGTAAATGTTAAGGATTTGTGAACGTTAGGAAGATGGTAAAAGTCTATTGGATTACTCACACAAGTAACGGGGTATCAAGATCAGGCTGTGCATGTCAGTGCTAATGTTTGAACATTGAGCTCATTGCAGACTTTTTATAATGTAAATATATATTTCAATCCCATCGGTATGTGTGATTCTTCAAATCACTTCAATATTTAGTATAATGTGCCAAGTAGGCCAGGGTTTGTATTCCCAACAAAGAGGCATCAGCGTTGGAGAAGATTACAGTTTTGATGCAGCCTTGCTGTTTTCACTAAGTGTCACTGTAGATCAGTGTTAGCTACAAGTAGAAATAAGAACACTGCTAACAAGGGGGAAATGGTGGCATATGCTCTTGAATGTATCCGATCTCTTCTGCCCACGTTCTAAGAAAAGGCTCAATTATTGTAACGTAACCATAAAGCAAATATCTGGACCAAGTTCTATCAGAGGTTTGTCAGGCCCCTTCTCTGCTGGTCTTCAGGAATGGTGTGAAGACCAGCCTGTTTTCCCTGGACTTCCCTGAAGTCTGGTGGTTGGTTTTTATTGGGAAGTTTTGTTTTTAATTATTTTTTATTTGACAATCTCTGGTTTTATAGATTTTATTAAAACTTCCTCCTATGGATTTTTTTTATTGTATCCATGTTCTGTGGTTTTTACACTGTATACCAGCTTGAGAATGTTCCACCCTTAAAAGTACCCAAAAACAATTTTAGTTAGATAGAAATATCTCTCTCATTGGCTGAATTCGGACAACACGATAGTCAATGGTGGGGTAATAATCAACCTTACAGTTGTTCATCTAGGGGGTACTCCCCACACAACATGGTAATAAATAATCAACCGTAGTGTGGATTAGGATCAGCGTTGAGTTGACTTTGGCAGCATTCGGACGACACGCTAGTCAATACAACTGACGATTGTTCCCCCCCCCCCAGTTGCTTATTGTGTCATCCGAATTCAGCCATTGTCTGTCTGTTTTTCTCACTGACACACACACACACACACACACACACTCCCCAGTGTTCCAACACACTCTTATTATTGCACAAAGAAACTGTACTCAGGGTAGGAATATGCAGAGGGGTGGGACTATGGATTGTGTGTATTTCAGGGGCCATAGGTGCCCATCAAGGTTCATGGGGCAGTGAAAACAAGGTACAATCGGGGACACAGCTGAAAAGGGGTAAAACATGCCAGTGGTGCCATCAGAGAAGGGCTTTGGGGCAGAGATCCAGGGCCCCACTCAGCAGAATGAGCATGAGTGTCCCCAAATAAGCACATGCTGAAGTAAGTGAAGTAGTACACATTAGCATTTAAAGAGGGGGACCCCTATAAGGGTTTTTAAAATAAATAAATAAATAAATAAATAAATAAATAAATAAATAAAGTTCTATTAAGGCCATGAAGTAAAATTACCTAACTGCACTCCTCCACTGAAACCTGCAACAGCCAAGTGGTATTCCCAGTGGACATATTTTGTTTCAGCCATGTAAGTCTGGGGTGGGGAACCTTTGGCCCGGGAGTCAAATCCCCAGATGGCCACATCCCCTTCTGTGGACTCCATTCTAAAAGGTTGAAATGTGTCTCCCAAGGCTTCGTTGCCAGCAGGAAGAGCTCTCAGCATTTCCCCCTTTGCCTTGGCCCTACCCACCACTAGAACAGGGCCCCTGAGAACTTCTCCAAAACTGAATTTGGCCCTTGGACTGGAAGAGGTTCCCCATCCCTAATATAAGTGAATGGCTTCTGTTGACATTAATGATAAAAATAAATTACTGAACTTGGGGGAAGACATCGCAGTGTGGACAAAACCTGCCTACCATGCTTGACAGTGCGTGGCCTCCACTGGGGAGCCCCCCCGGGGGAGTGCAGTGTGCCCCATTGTGTAAAACTAGTACTGCCTTTGCACACACCTCACCCTACTATGATGACAGTAATTTTCATAGTATTGCTATCCTAAAAGTTCAATAAGAGTCAGATTCTTCTAAGTATTCAACAGTGCAATGTTTATTTTCTACATTTGCCGTCCAAAACCAATGCTAGACAAAGATTTTCTGGTATTTTCTAATTGCATCTAAAACACTAGAGTTTATTTATGTACTATTAATATATGCCATTTCTCCCCCAAACCTCCCCCTCCCCCGAAAACCTCTAGAAATACATGTGTGTTATCTGAGCTGAATACTAAACAAAATTGATTTATGTGCCGAGAGTGGATCTACAATGAATAACAAACAAATTCATTATGGTGGCATAAAAATATCAAACCAAATTACACCCAGTATTTTATTAAAGCTCACGGAGCTATCGAAAAAAATAATGTAGGTTAATAGTTATTATTATTACTACATAAATAGTAGCGCCGTACGGAAAAATAAAAACTGCTCACATTTTCATTCATTAGGCTTGTTTTAAAGCACTTGGAAGTTAGTGGGAACTGTTCCATTAATTTAAACAGGTCCCTGGCTCTATCTGGCCTTTACACAGCAGGTGAAATTCACAGCCATTCAAATCACACTATTTTAAAAACGTATCAGTAGGACCATTTTTTTAAAAAAAATCAAGGTGATTATGGATGAAGTCCATCATATTTCTAAAAGATTAGTAGTTCATTTTTGAGAAATCAGAGAAAATAGACATATATTTCCAGTTCAATGATAAATCCCAAAAGCTGCAGTCTAAACATAATCCTCATAATTAATAGGTAGTCCATCATGCTGGGTTTTTCCCCTTTGAAGCTGAAGCGATACATTTATACTTGCTTTAAAAATAAAAAAGAGAGAGATAAATTTATGTTTTCCCCACTTGATATATAGTATTTATGTGCAAAACATTAACTCATGTTGGGCTACTTCAAATATGTTTTAGGAGAGAGCCAATATTACGTACGAAATGCAAACCTAGTGTGAAGTCAGAAAGTTACATGTACATTGAGAAAAAAATATTTCTAAGCCCATCTCTAGAAGAGATACTGCCCAACGTACAAAATGCCCACATGGCTCAAATCGTGCCAGTGTCTGTTCACAGACATACTAGAGCGGAAACAAGATTGTTTACAATATGAATAATTCTTTCCTCATTGCATGACCAGAAAATGTGTGCAAATGCTATTGTGCCTGATCGAAGGGGAGGCATTCCACACCAGATGATCAATTTGAATGATCTGGACATTCGTAGAAATTCCTTTCTCTGATGAAGAAAATTTCCACTAATCCATAGCGTAAAGAGTAAGATTCTGGGTACAAATGACATGCTCTAGAACTGCTCAGGTGCCAACAGGTAAAACAAATAAAAGTAAAGATTATCTACTAAACAAGGACCCCCTCTAGATGGATTCCGTTTGACGCCTGGTTAGCCGATTATGCGCATCTTCTCAGAAGCGCTTTATCATAAATGCTTGTATGCAGGAGGTAATTGAGCACTCAACTGGTGACCTTACCGGTTGTTTCAAATGCGCTTTACAGGTAGTTAATGCGGAGAATCGCTTGTTCGCATAGTCAAAATGCGCTTTAACTGCAGGAGCAAAATAAAACTCGCTATTTAACGCACATTCAATAATGCGCATAATCGGAGAGAAAACACGCCTCTACGCCCTATTTGCGCTCCGTTCTTGTAGAGGTAAATTTTTTAATGCGCCTTGAAAGAGCTTTAAATGCCTCTTGTAGAGGCAGCCTAAATTACTCCTAAACATGGGGCGATCCCTGTCAATTGGACCAAATATTGCCCTCACCTGACATAGGGAAGCACTTGTGAGCTCATTTTGATACAAACCCTAAAAAAAAAATCCTTAACGGGAGGGTGCTTTTCGACATAAAAAGCATCCTGCCTTTTAGCACAGCCCTCTGGCTCTGTATCTCTGGGAAGTGTATTCCTCAAACAGGAGGCAACCATGGAAAAGGCAGTGGCCTCTGTAACAACCTGCCTGACCACAGAAGATGGAGGTACCCAGAGAACGCCTCAGAAGATAATCGTTATGAGGTTCCTCCAACTGATTATGGGTGATTCCCCCACCCCACCCCATATAGCCTCCTGTGATGAACCTCCCATTGGTCAGGAAGGCACCAACCCCTCTGGAGGAGCTTTTCAAGAGAGGCTGCAAAGGGAGGAGGAAAACAGTAGAGGCTGGCGAACCCAATCCCCAACACTTTAGATAGCTCCATTAGAGCGCTGACTGGTTCGGACTGAAACTCAGAGCAGATTCACCGCAGTCCTGCTGACATGGGAGCCACCAGCCTCCACTGGAGAAAGGTTAGCCTTTCGCTCATGCATTTCTTGGATCCCACCTAATAACTTTCATTGCCGCTGGGAATAGGGATGTTCAAACAAATACCCTTCATACGTTGGGGGGTCGTCATGCCGAGTCACCGGGATCCCCTTACGCATTCCTTAAATGTGTGGGGTTGTCGTCTGAACCCCCTAATGTTATTTCCAAACTAGAGTAACACAAGAACAAAGTATGTTAACTAATTCTTGGCTCCTGCCACCTCACAGAGAAGGCTGCTCACTGTGACTGTATGATTCCCGTTCAGGCCTTAACTGTTGCCAAGTAATTAGGAGGTACACCCAGAACAATGACTCACACAGAATCAGAGGGAGTGGACTCCACTTTGATTGCGTAACCCACACTCTTGCACATCCTAAAGGTAAGCGTTTTTAAACATGCCTACAATTCTAATTCAGAAAACAATAACTTTGTGCCTTGGAAATTTGGGAAACACGGATTTAAAGAATGGCAGGACGATGCAGGAAATGATGCTGAAGATCAGATGACCTTTCCAGCAGTAATGCTCTGCGTCAAAGTGGGAAAATGTATACTATGTAGCAGGGAAATTCTTTTGAATGGGGGCTTCCCCTCCTGTGTTCAGACATGTGCTTAAACCTCAGAAGCATCCATTTCTTTTTCTGCCCAACTCACTTGCTCTACACTTTGAGTTCTCACTTGTTCTACACATTGTTATAAGCCAATAAAAAGGCCCGTGTGTTCTAAATATGTATAACGAAGGTACAACCCCTTTTGATATTTATGATGATGATACTGGTGGTAGTTATTTTGTACATTAAAAATAAAAGCAATGAAATACCCAAAGAAATGGCTCAAGCAACTTACCCCCTTCTTCCATATCCTAACCCACCCAATTGATAAAATCTATCTATCTATCTATCTATCTATCAATGAATCAATCAATGAATTAATGAATCAATGAATCAATGAATCAATCATCTGTCTATCTATCAATCACACTAGCCAGATATAAGATATGAAAAAGGAGAAAGGCTGCATACAGAAGAAGAAAGAAGGGCACAATCCTATGCACGTTTCTGTCTAAACATGCTCTCAAGGGGAAATAATAATAATAATAATAATAATAATAATAATAATATATTTATTTATCACCCGCCTCTCCCAACGGATCGAGGCGGGGAACAACACCAAACACAAGATACAAAAACTGATTAAAAGCAGATAAAACCAGTACATCATTAAAATACCAATAAAACACCAATAAAACACTTTATTGGTACAGGACAAAAGTATAGTATAGCATCAGAGGAATCAGGTAACACATGGAGTCAAGACTTACAAAGACAGAGAAAATGCTGCAACGTCTAGTGAAGGTGCCTTTTGTATTTAAAAATGGGGTACACAAATCCCTTTGCTTAAAAAAAAGTATGACTGATCTGTACGGATAACACTGCGAGAGCCATTTTGAGGGATTAAAAAGTAGCCACAGAGGATGAATTCCTTTACATTTGAATCATAACTATAGTAATGAGTAGCCCTTTAGAGTGTCTTTAGATTAGCATTTTATCGCACGCTCGTGACTACTCATGGATCTTTGTGGGTCATTTTGGCAATGCAGCAATCCTCCTGCGCACCTCCCATTTCTTCTGGTGTTTTTCCGCTGCAAAATATGACCTGGAAAATCCATTTCTTCTTGGCTTTGAAAATAATTGGCGCCATTTCCTGCTGTGTGCAGGAGCAGCTGCACTACAACAGTGCCCACTGAATGGGCCACATGGTAGCTACTTGCTTCCTCTTTCTTCCCCTTTTAAAGAAAGAGGAAGCTGCTCATCCCTATTGTGGGACAGAAGCAGGAGGCAAAGCGGCGGTAGGGAAACGTAATTCCCCCCCCCCCCCCCGTCTGAAAACGCTCTTAGGCTGGACGGGCAGTCTCTAATCAAATTGAAGTATAGCTGCTCAGTGTTATAGGATTTAAATCCTCCAACATGTTTTCCTTTTCATCTCTCAGCCTTAAATTTAGGCTGCCTAACAGATCTAGCCCTGCAAATGTAAACTGACTAGGCAAGCTTCTGAGGATGGTTTGAGGCATATGAAAATGTGTCACAATCCCCTAGAGAGGAAGACCAGAGTCTCTCAGTGCCTCTTTCCCAGCACAAAATAGAAGGAGCTGGAAGCTGGCAGCTGAACTGGAAGTGGTGAGTAACTCAGAAGGATATGACGTGCCTGTGTGTGTGTGTTTTAATGCAACTGCTTATTATGATTTTAATTTGCAGACTATTGACTGTATAGTCTGTAAGAGTTTTGGACAAGTGGAATAAGGCCTTTATCACACGTACCATTTTCCCCCCGGATTGCTTCTGCAAGTTCCCCCTCTATTTCCTATGCGAATCTAGCGTTTTGAATCACACGTGGTCAGTTTTGCTCCGATACCTCAGCTCAGCCTGTTGAACTTGCCTGAACTTGCCTGAAACGGACTTTGCCCGTTCAGGGTTAAATAGAAACAGAAACTAAAAACGGAGCACTCAGGGCGCGAGAGCAGCGCAAGGGGGACAACGTCATGCGAGTCCCGCGCTGAAGAAGTGGATCAAAGTCACGGTGCGTGTGCTTCAAACCGGGCGTGTGATAACGGCTGTAGGTTGCATGTGCCAGGCATCTGAAATAATTCCACATTAAAACACACACACACACACAAATGTTGGGTGGCTAGGTCCCTTAATCATGCTGCTATTATTATAGAAAGAGCAAGGAATGTAGGGCTAGTTCATGCCCATTCAGTGTTGGCTACATTCTCATAAAACAAAATAACACGGTTAATACTGTGGTGGAAAAGAAATTAAAAGCTCTAAGTGGTGCAGCAAACACAAGGACTGAGTCCTAGAGGCATCAGCTTTTCAGTCAATGGAATTTAAACCTTTTCTAGTAGCAGGCCGATCAGAAAACAAATGCCACCTCCCCCCCCCCTTTTTTTTTAGGGGGATGCATATTTTGCAGTACCTGCTATCACACAAGCTCTCACACCCTGCAGAAGCTCCCTCTTTAGGTATGACTCTGGCCCTACTGAAAATAACGGTAACAACACCCTTAACCTTCTGAAGACTAGCGTGGAGCTGCTTATATATGATGTGGCCAAAGGCTGTAAGATCTAAATTTCAGAAAGGAGAGCTGAAGAGCAACAGTGTTTATGCTCCACTATGCTGAGATAAGGGATATCTTTTAATTATAGTGTGATTACTATTGCATTTTTTTTAAAAAAGGTTTAGATTGCTGTAGTTTTATGTAATACAACGTTTTCAGCATTTAAGATTTTAAAAACAAGCATATCCACCTTTTACATAAAGGTCCATGGGAGCTCCAATCCAGATTGCTGATCAGATCCACACCTTGGCCCTGCCTTCATGGCGCTGCATTGGCACCACCTTCCTTCAACAACCCGTGGTTTCGCTCCTGTGGGGTGATGTTGGGTAATCCTCACACCAGGACAGATTGCGGGGTTTCC